>CM060942.1:370884628-380884628 GCA_030765085.1 Allium cepa | reverse complement strand
CTGTTTCAAATAAACAAGGTTTGGGATATAATAAAAAAGAAATCAAGAAACATCTTGGTAATAAAAGAAAGAAGAAAGTACCAAAAACTGAAGCTAAGAAAAATCTTAGTTTATTATATTCCAAACAAAAACCAGTTGTGAAATTTCAAAAGAAAAATGTCAAGACTATCAAAATATGGGTTCCTAAAACAAATAACAATTTGATTAGGAACAAATATATTCAGAATTTCATGAATACTGTGCATCTTAATACTAATTATGTATATAAAGGGGATACCAGACCCGTATGGGTTTGGACTCCTAAGACCTAACTCTTAGGACCCCATAAAAAGTGGGTACCATGGACTTAATTTTATTTTTTGCAGGTCCCACTTAAGAAAAGAGGAAAGTGGATATTGGATAGTGGTTGCTCGAAGCACATGACTGGAGACAAGAGCTTAATAACAAATATTACATACTCAGATGGTGGCTCCGTCAGTTTTGGAGATAATTCAAAAGGCTATATCATCGGCAAAGGCGATGTGAGCAATTGCGGTACATCTAACTTACTTCTTATTACTAATGTCATGCTAGTTAGAAATTTAAAACACAATTTACTTAGTATTAGTCAGTTATGTGACAAGGGTTTTACAATTTCCTTTTCAAATAATAAGTGTAGTATTTTAGATAAAGACCATAATTTAGTTTTCGAAGGTTATAGAGACAGAAATATATATTCAGAATATGAATATTAATCATAATTCAGATATGTGTCTTGTGGCTAACGATAATGATCCATGGCTATGGCACAAACGGTTCTGTCATATAAACTTCAGAACTATTGACAAGCTAGCCAAAAACAATCTAGTCAGAGGATTACCCAAAATAAGTTTTAAGGTTAACAACATCTGTGATGCATGTCAACTAGGAAAATTGACCAAATCATCTTTTAAATCCAAGAAAGTCATATCAACATTACAACCACTTGGGTTACTACACATGGATTTATTTGGACCTACTAGGGTTCAGTCAATAAATCACAGTCGATATGTGCTTGATGATTTCTCTCGTTACACATGGACAATTTTCTTAAAAAATAAAAGTGACACTTTCGATCATTTCAAATCTTTCGTGAAAAGAATTCAAAAATCAAAAGGGACTAAAGTTAAAAATATAAGAAGTGATCATGGTGGAGAGTTTGAAAATAATGATTTTGAACATTTTTGTACAAAGAAAGGTATATGTCATAATTTTTCGTTTCCCAGAACTCCACAACAGAACGGAGTTGTAGAACGGAAGAACCGAACTTTACAAGAATGTGCAAGAACATTATTGAATGGAACCACCTTACCAAAACATTTCTGGGCAGAAGCCGTCGCAATTGCCTGTTATTTTTTAAATCGTGTGTCCATAAGACCTCTTACCAAGAATACTCCTTATGGATTATTTAACAAAAGAAAGCCTAAAATCTCATACTTCAAAGTTTTTGGTTCCAAGTGCTTTATTTTAAATACGAAAGACCAACTTGGCAAATTCGATCCAAAAGCCGATGAAGGAATATTTGTCGGTTATTCGGATCGAAGCAAGGCCTATCGTACATTTAATAAACGAACCAAAACTATTGAAGAATTACTTCATGTCTCTTTTGATGAATTCTATCAGCATCCTCAAACTATTTCATATGATGACGAAACAATAGTCACCGATAATCCAATTATCACAAATGTTGATTCTGACTCGGAAATAATTATTGAGAATATTCCTCAAATATGTGAGTTACAATCACCACCAAGGATATTAAGAGACCATCCGGCCCAAAATATAATCGGTGAAGTAACATCACATGTCAGAACAAGGAGTCAACTCAACCAAATGGGTCATGTCGCTTTTCTCTCAAATATCGAACCTAAGAATCCAAAAGAAGCTGCTACAGACGATTACTGGATCATTGCCATGCAGGAAGAACTAAATCAGTTCGAGCGCAATGACATTTGGGAGCTTGTTCAAAGACCAACTGATCAGTCAGTTATTGGTACTAAATGGGTCTATAAAAATAAGGCTGACGAACAAGGAAATATCACCGAAAATAAAGCAAGATTAATAACACAAGGGTATAATCAGGAAGAAGGTATCGACTATGAAGAAACTTTTGCACAAGTAGCTCGTTTAGAAGCTATTAGAATCCTATTATCTTTTTCTTGTCACCATAATTTCAAACTTTATCAGATGGATGTCAAAAGTGCATTTCTCAATGGATTTATCAAAGAGAATGTATATGTCGAACAACCTCCTTTGTTCATACATGAAAAATATCCTGACCATGTGTTCAAACTTAAGAAAGCTCTGTATGGTTTAAAACAAGCACCTCATGCTTGGTATGAACGACTACGTAGCTATCTTATTAACTCAGGATTTCAAATAGGCAAAGTCGATCAAACTTTGTTTATCAAACATTCTCAAAAGGATATTCTAGTTATCCAGATATATGTAGACGATATCATCTTTGGTTCAACAAACGTTAAACTCTGCAAGGAATTTGCAAGTATTATGACCAAAGAGTTCGAAATGTCTCATATGGGAGAACTATCATATTTTCTTGGACTTTAAATCAAACAACTTCCGAATGGTATCTTTATTAATCAAGAAAAATACTGCGGAAATCTTATCAATCGCTTCGGGTTAAATAACACATCTGGTAAACCTACTCCTATGAGTACAACTACACATCTTGAAAAAGATGAAAAAGGTAAGAGTGTTGACCAGAAACTTTATCGAAGCATGATAGGTTCTCTTCTTTATCTTACAGCAAGTCGTCCAGATATAATGATGAGTGTTTGTCTATGTGCACGCTTTCAAGCAGATCCAAAGGAATCACATCTACGAGCAGTGAAACGTATAATTCGTTATCTTAATAATACCAAAGATTTCGGTCTTTTTTATCCAAAAGAATGTCCATTTGAATTAGTATCGTATAGTGATGCTGACTTTGGAGGCTCTCGAACGGATAGAAAGAGTACAAGTGGTACGTGCCACTTTATTGGAAAATCACTTGTCTCTTGGTTTAGTAAGAAACAAAATTGTGTTTCACTATCAACATGTGAAGCTGAATATATATCAGCAGCTCTCGCTTGTACTCAAGTAATATACATGCAACAAACACTTCAAGATTTTGATATTCATTTATCAAATTCTATTATATACTGTGATAACACAAGTGCTATAAATCTTTCTAAGAATCCAGTAAATCACTCCAGAACCAAACACATTGATATCTGTCATCATTTCCTTAGAGACAATATCGAAAAAGGAAATATATGTCTTGAATATGTCCAAACTGATAATCAACTAGCGGACATTTTCACTAAGCCTCTACTTGAGTCTAATTTCATTAAATTTCGTAGAGAACTTGGTTTAATGTCTAGAAAAGAACTTGATAAGTAAATCTTTAATGTAATATTCTAAGTTCCTTTCGGATTTTTTCTCTTATTACTATATTAGTGAATGTGAGCTTCAAATTTTTTTATGGCCAAATTTTCATGTCATTTTTCATCCACAAGCTTATATATAGGAATTGTTATATAAGCTTAACAAAAATATTGTTTTCATCACTTCTATCTGAGCCTAATAAGTTTATAGTTCATTATGGCACATATTTGTGATGAGTGTGCTCAAAAATCCCACATTTCGATCACAAGTTCTGAGCCAGAAGAATATTCCTCTCCTGAAACTCCTAAACACAAATTAAAGTGTCATCACCAATGCATTCATACTCTTGGCAATACGCCTACTTCGAAACGAGCAAAGAAGGTATTGTTTTGTTCACCCCGTACCAGAGAAAAGATCAATGAGATTCATCATTATCAAAAACATCAAATCGATCTTCAAAGACAGCTGCATTATGAGCAACAACTAACTTCGGAACGTCTATCTCTTTTAGAAAGAATGGCATCATTTTTTGTGGTTCAAGCAAACATGGCATATACGAGCCAATGCCTCATGCACCTTCATCCTCTAGAAGCCCAAATTCATAGGATAAAAACTATGCTCATAATGAAGGAGCGAAAGAAAAGTGGTCGCCATGGAAATCACGCATTACCGATGTCAAAGAAGAGACTTCTGATCATAATTCTTCAACCTCTCGTTAAAATTTGTTTAATGTTATGATTGTATTTTTATATTTCTTATGAATCGATATATATATATATATATATCATGTTCTTAAAATTTGATATTATATGGACCGTTAACGTTTAGAAATACACGCAAAAGAAGGAAAAACACCACACTAGCAAACAAGTCGAACGGCCAAAAACAACCAGTCGACCGTTTTTGTCTCTGGAAGAAAACGATCGACCGGTTATTTCTGGGCGGTCGACCGGTTTCGTGCTGTGTTGTTTTTTAAAAGGCACATACCGTTTATTTTTCTCCATCTCTTCTATTTTTTTTCTAAAACAAAAACTCTCCTTACCCTGGTACTCAACTTTTCTACAAATTCCACACAAATGGCTCCTCCACAAAAGATATTAAAGCAAGCTTCTACCTTCGAAACACAACCAATTGATATCTCTATCAGGAAGTGGCTTGTAGATCCAATAGCAATCAAAAGGTGGAATGAGATGAAGGATTTTAAAATCCATCCGGGTTCTTTTATTAAATTTTCAGATTTCTCTAGTTATCGTATTCTTAGTTTAGCAAAGGAAGCCGACATTGAAAATCTCATTGATTTTGATCAAAACAATGTTGAAATTAACCATGTAATGATCAAATTATTCTATGCTAACTTAAATTTAGAGAAAAACAAGCCCGAGAATCCCAATTATTGTCTTTGGTCCGTTGTTTGTGGCAAAGAAGTATTCATCTCTTGCGATAGGATGGCAACCATTCTTGCTTCTTCATTTTTTGGTGAAAAAATCTCTAGTAATTTTTGCAATGTTCATATCCGTAATCAAATTAGTCATCAATTTATTGAAGATGACAAGGATAGCACTAAGTCTATGGGTTTACGGCCGTCTGCAAGAATTCTCACTATACTCTTATGCACTCTCTTTTACCAAGAATAGGAAATTTTGATGTCGTCTATAAAGAAAATTTCAAGGCATTATACTCAATCTATAGGGGTATACGCATAAATTGGATTGGTATGATCTTTGATGAGATTTTGAAAGTAAATGATTCCTCTAGACCACACTTTTTCTATAACGAGTATATTATGCCTCTCTTGCTTGATTGTGGCATTGAACCTCCCAAGTCTTCAATTTCCAAACCAAAGGTAATCAACAAAGCAACCATTACAAGAATGAAGCTTCCCGCTCCATACTTTAATATTATGCCTTTTGAACAATGGAAAGAACAAGGACATAGAGAAGCTTCATCTCACCCATCTCGCCCTAAACCTGAGGAAGTCAAACTTTTACGATCATCCTCCTCAACAAAAGAATCACTTGAAACTATTGCTTGAAATCAATTCCTTCTCGAAGCACGACTTAAGCGCATGGACACAAAAATGGATAAACGCTTTAACAAACTTAAGTCTTTCTTCGTTTCTATATGAGAAGCAATATCTTGTGGTGCATCATCTTCATCAATGCAAGCTTCAGACCATGGCAAGCGCCCAGCTCCTCCTACTTTTGCTTGGACATCTTCGGAGGAGGGCACAAGCTCGAGAACTAGTCATGGACGTCGACACGGGAAATCTCAACTTGTTGAAGAAGAAGAAGAAGAAGAGGGTGAGACGGAGTCAGAATAAGTCCTTTTTAGTCTATCTCTTTTTATCTTTTATGTGTACTTATGACCTTAGCTTTTGCTTTAAATACATTATCTGGCACTTGTACTAAATAGTGTCATGTTTTTAATTCGTACTAGACTTATGTGTATTATAATTCTGTGTGAATGTTGCTCTTAATCTGTGATAGTAGTTTTATGTTGCTTATAATCTCTTTTACATCTTCCATTTAACAACTCCTTTTTGTCGATGACAAAGGGGGAGAAAATTGTGCTAACAGTATATATGTAGGACAAAATCTCAGGGAGATATCATATACAGGGGGAGATTTATAACTATGTTGTCATCAATCAAAAAGGGGGAGATAAACAAGGAAAAGTTTTTACCTTACGCTAAACAAAACATTTGATAGGAAATCCAGTGATATTATAATAAGTCTAGGGTTTTCAAGTGAATAAGAAATAGCTGAAATTGTTACATTCATTAAATTCCAGCTACTAGCCACAAAAGTGGGTAATACAATCAAAACCGAGGGCACTTATTGGATTTTGGATTCCATACAATGGCAGGGCTACCGGGGTACCGCCCGTCACAGTACGCGGCGTAGATCACCGTACCGAGGATCACTCCCAATCCCTTGCAACACAAAGCCGGAACCATTCCTTACTGAATAGTTTCGAACAAGACCACCCCACAGTTGTGATCAGCTACCGCACCACATAGCCGAAATAAAGGGACATCTAGACAAGGGTAAATCTCGTCCTACTTGGGCATGACGCACTTAGCCTTGCTGCACCTCCCCTGTTTTAGCCATTCCCGGTTGATGAGACTTGAGGCTACGATTACGTTTATAGGACGCATCACCTAGAATGCTCATCGTCCACCTGACGATGTTCTGAAAGCGTTCAATCCATACAAGTTCGTTTCGGGTTCAAACGAAACCGAAGGCATTATCTCGTTACACTCATTTTGGAATCACCCTTAGCGTTAACGACGATAACCCTTGCACTCTGATTCTTCATCTTCACTAGAGATTGACGACCTATCGTTAATTTGGATCGATGTGGTTTTCGGATATCCAAATATGGTAACCCGATCCCGGTCTCATAGAATCCAAAACATGTCTTTTAAGGCCAAGTTGTTTTAGAGTTTAAAACAGTTTCAATTATCTATATACACACAGATAGATAATTCTCATCACAATGGATAATCAACATTATCATCATTAACATATAATTCTTATCATAAACAGATAATCCATATTATCATCCCAATGCAACCAATGCATCCATATCATACAACATTACTCATCTCATTGCTGAGATTACAAACCATACAAGGCAACCTATATCAATCATTCATACACAAGCAATGACTTAATGATCACACTATCTATAATTAATTTAAAATTAATTAAATTAATTACTTTATCTCTAATTAATTTAAAATTAATTAAATTAATTACTTCATCATTATTATCCTGCTTACTTACCCATCAATTGATTACAAATCAATTAAATAATCACCATCTCATTATTCAATTCAGTTAATCATTTCTGATTAACAATTCCCTAATTACAATAAGTAATTAGCCTTTAAATTAATTACATAAGTTAATTATACTTAACACTTTGTAATAATTAACTTTTAAGTACTTAAGTAATTAATTAATTAAAATTAATTACATTAATCCTTTATTAATTACTACAATTATTCCTTAATAAATCAATTCCAAATTTACTTCATTAATTAATTAATGATTCCTAATTACAATTTAATTGATCTCTTTAATTAAATTAATTACGTTAAGTAATTAATCTTCAATTAACCACATATATTAATCACCCTTGATTAATAACATCCAGTAATTAACTACACTTAATTACTCATTCCATAAATTAGTTACTCTTAATTAATTATCTCAATTAATCCCTTGATTAATTACAAAGTAATTTAATCCAAATTACTTCCATAGATAAAACCCCTTTAATTACATCCAGTAATCATCAATTAATTACTTCCCCAAGTAATTACAATTCCATTAATTACGTAAAGTAATTAATTATCAAATCATCAAGTGTTTAAATTAATTGAACTTAATTAATTAATCTAAACTAATCACATTAAACCAATTAATTACATCAAGTAATTAATTCATTAATTACTTCCATTAAGTAATTAAACATAAACAATTACATAAATGATTATTATTAATTAATTAATCTAATTATTAAAAATTAATCACATTAATTAATTGTTAAATAATCCTAAGTTAATGACCTTCATTAACAAATCTTTAATTACATTTTTATGAAATTAACTCACATTAACCATCATTAATTGCAAATTAATTAATATTTAATTACCAATTAATTAATTACTAATTATTAAATTAATTAAGTGTTATCTATAACTTAATTAATTCTTAATCACCTGATTAATTAATGTTTAATCATTAATTAAAATTCAATTAATAATCCTTAATTACAGATTAATTAACATTAATTAATTAATCTCAAGTCTTAATTAATTAATTTAAAAAAATCTTAATTACTTAATTAATCAATTCCATATTATTAATTAATTAAATAATTAATTACCCATTTAAATTAACTTAATAATTTAAATGAATCCAAATCATTAAAAATTCTAATTTAATTTTAAGAAAACATTTCTTACTTAATCAAAGTTTTTAAAACAATTTGTTTTTAAATTTACTTTAAATTCTATTTAAGCTTCATTTTTAAACTTAAGATACAAATTTAACTTAAACAAGGTTTTAAAACAATTGAAAACCTTTTTATCTCATATGTTAAAGAAATATCCATTTACAAAGAAGTTTCAAAAGAATTTAAACCCAATTCATTTTTAAATTCCAATTAATTTGAAAATACACTCTAAACATTCCAAGTTATTTAAAACAATTTCAATTCAAAAATTTCCTTTAACTTAAAAACTGAAATACAGTTTTTAAACATATTCTAGATTTAACTTAAATTTTTAAAAGCTTTTCTTACATTACAAATTTTCATTTAAAAATTTAAATTATTCAACCATATTTTTAAAGCAATTAAACAATTTAAATTGGTAACTTATTTTCTTTTAAAAACTGAAGATTAAACCCAATTCCAGATTTCAAAAACTCAGATTTAAACTTATTTTAAATTTCTAATTTACCAATTTAAAACTTAAAGTTTAAATTCAAACCCACATATACTCTTATACTAAAAAGTATTAAAACCAAATTTAAATTTAGAAATTTAAATTAATTCAAAACTCAGATTCAACTACTTTGATTTCAGATTCAAATTCAGTTTTAAACTTAGTTTAAATATTTAGTTTACATTTTAAAACCTGTTTTTAAAACTTAAAAAAACAAAACAGGTTTTCTGTTTTAATTATTTATAACCAAACTTAAATTTTCAAAATTCAAATTATTTCAAAAACCAAGATTCAAGCTATTTGAATTCATATTCAATTCAGGTTTAAATCTTAGTTTAAATTCCATTTTTATATTTTCAAAACTTTACTTTAAAACTTTAAAATCAAAACAGGCTTTTATTTTTTTTCTAAAACCTGAAACAATATATATACTCGATCCTCCCTTAAGCTCAAGCTCAAGCGGCTTAGCATAGGTCAAAGCTTTCTTAAGTCGCATTGTTCAAGTCAGATAGTTCAGCAATGTCATGTTCCTACGAATTAAAAAGTGTTCAAGTCAAAGAGTTCAAGGCATGAGACTTCAGGTCAAGGCAGTGCATTTTTGTCTAAGTATTAGCTCGTTCATGTGTGGCTACGACCTAGAGCTTAAGTTATAAGGAGCTTAAGTCGCAAAGAGTTATGTCGCAAGGGTTGTTAGGTCGGTCGACTTCCTTTAGGTCGTAAGGGTTGTTAGGACGGTCGAATTCGTTAGGTCGCTCCTGAGGTAGGTCGGCAATATTGAGCTATCTCCCATCAAGAGCCATAAGTCCTATTCCCCAATCATATTTTTCCACGCGTACACCACCATTACATCGCCCGAAACATCATGGCTTAACCTAAAAACCCACTAACCCATTAAACACAAATCCCTTCATCTCCTCCAATCGCTTAAGGCCTCATCTTCTTCTCTGAATCTCCAGAAAACATCATCAAACTCCACAAACTCGAACACACACCACTCAACACTGAGAAATCATAGGCCGATCCGTTTTTAAAGCAATTAAAAAAAGTTCAATGGCGATCGGATGGCGAATCAGGAGGAAATTTTACGACGAGGTAATAAAAACCGTGTGAAAGTTATTATGAGGAAATTGATGGCAGATACAATGGAGAGGTGATAGATTTACCTAGGATTGTTGTCAGGAATAATGATCGAAGCAACAAGGGGTTTCGCTTTGAGGATTCTTGAGCTCAAGAATGGCAATGGCGGCAGAGTATAAGCAGTGGAATGAGGAGGAAGAAACGAGCTAATGGATTATAAAGGGCAAAGGAAGGAAGGCGTATCGGCACACGAGTTAGCGAGATTGTTAAGTCGCCCACAACCTAGAGTAGTTAGATCGAAGCACACGACCTATAACATAGGAGTATACTTTGAAGGGAAAGTGTTAACACCACTCTGAACGGCGACTCAAGTACTCGAAAGAAAAACGACCTAACGATCTAAAGCCTACAACGAGTTAACATGGCAACAATAAGCGACCTAACGACCTAACGAATTAAGGAGCCAAGCGACCTAATGGGTTAACACACAAGTGACCTAATGAGATAAAGTGTGAGCGAGCTAACGAGGATGTAGTTCTACAGCGAGATAACATGTGACGACCTAGCGACCTAGCAATCAATACAAGACAGTAGTGTTAACTCTGCCTTGGTGTCGACTTAGCAACTCGAAAGGATGCCGACCTACAGCTTAAAAGGGGGTTGCCGACCTAACAGTTCAACAAGTGTGACGACCTAATACTTTAACAAGGCTACCGACTCAACTGGTTGCCGACCTAACTGCACTGCCTTATCAGGGAGACCGACCTAAGGCACGAAGGGATACCGACCTAAGGAGCTAAGGAGATGCCGACTTAAGGCCCAAATGGATACCGACTTAGGGCTAAACAGTTGCCGACCTAAAACTGAACAAGATGGCTACCAACCTAAGATAGCTACTGACCTAAGACAAAAGACGACCTAACCATCCAGAGAATTCACCGATCTAACCACTTAGAACAGGGACAAGATCATGAACTACACCTAAGTCGCGACCGACCTATGACTTATGTTAAGTCGTTCACGACCCAAGGCCACTGAATACAAGTCCGATGCCACATTATTGAGAAGAGGTGTGTTAACTCGGAGGCGACCTAGGACTTGTACAAATGAACTCTCGTGAAGCCGTGAAGGGGCCAGATGAATCAGCCACGACTCACCTTAAACCGGTCGCGACTCACATTAAACCGGCTACGACTTATCTTAAGTCGGCCACGACTTAGGACTTGGCAATAATTCCAGACCAAAACTCTCTATAAATAGGCGACCACCTCCAACATTCAAAGGACTTTTGGCACATTCTCTTCACACACTGTTACCTTGCTGCATTGAGAACTTCATCAACACTTAGAGCTTCCAAGATTAGAGGAATCCATCAAAGAAATTCACGAAGAAACCGCACATCTTCAACATGAATCTAAGAACTTTAATCGACATTGAAGCTCAAGACTTGTTCCAAATCACTTGTAACTTGAAGTGTATTGAACTTGAGAGGAATTGTATCAGTTTGTAACGGGATTATTAATAAAAGTACTTAGAGTGGACGTAGGCTATACCCTTAAGCCGAACCACTATAAAATCGTTGTTGTTTACTGCTCATCTGCTATTACTTGCTTGTAATTCTTTCCCGATCTATCGGGTGGTGCTTTCACAACTACACTTTACACACCGGGGTGTTAGCGTTCACATTTTAGCGTTAACATTTTTGGTGCTTTCATTGAGAATTGAACTCAGGGGCAAACTTCAACCATTGTTCAACAAAATTCTAACAGAAATCATGGCTTCAGAAAGGAAACGAAAGTTGTTAAGGTTTGAAGGTACTTGCAGCAATGCCATTGCTCTTCCCACACTAAGTAAAACAGCTTCAAGTATTGGAGTCACAAGAGCTGAATTAAATGCCGTGATATATGGAATATATCAACACATGGAAGTTCAAAGCAATAGGATACTGGATAAGATGAACGCATTGCAGGAAGAAGTCCATCGACTAGAAAGTGATATAAAAACCATTGCCAAAGAGGCCCAAGTTTCAGAGGAATGGAATACTCCTCAACGAGCAACTGGCATTACTATTGGGACATTCCCCCAAACAGAGAATTCATGGCCACGACCAACTATCCACGAACGTTTGTCAAGGCGAACTTTTGAAAGAATAGTTGATGATTACCCATTAAGTCCTGGTAACGATGAAGAATACATACCAGAAATGATTGAACAGAAAGAGAAGAATGGGGGAAGGAGAAAGCAGAAACTCTTGAAAAAAGCACGACGCTTCATACCCCCCGACTTCACTCCCTTGACCGACACTCCGGAAAGTATCTTCTTGGCAACAAAGGATGTTGTTGTGTACCCCAAACCGTCTCTGATGAGGAGAAGCGCGACAGACAATGGGAAATTCTGTCAATTTCACAATCAACCTGGCCATGAAACTAACCAATGTCGCCATCTAAGGAAGGAGATTGAAGAATTGATCAAGCAGAATGAACTGCAACAGTATGTGAAAAAAGATGGAATTAACTACTCCTCATCCTCTAAGGTGCAGCTGGTTCCCGCTCAACAATGTAGCTCAAATAAAAGAACCGTGGCACAGGGAGATGAAGGTCCTATCATCAGTATCATCATAGCAAGCCCTCACCAGGCAGGGAAAAATTGGATGAGGCGGGAAGACGTGCTCACGCTCCAAGGAGACCTTCAAAGTGAAAGGAAGTTTCGATTCTGAAAGATGTTGCCATCCAGTCCTCTTATGCCAAAAGATTCAATCCCTAAAGCCTGGGGCAGCAATTGCTTCCAAACCTTACTTGAACACTTTGTTTCAAATTTGTAAAAAGTGCTGATCCAATGATTCTTGTATCAAAATCTGTTGTAAAAACAACGCCAATATATAATAAAAACTATAAGTCTTGCTTGTCGCTTATTTTATTTCGATATGTGAAATATTCTGAGAATATCACTAAGATTATCGATCTAAATTTGCAGGCAATCAATACCAAGCTGATTCATTGCAATATCAAGCAACCCTTGGTAGCATTCAAAAGCAAGCCTTAAACAACAGAATTCCAGGGTCAAATCCTGAATAAGAAGTACTCTAAGCAAACAAATAAGATTTGGCTAGAGTATGTTTCTTCAGTTAAAACCACCCGCCAACAGAAGAAGATGATGCACACTTAAAGATGGCACTAAGGAGTTGCTAATATAATCAATCAAATTCGCAACTGTCAAAAGAAAACCAATTCCAAGAACTTGGAACAGCAACCATCGACATCCATATTTTACATGAAAACTTTGCTAAGATATTGCAAAGAATTTACAAATATATGATTCTCTTGTTAAGGGCAATTGCAAGGCAGGCGAATAACAAAAGCTATAAAATGGATATAGGCCCAGTTTCGGTTAAACCACTATAATTCTTATGTTCCCTACTATTATAAACTGCTTTGTTTTATTTCGGCATATGAAATACGTTAATCGTGTTACTAAAAAAAACGATTTAATAATGCAGGCCATAAAAACAAAGCTTACCAGTCACGAGACCAAGCGATCCGCAACATCATCCGGCAATCAAGCACTGGGCCATTCAAAATTCACATATTCAAATCCTACAAAAGGAGAACTTCAAACGAAAGTAAGCAAGGTGGATAGAAGCAGATCATAAATAGTTAACTACAAATGTTTGAACAAACAAACAGCAAGTTAAAGAACCTAAATCTGCCACCACCAATTCGCTTAACTATAAAATATACTCCTTTGGGTAAGGGAGAGGCCTGGTAGCTGAAAGTGGTGACACTTGCGAAGCAATAGGGATTGTCAACATGAATCAACGGCAAAGAGACATGCGAGAGCAAGCGTCAGCCAGCAAAAAGAATATTTCAAAAGCACAAGCCTTCTTTGAAGGCATAACTCCTCAGAGGATAAAGACCTCAAGTGGGCTTCACCGAAAAAAGGCGTCTTTCTCGTTACAAAGTCGTGGAGTTATCGGTCGACACACTCCCGAGAATCCATCCAGCCGAGAAAAGGAAACTCCAAACTTCCTGACAATAACCCTACTTAGGGGCGCGCATTTCACCACAACCGGTCAACATACTCCTGTGAGATGAAATGTGAAAAGCCCTCTTCGGAGGCGAAATGCTTCTCTACGGAGACCGAATGCTTCTCCTCAGAGACCAAAGCCCTCTTCGGAGGCAAAATGCTTCTCTACGGAGACCGAATGCTTCTCCTCAGAGACCAAAGCCCTCTTCGGAGGAAAAATGCTTCTCTACGGGGACCGAATGATTCTCCTCAGAGACCAAAGCCCTCTTCGGAGGCAAAATGCTTCTCTACGGGGACCGAATGCTTCTCCTCAGAGACCAAAGCCTTCTTCGGAGGCGAAAAGCTTCTCTACGGAGACCGAATGCTTCTCCTCAGAGACCAAAGCCCTCTTCGGAGGCGAAATGCTTCTCTACGGAGACCGAATGCTTCTCCTCAGAGATCAAAGCCCTCTTCAGAGGCAAAAAAGTTTCTCTACGGGGACCGAATGCTTCTCCTCAGAGACCAAAGCCCTCTTCGGAGGCAAAATGCTCCTCTACGGAGGCACAACTCTTCGGAGGACAAAGACCTCAAATGGGACATATGTCGCAAAAAAGAAAGTTCTCTACTCAACAAAAAAGATTGGAGGAGTCATGACCCACCAACCATGAGAGAGTAACTTCCAGGCAATGTAAACCATCTCTGGGGCACATTTCACCAGGAGTTGAAGTGTAACAGCCGCTCTTCGGAATTACGCTTCACCAGAGTTGAAATGCAAACAAAATAAAGACCTCTTCGGGGGCACATTTCACCAGGAGTTGAAGTGTAACAGCCGCTCTTCGGAATTACGCTTCACCAGAGTTGAAATGCAAACAAAATAAAGACCCCTTCGGGGGCACATTTCACCAGGAGTTGAAGTGTAACACCCGCTCTTCGGAATTTCACTTCACCAAAGTTGAAATACAAAACAAGATAAAGACCTTCCTGGAAGCTCATGTTTCACCGAGATTGAAATAAAACTTCCAAGTGTCGAAACGTGAAAAGGCTTTCCTCGAAGGCACAACTCTTTGGAGGTACACGTTTCACCAAGATTGAAATAAAACTTCCAAGTGTTGAAACGTGAGAAATCCCTCCTCAGAGGTACAACCCCCTCCCGGGGACACAATCAAGAAGAAAGACCTCTTCGGAAGCCCACGTTTCACCAAGATTGAAATAAAACTTCCAAGTGTTGAAACGTGAAAAGGCTTTCTTCAAAGGCACAACTCTTTGGAGGTACACGTTTCACCGAGATTGAAATAAAACTTCCAAGTGTTGAAACGTAAAAAATCCCTCCTCAGAGGTACAACTTTGTATAAAAAAAAATCCTCATCAAAAGCGTACTTTAACTTTCAAAGGAAAAGTAATTTACCTACTATGGAAAATGATCGTAAAAAAAAAAAAAAAAGAAAAAGAAAAGAAGTTAAAGTACCCTTCAGAGGTCCGCTTTACCACATAGAGGAATTCACTTGGTAAAATATGCACATAAGCAAAAGAAAAAAGTGATTTCTTCGAACGACAAAGCGTAGAAACTTATACGAAGGGAGTTGTACTCTACAAAAATTTTCTTTAAAGAATAAAATAATTATTCTTTAGCAAATAAGAGTGCAAGTCCCCTCGAAGTATAAAATATTGCAGCAAGCTTAAGGTATGGGGGAAACATGGTATAATAGTATAGCTGCATCAGTAAAGTAATACTCAAACAACATACCATAAGCCCGCTGCAATATCATATAAATAAACTTGTGCAAAAATGAATAATAAATGCATACTCAAATTCAAACAGAAGTATGTACAAATAAAGAACCATTTTATTCAATTGCAGATATTGCAGATACAGGTTTCAAAATAAGAAGCAGGGGCCGGTGCCTGCACAACATCCGACCATTACACAAAAAAAAAAGGAATCAAAAAGCTCAACTCTTCATTTCTTCTTGCCGCCTTTAGACCCTTTACCCGGCCGAGTGGTTAGCTTTTCGGGTCTTCCAGGTTGGTCTGAAGGCATGAGGGAAGAAGGGAAGGGAGGTACAACTGGCGCAATTTCCGGTTCCTCTTCAGTGGTGATAATTTTCTTCCCCCTCCTCTTCGATGTCCCAAGCTTCTTTCTTCTCTGCGAAGAAGACTCACTCCCCGGAGTAACGAGAGCGGACAAAACTACGTCGTCAGAAGGAGTCCGCTCCGGAGAGATCTCGCCTCCTTCGAGTCCCTCATCTTTTTGCTCCTGCGAGGCAACAGGGTCATCCAAACCATGAAGAGCCTCAATTTTCTCCTCTTGTGACCCAGGTTGTGAAGCAGAAGGAGGAGTCACCTGAAGAGATGGAGGAGGAATAACCAGAGAAGGCGAAGTCTGCATGGCACTTGTTGTTTCAACTGCAGAAGAAGAAAAATTGAAAATGTTAGTATCTTCCCGAAAGAAGGGAGATATGAGTTCATCGAGATTCAGGAGGTAATCGAGAAGCTCATCAAATTTTTGAGGAATAAGCAAGCAATCCACCTGAATCGGACCAATGTCGAGATTACCTGAAGATATTGGCTTTGTCAGTTCAATCTCATAATTCTGAGCCCCAATGTCCTCCAAAGCCTCTTCATCAGTAGGGGTGATTACCCCAGTTCTTGTAGGAGGCGGCAAATGAGCACTAGGGCCTGTAATGTCCACCTCGGGAGAAACTAGAGGACGTTCGGAGATGGTAGGCGGTACTTCTTTTTCAGAACGCTCTTCTTCCACCATCCCGGCCCGCGCTCTGGCAAGCTGCTCCTTACCCTTGGCAAGAGCGGCATGGGCTTCGTCATCAAGATAATGCTCTTCAAGGGCTGACTCAGCATATCCAGCACCTTTACCACCGAGCATATCAAGTGCTGTCTCTCAAACTTCAGCCAGTGTGATTTCATACTTGGGGCCTAGAAAGGCAAGGCTTCCACGCCCCAAGACGCTGTGCAAATAGAAGTCGAATAATGTTGAGCTGATGCTGTTTTTAGTCGCCTCATGAGATTCTTCAGCTGCGATTCTGCCGGCGACAGCCTCATCACGCTCCCTTTCAGTTTTGGCAAGCTGAAGCTTAAGCATTTGTATCTCCGCCTCCTGGGAGTTGTTTTTCTTTCGGAGCTCAGCAATATCAGTAGCATAGCCTTCACTGATTCTTTTTTGTACTTCTAGCCTGTCTTCGGCATCCCTTTGGCTAGCGTGAGCGTCTCTCACTTGTTTCAGGAGCACTTCTTCTTTTTGAGAATAGGAAGTAGAGGAAGCAGCAAGTTCATGTTTCAATTCCTCGACTTTTGCTTCAAGCTCCTCATTGTAAGAAGCAATGTTCCTCATCTCGGTGTCGTGTTGCTCAACGACCTTTCGCCATTCGGCCTTATCGTTTTCCATAGTAAGCATGGCCTCTATGTTGGCACGGTTAACTCTTTGAAGCTCATCGACAAGCTTCTGCCAGTTTGACATCCTCTCGATATCGAGCTTGACTACATCAAGATTGCGCAACATAGCAGACTTGTCGATGGGGACCAAGTCTAGGTCGAACCTCACCCCCTTAAGGCACCATTGAGGAAATCGGCTCTGCAGAGTGGCAGGACCCGGTCCAACTTGAAATTTGGGCCTGCTAATTATCGTTTGAATATCTGATTTCCCAAGAGCGGGAGAGTCAGAAGGAATGTCGAGTGAGGCAGGAATAGTAACTTTCTCCGGAGTAGTAGAGGCCTGCTTTTCACTGTGACGGGCTCGTTTGCTTAAGTCTTCACTCATGTGACCTTTTCCTCGATCGTCATGAGATTTTCTCTTGTGAGAATCATCGCCTTTTTGCCAAGAATCATGGCGCTCTTCTCTCTCCCTTCTTTCACGATGTTCTTCTTCAGTTCTCCTTTCATGAGCCTTTCGGGCAGCCCTCTCTTCGTCCGACTCTCTGTAGGAAGGAAGGTAACGCCTGTAATCATACTGGCTACGCCTCCCGTAGCGCTGGAAATCGTCATAATACGAGCCGCTGCGCCCCATAGGAGAATCTGGAATTAAAATAATAAGCTTTAGAAATCTTTAAAGTACAAGAAGATAAGTGCATGGAAGTGATGAGAAATTCTAAGTGTGTGTGATGTGCAAACTACGCGCATTAGTCTATGAACCACTCTTTATTTGGGGAGTGGTTGTGGGTGTAATAGTTAACGTCAACTCTTGAGTCGACGACGGCCGTTGCAAAATAGAAGTAGCTTCAACTACTGAAGAGGAAATCCCGGCAGTAGTAGGGTCATCTTTGAAGATCTCTTGTGAAGTAGCGAAGAGGTCGCTCAATCCTTCGAAGGTATCGTCCCTGCTTTGCTTGACAGGACTGGATTTCTTAGCCTTTTCACCAGATTCTTGTGAATGGTGAGAGGATCCCTGAGGCTCTTCTTCCTCGATAACCGGGGCAAGTTTACCAGATGGCCCCGCAACATCGACAGAAGTGGAGCACTTCACCAGCGAAGATTCAGGAGTCTTTATCGGAGAATCGGGGACTTCCGTTGGAACTTCATGAGCATGCATAGAGCGAGAGGTGTGTAGAAGCCCATGTTGATGTAAAAATTCATCTCTCAACAGAAATTTTATGCTCCTCTCTTCCGTGGCCACGGCACTCAACCTCTCAAAAACTTGCTTGTGAATTGGGTCTCTAGAGGGGAGAGGAAGTGCTGAAAGGAACAAAGAATGAAATTAGCAACTGAAAGTTCGGATCTCGAAAAAGTTTCAAAACGGAGAAAATAGAAATACTAATCTTACTTCCTACTCTCCAGATGGCATAAAAGCCTGAGGGACAGCGGGCAAAGAAAAACTGGTTCAAAAATCCATGAACGCTTTCAGTAAGATCGGAAATGAGCTTGCGGTTTCTGGCACTTCTCACAATAATAAGGGAAGGATGATCTTTACTCTTTGCAAACGAGCACAGATAACGAATTTCTTCAAAACTCGGTAGGCGATCAAGGGTTCTTCTAAACAAAACACATAACCCCGTCAAGATGGCATAGCCATTGGGATGAAGTTGAAACGGAGAGATTGTCAACCGAAGGAGAAGAGTTCGAAGGAAGTCGTTAAAAGGAGGAATCGCCCCACTTAAGCACATTTGGCGATTGACTGCAACAAAGCCATAGGGAGGATTGTCAGCAGTATCACTTGGCCCAGGGAGAAGGACATCACTTTCAGCAAAGCCAAATTGAGTGCGCAGCTGGACAAACGCTCTCGAAGTTAGAATAGTCGGGGTTCTCTCCGGAGGATTCTCTATGGGAACAGCTATCGAAAAAGTTTCTTCCTCTGGAGTTACCACTTCTTCTTCTCGGTGGGAAGTCATTCTACATAAACAACTGGGTATTCAAACATGAAGGTGCACGTTTCCTAAAGTGTGTGAAGTGTTGTGTAAAATCAATCAAGCAGTGAACAAATATAACTGGAATGAAAACTAGCAAGCATTTGTTAGTTATGAAATTCAGGGACTATTGTTTTAGGCCTAAATATGCAAGTAAGATGTTGATGCAGATAAATCAGTTCAGATTATTGATACTTTGCATTAATGTTTAACTTTAATTGATTGATTCACAAACATTTCATGCAGTGTAATTGAGTTGCTTGTCCTGTCTTGACTAATCTGTCATCTGACATGGGCAGTCAATGGCAGTATTTTCGCCTTGGTTTTCTTTGTTTGTTATTTTCAGCAGGTTAGCAGCTTATAAGTTAATGCGATCTGTGAAATAATACACTGAGATTCAAGCAAATTTAAAGTTGGGGCAGTTCAAAATTTAGGCAACTTAGTTTGGCAGTTCAAGTTAGAAACTCAAAGTGGATCTATGCTCTCAACAAGTCAGCATGCCCAAAGCATTAAGTGTTAACTCGGCAGCGGTTTAAGAGCCAACTCGGTC
This sequence comes from Allium cepa, assembly GCA_030765085.1. Lineage (NCBI taxonomy): Eukaryota > Viridiplantae > Streptophyta > Magnoliopsida > Asparagales > Amaryllidaceae > Allium > Allium cepa. Next base: position 380,864,785 of record CM060942.1, on the reverse strand, counting down.
ACGGTTTAAGGGCTTAGCTCGGTCACGACCTAGGAGTTAACTTGGCTGCGGTTCAAGGTTAAATCAGTAGAAGGTTAAATCGGCAGATTTCCCCAAGTATTAAGTCGGCTACGGTTCAAAAGTCTTTCACGAGATAAGGCTAGGTCGGTAGCGGGTCAGAGTCTAAGCATTTTAATTTGGCAACTCAGTCCTCTAGGTCGCAAGGGAGAGATAAGAATGTAAGCTCCGGTCCGAAAGACAGGAATTTTTCCAAGTATTAACTCGGTCACGATTCAGGCCTTAAAGTATAAATCGGCAAGTGTTCTTCAAGCACTATCTCAGCCACGACTTAAGGTTGCTAAGAACCAGGTCGGCTAAAGGATAAGCCACCCAAAATCACTGACTCGCTCCCGAACCAACATCACACTCCATCTACCCATTAACCCGATAACCATTCCATCAACAACAGCCTTCATTCATGCTATCGAATTACCCAATACAACAGTTCGAAGTTGTCACAAATCCAATACCCTGCCATCAGGGATCATCGAGCCTAAGGTGATAAATCACCTTCGTTGTATCAGCGATCATCTGAAGCCGAATTGAGTAACCTAGGCTTCATCAGCTGTAAACGTGATGAGATTCGTGATGGAGCGTCATATAGGGAGGCGATTCGAGTTTAAGCAACAGAATTCACGAATCGATGGTAATCTATGGTCGAACAAAGAATGAAATCACTTACGCAATGAATAGCAGATGTTAACAGTGGATAATTGGAATTAAATCGCCTTTTTGAGCTCGGAAGATTTTTAATGGCAGAATCAGAGAAATAGGTAGTGAGAAGGAAGAAGGAGATGTGATTTCTACCTTGCAGTAAAGGGATATGAAGCGGTATGTTACGACTCAACTGTTAGGTCGCGTACGACCTACCAACTTAAAGAATGGCCGAGTTAGAGGATATCGAAGCACACGACCTTACTGGTAGGCGTATACTTCGAGGGGCAATTGTTAACTCTGCCTCGGTGTCGACTTAGCAACTCGAAAGGATGCCGACCTACAGCTTAAAAGGGGGTTGCCGACCTAACAGTTCAACAAGTGTGACGACCTAATACTTTAACAAGGCTACCGACTCAACTGGTTGCCGACCTAACTGCACTGCCTTATCAGGGAGACCGACCTAAGGCACGAAGGGATACCGACCTAAGGAGCTAAGGAGATGCCGACTTAAGGCCCAAATGGATACCGACTTAGGGCTAAACAGTTGCCGACCTAAAACTGAACAAGATGGCTACCAACCTAAGATAGCTACTGACCTAAGACAAAAGACGACCTAACCATCCAGAGAATTCACCGATCTAACCACTTAGAACAGGGACAAGATCATGAACTACACCTAAGTCGCGACCGACCTATGACTTATGTTAAGTCATTCACGACCCAAGGCCACTGAATACAAGTTCGATGCCACATTATTGAGAAGAGGTGTGTTAACTCGGAGGCGACCTAGGACTTGTACAAATGAACTCTCGTGAAGCCGTGAAGGGGCCAGATGAATCAGCCACGACTCACCTTAAACCGGCCGCGACTCACATTAAACCGGCTACGACTTATCTTAAGTCGGCCAAGACTTAGGACTTGGCAATAATTCCAGACCAGAACTCTCTATAAATAGGCGACCACCTCCAACATTCAAAGGACTTTTGGCACATTCTCTTCACACACTGTTACCTTGCTGCATTGAGAACTTCATCAACACTTAGAGCTTCCAAGATTAGAGGAATCCATCAAAGAAATTCACGAAGAAACCGCACATCTTCAACATGAATCTAAGAACTTTAATCGACATTGAAGCTCAAGACTTGTTCCAAATCACTTGTAACTTGAAGTGTATTGAACTTGAGAGGAATTGTATCAGTTTGTAACGGGATTATTAATAAAAGTACTTAGAGTGGACGTAGGCTATACCCTTAAGCCAAACCACTATAAAATCGTTGTTGTTTACTGCTCATCTGCTATTACTTGCTTGTAATTCTTTCCCGATCTATCGGGTGGTGCTTTCACAACTACACTTTACACACCGGGGTGTTAGCGTTCACATTTTAGCGTTAACAAGTAGTATATCGCAACATAGCAGCTCAGCGACCTAGCGACCTAGTAACTAAATGACCTTTGCGACCTAGCGAGTTAACGACCTAGCGAGTCAACGGCCTAGCGAGTTAACGACCTAGCGAGCGACAAGCTTCATATTGTTATGTCGCTTGGTTATAGGTCGAACCAGCACTAGATCACTGCTACTCCTACGACCAGCCTAGGTCGCTCCACTAGGTACCTCGACATGATTAAGTCGCCAACCATTCTTCCCTAAGTCGCCCACTACCTATGCCCTACCAGCCCGTTCAAGTGATCAAGTGCAACCATGATGAGTCGTAGCTCATGTCCCCTAGGCCGCTCACGACCTAGGTACTGCATCCAGATTTTCCCTATAAATACCCCGCCTGCTCCAACTGAAAGGGGACTTTTGGATCATTTCTGGAAGGCCAATACTTTGCGGTTTTCTCGACACCTTCAACAATTCAAACACCGAAGACACTTCAACGAACTTTGAGAAAGATCTAACTCATTCAACATGAATTCGAAGAGCTTTTCTACATCGAAATTCTAGCTACTTGTCTTAATTGTGTTGTAATTGAAGAATCATTGAAAAAGTTGTAATCAAATCAGCAATAAAAGAGATTAAGTGGACGTAGGCTTGACTTTAAGCCGAACCACTATAAAAACTGTTGTCTCTTTGCTACTTCTCTGCTATTTTCTGCTTATTTTTAGTTCCCTTACCAACGAGTGCTGCTTTCATTATGCTACAACTTACACCAGGGTGTTAGCGTACATTTTCAGCGTTAACATGTGGCATACGAAGTGCTGCTGATCAATTGTTGATCATAGCATGGCTTTGCGAAAAAGCATAGCTTTGTGGATGAGACCTCATCGAACCTCACAACTCAATAATCGTCGAAACAGGAAAGATGTGGCAAGGTAGCAGGGGTCGCACCCCTAGGGTATGCCCATTCCTTTTGGAAAAGGGTGGTATCGTGGGGTGGAGCCCAGATATTTAACCTATGTGGTTATTGCAAATACGTTACTTTGTGGTTGTTGGTGTTGAAGATCCTTGGATAAAGGTCGCAAACGACCGAGGATGGCATATCTTTAGGTATTACTCCCGGACAGGGAGGAAACCGGCCTTTTGTTGGCAGAGATCCGGATAGGTTCTCGGGGCATCCCTCTAGAGACGTTCCCATGTGGCGATAGGAAGTTCCTTAGCCCGACCATTTGTTGGAAAATCCAAAGAAACAATACGTGCCCTGTACGGTTTTAGTTGCATAACCTGCCATGGAATGTGGCGGTAACCTGCTATTGAGCATGTAGCTACAGTAGGCATACAATAATGGTTGTATGCTGGCTAAGATTAATATTATACTTTCGAAATGTTTTCCACTATGCTCTAACAATAAGATCAAAATGGTTTTCGGGTATCAAGTATTTTTAACTATCATAAGGAGAAATCTCATCCAATTCTGCATTTGAATGGTGCATGTGGCGGGAGGCCTTATGGTAGTTTCATTTTCCAAAAGCATTGCGGATTTCAACTTTTAAGTTCTTTAGTTGTTTGTTTTAAAGATAAAACCATTTTTGTTTCCTCATACCAGTCCCATGACTGACCTGGAGTTTATTGTTTCCTTCTTATACTCTGGGTGCCCACAGTTTTCCACACGGGCAGTCTAGAGTTAGGTTTTGCAGATAGTCGGATAGTAGGTGTAGATTCGATAGCCTTCGAAGCTTTGGTCTTTGAAGTCGCTTGGATCTTGGCAATTGCATTCCATGCCGCACTTGCTTAATACCACTTTACTCGGAGTTCGAGCTATTTCTAACTTTGGAACTTTAGCAATGGAGTCGCTATATATTGGCTTTGAAGTTGCATTATGGAGTTGGATTCTTTTAGGGATGCATTCTATTGGAGTTATCTTTCCACTGTCGATGGTCCCAAAGTCTAGACCATCCAGCTGTGTTTTATTTTCTCTGTTATTTTTGTATCTCTGATGTTAATATCATCTGTATCAAATTGTTGTATATCATTGGATATTATATTCATTGGAGTTATATGATATTCATTGTTTTCTTCCGCTGTGTTGTTGTACTTAATGTATTATAAGCTCCGGCACAAACCAAATTTCAACGGTTGAATCTGCAGCATTCGAGTACAAGTGAAGTACGGGTGTCAATTTTCGAACTCTGAAATTTGGACCGTGATAGTGATAGTGCAATCATAGTTATGAACCATTTGTTGTCCAAATGATAATATGTGTGTGAAGCCTGAGATATTCGTGACTGATAATATAATAATGAGTTGTTTTAAACTAACCGTGTTTGAAATTTTAAGCAGCTCAGCTACAATATTGCCTACAATTGCTTCAGTTTTCTTGTCGCAAGTAGTGATAGTTGCTAACATGGTGGCATTGAGTGTATTCACAGTCCAATGATATTTCAAACCTAAAAATAAACGTTCACTTAGATGCAGAAGAATTAACATGAATTTGTTTGGTTCCATCCCAATATGAACATCGGATATGCACTTATGAATATTTACACACGTATAAATAGAAATGTTTCCTACCCTCTTTTTTTTGAAAATGTCTCAATCATCCAATAGTGGGATTTTCCAATGAGTAATAAAAAAAATTCTCCAACAATTTCATTTGGGTTCAGAGAAAAAGTGATATTGTTTCTTTATACGAAGATTTTGATTTGAAAAAATGATCCAACTTCCAAATTTGAGCAGCCATAGTTTGGAAACCGTGGAATAAAATAAATAATTGCAGATGATAATAAAAAGTGACAAATGTTAAGAAAAGGATGGGAAAATAAGCATGTTGGAATTCAAATGGAAGCAAAAATGAACTTTGTAATAGAAGTGTCAAATATTGGCAACGTAATATTGCTGGAATTAAAAGAGGAATAAAATATTAATAGTTTAATAAAGTTGTAAATTTCCAAAATATGATAAGGAGAGAAACAAGAAGGCTGATTAAATGTGGCGATTTATCCTTAAGCATGAGGTAAGTTAGATTGAATAATAATGACAATACATACCCACATTGTTCTAGAAGAAAATGCTTCAAAGAATCATTGATTACCAAATGGAGATCAAACGAAATGTTGACCACACAATACAACCCAGTAATTTCATTAAGCCTCATCAACACGCATTGATTATGCCCATGTTTAATCTTTATTCATGGAAGAAATTGAATGAAAAACATGTTTTTTCCCGGTGATCATATTTTTTACGGTAAATAGAGATAAAGTTACATAAAGCGATTGTAGATCCACTAATAAAAGGCTAACTCTCTTCAGGATATATTTGAATTTGCAAGCAATTCCTTGAATATTATGACCACTTTAGAGGATCATTGATTTGTAGCTTTATTGCAATTATAAATGAGTTCCATATATCGATGTAATTTTCATTCGTATAGCTTGTATTTATGCAGTGTAATGATATTGACACCTTAAAGTATAGTTTGTATGTTCAAACTCATATTACATGCAAAGTCAAAGGAATACCAAGTAGAAGTTCAAATAGTGCTTGAGACTGACATTGTGTACTATATTCTACACTATTGACCTTTTCACAAATCCTATTAATGAAGATTCAAATATATTACAATTAATTGAACAAAGACATTAGACAAATACGGTAGTATTACAGTAATAGTGTATAACATGGAAAACATACGTTGGTGTAAGTTTACTTCCAATGTTTTTCATTAGATGTTGGTGAAAATTGAATTTTTGTTTATTTTTTTTCAATAAAATGTCTGTTTTAGCTTTGCATATATGAAAATCAATATTGCATAGATTAGTATAAAAAAACTAAAGGTTACCAGTGATATATCAAAATAACAACCATAATTTAATATAATATATGTACTTGTATGCAAAATAGATATCAGATTGTTGGCAAGTTTATTTTTCATGGAAACATCACTTTTAAATTCATAATATGGGAAAAATCCATATAAAATAGGTTAGTACAAAAACTAAATGTTAACACCAATTCTCACTAAATCGAAATAGCTATCCTTATGTAATGTATAGTATGTATATTTGTATAGAGAATATAATATATGCTTAATTACTACAAGGAGAAAAAAGGCCAGTTTGGTCAAATATGTGAACGATCACCTTATACATATAGATAGTGAAAACTTGAAGCTTAGCATGCTAGTATAATAGGTGGATTATTTTATCCAAAAAATTTATTGCATCACAAAATACTTTTTAAGTAAGGAGTGAGGTCATAAATGAAAAGCTTTGCCAAAAATTATATTATCGTGAATCATACAAAAAAAAATGGAAAACAAAGAGCTTACATTTTTAGGGCTGATCCATTTATATTACATAGAAACTTGTTTGCATTGATATTAAGACTATATGTTTATAAATAATTCTGTACCTAATGAATCATTTTGTAGGGTCATGACAATGAAATAGTAAAGGTGAGAAAATGAATATCTTAGGTCGTATAATAATATTTTTGAATGAAATAAATTTTCATTTAAATGATAATGTATGGATTAAGCATTAGGTATTTTTATTATATAAATGCATGTAAAAATCTATATTAAAAAGGAAAAAACTTGTTTCTAATGAATGAAATATAGGCAAACAAAATTGATTTCCTTTTTTCTAATTTGCGGAAGTACATTATCCAAATGACAAAGAAATTTTATGTCCAACCAGACAGAAGAAGAAGTTTACCACTAAAATCACAAAGCATGTATTTATCTTTTTGGGTCTGAATGCAAACCTAGATATCCAATAATATTAAGAAAATTAATTGACATCACTCAATGAATGAATCAAAATTAATTGACAATACTCCGTAATCAAAATAACTACCATATTCTATACTGATTAAGAAAATACGAGACCAATTAGTGGAATTTCCCATTAATTTTTTCCAAAATTGTTCAGCGTGATACCGGTTATAACCGACACCAATCTCATCAAAAGTAAAAAAATCAATTTTAGTATCCATAAGGTAAATAAGTATCAAGAAATTAACAAGGAAAGCATACCTAAACGAAACATACATAGTTATGACATTGATTGAACACACTGACCTATACATACTTCTACATACAGACAATTTAACTGTTAATAACCATTTGATAAATAACATGTTTTCTAAAGTGAAATGTCTGAGCAAACAGTGACCAGACAACAAATTCTAGAGTTATTATCATCCTTCTTCTCCACTTAATGTCAATTCTACACAACTGACTTTTAAAGTTTCAATACTTCTAATTATTTTGCCTCATCCTAATTACTACGTACTCCAAGGTGAAACAAAACAAGAAATGCCGAAAACTAAACAATATAGATTTGGAAGTGATACCTGGACCAAAAACACAATAGTAATGATGCTGATAATACTCACTGGCCTATATCCCACATCCTAAAATCATGCTCCACAGTTGCTGCTCCTTCCTCATCACCCAACCTCCTCAGCCCCCTCACAACAAACCCAAACAGATACTCATCCAACTCACATCCCCCCATCTTCATCATCCCATACATCCTCCACACCCCATCCATGCTCTCCCCCATTACTAAGCTCTTCATCAACCTCACCGGCCCTCTCAGCCCACCCTCCTTTCCAATCCTACCCCTTTCTTCCAACTCCTGCATCAATCGATCGGTCAAATCGATTAACTCGTCAAGATGATTATTTTTGTGCAGCGATTTGATGAGCTCGGACTGGAGGAGGAGGTTGGGTTTGTAGTAGGGTTTGGAGCGAAGGCGGGTGAGGGTGGGGAGGGCGAGGAGGGGGAGGTCCTGGCGCACGAGTTCGGCGAAGGCGAAGGTTAGGTCGGGTAGGAGGAGATGAGAAAGGATTTGGTGGTGTTCGTGGTGGTGGGACGTTTATGGACAGAGTTTGGCCGCGTTGGATTGGGCCGCGGTTGTCTCGTTGGCCGGATTTGATTGGGTGGGCTAGTTTTTGGTAGGGTCGATGTGGGTTTGGGTTTTCGAAGGGTCTTAGGAGTTGGGGGTGGAAGAACGGTCGGAACGTGGTGGTGCTCAGGGACATTGGGAAGATAACAATCTGCTTGGATTGAAATGATGATTTATAGGAATTTCTCCCCATATAGCATAAGCCAATTGTCACGACATGAAATGCAATGTTCGAAAATTGACACTAAATACCTCACTGTATTCGACTGCCAAATATTCAAACATCGAACTCTAGTCGGATGGAGCTTATAACAACATCAGATGAATATAAAACAGCAAAAACAAAATGAATATCACGCATTATATCACGGATACGACATCATCATAATATCCATTACAACATCGGAGTGTTCTTAAACATATATCACAACTCCAAATAGAACACCATAATAGAACCACAAGCGATCATATGCCAAAAAGTCTTCAAGGAAATGAAGTGACGGTGAACTTCCAAATACTAAGCACCTTCATATCCAAAGCTTCCAAAATATCTCCGAGGCAAAGCCTCCAAAAGTACTGCTAACACCAGAACACGGATGCTGCTAGGTTGCCCGTGTGAAAATGATGGGCACCTAGAGTTTAGAAAGGAAACAATAAACTCCGCGTCAGTCATGGGACTGGTATGAATAAAAAAAATAGTTGCTTTTAAATAATCAAATTTTAGAAGAAAACCATTTGCTTTTGGAAAATGAAACTACCATAAGACCTCCCGCCACACACACAATGCAATCACAAAATTAGGGAGATTTCTTTTTATGATAGTCAAATATGCTTGATACGAGAATTTTTTTTGATATTACTACTAGTGCATAGTGTAGAAAAACATTTCGAAAGTATAATATTAATCTTAGCCAGCATAGACATCCCGTGCTATGCCTACTATAGCTACCATCTAAACAGTGGTGACCACCATAAGTAAATGGTAGGTTATACAACCAAAATCGTACTGGGTTCGTATTGGGAATTGGATTTCCAAAAAATGGCCAGGCTAAGGAACTTCCTACCGCCACATGGGTACGCCCCTGGAGGGACGTCCCGAGAACCTACCTGGCTCTCTGCCAACACAAGGTCGAGTTACCTTTGTAACTAGGTAACTACTACTCGAGTATGCCACCCCCTGGTCTTGCGACCTTTATCCGAGGGCCCTCTACCACAAAGCGACAACCACACAGTAATGAGATTGCAGCAACCACATAGGTAAAATATATGGGCTCCATACCATTATACTACCTTTTTTCAAAAGGAAATGACATACCCTAAAGGGTGTTACCCTCATAACCTTGCCGCATCTTTCCTGTTCCGACCATTTTCGGGGTGTGAGGTCCGATGAGGTCTAGTTCACAAAGCTAAGATTTACATGAAAGCCATGCTTTGATCACAAATGATCAACAAATGATCATCAACGTACAGCAGCACTTAGCATGCCACACCACCAAATTGGGAGTATATCGCCGATAACCTTCAACTACATAACCTCTGAGCTCGCACGTCTCAGAGAAGGGTGTTAAGCTAAGAGAATAAATTCTCCGCCACCAACAAATATGTACTTGAAAGAAATCTGCTTTATATCTCAAAGCGTAGTGTTAGACATACAACCATACAATTCTGTTCTGGGTTCGAACAGAACCGAAGGCACCTCGTCCAATAAAGGAAGAAGCCCTTTTAAATCTGGGTATCCACAATCTCGATCGGACTCCCCGTCACATGTGGTGATCTCTATACCGGAGCAACTCAGTGCAGAGACATTCAATAGGTTATCTTATCGTTTTCGAAGACACCCGTTCTTCACCACCGTCTTCAAAAGCTATTCGTTTCGTCGTATCACTATTCGGAATGGGTTATATGACATAAAGGTCCTCTCCCGGCTAATCCGAATAGTGAACGCTTAATTTTTAAAACACGTGGATGTATCAATTAAAAAGATTCACATTCAGGGTTCGATGTGGGTTGCGGATAAATAACTGGAATCCGACTCTCTATCGCATTGAAGTTTAAATGTGGTTATATGGAAAAAAGGGTTTTCACATCAACACAGAACTAAATCAAAAATCACAAATCACAGTTCAGCACAGAGCAATTCACATCACACAGTATCACAACCACAATTGAAATATCAATCTAGTGCACAACAATAGTTAATTATTTTCAATTAAGGTGAATGTGATTTAAATGAATTAACCGCATAATTATTTTTGTTGATTTTTTTAAATCAATCATTAATTTTTATTAATGATAAATAAATTAAATCTTAATCCACATTATTATTTAATTTTTCCTTCATCAATTACCTTTATTAACTACTAATTATAAAGTAATTAACTTTTATTACTTAATTAACAATTCTTAATTTTAAATTAATTAGATACTTAATTATTAATTAACCAATCTTTAATTACAATTAGTAATTAGTCATTCTTAATTACTTTCCAAACAATTAATTAATAATAATTATTTATCTTAATTAACATTTTTAAAAATCTTCTTTAAATTTTGAAAATCAATTTATTTCTAACTTGAAAATTTTAATTAAGTTCAAAACTTGAAATAAATTCTTACTTAAGTTGTCAAACAATAATTACTTCGTTAGTACTAAAGTTGGTTTAACAACATTAACTTAAAATTTTATAAAGCTTAACCCTTTTGAAAACAGAACCCGAGAATACCCAGGTTTTACTCGAGTATTCACTCGGGTTTCTCTCCATCTTTCCCCGAGTCATCTCTCGTTTCTCACGTACTCCTTCCTCTTCTCTTTTTTTTTCCAGTTATGTTGAGTTTAAGTTTAAGTTAAACTATAGTATCAGGTAACATGCTCTCGTACTCGACACCATTTTACTCGAGTGACAACTCGAGTTGCTCACCACGCATCAACACTGACACCACAATCTACACCGTACACGTGCACGGCATCACGCCCCTGCTCAGGCGAACTTCGCTAACTTCGGCAAGTCACAAATCATCCCAATACTCGAAATCAAAATTCGATTCGAAGCCAAAAACTCGAAATCGAAATTTTTCCTCTCATTCGAAACTGTAACTTGAACACACCAAACGAAAATGCCTCGTCCCCTTCACGCCGTTCATCAGAAAACCCGCAACTCCGGCATCACGTTGCCGATACCCCACTCCATTCTCCCTCTCATCTTCGTGCAGCTCGATAACTCCAAGGACACGCAATCACCTTGCCAATGACCATGTCCAAAACTCGAGCTTAAACCCTAAATTGAACTCGTCCAACCAATTCATGCAATAGAAAAATTATTCGACAATTTTCCTGAAGTCATCAAGGGCTAAGCAAGCTTCAAGCAAAATCTTAACATTCAAAAATTCGTTGATCGATGGCAATGGCGGAAAAAGCATTTTTGGTTCAACGTGGAACTGCACTTAAAATACTTCACTAAAAATCACCAATTTTTTTTTCAAAATCTTGTTTTTGAATGTTGATTCAAGCTATATAATCGAATTAATATTTAACAATATTCGAATTTATCCTAAAATTAACTTTTTACAAAACTGAATGTTACAGAGTCACAACTTCACTATTAAGCTTTAAATAAAATTTAGATCATAATTTATGTTTAAACTAATTTATTTATTTGAAGATCAAGGCCTATCAGAGATTAGTGAAGATGAAGTTAAAATTTTTATCTCGATTGAACTATGTACTTAAAAGAAACAACAGAGATGACCATATTCACACACAGCATTGATATAAATGAAACACACATAGATATATTCATCTATATATAATCATATAACACAATATCATCTAGAATTCACATATTCCAGCGTTAATTACTTTGAACTTTAAGGTTAAATGTTTACTCACCTAGAAAGATTTTGAAATAGAGAGCACTTTTTTTTATTTTTGAAAACCTGCCGTTGATCTGCCTTTAAACCCTGTTTTGTTTTGGGTTTTTTTTTTTGAATTGAATTTAAATTTGTAAAAATAGTGATGTTTATACTTTTTTTCTTTCCTCTGATTTGTTATGTTATGTTTGAACGAGCAAGACTAATATGGATGTGTATATATAAAGGAAATAGTTTGTACATGTAGGTGTTATCTGGTGTAAGCTTTCTTTGTTTTTTTATTAGATTTTTCCTTGCCTCCATCTTTGACCACAGGTTTTTCAATTGGAGGCTGAAATGATTTTGTTACCAATCGAATTGACTTGTTCTTGTGCTGAGAATAAATGGCATTTAATGCTTATGTTCCAATCTAAGTTTACATACTTATGCTATTTGATTGATTTTTTTATATGCACATTTTTTTTTATACATAGATATTTATTTTCTTGTTTACATAATTCACATGCAAATCTATATGTATTTCATATCTTATATGGCTAGAATTATCTTACGTATTCTTATAAGTTAACTTATATATTTATGTTTAACACAATTTCTTGTTTTTTATAATTTTTATTATTATCTATTTAAAGCTTAAACTACGAAATACTTTATTTATATCCATGTATCTTTGTAATATTAATTATTAATAATATTTTATTTCTTTTGAAACTTTCCAAATTAAATTTCAAAAGTCCAAACAAGTTACCTAATTTAAATTAATAGATTTTGGGATGTTACACTAATTTTTCCCTCGAACCATGGATCACAACTAACCATGTACCGTCAAACAAAACAGTCTGAAACAGCATCATGCCTCCAATTGCAAAAACCGTGCAAAAATCGCAAACCAATCCAAATGGTTGGTCCAGAATCAAATAAAACCAGGCCAACCAATTTTTTACTAAATAATTGAGTTCTTCACAATGCGTGCAAGCCAAATATAGGCACATTTAGGTGTCGATAACCAGTTGTAGAATGAGCTTGGAAGATAGCCTCAATTTATAAAGAGGAGGTAAAATCATTGACGCATATTACACGATGTAGGATATATCCTTGTTAACATTTCTACCTTTTTCATGTATTGTTGTTTTTCATCTGACACTAACAATCAAAAACCAATATTGTTAAGTTTACATTACGTTTTTCGAAACATTCACTTTCAAAAATATCAATCTAGTCTTAATATATTGTATTTATTATCAATCTAGTCTTAATATACCGGTTATATAAATTTTATAAATAGAAGTATAATCATAGCTTTGCTTTGTGATACGTACCCCAAATACTAAACTAAAACTTGCAATTTTCAACTAAAATTTCTTAAAATAAGACATGTTTATACAAAAACGTTGTAAAATAGTTTTGAATTAAAGTTTTCTTCTCATATTTTGATAAAATATTTTACATTAATTTTACATCGCGTAGAGATTGAAGAAAGAAAATTTACCCCAGTTTTATGATTCGACCGTTTGACCTTTAGAACCTCTGATCATGGACTACCATGATTCTGTCCACGGTTCGATCTTCAAAACTATGGTCTCAACTTTCTGCCACTGCGGTAGAAACAAAATTATACTTGTAATAAGCTTCAATCTATGCAGATAAAGCGTTTAGTGGTTGTGGTTCCATGGTAGTGGAGATGCACAAAGTTATAGCGGGGATATAGTGGAAAATTGCAAAGGTGCAAAACGTTTGATTAGATACAAAACCAACTATTTAAATTCAATTACATCATTTGTATAGAAAAAAAAATTTGTTTAATTTCATATTTTTATATAACAAAAACGAAGCATATCATGAGTTATGCAGTCTAAATTTGGAAACTATAATGGATTTGTAACTTTTATTGAGCGCTTATGCCATAAAATTAGGTGTTTACCATAGCCTTGTTGACTTGGTACAAAAAAGAACTAGTCAAATCAACCTTGTTATATTAATATATTGCGAAAACGAATGCTAAAAAATCTTGATGCAGAAGATGTAGCAAAAAATAGCATTACATAAAGCGGATATTGTTTAATAACATTATATTGAAAAACATAGCAGTCAAAGAGCTCTATGCACTATAGTAAAGAATTTACAGGGTTTTAGGTGGGCTTTAACTACACAGGTTTCAGTATAGTATGGTTATGCAGTATATTTTTTTGATACACGATGATTTTTTCTTTGGAAAAAAGCAAAATACATAGTTTTTAGGATTGATTTCTCTTGTAGGGATGATTAAGCCAAGTGTAATACTCGTTTGCTAAATCACAAACAATCATATATGGAGGGTGAATGGAAACTGATTCTTTAAAAGAAGAACTTAAGTGCTTGAAAATGGTTTCATGTTGTAACTTTTAAGTTGTTTTGCAAGAATAATAATTACTAAATGTGTTTTGTTGTTTAGGTTAAAGTATTAATTAATTTAGCATAGAAGATGAAAAGTGGAACACATGAATATTTTTATGATATAAAGGCTTTTTTGCAACTTATAAATTGAGATTTTAATCTATTAGCGAACACATAAGGTTACTTAAGTTACAAATCATATTACCCACTTTTCAGGTGATGTTAGAAACTCTTATGCGGACAAAGGGATAATTAAGCAGAAACTCCCCTTCAGTGATGTACACTTTCTTATATGGACAATAGGATATTTTTGTAAATGATTAAAATAGATGAATAATATTGAGATAAAGAGACAAGCATCATTGTCCCAGCGGTTAAGTGATTCGACTTTAGTGCTAGAGGTCACAAGTTCGAAACTTGCATTGCACGATTCGAACGTTTATTAACATGGAATATGTTGTCCCGGTGATTTGTTGTGCACAAAGTACAATTTCAACAAAAAAAATATTTAGATAAAGAGAATGGATATTTAAATTGTTTAAAAATAATTTTAAATCATTATCGAGAATTAATTTTTTATTAATATAGGTTGGCTGCCATTTTATAGAATACATATTGATGTATTCTTTTATTTATTTAAAGCTTTGTTTTATTTATGGAGAAATATATTAGATTTACTCCTATTTAGATGGGGTATCCACTATTATTTATAATAGTGTCTTCATGAAAACTTAAGGATCATAATAGTCATTTCACTCTCTCTATCTCTCTAAACTAAGATATAAATTAAGATTTTCTAGCTAAGAATGAAAGCTTGCAACTTTACTTCAATCAAAGAGAAGACCTCCAATGAGGAAATGTAACGCCCCACCCCGAGACCCACCTTAGTAAAGAAAATTAACAAGTAATTTCGTCTACTAAAGAGGAGAATATGGCTGGTTAAGGGCGACTATCTATATTTTTGTCTTAAACATCTACTGAATACGTCGATAAATGCAATATAAATTTAATTTTCTACCCAAGTGGATCGACATACCCAGTAAATGCTTAATCCCAAAACTATAGGTAGTTAACGGATCTATCAGAACAAAATACAATAACTAAATGTAAAGCACATCACAAAACAGTAATCAACATCATGTATATACATATACACTGATACACGTTTAGTACAATACAATATGAATACACCAAAGGTGGTACACGACCATACCATATACATTGAATCAAATATAAATACATCAGAGTATGCGGGAGAACAGAAATTGCTCAAGAGACAGGAGAGCTGATATCTAGCATCAACTTCAAGCTATGTCCAATAGATGATAATTGAAACAACTCGGTCTGACCCGAGTATAAATACATGGGTCAGTCTAACTAGACGAATCAGTCAATATCAGTAATATG
Organism: Allium cepa; assembly: GCA_030765085.1. Classification (NCBI taxonomy): domain Eukaryota; kingdom Viridiplantae; phylum Streptophyta; class Magnoliopsida; order Asparagales; family Amaryllidaceae; genus Allium; species Allium cepa. Next base: position 380,849,149 of record CM060942.1, on the reverse strand, counting down.
AAGCAGAATAGACATGAAGATACTTCTTCTCGAAAGAGAAGAATGAATCGATAAAATCATAAGCGCAACACTTAAGTAACAAACGCTACTTAAGTGAACAAATACCTCGAACGAGGTAACTCAAACTCAATACTCAAATCAAACAAAAGTGCCTCATATCATCGGCAACATCCCAAAATGTCTACATGGTTTCCATGAACCATGTCTCCTTAAAACGAGAAACGTCAATACAAACTCTCGCCAAAATGGCAAACATAAAACATTCTCAAATAGGATGATCCCAAAACTCAACTGCAGAATAATCTCCAAATTCAATTACACCTCATCTCATTGGTATAAATGTATATAAATCTCAACTCGCCAAAATGGCAAAACCCATAATATCTTATAAAATCCTAAAATTATCAAAACTCATAACGCAAGGAACTCGATAATAGTTCAAAACATCACAATTGAAACCACCATATATATAGCATCTCATATAGCACTAGGCCATCGATGTAATAAAACATCTTAAAAAGGTGAAATCACAATAAAACAGAAAACTCAAAAAATCCGGATTGGCCACCCCGATTGTAATGTCGAAGAAATGCTGCATGTGCAAAACTCAGACGAGGTCGCTAACACCTCCCAAAGCAGTTCGTCCTCATTACAAGGTCGCTAACACCACTCCAAGCTATTTTGTCAGCTCCAACAAGGTCGCTAACACCTCCCAAAGCAGTTCGTCCTCATGACAAGGTTGCTAACACCTCCTAAACCAGTTCTGTTAGGTAAACATCGTGAATGTGTCACAAACTCATGGATAGGAACCCGAAAAGTGTTAACGTGTGTCTCATACCAAACATTCGCACTTAACGGTTTACTACCCGTTAGTCGATGCCACACTAGAAACATCATAAAACTTAGAAAATTATATCTCGCCTAGTCTTATTGGCGAATGATAAAGAGACATCATACTTGTCTCATCTCATCGACAAATATTAAATGGCATCGTAACTTGTCTCATCTCATCGACAAGTGAAAACATCATGATGGTTTCTCATAAACCATAAATCTCAAAATATAAAATCATAAACTCCAGTTTGCCTTATATCATTGGCAGGTAAATAAAACATCGTGGTGGATCTCATCGACCATACTCCAATATAAGAGATCTCAAACCAAAATATTTGCCAAATATTAGTCATCGTAGATAACTCCAATAAATAGAAATCATAAAACTCAAAATACGCCATAAAATGGCAAAACATCTCAGAATCAATAATCTTAAATATCTTCCATCGTACAAGTCCGGAATTAACTGAAATAGTAAAACCACATGTCCCATACCAAGTGTTCTACTAAATCGTTTAATTCTCTTTCTCATACGTTCGAATAGTGTAAAAGTGTATGTTTTATATCTAAAATAGTATACTAGAGAAAACAAGATTCTAAAACATTTTCCCGAAAAGATTAATAAAACTAATATTTGAAATTCATTTACTATAGGGAATAAATATATATATTTTTTTATAAATATAATTTTAAAATACAATATAATAATAATTTGAAATGTCCATTTATTTCAAAAGTGGTTTTGTGAAAACCGTACTCGAAAATAATGAAAAACAAGAAACATAACTCAAGACCTATAACTTGAGTTCAATATGAATTCAATTCAAACTTAACCCAAAATCAATTCAATTCTATTTAAATTTGAATTTTAAATCCTTCAAATATATCTAGCCTATTGATAGGCATCATAGCTCTCAAAAATCTCAAAAACAGCATCAAAACCAAAAGAGAATAAGAGTAGAAACGAGCTAATACAATTCTAAGGTCAATGTTTCTTGTTGCTATCATCTTGCTCTCAGGACAGCAACAAATAACATAATTTTGACCAAATAAACTTCAAAATTTCAGTAAACACACTGAACAAAACTTGTAGCACATGAACTAAGCTTTCCGAAACGTCCAAAATTATCAAATTCGGTTAAGAAACGAAGAAGTTATGGCTAATTTCGTTTCAACTTCAAGCACAGAGCAAACATTGGTTTTGCTCTCGGGTTAGCAGTAGAAAAATTAGATTTTCACATATCTAACCTCAAAATTACAGAAAATACAAAACAGGAAAGTTGTCGTAGATGAATTATTCTTTTCGGAACATTAAGAATTATCAAAATCGGTTGAGAAACGAATAAGTTATGCTTAAATTCGTTTCAGCTTCAATGACGGAGCAAATATTGGATTTGCTCTCGGATTAGCAGTAAAAAAATTGGATTTTTACATAGCTAACATCGAAATTAGAGAGAACTCAAAACATAAAAGTTGTAGCACATGAATTAAGCTTTATGGAACATTAAAAATCATGGAATTCTGATCTAAAATGTGAAAGATATAGCTCAAACAATATCAGATTCAAACTCAGGAAATTATGTCAAAGGCAGAACTATACTTCTGTTTTCAAATCTATTTCAGGTCCATCAAATGTTAAAATGTTGAAATATAATCTAAAGAAAAATTATTTCTTATTGAATCTAGTTTCTAACAAAAAAAGTATGACCTAAATCGGATGAGAAACGAGTAACTTATGGCCAAAATACTACTTAGGCTTGTGATTGTTGTTGCTGTCAATTTGCTCTCGGGACATCAACAAACAAGCATAATTTTAAGCAACCAAACTTCAAAATTTTGGAAAAACAAAGCATAAAACTTCTAGCCCATAATCTAAGCTTTCCATAACATCTAAATTCATCGAATTTGGTTAAAAATTGAAAAAGTTATGCATAATATACTGAGAGTAATTTACAAATGAACATGCAATAAACGAAAATGAAATTTCTTACATTGAAATCTCAATCAAAGCTAGAAAATGTGAGTTTTGATACTCACCTTGTGATTTTGTATGACAAAACTCAGATTCGTAGCTGAAAGGTTGAAGCTTTGAAGAAGAAACTACACAAACAAACATTAATCTAAGTCCTAATAGGAATTAGTTTATACCCATTTAGCCCAATAGAAACTTCTGGAAATAGTACGTACAGTTTCCTCTACGTTCATCTTCTTCCTGAAAACAATTAAGAAGCTCAAAAATTAGAAATAATGTCTGCCTTCTCAAAGCTTAGCCATAATTAACTAATTCTTTGCTAAATTAATTGAATTTCTGGTCTAATTTAACTAGAAGGTAATCTCCATCCTTCTCTAACTTGAATTTGAGGAGAAAACCATATTTGTTTATTGTAATTCTTGTTTTGTAATTTTTCTTCTTTGCATGCCTCTTTTTCTAGTTTCTGCAGGTGCTAGAGCTCCTCTTCCTTACTAAAGCCTCATATTTGCTCCAATCTTTGCTTCATAATCTCCTATTTTCGCTGCAAAAGGTAAGTTTAAAACTTACAGCAACTAAATTGGCTCACGCTTGGAAAATTTGGCTCTATATGTTCAAGTTCCATCCCTGTTCTTAATTGTTGATGTCTGATATACCTCATCTTTGAATGCAAATTATAATTTAATATTAACAGTAATCTCAAAAATCCTAGGTTGTTACAGGAAACATAAAAAATTTCGAGGTGTTAACAAATGGAAAGAAGTTAGGTAACATATCCCTTCTCTAATCTAATAATATTACTTTTAAAATTACTTCCATTCAAATTTAAAGTTTTTGTAAACTTGATTTTTCAATAATGAATTCAAATATTTAGTTTGTGTAAATACACATACCCTTTTATATATATGTGTGTGTGTGTGTGTGTGTGTGTGTTTACTAATAGTTGGCCTGGAAATGCAATCTTTTTGTCTGACCGCGAAATTTTGAAATTGTCCTTTATGTACATGCTCATAAAAAATTAAAACAACTAAAATTTAAAAGGTAATGGAAAATAATATTAAAAATGAAACCTTAGCACTCTAAATTTCAGCTCTTAATTTCTATTTCCACGTTGTATTCAGTTTTCTAGTCAAATTTTATTGTTAACGGAAGGTACCAATTCATCCATTTGTTGAAGATTTAGTAGTTAAATCGGGTATTTTATCCTCTTCCTTATATTACAAAGTGTTTTTCTTTCTATGATTTCCAGTCAAATATAAGATTCTAGAAAATGCTACAACCCCTATAAATATCTTATGATATTGTGTGCCTTAAATATAGGCAAAGATTTATGTTGGTAACAATAATTTTTTTGTTGAATCAATAGATACTAAAATCCTTATTAAATAAATAGACCTTACAATTTTACCCAAATCTTTGAAGATAGTCTTTTATTAAATAAAATATACGTTATCAATAATTGCTATCCAACGTTCATTTTTTCAATAAAATGCCTTAGATATAGGATTTTTGAAAATACTACAGCCCCTACAAATATCTTATGAAATTTTATTTTCCTCTTCACTCTTTCCATTCACAATCTAACTTTGTCCACTATTCATCACTTTCGGGTTCTCCACTATCCACTGTTATTCGCCACTATCCAATATTGATCGCCACCATTTACCTCCAAGACCATTGTTCTTTTAAAGCTTCAGGTAAGTTTAGATCTATGTTCTTTTACATTGAAATAGCACCTAACCTTTTATTTCAAGTATTCATTGAGCAGAAATCTTAGTGAGTAGGATAATAATTTTGGCATCTTGAATACAAGAAAAGGTATACATAATCAAATGTCGTGTGAGTGGAGATTTTGGAAGACCGAAATAATAGCTTCTTTATAATAATAAATTTTGACAATGTTTTCTAACCGAGGACTATGGTTTTAGCCTTTGGAGATGAAATTATAGATAGAATACTTTTAAAATCTCCCTTAAAAGATGATTATGACTGGGATATAAATTCACTTCTGAAGTAGTTAGTGATATATCATTCAAAAAATTTGTAGAAAAATAATATAATTAAATTTTATTATCTTATTGGTTTTCTCTTCATGCTTTTGTTGTCAGTTTAAACATCCACCAACACCTCTCTATAGATATTACCAAATGTTGCTATCACTTAAAAATAGGACCTAGCAACTATATTTTTTTATAAATTCATTCGGCTCTCCTACATATTTCATCAAACTTAGTATTAATTAAATATATGATCTAACAATTAAACTTTTAATACGTTTTTGCTCTTTATTAATTGATAACGGAAATGAAAATTCAACTTAACAAAAAATTAAATGCTCCAACTTAGAAGTGAAATTCAAGCTGATTACACATGATTCGAACGCAAAAACTTCATTACATATTTAAGAAAATTATTTCTTTGAATATGTTAATCACATATAATTTTTAAAGAAAAGGCAATTTACTCGCGAAGCAGGTGGTTTCGTCATGCATGAAGAGCATGCCATAACACTCGTATACACACACAAAACAAAGTTTGTGTAAACATGATTGTAAAACGACGAATTAGAATCAATAGTTTGCGTAAACATATAAACTAGTACAACTACATAATAGTGGGAACCGATCGTTCAATTACATAATTTCGGGAAAAAATTTCAGTTAAACGTGAAATGATAATATCTATTGTAAAAAAATTAAAATTAGAGAGATTAAGGAGACATTTGTGAAACATCATAACCACACCAGTGTTCTCTATCGTTATAAATGGAGAATCTCATGGTTACTTCAAGAGTTCAAATGGTCTTAGACAAGGTGACCCTCTTTCCCCTATCCTTTTTTCATTGGTTATGGAATATTTTACGTTACTGATGGACGGTAAAGTCAGGGATGGCCTAATTGCTCCAATCACAGACATTAACAATAAGCTAACTCATCTCATGATATTATTATTTTTACCAAAGCTAGTGTTCAAAACGCTACAGCTATTAATGATGTTTTCCAAATCATGAAAAGAGTTACTGGATTGGAACTAAGCTGTGAGAAATCCAATGTTTTCTTTGGAAAAGGGGTTGTCCATTGTACTGATATTAGCTCTATTCTTAACATCCAGCAATCGGATCTCCCAATAAGGTATTTGGGAATTCCCTTGTCTAGTACTAATCAGAGAGACAAGGACTTCTCTCCTCTAATTAAGAAGATCAAGTTAAGATTTTTGGGATGGGAAACTAAGATGCTCAGCCTAGCTGGGAGACTGGAACTTATCAAATCTACCATTTACCCTATTATACAATTCTGGATGCAATGCTTTTGTCTCCCAAAAACTACGGTTCTAAAAATAAAACATCTGATTCTTAATTTCCTTTGGAAAAGCCGTAGCAGTAAGATCCTCTGGGAAACTTTGTGTAAGCAAAAACAAGAAGGAGGATTGGGTCTGAGAAACCTAGAAGAGATGAATCAAGCGTCATACATCAAACTGATATGGAAAATCATCAACGTGGAAGGAATTTGGGCAGGTCTCATATACTGTAAGTACATTGGCAATAATAGGTTTTGGGAAATCAATCAGAAAATGGATGACTCGGGAGTATGGAAATATATATTGAAATCCAGGCTAGTAGCTTTGAAATGCCTATCTCTCAATATTTCTCACGGTAAAACAACTTCTCTTTGGTACGACCCATGGTTGAATGGAAGTTCAATTATGGAACGTATTGGGATAGATACATCTTTCCGAACGGGTACGGAAAACATGTCTCTTGATAAGATTATTAAAAACGGGGAGTGGAAATGGGATGCATTTAGTTTTTTATTCCAGATTCATGAGGAAATAGAAGGTGTCAAGATTCATAAAAATAGAGAGCGAGATTTCTGGTTATGGAAGTGTTCTAAAAACGGACAATACCAGTTTAAAACAGTTTGGAACGCTGTGAGAACTAGTTTTGTAACAAAGGATTGATCGACTTTGGTTTGGAATAAAATTCATGTTACAAAAATGGCGGTTTGTCTCTTTAAAGCCATTAATGACTACTTATTAACGAAAGAGAGATTAATACAGAAACAGATTTCTGTAGACCCCTCATGTATTTTCTGTAACAATCATATTGAAAATACAGATCACCTATTTTTTCAATGTAATTTTAGAGAAAAAGTTTGGCATTGGAGCTGCAAAAAATTCTTTAACACACCAAAAAGTCTGTTCTCTTTCAGTCTGAAGGAAGAATTACAAAAAATCGTTTCTATCTCAAGAAATAAGAATCTAAATTCAGATTTATTCCAACTTTCTATCTCGGTTTGTATTTGGCACATATGGAAAGAAATGACAGGATTTTTCAAAACAGATTCAATGATACCTCACAGATATGCGCAAAGATATACGAGACTATGAATATCAGAATGATAAAATCAAAACATTTCAAGAACTTCAATGGCATGACCGATACAATAGTAAAGAAATGGGGACATACCTCCCAACGCTGCATTGGGGATTCATCGACTTAATCATATGCACCGCTTCCTCCCACTGCTATCTTCTAGTTCCTCTGTGTATCGTTTCAGGTTTTCTGTACCTGTATTAACTTTACATTTACCTCACATCCTCTCTTTTAATTTACATTACAATTTACAATTAACAATACTTTTTGAATTAGTTGTAAGTTATTAGATTGCAGAACTTTAACTCATTAAAGACTCTCGCTTCCCTCTCGATTGATACCTATGGAATAAAATGGGTTAGCAACCAAGTTAAAGCTCTTGCACTTCAAATATTGAAAGTAAATGACTTATCTGTCCCAGATCTGGTTGATCTTCCCTGGATCTAGATGGTTTCAGAGACAAAGAAGCTCTTCGTCTCCCAGGTGCTATCTCGAGCTAAAACAGAGAGAGTTGCTATTAGTCGTTCTTTTGAAAGCTAAAAGATTTGATCTTTTCGGGTCTAAGAATCTTACTTGCATTGGAACTTCGTTGTGGTGGTTCTGGTACCAGAAATTGACGTTTATTTGGCTTGCTTCTTGATTAATTATGGATTCATAAATTTAAGCCGTCTAGAAATATGTTTTTCAGTCCCACGTTGCCATTAAAAAGTTTCTAATTTTCTTTTCTCGAGAGGGGTAAATGAAGTAGAAGTCGTAGTAATTGAAGTATTGGCTTGCCTTACTTTTCGTAGGTATTGTCTCGAACATTCTATTGGCATCGGGTGTAAACGTTAGTTCGAGTACTTGGGCCTTATCTGCTTTTGGCCTTATCGGCTGTAAATGTTTGTATTAGGCTTTGTTGCCTTTTCGGATATTGTATATTCTTTAACTTGATTTCTAATAGAAAGTTTGAACCCTTATTCAAAAAAAAAGGAGACATTTGTGAAGAAAACAAAGTAAATAACATTCGAGATATTTAAAGAGACATGTTAAAGACACGTTCCATCCTTTTATCTAATTGTAAGTTTTTGTAAACTTTATTATAAAACGATAGAAAAACCACCCCAATGGTCGATTTGATTACAAATTGAAAGTCTATATAAACTTGACTGTAAATCGATGAATTAATATATAATGCATCTATTATCTAATTGTAAAACTTTATTGTAAAATAATGAATTCAAATTTGTATAATACAAAATTAATTGTCACGACCCGTCTTCCACTACCCAGAAAGACGCATCATGAATTAAGAAAGAAAGGGATAGAAGAAGAAAAGGAAGAAGAGAAAGAAGAAACAACAGTAGAATCTCAACAACGGAACGAATAAATTATATTAATAACATAAGTATTTACATAATATACAATACCAATCAGAGATACAGCACATACACATCACATATACTAGACAGTTATAAACACCTGTCTAGTATTTACAACTCAATAAAAACATAACACAGAGAAAACACAGCGGAAAACTATATCTAACGCGGAAGCCTCCTGCTCCATTGCTCCTTCATTATTCGTCAAAGCTAACCTGAATCCCTTGGCTACTCGTAAAAATTTGAGTACCCAAGAGTTTAAGAAAAAAAGATAAACTCCGGGTCAGACATGGGTTTGGTGTGAGTAACAGGTTAAGGTTGCTTAACTTTAAAAACCTTTGAAAGAAAAGGTATCACGTAAGACTTCCTACACATAAACATGGAAAAGTTTTTACCTTACGCTAACCAAAACATTTGATAGGAAATCCGATGATATTATAATAGTGTCTAGGGTTTTCAAGTAAATATGAATTAGTCGAAATTGTTACATTCATTAAATTCCAGCTACTAGCCACAAAAGTGGGTAATACAATCAAAACCGTTGGCACTTATTGGATTGTGGATTCCATACAATGGCAGGGCTACTAAGGTACCGCCCATCACAGTACGTGGCCTAGATCACCGTAACGAGGAGTAATCCCACTCCCCTGCAACACAAGGCCGGAACCATTCCATACTGAACAGTTCCGAACAAGACAACCCCGCAGTTGTTTGCAACCAACTGCCCGCACAGCCGAATATAAAGGGACCTCTAGACAGGGATCAATCTCGCTCTCCAGTGGGAGTTACCCACGAAGCCTTGCTGCACCTCCCCTGTTTTAGCCACTCCCGGTTGATGAGGCTTGAGGCTACGATTACCTTTATAGGACACATCACTTAGAATGCTCATCGTCTACCTGACCATGTTCTGAAAGCATTCAATCCATACAAGTTCATTTCGGGTTCGAACGAAACCGAAGGCATTATCTCTTTGCACTCATTATTGGAATCACCCTCAGAGTCAACGACAATAACACTTGCACTCTAAACCACCATCTCGAATCTATAAGCACTATTCCGTCAACTCATTACGGAATCACCCACAGAGTTATACTGACGTATAGCCCTTACACCTCGAGTCTTCACAAAACTCCATTTGGATTCACGACCTAACGTTATTTGGAATCGATGTGGTTTTCGGATATCCAAATATGGAAACCCGATCCCGGTCTCATCGAAATCCAAAGCGTGTCTTTTAGGGCCAAGTTGTTTTAAAGTTTAAAACAATTCAATTCAATATTATCTATATACACATAGATAGATAATCATAATAGAAAATCAATATTATCATAACATCAGATATTCTATATTATCAACTCAAACAGATAATTCATATTATCAACTCAATGCAACCATAACATCCAAATCACACAACAACATTTACCTCATAACTGAGATCTCAACCATTCAGGGTAATAAATATCAATCATCATTCATAAGCAAAGACTTATTAAATCATCATCCTATAATTAATTTAAAATGAATTAAATTAATTACATCTTCACTAATTAATTTAAAATAAATTAAATTAATTACTTATCCATATAAATCTTGCTTACATATCAATTATTTACTCTTAACAAATTACCCTAATTAATCATCTTGATTAATTATTCTTTAATTACATTCAAGAAATAATCTCTAATCAATTTCACAAATTAATTAATCCAAACCAATCCCTGTAATCAACCTGTAATTACCTCATTAATTAATTAATTACAATTAATTACATTAATCCTTAATTAATTACATTAATTAATACCTTCATTGATTAATTGTTCATAATTAATTAATCCTTACGTATATCATTAATTATATCAATTATCTCTATTGATGAATCATTCTTGATTAATCACATTAAGAAATTAACTTAAATTAATTACATCTCTAAACCATTCTCAAATAAATTTAATTATCAAAACCTAAATTAATTACACTAAGTAATTAATTACTAATTACTTACTTAAGTAATTATTCAACATACAAATTACATATTAATTACACTAAGTAATTTTATTATGAACTACTTATCCTAAGTAATTAAACACACTAATAATAATTACACAAAGTCATTAATTCCAAAAACTCCATCGTCATTCAAGTATCCTTCAATTAAAATTACATCAAGTAATTTATCTTCTTAATTACTTCACCAAGTAATTATTCCTTTTTAATTACATTGGTAATTATTTCTCAAATCATCCAGTGATTAAATTAAATTAATTAAACTTAATTAATTAAATTAATTAATCAACAACTTAATTAATTACAATCAGTAATTAATTTTCTTAATTACTTAAATAAATCTCAGATGATCATCTTTAAATTAATTAATACAATTAATCATTAAAATTAATCACATTAATTAATTATAAAATAATACTATGTTAATGACCTTCACTAACCCATAACAAATCTTTAATTACTTTTTAAATTAATTAACTGAATTAATCAATATTAATTCTTAATTTATTTAAAGAAACTTATTAATTAATTTCCAATTATTAAATTAATCAAGTGATAATTAAAACTTAATTAATTATTAATTACTTGATTAATTAATTCAATTCATTAATTAAATTAATCAAATCTTATTTAAATTAATTTTTAATTCATACTTTAATCAAATTTAATTAACTTACTTAAAACTTTTAATTAATTAAATAAACCCTTAATTATTTAATTAATTAACCCAATTATTTATTAAATTAATTCATTATAAACTTAATTACCTTGATTAATTAATAAATCATTAAGTTCAAATCAACTTAATGATTATCATTAATTTCATTAATGATTCAATTATCATTATCAAGAAATTTAAAAACAAATTGCTTTTAAATTTCTTTAAATTCCATTTTAAATTAAAATTAAAATTAAAATGAAATCAAATTTAAACAAGATTCAATTTTTAAACACTTTTTATTTCATGTTAAAGAAGCACTTAAGGGATTTTATAAATAGTTTAACCCATAATCAATTTAAATAAAATTTAAATTATACTTCAAATATATTCAAGTGATTTTGCAAACTTTTAAATTCAAAATCTTATTTCATTTCAAACTAGAATTCAAATCATGTTTCAGATTTAGATTTAAAAAGTTAAATTAAAAATCATGTTTAAATTTCATTTCAGATTTATAAAACATATGTTATAAAATACTGAAATATTCAAGCTTAATTATAACATTAGAATTTATAAACCCTTTTTTTTTCTTTTTTGAAAACTTCAGATTCAAGTTCAAATTTGAATTCAGGATTTCAAATCCAGATTTTTAACTTAAATATAAATTCTTGTTTTAATGTCTTATTTCCAGATTTTAACTACCTTATTAAAAACTCTGTAACAAGTTCAGTTGTTAAACTTTCCATTTTATAAAATTTATTTATTTTGAAAACAAGAATTCAAATTTGTTTTGAATTCATAATTTTAAACTGGGTTTGAACCTTTCTTTACATCTGGCTCTGTTTCCTTCTTATGTTAAATTTAGCTTAAATTTTAAAACCTGCACACTGTTAGGTTTAAATTTTCTAAATATTTTATTTCTGCAAATTTTCTATTTGAAATCTGGAATTTCAAATATATTTGAATTCATGATTTTAAACTTACTCCAAATATAAGTTTAAACCTGTTTTTCTTATTTTTAAATTTAGTTTTAAAATTTAAAACCTGTGACAGTTCAGGTTACAGAGAACACCACTGCAACTAAATCTACCCGAGACAAAACCATTTTACTTCGAGTCATAACCTAGATTTCTTTGAGTAAAAACTTGAACTGCCCGGAACAAACTCGAGTACACATCACTACTGCTAAAACCTGGAAACCACTGTGCCATCCCAAACTCAAACCTGTCAATGGCATGATAACCTCCCTCCGACCATCGTTAGGGCTAAAATTTCGTCTAGGACATCGTCTACTCCCAAGCTTCAATTACCCAAGACCCCTTAACACTCGATCCACCAAGTAGATCGAATTCAAGAAAAATTTAGAACCCAGTAAAAACTAGGGTTCAAAACCTTAAATTCAAATTTCATCATCAAAAATGAATGGCAACCCAAATCAATATTTTTTCCCCACTTCTCTGATATCTCCTTCTACTCCAGGAACAATTTCAACCCATTCAAACACAAAAAAATCAACTGAACTAACCTAAAATATAAAATATAGAAAAGTTGAACTGCTCTCAGATTTTTACTTTATAAATTGTGATTTTAGATTTAATATTTATGAATTTGTATGATGTTTTGATATCCAAACCTGAAACATTGATTTATAATGTTTATATCTTCCACTTATACAATTTTATTTCCCTGTTATTAATGTTTCCAGGCAATTTCATGTAATATCCAACTTGTATGAATTTTTAAACTCTATTTTATCCTAACAAACAGGTTTGAATTTAAATGCCTAAGTCAGATACATCAGCAATTACTGATCAAACCAAAGCATACACACCTATATCAGTAAAAAGTAGCTCCCAAAAATTCATATACAAGCAAATTTTCTGCAACTTTAATCATGCATAACAATTCATACCGGAGATAAAAACAGCAACCAGATTTTGTTAAGAACAATTTAGAAGTTACTCACCTTTAGATTTGAAGAACAGAGCAGTTTTTGTTCCCAATCTCGAAAACTTTTGAATTCTGTTGACACACATACATGCAGGTTTGTTCTTTTTTAAAATTTGAAAAGATGCAGACTTCATTAATCCCAGATTGCTTGCATTTGAATTCCTGACCAACCCAGATGCATGCAGGTCTTGATTTTGGAGGAATGAATAGCAATGATTTTCAGGAAATATGCAAACTTGATTATGCAGTAATTTCCAGGGAGAAGAGAAATGCAGTTTGAATGATCTCTTATTTGATTTTTTTGAAACTGAACTATAGGTTGTTGTATGAACTTGGGAATGATTATAGGATGAAAAGAAATGCAGGTTTTGTTATTGAGGGATTTCAGATTTTTTTTTTATTTTTTATAGTGAAGTGTTTCTTTGATTCAACAAACACTTGATTTTTAAAAGATAATGAAGGAAAGTGAAAATGTTTTTAAAAGGCTGAAAATATTTAAATAAAAATAAAGAAAAGAATAAAAACAAATGACACTTGTCATTGTGCTTGATTCACCATTTAACACATGTAGTTTATATGGTTAATAGTTTAACACTTGTCTTGTTTAATTATGTTATACATTTAAATGTTTATAAAAGGGTTTTCTTAAATTAAATTTATTTTTATATGAATATATATGATTTACTTATTTTAAGAAATGTAAATAAACAATTTATAATTTAAAACTTGCACAAATATTTTAAGGAACCAAATAATTTGAATTTCAAAATAAAATCCCAAATCAAATTAATTCTTTGAAATCAAAATAAAAATCTATTTTAAAAAAAAGAAGATTTTATTTTCCTTTTTAATTCCTTTCTATATATTTTTTTTAAAATAAAATATTTATTAATATAGTTTAAAATAACAATTTACAATTTTATATCATTTATAAAGAAATTATAAATCACTTTTATATTTAAATGAATTTAAATCATATGCTATCTTATATTTAGACTTATATAAAATATACTCAAGTCATATTACTCAAAAAAAATATTTAAAAAGAAATAAAATCAACTTTATTTAAATTTAAAACAAAAATTAAACTAAGACAAATTTTAAACAATTTAACATTTATTTAAATATTATCAAACCACATAGTTACTAATCTAAATAAATTTTTAAAAGTTTAATATTAATTAAAACATAATTTCCTAATTACTCAATATCTTATTAGAAATTTAAAAACAAACTTCATTTATTTATTTTCATGTAAGTTAAATTCCAAACAAAGTTAAACTATAATATATATACAAATATATATATATATATATACACACACATTATAATTTAAACATTTATTTTAGCATTTAAAAGATAAATTCACAAATTAAATATTATTTAAATCTGATTATTGAACCAAAACATATTTTATTAATCAATACTGTCAATATCAATTTAATTTTATATAAAGATTATTAAATTGATATTGTCTAAAATTCCGAGATATCGCATTCCTTCCCCCTTAAAAGAATTTCATCCCCGAAATTTAAAACAAAGGTAATTTAATAACCTATTTTAGATTTTAAAAACCAAGCATACATCAAACATATGCTAACAACTCTATCAATCAATTCATCCAATCAAACAAAATTAACTATCCAGACAAAATTCTGGATAGAATTTCCTCGAGTTTCCCCAAGTAAACACCAGGTTACTCGCATTATAAAACCCAAACAATCAACACTACTAAGCTACAGAAATCCTATTCATCTAGATCCTTATAACTGAACAAGACATCAGACTATAGACAAGTCTGACTCAACAACCAAAATCTCCCAGAACGGTTGATTCCAAAACCAGAAATAGATATACACGTACTCCCTCAGAGATACGTGAAACACATCGAATTATAGTTGTCCAAACTGTCAATTCAATCCAGAAAACCAACACTTATCCAAAAGAGAACACAGAAGAAATCCAAAACATCTCGGAGCTAGCTTACCATCCTTACCCAAAATTTATAGCTCCTAAAACTGGGAAAACTTATCCAAAACCAGATATTCGACTGCCTGTCTCTTACCTGATCAGCTCAATCCTTGCTGAGGTCACAAGAAATAAACTAGACCAATCCCAAACCACCAAAATGATCCGCCTCGATCAATCAAGGTCAAGAACAAACTCCACTCACAATCATCAGAAGAAAACAAACTTCTCCTATCCGGAAAAGAAAAGCTGTGACGCCCCACCTCTATACCCACGCTAGCAAAGAGTATTAATAGATAATACCGTCTGCTAACACGGAGAATAAGGCTGTTTAGGAGCGACCATCTATGGCCTTGCTTTAATTATCAATTGAATACATCGACAATTGCCTTACCAAGCAGATCGACATGTCCAATGCATACTTAAAACAAAACCAGAGGTGGCTAGAGGATGTATCAGAACAGAATATAACAACTCAAATGCAATATACATCATAGAACAGTAAACCATCATATACACACATATACTGATACAAAGCAGAGTATACAAAATATCACATGTCAAGTGGTATAGAAAACCACAATATACAGATGAGTCAATAGAATACATATCAGAGTTATAACAGAAAGGACTACACAAAAAGCTAAGACAAAAAGGAGTCAGCGGAATAGTCCATGCGGAAGCAAAAGAGGCTAAGTCCAAAGCACCTAACCTGAAACATCTCGGTCTGACCCGAGTATAAAATACCCGGGTCAGTCTAGCTAAACAAATCAGTTAGATAAACTGAACAATAATAAACCTGCAAGGTCACAATATATATCAAATATCTCTAAAAGAGATAACACAATCATCTAACATAGGATGAATCATATCATAACAAACAAGCCTCATATCATCGGCTACTCATAGAAACAAAGGATAGGAATATCCCAAAAAAAGCCAAAAGGCAAATAACAAATACCGATATGGTATACAAATTCACAAGGTGATCACTACATATCGTGTGGTTCAAAAAGACTTACACCGAGGGGCGATACCTAGGGAATATACATCTCAATTGAAACATCATAAAAATTGCTCGAGCAGTAACGAATGACCAACTCCGAAAGCAATACAATAGGGCAACCTAATATCACCCATGTGGCGCGTAACGGCCGACATCGGAAGCGATACAATAGAAACCCAATATCACCCATGTGGCGCATAACGGCCAACATCGGAAGCGATACTATAGCAACCCAATATCACCCATGTGGCGCATAACGGCCAACATCGAAAGCGATACTAAAGGCAACAAGCCAGAAGGAGACAGTCCGAAGACACTATCCCAAAGGTGATATGTGTCACAAACTCCCAGAAAGGAATCCGAAAAGTGGTAACGTGAGTCCCATAACCACCCGTTCGCACTAAACGGTTTACTATCCGCTAGTTTATTTCACACTCAAAGCAGTACAAATTTACCTCATATCATCGGTAAACTAAACCCGAAGGTCAAAACAATCAATCGAATAGGTCGGGGACTAATCGGAAAGATAAACACACAGATTCATGGTCCGTGTTTTGCCCAACCATTTAATCACCCTTCCACTTCGCTCGAAGTGCGAAAGTGTGTGTTTTAAATAGAATTTATAAATTGGATAAACGAGCTTTTAAATGCGATTCGAGAGATTATTTTATAAAAAAACCCGTGGATGAAGTCAAGAGTAAGTTATCAAAGCCAAATATGCAATAACAACCACTAAAAAGCAACTTGAATCGATAAAGTCCGGAAAACAAATCAAAATATACAAAAACAGGCAAAACAGGGCAAATGGGAGCAGGTCGGTCGGCCGCCTACAGGGCTCGGTCGACCGGACACTGTTCATAAAAACTCTCGGGAAGCAGGTCGGTCGACCGGCTACAGGGCTCGGTCGGCCGAACCTGATGATTTTGCACTTCCTGCCCTATTTCAATGAAATGCAAATTCTTTCAAAACGCGATCGTTCGAGCAATGGACCTAAGGAGCTTTAGCCAATAGATACCCCAGCTCCATTAGCTCTCCGATTCGCAACCAAAAACATATTCAAACATCAAAGTTAGGATCTTTAAAGAATTGAACCCAAACACTAAAAATTTGGATATTCACCAATTCAATCCAAACCAAAAGCAAGAGCATATGAACAAGGTGTTAGGAATTCATACCCAACATCAATGAAATCATAAGAAATAGTTGTGAGTTCAAAACTCACCTTTTTAACTCAAGAACAAGAAGAAGAAGCTCAAATGCAAAGGAAAGGCTAACCACTCTTCACTCTTACTCAACAAGCTTCAATCTAAGAATAAAACACATATTTTCCTAAATTAGGTTTAGGATATTTTCTGAAATTGAAGAGGAGAAGAGATGGAGAAGACGGAGAAGAGGCTTACCTATCCTTCTCTTTGAATTTGGAGCAAGAATTTGGATTATCAAGAGCAATTAGGGCTTGGGAGTTTCTATTTCCTCTTCCTTTCCCCCATTTCAGTTGGAGCTTGAGTTTAGAAGTGAAGAGCAGTAGGAATGAATGAATGGGAGGAGATGGGCTGAGTTAGAGGGTTAAGTGGGGTTTGGGGCTGAACCCACAGCTAAAGCCCAACCAGAAAAAGTAGCAAAATTCAACTTACTCCAAACGTATCAAAGATTATACTCAAAAAGATCGCAAACGACGCTTTGAACTCAACGGAAGTGGTTTCGAGCTCCAATTCGGCCGTTTGCAGAAAGTAACATTTCGGACCCCAAAATCCAAATAACGACGCCATATTTAAATCAAACATTTAAATATGTAATCGTTAAATAGGCGGGTTGTTAAAGATCTCCCCTCCTTAAAGAAATTGCGTCCTCGCAATACTTAAGGAGAAAATAAATAGTAACAACCAAAAGGCATATCAACACAAAAGAATATCCAAAGAAGAAGCTCACAATAAAGGGCACGAAAAGATAAGCCTGTACTTGCTTGCTTAGAGAATTCTCTAGATTCCTAAGCTCAAACATTCGGAACACCGACGTAATGCAAACAATACGTCAATGAACCGAAGCCCAACAAAAAGAAGCACAATAAAACGTCCGATGAACTTGGTAAAAAGATCATTCCATTCGGACATCAACAAAGAAACAATCACTTGTTGCTTACAACAAAGTGCATTGGCAACACGATCCCCCTTCCGGGAGTATACAAAGAATATCAAGGTCATAAGATGCAAGGAACTCAAGCCATCATTAAGCTCCTTATGAGAAAATAAATATTCCAAAGATTTATGATCGAGGTGGAGAACAAATTTCTCCGCCATAAATAAACAATGATGCCAAACTCTAAAAGCGAAAACGATAGCCGCGAGCACTAAATCATGAGTGGCATATCTAGTCTCGATAGGCTATAACTATTTAGAAGAATAAATGATAGCACGTTCTCTTTTGCAAGTGAACGGCATCCAAACCAATACGATTAGCATTGGTACAAAAGATAAAGCATTGGTTCTCTACGGGAATAACAAGAATAGGGATATCGAAAAGAAAGAGTTCTTCTAAATTAATTTTCTTTAACAAAAAGCTAAGACTTTCAAAATTACAATTATCTTTATGTAATAATCTTTCAAGAAAAATTTGCTTATTCCAAATCAATTTACTGTGCCTGATTGTCTCATCAAAGCGTTTAGGAAATTCCTATCGATAACGTTGATCAAGCGCATCGACCAGAATTCTTAAAGCACTCAATGGGCAATACAATCACAAAATCATCTTCTATATGATAAACATGTTTCTAAAAACTTTTAAAAATATTCTTTGTTCGTTTAAAGAACAAAAATCCAATTATACTTATAAATAAATCTTATGAAAAAGATTTGCAAAATTCTTTAAATTGCTATTTTCCATCCAAAATCAATAAATACCAAAATGGAATCATCGAAATATTCACAGAATACTCGATTCATAAAATGGATGAAATGAGCTAGACAAAATGAATGACATAACAAACCATTTATAAGAATTACAACGAGTGCAGAATGCGGTAAGTGGAGTGCTAACTTCCGCAACTCGTAGCCAAATGAAAACCGGTGGTAAGGTCGAGCTAAAAACACCTTTACACTACAAAAAAAGATTGTTTAGGTGATAATCCTAAGACAAGACCAGAAATACCAGAAAATTCTCAAACTACAAGAATGAGAGAAACAACACTTTCCTCATCATGAGCACTTAGAGAAAAATGATGCCATCAAATTGGAAATCGAAATCACAAAGGAAGATAGAAATCTGTTTAACAGATTGAAAATGTCGAGGATGAATAGTCCACTCGGGATATAGGATATGGCTTCATAATAATTAAGTCAATCCTTTCAAAAATGTCAATTCTGAAGCCTAAGAAACGCATAACATGCAAATTGGCTCGGAAAGGAAAATCTCATAAAATAATCTCGACATTAATACAAGCAAATTGAGCGTTACGGATCCACCAATTCGGATTCACAATTCTCAAAGAAGTAACCATACAAGAAACGTCCAAAGATAAATCATCGAAGAGCTTCTTCGATACGGAAAAATGTGATGCCCTCGTATCGAAGAGAGCTCGAATACAATAGTCAAGAAATAAAATAGAACCTTCCTAAACAGATGGAGATGTACCTTTTCCCCGAGAAGAACCTCCAGAAGCATCCGTTATCTTTAGCTTGCTAGATAAAGTATTTTTCGGAACAATAGGACAAGTGAAAATACGATGGCCTTCCTTCTTGCAATAGTGGCAGAAGAGAGGCATAGGGCAAGCTCGAATCACATGGTTAGGGGAACCACAATTGAAACACTTCCGAGTGGAAGGTGTTCCAACGGACTGAGACTAAGACTGAGGATCAGATTCAACGGGCTTTTTCTTCTTGGAAGGGAAATATTTCCGCTTATCGAATGGAAACTGCCTCTTGTTGGCGTTCTTACGAAACTCAACATCATTCCCACAATCACACTCCTTCTCGAAGGCTTCGAGATGAAGTGCCGAATCAACCAACTCCTCAAAGGAAAGTTTAAGCTGGAGCATTAAAGACTTCTTAAGACATTTCTTAAGACCAGCTACAAATTTCAAATTCTTCCTATACGAGGTACTAATGAATTCAAGACCATATTTAGATAAGGCCTCGAAAGATGCAACATATTCAAAAATGGAAGAATCCCCTTGCTTCAATTCAAGAAAGCGCCGGGACAACAAAGCTTTTTCAGATTCAGGAACGAACTTGAGTTCGAATCGTTCCCGAAACTGAGTCCAAGAAAGAACAGACTCATCAAATTCAGCTAAAAGAAGCTCGTACCAGTCAAGGGCACGCTTTTGCAATAAGCTAGAAGTTACAAGAACCCTATCATGGTCAGAAAGATCCATGCGAGAGAGAACATGCTCGTACATGCGAACCCAAGCTTGGACCTCAAGAACAATCTCGGAGCCTTTAAATGGTTTCCCTCCAAGATGAGAAAAATCCCTGTACAAACGTGCGAAGGTGGACTTGCATGGAGGAGATGTTCGAGTAGGAGCTGGAGGCTGTGTGCTCCTAAACCACTCTAAAAAAATGATCGGCAGACATATAGACGCCGTCCGGATGTGAGCCACTGGATTGCCCATCATCCGAGCGTCGTCCTCCGTCTCTTCCAGCCATAAGATGAAAGTTAAGATAAGGTAAAGATTATTCCCTAGGTAGATAATTCAATATGGAATACTACGGAATTTAAATGCATTCCTAGGCATATTCCCAAATCCTATCTAACCTTTGATGGTAGAAGGAATAGAGACACACGATGATTCAATGATTTGTATCACTTATCACACTATGATGTATCGTAATATGTGCTCTATTCTGTGTTTATCATATTTTGTTCTGAACTCAGCTCTGATACCAAGCTGTGACGCTCCACCTCTATACCCACGCTAGCAAAGAGTATTAATAGATAATACCGTCTGCTAATACGGAGAATAAGGCTGTTTAGGAGCGACCATCTATGGCCTTGCTTTAATTATCTATTGAATACATCGACAATTGCCTTACCAAGCAGATTGACATGTCCAATGAATACTTAAAACAAAACCAGAGGTGGCTAGAGGATCTATTAGAACAGAATATAACAACTCAAATGCAATATACATCACAGAACAGTAAACCATCATATACACACATATACTGATACAAAGCAGAGTATACAAAATAATACATGTCAAGTGGTATAGCAAACCATAATATACAGATGAGTCAATAGAATACGTATTAGAGTTATAACAGAAAGGACTACACAAAAAGCTAAGACAAAAAGGAGTCAGCGGAATAGTCCATGCGGAAGCAAAAGAGGCTAAGTTCAAAGCACATAACCTGAAACATCTCGGTCTGACCCGAGTATAAAATACCCGGGTCAGTCTAGCTAAACAAATCAGTTAGAAAAACTGAACAATAATAAACCTGCAAGGTCACAATATATATCAAATATCTCTAAAAGAGATAACACAGTCATCTAACATAAGATGAATCATATCATAACAAACAAGCCTCATATCATCGGCAACTCATAGAAACAAAGGATAGGAATATCCCAAAAAAAGCCAAAAGGCAAATAACAAATACCAATATGTATACAAGTTCACAAGGTGATCACTACATATCGTGTGGTTCAAAAAGACCTACACCGAGGGGCGATACCTTGGGAATATACATCTCAATTGAAACATCATAAAAATTGCTCGAGCGGTAACGAATGACCAACTCCGAAAGTAATACAATAGGGCAACCTAATATCACCCATGTGGCGCATAACGGCCGACATCGGAAGCGATACAATAGCAACCCAATATCACCCAGGAGGCGCATAACGGCCAACATCGGAAGCGATACTATAGCAACCCAATATCACCCATGTGGCGCATAAAGGCCAACATCGAAAGCGATACTAAAGGCAACAAGCTAGAAGGAGACAGTCCGAAGACACTATCCCAAAGGCGATATGTGTCAAAAACTTCCAGAAAGGAATCCGAAAAGTGGTAACGTGACACCCATAACCACCCGTTCGCACTAAACGGTTTACTATCCGTTAGTTTATTTCACACTCAAAGTAGTACAAATTTACCTCATATCATCGATAAACTAAACCCGAAGGTCAAAACAATCAATCGAATAGGTCGGGGACTAATCGGAAAGATAAACGCATATATTCATGGTCCGTGTTTTGCCCAACCATTTAATCACCCTTCCACTTCGCTCGAAGTGCGAAAGTGTGTGTTTTAAATAGAATTTATAAATTGGAGAAACGAGCTTTTAAATGCGATTCGAGAGTTTATTTTATAAAAAACCCGTGGATGAAGTCAAGAGTAAGTTATCAAAGCCAAATATGCAATAACAACCACTAAAAAGCAACCTGAATCGATAAAGTCCGGAAAACAAATCAAAATATACAAAAACAGGCAAAACAGGGCAAATGGGAGCAGGTCGGTCGGCCGCCTACAGGGCTCGGTCGACCGGACACTATTCATAAAAACTCTCGGGAAGCAGGTCGGTCGACCGGCTACAGGGCTCGGTCGGCCGAACCTGATGATTTTGCACTTCCTGCCCTATTTCAATGAAATGCAAATTCTTCCAAAACGCGATCGTTCGAGCAATGGACCTAAGGAGCTTTAACCAATAGATACCCCAGCTCCATTAGCTCTCTGATTCGCAACCAAAAACATATTCAAACATCAAAGTTAGGATCTTTAAAGAATTGAACCCAAACACTAAAAATTTGGATATTCACCAATTCAATCCAAACCAAAAGCAAGAGCATATGAACAAGGTGTTAGGAATTCATACCCAACATCAATGAAATCATAAGAAATAGATGTGAGTTCAAAACTCACCTTTTTAACTCAAGAACAAGAAGAAGAAGCTCAAATGCAAAGGAAAGGCTAACCACTCTTCACTCTTACTCAAAAAGCTTCAATCTAAGAATAAAACACATATTTTCCTACATTAGGTTTAGGATATTTTCTGAATTGAAGAGGAGAAGAGATGGAGAAGATGGAGAAGAGGCTTACCTATCCTTCTCTTTGAATTTGGAGCAAGAATTTGGATTATCAAGAGCAACTGGGGCTTGGGAGTTTCTATTTCCTCTTCCTTTCCCCCATTTCAGTTGGAGCTTGAGTTTAGAAGTGAAGAGGAGTGGGAATGAATGAATGGGAGGAGATGGGCTGAGTTAGAGGGTTAAGTGGGGTTTGGGGCTGAACCCACAGCTAAAGCCCAACCAGAAAAAGTAGCAAAATTCAACTTACTCCAAACATATCAAAGATTATGCTCAAAAAGAACGCAAACGACGCTTTGAACTCAATGGAAGTGGTTTCGAGTTCCAATTCGGCCATTTGCAGAAAGTTACATTTCGGACCCCAAAATCCGAATAACGACGCCATATTTAAATCAAACATTTAAACATGTAATCGTTAAATAGGCGGGTCGTTACAAAAACAGATTCACTCCCAAACTGCTTCCGCTGCACAACTCTGATCTGGAATAGAAAAGAATGCTGATGAAAAACACAAGCACAAATGGACAGCAAAACCAAGAAGATCTCCGATAACCCAGAGAAAATTCAGAATTTCCTCAAATCCTGAGTTTCATCAACAAACTCCATCTCAAGAAACCAACCTTCAACTAGTTGAACCACCAGTACCTCTGAATCTCTAGATGAAAACAAACTCTGACTTCTCTAAAAATATCCAGAAAAATCTCCAACAATCCAAGAGAATACTCTACTATCGCAAGTCACTTTTGCGATTAACCCAAATTAAAATCCAAAGAAAACTGTTCCCTCTTTACCAATCAGAACAGCTTATGCTGGTCTTGCCAACCTATCGAAGAAATGGATTCTACTCTACTGCTTCTGAACTCCATCTCCCGAAAACTGCTAAGCCAGAAAACTCTGCCGACACACCGAACACTCCGAGCTGCACCGCTGACACCAATGCCAAAGAATTCCCAACCCAAAGCTCTTCGAGAAACTCGGACTTCAAACAACACAAAAACACCCTGCTGAACTCAGCCATAATACCGTAACAAACTCACTTCCTTAAACTTGTTCCAAAGAAATCATCTTCGAAAAAATCCATAGTCACTTCATCTCATCACGCAGCTACTATTCCTTGAGGTATTAAAATACCATCACTTGCTTCTGCTCAGCAAACAAATCCAAACTCTACTCATTCAACTTCAAAGATGAACTCCGAACCTTAACAGGTTACCTTCAGAGATCAATGAAGTTCTTACACCACTTCAAAACTCACTCGAGACGGTATTAGGTCTACAGTCTCGTCAGATACACTTCCAACCAAACATACAAACTCCAACCAATCGGTAGTTGTGTTATACACACCTCTACCCCAATCTACCTTTATAACCCACATTGGAAAACCCGAACAGGTAACCCAATTGTTAGGTAGAAATAAATAAATATATATAAATATATTAAAAATTACAAATACGCTCTCTCAAGATAGACACCACTCCAGAGCCTAGGTATTCACTCAACCTAATGCTCTGATACCAACTGTCACGACCCGTCTTCCACTACCCAGAAAGACGCATCATGAATTAAGAAAGAATGGGATAGAAGAAGAAAAGAAAGAAGAGAAAGAAGAAACAACACTAGAATCTCAACAGTAGAATGAATAAATTATATTAATAACATAAGTATTTACA
Organism: Allium cepa; assembly: GCA_030765085.1. Classification (NCBI taxonomy): domain Eukaryota; kingdom Viridiplantae; phylum Streptophyta; class Magnoliopsida; order Asparagales; family Amaryllidaceae; genus Allium; species Allium cepa. The sequence goes on along the minus strand of CM060942.1, from coordinate 380,824,337 downwards.
TAATATACAATACCAATCAGAGATACACCGCATACACATCACATATACTAGATAGTTATAAACACATATCTAGTATTTACAACTCAATACAAACACAACACATAGAAAACTCAACGGAAAACTATAACTAACGCGGAAGCCTCCTGCTCCATTGCTCCTTCATTATTCGTCAAAGCTAACCTGAATCCCTTGGCTACTCGTAAAAATTTGAGTACCCAAGAGTTTATGAAAAAAAAGATAAACTCCGGGTCAGACATGGGTCTGGTGTGAGTAACAGGTTAAGGTTGCTTAACTTTAAAAACTTTTGAAAGAAAAGGTATCACGTAAGACTTCCTACACATAAACATGGAAAAGTTTTTACCTTACGCTAACCAAAACATTTGATAGGAAATCCGATGATATTACAATAGTGTCTAGGATTTTCAAGTAAATATGAAATAGCCGAAATTGTTACATTCATTAAATTCAAGCTACTGGCCACAAAAGTCGGTAATACAATCAAAACCGTTGGCACTTATTGGATTGTGGATTCCATACAATGGCAGGGCTACTAGGGTACCACCCGTCACAGTACGTGGCCTAGATCACCATACCGAGGAGTACTCCCACTCACCTGCAACACAAGGCCGGAACCATTCCTTACTGAACAGTTCCGAACAAGACAACCACGCAGTTGTTTGCAACCAACTGCCCACACAGCCGAATATAAAGGGACCTCTAGACAAGGATCAATCTCGCTCTCCAGTGGGAGCTACCCATGAAGCCTTGCTGCACCTCCCCTGTTTTAGCCATTCCCGGTTGATGAGGCTTGAAGCTACGATTACCTTTATAGGACACATCACTTAGAATGCTCATCGTCCACCTGACGATGTTTTGAAAGCATTCAATCCATACAAGTTCGTTTCGGGTTCGAACGAAACCGAAGGCATTATCTCGTTGCACTCAATATTGGAATCATCCTCAGAGTCAACGACAATAACTCTTGCACTCTAAACCACCATCTCGAATCTATAAGCACTATTCCGTCAACTCATTACGGAATCACCCACAGAGTTATACTGACGTATAGCCCTTACACCTCGAGTCTTCACAAAACTCCATTTGGATTCACGACCTAACGTTATTTGGAATCGATGTGGTTTTCGGATATCCAAATATGGAAACCCGATCACGGTCTCATCGAAATCCAAAGCATGTCTTTTAGGGCCAAGTTGTTTTAAAGTTTAAAACAATTCAATTCAATATTATCTATATACACATAGATAATCATAATAGAAAATCAATATTATCATAACATCAGATAATCTATATTATCAACTCAAACAGATAATTCATATTATCAACTCAATGCAACCATAACATCCAAATCACACAACAACATTTACCTCATAACTGAGATCTCAACCATTCAGGGTAATAAATATCAATCATCATTCATAAGAAAAGACTTATTAAATCATCCAATAATAATTTAAAATGAACAAAATTAATTACATCTTCCCTAATTAATTTAAAATAAATTAAATTAACTACTTATCCATATAAATCTTGCTTACATATCAATTAATTACTCTTAACAAATTACCCTAATTAATCGTCTTGATTAATTATTCTTTAATTACATTCAAGAAATAATCTCTAATCAATTTCACAAATTAATTAATCCAAACCAATCCCTGTAATTAACCTGTAATTACCTCATTAATTAATTAATTACAATTAATTACATTAATCCTTAATTAATTACATTAATTAATACCTTCATTGATTAATTGTTCATAATTAATCAATCCTTACTTATATCATTAATTATATCAATTATCCCTATTGATTAATCATTCTTAATTAATCACATTAAGTAATTAACTTAAATTAATTACATCTCTAAACCATTCTCAAATAATTTTAATTATCAAAATCTAAATTAATTACACTAAGTAATTAACTACTAATTACTTACTTAAGTAATTATTCAACATACAAATTACATATTAATTACACTAAGTAATTTTATTATGAATTACTTATCCTAAGTAATTAAACACACTAATAATAATTACACAAAGTAATTAATTCCAAAAAATCCTCCATCATTCAAGTATCCTTCAATTAAAATTACATCAAGTAATTTATCTTCTTAATTACTTCACTAAGTAATTATTCCTTTTCAATTACATTGGTAATTATTTCTCAAATCATCCAATGATTAAATTAAATTAATTAAACTTAATTAATTAACTTAAGCAATCAACAACTTAATTAATTACAGTCAGTAATTAATTTTCTTTATTACTTAAATAATTCTCAAATGATTATCTTTAAATTGATTAATACATTAAAATTAATCACATTAATTAATTATAAAATAATACTATGTTAATGACCTTCATTAACCCATAACAAATCTTTAATTACTTTCTAAATTAATTAACTGAATTAATCAATATTAATTCTTAATTTATTTAAAGAAGCTTATTAATTAATTTCTAATTATTAAATTAATCAAGTGATAATTAAAACTTAATTAATTATTAATTACTTGATTAATTAACTCAATTCATTAATTAAATTAATCAAATCTTGTTTAAATTAATTTTTAATTCATACTTTAATCAAATTTAATTAACTTACTTAAAACTTTTAATTAATTAAATAAACCCTTAATTATTTAATTAATTAACCTAATTATTTATTAAATTAATTCATTATAAACTTAATTACCCTGATTAATTAATAAATCATTAAGTTCAAATCTACTTAATGATTATCATTAATTTCATTAATGATTCAATTATCATTATCAAGAAATTTAAAAACAAATTGCTTTTAAATTTCTTTCAATTCCATTTTAAATTAAAATTAAAATTAAAATGAAATCAAATTTAAACAAGATTCAATTATTAAACACTTTTTATTTCATGTTAAAGAAGCACTTAAGGGATTTTATAAATAGTTTAACCCATAATCAAATTAAATAAAATTTAAATTATACTTCAAATATATTCAAGTGATTTTGGAAACTTTTAAATTCAAAATCTTATTTCATTTCAAACAAGAATTCAAATCATGTTTGAGATTTAGACTCAAAAAGTTAAATTAAAAATCCTGTTTAAATTTCATTTCAGATTTATAAAACATATGTTATAAAATACTGAAATATTCAAGCTTAATTATAACATTAGAATTTATAAACCCTTTTTTTTCTTTTTTGAAAACTTCAGATTCAAATTCAAATTTGAATTCAGGATTTCAAATCCTGATTTTTAACTTAAATCTAAATTCTTGTTTTAAAGTCTTATTTCCAGATTTTAACTACCTTATTAAAAATACTGTAACAAGTTCAGTTGTTAAACTTTCCATTTTATAAAATTTATTTATTTTGAAAATAAGAATTCAAATTTATTTTGAATTCATAATTTTAAACTAGGTTTGAACCTTTCTTTACATCTGGCTCTTCTTCCTTCTTATGTTAGCTTAAATTTTAAAACCTGCACACTGTCAGGTTTAAATTTTCTAAATATTTTATTTCTGCAATTTTTCTATTTGAAATCTGGAATTTCAAATATATTTGAATTCATGATTTTAAACTTACTCCAAATATAAGTTTAAACCTGTTTTTCTTATTTTTAAATTTAGTTTTAAAATTTAAAACCTGTAACAGTTCAGGTTACAGCGAACACCACTGCAACTAAATCTACCCGAGACAAAACCATTTTACTTTGAGTCATAACCTAGATTTCTTCGAGTAAAAACTTGAACTACCCGGAACAAACTCGAGTACACATCACTACTGCTAAAACCTGGAAACCACTGTGCCATCCCAAACTCAATCCTGTCAATGGCATGATCACCTCCCTCCGACCATCGTTAGGGCTAAAATTCCGGCTAGGACATCCTCTGCTCCCAAGCTTCAATTACCAAAGACCCCTTAACACTCGATCCACCAAGGAGATCGAATTCAAGAAAAATTAGAACCCAGTAAAAACTAGGGTTCAAAACCTTAAATTCAAATTTCATCATCAAAAATGAATGGCAATCCAAATCAATATTTTTCCCAACTTCTCTGATATCTCCTTCTACTCCAGGAACAATTTCAACCCATTCAAACACAAAAAAATCAACTGAACTAACCTAAAATATAAAATACAGAAAAGTTGAACTGCTCTCAGATTTTTACTTTATAAATTGTGATTTTAGATTTAATATTTATGAATTTGTATGATGTTTGGATATCCAAACCCGAAACATCGATTTATAATGTTTATATCTTCCACTTATACAATTTTATTTCCCTGTTATTAATGTTTCCAGGCAAGTTCATGTAGTATCCAACTTGTATGTATTTTTAAACTCTATTTTATCCTAACAAACAGGTTTGAATTTAAATGCCTAAGTCAGATACATCAGCAATTACTGATCAAACCAAAGCATACACACCTATATCAGTAAAAAGTAGCTCCCAAAAATTCATATACAAGCAAATTTTCTGCAACTTTTGTCACGCATAACAATTCATACCAGAGATAAAAACAGCAACCAGATTTTGTTAAGAAAAATTTAGAAGTTACTCACCTTTAGATTTGAAGAATAGAGCAGTTTTTTTCCCAATCTTGAAAACTTTTGAATTCTGTTGACACACATACAAGCAGGTTTGTTCTTTTTTAAAATTTGAAAAGATGCAGACTTCATTAATCCCAGATTGCTTGCATTTGAATTCCTGACCAACCCAGATGCATGCAGGCCTTGATTTTGCAGGAATGAATAGCAATGATTTTCAGGAAAAATGCAAACTTGATTATGCAGTAATTTCCAGGTAGAAGAGAAATGCAGTTTGAATGATCTCCTATTTAATTTTTTTGAAACTGAACTATAGGTTGTTGTATGAACTTGGGAATGATTATACGATGAAAAGAAATGCAGGTTTTGTTATTGAGGGATTTCAGATTTTTTTTTTATAGTGAAGTGTTTCTTTGATTCAACAAACACTTGATTTTTAAAAGATAATAAAGGAAAGTGAAAATGTTTTTAAAAGGCTGAAAATATTTAAATAAAAATAAAGAAAAGAATAAAAACAAATGACACTTGTCATTGTGCTTGATTCACCATTTAACACATGTAGTTTATATGGTTAATAGTTTAACACTTGTCTTCTTTAATTATGTTATATATTTAAATGTTTATAAAAGGGTTTTCTTAAAATAAATTTATTTTTATATGAATATATATGATTTACTTATTTTAAGAAATGTAAATAAACAATTTATAATTTAAAACTTACACAAATATTTTAAAGAACCAATTAATTTGAATTTCAATATAAAATCCCAAATCAAATTAATTCTTTAAAATCAAAATAAAAGCTATTTTTAAAAAAAAAGATTCTATTTTCCTTTTTAATTCCTTTCTATATATTTAAAAAAATAGAATATTTATTAATATAGTTTAAAATAATAATTTACAATTTTATATGATTTATAAAGAAATTATAAATCACTTTTATATTTAAATGAATTTAAATCATATGCTATCTTATATTTAGACTTATATAAAATATACTCAAATCATATTACTCAAAAAAATTATTTAAAAAGAAATAAAATCAACTTTATTTAAATTTAAATCAACAATTAAGCTAAGACAAATTTTAAACAATTTAACATTTATTTAAATATTATCAAACCACATACTTACTAATTTAAATAGATTTTTAAAAGCTTAATATTAATTAAAACATAATTTCCTAATTACTCAATATCTTATTATAAATTTAAAAACAAACTTCATTTATTTATTTTCATGTAAGTTAAATTCCAAACAAAGTTAAACTATAATATATATACAAATATATATATGTATATACATTATAATTTAAACATTTATTTTAGCATTTAAAAGATAAATTCACAAATTAAATATTATTTAAATCTGATTATTAAACCAAAACATATTTTATTAATCAATATTGTCAATATCAATTTAATTTTATATAAAGATTATTAAATTGATATTGTCTAAAATTCCAGGATATCACATTAATGCTTATATCAAAATATTTTGAAAACTAGATTGCAAAATAATAGGAGTAAAAATAGGATCTGAGATATAATAATAAATTTAATATATATGCGTATAGTTTTTAGAGGCAATATATTTTCAATTAGTCAATCTATCATTTAAAATTCTTTGAAATTTAAACGTATTAACATTTAATATGATTAGAAATTCACATCTATATCGATTTATTAAATATGTATTTAAATTTGTATGTGTATGCACATATACATATACATATACATATACATATACATATACATACATTGTTTGACAGTGCCCTTATTGACCCCTATTTCTAGCCACGAGTTTCTATTTAAATAATTGTGTAAGTGGGAAGAGAGAGACAAAAGGATTATCTAAATGGAACTTGGTGTGGATATTAGGGTCATGTAGGGTTATACATATGTATATTTATGGCTAAAAATCATAAAGATATATTAAGTTATACATATTATTTAATGTTGTATATATGGACATATATATGTTGTTATGTAATTAATATGTGAATATACATGTATATGGAAAGCCACAAGTGTGTGCATGTGTATGCATATACATACATACACATACATACAAACAAACATACATATGTATGTGTGTATGCGTGCGCACATGTGTTCGTATAATGCAAGTTCTAGTGGTGTGTGTATATATGTATATATATAATATATATGTTATATACTATATAAATCCCATGATTATCATCGTGTAGTTTTAATATATATATTATGCTATTAAAACTGAGTACCTCTATTAGCTCTCTCATTGATTTGTGCCCTTTCTATTTCGGAGTTTTGGACCAAAGGTCCCTATTCTCAAAGCCCATGCATAAAAAGTCCCTACTCATAAACACATGTAAATTAAGTCGTTGTTTTGTTATTTTTTACCAAACTGTCTCCTCCTAGAAAATCGGCCTAGCGTTGAAATCAAGGGCAAAATTAGCATAAATTAGCCAAAAACTAAAAATAGGGACCTAATTTTCAAATCTTTTTTGGGAGGAACTTTTATTCCAACATCTTTCAATTCTAGAGAGTTGGCAGTCATTCCTTGTTTCTATTTCTCATTAATTAAAAGCAAGATATTCAATCTCTTTATGACAATATTTTTTTACTTTTAACAAGTTTTATGTTTTTCACAACCTTGGTATTCAAATCAAAAGGCTTAAAGTATTACATTTTTAGTCTTTTTTTAGCTGAATTAGCTAATATTAGTTTGATTTAAATATTTTAACCAACTTCTTTACGGATATAATTTAAAATTAAATTATTTTATTTATATTTTTCATCGATGTATGAAGTTAATAAAGGGTAGAATACTAATTCGGAGTCCCTATTTGTTGCTTTAAATGTAAAGCGGGTCCCTTCCCACATTTTTTGTATATTAGGTCCCTACTACTTTAACATCACATACATCCAAAATCAACATTCGCCAACTGATTTAATTCCAATGTTTAAGATATGATAAATTTTTGCACATTAATCGAATTTAAGAATCGTTTTCACCATTAAACCAAAAATTTAATAAACTTTCCAATTATACCTATTGCTGATAATTAAAAATAAAGTTTTAAAATCATAATTTTATATAGCGATTTTAACTTCATTTAGGTAATGGATATATTATGTTTCACTTTGTATCATAATATTGTGAGAGCATTATTATGGATGATCGTAACATTTATATGATAGTTTTATTGCATTATGATGCTGAATTTATCCTTTTGGTCTATATGAAAGGAATTTGTTTCTGAATTATGCAATCGTAGTTATCTTTGAATATTGTAACCACATTTATGTGATGCAGTAATAATTTTGATTGTATTTGATAATTTATTCAAACTTAATGCATTTATAAATTAACTAGGTTAGAGAAATAGAGTTATAATTTAGAAGCATTTTTAGAATTAAATTAACTTCATTCGTATTTTAAAACTATATTTATGTGATGTAGTTATAATTCCGAATACATCTGATAATTTAATTTAATCTTAAAGTAGTTATAAATTAACTGCAATAAGAAAATGCAGTTAAAATTTAACAGCACGTTTTGATTAATTTAACCGCATTTGAAGATTTCAACCACAATTATCTGATGTAGTACAAATTTCGGCTAGATTTTATACATTTATAATCTTAATGCAGTTAAATTTAAGTGCATTTAGAAAATCCAATTAGAATTTAACAATAATTTTGAATTATGCATGGTTGCATTTGAATATATCAACTACATGTGAGCAGTAGCAAATTTGGTTATATTCGATGATTTATTCAAGCTTAGTGCAGTTATAATTAACTGCATTTAGCAAAAGTGGTTATTACACTACTTTATGAATTATGCAATTATGGTTACATTTGAATATTTTAACTGTATTTATGTGATGCAATACTAATTTTGGCCACTTTTGATGATTTTATTCAATCTTAAGTTATAATTTTAAATACATACCAAATATGAAATGAACTTTAAACCGTATATTTGTTAATTTTGAATATTATGATTTGAATGATTCAATTATAGTTGCATTTTGAACGATGCAGTTATAAATACATTCTTTATATGAAAAAGCTACAATCTTTTTTTAAAAATCAACCGCCAGATATTTACATATGCAAAACACATATCATTTAAATGATCATAAATTTTTTGATTTAATGGTAAAAATATTTTGTCAATCTGACGTTCTTGGAAAATGCTATTGCATTTAAATATTTGAAATCTATATAGGTGTGTAGTATTAAAATGGATTTAAGAATAGGGTTTACCAATGAAGGATGTTAATGGACATGGACCTGATTTACATAAATTATCAAAGAGGGTATTTTGTCTATTGAAATAAATTATGCAGTCGTGACTTTTGTTTGTGCATCATTCTTTTATTTACGTAATTTTTCATATTTTTTCATTCATGAGTTTCTAATATATACGTATACAGTAATTGTTGCTCACAATTTTCAACCTCAAAGGGTTTTTTCACTGAATTGTTTGATGATTAGATTGCTTAAGAAATGTAGAATTATGATTGTATCTACGAGCAATAGATAGTTAAATATTCAAGAGAGCAGTAAATTCAGAAAAGTTAACTCGAGTAAAGTAAGTAAGTCCATTGATCTTGAAATTCATGTTTATTTATAGTAGACAAGAATTACAACCTCTGGTGAAAAGGTTTAATCGAATAGTAATGGATGTAACTTTCTACGAAGAAGAAATCTATTAGTGAAAAGAAGCCTCTTAAGAAATATGACTGTTATCATCTAGTCATTCGACTGGTCGAGGAACTTCAGTCGACTGAATATAAAAACATATACATGCACATGTATATGCACAGGGTTAGTTGACTGATCATTGAATTTTTATAAAAAACAGTTTGAAAATCAATTTAAATTCAATTTAAATAATTGTTGTTGATATGTGGGTGAGTGTGACCTACTTGAGGATAGAATTTAACATATATGAACACTATCTTAGACTCTAAAACAAAATTCATACTTGATATACGATCATCGAGTCTAGTTGCCTTCATAATTTGTCGTCGTAGTTTTGTCGAATATTCTATAATTCTTATGTTGTCTTGAGCATCTTGGCATGAATCAAAACTTGAAAACAACATTCTCCTTCTTTTTGATTGATGACAACTCTTTATGATATATTGAAATATGAGCAAAATTTTGATAAAAATCCTTATATAACTCCCCCTGAATCCGAGACGAAATTTTTGTTAATCCTGCCAATTTTGTTAGTACAACGCTTCTTCTCCTCCTTTGTCATCGAAAAAAGGGGATATGTGTATATATAAAAAAAATGTATGCAATATACCATCATTCATAACATTCTTAACATAGACCAGCATAAGAGCATACACCAATAATGACATAGACAACAATATGAAATAAAACCACTTACACTACATAGAACAAACTACATAATTTTAAAGCATAAAAACATACCATTGTTCCAAACTAAAACATACCATTGTTCTAAAATACTTAAGATAAAACTAAGTAAACCACATACTCATCCTCATTTCCATGGGATCTTTCCTGCTCATCATCCCCACTAGAGTTACCCACTTCTTCTTCTTTTTCTTCTCCTTCTTGTTCTTCTTTAGAAGTTGACCAAGTGAAATAAGGTTGTTGATGCTTTCCTGGATCCGTAGGCACAAAGACGGACGTGGAGGAGGATGGGCCACAAGATAGTAGTTCCTAAAAATTATTCAAGAAACCTTTGACAAATTTTTCTTTGAGTTTACTTTGGTAACGGTTGTCTCAACATGAGATAGTCACCTATCTAAAAGCTTTTGGTTTCTAGAGACAATTGTCAAAGCTTGTCGTGGTTGAGCATCCAGTCCAATCTCTTCGATTTCATGGAATTCTCATGGAAGTTGTGGTTGGGAAGAGGATCTGGCTTCGGTTTGTGAAGCTAGTTGTCTAGAAGAGGGTTAGGGTTAACCTGCAGCTTGTTTTTCTAGCCAATGTTCAAAGGTTATTCTAGTGCGGCTTCGGTATTGCATGGAAGACCCATGAAGCTTAGGGTTTTTGTGTTAAGGGAACTAATCACAGAATAGTCCGCATCGGGGAGACTAATTTCGAAATGACGAATAATTCTGATGATATAAGCATCGTGGTGTATGGTTTTCATAGGGCCTTGGTTAAAAGTCAGAAATTCATCGAGAATTATCTTAGCCCAATTAACAGAACGTTGTCCCAAATAACATATAGCGATCGAAAAGCGCCTATGGCAAATAAAAACTATGAAGAAATTAATACAAAAGAATGACAAATAATTTAGTTATGGATGAAAAAAGTATAATATACATCAATTATAGTGTTTCAACCTTTTGAATGGTTGTAATTCTTTGTTATTCCATAACCAGGAATAGCAAAATATAAGATTCATACTTTATTTTGATCATGAAAAAGATGCATTATGTATAACGACTAAATTTAAACAAATTTATAACTTATTTGTAAGTAAAGTTCAGTTCATAAAAATTTAAATAGATGGTAATTTGTAAAATTCAACTGTTTTTTTTCCATAAATTCGCCTTATCGATTGTTTGGTTATAAAATATAAAAGCAAATATACCTATTGCAAAGTCCATATGGCCACATTTATGCATACCATAACTACGAGTTTTTTGGCATGTGCAATGCATATGCGTATAAAAACGCTTGTATAATGATATAAAATATTAAAAAAATTAATTTTTAGATGTAGATTTGATAAGTAAAAGTTCAAAATTATAAAAAAAATACTGTATAATTACATTGGGATTAGAATTTGACAGTATGATATAATTTATGTATCAAAATTTCCATGTGGAAATAGATTTTGTTTTTAATTTGACGGGGATCTGAACTGTTGATCTCTTGTTTTATATAGGGACATTTCCTGAACTTTGCGGTCCAACTTTGCGGTCCACCGTAGCGCTATTCCAGTTATTAATAAAGATAGCCTGAAATTGTTTAAATCAGATGATAAAACCATCCATAAACATGAGTTGAGTAACTGGCACATGTTCTGCTAGGATCAAGAGAGGCCTCATAGAGCCGAAAAAGAGGAGGATACCTTGATAAATGTATCAAGCGTGAGTTGAGTTACAGATGCTTTCCATCATCTAGCATCCTTCGGTGCAATATATATATGCCTCCAACATAATTTTTATTTCTTAGCTCATCCTCTTCTCAATTTTTAAGCAATAAATTCCTCGTGAATCCACAGACATTGCTACTCTCTGTATTCGGGTTTTGTTGTATCTATAAAGCGGTTTTCCAACAATATGTTAGCAAACTTCGAATGAGTGGGGGCAAATATTGCTTTAAGAATAACATCTGTATGCTCAAAACCTGACTCAACTCTTATCCTTAACTGTTTCTTAAAATAGGGTCATCCATACCCAAGCACTGCATAATCAAACATAGGAAACTCAAATATTTAGATTCGACATTGACCCATCATAAGGGTGCATATTGTAACGATCTGGATTTTCGGATTAGTCAAAATTACATAAAAACCCATCTATTCTAAAACTACGAATGAAAACTACTAACTTAATGCAAAATATTTGATAATATTCAACACTATTAAATGTATAGGATATAATTTTAATTGTAAATATTATCAGAGTAATCAATTTAATCTACTAGGTGTGCTTCGATACATACCAAATACATATACATATATCTAACTTGCACAGCTCTAATGAGAGAGACAACAATAGTCATTTATGCAAACTCAGTAAATATGTCAAATGCGGAGTAAAATAGTAAGCAGAAAAGAGATATCAACTCACGAGAAATTGCAAACAATAAAAAAAATTATGTTATCATTGGAGCTGCATCACTTCCAACGTAGTTATCCTACCACAAATAGGACACCACGGGAGCCTAAGATGCACAAACAATTATGCAAATCCTAAACTACATGGCATATATCATACAAATGTATGTTCCAAAATCTACCCAGTTAGCTTAATCCTCCGTGACGCCCCACCTCTATACTCATACAAACCAAGAACACAACTGGGTAATGCCATCAATTAGTACGAAGAATAAGGCTGTTGAGCAGCAACCATCCGTGTAATTGATTTGTGCAAGTATCGATACGCCAGATAAATATGTTAGATTTCAAGAGGAAATATAACATATCAAGTACAAACTCAAAGCTACTACACAGTAGCTATGTGGCCTTCGGAAATAAATATAAAATAAGCATAACACTAAATTAGTCAAAGATATTCATATCGCTGAGGCTAAAACAAGTACGAAAATAACACATAGAAGTGAACATCAAAGTAGTAGACATACTAGATCCACTGCATCACAAAAGAATAAGTACAAGTGCTAGACAAAACAATATGTATACATCAAGGAGTCTCTATCTTGAATGTATAAAAACAAAAAATACTAAGCTAAAGTAATTAGCCAAAAGGTAGAAGCTAGTCCCTGCTAAGAAGTCAAATGGAAGCACCTGAATCAGCTCGGTTTGACCCGAGTGTTATTTAAGAAGAAAAATAATAAACAGATCAGTATAGCTATAAATATCATACAAGATGAGGTAGGATAAGGATATGACAAAAATAACAATAATGTCATACTTTAACAAGTATATATTAATAACAATGAAAATCATATAATATCTCGAATCTCCTCAAATATCCAAAAAGAATATCATATTCTTTAGCTTATTCGCCAAACCTCAAATATTAACAAAACATATCAATGCAAATCACAAAAATTGGAGAAACACAAATTCTAGAAATCAATAATTAGAAATCCAAAAAACACAAAGGGAGAGGCCAATCATAAATGGAAGCATGAAAACTCACCAACATGTGCATCACAAACGGAATGTTATTCCATGGTCGGTAACCCATCAAATTTGAGCCGAAGCTCTACTAACGGTCCGAAGACCATGGGTCGCTACCCTACCAATTTGAGTCGAAACTCCACAAACGGGATTTAGTCCCCTACGCAGAAAAAGAGACATCGCACATCGCTAGTCTAAATCACAAAATGATCATCATTGATTGATAAGTGTAAATTACACTAAGCTAGTAAATAAATGAGTTTATCTTCATGTCCCATAACCACTAGCTAAATTAAATATTTACGAACAGATTATAGATTTCCACACGAAAATAATAATGAGAGTTCAATCATACAAGTCCAAGAATTAACCGACGAAGTAAACGCAAGCGTTTCATACCACTTGTTTTGCTAAGTCGTTTAATTGGATTTCTCATACGAATAAGGTAAAGGTTTGTATATACTAATAGATTGGAAAATGAGTTAAAAATAAGCTTTGTATTAAAAGTAATGTTGAAATCATTTTTGTGAAAGAATTTTAGAATTTACTACTAGTATAAAAACCTTCGTATTCTAAAGTGACAAATCACATGAATGATTGTAAAAATAATCTATCACCAAAAATTCACATTCGACGACGTGAATTAAAACCATGAAAGTCGATATCAAATCCATCAAGTGGATATTACCAAAAATACAAAAAAGAAGTCATCAAAGTCGATAATAAATGACAACAACTAATCGGATCAATAAATATCGATAAAAATTGGAAATCCACTCAAAAACAGGCGAAATAGGCAAAATTCCCCAAAACCAGACGTCTGGTTGGTTTGGGTATGGTTTCCTAAAAATTAGGAAATTATAAGAACCTTTGGTATCGCATGCTTTAAATGTTAATTTTTCTGATACCTTACATTATAAGTAGTAGTTACTCTGTTTTATATTGTTCTATGTTAACACTTATGTGAAATCCAATTTATATCATCATATAAACTCTCCTTTTTGTCGATGACAAAGGGGGAGAAAGGTATTGCTCTAACACTATTTGCAGGAATAAACCATGCAAGCGCAGATTAAGCGGTAGAAAAGATTTATTATATACAAGAATATATAGCATAGATTCAGGGGGAGAAATCTATAGCACAATTATAGGAATATATTCAGTAAGAGAGACAAGATCAATAAAACTTGTCAAAGATTCGTTCGTAGCAAATAAAGTTGTCATCATCAAAAAGAGGGAGAATGTTGAATCATAGGTTTTGATTGCTAACAAGACACAATAATTCACGAATCTACGACCAGGACAACATCCGGACTCAATGACTCAGAGTATGGTTCAAATATGTATATAGAGTCTAGTTTAGTGCTTTGTTAAAATCTTTCTTCAAGAATCATCATTCACATTCAAATAAACTTGCACGCATATTATAATCAAAATCAAGTTTTCAAAAAATGCATGGAGCAAGGCTCGAACCTCAGTCACTAGTTTGGAAGGCAAGTACTCTAACCAAATGAGCTCCTGCAATTTTTACTTAACAATAGAATTCAGTTGACTGAATATAGTCAGTCAGTCGATTGAATCTGTGCATTTTAACATATTTGTGCATGATTTTTTTACATGTCTTCACCATTCAGTCGACTGACCATTTAGGACCAGTCGACTGACCTGAACCCAACTGTCATATTTTGAAAAGACGTTCTATTCTGCGATAGGTTGCGATCCTTTTCTGAACGGAAATGGATGCTCCTTTTGGTCAGAACTCTTCAACAATGGCAGTAACTCTCTGTCTACTATATATACATGTTCCCAAACACTTCACATTCACTGGAAATCATTCTAACCACTCTCTATTACTCTTATGCTCTCATATTCTTGCATTCTAACAGCAATTTATATCTAATTTCTTTGAATCTATGAATTACTTACATATTTCTTGATTCTAAGCAATGTCTTCCTTTCTTGTTCTCACATACATTTCAAATACTTGAGGAAAAGATTATAGGAAGGGTGTACAACCAGTGACAAATCCGTGTTATCAAGAACACATTAGTCAGACAATTTTATATCCTTGTTGAAGTCCTGTTCTACTGCTCAGGCGTGTGGTGTCCTCTTCGACTACTGAGGAGAAATCCTATTGTGCTGCTCAGATCCCTGATCAGCTGCTCAGGGCTTGTATAAACCAGTTCCTCCGGGTTAAGTAAGGGTTGTTTTTTTAGTGAAATTCCAGAAGGAGTCTGGGACTGGATGTATGATGGAGCTCCGAATAAATATAAAAATATCTGGTGTTATGTTTATTATATTTCTTTTATATTCCACACTATTTACTATATTGCTATCATCACTATACTCTATATTATTTATATCCATATTAAACGATCCATAGCGCACTTTCATTTGGTATCAGAGCATAGCATACTTTCATTTGGTATCAGAGCCTGGAATTCAATCGATCATCACAGCATCATAGAACAATGGCTAGAAAAAGATCTGGTCGAAATAAAACAAGCAAAATTCACATCAAAGTCATCATTGAGTACTACAAAAAGGTGCTTTCTGGATTACAAATTTCAGTAGAACATAATAATGAATTAGTTAATATATGCGATAAAATCTCAAAGCATAATTTTCTTATTTTAAGAAGGATAAAATCAATCAAACTTGAAAATGAAAAATAGAAAAATGAGATAGTAGATTCAGAAAATCGACATAGTGTTTTGAAAAATAATTTTTGGGCTCTTAAAGATTTTCTAGATGAACAAAATACTATGTTCGAAAAAGAAAAAGAATTATTTTTAAAAGAAACTATGGATTTGAAAAGACAGAATGGTGTATAACAACCATCTTTAGATAATTCAGAATCTCGAATTTTTCTTCTCGAAAAAGAGAATTATACGTTAGAAAAGGAGAATTCTGACTTAAATAAACAAATTAATATTTTGAAAAATAGTAATATTTCTTTTGAAAATAATAGTTGTGACTTTAAAGCTAAATTCGATAAACATAAAACCGAAGTCACAAAATTTAATAAAGGCAAAAACGATTTAAACATGATGTTATCTACTTCTAGACCTTTATGTGATAAAAGTGGAATAAGATATAAAACAAACGATAAAATAGTACTAGATATGTGTTTTTCTATAAAAGAAAATTTAATGCTAGTACTAAAAATAGAAATATCTCTAAATCCACTTATCATCATTTTAGTGCTTTTATTAGAAATAAAAAATAACTAATGTAATTACATGTGATTTTAAAATATGGGTTCCCAGGAACATGAATAAAAATGATAAACAAATATATATGATTGATTATTATAACACTATAATCAGTAATGAAAATTATGTATATAATGGATTAACCACATCTACTTGGATATGGTCTCCCAAAACGTGAACTTTATATTTTTAATATATGAGTATACTTGTGCTTAAATAGAGAAATATATTAGATACTCATTATTTAACAAGTGGTCAATGTTTCACTTTAAATTAAATAATTCTATTGACTAATTATTCCTTATTTTAATATTTTTTTGAAAAATAGGAAGCTTTAATTTAGGGGGAGCTATTTAATCACTTATATTTTTTACTCTTTTTGTTGACGACAAAAGGGGAGAGAAACCTGTAAAACTTGTGATTATATTGGTAATATATGTAGACTAAAACATAGCATGTCTTTTGGGGGAGTTATATTATTTTACATTTTATTTATGTGGTTGTCAACATCAAAAAGGGGGAGAATGAAAATACCATATCTATGGTGTTTTGATGATAACAACCATATAACAATGCTGATAATACGTTTATCGAGTAAATGTAGGTTACACATGTGTAAGAAGACTAGATGTGGGATTTGAACTAAACACACCATGGTTGGAGCACGTCATATACTATTCTACCATAATAGCTAATATTCATAAACTGGTTTGTCAAATTAGTATAATAAATTGTTGAAAATATGAGTGCTAGGAGTTGAACTCATGATTGCATAGGAAGGAGCATACAACCTAACCACCGTACTACATCTCACTACAATTGAAAGCTTGTGCAAACTTTACATGTCAAAGTAAGCAAAACAAAGAAGTAAAAAAGGAGCAATAGCAGGATTCGAACCCTGCACAACAAAGAGATATGCAACATTCTTACCAACCACACTCCAAAGATTTTTGTTTACATGTCACTTAGTACTTCATTTGAATAAGCAGATAAATACAAACTAAACTGCCCAAAATACACAGGAAGCGAGACTCGAATCCAGCACGTCAAGAGGATAGACACATGTCTTACCACTATACTACACAACCTTTTCAAGTTAACAACGGCTATCTTACATTAGCATACCAAAGCGAATAGTCAAGTGGCTATTCAAGTGACTATTCAACCAATTGCAAACTTCCATCGGATGCATCTCTTCCAAACTGAAATATTGAAGGATTGCTACTGTTCATTGACATCGTATCACTCCTATATAAGTCTTCCATCATCTCCAAATCAAACACAACAATCAAATTCTCTCAAATCATTCTCATATTGATTTCAAACGCTCCAACTTCCATATTCATTCTAAAAGCAAATTTAGACCAATGTTGTATTACTCCACAACTTACTAATCTGGTTCTAATCCACTTCCTAACCTCTTCAAACTCATTCTGCCTCATTTTTACTGGTTATAGAAGTTGTACTCCTGTTCGACTACTCAGTGTATTGAAGACACAATATATAGTCAATTTATTTCTTTGTAAAAGAAAATATTGAAGTCTCGTTCGGCTGCTCGGGCAAGTCTACTGCATTCCTGTTATGCTGCTCAGGTGCCTATTCCTCCGGGCGAATTGAGGGTGATAGTTAAATTCTAGAAGGAGTCCGGGACTGGATGTAGGACTGGAGTGCATAGCGACCAACAAGTGGTATCAAAGCCTGGAATTCTATCGATCGTCACAACATCAAAGAATAATTGCAAGAAAACGATCCAATCGAAATACAACAGGCAAAATCCCCGTCAAAGCCACTATTGAGGACTACAAAAAGGTACTTTATGATTTATAAATTTCAATAAAAGATAATAATGAATTAGTGAGTATAAGCAATAAGATTTCAAAGCTTAATTTTATTATTTTAGAGAAGATGAAATTTTTTGAACTTCAAAATGCGAAACTGAAAAATGAAAAGTTAAATTTAGAAAATCAACTTGGTGTTTTAAATAATAATTTTATAACCCTTAAAGATTTTCTAGATGAACAAAAAACCATATTTGAAAAAGAGAGAGAAAAAATTTCAAAATAAATTTTTGATTTGAAAAGACAAAATGGTTTATTACAATCCACTTTAGATAATTCAGAATCTCAAAATTCCCTTCTCAAAAATGAGAACCATATGTTAAAAAATGAGAATTCTGAATTAAATGAGAAAATTGATATTTTGAATAATAGTAATATTTCTCTTGAAAATAATAATTGTGACTTTAAGGCTAACTTTGATAAACTTGACACTGAAGTCACAAAATTTAATAAAGGTCAAAATGATTTAAACATGATATTATCTAGTTCTAGACATTTAATTGATAAAAGTGGCTTAGGATACAATAAAACAGATCGTAGAAATAGCACTAGACACGCTTTCATGTATACTAAATATGTTTGTGCTAGTACTAGAATAAGAGAAAAGTGTAAATCCATTTTTTATAGAAATTCAAATACTGCTATGACCAATAATGTTTATAATTTTTTAGAAGTACAAAATCATTGACCGGAAATATGAATAAAAATTATCTAAATATTTGAGTTCCTGTTAATTGGAAAATTAGTGAAAAATAAATTGATGATTTTTTTGATATGGTAGTTAATAATGAAAATTATATGTATAAAGGTTCAACTACACCGAAATGTGTATGGTTTCCTAAAAATTAGGAAATTATAAGAACCTTGGGTATCGCATGCTTTAAATGTTAATTTTTTTTGATACCTTCCATTATAAGTAGTAATTACTTTGTTTTCTATTGTTCTATGTTAACACTTATGTGAAATATAATTTATATCGTCATATAAGCTCTCCTTTTTGTCGATGACAAAGGGGGAGAAAGATATTGTTCTAACACTATTTGCAGGAATAAACCATGCAAGCACAGATTAAGGGGGAGAAAAGTTTAATTATATACATGAATATATAGCATAGATTCTGGGGGAGAAATCTAAAGCACAATTATAGAAATATATTCAGTAAGAGAGATAAGATCAACAAAGCTTGTCAAAGATTCGTTCGTAGAGAACGAAGTTGTCATCATCAAAAATGGAGAAATTGTTGAATCATAGGTTTTGATTGCTGACAAGACACAATAATTCACGAATCTACGACTACGATACCATTCGGAATCATCGACTCAAAGTATGGTTCAAATATGTATATGGAGTCTAGTTTGGTGCTTCATTAAAATCTTTCCTCAAGAATCATCATTCATATTCAAGTAAACTTGCATGCATATTTTAATCAAAATCAAGTTTTCAAAAAACGCATGGAGCGGGGCTCGAACCTAGGTCACTATTTGAAAGGCAAGTACTCTAACCAAATGAGCTATTGCAATTTTTGATTAACAATAGAATTCAGTCGACTGAATCTGTGCATTTTAACATATTTGTGCATAATTTTTTTACATGTCCTCACTATTCAGTCGACTGACCATTTTGGACCAGTCGACTGACCTGAACCCAACTGTCATATTTTGAAAAGACATTTCTATTCTATGAAAGGTTGCGATCCTTCTCTGAACGGAAATGGATGCTCCTTTTGGTCAGAACTCTTCAACAATGGCAGTAACTCTCTGTCTACTGTATATACATGCTCCCAAATACTTCACATTCACCGAAAATCATTCTAACAACTCTCTTTTACTCTTGTTCTATCATATTCTTGCATTCGAACAACATTCTATATCTAATTGCTTTGAATCTCTGAATTATTTACATATTTCTTGATTCTAAGCAACATCTTCTTTTCTTGTTCTCGCATACATTTCAAATACTTGAGGAAAAGATTATAGGAAGGGTGTACTACAAGTGACAAATCCATATTATCAAGAACACATTAGTCAGACAATTTTATATACTTGTTGAAGTCCTGTTCTGCTGCTCAGGCGGGCGAAGTCGTTTTCGGCTGCTGAGGCGAAATCCTGTTCTGCTGCTCTGGTCCCTGTTCGGCTGCTCAGGCTTGTATAGACATGTTCCTCCGGGTTAAGTGAGGGTTGTTGATTTAGCGAAATTCCAGAAGGAGTTTGGGACCGGATGTAGGTGGAGCTCCGAACCAGTATAAAAATCTCTGGTGTTATTTTTATTATACTGCTTTTATATTCCGCACTATTTACTATATTGTTATCATCACTATACTCTGTATTATCATATATCCATACTACACGATCCATAGCGCACTTTCATTTGGCATCAGAGCATAGCATATTTTCATTTGGTATCAGAGCCTGGAATTCTATCGATCATCACAACATCATAGAATAATGGCTAGAAAAAGATCCGGTAGAAATACAACAAGCAAAATTCCCATCAAAGTCATCATTGAGGACTACAAAAAGGTGCTTTCTAGTTTACAAATTTCAATAGAACATAATAATGAATTAGTTAATATACGCGATAATATCTCAAAGCATAATTTTCTTATTTTAAAAAGGATGAAATCAATGAAACTTGAAATTGAAAAATTGAAAATTGAGATAGTAGTTTTAGAAAATCAACATAGTGTTTTGAAAAATAAATTTTGGGCTCTTAAAGATTTTCTAGATGAACAAAGTACTATGTTTGAAAAAGAAAAAGAAATTTTTTAAAAGAAATTATGGATTTGAAAAGACAAATGGTGTATTACAATCATCTTTAGATAATTCAGAATCTCGAATTTTTCTTCTCGAAAATGAGAAATGTACATTAGAAAAGGAGAATTCTGAATTAATAAACAAATTGATATATTGAAAAATAATAATATTTCTTTTGAAAATAATAGTTGTGACTTTAAAGCTAAATTTGATAAACAGAAAACTAAAGTCACAAAATTTAATAAAGGCCAAAACGATTTAAACATGATGTTATCTACTTCTAGACCTTTATGTGATAAAAGTGGAATAAGATATAAAACAAACGATAATAACAATACTAGATATGCATTTTTATATAAAAGAAAGTTTAATGCTAGTACTAAAAATAGAAATATCTCTAAATCCACTACTCGTCACTTTAGTACTACTATTAGAAATAAAAAAATACTAATGTAATGACATGTGAATCCAAAATATGGGTTCTCAGGAATATGAATAAAAATGGTAAACAAATATATATTATTGATTGTTTTAACACTATTATAAGTAATGAAAATTATATATATAATCGATTTACCACATCTACTTGGATATGGTTTCCTAAAATGTGAACCTCATATTTTTAATATATGAGTATACTTGCGCTAAAAAAGAGAAATATATTAGACACTCTTTAGTTAACAAGTGTTCAATGTTGCACTTTAAACTAAATAATTTTACTGACTAATTATTCCTTATTTTAAAAAAAAGGAAGCTTTAATTTAAGGGGAGCTATTTAATCATTTATATTTTTTTACTCTTTTTGTTGATGACAAAGTGGGAGAGAAACCTGTAAAACTCATGATTATATTGGTAAAATATGTAGGCTAAAACATAGCATGTCTTTAAGGGGAGTTATATTATTTTACATTTTAGTTATGTGGTTGTCATCGTCAAAAAGAGGGAGCATGAAAATACCATATCTATGGTGTTTTGATGATAACAACCATATGACAATGGTGCTAATACGTTTATCTAGTAATTGCAGGTTAAACATGTATAAGAAGACTAGATGTGGGACTTGAACTAAACACACCATAGTTGGAGCACGTCATATACTATTCTACCATAATAGCTAATATTCATAAACTGGTTTGTCAAATTAGTATAAAATAATTGCTGAAAATATGAGTGCTAGGATTTGAACCCATGATTGCATGGGAAGGAGCATACAGCCTAACCACCGTACTATATCTCACTATAGTTGAAAGCTTGTGCAAACTTTACATATCAAAGTAAGCAGAACAAAGAAGTAAAAGAAGAAGCAACAGCAGGATTCGAACCCCACAGAACAAAGAGAGATGCAGCATTCTTACCAACCACACTACAAAGACTTTTATTTACATTCACTTAGCACTTCATTTGAATAAGCAGATAGATGTAAAACTAAACTACCCAAAATACACAGGAAGCGGGACTCGAACCCAGCACGTCAAGAAGATAGACGCATGTCTTACCACTGAACTACACAACCTTCTCAAGTTAACAACGGCTATTTTACATTAGCATACCAAAGCGAATAGTCAGTGGCTATTCAAGTGCCTATTTAACAAATTGCAAAATTCCAACGGATGCATCTCTTCCAAACTGAAATACTGAAGAATTGCTACTGTTCAAAGACATCTTATCACTCCTATATAATTCTTCTGTCATCTCCAAATCAAACGCAACAATCATAATCTCTCAAATCATTCTCATACCGATTTCAACCGCTCCAATTTCCACACTCATTCTAAAAGTAAATTTAGACCAATGCTATTTTACTCCACAACTTACAAATCTGGCTCTAATCCACTTCCTAACCTCTGTACACTCATTCTGCGTCATTTTTACATGTTATAGAAGTTGTACTCCAGTTCGACGACTCATTGTATTGAAGACACAATATATAGTCATGTTATTTCTTTGTAAAAGAAAATATTGAAGTCTCGTTCGGCTGCTCGGGCAAGTGTACTGGAATCTTGTTCTGCAGCTCAGGTGCCTATTCCTCTGGGCGGAGGGAGGGTGGTAGTTAAATTCTAGAAGGAGTCTGGGACTGGATGTAGGACTGGAGTGCATAGCGACTAACACACAATCACTAACAAAAGAAGTTGGAACTCCATGCAAATTAACAATTTCTTTAACATAGAGGTTGCCAAAAGTGGTACGGTCCGGTTGGACTGAACGGGAAGAAAATGCTCGGATTTTGTAAGTCCATCTATAATCTCCCATAGACTGTCATGATCCGAATGAGAACTGGGAAGACCGTCAATAAAGTTCGTGGTAATTTGATCCCACTTCCAAACGGGAATGTCTAAAGGTTGCATTAACCCACCGGGCCTTTGATGCTCGGCCTTAATGAGTTGGCTAGTCATGTAACGCTTAATGAAGCTAGCAATATCAAATTTCATTCCATCCCAATAATAAAGTCGTTTCATGTCCGCATACATTTTGCTACTACCGGGATGAATGGTAAATTTAAAACGATGAGAATCTTCTAAAATGTCTTTACGGAGATCGCTAATATTTGGCACAATAAGTCTACCAAATTTGTGAATGCCTCTACAAGCATCGACTTCAAAGTCTTTCAAACCATCAATACTTCTATCCCTACAACTTTGACTAAGAAGAGCCAATTCGGGATTTTGCTTTTGAGCTTCAAGGATGTCGTCTAAAAGATAAGGATGAGCCTCAAGGATACATAAAACAAGAGATGAACATGAATCAGATTCATGATCTAAAATATAACAAGTGGACAAGGTCTTGAGATCATTCCATTCGAATATCAACATGGAAACAACTGCTTGTTGCTTTTGACTAAGGGCATCGGCAACAGGATTTCCCATTCCGGGAGTATAGAGAATATCAAGATCATAAGATGCAAGGAATTCGAGCCAACGTTGTTGACAGAAATTAAGTTCCTTTTGAGAAAATAAATACTTCAAATATTTACGATCGATGTAGATAAAAAATTTCTCTCTCAAAAGATAATGACGCTAAATTCTAAGGGCGAAAACAATGGCAGCGAGCTCTAAATCAAGAGTGGCATATCTTGTCTCGGCGGGCTTTAATTGCTTAGAAGCATAAGCGATAACAAGTTCCATTTGCATGAGAATGACTCATAAACCAACACGACTAACATCAGTATAAACAATCAAGTATTGTTTCTATTTGGGAATCAAAAGAATAGGAGCATCGAAAAGGAGTTCTTTTAATCTTTGAAAAGCAGCTTCACATTTGTCTGGCCAAATGTACTTAACTCCCTTCTTTGTCAAACTAGTAACAAACGCGGAAAGTTTAGAAAAGTCTTTACGAACCGACGGTAATAGCCCACCAACCCAAGCTACGAATTTCTATCACACTCTCTGGTCTCTTCCAATTTTGAATCGCCTCAATTTTGAAGGATCCACGGAAATTCCAGATTCAGAAATAATATGTCCTAAAAATTTCACATGAGATTTCCAAAAGTGGCACTTAGAAAATTTTGCTTTTAATTTATTGCTCCTAAGAGTTTCCAACACAATCCGAAGAAGTTTCTCATGCTCTTCCTCCGTTTTAGAATAAACAAGAATGTCATATATAATGATGAGAAAAAATCGATCAAGAAAGTCTTTGAAAACACGATTTATTAGGTAAACTAAATAAGCTGGAGCATTCGTTAAACCAAATGGCAGAACAAGCCATTCATAAGATCCATAACGAGTATGGAACGATGTCAAAGGAATGTTATCCTCTGCAATACGAAGCTAATGAAAACCAGTTGCTAAGGTCTAACTGTGAAAAGACTATAGCTCCACAAAGTTGATCGAATAGATCACCAGTCCGAGGTAAGTGATATTTATTCTTGATAACTTGAATTTGAATTCATAAGAAAACTAAGGCTTAGGAATTTAGTTTCCTCTTCCCACCGTTTTTCCTAGGGCTTGAGAGTGTTAGGAAATTATGAAAGGAAAGAATGAAGAGGAGTGGAGTCAGGGTATTGGGTAGTGGAGTTTGGGCTATCTTGTTGGGTTGGTGGGCCAGAACCAAACCCAAAGCCCAATTGAAAATACCAAAATCCTAATCAAGTCTAAACATATCAATGTTTATACTTAAACAAGCTGTAAATATCATTTTGAAAACAATGGAAGTGGTCTCAAGTCTGGATTCGACCGTTTACAAAAAGTCGCATTTTGAACTTTAATTCAACTAACGATGCTATATTTAAATAAAACACTTAAATATATAATTGTAAAATATGCGGGTTGTTACAGACTAACTTTTAGATTTTTTTGAAATCTAATTGACTTTATTATTTTTGAAATATAATTGTTTTTGAAAATATTTTATTTGGCCAAATTCCCGATTCTTTTATTTCGAAACCTTTGAAATAGTATGTATGTATGCATGTATGTACGTAGTACGTACATAAGTACGTATGTACATACGTTATATGTACGTAAGTATGTCTTTTGTATTAAATTATACTTTGCTTTGGGATTTTAAAGCAAATAACTTTTAAAATATTTATTTGGAGTATAAAAGCATATCAAAGTATATGCAACCAGATCGGGAGGTTTCTTCAATAACAAGGCAACTGGGTCCCGGCCTTCATACAGTCGATAAATAAGTACAACCATCTATTCTAAAAGCGGACTATGCCAAAAACATTTGCCCACTTTTTAGTTATGGGTTACCCGAATCATCGGTGACGTAACAAATCATTTTATATCCCGAAGTGATAAATCATTTTCACTAATATTCATAAATACGTTCAAATTATAGTGTTTCTATTTCCCAAAACCTTTGGAAATCATTTTCAAACACTAGGTTTTTAGTCCTCGAAATTCTCTTTGCTTATAAAATACTTTTATAAACCATTTTATATCCCCTTTAAAAATATTTGTTCTTAATATATTTCTATTAATTAACAAAAGAAATCATTTCAATTCAAAAAACAAAATACCTTTTGTTTCCAAAATCATAATAAACATCTTTTATTAAAATTCCTTCTTAACCAATATTTTTATCGAAGAACTTATAGTCAAACTATGAAGTTGTAATCACAAGGTGTTCATATTTAATCATTCTCAATTTGTTGTCTACCCAGTCCATGGGTATAAAAAGCTCATAAACTGGTCGACCCTAATTCAAACAATCAATCAATGAAATAAACACAACAATAAACGATAATCAAAGCTTCATTCTATCAAATATTTATTACACCTTTTATTTTATCTTGAGTTAAAATGGTTTGACATTTATTTTGGAGCATCCAGACTTTCCCTTCGACATGTTCCATCCCCCGTCCAAGTCTCTTTGGATCTCATATGGCGAAAGGCGTGTACTAGTCATTTCCACATAACTCATTAAGTATTTAATTTATAAAATTTAAAATACTTAATTAACCATCCAAACATAATATCAAGCAATACAACATGTACAAAAGCATGTCATAACACCATAGAAAATAAGTGCAAAGCAGAGGTAGAGTTTTCTCACAAAAATTTGTTTTTGATCGAACATTTTTATAATGGATTTGACTATAGCTTCGCTGTTACTTTCCAAAACTTCTTGAAATCCATTATTGCTCCACTATTTTGATTTTGAACTTAAGTGGATTATTAACTTCTTATTTCCCAACCGAACTTCATTATTACTTTAAATTATTTTAAGCCAGTATGGAAGCCATTAAAGCTCTAAGGAAGAAGGAGAAAGCTTAGAAAAAGAAGAAGAATGGAAAGTGTGTATGAAAATGAAGAAGGATATAAGTATTTATAGAAAAGTTTTCAAATAAAATATTATTATGTTAAATGACCATATGTGACGATATGAATTTTTCCCGCTCGAAAATCGACATCCATACTTTAAATCGTATTCGAATGCCGTAGATTCAACCGTTCAAATTCGATTCGCCGGAGCTTATAACACAATTAAGTAAACATTACAGCGGAATAAAAAAAAATACATTGATATACAATATCTGATACAACAGAATGATACAATGATATCAATATACATCAGAGATATGATACAACAAATAGCAGCGGAAAAGAAATAGATAACAACAGCAGCGGATAATCTCCATCTTCAAGCACCAATCCAGAAATAGCTCGAACTCCCCATAACAATGCACCAAGCTAGGCAAGACTGGTGCGAACCAAAGACTGAACTAACTCCACATAATCCACTATATCTAACTATCTGAAATACCCAACTCTAGACTGCTCGTGTAGAATATAATGAGCACCCAGAGTTTAGGAAAGGAACAATAAACTCCGGATCAGTCATGGGACTGGTGTGAGCAACAAAAACAGTTTATCTTTTAAAACAATCAACAAGAGAATTTTAAAATAAATTCGCAATGCTTTTTGAAAATGAAACTACCATAAGACCTCCCACCATACACACAATGCAAACGCAGACTTGGAGGAGATTTCTTCTTAAGATAGTCAAACATGCTTACTACGCAAAATCAAATCATTTGAATTATTATTATTAGTGCATAGTGTAGAAAACATTTCGAAAGTAGAATATAAATCTTAGCCAACATACGACCATTATCGTATGCCTACTATAGCTACCATGTTCAATAGCAGGTTACCGCCATATTCCATGGCAAGTTATACAACTAAAACCGTACAAGGCTCGTATTGTTTCTTTGGATTTCCAACAATTGGTCAGGCCAAGGAACTTCCCATTGCCACATGAGAACGCCTCTGGAAGGACGTCCCCGAGAACCTAACCGGAGCTCTGCCAACACAAGGCCGGGTTACCCCTAACTGGGTAACTACTGACACGAGTATGCCACCTCCCGGTCCTTTAGGACCTTTATCCGAGCGCTCGATAACCAACATCACACCATAATAAATAGAGTGTTTTCCACATGAGTAAGTATCTGGGCTCCATACCATGATACCACCCTTTTCCAGAAGGAAATGGACATACGCTAAAGGGGCGCTACCCCCTAATAACCTTGCCGCATCTTTCCTGTTTTGACCATTCCGGGGTGTGATGTTCGACGAAGTCTCGTCCACAAAGCCACGCTTTGGTACAAAGCCATACTTTGGGTCAACAAATGATCAAAGTAATGATCACAAAGATAAATGATCAAACAAATGATCATATCACAAATGATCAAACAATGATCACTTCACAGCAACACTTAGCATGTCACATTACCAAATTGGGAATATATCGCTGATAACCTTCAACTACATAACCTCTGAGCTCGTACGTCTCAGAGAAGGGTGTTAAGCTAAAAGAATAAATTCTCAGCCACCAACAGAAATGTATTTGAAAGAAATCTGCTTTATATCTCAAAATGTAATGTCAGACACACAATCCATACAAGTCTGTTCCGGGCTCGAACAGAACCGAAGGCACTTCTTACGAAGCCCTTGCAATCCGGGTATTCACAATCCCGATAGGACTTCCCACCACTTAGGAAATCTCTATACCAGAGAAACTCAGTGCAGAGACAATCGACAGGTCATCCTATCGTTCTCGCAAATACCCGGTCTTCACCACCGGTCTTCAAATGCTATCTATAACGACGTATCACATATTCGGAATGGGATATATGACATAAAGGTCCTCTCTCGGCTAAACCGAATAGTGAGCGCAACATTTAAAACATATGGATATGGGATTTCAATTAAGTCACAACTTAAAACCCAAAAACTTTCTTTCAATGGTTAAACAATTTACCATTTCAAATCTTTAGACAAAAAGATTTATTTCACAGAGATCAATTCATAGATTTTCAAAACAATTTCATTTCTATTGTATTTACTCGTTAAATCTTTAAATCAAAGATTTAACTTATAGCTTTCAAACTGTTTCTATAACTTGGAAGTCATTTTCATTTTCAAACATGAAATTCTTTTTCACACAAATTGGACGTTCATTTCTTATGTGAAAGCTTTTATTATGTGAAAACAAACAGTTTTCATTTTAGAAAAATCCAATTAATTTACACGAGTTAAAGTTCTCAATTTATGTTCATATTCCCAAACTAATACATTTCAAAATGGTTTAACCCATATATAACTGGTATAACATCTTTAATCCCTAGTTTCAAATTATAGAATTAAATTTCAAATCTTTTATTTAAGTTTAAATTAATTTTATTTAAATTTCAAACCTAATCAAGTTATTCAAAATAATTTCATCCTTGAAATTCCATTTAAAAAAAGTTTTTCACTTTAAACCCAATCTTATTTTCAAACCATTTGAATTTAAAAATTCAAATTCAAAAATATTTTCAAAAATCTGTGACTCAATCGATTTCCTCGTGAAATCCATATTTGTGTGTGTATAAGTGTGGTCCAGGGGTTTAACACAATAAAAGTGCCACATCATCAAGCATCACAGATTAAAACACAAAAATATAGTTGATAAGCGATATAAAATATAACGCTTATCGCCCATTCATAGATTCACAGATAATATACAGATGCAAATAAATATACACAGCTCAATCTACAGAACAAAATATCACAAATCAGATAGGATAATCAATTCAAGGCATTACATATAATACGATCATTCCTAAGTAAGGTCAAGCATTTGATAATCATTTACAAGCAGGATTTATTAATTGTTTAATCCTATGTAATTCAATTTATTTTAAATTAAATTTATTTACTTATAAATTATTATCCAATTCTGATTTATTAATTACAAATCGTTATTTACCAATTTATCTAATGATTTTCTTAAATTAATTAACTTGAATTAATCAAAATATCCATAATTGATTACAATAAGTGATTGATCCTTAATTACTTTCTTTTAGTAATTTCATTTAAACAATTTTAAAATTGATTATCTAAATTAGTTATACTAATTAATTATCAAAATTAATCACATAAATTGTATTACTTAATAACCTTTAGTTAATTATCTTCATTAATGAACAATATTCCTCTAATTATTTTCTTAAGAAAATATCTTTAGATAAATTCATTAGTAATCAGGATTAGTTAAGTTAATTTAATTTAATTTATTACAAATCTTAATTACCTTAATCTTTTTAATAAATTCTGAATCATTAAATTCTAATTAACTTTAATTATTAATTAATTATTTTTAATTAAGTAATTTTCTTTAAATGATTTCACATATTGACAAACCCTTTAATTAATTACCTTAAGTAAATATTACTTTATTTAAACAATTATCATTTTAAAACATTCACATAAATAAATAAATAATCCTTTAAATTGATTCTATAAACAAATTAACCTTTAATTATTTATTAATCGATTAACCTTAAATTTCCCAAACCCTTAACTTAAGATAAACCACCTATCTTAATTACTTACAAAATCACATTCGTTAAATCACTTTTGAAAGAACCTAGAGGTTTTTTTTATTTAAACAATTATCCCAAAAAAAAAATTATTTTTAAAACGAAACATTTAACTTTGAAACTTGTTTTAAAACCTTGTTTAATAATTCTATTTTGGAAACTTGTTTGATTTTTCTTCTTTGAAGACTTCTCTCTCTCTGTTTTTTTTTTCTAAACCTGGTAAATTAACTAACCAAACCCGAGTCCCTTCTTTCATACATATTTCTTTCTGGAGTAAGTTTTAAGTTCAAAACAATCACAACAGGAAATGCTCACGCGAGAAGTCCCTGAACCAACTCAAAAACAACTTCTTCATCTCCCTATCTCAAATGCCCTGATGCACGACTTCAACATGTGCACGTGCACATCTGAATCAATCAACATCGACCAACATCTCGACCACTCACCACTCACTGTCGACCCCATCAACGAGCTTGACCACCCAGTTCAACAACCTTCACCCAAAAATCTAATTTGGCAATTCGAGCAACCTGGAACAAGAACAGGTATTCTTCAAAACCTGTCACCGCGCCGCGCACACGTCACCGACCACCAGAACATCAACCACTCCGGCCGCGAACTCGACTAACTCTCCTCTATCACCTCCCAGAGCCATATTGCACTCGATCATCTACAAATGCCGAGGTGACCAATTTTTGCCAAACCCAGAAAACTAGGGTTCCAAACGGAAACCCACTACCGCGACCTCCATGATGAATTGCATCACCACCTACCATTTTTCCCAGCATCTACGCTCATTCCCCCATCACCAGACGAGATCCTGATCTCCACCAACCCGAGGATCATCAAATTCTTCCAAAAACCCCAAAACAGTGCAGACTCGAAATGCACTCTTAATACTTAACTAAATTTTTTAATTTTTGTTTTAAAAATCAAGATTTGAGATAAGAATTCAGTTTATAAACTCGAATTTATATTTTAAGATATTTGAGGATTTCACTTATGCTAAGTATTAATTGTTCTTATGATTTTTACAGAGCAACTCAATTTCTTTTTAACTTAAATAAATTTTAAACCTTATTCTATCATCTAACAAACACACTTGTTTGAACTTTTAATCCTCACAAGGAACAGGTCAAGTGAAAAATGATTTTTAACTCAAAACTTGAGCTTAAAATTTGAACAGAGGAGTTATACAGGTATTAGCAATGCATTCATCATAAACCACAAATACACAGAATTTTCACCAATATATATACACAATTACGTATTTATCTTTAAGCATAAATCAAGAAATCAGATATAAATATGCTTAAGCCTTTTAACATGGAGTTACTCACCTGTGAATGCTTGGAACAGAGAACATTTCTTTGTACCAGGCTTCGAAATTTTAAACTGAAATCTTCTCTTTCTTTTTCTTTTTTTTTCTTTTTTATTTGATCTTTGGTTTGGATCTTGATTTGTATTGTTGTCTTTATTGAAGTTTTTTTTTCAGTTTCTTTGCTAAATTTTTTTTCTTCGAAATAAAATGGA
This sequence comes from Allium cepa, assembly GCA_030765085.1. Lineage (NCBI taxonomy): Eukaryota > Viridiplantae > Streptophyta > Magnoliopsida > Asparagales > Amaryllidaceae > Allium > Allium cepa. The sequence continues at coordinate 380,792,326 of CM060942.1, read as the reverse complement.
AAGACTGGTATAAATAAAAATTATGCGGGTGATGTTACTTGTACAATATGGGCAGAAATATTTTATTTGCTTTTCTTGTTTTCTCGGCTGATAAAATTTCTACTTGGTTGCTTGATGGAAAGGATTCTTTTGGGTGGCTAAGGACATGGCATTAAATACTCTTGTACAATTTACACTTGCATATTCTTTTGCCTTACATACTAATTATATTTGCCTATACTTTCACTAGTTCGGCTGAGAGATGATATGGTGGTGGCTAATGTATTAAAGGGGGTCTTGCATTTATTTGTTGTGTACTTTGTTTGCTTATATGCTTTTACTGTTGAATGATATATATCAGAGATTTTTATTTGCTGTTTGACAAATGCTATTTCGGCTGGAAAAAATGTTTGGTGGCTTGAAAATCTTCTTTTGTATGCTAAAAAATATGGCATTTAATGCTAAGGACATTTGGTATTAATGACTATTGTACAAATCTACACATACTATTCTCATTTCTATTCATACTTGTTATATATGCATATTTTGTTTTTGGCTTTATGTTTGCATTTGTTTGTTCAACAAGCTTAGTTGTATTTATCTTGCTTTTACATACTTGTTTTATATGTCAATACAAATTTATTATTATTGTAGTACATTTGTTTGTATTTTATTTTACTTTACAATATTTTTAAATCCCAATTCAAATATTTATTTAAATACATTTTTCAATAATTTATAATTTAACTAATATTTTATATAATTACCAATTAATTTCACAATTTTTATCCAAAAATGAAATTAATTATTAAATAAAAACAATTCCAAAATTGGGGTCGTTACAGACTTCCCCCCTTAAAAAGACTTTCGTCCTCGAAATTCGCCAGAGAGAGATAACGAAGATAGATGAAAGATAGAGAAATGATTTCAAAATTTTTAGTTTAAAACTAAGGTACACTATTAACCAAAGCAACCAAAACAACCAATCCATCCAAACAAACAATTCTGACCAAATTGGAGTTTATGTCCCATATTAGTATCTCGAATTTCCTTCCTGCATCTACCAGGAACTATCAAAGAATTGAAAAGAGACTCTGAACAAACGAGATTGATAGAGAAAAAATTGTTTCCACTGTTGTTACAGGGTATTGACCATTTATAGTCGTATTCCCCTGTCTCGTTCTCTTCTTGCACTCATACTCACTATCGGTGGATAGCAAGAAAAATTACTGAGGCATTCAAACGGATATCTTAGGGATATACTCATTCTAGGGATACTTCACCCTATCTCTAATGAGCTACTTAACGTGTTATACTCCTGAGCTAAAGTTCAACCTTAGCTCTGATACCAAATTGTGACGATACGAATTTTTCCCGCTCGTAAATCGACATCCATACTTTAAATCGTATTCGAATGCCGTAGATTCGACCGTTCAAATCAGATTCGCCGAAGCTTATAACACAATTAAGTAAACATCACAGCGGAATAAAAAAAATAATACATTGATATACAATATCTGATACAACAGAATGATATAATGATATACATATACATCAGAGATATGATACAACAAATTGCAGCGGAAAAGAAATAGATAACAATAGCAGCGGATAATCTCCATCTTCAAGCACCAATCCAGAAATAGCTCGAACTCCCCATAATAATGCACCAAGCTAGGCAAGACTGGTGCGAACCAAAGACTGAACTAACTCCACATAATCCACTATATCTAACTATCTGAAAAACCCAACTCTAGACTGCTCGTGTAGAAAATAATGAGCACCCAGAGTTTAGGAAAGGAACAATAAACTCCGGATCAGTCATGGGACTGGTGTGAGCAACAAAAACAGTTTATCTTTTAAAACAATCAACAAGAGAATTTTAAAATAAATTCGCAATGCTTTTTGAAAATGAAACTACCATAAGACCTCCCACCACACACACAATGCAAACGCAGACTTGGTGGAGATTTCTTCTTATGATAGACAAACATGCTTACTACGCAAAATCAAATCATTCGAATTATTATTATTAGTGGATAGGGTAGAAAACATTTCGAAAGTAGAATATAAATCTTAGCCAACGTACGACAATTATCGTATGCCTACTATAGCTACCAAGTTCAATAGCAGGTTACCGCCACATTCCATGGCAGGTTATACAACTAAAACCGTACAACGCTCGTATTGTTTCTTTGGATTTCCAACAAATGGTCAGGCCAAGGAACTTCCCATTGCCACATGAGAACGCCTCTGGAAGGACGTCCCCGAGAACCTAACCGGATCTCTGCCAACACAAGGCCGGGTTACCCCTAACTGGGTAACTACTGACACGAGTATGCCACCTCCCGGTCCTTTAGGACCTTTATCCGAGCGCTCGATAACCAACATCACACCATAATAAATAGAGTGTTTTCCACATGAGTAAGTATCTAGGCTCCATACCATGATACGACCCTTTTCCAGAAGGAAATGAACATACCCTAAAGGGGCGCTACCCCCTAATAACCTTGCCGCATGTTTCCTGTTTTGACCATTCCGGGGTGTGAGGTTCGACGAAGTCTCGTCAACAAAGCCACGCTTTGGTACAAAGCCATGCTTTGGGTCAACAAATGATCAAAGTAATGATCACAAAGATAAATGATCAAACAAATGATCATATCACAAATGATCAAACAATGATCACTTCACAGCAACACTTAGCATGTCACATTACCAAATTGGGAATATATCGCTGATAACCTTCAACTACATAACCTCTGAGCTCGTACGTCTCAGAGAAGGGTGTTAAGCTAAAAGAATAAATTCTCCGCCACCAACAGAAATGTATTTGAAAGAAATCTGCTTTATATCTCAAAATGTAATGTCAGACACACAATCCATAAAAGTCTGTTCCGGGCTCGAACTGAACCGAAGGCACTTCTTACGAAGCCCTTGCAATCCGGGTATTCACAATCCCGATCGGACTTCCCATCACTTAGGAAATCTCTATACTGGAGCAACTCAGTGCAGAGACAATCGACAGGTCATCCTATCGTTCTCGCAAATACCCGGTCTTCACCACCGGTCTTCAAATGCTATCTATAACGACGTATCACATATTCGGAATGGGATATATGACATAAAGGTCCTCTCCCGGCTAAACCGAATAGTGAGCGCAACATTTAAAACATATGGATATGGGATTTCAATTAAGTCACAACTTAAAACCCAAAAACTTTCTTTCAATGGTTAAACAATTTACCATTTCAAATCTTTAGACAAAAAGATTTATTTCACAGAGATCAATTCATAGATTTTCAAAACAATTTCATTTCTATTGTATTAACTCGTTAAATCTTTAAATCAAAGATTTAACTTATAGCTTTCAAACTGTTTCTATAACTTGGAAGTCATTTTCATTTTCAAACTTGAAATTCTTTTTCACACAAATTGGACGTTCATTTCTTATGTGAAAGCTTTTATTATGTGAAAACAAATAGTTTTCGTTTTAGAAAAATCCAATTAATTTACACGAGTTAAAGTTCTCAATTTATGTTCATATTCCCAAACTAATACATTTTAAAATGGTTTAACCCATATATAACTGGTATAACATCTTTAATCCCTAGTTTCAAATTATAGAATTAAATTTCAAATCTTGTATTTAAGTTTAAATTAATTTTATTTAAACTTCAAACCTAATCAAGTTATTCAAAATAATTTCATCCTTGAAATTCCATTTACAAAAGTTTTTCACTTTAAACCCAATCTTATTTTCAAACCATTTGAATTTACAAATTCAAATTCAAAACTATTTTCAAAAATCCGTGACTCAATCGATTTCCTCGTGAAATCCATATTTGTGTGTGTATAAGTGTGGTCCAGGGGTTTAACAAGATAAAAGTGCCACATCATCAATCATCACAGATTAAAACACAGAAATATAGTTGATAAGCGATATAAAATATAACGCTTATCGCCCATTCACAGATTCACAGATAATATACAGATGCAAATAAATATACAAGCACAATCTACAGAACAAAATATCACAAATCAGATAGGATAATCAATTCAAGGCATTACATATAATACGATCATTCCTAAGTAAGGTCAAGCATTTGATAATCATTTACAAGCAGGATTTATTAATTGTTTAATCCTATGTAATTCAATTTATTTTAAATTAAATTTATTTACTTATAAATTATTATCCAATTCTGATTTATTAATTACAAATCGTTATTTACCAATTTATCTAATGATTTTCTTAAATTAATTAACTTGAATTAATCAAAATATCCATAATTGATTACAATAAGTGATTGATCCTTAATTACTTTCTTTTAGTAATTTCATTTAAACAATTTTAAAATTGATTATCTAAATTAATTATACTAATTATTTATCAAAATTAATCACATAAATTGTATTACTTAACAACCTTTAGTTAATTATCTTCATTAATGAATAATATTTCTTTAATTATTTTCTTAAGAAAATATCTTTAGATAAATTCATTAGTAATCAGGATTAGTTAAGTTAATTAAATTTAATTAATTACAAATCTTAATTACCTTAATCTTTTTAATAAATTTTGAATCATTAAATCTAATTAATTTTAATTATTAATTAATTATTTTTAATTAAGTAATTTTCTTTAAATGATTTCACATATTGACAAACCCTTTAATTAGTTACCTTAAGTAAATATTACTTTATTTAAACAATTATCATTTTAAAACATTCACATAAATAAATAAATAATCCTTTAAATTGATTCTGTAATTAAATTAACCTTTAATTATTTATTAATCGATTAACCTTAAATTTCCCAAACCCTTAACTTAAGATAAACCACTTATCTTAATTACTTACAAAATCACATTCGTTAAATCACTTTTGAAAGAACCTAGAGGTTTTTTTATATTTAAACAATTATGCCCAAAAAAAAAGAAAAATTATTTTTAAAACGAAACATTTAACTTTGAAACTTGTTTTAAAACCTTGTTTAATAGTTCTATTTTGGAAACTTGTTTGATTTTTCTTCTTTGGAGACTTCTCTCTCTTTTTTTTCTAAACCTGGTAAATTAACTAACCAAACCCGAGTCCCTTCTTTCATACATATTTCTTTCTGGAGTAAGTTTTAAGTTCAAAACAATCACAACAGGAAATGCTCACGCGAGAAGTCCCTGAACCAACTCAAAAACCACTTCTTCTTCTCCCTATCTCAAATGCTATGATGCACGACTTCAACATGTGCACGTGCACATCTGAATCGATCAACGTCAACCAACATCTCGACCACTCGCCACTTACTGTCGACCCCATCAACGAGCTTGACCACCCAGTTCGACAACCTTCACCCAAAAATCGAATTTGGCAATTCGAGCAACCTGGAACAAGAAAAGGTATTCTTCAAAACCTGTCACCGCGCCGCGCACACGTCAGCTACCACCAAAACATCAACCACTCCGGCCGCGAACTCGACTAACTCTCCTCTATCACCTCCCAGAGCCATATTGCACTCGATCATCTACAAATGCCGAGGTGACCAATTTTTGCCAAACCCAGAAAACTAGGGTTCCAAAAGGAAACCCATTGCCTCGACCTCCATGGTGAATTGCATCACCACCTACCATTTTTCCCAGCATCTACGCTCATTTCCCCATCACCAGATGGGATCCTGATCTCCACCAACCCGAGGATCATCAGATTCTTCCAAAAACCCCAAAACAGTGCAAACTCGAAATGCACTCTTAATACTTAACTAAATTTTTTAATTTTTGTTTTAAAAATCAAGATTTGAGATAAGAATTCAGTTTATAAACTCGAATTTATATTTTAAGATATTTGAGGATTTCACTTATGCTAAGTATTAATTGTTCTTATGATTTTTACAGAGCAACTCAATTTCTTTTTAACTTAAATAAATTTTAAACCTTATTCTATCATCTAACAAACACACTTGTTTGAACTTTTAATCCTCACAAGGAACAGGTCAAGTGAAAAATGATTTTTAACTCAAAACTTGAGCTTGAAATTTGAACAGAGGAGTTATACAGGTATTAGCAATGCATTCATCATAAACCACAAATACACAGAATTATCACCAATATATATACACAATTACGTATTTATCTTTAAGCATAAATCAAGAAATCAGATATAAATATGCTTAAGCCTTTTAACATGGAGTTACTCACCTGTGAATGCTTGGAACAGAGAACATTTCTTTGTACCAGGCTTTGAAATTTTAAACTAAAATCTTCCCTTTCTTTTTCTTTTTTCTTTTTTTTTTGATCTGTGGTTTGGATCTTGATTTGTATTGTTGTCTTTATTGAAGTTTTTGTTTCAGTTTCTTTGCTAAAAAAATTTTCTTCGAAATAAAATGGAAAGACTGGTATAAATAAAAATTATGCAGGTGATGTTACTTGTACAATATGGGCAGAGATATTTTATTTGCTTTTCTTGTTTGCTCGGCTGATAAAATTTCTACTTGGTGTCTTGATGGAAAGGATTCTTTTGGGTGGCTAAGGACATGGCATTAAATGCTCTTGTACAATTTACACTTGCATATTCTTTTGCCTTACATACTAATTATATTTGCCTATACTTTCACTAGTTCGGCTGAGAGATGATATGGTGGTGGCTAATGTATTAAAGGGGATCTTGCATTTATTTGTTGTGTACTTTGTTTGCTTATGTGCTTTTACTGTTGAATGATATATATCAGAGATTTTTTTTTGCTGTTTGACAAATGCTATTTCGGCTGGAAAAAATGTTTGGTGGCTTGAAAATCTTCTTTTGTATGCTAGAGAATATGGCATTTAATGCTAAGGACATTTGGTACTAATGACTATTGTACAAATCTACACATACTATTCTCATTTCTATTCATACTTGTTATATATGCATATTTTGTTTTTGGATTTATCTTTGCATTTGTTTGTTCAACAAGCTTAGTTATATTTATCTTGCTTTTACATACTTGTTTTATATGTCAATACAAATTTATTATTGATGTGCACGTAAATGTGCATATTTTTACTACCATATTTATTCTATTTAAATTAAATAAATGATCATATTGGGTATTTTAACTTGTTTTAACCAAAATTCATATTAATTCCAAATTTTCACATAGTCATCTTCATATAGGGGCAAAACGGTCATTTAAGTGCATATATTTCTTTGAGAAAAATTAATTGAAAATTTGTATATATTTTTTGATGCAGCTAAGGCCAGAGAAGAAATTGTGCAATCTTTAATTCCTGAAAGCATGAGTTTGTGGTGTAGTTTGATGAGTCGTCCATGACTCATTGAAAACTTGAGTCGTTTCCGACCTAAGGAGTTACAGGGGGAAGTGATAAACATAGGTCGAATGGAGGAGGTATCGGACTTGAGTCGTTCACGAGTCAATGGAAGCATGAGCCGCTTCCGAGCTAACTGGATATCAGAAGGAGGCTGTGCCGAGACAACGAGATACGACTCATGATGAGTCGTCCTGATTGAGTCGGTAAGGAGTTATGCCGCTATGTGTTCTGTTGAAATATGAGTATGTATGTTGAGTCGGTCAATTGATGAGTCGGTTGAGTCATGTTGTAAGGTAATTGTTTTGAGTCGTGTGTTGTTCTATTGAGTCGTGGCATTTTAAAGTCGTAAATGTTGTACTGATTGTATTTTTTCCTAGGTCATGTATTGAGTTGTATGTAGTGGGGTCGTCTACTGCCAATGAGTCGCTACCGACTCAAGATGAGTCGTGAGTCGTAGGGGAAGATGAGTCGTGAGTCGTAGGGGAAGATGAATCGTGAGTCGTAGGGTATGAGTCGTATACGACTTAAGGCTCAGGCTGAGGAAACGCTATAAATAGGGGTGCGTTGTACATTGTTAGTAGTTGATTTTGAAATAAAATTTCTTGTTGATTGCTTTGTGCTTTCTTCTCCAATTGGTAGTTGAGTGTAATCTCCTATCTCCACTTACGTCATTCGAGTGCGCTCGAATCCACGTTTGTTGAAGCCGATTCACGGAATCTAGTGCGCTAGATCAACGTACGAAGAATCGTAGATCTTTGAACACGGTATAGTGCGCTATCAACGTGTTTGAGATAGCTTGAATTCGGTATCTTCGGATCAACGAATTTGGGCACTTCGGTATCTTCATTCCATCGATCGCTACCTTCACCGATTGAAGTTTGTTTCGAATTATCCGCTGCGTCATTATTGGTATCGGAGCCATACTTAGCCAATCATAGCTAAGTTGATTCTTGGAGCCAAGTATTTGAAGTTGAAGTTTGAAGTTGTGTTCGTTGTGTTCATCTTGATGTTACAACAAGTTTGGAGTATTTGATCTACAGCATTTTGAATCAAGTGTTGGAGAGTGTTTGAATTTGTGAGGAGATTTTTGCGCGCCAAGTGTTTGAAGTATTGAGGCCGATCTAAGTTGTAGCCGAGCCAAGTTAAGTCGTGAAGATCAAGCCGAGATAAGATTGAGCCGAGCATTGTTGTTTGAAGTTTAAGGTTGAGCCGTGACTTATTGTTGTTTTGTGAAGTGTTGTGTTGATTCAATCATGCCGCCAAGAAGAGCTAACCGTCATCAAAATGTTGAAGCATTGTATCGAAGAGAAGAAGCCGAGCTTATGGAACAACATATTAATGAGAAATTTGATGAAGGCATTGGGAAGTTGGAGAAATTGATGAATGATTTGAATCAAAGGAGGAGATCACCAAACTTGAACCATGGAGGAAACCGAGTTTCGCCATCGGTTACGGAAGCGAGGAGGGTATCACCACATCCTTGTAGAGATAGAAGAGAAACATCAATTTCATCACGAAGAGAACATCATGACTATGCACATGAAGAGAGAAGAAGTCGCCGTGAATTTGACAATGAAACATATAGAGAGGAAGAGAGACATAGTCAAAGAAGCATGCATGAACGGAGGGATGATAATGGTCGAGATCGATGTAGGCGTACTTTTGATTTTGATGAAGAGGGTGATAGAGCAAGTATTCATTATCGAGATCGAGATCAAATTCGAAATTCTTACCAGGATGTTGAAGATGATCGTCGTTGGGAATCGGGGATGAAGACGGAAATTCCAGAATTTAAAGGAGGGATGGTAGCAGAAGAATTTCTTGATTGGTTATCTAATGTGGAAGAGATCTTTGATTTCAAGGAGGTTCCTGAGCATAGAAGGGTGAAGTTGGTTGCTACTAGGTTGAGGGGGAGAGCTTTGGCGTGGTGGCAGCAAACTAAACTTACCAGGGAGAGAATGGGGAAGTCAAAGATAGAATCTTGGGAGAAGATGAGGAAATTGATGCGAGCTACATTCTTACCATACAACTATCAATCACTTATGTACCAGAGGTTGCAGAATCTGAGGCAAGGGACGAAGTCTGTTAGTGATTATGCTGATGAATTTTACCAACTCATTGCCAGGAATGATATTATGGAAACGGAAGAACAGCTAACTGCTAGATTCCTTGGGGGATTGAGAATGCAGATCCAGGATATGGTTAATATGTTTGATCCTAGATCAGTGGCAGAGGCACATCAGAAAGTGTTGGCTTGGGAGAAACAAGGAAGGCGTGGAGGAGGTGTGTTTACTAATTCCAATAATCAAGCAAGGGGTGTTAGTGGAGGTTCTAATGTACCTAAACCTGTCAATAAGCCAGTGGTGAAGGAGGCTGAGAAGGCGAAGGTTAACAGTGGTTTCAAATGTTATAATTGTCAGGAGTTGGGTCACAAAAGCAATGAATGTCCGAAGCCGAAGAAGAGAGCAATGGTTGCTGAGATTGAGGATGATGATGAGAAGGCAGAATGTTCAAATACACATTATGTTGAGGAGGAAGAAGAATTGTCTGGAGATGAAGGTTGTAATCTTATGATGAGGAGGTCATGTCTTACACCAAAGCAAGAGGAGGATTGTAGTTGGTTGAGAAGTAACATATTTCAGTCGACATGCACTATTCTGGGAAAAGTTTGCAAGTTCGTTATTGATGCTGGAAGTTGCGATAATATTATTTCTACCGAGGCCGTGAAGAAATTAAACTTGAAAACTGAGAAACATCCTAAACCGTACAAGTTAGCATGGTTAAGGAAGGGTGGTGAAGTGAAGGTGTGTCGAAGGGCTTGTGTGAATTTTTCCATTGGGAAGAAGTACAAAGATGAAATTTGGTGTGACATTGTAGACATGGACGTATGTCATCTGTTGTTGGGCAGACCGTGGCAGTTTGATAGATCAGTTCAACATGATGGTCGTGCCAATAGCTACAGTTTCATGTTCGAGGGTACTAAAATTATTTTGGTTCCCAAGAAGCAGCAACAGAAGGAAAGCAAGCTAGAGGAGATTGAGGAATTGAAAACTCTGTTGACTTTAAAGGAGTTTGTTAAAGAAGTTGAAGAGGAACCTGAAGTCTTTTTGTTGATTGGGAGAGAGAGCAGCGAAGAGGTTGAAATTCCTGAAGAAGCAAAGCCAGTTTTGAAAGAGTTTGAAAATGTATTTCCAAAGGAGTTGCCTAAGGAGTTACCACCATTGAGAGACATTCAACATCAAATTGATCTTATTCCAGGAGCAGTGTTACCACATCGACCACATTATCGAATGAGTCCGAAGGAACATGAAGAGTTACGAAGGCAGGTGGAAGAATTACTTGAGCAGGGACGTGTTCAGGAAAGCTTGAGTCCTTGTGCAGTACCAGCTTTGTTGGTGCCGAAGAAGGATGGAACATGGAGAATGTGTACCGATAGTAGAGCTTTGAACAAGATTACTGTTCGTTACAGATTTCCTATGCCGAGGTTGGATGATTTGTTAGACCAGTTGAGTGGGGCAACTATATTTTCGAAGATTGATTTGAAGAGTGGTTATCATCAGATTCAAATTAGACCGGGAGACGAATGGAAGACAGCTTTCAAGACAAGAGAGGGGTTATACGAATGGTTGGTAATGCCATTTGGTTTATCCAATGCACCTAGTACATTCATGCGGGTGATGAATCAAATCTTTAGACCATTCATTGGGAAGTTCGTGGTGGTTTATTTCGATGATATTCTGATATATAGCGGGAGTATGGAGGAGCATGTTCTACATTTGAGGGAAGTATTGATTATTCTTCGTAAGGAACAATTTTATGCACCCACGAAGAAATGTGTGTTCATGACGAGAAGTGTGTTATTTTTGGGATATGTTGTATCTGAGAAGGGAATCCAAGTGGACCAGAGTAAAGTTGAAGCTATTAGAAATTGGGCACAACCGAGAACTATCACTGAAGTTAGAAGTTTTCATGGATTGGCATCATTCTACCGAAGGTTTATTCCACACTTCAGTAGCGTGATGGCTCCAGTTACTGATTGCATGAAGGGAAAACAGTTTGTATGGTCAGAGGAAGCGGGAGTTGCTTTTGAACGAATTAAAGAACTGTTGACGACAGCACCAATTCTTGTTCTACCTAATTTTCAGTTGTTGTTTGAGCTACATACTGATGCATCAAAGGTGGGGATCGGAGGGGTGTTGAGTCAGCAGGGGAGACCTATTGCATATTTCAGTGAGAAGTTGTCAGGGGCGAAGATGAGATACAGCACATATGACGTTGAATTCTATGCTGTGGTGCAAACAATTAAACATTGGAGACATTATCTATTTCAGAAGGAGTTTGTTCTGTACACTGATCATGAGGCGTTGAAGCATTTGCAGGGGCAGGACAAGATTTCAGCGAGACATGCGTCATGGATCGCGTATTTACAGCAGTTTACCTTTGTTGTTAAGCACAAATCTGGGGTGACGAATCGTGTAGCTGATGCTTTGAGTAGAAGGAGTCATTTGTTAACAACATTGAAGGTTGAAGTGACGGGTTTTGAATTACTGCCAGAGATGATTGAAGAAGATCATTACTTTGTGAAATATGTTGAGAAAGTGAAGGAAGGGAGTACTGATGAATTTATGATGATTGATGGATTTTTGTTTAAAGAAAATCGGTTATGTATTCCTGAGAGCAGCTTGAGAATGAAAATTATCAAGGAGTTGCATGAAGAAGGCCATGTGGGTAGAGATCGTACGTTGCAGTTGATTTCTCAATCTTACTTTTGGCCGTCGATGAGGAAAGAAGTCGAAAGGTTTGTGGAGCGATGTCATATTTGCCAAGTTTCGAAAGGAACCGCGACCAATGCTGGGTTATATATGCCGTTGCCTGTACCGGCTAGACCATGGGTTGATGTGAGTATGGACTTTGTATTGGGATTGCCGAGAACGCAGCGTGGTAATGATTCTATATATGTAGTGGTTGACAGATTTTCTAAAATGGCACATTTTATTGCTTGCAAGAAGACGACGGATGCTGTTCGTGTTGCTCAGTTATTTTTCAAAGAAATTTATCGACTCCATGGACTGCCAGAATCTATTGTTTCTGATCGGGATACTCGTTTTCTGAGTCACTTTTGGTTAAGTTTGTGGAAGATGGTGGGAACGAAGCTGAAATTTAGTAGTGCTTATCATCCGCAAACTGATGGACAGACAGAAGTTGTAAACAGGTCATTGGGAAATTTGTTACGATGTCTTGTACAGGATAATTTGAGAAGTTGGGACATGAAGTTATGCCAAGCAGAGTTTGCTCACAATCATGCAGTGAATCGTAGTACGGGATTCAGTCCATTTCAGATTGTATATTCAAATTTACCCAGGGGACCGTTGGATTTGGCAGTGGTACCACAACCGAAGGGGACAGTTAAACGAACTGCTGATTTTGTTGGTGAGCTGACTGAATGTCATAAAATCGTTCAAGAACGATTTGAAAAGTCAAATGAGAAGTATAAGCGGGCTACTGATTTGAAACGGCGGAGTGTTGAATTTATGGAAGGTGATTTGGTTTACGCAGTATTGACGAAGGATCGTTTTCCGGTGGGTGCTTATAACAAGTTGAAGGAGCGGAAAATTGGTCCAATTGAAATCGTGAAGAAAATTAATGAAAATGCTTATAAGTTGAAGCTGCCAGAAGATGTTTACACGTCTGACGTGTTCAATGTTAAACATCTTGTTCCATATTATGGAGGTAAACAATCAGATGGAGAAGAATGTACAAATTCGAGGACGAATTTTTCTCAACCAGGGGAGGATGATGCAGCTAAGGCCATAGAAGAAATTGTGCAATCTTTAATTCCTGAAAGCATGAGTTTGTGGTGTAGTTTGATGAGTCGTCCACGACTCATTGAAAACTTGAGTCGTTTCCGACCTAAGGAGTTACAGGGGGAAGTGATAAACATAGGTCGAATGGAGGAGGTATCGGACTTGAGTCGTTCACGAGTCAATGGAAGCATGAGCCGCTTCCGAGCTAACTGGATATCAGAAGGAGGCTGTGCCGAGACAACGAGATACGACTCATAATGAGTCGTCCTGATTGAGTCGGTAAAGAGTTATGCCGCTATGTGTTCTGTTGAAATATGAGTATGTATGTTGAGTCGGTCAATTGATGAGTCGGTTGAGTCATGTTGTAAGGTAATTGTTTTGAGTCGTGTGTTGTTCTATCGAGTCGTGGCATTTTAAAGTGGTAAATGTTGTACTGATTGTATTTTTTCCTAGGTCATGTATTGAGTCGTATGTAGTGGGGTCGTCTACTGCCAATGAGTCGCTACCGACTCAAGATGAGTCGTGAGTCGTAGGGGAAGATGAATCGTGAGTCGTAGGGTATGAGTCGTATACGACTTAAGGCTCAGGCTGAGGAAACGCTATAAATAGGGGTGCGTTGTACATTGTTAGTAGTTGATTTTGAAATAAAATTTCTTGTTGATTGCTGTTAACGCTTAAATTTGAACGCTAACACCCCGGTGTGTGAAGTGTAGTTGTGAAAGCACCACCCGATAGATCGGGAAAGAATTACAAGCAAGTAATAACGGAAAAGCAGTAAACAACAGCAATTTTATAGTGGTTCGGCTTATGGGTACAGCCTACGTCCACTTTAAGTACTTTTATTGATGATCTCGTTACAAGTTGATACAATTCTTCCCAAGTACAATTCACTTTGAACTACAAGAAACTTAGAACAAGTATTTTAAACTTCAATGGAGATGAGAGTCTTCGAATCCATGTTGGATGTACGTGATCTCTTGTTGAAGTTGTTTGTAGCGTTCTTAGTGTCTCGAGAGCTTCAAGTGTTGAATTGGTTTGGAATGCAGCAGAGTATCAGCGCTTGAAGAGAATGAGCCAAAAGGTCCCCCTCATGTTGAATGTGGCCTTGTATTTATAGGCAAACTGTTTAGGCTGAAATTGCTAAGTCATGAGTCGTGACCGACTCATGATGAGTCGTGACCGACTCATGATGAGTCGTGAGTCGTCTGCGAGTCACCTCTTTGCAGCATGATTTTGAACTTGCCTCTGAGCCTTGTGTCGTGCGTCGACCTATCTTTTGAGCCGTAGGCTTTCCTGAGTCGTGCCATCCTTAACCCATCGAATCTCCTTAACCCGTCAGGTTCCTTAAGTCGTAGCGGCCTCTTGAGTCGTTCATCTCTTGAGTCGTAAACCTAATGAGATACTTAAGGACCTTGAATGGATGAGTCGTGATCAGATGAGTCGGTCTTTGATGAGTCGGAGCTCGAATGAGTCGTTGGATCGGTATAGGCCTTGAGTCGCAGACCCGCTGAGTCGTTGATCCATACTGTACCTTTAAGGCGCTAACTCACTGAGTCGTTGCTATCAATGAGTCGTTGACCCATTGAGTCGGCAATCTCTGAGTCGCTTCATCAGTTGAGTCGCTGATTCCTATGAGTCGCTGACTGCCTTATCTGTTGAGTCGGCCTAAGTTTCAGTGGGGTTAACATTTGCCCCTCGAAGCACGCGCCTGAGTCGTAGGTCGCGCGCTTCGACTTATCTTAACTCGCTTGTGCCGACTCATGCCCTACTTCCTTGGTATAAAATGGATGAACCGTCACTTCTATCTTCTTCTTCCTTTATCAATCTCTTGAGTCGTGTTCCGCCATTAACACATCTCCAAGCTCCCAAAAATAATTTCAACTCGAATTAGCACCCAATCCTCTCTAGTCAACATACAATCGTAAGCGATTTCTTCCCTTTCTTCGATCATTGATCATTATTGTCTTACACGCTTAATCCTTCGCCTCCGATTTGCCTCTTCGTGTCTTACGAGTTTTTTTGGATTTGATTGTTGATGAACTTAAGTCTGCTTGATTTTACTCGCGGCGATCCATCATTCGAGGCGATTCTGTATTGTGATAGGATTAAAGTTACTATTTTTGGAGATACCACTAGGTTAACGGGTTATGGGTTAGGATCCGAAGATAGGACTTGGAGATAGGTCATTGGGTTATCATGGGGTAGGAGGGAAACGAGATTTGGAGTTGTATGGTAGATAGGCCAATCAGAGTAAAACACTACCCCTGATGCGACTTAATAATCTTGAACGACCTAAAACCCTTTGCGATTCAACTCTGGACCGGCTCACCAACCTTCACGACACAAGACTTGAGTCGGGGCCGAGACATCACGACACAATGCTTGAGTCGGGGCCGAGACATCACGACACAATGCTTGAGTCGGGGCCGAGACATGTCTTGATGAATTTTTCATAATTCTGAGCTGACATCTATTCTCTTTTATGACTCGTGACCTAAGTATTGCTGAGTCGTCTTCGACTTAGTCCTTGAGTCGTCTACGACTTAGCACTTGCACTTTTAAACTCCACTTGAACCTTGAACTGCTGCTTGAATCTTTTACAGATTGCTTTAACTTGTAAGCTAATAACCTGTTAATATAACATTCACAGAAAACTGGGACGAATATACTGTCATTGATTGCCCACATCGAACGACAGATTAGTTAATGATAGATGATTAACTTAAATAAATCGTGTGAACGAAGTGCTATCGATTTCAAGTGGAATATTAAAGCAGCACTGGATTAGTCAATTGAAACTGACCAGCCCGCATTAATATTATGCTTGAGCTTTAAATAACAAGTTCCGAAATTACCGTAGTCAATCAATCGTCAACCAGTTTAATTCCAGTTATCTTTACTTGTTATTATTTTTTATTAGCTTTGCACGACACTTCACACTTTTTAGGAAACGTGCACCTTCGCATTTGAACATCCAGTTGCTTGTGTAGAATGACCTCTCATCAAGAAGAGCCGATGGGCCAGGCTGAAGATGTCTTCCCAGTAGCCATCCCTATAGACAACCCTCCGGAGAGAACATCCACAACTTTGAATCGGCGGGTGTTTAACCAACTGCGCGTCCAGTTTGGCATTGATGATGCTGATATCTTATTTCCGGGGCCAAATGACACTGCGGATAGGCCCCCTCTTGGCTTTGTTGCTGTTAATCGCCAAATGTGCTTAAACGGCGCTATTCCTCCCTTTAATGACTTTCTCCAACAGTTCCTGCTTCGGTTGTCTATCTCTCCATTCCAATTACACCCCAATGGCTACGCCATTCTGATGGGGTTATGTGTTCTATTTAGGAGAGTTTTGGATCGATTACCAAGCTTCGGGGAGATCTGCTATTTTTGCTCATTCACGAAAACTAAAGACCATCCCTCCATCGTGGTTATAAGAAGCGCTCGAAACCGCAAACTTATTACTGATCTCTCCGAAAGCGCTCACGGATTTTTGAATCAGTTTTTCTTTGTTCGCTGCCCTCCAGGGTTTTATGCCATCTGGAGAGTGGGAAGTAAGATTTCCTGTCTTTACTTTTTCCGTTTTGAAACTTTCTCGAGATCTGAACTCTCAATTGCTAATTTCATTCTTTTCCTGTTTTAGCACTTCCACCCCCTGCTAGGGACCCAAGTCTTAAGCAAATTTTTGAAAGATTAAATGTCGTGCCGGTAGAAGAGAGGAGCATAAAGTTTCTGCTAAACGATGAATTTTTACATCAATACGGACTCCTCCATCCCTCTCGCTTTACTCGGCCTCGTGAAGCTCCAACGGAGGTTCCTGATTCTCCGGTGAAAACTCCAGATCTTCCGATCTCCACTAAAGAGCACATGCGAGGAGAAATTTCTGCAGAAACCTTACTAGTAAAGTGCTCTACTCCAAGAGACGATACGGGACCCTCCGAAAAGCCCGCACTTGCTCCCATAACTGAAGAAGAAGAGGAGCCCCTTTCCCAAACCAGGAAGAGTGCTGACAAAGGAGCTGATGGAGGGAATCAGGTTGGGCATGACGGTGATGACGTTTTTGGGGATTTAAGTGACATAATCGTCACTTCCCAAGAGCTCCTTAAAGATGACCCTGCCTGTGGTAAAACTGTACCCCCGATGATTGAAGCGACATCTGCCCTCCAACAGACTCCAGCTCCTTTATCCCAAGAATTGTCACCGACAGTGGGACCTATTACTTTCCCCCAACTGAGGAGTGGTTCGTTAGTCCAACGCGAGTAGTTTGTACTTCACACACAACTAAGGATTTTCCAGCACATTTATGCACTTTTCTTCTCATACTTTAAAGATTTCTAAAGCTTATCTTTTCTTATTTCAGATCCTTCAATGACACGCGGCGGATCATATTATCAGGATTTCCAACGCTACGGGGGGCGTGGTCAATACGATTATAGGCGTTACTTTCCCTCCTACAGAGAATCTGACGAAGAAAGGGCTGCCCGAAAGGCTCATGAAAGGAGGACTGAAGAAGAGCGCCGCGAAAGAAGGGAGAGAGAAGAGCGCCATGATTCTTGGCAAAAAGGCGATGACTCTCACAAGAGAAAATCTCATGACGATCGAGGAAAAGGCCACATGAGTGAAGACTTAAGCAAACGAGCCCGTCACAGTGAAAAGCAGGCCTCTACTACTCCTGAGAAAGTTACTATTCCTGCCTCACTCGACATCCCTTCTGACTCTCCCGCTCTTGGGAAATCAGATATTCAAACGATAATTAGCAGGCCCAAATTTCAAGTTGGACCGGGTCCTGCCACTCTGCAGAGCCGATTTCCTCAATGGTGCCTTAAGGGGGTGAGATTCGACCTAGACTTGGTCCCCATCGACAAGTCTGCTACGTTGCGCAATCTTGATGCAGTCAAGCTCGATATCGAGAGGATGTCAAACTGGCAGAAGCTTGTCGATGAGCTTCAAAGAGTTAACCGTGCCAACATAGAGGCCATGCTTACTATGGAAAACGATAAGGCCGAATGGCAAAAGGTCGTTGAGCAACACGACACCGAGATGAGGAACATTGCTTCTTACAATGAGGAGCTTGAAGCAAAAGTCGAGGAATTGAAACATGAACTTGCTGCTTCCTCTACTTCCTACTCTCAAAAAGAAGAAGTGCTTCTGAAACAAGTGAGAGATGCTCACGCTAGCCAAAGGGATGCCGAAGACAGGCTAGAAGCACAAAAAAGAATCAGTGACGGCTATGTCTCTGATATTGCTGAGCTTCGAAAGAAAAACAACTCCCAGGAAGCGGAGATACAAATGCTCAAGCTTCAGCTTGCCAAAACTGAAAGGGAGCGTGATGAGGCTGTCGCCGGCAAAATCGCAGCCGAAGAATCTCATGAGGCGACCAAAAACAGCTTCGGCTCAACATTATTCGACTTCTACTTGCATAGCGTCTTGGGGCGTGGAAGCCTCGCTTTTCTTGGTCCTAAGTATGAAATCACTTTAGCTGAAGTGTGGGAGGCCGCTCTTGAGATGCTTGGTGCTGAAGGTGCCGGTTACGACGAATCAGCCCTGGAAAGGCATTATTTTGATGATGACGCTCGCGCTGCCCTTGCCAAGGGAAAGGAACAACTTGCCAAATTAAGAACTGAAGTGACGGAAGGGGACCGGCTGGGGAAAACCACTGAGATTACAAGCATACAAGGTGGAGATGAGGGTGATGAGAGCGCTGATGCGCAAGCTTATGAAGTCGATATCAGGAAACCAGCTTCTCCAGGTAATTTCACTGTTAATCTCGCTACTGTCAATTCTGCTCAAGCGGGTTACTCATTTATTTCGCATGAGTTTCATGAGCTCCTTGGCTATTTTCTCAACCTTGATGAGCCTTCATCTCCTCTCTTTACTGACTTCATTGGTGAACCTTCATCTCCTCTCTTTACTGACTTTATCCTCTTTTCTTCTGTAGAAAAAGTATCAAGCACTGCTCAAATCTCTACTTCTCCGGTAATCCCTCCTCCATCTCTTCAAGTGGCTCCTCCTTCTGCTTCGCAGCCTGGATCACAGGAGGAACAAATAGAGGCTCTCCATGGCCTGGATGACCCCATTGCTTCGCAAGAGCAGAAAGATGAGGGACTTGAGGGAGGCGACATATCTCCGGAGCGGACTCCTTCTGACGATATAACTCTATCTAAACTTGTCACTCCAGGAAGTGAGTCTTCCTCAAAGAGGAGAAGGAAGCAAGGGGCATCAAAGAGGAGAGGGAAGATAATCACTGCCACTGAAGAGGAGCCAGAAGTTGGGCCAGCTGCGCCTACCTCTCCTTCCTCCCTTATACCCACTGGTCGACCTGAAAAGCTGGTCATTCGGCCGGGTAAAGGGTCCAAAGGCAGTAAAAAGAAGTGAAGACTTTAGCTTTTTGTCTTTTGTATCAACTGGCCGAGAGTTGTGCGGGTATCGGCCCCCGCTTTTATTTTGAAAACCTGTATCTGCATTATAGTTGAATAAAATGATTCTTCGTTTGTACAAACTTCTGTTTGAATTTGAGAATGCATTTACTATTTATTTTATGATATTGCAGCGAGCTTATGGCATGTTACTTGAGCGTTACCCTTTGCTGATTTGGCTATACCATATTGTGTGTAATTATACTATATTGCCCCCATTCCATAAGTTTGCTGCAATATTCTATACTTCGAGGGGACTTGCACTCATATTTGCTAAAGAATAATTATTTTATTCTTTAAAGAAAATTTTTGTAGAGTACAACTCCCTTCGTATAAGTTTCTACGCTTTGTCGTTCGAAGAAATCACCTTTTTTTTTTTTTTTTTTTTTTTTTTGCTTATGTGCATATTTTACCAAGTGAATTCTTCTATGTGGTAAAGCGGACCTCTGAAGGGTACTTTAACTTCTTTTCTTTTTTTTTCTTTTTTTTATAGTAGGTAAATTACTCTCCCTTTGAAAGTTAAAGTATGCTTTTGATGAGGATTTTTTTTTATACAAAGTTGCACCTCTAAGGAGGGATTTTTCACGTTTCAACACTTGGAAGTTTTATTTCAATCTCGGTGAAACGTGTACCCCCAAAGAGTTGTGCCTTTGAAGAAAGCCTTTTCACGTTTCAACACTTGGAAGTTTTATTTCAATCTTGGTGAAACGTGGGCTTCCGAAGAGGTCTTTCTTCTTGATTGTGTCCCCGGGAGGGGGTTGTACCTCTAAGGAGGGATTTTTCACGTTTCAACACTTGGAAGTTTTATTTCAATCTTTGTGAAACGTGTACCTCCAAAGAGTTGTGCCTTCGAAGAAAGCCTTTTCGCGTTTCAATACTTGGAAGTTTTATTTCAATCTTGGTGAAACGTGGGCTTTCAGGAAGGTCTTTATTTTGTTTTTGCATTTCAACTTTGGTGAAGTGAAATTCCGAAGAGCGGTTATTACACTTCAACTCCTGGCGAAATGTGCCTCCGAAGAGGGCTTTTATTTTGTTTACATTTCAACTCTGGTGAAGTGATATCCCGAAGAGCGGTCATAACACTTCAACTCCTGGTGAAATGTGCCTCAGAGAGGGTTTTCATCGCCTGGAAGTTACTCTCTCATGGTTGGAGGGTCATGACTCCTCCAATCTTTTTTGTTGAGTAGAGAACTTTCTTTTTTGTGGCGTATGACCCATTAGAGGTCTTTTATCCTCCGAAGAGGACTTGTGCTGCTGATGGTAGCTTTGGTTGTTCCTCTGTTCACTTGCTTATGCCTTTTCAGCGATCCTCTCTTTTTTTTTTCTTTAGGTTTTCATTCCCCTTTTCTTGCAAGTAGCTTGTTTAATCCAAGGAAGTGTACTTCATTGCCAGGCAAGTTCGTGAGAACGGGCACTAGCTTCCTAATTGGATGTTTGTTTGTTCAAACAATCTCAATTTATCAGCAAGGGCTCGTTTCTATCGAAATCATTAGCCGTTCAATTGAAGTATTTCCTATCTAGGATTTGAATTCGGGGTCTTTGTGACTTGAAATTTGTTTGTTGAATGATGGTGAGAATCGCTCAGTCTTATTATGCGCAAGTTTTATTTCCATTATCTGCAAAAATTTAAATCGACATTTCAGCAATACATTTTATGTATTTTTACATCGAAAACAAAGCAAACATATAATGATAATAAGGAACACAAGATTTATAGTGGTTCGGCCATGAAATTGGGCCTACATCCACTTTATATTCTTTCATTATTTACTTGCATCAGTTTCACAATTGCTTTCAATTACAAGAATCATACATTCATAATTCTTTTTACAATGTTTCAACAACATTTTCAAGTAAAGTATGGACGCAAATGGTTGCTGTTCCATGCCCTTGGAATTTGATCTCCATCAACAGTGGTGAGCTTGAATGTGCCGTCAAGAAGCCTCTGACCTATTACATATGGTCTTTCCCAATTTGGCCCAAACACACCTGTCGCGGTCATAATTCTTTTCAGGACTAGATCTCCAATTTCAAAGCTGCGTTGACGAACTTTGGAATTGAAATGTCTGGCTATCCTTTGCTGATGAGCTGCAACTTTGAGGTTAGCTTCATCTCTTTTTTCATCAAGGAGATCCAGCGCTTCAAGTTGTAGCTTCTCATTTTCTGCTTGATTGAAATGGATTCTTCTGTGTGAAGGGACCTCTGTTTCAACCGGGATCATTGCTTCCGATCCGTATGCTAACGAAAAAGGAGTATGCCCAGTTGCAGTTTTGTGAGTAGTTCTGTATGCCCATAGTGCAAGTGGTAGTTTATCGACCCAACCACCTTTTGCTCTTTCGAGTTGCTTTTTGATGGTTGATTTGATGATCTTGTTCACTGCTTCCACTTGCCCGTTTGCCTGCGGATGAGCTACTGCCAAAAAGCTTTTCTGGATTTTGAATCGTTTGCAAAAATCCTGGAATTCCTCGCTTTCAAACTGAGTACCATTGTCTGTGATTATTTTCTGAGGCACACCGTATCTCCAAATGATATTCTTGGTCACAAAGCTTATCATTTTCTTAGAAGTGATAGTAGCCAATGGTTCAGCTTCAGCCCACTTAGTAAAATAATCAACTGCAACAATAGCATATTTAATCCCTGATTTAGCAGTTGGTAGCGGCCCAATGAGATCCATTCCCCAAATTGCAAATGGCCATGGACTGACCATCTGTGTGAGTTCGGTAGAAGGTGCTCTAGGAATTTTGGCATATCTTTGGCATTTGTCACATTTTCGGGAGTAATTTGCAGCATCCCGATTAATTTCTGGCCAAAAATATCCGTATCGGAGAATTTTCTTTGCTAATGTTTGACCACCTGAATGATCACCACATTCTCCTCCATGCACTTCAGCTAGGATTGTTTTGGACTCTTCCCGGGATACACATCGAAGCAATGGCATTGAGAATCCCCGTCTGTACAATCGGCCATCCTGAATTACATAGCGAGAGGCCTTCCTTAGTAGCTTTCGTCTTTCTATCGAGTTTTCTGGCAGAGAACCTCTGAGTAGGTAATCCAGTATTGGAGTCATCCATGACTCTTGTTCTTGAGATACATTCATAATCCAGTCTATATCCATCTCGTCTATACTCGGCGCTGAAAGGACTTCTACAGGGACCAATCCCAATAGTTGAGCTTCACCAGAACTTGAATACTTTGCGAGGGAATCTGCCTTCATATTCTCTTCCCGAGGAATGTGGCTTATTGAATAGTGATCGAGTTCACATAGGAGTTCCCAAGCCTTTGACAAGTAGGAAGGCAGGTTTCCACCTTTTGCTTGAAATTCCTTCTTGACTTGGCATACAATAAGCTGAGAATCACTGAAGATTTGTAA
Organism: Allium cepa; assembly: GCA_030765085.1. Taxonomy (NCBI): domain Eukaryota; kingdom Viridiplantae; phylum Streptophyta; class Magnoliopsida; order Asparagales; family Amaryllidaceae; genus Allium; species Allium cepa. Next base: position 380,769,460 of record CM060942.1, on the reverse strand, counting down.
TGCTCGAATGTTTAGCTCTTTAGCGACTTTCAGACCTGCAATAAGAGCTTCATATTCTGCTTCATTGTTTGTTGAAGGAAATTCCAATCTTAGTGCATAACATAATGATCGACCCTCAGGAGTTTCAAGTACCACTCCGGCTCCAGAACAGTAGTCATTTCTTGCGCCATCAACATACATCTTCCACTGGATTGGGGAATCATTGATCGCTTCTTCCTCACCATTATCTTTCTCTGTGAATTCTGCAATGAAATCAGCTAAAGCTTGTCCGTTGATTGCTTTTCGGGGGTGATAGGTGATGTCATATTGACTGAGTTCAATGTTCCATTTTAGAAGGCGACCCGAAGTTTCAGGGCGGAATAGGACTTGCTTTAGAGGTTGATCAGTGAGTACTTTGATAGGATGAGCTTGGAAATATTGCCTCAGTTTCCTTGATGCAACTAGTAGGCAATAGGCAAGTTTTTCCAACTTGGAGTAATTCAGCTCTGCCCCAGTGAGTCTTTTGCTGATATAGTAAACCGGATGTTGAATCCTTTTGTCTTCCCGTATCAGCGCTGCACTTAGAGCATGAGATGATACTGCCAAGTATATAAGAAGATCCTCACCATTGCCTGGCCTAGAAAGTATTGGAGGCGTTTCCATATGACGGATCAACTCATCGAAGGCCTTCTGGCATTCGGAAGTCCATTCAAAATTCTTCTTTCCTTTTTTCAGGGCGTCAAAGAATGGGATGCATTTATCAGTGGCTTTGGAAATGAACCGACTCAGGGCGGCGACCTTTCCGTTGAGACTCTGCAATTCCTTCTTTGTTCTAGGAGCTTTAACTTCTTTCAAGGCAGTAATTTGAGCTGGACTAGCCTCAATGCCCCTAGCACTGACGATGAAGCCTAAGAACTTTCCGGACTCGACCCCAAATGTACATTTCAGAGGGTTAAGTTTCATTCTGTATTTCCGGAGGACTGCGAACATTTCTGCTAAGTGTTCAATGTGATCCGCTGCTTTCCTGGACTTCACTAACATGTCGTCGACGTAGACTTCCATAGTTTTGCCCAATTGCGGTTTGAACATAGCATTAACAAGTCTTTGGTAGGTTGCCCGCGAGTCACCTCTTTGCAGCATGATTTTGAACTTGCCTCTGAGCCTTGTGTCGTGCGTCGACCTATCTTTTGAGCCGTAGGCTTTCCTGAGTCGTGCCATCCTTAACCCATCGAATCTCCTTAACCCGTCAGGTTCCTTAAGTCGTAGCGGCCTCTTGAGTCGTTCATCTCTTGAGTCGTAAACCTAATGAGATACTTAAGGACCTTGAATGGATGAGTCGTGATCAGATGAGTCGGTCTTTGATGAGTCGGAGCTCGAATGAGTCGTTGGATCGGTATAGGCCTTGAGTCGCAGACCCGCTGAGTCGTTGATCCATACTATACCTTTAAGGCGCTAACTCACTGAGTCGTTGCTATCAATGAGTCGTTGACCCATTGAGTCGGCAATCTCTGAGTCGCTTCATCAGTTGAGTCGCTGATTCCTATGAGTCGCTGACTGCCTTATCTGTTGAGTCGGCCTAAGTTTCAGTGGGGTTAACAATTGCTTTGTGCTTTCTTCTCCAATTGGTAGTTGAGTGTAATCTCCTATCTCCACTTACGTCATTTGAGTGCGCTCGAATCCACGTTTGTTGAAGCCGATTCACGGAATCTAGTGTGCTAGATCAACGTACGAAGAATCGTAGATCTTTGAACACGGTATAGTGCGCTATCAACGTGTTTGAGATAGCTAGAATTCGGTATCTTCGGATCAACGAATTTGGGCACTTCGGTATCTTCATTCCATCGATCGCTACCTTCACCGATTGAAGTTTGTTTCGAATTATCCGCTGCGTCATTTTTGTAGGAAATTGATCTCAAATAGAAGTGGTTTCATGAAGATATGCATGCACAAAATTAATACAAAGGAATGAAGATGGAAATAATTCAAAGTGAAGAACATGGAGGACCCCACCTACCCACCTACCTTAATGTACAAATTAAAGGCTAATGCATATGCTTTTGGACTTAATGGTTTCATGTACACTTAATGGGGGATTAAGACATGTTAATGGTTACTTGGCCTCCACACTTCCTAAGGGGCATTTTGGGTATTCTCCAAAAATATGAATTAGGGTTTCATACATGTATAAATACCCATATGTTTCATGTAACATGATATCTTCTCTTAGTCTCTCTTAGTCTCTCTTTAGTTAGTTTGGGCTCAAAATAAAAACCAAGTTCTCTTCTTTCTTTTCATGGCTACTTAGCCATTTCTCTTTTATGTATTTTTTTTATGCAAATTCAATATATTTGATGTGCACATAAATGTGCATATTTTTACCACCATATTTATTCTATTTAAATTAAATAAATGATCATATTGGGTATTTTAACTTGTTTTAACCAAAATTCATATTAATTCCAAATTTTCACATAGTCATCTTCATATAGGGGCAAAACGGTCATTTAAGTGCATATATTTCTTTGAGAAAAATTAATTGAAAATTTGTATATATTTTTGTAGGAAATTGATCTCAAATAGAAGTGGTTTCATGAAGATATGCATGCACAAAATTAATACAAAGGAATGAAGATGGAAATAATTCAAAGTGAAGAACATGGAGGACCCTACCTACCCACCTACCTTAATGTACAAATTAAAGGCTAATGCATATGCTTTTGGACTTAATGGTTTCATGTACACTTAATGGGGGATTAAGACATGTTAATGGTTACTTGGCCTCCACACTTCCTAAGGGGCATTTTGGGTATTCTCCAAAAATATGAATTAGGGTTTCATACATGTATAACTACCCGTATGTTTCATGTAACATGATCTCTTCTCTTAGTCTCTCTTAGTCTCTCTTTAGTTAGTTTAGGCTCAAAATAAAAACCAAGTTCTGGTTTCAGGTGGAAGAAATGGATGGCAGTGAGATGTTCAACTGTTTAACAGTGATGATGGGAGTTATCACTGTCTAAACTGGTTTGGATGGTCTAGGTTGTGATGGAGATGAAGTGGTAGAATGTTGATTGGGTTGAGGAGTATGTGCAGAGGCAAGAAGCAAGTAGAGTTTTTCACTGTATATTCACAGTGAACAGTGCACAGAAATGTGCAATGCAAAGTTTTTTTTTTTTCTTTCTTAGAAACAGTGTAAATAAAAATGTAAATGAAAAATGCAAATGAATAAGAAACTTTTTTAGAATTTTTGTATGGTTTTTTTTTTTTTGAAAAGGAAAGAGCATGTATTAAATTGCATAAAATAAAAAAGATTACAAGAAATAAAAATTGGCTAGGTAGCCATTAAAAGAGAAAGAGAGCTTTCTTTTATTTGATCTAAACTAAACTAAAGAGAAGGAGGTCTAAGAGAGACTAAGAGAAGAGATCATGTTACATGAAACATATGGGTATTTATACATGTATGAAACCCTAATTCATATTTTTGGAGAATACCCAAAATGCCCCTTAGGAAGTGTGGAGGCCAAGTAACCATTAACATGTCTTAATCCCCCATTAAGTGTACATGAAACCATTAAGTCCAAAAGCATATGCATTAGCCTTTAATTTGTACATTAAGGTAGGTGGGTAGGTGGGGTCCTCCATGTTCCTCACTTTGAATTATTTCCATCTTCATTCCTTTGTATTAATTTTGTGCATGCATATCTTCATGAAACCACTTCTATTTGAGATCAATTTCCTGCAAAAATATATACAAATTTTCAATTAATTTTTCTCAAAGAAATATATGTACTTAAATGACTGTTTTGCCCCTATATGAAGATGACTATGTGAAAATTTGGAATTAATATGAATTTTGGTTAAAACAAGTTAAAATACCCAATATGATCATTTATTTAATTTAAATAGAATAAATATGGTGGTAAAAATATGCACATTTACGTGCACATCAATTATTATTGTAGTACATTTGTTTGTATTTTATTTTACTTTACAATATTTTTAAATCCCAATTCAAATATTTATTTAAATACATTTTTCAATAATTCATAATTTAACTAATATTTTATATAATTACCAATTAATTTCACAATTTTTATCAAAAAATGAAATTAATTATTAAATAAAATCAATTCCAAAATTGGGGTCGTCACACCAAATACCCTTACTTCATCTTTAAGTAAACTACATTTTTTCAACACTTAACATCACCTTTCACTTCACAAATTTATGTCTTAATCACTTAAGTATCAAGTAAACTAAAATTAGATTTTTATTTAGATTTGATTTTGATATGTTTTGTTTTTTTGTGCTTACATTTTGTTAATGAATTTCTGGAATTTTCTAATCTTGTTTAGAAAATGTAATCTTGTTTAATTACTTTGTTAATACATACCCTATTTAAATATATGTGCACACACACAGACATATATATATATATATATATATATATATATATGTGTGTGTGTGTGTGTGTGTGTGTATGTATGTATATATATATGTATGTATGTAAATAAAGGTGCGACAATGTTGCGATAATTTTTTTGAATAAAACGTTGATTTTTGACAAAAAGTTTTACGGTCATATTTTGACGTTTTTGTTAAACTTCATATATTTTAAACAAAACTTGAAAATAAATTTCTTATCATCTTTATATAATTAAAACAAGTTCATTTTGTACTAAAATCATATTTAGAAATATTAAAATTCAGTTGTAAAAATACGCCGTCGATCTACCAAATTGTGACGAAATTTCCCAATCATTATAAAACAAGCATATATGTTTATAGAACCATTATAAATCAATTTTTTATTGTTATCATATTATTATATAACCATTTTAAAAGAATTATCTACCCTTTACAACAATTATTTGAATGTATATCGAAAACCGGCTTTTGTCAATTTTACGATGAAAATCCACATTATCTATATTTTTATAAAACGAATTCCAAAAATAAGCTTAACTTATTACATAAAACATTATTATTGTTTTGAAGTAAACCTATATTTGAATATTTTTAAAACTAAATATTCCTATTTTCCAAATGATAAAATTACGGGTCGTTGTACATAACGTATTTGGATTACCATACTGTCCAAGCTAGGAACAAAGCGATATGTATAAAAAGACAGACATTATCACAGTTGGTGTATCAACTCATAATTTTAATTTCAACGCACTGAATGCACATATATTTTAATTCTTTAGATTTTCCATATGATTCTTCGAATTTCAAGTTGTAACAATGAAAAGTTTAGATATAATATCTTTTACTCTACAAACAAACATTTGACAAAACAATAATAATATTTCTAGAAAATAATGGCAAATATAAACTTTGAAGAAAGAAATACGATTGATACAGACTTTTTCTTTAGCTTGCAAAGAGAGTCCAGTAATATCGCCTAATAAATATTTAATCAACAATAATAGTTCATTATTGGAAGCGACTATGATGAAATAGGTATGGGAAGATGTAAACAATTTACTTATAAAAACAAGACTAATATAAGTACGACTACATCAAAGGTATATCAAAAGATCACTATTTTTAAAGATGTAAACAATTTACTTATAAACACAGGACTAATATAAGTACGATTACATCAAAGGTATATCAAAAGATCACTATTTTTACATGGAAACCAAGCAGTATGAAATGGATAAAGATAGAACCAAAAAACAAAATTGGAAAAGTACGAAAATACATATATTTAACTACAAATTTAACTCGATCGTTTTAATAATAAGAGTAAGATCCATATTAGCTACAAATTTGAGATCGACAATATTGCTTACTAATCGATTAGGATTAGTCGTCATAAGTATGTTTAAATTTTAGTTTTCAATTAGTTATTATCGCAATTATTAGTTTTACAATACAATTCTACGGTTAGCTACATTATATATTATATATGTATCTATATGCATAGTTATGTGCATATATATATATATATATACATATATATATATATATATATGTATGTATGTATGTATGTATGTATGTATGTATGTATGTGTATGTGTGTATTTATGTATGTATATTTATGCGTGGGAGTGTGTACGCACGCATGTATCCATGTATATCATTTAGTTCTAAACAATATCTCATGTTCCCCCATGTCAAAATGCTTCTCATAGTTTTGTCAACAAAACAAAGTAATCATCATTTCTATTATTCCAAATGCACGCACATATGACATGTGCGTGTACCATGCACGTAAAATCCAATAACAATCCAAATTCACCTCCATTCCTGTAAAAAGCGTAGTATAACAAAGGCCAAAATACAATTAATGAAACTTGAACAAAAAGAACAGGTGGATGTTTCCAGATCAGTCATAGAAATTACAAAGTTTACAGTGAGCAAATTGATATCACTAACTTTATTTTGCCTCAAGTCATCGAACTGCTTTCTTTAGTTATGACTTAACAGTGCAATTAAAAGGGGGTTGCAAATGTATAAGTGGAAGATGCTTAATCCAACCCTTAACTGAGCCAAAAGAAGAGAAAAACAGTGTTTGAACATAAGGTTAACTATAATGCACAAAGGAAAATGTGACATAAAAATGAAAATTGTTAATTAATATCCAACAAAAGAAAGCTTTTCTGCATAGGATAACGCATAGAAATATAAAATAACTAGTTTCAGGCTGATTTGAAGTCCACGATGAAGTATGGGGGCTAATATCTATCACCCACTTGTGTGTTGTATGGATTCAAAAGACCAATACAAAATGGTTTAAACAGAAAAAAAACTTTTAATCATAGCATTGTGAACCAATTATCTAAAAAACAAGATAAATAGTTGTGCTGCTGCAACATGTATATCTATGTGCAACATAAGGTGATTTATCCAATAGTGTAAAAACCAAGGTTCGAAAGCTCGGTTTCGATCTTGATTTCGATCATTTGAAATTTTACTGCTTACGGTCAATTTCAAAAATTTCAAACTTTTCGGTTTTTGGTTCGGTCCAAATACTGAATTTCTATATTCATAATGAAAAAGTAATGATAAACGTTGCTAATCAATATAAAAATATATTCTACAAAGAGATGATAATATATAACATACTACACTTATTCAATGTCAACTCCAAATCCAATACAGTTCAATATTCAATGCTAAGTCAACTCTAGTACAAGTCCAATAAGTTTAATGTTCGATGCTAAGTCAAGCCCAATAGTCCAAATACAAATCAATTCCATTTAAAAATATTTGGCCCACTTAATTACTTAATCCAAATTCTCCTTCTATTGCCTCATTAATAAAAAACAAAGAAAGGCAACAGATTGAACGAAAGAAGTGAAAAGAAAAAAAATTGAAACGTTTGAATTTGGTTTAGGTTCCTTTACAACAAATTTGATCAAAACTCCTCTGCTCGTATTTGATCAAAGCCCTTCTATCGTCGAACCTCCTCTACTTGAATTGCTCAAATTTGGTCGAAGCTCCTCAAGAAGCTCGAATTTCCTCCACCCTCAGCGATGCTTGAATTTGCACAACTAGCGCTCAAATTTGGAAGAGATTTGCTGAAGCTGGATGTGGTAAGTTTTGTTTTCGATCGATGCTTTCATAGATGATTTATTGACGCTCGAATTGCTTGAATATTTTTTTCTTTTTTTTATTGAGACAAGATTTTTACTTTATCTCTCGTGCCTCAGGCCGAAACCGATCCGAGATGGTTGAAATCTCATGGTTACGGCCGGAATCTTACACCATAGTAAAAAAAAAATGGTTATATTCCTATAAGATACAACTTGTCTGATCATGTCAAAATATAACCTTTATGTTTGTAAACTTTCCTGTTGAATGTAGTAATTAAGTATTAAAGCAAAAAGGTAGACAACTATATTTGAACAGTACATGGATCGCTCCACTTAGGTGTCATGGATTTGATATCATATTTACATTGTTCATATTCATGAACATGGCTCACTTTATCCCCTTAACGTTTAATGAAGAGAATCATTATTTTCTTCATGGAAGTGACTATGAACGGTAAGATAATACTGATGAAGAAAAAATGTAAATTAGTGGAAAACATGAATATATTGGCTACACTCTCTACTGATGTATACATTGACGAAAGATAAAGTATGTACCATATGGTTATTTTTCCATCATAAATATGTTGAGATGAACAACAAAATTAATTTATATTTTATTCATTGGTCGCAAATAAAATTCTCATTTGCATGCCATTGTTGGAACAAGTACTATCTATTACGAAAATGTTACAAACTTTAAAAATGTAAAAGTGAAATTTTATCCATTTTCACTGGAAAAATATAACAGAATTTGTGAAATAAGCCATATGCATAAAAACGGTAAGAATACAGAATAACGAATGCCCACAATTATAATGTAAGCTTCCACATGACATAATGCCAATTTCGAACGCAACATGTGACAAACCTGCTTTGAGATATAATTGGAATTTAAATTAAATTAAATCTAAATTTGGTTTTTAATAAAGAATTGGGATTTCAGTTTAGATTTAATTAAATTAAAGATTTTCTATGTTATAGAAAATGGATGAAATATCTTAAAATACTTAATTAAAAAATTTAGAAAGTTAAGTTGAAAACAAAACATTTAGTTGGGTTAAATATTTTATTTTAAATAAAAGATTATTTTGGAGTTTAATAGATTTTTTATTTGAAAAATCTTTATTTGAGGTTTAAATACATTAACATGAAGCCATTTAGTGTTTGAGCTATGGTTTAAATTTGAAGGTTAAACCTTATTGAATGCAAGCCTTCATTAGTTGTAAATAAGAGTGTATAAGTAATTAAATTTATTTTAGGTTGATTCATTTGTAAGGCCCGAAACCCAAACAAAATAAAGCTAGGATAGAGAAGGTATTACTATGAAAAATGTGCCGAACATTTTGTGTTTCTGATCTCATTCTCATAAGTTACTGTAAAACAAGAGAGGCCGTTATCTTCCCCATTTCTCTAAACTTAGAAACCAAATACTCCTCCACTCAAAAATTCAAAATTTATTCACGCGAAAGTTAAAAATTACCAATTTTAGATATGTTTTGCTGCTATGTTCCAACACCAATATTCCAAATTCATGTATTTCCATTCAGTTTTGATGGGTTAAAGATGGTCATTTTCGCATGCTATTTTCGAATAAATCAGGACAGAAAATGCAGTTTAGTATAAAAATCATAACTAATTGTGGAAATATAATTAAATTCCGAATTTTTCATATGTTGTATGTAATTCATAAGTACAGTAAAAAATTTGTAGAAAAATATTGAATTTTTCTATGTCAAATCAATACTACATTGAGAACGAAAATGCAGAAATTTTCAGTGAATCGATGCTTGCAATTTTGGGGTTTGGCTGTAAGCTGAATCAAAAATAGAGGAATTCAACAAGCTAATGGAAATAAGGTGGGTTAATTTATTTAACTTTCATACCAATATCTAAATTAGTTATATCCCCTTTCATATACCTTGTTTTACTTGTGAATTGCATTAAATGCAGTAATGATTGGATGATATGATTGAAAATATAATTACATGCTAATAGTTTCAATTAGTTTATTGTTTAAAATGATTGATTATTAAATAGTATATATGTTGAAGATCGTCGAAATGCATTAAATTTTGTAGTTAGATTATATGATGGTTGTGTATTGTTTGAGTGATTGGAGTTATCGGAAAGCAACTCGGGTCGCTAAATAATTCTGTATGATGGAATTGTACATTTTATAGAGTGATGTTGGCTTTAGATGTCGAATTTTCGACGGGTTTATTGTTTGAATTGTTTAAATATTTTAAAAGATTCTCAAAATGAGATTTTATCTCTTTTGATCCTTATTGAAATTTAGTTTATTGGATAGTTAAATTATATTAAAATCTTAACTTATTTCTTATTTTAATTGTAAAACCTTTTAAAATTTACTATTTTAAGTATATAATTTTTGGAAATGTTTTAGAGGCAAAAGTTAAAATATAGTATTATTTTATAAATTGATTTTGGGAAATTAAATCTTTGTGTATATAAAACTCTTTAATATTATTTAAAATGGATTTGAGATTTTATTGAGATTTTTTGCTCTTCTATGAAATAAGACATTCTAAACGATTGAAATGTTGGATTGGTATGGGACTTTCCGTACAATTCTCTTACTTGTTATTATAATTTGTTAAGTAGAGTTTGAGTGTAACAACCTGCGTATTTTACGATTGTGTACTTAAATATTTTATTTAAATACAGCACCGTTAGTCGGATTATAGTCCGGAATGTTACTTTTTTCATACGGTCGAATTAGGACTCGGGACCACTTCCTTTTGGTTCAAAACGCCGTTTGTGACCTTTTCGAGTATAAACTTCAATATGTTTGGAGCTAGCTAAAATTTGACCTTTTGCACTTTGGACTTTGGGTTTTGGTAAGCCTAAACTATTAACTCTAGCTCGACCCCCACTTCTCTTCATTCACTTTCATTTCCTAATACCTTCAAGCTTTCATAAAAATGGGGGAAGAGAAAAAGAATTAGGATCCCTAAGCCCTAGTTCCATTGCAAATCCAAATTCTAGCTCCAAATTCAAAGAGAAGCCATTGGTAAGCATCCTCTTCTTCTCCAACTCATCCTACCTTCAGTTTCAGAAAATCCTAAAGTCTAACTTTGGAAATGTTTTTCTCTTAAGTTTAGATTCAATCTTCTTAGGTTGGAATTGAGGAGTGATTGTTCTTACCTTGTTCTATAGCTTCTTCTTCCTTGTTTTTGTGCAAAAGGTGAGATTTTTTTATCTCACATCTATGTCTATAACTATCTTTGATTTGTTGGGTATGAATTCCTAGCACTTATTCATGTGCATTTGCTTTTGGTTTGGATTGAATTGGTGAATATTCCAATTTTTGGTGTTTTGAAGTCCAATCTTCAAAAATCCTAACTTTGATGTTCAAACATGTTTTTGGTGATGCATTAAAGAGCCTATAGGGCCGGGTTGCTGATTGGCGTAAACCCTTAGCGCCAATGCTCGTTCGGTTGCATTTTGGAAGAGTTTCCCCTTCAATTGATAGGCTGGAAATTTGCTCCAGTGCCAGTCAGTCGACTGACATTTGCAGTCAGTCGACTGGGTGTAGCTCATGAGCGTTCCAAGGGTTGTTTTCGAAGACAAGGAGTGTCTGTTTCCTGCAATCAGTCGACTGGCCTCCGTAATCAGTCGACGACTGCAGGAAATGAAAATTTCAAGTTTCTGGTTCAGTCGAATGGACATTTACAGTCTGCCGACTGACCTGCTTCTATTCAGCTATTTTGCCTATTTTGTGTTGATTTCCAATTTCTATTGATTCGCGGTTTTCCGATTTGTTGTTATCATTTATTATCTACCTTGATGACTTCTATTTTGGAATTTTTGGGTATATCCATTTTGATGGAATTGGAATTGATTTCTTTGGAATTAATTCACGTCTTTGAACATGAAATTTCGGTGATTGATTGTTTCTACAATCATTTTTGTGCTTTGTCACTTTAAAAACACAAAGGTTTCTATACTAGTAGTAAATATTCAAACTCTTTCACAAAGATGATTTTAACTCTATTTTCAATATCAAACTCGTTTATAAAATCGTTTTCCAACCTATTAGTATATACAAGCCTTTACCTCACTTGTATGAGAATTTTAATTAAACGGCTTAGTAAAACAAGCGGTATGAAATGCTTGCATTCACTTTGTCGGTTAATTTTTAGACTCGTTCGATTGAAACTTTTGTGACATCTTTCGAGTGGAGATTTACAATTTGTTCGCAAATACTTATGTTAAGCAAGTGGTTATGGGACATGAAGCTAAACTCATCTATTTACGAGCTTAGTCTAATTGACACTTATCGATGATCATTGATGATCATTTTATGTGACTTAGATTAGCTATATGCTATGTTTCTTTGTCCACGTAGGGGACGGTACCTCATTTTATTGAGTTTCCTCTCATTTCTTTTATAGGCTAAGGACCTATGTATTCTTTGGAGTTTCTACTCAATTTTTGTGGGCTAGCGACCCATATTATTTTGTGGAGTTCGGTTCATCAGACATACCTTTGTACTACGTTGTTGTACCAGCTTATCAGGATCATCGGGCGTACCGTTGTACTACGTTGTTGTTTCGAATTATTCGAGTTTCAGGTTCCTCGGGCATACCGATATTGTACTGTGTCGTTGCACCGGCTCTATGGTTAGCAACCATGGGATAGCGTCTCGTTTGTGATACACATGTTCGTGAGTTTACATGCTCCCGTTTATGATAGGCCTCCCTTTTTTTGTGATTTCTGGATTTTTATTGATGATTTCTAGAATTTGTGTTTCACCAATTTTTGTGATTACATTGATAAATTCTATTAATATTTGTGCATTAGTGAATTTGTGTTTCAACAACTTTTACGATTGGCATTGCGATGTTTGCCAATATTTGTGATTTGGTGAATAAAAATAAACAGTATGAAATTCTTTTTTATCTTTTACAAGATTCTTGTGATATTGATTAATCCCTGGTTGATTTTCAATTACATACTCATCATAGTATGGCTTTATGGTTATCATACGTTTTTGTCATACTTCGTATTATATATCATTTTATCTGATATTTATAGCTAGACTGATCCGTTTATTATTTTCTTATTAAATAATATTCGGGTCAGACCAAGATGTTGCAGGTTCTTCTGCTTGACTCCTCATCTGGGAGTATTATCTGACTTTTAGCTCACCACATTAGATTGGTAGTTTTTGTTGTTATACATACGAGCTAGAGACTCATTGATGTGCACCTATTCTTTTGTGATATTGTGGATCTTGTTTGACCACTACACTGATATACACTACTATGTGTTATATCCATATCTTTTTTCGCCTTTGTGATATGGACATCTGTGACTGATTTGTGTTATGCTTATTTCTATATTTGTTTCCGAAGATTATATTGCCATTGTGTAGTAGCTTTGAGTTTGTATCGGTATGTCGGATTTCCTCTTAAGTTAAAATGCATGTTATACTATCTGACATATCGGTGCTCGCATAAAACAATTACACGGATGGTCGCTCCTCAACAGCCTTATTCTTCGTGCTACTTGACGACATTGCTCCGTAGTGTCCTTGGCTAGCGTGAGTATAGAGGTAGGGCGTCACAGCTTGGTATCGGAGCCAAAATTCGGAACAATGTAGAATAATTTAACAAGGATCATCGTCCTAAGTCCATCTTAGTAGTCGTGCCTTAGGATTTTATTCGAGTCATTGGACCCGTTCTATCCTATTTTCTTTGTGATGCCTTGTCTTCTCAATCATTATTGTTTGATATTCATTTTGAGAATAACTTTTTCTTCTTCTTTCTTTCTTTCTTAAAGAAGAGAAATGGTTAGACCAGGTCGTCCCAGCGTCGGTCAATCTAGTGCTACTCCCCAAGATGGAGTATTTATGTCTGCACAACAACTTCTTGATCTAGTAAAGAATGCTCAAGCTTTCGGTCCCATTCCAGAGCCTACTCACCCTAAATCCGGGTTTGCACGCTTGTGCAATTACTATACCAAATTCAGCGGGAAGCCATTCTGGTGTTCCGAAAGCGTCATTCAAGTCTAGGCTTGGCTTAGAACATGCGATCGCATCTTTACTCGCATGAACCTTATTGATCTTCACCGATTCCAAGTGGCTTCTAGTATGCTCCCAGAGAGAGCATTAGATTGGTACGAGCTTCCTATTTCTGAAATTATTGAAGCAGATCTTACTTGGAAGCAATTCCAGGAACGATTCGAATTAAAGTTTATGCCGGAGGCTGAAAAAGTGACTTTGGCCCTGCGTTTTATTGACCTTGTTCAAGGTGAATCCTCCGTGGCAGAATATGTCGCATCTTTCAAATCTCTTTCTAAATACGGGGTCGAATACATAAACACCCCATTGAAGAAGAACCAAAGATTTGTCTATGGCTTTAACAAAAATCTCAAGAAGCCATTACTTCTAAAATTAGAAGTTTCTTTTGATCTACTCATTGATATCGCTCTTCGACTTGAAGAGGCGGATAAAGAGAGTGATGTTGAAGTTTTTAGTGCCAAACTGAACTTCAACAGCAACAAGAAAAGGCCTATTAAGTTCAAAGGCCCAAATTCCAATAAGAAAGGGAAGCAAGCAGCTTCAGTAGCAAAGACTCCTTTCCCTCATAGTGGGCAATGCTACAATTGAGGTTCTAAGGACCATTATTCCAATAGATGTCTGAAACCTCTCTTTTGTCGTTATTGCAAAAGTTCGGGTCGTCTTTAATCTTTATGTCCCAAACTTCTGGGTAAGAAGGAGGGAAAGTTAAATGTTGCACAAGCCCGTAGCAACACTTCTCGTGGTCAAGGTATTTCTCATTCTATCCTTATTGGCATTATTATGTTTCATGATCAACCTATTCGAGTTCTTTTTGATACGGAAGCATCCCATTCTTTTATATGAAAAGAACTTGTTGATACTTTTTCTTTAAGTGTTATGGCTTTAATGACTTCTTTGATAATTGCGATTCCGGTTGGTGGATCTGCAACAATTTGTTTGCTTGTAAAGATGTCGAGATTATTTTGTGTGATTTTTCTTTCCGAGCCGATTTGCATGTCATGCATTACTTAGGCTTTGGAATGATTTTGGGAATGGATTGGCTTAACCGTTATGAAGCTCAAATCCTATGTCCTAAGCGTACTATTCATCTTCGACATCCTCAATCTGTGAAGCAGATTTCTATTGTTCTTAAAGATTCGGATTCCAACTTGGCGGCATATTTAAATTCTTTAAATCCTCATGATGACGATAATGATGATGAGGATGATGTCATTTCTCTTATTCACGTTGTTCGTAAATTTTCTGACATATTTGAGCCCGTTTTGGGATTACCACCTATGCGAGCAATTGAGTTCATAATTAATCTAATTCCTGGAGCTTTGCCTATTACTCGTCCTCTTTATCACATGTCCAATAAGGAAAATGAGGAGATGTGTAAACAATTATCCGAATTGGAGAAGAAGCAATTTATTCGTTCTAGTTCCTCTACTTGGGGAGCTTCTGCTATTTTTGTGAAGAAATCCGATGGTACACTTAGGCTCTGCGTTGGCTACCGCAAGCTTAATGATCCTACTATTGAGAATAAATATCCTTTACCTCGGATTGATGATCTATTCGATCAACTTAGTGGTGCTAGAGTCATTTCACAGTTAGACTTGGCAACCGGTTTTCATCAGCTTTGTATTGTAGAGGATAGCGTTCCATTGACATCATTACGTACTCGTTATGGATCGTATGAATGGCTTGTTATGCTATTTGGTTTAACGAATGCTCTGGATTATTTCATTGACCTTATGAATCGAGTTTTCAAAGACTTCCTCGATCTATTTGTTCTCATCTTTATAGATGATATTCTTGTGTATTCTAAAACCGAGGAAGAGCATGAAAAGCATCTTCGGATTGTGTTGGAAACTCTTAGGAGCAATCAGTTAAAAGCAAAATTTTCTAAATGCCACTTTTGGCAATCTCGTGTGAAGTTTCTCAGTCATATTACTTTCGAATCCGGAATTTCCATGGATCCTTCAAAGACTGAAGCGATTCAAAATTAGAAGAGACCGGAGAGTGTGACAGAGATTCGTAGCTTTCTTGGATTAGCAGGTTATTACCGCCGGTTCATAAAGGGATTTTCTAAAATTGTCGTGCCTCTTACTTGCTTGACAAAGAAAGGAGTTAAATACATTTGGTCGGACAAATGTGAAGCTTCTTTTCAGAAATTAAAATAACTCATTTCCGATGCTCCTATTCTTGTGATTCCCGAAGGAAACCAAAATTTTATTATTTATACCGACGCTAGTCGCGTTGGTTTGGGTGCAGTTCTTAGCAAAGAAAACGTGTTATTGCTTATGCTTCTAAGAAATTAAAGCCAGCCGAGACTAGATACGCCACTCATGATTTAGAGCTCGCGGCTATTGTTTTCGCCCTTCGAATTTGGCATCATTACCTTTTGAGAGAGTAATTTATTCTTCATACCGATCATAAATCTTTGAGGTATTTATTTTCTCAAAAGGAACTTAATTTGCGTCAACAACGTTGGCTCGAGTTCCTTGCATCTTATGATCTTGATATTCTTTATACTCCAGAAAAGGGAAATCGTGTTGCCGATGCACTTAGTCGTAAGCAACAAGCGGTTGTTTCTATGATGATATCCGAGTGGAATGATCTCGAGGCTTTATGCACTTGTGAGATTCAAGATCATGAATCCAATTTATGTTCATCTCTTTTTTTATGTAGCTTTGAGGCTCATCCTTCTCTTTTAGACCGCATTCTTGTAGCACAAAAGCTAGATCCTGAATTGGCTCTTCTTAGCCAAAGTTGTAGGGATAAAATTGATATTGAAGGTTTGAAAGACTTTGATATTGATTCTCGTGGCGGTATTTGAAAATTTAGTAGACTTATTGTGCCAAATATTAGTGATCTTGATAAAGACATTTTAGAAGATTCTCATCGTTCTAAATTTACTATTCATCCCGGTAGTAGGAAAATGTATGCGGATATGAAGCAACTTTATTATTGGGATGGAATGAAATCCGATATTGCTAACTTTGTTAAGTGTTGCATGACCTGCCAACTTGTCAAGGCCGAGCATCAAAGGCCCGGTGGGTTATTGCAACCTTTAGAAATTCCAATATGGAAGTGGGATCAAATTTCCACGGATTTTATTGATGACATTCCCCGTTCTCGTTCGGGTCATGATAGTTTATGTGTGATTGTTGATAGACTTACAAAATCCGCCCATTTTATTTCCGTTCGGTCCAATTGGACCATACCTCTTTTGGCCAAACTTTTTATTAAAGAAATTATAAAATTGCATGGAGTTCCTACTTCTATTGTTTGTGATCGTGATCCATTGTTTACTAGTGGATTATGGAAGAGTCTTCAAAAAGCTTTGGGAACGAAGCTTAATTTTAGCATCGCCTATCATCCACAGTCCGATGGACAAACCGAGCGTGTGAATCAAACTCTTGAAGATCTTCTTCGTGCATTTGTTCTTGATTTTGGTGGAAGTTAGGAAGATCATATTTATCTTGTCGAATTTTTCTATAATAATAGCTTTCAATCTACTATTGGCATGGCACCTTTTGAGGCACTCTTTGGAAGGCCATGCCGATCTCCTTCTTGTTGGCTTGAGACCGGTGAGAAGCTGGTTTTAGGTCCAGATTTTATTCGTGATTCCACAGAAAAGATTGATCTTATTTGTCGTAGGATGAAAGAAGCTCAAAGTAGGTAAAACTCCTATCTCGTTAACCGAAGAAGGAAATTAGAATTTTCTATGGGAGATTTTGTGTTTATTCGTGTCTCGCCTATGAAGGGTGTTATGCGTTTCCGTCGATCGGGAAAATTAGCACCTCGATATATTGGTCCATTTCCCATCACCGAACGTATTGGTTCCGTGGCTTATCGCCTTTTATTACTGGCTTAGTTTTCCGCTATTCATAACGTATTCCACGTCTCTCAGTTATGGAAATGTATTCGAGATTCCGATTCTATTCTTCAGCCCGGTATTGTTGAAGAAATTGAAGTTTCACCTAATTTGACTTATGAGCAACATCCTATTCGTATTATTGCATCGGAGGTTAAACGCCTCCAAAATAAAGATGTCCCTCTTGTAAAAGTTCAATGGTCTTCAAATCCTAAGGATTGTTCTTGGGAATCTAGAGAATTCATCGAGCGAACACACTCGGACTTACTCTCTTGAGCTCTTTGAGGTGAACTTCTCATTTCAAATTTTTTGTGTGTTGATATGCTTTTATGGTTGTTACATTTTATCTTCTTCTTAAATATTGCGAGGACGCAATTTTTTTAAGGAGCGGAGTCTGTGACAATCCGCATATTTTACGATTGTGTATTTAAATATTTTATTTAAATACAGCATCGTTAGTCGGATTATAGTCCGAAATGTTACTTTTTTTGCATACGGTCTAATTAGGACTCGGGACCACTTCTATTGGGTTCAAAACATCGTTTTCGACCTTTTCAGTATAAACTTCAATATGGTTGGAGCTAGCTAAAATTTGACCTTTTGCACTTTGGACTTTGGGTTTGGGTTAGCCTAAACTATTAACTCTAGCTCAACCCCCACTTCTCTTCATTCACTTTCATTTCCTAATACCTTCAAGATTTCATAAAAATGGGGGAAGAGAAAAAGAATTAGAATTCCTAAGCCCTAGTTCCATTGCAAATCCAAATTCTAGCTCCAAATTCAAAGAGAAGCCATTGGTAAGCATCCTCTTCTTCTTCTCCGACTCATCCTACCTTCAATTTCAGAAATTCCTAAAGTCTAACTTAGGAAATGTCTTTCTCTTAAGTTTAGTTGCAAGCTTCTTGGGTTGGAATTGAGGGGTAATTGTTCTTACCTTGTTCTATAGCTTCTTCTTCCATGTTTTTGTGCAAAAGTTGAGATTTTTTTGTCTCACATCTATGTCTATAACTATCTTTGATTGTTGGGTATGAATTCCTTACCCTTATTCATGTGCATTTGCTTTTGGTTTGGATTGAATTGGTGAATATTCCAATTTTTGGTGTTTTGAAGTCAAATCTTCAGAAATCCTAACTTTGATGTTTAAACATGTTTTTGGTGATGCATTGAAGAGCCTATAAGGCCGGGTTGCTGACTGGCATAAACACCTAGCGCCATTGCTTGTTCGGTTGCATTTTGGAAGAGTTTCCTCTTCAATTGATAGGCTGAAAATTTGCTCCAATGCCAGTCAGTCGACTGAAATTTGCAGTCAGTCGACTGGCTGTAGCTCATGAGCGTTCCAAGGGCGGTTTTCAGAGACAAGGAGCCTCTATTTCCTACAATCAGTCGACTGGCCTCCGTAATCAGTCGACGACTGCAGGAAATGAAAATTTCAAGTTTCTGGTTCAGTCGACTGGACATTTGAAGTCAGTCGACTGACCTGCTTCTATTTGTCTATTTAGCCTATTTTGTGTTAATTTCCAATTTCTATCGATTCATGGTTTTCCAATTTGTTGTTATCATTTATTATCTACCTTAATGACTTCTATTTTGGAATTTTTGGATATATCTATTTTGATGGAATTGGAATTGATTTCTTTGGAATTAATTCACGTCTTTGAACGTGAAATTTTGGTGATTGATTGTTTCTACAATCATTTTTGTGCTTTGTCACTTTAAAAACACAAAGATTTCTATACTAGCAGTAAATATTCATACTCTTTCACAAATATGATTTTAACTCTATTTTCAATATCATACTCGTTTATAAAACCGTTTTCCAACCGATTAGTATATACAAACCATTACCTCACACGTATGAGTATTCTAATTAAACGGCTTAGTAAAACAAGTGGTATGAAATGCTTGCGTTCACTTTGTCGGTTAATTCTTAGACTCATTCGATTGAAACTCTTGTGACAACTTTCGAGTGGAGATTTACAATTTGTTCGCAAATGCTTAAGTTAAGCAAATGGTTATAGGACATGAAGCTAAACTCATCTATTTACCAGCTTAGTGTAATTGACACTTCTCGATGATCATTGATGATCATTTTCTGTGATTTAGACTAGCTGTATGCTTTGTTTCTTTGTCCACGTAGGGGACGGTACCTCATTTTATTGAGTTTCATCTCATTTCTTTTATAGGCTAACAACCTATGTATTCTTTGGAGTTTCTACTCAATTTTTATGGGCTAGCGACACATGTTCTTTCATGGAGTTCGGTTCATCGGACGTACATTTGTACTACATTGTTGTACCAGCTTATCAGGATCATCGGGCTTACCATTGTACTACGTCGTGGTTCTGAATTATTCGAGTTTTAGTTTCCTCAGGCGTACCGATATTGTACTGTGTCGTTGCACCGGCTCTATGGTTAGCGACCATGGGATAGCGTCCCGTTTGTGATACACATGTTCATCAGTTTACATGCTCCCGTTTATGATAGGCCTCCCTCTTTTTGTGATTTCTGGATTTCTATTGATGATTTCTAGAATTTGTGTTTCACGAATATTTGTTATTACATTGATAAGTTCCATCAATATTTGTGCATTAGTGAATTTGTGTTTCAACAACTTTTACGATTGGCATTGCGATGTTTGCCAATATTAGTGATTTGGTGAATAAAAATATAGAGTATGACATTCTTTTTGATCTTTGAGAAGATTCTTGTGATATTGATTAATCCCTGGTTGATTTTCAATTACATACTCATCACAGTATGACTTTATGGTTATCATACATTTTTGTCATACCTCTTATTATATATCATTTTATCTTATATTTATAGATAGACTGATCTGTTTATTATTTTCTTATTAAATAATACTTGGTTCAGACCGAGATGTTGCAGGTGCTTCTGCTTGACTCCTCATCTGGGAGTATTATCTGACTTTTGGCTAACCACATTAGATTGGTAGTTTTTGTTGTTATACATATGAGCTAGAGACTCATTGTGTGCACTTATTCTTTTGTGAAGCACTTGTACCTATTCTTTTGTGATATTGTGGATCTTGTTTGACCACTACTTTGATATACACTACTTTGTGTTATATCCATATCTTTTTCTGCCTTTGTGATATGGATATCTGTGACCAATTTGTGTTATGCTTATTTCTTTATTTGTGTTCGAAGAATATATAGCCACTGTGTAGTAGCATTGAGTTTGTATCGGTATGTCGGATTTCCTCTTAAGTTGAAATCCATGTTATACTATCTGACATATCGGTGCTCGCACAAAGCAATTACACGGATGGTCGCTCCTCAACAACCTTATTCTTCGTGCTAGTTGATGGCATTACTCCGTAGTGTCCTTGGCTAGCGTGAGTATAGAGGTGGGGCGTCACATTGGGTGAAAATTATTAACTTTTAGAAAATACTTGAATTTACTACCTGGTATGGGACAATTAGTTAAATTCTTATGACTACTTGAGTGACAATAATCAATAATTTAGATTTGTATCATCTTATGGTGTTCAGATTTCAGGTCGATAGCTCCCTGAGAGAAGATGATTCATTTTTCATCGACCTATTGAGTCGACATATTCTTAGATTTGAGTAGCGCTCGACGAAACTGCTTAAAGAGGTGTTAGTTGCCCTGACATTCAGGGCGAATATGAGGTGTTAGCGAGCTTGTCATGGCCGATGAAATTGCTTCGAGAGGTATTACCGACCTTGTCATTCAGGGTGAAAATGCTTAAGGAGGTGTTAGTGACCTTGTTAGGGCCGAAGAAACTGCTTGAGGAGGTGTTAGCGACCTTATTAAGGCTATCATAATCTTCTTTCGAATTCATGATTTTGATTATTCATTCATGATAATTGTTTCTTTAGAGATTTTTGGATGGATATTTAGCTTCTTTTAGCTCTAGATAATTTTCAATTATTATCACCATATTTTTTTATGATAGTCCATTGAAGGCTTGATATGGATTTACGATGGTGATTTGGCTTGATATGCCTTATTATATTTAATTGGTTTCAGATATATTTTGAGATGGGTTACTTTATGGTTACATCATAAATGGAATTTATGAAAAGGTGATTTTATTTGATATGCCTTATTATGATCATTTGTTCTGGTATATTTTTATTGTGGCTTATTTATTGTTAAGTCATATATTTATGATATCAGCCAAGGTTCGAGATCTCGGTTTCAGCCTTTTGTAATTTTAGGAATTTCAATGTAATTAATAAATTTCATGAATTTCGACTCTAGTTTCGGTTTTGGATATCATTGTTTATTTTTTATATAATAACAAATATATTTGTTTAATTTATGAAAACAAAACATATAAATTATTTGATTGAAAAATAAGATATAAAAAAATACCGATTAATTATAAATGTTTATAACACTAAAAAATGTTTATTCATTATTTCGTTATCAACTTTTTTAGTTACACCATTTGCATATTTTGTGAATTTATATGTTTTCTGAGTTACAATTTTAAATTTGATTATTCATGCATTTGAAACTCAAATTAATTTTTTTTTGAGACTTTTTTGTTGTAAAATTTGAAGTTCAATAGTTTTTATTGAATCGGAATTTCGGGTTGGTCTCATTTCGGTCCCTACCGAAACCTAAACGGAACGATCAAAATCTCGATGTTTCGGTGAAACCTCAAACCTTGATATCAGTATCATCTTACCTTTCTATTAGATGTAGTTTGACCTGTTTATTTTATAATACTCGAGTCAGGCCATGACTCTATAGGTACAGGGACTCATTGACCTATGGATTTTGCGCTAGCATTGAAGTAGACTATTTTAAGCATTTAAGAATTTATGTCATATATATCATCTAGTAGTCATTTTACATATGAAATAGTACTTTTGGATGTGATGTATGTTATGTGGGTCTAGTACTGATATATTGTACTCACACTCTATTATGTATATGATATCTTTTGCTATGATCTGTGACTCTGATTCTTATTTATGTATATTATATACTGTTCAGAATATTTTCTATCATTCTGTTTGTTACTTTATATCAATACTGTACACGTCAAAATTTTCAGTTCGTATCCTTAAAAGATAATAAAGGCGTGTCAGTGTTAGTACAAAGATATATTCGTATTTGATCGCTCTTAAGCAGCTGTCTTCTCCGTATTATTTGATGACATTACTTATAACGTTCTTTAATAATGTGAGTGTAGCGTTGGGATCGTTACAGCTTGATACCAACTATGACGTCCCTACCGTCATACCCATGTTATTAAAGAATATTAAAAAACACGGCTTGTTGAGAATAACCAAATGTGAGCATATATTTAAACTAACACTGACACACCATACTTACTGTTTTAAGGAATATCTGGAATGAGACGTCAATCTGTGCAATATCAGTCTAAAGTAATAAACACATTGGTTTCTGAAAATAAGAACTATATATCATATAAAACTATAATAACATCGCAGCAGAATAATATACATCATATACAATGCACATTGTAGTATAAAATACAACATTAGACTCATATAATATACATTCAAAATAAGTCACTATCTCGAATAATACATCTCATAATCCTACATATAAATACCTTACAAAAGATAAAACTGAAATGTCAAAATGGTCTATCTTCTACTAGCACACCAACCCAAAAGTCTGTAAGTCTTGACACTTGAGAAACTCGATCTGACCCGAGTATTATAAAATAAACGGGTCAGACCATCTCAAAATATCAAAAAGGTAAGAACAAGATATAACACAAAACTATACGACGTTATAATAAATACAAATGCCATATATATAAACAAGGCACTGTAATAGTTTAACTTAGAATCCATTCAAGACAAAAATATTTCAAACGCAACAAAACAAAATAAATTGCAAATTACCAGAAATTACATAATAAATAATAATTTCTCAAAATCCAAAAACCCTAAGTCATATCAATCTCAATGATCGTACTTGTACCGTGGAAAACAAAAATGGTGTCACCCTACTGATTCGATATCAATGACAGTCCATACCAGGAACACAAAATCTTAATATTCAAGAAAACATATCCATACCAATCACAATGATCGAAAAAATGAAATCTTAACTGATCCTAAGCATCATGGAAAATCCACGAGTAAGCTTCTTAAGGATCTATCGGCCCCACGCAAAACACTAAAAGGGAATACATTCTAAAGTGCTAAATACTATTGCTTTTAGTAATCACAAAAACATAACCAAAACGTCCCATACAGTCTCGTGAAATTCGAGTATTTACTAGAATTTATTAAATCTCACTCATTATAGATATCATGGAAAACCTGAACTATATTCTCTTAACGATTTATCGGCCCCTTGCCGAACACCAAAAAAGAATACAACCCTAAAGTGTTAAATACTTTCTCAAAGGAAATCACAAGAATTTAACCAAAACATCACATATTATCCGGTGAAAGTCAAATACTCACTAATGGTTAGTAAATATAACTCAAACATTTTATCCAATGAGCTATATCATATTCGATGAAGCGTTACTTGAAAGCATTTAGACCAATCAATAACATAAGTCGATTATTAGTACTTCTCATATTATAGTTACAAGGCTTTCAAATTTTATCTCAAAATCTATTCTCAATTCTTGAATAAAATAAAAAACCAAAAAACCAAGATTTATCTCAAGATTTATTAAATAATAAGAAATCATATTTTTAGAGAATTATAAAATAGTTTTTGAAAGCAATATCTATATACGCTAATATCAATAAGTTTTATTTGAAACTTTTAGTTTTTCACATTACTTCATAAAATATTTCATTTCAAAATATACATATTTTTAAATCCAATTTAGAGTTTTAAAACCTATAGTTTCAATCCTTTAAATCTCAAAATTTTGTAAAACTCAAAACATGAAAATTGTAGATCAAAGTATATGCTTTCCAAAAGAAAAGGATCATCAAAATCGGACAGACCGTTCAAAAATTATGGTCAAAAAAATTCTTAGAATTAAAATTCATCATCTTTGTAATTTATTCTTGAAAAAACGACACTAAAATGCATTTTCAACCAGATAAACCATAAAATATTGCAAAAATCAAACAAAAAGATTGTGGATAAAAGTATAAGCTTTCGAATAAGAAAAAAATCATCAAAATCAGACTTATGGTTCAAAAGTTATAGTCGAAACAATTCTCAAGTTTAAAATTCATTATCCCTGTCATTTATTCTTGGAACAACGACACTAAAATGCATTTTCGACCATATAAACCACAAAATATGGCAAAAATAAAAACACAAAAGTTTTAGATAAAAGTATAAACTTTTCGAAACATCAAGAATTATCGGATTCCGATCAGTAACGAAAATGATATTGCCAAATCATTTCAAGTTTAAAAATCAAAAAGTTATATTAAACATAGAATTGCGATTGCACTTTTAATTCTATTTTACGTCAACTAAATGAAAAAATCTCAAAAAGTAACCAAAAATAATTGTTTATCATTGAATCTAACTTCAAACATAAAAAGATTGACCTCAAATGGGTTTGAAACATGAAAGTTATCATATTTTACTTCAGTGTATTACCTAACGCATAGAAACCCAAAATCATCATCTTAATTCACAAATTCAGTCATAGCAAACATAAAGCCAATTATTCTAAGGTAGGAGTGTGAGGAATAAACTCATCTTTCTATTTCTTAATTTAGCAATAATTTCAATTACGGCAGCTTCACCTTGACTCAGCAAACCATAGAACAAAATTTTCATAACATATAGCAAAAACCCCAATTCAACAACTGTAAAATTGAAATTACTTAATTTAAAAGATGGATTAAAATTTCAACTCATTATCTTGAATAATTAGCTTCTAAAAGGATTAACTTTGCAAAGGAATTTGGTGAATTGAGTTCTAGGTTGAAAGAGGAATTTAGTTTCTATTCTTCTGTTTTTCATTTTACTGGAAAAGTGAACATACAGTAAAGAGTAGGAAGATTTTCTCTTTAGCTTATAATTGTTATTGGGCTTGGATTTTAATTTAAACCCAATAAGAGAATAAATTTTTATATAAATTAAAAGAGAAACTTCTTTTTATTTTTCTCAAAGTTTTTCCCTTATTCTCTTCAAGATTCAAACTTTTTTACTATGTTAAAATAAATTATTATAAATTCTAAAATTCCAAAATTTATCCCTTTTATACTTCTTTATTATCTAACATATCCACTATTTGGTTTTGCAACTAAAAAGCCGAATTTCCTTATTGCTTGAAAATTTACACTAGTTCCACAGTATCTCAATTAAGTTTACAACTGAAACAAATTAGTTTAAACCAAACTCAATTTAACTTTCCAATTAATAAAAAGTTCATTAAGTAAATTGTAGGGACGCAATGTTCTTAAGGGGGAGTTTGCAACAACCATGTTATTAATGACCAAATCAATTAAGTTTAATTATGGTTGATAAACTATAATTTGTTATTTTGAAATTTAACTATGCAATTAAAATTTGTTTTTGAATGATTGGATTAATTTAATTAAAAGAAAGGAGTTAATATTTCTTAGTGATGATTTCAATTCAAATTGAGGTATTATTGAATTGACCAGCATAGATTCTGATAATAAAATGAACTATTAATTAAAAAGTTAATTGAACTTGTTTAAATTAATTTATTACAATGATCAAATGAAATGAGATACTGTTGAATTATTTTAGCTTTTCAAGTAATTAGGAAATGTGGATTTTTAGTTGTAAAACTAAATAGTAGATATGTTGGATAATAAAGTAAAATTTGTAAAAATTTAGCTCTTGATTAAAAAGAGTGCATTTTGGAATTTTGGAATTTATAATAGTTTATTTTGTCATAATAACAAAGTTTAAATCTTTAAAAGAATAAGGAAAAACTTTGGGGAAAATAAAAGAGAAGTTGCACTTTTAATTTATATAAAATTTGAGAAAATCTTCCTTCTCTTTACGTTCACTTTTATAATAAATTGGGAAAACAGAAGAATAGAAACTAAATTCCTCTTTCAACCTAGAAACTAAATTGATAAAATCTTCCTTCTCTTTACGTTCACTTTCATAATAAATTATATTATCTTTAATATAATTTTTTGAGTTTTAAACCAGAAACTGATTTGACTATATCTTTTTCGTTACTGATGAAAATTTGATAATTGTTGATATTCTAAAATGCTTACACTATTATCTACAACTTTTGTGTTTCAAGTTTTTCAATATTTTATGGTTTATATGGTCGAAAATGCATTTTAGCATCGTTAAATAAATGACAGAGATAATGAATTTTATACCTGAGAATTGTTTCTATCGCAACTTTTGAATCCCAAGTCCGATTTTGATGATCTTTTCCTTGTTGGAAAACTTATTTTTTATCCACAACTTTTTTATTTTGAGTTTTGCAATATTTTGTGGTTTATATGATCAAAAATACATTTTACTGTCGTTTTCCCGAGAATAAATGACAGGGATAATGAATTTTAAACCTGAAAATTGTTTCGACCATAACTTTTGAACTGTCAATCCGATTTTGATGATTTTTTTTCTTGTTGGAAAGCTTGTACTTCTATATACAACTTCCATGATCCTAGTTTTGCAAAATTTTGGGATTTTAAGGATCAAAGCTGCAAATTTTAAAGCTCTAAATTTTATTTAAAAACAAGTATACTTTGAAATGAAAGGTTTTATAAACGTAAGTGATAATTTAAAGGTTTCAAATAAAAGTTGTTGAAATTAGTACATATATATATATTACTTTCAAAAACTATTTTATAGTTCTCCAAAAATATGATTTCTTATTATTTAATGAATTTCAGTTAAATTTTGGATTTGATATTCATTTAATTTAAGAATTTGGAACAAATTTTGAGATAAAATTGCGGGGACATAATTTTCTTATGGAAAAAGTCGGTAACAACCCAATTATTAATAACCAAATTAATTAGATTTAATTGTTGTTAATAAATTATAATTTGTGATTTTGAAATTTAACTATGCGATTAAACTTAGTATTTGACTGATTGGTTTAATTTAATTAAAAGAAAGGAGTTATTATTTCTTAGTGATGGTTCCAATTCAAATTAAGGTATTATTGAATTGACTAGTAAAGATTCTGATAATAAAATAAATTATTAATTTGAAAGTTAAATTGAGTCTGGTTTAAATTAATTTATTTTGATTAACAAATGAAACGAGACTCCATAGAATTAGTTTAGATTTCGAGTAATAAGAAAATATGGATTTTTAGTTGTAAAACTAAATAGTGGATATGTTTGATAATAAAGAAGTAAACTTGTAAAAAAACTTAACTCTTGAATAAAAAGAGTGCATTTTGGAACTTCGAAATTTACAACAGTTTATTTTATCATAGTAACAAAGTTTAAATCTTTAAAATAATAAGGGAAAAGCTTTTGGGAAAAATAAAAGAGAAGTTGCTCTTTTAATTTATATAAAATTTTATTCTGTTACTGGGTTTAAGTTAGTACCCAAGCCCAATAACAATTATAAGCTAAAGAGAAAATCTTTTTTCTCTTTATAATACGTTCACGTTTATAGTAAATTGAGAAACAAAAGAATAGAAATCAAACTCTTCTTTTAACCTAGAACTCAATTCCTCTAATTCCAATGTAAAGTGAATTCTTGTAGAAGCTAATTACTCAGGCTAATAAGTTGAAACTTTAGTCTATTGTTTAAATTAAATAATTTCAATTTTACAGTTGTTGAATTGGGAATTTTGCTTTATGTTATGAAACTTTTGTTCTAGGGTTTGTTGAGTCAAGGTGAAGCTACCATAATTGAAATTATTGCTAAATTATGAAATAGAAAGGTGAGTTTATTACTCACACATCTACCTTTGAATAATTGGTTTTATGTTTGCGATGACTGAATTTGTAAATTAAGATGATGATTTTGGGTTTCTACGGTTGTTGAAAATGCGTTAGAAAAATACGCTGCAGTAAAATATCGATAACTTTCGCATTTCAAACCCGTTTGAGGTCAATCTTATTATGTTAGAAACTAGATTCAATGATAAACAGTTATTTTTGGTTGCTTTTTGAGATTTTTCCATTTATTTGAACTAAAATAGAATTGAAAGTGCAATCAAAATTCTATGTTTAATATAACTTCCTGAGTTTTAAACTCGAAATGATTTGGCCATATCATTTTTGTTACTGATGGGAATTCCATAATTCTTGATGTTTCGGAATGCGCTGAGGTAAAATATCAATAACTTTTATGTTTCAAACCCCTTTGAGGTAAATCGTTTTACATTAGAAACTAGATTAATGATAAACAATTTCCTTTTTGGTTACCTTTTGAGATTTTTCCATTTAGTTGACCTAAAATAGAATTGAATGTGCAATCAAAATTCTATCTTTAATATAATTTTCTGAGTTTTAAACTTGAAATTGATTTGGCTATATCTTTTTCGTTACTAATATGGCATAACTCATTGAATAGAATGTTTTGAGTTTAATTTACTAACCATTAGCGAATACTTGAATCTCACTTGATAGTATGGGATGCTTTGGTTAAATTTTTGTGATTATCTTTCAAAAAGCATTTAACACTTTAGGGTTGTTTTTTCTTTTGGTGTTCGGCATGGAAGATAAATCTTTAAGCGAATATAGTTACAGTTTTCCATTGATATCTGTAATGAGTGAGATTTACTAGCTTCTAATAAATACTCGAATTTCACCAGACGATATGGCATGTTTTGGTTAAGTTATTTTGATTACTAAAAGTGATAGTATTTGACACTTTAGAATGTATTCTCTTTTATTGTTCGACGTGGGGCTGATAGATTCTTAAGAAGTACACTTTTGGATTTTTCCACGATCCTTGGGATCGACCGAGATTTCCTTTTTTCGATCATTGTGATTGATGTAGATTTGTTTTCTTGGATTTTGTGACGACCCTCCCTTTAACTACCATAAAGACGTATCATCATTAAGAAAGAAAGGGATGAGAAAATAGAAAAGATAGAGAAGAAAGAACAACAACATCAGAATCTCACAGCGGAAAGGCACAAAATACAATATATCACATAACTGTTACATAATTTTACATATATCAGAGCTATACAGATCATACATCACATACTAGACAGTTATAAACTCTTGTCTAGTTAACACAAGTCAATATACAATACCGATAAACAGCTCAGAGATATCAACACAGCGGAACACCATATATACACATATATCTACAACGTAGAAGCCTCCTGCTCCATTGCTCCTCCAGAATTCATCAAATCTAACCTGAATCCCTTGGCTACCCGTAAAAATTTGGGTACCCGAGAGTTTATGAAAACAAAAATAAACTCCGGGTCAGACATGGGTCTGGTATGAGTAAACGGTTTAAAGTTGTTTAACTTTGAAAAACATTTGAAAATAAAGGTATCACGTAAGACTCCCCACAAATAAAAACGGGTAAGTTTTTACCTTACGCTAACCAAAACATTTCATAGGAAATCCAGTTATATTATAATAATGTTGTAACGACCCCAATTTTGAATTTAATTTAAATTGATAGTTAATGCAGATTTTGAACAAATTTGAAATAAAATTTGATTTTTGACTTTGGAATCTGAATTTGAAATATTGAATTTGTATTGAATTGGGATTTATAATAAAATAAATAAATAAATAAGAGATAATGATGTTTAAAACGGAATAAATTTTATCAATACAAAATAAATAAAATAAATGCACATAGTTAAAATTCAAACAACATATTTATAAACTTCGTCAAATATAAAGTGACTACATTGGAAAAGTTATAACAACATAATTCAACAAAACAAAAGAAAAAAAATACAAACAAATACAAATACAAGCTAGGCAATGCAAATAAAAGTATTCAAACAAATAAACAAAACAAAGTAAAATAACAAACAATAGCATATCAGCCACTCTAGAAAAGAAAGAACAAAGCAAGAATAAAATATAGCAAATAAAAGTATCTATGTACAAAGCAACAAGTACATAACATCATCACAGCCGAGTATAGCATGTTGCCTGCAAAGCTCAGTATGCAAGGCAAGAAATAACAAATGTATATAAGCATGGACAAGATCATCAGCCGAGTAAACAAGTCAAAGTAATAAGACTTGAAAAGAAAATATGTGTACATTTGCAAAGTAAAATAAAAAGATCCTTAGTACAGCAAATATGTTTAAGTGAAAACATAAGGTACTTAACAATAAAAACAACATACCAACCATGCTTATTATACTAAACAAAACAAAGAAAAGTGATAAAGGACTCATGCATTTAATACAAAACATCTCAGCCATGCTTATTGAATAAACAAAGACATCACTCTGTACAACTCTCCCTATTTATCAACCATCTTCATTTCAGTTTCGACCATTATTTGAAGTAATATCATTCAAACTTAAACAAAAATATTTCAACAACTAAAGAAATCAAACCCAAAGATCAAAGAGGAAGAGAAAAAAAAAGATTTCAGCTATCAAACTCAAGCCCAGGATCTTCAACTTGATAAATACAAAAAGATTTCAACTTTTAACCTGAAAACTTCTGGAACTAGGGATGTTAAGGTGAGTATCAACTAGCAAATATTAACTTGAATATATATATATATATATATATATATATTTGAAAGTGCTATGTCTATATGTGTATGTATCTGTTCTTCTTGCTTTACAGAGTACAACCCAACTAAGAAAAGAAAAATTCAATTTCTTGTTTTATAATCCATATTAGACTTTGGTTTCAAAACAAAACAGTGGTGTTTAAGTATGAACTACAATAAAAAAAAATCTCATGAAGTAAAAATGCATATAGGATGGAAAAATCAAGTTTTTACAGTAAAAACTTTAATTTCTAGAAAATTCGAGTATCACGAATCATTGATTCAAGTACATAATATGAATCTGATGCAGCTCAGACCCGGATTGAAGAATTGCAAACTAACAGTTTCCATGGCATGAGTCGTTCACAACCTAGCATGAGTCGTTCTCGTCTTAAGGAAGGAGAAGGCCTAGGTCGTATACAACCTAATGAGAAAGGTATAGGTCGTTTCCGAGCTAACTTAAACATGCAACGACCTAAGGGAACACATGAAACTGAGCTGTGACCTAATGAAGGCACTTTAGGTCGGTCACGACCTAAGGAGAGGATGTTAGGTCGTCTACGACCAAAGGATCCACGAGAAAAGAAGCCACGAGTTAATGTGGAGAAAACTTCGGAATTAAGTCGCTCGGTGAAGTTAGGTCGTTCACGACCTAGTGAAGGTTGTTCACGATCTAACATGTTAGGTCGCCCAGATATTAGGTCGCAGGATGTTGAAGATACGCGAACGACCTTACTAAGTCGCAAGAAGATAGGTCGCTCAAAGAACATTCCGATCTAAGTTAGGACGCTGACCTGCTGCCGCATCCTTTAAGGCGCTGTTGGATGATGTTAGGTCGTTCACGACCTATAATTGAGTCTGTTTGTTTTGAGTCGCAAGTGTTAGGTCGTGGCCGACCTAAGTGTTGTAAAATTGTGTTGAGTATAGCGTTGAGTCGCTGTCGTTAGGTCGTTGCCGACCTAAGTTAGGTCGTAAGTCGCGGCCGACCTAAGAGTCTGGTGATGTTTTGTTTGTGTTGCGTTGTGAAAGCTATAAATAGCAGTGTTGTGACATTTGTAATGGTGGTTGATTTTTGAATAAAATTCTCTTTTGTTAGCATTGTGCTTTCATACAAATTAGTAGTTGAGTGTGATCTCCTATCTCCTCTTTCGGTTAATCGAGTGCGCTCGATTCAACGATCGTAGAAGCCGATTCACGGTATCTAGTGCGCTAGATCAACGTACGAAGAATCGTAGATCTTCTTTCTCGGTATCGTGCGCGATCAACGAGACGAAGATAGCTAGAATCCGGTATCTTTGGATCAACGGATTTGGGCCTTGTAGTATTCTCAACTCACCGATTGCTACATTCCATCGATTGAAGTTTGTTTCGATTTATCCGCTGCGTCAGTTTTGGTATCAGAGCCATACTTAGCCAATCATAGCTAAGTTGATTCTTGGAGCCAAATATTTGAAGTTGAAGTTTGAAGTTGTTCATCGTGTTCATATTGAAGTTGCAACAAGAGGGAGAACTTTTGATCCATTCCATTTTGGATCAAAGTGTTAAAAGTTTTTGAATTTGAGGTTGAAGGCCGTGTATACTTGTGGGAAGTAGCCGAGCCTTGTGAAGGGTTTTGAAGTTGAAGCCGTGACTTATTGTTGTTTGTTGAAGTGTTTGTGAAGTTTTCCAATCATGCCACCATGGAGAGCTAATCGTCATCAAAACGTTGAAGCTTTGTATCGAAGAGAAGAAGCCGAGCTTTTGGAACAACGTATTAATGAGAAGTTCGATGAAGGCATTGGAAAATTGGAGAAATTGATGAATGACTTGAATCAAAGGAGGAGATCACCAAACTCAAACCATGGAGGAAACCGAGTTTCGCCATCGGTTACGGAAGCGAGGAGGGTATCACCACATTCTTTTAGAGATAGAAGAGAAACATCAATTTCATCACGACGAGATCATCGTGACTATGCACATGAAGAGAGAAGAAGTCAACATGAATTTGACAATGAAGCCTATAGAGATGAAGAGAGACATAGTCAAAGAAGCATGCATGAACGAAGGGATGATAATGGTCTAGATCGATGTAGGCGTACCTTTGATTTTGTTGAAGAGGGTGATAGAACTAGTATTCATTATCGAGATCGAGACCAAATTCGAAATTCTTATCGGGATGTTGAAGATGATCGACGTTGGGAATCGGGTATGAAGATGGAAATTCCAGAATTTAAAGGAGGAATGGTAGCAGAAGAATTTCTCGATTGGATTTCTAATGTTGAAGAGATCTTTGATTTCAAAGAGGTTCCTGAACATAGGAGAGTGAAGTTGGTTGCTACTAGGTTGAGGGGGAGAGCTTTGGCGTGGTGGCAGCAAACTAAACTTACAAGGGAGAGAATGGGGAAGTCAAAGATAGAATCGTGGGATAAGATGAAGAAGTTGATGAGATCTACTTTCTTACCTTACAATTATCAGTCACTTATGTACCAAAGGTTGCAGAATCTGAGGCAAGGGACGAAGTCTGTTAGTGATTATGCTGATGAATTTTAACAACTCATTGCCAGAAATGATATTATGGAAACGGAAGAACAACTAACTGCTAGATTCATTGGGGGATTGAGAATGCAGATCCAGGATATGGTTAATATGTTCGATCCTAGATCAGTTGCAGAGGCACATCAGAAAGCGTTAGCTTGGGAGAAGCAAGGAAGGCATGGAGGTGGTGTGTTTACTAATTCCAATAATCAAGCGAAGGGTGTTAGTGGAAGTTCTAGTGTTCCTAAACCTATTACAAAACCAGTGGTGAAGGAGGCTGAGAAGGCGAAGGTTAGCAGTGGGTTCAAATGTTATAACTGTCAGGAGTTGGGTCACAAAAGCAACGAATGTCCGAAGCCGAAGAAGAGAACCATGGTTGCAGAAGTTGAGGAGGATGATGGTGAGGAGGCAGAATGTTCAAATGCACCTTATGTTGAGGAGGAAGAAGAATTGTTTGGAGATGAAGGTTGTAATCTTATGATGAGGAGGTCATGTCTTACACCAAAGCAAGAGGAGGATTTTAGTTGGTTGAGAAGCAATATTTTTCAGTCGACATGCACTATTCTGGGAAAGGTTTGCAAGTTCGTCATTGATGCTGGAAGTTGCGATAATATTATTTCTACCGAGGCTGTGAAGAAGTTGAACTTGAAAACTGAGAAACATCCTAAACCGTACAAGCTAGCATGGTTAAGGAAGGGTGGTGAAGTGAAGGTGTGTCGAAGGGCTTGTGTGAATTTTTCCATTGGGAAGAAGTACAAAGATGAAATTTGGTGTGACGTTGTAGATATGGACGTATGTCATCTGTTGTTGGGCAGACCATGGCAGTTTGATAGATCAGTTCAACATGATGGTCGTGCTAATAGTTACAGTTTCATGTTCGAGGGTACTAAAATCACTTTGGTTCCCAAGAAGCAACAACAGAAGGAGAGCAAGATGGAGGAGATTGAGGAATTGAAAACTCTGTTGACTTTGAAGGAGTTTGTTAAGGAGGTTGAAGAGGAGCCTGAAGTCTATTTGTTGATTGGGCGAGAGAGCAGTGAAGAGGTTGAAATTCCTGAAGAAGCAAAGCCAGTTTTGAAAGAGTTTGAAGATGTGTTTCCAGAGGAGTTGCCTAAGGAGTTACCACCATTGAGAGACATTCAACATCAAATTGATCTTGTTCCAGGAACAGTGTTACCACATAGACCACATTACCGAATGAGTCCGAAGGAACATGAGGAGTTACGAAGGCAGGTGGAAGAGTTACTTGAGCAGGGACGTGTTCAGGAAAGCTTGAGTCCTTGTGCAGTACCAGCTTTGTTGGTGCCGAAGAAGGATGGAACATGGAGAATGTGTACCGATAGTAGAGCTTTGAACAAGATTACTGTTCGTTACAGATTTCCTATGCCGAGGTTGGATGACTTGCTGGATCAGTTGAGTGGGGCTACTATATTTTCGAAGATTGATTTGAAGAGTGGTTATCATCAAATTCGAATTAGACCAGGTGACGAATGGAAGACAGCTTTCAAGACAAGAGAGGGGTTATACGAATGGTTGGTTGTGCCATTTGGTTTTTCGAATGCACCTAGTACATTCATGCGGGTGATGAATCAAATCTTTAGACCATTCATTGGGAAGTTCGTCGTGGTTTATTTCGATGATATTCTGATATATCGCAGGAGTATGGAAGAGCATGTTCTACATTTGAGGGAAGTGTTGATTATTCTCCGTGAAGAACAATTTTATGCTGCTACGAAGAAATGTGTGTTTATGACAAAAAGTGTCTTATTCCTGGGTTATGTTGTTTCAGGAGAAGGTATTCAAGTTGATCAGAGTAAAGTAGAGGCAGTCAGGAATTGGCCACAGCCAAAGACAATTACGGAAGTGAGAAGTTTTCATGGGCTAGCATCATTCTACCGAAGATTCATTCCACACTTCAGTAGCGTGATGGCTCCAGTTACTGATTGCATGAAGGGTAAACAGTTTTCGTGGACAGAAGAAGCCGGGATTGCTTTTGAACGAATCAAAGAACTGTTGACGACAGCGCCAATTCTTGTTTTACCTGATTTTCAGTTGTTGTTTGAGCTACACACTGATGCATCAAAGGTTGGGATTGGAGGAGTGTTGAGTCAGCAGGGGAGACCTATTGCATATTTCAGTGAAAAGTTGTCAGGGGCAAAGATGAGATACAGTACATATGACGTTGAATTTTATGCTGTTGTACAAGCTGTTAAGCATTGGAGACACTATCTATTTCAGAAAGAATTTGTTCTGTACACTGATCATGAGGCATTGAAGCATTTACAGGGGCAGGATAAAATTTCAGCGAGACATGCATCGTGGATTGCTTATTTGCAACAATTTACTTTTGTTGTTAAGCACAAATCTGGGGTGACGAACCGTGTGGCTGATGCTTTAAGTAGGAGGAGTCATTTGTTGACAACATTGAAGGTTGAAGTGACGGGGTTCGAATTACTGCCAGAGATGATTGAAGAAGATCCTTACTTTGTGAAATATGTTGAGAAAGTGAAGGAAGGGAGTACTGATGAATTTATGATGATTGATGGATTTTTGTTTAAAGGAAATCAGTTATGTATTCCTGAGAGCAGTTTGAGAATGAAAATTATCAAGGAGTTGCATGAAGAAGGCCATGTGGGTAGAGATCGTACATTGCAATTGGTTTCTCAATCTTATTTTTGGCCGTCGATGAGAAAAGAAGTTGAAAGATTTGTGGAGAGATGCCATATTTGCCAGGTTTCAAAGGGAACAGCGACGAATGCAGGGTTGTATATGCCATTACCTGTACCATCTAAGCCATGGGTTGATATCAACATGGATTTCGTTTTGGGTTTGCCTAGAACTCAAAGGGGAAATGATTCGATATTTGTTGTAGTGGACAGATTTTCGAAGATGGCACATTTTATTGCCTGCAAGAAGACAGCGGATGCAGTTCGAGTGGCATAATTATTCTTTAAGGAGGTGTATCGATTGCATGGTTTACCAGAATCTATTGTTTTTGATCGGGATACTCGTTTTCTGAGTCACTTTTGGTTAAGTTTGTGGAAGATGGTGGGAACAAAGCTGAAGTTTAGTAGTGCTTATCATCCGCAAACTGATGGACAGACAGAAGTTGTTAACAGGTCATTGGGAAATTTGTTGCGATGTCTTGTACAGGATAATTTGAGAAGTTGGGACATGAAGCTATGCCAAGCAGAGTTTGCTCATAATCATGCCATGAATCGTAGTACGAGTTACAGTCCATTTCAGATTGTGTATTCAAATTTACCCAGGGGACCGTTAGATTTGGCAGTAGTACCGCAGTCAAAGGGAAGAGCTAAACGGGCTGTTGATTTTGTTGTAGAATTAACCGAATGTCATAAGATCGTTCAAGAACTATTAGAAAAGTCAAATGAGAAGTACAAGCAGGCTGCTGATTTGAAACGACGAAGTGTTGAATTTAAGGAAGGTGATTTGGTTTATGCTGTATTGACAAAGGATCGTTTTCCTGTGGGTGCTTATAACAAGTTGAAAGCTAGAAAAATTGGTCCTGTGGAAGTTGTGAAACGGATTAATGAAAACGCTTATAAGCTGAAGCTGCCGGAGGATGTGTACACTTCTGACGTGTTCAATGTTAAACATCTTATACCATATTATGGAGATGAACAATCTGATGTGGAAGAATTTACGAATTCGAGGACGAATTTTTCTCAACCAGGGAAGGATGATGCAGCTCAGACCCGGATTGAAGAATTGTAAACTAACAGTTTCCATGGCATGAGTCGTTCACAACCTAGCATGAGTCGTTCTCGTCTTAAGGAAGGAGAAGGCCTAGGTCGTATACAACCTAAGGAGAAAGGTATAGGTCGTTTCCGAGCTAACTTAAACAGGCAACGACCTAAGGGAACACATGAAACTGAGCTGCGACCTAATGAAGGCACTTTAGGTCGGTCACGACCTAAGGAGAGGATGTTAGGTCGTCTACGACCAAAGGATCCACGAGAAAAGAAGCTACGAGTTAATGTGGAGAAAACTTCGGAATTAAGTCGCTCGGTGAAGTTAGGTCGTTCACGACCTAGTGAAGGTTGTTCACGATCTAACATGTTAGGTCGCCCAGATATTAGGTCGCAGGATGTTGAAGATATGCGAACGACCTTACTAAGTCGCAAGAAGATAGGTCGCTCAAAGAACATTCCGATCTAAGTTAGGACGCTGACCTGCTGCCGCATCCTTTAAGGCGCTGTTGGATGATGTTAGGTCGTTCACGACCTATAATTGAGTCTGTTTGTTTTGAGTCGCAAGTGTTAGGTCGTGGCCGACCTAAGTGTTGTAAAAATGTGTTGAGTATAGCGTTGAGTCGCTGTCGTTAGGTCGCTGCCGACCTAAGTTAGGTCGTAAGTCGCGGCCGACCTAAAAGTCTGGTGATGTTTTGTTTGTGTTGCGTTGTGAAAGCTATAAATAGCAGTGTTGTGACATTTGTAATGGTGGTTGATTTTTGAATAAAATTCTCTTTGTTAGCTTTGTGCTTTCATACAAATTGGTAGTTGAGTGTGATCTCCTATCTCCTCTTTCGGTTAATCGAGTGCGCTCGATTCAACGATCGTAGAAGCCGATTTACGGTATCTAGTGCGCTAGATCAACGTACGAAGAATCGTAGATCTTCTTTCTCGGTATCGTGCGCGATCAACGAGACGAAGATAGCTAGAATCCGGTATCTTTGGATCAACGGATTTGGGCCTTGCAGTATTCTCAACTCACCGATTGCTACATTCCATCGATTGAAGTTTGTTTCGATTTATCCGCTGCGTCAGAATCCTAAATGGAAGACATGATTTTTAAATCTTGTTTAATGATTTTTAAGCAATTGGTTTAAGAGCAGTTTTTTTTTGTTCGAAATTTGATGATCAAATTCCGGTGATCCATCGATTCGTGGGGCTCGGGGATGTGTGCAGGCGTAGAGGAGCCTACATGGATGCTAGGAAAAATATTCGGAGGTTGATCTATGCCTTGTGGAAGCGGCGGCGAGTAGATTGTTTCTGGTGACCTAGTTTTAGAGTGGCTGATGTTTTCCACTCGCGCGTCGTCAACGATGGACTGAGTGCCACGCGACTTTGCGAAAAGATAGAGGGGATATTGGAGGGTGGTAGCCGGAGTTTGAAGCTTCCTGGTGGTTGACGTTTCGTGAACGAGCCGTGTTTCCAGGATGATGGAGAAACCTGGTCACGTTTCCAGGTTTGAGTTTGAACAACTCAAAATTTGATTTCGCGTGCGTAAGGAAGTTTGGATGGTCAGAGGTGGATGTGTGGGTGCTGGCTAGTGTGTAGAAGCCAGCGGCGATGACTGGAGCCGGCCAACGTCATTGTGCACGTGCACAGTGATGAGCGTGTGTCAGCAAATGTTGCTTCGTGGCAACTCGAAGTGGAGCTCGAGATTTTTGTGATTTGACTCGAAACTTTGGGTTGTTGCGTGTGTGTTGCCTGGGAAATTTAATCACAGGTTATTGAAATTTTATCGTGTTGTTGAAATTTAAATAACAACATAAACTAAAAAGAAAAAAAAAGAAATAGGAAGAAGAAGGATATGAGTAGAAGAAAGAATGAGTAGGGGGAAGACGCGACTTTGACTCGCGTAACTTGAGTATTTTACTCGGGGTTTCCAGTGTTGGCTTGAAGCCAAATATAGTATTGACTCGGGAGTTAAAATTCAAGTTTTAAAATAAAGTTGAAAATCAAAGTTTAATCAAAATTAAAAATGGATTCAAGTTTTCTTTGAATTCAAATCTGTAATTTTAAATCATTATAAAATCTGAATCGTTTTAAAACAAGTTGAAATTAAAATAGTTTTTTTTTAAAGTAAACTTGTTTTTCAAACAAACATTTAAACTTAAATTTGATAAAGTTCTTTTATAAAAGAATTACGAATGAAAATATATGTTTTGTTTTATCTTGAATTTGCAAGATAAAACGTAATGTATTTTAAAGCTTAAGTTTCAAATAAAAATTTAAGTAGTGTAGCTAGAACTTTCCTTATATAGGTTTATAAGTGGACATTTAAATTTGATAGATGTTTAAATATATAATCATTTTAAATCTAAAATTTAAAAGTGTAATGTTTAAAATACACATAAATGATAATGAATTCATAAATAAAGAAATTTATTATCTTAGAGTAATTAAGGAAATAAAATGATTTAATAAGGTAATAGAGGAATGATTTTTTTTAAATTATAAATAAATAATTAGATTTATTTATAATCAGAAATGATTAATGATGATTTAATCTAAGGTAATTTCTTAATGAAAGTAATTAAAGATTTAATTTCTTTAAAATAATTAATTAAGGGGTAAATTAATTTTATAATTGGTTTAAAGGTTAATTTAATAATTTGTTAATTAAGAATAATTAATTAAAGTGTTTGATTAACGAATTATATCAAGTGAATTGTAATTAATAAATCAGAATTGAATAATAAATTCATAAGTAATTAATTTAATTGGGAATAAATTGAATTACTTAGGATTAAACAAATAATTAATCCTATTGGTAAATGACTATTGGATGTTTGACCTTACTTATGGATGATCGTATTATATGGGATGCCTTGAATTGATTGTCCTGTCTGATATGTGATATTTTATTATGTGGTTTGTGCCGTGTATGATTTATTCATTTATTTACATCTGCATATTGTCTGTGAATTGTGAATGGAAGATAAGCGTTATATCGCTTATCAACTATAATTCTATGTTTTAATCTATGATGATCGATGATGTTGCACTATTGTGTAAAACCCATGGACCACACCATACACACACAATTATGGATTTCACGAGGAAATCAGTTAAGTCGCAGATTTTTGAAATAGTTTTAGATTTGAATTTTTAAATTCAAATGTTTTGGAAATGGAATCGGAATAAATGTGAAAGAGTTTTGGAAATGGAATTTCAAGATAAAATGTATTTTTAAATTACTTGATTGAGTTTTGGAATTTAAATACTTTGATTTAAATTTGAATTCAATATTCAAATTGAATTCTGTAACTTGAAACTAGGGATTAAGGATATTATACTAGTCATTATGAGTTAAACCATTTTTAAAGTATTATTTTTGGGAATTTGAATTAACCCAAAGATTGTAACTTGTATAAATGAAATCGGGTGTTTCCGAAATAACACTGTTGTTTCTAAATGATAGAAAGCTTTCATAGGAGGAATGAATTTCAAATTGTATTAAAAGGATTTCAAGTTTAAACTGAAATAATCTTCCAAGTTATAGATGAATATCTGGAAACGAATTTTGAAAGAAAATATTTGGGAACGAACTTTGAAAGATATAATTTAAATCTTAATTTTAAAGATTTAAATGAATTAATCCAATTGAGATGGAATTGTTTTGAAATCCAGGAATAAATATTTGTGAAAGTAGGTGAACTTTATGAAATAAATCTTTTGTGTAAAAGATTTGAAATGGTAATTGGATTAAACCATTTGAAAGAAAGTTTGAATTATTAAGTTGTGACTTAATTGAAATCCCAATATCCATATGTTTTTGAAATAGTGCGCTCACTGTTCGGTTTAGCCGGGAAAGGACCTTTGTGTCGTATAACCCATTACGAATATGTGATTCGACGTTTATGGATAGCATTTGAAGACCGGTGATGAAGACCGGGTATTTGCGAAAGCGATAGGTGACCTATCGAATGTTTCTGCACCGAGTCTCGCCGGTATAGAGACTCCCTAAGTGATGGGAAATCCGATCGGGATTGTGAGTATCCGGATTGCAAGGACTTCTTTGTAAGTGCCTTCGGTTCTGTTCGAGCCCGGAACAGACTTGTTTGGATAGTATGTCTAACATTACAAATCGAGATATAAAGCTGATTTCTTTCAAATATATTTCTGTTGGTGGCGGAGAATTTATTCTCTAAGCTTAAACCCTTCTCTGAGACGTACGAGCTCAGAGGTTATGTAGTTGATGGTTATCAGCGATATATTCCCAATTTGGTAATGTGACATGCTGAGTGTTGCTGTGAAATGATCATTGTGTTGATCATTTGTGATAAGATCATTTGTTTGATCGTTTATCTTTGTGATCATTTCTATGATCATTTGTTGACCCAAAGCATGACTTTGTATAAAGCGTGGCTTTGTGGACGTGACTTCGTCGAGCTTCACACCCCGGAATGGTCAAAACAGGAAAGATGCGGCAAGTTATAAGGGGTAGCTCACTTTAGGGTATGTGCATTTCCTTCTGGAAAAGGGTGGTATCATGGTATGGAGCCCATATACTTACTCATGTTGAAACACTTTATTTATGATTGTGTGATGTTGATTACGAGCGCTCGGTTAAATGTCCCAAAGGACCGGGGGATGACATACTCGTGTCAGTA
This sequence comes from Allium cepa, assembly GCA_030765085.1. NCBI lineage: Eukaryota > Viridiplantae > Streptophyta > Magnoliopsida > Asparagales > Amaryllidaceae > Allium > Allium cepa. The sequence goes on along the minus strand of CM060942.1, from coordinate 380,727,563 downwards.
GTTACCCAGTTAGGGGTAACCCGGCCTTGTGTTGGAAGAGATCCGGTTTGGTTCTCAGGGACGTCCTTCCAGAGGCGTTCTCATGTGGCAATGGGAAGTTCCTTGGCCTGACCATTCGTTGGAAATCCAAAGTAACAATACGATCTTGTACGGTATTAGTTGTAGAACCTATCATTCACTTATGGTGGTGCCCCACTGTTTGGATGGTATCTATAGTAGGCATAGTTCGAAATGTCTATGCTAGCTAAGATTTATATCTTTATTTTTGAAATGAATTTCTCTACACTATGCACTAGTAATAATATCAAATGTTTCTTTTTAATGCGTATCAAGCATCTTTGTCTATCATAAGGAGAAATCACCTCCGATTCCGCGTTTGCATTGTGTGTGTATGCGGGAGGCCTTATGGTAGTCTCATTTTAAAAAAAAAGCATTGCGAATTGACTTTGAAAATCTTTTGTTGAATGTTTTAAAAGATAAACTGTTTTTGTTGCTCACACCAGTCCCACGACTGATCCGGAATTTATTGTTTTCTTTCCTAAACTCTGGGTGCTCAAAATTTTCTACACGAGCAGTCTAGAGTTGGGTTTTTCAGATAGTTAGATATAGTGGATTATCTGGAGCTAGTTCAGTCTCTGGACCACACTGCACTTGCTTATCTGTGTGCATCGTTTTGGGGAGTTCGAGCTATTGCTGGATTGGTTCTTGGAGATGGAGTTGCAGTTTTTGGAGTTCTTCCTTGAAGACAATCTTAGAGTTATTTGTTCTGCTGCTAGTGTTATCTATTTTTTTTTCTTTTCCGCTGTTATTTTTTGTATCATATCTCTGATGTATATTGATATCTACTGGATCATCTGTTGTATCAGATATTGTATCAAAGCTGTATATCAATGTATTATTCTTTTATTCCGCTGTGTTATTTACTTAATGTTGTTATAAGCTCCGGCGAATCGGATTTGAACGGTCGAATCTATTGGATTCGAATACGATTTGAAGTATGGATGTCGAATTTCGAGCGGGCAAAATCCGTTCTCGTCACATTTGGTATCAGAGCTAAGGTGAAACTTTAGCTCAGGAGTATAACACGTTAAGTAGCTCATTAGAGATAGGGTGAAGTATACCCTAGAATGAGTATATCCCTAAGATATCTGTTCGAATGCCTCAGTAAATTCTCTTGCTATTTACTAATAGTAAGTATGAGTGCAAGAAGAGAACAAGATAGGGGATAGGGAAATATGACTATAATTGGTCAATACCCTACAACAGTGGAAATAACTTTCTTATCAATTTCTTTGATTCGTCTTTCCAAATTCTTTTGATTGCTTCGTGACCACTACAAGAAGACGTTTCTGTGTGATGGTGGCCCTACGAATCATTGTAGAAATCCTTCCTTTGTATTTTCATTGGTTTCTTATCAGTTTTTGATTTAAACTCTAATGAATGAAAATTTGAAATTTGTAATTGAAAATTTTAAATAAATTGGAAAATTTTAAATTAAGTTAAATTGATTCATAGAATATGAAGATAATTTGAATTGTATCGATAAAGCGATTTCCTTTAAAATCAAAATTTGAAATTCTATTATAATTTCTTGCGAAGACTGAAGTTCGAAGAGGGACAAGTTGGTATGTATTCTAAGATATTCCGACTTAAATTTGGAATCCATAACGTGTGTTCGAGGAATTATAGGAGATCGAATCTGTCTATCTCTGTGTGTTTTCGTGCCTGCGAATTTCGAGGACAAAATCCTTTTAAGGGGGAAGTCTGTAACGACCCCAATTTTGAATTTAATTTAAATTGATAGTTAATGTAGATTTTGAACAAATTTTGAAATAAAATTTGATCTTTGACTTTGGAATCTGAATTTGAAATATTGAATTTGTATTGAATAGGTATTTATAATAAAATAAATAAATAAATAAGAGATAATGATGTTTAAAACGGAATAAATTTTATCAATACAAAATAAATAAAATAAATGCACATAGTTTAAATTCAAACAACATATTTATAAACTTCGTCAAATATAAAGTGACTACATTGGAAATGTTATAACAACATAATTCAACAAAAAAAAAGAAAAAAAAATACAAACAAATACAAATACAGGCTAGGCAATGCAAATAAAAATATTCAAACAAATAAACAAAACAAAGTAAAATAACAAACAATAGCATATCAGCCACCCTAGAAAAGAAAGAACAAAGCAAGAATAAAATATAGCAAATAAAAGTATCTATGTACAAAGCATCAAGTACATAACATCATCACAGCCGAGTATAGCATGTTTCCTACAAAGCTTAGTATGCAAGGCAAGAAATAACAAATGTATATAAGCATGGACAAGATCATCAGCCGAGTAAACAAGTCAAAGTAATAAGACTTGAAAAGGAAATATGTGTACATTTGCAAAGTAAAATAAAAAGATCCTTAGTACAACAAATATATTTAAGTGAAAACATAAGGTACTTAACAATAAAAACAACATACCATCCTTGCCTATTATACTAAACAAAACAAAGAAAAGTGGTAAAGGACTCATGCATTTAATACAAAACATCTCAGCCATGCTTATTGAATAAACAAAGACATCACTCTGTACAACTCTCCCTATTTATCAACCATCTTCATTTCAGTTTCGACCATTATTTGAAGTAATATCATTCAAACTTAAACAAAAATATTTCAACAACTAAAGAAATCAAACCCAAAGGTAAAAGAGGAAGAGAAAAAAAAAGATTTCAGCTATCAAACTCAAGCCCAGGATCTTCATCTTGATAAATACAAAAAGATTTCAACTTTTAACCTGAAAACTTCTGGAACTAGGGATGTTAAGGTGAGTATCAACTAGCAAATATGAACTTGAATATATATATATATATATATATATATATATATATATATATATTTGAAAGTGCTATGTCTATATGTGTATGTATCTGTTCTTCTTGCTTTACGGAGTACAACCCAACAAAGAAAAGAAAATTTCAATTTCTTGTTTTATAATCCATATTAGACTTTAGTTTCAAAACAAAACAGTGGTGTTTAAGTATGAACTACAATAAAAAAAATCTCATGAAGTAAAAGTGCATATAGGATGGAAAAATCAAGTTTTTACAGTAAAAACTTTAATTTCTAGAAAATTCGAGTATCACGAATCATTGATTCAAGTACATAACATGAATCCTAAATGGAAGACATGATTTTTAAATCTTGTTTAATGATTTTTAAGCAATTGGTTTAAGAGCAGTTTGTTTTGCTCGAAATTTGAACTTTGATCAAATTTCGGTGATCCATCGATTCGTGGGGCTCGGGGATGTGTGCAGGCACAGAGGAGCCTACATGGATGCTAGGAAAAATATTCGGAGGTTGATTTATACCTTGTGGAAGCGGCGGCGGGTAGATTGTTTCTGGTGACCTAGTTTTAGGGTGGCTGATGTTTTCCACTCGCGCGTCGTCAACGATGGACCGAGTGCCATGCGACTTTGCGAAAAGATAGAGGGGATATTGGAGAGTGGGTAGCCAGAGTTTGAAGCTTCCTGGTGGTCGACGTTTCGTGAACGAGCCGTGTTTCCAGGATGATGGCGAAACCTGGTCACGTTTCCAGGTTTGAGTTTGAACAACTCAAAATTTGATTTCGCGTGCGTAAGGAAGTTTGGATGGTCAGAGGTGGATGCGTGGGTGCTGGCTGGTGTGTAGAAGCCATCGGCGATGACTGGAGCCGGCCAACGTCATTGTGCACGTGCACAGTGATGAGCGTGTGTCGGCAAATGTTGCTTCGTGGCAACTCGAAGTGGAGCTCGAGATTTTTGTGATTTGACTCGAAACTTTGGGTTGTTGCGTATGTGTTGCCTGGGAAATTTAATCACAGGTTATTGAAATTTTATCGTGTTGTTGAAATTTAAATAACAACATAAACTAAAAAGAAAAAAAAGAAATAGGAAGAAGAAGGATACGAGTAGAAGAAAGAATAAGCAGGGGGAAGACGCGACTTCGACTCGCGTAACTCGAGTATTTTACTCGGGGTTTCCAGTGTTGGTTTGAAGCCAAATATAGTATTGACTCGGGAGTTAAAATTCAAGTTTTAAAATAAAGTTTAAAATCAAAGTTTAATCAAAATTAAAAATGGATTCAAGTTTTCTTTGAATTCAAATCTGTAGTTTTAAATCATTATAAAATCTGAATCGTTTTAAAACAAGTTGAAATTAAAATAGTTTTTTTTAAAGTAAACTTGTTTTTCAAATAAACATTTAAACTTGAATTTGATAAAGTTCTTTTATAAAAGAATTGCGAATGAAAATATATGTTTTGTTTTATCTTGAATTTGCAAGATAAAAAGTAATGTATTTTAAAGCTTAAGTTTGAAATAAAAATTTAAGTAGTTTAGCTAGAACTTTTCTTATATAGGTTTATAAGTGGATATTTAAATTTGATAGATGTTTAAATATATAATCATTTTAAATCTAAAATTTAAAAGCGTAATGTTTAAAATACATATAAATGATAATGAAATCATAAATAAAGAAATTTATTATCTTAGAGTAATTAAGGAAATAAAATGATTTAATAAGGTAATTAAGGAATGATTTTTTTAAATTATAAATAAATAATTAGATTTATTTATAATCAGAAATGATTAATGGTGATTTAATCTAAGGTAATTTCTTAATGAAAGTAATTAAAGATTTTATTTCTTTAAAATAATTAATTAAGGGGTTAATTAGTTTTATAATTGGTTTAAAGTTTAATTTAATAATTTGTTAATTAAGAATAATTAATTAAAGTGTTTGATTAACTAATTATATCAAGTGAATTGTAATTAATAAATCAGAATTGAATAATAAATTCATAAGTAATTAATTTAATTGGGAATAAATTGAATTACTTAGGATTAAACAAATAATTAATCCTACTGGTAAATGACTATTGGATGTTTGACCTTACTTATGGATGATCGTATTATATGGGATGCCTTGAATTGATTGTCCTGTCTGATCTGTGATATTTTATTATGTGGTTTGTGCCGTGTATGATTTATTCATTTATTTACATCTGCATATTATCTGTGAATTATGAATGGAAGATAAGCGTTATATCGCTTATCAACTATAATTCTATGTTTTAATCTGTGATGATTGATGATGTTGCACTATTGTGTAAAACCCATGAACCACACCATACACACACAATTATGGATTTCACGAGGAAATCAGTTAAGTCGCAGATTTTTGTAATAGTTTTAGATTTGAATTTTTAAATTCAAATGTTTTGGAAATGGAATCGGAATAAATGTGAAAGAGTTTTGGAAATGGAATTTCAAGATAAAATGTATTTTTAAATTACTTGATTGAGTTTTGGAATTTAAATACTTTGATTTAAATTTGAATTCAATATTCAAATTGAATTCTGTAATTTGAAACTAGGGATTAACGATATTATACTAGTCATTATGAGTTAAACCATTTTTAAAGTATTATTTTTGGGAATTTGAATTAACCCAAAGATTGTAACTTGTATAAATGAAATCAGGTTTTTCCGAAATAACACTGTTGTTTCTAAATGATAAAAAGCTTTCATAGGAGGAATGAATTTCAAATTGTATTAAAAGGATTTCAAGTTTAAACTGAAATAATCTTCCAAGTTATAGATGAATATCTGGAAACGAATTTTGAAAGAAAATATTTGGGAACGAACTTTGAAAGATATAAGTTAAATCTTAATTTTAAAGATTTAAATGAATTAATCCAATTGAGATGGAATTGTTTTGAAATCCAGGAATAAATATTTGTGAAAGTAGGTGAACTTTATGAAATAAATCTTTTGTTTAAAAGATTTGAAATGGTAATTGGATTAAACCATTTGAAAGAAAGTTTGAATTATTAAGTTGTGACTTAATTGAAATCCCAATATCCATATGTTTTTGAAATATTGCGCTCACTGTTCGGTTTAGCCGGGAAAGGACCTTTGTGTCGTATAACCCATTCCGAATATGTGATTTGACGTTTATGGATAGAATTTGAAGACCCGTGATGAAGACCGGGTATTTGCGAAAGCGATAGGATGACCTATCGATTATTTCTGCACCGAGTCGCGCCGGTATAGAGACTCCCTAAGTGATGGGAAATCCGATCGGGATTGTGAATATCCGGATTGCAGGGACTTCTTTGTAAGTGCATTCGGTTCTGTTCGAGCCTGGAACAGACTTGTATGGATAGTATGTCTGACATTACAAATTGAGATATAAAGCTGATTTCTTTCAAATATATTTCTGTTGGTGGCGGTGAATTTATTCTCTTATCTTAACAACCTTCTCTGAGACGTACGAGCTCAGAGGTTATGTAGTTAATGGTTATCAGCGATATATTCCCAATTTGGTAATGTGACATGCTGAGTGTTGCTGTGAAATGATCATTGTGTTGATCATTTGTGATATGATCATTTGTTTGATCGTTTATCTTTGTGATCATTTCTATGATCATTTGTTGACCCAAAGCATGACTTTGTATAAAGCGTGGCTTTGTGGACGTGACTTCGTCGAGCCTCTCACCCCGGAATGGTCAAAACAGGAAAGATGCGGCAAGGTTATATGGGGTCGCTCCCTTTAGGGTACGTGTATTTCCTTCTGGAAAATGGTGGTATCATGGTATGGAGCCCAGATACTTACTCATGTTGAAACACTTTATTTATGATTGTGTGATGTTGATTACGAGCGCTCGGTTAAAGGTCCCAAAGGACCGGAGGATGACATACTCGTGTCAGTAGTTACCCAGTTAGGGGTAACCCGGCCTTGTGTTGGCAGAGATCCGGTTTGGTTCTCGGGAACGTCCTTCCAGAGGCGTTCTCATGTGGCAATGGGAAGTTCCTTGGCCTGACCATTCGTTGGAAATCCAAAGAAACAATACGATCTTGTACGGTATTAGTTGTAGAACCTATCATTCACTTAGGGTGGCGCCCCACTGTTTGGATGGTAGCTATAGTAGGCATAGTTCGAAATGTCTATGCTGGCTAAGATTTATATCTTTATTTTTTAAATGTATTTCTCTACACTATGCACTAGTAATAATATCAAATGTTTCTTTTTAATGCGTATCAAGCATCTTTGACTATCATAAGGAGAAATCTACTCCGATTCTGCGTTTGCATTGTGTGTGTGTGCGGGAGGCTTTATGGTAGTCTCATTTTTAAAAAAAAGCATTGCGAATTGACTTTGAAAATCTTTTGTTGAATATTTTAAAAGATAAACTGTTTTTGTTTCTCACACCAGTCCCACGACTGATCCGGAGTTTATTGTTTTCTTTCCTAAACTCTGGGTGCTCAAAATTTTCTACACGAGCAGTCTAGAGTTGGGTTTTTCAGATAGTTAGATATAGTGGATTATCTGGAGTTAGTTCAGTCTCTGGACCACACTGCACTTGCTTATCTACGTGCATCGTTATGGGGAGTTCGAGCTATTGTTGGATTGGTTCTTGGAGATGGAGTTGTAGTTTTTGGAGTTCTTCCTTGAAGACTATCTTAGAGTTATTTGTTCCGCTGCTAGTGTTATCTATTTTTTTTTCTTTTCCGCTGCTATTTATTGTATCATATCTCTGATGTATATTGATATCTACTGGATCATCTGTTGTATCAGATATTATATCAAAGCTGTATATCAATGTATTATTCTTTTATTCTGCTGTGTTATTTACTTAATGTTGTTATAAGCTCCGGCGAATCGGATTTGAACGGTCGAATCTATGGCATTCGAATACGATTAGAAGTATGGATGTCGATTTTCGAGCGGGCAAAATCCGTTCTCATCACAAGTGTCTAGGATTTTCAAGTAAATAGAAAATAGCTGAAATTGTTACATGATTAAATTCCAGCTATTAGCCACAAAAGTGGGTAATACAAATCAAAACCGTTGGGTCTCGTAGGGAAAATGGATTTCCAACAATGGCAGGGCTACTGGGGTACCGCCCGTCACAGTACGGGGCCTAGATCACCATACCGAGGATCACTCCCGACCCCCTGCTGCACAAGGCCGGAACCATTCCTTATTGAACAGTCCCGAACAAGATAAACCCTGCGGTTGGCGCGACCAACCACCCACTAAGCCGAAATAAAAAGGGACATCTAGACAGGGGAAATATCTTGTCCTGCTTGGGTATGACCCACCTAACCTTGCTGCATCTCCCCTGTTTTAGCCATTCCCGGTTGATGAGGCTTGAGGCTGCGATTACCTTTAAAGAACATATCACTTAGAATGCTCATCGTCCGCCCGACGATGTGTTGAAAGCATTCAATCCATACAAGTTCGTTCCGGGTTCGAACGAAACCTAAGGCACTATCTCGTTACACTCATTTTGGAATCACCCTCAGAGTCAACGACGATAACCCTTGCATTCTAAATACATCATCTCGATCTTCATTTCAGAATTCACGACTTAACGTTTAGATTGGATTGATGTGGTTTTCGGAGAATCAAAATTGATTTTTCCGATCCCGGTTTCATCGAATCCAAACGCCATTTTATGGGCCATGTTGTCTATTTAACTTAACAGTTCAATTTAATATCAGAATTAACATAGAATTTATCACAGATAAAACATATACAAGCATCATAGATATAACATAACGTAGCACAGAGCATCGCAGAATATCACCACATAAATATCACAATCAGATATTCAACATGACAACCCATAAGCAGTCATCTTTAGGTCTTATTTGTAATTAATTCAATCTAGAATTAAATACCTGAGAGTTAATCATTTAACTCTATTTAATTAGTCATTATTTAACAATCAATTACTTATTTCACTCCGAATTGTTTAATTAATGATTTCTTAATTAATCATTTAGTCATAATTACATACTTATTTTATTTCAAACTATCAGTTACTTAATTATTTCTTAACTCAGCTATTTACTTTAATTAACCATTTAATTTAATAATCTTAATTATTAATCAACTTAATTACCCATTTATTAACTGCTGATTACTTCCTAAATCCTTTATTTATTCTTAATTAAACTACTCGATTAATTAACTACTAATCATTCATAAATTAACTTAAGTAGTCAATTACAAATTTATCAATTATTTATAATCTACGACTAATTATAATTTAAGAGTAGTTGTTCTTAATTTCTTCCTAAACTAATTAAATGCTCAACTTAATGAAACACTTAAAAGTCTTCTCTTAAATTTTGAAAACCAATTATAATATTAATTCCAAACTTAATTATTAGATAACCTTATATTTAATGTAATTAATTACTGAATTTGTTACGCTAATTCATATATTAACTTAATTAACTAATTTAAACTTCCTAATTACAAATTAATTAAATAAGAATCAAGATTCTTAACTTTAAAACTAAACACTTATTAACTAAAAATGTTTAAACGTTAATAAAATCTAATCACGTATCTTTAATTGACTACTAAATTAAGATATTCATTTAAGTTGAAAACATTTTTAGCAATAACTTTATTTTTACTTTGAACTAATACAGTTTAGTAAACCAAGTTTGTTACGCTTAAGCTCTGAAACAATACCCGAGAAAAAAAATCTTACTACACAAGAGAAAGAACCCGAGTTTCCCATCCAACCTTCCGTAGGGCCCCTTCTTCCTCGTTCCTTTTTGTTTTGGAAAAAAAAAACTTTAAGTATTGAAACCTGTAAATTTAGCTGACGAACTCGAAGTAACTCTCGCGCAAACCCTCCTGTGCTCGAGTTTCAACTCGAGTTTCCCTCTCGTTGCAACCGCCTGGCACAACGCCTATGCCGTGCACGCGCACAAGGCGTTGACGACCCACTAGCGACTGGTGAACCCTCTAACATGTCGCAAATGGCCTCGACATCGGCCACACATCCACGAACGAGTCGACCACATCACCATTTAAAATCGAGCACAGCTCGATGAACTCGGACCCATCACCGATCACAAAAACGGTTCGTAAACCCATCGTCGATCACCTGACGCCCAACAACTCCGGTCACACCTCCGCCACCCCCAAACTCCATCCCCTTCCAATGGCAGGAAACTCGGCGCACGATGAAGGTCGCGGCGGCCAACAGTTCGAGCATCACAAAAATTAGATTTACGAAAAAGAAACAATCACCATGGTCGCCACCGTTGATGATTCCACCTCCTCCCATTTTTCCTGTGAATGTCGTAGGCTACTCCTCCACCCCTAGCAACACCGATTACCCAAATGCATCGCATCACCGGAATTCGACCGTAAAGTCAAATTCGAACCTCCCCGAACTGCTCTCAAACCCTCCCACCAAAAATCACCAACTTTACTTTAAAAATCACAGCTTGAGGTAAGGATTTAAGTTATGTTCATGAATCCCTAGTTTATTGAGTTTGAAATGTCCAAATTTTAAAGAACCTTCTGTAAAAAACTAAAGTTTAGCCTGTATATATATTTATACTTTCTGAACTTATTTTTAAAACATTAATTTTACTTGAATATACATATTCACTTTAGACATCGAAGCTTGAAATTGATTAAAAATGGAGGAGTTGATTTGTTTCCAAGATTAGTTTACCCTGAACTATATACAGAGTAGAAATTAGTCTCTGTAATGCCAAACAATTATATATATACAGAGTTTCAGAAGATACTAACACTATACAAGGATAATCACTCATAGATCATACAAAGTTTGAGATTATTTTTACTTGCATTAATTTAAACTGAACAGAAATGTTTACTCACCTGAATGTATACAGAAAGCATTGAGTTTAGAACCTGTTGCCTTGAAACAGAAGTCTGAAACTGTATATTTGAATCTTTTTTTTTAAATCAACTTGAGTTTACTTCCCCTTCTTTTTCTTATTAGCTACTGATCGAACTAAATGGGAATGCATACATATATGTATATAGAAGACACAATTGTATAGAGGAAGTAGCATCTGGACAGGTTTTATTAGTTTGACCAAATAAAATTACTGCAACATGAACAAAGTGCTGAGATTTCGGCTGAAACATGTTTTTATGTCCGAGATGTTCAGGTTTGTAAACATATGAATTGACAAATAATGTACTGAGAAGATGGAAATTGAATGCTTAGGTTGCTAATTATGTTTACACAATTATAAGTATAGTGTACTATGTATAAGATATTTATTTGTAGGCATATATTTGCAGGTCAATTGCTTATGAATGAAGATACTTTGATTGTGAAGATATTTTATTTTGTTATTATTATATTACTTGTTTTATTATCCTCTAGTTTGAACCATATACACATATGTGTTGTGTTTACACTTTATTTTGCTTACTGACTTCTTTGTTTTAAAGTTATGTTGTATGTTATCAAAATTATTAAGCCCTTTGTTTTTCTTATATTTTCATTCTATCTTTAAATGTTTTAAGTTATTTTCTAACTTGTAATATAATTTATTTATATCTATATTTAAATTATGTACAATATGATTTAGTTACATATTATACTTATTATATTATATATTTTTCTATGGTCTTGCAAACTTAAAATGATATTGCAAGTATTTACTACTTATTTCATGTTTTGATTTATATTTACATTTTAATTTGTATTTTATATTTGACTATTAATATTAAACTTAGATTGATGTGTTTACTTACTTATTTATATTTAATTTTGACTTATATTAGCATAAATATTGTATATTGAACATTATCATCTATTTGTATTTTATATTTTATATTAACAAGCTTAGATTTTATTTTGAACATTATTTTCTATATATTGCATTTATATATTTATAACAAGAAAACCTTAAATACACAAGATAAATTTATTTTAAATATTCCTAGAAGATTTTATTTTAAATTCCCAAATCAATCTCTTTTCAGAATATAATTTATATAAATAAATAGCAAAAATTCCAAAATCATATTCATTCTAATATGATCAATTCACATTTTATATTAATTAGATTAAACATTCATTAAAATAACCGGGCCGAAATCCAGGGTCGTTACATTCCTCCCCCCTTAAAAGAATTTCGTCCCCAAAATTTAAAACAATAGTTAATTTAAAAGCTATTATTCCAATCATACAAACATACATATTATTCATACAGTAACAAAATCAAACAGTCTACTCTAACAAACATTACTAGTTATCCGAACATAAATCCAGATAAGCTTTCTTAAAATTATCGAGAGTTTGTCTCTCGATGATCAATAATCCAAACTGGATCCTGACCACAATTAAATTCGACTCAACTTCCAATTTCCTGAATTACTGGTTTAACAATTAATGATGAATCATGAACAAATTTCCTGAGATATGGAATACACAATGAATTCCAGACATCCATTTAGGAAATTAAATTCTGAAATCCAAAGTATTAACTCTTTCCAAATTTATTGACTTCTTTACAGAATCTCAATATTTATTTTAATCAGGCCCGTACGATGTACATATGCCATTCGTACGCAATATCAAATTCGATCGCTCGCTCGATCACACAATTTCACTTTCGAACTAGTATCATCCACTCGACTTTCTAGTACGGACATAGAACTAGTTTCTTGATCAGAAACTGTCATTCTCCTTGCATAGTCACAACTATGATAGAGAATTTCCCAGAATCAATCAAATTCCATATCCATGGTTCGTCATCCAATTCCATTTTAAATCTGGATTACCAATTCCATATGAATTCAATTTTCTTAACTCTGAATATTGAATTTTTATTCACTCTCCATTTATAACCGATTCCTATTATTATTTTTAAATTAGTTTCAATCCTTAGTTTACTTTAAATTTTCAATTTGAAGTTGTTTTGTTGCTAATTTTTTTTTTATATAGTTTTCAAATTCTTAAAAGCTTTGACATATTCTCCATTTGTTTAGCATTACATATTTCCATAAGCACAAATATAAGGTTCCAATCCTTAGCACAATTAATTTCAATCAATTCTCAAACCATTTCCTTTTAATTAAAAGGAATTTACAACTTTCTTGCTTATATAATTCGTTTAAGCAATACAAACTCATATTCAAAATCATCTTATTTTGCTTCCAATAATTCATAGAATTTTATCTAATTCTCATTTACTTCAAACAACCAACTTTCTTATGCAATTTAACAATATCATTGTGAATAAATGATTACTTAAGCTTTATGACAAATCTTAAATTGATTTCAACTTAATTTACACTTGAGTCCATCTCATTTAATTTATTCACAATCCTTTCATTGCATTTTCTTTCATTTCAACAGGTTTGATTTCAAACCATTTTATCAAACTCAACAACCAATATTTAAACAACCATTTCACAATTTACTCACGCTATTATTTCCTTCAAACTATTCCACCTAACAACTTAAGTTTATACTATTCCACCAACTTCCATTTAAATCTTTGATTCGATTCTCCTTTAATCAAATCCCATCTATTTACTGATTAGTTTTTTCTTTTATCCATTCTTAAATTTAAATTAACATTATTAATTAATTATTGAATTTATTCATAATAAGGTTATTCAATTTTATGCTTGAATTAGATTTGCTTACAGCTTACTCCAAATTTAACTCAATTCATTACTTACTTATTTACTTAAGAATTTTATTCCATTTAATATTACCTGTAACTCAATTGAATTTATTTAAATTCAATTTTACTTTAACCCAACTTCAGTTAAATTTAATTACTTACCATTCCTTTAAATTTATTTCTCAATATTTGAGCTCAAAACCTATTTATTTATTTTCAAAGCTTATATTGCTCATTTTATCATTTCATCATATAACCACAATTTCAGATTATATATATATATATATATATATATATATATATATATATATATAGCACTTACTGTCTTAAGGTATACATTTTCATTTTACAACACAATCATTTTACCTTCGAATTTTATATCCAAATAAGTTCACTTTGAACTTCAATTCTATTTAACTTATCTCAGGTTAAGTTCAAATATATTTTCTTCGCCTTCATTTACTTAAATTAAATTTTAATTCCTGGATTAAAATTCTCTATTTCATCTTATTAATATCAACGTTACTTTATAAGTTCAATAGTTGATTTATTCAAACCTTTCACATTATTAAAGAGAATTCTTAGAATTCAATTGCCCGGTTTTCATTTCCAAAACCATTTTAAAATGATAACTACACTTACCTAATTAATATTGCAAATCAAATTTTCAAATTCTAAACACTTGTTTTCACCAAAACAAAGTTTCTCTATTTTGAAAATCTCTAAAACAACTTGTATACCCAACAAGCCCAAACAATATCATGGCCAACTATCCTGGTAGCAATCCATCACTTTAGAAACTCGAAAATAAATACTGATGATGCGGCCATTATCATCAGGATTATTTTCCAGCGACTGAAGTGAGTTCAGTGCTTTCTTACTTCCACAATTTCTTTCAAAACAATTTCCATTCAACAATATTTTTCCAAAACAATATTCCAATATTGCCTTCAAATCTTTGGAAAACACATTTTCAAACATTCCCAAGATTTTAAATTCCCAAATCCTTCTGTTAAATTCATTTTTCAAATTTCTGGGACTTAAATTCTAGTTTAATCAGATTTCAGTTATATTCCTTTTTATTTAAAATCATTCTTAAATAATTTATTTGGTTATAAATCACTCACATTTAATTTTTTATTTGATTGTACTATTAACAATCAAATATCCAAGTATATATAGTTGTTTCAAAAAAATATTTCTTTTATATCAAAATATAATTTTGGGTAAAATTATTTCATTTACCCTACCTTTAAAAACAATACTGTGTCGATCTATTTTGTTTAAGAGTTTAGAAATCCCTATCGATGAAATGGCGTCCCACACATCGACCAGAATCCATAAACACTCATCAGATAAATCAACACAATGTAAAAACAATTTTATATTCACTAACAAATACGCGCTCATATCTATTAATATTCTCAAACTCATTTTAGAGTCCTACAAACTCTATTCTATGAGTCATTCCTACCAGAACCAAGGTTATTCCCAACCTATGCTCTGATATTAACTGTGACGACCCGCCCTTCAACTACCAGAAAGACGTATCATCATTAAGAAAGAAAGGGATGAGAAAATAGAAAAGATAGAGAAGAAAGAACAACAACATCAGAATCTCACAGCGGAAAGGCACAAAATATAATATATCACATAACTATTACATAATTTTACATATATCAGAGCTATACAGATCATACATCACATGCTAGACAGTTATAAACTCCTGTCTGGTTAACACAAGTCAATATACAATACCGATAAACAGCTCAGAGATATCAACACAGCGGAACACCATATATACACATATATCTACAACGTAGAAGCCTCCTACTCCATTGCTCCTCCGGAATTCGTCAAATCTAACCTGAATCCCTTGGCTACCCATAAAAATTTGGGTACCCGAGAGTTTATGAAAACAAAAATAAAGTCCGGGTCAGACATGGGTCTGGTATGAGTAAACGGTTTAAAGTTGCTTAACTTTAAAAAACATTTTAAAATAAAGGTATCACATAAGACTTCCCACAAATAAAAAGGGGTAAGTTTTTACCTTACGCTAACCAAAACATTTCATAGGAAATCCAGTGAAATTATAATAGTGTCTAGGTTTTCAAGTAAATAGAAAATAGCCGAAATTGTTATATGATTAAATTCCAGCTACTAGCCACAAAAGTGGGTAATACAAATCAAAACCGTAGGGTCTCGTAGGGAAAATGGATTTC
Organism: Allium cepa; assembly: GCA_030765085.1. Lineage (NCBI taxonomy): Eukaryota > Viridiplantae > Streptophyta > Magnoliopsida > Asparagales > Amaryllidaceae > Allium > Allium cepa. The sequence continues at coordinate 380,711,856 of CM060942.1, read as the reverse complement.
CAACAATGGCAGGGCTACTGGGTACCGCCCGTCACAGTATGGGGCCTAGATCACCATACCGAGGATCACTCCCAACCCCCTGCTACACAAGGCCGGAACCATTCCTTACTGAACAGTCCTGAACAAGATAAACCCCGTGGTTGGCGCGACCAACCACCCACTAAGCCGAAATAAAAAGGGACATCTAGACAGGGGAAATATCTTGTCCTACTTGGGCATTGTTAACGCTAAAATTTGAACGCTAACACCCCGGTGTATGAGTTATAGTTGTGAAAGCACCACCCGATAGATCGGGAAAGAATTACAAGCAAGTAATAACAGAAAAGCAGTAAACAACAACAATTTTATAGTGGTTCGGCTTAAGGGTATAGCCTACGTCCACTCTAAGTACTTTTATTAATAATCTTGTTACAAGCTGATACAATTCTTCTCAAGTACAATATACTTCAAGCTACAAGTGATTTGGAACAAGTCTTAAGCTTCAATGTCGATTAAAGTCTTTAAATTCATGTTGAAGATGTGTGGTTTCTTCGTGAAGTTCTTTGATGTATTCCTCTAATCTTGAAAGCTCTAAGTGTTGATGAAGTTTTCAATGCAGCAAGGTAACGGTGTATGAAGAGAATGTGCCAAAAGTCCTTTGAATGTTGGAGGTGGCTATGTATTTATAGGCAAGCTTGGACATGAATTCTGCGCATAAGTCCTGAGTCGTGACCGACTCAAGCTAAGTCGTCCCCGAGTCAGGCTAAGTCGTGGTTGACTTATAAAACCAACCTTTCCCCTCTTCATGGCTTATTCCTCTGCTGGATTTCATGACAAGTCTTGAGTCGTGTCCGAGTCAATTTTCCTAGGCATTGTGGCGATGGGTTACGACTCAACGATTTTGAGTCGTGGACGAGTCATGGTGAGTCGCCCCATGTTAACTCAAGGTCGAACTGCTGGCTTGGTCCGAAGAGATAAGTCGTTCCCGAGTCAACTTATCATCACTCCTCTCATATTAGCATGTGTCGTACTCGACTTATCATAAGTCGTAGGTATCCATAAGTCGTGACATTCCTTAGGTCATTCCTTAGGATGAGTCGCGAACCTGTTGAGTCGTTGAACCATGAGTCGTTGAGTCATGAGTCGCTGAGTCATGAGTCGCTGAGTCAGAAACTTCCATAAGTCGCACAACAGTTGAGTCGAAGACTAGCTGAGTCGGTCTTTGATGAGTCGGACCTAGATCATATGAGTCGGTGAGTTCCTTCTTCGGTCATTGAGTCGTACGTGAGTTAATTGTACTTGGCTTTCTGATTTGCACACTTGAACTGCTAACGACTCATGGTGAGTCGTAAATCTTCTGAGTCGCTTAATGCTTTATCCCATGAGTCGGCCCAAGCTTCAGTGGGGTTAACATTTGCCCTTCGAAGCACACGCCTAAGTCGTAGGTCGCGTGCTTCGACTTATCTTACCCCGCGTGTGCCGACTCATATCCTACTACCTTGGTATATAAATAGCATGAATCGTCATTCTTATCTTCTTCTTCTTTTACCGATCTCGTGAGTCGTTTTCCGCCATTAACACATCTCCAAGCTCCCAAAAACAATTTCAACTCAAAATCTCCTCCGATCATCTCTGACATCACACCACGTAAGCAATTTCGCCTCCTTTCTGATTGTCGATCATCATTTCCCTGTGCGTACCGTCCTTATCTTCAATTTATCCCCTTGAGCTTTGCGAGTTAGGTTGCCCTAATCATTGATGGATTGAGGATTGTCTGATCCAATGATCTGCGACTCGAGGCGATCTACTTGATGCGATAAGACTAGGGTTGTAGAATGAGGGTTTATTGGGTTAATGGGTCGGATGGTTGATTCGAATGCTGCTGTAGGTTTGACTCGGCTCCTTTCGTATGACCCAGTGACCCTCACGATTTAATCATGGTACGACTCATCATGCTCCTCGACTTGAGCCTTGAGTCGCGACCGAGACAGAACCCCTGAATTGTGGCCGAGATAAAACCTTTGAATCGCGGCCGAGATAAAACTTAGAGATTTCCTTATTATTTTGACCCAGAGCTCCTTTAACATACTCCACGACCTAAGCCCTGAGTCGTTGCCGAGATAAGACTTAGCCTTGAGTCCTTGCTGAGATAAGACTTGGAGATAATCTCCTTATCTCCACGACTCATGGCTTAGGGCACTGCCGACTCAGAACTTTTGAACCGTTGATGGGTTATGACTTGTGTAAATTCTGTTTGAACATTGGACCATTGCATTAACTTCGAACTATTGAATTTTATTGCACTCATTCACAGGTTATTTTGACTTGCAGGCTAATAACCTGTTCAATACAACATTCACAGAAAACTGGGATGAATATACTTGTCATTGACTGCCCACATCGAATGACAGATTAGTTAACAATAGATGATTAATTTGAATAAATTGTGTGTATGAAGTGCCTTTAACTTATCAATTTCAAACAAAATACCAAAGCAATGCTGAAATAGTCAATAGAAATCGACCCGCTTGCACTAATATTATGCTTGAGCTTTAGATTAACAAGTTCTGAAATGTTTACAATCGATCAAGCATCGATCAGTATAATTCCAGTTAAATATACTTGTCACTTTTTATTAGTCTTGCACAACACTTCACACTTTTTAGGAAACGCGCACCTTCGCATTTGAACATCCAGTTGCTTGTGTAGAATGACCTCTCATCAAGAAGAGCCGATGGGCCAGGCTGAAGATGTCTTCCCAGTAGCTATCCCTGTAGATAACCCTCCGAAGAGAACATCCACAAATTTGAATCAGCGGGTGTTTAACCAACTGCGCGTCCAGTTTGGCATTGATGATGCTGACGTCTTACTTCCGGGGCCAAATGACACCGCAGATAGGCCCCCTCTTGGCTTTGTTGCTGTTAATCGCCAAATGTGCTTGAACGGCGCTATTCCTCCTTTTAATGACTTCCTTCAACAGTTCCTGCTTCGGTTGTCTATCTCTCCATTCCAATTACACCCCAATGGCTACGCCATTCTGATGGGGTTATGTGTTCTATTTAGGAGAGTTTTGGATCGATTACCAAGCTTCGGGGAGATCTGCTATTTTTGCTCATTCACGAAAATTAAAGACCATCCCTCCATCGTGGTTATAAGAAGCGAAACCGCAAACTTATTACTGATCTCTCCGAAAGCGCTCACGGATTTTTGAATCAGTTTTTCTTTGTTCGCTGCCCTCCAGGGTTTTATGCCATCTGGAGAGTGGGAAGTAAGATTTCCTGTCTTTACTTTTTCCGTTTTGAAACTTTCTCGAGATCTGAACTCTCAGTTGCTAATTTCATTCTTTTCCTGTTTTAGCACTTCCACCCCCTGCTAGGGACCCAAGTCTCAAGCAAATTTTTGAAAGATTAAATGCCGTGCCGGTAGAAGAGAGGAGCATAAAGTTTCTGCTAAACGATGAATTTTTACATCAATACGGACTCCTCCATCCCTCTCGCTTTACTCAGCCTCATGAAGCTCCAACGGAGGTTCCTGATTCTCCGGTGAAAACTCCTGATCTTCCAATCTCCACTAAAGAGCACATGCGAGGAGAAATTTCTGCAGAAACCTTACTAGTAAAGTGCTCTACTCCAAGAGATGATGCGGGACCCTCCGAAAAGCCCGCACTTGCTCCCGTAATTGAAGAAGAAGAGGAGCCCCTTTCCCAAACCAGGAAGAGTGCCGACAAAGGAGCTGATGGAGGGAATCAGGTTGGGCATGATGGTGATGACGTCTTTGGGGATTTAAGTGACATAATCGTCACTTCCCAAGAGCTCTTTAAAGATGACCCTGCCTGTGGTAAAACTGTACCCCCGATGATTGAAGCGACATCTGCCCTCCAACAGACTCCAACTCCTTTATCCCAAGAATTGTCACCGACAGTGGGACCTATTACTTCCCCCCAACTGAGGAGTGGTTCGTTAGTCCAACGCGAGTAGTTTGCACTTCACACACAACTAAGGATTTTCCAGCACATTTATGCACTTATCTTCTCATACTTTAAAGATTTCTAAAGCTTATCTTTTCTTATTTCAGATCCTTCAATGACACGCGGCGGATCATATTATCAGGATTTCCAACGCTACGGGGGGCGTGGTCAATATGATTATAGGCGTTACTTTTCCTCCTACAGAGAATCTGATGAAGAAAGGGCTGCCCGAAAGGCTCATGAAAGGAGGACTGAAGAAGAACGTCGTGAAAGAAGGGAGAGAGAAGAGCGCCATGATTCTTGGCAAAACGGCGATGACTCCTACAAGAGAAAATCTCATGACGATCGAGGAAAAGGTCACATGGGTGAAGACTTAAGCAAACGAGCCCGTCACAGTGAAAAGCAGGCCTCTACTACTCCTGAGAAAGTTACTACTCCTGCCTCGCTCGACATTCCTTCTGACTCTCCCGCTCTTGGGAAATCAGACATTCAAACGATAATTAGCAGGCCCAAATTTCAAGTTGGACCGGGTCCTGCCACTCTGCAGAGCCGGTTTCCTCAATGGTGCCTTAAGGGAGTGAGGTTCGACCTAGACTTGGTCCCCATCGACAAGTCTGCCATGTTGCGCAATCTTGATGCCGTCAAGCTCGATATTGAGAGGATGTCGAACTGCCAAAAACTTGTTGACGAGCTTCAAAGGGTTAACCGTGCCAACATAGAGGCCATGCTTACTATGGAAAACGATAAGGCCGAATGGCAAAAGGTCGTTGAGCAACACGACACCGAAATGAGGAACATTGCTTCTTACAACGTGGAGCTTGAAGCAAAAGTCGAGGAATTGAAACATGAGCTTGCTGCTTCCTCTACTTCCTATTCTCAAAAAGAAGAAGTGCTCCTGAAACAAGTGAGAGACGCTCACGCTAGCCAAAGGGATGCCGAAGACAGGCTCGAAGTACAAAAAAGAATCAGTGAAGGCTATGCTACTGATATTGCTGAGCTCCGAAAGAAAAACAACTCCCAGGAGGCGGAGATACAAATGCTTAAGCTTCAGCTTGCCAAAACTGAAAGGGAGCGTGATGAGGCTGTCGCCGGCAAAATCGCAGCCGAAGAATCTCATGAGGCGACCAAAAACAGCTTCGGCTCAACATTATTCGACTTCTACTTGCATAGCGTCTTGGGGCGTGGAAGCCTCGCTTTTCTTGGTCCCAAGTATGAAATCACTTTAGCTGAAGTGTGGGAGGCCGCCCTTGAGATGCTTGGTGCTGAAGGTGCTGGTTATGACGAATCAGCCTTGGAAAGGCATTACTTTGATGATGACACTCGCGCTGCCCTCGCCAAGGGAAAGGAACAACTTGCCAAATTAAGAACTGAAGTGACGGAAGGGGACCAGCTGGAAAAAACCACTTCAACTACTCTAGTCCAGCCACCTTCTTCGTCTGAAGTCAACATTATTGGTTCCAGTTCCCATCTTGCATCTCCCACCAAAGTTACCACTGAGATTACAAGCATACAAGGTGGAGATGAGGGTGATGAGAGCGCTGATGCGCAAGCTTATGAAGTCGATATCAGGAAACCAGCTTCTCCAGGTAACTTCACTGTTAATCTCGCTACTGTCAATTCTGCTCAAGCGGGTTACTCATTTATTTCGCATGAGTTTCATGAGCTCCTTGGCTATTTTCTCAACCTTGATGAGCCTTCATCTCCTCTCTTTACTGACTTTAACCTCTTTTCTTCTGTAGAGAAAGTATCAAGCACTACTCAAATCTCTACTTCTCCGGTAATCCCTCCTCCATCTCTTCAGGTGGCTCCTCCTTCTGCTTCGCAGCCTGGATCACAGGAGGAACAAATAGAGGCTCTCCATGGCCTGGATGATCCCATTGCTTCGCAAGAGCAGAAACATGAGAGACTTGAGGGAGGCGACATATCTCCGGAGCGGACTCCTTCTGACGACATAACTCTATCTAAACTTGTCACTCCAGGAAGTGAGTCTTCCTCAAAGAGGAGAAAGAAGCAAGGAGCATCAAGGAGGAGAGGGAAGATAATCACTGCCACTGAAGAGGAGCCAGAAGTTGGGCCAGCTGCGCCTACCTCTCCTTCCTCCCTTATACCCACTAGCCGACCTGAAAAGCTGGTCATTCGGCCGGGTAAAGGGTCCAAAGGCAGTAAAAAGAAGTGAAGACTTTAGCTTTTTGTCTTTTGTACGAACTGGCCGAGAGTTGTGCGGGTACCGGCCCCCGCTTTTATTTTGAAACCTGTATCTGCATTATAGTTGAATAAAATGATTCTTCGTTTGTACAAACTTCTGTTTGAATTTGAGAATGCATTTATTATTCGTTATTGCACAAGTTTTATTTATACGATGTTGCGGTGAGCTTGTGGTATGTTGTTTGAGCGTACTTTACCGACATAGTTATACCGCTTTGTATGTAACTATACCATGTTGCCCCTATACCATGAGCTTACTGCAATATCGTATACTTTAAGGGAACTTGCACTCTCGTTTTCTAAAGAATAATTACTTCATTCTCGAAGAGAATTTTCGTAGAGTGAAACTTCCTTCATATAAGTTTCCACGCTTTGTCCTTCGAAGAAATCACTTTCTCCTTTTGCGTATGTATATATTTTGCCAAGTGAATTCTTCTATGTGGCAAAGCGGACCTCTGAATGTACTTTAACCCCCTTTTTTTTTTGAGGAAGATCATTCTCCATAATAGGTAAATTACTCTTCCTTTGGAAGTTAAAGTATGCTCTTGATGAGGATTTTTTTATATATATAGAAAGTTGTACCTCTGAGGAGGGATTTTTCACGTTTCAACACTTGGAAGTTTTATTTCAATCTCGGTGAAACGTGTACCTCCAAAGAGTTATGCCTTAGAAATCCTTTTCACGTTTCAACACTTGGAAGTTTTATTTCAATCTCGGTGAAACGTAGGTTTCCGAAGAGGTCTTTCTTCTTAATTGTGTCCCCGGGAGGGGGTTGTACCTCTGAGGAGGGATTTCTCACGTTTCAACACTTGGAAGTTTTATTTCAATCTTGGTGAAACGTGTACCTCCAAAGAGTTGTGCCTTCGAGGAAAGCCTTTTCACGTTTCGACACTTGGAAGTTTTATTTCAATCTCGGTGAAACATGGGCTTCCAGGAAGGTCTTTATCTTGTTTTGTATTTCAACTTTGGTGAAGTGAAACTCCGAAGAGCGGTTGTTACACTTCAATTCCTGGCGAAATGTGCCTCCGAAGAGGGCTTTTATTTTGTTTGCATTTCAACTCTGGTGAAGTGAAATCCGAAGAGCGGTCATAACACTTCAACTCCTGGTGAAATGGGCCTCCGAAGAGGGCTTTTATTTCGTTTGCATTTCAACTCTGGTGAAGTGAAACTCCGAAGAGTAACTACTCCGACTCCTGGTGAAATGTGCCTCCGAAGAGGTCTTTTTCTTTGTTTGCATTTCAACTCTGGTGAAGTGAAGTTCCGAAGAGCGGCTATTTCACTTCAACTCCTGGTGAAATGTGCCTCAGAGAGGGTTTTCATTGCCTGGAAGTTACTCTCTCATGGTTGGAGGGTCATGACTCCTCCAATCTTTTTTGTTGAGTAGAGAACTTTCTTTTTTGTGGCATATGACCCATTAGAGGTCTTTTATCCTCCGAAGAGTTGTGCCTCTGAAGAGGACTTTTGCTGCCGATGACGGATTTTGGTTGTTTCCTTGTCTTCTTGCTTATGCCTTTTCAGCGATCCCCTTTTTTTTAAGTTTCATTCCCATTTTCTTGCAAGTAGCTTGTTTAATCCAAGGAAGTGTACTTCATTATCAGGCAAGTTCGTAAGAACGGGCACTAGCTTCCTAATTGGATGTTTGTTTGTTCAAACAATCTCAATTTATTAGCAAGGGCTCGTTTCTATCGAAATCATTAGCCATTTAATTGAAGTATTTCCTATCTAGGATTTGAATTCGGGGCCTTTGTGACTCGAAATTTGTTTGTTGAATGATGGAGAGAATCGCTCGGTCTTATTATGTGCAATTTTGTTTCCATTGTCTGCAAAAATTTAAATCGACATTTCAGCAATACATTTTATGTACTTTTTATATCGAAAATAAAGCAGACATGTAATAAAAATAAGGAACACAAGATTTATAGTGGTTCGGCCAAGAATTTGGGCCTACATCCACTTTATATTCTTTCATTAATCACTTGCATCAGTTTTACAATTGCTTTCAATTACAAGAATCATGCATTCACAATTCTTTTTACAATATTTCAACAAAATTTTCAAGTAAAGTATGGACGCAAGTGATTGCTGTTCCATGCCCTTGGAATTTGATCTCCTTCAACAGTAGTGAGTTTGAATGTGCCGTCAAGAAGCTTCTGACCTATGACATATGGTCCTTCCCAATTTGGCCCAAACACACCTGTCGTTGTCATAATTCTTTTCAGGACTAGATCTCCGATTTCAAAGCTTCGTTGACGAACATTGGAATTGAAATGTCTGGCTATCCTTTGCTGATGAGCTGCAATTCTGAGACTAGCCTCATCCCTTTTTTCATCAAGGAGATCTAGCGCTTCAAGTTGTAGCTTTTCATTTTCTGCTTGATTGAAATGGATTCTTCTGTGTGAAGGGACCTCAGTTTCAACCGGGATCATTGCTTCCGATCCGTATGCTAATGAAAAAGGAGTATGCCCAATCGCAGTTTTGTGGGTAGTTCTGTATGCCCATAGTGCAAGTGGTAGCTTATCGACCCAACCACCTTTTGCTCTTTCAAGTTGCTTCTTGATGGTTGATTTGATGATCTTGTTTATTGCTTCCACTTGCCCGTTTGCCTGCGGATGAGCCACTGCTGAAAAGCTTTTCTGAATTTTGAATCGCTTGCAAAAATCCTGGAATTCTTCGCTTTCAAACTGAGTACCATTGTCCGTAATTATTTTCTGAGGCACACCGTATCTGCAAATGATATTCTTGGTTACAAAACTTATCATTTTCTTAGAGGTGATAGTAGCCAATGGTTCAGCTTCAGCCCATTTAGTAAAGTAATCAACCGCAACAATAGCATATTTAATTCCTGATTTGGCAGTTGGTAGCGGCCCAATGAGATCCATTCCCCAAATCGCAAACGGCCATGGACTGACCATCTGTGTGAGTTCGGTAGAAGGTGCTCTAGGAATTTTGGCAAATCTTTGGCATCTGTCACATTTTCGGGAGTAATCTGCAGCATCTCGATTAATTTCTGGCCAAAAATATCCGTATCGGAGAATTTTCTTTGCTAATGTTTGGCCACCTGAATGATCACCACATTCTCCTCCATGTACCTCAGCTAGGATTGTTTTGGACTCTTCCCTGGATACACATCGAAGTAAAGGCATTGAGAATCCCCGTCTGTACAATCGGCCATCCTGGATTACATAGCGAGAGGTTTTCCTTAGTAGCTTCTGTCTCTCTCTCGAATTTTCTGGCAGAGAACTTCTGAGTAGGTAGTCTAATATTGGGGTCATCCACGACTCTTGTTCTTGAGATACATTCATAATCCAATCTATATCCATCTCGTCTATACTTGGTTCTGAGAGGACTTCTACGGGGACCAATCCCAATAGTTGAGCTTCACCAGAACTTGAATACTTTGCGAGGGAATCTGCCTTCGTATTCTCTTCCCGGGGAATATGGCTTATTGAATAATGATCGAGTTCACATAGGAGTTCCCAAGCCTTTGACAAGTAGGAAGGCAAGTTTCCACCTTTTGTTTGAAATTCCTTCTTGACTTGGCATACAATAAGCTGAGAATCACTGAAGATTTGTAATGCTCGAATGTTTAGCTCTTTAGCGATTTTCAGACCTGCAATAAGAGCTTCATATTCTGCTTCATTGTTTGTTGAAGGAAATTCCAGTCTTAGTGCATAACATAATGATCGACCTTCAGGAGTTTCAAGTACCACTCCGGCTCCAGAACAGTAGTCATTTCTTGCGCCATCAACATACATCTTCTACTGGATTGAGGAATCATTGATCGCTTCTTCCTCACCATTATCTTTCTCTGTGAATTCTGCAATAAAATCAGCTAAAGCTTGTCCGTTGATTGCTTTTCGGGGATGATAAGTGATGTCATATTGACTGAGTTCAATGTTCCATTTTAGAAGGCGACCCGAAGTTTCAGGGCGAAATAGGACTTGCTTTAGAGGTTGATCAGTGAGTACTTTGATAGGATGAGCTTGGAAATATTGCCTCAGTTTCCTTGATGCAACTAGTAGGCAATAGGCGATTTTTTCCAACTTGGAGTAATTCAGCTCTGCCCCAGTGAGTCTTTTGCTGATATAGTAAACCGGATGTTGAATCCTTTTGTCTTCCCGTATCAGCGCTGCACTTAGAGCATGGGATGATACTGCCAAGTATATAAGAAGATCCTCACCATTGCCTGGCCTAGAAAGTATTGGAGGCATTTCCATATGACAGATCAACTCATCGAAGGCTTTTTGGCATTCGGAAGTCCATTCAAAATTCTTCTTTCCTTTCTTCAGAGCGTCAAAGAATGGGATGCATTTATCAGTGGCTTTGGAAATGAACCGACTCAGGGCGGCGACCTTTCCGTTGAGACTCTGCAGTTCCTTCTTTGTTCTAGGAGCTTTAACTTCTTTCAAGGCAGTAATTTGAGCTGGACTAGCCTCAATGCCCCTAGCACTGACGATGAAACCTAAGAACTTTCCGGACTCAACCCCAAATGTACATTTCAGAGGGTTAAGTTTCATTCTGTATTTCCGAAGGACTGCGAACATTTCTGCTAAGTGTTCAATGTGATCCGCTGCTTTCCTGGACTTCACTAACATGTCGTCGACGTAGACTTCTATAGTTTTGCCCAATTGCGGTTTGAACATAGCATTAACAAGTCTTTGGTAGGTTGCCCCTGCATTTTTCAATCCGAAGGGCATAACTCTGTAGCAATAAAGTCCAACATCTGTGATAAAGCTTGTATCCTCCTGATCCGGCTCGTGCATCATGATTTGGTTATAACCGGAGTAGGCATCCATGAAAGATAACAATTCATGTCCCGCAGTTCCGTCTACCAGTTGATCGATCCTGGGTAACGGGAAGCAATCTTTGGGGCAAGCCTTGTTTAGATCAGAAAAATCGATGCACACTCTCCATTTTCCATTAGCTTTCTTGACCAGCACAGGATTTGAAACCCAATTCGGATATGTAGATTCTTTGATGAAGTTATTTTCCATGAGTCGATCAACTTCTTCTTTTAATGCTGCTGACCTTTCTGGACCTTGAGTTCTTCTTTTCTGTTTAACTGGCGTAAACTTTGGGTCAATATTCAGAGCGTGTACTGCAACTTCTGGAGATATCCCACACATATCGGCATGAGTCCAAGCAAAGACATCCAGATTTGCTTTCAGGAAAGATATCAAGATATTCTGAATTGACACATTAAGCTGTGAACCCACATTCAACACCTTATTTGGGTCCTTCGGGTCAACAGGTACAGGAACTGTCGTTTCCACCGGCACTACTCTATTCTCCCCTGCACTGGCCTTTCTGGGATCCATTTCTTTCCGTGCCCCGCTGTGCTCGCCAGTGCAGGGTCCGCCCCGTAATTGCTACAAGGCTGGTTCCTTGATGCGGACTGGGGTTGCCGCATCCTTTCCCATTTCTCTTTTTCTTGACTCTCGCAGCTCTGTCAAATAGCACTCTCGCGCAGCATTTTGATCCCCTTTTATAACTCCTACTCCATTGTCAGTAGGGAATTTAATAGTGAGGCACCACGGGGCTAGGATAGCTTTGAATGCTGCGAGTGTTGGACGGCCAAGAAAAGCATTATAAGCAGAAAACTCATCGACAATCACAAATGTTTGCTTGCGGACCACTTTCCTTTCTGCTTCCCCAAGTTCTACAAGCAGATCGATGGTCCCAATTGGTTGCTTTGGCTCCCCAGTGAAGCCAGCGATCTTCTGTGATGAGGCTTGTACATCGATCATAGGGATTTTCATCTGGTCAAATGTCTTCTTGAAGAGGATATTACATGATGCTCCGCAGTCAATGAGGACTCTTCTGACAATGGCCGGTCCAATACCAGCCGAGATGACCAAGGGATCTAGGGTAGGAGCTTCTATACCTGTGGAATCTCTGGCTCTGAAAACAATATCATCGCTGAAAGTTTTCTGTTGTTTCAGGGGCGTAGTGTCTTCTAAAACAAAGACGTCTTCTTCGGCTGGAGCATATTTCAAAGCCCTGGAATATCTCTCCATCTCACCCCAGCTCTTGCCAGCTGGGTGAGGCCCTCCTGTAATGACATTGATAACGGGCCTTCCAGATTCATGTCCCGTAGCTTTCTCACCCGTCCTGGGCTGATGAACAGGAACCTGTTGCCCCTGACGTGACGATGCAGGATTGTTGCTATTCTTCTTCACAAATTGCTGCAGTTTGTTCTCTCTTAGCAACTCTTCAATCAGATTTTTCAACTGACGGCATTCATCAGTTTCATGACCGGGTTGATTGTGGAAGCGGCAGAATTTCCCACTCTGTATGGCTTTTTTCCCGGTCCTCAAAGGGATAGGTTTAGGGAAATCGACGGAATCTTTAGTGGCAAGGTAGATGTGCTCCGGCGTATGTGATAATGGAGTATACTCTGATGTCTTGAAGGATCGGGGCTTCTTCAGATTACCCTGTTTCTTCCCATTATTATTCTCCCTTTTTTGCCCCACCGATTCATTCTTGCGTGGAGCGACAGTGTTGTCTTCTGCTTTCTCCAACACTGTCTTTACTGGCAAAGGACGACTTTCCAAGCGAATGAATTCATCTGCTTTTTTGTAGAACTTTTCGAGAGAGGTTGGCTCTTTCATATTTAACCATTTCCCAAATTCGCTTGACTTATCAATAGCTCTCATCAGATAAGTCAATATCATTCGTGGTTCAGCATTATCCACCTCGGCCAGCGCTATATTAAAGCGGTTCAAGAAAGATCTGATAGACTCACCAGGATTCTGCTCTAAACTCGACAGTGACATGATGTCCTTGGCCTTTGAAGCATATAGTCTAAACTGCTCCTTGAATTTTCTGGTCAAGTCTGAAAACTGATCAATAGATCGGACTGGCAACTTGGTGAACCATAGTAGAGCCACACCTTCCAGGTATACGGGGAAATATCGGCACTTTATTTCGTCAGAGGCTCTGGCACCTGTCATGTGCCAATCATATTTATACAAGAATTCATTCGGATCACTTGTCCCTTTGTAAGCTGGGATAGTCGGAGGGACAAACTTCCTTGGAAATTCCGCCTTTAAGATTCTTTCAGTAAACGGAGTTTTACTTGGGGCGAAACCCCATTCCTTCTCATCTTCAACCCTTTGCATACTTTCTTTCATGATTTGCCGGACCATTCCAGAAAGATATTCCTCATCATGCCGAGTTCTAGATCCACCAGCCTCAGGTACTGCCTGCTCAAAGGGACTAGTAGCCCTTTCAGGAGCATTCCTTTCATTAACATCATGAACGTTGCCAGCATAGTTCCTTTCATTACCAGCCGGTTGATTGTTTGCCCCAAGTAAGTCGTTTAACTTATTCAGAATCGGAGCATTCTGGGCACTTTGAGCCTCTAATTGTGCATTTTGGGCGTTTATCTGCTGGTTTAGCCCTAGAATCACAGCATCCAACTCCGCTTTCGTAACTCCAACAGACGGAGTGGGTTGATTAGGCACAGGGGAAGCGGAAGTTCCCTCTTGAATGTTTCCAGATCTGACAAATCTACTTTTCCTTCCAGGAGCCATAATCTCAGATAGACTTCTGGTTTTTAAGGAAATTCTTTCTTCAAATCTCTGTGAAGCAATGATGACAGTTTTCCTTAGTTCAATTCTCAGTGAAAGCACCAAAAATGTTAACGCTAAAATTTGAACGCTAACACCCCGGTGTATGAGTTATAGTTGTGAAAGCACCACCCGATAGATCGGGAAAGAATTACAAGCAAGTAATAGCAGAAAAGCAGTAAACAACAACAATTTTATAGTGGTTCGGCTTAAGGGTACAGCCTACGTCCACTCTAAGTACTTTTATTAATAATCTTGTTACAAGCTGATACAATTCTTCTCAAGTACAATATACTTCAAGCTACAAGTGATTTGGAACAAGTCTTAAGCTTCAATGTCGATTAAAGTCTTTAAATTCATGTTGAAGATGTGTGGTTTCTTCGTGAAGTTCTTTGATGTATTCCTCTAATCTTGAAAGCTCTAAGTGTTGATGAAGTTTTCAATGCAGCAAGGTAACGGTGTATGAAGAGAATGTGCCAAAAGTCCTTTGAATGTTGGAGGTGGCTATGTATTTATAGGCAAGCTTGGACATGAATTCTGCGCATAAGTCCTGAGTCGTGACCGACTCAAGCTAAGTCGTCCCCGAGTCAGGCTAAGTCGTGGTTGACTTATAAAACCAACCTTTCCCCTCTTCATGGCTTATTCCTCTGCTGGATTTCATGACAAGTCTTGAGTCGTGTCCGAGTCAATTTTCCTAGGCAATGTGGCGATGGGTTACGACTCAACGATTTTGAGTCGTGGACGAGTCATGGTGAGTCGCCCCATGTTAACTCAAGGTCGAACTGCTGGCTTGGTCCCAAGAGATAAGTCGTTCCCGAGTCAACTTATCATCACTCCTCTCATATTAGCATGTGTCGTACTCGACTTATCATAAGTCGTAGGTATCCATAAGTCGTGACATTCCTTAGGTCGTTCCTTAGGATGAGTCGCGAACCTGTTGAGTCGTTGAACCATGAGTCGTTGAGTCATGAGTCGCTGAGTCATGAGTCGCTGAGTCAGAAACTTCCATAAGTCGCACAACAGTTGAGTCGGAGACTAGCTGAGTCGGTCTTTGATGAGTCGGACCTAGATCATATGAGTCGGTGAGTTCCTTCTTCGGTCATTGAGTCGTACGTGAGTTAATTGTACTTGGCTTTCTGATTTGCACACTTGAACCGCTAACGACTCATGGTGAGTCGTAAATCTTATGAGTCGCTTAATGCTTTATCCCATGAGTCGGCCCAAGCTTCAGTGGGGTTAACAGGCATGACCCACCTAACCTTGCTGCATCTCCCCTGTTTTAGCCATTCCCGATTGATGAGGCTTGAGGCTGCGATTACCTTTAAAGAACATATCAGTTAGAATGCTCATCGTCCGCCTAACGATGTGTTGAAAGCATTCAATCCATACAAGTTCGTTCCGGGTTCGAACGAAACCGAAGGCATTATCTCGTTACACTCATTTTGGAATCACCCTCAGAGTCAACGACGATAACCCTTGCATTCTAAATACATCATCTCGATCTTCATTTCAGAATTCACGACTTAACGTTTAGATTGGATCGATGTGCTTTTCGAAGAATCAAAATTGATTTTTCCGATCCCCGTCTCATCGAATCCAAACGCCATTTAAAGGGCCAAGTTGTCTATTTAACTTAACAGTTCAATTTAATATCAGAATTAACATAGCATTTATCACAGATAAAACATATACAAGCATCATAGATATAACATAACGTAGCACAGAGCATCACAGAATATAACCACATAAATATCACAATCAGATATTCAACACAACAACCCATAAGCAGTCATCTTTAGGTTTATTTGTAATTAATTCAATTTAGAATTAATCACCTGAGAGTTAATCATTTAACTCTATTTAATTAGTCATTAGTTAACAATCAATTACTTATTTCACTCAGGATTGTTTAATTAATGATTTCTTAATTAATCATTTAGTCATAATTACATACTTATTTTATTTCAAACTATCAATTATTTAATTATTTCTTAACTCAGTTATTTACTTTAATTAACCATTTAATTTAATAATCTTAATTATTAATCAACTTACTTACCCATTTATTAACTGCTGATTACTTCCTTAATCCTTTATTTATTCTTAATTAAACTACTCGATTAATTAACTATTAATCATTCATAAATTAACTTAAGTAGTTATTTACAAATTTATCAATTATTTATAATCTACGACTAATTATAATTTAAGAGTATTTGTTCTTAATTTCTTCCTAAACTAATTTAATGTTCAACTTAATGAAACACTTAAAAGTCTTCTCTTAAATTTTGAAAACCAATTATAATATTAATTCCAAACTAAATTATTAGATAACCTTATATTTAATGTAATTAATTACTTAATTTGCTTCGCTAATTCATATATTAACTTAATTAACTAATTTAAACTTCTTAATTACAAATTAATTAAATAAGAATCAAGAATCTTAACTTTAAAACTAAACACTTATTAACTAAAAATGTTTAAACGTTAATTAAATCTAATCACGTATCTTTAATTGACTACTAAATTAAGATATTCATTTAAGTTGAAAACATTTTTAGCAATAACTTTATTTTTACTTTGAACTAATACAGTTTAGTAAACCAGGTTTGCTACGCTTAAGCTCTGAAACAATACCCGAGAAAAAAAATCTTACTACACACGAGAAAGAACCCGAGTTTCCCATCCAACCTTCCCGAGGGCCCCTTCTTCCTCGTTCCTTTTTGTTTTGGAAAAAAAATTTAAGTATTGAAACTTGTAAACTTAGCTCACGAACTTGAAGTAACTCTCGCGCAAAACCCTCCTATGCTCGAGTTTCAACTAGAGTTTCCCTCTCGTTGCAACCGCCTGGAACAACGCCTACGCCATGCACGTGCATAAGGCGTTGACGACCCACTAGCGACTGGTGAACCCTCTAACATGTCGCAAATGGCCTCGGCATCGGCCACACATCCACGAAGGAGTCGACCCATCACCATTTAAAATCGCGCACAGCTCGATGAACTCGGACCCATCACCGATCACAAAAACGGTTCGTAAACCCATCGCCGATCACCTGACACCCAACAACTCCGGTCACACCTCCTCCACCCCCCAAACTCCATCTCCTTCCAATGGCAGGAAACTCGACGCACGGTGAAGGTCGCGGCAGCCAACAGTTCGAGCATCACAAAAATTAGGTCTACCAAAAAGAAACAATCACCGTGGTCGCCACCGTTGATGATTCCACCTCCTCCCATTTTTCCTCTGACCACCGTAGGCTACTCCTCTACCCCTAGCAGCACCGATTTCCCAAATGCATCGCATCACCGGAATTCGACCGTAAAGTCAAATTCGAACCTCGCCGAACTACTCTCAAACCCTCCCACCAAAAATCACCAACTTTACTTTAAAAATCACAACTTAAGGTAAGGATTTAAGTTATGTTCATGAATCCCTAGTTTATTGAGTTCGAATTGTCCAAATTTTAAAGAACCTTCTGTAAAAAAATAAAGTTTAGCATGTATATATTTATACTTTCTGAACTTATTTTTAAAACATCAATCTTACTTGAATATACACATTCACTTTAGACATCGAAGCTTGAAATTGATTAAAAATGGAGGAGTTGATTTGTTTCCAGATTAGTTTACCCTGAACTATATACAGAGTAGAAATTAGTCTCTGTAATGCCAAACAATTATATATATACAGAGCTTCAGAAGATACTAACACTATACAAGGATAATCGCTCATAGATCATACAAAGTTTGAGATTATTTTTACTTGCATTAATTTAAACTGAACAGAAATGTTTACTCACCTGAATGTATACAGAAAGCATTGAGTTTAGAACCTATTGCCTTGAAACAGAAGTTTGAAACTGTATATTTGAATCTTTTTTTTAAATCAACTTGAGTTTACTTCCCCTTCTTTTTCTTATTAGCTACTGATCGAACTAAATGGGAATGCATACATATATGTATATAGAAGACACAGTTGTATAGAGGAAGTAGCATCTGGACAGGTTTTATTAGTTTGACCAAATAAAATTACTGCAACATGAACAAAGTGCTGAGATTTCGGCTGAAACATGTTTTTATGTCTGAGATGTTCAGGTTTGTAAATATATGAATTGACAAATAATGTACCGAGAAGATGGAAATTGAATGCTTAGGTTGCTAATTATGTTTACACAATTATAAGTATAGTGTACCATGTATAAGATATTTATTTGTAGGCATATATTTGCAGGTCAATGGCTTATGAATGAAGATACTTTGATTGTGAAGATATTTTATTTTGTTATTATTATATTACTTGTTTTATTATCCTCTAGTTTGAACCCTATACACATATGTGTCGTGTTTACACTTTATTTTGCTTACTGACTTCTTTGTTTTAAAGTTATGTTGTATGTTATCAAAATCATTAAGCCCTTTGTTTTTCTTATATTTTCATTCTATCTTTAAATGTTTTAAGTTATTTTCTAACTTGTAATATAATTAATTTATATCTATATTTAAATTATGTACAATATGATTTAGTTACATTTTATACTTATTATATTATATGTTTTTCTATGGTCTTGCAAAGTTAAAATGATATTGCAAGTATTTACTACTTATTTCATGTTTTGAGTTATATTTACATTTTAATTTGTATTTTATATATGACTATTAATATTAAACTTAGATTGATGTGTTTACTTACTTATTTATATTTAATTTTGACTTATATTAACATAAATATTGTATATTGAACATTATCATCTATTTGTATTTGATATTTTATATTAACAAGCTTAGATTTTATTTTGAACATTATTTTCTATATATTGCATTTATATATTTATAACAAGAAAAATAATTTCCTTAAATACACAGGATAAATTTATTTTAAATATTCCTAGAAGATTTTATTTTAAATTCCCAAATCAATCTGTTTTCAGAATACAATTTATATAAATAAATAGCAAAAATTCCAAAATCATATTCATTTTAATATGATCAATTCACATTTTATATTAATTAGATTAAACATTCATTAAAATAACCGGGCCGAAATCCAGGGTCGTTACAGATTTCATGATTTTTTTTCGCGGTATGGACAATCAATGGAATCAGATTGATATGGATGAAACCATCTTTTTTTTCGACGGTATGAGTACGATTATTAAGATTGATATGACTTTCGTCTCTCGGATTTTGAGATAGTATTATTTATTCTAGAATTTCTGGGTTTTTGTGATTTATTTCGTGTTTTACGATTAAAATATTTTTATGTCTTGAGGTGGATTCTAAGTTAAACTATTCCAGTGTCTTGTTTATATTTATGGGATTTGAATTTATTACAATGTCATATACTTTTGTGTTATGTCTTATTCTCACCTTTTGTGTTGTAACAGCCCGCAAATCCGTACCTCTTGAGTCAGCACTGTTCTATGTAAATCAACGCAAGTTGCACAGAAATGCGAACCATTTGGTCAAAGAAGAAAAGAGGTAGAAGAAGAAAATAGTAATCAACAACAGAATCTAACCATCGCAGCGGAGTAAAATATAATAGATAATAAATAATCTTTACTCAAACTCAAATATATCCGTTTACATATATTACATCATCAGAGTACATCAATCATAACTCACATCAATAACATACAACTGGATACACAGCTACACAACACAGCGGAATGTATATATAACAAGTACGAATGTACGTATCGTCATCTAGCTCGCCTCCTGAGCTCCACAGCATCATATCCTGTACTCTATAATACTCGGTCTGACCCGAGCATTACAGTAAAATAATACCCGAGTCAGTCTGGAATACCAGCGCGAGAAAATCACACCCAATAGATTATTAAAGTTTCAAAAATCCTTTGAAAATAAAAGCATCTCGTAAGACCACGCCACAAATAAACATGTCAGGTTTTTACCTTACGATAGCTAAAACAATTTTCATAGAAATCCTCTGATATTATAATAGGGTCTATATACAAATACTTATAAAATAGATGAAATTGTTACATTATTAAATTCCAGCTACTAGCCACAGAATGGGTAATACAAACAAAACTCGTACAAGGCTCGTAGGGAGTATGGATTTCCAACTAATGACTAAGCACTGGGGTACCACCTGTCACCGTACGGGGCCTAGATCACCGTACCGAGGGGTACGCCCGCTCCCCTGCAACACAAGGCCGGGACTATCCCTTGCTGGATAATCCCGAGTGAGATCACCCCGCGGTTGGGATCAGCGACCGTCCACTAAGCCGAAATAAAAAGGGACATCTAGACTGGAATGACCTCACCCTGCTTGGGTGCTACCCACCTAGCCTTGCTGCATAACCCCTGATTTTCAGTCATTCCCATTTGATGAGGCTTGAGGCTAAGCTTTACCTTTATAGAACATATCCCTTAGAATGCCCATCGTCCACCTGACGATGTTTTCGAAAGCATTCATCCATACAAGTCCGTCCCGGGTTCGAACGGAACCGAAGGCACTATTCCTACTACATCCATTTTGGAAATATCCTCAAGATTAGTAGCGACTAGCCCTTGCACTTCACTGCTCCATCTTCGAATCCAAAATCGTTTTTCCACGAAACGCATAAATCGGATCGAAGTGGTTTTCGAGAATTAAATCTTGATCCCGGTCTCTTCGAAATGGTCAACATATTTCTCCAATATTGATAGTCGGTTATTTAACTATCAATTAATATTCACAAACAACCATCAACCAATAAATAATTTCCCAAATTATTTATTAAGATATATTTCACTTTCAAACCCTATTTGAAAACAGTTTCAAACATATTCCTTTCCCGGAATAATTTCCCAATATTTATTTTCACTGAAACGCCAAGTATAAAATACTTTTAGCTTTCAAATAATTTAAAAGCACTTATTTATAAAATATATTTCATAGCCTTTAAAATTTAAAAATACTTTAATACTAATTAAATTATATACTTAAGGAACACTTAATAAATAAGGCTACTGTTATTAAAATATAAAACTAGATTTTCTTTAAAAACAAATACTAAGTCATTTAATAATTACTACGATAATAGTTTTGAAAAATATTTATTTTAGAAAAGCATTTAAAAATAATAAATTTTCTAAGATATACTTTTTTAAATCATCATTAGACCTTTAACTTATATTCAAAATTTCTTAAAAATCGTACTTGGCTATTCAGTGAAACACTCTTCTCTTTCACATCTTTAAAAATGAATCATTATTTATTTTTAAACGAATTTCCATTTCTTTATAAATTTCCACTTTAAATTCATATTTAAAATATCCACTAATATTTATTTCACCTGATAACCCAGTTTAAAATTCCAAAATCTCATTTAAAATAAAATCTTTATTCATTCAAATCATATCACTTGAGCTTTACTATTATTATTACCCCTAATAATTCAAATTCCTCTTCTTCCATATTTGTTAGAGATATGCAATCATTTATATTTTATTTTATTTTCAATTCATTATTAATTTATTCCAATTCACTAGAATTATTTTACCTAAAAATTTACTCTTTTATTTCTTTCGAAAATACAATACTAGGGATTTTATAATTTATTCTACCGTGATATTTAATCTAACCATACCATTCAATACTTTAATTATTCATAGATCATCATGGAATATCAACTATTCAGAACACAGAATATTCAATAATCTAAATAATTTCGAGGGGTCCAGTTGGATCCCTCCAACCTGTTTTCCCTGCATCCAAAGATGTCAGCACAATAATATGCCAATTCCAGAATATAACATACTATAGCACATCAATCAACTTCAACCATTCAAACAATTATTTAAATTTAATCATTTAAATTTAAATTTAACTGAGTGAGATTAACTCACCTTTTTCCATTTGCAACCCATTTCCAAATCAGCTTGTTTCCTATCAGATTTTGACCTTAAATAAACAATTTATACGGCTTATTAATATTTCGAAGTAATCCAAAAAAAACAAACTTCCATTTAATAAATTAATTTAACTAATACTTAAGTTTTTTGACTAATTCCTATAATAAATAAGTTTTTGTAACTAAAATAATAAGTTAATTTAAACAAGTTAATCACCTTTATTCATTCTTTTCAAAATTAGATAGTACGTTTAGTATGCATATAAGTATTTTATTTATTTATTTTCCTTTTTCCTTTTCTTTTTAAAAAAAAACAAACTACATATACAAAAATAGCCTATATACATACAAAAACTTAGTTTATAATCTCTTCAACCCTTTAAAATTCCTATTATATTTTATTTAAGAATCTTATCAACAACTATATATGTTTTCCTGCTTATTGTTATCCTGTTCAACTAACTTTGAACCTTATTCAAATTAACAGTTTATAACTAAACTAAATATCATGCTCTGTCTTCCACCTTATATATATATTCTTTTTATTATGCATATATCCTTCCTGTAATATAACCATATATACATACCGAATCAAAAATTCAAATTTGAGAAATAAATACGAAGACCTCACCTTCACGCGTACACGCGACTCGAGCTCACCACCATCACTCGACACCCTGCTGCTTTCAGCCGAAGATCCTAGCCTTGCCGTGAATCGAACCGCCGCCTCATTCGTCTTCCTCCACGTTGCCGCGATTTCCATCATCGCTCGCCACACACCAAGTCGCGGACGCAACTACCCCAAATGCAGCAAATCGCGCCTTCCCCTCAAAATCTCTCCGCCTCCGAGTCGCGAAACACCACGAGCTTCATGAATCTTCCCCCTTGCCGTGCGAGCAAGCGGCTCTCTCTCTATATATATAATTTTTTTTTACAGATCTCGATTAGAATTGAAACAGAGGAAGCCGCCCCCCCTCTTTTGATTTCGAACGAAAATATAATTCGTTCTGTTGATTCTCGGCCGTGAATTTCCCTTTCCCCCCTTTTTTTGTTGTTTTTTTATAAGAATACGATTTTGAAAGGAAGAAAAGGGGAAGCGTAATTTGAACGATGATGGCTTCGGCCATTATTCGAAAGTTTTCGATTACCACTGAGAAGTAGAAAGGGGCGAAGAATAAATAACGATTAGGGAAATAGCTTTTTGCGTACGCTTGTTAAAAAATAATCTCTGACTAAACGTACTTCAAAATTTATTATCCTATACAATATTGAAAATATCTTGCGTTGTATAACGCAAAATCCCGAAACCCTAATCAGACATGCCGACAGACGTTTATAAGGTTTTGCCCACATTTCGAACACAATAGAACGTGTTTCGGAGGCTAATTTGGTCGTATGTGGAAGTTAGCTTTATAAATCGATTTAAATATTAAATTATCGATTTTAATTTCGACGCGTTTCTCACCCGTACGAGCAAACAGTAAATCCAAACACTATGAAAATTGAAATCCGATAATAACTAACTAGTACGGATCCAATGAAACTGGTTTCGTCGAATTCCGAGACTGTGCCCTGGAAGGCTATATTTAAATATCGATTTAAACGATATATTATTCAAATTGAACAAATCACATTTGATTTAAATTCTAACCATTCTATTATCTTTAGTATCATCATTATAAATTCTACAATCTTTCAAATTATCTTTTAATAGGCTTAAAACTCTAGATTCAACATTTAGCTCACTTCAAATTATTTAATTCCATATATTCAATCGTCAAATTCAAACTGATATTTAAAGTCCAAGTTAAACTATCTTGGAAATATTTAAAATCACTTAAATATTTCAATTTCAAATGCCTAAAAATTTCCGGGTCGTCACATTCCTTCCCCCTTAAAAGAATTTCATCCCCGAAATTTCTTGTTAGGTAGAACGATCTAATTCCCGTTTATTATTTCCCTAAAACTAAACAGTTTCTAACAATTCAACATCTTTACCAATTTTCTTTTTACAAAAGACCCCTTATTATCCTTATTAACTTCTCAACTCTCCCATAGTTTCAAACTATACCATTTGTTTAATCATTCGAGATTCAATTTAAAACCAAATTTTTGAATTACCAAAATTTTCTCAAATTTTTTCTAACTCCCTAAATTTCCGAAAATTTTTGCCAGCGTCTCCTTTGCGCGGCTACCTCAGTACAACTACAAAATGGCTCTACGGCCTGCCAAATCCAAAAAGAAAACAAAAAGCCAAGTGGCCCAATCCAAAATCCCAATCAAATTTCATAAAGAAACTTAAACACATACCTTTTGTCGAGCATTTCAAATTTACTATCTGAAATCAAAACCAATTCTCTTTTTCCCTTTATATTACCTGCATATCCTGCTAAGCACTAATATCCAAACACAATATTCCCAAAACATTTTGTCGACTTCCTTACAAGTGTCAATTATTTACTCATTCAAATATCAACTTTGAATATATTTGTAATATCAATCTCCAATTTAGAATTCTCCATTCCTTACTTAAGTTTAATATAAGCATTCTATATGCTTATTTGTTTGTTTTCACTTTACCACTTTAGTTTATACCTATTTCTATTCAAGTTGATTCTTTCATTTCCATATGAATTCAATTTATCTTTAACTCTGCATATATAAATTTTATTTGTCATTTATTACTAATTCATGTCATTACTTTAATTAGTTTCGTTTACTAACTTATATCGATTTTCCAGTTTAAACCGTTTTGTCGTTAACAAAATTTTACAAAATTTTCAAAAAATTTCTAACTCCCAAAATTTCTGAAAATTTTTGGCAGAGTCCTCTTTGTACGGAGGAGCTTTTGCAATTTGACAATAGATATAAATATATATACGTCGATCCACACGGTCGGAAAAACCAAAAACAGTTCATATTTCCTATTTTTATTGCGTAGGCGTACCTTACTTAGCATTTTTAAGCAAGCCGCTTATTTATTTAGCAGATAATGCAATGAAATCCAGCCACCCGGCTTTCCGGTACCTGTACTTACTTAGTTTAAACATGTAAGTGCCAAATATATGTAGTTTAAAAGCATACCACTTATTCGCAATAGTTAAAACATATGAATTCTAAAAGAAATTCACAACAATCACTTGTCCGTAAGCAATTTATATAGTTTCCATGCTAATTCAATTGTTTCAACTTATTCATATCCATTTTTTTATTCAATTTGAATGGTTTACATCTCACAAATTTACATTAGTTTATTTTTAAGCAAACTGAACTCGTATTTAATTCAATTGCTCTCAAACTCAGTTTATTTTTCCCTTATCAAAACATAGAATTTTAATTACTTCCATTTACCTCCAACGACAATTTATTCACAATCCATATATTCTCAGTTTCATTGCATTTCAATTTTATTAACCAAATTAGTTCATTCAAAACCATTAACAACTTAGGTTCCATCTCCATTACCAATTAAATTTCCTTTTTATTTTAATCCATTCACAATCATTTATTTAGCTCGACACATCCCATTTAAATTTCATTTACAATCCATTTATTTACATTTCATTCCATATTCAAAACTATTTTATTTAGCTCGAAGACAATCCAAGCTATTTCATTCAACAACCATTAACAACTTATTTAAACAACATTTCATTTGATACTTATTTATTCCATCATTTATTTATTCAATATAATTAGTTTATCCACATTCACTTAAACCATTCTAATAACCTCGAAACATTCTATTTTCCTTATTGTCTCAAGTTATTTAAATCCCTTAATAATTTAAATGGTTTACAATTATTTATTTAAGCATTTTCATTCCATTAAATATTATCGGCACTCACCGAATATTATTTCAATTTAAAATTTATTTTTACTTGATTTAAATCCAATCCACTATTATTAAACTTAATTTTTAGTTGAATTCAATTCAACTCTTTTCCATCTTTTAGCTTAAGTTTATTCACTCCAATTTTATACTTAAGCTCACTTCATTTCAAGTAAATCTTTCTCTTCAATTCAATTTAATTCTTTTTCAGTTAAATCTCATTTGATTAGTTATTATCAAATTTAACCTTTTAGATTTAGTTCATCCAATTTATTACATGGCCATTTCCAATTTATTTCCACTTAGTTGGATTTTATTCACAATACAAACCATTATTATTTTAATCCAATTTCATTTTTATTCGATACCTTTCCAATTATATACAATTTGTTAACATTTCACATTAAATTTAAAGTAATAACTCAAGTTCTGAATCCTCTACCCATTCTCAATTTACCACACAATTTTATGAACACACAGTTCAATTTCATTTACTATACTGACAATTCAAGTCGAATTCAATTTATAACTTGAGTTTATTTCCAAACTTTATCATAAACTCACAATTCAATTTCATTAACTAATTTATTATGTAATTAGTCTTTTCCTCCAACTTATAATCCAGAACTTGATTTTAATCTCAAAATCTCTTCATTTAAATTTTCTTAAGTTCAAATTTATTTTATAATTTAAGTTTGGATTTTCCCTTCATTTTCTAATTCATCAAAATATTAATTTTGGGCTTTGTACTCCATTCTCAAT
The DNA here is from genome assembly GCA_030765085.1 of Allium cepa. Taxonomy (NCBI): domain Eukaryota; kingdom Viridiplantae; phylum Streptophyta; class Magnoliopsida; order Asparagales; family Amaryllidaceae; genus Allium; species Allium cepa. Next base: position 380,685,676 of record CM060942.1, on the reverse strand, counting down.
TTTATAAGTCACAACTTATTATTTTATACAATCACATTCATTCCGGGCTTGAATGTATTCATCTTGTATTTTAATTCAAGTTTTACACTTATTTATTTTCACAATTCCCTTCATCATAGGCTTGGATATATTATTCTTTTATTTTAACTCAAGCCTTATGCTTATCTATAACTCAAGCATATTTTTATTCCATGCATATTTTATTCTATGGAATTATATTCCTTTACGAGTTATTCTAATTTATTTATTTCAATTCCAATCCTTATCCCGCTTATTTTCCAATTATTTAGGTAAGAATATAATTCCATTCATAATTCAATTGAATTCTTATTCCAATCCAATTTTATTTTAACTCAGTTTAATTTAACTCAATTCGATTTCAACTTAATTCGAATACAACTGGATATAATTTTTAGCTTATTCAATTTATTCCCATCCAGTTAAATTTTATTTCCCAATCCTAGTTAATTTCATTTTTTTAACTTTACACTTTTAATTCAAATTCCAACATTCAAAGCTTATATTTCCTTCCTGATTTAAAAATCATCTCAATTTATAAGTTTACAACTATCTCATCAGGATTTTTATACACCCGACTTTTGGTTTCAAATTACCTTGAAATCTTCAACATCACAAATCACACTTTTCAAAAAAAAAAGAATTTACCAACCCTGGTTTTTATTTCCAACAAATTTCCTTTGGAATTTCAAAAATAAACAGGTTTTCCTGAACAAATCAATTAGGCAGCAATTCATCACATAGAAACTCGAAAATAAACATCGATGATGCTGCAGTCATCACCGAAGTTATTTTCCAGTGACTGAAGTGAATTCAATGCTATCTCACTTCCAAAATCCATTTTTAAACAAATTTCCTTTCAGAAATAACCCAAAAACATCAATAATACTATTTACCTCCAAAATACTTCCAAAATCTCCGGGTTTTAAAGTTTCAAATTCTATTTTAATTCAAATTTTAAATAAAAAGGATTTGTATAGTGTTAACCCTCAATTTTCTATGAGTTAAGAACTATACGACTCAAGGAAGGTACACAACTTAAGGCATTGACGACCTAACAACTCAGAGTACTTCACAACCTACGACTTAAGGTCTGGACGATCTAACGAGTTAAGGTCTAGACGACTTAAGAGTTGAAATGGTCTAAGAAGTCTTCAACTTAAGGAAGTCTACGACTTAAGAGATGCCACGACTTAAAAGTAGTTCACGACTTAAGAAATTACAACCTAAACGACCCAAGGGAGTAACGGTCCAACAACCTAAAAGGACTATGACTTAACGACTCAAGTGACGAGAAGTTAAGACGACTACACCTAAGTCGTGACCGACTTACGACCTTTTCTAGGTCGTTCACGACCTAAGACTACAGAGGCAAATTCAATACCGCACCATGATTCGTTAACTCCAGTTAAGCCACAAGCCGAGAATCGGTTTAGGTCGGTCACGACCTACGACCTATGATAAGTCGTACACGACTTAAGCAAACAAATGAGTTACCGTGATACTTATGCCACATCTTGTTAACTCGGTCACGACCTAAGACTACGAAGTTAAGGTTCAATGCCGCATCGCTTACGAGAGGACCGGTTGACTCATTTGCGACTTAGGACTTGTACAAATGAACTTTTGTGAGACCATGAGGCTGGGCCAGATAAGTCGGCCACGACTTACTTTAGACCGGTCACGACTTACGACCTAAAGGGGGAATTTCCCTATAAATACCAACCTACCTCAAGCATGAGGGGGACTTTTGGCCAATCTCTTGAGGCGCCGATACTCTACTGAATTCTCAACTCACTCGACACTTCAAGTTCGAAAGGCATCTCAACTAACTTCGAGAGGAAATCTAATGCAATCTACATGGATTCAAAGAATTCTTCTGCATCAAAGTTCTAGTTGTTTGTCTCATCATAATTGTAATTGAAGATTGTTGTAAAGTTGTAATCGATTCAGTAATAAAGAGAATTAAAGAGGACGTAGGCTTGCCCTAAGCCGAACCACTATAAAAGCTGTTGTCTTTTCTGCTTTCTCTGTGACTTTTCTACTTGTTTTTTAGTTCCCGTATTCACGGGTGGTGCTTAAGTCGTGCACGACTTACCATAGGTCGTAGGTCGTGACCGGCCTAAACTGATTCTCGGCTTGTGGCTTAACCGGAGTTAACGAATCATGGTGCGGTATTGAATTTGCCTCTGTAGTCTTAGGTCGTGAATGACCTAGCAAAGGTCGTAAGTCGGTCACGACTTAGGTGTAGTCGTCTTAACTTCTCGTCCCTTGAATCGTTAAGTCATAGTCCTTTTTGGTTGTTGGACCGTTACTCCCTTGGGTCGTTTAGGTTGTAATTTCTTAAGTCGTGAACTGCTTTTAGGTCGTGGCATCTCTTAAGTCGTAGACTTCCTTAAGTTGAAGATTGATTAGACCATTTCAACTCTTAAGTCGTCTAGACCTTAACTCGTTAGATCGTCCAGACCTTAAGTCGTAGGTTGTGAAGTACTCTGAGTTGTTAGGTCGTCAATGCCTTAAGTCGTGTACCTTCCTTGAGTCGTACAGTTCTTAACTCATAGAAAATTGAGGGTTAACATTTGCCCCTCGAAGTACACACCTAGGTCGTAGGTCGTGTGCTTCGACTTATCTTGACTTGTGTGCCAATCCAAGTTCCACTGCCCCGAGATATAAAAGACTTGAGTCGTTTCTCCTACTTCTTTCTGCTCATTACCCATCTCCTAAGTCGCATCTGCCATTAACATTTCTCCGAGCTCCCTACGACGATTCCTTCTTGATTTGTTTCCGATCCTCTCTAGCATCACACTACGTAAGCGATCCTGCTCCTTTTTCAATCACCGAACATCGTCAATCTATGAGCCCCGTCCTTCGTCTCCGATTCACCTCTTTAGCCATGCGAGTATTGTTGCATTGGTCATCAATGGATTTAGGGCTGTTTGATTTGATCTAAGACGACTCGCAATTTGTGGCGATTCAGTGGTGTGATAGAACTAGGGTTGTTGTTGATTGAGATGTTATTGGGTTATTGGGTTAGGAGTTAGAAGGTTAACGGTTTAGGAGTTAGATGAGAATGTGAGTTGGCCAAATAAAGTGGGACATTGCCTCGGGTACGACCTAGCAAATTTGTGCGGCCCAGTGATCTTGGCGACTTAACTGTGAATCGACTTAGCATACCCTTCGACTTAAGCTTTGAGTCGTGGCCGAGTTAGGCCTTGAGGTTTTTTTTTTTGCTTCGAATTGAAGTCTCTCCCATCTTCCATGACTTATGACTTTAGAGCACAGCCGACTTAAGGCATCAACAACTCAAGATTGAAACGGCCTGACTTAACTCGTCTCATGATCCTTAGGTCGTAAATGGGTTAGCCAGAGAACCAATGACTTAATTTAACCTATAGGAAAATTTTCTTAAGCCGTTGACGAGTCAGCACTTGAGTCGTTGGCGAGTTAACACTTAAGTTTTGCCTGAACTTTGACATGTTGCTTGAACTTTGAACTGTTAAACTCTGTTGCATTTTTTCACAGATCACTTTTGACTTGCAAGCTAACAATCTGTTCAATACATCATTTACAGAAAACCGAGACGAATATACTGCAACTAACTGCCCATGTCAAATGACAGATTAGTCAACATAGAGTAATCAACTTAAACATACTGTATGAAATGCCGTGAACCAATCAACTAAAGTGAAATATTAATGCAAAGCATTGCTATCTTGAACTGATTTGTTTGCATTTACATTTCTCTTTCATATTTTAAAACAACAAACCCTGGACATCATAACTGACAAATGCTTGCTAGTTTTCATTCCAGTTTTATTCGCTTATTGCTTTGTTGATTTTACACAACACTTCACACATTTTAGGAAATGTGCACCTTCATATTTGAATATACAGTTGCTTGTGTAGAATGACTTCTCAGCAAGAAGATATAACAGCCCAGGCTGGAGAGGCCACTCTTATTCCAGCTCCATTAGTCAATCCTCCAGAAAGAGCCCCTACCACCTTATCGTACAAAGCTTTTCGTCAGTTGTGTGGTCAGTTTGGCATTGCTGAGGCAGATGCCATTCTTCCTGAGAAAAGTGACACTGCTGATGTGGCGCCTACTGGCTTTGTAGCGGTTAACCGGCAACTGTGCCTAAGCGGGGCCATTCCCCCTTTCAACAACTTTCTCCAGAATCTTCTTCGTCGACTAGCTATCTCCCCATTCCAGCTACACCCCAATGGCTATGCCATTCTGATGGGGTTGTGCGTGCTATTTAGGAGAACATTTGACCGACTTTCGAGCTTTGACGAGATTTGCTTCCTATGCTCCTTTACTAGGACTAAGGATCATCCTTCTATCATCGTCGTGAGAAGCGCCCGAAATCGTAAAATGATCGTTGGCCTCCCTGACACTGCCCATGGGTTCTTAACTCAATTCTTCTTTGTCCGTTGCCCCCCGGGGTTTTATGCTGTGTGGAGGGAAGGAAGTAAGATCATCTACCTCTACGCCTTCTATACTTTGAGTTTTGTAAAGTCCGAATTGCTAAGTGTTAACTTCATTTTTTCATTTCAGCGCTTCCCCCTCCTTCTAGAGATCCCAGCCACAAGCCAACTCTGGAGAGGCTCGTAGCTGTACCGGTTGAAGAGCAGGATATGAAATTTTTATTGAACGATGAATTCCTTCACCAGTTCGGACTTCTTCACCCTTCTCTCTCCACACAACCCCATGAGGTTCTAGACTCCCCACCTAAAGCATTAGATGCCCCAGTTTCTTCTGACGAACCCATACCAAAAGAACCTGCCTTCGAGGCTTCTCTGGTGAAGTGCTCTACTACTGTCGATGTTGCGGGGTCGTCTGGCAAATCCGCACTTGCCCCAGTCATTGAGGAAGAAAAGACTCAAGGATCTCCCCAACGTTCACAGAAGTCTGGCGAAGAAGCCGGGAAAACAAGCCCAGTCAGGAAGAGCGGGGACGACACTTTCGAAGGGTTGAGCGACCTCTTTGCCACCTCACAGGAGATCTTTAAAGACGACCCTGTCACTACTAGGGTTTTTTCTTCAGTAGTGGAAGCGACTTCTTCTTTGCAACAAGCTCCGTCGACCCAAGAGTTGACGTTAACTACTACTCCCACGATTACTCCGCAGTCAAAGAGTGGTTCGTAGTTTGATGCACGTAGTTTGCACATCGCACACACTTAGAACCTTTCAGCACTTTCATGCACCTAACTCTTTGTACTTTGAAGATTCTAAAGTTACACTTCTTTTCTCTAAAGACTTTTAAGACTTGTCTCTCTTTTTATTTCAGATTCTTCGATGGGACGCAGCGGCTCTTACTATGACGACTTTCAGCGCTACGGGAGGCGTAGTCAATATGATTATAGGCGCTACCTTCCCGTTCACAGAGAAACCGATGAGGAGAGAGCCGCTCGAAAGGCTCAGGAGAGAAGGGCTCAAGAAGAGCGTTATGAGAGAAAAGAAAGGGAGGAGCACCACGATTCTTCCCAGAGAGGTGACGATTCTCACAAGAGAAAGTCGCACGATGATCGGGGAAAAAGCCATATAGTTGAGGACCCAAGCAAGCATGCCCGGCACGGTGAAAATCATGCTTCTACAACTCCTGAAAAGGTCACTGCCCTCGTCTCACTTGACATTCCTTCTGGCTCTCCTGCTCTCGGGAAGACAGACATTAAGACAATAATCAGCAGGCCTAAATTCCAAGTTGGATCAGGCCCGGCTACTCTGCAAAGCCGGTTCCCGCACTGGTGCCTAAATGGAGTGCGGTTCGATCTCGACTTGGTCCCTATTGACAAGCCTGCCATGCTGCGAAATCTCGATGCTGTCAGACTTGATATTGAAAGGATGTCGAACTGGCAAAAGCTTGTTGACGAGCTTCAAAGGGTAAACCGCGCGAATCTCGAGGCCATGCTTACTATGGAAAATGACAAAGCTGAATGGTAGAAGGTTCTTGAGCAGCATGATATCGAGATGAGGAGCATCACTACTTATAATGAAGAACTTGAGGCGAAGGTCGAGAAACTTAAAGAAGAACTCACCACTTCTTCTACTTCTTACACTCAAAAAGAAGAGGTGCTTCAGAAACAAGTGAGAGATGCTCATGCCGGCCAAAGAGACGCCGAAGAAAGGCTTGAAGTGCAAAAAAGAATCAATGAGGGCTATATTGCTGATATTGCAGAGCTTCGGAAGAAAACTGACTCTCAAGAGGCAGAGATCGAAATGCTTAAGCTTCAACTCTCCAAAGCTGAAAGAGAGCGTGATGAGCCCGTTGCCGGTAAAATTGCAGCTGAAGAATCTCATGAGGCAACGAAGGTCAGCATCAGCTCGACATTATTCGACTTCTACCTGCGCAGCATCTTGGGGCATGGTAGTCTCGCCTTTCGAGGTCCCAAATATGAAATTACTCTGGCTGAAGTGTGGGAGGCCGCACTTGACATGCCTGGCGGTAAAGGTGCTGGCTATGCCGAATCGGCTCTTGAGGAGCACTACTTGGATAACGATGCTCGCGTCGCTCTCGCCAAGGGAAAAGAACAACTTGCAAAATTAAGAGTCGAGATGGCCGAAGGGGAACGTTTAGGAAAAACCACTTCAACTATTCCAGTCCAGCCTTCACCTTTAGCCGAAATCGACATTGTCGGCTCCAGTTCTCATTCTCCATCCCTGGTTAAACTTACAACTGAGATTACAAGTACACAGGGTGGAGATGAAGGCGAAGAGAGCGTCGAAGCACAGGCTTATGAGGTTGATATCAGGAAGCCGACTTCTCCAAGTAACTCTACTGTTAATCTTGCCCAAGTAGACTGCTCATTTGCTTCTTATGAGTTCGATGAGCTTCTCGACTATTTCCTAAACTCAATGAGCCTTTATCTGCTCTCTTTACTGACTTTAACTTCTTTTCTTCTGTAGAGAAAGCATCGAGCATTGTTCAAACTTCCCCTCCTCCAATTATTCCTCCTTCGGTTCTCCAGGTCACTCCTCCGTCCGCCTCTCAACCCGGTTCGCAAGAGGAGCAAATAGAAGCTCTTCATGGCTTAGATGATCCTATTGCTTCTCAAGAACATGGGGGAGAAGGGCTTGGAGAAGGCAATGAGTCTCCGGAGCGAACCACTTCTGATAACATAAAATTATCTGCTCTTGTTACTCCGGGAAGTGAGTTTTCTTCAAGGAGGAGGAGGAAGCGTGTTACTTCCAAGAAGAGAAGGAAAGACATTCTTGTTTCTGAAGAGGAAGCGAAAGTTGATCCGGCAGTAACCCTTTCTCCTTCGTCCCCGACTCTCCCAAGCCGTCCTGAAAAGCTGCCTATTAGGTCAGGTGAAGGCTCTAAGGGTGGTGGAAAGAAGAAGTAAGGGGTCCTGCTTCGATTTATCTTTACTTTTTGCTTTTTGAATGTACTGGCCGGAGATTGTGCGGGTACCGGCCTCCGCTTTTCTTTTTCGTTTTGTTTTGAAACCTGTACCTGTACAAAATTTTGGCAGTATTGAATAAAATGATTCTTTTTATTTGTACAAACTTCTGTCTGTATTTTAGAATGCGTTTACTATTCATTTTTGTACAAGTTTCTTTATATGATATTGCAGTGAGCTTGTGGTATGTTGTTCGAGCGTAATTTTTACCATTGTAGCTATACCATGTTGCCCCTATACCATAAGCTCGTTGTAATATTTTATACTTTGAGGGGATTTGTACTCTTATTTTCTGGAGAATAACTATTCCATACTTGGAGGAATACTATTCTGCTCAAAGTAGAGTACAGCTCACTCCATATGAGTTTCTACGCTTCATCCTTCGAAGATATCACCTTTTCTTTTGTGCTTTCACACATTTTTACCGAGTGAATTCTTCTATGTGGTAAAGCGGGCCTCTGAATGGAACTTTAACTTCTTTTTGAGGAAGAGTATTTTCGAGTATAGAAGAAACAGTCTTCCTTTGAAAGTCAAAGTGTGCCTTTGAAGAGGGCTTCTTCTCTTTTTTTTATATTGCGCCTCGGTGGAGGGCTTTTGATCTTTGCTTTGCATTTCTGGTGAAATGCTTCTTTGAAAAGCTGTACCTCTGAGGAGAGCTTTTTCAAGTTTCAACACTTGGAAGTTTTATTTCAATCTCGGTGAAACGTGTTCCTCTGAAGAGTTGTGCCTCCGAGGAGGGCTTTCCACGTTGCAACACTTGGAAGTTTTATTTCAATATCGGTGAAACTTGTGCCTCCGAAGAGGTCTTTATGTTTGATTGCACCTCTGGAAAGAGGTTTTTTGTTTGATTGTGCCCCTGGGAAGGGGTCTTTTTGTTTGATTGCGCCTTTGGGAAGAGGTCTTTTGCTTCTGCCCTTTGGGAGAGGCTTTTATTTTTCCTTGTTCGCTGGGAAGCGGGCCTCCGAAGAGGGCTTCTCACATTTCGTCTCACGGGAGTGTAACACCGATCACGGTGAAATGTGTGCCTCTGAGTAGGGTTTTTTGCCTGGAAGTTGGGAGTTTCTTTCTCTCGGTTGGATGGATTCACGGGAGTGTATCGACCAATCAGTCCGCAACTTTGTATCGAGAAAGATCTCTCTTTTTCTGGTTTAGCCCGCTCGAGGTCTTTTAGCATTTCAACTGTGGTGAAATGGGCCTCCGAAGAGTTGTGCCTACAAGGCAGACTCTGATTTGGACTTTAAAGAGTAGCATTTGGACTCCAAAGAGTACGTTGGACTCTAAAGAGTAGCATTTGGTCTCCGAAGAGAAGCATTTGGACTCTAAAGAGTACATTGGACTCTAAAGAGTAGCATTTGGTCTCCGAAGAGAAGCATTTGGACTCTAAAGAGTACGTTGGACTCTAAAGAGTAGCATTTGGTCTTCGAAGAGAAGCATTTGGATTCTAAAGAGTACATTGGACTCTAAAGAGTAGCATTTGGTCTCCAAAGAGAAGCATTTGGACTCTAAAGAGTACGTTGGACTCTAAAGAGTAGCATTTGGTCTCCGAAGAGAATCATTTGGACTCTAAAGAGTACGTTGGACTATAATGAGTAGCATTTGCTCTCCGAAGAGAAGCATTTGGACTCTAAAAAGTACGTTGGACTTTAAAGAGTAGCATTTGGACTCCGAAGAGAAGCATTTGGACTCTAAAGAGTACGTTGGGCTCTAAAGAGTTGCATTTGGTCTCTGAAGAGAAGCATTTGGACTCTAAAGAGTACGTTGGACTCTAAAAAGTAGCATTTGGTCTCCGAAGAGAAGCATTTGGACTCTAAAGAGTATGTTGGACTCTAAAGAGTAGCATTTGGACTCTAAAGAGTACGTTGGACTCTAAAGAGTAGCATTTGGTCTCCGAAGAGAAGCATTTGGACTCTTAAAGAGTACGTTGGACTCTAAAGAGTAGCATTTGGTCTCCGAAGAGAAGAATTTGGACTCTAAAGAGTACGTTGGACTTTAAAGAGTAGCATTTGGTCTCCGAAGGGAAGCATTTGGACTCTAAAGAGTACGTTGGACTCTAAAGAGTAGCATTTGGACTCTAAAGAGTACGTTGGACTCTAAAGAGTAGCATTTGTGTCTTTTTATCCTGCGTTTCTTAGCAATTCCTCGCTATCACTTCAAGTACATGTCCCATTTTTTATTTGTTTTTCGCTAGAGAAGTGTGCTTTATTGCTGAGTGAATCCACGGGGCAGATGCTAGTTGCTTCACCGGATGTTCGTTTACACAAACGACCGTGGTTGGTTAGCAAAAGTTTAAAACCTTTTTATTAGAAAGGTGCCCTCTTTGGTGGAATCCTCAATCGTTTGCAAATTGCACTTCTTTTGAAATATTTGAATTCGGAACACTTGTGGCTTGTCATTTGCTTACTTTGTGATTTGTAGGAATCATTTCGCTTTATGATGTGTCGAATGAGCAAGCTTTACCTTCGTAGCTTGCAATGTTAAATCGACATTGTAGTAATATTTGCATATCGAAATGATACAGGCATTTTTATGGCATTAAGAAACACAAGATTTATAGTTGCTCATTACTGATTCACATCCACTTTGCAGTGGTTAACAGTACAAGGATCACACATCCATAATCATTTTACAAATTTAAGCAATGCTATTAAGTAAGATATGGGTGTAAGTGAATGTTGTCCCAAGATCTCATGATTCATATGTCAGTCAATGACCAGCTTCTCGGATTCCTGCTCTGTAGTTTTGTTGCCTGAACCGGATCGATAAGCAGGAAATGGTTGTCCCTGGGTGGACGAGGTTGGGTCAATTCCGTCTTTCTTCACATATTGTTGTAGTTTATTCTGCTTCAGCAATTCTTCAATCATATTCTTTAACTGGCGACATTGGTTAGTATCGTGGCCGGGTTGGTTGTGAAATCGACAGAATTTCCCATTTTGCACTGCACCTCTCCCCATCTCAGGTGGTTTAGGATATTTGACAACATCCTTTGTTGCCAAGAAGATTTTTTCCGGTGTATCAGTTATGGGGGTGAAATCTGAAGGATTAAAACGTCGAGGTTTCTTCCTATTTCCCTACTTCTTTCCTTCGTCACTCTCCCTTTTCTGGTTTCCAAATCCTCTCTTGTTAGAGATGACATCATTATTCTTAACTTCGGCCACCACTGCTTTTACTGGCATCGAGAGATTTCTAGGCGTATGAATTCGTCGGCCTTTTTATAAAACTTCTCGAGTGAGTTTGGTTCCTTCATTTTAAGCCAAATCCCGAATTCACTTGACTTGTCGATGGCCCGCATTAAGTATGTTAGGATCATTTGGGGCTCCGCGTTGTCTACCTCGGCTAAAGCTATATTAAAACGGTTCAAAAAAGACTTGATGGGTTCTCCGGGTGCTTGTTCTAGGCTGGACAGTGACATTATATCTTTTTCCTTTGACGCATACAACCTGAATTGTTCTTTAAATTTTTGGGTTAAATCGGAGAATTGGTCTATGGATCGAACTGGTAGCTTAGTGAACCAAAGCAAAGCCACCCCTTCTAAATATACTGGAAAATATCGGCATTTAATCTCATCCGATGCTCGTGCCCCAGTCATATGCCAGTCGTATCTGTATATAAATTGGTTAGGGTCACTTGTCCCTCGATAGGCCGGGATGGTAGGAGATACAAATTTCCTGGGAAACACCGCCTTTAAAATCTTTTCGGTGAATGGAGTCTTGCTCGGAGCGAACCCCCAATCATTTTCATCCTCATGCCTCCGCATGCTTTCTTTCATGATTGAGCGAACCATTCCTGATAGATACTCCTCATCGTTTAGAGGCTTTGCCTGGCAGAAGTTAGCTGCCCTTTCGGAAGTTCGAAAAGTTAGCTGTGGCCTTGATCCTTCAGCTTGGGAAGGTACCCTTGCAGCGGTGCCGTCTGCTCTTTGAGGAATACATTTCTCTTGGGAGTCACGGGCATCTTCGGCAAAGATTGTTTCATTATCTTGTCGTTGGTGATTTGTCTCAAGCAGGGCGTTTAACCTATCCATAATCAAGGTATTCTGGGCATTCTGGGCTTCCAACTGTACATTCTGGGCATTCAACTGCTGACTTAGCCCCAAAACTACGGCGTCCAATTTTTCCCTTGTAATTCCAATAGTTGGAGCTGTCTGACTTAATGGAGGAGAAATGGCAGTGTTTTCACGAACATCATCGAGGCTAACAGATCTACGCTTTCTTCCAGGGGCCATTATTTCCAATAAAATTCTGGTTTTAAAAGAAATCCTTTCAACAGACCTTTGCGGAGCAATAGTGGAAGTTTCCTGAGTTCAACTCTCAATGAAAGCACCAAAAATGTTAACGTAAAAATCAGACGCTAACACCCCGGTGTAGATTGAAGTTGAGCGAAAGCACCACCCGTGAATACGGGAACTAAAAAACAAGTAGAAAAGTCACAGAGAAAGCAGAAAAGACAACAGCTTTTATAGTGGTTCGGCTTAGGGCAAGCCTACGTCCACTTTAATTCTCTTTATTACTGAATCGATTACAACTTTACAACAATCTTCAATTACAATTCTAATGAGACAAACAACAAGAACTTTGATGTAGAAGAATTCTTTGAATCCATGTACATTGCGTTAGATTTCCTCTCGAAGTTAGTTGAGATGCCTTTCGAACTTGAAGTGTCGAGTGAGTTGAGAATTCAGCAGAGTATCGGCGCCTTAAGAAATTGGCCAAAAGTCCCCCTCATGCTCGAGGTAGGTTGGTATTTATAGGGAAATTCCACCTTTAGGTCGTATGTCGTGACCGGTCTAAAGTAAGTCGTGGCCGACTTACGACCTTTGCTACGTCGTTCACGACCTTTGCTACGTCGTTCACGACCCAAGAGTACAGAGGAAAATTCAATACCGCACCATGATTCGTTAACTCCAGTTAAGCCACAAGCCGAGAATCAGTTTAGGTCGGTCACGACCTACGACCTATGGTAAGTCGTACACGACTTAAGCAAACTAATGAGTTACCGTGATACTTATGCCACATCTTGTTAACTCGGTCACGACTTAAGACTACGAAGTTAAGGTTCAATACCGCATCGCTTACGAGAGGACCGGTTGACTCATTTGCGACTTAGGACTTGTACAAATGAACTTTTGTGAGACCATGAGGCTAGGCCAGATAAGTCGGCCACGACTTACTTTAGACCGGTCACGACTTACGACCTAAAGGGGGAATTTCCCTATAAATACCAACCTACCTAAAGCATGAGGGGGACTTTTGGCCAATCTCTTGAGGCGCCGATACTCTGGTGAATTCTCAACTCACTCGACACTTCAAGTTTGAAAGGCATCTCAACTAACTTCGATAGGAAATCTAACGCAATCTACATGGATTCAAAGAATTCTTCTGCATCAAAGTTCTAGTTGTTTGTCTCATCAGAATTGTAATTGAAGATTGTTGTAAAGTTGTAATCGATTCAGTGACAAAGAGAATTAAAGTGGATGTAGGCTTGCCCTAAGCCGAACCACTATAAAAGCTGTTGTCTTTTCTGCTTTCTCTGTGACTTTTCTACTTGTTTTTTAGTTCCCGTATTCAAGGGTGGTGCTTTCGCTCAACTTCAATCTACACCGGGGTGTTAGCGTCTGATTTTTACGTTAACATATAGTTTATGCTTATACAAATCCCAAATTACTTATATTTCAATTTATAATTTACATTTTTAATTCATATTTATAAATTCCATTTTATAATGAAATTATCCCCTTAAAGTTTTTAGTTATATTTCTATTTCTTGTCAAATTCCCACTTAACAAAGATAATGCCTTAATATTATTCTTCCTAACATCCAAGCAAACATATGTTAGCTAAATAGTTTACAAAAACTTTCTTTATATCAAAATATATTTTTGGGTAAAATTATTTCATTTACCCATATTTAAAACAATACCATGTCCATTGTTCTATCCAAGTGTTTAGAAACCCCTTCGATACAGTTGTACAGACTGTGCCGACGAAGGTTCATATACCACTCAATAAACCAATCAACATAATATTAAAACAATTTATATTCACTAACAAATACGCGCTCATATTTATTAATACGCTCAAACTCATTATAGAGTACCGTGGACTCTATTTTAAATGAGTAATTCCCACCAGAGCCAAGTTTATCACCAACCTGGCTTTGATACCAACTGTAACAGCCTGCAAATCCGTACCTCTTGAGACAACACTATTCTACGTAAATCAACTCAAGTTGCACAGAAATGCGAACGATTTGGTTAAAGAAGAAGAGAGGTAGAAGAAGAAAATAGTAATCAACAATAGAATTTAACCATCGCAGTGGAGTAATATATAATAGATAATAAATAATCTTTACTCAAACTCAAATATATCTGTTTACAAATATTACATCATCAGAGTACATCAATCACAGCTCACATCAATAATATACAACTGGATACACAGCTACACAACACAGCGGAATATATATATATATATATATATATATATATATATATATATAACAAGTACGAATGTACGTATCGTCATCTAGCTCGCCTCCTGAGCTCCACAGCATCATATCATGTATTCTATAATACTCGGTCTGACCCGAGCATTACCGTTAAATAATACCCGAGTCAGTCTGGAATACTAGCGTGAGAAAATCACACCCAATTGATTATTAAAGTTTCAAAAATCCTTTGAAAACAAAAGCATCTCGTAAGACCACGCCACAAATAAACATGTCAGGTTTTTACCTTACGATAGCTAAAACAATTTTCGTAGATATCCTCTGATATTATAATAGGGTCTATATACAAATACTTATAAAATAGCCGAAATTGTTACATTATTAAATTCCAGCTACTAGCCACAGAGTGGGTAATACAAACAAAACTCATACAAGGCTCGTAGGGGGTATGGATTTCCAACTAATGACTAGGCACTGGGATACCACCTGTCACAGTACGGGGCCTTGATCACCGTACCGAGGAGTACGCCCGCTCCATTGCAACACAAGGCCGGGACTATCCCTTACTGGATAATCCCGAGTGAGATAACCCCGTGGTTGGGATCAGCAACCGCCCACTAAGCCAAAATAAAAGGGACATCTAGACTGGGATGACCTCACCCTGCTTGGGTGCTACCCACCTAGCCTTGCTGCATAACCCCTGATTTTCAGTCATTCCCATTTGATGAGGCTTGAGGCTAAGCGTTACCTTTATAGAACATATCCCTTAGAATGCCCATCGTCCACCTGACGATGTTTTCGAAAGCATTCATCCATACAAGTCCGTCCTGGGTTCGAACGGAACCGAAGGCACTATTCCTACTACATCCATTTTGGAAATATCCTGAGGATTAATAGCGACTAGCCCTTGCACTTCACTGCTCCATCTTCGGATCCAAAATCGTTTTTCCACGAAACGTACAAATCGGATCGAAGTGGTTTTCGAGAATTAAATCTCGATCCCGGTCTGTTCGAAACGATCAACGTATTTGTCCAATATTGATAGTCGGTTATTTAACTATCAATTAATATTCACAAACAACCATCAACCAATAAATAATTTCCCAAATTATTTATTAAGATATATTTCACTTTCAAACCCCGTTTGAAGACATTTTCAAACATATTCTTTTCCCGGAATAATTTCCCAATATTTATTTCCACTGAAACGCCAAGTATAAAATACTTTTAGCTTTCAAATAATTTAAAAGCACTTATTTATAAAATATATTTCATAGCCTTAAAAATTTAAAACTACTTTAATACTTAATTAAATTATATACTTAAGGAACATTTAATAAATAAGGCTACTGTTATTAAAATATAAAACTAGATTTTCTTTAAAAACAAATACTAAGTCATTTAATAATTACTACGATAATAGTTTTGAAAAATATTTATCTTAGAATTTAAGCATTTAAAAATAATAAATTTTCTAAGATATGCTTTTTTAAATCATCATTAAACCTTTAACATATATTCAAAAAATTTTAAAAATCGTACTTGGCTACCCAGTGAAACACTCTTCTCTTTCACATCTTTAAAAATGAATCATTATTTATTTTTAAACGAATTTCCATTTCTTTATAAATTTCCACTTTAAATTCATATTTAAAATATCCACCGATATTTATTTCACCTGATAACCCAGTTTAAAAATTCCAAAATCTCATTTAAAGTAAAATCTTTATTCATTCAAATACTATCACTTAAGCTTTACTATTATTATTACCCCTAATAATTCAAATTCCTCTTATTCCATATTTGTTAGAGATATGCAATCATTTATATTTTATTTTATTTTCAATTCATTATTAATTTATTCCAATTCACTAGAATTATTTTACCTAAAAATTTACACTTTTATTTCTTTCGAAAATACAATATTAGGGATTTTATAATTTATTCTATCGTGATATTTAATCCAACCATACCATTCAATACTTTAATTATTCATAAATCATCACGGAATATCAACTACTCAGAACACAGAATATTCAATAATCTAAATAATTTCGAGGGGTCCAGTTGGATCCCTCCAACCTGTTTTCCCTGCATCCAAAGATGTCGGCACAATAATATGCCAATTCCAGAATATAACATACTACAGCACATCAATCAAATTCAACCATTCAAACAATTATTTAAATTTAATCATTTAAATTTAAATTTAACTGAGTGAGATTAACTCACCTTTTTCCGTTTGCAACCCATTTCCAAATCAGCTTGTTTCCTATCAGATTTTGACCTTAAATAAACAATTTATACGGCTTATTAATATTTCGAAGTAATCCAAAAAAAACAAACTTCCATTTAATAAATTAATTTAACTAATACTTAAGTTTTTTCACTAATTCCTTTAATAAATAAGTTTTTGTAACTAAAATAATATGTTAATTTAAACAAGTTAATCACCTTTATTAATTCTTTTCAAAATTAGATAGTACGTTTAATATGCGTATAAGTATATTATTTATTTATTTTCCTTTTTCCTTTTCTTTTTTTATAAAAAAACAAACTACATATACAAAAATAGCCTATATACATACAAAAACTTAGTTTATAATCTCTTCAACCCTTTAAAATTCCTATTATATTATTTTTTTCAGAATCTTATCAACAACTATATATGTTTTCCTGCTTATTGTTATCCTGTTCAACTAACTTTGGACCTTATTCAAATTAACAGTTTATAACTAAACTAAATATCATGCTCTGTCTTCCACCTTATATATATATATTCGTTTTATTATGCATATATCCTTCCTGTAATATAACCATATATACATAACGAATCAAAAATTCAAATTTGAGAAATAAATACGAAGACCTCACCTTCACGCGTACACGCGACTCAAGCTCACCACCATCACTCGACACCCTGCCGCTTTCACCCGAAGATCCTAGCCTTGCCGTGAATCGAACCGCCGCCTCATTCGTCTTCCTCCATGTTGCCGCGATTTCCATCATCGCTCGCCACACACTAGGTCGCGAACGCAACTATCCCAAATGCAGCAAATCGCGCCTTCCCCCCAAAATCTCTCCGCCTCCGAGTCACGAAACACCGCGAGCTTCATGAATCTTCCCCCTTGCCGTGCGAGCAAGCGGCTCTCTCTCTATATATATAATTTTTTTTTACAGATCTCGATTAGAATTGAAACAGAGGAAGCCGCCCCCCCTCTTTTGATCTTGAACCAAAATATAATTCGTTCTGTTGATTCTCGGCCGTGAATTTCCCTTTCCCCCTTTTTTTGTTGTTTTTTTTATAAGAATACGATTTTGAAAGGAAGAAAAGGGGAAGCGTAATTTGAACGATGATTGCTTCGGCCATTATTCGAAAGTTTTCGATTACCACTGAGAAGTAGAAAGGGGGGAAGAATAAATATCGATTAGGGAAATAGCTTTTTGCGTACGCTTGTTAAGAAAATATCGCTGACTAAACGTACTTCAAAATTTATTATCCTATACAATATTGAAAATATCTTGCGTTGTATAACGTGAAATCCCGAACCCCTAATCAGACATGCCGACAGACGTTTATAAGGTTTTACCCGCATTCCGAATACAATGGAACGTGTTTCAGAGGCTAATTTGGTCGTATGTGGAAGTTAGCTTTATAAATCGATTTAAATATTAAATTATCGATTTTAATTTCGACGCATTTCTCACCCGTACGAGCAAACAGCAAATCCAAACACTATGAAAATTGAAATCCGATAATAACTAACTATTACGGATCCAATGAAACTGGTTTCGTCGAATTCCAAGACTATGCCCCGGAAGGCTATATTTAAATATCGATTAAACGATATATTATTCAAATTCAACAAATCACATTTGATTTAAATTCTAACCATTCTATTATCTTTAGTATCATCATTATAAATTCTACAAGCCTTCAAATTATCTTTTAATAGGCTTAAAACTCCAGATTCAACATTTAGCTCACTTCAAATTATTTAATTCCATATATTCAATCGTCAAATTCAAACTGATATTTAAAATCCAAGTTAAACTATCTTGGAAATATTTAAAATCACTTAAGTATTTCAATTTATAATGCCTAAAATTTCCGAGACGTCACATGTGTTATGTCTTATTCTCACCTTTTGATATTTAGATATAGTTTGACCTGTTTATTTTGCAATATTCGAGTCAGGCCGAGACTTCTCAAGTTTCAGATTTGTAGACTTTAGGTAAGTATGCTTGTAGAAGATAAACCATTTTTCCATTTCAGTTTTATCTTCTGTATGATATTTATATATAGGATTATGGGATATTTCAGTAGCGATTTATTTTTTATGTACATTATGTGAGTCTAGTATTGTATTTTATAGACTCATAATATGTATTGTATATGATGTATATTAATTCGTTGAGATTTGATACTATGGTTTTATATGATATACTGTAATGATTTTGAGAAACCAATGTGTTTATATAACGACCCGTAATTTTATCACTTTTAAATAGAATATTTAATTAACTTTAAATATTTCAATATAGAATTTTTAAACATAAATAGTCATGTTTTATGTAATAAATAAAAATGATAAACTTATTTTTAGAATTTGATTAAAAAATCAATGTAACAACCCGAGGTTTCGTATCGATTGATTATCGTCATTAGACGATTAAATCTGCTAGCAAATTGCTGTTGGAATTTTTTTAAATCGGTTGAAATTCTTTTATAAATTTGTTAAAGGGATTAAGCGGGCTTTAAATAAAAATGTTTTGGCCCACGTCTCTTTTATTATTTTTGGGGCCATGATACTTATCCAATGTTGATACCGTTCCCTTCTTATAAAATTTCGACCCGTTCCTTTTTCATTTGCTTTCGTTCGAAAACCTAAACGCAGGAGAAAAATAACAATGGCGGCTATTCCTTTTCGTTCTTCTTCGATCTTGAATTAGGGCTTTTCGGTGTCGTGCCTTTTTGTTGATCGATACGGTGGTTCTTCGCGCGTGCTTCGTTCTCGTTTGTTCGCTCTCGGCCGCTTCTAATTGGTCGAGTTTGTCTCCGCGTTGAAACAAGGTGAGTAATTTTATTTACTCACATCTAGTTCGAACTTAGTTCTATGTTCGGCAACTCGATTTTGTTTGGTGATTGGTTACTTTTCTGACTTAGTTCGATTTTGTCGATGTTGATGATTTATGTGACTTCTATTTTACTGGAATTTCTCTATGCCTTGTCTGGTTCTTTGAGCATGCACCAGACATCGGCTTTGTAATTGCTGGGTGTATTGTCCTCGGCCATTACGCATTTGTTTTACTTGAAGTTTTGACTTGAGTCTTCTGCATACTGAACTTTTGTCATTGACTACGGCTTTGAAATCTTCATTTGTTTCCAGTTTGGAATACTTGCGACCGGGCTTCAGTTGTATGTCCCTTGGTTCGTTTCTTTACAGCTGTACATGACTTGTGTGTTTTGGGTGTACTTGTTCACTTTGCTTGCATTTTGTGAAAATATTTTGGCATCGGCCTCCATTTGGTTTGCGAACTCAAATGGGGTTTTTTTGCTGATGAGGATTTTGTCTTGTGTTTTCGGCTTTGAATTGATTTAGCCGATGTTGATTTTGTTTGAATTTGGCAAATTAAAGCAATTTTGACCTCTGGACTTCGTTCCACTTTTGTGCTATGCTATGGTTTTCATTGTGTACAGATTACACTGTGATGAAAAATAGCTCGACCGTATGTATATTGTTGTAACTTGTTTATGCTTCGATTTGGGTCTGCAGTGTTTTTGGACTTGGTTTGTAAGCTTGATTTTGTCGTGTTCTATAGTCTGTATTGTCTAGATTTCGTTGAGTACTCCTTCCGCTGGCCTGGTTTCTATGTGTGATCAGTGATCCTGTAGCTCGTAAGTTACAATCCTGGTGCATTTGTGTTATCTTGTATACATGTGCACTTCTCCATCTTTATATTACAGGGTTTGTTCATTTGAAATTCGTTTGCATTGCTGTTGACTTTGGGTCTGTTGCATATATATATTGTTGTTGCTTTTGCAGTAGAAGTAGACTTCGAGTTTAATCATTCAGTGTAGTTGTCTCGGCCAATTGAGACAGTTTGCAAGCTTGTTTATTTTAGTTTGGTCTTTACCATGCTTTATTGAGTTGTTTTAAAGCTATTTACCTCGAGACAGTTTCACTTGCGTACTGTTTGGTCCATATTGCATTTGCACTTGGTCATTTTTAGAAACTGATACATTGCATTGATGCCTTGTACTCATTTGCATTTTCTTCGGTCATCTTACTTTGTGTATACTATTACCTGACTTGCCATCTTTGGTCATCACCAGTGCGTTGGCATTGAACTGTAGTTTTTTCAACTGTCAATTACTACTTTGATTTGTATTTTGTGTTGAAGTCACATGACTTCGACATCGTTGGTCACTTGATTACGTGCAGCCTTGACTTGGTTATTTGTTCGAGACAGTTGCAGTAATCTATACTCTAATTGAGTTGAGCATTTCGACTTGTTCAGGTTTCATTTGATTCCTGTACAATCTTTGTCTAGTTACATGTGATGTTTGATTCAATTGAGCTTGCACTTGTACTATTCTGTTTGCCATATCTTTGGTGATTTCACCATCATCTTGCTATCTTCATGTTGTACCATTGCCTTGTGCACGTGGCCATTCGAGTGGAGTTGTTTTGCAGTTGAGTTGAGTCATGATATTAGTAACTTGACCACTGCAGTTTCATTTTGTTGCAGTTTTACCATGCTAAGCCTGATTGCTCTGGTTCATGTATGTGCATGTTTTGCCTTTGTGCATTCGTGTGGCTAGTTGCATCTGAGTTTCATTGTTTAGACTGTAGCATTGATGTGTACATTACCTGTACATGTCACTTTTCATTTTGATGAGTTGATGCGATTGGTTTCTGGTTCATTGAGCTTGTGGGTAATTTATCACTGTGGTGGCGAGGCAGTACACGCGTGCGTGTACTGCAGCCACAAAATATTGACTTTTTAAGTGAGATTTCAATTGATTGAACTATTTCGTTTATTCAATTCAATATTTTGAAATTGTATTTTTTGATTTGATTCGATCAATTTGGTGTTGTCTAATTATCTATTTGATAATTAGATTATGAGTTTCTAATTATTTATTTAATAAATAGATTTGGTCGTTAATTGTCATTTATGCTATAATGTTGTTTTCTAAATTATCTTCATTGATAACCTTTTATTTATCTTCGTTGATAATTTGAATTTGTTGGTTTGTTGTTTAACACTGTTACGTCTTACATTTACCGTTATCTGATTTCCTTATTTAAGGATTGGATAGGTGAATTTGCTTTGACTGTCGTCTAATTGTTATTTAATTATTATTGCTTCCGTGCATTAATAACTGAGTTTGGATTAGACTGACCCGTGTATTATTTTCTTTTGAATTTAATACTCGGGTCAGACCGAGTTATTACAGGTTGTAGATATCTTGCTTTTGGTTGCTGCTTGAGCTATGAAGTCTTTTCATATCTTTTGGAGTAGTCGTCGTCATTTTATAGTAGTCAGTATATTTGTATAGGATGATATATATTCATGTATATTATTCAAGTTAATGTACTTGTATATGTAACTTCCTGAGTCGACAGTTATAGTTGTATCATATGTATGGTATCACATGTATTGTAACTGACTTCGGTTATATATATATATGAGACTTTTTATTATCTGTGTTCCGCATTTAGCTGATCTGTGTTATTATTATATATATTGTCCTAAACTATTATGAACCATCGTAGTTCGTTTTATACTAGAATTGGATATGTGGATGGGAGTAAATAAAAAAGGGATGAAAAGTAAAAATATATACCACTCCTATCGAGGTAACCAATACTAGTGTAAGGCCTAGCTACGGATGGTTGCTCCTATCCAACCTTATTCTTCGTAATAACAGATAGTATTTCTTTTAGTACTCTTTGTTACTGTGAGCATAGAGGTGAGGCGTCACAGTTGGTATCAGAGCCGAGGGTTTAAGGACATAATATAAAACATAACTTAGATGGAACATGTGTTACAACTATTTGTCGATGTTTTTATTGTTCCTTGAGTCAAAACTAAAGTTTTGAAATTATGATGAAATTTTTAAATATCTTTATTTAAAAATAAAAGTGAAATTATGTTTGATGATTAAGTAATTTGTGTTTTGTCTTTCAGAGTGCGTAGCAGAAACTGTGAGACTGTCTTCGCTGAGTACAGCTAATAGCTCTTTTGGATCTAAAAATAAAAAAAATGAAATTGAAATAAATTTCATTTGTTGTTTATATAGCTGCGTTAATTTTGTTTTCTTTGAAAATTTCGAATCTGATTTTAGAATTCGAAGTGATTGCAGTTATGTGAATTTGTTGAGATTTTTGCTGTTTTGAATTATCTTCCTTGAAGATATATTTGAATGATTACTTTATTCATTTTGTTGTATACATGCAAATTTATGTTGCACGGTACTACGTTAATTTTACGTTGAACCGATGTTTGGTTTTAAACGTATTTTGTTGCTGTTATTTCATAACGGGTTTTTTACATCGGTGCTAAGTTTTTGGGGCGTGGTGTTTTATTGACATTTTTAATGAATGAAAATTCACTGGTATTATATTTTGATGCAAATTATTTTGATGAGATTTTGACATTTAAAACTACTGTCGCTTTGACTTCGGTAACCGTCAAATTTTAAAGTGGATTTTCAAGCGGTTATCCCTCAATGCTGATTTTGTTGTCCGTTATTATGGTATTTTGAGAAGTGCAATTTCCTTGTCGAAGTTGCTACTGATGTTGCTTTTTTAATCATGTGCTTTTTAAAAAATTATTTCAAAATAAGAATTGTTTTCAAAACATTTACAGTTTACGCTTTCAAAAGAATGAAGAAGCGATTTAAACATTTCATCAAAATTGAGCACTATGACCCCTTTCTTTTACCGATTCGCTTAATTCCGGACTTGTCCGTTTGAGAATGTAAATTATTACTTTTATAAAATAAATGAAATTATTTTCAGAAGTTTTGCAGTTTGCGCTTTCAAAAGAATGAGAAAGCGATTTAAACGTTTCAGCAAAATCGAGGACTATGACCCCTTTCTTTTACTGATTCGCTTAATTCCGGACTTGTTCGTTTGAGAATGTGAAATGCTATTTTTGGAATACACAATTTTGCACTTTCAAGGAAACGATGAAGAGAATTAAACGATTTAGTAAAACTATGGTTATGGGACATGTGCGTTTGCTATTTTGGTTAATTCCGGACTAGTTAATTGAAATATTTGCTGTTTGGTGATTTTGATAATTTTCGTGTGCTTTCGTGCCACTATGTTGGATCTTCGGGTCATATGTTGGACCTCCGGGTCATATGGTAGTCCTTCGGGTCAATACCAGTACTAGACCTTCGGGTCATTTGTTGGACCTCCGGGTCATTTGTTGGGCGCCAAAATTATGTTGACAGTACTACGTAGGATTCGGCCATTTGTTGATGCACGTGCGGCGTAGCTTAAAAACTCGCCATCTGATGGGATCGATCCAACATTTTATGTTGATTTTCTAGTCTTCTTAATTGATTTCTAGATATTTGTTGTTTCCAGTTATCTGCATGTAATTGGATATTTGTTGATATGAGTTATAATTATCTTTGTTGATAATTGGATATTTGTTGATTTGAGATTTCTGATTATCGTTTTTGATAATTAGATATTTGTTGATTCTGATTATCGTTTTAGATAGTTATCTATTTGTTGATTTTGATTATCCTTTTTGATAATTGGATATTTGTTGATTTGAGATTTCTGATTATCGCTTGTGATAATTGGATATTTGTTGATTTGAGATTTCTGATTATCGTTTTTGATAATTAGATAATTGTTGATTCTGATTATCTTTTTTGATAATTGGATATTTGTTGATTTGAGATTTCTGATTATCGTTTTTGATAATTAGATATTTGTTGATTTGAGATTTCTTATTATCGTTTTTGATAAATGGATAATTGTTGTTTCTGATTATTGTTTTTGATAATTGGATGTTTGTTGTTTTCTGATTATCATTTTTGATAATTAGAAAATTGCTAATTTTTGTTGATTATGAGATTTTCTAGTCTCTAATTGATTCTAGATTATGTTGATTATATTGAATCGCTGTTTTCTATCTATCTCAGTTGATAGTTAGAGTTAGCTGATTATGGAGTTCGTGTTTTCTAATTATCTGGTTGATAACTAGAAGTTTGCGGTTTTGCGACTTGCGATTTGGTGTTCTCTAATTGTCTTTGTTGATAATTAGATTTTGTTGTTTTCTAATTATCGTATCGATAATTAGATATTGCTATTTTTTTTATTTCTGTATTCTAATTGTCTAATTGATAATCGAATGTTACTGATAATTATATTTATTCAGTTTTGTTGTTTTCTGATTATCTTTTTGATAGTTAGATTTTTGTTGAAAATTTGTGAATTTCTTTTACGAAATTAAAAGATTTCTTTGGTGTTTGTGTTCTCGACCTTTATTTTTCTAGCTTAACCAGTTTATATTAGAAAAATAATTGTTATTGACGACCTTAATTATGAAAATTGTGGGGACGCAATTTTTATAAGAAGGGGAGTCTGTAACAACCCGAGGTTTCGTATCGATTGATTATCGTCATTAGACGATTAAATCTGCTAGCAAATTGCTGTTGGAATTTTTTTAAATCGGTTGAAATTCTTTTATAAATTTGTTAAAGGGATTAAGCGGGCTTTAAATAAAAATGTTTTGGCCCACGTCTCTTTTATTATTTTTGGGGCCATGATACTTATCCAATGTTGATACCGTTCCCTTCTTATAAAATTTCGACCCGTTCCTTTTTCATTTGCATTCGTTCGAAAACCTAAACGCAGGAGAAAAATAACAATGGCGGCTATTCCTTTTCGTTCTTCTTCGATCTTGAATTAGGGCTTTTCGGTGTCGTGCCTTTTTGTTGATCGATACGGTGGTTCTTCGCGCGTGCTTCGTTCTCGTTTGTTCGCTCTCGGCCGCTTCTAATTGGTCGAGTTTGTCTCCGCGTTGAAACAAGGTGAGTAATTTTATTTACTCACATCTAGTTCGAACTTAGTTCTATGTTCGGCAACTCGATTTTGTTTGGTGATTGGTTACTTTTCTGACTTAGTTCGATTTTGTCGATGTTGATGATTTATGTGACTTCTATTTTACTGGAATTTCTCTATGCCTTGTCTGGTTCTTTGAGCATGCACCAGACATCGGCTTTGTAATTGCTGGGTGTATTGTCCTCGGCCATTACGCATTTGTTTTACTTGAAGTTTTGACTTGAGTCTTCTGCATACTGAACTTTTGTCATTGACTACGGCTTTGAAATCTTCATTTGTTTCCAGTTTGGAATACTTGCGACCGGGCTTCAGTTGTATGTCCCTTGGTTCGTTTCTTTACAGCTGTACATGACTTGTGTGTTTTGGGTGTACTTGTTCACTTTGCTTGCATTTTGTGAAAATATTTTGGCATCGGCCTCCATTTGGTTTGCGAACTCAAATGGGGTTTTTTTGCTGATGAGGATTTTGTCTTGTGTTTTCGGCTTTGAATTGATTTAGCCGATGTTGATTTTGTTTGAATTTGGCCAATTATAGCTATTTTGACCTCTGGACTTCGTTCCACTTTTATTCTATGCTATGGTTGTCATTGTATACAGGTTACAATGTGATGAAAAATAGCTCGACCGTATGTATATTGATTTAACATGTTTATGCTTCGATCTGGGTCTACAGTGTTTTTGGACTTGTTTTGTAAGCTTGATTTTGTTAGGTTCTATACTCTATACTGTCTAGTTTCATTGAGTACTCCTTCCACTGGCCTAGTTTTTATGTGTGATCAGTGATCCTGTAGCTCGTGAGTTACATCCCTAGTGCATTTGTGTTATCTTGTATACATGTGCGCTGCTCCATCTTTATATTACAGGGTCTGTTCATTTGAACTTCATTTGCATTGCTGTTGACTTTGGGTCTGTTGCATATATATATATTGTTGTTGCATTTGTAGCAGAAATAGACTTCGAGTTTAATCATTTAGTGCAGTTGCCTTGGCCAATTGAGACAGTTTGCAAGCTTGTTTATTTTAGTTTGGTCTTTACCATGCTTTATTGAGTTGTTTTGAAGCTATTTACCTCGAGACAGTTTCACTTGCGTACTGTCTGGTCCATATTGCATTTGCACTTGGTAATTTGTTAGAAACTGATACATTGCATTGATGCCTCGTGCTCATTTGCATTTTCTTCGGTCATCTGACTTTGTGTATACTATTACTTGACTTGCCATCTTTGGTCATCACCAATGCGTTGGCATTGAACTGCAGTTTGTTCAATTGTCAATTACCGCTTTGATTTGTATTTTGTGTTGAAGTCACATTACTTCGATATCGTTGGGAACTTGATTACGTGCGGCCTTGACTTGGTTATTTGTTTGAGACATTTGCATTAATCTGTACTCTAATTGAGTTGAGCATTTCGACTTGTTCAGGTTTCATTTGATTCCTGTACAATCTTTGTCTAGTTACATGTGATGTTCGATTCAACTGAGCTTGCACTTGTACTATTCTGTTTGCTATATCTTTGGTGCTTTCACCATCATCTTGCTGTCTTCACGTTGTACCACTGCCTTGTGCACGTGGCCATTTGAGTTGAGTTGTTTTACAGCTGAGTTGAGTCATGATATTAGTGACTTGACCTCTGCAGTTTCATTTTGTTGCATTTTTACCATGCTGAGCCTGATTGCTCTGGTTCATGTATGTGCATGTTTTGCCTTTGTGCATTCGTGTAGCTAGTTGCATCCGAGTTTCATTGTTCAGACTGTAGCCTTGATGTGTACATTACCAGTACATGTCACTTTTCATTTTGATGAGTTGATGCCATTGGTTTCTGGTTCATTGAGCTTTTGGGTAATTTATCATTGTAGGGGCGAGGCAGTACATGCGTGTGTGTACTGCAGCCACACAATATTGACTTTTTAAGTGATATTTCAATTGTTTGAACTGTTTCGTTTATTCAATTCAATATTTTGAAATTGTATTTTGATTTGATTTGATTTGATCATTTTGGTGTTGTCTAATTATCTATTTGATAATTGGATTATGAGTTTCTATTTATTTATTTAATAATAAGATTTTGTCATTAATTGCCATTTAAGCAATTCTGTTGTTTTCTAAATTATCTTCATTGATAACCCTTTTATTTATCTTCGTTGATAATTTGAATTTGTTGGTTTGTTGTTTAACACTGTTACGTGTTAGATTTGCCGTTATCCGATTTCCTTATTTAAGGATTGGATAGGTGAATTTGCTTTGACTGTCGTCTAATTGTTATTTAATTATTATTGCTTCCGTGCATTAATAACTGAGTTTGAATTAGACTGACCCGTTTATTATTTTCTTTGGAATTTAATACTCGGGTCAGACCGAGTTATTACAGGATGTAGATATCTTGCTTTGATGTGACGACCCGACTTTCTACTACCAGAAAATCGCGTCATCTTTAAGAAAGAAAGGGATAGAAAAGAGAAAAGATAGAGAAGAAGAAGAAACAACACATCAGAATCTAAACAGTGGAACGAATAAATTATATTAATCATATCATACTTTACATAGTATCATATACATCAGAGATACACAGCATAATCAACTTATACTAGATAGTTATAAACACCCGTCTAGTTATACAACTTAATACAACAACTCAGAGAAACACACAGCGGAATACTCTATATCTATACGCAGAAGCCTCCTGCTCCATTACTCCTCCAGAATTCGTCAAGCCAACTTAAAATACTAACCTAAATTCCCTTGACTACTCATAAAAATTTGAGTACCCAAGAGTTTATGAAAAACAAAAATAAACTCCGGGTCAGACATGGGTCTGGTGTGAGTAAACGGTTAAAGTTGCATAACTTTAAAACTTTTGAAAGAAAAGGTATCACGTAAGACTTCCCACACATAAACATGGAAAAGTTTTTACCTTACACTAACCAAAACATTTGATAGAAAATTCTGTGATATTATAATAGGTCTAGGGTTTTCAAATAAATATGAAATAGCCGAAATTGTTACATGATTAAATTCCAGCTACTAGCCACAAAAGTGGGTAATACAATCAAAACCGTTGGCACTTATTGGATTTTGGATTCCATACAATGGCAGGGCTACTGGGGTACCGCCCGTCACAGTACGTGGCCTAGATACCATACCGAGGATTACTCCCAATCCCCTGCAGCACAAAGCCGAACCCATTCCTTACTGAACAGTTCCGAATAAGACAACCCCGACGGTTGTAGCTATTCAACCGTCCACACAGCCGAAATATAAGGGACCTCTAAACAGGGGTAAATCTTACTCTCCAGTGGGTGCGACCCACGAAGCCTTGCTGCACCTCCCCTGTTTTAGCCATTCCCGGTTGATGAGGCTTGAGGTTACGATTACCTTTATAGGACACATCACTTAGAATGCTCATCGTCCACCTGACGATGTGTTGAAAGCATTCAATCCATACAAGTTCGTTCTGGGTTCGAACGAAACCGAAGGCATTATCTCGTTACACTCATTTTGGAATCACCCTCAGAGTTAATGACAATAACTCTTGCACTCTAATTCACCATCTCGAATCTATAAGGTCTATTCCATCAACTCATTACGGAATCACCCACAGAGTTATACTGACGTATAGCCCTTACACCTCGAGTCTTCACAAAGCTCCACTTTGACTCACGACCTAACGTTATTTGGAATCGATGTGGTTCTCGGATATCCAAATATGGAAACCAGATTCCGGTCTCATCGAAATCCAAAACGTGTCTTTTAGGTTCAAGTTGTTTTAAAGGTTTTAAAACAATTAGATTCAGTTATCTATATATACACAGAATAGATAATTCACAAGCCACAATTGATAATCAACATTAACAAATAACAGGTAATTCATATAATCCATATCATAATAGATAATCCATATATCAACATTCCACTTGATAATCACAATTCAACCAATCATTCATATCACACAACCATACTTATCTCATTACTGAGATCACACATCATTCAAGACAATCAATGTCATCCAATCATTCAGAAGCAATGATTAACTCAAACCATAACATAATTAATTTAAAATGAATTAAATTAATTATCTCTAATTAATTTAAAGTGAATCAAATTAATTACCTAATCACTTAATTAATTTAAAATTAATTAAATTAATTACCTTCATCAAAATAAATCTTGCTTAAATTAACATTAGTTAAATCAATTAGTTAATCCTAATCAACCTTGATTAATTAACTCTTAATCAAATAATTAATCCTTAATTATTCTTATTAATCATATTAATTAATGAATCTTAATTAATTGCTTCCATGAATTAATCAACTATAATTAATTACACTATTTCTTAATTAATCAACTTAATTAAATATAAATAGTAATTAATTGTTCTTAATTACTTCTCAATTACTTCTAATTACTTTAATAAATTCTTTGATTTACTACACCAAGTAATAAACCCTTAATTACTTTAACAAGTAATTATTCAAAAATTATTTCCAAATCAATAATTTATCCAACTCAATTACCTCTGTAATTAATCAATTACTTATCTTAAGTAATTAAACTTATCAAAACTTGTTAAGTAATTATACCTAATCATTTATCAAGTGACTATGCTTAACTAAATAACAAATTAATTAATTTACTTGATCAAACTCATCTCATAAACAAAATTGAGTAGTTCATTCCTTAATTACTCATTAACCCAAATTAATATTTAATTACTAGACTAATTTTCTTCAATTATTAATTAATAAACCTTAATTATTAATCAATTCTTTAATTACAAAGTAATTAATCACTAGTTACTTTTATAATTAATTAATTAAACTTAATTAACTAATTAATCAACTCTTAATCATTAATTAATAAACTTAATTGTTAATTAACAATCTTAATTACGAATTAATTAATCCATGAATATAATTAATTAATCCTTAATTAAAATTAATTAACCTTAAATAAAAATAGTTAATTAATTCTTAATTAGCTAGCATTATCCTTTAATTATTAATTAAGAAACCCATTTAATATTTAATAAAACCTTTATTAATTAATTACTATTTTCATTAACTCTTAATTACTTAATTAATAAGTAATTATAATTTAATTAACATTAGACATTAATTAAATCATCAACTTAATTAATAGTTAATTAAATAATTAATTATACTTAATTAATTACTTAATTAACCCCTTTTTAAAATAATAATTAAATAAATTAATTAACATAAGGTTTCTTAATTAACTATCTAATTACAAATTATAAATACTTAATTATTTCCAAAATAAGTTTGAAAACAACATTAGCTAAAACATTTAAACAATTCATATAAATTTCATTTATAAAACAATTAAACTTCAAAAACAAGAATTTTACTTTAATTTAAAAAATTTAAAGTTTAAAACTTATTCATTTAAATTTGAAAATTTTGTTAACACTTAGTTTGGGTTCACCTCTTATTTACTGGAAACTTGGGAAACAAAGCACATGAATTTTGATCTTTAAAATCTGTTTAAAATAAAACTTTAAAAAAAATAAAACTGTTTTAATTTAAAATGTTAAAACTGTTAAAATTAAACAGTTTAACACTGTACAAAAATTTCCCAGATCAACACGGGTATGGCCCCGAGCCACATCCAAAAATGCGCGAGTTTCCCCCCGAGTCTTCTTCCCTCCTTCCCGAGCTAACTCCAGAAACACTAACCAAAACCAAAACCCAAAATACCTTGACACCATCCACCTCTCGTGCAACCTGCACCGACGCCGGACCTCCTCTGGCCAACGGCGCCCATCCACACGTCACCCAAATGAACTACATTCATCTACGACCCGTAGCACCACCATTCAGGCCTCGAATCAAAATTAAGCACATCAGGTTGAACTGAACCCAGAACCCACAGCCATAAAACCCCAAATTCTTACAACTCCGATCAACTACACAAGCCACAACTCTGGCCATGGTCAGCCGACCCACCAAGCTTCCCTCATTTCAATTTTCATTCAACTCGATGCAAAAATTAGGTTGCAGTGATCAATTTTCCAAACAGCTTCTAGACTAGGTTTAAATCAAATTCCTACCAAAATCAATTTCCACAATGATTTAAAAATCCTTCTGCTATTTTTCCTATACTCTCTGATGAATCACCTAACTCCTTGCAGAATCTCAAGTATTCCAGTTACAAAGATCATAAGTTACAGACCAAAACCCAATTTGTAGTAAAAACCCAAATTCATGCTTAAAACAGTTTTAAAAATTTTGAATTTCTTTTCAAAATTCATAATTACCAATGATACTTTGATTTATGTAATTGTTTTAGTCAAATTGAATACTTGTTTCCAACATTGTAGATAAATTGTTTACTGCATTTTTTTTTCTTCTGATAACTTTAAACTTTCAGAACTTAGTCTTATTTTTAGTTCTAAAATTTAAACTTAAACTACTTATTCTATTTTAAATCTATGTTCTAATAGTTGCCTAAACAAAATAGCTTGAAGTTTTGATATGTACTTAATTCTGTAGTAACAAAACAGAGATGATCAAGGCAACAAACATGCACAGTTTATAATCAACCTATTAACATTATATCTAAACAGGAGCAAACCTATATGTACACAAATATCATCATAAACTCATAGCAATCAGTTACTTAACTAATTAAATTTTAGTAAAAATGTTTACTCACATTATTTATGAAGTGCAGAGCCTCATGAAGAAAAGCAGGAAATTGCAAAAGAATTGAACTTGAAACTTCAAAAGACTTGATCCTGAAGCTTTTAAAAACTGGAGTTTGAAACATGCATGCACTTGAAACATTGAGGCAGACCTAAATCGGAGGCTTGCATCAGATTCTTGAAATCATGATGCAGAATTATTTTTGAGGATTGATCAGGTTTATGTTTTCTTTTGAATTGAACAAGCTTTGAGTTGAGGAGTGCTTCAGGTTTTAAAAACTTGAGGATTGTTTTCAGGCTTGTGAGATTACAGATATTGGTTTGAGGAAATTAAATGCAGATTTTGATTTAAGAAAAACTGCAGGCTATTATTTTACCGAATGTGTTTGAGTTTGAAGGATTTCAGATATTTGATTTGTTTTAAGAAAAACTGCATTGCTACAGGTTGCACATAAACATTGTTGCAGGCTTGCAAGTGTTTTCCAGGATTGGAGAACAGAATGGTTTGAGGATTTTCTGGTTTTAGATTTGAATTTTGAGGATTTTTGAAGAGTGAAAGATTTGCAGGGAAAAGTTTCTGGTTTCTCTTTTAGACATGAACACAAAATTTGAAAGAAAAAGAAAAAGAAAAATGAAGGGAAAGAATGTTTATAAATGTTAATTTCATATTTTAATAAAAATAAAAGAAAATTAAAATAATGTGACACTTGTCTCTATTTACACAAATGGTTTAACACTTGTTATCAAGATGTTTTAGAATTTAAACATTTGTCACTATTAAGTTTATTTTTTAATTATATATAAATTTAAAAGCTTTCAAAATTATCTTCCTATTTACAAATGTGTTTTAAAAGTAAACATATTTTCTTCATTTAAAACTACTTTTCTTATTAAATTTCAAGTAAACAAATACATTTATAAAATTTACACATGTTTGCTAAATTTATATAAAATACAATCTTTGAAAAGAACAAAAAACAGAATCAATGATAATCTAAATAAAATTACAAAACATTGCAATCTTGTTTTTAAAAATGCTATTTCAAAAGCCTTACATTTATTTTATTAAATAAATATAAATCAAATTTCTATAGATAAATTTTTATAAAAAAAATAAAACAAAATCTAATTTTTAATTAAAAACATTATCTATATATTTTTAAAACCAAATTATATTATTTTAAGATGCATGTATATCTTTGAATTCAAATATATATTCATTTCAAAGTCAAATTTTAAATCAAATCTAAAATAAATTTAAATCAATATAAACATCTATTTCAAAATAAGCTTATTATTATTTTCAAATAATATATCCTACTTTAAAATTAATTTAAATTACACAAATCTATATCTACAGATTTAAATGTATTTAAACATACTTATAAATTTTGAAAACAATATACCAATTTAGAATTTATTTACACAAATAAAATAATTAATCTTAATATAACAATAATTAAAATATTACTTGATTAATTATCCTTGAAAGTAGCAATTTCTCAATCCAAATAATTTAAATTAATAGATTATCAACATTTTAAATTCCTGGAAATTCCGGGATATTACAATCCTCCCCCCTTAACAGAATTTCATCGTCGAAATTTAAAACAAAGATAATCCAAAGTTTAATTTTATTCTATTCCAACCAATTCAAACATTCATAACAGCCATACACTATCAATCAAACAAACAATTTTATCCAAACAACCAATTTAATCAAACAACACTAGTTATCCGGACACAGATTTGGATAGACTTCCTAAATTATCTCGAGTTTCCCCAGTACAGATACAGGGATACTCGCTCTACTAATCCCAAACTAGCTATACTTATAAGCTACTAAGTTCCCACTCAGCTAGATCTATAATCTACCCAAGATACCAGACCGTAGACAAGTCCGATCAACATCAAAAACCTTCACAGAACTATTGATCTCTAAACCAGTGATGACCAAAACGTACTCCCTCAGAGATACGTGTAATAATTTGAATTCCAGTCTTCCAAACTGGCAATTCAACCCTTCAGACCAAAGCACTGATCTTACAGAAACTCAGAAGAATCCAATACTTCGGAGCTTACCTCAAATCTCATTGCTCCCTTTACCAGAGAAAACCTCAACAACATCGAAGTCTCCAACTTCGGATGCAAATTCTTCCGTTACTTAAACTCAAAACTTCCCGGATGATCCGGGCTGCCTATAGATCCTTCCCGATCAGCTCAACCTTCATTGATGCTTCTACAAACAAACTGGATCACAACAACTCAACAAATTGATCCTCACGAGATCAATCCACCATCAAAACCAAACCTTACTATCAACAGTAGAAAACAACTTCTCTTATCCAGAAAAGACAGAACAGAATCACTCGCCAACTTACCAAAGATTCTGAAAATAAATTCAGAAGAAAACTCTCTAATCCAAATATTGCAATTCCCAGTTGCTTCTACTCAAGAACAACAACCACGTTGCTTCCGCTACACAACTCTGATCTGGAGAAGATGAAAATGCCGTAGAAGAACACAGGCACAGACTAAACATCACATCTTGGAAATAAGATTCAACAGAAATTCCAAGAAATACAGGACTGCTTCACCAAACAATCAACCTAGGAGACAACCTTCTACCCAACTGAATCACTCGTATCGCCCCTGATATCAAGTCGATTCAGAACTCAAACTCCAATGCGGGCAAAACTTCCAATTTTCCTGAAGTTATACTCGGACAATCTTCAGCAACTCCATAACTTCTACATCCTCTAGAAATGCCACAAATCCAAGCAAAAGACTATCCGAGATAATCATCAAACTATCGCAAGTCACTTTTGCGATCAACTAATCTAATATCCAAGATACTATTCTCTCTCCACTAATTCGAACAGTTTAAACTTAATTAGCCAACCCATCGAAGAAACGGGTCCACTTATCTGCTTGTGAACTCCATTCCAGAAAAAACTGCTAAGCCAAAAAGATCTTCCTGCTGAAACACATAACACTCTCGAGCTGCATTGCTAACACAGATGCCAAAGACTCCTTATCCAGAGTTCTTGAAGAAACTCGGACCTTCAACTCAGCTACAACTCTGAAGCAGACACATTTCCTTAAACTTGCCCCAAAAGAAACATCTCCAGAGAATTCCATAGTCACTGCATCTCATCATGCAGCTACTACTTCCTGAGGTATCAAAATACCATTACTTACCTCTGCCCAACCAACAGATCCAAATTCCCAAAAATCCACTCCCACGAGCGCAAATCAAACTTACATTCAAAGATGAACTCCGAACTTTAACAGGTTTCCTTCAGAGATCAAATGAAGTCTTACACCAAACTACAAAGATTACTCGAGACGGTATTAGGTCTACAGTCTCGACAAATACACTTTTAACCTCAAACATTCAAACTCCAACCAATGGTAGTCGTGTTACACACACTACTACCCCATCCACCTTTATAACTTATATTGGAAAACCCGAACAGGTAACCCAACAGATTGGTAGAAATAAATATATATACATATATAGTTATATATAAAAATTACAAATACGCTCTCTCAAGAAAGACACTACTACAGAGCCTAGGTATTCACTCAACCTAATGCTCTGATACCAAATGTGACGACCCGACTTTCTACTACCAGAAAATCGCGTCATCTTTAAGAAAGAAAGGGATAGAAAAGAGAAAAGATAGAGAAGAAGAAGAAACAACACATCAGAATCTAAACAGCGGAACGAATAAATTATATTAATCACAGCATACTTTATATAGTATCATATACATCAGAGATACACAACATAATCAACTTATACTAGACAATTATAAACACTTGTCTAGTTATACAACTTAATACAACAACTCAGAGAAACACACAACGGAATACTCTATAGCTATACGCAGAAGCCTCCTGCTCCATTACTCCTCCAGAATTCGTCAAGCCAACTTAAAATCCTAACCTGAATTCCCTTGACTACTCATAAAAATTTGAGTACCCAATAGTTTATGAAAAACAAAAATAAACTCCGGGTCAGACATGGGTCTGGTGTGAGTAAACGGTTAAAGTTGCTTAACTTTAAACCTTTTGAAAGAAAAGATATCACGTAAGACTTCCCACACATAAACATGGAAACGTTTTTACCTTACGCTAACCAAAACATTTGATAGGAAATTTTGTGATATTATAATAGGTCTAGGGTTTTCAAATAAATATGAAATAGCCGAAATTGTTACATGATTAAATTCCAGCTACTAGCCACAAAAGTGGGTAATACAATCAAAACCTTTGGCACTTATTGGATTTTGAATTCCATACAATGGCAGGGCTACTGGGGTACCGCCCATCACAGTACGTGGCCTAGATCACCGTACCGTGGATTACTCCCAATCCCCTGCAAAACAAAGCCGGACCCATTCCTTACTGAACAGTTCCGAATAAGACAACCCCGACGGTTGTAGCTATTCAACCGTCCACACAGCCGAAATATAAGGGACCTCTAGACAGGGGTAAATCTTACTCTCCAGTGGGTGCGACCCACGAAGCCTTGCTGCACCTCCCCTGTTTTATCCATTCCCGGTTGATGAGGCTTGAGGTTACGATTACCTTTATAGGACACATCACTTAGAATGCTCATCGTCCACCTGACGATGTGTTGAAAGCATTCAATCCATACAAGTTCGTTCCGGGTTCGAACGAAACCGAAGACATTATCTCGTTACACTCATTTTGGAATCACCCCCAGAGTTAACGACAATAACCCTTGCACTCTAATTCACCATCTCGAATCTATAAGGTTTATTCCGTCTACTCAATACGGAATCACCCACAGAGTTATACTGACGTATAGCCCTTACACCTCGAGTCTTCACAAAGCTCCACTTTGACTCACGACCTAACGTTATTTGGAATCGATGTGGCTTTCGGATATCCAAATATGGAAACCCGATTCCGGTCTCATCGAAATCCAAAGCGTTTCTTTTAGGTTCAAGTTGTTTTAAAGGTTTTAAAACAATTAGATTCAGCTATCTATATATACACAGAATAGATAATTCACAAGCCACAATTGATAATCAACAATAACAAATAACAGGTAATTCATATAATCCATATCATAATAGATAATCCATATATCAACATTCCACTTGATAATCACAATTCAACCAAGCATTCATATCACACAACCATACTTATCTCATTACTGAGATCACACAGTGTTTGCGTAAAAAATGGCCACAAACACCCAATACCGTGAAAGCACCAGTGTATGAATATAAGTCAGCGATATTCAAACACAAATCACAGATCTCAGCAAATAACTCAAATACGTTTGCACAAAAGATGGGCAAAAAACTCCAAGTCGTATGATTTAGTTGATTTTATGTTGTTCGTAGTGATTTAGGTGGTTTATGCAAATGCGTAAAAAGCAGGGACTAAACTGTAAAAGACACACAGATTTATAGTGGTTCGGCCAGAATATGCCTACGTCCACTTTATATGTTATTCTCCTTTTCCGATCCGATTACAAGTACAAAGCTTGTAGTACAAGTGTATGAAAGTTGTTTGAAAGTTCCTTCCCGGTTTGAGCTCTCAAACTTGTCCGCCATTGTTGTACCCCTGCCTCTCTATTTATAGAGTGAGGTAGGGGGTAGGAGTCTTGGATGTATATAGCTGCTGGTGGGCCCGGGCTGAAGCAATCTGGACTGGCAATTCTGGTTCGGCGGAGCTTGGTTCGGCCATGTGGAGAAGGTTGGATCGGTGTTGGTGAAGTGAGAGCTTGGTCCGGTGATGGTGGTTCGGTTGTGGGTTGTGAGGCAGTTGGTTCGGTGTT
Source organism: Allium cepa (assembly GCA_030765085.1). Classification (NCBI taxonomy): domain Eukaryota; kingdom Viridiplantae; phylum Streptophyta; class Magnoliopsida; order Asparagales; family Amaryllidaceae; genus Allium; species Allium cepa. The sequence goes on along the minus strand of CM060942.1, from coordinate 380,648,232 downwards.
AGTTGGTGTGGGCTTTGGACCGGTAGGGCTTCGGTCCGGTGGTAGGAGTATGGTGGTTCGGTGGAGCTCGTTCGGTAGTACATGGAAGGATGGTTGGTTCGGCTAGGAAGAGAAGTAGGTTGGTGGTACTACCGAATGGATCTTGGTGTGAGGACCGGATGAGGTTTGACCGGATGGAGGATAGCCTTGTGCCGAATGTTCTTGGAGGGAAGTATGCATGGGCCGAATGCAGTATAACTTGGATTGCCGAATGGAACCTAGTTTGCCGAATGAACTCGGGGACTCCGAGTGTTGAATGCACTTCTGCCTTGCTTCCAATCGATTTTCAATCTCGACCTCCATCATTCCTTGCCAATTTGTCGATATTCCAGTTTTGACCAAAAAATGGGATAACACTTTGCCCCCCAAAACATGCCTTGTGATAACAAGGCGTGTTTTGAATAGTTCTGAATCCAATATCCAAAATTCATAGCCATATTGCCAGAGTAGATCATCCTTGACTGCTCCGGGTCGATATCCAGTTCCAAATCCAATAACCAAAGCTTGAGCCAATTCCATGTCCGTCCGAACTCGACAACCGAGTCCCAAACCATCCTTATCCAATAGCCAACAACCGAATCCAGGACCTCTTTGGGTCGATGTCCAAATTTATAACCTCTCCGGGCTCTTGCCAAGCGCAATCCACACCTGACGGCCATGATCCAGTGTCCCTGGATGTTGAGCTAACCTCTCCGGGTTCTTGCCATGCGTAATCCACACTTGACGATTTTGATCCAGTGTCCCTGGACTTTGAGCTAACCTCTCCGGGTTCTTGCCATGCCTAATCCACACATGACGACCTTGGTCCAGTGTCCCTGGATGTTGTACAATGCCATGGCTTAAGTCCTAAGCCGAATCCTGGTCTCTCCGGACCCTTGCCGAGCATAGTCCATACTCGACGACCTGAAAATAACGATTGATAATATAGGGCCTAAGTCCTAGGCCGAATCCTGGTCACTCCGGACCCTTGCCGAGCATAGTCCATACTCGACGACCTGAATGAGTCAATTTACCACGTTCGGGCAAAGCGACTCACCCCTTGCCAGGCATAATCCATACCCGACGACCGTTTATCAAAAGTCAGATAAAAATCCAATTAAAATCCAACTCAAAATCCAAGTCCAAAATCCAAATCGAGAATCCAAATCCAAAATCCAAATCCAGAATCCAAATCCAAAATCCAAATCCAGAATCCAAATCCAAAATCCAAATCCAAAACCATAAAAACAGAAATCCAAACTAACATCCAAAACCGAAAACAATTGTCCAAAGGAAAATCCAAATCAAAAAGCAAGAAAAACCAGGAGCTCAATCCAAGCTCCAAAACCGAAAACCAAAAAGAAAAGCAGTGTCCAATCCAAAAGCGAAAGATAAATTTCACAAACCATAGCATCGCAGTTTATTATCATTCAGAGCATGCCTAGGGGCTATCTCCGTCCCCGTACATGTGTAAATGACTTGGTTGCTTGCCAATAGTTTGCTACTTATTTCATATTAACCTGGTCAAGGGACGATCAACCGACCATCATTCCTGGGCCTCCCACCATCGTAGCTTGAGGTAGGCGGCGGTTGCTCCTGCCTCGCCGTTGCATTCCGAGGTCCAACATATTGCGGCAGTTGTCCACTTCTTACATGTTCCTCAATTATGTCCTTTAAGTGCCTGCAGCTGTTGGTGTCGTGTCCATCCAAATCATGGAAGAGACAGTGCCTTCCTGATGTCCTTTCCCGTTCTGTTGGTTCTCTCCTAGCCGGCCTCCGGTAGTGAAGGCGATTTCGAGTATCCAGGTATATCCGTTCCAGTGTTTCGTTCAATCCTGTGTATGTGGAAAACTTTGGATCCTTCCATTGCTTCCTAGCATTTCCAGAATCACTGTCCAACTTCCTTTTTCCTTTGTTTTTATCCGAACCATTGCTGGATGGTCCTCCCCCCTCAACCGCGTTAACCTTTTTCAGCTTTAAATCCGTACTCGCATCTTCTTGTCGAAGGAACCTTTCTGCCTCATGAAAAAATTCGTCGAGATTCCGTGGGGGATCTCGTATCAGAGATACCTTGAAATCCGAGTTCTCCCTGACTCCTGATACTGCTGCCATTAAAACCATCGATGGATCGGGCCGATCCACCGAAGTAACTGCGGCACTGAATCGAGTTAGAAAAGCTCTAAGCGATTCATCCATCCTTTGCCTTACCGACGTCAACGTCATCACATTCTTCGGTCTCTTGACATGAACCCGAAACTGTCCCAAAAACCTTTCCACCAATTCCCTCCAAGTCCTGATAGATCCTTCTTCCAGCTGCCTGAACCACATTGCAGCTAAGTCCGTCAAGTACAAAGGGAAGCATCGGGCCATCACCTCCTCCGATGCCCCCAGCACCTCCATGTGTCTGGTGTATCTCATCAAGTGATCCGTAGGGTCTTCCTTGCCATTGTATGCCTCCACGCTAGGTAGCTTGAACTTAGGTGGATTCTGAGCCATCCTTATTTCCCGGGTGAACGGACTCCTGTTTACTCCTTCCAAGTCTCCGTTGGTCAAACCACCTCGCACAGTCTTCCTGATTATATCTACCAATCCACCGTTATCTGTCGGGGGTTGCCCCCGAGGGAACTCCGGTACATACTCTTCGTGTGGCTCGTTAGCAGCAACGTTGGTTCTAGCCTGTTGAACTCCTTCCAAAGGTTCTCCTGTGTTGAATCCTGTGGGCCTGCCCCCAAGCCCTTGTCGATTGCCGCCTGGCTCCGTATCCTGTCCTTCATTGGGTTCCATAACCCTAGCTTCTTGTCCTGCATCCACAGCCGTTGTAGCTGTTCCTAGGTTCTGCATCCCTGCAACTCTCATTTGCTCCAAGAAAGTTTGCATCATTTCCTGTTGACTTTTCAGCAACCTCTCTTGCAGTGAATTTGTTATGGCTTCCATTTCATCCCGGGTTATATAGATCGAAGCCGGTCCTTCCTCACCTCCGGAGGATGCTTGTTGACTTCCTCCTTGTTGGCTTCTCTCAGCCCTTAGCCTTCTACTGTTTTGCCTAGTCATTGTCTTCCAAATCCAAACTTCTATCCGATGTAGTGGGAGCTGGTCCTTCTCAGTGAAAGCACCAAAATGTTTGCGTAAAAAATGGCCACAAACACCCAATACCGTGAAAGCACCAGTGTATGAATATAAGTCAGCGATATTCAAACACAAATCACAGATCTCAGCAAATAACTCAAATACGTTTGCACAAAAGATGGGCAAAAAACTCCAAGTCGTATGATTTAGTTGATTTTATGTTGTTCGTAGTGATTTAGGTGGTTTATGCAAATGCGTAAAAAGCAGGGACTAAACTGTAAAAGACACACAGATTTATAGTGGTTCGGCCAGAATATGCCTACGTCCACTTTATATGTTATTCTCCTTTTCCGATCCGATTACAAGTACAAAGCTTGTAGTACAAGTGTATGAAAGTTGTTTGAAAGTTCCTTCCCGGTTTGAGCTCTCAAACTTGTCCGCCATTGTTGTACCCCTGCCTCTCTATTTATAGAGTGAGGTAGGGGGTAGGAGTCTTGGATGTATATAGCTGCTGGTGGGCCCGGGCTGAAGCAATCTGGACTGGCAATTCTGGTTCGGCGGAGCTTGGTTCGGCCATGTGGAGAAGGTTGGATCGGTGTTGGTGAAGTGAGAGCTTGGTCCGGTGATGGTGGTTCGGTTGTGGGTTGTGAGGCAGTTGGTTCGGTGTTAGTTGGTGTGGGCTTTGGACCGGTAGGGCTTCGGTCCGGTGGTAGGAGTATGGTGGTTCGGTGGAGCTCGTTCGGTAGTACATGGAAGGATGGTTGGTTCGGCTAGGAAGAGAAGTAGGTTGGTGGTACTACCGAATGGATCTTGGTGTGAGGACCGGATGAGGTTTGACCGGATGGAGGATAGCCTTGTGCCGAATGTTCTTGGAGGGAAGTATGCATGGGCCGAATGCAGTATAACTTGGATTGCCGAATGGAACCTAGTTTGCCGAATGAACTCGGGGACTCCGAGTGTTGAATGCACTTCTGCCTTGCTTCCAATCGATTTTCAATCTCGACCTCCATCATTCCTTGCCAATTTGTCGATATTCCAGTTTTGACCAAAAAATGGGATAACACACAGCATTCAAGACAATCAATGTCACCAATCATTCAGAAGCAATGATTAACTCAAACCGTAACATAATTAATTTAAAATGAATTAAATTAATTATCTATAATTAATTTAAAGTGAATTAAATTAATTACCTAATCACTTAATTAATTTAAAATTAATTAAATTAATTACCTTCATCAAAATAAAACTTGCTTAAATTAACATTAGTTAAATCAATTAGTTAATCCTAATTAACCTTGATTAATTAACTCTTAATCAAATAATTAATCCTTAATTATTCTTATTAATCATATTAATTAATGAATCTTAATTAATTGCTTCCATGAATTAATCAACCATAATTAATTACATTATTTCTTAATTAATCAACTTAATTAAATAAAAATAGTAATTAATTATTCTTAATTATTTCTCAATTACTTCTAATTACTTTAATAAATTCTTTGATTTACTACACCAAGTAATAAACCTTTAATTACTTTAACAAGTAATTATTCAAAAATTATTTCCAAATCAATAATTTATCTAACTCAATTACCTCTGTAATTAATCAATTACTTATCTTAAGTAATTAACCTTATCAAAACTTATTAAGTAATCATACCTAATCATTTATCAAGTGACTATGCTTAATTAATTAACAAATTAATTAATTTACTTGATCAAACTCATCTCATAAACAAAATTGAGTAGTTCATTCCTTAATTACTCATTAACCCAAATTAATCTTTAATTAATAGATTAATTTTCTTCAATTATTAATTAACAAACCTTAATTATTAATCAATTCTTTAATTACAAAGTATTAATCACTAATTATTTTTATAATTAATTAATTAAACTTAATTAACTAATTAATCAACTCTTAATCATTAATTAATAAACTTAATTGTTAATTAACAATCTTAATTACGAATTAATTAATCCATAAATATAATTAATTAATCCTTAACTAAAATTAATTAACCTTAAATAAAAATAGTTAATTAATTCTTAATTAACTAGCATTATCCTTTAATTATTAATTAAGAAACCCATTTAATATTTAATAAAACCTTTATTAATTAATTACTATTTTCATTAACTCTTAATTACTTAATTAATAAGTAATTATAATTTAATTAACATTAGACATTAATTAAATCATCAACTTAATTAATAGTTAATTAAATAATTAATTATACTTAATTAATTACTTAATTAACCCCTTTTTAAAATAATAATTAAATAAATAAATTAACTTAAGGTTTCTTAATTAACTATCTAATTACAAATTATAAATACTTAATTATTTCCAAAATAAGTTTGAAAACAACATTAGCTAAAACATTTAAACAATTCGTATAAATTTCATTTATAAAACAATTAAACTTCAAAAACAAGAATTTTACTTTAATTTAAACAATTTAAAGTTTAAAACTTATTCATTTAAATTTGAAAATTTTGTTAACACTTAGTTTGGGTTCACCTCTTATTTACTGGAAACTAGGGAAACAAAGCACATGAATTTTGATCTTTAAAATCAGTTTAAAATAAAAATTAAAAAAAAATAAAACTATTTTAATTTAGAATGTTAAAACTGTTAAAATTAAACAGTTTAACACTGTACAAAAATTTCCCAGATCAACACGGGTACGGCCCCGAGCAACATCCAAAAATGCACGAGTTTCCCCCCGAGTCTTCTTCCCTCCTTCCCGAGCTAACTCCAGAAACACTAACCAAAACAAAAACCCAAAATACCTTGACACCATCCACCTCTCGTGCAACCTGCACCGACGCCGGACCTCCTCTGGCCAACGGCGAACCCATCCACACGTCACCCAAACGCACTACATTCATCTACGACCTGCAGCACCACCATTCAGGCCTCAAATCAAATTAAGCACATCAGGTTGAACTGAACCTAGAACCCACAACCAGAAAACCCCAAATTTCAGAACTCCGATCAACTACACAAGCCACAACTCCGACCATGGTCCACCGACCCACCAAGCTTCCCTCACTTCAATTTTCATTCAACTCGATGCTAAAAAGAGGTTGTAGTGATCAATTTTCCAGACAGCTTCTAGACTAGGTTTAAATCAAATTCCTATCAAAATCAATTTCCACAATGATTTAAAAATCCTTCTGCTATTTTTCCTATACTCTCTGATGAATCACCTAACTCCTTGCAGAATCTCAAGTATTCCAGTTACAAAGATCATAAGTTACAGACCAAAACCCAATTTGCAGTAAAAACCCAAATTCGTGCTTAAAACAGTTTTAAAAATTTTGAATTTATTTTCAAAATTCATAATTACCAATGATACTTTGATTTATGTAATTGTTTTAGTCAAATTGAATACTTGTTTCCAACATTGTAGATAAATTGTTTACTGCATTTTTTTTTCTTCTGATAACTTTAAACTTTCAGAACTTAGTCTTATTTTTAGTTCTAAAATTTAAACTTAAACTACTTATTCTGTTTTAAATCTATGTTCTAATAGTTGCCTAAACAAAATAGCTTGAAGTTTTGATATGTACTTAATTCTGTAGTAACAAAACAGAGATGATCAAGGCAACAAACATGCAAAGTTTATAATCAACCTATTAACATTATATCTAAATAGGAGCAAACCTATATGTACACAAATATCATCATAAACTCATAGCAATCAGTTACTTAACTAATTAAATTTTAGTAAAAATGTTTACTCACATTAGTTATGAAGTGTAGAGCCTCATGAAGAAGAGAACGAAATTGCAAAAGAATTGAACTTGAAACTTCAAAAGACTTGATCCTGAAGCTTTTAAAAACTGGAGTATGAAACATGCATGCACTTGAAACATTGAGGCAGACCTGAATTGGAGGCTTGCATCAGATTCTTGAAATCATGATGCAGAATTGTTTTTGAGGATTGATCATGTTTATGTTTTCTTTTGAATTGAACAAGCTTTGAGTTGAGGAGTGCTTCAGGTTTTAAAAACTTGAGGATTGTTTTCAGGCTTGTGAGATTACAGATATTGGTTTGAGGAAACTAAATATAGATTTTGATTTAAGAAAAACTGCAGGCTTTTGTTTTATTGAATGTGTTTGAGTTTGAAGGATTTCAGATATTTGATTTGTTTTGAGAAAAACTGCATTGCTACAGGTTGCACATAAACATTGTTGCAGGCTTGCAAGTGTTTTCCAGGATTTGAGAACAGAATGGTTTGAGGATTTTCTGGTTTTAGATTTGAATTTTGAGGATTTTTGAAGAGTGAAAGATTTGCAGGGAAAAGTTTCTGGTTTCTCTTTTAGACATGAACACAAAATTTGAAAGAAAAAGAAAAATGAAGGGAAAGAATGTTTATAAATGTTAATTTAAGATTTTAATAAAAATAAAAGAAAATTAAAATAATGTGACACTTGTCTCTATTTACACAAATGGTTTAACATTTATTATCAAGATGTTTTAGAATTTAAACATTTGTCACTATCAAGTTTATTTTTTAATTATAGTGAAATTTAAAAGCTTTTAAAATTATCTTCCTAATTACAAATGTGTTTTAAAAGTAAACATGTTTTCTTCATTTAAAAGTACTTTTCTAATTAAATTTCAAGTAAACAAATACATTTATAAAATTTACACATGTTTGCTAAATTTATATAAAATACAATCTTTGAAAAGAACATAAAATAGAATCAATGATAATCTAAATAAAATTACAAAACATTGCAATCTTATTTTTAAAAATGCTATTTCAAAAGCCTTTCATTTATTTTATTAAATAAATATAAATCAAATTTCTATAGATAAATTTTTATAAAAAAAATAAAACAAAATCTAATTTTTAATTAAAAACATTATCTATATATTTTTAAAACCAAATTATATTATTTTAAGATGCATGTATATCTTTGAATTCAAATATATATTCATTTCAAAGTCAAATTTTAAATCAAATCTAAAATAAATTTAAATCAATATAAACATCTATTTCAAAATAAGCTTATTATTATTTTCAAATAATATATCCTACTTTAAAATTAATTTAAATTACACAAATCTAAATATACAGATTTAAATGTATTTAAACATACTTATAAATTTTGAAAACAATACACCAATTTAGAATTTATTTACACAAATAAAATAATTAATCTTAATATAACAATAATTAAAATATTACTTGATTAATTAGCCTTGAAAATAACAATTTCTCAATCCAAATAATTTAAATTAAGAGATTATCAGCATTTTAAATTCCTGGAAATTCCGGGATATTACAGGGTTGCTGCTTGAGCTATGAAGTCTTTTCATATCTTTTGGAGTAGTCATCGTCATTTTATAGTAGTCAGTGTATTTGTATAGGATGAAATATATTCATGTATATTATTCACGATAATGTACTTGTATATGTAACTTCCTGAGTCGACAGTTATAGTTGTATCTTTGTTATAGTATCACATGTATTGTAAATGACTTCAGTTATATATATATATATATATATATATATATATATATATATATATATATATATATATGAGACTTTTTATTATCTGTGTTCCGCATTTAGCTGATCTGTGTTATTATTATATATATTGTCCTAAACTATTATGAACCATCGTAGTTTGTTTTATACTGGAATTGGATACGTCGATGGGAGTAAATAAATAAGAGATGAAAAATAAAAATATATACAACTTCTATCGAGGTAACCAATACTAGTGTAAGGCCTAATTACGGATGACCGCTTCTATCCAGCCTTATTCTTCGTAATAACATACAGTATTTCTTTTAATACTCTTTGTTATTGTGAGCATAGAGGTGGGGAGTCACAATCAAGAAGTTATGTAGTATTTGGTTTACAAACGAATTTTGTATTTTCGATTTTCAATACGTATGTCAAATATGAGAAGAATAGAGGGACGATGAAGGGGGTGAAAGAAAGACGGATAGGAGGATGAATGGAATAAAGGGATGATGGAAAAATGGATTGTTTCTTGTGCTTGTGTTATTTCCCAAAACACGAAAAATAAAAAGTCATTTTCTATTTTGTATGCTAACTTCGCTTGCTAAATTGGTCATTTTCACAAAATACAAGCATCGTGTGCATTTTTGTATGGACGAATACCGAAAACTAAAAACAACAAATCAAACACCGTCTCAGATTTGCATCGAAAAGTGATAAAGCCGGTTTTTGATAAAATTGGATACACGTTCAATTATTATTATTAATGATAATAATTATTATTTTCAAATTGTTATATAGTGATAACAATTGGTTGATAAAAGTTTTATAGCTATATACTTGTTTTAGATAGATTGACAAATCTTGTCGCTCGACAAGTCGACGTCGCATTTTTAAAATTCGATTTTAATATTATTAAATATCATTTTATAAGTAAAATACACTTGATTTACTTAAAGATGATAACAAATAAATTTTCAAGTTTGTTTACATAAACAAATAGTCTGATTTAAAACTGAAATGTGACCATCGATCGTTTTTCGGATTTTCGACCATTCGTCGAACGAAAGTTGTTTCGAATTATTGCAATGTTGTTAACATGATTTTAACACATATTAATACGCACTTTAAAACATGTATACCATTAGTCAAATAAAAATATATAATACATATACATACATACATATAATTTATATATATAATAAATTTAGAATGCTTATAGGATAAGCAATGAAAAGCAAACATCAAATCACCATAAATGCATAATTTACTTTATTATTAGGTAAAGAAGTTGTGATGCGATGATGGTAAGTGTTAAAAAATGGTGGTTTGAAGTTTAAGAGAACTATCCAAAAGTATGTTGGTAATTTGGTAGGGTGTTAATTTCGTAAATTACCACTTTTTACTTTTTCTATAAATAGTCATGCATTCCTTCACATTTCTACATACCATTATTCCTTTTCTTCTCTCTTTACCAAGCTTCTCTAATGGCTTCTTATCATAAAAAATTAATGGAAAAATGTAAGAGTAGAAGAGGAATTATTTAAGCAAGTATACGACATCAATCCACTTCAAATAAAGTGCAAATCACTTCTCTTCCCACTTATAAATCACGGTCACATACCCACCTCCCCATAACCAAACACATCTACACCAAAAGGCCTAGCCGAACCTATTTTGAAGAAAGGAAGTAGACCGGGAAGCTCTGATGCAAGAAAAAGATAAGGAAGTGCCTTCAGATTCATTCCAAGAAGATAGAAGGAAGTTTAAAGTACCGCGGAAGCACTCCGAATTTTCTGGAGCTTGGACAGGAGAGAGAAATTGTGATTGTGGGTACTCCCATTTAAATTTACTAATTAATCTCTAAATTATTTCAAGTATAGTGATTTTAAAGTTGAAATATATTGGATGATTAAATGTGTGATTACTTGATTGATTACTCGTTTGAATATATAGATGTTAATATGCATGATTACATAGTTTGATAAATGATAAGAGCAAGCATTTATTATTGATCATAGTTAATTAGATGAGAATTAAATCCATATAAATATCTGTACAGAGTTGTTTAGTCTCTTATTGGTTTGAAAATATCTAAAAAGGTTGAAAATGATATTATAATAATTTAATATAATATTATAATATGGAATGAAATGAAATATGAGTTTAAAATATGAAAAGTATTTGTTTAAATGAGTTTAAAATAGTTTAGAAATGTTTTAGAAATATTTAAAAGAGTTTCCATGAAGTTTGAAAAAAAATTGAAAAACGAATCAAAAATAGACGCATCGCGTAAAGGTAGTTCACGATTTTGCACCGTGGTATTCAAACACGTATAGAAAATAGAATATAGCTCCAAATTCTACGAGATAAGAATTTTCTATACTATTGTTACCATAATTTTTAAATGAAGAAAGAAAATCAAAATTTCATTAAATAGATCTTAAAATATGAGAAAATCAAGATTTCGATAAAATCGCACTTTGGTAGTTCTGTAGCTAAAGTATCAAATGTTCCAAATATATATGTTTAAAATGTTTAAAAATACGGAATAAATCTTATAAATCATTTAAAGTGTATTAAAAGTAGTTCGGGTTGGAAAAATGAACATATGTGAGGTAAAAATGTTGTTTTGATCAAAGAACCTTTAATATACTATTCGCATCACTTTTCGCAGCAATTTTATAACTCGTGTAATATGATTTTAAACTTAACCATTCTTTTTCACATATTTTATAAATGATTTTTAAAAAGAATTGTTAACGCTAAAATTTGAACGCTAACAACCCGGTGTGTAAAGTGTAGCTGTGAAAGCATCACCCGATGATTCGGGAACAGAGTATAAGCAGAAAATCACAGAAAAAGCAGTAAATAACAGCGATTTTATAGTGGTTCGGCTCAATAGTTTGCCTACGTCCACTCTAAATATCTTTATTGATGATTTCGTTACAAGTCGATACAATTCTTCCCAAGTACATTACACTTTGAATTACTAAACACTTTGAACGTGTAGCTTAAACTTCAATGTAAGTGAAGGTCTTCAAATCCATGTCGAATGTATGAGATTCCTTCTTGAAGTTGTTCATGGCGTTCTACGTGTCTTGAAAGCTTTGAGTGTCGAGTTGGTTTGGAATGTAGCAGAGTATCGGTGCTTGGAGAGAATCAGCCAAAAGTCCTTTGAACGTTGGAGGTGGTCGCGTATTTATAGGTGTGATTCTGGGCAGTAGTTTTTCGCTCAAGTCATGAGTCGTGCACGACTCATGGAGAGTCGTAAGTCGCGCTCGACTCAAGGTTCAAGAGTCAGCAGGCAGTGGAGTAAGTGAAGTGGTTCTGAGATTTTCTTCGTTCATCTGGATACAAGTCCTAACTCGTTCGCGAGTTAAGAGGTCACGGTTTAAAGTGAGGCAGCACTAAAATCTTGGCTCTGCTGTTTTAGGTCGTGTACGACTTAAACTAGGTCGTAAGTCGTCGACGACTCATCTTATTACGGCATGGTATTGAACTTGTTCTCTAAGTCTTAGGTCGTAACGTCTTTAAGTCGTGGACTTTCTTAAGTCGTGACATTCCCTAAGTCGCTTAGGTCTTAATCCTTTTAGGTCGTTAGCTCCTTAACTCGTAAGCTTTTAACTCGCAGGCTCTTTAGCTCGTAGACTCCTTAACTCGTGTACCTCCCCTTAGACATGACATATCTTAAGTCGCAGATTTCTCTGTGTTGTGAGTCGCTTTGTTTGCCTAAGTCGTTTACGACTCATGCTAGGTCGTAAGTCATGGACAGCTTTAGGTCGTTAACTTATTTCCCTCTTGAGTCAGGCCATCTCTTAAGTCGTAGATTTCCTTAAGTCGTAGACTTCTTGGTCCATTTCAATTCCTAAGTGGTTTGGACCTTAACTCGTTAACTCGTCCAGACCCTAAGTCGTGTACCCTCCTTGATCTATTGAGTTGCTGTCTCCCTCGAGTCGTTGGGTCGGCCATTTCTTTAACACGTTAAACCGTTAAGTCGTACCATTCATAAGTCGTAGATCGTCCATAACTTGGGTCCTTAACTTGTTAAGTCGCAGAGTGCTTTTAATTATTAGATCATGGTGGCCTCAAGTCATAAGTCGTTGTCTTAACGGGGTTAACATTTGCCCCTCGAAGCACACGCCTAAGTCGTAGGTCGTGTGCTTCGACTTTCTTAACTCGCTTGTGCCGTTTCAAGTTCCGCTGTCTTGGTGTATAAAAGGCTTGAGTCATTTTTCTTATTTCTTTCTGCTCACTATCAATCTCCTAAGTCGTATCCGCCATTAACATCTCTCCAAGCTTCCTGTCGTGTTCGCCATCAGCATTTCCCCGAGCTTCCTACGGCGATCCTGACTTGATTTACTTCCAACCATCTCCAATTTCATATTACGTGAGCAATTTTCCCCATTTTCCAATCGCCGATTATCATTGTCAATCTTTGAGCCCCGTCTTCCGTCTCTGATTCCCCCCCTTAACTGTGCGAGTATTGTTGCATTGGTCGTCGAAGAACTCGAAGTTTGTTTGATTTGACTTAAGACGACTCGTGATTTGCGACGATTCGGTGGTGTGGCAGAACTGGGGTTGTTGTCGATTGAGAGATTATCGGGCTAACGGGTTAAGTGTTAGAAGGTTAACGGGTTAGGTGAGATATTGTGAGATTTTCACAACTCTGCCGATTTGCACAATTCTCGAAGTAACTGACTTAAGATCCCTTACGACCTTAATTACGCATGACTTAACCCTTCAGGTTGTGTTTGTTTCTGGACGACTTAAGACTTAGCTTCATTTGTACTCCATTGCTTTGTCTTGATTTGAGATTTTCATGACTTGGCCTTAGGGTTGTGAACAATTTAGTCCTGAGTCGTAGCCGAGTTAAGACCTCGAGAGATCCACTCCATTTCAAACCGAAGCTTTTCTTCTCAACACGTCTTGCGGCTTATAGGACCAACGATTCAATGAGCCAACGACTTAACTTGCAGGAAGTCTTGTAAGTCGTGGGCGACTTAACCTTTAGATCATGGACGACTCAGCACTTAGACAATCTTTTATGGTCGAATTATTTCCTCTAGCCTAAGCCAATTTCATCCCTCTGTTAGGTTGTGAACAACTTAAGGCTTAGAGGATTTTTGGACTGTGACTAAATGGCTTGAACAAAAATTTGAAAACTTCAAGATGTCGTCGAAACTTGATTGTACTTCCAATTTGAATTGCCAGAATATACTGCTTGAACTTTGTTGCGTTTCTTTACAGATTATTCTAACTTTAACGCTATCAACCTGTTAAACACAGCACTTGCAGAAAAATGGGACAAATATATTGCCATCGACTGCCCACATCAAATGACAGATTAGTTAATAACAGATAATTAACTCAAATAAATTGTGTGAACGAAGTGCTTTCATCAATTTCAAGTAAAATATTAAAGCAACACTGAAATAGTCAATTGAAACTGACCAGCCTGCACTAATATTATGCTTGAACTTTATATTAACAAGTTCTGAAATTTTGTAATCGATCAATCATCGACTAGTTTAATTCCAGTTATATTTACTTGCTATTTTTATTAGTTTTGCATGACACTTCACACTTTTAGGAAACGTGCACCTTCACATTTGAATATCCAGTTGCTTGTGTAGAATGACTTCTCAGGAAGAAGATACAACAGTTCAAGCTGGAGAGGCAGCTGTTATTCCGGCTTCACTAGTCAATCCTCCGGAAAGAGCCCCCACCACCTTATCGTACAAAGTTTTTCGTCATTTGTGTGGTCAGTTTGGCATTGCTGAAGCAGACGCCATCTTCCCTAAAAAAGGTGACATCGCTGATGTGGCGCCTACTGGCTTCGTAGCGGTTAATCGGCAATGTGCGTAAGCGGGGCCATTCCCCCTTTCAACAACTTTCTCCAGAATCTACTTCTTCGGTTAGCTATCTCCCCATTCCAGCTACACCCTAATGGCTATGCCATTCTGATGGGGTTGTGCGTGCTATTTAGGAGAACATTTGACCGGCTTCCAAGGTTTGACGAGATCTGCTTCCTATGCTCCTTGACTAGGACTAAGGATCATCCTTCTATTACCGTTGTGAGAAGCGCACGAAATCGTAAATTGATCGTTGGCCTCCCTGATACTGCCCATGGGTTCTTAACTCAATTCTTCTATGTCCGTTGCCCCTCGGGGTTTTATGCTGTGTGGAGAGAAGGAAGTAAGATCATCTACCTTTACCTCCTCTATATTCTTAGTCTTTTGAAGTTCGAATTGCCAAGTGTTAACTTCATCATCATCTTTTTTTTCCTTCAGCGCTTCCCCCCCTTATAGAGATCCCAGTCACAAGCCAACTCTGGAGAGGCTTGTAGCGGTACCGGTTGAAGAGCGGGATATGAAATTTTTGCTGAACGACGAATTCCTTCACCAGTTCAGACTTCTTCACCCTTCTCGCTCCACACACCCCTGCGAGGTTCCAGACTCCCCACCTAAAGCATCAAATGCCCCGGTTTCTACAGACACATCCATACCAAAAGGACCTGCTCCCGAGGCTTCGCTAGTGAAGTGCTCCACTTCTGTTGGTGTTGCGGGGCCAACTGTCGAACTTGCCCCGGTTATTGAGGAAGAAGAGCCCCAGGGATCTCCCCGATGTTCACAGAAATCTGGCGAAGAAGCCGAGAAAACTAGCCTTGTCAAGCAGAGCAGGGATGATACTTTCGAAGGGCTGAGCGACCTCTTTGCCACCTTGCAAGAGATCTTTAAAGATGATCCTATCACTACCGGGGTTTCTTCTTCAGTAGCTGAAGCGACTTCTATCCTGCAACAGACTCCGTCAACTCAAGAGTTGACGCTATCTATTACACCCACAACCACTCCTCAATTAAAGAGTGGTTCGTAGTTTGATGCGCGTAGTTTGCACATCACACACACTTAGAATTTTTTTCGGCACTTTTATGCTTCTGACCTTTTGTACTTTGAAGAATTCTAAAGTTTAGCTCTTTTTTATTTCAGATCCTCCGATGGGGCGCAGTGGATCCTACTATGATGATTTCCAGCGCTACGGGAGGCGTAGCCAATATGATTACAGGCGTTACCTCCCCTCTTACAGAGAATCTGATGAAGAAAGAGACGCTCGAAAGGCTTAAGAGAAGAGGGCTCAAGAGGAGCGTTACGAAAGAAGAGAGAGGGAGGAGTGCCATGATTCTTCGCAGAGAGGCGACGATTCCCATAAAAGAAAACACATGATGACAGAGGAAAAAGTCATATGGTTGAAGATTCGAGCAAGCGAGCCCGACATGGTGAGAAGCACACCTCTACAACTCCTGAAAAGGTTACTGCCCCGGCCTCGCTTGACATTCCTTCCGGCTCTCCCGCTCTCGGGAAGACAGACATCTAAACAATAATTAGCAGGCCCAAATTCCAAGTCGGACCAGGTCCGGCCACTTTGCAAAGTCGGTTTCCACAGTGGTGTCTGAAGGGAGTAAGGTTTGACCTTGACTTGGTCCCCATTGACAAGTCTGCTATGTTACGAAACCTCGATGCCGTCAAGCTTGATATTGAGAGGATGTCGAACTGGCAAAAACTTGTTGGCGAGCTCCAAAGGGTTAATCGTGCAAATATAGAGGCCATGCTCACTATGGAAAATGATAAAGCCGAATGGCAAAAGGTTCTTGAGCAACATGACACTGAGATGAGGAGCATTGCTTCTTACAATGAAGAGCTTGAAGCAATAGTTGAAGAACTGAAAAAAGAGCTTGCTGCTTCCTCTACTTCCTATTGTCAAAAAGAAGAAGTGCTCCTAAAACAAGTGAGAGATGCTCATGCCAGCCAAAGGGATGCCGAAGACAGGCTTGAAGTGCGGAAAAGAATTAGTGAGGGCTATGTTGCTGATATTGAAGAGCTTCGGAAGAAAAACAGCTCCCAAGAGGCGGAGATCCAAATGCTTAAGCTTTAACTTTCTAAAGCTGAAATGGAGCGTGATGAGGCCGTTGCCGGCAAAATTGCAGCTGAAGAATCTCACGAGGCAACGAGGACCAACATCAGCTCAACATTATTTAATTTCTACCTGCATAGCGTCTTGGGGCGCGGTAGCCTCGCCTTTCTAGGCCCCAAGTATGAAATTACTCTGGCTGAAGTTTGGGAGGCCGCACTCGATATGCTTGGTGGTAATGGCACTGGCTATGTTGAGTCAGCTCTTGAGGAGCATTATCTTGATGATGATGCTCGTGTCGCTCTCGCCAGGGAGAGAGAACAGCTTGCAAAATTAAGGGCCGAAACAGCGGCAGGAGGAAAAATTATCTCAACTGCTCCGATTCAACCTTCTCCTTCAGCTGAAATTGACATTATCGGTTCTAGTTCTCATTCCCTATCTCCTACTAAAGTTACCACTGAGATCACAAGCCTACAAGGTGGAGATGAAGGCGGCGAGAGTGCCGAGGCACAGGCTTACGAAGTTGACGTCAGGGAACCGACTTCTGCAGGTAACCCTACTGACAATCTTGCCCAAGTAGACTGCTCATCTGTTTCTTACAAACTTGATGGGCTTTTTGACTACTTCTTGAATCTCAGCGAACCTTTATCTCCTCTTTTTACTGACTGTAACTTTTTTCCTTCTGTAGAGAAAGCGTTGGGCATTGTTCAAGCTTCCCCACCTCAAATTATTCCTCCTCCATCTATTCAGGTGGCTCATCCTTCCGCCTCGCAACCGGGATCACAAGAGGAGCAAATAGAAGCTCTTCAAAACTTGGATGATCCCATTGCTTCACAAGAACACAAAGGAGAAGAAACTGAGGGGAGTGAGAAGACTCCAGAAGCAACTAGTTCCGATGATGAACCATTAGCTAAACTTTTTTCTCCAGGGAGTGGGTCTTCCTCCAAGAAGAAAGGAAAGCAGGGAGTTTCCAAGAAGAAGAAGAAGAAGGGATCTTTAACTGGCGAAGAAGAGACGGAAGAAAGTCCGACTGAGCCCCTTTCTCCTTCATCCCCTACGCTTACAAGCCGGCCTAAAAAGTTGGTTATTCGGCCAGATGCGGGCTCAAAAGGTGGGCGGAAGAAGAAATGATGGCTCTGGTTCTGTGGCTTTCATATCGCTTTTTGCCTTTTTTGCATGTACTGACCGGAAATTGTGCGGGTACCGACCCCCGCTTTTCTTTTGCTCTTTACTTTGGAACCTGTACCTGTATAAAATTCTAATAGTGTTGAATAAAATGATTCTTTTTCTTTGTGCAAACTCTTGTTTGAATTTGAGAATGCATTTATTATTCATTTTTATACAAGTTTATTTATATGATATTGCAGTGAGCTTGTGGTATATATTGTTTGAGCGCAATTTTACCGATGTAGTTATACCATGTTGCCCATATACCATAAGCTCATTGTAATATTTTATTTTATGAGGAACTTGTACTTTTATTTCTTAAAGAATAATTATTCCACATTTGGAGGAATATTATATCATTAAAAAAAAACAAATAACAAATAAGTTTTTACGCTTCATTCTTCGAAGATATCACTTTTTATCTTGTGCATATACACATTTTACTGAATGAAATCTTCTATGTGGTAAAGCGGGTATTTAAAAGGTACTTCAACTTCTTTTTGAGGAAGAGAATTTTCTAGAATAAGTAATTCATTCTTCCTTTGAAAGCTAAAGTGTGCCTTTGATGAGGATTTTTTTTTTTACTTGCCACAGTAAAGGGCTTCTTGATTTTTGTTTCTTTGAAAAGTTGCACCTCTGAGGAAGACTTTTTCACGTTTCAACACCTGGAAGTTTTATTTCAATCTTGGTGAAACGTGTGCCTCCGAAGAGGTCTTTCTGCTTGATTGTGCCTCCGGGAGGAGGTCTTTTCATTTCTGCCTCTGGGAAGAGGTCTTTCTGTCTTATTGTGCCTCTGGGAAGAGGTCTTTTTGAAACGGGCCTTCGAAGAGGGCTTTTATTTTGTTTTTCATTTCAACTCTGGTGAAGTGAAACTCCGAAGAGCGGCTGTCGCACTTCAACTCCTGGTGAAATGGGCCTCCGAAGAGGACTTTTATTTTGTTTTGCATTTCAACTCTGGTGAAGTGAAACTCCGAAAAGCGGTTGTCGCACTTCAACTCCTGGTGAAATTGGCCTCTGAAGAGGGCTTTTATTTTGTTTTGCATTTCAACTCTGGTGAAGTGAAACTCCGAAGAGCGGTTGTCGCACTTCAACTCCTGGTGAAATGGGCCTACGAAGAGGGCTTTTATTTCCTGGAATTTACTCTCTCATGGTTGGAGGGTCATGACTCCTCCAATCTCTTTTGTTGAGTAGAGAACTTTCTTTTTTGCGGCGTATGCCTCGTTAGAGGTCTTTATCCTCCGAAGAGTTGTGCCTCCGAAGAGGGCTTGTGCCTCCGAAGAGGGCTTGTGCCTCCGAAGAGGGCTTTAGTTGTTCCTTGTCTACTTGCTTATGCCTTTTCAGCGATCCTCTGTTTTTCTTTTCAAGCTCACACTCCCTTCTCTTACAAGTAGTTTGTTTAATCCAAAGAAGTGTACTTCATTGTTAGGCAAGTTCACGAGAACGGGCATAAGCTTCTTAATCGGATGTTTGTTTGTTCAAACGATCTCAATTTATGAGCAATGGCCCGTTTCCGGCGAAATCATTGGCCGTTCAATTGAAGCACTTCCTATCTAGGATTTGAATTCGAGACTTTTGTGCTTTTGTGACTCGAAATTTGTTCGCTGAATGATAACCAGAATCACTTGGTCTTGTAATGTGCAAGTTTTATTTTCATTGTCTGCAAAAATTTAAATCGACATTTCAGCAATACATTTAATGTACTTTTCATATCGAAAATAAAGCAAACATGTAATAATAATAAGAAACACAAGATTTATAGTGGTTCGGCCAAGAATTTGGGCCTACATCCACTTTATAGTCTTTCATTATTCACTTGCATCGGTTTTACAATTGCTTTCAATTACAAGAATCATACATTCATAATTCTTTTTACAATATTTCAACAAAGCTATCAAGTAAAGTATGGACGCAAGTGATTGCTGTTCCAAGCCCTTGGAATTTGATCTCCTTCGACAGTAGTGAGTTTGAATGTGCCGTCAAGAAGCTTCTGACCTATGACATATTGTCCTTCCCAATTTGGCCCAAACACACCCGTAGCCGTCATAATTCTCTTCAGGACTAGATCTCCAATCTCAAAGCTGCGTTGGCGAACTTTGGAATTAAAATGTCTGGCTATCCTTTGCTGATGAGCTGCGATTCTGAGCTCAGCCTCTTCTCTTTTTTCATCAAGGAGACCTAGTGCCTCAAGCTGTAGTTTTTCATTCTCCGCTTGATTGAAATGGATTCTTCTATGTGAAGGGACCACTGTTTCTACCGGAATCATTGCTTCTGACCCGTATGCCAATGAAAACGGAGTATGCCCAGTCGCAGTTTTGTGGGTAGTTCTGTATGCCCATAGTGCTAGTGGTAGCTTATCGACCCAACCACCTTTTGCTCTTTCGAGTTGCTTCTTGATGGTTGACTTGATAATTTTATTTAATGCTTCCACCTGCCTGTTTTGCCTGCGGATGAGCTACTGCTGAGAAGCTTTTTCGGATTTTGAATCGTTTGCAAAAATCGTGGAATTCTTCACTTTCGAACTGAGTACCATTGTCTATAATTATCTTTTGAGGCACACCATACCTGCAAATGATACTTTTAGTCACAAAACTTATCATCTTTTTAGAGGTGATAGTAGCCAGTGGTTCAGCTTCTGCCCATTTAATAAAATAATCTACAGCAACAATGGCATATTTGATCCCAGACTTGGCAGTTGGTAACGGTCCTACAAGGTCTATCCCCCATATTGCAAACGGCCATGGACTGACCATCTGTGTGAGTTCAGTAGAAGGTGCTCTAGGAATTTTGGCGTATCTTTGGCATCTGTCACATTTTCGGGAATAGTCTGCTGCATCTCGATTAATTTCTGGCCATAAATATCCGTATCGGAGAATTTTCTTTGCTAAAGTTTGACCACCTAAATGATCACCACATTCTCCCCCATGCACCTTAGCTAGGATTGTTTTGGACTCTTCCCTGGATACACATCGAAGTAACGACATTGAGAATCCCCGTCTGTATAATTGGCCATCCTGGACTATATAGCGAGAGGCTTTCCTAAGTAGCTTCTGTCGTTCTTTTGAATTTTCTGGTAAAGAGCCATTGAGCAGATATTCTGTTATTGGAGTCATCCATGATTCTTGCTCTTGAGACACGCTCATGATGCAATCAATATCCATCTCATCAATGCTTGGAGCCGACAGGACTTCCACTGGAGTCAACCCCAGAAATTGAGCTTCGCCTGTGCTAGAGTACTTTGCGAGAGAATCTTCTTTCGTATTTTCTTCTCGAGGAATATGGCTTATCGTGTAATGATCGAAGTCACACAGGAGTTCCCAAGCCTTTAACAAGTAGGCAGGTAGATTTCCCCCTTTTGCTTGGAATTCCTTCTTGACTTGGCTTACAATAAGCTGAGAATCACTGAAGATCTGTAATGCTCGGATGTTTAGTTCTTTAGCAATTCTCAAGCCAGCGATAAGAGCTTCGTATTCTGCTTCATTGTTCGTTGAAGGAAATTCCAATCTCAGTGCATAGCATAATGACCGACCTTCAGGGGTCTCAAGTACAACTCCGGCTCCAGAACAGTAGTCATTTCTCGCGCCATCAACATATATCTTCCATTGGATTGGGGAATCATCGATCGTTTCCTCCTCACTATTACCCTTATCAGTGAATTCTGCGGTGAAATCCGCTAAAGCTTGTCCGTTGATTGCTTTTCGGGGATGTTAACCCCACTGAAACTTAGGCCGACTCAACAGATAAGGCAGTCAGCGACTCATAGGAATCAGCGACTCAACTGATGAAGCGACTCAAAGATTGCCGACTCAATGGGTCAACAACTCATTGATAGCAACGACTCAGTGAGTTAGCGCCTTAAAGGTACAGTATGGATCAACGACTCAGCGGGTCTGCGACTCAAGGCCTATACCGATCCAACGACTCATTCGAGCTCCAACTCATCAAAGACCGACTCATCTGATCACGACTCATCCATTCAAGGTCCTTAAGTATCTCATTAGGTTTACGACTCAAGAGATGAACGACTCAAGAGGCCGCTACGACTTAAGGAACCTGACGGGTTAAGGAGATTCGATGGGTCAAGGATGGCACGACTCAGGAAAGCCTACGGCTCAAAAGATAGGTCGACGCACGACACAAGGCTCAGAGGCAAGTTCAAAATCATGCTGCAAAGAGGTGACTCGCAGACGACTCACGACTCATCATGAGTCGGTCACGACTCATCATGAGTAGGTCACGACTCATGACTTAGCAATTTCAGCCTAAACAGTTTGCCTATAAATACAAGGCCACATTCAACATGAGGGGGACCTTTTGCTTATTCTCTTCAAGCGCTGATACTCTGCTGCATTCCAAACCAATTCAACACTTGAAGCTCTCGAGACACTAAGAACGCTACAAACAACTTCAACAAGAGATCACGTACATCCAACATGGATTCGAAGACTCTCATCTCCATCGAAGTTCCAAAATACTTGTTCTAAGTTTCTTGTAGTTCAAATTGAATTGTACTTGGGAAGAATTGTATCAACTTGTAACGAGATCATCAATAAAAGTACTTAAAGTGGACGTAGGCTGTACCCATAAGCCGAACCACTATAAAATTGCTGTTGTTTACTGCTTTTCCGTTATTACTTGCTTGTAATTCTTTCCCGATCTATCGGGTGGTGCTTTCACAACTACACTTCACACACCGGGGTGTTAGCGTTCAAATTTAAGCGTTAACATTTTTGGTGCTTTCACTGAGAATTGAACTCAGGACAACTGTCATCATTGCTTCACAGAGATTTGAAGAAAGAATTTCCTTAAAAACCAGAAGTATATCTGAGATTATGGCTCCCGGAAGGAAAAGTAGATCTATCAGATCTGGAAACATTCAAGAGGGAACCTCCGCTTCCCCTGTACCTAATCAACCCACTCCGTCTGTTGGAGTTACGAAAGCAGAGTTGGATGCTGTGATTCTAGGGCTAAACCAGCAGATAAACGCCCAAAATGTACAATTAGAGGCTCAAAGTGCCCAGAACGCTCTGATTCTGAATAAGTTGAACGATTTACTTGGGGCAAACAATCAACCAACTGGAAATGAAAGGAACTATGCTGGCAACATTCATGATGTTAGTGAGAGGAATGCTCCGGAAAGGGCTACTAGTCCCTTTGAGCAGGCAGTCCCTGAGGCTGGTGGATCTAGAACTCGGCATGATGAGGAATATCTTTCTGGAATGGTCCGGCAGATCATGAAAGAAAGTATGCAAAGGGTTGAAGATGAGAAGGAATGGGGTTTCGCCCCAAGTAAAACTCCGTTTACTGAAAAAATCTTGAAGGCGGAATTTCCAAGGAAGTTTGTCCCTCCGACTATTCCAGCTTACAAAGGGACAAGTGATCCGAATGAGTTCTTGTATAAATATGATTGGCACATGACAGGTGCCAGGGCCTCCGACGAAATAAAGTGCCGATATTTCCCCGTATACCTGGAAGGCGTGGCTTTACTGTGGTTCACCAAGTTGCCAGTCCGATCTATCGATCAGTTTTCAGACTTGACCAGAAAATTCAAGGAGCAGTTTAGACTATATGCTTCGAAGGCCAAGGACATTATGTCACTATCGAGTTTAGAGCAGAATCCTGGTGAGTCTATCAGATCCTTCTTGAACCGCTTCAATATAGCACTGGCTGAGGTGGACAATGCTGAACCACGAATGATATTGACTTATCTGATGAGGGCTATTGATAAGTCAAGCGAATTTGGGAAATGGTTAAATATGAAGGAGCCAACCTCTCTCGAAAAGTTCTACAAAAAAGCAGATGAATTCATTCGCTTGGAAAGCCGTCCTTTACCAGTAAAGACAGTGTTGGAAAAAGCAGAAGACAACACTGTCGCTCCACGCAAGAATGAATCGGTGGGGCAAAAAAGGGAGAATAGTAATGGGAAGAAACAGGGTAATCTGAAGAAGCCCCGATCCTTCAAGCCATCAGAATATACTCCATTATCACATACACCGGAGCACATCTACCTGGCCACTAAAGATTCCGTCGATTTCCCTAAACCTATCCCTTTGAGAACCGGGAAAAAAGCCATACAGAGTGGGAAATTCTGCCGCTTCCATAATCAACCAGGTCATGAAACTGATGAATGCCGCCAGCTGAAAAATCTGATTGAAGAGTTGCTAAGAGAAAACAAGTTGCAGCAATTCGTGAAAAAGAATAGCAACAATCCTGCATCGTCGAGTCAGGGGCAGCGGGCTCCTATTCATCAGCCTGGGGCAGGTGAGAAAGCTACGGGGCATGAATCTGGAAGGCCCGTTATCAATGTCATTTCAGGAGGACCTCACCCAGCTGGCAAGAGTTGGGGTGAGATGGAGAGATATTCCAGGGCTTTGAAATATGCTCCAGCCGAAGAAGACGTCTTTGTTCTAGAAGACACTACGCCCCTTAAACAACAGAAAACTTTCAGCGATGATATTATTTTCAGAGCCAGAGATTCTACAGGTATTGAAGCTCCTACTTTAGATCCCTTGGTCATCTCGGCTGGTATTGGACCATCCATTGTCAGAAGAGTCTTCATTGACTGCGGAGCATCATGCAATATCCTCTTCAAGAAGACATTTGACCAGATGAAAATCCCTATGATTGATGTACAAGCCTCATCACAAAAGATCGCTGGCTTCACTGGGGAGCCAAAACAACCAATTGGGACCATCGATCTGCTTGTAGAACTTGGAGAAGCAGAAAGGAAAGCGGTCCGCAAGCAAACATTTGTGATTGTCAATGAGTTTTCTGCTTATAATGCTTTTCTTGGCCGTCCAACACTCGCAGCATTCAAAGCTATCCTAGCCCCGTGGTGCCTCACTATTAAATTCCCTACTGACAATGGAGTAGGAGTTATAAAAGGGGATCAAAATGCTGCGCGAGAATGCTATTTGACAGAGCTGCGAGAGTCAAGAAAAAGAGAAATGGGGAAGGATGCGGCAACCCCGGTCCGCATCAAAGAACCAGCCTTGTAGCAATTACGGGGCGGACCCTGCACTGGCGAGCACAGTGGGGCACGGAAAGAAATGGATCCCAGAAAAGCCAGTGCAGGGGAGAATAGAGTGGTACCGGTGGAAACGACAGTTCCGGTACCTGTTGACCCGAAGGACCCAAATAAGGTGTTAAATGTGGGTTCACAGCTTAATGTGTCAATTCAGAATATCTTGATATCTTTCCTGAAAGCAAATCTGGATGTCTTTGCTTGGACTCATGCCGATATGTGTGGAATATCCCCAGAAGTTGCAGTACACGCTCTGAATATTGACCCAAAGTTTACGCCAGTTAAACAGAAAAGAAGAACCCAAGGTCCAGAAAGGTCAGCAGCATTGAAAGAAGAAGTTGATCGACTCATGGAAAATAACTTCATCAAAGAATCTACATATCCGAATTGGGTTTCAAATCCTGTGTTGGTCAAGAAAGCTAATGGAAAATGGAGAGTGTGCATTGATTTTTCTGATCTAAACAAAGCTTGCCCCAAAGATTGCTTCCCATTACCCAGGATCGATCAACTGGTAGACGGAACTGCGGGACATGAATTGTTATCTTTCATGGATGCCTACTCCGGTTATAACCAAATCATGATGCACGAGCCGGATCAGGAGGATACAAGCTTTATCACAGATGTTCGACTTTATTGCTACAGAGTTATGCCCTTCGGATTGAAAAATGCAAGGGCAACCTACCAAAGACTTGTTAATGCTATGTTCAAACCGCAATTGGGCAAAACTATGGAAGTCTACGTCGACGACATGTTAGTGAAGTCTAGGAAAGCAGCGGATCACATTGAACACTTAACAGAAATGTTCGCAGTCCTCCGGAAATACAGAATGAAACTTAACCCTCTGAAATGTACATTTGGGGTCGAGTCCGGAAAGTTCTTAGGTTTCATCGTCAGTGCTAGGGGCATTGAGGCTAGTCCAGCTCAAATTACTGCCTTGAAAGAAGTTAAAGCTCCTAGAACAAAGAAGGAATTGCAGAGTCTCAACGGAAAGGTCGCCGCCCTGAGTCGGTTCATTTCCAAAGCCACTGATAAATGCATCCCATTCTTTGACGCCCTGAAGAAAGGAAAGAAGAATTTTGAATGGACTTCCGAATGCCAAAAAGCCTTCGATGAGTTGATCCGTCATATGGAAACGCCTCCAATACTTTCTAGGCCAGGCAATGGTGAGGATCTTCTTATATACTTGGCAGTATCATCTCATGCTCTAAGTGCAGCGCTGATACGGGAAGACAAAAGGATTCAACATCCGGTTTACTATATCAGCAAAAGACTCACTGGGGCAGAGCTGAATTACTCCAAGTTGGAAAAACTCGCCTATTGCCTACTAGTTGCATCAAGGAAACTGAGGCAATATTTCCAAGCTCATCCTTTCAAAGTACTCACTGATCAGCCTCTAAAGCAAGTCCTATTTCGCCCTGAAACGTCGGGTCGCCTTCTAAAATGGAACGTTGAACTCAGTCAATATGACATCACCTATCACCCCCGAAAAGCAATCAACGGACAAGCTTTAGCTGATTTCATTGCAGAATTCACAGAGAAAGATAATGGTGAGGAAGAAACGATCAACGATTCCCCAGTCCAGTGGAAGATGTATGTTGATGGCGCAAGAAATGACTACTGTTCTGGAGCCGGAGTGGTACTTGAAACTCCTGAGGGTCGATCATTATGTTATGCACTAAGATTGGAATTTCCTTCAACAAACAATGAAGCAGAATATGAAGCTCTTATTGCAGGTCTGAAAATCGCTAAAGAGCTAAACATTCGAGCATTACAAATCTTCAGTGATTCTCAGCTTATTGTATGCCAAGTCAAGAAGGAATTTCTAGCAAAAGGTGGAAACCTGCCTTCCTACTTGTCAAAGGCTTGGGAACTCCTATGTGAACTCGATCACTATTCAATAAGCCACATTCCTCGGGAAGAGAATATGAAGGCAGATTCCCTCGCAAAGTATTCAAGTTCTGGTGAAGCTCAACTATTGGGATTGGTCCCTGTAGAAGTCCTTTCAGCACCAAGTATAGACGAGATGGATATAGACTGGATTATGAATGTATCTCAAGAACAAGAGTCATGGATGACTCCAATACTGGACTACCTACTCAGAGGTTCTCTGCCAGAAAATTCGATAGAAAGACGAAAGCTACTAAGGAAAGCCTCTCGTTATGTAATCCAGGATGGCCGATTGTACAGACGGGGATTCTCAATGCCATTGCTTCGATGTGTATCCCGGGAAGAGTCCAAAACAATCCTAGCTGAAGTGCATGGAGGAGAATGTGGTGATCATTCAGGTGGTCAAACATTAGCAAAGAAAATTCTCCGATACGGATATTTTTGGCCAGAAATTAATCGGGATGCTGCAGATTACTCCCGAAAATGTGACAAATGCCAAAGATATGCCAAAATTCCTAGAGCACCTTCTACCGAACTCACACAGATGGTCAGTCCATGGCCATTTGCAATTTGGGGAATGGATCTCATTGGGCCGCTACCAACTGCTAAATCAGGGATTAAATATGCTATTGTTGCAGTTGATTATTTTACTAAGTGGGCTGAAGCTGAACCATTGGCTACTATCACTTCTAAGAAAATGATAAGCTTTGTGACCAAGAATATCATTTGCAGATACGGTGTGCCTCAGAAAATAATCACAGACAATGGTACTCAGTTTGAAAGCGAGGAATTTCAGGATTTTTGCAAACGATTCAAAATCCAGAAAAGCTTTTCGGCAGTAGCTCATCCGCAGGCAAACGGGCAAGTGGAAGCAGTGAACAAGATCATCAAATCAACCATCAAAAAGCAACTTGAAAGAGCAAAAGGTGGTTGGGTCGATAAACTACCACTTGCACTATGGGCATACAGAACTACTCACAAAACTGCAACTGGGCATACTCCTTTTTCGTTAGCATACGGATCGGAAGCAATGATCCCGGTTGAAACAGAGGTCCCTTCACACAGAAGAATCCATTTCAATCAACCAGAAAATGAGAAGCTACAACTTGAAGCGCTGGATCTCCTTGATGAAAAAAGAGATGAAGCTAACCTCAGAGTTGCAGCTCATCAGCAAAGGATAGCCAGACATTTCAATTCCAAAGTTCGTCAACGCAGCTTTGAAATTGGAGATCTAGTCCTGAAAAGAATTATGACTGCGACAGGTGTGTTTGGGCCAAATTGGGAAGGACCATATGTAATAGGTCAGAAGCTTCTTGACGGCACATTCAAGCTCACCACTGTTGATGGAGATCAAATTCCAAGGGCATGGAACAGCAACCATTTGCGTCCATACTTTACTTGAAAATTTTGTTGAAGCATTGTAAAAAGAATTATGAATGTATGATTCTTGTAGTTGAAAGCAATTGTGAAACTGATGCAAGTAAATAATGAAAGAATATAAAGTGGATGTAGGCCCAAATTCTTGGCCGAACCACTATAAATCTTGTGTTCCTTATTTTTATTACATGTTTGCTTTATTTTCGATATAAAAGTACATAAAATGTATTGCTGAAATGTCGATTTAAATTTTTGCAGACAATGGAAATAAAACTTGCGCATAATAAGACCGAGCGATTCTCACCATCATTCAACAAACAAATTTCAAGTCATAAAGACCCCGAATTCAAATCCTAGATAGGAAATACTTCAATTGAACGGCTAATGATTTCGATAGAAACGGGCCCTTGCTAATAAATTGAGATTGTTTGAACAAACAAATATCCAATTAGGAAGCTAGTGCCCGTTCTCACGAACTTGCCTAACAATGAAGTACACTTCCTTGGATTAAACAAGCCACTTGCAAGAAAAGGGGAAAGAAAACTTGAAAAGAAAAAAAAAGAGGATCGGTGAAAAGGCGTAAGCAAGAAGACAAGGAAACAACCAAAATCCATCATCGGCAGCACAAGTCCTCTTCATAGGCACAACTCTTCGGAGGATAAAAGACCTCTGATGGGTCATACGCCACAAAAAAGAAAGTTCTCTACTCAACAAAAAAGATTGGAGGAGTCATGACCCTCCAACCATGAGAGAGTAACTTCCAGGCGATGGAAACCCTCTCTGAGGCACATTTCACCAGGAGTTGAAGTGTTATGACCGCTCTTCGGGATTTCACTTCACCAGAGTTGAAATGCCAAAAAATAAAAGCCCTCTTCGGAGGCCCATTTCACCAGGAGTTGAAGTATTATGACCGCTCTTCGGAATTTCACTTCACCAGAGTTGAAATGTAAACAAAATAAAAGCCCTCTTCGGAGGCACATTTCGCCAGGAGTTGAAGTGTAACAACCGCTCTTCGGAATTTCACTTCACCAAAGTTGAAATGCAAAAACAAAATAAAGACCTTCCTGAAAGTACACGTTTCACCGAGATTGAAATAAAACTTCCAAGTGTTGAAACGTGAAAAGGCTTTCTTCGAAGGCACAACTCTTCGGAGGTACACGTTTCACCGAGATTGAAATAAAACTTCCAAGTGTTGAAACGTGAAAAATCCCTCCTTAGAGGTACAACCCCCTCCCAGGGACACAATCAAGAAGAAAGACCTCTTCGGAAGCCCACGTTTCACCAAGGTTGAAATAAAACTTCCAAGTGTTGAAACGTGAAAAGGCTTTCTTCAAAGGCACAACTCTTTGGGGGTACACGTTTCACCGAGATTGAAATAAAACTTCCAAGTGTTGAAACGTGAAAAATCCCTCCTAAGAGGTGCAACTTTGTATAAAAAAAAATCCTCATCAAAAGCGTACTTTAACTTTCAAAGGGAGAGTAATTTACCTACTATAAAAAAAAAGAAAAAAGAAAAGAAGTTAAAGTACCCTTCAGAGGTCCTCTTTACCACATAGAGGAATTCACTTGGTAAAATATGCACATAAGCAAAAGAAAAAAGTGATTTCTTCGAACGACAAAGCGTAGAAACTTATACGAAGGGAGTTGTACTCTACAAAAATTTTCTTTAAAGAATAAAATAATTATTCTTTAGCAAATAAGAGTGCAAGTCCCTTCAAAGTATAAAATATTGCAGCAAGCTTAAGGTATGGGGGCAACATGGTATAATAGTATAGTTGCATCAGTAAAGTAATACTCAAACAACATACCATAAGCCCGCTGCAATATCGTGTAAATAAACTTGTGCAAAAAAAAAAAAAAATAGTAAATGCATTCTCAAATTCAAACAGAAGTTTGTACAAACGAAGAATCATTTTATTCAATTATAATGCAGATACAGGTTTCAAAATAAAAGCGGGGGCCGGTACCCGCACAACTCTCGGCCAGTTCATACAAAAGACAAAAAGCTAAAGTCTTCACTTCTTTTTACTGCCTTTGGACCCTTTACCCGGCCGAATGACCAGCTTTTCAGGTCGACCAGTGGGTATAAGGGAGGAAGGAGAGGTAGGCGCAGCTGGCCCAACTTCTGGCTCCTCTTCAGTGGCAGTGATTATCTTCCCTCTCCTCTTTGATGCTCCTTGCTTCCTTCTCCTCTTTGAGGAAGACTCACTTCCTGGAGTGACAAGTTTAGATAGAGTTATATCGTCAGAAGGAGTCCGCTCCGGAGATATGTCACCTCCCTCAAGTCCCTCATCTTTTTGCTCTTGCGAAGCAATGGGATCATCCAGGCCATGGAGAGCCTCTATTTGTTCCTCCTGTGATCCAGGCTGCGAAGCAGAAGGAGGAGCCACCTGAAGAGATGGAGGAGGGATTACCGGAGAAGTAGAGATTTGAGCAGTGCTTGATACTTTTTCTACAGAAGAAAAGAGGTTAAAGTCAGTAAAGAGAGGAGATGAAGGTTCACCAATGAAGTCGGTAAAGAAAGGAGATGAAGGCTCGTCAAGGTTGAGAAAATAGCCGAGGAGCTCATGAAACTCATGCGAAATAAATGAGTAACCCGCTTGAGCAGAATTGACAGTAGCGAGATTAACAGTGAAATTACCTGGAGAAGCTGGTTTCCTGATATCGACTTCATAAGCTTGCGCATCAGCGCTCTCATCACCCTCGTCTCCACCTTGTATGCTTGTAATCTCAGTGGTAACTTTGGTGGGAGATGCAAGATGGGAACTGGAACCAATAATGTCGACTTCAGACGAAGAAGGTGGCTGGACTAGAGTAGTTGAAGTGGTTTTCCCCAGCCGGTCCCCTTCCGTCACTTCAGTTCTTAATTTGGCAAGTTGTTCCTTTCCCTTGGCAAGGGCAGCGCGAGCGTCATCATCAAAGTAATGCCTTTCCAGGGCTGATTCGTCATAACCAGCAGCTTCAGCACCAAGCATCTCAAGAGCGGCCTCCCATACTTCAGCTAAAGTGATTTCATACTTAGGACCAAGAAAAGCGAGGCTTCCACGCCCCAAGACGCTATGCAAGTAGAAGTCGAATAATGTTGAGCCGAAGCTGTTTTTGGTCGCCTCATGAGACTCTTCGGCTGCGATTTTGCCGGCGACAGCCTCATCGCGCTCCCTTTCAGTTTTAGCAAGCTGAAGCTTAAGCATTTGTATCTCCGCCTCCTGGGAGTTGTTTTTCTTTCGAAGCTCAGCAATATCAGAGACATAGCCTTCACTGATTCTTTTTTGTGCTTCGAGCCTGTCTTCGGCATCCCTCTGGCTAGCGTGAGCGTCTCTCACTTGTTTCAGGAGCACTTCTTCTTTCTGAGAATATGAAGTAGAGGAAGCAGCAAGCTCATGTTTCAATTCCTCGACTTTTGCTTCAAGCTCCTCATTGTAAGAAGCAATGTTCCTCATCTCGGTGTCGTGTTGCTCAACGACCTTTTGCCATTCGGCCTTATCGTTTTCCATAGTAAGCATGGCCTCTATGTTGGCACGGTTAACTCTTTGAAGCTCATCGACAAGCTTCTGCCAGTTTGACATCCTCTCGATATCGAGCTTGACTGCATCAAGATTGCGCAACATAGCAGACTTGTCGATGGGAACCAAGTCTAGGTCGAACCTCACCCCCTTAAGGCACCATTGAGGAAATCGGCTCTGCAGAGTGGCAGGACCCGGTCCAACTTGAAATTTGGGCCTGTTAATTATCGTTTGAATATCCGATTTCCCAAGAGCGGGAGAGTCAGAAGGAATGTCGAGTGAGGCAGGAATAGTAACTTTCTCAGGAGTAGTAGGGGCCTGCTTTTCACTGTGACGG
This sequence comes from Allium cepa, assembly GCA_030765085.1. NCBI lineage: Eukaryota > Viridiplantae > Streptophyta > Magnoliopsida > Asparagales > Amaryllidaceae > Allium > Allium cepa. Next base: position 380,616,452 of record CM060942.1, on the reverse strand, counting down.
GCTCGTTTGCTTAAGTCTTCACCCATGTGACCTTTTCCTCGATCGTCATGAGTTTTTCTCTTGTGGGAGTCATCGCCTTTTTGCCAAGATTCATGGCGCTCTTCTCTCTCTCTTCTTTCGCGACGTTCTTCTTCAGTCCTCCTTTCATGAGCCTTTCGGGCAGCCCTTTCTTCATCAGATTCTCTGTAGGAGGGAAAGTAACGCCGATAATCATATTGACCACGCCCCCCGTAGCGTTGGAAATCCTGATAATATGATCCGCCGCGTGTCATTGAAGGATCTAAAATAAGAAAAGATAAGCTTTAGAAATCTTTAAAGTATGAGAAGATAAGTGCATAAATGTGCTGGAAAATCCTTAGTTGTGTGTGAAGTGCAAACTACTCGCGTTGGACTAACGAACCACTCCTCAGCTGGGGGGAAGTAATAGGTCCCACTGTCGGTGGCAATTCTTGGGATAAAGGAGTTGGAGTCTGTTGGAGGGCAGATGTCGCTTCAATCATCGGGGATATAGTTTTACCACAGGCAGGGTCATCTTTAAAGAGCTCTTGGGAAGTGACGATTATGTCACTTAAATCCCCAAAAACGTCATCACCGTCATGCCCAACCTGATTCCCTCCATCAGCTCCTTTGTCAGCACTCTTCCTGGTTTGGGAAAGGGGCTCCTCTTCTTCTTCAATTATGGGAGCAAGTGCGGGCTTTTCAGAGGGTCCCGTATCGTCTCTTGGAGTAGAGCACTTTACTAGTAAGGTTTCTGCAGAAATTTCTCCTCGCATGTGCTCTTTAGTGGAGATCGGAAGATCAGGAGTTTTCACCGGAGAATCAGGAACCTCCGTTGGAGCTTCACGAGGCCGAGTAAAGCGAGAGGGATGGAGGAGTCCGTATTGATGTAAAAATTCATCGTTTAGCAGAAACTTTATGCTCCTCTCTTCTACCGGCACGGCATTTAATCTTTCAAAAATTTGCTTAAGACTTGGGTCCCTAGCAGGGGGTGGAAGTGCTAAAACAGGAAAAGAATGAAATTAGCAATTGAGAGTTCAGATCTCGAGAAAGTTTCAAAACGGAAAAAGTAAAGACAGGAAATCTTACTTCCCACTCTCCAGATGGCATAAAACCCTGGAGGGCAGCGAACAAAGAAAAACTGATTCAAAAATCCGTGAGCGCTTTCGGATAGATCAGTAATAAGTTTGCGGTTTCGAGCGCTTCTTATAACCACGATGGAGGAATGGTCTTTAGTTTTCGTGAATGAGCAAAAATAGCAGATCTCCCCGAAGCTTGGTAATCGATCCAAAACTCTCCTAAATAGAACACATAACCCCATCAGAATGGCGTAGCCATTGGGGTGTAATTGGAATGGAGAGATAGACAACCGAAGCAGGAACTGTTGGAGAAAGTCATTAAAGGGAGGAATAGCGCCGTTCAAGCACATTTGGCGATTAACAGCAACAAAGCCAAGAGGGGGCCTATCCGCGGTGTCATTTGGCCCCGGAAATAAGATGTCAGCATCATCAATGCCAAACTGGACGCGCAGTTGGTTAAACACCCGCTGATTCAAAGTTGTGGATGTTCTCTCCGGAGGGTTGTCTATAGGGATGGCTACTGGGAAGACATCTTCAGCCTGGCCCATCGGCTCTTCTTGATGAGAGGTCATTCTACACAAGCAACTGGATGTTCAAATGCGAAGGTGCACGTTTCCTAAAAAGTGTGAAGTGTCGTGCAAAGCTAATAAAAAAAATAATAACAAGTAAAGATAACTGGAATTAAACTGGTTGACGATTGATTGACTACGGTAATTTCGGAACTTGTTATTTAAAGCTCAAGCATAATATTAATGCGGGCTGGTCAGTTTCAATTGACTAATCCAGTGCTGCTTTAATATTCCACTTGAAATCGATAGCACTTCGTTCACACGATTTGTTTAAGTTAATCATCTATCATTAACTAATCTGTCGTTCGATGTGGGCAATCAATGACAGTATATTCGTCCCAGTTTTCTGTGAATGTTATATTAACAGGTTATTAGCTTACAAGTTAAAGCAATCTGTAAAAGATTCAAGCAGCAGTTCAAGGTTCAAGTGGAGTTTAAAAGTGCAAGTGCTAAGTCGTATACGACTCAAGGACTAAGTCGAAGACGACTCAGCAATACTTAGGTCACGAGTCATAAAAGAGAATAGATGTCAGCTCAGAATTATGAAAAATTCATCAAGACATGTCTCGGCCCCGACTCAAGCATTGTGTCGTGATGTCTCGGCCCCGACTCAAGCATTGTGTCGTGATGTCTCGGCCCCGACTCAAGTCTTGTGTCGTGAAGGTTGGTGAGCCGGTCCAGAGTTGAATCGCAAAGGGTTTTAGGTCGTTCAAGATTGTTAAGTCGCATCAGGGGTAGTGTTTTACTCTGATTGGCCTATCTACCATACAACCCCAAAACCCGTTTCCCTCCTACCCCATGATAACCCAATGACCTATCTCCAAGTCCTATCTTCGGATCCTAACCCATAACCCGTTAACCTAATGGTATCTCCAAAAATAGTAACTGTAATCCTATCACAATACAGAATCGCCTCGAATGATGGATCGCCGCGAGTAAAATCAAGCAGACCTAAGTTCATCAACAATCAAATCCAACAAAACTCGTAAGACACGAAGAGGCAAATCGGAGGCGAAGGATTAAGCGTGTAAGACAATAATGATCAACGATCGAAGAAAGGGAAGAAATCGCTTACGATTGTATGTTGACTAGAGAGGATTGGGTGCTAATTCGAGTTGAAATTATTTTTGGGAGCTTGGAGATGTGTTAATGGCGGAACACGACTCAAGAGATTGGTAAAGGAAGAAGAAGATAGAAGTGACGGTTCATCCATTTTATACCAAGGAAGTAGGGCATGAGTCGGCACAAGCGAGTTAAGATAAGTCGAAGCGCGCGACCTACGACTCAGGCGCGTGCTTCGAGGGGCAAATGTTAACCCCACTGAAACTTAGGCCGACTCAACAGATAAGGCAGTCAGCGACTCATAGGAATCAGCGACTCAACTGATGAAGCGACTCAAAGATTGCCGACTCAATGGGTCAACAACTCATTGATAGCAACGACTCAGTGAGTTAGCGCCTTAAAGGTACAGTATGGATCAACGACTCAGCGGGTCTGCGACTCAAGGCCTATACCGATCCAACGACTCATTCGAGCTCCGACTCATCAAAGACCGACTCATCTGATCACGACTCATCCATTCAAGGTCCTTAAGTATCTCATTAGGTTTACGACTCAAGAGATGAACGACTCAAGAGGCCGCTACGACTTAAGGAACCTGACGGGTTAAGGAGATTCGATGGGTCAAGGATGGCACGACTCAGGAAAGCCTACGGCTCAAAAGATAGGTCGACGCACGACACAAGGCTCAGAGGCAAGTTCAAAATCATGCTGCAAAGAGGTGACTCGCAGACGACTCACGACTCATCATGAGTCGGTCACGACTCATCATGAGTAGGTCACGACTCATGACTTAGCAATTTCAGCCTAAACAGTTTGCCTATAAATACAAGGCCACATTCAACATGAGGGGGACCTTTTGCTTATTCTCTTCAAGCGCTGATACTCTGCTGCATTCCAAACCAATTCAACACTTGAAGCTCTCGAGACACTAAGAACGCTACAAACAACTTCAACAAGAGATCACGTACATCCAACATGGATTCGAAGACTCTCATCTCCATCGAAGTTCCAAAATACTTGTTCTAAGTTTCTTGTAGTTCAAAGTGAATTGTACTTGGGAAGAATTGTATCAACTTGTAACGAGATCATCAATAAAAGTACTTAAAGTGGACGTAGGCTGTACCCATAAGCCGAACCACTATAAAATTGCTGTTGTTTACTGCTTTTCCGTTATTACTTGCTTGTAATTCTTTCCCGATCTATCGGGTGGTGCTTTCACAACTACACTTCACACACCGGGGTGTTAGCGTTCAAATTTAAGCGTTAACAGGGGATGATAAGTGATGTCATATTGACTGAGTTCAATGTTCCACTTTAGAAGACGACCCGAAGTCTCAGTGCGAAATAGGACTTGCTTTAAAGGTTGATCAGTGAGGACTCTGATAGGATGAGCTTGGAAATATTGCCTCAACTTCCTCGATGCAATCAGTAGGCAATAGGTGAGTTTTTCCAACTTGGAGTAATTCATCTCTGCCCCAGTGAGTCTTTTGCTAATATAGTAAACCGGATGTTGAATCCTCTTGTCCTCTCGTATCAAGGCTGCACTTAAAGCATGAGATGATACTGCCAAGTGTATAAGAAGATCCTCACCATCGCCGGGCCTAGAAAGTATTGGAGGCGTTTCCATATGGCGAATCAATTCATCAAAGGCTTTTTGGCATCCGGGAGTCCAAACAAAGTTTTTCTTTCCTTTCTTTAGGGCGTCAAAGAATGGGATGCATTTATCAGTGGCTTTGGAAATGAACCGACTCAAGGTGGCGACTTTTCCGTTGAGACTTTGCAATTCCTTCTTCGTTCTAGGAGCTTTGACTTCTTTTAAGGCGGTAATTTGAGCTGGACTAGCCTCAATGCCCCTAGCGCTCACGATGAAACCTAAGAACTTTCCGGACTCCACTCCAAATGAACATTTTAAAGGGTTAAGCTTCATTCCGTATTTTCGGAGGACTGCGAACATGTCTGCTAAGTGTTCTATGTGATCCACTGCTTTCTTAGACTTCACTAACATGTCGTCGACGTAGACTTCCATAGTCTTGCCCAATTGTGGTTTGAACATAGCATTAACAAGTCTTTGGTAGGTTGCCCCCGCATTCTTCAGCCCGAAGGGCATAACTCTGTAGCAGTAAAGACCAACATCGGTGATAAAGCTCGTGTCCTCCTGATCTGGCTCATGCATCATGATCTGGTTATATCCGGAGTAGGCATCCATAAAAGATAACAATTCATGTCCCGCTGTTCCATCTACGAGTTGATCGATCCTGGGTAATGGGAAGCAGTCTTTGGGCAGGCCTTGTTTAGATCTGAAAAATCGATGCACACTCTCCATTTTCCGTGGGCTTTCTTAACCAGCACTGGATTTGAAACCCAATTCGGATAGGTAGATTATTTGATAAAGTTATTCTCCATGAGCCGATCAACTTCTTCTTTTAACGCTACTGACCTTTCTGGACCTTGAGTTCTCCTTTTCTGTTTCACAGGTGTAAATTTTGGATCAATACTCAGAGCATGTACTACTACTTCTGGGGATATTCCGCACATATCGGCATGAGTCCAAGCAAAAACATCCAAATTTGCTTTTAAAAAAGATATTAAGATATTCTGAATTGACGCATTAAGTTGTGAACCCACATTCAACACCTTGTTTGGGTCCTTTGGGTTAACAGGTACTGGTACTGTCGTTTCCACTGGTACCACTCTATTCTCCCCTGCACTGGCTTTTCTAGGATCCATCTCTTTTCGTGCTCCGCTGTGCTCGTCAGTGCAAAGTCCATCCTGTAATTGCTAGAAGGCTGGTTCTTTGATGCGGACTGGGGTTGCCGCATCCTTTCCCATTTCTCTTTTCCTTGCTTCTTGCAGCTCTGTCGGATAACACTCCCGCCTGGCATTTTGATCCCCTTTTATAACTCCTACTCCATTGTCTGTGGGGAATTTAATGGTGAGGCACCATGGGGCCAGAACAGCTTTGAACGCTGCAAGAGTTGGACGGCCAAGGAAAGCATTATAAGCGGAAAATTCGTCAACAATCACAAAAGTTTGCTTGCGGATTACTTTTCTTTCTCCCTCTCTGAGTTCTACAAGCAAATCAATGGTTCCTATTGGCTGCTTTGGCTCCCCAGTGAAGCCAGCGATTTTTTGTGACGAGGCTTGCACATCAGCCATAGTGATCTTCATTTGGTCGAATGTTTTCTTGAAGAGGATATTACAGGATGCGCCACAATCAATGAGAACTCTTCTGACAATAGCTGGCCCGATACCAGCCTAGATGACTAAGGGATCCAAGGTAGGAGCTTAAACACCTGTGGAATCCCTGGCTCTGAACACAATATCATCATTGAAAGTTCTTTGTTGTTTCAGGGGCGTAGCATCTTCCAAAACAAGGACATCTTCTTCGGCCGGTGCATATTTCAAAGCCCGGGTGTACCTTTCCATCTCACCCCAGCTCCTGCCTGCTGGGTGAGGTCCTCCCGTAATTACATTGATAACAGGTCTTCCGGATTCATGCCCTGCAGCCTTCTCACTTGTCCTGGGTTGACGAACAGGAGCTCGTTGCCCCTGACTAGACGAAGCAGGATTGCTGCTATTCTTTTCCACAAATTGCTGCAGCTTGTTTTCCCTTATCAACTCTTCAATCAAAATTTTCAATTGGCGGCATTCATCGGTATCATGACCGGGTTGATTATGGAAGCGGCAAAACTTCCTGCTTTGTACAGCTTTTTTCCCGGTTCTCAGAACGGGAGGTTTAGGATAATCAACAGAATCTTTAGTGGCAAGGTAAATACGCTCCGACATATCTGATAAAGGAGTATATTCCGATGGCTTGAAGGAACGAGGCTTCTTCAGATTTTTCTGTTTCCTCCCATCGTTATTTTCCCTTTTCTGTCCTACAGATTCATTCTTGCATGGAGCAGCAACGTTATCTTCAGCTTTTTCCAATACTGCCTTTACCGGTACAGGACGGCTTTCCAGGCTTATGAACTCATCTGCTTTCTTGTAGAATTTTTCAAGGGAATTTGGTTCCTTCATGTTAAGCGATTTTCCAAATTCGCTCGACATGTCGATGGCCCTCATCAGATAGGTCAAGATCATCCGTGGTTCTGCATTTCTACCTCGGCCAGCGCTATATTAAAGCGATTCAAGAAAGATCTGATAGTTTCCCCTGGATTCTGTTCTAAACTTGACAACGACATGATATCTTTGGCTTTTGAAGCATATAGTCTGAACTGCTCCTTGAATTTCCGGGTTAGGTCAGAAAACTGATCTATAGATCGAATTGGTAGCTTGGTGAACCAAAGCAGAGCTGCACCTTCCAAATATACAGGAAAATATCGACACTTTATTTCATCATAAGCTCTGGCACCTGTCATGTGCCAATCGTACTTATATAAGAATTCGTTCGGATCAATTGTTCCCTTGTAAGCTGGAATAGTTGGAGGGACGAACTTCCTTGGGAATTCAGCCTTTAGGATCCTTTCGGTAAACGGGGTTTTACTTGGAGCAAAACCCCATTCCTTCTCTTCTTCATTCCTTTGCATGCTCTCTTTCATGATTTGTCGAACCATTTCAGAAAGATACCCCTCATCATTTCGAGCTTTAGATCCACCAACTTCAGGAAATGTCTGTTCAAAGGGGCTGACAGCCCTCTCAGGAATGTTTCTTTCTTCAGCATCATGAACGTTGCCAGCAAAGTTCCTTTCATTACCCGTTGGTTGACGGTTTTCCCCAAGCAAATCGTTCAACGTATTCAAAATTGAGGCATTTTGGGCGTTCTGAGCCTCCAATTGTGCACTTTGGGCATTTATCTGCTGGTTCAGCCCTAAGATTACAGCATCCAACACCGCTTTTGTAACCCCAACAGGTGGAGTGGCTTGATTAGGTACTAGGGAAGCGGAGGTTGCCTCTTGAACATTTCCAGATCTAACAGATCTACTCCTTCTCCCCGGAGCCATGATTTCAGATAAACTTCTAGTCTTCAGAGAGATTCCTCCAATAAACTTTCGTGGAGGAATGATGATAATTCTCCTGAGTTCACTTCTCAGTGAAAGCACCAAAAATGTTAACGCTAAAATTTGAACGCTAACACCCCGGTGTGTAAAGTGTAGCTGTGAAAGCTCCACCCGATGATTCGGGAACAGAGTATAAGCACAAAATCACAGAAAAAGAAGTAAATAACAGCGATTTTATAGTGGTTCGGCTCAATAGTTTGCCTACGTCCACTCTGAATATCTTTATTGATGATTTCGTTACAAGTCGATACAATTCTTCCCAAGTACAATACACTTTGAATTACTAAACACTTTGAACGTGTAGCTTAAACTTCAATGTAAGTGAAGGTCTTCAAATCCATGTCGGATGTATGAGATTCCTTCTTGAAGTTGTTCATGGCGTTCTACGTGTCTTGAAAGCTTTGAGTGTCGAGTTGGTTTGGAATGTAGCAGAGTATCGGTGCTTGGAGAGAATCAGCCAAAAGTCCTTTGAACGTTGGAGGTAGTCGCGTATTTATAGGTGTGATTCTGGGCAGCAGCTTTTCGCTCAAGTCATGAGTCGTGCACGACTCATGGAGAGTCGTAAGTCGCGCTCGACTCAAGGTTCAAGAGTCAACAGGCAGTGGAGTAAGTGAAGTGGTTCTGAGCTTTTCTTCGTTCATCTGGATACAAGTCCTAACTCGTTCGCGAGTTAAGATGTCACGGTTTAAAGTGAGGCAGCACTAAAATCTTGGCTCTGCGGTTTTAGGTCGTGTACGACTTAAACTAGGTCGTAAGTCGTCGACGAGTCATCTTATTACGGCATGGCATTGAACTTGTTCTCTAAGTCTTAGGTCGTAACGTCTTTAAGTCGTGGACTTTCTTAAGTCGTGACATTCCCTAAGTCGCTTAGGTCTTAATCCTGTTAGGTCGTTAGCTCCTTAACTCGTAAGCTTTTAACTCGCAGGCTCTTTAGCTCGTAGACTGCTTAACTCGTGTACCTCCCCTGAGACATGACATATCTTAAGTCGCGGAGGCCTTAAGTCGCAGATTTCTCTGAGTTGTGAGTCGCTTTGTTTGCCTAAGTCGTTTACGACTCATGCTAGGTCGTAAGTCATGGACAGCTTTAGGTCGTTAACTTATTTCCCTCTTGAGTCAGGCCATCTCTTAAGTCGTAGATTTCCTTAAGTCGTAGACTTCTTGGTCCGTTTCAATTCTTAAGTGGTCTGGACCTTAACTCGTTAACTCGTCCAGACCCTAAGTCGTGTACCCTCCTTGATCCATTGAGTTGCTGTTTCCCTCGAGTCGTTGAGTCGGCCATTTCTTTAACACGTTAAACCGTTAAATCGTACCATTCATAAGTCGTAGATCGTCCATAACTTGGGTCCTTAACTTGTTAAGTCGCAGAGTGCTTTTAACTGTTAGATCATGGTGGCCTCAAGTCATAAGTCGTTGTCTTAACGGGGTTAACAAGAATAATTAAGTGTTTTAAATAATTATCTAGAAGTTCTATAAATTATTTCTAAAAATGAAAGGAGTATGCGGAAACGAGTAGTACACGTGTTTCGTTTGTGAGATCCAAGGAGACTTGGGCAAGGGACAGAACACATTGAAGAAAAAACCTGGATACTTGAAATAGTGTTTTCCGATATGAGATGTAAATAATTACTTGGAATTATTTTAATTTCTATGCCTAAAATTTATTGATTTGAGTTTATAGTAAATGATGTCTTAAATAACATCATTTTGACCTATTTAAAAGTTATGATTTGAAATGGAAAACTGAAATGACCCACTTTCTTACCCTAATTTTTTTTATAGTGTCATGCTGTGGTCATCTACTCAAGAGAGTGTCATCTCTAACTTTTCCTCTATCCAGGATCTGTTTGCCAATATAAAAATATTGTTGTGCTCCAAATTATCTTAAGCTGTCATATGTGAAAATATATAAATAATACTTTGTGTTTTTAAATCAAAGTAGAAAAGTTTTGGAAGCAAAAAAAAAAGATAAATTCTAATTGGAAATCATTACATGATTCCCACATAGCAAAAATAATTTCTAAAATTAGTTTTTCAGTCATACAGAAATTTTGCCAAGCTCTTGATATCATCTTTTCTGGTCTTAGCATTTATTTGTATTTTCATGATTTTATTTCTTTCCTGTACATGTGTGCGTGCATGTTTTCTGTGCATATGTGTCTGAATAATTTCAAGTACTCGGTTTTTTTTTCCACACAAATAACTTAGCTTCCTTGATAATTGAATTGTTCATCTCTTATGCAAATTAAGTTATAAGGTATTGAAAGGTGGTCAAACCCAGGCTTAGTGGAAATGGTCAAGTTAGCCTTATTTCCTTTTACCACCATTCCCAAGCAAATTATATGTAATTCTGGATTCCTTTAAGTGCCTCAAAGCTATTGTTTACCATGCTTTTATATCATCTTTCAAACATAAGCTTCTCATAACAGTTACCAGATCGTTCTTTTAATTTCAATATACTTGTCATTTCAGATTTTCTAGTACTACACATTTTTGTAAAGTATTCTGGAAGTTAAGGAAAGAAACTACATTCCACAATAAAACATTTTCAAAAGAAACTCATGAATTTTAACTGAACTACGCCATTTAGTTCAATACTTACAAAACAAAAAATAACGCTACATAAGTTTCTTTTCAAACAGCTTAAATATTCATATCATAACATAAATTCAACTTAAACTTCTATTTCAGTATCAGTTAATCTGAAACTATTGCATCCAATTCCTTAAGCAGCTATCTCATCCAAAGCTTGTTCAGAGAAAAACCTATTTGCCTGCACAATCACCATGAACTGCATCATATAAATATGAGACACCCAATGGTGTATAAACACACAAGGGTCAGACTATTGCCTGGTATGAGTACCCTACCTGAAAGCACGTTCTTATCTTAATTTCATTATATTTAAGTACTTTATATGAATAATGAAACCAAAATCATCACTGTGCATAATTCTATAAAGCATGTACACTCATGTCAGTGCAAAACTGATTATGTATGGTTTAAGCAATTTAATTCAGAGAAAAATAATCATATAACTCAACAATAAACATCATAGCCTTTCAATACAAGCACTAGTTCAATCATCAAGTCCCTTCATCAAAAAAAATTTCTGGCCATCAGGGTTTCACCCATGCCTCACTTGACCCTATTTTTTTTATCCATTATCAAGTGTCAGTTTAAGGTCTTTAGCTACTTTCTCATATTATAACACTCATTACCTGGGACAAATCTCTGTTAACCCAGCACACTCAGGCCCCTGGGTATAAACATACCTTGTGTGAGCTTGCAATATTCCCCTTGCCAAAGCTTCTTTTGTAGCCCTAAGATCCATAGTCCTTAGTTAAATTACTAAGTTTTATTTTCCTTTTTCCTTAACTCTGCTAATCTCTTTTGCAGGACATATTTTAAATCAGAGGAAAAATAAATATTTCACCCAATCATACATTCATTCAGAGATGTATAAATCATGTTCTTATAAACAATTATCTAATCATGCAAATGGATATGGTCACTTATCAGGTTATTTTTGCCTAGGGGTTCGAGTAGATCAGATCATAAACATATGGTCCTATTTAGTTTTTCTGGTTACCCCTTTTTTTTCTTTTCACCTCTAGTTCAATCAGATCTTCATTAATTTCTAGATTTGGCTAAACCACAAGCATAATCTATAATTCGGGAGATTCATAAAATCATAGAAGCTCAGCACATGTATCACATTGCACTTCTATATATTTTTCAATTTAATATGAGGCATAAGCAACAACACAATGTTACTGCCCAATATTTCTTTTTATTTCAGACCATATATTTACCACCCAAAATCCTGGAATTTAAATGAGCATTTTGAAGGAAGGAACCCATAAAAAGAAATCACTTCATTTCAAGGTTAATCCATAGTCAGATAGTCATTTTAAAACATGAAGCACAAGACTCTTTTACTTTGAATAAATCACCATGCGGAGTTTTGTAATTAAATAAATCATTCACATACCAAAAGCACCAAATCATAAAAATGAACACAGGTTGCAAAATAAAACATAAAATCAATTAGGCTACCTCAATATTCAAGACTTAATGCCAAGCTTTTCATTGAGGTTACTCACCTTAATTCTTTTTTTTTCCTAAGCCTTCCACTTCCTCTTATCTCTAATAGCCAGTACTCCACATTTTCCTCTAACTTCTATTTATATTTTTTTTTTCCTTTTATGAGGCAGAACCATGTAAAACCACACTGCACCAGGTTTTCTTATATAAACTCTGGCTGCTTCTAGGGTTTAAGGAGATTACCCAATGTCAATTTTACCCCCATAATATGATCTACCTTTAGTCTTAATTCAAATGAAAGAAAAGGAAAGGTATGTGGTCCTCATTATATTTTTAGAAAATAAAACATATTCTTTTAGTCCTACCCCGGGTCATGTTATATGCATGACTAAATTTTTCTAAGCAAAAGAATTACTAAAATGGATAAAGTGTTTTATTCAAGGATGCATACTATTTTTCTCTGCCTACAATGCTTGACTGTACCCATGCATTTCATATGTATACTTAAGTCTTTATTTTCTTTCATTTAAATATATTTAAATGTCTAGTATTTTTCTGCCTGAATTTATTATTTTCTGCCTACATGTTTGATTTCCTTTTTGCTAACTTATTAAAGACACAATCATGCCTTCCACACAATATATATTCCTTAATTATTTTTTCCTAATTTATACACTGATTTCTGACTATTTTCATTATGCAGAGAAGTATGTGTATGTGTGTGCAATATCTTATGTATACATCCATATTCTAATAATACACTTGCAAGAGTTTATTTTTCTATGCAAAAATTTTGAACAAACATGAACTAATTTAAATCATAAAACTTGTTTATAAAATCAGGGTTATCACATATACCCCTCCTTTTAGGAATTGTGACCCACAATTCGTTCATACTTAATTAAAATATCATCAATCCAGAAAATCAATCATCTTCTTATACAATCACTTAATCAAAATCTATGCATATCAAGATAAAAATTCGTAATGCATAATCAATCAAAACATTCATCAAAATATTTATATTTTACCTTTTATTTAACCAAACAGTGGTGGATAATCACTTTTGATTTTATCTTCCACCTCCCATGTGCAATCATTTGGGTCAAGACTCCATTGCATTTTCACTAACTTTATTTCTTTGTTTCTCAATTTCTTGATCTCTCTAGCCACTATGCCTACTAGCTCTTTTTCATACACCATTCTGGGATCAATCTGTACTTCCTCGGGAGATTTTAGAATTGTTTCTTTGTCATGAACCCATCTCCTTAACTGAGATATATGAAAAACATCATGCATTGCTCTCATTTCCTCTGGCAGCGCTAACTTATAGGCTACATTTCCAATTCTTTCTAGAATTTTATATGGCCCTATATATCTTGGAATCAACTTTCCTTGTTTCCCAAATCTCAAAATCTTTTTCATGGGTGATATTTTAACAAATACATAATCCCCAACATCATACTGTACTACTTTTCTCTTCTGATCAGCATATTTCTTTTGCCTGTCTTAGGCAGAGGCAATTCTTCTCCTAATCAAAGCTATCTTTTCATAAGTCTCTTTTACATTTTCTGGTTCTAAGACCACCTTCTCCCCAGATTCAATCCAACTTGAGGGTGATAAACATGGCCTACCATAGAGTGCTTCAAAGGGTGCCATGCCTATGCTGATGTGATAGCTATTGTTGTATGCAAATTCTGCTAAAAATATGTGATCTTCCCAGCTTCCTCCCCAATCTAATATACATGCCCTCAACATGTTTTCAAGCAATTTATTCACAATTTCTGTTTGACCATCAGATTGAGGGTGATATGCTGTGATCAAGCATAAATCAGTCCCCATTGCTTTGTGAAAACTTTGCCAAAATTTTGAAGTGAAGATGGTATCTCTATCACTCACTATGGTTTTTGGTATTCCGTGCAATCTAACTACTTCTTTAATAAATAATTGAGCTAATGTGCATGCTTTCCTTTCTGATTTTACAGGTATGAAATGAGCTGATTTGGTTAGCCTGTCAACTACAACCAAAATACTATCATTTCCCCTCCTAGTTTTAGGCAAACCATCAATGAAATCCATTGATATATCTTCCCATTTCCACTGTGGTATTTGTAATGGTTGAAGCATCCCTGAAGGTCTTTGATATTGAGCCTTTACCAGTTGACAAACCATGCACTTATACACATAAGTTGCCACTGCACTTTTCATACCACTCCACCAATAATCTCTCTTGAGGTTATGATACATTCTTGTGCTTCCTGGATGTATGGTATATTTACTTTTATGATAAGCATCCAATATTTCTTGCTTCAATTCATCAATGGCAGGAACACATATTCTTTTTCTTTTCTCCAATTAGTCTTGTTTATTCAACTGAAAACCTTACACTGTCTCACCATTTAATATCTGAGTTTTCTTCTCAAGTAAAGATGAATCTTGGTCTGTAGCTTTACAATTTTATTTCGTAATTCTGACTCCAAAGTAATAAAGCTTAACCTTCCCATCTCTACGTTCTCAATGCATATGCTCATATTTTCTACACTTTCACTTTCTATTTCTTAGTCAATCAATAATGATAGAGTGTTAAACTCTTCTATCATCAACCTAGCTACATTAACATGCTATCTACTCAAAGCATCTGCCACTTTATTAGCTTTGCCAGGTGTGTATAATATTTCAAAATCATATGAGGCTAGTAGTTCAATCCACCTTTGTTGCCTCATGTTTAATTCTTTTTGTGAAAACAAGTACATAAGTGACTTATGGTCTGTGCAAACTTCAAATTTATCCCCTAACAAATAATGTCTCCATAACTTAAGAGCATACACTATAGCAGCCAATTCAAGGTCATGTGTAGCATACCTTACCTCACTGGGCTTTATCTGTCTAGAGGCATAAGCTATCACTTGATGTTGTTGCATCAATACTGCCCCAAGTCCTTGTCCACTTGCATCAGTATATATCACCAAATTTTCATTTCCCTCAGGTACTTTTAGTATTGGGGCTTGTATTAGTGCTTCCTTTAACCTCCCAAAGGCTTTCTCACACTCCTCAGTCCAAGCAAATACCTGATTCTTCCTAGTCAATCTAGTTAATGGGATTGAAATTTTTGCAAAATCTTTTATAAACCTTCTATAATAACCAACCATTCCCATAAATGATTTGACCTCTGTGACACTAGTAGGCCTATTCCATGCTTGAACTGCAATTACCTTATTGGGATCTACAGATATACCTTCTTCTGATATCACATGTCCTAAAAAGTTTACCTTACTTTGCCAAAAAGTACATTTTGAAAATTTTGCCTTCAAATTTTCTTGCCTCAATTTCTGTAGTACTATATGAAAATGATTCTCATGCTCTTCAACTGTCTTAGAATAAATTAGTATATCATCAATAAATATCAATACAAATTTATCTAAGTATTTTCTAAAAATTCTATTCATCAAATCAACAAAGTAAGAGGGAGCATTTGTCAAGCCAAATGGCATTACTAAAAATTCATAAAGTCCATATCTAGTGTTGAAAGCTATGTATTTAATGCTTTCCTCTTCTACTTTCATTTGATGAAATCCTGAAGCTAAATCAAGTCTAGAGAATATTTTTGCACCACTTAATTGATCAACGAGATCATCAATTCATGGTAAGGGGTATTTGTTTTTAACTGTGATTTTTTTTAACTCCCTGTAATCAATACATAATCAAAGAGATCCATCCTGTTTCTTAACAAAAACCACTGGTGCTCCCCATGATGAGCTACTGGGTCTGATGAAGCCTTTCTCTTCTAGTTCAACCAGTTGCTTTTTCAATTCTATCAATTCTTTAATCCCCATTCTAGTTGGCCTCTTAACCACTGGGTTAGCTCCTGGAATTAGTTTAATTGAAAACTCTACCGGTCTATGGTTTGAAACTCCCTTAACCTCACCAAACACATCAGCATATTGATTTACTATAGGGATTTCTTCTAATGCAGGCATATGCTTCTCACTGGACAAATTAACAAGGGTGGCTATATTTCTGTTCTTATTTGCTTCACAAAGAACAACTACCCTTTTTCCATCTGGAGTTCTCAATGATATGGTGGAGGTCTCCATATTTATAACAGCCTTATATTTTCTTAACTAATCAACCCCTAAAATAACTCCTATGGCTGGGTATTGCAACACATATAGGTCTGCACAAAACACATATGCCCCTATATTCAATCCTAGTTGCATACACATCATGCCCAAAACACAGGAACTACCTAAAGGACTTCTAATGAGCAATGGCTTATCAACAATCATACAACTTAATTTTAGTTGTTGTGCAATGTCATGGGAAATTAATGAGTGTGTAGCCCCAGTATCATACACTACTGTAAAAGGTATTGAGTGAATGAGAAAAGTACCTTCAACTTGGCCATGATTCTCAACATTTTGTCCCTCAGTTGCTTTGCCTTTCCCTTCCAAAGCTCCCATTTTTCCTTGCTTAAAATATGGACAATTTCTCCTTATGTGCCCTTCCTTCCCACACTGGTGACATTTGAAGGATGCTGGTTTAAGATTTGTGCACCTGTTCTACATATGCCCCTCTAGGCCACAGTTATAACAAGTGATCTCCTTCTTAACTTCAGCAGTCTTGACCTCTTCTGGATTCGTGGTGGAAGCTACACCTGTTTTCGTTTTGTCATAAGGATGAAACTAACCCTTTCCTTTCTTATTTTGATTATTCCTGAGTGCTCTGAAATTTTCCCTGGCTTTATCATGTTGTTCAATATTCAAAGCCAGATCCAAAACTTGATCAAATGTCCTATCCTTATATGGCAGCATAGCTCTACTAAGGCTAGCATTCAGCCCTTGAATGTATCTGCCATTTTTAGCCTCTTTAGTTGTGATAAGCACTGCACCATACTTTGCTAGTGATTCAAACTTCTGTGTATACTCAGTAACACTCATAGTTCCCTGCCTTAATTTAATGAATTCCTCTAACAATGACTCTTTAGCTGATGTAGGTACAAATCTTCCTTCCAACATTTCCTTAAATTGATTCCATGTCACTTCCCCTTCAGGCCTTCCAACTATGATAACTTTCCCCCAGTCCAAAGCTGCTCCTCTAAATTGTCTAGATGTTATTTGCCTCTTCTTTTGGTCTTCAACTTGCATATCTGTAAAAATTCTGTCCAAAATTCTGAGCCAATTTTGAACTCCCATGATCCCTTCTGTTCCATCAAAAGTTTTGCCTCCAAGATTGGTAAAGGTCTTGAATAGTTTGGAGAGCTCCTCATGTGGATTTTCTTTCCTATTGCCTACCCTATCCCTTATGGCTCTCATGAATTCTTGCATATTCACCATGGGTGGTTCACTTGGTCCTACCTCTTGTTGTCTGGGTCTCACCATAGTTCTATGGATATGATACTTAAGTCAGTTCATCTTGCCTAACCCTCTATAAATTAATTCACTTCAATTTATCCTTATTTAGTTATAAGAGATATTAGTAGTATATGTATTAACAGAACAAATCATCCAAAGCAGTCAACACTTTCATACATTCAATGCAAACAAATTCATACAAAATTTTGCTATGTTACTTAACAACATAGCTCTGATACCAATTGAAATGACCCACTTTCTTACCCTAAATTTTGTTTTTTTTATAGTGTCATACTTTGGTCATCTACTCAAGAGAGTGTCATCCCTAACTTTCCTCTATCCAGGATCTTTTAGCCAATATAAAAATATTGTTGTACTCCAAATTATCTTAAGCGCTCATATTTGAAAATATATAAATAATACTTTGTGTTTTTAAATCAGAGTAGAAAAGTTTTGGAAGCAAAAAAAAAGATAAATTCTAATTGGAAATCATTATATGATTCCCACATAGCAAAAATAATTTCCAAAATATTTTCAGTCATGTAGAATTTTTGCCAAGCTCTTGATATCATCTTTTCTGGTCTTAGCATTTATTTGTACTTTCATGATTTTATTTCTGTCCTGTACATGTGTGTGTGCATGTTTTCTGTGCATATGTGTCTGAATAATTTCAAGTACTCGGTTTTTTTTTTCCACACGAATAACTTAGCTTCCCTGATAATTGAATTGTTCATCTCTTATGCAAATTAAGTTATAAGGTATTGAAAGGTGGTCAAACCCAGGCTTAGTGGAAATGGTCAAGTTAGCCTTATTTCCTTTTAACACCATTCTCAAGCAAATTATATGTAATTATGGATTCCTTTAAGTGCCTCAAAGCTATTGTTTACCATTCTTTTATATCATCTTTCAAACATAAGCTTCTCATAACAGTTACCAGATCATTCTTTTAATTTGAATATACTTGTCATTTCATATTTTCTAGTACTACACATTTTTGTTAAGTATCCTGGAAGTTAAGGAAAGAAACTACATTCCACAATAAAACATTTTCAAAAGCAACTCATGAATTTTAACTGAACTACACCATTTAGTTCAATACTTACAAAACAGAAAATAACACTACATAAGTTTCTTTTCAAACAGCTTAACTATTCATATCATAACATAAATTCAACTTAAACTTCTATTTCAATATCAGTTAATATGAAACTATTGCATCCAATTCCTTAAGCAGCTATCTCATCCAAAGCTTGTTAAGAGAAAAACCTATTTGCCTGCACAATCACCATGAAATGCCTCATATAAATATGAGACACCCAATGGTGTATAAACACACAAGGGTCAGACTATTGCCTGGTATGAGTACCCTACCTGAAAGCGCATTCCTATCTTAATTTCATTATATTTAAGTACTTTATATGAATAAGCAAACCAAAATCATCACTGTGCATAATTCTATAAAGCATGTACACCCATGTCAGTGCAAAACAGATTATGTATGGTTTAAGCAATTTAATTCAGAGAAAAATAATCATATAACTCAACAATAAACATCATAGCCTTTCAATACAAGCACAAGTTCAATCATCAAGTCCCTTCTTCAAATTTTTTTTTGGCCATCAGGGATTCACCCATGCCTCATGCGACGACCCGACTTCCTACTACCAGAAAATCGCATCGTCTATAAGAAAGAAAGGGATAGAAAAGGAGAAAAGATAGAGAAGAAGAAAGAAACAACATCAGAATCTAAACAGCGGAACGAATAAATTATATTAATCACATAATACTTTACATAGTATCATATACATCAGAGATACACAGCATAATCATCTCATACTAGACAGTTATAGACACCTGTCTAGTTATACAACTCCATACAACATCTCAAAGAACACACAGCGGAAAAACCCTATAGCTATACGCAGAAGCCACCTGCTCCATTGCTCCTCCAGAATTCGTCAAGCCAATCTAAAATCCTAACCTGAATCCCTTGGCTACTCGTAAAAATTTGAGTACCCAAGAGTTTAAGAAAAACAGAATAAACTCCGGGTCAGACATGGGTCTGGTGTGAGTAAACGGTTAAAGTTGCTTAACTTTAAAAACCTTTTGAAAGAAAAGGTATCACGTAAGACTTCCCACACATAAACATGAAAAGTTTTTACCTTACGCTAACCAAAACATTTGATAGGAAATCCGATGATATTATAATAATGTCTAGGGTTTTCAAGTAAAATACAGAAATAGCTGGAATGCTTACATCTCACGTTCCAACATAGTTGGGCACAACTAATACGTACGGCACTTATTGGATTTTGGATTCCATACAATGGCAGGGCTACTGGGGTACCGCCCGTCACAGTACGTGGCCTAGATCACCGTACCGAGGACCACTCCCGATCCCCTGTAACACAAAGCCGGACTCGTTCCTTAATGAACAGTTCCGAATAAGACAACCCCGACGATTCTAGCTATCAATTGCCCACACAACCGAATATAAAGGGGGACCTCTAGACAGGGGTAAATCTTACTCTCAAGTGGGGGCTACCCACGAAGCTTTGCTGCACCTCCCCTGTTTTAGCCATTCCCGGTTGATGAGGCTTGATGTTACGATTACCTTTAGTGAACACATCACTTCGAATGCTCATCGTCCACCTGACGATGTTCTGAAAGCATTCAATCCATACAAGTTCGTTCCGGGTTCGAACGAAACCGAAGGCATTATCTCGTTACACTCATTTTGGAATCACCCTCAGAGTTAACGACAATAACCCTTGCACTCTAAATCACCATCTCGAATCTATAATAACTAATTCCGTCAAACTCATTACAGAATCACCCACATAGTTATATTGACGTATAGCCCTTACACCTCGAGTCTTTACAAAGCTCCAATTTGACTCACAACCTAACGTTATTTGGAATCGATGTTGTTTTCGGATATCCAAATATAGAAACCTGATCCCGGTCTCATCGAAATCCAAAGCGTGTCTTTTAGGTCCAAGTTGTTTTAAAGGTTTTAAAACAATTCAATACAGTATCTATATACACACACAGATAGATAACTCACAGATCAATAATTGATAATCAGTATTATCAAATAACAGGTAATCATATTATCAATATCATAATAGATAATCCATATATCAACATCCCAATTGATAATCACAATTCAACCAAGCATACATAACACACAACCATACTTATCTCATTACTGAGATCACTAAACATTCAAGACAATCAATGTCATCCATTCATACATAAGTAACGATTCACTCATACCACAATATAATTAATTTAAAATGAATTAAATTAACTATCTCTATCTCTAATTAATTTAAAGTTAATTAAATTAATTACTTCATCCAAATATATCTTGCTTACCTATTCTTTAATTAAATAAATTAATTAATCATTATCCTAATCAATCAACCTTGATTAATTAACTCTAAATCAAATAATTAATCCTTAATTATTTTCATTAATCATATCAATTAATGAACCTTAATTAATTACTTCATTAATTAATTAATTTTAATTAATTACATTATTCCTTAATTAATTACATTAATTAATCATATTAATTTAATTATTACTAATTACTTATAAATTCTTTGATTTATTACACCAAGTAATAAACCTTAAATTACTTTAACAAGTAATTACCCATTAAAAATTACTTCCCAAATCAGTAATTTACCTAACTCAATTACCTCTGTAATTTATCAATTACTTATCTTAAGAAATCAATCTTATCTAAACTTTATTAAGTAAACATACTTAACCATTTATCAAGTGACCATATTTAATTAATCAACAAATTAATTAATTACTTAATTTCAATCATTACATAAAAGAAAATTGAGTAATTCATCCCTAATTACTCATTAACACAAATTAATCTTCAATTATCGGATTAATTATCTCCAACTATTAATTAATAGACCTTAATTAATAATCAATCCTTTAATAAAAAGTAATTAATCACCAATTACTTTTATAATTAATTAATTAACCTTAATTAACTAATTAATCCACTCTTAATCATTAATTAATAAACTTAATTATTAATTAACAGTCTTAATTACGAATTAATTAATCCATAAATATAATTAATTAATCCTTAATTAAAATTAATTAACTATAAATAAAAATAGTTAATTAATTCTTGATTAATTAGCATTTATTTTAATAATCCTTTAATTATTAATTAAGAAAACCCAATTAAAACTTAATAAAACCTTTATTAATTAATTACTATTTTAATTAACTCTTAATTACTTAATTAGTAAGTAATTATAATTTAATTAATCATTTGTCATTAATCAAATCATCATCTTAATTAACAGTTAATTAAATAAATAATTATACTTAATTAATCACTTAATTAACCCATTTTAAAATAATAATTTAAATAAATTAATTAACTTAAAATTCTTTAATTAACTAACTAATTACAAATTATAAATACTTAATTATTATTTAAGATAAAATATTATCTTAAATAAATCTTGAAATCTTTATTTAACTTAATTCATAAATTAAATTAAATTAAATTAAAAAGAAATCATTAATTACTTTTCCCTTAATTATTAATTAACAATTTTTAATTCCAAGTTAATAAATTATGTTAAACTTAATTGTTAATTAATAAATCATTTTCCTCTAATTAATTTAAATAAAACATTTACTTAAATTCTCTTTATATTTCAAAATGAGATTAGAAATAATATTAAGATTGTTACTTAAGTTATTTAAAACATTATACAAATTTATTTATGAAAACAATTCAATTTCAAAAAAAAAAAAAGAATTTTAACTTAAACTTTTTGAAGTTTTAAACTTATTTTATATTTTAAAATAAATATCAGGTTGACCATAAATCTGGGTTCAACCCATAATTACATGAATCCCAGAACAAAGTACAACTTCTGTTCTTTCTTTCTTTTAGTTTCCAGTTTAAAGTTAATTAGGATTTCAAAATTTTAAAAACTGTTTAAGTTAAAACTTAAAACTGTTAAAACAAAACAATTTAACACTGCATACCCAAATGACCCCAGAACCCCCGAACCCCCCCCCCCCCCCCCCCCCGAGTTCCTTCCCGAGCCACAACCAAAATTACTCGAACTTTACCCGAGCTAAACCCCAGTACCCAAACCCAAAGAAAAACCCAAAACATACTGACATCACCCAACTCCACCGTGCAACCTGCACCAGTGTCGGCTTCCCTCCAACCAACGCCAACACCTCGGACACTCCACTCCTTCATCCTACAAGCGTCTACGACCAACCAATCATCACTTACTACCTCGATTCGAAATCGATTGCCCAGGTTGGTCTGAACCCAAAACCAACATCAGCAAAACACCAAATTTCCACGGCTTCGATCAACTACAAAGGCCACAACTCCGGCCATGGTCCACTGACCCACCATGCTTCCCTCACTCCAATTTTCACCTCACTCGATTCAAAGACGAAGACGCCGTGGTTCATTTTACAGCAAGTTTCCCAAACTAGGTTTAAAATCAATTTGAGCAAATTCAAAACTTCTCGTTGATTTAAAAATTTATTAACCATTTTTACTACACTTACCGATTCAATCCTTAACTCCATCAATAATCTCAATCATTCCAGATGCATGAATCAATTGATTTTTGCAAAATCCCAATATCCAGACAATATTCATATTCGTACACATTACCTTACTTAAAATCCTAAATTTGATTTTAAAAATCCTAAACTTTAGAATGGATTCAAGTTGTAAACTTGAAACTATAAACTTAAGTAACAAAATTTGTCTTGTTTGAAGGAATTTTTATAAAGATTTCATTTTTCAGATGAGTTGCTAAATCCTTTTACTTAAATTCATTTTTAGTATTAAATCTAAGATTTCACAACATTTAATGTTTGAAGATCACAACCTAAATGAAATCAGAGGAAGAACAACTTGGAATTTGTTTAAACATGAAAATCTTGTAACAGAAACAGGAAGGCAAGATAGGTAAAACATACACATTCATTAACAGTCAATTTAATTCAGAATTCTGCTTATAACAATGCAGAGCATATTCAACCATAATTTTTCAAGCAACAATATTTACTTTAAATTTTAATAAAAAGGTTTACTCACCTCAATAAGAAGTGCAGTGCAGAGTTATGAAGAAGAACAGGAAATTGCAAAATGCTTTGAATCTTGAAGATGATCCCCATTTTTTTCTTGAAACAGAAAGCACCAAATTGCTTCAATAATTTTTTTCAGGTTTGCATGCATATGAATAATTTGGTGTAGACATGGATAATTGCAGATCTCAATTTATAGCTTGCATGCATTTGAAAACATGATGCAGACTTGCAATTTTTGGAAAGTGTTTCTAGGATTTGATAACAGAATGGGTTTAAACTGTGATACTTCAGGCTTTTGGTAAACAGAGAGTAAATGTTTCTAGGTTTTGTTTGATCAGGTTGCAGGGTTTTGGCATAAGCAGTTTACAGAGTTGAATTGCATTTGTTTTGGAGGAAATGATAACAGGCTTTGAGCATAAGGTTTTGATTCACGTATTTTCTGGCTTAGATTTTGTTTTTGAGTTTGAGGGATTTCAGAATTCATTTGAACTTGAAGAGGTTACAGATTTAAGTTTTGAGGATTTTCTTCTGATTTTTGAAGAGTGAAAGTTTGGCATGGATAATCAGGTTCTCTTAGGAATGTATAAAATTTTTAAAGAAAAAGAAAGTGAAGAGATAAGATGTTTATATAAGCAAATTTTCGGATTTAACAAATTAAAAAGAAAATTAGAAATAAATGGACACATGTCTCTTTACTTACACAATTGTTTTACACTTGTTATCATAGTGTTTTAAAACTTAACACATGTCAAATAAAGTTTGTTTTATTTTAAAAGAAATTTTAAAAACCCTTTTAAATAAATTTCCTAATTACTAATATGCTTCTTAAATTTAAAAATACTTTTCTAATTAAATATCTAATAAACAAATACACTTATACATTTATAAATGTATGCTAATTTATATAAAATACAATCTTTGAAAAGAAATGAAACCAAATAAAATTTAAATAAAATTATATACAACATTTCAAACTTATTTTAAATACTATTTTAAAAAGCCTTTGTATTTATTCTTTATTATATAAACACAAATCAAATTTGTTTAGATAAACTTCTATAAAAGAAAAATAAAACAAAATCTTATTTCTAATTAAAATATTATCTACATTTTTTAAAACAAAATTATATATATCTATATATTATTTATTATAAATATGAATGTATACCTTTAAATTCAAATTGATATTCATTTTCAAAGTCAAATTTAAAAATCAAATCTAAAACCAATTTAAATCAATATAAACAACTTATTTTAAAATAAGCTCATTATTATTTACAAATAGTATATCCTATTTTGAAATCAATTTAAAATACACAGATTTAAATACACAGATATAAATGCAATTTAAACACACTTATAAATTTTAAAACATAAATCAATGAAGAATTTATTTACATAAATAAAATAATTAATCTTAATATAAAACCAATTTACAACCAAAATTAAAACATTACTTGGTTATTTATTTTGAAAAGAACAATTTTATCAATTTTAAATAATTTGAATTAAAAGATTATCAACATTTTAAACTCCTGGAAATTCCGGGATATTACAATCCTCCCCCCTTAACAAAATTTCGTCCTCGAAATTTAAATCAAAGATAATCCAAAGTTTAAATTTCTTATTTCAACAAATTCAAACATACATATCAGCTATACACTATCAATTAAACAAACAATTTCATCCAAACAACCAATTCAAACAAATAATTAACACAAGCTATTCGGACACAGATCCGAATAAGCTTCCTAAAATTATCTCGAGTTTCCCCAGTTCATACATAGGGATACCCGCTCTACTAAATCCAAACTAGCTAAACTGCTAAGCTACTGAGTTCCCACTAAGCTAGACCTATAATCTACACAAGTTACCAGACCACAGACAAGTCTGATCAACAACTAAAACCTCACAGAACTACTGGTCTCAAAACCAGTGATAAACCAAAACATGTACTCCCTCGGAGAAACGTGAAATGATTTTGAATTCCAGTTTTCCAAACTGGCAATTCAACTCTTCAAACCAAAGCACTAATCTCCACAAAAACACAGAAGAATCCAATAAACCTGGAGATCACTTCAAAATCTCACCAAATCTTATTGCTTCCTTTACCAGAGAAAACCTTAACAACATCGAAGCCTCCAACTTCGAATTCCAAATTCTTCCGTCACTTAACCTCAAAAAATTTCCGGATGATCCGGGCTGCCTACAGATCCTTCCTGATCAGCTCAACCTTCGCTGATGCTTCTACAAACAAACTGGATCACAACAACTCACAAACTGATCCTCACAAGATAAATCCAAAAATCAAATCCAAACTTTACTATCAACAGAAGAAAACAACTTCTCCTATCCTGAAAAGACAGAACAGAATCACTCGCCAACTTGCCTCAGATTCTGAAAAATAAATTCAGAAGAAACTCTCTAATCCAAAATACCGCAACATCCGGTTGCTTCTACTGAAGAACAACAGCCACCATGCTTCCGCTGCACAACTCTGATCTGGAGCAGATGAAAATGTCGTAGAAGAACACAGGCACAGACTAAACATCACATCTTGGAAATAAGGTTCAACAGAAGTTCCAAGAGATACAGAGTTGCTACACCAAACAATCAACCTAGGAAACAACCTTCTATCCAGCTGAATCACCATTATCACTCCTGACATCAAGTCGATTCAGAACTCAATCTCCAACGCGGGAAATCTCTAACTTTCCTGAAAATATATCCAGAAAAATCTTCAGCAATCCCAAAACTCCTACATCCTCTAAAAATGCCACAAGTCCAAGCAAAGACTATCTAAGATAATCATCAAACCGTCGCAAGTCACTTTTGCAATCAACCAATCCAAATCCAAGATACTGTTCTCTTTCCACTAATCAGAACATTTTATCCTTGACCAACTAATCCATCGAAGGAACAGATCCTCACTGCTGCTTCTGAGTTCCACTTCTAAGAAATGCTAAGCCAAAAAGAACTTCCTGCTGAAACACAGAACACTCCTGAGCTACACTGCTAACACAGATGCCAAAGACTTCCAAAACAAAGCTCTCTGAGAAACTCGGACCTCCAACTAAACACATACATCTTGCTGAACTCAGCTATAACTCTGAAGCAGACACACTTCCTTAAACTTGCTCCAAAAGAAACATCTTCAGAGACATCCATAGTCACTGCATCTCATCACGCAGCTACTACTTCCTGAGGTATCAAAATACCATCACTTACTTCTGCCCAACCGACAGATCCAAATTCTCAGAAATCCGCTCATACGAGCGCAATCAAATTTACACTTCAAAGATGAACTCCGAACCTTATCAGGTTTCCTTCAGAGATCAAATGAAATCCATACACCAAACTGCAAAGATTACTCGAGACGGTATTAGGTCTACAGTCTCGACAAATACACTTCCAACCTCAAACATTCAAACTCCAACAAATGGTAGTTGTTTTACACACACTACTACCCTATCCACCTTTATAACTTCTGTCGGAAAACCCGAACAGGTAACCCAACAGATTGATAGAATTATATATATATATATACACACACACACACACACACGCTCTCTCAAAAAAGACGCCTCTACAGAGCCTAGGTATTCACTCAACCTGGCTCTGATACCAAATACGACGACCCGACTTCCTAGTACCAGAAAATCGCATCGTCTATAAGAAAGAAAGGGATAGAAAAAGAGAAAAGATAGAGAAGAAGAAAGAAACAACATCAGAATCTAAATAGCGGAACGAATAAATTATATTAATCACATAATACTTTACATAGTATCATATACGTCAGAGATACACAACATAATCAACTCACACTAGACAGTTATAGACACCTGTCTAGTTATACGACTCCATACAACATCTCAGAGAACACACAGCGGAAAAACCCTATAGCTATACGCAGAAGCCTCCTGCTCCATTGCTTATCCAGAATTCGTCAAGCCAATCTAAAATCCTAACCTGAATCCCTTGGCTACTCGTAAAAATTTGAGTACCCAAGAGTTTAAGAAAAACAGAATAAACTCCGGGTCAGACATGGGTCTGGTGTGAGTAAACGGTTAAAGTTGCTTAACTTTAAAAACCTTTTGAAAGAAAAGGTATCACGTAAGACTTCCCATACATAAACATGAAAAGTTTTTACCTTACGCTAACCAAAACATTTGATAGGAAATCCGATGATATTATAATAGTGTTTAGGGTTTTTAAGTAAAATACAGAAATAGCTGGAATGCTTACATCTCACGTTCCAACATAGTTGGGCACAACTAATACGTACGGAACTTATTGGATTTTGGATTCCATACAATGGCAGTGCTACTGGGGTACCGCCCGTCACAGTATGTGGCCTAGATCACCGTACCGAGGACCACTCCCGGTCCCCTGCAACACAAAGCCGGACCCATTCCTTACTGAACAGTTCCGAATAAGACAACCCCGACGATTCTAGCTATCAATCGCCCACACAACCGAATATAAAGAGGGACCTCTAGACAGGGGTAAATCTTACTCTCAAGTGGGGGCTACCCCCGAAGCTTTGTTGCACCTCCCCTGTTTTAGTCATTCTCGGTTGATGATGCTTGAGGTTATGATAACCTTTAGTGAACACATCACTTAGAATGCTCATCGTCCACTTGACGATGTTCTGAAAGCATTCAATCCATACAAGTTCGTTCCGGGTTCGAACGAAACCGAAGGCATTATCTCGTTACACTCATTTTGGAATCACCCTCAGAGTTAACGACAATAACCCTTGCACTCTAAATCACCATCTCGAATCTATAAGAACTAATTCCGTCAAACTCATTACGTAATCACCCACAGAGTTATACGGACGTATAACCCTTACACCTCGAGTCTTCACAAAGCTCCAATTTAACTCACGACCTAACGTTATTTGGAATCGATGTGGTTTTCGGATATCTAAATATGGAAACCCGATCCCGGTCTCATCGAAATCCAAAGTGTGTCTTTTAGGTCCAAGTTGTTTTAAAGGTTTTGAAATAATTCAATACAGTATCTATATACACACAGATAGATAACTCACAGATCAATAATTGATAATCAGTATTATCAAATAACAGGTAATCATATTATCAATATCATAATAGATAATCCATATATCAACATCCCAATTGATAATCACAATTCAACCAAGCATTCATGTCACACAACCATACTTATCTCATTACTGAGATCACTAAACATTCAAGACAATTAATGTCATCCACTCATACATAAGTAATGATTCACTCATACCACAATATAATTAATTTAAAATGAATTAAATTAACTATCTCTATATCTAATTAATTTAAATTAAATTAAATTAATTACTTCATCCAAATATATCTTGCTTACCTATTCTTTAATTAAATAAATTAATTAATCATTATACTAATCAATCAACCTTGATTAATTAACTCTAAATCAAATAATTAATCCTTAATTATTTTCATTAATCATATCAATTAATGAACCTTAATTAATTACTTCATTAATTAAGTAATTTTCATTAATTACATTATTCCTTAATTAATTACATTAATTAGTCATATTAATTTAATTATTATTAATTACTTATAAATTCTTTGATTTATTACAGCAAGTCATAAACCTTAAATTACTTTAACAAGTAATTACCCATTAAAAATTACTTCCCAAATCAGTAATTTACCTAAATCAATTACCTCTGTAATTTATCAATTAATTATCTTAAGAAATTAATCTTATCTAAACTTTATTAAGTAAACATACTTAACTATTTATCAAGTGACCATATTTAATTAATCAACAAATTAATTAATTACTTAATTTCAATCATCACATAAAACAAAATTGAGTAATTCATCCCTAATTACTCATTAACACAAATTAATCTTCAATTATCAGATTAATTATCTCCAACTATTAATCAATAAACCTTAATTATTAATCAATCCTTTAATAAAAAGTAATTAATCACTAATTACTTTTATAATTAATTAATTAACCTTAATTAACTAATTAATCCACTCTTAATCATTTGATTAATAAACTTAATTATTAATTAACAGTCTTAATTACGAATTAATTAATCCATAAATATAATTAATTAATCCTTAATTAAAATTAATTAACCTTAAATAAAAATAGTTAATTAATTCTTAATTAATTAGCATTTATTTTAATAATCCTTTAATTATTAATTAATAAAACCCAATTAAAACTTAATAAAACCTTTATTAATTAATTACTATTTTAATTAACTCTTAATTACTTAATTAGTAAGTAATTATAATTTAGTTAATCATTTGTCATTAATTAAATCATCATCTTAATAAACAGTTAATTAAATAAATAATTATACTTAATTAATTACTTAATTAACCCATTTTAAAATAATAATTTAAATAAATTAATTAACTTAAAATTCTTTAATTAACTAACTAATTACAAATTATAAATACTTAATTATCATTTAAGATAAAATATTATATTAAATAAATCTTGAAATCTTTATTTAACTTAATTCATAAATTAAATTAAATTAAAAAGAAATCATTAATTACTTTTCCCTTAATTATTAATTAACAATTTTTAATTCCAAGTTAATAAATTATCTTAAGCTTAATTGTTAATTAATAAATCATTTTCCTCTAATTAATTTAAATTAAACATTTGCTTAAATTCTCTTTATATTTCAAAATATGATTTGAAATAATATTAAGATTGTTACTTAAGTTATTTAAGACATTATACAAAATTATTTATGAAAACAATTCAATTTCAAAAAAAAAACAAGAATTTTAACTTAAACTTTTTAAAATTTAAAACTTATTTTATATTTTAAACTAAATATAAGGTTGACCATAAATCTGGGTTCAACCCATAATTACATGAATCCCAGAGCAAAGTACAACTTCTGTTCTTTCTTTCTTTTAGTTTCTAGCTTAAAGTTGATTAGGATTTCAAAATTTTAAAAACTGTTTAAGTTAAAACTTAAAACTGTTAAAACAAAACAGTTTAACACTGCATACCCAAATGACCACAGAACCCCCCCCCTCCCCCCCCGAGTTCCTTCCCGAGCCACAACCAAAATTACTCGAACTTTACCCGAGCTAAACCCCAGTACCCAAACCAAAAGCAAAACCCAAAACATACTGACATCACCCAACTCCACCGTGCAACCTGCACCAGTGCCGGCTTCCCTCCAACCAACGTCAACACCTCCGACACTCCACTCCTTCATCCTACAAGCGTTTACGACCAACCAATCATCACTTACTACCTTGATTCGAAATCGAGTGCCCATGTTGGTCTGAACCCAAAACCAACATTAGCAAAACCCCAAATTTCCACGGCTTCGATCAACTACAAAGGCCACAACTCCGGCCATGGTCCGCCGACCCACCATGCTTCCCTCACTCCAATTTTCACCTCACTCGATTCAAAGATGAAGACGTCGTGGTTCATTTTACAGCAAGTTTCCCAAACTAGGTTTAAAATCAATTTGAGCAAATTTAAAACTTCTCAGTGATTTAAAAATTTATTAACCATTTTTACTACGCTTAATGATTCAATCCTTAACTCCATCAATAATGTCAATCATTCCAGATGCATAAATCAATTGATTTTCGCAAAATCCCAATATCCAGAAAATATTCATATTCTTACACCCTACCTTACTTAAAATCCTAAATTTGATTTTAAAAATCCTAAACTTTAGAATGGATTCAAGTCGTAAACTTGAAACTGTAAACTTAAGTAACAAAATTTGTCTTGTTTAAAGGAATTTTTATAAAGATTTCATTTTTCAGATGAGTTGCTAAATCCTTTTACTTAAATTCATTTTTAGTATTAAATCTAAGATTTCACAACATTCAATGTTTGAAGATCACAACCTAAATGAAATCAGAGGAAGAACAACTTGGAATTTGTTTAAACATGAAAATCTTGTAACAGAAACAGGAAGGCAAGATAGGTAAAACATACACATTCATTAACAGTCAATTTAATTCAGAATTCTGCTGTTATAACAATGCAGAGCATATTCAACCATAATTTTTCAAGCAACAAGATTTACTTTAAATTTTAATAAAAAGGTTTACTCACCTCAATAAGAAGTGCAGTGCAGAGTTATGAAGAAGAACAGGAAATTGCAAAATGCTTTGAATCTTGAAGATGATCCCCTTTTTTTTGGAAACAGAAAGCTCCAAATTGCTTCAATAATTTGTTTCAGGTTTGCATGCATATGAATAATTTGGTGTAGACATGGATAATTGCAGATCTCAATTTATAGCTTGCATGCATTTGAAAACATGATGCAAACTTGCAATTTTTGGAAAGTGTTTCTAGGATTTGATAACAGAATGGGTTTAAACTGTGATACTTCAGGCTTTTGGTAAACAGAGAGTAAATGTTTCAGGGTTTTGTTTGATCACGTTACAGGGTTTAGGCATAAGCAGTTTACAGAGTTGAATTGCATTTGTTTTGGAGGAAATGATAACAGGCTTTGAGCAAAAGGTTTTGATTCATGTATTTTCTGGCTTAGATTTTGTTTTTGAGTTTGAGGGATTTCAGAATTCATTTGAACTTGAAGAGGTTTCAGATTTAAGTTTTGAGGATTTTCTTCTGTTTTTTGAAGAGTGAAAGTTTGGCGTGGATAATCAGGTTCTCTTAGGAATGAATAGAATGTTTAAAGAAAAAGAAAGTGAAGAGATAAGATGTTTATATAAGCAAATTTTCGGATTTAACAAATTAAAAAGAAAATTAGAAATAAATGGACACATGTCTCTTTACTTACACAATTGTTTTACACTTGTTATCATAGTGTTTTAAAACTTAACACATGTCAAATAAAGTTTGTTTTATTTTAAAAGAAATTTTAAAAACCCTTTTAAATAAATTTCCTAATTACTAATATGCTTCTTAAATTTAAAAATACTTTTCTAATTAAATACCTAATAAACAAATACACTTATACATTTATAAATGCATGCTAATTTATATAAAATACAATCTTTAAAAAGAAATGAAACCAAATAAAATTTAAATAAATTATATACAACATTTCAAACTTATTTTAAATACTATTTTAAAAAGCCTTTGTATTTATTCTTTATTAAATAAACACAAATCAAATTTGTTTAGATAAACTTCTATAAAAGAAAAATAAAACAAAATCATATTTCTAATTAAAATATTATCTATATTTTTTAAAACAAAATTATATATATATATTATTTAGTATAAATATGAATGTATACCTTTAAATTCAAATTTATATTCATTTTCAAAGTCAAATTTAAGAATCAAATCTAAAATAAATTTAAATCAATATAAACAACTTATTTTAAAATAAGCTCAATATTATTTACAAATAGTATATCCTATTTTTAAATCAATTTAAAATACACAGATTTAAATACACAAATATGCATGTAATTTAAACACACTTATAAATTTTAAAAACAATAAATCAATTAAGAATTTATTTACATAAATAAAATAATTAATCTTAATATAAAACCAATTTACAACCAAAATTAAAAAATTACTTGGTTATTTATT
The DNA here is from genome assembly GCA_030765085.1 of Allium cepa. Lineage (NCBI taxonomy): Eukaryota > Viridiplantae > Streptophyta > Magnoliopsida > Asparagales > Amaryllidaceae > Allium > Allium cepa. The sequence continues at coordinate 380,583,672 of CM060942.1, read as the reverse complement.
TTGAAAAGAACAATTTTATCAATTTTAAATAATTTAAATTAAAAGATTATCAACATTTTAAACTCTTGGAAATTCCGGGATATTACACCTCACTTGACCCTTTTTTTTTTTATCCATTATCAAGTGTCAGTTTAAGGTCTTTAGCTACTTTCTCATATTATAACACACATTGCCTGGGACAAATCTCTGTTAACCCAGCACACTCAGGCCCCTGGGTATAAACATACCTTGTGTGAGCTTACAATATTCCCCTTGCCAAGCCTTCTTTTGTTGCCCTAGGATCCATAGTTCTTAGTTAAATTACTAAGTGTTATTTTCTCTTTTCCTTAACTGTGCTAATCTCTTTTGCATGATATATTTTCAATCAGAGGAAAAATAAACATTTCACCCAATCATACATTCATTCAGAGATGTATAAATCATGTTCTCAGAAACAATTATCTAATCATGCAAATGGAAATTGTCACTTATCAGGTTATTTTTGCCTAGGGGTTCGAGTAGATCAGATCATAAACATATGGTCCTATTTAGTTTTTCTGGTTACCCCTTTTTTTTCTTTTCACCTCTAGTCCAATCAGATCTTCATTAATTTCTAGATCTGTCTAAACCACAAGCATAATCTATAATTCGGGAGATTCATAAAATCATAGAAGCTCAGCACATGTATGACATAGCACTTCTATATATTTTTCAATTTAATATGAGGCATAAGCAACAACACAATGTTACTGCCCAATATTTCTTTTTATTTCTGACCATATATTTACCACCCAAAATCCTGGAATTTAAATGAGCATTTTGAAGGAAGGAACCCATAAAAAGAAATCACTTCATTTCAAGGTTAATCCATAGTAAGATAGTCATTTTAAAACATGAAGCACAAGACTCTTTTACTTTGAATAAATCACTATGCAGAGTTTTGTACTTAAATAAATCATTCACATACCAAAATAACCAAATCATAAAAATGAACACAGGTTGCAAAATAAAACATAAAATCAATTAGGCTGCCTCAATATACAGGACTTAATGCCAAGCTTTTCAGTGAGGTTACTCACCTTAATTCTTTTTTTTTTCCTAAGCCTTCCACTTCCTCTTATCTCTAATAGACAGTACTCCACATTTTCCTCTAACTTCTGTTTATATATATATATATTTTTCCTTTTATGAGGCAGAACCATGTAAAACCTCACCGCACCAGGTTTTCTTATATAAACTCTGGCTCCTTCTAGGGTTTAAGGAGATTACCCAATGTCAATTTTACCCCCATAATATGATCTACCTTTAGTCTTAATTCAAATGAAAGAAAAAGAAAGGTATGTGGTCCTCATTATATTTTCAGAAAATAAAACTTAATCTTTTAATCCTACCCGGGTCATGTTATATGCATGACTAAGTTTTTCTAAGCAAAAGAACTACTAAAATGGATAAAGTGTTTTATTCAATTATTCATACTATATTTCTCTGCCTACAATGCCTGACGGTACCCATGCATTTCATATGTATACTTAAGTCTTTATTTTCTTTCATTTAAATATATTTAAATGTCTAGTATTTTTCTGCCTGAATTTATTATTTTCTGCCTACATGTTTGATTTCCTTTTTGCTAACTTATTAAAGACACAATCTTGCCTTCCACACAATATATATTCCTTAATTATTTTTTTCCTAATTTATACACTGATTTCTGACTATTTTCATTATGCAGAGAAGTATGTGTATGTGTGTGCAATATCTTATGTACACATCCATATTCTAACAATACACTTGCAACAGTTTATTTTTCTATGCAAAGATTTTGAACAAACATGAACTAATTTAAATCATAAAACTTGTTTATAAAATCAGGATTATCACAAAAACCTTTGTTGTAGAATTAAATAAATGATTTGAAAATATTTTCCTGAATAAAAGGTGAAATGATATGAAATTATTCCAATATTGAAAATCGGTTTTAATTAAACAAAGTATTTAATAAAATAAGGCTTAATGATTCCATATACACTGAAAAAGATAAAAGGAATAATTTAATGAATATCTCTAAGAGATATTTATGAATGAATAAAAGGATGTATTAAATTGAATGATGATTGATAGTCACATATGGGCTTAACATTTTTTTAACCGATTATTGGCGTAGAGAAACCGGGGTCAGGTTTGGGTAATTCCTATCTGAAAATCACTTCGAACCGATGTATATGTCCAAAAGTGAAAGCGTGTTTAAACGATGATTGTTGAAGACCGAGGATATTTAGAATGTACAGATTGTTGTCACGTGTCTCCGGGGTTTACCCCACATTATATTTATATGGCAGTGTCTACATTCTGAAAATATTTGTTATATTGAAGACTGAAGATCTCCATAGCGGAAGGACTGTTTGTTGACATTCTCTGAATCACTCCTAATATGGAGATACTTGTTATAGTAGTGGTCCTATCGTATTTTGAAATCTTCATAATGCAAGAACTACTCGCTAGTGATCTTAGTGGTAATTCCCAAGATGTGGTAGGAGGAGTGCCTTCAGTTTCATTTAGTTGCAGAACGAACTTGTACGAACGAATGTCTGACTTTGCATTTCTGATATCATAATTTTGACTTTTACCAACATACATCTATTTGGTAGTGGAGAATGCAAATTTTCTTAGTTTAACACCCTTCTCTGAGACGTACGAGCTTAGAGGTTGTATGTTCGTGAGAGTCAATAGTGATCGAAGGAATGAGAATGTGGCATTCAAAGTGGAACCTCATATAATCAAAGCATGGCTTTGTGTGAAACAAAGCGTGGCTTTGTAGAAGTTAAGCATAGCCTCACGAGCCATCCCAAAGAAGATACGGGTAATTATGTGGTATGTATGACATATATTTTCAGGCTATCGGTTGTATGAGTATGGAGGAGTCCAGTCGAATCTGCATTCTTAAGGCATTTGTTTAAATATAGTAGCTAGCTTGTGAAAAGCGACAAGGCTACCGGATATTGGTAGTGTGACAAGTACAGTTCCAAGTAGTTTGCTTGAGAAAAGCGATAAAGCTTCTAAAAGAACTATGCTTGATATGCATGGATCGAAGAAAAAGACCACTAGCTTCCTATCACGTTTGAAATTCAATCCCCTTATGAGTTTTATAGTTTTGATTATAGTCCCAAATTAGATGTACCTCTTTGCGAACATTCAGCTACCACTTTGATATGGTCTATTCCATTGACCTAGTTCGGATATTGTACTATAGACATTGTCCAAATATTGTTACTTTATTTTGATATATTACTTGAAAAGTGTTTTCAAAACAATGTTATTAGTAATAATGTAACATTCCTGAATCTCAGCTAAAAATAATTTGATAATTAATTTAATCTTTGGAATTAAATTATGAAATTATTGGTAATTAATTTTAAATTTTAGATTTAAAAGTTGAATCAATTAGAAAATTTCCAGAACAAATAATGATATGTGTTTTTAAATTGAATTTGGAGTTTGAAAAGTCAAGAATAAATATTTTGAGATTTAAATTGGATTCTAAAGATAAAGATAATTAATTTGAGTATTTGGGAATGAATATGTATATAAATTAGATTTAAATAAATAGAATTTGAAAGTTTTAAGATTAATAGAAGATATGTTCTGTTATTTATTTATATTTATAAATTTAGTTTAGATTAAATTATGAAACTGAAATTCAAAATTAAAAATCTTATAAATATATTAGGTTTAAAAACATTATATTTTCAATTAATAAAGAATTGTTTTCCAAATTTTATTAAATAGAAATTTTGAATGAGAAGCTATATTTTGAAATTAAATAAAAAATATTGAATTTCTATTTAAAAGTTATAGAGGTTATGAAATATAAATAATTAAGCGTTTAAAAGTATTTAAAAATAAGGACTATATATACGTTAACCTTTAAAACATAAGAGATAAGTTAATTTATAAATTTTAAAAGTGAGAAGGACTAAACATAAATTTAAAACTTCTATATATTTGAAACTAATAAAATCTTATTTTCTAATTTTTGTAAATGTGCATTTTGATGTGAAAGATATATATGTATAAGTAATTAAAATTATCTTTTGAAAATAAATAAGAAAACAAGAAAATATGATTTGTAAATTTAAAATTGTATATGTAAATATTTAGAACTAAATTTCTAAACTTAAATGAAGTAAGGTTTAAACTATAATTTGCAAATAAACTCAAGGAAAGGTCTTGACATAAATTTGTTTGAATTTAAAAAATGTAAATTATATAGAAACATATATTAACAAGTGTTAAAAATAAATGTACACGTGTAAATGAATAACACAAGTGGCAAGATTATTTTTTTTCTTTTGAATATGAATTTTATATAATTTTTTTTTGAACTAGGCTGTTCTCAGCTTTGTAAACCCGAGAACAAAGAAAAGCAATTGAACTACAATCTGAAAGCATGAAAATTCAGATGAATGCAAAAGATCAAGTAACATTCCAGATTTAAAACATTCAAATCCCAATCTGGAAATCAAAAGCAAAGCTCTCAGCAAAATAAGTTAAAAGAAAATTGAAGATCAAAGATTTAAACCCATCTCTAGTTTTCAGGTTGTAGAGAAAAAAATAAAATAAAAAGACTTCTATGTATATACATTCAAAACTATTCAGAACTTCAGGCAGCTAAACACAAACAAATGCTTCTCTGTCAAATTTCCAGTTTTCAAAATATCATGTTCTTGTTTCTGCTTCGTAAACCAGGTGAGTAAATCACTCTTATGAATTTTTTTTATTAAAAACTTGGTTTACATGTAATGATCTTGGTTGTATGTTATGAACTATGATGTGCATGTTGGTCTTGTATACCTGTGTTATTTCTAGAGACAGGCAAGAAAACTTGCCTCTGTTCAACATTTCCAGGTTTTGAAACCTGTTCAAAATTGCGTATCATCCCATACAATAAAAATTAGGACTTTATCTCTAAATATAAAATGAGTATAAGAGTATAATCTTATTTTTTAAATTAATTTGGAAATATTTTATCATATAATCATTTCAGAAATTAAGACTTACAGTAGAACAATTTATACATTAGGAAAATCGAATATGTAAATTTTAGGATCTGATTATATAAACGTGTTCGTGTTGCAAAATGACGATTTTACGTGAAGATCTCGTAATTTTTAGGCGAGTAATGATCAAGGATTTCTAAGATGAACGTAAACGACATTTTTGCAAAAATCCGTCAATCGGTAGGTTCGTCTTCGTTGAAATCAAGATGGAGCGTAGTTCGAGCATTATCGATCATCAGAAAAATGCCCGCAAATTTTTTGTTGATTATGGCGACGTTGAGACTTGATTGTAGGGTTTAAAACCTAAGTTTGGATGAGATCGGAATATGGGTAGATGTATTGTGGACTTAGTATCGGACTAAATCGGGTAGGGTGGAATCAATGCGTGGCCAATCAGAGGTGCTCCGGACAGGGTTACGCGACCGGTGGTGGCTTGTGGCAGTGATGCAAATCGGGTTTGGTGATTGAAGTTGCATTTCAGGTTGGTCGAATAATCCATTTATGGGTTCGTCGTCGATTCAGGTGGTTGTAGTGGTCTGAAGGATAGGGTCGATCATAATTGATTTGCGAAAGGTGACAAGGACGGCTGGTGCTCATCAGAGCCTCATGCACGTGCACGTGTCAGATCGTGTACTTGGTAATTGCTGAAATTTCGGGAAGGAGCAATCGTGTTCAGGAATTTTGAGTTTTCTCGGGGAGAATGAGGGGTAGCTCAAGTTTTAACTCGATGTAGGATTTCGGTGTTAGAGTAAAGTGCTTAGGAAAAATTTTTAAAATGAAATTTTGGGTCACTCGAAATTTATGGAAAAACTCGAAGTAGGGTTCGTGAATGTGAGAGATTAGTTCGGGTTCCACCCGAGTAGCCTTCGGGTTTGACCCAAAGTAGTGTGGTTGACAAATTTAAAAAACTTCTAAAAAAAGGATTTTGAAATTTAAAAATAAATTTTGTTTAATTTTTTTAAATTACTTTTTATACGATAAATGTTTTCTTAAAACATTTTAGTTGTTTGATGTTTATTAAACTTAAATTTTGTTAATAAATTTAAAGTGGTTTTTAAATTGAGTTATGAAAGTATTTTTAAAAAGTTTATATAAAAAGACACGTTTTTAAATTCAAATTTAAAATAGCTTTAAAAACTATTAATTGATAAATGTTTAAATTAATTAATTAAAGTTATGTTTGGATAACTTTGATTTATCAAGATAAATGATTATTTATATTTAAAACTGAATTAATGATTTAATTATGTAAAGTAAATTTTTATGATAAATGGTGTAATCATGTTTATGTTAATAAAGGTATTAATAAGAAATTGTTTATCTTATTTAGGGTTTAATGGTTTGATTAAAATAATTAAGTTAATTTAAGTATAATTAATTAGTTTAATTAATTGTAAAGGATTAATTAAGAGGAATTAATTTACTTGATTTAATAAATGATTAAGGATTAAAAGTTAATTAATTTAAAGATCAATTAATTTGAAACTAAAGATCATTAATTAGATAATTAAAGATTATTGATTAATGATTAGAGATTGATTAATTAAGAAATTAAGTATAATCAAGACCTAATTTGTCAAGTGATTAAGATTTATTAATTAAGTAATTAATGAGTAATTAATTGAGAAATTAAAGGTTACTTAATTAGTAATTAAGAAGCGCTTAATTTGTAATTAAGTTCTATAAATTAATAATTAAGGTTTTATAAATTAATAACTAAATAATAATTAATCTGTTATTAAGGATTAATTAAGAAGTAGTTAAATGGTAATTAATTGATTTATCAATAGTGATTAAGGATTAATAAAATGGTAATTAAGCATTGGTTACCTATTAATTAAGGATTGGTTAACTGTTAATTAAGGATTAATCAACTGAAGATTAAGGAGTAATAACTTTGTAATTATGTTTTGTTAATTAATAAATATTAATTAACCAGGATTAGTGACTAATCTAATTAAAATTAATCAGATGACTTAATGATCGTACTTATGGATGTTTGGATAGTATGGAAAGCTTTGATTTATGTGATATTCCTGTTGTGTGATGTTTTGTGATACGTTTGAGCCGTGGAATGTAATTTAATTATCTATAATGCATTTGTATTATCTATCTGTGATTCTATGAATATAGATAAGCGTTATAAGATTATACCGCTTATCAATATTAATATACTTGAATTTGTGATGATTGATGTTGTTGCACTATTGTGTAAAACCCTTGGACTAGACCTTACACACACAAATATGGATTGCATGTAGAAATCGGTTAAGTCACAGATTTTTAAATAGTTTTAAATTTGAATTCTAAATTCAAATGGTTTTGGAAATGGATTGGATTTAAAGTGAAAAACTTTTAAAAAGGTGTTTTAAGAATGAAAGTTATTTTGAATAACATAATAAAGATTTGAAATTTGAATAATTTGATTTAAATTGGAATTCAATATCTGAAATTGAATTCTATATTTGGTATTTATGACGTAAAAAGGTTATACAAGCTATAAATGTGTTTATATGTTTTTTTTAACCATTTTAAAAAGTATGGTTTTGAGAATTATGAAGGAACCTTTGGGAATCGTTTTGAAAGCTATGAAATGAGTCTTTAATTTAAAGACCGGATGAGTTAATCGAATTTGAAATGGAATTGTTTTGAAAGGCTATAAATGAATCTTTGTTAAAGATTGGTGAACCCTGTTTTTAAATTAAAAAAGGGTTTTAAAAAAAAGTGGGCCTTTTGTTTAAAAGATTAAAGGGTGGAAATTGTTTAAACCATTGAAAGGTTTCTGGAAATGAATCTTTTGTTTAAAAGATTGGAAATGGTAATTTATTTTAACCGTTTGAATGAAAGGTTTTGGATTTTAAAGTTGTGACTTAAGTAAAATCTTATATCTATATGTTTTTAAATATCGTGCTCATTATCTGGTCTAGCCGAGAGAGGACCTTTGTGTCGTATAACCCATTCCGAATAATGATACGACGTTATGGATAGCAATCGAAGACCGGTGGTGAAGACCGGATATTTTCGAAAACGAAAGGATTTCTTGTCGAATGTCTCTGCACCGGCTGATCCCCAGTATAGAGATTTGAGCACCCATTGTGATGGGAAGTCCGGACGTGATTAGGAATTATCTGGACATGCAAGGGCTTCTTCGGAAGTGCCTTCGGTTCTGTTCGAACCCGGAACATACTTGTATGGATATGTGTCTGATGTTACACTTTGAGAAGTAAAGCTGGTTTCTATCAAAATACATTTCTGTTTGGTGGCGGAAATTTATTCTCTTAGCTTAACACCCTTCTCTGAGACGTACGAGAGCTCAGAGATTATGTAGTTGATGGTTATTAGTGATACATTCCCAATCTGGTAATGTTGCATACGAAGTGCTGCTGATCATTTGTTGATCGAAGCATGGCTTTTGTGAAAAGCGTTGCTTTATGGACGAGACTTCGTCGAGCCTCACACCCCGGAATGGTCAAAACAAGACGAATGCAGCAAGGTTTCAGGGGTAGCGCCCCTAGGCTTTGACCATTCCTTTTGGAAAAGGGTAGCATCATGCTATGGAGCCCAGATACTTACTCGTGTGGACACTGTAGTATATTTATTATCATGTGATGTTGTTGTTGGAATGCCCTCGGATAAAGGTCCTAAAGGACCGGGGTAGTTTATCTTAGGTTTATTCCCCAGGAAGGGGTAGTCGGCCTTGTGTTAGCAGAGAGCCGGGTAGGTTCTCGGGGCGTCCCTCCAGAGGCATACCCATGTGGCAATGGGAAGTTCCTTGCCCGACCATTTGTTGGAAAATCCAAAGAAACAATACACGCCCTGTACGGTTTTAGTTGTATAACCTGCCATGGAAGGTGGCGGTAACCTGCTATTGAACATGGTAGCTATATTAGGCATACGATGAAATGTTGTATGTTGGCTAAGATTAATATTATACTTTCGAAATGTTTCCACTATACACTAATAATAATAATATCAAAATGGTTTTCGCATATCAAGCATTTTTGACTATCATAAGGAGAAATCTCCTCCAATTCTGCGCTTACATGGTGTGTGTGGCGGGAGTCCTTATGGTAGTTTAATTTTTCAAAAAGCTTTGCGGATTTCAAAATTTAAATTCTTTTGTTTGTTTTAAAAGATAAAATTGTTTTGATTGCTCACACCAGTCCCATGACTGACCTGGAGTTTATTATTCCCTTCCTAAACTCAAGGTGCCCACAATTTCCAAATGGGCAGTCTATGTAACGACCCAGAATTTTTATTAATAAAAATTTATATATTTAATTAATTTTAAATATTAATAAGTGAAATTTATAAGTCGAATAAATTTTATTTCGAATAATTGGAATTAATTGAATAATTAAATCAATAATTTAATATGTTAAATTATGGAAATAATTGAAAATTGAGTTAAATATGATTGAAAATGATTTGTAAAATTTTATTATATCATATTGGAGTTAGAATGATATTTTAGAACTTTTAAAATCGAATTAGAAGTTAATTTGTGAAAATTGAATATTTTAATATTTAATCGACTAGTGAAATTAGTCAATTTTTGAAAAGTCTCAGAATTGGACGAAACTAGTTGCATTGGATCCGTAATAGTTTGTTATTACCGGATTTCAATTTTCGTAGCAATCGGAGTTATCGTTTGATCGTGGCAGCTCGAAACGCATCGAAATTGTTTTAATATTAATTTTGCGAGTTAAAATAGCCATTTTTCAAACAGTCTCGGATTTCAACGAAACCAGTTTCATCGGATCAGTAATGTGATATCATTGTATGGTTTAAAATTTCGTGTCAATCGGATTTACCATTTGTCCGGTGCAAGCTAAAACGCCTAGAAAATCGTTTAATCGGTTTAATTTTGAATTGAACGTTTATTGCCATAACTCACACAGATGACCCAATTAGCTTTCGAAACATGTTCCATTGTGTCCGGAACGCGGGATAAACCCTAGAAATGCTGGTCACCGCGCGTAAATCGGAGTTTGGAAATTCCGGAATGAATAGTGTCGTTCAAATTTTCTATAACCCCCCCCCCCCCCTCTCTTCATTTTTGGAAAATTATTAAAACCTAGGTTAAAAAAACTGCTGCCGCCACCCCTCAACATCAATGGCCAGAAATTATCAATCTTCTCCCCTCAATCTCTCTCAATCCATGCAATATTATCAAAAACTTTCTGAAGCAAAGACGAAGAGCATCCCGAGAGCTTTCGATCCATACGGATATGATCGTGTTTGGAGAGTCGGAGGGGGAGATAAGTGGGGCCGACAGTTGCTAGGTGTGCATGGTTTTTGAGGCTCGTATGGAGGCCGAGTTGCAGGGGTTTGTGGCCGAAGATAGAGCAGGAGTTGGGCTTCAATATGGAGGTAGTTGATCGTCTTGGAAGTTGACGTGGAGGCCGTAGTTATTAACCCTAGTTCTATGTCATGGGTTCGGTTTCACGTTGGTTATCTGGAAGAAGAACACGCGCGTAGATGAAAGCAAGGTGCGGTCCTGATGTCTCCAGGCAGAAATGAACGGTGATGATAAACTTAGGTTTATAAAAATTTAATTATGTTGTAAATTAAGTTATAAAATTCGTGTAACTTTAAAAATCAATATCTTTTTCATACGAGGTCGAAAATGCGCGAAACCAGTTGCGTTGGAATCGTATGGACGAGCACTACGCGATGGAATTAGATTAGAGTCATTTGATGTTAGTGAGAATTTCGGATAAAATTAAACGTCCGTTTAATTTTATTCGAAATTAATCGCTTAAATGGAATTGAAATCAAGGTGAGAACTTCTCACTCAATCGAATCAGTTTCGATTTTAGTTTTAAATAGTTAGATTTAAAATTCTTGAATGCATGTTTGAATGATGATTGTTATCTATTGATTGTTAAAATAGACATTATGCGCCGTTAGTAAGCGGATGTTATTTAATAAAAACATATACCGCGAATATTTCATAAACAGTGAAATTGGTATTATATATAATAGCAATATATATATATATTGGCATATGTATATATTGCAGTTATTGATTTCCCGCATTGTATAGCGGATGAGACCCTATTGCGCCGTCTATTAAGCGGATAATATTTTAAATCCCATATACCGCGATAATTTCGTACTGGAACGGAATTGGTATTGTGCTAATGTTTGTGGATGCAGGAAAACAGGTTGGAGGGATCCAACTGGATTCCTCAACAGTATTTGTCAGATTATGGATATTTTGATATTCGTTGATTTCATATCGATGTATGATATCGTTGTAGTCGTAATTGACTATTTGGTGTGTAGCATCATTGGACCAAGTTTTGGAATTTTAAAATGATTTTAAAGTGATTTTTGAAAGTATATGTTTATAAAATATTTTTGGAATTTATCCATTTTGAATAAATAAACGTTATGATTTTAATGTTATAAAATTATGATTTTTGAGAAATATAGCTAAAGTTTGATTTTTGAAAATATGGGGTTAATGATTTTATAAAATAGTTGAATTGGGGTTTCTGAATTTATTGTGAAAAGTTTAAATATATAGGGATTATAAAATTTGATTATTTTATAGATCAAAATGGTGAAATTATAAAGGAGTTTAAAGACGAATTTTAAAATAATAATATAAATTGATTTGTATAAAAGATTTATAAGATTGATATTTATAAATTAAAGCATTTGAATTATAAAACGAGTTTTTATAAGTGTTAGAATGAATTGTGAATGAATTTCATAAATGAATGAAATTTATAGAATTATAAACGGTGAAGTTATAAATGGAATTTTATAAGCAGTAGGTTTATAAAATTTGTAAGGTTATTAAAAGAATAAGTTTGGTTAAATAAATGAATCTTATAAGTTATAAGATTTATAATTTGGAAAGTCTTAAAAAGAACGATTTTGTAAAATAATCGTTTTATAAGCATTTAACTTATAATATGAATTTTTAGTATATCATTGAGTTATGAATTGAATAGGTTAATAAATGGAATTTATAAACGTTGTTTTATAAATTCGCAAACGACTTATTTTGATAAGTAAATTGTTGAAACCTATTAATGGAGTTATATTCACGTTTTAGACTGTGAATAATACTTTGAAATAAAATGTATAGAAATGATGAAATTTGTTAACGTAGTATATTCACGTTTTTGAATAGTGAATAATATGTCAAAGAAAATGTTTTGGATGTGATATTTTAAATAGAATTAAAATGATCTAACGATGTTTTAAATGTGTTAAGATTCGAAATCATAGATTTCAACATACATTGTTGAAATAGACGTTTTCGAGAAATAGAAGGAAATGGTGGACGATAACACTGTAGTTATAGTAAATGATTTCCGAAAGGAAATGTTTTGTATAGTATTGGGATTTGTATATTTATTTTAATTTTGAATCCCTATGCTAGTAATTTTGGGACGTCGTAACGATGTTTTACGCAACATTCATTTTGGCCCAAATAAATATGTTTAAGAGAATGATTTCCTTAAAGAATGAAATATATACTTAATTTCGATTGAAGTATATTGAATATTTTCCAAGTGTTGAAAATAAATGGATTGAGAATTACTTAATAAGTAAGTATGGAAATGTTTTCCAATATAAAATGAATATTTTGAGAATTTATCTTTTTGAAGATAAATTGAAAATGAATAATTGAAATCGTATATTCATAGATATTTTGGAATATAAATTCATTATGGAATTTATAAATGAAAAGGAGAATTTGTTTAAAAATAAATACTGATCTATTTTTGAGGTATTGAAGTTATATATGTTGTAAAGATATTTTTGGGAAATAAATAATTTGGAAAATTATTTGGAATCTAGTGATGTTGTGCATATCCATTGATAGTTCAATAACCGACTATCAATATTTACCTTTGAATGGGTATTTGTTGTGATTTGCTGAATTTGAATGCTACACTTATTTTTAAATTATTGCGCTCGTTATTCGGATTACCCATTCCGAATAGTGATACGACGTAATGGATAGCATTGATGACCGGTGTTGAAGACCGGATATTTTTGAAAACGAAAGGACAACTCGTCGATTGTCTTTGCACCGAGTAGCTACGGTATAGAGACTCCCTATGTGATGGGAAGTCCGGACGTGATTAGAGATTATCCGGATTGCAAGGACTTCTTTGTAAGTGCCTTCGGTTCTGTTCGAGCCCGGAACAGACTTGTATGGATTGTATGTCTGACATTACAAATTGAGATATAAAGCAGATTTCTTTCAAATATATTTCTGTTGGTGGCGGAGAATTTATTCTCTTAGCCTAACACCCTTCTCTGAGACGTATGAGCTCAGAGGTTATGTAGTTGAATGTTATCAGTGATATAATCCCAATTTGGTAATGTGACATGCTAAGTGTTGCTGTGAAATGATCATTGTTTTGATCATTTGTGATAAGATCATTTGTTTGATCGTTTATCTTAGTGATCATTTCTATGATCATTTGTTGACCCAAAGCACATCTTTTGTATAAAGCGTGGCTTTGTGGACGAGACTTCGTCGAGCCTCACACCCCGGAATGGTCAAAATAGGAAAGATGCGGCAAGATTATGAGGGGTAGCTCCCTTTAGGGTATGTGCATTTCCTTCTGGAAAAGGGTGGTATCATGGTATGGAGCCCAGATACTTACTCATGTTGAAACACTTTATTTATGATTGTGTGATGTTGATGACGAGCGCTCGGTTAAAGGTCCCAAAGGATCGGGGGATGGCATACTCGTGTCAGTTGTTACCCAGTTAGGGGTAACGCGGCCTTGTGTTGGCAGAGATCCGGTTTGGTTCTCGGGGACGTCCTTCCAGAGGCATTCTCATGTGGCAATGGGAAGTTCCTTGGCCTGACCATTCGTTGGAAATCCAAAGAAACAATACGATCTTGTACGGTTTTAGTTGTATAACCTGCTATGGAATGTGGCGGTAACCTGCTATTGAACATAGTAGCTATAGTAGGCATAGTTCGAAATGTCTATGCTGGATAAGATTTATATCTTTATTTTTGAAATGAATTTTTCCTACACTATGCACTAGTAATAATATCAAACATTTGTTTTTAATGCGTATCAAGCATCTTTGACTATCATAAGGAGAAATCTCCTCTGATTCTGTGTTTGCATTGTGTGTGTGTGCGGGAGGCCTTATGGTAGTCTCATTTTTAAAAGCATTGCGGATTGACTTTAAAAATATTCCTCTATTTTGTTTTTAAAGATAAATAAACTGTTTTGAGTTCTCACACCAGTCACATGACTGACTCGGAGTTTATTGCTTTCCTTCCTAAACTCTGGGTGCCCACCAATTTCCACACGGGCAGTCAAGAGACAGGTTTATCAGGATATTCTGGAATTCAGGAGTTGCTGGAGGCAAGATGGATGGCATGGCGTATTACTAGTTTATATAGTATTTATTTTCCGCTGTTTGATGTTGTTTGTTGTTGTACACTCTGATGTAATGAAATGAAATGTGATGTAATGTAATAACTGATATAGTTCTTTGTTTAAAGATTATTCATTTATCTATTATATGTTGTTCCGCTGCGAATTGTGAGATTCTGATATTGTTGTGCTGCTTTCTTATGTTCCGTTCTATTTTCTTTTCTCTCTATTTTCTATCTTTTCTCTCTATCTTCTACCTTTTTCTTTTTCTTAAACATTGAGAATTCGTATTTCTGTTCATCTTGAGTTAATCTATGGAGATTAGTTTATATTCAAGGAGTACGGATTTGCGGGTCCTCACAGGTGGTATCAGAGCATATGGTTAAGCGACAACCATGGTTCTGTTGGGTATTACTCATTAGAGATAGAGTCAGTAGTACTCTAGAATGAGTTGAGTGTAATAATAGCTATGAGAGCGTATTTGTTAGTGAATATGAAATTGTTTTATATTGTGATGATTGGTTTATTGAGTGGCATATGAACCTTCGTCAGCACGGTCTCGACAACTATGCCGAAGGGGTTTATAAACACTTGAATAGAACAATTCGGCACAATATTGTTTTAAATTGGGTAAATGAAATAGTTTTACCTTGATTATATTTTATATATAAAGGAATAATTTTTCAGAATTATTAAAGTGTATATAAGTAGATTGTTTGGTTGTTTGAATAATCTAAATTAAAGAAGAATTGTATAAGCAAATGAATTATAATTAAAGTGATTTACAATTGTGAAATAAACTTATATATATATAAGAAGTGAAACTATATGAATATATTTATGAATATGAGTTGTAAATAAAAATGAATTTAAAGTTAAATGGAAATTTACTTTAGAACTGAAATCTGAATTGATTTATAAGTGGGAATTTAAGTTAAGTAAAACCAAGTGATGTTTATAAAATGAAGTATAACTTAAGAGTTGTTGAATGAAGTTGATATTGGTATCAAAGTAAAATCATAAAGTTAAGTGATAGATGTGAACTAGAGTTATGTAAATGAAATTCAACTTTTGTAATTGAATTGAATTAATGAATTGAATGTTAATCAATTGAAGGTTAAATAATTGATATGAAATAATGAATGTAAGTGTTAATTCATTAAAATCTAATGTTAGTGGAAGTTGAATAATTGAATGAAAATCAATTTAATTAAACCAAATTGAATGTAAAGTGAAGGAATTTGGTTGAATTTAATATACATTGGTTGATATATGATTGTTAGTTGATTGTATATAATTCATTAAGTATTAATGAAATTGAAAGCCAAAGTAATTGAAATTCAATTGGAAGTTAAGTGAATCTTAAATGGAATTGAATTTGATTTGGAAGTGAACCAACTTGAATATGAATTAGTGAATATAAACTAATTGAAAATGAATGTTAGTAAAACATCTACTGTTGATCAATCCAATGTGATTAAACTGAAAACCAATTCATTGAATATTAATGGGAATATGAATGAATATTTATTGGTTATGAATTAGTTGGATGTTGGTTGGTTGATGGTTGAACATATTGCTTTTATTGCATTTGCTATGTTCGCATATATAGTTATTATGTTGCTATATGTTGTATATCAATACTATTTTCATATATGCATGATTCTCATGTTGTTTGCTGAGTGTTTAGTAGGTGCGGATCGCGTTTGCTTCGCATTTGGAGCTCGCTTTCGCGCTATATTAGCCGTATATGCTCGTTAATAAAATATAAGGTACATATCTCGGATTACATACCGTACTTTTACACTTTTTTCCCTGCGGGATGCCTCATTACTTGATGAGATGTATATTTGTGATATATATACTATCATTTTTTTCGGATCGAACCGCGCAAAGGAGACTATGGCGAATTTTTCCGAAAATTTAAGGCGTTGGAATATTTTTGGGAAAAATTGGAAAATTTTGAAAACTATAATTTTGATTTGGAATTGAAAGTTAAACAATAATAGTTGTTTTTGAAAAGATAACTAAGTATGATTTGGAAACTTAGTAAAGTTATTATAAGAAGTTTAACTATGGATTTTGGGAAATTAATAGATTTTGTAACTTTTCTTATTTGTTAATTTCGAGGACGAAATTCCTTTAAGGGGAGGAGTATGTAACGACCCAGAATTTTTATTAATAAAAATTTGTATATTTAATTAATTTTAAATATTAATAAGTGAAATTTATAAGTCGAATAAATTTTATTTCGAATAATTGGATTTAATTGAATAATTAAATCAATAATTTAATATGTTAAATTATGGAAATAATTGAAAATTGAGTTAAGTATGATTGAAAATGATTTGTAAAATTTTATTATATCATATTGGAGTTAGAATGATATTTTAGAACTTTTAAAATTGAATTAGAAGTTAATTTGTGAAAATTGAATATTTTAATATTTAATCGACTAGTGAAATTAGTCAATTTTTGAACAGTCTCAGAATTGGACGAAACTAGTTGCATTGGATCCGTAATAGTTTGTTATTACCGGATTTCAATTTTCGTAGCAATCGGAGTTATCGTTTGATCGTGGCAGCTCGAAACACATCGAAATTGTTTTAATATTAATTTTGCGAGTTAAAATAGCCATTTTTCAAACAGTCTCGGATTTTGACAAAACTAGTTTCATCGGATCCGTAATGTGATATTATTGTATGGTTTAAAATTTCGTGTCAATCGGATTTACTGTTTGTCCGGTGCAAGCTAAAACGCCTAGAAAATCGTTTAATCGGTTTAATTTTAAATTGAACGTTTATTGCCATAACTCGCACAGATGACCGAATTAGCTTTCGAAACCTGTTCCATTGTGTCCGGAACACGGGATAAACCCTAGAAACGCTGGTCACCGCGCGTAAATCGGAGTTTGGAAATTCCGGAATGAATAGTGTCGTTCAAATTTTGTATAAACCACCACCCTCTCTTCATTTTTGCAAAATTATTAAAACCTAGGTTAAAAAAACTGCAGCCGCCACCCCTCAACATCAATGGCCAGAAATTATCAATCTTCTCCCATCAATCTCTCTCAATCCATGCAATATTATCAAAAACTTTCTGAAGCAAAGACGAAGAGCATCCCGAGAGCTTTCGATCCATACGGATATGATCGTGTTTGGAGCGTCGGAGGGGGAGATAAGTGGGGCCGACAGTTGCTAGGTGGGCATGGTTTTTGAGGTTCATATGGAGGCCGAGTTGCAGGGGTTTGTGGCCGAAGATAGAGCAGGAGTTGGGCTTCAATATGGAGGTAGTTGATCGTCTTGGAAGTTGACGTGGAGGCCGTAGTTATTAACCCTAGTTCTATGTCATGGGTTCGGTTTCACGTTGGTTATATGGAAGAAGAACACGCGCGTAGATGAAAGCAAGGTGCGGTCCTGATGCCTCCAGGCAGAAATGAACGGTGATGATTAAACTTAGGTTTATAAAAATTTAATTATGTTGTAAATTAAGTTATAAAATTCGTGTAACTTTAAAAATCAATATCTTTTTCATACGAGGTCGAAAACGCGCGAAACCAGTTGCGTTGGAATCGTATGGACGAGCACTACGCGATGGAATTAGATTGGAATCGTTTGAAGTTAGTGAGAATTTCGGATAAAATTAAACGTCCGTTTAATTTTATTCGAAATAAATCGCTAAAACGAAATTGAAATCAAGGTGAGAACTTCTCACTCAATCGAATCAGTTTCGATTTTAATTTTAAATAGTTAGATTTAAAATTCTTGAATGCATGTTTGAATGATGATTGTTATCTATTGATTGTTAAAATAGACATTATGCGCCGTTAGTAAGCGGATGTTATTTATTAAAAACATATACCGCGAATATTTCATAAACAGTGAAATTGGTATTATATATAATAGCAATATATATATATATATTGGCATATGTATATATTGCAGTTATTGATTTTCCGCATTGTGCAGCGGATGAGACCCTATTGCGCCGTCTATTAAGCGGATAATATTTTAAATCCCATATACCGCGATAATTTCGTACTGGAACGGAATTGGTATTGTGCTAATGTTTGTGGATGCAGGAAAACAGGTTGGAGGGATCCAACTGGATTCCTCAACAGTATTTATCTGATTATGGATATTTTGATATTCGTTGATTTCATATCGATATATGATATCGTTGTAGTCGTAATTGACTATTTGGTGTGTAGCATCATTGGACCAAGTTTTGGAATTTTAAAATGATTCTAAAGTGATTTTTGAAAGCATATGTTTATAAAATATTTTTGGAATTTATCCATTTTGAATAAATAAACGTTATGATTTTAATGTTATAAAATTATGATTTTTGAGAAATATAGTTAAAGGTTGATTTTTGAAAATATGGGGTTAATGATTTTATAAAATAGTTGAATTGGGGTTTCTGAATTTATTGTGAAAAGTTTAAATATATAGGGTTTATAAAATTTGATTATTTTATAGATCAAAATGGTGAAATTATAAAGGAGTTTAAAGACGTATTTTAAAATAATAATATAAATTGATTTGTATAAAAGATTTATAGATTGATATTTATAAATTAAAGCATTTGAATTATAAAACGAGTTTTTATAAGTGTTAGAATGAATTGTGAATGAATTTCATAAATGAATGAAATTTATAGAATTATAAACGGTGAAGTTATAAATGGAATTTTATAAGTAGTAGGTTTATAAAATTTGTAAGGTTATTAAAAGAATAAGTTTGGTTAAATAAATGAATCTTATAAGTTATAAGATTTATAATTTGAAAAGTCTTAAAAAGAACGATTTTGTAAAATAATCGTTTTATAAGCATTTAACTTATAATATGAACTTTTAGTATATCATTGAGTTATGAATTGAATAGGTTAATAAATGGAATTTATAAACATTGTTTTATAAATTCGCAAACGACTTATTTTGATAAGTAAATTGTTGAAACCTATTAATGGAGTTATATTCACGTTTTAGACTGTGAATAATCCTTTGAAATAAAATGTATAGAAATGATGAAATTTGTTAACGTAGTATATTCACGTTTTTGAATAGTGAATAATATGTTAAAGAAAATGTTTTGGATGTGATATTTTAAATAGAATTAAAACGATCTAACGATGTTTTAAATGTGTTAAGATTCGAAATCATAGATTTCAACATTCATTGTTGAATTAGACGTTTTCGAGAAATAGAAGGAAATGGTGGACTATAACACTGTAGTTATAGTAAATGATTTCCGAAAGGAAATGTTTTGTATAGTATTGGGATTTATATATCTATTTTAATTTCGAATCCCTATACTAGTGATTTTGGGATGTCGTAACGATGTTTTATGCAACGTTCGTTTTGGCCCAAATAAATATGTTTAGGAGAATGATTTCCTTAAAGAATGAAATATATACTTAATTTCGATTGAAGTATATTGAATATTTTCCAAGTGTTGAAAATAAATGGATTGAGAATTACTTAATATGTAAGTATGGAAATGTTTTCCAATATAAAGTGAATATTTTGATAATTTATCTTTTTGAAGATAAATTGAAAATGAATAATTGAAATCGTATATTCATAGATATTTTGGAATCTAAATTCATTATGGAATTTATAAATGAAAAGGAGAATTTGTTTAAAAATAAATACTGATATATTTTTGAGGTATTGAAGTTATATATCTTGTAAAGATATTTTTGGGAAATAAATAATTTGGAAAATTATTTGGAATCTAGTGATGTTGTGCATATCCATTGATAGTTCAATAACCGACTATCAATATTTACCTTTGAATGGGTATTTGTTTTGATTTGCTGAATTTGAATGCTACACTTATTTTTAAATTATTGCGCTCGTTATTCGGATTACCCATTCCGAATAGTGATACGACGTAATAGATAGCATTGATGACCGGTGTTGAAGACCGGATATTTTTGAAAACGAAAGGACAACTCGTCGATTGTCTTTGCACCGAATAGCTACGGTATAGAGACTCCCTATATGATGGGAAGTCCGGACGTGATTAGAGATTATCCGGATTGCAAGGACTTCTTTGTAAGTGCCTTCGGTTCTCTTCGAGCCCGTAATAGACTCGTATGGATTGTATGTCTGACATTACAAATTGAGATATAAAGCAGATTTCTTTCAAATATATTTCTTTTGGTGGCGGAGAATTTATTCTCTTAGCTTAACACCCTTCTCTGAGACGTACGAGCTCAGAGGTTATGTAGTTGAATGTTATCAGTGATATATTCCCAATTTGGTAATGTGACATGCTGAGTGTTGCTTTGAAATGATCATTGTGTTGATCATTTGTGATAAGATCATTTGTTTGATCGTTCATCTTAGTGATCATTTCTATGATCATTTGTTGACCCAAAGCACAGCTTTTGTATAAAGCGTGGCTTTGTGGACGAGACTTCGTCGAGCCTCATACCCCGGAATGGTCAAAACAGGAAAGATGCGGCAAGGTTATGAGGGGTAGCTCCCTTTAGGGTATGTGCATTTCCTTCTGGAAAAGGGTGGTATCATGGTATGGAGCCCAGATACTTACTCATGTTGAAACACTTTATTTATGATTGTGTGATGTTGATGACGAGCGCTCGGTTAACGGTCCCAAAGGACCGGGGGATGGCATACTCGTGTCCGTTGTTACCCAGTTAGGGGTAACCCGGCCTTGTGTTGGCAGAGATCCGGTTTGGTTCTCGGGGACGTCATTCCAGAGACGTTCTCATGTGGCAATGGAAAGTTCCTTGGCCTGACCATTCGTTGGTAATCCAAAGAAACAATACGATCTTGTACGGTTTTAGTTGTATAACTTGCTATGGAATGTGGCGGTAACCTGCTATTGAACATAGTAGCTATAGTAGGCATAGTTCGAAATGTCTATGCTGGCTAAGATTTATATCTTTATTTTCGAAATGTATTTTTCCTACACTATGCACTAGTAATAATATCAAACGTTTCATTTTAATGCGTATCAAGCATCTTTGACTATCATAAGGAGAAATCTCCTCCGATTCTGCGTTTGCATTGTGTGTGTGTGCGGGAGGCCTTATGGTAGTCTCATTTTTAAAAGCACTACGAATTAACTTTAAAAATATTCCTCTATTTTGTTTTTAAAGATAAATAAACTGTTTTGAGTTCTCACACCAGTCACATGACTGACTCGGAGTTTATTGTTTTCCTTCCTAAAATCTAGGTGCCCACCAATTTCCACACGGGCAGTCAAGAGACAGGTTTATCAGGATATTCTGGAATTCAGGAGTTGCTGGAGGCAAGATGGATGGCATGGCGTATTACTAGTTTATATAGTATTTCTTTTCCGCTGTTTTATGTTGTTTGTTGTTGTACACTCTGATGTAATGAAATGAAATGTGATGTAAGGTAATAACTGATATAGTTCTTTGTTTAAAGATTATTCATTTATCTATTATATGTTGTTCCGCTGCGAATTGTGAGATTCTGATATTGTTGTGCTGCTTTCTTCTGTTCCA
Source organism: Allium cepa (assembly GCA_030765085.1). Classification (NCBI taxonomy): domain Eukaryota; kingdom Viridiplantae; phylum Streptophyta; class Magnoliopsida; order Asparagales; family Amaryllidaceae; genus Allium; species Allium cepa. Next base: position 380,561,759 of record CM060942.1, on the reverse strand, counting down.
TTCTATTTTCTTTTCTCTCTATTTTCTATCTTTTCTCTCTATCTTCTACCTTTTTCTTTTTCTTAAACATTGAGAATTCGTATTTCTGTTCATCTTGAGTTAATCTATGGAGATTAGTGTATATTCAAGGAGTACGGATTTGCGATTCCTCACAGTCTGGAGTTGGGTTTTTCAGATAGTAGATATAGATTGGGTAGCTTTTAGTTTTCTCTTTGGTATTCTTTGGAGATCTTGGATATTGGAATCTTTGGATTCATGGACGAGACTTGCTTAGCTTGGTGACACGTGATGGTGGTTCGAGCTTGTAGTTTGGAGTTTTGGCTTTGAGCATTAGATTGGAGTTGCAGTTTGATCATTGGAGTTGTCTCTTTTTGCTATACGTTTTCCGCTGTTATTTATTGTCTCTGATATTCTTGTATCATATTGATCATTTTTGTATATTTGAATATTGTATCAACGTTGTATATATTGATATTCATTTCTTTTCTTCCGTTGTGTTGTTATACTTGATGTGTTATAAGCTCCGACGAACCAGATTCGACGTTTGGATTTACGGCATTTGAATACGAGTGTTGTATTCATTGCCGATTTTCGAAGGTCGATTCAGGGTCATTATAATTGGTATCAGAGCTGAAAATTGAAACTTTAGCTCAGGAGTATAACACATTAAGTAGCTCATTAGAGATAGGGTGAAGTATACCCAAGAATGAGTATATTCCTAAGATATCTGTTCGAATGCCTCAGTAAATTCTCTTACTATCCACTGATAGCGAGTATGAGTGCAAGAAGAGAAAGAGATAGTGGACAGGGGAGTACCACTACAAATGGTCAGTAGCCTGCAATAGCGGAAACAACTTTCTCTATCAATCTCCTTTGATTCGTCCTTTCAATTCTTTGATGGTTCCTGGCAGCTCGAAGAAGAAGCTTTGATATATTTGCATGGGACACAAACTCCAGATGGGTCAGAATTGTTTGTTTGGATAGATTGTTTGCTTTGGTTACTATGGTTGATATGTAGATTTTGGTTGTTTAAACTAAAAAAATTTGGATTGCATCCATATATCTGTTTATTCTGTTGGGTCCAAGTATATTCTACAAGTGGTTAGTCATCCCTTCGAACTATCCAACATCCCTATATACTCGTAGATCTTGTGACCCAAGAATCTTGATTTGTTCATATATCCATTATTGATATTCTGATTTGGTAAGCCAAATGCAGAATAGATACCTAATTTGATTTGAAAATTGTCTCTCTGTCTTTGTGTATCCATCCTTTGCTGTCTCCCTACTTTCAAATTTCAAGGATGAAATTTTCTAAGGGGGGAAATCTGTAACATTCCCAGATCTCGGCTAAAAATAATTTGATAATTAAATTTAATCTTTTGAACTAAATTATGAAATTACTGGTAATTAATTTTAAATTTTAGATTTAAAAGTTGAATCAATTAGAAAATTTCCAGAATAAATAATGATATGTATTTTGAAATTGAATTTGGAGTTTGAAAGTTCAAGAATAAATATTTTGAGAGATAAATTGGATTCTAGAGATAAAGAGAATTAATTTGAGTATTTGGGAATGAATATATATATATATATATATAAATTATACTTAAATAAATATAATTTGGAAGTTTTAAGATTAATAAAAGATATGTTCTGTTATTTATTTGTATTTATAAATTTAGTTTAAACTAAATTTTGAAACTGAAATTCAAAATTAAAAATCTTATAAATATATTGGGTTTGAAAACATTATATTTTCAATTAATAAAGAATTGTTTTCCAAATTTCATTAAATAGATATTTTGAATGAGAAGCTATATTTTGAAATTAAATAAAAAAAATTGAATTGCTATTTAAAAGTTATAGAGGTTATAAAATATAAGTAATTAAGGGTTTAAAAGTATTTAAAAATAAGGAATATATATGTAAACCTTTAAAACATAAGAGATAAGTTAATTTATAAATTTTAAAAGTGAGAAGGACTAAACATAAATTTAAAATTTCTATATATTTGAAACAAATAAAATCTTGTTTTCTAATTTTCGTAAATGTGCATTTTGATGTGAAAGATATATAAGTATAAGTAATTAAAATTATCTTTTGAAAATAAATAAGAAAACATGACAATATGATTTGTAAATTTAAAATTGTATATGTAAAATTTAGAACTAAATTTATAAACTTAAATGAAGTAAGGTTTAAATTACAATTTGCAAATAAACTCAAGGAAAGGCCTTGACATAAATTTGTTTGAATTTGGAAAATGTAAATTATTTAGAAACATATATTAACAAGTGTTAAAAATAAATGTACAAGTGTAAATGAATAATACAAGTGGCAAGATCATTTTTTTTCTTTTGAATATGAATTTTATAAAAAAATTAAACTAGGCTATTCTCAGCTTTGTAACTCGAGAACAAAAAAAAGCAATTAAACTACAATCTGAAAGCATGCAAATTCAGATGAATGCAAAAGATCAATTTCCAGATCTAAAACATTCAAATTCCAATCTGAAAATCAAATGCAAAGCTCTTTGGAAAATAAGTTAAAGGAAAATTGAAGATCAAAGATTTAAATCCATCTCTAGTTTTCAGGTTGCAGAGAAAAAAAATATAATAAAAAGGCTTCTCTGTATATACATTCAAAACTATTCAAAGCTAGAGGCAGCTAAACACAAACAAATGCTTCTCTATCAAATTTCCAGTTTTCAAAATATCTTGTCCTTGTTTCTGCTTCATAAACCAAGTGCGCAAATAACTCTTATGAATTTTTTTAAAAAACTTGGTTTACATGTAATGATCTTAGTTGTATGTTATGAATTATGATGTGCACGTTGGTCTTGTATACTTGTGTTATTTCTGGAGATAGGCAAGAAAACTTGCCTCTGTTCAACATTTTCAGGTTTTGAAACCTGTTCAAAATTGTGTATCATCCCATACAATAAAAAATAGGACCTGATCTCTAAATATAAAATGAGTATAAGATTATAATCTTATTTTTAAAATTAATTTGGAATTTTTTTATCGTATAATCATTTCAGAAATTAAGATTTACAAAATAACAGTATATACATCAGGAAAATCGAATACGTAAATTTTGGGATCTAATTATATAAACGTGTTCGTGCTGCAAAATGATGATTTTACGTGAAGATCTCGTAATTTTTAGGCGAGTAATGATCGAGGATTTCTAAGATGAACCGAAATGACATTTTTGCCAAAATCTGTCAATCGGCAGGTTCGTCTTCGTTGAAATCAAGATGGAGCGTAGTTCGAGCATTATCGATCATTAGAAAAATGCCCGCAAAATTTTTTGTTGATTAAGACGACGTTGAGACTTGATTGTAGGGTTTAAAACTTAAGTTTAGATGAAATCGAAATATGGGTAGCTGTAGTGTCGACTTTGTATCGGACTAAACCGGGTACGGTGAAATCAATGTGTGGCTGATCGGAGGTGCTCCAGACAGGGTTACGCGACCTCTAGTGGCTTGTGGTAGTGATGTGAATCGGGTTTGGTGATTGAAGTTGCATTTTAGGTTGGTCGAATAATCCATTTATGGGTTCGTCGTCGACTCAGGTGGTTGTAGTGGTCTGAAGGATGGGGTCGATCGTAGTCGATTTGCGAAAGGTGACGAGGACGGTTGGTGCTCGTCAGAGCTTCGTGCACGTACACGTGTCAGATCATGTACCAGGTAATTGCTGAAGTTTGGGGAAGGAGCAATCGTGTTCAGGAATTTCGAGTTTGCTCGGGGAGAATGAGGGGTAGCTCTAGTTTTAACTCGAAGTAGGACTTTGGAGTACTTAAAGTACTTAGGAAAAATTTTAAAATGAAATTTTGGGTCACTCGAGTAAATTTGTGGAAAAACTCGAAGTAGGATTCGTGTATGTGGAGGATTAGCTTGGGTTCCACCCGAGTAGCCTTCGGATTTGACCCGAAGTAGCGTGATCGAGAAATTTTAAAAAGTTTTAAAAAACAAGGATTTTGAAATTTAAAAATAAATTTAGTTTAATTTTTTTTAAATTACTTTTTATACAATCAATATTTTCTTAAACATTTTAGTAGTTTGAAGTTTATTAAACTTAAATTTTGTTAATAAATTTAAAGTAGTTTTTAAATTGAGTTATGAAAGTAGTTTTAAAAAGTTTATATAAAAAGACAAGTTTTTAAATTCAAATTTAAAATAGCTTTAAAAACTATTAATTGATAAATGTTTATGTTAATTAATTAAAGTTATGTTTTGATAACTTTAATTTATCACGATAAATGATTATTTATATTTAAAACTGAATTAATGATTTAATTATGTAAAGTAAAATTTTAAGATAAATGGTGTAATCATGTTTATATTAATAAAGGTATTAATAAGAAATTGTTTATCTTAATTAAGGTTTAATGTTTTGATTAAAACAATTAAATTAATTTAAGTATAATTAATTAGTTTAATTAATTATAAAGGATTAATTGAGGAATTAATTGTCACGGTCCAAATTCCAGCGTTCAAAAATCGACATCCGTACTCCACTGTACTTGAATGCCGCAGATTCAAACGTCGAAATTCGAGTCGTGCCGGAGCTTATAACACATTAAGTAAATAACACAGCGGAAGAAAAAGAATATGCATATCAATATACAACATTTGATACAATAACTGATACAACATGAATGATACAACAGAATGGTACAATAGATATCAACATTATCAGAGATACAAAGAATAGCAGCGGAATTAAAAGATAACACTAGCAGCGGAACAAATCTCCAAAATAGTCTTCAAGAAAGAACTCCAGTATCAGTAATCTCCATCTCCAAAGCACCAATCCAGCAATAGCTCGAACTCCCACTCAAGATGAAGAGAAGCAACTCGATCCAAAATGCGATTGCCAAATCCTAATGGCTGAAAGCTATCGAATCTACACCTACTATGGATTATCTGAAAATCCCAACTCTAGACTGCCCGTGTGGGAAATAGTGGGCACCCAGAGTTTAGGAAAGGAACAATAAACTCCAGGACTGGTATGAGCAAACAAAAGCATTTGGTCTTTGAATAAACAAGAGAATTTAAATTTGAAATCCGCAATGCTTTTTTTTGGAAAATGAAACTACCATAAGGCCTCCCGGCACACACACAATGCAAACGCACACATGGGGGAGATTTCTCCTTATGATAGTCAAACATGCTTACTACGAGAAAAAATTCTTTGATATTATTACTAGTGCATAGTGGAAAATCTTTCGAAAGTATAATATAAATCCTAGCCAGCATAGGTACCATGATGCTATGCCTACTATAGCTGCCATGTTAAATGGCAGGTTCTACAACTAAAACCGTACAAGGCACGTATTGGATGAATGGATTTCCAACAAATGGTCAGGCTAAGGAACTTCCTATTGCCACATGGGTACGCCTCTGGCGGGACGTCCCGAGAACTAACGTTACGGTTAGATCTCTGCCAACACAAGGCCGGGTTACCTCTGTAACTAGGTAACTACTACACGAATATGTCATCCCCCGGTCCTTTGGGACCTTTATCCGAGTGCGCGCACAACAACACCACACAGTAATAGGTATAGTGTATCAACATGAGTAAGTATCTGGGCTCCATACCATGATACCACCCTTTTCCAGAAGGAAATGACATACCCTAAAGGGCGCGACCCTCATAACCTTGCCGCATCTTTCCTGTTTCGACCATTTCCGGGGAGTGAGGTCCTGATGCAGTCTCGTCCACAAAGCTACGCTTTGTGCAACAAAGCCATGCTTTGGGTCAACAGATGACCAAAGCAATGATCACAAGGATAAATGATCAAACAAATGATCATATCACAAATGATCAACCAATGATCATCACACAGCAGCACTCAGCATGCCACATTACCAAATTGGGAATATCACTGATAAATATCAACTACATAACCTCTGAGCTCGTACGTCTCAGAGAAGGGTGTTAAGCTAAGAGAATAAATTCTCCGCCACCAAGCAGAAATGTATTTGATAGAGATCAGATAACATCTCAAAGTGTAATGTCGGACATACAACCATACAAGTCTGTTCCGGGTTCGAACAGAACCGAAGGCACTTCCGAAGAAGCCCTTGCAAATCCGGGTATCCACAATCCCGATCGGACTTCCCATCACTAAGGAGAACTCTATACCGGAGCAACTCAGTGCAGAGTCAATCGATAGGTTATCCTATCGTTCTCACAAATACCCGGTCTTCACCACCGGTCTTCAAATGCTATCCATAACGTCGTATCACTATTCGGAATGGGCTATATGACACAAGGTCCTCTCCCGGCTAAACCGAATAGTAAGCGCCATATTTAAAAACATATGGATAAGGGATTTCAGTTAAGTCACGACTTATAAAATCCAAACCTTTCTTTCAAATGGTTAAACAAATTACCATTTTTAATCTTTAAACCAAAAGGATTTATTTCACAAAGTTTCACCCAATTTCACAAAGATCTATCCATAGATTTCAAAAACAATTCCCATTCAATTTGGATTAACCCAATTAAATCTTTAAATTAAAGATTTATAACTTTCAAAACACGTTTCCAAAAATTTATCTAAAACTTGGAATACTATTTTCATTTTTAGACCTGAAGCCCTTTAACACAAATTGAAAGTTCATTTCTTATGTGAAAGCTTTATTATTTGAAAACAAATAGTTTTCGTTTTAGAAAAATCCAATTTATACAAGTTGAAATCTTGGCTTGAATTTAAATTCCAAAACACCACCTTTAAAATGGTTTAAAAACCCATATAAACCCATTTATAAGTTGAATACCCTTTTTAAACCTTGGTTTCCAAATTTTAGAATTCAATTTCAAATATTGAATTCAAATTTAAATCCAATTATCTAAATTTTCAAACTTAATCAAGTTATTTAAAAATAACCATTTTCAAAAGCTTCAATTCAAGTTTAAAACTATTTTGGATTTGAAAATTCAATTTTTAAAACAATTTCAAAATCTGTGACTTAACCCATTCCCACGTGCAATCCATATTTGTGTGTGTATAAGTGTGGTCTAGGGGTTCAACACAATAGTGCACAACATCAATCAGCACAGATTCAATCATTACAATTCGATGTGGGTTTCGGATAACCAAATGGAATCCGACTCCCTGTCGCATCGAAATCCAAATGTCGTTTTACGGGTCAAGGGTTTGCATATACATATAACAACATATACATCACAGATATAACAACTTAGCACAAAGCAATACATAGCATCACATCATATATCAAATATATCAATCCATCACAAAACATTCAATAACAATCAAACATCTTCAGTTAAGATGAATAAATTTGCGTGGTTTTAAATTTATCAACTACATAATTACTTTCATTGGTAATCTTTAATCAATGATTAATTATCATTTATTACAATTGATTAAGTCTTAATCACCTTCATTACTTAATTAATTAATTTTTCTTTAAATTAATTAACCTTCGAACATTTGATTAATAAATCTTTAATCATTAATTATCCATACTTAATTACTTTAACATGTAATTAATCACTTAATTAATTATTCTTAACTCTTTTATTCATTAATCATTAATCAAATAATTTAAACCTTTAACTAATTTTTAATTAATTCTTCAATTAATAACTCAAATGATTAACTCTTAATCACATTACTTAATTACTTTTAATAAAGTATTTATCCATTACTTAATTACCTTTAGTAATTAATCACTTAATTACTTCCCTAAGTATTATATTAGATTAATCCAAAGTGATTATCTTAATTAATCATAATTTAATTACTTAATTAACTAATTAACTTAATCATTTAAAATTAATTAAATGATTCTTAACTTATTATATTAAAAGATTCTTAATTAAGAAAACATCATCTTAATTAAATCGTTTATGAACAAATAAAACTTGATAATTAAAAATGATTCAATTATCTCAATTATCTTTACAAATTTAATTATCTTTAATTAAATCAAATTCAAAATAACTAATAATAATCTTTAGTACAATTTGATTATCAAATTCTAAATCATTAAACTTTATTTAAATAAAATATAATATTTAGAAATCAATTAAATTTAAACATATTTTAAATTGAACTTTTAAAATCTTTAAAACCTTTCCAAATTTATTTAATAAAGTTTAATATAAACTTTATTTCAAATCCACTTATTTTATTTTAACTTTTCAATTAAAAGTTAAACTTATCATAATTTTATTTCAATACTTAAAGGAAAGAATTTTTTTTTAAAAAAAAATAAAAAAATAAAAAAATTTAAACCTTTATTTGAAATCAAATTCATATTTAAATTTTACTTAAAAACATTTCTATTCAATATTTAAAACTTCTCAAAACTGATTTGAATTCAAATTGTTTTAAAGCAAAAACTGAAATCACCCTTAAACTTAATTTCAAAACAACTTTTAAATCTTGCTTAAAATTTAAATGTTTCAATTTTAAACTTGAATTCAAACTTAAATTCAATTCAAACCTAAATTTGAATCTTGTTTTAAATATTGAATTTCCTTTTAAATTTTGAAAAGAACAAAACTGTTTTTAAATAAAAATCTGGATTCAAACCTGGAAATTAAATTTTACTGTTTTTTTTTTCTTCCAGATTTAAATTTAAATCTTCCTTAAATTTAAATTATCATTTAAACTTTCTGAATTCAAAACTTACTTGAATTCAATTCAAACCTATACTTGAATTAAATCAAAGCTTTTAAACATTTAAATTTCCAGATTTAAAAAAAAAACCCAACTCAGGTTTATACCCTGCACACTAACCCGAGGCCATCCAAAGTTTACTTCGGGTCAAAACCATCTTCACTTCGAGTCACAGTACAAAATTCACGAGGTTGACTTCGAGTCACCCAACCCTGCACCAGCCAAAGTTCACCAGAGACCCCTATCTACTTGTGGACATACACCACTGCTCCGGCGACTTCCAATTACCTCCACCATCCTCTCCAAGGAGCCATCCACCCCTTGACCTAATATCAAACACCAACGTAATACTCTGTAGCTTGATAATCAGATTCAAGCAAAATGACAGCAACCTGAAAAAGCTTCAAACCCAAATATGTAAATCCTGAAAAAAACCCTACTGACAACATCTCAACTATCTGATCAACTTCCCCTTATCTCCCCCACTCTCTTCAGTTAACACAACACCTCCAGAAGGAATCCAAGTTCCAAAATTTATTATATGATTTGATACCCCAAATCCCAAATTCTGCACAGACTAAATTTATTAACCCCTCAGAAGCTTTTAAAACCTGAAGCATGTTTTAATATCCATGTTTAACATGCATTAAAGCTTTAAAATTGATTGAATAAATTAAAGTTGTTTGGTAATTTTACTTTATGACACTATTGTCTGCTGTTACTTATTTCCAGTAGTAACAGGTTTTCTTTTTTTCTTTTCTAAATTAAAATTTTTCAAATCCTAAATCTATGCCACACAAACTCAAATTTGATTATATAATAATTTCCTAACTAAGATTCATACATAGAGAAGTAGATTTGTATTTAAATCCAAGAAATAGCAGAAGCATGTCTGCAGAAATTCATATTACACTTATCTGCATATTCAAACATAATCACACTCAACAGTCAAGCATATACTCAACTCATGCACAAATAAAATTTTAAAACAACCTATAAATTTTGAATTACTCACTAAAGAGAAAGAACAAAACAGTTTTAATTGCTACTGTTTTAATTTGCTCATTTAAAGGCATTTGAATTAAACTTTAATCTCTGCAAAATCTTGATAGCTTGGATTTTAAAAGTAGAAACTGTTTTTAAAACAGAAAATTTACTCACAAGCATTAACAAGAAAATAGGTTTCAGGAGGGAAAGTTGCTCACATTAAAAATGCAGAGAGCCCTTTTGAAGCTGGAATGAAATTTGTAAGGAATTTGTTTTAAAAATCAAATTTGTAGTTTGAACATTTGATTCATATCTCTGAATTTATAAACCATGACAACTTATTTTTTTTCTTGATTTAAGTTTACACTGTGTTTTCTATTTCCAGAGAACAATACTAAGTTATTTTAACTTATACAAGTTTTTCTTTTTGAATGAATATTAGAATTTAACCACCAGTTTTCTTTTCTAGATATTAGAACCAAAATAAAATTTTGAGATGAGTTTGAACTAAAACAGGGACTGCATATTTATATATACAGGCATGCAACTTCACACTTATCTATTTATAAACATATACACAGCAGTTTGCATCCATTCAAACATTTTCCCATCGCACCATCAAACATTCATCACAAATGATCAACAAAATTAGGCTTTAAAGAATCAGTTTGCTCACCTGGATTGGATATTTGGACAAAGCAAAAACTGGATGTTGCTTAAGAAGGAACAGAGGAGCATCTTGAGCATGTACATTTTTGTCTTTCTTTCCTTTAAATCTTGAAGTTAAGTCTGCAACTTTTAAATACAAATTTTCTTAGTCTCTGTTATATTTGTTTACTTAATTCATTAATAACAACAATTTTAATTTTTTTTTTTTACTTACTGTTTAAATTTTTTATACAACAGAGAAAGCTTCTCTGCAGTTAAAACCAGAAATTGTTTTAACCCTTAAATCTTGGTTTTCTCCTGCAACAGATTGATAAAGTTGTTTAAGTTCTCTACCTTAATATTGTGTAACAACTTCAAACTCAAAAAAAAAAACAAAAATTAAAAAGAAATTTACTGGCCTTTGAATTGCTTAAGAGGATCTGCACTATCTCTGGCCAAAGACTGAAGCTTTGATGTTGATTTATAAATCAGCAGTTTTGATTCTGTTTGTTTGATGTTTAAAATCTGAAGCTAACAGGTTGTAGCTCTGACTCCTTTCAATTGCTTCAGGTTGAATCATTGATTTGTGAAATGCTTTTAAGTTGAGTTGCTTTCAGATTTGATCTTGCATGTTTACTGAGTTTTTTTCTTTTTCTTTTTAGCTTTGATTTGCTCTTGAATCTTTGGTGTTGTGGTTTCTGAGATACCAATCTTTGGTACTGTAGTTTCAGATTTGGTGAGATGTTATTATAATTGCATATGGGGAACTCAAAAGTTTTCCTCAATTTTTTTTTTTTAATTATTTTATTAAGGAAATGATGTTTTTATGCCACTTGTTAAAAACAATCTTAAGCTTAAGATCTTGTTAATTCTTCTACTCCACCCTCATGTGTATATGTTTACATTTGTATACATGTTTTCTTTGTTTTAACCTTTGTTTTAAGTTAAATACTTATGTTCATTTTTAAACAATTTAAATAGTTTTAAACATAACTTTATATTATATTTATTTTCAAGAAAAAAAAAAAGCAATTTGAATTTTTGATTTATGAAACATGATTTATGCTTTTAGCCCTTTATCAATTTATTTGCAAGTTACTTACATACACTTGTATTCATTTATATAAATATACATCTTATTTTCCTAAATCCAATATATATTTTTAAGCTACTTATACTTAAATTTCTTATTAAATTTTTCTGTTTATGATCAAAATTATTTATTTATTCTAATTAATTCTCATTTTATTTTCAAAAAAATAAATTAAATTGCCAATTTAAACTTAATGAATTTCAGGAATGTTACATTAATAAAGGATAATTAATTTACTTGATTTAATAAATGATTAAGGATTAAAAGTTAATTAATTTAAAGATTAATTAATTTGAAATTAAAGATCACTAATTAGATATTTAAAAATTATTGATTAATGATTAGAGATTAATTAATTAAGAAATTATGTATAATTAAGTCTTAATTTATCATGTGATTAAGGTTTATGAATTAAGTAATTAATGAGTAATTAATTGAGAAATTAAAGGTTACTTAATTAGTAATTAAGAAGTGCTTAATTTGTAATTAAGTTTTATAAATTAATAATTAAGGTTTTATTAACTAATAATTAAAGAATAATTAATTCGTTATTAAGGATTAATTAAGAAGTTGTTAAATGGTAATTAATTGATTTATCAATAGTGATTAAGGATTAATCAAATGATAATGAAGGATTGGTTAACTATTAATTAAGGATGGGTTAACTGTTAATTAAGGATTAATCAACTGATGATTAAGTAGTAATAAATTTGTAATTATGTATTGTTAATTAATAAATATAAATTAACCAGGATTAGTGACTAATATGATTAAAATTAATCAGATGACTTAATGATCGCACTTATGGATGTTTGGATGGTATGGAATGCTTTGATTTATGTGATATTCCTGATATGTGACGTTTTGCGATATTTTTGAGCTTTGGAATGTAATTTAATTATCTATAATGCATTTATATTATCTATCTATGATTTTGTGAATATAGATAAGCGTTATGAGATTATACCGCTTATCAATATTGATATACTTGAATTTGTGATGATTGATGTTGTTGCACTATTGTGTATACACCTTACATACACAAATACAGATTGCACGTGGAAATCGGTTAAGTCACATATTTTTAAATAGTTTTAAATTTGAATTTTAAATTCAAATGGTTTTCGAAATGGATTGGAACTAAAGTGAAAAACTTTTGAAAATGTGTTTTAAAAATGAAAGTTATTTTGAATAACTTAATAAAGATTTGAAATTTGAATAATTTAATTTAAGTTGGAATTCAATATCTGAAATTGAATTCTATATTTGGTATTTATGACGTAAAAAGGTTATACAAGCTATAAATGTGTTTATATGTTTTTTTAAACCATTTTAAAATGTATGGTTTTGAGAATTATGAAGGAATCTTTGGGAATCGTTTTGAAAGCTATGAAATGAGTCTTTAATTTAAAGACCGGATGAGTTAATCTAATTTGAAATGGAATTGTTTTGAAAGGCTATAAATGAATCTTAATTAAAGGTCGGTGAACCCTGTTTTTAAATTAAAAAAGGGTTTTAAAAAAAAGTGGATCTTTTGTTTAAAAGATTAAAGGGTGGAAATGTTTAAACCATTGAAAGGTTTCTGGAAATGAATCTTTTGTTTAAAAGATTGGAAATGGTAATTTGTTTTAACCATTTGAATAAAAGGTTTTGGATTTTAAAGTTGTGACTTAACTAAAATCCCATATCCATATGTTTTTAAATATCACACTCATTATTCATTCTAGCAGGGAGAGGACCTTTGTGTCGTATAACCCATTCCAAATAACGATACGATGTTATGGATAGCAATTGAAGACCGGTGGTGAAGACCGGATATTTTTGAAAATGAAAGGATTTCTTGTCGAATGTCTCTACATCGGCTGATCCCCGGTATAGAGATTTGAGCACCCATTGTGATGGGAAGTCCGGATGTGATTAGGAATTACCCGGATATGCAAGGGCTTCTTCGAAAGTGCCTTCGGTTCCGTTCGAACCCGTAACAGACTTGTATGGATGTGTGTCTGACGTTACACTTGAAGATGTAAAGCTGGTTTCTATCAAATACATTCCTGTTTGGTGGCGGAGATTTATTCTCTTAGCTTAACACCCTTCTCTGGGACATACAAGCTCAGAGGTTATGTAGTTGATGGTTACTATCGATACATCTCTATTTGAGAATGTGGCATACGAAGTGCTGCTGATCATTTGTTGATCGAAGCATGGCCTTTGTGAAAAGTGTAGCCTTGTGGACGAGACGTCGTCGAGCCTCACACCCCGGAATGGTCGAAACAGGAAGAATGCCACAAGGTTTCAGGGGTAGTACCCCTAAGGTATGCCATTCCTTCTGGAAAAGGGTAGTATCATGGTATGGAGCCCAGATACTTACTCGTGTGGACACTGTAGTATATTTATTACCGTGTGATGTTGTTGTTGGAGGGTCCTCGGATAAAGGTTCCAAAGGACCGAGGGTGGTATATCTTAGGTTTTATCTTTTGGGAAGGGCGTAGCCAGCCTTGTGTTAGCAGAGAGTCGGGTAGGTTATCGGGGCATCCCTCCAGCGGCGTACCCAAGTAGCGATGGGAAGTTCCTTAGCCTGACAATTTGTTGGAAAATACAAAGAAACAATACACGACCTGTATGGTATTAGTTGTATAACCTGCCATGGAATGTGGGGGTAACCTGCTATTGAACATGGTAGCTACAGTAGGCATATGACGAAATATTGTATGCTGGCTAAGATTAATATTATACTTTCGAAATGTTTCCACTATGCACCAATAATAATAATATCAAAATGGTTTACACGTATCAAGCATTTTTGACTATCATAAGGAGAAATCTCCTCCAATTCTACGCTTGCATGGTGTGTGTGTGTGGCGGGAGGCCTTATGGTAGTTTCATTTTTCAAAAAGCATTGCGGATTTCAAAATTTAAATTCTTTTGTTTGTTTTAAAAGATAAAACTATTTTGTTTGCTCACACCAGTCACGTGACTGACCTGTAGTTTGTTGTTCCCTTCCTAAACTCTGGGTGCCCACAATTTCCACACGGGCAGTCTAGAGTTTGGTTTTTCAGATAGTAGATATAGATATCGATTAGGTAGCTTTTAGCTTTCTCTTTGGTATTCTTGGGAGATCTTGGATATTGGAATCTTTGGATTCATGGACGAGACTTGCTTAGCTTGGTGAAACGTGATGGTGGTTCGAGCTTGTAGTTTGGAGTTTTGGCTTTGAGCATTGGATTGGAGTTACAGTTTGATCATTGGAGTTGTCTCTATTTGCTATTCGTTTTTCGCTGTTATTTATTGCCTCTGATAATCTTGTATCATATTGATCATTTTTCTATATTTCGATATTGTATCAACGTTGTATATATTGATATTCATTTCTTTTCTTCCGCTGTGTTGTTATACTTGATGTGTTATAAGCTCCGGCGAACCAGATTCGATGTTTGGATCCGCAGCATTTGAATACGAGTGTTGTATTTGGTGCCTATTTTTGAAGGTTGATTCAGGGTCGTTATAAATAATATCAAACTGTTTTTCAGTATAAAATATTTTGGTTAAAATAAGATAAAAACCAGTCCGTATTTATCTGTGGGTGTGGTCTTATGAGATACCTTTCTTTTCGAAGGTTTTGACATCGGTATGATTTATACATTTAAATTTCGAGTATCTCATGCTGATTAATCAAGCCTGATCTGATTAATTTTTAATACTTGGGTCATATCCGAGTAGTTTCAGGTTTAGCTAAAGAGGCTTGAAGTTTACGGAAGAGAGCAGAGGATCTTCATCTATGCATAGACATATTTTATTATCCGCCGCATCTATTGCATTTGCTTTCATTTTCAGCGTTTGCAATGACAGAGAGTTTATAACTGTCCATGCTGAACCCAGGTTAGACTTTGATATTGTATCAAAGATTTTGCGTTGTAAAGGTTATATATTGAAATAATATATGTTATTCCATTCGTGTGAGATTCTGTTCTGTCTTTATTTTCTTTTTCCCCTAACAATCGGGCTTTTTGGAACTTGGATTTGCGATACAAGGATGTATTAGTGTATCGATTTTCGAGGGTCAAAAACCTTGGTCGTTACATTTTATTCTTTTAGACTGATATTGCACACATCAACTTCTCATTCCAGATATTCCTTAAAACAGTAGGTATGACGTGTCAATTTTAGTTTAAAGATATATTCACATTTGGTCACCCTTATCAAGCCGTATTCTCCGTATTATTGGACAATATTATTTATAATATTTTTAAATAATATAGGTATAATGATAGGGTCGCTACAGTTGGTATCAATTTAACTTTTAAAAAGGCCAAAAGTCAAATTCAACTTCTTCGACCTACAAATTTTCAATCAGTCTACAGTGGTTAAACCATTAGAAAAACAATTTTAGTTGACCACATGGGAAATATAAAATGGAATTGTCCGTAGCAAGATGTGAACAACAAATTTTTCTTTAAAGTTGGCGAACAATTGGCATTAGCCTCAAGATAATGTAAAACTTTTTCATCAGTGAGAACTGTGCAGCTTCCGAAGAATCCACACATTTATATTCGTTCGTATCATGTATCATTCAAAAATAGTGATGATGACAATATAAAACAAACTGAATGGTCATTAACATGAATAAAATGTATGAACTTTAATAGTAGGACTCGTGTTTATTATCTACTAAAATTTATAATAGGTGTTATGATGTGAAATATATCAATAAATAAATATTCAATGTTTAATTTAAGTTATTCCTTAGGAATTATGACTTCATGACCAAATGATCCTAAGAAAACCAATATTATTTAAAATAAAGCTTTTCCATAGGATGTTGATTTAGGATTTACAGTGACTAGCCCGAAATATAATACAGAGGAATAGTGTAATACAATACAAATAGAATGGTTATATACATTGTAATACAATCCAAATGGAATGGTTATAAATTAACATTGATAACATGCAGAATCTTTAATAGTAGGACTCGTGTTTATTATCTTATAAAAATTATAATAGGTGTATATAGTTTAGTTACTGTCATAAAAATAAAAAATGCACTAAACACATCGATTTTGCAAAACCAAATTAATTAGATGTGTGAAAGGTAAAACACACTCCAACAAACTAAGGAAAATAAATTCAATCATATGAATCGACACTAGGTAAAGTGTAATGGAACGAAACTCCTTAATTAAAGTAAAATTAATAACTTATATAGAGATGATTTATTTGGGAAATATGTCATGGTTATGAATCTATCAAAAGCAGCAATGTCTTCTTTCTATATTACTAAAAGAAATTACTTGAGAGGTTTGCTTTCAAGAGCAACATCATAATATTAGACTGATTATTTTAGAAAACGAATATGGAGGAGGATGAGATTTAGGTTTGTAGTGCTGTGTGACCGCATAGTGGAGTTTGCTATTGGTCATATCGTCAAAGTTAAAGCATTTTGTGGGCGGGAACATTGGATTGTACGAAGATTAGGGTTAGGCAGAAAATGGGAGAACAATGTGAATATAATATTTCTTTGGTAAAAGGGACGGATGGTTTCTTAGTTACACGTAGCGGACACAAATTTAATTTCCCCAAGAAATAGAAGGAGGTTTTAGAGCAAAGGAAGCTCTACTCACTACTAATAAGAAGCTCTGCTCATTATTAGTAATATAACTAGTATGGGACCCGTGCTTCGCA
The DNA here is from genome assembly GCA_030765085.1 of Allium cepa. Lineage (NCBI taxonomy): Eukaryota > Viridiplantae > Streptophyta > Magnoliopsida > Asparagales > Amaryllidaceae > Allium > Allium cepa. Next base: position 380,544,688 of record CM060942.1, on the reverse strand, counting down.
CACGGGCTGATGTTAGTTAGTGTTACTTTTCTGAATGTTATTATTTTTTAATCATTACTTAGAAAATTTGTTGGATATAATTTATTACTGATTTTTTGAGTGTTATTATTTTTTAATTATTACAAAGAAAATTTGTTGGAGATAATTATTACTTGGATGCATTAGTTAGTAATGAATTACTTCACATATTCTAATAGAAACAAAAACTTGTTTGTCGTACTCAAGGACCAGACATTATCTTAAACAAAAACTAATTAGCAGTTAATACTAGCACCAAAGCAACTGTAGGCTGTAGCAATTACAAAAAAAATGTTTAACATCTTTTTGTAATTAGTAGATAGAGTAATGTGAAAGTAGTTGAAAATATGGGCAATTAGCTTTTCTTTTACACCAATGGTTACAATATTGTACTGTAATTAAAGCATGTTCAAGCAAATAGTTAATGACTAAAAATAAGTTGTACATGTAACTAATCAAATACCATACCGCATAAAAGTGGTTGAAATGCCGACTGGAAAAAAGTAACAGTAAAGGATAGATCGACAGTGATTTACCGAATTGTTGCTAACATAGCAATTTTAATACATCAAGCTTCCTTCTTCCTTTTTTTTTCTTGATTTATATTGTAACCATGGTTTTATTGACATCCTATGAGTAGTTAATATAGTCAGCTTTAGATTTGATAATGTAACAACAATGTCCAGATTAAATAATTTTATCAAATTTATGAAAATTTCAAACCCAAAATAATATAATTAATTATCTGCATGAAAGATCATTTATTCATTTTATTTCAAAATACATTTTAAATATCCAATCTGATTTCCAGCTCTGTTTCCTTAGTATAAAAATTTCCACAGTGCTTTATAACATTTTTAATTCTTAACAAATAAAATTATTTTCCAAAATTATATTTTACTTTCGCATTATTTCATAGAGTTCTAGTTTATTAACATGGTTGACCACATCACTATCTGATATATGTTAATTAATTATTGGTAGCGTGAAGAAATATTTACATCTCTTTTTTTGTATTAAGGAACAAAATCTGGAAAGTGACCATGTCCTTATGTATTTTAGTGGATCAGGGACAACTAACTGGAAGAAGAATAATATGTGAAGGGCCAAACATGGTATTGAGCAGAACTAGCTAGTTATAGTTATAATACTAAACGAATATGCAGAGAGAACTCATCACATTAATTAAGAAACAAAAGGCATGTGCCTTTTATAAATTATATATTTCACAGCTTTTTTATTGTTCAAATTGAGTTTAGCCTAATACGTAACTTGTAAGGCTCCGTTTGGGAGTTTTGTAGTACCGGTCATGAAAGGTTTTGAAAGTACTGGTTTTGATCATCAATGATTGTAACGATTTTGGTTGATTTATATAAAGTGTTGTTATAACCGATCAATGCATGCTTGGAAGTTTAACACACAACGGTTTTGAGAGTTTTTCACTGAAGTAACATTACATATATATCCTTATATTTTGAGAAGTTTAATTCTACAATACAAACAGTGGGGGCAAAATTGAAAAAATAAGTTATAACCCTTCAAAACATCTCAATTTGATAGGTTGATAATTGACATTAAAATTACACTGCACATGTTTTCACCGGCTTTATGACCAACAACAACCAGTGTGAAAAAAAACTTATAAGCAAGGGTTATGATAACACTTGAAATACAGAACCGCCCAAAACTAATCAAAAATGATGAACAATAAACACCCAAGCAGAACGTTGCAAACTGCAATTTAAAAGTTATGCAAGTCAGCAATAACAACATGGAGTTTTATCTTTTGTGTTAAGATCAGATATTTGTTAAAATAAATATTCATGATCCACATATTAGAGTCCATTAACATCGCTTAGCATTTTACATGGTAGTTCAAACTATTTTCGACTAAACTCGGCATAAATATGTAAGTTTATTAATCATACACGTATAAAGCTTTGTTTTCTTATGGCCATGGTATCAATTTTGTCATACGAATATGATGAGTTAGCATCCAATAAATGAGATTGAGCTAATTTTTAGTCATAGCGACGTTAATAAGGTAATAAAAGAAGTCAAGGAGACAGTTCGAAGTATAAAAGGAAGATCACCAAGACAGTATTCAAAGGCATTGAGAATCTAGGCATAAACATAGAAAAAAGCACAATAACTTCAAACTTTAAAATATAAAAGTTCAAGTTTAGCGATTCTAACCTGATTGCATCTACTAAAGCAGTTTGACTAACTGTGACTCGGTATATGATTTCATCTATTATTGAGACAACTATTTGTCTCTACATTTGCATACATGTTATATAAGATCACGGATATCACAACTCACATTTGGAATGATCCTATAACATTAAGATATCTTTGAATATTTAAGAACTTAACTTCTATATTAACTTTGTTCATCGGTGCTTAACATTTACCAGATTGGTAATATGTGGAGAGAACATCCCGCTAACTAATGATATTGTTTAGCAAAATTTTACAACCATCATAACTGAACGAAATTGTCATGTTCCAATGATTTACCAACATTTTCACGATTACCATTTATGATATGAACTTGATAGGGTATAGTTCGCAATTGCTTACAGGAAATCAATATTTTCGTTGAGATCTTTGAATTGTAAATATAAACTAGAACAATGAAAAAGAGTTATAATTATATAACCTACTCATTTAGAAATGGTCGCTCCTACAGATGTATTGCAAAATATGAAAACCATTCATAACATTAACAACTTATTGTCCAGATTTGAAAATTCATCTATAAAAAAGAAAAAGAAAAAATGTAGCACTAAGGATATCCAAATTGTACAAAAATCACTTAAATTATCGAACAAACAAATAACTTACTGTATTGTAGCATGCCTCGTTGATCAAATTTTTCCGTACCACATATATACAACATTTACATGAGCTCTTAGAGCATTCCCAACCGTTGTGACATGTCAATTCAAACTCATTCAACTAAAACTCACCCCCACTCTACAAAAGGAGAAACACTCCTTAGCCAACTTTAATTTAACCTGCTAAGGAAATAGAGCATTAGCCTGCTAAAAGAATGTCGACTAAGACCACAATCCCACTTTCGGGTTGCCAAAACAACCCAAAAGTGGACAACCCATCCCCTATTGGGGGTCGGTGGTTGCTAACCAACCCACGATTTGGAATTCTCTTTACTTGCTACCGATGCATCATTCTCAACATATATATTGTACTCAATTAGAGACGTACACTACATTAACTATCATGTTGTTACTATGAATCAAATAGTTAAATTTTCTGCTAATATAATATTCTTTCCGTCAAACATATTACAAGCTTAGTTTTCATACCCCTGACAGAATAACACCTACCTAGTCATGTACTACTTCTTTACTGATCTTCTTGCAGTTAAAAAATTGGCAAAAGTATTCATTTCATACTATGCACCCGCCTAGGCTCATAAATTTTGTCAAATCCTCACCACTTTGTTAAAAATGTTTTGGACTTTTGTTGGCCAATTTTCTAGTAAAATAATATTTTAAAATATTTTAAGCTATGATAATATGTTCGTATTTATGGTGCTGCTGATGTGTACAGTTTTTTAACTGTCAATAATTAATGATACGAGTTTGTGCATTTATAGGAATTTAAAATAGGAGAAGTGACAGTGCAATCATAGTTATGAACCATTTGTTGTCCAAATGATAATATGTGTATGAAGCCTGAGATATTAGTGATAGATAATTTAATAACAAGTTGTTCTAAACTAATCGTGTTTGAAATTTTAAGCAGCTCAACTACATTATGCTATCATGGTGGCACTGGGTGTATTCACAGTCCAATGATATTTCAAACATAAAAATAAACGTTCACTTAGATGTAGAAGAATTAACATGAAGTTGTTTGGTTCCATCCCAATATAAACATGGGATAGGCACTTTTGAATATTTACGCACATATAAATAGAAATGTTTCCTACCCTTTTTTTTCTAAAAATGCCTCAATGATCCAATAATGGGATTTTCCAATGATTAATAAAAAAATTCTCCAACAATTTCGTTTGGGTTCAGAGAAAATGTTATATCGTTTCTTTACACGAAGATTTTGATTTGAAAAAATGATCCAACTTCCAAATTTGAGCAGCCATAGTTTAGAAACTGTGGAATAAAATAAACAATTGTAGATGGTAATAAAAAGTGACAAATGTTAAGAAAAGGAAGGGAAAATAAGCATGTTGGAATTCAAATGGAAGCAAAAATAAACTTTGTAATAGAAGTGTCAAATATTGGCAACATAACATTTCAGGAATTAAAAAAGGCATAAAATATTAATAGTTTAATAAGGTTGTAAATTTCCAAAATATGATAAGGAGAGACACAAGAAGGCTGATTAAATGTGACGAGTTATACTTAAACATGAGGTAAGTTAGACTGAATAATAATGACCATAAATACCCACATCGTTCTAGAAGAAAATGCTTCAAAGAATCATTGATTACCGAATGGCGAACACATAAGATGTTGACTGCACAATACAACCCATTAATTTCAACAAGTGTCATCAACACACATTGATTATTCCCATGTTTATTCTTTATTCATGGAAGAAATCGAATGAAAAACTTGTTTTTTCCCAGTGACTATATTTCTTACGGTAAATAGAGATAAACTTACATAAAGCGATTGTAGATTCACTACTAAAAGGCCAACTCGCTTCAGGATATATTTGAATTTGCAAGCAATTCCTTGAATATTATGAATGAGTTCCATATATCGATATTATTTTCATTCATATAGTATGTATGTTCAAACTCATATTCACATGCAAAGTCAATGGAATACCTGTTAGAAAACTGCTATTAGAAACTACAATCGTTTCATTTACTTTTAACGTTATGCAGTTTCTAATCTTAATGTGACCCTATTAATTAGGTCATAAATAGAACGTTTCATTTATCTTTAACGTTATGTAATTTCTAATCTTAATATGACCCGATTAATTAAGTCATAAATAGACCGTTCTATAATTAGAACATTAGCACTGTGATTAATCTTAAGCGTTGAACTGGTATATGATGGACGTACCAGATTTGGAGTTAAATGTTATGTAAAGGATTGGGTCCTCTCTCTTCTAGGATATAGATGTATTCTTCTCCATCAAGAAACACATAAAGAAATAGGGTTAGAGAGGGAAACCGAATTCTGAGAAGAAGAGTAATTATTAGAAGTCAGAAGAAGAAGATGACAGCCATTACATCTTCCGCTGTTAATCAACGTACGTCATTTTAAACAAAAAAAATTCATATTAAGTTTTGTTTGTGAAATATTTGGTATTGGTTATCCTTGGGCTATTACTTGAATTATTCATCATTAATCATGAAAGATCGAACAGTAAAGAATTTCTGACTTTTGGTATCGGAGCGACCGATCAATAACTGAATATTTCCTATGATTGCAATTGATCTGTTCTATGCTTTACTCATGATGCTTAATCAAGTATGTGTTATAAGTCAATTTTGCACATGAGATTTATGATTTTGTTAATTACCAAAGTGGCCAAAGTCAGAATAATCATTCAGTGCATAAGTGACATAATGATTATCGATAGAAATTGCCAGTTATAATAATACCAATTAAAAAACACTAACGTCACTAATGGTAGAACCTTAAAACTTACTCAAGGGAAAGTTATGTTCTATAACTAGTTGACATGATGAGGTTTAATAGTTATCTTCAGTAAATAAATATTGATGATCCAAAGATGTCAGTTTTATTTAATTGAATATATTTGTTACTTACTCATGTTTTGGTACTTAATTATGTTAAGTATAAGATAGTATCTACCCAAAGGAGTGCTATATTATACTATTATGTACATATCTGAATCCGTAAGCTATAAGCTCATACTTATTTCAATTTTTTTATTTAATTTGCAGCAGTTCCCATGAATAGACATGCTTCATCTGTTACATTGTTCACTGGTGTTAATTTTTATGAATGGAGAGAACAAGTCAATTTCCATTTAGTGTTCAGGATCTTAACTTGGTACCTCTTGAGGAAAGACCTGTTGTTCTTACAACGGCTAGTACTGAGACAGAAAAATCACACCATAAAACATGGGAACGCAGTAACAGATTGAGCCTCATGTTTATTAAGATGACTATTGCTGACAACATCAAGTCAACAATTCCGCAAACAGAAAGTGCTAAGGAATATATGCTGTTTGCGGAAGAGCATTTTCGTTCGGCTGATAAGCCACTCCTTGGTACTCTTATGGCAGAACTCATGACCATGAAGTTTGATGGGTTGTGAACTATGCAAGAGCACATTATAGAGATGACTAATCTTGCAGCAAGGTTAAACTCCCTTGGACATACAGTAGAGGATTCTTTTCTTGTCCAGTTTATCCTGAAGTCGCAACCTTCTGAATATGGACCTTTTCAAATTAACTATAACACTATAAAGGATAAGTGGAATGTTAATGAATTGGCCAGTAGACTTGTTCAGGAAGAAGTACGTTTGAAAAATCAAGTGAATCACTCAGTAAGTTTTGTGAGTAATAAAGATGGTAAAGAAAAGAATGGAAAATCTAGTCATTTCACGAAGAAAAAGGCACCTGCTAAGAATGGGCAGGATAAGGAAAAGAAGGAACTAAAGGATGTTCGATGTCATTTCTGTAAAGAAATGACATTATCAAAATGACTGTCTGAAAAGGATAGCTCGGTTCGAAAAGAAAGGGATTTCTTATGATCCGAACCACAAATCCAAATAAAGATTGTTTCTCTTTATGGGAAACGGAATGAAATCCACAATAAAAGGCATTGGGACTTGTCGTCTAATTCTAGAAAGTGGATATGTATTAGACTTATATAGTACCCTTTGTGCACCTTCATTATCTAGAAACCTTATTTCCATAAGTAAGTTGCATATTTCTAGTTTTAAATGTACGTTCGAATCTGGTTGTTTTGATTTATATAAGAATACTGATAATGTTGGTTCTGGTTTTCTAGTTGATGGTTTATATAAATTGAAACTGAATGACACTTATGCGAATTCCTTGCTGAATATAATAAATGATGTTGGATGCAAACGTAGCATGTTGAATGAAAATTCTGCTTTCTTATGGCATAAAAGACTAGGTCACATATCCAAAGAAAGAATGATGAGATTAGTAAGTAATGAAATTTTGCCAAATTTGAACTTTAGTGTTCTAGAATTATGTTTGGATTGTATTAAAGGTAAACAAACCAAACATAATAAGAAAGGAGCTACTAGAAGCAGCCAGCTTCTTGAAATAATGCACACTGATATTTGCGGACCTATGTACACTCCAGCCTTTAATGGAGAAAAATATTTCATCACTTTTATTGACAATTTTCCCGCTATGGTTATGTCTATTTGCTTCATGAAAAATATCAATCTGTGAATGTCCTTGAGACGTTTGTTAAGTAAGTTGAGAGGCAATTAGATAAAAAGGTGAAAATCATGAGGTCTGATAGAGGTGGTGAATATTATGGAAAATATAATGAGTCAGGCTAGTGTCTAGGTCCATTTGCAAAAATTTTCGAAAGCCATGGCATATGTGTGCAATACACAATGCCAGGTACACCACAGCAAAATGGTGTAGCAGAAAGGCGCAATAGGACGTTAATAGATATGATTAGGAGTATGATGTCAGATTCTACACTACCTAAGAATTTGTGGTTGTATGCTCTCAAAACCGCTAATTATTTGTTGAATAGGGTTCTTAGTAAAGCTGTTCAAAAGACTCCATTTGAATTATGGACTAAGTGGAAACCTAGCTTAAGACACCTGCATGTTTGGGGTTGTCTAGCGGAAGCGAGAATTTATAATCCACGTGAAAAGAAATTAGATTCTCGAATGATTAGTGGGTATTTATTAGGTTATCCTGAAAAATATAAAGGATATGTATTTTATTGTCCTAATCATAGTCCAAGAATTGTAGAAGCTGGTAATGTGAGATTCATTGAGATTGGTGAAGTCAGTGGGAGTACTAGAAGAGAAATAATGGAAATAAAGGAAACAAAGATAAATGTTACATTGCCTAGAATAGTTCCTCCATCTACTATTCTCCAAATTGTTCCAGCTGTTGGAGAACAGCATGATGATGAACATATAAATGAAGAAGTACTTCCTGAAGGAAATGATTTACATAATGCTGATATGCATGTACCACAACAAGTAGCATTAAGAAGATCTCAAAGAGATCATAGTTCAGCTATTTCTAATGATTGTATGGTTTATATCCAAGAATCAGATTATGATATAGGAATCATGTAGCGACCCGACTTCCTATCTACACGAAATCGCATCACTAGTGAAGAAAGAAAGGGATAGAAGAAGAAAAGAAAGAGAAAGAAGAAAGACAACAACATCAGAGAACTCATAGCGGAACGAATAAAATATAATATATCAAATAAATTAATACATAGTATCATAATACATCAGAGTTATACAACTTATTCAACACATATTAGACAGTTATAAACATCTGTCTAATTCATACAACTCAAGTACAATTGAAGAAACAGATACCAAACACACAGCGGAATCAATATATCTACACGTCGAAGCCTCCTGCTCCATATCTCCTCCAAAATTCGTCAAGCAAACCTGAATCAGTTGACTACTCATACGTAATATGAGTACCCAAGAGTTTAATAAAACAGAAAATAAACACTTGGGTCAGACAGGGGTCTGGTGTGAGTAAACGGTTTAAAATTGCTTAACTTTAGAAAAACCTTTGAAAAGAAAAGGTATCACGTAAGACTTCCCACACATAAACATGGAAAAGTTTTTGCCTTACGCTAACCAAAACATTTAATAGGAAATCCAGTGATATTATAATAGTGTCTAGGGTTTTCAAAATAAAATACAGATATAGCTGGAATGCTTACATCTCACATTCCAACATAGTTGGGCACAATCAAAACCATACAGGCACTTATTGGATTTTGGATTCCATCAATGGCAGGGATACTGGGGTACCGCCCGTCACAGTACGTGGCCTAGATCACCGTACCGAGGATTACTCCCTTCATCCCCTGCAACACAAGGCCGGGACCATTCCTTACTGAACAGTCCCGAACAAGACAACCCCCGCGGTTGTCCGGAATTCAACCGCCCCACACAGCCAAATAAAAAGGGACTTCTAGACAGGAGTAAATCTTGCTCTCCAATGAGAGCAACCCACGAAGCCTTGCTGCACCTCCCCTGTTTTAGCCATTCCCGGTTGATGAGGCTGTGATTACCTTTATAGAACACATCTCTTAGAATGCTCATCGTCCTCCTGACGATGTGCTGAAAGCATTCAATCCATACAAGTTCGTTCGGGTTCGAACGAAGCTGAAGGCACTATCTCGTTGCACTCATTATTGGAATCACCCTCAGAGTCAACGACCATAGCCCTTGCACTCTAAATCTCCATCTCGAATCTATAAGTACTATTCCGTCAAACTCATTACGGAATCACCTACAGAGTTATACTGACGTATAGCCCTTATACCTCGAGTCTTCACTTGCTCCACTTGGATTAACGACCTAACGTTTAATTGGAATCGATGTGGTTTTCGGATTCCAAATATGGAAACCCGATCCCGGTCTCACCGAAACCAAACGCCATTTTAATGTCCAAGTTGTACTTAAGGGTTTAACAATTAACTTATTCAGGATGATATAAACAGATGGATGAATAACATTACAATAGATAATTCATATCAACATTCATCTCATAATGCAGCATATCACATATCTCATAGACATCCAAATCATCCAGTATCAACCAAACACCCAATATTAATCATCCAATATCATTCAACATCCAATATAAATCATTCAATATCAACCATTCAATATTAATCAATCACCCATAGCAGAATTGATTAACTTTTAATTAATTTAATTAACCTCTAATTAAATTAATTACTATCCTTTGATGATGCAGCAAGGCCTATGGGAATTCAGAAGTTAGACCATATTAAGTCGTGCACAAGTCAAGGAGCTTCGGATTTAACTCGTAAGTCGTACACGAGACAATTGAAGGAGATATATGAGAGGGATGCATCTCTTGACGGAGCTTCGGATTTAACTCGTAAGTCGTACACGAGACAATTGAAGGAGATATATGAGAGGGATGCATCTCTTGACGGCTTAAGTCATACGTGTTTGATGAGTCGTTCACGGGTTAATAGATGCATGAGTCGTGTCCGACCTAACGAAGCTTGGAGGAACGAGCTACGGCTTAACAAAAGGGGAGATGAGGCATCGGGCTTGAGTCGTCTCCGACTCAAGAGCATGGAACGTTTCCCGACCTAATTGGGCGAGAGAAGAGGAGGCACGAGATAACAGATACTTGAGTCGCATACGAGTTAAGGGAACAAGATTACGACTCAAGGAGATCGTGGGGTGTTCGTACCTGATGAGTCGTACACGACTCAACAACTTATCCATAAGTCGTGCCCGAGTTAACATCAAGAGGGAGAAGGGTTCAACTGATGGAAGATTGAGTCGGTCAGTTGATGAGTCGGTTGAGTCGTGAGTCGCTGGGCTTGTTGAGTCGGCAAGAGATGAGTCGGTCATAGATGTAATGTGTTAGGTCGTTAACGACCTTGGATGAGTCGGTTGAATTTTGGTCTGTTGTAAAAACGTTGAGTCGCAAGTGTTAAGTCGGTCACGACTTAAAATGGGTCGTGAGTCGGTGCCGACCTAAGAGTTGGGTGTTGTTGTTGGTTGAGTTGTAATTCTCTATAAATAGCGTGTGTGTTGTAATTTTTGTGGTAGTTGAATATTGAATAAAATTTCCTTTTGTTAGCTTTGTGCTTTCATACCAATTGGTAGTTGAGTGTAATCTCCTATCTCCTCTTTCGGTTAATCGAGTGCGCTCGATTCAACGATCGTAGAAGCCGATTCACGGAATCTAGTGCGCTAGATCAACGTGCGAAGAATCGTAGATCTTTGAACACGGTATAGTGCGCTATCAACGTGTTTGAGATAGCTAGAGTTCGGTATCTTTGGATCAACGAACTTGGGCGTTTTGGTATCTTCAACTCACCGATTGCTACATTTCATCGATCGAAGTTTTGTTTGATTAATCCGCTGCGTCATTATTGGTATCAGAGCCATACTTAGCCAATCATAGCTAAGTTTGATTCTTGGAGCCAAGTTTTTGAAGTTTTTGAAGTTGAAGGAGTTCATCGTGTTCATATTGAAGTTGCATCAAGTTAGGAGTGTTTGATCCATTTCATTTTGGATCGAGGAGTTGGACTTTGTTTGGATTTTGACTTGGAGTTTTTGCGCGCCAAGGAGTTTGAATTTGAAGAAGGCCGTGTATACTTGGAGTAGTCGTGCCTTGTTGATTGCATTGAAGTGTTTGTAGTAGGTGGCCAAGACAAGTTGTACCGAGGCAAGTCATAGCGAGTCAAGGTAGAGCCGACCTAACTTGAACCGAGTTAGTGTGAGCCGTGAACATCTATTGCCGATCTAAGGTTGAGCCTAGATTGCTTTATTGTGTGAAATTTCGAAGTATTGTGTTCAATTTGTTGAAGTTTGTGAAGTTTACAACCATGCCACCAAGGAGAGCTAACCGACATCAAAACGTTGAAGCTTTGTATCGTAGAGAAGAAGCCGAGCTTATGGAACAACGTATTAATGAAAAGTTTGATGAAGGCATTGGTAAATTGGAGAGATTGATGACTGATTTGAATCAAAGGAGGAGATCACCAAACTCGAACCATGGAGGAAACCGAGTTTCGCCATCGGTTACGGAAGCGAGGAGGGTATCACCACATTCTTGTAGAGATAGAAGAGAAACATCAATTTCATCACGAAGAGATCATCATGACTATGCACATGAAGAAAGAAGAAGTCATCGAGAATTTGACCATGAAGCATATAGAGATGAAGAGAGACATAGTCAAAGAAGCATGCATGAACGAAGGGATGATATTAGTCGAGATCGATGTAGGCGTACTTTTGATTTTGTTGAAGAGGGTGATAGAGCAAGTATTCATTATAGAGATCGAGACCAAATTCGGAATTCGTACCGTGATGTGGAGGATGATCGTCGTTGGGAGTCGGGTATGAAAATGGAAATTCCAGAATTTAAAGGCGGGATGGTTGCTGAGGAGTTTTTAGATTGGGTTTCAAATGTGGAGGAAATCTTTGATTTCAAGGAGGTGCCGGAGAATAGAAGGGTGAAGTTAGTTGCTACAAGGCTGAGGGGAAGAGCTTTGGCATGGTGGCAGCAAACTAAACTTACTCGTGAACGGATGGGAAAGTCAAAGATAGAATCATGGGATAAGATGAAAAAGTTGATGAGATCTACTTTCCTACCTTACAACTATCAATCACTTATGTATCAGAGGTTGCAGAATCTGAGGCAAGGGACGAAGTCTGTTAGTGATTATGCTGATGAATTTTACCAACTCATTGCCAGGAATGATATTATGGAAACGGAAGAACAGCTAACTGCTAGATTCATTGGGGGATTGAGAATGCAGATCCAGGATATGGTTAATATGTTTGATCCTAGATCCGTTGCAGAAGCACATCAGAAAGCGTTAGCTTGGGAGAAACAAGGAAGACGTGGAGGTGGTGTGTTTACTAATTCCAATAATCAAGCAAGGGGTGTTGGTGGAAGTTCTAATGTTCCTAAACCTGTTTCAAAGCCAGTGGTGAAGGAGGCTGAGAAGGCGAAGGTTAGCAGTGGGTTCAAGTGTTATAATTGTCAAGAGTTGGGTCACAAAAGCAATGAATGTCCGAAGCCGAAGAAGAGAACCATGGTTGCAGAAGTTGAGGAGGATAATGGTGAGGAGGCAGAATGTTCTAATACACCTTATGTTGAGGAGGAAGAAGAAGTGTCGGGAGATGAAGGTTGTAATCTTATGATGAGGAGGTCATGTCTTACACCAAAGCAAGAGGAGGATTGTAGTTGGTTGAGAAGCAATATTTTTCAATCGACATGTACTATTCTGGGGAAAGTTTGCAAGTTCGTTATTGATGCGGGAAGTTGTGATAATATTATTTCTACAGAGGCAGTGAGAAAGTTGAACTTGAAGACCGAGAAGCATCCTAAACCATACAAGCTTGCATGGTTAAGAAAAGGGGGTGAAGTAAAAGTGTGTCGAAGAGCTTGTGTGAATTTTTCGATTGGGAAGAAGTATAAAGATGAAATTTGGTGTGATGTAGTAGATATGGATGTTTGTCACTTATTGTTGGGCAGACCATGGCAGTTCGATAGAGCAGTTCAACATGACGGTCGTGCCAATAGTTACAGTTTCATGTTCGAGGGTACTAAAATCACTTTGGTTCCTAAGAAGCAACAGCAGAAGGAGAACAAACTGGAGGAGATTGAAGAATTGAAAACTCTATTGACTTTGAAAGAGTTTGTCAAGGAAGTAGAGGAAGAACCGGAAATGTTTCTGTTAATTGGGAGAGAGAGTAGCGAAGAAGTTGAGATTCCAGAAGAAGTAAAGCCTGTTTTGAAAGAATTTGAAGATGTCTTTCCAGAGGAGTTGCCAAAGGAATTACCGCCACTTAGAGACATTCAACATCAGATTGATCTTGTTCCAGGAGCAGTGTTACCACATCGACCACATTACCGAATGAGTCCAAAGGAACATGAGGAATTACGAAGGCAGGTGGAAGAGTTGCTTGAACAGGGACGTATTCAGGAAAGTTTGAGTCCATGTGCTGTGCCAGCATTGTTGGTACCCAAGAAGGACGGAACTTGGAGGATGTGCACTGATAGTAGAGCTTTGAATAAGATCACTGTACGTTACAGATTTCCTATGCCAAGGTTGGATGATTTGTTGGATCAGTTGAGTGGGGCAACTATATTTTCAAAGATTGATTTGAAGAGTGGTTATCATCAAATTCGTATCAGACCTGGAGACGAATGGAAGACAGCTTTCAAAACTAGAGAGGGGTTGTACGAATGGTTGGTTATGCCATTTGGTTTGTCTAATGCACCTAGTACATTCATGCGGGTGATGAATCAAATCTTTCGACCATTCATTGGGAAATTCGTTGTGGTGTACTTCGATGATATTCTGATTTATAGCAGGAGTATGGAGGAGCATGTTCTACATTTGAGGGAAGTATTGCTTATTCTTCGCGAAGAACAATTTTATGCTGCTACAAAGAAATGTGTGTTTATGACACCTACTGTTTTATTCCTTGGTTATGTTGTTTCAGGGAAAGGTATTCAAGTTGACCAGAGTAAAGTGAAGGCAGTCAGGAATTGGCCACAGCCAAAGACAATTACAGAAGTACGAAGTTTTCATGGGCTAGCGTCATTCTACCGAAGATTCATTCCACACTTCAGTAGCGTGATGGCGCCAGTGACTGATTGCATGAAAGGGAAACAGTTTGTGTGGTCAGAAGAAGCGGGAGTTGCCTTTGAGAGAATCAAGGAATTGTTGACGTCTGCACCAATTCTTGTTTTACCGAATTTTCAGTTATTGTTTGAATTACACACTGATGCTTCGAAGGTTGGTATCGGAGGAGTATTGAGTCAGAATGGGAAACCAGTTGCCTATTTCAGTGAGAAGTTGTCAGGGGCAAAGATGAGATACAGTACATATGACGTTGAATTTTATGCTGTTGTTCAGGCTGTTAAGCATTGGAGACATTACTTATTTCAGAAGGAATTTGTTCTGTACACTGATCACGAAGCTTTGAAACACTTACAGGGGCAGGATAAGATCTCCGCGAGACATGCATCATGGATTTCTTATTTACAGCAGTTTACCTTTGTCGTTAAACACAAATCAGGGGTGACGAATCGAGTAGCTGATGCTTTGAGTAGGAGGAGTCATTTACTAACGACAATGAAGGTTGAAGTGACGGGGTTTGAAATGTTGCCTGAGATGATTGAAGGAGATCCTTACTTTGTGAAATATGTTGAGAAAGTGAAGGATGGGAGTACCGATGAATTCATGTTAGTTGATGGTTTTCTGTTTAAAGGAAATCGTTTATGTATTCCGGATTGTAGTTTGAGGATGAAAATTGTGAAGGAATTGCACGAGGAAGGACATGTGGGCCGTGATCGTACTTTGCAGTTGATTTCACAGTCTTATTTTTGGCCGTCGATGAGGAAAGAGGTTGAAAGGTTCGTGGAGCGATGTCATATTTGCCAGGTTTCAAAGGGGACAGCAACGAATGCAGGGTTGTATATGCCATTACCAGTACCAACTAAGCCATGGGTTGATATTAGCATGGATTTCGTTTTGGGTTTGCCGAGAACTCAAAGGGGAAATGATTCGATATTTGTTGTGGTGGACAGGTTTTCAAAGATGGCACATTTTGTTGCTTGCAAGAAGACAGCAGATGCAGTTCGAGTGGCGCAGTTATTTTTCAAGGAGATTTATCGACTTCATGGTTTACCAGAATCTATTGTTTCTGATCGAGATACTCGTTTTCTGAGTCACTTTTGGTTGAGTTTGTGGAAGATGGTGGGAACGAAACTGAAATTTAGCAGTGCTTATCATCCACAAACTGACGGGCAGACAGAAGTTGTTAACAGGTCATTGGGAAATTTGTTGCGTTGTCTTGTACAGGATAATTTGAGAAGTTGGGACCTGAAATTATGCCAAGCTGAATTTGCTCATAATCATGCAGTAAACCGTAGCACGGGATTCAGTCCGTTTCAGATTGTTTATTCAAATTTACCCAGGGGACC
The DNA here is from genome assembly GCA_030765085.1 of Allium cepa. NCBI lineage: Eukaryota > Viridiplantae > Streptophyta > Magnoliopsida > Asparagales > Amaryllidaceae > Allium > Allium cepa. Next base: position 380,528,992 of record CM060942.1, on the reverse strand, counting down.
GTTGGATTTAGCAGTAGTACCACAGTCGAAGGGAACAGTTAAACGAGGTGCTGATTTTGTTGATGAGCTGACTGAATGTCATAGAATCGTTAAGGAACGATTGGAAAAGTCGAACGAGAAATATAAGAAGTTTGCAGATTTGAAACGTCGAAATGTTGAACTTAATGAAGGCGATTTGGTTTATGCCGTGTTAACAAAGGATCGTTTTCCAGTGGGTGCTTATAACAAGTTGAAGGCGCGAAAGATTGGTCCAGTTGAAGTTTTGAAGAAAATCAATGAGAATGCTTATCGATTAAAGTTACCAGATGATGTTTATACTTCTGATGTTTTTAACATCAAACACTTAATTCCGTATCATGGGAATGAGGTTGTTGAGGAAGAATTTACAAATTCGAGGTCGAATTTTTCTCAACCAGGGGAGGATGATGCAGCAAGGCCTATGGGAATTCAGAAGTTAGACCATATAAAGTCGTGCACAAGTCAAGGAGCTTCGGATTTAACTCGTAAGTCGTACACGAGACAATTGAAGGAGATATATGAGAGGGATGCATCTCTTGACGGAGCTTCGGATTTAACTCGTAAGTCGTACACGAGACAATTGAAGGAGATATATGAGAGGGATGCATCTCTTGACGGCTTAAGTCATACGTGTTTGATGAGTCGTTCACGGGTTAATAGATGCATGAGTCGTGTCCGACCTAACGAAGCTTGGAGGAACGAGCTACGGCTTAACAAAAGGGGAGATGAGGCATCGGGCTTGAGTCGTCTCCGACTCAAGAGCATGGAACGTTTCCCGACCTAATTGGGCGAGAGAAGAGGAGGCACGAGATAACAGATACTTGAGTCGCATACGAGTTAAGGGAACAAGATTACGACTCAAGGAGATCGTGGGGTGTTCGTACCTGATGAGTCGTACACGACTCAACAACTTATCCATAAGTCGTGCCCGAGTTAACATCAAGAGGGAGAAGGGTTCAACTGATGGAAGATTGAGTCGGTCAGTTGATGAGTCGGTTGAGTCGTGAGTCGCTGGGCTTGTTGAGTCGGCAAGAGATGAGTCGGTCATAGATGTAATGTGTTAGGTCGTTAACGACCTTGGATGAGTCGGTTGAATTTTGGTCTGTTGTAAAAACGTTGAGTCGCAAGTGTTAAGTCGGTCACGACTTAAAATGGGTCGTGAGTCGGTGCCGACCTAAGAGTTGGGTGTTGTTGTTGGTTGAGTTGTAATTCTCTATAAATAGCGTGTGTGTTGTAATTTTTGTGGTAGTTGAATATTGAATAAAATTTCCTTTTGTTAGCTTTGTGTTTTCATACCAATTGGTAGTTGAGTGTAATCTCCTATCTCCTCTTTCGGTTAATCGAGTGCGCTCGATTCAACGATCGTAGAAGCCGATTCACGGAATCTAGTGCGCTAGATCAACGTGCGAAGAATCGTAGATCTTTGAACACGGTATAGTGCGCTATCAACGTGTTTGAGATAGCTAGAGTTCGGTATCTTTGGATCAACGAACTTGGGCGTTTTGGTATCTTCAACTCACCGATTGCTACATTTCATCGATCGAAGTTTTGTTTGATTAATCCGCTGCGTCATTTAATCGCTTAGATTATCCTAACTCCTGCTTCATTTATTTATTAGAAATCAAATTCATTATCATCTCTTAATGATTTCCTTTTTAATTAATCTTCCTAGATTAATTATTCTTAATTACATTCAAGTAATTATCCCCAACCATATTCAGTAATTATCCTTTAATTACTATCATTAATTACAAAAATTAATGATCCTTCATTAATCAATTAACTATAATTAATTACATTAATCCTTAATTAATTACAATTAATTAATCATATTTAAATTAATTACATAAATTAATTACTTCATTAATTATATTAATTAATAATTTTTATTAATTAATAATCCTTTAATTAATTAAATAATTAACTTGTAGTTAATCATCTCATTAACCATAAACAGTAATTAACAATTTGTAATTACTTATCTTAATTAATTAACTTCTTGATTAATTATATTAACCCTTTGATTAATTACTTAAATTAATAAATCTTAATTACTTCATTAAGTAACTATTAAACAATTAAATTAACAATTAATCCTTAATTAAATACTTTATTTATTAATTCCATTTTAATTAATTACACTTAGTAATTAATCTTAAACTTAGTAATTAATCTTAAACTAATCTCATTCTTTAATTAATTAATCATATTAATTAATTACCTAAAATAAATTAAGTAATTAACTCTTAATTACTTACATTAGTAATTATCTCTAATTGCTTCCTTTAATAAATCTTAATTACATCCTTAACAATAATTAATTCCATCATTAAATAAATCTTAATTCATTAATTAATTAATTACTCCACAATTAATTAACTTTAAACAATTAATCAATTTTCTTAATTGATAAAATTTGGTGATTATCCTAAAATCACTTCAATTTTAATTACTCCAATGAGTAGCCTCCACTAATTTCTTCCATATTAATTACTTCCATTCTCAATCATTCCAACATTAACCATTGGCTACTTTATTACATAATTACACTTAATTAATCCATAATTGAGTGATTATTTAAGATTAAATAAATAATTAACTAATTATTTAAAATTAATTAAACAATTAATTAACATCTTATATTCCAAAATCTTTAATTAATTAAGAAAAAGCATTTACCTTAATTAATTCTTTACTTAATTACAAATCATATTCAATCAAGTATCCTTAAGTTAATAAAAAAAATAAATTAACCCTATTCATCTTCATAATTAAATTATTTGATTAAATCAAATTTTAAAAACTTAAACAAATTATTGTATTGGTTTTCCCTAAGTTATAACAATATCTTTATTTGGATATAAGACATTTAGAAATCTAATTTAAAATTTAAACTCTATAAACATCTAATTCAAACTTATTCATTTTCAATATAAATTGGAAACTTAGTTTCAAATCATTATTTTTAAATCGAATTTAAATCTTTGATTCAGTATTTAAATTCAAAACATACTTCTTTCAAAATCCAAAATGTAATTAAATTACTTTCAAAAGAAATCATTTTAAATAAAATTTAGAATTTAAAATAGATTCAATTTATACTTTAAGGTTTGATTATCAATTACTTTTAAACAACAAGTTTTAACTTTCCATTTGGATTTCTTAAATAAAACTTGTTTATAATAAAATGCTTGATTTCCTTATACAACAATAAGTTTAAATTTGTAAACTTTATCAAAGCAGTACTTAACATAATACAGTACTATCAGAAAAACACGCAACCAATGCCGAGTTAATCACTCAAATCTCACGAGATAACACCGAAGATACTCCCAAGTTCCCATGCTTCGAGTCCTACACGAATAAAACACGTGAACACCCCCGAGAAACTTCGTCTTCTCCAACTGAACTTCCCAGTGCACACCATAAACGTGCACAGTGCACGTATCCAAGCAACCCCGGCCGCCGTAGTCCGTCACGACCCTCGTCGACGACCACGCTATCACTCGCGATCCATAAAATTCACTCAGATCCAAGAACAAACATACGAATCAAAATTTGACCTACTAGCTCAAAAACCTTCAGCTATTACGAGACCGAGAATCCATCACCACGTTCAACTCATCGTCGTTGAACTCGCCACCATCTTTATCAACTCGACACAACTCCAGCCCCATGCTCCATCCTCGCGACACCCCACCCCCCCGGTACCCAATCCATGACGCAAAGGCCAAACAAAATCAGCCGAACCCAACAGCCAAAATAAACCGTAGTTTAACCAAATTCGATCAATTCAACCACTAGAAAAATTCTTTAGCATTTTTCTCCTAATCCCTGATTCAAAAACAAGCTTCGAACCAAATTACAACTGCATCCATCATGTCGTTCTTCGGCAATCATCCAAAATCCCCAAATCAGTCAAACCCAAATTTCATGATGATTCCTCAACTAAAATTTTTGATATGCATGTTAAAATTCATGATTCCTAACATCTAATTCAGTTATACAATCCAAAACAAAAATCGAAGTATTTAGTTTTTCATGAAAATAAGTGTTCTTACTGTTATACATATTTTTAAAATTATCTGCAATCCAAAAATTTCCCAAACCATTTTAAAAACTTATATTACACAATCATACTAAATTTCTACTTATAAATCAAGAACTAGAACCAAATGTATGAAGAGTATTTGAATTTATTTGATGGAATTCAATCCTGTAATGTAACAGAGGCATTCCATAAATTTATAAACAGATATATATCACATACTCAATCATGCATTCATTTTCATAATTATGTATACAAGCCATGTTTCTACAAACATGCATCACAATATTTAAGCAAAGTTAAATAAAACTGTTTTTAAGATTAAAGTTTACTCACTTGATCATTAGAGAGGCAGAGCAGATTAAACTTCCCAGGTTCTTGAACTTTAACACATTTGCTGTTTGAAAATCCATGCATGCTTTAAATTTGTTGATTTTAAGAATTGAAACTGATGTTGATTAAACTTGCAGATTTGGCTATAGCTTTTGAAAATCCCTTTGTATGCTTCCAGATTGATGATTAAAAGTTGAAATTGCAGATTTATATTGCAGGTTGATTTCAGATTGTAAATTTGCAGAAGATTTGAATCTCAACTTGTAGTTTTCATTTTACTTCAAATTTGAGATATGGTTTTCTCTTTTTGCCATTAACATTTGAAAGAAGACAAACAAAGAGAGAAAAAATTATGTTTATAAAAAAAAAGTAAAGACACTTGTGCCCAAAGATTAACACTTGTCATTAGCATATTCTTAAAATTACAAGTGTTATAAGATGGCTTAAAATGTTCACACATGTACATAAGGGTTTTTAATTTATTTAGTTTAAATGTGTATATACTTACTTATTTAGTTTAAAAATATATATAAATACTCTAAAGTTAGTTATAATATAAATATACACCTTATACATGTATTTAAAACCTAAACATTTATATTTATACATTTATAATCATTTAGAATTTTAAATAAAAGAAAACAAAAAAAGTTTGTTTGAATCATTTTTAAACTATCTTATTTAAAAATAAGTAACAATCTTATAATTTTGAAAACAAATAAATTAATCTTTAATTTATCTTTTTGAAAAACATTATGTTTTAAAACAAAGCTTCAATTTTAATATTATTCATATATAATTTATTAATAGATAAAATTAAATTTCAAACAATATCAAATTATAACATATGCTTACATATATTACAATTTGAAAATTCAATTTTTAATTTAAAACAAAAGAATATTCCACTCACAATATATATCAACACATATATATATATATTATAAATAGAATAAAATTTTATTAGCGTTGGAAAGACAATTCTTATCAATATTGCCATATTAAAATTTTATTAACTTTTAAAAGATTAAATTTACCAAATTTAAATTAAAACTATAAAGAAAATTTATCAAATCAATTTAAATTATAATACAGATTATTAAATTGATATTGCCCAAACTTCCGGGTCGCTACAATCCTCTCCCCTTAAAAGAATTTCGTCCCCGAAATTTAAAAGGAAAGTTAATTTAATAACCCAGCAAAGATTTTAATTTCAAACAGCAGAGCATTCCTATCAACCTGTACTAACAACCATGGCAATCAATCACACAAACAAACTTAACTAATTATCCTGACATATGTCAGAATAAAACTCTAATACTATTTCGAGTTTCCCACGTATAAAACACCAGGAGACTCGCTCTACAAAGCTAAACAAACTAACTATACTACCAAAATCCAGAGCTCCTCTCTTCTCTAGATCCACCAATCCTGAACAGAACACCAGACTATACTCAAATCCAGCTCCAATAGAACTACAGATTCAACAACCAATAATGAATCATACACGTACTTCCTCAGAGATACGTGATCTATCCAAACTGGCAATTCAATCTTATAAACAACAGGTCTTATCTTATCCGCTATTAGCTCTCTTAACCAGAGAAATCCTATCAACAAATGAAGTCTCCAACTGAATACCAAACTTCTTATCTCAAATCTCATATCTGTAACTCAACGGACAATCCAGGCTGCCCATCTCTTCCTGATCAGCTCACCTATGTTGTTACTTCCATAAATAACTAGACCAAAGCAAACTAGCTTTTGGATCCTATTCAACAGAAAAGTCTTCCAAAATCCATCGAAATCTAGAATTCAAGCTCTACTACTCAAGCAATATCAAACAGAACTTGTTTCCTTCTTTGCACAGTTGCTACCTCGCTTCCGCTGCACAACTCTGATTCGGAAATAAATGAGAATACCGTTGATGAACACGAATACAAACTTATCCAATATATCTGGGAACTTTGTTCATCAAATCCATATAACCTTGGTGACACATCCAACTCGGTCACACAACCTTACTACAGAATCCAATTCAAAAACAAGATCTAACCAAATCCAAATTTCAAAAAAAATAAAGTCTTGAGCTGCTACACCAACTCTACTTTCCCAAGAACCATCCTACAACCAGGCTATCTACCATAATCACTTCTGGAACCAAAACAATATGGAACTCAATTCCAGATGCAGACGACCTTCTGATTACTCTAGCAGCTCCTACTTCCTCATGAGAATCCTCAGTTTCAAACAAAAGAATGCTCATGAAAATTCTAAACCAATCGCAAGTCACTTTTGCGATTCAACCTAATTCGGATTCCAAAGGAACTGTCCTCTCTTTACCAATTAGAATAGCTTAAAGCTTTTCCAAACAAGGTTAATTCTTCAAGAAAACATTCACCGTCTGCTCGTACTGCTACAAGAAGAACCAATAAGATTCCAGAACCATCGGAGAAACAACCACACTGCTGCTTCCAAACTCTACTTCATGATACTGTAAAGCTAAAAAACTTCCTCGTCAGCACACCGAACACTTCAAGATGAACTGCAACCACAGCTATCCACAGACTTCTGATCCAAATGCTCAACTCCAAAACCTTCAACAAACCATACAACTGACTCCAAGATGGCAGAAAACTTCTCAAGAAACTCGGGCACCAAATCAAGCATCAACACCTTACTCTTCTTAAAGGAATAAAAATGAGACCATGCCGAAGCGAAGCAACTCATAGACCTTAGTCCCATATTCCAGAACATCCAACCTCCATACTGAAGATCCAGATAACTACTACTCAGATAAGTCTTCCCTGAGGTAGGTAAAGACTGCTCCTCAACCACCCTTAAAACTGCTTCAAGAGAAAACACCTCCGGAAAATATCCAAGGATACCGCATCTTATCACGCAGTTATCAAGATACTATCACTTACTACTGCACTTCCGACAGATCCAAACTCAAGAAAAATTCGCTTACCCGAGCGAAATCCAAACTTACACTTCAAGGGTAAACTCCGAATCTTTAAAAAGATTTCCTTCGGATATCAGAGAAATCCTTACTCCAAACAACAAATCTCACTCGAGACGGTATTAGGTCTACAGTCTCGACAAATACTTCAAACCTCAAACATATGGACTTCTTCCATTAGTGGTAGTCGTGTTACACACACAAACCACTACTCCATCTGCCTCTAAAACTTATGTTGGAAAATCCGAACAGATAACCCAACAGATTAGGTAGATAAAAATATATATATATAGTTATATATAAAAATTAAAAGTACGCCCTCTCAAGAAAGACACTACTCCAGAGCTTAGGTATTTCACTCAACCTAATGCTCTGATACCAACTGTAGCGACCCGACTTCCTATCTCCAGGAAATCGCATCACTAGTGAAGAAAGAAAGGGATAGAAGAAGAAAAGAAAGAGAAAGAAGAAAGACAACAACATCAGAGAACTCACAGCGGAACGAATAAAATATAATATATCAAATAAATTAATACATAGTATCATAATACATCAGAGTTATACAACTTATTCAACACATATTAGACAGTTATAAACATCTGTCTAATTCATACAACTCAAGTACAATAGAAGAAACAGATACCAAACACACAGCGGAATCAATATATCTACACGTCGAAACCTCCTGCTCCATATCTCCTCCAAAATTCGTCAAGCAAACCTGAATCACTTGACTACTCATACATAATATGAGTACCCAAGAGTTTAATAAAACAGAAAATAAACACTTGGGTCAGACAGGGGTCTGGTGTGAGTAAACGGTTTAAAATTGCTTAACTTTAGAAAAACCTTTGAAAAGAAAAGGTATCACGTAAGACTTCCCACACATAAACATGGAAAAGTTTTTGCCTTACGCTAACCAAAACATTTGACAGGAAATCCAGTGATATTATAATAGTGTCTAGGGTTTTCAAAATAAAATACAGAAATAGCTGGAATGCTTACATCTCACATTCCAACATAGTTGGGCATAATCAAAACCGTACAGGCACTTATTGGATTTTGGATTCCATCAATGGCAGGGCTACTGGGGTACCGCCCGTCACAGTACGTGGCCTAGATCACCGTACCGAGGATTACTCCCTTCATCCCCTGCAATCACAAGGCCGGGACCATTCCTTACTGAACAGTCCCGAACAAGACAACCCCGGCGGTTGTCTGGAATTCAACCGCCCCACTCAGCCGAATAAAAAGGGAATTCTAGACAGGAGTAAATCTTGCTCTCCAGTGGGAGCGACCCACGAAGCCTTGCTGCACCTCCCCTGTTTTAGCCATTGCCGGTTGATGAGGCTTGAGGCTGCGATTACCTTTATAGAACACTTCTCTTAGAATGCTCATCGTCCGCATGACGATGTGCTGAAAGCATTCAATCCATACAAGTTCGTTCCGGGTTCGAACGAAACCGAAGGCACTATCTCGTTGCACTCATTATTGGAATCACCCTCAGAGTCAACGACCATAGCCCTTGCACTCTAAATCTCCAACTCGAATCTATAAGTACTATTCTGTCAAACTCATTACGGAATCACCCACAAAGTTATACTGACGTATAGCCCTTATACCTCGAGTCTTCATTTGCTCCACTTGGATTAACGACCTAACGTTTAATTGGAATCGATGTGGTTTTCAGATTCCAAATATGGAAACCCGATCCCGGTCTCACCGAAACCAAACGCCATTTTAATGTCCAAGTTGTACTTAAGGGTTTAACAATTAACTTATTCAGGATGATATGAACAGATGGATGAATAACATTACAATAGATAATTCATATCAACATTCGTCTCATAATGCAGCATATCACATATCTCATAGACATCCAAATCATCCAGTATCAACCAAACACCCAATATTAATCATCCAATATAATTCAACATCCAATATCAATCATTCAATATCAACCATTCAATATTAATCAATCACCCATAGCAGAATTGATTAACTTTTAATTAGTTTAGTTAACCTCTAATTAAATTAATTACTATCCTTTAATCGCTTAGATTATCCTAACTCCTGCTTCATTTATTTATTACAAATCAAATTCATTATTATCTCTTAATGATTTCCTTTATAATTAATATTCCTAGATTAATTATTCTTAATTACATTCAAGTAATTATCCACAACCATATTCAGTAATTATCCTTTAATTACTATCATTAATTACAAAAATTAATGATGCTTCATTAATCAATTAACTATAATTAATTACATTAATCCTTAATTAATTACAATTAATTAATCATATTTAAATTAATTACATATATTAATTACTTCATTAATTATATTAATTAATAATATTTATTAATTAATAATCCTTTAATTAATTAAATAATTAACTTGTAGTTAATCATCTCATTAACCATAAACAGTAATTAACAATTTGTAATTACTTATCTTAATTAATTAACTTCTTGATTAATTATATTATCCCTTTGATTAATTACTTAAATTAATAAATCTTAATTACTTCATTAAGTAATTATTAAACAATTAAATTAACAATTAATCCTTAATTAAATACTTTATTTATTAATTCCATTTTAATTAATTACACTTAGTAATTAATCTTAAACTAATCTCATTCTTTAATTAATTAATCATATTAATTAATTAACTAAAATAAATTAAGTAATTAACTCTTAATTACTTACATTAGTAATTATCTCTAATTACTTCCTTTAATAAATCTTAATTACATCCTTAACAATAATTAATTCCATCATTAAATAAATCTTAATTCATTAATTAATTAATTACTCCATAATTAATTAACTTTAAACAATTAATAAATTTTCTTAATTGATAAAATTTGGTGATTATCCAAAAATCACTTCAATTTTAATTACTCCCATGAGTAGCCTCCACTAATTTCTTCCACATTAATTACTTCCATTCTCAATCATTCCAACATTAACCATTAGCTACTTTATTACATAATTACACTTAATTAATCCATAATTGAGTGATTATTTAAGATTAAATAAATAATTAACTAATTATTTAAAATTAATTAAACAACTAATTAACATCTTATATTCCAAAATCTTCAATTAATTAAGAAAAATCATTTACCTTAATTAATTCTTTACTTAATTACAAATCATATTCAATCAAGTATCCTTAAGTTAATAACAAAAATAAATTAACCCTATTCATCTTCATAATTAAATTATTTGGTTAAATCAAATTATAATAACTTAAACAAATTATTGTATTGGTTTTCCCTAAATTATAACAATATCTTTATTTGGATATAAGACATTTAGAAATCTAATTTAAAATTTAAACTCTATAAACATCTAATTCAAACTTATTCATTTTCATATAAATTGGAGACTTAGTTTCAAATCATTATTTTTAAATTGAACTTAAATCTTTGATTCAATATTTAAATTCAAAACATACTTCTTTCAAAATCCAAAATGTAATTAAATTACTCTCAAAAGAAATCATTTTAAATAAAATTTAGAATTTAAAATAGATTCAACTTATACTTTAAGGTTTGATTATCAATTACTTTTAAACAACAAGTTTTAACTTTCCATTTGGATTTCTTAAATAAAACTTGTTTATAATAAAAAGCTTGATTTCCTTATTCAATAATAAGTTTAAATTTGTAAACTTTATCAAAGCAGTACTTTACATAATAAAGTACTATCAGAAAAACACGCAACCAATGCCGAGTTAATCACTCAAATCTCAGGAGATAACACTGAAGATACTCCCACGTTCCCATGCTTCGAGTCCTACACGAATAAAACACGTGAACACCCCCGAGAAACTTCGTCTTCCCTAACTGAACTTCCCAGTGCACACCATAAACGTGCACAATGCACGTATCCAAGCAACCACGGCCGCCGTAGTCCGTCACGACCCTCGTCGACGACCACGCTATCACTCGCGATCCATAAAATTCACTCAGATCCAAGAACAAACATGTGACGCCCCACCTCTATACCCACGCTAGCCAAGGACACTACAAAGTAATGCCGTCAACTAACACGGAGAATAAGGCTGGTTAGGAGCGACCATCTATAGCCTTGCTCTAATTATCTATTGAATACATCGACAATAAACATACCAACCAGGTCGACATACCCAATGAATACTTAAAACAAAACCATAGGTGGTTGGATCTATCAGAACAGAATATAATAACTCAAATGTAATATACATCACAGAACAGTAAATCATCATATACACATATACAGATTCACAACAGAGTTATACAATAATACATATCAAGTGGTATAGCAAACCACCATATATAGACGAGTCAAAAGAATACATGTCAGAGTTACTACAAAATAGGACTACACAAAAAGCTATGACAAAAAGAATCTAGCGAAGTAGTCCATGCGGAAGCAAAATAGGCTAAGTCCAAAAGCACCTAACCTGAAACATCTCGGTCTGACCCGAGTATAAGATACACGGGTCAATCTAGCTAAACAAATCAGTTAGATAAACTGAACAACAATAAACCTACAAGGTTATAAGGTATAGCAAATATCTCTAAAAGAGATAACACAATCATCAACAAAAGATGAATCATATAGAACAAGCCTCATATCATCGGCAACATATAGAAACAAAGGATAAGAATATTCCAAAGCAAGCCAAAAAGGCAATAACAAATACCAATAAGGTATACAATTTCCACAAGGTAACCGCTACGCATCATGCGACTCATAATGACCAACACCGAAGGGCGATACCAAGGGAATATACATATGAATGAAACATCATAAAATTGCTCGAGCTCAGTGCTGTATAAACAAGGATCCATGAGCCCGAAGACTCCAAACCCAATATCACCCATGCGGCTCATAACGACCAACATCGGAAGCGATGTTAAAGGGCAACCCAATATCACCCATGCGGCTCATAATGACCAACATCGGAAGCGATGCTAAAGGGCAACAAACCCGAAGGCACATACCCGAAGGCAACAAACCATAGTGGTGAAGGTCAAAGACCCAGTACTGGACACCACTAACTGGCGGAATGTGCCACAACTCTCGAAAAGGAATCCGAAAAGTGTTAACGTATGTCCCATAACCACTCGTTCGCACTAAACGGTTTACTATCCGTCAGTCACTTTCACACTCAAAGCAGTAAAAAGTTCACCTCATATCATTGGTAAACCAAACCCGAAGGTTAAAACGATCAATTGAATAGGTCGGGGATTAATCGGAAAGATAAACGCACAGATTCATGGTCCGTGTTTTGCCCAACCATTTAATGACCCTTCCACTTCGCTCGAAGTGCGAAATTGTACGTGTGGTTTAAATAGAATTTATAAATCGGAGAAGCGAACTTTTAATACGATTTGAAGAAATCATTTATAAAACCCGTTAACGAATCCAAAAAGAAATTATCAAGGTCAAATATGCACAACAACTAATTGGAATCAATATGCATTGATCAAATTTGGAAAATTAAACGAATAAGGCAAATTGGCCAAAAACAGCCGGTTCAGACGTCTGAAAGAAGGGATTCAGACGTCTGAATCTGGAGACCAATTTCTTTTTCAAAAGAGGATTCAGACGTCTGAACCCAAATTTTCAGACGTTTGAAATAGGCAATATTTTGCCTATTTCCTTTCTGGTTGAAATTATGGCAATTCAGACGTCTGGAAATATAATTTCAAACGTCTGAATCTGGGGATGAAAATTTCCCTTGAACAATATTCAGACGTCTGAAATAGGCATTTCAGACGTCTGAAACTCAATGTTCAGGCATTTCCTGAACCTGGGCCAATTATGGCCAAGCAAATCGAAAGCGATCGGGTGCGTGTTGATTATGGGCTTACGTCAAACGACTACCCAACCTTAACAACACCTCCAAACACTCCGAACAACATAAACATCAACCATATAGGGTTTTACATAGATTTGGCTTCAAAAATCATAATTTGGCAATTTCAGCAAAACAATCCAAATCGAAAGCAAAAGCATATGAACAAGTGTTAGGAATCCATACCCAACATCAATGATATCAAAAGAAGTAGATGTGAGTTCAAAACTCACCTTTAACCCAAAACAAAGAAGAAGGAGTTCAATTTGCAAGGAGAAGACCAACCAAACGCTACTTCAACTCAAAAACCTTCAATCTAAGAATAAATCACATATTTCCCAATTTAGGTTTAGGAAATTTTCTGAAATTGAAGAAGAGAAGAGTTGGAGAAGATGAAGAAGAACTTACCAATGGCTTCTCTTTGATTTTGGAGCAATAATTTGTAGTTTGCTAATGGATTTAGGGCTAGGAGTTTCTAATTTCCTTTCTCTTCCCCCATTTCAGTTTTTGCTTAAGCTTTTATGAAATGAATAAGTGAATGGAAGGAGAGAAGGGCTGAGTTGAGGTTAATAGAACAGTCTGGGTGAAACCCAAACCCAAAGCCCAGTTAGCAAATAGGAAAATTCGACTTACTCCAAACATATCAAAGCTTACACTCAAAAAGATCGCAAACGCCATTTTGGAATCAATGGAAATGGTTTCGAGTCCCAATTCGGCCGTTTGCAAAAAGTAACATTTCGGACCCAAAATCCGACTAATGACGCTATATTTAAATAAAACATTTAAATATAAAATCGTTAAATATGCGGGTTGTTACAGATCTCCCCTCCTTACAAAATTGCGTCCCCGCAATTCCTAGAGACGATATTTGTAACAACTACATACATAAAACATTCCAAAGAGAAGGAAACAAGTTAGAAACGAAAAGATAATCTCACCATCGACAAGCAAAGATAGAAAACCCGGATAAGATCGCTCGATATATTCTCTGGTTTCCCAAGTACAGTCATTGGGATTAGCGGACCATTGAACTTTAATGAGCGACACGTCCTTGTTCCGAAGGTGTCGTACCTCCGTGTCAAGCACGCGAATAGGTTGTTGTACAATAGATAAGTCCGGCGAGATCTCAGGCTCTTGCAAATCAGGAGAAGTAATAACAGAATCCGACTCCTGAAGACACTTCCAATGTTGCGAGACGTGAAACACGTCATGAATGCCAGATAATTGAGCTGGAAGTGAAACTCTATAAGCCACAGGGCCAATACGTTCAGTAATAGAAAATGGTCCTATAAAGCGAGGAGCCAATTTCCCAGTCGCACTGAAATGCATAACCCCCTTCAAAGGAGAAACACGAATAAAAACAAGATCGCCGACTGAGAACTCGAGAGGCTTCCTAGGGTTGTCCGCGTAGGATTTCTGACGACTTTGTGCCTCTTTCATTCTCAATCGAATAAGATTAATCTTCTCAGAAGAATGACGAACAAAGTCCGGTCCAAGAATAAGCTTCTCCCCAGATTCCAACCAACAAGAAGGTGATCAACATGGCCTTCCGTATAAGGCTTCGAAAGGAGCAATACCGATACTTGACTGAAAACTATTGTTGTAGGAGAACTCTACAAGAGGTAGATGATCCTCCCAACTACCACCGAAATAAAAAATACAAATACGGAGAAGATCTTCCAAGATACGATTCACCCGTTCAGTCTGTCCGTCAGACTGCGGATGATAAGCTGTAGAAAAATTAAGCTTTGTTCCCAAAGCTTGCTGAAGACTCTTCCAAAAATGACTCGTGAATAAAGGATCACGGTCACTCACAATAGAACTAGGAACACCGTGAAGTCTCACGATTTCCTTGACATATAACTTAGCCAAAAGCGAAGCAGTCCTATTAGACTTAATAGGGACAAAATGAGCAGACTTGGTGAGGCGATCAACAATAACCCAAATGCTAGAATGGCCAGATCTCGAACGAGGTAGGCCGTCAATGAAATCCATAGAAATCTGATCCCATTTCCACAATGGAATCTCAAGAGGCTGAAGAAGACCCGAAGGACGTTGATGCTCGGCTTTAAAACGCTGACAAGTTATGCAATTGCTCACATAACTCGCTACATCGCGCTTCATGCCTTCCCAATAATAAAGACGACGCATATCGGCATACATCTTGCTACTACCGGGATGAATGGTATACTTAGAACGGTGACAGTCATCAAGAATGTCATGCCTAAGTGCAAGATCAGAAGGCACAAAAAGACGGTTCTTCTTGCGAAGACACCCATGAGAATCAATGCTGAAATCTTGCAACGCCTCATCGCAAGATCCAGACTCACAAAGCTGAATAAGATGCAACAACTCAGGATCACGCCGCTGACCATCGGCAATATGATCCAATAAAATAGGTCGAGCTCCCAAACTAAATAATAGAATAGGAGAATCAGAAGATGAACCTCGGTCACGAACTTCACAAAAAGATAGAGTCTCAAGAACATCCCATTCGGGAAACATCATAGAAATAACAGCCGAATGTTTGCGACTAAGCGCATCAGCAACATGATTACCCTTACCAGGGGTATACTGGATATCAAAGTCATAAGAAGCAAGAAACTCGAGCCAACGCTGTTGTCTCATATTGAGTTCCTTCTGAGTGAACAAATACTTCAAAGATTTATGATCGATATAGAGAATGAAGCGCTCGCCCAATAAATAATGTCGCCAAATCTTCAAGGCAAAGACAATGGCGGCAAGCTCAAGATCATGAGTGGCATAACGAACTTCATTCGGACGCAGTTGCCTAGAAGCATAAGCAACTACCCGATCCTTCTGCATAAGAACAGCACCGAGACCACTACCACAAGCATCGGTGTAGACAACAAGATCATGATTCCCTTCGGGAACCACAAGAATAGGAGCATTAGTGAGAAGTTCCTTCAATGTCAAAAAGGAAGCTACACTTGTCGGACCAAATAAAATGAAGGCCTTTCCGAGTAAGGCAAGTGAGAGGAAGCACAACACGGGAAAAGTTCTTAATGAACCGACGGTAATAACCCGCCAATCCGAGGAAACTACGAATCTCATGAGCATTTTCAGGCCTCTTCCAATTCTGGATGGCTTCGATCTTTGAGGGATCGACAGAAATGCTATCGGAAGATACAACGTGGCCTAAAAACATAACCTTATTCTCCCAAAAGTGGCATTTGGAGAATTTGGCTCTAAGCTGATGACGACGGAGGGTACTCAAGACAATTCTCAAGTGATTAGAATGCTCAGCTTCAGACTTAGAATAAATAAGGATATCATCAATGAACACAAGAACGAACTTATCGAGATATTCCCGGAATACTCGATTCATGAGATCGACAAAGAAAGCAGGAGCGTTCGTCAAACCGAACGGCATAACGAGCCACTCAAAAGAACCATATCGAGTGCGTAAAGCTGTAAGAGGTATGCTATCCTCCGCGACTCGTAACTGATGAAAACCCGTGGCAAGGTCGAGCTGAGAAAAGACCTTAGCACCACTCAATAGATCGAACATATCATCTATCCTAGGCAATGGATACCTATTTCTGAAGGTTAACTCGTTAAGCTTGCGATAATCAATGCGAAGCCTAAGAGTTCCATCAGACTTCTTCACGAAGACGACCGCGGATCCCCACGGAGAAAAACTGGACTGAATCAACTGCTTGGACTCAAGCTCCAAAAGCTGCTTCTTGAGTTCCTCATTTTCCTTTGTAGACATCCTCGTGGGAGGACGACTAACTGGCTGCGCGCCTGGAATGAGATCAATGCGGCACTCAATTGCCCGTTTGGGTGGAAAACCCGATACAGGCTCAAAACATCAGAAAAGTCACAAGCAACCAGAATACGAGATATATCATCATCATCTCGTGAGTCAAGAGAATACAAAGCCATTTCGGAATTATCCACATCCCGAAGAACAAGAGATAGCTGAGTAGGCGAATCCGGATGTCGAAGATATACAATCCTCTCCGAACAAATAATCCTGGCATCATATCTCACTAGCCAGTCCATACCCAAAATCATATCGAATCCCAAACAAGAAATAACGTGCAGATTCGCACGGAAAGAAAAGTCACATAAAACAATCTCAACATCATCGCAAAGAAAACTAAGGGTCGCGGATCCCCCAATTGGATTCGCAATCCTTAAAGAAGTAATCAAACAAGAAACATCCAAAGATAAATCATCTACAGGCTTTTTTGATACGAAAGAATGTGATGCACCCGCATCGAAAAGAACTCGAATGCTACGATCATGAAATAAAATAGAACTTTCCAAAATAGATGAAGATATACCTTTAGGCTGAGAAGGACCTTCAGAAGCCTTAGCAGCATAAAGCCTACTAGACTTGGCACTAGCCAGAACAGTAGGGCAAGCTGAAACATGATGACCTTCCTTCTTGCAATAACGGCAGAAGAGAGGCTTAGGACAAGCTCGAATAATATGATCAGGAGAACCACAATTGAAATACTTTCGAACGAAAGGTGTTCCGGAAGACTGAGGCTGAGAGCTAGGACCACTGGTCTTCTTTTTCTTAAAAGGAAAAGGCTTCTTCTGAATTGATAACGGCCTCTTGTTGGGGTTCTTGGAAACCTCAACATCAACATCACTATCACACTCTTTCTCGACGGTCTCGAGATGAAGTGCCGAATCAACCAACTCCTCAAAAGAAAGTTTAAGCTGGAGCAACAAAGACTTCTTAAGATATTTCTTAAGACCAAAAACAAATTTCAAATTCTTCTTATAAGAAGTACTGATAAATTCAAGACCATACTGAGATAAAGCCTCGAACGATGCGACATACTCAGAAACAGAAGATTTCCCTTGCTTCAACTCAAGGAAGCGACGGGTCAATAAAACTTTTTCAGATTCAGGAACGAACTTGAGTTCATATCGCTCCCGAAACTGAGTCCAAGAAAGAGTAGACTCATCAATCTCGGCTACAAGAAGCTCATACCAATCAAGAGCACGCACTTGTAATAAACTAGAAGTCACAAGAACTCTATCATGGTCAGAAAGATCCATGCGAGAGAAGATACGCTCGCACGTGCGAAGCCAAGCTTGGACTTCAAGAACAGTCTCGGAGCCCTTAAACGGCTTCCCTCCAAAATGAGAAAAATCACTACACTGACGTGCAAAGGCAGACTTGCGACGTGGAGACACTCGAGGAGGTACTGGAGGCTGAGTGCTCCTAAAAAACTCCAAAAACTGATCAGCAGACATAAATACGCCATCCGGATGTGAGCCACTGGATTGCTCAGCACACGAACGTCGTCCCCTGCCTCTTCCAGCCATACGCTGAAGGTAAGATAAGAACAAGATTATTCACAAGGTAGATATTGCAATATGGAATACTACGGAATAAAATGCATTCCTAGACGTATTCCCAAACTCTATTTAACCTTGATGGAATAAAGAGACACAATGATTCAAAGATTTGTATCACTTGTACACTTTGATGTACCATAATATGTGCATCTATTCCGTGTTTATCATATTTTGTTCTGAACTTGGCTTCGATACCACGCTGTGACGCCCCACCTCTATACCCACGCTAGCCAAGGACACTACAAAGTAATGCCGTCAACTAACACGGAGAATAAGGCTGGTTAGGAGCGACCATCTATAGCCTTGCTCTAACTATCTATTGAATACATCGACAATAAACATACCAACCAGGTCGACATACCCAATGAATACTTAAAACAAAACCATAGGTGGTTGGATCTATTAGAACAGAATATAATAACTCAAATGTAATATACATCATAGAACAGTAAATCATCATATACACATATACAGATTCACAACAGAGTTATACAATAATACATATCAAGTGGTATAGCAAACCACCATATACAGACGAGTCAAAAGAATACATGTCAGAGTTACTACAAAATAGGACTACACAAAAAGATATGAAAAAAAGAAGCTAGCGAAGTAGTCCATGCGGAAGCAAAATAGGCTAAGTCCAAAAGCACCTAACTTGAAACATCTCGGTCTGACCCGAGTATAAGATACACGGGTCAGTCTAGCTAAACAAATCAGTTAGATAAACTGAACAACAATAAACCTGCAAGGTTACAAGGTATAGCAAATATCTCTAAAAGAGATAACACAATCATCAACAAAAGATGAATCATATAGAACAAGCCTCATATCATCGGCAACATATAGAAACAAAGGATAAGAATATCCCAAAGCAAGCCAAAAAGGCAATAACAAATACCAATAAGGTATACAAGTTCCACAAGGTAACCGCTACGCATCATGCGGCTCATAATGACCAACACCGAAGGGAGATACCAAGGGAATATACATATGAATGAAACATCATAAAATTGCTCGAGCTCAGTGCTGTATAAACAAGGATCCATGAGCCCGAAGACTCCAAACCCAATATCACCCATGCGGCTCATAACGACCAACATCGGAAGCGATGTTAAAGGGCAACCCAATATCACCCATGCGGCTCATAACGACCAACATTGGAAGCGATGCTAAAGGGCAACAAACCCGAAGGCACAAACCCGAAGGCACATACCCGAAGGCAACAAACCGTAGTGGTGAAGGTCAGAGACCCAGTACTGGACACCACTAACTGGCGGAATGTGTCACAACTCTCGAAAAGGAATCCGAAAAGTGTTAACGTATGTCCCATAACCACTCGTTCGCACTAAACGGTTTACTATCCGTCAGTCACTTTCACACTCAAAGCAGTACAAAGTTCAGCTCATATCATCGGTAAACCAAACCCGAAGGTTAAAACGATCAATTGAATAGGTCGGGGATTAATCGGAAAGATAAACGCACAGATTCATGGTCCGTGTTTTGCCCAACCATTTAATCACCCTTCCACTTCGCTCGAAGTGCGAAATTGTACGTGTGGTTTAAATAGAATTTATAAATCGGAGAAGCGAACTTTTAATACGATTTGAAGAAATCATTTATAAAACCCATGAATGAATTCAAAAAGAAATTATCAAGGTCAAATATGCATAACAACTAATTGGAATCAATATGCATTGATCAAATTTGGAAAATTAAACGAACAAGGCAAATTGGCCAAAAACAGCAGGTTCAGACTCTGAAAGAAGGGATTCAGACGTCTGAATCTGGAGACCAATTTCTTTTTCAAAAGAGGATTCAGACTTCTGAACCCAAATTTTTAGACGTCTGAAATAGGCAATATTTTGCCTATTTCCTTTCTGGTTGAAATTATGGCAATTCAGACGTCTGGAAATATAATTTCAGACGTTTGAATCTGGGGATGAAAATTTCCCTTGGACAATATTCAAACGTCTGAAATAGGCATTTCAGACATCTGTAACTCAATGTTTAGGCATTTCCTGAACCTGGGCCAATTATGGCCAAGCAAATCGAAAGCGATCGGGTGCGTGTTGATTATGGGATTACGTCAAACGAGTACCCAACCTTAACAACACCTCCAAACACTCCGAACAACATAAACATCAACCATATAGGGTTTTACATAGATTTGGCTTCAAAAATTCATAATTTGGCAATTTCACCAAAACAATCCAAATCGAAAGCAAAAGCATATGAACAAGTGTTAGGAATCCATACCCAACATCAATGATATCAAAAGAAGTAGATGTGAGTTCAAAACTCACCTTTAACCCAAAACAAAGAAGAAGGAGTTCAATTTGCAAGGAGAAGTCCAACCAAACACTACTTCAACTCAACAAGCTTCAATCTAATAATAAATCACACATTTCCCAATTTAGGTTTACGAAATTTTCTTAAATTGAAGAAGAGAGAGTTGGAGAAGATGAAGAAGAACTTACCAATGGCTTCTCTTTGATTTTGGAGCAAGAATTTGTAGTTTGCAAATGGATTTAGGGCTAGGAGTTTCTAATTTCCTTTCTCTTCCCACATTTCAGTTTTTGCTTAAGCTTTTATGAAATGAATAAGTGAATGGAAGGAGAGAAGGGATGAGTTGAGGTTAATAGAACAGTTTGGGTGAAACCCAAACCCAAAGCCCACTTAGCAAATAGAAAAAATTCGACTTACTCCAAACATATCAAAGCTTACACTCAAAAAGATCGCAAACACCATTTTGGAATCAATGGAAATGGTTTCGAGTCCCAATTCGGCCGTTTGCAAAAAGTAACATTTCGAACCCAAAATCCGACTAACGACGCTATATTTAAATAAAACATTTAAATATAAAATCGTTAAATATGCAGGTTGTTACAAAACATACGAATCAAAATTTGACCTACTAGCTCAAAAACCTTCAGCTGTTACGAGACCGAGAATCCATCACCACGTTTAACTCATCGCCGTTGAACTCGCCACCATCTTTATCAACTCGACACAACTCCAGCCCCATGCTCCATCCTCGCGACACCCCCCCCCATCCCCCATCCATGACGCAAAGGCCAAACAAAATCAGCCGAACCCAACAGCCAAAATAAACCCTAGTTTGACCAAATTCGATCAATTCAACCACTAGAAAAATTCTTTAGCATTTTTCTCCTAATCCTTGATTCAAAAACAAGCTTCGAACCAAATTACAACTGCGTCCATCATGTCGTTCATCGGCAATCGTCCAAAATCCCCAAATCAGTCAAACCCAAATTTCATGATGATTCCTCAACTAAATTTTTTGATATGCATGTTAAAATTCATGATTCCTAACATCTAATTCAGTTATACAATCCAAAACAAAAATCGAAGTATTTAGTTTTTCATGAAAATCAGTATTCTTACTGTTATACATATTTTTAAAATTATATGCAATCTAAAAATTTCCCAAACCATTTTTAAAACTTATATTATACAATCATACTAAATTTCTACTTATAAATCAAGAACTAGAACCAAATGTATGAAGAGTATTTGAATTTATTTGATGGAATTCAATCCTGTAATGTAACAGAGGCATTCCATAAATTTATAAACAGATATATATCACATACTCAATCATGCATTCATTTTCATAATTATGCATACAAGCCATGTTTCTACAAACATGCATCACAATATTTAGGCAAAGTAAAATAAAACTGTTTTTAAGATTAAAGTTTACTCACTTGATCATTAGAGAGGCAGAGCAGATTAAACTTCCCAGGTTCTTGAACTTTAATGCATTTGCTGTTTGAAAATCCATGCATGCTTTAAATTTGTTGATGTTAAAAATTGAAACTGATGTTGATTAAACTTGCAGATTTGGCTACAGCTTTTGAAAATCCCTTTGTATGCTTCCCGATTGATGATTAAAAATTGAAATTGCAGATTTATATTGCAGGTTGATTTCAGATTGTAAATTTGCAGAAAATTTGAATCTCAACTTGTAGTTTTCATTTTACTTCAAATTTGAGATATGGTTTTCTCTTTTTGCCATTAACATTTGAAAGAAGATAAACAAAGAGAGAGAAAATTATGTTTATAAAAAAAAAGGTAAAGACACTTGTGCCCAAAGATTAACACTTGTCATTAGCATATTCTTAAAATTACAAGTGTTATAAGATAGCTTAAAATGTTCACACATGTACATAAGGGTTTTTAATTTATTTAGTTTAAATGTGTATATACTTACTTATTTAGTTTAAAAATATATATAAATACCCTAAAGTTAGTTATAATATAAATATACACCTTATACATGTATTTAAAACCTAAACATTTATATTTATACGTTTATAATCATTTAGAATTTCAAATAAAAGAAAACAAAACAAAGTTTGTTTGAATCATTTTTAAACTATCTTATTTAAAAATAAGTAACAATCTTATAATTTTGAAAACAAATAAATTAATCTTTAGTTTATCTTTTTGAAAAACATTATGTTTTAAAACAAAGCTTCAATTTCAATATTATTCATATATAATTTATTAATAAATTAAATTAAATTTCAAACAATATCAAATTATAACATATGCTTACATATATTACAATTTGAAAATTCAATTTTTAATTTAAAACAAAAGAATATTCCACTCACAATATATATCAACACATATATATATTATAAATAGAATAAAATTTTATTAGCTTTGGAACGGCAATTCTTATCAATATTGCCGTATTAAAAATTTATTAACTTTTAAAAGATTAAATTTACCAAATTTAAATTAAAACTATAAAGAGAATTTATCAAATCAATTTAAATTATTATACAGATTATTAAATCGATATTGCCCAAAATTCCGGGTCGTTACAAATCAATAAGGACCCAGTTTCGTTTTCACATGCTGTAGAAAGTAAAGAGTCAAAGGAATGGATTAATGCCATGAAAGAAGAACTAAAATCCATGCAACAGAATGAAGTTTGGGATCCCGTTGAGTTACCACATGGCTGTAAAAGAGTCGGATGCAAATGGATTTTTAAAACCAAACACGACTCTAGTGGTAATGTCGAACGGTATAAAGCTAGACTTGTTTCTAAGAGTTACACTCAGAAAGATGATGTTGATTACAAGGAGACATTTTCTCCTATTTCGAAAAAGGACCCACTAAGAATAATAATGGCATTAGTAGAACATTATGATTTGTAATTGCATCAAATGGATGTACATCCTTTCTGCATGGAGATCTTAATGAAGATGTTTATGTGGATCAACCTGAGTGTTTTTCAGTAAAAAAAATATAGAACAGTTGGTGTGTAAACTTAAGAAGTCAATATATGGGCTTAAAAAAGCATCCCTACAATGGTATATTAAGTTCAATACCATTATTACATCTTTTGGTTTTAAGGAAAATACGGTCGATCACTGTTTATACAAAACGATCAGTGGAAGCAGTTTATTTATCTAGTCCTGTATGTTGATGACATCTTGCTTGCTGCAAATAATTAAGCATATTGCATGAGACTAAGGAATTTCTCTCAACGAACTTTCAAATGAAAGATATGCGAGCGCATCCTATGTGATCAGAATAGAAATATTTCGTGATCGATCATAAGGAATATTGGGATTGTCTCAGAAAGGATATATCGAAAGGATTCTAGAGAGACTTGGAATGAGTAAGTGTTCACCTGGGAAAGTTCCTGTACAGAAAGGTGATAAATTCAATCTCATGCAATGTCCTAAGAATGATGTTGAACAAAAGGAAATGGAACCAATTCCATATGCATCTGTAGTTGGTAGCCTAATGTATGCTCAAACCTGTACTAGATCGGATATCAGTTTGTGGTCGGTATGTTAGGGGGGTATCAAAGTAATCCAGGAAGGGAACATTGGCAAGCTGCAAAGAAAGTGTTAAGGTACTTACAAGGCACGAAAGATTACATGCTCATGTATAGTAGATCCAATGAATTGGAGGTGATTGGATATAGTGATTCAGATTTTGCTGGATGCATCGATAATAGAAAATCGACTTTTGGTTACCTGTTTATATATGCTCAAGGAGCCATATCATGGAAAAGTGCGAAACAAACTATCATTGCTTCATCTACTACGGATGCAGAATTTGTGGCATGTTATGAAGCCACAATTCATGCATTATGGTTGCGGAACTTTATTTCAGGACTTGCGGTTGTCGACACCATTAGCAGGCCACTGAAAATTTGTTGTGATAACTCTACAGCAGTGTTTTTCTCAAAAAATGACAAGTACTCTAAAGGTGCCAAACATATGGAACTGAAGTATCTTGTTGTGAAAGATGAGTTTCAAAAACAAAGGGTGTCAATTATGCACATCAGCACAGAATTTATGATTGCAGACCCTTTGATGAAAGGGTTACAACCAAGACAATTTACAGAACATGTCCAAAGAATGGGTCTTGGTTGTATTAACAATAATTGATGTGTGACATTCTGAGCTCCTTTGTGTGTTTCTGATATACAATAGTACGTACTTTATGTAATTTTAAACAAGAAAGAGTCTTAAGAAGATATTATGTTTAATCATTATGATATAAGACATTATATGGACCATTATGCTGTTTTATATAAATTATGAGTATAAAATGATGGATTGCTGTTATTGTAGTATATGGAAGGGAATTGATTGAATTAATAATGCACAACCGCCATAACTCTCAGCAATTTATCATAGTATGATGTTCAACACTTGATATTATGAATAATCGGATCAAGTGGGAGAATGTTAGAAAACTACTATTAGAAACTACAATCGTTTCATATACTTTAAACGTTATGCAGTTTCTAATCTTAATGCGCCCTATTAATTAGGTCATAAATAGAACGTTTCATTTACCTTCAAGGTTATGCAGTTTCTAATCTTAATATGACCCGATTAATTAGGTCATAAATAGACCATTCTATAATTAGAACATTAGGTCTGTGATTAATCTTAAGCATTGAATTGGTATATGATGGATGTACCAGATTTGGAGTTAAATGTTATTTAAAGGACTGGGTCCTCTCTTTCCTAAGATATAGATGTATTCTTCTCCATCAAGAAGCACATAGAGAAATAGGGTTAGAGAGAGAAACTGAATTCTGAGAAGAAGCGTAACTATTAGAAGTCAAAAGAAGAAGATGACAGCCATTACATCTTCCGCTGTTAATCAAGGTACGTCACCTTAAACAAAACAAAAATATCATATTAAGTTTTGTTTGTGAAATATTCGGTATTGGTGATCCTTGGGCTATCACTTGAATTGTTCATCATTAATCATGAAAGATCGAATAGTAAAGAATTATGACAATACCAAGTAGAAGTTCAAATAATGCTTGAGACTGACATTGCGTACTATATTCAAAACTATTGACCTTTTCACAAATCCTATTAATGCAGATTCAAATCTATTACAATTACTTGAACAAAGATATTAGACAAATAAGGTAGTATTATAGTAACAATGTGTAACATGGAAAACATACGTTGGTGTAAGTTTACTTCCAATGATTTTCATTAGATGTTCATGAAAGTTGAATTTTTGTTTATTTTCTTTCAAAAAAAAAATGTCTGTTTTAGCTTTGCATATATGAAAATCAGTATTGCATAGATTAGTATAAAAAAACTAAAGGTTACTAGTGCTATATCAAAATAGAAACCATAATTTAATATAATATATGTACTGTATGCAAAATAGATATCAGATTGTTGTCAAGTTTTATTTCATGAAAACGTCACTTTTAAATTCATACATATGGAAAAAATCAATATAAAATAGGTTAGTACAAAAACTAAATGTTAACACCAGTTCTCACAAAATCAAAATAGCTATCATTATGTAATGTATGTATAGTATATATTCTTGTATGTAGAGTATAATATATGCTTAATTACTGGAAGGAGGAAAAAGGGCCAATTTGGTCAAATATGTGAATGATCGCCTTATATGGATAGTGAAAACTTGAAGCTTAGCATGATAATAGGTGGATTATTTTATCTAAAAAAATTATTGCTATTGATTCAACAGTTGCTTGCATCATAAAATATTTTGAAGTGAAGAGTGAGGTTATAAAAGAAAAGTTTAGCCAAAAAGTATATTATCGTGAATCATACAGAACAAAATGTGGAAAACAAAGAGCTCACACTTTTAGGCCTGATCCATTTATATTACATAGAAACTTGTTTGCATTGACATTAAGGTTTGTAAATAATTTTTACCTAATGAATCATTCTGTAAGGTCATGATAATGAAATAGTGAAGGTGAGAAGATGAAAATTTTGGGTCGGATAACAATATTTTTGAATGAAATAAAAATGCATTTAAATGATAATGTAAGGATTGAGCATTAAGTATTTTTATTATGTAAATGTAGGTAAAACTCTATATTAAAAAGGAAAAAACTTGTTTCTAATGAATGAAATACACGCTAACAAAAATGATTTCCTTTTGTCTAATTTGCGGAAGTACATTATCCAATTGACAAAGTGGCACATTATCCAAATTACAGAGAAATTTTATGTCCAATATGACAGAAGAAGAAGTTTACCACTGAAATCACAAAGCATGTATTTATATTTTTGGGTCTGAATGCAAACCAAGATATCCAATAATATTCAGAAAATTATTTGACATCACTCAACGAATGAATCAAAATTAATTGACAAATCTCAGTAACCAAAATAACTACCATATTCTCAACTTATTAAGAACATATGAGACCGATTAGAGGAATTTCCCATTAATTTTTTCCAAAATTGTTTAGCATGATACCGATTATAACCGAGACCGATCACATAAAAAGTAAAAAAAATCAATTTCAATGTCGATAAGCTAAATAAGTATCAATAAATTAACAAGGAAAGCATACCTAAACGAAACATACATTACATATCCTACTCGAATGTGAAACAAAAACAAGGATTGCCAGAAAAATCAATAACGTCATCTAAACATATATGCCTGGATGGAACACACATAGTTAAGACATTGATAGCTGGCGCAGCGGATAAAATCAAAATAAACTTCAATCGGTGAAAGTAGAAATAGATGTAATGAAGATACCGAAATGCCCAAATTCGTTGATCCGAAGATACCGAATTCTAGCTATCTCAAACACGTTGATAGCGCACTATACCGTGTTCAAAGATCTACGATTCTTCGTACGTTGATCTAGCACACTAGATACCGTGAATCGGCTTCAACAAACATGGATTCGAGCGCACTCGAATGACGTAAGTGGAGATAGGAGATTACACTCAACTACCAATTGGAGAAGAAAGCACAAAGCAATCAACAAGAGATTTTTATTCAAAATCAACCGAGTTCAAATGTACAACTCACGCGTATTTATAGTGTTTACAACACAGCCCCTTTAAGTCGTATACGACTCAAGCCTCTCCGACTCATGACCTACTTAAGTCGGCAATGACTCATCATCATAGCACATACACACGACTCAAAGCCATTATATCACAACACGACTCACCTGCGTACTGACTTAAGAGCAACACAAAGTACAACACTTACGACTTAAAAACACTACGACTCAACAAACAAAACAGATTACACGACATACGACTCAACATATGTCACGACTCACGACTCAAGAAATAGACAAACAGTACACGACACAACATACAATGCGACTCATTGCAACACGACTCAACCGACTCAACACCCAGCCGACTTAACTCCTTTCCACCTCAACTTCCTCCGACTCAAGGCCTTCAATAGATGGAGCTTTCCCTTGCTTCATGATAAGTCGTAGACGACTTATGGTAGTGTTGTTAGGTCAGAACCGAGCTTTGTTAAGTCGCAAACGACTCAAGTCCCCTTCATTAACTCGTAGCTCTTCCCATGTGTCCCCTACGGCCTCCAGTTGAGTCGTGGACGACTCAATTCCTCCACGTTGAGACGTGGACGACTCATTTCCTCCACGTTGAGTCGTGGACGACTCAATTCTTCTATGAGTCGACTCATTCCTTGCTCCTGTGTACGAGTTAGGCCGTAGCTCCTCTTCACATAGTTTGTTAGGTCGTGAACTATGCCCCTTAAGTCGGCAACGACTTAAAATTTTCGAACGGCCCAACTCCGAAGCTTCCTCCACACGTCCTAGAGCTATGTTAACTCGTGACTGACTTGACCCTTGAGGAATTGTAGATCGTGCTGCATCATCATCCTCCCTAGGTTGAGAAAAATTCGTCCTCGAATTTGTAAATTCTTCCACATCAGATTGTCCATCTCCATAATACGGCACAAGATGCTTAACATGGAATACGTCAGAAGTGTATACATCCTCCGGTAGCTTCAACTTATAAGCATTCTCATTGATTCGTTTCACAACTTCCACTGGAACAATTTTTCTGGCTCTCAACTTGTTATAAGCGCATACTGGAAAACGATCCTTTGTTAATACTGCATACACCAAATCACCCTCATTAAATTCAATATTTCGACGCTTCAAATCAGCAGCTCGCTTAAATTTCTCATTTGACTTCATCAATCGTTCCTGAACGATTCTATGACATTCCGTTAAACTTTCAACGAAATCAGTAGCTCGTCTAACCGTCCCCTACGGTTGTGGTACTACAGCCAAATCCAACGGTCCCCTTGGCAAACTTGAATATACGATCTGAAATGGACTGAATCCCGTACTACGATTTACTGCATGGTTATGTGCAAACTCTGCCTGGCATAACTTCATGTCCCAACTCTTCAGATTATCCTTCACAAGACATCGCAACAAATTCCCCAACGATCTGTTAACAACTTCCGTCTATCCATCCGTTTGTGGATGATAAGCGCTACTAAATTTCAGCTTCGTTCCAACCATCTTCCACAAACTTAACCAAAAGTGACTGAGAAAACGAGTATCCCTATCCGACACAATAGATTCTGGCAATCCATGAAGTCGATAGATCTCTTTGTAAAATAATTGAGCAACACGAACAGCATCCGCCGTTTTCTTACAAGCAACAAAATGTGCTATTTTCGAAAATCTATCCACCACAACAAATATAGAATCTTTTCCCCTTTGAGTTCTCGGCAAACCCAAAATGAAATCCATGCTGATATCAACCCACGGTTTAGACGGTACTGGTAATGGCATATCCAATCCCGCATTTGTCGCTGTTCCTTTCGAAACCTGACAAATGTGACATCTTTCCACAAACCTTTCAACCTCTTTCCTTATCGACGGCCAAAAGTAAGATTGAGAAATCAAATGCAACGTACGATCACGGCCCACATGTCCTTCCTCTTGCAACTCTTTGATAATCTTCATTCTCAAACTGCTCTCAGGAATACACAACCGATTTCCTTTAAACAAGAATCCATCAACTAACACAAATTCATCAGAATTCCCATCCTTAACTTTCTCAACAAACTTCGCAAAGTAAGGATCTTCCTCAAACAATTCTGGTAATAATTCAAACCATGTCACCTCAACTTTCATTGTAGTCAACAAATGGTTCCTTCTACTCAAAGCATCAGCCACACGGTTCGTCACCCCTGACTTATGTTTGACCACAAAAGTAAACTGCTGTAAATAAGCGATCCATGATGCACGTCTCGCTGAAATTTTATCCTGCCCCTGCAAATGCTTCAACGCTTCATAATCAGTGTAAAGAACAAACTCCTTCTGAAATAGATAATGCCTCCAATGTTTAACAGCTTGAACAATAGCATAAAACTCAACATCATAGGTACTATATCTCATCTTTTCCCCTGACAACTTCTCACTGAAATATGCCATAGGTCTTCCACACTGACTCAATACTCCTCCAATCCCAACCTTTGATGCATCAGTATGTAGTTCAAACAATAACTGAAAATCAGGTAAAACAAGAATCGGTGCTGTCGTCAATAGTTCCTTGATCTTCTCAAAAGCAACTCCCGCTTCCTCCGACCAAGAAAACTATTTCTCTTTCATACAATCAGTAACTGGTGCCATTACGCTACTGAAGTGTGGAATGAACCTTCGGTAGAATGATGCCAATCCATGAAAACTTCTAACTTCAGTGATAGTTCTTGGCTGTGGCCAATTTCTAATAGCTTCAACTTTACTCTGATCCACCTGAATTCCCTTCTCAGATACAACATATCCCAAAAATAAAACACTTCGAGTCTTGAACACACATTTCTTCGTAGCGACATAAAATTGTTCCTCACGAAGAATAATTAACACCTTTCTCAAATGCTCTACATGCTCCTCTGTGCTCGCACTATAAATCAGAATATCATCAAAGTAAACTACAACAAACTTTCCAATGTACGGTCTGAAAATTTGATTCATCACCCTCATAAATGTACTCGGTGCATTCGATAGCCCAAACGGCATAACCAGCCATTCACATAAACCTTCCCTCGTCTTGAATGCGGTCTTCCATTCGTCTCCTGGTCTAATTCGAATCTGATGATAACCACTCTTCAAATCAATCTTCGAAAAGATAGTAGCCCCACTCAACTGATCTAGAAAGTCATCCAACCTGGGCATAGGAAACCTGTAACGAACAGTAATCTTGTTCATAGCTCTACCATCGGTACACATTCTCCATGTTCCATCCTTCTTTGGCACCAACAATGCTGGTACTGCACAAGGACTCAAGCTTTCCTGAACACGTCCCTACTCTAACAATTCTTACACTTGCCTTCGCAACTCCTCATGTTCCTTCGGACTCATTCGGTAATGTGGTCGATGTGGTAATACTGCTCCCGGAACAAGATCGATTTGATGTTGGATGTCTCTCAGTGGCGGTAACTCCTTAGGCAACTCCTCTGGAAATACGTCTTCAAATTCTTTCAAAACGGGCTTCGCTTCTTCAGGGACTTCAAT
The DNA here is from genome assembly GCA_030765085.1 of Allium cepa. Classification (NCBI taxonomy): domain Eukaryota; kingdom Viridiplantae; phylum Streptophyta; class Magnoliopsida; order Asparagales; family Amaryllidaceae; genus Allium; species Allium cepa. Next base: position 380,497,591 of record CM060942.1, on the reverse strand, counting down.
AACTTCATTACACTCTCGCCCAATCAACAAATAGACTTCAGGCTCCTCTTCAACTTCTTTAACAAACTCCTTCAAAGATAATAAAGTTTTCAGCTCTTCGATCTCCTCTAGCTTGCTCTCCTTCTGTTGTTGCTTCTTGGGAACTAAAGCGATCTTAGTACCTTCGAACATAAAATTGTAACTATTAGCACGACCATCATGTTGCACTGCTCTATCAAACTGCCATGGTCTGTCCAACAACAGATGACACACATCCATGTCTACAACGTCAAACCAAATTTCGTCTTTGTACTTCTTCCCAATAGAAAAATTCACACAAGCCCTTCGACACACCTTCACTTCACCACCCTTCCTTAACCATGCTAACTTGTACGGTTTAGGATGCTTCTCAGTTTTCAAGTTCAACTTCCTTACTGCTTTTGTAGAGATAATATTGTCACAGCTTCCAGCATCAATAACGAACTTGCAAACTTTTCCCAAAATAGTGCATCTCGACTGAAAAATATTGCTTCTCAACCAACTAGAATCCTCTTCTTGCTTTGGTGTAAGACATGACCTCCTCATCATAAGATTACAACCTTCATCTCCAGACAATTCTTCTTCCTCCTCAACATAAGGTGCATTTAAACATTCCGCCTCCTCACCATCATTCTCAATCTCAGCAACCATTGCTCTCTTCTTCGGCTTCGGACATTCATTGCTTTTGTGACCCAACTCCTGACAATTATAACATTTGAAACCACTGCTAACCTTCGCCTTCTCAGCCTCCTTCACCACTGGTTTTGTAACAGGTTTAGGAACATTAGAACTTCCACTAACACCCTTCGCTTGATTATTGGAATTAGTAAACACACCGCCTCCATGCCTTCCTCGCTTCTCCCAAGCCAACGCTTTCTGATGTGCCTCTGCTATTGATCTAGGATCAAACATATTAACCATATCCTGGATCTGCATTCTCAATCCCCCAATGAATCTAGCAGTTAGCTGTTCTTCCGTTTCCATAATATCATTTCTGGCAATGAGTTGGTAAAATTCATCTGCATAATCATTAACTGACTTCGTCCCTTGCCTCAGATTCTGCACCCTCTAGTACATAAGTGATTGGTAATTGTATGGTAAGAAGGCAGCTCTCATCAACTTCTTCATCTTATCCCAAGATTCAATCTTTGACTTCCCCATTCTCTCCCTTGTAAGTCTAGTTTGCTGCCACCATGCCAAAGCTCTCCCCCTCAACCTAGTAGCAACTAACTTCACTCTTCTATGCTCAGGAACCTCCTTGAAATCAAAGATTTCTTCAACATTTGACAACCAATCAAGAAATTCTTCAGCTACCATTCCACCCTTGAACTATGGAATTTCCATCTTCATACCCGACTCCCATCGACGATCATCATCTCATCCCGATATGAATTTCGAACTAGGTCTCGCTCTCGATAATGAATGCTAGCTCTATCACCCTCTTCATCAAAATCAAATGTACGTCTATATCGATCTCGACCATTATCATCCCTTTGTTCATGCATGCTTCTTCGACTATGTCTCTCTTCATCTCTATACGCCCCATTGTCAAATTCACGTTGACTTCTTCTCTCTTCATGTCCATAGTCATGATGATCTCTCCGTGATGAAATTGATGTTTCTCTTCTATCTCTAAAAGAATGCGGTGATACCCTGCTCGCTTCCGTAACCGATGGCGAAACTCGGTTTCCTCTATGATTCGAGTTTGGTGATCTCCTCCTTTGAGTTTGATTCAAGTCATTCATCAACTTCTCTAATTTTCCAATGCCTTCATCAAATTTCTCATTAATACGTTGCTCCATAAGCTCGGCTTCTTCTCTTCGATACAACGCTTCAACATTTTGAAGACGATTAGCTCTTCTTGGCGGCATGACTTGACCGGCAATAGCTCCACTTCAACAAAGATGTACTTCAAAACTCTCCAACACAAGCCAAACAATGCACGGCTTAACACCACTAGCTCGCAAAAAACCCCTTGGCTCGGCTATGCCACTACAACCCTTCAATTCTAACAAAAACAAGGCACGGCTCCAATCACTAGCTCGGCCTCAATACTTCAAACTGATACCAAACTGATGCACGGTCTATACTACTCAATGTTATGCTCGGCCTTCACCCTTCACGGCTTAACTTGGCTCGGCTCATGGTCTCCAAGCAACTTCAAATTCAAACACTTCTCCAACTCTAGATCCAAAATGAAATGGATCAAAATCTTCAAACTCGTTGCAACTTCAAGATGAACACGATGAACTCCAACTTCAAACTTCAACTTCAAAAATTGGCTCCAAGTCTCGGCTTAGCTATGATTGGCTAAGTCTAGCTCTGATACCAAACTGACGCAGCGGATAAAATCAAAATAAACTTCAATCGGTGAAAGTAGAAATCGATGTAATGAAGATACCGAAATGCCCAAATTCGCTGATCCGAAGATACCGAATTCTAGCTATCTCAGACACGTTGATAGCGCACTATACCGTGTTCAAAGATCTACGATTCTTCGTACGTTGATATAGCGCACTAGATACTGTGAATCGGCTTCAACAAACGTGGATTCGAGTGCACTCGAATGACGTAAGTGGAGATAGGAGATTACACTTAACTACCAATTGGAGAAGAAAGCACAAAGCAATCAACAAGAAATTTTTATTCAAAATCAACCGAGTTCAAATGTACAACTCACGCGTATTTATAGTGTTTACAACACAGCCCCTTTAAGTCGTATACGACTCAAGCCTCTCCGACTCATGACCTACTTAAGTCGGCAACGACTCATCATCATAGCACATACACACGACTCAAAGCCATTATATCATAACACGACTCACCTGCGTAGCGACTTAAGAGCAACACAAAGTACAACACTTACGACTTAAAAACACTACGACTCAACAAACAAAACAGATTACACGACATACGACTCAACATATGTCACGACTCACGACTCAAGAAATAGACAAACAGTACACGACACAACATACAATGCGACTCATTACAACATGACTCAACCGACTCAACACCCAGCCGACTTAACTCCTTGCCGCCTCAACTTCCTCCGACTCAAGGCCTTCAATAGATGGAGCTTTCCCTTGCTTCATGATAAGTCGTAGACGACTTATGGTAGTGTTGTTAGGTCGGAACCGAGCTTTGTTAAGTCGCAAATGACTCAAGTCCCCTTCATTAACTCGTAGCTCTTCCCATGTGTCCCTTACGGCCTCCAGTTGAGTCGTGGACGACTCAATTCCTCCACGTTGAGACGTGGACGACTCATTTCCTCCACGTTGAGTCGTGGACGACTCAATTCTTCTATGAGTCGACTCATTCCTTGCTCTTGTGTACGAGTTAGGCCGTAGCTCCTCTTCACATAGTTTGTTAGGTCGTGAACTATGCCCCTTAAGTCGGCAACGAATTAAAATTTTCGAACGGCCCAACTCCGAAGCTTCCTCCACACGTCCTAGAGCTATGTTAACTCGTTACCGACTTAACCCTTGAGGAATTGTAGATCGTGCTGCATCATCATCCTCCCCAGGTTGAGAAAAATTCGTCCTCGAATTTGTAAATTCTTCAACATCAGATTGTCCATCTCCATAATACGGCACAAGATGCTTAACATTGAATACGTCAGAAGTGTATACATCCTCCGGTAGCTTCAACTTATAAGCATTCTCATTGATTCGTTTCACAACTTCCACTGGACCAATTTTTCTGGCTCTCAACTTGTTATAAGCGCCTATTGGAAAACGATCCTTTGTTAATACTGCATACACCAAATCACCCTAATTAAATTCAACATTTCGATGCTTCAAATCAGCAGCTCGCTTATATTTCTCATTTGACTTCATCAATCGTTCCTGAACGATTCTATGACATTCCGTTAAACTTTCAACGAAATCAGTAGCTCGTCTAACCGTCCCCTTCGGTTGTGGTAATACAACCAAATCCAACGGTCCCCTTGGCAAACTTGAATATACGATCTGAAATGGACTGAATCTCGTACTACGATTTACTGCATGGTTATGTGCAAACTCTGCCTGGCATAACTTCATGTCCTAACTCTTCAGATTATCCTTCACAAGACATCGCAACAAATTTCCCAAGGAGGACGAGGTTGGGTTTGTAGTTGGGTTCGAACCGAAGGAGGGCGAGGATGGGGAGGGCGAGGAGGGGGAGGTCTTGGCGGACGAGTTCAGAGAAGGCATAGGTTAGGTCAGGTACGAGGAGACGAGAGAGGATTTGGTAAGGGTCGGTGGTGGTGGGATATTTTAGCGATTGGACGGCGCTGATTGATTCTGTGGATAGGCTACGGCCGCTTGGATTGGGCCGCGGTTGTCTCGTCGGCCGGATTTAATTGGGTGGGTAAGTTTTTTATGGGGTTTACATGGATTTGGGTTTCGGGTGGGGCTTGTGAGTTGAGGGTGGAAGGACGGTAGGAACATTGTGGTGCTAAAAGACATTGGGAAGCAATCAATAAGCTTGGATTAAAATGATGATTTATAGGAAAAAGTAGGAAATTTCTCCCCTTATAGCATAAGTTAATTTTTTCCTTGAATAATAATGATAATAATAATAGTAATGAAACCACTATTTTGAAGACAGGACCGTACCATGGATCATAGTTAACCGTGTACTGTCAAGCAAAACGGCCTGAAACGACATCATGCCTCCAATTGCAGAATAGTGCAAAAACCGAAAAACCATCTAAATCGTTGGTTCAGAATAGAATAAAACTAGAGCAACCAATTTTTTTATTAAATAATTGAATTCTTCACAATGCTTGCAAGCCAAATATAGGCCTGTTTAGATGTCGAGAACCAGTTGTAGAATGAGCTTGGAAGATAGCCTCAGTTTATAAAGAGGTGACAAAAACATTGACGCTTATTACGCGATGTGGGATATATCCTTGTTACCATTTGTACATTTTTCATGTATTGTTGCTTATTTCATCTAACACAAACAATCAAAAGCCAGTATTGTTAAGTTTACATTATGTTTTTCAAAACATTCACTTTCAAAAATATCAAACTAGTCTTAATATATTGTATGTATATATACCGGTTACATAAATTTTATAAATGGAAGTATAATCATACCTTTGCTTTGTGATATGAACCCCAAATATTAAACTAAAACTTGCATTTTTCAACTAAAATTTCTTAAAATAAGACATGTTTATACTAAAACATTGGAAAATTATTTTGAATTAAAGTTTTCTTCTCGTATTTTGATGAAATATTTTATATTAATTTTACATCACGTATAGATTGAAGAAAGATAATTTACCAGGGTTTTTAACGATCTGACCGGTTGACATTTAGAAGCGCCGATCATGGACTGTCATGGTTCCGTCCACGGTTCGGTCTTCAAAACTATGGTCTTAACTTTCTACCACCGCGGTAGAAACAAACTTATGTTTGTAATAAGTTCCAATCTATGCAGATAATTTGCTTAGGGGTTGGGGTTCCATAGCAGTTGAGGTGTACAAAGATATGGCGGGAACATAGCGAAAAATAGCAGAGGTGAAAAACGTTTTATTAGATAAAAAACCAACTATTTAAATTTAATTTATTCTAATTCTTACATCAGTTGTACAGAAAAAAGAAATATTATTTAAATTCATATTTTTATACGACAAAAATGAAAAATATAATGAGTTATGACGGATTTGGAAACAACAATTGATTCATAACTTTTATTGAGCACCTATGCTAATTAGGTATTTACCATAGCCTTGTTGATTTGGTTGAAAAGGGAATTGGTCAAATCAACCTTGTTTTAATAGTATGCTAAAGCAGATGCTAAAAAATCTTGATTCAGCAGATTTAGCAAAAAATAGTGGTACTTAAAGCAGATCTACTGTTCAATGACATTATATTGAAAAAACATAGAGGTCGAAGTGCTATGCGCTATAGTGAAAAATTCATGGGGTTTTAGCAAGCTTTAACTACACAGGTTTCAATATAGTATGGTTATGCAATATTTTTTAATACACGATGATTATTTCTTTGGAAAAAAGAAAAACAAATAGTATTTAGGATTGATTTCTCTTGTAGGGAAGATTAAGCCAAGTGTAATACTCTTTTGCTAAATCACAAATAATCACATATGGAGCGTGAATTGGAAACTGGTTGTTTAAAAAAAAGAACCGAAGTACTTGAAAAAGGTTTCAAGTTGTAACTTTTAAGTTGTTTTGGAGAAAAATAATTAGTAAAGGTGTTTTGGTGTTTAGGTTAAAAAATTAATTCAATTTAGCATAGAAGATGGAAAGTGGAACACGTAAATATTTTTATGATATATCGGCGTTTTGCAACTTATAAATCAAAACTTTAAGTTGTTAGTGAGCACGTAAAGTTACATAAGTAAGTTACAAATCATATTACCTACTTTTCAGGTGATGTTAGAAATTCTTATACGGATAAGGGGATAATCAAGCACAAACTCCCCTTCAATTATGTACACTTATATAGACAAGGGGATATTTTTGAAATCGATTAAAATAGATGAATAATATTTAGATAAAGATAATGAGTATTTAAATTGTCTAAAAATAATTTTAAATCATCGTCGAGAAATAATTTTTTATTAATATAGGTTGGCTGCCATTTTATAGAATACATATTGATGTATTCTTCTATTTATTTAAAGCTTCGTTTTACGTAAGGAGAAATACATTAGATTTTTTTTGAAATGGTACTTTGATGCAACATGTTACTGAGACAACAGAACACAAACCACATGTCAATATATGTTCGAATCACGCTACACAAGTTTCAAACTAGTGACCACTCGCACCAAAGCCGAATCACTTAACTATTAGGACAATGGTGCTTGTTAAAATATATTAGATTTACGCCATATAGATGGGTTCTCCACTATTATTTATAATATTATCATCATTAAACCTTAACGACCATAATAGTCATTTCACTCTCTCTATCTCTCAAAACTAAGATATAAATTAGGTTTTTCTAGCTAAGAATGAAAGCTTGCAAGTTTAATTCAAGGAAGGAGAAGATCTTACATGAGGAAACACAATCAATTTCGAGGTGTTAACAAACAGAAAGAAGTTAGGTAACATATCTCTTCTCTAATCTAATAATATTGCTTTTAAAATTACTTGCATTCAAATTTAAAGTTTTTGTAAACTTAATTTTTCAATAATGAATTCGAATATTTAGTTTGTGTAAATACACACACACCCTTATATATATATATATATATATATATATATATATATATATATATATATATATTAATAATTGGCTTGGAAGCGCAATCTTTTGCTCCGACCGTGAAGCTTGCTCATAAAAAAATTTAAAACAACTAAAATTTAAAAGGTAACAAAAAATAATATTAAAAAGAATAACCTCCGCACTCTAAATTTCAGCTCTTAATATTATCAGTATTTTTTTGAAAACCAGAGAACCCAACGGGCCGATAAACTCCTGAGGAGGGTTAGTGAAGCAGTCCGCTGATCCAAGACCTCATACCCCTGGTAAATATATATAGGATAGGGAAACGCATGGTAAAAATCACTTGGGTCTTTTTACCAAAACCCAAGCCTCCTTTCCACTGCGCTGCACCCACAGACGCAGCTCTTAATTTCTATTTCAACAGTTTATTCAGTTTCTCGGTCAAATTTTATTGTTGACCGAAGACATCAATTCATCTATTTGTTGGAGATTATTAGTTAAATCAGGTATTTATCATCTTCCTTATATTACAAAGTGTTCACCTTTTTTGATCTCCATGATTTATACTATGTTTCACGTAATTGTATTTATCTGTAAAGTTTGTTATTTATGTGCTGCAACCTAAATTTCAGCTTTTGATTTTTTTTTTTGCAATTTATTCAGTCTTCCAGTCAAATTTCATTGTTGGTGGAAGATATCAGTTTATCCATTTGCTAGAGATTTAGTAGTTAAATCGGGTATTTTATCCTCTTCTTCATATTACAAAGTGTTCATCTTCTTTTGATTTGCAGTCAAATACGGAATTCTAGATAATGCTACAGCCTCAATAAATATCTTATCAAACTCTATGCCTTAAATATAGGCAAAGATTTATGTTGGTAACAATAATTTTTTGTTGAAATAGATATTAAAATCCTTATTAAAAAATAGGCCTAATCAATAACATGCAGTAAAAGCCTTTACAATTTTGACCAAATCTTTGAAGATGGTCTTTATTAAATAAAACACACGTTATTAATAGCTGTTATCCTACGTTTGTTTTTTAGTAAATTGCCTTAAATATAGGATTCTAGAAAATACTACAACCTCTATAAATATCGTATGAAATTTTCTTTTCCTCTTCACTCTTGCCATTCACAATCTAACTTTTTCCACCATTCATCACTTTTGGGTTCCCCACTGTCCACTGTTATTCGCCACTATGGTTCTGTAACAACCCTGTATTTTCTGATTATTGTAATCGTGTATTTTAATTATTTTAATTTAAATTCCTAATTTAAAAACTTTATTTTATTTATTAAAATGAATATATTTTGTTAATTGAAATATAAATGTTGATTTTGATGTGGATTAGAATTTCAATCATTCATATATTGAATATTTCCAGAAAAGTGAATTTTGGTCAATCTGGTCAAACTTTGACTTTTAAATTTAAATTTTAAAAGTTTTAAAATTTTAATTTTACCTTTTGTTATGAAAGTAAATAAAATTTCAAGAACAATGCTTTTCGTTTCGTTGAAATCCGAATAATATTGTGGAAGTTATGTTTTTACAAAATTGGGTGTAAATTGTTTTATTTAACAATATTGTTTATTTTAAATTAAATAAATATTTTTTTTCTTGTCATATCTTATTCTAAATTCTATTATATGTTATATTACATATATTTTTACCTTTTAAATATTTTTAAAGTGATGTTTGAATTTTTCCAAAGCTCATTGAATTTATTTTCTATTTTTAAAGGTTAGTTTCCATTTTTCTGTTATTTTCTTTATTTAAATTATATTTAATTAAAATTTATTTATTCATTTTTATGTATGCATTTTATTTTTATGTTTTTATCTTTATTTATAAATATGTTTCATGTACATACAATTTTTCAAAAGTTCATTTCATTATTTTCAAATTTTCAAGCCTAGTTTACATTTTCTTTGCTATTTTCTTAATTTAATTATATTTAATTAATATTTATTTATTTATTTTTGTTTATTTACAATATTTTCGTATTTTATCTGTATTTATATATATTTTACATGTACTTAAAATTTAAAAAGAAATGGTGGAAATTTGAAAGGTTTGTGTCTCTTTATTTGCTCAAGCCTTTTTGTATTCTGTCTTTTCATTTCTTAACCAATATCTCTTCAATTGGCTGCCTTAACTCCACTCTTCAGCTGACATTCCATTTTCCTTTTCACGTGAAAACTCTTCCTCATCTTCCCCCTAAAAATCACGGCCATGTACGGAAAAAAAAAACAAAAAAAAACAAAAAAAAAAACAATGGCTTTTCTTTCACATTTTCCCCGCTTCTTCACTGATTTAGCCTTCCTCTTCTTCATGTTTGCTTGGCCTCACCTCTCTCCTTGCTGACCACCATCCTCTCCACCATCTACAGCAGCACGAACCCCCTCTCCTCTGACCACCACCTCTAGCCATGACCATTAGATGAAGCCACCACCTCAAATTTGCAAAGCACTTCACCAAAACAATGCTAGCCAAGCCTATACTCCACTATTGCCTTCATAGTTGCCTTTGGCCACCCCTTAGCCGCCGCCACCATCATCTACTTCACCTCTGGCTGCCCTTTTCACTACTGTCCAGATCTGACCTGACATGAAGACCCCATGGCCGAGCCTATATGTGGTCATAGCCGAGTTAAAATGCACCAAAAACTTCACATATTTGCCTTGAACCCATGTATGCTTCATGTTGTAACTCTTCCACTACCTTCATCCACTTGTAACCTAACCTTTATAGTTGCCATACCTGACCCAAACCAGAGCCTAGTGTGGTGAGATCAAGATCATTTGATCATGTGACAAGCTTATGTTGTCGTGTGCAAGTCTTTTGCTTCTAAGGTTTGGTCATCTATCTTGTTTTGCAACTGTTCTGCAAACTAAAGTTGTTGATTATATTTGTATGTCGATATCTATATTTGTGCTTATGTATGTTATATTTTGTGTTGTTTACAAGGGTCTCCATCTATTCAAATCAAATCGTGCTTTTCGTGCCTTTGGAATCGCTCTTGTGTGTGTTGTTTGTCTCTAGCTTTGATAAAAGTGAGTCTTTCTCACTCTGACATTTATACTTATGAAATAGTGAATTGATGACAAGTGTTTAGTAATATAAAATGTTATGCAAGTTAATGATGACCATATGATATGCTATGTCATGGTATTACCATGTTAAAACTGTTAATTATCACCTAACATATGATATATGATATTATATTGTGACATTGACATTGTTTATATTGTTTATGCATATATTCACACTTCAAGTTCCCTTTTAGAATAGAATCACTATGGGTTGAAATGATACATACCCGAACGGACTTTAGATTAGGGAAAAATCGTTATGGGATGAAATGATAGGCCTAAGTGATTTTTATTATATTTTATTTGACTTGGGATTGCGGGTTTGAAATGATAGAACCCGGGTTTTCTTTGTAAACTGCGGATTGAAATGATATATATCTGTATCACTTGATCTAGGTTAGAAAATTATATACAGACCCCGTGATATATTTTTAAATGATTTTTATTAAAAATATATTTTTTCAAAAGTATGAAATTTTGGTTTAAAAATATATATATTATGGTTTTAAGAAAGTTAAATATTAAATCTTGAAATTGTGAATTTAAGTGAATTCAAGTATGTAAATTTGGAGTAAATGTGATTTTAGACTTTAAATTTTATTTTAAAATGTAAATAAATAATGGAAATTAAATTTAAAGTTTTGAAATTGTATTTGAAGTAAAATTTTAGGTTTTATTTAATTTATATGTTAATAAACGGTGAATTTTGACTCAATAAATGAATGGAGTTTTTAAATTGAATATTTGATCTAAAATTTTTGTTGTGTTAAATCATATGTTAAAATGATTTTAAATGTGAAATTTTGAAGTCTAGAAATATGATTTTTAAGTTATAATAAAAATTTGGATTTTTATTTTTATTTTTGAAAAGCTAAAATGAAATCTGGAATTTTATAGCATTTTCAAAATGTTGTAGTCTTTTGACAGCATTTTTAAATGCTATTGTTTTGAATCTAAAAATGTTTGAATTAACTAAATATCTATTACGACATTTTATAAATGCCGTTATTCTAGATCTAAACCATTTTTGGAAGCTTTAAGCTACGATAGCACTTTATAAATGCTGTAGTTGCTATAATTTGACAATGTTTGAAATGTTATAGATTTCAACACTGTTTGTGTTATATTTTAAAGTGTTAAATGATTTAACTTTTGGAAATTGATTATTTGTGAATATAAGGAGTTTTGAATATATATTTTTATATTTAAACTTGAATTTTAAATAATTTAAATTGAATTTGAATTTTAAATAAGGTTTACTTGGTTATGTGTTAAACGGAATGAGATGTAATGAGATAAATGAATTTTTGAGTGGAATTTTGAAATGTATTTTTGTAATGATGTTTGAAGTAATAAATGAATGAAATATTTGATTTTTAAATGATATTTAAATTTGAATATTTAGATTTGAATTCAAATAATGATTTGATTATGAAGTTTTAAAAGGATGTAATATTTTAATGATTTTGAAATGATTGGAAATGATTTGATCTTTATTTTAGCAAAGAATGTGAATGTGGAATGATATTTGATTTTGATTTATTTGAAAAAGAAATATTGAAGTTTATATTCGTATGAAAAGATATTTGGTTTAATTGTAATGTAAGTTTATTTAAATAATATTGTATTTATGAAATGAATATTTCAAAACTAAGTAATAATGAAACTAGATTTGAGATATATGAAATTATAAAAAAAAATTGTTTTTGAAATGCGGGATATGAAAGCTTTGAAATATATTAAAAATTGAATAGTTTAATTTATGGATCAAATCTATATTTGGAATTGATATGATTTGAAACAGTTATTGGCAAATTTAATTGAAACTGATGGTTTGAATTGAATTAAGTTGGAAATTGAAATTTTTGGTTTCATGGAACAAATTTGTGAAGTGTAAAGAATTAAAAGATTGATTTCAAATGAATGATTTTGGAATGTTATGATTTTCAAAGTGTAATGATTTCAAGTATTTTGGTTTCGGAAAAGTTATACTTTGAAAGTATTATGAATTTTTTTTAAAGGTTAATATATGTTTGAAATGGAAATGATAAACTATTTGATTGGAATATAGTTTTGAAATAAATATGGTTTTGGTTTCGAAGTGTAAACTATTTTGAAAGGAATATAGTTTTGAAATGAAATGATTTGATCCTTTTGAAGTGTAAACTATTTTGAAATGACCACGGCGTTATAGTAACGTTTGGTTGTTAAAGAGACCGGGATCGGAAGTTGTCATACTCTCTGCCAACTCCGAAAACAACTTTAACAACCGTGTATGCGGTGGAGATTCCAAAATGAAGTAGGATGGTGGCGACGTTCTTGAGGTATATTACGTGGACCCAACTCCCGTGAGTTGGCATAAGGTGGCTAAAACAGGAGCGATCTCGGGCCAAGTGAGGTCATTCCTCCGATCGGACACATTCCTTCGATACTATACTCTTACTGGTGATTGATTAGATGGTCATCCTCTGATTTTGATATGGGAGTGTGTTTCGAGGTGGGCGTATGTGGCTGCGGCGTTACCACCAGCCCGTGTGCGTAATTGGTATATCTACCCTGGCATTGCCTTGTGTGCCGTGTCACCTACCATACCGAGCCTTTACTACGAGTTTGTTTTTCTCCCGAAGCCCGTGTGGTATCCTCTGACAGTCACCCGGAGTGGAGATGGCATGATATTGGATGGACTACTGGACTATTATGTGTGAAGGGTGATATGGGTAGCCCGGAACGCTATTTAAAAGTATGTTTATTTTACTGTAGACATTATTATAGTAGTGCAATATTACTACATAGTAAATAGTTTAACGGATCCTTAAAGGATGGGCGATCCCAAGCATCCTTTAAGTTAGTGATGCATTTTTGTTACTGTTCACTTGAGTTTATTTACAGTTCATAAGTATTTATGTCCTGACTCGAGTGTTTTGTATTTTACTTTACGCTCGAGTCAGATTGAGTGAGTTAGCATTCAAGATTCACCTTTGGATTTGGAGCTTTCCTTGAAGATCCAGCCATCTATTTTTCTTTCTGTATCCAGCGATTTCAGTGATGTATTCTGATTTGTACCTGATGTATCTTGTTACTTTTTGTTGTATCATGTTTAACTCTGATGTATCTTATTTTTAAATAGTAGCTTCATGAACTACTATTTCTTTTAAATTCCGCTGCATTATTAAATACTCTGTGTCTGTGATCTGTGATTATGTATTTACTGTATATTCTGAGATTTGCCAAATTTTATTTACAACGCGGTATTTTGAGCAATTCAAGTCCGACATGTGCGGATGCGAATGGTTGAAAATATCGGGTCGTTACAGTTGGTACCAGAGCTTTGGTAGCTCTAGGCAAAACTCAGTATATAGGGTAAATGTATTTACAGAATCACTTTCATCCGAGTTTAAACCTCTTCCTTCTTGACTCGATTCCTTTGATTTTTGGAACGTTCCCTGCGGTTTCAAAATCCATTTCGTGTCCCTCACTATTCATCATCATTTGATTCTGGAGTATCCCATGACTCCACTTTGAATGATCTTTATAATGAGTCGGCGGTCTCGCCAACCTCAAATTTATTTGTAAAGGGGGAAACTCCTTTACAACAGCATCGATTCACCAGAGATTCTATATCCTCGGTTTAGGTGCTAGTACCTCTTATAATCCCGAACTCTATCTCTTGAGGTCGAATGTAGATTTACCCAGAAAATCCACATCGATCTTATTCTTTAAGTCACGGTTGGCCCGGTTAAGGTTGCCTGGGATTTATTTCAGCTTATCCACCTCCCTACTCTGTATTTTATCATCCTGTCTTTTGTTTCCAATCTATTCTTCCAAACATTTTGAATTGTACTTGTAATTCTATATTTTGTTTTATATATTGTGTTGTTTGAGTTATTGATGTTGGATTGGGTTTCTGATCGATTCGTCTGATCAACGCTATTGATAAGATTTCCAAAACACTTTGACAGAACAAACTGACATAATATTATTTTAAAAAAATTTGGGAAATGAAATAAATTTTGATATATAAGTAAATTTATGGAACTTAATAAATTGATTTAAATTGATAATTTGAAATGATAATACTTGATTTATCATTTATTGTTCTACAAATGAATTTATAAATAGTTGTTTATAAATTGATTTGGGAACTGGCATTAATTTAAATCAAGAATTTGAGAATTTAATTTCCGATGGATTTCAAACCATATGTTTAAAATTTTAAAAGGATATATTATTTAAAGTATTTTCAAGTAGAAATTTGTTTCCAAAGAATTTTAAAGCTTAAAATTAGTGCTCTTCTCTTTGTCGCTGGAAAATAACTTCGGTGATGACTACAGCATCATCGACATTCATTTTCGAGTTTCGAAGTGAAGAGACCATTCTGTAGTCTTGCTACAGGTTTGTTTTGGAAATTTAATTGATTTGAATTTCTTAAATAATACTGGATTTATAACTTATGTTGATATATGATTTGAATTTGAATGGATATATATATATATATAGAGAGAGTATATGAGCATTTATTTATCTCTAAATAGTTTGGAATTTATCGGAAATTTAATTCCTAAATTTTATCTTCAAAGATAATTTCTAAGTATAATTTCAAGATTTGGATAAATATTGAAGCTTGAAATAATTTAATTAGAAAGTTTTATTTGTATAATACACAATTTCATTCCAATATAACTTACCTTAATTTTCAGAAGTTGAATATGTAATTGGATAATGTACAATATAAAAAAAAAAGATTTTATAAGTTATTATAAATTCTATATACTTAAATTTTAGTTATAAAAGGGATGAACAGAGGTAAATAGAAAAAGGCGTAATGGAATAATTTACAATATAAAATGATGATAAAGGAACTAAGAATAAGATAAAGCAGTTATAATAAGTATAAATATATGTAACATAGGTGATAAAATATATTGAGAGGAATAAATTAAATTTTTTAATTAGGAATAAGGAAGAATCAAATTTTGTTAAGTACATTTTGAATATAATAAATGATTTTTTTTCAAATCCATGATTTTTGAAATTGTTAATTTAAGATAATTAGATGATAAGATAATGAAATTAGAGATAGTTTAGATTTATTTAACTTATGTAAGATTTATAATCAATTTAAGTTGAAATTTTCATGCTTTCAAATTTATTATCTTATTTTGTTTTTCAAACTATCTTTTGGTTGTCCTAATTTCCCTTATCTTGCTACAGAATGGGAGGCTATTGCCTATACTAGTCTGTTTAGAAATCTTTCTATAATCTTTGGTACTCATCTTTGGATCTGAGCACTGCTTGCCATCCACAGACCGTCGGTCAAACGGGAAGGTGAATCCGATTCTAAATGATTTTTTTTCTCGTTCTTGTGTTCTTGATTCTTGAAGATCTTGGAAAGATCATCTCCACATTGTTATCAGGTATAATTTTAATCTTCTTGTCATCTTGTCTTAATACTATTTCATTCTATCTTTTTCTGTGCTTTCCCGTACCTCATTCCTTTTCGGGGACGAAAAGTTTTGAGTGGGGGAGAGTGTAACAACCCTGTATTTTCTGATTATTGTAATTGTATATTTTAATTATTTTAATTTAAATTCCTAATTTAAAAACTTTATTTTATTTATTAAAATGAATATATTTTGTTAATTGAAATATAAATGTTGATTTTGATGTGGATTAGAATTTCAATCATACATATATTGAATATTTCCAGAAAAGTGAATTTTGGTCAATCTGGTCAAACTTTGACTTTTAAATTTAAATTTTAAAAGTTTTAAAATTTTAATTTTACCTTTTGTTATGAAAGTAAATAAAATTTCAAGAACAATGCTTTTCGTTTCGTTGAAATCCGAATAATATTGTGGAAGTTATGCTTTTTACAAAATTGGGTGTAAATTGTTTTATTTAACAATATTGTTTATTTTAAATTAAATAAATATTTTTTTACTTGTCATATCTTACTCTAAATTCTATTATATGTTATGTTACATATATTTTTACCTTTTAAATATTTTTAAAGTGATGTTTGAATTTTTCCAAAGCTCATTGAATTTATTTTCTATGTTTAAAGGTTAGTTTCCATTTTTCTGTTATTTTCTTTATTTAAATTATATTTAATTAAAATTTATTTATTCATTTTTATGTATGCATTTTATTTTTATGTTTTTATCTTTATTTATAAATATGTTTCATGTACATACAATTTTTCAAAAGTTCATTTCATTATTTTCAAATTTTCAAGCCCAGTTTACATTTTCTTTGCTATTTTCTTAATTTAATTATATTTAATTATTATTTATTTATTTATTTTTGTTTATTTACAATATTTTCTAGTTTTATCTGTATTTATATATATTTTACATGTATTTAAAATTTAAAAAGAAATGGTGGAAATTTGAAAGGTTTGTGACTCTTTATTTGCTCAAGCCTTTTTGTATTCTGTCTTTTCATTTCTCAACCAACATCTCTTCAATTGGCTGCCTTAACTCCACTCTTCAGCTGACATTCCATTTTCGTTTTCACGTGAAAACTCTTCCTCATCTTCCCCTAAAAATCACGGCCATGTATGAAAAAAAAAACAAAAAAAATCAATGGCTTTTCTTTCACATTTTCCCCTCTTCTTCACTGATTTAGCCTTCATCTTCTTCATGTTTGCTTGGCCTCACCACTCTCCTTGCTGACCACCATCCTCTCCACCATCTACAGCAGCACCAACCCCCTCTCCTCTAGCCACCACCTCTAGCCATGACCATTAGATGAAGCCACCACCTCAAATTTGCAAAGCACTTCACCAAAACAATGCTAGCCAAGCCTATACTCCACTATTGCCTTCATAGTTGCCTTTGGCCACCCCTTAGCCGCCGCCACCATCATCTACTTCACCTCTGGCTGCCCTTTTCACTACTGACCAGATCTGACCTGACATGAAGACCCCATGGCCGAGCCTATATGTGGTCATAGCCGAGTTAAAATGCACCAAAAACTTCACATATTTGCCTTGAACCCATGTATGCTTCATGTTGTAACTCTTCCACCACCTTCATCCACTTGTAACCTAACCTTTATGGTTGCCATACCTGACCCAAACCAGAGCCTAGTGTGGTGAGATCAAGATCATTTGATCATGTGACAAGCTTATGTTGTCGTGTGCAAGTCTTTTGCTTCTAAGGTTTGGTCATCTATCTTGTTTTGTAACTGTTCTGCAAACTAAAGTTGTTGATTATATTTGTATGTCGATATCTATATTTGTGCTTATGTATGTTATATTTTGTGTTGTTTACAAGGGTCTCCATCTATTCAAATCAAATCGTGCTTTTCGTGCCTTTGGAATCGCTCTTGTGTGTGTTGTTTGTCTCTAGCTTTGATAAAAGTGAGTCTTTCTCACTCTGACATTTATACTTATGAAATAGTGAATTGATGACAAGTGTTTAGTAATATAAAATGTTATGCAAGTTAATGATGACCATATGATATGCTATGTCATGTTATTACCATGTTAAAACTGTTAATTATCACCTGACATCTGATATATGACATTATATTGTGACATTGACATTGTTTATATTGTTTATGCATATATTCACACTGCAAGTTCCCTTTTAGAATAGAATCACTATGGGTTGAAATGATACATACCCGAACGGACTTTAGATTAGGGAAAAATCGTTATGGGCTGAAATGATAGGCCTGAGCGATTTTTATTGTATTTTATTTGACTTGGGATTGCGGGTTTGAAATGATAGAACCCGGGTTTTCTTTGTAAACTGCGGATTGAAATGATATATATCCATATCACTTGATCTAGGTTAGAAAATTTTGAAATGATATAACCACATTTATCTGATGTAGTACAAATTTTGGCTAGATTTCATAAATTTATTCAATCTTAATGTAGTTAAAATTTAACTGCATTATGAAAATGCAATTATAATTTAACAGTAATTTTGAATTATGCATGGTTGCATTTGAATATTTCAACTACGTATGAGCAGCTATAATTTTAGTTATATTGGATGATTTATTCAAGCTTAATGTAGTTATAATTTAACTACATTTAGCAAAAGTGTTTATTACTATATTTTATAAATTATGCAATTATGGTTGCATTTGAATATTTTAATTGTACTTATGTGATGCAACGCTAATTTTGGCTGCTTTTGATAATTTTATTTAATCTTAAGTTATAATTTTAACTACATACCAAATATGAAATGAACTTTAAACCGTATATATTAATTTTGAATATTCCGATTTGAATGATGCAATTCTAGTTGCATTTTGAATGATGCAGTTGTAGATACGTTATTTATGTGAAAAAGCTACAAGTTTTCAAAAAAAATCAATGACCCGATATTTACATATGCGTAACAACATCATTTAAATGATCATTAATTTTTTGATTTAATGTTAAAACAGTTTGTCAATATGACATTCCTAGAAAATGCTATTGCATTTTGAATATTTGAAATCTATATAGGTGTAAGAATAATGTTTGCCAATAAAGGATGTTAATTGACATAAACCAGATTTACATAAATTATCGAAGATGGACATTCTGTTTGCTGAAATAAATTATGCAATCATGACTTTAGTTTGTACATCGTTCTTTTATTTATGTAATTATTCATATTTTTTCCATTCAAGAGTTTCTAACATATCCATATACAATAATTGCTACTCACAATTTTCAATCTCAAATGGTTTTTTTCATCAAATTCTCTGATAATTAGATTAAAAAACTGCTGGGAATATTTAGCATTGAATAAACAAGAGTAGTATATGCACAAACGCATTTTTTCTCTTAAATGGGTGAAGATTGGTAATCTACCAAGTCGAAGATTGGTAATCTACTATGAGACTTTCATTCAATCATCAATGTATGTTTTATTAGGATCATTTTTTTTTTTATGAACATATGGAATTGCTTCATGATTATGTTAATAAGTCTATTAATTGGTAGGGGATTTCCATTTTATAAATTTTTATGTTTGACTTAAAAGTATAATGTGATTTTTGTCAGTATACTATTACAAACCTATAGTTTTATAATGGGCTTTTGACATCGCTAGGGCATTGCCAATTTAATTAGTGACATCAAAAACTCGTATGGAAAAATGATCGTCGTTAAAACGTTAGTGATTCCATTGTGATGCCAATTTAGTGATGCATAGTGAGACCGATAATTTATTTCATACTATATAGATCTCGACATTCTAGTGCACTGGAATTTATGTTACATCGATATTCAAGCTTTCAGTGAAATTATATGGCTTATGAGTTTAGAATTTGGGAAGATGTAATAAATTCCAACTTACATACCTACCATATAAAAGTATACGTACGAAACCATCATAATATAATTTATTCATCATTTTGCTCTTCATGTTTAATTGTTCACATTTTGAAATAATTCACTCAGTTTTGATACTTCACGTTCTTGAAGGATCTGACATTTGCAAATTAAAACTCTTTGATGAAGAAAATTGAAGATAAAGAAAGAAAGTAATCCACGAATCCTTTCGAGCTAAAATTGTTTTTTATCATAAGCAGTTAAAACATTTCTCACTTCAAAATTCATGAATCAACAAAGCGTATATTTGAGTAGAAATCAATGATTCATCGGTACTCGACAACACCTCTTTTTTCAAGGTACTCAAATATAATACATCAACAAACATAATAATATTCAAGAAAATAAGGTATCTTCACTAATAAGATAACAAATGATTGCATGTATGAATGGTTAATTGCCAGTTTTATTTTCAATTGCATTTCAAAAAAATTCGTAGCTTACATATTCAATTTTAAGATAGGATATACTTGTGTAAATTCTTTTCCAATAACCAATTTTTCTGACGAAATGACATGATAACATGTTTTTTATTGTTATTAAAACATAAAGTTTTCCCAACTTAATAGATTACACAAAAAGTAGATATAGGTAGATCAAATTGATCAATGTCCTAACAATTACAACTATCATTTACACGAAGAAAAAACTCGCGTAGGCATTGCGTTAACGATGCTTTAATGAGTTGTAGTGCTAAAATCTAAATTCAACAGTAGTTACTATGATTTTTGTTTCATCCATCATTACCATCATAAGGGTAAAGTTGATTACCATTAATTTTTTAATATAATATGTAGTACTCCATTGAACTTAAAATGATTTTGTTTGTTGTTTTCCAATTTGATGCATTTATTTTAAACTAGCAAACTTGCACTAATATTACTTTTCAATCTCTCTTTCCCTATTTGTCTAAAGTTTAAGCTCATACTCATCAAATATTCTTTTCTACCTCCAATTTTACATCTTTAAAATAGTTGTGCCAATTTTCTAATATTTGTCGAACAAGAATCAATGAGATTATGAATATTATCTTGGACTATAAATGTAATTTTTCATCAAAGTTAAAGAGTTTTCCATTATTTTCTATGATTTTGTACAGATCTGTTTCAAGTGACCACTCTCTACTTGTTTTGATTTACATTGCAGATCAATCCTTTTACAACTAACCATGCTTCGCACTTTTTTTTTGAAAACCCAGGAGAACCTGGCGGGCCGGTAAACTCCTGAGGAGGGCATAGTAAAGCCGTCCGCTGATCCAATGAATTAAACATGATTAAAAGCATCAATTTATTAACATTAACACACCAAACGAAACCTTTCAAGTTTCCTTTGATAAATTAAATATAATTAATGCACCAATTTATTTATGTTAAGACCAGATGTTACCTTTCAACTACTTTTCTATGCACTGAACGTGATTTAATGTACCAATTTATTCATATTCACACATCTAAGATCAAGTAGTTTAAAGTAGTTCAAGAATTTGTTTGGAAATTTTTGACCAAATTATTTACTACTCAATGCACTCGGTCCAGCACTAATTTCTCAAATTCTCTTATAGACCTCAGACAAGTCAATATATTCAATTATGTAAAAAAATTAATTACTTGTAAAAAAAATTCTCCTTTATCCATCAATCTCAATCATAATCCAAATGCACATATCCCCTTAATTTAAGCATTGTTTACGCATTTTGGCCAATTATTTTTTTTCCCTTTCATAACACTTTCTCATTCCAATATAAATTCACCAATTAATGTTCAAACATTACCATTTCTAAAACTTTTCACCTATGGGTTAAAGTAATGGTCAATCACATTTATTCTGTTATATAAGAATGGGGATTCAATCACTCATAATTTATTTCACGTAATTTCAATTAAACCGCTCCTATCTTTTCTGCTATATGGAAATTTAACATTTAACTTTCAAAGAACTTTCCCCACATTCACTCTCAACCCATATATTCAACTCTCTATATTTGGAGATAAAGTTGCCCTCTATTTTTTTCCTCATTTTTCGGCACCTTATATGCTAAATACTCTTTCATGTAAGAAAAATTACATTTAATATGTTTCCATCTGTTCTATATTTTCTTAAGCCATTAAATCAATGAATCATTTTCTCCCATAGAGAATAAAAAATCTAAAGATTTTTTAGTTCCAAAGTCAAACCCTCTCTTCCCTACCCTAATATTCAATTTAATTTCTGCAACTACATCCGCTAATATCCTAATCATCAATCTAATCTTTCCTCTGCAAGTAATGTTTGAGTCGGTTCAATTAATCTCAGTGTAAAAAAATTATTTGATTTTTTTTATCAAGCTTAAGCATGGTTAGGGTTTTGCTAAACTAGATAATTTGTTTATTTTGATTTATTTTGTATTGGATCAAATTGATGTTGTATGTTGGATTTTTACTCTTTTAATTTTGCTCATATTTAATTCTTGCTACTTTGTCAAAAAAAGAAAATATTACATAGGGTTTGGAATGTTCGATTTTCATGTATGAATTCTCTTTCTTTCAATTTCATGTTTCAACAACATTTTATTAATTTCATGGAGATTCTAGCAATATGCTTTTAATAGATATGAAACAAAATCATTTGGAAAAAGTTAAACTACATCGGTTCAATGCTCTTTAAAGTGCAACATTTCGATGGATACACTTACAACTATTAAAAAAATTGACTTTGATATTTTAGTTACACTAAGTTATGGTAATTTCATATCAATGTAAATACTAAGGCCCATGGTAAGAGTTAACTGTGAATTTCAATACTCGGACTTGTTTTTCCTTTTTTGGTAAGAACATAAGGTGTACTTGTAAAAAATGTAGAAATAAGGTCATTATAGCCAGGGATGGGCAATGGTTGGTTCGGTTTTAACCATTACAAATTTTGATAACCAACTGTAGATTTAGGTATTACAAAAGCCGATCTAAACAAAACCAATTATTTTAGAATGGATTAGGACCAACCGTAAATAAACTGGTTTGGTTTGATTAGTCAAACATTAAACACTATTACAAAAAAAGAAATTATTTGTTAACATTAAAAGAAAAGAGGTAGAAGTTGAGTATTGGTGTCCATAATTGTTCTAATGAATAGTAAATACCATGTGATAAATGCAACATGTGTCATGTGGTCTAAGAAACGAGGCATAAATCTTTTAATTATTCAATTTGTTATTTAATATCAATTAGAAAGAAAACCAAACCGTTAACCTTTTCAATTCTTAGCTATGATTTTTTTACTCTCAACCAAAACCCAATTGATGTTTCTTAAAATCAAACCATTTCATTATTTTCGATTTGATTTTAATGGTAAACTAGTTTATAGTGAACTTTGCTAATCCTAAATTACAATTTGTATTATTTCCCATTTAGTATTCGTTGGTGATTCAACTTAGATTGTGTGATTATTATTTTTTATGCTTCGCCGCTTGATTATTTTCAACTGGTAAATCCAAACCCTAAAAAGATTCATAACAAGTTGCTCTCTTTCTGATACAGAGTTAACACATTAAAATATGTGTGTATGTAAAATATTTTTTCTTGACATCATTAAATAATAAACTTTCAAAATGCGTTGATATTGCAAAAACTTTTGATAATAGGTTCGTGCCCTATCATGCATACACTTCTTGCAAAAAACAGTACTCTAGGGTTGTAGGTGCCATGATTTGAAGTGGACATGCACAAGTTAATCCTTGCTTGGAGTTGGTCGGTTCGTCATCCCTTACGGAGGTCCTCTTTATTGGAGAATTTCTATAAAGAAAACATTGCAAAACTTTTCATAATCTACAACCTAAAAATATTTGTGCTATAAAATTTACAAGCAAAATGTTAATAAAAACTTTTCCCCTAACTAGCTATGTGGATCCCTTAAGAGGTTAAAGGAATATTTGCAAACAATTTTGACAACATTATGCTATGATAAAAATTTACATCAATTGCCTCTCTTTCTATTCATTCAATCAAACCTTTTACAATTAACAATCAGAAGTCAAAAACATAATTACACACACCACCCTACAACTAAACATGTAATTCAAATTTTCTTCCTCAATCAAACTTGTGATATGGATCCAGAACCTTTTCTTTCTAACATATTAGTTTATTGCTTATTAATGAAATATTCTAGTCTCCCTCACACTGATTTTGTATTTGTACTTTGTCCAAAGCCGCTTGTAGCATACAAAATAGTCATAGCCTGAACATTTATGTTCATACCTTTTGCGATAGCTTATTACAATTGTAAAAACTTTTTTCAATTTCATAATGACATTTATTAACATAGCTTCATTGTTTTAGGAAGCTTATTTTTATTTTTATCCCTTGTAGTTCTAAATAAAATTGATCATTGATTTTTCCATTGCCAAAAAAGTTATTAACTTCTAAAATAAATAATGTGATCAAGAAAAAGCAACATAGAAATGATGAAAACAATTTGGAAGAATAAAATAGTATGAACTAAAAATAGTTAAAAATTGTGTGTACACAATAACATGTTGTCTCAATACCTATATTAATAAAAATATGAAACAAATCCATCTGTGTTTACATTTTTCACATGATATTAAAAAAAGAATATATAGGTTTTTACAGACCAAAATATACCAAATAAATACATGTCTATTAGATGACTGTGAACGTGAGCCAGCATGGAGAGAAACACCTGTACCAGACCCCTCTTTAGATACTTTCAATATGTCTATTTTAATGACTTCATCTCCTAATGTATCAGCAACTGCTTCATTTAAGTACTCTGTGAACAAATAATAATTTATGTAGATATCACTTCCACTGTGACAACTCTAGCATGTAACTTTCTTGTTGTTTATACAGTTCTAAATCCTCCACTACCATCTCTTCTAATCAATTTTTGTAATCCAACCATTCATGTTACTGCTAACCGACAAGCCCTTTATGTGACTATATCACACAATTTACAACTAGTTTTCAAACATTTATCCATACTTCTAGCGTTTTAAGAATTTATGGATGGATTTAATGGGGCTAACTTCATTATATAACAATAATAAGTAGTACATATTTAACTTAATCTTTACAAATCACACCATGCATTACTTGCATATTTTCTTTCAGTATAGGATTAACTTTTACAATGTCAGTAGAGTGACCATCATGAATGTCAACCAAAACAGGAGTCCTGCATCCTAATTATCTTTCACTTAGAAAATGTGAGGGAGAATACAAATAAATCATGGTGTCCACAAGGTACTTATAGATCCAAATTGATTTGAGATTAAAAATTTATATTTTACCTTTAAAACCCGTTCAAATAATTTCATTAAAGATTTCATAAATCATTATTCTATCCAAACAATGATCATACATCCATAACGAGGCAAAACAGTCAAGACAAACTCGGGCCTTCCACATAGTCGAATTTAAACCAAAGATAAAAGAAATGTTTCGTTTATTATTCGCTTGAAAATGAACGATTGAGTTGAGATTGGATGAGGCTTTTGAATCCCTTGGTTTCCCCTTTGATTTTGTTCCATTATTCTCCTTAGAAATGGCCGGCCTCTAGGTTTTTCTTTTGATTTTTTATGAGTGTAAGTGAGAATGTATGAGACGGTGAGCGTTTAAAGGATAAAAGATGGATCCATTCCCATGTTACCCTTCTCATCTGTTCCTTATCATTGTAAGTTAAAACAATCTACTTCGTTAATCAATTATGGCTCGACCTTATTAATTATTGAATCTCATCCCTATACCCCTCTACATTATTCGATTTAATTTTTCCTATTAAATCTCCCGAATAACGTTAAAATAAAACTAGGGGTGTTACAACGATGCATGAAGGTCACTCAGTTGACCTTGTAGAAGTTAATCGTATATTAAAGGAAAATCTACATGTAATGCATGGTGTAATTTGTGAAGATTAAGTTAATTACATACCACTCATTATTGCATATTTAATGAAGTTAGCCCCATTCACTCCATCTATAAATTCCTACGAATGCTAGAAGTAGCGATAAATGCTTGAAAAGTAGTTGTACAGTTGTGTGATTTAGTTACATGAAGAGCTGCTTAGTTAGTAGTAGTAGGAATAGTTGGAATACTAAAGATGACTAAAAGAGATAAAAGTGGAGGATTTGGAACTGTACGAACAAAAGGGAAGTTATGCATATGAGTTGTCATAGTGGAAGGTGGTATGTACATAAATTATTCTTTGTTTATAGAATATTTTAATGAAGTAGCTATAGAGGATTGCGAGATGAAGTCGTGAAATTGGTCATATTAAAAGAATCCAAAAATGGGTCAGGAATAGGTGCTGCTCTTCTCGCTGGTTCGCAATTACAGTCATTTAATAAATGAGTATTTTTCATATATCTAGGTCTATAAAAATATATCAATTTTTTTATATATCCTATGAAAAATGTAAATTTGGATGGAGTTGTTTAATAATTTCGTTTATGTAGGTTTTGAGGCAATGTGTTATTGTGTATACATAATATTTGAGTTTTTTTTAATCATTCTTTTTTATTCTATCAGATTGTTTTTATTATTGCAACATTGCTTTTTCTTAATCAAACTTTTTATTTTAGAAGTTAATAAATTTCATGGAAATGAAAATATCAAGGATAAGTTTAGTTTTAGAATTACAGGAGATAAAAATTAAAAATAAGCTTTCTAAAATTGTGTAACTTTGTCAATAAATGTCATTATAAAATTGTAAAAGGTTTTTACAATTATCATAAGCTATCACAAAATGTATGTATCGATATACTGGCATACGGACATTTTGTTTGCTATCAATGCAATGCAACGGAGATAGGAATATTTCACTAATTGGCAATAAACATGTCTACTAGAGATAAATATGTTCTACATATGTTGTAGAAATTCTGTTGAGGATGAGGATTTGCATTCCATGGTTCAATTGTAAAGCATATAAATTTGTTTTTGGCTTCTATTAGTTGAAATAAAACCTAGCACGACAGTTTATCAAAAAATGTTGTAAACGTTCTATCATTGTTACAACATAGTTGTTGTAGAATCGGCGTTATAGAATGGTATCTTTCGTTGTAGTAACATGTTTTAAGCTCTGGAGGGTTGACACTAAATTTTTGAACAACCAACTCGATACTTTCTTCATATTTTGATAATCATATCTACATATGTGTAAGTGTTCTTTTTCTTTAGATATAATTAGTTTATTTTGTGTTATCTTTAAAACTTATTTTTTCTAAACATTGAATTAAAAATACATTTTGGGTAAAGTGATTTATGTAAAAAATGGCTATATCGCCTAATCTTATGTTGCTTGTAGTCCCATCTAGATATCAAAGTTCCATTTCAATCTCTAATCTTAAAACATAGAAAACATGGACCTTGGAAAATAACTTCAATTTGGAAAGCTCATGGAACCAAGTAAACTATGGAATAAAGGTATCAAACTAACTTTTTTGACACTTAAAAAACATTATAAAAGACACATAGGGAATTAATTAAATTTGTGACATCATTTTTGTTTATAACCCTTTCCTAGTATAATAATGGTGATACTTTTGGTTTGACATTTTCTTCATGCTATGTAATGCCATCTTCTTACATGCTTCCTTTTAAAACTAAGAGCGTCTCTAGTAGGAAACCGAATATTGACATGAGGAAATGAAAAAAAAGCATGACGGTCCACGCTACTTCAGCAGTTCACTTTTTTTTTAATATTTTTTCTTTTCATTTTTATGATTATTTAGGAAAAATAAAAAAATAAGATATAACGGGCTTATAACACTTTGAATATTAAATTTTCATGAAGTATATAGGAGATGTGGTAATTGTTGGTTATATGTGTTTGTTTACTTGGTTCATATTTGAAATATACAACAATGGTTGAATAGGAACACTTTCTTAGCCAGTCGAAGTGATTAATGTAAAATATATAACAATGATTTATTATTAATGACTCAATACTTGATTATTATTTTTATGGTGAACGTTAAATTGATGCCAATAAGGCAGAGACTTAAAGACCTTACCCAACCTCGGTTTGACCATGGTTAACCTTCGACCTTGGAGTGCATGGCTCTGAAAATGATATAACCTTGCACGTGCATGAACCCTTGGTTTAACCTCAACCCTAAAAGAGCCACTAAACCAACCACTTTAAACCATAAGGTTCTTTAAATTTGAGAAAAAGCTATCTCTTTACTCTTTTTTTCATATAATTAATTTAACAAATAATTTCAAAACTTTGGTCACAAAATTATTGGATTATCTTATCAATTTTGGATGATATAATACATTATTGGTTTTCATTCTACGAATTATTGTTGAACCGAACTTTTTTCATCTTAAAAATAAGAAAATTTACAATTTTATGCTAAATAAATTATATATAATTATTCCAATTAATACATATTATGAAATGTTCAAAATAATTCTTTTGCAGTTTAATATATTAATCATAATTGGTTAAATTTTAACATTAATTGAAATTATTTTAAATTTAAATCAAAAAAATAAAATTAACGATTAACACGATTCTCACTGTCTGACTGGTTGAACCACTAGAACCATTGACCTTGCGTGGACACGGTTCAACTCAGGATTTGATCTTAGAAACTATGCAATAAAGTTTGAACCTCACATCTCTTGACGTAGAATCTTTACATAATGTTGTCTTATAACCTATTTTACTTTTATTTACTTTTCTGTAACGACCCGTACATTTTCGATAATTAAAATAGCTAATATAATAAGATTTTGCGATTTAATGTTAGAAAAAAATTTGTAATTCGTTGGAATAATAATAACTAGAATGTATTGCGACAATAATTTTCCAAGTAATGAAAAATAAAAGCTACTTAGTGAATGCCTCTGCAATCAAAAGTTGAATAGGATAATAGATGTTGAATTCATTAGGTATAATAGAGTAATTGATTGATAAGTAAAATCTATTTAAAGTCAAATATTGAATATTGAACAGGTAAATTGTTTAAATTAAATATTTAAAACTTATTGAATAATTGAATAACTATAAAATGAAATTAGTGTTCTAAATTTGTGAATTGGTTTTAAAAGTTGAATCTTATAAGTTCAATGTCAATATTTCAAAAGATAATGAATTATTGGATAACCGAAATTGTTTAAATTTAATATTTGGAATTTATTGAATAATTTAATAATGGGAATTGAATAACCGTATAACGGAAATGGTTGTTCTATAATTTGAATTTGTTAAATTTTTAAGTTCGTTTTGAATATCTCAAAAGATAATGATTTAAGAATAATCAAATTGTTTAAATTTAATATTACAGATGTTTGAATAATTAAATTCCGAATTTGATATGATCAATTTGATATTGAAATTTAATATATGGAAATAGAGTGAATAATTGAAATTTGATTTAATATGATTCGGATTGGTTTCCAAAGGGAATATAAGTTATATTGGGATTATAATAGAGTTAATAAGATTTTAAAATTGGAAATTATTGGATTATTGAATAACGAGTTTAATATGATTAAAAATGATTTGTAAAATTTTATTTTATCATATTAAAGTAAGAATGATGTTGTAGAACTTTTAAAATCAAATTAAAAGTAAATTTGTAAAAATTGAATATTTTAATATTTAATTATCGACTGAAAAATAGCCAATTTTCGAACAGTTTCGGAATTGGACGAAACTAGTTCCATTGGATCTGTAATAGTTTGTTATTATCGGATTTCAATTTTCGTAGCAATCGGAGTTGTCGTTTGACCGTGGCAGCTCGAAACGCGTTGAAATTGTTTTAATATTAATTTGACGAGTTAAAATAGTCATTTTTCAAATAGTCTCGGATTTCGACGAAACTAGTTTCATCGGATCCATAATGTGATATTATTGTAAGATTTCAAATTTCATGTCAATCGGATTTACCGTTTGTCCGGGGCAACCCAAAACGAATAGAAATTCGTTTAATCGGTTTAATTTAAATTTGATCGTTTATTTCCGTAACTCGCACATACCATCGAATTAGCCTCCGAAACACGTTTCATTGTGTTCGGAACATGTTGTAAACCTTAGAAACGCCTGCCGTTGCGCTTCGTTTGGAGTTCGAAAATTTTTCGGTGAATAGTGTTTTTTCAATTTTCTATAAAAGGCCCTCCATTTCACAATTTGCAAACAAAGGCTAGGGTTTCAGCCCTTAGCCGCCACTATAGAGATGAGTGGCCATAAATTTCGAAACTTCTTCCTCAATTATCTCCATATCCGTGAAGAATTAGCAAAATCTCTCAACTACAAAGTTGTAGATCTCGACGAGATCTACAAATCCAAAGGTGGAGATCGGAAACGGAGCCACGGATTGGCGGCAAAACGCGATGGAAGCAGCTGCGTTTTTCACGCAATTCGAGGCAGAGGATGAGGCCGAGCTTGGAGCTATTTGGGTGAAGGTGGAGTAAGGCGGTGGCTTCGAAGTGGTGTATACTGATCAAGTTGAAGACGTTTGTATTGGGTGCGAGTACTAGGGTTTTTGGGCGGCCTTGGGTTCGTGTATGCGTGCATTTTATTGGAGCAAGACGCGTGAGGAAGAAAGGGGTAGCGGCCTGGATCTGGTTGCTTTGGAATGGACGGCTGAGATTTGCAGTAGGGTTTAAAATTGTAATTTAATTATATTATAAATTCGTGTAACCTTTAAAATATCATATCTTGTTCGTACGAGGTCGGAATCGGACGAAACAAGTTGCATTGCGTTCGTATTGTCGAGCACTACGCTATGGAGCTGGATTGGAATCGTTTGGAGCTAGTGGAAATTACGGGTAAAATTAAACGCTCGTTTAATTTTATTCGAAATAAAACGTTGGAACTGCATTGAAATCAAGGTGAGTGTTTTATAACGCTCACAACGTACTAAATATCTTTATGCTAGTTAAATTTGACATTATGAAGTGTTATGAATTTTATTTGTCGTTGTTTGATAAATTTAATTGTCATATAGATTGTCATTTGAATTAACCGTTCAGAATTAAATTGACCGTTAAAATTGAAATTGAAATTGAATTGAGATAAAATTACCTGACATTGATAACTATGAAATTGCTATGAATTGTATTGTCTATTGGATGTTTTATTTCGATGGATGCTATTGGTTGATATTTAAATGCTTGGATGTTTATTGCTTATATATAACCTGTTATGCATACATATGAAACTATGATTGATTTAAGTGATATATATTCATCCCTGACATTTAATTTAAATAAATAATTACTTGGTCATACGATAGAAAATTATATACGGACACCGAATTGGCTAAATTAATAATTTTTAAAATCGTCGATTTAAAATTTATTTAAATGTTTGATTTAGAAGTTATAAATAGAAATCAATTTATAGAAATCGAATTTATCGGAAAACTGAGTTTGGAATGTTGAAAAAGATTTTGGTTAAAAGAAATTGTTAAATGATTTAAGTTGAGACTTTGAAATTTAAAATTTGGTTATGATTGAATTTCGAAAATTTATTCGTTTTATAAGATTGAACCTTAATTCGAGCTTTGAACATTACTAAGTAAAAGTGATATAAAAATGATATTTTGAAATTGAGCTTGAAATTGAGTCATATTTGAAATTTGGATTTAGATTTGAATATTGACGCATAATTGTGTTAAGTGGTATAAATTGGTATTTTGAACATCAAGCTCCAAATCGATATAAATTGAAATTGAATAAATTAAAGGTGAATGTAAAATTGAATTAATTTGAAGTAAATGTTGACATTGATTTGAATTGAAATCGAAATTGAATCGGTAGAATGGAAATTGAAATTGAGTTGAATTGGGAAGTTATAATTGAAATGGATTGGTTTTGAAGCTGTTTTATTTTGTTTTCCAAATTTCTCGGTTATATAAACCATTTTGAATACTTAAACTATTTTAATCTATTTTAAATCTACTTAACCCAATTTAAATTATTTTAAACTAAATTTATCTATTTCAAATCCATTTATGATTTTAAGTATTTTAAGTATTTTAATTTTTTAAAACTACTTTAAACTACTTTAAACTATTTTCTAGAATTCTAAGCTGGTCAATAAAGTGGAATGTTTATTTTGAAATCTTGAATTTAAATACGAATTGAGTTAAATGAAGTTGCAACCTAAATTGAAATTCGAAATGATTTGAAATCGAAATGAGATATTGATGCGAAAATTGATTTTTGAAACGAAACCTTACATTTGAATAGATACGATGATATTTGAAATGGATTTGATTTTGAAGCGAATATGATATTTTGATATAAATTATGAATCGATTTGAAATGTAAAAGAGCCAACGGTGTAATAGTACGTAGTTATTAAAGAGACCGGGATCGGATATGGACATACTCTCTGTCGATACCGAAAACCACTTTAATAACTATTATACGCGGAGTGTTGATCCAGAATGAAGTGGATGGTTTGGTGAACGCGTTGATTGAAGAAAGAAAACGATATTGGATGACCCCTGACATGACTAAAACAGGAGCCGTGCCGGGCCATTGAGGTTCTCCACCTCTAGCGGACACACTTCTTCGATACCATATCTATTACGTTTGTGATTCGATTTTGGTGCACCCCTTGATTTGGGATTGTTGTTTCGCGGTGTTGGGGTAGCTGCTGGCTATGCTCAACATCAGTCCGGATCACGCAACTACTAGTATCCTAGTTGGTATCGCCTCATGTACCTTGTCATACTGACTATCCTATTCGCGACAACTATGTTATGCTTTGTGTTATACCTATGGGGTACCCTCTGATAACCACCAGTTTACGGTGGGGCTTACGGTGCTATATAGACTATGGCATTATAAAAATGTGTTAAGGGGGATTATGGTAACGCCTTAACGCTATTTTGATACTTTATATTACTGATAGGCATTATCTACTTAGCGTATATTACTACATAGTAGATAGTTTCACGGATCCTTGATAGATGGAAAATCCCGTAACATCTCTTGAGTTATTGCACGCACGTTGACACTGGATAGGAGATGTCAAACCCCGTAACCATCTCCGACGCCGTTACACTCATATTTATTTACGATTGATTCAACTTTCATAAGAGTATTTTAGTCCTGACTCGAGTGTTTTGTCTTTTCATTACGCTCGGGTCAGACCTGAGTTTTTCAGATTTTGAAGATCTATTCTGGAGGACGAAGACGAAGATTTGGTATACTATTACTATTATTACCCTTGCATCATGCTATCTGCTGCATTATTTTAATTGTTCTGTTGTATATGTATAACTTTGATAAATGTTGTATAAATAATTGTCAAAGTATAGTAAACAGCTTCATGAACTGTTTATTTGACTATTATATTTTATCATTCCGCTGCGAGATTCTGTGTTGTTTCATTTCCTTTATTTCTCTTTCTTTTCTTTTTTTATTTACCCTAATAACCATCTGCCCTTTTGAATGGTTTGGAATCGACATGTGTATTTGATCGTCGGTTTAAACTGTCCAAAAAGGCGGGTCGTTACAGTTGGTATCAGAGCTTTGGTTTAGCAATAAACCTTGGCTCTAGTGGGGAATAACTCATTAAAATAGAGGTAAACTATATGAATGAGTTGAGTGTATATGAGAGATCGTACTTGTTATTTAATATAAAATGGTTTTATATTGTGTTAACTTTGTTCTGTTGAGTATTTATGAATTCTGGTCGATACTTGGGACGCCAAGGCGTCGATAGGAATTTCTAAACACTCGAATAGGACAAACCAACACAATATCGTTTTGGAATATATTTTATATAAAAGAATTATTTGAATATTTAATCATTTTGATTGAATTGATTGTTAGGAGATGATAATATTAGATTATTATCGTTATTGTTTGATCAGTCAATATTTACAACAATTCATTAAATAACAATGGATTTAGGAAAATGAAATCTTGTAAACACAATTGATAATGAATATAAATGAATTTTAACTTGGATTTGGGAATTTAAATTCTGGTGTTTGAAATTAACTTACAAGAATTTGAAATATATAATATGAGTATTATATGATAGTATAATTGAGTTGAAATTGTTTTCGAAGGATTTATTTTAATGATACGTGTTATATTCCCTTCTCTTGACGCTAGAAAATGATTTCGGTGATGAGTGCACACATCATTGGCGTTTATTTTCGAGAGTCCGAGTGGGGGAGACCACTTAATAGCTTGTCTAAACCTTGTTTTGATTCAAATTTTATTTTATTTTGTATTCTCTATAGTATGATTTGATATATAAATTATATAAGTATATATTATTTCAAAACTTGATTTGAAATGAAACCGGGATTGGAATTCTTAAGTCCTTTAATAATTAATGATTTTTTTTAAAATGACTGAAATGAATTTAGACTTGAATCATTAAGGAACTTCTGAATTGTGAAATGAGAAATGAACCTAAGAGCAAAGTGAAAATATCAATTGAAGTAGAAATCCTTAGAATTAGGAAATTATGAACTTAAAATAAAATTGAAACTGTAAAACTCGCATAGTATTAAATTTCATTCTATAGCATAGATATAACTTACCAAAATATTTAAGAAGTTCAAAAATGTTATATGAATTGTTAATTGGATAATATACAAGTATAGGTTTGAATAATGAAATATGCATTTAATTAATGGTTTGCAAATATAAATAAAATTGTTAGTAAATAATTGGAATTTAAATTAACTTTTAAAGGTGATTCACAATTATGTTAATATAAAATGGAAATACTATAAGTGAATGAATAAAATTTAAAATTAATGAAATATAAAATTGGTAAATGGAAACTAATTAAATTTGAATATAACTAAATGTCAATAAACTTGGAAGTGTATGAAATTAAAATTGACTTGGAAATGTATAATTGATTTAGTGTAGATTTTGGATGGATGTTACTGTTTGATATGCATTGGTTGTTAGACGGATGAGAATTGATTAAGTAGAATTTATTAGTGTTAATGGAATTGAATAAACGGAATAAAATTTTAAAATAATTAAATTCAAATTTGAAGCGAAGTGAAATTAAATATAATTGAATTCAATTTTAATTGAAGCAAATTGACTTGAATTTAAAATGTGAATGAAACAAACTTGAATAAATCGGAAACAAATTGAATGTTAACCTATTGCATGGATGAATAAGAAAATAAATGACTTTGTGTTTATGATTGTTCTTTATAAAATTTGATTTTTTTGATGGTTTGTACTTTTAAATAATAAAAGCAAAATTTTGAAAAAAAAAAATCCAATATTGTCCAATATACGCTGAAACAAAAACAACCATAACTATTAATGGATGAACGGAATTCGAGGATCTTGGACTTTTCGGAAATCTTAGAAACTATAGCACAACTTTTATTTAAAGTGTCTTGAGAAAATTCCTTCGTCTACTAGGTTAAAAACTTGAATGTTACTCGCTGTCCTGTGTAAAAATAAGTAAAATCAGTAGTATACACCCTTAGTATTTTCGCCATACCTTTTGACTGGTTTTTTGGATTTTGATGATCTTGCACTTTCTGGAAAGCTAAGAACTTAAGCTAAAACTTTTTTTTAAGTGTTTTGTATTTTGATGTCGTTTAGAAGGTCGAAAACGCAGGTGAACGTCGCTGACCTGCGCAATTCATTGCCCAGGCTGAGGCGTATCCTCTAAGTAAAACGGCCATAAATTTTTGAACGTATGGTCCGAATTCGATGATTTTGGACATTCCGGAAAGCCTGAAATGAATGCAACAACTTTTGTTTAGATTCTGTTGCCGAATTTTATCGTTTAGGTGTCCTAAAACTAAGATTTGTTTGCTGTCCTGAAATTGGAATCTCAGTTTTGAAACTAAATATGTTATATATATGTTGTGTAGGCTAAGTATATCGATCTATCTATATATGCATGGTTCTAACTTAGTTATTGAGTGTTTAGTAGGTGCAGATATCGCTTGCTTCGCATTTGGAGCTCACTTTCGCGCTATATTAGCCGTATATGCTCGCTAACAATATATAAGGTACATATCTCTAATTACATATCGTATTTTTACACTTTTTCCCAGCGGGATGCCTCATCACTTGATGAGATGTATATTTGTGATATATTTACTGTTATATTTTTTTTCCGATCGAGCCGCGCAAAGGAGATTCTGCCGAAATTTTCCGTAAAATCCGGGTGTTAGAAAATTTTTCAAGTTTTAAAATTTTTTATAACTTGTTTTGATCACTAACTTTTAAAGTTAGGAAGCCGTTTGGAGAAACTTAGTGGAAGCGTAGTTATGACTTTATAAATGGAATTTCATTGTTTTATAAGTATATAATTTTGAATAAAATATATCAAATGTTGAATTCTTTACTTAGTTCCTTTTCTCTTCTGTTTCCTTTTCGGGGACGAAAAGTTTTGAGTGGGGGAGAGTGTAACGACCCGTAAATTTTCGATAATTAAAATAGTTAGTATAATAAGATTTCGCGATTTAATGTTATAAAAAAATTTGTAATTCGTTGGAATAATAATAACTAGAATGTATTGCAACAATAATTTTCCAAGTAATGAAAAATAAAAGCTACTTAGTGAATGCCTCTGCAATCAAAAGTTGAATAGGATAATAAATGTTGAATTCATTGGGTATAATAGAGTAATTGATTGATAAGTAAAATCTATTTAAAATCAAATATTGAATATTGAATAGGTAAATTGTTTAAATTAAATATTTAAAACTTATTGAATAATTGAATAACTGTAAAATGAAATTAGTGTTCTAAAATTGTGAATTGGTTTTAAAAGTTGAATCTTATAAGTTCAATGTCAATATTTCAAAAAATAATGAATTATTGGATAAGCGAAATTGTTTAAATTTAATATTTGGAATTTATTGAATAATTTAATAATGGGAATTGAATAACCGTATAATGGAAATGGTTGTTCTATAATTTGAATTTGTTAAATTTTTAAGTTCGTTTTGAATATCTCAAAAGATAGTGATTTAAGAATAATCAAATTGTTTAAATTTAATATTACAGATGTTTGAATAATTAAATTCCGAATTTGATATGATCAATTTGATATTGAAATTTAATATATGGAAATAGAGTGAATAATTGAAATTTGATTTAATATGATTCATATTGGTTTCCAAAGTGAATATAAGTTATATTGGGATTATAATAAAGTTAATAAGATTTTAAAATTGGAAATTATTGGATAATTGAATAACAGGTTTAATATGATTAAAAATGATTTGTAAAATTTTATTTTATCATATAAAAGTAAGAATGATGTTGTAGAACTTTTAAAATCGAATTAAAAGTAAATTTGTAAAAATTGAATATTTTAATATTTAATTATCGACTGAAAATAGCCAATTTTCGAACAGTCTCAGAATTGGACGAAACTAGTTCCATTGGATCCGTAATAGTTTGTTATTATCGGATTTAAATTTTCGTAGCAATCGGAGTTGTCGTTTGATCGTGGCAGCTCGAAACACGTTGAAATTGTTTTAATATTAATTTGACGAGTTAAAATAGTCATATTTCAAACAGTCTCGGATTTCGACGAAACCAGTTTCATCGGATCCATAATGTGATATTATTGTAAGATTTCAAATTTCATGTCAATCGGATTTACCACTTGTCCGGGGCAAGCCAAAACGCAAAGAAATTCGTTTAATCGGTTTAATTTAAATTTGATCTTTTATTTCCGTAACTCGCACATACGATCGAATTAGCCTCCGAAACATGTTCCATTTTGTTCGGAACATGGGGTAAACCTTAGAAACGCCTGCCGGCACGCTTCGTTTGGAGTTCGGAAAATTTTCGGTGAATAGTGTTTTTGCAATTTTCTATAAAAGGCCCTCCATTTCACAATTTGCAAACAAAGGCTAGGGTTTCAGCCCTTAGCCGCCACTATAGAGATGAATGGCCAGAAATTTCGAAACTTCTTCCTTAATTATCTCCAAATCCGTGAAGGATTAGCAAAAACTCTCAACTACAAAGTTGTAGATCTCGACGAGATCTACAAATCCAACAGTGGAGATCGGAAACGGAGCCACGGATTGGCGGTAAAATGCGATGGAAGCTGCTGCGTTTTTCACGCAATTCGAGGCAGAGGATGAGGCCGAGCTTGGAGTTATTTGGGGTGAAGGTGGAGTAAGGCGGTGGCTTCGAAGTGGTGTATCCTGATCAAGTTGAAGATGTTTGTATTGGGTGCGAGTATTAGGGTTTTTGGGCGGCCTTAGGTTCGTGTATGCGTGCGTTTTAATAGAGCAAGACGCATGAGGAAGAAAGGGGTAGCGGCCTGGATCTTGTTTCTTTGGAATGGACGGCTGAGATTTGCAGTAGGGTTTAAAATTGTAATTTAATTATATTATAAATTCGTGAACCTTTAAAATATCATATCTTGTTCGTACGAGGTCGGAATCGGACGAAACAAGTTGCATTGCGTTCGTATTTTCGAGCCCTACGCTAAGGAGCTGGATTGGAATCATTTGGAGCTAGTGGAAATTTCAGGTAAAATTAAACGCTCGTTTAATTTTATTCGAAATAAAACGCTGGAACTGCATTGAAATCAAGTTGAGTGTTTTATAACGCTCACAACGTACTGAATATCTTTATGCTAGTTAAATTTGACATTATGAAGTGTTATGAATTTTATTTGTCGTTGTTTGATAAATTTAATTGTCATATAGATTGTCATTTGAATTAACCGTTGAAAATTAAATTGACCGTTAAAATTGAAACTGAAATTGAATTGCGATAAAATTACCTGACATTGATAACTATGAAATTGCTATGAATTGTATTGTCTATTGGATGTTTTATTTCGATGGATGCTATTGGTTGATATTTAAATGTTTGGATGTTTATTGCTTATATATAACCTGTTATGCATACATATGACACTATGATTGATTTAAGTGATATATATTCATCCCTGACATTTAATTTAAATAAATAATTACTTGGCCATAGGATAGAAAATTATATACGGGCACCGAATTGGCTAAATTAATAATTTTTAAAATCGTCGATTTGAAATTTATTTAAATGTTTGATTTAGAAGTTATAAATAGAAATCAATTTATAGAAATCGAATTTATCGGAAAACTGAGTTTGGAATGTTGAAATAGATTTTGGTTAAAAGAAATTGTTAAATGATTTAAGTTGAGACTTTGAAATTTAAAATTTGGTTATGATTGAATTTCGAAAATTTATTCGTTTTAAAAGATTGAACCTTAATTCGAGCTTTGAACATTACTATGTAAAAGTGATATAAAATGATATTTTGAAATTGAGCTTGAAATTGAATCATATTTGAAATTTGGATTTAGATTTGAATATTGACGCATAATTGTGTTAAGTGGTATAAATTGGTATTTTGATCATCAAGCTCCAAATCGATATAAATTGAAATTGAATAAATTAAAGGTGAATGTAAAATTGAATTAATTTGAAGTAAATGTTGACATTGATTTGAATTCAAA
This sequence comes from Allium cepa, assembly GCA_030765085.1. NCBI lineage: Eukaryota > Viridiplantae > Streptophyta > Magnoliopsida > Asparagales > Amaryllidaceae > Allium > Allium cepa. Next base: position 380,458,507 of record CM060942.1, on the reverse strand, counting down.
TCGAAATTGAATCGGTAGAATGGAAATTGAAATTGAGTTGAATTGGGAAGTTATAATTGAAATGGATTGGTTTTGAAGCTGTTTTATTTTGTTTTCCAAATTTCTCGGTTATATAAACCATTTTGAATACTTAAACTATTTTAATCTATTTTAAATCTACTTAACCCAATTTAAATTATTTTAAACTAAATTTATCTATTTCAAATCCATTTAAGATTTTAAGTATATTAAGTATTTTAATTTTTTAAAACTACTTTAAACTACTTAAAACTATTTTCTAGAATTCTAAGCTGGTCAATAAAGTGGAATGTTTATTTTTAAATCTTGAATTTAAATACGAATTGAGTTAAATGAAGTTGCAACCTAAATTGAAATTCGAAATGATTTTGAAATCGAAATGAGATATTGATGCGAAAATTGATTTTTTAAACGAAACCTTACATTTGAATAGATACGACGATATTTGAAATGGATTTGATTTTGAAGCGAATATGATATTTTGATATAAATTATGAACCGATTTGATATTTTGATATAAATTATGAAGCGATTTGATATGGACATACTCTCTGTCGATACCGAAAACCACTTTAATAACTATTATACGCGGAGTATTGATCCAGAATGAAGTGGATGGTCTGGTGAATGCGTTGATTGAAGAAAGAGAACGATATTGGATGACCCCTGACATGACTAAAACAGGAGCCGCGCCGGGCCATTGAGGTTCGCCACCTCTAGCGGACACACTTCTTCGATACCATATCTATTACATTTGTGATTCGATTTGGGTGCACCCCTTGATTTGGGAGTGTTGTTTAGCGGTGTTAGGGTAGCTGCTGGCTATGCTCAACATCAGTCCGGATCACGCAACTACTAGTATCCTAGTTGGTTTCGCCTCATGTACCTTGTCATACTGACTATCCTATTCGCGACCACTACGCTATGCTTTGTGTTATACCTATGGGGTACCCTCTGATAACCACCAGTTTACGGTGGGGCTTACGGTGCTGTATAGACTATGGCATTATAAAAATGTGTTAAGGGGGATTATGGTAACGCCTTAACGCTATTTTGATACTTTATATTACTGATAGGCATTATCTAATTTTGATACTTTATATTACTGATAGGCATTATCTACTTAGCGTATATTACTACATAGTAGATAGTTTCACGGATCCTTGAGAGATGGAAGATCCCGTAACATCTCTTGAGTTATTGCACGCACGTTGACACTGGATAGGAGATGTCAAACCCTGTAAACATCTCTGACGCTGTTACACTCATATTTATTTAAGATTGATTTAACTTTCATAAGGGTATATTAGTCCTGACTCGAGTGTTTTGTCTTTTCATTACGCTCGGGTCAGACCTGAGTTTTTCAGATTTTGAAGATCTATTCTGGAGGACGAAGACGAAGATTTGGTATACAATTACTATTATTACCCTTGCATCATGCTATCTGCTGCATTATTTTAATTGTTATGTTGTATATGTATAACTCTGATAAATGTTGTATAAATAATTGTCAAAGTATAGTAAATAGCTTCATGAACTGTTTATTTGACTATTATATTTTATCGTTCCGCTGCGAGATTCTGTGTTGTTTCATTCCCTTTATTTCTCTTTCTTTTCTTTTTTTATTTACCCCTATAACCATCTGCCCTTTTGAATGGTTTGGAATCGACATGTGTATTTGATCGTCGGTTTAAACTGTCCAAAAAGGCGGGTCGTTACATTTTCCTTCCCTTCTAATCCAAATAGAATGATATATTAGAGTGATAATTTATATTAGAGTATTAAATGTTAGAGATCATTGCATAGGTGAATGAAGATATAGTCCTACATTGCGAAAAACAAAGAGGTTTTTCATGTTTGTATGCTGCTTCCCATCAACCTATATTGGCCCTTAAGGTCAGGTAATTTTATACGAGGTGGAGGACATATATGGCCATGGTTTAAATGCACAATACGCGTGCCGCCCAGCCGACCGGCCGGTAGGGTCCCTATTTAGGTCCAATGCGTAACTATCTTTTTGCAAGAAAAAACAAAGTCTGTTTTGAACAATTGTTTTTTCAAAGAGACGCAAACAACGATGAACAAACATGACTATTTCAAAACATGTGACTGTTGGTGATGGACGAATGCGACTATTGGTTCAAAACGAAAATGACTTTTGGGCATTGCAAATAACGGACGAAAAAAAATGACTGTTGGGCATTGTATATGATGGACATATAGAAATGATTGTTGGGCAACCTACACCACCATCCCCACAAAGGAATCTTGCCAACTGTTTGCGAACTACACCACTCTTCCCTTTTCGATCATCCATCAACTAAATTTTGCTATCAATTTACCATCAACACCATCAACTGAATTACTTCAAATAAAAATGTTGTGACTAACAAAAGTTTTGCACTTATAACACACATCCGTTCATTAATTTTTTTTGTTAAATAGAATTAAATATCTTCAACTACTAGATGACGTACATGCATTTTATACTAGTGTTGATAATGGAACTATGGCTTTGTTTCTTATAAGTTTATGTCTTAAGTAATTATTTTTCAATCAAAAGTAAATATTATTTTTGTAACGACCCATAAATTTTAATTGGTTTTAATAACGTATTTAATTGAATTTTTAGTGAAATTTTAAATAATGATATTTTAAAATATGAATTTATTATTTGGAATACGTCTATTTAAACATAGCAACTGGTAAATTTTCATTAGATAAAATGAACGTTTATTTTATTGTGTAATTCTATTTCAATTTATATCAGCTAATATTTGATGATAACAAAATGTTTTCCAAAGCTGAATATTTTTCTATGGAAAAATTGTAAATCATCTTCTGAGCAAGTCGTCATTTTTCATTTTTCCAAATTCGGACTTCTATAGCTCCGTCGATCTTGTTTTTCTGCGTTTTAGCTGCATTTTCCACTAGCTGAAATTAGAATTTTTATCACTCAATTGGATCACTAATATTTGTGTACCATTTATATCGTCTCGTCGTGTTGATCTCTGCGGTATATTTATTTCTGTATTGTAAGTTCTGGTACGCGATGAAAATGATAAATTGTTTGTCGTACCGGTAACGAAACTACGACCTTTTGATTTCCTTGCTTTCAAATTTGAACCTTGACTGCCAAGCAATATAATAAATTTCTTTAATAACCTTTGCAGAATTCTGTAATGTGACTGTTATTATTCCCTATATTACTTTATAGCTATTGTCCACTTTTATCCATCCTTTCACTTTTTTCTTTTGAAACGTTAAGATTTTTTTTAATATTATTTTCGCTTACACTTCTCCTTCTTTCAGATCTGCTCATCCTCTTCTTCTTTTTTATGGCAGCAGACCCCTTCACCACCGAACACCCCAAGCAGCCGCAAGTCTCATCTCCACCGTCCCTTTCCCCCTCTCTCCTCCATGCAAACAGCCAAACCACCATGTCCTCCCTCTCCAACCATGTACCCCATGCTCCATCGAGACGCTTTCCTCTTCTTTTAAAAAAAGGAGTTATATACCTGTTGCTTTTTTTTGCATTGCCCTGTTGCATTTTTGCATTGCCTGAAATTGCTTGTGCTAGGATGGCCTCACTACTCCTATTGCATGTTCGTGCCCTCCAACGTGAGCATCGTATCAACCACGCATCCGCCTATGACAGTCTCTCCCTCCAACGCACCGGCCTCAGCCACCACTTTTGCTCCACCATCTTGAACCCACTCGTCCAAGGCCGTGACCATCTTCGGCCATCCCTTTTTTTCCTGCCTAGCTCAGCCTCACCGGCCTTGCCGCCTTATGCACCTCCATCACAAGGCAGCCTTGTCCACATCAGCTCCACCGTAGTTTGCATCTCGGCCCTTCAACCGATGCCTCGTCCCTTCCGTGCCGATGAACAAACAGCTCCGCACCCAAGCGCCGTAACCAATCACCACTAGCCTTTTTCCCCCTTGCCTCTTCTGTTGTATAGGTTTGTGCATTCATGTTTTAACATATCTGGGTAAGGTGCTGTATACGTTATATATAGTACATATATATATATATAAATATATATACACACACACACATATAATGGAATTTTGGGTGGAGATTGTGCTGTTATATGTGAAAGTGAATAAGGATTTTTTTTTTGCAAAATAATGTGTATAACATGTTCAAGTCATATTGATGTCAGTCATATATTATTCAGCAACTTTGATTTTACTGTACATATATAGTTTTTGAAGATTGTATTGGTATAAATATAAAATATAGTTTAATATATGTTAGTGACATATTTTATTTGTTACTATAAGATTTGGCCAGTATGTATGCTAGTTTTTTAAGATACGTAACGGTCTGGGATATCTCATTTTTGGATTAAGGGATACATTTGCATGTAGACAAAATGGGCCTGAATTTTGTATATACCTATTTTTAATAAGTAAGTTGATACAGACTTTTATTATATATAAATATATATATTTATAAATTGATTTAGAGTACAATACTTGTATGTGAGTGTGTAGATATGTTTATGTGCATTGGTATGTATCGGTATACGTGAATTTAGTTTTTCAAAATTATACGGATATTTATGGGTTAGGTATTTAATATTGATTTGAAAAAACACGCACACACACACATGTATATATATATATATATATATATATATTCATTTTATTTATTTAGTTCAATTCGTATCTTCCGATTCTAATTTTCTCATCGATTCATTTTTTACCAGCTCAGCTTTACTTTAATCGTTGATTTGTGCCAATCTAGCTTTGGTTAGGAATTCATGCTCGGATCAGTAAATTATTCCATTGTCTATTTTCTCTAGCCTCGAAAGGCGAGTAATCACTCAAGATTAACGTTCTTGTATTTATTAAATTTGATTTCAATTGAAACGACAATTGAAATATGCCGCTGTATTTATTTAAATTGTTATCTATGCTATTATCTTTATCTGTTCACCCATGGATATGACACCATATCTCGTTGTTTATCTGTTATTTAATCGTTGAAGATATATGCCTGTTGTTATTTGTTAAATTATACCTGATATCACTCTGCAAGATCCCTGTTAGTGTAGAATTCACTATGAGTTGAAATGATACATTCCCGAACGGATTTTAGAATAGGAGAAAATCGTTATGGGTTGAAATGATAGACCCGAGCGATTTTCATTTGATTTGAATTTGGGATTGCATGTTGAAATGATATCTACCCATAAATATTTAAATTACGGAGTGAAATAATAAATATCCGTATCACTTGACCATAGAATAGAAATTATACACCGATAATGTTGGTCTATAGAGATATTTCGAAATTGAATTCTATGGTGTTGAAAAGAAATATATGGTTTTAATAAATATTGATTTAAATTATTATATAAATAAAGGTTAATTTACATATAGATTTGATAATAATATATGATTTAACTAAGATTGATTTAATTAATATGAAATATGTTTAAGGATTTATTAAATTTGTATTTAAAAAATAGGTTGGTGGAATAACTTTATAAGCTAATATTGGGAGGCATATTTGAGACTTACTTGAAATTGTATTTAATTAAGGATTTTATTTAATTAAATCGATTTGAAATCTATTGAATTCAAAACTTTAAAATAGGATCCTATAACTTGATTTTTAATTTAAGTAATTTAATGGATATTTCACGTCTAAAGAAATCAAAGGTAGTATATAAAAAATGTAATTTAAGGTCATATAAATAATATTGAATTTATTAAGTAAATATTTCCAAACTAAATAGCAGTGAAGTCAAATTGGGAGACAAATGCAATTATCAAATTTAGTCTTTGAAATGTTGAATATTTAAAGCTTCGAATTATCTTGACTTTGAATTACATTGAAATTTAAATGGTCTATTTGCGATTTCAAATATGTATTTGAAATCGATAAGATTTGAATTTGTTTAGTCAGAAACTGAATCGAATGGAAATTGATAAATTAAGATTGAGTTAAATTGGAATGGGAAAGTCCAGTTGATTTTGAAGCGATTTGTGAAGTTTGAGGGAATCACAAATACTTTACTTTGTAAATTATTTAATATACATATACTATTTTGGGAAATAGATATAATTGAAATGAAATGATAATTTGGATTTGATGTATGAATTAATTTGAAATGACCAAAGTGTTATAGTGTATATTTCTACATTGTAGATAGTTCCTCGGATCCTTAGAGGATGGTTTTCCCAAACATCCCCTAAGTTACTTGTATTTCAGTTGATATTTCACTTGAGTTGGATTTATTGATATAAGAATGTTAATCCTGACTAGAGTGTTTTGTGTTTTGCTTTATGCTCGGGTCAGACTGAGTGATATAGCATTTGAGACTTGTAACGACCCGGAGTTTTGCGCTAGTTAATTATCGTCATTAGACGATTAAATTTGCTAGCTATTTGCTATTGGGAGTTTTTAATCTGGTTGAGATTCTTTTAAAAAAAAAGAAATTGTTAAGGGTTATGTGGGCTTTAAATAAAATCTTGGCCCACATTTTTTCTGGTGCTGTGTTGTATCAAAGGCAGATGCCCGTTTCCTCCTCCATTCATTTCTCTTCGCAAGCCCATAACAAAACAAACGAAAACAAAAATGCCTGCTAGGGTTTTGATTTCGAATATTTCTCGAAGCTTGGTCAGGCACCGTGCAAAGGCGAGCTAAAGGGGGGAAAAGGGAATTGCGGCTGATGGATTTGGACTCTTCGAGATAAGGTGAGTGATTTTCACTCACACCCTCTAATTCAATCTTAAGTATTTCGTGCATGATTTAGACGATTTCGGGTGTGTAGCCTTCTATACGCTTGGATGAAATTTAGTAATTTTGTCAACTGGGGATTTATGGGGATCGATTTTATATGATTCCATATTTTGTATATATTCGTTCTGAATTTTGCTTTAAATATTTCAAACCGGCTATGAATTTCTAGCACTTGAATTCGTGATTTCTTCTAATGTATTTCGAAATATTGGTTGAATATTTCAGCACCTGTATATTTTTCCGTTGCTGTTTTGTGACTGTTTTGCACGTCCTCACCTATATTCGCTTTTTTGTGCCATTGCCTCAATTGTTTTATGGTCACCGATTTTCACCTAAGTGTTTGTCTTCTATGCACTCGTGTTTGTTCTGCACTTCGTTCCTTGCTGGACTGTGTTCCACTTTAAATGGGTTTTTGCTTCATGCAATAAAATGAGTTCAAGCAAGTATTTTATAAAAAGTCTAGTGAAAAGATATTTCGAAGCATGAAAAATATATTTGGTTATCTACAATTATGTGACCTCTTTAAACATTGGTAATTGGTGATGGGTCAAACACCCTGTATCACCATATGTTGCACCCTCTTGTTTAGTTCATGTACACAATTATATGTCCCTGTTCTTGCTGTTTTGTTGATGTTTGATGCATCATATCTCGGCGTTCGTGCATAAGTGTGATCTGACCATGTTTGTGGTCTTTTCCACTTGCTCACGTATGTAGTTTTCGAGTGTGCACCACTCTTTCAATTTGAGCATAAATGCATGTTGGCCATCCCATTTATTCGTGCGGTCGGTTCGAAAGTGTTGGCCATTTTCAATTTATTGCGTCGTGTATTTATAAATGTGTGCATCCATTCAAGGTCAGTTGCCTTGCAGTTCCATTCAAAAGCGGTTGGCCATCTATATCATTGCCATGCCATATTTATACCTATGGTTAAGTACATTTAAGTTGACCACTCATTCCTTTCGGCTGTGCATATATATTGGTAATTGTGAATATTTTAGTAGGCTAGTTTGTTATGCTATCTGCTACTACTGTAGTTTTGCACTCTATTACCCATTTCGAAACTAGATTTTCATGCACTTTTATATGTTGCTTCTTTAACTTATAAAGTAATTGATTTTGTACACACATATATATAGATGGTATATATATACATATTTGTATGTATATTTATATAGCTATGTATACATGTGTTTTGTAGCATTGATTGCCGCAACGAACTTGCTGAACTATATGCACTTAGTTTTGTGATTGAGTTTAGTATAAATATTTGGAGTTGTGATGACGTCATATGCTGTAATGTAACGACAAGGCAGTGCACGTGAGCGTGTACTGCAGCCAATCAGAATTGACGCTTCAATTGATAATTTCAATTGTTTGAATTGTTTCATGTGGCCAATTTAATATCGCGAGGCAGTGCACGTGAGCGTGTACTGCAGCCAATCATAATTGACGTTTTAATTGATGATTTCAATTTCTCGAATTGTTTCTTCAATATATTTTGAAATTGTATTTTTATTTGGTTTAATTTAATTATTCTGTTGTTTTCTAATTATCTATTAGATAAATATATTATGTGTTTCTAATTATTTATTTAATAATTAGAATTTGCTGTTAATTGCTGTTTAGGTAACTCTTTAGTTTTCTAATTATCTTCATTGATAATCTTTCTATTTATCTTTGTTGATGATTTGGCTTTGCTGAATCGCTGTTTAATGTTGTTATGTGTTATATCTACCGTATCCGATTTTCTTATTAAAGGATTGGATATGCGAAATTTATTGCGATTGTCGTCTATTTGTTATTTTAATTGTTATTGCTTTCGTGCATTAATTACTGAGCTTGAATTAGACTGATCCGTGTATTATTTTCTTTTGAATTAATACTCAGGTCAGATCGAGTTATTACAGCCTGTTGATATCTCGCTTTGGGATGCCGCTTGAGCTATGAAGTCTCTTCATATCTTTTGGGGTAGTCAGTGTTATTTTATAGGAGGGTATGTATTCATGTATATTATTTATAATAGTGTACTTGTATATGTAACTTCTGGTGTCGATAGTTGTAGTTGTATCACATATATCGTAACTGACTTCAGTTATATATGAGATTTTATATTATCTGTGTTCTGCGTTTAGCTTATATGTGTTATTATTATATATGTTGTCCTGAACTATTATGAACCATCGTAGTTTGTTTTATACTGGAATTGAATATGTCAATGGGAGTAAATGAACAAAGAGATGAAAAAAAGCATATATATGTACCACTTCTATCGAGATAAACAGTACTAGCGTAAGGTCTAACTACGGATGGCCGCTCCTCTCCCGCCTTATTCTTCGTAATAACAGACAGTATTTCCTTTTAATACTCTTTATTATTGTGAGCATAGAGGTGGAGCATTACAGTTGGTATCAGAGCAGGGGATTATGGACATAATATAGAACAGAATTTAGATGGAACATGTGTTACGACTATTTGTTGATGTTTTTATTTATGCCTTGGGTCAAAACTAACGTTTTGAAGTTATGATGAAAATTTTAAATATCTTTATTTAAAAATAAAAGTGAAATTGTGTTTTGATGATTTGATTAATTTGTGTTTTGTTTATCAGAAAGCGCAGCGGAAACAGTGAGACTGCCTTTGCTGAGTACAGCTGATAACCCTTTGATTTAAAAATCAAAATATGGAAATGAAATTAATTTCATTGTGTTAATGTTGTTACTTAGATGTGTTTATTTTTGTTTTCTTTAAAAATTTCGAGTCCGATTTGAGGATCCGCAGCGATTGCATTTATGTGATTTTGTTGAGATTTTTGCTGGTTTTCTTTTATGCTAATTACATATTTGATTAGAGTTTTGCTGTTTTAAATTATCTTCTTTGAAGATAATCGAGTGATTTCTTTGTTCATCTTTTACTGTGCGTGCAAATATGAGTTGCACGTTACTGCAATAATTTTACGTTGAACCGGTGTTTGGTTTTAAAATGTATTTTGTTGCCGTTATTTTTGTAATGGAATTGTTATGCCGGTATTATATTTTTGAAGCATGTTGTTTTGATGACATTTTTGAAGAATAAAAATTAATGTTGTTTTGACTTCAGTAACCGTCAATTTTAAAGTGAATTTTCAAGCGGCTATCCCGCAACACTGATTTTGTTGTCCGTTGTTACGGTCTTTGCGAAGCGCCATTTACTTGTTGAAAGTGCTACAGATGTCGCTATTTTAATCACGTTTTTAAAAAAAATCATTTTAAAATAAAATTTGTTTTCAAAATTTGTACAGTTTACGCTTTCAAAAGAATGAGGAAGCGATTTAAACGCTTCAGCAAAATTGAGGACTATGAATCCTTACTTTTAATGATTCGCTTAATTCCAGACTTGTCCGTTTGAGAGCGTAAAATGTTATTTATATAAAATACACAATTTTGCACTTTCAGGGAAACGATGCAGAGATTTAAATGATTTAGCAAAAGTGCAGAGTATGAAACCATACTTTTACTATTTCGGTTAATTTCGGACACGTCAATTGAAATATCTACTGTTTCATGATTTTGTGAGCTTTCGAGCCACTATGCTGGACCTTTGGGTCAATTACCAGTACTAGACCTTCGGGTCATTTGTTGGACCTTCGGGTCATTTGTTGGGCACCAAAAATGTAGTACTTGGTAGACTTCGGCCATATGAGATGCACGTGCGGCGTAGCCAAAACTCGCCATCTGCTGGGATCGATCCACTAATAACTGTCTCTAATTATCTTTATTAATAATTAGATAGTGATATTTTTTGTTTCTAATTATCTGTAGGTAATTAGATATTTGTTGATTTGAGTTCTAATTATCTTTGTTGATAATTAGATATTTTGTTGTTTTCTGATTATCGTTTTTGATAATTAGATATTTGTTGTTTTCTGATTATCATTTTCGGTAATTAGATATTTGTTGATTTGAGTTCTAATTATCTTTGTTGATAATTAGATATTTGTTGTTTTCTGATTATCATTTTTTATAATTAGGTATTTGTTGTTATATGATTATCGTTTTTGATAATTAGATATTTGTTGTTTTCTGATTATTGTTTTCGGTAATTAGATATTTATTGATTTGAGTTCTAATTATCTTTGTTGATAATTAGAAATTTGTTGTTTTTTATTATCGTTTTTGATAATTAGATATTTGTTGTTATCTGATTATCGTTTTTGATAATTCGATATTAGTTGTTTTCTAACTATCGTTTTTGGTAATTAGATATTTGTTGATTTGAGTTCTAATTATCTTTGTTGATAATTAGATATTTGTTGTTTTCTGATTATCGTTTTTGATAATTAGAAATTTTTTGTTATCAAATTATCAATTTTGCTAATTAGATATTTGTTGTTTTCTGGTTATCGTTTTTGATAATTAGATATTTGTTGTTTTCTGATTATCGTTTTTGATAATTAGATATTTGTTGATTTGAGTTCTAATTATCTTTGTTGATAATTAGATGTTTGCTAATTTTGCTGATTATGAGATTTTCTAGTCCCTAATTGATTCTAGATTATGTTGATTATATTGTTGTTTTCTAATTATCGTCATTGATAATTCTTCCATTTATCTCTGTTGGTAGTTAGGGTTTGCTGATTATGAAGTTTGTGTTTTCTCATTATCTGGTTGATAACTAAATATTTGCGGTTTTTCGATTTGTGATTTGTTTTTTCTAATTATCTTTGTTGATAATTAGATTTTGCCATTTTCTAATTATCGTATCGATAATTAGATATTGCTGTTTTGTGATTTCTATATTCTAATTATCTAATTGATAAATAAATATTGCTGATAATTGTATTTATTAAGTTTCGTTGTTTTCTGATTGTTTATTTAATAATTAGATTTTTTTGAAACTTTGTGAATTTCTTTTGTGAAATTAAAAGATTTCTTTGGCGTTTGTATTCTTGACCTTTATTTTTCTACCGTAATTAGTTTATGTTGAAAAAACAATAGTTATGTACAACTTTAATTATGAGAATTGCGAGGGCGCAATTTTTATAAGGAGGGGAGTCTGTAACGACCTGTGGTTTTGCACCAGTTAATTATCGTCATTAGACGATTAATTTGCTAGCTATTTGCTATTGGGAGTTTTTAACCGGGTTGAGATTCTTTTTAAAAAAAGTTGTTAAGGGTTATGTGGGCTTTTGTAACAACCCGGAATTTTGGGTCGCTAGATTTGAACATTTAATTCATTTTAAATGTTGAATATGTGGTATAATTTGAATTTTGAAATAAAATACTTTGGTTAAGTTAATAAAATTAGTCAAATTTCAAATAGGAGAATTAAATTGGAATTTGAATAATAATAATTTAATATTAGAATTGGAATAATTAATAATTCTGAGTGTAAATAGATATAAAATTTGATTCTAAAGTTTATTTTGAGTCTAATTGGATTTGAATTATAATATTGGACCATTGGATGGAATTAATTGGCGATCAATTGAATTTGGAAATTTATATTAATTTAATAATGGAATTTAATAATATAATAATGCAAGTAATCAAATTTTGGTTCGAAATGAATCAGAATGATTTTAAATGTGAATATAAATTTTATACGAGTTATAATAGAGTTAGTAAGGTTTTAAAAGTGAAATTTTAAGTGATTTCGATGATTGCGAAAATCGCTTGATTTAATCGACGAGTTAAAATAGCCTTGCGGGGCACAGTCTCGGAATTTGACGAAACTAGTTCCATTGGATCCGTAATAGTTAGTTATTATCGGATTTCAATGTTCGTAGCAATCGGAGTTGTCGTTTGACTCCGGCAGCTTAAAACGCTTAGAAAATACTTTAATCAGTTTAATTTAAAATTGATCGTTTATTTTCGTAACTCGCGCATACGATCAAATTAGCTTCCGAAACACATTCCAATGTGTTCGGAACGCGGAAAAACCCTAGAAACGCCTGTCGAAACTTGTAGTTTGGAGTTCGTTTGCATAAGATGTTAAATTGAGAATTATATTAATAAAATAATATTAAATAAATGTTATAAAGCATGTTAATGACCCAAAACCCTAGTTTGTTCGTCAGCCGCCGTCCCTATCGTTTAATGGTCGAAACTTAATTTCGTTCCCCTTCATTTTTCTCTCAACCTATTAAGCCTTTGCAAAAATTTCTAACTAGAGACTCGTAGAGGGAAACGAGATCTACGCGATGTACAGTAGTGATTGAGTATAAAGCGGTGGATTGCTCGAAACTGGCTCGCATTCGTGCTCCGGTCGCGCATTTTTTTTGAGAGCTGGGGATGACCGAGCTCGCGCGCGTTCCAGGGGGAGATGAAGTTGACGGGGGGCTTCGAGGTGGTAGTTGCTGATCGAGCTAAATCTCGACGTGGGAATTGCGGCATCAAACCCTAGCAACGTCGGCATGGGTTCGTTTTTGCCTGGAAGGAGAGAATATCGTGAGGGGAGAAGAAGAACGTGCGGCATGAATATGTTGGTAAAATAAATTTAAATAAAAGGGAAAATTTGTTTTAAATTTTATATTCAAACTTTGAAATTTCATAACTTGTTCATACGTTATCAAATTTCAATGATTTTGGTAGCGCCGAAATCGCAGCGTCGTACTCTACGCTGCAGCGCAAGTTTGGAGACGATCGGAGCAAGTGGAAAATTTAGGTTAAATCAAACACCGTTCGGTTTAATTTAAATTTCGAACGTTCGCCGAAACTCAAGGTGAGTTAATCTCACTCGCATCTAGGATATTAGCTGATTTAAATAGTTAATATTTAAATGTCTGTGTGATTGGTTGAATATAAATGTCGTTATCAGTCTGGATTGATATATATATATATATATATATATATATATATATATATATATATATTCTTGTGCTAATATCTGTGGATGCAGGAAAAAAACACATGTTGGAGGGATCCAACTGGATTCCTTACAATATTGTGATCATTTTTATAATTAATGATGCGATTTGTTTATATGTTGTGATTGATAAATCTGAAATTAAATTGAACTGGTATATTGTTGCATAAGTATAAACCCAAAATTTTAATTATAAATGGATTTAATCGGGTTTTTAAGAAAATAAAATAAATTGTTAAATAAAGGATTTAAAGAAAAAAAATTGGATTTGGTTTGGAGGAAGACTGAAATGTGTAAATTTGAAATCATAAATGAAGTGGAAAATTTATCAGTTGATAAATGTGAAAGTATAGGTTTTATCAATTTTGTTGAATAACGATGGGGATATTCGATGAATGTTTTTCCTGGAAATTTAGAATATGTTTTCAATAAAACATTCCAAATATAAATTAGCAGTTGAAATGTATATAAAAATATATTTTGAAATACTATGTTAAACAATTGAAATTTAGGTAGATGTTTGTTTAAGAAATTCCTTAAGTATGATTCTTTATTAAATAACTTATAACAGTATATTTTAAAAATAAAAAAATTATTTAAACCTATACTTCGAAGTGGATTTCCAGGAATGGGAAAAATATATTGGGCTTCGAAAGAAGTTATTTTTAAACATGGGAAGAAAATTTATGTTATTAAACATAAATCTGAATTGAGATAAATCGGCAGAATTTATAAGAAAGATTTTCTGGGTTTTTGAATGGGAGTGAGTTTACTTGAAAAACCGAGTTCGATTTTTAAACAGATTTTATTTACAGAAGGTATAAACTTCAAACTTGTATAAAAGAGTGTTTTGAAAATCATTATTTTAAAGTAACTACTAATAAATTAGCAATAGCAAATTTTTATGAATACCTTAGTAATTATTTTACAAATGGATTTGTTTAAAAGGCTAGTTTTGACCTAAGTTATTGAAATTAGTATTAACCTTTTAGAACTCTACTTATAAGTTTAGTTTAAACTTAACCCTTATTAACAATCAAGATTTATATCCTAATAAGTGGTTTTACTTTACATATTTGAAATTATATTTTTGAGTAATAATTAATAGTAAATTTCCATATTTTAAAGTATATTTCAGAATAAAGTGTTTAATTGTTTTAATTCTAAATTGTTTAAACTTGGTTATTTCCAAAGGAATAAATGGTAAAGGATTTACCGGGTAAAGAAAGAAACATTGGGAATTGTTTTCAAACGAGTTTTTGAAAATTTGGAAATACATCTTGTAAAGATATTAGAGGCAAATAAATAATGTGGGAATTATTTATTGTGTGATGGATGCTTATGAATATTAGTTGATAGTTAAATCACCGACTATCAATATTGGACAAATGAGTTGATCGTTTCGAAGAGACCGGGATCGAGATTTATTTCTCGAAAACCACTTCGATCTGGTTTGTACGTTTCGTAAAACTTGTTCGGAGTCGAAGATGGAGCAGTGAAGTGCAAGGGCTAGTCGCTACTAATCCTGAGGATATTTCCAAAATGGATGTAGTAGGAGTAGTGCCTTCAGTTCCGTTCGAACCCGGGACGGACTTGTATGGACGAATGCTTTCGGAACATCGTTAGGTAGGCGATGAGCATTCTAAGTGAAACGTTCTAAAAGGTAACGCTTAGCCTCAAGCCTCATCAAATGGGAATGACTGAAAATCAGGGAATATGCAGCAAGGCTTCGTGGGTAGCCCCCACTTGAGAGTAAGGTCATCCCTGTCTAGATGCCCCTTTTTATTTCGGCTTAGTGGGCGGTTGCTGATCCCAACCGCGGGGTGATCTTATTCGGAACTGTCCAGTAAGGGATGGGTCCGGCCTTGTGTTGTAGGGGATCGGGATTGGTCCTCGGCACGGTGATCTAGACCCCGTAGTGTGACAGGTGGTACCCCAGTGCCTAGTCATTAGTTGGAATCCATACTCCCTACGAGCCTTTTACAAGTTTTTTTTGTATTACCCACTCTGTGGCTAGTAGCTGGAATTTAATAAATGCAACAATTTCGGCTATTTTATAAGTATTTGTATATAGACCCTATTATAATATTAGAGGATTTATATACAAAGTGTTTTAGCTATCGTAAGTTAAAAACCCGACATGTTTATTTGTGGCATGGTCTTACGAGATGTTTTTGTTTTCAAAGAATTTTTGAAACTTTAATAATCAATTTAGGTGCATTATTATCAGCTCGTATTCCAAACTGACTCGGGTGTTATTTCATTATAATGCTCGGGTTAGACCGAGTATTATTTGTGCAGGACAGGATGCTATGGAGCAGGAGAGGAGCTGGGGTCCGAGATGTATTATTCGTATTTATATATATATCCACTGCTACGATTGTATGGTAATGTCTGATTGGTAAATATTGTTGTATGAGATACTCTGATGATATGATGTATAAAACAGATATGGTTTCCATTTTGTGTAAAGAGTTGATATTATATATTATATTTTATTATGTTGCGTCTGTGAGATGATATTGTCTAGTTTCTTCTACCTCAATCTCTTCTTCTTTAACCTTAGTGGTTCATATTTCTGTTCCACTTGAGTTAATTGATGTAGAACAGTGCTGACTCAAGGGGTACGGATTTGCAGGCTGTTACACTTGGTATCAGAGCTTAGGTTGGCGACAACGTAGGCTTTGGTGGGAAAATTACTCATTAAATATAGAGTCAATAGTACTCTATAATGAGCTAAGCGTATTAATAGATATGCGAGCGTGCTTGTTAGTGAATATAAAAATTGTTTTTATACTGTGTTGACTTATCGGTTGAGTGTTTGTGAATTCTGGTCGGTGCGGGAAGTACAACCGTATCGATAGGGGTTTCTAAACTCTTAAACAAGATGAACTGACATAGTATTGTTTTTAAAGGGGTAAATGAAATAATTTTACCCAAAATTATATTTCGATATAAAGGAAATAATTTTCTGAAATTATATATATATTTGGATGTTTGGTTGTTAATACTATAATCAAATAAGAATCTAAAATTTAATATAAAATCTGAAATGGTTATAACCAAATAAATTTCTATAAGTATAACTTATACAAAAGAGACAAATAATTAAATTTGAATTAAAACCAGAATTTAAATCCCGGAAGTTTTGGAAAGGATTTTAAATGTAATGAAAATAAAAGTTTGGAAATTTAAAATCCTGGGAAAGTTTGAAATGTTTGCGAAGGTGTTTGAAGGTAATGATGGAATATTGTTTTGGGAAGTATTTTTGAATGGAAACTGTTTTGAAATTAATATGGGAAAGTAAGGAAGCACTGAACGCACTTCAGTCGCTGGAAAATAATCCTGATGATGCTGGCCACATCATTAGAATTCATTTTCGAGTTTCTTAAGTGATGGATCGCTACCATGCGAGTGATTATGATATTTGCTGGACTTGCTTGCAATACAAGTGACTTTAGAAGTTTCAAAATGGAAATTGCTTTGGTGAAAACTGATTGTTTTGGAAATTTGGGAGTATGATTTGATATACCGGGAAAATATGAGAAGATTATTATTTCAAATTGGTTTTGAAATAAAAACGGGCAATTGAATTCTGGAAAATTCTATTTAAGTAATGTGTAACATTAAAATGAATCAACTATTGGACTTGTTGGGTGAAGTTGATATTAATAAGAAGGAAATGAAATTTTTAATCCTGAATTTAAAATTTAACTTGAGTAAAGGGGAGTGAATGAAATTTATTGAAGTGAATAGAAAATTTGAATTTGATTTGGATAAGTTAAATAAATTGGGCTTAGAATTAAATTTATTTGGGTTAAATTGAATGGTAAAATGACTTTGTATTTGTGGGTCATTGTGTAATAAATTGTACCCATAAGCTATTAAGTGTTATACTTATAATTTGAAATTATGGATTTAAAATTTACAAAAGATTATGGGAAAAGAAAAATTTGTATCCTTGAGGACTCAATGTTATATACATATACATAAATTTTGGAATTTTGATTATAAGGTGAAAATGACTCTAATGAGCAATATAAACCTTGAAAGTAATTAAGTTGGTGAATTTAAGAATAGAAAATTAGATTGAAAACCCAAGTAAATTGAAATTATAATCCCAAATAGGAAATAGTTGAATGGTATGGAGAATTCAAATCTAATCTCGAATGAAATGTGAATTGAAATAAGGTGAAGAAAATATAAATTATAAAAGATGTGAATGAACTTAAGTCAGTAAATAAGGTTTGAACTTGTATATGAAAAATTTAAAATTGAATTGAATTGGATTTAACTTCAATTGAATGGAATTGAGATGGATTTGGATTTAAATAAAAACAAGATTCAATTGTGTTATGAATAGAAATGAATGGAATTTAATTCTTATTTACGATAGTAAACGAAATGGTATAAATTCAAGATGACTAACTAAATTTGGTCGAACTTGAATTAGAATTGGAAAAGAATTAAATTGAAAGGAAATTTAATTTAGAAAAGTAAGAATGATATTGTGTGAATAAAGTTTTAACTAATCTAAATTCAAAGGAATTGTTTGAGAATGAATTTAGTGTAAGCTAAATTAAATGGAATTTATATTGGCATGAATAGAATTTTGATAGTTTGGTCAAAATTTAGGAAGTAAATAAAAATCCAATTGTGGCATGAGATTTAAATTTATGGTAACAAATATTGGGTGTGTGAATGAATAATGGAATTAGATTATAATAGTGATGGCTTGAATTGTAAATAAATTCTAGTGGGTGAAATAATGTGAAGGGGTCCTGTTATTAATAAAATAAATTCGAAAATAAATTGGTGAATGAGAATTGGAATTAAATAAATATACTAATCAAATTTAATGTAATTGAAATTTGATTGAATGAGAATTAAATGAAAATGAAATCAAATTGTAAGAAAGACAAAAATAAGTGTGGAAAAACGTTATTGGGTAATCTTGAATGGAATTTGTTGAGATTAATAAATTGAAATGAGAGTGAAAAAGACTTTTAATTAATTCTTGAGATGAAATAAGAATGCATGAGTTGTATATAAACCAGAATTGAATGATATTAATATAAACCTATATGGATAATGAATTGGAAATATAAAATTGGAGATTTACTTCAATAAATGCGATAAAGAAAGAATGCTTGGATTGTGAACCATGCAAAATTGAATAAAATTAATATAAATTTAAGCTAGAGCTAATTTTAATGGTTATCAGCTTAAGTGGTGATTATTTTTACTTGAATGACATGAGTGTTTGCATGTATTCAGAATTGAGTTGTTTAAACAGCAACTGAATTGGTTTTGAATTAATTAGAATGGATTGAAATGTTGTTAAGTGATTTTGCATATGAATGGAAATGGATCATAAAAGAAACACAAATGTTTCAAGTTTAAGATAAAATTTGATTGCTAATCAAATTGGGAATGTAAGTTAAAATAAAGAAATGTAAGTAAGGCATACGTTAATCATATTGAAATAGAATGAATTGGTTGTAATAAATATGAATGGTATATAGTAAACTTGAATGTAAATCATTCAAGTGAAATAAAATGAAGTTAGTTTGGATGAAAGTAAAATGGGCTAAAATCTTAATAAATGGATTTGAGTATAAATTATAAGTAAATCATAATTGAAGTGAAAATGTATCAAATTAAAAGGAAATTGACTGGAAAATCAATTCGGAAATGGGGTAGAATATGAATGGAACACAGCGAAACTTGTATATAAAATCCTTTGTGTAAAATAACTTGGAGTTTGGCATTAGAAAAGGAACTTTGTATATGCTTTAAAATATGATTTACTTATGAAATTATGCAAAGTGTTGTTTGGGATGTAAATGTATATGTTGGCTTACATTTATATTGGAAATGTTGTTAAAATGTTTATACCTTTAAAACTGATGAGTTTGTTGAGTAAGTACAGGTACGGAAGGCAATCGATAGAGTTGGAGCGCGTATATGCATTATATATTAGCCGCCTGCTTTAAAAATTTGCTAAAAAGGTACGCCTACACAAATATAATTGGGAAATGATATATATATTGTGATATATTTTGGTTTCCGACCATGTGTGTCGATGTATATATATTTATCTGTATCGCGATATCGCGAAAGCTCCACCGTGCAGGGGAGACTCTGCCAAAATTTTTCGAAAATTTGGGAGTCAGAAAATTTTTGGGATTTTGGATTTGCTAAGAAATTGAATTTTTAAAACAAATGGTAAAATTAAAGCTTTTGAGTGTAAATAAAGCAAATGAGTTTGGATTTGAGCTAAAGGGTTTTGGGAAGTGTATATAAGTTGTAACTAAAGAAGTTGGGTTAAGTTAATGAGTGTAGGAGCATTTGTTACATTAGTGACAAGTTGATTTCAAATAACAATTGAAAATAAAGGATTTTGGGAATAGGATTGAATTAGTAGTTTCGATTTGAAACTAAAGGAGTTTAGGCAAAGTGAATTTGGTATTTTCACTAAGTGGGTTTTGCTATTGAGTTTGGAACATTCTTCTACCGTAGCAAATTTTGGGGACGAAATTTTTATAAGGGGGAAGGAATGTAACGACCCGGAATTTTGGGTCGCTAGATTTGAACATTTAATAAATTTTAAATGTTGAATATGTGGTATAATTTGAATTTTGAAATAAAAGACTTTGGTTAAGTTAATAAAATTAGTCAAATTTCAAATACGAGAATTAAATTGGAATTTGAATAATAATAATTTAATATTAGAATTGGAATAATTAGTAATTCTGAGTGTAAATAGATATAAAATTTGATTCTAAATTTTATTTTGAGTCTAATTGGATTTTAATTATAATATTGGACCATTGGATGAAATCAATTGGCGATAGATTGAATTTGGAAATTTATATTAATTTAATAATGGAATTTAATAATATAATAATGCAAGTAGTCAAATTTTGGTTCGAAATGAATCAGAATGATTTTAAATGTGAATATAAATTTTATACGAGTTATAATAGAGTTAGTAAGATTTTAAAAGTGAAATTTTAAGTGATTTCGACGATTGTGAAATTCGCTTGATTTAATCGACGAGTTAAAATAGCCTTCCGAGGCACAGTCTCGGAATTCGACGAAACTAGTTCCATTGGATCCGTAATAGTTATTTATTATCGAATTTCAATTTTCGTAGCAATCGGAGTTGTCGTTTAACTCCGGCAGCTTAAAACGCTTAGAAAATACTTTAATCGATTTAATTTAAAATTGATCGTTTATTTTCGTAACTCGTGCATACGATCAAATTAGCTTCCGAAACACGTTCTATTGTGTTTGGAATGCGGAAACACCCTAGAAACGCCTATCGGAGCTTGTAGTTTGGAGTTCATTTGCATAAGATGTTAAATTGAAAATTATATTAATAAAATAATATTAAATAATATTATAAAGCATGCTAATAACCCGAAACCCTAGTTTGTTCATCAGCCGCCGCCCATATCGTTTAATGGCCGAAACTTAACTTTGTTCTCCTTCATTTTTCTCTCAACCTATTAAGCCTTTGCAAAAATTTCTAACTAGAGACTTGTAGAGGGAAACGAGATCCACGCGGTGTACGGTAGAGATTGAGTATAAAGCGGTGGATTGGTCGAAACTGGCTCGCGTTCGTGCTCCGGTCGCGCATGTTTTTCGAGAGCTGGGGATGACCGAGCTCGCGCATGTTCCAGTGGGAGATGAAGTTGACGGGGGGCTTCGAGGTGGTAGTTGTCGATCGAGCTAAATCTCGACGTGGGAGTTGCGGCATCAAACCCTAGTAACGTCAGCATGGGTTCATTTTTGCCTGGAAGGAGAGAATATCGTGAGGGGAGAAGAAGAACATGCAGCCTGATTATGTTGGTAAATAAATTTAAATAAAAGGGAAATTTTGTTTTAAATTTTATATTCAAACTTTGAAATTTCATTACTTGTTCATACGTTATCAGATTTCGATGATTTTGGTAGCACCGAAATCGCAGCGTCGTACTCCACGCTGCTGCGCAAGTTTGGAGACGATCGGAGCAAGTGGAAAATTTAGGTTAAATCGAACACCGTTCGGTTTAATTTAAATTTCGAACGCTCGCCGAAACTCAAGGTGAGTTAATCTCACTCACATTTGGGATATTAGCTGATTTAAATAGTTAATATTTAAATGTCCATGTGATTGGTTGAATATAAATGTCGTTATCGGTCTAGATTGATATATATATATGTTGTTGTGCTAATATCTGTGGATGTAGGAAAAAACACAGGTTGGAGGGATCCAAATGGATTCCTTACAATATAATGATCATTTTTATAATTAATGATGCGATTTGTTTATATGTTGTGATTGATAAATCTGAAATTAAATTGAACTGGTATATTGTTGCATAAGTATAAACCCAGAATTTTAATTATAAATGGATTTAATTGGGTTTTTAAGAAAATAAAATAAATTGTTAAATAAAGGATTTAAAGAAAAAAAAATTTGGATTTGGTTTGGTGTGACGATTCAAATTTTTCGCGTTCGAAAATCGACATCCATACTTCACATTGTACTCGAATGCCGCAGATTCGACCGTTCAAATTCGAGTCGCCGGAGCTTATAACACATTAAGTAAATAACACAGCGGAAGAAATGAATAACATATATCAATGTACAACATTTGATACAATATCTGATACAACAGAATGATACAATGAACATCAATATACATCAGAGTTACAAAGAAATAGCAGCGGAAATATAATAATAACACTAGCAGCGGAACAAATCTCCAAAATAGCTTCAAGAAAGAACTCCAGCTGTAACTCCATCTCCAAGGCATCAATCCAGAAATAGCGAGAACTCCCAAATCAAGATGAAGAGAAGTAACTCGATCCAAAATGCGATTGCCAAATCCTAAGGCTGAAAGCTATCGAATCTACACCTACTACTGACTATCTGAAAAACCCCAACTCTAGACTGCCCGTGTGGGAAATAGTGGGCACCCAGAGTTTAGGAAAGGAACAATAAACTCCAGGTCAGTCATGGGACTGGTATGAGCAAACAAAAGCAATTGGTCTTTTAAAACAAGCAAAGAATTTAAATTTGAAATTCGCAATGCTTTTTGAAAAATGAAACTACCATAAGGCCTCCCGCACACACACACAATTCAAACGCAGAATCGGAGGAGATTTCTCCTTATGATAGTCAAAGATGCTTAATACGCGAAAATCATTTGATATTATTATTATAAGTGCACAGTGGAAAACAATTTCGAAAGTACAATATTAATCCTAGCCAACATACGACATTTCGTCGTATGCCTACTATAGCTACCATGTTCAATAGCAGGTTACCGCCACATTCCATGGCAGGTTATACAACTAAAACCGTACAGGGCTTGTATTGTTTTGATTGGATTTCCAACAAATGGTCAGGCTAAGGAACTTCCTACTGTCTATGGGATCGCCTCTGGCGGGACGTCCCGAGAAACTAATGTTACGGTTAGATCTCTGCCAACACAAGGCCGGGTTACCTCTGTAACTAGGTAACTACTACACGAATATGCCATCCCCCGGTCCTTTGGGACCTTTATCCGAGGCGCCTCAAAGCAACAACCACACAGTAAATGAGATTGGAGCAACCACATAGGTTAAATACCAGGGCTCCATACCTGATACCACCCTTTACCAGAAGGGAATGACATACCCTAAAGGGAGCGACCCTCATAACCTTGCCGCATCTTTCCTGTTTCGACCATTTCCGGGGTGTGAGGTCCTGATGCAGTCTCGTCCACAAAGCTACGCTTTGGCACAAAGCCATGCTTTGGGTCAACAGATGACCAAAGCAATGATCACAAAGATAAATGATCAAACAAATGATCATATCACAAATGATCAACCAATGATCATCACACAGCAGCACTCAGCATGCCACATTACCAAATTTGGGATATATCACTGATAAATATCAACTACATAACCTCTGAGCTCGTACGTCTCAGAGAAGGGTGTTAAGCTGAGAGAATAAATTCTCCGCCACTAAGCAGAAATGTATTTGATAGAGATCAGTTTAATATCTCAAAGTGTAATGTCGGACACACAACCATACAAGTCTGTCCCGGGTTCGAACAGAACCGAAGGCACTTCCGAAGAAGCCCTTGCAAATCCGGATAATCCCTAATCACATCCGGACTTCCCATCACATATAAAGATCTCTATACCGGGGATCAGCCAGTACAGAGACAATCGATGAGTTATCCTTTTGTTTTTGGAAATATCCGGTCTTCACCACCGGTCTTCAATTTGCTATCCATAACGTCGTATCACTATTCGGAATGGGCTATATGACACAAGGTCCTCCCCCGGCTAAACCGAATAATGAGCGCCATATTTTAAAACATATGGATATGGGATTTTAGTTAAGTCACAACTTATAAAATCCAAAACTTTTCTTTCAATGGTTAAACAAATTACCACTTTAAATCTTTAAACAAAAAGATTTATTTCACAAAGTTTCACCTAATTTCACAAAGATCTATTCATAGATTCAAAACAACTTCCATTCCAATTGGATTAACTCAATAAATCTTTAAATTAAAGATTTAATTTATAGCTTTCAAAAACCCGTTCCAAAGATTTATTTATAACTTGGAATACCATTTTCATTTCAAAACTTGAATTCCTTTTAACATACATTGGAAATCCATTTCTTATATGAAAGCTTCTATTATTTGAAAACGACAGTTTTCGTTTCAGAAAAGTCCGATTTATACAAGTTGGAATCTTGGGTTAATTTTAAATTTCAAAACATCACTTTTAAATTGGTTTAAAAACCCATATAAATCCATTTATAAGTTGAATAACTTTTTAAAACCCTAGTTTCCAAATCATAGAATTCAATTCAATTATTGAATTCAAATTTAACTCAAATTATTTAAAATTTCAAAACTCAATCGAGTTATTCAAAATAACTTTTATTTTTGAATTCATTTTTTTCAAAAGCTTCAATTCTAATTCCAAAACTATTTTGGATTCAAAAATTCAAATTTTAAAACAATTTCAAAATCTGTGACTTAACCCATTTCCACGTGCAATCCATATTTGTGTGTGTATAAGTGTGGTCCAGGGGTTCAACACAATAGTGCACAACATCATCATCACAGATTCAATCATAAAGATAAGCGGTATAACCCATAGCGCTTATTTATATTCACAGATTCATAGATAAAGTAAGTTATCAATCAAAAAATTCACTAATATGATTCGATGTGGGTTTCGGATAACCAGCTAGAATCCGACTCCCTGTCGCATCGAAATTCAAATGTCGTTTTACGGCTCAAAGGATTTGCATATTCATATAATCATATATATATCATAGATATAACAGCTTAGCATAAAGCATCAAATAGCATCACATCACATATCAAAATATCAATCCATCACACAACATTCAATAACAATCAGCATCTACAATTAAGATGAATAAACTGGGTGGTTTTAAATTTATTACCTACATGATTACTTTCATTTATTATTCCTAATTAATTAACTATCCATATTTATTCAATTAATAAATCTTCAATTATTAATTTAAAATCTAATATCATTCAATTAATGATTTCTTAATTACAAATTAATTATTCTAAGAAAAATTAATCTTAAACTTTAATTAATCAAATTAAGACCCTTAATTACTTTAATTAATTATCCATTTCTTAATTAATTAATTATATTAATTATCCATTTGTACTACCTTAATAAATAAATGAATTACAAATCATTAAACTTTTCTTTATCTTTAGATAAACATTCCTTATTTAAATTATGCATTTAAAAACAAAATGTTTTTAAATTTACATTAAATTCCATTTAACATTTTCTTTAAACTTAAAGACTCAAATTTGTCTTAAATAAGAGTTTAAAACAATACACAACTTAATCTTATATGTTTAAAAGAAACATATTCTTTATTAATAAGTTTAAAACAATTTAGATTTCAATTCAACTTGAATTCAAATAAATTTAAAAATTGCTTTAAAATCTCAAAACTGAAATATAACTTCCATTTTCAATTTAGTTTGAACTCTTTAAAACTCTTCCTACAATTTCACCTTCAATTCAAATGTAAATCATTTGAAAGCAATTTAAATTTAAATTCTTTACTTTAAAACTGAAGTTAAAAAAAAAAATTAAATCCAGATTTAAAAACTCAGTTTTCAATTCATTTGAATTCCTAAATTAAATACTTAACCTTCCATTCCAAATACAAATCACATATGCATTTATACTTGAGATTTTCAAATCAAATTTAAATTTAAAACACAATATGGTTTCAAATTTCAGACAATTAAAATTTGAATTCATTTTAAAATTCAAACTAAAACTCAGTTTAAATCTCCACCCTAAAAAAATATTTAAACTTATCTTCACATTTAAACAGAAACAGTTTCTGTTTTATCAAAAAAAAAAACTTAAACTTTGAAAATTTCCAGAATTTAAATAATTTCAAAAGAACAGAATTTAAAACTTATTTAAATTCATTATTAAACTCAGTTTTCAAAATCCAAAGTCTCAATATAATTTGCACTTTGATTCAACTTTAAAAATCTGGAAACAGGTTCCCTGTTCCTCTTCTCTTATATTTTTATATTTCAAATAAAATTTGAATCTCTGCACTCACATGTTATCAATTATCAGAATTCAAAGTATTTGAATTCAACTTAAGATTCAAGTTTAAATTTTGAGTTTACATTTCCAGATTAATTTAAAACTTTAAATTTTAAAATTCCAAAACAGAATTGTTCTGTTGTTAAAGCCTGAGCTAATACACACTGAACTCCCCTATTTACTTCGAGTGATTTCCCCTGTTACTCCGAGTTATTTGCCTCTCTGCTTCGAGTAATTTGTCAAATTACCCGAGACAAAAACCCTGCAACCCAACATATCACCAACCCACCACCATCACAAACATGCACACACCCCTGTGCATTCTTAAACCACCTCCGGCCACCTTGACCTTCATCTCCGACCATCCCCTAACTATCAGAGACTTCACTACAACATCAAAACCCCAGATCCCCTAAGACTAATTTGAATTTGAAATCAAGTTTTAAAACTAAAAATTGTAACAGCCTATACCCCCAGCTTCCTAAACCTGTCAACACCATTTTCTCTCAACTCCGACCAACATCATGGACCAAACTCCGGTGATAGCTTCTTCACCTCACCATCCACCATTACCCCCAATAGCTTTGAACTCGATGCACTTGGGTGTTCAAAATCGACCCAAACTGTAAACCAGTATTAACTAGGGTTCAACACCATTAAATCCCAAATCTATATTCCAAATTTGAATTTCAAATCAATTCAAAAATTTTCTTGTGATCAATGATATAAAAACTACTTCCAGAAACAATTTCAACTAGTTAAATTTCAAGGATCAACTAATATTGACCAAAATGAAAAATATAGTTAATTATCAAAACTGTATTTTAATTTAACACTGTAAAGTTCAAATTTAGTCTTAAAATCCTTGAATTTACGTAATCATTCTATTAGTAAACTTATGCTATCCTAGAATATCATGATTTATACAAAGCTAGATAATAACAACAACAACAAAACAAGTCAAAGGGGAGAACTCAGAGATTAAACATGAGTTTGGAATTTAGAGGCACAGACATGAAACTTTCTTCAACATGTATACTGGCATAAATCACAGGTATAAAATTCACAGCCATTTCATATAAGTTCATATCAAATTTAAAAAAAAAAAAAAAAAAAAAAACATAAACAACTTTACCTATTAAATAAATTATAAGTGAGTTACTCACCTGTATTCAAAGTGCAGAGCATATTTCATTTTCAGGTTCCAGATTTTGAAATGCAGAGTACATGTCAACTTGCAGGTTCCAAATTATGAAATGCAGACTCCCTCCTTGCTTTTAAATGATGCATGCTTTTAAAAACTTGAATATTGCTTCATAATGCTTCAGTATTCAACATGCAGGCTTCTAGCTTCTTGTTCCAGAGATGTTTATATATTATTTTGACTTATATAAAATTTTAAAATGAAGTTTTAATTTAAACAAACAAGTTTTGTTTGAATCTTAATCTTAAACTAATCAAAGGGTTTATGAATTTAAATTAATCTTGCAACTGAGAGGTATACAGAGAAACCATACAATGGACATGTATACAGCAGAAACACATTCATTTCAAATTTTACAAGCATGTAACCCAATATCAACAAGCAAGCATCACAAAGCAATTCACAAGTTCATAGATATCAGATTCAAAGGGAAGATTTTTAAGTTTGCTCACCTGTTTGTAGATGAAGAACAGACACAGTCTCTTTTTCTTCAAAAATGGAATTTGTTTTGATATCTGGCTTTTCAAGTTGAATAGTTTTTTTTTTATTTGAGGCAAACTGTTGTTTTCCAGTTTCTTGATGCTTGCTTTTGCTCTTGTTTGGGAATTACTTGATCTAGGTTTAAATTTGTTTAAAGCTTCAACTGTTTCTTTTTCTTTCCAGGCTGCAGACTTCACTTTGCATCTTCTTTCTAGTTGAATCTGCATTTTTTTTTGTTGTTTCAACTGTTTTAACTTATGCTTTATCACTGATTAACAATATGAAATTCAAAGCTTTAAGAAAAATTTACTTATCTCTTTTTTTTTCCAGAAAGCAGAGACAGGTCTTTGATTTCCATTTGGCTTCAGGTTTTGATTTATTTTTTTTTCTCTTGCTTCTTTGTGTTAAAAGTAGAATTGCTAATCTATATGCAACTGAAATGCTTGCAAATAGATGCTGCTTGATTCCAGGCTTGCCTTAGTTGAATCCATTTCAGGTTTTCATGCAGAGCCTATTCCCATATTTGATTTTGATCTGCTACTTGTTTCCCTCTTTTTATTTGAATTGATGTGGAGATGGCTTGACAGATTTCTTTTTAGTTTGGAAAACTGGGAAGAGCTTTAATTCCTGGTCTTAAACTTGCATGTTTACATGCCTTAGATTTTTTTTTCAATTTCTTTGGTGTTTTAGATTGAAGTGCCAAATCTTTTGTTTACTATTGTTCAGATTTTGCTGAGTTGTTTAATAGTGGTGTATGGGAAAATGAAGAGTTTTTTTGTAATTTTTTTTTATCTTATTATTTTATTTTATTAAATATGGTGAATGCCATTTGTAAGAAATCATTATAACCTTTAGATTTTATTAGTCTCTTTACTCCAAACCCATGTGCATGTATGCATATGTTTGCTTTTAAATTTTTAAAGACAAAAGAATGTTTATTTTATTTTTTATATCACATTTATTTTTTTATATCACATTTATTTTATAAATGAATTTACCTTTTTTTCATTAGCATATACATATATACAATGTTGAAAGAAAATTGTGTTTTAACCAATATTCATATATATACACATTTTGTTTTATTAATTTTAAAGAAAGAAATGATTTTAACTAATTATGGTTTTAATAAATAAACACATACATAATAGTATTTAGTTCTAAACAATTGTCCTAAAATCATTTGTATCCAATTCAAAATACAACTTTTAAATCCAACTAATTTGATAAAAATATTAATTATTGAATTTTCAATTAAAAGTTCCATTTTAAAAATACATAAATTTCACCTTAATGATTTTAAAGGCCAAATGTTTATTTTAAAAACATTTATCTCAAATGTAGTTTCAAATCCCCAATTTACTTGAATTAAATTTATTTATATCTATTTATATACATATATTCATACATTTTCCTTTTATTTATTTATTTGTTTATTCTAGAAAATTTTCTAATTAAATCACAATTTATTTCCAAAAATTAATTTAATTGCCAATTTAAACTTAATGAATTTCAGGAATGTTACATTTGGAGGAAGAATGAAATGTGTAAATTTGAAATCATAAATGAAGTGGAAAATTTATCAGTTGATAAATGTGAAAGTATAGGTTTTATCAATTTTGTTGAATAACGATGGGGATATTCGATGAATGTTTTTCCTGGAAATTTAGAATATGTTTTCAACAAAACATTCCAAATATAAATTAGCAGTTGAAATGTATATAAAAATATATTTTGAAATACTATGTTAAACTATTGAAATTTAGGTAGATGTTTGTTTAATAAATTCCTTAAGTATGATTCTTCATTAAATAACTTATAACAGTTTATTAAAAAAAAAATTATTTAAACCTATACTTTGAAGTGGATTTCCGGGAATGGGAAAAATATGTTGGGCTTCGAAAGAAGTTATTTTTAAACATGGAAAGAAAATTTATGTTATTAAACATAAATCTGAATTGAGATAAATCGGCTGAATTTATAAGAAAGATTTTCTAGGTTTTTGAATGGGAGTGAGTATCCTTGAAAAACCGAGTTCGAGTTTTAAATAGATTTTAATTAAAGAAGGTATAAAGTTCAAACTTGTATAAAAGAGTGTTTTGAAAATCGTTATTTTAAAGTAACTATTAATAAATTAGCAACCGTAAACTTTTATGAATACCTTAGTAATTATTTTACAAATGGATTTGTTTAAAAGGCTAGTTTTGACCTAAGTTATTGAAATTAGTATTAACCTTTCAGAACTCTACTTATAAGTTTAGTTTAAACTAAACCCTTATTTACAATCAAGATTTATATCCTAATAAATGGTTTTACTTTACATATTTGAAATTATATTTTTGAGTAATAATTAATAGTAAATTTCCATATTTTTAAATATATTTCAGAATAAAGTGTTTAATTGTTTTAATTCTAAATTGTTTGAGCTTGGTTATTTCCAATGGGAATAAATAGTAAAGGATTTACCGGGTAAAGGAAGAGACTTTGGGAATTGTTTTCAAACGAGTTTTTGAAAATTTGGAAATATATCTTGTAAAGATATTAGAGGCAAATAAATAATGTGGGAATTATTTATTGTGTGATGGATGCTTATGAATATTAATTGATTGTTAAATCACCGACTATCAATATTGGACAAATGAGTTGATCGTTTCGAAGAGACCGGGATCGAGATTTATTTCTCGAAAACCACTTCGATACGGTTTGTACGTTTCGTAAAACGTGTTCGGAGTTGAAGATGGAGCAGTGAAGTGCAAGGGCTAGTCGCTACTAATCCTGAGGATATTTCCAAAATGGATGTAGTAGGAGTAGTGCCTTCGGTTTCGTTCGAACCCGGGACGGACTTGTATGGACGAATGCTTTCGGAACATCGTCGGGTGGGCGATGGGCATTCTAAGTGAAACGTTCTAAAAGGTAACGCTTAGCCTCAAGCCTCATCAAATGGGAATGACTGAAAATCAGGGCATATGCTGCAAGGCTTCGTGGGTAGCCCCCACTTGAGAGTAAGGTCATCCCTGTCCAGATGTCCCTTTTTATTTCGGCTTAGTGGGCGGTTGCTGATCCCAACCGCGGGGTGATCTTATTCGGAACTGTCCAGTAAGGGATGGGTCTGGCCTTGTGTTGCAGGGGATCGGGAGTGGTCCTTGGTACGGTGATCTAGGCCCCGTACTTTGACAGGTGGTACCCCAGTGCCTAGTCATTAGTTGGAATCCACTCCCTACGAGCCTTTTACGAGTTTTGTTTGTATTGCCCACTCTGTGGCTAGTAGCTGGAATTTAATAGATGTAACAATTTCGGCTATTTTATAAGTATTTGTATATAGACCCTATTAAAATATCAGAGGATTTCTATACAAAGTGTTTTAGCTATCGTAAGGTAAAAACCCGACATGTTTATTTGTCGCGTGGTCTTACGAGATGCTTTTGTTTTCGAAGAATTTTTAAAACTTTAATAATCAATTTGGGTGCATTATTATCAGCTGGTATTCCAGACTGACTCGGGTGTTATTTCATTATAATGCTCGGGTCAGACCAAGTGTTATTTGTGCAGGACAGGATGCTATGGAGCAGGAGAGGAGCTGGGGTCCGGGACATATTATTCGTATTTATATATATATCCGCTGCTATGATTGTATGGTAATGTCTGATTGGTAAATATTGTTGTATGAGATACTTTGATGATATGATGTATAAAACAGATGTAGTTTCCATTTTGTGTAAAGAGTTGATATTATATATTATATTTTATTCCGCTGCGACTGTGAGATTCTGATATTGTCTAGTTTCTTCTTCTTATATCTCTTCTTCTTTAACCTTAATGGTTCGTATTTCTGTTCCACTTGAGTTAATTGATGTAGAATAGTGCTGACTCAAGGGGTACGGATTTGCGGGCTGTTACAGCTTTAAATAAAATCTTGGCCCATGTTTTTTCTAGGTGTTGTGTTGTATCAAAGGCAGATAGTCGTTTCCTCCTCCATTCATTTCTCTTCGCAAGCCCATAACAAAACAAACGAAAACAAAAATTGCTGTTAGGGTTTTGATTTCAAACATTTCCCGAAGCCTGGTCAGGCACCGTGCAAATGCGAGCTGAAGGGGGGAAAGGGAATTGCGGCTGATGGATTTGGACTCTTCGAGATAAGGTGAGTGATTTTCACTCACACCCTCGAATTCAATCCTAAGTATTTCGTGCATGATTTAGATGATTTCAGGTGTGTAGCTTTCTATAGGATTGGATGAATTTTAGTAATTTTGTGAATTGGGGATTTATGGGGATCGATTTTATATGATTCCATATTTCGTATATTTTTTTTTTGAATTTTTCTTTAAATATTTCAAAATGGCTGTGAATTTCGAGCACTTGAATTCGTGATTTCTTCTGATATATTTCGAACTATTGGTTGAATATTTCAACACCTGTATATTTTTCCTTTGCTGTTTTGTGACTGTTTTTTTACGTCCTTACCTATATTCGCTTTTTTGTGCCATTGCCTCAATTGTTGTATGGTCACTGATTTTCACCTAAGTGTTTGTCTTCTATGCACTCATGTATGTTCTGCACTTCGTTCCTTGCTGGACTGTGTTCCACTTTAAAATGGGTTTTTGCTTCATGCAATAAAATGAGTTCAAGCAAGTATTTTATAAAAAGTCCGGTGAAAAGATATTTTGAAGCATGAAAGTTATATTTGGTTATCTACCATTATGTGACCTCTTTAAACATTGGTAATTGGCAATGGGTCAAACACACTGTATCACCATATGTTCCACCCTCTTGTTTGGTTAATGTAAACAATTATATGTCCCTGTTTTTGCTGTTTTGTTGTTGTTTGATGCATCATATCTCGGCCTTGATGCATACGTGTGATCTGATCATGTTTGTGGTCTTTTTCACTTGCTTAGTATGTAGTTTTAGAGTGTGCACCACTCTTTCAATTTGAGCATAAAAGTATATTAGCCATCCCATTAATTCGTGCTGTCCATTCGAAAGTGTTGGCCATTTTCAATTTACTATTCCGTGTATTTATAAATGTGTGCATGCATTCAAGGTCAGTTGCCTTGCAGTTCCATTCAAAAGCGGTTGGCCATCTATATCATTGCCGTGCCATATTTATACCTATGGTTAAGTACATTTAAGTTGACCACTCATTCCTTTCGGCTGTGCATATATATTGGTAATTGTGAATATTTTAGTAGGCTAGTTTGTTATGCTATCTGCTACTGATGTAGTTTTGTATTCTCTGTTACCCATTTCGAAACTAGATTGTCATGCACTTTTATATGTTGCTGCTTTAATTTACAAAGTAATTGATTGTATACACACATAAATATTAAATGGTATGTATATACACACAAATTTATATGTATATTTATATAGCTATGTATACATTCGTTTTGTAGCGTTGATTGCCGCAACACGCTTGCTGAACTATACGCACTTAGTTGTGTGATTGAGTTTAGTATAAATATTTGGAGTTGTGAAGACGTCATATGCTATAATGGCGAGGCAGTGCACGTGAGCGTGTATTGCAACCAATCAAAATTGACGTTTTAATTGATAATTTCAATTGTTTGAATTGTTTCATGTGGCTAATTTAATATGGCGAGGCAATGCACATGAGTGTACTGCAGCTAATCACAATTGACGTTTTAATTGATAATTTCAATTACTTGAATTGTTTCATGTGGCCAATTCAATATATTTTGAAATTGTATTTTTATTTGGTTTAATTTAATTATTCTATTGTCTTCTAAATATCTATTAGATAAATAGGTTATGTGTTTCAATTTAATAATTAGATTTTGCTGTTAATTTCTGTTTAGGTAACTCTGTAGTTTTCTAATTATCTTCATTGATAATCTTTCTATTTATCTTTGTTGATGATTTGGCTTTGCTGATTCGCTGTTTAATGCTGTTACGTGTTACATCTACAGTATCCGATTTTCTTATTAAGGATTGGATATGGGAGATTTATTATGATTGTCGTCTATTTGTTATTTTAATTGTTATTGCTTCCGTGCATTAATTACTGAGCTTGAATTAGACCGATCCATGCATTATTTTCTTTTGAATTAATACTCGGGTTAGACCAAGTTATTACAGGCTGTTGATATCTCGCTTTGGGATACTGCTTGAGCTATGAAGTCTCTTCATATCTTTTTGAGTAGTCAGTGTTATTTTATAGGAGGATATGTATTCATGTGTATTATTTATAATAATGTACTTGTATATGTAACTTCCGATGTCGACAGTTGTAGTTGTATCACATGTATCGTAACTGACTTCAGTTATATATGAGATTTTATATTATCTATGTTCTGTGTTTAGCCTATCTGTGTTATTATTATATATGCTATCCTGAACTATTATGAACCATCGTAATTCGTTTTATACTGGAATTGATTATGTCGATGGGAGTAAATAAACAAAGAGATGAAAAAAAGCATATATATATATATATATATACACACACCACTCCTATCGAGATAAACAATACTAGCGTAATGAGACGACCCGACTTTCTCACCACTGGAAATCGCATCATCTTGAAGAAAGAAAGGGGTAGAAAATAGGAAAGAAAGAGAACTACTCAGAGAAACGAATAAATTATATTAATAACATAAATATCACATAGTTTACAACCATTATCAGAGTTACACAGATTATACATCACATACTAGACAGTTATAAACACCTGTCTAGTTATACAACTCAATACAATACAAGAAAACTACTCAGAGAAACCCACACAGGGGAACACTATATATCTATAACGCAGAAGTCTCCTGCTCCATGGCTCCTCCAAAATTCGACAAAAAGATAACCTGAATCCTTTGCTACTCGTAAAAATTTGAGTACCCAAGAGTTTAAGAAAACAGAAGATAAACTCCGAGTCAGATATTGGTCTGGTGTGAGTAAAAGGTTAAGGTTGCTTAATTTTCAAAAACCTTCCGAAAAGAAAGGTATCACGTTTAGACTTCCCACACATAAACATGGAAAAGTTTTTACCTTACGCTAACCAAAACATTTGATAGGAAATCCAGTGATATTATAATAGGTTTAGGGTTTTCAAGTAAATATGAAATAGGCGAAATTGTTACATGATTAAATTCCAGCTACTAGCCACAAAAGTGGGTAATACAATCAAAACCGATGGCACTTATTGGATTTTGGATTCCATACAATGGCAGGGCTACCGGGGTACCGCCCGTCACAGTACGTGGCCTAGATCAATGTACTGAGGATCAAGGCCTAGATCAATGTACCGAGGATCACTCCCTATCCCCTGCAACACAAGGCTGGAACCATCCCTTACTGGACAGTCCCAAATAAGACAACCCCGACAGTTGGAGCTCACAATCGTCCACACACCCAAATAAAAAGGGACCTCTAGATAGTGGAAAATCTCGTCCTACTTGGGCATGACCCACTTAGCCTTGCTGCACCTCCCCTGTTTTAGCCATTACCGGTTGATGAGGCTTGAGGCTACGAATACCTTTATAAAACACATCTATCTTAGAATGCTTATCGTCCACCTGATGATGTTATGAAAGCATTCAATCCATACAAGTTCATTCCGGGTTCGAATGAAAATTAAGGCATTATCTCGTTACACTCATTTTGGAATCACCCTTAGAGTTAATGACGAGAACCCTTGCACTCTGAATGTTCATCTTCACTTGAGATTCACGACCTATCGTTAATTTGGATCGATTTGGTTTTCGGATATCCAAATATGGAAACCCGTTCCCGGTCTCATCGAAATCCAAAACGTGTCTTTTAAAGCCAAGTTGTTTTAAAGTTTAAAACAATTCAATTATCTGTATACACACAGATAGATAACTCACAAATCACAATAGATAATCAACATTATCATCATAAACAGATGATTCACATTATCATTATAAATAGATAATCCATACTTATCATCAAAATAGATAATCCGTATCACAATGCAACCAAAGCATTCATATCACACAACATTACTTATCTCATTTCTGAGATCACAATGCATTCAAGGCAATCAATATCACCCATTCATATATAAGCAAAGATTTACTTAATTACAATATAATTAATTTAAAATGAATTAAATTTATTACTTCCATCTCTAATTAATTTAAAGTGAATCAAATTAATTACTTCATCTTTTAAATCTTGCTTACTTAACCATTTAAATTAATTACAAATCAATTAATTAATCATTCAAATCAATCACCTTAATTAATCACCCTTGATTAATTATCCTTAATTACATGCAAGTAATTGTCCTTTAATTAATTTCAAAAATTAATTATTCTTCCAAAAACAGTAATTAACCTTTAATTACTTCATAAATTAATTAATTATAATTAATTACATTAATCCTTAATTAATTACATTAATTAATTACCTTTAATTATTTATCATTTATTAATTAATCTTAATTAATCAACTTTAATTACATCATTAATTATATTAATTAATGATCCCTAATTACATTTAAATTAATTTTATTTAAATTAATTACCTTAAGTAATTAATCTTAATTAAACCATAATTATTAATCCCTCATTGGTTAATCATATTCATTAATTAACTAGCCTTAATTACTTCATTAATTATTCCCAATTAATTATCCTTAATTAATCCCCCAATTATTTACTAAGTAATTATACTCAAATTACTTCCATTCTTAAAACATCTTCAATAAATTACATTCAGTAATTACCATTAATTACTTTACTAAGTAATTTCCAATCCACTAATTACATTAAGTAATTGTCATCAAAACATCAGTGTTTAAAATTAATTAAACTAAATTAGTTTATTTCAAACTAATCCTATTAAACTCAATTAATTACATTAAGTAATTAATTCCTCCCATTAAGTAATTACACTTAAACAATTCACAACCGATTATTGTTAAATTAATTAATCTAATTAATTATTAAAATTAATTACATTAATTAATTATTAAACAATCTCAAGTTAATGACTTTCATTAACTATTCTTTAATTACTTCATTAAGTAATTAACTTAGATTAACCATTATTTATTACAATTTAATTTATCTCTAATAATCCATTAATTAATCTCTAATTATTTAATTAATTAAGTGTTAACTCTAACTTAATTAATCCTTAATTATTTAAATAAATTAACCTTGATTATAACTTAATTGTTTAATTAATAAATCTTTAATCATTAATTTAATAATCATTAATTAGTGATCTTTATTACAAATTAATTAACCCTTAATCAATTATTTATTAATTCCAAATCAATTAATTAATTAAATTTACTAATATTCCTTAATTACCTTATTAATTTAATAAATTTCAAATTATTAAACCTTAATTTAATTTGAAGATAAAAACATTTCTTAATTACTACTAAATTGTCGTTAACAAATACATTTAAAAGCAAATTAACTTTTGAACTTACTTTAAAATTTCATTTCAAATATGAAATTTAAAATGAATATAATTTAAACTTAAACAAAGTTTTAAACAATTTAAAAATCTTTTTAAATTACACGGCAAACAAATGCTTATCTTATAAAAGAAATTCATAAGAGTTTGAAACTAAATTCATTTTAAAATTAAATAATTTAAATTTACACTTTGTTTAAATTTCAAATTTAAAAACTTCTTTTATTTCAAAAACTGAACTACATATTTAATCTTTGATTTCCAGTTTTAAACTTAACATTAAAACTTGCCTATATTTGAAAAACTTCAGTTTTAAAATTTCAAACTACTTACTATTTTAAAGTACTTAATAATTCAAGTTTAAAATTTATAATTTTTTTATTATTTAGAACTGAGATTTTAAAACTAAAGTTGAATTCTAAATTTCAAACTTGAATTTAAAACTAGGTTTAGACTCTAGCTTTCATTTAAAAACTACAGTTTTAACAAAATTTAAACAAACATTATAGGTTTCCGATAAAACCTGTAACATCTGATAAACCCGAGACACCAACCTTTTTACTTTGAGTCTACAATCCATCTTTCTCGAGTAAACCGCCCCACAACTTCGAGTCCAACCCAAAATTACTCGAGTCAAAACCAACCACAACAAACTTCCATCAGAAAACAGGCTCCGTGCATATGCACGTCGCCCCCAGTCACCTCCGATCATCAGAGATGTATGTCCCACATCCAAAAACACACCATCGTCCCAATGCGATCATCAGATCGAACTCTTAACCTCGAATTCAAATTCGAGATAACTCACCCAAAAATGGAACAAACTGATCCATACCAACCCAAACTTGAAATCGCCTCGCCAGCCCAATTCCGATCAACGTAGTTTCTACAACTCTGACCCTGATCTCGACTACGACCAAACTATTGTCCTTCAAAGCCTTACTGCACTCGATCAACCCAATCTGTCGTGGTGATCGATTCTTCATTCTTGGTTAAAAACTAGGGTTCCAGCAAATCTCTCACTAATGTAACTTCCATAATGATTTTCATCACCAACAAATATTTTTCCTAGCAACTCCTAACACTCCTCCATCACCTGGAAGAACCCCGAGCCCTCAAGTTACAAAGATCACCAGAAAACAAATATTCCCCTTTCCAGTCAATACCAAACTGCACCTTTATCTTACTTCTAAAAATCTTGATTTTTGATTTAAAAATCATGTTTTAGTTAATGCTTTTTATTTATAATACTAAATAAAGAAATTACACGGTTTGGATTTTTGGTTTGCATCAACATGCACTGATATTTCAATATTTCCAAAGGCAACAAGCTTCATTTTGACTTTCTTAAAATTTTTAAAGATTAACCTAAGATAAATCAAACAACTTTGATTTATAAATTGCATTCTATCAGAAACTAATTAAAAGATAAGGATTTAAATAAAAATTAGTGCCTGGAAGTCAAACAGAACAGGGCAATTAAAGCAGCATATACACAAAAAAACATTTTCACATCAAACATTTACTTATAAACACAAGCAATACGCAATCATTTCAATATACTAGCATGCAACAAATTTTTAAATTTTAAATTTTAAAAAGTTACTCACCTGAATTTGAAGAAGATAGAACTTCCATTTTGAAATGCTTTTGGACTCTGAACTCCCTTAAAAACCGTCATGCTTCTATAAAAGCTTGTTTTCAAAACTTGCAGACAACACCAAAGATCCCAGATTCAACTTGATTTGAATTTAAAACTTCTTCTAATACCCAAGTTGAAAGAATGAATGCAGGCAGGCCTATTTTCAAAATTGCAGTTGCCCTAGGTTTGAAGGTGTGTAGATTTGCATTTGAACATGAACTACAGGTTTGAAAAGAAAAAAATGCTTTGCTTTCTGTTTGAAAATAGCAGGTGCATTGATTTTGAAAATGCAGGCTACAGACTTGAAATTTGCAGGTTTTAAGATTTGATAATGAGGATTTTGTAACAGATTTTGGTTTTGAAGATGTTTACTGGAAATTTGGATTTTGATCTAAAGAGATTGTAAACTGATTTTGTGTTGAACTGGATTTCTGGATTTTTGGTTGAAGAGTTGTTTACAGATTTTGGAAAATGAGGAGATTTACTGATTTGCAAGAGAACAGGTTGAAATTTCTTTGATTAGAAAATGAGAAAAAGGGATAGGAATGAAAGATGATTACTTATATAGGCTATTTTCAGATTTTATAAAATAAAAGAAAACAAATTTAAAAGAAGCCACTTGTAAATCATTTCAACATTTGTCACATTTGAAAGTTTATCTTTTAACATTTGTTATATGAATCTTAAGAAATCAACACATGTCTTTTTTTTAAAATAATTAGTATTTAATTTACATGTTAATATAAAAGTTATGCCAAATAAATTAGTTAATTGGTATTTTATATGTATATAAATTTTTTAAAAGAAATGATCTTATAATTAAAAGCTCATGCATATATAAATCAAAACAATTAAAAATCTATAATTTGGATTTTAAAACTTTATATTCAAATTCAAATCAAACTCTAAAATCTAATATTTAAAAATCAAATTATATATACAAATTAAATTTGAAATAACAAACGCTATTTTTATTCAAAATCCAATTGTAAAACAATACATTATTAATATTATTTTTAGAAATAACTCATTATCAAATTAAAATAATTATAAAAGAAATTATTTCTTCTTTATAAATAAATTACTTATTTTATTAAGCTATATTTTAAAAAGAAAACAAAACAACTCTTTTTATTAATTCATTTAAATTTAAAAACTTAAGCCAAAATCATTTTAAACATTAAAACATCATTCTTAACAATTTAAAATAATATAATTATTTATTAAATTGTTTTGAAAAACTTAATATTAAATTAAACCAAAATTTCCAATTTATTTAAATATATATATTAGAATTTCAAATCATGATTCATTTATTAAATTTGAACCACGATTATTTATTTAATAATTTTGAAAAGCTCATATACTAAATAAAAAAATTCTCAAATTACTAAAAATATTAGAATTAGAAAATATGCTTTATTTATTAAATTTAAAACAAAGCTAATCCATTTACAATATAAACCATATATTTATATTATAAATAGAAACCAATTTATTAGCTGTAAAAGATAAAATCTACCAATTTAATATTTATTCAAGGAAAATTATTAAATCAATTTGAATTATTATTAAAAATTATCAATATCAATTTAATTTTTAATACAAATTATTAAATTGATATTGTCAAAAATTCTGGGATATCACAGTCCTCCCCCCTTAAAAAAATTTCGTCCCCGAAATTCAAAACAGAGGTAATTTAATAATCTCATTAAAGATTTTAATTTTAAAACACAAGCATATAATAAACATATGCTAACAACTATAGTAACCAACTCATCCAATCAAACAAATCTAACTATCAAGACAAAAATTCTGGATAAAATTTTCTCGAGTTTCCCAAGTGTAAATACCGGGATACTCGCTTTACAGAATCCAAACAATCAAAACTACTAAGCTACAAAATTCCTATTCATCTATATCTACAAAACTCGACAGGATATCAGACTACAGACGAGTCTGACTCAATAATGAATACTCTTGAACAGCTGGTTCCAAAACCAGAGATAGATAAAACACGTACCCCCTTAGAGATACGTGAAACTCATCGAATCCCAGTTATCCAAACTGGCAATTTAATTATGTAGATCAATCACTTATCCTCCAAGATCATAGAAAAGATCCAAAACACTTCAGATCAAGCTTCCCAGCCTTACCCAAACTTATAGCACCTTTTCGATCGGAGAAAACTTATCCAAAATCTAATATCCGTTTCCGGAATCCAAATTCCTTCATCTCTTATCCTCAAAATCTTCTGACGATCCTGGGCTACCTAAATCTTTACTGATCAGCTCAACCTTCGCTGATGCCTCTAGAAACAAACAAAACCAATCAACTCAACAAAATGATCTCCTCAAGATCAACCAAGATCAAGAAC
This sequence comes from Allium cepa, assembly GCA_030765085.1. NCBI lineage: Eukaryota > Viridiplantae > Streptophyta > Magnoliopsida > Asparagales > Amaryllidaceae > Allium > Allium cepa. The sequence continues at coordinate 380,417,140 of CM060942.1, read as the reverse complement.
ACAAACTCTACTCCTAAAATATCAGAAGACTAAACTCACTTCTTCTATCCGGAAAAGAAAAGCAGATGCACTTCCAAGCTGCTTCCGCTGCTCAACTCTGATCCGAAGTAGATAAGAATTCTGAAGAATATCACGAGCACAAACTAGTTGACACATCCCAGAAATACGGTTCATCTGACCCATAAAGAAAATAACAGAAGCTCCACCAAAACCTGAGCTGCTTCATCAAACTCTATCTCTAGGAACCATCCTTCTACTAAGCTGAACCACCGGTAGCACTTGTAATGACCCAGAATTTCTGTAATTTGAAATTGGTATATTTAATTGATTTTAAAATATCAACAAGTAAAATTAGTAAGTCAAATAAATATTTATTTCGAATATCTAGATTTAATTGGATAATTAAATCGATAATTTAATATTTGAAATTTCAAAAATAATTGGAAATTGAGTTTACTGTGATTAAAATTGATTTGTAAAGTTGTATTTAATCATATTGGAGTTAGAATGATGTTATAGAACTTTTAAAATTGAATTAAAAGTTAATTTGTGGAAATTGAATATTTTAATATTTAATCGACGAGTAAAAATAGACATTTTTCAAACTGTCTCGGTTTCAACGAAACTAGTTTCATCGAATCCGTAATGTTATATCATTGTATGATTTCAAATTTCGTTTCAATCAGATTTACGGTTTGTCCGGGGCAAGCTAAGACGCGCTGAAATCGGTTCAAGTGAATTTGAAATTTAAATAGTCGATTTGAAAACCTATCTTCCAAATACGATCGAATTGGCTCCCATATATATTCCACTGCGTTCGGAATAGGCGTAAAACATTACAAATGCTAGGTGGCACGCTACGTTTGGAGTTCGGAAAATTTTCGGGTGAATAGTGTCGCGTAAATTTCTATAAAAGGACCTCATTCTTTGTTTCTTTGCACAAACCCTAGTTCTGAGCCCTAGCCGCGACCTTCAGAAATTAATGGCCAAAAAAATTCCCCTCTTACTCCCTCATTTTCTTCAAATCCACACATCGATTCGAAAAACTCTTAACTACAACATTGAAGATCATCACGAGAACCTTGAATCCAACGGTCATGATTGGATTTCATATGGTAGATCGTCGTCAATTTGAGCTTAAACATTCACGATTCGTGCACGTTTTTCAATGCCCTAGGGCGGTCGAGCTTGTCTAAATTCAGGGTGAAGGTGGAGCAAGGGTTGGCCGTTCAAATGAAGTTGATCGATCGTCTTCAAACTTCAGGGTATAGTCGCAAAAATTTATCGAAGTGACGGAGGCATGGGTTTCATTTGAAACCTGTACGTGCATGGAGGAAGAAAGTAGGGGCAACGGCCAGGATCTAGGGTTCGAAAATGAACGGCATTGATTGGTTAGGGTTAGAAAAATTGAAATGAAATTGTAAATTATTATATTTTTAAATTCGTATAAACTTTGTAATAGCGTAACTTAGTCATACGAGGTCGAAAATGGACGAAGCGACTTGCGTTGGGTTCGTATGGATGAGCACTACGCAACGGAGCTAGATTGGGATCGATTGGAGCTAGTGTGAATTTTGGGTAAAATTAAATGCACGTTTAATTTATCAGAAATAGAACACTGCAACTGTTATTGGAAGCAAGGTGAGAACTTCTCACTCAGTCGAATTTGTTTCAATTTAAATTTTAAATAGTTAGTTTTAAAATTGCTTGATTGTGTGATTGAATGATAAATTGCTATCTGTTGTATTGAAATAGACCCTATACGCCGCATATTAAGCGGAGGTTATTATATTAAACACATATACCGCGATATTTCCTTGAAGTGGAATTGGTATTATATATGTACTTGGAGTTGATTTCCCACGTTATATAGCGGATAAGACCCTATTGCGCTGCATAATAGCAGATAATATTTTATATAAACCCATGTACCGCGATATTCTGTATTGAAACGGGATTGGTATTGTGCTAACATCTGTGGATGCAGGGTAAAAGGTTGGAGGGATCCAACTGGATTCCTCAACGGTGTTGATTTATTTACAGATATTTTCGATATATTCTGTTATCATATTGATATATGATGTTTGGATGCCATGGTTGATTTAATGGTGCTGTTGCAGCATTGGGCCTATTTTTGGAGTTTTAAAAATGTTAAAATAACGATTTTGAATTTAAAAGGATTATCAAGTGATTTTTGAAAGTATACATTTTTTTGAACTTTGGAATTGATTCATTTTAAATAAATAAATGTTATAATTTTTATGTTATTAAAATTATGATTTTTGTGAAATATAACCAAAATGTGATTTTTGAAATTAGTAGTTGATTAATTTGTAAAATGGTTTAAATTGGGATTTTTGAATTATTATAAGCGGTTTATATAAAAGATTTATAAAATTGATATTTATAAAATTGAATATTGGAATTATAAAACGAGTTTTTATAAGTGTTAAAATGAAATATAAATGGATTTCACAAGTGAATGAAATTTATAGATTTATAAATTGTGAAGTTATAAAATGAATAGATTTTGTAAAATAAAAGATTTATAAGTAATCAACTTATAAATTAGATTTTGGCATTTAAATGAGATATAAATAGAATTTGTTAATTAAGGGGTTTTATAAGTTGAAGTTTTATAAAATATATATAAATGCGAATTTATAAACATTGTTTTATAAATCCGAAATCGACTTATTTTGATAAGTTAATTATTATGGCTTATTAAAGGAGATATATCCACGATTTTGGACAGTGGATAATCCTTTAGAATAAAATGTGTAGGAATGTTGAATTGGTTAACGAAGTATATTCACGATTTTGGACGGTGAATGTTATGTTAAAGAAACGTTTTAGGAAGTGATCTTTTAAATAGAATTAAAATGATTTGAAGTTGTTTTAAAATGTGTTAAGGATCGAAACCATTGATTTCAACATTCATTGTTGAAATAGACGGTTTTTGAGAAACAAGGAAAAGATGGACTATAACACTATTGTTATGGTAAATGATTTTCGAAAGGAAATATTTTATATAGTATTGGGTTGTATATATCTATCTAAATTTAAAATCCCTATACTAGTGATTTTGGGTTGTTGTAACGATGTTTTACGTAACATTCGTTTTGACCCGAATAAATGTGTTTAAAGAGAATGTTTTCCTTAAAGAATAAAATATATACTTAATCGTGTTTTAAGTATATTGAATATTTTCTAAGTATTGAAAATGAATAGACTTGTGAATTACTTATTATTAAATAAGTATGGAAATGTTTTCCAATATGAAGTGAAATGTTTATAGATTTTATCTTTTAAAGATAAATTGAAAGTGAATATTTGAAATCGATTTGAGAATCGTATATTAATAGATATTTTGGAAATGTGAATTCACCACAGAATTTATAAAGGAAAGGGAAAATTGTTTTAAAAATAAACATTGATTTATTTTTGAAGTGTGGAAAATTATATATCTTGTAAAGATATTTTTGAAAAATAAATAATTTGGGAAATTGTTTGGAATTTGGTGATGATTGTTCATATCTATTGATAGTTAAGTAACCGACTATCAATATTTACCTTTAAATGGGTATTTGCTGTGGATTGCTTGAATTTGAATGCTACACTTATTTTAAAATAAGCGCTCATTATTCGGTTTAGCCAGGAGATGACCTTTGAGTCATAAATCCCATTCCAAATAGCGATATGTCGCAATGGATAGCATTTGAAGACCGGTGTTGAAGACCAGATATTTTCGAAAACGGATGGATTACCTTCGAATGACTCTGCATCGTCTGATCTCCGATATAGAGATTTTATCACCCTTTGTGATGGGAAGTCCAGATGTGATTAGTGAATATCCGGATTTCAAGGGCTTATTTGGTAGTGCCTTCGGTTCCGTTTGATCCCGGAACGGACTTGTATGGATGTGTGTCTGACGTTACAATTTGAGATGTAAAGCTGGTTTCTATCAAATACATTTCTGTTGGTGGCGGAGAATTTATTCTCTTAGCTTAACACCCTTCTCTAAGATGTACAAGCTCAGAGGTTATGTAGTTGATGGTTACTAGTAATATATTCCTAACTTGGTAATGTGGCATGCTGAGTGCTGCTGATCATTTGTTGATCAAAGCGTAGCTTTGCGAACGAGACTTCGTCGAACCTCACAACCCGGTGATGGTCAAAAGAGGAAGAATGCAGCAAGGTTATTAAGGGATAGCGCACCCTTAGGGTATGTACATTTCCTTCTGGATAGAGGTGGTATTATGGCATGGAGCCCAGATACTTAACCTATGTGGTTGCTGCAAATTTATTTCTTTGTGGTTGTTGGTGAATCCCGGGATAAATGTTGGTTACTGCCGGGGGATGGCATATTCGTGTCAGTTGTTACCCAGCTGGGGTAACCCGGCGTTGTGTTGGCAAAGATACGGTTAGGTTCTTGGGGAGTCTTCCCAGAGGCGTACCCATGTGGCAATGGGAAGTTCCTTGGCCTGACCATTTGTTGGAAATACAAAGAAACAATACGAGCCTTGTATAGTTTTAGTTGTATAACATGCCATGGAATATGGCGTTAACTTGCTATTAAACATAGTAGCTATAGTAGGCATACGATAATGGTCATATGTTGGCTAAGATTTATATCATACTTTCGAAATGTTTTCCTACACTTTGAACTTGTAGTAATGATATAAAAGAAAATTTGCGTATCAAGCATGTTTCACTATTATAAGGAGAAATCTCCTCCGATTCTGCATTTGCATTGTGTGTGTGTGCGGGAGGCCTTATGGTAGTCTCATTTTCTAAAAGCATTGCGGATCTATTTTAAAAATATTTCTTTGTTTGTTTTTAAGGACAAACTATTTAAGTTCTCACACCAGTCCCATGACTGACCTGGAGTTTATTGTTCTCTTCCTAAACTCTAGGTGCCCATCATTTTCCACACGGGCAGTCTAGAGTTAGGTTATCAGGTTACTTTAGAAATTCAGGAGTTGCCATAGAGATCTAGGAGCAAGCTGGATGACATGGCGTATCAACTAGTATATAGTATTTCTATTCCGCTGTTTGTTGTTGTAAACTCTGATAATGTAATGAAATGTGATGTAATGTAATAACTGATATAGTTCATTGTTTTAAAGATATTCATTTATCTATTTTATGTTGTTCCGCTGCGATTGAGAGATTTTGATATTGTTTCTGTTGCTTCTTTTTCCTTTCTTACTTCTTCTACCTTTTTCTTCTTTTTAAACACTAAGGGTTCGGTTTTCCGGCCTTCGATTGCTCGGCAGTTCGTGAGTCGAAGAATCGGTTCCTTACATAGTGGTATCAGAGCATTTGGTTAAGCGACAACATTGGCACTGTTGGGAATTACTCATTAGAGATAGAGTTAGTAGTACTCTAGAATGAGTGTGAGTGTAATAATAGATACGAGCGCGTATTTGTTAGTGAATATGAAATTGTTTTGTATTGTGTTGACTTATCGGTTGATTGTTTATAGATTCTGATCGGTGCAGTCTAGCTAACTGTATCGATAGGGGTTTCTAAACTCTTAAACGAGATAAACCGACATAGTATCATTTTCAATTGGGTAAAGGAAATAATTTTACCTTGATTATATTTTATACATAAAAAGGAAATAATTTTTCATAAATTATTAAAGTGTATATAAATTGATTGTTTGGTTGTTGAAAATGTAAGAATATATATATATATATATAAGTTAATTAAAAGATGTTTGAATAATCTAAATAAAAATAACAATTGTAAAAGAATAATTGTATAAGAAAATGAATTATTAAGTATGGAATTATAATTAATGTGATTTACAATTGTGAAATAATCTTATATATAAGAAGTGAAACTATATGAATATATTTATAAATATGAGTTGTAAATAAAAATGAATTTGAACTATGAATTGTAATTGTTGAATGTAAGTGAAACCAAATAATAAAATGGTTAAAAAAAATTGTTAAGCAAAACGAGATATGAAATTGAATAAGTGATGAAATTTGACTTTGGTAAAAGTTAAATAGAATTTACTTTAGAATTGGAATCTAAATTGGATTTATAAGTGGAAATTTAAGTTAAGTTGAACAAATGATGTTTGAGATGGAATATAACTTAAGTGATGTTGAATGAGGTTGATTCTGGGATCGAAGTATACGAATAAAGTGAATTAAATGAATATGAACTTGAGTTATATAAATGAAATTCAACCTTATTTGTTAAATGAATTAGCAATTGAATTAACAAATGGATTGAATGTTAATCAATCGAATGTAAATGAATTAATATAGAATAATGAATGTAAGTGTTAATTCATTAAAAACTAGTAAATTGGAAAATTGAATAACTGAATGGAAGTCAATTTAATATGAAACCAATTGGAAATTAAAAGTGTTCAACCAAACTGAATGTGAATTTAATAATTTGGTTATGTTGGTTGTGATTTGTTGTTATATGATTGTTAGTTGATCGTATATAATTCATTAAGTGTTAATGAAATTGAATTGATAAATGGAAAGCAATGTAATTTAATTTGAATGTGGAAGTGAACAAACTTGAATGTAAATTAGTGAATACAAACTAATTGAAAAATTGAATAAATGAATGTTAGTAAAAACATCCTATGTTAATGAATCAAATGTGATTTAAATTGGAAAACCAATTCATTGAATATTAATGAGAAGTGAAAGTGTATTGATTTTATTATGCATGTTAGTTGAATGCTGGTTGGTTGATGGTTGGATTTGTTGCTTTTGTTGCATTTGCTATATTGGTATATGTAGTTGTTGTACTAGTATAAGTTGTATATATATTTTATTTTCTATATACATGTTTCTCATTGTTGTTGAGTGTTTAGTCGGTGTGGATTGCGATTGCTTCGCATTTGGAGCTTGCTTTCACGCTATATTAGCCATATATGCTTGCTAATAATATATAAGGTACATATCTCGGATTACATATCGTACTTTTACACTTTTTTCCCTGCGGGATGCCTCATTACTTTGATGAGATGTATATTTGTGATATATATATTGCCTTTTTTCGGATCGAGCCGCACAAAGGAGGTTATGTCGAAATTTTTCGAAAATTTAAGGCGTTAGAATATTTTTGAGAAAATTGGAAAATTTTGAAAACTATAACTTTGATTTTGGAGTGAAAAGTTAAACAATATAGTTGGTTCTGAAAAGATAACCAAGTATGATTTGAAAACTTAGTAAAGTTTTTATAAGAAGTTTAACTATTGGATTTTGGAAAAGTTAAAATGTTTAGATGAATTTGAAATTTAATTTGAACAAATGGTTTTGAAAAGTTAATGGATTTCAAGACTTTTTCTTACTTGGTAATTTCGAGGACGAAATTCTTTTAAGGGGAAGTTTGTAGCGACCCAGAATTTCTGTCATTTGAAATTCGTATTTTTAATTGATTTTAAAATATCAAAAAGTAAAATTGGTAAGGCAAATAAATTTTTATTTCGAATATCTAGATTTAATTGGATAATTAAATCGATAATTTAATATTTGAAATTTCAGAAATAATTGGAAACTGTAACGACCCACTATTTTGTGCCATTCGAATTCGACAAATATGATAATTGTCGAGCTGGAATAGTTCAAAACAATAGATTGTAAATATAGCTAAGGAACAAATGAAACCAAATACACAGAATCACAGACACAGATATCAGAATCTCACAGCGGAATATAAAATACTACAGTGGTTCATGACGCCACTGGAAACTTTTACAAACAGAAATACATTGTTCAAAACTTTAATACAAATTTTTAAGCCATAATAAAACATAGTCTTCCAAAATGTCTTGAATTACAAAATAGATAAAGACGAAGAAGCTTCCAACTAGCAAGAGTGATCTAGTCCTAGCTCCAGAAAGAAAAGCTGAATCTGCAACTCAGGCTGACCCGAGCATACAATAAAACAAAACACTCGAGTCAGGACATACATACTTATATAATGTAAGCTAAATCAAGTGTACTGTAATGTAAAGAGCAAGTAACTCAAAGGATGCTTGAGATCGCCCATCCTCTAAGGATCCGTTAAACTATTTACTATATAGTATATTTACGCTATTATAATAGGGTCTATAGTAAAATAAACTTACTTTTAAATAGCATTAAGGCTTTACATTTTCCACCTTAACACATAATAGTCCCAGTAGTCCATCCAATATCATAGCTCCTCCTACTCGGGAAGCAACTAGAGGATACCACACGGGCTACGGGAGAAAACCAAACTCGTACAAGGCTCGATATGGTAGGTGACACGGCACAACTAGGCAATGCCAGGGTAGATATACCAATTGCTATCCGGACCGGTGGTAACGCGAAGCCGCAGCAACCGCCCACCTCGAACAACACTCCCAAATCAAAGGTGCGCACCAATACAATCACAAGAGTAATAGAATGGCATACGAAGAAGTGCGTTCGATCAGAGGAGCTACCTCATTAATCCGAGAATCGCTCCTGTTTTAGCCACCTTAAGCCAACTCACGGGAGTCGGGTCCACGTATATACCTTTCAAGAAACCGCCCCCACCATCCTACTTCATTCTGGAATCTCCACCGCGTACACGGTTGTCAAAGTGGTTTTCGGTATCGACAGAGAGTATGCCCATATCCGATCCCGGTCTCTTTGCCAACCAAACGTTATTATAACCCGTGGTTCTAGTTTGAAATGGTATTCATATTTTTCAAATCAATATATATTTCAAATACCTTTAATTTCAAATTCTTGATTTAAAACATTTCTTTTGAAGATATACCATTTCAATTTATTCAATTAAATTTGGAATTTATTGCTTTTATCAAAAGAATAGAAATCAATTTTCTTCTTTTAAATCTTTCCAAACTCAATTTCTTACTTTATTAGCAATTTCATATTTAAATTCCAAATCTTAACGTATTCCCAAAATAGAGATGAAATTTTAAATAAATCAATTTTAAATCAATTCCACTTCTACAGCATCTAGGAAATGCTATCTAAAGTATGGGTTTAAAATAGTCAAGTTTCAAAAGGCAGCAATTAAATGCTGTAGTAGACTTTTAGCTAAACATCAAATTTCAAATATAACTTATTATTTATTATTTCTGTATTGAAATCTTTACCTTTCCAAAAATATAGAATTTCTAACAAGTTATATTCCAAAATTTTAACTCAACATTTATTTATTTAACCCCTTTTAAATCATTGTAAATCTCATAAAAATCCTTTATATAATTTGAATTTAGAATATCATCAAATTTTTAAACAATTTAAAATAATTTCAGGAAATAATATATAAACCACGGGCCTGTATAAGATTTTCTAGCCTAGGTCAAGTGAAGACGGATTTATATCATTTCAATCCGATATTTACAAATCCCGGGTTCTATCATTTCGAACCCGCAATCCCAAGTTATCAGTTAACAGTATATGAACAATAATCATCATTTTAGGCCTATCATTTCAGCCATACAATATATATATAACAGGAAACTTGCAGTGTGATTTAAGCAGTAAATAAATAATAACATAATATAACTGCAGATATAATACAGCAGGTGAATACTGATGAGGTGTAAATTTTAAATGGGGTTCATCATTACACTACAGACAGATAATAGTGAAATACAGTTTTACACATACACTTGCAATAATTTACAAAATATAAATACATATGTCTGGTGAGAAATACTCACCTGGATGTTTGCAGAAAAATTTGAATTCAAAATGACAATACAACGGTACAGAATGACAGAGAGTAACGGTCAAATTTCTCGGGCGTCGCCTAGATTTAGATCTAGAACAAAATTTCAAAATATTGGAGCGCGACTTTAGATTTTATAGTCAAAGAAAAATTTAAAGATAAGAAAGAGATTGTTGACTTGCTCGACCAAAATTTTCCTAAAACAACGACTGTAAAAATTTTTGAGTACGAGTACTAGTGCACCACTTCTTCCTCCTAGCCTGTTCATGCTCACTGCATACATATGTGCAGCCTACCCCTTCATCTTTTCACAAATGGTTTCCACAATCTCCAAATTTCATTCCAGGTTACAACTGTTCATGCAGACCCAAATAACTATCTAACCCGAGGTTCCATCATCTTTGCTTCGGGTCACAACTAGGTTTTCTTCGAGTCAAAACTAACCTTGCTTCGAGTAAATCTGGGCTTGCTTCGAGTGGATCTGGCAATGTTGAATCACCTCAAATCTCAGGAACACAGTCCCTTCTCTGGCCACAAACCACTACCTTTCTTCTACCCCTGACCTTCATCAGCCTCCAGCCACTACCTACCCAGATGGTCAGGTGTCAGTCCCCCCCATCAGCCTTGGGTCTGATGTGTTCTTGATGTGTGCATGCTCGTGTACGTGCACACTCAGATATGCAGACAGTTGCATCATCTCTCCCCTTTTTTTCAAAGCTTCCTACTGCTAGCCTATTTCAAATTGGCTGAGCAACCAAAGTCTTCACCCAACATAAATCCACCTATGCATTTCCTCCAGATCTGCCAGGTTCTAAACCAAAGTCTGTTTCAACTTCCAGATTTTTTTTTCCTGACCTGGCAAGCTCCTCTATCATCAAACTATATGCAACTAGACTTCCAGTCATACTTGCTACCTTATCTCATGCATCTAACAGTGCTATATCCTAGTACATGTGCAGACTTGATATGGAGCAGGTCTGAAACACTTAACATGCATACAGATGCAAACTGAAATTACTACTATGATTCATAAAACATGCCTTAACATGATGCAAGACACACTCCTATGATAAAGTTACAGCCTACTCCAACAAATGCAAACTGGAAACCATCCTTACTGACATCCATCAAGATGTGTGCAGACTGTTCAACCCTAAATGCAATCTACACTTACTTCTCTCCTGTCAGTCTTAACCCAAGCACCCAGTGTTACCCCACCAATACACCCTAGGCTAATTATATGCAGACCCCATCAAATAGAAACACACCACTCAGCCTGTTTATACCCCCCAGATCTACATGCTTCCCAAACTGACAGCATGCTATCCCAAGATTTATGTGGCTACCAACCTTTTTTATGCATCAGTTTTAGGTATTATGAATCTATAGCCTGCCTATGATCTTCCTATGTGACCCATACAAATCTAGACATCCTATATGTCACTCTAGAAAAATATAGACAGCACACCCCTATATCCAATACCAAATATGATTGGCATGGCCGAGCAAGTCAAAGAATAAAGACACTTAGTATAGGAAAAGAAAAGGAATACCATTACCTGATCTTGAGCAAAAGAATGGACTGGAATGCAGAGAAAAATATGTAGAGGAAGATGAATAATATATAGGCAGAGGCTTGAAATATGCAGAGGAAATCAAGGATCAGTTTCCTTTGTCATAACTCTGGTGAAATGCGAGCAAGTGGTCCATCAGTTTCAAGACGAAATTTCTGATTTGCGTGATTGAAGCAACTGATGGTGGGATGGGGAGATAAATGGCAAGCCAGAGCTTTTATTTCTTAGCAATACGTTTAAAATCTTGCCTAAATTTATCAACGCATATAAGGCCGAGCAGTTTCGAATCCTTGAAGGTTATTTGATGCTTTTGAAAGCAATTAAATGGCAGCTTTGATTTGAAGAAAAACTGATCATTGATATGGCTTGCGAGACATATGCTTTGATAACTGAAGGCTGAAGTAAAGGAAAGGTTGATGCATGTTTTCAGTTATTCTTTTATCAAACGTATACTTAATTTTTCGAACATCAATTCTATGGGTTTCTTTAATTCATATATATATATGTTACGATTTGTTTGGCCATGGATGAGATAGAAGAAGATGATTGTGCATGTTCCAGGTTTTGAGATGAACATGAAAGTGTACAAGTTGCAAAGGAAACTGCCAGAGAGAATGAACAATAAAATGTTTGAACGTTCCATATATAAATGTTGTGATTCATTTTTGGTTAAAGTTTTCTCTTGATTTAGTTTGATTATTGTTAAATGCTAACGTTAAAGTTCTTATGTAGTCAGTTTAAATAGAACGTATGCCAAAATATAAAACCAGCTGACAAATAAAATACGTAACGTTCGTTAAAAACACTGACTGATATTTTATGTCCAAAAATATTTAAAACATGATTTTTACACTACGCTAGACAGACGCAGTTTAAAACTTCAGAAATTTTCGTAAAAATATTATTTTAAAACACACGTTTTATTATGCCATTTATACCCTATAATTGACGCGTCTTTCAAACGCGAAATTTAACAGTTCAAAAATAGCTTAAATTTTCACAGTTATTATTAAAACTTTATTGGTTTACACAATTATATAAAAATATATTTCAAAATTAAATAATTAAAAGAAATAAACGGCTATAAAACTAGGGTTGTTACACTCTCCCCCACTCAGAACTTTTCGTCCTCGAAAAGGAACGAAAGAAAGAAAACAAAGGAAGATAAGCTAGAAGATCACAGTACCTTAAACGAATAGTTCCGGGTTTGAAGCACGAATGCTTTCCTCCGTCTCCCATGTGCAATCTCGCTCATCGGTGCTCCATTGCACTTTGACCAATTGGACAGATTTTCTTCTAAGCTGTTTCGTACCTCGATCGACGATACGAAGCGGCTTTCTTTCAATAGTTAGATCGGGTTCGATGTCCAGACCATCGAGAGCAGTAGGCTGGATGACTAAAGATGGATCGTGAAGACAACGGCGAAGGTGAGATACATGGAAGACATTGTGAATTCCGGCAAATTTCTCTGGTAGATCCAGTCTATATGCCAGAGATCCAATTCTCTCCAAGATACGGAATGGACCGATGAATCTAGGTGCTAGCTTTCCTCTCCGACCAAACCGGACTACATTCTTTAAAGGAGAGATCTTCAGAAACACCAAATCACCAACATCAAATTCTAACCTCCTTCTACGCCGATCAGCGTACTTCTTTTGTCTGTCTTGAGCAACCTTTAATCTCCTCTTAATCTCCTCTACTTTCTCTAAAGCTTCTAGAATCATCTCGGGGCCAAGAACTAAGCGGTTACCAGACTCAATCCAACAAGAAGGAGATCTACACGGTTTCCCGTATAGAGCAGCAAAAGGGGACATCTTAAGACTAGCCTGAAAAGATAGAATGAGATACGGATAGAGAACTAAGATAAAATAAGAACAAAGGATTGGAATCTATACCTGATAACTGTTGTTATAGGTGAATTCCACAAGATGGAGATGATCTTCCCAAGATCCTCCATAGTCTAAGATGCAAGCACGAAGAAGATCTTCAAGAATTTGATTTACCCTCTCCGTGTGACCGTCAGTTTGTGGGTGGTAAGCAGTGCTCAGGTTCAAACGAGTACCCAAGGACTCTTGGAACGCTTTCCAAAACTGACTAGTGAAAATGGGATCACGATCGCAGACAATGCTAAGAGGAACGCCATGGAGACGAACAATCTCCCTCATATAAATCTCAGATAAACTCGAAGCCGTGCGGGTAGATCTGACTGGAATAAAATGAGCAGACTTAGTCAGTCTATCCACAATAACCCAGATACTTTCATTTCCCCTTCGAGATCTCGGCAATCCATCAATAAAGTCCATAGAAACTTGTTCCCACTTCCAGTTTGGAATTTCCAAAGGCTGCAATAAACCGGGAGTTTTCTGGTGGTCTGCCTTGACTTGCTGACAAGTCGCACATCTACTGACAAAGATAGAGACATCTCGCTTCATACCTCTCCACCAATAAAGTTTCTTCAAATCCTGGTACATCTTAGCTACGCCAGGATGAATGGAGAGTCGGGACTGGTGATGCTCCCGAAGTAATTCCTGCCTCAACCCATCAACATTTGGCACACAAATCCTTCCATTTATCCTTAAAACTCCTCTATCATCAATCTGAGCTCCTTTTCCGTCAGAATTATTGCTAGCTCTGCTTCGAACATTCTCCTTAATCAATCTGATGATCCTATCCTCATCTTGTTTAGCTACGATCCGGTCCACCAAAGGAGAAGAGGCAAAAATCTGACATAACAAAGATTTCTTCCTGCTCAGCGCATCTGCCACTACATTAGCTTTCCCAGGAGTATAGTTGATGTCGAGGTCATATGCAGCAAGGAACTCGAGCCATCGCACCTGTCTTTGATTTAAATCTTTCTGGGTAAAGATATATTTCAAAGATTTATGATCGGTGAACAGATCAAACTTAGCTCCCAAGAGATGGTGTCTCCAAAGCTTCAAGGCAAAAACAACAGCCAACAACTCTAAATCGTGGGCAGCATAGTTAGCTTCATGCGTCTTCAGCTGACGACTAGCATAAGCAATTACTTTCCCATCCTGCATTAGCACTGCTCCCAATCCTTCTCGACAAGCATCGGTGAATACCGTTAATCTTTCACTTCCGTTTGGTACAGTAAGTACTGGTGCGGAGGTGAGCTTATCTTTTAACACTTGGAAAGCAGCTTTACACTTACTACTCCATACAAACTTGACATTCTTCCGAGTTAGAGCAGTCAGAGGAGCCGAAATCCGAGCAAAATTCTCAATGAATCTTCGATAGTAACCGGCAAGGCCTAGAAAACTACGGATATCGGTGGGAGTCTTAGGTTCTTCCCAATCTTGGATTGTAGCAATCTTGACTGGATCTACAGAAACTCCTTCTCTAGAGACAATATGCCCAAGGAATCGGACATCTTCTTCCCAGAAATGGCATTTAGAGAACTTAGCCTTCAATTGGTGATTTCGGAGAGTCTCTAAAATATACTTCAAATGGACTTTATGTTCTTCCTCGGACTTGGAGAAAACAAGGATGTCATCAATAAAGACAAGGACAAACTTATTAAGCACATCTCGAAAAACTCGGTTCATCAAGTCGACGAAGAAAGCAGGGGCATTAGTCAAGCCAAAAGGCATAACTAGCCATTCAAAGAAACCATTCTCCGTTCTGAAAGCAGTTTTGGGAATGCTTTCCTCAGCAATTCTAAGCTGATGGAAACCTGTGGCTAAATCAAGCTGAGAGAAAACAGTTGCTCCATAGAGCTGATCGAACATATCGTTTATGCGGGGCATAGGATATCTGTTCTTCATGGTAAGCTTGTTGAGTTCTCTATAATCAACACACATCCTGAGAGAACCATCAGATTTTGTGACAAAGACAACAGCTGCTCCCCATTCAGAGAAGCTAGGTCTAATCAGACCTTTAGAAGATAAGTCTTGAATCTGATTCCTTAATTCGCTCTTTTCTCGTGGTGCCATTCTTCTAGGTGGAAGGACTACAGGTCGTGCTCCAGGGATAAGATCGATACGGAAATCAATTTCCCGTTTTGGAGGTAAAGAAGTGACTTCCCCAAACACGTCGGGAAACTGTTTGACTACAGGGGTGGAATGGATATCATCTGGGAAAGTGTCAAGAGAATAGATGAAACTACCAGCAAACTCTTGAGGCCACTTACACTGGATCTTTAAAGGATTCCCAATATCATCTTTAAGAGCAACAGTCCGAGAACTACAAGATATCTTTGCATCATGCTTATCTAACCAATCGCCTCCGAGCAGAAGATCGAAAGCGTCGAAACCTAAAACATAAAAGTCTCCAGTGAAGCATTGTTGGAAATGGAGGAGCTTCACATCCCTACAAACTTTACTAAGGTTCGCAGGACCACCGATGGGGTTTGAGACACATAAAGATATGGGAGAAAGTTCAGGAGAAAGGCGATGTTCAAATTTATTACAGAGATCAGATGAAATGAAACTGTGGGAAGCTCCGGTATCGAATAAAACTCGAACAGGTAATTTGAACAAAGTAAAAGATCCTTGAAGAGTACCTTGAGAATCATCTGGGGCTGGAGCTGATACTGGTGCAGGTGCAGGCTGCGGAGCTGTAGAAGATGCAGAAGTTACTGCAAAGACTCCGGATGTTGTGCCTCTCTTTTGAGTGGGACAATCCTTCTTGTAGTGTCCTGGCTGGAGGCAGATGTGGCATAGATCTCTCCTAGCAAACTGAGTCGGTGGTGGAATGGCAGTACCCAAAGTAGGACAGCGATTAGCAAAATGTCCTTTCTGGTGGCACCTATGGCAGGTGATGGTAGACAGATCTACAGGTGGCCTCGCAGAAACAGAAGATGATGATGATCCCAACCCTTGAGCCTTGTTCCTCTTATGACGGTAGAAATTTGACTTCCTCTTTCTTGAATTACCGGAAGACCGAGCTGATGCAGACTGGGCAGCTGGAGTGGTCATAGATGTAGGGTTCTCATACCGGAGAGCCATATCCATCAATGCTGTGAAGGACCCATGAACATGAGTAATGAGTCGATCGTAGAACTCAGGTCGAGCTCCAGCGATAAACTTCTCGTTTAGTTTGAGTGGGGTGTCAATCAGGTTCAGACCATACTGTGAGAGTTCGTTAAACTTCCTCTCATACTCCGTGAAGGTCATATTGCCTTGCTTAAGATCCATGAATTCCCTATAGAGTTGAGACTTGCCTGCTTCGGGCATCCACTTGGCCAGAAAGGCCTCCCTAAAGCACGATAAGAGTTTAAAAGATAGATTCAAAGATGGAATTCAAATCCGAATTTTGACAACCAAAAGGTACCTAAATTGCTCCCAAGTGAGGTCAGCCTCATTTGTCTGAGCAGTAATAGATAGCCACCAATTTAAGGCAGCGCCCTTCATCTGCCAGGCTGCGAGTTGCCTTTGCTGGGCATTAGTAATCTCGAGGCAGGAGAAAATCCTTTCTAGATCTCGAAGCCATTGCTGAGCTTCTATGATAGTCTCTGTCCCCATAAATTTTGTGCCACCTAGCTCAACATAGTCCTTGCACAATTTAGTGAAACGGACAGGGGCAGCAGGAGGAGGAGCGACTTGCCCTCGACCTTGATTATTTCTTCTATTCATCCTGAAAGTTTAAGGATGGATACTAAGGATAGAGGAAAATATTAAGATATTCTAGGATAAGATAAAATTAAGCGACTAACAAAAGCTTGAGTATAACGATGGAGAGAAAGAAGAAGTGTTTGGAAACTTATTTTAAAATAGGAAGTTTCTATACTAAAATACTTCTTAAAATTCTTTTTGAAAATCATTTTATACTTTTAAAATACGTTCTCTCACAAAGAAAGATTCTGGAATTTGACTTCACTCATTCTAGAGTATTGCTACTCTATCTCTAATGAGTTTTTTGTTCCTTAGGCTATGTTTTAAACCTGGCTCTGATACCAACTGTAACGACCCACTATTTTGTGCCATTCGAATTCGACAAATATGATAATTGTCGAGCTGGAATAGTTCAAAACAATAGATTGTAAATATAGCTAAGGAACAAATGAAACCAAATACACAGAATCACAGACACAGATATCAGAATCTCACAGCGGAATATAAAATACTACAGTGGTTCATGACGCCACTGGAAACTTTTACAAACAGAAATACATTGTTCAAAACTTTAATACAAATTTTTAAGACATAATAAAACATAGTCTTCCAAAATGTCTTGAATTACAAAATAGATAAAGACGAAGAAGCTTCCAACTAGCAAGAGTGATCTAGTCCTAGCTCCAGAAAGAAAAGCTGAATCTGCAACTCAGGCTGACCCGAGCATACAATAAAACAAAACACTCGAGTCAGGACATACATACTTATATAATGTAAGCTAAATCAAGTGTACTGTAATGTAAAGAGCAAGTAACTCAAAGGATGCTTGAGATCGCCCATCCTCTAAGGATCCGTTAAACTATTTACTATATAGTATATTTACGCTATTATAATAGGGTCTATAGTAAAATAAACTTACTTTTAAATAGCATTAAGGCTTTACATTTTCCACCTTAACACATAATAGTCCCAGTAGTCCATCCAATATCATAGCTCCTCCTACTCGGGAAGCAACTAGAGGATACCACACGGGCTACGGGAGAAAACCAAACTCGTACAAGGCTCGATATGGTAGGTGACACGGCACAACTAGGCAATGCCAGGGTAGATATACCAATTGCTATCCGGACCGGTGGTAACGCGAAGCCGCAGCAACCGCCCACCTCGAACAACACTCCCAAATCAAAGGTGCGCACCAATACAATCACAAGAGTAATAGAATGGCATACGAAGAAGTGCGTTCGATCAGAGGAGCTACCTCATTAATCCGAGAATCGCTCCTGTTTTAGCCACCTTAAGCCAACTCACGGGAGTCGGGTCCACGTATATACCTTTCAAGAAACCGCCCCCACCATCCTACTTCATTCTGGAATCTCCACCGCGTACACGGTTGTCAAAGTGGTTTTCGGTATCGACAGAGAGTATGCCCATATCCGATCCCGGTCTCTTTGCCAACCAAACGTTATTATAACCCGTGGTTCTAGTTTGAAATGGTATTCATATTTTTCAAATCAATATATATTTCAAATACCTTTAATTTCAAATTCTTGATTTAAAACATTTCTTTTGAAGATATACCATTTCAATTTATTCAATTAAATTTGGAATTTATTGCTTTTATCAAAAGAATAGAAATCAATTTTCTTCTTTTAAATCTTTCCAAACTCAATTTCTTACTTTATTAGCAATTTCATATTTAAATTCCAAATCTTAACGTATTCCCAAAATAGAGATGAAATTTTAAATAAATCAATTTTAAATCAATTCCACTTCTACAGCATCTAGGAAATGCTATCTAAATTATGGGTTTAAAATAGTCAAGTTTCAAAAGGCAGCAATTAAATGCTGTAGTAGACTTTTAGCTAAACATCAAATTTCAAATATAACTTATTATTTATTATTTCTGTATTGAAATCTTTACCTTTCCAAAAATATAGAATTTCTAACAAGTTATATTCCAAAATTTTAACTCAACATTTATTTATTTAACCCCTTTTAAATCATTGTAAATCTCATAAAAATCCTTTATATAATTTGAATTTAGAATATCATCAAATTTTTAAACAATTTAAAATAATTTTAGAAAATAATATATAAACCACGGGCCTGTATAAGATTTTCTAGCCTAGGTCAAGTGAAGACGGATTTATATCATTTCAATCCGATATTTACAAATCCCGGGTTCTATCATTTCGAACCCGCAATCCCAAGTTATCAGTTAACAGTATATGAACAATAATCATCATTTTAGGCCTATCATTTCAGCCATACAATATATATATAACAGGAAACTTGCAGTGTGATTTAAGCAGTAAATAAATAATAACATAATATAACTGCAGATATAATACAGCAGGTGAATACTGATGAGGTGTAAATTTTAAATGGGGTTCATCATTACACTACAGACAGATAATAGTGAAATACAGTTTTACACATACACTTGCAATAATTTACAAAATATAAATACATATGTCTGGTGAGAAATACTCACCTGGATGTTTGCAGAAAAATTTGAATTCAAAATGACAATACACCGGTACAGAATGACAGAGAGTAACGGTCAAATTTCTCGGGCGTCGCCTAGATTTAGATCTAGAACAAAATTTCAAAATATTGGAGCGCGACTTTAGATTTTATAGTCAAAGAAAAATTTAAAGATAAGAAAGAGATTGTTGACTTGCTCGACCAAAATTTTCCTAAAACAACGACTGTAAAATTTTTTGAGTACGAGTACTAGTGCACCACTTCTTCCTCCTAGCCTGTTCATGCTCACTGCATACATATGTGCAGCCTACCCCTTCATCTTTTCACAAATGGTTTCCACAATCTCCAAATTTCATTCCAGGTTACAACTGTTCATGCAGACCCAAATAACTATCTAACCCGAGGTTCCATCATCTTTGCTTCGGGTCACAACTAGGTTTTCTTCGAGTCAAAACTAACCTTGCTTCGAGTAAATCTGGGCTTGCTTCGAGTGGATCTAGCAATGTTGAATCACCTCAAATCTCAGGAACACAGTCCCTTCTCTGGCCACAAACCACTACCTTTCTTCTACCCCTGACCTTCATCAGCCTCCAGCCACTACCTACCCAGATGGTCAGGTGTCAGTCCCCCCCCATCAGCCTTGGGTCTGATGTGTTCTTGATGTGTGCATGCTCGTGTACGTGCACACTCAGATATGCAGACAGTTGCATCATCTCTCCCCTTTTTTTCAAAGCTTCCTACTGCTAGCCTATTTCAAATTGGCTGAGCAACCAAAGTCTTCACCCAACATAAATCCACCTATGCATTTCCTCCAGATCTGCCAGGTTCTAAACCAAAGTCTGTTTCAACTTCCAGATTTTTTTTTCCTGACCTGGCAAGCTCCTCTATCATCAAACTATATGCAACTAGACTTCCAGTCATACTTGCTACCTTATCTCATGCATCTAACAGTGCTATATCCTAGTACATGTGCAGACTTGATATGGAGCAGGTCTGAAACACTTAACATGCATACAGATGCAAACTGAAATTACTACTATGATTCATAAAACATGCCTTAACATGATGCAAGACACACTCCTATGATAAAGTTACAGCCTACTCCAACAAATGCAAACTGGAAACCATCCTTACTGACATCCATCAAGATGTGTGCAGACTGTTCAACCCTAAATGCAATCTACACTTACTTCTCTCCTGTCAGTCTTAACCCAAGCACCCAGTGTTACCCCACCAATACACCCTAGGCTAATTATATGCAGACCCCATCAAATAGAAACACACCACTCAGCCTGTTTATACCCCCCAGATCTACATGCTTCCCAAACTGACAGCATGCTATCCCAAGATTTATGTGGCTACCAACCTTTTTTATGCATCAGTTTTAGGTATTATGAATCTATAGCCTGCCTATGATCTTCCTATGTGACCCATACAAATCTAGACATCCTATATGTCACTCTAGAAAAATATAGACAGCACACCCCTATATCCAATACCAAATATGATTGGCATGGCCGAGCAAGTCAAAGAATAAAGACACTTAGTATAGGAAAAGAAAAGGAATACCATTACCTGATCTTGAGCAAAAGAATGGACTGGAATGCAGAGAAAAATATGTAGAGGAAGATGAATAATATATAGGCAGAGGCTTGAAATATGCAGAGGAAATCAAGGATCAGTTTCCTTTGTCATAACTCTGGTGAAATGCGAGCAAGTGGTCCATCAGTTTCAAGACGAAATTTCTGATTTGCGTGATTGAAGCAACTGATGGTGGGATGGGGAGATAAATGGCAAGCCAGAGCTTTTATTTCTTAGCAATACGTTTAAAATCTTGCCTAAATTTATCAACGCATATAAGGCCGAGCAGTTTCGAATCCTTGAAGGTTATTTGATGCTTTTGAAAGCAATTAAATGGCAGCTTTGATTTGAAGAAAAACTGATCATTGATATGGCTTGCGAGACATATGCTTTGATAACTGAAGGCTGAAGTAAAGGAAAGGTTGATGCATGTTTTCAGTTATTCTTTTATCAAACGTATACTTAATTTTTCGAACATCAATTCTATGGGTTTCTTTAATTCATATATATATATATATGTTACGATTTGTTTGGCCATGGATGAGATAGAAGAAGATGATTGTGCATGTTCCAGGTTTTGAGATGAACATGAAAGTGTACAAGTTGCAAAGGAAACTGCCAGAGAGAATGAACAATAAAATGTTTGAACGTTCCATATATAAATGTTGTGATTCATTTTTGGTTAAAGTTTTCTCTTGATTTAGTTTGATTATTGTTAAATGCTAACGTTAAAGTTCTTATGTAGTCAGTTTAAATAGAACGTATGCCAAAATATAAAACCAGCTGACAAATAAAATACGTAACGTTCGTTAAAAACACTGACTGATATTTTATGTCCAAAAATATTTAAAACATGATTTTTACACTACGCTAGACAGACGCAGTTTAAAACTTCAGAAATTTTCGTAAAAATATTATTTTAAAACACACGTTTTATTATGCCATTTATACCCTATAATTGACGCGTCTTTCAAACGCGAAATTTAACAGTTCAAAAATAGCTTAAATTTTCACAGTTATTATTAAAACTTTATTGGTTTACACAATTATATAAAAATATATTTCAAAATTAAATAATTAAAAGAAATAAACGGCTATAAAACTAGGGTTGTTACAGAAATTGAGTTTAATGTGATTAAAAATTGATTTGTAAAGTTGTATTTAATCATATTGGAGTTAGAATGATGTTATAGAACTTTTAAAATTAAATTAAAAGTTAATTTGTGGAAATTGAATATTTTAATATTTAATCGACGGGTAAAAATAGCCGTTTTTCAAAAAGTCTCGGATTTCGATGAAACTAGTTTCATCGGATCTGTAATGTTATATTATTGTATGGTTTCAAATTTCGTGTCAATCGGATTTACGATTTGTCCGAGGCAAGCTAAAACGCACTGAAATCGGTTTAAGTGAATTTGAATTTAAATAGTCGATTTGAAAACCTATCTTCCATATAAGATCGAATTGGCTCCTGATATATATTCCATTGCGTTCGAAATAGGGGTAAAACAGTATAAACGCCAGGCGGCATGCTTCGTTTGGAGTTCGGAAAATTTTTGGGTGAATAGTGTCACGTAAATTTCTATAAAAGGACCTCATTCTTTGTTCCTTTGCACAAACCCTAGTTCTAAGCCCTAGCCCCACCTTCTGAAATTAATGGCCAAAACATTCCCCTCTTCCTCCCTCATTTTCTTCAAATCCACACATCGATTCGAAAAACTCTTAACTACAACATCGAAGATCATCACGAGATCCTTGAATCCAACGGTTATGATTGGATTTCATATGGTAGATCGTCCTCAATTCGATCTTAAACATTCACGGTTCGCGCACGTTTTTCAATACCCTGGGGAGGCCGAGCTCGTCTAAATTCAGGGTGAAGGTGGAGCAAGGGTTGGCCGTCCAAATGAAGTTGGCTGATCGTCTTAAAACCTAAGGGTATAGTTGCGAAAATTTATCAAAGTGACGGAGGCGTGGGTTTCATTTGAAACCTGTACATGCGTGGAGGAAGAAAGAAGGGGCAACGGCCAGGACCTAGGGTTCGAAAATGAATGGTTCTGATTGGTTAGGGTTAGAAAAATTGAAATGAAATTGTAAATTATTATATTTCAAAACTTGTATATACTTTGTAATAGCGTAACTTTGTCATACGAGGCCGAAAATAGACGAAACGACTTGCGTTGGGTTCGTACGGATGAGCGCTACGCAATGGAACTGGATTGGGATCGATTGGAGCTAGTGTAAATTTTTGGTAAAATTAAATGCACGTTTAATTTCATTCGAAATAGAACACTGGAACTGTTATTGGAAGCAAGGTGAGAACTTCTCACTCAATCGAATTAGTTTCGATTTAAATTTTAAATAGTTAGATTTAAAATTGCTTGATTGTGTGATTGAATGATAAATTGCTACCTATTGTGTTGGAATAGACCCTGTACGCCGCATATTAAGCGGAGGTTATTATATTAAACACATATACCGCGATATTCCACCTTGAAGTGGAATTGGTATTATATATGTACTTGGAGTTGATTTCCCGCATTATCTAGCGGATGAGGCCCTATTGCGCTAGCGGATAATATTTTATATAAACCCATGTACCGTGATATTCCGTATTGAAACGGGATTGGTATTATGCTAACATCTGTGGATGTAGGGAAACAGGTTGGAGGGATCCAACTGGATTCCTCAACGGTATTGATTTATTTATAGATATTTGTGATATATTCTGTTATCATATTGATATATGATGTTTGGATGCCATAGTTGATTTATTGGTGCTATTGCAGCATTGGGCCTATTTTTGGAGTTTTGAAATGTTAAAATAATGATTTTGAATTTAAAAGGATTTTCAAGTGATTTTTGAAAGTATACATTTTTTGTATTTTGGAATTGATTCATTTTAAAGTAATAAACGTTATAATTTTTATGTTATAAAAATTATGATTTTTGTGAAATATAACTGAAATGTGATTTTTGAAATAAGTAGTTGATTAATTCGTAAAATGGTTTAAATTGGGATTTTTGAATTATTATAAATGGTTTATATAAAAGATTTATAAAATTGATATTTATATATTTTATATTAGAATTATAAAACGAGTTTTTATAAGTGTTAAAATGAAATATAAATGGATTTCATAAGTGAATGAAATTTATAGATTTATAAATTGTGAAGTTATAAAATGAATAGATTTTGTAAAAAAAAGATTTATAAGTAATCAACTTATAAATTGGATTTTGGCATTTAAATGAGATATAAATAGAATTTGTTAATTAAGGGGTTTTATAAGTTGAAGTTTTATAAAATATATATAAATGTGAATTTATAAACATTGTTTTATAAATCTGGAATCGACTTATTTTGATAAGTTAATTATTATGGCTTATTAAGGAGATATCTCCACGATTTTGGACAGTGGATAATCCTTTAAAATACAATGTGTAGGAATGTTGAATTGGTTAACGAAGTATATTCACGATTTTGGACGGTGAATGATATGTTAAAGAAATGTTTTAGGAAGTGATCTTTTAAATAGAATTAAAATGATTTGAAGTTGTTTTAAAATGTGTTAAGGATCGGAACCATAGATTTCAACATTCTTTGTTGAAATAGACGTTTTCGAGAAACAAGGAAAAGATGGACTATAACACTGTTGTTATAGTAAATGATTTTCGAAAGGAAATGTTTTATATAGTACTGGGATTTATATATCTATCTAAATTTCGAATCCCTATATTAGTGATTTTGGGTTGTTGTAACGATGTTTTACGTAACATTCGTTTTGACCAAATAAATGTGTTTAAAGAGAATGTTTTCCTTAAAGAATAAAATATATACTTAATCGTGTTTTAAGTATATTGAATAATTTCTAAATATTGAAAATAAATAGATTTGTGAATTACTGATTATTAAATAAGTATGGAAATATTTTCCAATATGAAGTGAAATGTTTAGAGATTTTATCTTTTAAAGATAAATTGAAAGTGAATATTTGAAATCGATTTGAGAATCGTATATTAATAGATATTTTGGAAATGTGAATTCACCATGGAATTTATAAAGGAAAGGGAAAATTGTTTTAAAAATAAACATTGATTTATTTTTGAAGTGTGGAAAATTATATATCTTGTAAAGATATTTTTGGAAAATAAATAATTTGTGAAATTATTATGAATTTGGTGATGATTGTGCGTATCTATTGATAGTTAAATAATCGACTATCAATATTTACCTTTAAATGGGTATTTGTTGTGAATTGCTTGAATTTGAATGCTACACTTATTTTGAAATAAGTGCTCGTTATTCGGTTTAGCGGAGAGAGGACCTTTGAGTCATAAATCCCATTTCGAATAGCGATATGTCGTAATGGATAGCATTTGAAGATCGCGTTGAAGACCGCATATTTTCGAAAACGGAAGGATTACCGTCGAATGACTCTAATCGGCTGATCTCCGATATAGAGATTTTATCACCCTTTGTGATGGGAAGTCCGGACGTGATTAGTGAATATCCGGATTTCAAGGGATTCTTTGGAAGTGCCTTCAGTTTCGTTCGATCCTGGAACGGACTTGTATGGATGTGTATCTGACGTTACAATTTTAGATGTAAAGCTGGTTCTATCAAATACATTTCTGTTGGTGGCGGAGAATTTATTCTCTTAGCTTAACACCCTTCTCTGAGACGTACGAGCTCAGAGGTTATGTAATTGATGGTTACTAGTGATATATTCCCAACTTGGTAATGTGGCATGCTGAGTGCTGCTGATCATTTGTTGATCAAAGCATGGCTTTTGTGAAAAGCATAGCTTTGCGAACGAGACTTCATCGAACCTCACAACTCGGTGATGGTCAAAACAGGAAGAATGCAGCAAGGTTATTAGGGGATAGCGCCCCCTTAGGGTATGTACATTTCCTTCTAGATAGAGGTGGTATTATGGTATAGAGCCCAGATACTTAACCTATGTGGTTGCTGCAAATTTATTTCTTGGTGGTTGTTGGTTAATCCCGGGATAAAGGTTGGTTACGGCCGGGGGATGACATACTCGTGCCAGTAGTTACCCAGCTAGGGGTAACTCGGCCTTGTGTTGGCAGAGATCAGGTTAGGTTCTCAGGGCGTCTTTCCATACGCGTACCCATGTGACAATGGGAAGTTCCTTGGCCTGACCATTTGCTGGAAATCCAAAGAAACAATACGAGCCTTGTACAGTTTTAGTTGTGTAACCTGCCATGGGATGTGGCGGTAACCTGCTATTGAACATGATAGCTATAGTAGGCATATGATAATGGTCGTATGTTGGCTAAGATTTATATACTTTGGAAATGATTTCCTACACTTTGCACTTATAGTAATAATACCAATGAAAATTCGCGCATCAAGCATGTTTGACTATCACAAGGAGAAATCTCCTCTGATTCTGCGTTTGCATTGTGTTTGTGTGCGAGAGGCCTTATGGTAGTCTCATTTTCTAAAAGCATTACGGATCTATTTTAAAAATATTTCTTTGTTTGTTTTTAAAGGTAAACTGTTTAAGTTCTCACACGATTCACATGACAGACCTAGAGTTTATTGTTCTCTTCCTAAACTATGGGTGCCCGTCATTTTCCACACGGGCAGTCTAGAGTTAGGTTATCAGGTTATTCTAGAAATTCAGGAGTTGCCGTAGAGATCTAGGAGCAAGCTGGATGTCATGGCGTATCAACTAGTATATAGTATTTCTTTTCCGCTATTTGTTGTTGTAAACTCTGATAATGTAATGAAATGTGACGTAATGTAATAACTGGTATAGTTCTTTGTTTTAAAGATATTCATTTATCTATTATATGTTGTTCCGCTGCGATTGTGAGATTCTGATATTGTTTATGTTGCTTCTTTTTCCTTTCTTACTTCTTCTACCTTTTTTTTCTTCTTAAACCCTAAGGGTTCGGTTTTCCGGCCTTCGATTGCTCGGCAGTTGATATAGTGGACGAATTAATGTCGACTTTCGTGAGTCAAAGAATCGGTTCCTTATAGCACTCCTGGAATCCTAGTCGATAAGAAAACTTGCTCTCCAGGTGCAAACAAACCTCTGACTTCCCTGAAGATATCCAGAAAAACTCTAATAACCCAAGAGATCACTCAAACAATCGCAAGTCACTTTTGCGATCAATCCAAACCAAATCCAAAGAAAGCTGTTCTCCCTTTACCAAACAGAACAACTTACATTTAACTAGCCAATCCACCGAAGAAATGGATCCACTCTGCTGCTTTTGAACTCTGCCTTCAAAAACTGCTAAGCTAGAAGACTTCCTACCGACACAGAAAAAACTCCAAGCTGCACTACTAACACAAATGCCAAAGAATTCCTAATCCAAAGCTCTTCGAGAAACTCGGACCTCAAATCAAACAGAAACACGATGCTGAACACATCTACAACACCGATGCAGACTTACTTCCTTAAATTTTGTTGCAAAGAAAACATCTTTGGGAACATCAATAGTTACTGCATCTCATCACGCAGCTACTACTTCCTGTGGTATCCAATTACCATCACTCGCTTCTGCCCAGCCAACAGATCCAAACTCTCGAAAATTCGCTCACACGAGCGTGATCAACTTATACTCAAATGATGGACTCTGAAACTTGACAGGTTTCCTTTAAAGATCGATGAAATTCTTACTCCAAGCTGCAAAGCTCACTCAAGACGGTATTAGGTCTACAGTCTCAACAGATACACTTCCAACCTCAAACATTCAAACTCCAACCAATGGTAGTAGTCGTGTTACACACACCACTACCCATCTACCTTTATAACTTATGTTGAAAAACCTGAACAGGTAACCCAACAGATAGGTAGAAATAAATAAATAAATATAAATATATTTAAAATTACAAATACGCTCTCTCAAGATAGACACCACTCTAGAGCGTAGGTATTCACTCAACCTAATGCTCTGATACCAAATGAGACGACCCGACTTTCTCACCACAGAAAATCGCATCATCTTGAAGAAAGAAAGGGATAGAAAAGAGGAAAGAAAGAGAAGAAAGAAGAAACAACATCAAAATCTCAATAGCGGGATGAATAAATTATATTAATAACATAAATATTACATAGTTTACAACCATTATCAGAGTTACACAGATTATACATCACATACTAGACAGTTATAAACACATGTCTAGTTATACAGCTCAATACAATACAAGAAAACTACTCAGAGAAACCAACACAGCGGAACACTATATATCTATAACGCAGAAGCCTCCTGCTCCATTGCTCCTCTAGAATTCGCCAAAGCTAACCTGAATCCCTTGGCTACTCGTAAAAATTTGAGTACCCAAGAGTTAATGAAAACAGAAGATAAACTCCGGGTCAGACACGGGTCTGGTGTGAGTAACAAGTTAAGGTTGCTTAATTTTCAAAAACCTTTTGAAAAGAAAGGTATCGCATAAGACTTCCCACACATTAACATGGAAAAGTTTTTACCTTATGCTAACCAAAACATTTGATAGGAAATCCAGTGATATTATAATAGGTCTAGGGTTTTCAAGTAAATATGAAATAGCCGAAATTGTTACGTGAGTAAATTCCAGCTACTAGCCACAAAAGTGGGTAATACAATCAAAACCGATGGCACTTATTGGATTTTGGATTCCATACAATGGCAGGGGTACGGGGTACCGCCCGTCACAGTAGGTGGCCTAGATCAACGTACCGAGGATCACTCCCAATCTCCTGCAACACAAGGACGGAACCATCCCCTACTGGACAGTCCCGAACAAGACAACCCTGACAGTTGGAGCACACAACCGTCCACATAGCCGAATAAAAAGGGACCTCTAGACAAGGAAAAATCTCGTCCTACTTGGGCATGACCCACTTAGCCTTGCTGCACCTCCCCTGTTTTAGCCATTCCCGGTTGATGAGGGTTGAGGCTACGATTACCTTTATAGAACACATCTATTTTAGAATGCTCATCGTCCACCTGATGATGTTCTGAAAGCATTTAATCCATACAAGTTCGTTCCGGGGTCGAACGAAACTGAAGGCATTATCTCGTTATACTCATTTTGGAATCACCCTCAGAGTTAACGACAATAACCCTTGCACTCTGATCTTCATCTTCACTTGAGATTCACAACCTATCATTAATTTGGATCGGTGTGGATTTTCGATATCCAAATATGGAAACCCGATCCAGTATCATCGAAATCCAAAACGTGTCTTTTAAGGCAAAGTTGTTTTAAAGTTTAAAACAAGTCAATTATCTATATACTCACAGATAGATAATTCACAAATCACAATAGATAATCAACATTATCATCATAAACAGACGATTCACATTATCATTATAAACAGATAATCCATACTTATCATCAAAATAGATAATCCGTATCACAATGCAACCAAAGCATTCATATCACACAACATTACTTATCTCATTTCTGAGATCACAATGCATTCAAGGCAATCAATATCACCCATTCATACATAAGCAAAGATTTAGTTAATCACAATATAATTAATTTAAAATGAATTAAATTAATTGCTTCCATCTCTAATTAATTTAAAGTGAATTAAATTAATGACTTCATCTTTTAAATCTTGCTTACTAAACCATTTAAATTGATTACAATTCAATTAATTAATAATTCAAATTAATCACCTTAATTAATCACCCTTGATTAATTATCCTGAATTACATGCAAGTAATTATCCTTTAATTAATCTGACAAATTAATTATTCTTAACCAAAAACAGTAATTAACCTTTAATTACTTCATAAATTAATTAATTATAATTAATTACATTAATCCTTAATTAATTACATTAATTAATTACGTTTAATTACTTATCATTTATTAATTAATCTTAATTAATCAACTTTAACTACATCATTAATTATATTAATTAATGATCCCTAATTACTTTTTAAATTAATTACTTTATTTAAATTAATTACCTTAAGTAATTAATCTTAATTAAACCGTAATTATTAATCCCTCACTGATTAATCACATTCAGTAATTAACTAACCTTAATTACTTCATTAATTATTCCCAATTAATTATCCTTAATTAATCCCTCAATTATTTACTAAGTAATTATACTCAAATTACTTCCATTCTTAAAACATCTCCAATAAATTACATTCAGTAATTACATTAAATTTGAACGCTTAAATTTGAACGCTAACTCCCCGGTGTGTGAAGTATAGTTGTGAAAGCACCACCCGATAGATCGGGAAAGAATTATAAGCAAGTAATCACGGAAAAGCAGTAAACAACAGCAATTTTATAGTGGTTCGGCTTATGGGTATAGCCTACGTCCACTTTAAGTACTTTTATTGATGATCACGTTACAAGTTGATACAAATCTTCTCAAGTACAACACATTTTGAATTGCAAAAGACTTAGAACAAGTAACTCAAACTTCGATGTTGACAAAAATCTTCAAATCCATGGTGGATGTAGATGATTTCTTCATGAAGTTCTTTTAGACGTTCTTTGAATCTCAAAAAGCTTTAAGTGTTGAAGTAGTCTGGAATTCGGCAGAGAAATGGTGCTTGAAATTGATTGATCAAAAGTCCTTTGAATGTTGGTGATGGTCGTGTATTTATAGGGGCTTTCGGTGTTTAATTGTAGGTAGCTGCCGAGTTAAGTTAGATCATGAGTCGGCTCCGGGTTAGACTAAGTCATGGGTCGGCGCCAATCTATTATGCCCAGTCTACGGCTTAAGCAGAAAACACATGTTAACGTGTTATGAGCTAACTGTTATGACCCAAGTCCTAGGTCGTTACCGAGTTAACGACTCAAGTATGAACCGGTATGCTTTTTGATACTTAAGTCGGCCACCAAATTGGGTAGGTAGGTCGGCACACATGCTGGGTCAGAACTCACTACTGATCATTAAGTCGGCAAACCTCCTTTAAGCTTTAGGTCGGCAACTGATTCGAACCTTGGGTCGGCGACCTACTTAAACCTTAGGTCGGCAACCTATTTAGACTTTTAGGTCGGCAACCTTTTTCTGCCTTATGCAGTTAAGTCGGTCTCCCATATTAAGATACTAGGTCGGTACCCCTTCGTAAGTCCTAGGTCGGAACCTCTTTAAGCCTTAAGTCGGCATTACTTTAACTCTTAGGTCGGTATCCCCCTGTTGGCTTTTAGATTGTTATGCCTTGTTAGATCGACATCCCTTCACGCCTTAGGTCGGCGTCACTTGGGTCAGTAGTCTATGAACCGCGGCAGGGTTAACATTTGCCCCTCGAAGTATACGCCTAATGCTTTGGTCGTATGCTTCGATATCCTTTATCTCGTCCTCCATTAGGTCGGTACACTTGTTAGGTCGGACACGATCCAATCAGTTAGATCAACAAGTCGGCGCTTCAGTTTCTTCCTCCTGTATAAAGTATTCGTTCTCTTCTCTTTTTAGCTTTACTTACTCCCTTGCTTCTGCCATTAAAGATTTTTCAAGCTTCAAAAGGCGATTCGATTCCAATTAATCACTGACATCCTCTGCTATCCATTGCGTAAGTGAATCCTCTTCTTCGATTATAGATCACTGTCAGTTCGTGAATTTCGCCATCTAATCGCTTCCTGACATGACGCTTTATCGCGAATCCTATTACATCCACGGCTGATGGAGTTTAGGTTGCTAGGTTCGATTTTAACTGACCGATGAAACGATGAAGATGGTTCACTGATTCAGGCTAGTGGATCTTGATGTGTGCTAGGATTGCAAGGTTTCGAATTTGCAGAGGTTTTGAATTGGTGCAATGGATGATCTGAAAGTATGAACTAATAGGAATGAAGTGTGGGTTTTTTGATTCGAGGGGGTAGCTAACGGTTTGAGTGGGTCGAAGTATTGATTTTGATGCGACCCGTTGATTTCAGGCGACTTAGCTTTTGGCCGATTCAATCCTTAAATCGTGGCCGTGTTAATGCATGTGGGAAACCCACCGACCTACCATTCTGCCGATCTAAGCTTTAAACCGTGGCCGAGATAATGCCAGAAAGAAGTTTACCGATTCAAACCTTAAAGCTTGAGTCGTGACCGAGCTAACACTTGAGAAATTCCTGCCTTTCGAACCAGAGCTTGCGACCTAGTGAACGAGTTGCCAAGTTAAACCATCTAGACCTTGACCCGCTACCTACTTAGCTTCATCTTGCAAAAGAGTTTTAAACCGTAGCCGAGTTAGTTCTTAGGCTCTGGGCGTATTGTCATTTAGGAGCATAGGCCTACTTTAAGTATTCTGACTTGGACTTCCGAACTAAGTTGCCTATATTTTGAACATTTTGAACTGGCCTAACTTCAAGTTTGCTTGAATTTCATTGTGTTACTTTACAGATCATTCTCACTTTTAAGCTGTAAACCTGTTGAGAATAACAAACAAACAAAGAAAACCAAGGCGCATATACTGCCATTGACTGCCCATATCAAATGACAGATTAGTCAAGACAAGATAAAAGACATGAATATATTGCATGAAATGTTGTGAATTAATTGATTATAGTAAAATATTAATGCAAAGTATCAATGATTTGAACTGATTTATCTGCATCAACATCCTACTTGAATATTTAGACTTAAAACAATAATCCCTGAATTTTATAACTAACAAATGCTTGCTAGTTTTTAATCCAGTTACCTTTGCTTATTGTTTGATTGATACTTGTACGACACTTCACACACTTTAGGAAACGTGCACCTTCATGTTTGAATACCCAGTTGTTTATGTAGAATGACTTCCCTCCAACAAGAAGAAATGGTAGCTCAAGTGGAAGAGACTTTCCCGGTGGCTGTTCCCATAGAGAATCCTCCGGAGAGAACTTCAACCATTCTAACCCCAAGAATGTTTATTCAGATACGCACTCAATTCGGCTTTGCTGAAAGTGATGTCTTATTGCCCGGGCCAAGCGACACTGCCGATAATCCTCCTTACGGTTTTGTTGCAGCCAATCGCCAAATGTGCTTAAGTGGGGCAATTCCCCCTTTCAATGACTTCCTTCGAACTCTTCTTCTCCGGTTGACGATCTCTCCATTTCAACTTCATCCTAATGGTTATGCCATCTTGATGGGGTTATGTGTTTTGTTTAGAAGAACTCTTGATCGCCTACCGAGTTTTGAAGAAATTCGTTATCTGTGCTCGTTTACAAAGAGTAAAGATCATCCTTCACTCATTATTGTGAGAAGTGCCAGAAACCGCAAGCTCCTTTCCGATCTCACTGAAAGTGTTCATGGATTTTTGAACCAGTTTTTCTTTGCTCGCTGCCCTCCAGGGTTTTATGCCATCTGGAGAATAGGAAGTAAGACTAGTGTTTCCATTTTTTCGTTTTTGAAACTTTTTCCGAGATCCGAACTTTCAGTTGCTAACTTCATTCTTTGCTCTTTTCAACACTTCCTCTCCCTTCTAGAGATCCGATTCATAAACAAGTTTTCGAGAGGTTGAGTGCCGTGGCTGCGGAAGAAAGGAGCATAAAATTTCTGCTGAAGGATGAATTTTTACACCAATACGGGCTTCTACACGCTTCTCGTTCTACGCATGCTCATGAAGTTCCAACAGAAGTTCCCGATTCTCCGACGAAAACTCCTGACGCCCCGGTTACTGTCGAACAACTCGCATCAAAAGAGTCTAATATTGAAGCTTCATTGGTGAAGTGTTCCACTTCTACCGACATTATGGGGTCATCCAGTAAGACGGTGCTTGCCCCGATCGAGGAAGAAGAAGAACCTTCACGGCCTCTCGGGGGGTTAGCTGATGTAGGAATTGAGAAAACAAGTCCCACCAAGCATGATGGTGACGATGTTTACGAGGGGTTGAGCGACATAATAGTGACTTCGCAGGAGATTTTTAGAGATGACGTATCTAAAACTATCTCTCCTGTAATTGAGGCAACGTCTCTTCTTCGACAAACACCAACACAAACATCAACTCCTCATACCCAAGCTTTCATCACCTCTGCACCAAAGAGTGGTTTGTAGCTTAATGCGTGTAGCTTGCACATCACACAACACTTAGGATTTTCCAGCACATTTATGCACTTATCTTCTTGTACTTTAAAGACTTCTAAAGCTTATCTTTTCTTATTTCAGATTCTTCAATGACACGCGGCAGATCATATTACCAAGATTTCCAACGCTATGGGGGGCGTGGTCAATATGATTATCGGCGTTACTTTCCCTCCTATAGAGAGTCTGATGAAGAGAGGGCTGCTCGAAAGGCTCGTGAAAGGAGGGATGCAGAAGAGCGTCATGACAGAAGGGATAGGGATGAGCACCATGATTCTCTGCAGAGGAGTGATGACTCGCACAAAAGGAAATCTCACGACGACCGAGGAAAAGGTCATGTAGCTGAAGATTCAGGCAAACGAGCCCGACATGGTGAGAGACATGTTTCCACTATTCCCGAAAAGCCTACTTCCCCTGCCCCTCTTGACATTACTTCTGACTCTCCTGCTCTTGGGAAGGAGGACATCCAGACAATAATAAGCAGGCCTAAATTTCAAGTGGGACCCGGCCCGGCCACTTTACAAAGTCGTTTTCCACAATGGTGCTTAAAGGGCGTGAGATTTGACCTAGACTTGGTCCCCATTGACAAGTCTGCTATGTTGCGCAATCTTGATGCAGTCAAGCTCGATATCGAGAGGATGTCAAACTGGCAGAAGCTTGTTGATGAGCTTCAAAGAGTTAACCGTGCCAACTTAGAGGCCATGCTCACCATGGAAAATGATAAGGCTGAGTGGCAAAAGGTCCTTGAGCAGCACGACACTGAAATGAGGAGAATTACTTCCTACAACGAGGAGCTCGAAGCAAAGGTTGAGAAGTTGAAAGATGAGCTTGCTGCTTCCTCTACTTCATACTCTCAAAAAGAAGAAGTGCTTCTCAGACAAGTTAGAGATGCTCATGTCAGTCAGAGGGATGCCGAAGATAGGCTCGAGGCACAAAAAAGAATCAGTGAAGGCTATGTCTCGGATATTGCTGGGCTTCGAAAGAAAAACAACTCCCAGGAGGCGGAGATACAAATGCTTAAGCTTCAGCTTGCCAGAACTGAAAGGGAGCGCGATGAGGCTGTCGCCGGCAAAATCGCAGCCGAAGAATCTCATGAGGCGACCAAAAACAGCTTCGGCTCAACATTATTCGACTTCTACTTGCATAGCGTCTTGGGGCGTGGAAGCCTCGCCTTTCTTGGTCCCAAGTATGAGATCACTTTAGCTGAAGTGTGGGAGGCCGCCCTCGATATGCTTGGTGCTGAAGGTGCTGGTTATGACGAGTCAGCCCTGGAAAGGCATTATTTTGATGAAGACGCTCGCGCTGCTCTTGCCAGGGGAAAGGAACAACTTGCCAAACTAAGAACCGAAGTGACGGAAGGGGATCAGCTGGGGAAAACCACTTCAACTACTCTAGTCCAGCCACCTTCTTCGTCTGAAGTCGACATTATTGGTTCCAGTTCCCATCTTGCTTCTCCCACCAAAGTTACCGCTGATATTACAAGCACACAAGGTGGAGACGAGGGTGAAGAGAGCGCTGATACGCAAACTTATGAAGTCGATATCAGGAAACCAGCTTCTCCAGGTAACTTCACTGTTAATCTCGCTACTGTCAATTCTGCTCAAGCTGGTTACTCGTTTATTTCACATGAGTTTCACGAGCTCCTTGGCTATTTTCTCAACCTTGACGAGCCTTCATCTCCTCTCTTTACTGACTTCATTGGTGAACCCTCATCTCCTCTTTTTACTGACTTTAACCTTTTTTCTTCTGTAGAGAAAGTACCAAGCACTGCTCAAACTTCTACTCCTCCGGTTATCCTTCCTTCATCTCTTCAGGCGGTGCCTCCTTCTGCCTCGCAACCTGGATCACAGGAGGAACAAATAGAGGCTCTTCACGGCTTGGATGATCCCATCGCTTCGCAAGAGCAGAAAGATGAGAGACCTGAGGGAGGTGGCATTTCCCCGGAACGGACTCCTTCTGACGACATTGTTCTATCAAAACTTGTCACTCCGAGGAGTGAGTCTTCCTCACAGAGGAGAGAGAAGCGTGGGACATCAAAGAGGAGGGGGAAGAAAATCACCGCCACTGAAGAGGAGCCGGAAGTTGGACCGGTTACACCTGCCTCTCCCACTTCCCTTATACCCACTGGCCGTCCTGAAAAGCTGGTTATTCGACCGAGTAAAGGGTCCAAAGGAGGGAAGAAGAAGTGAAGATTTTAGCTTTTTGCCTTTTGTATGAACTGGCCGAGAGTTGTGCGGGTACCGGCCCCCGCTTTTATTTTGAAACCTGTATCTGCATTATAGTTGAATAAAATGATTCTTCGTTTGTACAAACTTCTGTTTGAATTTGAGAATGCATTTACTATTTATTTTTGCACAAGTTTGTTCATATAGTATTGCAGCGGGCTTATGGTATGTTGCTTGAGTATTACTTTACTGAGGCAGCTATACTACTATACCATGTTGCCCCCATACCTTAAGCTTGTTGCGATATTTTATACTTCGAGGGGACTTGCACTCTTATTTGTTAAAGAATAATTATTTTATTCTTTAAAGAAAACTTTTATTGAGTACAACTCCCTTCGTATAAGTTTTTACGCTTTGTCGTTCGAAGAAATCACTTTTCTCTTTTGCTTATGTGCATATTTTACCAAGTGAATTCCTCTATGTAGTAAAGCGGACCTCTGAAGGGTACTTTAACTTCCTTTCTTTTTACGATCATTTTCCATTTGAAAGTTAAAGTACGCTTTTGATGAGGATTTTTTTTTATACAAAATTGTACCTCTGAGGAGGGATTTTTCACGTTTCAACACTTGGAAGTTTTATTTCAATCTCGGTGAAACGTGTACCCCCAAAGAGTTGTGCCTTCGAAGAAAGCCTTTTCACGTTTCAACACTTGGAAGTTTTATTTCAATCTCGGTGAAACGTGTGCTTCCAAAGAGGTCTTTTTTCTTGATTGTGTCCCCGGGAGGGGGTCGTACCTCTAAGGAGGGATTTTTTACGTTTCAACACTTGGAAGTTTTATTTCAATCTCGGTGAAACGTGTACCCCCAAAGAGTTGTGCCTTCGAAGAAAGCCTTTTCACGCTTCAACACTTGGAAGTTTTATTTCAATCTTGGTGGAACGTGGGCTTTCAAGAAGGTCTTTGTTTTTGCATTTCAACTTTGGTGAAGTGAAATTCCGAAGAGCGGTTGCTACACTTCAACTCCTGGCGAAATGTGCCTCCGAAGAGGGCTTTTATTTTGTTTACATTTCAACTCTGGTGAAGTGAAATTCCGAAGAGCGGTTATAACACTTCAACTCCTGGCGAAATGGGCCTCCGAAGAGGGCTTTTATTTTGTTTACATTTCAACTCTGGTGAAGTGAAATTCCGAAGAGCGGTTATAACACTTCAACTCCTGGTGAAATGTGCCTCCGAAGAGGGCTTTTATTTTGTTTACATTTCAACTCTGGTGAAGTGAAATTCCGAAGAGCGGTTATAACACTTCAACTCCTGGCGAAATGGGCCTCCGAAGAGGGCTTTTATTTTGTTTACATTTCAACTCTGGTGAAGTGAAATTCCGAAGAGCGGTTATAACACTTCAACTCCTGGTGAAATGTGCCTCAAAGAGGGTTTTCATCGCCTGGAAGTTACTCTCTCATGGTTGGAGGGTCATGACTCCTCCAATCTTTTTTGTTGAGTAGAGAACTTTCTTTTTTGTGGCGTATGACCCATTAGAGGTCTTTTATCCTCCGAAGAGTTGCGCCTCCGAAGAGGACTTGTACCGCTGATGGTAGCTTTGGTTGTTCCTCTGTTCACTTGCTTATGCCTTTTCAGCGATCCTTTTTTTTTTTTTTTTTCTTTTCAAGTTTTCATTCCCCTTTCTCTCACAAGTGGCTTGTTTAATCCAAGGAAGTGTACTTCATTGCCAGGCAAGTTCGTGAGAACGGACACTAGCTTCCTAATTGGATGTTTGTTTGTTCAAACAATCTCAATTTATCAGCAAGGGCTCGTTTCTATCGAAATCATTAGCCGTTCAATTGAAGTATTTCCTATCTAGGATTTGAATTCGGGGTCTTTGTGACTTGAAATTTGTTTGTTGAATGATGGTGAGAATCGCTCGGTCTTATTATGCGCAAGTTTTATTTCCATTGTCTGCAAAAATTTAAATTGACATTTTAGCAATACATTTTATGTATTTTTATATCGAAAACAAAGCAAACATATAATGATAATAAGGAACACAAGATTTATAGTGGTTCGGCCATGAAATTGGGCCTACATCCACTTTATATTCTTTCATTATTTACTTGCATCAGTTTCACAATTGCTTTCAATTACAAGAATCATACATTCATAATTCTTTTTACAATTTTTCAACAAAATTTTCAAGTAAAGTATGGACGCAAGTGGTTGCTGTTCCATGCCCTTGGAATTTGATCTCCATCAACAGTGGTGAGCTTGAATGTGCCGTCAAGAAGCTTCTGACCTATTACATATGGTCCTTCCCAATTTGGCCCAAACACACCTGTCGCGGTCATAATTCTTTTCAGGACTAGATCTCCAATTTCAAAGCTGCGTTGCCGAACTTTGGAATTGAAATGTCTGGCTATCCTTTGCTGATGAGCTGCAACTCTGAGGTTAGCTTCATTTCTTTTTTCATCAAGGAGATCCAGCGCTTCAAGTTGCAGCTTTTCATTTTCTGCTTGATTGAAATGGATTCTTCTGTGTGAAGGGACCTCTGCTTCAACCGGGATCATTGCTTCCGACCCGTATGCTAACGCAAAAGGAGTATGCCCAGTTGCAGTTTTGTGAGTAGTTCTGTATGCCCATAGTGCAAGTGGTAGTTTATCGACCCAACCACCTTTTGCTCTTTCGAGTTGCTTTTTGACGGTTGATTTGATGATCTTGTTCACTGCTTCCACTTGCCCGTTTGCCTGCGGATGAGCTACTGCCGAAAAGCTTTTCTGGATTTTGAATCGCTTGCAAAAATCCTGGAATTCCTCGCTTTCAAACTGAGTTCCATTGTCTGTGATTATTTTCTGAGGCACACCGTATCTGCAAATGATATTCTTGGTCACAAAGCTTATCATTTTCTTTGAAGTGATCGTAGCCAATGGTTCAGCTTCAGCCCACTTAGTAAAATAATCAACTGCAACAATAGCATATTTAATCCCTGATTTAGCAGTTGGTAGCGGCCCGATGAGATCCATTCCCCAAATTGCAAATGGCCATGGACTGACCATCTGTGTGAGTTCGGTAGAAGGTCCTCTAGGAATTTTGGCATATCTTTGGCACTTGTCACATTTTCGGGAGTAATCTGCGGCATCCCGATTAATTTCTGGCCAAAAATATCCGTATCGGAGAATTTTCTTTGCTAGTGTTTGACCACCTGAATGATCACCGCATTCTCCTCCATGCACTTCAGCTAGGATTGTTTTGGACTCTTCCCGGGATACACATCGAAGCAATGGCATTGAGAATCCTCGTCTGTATAATCGGCCATCCTGAATTACATAGCGAGAGGCCTTTCTTAGAAGCTTTCGTCTTTCTATCGAGTTTTCTGGCAGAGAACCCCTGAGTAGGTAATCCAGTATTGGAGTCATCCATGACTCTTGTTCTTGAGATACATTCACAATCCAGTCTATATCCATCTCGTCTATACTTGGCGCTGAAAGGACTTCTACAGGGACCAATCCCAATAGTTGAGCTTCACCAGAACTTGAATACTTTGCGAGGGAATCTGCCTTCATATTCTCTTCCCGAGGAATGTGGCTTATTGAATAGTGACCGAGTTCACATAGGAGTTCCCAAGCCTTTGACAAGTAGGAAGGCAAATTTCCACCTTTTGCTTGAAATTCTTTCTTGACTTGGCATACAATAAGCTGAGAATCACTGAAAATTTGTAATGCTCGAATGTTCAGCTCTTTAGCGATTTTCAGACCTGCAATAAGAGCTTCATATTCTGCTTCATTGTTTGTTGAAGGAAATTCCAGTCTTAGTGCATAACATAATGATCGACCTTCAGGAGTTTCAAGTACCACTCCGGCTCCAGAACAGTTGTCATTTCTTGCGCCATCAACATACATCTTCCACTGGATTGGAGAATCATTGACCGCTTTTTCCTCACCATTATCTTTCTCTGTGAATTCTGCAATGAAATCAGCTAAAGCTTGTCCGTTGATTGCTTTTCGGGGGTGATAGGTGATGTCATATTGACTAAGTTCAATGTTCCATTTTAGAAGACGACCCGAAGTTTCAGGGCGAAATAGGACTTGCTTTAGAGGCTGATCAGTGAGTACTTTGATAGGATGAGCTTGGAAATATTGCCTCAGTTTCCTCGATGCAACTAGTAGGCAATAGGCGAGTTTTTCCAACTTGGAGTAATTCAGCTCTGCCCCAGTGAGTCTTTTGCTGATATAGTAAACTGGATGTTGAATCCTTTTGTCTTCCCGTATCAGCGCTGCACTTAGAGCATGAGATGATACTGCCAAGTATATAAGAAGATCCTCGCCATTGCCTGGCCTAGAAAGTATCGGAGGCGTTTCCATATGACGGATCAACTCTTCAAAGGCTTTTTGGCATTCGGGAGTCCATTCAAAGTTCTTCTTTCCTTTTTTCAGGGCATCGAAGAATGGGATGCATTTATCAGTAGCTTTGGAAATGAACCGACTCAAAGCGGCGACCTTTCCGTTGAGACTTTGCAATTCCTTCTTCGTTCTAGGAGCTTTAACTTCTTTTAAGGCGGTAATTTGAGCTGGACTGGCCTCAATGCCCCTAGCACTGACGATAAAACCTAAGAACTTTCCGGATTCGACCCCAAATGTACATTTCAGAGGGTTAAGTTTCATTCTGTATTTCCGGAGGACTGCGAACATTTCTGCTAAGTGTTCAATGTGATCCACTGCTTTCCTGGACTTCACTAACATGTCGTCGACGTAGACTTCCATAGTTTTGCCCAATTGCGGTTTGAACATAGCATTAACA
This sequence comes from Allium cepa, assembly GCA_030765085.1. NCBI lineage: Eukaryota > Viridiplantae > Streptophyta > Magnoliopsida > Asparagales > Amaryllidaceae > Allium > Allium cepa. Next base: position 380,376,289 of record CM060942.1, on the reverse strand, counting down.
AGTCTTTGGTAGGTTGCCCCTGCGTTTTTTAATCCGAAGGGCATAACTCTGTAGCAATAAAGCCCAACATCTGTAATAAAGCTTGTATCCTCCTGATCCGGCTCATGCATCATGATTTGGTTATAACCGGAATAGGCATCCATGAAGGATAACAATTCATGTCCCGCAGTTCCGTCTACCAGTTGATCGATCCTGGGTAATGGGAAGCAATCTTTGGGGCAAGCCTTGTTTAGATCAGAAAAATCGATGCACACTCTCCATTTCCCATTAGCTTTCTTGACCAACACAGGATTTGAAACCCAATTCGGATATGTAGATTCTTTGATGAAGTTATTTTCCATGAGCCGATCAACTTCTTCTTTTAATGCTGCTGACCTTTCTGGACCCTGGGTTCTTCTTTTCTGTTTAACTGGCGTAAACTTTGGGTCAATATTCAGAGCGTGTACTGCAACTTCTGGGGATATCCCACACATATCGGCATGAGTCCAAGCAAAGACATCCAGATTTGCTTTCAGGAAAGATATTAAGACATTCTGAATTGACACATTAAGCTGCGAACCCATATTCAACACCTTATTTGGGTCCTTCGGGTCAACAGGTACCGGAATTGTTGTTTCCACCGGTACTACTCTATTCTCCCCTGTACTGGCTTTTCTGGGATCCATTTCTTTCCGTGCCCCGCTGTGTTCGCCAGTGCAGGGTCCGCTCTGTAATTGCTACAAAGCTGGTTCCTTGATGCGGACTGGAGTTGCCGCATCCTTTCCCATTTCTCTTTTTCTTGACTCTCGCAGCTCTGTCCAATAACATTCTCGCGCAGCATTTTGATCCCCTTTTATAACTCCTACTCCATTGTCAGTAGGAAATTTAATAGTGAGGCACCACGGGGCTAGGATAGCTTTGAATGCTGCGAGTGTTGGACGGCCAAGAAAAGCATTATAAGCAGAATATTCATCGACGATCACAAAGGTTTGCTTTCGGACCACTTTCCTTTCTCCTTCCCCAAGTTCTACAAACAGATCGATGGTTCCTACTGGTTGCTTTGGCTCCCCAGTGAAGCCAACGATTTTCTGTGATGAGGCTTGCACATCGATCATAGGGATTTTCATCTGGTCAAATGTCTTCTTGAAGAGAATATTACATGACGCTCCGCAGTCAATGAGGACTCTTCTGACAATGGCTGGTCCAATACCAGCCGAGATGACCAAGGGATCTAAAGTAGGAGCTTCAATACCTGTAGAATCTCTGGCTCTGAAAATAATATCATCACTGAAAGTTTTCTGTTGTTTAAGGGGCGTAGTGTCTTCTAGAACAAAGACGTTTTCTTCGGCTGGAGCATATTTTAAAGCCCTGGAATATCTCTCCATCTCACCCCAACTTTTACCAGCTGGGTGAGGTCCTCCTGAAATGACATTGATAACGGGCCTTCCAGATTCATGCCCCGTAGCTTTCTCTCCTGCCCCAGGCTGATGAACAGGGGCCCGCTGCCCCTGACTTGACGATGCAGGATTGTTGCTATTCTTTTTTACGAATTGCTGCAACTTGTTTTCTCTTAGCAACTCTTCAATCAGATTTTTCAGCTGGCGGCATTCATCAGTTTCATGACCTGGTTGATTGTGGAAGCGGCAGAATTTCCCACTTTGTATGGCTTTTCTCCCAGTTCTCAAAGGGATAGGTTTAGGGAAATCGACGGAATCTTTAGTGGCGAGGTAGATGTGCTCCGGTGTATGTGATAATGGAGTATATTCTGATGGCTTGAAGGATCGGGGCTTCTTCAGATTACCCTGTTTCTTCCCATTACTATTCTCCCTTTTTTGCCCCACCGATTCATTCTTGCGTGGAGCGACAGTGTTGTCTTCTGCTTTTTCCAACACTGTCTTTACTGGTAAAGGACGGCTTTCCAAGCGAATGAATTCGTCTGCTTTTTTGTAGAACTTTTCGAGAGAGGTTGGCTCCTTCATATTTAACCATTTCCCAAATTCGCTTGACTTATCGATAGCCCTCATCAAATAAGTCAATATCATTCGTGGTTCAGCATTGTCCACCTCAGCCAGTGCTATATTGAAGCGGTTCAAGAAGGATCTGATAGACTCACCAGGATTCTGCTCTAAACTCGATAGTGACATAATATCCTTGGCCTTCGAAGCATACAGTCTAAACTGCTCCTTGAATTTTCTGGTCAAGTCTGAAAACTGATCGATAGATCGGACTGGTAACTTGGTGAACCACAGTAAAGCCACGCCTTCCAGGTATACGGGGAAATATCGGCACTTTATTTCATCGGAGGCCCTGGCACCTGTCATGTGTCAGTCATATTTATACAGGAACTCATTCGGATCACTCGTCCCTTTGTAAGCTGGAATAGTCGGAGGGACAAGCTTCCTTGGAAATTCCGCCTTCAAGATTTTTTCAGTAAACGGAGTTTTACTTGGAGCGAAACCCCATTCCTTCTCATCTTCAACCCTTTGCATACTTTCTTTCATGATCTGCCGGACCATTCCAGAAAGATATTCCTCATCATGCCGAGTTCTAGATCCACCGGCGTCAGGTACTGCCTGCTCAAAGGGACTAGTAGGCCTTTCAGGAGCATTCCTTTCATTAACATCATGAATGTTGCCAGCATAGTTCCTTTCATTACCAGCCGGTTGATTGTTTGCCCCAAGTAAGTCATTCAACTTATTCAGAATCAGAGCATTCTGGGCACTTTGAGCCTCTAGTTGTGCATTTTGGGCGTTTATCTGCTGGTTTAGCCCTAGAATCACAGCATCCAATTCCGCTTTTGTAACTCCAACATACGGAGTGGGTAGATTAGGCACAGGGGAAGCGGAGGTTCCCTCTTGAATGTTCCCAGATCTGATAGATCTACTTTTCCTTCCAGGAGCCATAATCTCAGATATACTTCTGGTTTTTAAGGAAATTCTTTCTTCAAATCTCTGCGAAGCAATGATGACAGCTGTCCTGAGTTCAATTCTCAGTGAAAGCACCAAAAATGTTAACGCTTAAATTTGAACGCTAACACCCCGGTGTGTGAAGTATAGTTGTGAAAGCACCACCCGATAGATCGGGAAAGAATTATAAGCAAGTAATCGTGGAAAAGCAGTAAACAACAGCAATTTTATAGTGGTTCGGCTTATGGGTATAGCCTACGTCCACTTTAAGTACTTTTATTGATGATCACGTTACAAGTTGATACAAATCTTCTCAAGTACAACACATTTTGAATTGCAAAAGACTTAGAACAAGTAACTCAAACTTCGATGTTGACAAAAATCTTCAAATCCATGGTGGATGTAGATGATTTCTTCATGAAGTTCTTTTAGACGTTCTTTGAATCTCAAAAAGCTTTAAGTGTTGAAGTAGTCTGGAATTCGGCAGAGAAATGGTGCTTGAAATTGATTGATCAAAAGTCCTTTGAATGTTGGTGATGGTCGTGTATTTATAGGGGCTTTCGGTGTTTAATTGTAGGTAGCTGCCGAGTTAAGTTAGATCATGAGTCGGCTCCGGGTTAGACTAAGTCATGGGTCGGCGCCAATCTATTATGCCCAGTCTACGGCTTAAGCAGAAAACACATGTTAACGTGTTATGAGCTAACTGTTATGACCCAAGTCCTAGGTCGTTACCGAGTAAACGACTCAAGTATGAACCGGTATGCTTTTTGATACTTAAGTCGGCCACCAAATTGGGTAGGTAGGTCGGCACACATGCTGGGTCAGAACTCACTACTGATCATTAAGTCGGCAAACCTCCTTTAAGCTTTAGGTCGGCAACTGATTCGAACCTTGGGTCGGCGACCTACTTAAACCTTAGGTCGGCAACCTATTTAGACTTTTAGGTCGGCAACCTTTTTCTGCCTTATGCAGTTAAGTCGGTCTCCCATATTAAGATACTAGGTCGGTACCCCTTCGTAAGTCCTAGGTCGGAACCTCTTTAAGCCTTAAGTCGGCATTACTTTAACTCTTAGGTCGGTATCCCCCTGTTAGCTTTTAGATTGTTATGCCTTGTTAGATCGACATCCCTTCACGCCTTAGGTCGGCGTCACTTGGGTCAGTAGTCTATGAACCGCGGCAGGGTTAACAATTAATTACTTTACTATGTGTTTCCAATCCATTAATTACATTAAGTAATTGTCATCAAAACATCTAGTGTTTAAAATTAATTAAACTAAATTAATTAATTCAAATTAATCCCATTAAACTCAATTAATTACATTAAGTAATTAATTCCTTCCATTAAGTAATTACACTTAAACAATTCACAACTGATTATTATTAAATTAATTAATCTAATTAATTATTAAACTTAATCACATTAATTAATTATTAAATAATCTCAAGTTAATGACTTTGATTAACTATTCTTTAATTACTTCATTAAGCAATTAACGTAGATTAACCATTATTTATTACAATTTAATTTAACTCTAATAATCCATTAATTAATCTCTAATTATTTAATTTATTAAGTGTTAACAATAACTTAATTAATCCTTAATTATTTAAATAAATTGACCTTGATTATAACTTAATTGTTTAATTAATAAATCTTTAATCATTAATTTAATAATCATTAATTAATGATCTTAATTACAAGTTGATTAACCCTTAATCAATTATTTATTAATTCCTAATCAATTAATTAATTAAATTTACTAATTATTCCTTAATTACCTCATTAATTTAATAAATTTCAAATTATTAAACCTTAATTTAATTTTAAGAAAAAAACATTTCTTAATTATGACTAAGTTGTCATTAACAAATACATTTAAAAACAAATTTACTTTTGAACTTACTTTAAAATTTCATTTCAAATATGAAATTTAAAATGAATATAATTTATGGTTAAACAAAGTTTTAAACAATTTAAAAATCTTTTTAAATTACATGGCAAACAAATGCTTGTCTTATAAAAGAAATCCATAAGAGTTTGAAACTAAATTCATTTTAAAATTCAATAATTTAAATTTACACATTTTTTAAATTTTCCATATTTAAAAACTTCTTTTATTTCAAAAACTGAACTACATATTTAATCTTTGATTTCCAGTTCTAAACTTAACTTTAAAACATGCTCATATTTTAAAAACATCAGTTTTAAAATTTCAAACTACTTACTGTTTTAAAGTAGTTAATAATTCAAGTTTAAAACTTTATTATTTTTTTATTATTTAAAACTGAGATTCTAAAGCTAAACTTGAATTCTAAATTTCAAACTTGAATTTAAAACTAGGTTTAAACTCTTGCTTTCATTTAAAAACTGCAGTTTTAACAAAATTTAAACAAACATTACGGGTTTCAGATAAAACCTGTAACATCTGATAAACCCGAGACACCAACCTTTTTACTTCGAGTCTACAATCCATCCTCCCCGAGTAAACCACCCCACAACTTCGAGTCCAACCCAAAATTACTCGAGTCAAAACCAACCACAACAAACTTCCATCAGAAAACAGGCTCTTGCACATGCACGTCGCCCCCAATCACCTCCGATCATCAGAGATAATCGTCCCACATCCAAAAACTCCCCCATCACCCTAAAGCGGTCATTAGATCGAACTCTTAACCTCGAATTCGAATTCGAGATAACTCACCCAAACCTGGAAAAAACTGATCCACACCAACCCAAACCAGAAATCGGCTCACCAGCCCAATTCGGATCATCGTAGTTTCTACAACTCCGACCCTGATCTCGACTACGACCAAACTATCGTCCTTCAAAGCCTTACTGCACTCGATCAACCCAATCTGTCGTGGTGATCGATTCTTCATTCTTGGTTAAAAACTAAGGTTCCAGCAAATCTCTCACTGCTCCAGCTTCCACAATGATTTTCATCACCAACAAATATTTTTCCTAGCAACTCCTAACCCTCCTCTATCACTTGGAAGAACCCCTAGCCCTCATGATACAAAGATCACCAGAAAACCAAATATTCCCCTTTCCAGTCAATACCAAAGTGCACCTTTATCTTACTTCTAAAAATCTTGATTCTTGATTTAAAAATCATGTTTTAGTTAATGCTTTTGATTTATAATACTAAATTAAGAAATTACACGGTTTGGATTATTGGTTTGCATCAACATGCACTGATATTTCAATATTTTCAGAGGCAACAAGCTTCATTTTGAATTTCTTAAATTTTTTAAAGATAAACCTAAGATAAATCAAACAACTTTGATTTATAAATTACATTCTATCAGAAACTAATTAAAAGATAAGGATCTAAATAAAAATTTGTGCCTGGAAATCAAACAGAAAATTAAAACAGCATAAACATAAAAAAACATTTTCAGATGAAACATTTACTTATAAACACAACCAATACTCATTCATTTCAATATAGTAGCATGCAACTAATTTTTAAATTTTAAATTTTAAAAAGTTACTCACCTGAATTTGAAATAGACGGAACTTCCATTTTGAAATGCTTTTGAACTCTGAACTCCTTTAAAAACTGTCATGCTTCTATAAAAGCTTGTTTTAAAAACTTGCAGACAACACCAAAGATCCTAGTTTCGACTTGATTTGAATTTAAAACTTCTTTTAATACCAATTTCGAAAAAATGAATGCAGGCAGGCCTATTTTTAAAACTGCAGTTGCCCTGGGTTTGATGGTGTGCAGATTTGCATTTGAACATGAACTACAGGTTTGAAAAGAAAAAGTGCTTTGCTTTCTGTTTGAAAATAGCAGGTGCATTGATTTTGAAAATGCAGGCTACAAATTTGAAATTTGCAGGTTTTAAGATTTGATAATGAGGAGTTTGTAATAGATTTTGGTTTTGAAGATGTTTACTGGAAATTTGGATTTTGATCTGAAGAGTTTGTAAACTGATTTTGTTTTGTACTGGATTTCTGGATTTTTGGTTGAAGAGCTGTTTACAGATTTTGGAAAATGAGGAGTTTTACTGATTTGCATGAGAACAGGTTTCTTTTGATTAGAAAATGAGAAAAAGGGATATGAATGGTAGATGATTAATTATATATGCTATTTTTAGATTTTATAAAATAAAAGAAAACAAATTTAAAAGAAGCCACTTGTAAATCATTTCAACATTTGTCACATTTGAAAGTTTATCTTTTAACATTTGTTATATGAATCTTAAGAAATCAACACATGTCTTTTTTAAAAAAAAATTAATTAGTATTTAATTTACATGTTAGTATATAAGTTATGCCAAATAAATTAGTTAAATAGTATTTTATATGTATATAAAATTTTTAAAAGAAATAAAAACAAATTATACTTATAAATAAAAGCTCATGCATATAAAAATAAAAACAATTTATATTTTGGATTATAAAACTTTATATTCAAATTCAAATCAAATTCTAAAATCAAATATTTAAAAATCAAATTATATATACAAATTAAATTTGAAATAACAAATGCTATTTTTATTCAAAATCCAATTGTAAAACAATACATTATTAATATTAATTTTAGAAATAACTCATTATCAAATTAAAATAATTATAAAAGAAATTATTTCTTCTTTATAAATAAATTACTTATTTTATTAAGCTATATTTTAAAAAGAAAACAACACAACTCTTTTTGTTAATTCATTAAATTTAAAAACTTAAGCCAAAATCATTTTAAACATTAAAACATCTTTATTAACAATTTAAAATAGTATACTTATTTATTAAATAGTTTTGAAAAACTTAATATTAAATTAAACCAAAATTTCTAATTTATTTAAATATATATATATATATATATATATATTATAATTTTAAATCATGATTCATTTATTAAATTTGAACTAAGATTATTTATTTAATAACTTTGAAAAGCTCATATATTAAATAAAAACAAATTTTCAAATTACTAAAAATATTAGAATTAGAAAATATGCTTTATTTATTAAATTTAAAACAAAGCTAATCTATTTACAATATAAACCATATATTTATATTATAAATAGAAACCAATTTATTAGTTGTAAAAATAAAATCTACCAATTTAATATTTATTAAAGGAAAATTGTAAAATCAATTTGAATTATTATTAACAAAATTATCAATATCAATTTAATTTTTAATGCAGATTATTAAATTGGTATTGTCAAAAATTCTGGGATATGGCACATAAGGCCTAACTACGGATGGCCGCTCCTATCCAGCCTTATTCTTCGTAATAACAGACAATATTTCCTTTTAATACTCTTTGTTATTGTGAGCATAGAGGTGGGGTGTTACAAGACTCAACTTTGAAGTTTGGAGCTTCGTTTGGAGATCCAACTATCGATTCAGCTTTCAGCTTTCCAGTTGATTGGTTCAGAGAGGTCATCTGTTTGTACTGGAGACTTCACTGATTTGAGATATTCTATTGTATTTTATTTATAACTCTGATGTTTATATAGTAGCTTCATGAACTACCATTTATCTATTCCACTGCATATTATTATATTACTCGATGTCTGTGATTCAGTGATTGATTTATTTACTGTATATACTGAGTTTTGCTAAATTTAAATTAACAATTTGATATTTTGTACAATTCAAGTCCGACATGTGTGGATGCGAATGGTTGAAAACATTGGGTCATTACAATTAGTATCAGAGCTTTGGCACTAGGCAAACTTAGCATATATGGTAAATTTATTTGCAGAATCACTTTCGTTCAAGCTTGAATTTCTTCCTCTTTGATTTGGTTTTCCTTTGGACTTTGGAACGTTTCCCGCGGTTCCAAAATCCATTATCTTCTCTCCCTATCCGTGGTCCTTGATTCTAGAGTATCCCATAACTCCACTTCGAATGGTCTCTATAAGAATAGGCGATCCCGCCAATCTTTGAATGATTTGTAACGGGGTGAGACTCCTTTACAATTGGCATTGATTCACGGGAGATTTATTATCCCTCAGGTTAGATGCTCCTATCTCTTTTTATGCCAAATTCTATCTCTTGCGATCGAATGTCGATTTGCCTTACAATTCCACATCGATCTTGTTCTTGAAGCCATGGTTGACTGGTTAAGGTTGCCAAGATTTAAGTGAGTATATCCATCCCTATTTTGAAATTTGATTATCTCATCTTCGATCGAGCCTATATTTGTTTTGAAATCCATTCTAGAATCATCGTTTGAAAATCAGGTTTATTTTTATTTTAGAAGTTGTTTATATATCGAAATTATTATTTTGATAGGCATATTTATATTCTATATATAAAAGTTAAAACGTTTTCGAAATGATTATATACCTTTTAAAAACTAGAATTTGAAATTTCGAATGGATTTGAAATTTTTAAAATTTTATAAAAAATTTGATTTATGTGAAAATGATTTATGTCTAAAGGGTTTTGAATTTGAATTTCGACGAATTCAACTCCAGTGTTTTGAAATTGGTTTTAAGATTTGGAAAATATATAGTAATACGATTTGAAAGCATTTTTCAAATAAGAACTGTTTCAAATGACATCAAATGAGTTCAAATGATTTGGAAGAAATTTCAAAAAGTCCTCAAGAAAATATAAGTCCAGAACTCACTTTTGTCGCTGGAAAATAGTTTCGGTGATGAGTGCACGCATCATCGACGTTAATTTTCGAGTTTCAATGAGGGAGGGGCCACTTTAATAGCTTTGCTATGTGAGTGTTTTTGTGAGACCAATTTTGATTTCAAATTACGAAGTACAATTTGATATTTCCGAAAGATATATGTATATATTTGAAACGATTTATAGTGAGCCCGGTGTTCAGTCCTCGAGTTTAAGATTCAACTCTATATATTGAAATTCATTTACTGATTTGTTATTGATTTCCAACTCTAGAATTGGAAATTCGATTTCTTCGAGTATTTTAAAGGTTCGAGCACTTCCAAATTGAGGTTTAAATTTTCAAAATTAAGTAATTTCAAATAGTATAAATCTTTCGATAAAGTAAATGAGTTTGAAAAAGTTTTGTTTGTGAATGGATAATACTATTTCGAATTATACTAATTTGAAATTTTGTTTTGAAATGTTTCGAATAAAATTTAGTTCTAAAAGTTTTGACTTTGGAACATCTTTTATAAACTATATATATATTGAATAATAATTTCGAAAGTTAAATTGGATCTTTCAAATAGAAATAAATAGTTTAAAAGATTTAAAGGAATAGTTATAAACTTGGAAATCATTTTGTGTATAATTGATTTTGAGAAAAATATTCGGTTTTGAAAAAGATTGGAATGTAAAAGCCAATATTGATATGATGATTTTGGAAATGAATATGTTTGACCTAAATTATGTTGATTTGGAAACTAGGATTATTTTCTAAACCTATTATTTTGGAAACTTTGAAACTGAAGATATTGAATTTGAAAGAAACAATTTGGTGAAATCATATATGATTTTGAAACTGAACGGATATTGGAAATGATTTGAAATTGAGAACCTTGTATTATTAAGTACTTGATTTAGGAGTTGTCGAACTTATATAAAATGGATTTGTATAAGTAAAAAGTTTATTTGAAAACTATTGATTTGAAAGGTACTCAATTTGGAAAGAGAAATCTTATATAACCGAAGTCTATATAAGTATGATTTGCTATACTATTGATTTGGAGAGTATTCGATTTGAAATCTTATGTATAATGGACTTTGTATAAGTATGATATTTGAAAGTGATTTGAAAAGGTACTATATGATACATATTTTCGAAGTAAAGATATGGAAAGTGCCTTCTGCTTGGTATCCGCTATGTGGCCACATTGTGAATTCATTCTATCGATATTATTCTCTCTGATTTTAGTTTTCTGGATGTGATACTCGAGTGTCCTACCATGGCGTAACCCATGGTCGTTTTTTCGGGTAGCATAATCCGCAAGGAAGAGATTGCTTAAATGGTACGGATGTTTCCTGGGGGATCTAGGCGTAACCATTGTTATGTATCCTGCTGTCCACGGGTTTTTGTTATCATGGCGTAATTCACAAGGCAGTGATTGCTTAAAGGTAGGATGTTTCCTGGGAGATCCAGGTGTAACCGTTGTGTATCTGTGATCCAGGTGATTTGTTTGGATTGTACGTTCCATATCGGTTTTGAAGGCTTTTCCAAAAAATTCACTGGTTGTTGAAGCAGGTTTACCAAGTACTTGAAGAATTCTTGCTTTGCACCTGATCAACGCATGGCCAGAGTCTGCAAGAACGAGGACAAACTTGTTGAAACATTGTGTTATAGAAGTATTTTATTATAAAAGTATATTATTATAAAGGTATTAATTATAAAAATATTTCCAAAAAAGAAATTTTATATTAATATTTGAAATTGAAATTCTTATGGTTTGAATTAACTATTCGTGCCCGGTACTATTCTTGAATCTACCTTATGTGCTCAGCTTATTTTTTCACCTATATTATGTTTCTAAATCTACCTTATTTTCCTTTTTGAATATATCCTTTTAAAGTGTTGTTTATTAATATACTACCAGATTTAATAATAAAATTATTAATGTTTTATGTAAATAATCGATCTTTATAAAAATAAGTGAATGGATTTAATAAAGTGAGATTAACCAGAATATTAATATTAATCAATCTAAATTGAAATTTATATGGTTTTGAATTAATTGTTTTATTTTATTTTCCAAATCTAATTTTTCCCTCTGGTTGTTTCTATTCTACCTCATTCCTTTTCGAGAACGAAAAGTTTTAATTAGGGGAGAGTGTAACGACCCATAAATTTTAGTTGGCTTTAATAACGTATTTAATTGAAATTTTAGTGAAATTTTAAATAATGATATTTTAGTATATAAATTTATTATTTGAAATATGTCTATTTAAACATAGCAACCGGTAAATTTTCATCAGATAAAATGGATGTTTATTTTATTGTATAATTCTACTTCAATTTATATCAGTTAATATTTGATGATAACAAAATGTTTCTAAAGTTGAATATTTTTCTATGGAAAAATTGTAAATCATCTTCTAAGCAAGAATTCATTTTTCGGTTTTCCAAATTCAGACTTCTATAGCTCCATCGATCTTATTTTTCTACGATTTAGCTGCATTTTCTGCTAGCTGAAATTCGAATTTTTATAATTCAATCGAATCAATGATATCTGTCCACCATTTTGATCGTCTCGTAGTGCTGATCTCTGCGGTATATTGATTTCTGTATTGTGAGTTTTGATACGCGACGGAAATGATAAACTGTTCGTCGTACCCTACCGAAACTGTGACCTTTTGATTTTCTTGCTTCCAAATTTGAACCGTGACTCCAAGCAATATAATAAATTGCTTTAATCACCTTTGCGGAATTCGGTAACGTGACTGTTATTATTCCCTATATCGCTTTATAGCCGTTGTCCACTTTTATCCGTCCTTTCACTTTCTTCTTTTGAAACATTAAGAAATTTTTTTATATATTATTTTCGCTTACACTTCTCCTTCTTTCAGATATGCTCATCCCCTTCTTCTTTTTATGGCAGCAGACCCCTTCACCACTGAACACCCCAAGCAGCCGCAAGTCTCATCTCCACCGTCCCTTTCCCCCTCTCTCCTCCATGCGAACAGCCACAACACCATGTCCTCCCTCCCCAACCGTGTACCCCATGCTCCACCGTGACGCTTTCCTCTTCTTTAAAAAAAGTAGTTATATACCTGTTGTGTTTCTTTTTTGCATTTCCTTATAGTACTTGTGCTAGGATGGCCTCACTACTCCTATTGCATGTTCGTGCCCCTTCAACGTGAGCACCGTAGCAACCACGCATCCGCCTATGGCAGTCTCTCCCTCCAACGCACCTGCCTCAGCCACCACTTTTGCTCCGCCATCTCGAACCATCTCGTCCCAGGCCGTGACCATCTCCGGCCATCCCTTTTTCGCCTGCCTACCTCGGCCTCACCAACCTTGCCGCCTGACGCACCTCCATCCCAAGGCAGCCTCGTCCACTTCAGCTCCACCAAAGTTTGCATCTCGTACCTTGAACTGATGCCTCGTCCCTTCCATGTCGATGAACAAACAACTCTGCCCCCAAGCACCGTAACCAATTACTACCAGCCTTTCTCCCTCCTTTGCCTCTTCTACTGTATAGGTTTGTGCATTAATGTTTTAACATATATGGGTAAGGTGCTACATACATTATATATAGCACACATATATATAGTGGAATTTTAGGTGGAGATATGTGCCGTTAAATGTGACAGTGAATAAGGATTTTTTTTTTTTTTTTGCAAAATAATGTGTATAACATGTTCAAGTCATATTGATGTCAGTCATATATTATTTAGCAACTTTGATTTTACTGTACATATATAGTATTGAAGATTGCGTTGGTATAAATATAAAATATAGTTTAACATATGTTAGTGACATATTTTATTTGTTACTGTAAGATTTGGCCAATATGTATGCTGGTTTTTTATGGATATGTAACGGTCTGAGATATCTCATTTTTGGATTAAGGGATATATTTGCATGTTGACAAAATGGGCTTGAATTTTATATATACCTATTTTTAATAAGTAAGTTGATACTGACTTTTATTATATATATTGCTTTATTGTACAAAACTTGTATGTGAGTGTATAAGTGTGTTTATGTGCATTGGATATGTATAGGTGTATGTGAATTTAGTTTTTCAAAATTATATGGATATTTTTTGGGTTACGTATCTAATACTGATTTGAATATATATATATATACATGTATATATATTTATTTAGTTTAATTCATATCTTCCAATTCTAATTGTTCATCGATTCATTTTTTACCAGCTCAGCTTTGCTTTAATCATTGATTCGTGCAAATCTAGCTTTACTTAGGTGTGCTCAGATCCGTAACTCATTAAATTGTCTATTTTCTCTAGCCTCGAAAGGTGAGCAATTACTCATGATTAACGTTCTAGTATTTATTAAATTTGGTTTCAATTAAAGCGACAATTAAAATATGCCGCTGTACCCGTATATATTTATACGGATTGAAATGATAAAAATCCGTATCACTTGACCATAGAATAGAAATTATACACCGATGCCGCTGGTCAATATAGATATTTTGAAATTGAATTCTATGGTATTGAAAAGAAATATATGGTTTTAATAAATACTGATTTAAATTATTGTATATAAAGGTTAATTTACATATAGATTTGATAATAGTATAGGATTTAACTAAGATTGATTTAATTAACACGAAATATGTTTAAAGATTTATTAAATTTGTATTTCAGAAATAGATTGGTGGAATAACTTTATAAGGTTATGTTGGGAGTATATTTGAGACTTATTTGAAATTATATTTAATTAAGTATTTCTGAATTAAATCGATTTGAAGCAATTTAATTCGAAACTTTAAAATAGGATCTTATAACTTGATTTTAGATTTAAGTAATTTAATGGATATTTCGCGTCTAAAGAAATCAAAGGTAATATATTGAAAATGTAATTTAAGGTCATATAGGTATTATTGAATTTATTAAGTAAATATATCAAAACTAAATAATAGTGAAGTCAAATTGGGGGACAAATGCAATTATCAAATTTAGTCTTTGAAATGTTGAATAAAGCTTCGAATTATCTTGACTTTGAATTACATTGAAATTTAAATGGTTTATTTGTTATTTCAAATCTGTATTTGAAATCGATAAGATTTGAACTTTTTTAGTCAGAAACTGAATCGAATGGAAATTGATAAATTGAGATTGAATTAAATTTGAATTGGAAAGTCGAGTTGATTTTGAAGCGATTTGTGAAGTTTGAGGGAATCGCAAATACTTTACTTTATAAATTATTTAATATAAATATACTATTTCGGGAAATAGATATAATTGTAATGAAATGATAATTTGGTTTTGAAATATGAATTAATTTGAAATGACCACGGTGTTATAGTGTATATTTCTACATGTAGATAGTTCCTCGGATCCTTAGAGGATGGTTATCCCAAACATCCCCAAAGTTACTTGTATTTCAGTTGATATTTCACTTGAGTTGGATTTATTGATATAAGAATATTAATCTTAACTCGAGTGTTTTGTGTTTTGCTTTACGCTCGGGTCAGACTGAGTGTTACAACATTTGAGACTCACCTTTGATGTTTGGAGCTTCGTTTGGAGATCCAACTATCGATTCAGCTTTCAGCTTTCTAGTTAATTTGTTCAGAGAGGTCATCTGTTTGTACTGGAGACTTCACTGATTTGAGATATTCTGATGTATTTTATTTCTAACTCTTATGTTTATATGGTAGCTTCATGAACTACTATTTATATATTCCGCTGCATATTATTATATTACTCTATGTCTGTGATTCTATGATTGATTTATTTACTGTATATACTGAGTTTTTCCAAATATAAATTAACACTATGATATTTTGAACAATTCAAGTCCGACGTGTGAGGATGGAATGGTTGAAAACATTGGGTCATTACAGTTGGTATCAAAGCTTTGGCTCTAGGCAAACTTAGCATATATAGTAAATTTATATGCAGAATCATTTTCGTTTGAGCTTGAATTTCTTCCTCTTTGATTTAATTTTCCTTCGGACTTTGGAACGTTTCCTGTGGTCCCAAAATCCATTATCTTCTCTCTCTATCCATGGTCCTTGATTCTAGAGTATCCCATAACTCCACTTCGAATAGTCTCTATAAGAATAGGCGATCCCGCCAATCTTTAAATGAATTGTAAAGGGGTGATACTTCTTTACAATTGGAATTGATTCACCAGAGATTTATTACCCTCGGGTAAGATGCTGCTATCTTTTGTTATTCCAAATTCTATCTCTGGCGATCGAATGTCGATTTTCCTAAGATTTTCGCATCGATCTTGTTCTTGAAGTCAGGATTGACTGGTTAAGGTCACCCACGATTTAAGTGGGTATGTCCATCTCCTATTTTGAAATTTGATTATCTCATCTTCGATCGAGCCTATTTGTTCTGAAATCCATTCTAGAATCATCCTTTGAAAATCGGGTTTATTTGTATTTTAGAAATTGTTTATATATTGAAATTATTATTTTGATAGGTATGATTGAATTCTATTTATAAAAGTGAAAATGTTTTCGAAAGGATTATATATCTTTTAAAAACTAGAATTTGAATTTTGAAAGGATTTGAAATTTTGAAAATTTTATAAGAATTTTGATTTATATGAAAATGATTTATAACTAAAGGGTTTTGAATTTGAATTTCGAGGAATTGAACTCCAGTGTTTTGAAATTGGTTTTAAGATTTGGAAAATATATAATAATACGATTTGAAAGTATTATCCGAATAAGAACTGTTTCAAATGACTTCAAATAAGTTCCAATGATTTCGAAGAAATTTCAAAAAGTTTTCAAGAAAATAGAAGTCCAGAACTCACTTGTGTCGCTGGAAAATAGTTTCGGTGATGAGTGAACCATCATCAACATTAATTTTCGAGTTTCAAAGTGAAGGAAAGGCTACTTTAATAGCTTTGCTATGCCAGTTTTTTTATGAAACCAATTTTGATTTCAAATTACGAAGTACAATTTGATTGTTCCAAAAGATATATGTACATATTTGAAATGATTTAAAGTGAGCCCGATGTTCAGTCCTCGAGTCTCGGATTCAACTCTATATATTGAAATTGATTTACTGATTTGTTATTGATTTCCAACTCTTGAATTAGAAATTCGATTTCTTCGACTATTTTGAAGGTTCGACCACTTCCAAAACGAGGTTTAAATTTTCAAAGCTAAGTAATTTCGAATAGTATAAATCATTCGATGAAGTAAATGAGTTTGAAAATGTTTTGTTAAGTAAGTGGATAAGACTATTTTGAATTATACTAATTTGAAATTTTGTTTCGAAATGTTTCGAATAAAATTTAGTTTTAATAGTTTTAACTTTGGAACATCTTTTACAAACTATATATATATATATTGAATAATAATTTCGAAAGGTAAATTGGATCTTTCAAATGGAAATAAATAGTTTAAAAGTTTTAAAAGGATAGTTATAAACTTGGAAATTATTTTGTGTATAATTGATTTTGAGAAAAATATTCGGTTTTGAAAATATATTGGAATGTAAAAGCCAGTATTGATATGATGATTTTGGAAATGAATTTTTTGACCTAAATTATGTTGATTTGGAAACTAGGATTATATTCTAAACCTGTTATTTTGAAAACTTTGAAACAGCAGATATTGAATTTGTAAGAAACAATTGGTGAAATCATATATGATTTTGAAACTGAACGAATATTGGAAATGATTTGAAATTGAGAACCTTGTATCATTAAGTACTTGAGTTAGGAGCCGTCAAACTTATATAAAATGGATACGTATAAGTATGAAGTTGATGTGAAAACTATTGATTTGAAAGGTACTCAATTTGGAAAGAGAAATAATATATAATCGAGTTTATATAAGTATGATTTGATACACAATTGATTTGGAGAGTATTCGATTTGAAAATGGAATCTTATATATAATGGACTTTATATAAGTATGATATTTGAAAGTGATTTGAAACGGTACGATATGATATATATTTTCGAAGTAAAGATACGGAAAGTGTCTTCTACTTGATATCCACTTTATGGCCACATTGTGGATTCATTCTATCGATTTTATTCTCCCTGATTTTGGTTTTCCGAAGGTGATACTCGAGTGTCCTACCATGGCTAACCCTTGGTTGTTTTTTGGGTAGCGTAATCCACAAGGCAGAGATTGCTTAAAGGGTATGGATGTTTCCTAGGGGATCCAAGCATAACCATTGTTATATATCCTACGGTCCACGGGTTTTTTTATCATGGCATAATTCGCAAGGCAGTGGTTGCTTAAAGGTACCAATGTTTACTGGAAGATCCAAGCGTAACCATTGTGCATATGCGATCCAGGTGATTTGTTTGGATTGTACTTTCCATATCGGTTTTGAAGGTTTTTCAAATACTTTCACTGCGTGTTGAAGCAGGTCTACTAAGTACTTGAAGAATTCTGGCTTTGCGCCTGATCAACGCATGGCCAGAGTCTGCAAGAACGAGGATAAATTTGTTGAAACATCGAGTTATAAAATTATTTTATTATAAAAGTACATTATTATAAAGGTATTTATTATAAAAATATTTCCAAAAAAGAAATTTTGTATTAATATTTGAAATTGAAATTCTTATAGTTTGAATTAACTATTCGTGTACGGTACTATTCTTTGAATCTACCTTATCTGCTCAGCTTATTTGTTCACCTATATTATGTTTCCGAATCTACCATCTTTTCCCTTTTGAATATATCCTTTTAAAGTGTTGTTTATTTATATACAACCTGATTTAATAGTAAAATCATTAATGTTTTATGTTCATAACTGATCTTTATATAAATAAGTGAATGGATTTAATAAAATTAGATTAACCAAAATATTAATATTAATCAATCTAAATTGAAATTTATATGGTTTTGTATTAATTGTTTTATTTTGTTTTCCAAATCTAGTTTTTCCATCTGGTTGTTTCTATTCTCCTACCTCGTTTCTTTTTCGGAGACGAAAATTTTTAAGTGGGGAAGAGTGTAATGACCCATAAATTTTAATTGTTTTTGGGGAAGAGTGTAACGACCCATAAATTTTAATTGTTTTTAATGACGTAGTCAATTGAATTTTAGTGAAATTTTAGATAATGGTATTTTATAATATAAATTTGTTATTTGGAATACGTCTATTTAAACATAGCAATCGGAAAATTTTCATCAGATAAAATGAATGTTTATTTTATTGTGTAATTCTATTTCAATTTATATCAGTTAATATTTGATGATAACAAAATGTTTTCCAAACCTGAATATTTTTCTGTGGAAAATTTGTAAATCATCTTCTAAGCAAGCCGTCAATTTTCGTTTTTCCCAATTCGGAATTCTATAGCTCCGTCGATCTTGTTTTTCTCCGTTTTACCTGCATTTTCCGCTAGTTGAAATTCGAATTTTTATAATTCAACCAAATCACTGATATTTGTATATCGTTCTGATCGTCTCGTCGTGCTGATCTCTGCGGTATATTGATTTCTGTATTGTGAGTTCCGATAGGCGACTGAAATGATAAACTGTTCGTCGTACCAGTACCGACATTGTGACCTTTTGAATTCCTTGCTTTCAAATTTGAACCGTGACTGCCAAGCAATATAATAAATTGCTTTAATAACCTTTGTAGTATTCAGTAGTGTGATCGTTTTTATTCACTATATCACTTTATAGTCGTTGTCCACTTTTATCCAGCCTTTCACTTTCTTCTTTTGAAACGTTAAGAAATTTTTTATATATATTATTTTCGCTTGCGCTTCTCCTTCTTTCAGATCTGCTCATCCCCTTCTTTTTCTTATTGGCAGCAGACCCCTTCACCACCGAACACCTCAAGCAGCCGCAAGTCTCATCTCCACCTTCCCTTCCCTCTCTCTCTCCTCCACGTGAACAGCCACAACACCATGTCCTCCCTCTCCAACCGTGTACCCCATGCTCCACCAACACGATTTCCTCTTCTTTAAAAAAAAGGAGTTATATATCTGTTGCATTTTTTGCATTGCCCTGTTGCATTTCTTTTTTGCATTACCTGATAGTGCTTGTGCTAGAATGGCCTCAATACTCCTATTGCATGTTCGTGCCCCTCCAACGTGAGTACCGTAGCAACCATGCATGCATCTATGACGGTCTCTCCCTCCAACGCACCGGCCTCAGCCACCACTTTTGCTCCACCATCTTGAACCCGCTCGTCCTAGGCCGTGACCATCTTTGGCCTTCCCTTTTTCGCCTGCCTACCTCGGCCTCACCAGCCTGCCGCTTGACGCACCTCCATCCTAAGGCAGCCTCGCCCACATTAGCTCCACCGAATTTTGCATCTTGGCCCTTAAACCGATGCCTCTTCCCTTCCGTGCCGATGAACAAACAGCTCCGCACCCAAGCACCGTAACTAATCACAACCAGCCTTTCTCCCCCTTCCTCTTCTGTTGTATGAGTTTGTGCATTCATGTTTTAACATATCTGGGTAAGGTGCTTTATACATTATGTATAGTACATACATACATACATATACATATACATACATACATACATACATACATATATATATATATATATAGTGGAA
Source organism: Allium cepa (assembly GCA_030765085.1). NCBI lineage: Eukaryota > Viridiplantae > Streptophyta > Magnoliopsida > Asparagales > Amaryllidaceae > Allium > Allium cepa. The sequence goes on along the minus strand of CM060942.1, from coordinate 380,356,289 downwards.
TTTTGGGTGGAGATATGTGCTGTTATATGTGACAGTGATAAGGATTTTTTTGCAAAATAATGTGTATAACATGTTCAAGTCATATTGATGTCAGTCGTGTATTATTTAGCAACTTTGATTTTACTGTACATACATAGTTTTTGAAGATTGTATTGGTATAAGTATGAAATATAGTTTAATATATGTTAGTGACATATTTTATTTGTTACGGTAAGATTTGGCCAGTTTGTATGCTGGTTTTTTACGGATATGTAACGGTCTGGGATATCTCATTTTTGGATTAAGGGATATATTTGCATGTAGACAAAATGGGCCTGAATTTTATATATAGCTATTTTTAATAAGTAAGTTGATACTGACTTTTATTATATATTTATTGCTTTAAAGTACCAAACTTGTATGTGAGTGTGTAGGTATGTTTATGTGCATTGGGTATGTATATGTATATGTGAATTTAGTTCAAAAGTATATGGATATTTTTTGGGTTAGGTATTTAATATTGATTTAAAAAAAAACATATATATATATATATGCATGTATGTATGTATGTATATTTAGTTCAATTCATATCTTCCAATTTTAATTTTCTCATCGATTCATTTTTTACCAGCTCAGCTTTGCTTTAATGTTGATTCGTTCCAATCTAGCTTTGATTAGGAATTCGTGCTCAGATCCGTAACTCATTCCATTGTCTATTTGCTCTAGCCTCGAAAGGTGAGAAATCACTCACGATTAACGTTTTTGTATTAATTAAATTTGATTTCAATTGAAACGACAATTGAAATATGCTGCTGTTGTTATTTAAATTGTTATCTATGCTATTATCTTTATCTGTTCACCTGTGGATATGACACGATATCTCGTTGTATATCTGTTATTTAATCATTGAAGATATATGCCTGTTGTTATATGTTAAATTATACCTGATATCACTCTGCAAGATAATTGTTAGTATACAATTCACTATGGGTTGAAATGATACATACCGAATGGACTTTAGAATAGGAGAAAATCGTTATGGGTTGAAATGATAGACCCAAGCGATTTTCATTTGATTTGAATTTAGGATTGCGGGTTGAAATGATATCTACCCGTATATATTTAAATTACGGATTGAAATTATAAATATCCGTATCACTTAACCATAGAATAGAAATTATACACTGATGCCGTTGGTCTATATAGATATTTTGAAACTGAATTCTATGGTATTGAAAAGAAATATATGGTTTTAATAAATATTGAATTAAATTATTATAAATAAAGGTTAATTTACATATAGATTTGATAATAATATATGATTTAACTAAGATTGATTTAATTAATATGAAATATCTTTAAGGATTTATTAATCTGTATTTCAGAAATAGATTGGTGGAATAACTTTATAAGCTAATGTTGGGAGGCATATTTGAGACTTACTTGAAATTGTATTTAATTAAGGATTTTATTTAATTATATCGATTTGAAGCTATTGAATTCGAAACTTTAAAATAGGATCTTATAACTGGATTTTTGATTTGAGTAATTTAATGGATATTTTGCGTCTAAACAAATCAAAGGTAATATATAGAAAATGTAATTTAAGGTCATATAAATAATATTGAATTTATTAAGTAAATATTTCCAAACTAAATAATAATGAAGTCAAATTGGGAGACAAATGCAATTATCAAATTTAGTCTTTGAAATGTTAAATATTTAAATATTCGAATTATCTTAACTTTGAATTACATTGAAATTTAAATTATTTATTTATGATTTCAAATCTGTATTTGAAATCCACAAGATTGATTATGTTTAGTCATAAACTGAATCGAATCGAAATTTATAAATTGAGATTGAATTAAATTTGAATGGGAAAGTCGAGTTGATTTTGAAGCGATTTGTGAAGTTTGAGGTTATCACAAATAGTTTACTTTATAAATTATTTAATATAAATATACTATTTTGGGAAATAGATATATTTGAAATGAAATGATAATTTGGATTTGAAGTATGAATTAATTTGAAATGACCACGGTGTTATAGTGTATATTTCTGCATTGTAGATAGTTCCTTGGATCCTTAGAGGATGGTTATCCCAAACATCCCCTAAGTTACTTGTATTTCAGGTTATATTTCACTTAAGTTAGATTTATTGATATAAGAATGTTAATCCAGACTTGAGTGTTTTGTGTTTTGCTTTACGCTCGGGTCACACTGAGTGACATAGTATTTGAGACTCTCCTTTGAAGTTTGAAGCTTCGTTTGGAGATCCAATGTAACGACCCTCAATTTGAGCGCTTTAAAATATAGTATTTAAATTTATTTTAAATATAAAATATAAAAGGTTTTATGGTTTAAATAATATTCGATAGGATTCGAAAATAGAAATATACATAAAAATAGTAACATTTGCCTATATCGACAATAGTGACAAAATACTAATTTTGGAAAAGTATGTTCAATGGTTAAATAAATTGGCTTAATTAATTTATGAGTGTTTATATTTTTAAATAGCATTATACAAATTTATTTTTAAATTTGGTTTACATAGATAAATAGTTTAACTAAAATGTCAGAATGTGACCGTAAAACATTTTGTCGAAAAAAACGTTTTGTCGATTTAAAGTAGTCGCAACATCGTCGCACCTTTGTTTTTGTATAGAAACATATATTCAAATAGTGTAAGTATTAATTAATTCACTAAACATTTTTATTTTTACTAATAAGATTAGAAAACTTCTAGAAGTCATTAAGAAAAGTAAGTAAGAATTAACAAAAGTAAGTAAGAAAAGTCAAAAGTAAACATCAAATCAATATCACATCTAAAACCAACATAATTATTATTTTACTTAGCTTAGTTATTAAGTGACTAAGACATAAAGTAAGGATGTGAAAGATGATATTAAATATTGAAAAAGTGGAGATTGCTTTAGATTGAAGTAAGGTTAGTTTGGTAATTAGTAAGAGGTTATTTTGGTAAAATTACCACTTCTTTGTTTTTCTTTAAATATCCACCTACTTCTTCACTTTCGTTCACATTTTCTTCTTCTTCTTTTCTCAAGCTTCTTCATCTTCTACCTCTTCTCTTTAATGGCTTCCAAGCCATACAAAAAAATTATAAAGAGATAATTTCAAAATATTTATAAAATATTCAAAAGAAATCAATGTTCATTCTCTTCAAATCAAACTCCTTTTTTCTCCACATTTTACCTCTTCTTCTCTCGGCCATAACTTCTTCAAAACCGAATCAAAATGTAATTTTTTTTAAATTATGTATTTTTCCAGTGGCTACAACTTTTTTTTGACCACTTTGTTAAATTATATAGCTAATCATGTTAAAAATCCATTTCTTTCCAGTGCATTTTCTGGCCCAATGTTTAAGCCATAGAATATGTCATTTTGTTTTGATCATAACTTAACAAAAATTGTCCTGAATTAAGAAATTCTTTTCTTCCAATAATAAAAAATTCCACTGCCTACAGTTATTATGTTGACAACTTTTTCGAATTTTGAGGTTTGCTATACCTGAAACTAAATTCTTGAAAGTGCATTTTCGGGCATCAATTTTTTTCAATCAAATAATACCTCTTCTTCATTCTATCATATCTCCCTCAAAACTACTTGGATTCAAATGATTCTATTTTTTAAATTTAAGATAAAAGAATTTGGAACAAGTTTTCAGTTAACAAATTTTTCAAATTTTGAGAGTAAGAGAGCCAAAAACAAGAGAGAATGTGACCTATTTTTCGGACCTAAATCTTGAGAATTCAAGTTCAAAGCTCTACCGCTTCTTCTCTATATTCTCGTCCAACCGCCATCTCAAGCCTCAGAAAAGCTATTGGAAGGGGGAGGGCGTTGTTTGTTAGTGTTTAATGGAGTAGGAATTAATTTGTGAAGTGTTGGTCGGTTAGAATGTGGGTAGGAAGTTAATCGCTTTGGTTTATGGTGAGAAACTCTATTTAGCATCTCTACTTATATATATATATATATATATATATATATATATATATATATATTTGATGTTGTGTGTTAACGCTAAAATTTAAACGCTAACACCCCAGTGAGTAGATAACAGTTATGAAAGCACCACCCGTTGGTACGGGAACAAGATACAAGTAAAGAAATTGCAGAAAAGCAGTAAAAGACGACAGTTTTATAGTGGTTCGGCCTAAAATCGAGCCTACGTCCACTTTGATCTCTTTATTGCTGAACAAGTACAACTTATACAACTTTCTTCAATTACAATCCACTCTAGACTGTTAGTACAAACTTTGACGGAGAATTATCTTTCAAACTCATGATAAATGATGTGGATTCTCTCTCTTGAATTTGATGTAATGTCTTCGATGTTTGGAGTTCTTGAAGTGTTGCTTGAGTCGAGAAAATGGCAGAGTTTTGGCGCTTCGAGAATGAACCAAAAGTCCCCCCAGAGTTGGAGGTGGATGTCTATTTATAGAGAGTTCTGGGTGAAAAAAGTTGCTAAGTCCTAACTCGTTGCCGACTTAAGGTAAGTCGTTGCTGACTTAGGATGAGTCGTGACCGACTCATTGAGCTGAGTCTCTGGTTTGTAGAGAGCTTCCTGCCTTTTTCGAACCCACGCTTCAAGTACTAGGTCGTTTACGAGTTATCTGGTTGTAGTTTCTGGCTTGTTTGTATAAGTCGTATACGACTCATCATAAGTCGTAGGTCGTGGTTGACTTAACCAGCTGCCTACGGCTTAAAGCTGAGTTCAGGCTTTGTGAAGGCGAGTCCTAACTCGTAGACGAGTTAAGAGATAGTGTCTTTAGGTCGTACACCTTTTTTAAGTCGTAACACTTGTTAACTCGGTCAAGCTTTAATCTGTTGTGTCGTAGCTCCCTTAAGTCGTATAGACTCCTTAGGTCATCAGGGTCTTAAGTCGTTATCTCTTCTTAACTCGTGAGCCGCTTATCTCGTAAGCAGCCTAACTCGGGTACTCCTTAACTCGTAGAGGCTTTAACTCGTAGGAGGTTTCTAATTCGTGTATTCTTTAACTCGTAGATGCCTTGAGTCGTAGGAAGCTTAACTCGTAAGGCTTCCTATCCCGTAGAGTCCTTAAGTCGTACAAATCCTTAGGTCGTGTGTTTCTTTAAGTCGTAACATGTTCAAAGCCACACAATCCTTTTAAGCCGTAGACCATTCATTTCCTTAAGTCGTGAAGCCTTTTGAGTCGTGAGCTGCTTAACTCATGGACCTGTTAACTCGTGAACGAGATAGGGTTAACATTTGCCCCTCGAAGCACACGCTTAGGTCGTAAGTCGTGTGCTTCGACTTATCATAACCCGGGCATGCCGATTCAAATTCCAACATTTCCAGATATAAAAGCCTGAGTCGTCCTTCCTCTTTCCTTCTTCTCATCACTTAACTTTTAAACTGTTTTCTGCCATTAACGCATCTCTGAGCTCTCCAAGGCGATTTCGATCCAAACTTCGTCCGATTCCTTTTAGTATCATACAATCGTAAGTGATCTTGTTCCCTCTTCGACCGTTAGCCGTTGTTACCTTACATGTTCAGTCCCTCGTTTTTGGCTTGTCCTTTCAAATCCTACGAGCTTTATCAAATCGGTCATTGACGAACTTAAACTCGTTTGGCTTGACATAAGGTGATTCGCGATTTGAGGCGACTTGTAGTGTGATAGGTTAAGGCTATTGCTGTTGAAGTGACCGTGGGTGAACAGGTTGAAAGTTAGAAGGGAAGGCAGGTTGGTTGAAAAACTTGATTCGAATAGAGTGAGGAATCGTCCCATATACAACTCAGAGATTTTCCATGCGACCTAGCAATTTTCATGAGCCGTAGCCGAGTTAAGACTTAAGGGATTTCCAGTTGCTTAGAATCAGAGCCTTTCTTCTGTTCCTTGAGTTACGACTTAGGATTTAGAGCATAATCAGCTTGATGTGTTGACGACTTAAGACAGGAACGACTTAACTCTTGAGTCGGTTACGACTTAACTCTTGAGTCGGTTACGACTTAGCACATGTATTTTTTAAACTCCACTTGAACCTTGAACTGCTGCTTGAATCTTTTACAGATTGCTTTAACTTGTAAGCTAATAACCTGTTAATATAACATTCACAGAGAACTGGGACGAATATACTGTCATTGATTGCCCACATCGAACGACAGATTAGTTAATGATAGATGATTAACTTAAATAAATCGTGTGAACGAAGTGCTATCGATTTCAAGTGGAATATTAAAGCAGCACTGGATTAGTCAATTGAAACTGACCAGCCCTCATTAATATTATGCTTGAGCTTTTAAATAACAAGTTCCGAAATTACCGTAGTCAATCAATCGTCAACCAGTTTAATTCCAGTAATCTTTACTTGTTATTATTATTATTTTTTATTAGCTTTGCACGACACTTCACACTTTTTAGGAAACGTGCACCTTCGCATTTGAACATCCAGTTGCTTGTGTAGAATGACCTCTCATCAAGAAGAGCCGATGGGCCAGGCTGAAGATGTCTTCCCAGTAGCCATCCCTATAGACAACCCTCCGGAGAGAACATCCACAACTTTGAATCAGCGGGTGTTTAACCAACTGCGCGCCCAGTTTGGCATTGATGATGCTGACATCTTATTTCCGGGGCCAAATGACACCGCGGATAGGCCCCCTCTTGGCTTTGTTGCTGTTAATCGCCAAATGTGCTTGAACGACGCTATTCCTCCCTTTAATGACTTTCTCCAACAGTTCCTGCTTCGGTTGTCTATCTCTCCATTCCAATTACACCCCAATGGCTACGCCATTCTGATGGGGTTATGTGTTCTATTTAGGAGAGTTTTGGATCGATTACCAAGCTTCGGGGAGATCTGCTATTTTTGCTCATTCACGAAAACTAAAGACCATCCCTCCATCGTGGTTATAAGAAGCGCTCGAAACCGCAAACTTATTACTGATCTCTCCGAAAGCGCTCACGGATTTTTGAATCAGTTTTTCTTTGTTCGCTGCCCTCCAGGGTTTTATGCCATCTGGAGAGTGGGAAGTAAGATTTCCTGTCTTTACTTTTTCCGTTTTGAAACTTTCTCGAGATCTGAACTCTCAATTGCTAATTTCATTCTTTTCCTGTTTTAGCACTTCCACCCCCTGCCAGGGACCCAAGTCTTAAGCAAATTTTAGAAAGATTAAATGCCGTGCCGGTCAAAGAGAGGAGCATAAAGTTTCTGCTAAACGATGAATTTTTACATCAATACGGACTCCTCCATCCCTCTCGCTTTACTCGGCCTCGTGAAGCTCCAACGGAGGTTCCTGATTCTCCGGTGAAAACTCCTGATCTTCCGATCTCCACTAAAGAGCACATGCGAGGAGAAATTTCTGCAGAAACCTTACTAGTAAAGTGCTCTACTCCAAGAGACGATACGGGACCCTCCGAAAAGCCCGCACTTGCTCCCATAATTGAAGAAGAAGAGGAGCCCCTTTCCCAAACCAGGAAGAGTGCTGACAAAGGAGCTGATGGAGGGAATCAGGTTGGGCATGACGGTGATGACGTTTTTGGGGATTTAAGTGACATAATCGTCACTTCCCAAGAGCTCTTTAAAGATGACCCTGCCTGTGGTAAAACTGTACCCCCGATGATTGAAGCGACATCTGCCCTCCAACAGACTCCAACTCCTTTATCCCAAGAATTGTCACCGACAGTGGGACCTATTACTTCCCCCCAACTGAGGAGTGGTTCGTTAGTCCAACGCGAGTAGTTTGCACTTCACACACAACTAAGGATTTTCCAGCACACTTATGCACTTATCTTCTCATACTCTAAAGATTTCTAAAGCTTATCTTTTCTTATTTCAGATTCTTCAATGACACGCGGCGGATCATATTATCAGGATTTCCAACGCTACGGGGGGCGTGGTCAATATGATTATCGGCGTTACTTTCCCTCCTACAGAGAATCTGATGAAGAAAGGGCTGCCCGAAAGGCTCATGAAAGGAGGACTGAAGAAGAACGTCGCGAAAGAAGGGAGAGAGAAGAGCGCCATGATTCTTGGCAAAGAGGTGATGACTCCCACAAGAGAAAAACTCATGACGATCGAGGAAAAGGTCACATGGGTGAAGACTTAAGCAAACGAGCCCGTCACAGTGAAAAGCAGGCCCCTACTACTCCTGAGAAAGTTACTATTCCTGCCTCACTCGACATTCCTTCTGACTCTCCCGCTCTTGGGAAATCGGATATTCAAACGATAATTAACAGGCCCAAATTTCAAGTTGGACCGGGTCCTGCCACTCTGCAGAGCCGATTTCCTCAATGGTGCCTTAAGGGGGTGAGGTTCGACCTAGACTTGGTTCCCATCGACAAGTCTGCTATGTTGCGCAATCTTGATGCAGTCAAGCTCGATATCGAGAGGATGTCAAACTGGCAGAAGCTTGTTGATGAGCTTCAAAGAGTTAACCGTGCCAACATAGAGGCTATGCTTACTATGGAAAACGATAAGGCCGAATGGCAAAAGGTCGTTGAGCAACACGACACCGAGATGAGGAACATTGCTTCTTACAATGAGGAGCTTGGAGCAAAAGTCGAGGAATTGAAACATGAGCTTGCTGCTTCCTCTACTTCATATTCTCAGAAAGAAGAAGTGCTCCTGAAGCAAGTGAGAGACGCTCACGCTAGCCAGAGGGATGCCGAAGACAGGCTCGAAGCACAAAAAAGAATCAGTGAAGGCTATGTCTCTGATATTGCTGAGCTTCGAAAGAAAAACAACTCCCAGGAGGCGGAGATACAAATGCTTAAGCTTCAGCTTGCCAAAACTGAAAGGGAGCGCGATGAGGCTGTCGCCGGCAAAATCGCAGCCGAAGAATCTCATGAGGTGACCAAAAACAGCTTCGGCTCAACATTATTCGACTTCTACTTGCATAGCGTCTTGGGGCGTGGAAGCCTCGCTTTTCTTGGTCCTAAGTATGAAATCACTTTAGCTGAAGTGTAGGAGGCCGCTCTTGAGATGCTTGGTGCTGAAGGTGCCGGTTACGACGAATCAGCCCTGGAAAGGCATTATTTTGATGATGACGCCCGCGCTGCCCTTGCCAAGGGAAAGGAACAACTTGCCAAATTAAGAACTGAAGTGACGGAAGGGGACCGGCTGGGGAAAACCACTTCAACTACTCTAGTCCAGCCACCTTCTTCGTCTGAAGTCGACATTATTGGTTCCAGTTCCCATCTTGCATCTCCCACCAAAGTTACCACTGAGATTACAAGCATACAAGGTGGAGACGAGGGTGATGAGAGCGCTGATGCGCAAGCTTATGAAGTCGATATCAGGAAACCAGCTTCTCCAGGTAATTTCACAGTTAATCTCGCTACTGTCAATTCTGCTCAAGCGGGTTACTCATTTATTTCGCATGAGTTTCATGAGCTCCTTGGCTATTTTCTCAACCTTGATGAGCCTTCATCTCCTCTCTTTACTGACTTCATTGGTGAACCTTCATCTCCTCTCTTTACTGACTTTAACCTCTTTTCTTCTGTAGAAAAAGTATCAAGCACTGCTCAAATCTCTACTTCTCCGGTAATCCCTCCTCCATCTCTTCAAGTGGCTCCTCCTTCTGCTTCGCAGCCTGGATCACAGGAGGAACAAATAGAGGCTCTCCATGGCCTGGATGACCCCATTGCTTCGCAAGAGCAGAAAGATGAGGGACTTGAGGGAGGCGACATATCTCCGGAGCGGACTCCTTCTGACGATATAACTCTATCTAAACTTGTCACTCCAGGAAGCGAGTCTTCCTCAAAGAGGAGAAGGAAGCAAGGAGCATCAAAGAGGAGAGGGAAGATAATCACTGCCACTGAAGAGGAGCCAGAAGTTGGGCCAGCTGCGCCTACCTCTCCTTCCTCCCTTATACCCACTGGTCGACCCGAAAAGCTGGTCATTCGGCCGGGTAAAGGGTCCAAAGGCAGTAAAAAGAAGTGAAGACTTTAGCTTTTTGTCTTTTGTATGAACTGGCCGAGACTTGTGCGGGTATCGGCCCCCCGCTTTTATTTTGAAAACCTGTATCTGCATTATAGTTGAATAAAATGATTCTTCGTTTGTACAAACTTCTGTTTGAATTTGAGGATGCATTTACTATTTACTATTTTTTTTTTGCACAAGTTTATTTACACGATATTGCAGCGAGCTTATGGCATGTTACTTGAGCGTTACCTTTTGCTGATTTGGCTATACCATATTGTGTGTAATTATACAATATTGCCCCCATTCCATAAGTTTGCTGCAATATTCTATACTTCGAGGGGACTTGCACTCATATTTGCTAAAGAATAATTATTTTATTCTTTAAAGAAAATTTTTGTAGAGTACAACCCCCTTCGTATAAGTTTCAACGCTTTGTCCTTTGGAGAAATCACTTCTTTCTTTTGCTTAAGTACATTTTTTACCAAGTGAATTCTTTTATGCGGTAAAGCGGACCTCTGAAGGGTACTTTAACTCCCTCTCTTTTTTTCTTTTTTTTTCGAGGAAGATTATTCCCCAGAATAGGTAAATTATTCTTTATTCGGAAGTTAAAGTATGCCCCTAATAAGGATTTTTTTTTTATATAGAAAGTTGTACCTCTGAGGAGGGATTTTTCACGTTTCAACACTTGGAAGTTTTATTTCAATCTCAGTGAAACGTGTACCTCCAAAGAGTTATGCCTTAGAAATCCTTTTCACGTTTCAACACTTGGAAGTTTTATTTCAATCTCGGTGAAACGTGGGTTTCCGAAGAGGTCTTTCTTCTTAATTGTGTCCCCGGGAGGGGGTTGTACCTCTGAGGGGGGATTTCTCACGTTCCAACACTTGGAAGTTTTATTTCAATCTTGGTGAAACGTGTACCCCCAAAGAGTTGTGCCTTTGAAGAAAGCCTTTTCACGTTTCAACACTTGGAAGTTTTATTTCAATCTTGGTGAAACGTGGGCTTTCAGGAAGGTCTTTATCTTGTTTTTGCATTTCAACTTTGGTGAAGTGAAATTCCGAAGAGCGGTTATTACACTTCAACTCCTGGCGAAATGTGCCTCCGAAGAGGGCTTTTATTTTGTTTACATTTCAACTCTGGTGAAGTGATATCCCGAAGAGCGGTCATAACACTTCAACTCCTGGTGAAATGGGCCTCCGAAGAGGGCTTTTATTTTTTGGCATTTCAACTGTGGTGAAGTGCAATCCCGAAGAGCGGTCATAACACTTCAACTCCTGGTGAAATTGGCCTCCGAAGAGGGCTTTTATTTTTTGGCATTTCAACTCTGGTGAAGTGAAATCCCGAAGAGCGGTCATAAGACTTCAACTCCTGGTGAAATGTGCCTCAGAGAGGGTTTTCATCGCCTGGAAGTTACTCTCTCATGGTTGGAGGGTCATGACTCCTCCAATCTTTTTTGTTGAGTAGAGAACTTTCTTTTTTGTGGCGTATGACCCATTAGAGGTCTTTTATCCTCCGAAGAGGACTTGTGCTGCTGATGGTAGCTTTGGTTGTTCCTCTGTTCACTTGCTTATGCCTTTTCAGCGATCCTCTTTTTTTTTTTTTTTTTAGTTTTCATTCCCCTTTTCTTGCAAGTAGCTTGTTTAATCTAAGGAAGTGTACTTCATTGCCAGGCAAGTTCGTGAGAACGGGCACTAGCTTCCTAATTGGATGTTTGTTTGTTCAAACAATCTCAATTTATCAGCAAGGGCTCGTTTCTATCGAAATCATTAGCCGTTCAATTGAAGTATTTCCTATCTAGGATTTGAATTCGGGGTCTTTGTGACTTGAAATTAGTTTGTTGAATGATGGTGAGAATCGCTCGGTCTTATTATGCGCAAGTTTTATTTCCATTGTCTGCAAAAATTTAAATCGACATTTCAGCAATACATTTTATGTATTTTTATATCGAAAACAAAGCAAACATATAATGATAATAAGGAACACAAGATTTATAGTGGTTCGGCCATGAAATTGGGCCTACATCCACTTTATATTCTTTCATTATTTATTTGCATCAGTTTCACAATTGCTTTCAATTACATGAATCATACATTCATAATTCTTTTTACAATGTTTCAACAAAATTTTCAAGTAAAGTATGGACGCAAGTGATTGCTGTTCCATGCCCTTGGAATTTGATCTCCATCAACAGTGGTGAGCTTGAATGTGCCGTCAAGAAGTTTCTGACCTATTACATACGGTCCTTCCCAATTTGGCCCAAACACACCTGTCGCGGTCATAATTCTTTTCAGGACTAGATCTCCAATTTCAAGCCGCGTTGTCGAACTTTGAAATTGAAATGTCTGGCTATCCTTTGCTGATGAGCTGCAACTCTGAGATTAGCTTCATCTCTTTTTTCATCAAGGAGATCCAGCGCTTCAAGTTGTAGCTTTTCATTTTCTGCTTGATTGAAATGGATTCTTCTGTGTGAAGGGACCTCTGTTTCAACCGGGATCATTGCTTCCGATCCGTATGCTAACGAAAAAGGAGTATGCCCAGTTGCAGTTTTGTGAGTAGTTCTGTATGCCCATAGTGCAAGTGGTAGTTTATCGACCCAACCACCTTTTGCTCTTTCGAGTTGCTTTTTGATGGTTGATTTGATGATCTTGTTCACTGCTTCCACTTGCCCGTTTGCCTGCGGATGAGCTACTACCGAAAAGCTTTTCTGGATTTTGAATCGTTTGCAAAAATCCTGGAATTCCTCGCTTTCAAACTGAGTACCATTGTCTGTGATTATTTTCTGAGGCACACCGTATCTGCAAATGATATTCTTGGTCACAAAGCTTATCATTTTCTTTGAAGTGATAGTAGCCAATGGTTCAGCTTCAGCCCACTTAGTAAAATAATCAACTGCAACAATAGCATATTTAATCCCTGATTTAGCAGTTGGTAACGGCCCAATGAGATCCATTCCCCAAATTGCAAATGGCCATGGACTGACCATCTGTGTGAGTTCGGTAGAAGGTGCTCTAGGAATTTTGGCATATCTTTGGCATTTGTCACATTTTCGGGAGTAATCTGCAGCATCCCGATTAATTTCTGGCCAAAAATATCCGTATCGGAGAATTTTCTTTGCTAATGTTTGACCACCTGAATGATCACCGCATTCTCCTCCATGCACTTCAGCTAGGATTGTTTTGGACTCTTCCCGGGATACACATCGAAGCAATGGCATTGAGAATCCCCGTCTGTACAATCGGCCATCCTGAATTACATAGCGAGAGGCCTTCCTTAGTAGCTTTCGTCTTTCTATCGAGTTTTCTGGCAGAGAACCTCTGAGTAGGTAATCCAGTATTGGAGTCATCCATGACTCTTGTTCTTGAGATACATTCATAATCCAGTCTATATCCATCTCGTCTATACTTGGCGCTGAAAGGACTTCTACAGGGACCAATCCCAATAGTTGAGCTTCACCAGAACTTGAATACTTTGCGAGGGAATCTGCCTTCATATTCTCTTCCCGAGGAATGTGGCTTATTTAATAGCGATCGAGTTCACATAGGAGTTCCCAAGCCTTTGACAAGTAGGAAGGCAGGTTTCCACCTTTTGCTTGAAATTCCTTCTTGACTTGGCATACAATAAGCTGAGAATCACTAAAGATTTGTAATGCTCGAATGTTTAGCTCTTTAGCGATTTTCAGACCTGCAATAAGAGCTTCATATTCTGCTTCATTGTTTGTTGAAGGAAATTCCAATCTTAGTGCGTAACATAATGATCGACCCTCAGGAGTTTCAAGTACCACTCCGGCTCCAGAACAGTAGTCATTTCTTGCGCCATCAACATACATCTTCCACTGGATTGGGGAATCATTGATCGCTTCTTCCTCACCATTATCTTTCTCTGTGAATTCTGCAATGAAATCAGCTAAAGCTTGTCCGTTGATTGCTTTTCGGGGGTGATAGGTGATGTCATATTGACTGAGTTCAATGTTCCATTTTAGAAGGCGACCCGAAGTTTCAGGGCGAAATAGGACTTGCTTTAGAGGCTGATCAGTGAGTACTTTGATAGGATGAGCTTGGAAATATTGCCTCAGTTTCCTCGATGCAACTAGTAGGCAATAGGCGAGTTTTTCCAACTTGGAGTAATTCAGCTCTGCCCTAGTGAGTCTTTTGCTGATATAGTAAACCGGATGTTGAATCCTTTTGTCTTCCCGTATCAGCGCTGCACTTAGAGCATGAGATGATACTGCCAAGTATATAAGAAGATCCTCACCATTGCCTGGCCTAGAAAGTATTGGAGGCGTTTCCATATGACGGATCAACTCATCGAAGGCTTTTTGGCATTCGGAAGTCCATTCAAAATTCTTCTTTCCTTTCTTCAGGGCGTCAAAGAATGGAATGCATTTATCAGTGGCTTTGGAAATGAACCGACTCAGGGCGGCGACCTTTCCGTTGAGACTCTGCAATTCCTTCTTTGTTCTAGGAGCTTTAACTTCTTTCAAGGCAGTAATTTGAGCCGGACTAGCCTCAATGCCCCTAGCACTGACGATGAAACCTAAGAACTTTCCGGACTCGACCCCAAATGTACATTTCAGAGGGTTAAGTTTCATTCTGTATTTCCGGAGGACTGCGAACATTTCTGCTAAGTGTTCAATGTGATCCGCTGCTTTCCTGGACTTCACTAACATGTCGTCGACGTAGACTTCCATAGTTTTGCCCAATTGCGGTTTGAACATAGCATTAACAAGTCTTTGGTAGGTTGCCCCTGCATTTTTCAATCCGAAGGGCATAACTCTGTAGCAATAAAGTCCAACATCTGTGATAAAGCTTGTATCCTCCTGATCCGGCTCGTGCATCATGATTTGGTTATAACCGGAGTAAGCATCCATGAAAGATAACAATTCATGTCCTGCAGTTCCGTCTACCAGTTGATCGATCCTGCGTAATGGGAAGCAATCTTTGGGGCAAGCTTTGTTTAGATCAGAAAAATCAATGCACACTCTCCATTTTCCATTAGCTTTCTTGACCAACACAGGATTTGAAACCCAATTCGGATATGTAGATTCTTTGATGAAGTTATTTTCCATGAGTCGATCAACTTCTTCTTTCAATGCTGCTGACCTTTCTGGACCTTGGGTTCTTCTTTTCTGTTTAACTGGCGTAAACTTTGGGTCAATATTCAGAGCGTGTACTGCAACTTCTGGGGATATTCCACACATATCGGCATGAGTCCAAGCAAAGACATCCAGATTTGCTTTCAGGAAAGATATCAAGATATTCTGAATTGACACATTAAGCTGTGAACCCACATTTAACACCTTATTTGGGTCCTTCGGGTCAACAGGTACCGGAACTGTCGTTTCCACCGGTACCACTCTATTCTCCCCTGCACTGGCTTTTCTGGGATCCATTTCTTTCCGTGCCCCGCTGTGCTCGCCAGTGCAGGGTCCGCCCCGTAATTGCTACAAGGCTGGCTCTTTGATGCGGACCGGGGTTGCCGCATCCTTCCCCATTTCTCTTTTTCTTGACTCTCGCAGCTCTGTCAAATAGCACTCTCGCGCAGCATTTTGATCCCCTTTTATAACTCCTACTCCATTGTCAGTAGGGAATTTAATAGTGAGGCACCACGGGGCTAGGATAGCTTTGAATGCTGCGAGTGTTGGACGGCCAAGAAAAGCATTATAAGCAGAAAACTCATCGACAATCACAAATGTTTGCTTGCGGACCACTTTCCTTTCTGCTTCTCCAAGTTCTACAAGCAGATCGATGGTCCCAATTGGTTGTTTTGGCTCCCCAGTGAAGCCAGCGATCTTTTGTGATGAGGCTTGTACATCAATCATAGGGATTTTCATCTGGTCAAATGTCTTCTTGAAGAGGATATTGCATGATGCTCCGCAGTCAATGAGGACTCTTCTGACAATGGCCGGTCCAATACCAGCCGAGATGACCAAGGGGTCTAGGGTAGGAGCTTCTATACCTGTGGAATCTCTGGTTCTGAAAACAATATCATCGCTGAAAGTTTTCTGTTGTTTCAGGGGCGTAGTGTCTTCTAAAACAAAGACGTCTTCTTCGGCGGGAGCATATTTCAAAGCCCTGGAATATCTCTTCATCTCACCCCAGCTCTTGCCAGCTGGGTGAGGCCCCCCTGTAATGACATTGATAACGGGCCTTCCAGATTCATGTCCCGTAGCTTTCTCACTTGTCCTACGCTGATGAACAGGAACCTGTTGCCCCTGACTTGACGATGCAGGATTGTTGCTATTTTTCTTCACGAATTGCTGCAGTTTGTTCTCTCTCAGCAACTCTTCAATCAGATTTTTCAACTGGCGGCATTCATCAGTCTCATGACCGGGTTGATTGTGGAAGCGGCAGAATTTCCCACTCTGTATGGCTTTTTTCCCGGTTCTCAAAGGGATAGGTTTAGGGAAATCGACGGAATCTTTAGTGGCCAGGCAGATGTGCTCCGGTGTATGTGATAATGGAGTATATTCTGATGGCTTGAAGGATCGGGGCTTCTTCAGATTACCCTGTTTCTTCCCATTACTATTCTCCCTTTTTTGCCCCACCGATTCATTCTTGCGTGGAGCGACAGTGTTGTCTTCTGCTTTTTCCAACACTGTCTTTACTGGTAAAGGACGGCTTTCCAAGCGAATGAATTCATCTGCTTTTTTGTAGAACTTTTCGAGAGAGGTTGGCTCCTTCATATTTAACCATTTCCCAAATTCGCTTGACTTATCAATAGCCCTCATCAGATAAGTCAATATCATTCGTGGTTCAGCATTGTCCACCTCAGCAAGTGCTATATTGAAACGGTTCAAGAAGGATCTGATAGACTCACCAGGATTCTGCTCTAAACTCGATAGTGACATAATGTCCTTGGCCTTCGAAGCATATAGCCTAAACTGCTCCTTGAATTTTCTGGTCAAGTCTGAAAACTGATCGATAGATCGGACTGGCAACTTGGTGAACCACAGTAAAGCCACACCTTCCAGGTATACGGGGAAATATCGGCACTTTATTTCGTCGGAGGCCCTGGCACCTGTCATGTGCCAATCATATTTATACAAGAACTCATTCGGATCACTTGTCCCTTTGTAAGCTGGAATAGTCGGAGGGACAAACTTCCTTGGAAATTCCGCCTTCAAGATTTTTTCAGTAAACGGAGTTTTACTTGGGGCGAAACCCCATTCCTTCTCATCTTCAACCCTTTGCATACTTTCTTTCATGATCTGCCGGACCATTTCAGAAAGATATTCCTCATCATGCCGAGTTCTAGATCCACCAGCCTCAGGGACTGCCTGCTCAAAGGGACTAGTAGCCCTTTCCGGAGCATTCCTCTCACTAACATCATGAATGTTGCCAGCATAGTTCCTTTCATTTCAGCTGGTTGATTGTTTGCCCCAAGTAAATCGTTCAACTTATTCAGAATCAGAGCATTCTGGGCACTTTGAGCCTCTAGTTGTGCATTTTGGGCGTTTATCTGCTGGTTTAACCCTAGAATCACAGCATCCAACTCCGCTTTCGTAACTCCAACAGACGGAGTAGGTTGATGAGGCACAGGGGAAGCGGAGGTTCCCTCTTGAATGTTTCCAGATCTGATAGATCTACTTTTCCTTCCAGGAGCCATAATCTCAGATATACTTCTGGTTTTTAAGGAAATTCTTTCTGCAAATCTCTGTGAAGCAATGATGACAGTTGTCCTGAGTTCAATTCTCGGTGAAAGCACCAAAAATGTTAACGCTAAAATTTAAACGCTAACACCCCAGTGAGTAGATAACAGTTATGAAAGCACCACCCGTTGGTACGGGAACAAGATACAAGTAAAGAAATTGCAGAAAAGCAGTAAAAGACGACAGTTTTATAGTGTTTCGGCCTAAAATCTAGCCTACGTCCACTTTGATCTCTTTATTGCTGAACAAGTACAACTTATACAACTTTCTTCAATTACAATCCACTCTAGACTGTTAGTACAAACTTTGACGGAGAATTATCTTTCAAACTCATGATAAATGATGTGGATTCTCTCTCTTGAATTTGATGTAATGTCTTCGATGTTTGGAGTGCTTGAAGTGTTGCTTGAGTCGAGAAAATGGCAGAGTTTTGGCGCTTCGAGAATGAACCAAAAGTCCCCCCAGAGTTGGAGGTGGATGTCTATTTATAGAGAGTTCTGGGTGAAAAAAGTTGCTAAGTCCTAACTCGTTGCCGACTTAAGGTAAGTCGTTGCTGACTTAGGATGAGTCGTGACCGACTCATTGAGCTGAGTCTCTGGTTTGTAGAGAGCTTCCTGCCTTTTTCGAACCCACGCTTCAAGTACTAGGTCGTTTACGAGTTATCTGGTTGTAGTTTCTGGCTTGTTTGTATAAGTCGTATACGACTCATCATAAGTCGTAGGTCGTGGTTGACTTAACCAGCTGCCTTCGGGTTAAAGCTGAGTTCAGGCTTTGTGAAGGCGAGTCCTAACTCGTAGACGAGTTAAGAGATAGTGTCTTTAGGTCGTACACCTTTTTTAAGTCGTAACACTTGTTAACTCGGTCAAGCTTTAATCTGTTATGTCGTAGCTCCCTTAAGTCGTATAGACTCCTTAGGTCATCAGGGTCTTAAGTCGTTATCTCTTCTTAACTCGTGAGCCGCTTATCTCGTAAGCAGCCTAACTCGGGTACTCCTTAACTCGTAGAGGCTTTAACTCGTAAGAGGTTTCTAATTCGTGTATTCTTTAACTCGTAGATGCCTTGAGTCGTAGGAAGCTTAACTCGTAAGGCTTCCTATCCCGTAGAGTCCTTAAGTCGTACAAATCCTTAGGTCGTGTGTTTCTTTAAGTCGTAACATGTTCAAAGCCACACAATCCTTTTAAGCCGTAGACCATTCATTTCCTTAAGTCGTGAAGCCTTTTGAGTCGTGAGCTGCTTAACTCATGGACCTGTTAACTCGTGAACGAGATAGGGTTAACATTGTGTTATGATTGCTATGGATGCTTATTTATGCTTTGATCATCAAGTATTGATTGGTCGATATGATTGTTAAATTTTTCTATGAAGTCGGGTTGATACACGTCGATTATCACAAAGGAAAGCACTTTCCTTTTGAAAATGAAATGGTGTATATAAAACGCTTAAAACTATTGGAAATAGTTTTAAAATGAGTTAGAAATATTTTATAAACATTTAAATTTGTATAAATAAATAAAGGAAGAAAATCGAGGTTTTTTCTTGTACATTTTAAATATGTCCAAAACAATTTTCTACAAAAATCATGCTTCTGCAGTAATGTGACCAAAATTTAAAATTGATATTTTAAATACTTTAAAAATATGAAATAAATCCTAAAAATCTTTTAAAATATGTTAAAAGATATTTAAGTTGAGAATATGGATTTCTAAATGATATAAAAGTCTTTTTGAAGAATATAGCTTTTAAAACGCTATTTGCAACACTTTTCGCAAGGCTTTTCGCAGTAGTTTGAACTTTAGAAATGCAGTTTTAAACTTAACAATTCTTTCCTATATATTTTGTGAATGATTTCAAAGGAATAATTAAGTAATGCAAAGATGATTTGGGAGTTTTAATAAGATTTTGAATAAATTGTTAAGATGAATTGTTTATACCACTTAAACAAAAAGTGAATAATATTTAATATAATAACAAACTGAGTAACGCGAAAATGACTTGTACATTTGTCCCGACTGTGAGATCTGGGAAGATAAAACAAGGTGTTTAACTAAGGTTAGGAATGGAGCAACCAGTGCCCTGAACTTACCTGACCTATATTTTCTCTTTTTAGGCGAGGGGTGGACTAAAATTGAAAGGAAAGCCCGGATGCTCTAAAAGGTCATAATTAAGTTTTCATATGATAAAAGAAAAGAAATAAATTCTTTGAATTTATTATAAATGGTCTAGATATAAGATTTATAAAATTGATATTTTAAAAATAAAAGTAATGGAATTATAAAAATGTTTTGTAAATATTAGAAATGGGATTTTCATCAAATTTATATATTAGTTTACAATTGAAATATAGAAAATAATTTATAATGGATTTTATAAATAATAAGATTTGAAAGGAATGAATTTGTAAATAAGAGTTTTATAAGTAATTAAATTATAATTGGATTTTGACTTATAAGTGAGATATAAATGGAATTTGTTGGTAAAGAAATTTTGTATATGGAAGTTTATAAAATATAAATTAAATTTATAAACACTGTTTTGTAGATCTGGAATCATTAAATTGATAAGTTAAATGTGAAATTTTATTAAAGGAATTATATTCACGATTTTGGATAGTGAATAATCCTTTAAATTAAATGGATGTTTTAGAAAGTATAAAAAGGGAATATTTTCCCTAAGTTAAAAGTTAAGAAAAAAAATCTTTGATTAAGATTTAATGAATGATTAGGAAAGGTTTTCCTAAGTAAAAGAGAAAATGATTTAGAATTACTCCAGGATTTAAGAAAGGTTTAAATAAATCAAAAGATTTGATAAATGAGGCTTAATGATTCCTTATACTCTTGAAAAGAAAATGAAAGAATTTGAATAGAAGATATCTAACAAAGTTATTATATAAAAGATGAAGTAATTGATTGATGTTTGATATCCACATATGAACTTAACATCTTTTAAATCGATGATTGGCTTCGAAGGAACCAGGGTCCGATTTGGATAATTCCTATTGAAAAACCACTTCGAATCAATGTATACGTTTGAACCTGAAGACATGTTGAAGATGATGACTATTGAAGACCATGGATCTTCATAACATGAGGACTGTTGCTTGTTGATTTGCTCGGGGTCGCACCCATTATAGAGTTATATATGGCAGTGGTCTCCTCGTAGTGGAGATATTTTGGATTGCAAGGACTACTCACTACTAGTGGTAGTAGGAGAGTGCCTTCGGTTTGTCCTTACGTACATTGGTTTTTACAAACGTACATCAGTGGGGGTAGAGAAGGAAACTTCCCTTAGCTTAACACCCTCCTTGAGACGTACGAGCCCAAGGGTTGTATTTTGCAGAAGGCAATTAGTAGTTAAACGGAAATGGCAATGTGGCATTCAAAGATGTGATATATGCTATGTGAAAAGGTAATCATTGCCTTAAGCCTTATCAAACAGGAAATGACCAAAACAGGATTAGATGCGACAAGACTAAGTGGGTCATTCCCAATTAGGGTATGATCATTCCCTTCTAGATATATTTATTCCCGCTACGACGTTGGGATGTAAATTAATGTGGTGTATGGAAAACGAGCGCTCGGTTAAAGGTTGGTAACGACTAGGGGATGACATATTCGGTACTATCTAGTTATAGAGGTAAGCCGGTCTTGTGTTGGCAGAGGAGCTTTGTGATGGTTCCTCGGGGCATCCATCTAGAGGTGTACCCATTTCGGAAGGCAGACCCTTTGCCTGGTCATTTGTTTGGAAATCCATTCTCCAATAAGAACCTACGGTTTTGTTTGTATTGGCGTAATGAATAGCCTCGAAATGCTATATGGGTAACCATTTCGGATAAGATTAGTAAGTTTATTTGCAAATGTTTTCAAAGAATGTCATTAGAAATAATATCAAATGTTTTGATATAAAAGTATTTTAGTTATCATAAGGTAAAAACCCGTCTGTGTTTATGTGTAGGCGTGGTCTTATGAGATACTCTTTCTTTTAAAAAGGTTTTATTCAAAGGCTAACATATGATACTGTCATTAATTATTGAATTTTTCTTACGCTGGTTTATCAAGCCTGATCCGGGTATTTTCAGTACTCGGGTCAGATCCGAGTAGTTTAAGGTTAATTCGAAAACGGTTAGAGTTTCCTGAGGAGAGCTGGAGATATTCATCGACGTATGGACACGTTATATTATCCGCTGTACTTAGTGTATTTTGTTTGATGTTTGTCAGCAATTGTAAGGACAAATGTTTATAACTATCTAGGGTGAATTTATGATGGACTCTGATATATGTATTTAAAAGTTTTCCACTGTAAAAATATTTGATCAATATTATATGTTACTCCATTCGTGTGGGATTCTGTTCTATCTATTTTTTTCTTTCTACCCTTAATAATCCATCTTTTCATGCAATTTGAGTTGGACATGTGTGGTTTATTGTCGATTCAAAGGGTATGGGAAAACGGGACATTACATCCAACTATCGATTTAGCTTCCAGCATTCTAGTTGATTTGTTCAGAGAGGTCATCTGTTTTTACTAGAGACTTCACTGATTTGAGATATTCTGTTGTATTTTATTTCTAACTCTGATGTTTATATAGTAGCTTAATGAACTACTATTTACCTATTCCGCTGCACATTATTATATTACTTTGTGTCTGTGATTCTGTGATTGATTTATTTACTGTATATACTGATTTTTTCCAAATTTAAATTAATAATCTGATATTTTGAATAATTCAAGTCTGACGTGTATGGATACGAATGGTTGAAAACATTGGTTCATTACAATTTTATTTCTATTCTTAGGGATCTAATATTATGAGCATTTTGAGTGATATTTGATCGGCAATAAAAATTCTCTTGCAGTCTAAAAATTAAGAGTGAGTGGATAAGGCATTTGTAAGTGATTTAAAAATGACAAAAATATGTAAATTTTTCAGATGCAATTAGCAAAGTTGAATCGAGTTATTGAATTTTTGTTGTTGTTATTAAATCAATAGAAATGTATTTTGGAAGCATACACATTTTAATTAATTACTTCTTTAAAATGAACATGCCTTGTACTTTTGCGTCCAGAGCTTTTGAACTACTAACATATGGAGTTAAAACTCTGCTAAAGTCCTGTTAAATTCCCACTAAAATGGGTGGTGCTCTTCGACTACTATGCTTTTCCAATATAGCACTATTGAACAGTAGCTCCACTTTAAGCTTCGTTATTTTTGCTACATTCGCTAAATCCAGACTTTGTAGCACCTGTTTAGCAACATGAACATAAAAAGGTTGATTTGACAATTAATGTTTTG
This sequence comes from Allium cepa, assembly GCA_030765085.1. Lineage (NCBI taxonomy): Eukaryota > Viridiplantae > Streptophyta > Magnoliopsida > Asparagales > Amaryllidaceae > Allium > Allium cepa. The sequence goes on along the minus strand of CM060942.1, from coordinate 380,333,470 downwards.
AAACAAATTAGCAAATTTAGGATAAAGACCTAATTTTAAGACATACGTGCTCAATATAATTTTGAAATCTATTATAATCATCAACTTTGGACTGCATAAATCATGGTGTTCTTCGATTTTGTTATATAAGGTTAATTAATATATTTTTTCTACACAAATGATGTGAGAATAAGAACCGATGAAATTTAAATATTTGGATTTGTATCGAATGAAGTTTTTTACACCTCCGTTATTTCGGCTAAACTCCCGCTATAAACTTTTGCACTTCCACCACTATGAACCGCTCAATGCTTTAACTAAATAGCTACCGACACATGCTTTGTTCCATTGTTTAATTAGTTTTGTTTTTAATCCCTGTAGAGTATTTGATCCACAATGTATAAAGAACAGAGTACAGATCCACATTCCTTGAGCTTTTTATTTTATTAGTATTTTGAAATTTGCTTTTAGGTTAGAAGAGAATATGTAACATCCCTGATTTTGGCGATTACCTATAAATATTAAATTATAATGGTAGTTATAATTTAATATTGTGAATTAAGAATAAATTGGAGATTTAAATTGTTTATTTGAAATAAATAAAATGGATTTTGGAAATAAAATGTAAAAAATAAAGTTTTACAAACTTTTTGATGGTTTTTATGAGAAATGTGAGTGAAATATGATTTTATTCAGAGAAAATGTAATAATTCTTGTAATTATTGTCAAGTATTTCTGTTATTGATTCTTAAAAGAAGTATGTTGTTTTAATATGTGTTTGTAATAAATAAAAAGATGAAATTTGGTTTAAAAAAATAAGTTTTGGACATAAAAATGATGCTAGAATGATTTATTGCATTTTATTACGCAAGAAAATAATTTTGTAAAAGTTATGTTGTTGAAAATAGCATTTTATGTAAATATTTGTGTAAATTGTGTATTTTTAAAAAAATAAGAGTTTTTGTTAATAAAAATATTTTTATAACTAAATTGTCCTTTTATTAGTTGTAAAATGTTTTGTAAACATGAAAATATGTTTGTCTAAATTTAGTGTTTTGAAATTTTGAAAAAATATATATGTTGTTTTAATTTGTTTATCAATTGTATATATGTGATTTAGAGATAATTTGATTTTTTTGGCTAATTAATTTTTTTGTTAATGGGTCAAGCCCATTTAGAGTCCAAGATTAAGAAAAGAGAAGCTTCTTTGTAACATCCCGCCTTTTCATTTGCTTCAAATCGACACACATGCCGATTCAAACCATACGGAAGGGAGGATTGTTATGGGGCAAATAAGAAAAACAGAGAAGAAATAAACAAAATAGAATCTCACAACGGAAGGATAAAATATAATAATAAAATATACAGTTTATAAAACTGTTTAAAATCATTTATATAATACATATTAGAGTTACACATACCAATAACAATGCAGCGGAACAGTGTGTAGTGCACTAGATAAATAATAATAGTAATACTACAAATCTTCGTCTTCGTCCTCCAGAGCTAAACTTCAAATCCTGAAACGCTCGGACTGACCCGAGCGAATTGAAAAGACAAAACACTCGAGTCAGAACTAAAAGATCTTATGTGAGTTAAATTAACAGAAATAAATATGAGTGCAGTAACTCAAGAGATGCTCGGGATTTACATCTCCTAAGGATCCGTTAAACTATTTACTATGTAGTATATTGCGCTATTATAATAGTGTCTAATTGTAAAATAAACTTACTTTTTAATAGCGTTAAGGGATTACCCATATAGCCCTTAACACAGAATATATTCCCCTAGTCTATACAGTACCGTAATCTCCCCCGTACTGGACGTCGTCAGAGGGCACTCCATAGGTATGGTACAAATCAAAACTCGTAGTAACGGCTCGGTATGGTAGGTGACACGGCACAACTAGGCATTGCCAGGGTAGATATACCAATTGCTATCCGGGCTGGTGGAAACGCGTAGCCGCAGTTACCGCCCACCTCGAACAAACTCCCCCAAAATCAAAAATAGAAGTGGCCACTGAATCAATCCAAAGTCAAAGTATAATATCGAAGAGGAGCGTCCGATCAGAGGTATGACCTCATTGGCCCGAGAATCACTCCTGTTTTAGCCGCCTTATGCCAACTCACGGGAGTCGGGTCCACGTATTTACCTTACAGGAAATGTCGCCACCACCTACTTCATTCTGGAATCTCCACCTCGTACACGGTTAGTCAAAGTGGTTTTCGGTATCGACAGAGAGTATGTCCATATCCGATCCCGGTCTCTTTTCCAAACAATCGTTATTATAACACCGCGGTCATTTAAAATAGTTTATACTTTAAAACCAGAATAAAAATTCCATTTCAACACTATGAATACGATATCATCTTAAAACCCAAAACAATATGATATCATTTTATCCAAATATATTTCTTTTCCAAAATCATACTGCTTTAAAATTTACAATATCTGGAAACCAAATATTTGACTTATACTTTCAAAGCATAATATTTCGAAATTCATATATTTTAAAACCATAACTTCTAAAACTTGAATGGTTTGGATATTCAACGAATGTAAAATAAATGGTTTTACTTTAAAGTTACTTTGTAAAGAAAAATAATTTCCATGGCTTTTCAAATATATTTCTTTATTTAAAGTTTAAACCATAATTTAAATATCATTTCAAGTTCCAAAAACCCCTTCAATTTCTATATATATATATATATATATCCATTTGGAGTATTAATATTTCAAAACTAAAGTTGGATTTTCTTCTTTCAACAATAAATATTCTATTATTTAGTCATGAATATTCATATAAATTCCATAAATAAAACTCCAATTTCTAGCAATTAAATATTCTCAAATTTACTTTATACTAGAATTTTCATTTTTAATTCATCTTGGAAAATCCAGTTATAAATATCATACCTTAAAATTTCCAAACTTAAACATATAAGATAAATTTCCAAATTCCATTTTCTCAATTTTTCATTTTTATTCAACAAGTTTATACACAGCTTAATTTTCAAATTTTTAACTTCATATGTATATATATCGAAGAATAATATTTTATAAAATATCAAAAATCAAATTTTTATAAACCGTATCCCATCCAAACCATAGAAACCACTTTAAAATAATTTATATATAGACCACGGTGCCTGTATGTAATTTTCTATCGTATGGTCAAGTGATACGGATATTTATCATTTCAATCCGCAATTTAAAATAAAATTTTGCGGTTGTATATCATTTCAAACCACAATCCCGAATGAAACGAAAAATGCATGATAACTCGCAGTTTAATGATATAAAATAAAACATCCATTCATCAACATCATCCATCATCCAAATCACAATCATCATCCAATAATAATTCAATATCAATATATATCTGATAATATATATCAGGTAATAACTAGCGGTTATATTCAAAAATAAATTAAATCAACTATTAAACTAATAGTTTATAATTAGTAATAAATTTTATAACTGTTTACTAGCAGTTCCTATGCAAATAAATAAATTATAACTGTCAATTAATATGCAATAAATAAAATAAATTAACAGTTAAATTAAATAACGCGCTTTATCAAATATGATGAACAAAACATGACAAACAGTTATAAATAAATTTCTACTCATTTCTAAAATAAATTTAACAAACATAAAAACTTTTAGAAGTTGTGAGTGGGTTAAAACACTCACCTTTTTGAATTTAAATCGCATTTAAATCCGATTTAAACCCAAAAATTCGATGATCTCCAAATCTGTCCAAACAAGCGTCCACGCGTCTGGAAATTTATTACGATCCTAACAAAAAAAAATTCGCGTGAAACGGATAACGTACATAAAAGTTATGTCGAAAATTCGATTGAAAACCAAAAATTAAATAAAACAAATAAAACAACTCACCCCTACTCTCTGAGCCACGTCATCACGTGAGGCATCATGTTTCTCTTCTCGTACAGAACGAAACACGCATTTTCTCTCCCTGGAAACCAACGCACCCAATCTCCAAACTTTGACCGTCGTTCCACCACTATTCCGGCCACCGTTCACCAAGCTACCACCACCATCGACCTCGCCTTGATGAGCCGCCCCTACCTATACCCCTGCGACTCGCCCACGTGTCCACCAGAGCCGGCCGCCGCCCCCTTATCCAAACCCTAATTCGTGATTTCACGAAGATCAAGCCGTTGATTCGACCCAAAAACTATACTGATGCAAACCCCTCAGTTATCTCCACAATACCCAGAAACAGTTTTCCGATCGGGCGAGTTTTGTTGCGACGATGATGAGTGGCCGAAAATGGTTTGAATTTTACTAGACGAATGAACAACTGAATCGAGAAACGAATCACGGATCTGTGACGTATACATCGACAGCTACAACATATATTTTTTTGAGAATTTTCTGGAGAGTTTGAATTTTCACTTTTGATTTTGAACTGTAGATAGATCTAGGTTTTGCAATCATTGAGGAAGAGAAAGAGATGAAGAAAATGAACGTATAGACAAATGATAGAAGATGGAGGCTAGGGTTTATAATCGTCTATTTATAAGTAGGGTTGGATTGGAGTAGATAGACCAGACAGATGAACGTACGGAACAAACTATGGCCCAAAAAGCCCGTTCTAACCCCGGAACGAAAAATGTTAAACCCATATATCCAAATAGGTATTTTAAAATATTCTGAACGCGATGGAAAAAGTTTCACGTCCAAATTTGATCGTATGAAGAAGTTATGCTGAAAACAATGTTTCCAAATTGATTTCAAATTGATTTTAATTAAATCGATTTCAAGGCGTTTCGCGTCCGTACGATCAAACGACAGGTTTGATCGATACGAAACTTGAAACCCTACAATAATTCACCGGTACGGATCCGATGAAACTGGTTTCGTCGAAATCCGAATCCGTAGCCAAAATGGCTATTTTTATATTCATTAAATAAATTAAAATAAATCATAAAATCCAATTTTATATTTAAATTCTAAAATTTGACCAAATTTTATTGCTTTTATATTTCTTAATCAATTTAAATGTTTTAACAAGTTTAGATGTGAATTATAAGTTGATAAGTTTATCAATTGCAGTGTTAATTTCTCCACTTCCTTATATTTAGGAATTATAAATTAAATTCTCAAAACCCATTTATTAGATTTTCAACTTTTATATTCTCACCTTATATCCAAAATAAGGATACCACTTACATTGGTTCATGATTTCACATCATTATCCTCAAAGTCCATTTAAATTTCAATAATGAAAAATTTAACCGTTAAATTCCTTTTTATTATGCAATAAATGCAATGGTTGAATTTGATACTCTAATTAGGTTTATAAATCCTACTTCCTATACATTAAAACAACCCATGGTCCTATTATAAATAGAATTAGGATAAATTTTGTCTTATAAAATTAACCCTCTACAAATACAAACAAAAATCTACGCTAACTGCACCATTTAAATCAATTAATTGTAATTGAGTCTACATTAAATGTTATAAATTATAAATTGGAACCTCCATAAATTTGTTTATTGATTTAAAATCTTTCTATTCAGTACATAGACATTTTATGGGTATAAATAATATTTGAATTATAATACACTTCATTAGTGCAGGCTTCATTTCTTATAAATTCCCTTTTATTACTAGAACATATTAACAAAACAAAATAATAAATTTAGATTTATTTCAATCTATTTCCATTCTTAACTTAATATACTTAATGAATGGTTAACCTAAATAATTGTTACCCTTTTACATTCAAAATCACTTACAACCATTAATAACAAAAATGTTGCCATAGATTTAGATTCAATTAAATAAATTAGATGAATGGGTAAAACTTTGTAATTATCCCAAATGCCAAATATATTTATGCATTAATTACTACTTATTATTATGAATTCATTTATAAATTTACTAGTTGCCTTTGTCATCTTATTTCATATTTACTACCAAACTTCCTACTTAGTTATAGTTTATCAATATATACATACCTAGGCAACTCAAGTTCTTGTCCTTTCTGTTATTTCAATTAAATCGGGTATGCACAAATAGATTGTTAATTAACTTATTCCTACAAAATTATTTACATACATTCAGTTCCAAATTTTAGAGAATTAAATTCTAATTACTTACCCCTTAATCCAACATGCATTTAAATCTTTTTATTTTAAATAAATTTATTCAATGTTGACATCCACTAAATAAAATTTACTTTCATTTATATGGTTGCAATTCAATTCAGTTATTATTTCATTAATACTATTTCCACTTTATATCTTCCAGTATAAATCAACAAATTATAACTTATAACCACAAACGCCAATTTACGTTATTTCAATCTATTGCCATATAAACATTTAAATTGTTAACCTTTAATTACAGTTACTATATCTGATTCCTACATTTACTCAAATAAAATCTTAAGACTTTTATTTCATTCTAAATTAGATTAGAAATCATATTAAATTAACTCGTTTAATATCATCGAATTTAACGGGTCGTTACATTCTCCTTCTCATTTTGGTACGTACAGTTCATTACAGCAAGCGAAAGAGAAACTGCAAAAGCTTCTTCCTCTTTTAGACCTAATACCTAAAATCTCCAATTCCTTCAAATATTTGCTGGAAATAATTAAATTGAAAGAACTATAAATACGTAATCACTACAACAACCAATTCTACTTCTTCAATTTCAGATTTTTAAGAAATTTGTTTGCTGAAACTTTTATTCTTTTGTTGCATGTTGGGTTCTTTGCAAGTTTTAGATTTTTACAACTGAATCGGAAGCAAAGCTTCCATCTTTCTTCAAATTTCCATGGGCTTGCTCTTCAAAATTTCTAAGGTGGGTTGCAAACTCACATATATATCTCTATAAAGTATTAATTCTTTGAATTGAGTGATATATAACAATAAATAGTTGAATGGTTTGAGTAATTTGATTGAATTGTTGAAATTTGAGACGTGGTTGCTGAATTATTATTTTTATGAACATTGCTGCAGTAAAACAGCAATACCTCAGTGTAGATTGATCGGAATTCGTTCATTCTTTTTGTGGTAGAAAGATATTTAAATAAGCTATAAGTTCTATTTCAATCATTTTTCGAAATTCTATGTTTAAAAGGGTCGAAATTAAGTTTGAAACTGATGTTATAGCACAACCATTTGAAATTTCTTGAGTTGATATCTGACAGTAAAATGGCCATAACTTTTAAGCCATAAACCCAAATTACGTATACTTCTTTTTTTTAGAAAACTAAGACATAAAGGAGCAACTTTCATGTTGTATGTTTCTGCAAATTCTATGATCTATAGGGGCGAAATTTAGTTTGAAACTGATGTACATAGCTCTGTTCTGTGTAATTTTTTTTTGAAACCTGATCTTAAAATCACCATAACTTTTGAATGGCAAATCAGAATTGAGTGAGACTTTATCCATTTGGAAGATATATTTATATGGAAAATCTTTCATGTATCGTGTTTTCTGTAATTTAGAGGTTTGCTATGTCAAAATCCAATTTTTTTACTATTGTCCCGAGAGCAAAAGCAATATTTGCTCTATGCTTAAGGCTGAAACAAAATTGGCCATAACTTCTTCGTTTCTTATCCGATTTTGATAATTTTAGATGTTTCGAAATTATGTGCTACAATATTTGTTCATTGTGTTTTCTAGAATTTTGAAGTTTTCTTTGTCGAAATTATGGTTATAAGTTGCTGTCCTGAGAACAAGATGACAACAACAACAAACATTGACCTTAAAATTGTATTAGCTTATTTTTACTCTTATCCTCTTCCGGTTTTGATGATGTTTTTGAGATTTTTGAGAGCTATGATGCATTCAAATTTAAATAGAATTCGGATTGATTTTTAGTTAAATATGAGTTGAATTCGTATTGAACTCAAGTTATCGGTCTTGAGTTATCTTTCTTGTTTTTCATTGTTTTCGAGTACAGTTTTCACTGAACAATTTTTTGAAGTAATTTTTGAAATAAATGGACATTTCAAATTACTATGGTATAGTATTTTAAAATTATTTTTCTAATATAAAAAAACCTATTTATTCCCTATAATAAAAGAATTTCAAATATGGGTTTTATTAATCTTTTCAGGAAAAAGTTTTAAAAGCTTGTTTTCTCTAGTAAACTATTTTTAATATAAAACACATACTTTTGTACTATTCGAATGTTTAAGAAAGAGAATTAAACGATTTAGTATAGCACGTGGTATGGGACATGTGCGTTTACTATTTCGGTTAATTCTGGACTTGTACGATCGAAGCTATTTGAGTTTAATATTTCTGAGATGTTTTGCCATTTTATGGCGTATTTTGATTTTTATAATTCTTATTTATTGGAATTATTTAAGATGGCCAATATTTGGCAAGTATTATGGTTTGACATCTCCTATGTAGGAGTTTGATCGATGAGAACCATCACGATGTTTTATTTACTTGCCAATGACATAAGGCAAGTCTTGAGTTTATGATTTCATATTTTGAGATTTATGGTTTATGAGAAACTGATGCAGCACGATCTACAATTCCTCAAGAGTTAAGTCGGTCACGTGTTAAAATGATTCTAAGTCGTGAGGAGGAAGCTTTGGAGTTGGGTAGCTCGGAGATTTTAAGTCGTTACCGACTTACGGAACACAGTTCACGACCTAAGGCGAAAACTCCAAGTCGTTTGTGACTTATTAAAACAAAGGGGAACGAGTTAGAGAAGGGACGGCCAAGCCAAACTATGAGTCGTTCGGTGTTGGGGGGAAATGAGTCGTCCACGACTCAACGAGAAGGGATTGAACCGCCTAACAACATTACCATAAGTCGCCAGCGACTCATCATGAAGCAAGGGGAAGCTCCATCTTGGGAAAGCCTTGAGTCGGAGGAAGTGGGGGACGACCTAACTGAATCGTTCGAAGAGACAGGCCGCAAGGAACTGGGAAGCTGAGTCGTATGAGTGTTGAGTCGGTCAGTTGATGAGTCGGTTGAGTCATGAGTCGCATTGTATGTTGAGTCGTATTTTGTTAAGTCGGTATGAAGTTGAGTCGTGAGTCGCTTGGCAAGATGAGTCGTTATTTGTTTTCTTGAGTCGGAGGTGTGGTCATAAGGCTGGGCCTGTTGAGTCGTATACTTTTGAGTCGGTCAGGTGGTTACTATGTTTGAGTCGTGTAAACCGTGTTGTGTAGTTAAGTCGGCAACGACTTATGATGAGTCGGTCGTGTTTGAATCTCTTGCGTTGAGTCGGTGCCGACCTATGGGTTGTAACTCCTATAAATACGCGTGCGTTGTACATTTTTAGGAGGTTGATTTGGAAATAAAATTTCTCTTGTTGATTGCTTTGTGCTTTCTTCTCCAATTGGTAGTTGAGTGTAATCTCCTATCTCCACTTACGTCATTCGAGTGCGCTCGAATCCACGTTTGCTGAAGCCGATTCACGGTATCTAGTGCGCTAGGTCAACGTACGAAGAATCGTAGATCTTTGAACACGGTATAGTGCGCTATCAAAGTGTTTGAGATAGCTAGAATTCGGTATCTTCGGATCAACGAATTTGGGCATTTTGGTATCTTCAACTCACCGATTGCTACATTCCATCGATTGAAGTTTTGTTTGATTAATCCGCTGCGTCATTATTGGTATCAGAGCCATACTTAGCCAATCATAGCTAAGTTGATTCTTGGAGCCAAGTTTTTGAAGTTTTTGAAGTTTGAAGTTGTTCATCGTGTTCATATTGAAGTTGCATCAAATTTGGAGTGTTTGATCCATTTCATTTTGGATCGAAGTGTTGGACATTGTTTGAATTTGGTTTTGGAGTTTTGCGCGCCAAGATTTGAAGTGTGGAGCCGTGTAGAAGCCATTGCCGATCTAAGTAGAGGCCGAGACAAGATTAAGCCGTGCATTGTTGAGCCGTGACTTATTGCATTGTTGAAGCTTTGAATTTTGTGTCGAATTGTTGAAGTGTTTGTGAAAGTTTTCAATCATGCCACCAAGGAGAGCTAATCGTCATCAAAATGTTGAAGCTTTGTATCGTAGAGAAGAAGCCGAGCTTATGGAACAACGTATTAATGAAAAGTTTGATGAAGGCATTGGTAAATTGGAGAGATTGATGAATGATTTGAATCAAAGGAGGAGATCACCAAACTCGAACCATGGAGGAAACCGAGTTTCGCCATCGGTTACGGAAGCGAGGAGGGTATCGCCACATTCTTGTAGAGATAGAAGAGAAACGTCAATTTCATCACGAAGAGATCATCATGACTATGCACATGAAGAGAGGAGAAGTCAACGTGAATTTGACCATGAAGCATATAGGGATGAAGAGAGACATAGTCAAAGAAGTATGCATGAACGAAGGGATGATAATGGTCGAGATCGATGTAGACGAACTTTTGATTTTGTTGAAGAGGGTGATAGAGCTAGTATTCATTATCGAGATCGAGACCAAGTTCGAAATTCTTATCGGGATGTTGAAGATGATCGTCGATGGGAATCGGGTATGAAGATGGAAATTCCGGAATTTAAAGGCGGGATGGTTGCTGAAGAGTTCTTAGATTGGATTTCTAATGTTGAAGAGATCTTTGATTTCAAGGAGGTTCCTGAGCATAGAAGGGTGAAGTTGGTTGCTACTAGGTTGAGGGGGAGAGCTTTGGCGTGGTGGCAGCAAACTAAACTTACAAGGGAGAGAATGGGAAAGTCAAAGATAGAATCATGGGATAAGATGAAGAAATTGATGAGATCTACCTTTTTACCTTACAACTATCAGTCACTTATGTACCAAAGGTTGCAGAATCTGAGGCAGGGGACAAAATCTGTTAGTGATTATGCTGATGAATTTTACCAACTCATTGCCAGGAATGATGTTATGGAGACAGAAGAACAGCTAACTGCTAGATTCATTGGGGGATTGAGAATGCAGATCCAGGATATGGTTAATATGTTCGATCCTAGATCCGTTGCAGAGGCACATCAGAAAGCGTTAGCTTGGGAGAAGCAGGGAAGGCGTGGAGGTGGTGTGTTTACTAATTCCATTAATCAAGCAAGGGGTGTTGGTGGAAGTTCTAATGTTCCTAAACCTGTTTCAAAGCCAGTGGTGAAGGAGGCTGAGAAGGCGAAGGTTAGCAGTGGGTTCAAGTGTTATAATTGTCAGGAATTGGGTCACAAAAGCAATGAATGTCCGAAGCCGAAGAAGAGAACCATGGTTGCAGAAGTTGAGGAGGATGATGGTGAGGAGGCAGAATGTTCAAATACACCTTATGTTGAGGAGGAAGAAGAATTGTTTGGAGATGAAGGTTGTAATCTTATGATGAGGAGAAGTTGTTTGACACCAAAGCAAGAAGAGGATTCTAGTTGGTTGAGAAGCAATATTTTTTAGTCGACATGCACTATTCTGGGAAAGGTTTGCAAGTTCGTTATTGATGCGGGAAGTTGTGATAATATTATTTCTACAGAGGCTGTGAGGAAATTGAACTTGAAGACTGAGAAGCATCCTAAACCGTACAAGCTAGCATGGTTAAGGAAGGGTGGTGAAGTGAAGGTGTGTCGAAGAGCTTGTGTTAATTTTTCTATTGGGAAGAAGTACAAAGATGAAATTTGGTGTGACGTTGTAGACATGGATGTGTGTCATCTGTTGTTGGGCAGACCAAGGCAGTTTGATAGAGCAGTACAACATGATGGTCGTGCCAACAGTTACAGTTTCATGTTCGAGGGTACTAAAATCACTTTGGTTCCCAAGAAGCAACAGCAGAAGGAGAGCAAGCTGGAGGAGATTGAGGAATTGAAAACTCTGTTGACTTTGAAGGAGTTTGTCAAGGAAGTTGAGGAAGAAACTGAAGTATTTTTGTTGATTGGGAGAGAGAGTAGGGAAGAAGTTGAAATTCCAGAAGAAGCAAAGCCAATTTTGAAAGAATTTGAAGATGTCTTTCCAGAAGAGTTACCTAAGGAGTTACCACCACTTAGAGACATTCAACATCAGATTGATCTTGTGCCAGGAGCAGTTTTACCACATCGACCACATTACCGAATGAGTCCGAAGGAACATGAGGAGTTACGAAGGCAGGTGGAAGAGTTGTTGGAACAGGGACGTGTTCAGGAAAGCTTGAGTCCTTGTGCCGTGCCAGCATTATTAGTACCAAAGAAGGACGGAACATGGAGGATGTGCACAGATAGTAGAGCTTTGAATAAGATCACTGTTCGATATAGATTTCCTATGCCGAGGTTGGATGATTTGTTAGATCAATTGAGTGGGGCAACTATATTTTCAAAGATTGATTTGAAGAGTGGTTATCATCAAATTCGAATCAGACCTGGAGATGAATGGAAGACAGCTTTCAAGACGAGAGAGGGGTTATACGAATGGTTGGTTATGCCATTTGGTTTGTCAAATGCACCTAGTACATTCATGCGGGTGATGAATCAAATCTTTAGACCATTCATTGGGAAGTTCGTCGTGGTTTATTTCGATGATATTCTGATTTACAGCAGAAGTATGGAGGAGCATGTTCTACATTTGAGGGAAGTGTTGATTATTCTTCGTGAGGAACAATTTTATGCAGCCGCGAAGAAATGTGTGTTCATGACGAGAAGTGTGTTATTTTTGGGATATGTTGTGTCTGAGAAGGGAATCCAAGTGGACCAGAGTAAAGTTGAAGCTATTAGAAATTGGCCACAGCCGAGAACTATCACTGAAGTTAGAAGTTTTCATGGATTGGCATCATTCTACCGAAGGTTCATTCCACATTTCAGTAGTGTGATGGCACCAGTTACCGATTGCATGAAAGGGAAACAATTTGTATGGTCAGAAGAAGCGGGGGTTGCTTTTGAGAAGATCAAGGAATTGTTGACGTCTGCACCAATTCTTGTTTTACCGAATTTTCAGTTATTGTTTGAATTGCATACTGATGCTTCGAAGGTTGGTATTGGAGGAGTTCTGAGTCAGAATGGGAAGCCAGTTGCTTATTTCAGTGAAAAGTTATCAGGGGCGAAGATGATATACAACACATATGACGTTGAATTCTATGCTGTGGTGCAAACGATTAAACATTGGAGACATTATCTATTTCAGAAAGAATTTGTTCTGTACACTGATCATGAGGCATTGAAGCACTTACAGGGGCAGGATAAAATTTCAGCGAGACATGCATCATGGATTGCATATTTACAGCAGTTTACTTTTGTCGTTAAGCACAAATCAGGGGTGACAAATCGAGTAGCTGATGCTTTGAGTAGGAGGAGTCATTTATTAACGACAATGAAGGTTGGAGTGACGGGGTTTGAAATGTTGCCAGAGATGATTAATGAAGATCCTTACTTTGTGAAATATGTTGAGAAAGTGAAGGATGGGAGTACCGATGAATTTATGTTGGTTGATGGATTTCTGTTTAAGGGAAATCAGTTATGTATTCCAGACTGTAGCTTGAGGTTGAAAATTGTCAAAGAGTTACACGAGGAAGGGCATGTGGGTCGTGATCGCACTTTACGATTGATTTCACAATCTTACTTTTGGCCGTCGATGAGAAAAGAGGTTGAAAGATTCGTGGAAAGATGCCATATTTGCCAGGTTTCAAAAGGAACAGCGACGAATGCAGGGTTGTATATGCCATTACCAGTACCATCTAAGCCATGGGTTGATATTAGCATGGATTTCGTTTTGGGTTTGCCGAGAACTCAAAGGGGAAATGATTCGATATTTGTTGTAGTGGACAGGATTTCGAAGATGGCACATTTTGTTACTTGCAAGAAAACGGCGGATGCTGTTCATGTTGCTCAGTTGTTTTTCAAGGAGATCTATCGACTTCATGGATTGCCAGAGACTATTGTGTCGGATAGAGATACTCGTTTTCTGAGTCATTTTTGGTTGAGTTTGTGGAAGATGGTCGGAACGAGGCTGAATTTTAGTAGCGCTTACCATCCACAAACTGATGGACAGACAGAAGTTGTTAACAGGTCGTTGGGAAATTTGTTGCGATGCCTTGTATAGGATAATTTGAGAAGTTGGGACATGAAGTTATGCCAAGCTGAGTTTGCACATAATCATGCAGTGAATCGTAGTACGGGATTCTGTCCATTTCAGATTGTTTATTCAAACTTACCCAGGGGACCGTTGGATTTGGCGGTAGTACCACAGGCGAAAGGAACAATTAAACGAGCTGTTGATTTTGTTGATGAGCTGACTGAATGTCATAAAATCGTTCAGGAACGATTGGAGAAATCGAATGAGAAGTATAAGAAGTTTGCAGATTTAAAGCGACGAAATGTTGAATTTAACGAAGGTGATTTGGTTTATGCTGTATTGACCAAAGATCGTTTTCCAGTGGGCGCATATAATAAGTTGAAAGCCAGAAAAATTGGACCTGTAGAAGTTGTGAAACGGATCAATGAGAATGCTTATAAGTTGAAGCTACCAGAGGATGTCTACACTTCTGACGTATTCAATGTTAAGCATCTTGTGCCATATTATGGAGATGGACAATCTGAGAGGGAAGAATTTACAAATTCGAGGACGAATTTTTCTCAACCAGGGGAGGATGATGCAGCACGATCTACAATTCCTCAAGAGTTAAGTCGGTCACGTGTTAAAATGATTCTAAGTCGTGAGGAGGAAGCTTTGGAGTTGGGTAGCTCGGAGATTTTAAGTCGTTACCGACTTACGGAACACAGTTCACGACCTAAGGCGAAGACTCCAAGTCGTTTGCGACTTATTAAAACAAAGGGGAACGAGTTAGAGAAGGGACGGCCAAGCCAAACTATGAGTCGTTCGGTGTTGGGGGGAAATGAGTCGTCCACGACTCAACGAGAAGGGATTGAACCGCCTAACAACATTACCATAAGTCGCCAGCGACTCATCATGAAGCAAGGGGAAGCTCCATCTTGGGAAAGCCTTGAGTCGGAGGAAGGGGGGATGACCTAACTGAATCGTTCGAAGAGACAGGCCGCAAGGAACTGGGAAGCTGAGTCGTATGAGTGTTGAGTCAGTCAGTTGATGAGTCGGTTGAGTCATGAGTCGCATTGTATGTTGAGTCGTATTTTGTTAAGTCGGTATGAAGTTGAGTCGTGAGTCGCTTGGCAAGATGAGTCGTTATTTGTTTTCTTGAGTCGGAGGTGTGGTCATAAGGCTGGGCCTGTGGAGTCGTATACTTTTGAGTCGGTCAGGTGGTTACTATGTTTGAGTCGTGTAAACCGTGTTGTGTAGTTAAGTCGGCAACGACTTATGATGAGTCGGTCGTGTTTGAATCTCTTGCGTTGAGTCGGTGCCGACCTATGGGTTGTAACTCCTATAAATACGCGTGCGTTGTACATTTTTAGGAGGTTGATTTGGAAATAAAATTTCTCTTGTTGATTGCTTTGTGCTTTCTTCTCCAATTGGTAGTTGAGTGTAATCTCCTATCTCCACTTACGTCATTCGAGTGCGCTCGAATCCACGTTTGCTGAAGCCGATTCACGGTATCTAGTGCGCTAGATCAACGTACGAAGAATCGTAGATCTTTGAACATGGTATAGTGCGCTATCAACGTGTTTGAGATAGCTAGAATTCGGTATCTTCGGATCAACGAATTTGGGCATTTTGGTATCTTCAACTCACCGATTGCTACATTCCATCGATTGAAGTTTTGTTTGATTAATCCGCTGCGTCAGAAACCATCATGATGTTTTTCACTTGTCGATGAGATGAGACAAGTTATGATGCCATTTAATACTTATCGGTGAGATGAGACAAGTATGGTATCTCTTTATCACTGGCCAGTGAGACTAGGCGAGATATAATTTTCTGAGTTTTATGATGTTTTTAGTGTGGCATCAACTAACGGCTAGTAAACCGCTAAGTGCGAATGTGTGGTATGGGACGCACGTTAACACTTTTCGGGTTCCTATCCGTGAGTTTGTGACACATTCACGATGTTTACCTAACAGAACTGCTTTGAGAGGTGTCAGCGACCTTGTCATGAGGACGAATTTCTTTGGAGGTGTTAGCAACCTTGTTAGGGATGACAAAATGGCTTGGAAAGGTGTCAGCGACCTTGTCATCAGGACGAACTGCTTTGGAAAGGTGTCAACGACCTTTTCATCAGGACGAACTGCTTTGGAAAGGTGTCAGCGACCTTGTCATCAGGACGAACTGCTTTGGAAGGTGTTAGCGACCTTGTTTAAGGCTTCGACCATCTGAGTTTAGCACGTGCAGCATTGCTTCGGTATTTTAGTCAGGGATATGGCCATTCCGGGTTTTCTGAGTTTTGAATTCGCCATTTTTGGCGCATTAGTGTTAAGATTTTCTGAGTTTTGGACATGCATCGAATTCTTTATTGAGTTTGAATTCATATCGAGTTCCATGAGTTTTTAGGATTGAGATGTATTTGTGAGATTTAGCCGCCTTGGCCTACTTATGAGTTTGAGATCTCACATTCTTATGGAGTTGTCTTGTGCTGCTTTCACGACTTCTATTTGTGATTGAGGTGAGTTTTCTCCTTTTTGGAGTAATGGTTCATCGAACCATTTGAGTTTTGCATGAGTTTTATATGAATTGATTTGAGTTCATTATGGGTTATCGCTAATGATATGAGGCACTTGTGTTTTATTAGAGTATTGAGTTTGAGTTACCTTTTTCGAGGTATTTAGTCACTTAGGTAGCGTTTGTTACTTAATTATTGAGCTATGAGTTATCTAATCCTTCTCATCATTCGAGAAGAAGTATCACTATATCCGTTCTGCTTCATATTATCGATATTGACTGAATTGTGTACCTAGACTGACCCGTGTATTTATACTCGGTTCAGACCGAGTGTTTCAGGTATCTTCTATTGACTTAGCTTGAAGTTGGTGTTGGATATCATCTCTTCTTTCGCTTGAGTAGTTTATTTCTTCCGCATACTCTGATTTTTTTACATTTGATTTGGTCTATATGGTATGGTCGAGTACCACATTTATTGTACTCATATTGTATTGTACTAAACATGTATCAGTGTATATGTATATATATGATGTCGATTACTGTTCTGTGATGTGCTTTACATTTAGTTATTGTATTTTGTTCTGATAGATCCGTCAACCACCTATAGTTTTGGATTAAACATTTACTGTGTATGTCGATCCATTGAGATAGAAAAGAAAAGAAAAATTATATTGCATTTATCGACGTATTCAGTAGATGTTTAAGACAAAGTTATAGATGGTCGCCCTTAACCAGCCCTATTCTCCGCTTTAGTAGAGGGAATTACTCGTTAATTCTCTTTACTAAGGTGGGTCTCGGGGTAGGGCGTTACAGTTTGGTATCAGAGCTGTGGTCAGAACAAAGTAGAATAAACATAGAATAGTATGTATATCACGATACGTCGAAGTACAATACGAGTGAATCATTGTCCTTTAGTCGAGATTGTTTTCAAATCATGCTTTGATTCTTTTTCATGTATTAGGATATGTTGAGATGGATTATGTCTAGGAATATGTATATTGTATTCCGTAGTATTCCATAATAGAGTTTGATGTCATATTATCTTAAATAATCTTATTTAGGATTATTGTAATCTTATTTTGGTCGATACGAGTGAGTTCGTATCGATGGAGCTGATTGATTTTTTGAAGCATTCTTGTTGCATTCCTTTTATAGTTGGGAATCCTATTAAGGGGTCCACAACGATTTTCTTGTTGTGAGTATTCCGAGTTTTCTATTTGTTGCTGCTTTAGTGAGTGTTAACTCCTATGGTCAACGACTCAATAAGCAAACGACTCAATAAGCAAACGACTCAAGTTGGGCGGCGACCCAATGGACAAGCGACTCAGTGAGTTATCAACCTAACGAGTTAAAAGATTCACGATTCAGCGAGTCAAGAGGTTGGACGACTTAAGGGGTAAAACGACTTAACGGTTTAAGGGCTTAACAACCTAAAAAGTATAACGGCTTAGCGACTTAGTTGGCGGCACGACCTACGACTCAAGGAATGGACGACCTAACAGTTCAACGAGTTGAAGGATTTAGCGACTTACGACATAAAGAAGTCTAAGACTCAACGGTTTAGAAGGAAAGGGATGCTCCACGACCTAAGGCATCCACGACTTAAGAAAACACGCGACTCAAGGACAAGATGACTTAACAGTTCAAGAGAAAGCACGACTTAAGAAGGAAGCGAGCTAACGAGTTAGAGCTATCTGCGACTTACGACCTAGCATATGTCATGAGCGACTTAAGCAAATGTGGTGCTGCTCCTTGCTTAACATAGTAACCTCTTAACTCGTACAGGACTTGGCTTATTATCTGAAGGGAACAAGCTCATCAGTTAACTCGTATACGACTCATGACCTGGCCTAAGTCGTCCACGACCTAAAGCTACTGAGTGAAGGTACAATGCTGCATCAAAAGGACCAGCTGACTCATTTGCGACTTAGATGTTGACTCGTGGGCGACTTAGGACTTGTACAAATGAGCTTTTGTGAGACCACGGGGCTAGGCCAGATAAGTCGGCCACGACTTACCTTAGACCGGTCACGACTTACGACCTAGAGGGGGGGATTTCTCTATAAATACCAACCCACCTCAAGCATGAAGGGGACATTTTGGCTCATTCTTTCCAAGCACCGATAATCTGCTGCATTCAAAACCAACTCGATACCCAATGCTTTTAAGATACGTAGAACGCTATCAACAACTTCAAGAAGGAATCTCATACATCCGACATGGATTAGAAGACTTTCTCTTACATTGAAGTTTAAGCTACTTGTTCAAAGTGTTTAGTAATTCAAAGTGTATTGTACTTGAGAAGAATTGTATCAACTTGAAACGAAATCATCAATAAAGATATTCAGAGTGGACGTAGGCAAACTATTAAGCCGAACCACTATAAAATCGCTGTTATTTACCGCTTTTTCTGTGGTTTTCTGCTTATACTCTGTTCCCGAATCATCGGGTGGTGCTTTCACAACTACACTTTACACACCGGGGTGTTAGCGTTTAAATTTTAGCGTTAACATTTTTGGTACTTTCACTGAGAAAATTGAACTCAGGCGAATTATCATCATTGCTCCACAAAAGTTTGTTGAAGTGATCTCTCTGAAGAGTAGAAGTTTATCTGAAATCATGGCTCCGGGGAGAAGGAGTGGATCTGTTAGATCTGGAAATGTTCAAGAGGGAACCTCCGCTTCCCCAGCACCTAATCAAGCCACTCCACCTGTTGGGGTTACAAAAGCGGAGTTGGATGCTGTAATCTTAGGGCTGAACCAGCAGATAAATGCCCAAAGTGCACAATGGAGGTTCAGAATGCCCAAAATGCTCTAATTTTGAATAAGTTGAACGATTTGCTTGGGGTAAACCGTCAACCAACGGGTAACGAAAGGAACTTTGCTGGCAACATTCATGAAGCTGAAGAAAGAAACATT
This sequence comes from Allium cepa, assembly GCA_030765085.1. Lineage (NCBI taxonomy): Eukaryota > Viridiplantae > Streptophyta > Magnoliopsida > Asparagales > Amaryllidaceae > Allium > Allium cepa. The sequence goes on along the minus strand of CM060942.1, from coordinate 380,314,134 downwards.
CCTGAGAGGGCTGCCAGCCCCTTTGAGCGGACATTTCCTGAAGTTGGTGGATCTAAAGCTCAAAATGATGAGGGGTATCTTTCTGAAATGGTTCGACAAATCATGAAAGAAAGCATACAATGGAATGAAGACGAGAAGGAATGGGGTTTCGCTCCAAGTAAAACCCCGTTTACCGAAAGGATCTTAAAGGCTGAATTCCCGAGGAAGTTCGTCCCTCCAACTATTCCAGCTTACAAGGGAACAAGTGATCCGAACGAATTCTTGTATAAGTATGATTGGCACATGAAAGGTGCCAGAGCTTCTGATGAAATAAAGTGTCGATATTTTCCTATATATTTGGAAGGTGTAGCTCTGCTTTGGTTCACCAAGCTACCAATTCGGTCTATAGATCAGTTTTCTGACCTAACCCGGAAATTCAAGGAGCAGTTTAGACTATATGCTTCAAAAGCCAAAGATATCATGTCGTTGTCAAGTTTAGAACAGAATCCAGGGGAAACTATTAGATCTTTCTTGAATCGCTTTAATATAGCGCTGGCCGAGGTAGACAATGCAGAACCACGAATGATCTTGACCTATCTGATGAGGGCCATCGACAAGACGAGCGAATTTGGGAAATGGCTTAACATGAAGGAACCAAATTCCCTTGAAAAATTCTACAAGAAAGCAGATGAGTTCATACGCCTGGAAAGCCGTCCTGTACCGGTAAAGGCAGTATTGGAAAAAGATGAAGATAACATTGCTGCTCCATGCAAGAATGAATCTGTAGGACAAAAAAGGGAAAATAACGATGGGAAGAAACAGAAAAATCTGAAGAAGCCTCGTTCCTTCAAGTCATCAGAATATACCCCTTTATCAGATACGCCAGGGCGCATTTACCTTGCCACTAAAGATTCGGTCGATTATCCTAAACCTCCCGTTTTGAGAACCGAAAAAAAAGTTGTACAAAGCGGGAAGTTTTGCCGCTTCCATAATCAACCCGGTCATGATACCGATGAATGCCGCCAATTGAAAATTTTGATTGAAGAATTGATAAGGGAAAACAAGCTGCAATTTGTGGAAAAGAATAGCAGCAATCCCGCTTCGTCTAGTTAGGGGCAACGAGCTCCTACTCATCAACCCAGGACAAGTGAGAAGACTGCAGGGCATTAATCCGGAAGGCCTGTTATCAATGTCATTACGGGAGGACTTCACCCAGCAGGCAGGAGCTGGGGTGAGATGGAAAGGTATACCCGAGCTTTGAAGTATGTACCGACCGAGGAAGATGTCTTTGTTTTGGAAGGTGCTACGCCCCTGAAGCAACAAAGAACTTTCAATGAAGATATTGTGTTCAGAGCCAGGGATTCCATAGGTATTGAAGCTCCTACCTCGGATCCCTTAGTCATCTCGGCTGGTATCAGGCCAGCTATTGTGAGAAGAGTTCTCATTGATTGTGGCGCATCCTGCAATATCCTCTTCAAGAAAACATTCGACCAAATGAAGATCCCTATGGCTGATGTGCAAGCCTCATCGCAGAAAATCGCTGGCTTCACTGGGGAGCCAAAACAACCGATAGGAACCGTTGATTTGCTTGTAGAACTTGGAGAGGGAGAAAGAAAAGTGGTCCGCAAGCAAACTTTTGTGATTGTCGACGAATTTTCTGCTTATAATGCTTTCCTTGGCCGTCCAACTCTCGCAGCATTCAAAGCTGTTCTGGCCCCATGGTGCCTCACCATTAAATTTCCCATAGATAATGGAGTGGGAGTTATAAAAGGGGATCAGAATGCTGGGCGGGAGTGTTATCTGACATAGCTACGAGAAACAAGGAAAAGAGAAATGGGAAAGGATGCGGCAACCCCAGTCCGCATCAAAGAACCAGTCTTGTAGCAATTACAGGGCGGACCCCGCACTGGCGAGCACAACGGAGCACAGAAAGAGATGGATCCTAGAAAAGCCAGTGCAGGGGAGAATAGAGTGGTACCAGTGGAAACGACAATACCAGTACCTGTTGACCCAAAGGACCCAAACAAGGTGTTGAATGTGGGTTCACAACTTAATGTTTCAATTCAGAATATCTTAATATCTTTTTTAAAGGCAAATTTGGATGTTTTTGCTTGGACTCATGCCGATATGTGCGGAATATCCCCAGAAGTTGCAGTACACACTCTGAATATTGATCCAAAATTTACACCAGTGAAACTGAAAAGGAGGACTCAAGGTCCAGAAAGGTCAGCAGCATTAAAAGAAGAAGTTGATTGGCTCATGGAGAATAACTTTATCAAACAATCTACCTATCTGAATTGGGTTTCAAATCCAGTGCTGGTCAAGAAAGCCAATGGAAAATGGAGAGTGTGCATCGATTTTTCAGATCTAAACAAGGCCTGCCCCAAAGACTGCTTCCCGTTACCCAGGATCGATCAACTGGTAGACGGAACATCGGGACATGAATTGTTATCTTTTATGGATGCCTACTCCGGATATAACCAGATCATGATGCATGAGCCAGATCAGGAGGACACGAGCTTTATCACCGATGTTGGTCTTTACAGCTATAGAGTTATGCCCTTCGGGCTGAAGAATGCGGGGGCAACCTACCAAAGACTTGTTAATGCTATGTTCAAACCGCAATTGGGCAAGACTATGGAAGTCTACGTCGATGACATGTTAGTAAAGTCTAAGAAAGCAGTGGATCACATAGAACATTTAGCAGACATGTTCGCAGTCCTTCGAAAATACGGAATGAAGCTTAACCCTTTAAAATGTTCATTTGGAGTAGAATCCGGAAAGTTCTTAGGCTTCATCGTGAGCGCTAGGGGCATTGAGGCTAGTCCAGCTCAAATTACCGCCTTAAAGGAAGTCAAAGCTCCTAGAACGAAGAAGGAATTGCAGAGTCTCAATGGAAAAGTCGCCGCCTTGAGTCGGTTGATTTCCAAAGCCACTGATAAATGCATCCCATTCTTTGACGCCCTAAAGAAAGGAAGGAAAAACTTTAATTGGACTCCCGAATGCCAATAAGCCTTTGATGAATTGATTCGCCACATGGAAACGCCTCCAATACTTTCTAGGCCTGGCGATGGTGAGGATCTTCTTATATACTTGGCAGTATCATCTCATGCTTTAAGTGCAGCGCTGATACGAGAAGATAAGAGGATTCAACATCCAGTTTACTATATCAGCAAAAGACTCACTGGGGCAGAGATGAATTACTCCAAGTTGGAAAAACTCGCCTATTTCTTACTGATTGCATCAAGGAAGTTGAGGCAACATTTCCAAGCTCATCCTATCAGAGTCCTCACCGATCAACCTTTAAAGCAAGTCCTGTTTCGCCCTGAGACTTCGGGTCGTCTTCTAAAGTGGAATATTGAAATCAGTCAATATGACATCACTTATCATCCCCGAAAAGCAATCAACGGACAAGCTTTAGCGGATTTCATCGCAGAATTCACAGATAAGGGTAACAGTGAGGAGGAAATGATCGATGATTCCCCAATCCAATGGAAGTTTTATGTTGATGACGCGAGAAATGACTACTGTTCTGGAGCCGGAGCTGTACTTGAGACCCCTGAAGGTCGGTCATTATGCTATGCACTAAGATTGGAATTTCCTTCAACGAACAATGAAGCAGAATACGAAGCTCTTATCGCTGGCCTAAGAATTGCTAAAGAACTAAACATCCGAGCATTACAGATCTTCAGTGATTCTCAGCTTATTGTATGCCAAGTCAAGAAGGAATTCCAAGCGAAAGGGGGAAATCTGCCTGCCTACTTGTTAAAGGCTTCGGAACTCTTGGGTGATTTCGACCATTACATGATAAGTCATATTCCGCGAGAAGAAAACACGAAAGCAGATTCTCTCGCAAAGTACTCTAGCACAGGCGAAGCTCAATTTCTGGGGTTGACTCCAGTGGAGGTCCTGTCGGCTCCAAGCATTGATGAGATGGATATTGATTGGATCATGAGCGTGTCTCAAGAACAAGACTCATGGATGACTCTAATAACAGAATATCTGCTCAATGGCTCTTTACCGGAAAATTCAAAAGAACAAAAGAAGCTACTGAGGAAAGCCTCTCGCTACATAGTCCAGGATGGCCAATTATACAGACAGGGATTCTCAATGCCATTACTTCGATGTGTATCCAGGGAAGAGTCCAAAACAATCCTAGCTGAGGTGCATGGGGGAGAATGTGGTGATCATTTAGGTGATCAAACTTTAGCAAAGAAGTTTCTCCGATACGGATATTTTTGGCCAGAAATTAATCGAGATGCAGCAGACTATTCCCGAAAATGTGACAGGTGCCAACGATTCGCAAAAATTTCTAGAGCACCTTCCACTGAACTCACACAGATAGTCAGTCCATGGCCGTTTGCAATATGGGGGATAGACCTTGTAGGACCGTTACCAACTGCCAAATCTGGAATTAAATATGCCATTGTGGCTGTAGATTATTTTACTAAATGGGCAGAAGCTGAACCACTGGCTACCATCACCTCTAAAAAGATGATAAGTTTTGTGACTAAAAATATCATTTGCAGGTATGGTGTGCCTCAAAAGATAATTACAGACAATGGTACTCAGTTCGAAAGTGAAGAATTCCAAGATTTTTGCAAACGATTCAAAATCCGAAAAAGCTTCTCAGCAGTAGCTCATCCGCAGGCAAACGGGCAGGTGGAAGCAGTAAATAAAATTATCAAGTCAACCATCAAGAAGCAACTTGAAAGAGAAAAAGGTGGTTGGGTCGATAAGGTACCGCTAGCACTATGGGCGTACAGGACTACCCACAAGACTGCGACTGGGCATACTCCATTTTCATTGGCATACGGATCAGAGGCAATGACTCCGGTAGAAACAGAGGTCCCTTCACATAGAAGAATCCATTTCAATCAAGCGGAAAATGAAAAACTACAGCTTGAGGTACTAGATCTCCTTGATGAAAAAAGAGAAGAGGCTGAGCTCAGAATCGCATCTCATCAGCAAAGGATAGCCAGACATTTCAATTCCAAAGTTCGCCAACGCAGCTTTGAGATTGGAGATCTAGTCCTGAAGAGAATTATGACAGCAACAGGTGTGTTTGGGCCAAATTGGGAAGGACCATATGTCATAGGACAGAAGCTTCTTGACGGTACATTCAAACTCACTACTGTCGAAGGAGATCAAATTCCAAGAGCCTGGAACAGCAATCACTTGCGCCCATACTTTACTTGATAGCTTTGTTGAAATATTGTAAAAAGAATTATGAATGTATGATTCCTGTAACTGAAAGCGATTGTAAAACCGATGCAAGTGAATAATGAAAGACTATAAAGTGGATGTAGGCCCAAATTCTTGGCCGAACCACTATAAATCTTGTGTTCCTTATTATTATTACATGTTTGCTTTATTTTCGATATGAAAAGTACATTAAATGTATTGCTAAAATGTCGATTTAAATTTTTGCAGGCAACGAAAATAAAACTTGCACATTACAAGACCAAGTGATTCTTCTTATCATTCAACAAACAAATTTCAAGTCACAAAATTCCCGAACTTAAATCCTAGATAAGAAGTGCTTCAATTGAACGGTCAATGATTTCGCCGAAAACGGGCTCTAGCTAATAAATTGAGAAGTTTGAACAAACAAACATCCAATTAAGAAGCTTATGCCCGTTCTCGCGAACTGGCCTAGCAATGAAGTACACTTCTTTGGATTAAACAAACTACTTGCAAGAGAAGGGAGTGCGAGCTTGAAAATAAAAAATAGAGGATCGCTAAAAAGGCATAAGCAAGTGGACAAGGAACAACTAATGCCCTCTTCGGAGGCACAAGTCCTCTTCAAAGGCACAACTCTTCGGAGGATAAAGACCTCTAACGAGGAATATGCCGCAAAAAAGAAAGTTCTCTACTCAACCAAAAAAGATTGGAGGAGTCATGACCCTCCAACCATGAGAGAGTAACTTCCAGGCAATCCTCGGAGGCCCATTTCACCAGGAGTGGAAGTGTGACAGCCGCTCTTCGGAGTTTCACTTCACCGGAGTGGAAATGTAAAACAAAATAAAAGCCCTCTTCATAGGCCCATTTCACCAGGAGTTGAAGTGTGACAGCTGCTCTTCGGATTTTCACTTCACCGGAGTTGAAATGTTAAACAAAATAAAAGCCCTCTTAGGAGGCCCATTTCGCCAGGAGTTGAAGTGCAACTGCCGCTCTTCGGAGTTTCACTTCACTAGAGATGAAATGCACAAAAAAAAGAGCCTCTCCCAAGGGGCAAAAACAGAAAGACCTCTTCCCAGAGGCACAATAAGACAGAAAGACCTCTTCCCAGAGGCAGAAATGAAAAGACCTCCCCCCGGAGGCATAATCAAGCAGAAAAACCTCTTCGGAGGCACACGTTTCACCAAGATTGAAATAAAACTTCCAGGTGTTGAAACGTGAAAAAGTCTTCCTCAGAGGTGCAACTTTTCAAAAAAAAAAAAAATCAAGAAGCCCTTTGCTGTAGCAAGTAAAAAAAAAAAAAAAAAAAAAATCCTCACTAAAAGCACACTTTAACTTTCAAAGGAAGAATGAATTACTTGTTCTAGAAAATTCTCTTCCTCAAAAAGAAGTTCAAGTACCTTACAAATACCCGCTTTACCACGTAGAAGATTTCATTCAATAAAATGTGTATATGCACAAAATAAAAAGTGATATCTTCGAAGGTTGAAGCGTAGAAACTTATTTGTGCTCTATTTTTTAATGAATTCATATTCCTCCAAATGTGGAATAATTATTCTCTAAATAAAAAATAAAAAATAAATGCACAAGGTCCTCATAAAATAAAATATTACAATGGGCTTATGGTATAGGGGCAGCATGGCATAACTACATCGGTAAAATTGCGCTCGAACAATATATACCACAAGCTCACTGCAATATCGTGCAAAGAAACTTGTACAAAAATAAATAGTAAATGCATTCTCAGATATAGACAGAAGTTTGTACAAAGAAAAAGAATCATTTTATTCAACACTATTTTATATACAGGTACAGGTTCCACAGCAAAAAACAAAAGAAAAGCGGGGGGCCGGTACCCGCACAATTTCCGGTCAGTACATGCAAAAAAGGCAAAAAGCGATATGAAAGCCACAGAACCAGAGCCATCGTTTCTTATTCCGCCCACCTTTTGAGCCCACACCTGGCCGAATGACCAACTTTTTAGGCCGGCTTGTGAGGGTAGGGGATGAAGGAGAGAGGGGCTCGGTCGGACTTTCTTCCGTCTCTTCTTCGCCAGTTAAAGATCCCTTCTTCTTCTTCTTCTTGGAAACTCCTTGCTTTCCTCTCTTCTTGGAGGAAGACCCACTCCCTGGAGAAAGAAGTTTGGATAACGGTTCAGCGTCGGAGCCAGTTGGTTCTGGAGTCCTCTCGCTTCCTTCAGTTTCTTCTCCTTTCGGATCTTGAGAAGCAACGGGATCATCTAAGCCGTGAAGAGCTTCTATTTGCTCCTCTCGTGACCCGGGTTGCGAGGCAGAAGGAGGAGTGACCTTAGGAGGCGAGGAAGGAATAACTGGAGGAGGAGAAGCTTGAACAGTGCCCGACGTTTTCTCTGCAGAAGGGAAAAAGTTCAAGTCAGTAAAAAGAGGAGACAATGGCTCGCTGAGATTCAAGAAGTAGTCAAAAAGCTCATCAAGTCCGTAAGAAACAAATGAGCAGTCTACTTGGGCAAGATTGTCAGTAGGGTTACCTGCAGAAGTCGGTTCCCTGACGTCAACTTCATAAGCCTGTGCCTTGGCACTCTCGCCGCCTTCATCTCCACCTTGTATGCTTGTGATATCAGTGGTGACTTTAGTAGGAGATGGGGAATGAGAACTAGAACCGATAATGTCAATTTCGGCTGAAGGAGAAGGTTGAATTGGAGCAGTTGAGATGATTTTTCCTGAATATTCTCATGTCATTGTTTCGGCCCTTAATTTTGCAAGCTATTCTCTCCCCCTAGCAAGAGCGGCACGAGCATCATCATCAAGATAGTGCTCCTCAAGAGCTGACTCAGCATAGCCAGCGCCGCTACCACCGAGCATATCGAGTGCGGCCTCCCAAACTTCAGCCAGTGTAATTTCATACTTGGGGCCTAGAAAGGCGAGGCTACCGCGCCCCAAGATGCTATGCAGATAGAAATCAAATAATGTTGAGCTGATGTTGGCCCTCGTTGCCTCGTGAGACTCTTCAGCTACAATTTTGCCGGCAACGGCCTCATCACGCTCCATTTCAGCTTTAGAAAGTTGAAGCTTAAACATTTGAATTTCCGCTTCTTGGCAGCTGGTTTTCTTCCGAAGCTCTGCAACATCAGCAATATAGCCCTCACTGATCCTTTTTTGCACTTCGAGCCTATCTTCGGCATCCCTTTGGCTGGCATGAGCATCTCTCACTTGTTTTAGGAGTACTTCTTCTTTTTGAGAATAGGAAGTAGAGGAAGCAGCAAGCTCTTGTTTCAGTTCTTCAACTTTTGCTTCAAGCTCTTCATTGTAAGAAGAAATGCTCCTCATCTCAGTGTCGTGTTGCTCAAGAACTTTTTGCCACTCGGCTTTATCGTTTTCCATGGTGAGCATGGCCTCTATGTTCGCACGATTAACCCTTTGGAGCTCGTCAACAAGTTTTTGCCAGTTCGACATCCTCTCGATATCAAGCTTGATGGCGTCGAGGTTTCGTAACATAGCAGACTTGTCAATGGGGACCAAGTCAAGGTCAAACCTTACTCCCTTCAGACACCACTGTGGAAACCGACTCTGCAAAGTGGCTAGACCCGGTCCAACTTGGAATTTGGGCCTACTAATTATTGTTTGGATGTCTGCCTTCCCGAGAGCAGGAGAGCCGGAAGGAATGTCGAGTGAGGCAGGAGCAGTAACCTTTTCAGGAGTTGTAAAGGTGTGCTTCTCACCATGTCGGGCTCGCTTACTCGAATCTTCAACCATATGACTTTTTCCTCCGTCATCATGGGATTTTCTTTTATGGGAATCATCGCCTCTCTGCGAAGAGTCGTGGCGCTCCTCCCTCTCTCTTCTCTCGTAACGCTCCTCTTAAGCCTTCTTCTCTTGAGCCTTTCGAGCGGCTCTTTCTTCATCAGATTCTCTGTAAGAGGGAAGGTAACGCCTGTAATCATATTGGCTACGCCTCCCGTAGCGCTGGAAATCATCATAGTAGGACCCGCTGCGCCCCATCGGAGAATCTGAAATAAAAAGAACTAAATCTTAGAATTCTTCAAAGTACAAAAAGCCAGAAGCATAAAAGTGCCAAAAAATTCTAAGTGTGTGTAGCGTGCAAACAACGCGCATCAAACTACGAACCACTCTTTAATTGTGGAGTGGTTGTGGGTGTAATAGTTAGCGTCAACTCTTGAGTCGACGAAGTCTGTTGCAGGACAGAAGTCGCTTCAACTACCGAAGAAGAAACCCCGGTAGTGACAGGATCATCTTTAAAGATCTCTTGCGAGGTGGCAAAGAGGTTGCTCAACCCTTCAAAAGTATCGTCCTTGCTCCGCTTGGCAAGGCTAGTTTTTTCGGCTTCTTCGCAAGATTTCTGTGACAGTCGGGGAGATCCCTGGGGCTCTTCTTCTTCAATAACAGGGGCAAGTTCGACAGGTAACCCCGCAACATCAACCGAAGTGGAGCACTTCACTAGCGAAGCCTCGGGAGCAGGTCCTTTTGGTATGGATGTGTCTGTAGAAACCAGAGCATCTGATGCTTTAGGTGGGGAGTCTGGAACCTCGCAGGGGTGTGTGGAGCGAGAAGGATGAAGAAGTCCGAACTGGTGAAGGAATTCGTCGTTCAGCAAAAATTTCACGTCCCGTTCTTCAACCGGTACTGCTACAAGCCTCTCCAGGGTTGGCTTGTGACTGGGATCTCTACAAGGAGGGGGAAGTACTGAAATAAAAGAAAAGAAATGATGATCGAGTTAACACTTGGCAACTCGAACTTCAAAAGACTCAGAATATAAAAGAGGTAAAGGTAGATGATCTTACTTCCTTCTCTCCACACAGCGTAAAACCCCGGGGGGCAACGGACATAGAAAAATTGAGTCAAAAACCCATGAGCGCTGTCAGGAAGACCGATGATCAGTTTACGATTTCGAGCACTTCTCACGACAGTAATAGAGGGGTGACCTTTAGTCCTGGTGAAAGAGCATAGTAAACAAATCTCGTCAAAGCTTGGGAATCGATCAAGCGTCCTCTTAAATAGTACACACAACCCCATTAAAATGGCAAAACCATTGGGTGTAAGTAGGACGGGGCGATGGCCAATTGACGAAGAAGTTGTTGGAAAAAGTCATTGAAAGGAGGAACGGCCCCACTCAGGCACATTTGTCGATTGACCGTTACAAAGCCAGGAGGTGCTATGTCAGCAGTGTTACTTCTCTCGAGAAGAATGGCATCTGATTCAGCAATGCCAAACTGAGCGCACAATTGGAGGAAAACTCTGTACGATAAAGTAGAAGAGGCTCTTTCAGGAGGATTGACCAGAGGAGCAGGAATTACAGTGGCCTCTCCAGTCTGAACCATTGTATCTTCTTCCTGAGAAGTCATTCTACACAAACAACTGGATATTCAAATGTGAAGGTGCACGTTTCCTAAAAGTGTGAAGTGTCGTGCTAAACTAATAAAAATAGCAAGTAAATATAACTGGAGTTAAAATAGTCGACGATTGGTCAACTACAAAATTTCAGAACTTGTTAATCTAAAGTTCAAGCATACTATTAGTGCAAGCTGGTCGGTTTCAATTGACTATTTCAGTGTTGCTTTAATATTTTACTTGAAATTGATGAGTTGAAAGCACTTCGTTCACATAATTTATTTAAATTAATTATTTGTTATTAACTAATCTGTCATTTGATATGGGCAGTCGATGGCAGTATATTCGTCCCAATTTTCTGTAAATGATGTATTGAACAGATTGCTAGCTTGCAAAGTGATCAGTAAAAAAATGCAGCAAAGTTTAACAGTTTAAAGTTCAAGACATTGAGTCACAGTCTAAAGTTCTCAAAGTCATGAGTCGTTCACAATCTAACAGGGTGGGATGCAATTGGCTTAGGCTTAAAGGAAACAATTTGGCAAGTATAAGATCGTTCAAGTGATGAGTCGTCCACGGCCTAAAGGTTGAGTCGTCCACGACCTAAAAGACAAATCGTCCACGACTTAAAGGATTTCCTGCAGGTTAAGTTGTTGGCTCCTTAAATTGTTGGTCCTATAAGCCGCAAAGCGTGTTAAGGAGAGAAGGTTTTTGTTCAAAGTAACGGGAATTTCTTTAAGCCTTAGCTCGTCCACGACTCAAAGCTTATGTCGTATCTAGTTAAGTCAAGAGGGGTCACAGATCACCCAAAATTATTGAGTCATGTCCAAGTCAGCACTTCACTTCATCAACAAACCTCCCATCTAATCAATAACCCGTTATCTTCCTAACTCCTAACCCGTTAACCCATGTAGGACAATATCGCCTCCTCTAAATTCGTGGATCAACTGAATCGAAATATGGTAACCCATCGTCCTCTCCTTGCAAGTCATCTAAAAACTCAATCAAACCACTCCAAGCTTGTCAGTAATCAATCATAACGTGACTCAAGATGAAGCCTGTGTGAGGATTTGGATTAGGGTTGGAAAGTGGGAAGTCCATGTTCGAAAGGTAACTGTAGTTGTGAAATTGAGCAAGCGATGAGTTTACTTACGTAGTGTGATGATGAAGGTGGAAGGAACTTGATTAGTAATGAGGAGAACTGATCGAATTCGTCTTTGAAAAGCTTCGAAGGTCGTTAATGGCGGAAGTAAACACGGATGCAAGTAGGTGAAGAAGAGGCGACCTAAGCCTTTTATATTTCGAGGCAATGAAATTTGAACCGGCACACGAGTTAAGATAAGTCGAAGCACAGGACCTACGACTTAGGCGTGTACTTCGAGGGGCAAATGTTAACTCCTATGGTCAACGACTCAATAAGCAAACGACTCAATAAGCAAACGACTCAAGTTGGGAGGCGACCCAATGGACAAGCGACTCAGTGAGTTATCAACCTAACGAGTTAAATGATGCACGACTCAGCGAGTCAAGAGGTTGGACGACTTAAGGGGTAAAACGACTTAACGGTTTAAGGGCTTAACAACCTAAAAAGTATAACGGCTTAGCGACTTAGTTGGCGGCACGACCTACGACTCAAGGAATGGACGACCTAACAGTTCAACGAGTTGAAGGATTTAGAGACTTATGACATAAAGAAGTCTAAGACTCAACGGTTTAGAAGGAAAGGGATGCTCTACGACCTAAGGCATCCACGACTTAAGAAAACCCGCGAATCAAGGACAAGATGACTTAATAGTTCAAGAGAAAGCACGACTTAAGAAGGAAGCGAGCTAACGAGTTAGAGCTATCTGCGACTTACGACCTAGCATATGTCGTGAGCGACTTAAGCAAATGAGGTGCTGCTCCTTGCTTACCACAGTAACCTCTTAACTCGTACAGGACTTGGCTTATTATCTGAAGGGAACAAGCTCATCAGTTAACTCGTATACGACTCACGACCTTGCCTAAGTCGTCCACGACCTAAAGCTACTGAGTGAAGGTACAATGCCGCATCAAAAGGACCAGCTGACTCATTTGCGACTTAGATGTTGACTCGTGGGCGACTTAGGACTTGTACAAATGAGCTTTTGTGAGACCATGGGGCTAGGCTAGATAAGTCGGCCACGACTTACCTTAGACCGGTCACGACTTACGACCTAGAGGAGGGGATTTCTCTATAAATACCAACCCACCTCAAGCATGAAGGGGACTTTTTGGCTCATTCTTTCCAAGCACCGATACTCCGCTGCATTCAAAACCAACTCGATACCCAAAGCTTTTAAGACACGTAGAACGCTATCAATAACTTCAAGAAGGAATCTCATACATCCGACATGGATTTGAAGACTTTCTCTTACATTGAAGTTTAAGCTACTTGTTCAAAGTATTTAGTAATTCAAAGTGTATTGTACTTGAGAAGAATTGTATCAACTTGAAACGAAATCATCAATAAAGATATTCAGAGTGGACGTAGGCAAACTATTGAGCCGAACCACTATAAAATCGCTGTTATTTACCGCTTTCTCTGTGGTTTTCTGCTCATACTCTGTTCCCGAATCATCGGGTGGTGCTTTCACAACTACACTTTACACACCGGGGTGTTAGCGTTTAAATTTTAACGTTAACAGTGAGTATTTGTTTATTACTCACTATATTGAGATGTATTTGATTTGTGATGGATTGACTTATTTGATGTTAAGTCCGATCCTTTTGGTTGTTATAGGATCCTATATTTATTTAGGCATCCTAATTTGATTGGTTTATTATTTCTATCACTTTGGAATGTTAATGTTGATTCTGAAGTTTATGTATTCACCCTTGAGTATCGAGATGTTGATGATACATCTGGAATTCCAATCAAGGTGACTTTGTTGATTTTTGTTAGTCCGTTTGTATTTGACATCCAATCAGGTAATCGAATGTTGAGGTAAGCTTATTCCTGGCTCTTAGCTCTTCGATTATCGTTCCACGAGGATATCCACTAAGGAATGAGGTGAGTTTCTAAATTATTCGAGTTCGATTGAGTTTATCATTCAGTTTCTTTAAGTTATCCTTTTCGAATACTCAAACGGTGTTATCCTTTGCAGCTTTACTTTGTTTGAAGTAATGATTTGTGTTTTGTATGCTTCTTTTCCTTCGAGGAGAATATCTTACTTATCTTTGGTCTTGATGGTTTCCTAGAGTGGCTCGTCTTGATGTAGGAGTTGACGAATACTCCATCTCCTTCTATTGATATTGTGAATCGCGCTACTCTTGGAATATCTCCATGCATTCTCTTAATGTTCTTTGGTTTGAGTTTTTGAAGCTATATACATGAGTTTTAAAAAAGAGAAATTGGAGGTTTGAGATAATTTAAAAATCAAAGAATGTTTCGAGAATATATTTATATGAGTAGTATTCTTTCATAGTAATAATCTGAGAGTGTTGGGTTATCCATCGAGTATTTAAGAGTTCTGGTCGATACGCCTGATAAACGTTATCGATAGGAATCTCCTAAATGCTATGATGAGGTAATCAGACATGATGATTTGTGTTTTAAGGATTGATATTTTTAAAATAATATTTTGAGATTAAATATTAAATTTATTTTTGAATGGTAATTGCAACCATCGATTTTAGAGATGAGTAATAGAGTGGCGAGGCAGTTTTGATCGTTCGGTCAACTCTGCAGCCAATAGATATATTTATTTATTAGAGACTCAATGGCTAGGCAATGCCATTTATTTAGTTTGAATTAAAAAGATGAGAATAAGTAAGAATATTCTTGAGCTATACTTTATTGGTAGTATATTTTGAGATTTTAGAATCTATATTATATATATTGGATGTTTTAAGAGAAGAGTTATAAGAAGATTTGAAGATTGTTTTTAAATGATTTAAGTGGTTTAATAAAAAGAGTAAAGAGAATTTAAACCCTTAATTTATTTTGAGGAAAATTATTATGGATTTACAAAATTCTTTGAAAATTAATTTTGAAGTAAGAAAAGAAATTTGAACATTTAATTTGAGTATTAAATTACTTATTAAGTAATATAGTAAAGAGTTTGAGAAATTTTCAAATGTTGAAAATTGAGATTTAAAAATTTAAAAGATGTTAAGATTTAAAATTTATCAATATCTTGGATTAAAAGATAATTCGAACTTGTATCCTTGTTCTTGAGTATATTTATCTTTGAGCTATTATCAACGACGTGCATTCTCGCGGTCATTTGAGTTTGGTGGCCTTGTGAGAAGCCATTTTGTGTGATTTATCTATCTTGTCTATTGAGTTTATCCTTGTTGTGAAGATGTTATTTCCGTATTATTATACGAAAATTTTTGTTGATGATCATCTTTGTTGCTTAGAGTTTGGGTTAGAATGAGTTTGATCTCGACTCTATTCGTAGACTTTTAAGAAATCAATCATTTTCGATTGATTAAATGTTAAGCAGCTTATTGAGTTTTGATTCGAAAATGGGATATCTTTGATTTCGAGATACTTGGAAAATTCGATGGTTTGCTAATCACTATATTAACATTTGATGGGCTATTGGATTAACCAAGTGAGTTTTTCCTTGTTTCTCTCAACCATTCTATGTTGAGAGTACGAATGGTTTGACTTTCGAGCTTGTCTTTTATCCTTTGTCGATTGAACTTTTGTGTTGTTTACGGCTCTTTTTCTAGGAAATTGCGGGGATGCAATTTTTCTAAGGGGGAAATCTGCAACATCCCTGATTTTGGCGATTACCTATAAATATTAAATTATAATGGTAGTTATAATTTAATATTGTGAATTAAGAATAAATTGGAGATTTATTTGTTTATTTGAAATAAAAAAAATGGATTTTAGAAATAAAATGTAAAAAATAAAGTTTTACAAACTTTTTGATGGTTTTTGTGAGAAATGTGAGTGAAATATGATTTTATTCAGAGAAAATGTAATAATTTTTGTAATTATTGTCAAGTATTTCTGTTACTGATTCTTAAAAGAAGTATGTTATTTTAATATGTGTTTGTAATAAATAAAAAGATGAAATTTGGTTTAAAAAATAAGTTTTGGACATAAAAATAATGCTAGAATAATTTATTGCATTTTATTATGCAAGAAAATAATTTTGTAAAAGTTATGTTGTTGAAAATAGCATTTTATGTAAATATTTGTGTAAATTGTGTATTTATTTCAAAAATAAGAGTTTTTGTAAATAAAAATATTTTTATAACTAAATTATCTTTTTACTAGTTGTAAAATGTTTTGTAAACATGAAAATATGTTTGTCTAAATTTAGTGTGTTGAAATTTTGAAAAAAATAATATGTTGTTTTAATTTGTTTATCAATTGTATATATGTGATTTAGAGATAATTTGAATTTTTTGGCTAATTAATTCTTTTGTTAATGGGTGAAGCCCATTTAGAGTCCAAGATTAAGAAAAGAGAAGCTTCTCCTTCTCATTTTGGTACGTACAGTTCATTACAACAAGCAAAAGAGAAACTGCAAAAGCTTCTTTCTATTTTAAACCTAATACCTAAAATCTCCAATTCCTTCAAATATTTGCTGGAAATAATCAAATTGAAAGCACTAAAAATACGTAATCACTACAACAACCAATTCTACTTCTTCAATTTCAGATTTTTAAGAAATTTGTTTGCTGAAACTTTTATTCTCTTGTTGCATGTTGGGTTCTTTGCAAGTTTTAGTTTTTTACAACTGAATCGGAAGCAAAGCTTCCATCTTTCTTCAAATTTCCATGGGTTTGCTCTTCAAAATTTCTAATGAGACGACCCCGACTCGACCTTCGAAAATCGGCACCGAATATGACACTCATATTCTAATGCCGCAGATCCAAACGTCGAACCTGGTGCGCCGGAGCTTATAACACCATTAAGTAAACAACACAGCGGAAGAAATAATGAATATCAATATACAACATCTGATACAACATCCAGATATAACAGATGATACAATATATATCGATATACATCAGAGATATGATACAATAAAATAGCAGTAGAAAGGAAAGTAGATAACATCAGCAGCGGAACAAATAACTCTAAGATAGCCTTCAAGGGAGAACTCCAATAGCAGCTCAAACCAACATCACGATGGACTAAGATAAGCAAGTCTCGTCCATATCCAAAAACTGAACTAGCTCCAGATAATCTACCAAACCTAACTATCTGAAAAACCCAACTCTAGACTGCTCGTGTGGAAAATAGTGAGCATGCAGAGTTTAGGAAAGGAACAATAAACTCCGGATCAGTCATGGGACTGGTGTGAGTAACAAAAACAGTTTATCTTTAAAAATAAACAAGATTTATAAAAGAAAATCCGATATGCTTTTTAGAAAATGAAACTACCATAAGACCTCCCGCCACACACACAATGCAAACGCAGAAGTGGAGGAGATTTCTTCTTATGATAGTCAAACATGCTTAATACGCAGAAAGCTCTTTGATATTATTATTATAAGTGCAAAGTGCAGAAAACATTTCGAAAGTAGAATATGAATCTTAGCCAGCATACGACCATTATCGTATGCCTACTATAGCTACCATGTTCAATAGCAGGTTACCACCACATTCCATGGCAGGTAATACAACTAAAACCGTACAGGGCGCATATTGTTTCTTTCGATTTTCCAACAATTGGTCAGGCTAAGGAACTTCCTACTGCCACATGGGATCGCCTCTGGCGGGACGTCCCGAGAACCTAACCGGATCTCTGCCAACACAAGGTCGGGTTACCTCTGTAACTAGGTAACTACTACTCGAGCGTGCCACTCCCCGGTCCTTTGGGACCTTTATCCGAGGCGCCTCTATGCAACAACCACACAGTAAATGAGATTGGAGCTACCACGTAGGTAAATATCTGGGATCCATACCATGATACCACCCTTTACCAGAAGGGAATGACACACCCTAAAGGGCACGACCCTCATAACCTTGCCGCATCTTTCCTGTTTTGACCATTTTCGGGGTGTGAGGTCCTGATGCAGTCTCGTCCACAAAGCTACGCTTTGGTACAAAGCCATGCTTTGGGTCAACAAATGATCAAAGTAATGATCACAAAGATAAATGATCAAAAAAATGATCATACCAAAAATGATCAAACAATGATCATCAACACACAGCAACACTCACCATGCCACACTACCAAATTGGGAGTATATTGCTGATAACCTTCAACTACATAACCTCTGAGCTCGTACGTCTCAGCAAAGGGTGTTAAGCTAAGAGAATAAATTCTCCGCCACCAATAGAAATGTATTTGAAAGAAATCTGCTTTATATCTCAAAGTGTAGTGTCAGACATACAACCATACAAGTCTGTTTCGGGTTCGAACAGAACCGAAGGCACTTCCGAAGAAGCCCTTGCAATCCGGGTATTCACAATCCCGATCGGACTTCCCATCACTTAGGGAATCTCTATACCGTAGCTACTCGGTGCAGAGACAATCGATAGGTTATCATATCGTTCTCACAAATACCCGGTCTTCAAATGTTATCCATAACGACGTATCACATATTCGGAATGGGTTATATGACACAAAGGTCCTCTCCCGGCTAAACCGAATAGTGAGCGCAATATTTAAAATATATGGATATGGGATTTCAATTAAGTCACAACTTAATAATTCAAAACTTTCTTCCAAATGGTTTAAACTAATTACCATTTTCAAATCTTTAAACTAAAGATTTATTTCACTAAGGTCACCCATTTTCACAAAGATCCTTTTACGGATTTCAAATCAATTCCCATTTTAATTGGATTAACTCGTTAAATCTTTAAATTAAAGATTTAACTCATAGCTTTCAAAACCGTTTCCATAACTTGGAAATCATTTTCATTTTTTAACTTGAAATCCCTTTTTAACACAATTTGGAAGTTTACTTCCTATATGAAAGCTTTTACTATTTGAAAACAAATAGTTTTCGTTTCAGAAAGATCAAATTTTATTTACACGAGTTAAAGCCTTTGAATTTAAATTCAAATCCCCTAAATCGATACCTTTAAAATAGTTTAACCCATATAAACTCATTTATAAGTTGAATAACCTTTCTAAACCCTAGTTTCCAAATCATAGAATTCAATTTTAAATATTGAATTCAAATTTAAATCAAATTATTTAAATTTCAAAACTCACTCAAGTTATTTAAAATAAATTTTGTCTTTGAAATTCCATTTCAAAAGCTTTTCACTTTAATCCCAAATATTTCCAAAACCATTTGTATTTAGAATTCAAATTCAAAACTATTTCAAAATTTGTGACTTAATCGATTTTCTCGTGAAATCGATATTGTGTGTGTATAAGTGTGGTCCAGGGGTTTAACACAATAGTGCAACATCATTCAATCATCATAGATCAAAATATAGTTGATAAGCGGTATAAACAATAACGCTTATCGTCCATTCACCAATTCACAGATAATATACCAATGTATCACAGATAACAATGTACATCACAGAGAATCAATTTCATCACAGGTCACAACACAAATCAGGGTACATCACAAAGCATCACATATTAGGGTATCAACAAAACAATTATTCGGCCAAGTCCAAACATTCACAAATGAATTTATTAATCAAATAATTAATTTAAATCGGATGTATCAATTGTTAATCCGGGTTAATTATCATAATTTAGTTACAAATTATTTGAAATAAATTCACTTCCACAATTTATTAGTTAACCCTTAGTTATTAACTATCATTCTTAATTAATGAATCAATTAATCTTTAATTATTAAATTACTCTTAATTAATCACCATTATTAATTAATCCTTTAAATTTATTAACAAATAATTTACTCAAATTTCAAATCATCATTTAATTTATTACATTCATTAATTATCTATTAATTACTTCTCTAAGTAATTATATTTTCAAAATTATTAAGTGATTATTCTGAATAAATTTACTTAAGAAATTGAGATTTTTGAATAAATCAAATTAACTCAATTAATTATGCTGAATAAATCAATTCCATAATTTCTATCATTAAGTAATTATACTTAGTAGTTCCACAATTTTATTATCATTAAATTAATTAATCTAATTTATTGTTAAAAATTTAATCACGTTAATTAATTGTTCAGATTATCTTAGTTAATGATTTCATTAACTATTTAGTTTCTTTAATTCCCTTTTTTGAAGAAAATTTCTCACATTAACCATTATTAATTATAAATCGGTTTACTATAGAAAGTTCATTCGTTAATGAAATAGAAATTATTAACTTCATTTCTTAAAGTAAAGTTCAATCATATTTATAATTTATGTATTGTTCACAATATGTTTAAAACATTGTTTCAAATTCCCTTTTTAATTTCTTTTTCAACATTTAAGTTATAGAGCTCAATTTAATTTCAAAACCTTGAAATCAGATGTAGAGTTAATTTCAGATCTAAACTTTTAGTTTCAACTTGCTTAAATTTTCATTTAAAATTTTAAATTCATTTCCATTTCAAATCTCTTTAATATATTTTGAATTGCTTTTAAGTTATTTAAACAATTTAAATTTTAAAACTTATTTATGTTCAATCTAAACTCTCAATTCAGCTTGAATTTATATTAGCATTTTAATTTGAACTCAGCTTAAAAAAAAAAATTGTTTAAAATGTAAATTTGGTTTTAAAATTTTCAAACAGAGGGAAAACAAGAAGTTTCCAGGTTGAAAAAACTGGAACAAACTCTGACCCGAGTTTACCCTTTCCCTGCTTCGAGTAAATGACTCGAATTCTTCGAGTTCAACGCGTGAATCCCCTCTGCTCTTTCCAGGCAACAACAAACTCAAGCACTAGAGTGCTCGTGCACGTGCACAAACGCCGTGACCAACTCCAGTCAACGCTGCAGCCTCCCCCAAGTCGACGACCACCTCACCTAATGCCCCGACCACCCAAAACTCCTCCATTCCCTCTGAATCAAATCGAGTGCCATCGATGCCTGGAAACAAAACAGGAACTCCTCCTATACCTGTCAACGTGGAAGCTCCACGCTCCGACCACTGTTCGCTACCAAACTTCGGCCGCAGCTTCGTCGACGTCTCCATCACCTTTCCCCCAAACCACGGCGAACTCGGTCGCCCACCAACGACGAACGACGCGAAATAGTAACCCATGTCAAAATTAGGTTTCAAGAAATAAACTTCTCACTGTCGTCACCACAGTGGCCGTGGCCACCTCCGACCAATTTTCCCATCACCCCCATAGCCTCCTCTATCACCACGAAGAAACTCGGCCACCACGAACCAAGAGATCACCAGAAATTGATGATTAAACGAAATGTAAACAAGCTCGAACTGCTCTTAAATTCCAACTCTAAAAATTATAATTTATTCCTTAAAAAACATATTTTGGTATACGACTTCAATCTATATAACTGAATTTGTGAATCAACAAGTTTGAAATTCGACTAAATTAAAGTTTGGCTATGTTCTTTAAATTTCCAGAAACATTAACTTGTATACATTTTTTTCTTATTTTAAACTTAATATATTAGGTGACAAACAACTTTTGTTTTAAATCCCAAGTTCATAAAGTCACTAGATCAAGTGGAATTGAATTTTTTTTTTCTTTTGAAGCAACTTGGGTTCAGGGATTTAAAACAGAGAATGAACAGAGCCTGTACACAATTCATTTTCCAGAAAACTCACACATACATGCATGCATATATATATATACACACCCCCATACTTATTCACTGATATGCAAGCAATAGATTATATTTTTAAATTTTCAAAAGATGAGGTTACTCACTTTTCATTCATCTGGAAATTTTGAGACTGGACAGAGCTTTTAAATTTGAAAGACTTTGAGATTTAGAACTGAAGCAAGTTGAAACTTCCTCTGTTATTTTCTGTTTTGCCTCAATTATTTTTTTTAAGTTTTGATAATATGTATCTCATGTTTGCTCAGATGAGGATGTTCGAAACTGAGATGAACAAACCAATATGAGGTTGATATATAGGAAAAATGCATAGGGATTATAATGTTTGTTTGTACAATAGGGTGACAATTCTTTTGTTTGTACAAATAAAAATCAGAGATATTTTTCTCTTTGCTTGACTAAGCTAAATTTCGGCTGATAGATATTTTGGTGGCTAAGATATGATTTGTTTGTTCACGCTTAAATTCGGCTGATAGATGATATAGTGATGGTTTGCATTAATGTTGTTTACCTTGTTTAGCAAGCTTAGTTATATCTTATATTTATTTTTTTCATATTTTATATTACTTGGTGCTTAGCTTTGCATTCCAAAACTTTACAGGCAACATATTATTTGTTTCTTTTGTATTCTTATGGCTTAATGTATATAACCATTATTTGATTTATACCTGTTGGTTAGGAGTTTGGTGGCTGATGTATAATATGTTGTCTTGGATTAGAGATGAAAGCATTTATTACTTTGTTTCTATTTTATATTCTTTCACTTTTTTTTCTTTCATGTGTACATACTTGAATACACTTCTTTGTACTTTGTAGATATTTTGTTTTCTTTTTGTCTTGTTACATTTTACAACTTCATGCATTCCAAATATGTGTATATGTTCATTTTATGCTTTTACATAACCATATATTTATTTGAAACATTTATTTATCATCGACCCAAATTTTTATTCCTTTTTCTTTACAATATTCATTTTTATAATTTATATAATTCTAGAATTTATTTACTAAGATATTTATATTTAAATCCGAATTCAAATTCAATTGTCAATCCATTTTATATACATGTTTATTTTCAAATATCCAGTTTAATTCTCGATTTACTCAAAATTTATATTAAAATTTATATTAATTACCAATTTCTTCAAAAATTTTATTCAGAAATGAAATTAATTATCAATTCATACTCAATTTAAATCTGGGATCGTTACAGACTTCCCCCCTTAAAAGGAATTTCATCCTCGAAATTCGCCAGAGAGAGATAACGAAGATAGATGAAATATCTTCCTCAGATCAAACTGAATATTTATTCTGCATTTGGCTTACCAAATCAAAATGTCGACAATATGAGAACAAACTCATACAATACTACACAGGATACTCGGGCCGTAAATTCTACGAAATATGCAAAGCACTGGCTAGTTCGAAGGGATAACTAACCGTCCGTAGAATATATCCGGACTCAAATTTTATTCACATATTTGTCCACTTTTGGGTGTAATTTCAAACTTTTTAGTTTAGAAACCAAAGTATATCTATCAACCATAGCAACCAAAGCAAACAAAGCAACCAATACATTCAAACAAACAATTTTGGCCTATTTGGAGTTTATGTCCCATACACATATATCAAATCTTCTTCCTGTATTTACCAGGAACCATCGAAGAATTGACAAGAGATGCTGAACAACAGAGATAGATTTAATCTTCTATAATTTTTCAAATACTAGGAATGGATTCCAAATGCAAGTCAGAATACCACAAAATATATATCAATTTGTCCCTCTTCGGACTTCGATCAACCCAAGAAACTACAATAGAATTTCTATTTTGGTTTTAAACGAAAAAATTTTATCGATTCAATTCAAATTTAGCTTCATATTCTATTAATCAAGTTAACTCAATTTAAATTTTCTATTCCAAATTTTCAATTCATATTCATTAAGGTTTAAATCAAAAACTGATAAGAAACCGACGAAGATACGAAGTAAGAATTTCCTACAATGATTCGTAGGGCCACCATCACACTGAAACTTCTTTCTGGAGCTGTCATGAAGCAATCAAAAGAATTTGGAAAGATGAATCAAAAGAAAATTGGTAGAGACAATTATTTCCACTGTTGCAGGGTATTGACATAGTCGTATTTCCCTGTCCCCTATCTCGTTCTCTTCTTACACTCATACTCACTATCAGTGGATAGTAAGAGAATTTACTGAGGCATATAAACGGATATCTTAGGGATTACTCATCCTAGGGTATACTTCACCCTATCTCTAATGAGTTACTTAACGTGTTATACTCCTG
This sequence comes from Allium cepa, assembly GCA_030765085.1. NCBI lineage: Eukaryota > Viridiplantae > Streptophyta > Magnoliopsida > Asparagales > Amaryllidaceae > Allium > Allium cepa. The sequence continues at coordinate 380,290,665 of CM060942.1, read as the reverse complement.
AGCTAAAGTTTACCCCTCAGCTCTGATACCACATGTGACGACCCTGACTTGACCTTCGAAAATCGGCACCGAATATGACACTCATATTCTAATGTCGCAGATCCAAACATCGAACCTGGTGCACCGGAGCTTATAACACCATTAAGTAAACAACACAACGGAAGAAATAATGAATATCAATATACAACATCTGATACAACATCCAGATACAACAGATGACACAATAGATATCGATATACATCACAGATATGATACAATAAAATAGCAGCGGAAAGGAAAGTAGAAAACATCAGCAGCGGAACAAATAACTCTAAGATAGCCTTCAAGGGAGAACTCCAATAGCAGCTCGAACCAACATCACGATGGACTAAGATAAGCAAGTCTCGTCCATATCCAAAAACTAAACTAGCTCCAGATAATCTACCAAACCTAACTATCTGAAAAACCCAACTCTAAACTGCTCGTGTGGAAAATAGTGAGCATCCAGAATTTAGGAAAGGAACAATAAACTCCGGATCAGTCATGGGACTGGTGTGAGTAACAAAAATAGTTTATCTTTAAAAATAAACAAGATTTATAAAATAAAATCCGATATGCTTTTTAGAAAATGAAACTACCATAAGACCTCCCGCCACACACACAATGCAAACGCAGAATTGGAGGAGATTTCTTCTTATGATAGTCAAACATGCTTAATACGCAGAAAGCTCTTTGATATTATTATTATAAGTGCAAAGTGCAGAAAAAATTTCGAAAGTAGAATATGAATCTTAGCCAGCATACGACCATTATCGTATGCCTACTATAGCTACCATGTTCAATAGCAGGTTACCACCACATTCCATAGCAGGTAATACAACTAAAACCGTACAGGGCGCGTATTGTTTCTTTGGATTTTCCAACAAATGGTCAGGCTAAGGAACTTCCTACTGCCACATAGGATCGCCTCTGGCGGGACGTCCCTAGAACCTAACCGGATCTCTGCCAACACAAGGCCAGGTTACCTCTGTAACTAGGTAACTACTACTCGAGCATGCCACTCCACGGTCCTTTGGGACCTTTATCCGAGGCGCCTCTAAGCAACAACCACACAGTAAATGAGATTGGAGCTGCCACATAGGTAAATATCTGGGCTCCATACCATGATACCACCCTTTACCAGAAGGGAATGACACACCCTAAAGGGCGCGACCCTCATAACCTTGCCGAATCTTTCCTGTTTTGACCATTTTCGGGGTGTGAGGTCCTGATGCAGTCTCGTCCACAAAGCTACGCTTTGGTACAAAGCCATGCTTTGGGTCAACAAATGATCAAAGTAATGATCACAAAGATAAATGATCAAACAAATGATCATATCAAAAATGATCAAACAATGATCATCAACACACAGCAACACTCAGCATGCCACACTACCAAATTGGGAGTATATTGCTGATAACCTTCAACTACATAACCTCTGAGCTCGTACGTCTCAGCGAAGGGTGTTAAGCTAAGAGAATAAATTCTCCGCCACCAACAGAAATGTATTTGAAAGAAATCTGCTTTATATCTCAAAGTGTAGTGTCAGACATACAACCATACAAGTCTGTTCCGGGTTCGAACAGAACCGAAGGCACTTCCGAAGAAGCCCTTGCAATCCGGGTATTCACAATCCCGATCGGACTTCCCATCACTTAGGGAATCTCTATACCATAGCTACTCGGTGCAGAGACAATCGATAGGTTATCTTATCGTTCTCACAAATACCCGGTCTTCACCACCGGTCTTCAAATGTTATCCATAACGACGTATCACATATTCAGAATGGGTTATATGACACAAAGGTCCTCTCCCGGCTAAACCGAATAGTGAGCGCAATATTTAAAATATATGTATATGGGATTTCAATTAAGTCACAACTTAATAATTCAAAACTTTCTTCCAAATGGTTTAAACCAATTGCCATTTTCAAATCTTTAAACAAAAGATTTATTTCACTAAGATCACCCATTTTCACAAAGATCCATTTACGGATTTCAAAGCAATTCCGATTTTAATTGGATTAACTCGTTAAATCTTTAAATTAAAGATTTAACTTATAGCTTTCAAAACCGTTTCCATAACTTGGAAATCATTTTCATTTTTTAACTTGAAATCCCTTTTTAACACAATTTGGAAGTTTACTTCCTATATGAAAGCTTTTATTATTTGAAAACAAATAGTTTTCGTTTCAGAAAGATCAAATTTTATTTACACGAGTTAAAGCCTTTGAATTTAAATTCAAATCCCCTAAATCGATACCTTTAAAATAGTTTAACCCATATAAACTCATTTATAAGTTGAATAACCTTTCTAAACCCTAGTTTCCAAATCATAGAATTCAATTTTAAATATTGAATTCAAATTTAAATCAAATTATTTAAATTTCAAAACTCACTCAAGTTATTTAAAATAAATTTTATCTTTGAAATTCCATTTCAAAAGCTTTTCACTTTAATCCGAAATATTTCCAAAACCATTTGTATTTAGAATTCAAATTCAAAACTATTTCAAAATCTGTGACTTAATCGATTTTCTCGTGAAATCCATATTGTGTGTATAAGTGTGGTCCAGGGGTTTAACACAATAGTGCAACATCATTCAATCATCATAGATCAAAATATAGTTGATAAGTGGTATAAACTATAACGCTTATCGTCCATTCACCAATTCACAAATAATATACCAATGTATCACAGATAACAATGTACATCACAGAGAATCAATTTCATCACAGGTCACAACACAAATCAGGGTACATCACAAAGCATCACATTTTAGGGTATCAAAAAAACAATTATTCGGCCAAATCCAAACATTCACAAATGAATTTATTAATCAAATAATTAATTTAAATCGGATGTATCAATTGTTAATCCGGGTTAATTATCATAATTTAATTACAAATTATTTGAAATAAATTCACTTCCATAATTTATTAGTTAACCCTTAATTATTAACTATCATTCTTAATTAATGAATCAATTAATCTTTAATTATTAAATTACTCTTAATTAATCACCATTATTAATTAATCCTTTAAATTTATTAACAAATAATTTACTCAAATTTCAAATCATCATTTAATTTATTACATTCATTAATTATCTATTAATTACTTCTCTAAGTAATTATATTTTTAAAATTATTAAGCGATTATTCTGAATAAATTTACTTAAGAAATGGAGATTTTTGAAAAAATCAAATTAACTCAATTAATTATGCTGAATAAATCAATTCCATAATTTCTATCATTAAGTAATTATACTTAGTAGTTCCACAATTTTATTATCATTAAATTAATTAATCTAATTTATTGTTAAAAATTTAATCACGTTAATTGATTGTTTAGATTATCTTAGTTAATGATTTCATTAACTATTTAGTTTCTTTAATTCCCTTTTTTGAAGAAAATTTCTCACATTAACCATTATTAATTATAAATCGATTTACTATAGAAAGTTCATTCGTTAGTGAAATAGAAATTATTAACTTCATTTCTTAAAGTAAAGTTCAATCATATTTATAATTTAAGTATTGTTCACAATATGTTTAAAACATTGTTTCAAATTCCCTTTTTAATTTCTTTTTCAACATTTAAGTTATAAAGCTCAATTTAATTTCAAAACCTTGAAATCAGATGTAGAGTTAATTTTAGATCTAAACTTCTAGTTTCAACTTGCTTAAATTTTCATTTAAAATTTTAAATTCATTTCCATTTCACATCTCTTTAATATATTTTGAATTGCTTTTAAGTTATTTAAACAATTTAAATTTTAAAACTTATTTATGTTCAATCTAAACTCTCAATTCAGCTTGAATTTATATTAGCATTTTAATTTGAACTCAGCTTAAAAAAAATTTGGTTTAAAATGTAAATTTGGTTTTAAAATTTTCAAACAGAGGGAAAACAAGAAGTTTCCAGGTTGAAAAAACTGGGACAAACTCTGACCCGAGTTTACCCTGTCCCTGCTTCGAGTAAATGACTCAAATTCTTCGAGTTCAACGCGTGAATACCCTCTGTTCTTTCCAGGCAACAACAAACTCAAGCACCAGAGTGCTCGTGCACGTGCACAAACGCCGTGACCAACTCCAGTCAACGCTGCAGCCTCCCCCAAGTCGACGACCAACACATTTTTTTCTTATTTTAAACTTGATATATTAGGTAACAAACAACTTTTGTTTTAAATCCCAAGTTCATAAAGTCACTAGATCAAGTGGAATTGAATTTTTTTTTTCTTTTGAAGCAACTTGGGTTCAGGGATTTAAAACAGAGAATGAACAAAGCCTGTACACAATTCATTTTCCAGAAAGCTCACACATACATGCATACATACATATATATATATATATAAACACACCCCCATACTTATTCACTGATATGCAAGCAATATATTATATTTTTAAATTTTCAAAAGTTGAGGTTACTCACTTTTCATTCATCTGGAAATCTTGAGACCGGACATAGCTTTTAAATTTGAAAGACTTTGAGATTTAGATCTGAAGCAAGTTGAAACTTCCTTTGTTATTTTCTGTTTTGCCTTAATTTTTTTTTTTAAGTTTTGATAATATGTATCTCAGGTTTGCTCAAATGAGGATGTTCAAAACTGAGATGAACAAACCAATATGAGGTTGATATATAGGAAAAATGCACAGGGATTATAATGTTTTTTTGTACAATAGGGTGACAATTCTTTTGTTTGTACAAATATAAATCAGAGATATTTTTCTCTTTGCTTGACTAAGCTAAATTTTGGCTGATAGATATTTTGGTGGCTAAGATATGATTTGTTTGTTCACGCTTAAATTCAGCTGATAGATGATATAGTGATGGTTTGCATTAATGTTGTTTGCCTTGTTTAGCAAGCTTAGTTATATCTTATATTTATTTATTTCATATTTTATATTACTTGGTTCTTAGCTTTGCATTCCAAAACTTTACAGGCAACATATTATTTGTTTCTTTTGTATTCTTATGGCTTAATGTTTATAACCATTATTTGATTTATACCTGTTGGTTAGGAGTTTGGTGGCTGATGTATAATATGTTGTCTTGGATTAGAGATGAAAGCATTTATTACTTTGTTTCTATTTTATATTCTTTCATATTTTTTTCATGTGTACATCCTTGAATACACTTCTTTGTACTTTGTAGATATTTTGTTTTCTTTTTGTCTTGTTACATTTTACAACTTCATGCATTCCAAATATGTGTATATGTTTATTTTATGCTTTTACATAACCATATATTTATTTGAAACATTTATTTATCATCGACCCAAATTTTTATTCCTTTTTCTTTACAATATTCATTTTTATAATTTATATAATTCTAGAATTTATTTACTAAGATATTTATATTTAAATCCGAATTCAAATTCAATTGTCAATCCATTTTATATACATGTTTATTTTCAAATATCCAGTTTAATTCTCTATTTACTCAAAATTTATATTAAAATTTATATTAATTACCAATTTCTTCACAATTTTTATTCAGAAATGAAATTAATTATCAATTCATACTCAATTTAAATCCGGGATCGTTACATCTAAGGTGAGTTGCAAACTCACATATATATCTCTATAAAGTATTAATTCTTTTAATTGAGTAATATATATCAATAAATAGTTGAATGGTTTGAGTAATTTGATTGAATTGTTGAAATTTGCGAAGTGGTTGCTGAATTATTATTTTTATGAACATTGCTGCAGTAAAACAGCAATACCTCAGTGTAGATTGATCGGAATTCGTTCATTCTATTTGTGGTAGAAAGATATTTAAATAAACTATAAGTTCTATTTCAACCATTTTTCGAAATTCTATGTTTAAAAGGGTCGAAATTAAGTTTGAAACTGATGTTATAGCATAACCATTTGAAATTTCCTGAGTTGATATCTGACAGTAAAGTGGCCATAACTTTTAAGCCATAAACCCAAATTATGTATACTTCTTTTTGTTAGAAAGCTAAGTCATAAAGGAGCAACTTTCATGTTGTATGTTTCTACAAATTCTATGATCTATAGGGTCGAAATTTAGTTTGAAACTGATGTACGTAGCTCTGCTCTGTGCAATTTTTTTTTGAAACCTGATCTTAAAATCACCATAACTTTTGAATGGCAAATCGGAATTGAGTGAGACTTTATCCAGTTGGAAGATATATTTATATGGAAAAGCTTTCATGTATCGTGTTTTCTGTAATCTAGAGGTTTGCTATGTCAAAATCCAATTGTTTTACTATTGTCCCGAGAGCAAAAGCAATATTTGCTCCATGCTTAAGGCTGAAACAAAATTGGCCATAACTTCTTCGTTTCTTATCCGATTTTGATAATTTTAGATGTTTTGGAATTATGTGCTACAAGATTTGTTCATTGTGTTTTCTGAAATTTTGAAGTTTTCTTTGTCGAAATTATGGTTATAAGTTGCTGTCCTGAGAACAAGATGACAACAACAACAAACATTGACCTTAAAATTGTATTAGCTTATTTTTACTCTTATTCTCTTCCGGTTTTGAAGATGTTTATGAGATTTTTGAGAGCTATGATTCCTAGCCTTAGCTATATCTTAAAATTTTGTAATTCAAATTTAAATAGAATTCGGATTGAATTTTAGTTAAATTTGAATTGAATTCGTATTGAACACAAGTTATCGGTCTTGAGTTAACTTTCTTATTTTTCATTGTTTTCGAGTATAGTTTTCACTAAATAATTTTTTGAAGTAATTTTTGAAATAAATGGACATTTCAAATTACTATGATATAGTATTTTAAAATTATTTTTCTAATATACAAAAAACCTATCTATTCCCTATAATAAAAGAATTTCAAATATGGGTTTTATTAATCTTTTCAGGAAAAAGTTTTAAAAGCTTGTTTTCTCTAGTAAACTATTTTTAATATAAAACACATACTTTTGTACTATTCGAATGTATAAGAAAGAGAATTAAACGATTTAGTATAACACGTGGTTTGGGACATGTGCGTTTACTATTTCGGTTAATTCCGGACTTGTACGATCGAAGCTATTTGAGTTTATATTTCTGAGATGTTTTGCCATTTTATGGCGTATTTTGATTTTTATAATTCTTATTTATTGGAATTATTTAAGATGGCCAATATTTGGCAAGTATTATGGTTTGACATCTCCTATGTAGGAGTTTGATCGATGAGAACCATCACGATGTTTTATTTACTTGCCAATGACATATGGCAAGTCTTGAGTTTATGATTTCATATTTTGAGATTTATGGTTTATGAGAAACCATCATGATGTTTTTCACTTGTCGATGAGATGAGACAAGTTATGATGCCATTTAATACTTATCGGTGAGATGAGACAAGTATGGTATCTCTTTATCACTCACCAACGAGACTAGGCGAGATATAATTTTCTGAGTTTTATGATGTTTTTAGTGTGGCATCAACTAACGGCTAGTAAACCGCTAAGTGCGAATGTGTGGTATGGGACGCACGTTAACACTTTTTGGGTTCTTATCCGTGAGTTTGTGGCACATTCACGATGTTTACCTAACAGAACTGCTTTGAGAGGTGTCAGCGACCTTGTCATGAGGACGAATTGCTTTGGAGGTGTTAGCAACCTTGTTAGGGATGACAAAATGGCTTGGAAAGGTGTCAATGACCTTATCATCAGGACCAACTTCTTTGGAAAGGTGTCAGTGACCTTGTCATCAGGACGAACTGCTTTGGAAGGTGTTAGCAACCTTGTCTAAGGCTTCGGCCATCTGAGTCTAGCACGTGCAACATAGCTTCGGTATTGTAGTCAGGGATATGGCCAATCCGGGTTTTGTGAGTTTTGAATTCCTCGTTTTTGGCGCATTAGTGTTAAGATTTTCTGAGTTTTGGACATGCATCGAATTCTTTATTGAGTTTGAATTCGTATCGAGTTCCATGAGTTTTTATGATTGAGATGTATTTGTGAGATTTAGCTGCCTTGGCCTACTTATGAGTTTGAGATCTCACATTCTTATGGAGTTGTCTTGTGTTGCTTTCATGACTTCTATTTGTGATTGAGATGAGTTTTCTCCTTTTTGGAGTAATGGTTCATCGAACCATTTGAGTTTTGCTTGAGTTTTATATGAATTTATTTGAGTTCATTATGGGTTATCGCTAATGATATGAGGCACTTGTGTTTTATTAGAGTATTGAGTTTGAGTTACCTCTTTCGAGGTATTTAGTCACTTAGGTAGCGTTTGTTACTTAATTATTGAGCTATGAGTTATCTAATCCTTCTCCTCATTCGAGAAGAAGTATCACTATATCCGTTCTGCTTCATATTATCGATATTGACTGATTTGTGTAGCTAGACTGACCCGTTTATTTATACTCGGGTCAGACCGAGTGGTTTCAGGTATCATCTATTGGACTTAGCTTGAAGTTGGTGTTGGATATCATCTCTTCTTTCGCTTGAGTAGTTTATTTCTTCCGCATACTCTGATTTTTTTTACATTTGATTTGATCTATATGGTATGGTTGAGTACCACCTTTATTGTATTCATATTGTATTGTACTAAACATGTATCAGTGTATATGTATATATATGATGTCGATTACTATTCTGTGATGTGCTTTACATTTAGTTATTGTATTTTGTTATGATAGATCCGTCAACCACCTATAGTTTTGGATTAAACATTTACTGTGTATGTCGATCCATTGAGATAGAAAAGAAAAGAAAAATTATATTGCATTTATCGACGTATTCGGTAGATGTTTAAGACAAAGTTATAGATGGTCACCCTTAACCAGCCCTATTCTCCGCTTTAGTAGACAGAATTACTCGTTAATTCTCTTTACTAAGGTGGGTCTCGGGGTAGGGCGTTACAGAATATCTCGGCAATCTAACTTTCTAAATAACAAATATAACATTTGTTAATCTCTGGTGTGTGGACATGGGATTTCTAATTAGTTATCTAGATGTTGTTCTCTTATTTTGATAATCATTTTTTTATCCATCTTAGACTCCACTTGGGTGTTTATTTTTGATCTGTTTTGACTAGTTTAGGATGGCTCTATATTTCAGGTGTTATCAAAACTCCTACTTGTAAGTTTTTTCACATCGGTTGTAGTTGGTTATAAAACCAGTGAAAACCGATGTAATGTAATTTTGATGGCAATTCTCAAACCATCAAATTACATTGTTTTAGGCGTTATAACTTGTTTCTCCACTTATGCTCCAACTAATTATACTGTAGAATTAATCTTCACAAAACTAGAGAATAAATATAAGGATATACATGCAATGTTACTTTAGTTGAAAGCTCTCAAAACCCGTGTATGTTAAACTCTCAAGCATGTTCGATTATAATAACACTTCATATAATTCAATCAAAACTGCTACGATCATTTACGATCAAAACTAGTACACTCAAGACCTCTCATAGCCCATATTGCAAAACTTCTAAGCAGAGCCTTAGTGTTCTTTTTCTTTGAATATATTCAGTAAATTTAGTATTAGCTTTACATATTATATCATTTTAACATTAAATAAGAACAAACTTTTGGTCATGCAAAGTGATTCATGTAAAAAATGTCCATGTTGCCTCTTTATTATGTTGCTTATAGTCATGCTAGATATCAAAGTTCTATATCAATATCTAATTTTTAAACATTAGAAAACTTTGATTTTGGAAAATTGTTGTAATAAACCATGGAATAAAGGTAACAAACTAACTTTCTAGACATTTTAAAGCATGTCGAATTTGGAAAGATACATTAAGGGTTAATTAAATCTACTTTATCATTGGGACATCACTTTCTTTTATAAATATTCCCATAATAATAGCAAACTATTTAATTTGGCAATCACTTCACACCACATAACGCTATCTTTTTACACATTTCCTTTTAAAACTTACAACTCTTTGGGTATTGAATTTTCATGAAGTATGTAGGAATGAGCTGATTATAGGTTATATAGGTCTGTTTCATAGGTCCATATTTAAAATAGTGTGTTACTAATGGCACCTCATTTAAAATAGTTAATATCATTGGTTCTATATATTTCTTCAGGAATTTAAATTAAGTTTAAACAATAAATAAATGGGTTTTTTATTTAAAAATACGACTATTTTTATTATTTATTAATGATGGTAAAATAATTTTTAAAATTTGTTACCAAAATAGTTAGTTCACAGAAAAATAGAAAATATGACCAAAGAACACTTTTCGGAATTTCGACTTTTCGATACCGGAAAGTTGTCGGAGACATTGTTCGCCTTTATGCACTATATATGAACATATATAGTAGATAATTAACCACATAATAATAAACTTAATAATATATTATCTTATATTAATTACGTTTAGCAAGTGATATGGAAAGACATGCTTTTAAAATAATAACTTATATATACTAAGTACGTATCATTATCTCCTATCATTTCTTTAATTACCATCATCATTATCCATCATGACCTAGAGGATGTGAGTAGAGAGGGGGGCATGACATATGAGGGGGAAGAAGGCGATATGTGAAATAAAGACATGTTAGGATATCTTAAACTAAGGTTAAGACGGTAATTTTCCTACTTTCTTTCATCTATAAGTACACACCTTCACACAAACATTTTCATTTACATTCCAACTTCATTTTTATAAATCTTCTTCTCTAAAAAATTCCACGGTTTCTATAGTTTAAAAAAATTAGAAAAAGTTAGCCTTTTGTGTTGTAACATGCTTCCATACCTTCTATACATATACTTTCATTTCAACATCCTCATCAGATCAAGGCCATCACTATCCCATTAAGCCCTAGCCAAGCCAAATCACCTCTGACTAAACCCATTCTAAGGCCTTGGCCCTTCTAAAGTTTTGAATTTTTAAGCTAGAGTCGAGCATAGAGGCGTTGCTGAGTTGTAGTCAAAGTTTGGGGGAAGTTGGTTAGCGTATAGGTGAATAAAGCTACTTTGTTTTGGAATTTTTTTTGACTTTATTATGATTTGTTATTGTGGTGATAATATGATGATAAAATTAAACTGTTATTATATTGGTTGATGGGGATTTGATGGATGTTATGTTTGGTATTGAATTTGAGATTTGAATGTGATATTGTCGAGTTATTAAGCATATAACCTTATGTTTATATGTGTGTTTCATTGTGATTTAAGGACTATGGTAGTATGGATGTATATTTGTAACGATCCCGAATTTTAAATAATTTTAAATTGATAATTTATTTTAATTTTGAATAAAATTGTGAAATTTATTGCTAAATTACTAGGAATTTCTTAAAATTCGTATAAAAAGATATGGGATTATTTTATTAAGTTTTAAAAACGATTTCTTTTAGAATTTAATATCTAAATAATGAATGAATGAAAATGTAAGATAAGACGATAAGTATATAAGTTAAAAGTAAATATCTTAAGATTTTGGTTATGTAAACTATAAAACATTAAATATACACATTAAACGAATTTGTTAAAATTCAAACAACATAATAAAAATAGAAATGTGTTCACATGACAAAATAATAGGGCAAAGCAAAAGAAAATGTGATGTCCCGGAAATTTGGGCAATATTTATTTAATAATTTCATTGATAATTATTTTAAAATGTGAAATATTGATTTAATAATTTAATTCAAACAGAAATTAGCTTTTGAAGATTAATAATTATTTAATTTGTTAAATTATATTCTTTTCAATGTTAAAAATATTTAAGTGATAAATTTATCTTTCTAAATTAATTTAAAGGATATTTATTTATAATGTATATATGTGTATACATTGTAAATAGAGGATTTGGTTTAAATTTTAATTTATATTAAATAAAGGATATTTTCTAATTTTATATATAATTGTATAATTTGTAAATTGATTAAATTAATTTGAATTAGTATTGTAAACTTTTCAAAAGTTTGTTTTAAAAGATCTTTCTTATATTTTCATAGAAATGTAAGTAAGTATTTATTTGTTTATAAGAATAAATATAGTTTAAATTTTGTTTTATAATAAAAGTTTGTTTTGTTTTATTTTAAATTTTTTTATTTGAAATAAGAATTAATTCATTCTTGTTAAAGTATAACATTTAGTTTGAAACCTTTTGAAATAAAATAAATTCAACATTTCTTTTCTTCGTAAAATCTTTTCTTTTGAAATTTAGTTTTAAAGGAATATTATTTTGAAAAATAATTAAGCAAACATTTAAAATGTATAATTTTGAAAAGAATTTATAAGTAAACATGTAATCATTTTAAAGGCTAATGTTAATAAACATTTAGAATATGCTAGAAACAAATTAGAAATGGTTTTAGATAAATCTAAATACAATTATAAATTTAGAATTTTTCTTTTAATAATTGAAATGCATATGTGTTAAATTCTTAAACTAATAGAAGGCACTTGTAAAACATTTGACATAATAAGTCAACAAGTGGCATTTGTTTTAAAACTTATTATTTAAATTATATTGACAAGAAAATATAACAAAATCATTTGGTTAAAATATTTTCTTCAAAAAGAAACCTGAAAATCAGATTTCAGTAAATCAAAAACTTAAAACAAATGCATGTTAAAATCTGCAAAATCAATTTCTGCAAACAACTTCAAATCTGCAACCTGTCTACATCTAAATTCTGCAAGTTTCAACATCAAACTGGAGTGCAACTTCAATTTAAAATCTGAGCAATGAAGTTTTGGGTCTGCATGTAATCTTCATTAAGAAGAAATGCAACTTCAACTTGCAAATTGCATCCAGATCCAACAAGCAACTTCAGTGATCAACTTTCAAATTGCATTCAGGTTCAACATGCATTTCAATATGCTGGTTCCAGGAATGAATCTGCAACCAATTGTTTTCTGCTTCTTCAATTTAATAAGGGTAGTAAGCTTCTTTATCTTTTAGAAACAGATTCCTTTAAATATCAAAATCAAACATAAATTAAAGAAATTACATTTTTATTTCACAGAAATCAAACTGTTTTTAAACATAACTGTTCTGTTCTGTTTTGTTTTAAAATAAAATGAATAAACCTCACATGCACAAAAGCTTGAGACATTTATGCATAGAAATTAAAAGAAATACAATGATGTGATGATTACATATTCATGAATGTTCTGTGTGTAAAGAAATGAATATGTTTATATGTTTTTGATTTCTGGAATCTGCATATCTAGTTGGATTGTAAATCAGGGCATTCTTAAATAGAAAAGCTTTATCATTTGAATTGTTTCTGTTAGTAAACTTATGTGTAAACAAAATATGTTGTTTAATATAAATGTAGTATTTATAAAATTATGATTTAGTAAAAATAAGTTAGGATTGTAGTCTGTTACTCCCTGGAACAACTACAGTAAACATTTTTGCAATGAAATCAGAATATCAACTTCATTAATTTTTTTAAAACAAGATATATCATGTATGTATATTAGAAATCAGATGTTTTAAAAACAAATTTCATATTTTTTTTAAAAAAAATTACTGGGTTTGAGCAATTCAGTTTTGAACAGAATTGGGAAAATTGGTCCTATCTAAACTTCTAGTGTTTGTGGGAAGTTGTTGGTCTGCCTGAAGATAGAGGATTGATGGGAGAGTGAGTGAAAATGGTCTGCAGTTGTGTCAGTAGGTGGTGGTGATGAGAATTGAGATTTCCAGGTTTAAGCCCTAAATTTGGGTGGTCGGGTTTTGATAGCTTCTGGATTTTACTGTGATGCATCGAGTGAGGAGGGCTTTTGTGAGTTGGCAGAGGGGGTGTGGAGGAAGTTATGGCCAAGGTCGCGATAACTATGGTGATCGGAGTTGAGATCGCGAGGTGATGTCAGGTTTGGGTTTTGAGTACAGTGATGTTTCCAGGTTGGCTCGTTCAACTCTATTTTGATTCGAGCTGCTATGAGGATTTCTGGAGGTTGTGATCAGATGAGGAGTTGGTCGGCGAATTGATGGAGGTGGTCAGGATGGCTGGTGATGGTCGGAGTGCCGGTGCATATGCACCATGCATATGTAAAGTTCTGTTGAATTTTTGGGATGTGCAGAAGAATGATGGCTCGGGTAATTCGAGAATTTGACTCGAAGCATCTAGGGTTTTTACTCGGAGTAGAAGGTTTGGAAACTCGAAGTGGGAAGAGGGTTTCTCGGGATAGTTTAGTTATAGTTTTAAAACCTGAGAGATTTTGCAGTTTTGAATTTTTAATGAATTCATATTTTTAATTTGAAACTTGATTCAAGTATAACTTGAATCTGAATTCAAATGTAGTTTTGAGTTCAAAGTTTTTTTTAAAATGAAGTCTTAAATTTAAACAAGATTTAAATTTGGTTTTAAATCAAGATTTAAAACAGTTTCAGGTTATCTATAAAACCAGAATTTGATTTAAAACAGTTTTTGTTAGTTTTTAAATTTTGATCAGATTTAAATGTTTTAAACAAGATTTAAATTGGTTTCATAATCAAGTTAAAAACAGTTTTCAATTTACTTTGAAAACCAGTTTTGATTTCAAAACAGTTTGTAAATTAAAAAAAAAAATATGAATGAACATATTCAAATGTTTTGAAAATAGAATTTGATTTCAAATAAGATTTTGAACTTGAAATAATTTAGTTCCTTTAGTATTTGAATTAAAAATATGAAGTGTTAATTTAAATTTGAAAGTTGAAATTAATCAATCTATTTTCAAAGCTTAATTTATTTTAATCAAGTAATTTATTTTAAATCTTTCTTTTTATTTAAGCAATGAATGTCTTTTAACATTCATTTTATTTTAAGAATTTTATATATTTAAAATTTGGATCAATGTTTAAACAGTTAAACATTATAAATACTAAATCTTTAAATGGAATTTGAATGTAATTTTAGAAATGTATTGTTTTAATATATTTTGAATGTAAATGAGTTATTTGATAAGTAAATTAAATTATAATTAAGATAATTAAGGATTTACTTCATTATTTGGTTTTAAATAATGGTTTAGATTAATTTTAATTAGAAATGATTTAATGATAATTAATCTAAAATAAGTTCTCTTAAGGAAGTAATTATTGAAAATGTTGTTAATTAATAAAAATAATTATCTAAGGATAATTAAGTAATTAATTAATGTAATTAATTAGATATTTAACTAGATTAATCAATTGAATATAATTAATTATAATTTGTTAAGTATAATTAATTGTTAAAGTAATTAAGGAATTAATTACTTATTGTAATTAATTTTGATATGTGATTTATTAGAGTTAATTAATTTATTTTAATTAATTTAAGTAAATCGTCTAATGATTTTAAGAGTGAAATTACTATATCTAATTAATGGAGCAGGATTACTTAGAGAAGTAATAATGATAATTAGTGGAATGTAATTAGTAATTTGGATAATTACTTTTGGAATTAATTAAGGAATTAATAAATGATTAATTATTAGATAATTAATTTATTAATATGTAATTAAAGATAGTTAATTACTAAATTAAACATTAATCAAGGTGATTAATAATTTGATTAATTACTAAATGTAATTAATTTTAATTAAATAATTTATTTAAATATTAGAGATCATTAATTATTATAATTAATGATGTAATTAAGGATTATTTGATTAAGTTAATTTGAATTAAGTGATTAATTAATTGTAATTAATTAAGGATAAAATATAATTAATTAACAAATGAGTAATTAAATGTTAATTACTTATGATTAAGGTTAATTAGTTTGTGAAATTAATTAAAGACTAATTACTCATTGTAATAATGAATGATTAATCAGTGATATTTAATCAAGTTAAATACTTACTGAAAGATTTATTAACTGGGTTAATTAATTAAAGAATATTAAGCAGGATTTTAATGAGTAATTAATTTAATTTATTTTAAATTAATTAGAGATGGTTGTAATTAATTTAATTCATTTTAAATTAATTATAATTGATGGTTAATAAATCATTGCTTATGGATGTTATTGATTGAATGGTTGTGACCTCAGTAATGAGATTAGTTGTATCTGTATGATAAGGAAGATTGGTTTAAGTATGATGGTTTGAGATGGATTATTTGGTTGAATGATTATCTGTTTGTGATGATGATACAGATTATTTGTTTATGATATGAATGTGATTGTCTATTATGAGATGTAGTTTATCTATCTATGTGAATTAGATGATAATGAAATGAGTTAATTGTTTAAAACCCTTAAGTATAACTTGGGCATTAAGATGGCAATTGGTTTCGATGAGACCGGAATCGGGTTTCCATATTTGGATATCCGAAAACCACATCGATTCCAATTAAACGTTAGGTCGTTAATCCAAGTAGAGAAAGTGAAGACTCAAGGTGTAAGGGCTATACGTCGGTATAACTCTGTGGGTGATTCCGTAATGAGTTGACGGGATAGTGCTTATAGATTCGAGATGGTGATTTAGAGTGCAAGGGTTATCGTCGTTAACTCTGAGGGTGATTCCAATACGAGTGTAACGAGATAATGCCTTCGGTTTCGTTCGAACCTGGAACGAACTTGTATGGATTGAATGCTTTCAGAACATCGTCAGGTGGACGATGAGCATTCTAAGATTGATACGTCCTATAAAGATAATCGTAACCTCAAGCCCCATCAACCGGGAATGGCTAAAACAGGGGAGGTGCAGCAAAGCTTCGTGGATAGCCCCCACTGGAGAGCAAGATTTATCCCTGTCTAGAGGTCCCTTTGTATTCGGCTGTGTGGCACTTGGTGACGACCAATCTACGGGGTAGTCTTGTTCGGAACTGTTCAGTAAGGAATGGTTCCGGCTTTGTGTGCAAGGGAGTGGGCGTACTCCTCGGTACGTTGATCTAGGCCACGTACTGTGACGGGCGCTACCCCAGTAGCCCTGCCATTGTTGGAAACCCATTCTTCCTACGAGACCCTACGGTTTTGATTGTATTACCCACTTTGGTGGCTAGTAGCTGGAATTTAATCATATAACAATTTCGGCTATTTCTTATTTACTTGAAAACCCTAGACACTATTATAATATCACTGGATTTCCTATCAAATGTTTTGGTTAGCATAAGGTAAAAACTTTTCCACGTTTTTGTGTGAGAAGTCTTACGTGATACCTTTGTTTCAAAGGATTTTCTAAAAGTTAAGCAACTTTTATCCCCGTTTACTCACACCAGACCCCTGTTTGACCTGAGTGTTTATTTTCTGTCTTATTAAACTCTTGGGTACTCGTATTACATATGAGTAGTCAAGCGTTTCAGGATTTCTTTGACGAGTTTTGGAGGAGATAATGGAGCAGGAGGCTTCAGCGTTTAGATATATGTAGTGGTTCCGCTGTGTTTGAGTTGTATCTGTTTTCTCTGATATACTTGAATTTTAATTGCTAGACAAATGTTTATAACTGTCTAGTTTGTGTTGTATTAGCTGTTTAACTATGATGTATATGATACCATGTAAAGTTTTATGTGATATATTATAATTTATTCGATTCCGCTGTGAGTTGTCTGTTTCATTCTTTCCTTTCTTTTCTCTTTTCTATCCCTTTCTTTCTTCTTAGCGATGCGACTTCCTGGAGTTTGGAAGTTGGGCCGTCTTAGAAAATATCTATGTACTAATAAGGTAAGGGTGTAAACATAAAGTAAAAGCATAGAAATAAAATACATTCACATAGGAACACTTATAAAAGAAAACAAAACAAATAAAAGAAATTGGAATAGAAATACATATATAGGAGATAAAATATAAAATATGAAGTCAAGTAACATATTAATAAAATTATGTAAAATATAAGTAAATACATTAACTAAAATATATCATCATAGGAATTTATTCATATGACAAAGTAATAAAACAAAAGACGAAATACACTCAAATATGAAAAGAAAATATATCTAAGTATTAATGTAGAAACAATTGAACATATATATATAAAAAGCAAGATAAAAACAAAATAAAATACATACAAAACAAAACTGTACATACATAAACAATACATAGCATAAGTTTGTAGACAAAGAAGTACAAATGCATTTAATACCCATCTTCTCTTTGCACAAACAAATCTTCTCAGCATATATAAAATTATCAGCCGAGACAAAAAATGCAATGGCAATTAATGCTAGCACAAAAGCAAGATTTTCATCCTCTATTTGAAAACAAATCTCTGATCTATGTTGTACAAACAATATTATAACACCTCCTCTATACTACACTACTTTCTCTAAATATATACATTCATCTTGTTTTATTCGTTCAGAAAATACTTAGCATTCCAGAAAACAAACTTAAACAAGATCATTCAACAACAGAGTAAGATTTAAAGAAGAAAGAGGAAAAAAAAAATCAAAGCTACAACCTGTAGTGATGCAGTACGAACTACGGAATCAATATGTTTAAATTGTTCAAGGCCTTTAAGTCGTTTGGAGTTGGCTTCGTTTTTAGGTCGTTGGGGGGTTATAAGTCGCTCACGACTTAACAAAGGGTATTCACAACCTAATGTTAAGGCCTTAAGTCGTTCGCGACTTAACAGAGTGAAGGATAACGAGCTACGACCTAAGGAAAAGAGATTAAGTCATCTACGACCTAACAAGTATGCAGAAGACAGGAGTTTCCGACCTAAGATAAGTCGCATACGACCTAACGGCTTGTACCGAAGATTGATAAGTCGCGTACGATTTATCTTAAGTCGTGAGCCGGGTAAGATGTAATGAGTTGAGTCGCGTTGTATTTTAGGTCATTACCGACCTATGTGAAGTGTTGTAATGGTGAGTTGTATTTTTTTAAGTCGCGTCTTCTTATGCTGTAACTATTAGGTCGCGGGGTTGTATAGGTCGTAAACAATGGGTTCTTAAGTCGTGTGTCTTGAGTCGTTTGCGCTGTGCTGTGTGTAAGAAGGTTAGGTCGCTTACTATTTGCAATATTGGTCAGTTAGGTCGGCAATGACTTAGTTGGGTCGTAAGTCGCGAACGACCTAAGAGTGATGTTTTGATTGCGTTGCTTTGTAAAAGCTATAAATAGCAGTGTTGTGTCATTTTGTAAGGTTGTTGATTTTTGAATAAAATTCTCTTTTGTTAGCTTTGTGCTTTCAATTTAAATCGGTAGTTGAGTGTAATCTCCTATCTCCACTTTCGGTTATTCGAGTGCGCTCGAATCAATGATTGTTGAAGCCGATTCGCGGAATCAAGTGCGCTTGATCAACGCTTGAAGAATTGAAGATCTTCTCTCACGGTATCGTGCGCGATCAATGTGTCGAAGATAGCTAGAATTCGGTATCTTTGTGATCAACGAATTTGGGCATTTCAGTATCTTCAATCCACCGATTGCTACTTTCATCGATCCATATCGTTTTGTTAATAATCCGCTGCGTCAGTTTTGGTATCAGAGCCATACTTAGCCAATCATAGCTAAGTTGAGTCTTGGAGCCAAGTATTTGAAGTTTGAAGTTGTTCATCGTGTTCTTCTTGAAGTTGCAACAAGAGGGAGACTTTCGATCCATTCCATTTTGGATCAAAGTGTTGGAAGGTGTTTGAATTTGGACTTGTTGGAAGTTTGCGTGCCAAAGTTGAGTTTGAAGTGTTGAACCGTGCCGACCTACCCTAGGTCGTTGCATACTATCGAGCTAAGTCGTGAAGTTCAAGCTGAGTTTGTGGAGGCCGAGCCGAGCTAGTGAAGAATTGTGCCGAGCGACTTAAGCCTTAAGTCGTTCACCTTGTTTAAGTTTGAAGCCGTGACTTGTTTAATTTGAGTTGAAAATTTGTGAAGTTTTGAAGTATTTGTTGAAGTACTTGAGAGGTGTTCAATCATGCCTCCAAGGAGAGCTAATCGTCATCAAAATGTTGAAGCGTTGTATAGAAGAGAAGAAGCCGAGCAAATGGAACAACATATTAATGAGAAATTTGATGAAGGCATTGGAAAGTTAGAGAAGTTGATGAATGATTTGAATCAAACTCAAAGGAGGAGATCACCAATCTCGAACCATGGAGGAAATAGAGTTTCGCCATCGGTTACGGAAGCGAGAAGGGTATCACCGCAATCTTTTAGAGAGAGAAGAGAAACATCAATTTCGTCAAGAAGAGATCACCATGACTATGGACATGAAGAGAGAAGAACTCCACGAGAATCTGTAGATGAGCCATATAGAGATGAAGAGAGACATAGTAGAAGAGACATGCGTGATCAAAGGGATGTTGATGGTCGAGATCGATATAGAAGTACATTTGATTTTAATGAAGAGGGTGATAGAGCTAGTATTCATTATCGAGATCGAGATCAAATTCGAAATTCATATCGGGATGTAGATGATGATCGTCGATGGCAATTGGGTATGAAGATGGAGATTCCAGAGTTTAAGGTGGAATGGTAGCTGAAGAATTTCTTGATTGGTTGTCTAATGTTGAAGAGATTTTTGACTTCAAGGAAGTTCCTGAGCATAGAAGAGTAAAGTTAGTTGCTACTAGGTTGAGTGGGAGAGCTTTAGCATGGTGGCAGCAAATTAAACTTACAAGGGAGAGAATGGGAAAGTCAAAGATTGAGTCTTGGGATAAGATGAAGAGGTTGATGAGAGCTACATTTTTACCTTACAACTATCAATCACTTATGTACCAGAGATTGCAGAATCTAAGGCAAGGGACGAAGACTGTTAATGATTATGCAGATGAATTTTACCAACTCATTTCCAGGAATGATATTATGGAGACAGAAGAACAACTGACCGCTAGATTTGTTGGAGGACTGAGAATGCAGATCCAGGATATGGTTAATATGTTCGATCCAAGATCTGTAGCGGAGGCACATCAGAAAGCGTTGGCTTGGGAGAAACAGGGATGGGGTGGAGGTGGTGTGTTTACAAATTCCAATAATCAAGTGAAGGGTGCCAGTGGAAGTTCTAATGTTCCTAAACCTGTCAACAAGCCAGTAGTGAAGGAGGGTGAGAAGACAAAGGTTAATAGATTTTCAAATGTTACAATTGTCAGGAGTTGGGTCACAAAAGCAATGAATGTCCGAAGCCGAAGAAGAGAGCAATGGTAGTAGAGATTGAAGAAGAGGAAGTAGATGCAGAATGTTCTAATTCATTACCAGTTGAGGATGAAGATTTGTTTTCAGGAGATGAAGGGTGTAATTTGATGATGAGGAGAAGTTATTTGGCACCAAAACAAGAAGAGGAAAACAGTTGGTTGAGGAATAACATATTTCAGTCCACATGCACTATTCTGGGAAAGGTTTGCAAGTTCGTCATTGATGCTGGGAGTTGTGACAATATTATCTCTACTGAAGCAGTAAGGAAGTTGAACTTGAAAACTGAGAAGCATCCTAAACCGTACAAGCTAGCATGGTTAAGGAAGGGTGGTGAAGTAAAAGTTGGAAGAAGAGCTTGTGTGAAATTTTCAATTGGAAAGAAGTACAAAGATGAAATCTGGTGTGATGTTGTGGACATGGATGTGTGTCATCTGTTGTTGGGCAGACGATGGCAGTTTGATAGAGCAGTACAACATGATGGTCGTGCTAATAGCTATAGTTTCATGTTTGAAGGTACTAAAATCACTTTAGTTCCCAAGAAGCAGCAACAGAAGGAAAGCAAGCTAGAGGAGATCGATGAACTGAAAGCTTTACTATCTTTGAAAGAGTTTGTCAAGGAGGTTGAAGAAGACCCTGAAGTATTCCTGTTGATTGGGCGAGATTGTAGTGAAGAGGTTGAAATCCCAGAAGAAGCAAAACCAGTATTGAAAGAATTTGAGGATGTATTTCCGGAGGAGTTGCCCAAGGAGTTACCGCCACTGAGAGACATTCAACATCAAATCGATCTTGTTCCAGGAGCAGTATTACCGCATAGACCACATTATCGAAGAGTCCGAAGGAACATGAAGAGTTGAGAAGGCAGGTGGAAGAGTTACTTGAGCAGGGACGTGTTCAGGAAAGCTTGAGTCCTTGTGTAGTACCAGCTTTGTTGGTGCCGAAGAAGGATGGAACATGGAGAATGTGTACTGATAGTAGAGCTTTGAACAAGATTACTGTTCGCTACAGATTCCCAATGCCGAGGTTGGATGACTTACTAGATCAGTTGAGTGGAGCTACTATCTTTTCAAAGATTGATTTGAAAAGCGGATATCATCAAATTCGGATTAGACCTGGAGACGAATGGAAGACAGCCTTCAAGACGAGAGAGGGGTTATATGAATGGTTGGTTATGCCATTTGGTTTATCAAATGCACCTAGTACATTCATTCGGGTGATGAATCAAATCTTTAGACCATTCATTCGGAAGTTCGTGGTGGTTTATTTCGATGATATTCTGATATATAGCAGGAGTATGGAGGAGCATGTTCAACATTTAAGGGAATTGTTGATTATTCTTCGGGAGGAACAATTTTATGCTGCTACGAAGAAATGTGTGTTTATGACGCATAGTGTTTTATTTCTGGGTTATGTTGTTTCAGGAAAAGGTATTCAAGTTGATCAGAGTAAAGTTGAGGCAGTCAGAAATTGGCCACAGCCCAAGACGATAACAGAAGTTCGAAGTTTTCATGGGCTAGCGTCATTCTACCGAAGATTCATTCCACACTTCAGTAGCGTGATGGCTCCAGTTACTGATTGCATGAAAGGGAGACAGTTTGTATGGTCAGAGGAAGCGCGGGTTGCTTTTGAGAAGATTAAAGAACTATTGACGACAGCGCCGATTCTTGTTTTACCAAATTTTCAGTTGTTGTTTGAATTGCATACTGATGCGTCGAATGTGGGAATTGGTGGAGTCTTGAGTCAGAGTGGGAAACCCGTTGCTTATTTCAGTGAGAAGTTACCAGGAGCAAAGATGAGGCATATCACGTACGATGTGGAGTTTTACGCAATTGTTCAGGCTGTTAAGCATTGGAGACACCATCTGTTTCAGAAAGAATTTATTCTGTACACTGATCATGAGGCGTTGAAGCATATGCAAGGACAAGACAAGATTTCAGCAAGACATGCATCGTGGATTACCTATTTACAGCAGTTTACTTTTGTCATTAAACACAAATCAGGAGTGACGAATCGTGTGGCTGATGGTTTGAGTAGGAGAAGTCATTTATTAACGACAATGAAAGTTGAAGTGACAGGTTTCAAATTATTGCCAAAGCTGATTGAAGAAGATCCTTACTTTGTAAAGTTTGTTGAGAAAGTTAAGGATAGGAATACTGATGAATTTGTGTTGGTTGATGGATTCTTGTTCAACGGGAATCGTTTATGTATACCAGATTGTAGCTTGAGAATGAAGATTATCAAGGAATTGCACGAGGAAGGACATGTGGGTCATGATCGTACATTGCAGTTAATTACACAATCTTATTTTTGGCCGTCAATGAGGAAAGAGGTCGAGAGATTTGTGGAAAGATGTCATATCTGTCAAGTTTCGAAAGGAACGGCTACGAATGCGGGATTATATATGCCGTTACCTGTGCCTACCAGACCATGGGTTGATATCAGCATGGATTTCGTTTTGGGTTTGCCGAGAACTCAAAGGGTAAATGATTCTATATTTGTTGTGGTGGACAGGTTTTCGAAGATGGCACATTTTATAGCCTGTAAGAAGACAGCAGATGCAGTTCGAGTGGCATAATTATTCTTTAAAGAAGTGTATCGATTGCATGGTTTACCAGAATCTATTGTTTCTGATCGAGATACTAGATTTTTAAGTCATTTTTGGTTAAGTTTGTGGAAGATAGTGGGAACGAAGCTGAAATTTAGTAGTGCATATCATCCGCAAACAGATGGGCAAACAGAGGTGGTGAATAGATCGTTGGGAAATTTATTGCGATGTCTTATGAAGGACAATCTAAAGAGTTGGGACATGAAGTTATGCCAAGCAGGGTTTGCACATAATCATGCAGTGAATCGTAGCACAGGATTCAGTCCATTTCAGATTGTATATTCAAATTTACCCAAGGGACCGTTGGACTTAACGGTAGTACCACAACCGAAGGGGACGGTTAAACGAGCTGCTGATTTTGTTGAAGGCTTGACAGAATGTCATAGGATCGTTCAGGAACGATTGGAGAAGTCGAATGAGAAGTATAAGCTAACTGCAGATTTGAAGCGACGAAATGTTGAATTTAACGAAGGTGATTTGGTGTATGCTGTGTTAACAAAGGATCGTTTTCCAGTAGGCGCTTATAACAAGTTGAAAGCCAGAAAAATTGGTCCTGTGGAAGTTGTGAAAAGGATTAATAAAAACGCTTATAAACTGAAGCTGCCGGAGGATGTGTATACCTCTGACGTGTTCAATGTTAAACATTTGATTCCCTATCATGGAAATGAATTTGTTGTGGAAAGAGAAAGTGAAAATTCGAGGACGAACTTCTGTCAACCGGGGGAGGATGATGCAGTACGAACTACAGAATCAATATGTTTAAATTGTTCAAGGCCTTTAAGTCGTTTGGAGTTGGCTTCATTTTTAGGTCGTTGGGGGGTTATAAGTCGCTCACGACTTAACAAAGGGTATTCACAACCTAATGTTAAGGCCTTAAGTCGTTCGCGACTTAACAGAGTGAAGGATAACGAGCTACGACCTAAGGAAAAGAGAGTAAGTCATCTACGACCTAACAAGTATGCAGAAGACAGGAGTTTCCGACCTAAGATAAGTCGCATACGACCTAACGGCTTGTACCGAAGATTGATAAGTTGCGTACGATTTATCTTAAGTCGTGAGTCGGGTAAGATGTAACGAGTTGAGTCGCGTTGTATTTTAGGTCGTTACCGACCTATGTGAAGTGTTGTAATGGTGAGTGGTATTTTTTAAGTCGCGTCTTCTTATGCTGTAACTATTAGGTCGCGGGGTTGTATAGGTCGTAAACAATGGGTTCTTAAGTCGTGTGTCTTGAGTCGTTTGCGCTGTGCTGTGCGTAAGAAGGTTAGGCCGCTTACTGTTTGCAATATTGGTCAGTTAGATCGGTAACGACTTAGTTGGGTCGTAAGTCGCGAACGACCTAAGAGTGATGTTTTGATTGCGTTGCGTTGTAAAAGCTATAAATAGCAGTGTTGTGTCATTTTGTAAGGTTGTTGTTTTTTGAATAAAATTCTCTTTTGTTAGCTTTGTGCTTTCAATTTAAATCGGTAGTTATGTGTAATCTCCTATCTCCACTTTCGGTTATTCGAGTGCGCTCGAATCAACGATTGTTGAAGCCGATTCGCGGAATCAAGTGCGCTTGATTAACGCTTGAAGAATTGAAGATCTTCTCTCACGGTATCGTGCGCGATCAACGTGTCGAAGATAGCTAGAATTCGGTATCTTTGTGATCAACGAATTTGGGCATTTCAGTATCTTCAATCCACCGATTGCTACTTTCATCGATCCATATCGTTTTGTCAATAATCCGCTGCGTCATGTAGCAACTCATTCAAACATCAAGAAAACAAATCAGTTTCAAAGTTCAAACCCAAAGTAAAGATTCGAATGCAATTTCCAGTATTTCAAACACATCATTTCCAGGCACAAATCTTCACTGTCTCTGCTTCAGAATTCCAAGTTGAGTAACACATTTTCTTAAATTTTCAAAATATAAGTTTTTTGTTTATTTATATCTCTGTGAATAGGTTATATATGTATATATGGATACTCTGAATATTTAAACTGGAAGTGTTATTTCAGTTTATTGATTGCTCAAGACCTCTGTTTGAGTTCCTCAATACAAATGTTTGATTTCAAAATAAATTTCTTTGGATATAATTAATTGTTTGAGCTTAGTGTTAAGCCAATATAAGTTGTATATTCTAAACTAAAGATTTAAACATATATTAAGTTAAAACAGTTAGTTCATAATCTCTGAAAGAACTCCAAGAAACAGATTTATTTTATATATTTTTTTAAACACAGGTTGACCTGAGTTTTCTAAAACAATTTTCTTTAAAATAAATACAGGCCACTGCTAAACTTAGGTTACTATTCCACTGATCCAATTCTTAGTGAAATTTGATCAGTGTGGTTGTGAAGATTGTTCAACCAGGTTTGTTCATTGTCTTGCATCATTGATTGTACCTGCTGTTTCATTTAACCTGAGCATTGCCTTCATGTATTGTCTGTGCACTGTGTAGCCACTGATCATATATGTTTGACTAGGTATACTTGTGTGTTGGTCTTCATTTGTATTGTGTATTAGTTTGAGCATTTAGATTGTTGTATTGGTTACCTCACTTGACTGGTTGAGTTGTCCCTGTTGCCACTATGATCTGGTCTGCCCATTTGAAGTGTTCACTGGCCTGAGTTGTATATTGGTTAGCCCTACTTAACTTTGTTTAGCATGCCTCTGTTGTTCCCCTGATCTGGTGCCTGCAGTGATTCTACCATTGTCTTGAGTTTGATTTGTATTTCATGTTAGCATTTTCTTCCCTCTACCTGTACTCGGTTTGGAACTGATTTTCAAGCCTGTTGTGATGCTATGGCCTCTGTCTTGTGAAATGTTGAGCCTGTTTGCACTGCCTGTTTTCTTTCTCTGTTGTTGTTTGGTAAAGGGTGTTGGCATAATAGTCTCGGGTAACTCGAGAATCTACTCGAAGCTTTGAAGTGTTTGGCCCAAAGTAATTTTGTCGCTAGCCAGAAAGATGTTGTGATGGGGTGCAGATGAACGTGGTGGAGGCGGCGAGTGTTTTAAATTCGTAAACCTAATTTTTGGCTAGGCTTAAGTTTCGATTCGTTCGTCACCAATGGTCAATCTAGCATCGCGAGCTTCTGGTAGGTGGTAGAGGAGATATTGGTGATTGTGTGGCCGAAGTCTTAGGTCCTCCGGTGGTCGAGGCGTCGAGAACGGTGGCGTTCCAGGTTTGAAAAATGGTGACACTATTGTTTCCAG
Source organism: Allium cepa (assembly GCA_030765085.1). Classification (NCBI taxonomy): domain Eukaryota; kingdom Viridiplantae; phylum Streptophyta; class Magnoliopsida; order Asparagales; family Amaryllidaceae; genus Allium; species Allium cepa. Next base: position 380,263,915 of record CM060942.1, on the reverse strand, counting down.
GGTTCATTGTTAACTCGTTTCGAATTCGGGATGGTAAGGGAGTTCGAGTGGTCGGAAATGGGTCTAGAGTTGATCGTCGACTTGCTCGACGACGTGGGGTTGACAGGAGTTGATCGCTGGTGTTGTGCACGTGCACCGTTCCTTTGTTCCAGGTGATCGGGAGAAGTTTGAATTTTTTGGGGACTACAGGCTTTTCTCGTGATTGTTTCGGGTAATTCGAGTTGGTTACTCGAAGTTTTCCCAGTATTGGCTCGAAGTGAAATAACTAGGGGCTCGGGTATAAGATGTTGTACAAGTTGTAAACCTGTTTCTGTTTTAAACTTTAAAATGTTCAAGTATATTCTATAAAATGATTTGAGCCTAAATGATTGAGTTTAAACTCTTTTGAATTTCTTTCAGATGATTAATATTACGTTGACATGAAATTTTAAAAGTAAATTTGAAATAAATGTTTTCAAATATAAGAAAGTAATAAATAAAATCACCAATAAGAAGAAATTATCTTTAAAGTAAATGAAACTTATTGATTTGAAATTCATAAATTATTAAGTTAATTTGAATGATTAATTATGATTGGGTTAATTTATGAGTATTAATGGTTAATCAGTTTTAATGAATAATGATTAATGCAAGTAATTTCTTTAGAAAAGTAATTAAAGAATGATTTATTTTATTTTTAAATTAATAAATTAAATTAATTAGAAATGATTAATAATAATTTAAATCTAAGAAATTTCCTTAAGTAAGTAATTAAAGAAATATTATTGGTTAATAAAGATAATTAACTAAGGATTATTAAGTATTGATTAAAGTGATTAATGTTAATAATTAATTGGATTAAATAATTTTGATAACCAATTGTAAATTATTTGAATGTATTTACTTAATGAAAGTAATTCAGGATTAAATCACTTATTGTAATTTATGTTGGATATTTTGATTTATTTAAAGTTAACTAATTATGAAATTGGTTTAAAGGTTGATTTAATTAATATGATTAATTAAGAATAATTTAATTAATTAAAGTGTTTGATTAATTAATTTATACTAAATGATTTGTAATTAATTAAACAAAATTTGATAATTACTTCATAAGTAATTAATTTACTTAGAAATAAATTGAATTGATTAGGATTGAACGATTAATTAATCCTACTCATAAATGATTATTTAATGTTTGACCTTACTTATGAATGATAGTATTGTATGAGATGCCTTGAATTGATTGTCCTATCTAATGTGTGATATTTTGTTCGGTGGATTGAGCCGTGTGTAATTTATTCATTTACTTATGATATATTTGTATATTATATGTGAATCTGTGAATGAGCGATAAACGTTATAGTTTATATTGATTATCAATTATATTTCTATGATTTAATCTGTGATGATTGAATGATGTTGCACTATTGTGTTAAACCCCTGGACCACACTTATACACACACAAATATGGGTTTCACAAGGAAATTGATTAAGTCACAGATTTTTGAAGTGATTTTTAAATAGACATTTTGGATTCAAATGTTTTGGAAATGGATTGGGTTTAAAGTGAAAAGCTTTCGAAATGGAATTTCAAAGATGAAATTTATTTTGAATAACTTGATTGAGTTTTGGAATTTAAATATTTTGATTTAAATTTGAATTCAATATTTGAAATTGAATTCTATGAGTAGGAAACTAGGGTTTAAAAAGGATATTCAACTTATAAATGAGTTTATATGGGTTAAACTATTTTAAATGTATTGATTTGGGAATTTGAATTTAATTCAAAGGTTTTAAACTCGTGCAAATAAAAATTGGATCTTTCTGAAACGAAAACTATTTTTTATCAAATAATAAAGCTTTCATACAAGAAGTAAACTTCCAAATTTTGCCAAAAGGGATTTCATGTAAAAAATGAAAAATGATTTTCCAAGTTATGGAAACGATTTGAAAGCTATAAGTTAAATCTTTAATTTAAAGATTTTAAACGAGTAAATCCAATTAAAATGGAAATTGTTTTGAAATCCGTAAATGGATTTGTGAAATAGGGTGAACTTTGTGAAATGTACCTTTTTGTTAAAAGATTTGAAATGGTAATTGGTTTAAACCATTTGAAAGAAAGTTTTGAATTATTAAGTTCCGATTTAATTGAAATTTCATATCCATATGTTTTAAATGTTGCGCTCACTATTCGGTTTAGCCGGGAAAGGACCTTTGTGTCATATAGCCCATTCCGAATATGCGATTCGACGTTATGGATAGCATTTGAAGACCGGTGTTGAAGACCGGATATTTTTGAAAACGAAAGGATAAATTGTCGAATGTCTCTGCATCGACTGGTCCCCGGTATAGAGTCTCCATATGCGATGGGAAGTCCGGACGTGATTAGGGATTATCCGGATTTGCAAGGGCTTCTTCGAAAGTGCCTTCGGTTCTGTTCGAACCCTGAACGGACTTGTATGGTAACATGTCTGACATTATATTTTGAGATAAAAGCAGATTTCTTTCAAATACATATCTGTTGGTGGCGGAGAATTTATTCTCTTAGCTTAACACTCGTCTCTAAGACGTACGAGCTTAGAGGTTATGTAGTGGAAGGTTATCAGCGATATATTCCCTATTTGGTAATGTGGCATGCTGAGTGCTGTTGTGTGTTGATCATTTGTTGATCATTTGTGATCAGAGCATGGCTTTAGTGTAAAGCGTAGCTTCGTGGTCGAAACAGGAAAGATGCGGCAAGGTTGTGAGGGTCACGCCCTTTAGGGTGTGTCATTCCCTTCTGGTAAAGGGTGGTATCATGGTATGGAGCCCAGATATTTACCTATGTGGTAGCTCCAATCTCATTTACTGTGTGGTTGTTGCTTAGAGGTGCCTCGGATAAAGGTCCCAAAGGACTGGGGAGTGGCATGCTCGAGTAGTAGTTACCTAGTAACAGAGGTAACCCGGCCTTGTGTTGGCAGAGATCCGGTTAGGTTCTCGGGACGTCCCGCCAGAGGCGATCCTATGTGGCAGTAGGAAGTTCCTTAGCCTGATCTATATGGTGGGCTTCAATCTCATTTTCTATGTGGTTGTTGCTTTATGGTTTAAAGGCGCCTTGGGTAAAGGTCTCAAAGGACCGGGGAGTGGCATGCTCGAGAAGTAGTTACCTAGTTACAAAGGTAACCTGGCCTTGTGTTGGCAGAGATTCGGTTAGGTTCTCGGGACGTCCCACCAGAGACGTACCCATAGACAGTGGGAAGTTCCTTAGCCCAACCATTTGTTGGAAATCCATTCATCCAATACGTGCCTTGTACGGTTTTAGTTGTAGAACCTGCCATTTACTTATGGTGGTCACCATTGTTTAGATCGTAGCCATAATAGGCATAGTTCGAAATGTCTATGCTGGCTAAGATTTATATTCTATTTTTGAAATGTTTTCTACACTGTGCACTTATAATAATAATATCAAAGAAATTTTCTCGTATCAAGCATGTTTGACTATCATAAGGAGAAATCTCCTCCAATTCTGCGTTTGCATGGTATGTGCGGTGGGAGGCCTTATGGTAGCTTCATTTTCTAAAAAGCATTGCGAATTTATTTTAAATTCTTTTGCTGTCTGTTTTAAAAGACCAACTGTTTTTGTTACTCATACCAGTCCCATGATTGATTCGGAGTTTATTGTTCCTTTCCTAAACTCTGGGTGCCCACAATTTTCCACACGGGCAGTCTAGAGTTGGGTTTTTCAGATAGTCAGGTTTAGTAGATTGTCTGGAGTTAGTCCAGTCATTGGATCAGGACGAGACATGCTTATCGTTGTGACACGTGATGTTGGTTCAAGCTAGCTTTGGACTAAAGCATTGGATTTGGAGATGCATTCCTTTGAAGTTATTATTCCGCTACTGGTGTTGTTTATTTCCTTTCTGCTGCTATTTCTTGTATCTCTGATAGTATTTATATTCAGTTGTATCATTCTATTGTATCATCATTGTATCTGGATAATTGTATCAGCTATGTATGATATTATTCATTTTCTTCCGCTGTGTTGTACTTAATTGTGTTATAAGCTATGGCGACTCGGATTTGAACGGTCGAATCTGCGGCATTCGAGTACGATGTGAAGTATGGATGTCGATTTTTGAACGTGAAAAATCTGTTCGTTACAATAGTTGTGATTTAAGAACCAAAGTATGTTGATTTGAAACAAAGTTAACAACTTTGTGTATTGCGATGGACGTGAGATCCGATTCGAAATCAAAAACTATGTTTCCTTGTTTTAAAGATTGGAAATTGTTTCAAATTATCTATCTTTGTTTCTAAGTCTCAAAAAGTTTAAAAGTTATGCTTCTGAATATGAAATAGGGAAGAATAAGCAAGTGTTTTGGCTTAAAGCATGTTTAAGCGAACCGCGCTCATAGCCATGGTCGCTATGGACGTAGTTCAATGGAATTTCCAATTTTCATTTTAAAATGTTTTCATTTGAAATGGTTTTGTAGAATTTTTTCAAACTTAATTAGTAATATAAAAAGAGGCTAAGTTTTGATTATTTAATAGTTTATTTATTTAATAAAATAATTAAATGTAATTAGTAGTTAATTAGTAATTAAGTTAGTGATTTGGGTTAAATAAAACGTAAGGAAATTAATGATTAATAAAGAAAAGAGGTAATTAAATGGTTAATTATTATTTAATTAAGCTAAGTAGGTTAATTATTTAATTAATTTTTAACTAATTATGATTTAACTAATAATGAATTGTTTAAACCTTAACTAAGATGCATTAAGAAGTTAATTAGGACTTAACTATGTTCATTAAGCTAATTAAAGTTTTATTATGATTTAATCTTCACTTAATTATTTAATTAAGATATAATTAGGGATAATCCGACTAAATATACTATAATCTTTTCAAAGTTTGTTTTAAACCTAATCTGTTATATTTTAAATCAATTTTTTTAAGATTAATTGATTTCAAATCAAAGGATCTCTCATCTAGATCATTAAATATCTAAATGAATTGAAGTAGTGATTATAAATCGTTGACACATTTTATGGAAAATAAGTGACTATAAAATGTTGACACGTTTTATGGAAAGTAAGTGACTATAAAACGTTGACACATTTTATGGAAAGTAAGTGATTTGCATTTAACACAAGTGTTGAATATCAGTAACATGATAGACACATGGAAGTTAATTTCAATAAGCAGGTCTTGGTAATTTAAGCATATAGAATATACTTCTATATCTACCTTTTTCACTGATAATGGATGTATCTATATTTGTAAATTGGACATCTACCTATGATTGATTGTATGTTATGTATGAATCCTTACATATCCGACATTAGGCAATACCCATGATATAACTTGGATAAGTGAACCAAAATTTAATGATCCATTGTAGTCATTAAGCCTTCGTTTGGTTTTGGAATGCTAATATTTCATTTCTTTTAAAATGGTCTTCAAGGTTATTCTGTTTGAAGAATGATTTGACAATTGTCTCGAATATTATATAAAGAAGTTTATGAATAATTTTGGGACATTCATAAAAGAATTTTAGAAATCGTTTTGAATGTTTATAAAATGATTTTATAGATGGGTTTGGATGTCTATAAAGGTAAGTTTTATACAAAGATTGAAAGTTTATATAAACTAGTTTGAATATTTATAAAGAGTCTCATAAATGAGTATGGAGGTTGATAAATGTTTTGTATATGGGTTTGGGTTAAAGCAAAAAAGATTTCATGGGTAAGGGAAATTTATGAAAGGATTTATTGAAGATAATTATAATAGGAATTCAAGGTTTGGGTTTCTCGAGGTTGACCTTTTAAAAAAATGGTGGTATAGAACATCCGTTCCACACTTAACGCCAAGGGACAGTGCTTAGAGTTATCTTTTTCTCTAATTTAAATGTAGCTATCCATTTAAGAGATTTGGAAATGGAAAATCTTATAAATGTTTTGTGAATATACTTATGTAAAGGAGATAAGTATATGAATGTTGATAAATGTTTGAGAAAGAAGATTTATAAATGAAAATGTTTTCAAGGCTTAGTGATTGCTTTGCGTAATTAAATATCTAGATTTCGTTGTTATTATTGATAGTTAAATAACCGACTATAAAATTTGACCCAATTTGACTTAGGAAGTATGAATGTAAAATTCGATTTTCCGACAAGGACTCGAATACTTACTTCCAAAAGAAGCGAGAATGAGTTAATCAGACATTATCGGTTGTTGGTACAGAGAGACTGGGATCATATTTCTATATTCGAAAACCACTCCAAACCAGCATGTACGATTCGAGTGGAAGACATCTTGTTGATGATTAAAGATGGTGCTCTTTGAAGTGCAATGGTTGCTTCTACTATATTAAGGTTGATCCCAAAATAGATGTAGTAGAGTTAGTGCCTTCGGTTTCGTTCAGACCAAAAACAAACTTATATGGCATTGCATTGATGCCTAGAGGGCAGTGTTAGCACTCCAAGATGAACAAAAAGGTAAAACGTACCCTCAAAGCTCATCAATCGGGAATGACTAAAATAAGGTATATGCAGTAGGGCTATGTGGGTCGCACCCATTAGGGTATATCATTACCCTTCGGGATATATACGCAATCATCAATGAATTCGTGTATGTGAGAGTGCGCCATTAAAGGTTGCAAAGCAATAACGGTGATGACATATTTGATACTATCCAGCAAGGTGTAGGCCGGTTCTGCATTGGCACGACTTCGATACATTTTTCTAGAGGTGTACTATGACGGGCGGTACCCAGTAGCCTAGTCATTTGTTGGAATCCATTCTCCAATGTACTTTTGTGAGATGATCGAAACCTTAACCACTCAAAAACCATATACTTGTTCTGTGGAGAAGTTCTGAGATCTTTTGATATATGAGAATTCATATGTGATTCCGAGACCTATTGAGGTATAGGAATCCATGTGCTTTCCAAGATCTGTTCAAGTGGTAACTCGTGTGGTGCAATGTCAAATGTAGCCTTACCAGCGGTAATGAATAAAATCAGAAATAGAAGACATAGCTAGTAGGGTTGGCAAACCCATAGGATGCATGCGACTCCCTTCTAAAGATACTTATATGGATGTGCATGCAGGAGCGATGCACTCGGTCTTAGCGAGACAAGCTATATTTTTCCTATGGGACATCACTAGGGATGTATGCTTCTTCGGAAGGATATCTCTGATACTAGTGCAGAAAGATCGTCCATAGAGTTTCTGAGAACCCCTCCATGGAATCCTAAACAATTAGCGAACGCGCCCTAGCTATTTTTGATCGAATACCTATTGTTGTTGTGAAGTACACTCACAGACATCACAGCTACTTGATTATTACATTTTCAATTTAGACATTATTATAATATCAAAGGATTTTCTATAGCAATGTTTTTGTTATCGTAAGGTAAAAAATCTTCCATCTTTATGTGTGGCATGGTCTTATGAGATACCTTTATTTCAAAAGGTTTTATAACATTAAGCAACCCATATGATTGTGTTTCTCAAGCTAGTTTTACCAAACTGACACGGATGTTATTTTCCTATAATGCTAGGGTCAGTCCGAGCTGAATTTCTCCAAGACATACTTCTTATCCTCTACTGTTTGTTCTCCTTGCAATAATCAACAATTGTAAAGATAGATTGTTATTCTGTCATATAGGAAAAAATTACAAAGATAGACATCTAAATTCGAAGGTAAAAAAATTGATTGTCAAAGTAGATTAGTCAAAGCATATCAGTGAAGCAGAATTTATCATTATTGCAAGTAATTAAACTATTTGTGAAACAAATTGATGATCAACCAAACAAATCACGACACCAAATTTTTCACTATCGGTAATCACTTTGAGAATTATACTATATTTTTTTATCAATTAATTTTTATATGCCTCATGACCGATTCTGATTTTCTTTTGAGTAGCGTCTGAATATGATCATGATCTATATGTTTTGAAACCTTAAAAAATATGTGTGCATTGTAACATGATAGGTTATAGATATAATTATACCACTTAGCGGCTTTGTTACACAAATTTCATGTATTTGTAATATAATAAGATTGATCTTCAACGCAAGAAATAGTAAAGTTAAATGCTTGCCCTACATTTTTATCTTTATATATACGAGTACGTATGCATGGCCAGGTGGGCCTGCATTTAATCACAATGTGCATGCATTTTTATTTGTACCTGGGTAACTAGATTTGATAATAGCATCTCATATTTGAACTCCGCCTAGGAAGAAGTCGCTAATTTTTTGTTCAGACTACAATAACTTCATGCTAACTTAGAATCGGGCGAGACTTAGACCGATGGACTCCTATCTAAATTACAGATAATAAAGAACACTCGGATACTTCATCTACTGAACGTATACCATTGTTCTCCATGGTGATTAATAGTTGTACATGAAAATATCTCCGCCAAGTCAACTATTTTCTTCGTTCAAACTGCAATAACTTCTTTATAGTAACTTGGAATCAAGCGAAACAACGACTGATGAACGTCCACCTAAATTACGAAAAATATAGAACACTCGGATACTTCAGCCTATGGACGTATACCGTAGTTCTCCATGGTTATTAACAGTTGTACTTAGAAAATAACAAACTATATCACCACTTCAATACTCACTGCAGTTCTCCATAGTGGCTAATAGTTATACTTAGAAAATAATAGGCTACATCCTCATATTTGAACTCCGCCTAGGCAGAACCCGCTATTTTTTGTTCGGACTGTAATAACTTCTTCATACTAACTCGGAATCAGGCAAAACTTCGACCGATGAACTTCTATCTAAATGACGGACAATATGGTACACTCGAATACTTCATCTAATGAATATATACCATAGTTCTCTACGGTGACAAACAGTTGTACTTAAAAAATAATAGGCTACATCCCCGTATTTAAATTCCGCATAGGCAGAAGCCTTATTTCTTATTCATACCGCAATAACTTCTTCATACTAACTCAGAATCGAGCGGAACTACGATTGATAAACTCCAACCTAAATTACTTACAATATAGAACACTCGGATGCTTTAGCTTATGAACATATACCGTAGTTCTCCATGGTGACTAGCAATTGTATTTATAAAATAACAGGTTATATCCCCATTTCAACGCTCACTGTAGTTCTCCATGGCGACTAATAGTTGTACTTAAAAAATAACAAGCTACATCCTCATATTTGAACTCCTCTTAGGTAGAAGCCGCTATTTTTTTAGACTGTAATAACTTCTTCATACTAACTCGAAATCAGGCAAAACTTCGACCGTTGAACTCCCACAATTACAGACAACATGGTACACTCGGATACTTCATCTAATGAACGTATACCGTAGTTCACCATGGCAACTAAAAGTTGTACCTAGAAAATAACAGGCTACATCCCCATATTTGAATTCCGCCAAGGCAGAAACCCTTTTTTTGTTCATATTGCAATAACTTCTTCATACTAATTCAGAATCAGGCAAAAATACGACCGATGAACTCCCACCTAAATTATGGACAATGTAGAACACTCGAATACTTTAGCTTATGATAGTATATCGTAGTTCTCCATAGTGATTAACATTTGTACTTAGAAAATAATAGACTACTATATCCCCATATTTGAACTCCGCCTAATGAAGAAGCCGCAACTTTTTTGTTCAAAATACAATAACCTTTTCGCACTAACTTGGAATTAGGCGAACGTCAACTGATGAACTCCCACCTAAATTACAAACAATATGGTACACTCGAATACTTCATCTTTTAAACGCGCACTGTAGTTCTCCATGTTGACTAACAGCTATATTCTGAAAATAATAGGCTATATCCTCACTTAAGCGCTCACTGTAGTTCTCCATGATGAGCAATATTTGCAAACAATTTTGACAACATTATGCTATAGTAAAAATTTGCATCAATTGCATCTCTTACTATTCATTCGATCACTCCTTTTAAAATTAACAATCAGAAGTCAAAAACAAAACTGTATACATCACCTTACAATTAGACATGGAATTCAAATCTTCGTCCTCAAACAAATTTGTAGTGTGGACCCAGAACATATTTCTTTCTAACATATAAGTTTATTGCTGATTAATGAAATATTCTAGTCACCCAGCACTGAGTTTTTATTTATACTTTGTCTAAAGCCGCTTATAGCATACAAATAGTCATAGCCTAAACGAATATTTTCATACCTTTTGTGATAGCTTACAATAATTGTAAAAACCTTTTACAATTTCATAATGACATTTATTAACATAGCTTTGTTATTTTAGGAAGCTTATTTTATTTTTATCCCTTATAGTTCTAAATTAAATCGATCATTAATTTTTTCAATGCCAAAAAAGTTATTAACTTCTAGATAAATAGGTGATCCAGAAAAAGCGATGTAGCAATAATGAAAACAATTTGGAAGAATATGAAAGGTTGAACTAAAAACAGTTCAAAATTATGTGTACACAATAACATGTTGTCTCAATACCTATATTAATAATATGAAACAAATCCATCTGTATTTACATTTTTCACATGATATTAAAAAAAAGAATATATATACATTTTTACAGACCAAAATATACCAAATAAATACATGTCTATTAGATGACTGTGAACATGAACCATCATGGAGAGAAACACCTGTTCCTGGCCCCTCTTTAGATACTTTCAATATGACTATTTCATCTCCTAATGCATCTGCAACTGCTTCATTTAAATACTCTCTGAACAAAGAATAATTTGTGTACATATCACTTCCACTATGGAAACTCTTGCTGTAACATCCTTTTTGTTCGTACAGTTCCAGATCCTCCACTTCCATCTCTTCCAATCAACTTTTCTATTCCAACTATTCATGTTGCTACTTAATAGAGCTGCCCTTTGTGTGACTATAACATACACTTGTACAACTAGTTTTCAAACATTTATGGATACTTCTAGCTTCTGTAAGAATATATAGATGGATTTAATGGGACTAACTTCATTATATTGCAATGATAAGTAATACTATTTAACTTAATCTTCACAAATCAAACCATGCATTACATGTTGATTTTCTTTTAGTGTACGACTAACTTCTACAAGGTCGGTAGAGTGACCTTCCTGCATGTCAACCAATATAGGAGTCCTGTATCATAATTATCTCTCACTTAGATAAATTAAGGGAGAATACAATTAAGTCACGCTGTCCACAAGGTACTTACAGATCCAAATTGACCGGTGATTACAAACTTATGTTTTACCCTTAAAACCCGTTAAAATAATTTCATAAAAGATTCCAAAAATCATAATTCTATCCAAACAATAATCATAAATCCGTAATGGGGAAAAATAGTCGAGATAAACTCAGGCCCTCCCCATAGCCGAATTTAAACCAAAGATAAAAGAGATGGTTCCTGTGTAATTTCTTGAAAATGAATGATGGAGTTAATATTTGATGAGGCCTTTGAATCCGTTGGTTTCCCCTTTGCTTTCATTCCCTTCTCCTTAGAAATGGCCGGCCTCTAGGTTTTCTTCTGACTTTTATGAGTGTAAGTGAGAATGTATGAGATGGTGAGGGCTTAAAGGTTAAAAGGTGGATCTACTCCTATTTTACCCTTCTCATATATTCCTCCTCATGTTAAATTTATACAATCTTACTTAGTTGATTAAATATGGTTTGGCCTTATTAATTATCGAATCTCATCCAATATCCAACTACATTATTCAATTTAATTTATCTAATTAAATCTCCTTAATAATGTAAAGATAAAATTAAGGGTGTTACAACCATGCATGAAGGACGCTTAGTTGACCTTGATAAATTAATCGTATACTAAAGGAAAATCCACACGTAATGCATGGTATGATTTGTGAAGATTAAGTTAAACACTGTTAACGCTAAAATTTGAACGCTAACACCCCGGTGTATGAAGTGTAGTTGTGAAAGCACCACCCGATGATTCGGGAGCAGAGTATAAGCAGAAAATCACAGAAAAAGCAGTGAATAACAACGATTTTATAGTGGTTCGTCTCAAGGCAAGCCTACGTCCACTTTAATTCTCTTTATTGCTAAACCGATTACAACTTTACAACAATCCTCAATTACAATTATGACGAGACAAACAACTAGAACTTTGGTAGAGAAGAATTCTTCGAATCCATGTAGATTGCGTTAGATTTTCCCTTGAAGTTAGTTGAAATGTCTTTCGAACTTGAAGTGTCGGGTGAGTTGAGAATTCAACAGAGTATTGGCGCTTGAAATGATTGGCCAAAAGGTCCCCTGTATGTTGGAGCACATGCCATATTTATAGAGTTTCCTGGACTAAGCCATGTGCGACTTATAGAACTTCACGGGTTAGCATAACTCGGCTGCGACTTAAGGTAAGTCTTCTCGAGGTAGAGGATCTCACGGGTTAGCTTGACTCGTTTGCAACTTAGGGTAAGCATTCGCGAGTTAACGTGTTATAGGGACATGGGTTACGACTTAACAGGTCGTGAACGACTTAAAAACAGTAAGTCATTTGGTGATTGTTTCGGATTGATTTAAGCCGCTCGGACCTCTCATTAGTTAAGTCGTTCATTTCCTAACATGTGAGCCTGTTAACTCGCTAACCCACCCGCTTGCTTACTAACTCGCTAACTCGCTAACTCGTTAGCTTGCTTACTAACTCACTAACTCGTTAACTCGCTAACTCGTTAGCTAGCTGGCTTACTAACTCGCTAAGTGCCTTAACCCGTTAAGTCGTTGATCCACCAAGTTGTTACAAACCCCGAGTCGTTGCGTCGTTCCACTCCTCTAAGTCGCCTCTAACCTTAACTCGCGAGCTAATTGATTCGTAACCAGTTGAGTCGGTCCATTCCTTAAGTCGCGAGGTTTCTTGAGTCGTTAGGAACTTTAAGTTGATGAGTCACTTGGTCTCTTGGCCCACTAAGTCGCATAACTCTTAAGTCGTGAATCACAACAGGGTTAACATTTACCCCTCGTAGTACGCGCCTACGTCGTAGGTCGTGTGCTTCGAATCATCTTAACTCATGCTACCCTGAGTCGTTGAGTCGTTAGCGACTTATAAGAGGCTTGAGTCGTTCGTGTCGATTCGAGTCCCCCTGTTCGTGTATATAAGCTGGTGAGATGCCTTCTCCTTCCCTTTTACTCACATTCATATCTTAACTCACTTAGCAGACCCCCAAGCTCCCTGAAGAAGAATTCGAATCAATCAGCTCCGATCCACCAATCATTATCACAACGTAAGTGGTTTCAATCATTATCGAATCACGATCTCGGTTGAATTGTAAATCTTCTAATTTCTGTTCCTACCTCGATTCCACTGAACCATGACCTCTGCGGCTTCTATTTACCTCGCCGCTTCCTTTCGCTGTGAATTATAGCTTTCAATTGTTGGTAGACGCGTTGCTACTGTGATTCGTGAGATCGTACTAGGCTTATGATAAATTAGTGGTGACTTGACTTCTAGATGATTCGGTGGCGTGCAGGAGTGATGAATTTCATGGAGAGGATGGTGAATTTCCTTATGCGGCTGTTAACGGGTTATTGGGTTATGGTTTGAGATAGCGAAATGTTATGTGGAGGAGAAACTAGTGAGTGAGTAGATCTGAACGACTCAGGGATTTTGAACGACTTAGCAAATCTGAGCAGTTTTGGAGTTTGAGCGACTTAGCATGTTATGCCGTGCTCAACTTAGGAGTTAGGATCTTTGAATAGTTTGGGTCCTTCCAACGACTTAGCAGCTTAGAACCTCCTAACGACTTAGCAGCTTAGAACCTTTTAACGACTTAGTGAGTTAAGTCGCGTTCGACTTAGGACTTGACCAGTTTTTTCGCTGTTGCATGGCCCTGTTTCTTACATCCTAAAACTTAAACAATCTTGCTTTGCTTTGGTTTGAAGCATTGAACTTTGACCCCCTAACTCATAATGCGACTTTAGGACTTGCACTAGGCTTGGCAACTTCAAGATTTTGACGAAACTTGAACGAGTTTCCAAACTGAACAGCTTGAATTCGTTTATAAATTGCTCCAACTAACAACCTGCTAAACACAATTTCTGCAGAAAACAAAGGCGAATATAATGCCATTGACTGCCTACATCAAATGACAGATTAGCCGATAAAGAATAATTATTTCAAATGAATTACGTGAATGGAGTGTTATTAATCATTCAAACTTTAAATGGCGTATTAGGGCAAAATTAAAACAATCAACTAAAGCTGATTGGTTTGCATCAATACTGCATTCAAACTTTGAAACAACAAGCTCTGAAATTTAATAATCGATAAGTATCGACTAATTTGATTTCAATTATCTTTACTTGTCATTCTTATCAATTTTGCACAACACTTCACACACACTTTTAGGAAACGTGCACCTTCATATTTGAACATCCAGTTGCTTATATAGAATGTCTTCTCAACAAGAAGAGTCGATGGGCCAGGCTGAAGATGTCTTCCCAATGGCTAACCCATTGGTTGACCCTCCGGAGAGAACTCCTACTACCTTGAATCAGCGGGTGTTCAACCAACTGCGCATCCAGTTTTGTATTGCTGAAGCTGACGCCTTACTCCCGGGACCAAATGACACTGCAGATAGTCCCCCTCTCGGCTTTATTACTGTTAATCGCCAAATGTGCTTGAGTGGAGCCATTCCTCCTTTCAATGACTTCTTACGACAGCTTCTTCTTCGCTTAACTATCTCTCCATTTCTATTACACCCAAATGGTTATGCCATTTTAATAGGGCTATGTGCACTGTTCATGAGGACATTTAATCGCTTTCCCATCTTTGAGGAGATTTGCTATTTATGCTCATTCATAAAATCTAAGGACCATCCCTCTATTACACTCGTGAGAAGCGTGAGAGGCCGTAAATTGATTATGGGTCTCTCTGAAAGTGCTCATGGGTTTCTGAATCAGTACTTCTTTGTTCGTTGCCCCCCTGGGTTTTATAGCATCTGGAGAGTTGGAAGTAAGTTTTGTTCTTTCCATTTGGGCTTTTTCGAAATTCCAGCTGTCGAGTGCTAACTTTTGCCCTTTACCTTTGCAGCATTTCCTCCTCTTTCAAGAGATTCAAGACATAAGGCGACTTTTGAAAGATTGAGTGCTGTGCTAGTGGAAGAGAGGGGCGCTAGGTTCTTACCGAGGGATGAGTATTTGCACCAACTCGGGCTTCTACACCCTTCTCGATCTATCCATCCTCGCGAAGTCCCTGATTCTTCGGATGAAGCATTAGATGCCCCAGCTCCCATTGAAGAGCCTGTGCGGAGTGAAACTGCTATCGAGGCTTCACTAGTGAAGTGTTCAACTCCGAAGGATGCTGCGGGGCCGTCTGACAAGTCTGCACTTGCCCCAGTCATTGAAGAAGGAGAGCTTCCGCATCGGGCATAAAAGACCATCGAAGAAGGAGCTGATGGAAGGAGCCTTGCCGGGCGTGATGGTGAAGACATCTTTGGGAATTTAAGTGACATAATAATCACCTCTCAAGAACTCTTTAAGGATGACTCTACCACTGCTAAAATTATAACTTCGGCGGCCGAAACGACCTTTGCTCTTAAGCAAACTCCTTTAGCACAAGAACTGCCATTAGTTACAAAGCCTGTCACTACCTCCCGACTGTCGAGCGGTTCGTCGTTCGGCGCGTATAGTTTGCACATCACACACAGCTTAGGATTTTTCAGCACTTCTATGCACTTATCTTCTTATACTTTAAAGATTTCTAAAGCTTATCTTTTTATTTCAGATTCTCCGATGGGACGCAGCGGATCCTATTACAAAGACTTTCAGCGCTATGGAGGGCGTGGCAACTATGATTATAGACGCTACCTTACTGGTACCAGAGAAACCGATGAGCAGAGAGCTGCTCGAAAAGCTAGAGAGAGGAGAGAATATGAAGAACGTCATGAGAGGATAGATGTGCGACATGAGTCTCCTTCAAGAGGCGATGACTCTCACAAACGTAAAACACATGATGGTCGGGGGAAGAGCCACATTGTTGAGGACCCGAGCAAGCGGGCCAAACCTAGTGAGAGGCACGCATCTGCAATATCTGAAAAGTTTGACGCTCCCATCTCTATCGACATTCCTTCCAAATCCCCTGCTCTTGAAGGAAGCGCTATTCAAACACTTCTTAATAGGCCTTCATATCGTGTTGAAAGGGGCCCACCGACCCTACAGAGTCGATTCCCGAATTGGTGCTTGAAGGGGGTGCGCTTCGATCTTGATTTAGTCCCCATTGATAAAGAAGCCATGTACCAAAATCTTGATGCCGTCATACTTGATATTGAAAGAATGTCTGGATGGCAAAAGCTTGTTGATGAACTCCAAAGGGTCAATCGGGCCAATATCGAGGCGATGCTAACTATGGAGAACGATAAGTCGGAATGGCAGAAGATTCTTGACCAGCACAACATCGAGATAAAAAATATAACCGAGTATAACGAGAAACTTGAAGCTGAAGTCATGCAGCTTAAAGACGATCTTACCACCTCTTCTAACACTTACACTCAAAGAGAAGAGGTGCTACAAAAACAAGTGCGGGATGCACATGCTGGCCAAAGAGATGCCGAAGCTAAAGTTGAGAGGCTAGAAGAGGTCGTAGAGAATTACCGCACTGATGCCGCTCAGTTGCGGAGTAAAATGAGCGCCCAAGACATGGAGATTGAAGCGTTAAAAGCTCAACTTTCTAAAACTGAAAAAGAACGAGATGAGGCCATGGCTGGTAAAATCGCAGCTGAAGAATCTATTCAAGCTATGGAAGCCAACGTCAGTTCAAATCTATTCGACTTTTACTTGCACAGCGTCTTGGGGCGCGGCAGTCTCTCTTTTCTCGGTCCTAAATACGAAATCACCTTGGCTGAAGTGTGGGAAGCCGCTCTCGACATGTTCAGAGGCGCCGGGTATACCGAGGAAGAGCTTGAGGAGCACTATCTAGATGAGGAAACTCGTGCTGGTCTTGCGAAGGGAAAAGAGCAACTTGCCAGAGTGCGGACTGGGATGGCGGAAGAGGAACGTTCTGGAAAAGAATTACCACCTACTACCTCTGTTCGTCCTTTAGTTTCTCCTGGGGTTGACATCACAGGTTCCAGTGCTCATTCCCCGCCTTCTACAAGAACCGGGGTAATTACCCCTACTGATGATGAGGCTTTGGAGGATATTGGAGCTCAAAATTATGAGATTGAACTAGCGAAGCAAATATCTTCAGGTAACTTTGACATTGGTCCGATTCAGGTGGATTGCCTGCTTGCTCCTCAAAAGTTTGATGAGCTTCTCGATTACTTCTTGAATCTTGACGAACCCATATCTCCCTTCTTTTCGGGAGATACTAATATTTTTAACTTCTCTTCTTCTGCAGTTGAAACACCAAGTGCTGTGCAAACTTCGCCTCCTGCAGCTATTATTCCTCCGTCTTCTCAAGTTACTCCCCTTCCTACTTCTCAACCAGGATCACAGGAAGAAAAGATAGGAGCTCTTCAGGGTCTGGACGATCCTGCTACTTCTCAAAAAGGAGAAGAACTCGAGACAGGCAAAGTCTCTCCGGATCGAACTACTTCTGACGATACAAAACTGTCCGCATTCATTACTCCAGAAAGTGAGTCTTCAAAGAGGAGAGCGAAGCGCACATCTTCGAAGAAGAAGAGGAAGAGTATTTTGATCACAGAAACAGATTTGGAAGTTACTCCGGAGGCTCCTCTTTCTCCTTCTTCCCCAACTCTTTTAAGCCGACACGAGAAGCTACCAATTAAACCATGCGAAGGCTCAAAAGGTGGTGGGAGAAAGAAGAAGTGATGAACCTTGCTTTTCCTTCCTTGTTTAGTTTTTGCCTTTTGCATGTATTAAAGCTTGTAATGACCGGATATTATGCGGGTACCGGCCCCCCCGCTTTTCTTTTGTTGGAACTTGTACCTGTATATAGAATAGTGTTGAATAAAATGATTCTTTTTTCTTTGTATAAATTTCTGTCTATATCTGAGAATGCATTTACTATTCATTTTTGTACAAGTTTCTTTGTACGATATTGCAGTGAGCTTGTGGTATATCTTGTTCGAGCGCAATTTTACCGATGTAGTTACGCCATGCTGCCCCTATACCATAAGCCCATTGTAATATTTTATTTTATGTGGAACTTGTGCTTTTATTTTTTAGAGAATAATTATTCCACATTTGGAGGAATATGATTTCATTAAAAAATAGAGCACAAATAAGTTTCTACGCTTCAACTTTCGAAGATATCACTCTTTATTTTGTGCATATACACATTTTATTGAATGAAATCTTCTATGTGGTAAAGCGGGTATTTGTAAAGCACTTCAACTTCTTTTTGAGGAAGAGAATTTTCTAGAACAAGTAATTCACTCTTCCTTTGAAAGTTAAAGTGTGCTCTTAATGAGGATTTTTTTTTTTTTACTTGCCACAGTAAAGGGCTTCTTGATTTTTATTTCTTTGAAAAGTTGCACCTCTGAGGAAGACTTTTTCACGTTTCAACACTTGGAAGTTTTACTTCAATCTTAGTGAAACGTGTGCCTACGAAGAGGTCTTTTCTGCTTGATTGTGCCTCCGCGAGGAGGTCTTTTCATTTCTGCCTCTGAGAAGAGGTCTTTCTGTCTTATTGTGCCTCTGGGAAGAGGTCTTTCTGTTTCTGCCCCTTGGGAGAGGCTCTCTTTTTTTTTTTAGCATTTCATCTCCGGTGAAGTGAAACTCCGAAGAGCGGTTGTTACACTTCAACTCCTGGCGAAATGGGCCTCCGAAGAAGGCTTTTATTTTGTTTTACATTTCAACTCTGGTGAAGTGAAACTCCAAAGAGCGGTTGTAACACTTCAACTCCTGGTGAAATGGTCCTCCGAAGAGGGATTTTATTTTGTTTTACATTTCAACTCTGGTGAAGTGAAATTCCGAAGAGCGGTTGTAACACTTCAACTCCTGGTGAAATGGGCCTCCGAAGAGGGCTTCTATTTTGTTTTACATTTCAACTCTGGTGAAGTGAAATTCCGAAGAGCGGTTGTAATAATTCAACTCCTGGTGAAATGGGCCTCCGAAGAGGGCTTCTATTTTGTTTTACATTTCAACTCTGGTGAAGTGAAATTCCGAAGAGCGGTTGTAACACTTCAACTCCTGGTGAAATGGGCCTCCGAAGACGGCTTTTATTTTGTTTTACATTTCAACTCTGGTGAAGTGAAATTCCGAAGAGCGGTTGTAACACTTCAACTCCTGGTGAAATGGGCCTCCGAAGATTGCCTGGAAGTTACTCTCTCATGGTTGGAGGGTCGTGACTCCTCCAATCTTTTTTGGTTGAGTAGAGAACTTTCTTTTTTACGGCATATGCTTCGTTAGAGGTCTTTATCCTCCAAAGAGTTGTGCCTCCGAAGAGGACTTTAGTTGTTCCTTGTCCACTTGCTTATGCCTTTTCAGTGATCCTCTATTTTTTTTTTTCAAGCTTGCACTCCCTTCTCTTACAAGTAGCTTGTTTAATCCAAAGAAGTGTACTTCATTGCTAGGCCAGTTCACGAGAACGGACATAAGCTTCTTAATTGGATGTTTGTTTGTTCAAACTTCTCAATTTATTAGCTAAAGCCCGTTTTCGGCGAAATCATTGACCGTTCAATTGAAGCACTTCTTATCTAGGATTTAAGCTCGGGAATTTTGTGACTTGGAATTTGTTTGTTGAATGATAACAAGAATCACTTGGTCTTGTAATGTGCAAGTTTTGTTTTCGTTGCCTGCAAAAATTTAAATCGACATTTCAGTAATACATTTAATGTACTTTTCATATCGAAAATAAAGCAAACATGTAATAATAATAAGGAACACAAGATTTATAGTGGTTCGGCCAAGAATTTGGGCCTACATCCACTTTATAGTCTTTCATCATTCACTTGCATCGGTTTTACAATCGCTTCCGATTACAGGAATCATACATTCATAATTCTTTTTACAATATTTCAACAAAGCTATCAAGTAAAGTATGGACGCAAGTGATTGCTGTTCCAAGCTCTTGGAATTTGATCTCCTTCGACAGTAGTGAGTTTCAATATGCCGTCAAGAAGCTTCTGACCTATGACATATGGTCCTTCCCAATTTGGCCCAAACACACCTATCGCTGTCATAATTCTCTTTAGGACTAGATCTCCAATTTCAAAGCTGCGTTGGCGAACTTTGGAATTGAAATGTCTGGCTATCCTTTGCTGATGAGATGCGATTCTGAGCTCAGCCTCTTCTCTTCTTTCATCAAGGAGATCTAGTGCCTCAAGCTGTAGTTTTTCATTCTCCGCTTGATTGAAATGGATTCTTCTATGTGAAGGGACTTCTGTTTCTACCGGAATCATTGCCTCTGATCCATATGCCAATGAAAACGGGGTATGCCCAGTCGCAGTTTTGTGGGTAGTTCTGTATGCCCATAGTGCTAGCGGTAGCTTATCGACCCAACCACCTTTTGCTTTTTCAAGTTGCTTCTTGATGGTTGACTTGATAATTTTATTTACTGCTTCCACATGCCCGTTTGCCTACGGATGAGCTACTACTGAGAAGCTTTTTCGGATTTTGAATCGTTTGCAAAAATCTTGGAATTCTTCACTTTCGAACTGAGTACCATTGCCTGTAATTATTTTTTGAGGCACACCATATCTGCAAATGATACTTTTAGTCACAAAACTTATCATCTTTTTTGAAGTGATAGTAGCAAGTGGTTCAGCTTCTGCCCACCTAGTAAAATAATCTACAGCAACAATGGCATATTTAATTCCAGATTTGGCAGTTGGTAACGGTCCTACAAGGTCTAACCCCCATATCGCAAACGGCCATGGACTGACCATCTGTGTGAGTTCAGTGGAAGGAGCTCTGGGAATTTTGGCGAATCTTTGGCATCTGTCACATTTTCGGGAATAGTCTACTGCATCTCGATTAATTTCTGGCCAAAAATATCCGTATCGGAGAATCTTTTTCGCTAAAGTTTGACCACCTAAATGATCACCACATTCTCCCCCATGCACCTCAGCTAGGATTGTTTTGGACTCTTCCCTGGATACACATCGAAGTAACGGCATTGAGAATCCCGTCTGTATAACTGGCCATCCTGGACTATATAGCGAGAGGCTTTCCTCAGTAGCTTCTTTCGTTCTTTTGAATTTTCCGGTAAAGATCCATTGAGCATATATTCTGTTATTGGAGTCATCCATGATTCTTGCTCTTGAGACACGCTCATGATCCAATCAATATCCATCTCATCAATGCTCGGAGTCGACAGGACCTCCATTGGAGTTAACCCCAGAAATTGAGCTTCGCCTGTGCTAGAGTACTTTGCGAGAGAATCTGCTTTCATGTTTTCTTCTCGAGGAATATGACTTATCATGTAATGATCGAAATCACCTAGGAGTTCCCAAGCCTTTGACAAGTAGGCGGGCAGATTTCCCCTTTTCGCTTGGAATTCCTTCTTGACTTGGCATACAATAAGTTGAGAATCACTGAAGATCTGTAATGCTCGGATGTTTAGTTCTTTAGCAATCCTTAGGCCAGCGATAAGGGCTTCGTATTCTACTTCATTGTTTGTTGTAGGAAATTCCAATCTTAGTGCATAGCATAATGATCGACCTTCAGGGGTCTCGAGTACAACTCCGGCTCCAGAACAGTAGTCGTTTCTCGCGCCATCGACATATAACTTCCATTAGATTGGGGAATCGTCGATCGTTTCCTCCTCACTGTTACCCTTATCAATGAATTCTGCGATGAAATCTGCTAAAGCTTGTCCATTGATTGCTTTTCGGGGATGATAAGTGATGTCATATTGACTGAGTTCAATATTCCTCTTTAGAAGACGGCCCGAAGTCTCAGGGAGAAACAGGACTTTCTTTAAAGGTTGATCAGTGAGGACTCTGATAGGATGAGCTTGGAAATATTGCCTCAACTTCCTAGATGCAATTAGTAGGCAATAGGCGAGTTTTTCCAACTTAGAGTAATTCATCTCTGCCCCAGTGAGTCTTTTGCTGATATAGTAAACTGGATGTTGAATCCTCTTGTCTTCTCGTATCAGCGGTGCACTTAAAGCATGAGATGATACTGCCAAGTATATAAGAAGATCCTCGCCATCGCCAGGCCTAGAAAGTATTGGAGGCGTTTCCATATGGCGAATCAATTCATCAAAGGCTTTTTGGCATTCGGGAGTCCAATCGAAGTTTTTCTTTCCTTTCTTTAGGGCGTCAAAGAATGGGATGCATTTATCTGTGGCTTTGGAAATGAACCGACTCAAGGCGGCGACATTTCCATTGAGACTTTGCAATTCCTTCTTTGCTCTAGGAACTTTGACTTCCTTTAAGGCGCTAATTTGAGCTGGACTAGCCTCAATGCCCCAAGCGCTCACGATGAAACCTAAAAACTTGCCGGATTCCACTCTAAATGAACATTTTAAAGGATTAGGCTTCATTCTGTATTTTCGGAGGACTGCGAACATGTCTGCTAAGTGTTCAATGTGATCCACTGCTTTCTTAGACTTTACTAACATGTCATCGACGTAGACTTCCATAGTCTTGCCCAATTGCGGTTTGAACATAGCATTAACAAGTCTTTGGTATGTTGCCCCTGCATTCTTCAGCCCGAAGGGCATAACTCTGTAGTAGTAAAGACCAACGTCGGTGATAAAGCTCGTGTCCTCCTGATCTGGCTCATGCATCATGATCTGGTTATATCCGGAGTAGGCATCCATAAAAGATAACAATTCGTGTGCCGTTGTTCCGTCTACCAGTTGATCGATCCTGGGTAATGGGAAGGAGTCTTTGGGGCAGGCCTTGTTTAGATCTGAAAAATCGATGTATACTCTCCATTTTCCGTTGGCTTTCTTAACCAGCACTGGATTTGAAACCCAATTCGGATAGGTAGATTCTTTGATAAAATTATTCTCCATGAGCCGATCAACTTCTTCAGTTAACGTTGCCGACCTTTCTGGACCTTGAGTTCTCCTTTTCTGCTTCACAGGTGTAAATTTTGGATCAATATTTAGAGCGCGTACTGCAACTTCTGGGGATATTCCGCACATATCAGCATGAGTCCAAGCAAAAACATCCAAATTTGCCTTTAAAAAAGATATTAAGATACTCTGAATTGACACATTAAGTTGTGAACCCACATTCAACACCTTGTTTGCGTCCTTTGGGTCAACAGGTACTGGTATTGTTTTTTCCACTGGTACCACTCTATTCTCCCCTGCACTGACTTTTCTAGGATCCATCTCTTTCCGTGCTCCGCTATGCTCGCCAGTGCAGGGCCCGCCCTGTAATTGCTACAAGGCTGGCTCTTTGATGCGGACTGGGGCTGCCGCATCCTTTACCATTTCTCTTTTCCTTGCCTCTCGCAGCTCTGTCAGATAACACTCCCGCCCAGCATTTTGATCCCCTTTTATAACTCCCACTCCATTATCTGTGGGAAATTTAATGGTGAGGCACCATGGGGCCAGAACAGCTTTGAATGCTGCGAGAGTTGGACAGCCAAGGAAAGCATTATAAGCAGAAAATTCGTCGACAATCACAAAAGTTTGCTTGCGGACCACTTTTCTTTCTCCTTCTCCAAGTTCCACAAACAAATCAACGGTTCCTATTGGCTGTTTTGGCTCCCCAGTGAAGCCAGCGATTTTCTGCGATGATGCTTGCACATCAGCCATAGGGATCTTCATTTGGTCGAATGTTTTCTTGAAGAGGATATTGCAGGATGCGCCACAATCAATGAGAACTCTTCTGACAATAGCTGGCCCGATACCAGCCGAGATGACTAAGGGATCCAAGGTAGGGGCTTCAATACCTGCGGAATCCCTGGCTCTGAACACAATATCATCATTGAAAGTTTTTTGTTGCTTCAGGGGCATAGCACCTTCCAAAACAAATATGTCTTCCTCGGTCGGTATATACTTCAAAGCTCGGGTATACCTTTCCATCTCACCCCAGCTCCTGCCTGCTGGGTGAGGTCCTCCCGTAATGACATTGATGACAGGCCTTCCGGATTCATGCCCTGCAGTCTTCTCACTTGTCCTGGGTTGATGAGCAGGAGCTCGTTGCCCCTGACTAGTCGAAGCGGGATTGTTGCTATTCTTTTCCACAAATTGCTGCAGCTTATTTTCCCTTATCAATTCTTCAATCAAAATTTTCAATTGGCGGCATTCATCGGTATCATGACCGGGTTGATTATGGAAGCGGCAAAACTTTCCGCTTTGTACAGCTTTTTTCCCGGTTCTCAGAACGGGAGGTTTAGGATAATCAACAGAATCTTTAGTTGCAAGGTAAATACGCTCCGGCGTATCTGATAAAGGGGTATATTCCGATGGCTTGAAGGAACGAGGCTTCTTCAGATTTTTCTGTCTCTTTCCATCATTATTTTCCCTTTTCTGCCCTACAGATTCATTCTTGCGTGGGGCAACAACATTATCTTCATCTTTTTCCAATGCTGCCTTTACCGGTACAGGACGGCTTTCCAGACGTATGAACTCATCTGCATTCTTGTAGAATTTTTCAAGGGAATTTGGTTCCTTCATGTTAAGCCATTTTCCAAATTCGCTCGACTTGTCGATGGCCCTCATCAAATAGGTCAAGATCATCCGTGGTTCTGCATTGTCTACCTCGGCCAGCGCTATATTAAAGCGATTCAAGAAAGATCTGATAGTTTCACCCGGATTCTGCTCCAAACTTGACAACGGCATAATATCTTTGGCTTTTGAAGCGTATAGTCTGAACTGCTCCTTGAGTTTCCGGGTTAAGTCGGAAAACTGATCTATAGACCGGATTGGCAACTTGGTGAACCAAAGCAGAGCTACACCTTCCAGATATACAGGAAAATATCGGCACTTTATTTCTTCAGAAGCTCTGGCACCTATCATGTGCCAATCATACTTATATAAGAATTCGTTCGGATCACTTGTTCCTTTGTAAGCTGGGATAGTTGGAGGGACGAACTTCCTTGGGAACTCAGCCTTTAAGATTCTTTCGGTAAACGGGGTTTTACTTGGAGCGAAACCCCATTCCTTCTCATCTTCATTCCTTTGCATGCTTTCCTTCATGATTTGTCGAACCATTTCAGAAAGATATCCCTCATCATTTCGAGCTTTAGATCCACCAACTTCAGGAAATGTCCGCTCAAAGGGGCTAGCAGCCCTCTCAGGAATGTTTCTTTCTTCATCCTCATGAATGTTGCCAGCAAAGTTCCTTTCATTAACCGTTGGTTGACGGTTTACCCCAAGCAAGTCATTCAACTTATTCAAAATTAGGGCATTTTGGGCGTTCTGAGCTTTCAATTGTGCACTTTGGGCATTTATCTGCTGGTTCAGCCCTAAGATTACAGCATCCAACTCCGCTTTTGTAACCCCAACAGGTGGAGTGGCTTGATTAGGTACTGGGGAATCGGAGGTTCCCTCTTGAACATTTCCAGATCTAACAGATCTACTCTTTCTCCCCAGAGCCATGATTTCAGATAAACTTCTAGTCTTCAGAGAGGTTACTTCAACAAACTTTCGTGGAGCAATGATGACGGTTTGCCTGAGTTCAATTCTCAGTTAAAGCACCAAAAATGTTAACGCTAAAATTTGAACGCTAACACCCCGGTGTATGAAGTGTAGTTGTGAAAGCACCACCCGATGATTCGGGAGCAGAGTATAAGCAGAAAATCACAGAAAAAGCAGTGAATAACAACGATTTTATAGTGGTTCGGCTCAAGGCAAGCCTACATCGACTTTAATTCTCTTTATTGCTAAACCGATTACAACTTTACAACAATCCTCAATTACAATTATGACGAGACAAACAACTAGAACTTTGGTAGAGAAGAATTCTTCGAATCCATGTAGATTGCGTTAGATTTTCCCTTGAAGTTAGTTGAAATGTCTTTCGAACTTGAAGTGTCGGGTGAGTTGAGAATTCAGCATAGTATTGGCGCTTGAAATGATTGGCCAAAAGGTCCTCTGTATGTTGGAGCAGATGCCATATTTATAGAGTTTCCTGGACTAAGCCGTGTGCGACTTATAGAACTTCACGGGTTAGCATAACTCGGCTGCGACTTAAGGTAAGTCTTCACGAGGTAGAGGATCTCACGGGTTAGCTTGACTCGTTTGCAACTTAGGGTAAGCATTCGCGAGTTAACGTGTTATAGGGACACGGGTTACGACTTAACAGGTCGTGAACGACTTAAAAACAGTAAGTCATTTGGTGATTGTTTCGGATTGATTTAAGCCGCTCGGACCTCTCATTAGTTAAGTCGTTCATTTCCTAACATGTGAGCCTGTTAACTCGCTAACCCGTCCGCTTGCTTACTAACTCGCTAACTCGCTAACTCGTTAGCTTGCTTACTAACTCACTAACTCGTTAACTCGCTAACTCGTTAGCTAGCTGGCTTACTAACTCGCTAAGTACCTTAACCCGTTAAGTCGTTGATCCACCAAGTTGTTACAAACCCCGAGTCGTTGAGTCGTTCCACTCCTCTAAGTCGCCTCTAACCTTAACTCGCGAGCTAATTGAGTCGTAACCAGTTGAGTCGGTCCATTCCTTAAGTCGCGAGGTTTCTTGAGTCGTTAGGAACTTTAAGTCGATGAGTCGCTTGGTCTCTTGGCCCACTAAGTCGCATAACTCTTAAGTCGTGAATCAGAACAGGGTTAACAAATACAAACCACTTAATTACTCAACAGTCTTAGATGAACTAAATAGATTATTCATTCATCCGAATAATTTTAAAACAACCATGAACCAAACAAACAACAATTCCAAGCAATAGATCAAGTTAATTTTTATCAATTCCATTTCTTAACGTTTGTGCTTGATTTCCTTTTTATTCATATATATGGTTTATCTTTTTTTGTTTACATTTATTTCTTACAGACTTTTATTTATATTCATTTATTCATATCATGTAAATTTCTTTTTATTGCATTACATTCATTTGTTCACTCCTTAATTTTATTTATTTACTTTAAAGATAAATAGTTCCATCATTAACTTAAGTTCAAAATCTTTACTTACATTACTCATTTCCTATTTCATTTAATTAGTAGTATTAAAATATTGACTCTAATCTATAACTATTTCCATGTAAAATTTCCTATTTATAAGGAAAATTTTTATCGAACACTTCCAATATCTGAGTATTACTTGTATGTTATTCTATTACATTTTCTTCTAACCATTTCAACTTTTTACATCTTTTGTTTGACGACCCAGAAATTTGAACATTTGAAATTGAAATATTTAATTGATTTTAAATATTTGGAAGTTAGTTTAACTTGAATTTCAAATATAAATATGAATTTGGCAATTAAATTTTTGAATTAAATTTATTGAAGTTTGGTAAAAAATTGAATCTTCAGTTTTAAGCTTGTTAAAAATATTTTAAAGGCTTAGAAAATGCATATTCATAATACTAAAGATAATGAAAGCTTCAGAATTAGATTTGGAAACGTTTTGTTCAGTTTTGAATTTATATCGTTTAAATTGAATTTAAAAATAGACTTCTGAGGAACAGTCTCGGAATTTGACGAAACTAGTTCCATTGGATCTGTAATAATGTATTATTATCGGATTTCAATTTTCGTAATGTTTGGAGTTATCGTGTGGCAATACTGTGACACCCCACCTCTACACCCACGCTAGCCAAGAACACTACGGTGTAGTGCTGTCGACTAGCACGGAGAATAAGGCTATTGAGGAGCGACCATCCGTGTAATTGCCTTGTGCGAGCACCGATATGTCAGATAGTAAAACATGGATTTTATTTCAGGAGGAAATCTGACACACGGATGCAAACTCAAAGCTACTACACAGTGGCTATAATAGTTTAGGACAAAAATATAAAATAATAACACAGATAATATAAATAAATGCGGAACACAGATGAAACAGAAAGTCTCATATATATATATATATATATATATATATATATATATATATATAATAACTGATGTCAGTTACAATACATTTGACACGGTACATGTGATACAACTACAACAGTCGACTCAGGAAGTTATATATACAAGTAAATTATCGACTAATATACATGAATACATATCAACCTATTCTATGACTCGACAACTCCAAAAGATATGAAAATTCTTCATAGCTCAAGCAGCCTCCCAAAGCAGAATATCTACAACCTGAAAATACTCGGTCTGACCAGAGTATTACATTCAAAAGAAAATAATACCCGGGTCAGTCTAATTCAAACTCAGTTATTAATGCACAGAAGCAATAATAATCAAATAACAAATAGATGACAATCACAATGAATCTCGTCTATCCAATCACTAATAAGGATGAATTGGACAAAGGAGACAATCAAGTAATTGGGAACATCAATTAAGACGTCAACTCGAGTAGGGCTGCAGTATACGCAAGCGTGTACTGCCACGCCACTACAACATATGAAATATGAAATAGTTCCATAAATCAAAAGCAAAAGAAATAACAATAAAAACAGACCCGTGTGGCTGAAGTTCACGCTTGCGTGCACTGCCATGCCACTACAGTGATGATGTACCCAATGAATACCGTGTGGGTGCAGTTCACGCTTGCGTGCACTGCCTTGCCACTACGGTGATATGTACACAACCGGGCACAAGGTCATACCCAAATAAATTACGGTTCAACACAGGGGCATTCAAATGAAATGGCCGATACTAAAATAAATCGACCAACATAGAACAAAGACTGCACAAATGAATCAGCCGCAAGGGGATAGCAACGTGTATGCCATAGTTTGGCAATTCAAAGACAAGCACACCCTAACTAGAAGTGTATAAGTCAATGCACTGCAAAGCACATCAACGAGTATGACATGAAGCAGTGTAACAAAGGCCACCAAGTTCAATGTAATACTTGGAGAGGGGATGCACTGAACTTGAAGTTAATTTCAAGCGACATCAAGTACTGCATAAGAGCATGCAATGTACAGGTACAGGCTAAAGAAGAAAGCATAAAAATAAGGCAATGCAATGTAAACATTGCCTAGCATACATATGAATCAATTTCATATGTACAACAAACACCCAAACAATGCAACAGTGAAAAACACTAGTGAAAAGGGTCACAAAGCAATGGTTCCAAAATGAAATGAACCAGAAGAAGGCAACTGAATTTTGCATGAATGGCTACAAGTATATGAAATTTACTTGTAAACATATGAATGCCAACAGTATGGATATACAGTGATGCATGGAACAAGCCTCAAGTATGTATACAGAGAGTATACATCATGACAATGCAGGCACTTCAGAGAGTTACATACAGTGATGTAAAATGAAGCATACTGCTGAATCAAGTTCAGTAAGGCAATGCAACAATACAAACATGGAATGATGTGCAGATGTATGCAGAAAAATGGCACAGGTGTGTGCAGAGGTAGGAAGTACGTGAGGTCATCAAAAATGAAGGTGGGAGCACCAAAAACATGGCACCACAACACACAACGAAATGAATTCTGTGTGTCAAAAATGTCAGAGGTAAAATAAATGCAACTGCACATAAATGAAGACCCTACGAGCTTGATGCATCCCAAATGCTCAAATATACAACAAGTGTATACATGTACAAGAAGACAGCAGACAACATAACATGACCAAGAATTGCATTTACATGGATGAACACACATGTATCATAGGGTTTGGTAAAAGAAACTGCAAAAGTGCAAATGCATATTCGAACAAATGCAACATTAAAAAGGGTCGAACTCAGCAATGCACAAAAATCCAATATACATGAATAATACTCAGGGTTAATGCACATATCAACGAGATGTTCAAGTCGACATAATTGGTGCAGTGCAAAAAGAAATCAAAACAGAGGAGATTACAAACTGTAGCTCAAAGTAAAACCAAGTGTAGGGAGACTGCATCAAAAATACAACTCAGTAGTAATCAAACATGTATGCAGCAGGATACATAACACATTGAAGCAAATCGAGCTAGGTACCACGGGTAGTTTTAGTCAACAAATCGAAGTTCAACAAAGTCCAGAGGCCGAAATAATCAAGTGACAGATTCAACAATCAAATACGAACGAAAATCATCGAATTCGAACACTAATAAACACGAGATAGGAATTAGATGTGAGTGAAGGGGATCACTCACCTTGTCGACGAATTGAAGCTATCAAACGAAGCCCAATCGAGCACGAGCACGTCGAATTGAAGAAGCCAGCATCATAATTTTTGAACGCGCCCTAGCTTTAGACGAACGAAGACGAGTTACTGCCATTTATTTTCTTTTGAGGGTTTTAGGGTTACGAACGAAATAAAAGAAAAATGGTAAAGGGGCGGGTCGAGTTTCTTGAAGAATGGGTCGACATTGAGATAAAGGGGACGTGTACATTTGCTTTGCAAACTTTTCACGGCTTCAAACATTTGAAAATGTTGGCCGAGGATTTATTTTAAAGCCCATCAGCCTTTAATAGATTTTTCAAAAGATTTCCAACTGGTTAAGCAAAAATTCCAACCAGCAATTTGCTAGGAAAAGAAACCGTCCAAAGACGATAAATAATCGGTACGAAATACCGGGTTGTTAGAAATACGGTAAGTAAACGCGTTGAAAATTAAATCGAAATTTAATTTAGTAGCTGGATTCAAAAAGCTATCTTCTCCATACGATCGAGTTAGGACTCAAAACCTTATCCATTGTGTTCGGAATAGGGGTATAACATTATAAATGCCTACCGGCACGCCTTGATAGGAGGTTAAATTATTGAGTTGCAAAATTCGAGACAAGTTAAATTTAAAATTTAAATATAATATATTTTCCCCAGTTAAAATTCTTTCCCATTAGCTTTTTGTCTCAACCGACCTCCTCTGAAATAAGCCACCCTAAAAAAATAGATCCTGTCTCCTTTTCTCGTTTAAATCATGCAACCTCCTTTCTTACTTCCTCAGTTCAAAAATCAAAATGGCCGAAAGAAACGGTTTTCTTTCAAAATCAACTCGCATCTCCTCTTCCATCATTCTCAGTTTTAATCGAAAGCCCTAAATCAAGTTCGAGAAAAAAATCAAGCCGAAGCCTTCGAACGATCGTTTGGGAAAAAAGAAAATCGATCAAGATGATCTGTTCGAGCCGAGTAAATGAAGGCGCGGTGTAAGGAGGTCCGTGAGCAAAGGCGATTGACAGTTCTGTTATTTGGTAGGTAGCATCGCGTTCAAGAAACGACCGGAAGGTCGTGGCATGGCGGCATCATGTGATTGAGGCACGCGATTGACTGCATCGCGCATGACAAACAACGGAGTGTAAATGGCGACTGTTGAGGAAGCATACGCGTCTGTGATTCTGGTAATGGCAACGGAGGCTAGGGTTTGAACTCGAGCTCGAAGGTGATGTTGGGGGTGCCGTGTGATTCGTAGCATGATGAAGGTAATTGCGAATCAGGCAGTAACTATTTTCTTTAATAAATTTTAGTTTAACCAATTTGGAAATATATGTATATATAGGCAGTAAAGAAGGAAAAAAACCATTTCTGTTTTTATTTAATATATATAGGTTAGAAAAACTATAAACTAACAGTAAAGAAATTTCTGTCTTTGTTAGGATTGAAAGAAATTAAATATATTATTTAATCATAGGAAATTGGTTTGTAAGAGAAAAAAAACTTATATATGTTTAAAATTAAATCACCGAGTTAAATTGAATCGTTAATAATTAAATTTAGTAAATGGAAGAATAGTTGTTCGATTTATTTCGAATGTTAATAAATTTATATAATGTTTATACAAGGTTTAAAATGGAGAATGCAAGCTAATTGGGAATGGATTGCAAAATAAAAGCAAAGGTGAGATCTTCTCACTCAATCAAATAATTTTATGATTTACATTTTGATTAGTCAGATTTAAAACTGATTAATTGTGTGCTTGGATGATTAATTTATTATCAGTTATATTTGTTTAGACCCTATGCACCGCATAATAGCGGAGGTTATTATATTTAAACCCATATACCACGATATTCCAACTTGAAGTGGAATTGGTATTATATATGTATTTGGAGTTGTTGATTTCCTGCATTATATAGCGGATGAGACCTTATTGTGCCGCGTAATAGCGGATGATATTTTATAAATCCCATATATCGCGATATTCCACCTTGTAGTGGGATTGGTATTTTATTATTGTGCTAACGTTTGTAGACGTAGGGAAACGGGTTGGAGGGATCCAAGTGGATTCCTCAAAATTGTGTGAATTTGTTTCGTATGTTGTATGGTGATTATTGATAATCTGTGTATGATTACATTTGTGTTAGAAATTGTTGAAGGCTATAATTTAGCCGAATATTTTTTTTGGTATCGTAAGACACCAAAAATAAATAAAATTGGACTTTCAAACTTAAGTAGAAAATCTATAGTGAAATCCTATTAAATAAAATTTCAAAGTCTGAGAAAAAGTTTAATAAATGGATTTCAAGTAATAATATTCAAAAGGTGAAGAATTTATTTTAAAAAAATATATGATTTTTAAATAATTTGGAAAAGATAAAGGAATTTATTTTAAAAATAAATTCGAAATTGATATGGTGTTAAAAGAATAAATCTTTGGGGAATCAATTTGAAAATAGATTTGGTGTTTGGAATTGATTTTTTTTTTTGAAATCAATTTGGAATCGTATATCAGTGGATATTTAAAAATTTAAGTCCACAAATGGGAATTTTAGAAAAGAAAGGTGAATTTGTTTTATTTTTTAGAAGTGTGGAAATGAATTTACGTATTTGGAAAATAAATTTAAAATAAACCCAGAAGGATTTATTAACCGATTTAAATGAACCATTTTTAAATGGAAAATGTATTTTCCCTGAAAAGCTGAGTGTGATTTCGAAGTAGCCTATAAATATAAACTGAAAATTTTTAAGGATGGTTTTAGAAAGGATACTATGGATAAATTATTTTCTTAACTGGTTTCAAATCATTAAAGTATGGATTTATTTAATTACTTATAAAAGGGATTATTTTAAAGATTAAAATTGATATTTGTTTAAAGAAACGATTATTAAATAGTTATACCTTATCTACTAATTTTATTTTAAAATTAGTTAGGACTTAAAATCATATATGTAATAATTAGTGTAATGTTTTCACAATCAATCTTTTAAGTAAGTATTTAAAATGGTTATTTTAAATGTTCCAAGAATATTTTGGATAAGTGATTTGAATTATTTTAACTCGGCAGATTTCCAGTGGAAATGAATAAATATTTGGAAATGTATTCCGCGTAAGAAAAATAATGATTTGAAAGTTGTTTTCAAAGTATTGAAATGTGGAAAGTAATTGAAATTTGTTTACAAATGGTTGAAGTGTGAAATACATCTTGCAAAATATTTCAAAAATAAATAATTTGGGAAATTTATTTAAATCTGGTAATTGTTGTGAATGTTGATTGATAGTTAAATAACCAACTATCAATATTGGCCTTTTTAATGGCATTTGAATTTCGATGCGACCGGGTGTCGGATTCCAAGTGGATATCCGAAAACCACATTGAACCTTTATGATTGTGATGGATCTTTATTTAAAAGATCAAAGTGGAAATTGTTGTGATTTGTTGAAATCTAAATGTAACACTTTTATTTAAAAATAAGCGCTCATTATTCGGATTAGCCGGGATAGGACTTTGTGTCATAAAACCCATTCCGGATAATGATATGACGAAATGGGATGCATTTGAAGATGGTGTTAAAGACTGGGTATTTTCGAAAGCGAAAGGATAACCCGTCGAAAGTCTCTGCACCGAGTTGCTTCGGTATAGAAATTTTATCATCCTTTGTGATGGGGATTCCCGACGTGACTTGTGAATATCCGGATTTGCAAGGGCTTCTTTGAAGTGCCTTCGGTTCTGTTCGATCCCGGAACGGACTTGTATGGATGTGTTTGACATTACACTTTGAGATGTAAAGCTGGTTTTTATCGTTACAGTAATGCATTTCCAATTTGGTAACATGACATATGAAGTGCTGCTGATCAATTCTTGATCAAAGCATGATTTTGTGAAAAGCGTAGCTTTGTGGACGAGACCTCATCGGACCTCACACTCCGAAAATGGTCGAAAGAGGAAAGATGCGGCAAGGTTATGAGGGTCGCGCCCTTTAGGGTATGCCATTTCCTTATAGAAAAGGGTGGTATCACGGTATGGAGCCCAGATATTTAACCTATGTTGTTGCCGCAAATTTAATATACTTTGTGGTTGTTGCTTTGTGGTTGAGGATCCTCGGATAAAGGTCCCAAAGGACCGGGGGATGGCATACTCGAGTAGTAGTTACCTAGTTACAGAGGTAACTGGGCATTGTGTTGGCAGAGATCCGGGTAGGTTCTCGGGACGTCCCTCTAGAGGCGTACCCATGTGGTAGTAGGAAGTTCCTTAGCCTGACCATTTGTTAGACATCCAAACTCCAATACGCGACTTGTACGGTTTTAGTTGTATAACCTGCCATTTACTTATGGTGGTCGCCACTATTTAGATGGTAGCTATAGTAGGCATAGTTTGGAATGTCTATGCTAGCTAAGATCAATATTATACTTTTGAAACGTTTTCTGCACTAATAATAATATTGAAAGGATTTTTCATATTAAGCATGTTTGACTATCATAAGGAGAAATCTCCTCCAATTCCGCGTTTGCATTGTGTCTTGGCGGGAGGCCTTATGGTAGTTTCATTTTTCAAAAGCATAGCGGATTTCTTTTTATTTTCATTGTGAAAATAGCTATTTTTAAGATCTCACACCAGTCCCACGACTGACCTGGAGTTTATTGTTCCCTTTCTAAACTCCGGGTGCCCACCAACTTCCACATGGGCAGCCTAGAGTCAGGTTATCAGGTCATTCTAGAATTCAGGAGTTGCTGTGTAGCTCAAGGGGCAAGCTGGATGACGAGCCGTATTATCTATACTATGTAGTACCTGCTGCGTTCGGGTTTGTGTGAGACAAATTTCTATGTAGGCAAGTCATTTATAACTGCCAGTGTTATGTGTTGTTGTTGTACTCTGATGTTGTACTGTAATAACATATACATGCCTTTTTTTAAAGATTAGTTATCTATTGTATATTGTTCCGCTGCGAAATGTGAGATTCTTTTTATTTTTTATGTTTCTTCTTCTATCTTCTTCTTATTTAACCCTAACGGTTCGTTTTTTGGGCACTCGACTGTGTGACATTTGATACAGTGGACGTATCGATGTTGACTTTCGGGCGTCGGGATATCGGACCTGTTACATTTTGGTAAGTTATATATGCCATTAAGGATGTAATTTAAAGTCATCCAAGTTTATTTTACTTCTTTTAATTAACTTAATGTTCAATACATTGTCTTATGTTTCATAGGTTACAAATGTCAACTTTCTTTTAATTTCCTTTATAACTTAGCATTAAATCTCTTAATTCCTTTAGAAGTTTCAATTATTAATTAAATTCTGTCACTAAACTAATTGAAACTATTAATTAACAGAAACTTAAAACTAAATATCGGGTTAAATTTCAAATTATTTTAGAATAATAGATAAATGTATATACTTGCAACTTATATATATATCTAATTATATTTAAAACAATTTAAAATTTATATTTGTTTGTCAAAATAAATCTACAGTAAACTACAACAGTGACCTTCCCACTCCGAAACTCGAAAATGAATGTCGATGATGCATGCACTCATCACCGAAATTATTTTCCAGTGACAGAGAGGGGAGTACATGACTTATTACTTTCCAAAGTTTCTTTAAAACAACTCTTTCAAATCATTTTGTAATATTCATATCAGAAAATACTTCTAAAATATTGTTATTATATTCCAAAATCATTGAAAGAATTTCAAACCCCGGGACTTCAGTTCTAAATTCCTAATTTTTATTTATTTAATTTTCAATCTCATTTAAACTATTATTTATAAATTTCATTACCTAACAACCAATATATTGCTACCAAATATATGCATCATTTATAAAAAAAAATTATTTTATATATATGGAAAATATAATAGGCAAAATTATTTCATTCACCTATTCAAAACAAATATTGTTTTGGCCTGTCCTATTAAGTGTTTAGAAATCCCTATTGATGTCATAACGTCCTATGCACCCACCAGAATTTGTAAATACAAAACGGAACACATTAACACAATATTAAAACCTTTTTATGACACTAAAAAATACGCTCTCTCATACATATACACTCGACGACTCATCATGGGGTATTACTACCCTATTAGTAAAGAGTTAGACCCCACAAAGCTAAGGTTTATCTCTAAACCAAAGCTTTGATACCAGATGTAACATCCTGCCTTGTTGTACGTTTGAAATCGACAATAAACCACACACGTCAGACTCCAACCATATAAAAGGGCGGATAGTTACTGGGGTGAATAAGAAAAAGGAAGAAGAAAAAAAATAGAATCTTGCAACGGAACGATAAAATATAATATTCAAATAAATAGTTCATGAAGCTGTTTTTCATAATATTCGATTATACTTATACAATACATATCAGAGTTACATATAACAGCGAGTAATAAATAATGCAGCGAAATACATGATGTAGTGAACTACAATAACAAATAGTAGTACTAAAATCTTCATCTTCGTCCTCCAAAAATAAGGCCTTCAGATCCTGAAATGCTGAGGCTGACCCAAGCGAATTGAAAAGACAAAACACTCGAGTCATAACTAAAAGATCTTATGTAAGTTAAATCAATGGTAAATAATATGAGCGGAATGACGTCAGTGATGTTTACGGGATTTGACATCTCCTATCCAGTGTGAAATGTGAGTGCAGTAACTTAAGAGATGTTCGGGATTCACATCTCCTAAGGATCCGTTAAACTATTTACTATATAGTGATATTTCGCTATCATAATAGTGTATAATAGTAAAATAAACTCACTTTTGAATAGGGTAGTAATACCGCCCACCTCGAGTCACACCCCAAGTCAAAAGAATCAAAAGTGGCTACCGAATAAATCTCAAAGTCAGAATATAATAGCGAAGGAGTGTGTCCGAACAGAGGAATGACCTCGTTAGCCCGTCAATTTCTTCTATTTTAGCCACCTTATGCCAACTCACGGGAGTCGGGTTCACGTATATACCTCAAAGGAAACGCCGCCACCATCCTACTTCATTTTGGAATCTCCACCGCGTACATGGTTGTTAAAGTGTTTTTCGGAGTTGGCAGAGAGTATGACAACTTCTGATCCCGGTCTCTTTAACAACCAAACGTTATTATACTTCAAAATAATTATACTTCAAAACCAGTATGTAATATCCATTTCAAAACCATATAAATATGATATCATTTCCGTTTTAAAACCCAAATCAATATGATATCATTTTTATAAAACCCAAATTAATATAATATCGTTTTTATTTCAAATATATCCTTTCCAAAATCTTAGCACTTTCAAAGTTATAATATTTCGAAACCAAAGGCTTGAAATATAACCTTTCAAAACATATTACTTCGAATTTAATAGCTTCTAAACCATACTTCCAAAACTTAAATGGTTTGGATATTCAAACAGTATATAAAATAAAATAGAATGAATTTAAAAAAAATTATAAAGTAAAATAATTTCCTCGACTTCATAATTTTATTCACCTTAATTTAAATCTCGATTCATAACTCCCAACTCATTTTCAGTTTCAATAAACCATTTCAATTTCAATATTTTTCAAACTTTGAGTATTAAACAATTTCAAAACTGAGGTTGGTAATTATGATTCAATAATTCGATGTTCTATTTTTAGTTTTAAAATATTTGCATAATAAAATCCATTTTCATTTAAATAAAACTCAAATACAAATAACTAAATATTTCCTTCAATTTATTTATACTTGGAATATTCGTTTAATTTCTTCTTAAACTAAAATCCAGTTATAAAAATCATACCTTTAAAATCTCAATTGTATTAATTTTCAAATCGATTTCATATTTATCTTCCTACCTTATTCTCATTTAAGTTATTATAAACTCCAAAAATATAATTTAAATAAATACTTAACCATATTTTATCTAAATAAAATCAACTTTATTATTAAACTTCTTTTATACTTTAAACAAATTTTATACATAGCTTAAAACCAAGAATTTAACTATATATAAAATAGCATTTATAAAATATCCAAATCAATATCTCATAAAACCATATCTTTCTTTACAAAACCATAGAAATCATTTCAAAATATTTTTATATATCTACCACGGTGTCTGTATATAATTTTCTACCCTATGGTCAAGTGATACTACTATTTATCAGTTCAATCCGTAATTTAAAATAAAAATATGGTTATATATCATTGCAAACCGCAATCCCGAATGAAATAAAAATGCATAACAACTTGCAGTTTATAACAATATAAAATACAACATCCATTCATCCAATATCAACCACCAACCATTTATCACAAATCGTCATCCACTTCAAACAATAACATCAATATAGAATAGAAAATAAACAACAGGAATTTAATTGGCAGTTTATATGCAATAATAAATTTAATAACAATTTATCTGGCAGTTTATATGCAATAATAAATTAAATAACCATTTAATTCAATAAATTCAAATTTACCGAGATGATGATTAAAACTACGCCAAACAGTCATAAATAAATTTCTAATCATATCATAAATCAATTTAACAACTATAAGAAATTTTAGAAGTTGTAAGTGGGTTAAAACACTCACCTTTTAAATTTAAATTGAATTTAAATCCAATTTAAACCCAAAATTTTAACAGTCTTAGAATTGTCCAACCAGCGCCAAAATGTCCGAAATTTTGTTAGGATCGCAGCGGAGAAAACCGTGCGTGGAACGGACCTCGTACGTAAAAGTATGTAGTTTATAACATTTAAAAAATCAAAAATAAAATATATAAAATAGCAATTAAATTATAGATGTCACCATCTTCATCACACAGCAACACGCACACGCAGACCCAAAACAACGAAAATGAAACCCTACAGCCGCCGTCCAAAACTCAATTTCACCGTCGCCTGTAGAGCCTGTTACGTCGATCGAAGTTCACCGACACGGTCCCCACAACGAGCCGACCATCCCGTGCCTACCACGTGGGACACGACCCCCCCAGGCGCCACTGTCTCCGCCAACTTCTCGTGCCATTTCTGGCCAAGTCTGAGCAAACTACGGCGAACGACAACGCCCACGGAGCCTGCTCTCCTTCCCCTACATCATGGTGCTTCCCGATCGTCCAATAGCTGAAGGTCCCCCGTTAAAACGATACACCCATATGAACGGCCGAAAGTAAAATCCTGAACCCCGGTCGAACGACAATTGAAATCGAAAGACGAATTGTAGATTTAGGTTGCGCTCGTCAACAGCTTCAAATCCATATATAATTTGATATTGTTTATGGAGTTTGAATTTTTGGTTTGATTTTGAATTGCAAATGGATTTGGAAATTAGAATTTTGTCTGCCATTGAGGAAGAGGAGGAACAGAATGAATTGTACATACAGACAATTAACAATGAGGAACAACTAGGGTTTACAATGAGGTATATATAGGCAAGGCTGAAAATAGAATAGATGGACCAGATTTGATTTGAAAAATTGAATGATAATGGCCCAAAAGCCCGTTCTGACTCCGAAACGAAATTGGGTCGTCCCATATATCAAAATAGATGTTTCTAAATATTTTAAACGCAATCGAGAAGATTTCAAGCCCATACGATCAAACGCCAAGCCCGATCGTTATGAAACTTAAAATCCTTTAATAATTCACTGTTAAGGATCCGATGAAACTAGTTTCGTTGAAATTTGAGTCAGTGGCCAAAATGGCTATTTTCTAGTTGATTAAATAAATTAATAATTGATTAATTAAATCAATTTTTCAATTCCAACTCTATAAATAACAAATTTCCTCATTTTTGATTTCTCCATCATTTACAATGATTTAAATAAATTAAAATGTCAATTTAGAGTTGATTAATTTATCAATTTCAGTATTAACCTCGATTTCATTAAATTCAAAATTCAAAATTTAATTTTCAATAATTCTATTTAATTTACTTTTCATTCTATTATTCAATTCATTATTATCAAATGGATGAAATTAACATTGGATTCAAAATCTATTACCCTAATACTCTCACATTCCATCTAGTAATATTTAGATATGTAATTTCATTTAATTGCAATTACTCCAATTATTATGGTTCAAATCCCATTAAATTGATAAACCTTTATTCCCATTCTTATAATTCAACAAATTGTCCAATTATGAATAACATTAACGTTATTTCCAAATATTTCCATAATTTACACTAACATAACATTGAATTGAGATTCATTGCTATTGATTGCAAATTTTAATTTAATATACTAAATAAATGGTTAACTTCTAATAATTGTTACCATTAATGTTTAATTTCACTTATATGCTATTAATAAAAAAAAATGTTGCCATTGATTTTGATCTAAATCAATAAATTAAATGAATGGGGAAACAATTAAAAATTATCATATTGCCAAATTTACTCACACTCATACGTAATTATCAACTAACAATTATTATAATTACTTATCTAGCATTGATTCTATCAAATTGCAATTTATTACGTATTATTTCATCAACTAATATAACTTTTGAATTTATTTCCCAATTCTCTAATTTCAATCAATTATAACTTTATAATTGTTTCAATTAATAGGTATTTCACTAAATTAGTTATTATTCAATTTGTATAAAACTTATTACATTAATTTACATTCATTTACTATTAATCAATATATTATTCCATTGGTCGATTCAATACTCTTACTCTTATTTACTTATTTTCTATTTTATAACTAAGTGCAACAATTTACACTATTTCACTATTGGGGTTTCACTCCAATTGTCAATAATTAATTTTTAAATACCAATGCTACATCTCATTTCTAGTATTCGCTTCATTACAAGTTATAAAGTTTCTGTTCTTTCTAAATTTAGTTCCAAAAATCTTATTAAATTGACCAATTTAATTATCGAAATTTACGGGTCATTATAATCTCCCCCACTCAAAACTTTTCATCCGCGGAAAGGAAAAAGAAGGGAAAAGAAAGAATTGAGTAAACAATACATCATATTCAAAAATATTAACTTCATAGACAAATAAATTTTAAAAAAATAATTAATTTAAGTAAAATATACCAATTTATAACCACTAAATCTTTTATTACTCAAATTAATGATGTTTGGAAAACATTTTCAAAAATTTTCTAAGTGCAAAATTTGCGGAAAATTTCGAGAGAGTCACCTTTGTACGGAGAGACTCGGGAGAAAATAAAATATCAAATATAACAATATATAACATATAATCTCCAAAATAATATATCCCAACACGGGAAAACAATATAATAACGCTAGAAAACCGTAATCCGAGAACGTACCTATCTGCCGGGCAAACAACGCTTAATTATGAAACCAAAAGCAGTAGCAATTGCTTCCATGACCTATATTTTCTCTTATATAATCCAAAAGGGTTAATACTCATATAAAATGGAATATTTAAAGTTGTTCAACCACGAACAAAAAAAAATCAATAGAAACAACAATCAATTGCAACCAATATTGATCATCATATAAATCAACACAACCAATTATCCATAACAACAAAACAAATAGTTTTTCGGGTTTATAACTTTAAATTGTACGGAATGGAAAATAACTACTAAGTGCACCATTTACTCAACAGTCTTAGATGAACTAAATATATTATTTATTCATCCGAACTATTTTAAAGTATCCTTGCCCATACAACCATAAACAAAACAAACAACAATTCCGAGCAATAGGTCAAGTTAATTTTTATCATTTCCATTTCTTAAGATTTGTTGCTTGATTTCCTTTTTATTCATATAATGGTTTATCTTTTTTATTTACATATATTTCTTACTGACTTTTACTTATTTTCATTATTCATATCATGTAAATTTCTTTTTATTGCATTACATTCATTTATTCACTCCTTAATTTCATTTATTTACTTCAAAGATAAATAGTTTCAACATTAACTTAAGTTCAAAATCTTTACTTACTAAACTCATTTCCTCTTTCATTTAATTAGTTGTATTAAAATAACTATTTTTGTAACAACCCACATATTTATCGATTTTTATATTTAAATATTTTATCGATACTCGGAATTTAGTCCGAAAAGCTACTTTTTGCATACGGTCGAATTAGGACTCGGGACCACTCCCATTGAGTTTAAAATGCCGTTTGCAACCTTTTTGAGTATAACTTCGATATGTTTGGAGAAAGATGATTTTTGCTACTTTTTCACTTTGGGTTTGGGTTTCGGTTCAGCACTATGTTTAACTTATACTCAAATCTGAGCCACTCCTCCCCATTCACCCTCACTTTCTCCTCTTTTCAGTTCTAAAGCGTCAATGGTGGAAGAGATGGGAAATTAAAACTCCAAAACCCTAGTTTTCTTTTGCAAATCAAACTCTAGCTCCAAACTAATAGAAGAACCCATTGGTAAGCTTCTCTTCTTCTTCTCCAACTCTTTCTCTCTTTGATTTCAGAAAATTCCTAAACCTAATTTGGGAAATGTTTCTCTTTTTAGCTTAGAATCAAGCTTCTTGAGTTGGATTTGAAGAGTGGTTGATTCCCCTTTTGCTTTCAACTTCTTCTTCAATTGCTTGGGTTCAAAGGTAAATTTTTATCTCACATCTTAGTCTATATTTATCTTCGAATGTTAGGTATGAATTCCTAACACTTATTCGTGTGCATTAGCTTTTGGTTTGGATTGATTTGGTGAATATTCTATTTTTTGGTGTTTTGGGTTCAATTCTTTAAAAATCATCGCTTTGGTGTTCAAATGTGTTTTTGGTGATGCAACGAGGAGCTCATAGGGCCGGGTAGTCGATTGGCATAAACCCTTAGTGCCGATGCTCGTTCGGTTGCGAATTGGTGGAGTTTTCACATCAATTAAGTAGGTATCAATTTGCAGAACATCAGGGTCGGCCGACCGAACCCCTGGGCCGGCCGACCGACCTGCTACTAAGG
Organism: Allium cepa; assembly: GCA_030765085.1. Classification (NCBI taxonomy): domain Eukaryota; kingdom Viridiplantae; phylum Streptophyta; class Magnoliopsida; order Asparagales; family Amaryllidaceae; genus Allium; species Allium cepa. Next base: position 380,220,996 of record CM060942.1, on the reverse strand, counting down.
TGCATGGGCACCATTCTGTCTCTGGTCCGGTCGACTGGCTACAGGGCTCAGCCGACCGACCTGCTTCCCGAGGAGTTTCCAAAATAGGGTCCGGTCGGCCGAGCCCTGTTGCCGGCCGACCGACCTGATGAAATTTTGCCTATTTCGCCTAGTTGCTTGAATTTCCAACTTTAATCGATTCGTGTTGTTTCCTATTTGTTGTTATCATTTATTATGACTTTGATGACTCCTTTTTAGGGATTTTTTGAATATCCATTTCGATGGATTCTTTATCGGTTTCGTTGGATTTTTATTCACATCTTCGTATGTGAATTTTAGCGATTGATTGTTCCTACAATCTTCTTTGTGATTTGTCACTTTAAAAATATAAAGGTTTCTACACTAGTAGTAAATATCAAAACTCTTTCTTCAAATGATTTCAACACTATTTTAGTACAAAGCTTGTTTCTTAAATCGTTTTCCAATCTATTAGTATATACAAACCTTTACCTCACTCATATGAGAAATCTAATTAAACGACTTAGCAAAACGAATGGTATGAAACGATTGCGTTTACTTCGTCGGTTAATTCTTGGACTTGTTCGATTGAATCTCTTGTGACAATTTTATAGTGGAGATCTACAGTTTGTTCGTAAATATTTAAGTTAAGCAAGTGGTTATGGGACATGAAGCTAAACTCATATATTTACTAGCTTAGTGTAATTGACACTTCTCGTTGATCATGACGATCATCTTTGTTGTTTAGACTAGCAATGTGCGATGTCTCTTTGTCTGCGAGGGAGACTAAACCCCGTTTTGTGGAGTTTTGACTCAAATTTGTGGGGTGGCTCCCCATGTCCTTCGGGTCGTTCGTGTGTCAAAAATTAATGGCTAGCTACCATGAGATAGCTTCTCGTTCGTGTGATACATATGTTGGTGAGTTTTTATGCTGCCATTCGTGTGATAGGCCTCCCCCCTTTTTTGTGTGAATTCTGGATTTCGTGTGTCGAATTCTGGAATTTCTGCTTCACCTATTTTTGTGATTTCTATTGATATAAATTATCAATTTTTGTGCATATGTGAATTCGTGTGTCATTGACTTTTGTGATTTCTATTGATAAGTTTTATCGATATTTGTGCATTGGTGAATTTGTGTGTCATTGACTTTTGTGATTGACATTGATATAATCGTCAATATTTATGGTTTGGTGAACGAAATAAGGAGTATGACATTTCTTTGATTCTTGTGTAGATTTGGTAATATTGATTAATCTCTTGCTGATCTTCAATTACTTATATATATCACAGCTTCGCATTGTGATTATTATGTGTTTAGTCATATCTCTTATTCTATATCATTTCATCTGATATTTATAGTTAGACTGATCCGTTTATTATTTTCTTATTGAATAATACTCGGGTCAGACCGAGATGTTACAGGTGCTTCAGCTTGACTTCTCACTTGGGATTGATCCCTCTGACATTTTAGCTAACTACTTAGATTAGTAGTTTATTTTGTTGTATACACATGAGATATGGACTCATAGTTGTATTCTTTTGTATAGCACGTGTTGCTATTCTTTTGTATTATGGTGGATCTGTTTGACCACTACTCTGATGTACACTTTCATGTGTTATATTCATATCTATTTCCGCCTTTGTGATATGAATTATCTGTGACTGATTTATGTTATGTTTATTTCTATATTTGTTTCTGAAGATATTATTGCCACTGTGTAGTTGCTTTGAGTTTGTGTCGGTATGTCGGATTTCCCTTTTGATAAAGAAATGCATGTTATACTATCTGGCATATCGGTACTCGCACAAAGCAATTATACGGATGGTCGCTCCTCAACAACCTTATTCTCCGTGCTAGTTGACAGCATTCACCGTAATGTTCTTGGCTAGCGTGGATATAGAGGTGGGGCGTCACAATTTCCATGTCAAATTTCCTATTTATAAGGCAAATTTTTATTGAATACTTCCAATATCTAAGTATTACTCGTATATAATTCTATTACATTTTCTTCTAAGCATTTCAACTTTTTACATCTTTTGGTAAGTTATGTATACCTTTAAGGATGTAATTTAAAGTCACCCAAGTTTATTTCACTTCTTTTTATTTAACTTAATGTTAAATACTAGTGTCCTATGTTTCATAGGTTACAAATGTCAACTTTCTTTTAATTTCCTTTACAACTTGGCATTAAATCTCTTATTTCCTTTAGAAGTTTCAATTATTAATTAAATTCCATTCCACTAAACTAATTGAAACTATTAATTAACAGAAACATAAAACTAAATATCGGGTTAAATTTTAAATTATTTTAAAATAATAGATAAATGTATATACTTGCAACCTATATATATCTAATTATATTTAAAACAATTTAAAATTTCTATTTGTTTATCAAAATAAATCTACAGTAAAACTACTACAGTGGCCTTCCCGCTTCGAAACTCGAAAATGAATATCGATGATGCGTGCACTCATCACCAAAATTATTTTCCAGCGACAGAGAGGGGAGTACAGGACTTATTACTTTCCAAAGTTTCTTTAAACCAACTCTTTCAAATCATTTCGAAATATTCATATCAGAAAATACTTCTAAAATATTGTTATTATATTCCAAAATCATTGAAAAAAATTTCAAACCCCGGGACATAAGTTCTAAATTCCCAATTTTTATCTATTTTATTTTCAATCTCATTTCAACTATTATTTATAAATTTCATTACCTAACAACCAATATATTGCAACAAAAAATATATATCATTTATAAAAAAATATTTTATATATATAAAAAATATAACAGGCAAAATTATTTCATTCACCTATATTTAAAACAAATATTGCGTCGGTCTGTCCTATTAAGTGTTTAGAAATCCCTATTGATGTCATGGCGTCCTATGCACCAATCAGAATTTATAAATACAAAATGAAACAAATTAACACAACATTAAAACCTTTTTATAACACTAACAAATATGCTCTTCATATACATACACTCAACGACTCATCATAGGGTATTACTACCTATTAATAAAGAGTCGGACCCCACAAAGCTAAGGTTTACCGCTACACCAAAGCTCTATGTGATATCGGGGAAGTTTTAGCAATATTAATTTAATAACCTGTATTAAAAATTAAATTGATTTGCTAATTTTTGTTAATAAATTCGAATTGATTTAATAATCTAATTAAATAAATATTTAATTGGTGAATTTTATCTTTTAAAAGTTAATAAATTAGTTTCTATTTATAATGTGTGTGTGTATGTGTGTGTATTTGTATATATTGTAAATAAATAAGCTTTGTTTTAAATTTAATAAATAAAGTATATTTTCTAATTCTAAATATTTTTGGTAATTATGATTTAATTTGATATATTAAGCTTTTCAAAGCTAGTTAATAAGTAACTCTATGGTTTTAAATACTTAAAATAAATGTTTAATAGTTTAAAATAGATTTTTAACTTAAGTTTAAATTTAAATAAAAGGTTTATTTTATATATTGCTTAATAAATATGATTTGAATAGTGTATATATAAGTTCAAAATACAAATTAATATATAAAGCATTAATTCATTTAGAAAGATAAGTAATTTATTGATATTAAGATAATCTCTTTTATAAATTATTTAAAATTGATAAATTGTCATTTTCAAATAATAATTATAATTTATAGATATAAATAGGTTTTAAAGTACATAGAAGTGTTTAAATTGAATTGTTATTTTCAAATTTGAATGTGTTGTTATATATAGTTGATTTTGATTTGGATTTTCAAATTTAATTTGAATTTTAATTTGGATTTAATTTCGAAATTCAAAAAGATAGATATTCTAAAATATTTGGATTTAAATTATATGTATAAGTTTTTATTTATATATAATTGATTTTGTTTATATTTTCTCTAAGAAAAGGTATATACAAATTTAGATAAGAAATAATAAATTAAGTAAAAAGTTTTTATTTACACTTAATAAATAAACAAATAAATATAATAAATTAAAAGTGTAAATCCCTTAAGACACCTAAATAACAAGTGTAAATAAACATTAATTCAAGATGACAAATGTTGCTATATTAGACATGCGTCATTTTTTATTTTTGATTTTTTTTCTTTTGTTTAAATAAATCATTTTATGCTTATATAAACACATTTCCTCTCAACCTCATTTCTTTTTCCATTCTTTTTCATAACTTAAGAAATCTTCAGCCCATATTCAAACCAAAGTAACCCAAAAAAAATCTGAAAAATCATCTTCTTCAAATCAAAGCCAAAATATGAAATTAATTTGAGAATCAGAGACCTATGAACCCACTTTCTAAATCAAAATCAGTAATCAAAATTTCTTTCAAACCAGAAGATTTATTCAAAACAGAATCTGATAATTAGTAATAAAATCCCTCCACATAACAGAAACCAATCACCAGTAACCATCTTCAAATCATTAACCTGAAATTCATTTTGCAAATCATTTTCAAAGTTGTTCAAGCCTGCATGCAACTGTAGTTTTAAACCAAGCCTGCATTTTCTTTTTAATTTGGAAGCATGCATGTAGTTTGTAAATCAGGGAGCAAAAGCATTATAGCAAAACAAGTTTAGAGTTTACAAAACAAAGAAGCAAGTTAAAGTTTAAAGTCTAAAGCAGTTTCAACACTCTGTTTAAAGAAGTTTTTCAAAATGGCTATGTTCATCATCCTAATCAAGTGAGTAACATTACCATTAAAAAATTTAGGTATATGAAATCTGGTTGCATGCAATGTAACATCCCGCCTTTTCGCACGATTTAAACAGACACACGTGCCAATTCAAACCATACGGAAGGGCGGATTGTTATGGGGTAAATAAGAAACAGAAAAGAAATAAACAAAATAAAATCTCACAGCGGAAGGATAAAATATAATAAGAAAATATACAGTTTATAAAAAAAACTGTTTACAAACATTTATATAATACATATCAGAGTTACACATACCAATAACAATGCAGCGGAACAGTGTGAGTGTAGTGCAATACTATGAATAATAATAATACAAATTCTTCGTCTTCGTCCTCCAAAGCTAAAGTCTTCGATCCTGAAACGCTCGGACTGACCCGAGCGAATTTGAAAAGACAAAAACACTCGAGTCAGAACTAAAAGATCTTATATGAGTTAAATTAACAGAAATAAATATGAGTGCAATAACTCAAAAGATGTTCGGGATTTACATCTCCTAAGGATCCGTTAAACTATTTACTATGTAGTATATTGCGCTATTATAATAGTGTCTATAGTAAAATAAACATACTTTTAAATAGCATTAAGGCTTTACATTTTCCACCTTAACACGTAATAGTCCCAGTAGTCCATCCAATATCATAGTCCCTCCTGATCGGGAAGCCACCAGAGGATACCACACGGGCTACGGGAGAAATCCAAACTCGTACAAGGCGCGATAGGGTAGGTGACACGGCACAACTAGGCAATGCCAGGGTAGATATACCAATTACGCTTCCGGGTCGATGGTAACGCGTAGCCGCAGCTACCGCCCACCTCGAACAAACTCCCCAAAATCAAAATAGAAGTGGCCACTGAATCAATCCAAAGTCAAAGTATAATATCGAAGAGGAGTGTCCGATCAGAGGAATGACCTCATTAACCCGTCAATCGCTCCTGTTTTAGCCACCTTATGCCAACTCACGGGAGTTGGGTCCACGTATTTACCTTATAGGAAACGTCGCCACCAACCTACTTCATTCTGGAATCTCCACCGCGTACACGGTTAGTCAAAGTGGTTTTCGGTATCGACAGAGAGTATGTCCATATCCGATCCCGGTCTCTTTGCCAACCCATCGTTATTATAACACCGTGGTCATTTAAAAATAGTTTATACTTTAAAACCAGAATATAATCCATTTCAAAACCATAATATTACGATATCATTTCTTCTTTAAAACCCAAAACGATTCATTTTGATATTATTTTTATAAAACCCAAATCAATGATATCATTTCCCAAATATAAATCTTTTCCAAAAATTATGCCACTTATAAAATTTATAACTCCTTGTAACCAAATATTTGAATATTAACTTTCAACATAATACTTCGAAATTCATAGTTTTTAAAACCATTACTTTCAAAACTAAATGGTTTGGATATTCAACAATATATAAAATAAGTGATTTAACTTTATGGTTACTTTGTAAAGAAAATAATTTACATGGATTTACAAATATGGTCCTTTATTAAAGTTTAAACCATAATCACTTTAAGTTCTAAAACCCCTTAAATTTCTATGTGTATAAATCATTTGGAGTATTAATATTCAAAACTAAAGATGGAATTTAATTTTTTTTCAACAAATTTGATGTTTATTATTTAGTCTTGAATATTCACATAAATTCATAAACAACTCCCAATTTCTAGCAATTAAATATCTCTTCAATTTAATTTATACTAGAATATTCATTTTATACTTATATTGGAAAAATCCAGTTATATCTTAAAATTTCCAAATTTAAACATTTAACATACAGTATAAATTATCAAACACTATTTTCCTAAAATTTCCATTTTTATTAAAGGGATTCGTATACATTTCATATTAAAAATTTACTCCATATGTATATATATATATAAATGGAAGAATAATATTTATAAAATATCAAAATTTATTTTTTATAAATTGTATCACATCCAAACCATAGAAATCACATAAAAATAGTTATATATAGACCGCGGTGCCTGTATATTATTTTCTATCCTATGGTCAAGTGATACGGATATCTATCATTTCAATCCGCAATTTAAAAGATATAAAATTTTGCGGTTGTATATCATTTCAAACCACAATCCCGAATGAAAGGAAATATGCATGATAATTTGAAATTAAATGATATACAATAAAACATCCATCAACATCACTCATCATCCAATCACCAATCATCAAGCAATATCAATCAATAACAATTTATATTTGATAATATATAACAGGTAATAACTGGCAATTTTATTCAGATTAAATTTAACAACTATTAGTCTAACAACCGGGAATGGCTAAAACAGGGGAGGTGCAGCAAAGCTTCATGGGTAGACCCCACTTGAGAGCAAGATTTATCCCTGTCTAGAGGTCCCTTTATTTTCGGCTTAGTGGTGCGGTTGCTGATCACAACTGCGGGGTTGTCTTGTTTGGACCTATTCAGTAAGGAATGGGTCCGGCTTTGTGTTGCAGGGGATGAAGGGAGTAATCCTCGGTACGGTGATCTAGGCCACGTACTGTGACGGGCGGTACCCCAGTAGCCCTTCCATTGATGGAATCCAAATTCCAATAAGTGCCAACGGTTTTGATTGTATTACCCACATTTGTGGCTAGTAGCTGGAATTTAATGAATGTAACAATTTCGGCTATTTCTTATTTACTTGAAAACCCTAGCCACTATTATAGTATCATCAGATTTCCTATCAAATGCTTTGGTTAGCGTAAGGTAAAACTTTTCCATGTTTATGTGTGGGAAGTCTTACGTGATACCTTTTCTTTTCAAAGGTTTTTAAAAGTTAAGCAACTTTAACCTGTTACTCACACCAGACCCATGTCTGGCCCAGAGTTATTTCTGTTGTTTTTCTATAATTCTTGGGTACTCAAATTTTTACGAGTAGCCAAGGGAATTCTGGTTAGGATTCAGGTTTAGCTTTGACAAATTGTGGAGGAGAAAATGGAGCAGGAGGCTTCTGCGTATAGTTATATAGTTCCGCTGTGTTCGGTATCTCTGAGTGTTTGTGTTTGTGTATTGAGTTGTAATAACTAGACAGATGTTTATAACTGTCTAGTATGTGTTGTATATGTCTGTGTACTCTGATATTTGATGTATACTATGTAATACTTTGTTATTAATATAATTTATTCGTTCCGCTATTGAGATTCGTGTGTGGTTTCTTCTTTCTTTTCTCTTTTCTATCCCTTTCTTTCTTAAAGCTGATGCGATTTTCCGGTAGTGGAAAGTCGGGTCGTCACAGTTGGTATCAGAGCATTAGGTTGAGTGAATACCTAGGCTCTGTAGTGGTGTCTATCTTGAGAGAGCGTATTTGTATTTTTATTATATATATATATATATATGGTTCTACCTATTCATTGGGTTACCTGTTCAGGTTTTCCAATATAAGTTATAAAGGTAGATGAGGTAGAAGTGTGTGTAACACGACTACCATTGGTTGAAATTTGAATAGATGAGGTTGGAAGTGTGATTGTCGAGACTATAGACCTAATACCGTCTCGAGTGAGATCTGTAGTGATAAAGGACTTCATCGATCTCTGAAGGAAACCTTCTAAAGGTTTGGAGTTCATCTTTGAAGTGCAGAATTGAATTGGATCTGTTGGTAGGGCAGAAGCCAGTGAGTGATGATATTTTGATATCTCAGGAAGTTGTAGCTGCGTGATGAGATGCAGTGACTATGGATATTTCCAAAGATGTTTCTTTGGTGTAAGAGTAAGAAGTGAGTTTGCTCGGTGATGTGGCTGAGTTTAGCAGAATATTCTGAGTTGGTAAGGAGTCTTCTGGCTGAGTAGTTTTTCTGAAGTGGAGTTCAGAAGCAGTAGAGTGGATCCGTTTCTCTGGTGAGTTGGCTAGGCTAGCATAAGCTGTTCTGTTTGGTTGAGAGAGAGAAGTTTTCTTTGGATTTAGGCTGAGTTGATCGTAAAAGTGATTTGCGATAGTGTTCTCTTGAGTTGTTGGAGATTGTCTGGATTTCTTCCAGGGAGTCAGAGTTTGTCTGCATCTAGAGATCGAGTTTTCTTTCCAGGAATGAAACTGGTGGTTCAGTTAATAGATGGATTGTTCCTTGAGATGGAAGTTGGTGAAGCAACTCAGGTTTGGGAGGAACATCTGAGTTTCTTATGGATATATGGAACCATATTTCTGTGCTGGGTTGTCTAGTCTGTGCTTGTGTTCTTCAGCATTTTTTTTTTCTGTTTCGGATCAGAGCTGTGCAGCGGAAGCAGTTTGGGAGTGTTTCTGTTTTCTTTTTCTGGATAAGTAGAAGTTTGTTCTGCCTTCTGATGTTAAGAAGCAGGGAGTGTGTTCTTGGTTTTGGATTGGTCTTGCGGAGATCATTTGATTGTTTGATTCAGTCTATTTCTAGTGGAATCAGCAAGAGTTGAGCTGATAAGGATGGATGTTGGTAGCCCAGGATCGTCCGAAGAGTTTTTATGGATAAGAGATGGAGAAATTTGGATTCTGGAATCGGAGATTGGGTTTTGGTTGAGTTTTTCTCTGATCCAAGGAGCTATAAGTTTGGGGAGCTACCTATGTAGTGTTTTGGTTTCTTCTGTGTTTTGGTTTGATCAGTGTTTGGTTTTCTAGAGTTGAATTGCCAGTTTGGATAACTGGGATTCAGAGTGTTTCACGTATCTCTAAGGGAGTATGTGTTTGATATGTCTGGTTGTAGAACCAGCAGTTTAGGATGGTTTGTTTGTTGAGTCAGACTCGTTTATAGTCTAATATTCTGTTTAGAATTGTTGTTAGGAGCTCTATAGCTTAGTAGAATTGATTGATTGTATTCTATAGAGCGAGTATCCCGATATATATATACCGGGGAAACTCGTGAAGGTTTTATCCAAAATTCTTTTGGATAATTAGATTTGTTCTGATTGTGTGAATTGGTTGCTTTGGTTGTTGGCATATGGTTTAAAATAAAATCTGTAAATAATTATTAAATTACATTTGTTTTAAATTTCGGGGACGAAATTCTTTTAAGGGGGAAGGATTGTAATATCTCGGAATTTTGGACAATTTAAATTTAATAATCTGGGTTTAAATTAAAAAAAAAATTGATAATTTTTGTTAATAAATTTGATTTGATTTAATAATCTTCTTTATTTAAATATTTAATTTGTGAAATTATTTTTAATGAGTTAGTAAATTGTTTTCTATTTAATAATGTATATGTTTTTGTATATATTTTTAAATAGACAAGTTGATTTTTATTTAAATTGGTATAACATAGTTTTAATGTTTTGAAAATAGAAATTTGGATTTATTTTTGAATTTAAGCTTTCCAAAAATATTTAATAAAATACTAAATGATTTTATATATGTGAGTAAATGTTTTAATTGGTTCGAAATTCATTTTTAACTTAAAGTTTGAGTATTAAAATAAGTTACAAAATGTTTGTGTTAATTCTTTTAAAATGTTGATTGATAATTTTGATTTGTTAATTTAATTTGAAATTTAAAATAAAATTTAAATATGAAACATGTATATTAATATAAGTTGTAACATCTTTCATAAATTTATTTTAATTATTTAAAAGTATAAGAACTAATTAACTAAGTTTAATTTTCTTTAACCTTAATTAAAACAACAAATCATTTAAAACATTTATAAAGACATGTGTTAAATATTTAAGTGTGTAAATTTACATGTGTCCATTTTTTTTACAAGTGTCATAATTATTCGCATTTCTTTTGGATTTTTAATAAATCATGAATTTAGTAAACACTTGCATTCTTTCTTCCTTGCCTTTTTCACATTATCATTTCTTAACTAAAAGAAAATATTCTCAGCTGAAAATATTCAATTCAAAACAATCTTCATTTCATAATACAAATTTTCATTTCTTCAAGAAAAAAAAAAGGATCAGAAATCACTCCTCATACAAAACTGAAACCATCTTCAATTTGAAACATGCAAAATCTAATGCATAGCAATCTGTTCATCTCTTCAAAAATCTGCATTTCCCAAAATACAAACTACAACCTGCAATTGATCTGGAACATGCACATGAGTCTGGAAATTTGTCACTACAATTTCAAGTTGAGGACATGCATGCAATAATAAACAAGAAGGTTTGCATATTAAAGATGGAAACAAATGCAAGTGGTATTTGCATCTGCATTCAAGCAACATTCAAAGATCAAAAGCATTAAAAACTGAAGGGCCTGCATGAATCTTCAAACTGGAAGGATGTATTCAAAAAGCAATCTGCATTTCAACTGGAAATTTGCATCTGCATTCAAGTTACTGCATACTAAAGATCTGGGTCTGCATCATTAATCAAGTGAGTAACTCAACTTTTTAAGATTTAAATAGGTAAAGGTTGGTTCCATGATTGATTTAGATATGAAATTTTATTTTAAATAAGCTGTGAATAAATATATATGAATATGTTTGTGTGCATGTGACTATTTACCTGAAGCATCTCTGTTTTCCTTAATTTCAAGCTTCAGTCAGATTTAATTCCAATGTCTTTCAATTTAATCTTCATTTGAGTTTATGTCCTAAACAAATATGCTTGTTGTATTATAAACTCCAGATTAAAATTTTGTACTCGAGTTAAAAACTTAGAAATGACTCTGGGATTCAAACAACTGATAAAACAGTGAATGAGTGAAATTTCAAGTTTGGAAATTTATGAATTCAGAATTATAGATCAAATCACCATACTAAATCATGATTTCTAAAAGAAAAATTACAAATTTTAATGCTTTGTATAAAATGCAGTTTTGAAACTCCTCTATTTTACATGTTAGCTAAGTACAGATGATGCATGCTATTAAATTGATTGAATTTGATTATGGAGATAGTATAGCTATCATAGGTTATGGGAAAATTATGGGATCAAGTTGAAATTGGGTTTGATGTTGTAAATTGGGTTTCCAGGTTTAGAACCCTAATTTTACTGAGTATAAGAAAATTGAGTGATGCGGTCTCATAAAGTGATCGAGTTCAATGATCTTTTGGGAATGGATAGATGGTGTGTTGTTGGAGTCTTCATCGGATTTTGGAGGGTGATGATGGCCGGAGTTGTGGGTTGATTGCGTTGACAGGTGAGGCACTGGAAGAGGAGGGGGCCTGCTCCAGGTTTTAGTTTTTTTTTAAAACTTGAATTTAAGTTCAAGTGGAATTTTGGAATTTTGAAGGTGAAAGGTTGTTGTGGGGATTGCTGGTCGATGGAGGATGGCTGAGATGATGGCCAGTGATGGCCGGAGAAGGGAGTGGGTGCACAGGGGTTTGTACATGTTGAAGATGATGGTGGAGTTCTGTTTTGGGTACAGGGTTTCATGTCTCGGGTTTGTCTCGGGTAAAATGAGGAATGACTCGAAGCAATTAATCGGGTGACTCGCAGTAAATGTGGAGAAGATTCGAGTGAGTAAGGCTGAGTTGCAGGTCTTAAAACAAATCAGGAAAACTGTTTTTCCAGGATTTTGAAAAAAAAAATTAAAGAAAAGAAGATTGCAAACAAAATCTGGAACAAGTTTAAATCTAGAATTTGAATTTGAATTCAATTAACTTTTAAATTTCAGATTTTTGAGATAAATTTGAAATGTTTTTTTTAAAATCCAAGTTTGTTTTTTTTAAACTTAAAAACAGAAACTGTTTTTCTGTTTTGAAAATTTAAAAGAAGAGTTTAAACTTAAAGATGAAGATCAAACTGAAAATGTTTAAAACTGAAACTTAAGTATGAAATCAAATATTTAAATCTTGGATTTTTAATCATTTTTAAATCCTAACTTAAGTGGTTAAACTAAACAGGAAACTGTTTTCCTATTTTCTGTTTAAAATTGAAAAGTAAATTTTAAATGTCAACTGAAACTTTAAATAAGTTTAAATCTGGAAAACTGAACTTTTGAGTTAATGAACCTGAGTTGAATTCAAAATTTGAAATTTAAATTTAGATTTTAAACTTTACAGTTTTAAGGAACCTTTGTTTTGAGTTTGAATTATAAGTTTTAAATTTAAGAAATAAGTTAAAATAAGTTTAAATTCAGTTTTGAAAATCTGAAATTTGAGTTTAAGTCAGTTTTTAAAAATTTAAATAAATTTTTTTAAATTTAAATTTGGTTTAACTATTTAGAAAATTCAAATTTAAGAAATTGATTTCATTTAAATTATTAAATTAATTTAAATAGAATATTAGTTATTTAATTAATGAATAATGTGGATGATTAATTAAGTAATTAATAATTTTAAGTTAATTAGTTAAGATTTAAGGTTAATTAATTAAGGTTAATTAATCTAAAATTAAGAATGGTTAATTAAGTTTTAATTAATGATTAAGATTTATTTAATCAAGTGTTTAAAGTAATTTAGATTTTAATTAACACTTAATTAATTAATAATTAGAGATTAATTAAATGATAATTAAAGATTAATTAATTGATAATTAATAATGATTAATTGAAGTTAATTCTTAATTATGTAATGTTAATGAAGGTCATTAACTTAAGATTATTTAACAATTAATTAATGTGATTAATTTTAAAAATTAATTAGATTAATTAATTAATAATAATCAATTGTTTATATTAATTACTTGATGAAGTAATTAATGAATTAATTACTTGGTGTAATTAATTTGGTTAAGGTGATTAGTCTAGATTAATTAATTTAAATTAATTTAGACATTTATGGATTATTGATAATTACTTATGTAATTAATGAATTTGTAATTACTTAAGGAAGTAATTAAATAATAATTACTGAATGTAATCAAGATATTTATTATAGAAGTAATTTAAATTTAAATTACTTTAGAATTAATCAAGGATTAATTGAAGATAATTAATTAAGGGTAATTAATTATGGGATGAGTAATTAAGTAGTTAATTACTGCTTATTAATCAAGGGTGATTAATATATATGGTTTCAAATTGTAGATTAATTACTTATGTAATTAATTTATATTTAGAGATTGATTAATTGTAGTTAGAAATCATTAATTAATTAATTAATGATGTAATTTGGAATTGATTAATTAAGGTATGATTAATATTAAATGCTAATTACTTATTGTAATTAGAGATGGTAAATCAAAAATGATTAAGTGAAATGGATAATGAGATGATGAGTTATAAAATTGATTTGTTATCAATTGAAGATTAAGATAAGCAGGATTTTGATGATGAAGTAATTAATTTAATTCATTTTAAATTAATTAGAGTTTAGGTAATTAATTTAATTCATTTTAAATTAATTATAAATGGTGTGATCATTACATCGTTGCTTATGATTGATGAATGGTATTGGTTGCCATGTATGGTTTGTAATCTCAGTTATGAGATGAATAGTGTATGTGATGGATGCATTGGTTGTTTTGGATGACAATATAGATTATCTGATTATGATATGAATTACTTGTTGATAATGAAAGGGTTGATTACCTATTGTGTTGTGAATTATCTATCTGTGTATATTTAGATAATTGAATTGAATTGTTTTAAACTTAAAACAACTTGGACCTTAAAAGACACGCTTTGGTTTTCGATGAGACCGGGATCGGGTTTCCAAATTTAGGATCCGAAAACCACATCGACTCCAAATAACGTTAGGTCGTTAATCCAATAGGAGCGAGTGAAGACTCGAGGTGTAAGGGCTATACGTCAGTATAACTCTGTGGGTGATTCCGTAATGAGTTTGACGGAATAGTGCTTATAGATTCGAGATGGTGATCAGAGTGCAAGGGTTATTGTCGTTAACTCTGAGGGTGATTCCAATACGAGTGTAACGAGATAATGCCTTCGGTTTCGTTCGAACCCGGAACGAACTTGTATGGATCGAATGCTTTCAGAACATTGTCAGGCGGACGATGAGCATTCTAAGTGATATGTCCTATAAAGGTAATCGTAGCCTCAACCCTCATCAACCGAGAATGGCTAAAACAGGGGAGGTGCAGCAAAGCTTCGTGGGTAGCCCCCACTTGAGAGCAAGATTTATCCCTGTCTAGAGGTCCCTTTATTTTCGGCTTAGTGGTGCGGTTGCTGATCACAACTGCGGGGTTGTCTTGTTTGGAACTATTCAGTAAGGAATGGGTCCGGCTTTGTGTTGCAGGGGATGAAGGGAGTAATCCTCGGTACGGTGGTCTAGGCCACGTACTGTGACGGGCGGTACCCCACTAGCCCTGTCATTGATGGAATCCAAATTCCAATAAGTGCCAACGGTTTTGATTGTATTACCCACTTTTGTGGCTAGTAGCTGGAATTTAATGAATGTAACAATTTCGGCTATTTCTTATTTACTTGAAAACCCTAGACACTATTATAATATCATCAGATTTCCTATCAAATGCTTTGGTTAGCGTAAGGTAAAAACTTTTCCATGTTTATGTGTGGGAAGTCTTACGTGATACCTTTTCTTTTCAAAGGTTTTTAAAAGTTAATCAACTTTAACATGTTACTCACACCAGACCCATGTCTTACCCGGAGTTATTTCTGTTGTTTTTCTATAACTCTTGGGTACTCAGATTTTTACGAGTAGCCAAGGGAATTCAGGTTAGGATTCAGGTTTAGCTTTGAAGAATTGTGGAAGAGCAAATGGAGCAGGAGGCTTCTGCGTATAGTTATATAGTTTCGCTGTGTTTGGTATCTCTGAGTGTTTGTGTTTGTGTATTGAGTTGTAATAACTAGACAGATGTTTATAACTGTCTAGTATGTGTTGTATATGTCTATGTACTCTGATATTTGATGTATACTATGTAATACTTTGTTATTAATATAATTTATTCGTTCCGATGTTGAGATTCGTGTGTGGTTTCTTCTTTCTCTTCTTTCTTTTCTCTTTTCTATCCCTTTCTTTCTTAAAGATGATGCGATTTTCCGGTAGTGGAAAGTCGGGTCGTCACAAAGACTCTTCCACAAAGCTACGCTTTCACAAGCCATGCTTTGATCAACAAATTATCAGCATCACTCAGCATGCCACATTACCAAGATGGGAATATATCGCTGATAACCTTCAACTACATAACCTCTAAGCTCGTATGTCTCAGAGAAGGGTGTTAAGCTAAGAGAATGAATTCGCCGCTACCAACAGAAATGTATTTGAAAGAAATCTGCTTTATATCTCAAATTGTAATGTAAGACATAAAATCCATACAAGTCTATTCTGGGTTCGAACAAAACCAAAGGCACTTCCAAAGAAGTCCTTGCAATCTGGGTATTCACAATCCCGATTGGACTTCCCATCACTTAGGGAAACTCTATACCGTAGCTACTCGGTGCAGAGACAATCAATAGTTCATCCTATTGTTCTCGCAAATACCCGGTCTTCACCACCGGTCTTCAAATGCTATCCATAACGACGGATCACATATTCGAAATGGGTTATATGACCCAAAGGTCCTTTCCCGGCTAACCCGAATAGTGAGCGCAACATTTAAAACGTATGGATATGGGATTTCAATTAAGTCACAACTTAATAATCCAAAGCTTTTATCTCAATTGGTTTAACAAATTACCATTTCCAATCTTTTAAAACAACAAGATTCATCTCACAGATTTCACGCAACTTCACAAAGATTCATTCATAGATTTCAAAACAATTCTGCGACGACCCGACTTTCTACTCCCAGAAAATCGCATCATCTTGAAGAAAGAAAGGGATAGAAGAAGAAAGAAAGAGAAAGAAAAAACAGAACAACATCAGAGAACTCACAGCGGAAAGAATGAAATATAATAATTAACATAAAATATTACATAGTATCTTATTACATCAGAGTACACAACTTAAACAACAGAGATTAGACAGTTATAAACTTCTGTCTAACTATACAACTCAAGTATACAAGAAACAGATACCAAACAAACACAGCGGAATCAATATATCTACACGTGGAAGCCACCTGCTCCATATCTCCTCCAGAATTCGTCAAGCTAACCTGAATCACTTGACTACTCATACATAATATGAGTACCCAAGAGTTTAATAAAACAGAAAATAAACACTCGGGTCAGACATGGGTCTGGTGTGAGTAAACGGGTTAAAATTTCTTAGCTTTTAGAAAAACCTTTGAAAAGAAAAGGTATCATGTAAGACTTCCCACACATAAACATGGAAAAGTTTTTCTCTCACGCTAGCCAAAACATTTGATAGGAAATCCAGTGATATTATAATAGTGTCTAGGGTTTTCAAGTAAATAAGAAATAGCCGAAATTGTTACATCTATTAAATTCCAGCTACTAGCCACAAAAGTGGGTAATACAATCAAAACCGTAGGGTCTCGTAGGAAGAATGGATTTCCATCAATGGCAGGGCTACTAGGGTACCGCCCATCACAGTACGTGGACTAGATCAACGTACCAAGGAGTACGCCCGCTCCTCTGCAACACAAGGCCGGAACCATCCCTTACTGGACTGTCCCGAACAAGACCACCCCGTAGTTGGCGCGACCAACCACACACTATGCCGATATAGAAAGGGACCTCTAGACAGGGGTAAATCTCACTCTCAAGTGGGGGCTACCCACGAAGCCTTGCTGCACCTCCTCTGTTTTAGCCATTCCCGGTTGATGAGGCTTGAGGTTACGATTACCTTTATAGAACACATTATCTTAGAATGCTCATCGTCCACCTGACGATGTTCTGAAAGCATTCAATCCATACAAGTTCGTTCCGGGTTCGAACGAAACCGAAGGCACTATCTCGTTACACTCATTATTGGAATCACCCTCAGAGTCAACGACCACAGCCCTTGCACTCTAATTCACCATTTTGAATCTATAAGCACTATTCCATCAAACTCATTACAGAATCACTCACAGAGTTATACTGACGTATAGCCCTTACACCTCGAGTCTTCACTTGCTCCACTTTGATTAACGACCTAACGTTTAATTGGAATCGATGTGGTTTTCGGATTCCAAATATGGAAATCCGATCCCGGTCTCATCGAAACCAAATGCCATTTTAATGTCCAAGTTATACCTAAGGGTTTAAACAATTTAAACTTATATTCAGGATGATATATAAGCAGATAGATGAATCATATTATCACAAGAGATAATTCTTATCAATATTCATCTTCACAAAGCATCATATCATATAACAAAGATATCCAGTATCAACCAATATCAACCAAAATCAATCATCCAATAGCAATCACCAAATATTGATCATCCAATATTAACCAATTAACCCATATAAATCAATCAACCCATATTAATCAAACATCCAAAACAGAATTGATTATCTCCTAATCAATTGGATTTCCATAGTTCTTCTTCATTAATTATTATTCCAAATAAATTTATCATCTCTAATGATCTTCACTAATTAATCTTCCTTGAATAATTATATTAATTACATTTTAAGTAAGTATCCTTAACCATATTCAGAAATTAACCTTTAATTACTATCATTAAATACAATAATTAATGATCCTTTATTAATTAATTAACTACAATTAATTACATTAAACCTCAATTTATTACAATTAATTAATCACATTTAAATTAATTACTTTTATTAATCACCTTGATTAATTACATTAATTAACGATCCTTATTAATTAATAACTACTTTGATTAATTAAATAATTAACTTGTAATTAATCATCTCATTAATCATAATTAGTAATTAACAATTTGTAATTACTTATCTTAATTAATTAACTTCTTAATTAATTAATTTCAAATTTAATTATATTAATCCTTGATTAATTAATTCAATTAATTAATCTTTAATTACTTCATTAAGTAATTATTAAACAATTAAATTAATAAATAAATTATTAATTAATTACTTTATTAATTAACTACAATTTAATTAATTACACTTAGTAATTAATCTTAAGTTAAATTAATTAATTAATTAATCACATTGATTAATTAACTATATAATTAAGTAATTAACTCTTAACTACTTACACAAGTATTTATCTCTAATTACTTCCTTTAATAAATCTTAATTAATCTATTAATTAATTATTTAATAAATAATTAATTCCATCATTAAATAATCCTTAATTCTTTCATTAATTAATCACTTCATAATTAATTAACTTCAACAATTATATTAATCAATTCTTTAATTGACATCATTAAGTGTTTAACCAATAATCACTTCAACTAATTACTCCATGAGTAGTTATCATTAATTACTTCCATAAGTAATTAACTTCCTTAATTACATTCACAATTAACCATTAATTACTTTATTAAGTAATCACACTTAGTTAATCCATAATTAAGTGATTATTAAAAATTAAATAAATAATTAACTAATTATTTAAAATTAATTAAACAATTAATTAATTAACTTCTAATATTTCAAGATCCTTATTAAATTAAGATAACCTTAATTTTAATTAAATCTTTACTTATTAACAAATCATATTAAGTATCCTTAAATTCCTATCAAATAATTATCTATCTTCATAAATAAATTATTTGAATTAAATCAAATTTAGTAACTTAAAAACAAACTATTTTATTTGATTTATAAAATTATATTATTTACCTTTATTTGAAAATAATGCATTTAGAAACAAATATCAAAATCTAACACCTAAATTATCTAAGTTTAACTTGTTCATTTTAAATAGAATTTGAAACATTACTTTAAAATTTAACTTAAAACTTTGATAAATAATTAAATTCAAAAATACCCTTTTAAATTTGAATTTTTAAAACTTAATTAAGATAATTATTTCAAAAAAAACATTTTAAAACATTTTTTTTAAATTTGAAATATAAATTCAATTTTTGAATTTTAATGTTTGGTTTACTTTTATTTTAAAATAACAAATTCTTAACTTAAAAACTTGTTACAATATTGAAGGATCTGTTGGTTATTCATACTCGCATCAAACCCTACTTGTACACGAGCCTCCCCCGACATAACACGGCAGTATCACGCGATCTACACGAGAAAAACCTTCTTTCCCAAATTCCCTCTCTCCTATGATACATCAAACACTCGAGTTACCTTGCAACTTCATCACTGCTTCGAGTCGTAACTAGAAACACACGAGTACTTCCCGAGCTTAATTCATCTTCCTCAACTCCATAATGCAGTGCACAAAGCGTACATGTGTGTACGTCTCCCCTCACCTCCGGCCGAATCTGGTCGCCGCGACCATTGACGCCGATTACACGATCGCGTATGAACTCATAACCAAACCCAGATCCATCAATAATTAATCGAAACGAAATTCGAACAATCTAACCAAAAACTCGGACCACTGCAGAAAAACGTCGACCCCAAATCTCCCCTCCACGGCCATCTCAATGCTGGTTAACCCCGCTGACCCCCCACATCAACTCGTCATGACCACGAGCTTCAACACCCCAAATGTGATTGAACTCGGTTCATTATCCAAGTCGCACAAGCCATTAAAGTTCGACCGAAATAAACTGTACCTAAAACCCTAGTTTCATCTAATTCACACAATTCTGCCATTAGAAAAATTCTTAGGCAATTTTCCCATCATCTATAACATTCAAGCAAGCTTCGATTCAAATATCAAATCGAATTAACGTACATATCATCAGAAATCTACAAAATTCCCAATATTGCTCATTACTGCAAAACCCAACAATCACTTCACCAAAAATCCTGATTTTACTTCCTAAAATCATCATCTTCAATTTCTAATATGTTCCTGAATTCAAATTACTGAATTGTGATGATTTATTTTGACATACATACATATATATATATATATTGTATTTACCGTGTTTCCCATTTTAAAAATTATTTGTAATTTAAAAATTCCACAAACTATTTTTAAAATTGCCTTCAAACATTAACAAACAATTTCCATCTAATCATCAAAGTCAAATAATAATGTTTATTGGGAGATTTGGAATTTTGAAAATTGATCCTGGTCTGAAACAACAAGGAACAGAGAGTTTATAAAAACATAGATCCTTTCACATATATAAAAACATATCTGTAAATTCAATGTTATAAATTCTGAATGATTTTCATGCAACTCCAGTATCAAATCTAAGATTAACACATGCAATAAAAATTAGAATTCAACTTATCTGTTTTTAAAAAATATCTACTCACTTGTATATATATGCAGATCAGACTTTCTTAATTTCCAGGCTATTTAAATCTTTAGATCTGAAAAGTATTTTAATTGCATGTTGTTGAAAATCCTTTTGCATGCATGCTCCAATTTGACTTGCTGATGAATGTGAATTCTTGTATTACAGGTGGAAGCTTTAAATTGCAGGTTGCTCTTGAATTTGCAGGTTTTAACTTTGATTTCAGATTTGCTCTTTGTTTTTGGTTTTAATGTCAGCTTCTGGAAAAAAGATTTCTGTTTTGCCATTAATATTCAACTGAAGATAGAAAATAGGAATTTGAAGAGGAAGGGAAAAGTGTTTGTGATGGAACTAGTTTCTTCTAAAATTTTATTAAAAATTTAAAATTAATATGTTGCCACTTGTTGTAAATTTGAACAAATGTCATTTAGCTTGTTTAATAGCTTTACATGTGTTAAATTCTTGCATAATTGTATTTAAAACCTTATTACAAAGATAATTATATTTTATATTTATGTAAATGTGAATTTAGTAATTTATTTACCTATTACTTATGTTTACAAATTATTCTAAATTTAAGAGATTATTTTAAAAAGAGTTTATTTACAACTATATATATTTATAACTATTTCATAATAAGAATTTAAAAAAAAAACAAAACAACACTTTATTTAAACCCTTTTTAAACTATCATATGCAAAAACAAATTGTTTATCCTATATTTTTAAAACAAATGAATTAACCTTTAAATTAATTTTTGAAAATATTGATTCTAAACAAAGCTTCAATCTACAATATTCATACATTATAAATTATCAATGGATTAAATAAATTTCAAAATAACTCAAATTATAACACATACAAACATATATATTAAAATTTGAAAATTCATCTTTAATTTGAAACAAAAGATCTCCTATTCACAGTATATATCAAATGTATATATTATAAATAGAATAAAAATTTATTTGCCTTGGAAAAATAAATCTCATCTATTTTATTGCAGATTATATATTTATTAACCTTTAAAAGATTAAATTCACCAATTTTAAATTAAAATTATAAAGAAAAATCATCAAACCAATTAAATTATTAACATAGATTATTAAATTGTTTTTGCCCAAAATTCCGGGTCGTTACAATCCTCCCCCCTTAAAAGAATTTCGTCTCCGAAATTTAAAAGCAAAGGTAATTTAATAACCCAGTATAGATTTTAATTGCAATTAGTAAAGCATACCTATCAACCAGTTACTAACAACCATAGCAATCAAACAAACAAACAAACTTAACTAATTATTCTGACACAAATCAGAATAAATCTCTAATACTATCTCGAGTTTCCCCAGATAAATCACCGGGATACTCGCTCTACAAAAGCCAACAAACTGACTACCAAAATCCAGAACTTCACTCATCTCCAGATCAATCAATCGGAACAAACGTCAGACTATACCCAAGTTTGGCACAACTTCCAAATCCAACTCAACATCCAACTCCAACTGAACTACAGATTCAATAACCAATGATGAATCATACACGTACTCCCTCTGAGACACGTGTTACAAAATGAATTCTAGCTATCCAAACAGGCAATTCAATCTCATACTATCAAAACACAGATAAGAAAATCTCAAATCTCTCTCAGCACTAACCAACCAATCTTATCCAATATTTGTTCTCTTAACCAAAGAAGTTTAACAACACTGAATTCTCCACCTTCGAATTCCAAAACTTCTTATCTTATTAACAACACTGAAGTCTCCAACTTCGAATTCCAAAACTTCTTATCTTATATCTGCATAGCTCAGTAGACAATCCAAGGCTGCCAATCTCTTCCCGATCAGCTCAACCTATGCTGATACTTCCAGAAACAACTAGATCGAAGCAAACAGTTCCTAGATCCTATTTAACAGAAAAGTCTTCCAAGATTCATTGAAATCTAGAACTCAAGCTCTACTACCCAAACAATAGCAAACAGAACTTACTTCCTTCCTTGCACAGCTGCTACCTCGCTTCCGCTGCACAACTCTTATTCCGAAGTAGATAAGAGTACTGCTGATGAACACGAATACAAACTTATCCAATATATCCGGAAAACTTTGTTCATTAAATCCATAAAAATCTGAGCGACACATCAGACTTGGTCATACAACCTCAAAACAGAATCCTATTCAAAAGCTATATTAGTCCAATTTCAATTCCAATAAATAACTCTTAGCTGCTATACCAATTCTGCTTTCCCCAAGAACCATCCAACTTCCAGGCTAACTACCAACATCGCTTCTGGAACCAAAACAATATGGAACTCAACTTCCAGATGCAGACAAACTCTGATTACCTCAGTAGCTCCTAGCCACATGATAATTCTCATTCTCAAACAAAAGATAGCCTAAGAAAAATCCCAAACTAATCGCAAGTCACTTTTGCGATCCTACCTGATTCAGATTCCAAAGAAACCGTCCTCACTCTACCAATTAGAACAGCTTTAAGCTTCTCCAAACAAAGGTAACCCTTTAAGAAAACATCACCACCTTCAGCCCGGACTACTGAAAGAGAACCACAAAGATTCCTGAATCATCGGAGAAACAATCACAGTGCTGCTTTCTAACTCTACCTCGATGATATTGCAAAGCTAAAAGACCTTCTCGACAACACACCGATCACTTCGAAATGCACTGCTACCACAGCTAACCAAAACTCTAATCCTAAGGCTTCTCAACTCGAAAATCATCAACAAACCACACAACCGACTTTCAAGATGGAAAACATCCCTACAAGAAACTCGGACTCCAAACCAAGCATCCATATCTCGCTTTCCTTAGGGAATAACAAATGAGACCATGCCAAACAAATAACTTATAGACCTTAGTCTCATATTCCAAAACAGCCAAACTCCTTGCTAGAGATCCAAACAACTTCTACACAGACAAGTCTTCTCTTTGGCAGGTAAAGATTGCTCCTCAGCTACTTCTAAAACTGCTTCAAGAGAAAACATCTTCTGAAAATATCCAAGGATGCTGCATCTCATCACGCAGTTATCAAGATATCATCACTTATTTCTGCACTACCAACAGATCCAAACTCAAGAAAAAATCGCTTACCCGAGCGAAATCCAAACTTACACTTCAAAGATAAACTCTGAATCTTCAAAAGATTTCCTTCGGATATCTGAGAAATCCTTACTCCAAACTACAAATCTTACTCAAGACGGTATTAGGTCTACAGTCTCAACAAATACTTCCAACCTCAAACATATGGACCTCTTCCATCAGTGGTAGTCGTGTTACACACACACCACTACTCCGTCCACCTCTAAAACTTATGTTGGAAAATACGAACAGATAACCCAACAAATTAGATAGATGTTGATATATATATATATAGTTATATATAAAATTGCAATTACGCTCTCTCAAGAATGACACTACTATAGAGCCTAGGTATTCACTCAACCTAATGCTCCCTACAAAAAAACACACTTCAGAGCCTTGGTATTCACTCAGCCTAATGCTCTGATACCAAGTGCGACGACTCGACTTTCTACTCTTAGAAAATCACATCATCTTGAAGAAAGAAAGGGTAGAAGAAGAAAGAAAGAGAAAGAAGATACAGAGCAACATCAGAGAACTCACAGCGGAACGAATGAAATATAATAATTAACATAAAATATTACATAGTATCTTATTACATCAGAGTACACAACTTAAACAACAGAGATTAGACAGTTATAAACTTCTGTCCAACTATACAACTCAAGTATACAAGAAACAGATAACAAACAAACACAACGGAATCAATATATCTACACGTGGAAGCCACCTGCTCCATATCTCCTCCAGAATTTGTCAAGCTAACCTGAATCACTTGACTACTCTTACATAATATGAGTACCCAAGAGTTTAATAAAACAGAAAATAAACACTCGGGTCAGACAGGGGTCTGGTGTGAGTAAACGGGTTAAAATTTCTTAACTTTTAGAAAAACCTTTGAAAAGAAAAGGTATCACGTAAGACTTCCCACACATAAACATGGAAAAGTTTTTCCCTTACGCTAACCAAAACATTTGATAGGAAATCCAGTGATATTATAATAGTGCCTAGGGTTTTCAAGTAAATAAGAAATAGCCGAAATTGTTGCATCTATTAAATTCTAGCTACTAGCCACAAAAGTGGGTAATACAATCAAAACCGTAGGGTCTCGTAGGAAGAATGGGTTTCCATCAATGGCAGGGCTACTGGGGTACCGTCCGTCACAGTACGTGGCCTAGATCAACGTACCGAGGAGTACGCCTGCTCAACTGCAACACAGGGCCGGAACCATCCCTTACTGGACAGTCCCGAACAAGACCACTCCGTAGTTGGCGCGACCAACCACACACTAAGCCGATATAGAAAGGGACCTCTAGACAGGGGTAAATCTCACTCTCAAGTGGGGGCTACCCACGAAGCCTTGTTGCCCCTCCCTTGTTTTAGCCATTCCCGTTTGATGAGGCTTGAGGTTACGACTACCTTTATAGAACACATTATCTTAGAATGCTCATCGTCCACCTGACGATGTTCTGAAAGCATTCAATCCATACAAGTTCTTTCCGGGTTCGAACGAAACCGAAGGCACTATCTGGTTACACTCATTATTGGAATCACCCTCAGAGTCAACAATCATAGCCCTTGCACTCTAATTCACCATTTCGAATCTATAAGCACTATTCTGTCAAACTCATTATGGAATCACCCACAGAGTTATACTGACGTATAGCCCTTACACCTCGAGTCTTTACTTGCTCCACTTTCATTAACGACCTAACGTTTAATTGGAATCGATGTGGTTTTCGGATTCCAAATATGGAAATCCGATCCCGGTTTCATCGAAACCAAACGCCATTTTAATATCCAAGTTATACCTAAGTGTTTAAACAATTTAAGCTTATATTCAGGATGATATATAAGCAGATAGATGAATCATATTATCACAAGAGATAATTCATATCAATATTCATTTTCACAAAGCAACATATCATATAACAAAGATATCCCGTATCAACCAATATCAACCAAAATCAATCAAGTAATCACAAAATATTGATCATCGAATATTAACCAATTAACCCATATAAATCAATCAACCCATATTAATCAAACATCCAAAACAGAATTGATTATCTCCTAATCAATTGGATTTCCATAATTCTTCTTCATTAATTATTATTCCAAATAAATTTATCATCTCTAACGATCTTCACTAATTAATCTTCCTTGAATAATTATATTAATTACATTTTAATTAATTATCCTTAACCATATTCAGAAATTAACCTTTAATTACTATCATTAAATAAAATAATTAATGATCCTTTATTAATTAATTAACTATAATTAATTACATTAAACCTCAATTTATTACAATTAATTAATTACATTTAAATTAATTACTTTTATTAATCACCTTGATTAATTTCATTAATTAATGATCCTTATTAATTAATAACTACTTTAATTAATTAAATAATTAACTTGGAATTAATCATCTCATTAATCATAATTAGTAATTAACAATTTGTAATTACTTATCTTAATTAATTAACTTCTTAATTAATTAATTTCAAATTTAATTATATTAATCCTTGATTAATTAATTCAATTAATTAATCTTTAATTACTTCATTAAGTAATTATTAAACAATTAAATTAATAAATAAATTCTTAATTAATTACTTTATTAATTAATTACACTTAGTAATTAATCTTAAGTTAAATTCATTAATTAATTAATCACATTGATTAATTAACTAAATAATTAAGTAATTAACTCTTAACTACTTACATAAGTATTTATCTCTACTTACTTCCTTTAATAAATCTTAATTAGTCTCTTAATTAATTATTTAATAAATAATCAATTCCATCATTAAATAATCCTTAATTCTTTAATTAATTAATCACTTCATAATTAATTAACTTCAACAATTATATTAATCAATTCTTTAATTGACATCATTAAGTGTTTAACCAATAATCACTTCAACTAATTACTCCATGAGTAATTATCATTAATTACTTCCATAAGTAATTAACTTCCTTAATTACATTCACAATTAACCATTAGTTAGTGATTATTAAAAATTAAATAAATAATTAACTAATTATTTAAAACTAATTAAACAATTAATTAATTAACTTCTAATATTTCAAGATCCTTATTTAATTAAGATAACCTTAATCTTAATTAAATCTTTACTTATTAACAAATCATATTAAGTATCCTTAAATTCCTATCAAATAATTATCTATCTTCATAAATAAATTATTTGAGTTAAATCAAATTTAGTAACTTAAAAACAAACTATTTTATTTCATTTAGAAAATTATATTATTTTCCTTTATTTGAAAATAATGCATTTAGAAACAAATATCAAAATCTAACACCTTAATTATCTAAGTTTAACTTATTCATTTTAAATAGAATTTGAAACATTACTTTAAAATTTAACTTAAAACTTTGATTAAATAATTAAATTCAAAAATACCCTTTTAATTTTGAATTTTTAAAATTTAATTAAGATAATTATTTCAAAAACAAACATCTTAAAACATTTTTTTTTTAAATTTGAAATATAAATTCAATTTTTGACTTTGATGTTTGGTTTACTTTTATTTGAAAATAACAAATTCTTAACTTAAAAACTTGTTACAATATTGAAGGATCTTTCGATTATTCATACTCGCGTCAAACCCTACCTGTACACGAGCCTCCCCCGAGATAACACGGCAGTATCACGCGATCTACTCGAGAAAAACCTTCTTTCCCAAATTCCCTCTCTCCTATGATACATCAAACACTCGAGTTACCTTGCAACTTCATCACTGCTTCGAGTCGTAACTAGAAATACACAAGTACTTCCCGAGCTTAATTCATCTTCCTCAACTCCATAATACAGTGCACAAAGCGAACATGTGTGTACGTCTTCCCTCACCTCCGGCCGAATCTGGTCGCCGCGACCATTGATGCCGATCACACGATCGCGTATGAACTCATAATCAAACCCAGATCCATCAATAATTAATCGAAACGAAATTCGAACAATCTAACCAAAAACTCGAACCACTGCAGAAAAACGTCGACCCCAAATCTTCCCTCCACGGCCATCTCAATGCCGGTTAACCACGCAGACCCCCCGCATCAACTCGCCAGACCACGAGCTTCAACACCCCAAATGCGATTGGACTCGGTTCATTATCCAAGTCGCACAAGCCATTAATGTTCGACCGAAATTAACTGTAACTAAAACCCTAGTTTCATCTAATTCACACAAATCTGCCATTAGAAAAATTCTTAGACAATTTTCCCATCATCTATAACATTCAAGCACGCTTCGATTCAAATATCAAATCGAATTAATGTACATATCATCAGAAATCTACAAAATTCCCAATATTGCTCATTACTGCAAAACCCAACAATCACTTCACCAAAAATCCTGATTTTACTTCCTAAAATCATCATCTTCAATTCCTAATATGTTCCTGAATTCAAATTACCAAATTGTGATGATTTATTTTGACATATATATATATATATATATATATGTTGTATTTACTGTGTTTCTCATTTTAAAAATTATTTGTAATTTATAAAATTCCACGAACTATTTTTAAAATTGCCTTCAAACATTAATAAACAATTTCCATCTAATCATCAAAGTCAAATAATAATGTTTATTGGGAGATTTGGAATTTTGAAAATTGATCCTGGTCTGAAACAACAAGGAACAGAGAGTTTATAAAAACATAGATCCTTTCACAATATATCTGTAAATTCAACGTTATAAATTCTGAATGATTTTCATGCAACTCCAGTATCAAATCTCAGATTAACACATGCAATAAAAATTAGAATTCAACTTATCTGTTTATAAAAAAAATTTACTCACTTGTATATATATGCAGATTAGACTTTCTTAATTTCCAGGCTCTTTAAATCTTTAGATCTGAAAAGTATTCTAATTGCATGTTGTTGAAAATCCTTTTGCATGCATGCTCCAATTTGACTTGCTGATGAATGTGAATTCTTGTATTACAGGTGGAAGCTTTAATTTGCAGGTTACTCTTGAATTTGCAGGTTTTAACTTTGTTTTCAGATTTGCTCTTTGTTTTTGGTTTTAATGTCAGGTTTTGGAAAAAAGATTTCTGTTTTGCCATTAATATTCAGCTGAAGATAGAAAATAGGAATTCGAAGAGGAAGGGAAAAGTGTTTGTGAGGAAACTATTTTCTTCTAAAAATTTATTAAAAATTTAAAATTAATATGTTGCCACTTGTTGTAAATTTGAACAAATGTCATTTAGCTTGTTTAATAGCTTTACATGTGTTAAATTCTTGCATAATTGTATTTAAAACCTTATTACAAAGATAATTATATTTTATATTTATGTAAATGTGAATTTAGTAATTTATTTACATATTACTTATGTTTACAAATTATTCTAAATTTAAGAGATTATTTTAAAAAGAGTTTATTTACAACTATATATATTTATAACTATTTCATAATAAGCATTATAAAAGAAAACAAACCAACACTTTATTTAAACCCTTTTTAAACTATCATATGCTAAAAAAAATTGTTTATCCTATATTTTTAAAACAAATGAATTAATCTTTAAATTAAGTTTTGAAAATATTGATTCTAAAACAAAACTTCAATCTACAATATTCATACATTATAAATTATCAATGGATTAAATAAATTTCAAAACAACTCAAATTATAACACATACAAACATATATATTACAATTTGAAAATTCATCTTTAATTTGAAACAAAAGATCTCTTATTCACAATATATATCAAATGTATATATTATAAATAGAATAAAAATTTACTAGCTTTGGAAAAATAAATCTCATCTATTTTATTGCCAGATTATATATTTATTAACCTTTAAAAGATTAAATTCACCAATTTTAAATTAAAATTATAAAGAAAAATCATAAAACCAATTAAATTATTAACATAGATTATTAAGTTGTTACTGCCCAAAATTCCGGGTCGTTACAAATTCCATCTCAATTGGATTAATTCATTTAAATCTTGAAATCAAAGATTTATCTTATAGCTTTCAAATCGTTTCCATAACTTGGGAAATTATTTTCATTTTTAAATTGAAATCCTTTTTAACACAATTTGGAAGTTCACTTCCTATATGAAAGCTTTTATTATTTGACAAAATAGTTTCATTTCAGAAAGATCCAATTTTATTTACACGAGTTAAAGCCTTTGAATTTAAACTCAAATTCACAAATCATATACCTTTAAAATAGTTTAACATAAATATAACTAGTGTAACATCTTTAATTCCTAGTTTCAAATCATAGAATTCAATTCCAAATTTTGAATTCAATTTTTAAATCAAATTATTTAAATTCTAAAACTTAATCAAGTTATTCAAAATAAATTTCATCTTAAAAATTCCATTTCAATAGCTTTTCACATTTCACCCAATACATTTCCAAAACATTTGAATTTAAATATTCAACTTTAAAAATCATTTCAAAATCAGTGACTTAATCGATTTCCTCGTGAAATCCATATTGGTGTGTATATAAGTGTGGTCAAGGGGTTTAACACAATAGTGCAACATCATTCAATCATCACAGATCAAACACAGAAATATAGTTGATAAGCGATATAACTAAAAGGCTTATCGCCCATTCACAGATTCACATATACTATATAGATTTATCATAAATAAATGAATAAAATATACATAGCACAATCCATAGAACAAAGTGTCACAGATCAGATAGGATAATCAATTCAAAGCATCTCATACAATAAAATCATTAATAAGTAGGGCAAACACTCAATAATCATTTATAAGTAGGATTTATAAATCGTTTAATCCTAATTAATTCAATTTATTTCCAAGTAAATTAATTACTTACGAATTAATTACCCAATCTTGATTAATTAATTACAAATCATTTGATATCAATTAATTTATCAAATGCTTTAATAAATTAATTTTTTTTAATTAATCATATTAATTTAATCAACCCTGAAACCAATTACATGATTAATTAACCCCTTAATTAAATCATTTTATGAAATTAAATCTTTAATTTCTTACCATTAAGCAATCACCCCATAACCATAAATCATTAATTACAAATTAATCTTTATCATTTAAATAAATTTACTTTAATAAATCTTTAATTAATATTAATTAATCTCATTTATTAATTAATCCTTAATTAATCTCTATTTGATTAATTATCCTAAATTAATCATAGTAAGTAATTATCTCTAATTGCTTTCATTAAGTAATTTACAATTTACAATCTATAATTGATTATCTAAATTAATTTATCTAATTAATTATCAAAATTAATCATATTAAGTAATACTTAATAATCCTTAGTTAATCATCTTCATTAACTAATAACATTTCTTAATTACTTTTAATTAATCTCTAATTATAAATAAATCTAAATCATAAATTTGTAAATTAAATAAATAAGTCATTAATTAATTATCATATAAATTACATCACTTAATGCCTTAATTATCTCTAATATAATAAATTCCTTTATTAATGATTTCATTAATCATTCAAGTGTATTTTAAACTTACACTTTAAATTTAAATTCAAATTTCATTTTAAAACCATTTAAGATTCAAAAGTTTATTTCAAAACTAAACTTTACTTTTAAATTTAAACTTAGTTTAAATTATGTATCAGATTTTTAAATTAAATTTTAAAAATAGAAACTGTCAGGTGTAAAACCTGAAAACTCGCCTTCTAAATCTTTACCACTTTGATTTAAAATTAAATTTCCTTTTTAAAACTTTAAGATTCAAAGTTCTATTTGAATCTAACTTAAACCTGATTTAACTTTATTCATATCTAGTTTACAAATTCATTTAAATTTGGTTTAAATTCAATTTGCAGTTTTGAACAAAACTATCATCCTGTTAAACCAACCCGAGGCAACTCAAGTTTACTTCGAGTCAAACAGCCAGAGACTTCAAGCCGAACTCAAATTTGCTCGAGCGAATATCCATGACAAAACCCCATAACTCAAACTCTGACACACGCAAGTACATGTGCACCTGCGCCAACGACTTCGTCCACTCCGATAACCAACGATGATCTTTTCAAGTCGGCTATCATACTTTAACTCAATTACAAAATTCAGATCCTTGATTCAAACGCAAATTCGAATTCGAGCCTTTCACTTGAACCTGGAAGACAAAAACCGGAACCGCCTTTCTTCCTGTCAGCGCCTCGTCCTCGATGCCTCGACCACCAGAAACCCTACAATCTCGGCCACGCCATCGCCAACTACCCCTCTACCATCACCCAACGTTTCGTAGCACTCGGTCCATCAGAAAGGATGAACGAATCGAAATATCACGACTCGACAAAAATTAGGATTGCAAACTTCCAAAGTTTGTCGCCGCCACCATGGTCATCGGCCGACCATCACGATATTTTTCCTACCGCCCCCGTAGCTTCCTCTATCACCACGAGCAACCCCGAGCCCCACGAGCTAGCCGATCATCGAAAATTACCCAGGTAACGAATTTCGAATAAATTAAAACTGCTCTTGAAGCTCAACTCGAAAAAATATGATTTATGCTTTAAAAATCTTGTCTTTGCATGGGAATTCAGTTTAAATACCTGAATTCAAAGATTAAAAGATTCAAATTTTAATAAATTTGGAGTTGTGCTAAGACAACTTGCTTTCCAGAGATGATTCCAAGTTATTTTAACTTGAATATATTTTTAAAATTTAATTCAAAGTCAAATAAACAATTTTGGTTTTGATCCCACGTCCAAACATCAAGTAGATTAAGCAGAAATGATTTTTGAAACAAACTTATGTTTTAGAGTTTGAAAACAGAGAATATTTCAACAGCCTACACACACTTTTTTACTGAGAACTTGTACATATATACATATCTTCATCATTGATCTAACTTGCAACACATCCACATTGAAAAGAAAGTTACTCACACTAAAACATTCATTTTCCAGAAATTAATATGCAACATATAACATATACTTCAAATTAAAAAGTGATGTTACTCACACCATAACATATTCATTTTCTAGAAATTAATATGCAACAGATAACATATACTTTAAATTAAAAAGTGACGTTACTCACACCAAAACATATTCCTTTTCCAGAAATTAATATGCAACAGATAACATATACTTTAAATTAAAAAGTGATGTTACTCACCTTCGTTTTCCAGAAGAATGAACAGAGTTCATTTGGTTAAAGAACTGCAGTTTTCAATCACTTTCTGTTTTTGTTATTGCTCTGGTTTTTGATGATGCTTACTTTATGTTTTCTCAGCTTGAAAATGAAAAAATTGAAATGAGAGGATGTTGATGTATATACACTGAGTTTACAGGGTGTTATCTGGTATTACATGTTTGTACAGGGCATTTCAAATAGGTTTGTAGGCTGATAGTTTCACTTCAGTATGGGCTGAGATGTTTGTATTAAATGCATAAGGTATGTTGCATTTATTGTTAAGTACTTTGACCCTTTTCTTATGCATTTCTATATTGAATTTGATTTGTTTATACATGCCTTTACTTGCTTGTCTCGGCTGAAGATATACTTTGCATTAATTAGTTTGTACAATAGACTTATTTTTTTTCTTGCTTGATCAACTATGCAGATCATTCCTACTTGCCATGGATTTCTTTTGCTTTAACATGGTGGTTGCATTTATTATGTTTTGTTTGTACTTGTTTTCTTTTATAAGCTATTCAAATATATGTTTATATTTTTGTTTCTTGTTTGTTTCAGCCATTTATTTTATTGCCTTTGTTTTATATGCTTATGCATATCACTTTTTTTCTATTTCCATTTGTTTGTTTTGTTTATGTTTGATAGATATTTATTTTACTTTATGTACATATTTTAAAAGTTGTTTTAGTTGTGTTTGTTTCTTAACTAATTCGTTTAATGTGTTTTATTCTATGTTTTATTTCTTTTGTTTCTTGTATTGTATTAATTTGTTAAATATAAATAAATTTCTATTTTATATTACTATAGATTATTTGAGATATTTATATTTTCTTATTTAAAAACTTAATTTTTAATTTTCAAATCAACTTGTCGATTCTAATTTCACCATTTTAAATCAAAATTTAATTTAATTATAAATAAAAATTTATAAAAGTCCGGGATCGTTACAATTTTGGTGAATTTCCCAATTTTGGTTTTTTAAGTCAAAATTTATGAAAATCCTAATATGGACATTTGAACATGTTATTTGGGGCATATCGAAGAGCCTATAGGGCTGGGTTGTCGCTTGGCAAAAATCGCTAGCCTCTATCTCTCGTCTGATCGCTTCCGAATTGATTTGCCCATCAATGGCCAAGACAAATTGTTGCCCAGTACAGGCAACCAGACGTCTAGATGGAAAATCTAAACGTCTGGTTAGGGCACCAGAGGGAAAAAAATGACACCGCAGAAAAATAAAATTCCAGAGCCTAGGACCAGACATTTGGTTAAACCCAACCATACATAGGCTTTAGGAAGTAAAAAGAAAAAGGAAGAAAAAATTATAAAATTTCAGAACCCCTGGTCAGACGTCTGTCCAAACCAACCAGACGTTTGGATTTGTGGAATTTTGCCAATTTCGCCTGTTTTTGAGTGGATTTCCAATTTTTATTGCTTTTTGTTGATTCAATTAGTTTTTGTCATTTATTATCGACTTTGATGAATTCTTTTCTATATTTTTAGGAATATCCATTTGATGGATTTGATATTGACTTTCAGGGTTTTAATTCTCATCGTCGAATGTGGGTTTTTGGTGATAGATTGTATATACAATCATTCATGTTATTTGTCACTTTAGAATACAAAGGTTTTTTACACTAGTAGTAAATACTAAAACTCTTCCAAAAAAAATGATTTCAACATTACTTTAAATACAAAGCTCGTTTTTAAATCCGTTTTCCAATCTATTAGTATATACAAACTTTTACCTCATTTGTATGAGAAATCCAATTAAACGACTTAGCAAAACAAGTGGTATAAAACGCTTGCATTTTCTTCGTCGGTTTCTTTTCGACTTGTTCGATTGATCTCTCATTACAATTTTCGAGTGGAAATCTACAGTCTGTTCGTAAATATTTAAGTTAAGCCAGAGGTTATGGGGCATGAAGCTAAACTCATTTATTTACTAGCTTAGTGTAATCTACACTTATCAATCAACGATGATCATTTTGTGATTTAGACTAGCGATGTGTAATGTCTCTTTGTCTGCGTGGGAGAATAAACCTAGTTTGTGGAGTTTCAGCTCAAAATGGTGGGGTAACGACCCATGGTCTTTGGACCGTTGGTGGAGCATCGGCTCAAATTTGATGGGTTAGTGACCATGGAATAGCATTCCGTTTGTGACACACATGTTGGTGAGTTTTCATGCTCCCGTTTGTGATAGGCCTCTACCTTTGTGTTTTCTGAACTTCTAATTATTGATTTCTGGAATTTGTGTTTCACCAATTTTTGTGATTTGCATTGATATGTTTTGTCAATATTCGAGGTTTGGTGAATAACCTAAAGAATATGATATTCTTTTTGGATATTTGAGGAGATTTGAGATATTATATGATTTTCGTTGTTATCAAATATATACTTGTTAAAGTATGGTATTATTGTTATAATATATTTTTGTCATATCTCTTATCCTACCTCATCTTGTATGATATTTATAGCTAGACTGATCTGTTTATTATTTTTCTTCTTAAATAATACTCGGGTCAGACTGAGGTTGTTCAGATGCTTCCACTTGACTTCTTTGTAGGGACTAGCTTCTGACTTTTAGCTAACTACTTTAGCTTAGTAGTTTTTGTTTTTATACATTCGAGATAGAGACTCCTTAATGTATTCATATTACTTTGTCTAGCGCTTGTACTTACTTTAGCTTAGTAGTTTTGACTAACTATTTTTTTGATTTTCAGATTTCTTTGTTTAGAATAAAAAATGAGAAAGAGGAAAGGAATGAGTAAATGCAAGTTTATATAACAATATTTTTGATTTAAATTAAAATTAAAGAAAAATAAAAATTGAACAATGACACTTGTAAAAAAATGCACACTTGTTAATTTACCTATTTAATCACTCAACACATGTTGATTCATGTCTTAAATTACTTACACATGTCATTTTAAATGATTTGTTAATTTAACTAAGTGTTAAAGAAAATTTAAACTTAATTAATTAGTTTCTTTAATACCTAGTTATAGAGATAAATAATTTTAAAAGAATAAAGCAAAGTATTACTATAAATAAAAACAATATACAAATCAATTATTTAAAAAATAATATTTTAAATCATTTTAAATAGATTTATAAAAGAGGTTGTAACTTACTTGTTATTCTAAATTTCATATTAAATTTACAAATCATATTTATTAATCAATATTTTAAAAAGAAATAAAACAAACATTTTTATAACTTATTTTAATATACAAACTTAAGTCAAAATGAATTTTAAACCAATAAAAATTTATCTTACATATATAAAATCATTTAGTTATTTTATTAAATATTTATGAAAAACTTAAATAAAAAATAAATCACAATTCCCAATTTCAAAATATTAAAATTATGCTATACTAATTTAATTAAAAACAACTTATCTATTTAAAATATATATAAATATACAAATACATATAATAAATTGAAAACAGTTTTATTAGCTTATTAAAAATTAATTCTCTAATTAATTATTTAAATAAAGAAGATTATTAAATCAAATCAAATTTATTAACAAAAATTATCAATTTCATTTAAATTTAAATAAAGGTTATTAAATTTATATTGCCATAAATTCCGGGATATTACAATCCTCCCCCCTCAAAAGAATTTCGTCCCCGAAATTTAAAACAAAGGTAATTTAATAATCTATTAAAGATTTTACTTAAAATACAGCATATGTTAATCATATGCTAACAACCAATGCAACCAATTCACACAATCAGAACTCCAAAAGAATTTTGGATAAAACTTTCACGAGTTTCCCCGGTATATACATATATATGTGTGTGTGTGTGTGTGTGTGTGTGTGTGTGTGTGTGTGTGTGTGTGTGTATTTATATATGTATATATATATATATGTTTGTGTGTGTGCGTGTGTGTGTGTCTATATATATATCGGGATACTCGCTCTATAGAATCCAAACAATCAAAACTACTAAGCTATAAAGCTCCTATCAACAACTCTAAACAGAATATCAGACTACAGCGAGTCTGACTCAACAAACAAACCTCCTGAACTGCTGGTCTACAACCAGAAATATCAAACACGTACTCCCTCAGAGATACATGAAACACTCTGAATCCCAGTTATCCAAACCGGCAATTCAACTCCAGAAAACCAAACACTTATCTTACCAATCACAGAAGAAATCCAAAACACTTCGGAGCTAGCTTCATAGACTTGCCAAAACTTATAGCTCCACGGATCAGAGAAAAATTTAACTTAAACCAAATCTCCGACTCCAGAATCCAAATTTCTCCGTCTCTTATCCATAAATACTCTTCGGACGATCCTGGGCTACCAACATCCTTCCTGATCAGCTCAACTCTACGCTGATGCCTCTATAAACAAACTGGATCAAAACAACCCAACACCATGATCTCCTCAAGATCAATCCAAAACCCAAAAAAAATCTCTACTCCACAATCATCAGAAGACAGAGAAACTTCTCCTTATCCAGAAAAGTAAACAGAAATACTCCAAACTGCTTCCGCTGCACAACTCTGATTCGAAGTAGAAGAAAATGCTGACGAATAACACAAGCAAAAACTAGACAACTAAGCACAGAAATATGGTTCCACAGATCCATAAAGAAAACTCGGATGTTCCTCCGAAACCTGAGTTGCTTCACCCACCTCTATCTCAAGGAACCATCCATCTACTAACTGAACCACCAGTTCCAATCCTGGAAAGAAAACTCGATTTCCAGATTCGGACAAACCTCTAACCTCTCTGAAGACATCCAGACAATCTCCAACAACTCAAGAGAACACTATCGCAAGTCACTTTTGCGATCAACTCAGCCTAAATCCAAAGAAACTACTCTCTATCAACCAAACAGAATAGCTTATGTTGGCCTAGCCAATTCATCGAAGAAAAGAATTTACACTATTGCTTCAGATCTCCACTTTCAGAAAACTACTCAACCGAAAGACTTCCTACCAACTCAGAATACTCCGAGTTGCACTGATAAAACTAAAGCCAAAGAATTCCCAATCCAAAGCTCTCCGAGAAACTCAGAACTCAAAGCAAACAAAACACCTTGCTAGACTCAGTCACAACACCGAAACAGTCATACTTCCTTACTCTTGTTCCAAAGAAGCATCTTCGGAAACATCCATAGTCCCTGCATCTCATCACGCAGCTTCTACTTCCTGAGGTATCAAGATACCATCACTAATCTTGCTTCTCCCCAACCGACAGATCTAACTCAACTCATCCAAATCTGCACTTCAAAGATGAACTCCGAACCTTAACAGGTTTCCTTCAGAGATCGATGAAGTCCTTCATCACTACAGAACTCACTCGAGATGGTATTAGGTCTACAGTCTCGACAAATACACTTCCAACCAATGGTAGTTGTGTTACACACACTGCTACCTCATCTTCCTTTATAAATTATTAGAAAACCCGAACAGGTAACCTAATCAGATAGGTAGAAATATATATATATATATATATATATATATATATATTAAAAACAAAAATACGCTCTCTTAAGATAGACACCATTCCAGAGACTAGGTATTCGTTCAACCTAGCGCTCTGATACCAAATGAGACGACCCGACTTTTTCTCCACAAAAAGTCGTATCATCCTTAAGAAAGAAAGGGATAGAAAAGAGAAAAGAAAGAAGAGAAAGAAGAAACAACAAGAATCTTAACATCGGAACGAATAAATTATATTAATAACATAAGTATTACATAGTATACATCAATATCAGAGTTACACAGACAATACAACACGTGTCTAGTTATTACAACTCAATACATTATAGATAAATACTCAGAGATATCAACACAGCGGAAATCTATATGTCTATACGCGGAAGCCACCTGCTCCATTGCTCCTCCAAAATTCATCAAAGCTAACCTGAATCCTAACCTGAATCCCTTGGCTACTCGTAAAAATTTGAGTACCCAAGAGTTAAAGAAAAATAGAAATAACTCCGGGCCAGACATGGGTCTGGTGTGAGTAACAAGTTAAAGTTTCTTAACTTTGAAAAACCTTTGAAAAGAAAAGGTATCACGTAAGACTTCCCACATATAAACATGGAAAAGTTGTTACCTTACGCTAACCAAAACATATTATAGGAAATCTGATGATATTATAACAATGTCTATGGTTTTCAAGTAAATAAGAAATAGCCGAAATTGTTACATGATTAAATTCCAGCTACTAGCCACAAAAGTGGGTAATACAATCAAAACCGTTAGCACTTATTGGATTTTGGATTCCATCAATGGATGGGCTACTGGGGTACCGCCCGTCACAGTATGCGGCCTAGATCACAGTACCGAGGAGTATGCCCGCTCCCCTGCAACACAAAGCCGGAACCATTCCTTACTGAAGAGTTCCGAACAAGACTACCCCATAGTTGTGATCAACAACCGCACCACTAAGCCGAAATAAAGGGACATCTAAACGGGGGTAAATCTCGTTCTCAAGTGGGGACTACCAACGAAGCCTTGCTGCACCTCCCCTGTTTTAGCCTTTCCCGGTTGATGAGGCTTGAGGCTACGATTACCTTTATAGGACATAACACTTAGAATGCTCATCGTCCACCTGACGATGTTCTGAAAGCATTCAATACATACAAGTTCGTTCCGTGTTCGAACGAAACCGAAGGCATTATCTCGTTACACTCGTTTTGGAATCACCCTCAGAGTTAACGACGATAACCCTTGCACTCTGAATCTTCATCTTCACTTCAGATTCACGACCTAACGTTAATTTTCATCGATGTGGTTTTCGGATATCCAAATATGGAAACCCGATCCCGGTCTCATCGAAATCCAAAACGTGTCTTTTAAGGCCAAGTTGTTTTAGAGTTTAAAACAATTCAATTCATTATCTATATACACATAGATAGATAATTCACAACACAATAGATAATCAACATTATCATTACCAACAGATAATTCATACTATAATCAGATAATTCATATTACCATCACAATGCAACCAATGCATCCATATCACATACATTTCCCATCTCATAGCTGAGATTACAAACCATACCAGGCAACCAATATCATCCATCAAACATAAGCAATGATCTAATGATCACACCATTTATAATTAATTTAAAATGAATTAAATTAATTACTTAATTTCTAGTTAATTTAAAATGAATCAAATTAATTACTTCATCATTAATCCTGCTTATCTTAATCACTAATTGATTACAAATCAATTAAATAAGTACCAACTCAATATTCAATTAAATTAATCATTACTGATTAACAATTCCCTAATTACAATAAGTAATTAGCTTTTAATATTAATTACACAAGTTAATTATATTAAACTCTTTGCAAATAATTGACTTGTAATTACTTAATTAATTAATCCATTACATTAATCCTTTATTAATTAATTACTTCATTTATTGATTATTTCTTAATTAATCAATTCTAAATTACATCATTAATTTAATAATGATTTCTAATTATAATTTAATAAATCTCTCTATTTAAAATTTATTACATTAAGTAATTAATCTACAATTAAACCACATATATATTAATCACCCTTGATTAATAACCAACCGGCAATTAACTACAATATACAAATCAATTAAGTAATTATTTAAAAAGAATAAAGCAAAGTATTATTATAAATAAAAACAATATACAAATCAATTATTTAAAAAATAATATTTAATTCATTTTAAATAGATTTATAAAATAGGTTGCAACTTACTTGTTATTCTAAATTTCACATTAAATTTACAAATCATATTTATTAATCAATATTATAAAAAGAAATAAAACAAACATTTTTATAACTTGTTTTAATATACAAACTTAAGTCAAAATGAGTATTAAACCAATAAAACATTTATCTTCATATTTAAAATCATTTAGTTATTTTATTAAATATTTTTGAAAGACTTAAATCAAAAATAAATCACAATTCCCAGTTTCAAAATATTAAAATTATGCTATACTAATTTAATTAAAAACAACTTATCTATTTAAAACATATATAAATATACATATACATATAATAAATAGAAAACAGTTTTATTAGCTTATTAAAAATAAATTCTCTAATTAATTATTTAAATAAAGAAGATTATTGAATCAAATCAAATTTATTAACAAAAATTATCAAAATCATTTAAATTTAAATACAGATTATTAATATTGCCATAAATTCCAGGATATTACATTGATGAACTATTCTATCAGCATTGTGGTGCTAGAGTCTTTTCATTGTTAGACTTAGAAACTTATTTTCATCAGCTTCTTATTGCAAAAGATAACATTCCTCTAACATCGTTCGGCGCTCGTTACGGATCTTATGAATGGCTTGTTATGCCATTTGGTTTAGCGAATGCTCCAACTTATTTCGTTGACCTTATGTATCGTGTTTTCAAAGAATTCCTCGATCGATTTATTCTCATCTTTATAAATGATATTATTGTTCATCCAAATACCAAGGAAGAGCATGAAAAATATCTTCGAATTGTGTTGGAAACTCTTAGAGCAATCAATTGAAAGAAAAATTTTCTAAGTGCCACTTTTTGCATTCCTGTATGAAATTTTTAGGACATA
Organism: Allium cepa; assembly: GCA_030765085.1. NCBI lineage: Eukaryota > Viridiplantae > Streptophyta > Magnoliopsida > Asparagales > Amaryllidaceae > Allium > Allium cepa. Next base: position 380,179,414 of record CM060942.1, on the reverse strand, counting down.
TTATTTCTAAATCCGGAATTTGCGTGGATCCTTCAAAGATTGGTGTGATTTAAAATTGGAAGAGACTAGAGAGAGTGATAGAAATTCGTAGCTTTCTTTGATTGGCGGGCTATTACCGCCGGTTCATAAAAGACTTTTCTAAACTTTTCGCGCCTCTTACTAGTTTGACAAAGAAGGAAGTTAAGTGCACTTGGTCAGACAAATGTGCAGCTTCTTTTCAGAAACTAAAAGAACTCCTTTCCGACGCTCTTATCCTTGTGATTCCCAAAGGGAACCAAGACTTGATTATTTATACTGATGCTAGTCATTTTGGTTTAGGAGCCGTTCTCATGCAAAGGGAACTTGTTATCACTTATGCTTCTAGGCAATTAAAGCCTGTCGAGACAAGATATGGCACTCATGATTTAGAGCTCGCGGCCATTGTTTCCGCCCTTAGAATTTGGCGTCATTATCTTCTGAGAGAGAAATTGGTTCTCTAAACCGATCATAAATCTTTGAAGTATTTATTTTCTCAAAAGGAACTTAGTTTGTGTCAACAACGTTGGCTCGAATTTCTTGCATCTTATGATCTTGATATTCTCTATGCTCCCAAAAAGCGAAATCATATTGCTTATGACTTTAGTCGAAAATAACAAGTAGTTGTTTCCATGATGATATCCGAATGGAATGATATTGAGACCTTGTCCACTTGTGAGATTCGAGATCGTGAATCTGATTCATGTTCATCTCTTGTTTTATGTAGCCTTGAGGCTCATCCTTATCTTTTAGACCGCATCCTTGAAGCTCAAAAGTAAGATCCTGAATTGGCTCTTTTTAGCCAAAGTTGTAGGGATATAAGTATTGATGGTTTGAAAGACTTTGAAATCGATGCTCGCGGAGGCATTCAAAATTTTTTTAGACTTATTGTGCCAAATATTATGATCTCCGTAAATAGAAGATTCTCATCGTTCTAAATTTACCATTCATCCCGGCAGTAGTAAAATGTAAGTGGACATGAAACGACTTTATTATTGGGATGGAATGAAATCTGATATTGCTAACTTCATTAAGCGTTACATGACTTGCCAACTCGTTCAGGCCAAGCATCAAAGGCCCGGTGCGTTATTGCAACATTTAGACATTCCCGTTTGGAAGTGGAATCAAATTTCCATGGACTTTATTGACGGTCTTCCCCGTTCTCGTTAGGGTCATGACAGCCTATGGGTGATTGTAGATAGACTTACAAAATCCGCCCATTTTCTCCTCATTCGGTCCAATAGGACCGTACCTCTTTTGGCCAAACTCTATGTTAAAGAAATTGTTAAATTGCATGGAGTTCCAACTTCTATTGTTAGTGATCGCGATCCATTGTTTACTAGTGGATTTTGGAAGGGTCTCCAAAAAGCTTTGGGAACGAAGCTTAACTTTAGCACCACTTATCATCCTCAGTCCGATGGACAGACAGAGCATTTGAATCAAACTCTTGAAGATCTTTTTCGTGCATGTGTTCTTAATTTTGGTGGAAGTTGGGAAGATCATATTTTCCTTTTCGAGTTTTCTTATAATAATAGCTTCCAATCTAGTATTGGTATGGCACCTTTCGAGGCAATCTATAGAAGGCCGTGCTGATCCCATTCGTGTTGGCTTGAAATTGGTGAGAAGCTGGTTTTAGATCCAGATTTTATTCGTGATTCCACAAAAAAGTTTGACCTTATTCATCATAGGATGAGAGAAGCTCAAAGTAGACAAAAGTCCTATGTCGATAACCAAAGAAAGAGTTTGGAATTTTCTATGGGAGATATGGTGTTCATTCGTGTTTCACCTATGAAGGGTGTTGTGCGATTCAGTTGAACGGGAAAATTAGTACCTCGACGTATTGGCCCATTTCCCATAACCAAACGCATTGGTTCCATGGCTTATCGCCTTTTATTATCGGCTCCATTTTTGCTATTCATGACGTATTCCACGTTTCTCAAATGCATAAATGCCTTAGGGATTCCGAATCTTTTCTTGGGCTCGGTGTTGTTGAAGAAATGGAAGTTTCACCTAATTTGACTATGAGCAACATCCTATTTGTGTCATTGTTATGGAGGTTAAACGCCTTCAAAATAAATATGTTGCGCATGTGAAAGTTCAATGGTCCTCAAATCTTAAGGATTGCTTTTGGGAATCAGAGAATTCATCGAGCGAACACATCCAGACTTAGTGTGGTTGTTACTCTTTATTCTTCTTAAGTATTGCGAGGACGCAATTTCTTTAAGGAGTGGAGTCTGTAACAACCCGTATATTTTACGATTGTATATTTAAATGTTTTATTTTAATATAAATCATTAGTTGAATTAAAGTCCAAAATGTGATTTTTTGTAAACGGTCGAATCCGGAATCGAGACCACTTACATTGAGTTCAAAATGATGTTTACAACTTGTTTAAGTATGAACGTTGATATGTTTGGAGTTGATTAGGATTTTTCGATTTTAAATTGGGCTTTGGGTTTGGTTCTAGCCAACCAACCCAACAAGACAACCCAAACTCCTCTACCAAATACCCTAACTCCACTCCTCTTCATTCATTCCTTTCATAATTTCTTAACACTCTCAAGCCCTAGGAAAAATGGTGGGAAGAGGAAACTAAATTCCTAAGCCCTAGTTTTCTTAGGAATTCAAATTCAAGTTATAAATCAAAGAGATGCTTAGGTAATAATCCTCTTCATCTTCTCCATAATAATCTCTCATCAATTTTCAGAAATTCCTATAACCTAACTTATGAAATCTTTGTATGTAATAATAGATTGAAGATCTTTGAGGTGTAGTTAAAGAGGAATCGATCTTTCCTTGTTTTAGAGCTTCTCATTCCTTGTTTTGAGTTTAAAAGTTAGTTCTTGAGCACACATCTATGTTTATTGTTAGGTATGAATTCCTAACATCTATTTCAGGTTCAATTGCTTTTGATTTGAATTATTTTGGTGAATTTTCCAATTTTGGTTTTTGAAGTCAAAATTTATGAAAATCCTACTATAGATGTTTAAATATGTTATTTGGGGTGTATCGAAGAGCATATAGGGTTGGGTTGTCACTTGGCATAAATCCATAGCCTCCAACGCTCATCCGATCGCTTCCGAATTGATTTGGCCAACAACGGCCTATGCAAATTGTTGCTCAATATAGACAACCATGGAAAATCCAGAAGAGAAAAAAAAAAGAAATGGCAGAGAAATAAAATTCCTGAGCCCAGGACCAAACGTCTGGTAGGCTTCAGGAAGCAAAAATAAAAAGGAGGAAAAAGTTATAAAATTCTAGAAACCCTAGTCAGAAATCTGGCCAAACCAATCAAACATCTGGTGTAGCGCCCTACCTCTATACCCACGCTAGCCAAGAACATTACAGTGTAGTGCTGTCAACTAGCACGGGGAACAAGGCTGTTGAGGAGCGGCCATCAATAGTTAGGCCTTACACTAGTATTGGTTATCTCGATAGGAGTGATATAATATAAATATTCTTTCATTTTTTTCATCTCTGATTTATTCTCTCCCATCGACATACCCCAATACCAGTATAAAACGAACTACGATGGTTCGTAATAGTTTAGAACAGTAAATATAAAATATTACACAGATAATATAACGCGGAACACAAATAAAATAGAAAGTCTCATATATACAATAACTGATGTTAGTTACAATACATTTGATACAATACATATGACACGGTACATATGATACAACCACAACAGTCGACTCAGAAGCTACATATACAAGTACATTAACGTATATAATATACATGAATACATATCTTCCTATACAATTTTACAGAGTACTACAAATGACGATGGCTACTCCAAAAGATATGAAGGAACTTCATAGCTCAAGCAGCAACCCAAAGCAGAATATCTACAACCTGAAATACTCGGTCTGACCCGAGTATTAGATTCAAAAGAAAATAATACTCGGCTCAGTCTAATTCAAACTCAGTTATTAGTGCATAGAAGCAATAATAATTAATTACTGAATAGACGACAGTAATTAAACCAAATCAGAATGCAATTCAGAATATTGAATTGAAATGAACAAACAGTTCAAACCATTGAAATATTAATTAAAATATTAATTCAAGTAGAGCTGCAGTACACGCACGCGTGCACTGCCTCGCCACTACGGAATATGGAATACGCAAAAAGATCCATAAGTCAAAACAAATAGAATATCATACACGCCATACCGGGTGGCTGCAGTTCACGCTTGCGTGCACTACCTTGCCACTACAGTGATGTCGTGCCCAAAAACTCAATTCCGTGTGGCTGCAGTTCACGCTTGCTTGCACTGCCTTGCCACTACAGTGATGATGTACACAACCGAGCACACGGTCAAACCCAAAATAAAAGAACGGGTTCAACACAGGTGAAATATATTTAAAATCACGACACGAGCACAAGGTCAAACCCGAGTTACCGGATTCAACACGGGTGTATTCAAATGAAATGGTCGATACTAAAATAAATCGACCAACATAGAACAAAGACTGCATGGTGAAACAAAAAAATGGACCAGTTCAATATGTACTAGCTTAATCGAGTCAAAATGCAGACAGTACAAAACCAAGCCCCAAAACGGCTCATACAAATCAATGTTACAACCTGAAGCTGGATAGTGCACCTATGATAAGGCAACATAGCCAGGCAACACGAATAACAAAATACGAGACAATGCCAATTGTGGAACAATGAAGCACAGAGACTACAAGTACAAACTGAACAAAGCAATGCAACTAGCAACAATGAAGGCAACTGGCATTAATGAATGCAACTGGCAACAATGAATGCAACTGGTAACAATGAATGCAACTTGTAACAATGAAGCACAGGGACTCCAAGTACAAACTGAACAAAACAATGCAACTAGCAACAATGAAGGCAACTGGCATTAATGAATGCAACTGGCAACAATGATGCACAGGGACTACAAGTATCTAAATACAAGGGCAGTGACCTCATACCATGATGAACAGGCAGTAAGCCCAAATACAACATGACAGTAAGGTGGCTAAGTGACAACATGAATGTCACAAATATACACAACAAGCATCAGAGTGCAAAAGCTCGAGCACAAGAACATGACAGCAAACAGAAGTGCACAACAACAGCAAGGCAATGCACAAATACAACAGAATCAAGTGAAGCATTTCTGTCAAAAGTATAGCAACTGCAAGAATATAAACATGTGATAAAGTGAAGTCAAACAGAGGCATCAACTAAGACAACATCAACAACACAAAGGTGGGCCGAAGTAGTGTCAAAGCAAATGATAAATAATTTTTACAGTGACAAGCTCATGTATGCAAACAGGTTACTGCATATCAAGTATGCAATCCACAGTAGCAGGAAAGAAACAAAAGAAAAAATGCTCAAATGTCTGCATATTGAATATGCAGACAAAAGTTGCAATAAAAACAACAAAATGACCAAGTATCAGCATATAAAATATGCAAAACAAAAGTTGCAGTGGTGAAGAACAATTCAACTACAAACGCACTGTCACGACATGTACCCATCTGCATGAAACAGCAAGTACAAACACATGTAAACTACATGTGTAGAAGAATAGATCACAGAACTCGAATGACCAAATACATATGTCAGTGGTCCAGCATGAAGACACTGCAGAATGGAGGTGAAGGCAAACAAGATGGCAACTTTAACTAAATCAAAAGAAGCCCAAATATACTGCAACTACACTCTCAACCTCAATTTTCACAAATACAACTTGACAGTAAAAGGCTCGGGGCAGTTTTAAATATGAATACTGTCACAAATGAAATAAAATGATCAAATACAAATGAATACACTGCATCAATACAGTGTATCAGGTTCGAGTTCAACCAAGGAGACAGACATCAAGTGGACACAAGACTCACATATATAGTGAAGTACAACATCAACATCTACAGCATGGAACAGCAGAAATTCAAGCAACAAAATACACAGATAACTCGAGACATGAATTAGATGTGAGCAAACTCACCTTTGCTACGTTGAAGTGGCCGAAGCCCCAGCGAGGAGAAGGCATCAATCGCCACTCGATCGAGCTTCGGTAGTTGAAGCCTTCGATTTTTCGCGAGCCCTAATTGATCGGAGCCCTAATTTTCGAATGCGAACGAAGGAGCACGAGGGGCCGCCATTATTGGTTTTCTTCGTTCGATTAGGGTTTTAAAACGAATCAAAGTCACTGAATGGGGGACGGGTTAATGGTTGAGGTAACACGGCAACAACAGAGAAAACAATGGGCCAAGATTTAAAACTCACAAACCCTTATCGAATATTTAAAAGAATTTTAACCCATTTTCAATAGAATTCAAACAGATTAAAAACTCAAATTAGCAATTGACAACAATATTAATCGTCTAACGACGATAATAAAATAACAGCGAAATTCCGGGTTGTTACAGACTCCCCTCCTTATAAAAATTGCGTCCTCGCAATCATAAGGAATAAATGAAAAAAAATGGTAACAACCATAAAGAACATCACCACAAGATGAAGAAATTTGAAATAGGAAGTTCACCAAAGAAATCTTTTAATTTCATAAAAGAAATTCACAAATTCTCTACGAAATTTAATTATCAGTAGAAAATTCAGAAATCTCAAATCACAAATATTCGATTATCAAAAACGATAATCAAATCAACAAGTATTCGATTATAAAAATCGAAAATCAATCTTAAATCACAAATATTCGATTATCAAAAACGATAATCAAATCAACAAGTATTCGATTATCAAAAATCGAAAATCAATCTTAAATCACAAATATTTAATTATCACAAACGATAATTAAATCTCAAATATCTAATTATCACAAGCGATAATCAGAAACAATAAATATCTGATTATCAAAAACGATAAATCAGAAATCACAAACATCCGATTATCAAAATGATAATCAGAAATTACCACAACGGTAATCAAATTTCAAATCACAAATATTTAATTATCACAATTGATAATCAAATCTCAAATCGCAAATGTTTAATTATCACAATCGACAATTAAATCTCAAATATCTAATTATCACAAGCGATAATTAGAAACAATAAATATCTGATTATCAAAAACGATAAATCAGAAATCATAAATTTTTTCAATTAACGAGTCCGAAATTGACCGAAATAGCAAACGCACATGACCCATAACCACGAGTTTTACTAAATCGTTTAATTCACTTCATCGTTTCCTTGAAAGTGCAAAATTGTGTATTTTAAATAAATAACATTTTACGTTCTCAAACGGACAAGTCCGGAATTAAGCGAATCAGTAAAAGAAAGGGGTCACAGTCCTCGATTTTTCTGAAACGTTTAAATCGCTTCCTCATTCTTTTGAAAGCGTAAACTGTAAAAATTTTGAAAATCATTTTATTTATAAAATTACAATTTACATTCTCAAACGAACAAGTCCGGAATTAAGCGAATCAGCAAAAGAAAGGGGTCAAAGTCCTCGATTTTACTGAAACGTTTAATTCGCTTCCTCATTCTTTTGAAAGCGCAAATCGTAAAAATTTTGAAAACAATTTTTATTTATATTTTGAAACAATTTTTTAAAACACGTGATTAAAACAGCGACATCAGTAGCAACTTCGATAAGTGGATTTTCATTCATCAAAAGTGTCACAAGAATCTTCTCAAAGATAGAAAGGGGTATCATACCCTAAACTTGTATTCATAACAAGTCAATAACACACGAGTTCACCAATGCACAAAAATTGATAAAACTTATCATTAGAAATCACGAAAATTGGTGAAGCACAAATTCTAGAAATCTACCCAAGAAATCCAGAATTCACAATATGAGAATATGAAAACTCGAACGCGAGTATGAAAACTCGAACCGGAGTATGAAAACTCGAACGGAGTATGAAAACTCGAAGGAGAGTATGAAAACTCGAACGCGAGTATGAAAACTCGAAGGAGAGTATGAAAACTCGAACGGAGTATAAAAACTCGAACCGGAGTATGAAACCTCGAACCGGAGTATGAAAACTCGTCAGCACATGTAAAGCAAAGCGAGAACGGGAGCACGGAATCTCACCTACACGTGAGCATGAAAATCACCAACACGTGCAACGCAAAGCGAGAACGGGAGCACGGAATCTCACCTACACGTGAGCATGAAAATCACCAACACGTGCAACGCATAACATAAAATATCCATAATAACATACTACTATAAGTATGTAAATAATGATCAACAGGAGATCAACCGACGAGAGGTATGGCATAAATATGAAATATTCATACTGACATACGACTATAAGTATGCAAATAATGATCAACAGGAGATCAACCGATAAGAGATAATCAATATCACAAGAATCTTCTCAAAGATCCAAAGAGGTATCATACCTCAAATTTGTACTCATGACAAATCAATAACATATGAATTCACCAGTACACAAAAATAGGTGAAGCATAAAATTTCCAGAAATCAACATAAGGAATCTAGAAATCACAGAAAAGGGAAAGAGGCCTATCACATGACGGTCCGAAGTCCAAGGGGAGCTACCCCATATGTGTGAATGGAATCACACAGATTGAGGTCAAGACTAACCAAAAAGCAGAAAGGTATGTGTGAATGGAATCACACAGATTGAGGTCAAGACTAACCAAAAAGCAGAAAGGTATGTGTGAATGGAATCACACAAGTGGTGTCTAGTCTGACCATCAGAACGATCATCATGATCAACGAGGAGTGTCAATTGCACTAAGCATGTGTGAATGGAATCACACAGATTGAGGTCAAGACTAACCAAAAAGCAGAAAGGTATGTGTGAATGGAATCACACAAGTGGTGTCTAGTCTAACCTTGCAAATAAAAAGACATAGCACAATTGCTAGTCTAGTTCATAAAGCGATCGTCAAGATCAACGAGAAGTGTCAATTACACTAAGCTAGTAAATATAAAAGTTTAGCTTCATGTCCCATAACCACTTGCTTAACTTAAATATTTACGAACAAACTGTAAATCTTCACTAATAAAATTTGTCACAAGAGATTCAATCGAATAAGTCCAAGAATTAACCGGCGAAGTAAACGCAAGCGCTATATACCATTCGTTTTACTAAGTCGTTTAATTAGATTTCTCATACGAGTGAGGTAAAGGTTAGTATATACTAATAGATTGGAAAACGGTTTAGGAAAAGAGTTTTGTAGTAAAATAGTTTTGAAATCGTTTGGAGAAAAGGGTTTTGATATTTACTACTAGTATAGAAAACCTTTATATTTTTAAAGTGACAAATCACAAAGAAGATTGTAGGAACAATCAAACACAAGAATTCACATAAAAAGATGTGAATAGAATCCAAAGAAATCGATACTGTATCCATCAAAAGGAATGTTCACAAAAATCCCGAAGAAAATATTATCAAAGTTGCTAATAAATGGTAGCAACAAATCGAGGAATTAACAAGAATCGATTAAATTTGGAAAAACAAAGCAGAACGAGCATAAATGCATAAATGACTTCAACGAAAATGAAAATCAAGTCAATGCCGAAGTCAACAAGTAATGGCCATAATAGAGTACAAAACGATTCAACATCATCAACAAAGAATTCAACGGCAAACAAAGTCAGAGTCTTGGAAATCAAGAAATTAGAAATTTCTCAAAAACAAAGTGACCGAAGTCGAATGGAAATCAAGCCGAGGAAAACATAAAATATCAAGTTCAGAATCGTTGAGATTCGAACAAAATCAATCATCGGCTAAATCAAATCAAAGCCGAAAACACAAGAATCAAAATCAAATGCATATGAATAAGCGTTAGGAATTCATACCTAACAATTCAAAGACAATCATATGCAAATATGAGAGATAAAACGTCGACAAATAGTTGTAACACATGTACTATCTAAGTTATGTTTTATATTTGTTCTAAACCCCCGGCTTTGATAGCAAGCTGTAGCGCCCCACCTCTATACCCACACTAGCCAAGAACACTACGGTGTAGTGCTGTCAACTAGCACGGAGAATAAGGCTGTTGAGGAGCGGCCATCAATAGTTAGGCCTTACACTAGTATTGGTTATCTCGATAGGAGTGATATAATATAAATATTCTTTCATTTTTTTCATCTCTGATTTATTCTCTCCCATCGACATACCCCAATACCAGTATAAAACGAACTACGATGGTTCGTAATAGTTTAGAACAGTAAATATAAAATATTACACAGATAATATAATGCGGAACACAAATAAAATAGAAAGTCTCATATATACAATAACTGATGTCAGTTACAATACATTTGATACAATACATATGACACGGTACATATGATACAACCACAACAGTCGACTCAGAAGCTACATATACAAGTACATTAACGTATATAATATACATGAATACATATCTTCCTATACAATTTTACAGACTACTACAAATGACGACGGCTACTCCAAAAGATATGAAAGAACTTCATAGCTCAAGCAGCAACCCAAAGCAGAATATCTACAACCTGAAATACTCGGTCTGACCCGAGTATTAGATTCAAAAGAAAATAATACTCGGGTCAGTCTAATTCAAACTCAGTTATTAGTGCACAGAAGCAATAATAATTAATTACTGAATAGATGACAGTAATTAAACCAAATCAGAATGCAATTCAGAATATTGAATTGAAATGAACAAACAGTTCAAACCATTGAAATATCAATTAAAATATTAATTCAAGTAGGGCTGCAGTACACGCACGCGTGCACTGCCTCGCCACTACGGAATATGGAATACGCAAAAAGATCCATAAGTCAAAACAAATAGAATATCATACACGCCATACCGGGTGGCTGTAGTTCACGCTTGCGTGCACTGCCTTGCCACTACAGTGATGTCGTGCCCAAAAACTAAATTCCGTGTGGCTGCAGTTCACGCTTGCGTGCACTGCCTTGCCACTACAGTGATGATGTACACAACCGAGCACAAGGTCAAACCCAAAATAAAAGAACGGGTTCAACACAGGTGAAATATATTTAAAATCACGACACGAGCACAAGGTCAAACCCGAGTTACCGGATTCAACACGGGTGTATTCAAATGAAATGGCCGATACTAAAATAAATCGACCAACATAGAACAAAGACTGCATGGTGAAACACAAAAATGGACCAGTTCAATATGAACTAGCTTAATCGAGTCAAAATGCAGACAGTACAAAACCAAGCCCCAAAACGACTCATACAAATCAATGTTACAACCTGAAGCTGGATAGTGCACCTATGATAAGGCAACATAGCCAGGCATCACGAATAACAAAATACGAGACAATGCCAATTGTGGAACAATGAAGCACAGAGACTACAAGTACAAACTGAACAAAGCAATGCAACTAGCAACAATGAAGGCAACTGGCATTAATGAATGCAACTGGCAACAATGAATGCAACTGGTAACAATGAATGCAACTGGTAACAATGAAGCACAGGGACTCCAAGTACAAACTGAACAAAACAATGCAACTAGCAACAATGAAGGCAATTGGCATTAATGAATGCAACTGGCAACAATGATGCACAGGGACTACAAGTATCTAAATACAAGGGCAGTGACCTCATACCATGATGAACAGGCAGTAAGCCCAAATACAACATGACAGTAAGGTGGCTAAGTGACAACATGAATGTCACAAATATACACAAAAAGCATCAGAGTGCAAAAGCTCGAGAACAAGAACATGACAGCAAACAGAAGTGCACAGCAACAGTAAGGCAATGCACAAATACAACAGAATCAAGTGAAGCATTTCTGTCAAAAGTATAGCAACTGCAAGAATATAAACATGTGATACAGTGAAGTCAAACAGAGGCATCAACTAAGACAACATCAACAACACAAAGGTGGGCCGAAGTAGTGTCAAAGAAAATGATAAATAATTTTTACAGTGACAAGCTCATGTATGCAAACAGGTTACTGCATATCAAGTATGCAATCCACAGTAGCAGGAAAGAAACAAAAGAAAAAATGCTCAAATGTCTGCATATTGAATATGCAGACAAAAGTTGCAATAAAAACAACAAAATGACCAAGTATCAGCATATAAAATATGCAAAACAAAAGTTGCAGTGGTGAAGAACAATTCCACTACAAACGCACTGTCACGACATGTACCCATCTGCATGAAACAGCAAGTACAAACACATGTAAACTACATGTGTAGAAGAATAGAGCACAGAACTCGAATGACCAAATACATATGTCAGTGGTCCAACATGAAGACACTGCAGAATGGAGGTGAAGGCAAACAAGATGGCAACTTTAACTAAATCAAAAGAAGCCCAAATATACTGCAACTACACTCTCAACCTCAATTTTCACAAATACAACTTGACAGTAAAAGGCTCGGGGCAGTTTTAAATATGAATACTGTCGCAAATGAAATAAAATGATCAAATACAAACGAATACACTGCATCAATACAGTGTATCAGGTTCGAGTTCAACCAAGGAGACAGACATCAAGTGGACACAAGACTCACATATATAGTGAAGTACAACATCAACATCTACAGCATGGAACAGCAGAAATTCAAGCAACAAAATACACAAATAACTAGAGACATGAATTAGATGTGAGCAAACTCACCTTTGCTATGTTGAAGTGGCCGAAGCCCCAGCGAGGAGAAGGCATCAATCGCCACTCGATCGAGCTTCGGTAGTTGAAGCCTTCGACTTTTCACGAGCCCTAATTGATCGGAGCCCTAATTTTCGAATGCGAACGAAGGAGCACGAGGGGCCGCCATTATTAGTTTTCTTCGTTCGATTTGGGTTTTAAAACGAATCAAAGTCACTGAATGGGGGACGGGTTAATGGTTGAGGTAACACGGCAACAACAGAGAAAACAATGGGCCAAGATTTAAAACTCACAAACCCTTATCGAATATTTAAAAGAATTTTAACCCATTTTCAATAGAATTCAAACAGATTAAAAACTCAAGTTAGCAATTGACAACAATATTAATCGTCTAACGACGATAATAAAATAACAGCGAAATTCCGGGTTGTTACATCTGGTTTTGTGGACTTTTGCCTATTTCGCCTGTTTTTGAGTGGATTTCCAGTTTTTATCATTTTTTGTTGATCCTGTTAGTTTTTGTCATTTATTATCGACTTTGATAACTTCTTTTCTATATTTTTGGGATTATCCATTTGATGGATTTGATATCGACTTTCATGGTTTTAATTCACGTCGTCGAATGTGGACGTTTGGTGATAAATTGTATTTACAATCATTCCTGTGATTTGTCACTTTAGAACACAAAGGTTTTTTTATACTAGTAGTAAATACTAAAACTCTTTCACAAAAATGATTTCGACATTACTTTTAATACAAAACTAATTTTCAAATCCGTTTTCCAATATATTACTATATAGAAACCTTTACCTCATTCATATGAGAAATCCAATTGAACGACTTCGCAAAACAAGTGGTATGAAATGCTTGCGTTTACTTCGTCGGTTAATTCTTGGACTTGTTCGATTGAACCCTCGTGACAATTTTCGAGTGGAAATTTACAATCTATTCGTAAATATTTAAGTTAAGCCAATGGTTATAGGATATGAAGATAAATTCATTTATGTACTAGCTTAGTGTAATTTAAATTTATCTATCAATGATGATCATTTTGTGATTTAGACTAGCGATGTCCGATGGCTCTTTGTCTGCGTGGGGAACTAAATCTTGTTTGTGGAGTTTCGACTCAAATTGGTGGGGTAGCATCCCATGGTCTTCGGACCGTTGCTGGAGCTTCGTCTCAAATTTGATGGGTTAGCGACCAAGGAATAACATTCCGTTTGTGATACACGTGTCGGTGAGTTTTCATGCTCCCGTTTGTAACAGGCCTCGCCCTTTGTATTTTATGGATTTCTAATTATTGATTTATAGAATTTGCATTTCACCAATTTTAGTGATTTGCATTGACATGTTTTATCAATATTTGAGGTTTGGTGAATAAGCTAAAGAATATGATATTCTTTTTGGATATTTCAGGAGATTCGAGATATTATATGATTTTCATTGTTATTAAATATATACTTGTTAAAGTTTGAAATTATTATTATCATATAATTTTGTCATTTCTCTTACTCTGCCTCATCTTGTATGATATTTATAGCTAGACTGATATGTTTATTATTTTTCTTCTTAAACAATACTCAGGTCAAACCTAAGTGTTTCAGGTGCTTCTACTTGACTTCTTAGCAGGGACTAGCTTCTGACTTTTGGATAACTACTTTAATTTAGTAGTTTTTGTTTTTATACATTCGAGATAGAAACTCCTTGATGTATATATATTGTTTTGTCTAGCACTTGTACCTATTCGTTTGTGATGTAGTGGATCTTGTATGACCACTACTTTGATGTTCACTTTTGTGTCTAATATTCATATCTGTTTTCGCCTTAGTGATATGAATATCCGTGACTGATTTTGTGTTATTCTTATTTTATATTTGTTTCCAAAGGCCACATAGCCACTGTGTAGTAGCTTTGAGTTTGTATTTGACATGTCAAATTTCCTCTTGAAATGAAATGCATGACCTTCTATTTGGCATATCGGTACTTGGACAAATCAATTACACAGATGGCCGCTCCTCAACAGCCTTTTTCTCCATACTAATTGACGGCATTACCCAGTAGTGTTCTTGGTTTGTGTGAATATAGAGGTGGGGCGTCATAGAGGATTAAGCTAAGAGGGTAGATTTTGGAACATATGTTTATATGATATATGCCATGTAGTTTAGGATTTGCATAATTTTTTTTTGCATCTTATGCTCCCATGGGGTCCTATTTGTGGTAGGAGAACTACGTTGGTAGTGATGCTGCCCCAATAATAACATAATTTTTCTGTTTGTTTTTTGCTATTTATCGTGAGTTGATATCTCTTTTCTGCTTACTATTTTACTCCGCGTTTGGTATATTTACTGAGTTTGCATAAATGACTATTGTCGTCTCTCTCATCCGAGTTGTGCAGGTTAGATATATGTATATGTATTTGATATGTATCGAAGCACACCTAGTAGATTAAATTGATTACTCTGATAACTTATACAATTAAAATTATATCCTATACATTTAATATTGTTGAATATTTATCAAACATTGTGCATTAAGTTAGTAGTTTTCATTCGTAGTTTTAGAACAAATGGTTTTTTCGGTAATTTTAACTGATCCGAAAACCCGAATCGTTACAATATGCACCCTTTTGATGGGTTAATGTCTAATCTAAATATTTGAGTTTCCTGTGTTTGATTATGTAGGGCTTGGGTATAGATCGCCCTGTTTTAAGAAACAATTAAGGATAAGAGTTGAGTTAGGTTTTGAGGCGCACAGATGTTATTCTTAAAGCAATATTTGGCCCCACTCATTCGGACTTGGCTAACTGATTGTTGGAAAACTGCTTTAAAAACAAAAATCAAATCCAGTGAGTAGCAGTGTCTATAGATTCACGGGGTATTTATTGCTTAAGAATTGAGAGGAGGAGATGCTAAAAAATAAAACTAATGTTGGAGGCATATATATAGTGCACCGAAGGATGCTAGATGATAGAAAACAGCCGTAACTCAACTCATGTTTGATACATTTATCAAGGTATCCTCCTCTTTATGGGCTCTATTAGGCCTCTCTTGGTGCTAACAGAACATATGCTAGTTACTCAACTCATGTTTATAGATGGTTTCATCGTCTAATTTAATACAAATTCAGGCTATCTTTAATAATAACTGGAATAGAGCTGCGGTCTGACTACAAAGTTCCAAAAATGTCCTTGTATAAAATAAGAGATCAACAGTTCGGATCTCGATCAAAATAAAAAAAATCTATTTCCACGTGAAAATTTTGATATATAAATTATATCGTACTGTCAAATTCTAATCTCAATGTAATTTTTACAAATTTTTTTTTATAATTTTAAACTTTTATTTACCAAATCTACATAAAAAACTAATGTTTTAATATTTATATCATTATACAAGTGATTTTTATATGCACGTGCATTCCACATGCCCAAAAAACTCGTAGTTATAGTATGCATAAATGTGGCCATCCGAACTTTGCAATAGGTATATTTGCTTTTATATTTTATAACCAAACAATCTATATGGTGAATTTATGGTAAAAAGACAATTGAATTTTCCAAATTGCCATCTATTTAAATTTTTATGAACTGAACATTGCTTACAAATAAGTTATAAATTTGGTTAAATCTTACCGCTTATACATAATGCATCTTTTTGTTGACCAAAATAAATTATGAATCTTATATTTTGTTATTCCAGATTTTGGAATAACGAAGAATTACGACCATTCAAACGGTTGAAACACTATAATTCATGTATATTATACCTTTTTGATCTATATTATAAAGTGTATTAAATTATTTATCATTATTTTATATTTATTTCTTCATAGTTTTAACTTGCCATAGGCGCTTATCAATCGCTATAGGTTATTTAGGACAACGTTCTGTTAATTGGGCTAAGATAATTCTCGATGAATTTTTGACTTTTAACCAGGCCGTAGGAAAACCATACACTACGACACTTATATCATCATATTTATTCGTCATTTCGAAATTAATCTCCCCGATTCAGACTATTCTACGGTTGGTTCTCTTAACACCAAAACCCTAAGCCTCATGGGTCTTCCATGCAATACCGAAGCCACACTATAATAACCTTTTAGCATTGGCCAGAAAAACAAGCGGCAGGTCAATCCCAATCCTTTTCTAGACAACAAGCTCCATAAACTGAAGCCAAATCCTCTTCCTAACCACAACCTCCATGAGAATTCCATGAAATTAAAGAGATTGGATTGGATGCTCAACCACGACAAGCTTTGACGATTGTCTCTAGAAACCAAAAGCTTTTAGACAGGCGACTATCTCATGTTAAGACAACAATTACCAAAGTAAACTCAAAGCAAAATCACATTAAAGGTTTCTTGAATAATATCTGGGAATTACTATCTTGTGGCCCATCCTCCTCCACGCTCTTCCTTGTGCCTACGGACCCAGGGAAGCGTCCACAACCTCATTTCACTTGGTCAACTTCCAAAGAAGAATAAGAAGGAGAAGAAGAAGGAGAATAAGTGGGTAACTCTAGTGGGGATGATGAAGAGGAAAGCTCCGATGGAAATGATGATGAGTAAGTGGTTTACTTAGTTTTATTTTAAGTATTTTGGAACAATGGTATGTTTTATTTTGGAACAATGGTATGTTTTTAAGATTTAAAACAATGTAGTTTGTTCTATATAGTGTAAGTGATTTTATTTAATGTTGTTGTATATGTTATTATTCGTATATGCTCTTGTGTTGATCTATGTTAAGAATATTATGAATGATGGTATATTGCTTACATATATACACACACACATACATACATATCCCCTTTTTGTCGATGAAAAAGGAGGAGAAGAAGTGTTGTACGAAAAAATTGGCAGGTTTAACAAAAAATTCATCTTAGATTCAAGGGGAGTTATATATGGATTTTTGTCGAGATTTTGCTCATATTTCAATATATCATAAAGAGTTGTCATCAATCAAAAAGGGGGAGAATGTCGGATCTCAAGTTTTGATTCATACCAAGATGCTCAAGACAACATAAGAATGATAGAATATTCGACAAATGTACGACTACAAATTATGAAGGCAACTAGACTCGAAGATCGTATATCAAGTATGAATTTTGTTTTAGAGTCTAAGTTAGTGTTCATATATGCTAAATTCTGTCCTCAAGTAGTTCACACTCACCACATATCAACAACAATTATTTAAATTGAATTTAAATTGATTTTCAAACTATTTTTTTATAAAAAATCAATGATCAGTCGACTGAAGTTGCTCGACCAGTCGACTGACCTGATTATAACTGTCATATTTCTGAAGAGACATCTTTTCACGAATAGATTTCTTCTTCGTTGAGAGTTACATCCATTATTCTTCAATAGAACCTTTACACTAAAGGTTGTAATTCTTGTCTACTACAAATAAACATGAATTTCAAGATCAATGGAGTTACTTACTTTACTTGAATTAATTTTTCTGAATCTATTGCTCTCTTGAATATTCAACTATCTATTGCCTACAGATACGATCATAATTCCACATTGCTTAAGCAATCCAATAACCAAAGAATTCAGTGAAAAAAACCTTTTGAGATTGAAAATTATGAGCAGCAATTATTGTATACTGATATGTTAGAAACTATTGAATGGAAAAATATGAAAAATTACATAAATAGAAGAATGATGCACAAACAAAGGTCAGGACTGCATAATTTATTTCAATAAGCAAAATGTCCTCTTTGATAATTTATGTAAATCTAGTCCATGTCCATTAAATCCTTCATTGGAAAACCCTATTTTTACATCCACTTTAATACTACACACCTATAAGGATTTCAAATATTCAAAATGCAATAGCATTTTCTAGGAACGTCACATTGACAAACTGTTTTTACCATTAAATCAAAAAAAATTACAATCATTTAAATGATATGTGTTATGCATATGTAAATATCCAACCGTTGATTTTTCTAAAAAAATTACAGCTTTTTCATATAAATAATGTATTTATAACTTCATCATTCAAAATGCAACTATGATTGAGTCATTCAAATCAGAATATTCAAAATTAATAAATATACAGTTTAAAGTTCATTTCATATTTGGCATGTAGTTAAAATTATAACTTAAGATTGAATAAAATTATCAAAAGTAGCCAAAATTAGTATTGCATCACATAAATACAGTTAAAATATTCAAATGTAACCATAATTTCATAATTCATAAAATCGTGTAATAACCACTTTTGCTAAATGTAGTTTGTAACTGCATTAAGCTTGAGTAAATCATCGAATACACCCAAATTTATTACTGCTCACATGTAGCTAATATATTCAAATGCAACCATGCATAATTCAAAATTATTGTTAAATTCTAATTGTATTTTTTTAATGCACTTAAATTTTAGCTGCATTGAGATTGAATAAATGTATGAAATCTAGCCAAAATATGTACTACATCAAATAAATGTGGTTGAAATCTTCAAACGCGGTTAAATTAATCAAAACATGATGTTAAATTTTAACTGCATTTTCTTAATGGAGTTAATTTATAATCACTTTAAGATTAAATTAAATTATCAAATGTATTCAGAATTATAACTACATCACATTAATTTAGTAAAAAATAGAAATGAAGTTACATTAATTCTAAAAATGCTTCTAAGTTATAACCGTGTTTCCTTATCTAGTTAAACTATAAATGCATTAAGTTTGAATAAATTATCAAATACAATCAAAATTATAACTGCATCACAAAAACGTGGTTACAATATTCAAAGACAACCACGATTGCATAATCCAGAAACAACTTCCTTTCATATAGAACAAAAGGTAATAATTGCAGTATCATAATGCAATTAAAACTACTATATAAAGGTTATGATCGTCTATAATAATACTCTTACAATATTGTGATACACAGTGAAATAAAATAACTCCGTTACCTAAATGCACTTAAAATTTCTATATAAAATTATGATTTTAAACTTTATTTTTAATTATCAGCAATAGGTATCATTGGAAAGCTTATTAAATTTTTGGTTTAATGGTGAAAACGATTCTTAAATTCAATTAATGTGCAAAAATTTATCATAACCTAAAGATTGGAATTAAATTAGTTGGCGAATGTTGATTTTGGGCGTATGTGATGTAAAAGTAGTAGGGAGCTAACTTACAAAAAATGTATGTAGGATTTTTAATTATCAGCAACAGGTATCATTGGAAAGCTTATTAAATTTTTGGTTTAATGGTGAAAGCGATTCTTAACTTAGATTAATGTGCAAAAATTTATCATATCTTAAAGATTGGAATTAAATTAGTTGGCGAATGTTGATTTTGGATGTATGTGATGTTAAAGTAGCAGGGACCTAATTTACAAAAAATGTAGGCATGGACCCGCTTTACATTTAAAACAACAAATAGGGGCTCCAATGTAATATTCTACCCTTTATTAACTTCATATATCGTTGAAAAATATAAATAAAATAATTTAATTTTTAATATATCCATAAAGAAGTTGGTTAAAATATTTAAATCAAACTAATCGGAGCAAATTCAGCTAAAAAAAGACTAAAAATGTAATACTTTAAGTCTTCTGATTTA
The DNA here is from genome assembly GCA_030765085.1 of Allium cepa. Taxonomy (NCBI): domain Eukaryota; kingdom Viridiplantae; phylum Streptophyta; class Magnoliopsida; order Asparagales; family Amaryllidaceae; genus Allium; species Allium cepa. Next base: position 380,159,246 of record CM060942.1, on the reverse strand, counting down.
AATACCAAAGCTGTGAAACAATACTACTTGTTAAAAGTAAAAAATATTATCATAAAGAGATTGAATATCTTGCTTTTAACTAATGAGAAATAGAAACAAGGAATGACTGCCAACTCCCCAGAATTGAAAGATGATGGAAGAAAAGTTCCTTCCAAAAAAAGTTTTGAAAATTAGGTATTATTTTTAGTTTTTGGCTAATTTATACTATTTTGTCCTTGATTCAATGCTTGGCCGAATTTCTAGGAGGAGACAGTTTGGTAAAAAATAAAAATAACAGGGAATTAATTTACATAAGAGTACCAGCGTGCGGCTTATCAGCTGAACGAAAACGCTCTTTCACAAACTGCATATATTCCTTAGCACTTTCTGTTTGCGGAATTGTAGACGTGATGTTGTTAGCAACAATTATCTTAATAAACATGAGGCTCAATCTGTTACTGTGTTCCCATGCTTTATGGTGTGATTTTTCTGCTCAGTACTAGCCGTTGTAAGAGCAAAAGGTCTATTCTCAAGGAGTGCCATGTCAAGATCCTGAACACCTAAATGGAAATTGACTTGTTGTCTCCATTCAGAAAAATTAACACCAGTGAAAAATGTAACAGATGAAGCATGTGTATTCATGGGAACTATTGTAAATTAAATAAAAAAATTGAAATAACTATAAGCTCATAGTTAACGCGATTCAGATATGTACATAATAGTATAATATAGCACTCCTTTGGGTAGATACTATCTTATACTAAACATAATTAAATACCAAAACATAAGTAAGAAACAAAATATATTCAATTAAATAAAACTGACATTTTTGGATGATCAATATTTATTTAATCAAGATATCTATTAAACCTCATCATGTCAACTAGTTAAAGAACAAGACTTTTCTTTGGGTAAGTTTTTACGCTCTACCATTAGTGACATTAGTTTTTTTAATTGGTATTATTATAACTGTCAATTTCTATCAATAATCATTATCTCACTTATGCACTAAATGATTATTCTGATTTTGACCACTTTGGTGATTAACAAAATCATAAATCTCACGTGCGTAATTGACTTATAACACATACTCGATTAAACATCATGAGTAAAGCATAGAACATATCAATTGCAATCATAGAAAATATTCAGTTATTGATTGGTCTCTCTGATACCAAATGTTAGAAATTCTTTACTGTTCGATCTTTCATGATTAATCATGAACAATTCAAGTAATAGCCCAAGAATCACCAATACCGAATATTTCACAAACAAAGCTTAATATGATTTTTTTGTTTAAAATGACGTACCTTGATTAACAACGGAAGATGTAATGACTGTCATCTTCTTATGACTTCTAATAATTACTATTCTTCTCAGAATTCAGTTTCTCTCTCTAACCCTATTTCTTTATGTGTTTCTTAATGGAGAAGAATACATCTATATCCTAGGAGAGAGAGGACCCAATCCTTTGTATAACATTCAACTCCAAATCTGGTACGTCCATCATATACCAATTCAACGCTTAAAATTAATCACAGACCTAATGTTCTAATTATAAAACAGTCTATTTATGACTTAATTAATCGGGTCATATTAAGATTAGAAATCGCATAACCTTAAAGGTAAATGAAACGTTCTATTTATGACCTTATTAATAGGGTCACATTAAGATTAGAAACTGCATAACGTTAAAAGTAAATGAAACAATTGTAGTTTCTAATAGAAGTTTTCTAACAGGTATTCCATTGACTTTGCATGTGAATATGAGTTTGAACATACAACTATACGAATGAAAATTACATCGATATATGGAACTCATTCATAATATTCAAGGAATTGCTTGCAATTTCAAATATATCCTGAAGAGGGTTGACCTTTTAGTAGTGAATCTACAATCGCTTTATGTAAGTTTATCTCTACTTGCCGTAAGAAATGTGGTCATCGGGAAAAAAATGTTATTCATTTGATTTCTTCCATGAATAAAGAATAAACATGGGCATAATCAATGTGTGTTAATGAGATGAAATTACTGGGTTGTATTGTGCAATCAACATCTCATGTGTTCTCCATTTGGTAATCAATGATTCTTTGAAGCATTTTCTTCTAGAACGATGTGGGTACGTATGGTCATTATTATTCAGTCTAACTTACCTCATGTTTAACTATAACTCGCACATTTAATCAGCCTTCTTGTGTCTCTCCTTATCATATTTAGGAAATTTACAACTTTATTGAACTATTAATATTTTACTCCTCTTTTAATTCCTGAAATATTATGTTGCCAATATTTGACACTTCTATTACAAAGTTTATTTTTGCTTCCACTTGAATTCCAACATGCTTATTTTCCCCTCCTTTTCGTTACATTTTTTCACTTTTTATTACCATCTACAATTGTTTATTTTATTCCACAGTTTCCAAACTATGGCTGCTCAAATTTGAAAGTGGGATCATTTTTTAAAATAAAAATCTTCATATAAAGAAACGATGTAACATTTTCTCTGAACCCAAACGAAATTGTTGGAGAATTTTTTTTTTGTTACTCATTGGAAAACCCCACTATTGGATCATTGAGACATTTTCAGAAAAAACAGGGTAGGAAACATTTCTATTTGTATGTGTGTAAATATTCATAAGTGCATATCCCTTGTTCATATTGGGATGGAACCAAACAACTTCATGTTAATTCTTCTGCATCTAAGTGAACGTTTATTTTTAGGTTTGACATATCATTGGACTGTGAATACACTCAGTGCCACCATGATAGCAACTATCACTGCTTGCGACAAGAAAGCTGAAGCAATTGTAGGCAATAATGTAGCTGAGCTGCTTAAAATTTCAAACACGATTAGTTTAGAACAACTCGTTATTATATTATCTATCACTAATATCTCAGGCTTCATACACATATTATCATTTGGACAACAAATGGTTCATAACTATGATTGCACTGTCACTCCTCCTATTTTAAATTCCTATCAATGCACAAACTCGTATGATTAATTATTGACAGTTAAAAAATTGTACACAACAGCAGCACCACAAATATGAACATATTTTCAAGAGCTTAAAAACTTCTAAAATATTATTTTATTAGAAAATTGGCCAACAAAAGTCCAAAACATTTTTAACAAAATGGTGAGGATTTGACACAATTTATGAGCCTAGGTGGGTACATAATATGAAATGAATAATTTTGCCAGTTTTTTAACTGCAAGAAGATCAGTAAAGAAGTAGTACATGACTAGGTAGGTGGTATTCTGTCAGGGGTAGGAAAACTAAGCTTGTAATATGTTTGACGGAAAGAATATTATATTAGCAAAAAATTTAACTATTTGATTTACAGTAACAACATGATATTTAATGTAGTGTTATGTTGAAAATGATGCATCGGTAGCAACAAAGAGAATTCCAAATGGTGGGTTGGTTAGGAACCACCGACCACCAATAAGGGATGGGTTGTCCACTTTTTGGTTGCTTTGGCAACCAGAAAGTGGGGTTGTGGTCTTAGTCGACATTCTTTTAGCAGGCTAATGCTCTATTTCCTTAGTAGGCTGAATTAAAGCTGGCTAAGGAGTGTTTCTCTTTTTCTAGAGTGGGGTTGAGTTTTAGTTGAATAAGTTTGAATTGACATGTGACAACGGTTGGGAATGCTCTAAGAGCTCATGTAAATGTTGTAAATATGTGGTACAGAAAAATTTGATCAACGAGGCATGCTACAATATAGTAAGTTATTTGTTTGTTCGATAATTTAAGTGATTTTTGTGCAATTTGGACATCCTTAGTGCTAAATTTTTTCTTTTTCTTTTTTATAGATGAATTTTCAAATCTGGACTGTAAGTTGTTTATGTTATGAATGGTTTTCATATTTTGCAATACATCTGCAGGAGCGATCATTCTAAATGAGTAGGTTATATAATTATGACTCTTTTTCATTGTTCTGGTTTAAATTTACAGTTAAAAGATCTCAACGAAAATATTGATTACCTGTAAGCAATTGAGAACTGTACCCTATAAAGTTCATATCATAAATGCTAATCGTGAAAATGTTAGTAAATCACTAGAGCATGACAATTTTGTTCAGTTATGATGGTTGTAAAATTTTGCTAAACAATACTCTCCACATTTTACCAATCTGGTAAATGTTAAGCACCGATGAACAAAGTTAATATAGAAGTTAAGTTCTTAAATTTTCAAAGATATTCTAATGTTATAGGATCATTCCAAATGTTAGTTGTGATATCCGTGATCTTATATAGCATGTATGCAAATGTACAGACAAATAGTTGTCTCAACAACAGATCAAATCATATACTTAGTCACAGTTAGTCAAACTGTTTTAGTAGATGCAACCAGGTTAGAATTGCTAAACTTGAAATTTTATATTTTAAAGTTTGAAGTTATTATGCTTTTTTCTATATTTATGCCTAGATTCTCAATGCCTTTGAATACTGTCTGGGTGAGCTTCCTTTATCCTTCAAATTGTCTCCTTGACTACCTTTATTACCTTATTAACGTCACTATGACTAAAAGTTAGCTCAATCTCATTTACTGGATGCTAACTCATCATACTCATACGACACAATTGATACCATGGCGATAAAAAACAAAGCTTTATACGTGTATGATTAATAAACTTACATATTTGTGCTAAGTTTAGTCGAAAATAGTTTGAACTACCATGTAAAATGCTTAGTGATATTAACGGACTCTAATATGTAGATCATGAATATTTATTTTAACAAATATCTAATCTTAACACAAAAGATAAAACTCCATGTTGTTATTGCTGACTTGCATAACTTTTAAATTGCAGTTCGCAACGCTCTGCTTGGGAGTTTATTTTTCATTGGTTTTGATTAGTTTTGGGCGGTTCTGTATTTTAGGTATTATCACAACCTTTGCTTATAATTTTTTTTACACCGGTTGTTGTTGGTCGTAAAACCGGTGAAAACACGTGCAGTGTTATTTTAATGTCAGTTATCAACCTATCAAATTTAGATGTTTTGAAGGGTTTTAACTTTTTTTTCAACTTTTCCCCCACTGTTTGTATTGTAGAATTAAACTTCTCAAAATATAAGTATATATACGTAATGTTAGTTTAGTGAAAAATTCTCAAAACCGATGTGTGTTAAACTTCCAAACATGCATTGATCGATTGTAACAACACTTCATGTAAATCAATCAAAATCGTTACAATCATTGATGATCAAAACTAGTACTTTCAAAACCTTTCATAACCGGTACTACAAAACACTCAAACGGAGCCTTACAAGTTACGCATTAGGCTAAACTCAATTTGAACAATAAAAAAGCTATGAAATATACAATTTATACAAGGCACATGCCTTTTGTTTCTTAATTAATATGATGAGTTCTCTCTGCATATTCGTTTAGTATTATAACTATAACTAGCTAGTTCTACTCAATATAATGTTTGGCCCTTCACATATTATTCTTCTTCCAATTAGTTGTCCCTGATCCACAAAAATACATAAGGAGATTTTGTTCCTCAAAAACAAAAAAAGAGATATAAGGATTTCTTCACACTACCAATAATTAATTAACATATAACAGATGTGATGTGGTCAACCATGTTAATAAACTAGAACTCACCGAAATAATGTAAAAGAAAAATATAATTTTGGAAACTAATTTTATTTGTTAAGAATTAAAAATGTGATAAAGCATTGTGGAAATTTTTATATTAAGGAAACGGAGCTGGAAATCAGATTGGGTATTTAAAATGTATTTTGAAATAAAATGAATAAATGAGCTTTCATGCAAATAATTATTTATATTACTTTGGGTTTGAAATTTTTATAAATTTGATGAAATTATTTTATCTGGACATTGTTGTTACATTATCATATCTAAAGCTGACTATATTAACTACTCACAGGATGTCAATAAAGCCGTGGTTACAATATAAATCAAGAAAAATAGAGGAAGAAGGAAGCTTGATATATTCAAATTGCTATGTTCGCAACAACTCGGTAAATCACTGTCTATCTATCCTTTACTGCTACTTTTCTTTTCCAGTCGGCATTTCAACCACTTTTATATGCGGTATGGTATTTGATTACTTACATGTACAACTTATTTTTAGTTTCTAACTATGTACTTGAACATGCTTTAATTACAGTACAACGTTGTAACCATTGGTGTAAATGAAAAGCTAATTGCCTATATTTTCAACTGCTTTCACATTACTCTATCTACTAATTACAAAAAGATGTTCAGCAATTTTTTTGTAATTGCTACAGCCTACAGTTGCTTTGGTGCGAGTACTAACTGCTAATTAGTTTTTGTTTAAGATAATGTCTGGTCCTTGAGTACGACAAACAAGTTTTTATTTCTATTAGAATATGTGAAGTAATTCATTACTACTAATGCATCCAAGTAATAATTATCTCCAACAAATTTGCTAAGTATTGATTAAAAAATAATAACATTCGAAAAAGCAATAATAAATTATCTCCAACAAATTTGCTAGGTAATGATTACAAAATAACAACGTTCAGAAAAGTAATACTAAATAGCATCAGCCTTTGTGCGAAGCACGGGTCCCATGCTAGTTATATTACTAATAATGAGCAGAGCTTCTTATTTATAGCGAGTAGAGCTTCCTTTGCTCTGAAGCCTCCTTCTATTTCTTGGTGAAATTAAATTTGTGTCCGCCAAGTGTATCTAAGAAACCATCCGTCCCGTTTACTTCACTTTGTTCTCCAATTTTTTGCCTAACCCTAATCTTCGTATAATCCAATGTTCCCGCCCACAAAATGCTTTAACATTGACGATATGACCAATAGCTAACTCCACTACGCGGTCACACAGCACTACAAACCTAAATTTCATCCTCTTCCATATCATTTTCTAAAATAATCAGTCTAATATTCCGATGTAGCACTTTAAATCAAACCTCCCGAGTAATTTCTTTTAGTAATATAGAAAGAAGACATTGCTGCTTTTGATAGATTCATCACCATGACATATTTTATAAATAAATCATCCCTATATAAGTTATTAATTTTACTTTAATTAGGGAGTTTCGCCCCGTTACACTTTACCCAGTGTCGATTCATATGATTCAATTTATTTTCTTTAGATCGTTGGAGTGTGTTTTACCTTTCTTACATCTAATTAATTTGATTTGGTTTTGATGTGTTTAGTGCATTTTTTATTTTTATGATAGTAACTAAACTATATACACCTATTATAATTTTTATAAGATAATAGACACAAGTCCTACTATTAAAGATTCTACATGATATCAATGTTTATAACCATTCCATTTGTATTGTATTACAATGTATATAACCATTCCATTTTTATTGTATTACATTAATCCTCTGTATTATATTTCAGGTCAGTCGCTGTAAATCCTAAATCGGCATCCTATGGAAAAGTTTTATTTAAATAATATTGGATTTCTTAGGATCATTTGGTCATGAAGTCATAATTTCTAAGGAATAACTTAAATTAAACTTTGAATATTTATTTATTGATATATTTCACATCAGAACACCTATTATAACTTTTAGTAGATAATAAACACGAGTCCTACTATTAAAGTTCGTACATTTTATTAATGTTAATGACCATTCAGTTTGTTTTATATTATCGTCATCACTATTTCTGAATAATATATGATACAAACGAATATACATGTGTGGAATCTTCGGATGCTGCACAGTTCTTACTGATGAAATTTTTTTATATTATCTTGAGGCTGATGCCAATTGTTCGCCAACTTTAAAGAAAAATTTGTTGTTCACATCTTGCTAAGGACAATTCCATTTTATATTTCATATGTGGTCAACGAAAATTGTTTTTCTAATGGTTTAACCACTGTAGACTGATCGAAAATTTGAAGGTCGAAGAAGTTGAATTTGACTTTTGGCCTTTTTAAAAGTTAAATTGATACCAATTGTAGCGACCCTATCATTATACCTATATTATTAAAAAACATTATTAATAATATTGTCCAACAATACGGAGAATACAGCTTGATAAGGATAACCAAATGTGAATATATCTTTAAGTTAACATTGACATGTCACACCATAGGAATATCTGGAATGAGATGTTGATGTGTGCAATATCAGTCTAAAGTAATAAAATGTAACGATTGAGGCTTTTGACCCTCGAAAATCGATACACTAATACATCCTTGTATCGCAAATCCAAGTGCCAGAAAGCCCGATTGTTAGGGGAAAAAGAAAATAAGGATAGAACAGAATCTCACACGAATTGAATAACCTATATTATTTCAATATATAATCTTTACAACGCAAAATCTTTGATACAATATCAGAGTCTAGCCTGGATTTAGCATGGACGGTTATAAACTCTCTGTCATTGCAAATGCTGAAAATGAAAACAAATGCAATAGATGCGGCGGATAATAAAATATGTCTACACATAGATGAAGATCCTCTGCTCTCTTCTGTAAACTTCAAGCATCTTCAGTTAAACCTGAAACTACTCGGATCTGACCCATGTATTAAAAATTAATTGGATCAGGATTGATTAATTAGCATGAGATACTCAAAATTTAAATATATAGATCAGACCGATGTCAGTTAAAACCTTTGAAAAGAAAGGTATCTCATAAGACCACACCCATAGATAAATACGGACTAGTTTTTATCTTATGTTAACAAAAATATTTTATACCGAAAAACACTTTGATATTATTATTAATAACATTGTTTTGAAAAGACTTTTCAAGTAATATATCAAAATAAAGTATCAATATTCGGACCATGTCTATAATACAATATCCGGACTAGGTCAATGGAATATACCATATCAAAGTGGTAGTTGAATGTTTGCAAAGAGGTACAACTATTTTGGGACTATAATCAATATTGTAAAACTCGTATTGGGATTGAATTTCCAACGTGATAGGAAGCTAGTGGTCTTTTTCTTCGATCCATGCATATCAAACATAGTTCTCTTAGAAGCTTTATTGCTTTTCACAAGCAAGCCACTTGGAACTGTACTTGTCACATTACCAATATCTGGTATCCTTGTTGCTTTTCACAAGCTAGCACTATATTTAAATAAATGCCTTTAGAATCCAGATTCCACTAGACTCCTCTATACTTATACAGCCGATGGCTTGAAATATATGTCCTGCATACCACATAATTACCCGTATCTTCTTTGGGATGGCTCGTGAGGCTATGCTTAACTTCTACAAAGCCACGCTTTGTTTCACACAAAGCCATGCTTTGATTATATTAGGTTCCACTTTGAATGCCACAATGTCATTCCTTCGATCACTATTGACTCTCACGAACATACAACCTCTAAGATCGTACATCTCAGAGAAGGGTGTTAAACTAAGAAAAGTTGCATTCTCCGCTAGCAAAAAGATGTATGTTGGTAAAAGTTAACATTATGATCTCAGAAATGCAATGTGAGACATTCGTTCATACAAGTTCGTTCTGCGACTAAACGAAAGTGAAGGCACTCCTCCTCCCACTGTTGTAAATAAATAAATAAATTCTAGATCTGAATACATACAACCCATATTGATTCTATCGAGAAACAAGTATATGAGATTAAATAGTTCACCAGAAGTCGTACCTGAATCCATTGGTGTTTGCAAAAGGAAGATCAACTAGGTTTTAGATCTTCCAAATTGACACAAGCTTAGATCTGAAAAATTCTCTTTAGAAGAGGGTGGAGAGAATATGATAAGACTTGTGTAGTTTGGGGACCATAACCCTATATATATAGTGTGTGACATTTTTCAGTTCGGCCCTTCAACAAACTAAAATTGTCACTCTGGTATCCACACATTATAAATTCACATGACGAATATACCTCTTAAGTCTTGTTGTATTTATTCCAAATAGACCACATAATTAAACTAATCCCAAGATATCCCATACATTCAAATATTAAAATATGTGGCCCCATAATGCTGAATTATTCCAACAATCTTCCCCCGGGCCACATATGTAACCTTATAGAATGTATTTAACTTTATGAGCTCTCAAATAGCTATCTTGACAATATGGTATATGCGTAACAATCTCGTCCATTGATTGTGTTGACATAGGATCAAAGCGGTTTTCATTATCGTTAGTGTAACTAAACCCATCAATGGTCACGTATATCAATATAATCAAATGACATAGATCAATCATGTATGTGTAGCATGGAAATTACATGAAATGTGATCTTTACGTGTCTATTTCCAACAGGTCCTACTTTACTTTAATGAGATCAAAATCTAAACATATATAAATAATTTGAGTGCAATTAAAACTTTATTTCTGATCAGAAAAACTGAAGCATATCCACAATCAAAATATAGAGCAATGTCACAAAATAAACGACTTAGTACAAACCCCCCCTAAACCAAAATATTCTTACATAAAAGATACACCCATTTTAGCAACATGCTTATGAAAGACCTTGGGTGGTAATGCTTTTGTAAGTGGATCCGCTAACATGGAATTTGTCCCAATATGCTCTATAGATATTAACCCATTTTGCACTCTTTCCTTCACAACTAGAAACTTGATGTCAATGTAATTTGACTTACTTGAGCTTCTATTGTTATTAGAATATAATACTGCTGATCTATTGTCACAAAACAACTTTAGTGGTCTTTCAATATTATCTATAATGCGCAGCCCAGTGACAAAATTTCGCAGCCATTTTCCATGATTAGATGCCTCATAGCAAGCCACAAACTCTGCTTCCATAGTGGAAGAAGCTATAAGCGTTTGCTTAATGCTCTTCCATGATATAGCCCCTCCACTCAATAAAAATATGCATCCTGAAGTGGATTTTCTGCTATCCGGACATCCAGCAAAGTCAGAATCAGAATACCCAATGATCTCCAACTGATCTGATCTTCTATATGTAAGCATATAGTACTTTGTTCTTTGAAGATACCTCATAACCCTTTTTGCTGCTTTCCAATGAACCCTTCCAATTTTACTAAGATACCTGCCTAACACTCCTACAATGTACGCAATATCCGGACGCGTACATACTTGAGCATACATTAGACTCCCTATAGTAGATGCATAAGGGATCTTCTGTATTCTATTAACTTCAAGGATGTTATCAGGGCATTGTTTGAGACAAAACTTATCTCCTTTAGCAACAGGGGTATCACCTGGTTTACAACCTTGCATGCCAAATCTCTTAAGCACCTTTTCTATATAGTTCTTTTGTGACAATCCAAGAATGCCTCGTGAACGATCACGATGTATTTGGATCCCTAATACAAAAGAGGCATCATCGAGATGCAAAATATTTAAATCATTGCTGGCAAGCAATATATCATCAACATATAAAATTAAAAATATAAATTTACTCCCATTAAACTTGCGATAAACACAGTTATCAATGATGTTTGCCTCAAAACCAAAAGAGGTAATTACATTATGAAATTTGTGGTACCATTGACGAGAAGCTTGTTTGAGTCCATAAATGGATTTCTTTAGTTTGCAAACCATATTCTTTGGATCTTCGACCATAAAGTTTTCCGGCTGCACCATATAAATTATTTAGTCAATGCCTCCATTGAGAAATGCAGTCTTAACATCCATTTGATGCAACTAAAGGTCAAAATGTGCAACAAGTGACAAATTATTCTAAAAGAGTCTTTCGATGAAACCGGAGCGAAAGTCTCTTTGAAATCAATGCCTTCCTTTTGAGTAAAACCTTTTGCTACAGGACGAGCCTTATATCTTTCCACTTTACCTTTTGCATTCCTCTTGGTTTTAAATATCCATTTACAACAAATGGGCTTCTTACCTTCAGGTAAAGGGGCAAGATTCCAAACTTTATTGTCTTGCATTGATTTATACTCTTCATTCATAGCTTCAATCCACTTTTGAGAATTATTATCTTGCATGGCTTGGTGAAAGTTGACAGGATCATCTTTCGTCAATCCATTATTATCCTCTAACTCTTGAAGAAATACAACATAATCATCCGGAATAGCATTTCTTCTTTCCCTAGTGGATCTTCTTAATGGCAATTCATTTTGAGGTTGTTGAATTTGTTCTTGTAGAACATTAACTTCAACTCGAACAGGATTTTCTTCAACATTGTTTTGTTGGGGTTCTGCATTCACTTCTTGATCAATGGTAGGAACAATGATCTTCACGTTGTCCGAAGAAGTAACTGTAGTAGGAATCATAGACGATGATTCCTCCTCAAAAACAATGTTCCTTACTTCATTTCTCCCTCTCAACTCAACATCCTCAAAAAATGTTGCATTTCCCGTCTCAAATATTTTCCTCAGCATGGGATCATAAAATTTATAGCTCCTAGATCGCACAGAATAACCAATAAAGTAGCTACTCACTGTTTTGGAGTCCAATTTTCTTTCATTTGGCCTATATGGCCTTGCCTCAACTGGACATCCCCAAATGTGAAAATGCTTTAGAGTAGGCTGTTTTCCTGTCCAAAGCTCATAAGGTGTTTTAGTAGCTGCTTTAGTGGTTATTCTATTAAGGATAAAAACTGCTGTCTTTAATGCCTCTCCCTGGAGTGATTTTGATAAGGTAGTATGACTAATCATGCTCCTTACCATGTCTTTAAGAGTCCGGTTTCGTCTCTCATCAACACCATTCATGCTAGGTGGACCCGACATAGTGTATTGTGGAAGTATTCCACATTCCTCTAGGAATTTGGCAAATGGTCCTAGACATTGTTCACCTGATCCGTCAAATTTACCATAATATTCACCGCCACGGTCAGATCTGACAGTTTTAATCCTTTTGTTGAGTTTGTTCTCAACTTCTACCTTAAATTACTTTAACATGTCTAAGGATTCTGATTTATCATGAATAAGATATAGGTAGCCATATCTTGAGTAGTCGCCTATGAATGTTATAAAATATTGTTGACCATTCGATGATGCCTCAGGGAACGGCCCACAAATGTCTGTATGTATTAATTCTAAGACATCAGTTGCTCTATTGGCACCTATTTTCTTATGTTTGATCTGTTTTCCCTTGATACACTCTACATAGACATCAAGGTCTGAAAAACCAACGGATTCCAAAATTCCATCTGACACGAGCCTTTGAATTCTATTTTTAGATATATGACCTAAGTGCTTGTGCCACAATGTGGCTGAAGTTTCCTTATTAGCTTTTTTTTCAGTACCACGTGACTCTACATGCAAGGCTTCATTATAACAGGTATTAACATCAAGCATATATAAGTTATCATTAAAATTAAGGGAACCAGTTCCAATAAGAGTTGAATTCATTGATAAACTAAAAGTACCATTCCCAAATGAACAAGAATAACCAAATTTGTCCAACTTAGAAACAGAAACCAAATTCCGTCTAAATGACGGTATAACAAAAGTATCAAACAAATCCAAATAAAACCGAGTTATTAATAACAACTTAAAATGCCCAATAGCCACCACTTCTACCGATTTTCCATCACCCACATAGATGTATCTTTCAGCATAAGTTAGATTTCGATAGCTCAGGCAACCCTGCATAGAAACACTTATGTGAGTAGCAGCACCAGAATCTAACCACCAAGTGTTTCTAGGTACTGTAGCTAAATTTACTTTAGAATAGACCAAAGCAAAAGATATACCTTTCTTAACACACCATGCGTGGTATTTGGCACAATCTTTCTTCAAATGTCCAGCCTTTTTGCAAAAGTAACAACCATCAGTCTCCTTTTGTTGTTTCTTTTCAGTCGGACCCTTAGTAGTATCTTTATCCTTCTTTCTCTTTTTGTCTTTTCCCTTAGAGGTGTATGCTAAATGAGCACTTTCAGCCTTATCATGCTTCAATCTCTCTTCTTCTTGTACACAATACGAAATGAGCTCATTAAGAGTCCATTTCTCCTTTTGACAGTTATAACTGATCTTGAACTGGTTGTATTCTGAAGGAAGAGAGATTAATACCAAATGCACGAGCAAATCATCTGAAAGCTCAAGCTTAAGTGCCTTAAGTTTTGAAGCAGTGTTAGACATTTCCATAATGTACTCCCTTATGTTTCCTTTGCTTTGATACTTCATGGAAATCAAGCGTTGCAAAAGCATGCTTGTTTCCGCCTTATCGTTTTTTAGCAAAACGTTTTTCAATCTCAACAAGGAAATCTTTAGCATTGGTTATCTTTTCAGATACCGCACCCCTAAATGCCTTCGGAATGCCATGCTTTATGATCATTAGACTCATGCATTTTGAACGATCCCACCTCTCAAAGTTCTTTATAGTATTGGAAGAACTTTCATTCGTAAGAGGGGCGGGTTCATCTATCCTAAGTGCAAGGTCAAGATCCATGCAGCCAAGAACAAGCAAAATGTTCTCTTTCCAATCCTTAAAGTTTGTTCCAATCAGAATAGGAATGTTGTTCAGATTGGCAAATACGGTAGTCAAATTAGCTGTAATTTTAAATTAATCAAATATGCTTACATTATAAAACAACTGTAGTAAATTTAAAATAATTGGTAAGTCTTTGCTCAAGATACCTGGCACAACATTAATATCAAGTCTTTGGACAGTAATATTAAGTGTAAGTGGTATTGTTGTTGTAATCATCAAATATTAACAATAAATTCAAATCAAATAATAATCTTCCTTTGGGCTGATTAATTATTTTCTTGTAAAACTTTATAATTGTTACATATTTATCATCACACATGTGTATCTAATTTGGCCAGATATTAACCTTCCTTTGGGCCGACTAATATTCGCATAAATAAATACACACAAATATTAAACATTTTTCATGAAAAACTAAAATAAGAGAGGTCACTTTGGTGGCGTATTATTTCAATTAGTTCACTTGTAATGTAGGATATTCACAATCAATTTGCAAAAGACGCCAAAAAGTATATGAATTTATTTTAACTCCTTTATTTATGCGTTTTACATAAATTTCATTTTTTTTGTTACTTTTATACATATTGAAAATATGGCTTCATAGTCGTAATTAAAAAAAATTGACATCAACTAAAACTGCAGCAATATATAACAAATGGTATTTGCAATAACAATTAATGATAAAATATTACATATTTTGTTTAACTGTCAATATTCAAGGCAGAAGAAAAAACAAATTTTAACATAGCATGGTCCATACATGTGATATTATATTAGAGAAAGTGAAGCTTTATTTTTTTTAATGAGCGAGCCATACATATAAAATATGTGTATTTATAAAATATAAATGCATTAAATAATAAAAAATATGTCCTTTCTTATTCCAAATGCAAACATGCTGTATCGTTAAATTTATTGCAACTGACGCATTTACTGCATTTATGATAATAAATTAATTTATTTATTACTATAACAACCACATTTAATGCAACTATTATAAAAACTAAGTGCAATTGACCGTTATTGTTAACGCTAAAATTTGAACACTAACACCCCGGTGTGTGTAGTGTAGTTGTGAAAGCACCACCCGTGAATACGGGAATCAAGAGACAACAGTAAGTAACAGAAAATGCAGTAAATGAGCACAGAGTTTTTAGTGGTTCGGCTTATGATCAAGCCTAAGTCCACTTCAATCCTTTTTATTGCTGACTAAATTACAACTTATTACAATCTCTTTCAATTACAATCCAATTCAATTCAAAAAGACAAGTAGCTAGAGAAAACTTTAATGCCACAGAGTTCTTTGAATCCATGATTGAATATGTCGAATCTTTGTGCGAAGTTTGGTCTAAATGTCTTGCGTGAGCTTGAAGTGATGGGGTATAGAATGTCTTGAAGATAGTGGAGCCTTGATGTCACGAAGAGAATGATTCCCCCAAAAGTCCTTTTCTAGTTGGAGCTAGGGTCTTATTTATAGACATTTCTCAGAGTTAGGTCGTAACTCGTACACGACTCATGATAAGTCGTAACTCGTAGATGACTCATGGTAGGTCGCGGCCGACCTACTGGGTTTAGCTCATGGCTTGGTTCAAAGTTTTGCACCCATTTGAATGAATGATACAAGTTCCAAGTCATTCCTGAGTTATCCAAATGCAATTTCCTTTATGCTAGCATGAGTCGTACACGACTCATCATAAGTCGTAAGTCGTCAACGAGTCATTTCATTACAGCATGGTATTGAACTTGTCTCCAAGTCTTAGGTCGTGAACGACTTATATGCAGTTATAAGTCAGCAGCGACTTAAGTGTTGTTGACTCTTCCTTTTAGTGCTTTGAGTCGTCACTCCTTTAGGTCGTGGACTTTCTTAAGTCGTAAGTTGTAAGCTGTGGTCGCGCACGAGTTAACTGGTCGTGGCTCCTTGTTTGCTTGCTTGAGTCGCTGACGATTCAAGGTAGGTCGTAAGCACAATTCTTTAACTCGTGCAACTCCTCAATTGTTGAGTCGGTAACTTGCCGAGTCGTGAAGTACCTTGAGTCGGCCAACACCTTTAAGGCATTAAGGTTATAACCCGGTGAGTCGCTATCCCTCTTGAGTCGTTAAGTCGGCAATCAGTTGAGTCGTCACTCATTTTAGGTTGGCAATGAGCTAAGGCTATTGAGTCGTGACATTCCCTAAGTCGTTTAGGTCTTAACCTGTTAGGTCGTTAGCTCATTAACTCGTAAGCTCTATAACTCGTAGACTCTTTGACTCGTAAGCTCCTTAACTCGTGGTCGAAACGGGGCTAACATTTGCCCCTCGAAGCACACGCTTAAGTCGTAAGTCGTATGCTTCGACTCATCATAACCCGGGCGCGCCGATTCGAGTTACACCGCCTCCAGATATAAAATGCTTGAGTCGTTCCTCCTATCTCACTCTTCTCATTACTTATCCCCTGAGCCATTCCTGCCATTATCACGTCTTCAAGCTTCCAAAGGCGATCTCGACCCAATTTTACTTCTAACCATCTCTAGCTTCACACCACGTAAGCAACTTTCTCTTTTTCCCAATCGCCGATCACCATCATCGATCTCCGCCCATGATTTACATCCTTGAGCCTTGCAAATACTACTGCATGGATCATCGATGGACTTAAGGCTATTTGATTTGATTCAGGATAACTCGCGATTTATAATGATTTCGTGGTGTGATAAGATTAAAGTTAAGGATTGTGAAGTTACTGGATTAATGGGTCAGGAGGAAAAAGCTTGTGGGTTAGGAGAAAAGACTAACGGGTTAGGAGAAGACGTTAACGGGTTAAGAGTGAACCGTTGTTTTGAGTATGATTCAGCAGTCTTATGCGACCAAGTATTCTCTGCGACTTAGCAACCTTTACGACTCAAACCCTGAGTCGTAGCCGAGTTAAAGCTTGAAATCTTGAGTCCTGGCCGTGTTAGTACTTAGGAAATTTCCCACTGCTTTTCCACTGGAGTCCTTCCTCTGTTTCGCGGCCTTTGACCCAAAGCACTGCCGACATAGAACATCATTGATTTAAAATTGAAGCAACTTAAACTGACTCGCCCCTTAATCCTTAAGTCGTGGGCAAGCTAGCCAGAAAACCAATGACCTGACCTAACTTTGAACCATTGCATGGACTTTGAACGGTTGAACTTTATTGCATTCATTCACAGGTCACCTTAACTTGCGAGCTAACAATCTGTCCAATACAACATTTACAGAAAATTGGGACGAATATACTACCATCGACTGCCCACATCAAATGACGGATTAGTTAATAACAGATAATTAACTCAAATAAATTGTGTGAACGAAGTGCTTTCATCAATTTCAAGTAAAATATTATAGCAACACTGAAATAGTCAATTGAAACTGACCAGCCTGCACTAATATTATGCTTGAACTTTAGATTAACAAGTTCTGAAATTTTGTAGTCGATCAATCATCGACTAGTTTAATTCCAGTTATATTTACTTGCTTTTTTTATTAGTTTTGCACGACACTTCACACTTTTAGGAAACGTGCACCTTCACATTTGAATATCCAGTTGCTTGTGTATAATGACTTCTCAGGAAGAAGATACAGCAGTTCAGGCTGGAGAGGCAACTGTTATTCCGGCTTCACTGGTCAATCCTCCCGAAAGAGCCCCTACCACGCTATCGTACAAAGTTTTTCGCCAGTTGTGCGCTCAGTTTGGCATTATTGAATCAGATGTCATTCTTCCCGAGAGAAGTAACACTGCTGACATAGCACCCCCTGGCTTTGTGACAGTTAACCGACAAATGTGCCTGAGCGGGGCCATCCCTCCTTTCAACAACTTTCTCCAGCATCTTCTTCGTCAACTGGCCATCGCTCCATCCCAGCTACATCCCAACGGTTATGCCATTCTAATGGGGTTGGGTGTGCTATTTAGGAGAACGCTTGATCGACTTTCGAGCTTTGATGAATTCTGTTACTTATGTTCCTTTACCCGGACCAAAGATCATCCTTCTATTACTGTTGTGAGAAGCGCCCGAAACCGCAAATTGATAGTTGGCCTTCCAGACACTGCTCATGGGTTCCTAACCCAGTTCTTCTTTGTTCGTTGCCCCCCGGGGTTTTATGCTGTGTGGAGGGAAGGAAGTAAGATCATCCATCTTTGTTACTACGTTTGTTATCCGACTTTTGCGAGACTGAATTGTTAAGTGTTAACTCCGCTTCTTTTTTACTTTCAGCGCTCCCCCTTCCTTCTAGGGATCCCAGTCATAGGCCAACTTTCGAGAGGCTCAAGGCCGTGCCAGTTGAGGAGAGAGACATTCAATTTCTGCTGAAAGACGAATTTTTGCATCAGTACGGACTTTTGCATACTTCTCATTCTACACATCCTCATGAAATCCCAGACTCCCCGGCTAGAGTGTCGGATGCCCCAGCTTCTACCGACACATCCGTACCAAAAGGACCTGCTCCCGAAGCTTCACTAGTGAAGTGCTCCACTTCTTGTGATGTTGCGGGGCCATCTGACAAACTTGCCCTAGTCATTGAGGAAGAGCCTCAGGGATCTCCCCAATGTTCACAGGAATCTGGCGAAGAAGCTAAGAAAACCAGCCCTGCCAAGCAGAGCAGGGACGATACTTTCGAAGGATTGAGCAATCTCTTTGCCACCTCACAAGAGATCTTTAAAGATGATCCTATTACCGCCGGGGTTTCTTCTTCAGTAGTTGAAGCGACTTCCATTCTGCAACAGACTCCGTCAACTCAAGAGTTGACGCTAACTACTACACCCACAACTGCTCCACAATTAAAGAGTGGTTCGTAGTTTGATGCACGTAGTTTGCACATTACACACACTTAGAATTTTTTGGCATTTTTATGCTTCTAACTTTTTGTACTTTGAAGAATTCTAAAATTTAGCTCGTTTTATTTTAGAACCTCCGATGAGACGCAGCGGATCCTACTATGATGACTTCCAGCGCTACGGGAGGTGTAGCCAATATGATTATAGGCGTTACCTCCCCTCTTACAGAGAATCCGATGAAGAAAGAGCCGCCCGAAAGGCTCAAGAGAAGAGGGCTCAAGAGGAGCATTATGAAAGAAGAGAGAGGGAGGAGCGCCACGATTCTTCGCAGAGAGGCGACGATTCCCATAAAAGAAAATCCCATGATGACCGAGGAAAAAGTCATATGGTTGAAGATTCGAGCAAGCGAGCCCGACATGGTGAGAAGCACACCTCTGCAACTCCTGAAAAGGTTACTGCCCCTGCCTCGCTTGACATTCCTTCTGTCTCTCCCGCTCTTGGGAAAGCAGATATTCAAACAATAATCAGCAGGCCCAAATTCCAAGTTGGACCGGGCCCGGCCACTTTGCAAAGTCGGTTTCCACAGTGGTGTCTGAAGGGAGCAAGGTTCGACCTTGACTTGGTCCCCATTGACAAGTCTGCCATGTTACGAAACCTCGATGCCGTCAAGCTTGATATTGAGAGGATGTCAAACTGGCAAAAACTTGTTGACGAGCTCCAAAGGGTTAATCGTGCAAATATAGAGGCCATGCTCACTATGGAAAATGATAAAGCCGAATGGCAAAAGGTTCTCGAGCAATAAGATACTGAAATGACGAGCATCGCTTCTTACAATGAAGAGCTTGAAGCAAAAGTTGAGGAACTGAAACAAGAGCTTGCTACTTCCTCTACTTCCTATTCTCAAAAAGAAGAAGTGCTCCTAAAACAAGTGAAAGATGCTCATGCCAGCCAAAGGGATGCCGAAGACAGGCTTGAAGTGCAGAAAAGAATTAGTGAGGGCTATGTTGCTGATATTGAAGAGCTTTGGAAGAAAAACAGCTCCCAAGAGGCGGAGATTCAAATGCTTAAGCTTCAACTTTCCAAAGCTGAAAGGGAGCGTGATGAGGCCGTTGCCGGCAAAATTGCAGCTGAAGAATCTCACGAGGCAACGAGGACCAATATCAGCTCAACATTATTTGATTTCTACCTGCATAGCATCTTGGGGCGCGGTAGCCTCGCCTTTCTAGGCCCCAAGTATGAAATTACTCTGGCTGAAGTTTGGGAGGCCGCACTCGATATGCTTGGCGGTAAAGGTGATGGCTATGCTGAGTCAGCTCTTGAGGAGCATTATCTTGATGATGATGCTCGCACCGCTCTCGCCAGGGGGAGAGAACAGCTTGCAAAATTAAGGGCTGAAACAGCGGCAGGAGAATATTCAGGAAAAATTGTCTCAACTGTTCCAATTCAGCCTTCTCCTTCGGCCGAGATTGACATTATCGGTTCCAGTTCTCTTTCTATATCTCCTACCAAAGTTACCGCCGAGATCACAAGCATACAAGGTGGGGATGAAGGTGACGAGAGTGCCGAGGCACAGGCTTACGAAGTTGATGTCAGGAAACCAGCTTCTGCAGGTAACCCTACTGTTAATCTTGCCCAAGTAGACTGCTCATCTGTTTCTTACGAGCTTGATGAGCTTCTTGACTACTTCTTGAACCTCAGCGAACCTTTATCTCCGCTTTTTACTGACTTGAACTTTTTTCCTTCTATAGAGAAAGCACCGAGAATTGTTCAGGCTTCTCCTCCTCCAATTATTCCTTCTCCGCCTCTTAAGGTCACTCCTCCTTCTGCCTCGCAACCCGGGTCACAAGAGGAGCAAATAGAAGCTCTTCACGGCTTGGATGATCCTGTTGCTTCTCAAGATACGAGAGGATAAGAAACTGAAGGAAGCGAGAAGACCCCAGAACCTACTGGCTCTGATGATGAACCGCTATCCAAACTTTTTTCTCCAGGGAGTGGGTCTTCCTCCAAAAAGAGGGGAAAGCAGGGAGTCTCTAAGAAGAAGAAGAAATCTTCGATTGGCGACGAAAAAATGGAAGAAAGTCCGACTGTGCCCCTCTCTCCTTTGTCCCCTACCCTCAGAAACCGACCTGAGAAGTTGGTCATCTGGCCAGGTGCGGGCTCAAAAGGTGGAAAGAAGAAGAAATGATGGCCCTGGTTCTGTGGCTTTCGTATCGCTCTTTGCTTTTTGTATATACTGACCGGAGATTGTGCGGATACCGGCCTCCGTTTTTCTTTTACTCTTTACTTTGGAACTTGTATCTGTACAAAATTTTAACAGTGTTCAATAAAATAATTCTTTTTCTTCATACAAACTTCTGTCTGTATCTGAAAATGCATTTATTATTCATTTTTGTACAAGTTTCTTTGTACGATATTGCAGTGAGCTTGTGGTATATTGTTCGAGCGCAATTTTACCGATGTAGTTATACCATATTGCCCCTATACCATAAGCTCGTTGCAATATTTTATATTTTGAGGGGACTTGTACTTTTATTTTCTAGAGAATAATTATTCCATACTCGGAGGAATATTATTTCGTTAGAAAACAGAATACAACTTCCTCCAAATGAGTTTTTATGCTTTATCCTTCGAAGATATCACTTTTTTTTTGTGCATATACAAATTTTACAAAGTGAATTCTCTTATGCGATAAAGCGGGCCTCTGAAGGACACTTTAACTTCTTTTTGAGGAAGATTATTTTCCAGAATAGGTAAATCATTTTCCCTTCGAAAGTTAAAGTGTGCCTTTGATGAGATTTTTTTTTTTATACCACAGTAAAGGGCTTTTTGATTTTTGTTTCTTTGAAAAGTTGCACCTCTGAGGAAGGCTTTTTCACGTTTCAACACCTGCAAGTTTTATTTCAATCTTGGTGAAACGTGTGCCTCCGAAGAGATCTTTTTGCCTGATTGTGCCTCCGGGAGGAGGTCTTTTCGTTTCTGCCTCTGGGAAGAGGTCTCTTTTTTTTTTGGTGAAGTGAAGCTCCGAAGAGCGGCTGTAGCGCTTCAATCTTGGTGAAATGTGCCTCCGAAGAGGGCTTTACTTTGTTTTGCATTTCAACTCTGGTGAAGTGGACCTCCGAAGAGGGGCTCTTACACTTCAACTCCTGGTGAAATGTGCCACCGAAGAGGGCTTTATTTTGTTTTGCATTTCAACTCTGGTGAAGTGGACCTCTGAAGAGGGGCTCTTACCCTTCAACTCCTGGTGAAATGTGCCTCCGAAGAGGGCTTTATTTTGTTTTGCATTTCAACTCTGGTGAAGTGGACCTCCGAAGAGGGGCTCTTACACTTCAACTCCTGGTGAAATGTGCCTCCGAAGAGGGCTTTACTTTGTTTTGCATTTCAACTCTGGTGAAGTGGACCTCCGAAGAGCGGCTCTTACACTTCAACTCCTGGTGAAATGTGCCTCTGAAGAGGGCTTTATTTTGTTTTGCATTTCAACTCTGGTGAAGTGGACCTCCGAAGAGGGGCTCTTACACTTCAACTCCTGGTGAAATGTGCCTCCGAAGAGGGATTTATTTTGTTTTGCATTTCAACTCTGGTGAAGTGGACCTTCGAAGAGGGGCTCTTACACTTCAACTCCTGGTGAAATGTGCCTCCGAAGAGGGCTTTGATTGCCTGGAAGTTACTCTCTCATGGTTGGAGGGTCATGAGTCCTCCAATCTTTTTTGTTGAGTAGAGAACTTTCTTTTTTGTGGCATATGCCTCGTTAGAGGTCTTTATCCTCCGAAGAGTTGTGCCTCCGAAGATGGCTTATGCCTCCGAAGAGGGCTTTAGTTGTTCCTTGTCCACTTGCTTATGCCTTTTCAGCGATCCTCTATTTTTCTTTTCAAGCTCACACTCCCTTCTCTTACAAGTAGTTTGTTTAATCCAAAGAAGTGTACTTCATTGCTAGGCAAGTTCGTGAGAACAGACATAAGCTTCTTAATTGGATGTTTGTTTGTCCAAACGATCTCAATTTATTAGCAAGGGCCCGTTTTCGGCGAAATCATTGGCCGTTCAATTGAAGCACTTCCTATCTAGGATTTGAATTCGGGGCTTTTGTGGCTCGAAATTTGTTTGTTGAATGATAACAAGAATCTCTTGGTCTTGTAACGTGCAAGTTTTATTTTCATTGTCTGCAAAAATTTAAATCGACATTTCAGCAATACATTTAATGTACTTTTCATATCGAAAATAAAGCAAACATGTAATAATAATAAGGAGCACAAGATTTATAGTGGTTTGGCCATGAATTTGGGCCTACATCCACTTTATAGTCTTTCATTATTCACTTGCATCGGCTTTACAATTGCTTTCAATTACAAGAATCATACATTCATAATTTTTTTTTTTTTACAATATTTCAACAAAGCTTTCAAGTAAAGTGTGGACGCAAGTGGTTGCTGTTCGAAGCCCTTAGAATTTGATCTCCTTCGACAGTAGTGAGTTTGAATGTGCCGTCAAGAAGCTTCTGACCTATGACATATGGTCCTTCCCAATTTGGCCCAAACACACCTGTTGCCGTCATAATTCTCTTCAAGACTAGATCTCCAATTTCAAAGCTGCGTTGGTGAACTTTGGAATTGAAATGTCTGGCTATCTTTTGCTGATGTGCTGCAATTCTGAGCTTAGCCTCTTCTCTTTTTTCATCAAGGAGATCTAGTGCCTCAAGCTGTAGTTTTTCATTCTCCGCTTGATTGAAATGGATTCTTCTATGTGAAGGGACCTCTGTTTCTACCGGAATCATTGCTTCTGACCCGTATGCCAATGAAAACGGAGTACGCCCAGTCGCAGTTTTGTGGGTGGTTCTGTACGCCCATAGTGCTAGTGGTAGCATATTGATCCAACCACCTTTTGCTCTTTCGAGTTGCTTATTGATGGTTGACTTGATAATTTTGTTTACTGCTTCCACCTGCCCGTTTGCCTGCGGATGAGCCACTGCTGAGAAGCTTTTTCGGATTTTGAATCCCTTGCAAAAATCTTGGAATTCTTCACTTTCGAATTGAGTACCATTGTCTGTAATTATCTTTTGAGGCACACCATATCTGCAAATGATACTTTTAGTCACAAAATTTATCATTTTTGTGGAGGTGATCGTAGCCAATGGTTCAACTTCAGCCCATTTAGTAAAATAATCTACGGCAACAACGACATATTTGATTCCAGATTTGGCAGTTGGTAAAGGTCCTATAAGGTCTATCCCCCAGATTGCAAATGGCCATGGACTGACCATCTGTGTGAGTTCAGTGGAAGGTGCTCTAGGAATTTTGGCAAATCTCTGGCACTTGTCACATTTTCGGGAATAGTCTGTAGCATCTCGATTAATTTCTGGCCAAAAATATCCGTATCGGAGAACCTTTTTTGCTAAAGTTTGACCACCTAAATGATCACCACATTCTCCTCCATGTACCTCAGCTAGGATTGTTTTGGACTCTTCTCTAGATACACATCGAAGTAATGGCATTGAGAATCCCCGTCTGTATAATTGGCCATCCTGGACTATATAGCGAGAGGCTTTCCTCAGTAGCTTCTGTCGTTCTTTTGAATTTTCCGGTAAAGAGCCATTGAGCAGATATTCTGTTATTGGAGTCATCCATGATTCTTGCTCTTGAGACACACTCATGATCCAATCAATATCCATCTCATTAATGCTTGGAGCTGACAGGACTTCCACTAGAGCTAACCCCAGAAATTGAGCTTCGCCTGTGCTAGAGTACTTTGCGAGAGAATCTGCTTTCGTGTTTTCTTCTCGAGGAATATGGCTTACGACAAGTAGGCAGGCAGATTTCCCCCTTTTGCTTGAAATTCCTTCTTGACTTGGCATACAATAAGCTGAGAATCACTGAAGATCTGTAATGCTCGGATGTTTAGTTCTTTAGCAATTCTCAAGCCAGCGATGAGAGCTTCGTATTCTGCTTCATTGTTCGTTGAAGGAAATTCCAATCTTAGCGCATAGCATAATGACCGACCTTCAGGGGCTTCAAGTACAACCCCGACTCCAGAACAGTAGTCATTTCTCGCGCCATCAACATATAACTTCCAGTGGATTGGGGAATCGTCGATCGTTTCTTCCCCACCGTTACCCTTATCTGTGAATTTTACGATGAAATCCGCTAAAGCTTGTCCGTTGATTGCTTTTCGGGGGTGATAAGTGATGTCATATTGACTGAGTTCAATGTTCCACTTTAGAAGAAGACCCGAAGTCTCAGGGCGAAACAGGACTTGCTTTAGAGGTTGATCAGTGAGGACTCTGATAGGATGAGCTTGGAAATATTGCCTCAACTTCCTCGATGCAATCAGTAGACAATATGCGAGTTTTTCCAACTTGGAGTAATTCATCTCTGCCCCAGTGAGTCTTTTGCTGATGTAGTAAATCAGATGTTGAATCCTTTTGTCTTCTCATATCAGCGCTGCACTTAGAGCATGAGATGATACTGCCAAGTATATAAGAAGATCCTCACCATCACCGGGCCTAGAAAGTATTGGAGGCGTTTCCATATGACAAATCAATTCATCAAAGGCCTTTTGGCATTCGGGAG
This sequence comes from Allium cepa, assembly GCA_030765085.1. Classification (NCBI taxonomy): domain Eukaryota; kingdom Viridiplantae; phylum Streptophyta; class Magnoliopsida; order Asparagales; family Amaryllidaceae; genus Allium; species Allium cepa. The sequence continues at coordinate 380,133,600 of CM060942.1, read as the reverse complement.
TCCAATCAAAGTTTTTCTTTCCTTTCTTTAGAGCGTCAAAGAATGGGATGCATTTATCAGTAGCTTTGGAAATGAACCGACTCAAGGCGGCGACTTTTCCGTTGAGACTTTGCAATTCCTTCTTCGTTCTAGGAGCTTTGACTTCTTTTAAGGCGGTAATTTGAGCTGGACTAGCTTCAATGCCCCTAGCGCTCACGATGAAACCTAAGAACTTTCCGGACACCACTCCAAACGAACATTTTAAAGGGTTAAGCTTCATTCTGTATTTTCGAAGGACTGCGAACATTTCTGCTAAGTGTTCTATGTGATCCACTGCTTTCTTAGACTTTACTAACATGTCGTCGACGTAGACTTCCATAGTCTTGCCCAATTGTGGTTTGAACATAGCATTAACAAGTCTTTGGTAGGTTGCCCCCGCATTCTTCAGCCTGAAGGGCATAACTTTGTAGCAGTAAAGACCAACATCGGTGATAAAGCTCGTGTCCTCCTGATCTGGCTCATGCATCATAATCTGGTTATATCCGGAGTAGGCATCCATAAAAGATAACAATTCATGTCCCGCTGTTCCATCTACCAGTTGATCGATCCTGGGTAATGGGAAGCAGTCTTTGGGGCAGGCCTTGTTTAGATCTGAAAAATCGATGCACACTCTCCACTTTCCGTTGGCTTTCTTAACCAGCACTGGATTTGAAACCCAATTCGAATAGGTAGATTCTTTGATAAAGTCATTCTCCATGAGCCGATCAACTTCTTCTTTTAATGCTGCTGACCTTTCTGGACCTTGGGTTCTTCTTTTTTGTTTCACAGGCGTAAACTATGGATCAATATTCAGAGCGTGTACTACAGCTTCTGGGGATATTCCGCACATATCGGCATGAGTCCAAGCAAAAACATCCAAATTTGCTTTTAAAAAAGATATTAAGATATTCTGAATTGACACATTAAGTTATGAACCCACATTTAACACCTTATTTGGGTCCTTCGGGTCAACAGGTACCGATACTGTCGTTTCCACCGGTACCACTCTATTCTCCCCTGCACTGGCTTTTCTAGGATCCATCTCTTTTCGTGCTCCGCTATGCTTGCCAGTGCAGGGTCCGCCTTGTAATTGCTACAAGGTTGGTTCTTTGATGCGGACTGGGGTTGCCGCATCCTTTCCCATTTCTCTTTTCCTTGCCTCTTGCAGCTCTGTCAGATAACACTCCCGCCAGGCATTTTGATCCCTTTTTATAACTCCTACTCCATTGTCTGTGGGGAATTTAATGGTGAGGCACCATGGGGCCAGAACAGCTTTGAATGCTGCAAGAGTTGGACGGCCAAGGAAAGCATTATAAGCGGAAAATTCGTCAACAATCACAAAAGTTTGCTTGCGGACTACTTTTCTTTCTCCCTCTCCGAGTTCTACAAGCAAATCAATGGTTCCTATCGGCTGCTTTGGCTCCCCAGTGAAGCCAGCGATTTTCTATGACGAGGCTTGCACATCAGCCATAGGGATCTTCATTTGGTCGAATGTTTTCTTGAAGAGGATATTGCAAGATGCGCCACAATCAATGAGAACTCTTCTGACAATAGCTGGCCCGATACCAGCCGAGATGACTAAGGGATCCAAGGTAGGAGCTTCAATACCTGTGGAATCCCTGGCCCTGAACACAATATCATCATTGAAAGTACTTTGTTGTTTCAGGGGCGTAGCGTCTTCTAAAACAAAGACATCTTCTTTGGCCGGTACATATTTCAAAGCCCGGATATACCTTTCCATCTCACCCCAGCTCCTGCCCTCTGGGTGAGGTCCTCCCGTAATGACATTGATAACAGGCCTTCCGGATTCATGCCCTGCAGTCTTCTCACTTGTCCTAGGTTGATGAGCAGGAGCTTGTTGCCCCTGACTAGACGAAGCAGGATTGCTGCTATTCTTTTCCACAAATTGCTGCAGCTTGTTTTCCCTTATCAACTCTTCAATCAAATTCTTCAATTGGCGGCATTCATTGGTATCATGACCGGGTTGATTATGGATGTGGCAGAACTTCCCGCTTTGTATAGCTTTTTTCCCGGTTCTCAGAACGGAAGGTTTAGGATAATCAACAGAATCTTTAGTGGCAAGGTAAATACGCTCCGGCGTATCTAATAAAGGAGTATATTCCGATGGCTTGAAGGAACGAGGCTTCTTCAGATTTTTCTGTTTCTTCCCATCGTTATTTTCCCTTTTCTGTCCTACAGATTCATTCTTGCGTGGAGCAGCAATGTTATCTTCAACTTTTTCCAATACTGCCTTTACCGGTACAGGACGGCTTTCTAGGCGTATGAACTCATCTGCTTTCTTGTAAAATTTTTCAAGGGAATTTGGTTCCTTCGTGTTCAGCCATTTTCCAAATTCGCTCGATTTGTCAATGGCCCTCATCAGATAAGTCCAGATCATCCGTGGTTCTGCATTGTCTACCTCGGCCAGTGCTATATTAAAGCGAATCAAGAAAGATCTGATAGTTTCCTCTGGATTCTGTTCTAAACTTGACAACAACATGATATCTTTGGCTTTTGAAGCATATAGTCTGAACTGCTCCTTGAATTTCCGGGTTAAGTCAGAAAACTGATCTATAGACCGGATCGGTAAATTGGTGAACCAAAGAAGAGCTACACCTTCCAGATATACAGGAAAATATCGGCACTTTATTTCATCAGAAGCTCTGGCACCTGTCATGTGCCAATCATACTTATACAAGAATTCGGATCGCTTGTCCCCTTGTAAGCTGGAATGGTTGGAGGGACGAACTTCCTCGGAAATTCAGCCTTTAAGATCCTTTCGGTAAACGGGGTTTTACTTGGAGCGAAACCCCATTCTTTCTCGTCTTCATCCCTTTGCATGCTCTCTTTCATGATTTGTCGAACCATTTCAGAAAGACACCCCTCATCATTTCGAGCTTTAGGTCCACCAACTTCAGGAAGTGTCTGCTCAAAGGGGTTGGCAGCCCTCTCAGGACCGTTCCTTTCTTCAGCATCATGAACGTTGCCAGGTAAGTTCCTTTCATTACTCGTTGGTTGACGGTTTGCCCCAAGCAAATCGTTCAACCTATTCAAAATTAGAGCATTTTGGGCATTCTGAGCTTCCAATTGTGCACTTTGGGCATTTATCTGCTAGTTCAGCTCTAAGATTACAACATCCAACTCTGCTTTTGTAACCCCAACAGGTGGAGTGGCTTGATTAGGTACTGGGGAAGCGGAGGTTCCCTCTTGAACATTTCCAGATCTAACAGATCTACTCCTTCTCCTTGGAGCCATGATTTCAGATAAACTTCTAGTCTTCAGAGAGATTACTTCAACAAACTTTCGTGGAGCAATGATGATAATTCACCTGAGTTTAGTTCTCAGTGAAAGCACCAAAATTGTTAACGCTAAAATTTGAACGCTAACACCCCGGTGTGTGTAGTGTATTTGTGAAAGCACCACCCGTGAATACGGGAATCAAGAGATAACAGTAAGTAACAGAAAATGCAGTAAATGAGCACAGAGTTTATAGTGGTTCGACTTATGATCAAGCCTACGTCCACTTCAATCCTTTTTATTGCTGACCGAATTACAACTTATTACAATCTCTTTCAATTACAATCCAATTCTATTCAAAAAGACAAGTATCTAGAGAAAACTTTAATGCCACAGAGTTCTTTGAATCCATGATTGAATATGTCGAATCTTTGTGTGAAGTTTGGTCTAAATGTCTTGCGTGAGCTTGAAGTGATGGGGTATATAATGTCTTGAAGATAGTGGAGCCTTGATGTCACGAAGAGAATGATCCCCCCAAAAGTCCTTTTCTAGTTGGAGCTAGGGTCGTATTTATAGACATTTCTCGGAGTTAGGTCGTAACTCGTACACGACTCATGATAAGTCGTAACTCGTAGATGACTCATGGTAGGTCGCGGCCGACCTACTGGGTTTAGCTCATGGCTTGCTTCAAAGTTATGCACCCATTTGAATGAATGATACAAGTTCTAAGTCGTTCCTGTGTTATCCAAATGCAACTTCCTTTATGCTAGCATGAGCCGTACACGACTCATCATAAGTCGTAAGTCGTCAACGAGTCATTTCATTACAGCATGGTATTGAACTTGTCTCCAAGTCTTAGGTCGTGAACGACTTATCTGCAGTTATAAGTTAGCAGCGACTTAAGTGTTGTTGACTCTTCCTTTTAGTGCTTTGAGTCGTCACTCCTTTAGGTCGTGGACTTTCTTAAGTCGTAAGTTGTAAGCTGTGGTCGCGCACGAGTTAACTGGTCGTAGCTCCTTGTTTGCTTGCTTGAGTCGCTGACGATTCAAGGTAGGTCGTAAGCACAATTCTTTAACTCGTGCAACTCCTCAATTGTTGAGTCGGTAACTTGCCGAGTCGTGAAGTACCTTGAGTCGGCCAACACCTTTAAGGCATTAAGGTTATAACCCGGTGAGTCGCTATTCCTCTTGAGTCGTTAAGTCGGCAATCAGTTGAGTCGTCACTCATTTTAGGTTGGCAATGAGCTAAGACTATTGAGTCGTGACATTCCCTAAGTCGTTTAGGTCTTAACCTGTTAGGTCGTTAGCTCATTAACTCGTAAGCTCTTTAACTCGTAGACTCTTTGACTCGTAAGCTCCTTAACTCGTGGTCGAAACAGGGTTAACAGTTATGTGATCCAATACGTATTACAAGAACATTAAAAGGCATGAATATGTTTCCATATGGGTGAAAACAAAACTTAACATGGTAACCATCTATAGCAATAAAAAAATTGTACAGTCACAATACCACTGACAATAAAATATGAATAATACAAGTAGCAACAATTAAAGGCATCAGATTTGAACAAGCGGGATTAATTCATGATTTATTTATATAGATCTGAAACAAAAGCATCAGCTGAATCAATAAGAAAAGAGAAAATTTCACAGATCTGAAATAAAGGCATCGAATTAATCAAGATTTGAACAAGCGAAATTAATTCATGAATTATATATATAGATCTGAAACAAAGGCATCAGATGAATCAATAAGAAAAGAGAAAATTTCACAGATCTGAAATAAAGGCATCAGTTTAATCAACCAAAATTGTAAATCCAAGAACCCTAATTTCATATGTTCTTAAAACCAAAGAATTTCTCAATAAAATCAATGATCGGTGGCTCTTAACACTTGTTGTAATAAATAAATTCCAGATCTGAATACATACAACCCATATTGATTCTATCGAGAAACAAATATATGAGATTAAATAGTTCAGCAGAAGTCGTACCTGAATCCATTGATGTTTGCAAAAAGAAGATCAACTAGCGTCTTAGATCTTCCAAATTGACACAAGCTTAGATCTAAAAATTCTCTTTAGAAGAGGGTGGAGAGAATATGATAAGACTTGTGTAATTTATGGACCATAACCGCATATATATAGTGTGTGACATTTTTCAGTTTGGCCCTTCAACAAACTAAAATTGTCACTCTGGTATCCACACATTATAAATTTACATGACGAATATACCCCTTAAGTCTTGTTGTATTTATTCCAAATAGATCACATAATTAAACTTAATCCCAAGATAGCCCATACATTCGAATATTAAAATATGTGGCCCCATAATGCTGAATTATTCCAACAACCACATCTTGGGAATTACCACTAAGATCACTAGCGAGTAGTTCTTGCATTACGGAGATTTCAAAATACGATAGGACCACTACTATAACAAGTATCTCTATATTGGGAGCGATTCAGAGAATGTCAACAAACAGTCCTTCCGCTATGGAGATCTTTAGTCTTCAATATAACAAATATTTTCAGAATGTAGACACTGCCATATAAATATACTTTGGGGTAAACCCCTGGGACACGTGACAACAATCCGTACATTCTAAAGATCCCTAGTCTTCAATAATGATCATTTTCAACAGTTTTCACTTTTGGACATATACATCGGTTGGAAGTGATTTTCAGATAGGAATTACCCAAACCCGACCCCAGTTTCTCCGCACCAATAATCGGTTAAAAAAATGTTAAGCCCATACGTGACTATCAATCATCATTCAATTTAATTCATCTTTTTATTCATTCATAAATATCTCTTAGAGATATTCATTAAATTATTCCTTTTATCTTTTTTAGAGTATATGGAATCATTAAGCCTTATTTTATTAAATACTTTGTTTAATTAAAACCCTTTTCAAATATTGGAATAATTTCAAATCATTTCACCTTTTATTTAGGAAAATATTTTCAAATCATTTATTTAATTCTTCAACAAAGGTTTTCCATTTCAAATCATAACTTTTAAATAAGTCAAAATGATGTTATTTAAGACCTCATTTACTATAAAATCACATCAATAAATTTTAAGCATAAAAATTAAAATAATTCAAAATAATTATTTACATCTTATATCGGAAAACATTATTTCAAGAATCCAGGTTTTTTCTTTGAAATATTCTATCCCTTGCCTAAGTCTCCTTAGATCTCACCGACGAAACACGTGTACTACTCGTTTCCGCATACTCCTTTCATTTTTAGAAATAATTTATAGAACTTATAGATAGTTATTTAAAACACTTAATTATTCTTTTTAAAAATCATTTATAAAATATATGAAAAAGAATGGTTAAGTTTAAAATCATATTACACAAGTTATAAAATTGCTGCGAAAAGTGCTGCGAATAGTATATTAAAGCTTCTTTGATCAAAACAACAGTTTTACCTCACATATGTTCATTTTTCCAACCCAAACTACTTTTAATACACTTTAAATGATTTATAAGATTTATTCCATATTTTTATACATTTTAAACATATATATTTAGAACATTTGATACTTTAGCTACCGAACTACCAAAGTGCGATTTTATCGAAATCTTGATTTGCACATATTTCAAGATCTATTTAATGAAATTTTGATTTTCTTTCTTCATTTAAAAATTATGGTTACAATAGTCTGGAAAATTCTTATCTCGTAGAATTTGGAGCTATATTCTATTTTCTATAATTGTTTGAATTCTACGGTGCAAAATCGTGAACTACCTTTACGCGACGCGTCTAGTTTTGATTTGTTTTTCAAATTTTTTTCAAACTTCATGGAAACTCTTTTAAATATTTATAAAATGTTTCTAAACTAATTTAAACTCATTTAAACAAATACTTTTCATATTTGAAACTCATATTTCATTTCACTCCATATTATAATATTATATTATTATAATATAATTTTCAACCTTTTTAGATATTTTAAAACCAATATGAGACTAAACAACTCCGTACAGATCTTTATATGGATTTAATTCTCATCTAATTAACTACGATTAATTATAAAATGTTGCTCTTATCATTTATCAAACTATGTAATCATGCATATTAACATCTACATATTCAAACGAGTAATCAACCAAGTAATCACACATTTAATCGTCCAATATATTTCAACTTTCAATCATTATACTTGAAATAATTTAGAGATTAATTAGTAAATTTAAATGTGAGTACCCACAATCAAATTTCTCCCTCCTGTCCGAGCTCCAGAAAATTCGATAGAGCTTTCGCAGTACTTCAAACTTCCTTCTATCCTCTTGGAATGAATCCGAAGGCACTTCCTTATCTTTTTCTTGCATCAGAGCTTCTCGGTCTTCTTCCTTTCTTCAAAATGGATTCGGCTAGGCCTTTAGGTGGAGATGTGTTTGCTTATGGGGTGTTGGGTATGTAACGGTGATTTATAAGTGGGAAGAGAAGTGATTTGCACTTTATTTTGAAGTGGATTGATATCGTATACTTGCTTAAATAATTCCTCTTCAACTCTTACATTTTGCCATTAATTTTTTATTATAAGAAGCCATTAGAGAAGCTTGGTAAAGTGAGAAGAAAAAGAATAATGGTATGCAGAAATGTGAAGGAATGCATGACTATTTATAGAAAAAGTAAAAAGTGGTAATTTACCAAATTAACGCCCTACCAAATTACCAACATACTGTTGGATATTTTTCTTAAACTTAAAACCACCATTTTTTAACACTTACCATCATCCCATCACATCTCCTTTTGTGACGATACGGATTTTGCTCGCTCGAAAATCAACATCCATACTTCATATCATATCCGAATGCCATAGATTCAACCGTTCAAATCCGATTCGCCGGAGCTTATAACAACATTAAGTAAATAACACAGCGGAATAAAAGAATAATACATTGATATACAGCTTTGATACAATATCTGATACAACAGATGATCCAATAGATATCAATATACATCAGAGATATGATACAATAAAATAGCAGCGGAAAAGAAAATATATAACATCTAGCAGCGGAACAATATAACTTTGAGATAGTCTTCAAGGAAGAACTCCAAAACTACAACTCCATTTCCAAGAATCAATCCAGCAATAGCTCGAACCCCCAATAACGATGCACCAAGCTAAGCAAGACTGGTGTGGCCCAAAGACTGAACTAACTCCAGATAATCCACTATATCTAACTATCTGAAAAACCCAACTCTAGACTGCTCGTGTAGAAAATAATGAGCACCCAGAGTTTAGGAAAGAACAATAAACTCCGGATCAGTCGTGGGACTGGTGTGAGTAACGAAAACAGTTTGTCTTTTAAAACAATCTACAAAAGATTTTAAAATCAATTCGCAATGCTTTTAAAAATGAGACTACCATAAGACCTCCCACCACACACACAATGCAAACGCAGACTTGGAGGAGATTTCTTCTTATGTTAGTCAAAGATGCTTGATACGCATTAAAAGAAACATTTGATATTATTATTAGTGCATAGTGTAGAAAACATTTCGAAAATAGAATATAAATCTTAGCCAGCATAGGTACCATTATATTATGCCTGCTATAGCTACCTCCTGAGGAAGCAGGTTCTACAACTAAAACCGTACAAGATCGTATTGTTTCTTTGGATTTCCAATGAATGGTCAGGCCAAGGAACTTCCCATTGCCACATGAGAACGCCTCTGGAAGGACGTCCCCAAGAACCAAACCGGATCTCTGCCAACACAAGGCCGGGTTACCCGTAACTGGGCAACTACTGACACGAGTATACCATCCCCCGGTCCTTTGGGACCTTTAACCGAGCGCTCGTAATCAACATCACACCAAAATAATAAGTGTTTCAACATGAGTAAGCATCTGGGCTCCATACCATGATACCACCCTTTTCCAGAAGGAAATGCACATACCCTAAAGGGAGCTACCCCTCATAACCTTGCCGCATCTTTCCTGTTTTGACCATTCCGGAGTGTGAGGCTCGACGAAGTCTCGTCCACAAAGCCACGCTTTATATAAAAGCTGTGCTTTGGGTCAACAAATGATCATAGAAATGATCACAAAGATAAACGATCAAGCAAATGATCATATCACAAATGATCAAACAATGATCATTTCACAGCAACACTCAGCATGTCACATTACCAAATTGGGAATATATCGCTGATAAACTTCAACTACATAACCTCTGAGCTCGTACGTCTCAGAGAAGGGTGTTAAGCTAAAAGAATAAATTCTCCGACACCAACAGAAATATATTTGAAAGAAATCATCTTTATATCTCAACTTGTAATGTCAGACATACAATCCATACAAGTCTGTTCTGGGTTCGAACAGAACCGAAGGCACTTACAAAGAAGTCCTTGCAATCCGGATATTCACAATCCCGATCGGATGTCCCATCACTTAGGGAGTCTCCATACCGGCGCGACTCGGTGCAGAGACAATCGATAGGTCATCCTATCGCTTTCGCAAATACCCGGTCTTCACCACCGGTCTTCAAATGCTATCCATAACGTCAAATCACATATTCAGAATGGGTTATACGGCCCAAAGGTCCTTTCCCGGCTAAACCGAATAGTGAGCGAAAACATTTAAAACATATGGATATGAGATTTCAATTAATTCACAACTTAATAATTCAAAACTTTCTTTCAAATGGTTTAAACAAATTACCATTTTAAATCTTTTAAGCATAAGATTTATTTCATAAAGTTCACCTAGTTTCTCAAAGATTCATTCCTGGATTTCAAAACAATTCCAATTCAATTGAATTTAATTCATTAAATCTTTAAAATTAAGATTTAACTTATATCTTTCAAAGTTCGTTCCCAAATATTTTCTTTCAAAATTCGTTTCCAGATATTCATCTATAACTTGGAAGATTATTTCAGTTGAAACTTGAAATCCTTTTAATACAATTTGAAATTCATTTCTCCTATGAAAGCTTTTTTATCATTTAGAAACAACAGTGTTATTTCAGAAAAACCTTATTTCATTTATACAAGTTACAATCTTTGGGTTAATTCAAATTCCCAAAAATAATACTTTAAAAGTGGTTTAACTCATAATGACTAGTATGATATCGTTAATCGCTAGTTTCAAATTACAGAATTCAATTTGAATATTGAATTCAAATTTAAACTAAAGTATTTAAATTCCAACACTTAATCCAGTTATTCAAAATAAATTTCCATCTTTGAAATTCCATTTCAAAAGCTTTTCACCTCAAACCCAATCCATTTTCAAAACATTTGTATCCAAAATTCAAATTCAAAACTATTTCAAACAATCTGTGACTTAACCGATTTCCTCGTGAAATCCATAATTGTGTGTGTATGGTGTAGTCCAGGGGTTTAACACAATCGTGCAACATCATTCAACCATCACAGATCAAATACAGAAATTTGTTTGATAAGTGGTATAAACTATAACGCTTACATTTGATAAGCGGTATAAACCATAACACTTATCTTTTAGTCATAGAACACAGATATATATATATATATATATATATATCACAGATAATAATTGCATCTATCACAGATAAATAAATTACATTTCAGATCATGACACAAATCAAGACATATCACAAAGCATCAATATCAGGGATATCAGACAAATTAATTATCCAGTCAAGTTCAAACATTCACAAGTAAAATTTATTAGTTAACAGATTTATTTAATCCTTTATTAGTAATCTTTTATTATTAACTAATAAATATTGATTAATGAACCTAGTAATCTTCAATTATTTAAATTATTTAAATTATTTACAATTATTATTAACCCTTTAATTTATAAATTTAACTAACCCCTTGATTAATAACCAATATTTATACCCAAATTACTGATTATCATTGAATTACTTAATTGGGTAATCATTTCTTAATTACCTTTCTAAGTGATTATATTTTCCAAATTTTTAAATGATTGTTCTAGATTAATTATCCAGATAAAAACTTAGTTAATGACTTCATTAACTATTTAGTTTCTTTAATTACCTTTCTAAAGAAATTTAATTATTTTAATTACTTATTGATGATAAGTTGATAAATCATTAAGCACTCCTTTATTAATGGATTGTAAATCATTAGCCTTTATTATTAAAGTAAATTCATCTAGATTAAAGATTTAATTGTTGTTTATAATATGTTAAACATTTATTTCAAATTTTCTTTTAATAAAGTTAATTCCCATTTACAATTCACTACAATTTTTGAGTTCAAATTCCCCCATACATTTAATTGTCTTTAAATTATTGAAACAAATTAGATTTGAAATTTTATTTATTTTCAAACTAGATTTCAATTCAAAGTTGAATTTACATTTTTATTTTGACTTAAAATTCAGTTTTAAAGCGTTGTTTTAAAAATTTAAATTTTTGTTTTGAATCCCTGGAAGATATGTTCAGGTAAAACCTTTAATCACTTTACAAATTACTTTAACACTTTTAAGTTATTGAAACATTTTATCTTTTTGTAAAATTAAGGTATAAAAGAAAACTGAAACTCAAATTCATCTTAAAATTCAAAATTTTAAATCTTGTTTTCAACACCTTCGTTTTAAATCTGCTTTACGTTTCTAAATTTAGTTTAAATTAGAAAATTTTAACACTCGCAGGTTTAACCAAAAGCCCGTGACAAATAATTTTACTCAAGCTAAAAAAAACTGGCTTCAACTACTTCCCCAGGAACATCACCGTGCACCGTGCATATGCACGGTGGCGATGATCGTCGCCGACCATCATCGATGATCTTCCCCCATTACCCAACACTCAAGCGTCACACCACGATCATTAGATCGAACTCCAACTCTCGAAATCGAGTTCGAGACTTCAACCCCAAACCTGGAACAACTACAGGACCTTCCCCTCGAAACCTGTCAACGCGACGCTCCCTCAACTCCGACTATCATATCGACTGAAACTCCGGCCAACCCCTCGTCCATCTCCCCTCTACCTTCTCGCAAAGTCGCGTGGCACTCGATCCATCATCGACGACGAACGAGTCAAATCCTTCAGCCACGCACAAATTAGGTCACCGGAATTCAAATACCTCCCGCCGCTACCATGGTCATCAGTCGACCATCACAATATTTTTCCCGTGACCACCATAGACCCCTCCATCTCCACATGAAACCCTGACCTTTCTAGTGCCTCCGACCGCCGCAGATTGATCAAAACCTATTTTTCGTCCACCTTCGAATTGCTCTTAACTCCTAAATCTAAAAATTATGATTTTAACTTTAAAAATCATGTTTTAGTGCATGAATTTAGTTTATATACCTGGAGTCGAAAATAAAAATGCTTGAGTTTTGACTAAGTTAATGTTTCACTCAGGTTTCTTAAGTTTTCAGAGGTATTTGAAAGTTATTATTTTTTTTTTGCTTTAAATATTTTTTTTTTACTTAGTTCAAAATCAAACAATCAACTTTTTTTTTATTTCAAGTGCTAATGGTGATTGGAACAAAAGATACGAATTTTTTTTTTTTGACTTTGGTCTAGGAAAACAAAACAGAGGTACCCAGATTTGTATAGTATGCATATATTTGCATCTCCACTGTTAACCCCGTTTTGTCAACGTGTTAAGGCCTTGGCCGACTCATCAGATAAAGTTCTCGGCGACTCAGCGGATTTAGGACTCAAGGTACTTCAAGACTCAACTGATTGCCGACTCAACGAATTGAGGAGTTGCACGAGTTAAAGAATTGTGCGACTTACGACTTAAGGAGGCGAACGGTTTACGGCTTAAGGATAGAATGACTTAATGAGTTAACAGACTAAGCGACTCACAACTCGGAGAAATCTGCGACTTAAGGCCTCTGCGACTTAAGATATGTCATGACTCAGGGGAGGTACACGAGTTAAGGAGTCTACGAGTTAAAGAGCCTATGAGTTAAAAGCTTACGAGTTAAGGAGCTAACGACCTAACAGGTTAAGACCTAAGCGACTTAGGGAATGTCACGACTTAAGGTAGTCCACGACCTAAAGAAGTGACGACTCAAAGCACTAAAAGGAAGAGTCAACAACACTTAAGTCAGTGCTGACTTATAACTGCAGATAAGTCGTTTACGACCTAAGACTTGGAGAGCAAGTTCGGTACCATGCTGTAATAAGATGACCCGTTGATGACTTACGACCTAGTTTAAGTCGTGCACGACCTAAAACCACAGAGCCAAGATTTTAGTGCTGCCTCACTTTAAACCGTGACCTCTTAACTTGCAAACGAGTTAGGACTTGTATCCAGATGAACGAAGAAAAGCTCAGTACCACTTCACCTACTCCACTGTCTGCTGACTCTTGAACCTTGAGTCGAGCGCGACCTACGACTCTCCGTGAGTCGTTCACGACTCATGACTTGCGAAAACCGCTACCTAGAATTCTCTATTGATAGAGGGCTAACTCCAACATGAAGAGGACTTTTGGCTGATTCTTTCTGAGCACCGATACTCTACTGCATTCCAAACCGACTCGACCCTCAAAGCTTTCAAGACACGTAGAACGCTACCAACAACTTCAAGAAGGAATCTCATACATCCGACATGGATTTGAAGACTTTCACTCACATTGAAGTTTAAGCCATTCGTTCAAAGTGTTTAGTAATTCAAAGCATATTGTACTTGGGAAGAATTGTATCAATCTGTAACGAATTCATCAATAAAGATATTCAAAGTGGACGTAGGCAATTCATTAAGTCGAACCACTATAAAATCGCTGTTGTTTACTGTTTTTTCTGCAGTTTTCTGCTTATACTCTGTTCCCGAATCATCGGGTGGTGCTTTCACAACTACACTTTACACGCCGGGGTGTTAGCGTTCAAATTTTAGCGCCAACATTTTTGGTGCTTTCACTGAGAATTGAACTCAGGAGAATTATCATCATTGCTCCACGAAAGTTTGTTGAAGTGATCTCTCTGAAGACTAGAAGTTTATCTGAAATCGTGACTCTGGGGAGAAGGAGTAGATCTGTTATATCTGGAAATGTTCAAGAGGGAACCTCCGTTTCCCCAGTACCTAATCAAGCCACTCCACCTGTTGGGGTTACAAAAGAGGAGTTGGATGCTGTAATCTTAGGGCTGAACCAGCAGATAAATGCCCAAAGTGCACAATTGGAAGCTCAAAATGCCCAAAATGCCCTAATTTTGAATAAGTTGAACGATTTGCTTGGGGCAAACCGTCAACCAACGGGTAATGAAAGGAACTTTGCTGGCAACGTTCATGATGTTGAAGAAAGGAACGTTCTTGAGAGGGCTGCCAGCCCCTTTGAGCAGACATTTCCTGAAGTTGGTGGATCTAAAGCTCGAAATGATGAGGGGTATCTTTCTGAAATGGTTCGACATATCATGAAAGAGAGCATGCAAAGGGATGAAGACGAGAAAGAATGGGGTTTCGCTCCAAGTAAAACCCCGTTTACCGAAAGGATCTTAATGGCTGAGTTCCCGAGGAAGTTCATCCCTACAACTATTCCAGCTTACAAGGGGACAAATGATCCGAACGAATTCTTGTATAAGTATGATTGGCACATGACAGGTGCCAGAGCTTCTGATGAAATAAAGTGTCGATATTTTCCTGTATATTTGGAAGGTGTAGCTCTGCTTTGGCTCACCAAGCTACCAATCCGGTCTATAGATCAGTTTTCTGACCTAACCCGGAAATTCAAAGAGCAGTTAAGACTATATGCTTCAAAAGCCAAAGATATCATGTCGTTGTCAAGTTTAGAGCAGAATCCAGGGAAAACTATCAGATCTTTCTTGAATCGCTTTAATATAGCGCTGGCCGAGGTAGACAATGCAGAACCACGGATGATCTTGACTTATCTGATGAGGGCCATCGACAAGTCGAGCGAATTTGGAAAATGGCTTAATATGAAGGAACCAAATTCCCTTGAAAAATTCTACAAGAAAGCAGATGAGTTCATACGCCTGGAAAGCCATCCTGTACCGGTAAAGGCAGTATTGGAAAAAGCTGAAGATAACGTTGCTGCTCTACGTAAGAATGAATCTGTAGGACAGAAAAGGGAAAATAACGATGGGAAGAAACAGAAAAATCTGAAGAAGCCTCGTTCCTTCAAGCCATCGGAATATACTCCTTTATCAGATACGCCGGAGCGTATTTACCTTGCCACTAAAGATTCTGTTGATTATCCTAAACCTCCCATTCTGAGAACCGGGAAAAAAGATGTACAAAGCGGGAAGTTTTGCCGCTTCCATAATCAACCCGGTCATGATACCGATGAATGCTGCCAATTGAAAATTTTGATTGAAGAGTTGATAAGGGAAAACAAGCTGCAGCAATTTGTGGAAAAGAATAGCAGCAATCCTGCTTCGTCTAGTCACGGGCAACGAGCTCCTGCTCATCAACCCAGGACAAGTGAGAAGGCTGCAGGGCATGAATCCGGAAGGCCTGTTATCAATGTCATTACGGGAGGACCTCACCCAGCAGGCAGGAGCTGGGGTGAGATGGAAAGCTATACCCGGGCTTTGAAATATGTACCGGCCGAAGAAGATGTCTTTGTTTTGGAAGATGCTACGCCCTTGAAACAACAAAGAACTTTCAATGATGATATTGTGTTCAGAGCCAGGGATTCCACAGGTGTTGAAGCTCCTACCTTGGATCCCTTAGTCATCTCGGCTGGTATCGGGCCAGCTATTGTCAGAAGAGTTCTCATTGATTGTGGCGCATCCTGCAATATCCTCTTCAAGAAAACATTCGACCAAATGAAGATCCCTATGGCTGATGTGCAAGCCTCGTCGTAGAAAATCGCTGGCTTCACTGGGGAGCCAAAACAGCCGATAGGAACCGTTGATTTGCTTGTAGAACTTGGAGAGGGAGAAAGAAAAGTAGTCCGCAAGCAAACTTTTGTGATTGTCGACGAATTTTCTGCTTATAATGCTTTCCTTGGCCGTCCAACTCTTGCAGCGTTCAAAGCTGTTCTGGCCCCATGGTGCCTCACCATTAAATTCCCCACAGACAATGGAGTGGGAGTTATAAAAGGGGATCAAACTGCTGGGCGGGAGTGTTATCTGACAGAGCTGCGAGAAGCAAGGAAAAGAGAAATGGGAAAGTATGCGGTAACCCCAGTCTGCATCAAAGAACCACCCTTGTAGCAATTACAGGGCGGATCCTGCACTGGCGAGCACAGCGGAGCACGAAAAGAGATGGATCCTAGAAAAGCCAGTGCAGGGGAGAATAGAGTGGTACAAGTGGAAACGACAGTACCCGTACTTGTTAACCCAAAGGACCCAAATAAGGTGTTGAATGTGGGTTCATAACTTAATGTGTCAATTCAGAATATCTTAATATCTTTTTTGAAAGCAAATTTGGATGTTTTTGCTTGGAATCATGCCGATATGTGCGGAATATCCCCAGAAGTTGCAGTACACGCTCTGAATATTGATCCAAAATATACACCTGTGAAACAGAAAAGGAGAAATCAAGGTCCAGAAAGGTCAGCAGCATTAAAAGAAGAAGTTGATCGGCTCATGGAGAATAACTTTATCAAAGAATCTACCTATCCAAATTGGGTTTCAAATCCAGTGCTAGTTAATAAAGCCAACGGAAAATGGAGAGTGTGCATCGATTTTTCAGATCTAAACAAGGCCTGCCCCAAAGACTGCTTCCCATTACCTAGGATCGATCAACTGGTAGATGGAACAGCGGGACATGAATTGTTACCTTTTATGGATGCCTACTCCGGATATAACCAGATCATGATGCATGAGCCAGATCAGGAGGACACGAGCTTTATCATCGATGTTGGTCTTTACTGCTACAGAGTTATGCCCTTCGGGCTGAAGAATGCGGGGGCAACCTACCAAAGACTTGTTAATGCTATGTACAAACCGCAATTGGGCAAGACTATGGAAGTCTACGTCGACGACATGTTAGTAAAGTCTAAGAAAGTAGTGGATCACATAGAACACTTAGCAGAAATGTTCGCAGTCCTTCGGAAATATGGAATGAAGCTTAACCCTTTAAAATGTTCATTTGGGGTGGAGTCCGGAAAGTTCCTAGGTTTCATCGTGAGCGCTAGGGGCATTGAAGCTAGTCCAGCACAAATTACCGCCTTAAAAGAAGTCAACGCTCCTAGAATGAAGAAGGAATTGCAAAGTCCCAACGGAAAAGTCGCCGCCTTGAGTCGGTTCATTTCCAAAGCTACTGATAAATGCATCCCATTCTTTGACGCTCTACAGAAAGGAAAGAAAAACTTTGATTGGACTCCCGAATGCCAAAAAGCCTTTGATGAATTGATTCGCCATATGGAAACGCCTCCAATACTTTCTAGGCCCGACGATGGTGAGGATCTTCTTATATATTTGGCAGTATCATCTCATGCTTTAAGTGCAGCGCTGATACGAGAAGACAATAGGATTCAACATCCGGTTTACTATATCAGCAAAAGACTCACTGGGGCAGAGATGAATTACTCCAAGTTGGAAAAACTAATAAATGATTTTGAAATATTTTCCCTAAGTTAAAATTATAACTTGAAGATACGTAATCTTTGATTAAGATTAAAAGAATGATTTAGAAAAAAATTCATAAATAAAAGAGAAAATGATTTGGAATTACTCCAAGATTTAATAAAGGTTTTAAAAATCAAATGATTTAATAAATGAGGCTTAACGATTTCATATACTCTTGAAAAGAAAATGGAATAAATTGAAGCAAAATTCATAAGTAAAAGAGAAAATGATTTGGAACTATTCCAAGATTTAAAAAAGGTTTTAAAAATCAAATGATTTAATAAACGAGGCTTAATGATTCCATATACTCTTGAAAAGAAAATGGAATAAATTGAAGAGAATATATCTAAGAAAGATATTTGATTTAAATAAAAGATCTAAATAAAAGATGAAGAAATTTATTGATGATTGATATCCACATATGAACTTAACATCTTTTAAAGCAATGATTGGCTTCGAAGAAACCGGGGTCGAATATGGCGACTCCTTTCCGAAAACCACTTCGAACCAATTTACGTGTTCGAAGATTGAAGATGTTTAAAGACGGAGATATTGAGACGAATAATAATGAGGGATTGCTTATTGATTAATTGGGGATGAACTCCCGATTCACTATATTGTAGCAGTGGTCTCTTTGTTATGAAAAACCTCAAAACCATAAGGGCTTCTCGTCTAGTAATGGCTGAGGGAAGTTCCTTCGGTATCGTTCAGTCCCAGAACAAACTTGTATGGATGAACGTCCGACCTTGCATTCCAAACCATAATGAGTGATCTCTATAAAAGTATATCAGTCGGTGGCGGAGAAGACACCTTCTATTAGCTTAACACCCTTTCTTAAGACATACGAGCTCAGAAAGTTATATGTTTGTAGAAATCGGTCATGTGAATGTGGAATGACAATGGGCATTCAAAGTAAAAGAAGATGTGCTATGTGAAAAGGTAATCGTAGCCTCGATCCTCATCAACCGAAAATGACCGAAACAGGGTAAGATGCAGCAATGCTAAGTCGGTCATTCCCAATTAGGGTTGATCATCCCCTTCTAGATATATTTCATCCCGCAATGACGTTCAGGATGTAAATTAATGTGGTTTGTATGCTAGAGTGTGCTCATTTAAAAGTCGGTAACGACCGAGGGATAAAATATTCGGTACAACCTAGTTAAAGAGGTAAGCCGGTCTTGTGTTGGTAGAGGGCAGATGTTCTATGCCTCGAGACATCTATCTAGAGGTGTACCCATCAGAATATAGTCTCTTCACCTGGTCATTTTTATGGAAATCCATTCTACAATAAGAACCTACGGTTTTGTTTGTAGATCCCAGTATGCTGGAATTTAATAATGGTACAATTTCGGCTAAGATTAATAAGTTTATTTGCAAATATTTTCAAGAAATATCATTAGAAATAATATCAAATGTTTTGATATAAAAGATTTGGTTGACAATGAGGAAAATCGATTGAGTTCGTCTCTTAAAGTTTCGAAGGTCGTTAATGGCGGAAGTATGCAACTGAAGAGATAAAGTAATGAGAAGAAACGACCTAAGCCATTTATACCTCGGAGTAGTGGAAGATAAGTCGGCCCGTGCGAGTCAAGATGAGTCGAAGTACACGACCTACGAATTAGGCGTGTACTTCGAGGGGCAAATGTTAACCCCGTTTTGTCAACGTGTTAAGGCCTTGGCCGATCATCAGATAAAGTTCTCAGCGACTCAGCGGATTTACGACTCAAGGTACTTCAAGACTCAACTGATTGCCGACTCAACGAATTGAGGAGTTGCACGAGTTAAAGAATTGTGCGACTTACGACTTAAGGAGGCGAACGGTTTACGGCTTAAGGATAGAATGACTTAATGAGTTAACAGACTAAGCGACTCACAACTCGGAGAAATCTGCGACTTAAGGCCTCTGCGACTTAAGATATGTCATGACTCAGGGGAGGTACACGAGTTAAGGAGTCTACGAGTTAAAGAGCCTATGAGTTAAAAGCTTACGAGTTAAGGAGCTAACGGCCTAACAGGTTAAGACCTAAGCGACTTAGGGAATGTCACGACTTAAGGAACTCCACGACCTAAAGAAGTGACGACTCAAACCACTAAAAGGAAGAGTCAACAACACTTAAGTCGCTGCTGACTTATAACTGCAGATAAGTCGTTTACGACCTAAGACTTGGAGAGCAAGTTCGGTACCATGCTGTAATAAGATGACTCGTTGACGACTTACGACCTAGTTTAAGTCGTGCACGACCTAAAACCACAGAGCCAAGATTTTAGTGCTGCCTCACTTTAAACCGTGACCTCTTAACTCGCAAACGAGTTAGGACTTGTATCCAGATGAACGAAGAAAAGCCCAGTACCACTTCACCTACTCCACTGCCTGCTGACTCTTGAACCTTGAGTCGAGCGCGACCTACGACTCTCCATGAGTCATTCACGACTCATGACTTGCGAAAACCGCTACCTAGAATTCTCTATAAATAGAGGGCTAACTCCAACATGAAGAGGACTTTTGGCTGATTCTTTCCGAGCACCGATACTCTGCTGCATTCCAAACCGACTCGACCCTCAAAGCTTTCAAGACACGTAGAACGCTACCAACAACTTCAAGAAGGAATCTCATACATCCGACATGGATTTGAAGACTTTCACTCACATTGAAGTTTAAGCCATTCGTTCAAAGTGTTTAGTAATTCAAAGTGTATTGTACTTGGGAAGAATTGTATCAATCTGTAACAAATTCATCAATAAAGATATTCAAAGTGGACGTAGGCAAGCCATTAAGCCGAACCACTATAAAATCGCTGTTGTTTACTGTTTTTTCTGCAGTTTTCTGCTTATACTCTATTCCCGAATCATCGGGTGGTGCTTTCACAACTACACTTTACACGCCGGGGTGTTAGCGTTCAAATTTTAGCGCCGACATCCACATATAAACATATGAGCACTTGAAAACATAACCATTTTTCCAGATATTCATAAGCAATTAGTTCAATTCAAAATAAAAAGAATGTTACTCACTTTGATTTTGTTTGAAGCAGAGAGTACAAGCCTGGAAGTTCTCTGAGAAATTGGAAACTGGATTTTCTTTTAAACTTGCATGATCTTTGCATTTGATTTGTTTTTAAACTTTACTAAATCTTCTTTTACGTTATCTTGTTTTTATTTAGATAAATGATGATGCTTATTTTTTATTCCTTTGTGGTTTGCTAAGTTTTAAATGAATGAATTAGAATAAGATGCCTTTGCTTATATAAAGCAGTTTACAGGGACATTATTTGTACAAGGTGGTGATCAGGTTTGTACAAAGGCATGGGTGAAGATGCTTGCTTGTGCTTGTTTATACATATAAATGTATTTGTTTACTTCAGCCATACTTGCTTGTCTCGGCTGAGAATTCTTCTTTATTTATTCTTTTACTTGCCTGCATATTATTTCAAAACTACATTCCTATATGATTTACTTGCCTAGCTTGCTTTCCCAGGTTGCTTCTTGTTTTATTTGTTTTTTTTCAATTATTTTGTTTACTCGGTTTATGTTTTATTTTGTACTTATATTTATTTGTTTGAAAACTTTATTTGCATTGCCTAGCTTGTTTTTGTTTGGTGGCTGCAGCTTTATTTTGTTTGCCTGCATATCTATGTTTTTATTTGTTTGTTATTTTTACTTTGTTTTGTTTACTTTGCTTTTTATTTGTTTGAATACTTTTATTTGCATTGCCTAGCTTGTTTGTATTTTTATTTGTCTTGCTTAATTCATGCTTTATAATTTGGATGTAGTTCTATATTTAATTTGTTGTTATAATTTGTTAAATGTGTTTTACTTTTATATTTTGCATGTTTGCTTTTATTTTTAACTTAAATATTTATTTCAAAAATTTTGTTATATTCACACAACTTAAAAGAAAAATCCATTTCATAAGATTGAATTCAAATATCTCTATATTAATATTGTCTAAAAATATCTCAATACTAAATTTGAAATAATTTATAAAAGAAACTATATAAATAACATAATTTATTTGAATTTTGAAAAAACTCGAATCAATTTATCATTTAATTTCACAATTTTTCAATCAAAAATAAATTTAATTTTCAATTTAAAATAAATTAAAATTCAGGATCGTTACACCGTTACTTAATAATAAAGTAAATTATGCATTTGTGGTGATTTGATGTTTTCTTTTCATTACTTATCCTATAAGCATTCTTAATTTATTATATATATATATATATTATATATTTTTATTTGACTAAAGGTACGCATGGTTTTAATGTGTATATTAATACATGTTAAAATCATGTTAACAACGTTGCAATAATTCGAAACAACTTTCGTTCGATGAATGGTCAAAAGTCCGAAAAACGATCGATGGTCACATTTCAGTTTTAAATCAAACTATTTGTTTATATAAACAAAACTTGAAAATTTATTTGTTATCATCTTTAAGTAAATCGAGTGTATTTTACTTATAAAATTATATTTAATAGTATTAAAATCGAATTTTAAAAATGCGACATCGACTTATCGAGCGACAAAATTTGTCAATCTTTCTAAAACAAGTATATAGTTATAAAACTTTTATCAAGCAATTGTCATCACTATATAACAATTTAAAAAAAGAATTATTCATTAAAAATAAAAATGGAATGTGTATCAATTTAATCGAAAACCGGCTTTATCACTTTTCGACGAAAATCTAAGACGGTGTTTGATTTGTTGTTTTTAGTTTTGGGTATTCGTCCATACGAAAATGCACATGATGCTTGTATTTTGTGAAAACGACCAATTTAGGAAGCAAAGTTAACATACAAAATAGAAAATGGCTTTTTATTTTTATTTTTCGTGTTTTGGAAAATAACACAAGCACGTGAAACAATCCATTTTTCCGTCATCCCTCCATTCCGTTCATCCTCCCATTCGTGTTTCTTTCATCCCATTCATCGTCCCTC
The DNA here is from genome assembly GCA_030765085.1 of Allium cepa. NCBI lineage: Eukaryota > Viridiplantae > Streptophyta > Magnoliopsida > Asparagales > Amaryllidaceae > Allium > Allium cepa. The sequence goes on along the minus strand of CM060942.1, from coordinate 380,110,926 downwards.
TATTCTTCTCATATTTGACATACGTATTGAAAACTGAAAATACAAAATTTGTTTCTAAACCAAATACTACCTAAACTTCTTGATTTTATAATCAAATTCTAAAAATAAGTTTATCATTTTTATTTATTACATAAAACATGATTATTTAAGTTTGAAAATTCTATATTTGAATATTTAAAGTTAATCAAATATTCTATTTAAAAGTGATAAAATTACGGGTCGTTATATAAACACATTGGTTTCTCAAAATCACAACAGTGTATCATATAAAATCAAAATCTCAAATCTGAACTAATTAATATACATCATATACAATACATACTGTGAGTCTATAAAATACAATACTAGACTCACATAATGTACTTCCAAAATAAATCGCTATCTGAGATATCCCACAATCCTATGTATAAATATCATACAAAAGATAAAAATGAAATGGCAAAATGGTTTATCTTTTACTAGCACACTTACCTAAAGTCTACAAGTCCTGAAACTTGATAAGTTTCGGCCTGACTCGAATAGTACAAAGTAAACGGGTCAGACTATATCTAAATATCAAAAGGCGAGAATAAGGCATAACACAAAAGGCGAGAATAAGACATAACACAAAAGTTTATGACATTTTAATAAATTCATATGCCATAAGTATAAACAAGGCACTAGAATAGTTTGACTTAGAATACATCTCAATACATAAAAGTATGTTAATCCTAAAACACGAAATAAATCACAAAAACCCAGAAATTCCAGAATAAATAATAATATCTCAAAATCCGAGAAACGAAAGTCATATCAATCTTACTAATCGTACTCATACCATGGAAAAAAAATGGTATCATCCATATCAATCTGATTCCAATGATTGTCCATACCGTGAAAATAAAATCAAGAAATCCAAGAAAACAAATCCACATCAATCACAATGATCGGAAAAAGGAAATCTCAGTCGATTCCAAGGATCGTGAAAAAATCCACAAGTGTACTTCTTTAGAATCTATCAGCCCCACGTCGAAAAATAAAAGAGAATACATTCTAAAGCGTAAAATACTATCACATTTGGTAATCAAAAGAACTTAACCAAAACATGCCATATCGTCTGGTGAAATTCGATTATTTAGTAGAAGCTAGTAAATCTCACTCCTTACAGATATCACTGGTAAACCCTAAATATATTCGCCTAAAGATTTATCTGCCATGCCGAACACCAAAAGAAAAAACAACCCTAAAGTATTAAATGCTTTTTAAAAGGTAATCTCAAGAATTTGACCAAAGCATCCCATACTATTAGGTGAGATTCAAGTATTCGCTAATGGTTAGTAAATTAAACTCAAAACATTCTATTCAATGAGTTATGCCATTTTAGTAACGAAAAAGATATAGCCAAATCAATTTCAAGTTTAAAACTCAGAAAATTATATTAAAGAAAGAATTATGATTGCACATTCAATTCTATTCTGGGTCAACTTAATGGAAAAATCACAAAAGGTAACCAAAAAAGAAACTGTTTATCATTAAATCTAGTTTCTAACGTAAAATGGTTGACCTCAAATGGATTTGAAACATGCAAGTTACTGATGTTTTACTTCAGCGTATTCCGAAACATCAAGAATTATAGGATTATAATCAGTAAAGAAAATGATATGGCCAAATCATTTCAAGTTTAAAACTCAGGAAGTTATATTAAACATAAAATTGTGATTGCACTTTCAATTCTATTTTAGGTCAACTAAATGGAAAAATCTCCAAAAGTAATCAAAAATAACTGTTTACATTGAATCTAATTTCTAACATAAAAAGATTGACCCCAAACGGGTTTGAAATGTGAAAGTTATCGATAATTTTCTGCAGCGTGTTTTTCTAACGCATTTTCAACAACCATAGAAACCCAAAATCATCATCTTAATTCACAAATTCAGTCATCGCAAACATAAAACCAATTATTCAAAGGTAGATGCATGAGTAATAAACTCACCTTTCTATTTCTTAATTTAGCAATAATTTCAATCATGGTAGCTTCACCTTGACTCAGCAAACCCTAGAACAAAAGTTTCATAACATACAGCAAAATTCCCAATTCAGCAACTGTAAAATTGAAATTACTTAATTTAAACAATAGGTTAAAGTTTCAACTTATTAGTCTGAGTTATTAGCTTCTAAAAGAATTCACTTTACATTGGAATGAGTGGAATTGAGTTCTAGGTTAAAAGAAGAGTTTGGTTTCTATTCTTTTGTTTCTAATTTACTATAAACGTGAACGTACTATAAAGAGAAAAAAGATTTTCTCTTTAGCTTATAATTGTTATTGGGCTTGAGTTTTAATTTAAACCCAATAAGGGAATAAAATTTTATATAAATTAAAAGAGAAACTTCTCTTTTGTTTTTCCTAAAATCTTTTCCCTTATTCTTTTAAAGATATAAACTTTGTTACTATGAAAAAATAAACTATTGTAAATTTCAAAATTCCAAAATGCACTCTTTTTATTCAAGAGTTAAGTTTTTTTACAAGTTTACTTCTTTATTATCAAACATATCCACCATTTAGTTTTACAACTAAAAATCCATATTTTCTTATTACTTGAAATCTAAACTAGTTCTACGGTACCTCATTTCATTTGATAATTAAAAAAAATTAATTTAAACCAAAATCAATTTAACTTTCAAATTAATAATTTATTTTAATACCATAATCTTTACTAGTCAATTCAATAATACCTCAATTTGAACTAGAACCATCACTAAGAAATAATAACTCCTTTCTGTTGATTAAATTAAACCAATTAGTCAAAAACTAAGTTTAATCACACATTTAAATTTCAAAATCACAAATTATAATTTATTAAAAATAATTAAATTTAATTAATTCAGTTATTAATAACAGGGTGGTTAAAGACTTTTTCCATAATAAAATTATGTCCCCGCAATTTTATCTCAAAGTTTGTTCAAATTCTTAAATTAAATGAATACCAAATCCAAAATTTATCTGAAATTTATTAAATAATAAGAAATCGTATTTTTAGAGAACTATAAAATAGTTTTTGAAAGCAATATCTATATATACTAATCTCAAAAACTTTTTTTTGCTTTAAATTATCACTTACCTTTATAAGACCTTTCATTTCAAAATATACTTATTTTTAAATCAAATTTAGAGCTTTAAAATCTTCAGCTTTGATCCTTACAACCCAAAATTTTGCAAAACTACGATCATGGAAGTTGTATATAGAAGTACAAGCTTTCCAACAAGAAAAAAATCATCAAAATCGGATTAACAGTTCAGAAGTTATGGTCGAAGCAATTTTCAGGTTTAAAATTCATTATCCCTGTTATTTATTCTCGGGGCAACGACACTAAAACGCATTTTTGATCATATAAACCACAAAATATTGCAAACTCAAAATAAAAAAGTTTTGGATAAAAAATAAGTTTTCCAGCAAGAAAAAGATCATCAAAATCGGACTTGGGATTCAAAAGTTGCGATAGAAACAATTCTCGGGTTTAAAATTCATTATCTCTGTCATTTATTCAGTGACGCTAAAATGCATTTTCGACCATATAAAACGTTAAATATTGCAAAACTTAAAACACAAAAGTTGTAGGTAAAAGTGTAAGCATTTTATAATATCAACAATTGTCGAATTTTCATTAGTAACGAAAAAGATATCGTAAAATCAGTTTTTGGTTTAAAACTCAGAAAATTATAGCAAAGATAGAATTGTGATGGCAAAATCTCAAAAAGTAACCAAATTTTTTTCTCCTTGAGTCTAGTTTCAAATGCAAAAATAATAACATCGATCAAATAGGAACGTGCAAGTTATCATTTTTTTACTTCAGCACATTTTTCTAATGCATTATCAACAATCGTAGGAATACAAAATCATCGTCACAATTCCAAAATTTAGTCAAAAAAGCAAACATAAAACCAATTATTCAAAGATAGGGGTGTGAGGAATAAACTCAACTTTTTACTTCTTAATTCAACAATAACTTCAATTACGTTAGCGTCACCTTGACTCAACAGACCCTAGAACAAAAGTTTTACGGCACACATCAAAAACCCAATTCAATAACTGTAAAATTGAAATTACGTAATTTAAAAGATATATTGAATTTTCAATTTATTACCTTGACTAATTAGCTTCTAAAAGGATTCAATTTGCAATGGAATTAGGGAAATTGAGTTCTAGGTTAAAAGAGGAATTTAGTTTCTATTCTTCTGTTTTCTCAATTTACTGTAAAAGTGAACGTAAAGAGAAGGAAGATTTTCTCAAATTTTATATAAATTAAAAGTGCAACTTCTCTTTTATTTTCCCCAAAGTTTTTCCTTATTCTTTTAAAGATTTAAACTTTTTTATTATGACGAAATAAACTATTATAAATTCCAAAATGCACTCTTTTTACTCAAGAGCTAAATTTTTACAAATTTACTTTATTATCCAACATATCCAGTATTTAGTTTTATAACTAAAAATCCGCATTTCCTAATTACTTGAAAATCTAAACTAATTCAATAGTATCTCATTTCATTTGATCATTGTAATAAATTAATTTAAACAATTTCAATTAACTTTTCAATTAATAGTTCATTTTATTATCAGAATCTATAATGGTCAATTCAATAATATCTCAATTTGAATTCAAATCATCACTAAAAAATAATAACACTTTTCTTTTAATTAAATTAAACCAATCATTCAAAAACTAATTTTATTGCATAGTTAAATTTCAGAATAATAAATTATAGTTTATCAACCATAATTAAATAAAGCGACCCTGACTTGACCTTCGAAAATAGGCACCGAATACGACACTCGTATTCAAATGCCGCATATCCAAACGTCGAATTTGGTTCGCCAGAGCTTATAACACATTATGTACAACACAGCGGAAGAAACGGAGTATATATCAATATACATCATTTGATACAATAACTGAATGATACAATGAATATCAATATACATCAGAGATATGATACAAGACAATAGCAGCAGAAAGAAAAGATAACACCAACAGCGTAACAAAATCTCCAAGATGGTCTTCAAGAAAGAACTCCAGCTTCAGAATGTCCATCTCCAAGGCACCAATCCAGAAGTAGCTCGAACTCCCAATAACGATGCACAAAGATAAGCAAGTGTAGTCCATCCAAAGACTGTACTAGCTCCATATAATCTACTAAACCCGACTATCTGAAAAACCCAACTCTAGACTGCCCATGTGGGAAAATTGTGGGCACCTAGAGTTTAGAAAAGGAACAATAAACTCCAGGTCAGTCATGGGACTGGTATGAGCAAACAAAAACAGTTGGTCTTTAAAACAAACAAAGGAATTTAAATTTGAAATCCGCAATGCTTTCTAGAAAATGAAACTACCATAAGGCCTCCAGGCACACACGAAATGTCGCACACATGGGGGAGATTTCCCCTTATGATCGTCAAATATGCTTAATACGAGAAAAATTATTTTGATATTATTACTAGTGCATAGTGCAAAACCTTTTGAAAGTATAATACTAATCCCAGCCGGCATAGGTACCGTGATATTATGCCCACTATAGCTGCCATGTTAAATGGCTAGTTCTACAACTAAAACCGTACAAGGCTCGTATTGTTTTGTTTGGATTTCAAACAAATGGTCAGGCTAAGGAACTTCCTACTGTCCAAGGGTACGCCTCTGGCGGGACGTCCCGAGAACCTAACCGGATCTCTGCCAACACAAGGCCGGGTTACCTCCGTAACTAGGTAACTACTACTCAAGTATGCCACCCCCCAGTCCTTTGGGACCTTTATCCGAGGCGCCTCTAAACCACAAAGCAATCACAAAGTAATAGATCTGCAGTATCCACATGAATAAGTATCTGGCCTCCATACCATAATACCACCCTTTTCCAGAAGGAAATGACACGGCCTAAAGGGAGCGACCCTAATAACCTTGTCGCATCTTTCCTGTTTCGACCATTTTCGGGGTGTGAGGTCCTAATGCAGTCTCGCCCACAAAGCTACGCTTTATACGAAGCCATGCTTTGATCAACAAATGATACATAGTAGCACTTTGCATGCCACACTACCAAATTGGGAATATATCACTGATAACCATCAACTACATAACTCTGAGCTTGTACGTCTCAGAGAAGGGTGTTAAGCTAAGAGAATAAATTCTCCGCCGCCAACAGATATGTATTTGAAAGAAATCAGTTTAATATCTTAAACTATAATGTCAAACATACAACCATACAAGTCTGTTCCGGGTTCGAACAGAACCAAAGGCACTTCCGAAGAAGCCCTTGCAATCCGGGTATCCACAATCCCGATCGGACTTCCCATCACTTAGGGAATCTCTATATCATAACTACTTGGTGCAGAGATAATCGACAGGTTATCCTATCGTTCTAGCAAATACCCGGTCTTCAACACCGGTCTTCAAATGCAATCCATAACGTCGTATCACTATTTGGAATGGGTTATATGGCACAAGGTCCTCTCCCGGTCAAACCGAATAATGAGCGCAATATTTAAAACATATGGATATAGGATTTCAGTTAAGTCACAACTTATAAAATCCAAATTTTTTCTCAAATGGTTTAAACAAATTACCATTTCAAATCGTTAAACAAAAAGATTCATTTCACAAAGTTCACCTAGTTTCACAAAGATCTATCATAGACTCCAAAAATAATTTCCATTTCAATTTGGATTAACTCAATTAAATCTTTAAATTAAAGATTTAACTTATAGCTTTCAAAACCCATTACCAAAGATTTATTCATACTTGGAAAACCATTTTCATTTTAGACTTGAAATCCTTTAACACAAATTGGAAGTTCATTTCTTATGTGAAAGCTTTATTATTTGAAAACAAACAGTTATTATTTCGAAAAAAATCCGATTTCATATATACAAGTTAAATTCTTTGGGTTAATTTCAAATTCCCAAAACAACACCTTTAAAATGGTTTAAAACCCATATATATACTTGTACAACCTTTTAAAATCATGAATAGGATTTAATTTCAAATTTGGGATTCAAATTTAAATCAAATTTTAAAAATAAATCAAGTTATTCAAAAATAACTTTTACCTTTGAAATTCCTTTCCAAAAGCCTTTTTATTTTAAGCCCAATCCATTTGCAAAACCATTTGGATCCAAAAATTCAATTTTAACACAATTTCAAAATATCTGTGACTTAAACTGATTTCCCGTGAAATCCATGTTTATGTGTGTATAATTGTGTTCCGGGGGTTTTACACAATAGTGCACAACATCAGTCATCACAGGTTCAATCATATCAATATCGATAAGCAGTATAACCCATAATGCTTATCTTTATTCACAGAGTCATTGATAAAATGAATTTATCAATCACAAAGATTTACCATTACGATTCGATGTGGGTTTCGGATAACCAACTGGAATCCAACTCCCTATCGCATCGAAATTTAAATGCCGTTTTACAGGCAAAAAGGGTTTTAGCATACATATAGAAACAAATCACAAATCATAGTTCAGCACAAAGCAATTCACATTACATAACATCACAATCGCATATCAGAAATATCAATCCAATACACAATATTTGACAATTAACTTAAATTAACCAAATTAAACTCAATTAATTACAATGAGCAATTAATTTCTTATTTACTTTTGTAAAGTAATTACACTTACACATTTTCATAAATGATCATCATTAATTAATTAATCTAATTAATTGTTAAAATTAATCACACTAATTAATTATTTAAATAATCTTAGTTAATGACCTTCATTAACTAATAGTAATTCTTTAGTTACTTAGCTAAAGAAATTACTTACATTAATCATCATTAATTAAAATTGATTAACCATTAATAACTCATTAGTTAATCCTAATTAGCTAGTTAATTAAATGTTAACTATAACATAATTAGTTCTTAATTAATTGATTAATTAATTACTAATCATTAATTAAAAATTCAAATCTTATTTAATTAATGATCCTTAATTACCAATTTATTTGTCCTAAATTAATTATCTCAAACCTTAATTGATTGGTTTAAACTTTTAATTATTAAATCAATTAATCCAAATTATTAATTATCCATTTTATTTAATTTAATAATTACAAATCATTAAATCTTCGTTTATTTAAAGATAAAAACATTTTCTTATTAATGATCAAATTATCATTAACAAGGTATTTAAAAACAATTTACTTTCAAATTTTACTTTTAAAACTTCAGTTTAAATTTAAGATTTAAATGAAAGCAAAGTAACTTTAACAAAATTTATAACAATTTCAATACCCTCCACAAGTTAAAGAATTATTTATCTTATAATAAAAGTTTAAAAGAATTTAAAAACCAAATTTCGTTTTAAATTCAAATAAATTTAAAAAAAATACACTTAATCATTCAAGTTATTTAAAACTTATTTAAATTTAAAACTTCTCTTCTTACCAAACTAAAATGCAAACAAATATTGATTTCAAATTTAACTTAGATTAAAAACTTCTCTTACAATTTAGAACTTCACTATAAAATTCAAACTACTTAAAGCTTTTTAAAGTAGTTAAACAATTTAGATTTTAAAAACTTTATTTATTTTTAAACTGAGATTCAATCTAACTTGAACCAGATTTAAACTTGGATTTAAACTCATTTTAAAACATTGCTTTTCATTTAAACTTAGCTTTTCATTTTAATTTAAAATTTTAAAAACAGGACAACAGGATTCAGTAATACCTGTAGCAAACAATTTACCCGAGACACTATCCTATTACTTCAAGTCCAATACCCAACTTCCCCGAGCAAAACATCTACCTACTTCGAGCCAAACATCATCCATTCGAAAAAAAACAAAACCCAACTTCACCAGAATTTCAGCGCACCTTGCACATGCATGGCGATGCTGGTCGTACCTGGCCACCGTCGATGAACTTCCCACGTCGGCCAATACTCAAGCAGCAATCCACGATCATCAGATCGTCCTACGATTCTCAAAATCGAATTCGAGATCTACAACCAACCCTGGAAACAACAAGACCCATCACAACCAAACCCGTCATCGCCTCGATCATGAAGCTCCGACCACCAGAAAATCCACTACTCTGGCTACGACTTCGACTACAACCAAACAATCATCACCCAAAACCCCGAAACACTCGATCATCTATACAAGCCATGGTGATCAATTCATTAAGCACAGTAAAAACAAGGGTTCCAAAAGAAATCCCACTGCTGCAACTTCCTTGGCGAATTGCATCACCATCAAGTATTTTTCCTAGTATCTCTGATCACCCTTCCATCATCAAGAAAAACCGCGATGCCTCCAAACATTTGGATCACCAGAAAATCACAAATTCCTATATTTTGTTCAACCCGGAACTGCACCTTTAAAACTTAACTAGAAATAGTAATTTTGGTTTCAAAAATCAAGTTTTAGTTTGAGCATTTAATTCATATCCTGAATTTATAAACCATGACAAATTATTTTTGACTTAATTTAAGTTTACACTGTGTTTTATATTTCCAGAAACAATACTAAGTTATTTTAACTTAAACAAGTTTTTTAAATGGATATTAGAGTTTAACAAATAGTTTTCTTTTCTAGATATCAGAACCAAAATAAAATAAAATTAGGAGATGAGTTTGAACCCAAACAGGGCCCTGTATATAGATATATATAGACATACAACTTCACTCTTGCTTATTTATAAACATAAACACACCAATTTGCATCCGTTCAAACATTTCCCCATCACACAATCAAACATTCATCACAACATCACAAATGATCAACATAATTAGGCTTTAAAGAAACAGTTTACTCACCTGAAGGTTTTTCAGGAAGGAACAGAGAAGTAGAGAGGAATATTGGAAGCTTGCACTTTTCTTATCTAGGTTATTTTTTAATGACTCCTTGAATCTTTGATTCTTGTTTTGAATCTGAAATGCCCTGGTTTGTTGAGTTGTGCTTTGTTGAGTTGAAATTTTGTTCTTCCAGTTTTGATTTTTTATTTATTTACGCAACAGTGAATAAAACTGCTGCTTGAACCCAGAAGTTGATCTCAATCTTTGAACATGATCCCCCCTGAACTGATTAATTTAATTGCTTAGCTTCTTACTTTACTTCTGATTGACAACATTAAATCCAAATCGTTAAAACTATTTCAAAACCTTTTTAAAGAAATTTACTTGCCTTATTTTGTTTGAGAGAATCTGCCTATCTCTGGCCAAAAAACTACAGCACTGTATTTTTATAAATCTGCAATTTTTTTGAATTTGTTTTATGTTAAACTTGATTTTGAAATCATAGATTCATTAAACTATCATGTATAAAATTTACCTGAGATAAACAACGGCTTGATGCTTAATAAAAACGCTTCAGATTTTAGTTTGAATTGAAGAAGAGATTTGCAGTTTTTTTTTCTTTATTTTTTTATTCCTGATTTTTTTCTTGCTTGAGTGTTGAAGTTTGAAATGCTAGAACTTTGTTACTGTATTTTTCAGATTTGCCGTAAGTGAATATGATTTGGTTACGGGGAGATGAAACGTTTTTGTAATTTTTAATTTTCTTATTTTAATTAAAAAATGATGTTGAATGCCATTTGTAAGAAATCATCATGATATTCCCATGTAATGTTTACTTCTTTAATCCACTTCCTTATGTATGTTTATCATTTGGAGTTTTCAAAGACAAACGAATGTTTATAATTTTTTTATATCATATTTGTAACGACCTAGAATTTCTATTAATTAAGATTCGTATATTTAATTAATTTTAAATATTAATAAGTGAAATTTATAAGTCGAATAAATTTTATTTCGAATAATTTGATTTAATTGGATAATTAAATCGATAATTTAATAGTTGAAATTACAGAAATAATTGAAAATTGAGTTAAATATGATTGAAAATGATTTGTAAAATTTATTTTATCATATTGGAGTTATAATGATGTTATAGAACTTTTAAAATCGAATTAAGAGTTTATTTGTGAAAAGTGAATATTTTAATATTTAAACCGACTAGTGAAATTAGCCATTTTTCGAACAGTCTCATAATTGGACGAAACTAATTCCATTGGATCCGTAATAGTTTGTTATTATCGGATTTCAATTTTCGTGTCAATCGGAGTTTTCGTTTGATCGTGGCAGCTCGAAACGCATCGAAATTGTTTTAATATTAATTTGGCGAGTTAAAATAGCCATTTTTCAAACAGTCTTGGATTTTGATGAACCAGTTTCATCGGATCCGTAATGTGATATTATTGTATGGTTTCAAATTTCGTGTCAATCGGATTTACCGTTTGTCCGGTGCAAGCTAAAACGCCTAGAAATTTGATTTACCGATTTAATTTAAAATCGAACGTTTATTGCCATAACTCGCATAGATGACCGAATTAGCTCCCGAAACACGTTCCATTGTGTTCGGAACGCGGGGTAAACCTTAGGAACGCCATCCGGCACGCTTCGTTTGGAGTTCGAAAAATCCGGGATGAATATTGTTTTGGAATATTTTCTATATAAGCCCTCTACATTTCATTTTGCAAAAGAATCCCTCCTTCCTCCTTGAGCCGGCCCTAAATTTTAATGGCCAGAAATTTCTCAACTTCCTCTTTCCAAAAAGGATGTAGTAGAAGTAATGCCTTAGGTTTGTTTATATCCTAAACAACTTGTATTTATGAATGTCGACATTTCATTGTTGCCTAAAGAGTAGTGTTAGCATTCCAAGTAGAAATTTCTGAAAAGGTAAAACGTAGCCTCGAGCCTCATGCCCAATAATGATTAAAATAAGGGAGATGCGGTAGGGCTATGTGGGTCTCACCCATTAAGGTTTGGCCATCAACTTTATAGGAAACTATTTATGGATTTGACATGTTTGGTGATATGTCTTTCTTACTCCTAAATACGGCACTTAATACACCAACAATATACGTTTATCAATCATCTAAGCATATGAAACACAAGGCATTGGGGAAAAAGAAAAGAAAAGACAACATAAAAGAAGTACAAAATTTTAGAATGCAAGGAAAACATATATAATAGAACATAAGATAGTACTTACAATCATTTCCAAAATAAAACATTGTAGATGCAATAGCTACGAACTACAACCATGGACAGTTATAATGTCATGCCCTTATAATGCTGATCCATAATAATACACACATAGCGAAAATAAAATAGATAACGAGATAACGGTGAAGCCTCCTCTTCCACGCACCTCCAAAAAGCATCTACAAGAACCTAAACTACTCAGCTAGTCAAAAATCGGAATACCCAAGATGTCAAGGGAAAGAAAGAAAAACTCTAGATTAGTGTAATGACCTAGAATTTTGATCATTTGATTTTGGAATATTTAATTTGTTTAAATATTAATATATTGGTTTAAAAAGTGAAATTGTCACGACCCACTTTTTCGTATAGTTCGAACTGAAAGTTTACCACACATGCCCAGTCCAAATTGAACAGAAAGGCGGATGGTAAGAAAAAGAAAGTAGAGAGAGGATAAAAAGAAAATAGGAAGGAAACAAAACAACACAGAATCTCACAGTGGAAACGAATAATCTCTAATATAGAACAAATCTTTACATAAAACTAAATTGTAATGTTTATAGTACAAATATCAATCAGAGTATAATAACCTATTCCGCACAGACAGTTATAACACCCTATCCTCACAATTGCTGATAAATGTAACTATAATGCAATGGAAAAATAGTCATCTATGTGAATACGTCTTTGTGCCTCTAGCCCCTCTCCTGAAACTCTAATGCTTCCAGCTAAACCTGGAAATATGCTCAGTCTGACCCGAGCATTTAGGAAAAAAACAACGCCCGGATTAGTTTAGTAAAACCAGCATGAGAATTTACATCACAAGGAACTTTATTCAGTATTACTTTCAGAAATCCTTTTGAAATCAAAAGTATCTTGTAAGACCACGCCACATATAAATACTACGGTCTTTTCCCTTACAATAACCAAAACTCTTCTACAGAAAAACCAGTGATATTATAATAGTGTCTAAGTACAAATACTTATTCAAATAGCCAAAATTATTACATTAATTAAATTCCAACATTTAAGGCTCTACAACCAAAACCTTAAAGGCACGTATTGGTTAATGGATTTCCATACACTAACTAGGCACTATGGTACCACCTGTCATAATACACATCTAGAAAGTTGTACTAAGGACCTTGCCGAGATCCCCTACAACACAAGACAGGTTCTACCTCTAACCTGAAGAGTACCAAATATGCTATCACCCCAGATGTTCCGACCCTTATCGAGCTCCTTCTCGTGAACCGTATTTATAATATCCGAGGGTATCTACAAAGGTGATAAACATACCCTAATTGGATGCGACCAACGTAGCCTTGCTGCATCTCCCTTGAGTTTCAGTCATTCCAGTTGTTGAGGCTTGAAGCTACATACTTAATGAAATGTAACCAAACTATTTTTAGTGCGTTCTTTACTCAGTAACGATCATTTCATTAGTTAGCAGCATCATCAGAATTGAATCAAATTGAGGGATATTGATTTTTGAACTAGAGCACGAATGGGTTTTTCACCTCTGTTAAAATCATAATGTGTTTTAAAAACATTTCCAGGCATTGTAAAATTAATTCTCACCTTAAACATGTTGAAAACTTTTGAATATTCAAGTTGATCTTTAGTTTTGTCCGGATACTTGAAAATCTTGCTTTTGTTTTGAATTTAAAGAGCAAGCTGCTTCTTTTTGTTGTTACAGAGCTTTTGATTTACAGTGTATTTTTGTTTACTGGCTTTTTACAAAACCGAGCATAAACACACAAGCCCCTATATATATATAAACACACAAGTTTTGCAAAGGAGAATGATGTATCGTTCATGGATTGAAAATAAAATTTGAGGTGATATGTTGTTGAGTTGAAAAGAAGTTAGAATATACGTTTTGGTCTTTCCTATATTAGACCAGACAATGTACATGTTTATATATATATGCACTTACCCATTTTGCTTCTTTACCTTTTACCAAGCAAAAGTTAACAAGTATTCACCAAACAATGTACAATATAAAACCATCCTCTTTTATTTACTTTTACTTTATTTGGTTTTAATCATGCTTTCATACATATATATTTTGAAATAAAAAAGAGATAAAGTGGTATAAAACAAATTTTAAGTCTTCATATTCATATATATATTTTCTATTTTAAAATATATAACTCAAAGCACTAAAAGTTTCCATTTAAAATAAAATATCATTTATGTTTTACATTTCTTTTTATACTTAAAATTGTATATTTCAAAGCAAAAATGAAAATTTTGCTATACTATTTTAATAAAAATAACACTCTTGTTAAAACACCATTTGTAAAGATTATCTTTTTGAAATGATTTTATAATTTTTCTCATTTCAATCATATATATTTTCATATATGTAATTCTTATTTTATTTTTCAATATATATGCATTATTTTTAATAACTATATTTATTTATTCGTGTGTGTGTGTGTATTACATTCTTCTTAACTAATGTGTGTATGTATATAAGAAAAATACAATTTTAAACTCTCTCTATCTATCATACATTATATTTTCCATAGGACAAAAATCATTTCTATTTATAATATATTCTCATTCATTTCATCTACATTTATTTGAATTCCTTTTTCTTAAATTACATATAATTTCTATTGACTGAATATATATATATATATAAGAAATTCACAATAAATCAATTTTCTATTTTATAAATAAGAATCTCGAAATTCGAAATATTATCTTGGTTTTAAAACAATATATTATTACCAGTTATCATTTAACAGGGATTCCATTTTTGGATTAAAAGACCTTATTACTGAATATTAAATATTAATTTTCAAAATTAACACGACAAAAATTCCGGGTCGTCACATTCCTCCCTTCTTAAAAGAATTTCATCCCAAAAATTTCTGTAACCAAGCTAGTAAATATAGCTAACCGAATAAATAATAATCATATCACACAAGTTCAATTATATATATATATATATATATATATATATATATATATTAATATCCTAAAATTTCAGTCATAAAGAGCATCTACTAAGACACTTTTACAACTACAGTCACCATATATACATACACATATCGAGGAGCTATCTACAACCACTAGCCAGTTATATGCATATACACACACACACACATACATACATACATACATACATACATACGTATATATATATACCCACACCAAAACGTCAACTAAGACACTTCATTAATTTATAATCCAAACACACGTCCATGACATTTATGGCTGCTGATAGGTTCAATAGGGTGCACATTTCTAAGGGAACTACCCTAACCCAAGCTAACTCTCACGGTGACTCTCTCCGTCGAAGTCCTCCACTTTTGTTTCTTCCATTTCCCTAGTTTCAACATCACTGTTTGGAATCCTAGGACATAAGTCATCCCTCAGAAGGTCGCTCCGATTTGAAAATGGCTCACTAACAATCTTGCCCATTTCCCAGATGATAGCATCATCATTTTTCTGTTCGGGCTCCTTTTCTATCTCATATTCCTCTTCTACTTCCTTGATTTGCTCCTCATCTCTTGCTATGCAATTTTCCTCTTCTTCTGGTTTGGATTCTTCCTCTACTTCATATTGGACTCCTCTTCATATAGCGATGGCTGCTCAATAGGTTCCATAACCTCTCTAGCCGCTTCTTTGCTGAAATACTGCCTAATCTTCATCCGCTCTCCTCGGACGACACTATAAGTCTTCTATAATTAATCAAAAAAATTTAAGAATGTGATCCTAAGGTTTCAGGAATTTCACATATGCTAAACGGTACATATAGGTACATACTTCAAATAACTCTACTTTTAAATTACTATCATTTAAAAATTTCACTTAAGTAATGCCAAAACCATTTTCCCTCAAAAATTGTTTAAACAATTTCCCAAAATCACTTGAGTTTTAAATCCCCAAATATCTATTTTATCAAATATTATAAACTTAGCTTTTATATTTGTAAAATCTTCCTAAATATTTATCTTAAATATTTAAATCTTTTTTAGTAGGCTGAATTTGCTAAAAATCTAATTTTCCAAAGCTTCTATCTACAAGACGCACGTTTTCTATAGGATACTCAAAACTAGATGGTCTGGCATTTGAGGATACTCAAAACTAGACGGTTATAGCTAATCAAATCCTAGATGATAATGATCAAATGTAATCATCGCTTATCAAATAATATCTCAAATACTATGTATTTTGAAAATCATTGCCTTTAATATATAGAATATATCCAGGGTAAAATTATTTAATTCACCCAATTAAAACAATATTGTGTCTGTTGGTCTTGTTCAAGTGTTTAAAGATCCCTATCAATAACATTAGCTATGCATATTGACCAGAATCCATATGGCACTCAACAGATCGACTAACACAATATAAAACATTTTATATCACTAACAAATATGCACTCTCATATATATATATAGACACACACACACACAATCAAACTCATTCTAGGTTAATACCGACCCTATCTCTAATGAGTAGTCCCTCCAAAGCCTAGGTATTCGCTCAACCTAAGCTCTGATACGACGATGCCACGACCCAATTTTCCATACAGTTCGAACTGACAATTTACCACACATGTCCAGTCCAAATTAAACAGAAAGGCGGATAGTAAGAAAAAGAAGATAGAAAGAAAATAGAAAGAAAACCAAAACACATAATGTCACAGTGGAAACGAATAATCTGTCTTATAGAACAAATATTTATATAAAAAACTATAATGTTTATAGTACATATATCAATCAGAGTATACTAACCTATTCAGCACGGACAGTTATAACAACCTGTCCTCACAATCGCTGATAAACATGACTATAATGCAACAGAAATATAATCATTTACGTGAATATGTCTATGGGCCTCTACCTCCTCTTCTGAAGCTCTAATACTTCCAGCTAAACCTGAAAATATGCTCGGTCTCACCTGAGCATTTAGGAAGAACCACGCCCGGGTCAGTCTGGTAAAACCAGCATGTGAATTTAAATTACAAGGAACTTTATTCATTATAACTTTCAAAAATCTTTTTAAAACTAAAGGCATCTCATAGACCATGCCACATATAAACACGATTGGTTTTTCCCTTAGGATAACCAAAAAAGTTTTATAGAAAATCTAGTGATATTATAATGGTGTCTAAGTACAAATGCTTATTCAAATAGCAAAAATCATGACATTTATTAAATTTTAGCATACTAGGGTCTACAACCAAAACCGTAAAGGCATATATTGGAGAATAGATTTCCATACAATGAATAGGCGCTGGCATCCCACCTATCATAGTATAAATCTAGAAAAATGTACCGATGACCTCGCTTGGATCCCCTACAACACAAGATCTGTCCTACCCCTAAACAGGATAGTATCGAATATGCTATCACCTTGGGTGTTTCGACCCTTATCAACCTCCTTCCCATGCACCGCATTTATAATATTCGAGGGTATCTTGAAATGTGATGACATACCCTAATTGTGTGCGACCCACTTTGCCTTGCTGCATCTCCCCTAATTTTCAGTCATTCGGGTTGATTAGGTTTGAGACAACGATTACATTTTTAAGGAATTTTCACTTAGAATGCTCATTTTCCTCCAATGACAATGTGTTGAAAGAATTCATTCATACAAGTTTGTTTTGGGTCTAAACGAAACCAAAGGCACTATTCCTGCTACATCCATTTTGGAATCATCCTCGGGATTAGTAGCAATTAGCCCTTGCACTTCAATGCTCCATCTTCGATTCCATGCTCTTGTCTTCACTTCGGAAACGTATTCGTTGGATCGAACTAGTTTTGGGATAACTTATCTAATCCCGGTCTCTTCGAAACAACTTTCGATATTTCTCGTAAATTCAACCTCGGTTATTTAGGACTTAAAGACAAAAACATGGTCGTAGATCATCTCCTAACCGTTAGTGGACGGATTACCTTATAATCATCCTAGAAGAATGAAAGGAATTTATACGTACAGTATAGCACCTTCCAATGGTAACTGTACCATATAATTCCCATGTTCTCCTAGATATTTCCAAAGTTATGTTATGGTCCAGATTTGATAGTTGGTTATTTAACTATCAAAACACAATCGTTCAATCAAAGATTTCATTTCCCATAAAAATCACTAAGCCCTTTTTAATTTAAATTTCAATAAATTAAATTACTTAATCAAAATAGTATATACTTATCTCACCGTATAAGTATATTCATAAACCAGTCCTTTCATATATACTTGAAAACTTTTAAAATAGATGTGGAAAGCACTCCCCGGTATCAACCATGAGTTCGCAGCTCAACGATTATGTCTCTATCTCAAAGAAATCGAAATTTAACTATTGGCATTCTCTGCCTCCTAATTTCTCCATGCAAGTATAATATTACTTCATGAAAACTTTATTTAATAAGTATCTCTAAATAATACTTAATAAGTTTCTATATAAGTTTTCCAAGTTTAATTTAGGAAAAATATTCTTTTGTAAAAGTTTACAATGTAATATATTTTTATTTTGTTAAACATTATTAGCATTTGAA
The DNA here is from genome assembly GCA_030765085.1 of Allium cepa. Classification (NCBI taxonomy): domain Eukaryota; kingdom Viridiplantae; phylum Streptophyta; class Magnoliopsida; order Asparagales; family Amaryllidaceae; genus Allium; species Allium cepa. The sequence goes on along the minus strand of CM060942.1, from coordinate 380,092,377 downwards.
CAAATTGTCTTTGAAATAATAATAATATCTTAATACTAATTAACTCTTAAATAAAAATTAACTTTTAGATCCAATTACACCAAATAACCTTAAATAAATAATTGAAATAAAATTTAAACATTTTAAATAATTAAATAAATCTGAACAATAATTTAATAACTTATCAAGAGTCATAAAATAAATAACATTAAATCATTACTAAATAATTATTAATTATCTTTAAAACATCATTAATAAATAATAATTATCCTTTAAATTACTTTGTTTCAAAAATCAACTCCCAAATTTGGAAAAGTGGCTTATTAAATTCAATGGTAACTAATCTATTTACCATTATTTCATAACAATCCAGAATAACAGATTCAGATATTCACACCTATCCATTTTAATAATCAATTCAACATCATATTATCCAATATAATTATCAGGATAATAAATAGACGTCCACAATTATGACAGTAGAACATGGTTTTATTTCTCCTAGTCAATGTCCAAAAACACACATATTCGGTGACAATGGCAGAACGGTAATTAATTCTGCCAATAGGGGTCCAATTAAATACAGTTAGTGGAACATTGTTTTATTCCACTAAACAGATGTCAAAACATCGTAATTAACATAAGTTAACTCATCGTTATTTTTATGTGGGTAAATAACTTCAATAGATAGGTCATATAAATTTAAACGTCGATATTTTTTTTAAATCGGTAATTTGAAATCTGTCTATTTTAATTTGCTTAAAATTTCCGCTTATTCAAACTCTATAATAATTTGTATGACGACGTAGTGTTCATCGATACGAATCCATCGCTAAATAAATCGGGTAGATTGGATCTCACACGAACAAGTTATAACATTTTAAAGTTTTTATCTATAAATATATGTAAATTAAACAAATTTAAAAAACAAATTGGACACCCTTATTTTCTTGGGTCAAAGCCCAAACCCTATACCCAAGAAAAAAAAGACGGCACCCTTTTTCCCTTCGTTCTTTCTCCCAGTTCCTTCTCCTCTCTTTCTTTTGTACACTCCTAATACACACGAAAAACGTGCACGAACGTGTGCACGTATCAACTACCTCCAACCGACAATTCTTTCCGCCGACCATCCACCCAGACCACCCATAATCATCACAGTCCACCTAACCACTTGGAAACAATGCTCGAATAGGATTCAAGAATTTCAATCATTGCCACCAAACTGGAAACCCACCGTGCCACAAAATTGCCTCATCACACCACCTCAGTCCATCGTCCACCACCCAAATTCACCCGTAGCTCCACCACAACCTCTGCCACCCTCTCCCCTATACCGCACGCCTAATTCCCTCTCCTCTTATGGCATTTCCACATGCAATCGAGACCCAAAAACAAACACCTAAAACCCTAAATTGGCCATTCCCACCCAAATCAAGGCCAGAATCGAGATTTGGCCACCGTGATCCTTACACCCCCGATGCAACACTTCTCCTTGGCCGAGGTCCGACTTCCCTCAACGCCTAGATCACCAAAAAATTATTATTATTTGCAAGTTTTGATCATCTCTTCATTTCTCGTGGTATAAGACACTAAAAACTATAATTTCTTCATTAAAAATGATATTTTCATATGGCGATCACGATAGCATACTTGATTCGACGATTTAAACAGTTGAATTTTGTCGAAAACTGGTTTGCTTATTGTAATTCCAACATATCTCACTACATACTTTATGAAATGTGACCAAACTTTTTTTAGTGCAGTCTATACTCAATAACGATCATTTCAATAGTTTACACCATCATCAAAATCAAATCAGACTAAGAGATGTTGATTTTCGAACTAGAGCGCGAATGGACTTTTCACTTCTGTTAAAATGACAGTATGTTTTAAAAACATTTCCGTGTATTCTAAAATTAATTCTCACTTTAAACATGTTGAAAGCTTCTGAAATTTTCAAGTTGGTCTTTTGTTTTGATCCAGATACTTGAAAATCTTGTTTTTGTTTTGCAATGAAAGAGCAAGCTGCTTCTTTTTTTTATTACAGAGCTTTTGATTTACAGTGTATTTTTGTTTACAGGATTTTTACAAAAACTGAGCATAAACAAACAAGCCCCTATATATAAAACACATAGTTTTTGCAAAGGAGAATGATGTATATGTTGATGGATTGAAAAACAAATTTGAGGTGATATATTGTTGAGTTGAAAAGAAGTTAGAATATGCATTTTGGTCTTTCCTATATTAGACCAGACAATGTACATGTTTATAAATATATATACGCACTTACCCATTTTGCTTCTTTACCTTTTACCAGGCAAAAGTTAACAAGTTTTCACCACACAATGTACAATGTAAAACCACCCTCTTTTATTTACTTTTACTTCATTTTATTTTAATCATGCTTTCATACATTTATATATTTTGAAAAACAATAGATATAAAGTGGTATAAAAATTTTTAAGTCTTCATATTCATATATGTATTTTTTATTTTAAAATATATAACTCAAGGCACTAAAAGTTTTGCTATTCTATTTTTAATAAATATCATTTATTTTTTACATTTATTTTTATATTTAAAAATGTATATTTCAAATAAAAAATTAAAATTTTGCTATGTAATTTTTATAAAAATAAAATTCTTGTTAAAATACCATTTGTAAAAGATTTCCTTTTTAAAATGATTTTGTAAGTTTTCTCATTTCTATCATATATATTTTCATATATATTTCTACTTTTATTTTTCAATATATATTTATTATTTTTAATGACTATATTTATTTAGTTCATATGTATATTTTTCATTCTTCTTAACTAATGTGTGTGTGTGTGTACATATAAGAAAAATCCAATTTTAAACTCTCTCTATCTATAATACATTATATTTTCCATAAGTCAAAATCATTTATATTTATAATATATTCTTATTCATTTCATCTACATTTATTTGAATTTTTTTTTCTTAAATTACATATAATTTCTGTTGCCATATATATATATATATATATATATATATATATATATATATATATATATATATATATATAAAATTCCCAACGAATCAATTTTCTATTTTATATACAAAATATGGAAATTCAAAATGTTATCTTGGTTTTAAAACGATGTATTATTACCAACTATCATTTAACATGGATTTTATTTCTGATTAAAAGACCGTGTTATTGAACATTAAAAATTAATATTCAAGAATAAGGCAACAAAAATTCAAGGTCGCTACAGAAATAATTTAAATTTCGAATATAAAGATTAAATTAAAGTTAATAACCAGAATTCAAATATAGTGGTTAATTACAATCTTTTAATTAGTGAATTTAATTTGAATATTTTTTCAATAGCTTAATTTTTATGGAATATCTATTTCAATGGATTAAATAGCTTTATTCAACTCTTGTGGAGTAAATGAATATTAATAGTGAATTCAATTGTAAATTTATTTGCAATAATAACAGGTCAAATAAATAATCGAAAATTTTATTTTTATTTTTGCGACTCGATTTCTATTTACTTGTTTTTAATTTAATTTACATGATTTTAACATAATTTTTTATTTGAAAAAATATTTATATTATTCATTTGACGATTATTGGTAGACGGTAGTGTTTTTGGGATTCTATAGAATCCAATAAACAGTGTATATTATTATTGTTTTGGAATTGCGTCGCTATTCTGAGTGTGACCATATATTTTTTTGTCGATTCGAAGTCCATACGTGAACAGAAAGCGGTGTAACGAGATATTGAAAAATGTAAATATATGTAAATCAAACCCAACCATTTTTTCCTAATCGCACACATTTCTACACTTTCCTCCTGTTTCTTGCTCCATCTCATATAGGCAGTGAACTAAATAAGAAAGGAAGCTTATTCACTTTCAAAAACTCAAACGAGAATTTAACTAAACCAAAAATCATAAAACCAACATTAAAATCTTGACTTGTCTAGAGCTTCCATCCAACATGCTTTTGATTATGTGCGTTCATAATCTGGGTGGAGGTTGAATACGGGTAGTAGACATGGGTTTAAGTTTTTGGACATCATGTTCATCGAATTTTAAAATTGATGTTGGATTTGGATTTTGCATATTGAAGTGTACGTAGGTAGTATTTTGGAGGGTTATAGTTCACTTGAGTGAGGGAGACATATGTATGAATATGGGCTGGTAGTCGGTAGGGTTTTGGATGTTGAACGCGGGCATGATGTGGTGGTGGCCTCCCTGAAGCTCATGGGATGAGGAGCGCAATTTTTTTTTCTTTGGGGATTTAGTGCAAGAACGAACGAGAGATTTGAGGTAGAACAGGTCGATCATGATTTTTATGCATACAGGCATTTGGTAATTAACATTATGAAAGGGAAGGATTAGAGTGAGTGATTAAGTTTAAATAAGTAATTGGTAAATATATATATTATATTATTAATGTTATCACCTTATAATTGTGATAAATATTGCATATTAGGTCCAAATTGAATGCTTTCGGTAGCATTAGGTTTGTACTAACGAGCGCTAAGTTGTGGAAATGAATTGGTAAAGGTTAAAGCTAGTGGAATTTTACACGAAGCTCGTATGTTGTTCGAATTCAAACGAAACCAGAATGCCTTGGCAACAACTGGAATAATGTGAGTTAAACTCACCTTTTTAGTTAACTAGTAATGTTATATAGTTGATAAAATTTGTTGATTGAATGTTTAGATGATTTTCTGCTTTATCAGTTGGATTGTATTTATTCTTGCTCCTGGAGCGAATGACCCTTTATATATACCCGCCTATTAGAAAATGACCCATATTATATAAATATATATTGTTTGGGATGCGGAAGGAAAGGTTGGAGGGATCCAATGGGATTCCTCGCCATTGTAGATTTTAATTTCAATAATATTCCTATCATATGAATTATTGGATATTAAACAGGATTGTTGGATCAATTGATTATGTGTAATAGCCCACTTTTCCATACCCTTTAAACCAACAATAAACCAGACATGTCCAAATGTAATTGAACGAAAGGATGGATCTTTAAGGGTTAAAACAAAATAAAGAAAGAACAAAATATTACACAAATGGAATAATATATAATATTGAACAATATCTTTATAGTGGAAATTTTTTAAAGATACGTATACCGGAGTCTAACCTAAATTCAGCTTGGACAGTTATAAACATATATCCTTACAAATACTGACAAACATCAAACAATTGCAGCGGAAAATAGAATACGTCCATACGTAGATCTCCAGCTCTCCTTTGCAAACTCCAACCGTCTTCAACAAAACCTGAAACTACTCAGATCTGACCCAGATATTGAAAATACCCAGATTAGGCTTGATAAACCAGCATGAGAAACTCAAATATAACCGAAAGTGTCATATATAAGCCTTGGAAATAAAATCCTTTTAAAAGAAAGAGTATCTCATAAGAGCACGTCCACATATAAACACAGATGAGTTTTTCCCTTATGATAACTAAAACATTTTTATATCAAAACATTTTGATATTATTTCTAATGGCACATCTTTGAAAACATTGCAAATAAACTTATTAATCTTAGCCAAAATTGTTGCCATTATTAAATTTCGGATATTAGGCACTATAAAAAAATACGAAGGCACTTATTGGAGAATGGATTCCATACAAATGACAAGGTAAAGGACTACCTTCTGACAGTACCCCTCTAAAGGGATGCACCTAGGGTCCAAATACTGGGCGCCTAAACCAACACAAGACTAGTCTACCCTACATGTTGGATGGTACCGAATATGTTATCACCCTAGTTGTTACCGGCCTTTAACGGGTAACCGAGTCATACATTCACCACATACTTAGACCTATGTAAACTAAATCTAGAAAGATGATGACATTTCCTAATTGAAAGTGACCCACTTAGCCTTACTACTTCTACCCTATTTTTGTCATTTCCAAGTGATGAGGCTTGAGGTAAATGATTACCTTTCACATAGCACGTCTTCTTCACTTTAATGCCGCATTGCCATTCCTTTTATTACACTATTGAAATAAAACCAATGAGCTCATCCGTCTCTGAGAAGGGTGCTAAATTAGGAGAAGTTGCCTTCTCCGCCACTAAGCAGTTGTACATTTGTAAAAGTCAACATTATGATTTTATAAATGCAATGTCATACATTCGTCCATACAAGTTCGTAATGGGAATGAACAAACTCGAAGGTACTCTCCTACTTCATTAGTAGCGAGAAGTCCTTGCATCAAAGATTTTCATAACAGAGCACTAATGCCACCATATGATAAGGTAATTTCAACCTTGAGGGACTAGTGGAAAACATCCCTAAATTACAAAGATCCCCATCTTCAAAATCATTTGTCTTCAAACACGTTTTACTTCAAACATAGATTGGTTCGAAGTGGGTTTCAGGTAGGAATCACCAACATCCGACCACGTTCCTTCTTATATAATCATCGGTAAAAAATGTTAAGTTCATATATAATTATCAATCATCAGTTATTTACTTTGTTTTTCCATTCAATCATATATCTTTCTTAGGTATTGTAACAGCCCGCAAATCCGTACCCTTTGAGTTAACACTATTTTACCTAACTCAACTCAAGTTGTACAGAAATACGAACCATTTGGGTTAAAGAAGAATAGGTAGAAGAAGAAAATAGGAAACAACAACAGAATCTAACCATCGCAGCGGAATAAAATATAATAGATAATACAAAAAATCTTTACTCAAACATCAAATATCTCTGTTTATATATTACATCATCAGAGTACATCAATCACAGCTCAACATCAATATCATACAAATGGATACACAACCACTCAACAAAGCGGAATATATGTATATAAACAAGTACGGGAGTACGTATCGTCATCTTGCTCGTCTCCTGAGCTCCACAGCATCATAACCTGTATCCTATAATACTCGGCCTGACCCGAGCATTACAGTTAAATAACACCCGAGTCAGTATGGAATACCAACGTGAGAAAATCACACCCAGTTGATTATTAAAGTTTCAAAAATCCTTTGAAAACAAAAGCATCTCGTAAGACCACGCCACAAATAAACATATCGGGTTTTTACCTTACGATAGCTAAAACAATTTTTATAGAAATCCTCTGATATTATAATAGGGTCTATATACAAATACTTATAAAATAGACGAAATTGTTACATGATTAAATTCCAGCTACTAGCCACAGATGGGTAATACAAACAAAACTCGTACAAGGCACGTAGGGAGGATGGATTTCCAACTAATGACTGGGCGCTGGGGTACCACCTGTCATAGTACGGGGCCTAGATCACCGTACTGAGGAGTACACCTGCTCCCCTGCAATACAAGGTCGGGACCACCCCTTACTGGATATTCCCGAGTGAGATCACCCCGCGGTTGGGATCAGCAACCGCCCACTAAGCCGAAATAAAAAGGGACATCTAGACTGGAATGACCTCACCCTGCTTGGGTATTACCCACCTAGCTTTGCTGCATAACCCCTGATTTTCAGTCATTCCCATTTGATGAGGCTTGAGGCTAAGCGTTACCTTTTTAGAATATATCCCTTAGAATGCCCATCGTCCACTTGACGATGTTTCGCAAGCATTCATCCATACAAGTCCGTTCCGGGTTCGAACGGAACCGAAGGCACTATTCCTACTACATCCATTGTGGAAATATCCTCAGGATTAGTAGTGATTAGCCCTTGCACTTCACCGCTCCATCTTCAAATCCACAATCGTTTACACGAAACGTACAAACCAGATCGAAGTATTTTTCGAGAAATAAATCTCGATCCCGGTCTCTTCGAAACAATCAACGCATTTTTGTCCAATATTGATAGTCGGTTATTTAACTATCAATTAATATGCATAAAACATCCATCAACCAATAAATAATTTTTCCAAATTATTTATTTATCTCAAAAATATCTTCACAAGGTATATTTTCACCTTTCAAATTCCTTGAAAACAGTTTTCAAAACTATCAGCTTTTCTCAGAATAAATTCCAAGTATTTCTATTTCCACCGGAATCACCAAGCACAAAACTCTAGATTTTTAAAATAATTTAAAACATTTTATTATAGAATATATTTAACATTTAATTTAGAAAAATTTACTTTAATACTCAATTTATAATAATGCTTTAGAAATAATTAAAATAAGTTTACTTTATAAATATAACTAGATTTCCTTCTTTACACAAAATACAAAATCATCCTTTAAATAATTATTACGATAATAGATTAACCAAAACACTTACTTTAGGATTTACCTTAAAATATTTAAATTAAGACTACTTCAATAATTTACTAAAAATACATACTATATAAACATTGAAAATAAGGTTACTTTATAAATTATAAACTAAGCTTTCACCTTTCAAACAAATACTAAGTCACTATTAATAAATAATTACTTCGGAAGTAGATTCGAAAATATTTACTTTAGAATTTAAAAGATTAGAAATAATAAATTTTCTAAACATGCTTTTTAAAACAACATTAAACTTTTAACTTATATCTAAAAGTTTACTTTGAATGTACTTGGTTATCCAGAGAAATATACTTCTCTTCACAGCTTTTAAAATAAATAACTATTTATTTTTAAACATTTTTTCTCATTCCTTTAATAAATTTCCACCTTGAATTTATTCCTCCAAATGTCCAGTTCCAAATACTTAAATCAATTTCCAATTGATTTCCAATTAACTTCATTTATTCCAAAATTCTTTAATTTCAGATTTATTCCTAAACTTTGATTTAAAATACCTTTAATTTCAATACCAATTTAGATTTCTCAATTTACTTCTTATTTCTTTTAGATAAATTTAGAATTTCAAGTTTTAAAATAATCCTTTATTCACTTAATTGAATATAATTTACAACTCATTAGTCACTGTTTATTCAAGCCCTTTTCTATTCATACTTGAAGTTATTTATTTGTACTTATCATACTTCCATTTCTTTTTCAATTTATTCTTAATTTATTAAATTTCTAAGATTATCACGTTTATAACTTTACTTCCTTTATTTTCTTTTCAAACCCAATTTATTTATTTTTTTGGTAATTCATTATACCCTATATATATATATATCCAATCAAATCATATCATTCAATATTCCAATATATTCAACACAGAATATCAAGCAATCACAACAGAGAGTATTAAGTAATAAATATTGAGGGGTCCAGTTGGATCCCTCCAACCTATTTTCCCTGCATCCACAGATGTTAGCACAATATAACACGCCAATTCCAAAATATACCATTCTATAGCACATCCATCAATTTAACCATCCAAAAAATTATTTAAATTAATCATTTAAATTTTAAATTCAAATTAACTGAGTGAGATTAACTCACCTTTATTTTAATTTGCAGTCCATTCCCATTCATTTCCATTCCAGCCTGTTTCCATGATTTTGAACCTTGTATGAACATTGTACACTTCATTTATATTTGAATTAACTTAATAATTAATTTCCATAAAATAACTTTAATTGGCAAATGATTTAAATTTTGAACTAATACTTCCTTAAATAGTCTCCTAGTAACTAAAATTTTGGTCTATTAAACGATACACCTCCACTATTTTTAAAGTTAACTGGTAATGAAAAGAGGTAACATGAAATAACGACGTATATATATACCACAATCACTATTTAGCAATTCTTAAAATTAACAGTAAGCTAAAAATTAGTATATAGCTATATATCCCTATAAATTCCATCCTAGAATAATTTCAATAATTACAGATAGATTGTCGAAATACCTCACAGCCGAATTCCAATCGAACCGACCGCTCATCGCGACTTGCCTGCATCGCCGACTTTCCTGCATCGCCGACGTCGGCCACCTTTCACGCGTCTCCAGGCTACGAATGGACTTGCGAGTCACCAAATCGCCACCTACTTCGTCACTTGCTGCAGCCTTCAAGCCTTTGCCCTAGCCACGCGAATCCCTCCCTCCTATCGCCATCCTCTCCACGTCGGACCTTCGGCAACTCCCACGCGCGCCACTGCCTCGCGAACTTCAACTCCCTTGCCGCGTCGAAATCGCTCCCTCTCCTTACGTACCCTACGAAAAGCTTCGCGATTCAAATGAAATCGCAAAGGATAGGCTGAAAAGGAACTCGCGATTGATACTTATCCTATTTTTATTTTCCCCTGTTTTTACAGAAATCCAATTTGTGAGTGGATTTTAATTTGTTTAAGGAGGCTTCGGCCATTATTTTGATTTTCGTTTGAATAAGTCTTCATTCTGAAGGATGGGAATAGAAGGTGTTATTTAAACGAAAGGGTTTGTCGGCTTTGATTCTGACGAGAGGCGGCTTCGATTTGAACGAAGGGTTAGGTTGCGTGATGTTTTAAAAAAAGGAACATGATTTGGAAGGAAGGCTGCGTGCCATCATTAGGCTCCTACAGTGATTTTGGAAGAACGAAAAAGCTCTAATGTGAACGAAAAGGAAAACAACTTGACTAATCAATATATATTATATCGAATTCGATATAAATCCAGCGCGTTTATATGTCGTACGCTCACACAACAACTCCAAATGCCACGAAAATTGAAATCCGATAATAAATCACTATTACGGATCCAATGGAACTGGTTTCGTCGAATTCCGAGACTGTGCCTCGGAAGGCTATTTTAAAATTCAATTTATACAATGAAATTTCAAAACTGAACAAATCACTGTTGAATTTAATTTTAAAACTTCTATTATCTTCAGTATTATCAATATAAAATTTACGGGCCTTCAAATTATTTTTAACAGGCTTAAAACTCTAGATTCAACGTCTCACCCAATTCCCCATAATTAAATTCAATAATTAAATTCCAAATAAATGGTGATATTCAAAATTTAAGTTACAAATTGACTTTTAAATATTTAAAATTAATTAAATATTCCAATTTTAAATGCTCAAAAATTCCGGGTCGTCACATTCCTCCGCCTCTTAAAAGAATTTCGTCCCCGAAATAACTAATTAGGAAGAATGATCCATAACTCATTAACTAGTTCCACAACCCAAATAGTTTTTAACAACTTACGAAACAAATCTTTTTATCAAAAGACTCAGTAACCCTCTTCCTAACCTTTCAAACTTACCCACAAGCCACAAACAAAATTACTTACTTATCAATTCAAATTTTCAACTTAAAACCAAATTTGAATTATCAAAATTTTCTCAAAATTTTTGTAACTCCTTAAATTTTCGAAAATTTTTGCCAGTGTCTCCTTTGCGCGGCTAGCCGGTACAACGAAAAAATGGCTCTACAGCCTCCCAAATCCAAAAAAAAAAACAAAAGGCCAAGTGGCTCAATCCAAATTTCCAATCAAATTCACACTAAATTTAATACATGCCTTTTGGTCGAGAATTTCAAATTTTTATCGTTTGAAATCAAGCCAATTCTCTTTTCCCTTTAGATTACCTGCATATCCTTCTTAGGACTAACATCCAATCACAACTTTCAAAAAAACATTTTATCGACTTTCTTACAAAATGTCAATATCTATTCATTCCAATATTATCTTAGATTATATTTGTAGTATCAATCTTCCATTTAAGAATTCACCATTCCTTCTTAAGTTAGTATAAGTACGAAATATGTTCCTTATACTTATTTCCCTCTTACCACTTCAGTTTATATTTATTTTCATTCAAATTGATTCTTTCATTTTCATTTGAATTCAATTTATATTAAATTTTAAATATTGAATTTTAGTTTCCATTTATAACTAATTCATGTCATTATTTTAGTTAGTTTCATTTACTAATTATATTTCAATTTCCAGTTTGAAATCGTTTTGTCATTAATAAAAATTCTCCAAAAATTTTCAAAATTTTTCTAACTCCCAAAATTTTCGAAAATTCTTGGCAGAGTCCCCTTTGTACGGAGGAGCTTTTGCAATTTGACAAAAGAGATTAATATATATACATTGTAACGACCAGTTGCTATGTTTAACAAGACGCATTCCAAATATCAAATTTATCTTTCAAAATTTTATCGTTTAAATTTCCATAAAATTTCAATTAATAACGTTATTAAAACCGGTTAAATTTTTACGGGTCGTTACATACATCGACCCACCCGGTCGGAAAAACCAAAAAACAGTTCGTATTTCCTATTTTAATTGCGTAGGCGTACCTTATTTAGCATTTTAAGAAAGCGGCTTATTAATTTTAGCAAAAAGCACAACCAAATCCAACCACACAGCTTCCAGGACTTGTACTTACTCAATTTAAACATGTAAGTGCCATATATATGAAGTTTAACAACATTTCACTTATTTGCAATAGTTAAACACATGAATTCTAAAAGAAATTCACACCAAACATTTTTCCGTGAGCAATTTATATAGTCTTCATACTAATTCAACTGTTCCAATTAATTTATAACCATTTTCATTCAATTCGAATGGTTTTCAATCCATTCGTATAAATCTTCATCAATTTGAATGATTTAAAACTCAATTGCTTACAATTAACTTATTTTAAGCAAACTGAACTCATATTTTATTGCCCTCAAAATCAATTTATTTTACTCATACCAATTCATATAATTTTAATTACTTCCATTTTTAAATTTATTCACAACCCATATATTCTCATTTTCATTGCATTTCAAATTTGAATCCATTCACTTGCATTTCATTTCCTATTTATTTATTCCAAACTATTGTATTTAGCTCGAAGACAATCCAAGCTATTGCATTCCATAACCATTTCTCAACTTATTTAAACCACACTTCATTTTGATTCTTATTCATTCTATCCATTTATTTATTCAATATAATTGGTTTACCCACTCAATCCATTATGGATTTTCATTTCCTTAAAAATTATTTATAATCCACCAAATTTTATTTCGATTAAAAATCACTTCCACTTGTCTTAAAACCAATCCAATATTATTAAACTTTATTTAAGTTGAATTCAATTCAACTCTCCTTCATTCATTTAGCTTAAGTCAATTTACTTCAATTTATTCAAATTTTATACTTAAGCTCATTTTCATTTTACAAGTAAATTTTCTCTTTTATACTCAACTTAACTCAATTGATTCCAAGGCCACATCCAATTTATTTCCACATATTTGGATTTTATTCGCAATACAAACCATTACTATTTTAATCCCATTTCATTTTTATTAGATACCTTTCCAATTATATTTAATTTGTTAACACTTCAAGTTAAATTTTAGTTTATAAATCAAGTTCTGATTCCACTATCCATTTTAAAATTACCATTCACTTTTATGAACTCACAATTCAATCTCATTTACTTAATTGACAATTCAAGTCGAATTCAGTTTATAACTTGAGTTTTATTTCCAAACTTCATTATTATCTCACAGTTCAGCTTCTATAAAACTATATTACGTTCCCATTTACACATTTTATTAACTAATTTATTATAATATTAGTTCTCTCCTATTTATAATTCAACACTTGAATTTTAATCCCAAAAATCACTCCAATTAATTTTTCTTAGTCCAATTTAGTTTATAATTCAAGTTTTAATTTTTATTTTATTCTTCAATGCATCAAAAATATTGATTTTGGGTTTTTATCCCACTTTTCAATTTATAAGTCACAACTTATTATTTACACAATTCCATTCATTTCTAGACTTGAATATATTCATCTTTTATTTTAATTCAAGCCTCATGCTTATTTATATCCCAAGCATGTTTTATTTCATGCATTATAACTCTTTTACACGTTATTCTTATTTATTTATTTCAATTCCAATCCTTATTCAATTTATTTTCCATTTGTTTAGGTAAGAATTTTATTCCATTCAATAATTCAATTGAATTCTTATTCCAATTCAATTTTATTTTAAACTCGGATTTATTTAACTCAATTTGATTTCAACTTAATTTGTACACAACTGGATATTATTTTCAGCCTATTTAATTAATTTCAACCTAGTTAAATTTTATTTCCCAATCCAAGTTAATTTCATTTTTTTTTACTTTTCACTTAAAATTAAATTCCCAACATTCCAAGCTTATATTTCCTTCCTGATTTAAAAGTCATCTCAAGTTATAAATTCACAACCTATCTTATCAGGATATTTAAACACCCGGCTTTTGGTTCCCAATCATTTTGATATCTTCAACATCTCAAATCACATTTCTCAACATTTAATCCAATCCTGGTTTTATCCCAACAAATTTCCTTTGAAATTTCAAAACGAACAGGTTTTCCGGAACAAATCAATTTGGCAGCATTTCATCACTTAGAAACTCGAAAATGAACATCGATGATGTTGCAGTCATCACCGAAGTTATTTTCCACTGACTGAAGTGAATTCAATGCTATACCTCTTCCCAAAATCTATTTGAAACAAATTTCCTTTCAGAAATACCTCTAAAACAATAATGTTATTATTTATCTTCAAATACTTCGATAAACATTTCCAAATCCCCGGGATTTTAAATTTCTAAAGCCTGCTTAATAAATTTTACTATAATTCATTTGTACAGTTTATGCTTATACCAATTTCCATTTAATTGCATTTCAATCCATAAATTACATTTATAATTAATATTTATAAATTTCATTTTATAATGAATTTGTTCCCTTAATTTTATTTACATTTCCATTTCTAGTTAAATTCTCACTTAACAATGATAATGCTTTAATATTATTCTTCCTAACATCCAAGCAACCATATATTAGCTAAATAGTCTACAAAAACTATTCTTTATATCAAAATATGTTTTTGGTTAAAATTATTTCATTTACCCGTATTTAAAACAGTACCGTGTCGATTGTTCTATTCAAGTGTTTAGAAAACCCTTCAATACAGTTGCACAGACTGTGTCGACGAAGGTTCATATGCCACTCAATAAATCAATCAACACCATATTAAAATAATTTATATTCACTAATAAATACGCGCTCATATCTGTTAATCGCTCAAACTCATTCTAGAGTACTATGGACTCTATTTTAAATGAGTAATTCCCACTAGAGCCAAGGTTATCTCCAACCTAAGCTCTGATACCACTGTAATAGCCCGCAAATCCGTACCCCTTGAGTTAACACTATTTTACCTAACTCAACTCAAGTTGTACAGAAATACGAACCATTTGGGTTAAAGAAGAAGAGGTAGAAGAAGAAAATAGGAAACAACAACAGAATCTAACCATCGCAGAGGAATAAAATATAATAGATAATAAAAAAAATCTATACTCAAACATCTAATATCTCTGTTTATATATTGCATCATCAGAGTACATCAATCACAGCTCAACATCAATATCATACAAATGGATACACAATCACTCAACATAGTGGAATATACGTATATAAACAAGTGCGGAAGTACGTATCATCATCTTGCTCGTCTCCTGAGCTCCACAGCATCATAACCTGTAACCTATAATACTCGGCCTGACCTGAGCATTACAGTTAAATAACACCCGAGTCAGTCTGGAATACCAGCGTGAGAAAATCACACCCAGTTGATTATTAAAGTTTAAAAAATCCTTTGAAAACAAAAGCATCTCGTAAGACCACGCCATAAATAAACATGCCGGGTTTTTACCTTACGATAGCTAAAACAATTTTTATAGAAATCCTCTGATATTATAATAGGGTCTATATAAAAATACTTATAAAATAGCCGAAATTGTTACATGATTAGATTCCAACTACTAGCCATAGAGTGGGTAATACAAACAAAACTCGTATAAGGCACGTATGGAGGATGGATTTCCAACTAACGACTAGGCACTAGGGTACCACTTGTCACAGTACGGGGCCTAGATCACCGTACCTAGGAGTACGCCCGCTCCACTGCAACACAAGGCCGGGACTACCGCTTACTGGATAATCCCGAGTGAGATCACTCCGCGGTTGGGATCAGCAACCGCCCACTAAACCGAAATAAAAAAGGACATCTAGACTGGAATGACCTCACCCTGCTTGGGTGCTACCCACTAGCCTTGCTGCATAACCCCTGATTTTCAGTCATTCCCATTTGATGAGGCTTGAGGCCAAGCATTACCTTTTTAGAATATATCCCTTAGAATGCCCATTGTCCACCTTACGATGTTTCACAAGCATTCATCCATACAAGCCGTTCCGGGTTCGAACGTGTAACGACCCGCCGCTCTGACCGCCTCTAGTCGGTAATTAAACCAACTAGAAACGTTCAAAATGACGGATTGTTAGTCAGTTTATAGAGTTTAAACAGAATCAGCCACAGAATCACAGAATAATCATAATATTATTCATAAATGAATTTTTCTTACATACATCAGAGTTTGTACAATGCATTAAATTTTTATACAGCGGAACAATTTATCTATATATATATCTTTTAGAGTACAAAGAAAAAAAAAATTCGAAAAATTTCAGTGAAGTGCTTTCCCCTCTCTCTCTAACTTCGCGGCCTGAAAATCTTCAAGCTGCAAAAATACTCGGTCTGACCCGAGCGTTAATTGCAAAACACAAAACACTCGAGTCAGGATTAATCTTAACTCAAGTAAATAAATTTGTAATGAACTGAATAAAATGGTAACAGAGATGACGAATCACATGAATCAATTTAAAATCTATTATGGATTTTTATTATTAACAACTTCAAATTTTTAATTTCTGTCAATCCCGTGTGGCTGCAGTACACACGTATACTTTGCACACATGTGCACTGCCTCGCCAACACGCGTGCAAGCGCAAATCGGAACAAACCAGTGCAACACTATTTTTTTTAAATGAAGTGCAACTACAAGATACAGTGAAGCATGTCATGGGTAAACAATATAATGCCACTGCGAATATAATGTCAAAGACCAGATCACATCGAAGTGCAACAGAGCTTACGGCAATAACTTCAAGATACAATATAACAAGCTACAACTGATGATCAAACAAAGGGATGCAGGCCAAACTACAGTGCAACCGAGAAGCACACAACTGTGTGTATACAAATGATCAGTGAGATAACCCAGGTACAAACAATGCAATCAACAAGCAGAGGTGATCAAGGCAAAACACAAGTGTGCAGCATCAAGTAAAAAGTGACATGGACATATATATATATATATATATATATATATATATATATATATATATATATATATATATATATACGGAAGAGGTCGAGTTATTGATGTGAGATGGATCCAGAAAAAGACGGGTTCCAGCTATAATCCAGAAAAGATTCGTGTATATATTTTACAGAAACGTGAAATCAAAGTGGGTGATAAAGTAGCTGGAAGACATGGGAATAAAGGTATCATTTCTAAAATTTTGTCTAGACAAGATATGCCCTACTTGCAAGATGGAACACCTGTTGATATGGTCTTCAATCCATTAGGAGTACCCTCACGAATGAATGTAGGACAGATATTTGAATGTTCGCTCGGGTTAGCAGGGGATATACTAAAGAGACATTATAGAATAGCACCTTTTGATGAGAGATACGAGCAAGAGGCTTCGAGAAAACTAGTGTTTTCCGAATTATATGAAGCCAGTAAGCAAACAAAAAACCCATGGGTATTTGAACCCGAGTTTCCGGGAAAAAGCAGAATATTTGATGGAAGAACAGGAGATCCTTTTGAACAACCTGTTCTAATAGGCAAGTCCTATATCCTAAAATTAATTCATCAAGTTGATGATAAAATCCATGGACGTTCGAGTGGACATTACGCACTTGTTACACAACAACCCCTTAGAGGAAGGGCTAAGCAAGGGGGGCAACGAGTAGGGGAAATGGAAGTTTGGGCTCTAGAAGGATTTGGTGTTGCTCATATTTTACAAGAGATGCTTACTTATAAATCTGATCATATTAGAGCTCGTCAAGAATTACTTGGTGCTACGATCATTGGAGGAACAGTACCTAATCCTGAGGATGCCCCAGAATCTTTTCGATTACTCGTTCGAGAACTACGATCTTTGGCTCTGGAACTGAACCATTTCCTTGTATCTGAAAATTCTTTTCAGATTAATCGGAAGGAAGTTTGATCCGAATGAATCAGAATTTCTATTCTATGATCGATCGGTATAAACATCAACAACTTTGAATTGGATTAGTGTCTCCTCAACAAATAAGGGCTTGGGCCAACAAAATCCTACCAAATGGGGAGATAGTTGGAGAGGTGACAAAGCCCTATACTTTTCATTATAAAACCAATAAACCGGAAAAAGATGGATTGTTTTGTGAAAGAATCTCTGGACCCATAAAAAGTGGAATTTGTGCTTGTGGAAATTATCGAGTGATCGGAGCGGAAAAAGAGGACCCGAAATTTTGTGGAACCGCCAATGTATGCAGACAGCAAATGGAAATTCCAGTGATACAAGTGCAACATAGTTGCAAACAACATAGGGAACAGATAAAAATGGACTGATGAACAATATGCAGCAGTGAATGGGAACAACAACAATGAATACTGCTACATGACCAATGACACAGGTGAAACCAGAAACAATGCAAGTAGACCAAACGAAAAGTGCAGGTGAAAAAATGTACAAATGAACTCGATCAGTACCCAAGTACTACCAATGAAGCACAAGTGAACAAATATCACAATGAACCAACAATACATGCAGGTGAACAGAAGTTTGAATCAAAACATAATCAAGGCCAGTTGATAACAGGGAACACAAGTGTGGCAAATGCAAACTGTGGTGAAGCAACAAAGATGAACAATTTAAATTTCATTCAAATGTTAGAAATTGCAGAGCTACAGGATTTTATACCTGAAACTGTTTTGTTTTAAAACTTGATTTAAAACAGAATTTAGAACTTGTTCAAATTTAAAAGTTGCATTAAAAAAAAACTTTGAATTTCAAAACTACATTTGAATTCAGTTTAAATCTTACACTTGATTCAATTTACAATCTTTAAAATATGAGCTTCATTCAAGATTTTAAAATATTATAGGTCAAGGTCTGAGACAAGTTCAACCCCAAAGCAAACAATAAAATGTTGAACTACCTCGTATACCAGTGTAACAGCAAGTTACAAAGATCAACATTGAAACTCAGTGAACCCAGTCAAAGCAAAATTAAACCATGTCTACCATACATATGAATCAATTTCATATGTACAACAAACACCCAAAACAAATGTCATGAACCAACAGAAGAAATCAAAATGCATCCATGGAACAGTAAGCAAAACAAAATTGTCCAGTAGACAGAAGATCGTGTCACGATGACAACAATCTCATATATACATACATAAATGCATATATATATGAAGTGCAGTCACAATTGCAAATGATGGTAGCAGTTTCAAATCACAAAGCATGCAGCAAAACAAAACAAATATTGGGTAGCATCTGCTCTCATCAATTAAAACAAATCACGACTTGATAGCATCTTAGCATTTGTTCTTATGTATTTAAAAAAGAAAAAAAAATTGATAGCATCTGTTCTTATCAATTTAAATTTAAAACAAATTATCAACTAGCATCCATTCTTATCAGTTTTTAAAAACAAGTATCCAGTAGCATTTGTTCTAATTAGTTTTAAAAACAAAACTAAATAGCATCTGTTCTTAACAGTTTAAAAAATATAAATTCCAAATTTGTGTCTGTTCTTACCAGTTTAAATAAAATTATAGTATCTGTTCTTATCAATTAAAATTCAAACAAATCGAGCAAGTGACAGCAAACAGCCCCAAATCATAGCTTGAAACCAAGCACTTATCTGTTCCTATCAGTTTAGTTAAATTAACCGAGCAATTGATAACCAATAACCCCCAAAGCATAGCATGCAACCAAGCATTCAATTCCACAAATTTAAGAACTTGAAATAAAATTAATCGTGAGCCAAAGACTCACCTTTGCAAACGAAGTGAAGAGCACGCGAGTCGAAGCAACGCAATCGAAGACGAACGAAAGCCCTTCGATTTGAAAAACCCTAAACTTCAGAGCGCAAGAAGAACAGAAGGAAGACGAGACTCGAATCGAAGCTCCAAATTTGCATCCAAGGACGAAGACGAAGACGATTACATGGCCGCCATTTTTTTTTCCTTTTTGTTTGATAATGAAATGATAGGGAGGGGTGTCGTGTTTTATGGGAGAAGGCGACGTGAATTTAGGTATGGAGGAAGGTACGAGTTAAGGCAATTGTTACGACATGGAACACGGCATATTTACAGCTGAACAAAGTAAGGTAGTATATACTTCTTATTTTATATTTATTTTTTTTATTTTATTTATTTTTTATATTATATTTTCTTTCTTATTTTAAATCCAATTATTTTGTTTAAAATTATGTTGTTAAATTTTCTCAAATGTAATTACATTATATTTTTCAAAGTTTTATAAATATGTTGTTTGAATTTTTACTATGTATATTTATTTATTGATTTTATATTGATTTAAAATCTTATTCTATTTTATTTAAATAAATGAAAAATGTTATTGAAACTAACCACAAATTTATTAATTTTCTTCTAAGCCGTTAGTTTGAATTTCAATTACAAATTCAATATTCAATTTCAACTTCAAAGTTAAATTCAAATTTCTATTCAACTTTAAATAGATTAAATCCAAAAATTTAATCGCCACTTCATAGTTTTATTGGAATTCAATTTAAAATTATCATTCAAATATTTAAAATTAATTAAATATTTTCAATTTAAATTGCTCAAAATTCAGGATCGTTACAATCTCCCCTAATTAAAAGAATTTCGTCCCGAAATTATAAGTTAGGAAAAACGTTTGCTAAAATCTCACCGATATTTATATCCTACATAATTTTACCAAGTTTCAAACTCATAAATAAATATAGGATTCATTCCATTTATTTCATTTCACTAGTTTTGTTCATCGATTTCAATAACCAAGACACAAAAGTCTTTTACCAAATTTTTTGACTTACAAAAACTCAGATTTTTAAACTTGAAATCTTTCATGCTAAATATTTGCATAATATATCTTATCCAAAAGCTGTGGACTTTCAAGATATTCAAAAAGATCTTCTTCCTTAGTTCATTAAGTTAGAATTATGTAATTCTAATTTCAGATTATTGATTTTTTTTTCAAAGTTTTGAAAATACTTGATAACTCAAAGTTTAACAAGTCCATCGTCGTTCTCACAGACTTTAGGCATACGCTGGCCAGGCGCAAGACTAAAAATCTCCAAGTACTAAACATACTTGCTTCAACTTCCAGTGAAAATACTTTTTAAAAATTCTTTTAAAAATGGATATGGAAAGCACGTTCCCCCATGGATCACAGTTTACCCGGCGGTTTCGCTACTATCTCAGTAGATTCGCTTGTAATCTCAGATTTCTCATCACTCTCGAATTTCGCCATGGTTATCGCCTTAGATCGCGGTCCACACGGCGGTTACGCTACTATCTCAGTAGAATCGCTCGTAGCCTTAGGCATCACGCCCCTCGAATTTCGCTTCGGTTTCCAGATCGCAGTTTACTCGGCGGTTGCGCCACTATCTCAGTGGAATCGCTTGTAACTGTAGGCATCACGCCCCACGAATTACGCCAGCATCAATCACATAATCCCAAACACGATGATCCATCGTGGGGGATATCATATCAGTCCCATTGGACATTCCACTAATGGAATTCTACGTAGCTACGATTTACAATGGACACTCCACCGAGTTCCAATCACTTTCACACATAATAATTGGAAGGTACATTTCCATATCCTCAGTTTTTAGAAAACATATGTCATATACATATAGTACTTCATTTCACATTTCGTACATATCATATCTATGTAAACCTACACAGGATTTTCATAATAATGACTTTCCAAACTGATAGTTTTCGATTATATTCACATATATAAGTTACGAAAACTCATTTCACATTCACAACAAATAGAGGATTCCAAATTTTCTATCACGTTTAAAATTTTCCTCTAAATCGATTTGAAAATTTAAGGTTATCTCAAACCTAATTCACATTCACAATCCAATTCATTATCGACTTCACATTCGATTTGGATTTCACGTTACATCGTCAATTCTCAACATAATTGATGTCTATCGATATATAACCTCTAAGCTCGTACGTCTCAGAGAAGGGTGTTAAGCTAAAAGAATAAATTCTCCGCCACCACAGATATATATTTAATAGAGATCAAATGCTATGTCATCAATTCACAATGTTAGACATACAATCCCAATCGACTATCCAAAATTCAAAGCTGAACTTATATTATTTTTGGTGTCAAAGTTAAACTCAATTTAACTCAAGATTCAATCTTTGAAAAATTTCCAAGTTGAACTAATTGTTCACATTTCTCAAAATAATATCTGTTTTTATTCAATAATATATTCACTGTCAAAAATCGTGAATATGCTTTGTCAACAAATTTCATCATTTCTACAACTTATTTTTATTTTTAAAGGATTACCCACTGTCCAAAATCGTGGATATATCTCCTTTAATAAGCTATAACAAATTACTTATCAAATTCAATTGATTTCGAATTTATAAACAATCTTCATAAATTCCTATTCTATTTATAAAACCTCGATTTATAAATCTTCTTATTGATTCAATTCAATTCAATTTATATAACTCAGTTATATACACAAAAGTTCATATTATAAGTTAAATACTTATAATCCATTTATTCACTAAATAATTCTTCATCACATTTGAAATCAATTTCAAAAGAATTCAAAGTCAAATTCTTGAGTTATAATTCAATAATTCTCTTGGTTATAACCAAATTAACATATCCCTTTATTTCACAATTATTACTCGAAATATTCAAGTTATTCGATTTAAACCAATTTAAACCAATTCATTAATTCGCTAGTTCACTTAACTCATATTTCATTTTCCATAAATCTCAATAATTAGAAAATGAGTTTCCGAACGATCGAAACTCAAATCTAATAAGACCTCACCGAAGAGAACTATCGCAAACTCACATTTAGAGAGAGGAATTTTCAAAATAATTCTAATTTTCAAAATACCTTTTTATTTTAAAGAAACAATTTCATACTTCTTTAAATTTGAAAAGCACTTTCTTTATAGTGGTTCTAGTAACTATTCATATTAAACATCATAAACTGAGCTTTGTGTAATCCAAAGCTCTGATACCACTTTTGTAACGACCCGCCGCTCTGACCGCCTCTAGTCGGTAATTAAACCAACTAGAAACGTTCAAAATGACGGATTGTTAGTCAGTTTATAGAGTTTAAACAGAATCAGCCACAGAATCACAGAATAATCATAATATTATTCATAAATGAATTTTTCTTACATACATCAGAGTTTGTACAATGCATTAAATTTTTATACAGCGGAACAATTTATCTATATATATATCTTTTAGAGTACAAAGAAAAAAAAAATTCGAAAAACTTCAGTGAAGTGCTTTCCCCTCTCTCTCTAACTTCGCGGCCTGAAAATCTTCAAGCTGCAAAAATACTCGGTCTGACCCGAGCGTTAATTGCAAAATACAAAACACTCGAGTCAGGATTAATCTTAACTCAAGTAAATAAATTTGTAATGAACTGAACAAAATGGTAACAGAGATGACGAATCACATGAATCAATTTAAAATCTATTATGGATTTTTATTATTAACAACTTCAAATTTTTAATTTCTGTCAATCCCGTGTGGCTGCAGTACACACGTATACTTTGCACACATGTGCACTGCCTCGCCAACACGCGTGCAAGTGCAAATCGGAACAAACCAGTGCAACACTATTTTTTTTAAATGAAGTGCAACTACAAGATACAGTGAAGCATGTCATGGGTAAACAGTATAATGCCACTGCGAATATAAGGTCAAAGACCAGATCACATCGAAGTGCAACAGAGCTTACGGCAATAACTTCAAGATACAATATAACAAGCTACAACTGATGATCAAACAAAGGGATGCAGGCCAAACTACAGTGCAACCGAGAAGCACACAACTGTGTGTATACAAATGATCAGTGAGATAACCCAGGTACAAACAATGCAATCAACAAGCAGAGGTGATCAAGGCAAAACACAAGTGTGCAGCATCAAGTAAAAAGTGACATGGACATATATATATATATATATATGGAACTGCCACTGTATGCAGACAGCAAATGGAAATTCCAGTGATACAAGTGCAACACAGTTGCAAACAACATAGGGAACAGATAAAAATGGACTGATGAACAATATGCAGCAGTGAATGGGAACAACAACAATGAATACTGCTACATGACCAATGACACAGGTGAAACCAGAAACAATGCAAGTAGACCAAACGAAGAGTGCAGGTGAACAAATGTACAAATGAACTCGATCAGTACCCAAGTACTACCAATGAATCACAAGTGAACAAATATCACAATGAACCAACAATACATGCAGGTGAACAGAAGTTTGAATCAAAACATAATCAAGGCCAGTTGATAACAGGGAACACAAGTGTGGGAAATGCAAACTGTGGTGAAGCAACAAAGATGAACAATTTAAATTTCATTCAAATGTTAGAAATTGCAGAGCTACAGGATTTTATACCTGAAACTGTTTTGTTTTAAAACTTGATTTAAAACAGAATTTAAAACTTGTTCAAATTTAAAAGTTGCATTAAAAAAAAAACTTTGAATTTCAAAACTACATTTGAATTCAGTTTAAATCTTACACTTGATTCAGTTTACAATCTTTAAAATATGAGCTTCATTCAAGATTTTAAAATATTATAGGTCAAGGTCTGAGACAAGTTCAACCCCAAAGCAAACAATAAAATGTTGAACCACCTCGTATACCAGTGTAACAGCAAGTTACAAAGATCAACATTGAAACTCAGTGAACCCAGTCAAAGCAAAATTAAACCATGTCTACCATACATATGAATCAATTTCATATGTACAACAAACACCCAAAACAAATGTCATGAACCAACAGAAGAAATCAAAATGCATCCATGGAACAGTAAGCAAAACAAAATTGTCCAGTAGACAGAAGATCGTGTCACGATGACAACAATCTCATATATACATACATAAATGCATATATATATGAAGTGCAGTCACAATTGCAAATGATGGTAGCAGTTTCAAATCACAAAGCATGCAGCAAAACAAAACAAATATTGGGTAGCATCTGCTCTCATCAATTAAAACAAATCACGACTTGATAGCATCTTAGCATTTGTTCTTATGTATTTAAAAAAGAAAAAAATTGATAGCATCTGTTCTTATCAATTTAAATTTAAAACAAATTATCAACTAGCATCTATTCTTATCAGTTTTTAAAAACAAGTATCCAGTAGCATTTGTTCTAATTAGTTTTAAAAACAAAACTAAATAGCATCTGTTCTTAACAGTTTAAAAAAATATAAATTCCAAATTTGTGTCTGTTCTTACCAGTTTAAATAAAATTATAGTATCTGTTCTTATCAATTAAAATTCAAACAAATCGAGCAAGTGACAGCAAATAGCCCCAAATCATAGCTTGAAACCAAGCACTTATCTGTTCCTATCAGTTTAGTTAAATTAACCGAGCAATTGATAACCAATAACCCCCAAAGCATAGCATGCAACCAAGCATTCAATTCCACAAATTTAAGAACTTGAAATAAAATTAATCGTGAGCCAAAGACTCACCTTTGCAAACGAAGTGAAGAGCACGCGAGTCGAAGCAACGCAATCGAAGACGAACGAAAGCCCTTCGATTTGAAAAACCCTAAACTTCAGAGCGCAAGAAGAACAGAAGGAAGACGAGACTCGAATCGAAGCTCCAAATTTGCAAAGCCCTAATTTGCATCCTAGGACGAAGACGAAGACGATTACATGGCCGCCATTTTTTTTTTCCTTTTTGTTTGATAATGAAATGATAGGGAGGGGTGTCGTGTTTTATGGGAGAAGGCGACGTGAATTTAGGTATGGAGGAAGGTACGAGTTAAGGCAATTGTTACGGCATGGAACACGGCATATTTACAGCTGAACGAAGTAAGGTAGTATATACTTCTTATTTTATATTTATGTTTTTTATTTTATTTATTTTTTATATTATATTTTCTTTCTTATTTTAAATCCAATTATTTTGTTTAAAATTATGTTGTTAAATTTTCTCAAATGTAATTACATTATATTTTTCAAAGTTTTATAAATATGTTGTTTGAATTTTTACTATGTATATTTATTTATTGATTTTATATTGATTTAAAATCTTATTCTATTTTATTTAAATAAATGAAAAATGTTATTGAAACTAACCACAAATTTATTAATTTTCTTCTAAGCCGTTAGTTCGAATTTCAATTACAAATTCAATATTCAATTTCAACTTCAAAGTTAAATTCAAATTTCTATTCAACTTTAAATAGATTAAATCCAAAAATTTAATCGCCACTTCATAGTTTTATTGGAATTCAATTTAAAATTATCATTCAAATATTTAAAATTAATTAAATATTTTCAATTTAAATTGCTCAAAATTCAGGATCGTTACAGAACGAAACCGGAGGCACTATTCCTACTACATCCATTTTGGAAATATCCTCAGGATTAGTAGCGATTAGCCCTTGCACTTCACCGCTCCATCTTCGAATCCACAATCGTTTACACGAAACGTACAAACCGGATCGAAGTGGTTTTCAAGAAATAAATCTCAATCCCGGTCTCTTCGAAACGATCAACGCATTTTTGTCCAATATTGATAGTCGGTTATTTAACTATCAATTAATATGCATAAAACATCCATTAACCAATAAATAAATTTTCCAAATTATTTATTTATCTCAAAAATATCTTCACAAGGTATATTTTCACCTTTCAAATTCCTTGAAAACAGTTTGCAAAACTATCAGCTTTTCTCAGAATAAATTCCAAGTATTTCTATTTCCACCGGAATCACCAAGCACAAAACTCTAGATTTTTAAAATAATTTAAAACATTTTATTATAGAATATATTTAACATTTAATTTAGAAAAATTTACTTTAATACTCAATTTATAATAATACTTTAGAAATAATTGAAATAAGTTTACTTTATAAATATAACTAGGTTTCCTTCTTTACACAAAATACCAAATCATCCTTTAAATAATTATTACGATAATAGATTAACCAAAACACTTACTTTAGGATTTACCTTAAAATATTTAAATTAAGACTACTTCAATAATTTACTAAAAATACATGCTATATAAACATTGAAAGTAAGGTTACTTTATAAATTATAAACTAAGCTTTCACCTTTCAAACAAATACTAAGTCACTATTAATAAATAATTACTACAGTAATAGATTCAAAAAATTTTATTTTATAATTTAAAAGATTAGAAATAATAAATTTTCTAAACATGCTTTTCAAAACAACATTAAACTTTGAACTTATATCTAAAAGTTTACTTTGAACGTACTTGGCTATCCAGAGAAATATACTTCTCTACACAACTTTTAAAAATAAATCACTATTTATTTTTAAACAATTTTTATCATACCTTTAATAAATCCCCACCTTGAATTTATTCCTCCAAATATCCAGTTCCAAATACTTAAATCAATTTCCAATTGATTTCCAATTAACTTCATTTATCCTAAAATTCTATAATTTCAGATTTATTCCTAAACTTTGATTTAAAATACCTTTAGTTGCAATACCAATTTAGATTTCTCAATTTACTTCTTATTTCTTTTAGATAAATTTAGAATTTCAAGTTTTAAAATAATCCTTTATTCACTTAATTGAATATAATTTACAATTCATTAATTACTGGTTATTCAAACCCTTTTCTATTCATACTTGAAGTTACTTATTTGTACTTACAATACTTCCATTTCTTTTTCAATTTATTCTTAATTTATTAAATTTCTAAGATTATCACGTTTATAACTTTACTTTCTTTATTTTCTTTTCAAACCCAATTTATTTATTTTTTTGGTGATTCATTATACCCAATATATATATATATATATATATCCAATCAAATCATATCATTCAATGTTCCAATATATTCAACGTAGAATATAAAGTAATCACAAAAGAGAGTATTAAATAATAAATATCGAGGGGTCCAGTTGGATCCCTCCAACCTGTTTTCCCTACATCCGTAGATGTTAGCACAATATAATATGCCAATTCCAAAATATACCATTCTATAGCACATCCATCAATTTAACCATCCAAATAATTATTTAAATTAATCATTTAAATTTTAAATTTAAATTAACTGAGTGAGATTAGCTCACCTTTATTTTAATTTGCAGTCCATTCCCATTCATTTCCATTCCACCCTGTTTCCATGATTTTGAACCTTGTATAAACATTATACACCTTGTAACAACCCGCATATTTATCGATTTTATACTTAAATATTTTATTTAAATATTTTGTCGTTAATCGGATATTGGTCCGAAATGCTACTTTTTGCAAACGGTCAAATTAGGACTCGAGACCACTTCCATTGAGTTCGAAATGCCGTTTACAATTTTTTTAAGTATAAACATTGGTAGGTTTGGAGTTAGTGGAATTTCACTAACTTT
Organism: Allium cepa; assembly: GCA_030765085.1. Taxonomy (NCBI): domain Eukaryota; kingdom Viridiplantae; phylum Streptophyta; class Magnoliopsida; order Asparagales; family Amaryllidaceae; genus Allium; species Allium cepa. The sequence continues at coordinate 380,063,966 of CM060942.1, read as the reverse complement.
TCCCGCTTTGGAGTTTGGGTTAGATTGCCATAATAACTCAAGCCCAAACCCCCTTCCTTCTTCTCACTCTTCATAAATTTCCTAACAACCAAGCTTTTGCATTAATGGTGAGTGGAAGAGGAAATTAAAACTCCAAGCTTAGGTTTCAACTTTAAATCCATCATTCAACTCCAAAATCAAAGTGAAGACATTGGATTCTAGCTTGTAGTTGCTTCTCCATTGTTTCAAGCTCCTTCTTCATTGAATTTGTGCAAAGGTGAGATTTTTATCTCACAATTCTAGCCTATAACTATATTGGACTGTTGGGAATGATTCCCTATCATTTTTGCATGCATGTTAGCATTTGGTTTGGATTGGATTGGCGAAAAACTCCAATTTTTAGCGTTTTGGTGAATTTTCTGCACTTAGGTCGTTCTGGCCATTTTTAGCTCGTTCGGAGTTAAGTCGTTCGTCCATAGGTCGTGAGTCGTTTACGAGTTAACCCTAGGTCGTTCTGGCCATTTTTAGCTCGTTCGGAGTTAAGTCGTTCATCCATAGGTCGTGAGTCGTTTACGAGTTAACCCTTAAGTCGTGCAACCCTTCAGTCACGCAACTCTTAAGTCGGTTACGAGTTATCCCGATAGGTCGTTGGACCCTTAACTCGTAGGTCGTTGGACCTTATCTCGTTAGGTCGCTCCTGGCCTAACCCTTAAGTCGTGCAACCCTTAAGTCGTGCAACCCTTCAGTCACGCAACTCTTAAGTCGGTTACGAGTTATCCTGTTAGGTCACGACCTCTGTTAAGTAGGCCATGTTGGGTCGTGAGTCATCGTTAGGTCGCGAACACCTCTAGGTCGCAACCACTAAGTCGCTTGACCCCTTAGCCCCCTAGGTCGCAACCGTTAGGTCGCTCGACCCTATCCCTCTTAGGTCGTTAGACCCCCTTTTTGTCTTCACTAGGTCGTACCGTTATGGACCCCCGCACCCCTACCTTGGGGGGTTGCCACCCCCCGGACCCCCCCTCCGTAGGGGATCTTATCTGCAAAACAATGAGCTGATTTCCTTGGATCTTATTCACATCTCCGTATGCGATCTTTGTGATTGATTGTTTATATAATTGCTTCTGTGTTTTGTCATTTTATAATATAAAGGTTTCAATACTAGTAGTAAATATCAAAACTCTTTTAACAAACAATTTCAACTCTATTTTTAATAACAAAGCTCTTTTCTTAAACCGTTTTCCAATCAATTAGTATATACAAACCTTTACCTCACTCAGATGAGAAATCTAATTAAACGACTTAGTAAAACAAGTGGTATGAAACGCTTGCGTTCACTTCGTCGGTTAATTCTTGGACTTGTTCGATTGAACCTCTTATGACAATTTTATTAGTGAAGATTTACAGTTTGTTCGTAAATATTTAAGTTAAGCAAGTGGTTATGGGACATGAAGCTAAACTTCTATATTTACTACCTTAGTGTACTTGACACTTCTCGTTGATCATGACGATCATTCTGATGCTTTAGACTAGCAACTGTGCGATGTCTCTTGTTGCGAGGTTAGACTAGACACCACTTGTGTGATTCCACTCACACATCCCTTTTTGCTTTTTGGTTAGTCTGGACCTTAATTTGTGTGATTCCATTCACACATGTGGGGTAGCTCCCCTTGGTCTTCGGACCGTCATGTGATAGGCCTCTTTCTCTTTTCTATGATTTTTGGACTTCTTCATTGATTTCTAGAATTTATGTCATTAACTTGTTATGAGTACAAGTTTGGGGTATGATGCCCTTTCCGAATCTTTGAGAAGATTCTTGTGATATTGATTATCACTTATTGATTGATCTTCTGTTGATCATTATTTACATACTTATAGTGGTATGTCATTATGGATATTTTATGTTTATGCCATATCTTTTATGTTATATCTTGTCATCTGATATTTATAGCTAGACTGACCCGTTTATTATTTTTCTTAAATAATACTCGGGTCAGACCGAGATGTTACAGGTGCTTCTGCTTGACTTCTTCCCAGGGATTCATCACTCTGACTTTTGGCTAACTGTTTAGATTAGCAATTTTTGTTGTATACACTTGAGATATAGACTCATAGTTGTATTCTTTTGTATAACACGTGTTCCTATTCTTTTGAATTATTGTGGATCTTTTGACCACTACTCTGATGTACACTTTCATGTGTTAGTTATATATTCATATATTCTTCCGCCTTTGTGATATGGATGTCTGTGACTGATTTGCGTTATGCTTATTTCTACGTTTGTTTCCGAAGATTATTTATAGCCACCGTGTGATAAGCAATTACATGGATGGTTGCTCCTCAACAACCTTATTCTCCGCGCTAGTTGACAGCACTATCCGTAGCGTTCTTGGCTAGCGTGGGTATAGAGGTGGGGAGTCACACACTTCATTTATATTTAAATTAACTTAATAATTTCCATAAAATAACTTTAATTGGCAAATGATTTAAGTTTTGAACTAATACTTCCTTGAATAGTCTCCTAGTAACTAAAATTTTGGTCTATTAAACGATACACCTCCACTATTTTTAAAGTTAACTGGTAATGAAAAGAGGTAACATGAAATAACGGCGTATATATATATATACCATAATCACTATTTAGCAATTCTTAAAATTAACAGTAAGCTAAAAATTAGTATATAGCTATATATCCCTATAAATTCCATCCTAGAATAAATTCAATACTTACAAATAGATTGTCGAAATACCTCACAGTCGAATTCCAATCGAACCGAGCACTCATCGCGACTTGCCTGCATCACCGACGTCGGCCACCAGTCACGCGTCTCCAGGCTATGAATGGACTCGCGAGTCACCAAATCGCCACCTACTTCGTCACTTGCTGCAGCCTTCAAGCCTTTGCCCTAGCTACGCGAATCCCTACCTCTTATCGCCATCCTCTCCACGCCGGACCTTCGGTAACTCCCACGCGCGCCACTGCCTCGTGAACTTCCACTCCCTTGCCGCGTCGAAATCGTTCCCTCTCCTTAAGTGCCTTACGACAAGCTTCGCGATTCAAATGAAATCGCAAAGGATAGGCTGAAAAGGAACTCGCGATTGATACTTATCCTATTTTTATTTTCCCCTGTTTTTACTGAAATCCAATTTGTGAGTGGATTTTAATTTGTTTAAGGAGGCTTCGGCCATTATTTTGATTTTCGTTTGAATAAGTCTTCATTCTGAAGGATGGGAATAGAAGGTGTTATTTAAACGAAAGGGTTTGTCGGCTTTGATTCTGACGAGAGGCGGCTTCGATTTGAACGAAGGGTTAGGTTGCGTGATGTTTTAAAAAAAGGAACATGATTTGGAAGGAAGGCTGCGTGCCATCATTAGGCTCCTACAGTGATTTTGGAAGAACGAAAAAGCTCTAATGTGAACGAAAAGGAAAACAACTTGACTAATCAATATATATTATATTGAATTCGATATAAATCCAGCGCGTTTATATGTCGTACTCTCACACAACAACTCCAAATGTTACGAAAATTGAAATCCGATAATAAATCACTATTACGGATCCAATGGAACTGGTTTCGTCGAATTCCGAGACTGTGCCTCGGAAGGCTATTTTTAAATTCAATTTAAACAATGAAATTTCAAAACTGAACAAATCACCGTTGAATTTAATTTTAAAACTTCTATTATCTTCAGCATTATCAATATAAAATTTACGGGCCTTCAAATTATTTTTAACAGGCGATTTAACGTCTTACCCAATTCCCAATAATTAAATTCAATAATTAAATTCCAAATAAATGGTGATATTCTAAATTTAAGTTACAAATTGACTTTTAAATATTTAAAATTAATTAAATATTCCAATTTTAAATACTCATAAATTCTGGGTCGTCACAGATATATTCTTTTCAATTTATTTCATTTTCTTTTCATGAGCATATGGAATTATTAAGCCTCATTTATCAAATTATTTGATTTTTTTAAAACCTCTAGATCTTGGAATAATTCCAATCATTTTCACTTTTACTTAGGAAATCTTTTCCAAATCGTTTATTAAATCTTAATCAAAGATTTCTTTTTGTCTTAGAGTAATTCTAAGTTAATTCATTCTTTTTCTTTAAATAATATTTCAAATTTCCTCACTTAACACTCGATCCAAATTCCTTTACGTTTAAGCGGGTCAAAAACAATGTTATTTAAGACATTGCTTACTGTAAACCCTAAAATTAATCTTAGCAAAAATTGTTGAGTAAATAGGATCATAGAAATCATTGTAATTTTACTCAACATCAATTTCCTTATTCAACAAGTTTTAGGGTGGAATAACGGTGGGATCGTCTTTTAAATTCCACGAATAGGACGAGTTCCCTCTTCGAAATTTAATGCACGTATAAGAAGATTATCTCTATGCAATCCAAGTTTTAGTTTATTCATTTGGGAGATTGCTTAAATTTTGGACAATACCAATATTCTTTTATTTTCAAAAACTTAACATAATCTTTTTAGAACATCCGGGCTGTTCTTTCGATATGTTCCACCCCTCGCCTAAAAAGAGAAAACATAAGCTAGGTAAGTTCAGGGAACCAGTTGCTCTATTCGGAAACTTAGTTAAACCCCTTGTTTTATCTTTCTAGAACTCATAGGAGGGACAAATTTACTAGTCGTTTTCGCATACTCAATTTGTTATTACATTCAATATTCTTTACTTTTTGTTTAAATGGTATAAACAATTCCTCTTAACCATTTATTCAAACTCTTATTAAAACATCCAAATCATCTTTAAATGACTTAATTATTCTTTTAAAATCATTCACAAAAGATGTAGGAAAGAATTGTTAAGTTTAAAAAACATTCAAAAGTTATTAAAAACTACTGTTAAAAGCGTTGCAAAAAGTGTTGCGGAATGTGTTTTAAAAGCTATACTCTTTAAAACCACTTTTATATCTTTTAGAAATCCATCTTTTCAACTAAAATCTCTTTTAAGACATTTTAAATGATTTTTATGATTTATTTCACATTTAAAACATTTAAAATATCAATTTTAAGCTATGGTCACTTTGTTACAAAAGCTAATTTTTCTGGAAAATTATTTTTGACATATTTTAAGTTATGCAGATAAAATATTGATTTTCTTTCATTTTTTTTAAATATATTAAATGTTTATTAATATTTCTAACTCATTTTAAAACTATTTCTGAAATGTTTAAGCATTCAATATACAACATTTCATTTTCAAAAGGAAAGTGATTTCCTTTGTGCTTATCGACGTGTATTAATGTGACTTGGTAAAACAACTTAACAATCATATCAAACAATAAATAATTGATGATAAAAGAATATATAAGCATCCAAAGTAATCATAACACAACATCACGTATATATATAGATGTTAAATAGAATTTCTCACCATAAACCAAAGCGATAAACTTCTGACCAGCATTCTAGTCAACCAACACTAGCAAACAACACCCTCTTTCTTCCAATAGTTTGGCCAATGCTTGAGATAGAGGTTGGCCAAAAGGATAGAGAAGAAGCGGTAGAGCTTTGAACTTGAATTCTCAATATTTAGATCTGAAAAATAGGCTATCTTGTATCTAGTCTTAGGCCCTTTAATCTCAATATTTAGAAAATTAATTAACCAAAATGTTATTCAAAATTCTTTTCTCTCGAATTTAAAAAAAGAATCATTTGAATTAAATCTTTTTTGAGAGATGATAGAATGAAGAAGAGGTATTTTCGGATTGATAAAAATGAAGCTCGAAAATGCACTTTAAAGAATTGAGTTTCATGTATATCAAACCTCAAAACTGCATAAAGTGATTACCATAAAAGTTGTAGCCACTAGTATTTCATATGATTTCAATGAAATTTTTTCTTATTTTAGGTCACTTATATTCAAGTTATGATTAAAAAAAAAAGGGCTATTCTCTATCTTAAAATCTGGGCCAGAGAATGCAATGGAAAGAAGTGGATTTTTGACATAGTTGTGTTTAGAATGAGACAAACTGGTCAACATGAAAGTTGTAGCCGCCGAAAAAATACATGATTTGAAAAGAATAGTATTTTTGTTTGGCTTTGACAAACTTATGGCCGAGAGCACAAGAGGTAAAATATGGAAAAAAATACGAGTTTGATTTGAAGAGAATGAACATTGATTTCTTTTGAATATTTTGTAAATATTTTAGCACTAGCTCTTTCTAAAAATTTTCCAATGGCTTAGAAGCCATTATAGAGGAGAGAAAGAAAATGAAGAAGCTTGAGAAAAGAAGAAAAAGAAGTGTGAATGAAATTGAAGAAGGAGAGGGCATTTATAGAAAAAGAAAGAAGTGGTAAATTTACAAAAATAACCTCTTACCAAATTACCAAACTAATCTTACTTCAACCTAAAGAAATCTCTACTTACTTACCATCATCTTTCACATTCTTACTTTTTGTCTTATTCGCTTGAAGATTAACCAAGAATATCGTAATTATATTAGCTTTGATTTGATGTGATTTGACATTTACTTTTCTTACTTTTATTAATTCTTATTTATTTTTACTAATGACTTCTAGATGTTTTCTAATCTTATTTTGTAAAAGTAAACTCGATTAGCATTGAAATGTGTACATTTATATGTTTCAAACATGTTAACCAAGGTGCAATGACGTTGCGACAAATTATTTTTAACAAAACGTTGATTTTTGACAAAACGTTTTACGGTCGCATTTTGATGTTTTTGTTAAAATATTTATCTATGTAAACCAAACTTCAAAATTGATTTTTTATTATATTTAATTAATTCAAACAAGTATATTTGGCTTATAAAATAGTATAAAACAATATCTAAATTTATTTACAAAAATACGACATCGATTTATTGATATGCGACGAAATTTGTCAGCTTTTATAAAACAAGGTTTATGTAACGACCCGGAATTTTTTAATATTTAAATTTGAATAGTTAATTGATTAAAAATATTTAAAGGTTAGTTTTAAATTAAATTCCAGGTATCAATGTTTACTTGTTAATTAGATTATTGAATTATATAGTATAAATATTGAATCATATAATTTGAAATTGGGTAAAACGCTGAATTTGGATTTTTAAGCCTGTTAAAAATAATTTGAAGGCTTATGAAATTTATATTGATAGAACTGAAGGTAGTGAAAGTGTTGAAATTGAGTTTGGAAGTGTATTGTTCCGTTTTAAAAATATATCATTTAAATTAAATCTAAAAATAGCCTTCCGAGGCACAGTCTCAGAATTCGACGAAACTAGTTCCATTGGATCCGAATAGTTAGTCATTATCGGATTTCAATTTACATAGAAATTGAAGTTGTCGTTTGAGCCTGACAGCTCAAAACGTTTAGAACTATTTTAATCGATTTAATTTAGATTTGATTGTTTATTTCCGTAACTCGTGCATATGATCAAACTAGCCTCCGAAACACGTTCCTTTGTGTTCGGAATGCGGGTAAAACCTTATGAACGCTTGTCGGCATGTTTGATTCAGGGTTTGGGATTTCGCGTTTGGAAAACGAGGTATTTTCATATTTAAATATATAAATCAGGCGTACTCAGGAAGCTAATCCTAATACTATTACACGTTTTCATCCCCCTCTTTATTCTCCGATCAGATCGAAAAAAACTAACTATTGGCCGAAGCCTTTGAAACATTAAAAAAAATCGATGAAGCCGAGATGAAATCAATCGTGAGGCCTCAAGAGGCATGAGTACGAGATTGGCGGCACAGCTCTCGAAAGCACACGAGGAAAAGTGAAGTGGTGGTGCAGTTCGCGATCTAGGGTTTCGGGTTATTGTTTGCGGCCGCATGTAGGTTGATGATGGCTGCGTCTAGATGGCACGGCTGATGGGGGTTGCGTGTCAGAGACGTGCAGGTGATGTTGCGTGCGATTTTCGAGCGAGGGGAGGATGATGCGATTTGGGTTGAGGGTGGGCGATCGCGGCTGTGGTGGTGCGCACCCTGTTCGACCTCGTTCTGATGATTCTCGATTTTAATTTCCTGCAGATTTTGAGGTCAAAATTTGAGAAGAAACAAGATGGATTTGGAAATGGATGCTAACAAAGTCAAAGGTGAGTAAATCTCACTCTGTTGGATTTTTATTTAAATTTAAATGGTTAAATTTAAATATCTGATTGAATGGTTGAATTGATTTGATGTGCACTGTGAATTGATGATCTGTTGATTTTGGTTTTTGGTTGATTCTCGAGTTGATTGTTGTTTGAATCGAAGCGTTTGGGTTTTAAATGGTTTTAAACTAAATTAATAAATAAGAAAATAGTTCTGTTTAAAATCAATAAGAGTTTAATGATCGGTGGTTCGTTAAATAGGTATGATAACTAAATGGAAAATTAATTAATTAAATTAATTAATGATTTGGGTTAATTAATTAAGTTTATATTAAATTGGAATGATCATTGGGTGGTGTAATAAGTAAATACCTAATGTGATTAATAAAATATAATTACTTTGTGAAATTAATCAAGAGATTAATTAAAATAGTTAATTAAGGAATAATTACTTTTTTTAATAAAGTAAATAAAAAGGTAAATAACTACAGGTTGAGATTGATCGAGAATGATTAATATTGTGGTTGAATTAAGGAAATTGATTCAGATTAGAAAAAATTAAAATAGAATTGGAAACCATTAATCTATATAATTAATGATGTAATTAAAGATTCATTAGTTAAGATGAATTATGCAATAATAAGTGACTTATGAGAAGTTAATTAATATAAAAAGTTAAGGAGTAATGTAATTAAAATAGTTAAATAATTCATGAAGTAATTAAGATTACTTATTGATTTTGGTTAAAAATAATTAATATTGTGTAATTAAACAAAGATAGTTGCTTGAATGAAATTGAAGGATAATTAATCCAGGCTGATTAATTCTAATGAATGTTGAAGGGATGATTGAATTTTTTTAATATGAAATTAATTAATTGACAAGTAAAGAAATCTAAGTGATTGAGGTTAGAAATTGAATTAGAATCAATTGAATTAATTTAGAAGCGATCAACTTTGCTTATGGATGATTAAATGGTATTGGATGCTTTGAATGAGTTGTTATCTCTGACATGAAATGAATGTGTATTTCGTATGGATAACTAAGGATAGGATGACATGAGACTCGAAGTGACCGGAATCGGGTATTGGGAGATACCCGAAACCACTTTCAATTTCTTATAAATTGATATAAGAAATTGATAGGTTGGAATGATCGGATTTAAATGAATTGGATTATTAAATCAAAATTTTGGACACTTAGAAAACTTATTTTGAAAATAAGTTATGTCTATAACAAATTGTGACTTGTAAAATTAGTTAAGTTACTCGGGGTTTATATATATATATATATATATATATATGATTTGTTGCTTGGTATTCTATGTTAGTTGGGTTTACTCACGCTGGTTTCCAGCCTGACCCGGGTGTTACTTTGGTGTAATGCTCGGGTCAGACTGAGTATTACAGATTTTCAGGTTGGGACGTTCTGAAGCTCAGGAGGCAAGCTGGATGGCAAGAACGCGTAGAATATTTTCGTTATAATTATATTATTGTAATTCTATGATAAATTGATTGTATATGACCAGCATTTGAATATATGTGAAACTCTGTTGTATTAAAATATAATCGACAGATATAGTATTACTTCGTAAACTTTTATTACTTATTATTATATTTTATCCGCTGCGAATGTGAGATGTTGATGTTTCTGTTCTTCTCCTTCTATATCTTTCTTCTTTTTCATAACTATCTGGGATTTTCGGGTGTGAAAATTTCAGGTCATTACATTTGGTATCAGAACTGAAAGGTTAAGCGAGAACCTTGGCTTTGATGGGGATTACTTATTAAATAGAGTTTGAAGTACTATAGAATGAGTTGTGTGTGTATATATATATAGTGCCTACTTGTTATTTTCTTATATAAAGATTTTAAATGATTATATATAAAAATTTATTTTGATATATAAAGCAATATTTCCTTCTAATAAATATTAGGATGATTGGTTGTTAAACTATTGAAATTTAAATATAGAAGTAATATAATACAACCAAAATTGAAGTCTTGAATTGGAATTAAATTAAGTAGAAATAGAAATACAACCAAATTAAAATTTAATTGATTGAAGATGAAATTCTAAATCTGGTCCCAGAATTTGAAAATTTTGTTTCAAAAGTAATGAAAAATAATAAATAAATATTATTAGGTTAACTGGGACTTGTTGCAAACAATGGGTTGTTTGAATATTTGATTTAAATTTAAAACCAAAGGTGGTTTAAAATTTTAAAACAAGGCTGGGAGGGCCAAGAAATAAATATGTATATATGTATGGATATACATGATATCGAAGATAATTTGAAATAAACTCTAAGAGGTTGAGTTTTTATTTTTCGCTGAAGTGTGATGTAAAAACCCAAAGTGATAAGTTTTGAACTTATAAGAGGGAAAGAATTTTGAAGTTGTAGCGGGAATTCAAATTTCGTAAGATTGATTGGATTAAGTAAATTGGAATTCAACTTTGGGAAAGTTAAATAAGTGTAGAAAAAAAAAGCAACCTGAATTGGAAATTTCAAGATGAAATTAGAATTTTACTTGGGAAGTTAAATGGTTGATTTGAGTTGGGAATTCGTGTGATCTCAAAACGGGTTTGAGATTTAAAAATTGAAAATGGATGGACGTTTTAAAAATAAATTGGATGATATCATCCTATTGTTAATTAAAATCTTTAAACTGAGACTGGTATTGTATAAATAAAATAAATTTGAATAATTGAATTATAAATTAAACTTATTTAAGAACCGGCTTCAAACTAGAAGATAAAATTTAATAATAAATTAAATTTTAAAATAAAATTGTATTAAACTCTTATTTGAACCTTGAAATACATAGGTTAAGATAATTTAAAATGGAATTTTGAGAATTGCACTCTGAAATTAAATTGATTATAAACTTTGAATAAAAGTTAAAACAATCTTCGAGAATTTAACTCGAATTTATATAATTCGAGGTAGTTTAAATTCAAGATTGAAATTGAATTAGTTCAAAAAATTTTTGGTTTGAATTAATTGAATTGGTGATTGAAGTTATATAAGTTTAAGAATTTAAATGGGAAATTGAATTGGATTATGTTGAAATAATTTGAATCTGAAATGGGTTAAACTTGAAACTTAGATTCCATTAGTACCAATTGAATTGAGTTTGAATAAATTAGAATTGAATTTGAATTGGGAATAAATCAAGTCCAATGGAATTTTGAGCTATTTGAATTGGAATTAGGTCAATTTAAATGGAAATTTAAATTGAATTGTTGGGAAAGTGAACAGTTTTGACTTTTAATATCAACTTATTTTCTAAGCTATTAAACATATACAACCTTTCTTTCTTAAAGCCAAATTATTTCATACGTGTTCTACAATTATTTTTGGAGCTATATAACCATTTTTCAACTGTTTTCTAAATTAATTACTATTTTTCAACTATGTTACAAATTAATTACTATTTTACTACTATTTTGCAGTTATCTTAAATTTCTGAAACCATTTAGCTATTTTTCAACTATTTTACAATTAGTTAACTATTTTGTAGCTATTTTGCAAACTTATAATTATTTTTCAACTACTTATCTATTTTTAAAATTTTCAAGCTATTTTATAAAAAATAAACTGGTCGGTGTTCAAATTGTTATTGATTTAAATACCCAATTGAGATAAGAATTGAAGTGATAATCTAAATGAGGATTAATGTAAATGTGGATAAGTGAATGTGAATGGAAAGGAAATTGATTTGGTTGATAATCAAGGAAGTTAATTACGTAGGATGTACGTATATTATTCCATTCGCATAGTGATTTGATCCAGATTCGAGCACAGAATTTCGAGATAGTTATATCGATCCGAGTTGGGATTTTTCACTCGATTTTCGACGGCGAACCTGGATATGGATCGTTGATTGGTTCTGTATATTCTCTATCATAGTTATGGCTATGCAAGGAGAATGACGGGTTCTGATCAAGAAAGCAGATCTGTGTCCGCACTAGGAGGTCGGTGGACGATACTAGTTCGGAAGTGAAATTGTGTGATCAAGCGAGCGATCAGATTAGTATAGCGTACGGATGATAAGTGTACATCATAAAGATTTGAATGTTTGATTTTGAATAAACAAAGTTATATATCTTTGTTATATGTAAGATGAAACCCCCTTGTTAAATCTATTGCCGGAAGAAAAGGATTTTTGAAGTTGTTTGAAGTATAAAGGAATTTTATATAAGTTTGAACGATCCAAAGTTTGAAAAAGAAATTATATATATCTGAATATATATATATATATTTATATATATATATATATAAAGGATCTATGAGGATTTTGGAAAAAGGTTTTGGGAACCTTTGGATTTGGAAGGGCTTTTGATTTTTGGGTAAAATCAATATTGAATTTGGGAAGCCTAGTTTGAGAATTATCGATTTTGGGATAATCGATTTTGTGTAAAGGAGCTTTATATGATATCATACTAGGTGTATGATTTGAAAGATACTATATGTATAGTGTAAAGTGTTTTGATGATGGCTCTGGGGGAAAAGGTGCTCCCTTGAAATGAACTTCTCAGGAGTGCCACCGGGTGGTGCTGCCTTGAGCCCCAAGGGGGGGGTTCTAAAGTTGATCCTATGAGGAGTCCGGAAAAAACTAGTTCCTGGGGATTATGAGTAGTGTATACCATAGCGGAAGTCGTGTGTGCCGCTGAGAGCCAACAGTCTGCGTTTGATTTTATATCGGTAGACTGCGACCTATGGTGTAACATAGCAAAAGTCGTGTGTGCCGCTGAGAGCCAACAGTCTGCGTTTGATTTTATATCGGTACACTGCGACCTACGTAGGAGTGGAGAAGTTTCATTTTGACAGCGAAAATCAAAGGCCGTAGAGAGCCTGCAGTTACATGGACTTTTGTTGTGATGGCAACGTAACCCTGGAATGTAACTGTGATCTGTCGTGGGTTTCATGGCGTAATCGAGAGGCCGCGGAGAGCCTGAAGTTACATGGACTTTTGCTGTGAATGCAAGGTAACCCTGGAATGTAACTGCGACCATGGATGGAGGTGATGATTTGCAGAGCATTCTCACCAAAGATATTTCCTCTATTTTCAAAAAATAGGTTTCGATATTTTCAGTAGAATTATTTTCCAAGTATTTTCACTAGATGTTGAAAACGGGTTTACCAAGTACTTATAGATTTTCAGTCCTACGCCTGATCAACGTATGACTGAATTTTTGTAAGAACGAGGATGGACTGTTTGAGACATCGAGTTATAAAAAGTATTTTTATAAAAAGCTATTTTAATTGTATTATGTGAATTGAAAGGCATTTCTAGAATTTTAAAATAAAAATGTTAGAATTTTTGAAAATGAAAGAAATCCAAACTGGAATTATAAAATAAAATTTAAATTTAGGAAAAAGTTAATAAGGTGATTTTTGTAATAAAATTGAATATTGATTTAAAAATTAAAAGTGAGCTAATTGGCTAAATAATTATTTGATTGTGTATGTTAATAAAATTTAACTTGGGTAAATAAATGGAATGAAATAAATTAGAAGAGATGTTGTAAAATAAAAATAAAATAGAGTGGAATCAAAATAGTGATGGTTTGAATAACAAACAAATTTCAAGTGTGATATGAATAGAATTTAACGGACTTTGCAAGTAAATTAGATATAAGAAAGTGTTGTCGAATGAAATGAAAGTGAAATATAATAGAAATGGTTTGAGTTGCAAATAAAATCCAGATGAGTAGAAATAAATTGAGAATGACTTTGTATTAATAAAATAAATTCAAAGTGAGTTAAGCAGGTGAATTAAAAATTTAAAATGGGGTGGATAAATTGGTTAATTGAATTAAATAATAAATGAATGAAGTTTGATTGAATGGAAATTAAACAAGGGTTTTAGTTGGAATTGGATTGTCCGAATGGACTTAAGTTATGAGACGAATTAATTTGAAGCAAATTTACTTTAATAAAATCTTGGTTTCGAGTGAGAAAGGAAGTTGGCTTCAAGAAAAAGTGAAAGTCTGGGCTAAATTAATTTGGAAATGGTTGTTAATCCATAAGTATGGAATGTGCCAAGTTTAATAAATTATTTTAAATGAATCCAGTGCAGAAATAAAATGAAACGCAAATGTATGGTTGGTGAATAAATCGGAAATGAAAAGGGATTAAATAAGGAATGAGTAGAAATTAATTTAAAATAATCGTGAACTAGAATAAATATCTATCAAGCGAATATCGTCAAAATTGCATAAAAATAATTATCGTTTGGCATGAACAAAAATAATTATAATTCTTTGAGTTGATAGAGATTAAATAAAATTGATTTTGAATCATTTGAAGTGAATATGAGCTTGTGGGATTAAAAATCAATTGAGTGTAAGAAATTGAGTTACAAACCATTAAAATTGAAAGAAATGATATATAAATTGGTTGAAAGAAATTGAATTAGTTTTGAAGACATATAAATTGCTCGAGGAAGTTATTTTGAATGCATTTCTTTTAGAATTGAAGTGTTATAGTTGTTTAAATAACAGAAATGTTATAAACTTCATATATATAGTGCTTATATGTGTAAATTGAGTAAGTACAGGTAACTGAAGAGCCGGTTGGCTGGATTTGATGCGCTAATTGCTTAGATTAACAAGTTGCTTGCTTATCCTAAATAAGGTACGCCTACGCAATAAAAATAGGAAATATGAACTGTTTTTGCTTTTTCCGAGGGTCGATGTATATATATTTATATCTCTTGTCAAATTGCAAAAGCTCCTCCGTAGAAAGGGGACTCTGCCAAAAAAATTCGAAAATTTTGGGAGTTAGAAAATTTTTAGAAAATTTTAGAAAATTTTTGTTAAGCAATAAACGATTTCAAATTTGAAACAAAAATAAATTAGTGAATGAAACTAATTTAAAATAATAATATGAATAACTTAGAAACGGAAGATAAGATTTAATATTCGAAATCTAAAGTAGATTGAATTCCTATGAAAATGGGGAAAACTAATTTGAATAGAAGTAGATGTGAAAACTTCTTTATGGAATGTATGAAATGATTTCTAAAGAGGCTATGATTGGATATTATTGCTAGGCAAGATATGCAGGTTTTATAAAGGGAAAATAAAATTTGGATTTGATTTCAGGAGATAATGTGAATAGCCCGACAAAAAGGTATGTATTTAAATTTCTGTATGAAATTGGATTGGGTTTTTGATCTAGCCACTTGGCTTTTATTTCTTTTGGGATTTGGGAGCCCGTAGAGGACTTTTGTAGTTGTACCGAGCTAGCCGCGCAAAGGAGACGCTGGCAAAAAAATTTGGAAATTTAGGGAGTTAGAAAAAAATGAAGAAAATTTTAATAATTCAAAATTTGGTTTTAAATTGAAATCTAAATGATTGAGCAACAGGGTTTTGTTTGAAGACTATAAAAGGTTTGTGAAGTTAGTTAGGGTGATAGTGGGTCTTTAATAAAGGATAGTTGGTAGGAAGTTGAATTATGAGTTTTGGGAAAAGTAAACGGGTATTGGTTCATTCTCCCTAACTAATAATTTCGGGGACGAAATTCTTTTAAAGGGGGAGGAATGTGACGACCCAGAATTTTTAACAATTTAAATTTGAATAGTTAATTGACTTATAATATTTAAGTTTAGTATTAACTTAAATTCCAGGTATCAATGTTTACTTGATAATTAAATTATTGAATTATATAGTTTAAATATTGAATCATATAATTTGAAATTGGGTAAAACGCTGAATTTGGAGTTTTAAGCCTGTTAAAAATAATTTGAAGGCTTATAAAATTTATATCGATAGCACTGAAGGTAGTGAAAGTGTTGAAATTGAGTTTAGAAGTGTTTTGTTCCGTTTTAAAAATATATCGTTTAAATTAAATGTAAAAATAGCCTTCTGAGGCACAGTCTCGGAATTCGACGAAACCAGTTCCGTTGGATCCGTAATAGTTAGTTATTATCGGATTTCAATTTACATAGAAATCGGAGTTGTCGTTTGACCCTGACAGCTCAAAACGTTTAGAACTATTTTAATCGACTTAATTTAAGATTTGATTGTTTATTTTCGTAACTCGTGCATACGATCAAACTAGCCTCCGAAACACGTTCCGTTGTGTTCGGAATGCGGGTAAAACCTTATGAACGCCTGTCGGCATGTTTGATTTGGGGTACGGGATTTCGCGTTTGGAAAACGAGGTATTTTCATATTTAAATATATAAATCAGGCGTACTCAGGAAGCAATTCCTAATTCTTTACACGTTTTCATCCCCCTCTTTATTCTTCGATCAGATCGAAAAAAAACTAACTAATGGTCGAAGCCTTCGAAACATAATAAAAAATTCGATGAAGCCGAGATGAAATCAATCGCGAGGCCTCAAGAGGCATGAGTACGAGAGTGGCGGTGCAGCTCTCGGAAGCGCACGATGCGAAGTGAAGTGGTAGTGCAGTTCGCGATCTAGGGTTTCGGGTTATTGTTTGCGGCCACATGTAGGTTGATGTTGGTGGCGTCAAGATGTCACGTCTGGGGGGGTCACGGGTAGGAGACGTGTAGATGTTGTTGCGTGCGATTTTCGAGCGAGGGGAGGATGATGCGATTTGGGTTGAGAGTGGGCAATCGCGGATGTGGTTGTGCGCACCCTGTTCGACCTCGTTTTTAGGATTCTCGATTTTAATTTCCTGTTGATTTTGAGGTCAAAATTTGAGAAGAAACAAGCTGGATTTGGAAATGGATGCTAACAAAGTCAAAGGTGAGTAAATCTCACTTTGTTGGATTTTTATTTAAATTTAGATGGTTAAATTTAAATATTTGGTTGAATGGTTGAATTGATTTGATGTGCACTGTGAATTGATGATCTGTTGATTTTGGTTTTTGGCTGATTCTCGAGTTGATTATTGTTTGACTCGAAGCCTTTGGGTTTTAAATGGTTCAAACTAAAATCATAAATAAGAAAATAGTTCTGTTTAAAATCAATAAGAGTTTAATGATTGGTGATTCATTAAATAGGTAGGATAATTTAAATGGAAAATTAATTAATTAAATTAATTAATGATTTGGGTTAATTAATTAAGTTTATATTAAATTGGAATGATCATTGGGTGGTTTAATAAGTAATTACCTAATGTGATTAATAAAATATAATTACTTTGTGAAATTAATCAAGAGATTAATTAAAATAGTGAATTAAGGAATAATTAGTTTTTTTAATGAAGTAAATAAAAAGATAAATAACTACAGGTTGAGATTGATCGAGAATGATTAATATTGTGGTTGAATTAAGGAAATTGATTCAGATTAGAACAAATTAAAATATAATTGGAAACCATTAATCTATATAATTAAAGACGTAATAAAATATTCGTTAATTAAGATGAATTATCCAATAATAAGTGACTTATGAGAAGTTAATTAATAAAAAAAGTTAGGGAGTAATGTAATTAAAATAGTTAAATAATTCATGAAGTGATTAAGATTACTTATTGATTTAGGTTAAAAATAATTAATATCGTGTAATTAAACAAAGATAGTTGCTTGAATGAAATTGAAGGATAATTAATCCAGGTTGATTAATTCTGATGAATGTTGAAGGGATGATTGAATTTTTTGATTTGAAATTAACTAATTGACAAGTAAAGAAATCTAAGTGATTGAGGTTAGAAATTCAATTATGATCAATTGAATTAATTTAGAAGCGATCAACTTCGCTTATGGATGATTGAATGGTATTGGATGCTTTGAATGAGTTGTTATCTCTTACATGAAATGAATGCGTATTTCATATGGATAACTTGGGATAGGATGACATGAGACTCGAAGAGACCGGAATTGGATATTGGGAGATACCTGAAACCACTTCAAATTTCTTATAAATTGATATGAGAAATTGATAGGTTCGAATGATTGGATTTAAATGAATTGGATTATTAAATCTAAATTTTGGACACTTACAAAACTTATTTTGAAAATAAGTTATGTCTATAACAAATTGTGACTTGTAAAATTAGTTGAGTTACCCGAGGTTTTTTATATATATATGAGTTGTTGCTGGTATTCTATGTTAGTTGGGTTTCTCACGTTGGTTTCCAGCCTGACCCGGGTGTTACTTTGGTGTAATGCTCGGGTCAGACCGAGTATTACAGATTTTCAGGTAGGGACGTTCTGGAGGTCAGGAGGAGAGATGGATGGCAAGAATGCGTAGAATATTTCCGCTGTAATTATGTTATTGTAATTCTATGATAAATTGATTGTATGACCAGCATTTGAATATATGTGAAACTCTGATGTATCAAAATGTAATCAACAGATATAGTATTACTTCGTAAACTGTTATTACTTATTATTATATTTTATCCGCTGCGAATGTGAGATGTTGACGTTTCTGTTCTTCTCCTTCTATCTCTTTCTTCTTTTTCATAACTATCTGGGATTTTCGGGTGCGAAAATTTTGGGTTGTTACAGTTTACATATTGATCGAATCATTATAAACTAAATTACTATTATCATCAAATGAGTCTCTCGAATATTTATCATACTTTATTGGAATCGGACTTTTGTCAATTCTACAATGAAAATCCAAAATCTTTATCAGTATCAAAAATAAGTTTACCATCCTTATTTATCATATAAAACATGATTGTTTAAGTTTTAAAATTCTACATTTGAATATTTAAATAAATTATATATTCCATTTTCAAAGTGGTAAAATTACAGGCCGCAACATTCTCCCATACTTAAAAGAATTTCATCCCCGAAATTATCCTGAACCTAAACCAATATTTTTTTTACCTAAACCATTATTTCACAGACTTAAAACAAAAAGATGTACCCAAATCATCCGTATAAAATATCCGATTTGATCTTCTATTCGAATTCACAACTTTATTTCTGAACTAGTATCAATCCCCCAATCCTCTAATTCGAACTCTGATCAAGCTTCTAGATCAGATACACTTGCTTTCCTTGCATAGCTCTCGCTATGATAGGAAACTTGAGTAACTAACCCCAAAGCACCATCAATGCTCGCCATTAAGAAATCGAGTGATAAATCCGTTTCTGGATCGTTGTAAACACCTCAAAGTTCCGTACTTGGATATTAGACTAAAATTTTGTGTGACGAAATGATTTACATATGAATTACATATTTATTCCTATTGGTTTTTCTCGGTCATACCAAATTCTCTTTTTTCACGTCCTTTATATTTCACATTCATTTTTTTAGTATACTTTCTTTAACACTAATATTGTTTATCAATCATTTCATAAGACTATTACTTAAGTTTATTATATCTTATGAACACAGCTATGTAAATCTATCACTTTTAAAAACTTAAGTCCAAATCCTTAATTAATAGTAGAATTCATTAATAAAACTTTTTTCCAGGTTATAATTACATTTTAAAGAGTCATGATTTTACTTAAGTGTATAAATAGTTCATGACTTAAATATATTTTTGCACAATACCCTTTTACATCCTAATAGTATATATAAACATCCCAAATTCTCGATGGGTTTTACATCTGGGTGGATTGCATATTTATAATTTGTTGTAGATTGCTAACATTTCGAATTCATAATTATAAAATTTATATCTGATTCCTTGCTATTATAAATTTCTCCACTTTTAAATCCTTTTTATTTAAAATCACATTTATAAATTATATTTATCTATTTCATTTACTCAAAATATTTCGCAACTGTTTATCTTTTACCTGAAGTTTCATAAATTCCATAGCTTTGAGTTTGGTGAGATTCAGAAATTTTCGACTGTCCGAAATGGTCGAGAATCCCACTTATGTTATCAATTAGCGATTCCAAATTTATCTTTGTATAAAAACTTTTGTAAATATTACTAATCAGTTTATCAATTAATGATTCACGTTATTTCTTTAACTTAATAAAATTATATAGATCGAGTAAGTCCAAAATAATACTAAGGAACTGGGTACTACCAATAGTATTATGTATCCTCTTAGCAAGAACAGTGATACTTAAGAGAAGTGTTTACCGTCCAAACACATCTCCTGCCCATTTTTAGTTTATTTTCAAGCCATTCTAACTAATTATCATAAAATATCTCTTTTTAAAATACTTTAGAGATTACTTTTGTTTATAAAACCTATTTTATAAATTCATCTTATATTAATCTTCATCTAAATTTCGACAATTCTTTTAAATTACTTGAGTTTCAATTCTCATTCATTTTACATTTATCTTTTACATAGTCATTTTCTATTTGTTAGATACATTTTTATCTTATATATTCATTTCTTAAACCAATCTTACTATCAAATAGCTTAAATTCGTATTATGAAACTCTAATCACAAGATGTTCATATTAAAATTTCATTAATCACGATTTCTAACTATATAACTTTTTAACATATATACTTTGTAATCAAAATATAATCCAAGGTAAAACTATTTCATTTACCAAATTTTCAAAATAGACCTTTGTATATAACATTAACAAATACGCTGTAACGATCTCAGTTTTGAGTCAAATTTAATTTGGTATTATATTAATTTTTGGATTAAATTGTGAATTAATTTGATATTTTTCAAATTAAATAAGATATATGCCTGTTTATTTATATAAATAGATTATAATTTAAAATTTGAATTGGAATTTTCCCAAAATAAATAATATTTGTTATTTGTTTATATGTATGTATACAAATTGATTTTTAAATCAAATTTTGAATTTGAAATCAAAAAAAAATATTGAAAAATAAATTGAATATGAAAACATTATATTTTCAATCAGTAAGAATTTGTTTTCTAATTTTAATATATATATGTACATCTATATATTTGGAAGTTATATTTTGAATTTAATATAAATAATTTTCAAAAGTTGCTTAAAATTAAATTCTATATTTGAAAACCTATATACATATATGTGTTATTTATTTATGTGTAACTAAATTTTAAAAATCATTTTTTCTCTAAAAGTTATATAAGTGTAAATAAATGCTTTAAACATACATATATATGTGTATGAAAATATAAGAGTAAAAGTATAAATACAAAAATATACATATAAATATATGTAAATATAAGAATAAGTAATTTATAAAAAGAAAGGGTTTAAAATATAAATTATAAATTAAAGTAAAGGTCTAAACACAAATTTTATACTTGTAACACTTGTAAATTTATTTTAACATGCATAAACATTTCTAACCTTTTGAAAACATGTATTAACAAGTGTAACCATTTTTATTATGAAATTAACAAGTGTCATGTTCTTAAATTTTATTTTCTTTAATTGATAAATAAAGAAAAAACAAGGATATATATATACATCGATACCTTTGATCTTCATCTTTTCTTATGTTTCAAAATCTAAGTCCTGAAAGAAAAAAAATCATAAAAGAATTAAAGGAAAATTTGAAATTCAAAACAATGATCATATCAAACAAGTTACAGACCCAAAAGTATTTCCAGATTTAAAAATCTAGAACCTATGTTCTCTAAAAAAAGCACAAACCAGGAAAAAAATTCGAAAAAAAAATCAATATCAAGGAACCGGATCAAAAGAGAATACGGAAGCAAAAGCATGCAACAAATTCGTGTAGCAAAGCAAAGAAAACATCTAGTTCAAAATCAACAACTAACAACTAAGTAGAAGATTAAATTTTTAGGATCCAGATCAAAGAAAAAATAATCCACTTCTCTATCTTTACAAAAATCAGGTGAGCAAACTCCATTTATAAGATCCTAAACCTATATATCTTGATGATCTTACATAAAGGTGCCCATGTTTGTATGTATGCATAAATATACACCCCTGTTCTTCTTTACAAGTTAGAAAAAGTATCCAAAATCAAAATCTCCTCCATCATTCTCTTGTAAGTTTTGATGGTTAAATGAAATATATTTTAACAGACCAGACCTTAATTGAAAAACCATTTCCAGATTTTCACAATACAGGCTATCCTCTATCTTCATTTCCAAGCGAGTAAACCTTTAGACCTTGATATGTTTCATCTCTAATTCATGTGATTGAAATCATGATATGAAATGTGTTGTGTGAATGTAAATTATCATTGCATATTTGTATATATGCAAATGCCTGAGTGTATATGTCTGGATATATAAAGATAGGGCTCTGTTCTTGGTGCAGGCTTCCAAATCAAGATCCAAAATTTAATATCTCTTCATATAATTGATGTTACGCCATGATCCTTAAAGAAAATTTGTTTATATTAACCTAACGCTATTTTTAAAAATGTTTATAAGCAAAATAAGTAAGATATTTTACTGGAAAAATAAATTTACAACGAAACTTTTTAAATCTGAAAAATCAATATTCTTAGGTTCATGTTTTGATTTGATAATTTGATTCACACTAGAATATGATGAATTTTAAAAGTGAAATCACAATTTTTAGTGTGAGATCAAGGGTGTAATTTGGGGATGGGTAGAAATTGAACTTTGAGCAATTTCTAGTGATCGAGGTACTTGGGGTGGTCGAGGTTTCAAATAGAGATAGGAGGAAGTCTGGTGGTCTCAGCAAAAATGTTAGATGGGTGGATAGTCTAGCCGTTCAACTTCTTCACCTAACCGGTTAAGCAACCCTTCCCTAGGGACATGTAGGGGTAAGAGTCTCCCGTTCGCCACCAAATGCGAAGCGAGAACCCCCTATCACATTGTATTAAGCAAGTTTAGGGTACCATTGTATGCCATGGTGAGGTTGGGATGGTTGAAAAGCCTACCATTCGAGAGTGGCCGCTGTCGATGGTTGAAAAGCTTACCAGTCGAGAGTGGCCACTGTCGATGGTTGAAAAGCCTAGACTGTTACAATGTGGTATAAGAGCTGAAGGTTGAATATGAATTTTAGCTCAAGAGTATAACACGTTAGGTGACTCATTAGAGATAGGGTTACAAATGCCCTAAAATGAGTATATCCCTAAGATATTCATCTGAATGCCTCAGTAAATTCTCTTACTTTCCACTGATAGTGAGTATGAGTGCAAGAATAGGATGAGATAGGGGACAGAGGAGTACCGCTACAAATGGTCGATACCCTACAACGACGAAAACAACTTTTCTCATCAATTTATTTTGGTCATCATCTGATATCAATTATTTGACGATTTACCTGCAGCCACAAGAAGAAGCTTTGGTGCGGTGGTGGCCCTGTGAATCGTTGTAGATAAGTTCCTAATTCGTATTCTCTTCATCAGTTTTCTAACATCCTTTTGTTTTTAACTTTAATAATATTGAAATTTTATTTGAAATAATTGAGTAACAAAATATGAAATTAAATTTGATTAAATCCATTTGTCTTTTCTTTGGGATCCAAATATATTCTATAAACGGTTAGTTAACCCTTCGTACTAACCAATGCCCCTGCATATTTCGTAGACTGGATGACCCGAGTATTTTGAGAAGAATTAAATAAGATCATTCTCGTGTTGATATTCTGATTTGGTAAGCCAAATGCAGGATATATATTTGGTTTGATCGGGAAATTATTTTTCTCTATCTTTGCGTGTTCATCTGTTCTTTGTTGTCTCCCTGTCTACCGAATTTCGGGGACGAAATTTTCTGAGATGGGAATCTGTAACTGTAACAGCCCAATTTTTTTAACAAGTATTTTTCACTTGTATTTTTCTAAAAAAAAAACTTTGGGGTTTATTTAAAGCGATTAAAAATATGAAAAAAAACAATTGACCAAATTTTTAATTAAATAATAAGATCTCTGAAATTTTGACATGGTTAAGAATCAACTTTAATTTGGAAATTTGGGGTTTTGTCGAAGATGGTAAATAACTTAATGTCTAGCAAAATCAAGTTTTAATTAAGAAAACATTAATAGCTTAGGTGGTTAAGACATCTGGGCTATTCACGACAGGTCACGAGTTCGAGTCTCAGCATGGTCAGAATTTCGAATTTTTTTTTGTGTATAAATGAACTAGGAAATTACGCGTTAAAAAGGGCACCTAAATTTAGGGAATAAATACCGTATATATATATATATATATATATATATATATAAGATTATATATAAGAAAACGTATAGAACTTTAATCCGTTATTTTTCTCTTTCCAGTAAAATTTACTTCCCAATTTATATACATATATAATTTGATTTAAATCATTTCCTTAAAATACTAAATATGGAAATTTAAAGGTGAAACGGTTAAATTTGTTAAAAGACAACTCCATTTGAATTTTAATAAAAGGAATTTTGTATATATATATAATATGTGAAAACCAATTAAGTTTGTTAAGTAATAATTTTGAAGAATTTAGTGTATTAATGAACTGTTGGATTTCGCGTTTATAGGACGCGTAAAATTTATGGTACAAGTAACGTAATAAACGTATAAAATTTAAAACGTTATTTTTATATAAATCTTGGGTGTTTTATATTACGTCAGTTTGGCGTATTTTAAAAATCATATTTCAACATCCATATGTATTTAAAATATTGTATCAATGGTCTGTATACAAAATCAACGCTTACTTTAATCACGCATATAAAGTATAGAATCCAAAGCTTTGTATAACTGGCAATTAATATTTTCGCAAGCCTTATCTCAAATCTAGAGGAATAACGTGCATATCCAGGCATCAAAGAAAAAAAAAAGCACGCAAATCTGAATTTAAAAAGGAAACGTTCAAATCTGTTTGTAACTGTTCTTTAAAATATAATGATAATAATCAATTCTTCTTTTTTCGATTTAAACATACCATATATTTCTTCTTAAATCACGCATATATCATTTGAGAGAAAATCAATTTTGCATTCCTTTGTGCGTGACACAAAATTTTATTCTTTTAGCATTTTTGGCATTTGCCTCTTACCTTTTTGTTTCTTGAGCATGTCACTGTATTCATTTATTCACGCAACCTAAATAGACCAATATATTTGATTGCCTAAAATCAACTCATGCATTCAAATTTAACCTTGCCTATCTTTTCAAATTCTCACATTCCTATTTATATCTCTCTGTTTCCACTGCCTTTATTTTGCAAGATAAAATTTTTCGTTACTATAATCACGCATATAAAGTAAAAATCATATTTAAATATACTTATCGATTAAAATATCAGTTAGTGATTTTTATAACAAACGTTGCTTTTGTTTTAACTGTCAAAATTTGTTTTAAACATTTATAACAAACTTTTGTATCCAAATATCTTTTGCCTAAAATCAATCTCTTGCCTAATATCAGTTCTTCCAAATGCCGTTTCTTCAATCTACAATCACGCAACTATCAAATAAAAAAAAAATGTTGAAATCAAAACTCATAAACTAGCAATGAATATCACGCATATAAAATCAAATCTAATTGCTAACTGTGGTCCCTAAAATCACACGAGCCTTATCCATTCAAACAAGATAAAAATTGGAAATAAATCACTGAGCTCTGCTTGCTTTTTCTTTTTCCATTGATTTCGCCTCAAATCAATTCTTTATCTGCAAAACGTTCAATCTTCTATCAATGCTGCCGTTTTTTTTCAATCTCTTTCCAAGGTATTCACATTCAAACTTTTTTAAACGTACGAAATTTTGCTTTATCAATCAATTGTTTAGGCATGCCAAGATATGTTGCCATTTTTGTACCGAGCCCTTTTGATTTTCTTCACGTGTATATGTTTTCTTGCATCTAAAGCAAACTCTCCCCTCTATAAATATATTAGCCTGGTTCGTATTTTATCTCCTCATCTTGCATAACATCATCCACAAGGAGAAAAGCTTCTATCAGGTAATATTGCTATTCCTCTTCTTCTTTTGCATCCTCTCCGTTTTCCTTCTTCAGTTTTTTTTTTCTTTTTTTTTTTCCTTTGCTTTCCCATCTTTTGGCTTGGCCACTCCAACCCTGACTACCACTCTAGTGCTCAGCCAAGTTTCCTACGAGACATATATTTTGAAAAAAAAAACCTTGTTTCTAGTAGCAGTGGATATGTGTGTTGATGATGAGGTCTTAAGAGAAATGCATTACCTTGCAAATTCATTCAAGTCAGGTCAATAACCTGTAGGAAGCTAGGTTATGGAATTAGTGTAGTTATGATGTAGTAAGTGTTATTCTGGATGTACGTATCATTAATGATCTGTGCATGCTTTACCATCTTGTAACAGTAGATATCAGAGAGACGCAAGTTGTAGGCAGAGAGTTGCGTGAGTTTGGTTTTGCATAGGATGTTAGACATGTTTAAAAAAAATAAAAATAAATAAATAAATAAATAAATATAAAACGAGAGTAAAGAAGAATATAACAGAGGGAGAGAAAGGGAGTTTTCAGGGTTCATCAGAATATAACATGTTGACATAGTGAGTGAGCCTTCAGTTGCATATAGGCATATCATATAGGCAGGCTTTTAGTGAAATCTTGACCGTGTTTTAGGTAACTGACTTGGGTAGTTATTTGTTGATGATAGTAAAAATTTTAAAGAAGAAATGATGTATCCGTGCATGTTATATATATATATATATAAGATTAGGTTGAAAAAAAAAGGGAGAAAGCCTGTAATACTTCAGATAACATAGAAGATGTTAGGTGGAAATGTTTAGTTGCATATAAAAGCATATAACTGCAATATGCTTTATAGTTGTGTGGGACAGTGCATAAGCCTGTAGGTAGTAGAGTATTAGATGCACTTGTACATGCATATATCACGGCCTATAGGAGAAAAACTTCACCATTTTGTTTTAGATGGCCTTTAGGTAAATTTTACCTTGATTTTTGAAATGGCATGGTTCAGTAATGGGTAGGAAAAGTTTCGTTATGTTTTGATAGTATACCCAGTGGAGTGGTCGAGCAAGTCGAACTAATTCTCGTCCTATTTTTAATTTTTGCTTTGACCGTAAATTTCTAAAGTCACGTATCCGGTATTTGGATCTTGTTATAGATTTGAATCTAGGCGTGACATCCGGGATATTTGATCGTTACTCTCTGTTCGTTTCTTTTCCGGTGGATTTTCGTTTTGAATCAAATTTTTCTGCAGCCTTCAGGTGAGTTTTTCTCACCAGACAAACATGCCTATATTTCTGTGAATTATCGCAAGTGTATGTGTAAATTATTATTTAACTGTTATCTGTTTGTAATATAACGTAGGATGTTAAACTCCATTTAAATTGACACCTCATCAGTTATTTATCTGTTGTAATATTTCTGCAGTTATATTGTTAAATGTTTATTTACTGATTTAAATCATCACTGCAAGTTCCCTATAAATTTAAATCGTTAAGGCTGAAATGATAGGCCTAAAACGATGATTATTATGCATTTATTCAGTTAACTGTTTAATTTTAACTTGGGATTGCGGGTTTGAAATGATAGAACCCGGGGTTTGTAAAATTGCGGATTGAAATGATATAAATCCGTATCACTTGACCTAGGCTAGAAAATTTTATACAGACCCGTGGTTCCTATAATATTTTTCTGAAATATTTTAATTTTTTTTTTAAATGGAAGTTTATAATATTGTGGTTTAATGTATTTAAAGGATTTTTATAAAGATTTAAAAATGATTTTTGAATGAGTTAAGATTTTAAATAAATAAATATAACTTATTTGGAAAAATTCTGGATTTTTGTTAAGATGAGATTTCAGTTAAGAAATAATTGATAATAAGTTGTATTTGGAATTTAAACTAAATTGATAAGTTAATAACCTATTACAGCATTTAAATGCTGTCTTTTAAAATTGGACTGTTTAACCCATAAACTTTAGGTAGCATTTCATAAGTGCTGCAGAAACTGGAATTTGATTGTTTTAAAAATGTATGGAAATTAATTTTGGGAAAAAGGTGTAAATTTTGGAATTTAATATGTAATTAGAAAAATTTTAAGAAATTGATTTTTTGATGGATTTAAAGGAAGAATTTAACTTTAAAATTTGGTAAAGGCAATAAATTCCAAATAAATTGAATAAATTTAAAAAGTATGTATAAAGTGGAAAGTTTAAATCAATATTTGATATTGAAGGAATATATTTTGATTTTAAAGTACGAATACCATTTTAAACTGTAACCACGGGTTATAATAACGCTTGGTTGGCAAAGAGACCGGGATCGGATATGGACATACTCCCTGTCGATACCGAAAACCACTTTGACTAACCGTGTACGCGGTGGAGATCCCAGAATGAAGTAGGATGGTGGTGACGGTTCCTTTAAGGTAAATACGTGGACCCGACTCCCGTGAGTTGGCATAAGGTGGCTAAAACATGAGCGATTCTCGGATTAATGAGGTAGCACCTCTGATCGAACGCACTTCTTCGTATGCCATTCTATTACTCCTGTGATTGTTTTGGTGCGCACCTTTGATTTGGGAGTGTTGTTCGAGGTGGGCGGTAACTGCGGCTACGCGTTTCCACCTGTCCGGATAGCAATTGGTATATCTACCCTGGCATTGCCTAGTTGTGCCGTGTCACCTACCATAGCGAGCCTCCTACGAGTTTCTATTTGTGTCGTACCTATGGAGTATCCTCTGGTAGCTTCCCGATCAGGAGGTATTACGGTACTGTATAGACTATTGGCATTATTTGTGTTAAGGGCTATATGGGTAACCCCTTAACGCTATTAAAAAGTAAGTTTATTTTACAATTAGACACTATTATAATAGCGCAATATACTACATAGTAAATAGTTTAACGGATCCTTAGAGGATGGGCGGTCCCAAGCATCCTTTAAGTTACTTGCTCTATATTATAGTACACTTGAATTAGCTTACACTATATAAGTATGTATGTCCTGACTCGAGTGTTTATGTTTTATGTTACTCTCGGGTCAGCCTGAGTTACAGTTCAGTCATCATCCCGGAGCTAGGACTTCTGTAGATCCTTTCAAGTTGTTGGCTTCTTTCTGTCCGCTATCTTATTTATGAAATCAAGACTTTGGGATTTTTATTTGATGATTTAAACTATATTTGGGATGGAAGACTTTGTAATTTGTATTTGTTGAGACTATTTATAGTGGCTTCATGAACCACTAAGTATTTTTAAATTCCGCTGCGAGTATTCTGATTCTGTGTCTGTGATTCTGTGATTAATTATTTACTGCATATTCTGAGTTCTGCCAAATTTATTTTTACAACGCGGTATTTTGAACAATTCAAGTCCGACATGTGCGGATGCGAATGGTTGAAATCACTGGGTCGTTACATCTGGTATCAGAGCTTTGGCTCTAGGCAAAACTTAGAATGTATGGTAAACTTGATTTACAGAATCACTTTCATTCGAGCTTGAATCTCTTCCTTTTTGAATTTTGGAACGTTCCCTGCAGTTCCGAAGTTCATTCGTGTCCCTCACTATTTATTTTTCTTTCGATTCGGGAGTATCACACAAATCCACTTAGGATGATCTTTATAGTGAATTGGCGGTTTCGCCAATATTCTAATATGCGGTGAAACTCCTTTACAACTAGCATTGATTCAACGGAGATTTATATTTATCCTCGATTTAGATACTAGTATCTTTGGTTATTCTGAACTCTATCTCTTCAGATCGAATGTAGATTTACCCCAGAAAATCCACATCGATCTGACTCTTTAAGTCACGGTTGACCAGGTTAAGGTTGCCCGCGATTTATATAAACTTATCTGGTTTCTTATTCTGTTATTTAACCATCAGATCTTCTGATTCCAATTTATCTTTAAATCAAAATTCTCTTTAATTTGAGTCCTTTAAAATTTGAATCTCTATCCTTGTTTTGAAAAAATTTATTCCTATATTTGGGAAAAATCTAATATTATATATATAAGTATAATTTTCAGAATTTAACTAGTTGTTTAGAGATAATAATGTTTGATTTTATTTATAGTTTTGTAAACCATTGGTTTTGTCTTAATGAATAATTGAACTATAAAACATGGTTATAAATTTATTTGGAAACAGAAATGGATTTAAAACAAGAATTTAAGAATTTAATATCTGATAGTTTCAAACCTTGTGTTTAAAGTCTTAAAAGGATATATTATTATTTAAATTATTTTCGAATATAAATTTGTTTCCAAAGAATTTTAAAGTTTTAAAAATCAGCGCTCTTCTCTTTGTCGCTAGAAAATAATTTCGGGGATGAGTACAACATCATCGACATTCATTTTCGAGTATCGAAGTAAAGAGACCATGTTGTAGTTTTGCTTCAAAAGTTTAATTGATTTGAATTTCTAAATGTGACTTAATTTATAATATATATAGATATATGATTTAAATTTGATTTGACACATGCAATATGTATGTATTTATCTATCTCTAAAGGGTTTGAAGTTAATTGGAAATTTAATTCATAAATTTATGTTAAAAGGTGATTCTAATGATAAAATAAAGTCCAATTTGGAATGAATATTTAAACTTGAATAATATAGTTGGAAAATTTTACTTGTATAATTGCATGTCAATATAACTTACCTAAATCATTCAGAAATTAATTATGTAATTGGATAATGTATAATATAAAAGGATTTTATAAATAAAAATTTGAGTGGTTATAATAAATGTTATACATTTAAAGTTTCAGTTACAACAAGACAAATAGAGGTAAATAGAAATAAAATAATAATTGAATAATATACAATATCAAATGGTGTTAAAGGAAATTTAGAAATATATTGGAATAGTTATATTAAATATAATCTACTTAATATGTGCGATAAGATATATTAAGTAGAATATATTTAATAATAATCTGGAATAAAGAAGAATTAAATTTGTTGAATAAAAGATGATTATTATAAATGACTATACAAATTTCTGATTTTAGAAAATAATTGGATAATAAGATAATTAATTTGGAAATAGTTAAGATTGATTTAACTTCTGTAAAAATCAAATGAATTAAATCAATTATTGAATATTAATTAATTTAAATTGAATTTATATAGTTTAGATATTGAGAAAAATATTTGACATAGATGAGAAAAATATTGAGAAAAATAAATTTAATTATAGTTTGGAATAAAGAAGAAACTAAATGGGGAATTTAGTTTATTTTGGGAAATGGTAAATTTACTTTAACAATTAAGTTAAATTACCATTTCAAATTTGGATTAAAATTAAACATTTTAAATTAGAATGTTATAATACCGAGTGAAAAAATTGGAGAAAGAAAAAAAAAATGAATGATTTTTCTTTTTTTTAGTGTAGGGATATTATACAAGTAAATATGTACATAAATAAATGT
This sequence comes from Allium cepa, assembly GCA_030765085.1. Classification (NCBI taxonomy): domain Eukaryota; kingdom Viridiplantae; phylum Streptophyta; class Magnoliopsida; order Asparagales; family Amaryllidaceae; genus Allium; species Allium cepa. Next base: position 380,032,801 of record CM060942.1, on the reverse strand, counting down.
TAAAATTTTAAGTATAAATAGATGAAATCAATGATTAATTTAAAATTGAATTTTTATTGTTTAGATTAATGATTCTAATTTAAGTTTCAATTTAGTTTTCTTTCAGGTTGTTTCTATTCACCTACCTTCTTCCTTTTCGAGGACGAAAAGTTCTGAGTGGGGGAGAGTGTAACAGCCCAATTTTTTTAACAAGTATTTTTCACTTGTATTTTTCTAAAAAAAAAACTTTGGGGTTTATTTAAAGTGATTAAAAATAAAAATAAAAACAATTGACCAAATTTTTAATTAAATAATAAGATCTCTGAAATTTTGACATGGTTAAGAATCAACTTTAATTTGGAAATTTGGGGTTTTGTCGAAGATGGTAAATAACTTAATGTCTAGCAAAATCAAGTTTTAATTAAGAAAACATTAATAGCTTAGGTGGTTAAGACATCTGGGCTATTCACGACAGGTTACGAGTTCGAGTCTCAGCATGGTCAGAATTTCGAATTTTTTTTTGTGTATAAATGAACTAGGAAATTACGCGTTAAAAAGGGCACCTAAATTTAGGGAATAAATACCGTATATATATATATATATATATATATATATATATATAAGATTATATATGAGAAAACGTATAGAACTTTAATCCGTTATTTTTCTCTTTCCAGTAAAATTTACTTCCCAATTTATATACATATATAATTTGATTTAAATCATTTCCTTAAAATACTAAATATGGAAATTTAAAGTGTGAAACGGTTAAATTTGTTAAAAGACAACTCCATTTGAATTTTAATAAAAGGAATTTTGTATATATATATAATATGTGAAAACCAATTAAGTTTGTTAAGTAATAATTTTGAAGAATTTAGTGTATTAATGAACTGTTGGATTTCGCGTTTATAGGACGCGTAAAATTTATGGTACAAGTAACGTAATAAACGTATAAAATTTAAAACGTTATTTTTATATAAATCTTGGGTGTTTTATATTACGTCAGTTTGGCGTATTTTAAAAATCATATTTCAACATCCATATGTATTTAAAATATCGTATCAATGGTCTGTATACAAAATCAACGCTTACTTTAATCACGCATATAAAGTATAGAATCCAAAGCTTTGTATAACTGGCAATTAATATTTTCGCAAGCCTTATCTCAAATCCAGAGGAATAACGTGCATATCCAGGCATCAAAGAAAAAAAAAAGCACGCAAATCTGAATTTAAAAAGGAAACGTTCAAATCTGTTTGTAACTGTTCTTTAAAATATAATGATAATAATCAACTCTTCTTTTTTTGATTTAAACATACCATATATTTCTTCTTAAATCACGCATATATCATTTGAGAGAAAATCAATTTTGCATTCCTTTGTGCGTGACACAAAATTTTATTCTTTTAACATTTTTGGCATTTGCCTCTTACCTTTTTGTTTCTTGAGCATGTCACTGTATTCATTTATTCACGCAACCTAAATAGACCAATATATTTGATTGCCTAAAATCAACTCATGCATTCAAATTTAACCTTGCCTATCTTTTCAAATTCTCACATTCCTATTTATATCTCTCTGTTTCCACTGCCTTTATTTTGCAAGATAAAATTTTCGTTCCTATAATCACGCATATAAAGTAAAAATCATATTTAAATATACTTATCGATTAAAATATCAGTTAGTGATTTTTATAACAAACGTTACTTTTGTTTTAACTGTCAAAATTTGTTTTAAACATTTATAACAAACTTTTGTATCCAAATATCTTTTGCCTAAAATCAATCTCTTGCCTAATATCAGTTCTTCCAAATGTCGTTTCTTCAATCTACAATCACGCAACTATCAAATAAAAAAAAAATGTTGAAATCAAAACTCATAAACTGGCAATGAATATCACGCATATAAAATCAAATCTAATTGCTAACCGTGGTCCCTAAAATCACACGAGCCTTATCCATTCAAACAAGATAAAAACTGGAAATAAATCACTGAGCTCTGCTTGCTTTTTCTTTTTCCATTGATTTCGCCTCAAATCAATTCTTTATCTGCAAAACGTTCAATCTTCTATCAATGCTGCCGTTTTTTTTTCAATCTCTTGCCATGGTATTCACATTCAAACTTTTTTAAACGTACGAAATTTTGCTTTATCAATCAATTGTTTAGGCATGCCAAGATATGTTGCCATTTTTGTACCGAGCCCTTTTGATTTTCTTCACATGTATATGTTTTCTTGCATCTAAAGCAAACTCTCCCCTCTATAAATATATTAGCCTGGTTCGTATTTTATCTCCTCATCTTGCATAACATCATCCACAAGGAGAAAAGCTTCTATCAGGTAATATTGCTATTCCTCTTCTTCTTTTGCATCCTCTCCGTTTTCCCTCTTCAGTTTTTTTCTTTTCTTTTTTTTTCCTTTGCTTTCCCATCTTTTGGCTCGGCCACTCCAACCCTGACTACCACTCTAGTGCTCAGCCAAGTTTCCTACGAGACATATATTTTGAAAAAAAAAACCTTGTTTCTAGTAGCAGTGGATATGTGTGTTGATGATGAGGTCTTAAGAGAAATGCATTACCTTGCAAATTCATTCAAGTCAGGTCAATAACCTGTAGGAAGCTAGGTTATGGAATTAGTGTAGTTATGATGTAGTAAGTGTTATTCTGGATGTACGTATCATTAATGATCTGTGCATGCTTTACCATCTTGTAACAGTAGATATCAGAGAGACGCAAGTTGTAGGCAGAGAGTTGCGTGAGTTTGGTTTTGCATAGGATGTTAGACATGTTTAAAAAAAAAAAATAAAGAAAAATAAATAAATAAATAAATATAAAACGAGAGTAAAGAAGAATATAACAGAGGGAGAGAAAGAGAGTTTTCAGGGTTCATCAGAATATAACATGTTGACATAGTGAGTGAGCCTTCAGTTGCATATAGGCATATCATATAGGCAGGCTTTTAGTGAAATCTTGACCGTGTTTTAGGTAACTGACTTGGGTAGTTATTCGTTGATGATAGTAAAAATTTTAAAGAAGAAATGATGTATCCGTGCATGTTGTATATATATATATACAGGGAATTAGGCTGAAGGAAAAACCTGAGAACACTTCTAGTCTGAAGGACAGAAGTTTTAAAATTTAGTCTGAAGGACAAAAAATGATATATTCATATAGCATTGCATATCCATAATGCTATATTCATATAGCATTACACAGCTGCTTGTTTGTGTATGCAGAAACTTATAAAATTGTGTTGTATATAGCATTATAGATGTGTAATGCTATATGAATATAGCATTATGGATGTGTAATGCTATATGAATATATCATTTTTTGTCCTTCAGACTAAATTTTAAAACTTCTGCCCTTCAGACTAAAAGTGTTCTCAGGTTTTTCCTTCAGCCTAATTCCCTCTATATATATATATATATATATATAAGATTAGGTTGAAAAAAAAGGGAGAAAGCCTGTAATACTTCAGATAACAGAGAAGATGTTAGGAGGAAATGTTTAGTTGCATATAAAAGCATATAACTGCAATATGCTTTATAGTTGTGTGGGACAGTGCATAAGCCTGTAGGTAGTAGAGTATTAGATGCACTTGTACATGCATATATCACGACCTATAGGAGAAAAACTTCACCATTTTTTTTAGATGGCCTTTAGGTAAATTTTACCTTGATTTTTGAAATGGCATGGTTCAGTAATGGGTAGGAAAAGTTTCGTTATGTTTTGATAGTATACCCAGTGGAGTGGTCGAGCAAGTCGAACTAATTCTCGTCCTATTTTTAATTTTTGCTTTGACCGTAAATTTCTAAAGTCACGTATCCGGTATTTGGATCTTGTTATAGATTTGAATCTAGGCGTGACATCCGGGATATTTGATCGTTACTCTCTGTTCGTTTCTTTTCCGGTGGATTTTCGTTTTGAATCAAATTTTTCTGCAGCCTTCAGGTGAGTTTTTCTCACCAGACAAACATGCCTATATTTCTGTGAATTATCGCAAGTGTATGTGTAAATTATTATTTAACTGTTATCTGTTTGTAATATAACGTAGGATGTTAAACTCCATTTAAATTGACACCTCATCAGTTATTTATCTGTTGTAATATTTCTGCAGTTATATTGTTAAATGTTTATTTACTGATTTAAATCATCACTGCAAGTTCCCTATAAATTTAAATCGTTAAGGCTGAAATGATAGGCCTAAAACGATGATTATTATGCATTTATTCAGTTAACTGTTTAATTTTAACTTGGGATTGCGGGTTTGAAATGATAGAACCCGGGGTTTGTAAAATTGCGGATTGAAATGATATAAATCCGTATCACTTGACCTAGGCTAGAAAATTTTATACAGACCCGTGGTTCCTATAATATTTTTCTGAAATATTTTAATTTTTTTTTTAAATGGTAGTTTATAATATTGTGGTTTAATGTATTTAAAGGATTTTTATAAAGATTTAAAAATGATTTTTGAATGAGTTAAGATTTTAAATAAATAAATATAACTTATTTGGAAAAATTCTGGATTTTTGTTAAGATGAGATTTCAGTTAAGAAATAATTGATAATAAGTTGTATTTGGAATTTAAACTAAATTGATAAGTTAATAACCTATTACAGCATTTAAATGTTGTCTTTTAAAATTGGACTGTTTAACCCATAAACTTTAGGTAGCATTTCATAAGTGCTGCAGAAACTGGAATTTGATTGTTTTAAAAATGTATGGAAATTAATTTTGGGAAAAAGGTGTAAATTTTGGAATTTAATATGTAATTAGAAAAATTTTAAGAAATTGATTTTTTGATGGATTTAAAGGAAGAATTTAACTTTAAAATTTGGTAAAGGCAATAAATTCCAAATAAATTGAATAAATTTAAAAAGTATGTATAAAGTGGAAAGTTTAAATCAATATTTGATATTGAAGGAATATATTTTGATTTTAAAGTACGAATACCATTTTAAACTGTAACCACGGGTTATAATAACGCTTGGTTGGCAAAGAGACCGGGATCGGATATGGACATACTCTCTGTCGATACCGAAAACCACTTTGACTAACCGTGTACGCGGTGGAGATCCCAGAATGAAGTAGGATGGTGGTGACGGTTCCTTTAAGGTAAATACGTGGACCCGACTCCCGTGAGTTGGCATAAGGTGGCTAAAACAGGAGCGATTCTCGGATTAATGAGGTTGCACCTCTGATCGAATGCACTTCTTCGTATGCCATTCTATTACTCCTGTGATTGTTTTGGTGCGCACCTTTGATTTGGGAGTGTTGTTCGAGGTGGGCGGTAACTGCGGCTACGCGTTTCCACTGGTCCGGATAGCAATTGGTATATCTACCCTGGCATTGCCTAGTTGTGCCGTGTCACCTACCATAGCGAGCCTCCTACGAGTTTCTATTTGTGTCGTACCTATGGAGTATCCTCTGGTAGCTTCCCGATCAGGAGGTATTACGGTACTGTATAGACTATTGGCATTATTTGTGTTAAGGGCTATATGGGTAACCCCTTAACGCTATTAAAAAGTAAGTTTATTTTACAATTAGACACTATTATAATAGCGCAATATACTACATAGTAAATAGTTTAACGGATCCTTAGAGGATGGGCAGTCCCAAGCATCCTTTAAGTTACTTGCTCTATATTACAGTACACTTGAATTAGCTTACACTATATAAGTATGTATGTCCTGACTCGAGTGTTTATGTTTTATGTTACTCTCGGGTCAGCCTGAGTTGCAGTTCAGTCATCATCCCGGAGCTAGGACTTCTGTAGATCCTTTCAAGTTGTTGGCTTCTTTCTGTCCGTTATCTTATTTATGAAATCAAGACTTTGGGATTTTTATTTGATGATTTAAACTATATTTGGGATGGAAGACTTTGTAATTTCTAATTGTTGAGACTATTTATAGTGGCTTCATGAACCACTAAGTATTTTTAAATTCCGCTGCGAGTATTCTGATTATGTGTCTGTGATTAATTATTTACCGCATATTCTGAGTTCTGCCAAATTTATTTTTACAACGCGGTATTTTGAACAATTCAAGTCCGACGTGTGCGGATGTGAATGGTTGAAAACACCGGGTCGTTACAATAACGATCCCAGTTTTGAGTCAAATTTATTTTGGTATTAATATAAATTTTTGGATTAAATTGTGAAATAATTTTATATTTTAAAAATTAAAAAAGATATATGCCGGTTTATTTCTATAAATAGATTATAATTTGAAATTTGAATTGGAATTTTCTAATATAAATAATATTTGTTATTTGTTTATATATATGTCTACAAATTGATTTTTAAATCGAATTTTGAATTTGAAATCGAACAAACAAATATATTGAAAAATAAATTGAATTTGAAAAAATTATATTTTTAATTAATAAGAATTTGTTTTCTAATTTTAATGTATATATGCATATCTATATATTTGGAAGTTATATCTTGAATTAAATATAAATAATTTTCAAATTTTTTTAAAATTAAATTCTATATTTTAAAACTAATATACATATATGTGTTATTTATTTATGTGTAACTAAATTTAAAAATAATTTTTTCTCTAAAAGTTGTATAAGTATAAATAAAAGCTTTAAACATACATACATGTATGTGAAAATATAAAAGTAGAAGTACAAATACAAAAATATAAATATAAACACATGTAAATATTATATTAAGTAATTTATAAAAATAAAGAGTTTAAAATATATATTATAAATTAATTAAAGTAAAGGTCTAAACATAAATTTTGTACTTTAACACTTGTAAATTATGTTTAACGTGAACAAAACATTCGTAACCTTTTGAAAGCATGTACTAACAAGTGTAACCATTTCTATTATGAAATTAACAAGTGTCATGTTCTGAAATTTTCTTTTCTTAAATTGATAAATAAAGAAAAAACAAGGTTATATACATCGATACCTTTGCACTTCATTTTTTTTATGTTTCAAAATCTAAGGCCTCAAAGAAAAAAAAAATTAGAAAACAATTAAAGACAAGTTTCAAATTCAAAACAATAATCATCTCAAACAAGTAACATATCAAAAAGTATTTCTAAATTTAAAAATCTGGAATGTATGTTCTCTGATCAAAGCCAAAACCAAGAAAAAAAATCATAACAAAATCAATATCAAGGAACGAGATCAAAAGAGAATCTGGAAGCAAAAGCATGCCGCAAATTCATGTAGCAAAGCAAAGAAAACATCAAATTCAAAATCAACAACTAACAACTAAGTAGCAGATTTAAGTTTCAGGATCTAGATCAAAGAAAAAAAGTCTGCTTCTCTGTTTTTACAAAAATCAGGTGAGCAAACACCCCTTTATAAGATCCTAAACCTGTATATCTTAATGATCTTTGAAGTATGGCATGAAATGTTCTTGAATCATTGAGTGAAATTTGGTTTGCATGTTTATAAATATGCAGACATAAAGGTGTGCATGTTTGAATATATATATATATACTCCTATTCTTCATTACAGGTTAGAAAAAGAATCCAAAATCAAAATCCCCTTCTCATTCTCTTATAGGCTTTGGTGATTAAATGAAATATGTTTTAAGAGACCAAATCTTAATTGTAAAAATATTTTTTTTGAATAATTAGTTTAAGTTTCCTGGAAAATTTAAAATATACAGTGAAAATCATGTGTATATCAAAAATTAGATGATCATAAAATCATGTTTGGATTGCATAACTAGATTCAAATTAACAAATGATGAATTTAGGTGAAGGTTTCATGATTTTTAAGTAAGTAAATCATGTGAATACTCGAGTTAATCGGAAATATAAAAATCGTCAATTCCCGACGACAATGAGGAATCGAGCTTGGGGTTTGATGTCAGAGGAAGTTTAGGTGATGAAGTTTACAGGAAAAATAATAGCTGATTTTTTAAATGATCGTGGAAGTTAATCAACGAGGATGAAGGGTTTAAGGGCATATTTTTATTAACATCGTTCTCGAATAAATTTCTTTGTCAATGGTGGATCGGGGTGGATCGGACCCAGCAAAAATGAAGCTCGGGGTTCTGGCGAAGGTGTGTGTTTGCGTAAAAAATGGCCGCAAACACCCAAAGTCGTGAAAGCACCAGTGTATGAATATAATTCAGCGATATTCAAACACAAATTACAGATCTCAGCAAATAACCCAAATATGTTTGCACAAAAGATGATCAAACAACTCCAAGTCGTATGAATTAGTTGATTTTATGTTGTTCGTATTGATTTAGGTGGTGTATGCAAATACGTAAAAAGTAGGGGCTAAACTGTAAAAGACACACAGATTTATAGTGGTTCGGCCAAAGTGTGCCTACGTCCACTTTATATGTTATTCTCCTTTTCCAATCCGATTACAAGTACAAAGCTTGTAGTACAAGTGTATGAAAGTTGTTTAAAAGTTCCTTCCAGGTTTGAGCTCTCAAACTTCTCCCCCATTGTTGTACCCCTGCCCCTCTATTTATAGAGTCAGGCTGGAGGCAGGGGTCTTGGATGTTTATAGCTGCTGGTGGGCCTGGGCTGATGCGATCTGGACCGGCAGCGTTCTGGTTCGGCAGCGTCTTGGTTCGGCGGTGAGTGGTAACATGGGTGATTCGGCAGGTAGTGGAGATAGGGGTTCGGTGGTAGGTTGGATCGGTGGTAACATGGTTCGGTGGGAGCATGGTTCGGTGGTAGCATGGTTCGGTGGTAGGTTGGATCGGTGGTAACATGGGAGTTGGTTCGGTAGTGGCATGGTTCGGTCATGAATGGTCCGGTAGGGTATTGGAGAGGTGAAGTATGGTGGACCGGTATGGCTGGTCCGGCTACCGAATGATATATGTCGAATGGCTTGCCTTTGCCGAATGGGGCTCTATTTGCCGAATGAACTCGGGGACTCCGAGTGTTGAATGCACTTCTGCCTTGCTTCCAATCGATTTTCAATCTCGACCTCCATCATTCCTTGCCAATTTGTCGATATTCCAGTTTTGACCAAAAAATGGGATAACACTTTGCCCCCCAAAACATGCCTTGTGATAACAAGGCGTGTTTTGAATAGTTCCGAATCCAATATCCAAAATTCATAGCCATATTGCCAGAGTAGATCATCCTTGACTGCTCCGGGTCGATATCCAGTTCCAAATCCAATAACCAAAGCTTGAGCCAATTCCATGTCCGTCCGAACTCGACAACCGAGTCCCAAACCATCCTTATCCAATAGCCAACAACCGAATCCAGGACCTCTTTGGGTCGATGTCCAAATTTATAACCTCTCCGGGCTCTTGCCAAGCGCAATCCACACCTGACGGCCATGATCCAGTGTCCCTGGATGTTGAGCTAACCTCTCCGGGTTCTTGCCATGCGTAATCCACACTTGACGATTTTGATCCAGTGTCCCTGGACTTTGAGCTAACCTCTCCGGGTTCTTGCCATGCCTAATCCACACATGACGACCTTGGTCCAGTGTCCCTGGATGTTGTACAATGCCATGGCTTAAGTCCTAAGCCGAATCCTGGTCTCTCCGGACCCTTGCCGAGCATAGTCCATACTCGACGACCTGAAAATAACGATTGATAATATAGGGCCTAAGTCCTAGGCCGAATCCTGGTCACTCCGGACCCTTGCCGAGCATAGTCCATACTCGACGACCTGAATGAGTCAATTTACCACGTTCGGGCAAAGCGACTCACCCCTTGCCAGGCATAATCCATACCCGACGACCGTTTATCAAAAGTCAGATAAAAATCCAATTAAAATCCAACTCAAAATCCAAGTCCAAAATCCAAATCGAGAATCCAAATCCAAAATCCAAATCCAGAATCCAAATCCAAAATCCAAATCCAGAATCCAAATCCAAAATCCAAATCCAAAACCATAAAAACAGAAATCCAAACTAACATCCAAAACCGAAAACAATTGTCCAAAGGAAAATCCAAATCAAAAAGCAAGAAATTCCAGGAGCTCAATCCAAGCTCCAAAACCGAAAACCAAAAAGAAAAGCAGTGTCCAATCCAAAAGCGAAAGATAAATTTCACAAACCATAGCATCGCAGTTTATTATCATTCAGAGCATGCCTAGGGGCTATCTCCGTCCCCGTACATGTGTAAATGACTTGGTTGCTTGCCAATAGTTTGCTACTTATTTCATATTAACCTGGTCAAGGGACGATCAACCGACCATCATTCCTGGGCCTCCCACCATCGTAGCTTGAGGTAGGCGGCGGTTGCTCCTGCCTCGCCGTTGCATTCCGAGGTCCAACATATTGCGGCAGTTGTCCACTTCTTACATGTTCCTCAATTATGTCCTTTAAGTGCCTGCAGCTGTTGGTGTCGTGTCCATCCAAATCATGGAAGAGACAGTGCCTTCCTGATGTCCTTTCCCGTTCTGTTGGTTCTCTCCTAGCCGGCCTCCGGTAGTGAAGGCGATTTCGAGTATCCAGGTATATCCGTTCCAGTGTTTCGTTCAATCCTGTGTATGTGGAAAACTTTGGATCCTTCCATTGCTTCCTAGCATTTCCAGAATCATCGTCCAACTTCCTTTTTCCTTTGTTTTTATCCGAACCATTGCTGGATGGTCCTCCCCCTTCAACTGCATTAACCTTTTTCAATTTTAAATCCGTACTCGCATCTTCTTGTCGAAGGAACCTTTCTGCCTCATGAAAGAATTCGTCGAGATTCCGTGGGGGATCTCGTATCAGAGATACCTTGAAATCCGAGTTCTCCCTGACTCCTGATACTGCTGCCATTAAAACCATCGATGGATCGGGCCGATCCACCGAAGCAACTGCGGCACTGAATCGAGTTAGAAAAGCTCTAAGCGATTCATCCATCCTTTGCCTTACCGATGTCAATGTCATCACGTTCTTCGGTCTCTTGACATGAACCCGAAACTGTCCCAGAAACCTTTCCACCAATTCCCTCCAAGTCCCGATAGATCCTTCTTCCAGCTGCCTGAACCACATCGCAGCTAAGTCCGTCAAGTACAAAGGGAAGCATCGGGCCATCACCTCCTCTGATGCCCCCAGCACCTCCATGTGTCTAGTGTATCTCATCAAGTGATCCGTAGGGTCTTCCTTGCCATTGTATACCTCCACGCTAGGTAGCTTGAACTTAGGTGGGTTCTGAGCCACCCTTATTTCCCGAGTGAACGGACTCCTGTTTACTCCTTCCAAGTCTCCGTTGGTCAAACCACCTCGCACAGTCTTCCTGATTATATCTACCAATCCACCGTTGTCTGTCGGGGGTTGCCCCCGAGGGAACTCCGGTACATACTCTTCGTGTGGCTCGTTAGCAGCAACGTTGGTTCTAGCCTGTTGAACTCCTTCCAAAGGTTCTCCTGTGTTGAATCCTGTGGGCCTGCCCCCAAGCCCTTGTTGATTGCCACCTGGCTCCGTATCTTGTCCTTCATTGGGTTCCATAACCCTAGCTTCTTGTCCTGCATCCATAGCCGTTGTAGCTGTTCCTAAATTCTGCATTCCTGCAGCTCTCATTTGCTCCAAGAAAGTTTGCATCATTTCCTGTTGACTTTTCAGCAACCTCTCTTGCAGTGAATTTGTTATGGCTTCCATTTCATCCCGGGTTATGTAGATCGAAGCCGGTCCTTCCTCACCTCCGGAGGATGCTTGTTGACTTCCTCCTTGTTGGCTTCTCTCAGCCCTTAGCCTTCTACTGTTTTGCCTAGTCATTGTCTTCCAAATCCAAACTTCTATCCGATGTAGTGGGAGCTGGTTGTTCTCAGTGAAAGCACCAAAATGTTTGCGTAAAAAATGGCCGCAAACACCCAAAGTCGTGAAAGCACCAGTGTATGAATATAATTCAGCGATATTCAAACACAAATTACAGATCTCAGCAAATAACCCAAATATGTTTGCACAAAAGATGATCAAACAACTCCAAGTCGTATGAATTAGTTGATTTTATGTTGTTCGTATTGATTTAGGTGGTGTATGCAAATACGTAAAAAGTAGGGGCTAAACTGTAAAAGACACACAGATTTATAGTGGTTCGGCCAAAGTGTGCCTACGTCCACTTTATATGTTATTCTCCTTTTCCAATCCGATTACAAGTACAAAGCTTGTAGTACAAGTGTATGAAAGTTGTTTAAAAGTTCCTTCCAGGTTTGAGCTCTCAAACTTCTCCCCCATTGTTGTACCCCTGCCCCTCTATTTATAGAGTCAGGCTGGAGGCAGGGGTCTTGGATGTTTATAGCTGCTGGTGGGCCTGGGCTGATGCGATCTGGACCGGCAGCGTTCTGGTTCGGCAGCGTCTTGGTTCGGCGGTGAGTGGTAACATGGGTGATTCGGCAGGTAGTGGAGATAGGGGTTCGGTGGTAGGTTGGATCGGTGGTAACATGGTTCGGTGGGAGCATGGTTCGGTGGTAGCATGGTTCGGTGGTAGGTTGGATCGGTGGTAACATGGGAGTTGGTTCGGTAGTGGCATGGTTCGGTCATGAATGGTCCGGTAGGGTATTGGAGAGGTGAAGTATGGTGGACCGGTATGGCTGGTCCGGCTACCGAATGATATATGTCGAATGGCTTGCCTTTGCCGAATGGGGCTCTATTTGCCGAATGAACTCGGGGACTCCGAGTGTTGAATGCACTTCTGCCTTGCTTCCAATCGATTTTCAATCTCGACCTCCATCATTCCTTGCCAATTTGTCGATATTCCAGTTTTGACCAAAAAATGGGATAACAGTGTGTGTTCATCAGCGTTGACTTTGGTGGATTTAATCGACAGGTCGAGGGGTATTTCGTTGAAAGGGTTAGGTTCGAGGAAGAATCAATTAGCTCAATCTCGATTTTTAGATGGATTCGTAAAAGTGGGTGGTCGGGTGAGTCAGGATAATCGTTAGTGATGTGTTGGCAACAGTAAGGATGATCGGAGTAGTTTCGATCATCTGTATAAGTGCATGCGAGTGTTCATGTATTTTGGAAGTTTTGGGATCGGAGAAGAAAGTGTAGTCTCGAGTTTGCTCTCGTGAAAATGGGTTGGTGGCTCAGGTTAGTGTACGAGGTGTTTGAGAATGTTTACTGTTGTAAAAGATTTTAAGTTTAAAAATAAAAAAAAGTTTAAAAAAATAAAAGAGAGGGAGAAACTCGGGTTCGAGCTCGAGATTTTGTGTATCTGGCTCGGGTTTGGACTCGAGCAAAATCTGTTTGGGCTCGGAATTTTTATCTTGATGATTCAATAAGGTTTTAAATATAATGCTAATTAAGTTTTGAACTAAATAAGTTTTCGAAAGAATATGAACGAGGTTTTCCCAAAATTTACATAAACAAGTTTTAAAAAATAAAATTTCAAAGTTAAATGTTTTTAAAATCTGGTTGATTTTAAATAATGATATTGGGTAAATTTTCGTATTTAATCTCTAATTGTTTTCAAAAATAAAAATAAGGTAATTAAAGATCAATTAAAGGTTAATTAATTATGTATTAACTTATGGCTAATTTATTAATGTGATTGATTAAAAATTAATTAATTTATAGTTAAAGAGTTAATTAATTTTTGATCAAAGGATAATTAATTTATGTCATTTAGTTAAGGATAATTTATTAATGAAAGAAGTTAAGGATAATTAATTACTTAGAGATAATTACTTAATTAAAAATAATTAGTTAATGATTAAAGTTGATTAATTAAGTGATTAAAGAATAATTACTCAATATAATTAAATTGTTATTTATTAATATAAGTAATTAGGGATAATCACGTATTGTAATTAATTAAATAGTAATTAATTAAGGGATTAATTAGTTAATATAATTGATTTAAGGATAATTAATTAAAGAATAATTAAATGGTTAAAGGTTAATTGTTTAATAATCAAAGGCGGATTAATTAATTAATTGAGACTGATTAATTAATAATTGAAGTTGATTAATTTATTATTAAAGTTTAATTAGTAAATGATTAAAGGATAATTAATTAATATGGTTTGTAATTAATTGATGTTAATTAAACAGGATTAATAATTTATTCATAAGTAATTATTCTGGTTTAAGTTAATTATAATAAGATAGTTGATTAATTTTACTTATGGATGATTCAGTTGTATGGAATGCTTTGAATTGTTTGATATCCCTTAAGTGTGATGCTTTATGGTATGAATTATTTTGATTTGAGTTATGATGAATGTAATTTATTTATCTATGATGAATTTATATTATTTATCTATGAACCTGTGAATGAAGATAAGCGTTATAAGATTATACCGCTTATTGATATTGCTTGGATTTGTGATGATTGATGATATTGTATTGTAGTGGGTAAAAACCCTAGACTACACCACATACACACATAATATGGATTGCATGAGGAAATTGGTTAAGTCATAGATATTTGAATTTAATATTATGAAATGGTTTTATAGATTGAATTTTATATCCAAAATGATTTTGGAAATGGAATTGGGTTGAATATGAAAAGCTTTTGAAAAGGAAATTTGAAATTGAATTTGGTTTGAATAGATCATATCTTGTTTAAGTTTTGAATTATTTTGGAAACTATGGTTTGAAATGGTATACAAGTTATACAATAGTATATATGAATTTTTAAACTATTTTAAAATTATTATTTTAGGAATTTAAATTTAACCAAAGTTTATACTTCAAAGGATATAACTTGTGTATATTTGATCGGATTTTTCCGAAACAAAAACCCTTGTTTTTCAAATAATAATAACTTTCGTATTAAGAAAGGATTTCCATTTTGTATTGAAAGGATTTCAAGTTTGAAATGAAAACAGTTTTGAAAGCTATGAATGAATCTTTGTGAAAGATTGGTGAACTTTGTTTTCAAAGTGAAGTGAATCTTTTTGTTTAAAAGATTAAAAGTGGAAATTTGTTTAAACCACTCAAAAGAAAGGTTTTGGGCTTTATGTTGTGACTTAACTAAGATCCCAATATATCTATATGGTTTTAAAAATTGAGCGCTCATTATTCGATTTTGCTGGGAGAGGCTTTATGTCATAAAAGCCATTTTGGATAATGATACGACAAAATGGATAGCATTTGAAGAACGGTGGTGAAGACGGGTATTTTCGAGAATGAAAGGATTGCCCGTCGAATGTCTCTGCACTGAGTCGCATTGGTATAGAGATCTGCATATGTGATGTAGAGTCTGATCAGGATGTGAATACCCAGATTGCAAGGGCTTCTTTGTGAAGTGCCTTCGGTTCTGTTCGAACGTAAAACAGACTTGTATGGATGTATGTCTGACATTTCATTTTGAGATGTAAAGTCGGCTTCTATCAAATACATTTCTGTTTGGTGGCGGAGAATTTATTCTCTTAGCTTAACACCCTTCTCTAAGACGTACGAGCTCAGAGGTTATGTAGTTGATATTTACTAGTGATACATTCCCAATTTGGTAATGTGGCACACGAAGTGCTGCTGATCACTTTTTGATCAAAGCATGGCTTTTGTGAGAAGTGAAGCTTTATGGACGAGACCTCATCAGGTCCTCACAACCCGGAAATGGTCGAAACAGGAATGATGTGGCACGGTTATGAGGGTCGCACCCTTTGGGGTATGTCCAATTCCTTCTGGATAAAAGTGGTATCGTGGTATGGAGCCCAGATACTTAACTTATGTGGTTGCTGCAAATTTATTACTTTGTGGTTGTTGGTGTACAAGTACCTTGGATAAAGGTCGGTGACGACCGGGGGATGGCATACTCGTGTTGTAGTTACCTAGTTACAGAGGTAACCTGGCCTTGTGTTGGCAGAGAGCTGGTTAAATTCTCAGGCGCCCTTCAAAGACGTATGCATGTGGCATAGGAAGTTCCTTAGCCTGACCATTATTGGAAATCCAATCATCCAAAATATGCCTTGTATGGTTTTAGTTTTAGAACCTGCCATCTAATATGGTAGCTATAGTAGGCATACTATGATGGTACATACACTAGCTAAGATTAATATTATACTTGCAAATGTCTTCTGCACTATGCACTAATAATAATATCAAAAGGATTTTCGTGTATCAAGCTTGTTTGACTATCATAAGGGGAAATCTCCTCCAATTGTGCCCTTGCATTGTGTGTGTGTGGGGGACCTTATGGAAGTTTCATTTTACAAAACGCATTGTAGATTTCTTTTTAAATTCTTTTGTTTGTGTTTGTTCAAATAAACTGTTTTTGCTTGCTCACACCAGTCCCATGATTGACCTGGAGTTTATTGTTCCCCTTCTAAACTCTGGGTGCCTACAATTTTCGACACGGGAAGCCTAGAGTCATATTTTCAGATAATCAGCTAATAGATGTAGATTGGTAGCCTTCAGCCTTCTGTTTGGAATTCTTTGGAATCTATGGTTTAGCAATCGCATTTGGATCGAGTTTGCTTCACTACAGCATTTATGGTGGTTCGATCTTCTCGGATTGGAGTCTTTGAAGCTTGGCATTAAAGTTATCTTTTCACTGCTGATGTTATCTCTTCTACTGTTGCTATTATTCTTCCGCTGTTATCTTGTATCTCTGATATTGATAGTCATTTGTATTAATGTGTTGTATCAAATATTGTATATCAATAAAATCATTCATTTATTTTCCACCGTGTTGCTGTACTTAATGTGTTATAAGCTCCGACGAACCAGATTCGACGTTTAAATCTGCGGCATTCGAATACGGCTAATGTATTTGGTGTCGATTTTCGAAGGTCGAGTCAGGGTCGTTTCGTACGCGCTCATATATAATACTATCAACTCATTCTAGGGTGTTAGTATCCCAATATATAATGAGTTACTTATCCTAGGGTATTACTAACCCTATCTTTGATTGAGTCTTTACCCCACCAAAGCCAAGGTTCTTGCCTATCCTTCAGCTCTAATACCAAATGTAATAGCCTGCTTTTTCGTACCCTTTGAGCCGACAATCAAATTGAACGAAATGACGGATCTTTAAGGGTTGAAAGAAAATAAAGAAAGAACGGAATCTCACGCGAATGGAATAATATATAATATTAAACAATATCTTTACAGCGGAATTTTTTTAAGATACATATATCAGAGTCTAACCTAAATTCAGCTTTGACAATTATAAACATTTGTCCTTACAAATGCTGATAAGCATCAAACAACTGCAGTGCATAACATAATATGTCCATATGTAGATCTCCAACACTCCTCTGGAAACTCCAACCATCTTCCACAAAACCTGAACCTACTCGAATCTGACCCGAGTATTGAAAATACTTGGATCAGGCTTGATAAACCAGCGTGAGAAACTCAAATATAGATGAAATTGTCATATATAAGCATTTGAAATAAAATCCTTTGAAAAGAAAGAGTGTCTCGTAAGACCACGCGTACACAAAAACATGAACGAGTTTTCCCTTATGATAACTAAAACATTTTTATATCAAAACATTTGATATTATTTCTAATGTCATATATTTAGAAACATTGCAAATAAACTTATTAATCTTAGTCAAAACTGTTGCCAATATTAAACTTCAGATAAAAGGTTCTACAAACAAATCCAAAGGCACTTATTGGAAATTGGATTCCATAAAAATGACAAGGTAATGGATTACCTTCCTACGGTACACCTCTAGAGCGGCTATGGTCCAGATACTGGGCGCCTAAATGAACGCAAGACCGGCCTACCCTTCATGTTGGATAGTACCAAGTATGTCATTACCCCAGTCGTTGCTGACCTTTACCGGTTACCCGAGTCATACATTCACCACATACTTAGACATGCGTAGAGTAAATATAAAAGGATGATGACACTCCTAATTGGGAGCGACCGACTAAGCCTTGCTGCTTCTACCCTGTTTCTATCATTTTCGAGTGATGAGGCCTGAGGTAAACGATTACCTTTCAGGTAGCACATTTTCTTCATTTTTAATGCCACATTGCCATTCCTTTGATAACATTATCAACTTTCACGAACATACAACCTCTAAGCTCGTACGTCTCGAAGAAGGGTGTTAAGCCAAGAGAAGTTTCCTTCTCTGCTACCAAGCAGAGTAAAAGCAACATTATGATCTTAGAAATGCAATGTGATATATATTATCCATACAAGTTAGTTCTAGGACAAAATGAAATCTAAGGTACTTCTTACTTCATTAGTAGCGAGAAGTCCTTACATCAGAGATTTTCATAACAGAGCACTGCTCCCACCATATGATATGGTAATTTTCACCTCGAAGGACTAGTGGCAAATAGTCATACATCATGAAGATCCCTATCTTCAAAATCATTTGTCTTCAATCATGTTTTATTTTGAACGTAGATTGATTCGAAGTGGTTTTCGGATATGAATCATCAAAATCCGACCCCGGTTCCATCGAATTCAATCATCGATAAAAAATAGGTTAAGTTCATATATGATTATCAATCATCAATTAATTACTTTATTTTTCCATTAAATTAAATATCTTTCTTAGATATATTCTTTTCAATTTATTTCATTTTCTTTTCATGAGTATATGGAATCATTAAGCCTCATTTATCAAATTATTTGATTTTTTAAACCTATTTAGATCTTGGAATAATTCCAATCATTTTCTCTTTTACTTAGGAAATCTTTTCTAAATCATTTATTAAATCTTAATCAAAGATTTATTTTTGTCTTAGAGTAATTCTAAGTTATTTCATACTTTTTATTCGGATAGTATTTCAAATTTCCTCCTTAACACTTAATCCAAATTACTTAACTTTTAGGTGGGTCAAAAAAATGTTATTTAAGACATTGTTTACTGTAAACCCTAAAATTAATCTGAGAAAAAATTGTTGCGCAAATAAGGCCATAAAAATCATCCTAATTTTACTCAACATCAATTTTAGTATTCAATAAGTGCTACGGGTGGGATAACGGTGAGATCACCTTTTAATTCCATGAATAGGACGAGTTCCCTCTTCGAAATTTAATACCAAGTATAAGAAGATTATCTCTATGCAATCCAAGTTGTAGTTTATTCATTTTGGAGATTGCTTAAATTTTGGATAATACCAATCTTCTTTTGTTTGGAAAAACTTAATATAATCGTTTTAGAGTGTCCGGTCTTTCCTTTCGATCTGTTTCACCATTCGTCTAACAGGAGAAAACATAAGCCAGTTAAGTTCAGGGCACAAGTTGCTCCATTTCTAACCTTAGTTAAACACCTTGTTTTATCTTTCCAGATCTTACTGGTGGGACGAATGTACTAGTAATTTAAGCATACTGTTATTACATTCAATATTCTTTACTTTTTGTTTAATTGGTATAAACAATTCCACTTAACCATTTATTCAAACTATTATTAAAACTTCCAAATCATCTCTAAATGGCTTAATTATTCTTCTAAAATCATTCATAAACGCCTTAGGGAAGAATTATTAAGTTGAAAACTACGTTTTAAAAGTTATTAAAAACTACTACAAAAAGCATTGTGAAAATTGTTGCAAATAGTGTTTTAAAAGCTATATTCTTCAGAACGACTTTTATGTCTTTTAGAAATCAATATTTTCAACTTAAATTTCTTTTAACAAATTTTAAAGCATTTTTAGGATTTATTTCATATTTTAAAACATTTGAAATATCAATTTTAAACTTTGGTCACTTGTTGCAAAAGCGTTATTTTTCTAGAAAATTGTTTTCGACATATTTTAAAATATACAAGATGAAATCTTGATTTTTATTTCTTTATTTCTTTAAACATATTAAATTTTTATAAAATATTTCTAACTCATTTTAATACTATTTCCAAAAGGTTTAAGCATTCCATATACTACATTTCATTTTCAAAAAGAAAGTGATTTCCTTTGTGCTTATCGACGTGTATTAATGTGACTTGGTAAAACAATTTAACAATCATATCAAACAATCACTACTTAATTATCAAAGCATATATAACCGTCTATAGAAATTGCAACACAACATCAAATGTGTGTGTGTGTATATATATAAATATAGATGCTAAATAGAGTTTCTCACCATAAACCAAGGCGATAAACTTCCTACCAACATTTAAATCAACCAATACTTCACTAACAACTTTCACTCAATTAACCACTAGCAAACAACACCCTCTTCCTTTTAGTGCTTGGCCGAGGCTTGATACGGAGGTTAGCCAAAAGGATAGAAAAGAAGCCATAGAGCTTTGAACATTAATTCCCAAAATTTAGATTCGAAAAATAGATTATCTTGTATCTAATTTTTGGCCCTCTAAAACTCAAGATTTAGAAAATTTGTTAACTAAAAAGTTGGTGAAAATTATTTTCTATTGAATTAAAAAAAAAGAATCATTTGAATCTATGTTTTTTGAGGGAGATATAATAGAATGAAGAAGAGGTATTGTTAGATTAACAAAAATGAAGCCCTAAAATTCATATCAAGGAATTGAGTTTCATGTATATCAAACCTTAAAACTGTTAAAAGTGATTAACATAAATTTTGTAGCCACTATAATTTCATATGATTTGAAAAAAAATTTCTTGTTTTGGATGATTTATGATCAAGTTATGATCATAACAAAATGGGATATTCTCTGTCTTAAAATCTAGGCCAGAGAATGCACTGGAAAGAAGTAGGTTTTTGACATCGTTATGTTTAGAATGAGACAAACTGGTCAACATGAAAGTGTAGACAATGGAAAAATACATGATTTGAATAAAATATTTTTGCACTTTGTTCTGTTTCGAAAAATTATGACCAAGAGAAGAAGAGATAAAATATGGAGAAAAGATGAGTTTGATTTGAAGAGAATGGCATTGATTTGTTTTGAATATTATGTAAATATTTTGACATTATTTCTTTCTACTTTTTTTCCTATGGCTTGGAAGCCAATAAAGAGGAGTGGAAGAATATGACGAAGCTTGAAAAAAGAAGAAGTGTGAATGAAAGTGAAGAAGGAGATGGGTATTTATAGAAAAAGAAAGAAGTGGTAAATTTACCGAAATAACCTCTTACCAAATTACCAAACTAGTTTTACTTCAACCTAAAGCAATCTCGAACATTTATCCTACTTTATTGGAATCCGAATTTTGTCAATTTTGCAATAGAAGTCCAAAATCTTTATTCAATATAAAAAATTAGTTTACCATTCTTATTTATCATATAAAACAAGATTGCTTAAGTTTTGAAATTCTACATTTGAATATTTAAATAAATTAAATATTCCATTTTCAAAGTGATAAAATTATGGATCGTTACATTATGACATTGTTATTTGTTCAAAACTTAAACGTTGTAGGTGATAGAAAATCAATATCGATATTGGTTAAACATTGGATAACTATTGGCCTCAAATTGCTATTTTAAAAATAGTATAAATTGCTATTTGAGTTGGAATTTGTTTTTAAGACTGCAAATGATTTTGAATACGAAATTAGGTTCTGGAAATATTTTGCTTTAAAGGATTCAACTTCTATTTTACTCCAACCTGTTATCCATCTTTTCTAGGTTATTTACTCGTATTTAACATTGTTCTAAGATTATTTATATTTAATTTTGTTTCATAGATTATTTATTTATATTTAATGTTGTTTTAAATTTTTTATCAATATTTTAATATTATAAAGGTTAATTATTTAAATTATTAATATGGTTTGAAATTAATTTAAATTATCTTTAATAATGTTTTACAAATAAATTATTATTTATAATAATTATGAAGATTAATTATTATATTTATTTAATAATGTTTTTTAATTAATAATTATTATTTTTATGATGTTTGAAGTTAATAATAACTATTTATTTATAACATTTATTGTTAATAGTTATTATATCATAGTGTTTTGATGTAAATGATTTTTATCAATTTATAAATGTTTTAGAGATTTATAAATAGAGTTTATAAATGGCTCTGGGTTATAGGTTTATAAGAGGGATTTTACAAATAATTTACAGGCTTAATGGAAGATTATTTACAAAGTAAAGGAGTTTTATAAATGGTTAGATATTTATAAATGAACTTTAGAAATATGTTTATAGATTTATAATCGTAGTTTTATAAATGGTTTTATTGTCTATAAAGAGTTACAATTGATTTGGAGATATTTTTAATAGATTTTGGGGATTTATAAGATAGTTTATAAATGGGTTTAGAAATTTATAAAGGAGTTATAAATGGTTTTAGAATTGTGCAAAAAGGAAATCTTCCTCTGTACTGTGAATAAACTTATATCGTCTGGATAAGTAAATGTATATTTTTCCAAGTATTGAAAATATTGGGATTTGTGAATATATCTTTGTAAAATTATTATGTTACAAATATTTACAAGATGATTCTAATTAATGAAAATATAAATTAAGGAGGCTAGTGGTTACCTATGTGCTTAATCAATGTTGGTTTTCTCGTTTGAAATAAATTCCTAATTTGAGTGCATGTTTATTCGATAGTTGAATAACCTACTATCGAGTTTGGACCCAAAAATGTAACTTTGGAAATATCTAGGAGAAACACATGTGTCAGATGGCACAGTCTTCTCTAATGATGATATACTATGCATATAAATCTAGTTTTGTTCTCCAATGACAAATGATAAGAAAATCCATCCACTAATGGTTAGGAGGTGATCTCCGCTCTTATCTTTGATTGTCTATTTCCAAAAGAACTTGTTTGAGTTTATCAAACACTATCAAATGTTGTTTCAAAGAGACCAAGATCGAATATGTTATTCGAAAACCACTTCAATCCAACTCGATCATTTCGAAGTGAAGATATCTTAAAGATGATGGAATCGGAGAACATGCTCTTTGGAGTGTAAGGGTTACTTATCTACTAATCCTCTGGGTAATTCCGAAATGGATGTAGTAGGAGTAGATCCTTCGGTTATGTTTTGTCCCAAAACAAACTTATATAGATGAATGGTAGCATTGCATTGTTGCTTTAAGGGCAATGTTAGCATTCCAAGTGGAAAGTACTATATAAAGGTAAAACGTAGCCTCAAGCCTCATCAAGAGAGAAATGATAAAAATCGGGCATGCAGTAGGGGAAAGTCGGTCGCTCCCATTAGGGTAAGGTCATTCCAAATCTAGATCGATTACAACCTATGCATGCATGCTTCAAGGCCCATATAACAAGGGGTGATTATATTTGATACTAATGGTCAAGTGATGAGCAAGTCTTATGTGGCAGGAGGCACAAGATGTTCTTGTCGGACTCTGGTACATTTTATCCAGAGATGTACCATCAAAAGGTAGTTCCTTACCTTGTCATAGTATGAAATCCAATCATCTATATGTGCCATTACGGTTTTGATTGCAGAACCTAGTATGCTTGAGTTTAATAAATGCAATAATTTCGGCTATGATTAATATGTATTTGTACTCTACACATTGTTGTAATATCACTGGATTTTCTGTGGTAAGTGTTTGATTATCGTAAGGTAAAAACCATCGCTTTTATGTGCGATGTGGTTTTACAAGATACTTTTGACATCATTTGTTTTATAACATTAAAAATTCAGTTGAGTATGTTTTCTCACGCTGGTTTTCCAGGCTGACTCGGGTGCTATTTTATAATAATGCTCGGGTCAGACCGAGCATATTACAGATTCATTGAACACATTGTAGCACAAAAGATGAGCTGGAGGTCCAAGACTTATCTACTTACTTCTTTGTGTTTTTTGTGTTGTCTATGGTTGTATTTATTAGCAATTCTAAGGACATACCACTAAAACTTTCCGGGCAGAAGCAGGTTAGTATACTCTAATTGGTGTATGTATATTACATTTTCCTTTGCATAAAGATTTGTTGTGTAGTATAGATTATTCGTTCTGCTACGAGATTCTATATTGTTTGTCTCTTCTTCCTTCTTTCTTTTCCCTAACTATCTGCATTTCCATTCAATCTTAATTAGTCGTGTGTGGTTGATTGTTCGCCAAAACTGTATGGAAAAGTGATAATTGCATCGTGGTATCAAAGCGCAAGGTTAAGCGAGAAATTCGGCTTTAGTGGGAATTACTCATTATAAATAGGGTCAGTAGTACCTTAGAATGAGTTCGGAAGTATGTATATGAGCGTATATTTGTTAGTGATATAGAAATGTTTTATATTGCTAATTGATCTATTGAGTGGCTTTTGGATTCTGATCAATATGAGTAATTAAAGTTACTAATTGGGATCTCTAAATAAGTGAGCAGAGCAATTCGACTTGGCACTGTTTTGAAATTTGGTGAATGAAATAATTTTATTTTGACCATAAGTTATATATAAAGGATTAAACTTTTAGATACTATTGTAATGTATATAGTGTGTTTAGCTGTAAGTGGATGATAAAATTTGATTACTTTCATTAGCTTTTGTTGTTTGCATTTTAAAAAAAGTTGTCATTATTATAATGCAAAAAAATAAACAACTAAGAAATGGTTTTATATAACCAAAACAAAATTATATATAAGGGAAATTTATAGATATGATTTGTAAATAAAAAGGATTTAAAAGCCTAGAATTTAAGAATTTAGATCTTGGTGATTTTGAAAAATTGTCCTTCAAAGGTTTTGGAAGAATAATAATAGTATTATTTTGAAAATATTTTGAAATATTTTAAAAGAATTTAAAAGAGATAGAAAGCACTGAACTTACTTCGGTCGCTGAAAAATAATTTCGACGATGATTACAGCATCATCGACGTTCATTTAAGGTTTCGAAGGGAGGAATTTCTACCTTTCGGGTTATGTTAAAAAGTTTTGATTTAAATCCCAAATACAATTTGTTATTCCAAAAGTGAGATAAATTGTAATATGTATTATTTAAAAATAGAGTTGGAATATAATAGACTGTTTAAATCCTGAAATTTTTTATCTAAGTATTTTGTTGAACTTATAAGAAATTAGACTTGTGACTTACAAATTGAGAAATAGTAAGTTAAAACAAAGATTTTAATTGTTGAATATGAATGTTAAGAAAAGAAAATTTGAAATCAAATTTAATTTATGTTAAATATTGAATTCGAGTTGTAATGAATTAATGAAATGAATATGAACTTAACTTATGAAGTTATAATAAACATAAGTGGCTGTATAAAATGCTTATAATAATTTTAAGTAATTGTTTTATGGTATGGTTCTTAAATGATAGTAGTATTAAAGGAAATGTTTATAAACTTAAGTAAAATTTTGTGAATTGGTTGAATGAATTTAATATGAAGTGAAATTTTGTCAAACATAAAGTGATTGTAAATAAAAGAATATAAATAATGAGAATCCAACTGAAATAAATATGTGAGTTGTATGTATATTATTTTATTCGCATAACTGTTTGATCCAAATTCGAATATACAATTTCGAGATGATCTATATCGGTCTGAGTTAGAATTTTTCACTTGATTCTCAACAGGGAACACTAGATATGAGTTTTTGATTGATTTTGGAATTCTCTATCATAGTATTTAGCTATATAAGGAAAATGGCGTTTTCAAATCAAAGAACCGGATCTGAGTCTCCACTAGAGTGGTCGTGTGCACAATACTAGTTCAAAAGTGAAATTGTGTGATCAAACGAGCGATCAGATTTGATACCGCATACGGATGATATAACTACATCGCATGGGCTTTAATAAATTAAATGTTAACATTGGAAAATGCAATTGGATATGGTTATGAATTAATTGGATGGATATTATTTGTTTGATAGTTTCGCTGGTTACATGTGTTACATTTGCATATAGTTATTATAGAGCTATGTTATATATTGATATCACATTCTATATGCAAGTAATCATTGGCTGTTGAGTGATTAGTATGTGCAGATGGCATATGCTTCACATTCAGAGCTCGCTTTTGCGTTACATTGATTATATATGCCGGTTAATACTAATAAAAGGTGCACATCTCGGATTACACTCCGTATTTTTGTGTTCTTCCCTACGAGATGCCTTATCCTTGAAGATGAGGTGCATATTTGTGATTATATATGTATTCTAAATTTTTTGATCGAACCGTGCAATGGAGACGCTACTGACATTTTTTGTAAACTGAAGAGTTAGAATTTTTTGAAGAAATTTTTTATCACTAAAATTTGATTTTTTTCACGTTATAACTTGGAATAATACTGGTTAGAATATATGAATGAATTTCAATGCTTAGAAAATTTTGATTATATGTAAATTAGATTGGTTTTGAAAGATTCAGGGGGTTGGAGACATTTTTCTTACCTATGGAAATTTGGGGATGAAATTATTTTAAGGGGGACGGAATGTAACGACCCGAAATTTGGGCCACCTGATTTTGGAATATCTAATCAGTTTAAGTGTTATATATTGGTTTAAAAAGTGAAATAACATTAAATTTCAAATATATGGATTTAATTAAAGGTACAATCCTTAATTCAAATATAGTGATTAATTAAAACCTTTGAATGGGTGAACTTAATATTGAATAGTGTTTCAATAACTTATTTTCTATGGAATATCTATTTTAATGGATTAAATAGCTTTATTCAACTCTTTTAGAATAAATGAATATTAACAGTGGATTCATTGTAAATTTATTTCCAGTAATAACAGTTCAAATAAATAATCTGAAAATTTATTTATATTTTTGTGACTCGGTTTCTATCGACGTAGTTTTAATTTAATTTATTTGATTTTTCCATAATTTTTAAATCGAAAAAATATTGATATTATTCGTTTGACGATTTATATTATTATTTTGGAATCGCGTTCCTGTTTTAAGTGCGGCCTTATTTTTGTTTTTTCGATTTGGATTTGTACGCAAAAGGAAAATGATGTAACAAGATATTGAAAAATGTACATAAATGTAAGTCAAACCCAACCATTTGTACCCAATCACACACATTTCTTCTCTTCCCTCCTGCTTCTTGCTCCATCTCATAAAGGAATGATTAAATAAGAAAGCAAGCTTATTCACTTTAAAAAATTCAAGACGAAAATTTAACACAACGAAAAATCAGAATACCAATTTTAAAAATCTCGACCCATCTAGAGCTTCGATCTGACATGTTTTTGTCTGTGTGCGGTCATAATCTGGGTGGAGGCCGAATAAGGGTAGTAGATTAGGTTTATGCTTTTAGGAATTGTGTCCAACAAATTGCAAAATTGATGTTGGATTCGGATTTAACATGTCGTAGAGCACCTAGGGTAGTATTTTGGGGTGTTGCGGTTCATTGGATTGGGCAACAACATTTGTACAAATGCAGCTGGTAATAAGTCGGGTTTTGAATGGTAAATGCAAGCAAGAAGTGGTGATGGTCGCCTTGAAGCTTATGGGACAAGGAGCGCAATGGTGTTGATCTCGGGTGATTTAGTGCAAGTACGAGGGAGAGATTAGAGGTAGAAGAGGATGGCCACGGGTGTTTTGCATACGGGCATTTGGCAAATTTCGGGAGGGAAGGATTATAGTATGTTATTAAGTTTAAATAAGTAATTATTGTGTGTGTATATTATTAATGTCATCAATCTTATAATCGTGATAACTTTTGTATATTAGGTCCAAACTGAATGCGGTCAGTCGCGAGGTGCGTATTGATGAGCGCTATGTTATGGATTTGAATTGGTAGAGATTAGAGCTAGTTGAATTTTATGTTGAACTTGTACGTTTTTTGAACTAAGACGAACCGTAACTCCTCGGCAACAATTGGAATAATGGTGAGTTAAACTCACTTTTTTGTTAACTAGTAATGTTATATATTTGATAAAATTTGTGGATTGAATATTTGGATGATTTACTGCTTTATCGGTTAGTATGGATTTATTCCCGTCCTTAGAGCGGATGGCCCTTTATATATACCCGCTTAGAAATGGATGCCCATATTATATAATTATATATTGCTTGTGATGCAGGACGACAAGTTGGATAGATCCAATGAGATTCCTTGCCATTATTGATTTTAATTTCAAAAATATTTTGTCATATGAATTATTGGATATTAAACTTGATTGTTTGC
Source organism: Allium cepa (assembly GCA_030765085.1). Taxonomy (NCBI): domain Eukaryota; kingdom Viridiplantae; phylum Streptophyta; class Magnoliopsida; order Asparagales; family Amaryllidaceae; genus Allium; species Allium cepa. The sequence continues at coordinate 380,005,015 of CM060942.1, read as the reverse complement.
TTTATATATTATGATTGTTATATATTCAAAACATAAACGTTGTAGGTAATAGAAAATCAATATTAATATTGGTTAAACGTTGGGTAGCTATTGGCCTCAAATTAGTATTTTTAAAATAATATAAATTGGCATGTGAGATGGAATTGGTTTTAAGACAAGAAATGGTTTCAAATCTATAATTGGGTTTCGAAATATTTTGTTTTATAGGATTTAACAATTATTTTACTCCAAACTTTTATTTGTCTTTTATAGGTTATATATTTGTTTTTAACAATGTTTAAGATTATTTTTATTTAATATATTTTTTAAAATTATTTATTTGTATTTAACATTGTTTTAAAATTTTATATCAATATTTTAATATTTTGAAAGGTTAATTATTAAATTATTAATATGGCTTGAAATTAATTTAAATTATTTATTAATAATGTTTTGGAAATAAATTATTACTATTTATAATAATGGTGAAGAATAATTTTTTTTATTTAATAATGTTTTGAAATTATTAGTTATTATTTTTAGGATGTTTGAAGTTAATAATAATTATTTGTTTATAACGTTTATTATTGATAATTGTTATTAAATAATACTGTTTTGAAGTTAATGATTTTTATATATTTATAAAAAAAATTCGAGACATGTAAATAGAGTTTATAAACAGACCGGATTATAGGTTTAAAAGAGGATTTCTATAAAATAGTTTAAAGGCTTAATGAAGATTATTTACAAGGCAAAGGATTTTTGTAAATTGCTAGATATTTATAAAAGAACTTTAGAAATGGTTTTGTAGATTTATAATTGGAGTTTAATAAACGGTTTTATGGATTTGTAAAGAGTTTGCACATGATTTGAGAAATGATTTGGAGAACCTTTTTAATGGTTTTTAGAGATAGATAAGATAGTTTATAAATGGGTTAAGAAATTTATAAAGGAGTTATAAATGGTTTTAGAATTGTGGACAAAGGAAATCTTCCTCCGTTTTATGAATATACTTATGCCGTTGGGATAAGTAATGGATATTTTTCCAAGTATTGAAAATATAGGGATTTGTGGATATATCTTTGTTAAGGTATTTTAACATAAGTAGTTACAAGATGATTCTAATAAATGAAAAGGTTAATTAACAAGGCTAGTGGTTACTTATGTGCTTAACCAATGTTGGTTTTCCATTTGAAACAAATTCCTGATTTGAATATTCGATAGTTAAATAACCGACTATCGAGTATGGACCCAAAAACATAACTTCAGAAATATCTTGGAGTAATACTTGAGTTACATGACACAGTCATCTTCGAGGATATTGTACTGTGGGTATAAATCTTGTTTCCTTCTCCTAGGACAATTGATAAGAAAAACCATCCACTAACGGTTCGAAGGTGATCTTTGCTCTTATCTTTGGCTGCTATTTCCTAAAGAACTGTGTTGAGTTTGTCGAAAAAAATCGAATGTTGTTTCGAAGACACCGGGATCAGATATGCTATCTGAAAATAACTTCGATCCAACTCAAGCGTTTCAAAGTGAAGACATCTTGAAGATGATGGAATTGAAGATGGAGCTCTTTGAAATGCAATGGTTGCTTGCTACTATTCCTCAGTGTTAACGCTAAAAATTGAACGCTAACACCCCGGTGTGTAGAAGGTAATTGTGAAAGCACCACCCGTTGGTACGGGAACAAAATATAAGCAGAGAAATCACAGAGAAGCTATAAAAGACACAATATTTATAGTGGTTCGGCTTAAGATCTAGCCTACGTCCACTTTAAAGCTCTTTATTGCTGATTTGATTACAATTCTTTACAACAATCTTCAATTACAACACACTTAGACAAATAGCTCAAACTCTGATGTAGAAGAATCCCTCGAATGCATGGTGAATGAGTTAGATTTCCACTTGAGATTTGTTGAAATGTCTTTGGTGATTGGAGTGATAGAAGTGTTGCTTGAACGTTGCTTGAAGTCGAGTCAATGGCAGAGTAATGGCGTCCAGGAAGTCAGTCCAAAAGTCCCCTCAATGCTCAATGTGGTCATGTATTTATAGGCAATTTTCTAGGCTGAAATTGTCAAGTCATGAGTCGTGACCGACTCAAGATGAGTCGTAAGTCGTGACCGACTCAGGATGAGTCGTATGTCGTAGGCGACTCAACTGGTTGAGCCCTGACTTCATATCAGAGCGTCTCCGGTCCTCTGTATACAGCACAAGTCCTAACTCGTCTGCGAGTTAATAGGTCGTGGTCCAAAATGAGGCGGCATAGGATTTCTACATAGTAGCTGTAAGTCGTAGACGACTCAAGCTAGGTCGTGAACGACCTATCATAAGTCGTAGGTCGGTCCTTTGTTGTTTTGGGAGTTTAGTCAGTTAAGTCATTTGACACCTTCGGTCGTTGAGTCGTTAGAGAACTTGAGTCACTAGCTCCATGAGTCGTTAACCCGTTGAGTCGGCCGGCACCTTTAAGTCGCTAAGGTTATAACCCGGTGAGTCGTTATTCCTCCTGAGTCGCTGAGTCGTAACCCTTCAAGGCTGTTGAGTCGGTAGCTCCTCCAGGCTGTTGAGTCGGTAACTCCTCCAGGCTGTTGAGTCGGTAGCCTCCTGAGTCGGTGGCTTGTTGAGTCGGTAGCCTGTTGAGTCGGCGGCTTGTTGAGTCGGTAGCCTGTTGAGTCGGCCCAGACCTTGACTCATTGCCTAAACGGAGTTAACATTTGCCCCTCGAAGTTCACGCCTAAGTCGTAGGTCGTGTGCTTCGACTCATCTTAACTCGTGTGCCGATTCAACTACCACTGCTCAACGCTATAAAAGACTTGAGTCGTTCCCCTTACTTCCTTCTTCTCATTTCTTATCCTTTGAACCGTGTCTGCCATTAACGCATCTTCGAGCTCTCAAAGGCGATTTCAACCTGATTCATTTTCGATCATCTTTAGCATCACACCGTGTAAGAGACTTTGCATCTTTTTTTCAATTGCTGATGATTGCCGATCTCCGCCTCTGTTTTCCCCCCTTGATCCTTGCGAATACTATTACATCGGACATTGAAGGGTTAAAGGCAGGCGGCTTGATCTTACTTGTATCGATCCGAGATTTAAGGCGACCTAGTGGTGTGATGGAGCTGGGGTTAACCACTACGAGGTTATTGGGTTATCGGGTTATGGATTAGATGGTTAATGGGTTAGGAGTTAGATGGTTAATGGGTCAGATTGATTCGAACGTTGCCCTAGGTTTGACTCGGCTACTTTTGTATGATCCAGCGACCCTTGTCATTTAACCATGATACGACTCAACACGCTTCACGACCTAAGCCTTGAGTCGTGGACGAGACAAAACCTTTGAGTCGTGGCCGAGATAAGACCCTTGAGTCGTGGCCGAGATAAGACCCTTGAGTCGTAGCCGAGATAACACCTTTGAGTCGTGGCCGAGATAAGACTTGGAGATTTTCCTGTTATTTTGAACCAGAGCTTCTTTAACATACTCCACGACCTAAGCCTTGAGTCGTTGCCGAGATAAGTCTTGGAGATAATCTCCTTATTCCTACGACTCATGACTTAGGACATTGCTGACTCAGAACTTTTGAACCGTTGACGAGTTATGACTTGCATGAATTCTGTTTGAATTTTGGACCATTGTATTAACTTTGAACTGTTGAATTTTATTGCATTCATTCACAGGTTATTTTGACTTGCAGGCTAACAACCTGTTCAATACAACATTCACAGAAAACTGGGACGAATATACTGTCATTGATTGCCCATATCAAATGACAGATTAGTTAATAACAGATAATTGACTTAAACAAATCGTGTGAATGAAGTGCTATCAATTTCAAGTAGAATATTAAAGCAACACTGAAACAATCAATTGAAACTGACCAGCCTGCACTAATATTATGCTTGAACTCTAAATTAACAAGTTCTGAAATTACCATAGTCGATCAATCGTCAACCAGTTTAATTCCAGTTATATTTACTTGTTATTTTCATTAGTTTTGCACAACACTTCACACTTTTAGGAAACGTGCACCTTCGCATTTGAACACCCGGTTGCTTGTGTAGAATGACATCTCAACAAGAAGAACCGATGGGCCAGGCTGAAGATGTCTTCCCAGTAGCCAACTTGTTGGATAATCCTCCGGAAAGAACTCCCACCACTCTGAATCACCGGGTGTTTACTCAACTGCTCACCCAGTTTGGCATTGCCGAAGCTGATGCCTTACTGCCGGGGCCAAACGATACTACAGATAGGCCCCCTTCTGGCTTTATTGCTGTCAACCGCCGAATGTGCTTGAGCGGTGCCATACCACCTTTTAATGACTTCCTTCGGCAGCTCTTGCTTCGATTGTCTATCTCTCCATTCCAACTGCACCCCAATGGCCATGCCATTCTAATGGGGTTATGTGTGCTTTTTAGTAGAGTTCTGGACCGATTACCGAGCTTTGAGGAAATCTACTATCTCTGCTCATTCACAAAGATCAAAGATCATCCCTCTATCGTAATCATAAGGAGTGCTCGAAATCGAAAACTCATCACCGATCTTTCTGATAGCGTTCACGGATTTCTAAATCAGTATTTCTTTGTTCGTTGCCCTCAAGGGTTTTATGCCATCTGGAGAGTAGGAAGTAAGATTTTCCTGTTTTTATTTCTCCAATCTTGGATTTTCATAATTTGAGTTGCTGAATGCTAACTTTGCTTCTTTTCCCTGTTTTAGCACTTCCTCCTCCCTCTAGAGATCCATGCTATAAACAAGTTTTTGAGAGATTGAACGCCATGGCGGCAGAAGAGAGGAGTATAAAGTTCTTGTTAAATGATGGATTTTTACATCAATATGGGCTTCTTCATCCTTCTCGCTTCACTCAGTCTCGTGAAGTCCCAACTGAAATTCCTGATTCTCCGGCGGAAACTTCTGATGCCCCGGTCCCTATTAAAGAGCACATTCAGGGAGGAACCTCTATAGAAACTCCACTAGTGAGATGTTCAGTTCCGAAGGACGTTGCGGGGCCGTCTGATAAGTCTGCACTTGCCCCAGTTATCGAAGAGGAAGAAACTCCACGATCCTCCGGAAGATCTGTCGACGAAGGGGTTGAAAAAGCCAGTCCTAAAAAACATGAGGGTGATGATGTTTTCGAGGGGTTGAGCGATTTAATTGTGACTTCTCAAGAACTTTTCAGAGATGATGTTTCCAAAACTGTTTCTTCTGTAATTGAGGCGACATCTTCTCTACAACAAATGTCAACTCCTCCTACTCAAGTTATCACTACATCTATTTCACAGAGTGGTCTGTAACTCGATGCGTGTAGTTTACACGTTACACAACACTTAGGATTTTTTCATCACTTCTACGCACTTATCTTCTTGTACTTTAAAGATTTATAAAGCTTATTATTTTTATTCCAGATTCTCCTATGGGGCGCAGCGGCTCGTACTATGATGATTTCCAGCGCTACGGGAGGCGTAGCCAGTATGATTACAGGCGTTACCTCCCTTCTTACAGAGAATCGGATGAAGAGAGGGCTATCAGGAAAGCCGACGAGAGACGAGCATATGAAGAACGTCACCGAAGGGAACAAGAAAGACATGACCCTCCCCACAGAGATGATGATACTCAAAAGAGAAAAGCTCACGATGAGAGAGGTAAAGGTCACATAGACGATTCTTCTAGCAAGCGGGCTAGACTTACTGAAGAAACAATGCCGATAGCTTCTGAACATGTTCCTGCTAAATCTCCTGCTCCCGTTCGCTCCGACATTCAAGCAATCATCAACCGGCCCGCATATCAAGTCGGGCAAGGTCCTCCCACTCTTCAAAGTCGATTTCCTCAGTGGTGCTTGAGAGGGGTTCGATTTGATCTTGACTTGGTTCCTCTCGACAAACCGGTTATGCTGCGAAATCTTGATACTGTCAGGACCGATATTGAAAGAATGTCGAACTGGCAAAAACTTGTCGACAAGCTTCAGAGGGTTAACCGAGCCAATCTCGAGGCCATGCTCACAATGGAGAACGATAAGGCTGAGTGGCAGAAGACTCTCGAACAGCATGACGCCGAAATGAGAAGTATTGCTTCCTATAATGAAAAGCTGGAAGCGGAAGTGGAAAAGCTTAAGGAAGAATTAGTTACTTCATCAACTTCCTATTCTCAAAAGGAGAGCATGCTTCAGCAACAAGTACGAGATGCGCATGTCAGTCAAAGAGCAGTCGAAGATAAGCTTGCACATAAGGAAAAGGTCATAGAAGAATATCGTGCTGAAACTGAACAGCTGCGAGAACAAACCGGCTCTCAAAGCTTGGAGATAGAGTTGTTAAAAACTCGACTTGCTATGGCCGAAAAGGAGCGCGACGAGGCTGTTGCTGGTATACTTGCGGCCGAAGAGGCCCATCAAGCAACCAAAGCTGACATTAGCTCCACACTATTTGATTTTTATTTGCACAGCATTTTGGGGCGTGGCAGCCTTGCCTTTCTAGGCCCTAAATACGAAATTACATTAGCTGAAGTCTGGGAGGCAGCACTTGATATGCTAGGTGGCAAAGGTGCTGGTTACGCTGAGATAGCTCTTGAAGAGCATTATCTCGATGATGATGCCCGCGCCGCTCTTGCCAAGGGAAAAGAGCAACTCGCCAAGGTACGGGCCGGAATGGCGGAAGGGGAACATTCTGAAAAAGGAGCACCGCCTACTACCTCTGAACGTCCTCTAGTTTCTCCCGAGGTGGACATTACAGGCTCTAGTGCTCATTCGCCGCCTCCTACAAGAACCGGGGTAATTACCCCTACTGATGAAGAGGCTTTGGAGGACATTGGGGCTCAGAATTATGAGATTGAACTGACGAAGCCAACATCTTCAGGTAATTTCGACATTGGTCTGATTCAGGTGGATTGCCTGCTTATTCCTCAAAAATTTGATGAGCTTCTCGATTACTTCTTGAATCTCGATGAACCCATATCTCCCTTCTTTTGGGAAGATACTAACATTTTCAATTTTTCTTCTTCTGCAGTTGAAACAACAAGTGCTATGCAGAATTCGCCTCCTCTGGGTATTCCTCCTCCATCTCTTCAGGTGACTCCTCCTTCCGCTTCACAACCCGGGTCACAAGAGGAGAAAATCGAGGCTCTTCATGGCTTGGATGACCCTATTGCTTCGCAGGAGCAAAAAGATGAGGGACTTGAAGGAGGCGAGATCTCTCCGGAGCGGACTCCTTCTGACGACGTAATTTTGTCCGCTCTCGTTACTCCAGGGAGTGAGTCTTCTTCGAAGAGAAGAAAAAAGCATGGGGCATCGAAGAGGAGGGGGAAGAAAATTATCACCACTGAAGAGGAACCGGAAATTGCACCAGTTGCACCTCCCTCCCCTTCTTCCCTTATGCCTTCAGACCGACCAGAAAGACCTGAAAAGCTAACCATTCGGCCGGGTAAAGGGTCTAAAGGCGGCAAGAAGAAATGAAGAGTTGGGCTTTTTGATTCCTTTTTTGTGTAATGGTCGGATGTTGTGCAGGCACCGGCCCCTGCTTTTTATTTTGAAACCTGTATCTGCAGTATCTGCAATTGAATAAAATGATTCTTTATTTGTACAGACTTTTGTTTGAATTTGAGAATGCATTTATTATTCATTTTTGCACAAGTTTATTTATACGATATTGCGGTGAGCTTGTGGTATGTTGTTTGAGCGTACTTTACCGACGTAGCTATACCACTTTGTATGTAACTATACCATGTTGCCCCTATACCATGAGCTTACTGCAATATCGTATACTTTGAGGGGACTTGCACTCTCGTTTTCTAAAGAATAATTACTTCATTCTCGAAGAGAATTTTCGTAGAGTGCAACTTCCTTCATATAAGTTTCTACGCTTTGTCCTTCGAAGAAATCACTTTTTCCTTTTGCGTATGTATACATTTTGCCAAGTGAATTCTTCTATGTGGTAAAGCGGACCTCTGAATGTACTTTAACTTTCTTTCCCCCTTCCTTTTTTTTTAGAATAGGTAAATCGCTCTTCCTTTGAAAGTTAAAGTACGCTCTTGATGAGGATTTTTCTTTCTTTTTTTTTTTAATAAAAATTTGTGCCTCTGAGGAGAGATTTTTTCACGTTTCAACACTTGGAAGTTTTATTTCAATCTTGGTGAAACGTGTTCCTCCAAAGAGATGTGTCTTTGAAGAAAGCCTTTTCACGTTTCAACACTTGGAAGTTTTATTTCAATCTCGGTGAAACGTGGGCTTCTGAAGAGGTCTTTCTTTTTAATTGTGTCCCCGGGAGGGGGTTGTACCTCTGAGGAGGGATTTCTCACGTTTCAACACTTGGAAGTTTTATTTCAATCTTGGTGAAACGTGTACCTCCAAAGAGTTGTGCCTTCGAGGAAAGCCTTTTCACGTTTCGACACTTGGAAGTTTTATTTCAATCTCGGTGAAACATGGGCTTCCAGGAAGGTCTTTATCTTGTTTTGCATTTCAACTTTGGTGAAGTGAAATTCCGAAGAGCGGTTGTTACACTTCAACTCCTGGCGAAATGTGCCTCCGAAGAGGGCTTTTATTTTGTTTGCATTTCAACTCTGGTGAAGTGAAATCCCGAAGAGCGGTCATAACACTTCAACTCCTGGTGAAATGGGCCTCCGAAGAGGGCTTTTATTTTGTTTGCATTTCAACTCTGGTGAAGTGAAATTCCGAAGAGCGGTCATAACACTTCAACTCCTGGTGAAATGTGCCTCAGAGAGGGTTTTCATCGCCTGGAAGTTACTCTCTCATGGTTGGAGGGTCATGACTCCTCCAATCTTTTTTGTTGAGTAGAGAACTTTCTTTTTTGTGGCGTATGACCCATTAGAGGTCTTTATCCTCCGAAGAGTTATGCCTCCAAAGAGGACTTGTGCTGCCGATGATGGCTTTGGTTGTTCCTCTGTTCACTTGCTCATGCCTTTTCAATGATCCTCTTCCCTTTTTTTTTTTTTTTTTACAAGTAACTTGTTTAATCCAAGGAAGTGTGCTTCATTGTCAGGCAATTTCGTGAGAACGAGCATTAGCTTCTTAATTGGATGTTTGTTTGTTCAAACGATCTCAATTTATTAGCAAAGACCCGTTTCTGTCGAAATCATAGGCCGTTCAATTGAAGTACTTCCTATCTAGGATTTGAATTCGGGGCTCTTGTGACTTGAAATTTGGCGAGAATCACTTGGTCTTTTTATGTGCAAGTTTCACTTCCATTGTCTGCAAAAATTCAAATCGACATTTCAGCAATATATTCTACGTACTTTTTATATCGAAAATAAAGCAAACATGTAATAATAATAAGGAACACAAGATTTATAGTGGTTCGGCCAGGAAATTGGGCCTACATCCACTTTATATTCTTTCATTATTTACTTGCATCAGTTTTACAATTGCTTTCAATTACAAGAATCATACATTCATAATTCTTTTTACAATATTTCAACAAAATTTTCAAGTAAAGTATGGACGCAAATGGTTGCTGTTCCATGCCCTTGGAATTTGATCTCCTTCAACAGTGGTGAGTTTGAATGTGCCGTCAAGAAGCTTCTGACCTATTACATATGGTCCTTCCCAATTTGGCCCAAACATACCTGTCGCTGTCATAATTCTCTTCAGGACTAGGTCTCCAATCTCAAAGCTGCGTTGGCGAACTTTGGAATTGAAATGTCTGGTTATTCTTTGCTGATGAGCTGCAATTCTGAGATTAGCCTCATCTCTTTTTTCATCAAGGAGATCTAGCGCTTCAAGCTGTAGCTTTTCGTTTTCTGCTTGATTGAAATGGAGTCTTCTGTGTGAAGGGACTTCTATTTCTACCGGAATCATTGCCTCTGACCCATATGCCAATGAAAATGGGGTGTGCCCAGTCGCAGTTTTGTGAGTGGTTCTGTATGCCCATAGTGCCAGTGGTAGCTTATCGACCCAACCACCTTTTGCTCTTTCAAGTTGCTTCTTGATGGTTGACTTAATGATTTTGTTCACGGCTTCCACTTGCCCGTTTGCCTGCGGATGAGCTACTACTGAGAAGCTTTTTCGGATTTTGAATCGCTTGCAAAAATCTTGGAATTCTTCACCTTCAAACTGAGTTCCATTGTCTGTAATTATTTTTTGAGGCACACCGTATCTGCAAATGATGTTTTTAGTCACAAAACTTATCATCTTCTTTGAGGTGATAGTAGCCAGTGGTTCAGCTTCTGCCCACTTAGTAAAATAATCTACAGCAACAATGGCATATTTAATTCCAGATTTGGCAGTTGGCAACGGTCCTACAAGGTCTATTCCCCATATCGCAAACGGCCATGGACTGACCATCTGTGTGAGTTCAGTGGAAGGAGCTCTAGGAATTTTGGCGAATCTTTGACATCTGTCACATTTTCAGGAATACTCTGCTGCATCTCGATTAATTTCTGGCCAAAAATATCCGTATCGGAGAATTTTCTTTGCTAATGTTTGGCCACCTGAATGATCACCACATTCTCCTCCGTGTACCTCTGCTAGGATTGCCTTAGACTCTTCCCTGGATACACATCGAAGTAATGGCATTGAGAATCCCCGTCTGTATAACCGGCCATCCTGGATTACGTATCGAGAGGCTTTTCTCAGTAGCTTTTGTCGTTCTTTTGAGTTCCCTGGTAAGGATCCATTGAGCAGATATTCTATTATCGGAGTCATCCATGATTCTTGCTCTTGAGACATGCTCATGATCCAATCAATGTCCATCTCATCAATGCTAGGAGTCGACAGGACCTCTACTGGAGTTAGCCCCAGAAATTGAGCTTCGCCTGTGCTCGAATACTTTGCGAGAGAATCTGCTTTCATGTTTTCTTCTCGAGGAATGTGACTTATCATGTAATGGTCGAAATCACCCAGGAGTTCCCAAGCCTTTAACAAGTAGGCGGGCATATTCCCCCCTTTTGCTTGGAATTCCTTTTTGACTTGGCATATAATAAGCTGAGAATCACTGAATATCTGTAAAGCTCGGATGTTTAATTCTTTAGCAATCCTTAAGCCAGCGATAAGGGCTTCGTATTCTGCTTCATTGTTTGTTGAAGGAAATTCCAATCTTAGTGCATAGCATAATGATCGACCTTCAGGAGTCTCAAGTACAACTCCGGCTCCAGAACAGTAGTCGTTTCTCGCACCATCGACATATAACTTCCACTGGATCGGGGAATTGTCGACCGTTTCTTCCTCACTGTTACCCTTATCTGTAAATTCTGCAATGAAATCCGCTAAAGCTTGTCCATTGATTGCTTTCCGGGGATGATAAGTGATGTCATACTGACTGAGTTCAATATTCCACTTTAGAAGACGACCCGAAGTTTCAGGGCAAAACAGGACTTGCTTTAAAGGTTGATCAGTGAGGACTCTGATAGGATGAGCTTGAAAATATTGCCTCAACTTCCTAGACGCAATTAGTAAGCAATATGCGAGTTTTTCCAACTTAGAGTAATTCATCTCTGCCCCAGTGAGTCTTTTGCTGATATAGTAAACTGGATGTTGAATCCTTTTGTCTTCCCGTATCAGCGCTGCACTTAAAGCATGAGATGATACTGCCAAGTATATAAGAAGATCCTCGCCATCGCCAGGCCTAGAAAGTATTGGAGGCGTCTCCATATGGCGAATCAATTCATCAAAGGCTTTTTGGCATTCGGGAGTCCAATCGAAATTTTTCTTTCCTTTCTTTAGGGCGTCAAAGAATGGGATGCATTTGTCTGTGGCTTTGGAAATGAACCGACTCAAGGCGGCAACTTTTCCATTGAGACTTTGCAATTCCTTCTTTGTTCTAGGAGCTTTGACTTCTTTCAATGCAGTAATTTGAGCTGGACTGGCCTCAATGCCCCTAGCGCTCACGATGAAACCTAAAAACTTGTCGGATTCCACTCCAAATGAACATTTTAAAGGATTGAGCTCTCCGTATTTTCGGAGGACAGCGAACATGTCTGCTAAGTGTTCTATGTGATCCAGTGCTTTCTTAGACTTTACTAACATGTCATCGAAGTAAACTTCCATGGTTTTGCCCAGTTGCGGTTTGAACATAGCATTAACGAGTCTTTGGTATGTTGCCCCTGCATTCTTCAACCCGAAGGGCATAACTCTGTAGCAGTAAAGACCAGTGTCGGTGATAAAGCTCGTGTCCTCCTGATCTGGCTCATGCATCATGATCTTCTTATATCCAGAGTAAGCATCCATAAAAGATAACAATTCGTGTCCCGCTGTTCCGTCTACCAGTTGATCGATTCTGGGTAATGGGAAGCAGTCTTTGGGGCAGGCCTTGTTTAGATCTGAAAAATCGATGCATACTCTCCATTTTCCGTTGGCTTTCTTAACCAGCACTGGATTTGAAACCCAATTCGGATATGTAGATTCTTTGATAAAATTATTCTCCATGAGCCGATCAACTTCTTCTTTTAATGCCGCTGACCTTCCCGGACCTTGAGTTCTCCTTTTCTGCTTTACAGGTGTAAATTTTGGATCAATATTTAGAGCATGCACTGCAACTTCTAGGGATATTCCGCACATATCGGCATGAGTCCAAGCAAAAACATCCAGATTTGCCTTTAAAAAAGATATTAAGATATTCTGAATTGACGCATTAAGTTGTGAACCCACATTCAACACTTTGTTTGGGTCCTTTGGGTCAACAGGTATTGGTATTGTCGTTTCCACCGGTACCACTCTATTTTCCCCTGCACTGACTTTTCTAGGGTCCATTTCTTTCCTTGCTCCGCTGTGCTTGCCAGTGCAGAGTCCGCCCTGTAATTGCTACAAGGCTGGTTCTTTGATGCGGACTGGGGCTGCCGCATTCTTTCCCATTTCTCTTTTTCTGGTTTCTCGTAGCTCTATCAGATAGCACTCTCGCCCAGCATTTTGATCACCTTTTATAACTCCTACTCCATTGTCTGTAGGGAATTTAATAGTGAGGCACCACGGGGCAAGAACAGCTTTGAACGCTGCCAGAGTTGGGCGACCAAGGAAAGCATTGTAAGCAGAAAATTCGTCGACAATCACAAAAGTTTGCTTGCGGACCACTTTTCTCTCTCCTTCTCCGAGTTCCACGAACAAATCAATGGTCCCTACCGGCTGCTTTGGCTCCCCAGTGAAACCAGCAATTTTCTGCGATGAGGCTTGCACATCAGCCATAGGGATCTTCATTTGGTCGAATGTTTTCTTAAAGAGAATATTGCAGGATGCGCCACAATCAATGAGAACTCTTCTGACAATAGCTGGTCCGATACCAGCCGAGATGACTAGAGGATCCAAAGTAGGAGCTTCAATACCTGCGGAATCCCTGGCTCTGAACACTATATCGTCATCGAAAGTTCTTTGTTGCTTCAAAGGCGTAGCACCTTCCAAAACAAATACATCTTCCTCAGTCGGCACATACTTTAAAGCTCTGGTATACCTTTCCATCTCACCCCAGCTTCTGCCTGCTGGGTGAGGTCCTCCTGTAATGACATTAATAATGGGCCTTCCAGATTCACGCCCTGCAGCCTTCTCAATCGTCCTAGGTTGTTGAGTAGGAGCCTGTTGCCCCTGACTAGATGAAGCAGAATTGTTGCTATTCTTTTTCACAAATTGCTACAGTTTGTTTTCCCTTAGCAACTCTTCAATTAGATTTTTCAACTGGCGGCACTCGTCAGTCTCGTGACCGGGTTGATTATGGAAGCGGCAGAACTTCCCACTCTGTATAGCTTTTTTCCTGGTCCTTAGAGGAGGAGGTTTAGGGAAGTCAACAGAATCTTTAATGGCAAGGTAGATACGCTCCGGCGTATCTGATAAAGGAGTATACTCTGATGGCTTGAAGGATCGGGGCTTCTTCAGATTACTCGGTTTCTTCCCATTGTTATTTTCCCTTTTTTGCCCTACAGATTCATTCTTGCGTGGAGCAAAAGTGTTATCTTTAGCTTTTTCCAACACTGCCTTTACCGGTACGGGACGGCTTTCTAGGCGTATGAATTCATCTGCTTTTTTATAGAATTTTTCAAGGGAATTTGGTTCCTTCATGTTTAGCCATTTCCCAAACTCGCTTGACTTGTCAATTCCCTTCATCAGATAAGTCAATATCATTCGCGGTTCTGCATTGTCCACCTCAGCTAGCGCTATATTAAAGCGGTTTAAGAAAGATCTGATAGTCTCTCCTGGGCTCTGCTCCAAACTTGATAGTGACATGATATCTTTGGCTTTTGAGGCATATAGTCTGAACTGCTCCCTGAACTTCCGGGTCAGGTCAGAAAACTGATCGATAGATCGGACGGGCAGCTTGGTGAACCAAAGCAGAGCTACGCCTTCGAGATACACAGGGAAATATCGGCACTTTATTTCATCAGAGGCTCTGGCACCTGTCATGTGCCAATCATATTTGTATAGGAATTCATTCGGATCACTTGTCCCCTTATAAGCTGGAATGGTTGGAGGGACAAACTTCCTTGGGAATTCAGCCTTTAAGATTTTCTCAGTAAATGGAGTCTTACTTGGGGCGAAACCCCATTCTTTCTCGTCTTCAACCCTCTGCATACTCTCTTTCATAATTTGTCGGACCATTCCAGAAAGATACTCCTCATCATGTCGAATTCTAGATCCACCAACCTCTGGAAGTGTTTGTTCAAAGGGGCTAGCAGCCCTTTCAGGAGCATTTCTTTCTTCAGCATCATGAAGGTTGCCAGCAAAATTCCTCTCATTACTCGCTGGTTGACGGTTTGCCCCAAGCAGATCGTTCAACCTATTTAGAATTAGGGCATTCTGGGCATTTTGAGCCTCGAGTTGTGCATTTTGGGCATTAATCTGTTGGTTCAGCCCTAAAATTACAGCATCCAGCTCTGCCTTTGTAACTCCGACAGCTGGAGTGGCTTGATTCGATATGGGGGAAGCGGAGGTTCCCTCTTGAATATTCCCAGATCTGACAGATCTACTCTTCCTTCCAGGAGCCATAATCTCCGATAGACTTCTGGTTCTCAAGGAAATTCTCTCTACAAATCTCTGTGAAGCAATGATGGCAACTTGCCTGAGTTCAGTTCTCAGTGAAAGAACCAAAAATGTTAACGCTAAAAATTGAACGCTAACACCCCGGTGTGTAGAAGGTAATTGTGAAAGCACCACCCGTTGGTACGGGAACAAAATATAAGCAGAGAAATCACAGAGAAGCTATAAAAGACACAATATTTATAATGGTTCGGCTTAAGATCTAGCCTACGTCCACTTTAAAGCTCTTTATTGCTGATTTGATTACAATTCTTTACAACAATCTTCAATTACAACACACTTAGACAAATAGCTCAAACTCTGATGTAGAAGAATCCCTCGAATGCATGGTGAATGAGTTAGATTTCCACTTGAGATTTGTTGAAATGTCTTTGGTGATTGGAGTGATAGAAGTGTTGCTTGAACGTTGCTTGAAGTCGAGTCAATGGCAGAGTAATGGCGTCCAGGAAGTCAGTCCAAAAGTCCCCTCAATGCTCAATGTGGTCATGTATTTATAGGCAATTTTCTAGGCTGAAATTGTCAAGTCATGAGTCATGACCGACTCAAGATGAGTCGTAAGTCGTGACCGACTCAGGATGAGTCGTATGTCGTAGGCGACTCAACTGGTTGAGCCCTGACTTCATATTAGAGCGTCTCCGGTCCTCTGTTTACAGCACAAGTCCTAACTCGTCTGCGATTTAATAGGTCGTGGTCCAAAATGAGGCGGCATAGGATTTCTACATAGTAGCTGTAAGTCATAGACGACTTAAGCTAGGTCGTGAACGACCTATCATAAGTCGTAGGTCGGTCCTTTGTTGTTTTGGGAGTTTAGTCAGTTAAGTCATTTGACACCTTAGGTCGTTGAGTCGTTAGAGAACTTGAGTCGCTAGCTCCATGAGTCGTTAACCCGTTGAGTCGGCCGGCACCTTTAAGTCGCTAAGGTTATAACCCGGTGAGTCGTTATTCCTCCTGAGTCGCTGAGTCGTAACCCTTCAAGGCTGTTGAGTCGGTAGCTCCTCCAGGCTGTTGAGTCGGTCACTCCTCAAAGTTGTTGAGTCGGTAACTCCTCCAGGCTGTTGAGTCGGCAGCCTCCTGAGTCGGTGGCTTGTTGAGTCGGTAGCCTGTTGAGTCGGTGGCTTGTTGAGTCGGTAGCCTGTTGAGTCGGCCCAGACCTTGACTCGTTGCCTAAACGGAGTTAACACTCAGGATGATTCCAAAATGGATGTAGTAAGATTAATGTCTTCGGTCTTTTCTGTTCTAGTATGAACTTTTATAGATGAATGTTGGCATAACATTATTGCCTGGAGGGCAGAGTCATCATTCCAAGTGGAATGTGCTATATAAAAGTAAAACGTAGCATCAAGCCTCATCAACCGAGAAATGACAAGAATTGGGCATTTAGTAGGGCCATGTTGGTCACTCCCATCAGATTTTGGTCATTCAAAATTAGGATCGATTACCACATACTTATGTATGCTTCGGGGCCATTAAACAAGGGGTGATCATATTCTGTACTACTACTCAAGTGGTGGGCCGGTCCTATGTGATAGGGGTATAAGATGTTCTTGTCAGACCCTGGTGCATTTTATCTAAAGATGCACCATCGGAAGGTAGTTCCTTACCTAGTCATAGTATGGAATCTAATCTCCATTACATGCGTATATAGTTTTGATTATAGAACTTAGTATGCAAGAATTTAACTCTTGCAACAAATTTGCTAAGATTAATAAGTATTTATACCCTAGACATTATTATAATATCACTGGATTTTCTGTAGAAAATGTTTGGTTATCGTAAGGTAAAAACCCGTCCGTGTAAATGCGCGGCGTGGTTTTACGTGATACTTTTAATTTCAATGGTTTTTTTGATGCCCTAACCCCGAGACCCACATCAACAAAGAGCACTAAGGGTTAATACTATATGTTAATGCAGAGACTAGGGTTGGTTAGTGGCGGCCATCCGTAAGCTTTGTCTTAATCATGTATTGAATACGTCAACTGGGTGCTCTAATTTTTTTCTTTTATCTTCCTCAAGTGGATAGACATACTCAATATTTATTAACTTAAAACTATGTTGGCTAACGGATCTATTAGAAAAAATATAACAACAACAAATATAACAGGCACAGAACATCGTTCACATATATAAACATGTAAACAGATACAACATAGTGCACTACATAGTGGTACAACAATAGTGGTACATGAACCACAATATATACATCGAGTCAAAATGAATAAGTGCATATCAGAGTTTACAAAACATTACAACGCTAAACAAAAGATGACTAGCAGAAAGCCATAGCAGAAATCAACGGCAGGTGACCCAGTATATAAATACATGGGTCAGTCTAGCTTAAATTGCTGATTAGCATAAGATAGTTAAATTATAAGGATAAATGATAAAAAATTGTTCTTGAAAGAGAAGAAGCAACATCAAATATATATCAACTACTAAACTTCATAATGGGTTTCTCGAAAAAGGCAAGTTCAATTACAGTATTAATTAAACACAAATAATCACCTCATATATCGGCATGTACAATAGCCAATAGAATGGCTTTCATCAACACCAGAATTCCTAAATAAGAAATCACAAATCTCAAAAAGGCCAAAGGATGGAAACCACAAATCACAATATATAGAGCTCGGTTAAGAGTTTAAGACTCCAAAATGTACTCACCATATAATAAACAATATGAAAATGCGCAAGCTATATAAATAAACCAACATGGGTAACCATGGTGGAAACATTTATAAATCATCTAAATTCTAGAAATCAACATAATGAAGTCTAGAAAAGCAACATTGTAAAGTATAAGACCCAACAGTCCAAATAGTAGCCCAACAACTATATATGTAGAAAGGACCCAACATCCCAATAAGTGGCCCAACAGCTTGCTAAGTACCATGCATAAGAGACCCAACGGCCTCAAATAGGACCGAATATCCATGATTAGCGCAACAGTGATATGTTTCTACATAGGACCCAACAGCCCAAGTACTAACAATAATAACCTGAAGGTCCATGAAATGTCTATAGCTTCAAACAAACATGTTTGGAATTAAACGAGAAAGTAAACGCATGTGTCCTATACCATATGTTTTTCTAAGTTATTTAATTCTCTTTCTTATAAGCATGAAGATTGCAAAAACATGTATTTTATATAGAAAATACTTTTCTTTGAGAAAACTAGTTTTAGAACAATTTTTGAAATTGTTTGGAAAAATTATCTTTGAAATTTCTCTTCATTATAGAGTATGTATCTTTTTTCAATAGCTTTAAAAATAATATAAATATTGTAAAATATTTATCCCAAATCTGTTTTATCATAAAAATCATTTCAAAATAATTTAGAAAGCACGTGCTCGAAAACAGCAGAAATCATTGAAAATGCCATGACATATGCATATGAAACCGTCTCAAAAACACATCAGTCCAGAGTACGGATCAACCAAAATGTTGGCCTACCTATTGGTAGGTTAAAGGCCTTAATTTTTTTTTAAAACATCACAAGAATTGATCACACTAGTTAGTGGTATAAGTAGAAAATCACAAAATCAATGCAGAGAACAAAAAAATCGACCAGGAAAAACAAACATGCTCAGGTCGACCAATCGGTCGAACTTTTTTGTGCCTATGTCGACTCTAAGGTCGAACTATGCATTGTCTGGCTCGAACATATGGTCGACCCACAGGAGCTTTGGGTCGACCGGTAAGTCACGATTCCTACAGGCATTTTCTGCCTATTTCATTCCAGTTTTGAGCAATGAATTCAAGCACTTCCAAGGTGAGTTAGAACATGAAATTTGACATGCATAAACTAATACACATGGACAACAATCCATAAAAATTCCAGCATGAATTGAAGACAAGAATAGAGATATGTGAACACAAGAAGAAGCATTCTAAAACATATACTTACTGTAAACTCTCAAGCAACAGAATTTTGTTTACTGTAAGCAAAAAATTTGGCAGTTTCCAGCATACAGATCTACATTAAGCTAGAATTTGTGAGTTATGAGCTCAACTTATAACAAATATTGAAAGAACTTAAGCAAACTTGAAGAAGATGGAAGCTTTACTTTTGATTAAACTGTAGGAACCTGGAAGAAGAAAATATACAAGCATGTAAACAGAAAACCAAAGTTACAGACAACAACGCAACTTCTAAAAATTGTAATAGATGAAATTGGTTTTGGTTGTATATTGATTACCTGAAATAATTATCTTCAAATAGCATAATTTTGCAAGGATTTGGAGAAATTGGAGATTGAATTTCTAGGTTTACGGAGAAAAGGGATTTTCAGGTTTTCATTCTTTTGTTTTGCGAATTAACTGAACTCCGTACATTCACTTTTGAGAAGAAGCAACTTTCTTCTTAGTTGAAATGCAATTGGGCTTAAACCCAATAAAATAATAATTAGACTAATAGACTAATTATCACTAATACTCCAAAACACATACGTTTTCACTAAAACAACTTATATTTACTATTTTAAACTTTATAAAATCATATTAACATATTTTTATGTTTCCAAAATGTTTTCACAACCTACAAAAATTAATTTAGCCATGAAAAATTATTTTCCATTATTAAAATTCCATTTTTGCTTAAATGCTTCAATTTACATGATTTAGTTACGTAGAACAATATTTTTAACACCAAAATTACATAAAATCATTTCTCCTGTTTAATTAAATGTAAGAAACCTTGTTAACATTATTTTTACATCCAAATATTAAATTAGAACAAAATTCCACCTTTTTATTTGCAATATCATCCATATTAAATTCTAATATTTCATTAAAATTAGTAAAAATCAACATTTGGCAATAGTTTCCAAAATTATTGCATTTTATCAAAATAAAACCATGTAATGTTCATTTTTATCACAAACAAACATAATAAAGTTTTTAAAACTTTATCTTCAACATTTTATATTTAAAACCCATTGTTTATTTAAAATTAACAATTTTAACAAATTCACATCTCCAAATTATTTTATTCCAACTCTATTAAATTATAACCACCTTTATAATTAATATCACATGTAATCACCAAAACTAGGGTTGTTACAGACTCCCTCCTTATAAAAATTATGTTCTCGCAATTTCTAGATAAGGACTGTATTCAACACGACTTATTTCGTCCAGCAATGGAAAAAAATAGATAAGCTTGAGTTTAAAAATTCGCACCCTCAATACAAGAAGATAGAAAACAAAGATAAGATCGCTCGATATATTCTCTGGTTTTCCAAGTACGGTCATTAGGATTAGCGAACCATTAAATCTTCATGAGCGGTACATCCTTATTTCGAAGGCGTTCATCTCCGAAGCAAAAACACGGACATGATGTTGCATAATAGATAAATCAGGTGAGAGCTCAAGCTCTAGTAGACTAGGAGGATCAATAACAGAATCTGAATCACGAAGGCACTTCCGAAGCTGAGAGACGTGAAACACGTCATGAATACCAAATAAATGAGCCGGAAGTGATACTTTATAAGCAACTAGGCCAATACGCTAAGTAGTTAGAAATGGTCCTATGAATCGAGGAGCCAATTTCCCGATCCTACTGAAACGCATTACCTCCTTCAACGGAGATACAAGAATATAAAGAAGATCACTAACGAAGAACTTAGGAGTCTTCCTATAGGTTGTCCGCGTGGGATTTCTGACAACTCTATACCTCTTTCATTCTCTGACCAATAAGATCAATCTTCTCTGAAGCTTCACGAATAGAATAGGGGCCTAAAATCAACTTCTTCCCGGATTCCAACCAACGAAGGTGATCGACATCAACAGTGCTTTACTCATGCTCTACATTAGTAGTGCTTTACCCATCACCAGCACTACATGGCGTACTTCGGAGTTGACGTGAAAATCTTAACCCAAAGATATCTCCAACACATAGTTGCTTTTCCCATTATTTAGAAGTGGAACTACAACCACTTCTATAATCCGAATTCTTAGAATCTAACATAAGAATATAATAATAATAAATAAAAGTACAAATACGTTCTCTTAGTTTATCTAAGTTCTGATGATCTACTAACCTAAGCTCTGATACCAAATGTAACAACCAAAGGTCTTAAAGGGCATGGCTACAAATGGTAATCTCAAACTTCCTTTTTTTTCTGGCTAGCATCTTGACTGTCCACCAATCCAAATTATCGAGACGTGTAGGTTTAAGAGACAAAGCTTTGCCATTATTCATAATGCGTGAACCCTTATCACGTAATCATAAACATGCCAACAAGGTCTAGTGAGTGGAAAATTTATAAATTACCTATAACATTGTTTGCGCTAAAAATGGTCGCAAACACCTAATTTTCGATTAAAGCACCAGTTCACAATCACAGATCATAGATAACAGGTATGTAGAGAACTAATAATGGAGAACAGTTAGAAAATTAAGAAGAAAGCATCAAAGAACACAGAGTTTATAGTAATTCGGCAATCCGGCCTACGGCCACTTTGAAGTCGATCACTTTATTGATGTTTTCTTGCTGATTACAATTGGTTGCAGCGGATTACAATGATGAATTTCGAGTACAAAAGTAGCCTTGAAGTGCAAAAACAAATTCAGCAGAGTCTGGAAGAAGAAGAATCCAAAAGTCCCTTTTCTATTGGCTCTAGGATGCTATTTAAAGGCGTAGGATGTAAATATCTTGCTCAGAACTGGAGAAACCTCTTCTGGCACATGAGCGGGCCTACGCGATCGATCCCAGATGATTTTGACTCGACCTGCGATCGATAAGAGGGAATTTCGTATCGATCAAGATTTGATCTAATCGAGTCAAAATTTGGCATGAACATTTATTTGGTCGTACGTAAGCTCTTGTAAATATTTGGTAGCATTTGGACTTGTGGCTTGTAAGATATGATCGATGCAATTTAGGGTTTTCGGTACACTTTGCAATCCATATCGATCCTCTCCGCGTCGCTCTTTTCATATCGATAAGGGCACGTGTCTATCAGTTAACGTGGCACTTAATTTTAGGATCAATCCGAAGTTCATGCCAAATCGACCGAGTCTCCCCTATGCACGTGCCTTGTTCGAATTGATCAGTAGTATGTTGTTCGTATCGATTAGTACTTGTTCTATTTGTATCGACCACTCTGCTCAGTGCATATAGACTAAAATTGTTCTGTTATATCGATTGATAAAGTAGCAGCTTTTCTTGGCCTTGATGGATGTAACAACCCGATATTTTTAGCCATTCACAGCCGCACATGTCGGACTTGAATTTCTCGAAATACTGCATTGTCAATAAATTTGGTGAAAATGAAATACAATCATAGAATCACAGACATAGAACAAACAGAATACCTCGCAGCGGAATATAAAATACATAGTAGTTCATGAAGCTACTACGGCAAACTCTCAAAACATAATACATAATATTAGTCTGAAACATATACAATAGAAATATCAAATACATAGAAGTTTATAAATACCAGGCTGAAGCAGAACAACGAAAACTGAAAGGAAATAGATAACTAGACAAGCAGTATCTCCAGCGATTCCTAGCTCCAGAAAAGAAATCCAAGCTAAGCTGTAAATACTCAGGCTGACCCGAGCGTAAAGTAAAGCACAAAACACTCGAGTCAGGACAATATATACTTATATAATGTAAATCAACTCAAGTGAACTATAGTAGAAATGCACAATAACTTAAATTAATTACATCCCATGGTTAAAATTTCAAAATGGTATTTTATACTTCAAAATCAAATATAATTTCAAAATTCAATATCATTCAAAATATCATATCTTCCAAACCACATTCATTTTTATTTAATTTAAATACCATTACAAAACACATTTCAAAATAGTTTATATTTCGAAATAAATTTTTCATTTTAAATCATAAAATGAAGTTATTATATTTAATTATTCAATTATTCAATTTCCAAAATTTTAGTCTTTCAAAATTCATTTATTCACTTAATTTATTAAAACAGATGAAAATTCAACTTTCGCAGCATTTAGAAATTGCTACAGAAAGTTACATTCAAAACAGTTCAATTTAACAAAAGATAGCATTTAAAAATGCTGTAATAGGGTTACGTTAGTTTCAAATAAAACTTAGTTAAATTCAACAGTTATAGCATTTACAAAATGCTATAATAACCTTTAATTAAACTTAGCCATTTGGTTCATTATTATCAACTACAACATTTACAAATGTTGTATTATCATTTACATTAGAATTAATAGCATTTCAAAATGCAGTTAATTAACTTCAAGTATTCAATATAATTTCACAAACAATCATATTTTTACTTAAATCATTTTTTGCTTATAAAATCCTATAATTTCGCTTTTAAAACAGTCATTCAAATACCCTTATATTCATGACTTTATAAAGTTAAATCTCCATTCAAAAAATCAAAATTTAATAATATTCACTTATTAAATTCCAACATTAATTTTTAAATTCATTAAATTAAATTTAACTTAACATTTAAGTTTAAAATTTTCAAATATAACTTAATTTCATTTTTATTTACTTAACTTAAAATTCACTTTTAAGCCAAATTCACAAATTTCCAATTTTAGTTATATTTCCAAATTTCAACCTAAATATTCATTCATTTCGCATTTTAACTTTATTCAAAAATCATTAATATATTATAAAATCATTTTAAATTCATTTAATTAGAAATATCATAAATTTATCATATTTTCTTATTTAATTTAAATTCCATTTATCACCAAATTCTAATTTTCAAAATAACTTACATTTCAGATTTTCTAACTTTACCATTTATTTATTTCACTTATAAATTTTCAGAAAATCAATAATGCTATACAAAAATCATTTTTAATCAAATTTAAATCAAAATATTATAATATTTACATTTCTAAAATATTTTAAAATATTTAGAAAAACATATTTTAACAACGGGTCTTTATTTCATTTTCTAGCCTAGGTAAAGTGATACGGGTATTATATCATTTCAACCCATAATTTACAAAGAAAACCCGGGTTTGACCTTTTCAAACCCGCAATCCCAAGTAAATGAAAATAATTTAAAATCATTCAGGCCTATCATTTCTGCCCATAATGATTTTCTCCTATTCTAAAGTCTGTTCGGGTATGCATCATTTCAACCCATAGTGATTGTAATCTAAAGGGAACTTGCAGTGTGATAAACCGATAAAAATAACAGAACAACATAATATAACAGTAACAGATGTTATAACAGGTGTATAAGCATGGGTGAATATCATATAATCATAATATAGCAGGTGTAACATGATAATGCATTTTTCAGATTCAAAAGGGGTCAATTTACTAGCTATATATGTACATATTGTCTAGTGAGAATAACTCACTGTTTTGAGCTGATGACACAACGACGAATTGCACAACGGGATCTATACAAGCACAAAATCATGATACAGATACGAAATGGAGGAGCCAAGGATTAATTCCCTTGAATACAAATCAAACAAACAATACAAACATCATAAGTTTTCAACCCAAAATTTCAATAAAACATTGTTAGAAATGACTACATAAAACGAATCCAAGGCTATTGCACTTGCTTTCAACCACTATGGTTCAACTACAGGACTAAAATGTATGACTAAGGGGTGAGTTTGGATCTGGTCTTGGGTCCATAGGGTCGGCCTTGCATGGTTTACATGATAGTGAAGAGGTAGGTGCTTGGAATTTCAACTATATGGCATAACAAAGGTTTCAAGGCAAAATAAAGTACCAACATGCCATGGCCAAGGCAAGTGGTCACGGCCAGAGGCAAGGTGAGGTCATGTGGTGATTTGGTAGTGGTGTCAGGTCGGAATTTGGCTGGTGGTGTGATGGAAGTGGCGGCCAAGGTGGGGTTTTGTGGAGGTGGATGAAGAGATGAGCTCGGCTAGGCTACAACGTGAAGTGTTTGCAAATTTTGTTGGATCTACACATCAAGGGTGCATGGCTATGGCTTGGGGTTGTGCTGGAGGTGGTGGTGAGTGGTTGAGGTGGTGGTGGAGGCGGCCACAGTGCTGGAATGAAGAGGAGCCGATCCTAGAAGTGATGAAAGCTAGTGCAATTCACATGGAAACAAGAGAAAATTATAGAAAAGAAGAATTTTTTTTACCAAACTCTTGAGATCAGAAATGGCCGAATGATTTTTAGCAAATGAGAGAAAAAATGAAGTACGTGAATGAGAAATGAGGGTGGCAGCTGAAAGAATGAAGAGATATAGCCATTTGAGTGAAAAGAAACGTTAAAATGTGAAAATGTGGGAAAATCAAAAGCCATAGGCAACAAAAGGTCACAAACCCTTTCAATTTACCTTTTATTATTTATATAAATTTATGTAGCTGAAATAATAATGATATCAGATAAGATTTCGAAATTTTTAACCGGTATACAAATATATATAATATTTATCAATTATGTAAAGTAAAATTAAGGAAAATAGTTAAAACAGTGAACTAGACTAGCAAAATTTGAAGTTAAATGAAATAATTTTTAGAAAATTCATATAATATTGTAAAGTATTTTTAAACATAATTAATAACATAAAATACAAATATATTCACAAAATAAAAATTTAAAATTTAATTTAAATATAAAATTTTAATGCAGAAAATAGCAGAAAATGGGAAAACAGCCCTTAAAAATAGGAAATCAACACAGTAATTTTTGGAAAAATTCTATTATTATTTTAAAAATATTTAGAGATGTATTTTCACAAATAAAACAAATTTAAAATAAAACAAAGAAGTTTAAAATGAAGAAAATGGCAGAAAATTAGAAAACAGCCTTTAAAAATAGGAAATAAATACAATAAATTTTGGAAAAATTATATTATCATTTTAAAAATGTTTAGAAATGATATCACACAAATAAAACAAATTTAAAATTATTTAAAAATGAATAAAGTCAAATTTAAATATATAGTCAAAATCTAGGGTTGTTACACTCTCCCCCACTCAAATCTTTTCGTCCTCGAAAAGGAAGGAAGCGGAGAAACAACAAGAAAGAGCAATAGGTTGGAAGACATCCTCGAAAGAAGGTAGGGAAAAGGTAGCTAGGAAGGGAAGCATGTTGGAAGAAAAGGGTGAACCATTATTTAAACCTTTATACATTTCAATTAAAATTTCATAACATTTTAAACATTTTGTAATATGATGAATAGTCATTTGATTCAAATCTGATGGTTCAAGGTAAACAATATGTAAAACATTTTAAATTTTTTGAAGGGAAAATAAGTGATCCAAATATTTTTTATACAATACTTTATCATGATGCTTTTATCAAAATACTTTTATAACTCGATGTCCTAACAAGTTTACTTTCGTTCCTGGAGACTCTGGCTATGCGTTGATCAGGCACAAAGCTAGAATTCTCCAAGTACTTAGTAGACTTTTTTCAACACCCAGTGAAAATAATGAAAACACTTTTAAAAACAGATATGGAAAGTACAATCCAAACAAATCAACCAAACCGAAACATTTGTCTAACCATGGATCGCAGATACACAATGGTTACGCTTGGTTCCCCCAGGAAACAATCCATATCCGTAAGCTTTCTCAGCCCTGCGAGTTACGCCATGATGACGAGTAGAATGCAGGATACACAATGGTTACGCTTGGATCCCCCAGGAAACAATCCGTACGCCCAGGCAAGACTCAGCCAGGCACTTGCGCTACTGTTCGCGACCTACACAGATTGCAGGATACACAATGGTTACGCCTGGATCCCCCAGGAAACAATCCGTACCCCTAGGCAAGACTTAGCCAGGAAATTGCGTTATGTAGTCGCGATCATAAGATCACGGGGATCGCCGTGGAATTCGATGGACACTCGAGTATCATATCCAGAAAACCCAAATCAAAGAGAAAGAATAATATCGATAGAATGAATCCACAGTGTGGCCACAAGGCGGATATCAAGCAGAAGGCACTTTCCATATCTTTACTTCGAAAATATGTATCATACAGTACCTTTCAAAATCACTTTCAAATATCATACTTATATAAAGTCCATTTTATATAAGATTTCATTTCAAATCAATTAATTTTCAAATCCATAGTATATCAAATCATACTTATATAGACTTTGATTATATAAGATTTAAATTTACAAATTTAGCACCTTTACAGATCAATAGTTTCTAATCACTTCTTACTTATACAAATCACTTTTATATAAGTTCGATAACTCCCAAATCAAAGTATTTAAATAAACAAGGTTCTCAATTTCAAACCATTTCAATATCAATTCATCTTCAAAATCATATATGATTTCACCAAATCATTTCTTCCAAATTATATATTCAGTTTCAAAATTTCTTAAAACAATAGGTTTAGAAAATACTCCTAGTTTCCAAATCAACAAAATTTAGGTCAAATAAATTCATTTCCATTTCAAACATGTATTTACTTCAAAAATCATAATACTTTCAAAGTTATAAATCTTTCGAAACCAAATACTTGAAATCATTTCACTTTGAAAATCATAACATTTTGAAATCATACATTTGAAATCATAAAACATTCCCTTAATTCTTTACATTTCAAAAATTTATTCAATTAAACTAAAATCTAAAATTTCTATTAATTCAATTCAAACCATCAGTTCAATTCAATTTATTTTTCCAACAAAACTATTTCAAATATTATCAATTTTCAAATATAGATTTGATTCACAAAAATAAACTATTCAGTCTTAACTATATTCAAGGCTTAAATATACCATATTTCAAAACTAAATTTCATAATTTCATATATCTCAAATTTTACTTCATTATTACTTAGTGTTGAGATATTTATTTCATAAATCCATTATTTTTAAATAAACTCAAATTACAGGTAAACCAAATATCCTTTCATACTAATATAAGCTTCAATTATTCATTTATCAAAATCAATGGTTTTCAAAATCATCTTATACTTACATAAAGTTTATCTTATATAAGGATTAAAATTTTCAAAAAAATAAATTTCGCTGCATGAAATGCCATATGGGATTGAACATCTTTGCTTACTAAAAGATTTTTAATTAAGAATAGTTTTGTATATAAAATAGTTTTTATGAAAAATAGAATAAAACAGTTAGTTTAAGAAAAAGAAAAATAGTTTTGAAAAATGGTTTTAAATTTGATAGTGGTTTTTCATAAAAGAAAAATTCTAATTAAATTACAAAGATATCCAACCCAACAACTTTCAATTTCAGCGTCAAGTATACCAATGATATTAGGATATAAGATGTACATATGTCATCATTTCGCAACATTACATTCGATCGCTTGCTCGATCACACAAGTTCGCTTTCGAACTAGTATTGTCCATTCGACTTCCCTAATGTGGACTTCGATATGGTTTCTCGACTAGGAGCCATCAGTCTCCTTGCATAGCCATATACTATGATAGAGAATTCTAGAATCAAGCCAAAAATCCGTATTAAATATTCGCCATCAAGAATCAAATGAAAAATCCTAACACGAAATGGTGTAATTCACCTCGAACTTGTGTACTCAAACTTGGATCAGATTAATTATGCGAATAAAACAGCATACGTACAACTTATGTACTTATTCCAACTTGTTAAATAAATAGTTTCAAAAAGATGTTACTAAGTTAAAACATTTAAAACCAAATTTTTATCAAACATTTGAAGACTAATTTTTATCCAAAATATTTCAAAACTAAATTTCATATTAGTATAATACAAAATAGTCCTATTTATTTACTTGACAAAACAGTTTCAACTTATACAAATCATATTATTTCATACTTGAAACATACAAACTACACTTATATTCTTTATCAAATAACTTATACCTTTCAAATATATTAGCTTTGAAAAGTTAACCCTGATTTGGAAGTGCTCGAATCTTAAAAATAGTTGAAGGAATCATATTTTCAATCCAAGAGTTGGAAATCAACAACAAATCAGTAAATAAAATTTCAAAAGATAGGTTTCAAATCCGAAATTCGGGGACTGAACACCGGCTTACTTTAAATCATTTCAAATATATATATGTACGGATCTATCTTTCGAATATCAAACCATATTTCGAAATCCGAAATCAAAATAGGTTTCACAAAATCACTCACATAGCAAAGCTACTAGAGTGGCTTCTCCTCCACTCAGAAAATCGAAAATCAATGTCAATGATGCATGCATTCATCACCGAAAGTATTTTCCAGCGACATAAGTGAGTTCTGGACTTCAATTAACTTTGAAAAACTTCTTTGAAATCTCTTCGAAATCGTTAGAATTCATTCGAATACATTTGAAACATTTCTTATTTGAAAAATATCTTTAAATCGTATTATTATTATATATTTTCCAAAATCTTAAAACCGATTTCAAAACACCGGAGTTCGATTCCTCGAAATTCAAAACCCTTCAGTTATAAATCATTTTATATAAATTTAAATTTCTCATAAATTTTCAAATTTTCAAATCCTTTCGAAATTTCAAATTTTCATTTTTGAAAGGTATATAATCCTTATCGAAAACATTTCACTTTTATATATAGAAAAATGGCCATCCTTAATAATTTCGATGTATGCACAATATCAAAATACAACTAAACACAAATTTCCAAAGGATGATTCAAGGAAGGATTTCAAACAAACAAAGATTCAAAATTAGAGGAACTCTAATCAAATAGAATTCTAGTTCAAAGATAAACTCATATGAAGATGAGATAACTTAATTACCAAATAGAGGATAGATAAGCCTATATAAATCGCGGGCGACCTTAACCAGTCAACCGAGACTTTAGGAATATAATCAATACGGAAATCTAAGGCAAATCGACCTTCGATCGCTATAGATAGAATCCGGGTAGAACAGGAGATAGATAGCATCGACATCCGAGGATACAGAAATCTCCAGTGGATCAAAGCCAATTGTAAAGGAGTTTCACCCCTTTAAAAATCATTCAAAGATTTACGGAATCACCGCTCTTTAGAGAGGTCATTCCAAAGTGGGGTTACGGAATGCCCAAAATCAAAGGGTAAAATAGGGAAGACAAGACTGGATTTCAGAACAAGTGGGAGCGTTCCACAGTCCAAGGAATCCTAAATCGATAAGAATCCTAACCAAGAGATTTCTAACAAGGTGGATACAGAAGTAATGAAGTTCAGAAAATCTTGATTCCAAAATAAGAAAATTTTTATACCACAATAATCTTCGAAATCCTTTAAAAATCATTTGAAAATCATTCTATACTTCGAAAATACGTTCTCTCACAAAGAAAGGATTCTGATATTGATTTCACTCATTCTAGGGTATTTCTACCCTATCTCTAATGAGTTTTTTCTCCGCAGGCTAAGGTTTGCCTAAAACCAAAGCTCTGATACCAACTGTAACAACCCGATATTTTCAGCCATTCACAGCCGCACATGTTGGACTTGAATTGCTCGAAATACTGCATTGTCAATAAATTTGGTGAAAATGAAATACAATCATAGAATCCCACACATAGAACAAACAGAATACCTCGCAGCGGAATATAAAATACATAGTAGTTCATGAAGCTACTACGGCGAACTCTCAAAACATAATACATAATATTAGTCTGAATCATATACAATAGAAATATCAAATACATAGAAGTTTATAAATACCAGGCTGAAACAGAACAACGAAAACTGAAAGGAAATAGATAACTAGACAAGCAATATCTCCAGCGATTCCTAGCTCCAGAAAAGAAATCCAAGCTAAGCTGTAAATACTCAGGCTGACCCGAGTGTAAAGTAAAGCACAAAACACTCGAGTCAGGACAATATATACTTATATAATGTAAACCAACTCAAGTGAACTGTAGTAGAAATGCACAATAACTTAAATTAATTACATCCCATGGTTAAAATTTCAAAATGGTATTTTATACTTCAAAATCAAATATAATTTCAAAATTCAATATCATTCAAAATATCATATCTTCCAAACCACATTCACTTTTATTTAATTTAAATACCATTACAAAACACATTTCAAAATAGTTTATATTTCGAAACAAATTACTTCATTTTAAATCATAAAATGAAGTTATTATATTTAATTATTAAATTATTAAATTTCCAAAATTTTAGTCTTTCAAAATTCATTTATTCACTTAATTTATTAAAACAGATGAAAATTCAACTTTCGCAGCATTTAGAAATTGCTACAGAAATTTACATTCAAAACAGTTCAATTTAACAGATAGCATTTAGAAATGTTGTAATTCCAAATTTCAACCTAAATATTCATTCATTTCGTATTTTAACTTTATTCAGAAATCATTAATATATTATAAAATCATTTTAAATTCATTTAATTCAAAATATCATAAATTTATCATATTTTCGTATTTAATTTAAATTCCATTTATCACCAAATTCTAATTTTCAAAATAACTTACATTTCAGATTTTCTAACTTTACCATTTATTTATTTCACTTATAAATTTTCAAAAAATCAATAATGCTATACAAAAATCATTTTTAATCAAATTTAAATCAAAATATTATAATATTTACATTTCTAAAATATTTTAAAATATTTAGAAAAACATATTTTAACAACGGGTCTGTATTTCATTTTCTAGCCTAGGTAAAGTGATACGGGTAATATATCATTTCAACCCGTAATTTACAAAGAAAACCCGGGTTTGATCTTTTCAAACCCGCAATCCCAAGTAAATGAAAATAATTTAAAATCATTCAGGCCTATCATTTCAGCCCATAATGATTTTCACCTATTCTAAAGTCTGTTTGGGTATGTATCATTTCAACCCATAGTGATTCTAATCTAAAGGGAACTTGCAGTGTGATAAACCGATAAAAATAACAGAACAACATAATATAACAGTAACAGATGTTATAACAGGTGTATAAGCATGGGTGAATATCATATAATCATAATATAGCAGGTGTAACATGATAATGCATTTTACAGATTCAAAAGGGGTCAATTTACTAGTTATATATGTACATATTGTCTGGTGAGAATAACTCACTATTTTGAGCTGATGACACAACGACGAATTGCACAACGGGATCTACACAAGCACAAAAGCATGATACAGATACGAAATGGAGGAGCCAAGGATTAATTCCCTTGAATACAAATCAAACAAACAATACAAACATCATAAGTTTTCAACCCAAAATTTCAATAAAACATTGATAGAAATGACTGCATAAAAAGAATCCAAGGCTATTGCACTTGCTTTCAACCACCTATGGTTCAGCTACAGGACTAAAATGTATGACTAAGGGGTGAGTTTGGATCTGGTCTTGGGTCCATAGGGTCGGCCTAGCATGGTTTACATGATAGTGAAGAGGTAGGTGCTAAGAATTTCAACTATATGGCATAACAAAGGTTTCAAGGCAAAATAAAGTACCAACATGCCATGGCCAAGGCAAGTGGTCACGGCCAGAGGCAAGGTGAGGTCATGTGGTGATGTGGCAGTGGTGTCAGGTCGGAATTTGGCTGGTGGTGTGATGGAAGTGGCGGCCAAGGTGGGGTTTTGTGGAGGTGGATCAAGAGGTGAGCTCGGCTAGGCTACAACGTGAAGTGTTTGCAAATTTTGTTGGATCTACACATCAAGGGAGCATGGCTATGGCTTGGGGTTGTGCTGGAGGTGGTGGTGACTGGTTGTGGTGGTGGTGGAGGCGGCCACAGTGCTGGAATGGAGAGGAACCGATCCTAGAAGTGATGAAAGCAAGTGCAATTCACATGGAAACAAGAGAAAATTATAGAAAAGAAGATTTTTTTTTACCAAACTCTTGAAATCAGAAATGGCCGAATACTTTTGAGAAAATGAGAGAAAAAAATGAAGTACGTGAATGAGAAATGAGGGTGGCAGCTGAAAGAATGAAGAGATATGGCCAATTGAGTGAAAAGAAACATTAAAATGTGAAAAGGTGGGAAAATCAAAAGCCATAGGCAACAAAAGGTCACAAACCCTTTCAATTTACCTTTTATTATTTATATAAATTTATGTAGCTGAAATAATAATGATATCAGATAAGATTTCGAAATTTTTAACCAATATACAAATATATATAATATTTATCAATTATGTAAAGTAAAATTAAGGAAAATAGTTAAAACAGTGAACTAGACTAGCAAAATTTGAAGTTAAATGAAATAATTTTTATAAAATTCATATAAGCTTGTAAAGTATTCTTAAACATAAACAATAACATAAAATACAAATATATTCACAAAATAAATATTTAAAATTTAATTTAAATATAAAATTTTAATGCAGAAAATAGCAGAAAATGGGAAAACAGCCCTTAAAAAAAGGAAATCAACACAGTAATTTTTGGAAAAATTCTATTATTATTTTAAAAATATTTAGAGATGAATTTTCACAAATAAAACAAATTTAAAATAAAATAAAGAAGTTTAAAATGAAGAAAATGGCAGAAAATTAGAAAACAGCCTTTAAAAATAGGAAGTAAATACAGTAAATTTTGGAAAAATTATATTATCATTTTAAAAATGTTTAGAAATGATATCACACAAATAAAAAAAATTAAAATGATTTCAAAATGAATAAAGTCAAATTTAAATATATAGTCAAAATCTAGGGTTGTTACACTGGATATGAACAGTGGCTCAAGATGGATATGAATAGTGGCTTCATGATGGATACGAACAGTGGTTTCATGATGGATACGAAATGAAGCGCATTGATCGATCAATACGAATGGTCAATGCTCGATGGATACGAACAAGGTCCTGCTAAATAGATACGAACAGATGGATGGCACGATGGATACGAACTCCCAGCGACGCGATGGATACGAATAACGTGTTCTCTCGACTTGTATGGACCATATCTCGTGCATACGCACTCCGATTGACTAGAGATTTGGAGCGTTGGCTTGCGTAGCTTTGCTTGCCATGTCATATTAATTGTAGTTTGATCCGGACTCAGACAAAATTTATCGACATCCATAGTAAACTTGTGCATACTCGATATTTAGGATGAGCGGTCTTTGATTTCTAGTCAATTTCCTAGTGTCATGGCTTTGCCAAAAGGCGGGATAACACTTGCCCCCCAAAAGGAACATGCCTTGCGATAGGGAGGTGTGTTTTGTAGTACTATGAGATGGTGTTCATATCCTGTTGATGACCTTTAAAAGGGATTGATAGTCTTACCTAACTTTGAATGATGATTGTTCGAGATCGTATGTCATTTGAGGTGGTATGTAACCGTTCGAGGTCGGATGCCTTTCGCGGCGAATGGTGACCGTTCGCGGTCGGGTGCCATTCGAGGTGAATTGTGACCATTCGCGGTCGGGTGCCGTTCAAGGAAAATTGTAGCCGTTCACGGTCGGGTGCTGTTCGTGGAAAATTGTGTTTACCTTGGGAGGATTCAGCACCATTAATGTCATATTTAATGTTCGAGTGAATTTCCGACTTATTTGTTATGGCGGTTTATCGTCATCTTAGAGCATGCCTAATGACCGTTCACGACCCCATACATATGTAAGTGACTTAGCCGTTATGTAATCACAAATACAATTTACATTCAAAATGAGTCTTTCAATAGAAATGTCCAACAAAATCAAGCCCGGACATAAGAAATGGAAAACAAAAGCATTACAGAGACGTCAAAGTGCAAACACCTACACCGACGCGATTAGTAGTCGTATTAGGGCATGCCTGAGGATCGTTTGCAGTCCTGTACATATATAAATGAGTTAATCACGTTGGTGTAGAGTTTTCCACTTATTCTTCATTATTTCAATCAACTGATGACAGGTTGATGCCCCGATCCTTAGTCATTCCCAGTTGACGCAGGTGGTGGTCGCTTTCGTTCCACCGTTGTTGTTCACCTTCTCAAATATTGTGACAGTGGACCATTCCGGACATGTCCCTCAACCTCATCATTCAGGTGCCTACAATCATTCGTGCTATGACCATTCAGCTCATGGAATATGCAATACTCGTCTAATCTTCTTTCATTGCTGGTCGGATCCCTTCTCATTAGCTTTCGATAAGGAATCTGCCTCCGGTATCCTATAGATTCGCTCCAAAGTCTCATTCAACTCCGTATATCTTGGTTGCTTTTGGGGTGGCTTTGGTCAATCATCATTATCCTCGGCCTTTCGTTTCCCTTTATCAGTTCATGCACCCATTTTAGGAGGATTTCCATCCTTGACTGCATAAACATCGACTCCTTCTCCTTCCTCTCTTTCAGCATTTGCATCCGCTAATTGTAAAAATCCTTCAGCCTTATGATAAAATTGTCGTAGATCCATAGGGGGATCCCTTGTTAATGAATTCTTGAAATCTGTTCCATCAGATATGCCAGATACAGCTGCCATCAAAACCATGGATGGATTTGGTCGATCCACCGATGCTGCCGCTGCGTTGAATCGCATCGGAAAGCTCCTCAAAGATTCCTCGGTTCTTTGCTTTAGTGTTGCCAAACTCATCACATTCTTGGGTCTCAAAATGTGAACTCTGAATTATCTCGTAAACTTCTCAGTCAAATCGGTCATGTTCCAATGGAGCCGCTCTACGGTTGTCTGAACGGCAGCGTATGTCCTTCCGATGGCCCCAACACATCCATATTCCTCGTGCATTGTGTCAGATGAACGGTAGGTTCTGTCCTTCCGTCATACATCTCCAATGTCGGTAGCTTGAATTCCGGTGGATTTCTAGCCTGCCCAATAGCGGGAGCGAAGGGACTCCTATTAACATCTTCCAAATCTCTATTCACCAGTCCGCCTCTCATGGCCCGTCTGGCCATCTTCGCCAATCCATCACATCGCCAAGCTGTAGTCCTTTTCCATTGCCTCCGGTCTGCCCCCTTGTGACGACCCAGATTTTTGGGCCATATAATATCGAGTGATTAACCGATGTAGTTATTGGAATATTATTTTTATATTAGTCCAATAAATAAATTTCTAATAATTAAAATAATGGATACGTAAATGGCTTAAGAACTAAAATAAACATTGGCTCATAAATCTCTGAATATGATAAAACTTATAGAAAGAAAAATAAAGGATATATATATATAAGTTCTACTATTTAAATTTAGACGAAAATCCATAAATATACATATGAAAGTACAAATAGATACAAAATTTATGATGTTCAAAAATATATAAGTATAAGCATATAAACTTATCGATATATGAATGTATAACTTCGCAATAATAAGAATTCAAAACTTGTGAGTGCATGTAAATGTTATAATAACAATAACTTACATGACTATACATTTATAATTCATACAAAATTCTTGTAAACATATAATGAGACAAGCATTAAATTGTAGCATACAATATATCATTTCAAGCATACATCAGGCCAAGCTTGAGCTAGAAGGGAAAATAAAATCATGCTTTTACAATACATTAAAATCTTTGTACAAGATCATATCAGGTCAAATTGCTGACCATAGGAACATTAATCAAAATAAAGTTTAAAAGGAAAATGAAAATGAATAAAAACCAGCCTGTACATATGCGGATTGTAATGTACACCTCCATTCCAATTATATATACCCCACTTCCTTGTTGTTCTCGGCTGAAGATCAACAAGAAAAAAATTATTGCTATAGCAATAGAACAAAAACAGTAGGACTTGTGCTAGAAGGAAGATCAAAATAAGCAGGAAGCTAGTAGCAATTTCAAAAGCCAGTATTCTCTGTTCAACATTATCGGTGAGTATATCTTCGTCTAGAAATGAAATTTTAATTTGTTCTGTTGTTTGAACGTGAAAATCTTAAGAGAATGTTATAAATCCTACTTGTGTATATAGGTTCTTGTATATATAAACATAAATTAAGGCGGGCATGTCTGTTATGAGCTTATTCAACTCTATTTTCAAATACAGGGTTTAGATAAAAAATTAAAATTCAAGATCACCTTAATCAATTACTGTTCGGCCTTGGATTTCAAACTAAAAATGTTTGTTTATACATAAATTAGGATGTGAAAATAGATTCTTACTTAATAGATTTGGGAATTTTCTAAAAACAAGAAATATAGTAGATTTCCTTTTAATATGTAAAGACCCAAACTTTTTAATTTGTTGATTTGAGTTTACAACTTGAATCGTCACCCAAAAACTTGATTTTTAAGAGGAATATCATGAATTTTAGGTTTGAAAATCTTGTGATATGGCGTGTTGGTTGGAAATGGGTTCTCGTGCGATTTCTGATGATCGAGAAATTTTAGGGACGCGAGTTCTTGGGTAAATTGAGTTTGGAGGTTAGGGATGATGGTAAAAATGCTCGAAGTGATGCTAGATGAAGGTGATGGTCGATCAAGGTTAAACTAGGGTTTAAGGGCCTGTTGAGTTCTATGTTGGAATCGTGATCATCGCGACGGCGAGGGAAGATCGGACTTTGCCCGAGTGGGTGAGTTAGGTGTGTGTGTCTACGACGTAGGTATCGGCGGGATGTAGTGGCCTCTGGCTACCTGAAGCGGTGGTGTGGAGGAGTTTTCGATGGGTAGGTTTGGTTGTGAGTTGTGTCGTTATGCTCGATTTCGTGTTGATGGTGGATTTAGGTATCTGGGTAGTGGAGGACCTCGGCGAAGCTATTGCCGACTTTTCTGAGGTTGATTTGGCAATTAGAGCAGTATGGGGTGACATGCACTCGTAAAGGGTGCACGAGAAGTTGTTGGATCAGGGTGGACCGACAGGGAAGGTTTGCATTCGATCTACGTTTACTAGGTTCGCTCTTATCGATGTTTGTTGGGAGACGCCGTGCTGGTCAAGGATGATCTCTTCGGCTCGTGCTTTCGCTCGAAGTTTTTGGTGATTTCTTGGAAGCAATGTTGTAGAAGAAGAAGTTTATTTCTTTTTGGGTTATTGTTAATTAAGTTTGGGCTCGACCCAATGCTGTGTGATGAGTTAATTTAAACCGCACAGTTGCTTTAGTTTCGGTTAGTCTTGGGCTTTTGGTTTGGCCTGTTGAGTTTGCTCATTTTAACAGAATTTGGTTTGTTTTTTTTAAAAGAAGATTGTTTAAAAAAATAAATCCATGACCAATGGGAGCATAAAATCAAGCATGATTGATTTGAAGAAACTTTTAAAACCGATGTTCTTTAATGTAAATGCTTATTTAAAGTTTTACATAGACAAAGGAATTTTAAAATATTTAAAATTTGTTATGCTTTAAGTCTATTTAATTTAGGCAAATTTAAATAAGTTATCTTATTATAAATTAGCCAAGCTTTTGAAAATAACTTTATTGTTAATCCTTGGGTTCATTTGAATAAACTAAGGTGTATTTAGAGTGATTAAATTAACAACCAAGAATAAAGGGTTATTTATTAATGTAATTAATTAAATTAATGAGATTAATTTAAGTTAACTAACTAGATTAAGTTAATCATTTGATGATTGGTTAAATATAATTACTTAATGTAATTAATAAAGTGTAATTACTTAGTGAAGTAATTAATGGGTTATTACTAATTATGATTAATTGAAGAAGAGCAAGAGTAATTAATGTGAAGGGTGATGGATAAATAAATTTATGTTATGAATTAAGGCTTAATTAAATTAAAGAATAATTAATCAATGATGATTAATTAAGATGATAATTAAAAAATAATTGGTTGGTAACCAATTATTGTTGGGTAACCTAGGCAATTAAGAATTAGAATTGATTTAATTTAGGATAAATTAAAATTAATTTTGAAAATGATGAATCTTGCATATGAATGATTTAATGACGTCGAATGCCCTGAATTGGTTGATATACGTAATATGAAATGTTGCATGGTATGATATGTTTAGGTGTACAGTGATATTATAGTTATTTATCGATGATGAATTGCCATGTAAAAGTGACATCTTCTATTATAGTTGAATTGAATTTCACTTGAGAATTTGGGTTAAGGTGTATTGAATTCTAGGACACCGGAGTCAGGTATTAGTAAATACCCGAAACCACTTTGATCCTTATAGATTGAT
The DNA here is from genome assembly GCA_030765085.1 of Allium cepa. NCBI lineage: Eukaryota > Viridiplantae > Streptophyta > Magnoliopsida > Asparagales > Amaryllidaceae > Allium > Allium cepa. The sequence goes on along the minus strand of CM060942.1, from coordinate 379,966,177 downwards.
ATGTGAAATCAATAAGCTGGAACGGAATGATTTAAGTAAATTAGACCATTTAATCTAAGATTTGCCACTTAGAAATTGGTGAGTGAAATAAGTGATGTCTATAACAATTTGTGAATTTATAATTGATACAAGTTACCCTAGGTTATATTAAGTTGCATGCTTTTGTAATTCATGTTAGACGGGTTTACTCATGCTGGTTTCCAGCCTGACCCGGGTGTTACTTTGATGTAATGCTCGGGTAAGACCGAGTATTACGGATTTTTAGGTAAAGACGTTCTGGAGCTCAGGAGGCGAGCTGGATGGCAAGAATGTATGGAGTGTTTCCGCTGTATTATATTATTGTACATCCGAGATATGATGATTGTGTATATCCAGTGTCAGTATATATGAGTAACTCTGATGTATTATAAATGTATTTGATAGATACAAGATTCTTTTGTAAACTATTATTATTTGATATTATATTTTAATATGCTGCGGATGTGAGAATCGGTGTTTGTGTTTTCCAGTTTTCTTCTCCTTCTTCTGTCTCCCTCTTCTTTTTCTTAACTATCTGGAAGTTTCGAGATTGAAAATTCTGAGTCGTTACACGCCCCACCCCTCGAGTTCACATAGGAATATCGTATTTTTCTCTTCTAGACAGGAGTACATTCCTCTGTCAGTGCTGTGCTGAACAGCTCCACGTGGTATTCTGCCTAAGGTTGGATCAACACGTTCTTAGGGAGTGGCCCCTAGCTCTGGGGCCGCTACTAATGGCCCCGCTCTATGCTGGGTTCTGATTTCTCCATGCTCCTGACTCCTTTCTCTAGCATCTACTGCATCTGCGTTAGGTTGATTCTGCACTCCAGTTTGTCCAGTTTTTCGAAGCAAATTCTGCATCATCTCTTCTTGTATTTTCAGAAGATCTTCATGCATAGCTCCCATTACCATCTCCATCCCATCCCGGGTGATGAAGACTAAAGTCTGATTCGCTCTTGAGGAAGCCTCCTAACTCCCTTCGTGTTGACTTCTTTCAGTTCTCTGTCTTCTCGCCGATTGCCTTGCCATTGCTTTCCAGATCCAAGTCTTCAAACTTTCAAATCTAAAATCCAAGCTTTAGAATCCCAAAGTTCAGCCCTCTCGGTAAAAGGATCAAAATTTTTGCACCAAAAATGGTCACAAACACTCAATTGTCGATGAAAGCACCAGTTCACAATCATAGATTACAGATAACAGGTATGTAGAGAATTAAAACTGGAGAACACTCATAAAATTAAGAAGAAAGCAGTAAAGAACATAGAGTTTATAGTTCTTTGGCAATCCAGCCTACGTCCACTTTGAAGTTGATCACTTTATTGATGTTTTCTTGCTGATTACAATTGATTACAGCGGATTACACTAATGAATTTCAAGTACAACAGTAGCCTTGAAGTGCAAAAACGAATTTGGCAGAGTCGGGGCGAAGTAGAATCCAAAAGTCCATTTTTTGTTGGCTCTAGGATGCTAATTATATGTGTAGGATGCAAATATCTTGCTCAGATCTTAGGAGACCTCTTCTGGCACGTGAGTGGGCGATCGATCCCAGGTGACTTCGACTCAATCCGTGGTAGATACGAACGAATTTCATATCGATCAAGATTTGATCCAATTGAGTCAAAATTAGGCATGAACATTAATCAGGTCATGCGTAAGCTCCTGTGAAAATTTGGTAGCATTTGGACTTGTGGATTGTGAGATATGATCGATGCAATTTAGGGTTTTCGGTAGGCTGTGCAATTCATATCGATCACCTCCGCGTCGCTCTTGTTTGTATCGATCAGGGCACATGTCCTTGAGTTGTATGGAATTTGATTTTAGGATCGGTCGAAAGTTCATGCCGAATCGACGAAGTCTCCCCTATGCACGTGCCTTTTTCGAGTCGATCAGTAGTATGTTGTTCGTATCGATCAGTATTCGTTCTATTCGTATCGATCACTCTGCTCTGTGCGTATCGACCATAATTGTTTTGTTCGTATCGATCGATAAAGTAACGGCTTTGCTTGGCCTTGATGGATACGAACTGTGGCTCCATGGTGGATGCGAACAGTGGCTCAATGATGGATACGAATAGTGACTTCATGATGGATACATAATGAACCACATTGATCGATCGATAATAATAGTCGACGCTCGATGGATACGAACAAGGTCCTTCTATATGGATATGAACAGATGGATGGCATGATGGATACAAACTACCAACGACGTGATGGATACGAATAACGTGTTCTCCTGACTTGTATTGATCAAATCTAGTGCATACAAACTTCGATTGACTTGAGATTTGGAGCGTTGGCTTCCATAGCTTTGCTTGCTATGTCATATTAATTATAGCTTGATCCAGACTCAGACAATATTTATCGACATCCATAGTGCATATGTGCATACTCGATAGTCAGGATGAGAGGTCTTTGATTTCTAGTCAATTTCTTGGTGTCACTGCTTTGCCAAAAAGCGAGATAACAAATATAAATTTGCAACAATCAGTTTTTCCTTTAATAGTTATGTCTGTTAAGGTTAGAAATTCAACCTAACCTTGTATTGCACACACAATTACCTACCTAACCTTCCCAAGGTATAAAATACTAATGAAGCCTTATCAACCAACAAATACTTCCAACCCCATTTGCCACTCATTACTTCTAAATATGAAGCAGGCCTCTACAATTACCACAAAATACTTAAAATGGAGAAATATATACTCTGCCATTTATGACCTCAGTCAAGGTAGAGCCTGTCATTTAAGACCTATTCCCAATGTGATTTTCTAATAAAGTTGTCAATGGTTGGTTTGTCCTAGCTACAAGGACCTCTAACCACTATTTAAGAGTTTCGGCATTTAATGCCCATCTATTACTGCATATATCACCAATAAAATCATAGCCATGAAAGAGACAGTATCTGAGCTATTTAATACCTTTAAAAGGATGAAGCAGACTTATAATCATTTTATACCTATATTCTAGGCATGTCCTACATCACTTAATACACATGCCCAGGCAGACTGCTCACCAGTACAATCGCTATTACGGCCTTAGCAATGTAACAGACATTACCCAAGCTACTTAGCACTTTATTAATAAGGACTAGGCAGATCCTTGACCATTTAACACCTATTTATATGTAAGCCTTTGTTACACAATACCTAACCCTAAGGCAAACTCCTTACTAGTACTTTCTAGCTGACATGGCTTGGAATATCACTAAGTTGCTTAATACTTCTTTTTAGGAGAGAGGCAAACCGTTCGATCGGTCGATTAATAACTCTAATCTGAAGCGAGCCCTTTTGAAATATCACTATCACTCTTAATTATAAATATGGAATCTCGTTAGGTTACTTCTTTCAGTTGGGAGGCGAGCCCTAATATAGCCACTTAATACCTCAACACTGAAGTAAACCCATTTAGATACATTCTTTATTATTTGGAATCTCAATAGGTTGCTTAATACTTCCTTTTAGGAGAGAGGTGGACCCTGTAGCCACTTAGTACCTCAAACAAGATGTGAACCTTTATGGAGATATCCCTCATCACTCCTAATCCAAATTTGGACAATTTAATACATTTTAATCAAGAAAGCGAGCCCAATCTCTCACGTCATCATGCTTTCTAGGATTGGTGATGTCTCACATTAGTAGTAAGTGCACTCCACTACTGGTGGCCTCAGAGTGAAGTGCGGTCTTCCGTTGAATGACTTTATTGACCTCGTATCACTAACCTTCTAAGTCAAATTAACCATCCTAAGTCATTACTTATAATATCTTTGGTAGACATTCGACTTAGCTGATGAATTCCCTTTTTATTTAAGGCAATAATATTTACTATAAATACATATCTACCTATAAATCCCCTTTATTTGTTTATAAATGTCAGCTTGTCCATAAAATCCTAACAGACATTTCATAAGACATTTATGTATGATTACTAATTTCAAATTAGTAACCTTTTATATTTATTCTATTCTTATCAGTTCCTTTTTAACCATTTTTCTTTATTAATTATAACTCCTAAATTCATTACTAATAATTGCCTAGTATTTGGTGTTATAGTCCTTAATTAGCCAATTCTAACCCCTAATCTCATCCTTACCATTTTTTCCCACTTGTAACGATAGGCGATGTTTCGTCCACGAACGCCGACATCAATACGTCCACTGTATCAACTGCCGAGCAATCGAAGGCCGGAAAACCGTACCGTTAGGATTTAAGAAGAAGAAAAAGACAGAAGTAGAGAGAAGAGATAGAAAATAGAACAGAACACAACAGAACAATATCAGAATCTCACAATCGCAGCGGAACAACAAATAATAAATAAATGAATAATCTTTAAACAAAGAACTATATCAGTTATTACATTACATTACATCATCAGAGTGTACAACAACAAACAATGCAACCGAAAAAGAAATACTATATGCTAGTAATACGCCATGCCATCCAGCTTGCCTCCAGCAACTCCCGAATTCCAGAATATCCTGATAAACCTGTCTCTTAACTGCCCGTGTGGAAATTGGTGGGCACCTAGAGTTTAGGAAGGAAAACAATAAACTCCGAGTCAGTCATGTGACTGGTGTGAGAACTCAAAACAGTTTATTTATCTTTAAAATCAAAATAGAGGAATATTTTTAAAGTCAATTCGCAATGCTTTTAAAAATGAGACTACCATAAGGCCTCCCGCACACACACACATGCAAACGCAGAATCGGAGGAGATTTCTCCTTATGATAGTCAAATATGCTTGATATGTATTAAAAAGAACATTTGATATTATTACTAGTGCATAGTGTAGAGGAAATCATTTCGAAAATAAAGATATAAATCCTAGCCAACATACAACCATTATCGTATGCCTACTATAGCTACCATCCAAACAGTGGGTCGCCACCATAAGTGAATGATAGGTTCTACAACTAAAACCGTAAAAGATCATATTGTTTCTTTGGATTTCCAACAAATGGTCAGGCCAAGGAACTTCCCATTGCCACATGAGAACGCCTCTGGAAGGACGACCCCGAGAACCAAACCGGATCTCTTCCAACACAAGGCCGGGTTACCCCTAACCGGGTAACTACTGACACGAGTATGTCATCCCTCGGTCCTTTGGGACCTTTATCCGGGCGCTCGTAATCAACTTCACACCAAATTAATAAGTTTTTCAACATGAGTAAGTATCTGGGCTCCATACCATGATACCACCCTTTTCCAGAAGGAAATGCACATACCCTAAAGGGAGCTACCCCTCATAACCTTGCCGCATCTTTCCTGTTTTGACCATTCCGGGGTGTGAGGCTCGACGAAGTCTCGTCCACAAAGCCACGCTTTATATAAAAGCTGTGATTTGGGTCAACAAATGATCATAGAAATGGTCACAAAGATAAGTGATCAAACAAATGATCATATCACAAATGATCAAACAATGATCATTTCACAGCATCACTCAGCTTGTCACATTACCAAATTGGGAATATATCGCTAATAACCTTCAACTACATAACCTCTGAGATCGTACGTCTCAGAGAAGGGTGTTAAGCTAAGAGAATAAATTCTCCGCCACCAACAGAAATATATTTGAAAGAAATCTGCTTTATATCTCAATTTGTAACGTCAGACATACAATCCATACAAGTCTGTTCCGGGCTCGAACAGAACCGAAGGCATTTACAAAGAAGTCCTTGCAATCCAGATATCCACAATCCTGATCGGATTCCCCATCACATATGGAGAACTCTATACCGGAGCAACTCGGTGCAGAGTCAATCGACAAGTCATCCTATCGCTCTCGCAAATACCCGGTCTCCAACACCGGTCTTCAAATGCTATCCATAACGACGTATCACATATTCGAAATGGGTTATACGACCCCAAGGTCCTTTCTCGGATAACCCGAATAGTGAGCGCTTATTCAAAAATAAGTGTGGCATTCAAATTCAAACAAATCATAACAAATACCCATTCAAAGGTAAATATTGATAGTCGGTTATTGAACTATCAATGGATAAGCACAATATCACCAGATTCCAAATAATTTTCCAAATTATTTATTTCCCAAAATTCATATCTTTACAAGATATATAATTTCAATACCTCAAAAATAAATCAATATTTATTTTTAAACAAATTCCCCTTTCTTTTATAAATTCCATAGTGGATTTACATTCCAAAATATCTACGAATATATGATTTCAATTATTCATTTTCAATTTATTTTCAAAAAGATAAATTCTCAAAATATTCACTTTATATTCGAAAACATTTCCATACTTACTTATTAAGTAATTCTCCAATCCATTTATTTTCAACACTTGGAAAATATTCAATATACTTAAATCGAGATTAAGTACATATTTCATTCTTTAAGGAAATCATTCTCTTAAACATATTTATTTGGGCCAAAACGAATGTTGCGTAAAACATCGTTACGACAACCCAAAATCAATAGTATAGGGATTCGAAATTAAAATAGAAATATAAATCCCAATACTATACAAAAAAATTCCTTTCGGAAATCATTTACTATAACAACAGTGTTATAGTCCACCATTTCCTTCTATTTCACGAAAACGTCTATTTCAACAATGAATGTTGAAATCTATGGTTTCGAATCTTAACACATTTTAAAAACATCGTTAGATCGTTTTAATTCTATTTAAAACATCACATCCAAAACATTTTCTTTAACATATTATTCACTTTTCAAAAGCGTGAATATACTTCGTTAACCAATTTCATCATTTCTATTCATTCTATTTTAAAGAATTATTCACTGTCTAAAACGTGAATATAACTCCATTAATAAGTTATACAATTTACTTATCAAAATAAGTCATTGCGAATTTATAAAACAACGTTTATAAATTCCATTTCTATTTATTTTATAACAACTTCCTTTACAAATCTCCTTTATTAACCTATTCCATTCATAAATCAATTTATAAACCAAAAGTCCTATTCAAAAATCGTTCTTTGAAACATCCCATATTATAAATCTTATAACTTATAAGATTCATTTATTTACCCAAATTTATTCTTTTAATAACTTTACAAATTCTATAAACCTACTGTTTATAAAATTCCACTTCTAACTTCACCGTTTATAATTCTATAAATCTCATTCATTTATGAAATTCATTCACAATTCATTCTAACACTTATAAAAACTCGTTTTATAATTCCGATTTTTTTAATTTATAAATATCCATCTTATAAATCTTTTATATAAATCAATTTATATTATTCCTTTAAAACGTCTTTAAACACCTTTATAATTTCATCATTTTGATTTATAAAATAATCAGATTTCATAAATCCTATATTTAAACTTTTTATAATAAATTCAAAAATCGCAATTTAAACTATTTTATAAAATCATTTACCTCATATTTTCAAAAATCAACTTTTAACTATATTTCTCAAAAAACCAAAATTTAATAACATTAAAATTATACGTTTATTTATTTAAAACGAATCAATTCCAAAATTATTTTATAAAATGTATACTTTCAAAAATCACTTTAAAAATCTTTTAAAATTCCAAAATTGGCCCAATGATGCTACACACCAAATAGTCAATCACGACAACAACGACATCATATATCGATATGATAATCAACGAATATCAAAATATCCATAATCAAATAAATACAGTTGAGGAATCCAGTTGGATCCCTCCAACCTGTTTTCCTACATCCAAAGATGTTAGCACAATACCAATTCCGTTCCAGTATGGAATTATCGCGGTATATGGGATTTAAAATATTATCAGCTTAATAGGCGGCGCAATAGGGTCTCATCTGCTATATACTGTGGGAAATCAATTCCAAGTACATAAATAATACCAATTTCACTGTTTATGAAATATTCGCGGTATATGTTTTTAATAAATAACATCCGCTTACTAACGGCGCATAATGTCTATTTTAACAATCAATAGATAACAATCATCATTCAAACATACATTCAAGAATTTTAAATCTAACTATTTAAATTAAAATCGAAACCGATTCGATTGAGTGAGATGTTCTCACCTTGATTTCAATTTCGTTTTAGCGATTTATTTCGAATAAAATTAAACGGACGTTTAATTTTACCCAAAATTTTCGCTAGCTCCAAACAACTCCAATCCTATTCCATCGCGTAGTGCTCGTCCATACGATTCCAATGCAACTGGTTTCACACGCTTTCGACCTCGTATGAAAAAGATATGATTTTTCAAAGTTACACGAATTTTTAACTTAATAAATATACAACTTATATTTAATTTTAAACCAATTCACAATCACAGCCGTTGATCCCACTTTGATCCCATCTGGCCGCACGTCCCCTTCCTTTCTTCCATCTTCACGCGTTCAACTCTACAGGTTGATCACGCAAGAAGCCCACTATGCTCGAAACTAGGGTTCAATATTTCGGCCACCACGACGAACATGAACACGATCAACTATGTAACAACTCGGAAATTTTTAATAATTAATTATCGTTGTTAAACGATAAATGTTGACGGAAATTTTCTGTTAGGAGTTTTGGTTCGGGTTGTCATTCTTTTCAAAAATTTATTAAGTATAGCTTGGGTTTTAAACATTTATTTCGGCCCACAATTGTTCTATGGTGCTGTGATAATTATCTAAGGCCTTTAAACCATTCCTCATGACTCATTTACAATTTAAAACCCTAAACCTAAACGTGCGAAAGAAAAGAATAAAGATGGCGGTTTCGTTCTTCTCGTTTGTACCTCTCTGCGAAATTAGGGCTTTCGTGCAAATTGAAGATGCCGACGTCAATTGTTTCGATCGTCTTCGTGAGGCCACGGTTTTGATTTCGATGTTCATATCTTTTGATTTGGATTCTTCGTAGACAAAGGTGAGTGAATTTTGACTTCACTCACATCTAATTTAATCTCGTTATTCGTGAATTTTGTTGTTTTCTTTCTTGGCTACTACTGCTTCGACCTGAGTGATTTCTTTTAACTCACATCTAATTTGAATTGATAAATTCATTTGCTTATTTTGTTTTCATGGTCTTCGGCTTCGTCTTGATTTTTTGGTGTTGATTTTGAAATGGTCGAACTCCTTTAATGTTATGGCTTGACTTTCTTTATGACTTCGGTCTTGACGCTTGAATTCATCTGGAAATTTGTGTTGTTTTGCTTTAATTTCGTGACAACTTTGGTTTTGAATTCAAATTGGAAATCTGTAAAAATTTCTTGTGACATGATGTTTGATTATTTGCAATTGTCGTAGTGTTACAGTCTTCGACTTGCTTTATACATTCACTGTATATAAATAAATGTTGTTCACTGTATTCACGATTGAAGTTATAACCTTGCATTTACCTATAAAATAGTTGCATCGGGTATATGTTGCCTTAGTTCGGTACTGTCGTTTGAATTAGGCTGTGGTGCATTGAGACGAGTTTAGCCTTGTTCATGTCAATGATTACACTGCTGCATTTGTATCCACTGCTTCTGGTCGAGTTTACACTGTCCAGTTTCATGTTGTAAGTGTACATTTTGATTTTTGTCGAGACTTATTAGTATACAGGTGCACTATTTAGGTTATGTGAAGTTGTAGCCTTAGTACATCGTTCATGACATTAACTTGCATTAGCTTGTTTCACAACCGCATACATGCAGTTAGGTGTGCACGCCTGTGACCATTCATGTAGCTGCATTGGGTAGTACTTCACTATATTCATGTAGCCTGTTTCTCTTGTACACCTTGTTCATGTCACTTTACTATCTGCTTGGTACTCCTGTCTTGTTTGACTGTTGCACTGATACATCTTGGTACATCCCACTGTTGCATCAATTTTGGTTGTCTGCAGTTCTATGTTAACATCTCTGTTTCCTTTTGGTTCATGTGCAGTTTGTAATGTACATTCATTTGTGCACAATTGGGATTGCTTATAAATTTGGTCCTTATTAAGTCATATCATTGTCGTTGCTTTGCACTCGAGTCTTGCGGCACACATATATATGCACGCTGTGTATCTACGTAACCACAGGGTTGCCACAGCTATGACTTTTGATTCTTTGATTACCTTCTTTGACTCTCTGCATATTGAAGTTTTCTTGCTTCACTTTGATAATTGCAGTTTCATTACTGCCACTGTAATTTGAACTGGTCGTGCACATGTTGTTTCATTTCTGGTGCATGATATTTGAGTTTCCCTAGCATAATGCATGCACTGCTTCCTCGTGTGTATTGTTTTGGTTGCTTCCTTGAACCATGTTTTTGTATACATGGTTTTAGTTGATTGTGAGCTGCATCCCTTGAGTACTTGTCTGGTGCATGCCTTGATCACTTTATAGTTTGGAACATGAATTGTTTTGTTCATGTGGTGGCCGCAGTTTCATTTTTGTTGTTGTTGTAGTTGTGTGGAGTCACTGACTTGACCTCTGCATTTCGTAAGTGACTTAGCTTTGTAGTTATGACTTGTTTCTCTGACATGTTCTTGTGTTTGTGCATGTCACTATTCAATTTTGATTGCACCTGAGTTTCATATTGATTTTGGAATTACACCTGTATTGTATCCGGTATTTCGAGTTTGACCTTGAGCCGTTGTGTACATCATAACTGTAGTGGCAAGGCAGTGCACGCAAGCGTGAACTGCAGCCACACGGTATTGAGCTTTAGTGTACATCATCACTGTAGTGGCAAGGCAGTGCACGCAAGCGTGAACTGCAGCCACACAGTATTGCTTTTATTGATATTCTATTTGCTTTGATTTATTGATCTTTGGCATATTCCATATGTTGTAGTGGCGAGGCAGTACACGCGTGCGTGTACTGCAGCCCTACCCGAATTAATATTTTAATTGATATTTCAATGGTTTGAAATGTTTTGTTTATTCAATTCAATATTCTGAATTGTATTCTGATTTGGTTTAATTTACTGATTTGTTGTTTAACACTGTACGTGTTATATTTATCGTTATCCGATTTCTTTATTTAAGGATCGGATATACGAGATTTATTGTGATTGTCGTCTATTCATTATTTAATTATTATTGCTTCTGTGCACTAATGATTGAGTTTGAATTAGACTGACCCGTGCATTATTTTCTTTTGAATGTAATACTCGGGTCAGACCGAGTATTTATAGGTTGTTGATATCTTACTTTGAGTTGCTGCTTGAGCTATGAAGTCTCTTCATATCTTATGGAGTAGTCGTCGTCATGTTTAGTAGTCAGTGTATTTATATAGGATGTTGTATGTCCATGTATATTATTCACGATAATGTACTTGTATATGTAACTTCCAGAGTCGACAATGTAGTTGTATCATATGTATTGTATCATATGAATTGTATCGTATGTATTGTATCACATGTATTGTAACTGACATCAGTTATATATATATATGAGACTTTCTGTTATATTTGTGTTCCGCATTTACTTTATCTGTGTTATTATTATATATATTGTCCTAAACTATTACGAACCATCGTAGTTCGTTTTATGTTAGAATTTTGTATGTCGATGGGAATAAATAAATATGAGATCAAAAATAAAAATATATACCACTCCTATCGAGATAACCAATACTAGTGTAAGGCCTAACTGCGGATGGCCGCTCCTATCCAGCCTTATTCTTCGGGATAACAGACAGTATTTCTTTTAATACTCTTTGTTATTGCGAGCATAGAGGTGGGGCGTCACAAACTACCTCCATATTGAAGCCCAACTCCTGCTCTACTCACGGCCACCACCACTTGACACTCGGCCCCACATCTAGCACGCAATTCGAGGCCGACCGCATGGCCTTTGCAGCCACATTCCCGTTGATCCAAAGCTCCAAACACGATCATGATCGTTGAACTACTAGATCTCATTGTCGTCTACAACTTTCATGTTGAAAGTTTGTTGAATCGTTGCACGGATTTGAAGAAAAGAGGGGGAGAAGATGATTGTTTTTCGGCCATTCATCACTAGGGAGGCGGCGGCCTGATGTTTGACCTAGTGTTTAATTTTCTTTGCAAAAATGATATTGGGGGCTTTTATAGAAAAATCGACGTACACTATTCATCCCGGATTTTCCGAACTCCAAACGAAGCGTGCCGGTTGGCGTTCTTAAGGTTTACCCCGCGTTCCGAACACAATGAAACGTGTTTCGGGAGCTAATTCGGTCATCTGTGCGAGTTATGGCAATAAACGTTCGGTTTAAAATTAAATCGATTAAACGATTTTCTAGGCGTTTTAGCTTGCACCGGACAAACGGTAAATCCGATTGACGTGAACTTTGAAACCATACAATAATATCACATTACGGATCCGATGAAACAGGTTTCGTCGAATTCCGAGACTGTTTGAAAAATGGCTAGCCAAATTAATATTAAAAACAATTTCGATACGTTTCGGGCTGCCACGGTCAAACGATAACTCCGATTGCTACTAAAATTGAAATCCTGTAATAACAAATTATTACGGATCCAATGGAACTAGTTTCGTCCAATTCTGAGACTGTTCAAAAATTGGCTATTTTCACTAGTCGATTAAATATTAAAATATTCAATTTTCACAATTAAACTCTTAATTCGATTTTAAAAGTTCTAAAATATCATTCTAACTTCAATATGATATAATAAAATTTTACAAATCATTTTCAATCATATTTAACTCAATTTTCAATTATTTCTGTATTTTCACATATTAAATTATTGATTTAATTATTCAATTAAATCCAATTATTCGAAATAAAATTTATTTGACTTATAAATTTCACTTATTAATATTTAAAATTAATTAAATATACAAATTTTAATTAATAAAAATCCAGGGTCGTTACATACTTCCCCCCTTAAAAAAATTTCGTCCTCGAAATTACCAAGTAAGAAAAGTTACAAAACCTATTAACTTTCCCAAAATCCATGGTTAAACTTCTTACAATACTTTACTATGTTTTCAAATCATACTTAGTTATCTTTCCAAAAACAACTACTATTGTTTAACTTTCAACTCCAAATCAAAGTTAAAGTTTTCAAAACTTTCCAATTTTTCTCAAAAATATTCTAATGCCTTAAATTTTTGGAAAAATTCGCCATAGTCTCCTTTGCGCGGCTCGATCCGAAAAAAAAAATGACAGTATATATATCACAAATATACATCTCATCAAGTGATGAGGCATCCCACAGGGAAAAAAGTGTAAAAGTACGATATGTAATCCGAGATATGTACCTTATATTTTATTAGCGAGCATATACGGCTAATATAGCGCGAAAGCGAGCTCCAAATGCGATGCAAACGCGATCCGCACCTACTAAACACTCAACAAACAACATGAGAAACATGTATATAGACAATAGTATCGATATACAACATATAGCAACATAATAACTACATATGCCAACATAGCAAATGCAGTAAAAGCAATATATTCAACCATCAACAAACTATCATCCAACTAGCATTCATAACCAATAAATATTCATCCATATTCTCATTAATATTCAATGAAATAGGTTTTCAATTTAATCACATTTGATTAATTAACAGTGGATGTTTTTTTACTAACATTCATTTTCAATTAGTTTATATTCACTAATTCATATTCAAGTTGGTTCACTTCCAAATCAAATTCAATTCTATTTAAGATTCACTTAACTTCCAATTGGATTTCAATTACTTTAGCTTCCAATTTCATTAACACTATTTCATTAATACTTAATGAATTATATACAATCAACTAACAACCATATAACAACCAATGTATATTAATTACAACCAAATTCCTTTGCTTTCAATTGGTTTAATTAAATTGATTTTCGTTCAACTATTCAACTTTCAATAACATTATATTTTAATGAATTAACACTTACATTCATTATTTCATATCCATTTTAATTTACATTCAATTGATTATATATTCAATCCATTCATTCAATTCAATCACAAAAGTTGAATTTCATTTATATAACTCAAGTTCACATTTATCACTTAACTTTATTAATTTACTTTGATACCAATATCAACTTCATTCAACATCACTTAAGTTATATTTCATTTTATAAACATCACTTGTTTTTACTTAACTTAAATTTCCACTTATAAATCAATTCAACTTCCAAATTCAAAAGTAAATTTTTATTTTACTTTAACCAAAGTCAAATTTCATTACTTATTCAAATTCATTTTTATTCACAACTCATATTTATAAATATATTCGTATAGTTTCACTTCTTATATATATAATCTTATTTCACAACTGTAAATCACTTTAATTATAATTTCATACTTATAATTCTTTTGCTTATACAATTATTCTTTTATTTAGATTATTCAAACAACTTATTCAACAACCAAACAATCAACTTATATAGACTTTAATAATTCTGAAAAATTATTCCTTTATATATAAAATATAATCAAGGTAAAATTATTTCATTTACCCATTTGAAAACAATATCGTGTCTAATTGTTCTGTACAAGTGTTTAGAGATCCCTATCAACAACGTTAATTACTCGTATTAACCAGAATCCATATACCACTCAACAAACCAATCATCACAATATAAAACAATTTTATATTCACTATCAAATACGCTCTCATAGCTATTATTACACTCAACTCATTCTAGAGTACTATTGACTCTATCTCTAATGAGTAATACCCAACAGAGCCATGGTTGTCGCTTAACCATATGCTCTGATACCAAAATGTGAACGAAGGCGATTTTTCGTCCATGAACGCCGACATCAATACGTCCACTGTATCAACTGCCGAGCAATCGAAGGCCGGAAATTTAACGTTCCGAAAATTTTCGACTTTCGAAAATTCAACATCGACACTCACTTTATCGACTGCCAAGAAATCGAAGGCCGGAAACCTGAAATGTTATGGTTTAAGAAAAGAAAAGGAGAGAAGAAGAGATAAGAGGATAGAAAAAGATAGGGAAAGGAAAACAGAAAATAGAGAAGAGATAGAAAATAGAGAAAGAAAATAGAGAATTTGAAAATAGAGATTAGAGAACATAGAACGGAACAGAAAACAACAGAACAACATCAGAATCTCACAATTCGCAGCGGAACAACATATAATAATAAATGAATAATCTTTAAACAAAGAACTATATCAGTTATTACATTACATCACATTACATCATATCATCATATCATCAGAGTGTACAACAACATACAACGAACAGCGGAAAAAGAAATACTATATAAACTAGTAATACGCCATGCCATCCAGCTTGCCTCCAGCAACTCCAGAATATCCTGATAAACCTTAACTCTTGACTGCCCGTGTGGAAATTGGTGGGCACCCAGAGTTTAGGAAGGAAAACAATAAACTCCGAGTCAGTCATGTGACTGGTGTGAGAACTCAAAACAGTTTATTTATCTTTGAAAACAAAATAGAGGAATATTTTTAAAGTCAATTCGCAATGCTTTTAAAAATGAGATTACCATAAGGCCTCCCGCACACACACACAATGCAAACGCAGAATCGGAGGAGATTTCTCCTTATGATAGTCAAAGATGCTTGATACGCATTTAAAAGAACATTTGATATTATTACTAGTGCATAGTGTAGGAAAAATTTATTTCAAAAATAAAGATATAAATCTTAGCCAGCATAGACATTCCGCACTTATGCCTACTATAGCTACTATGTTCAATAGCAGGTTACCGCCACATTCCATAGCAGGTTATACAACTAAAACCGTACAAGTCTCGTATTGTTTCTTTGGATTTCCAACAAATGGTCATGCTAAGGAACTTCCTACTGCCACATGGAAACGCCTCTGGCTGGACGTCCCCGAGAACTTAACCAGCTCTCTGCCAACACAAGGCCGGGTTACCTTTATCACTAGGTAACTACTACACGAATATGGCATCCCCCGGTCCCATTGGACCTTTAACCGAGCGCTCGTCACCAACAACACCACACAGTAATAAATATAGTGTATCAACATGAGTAAGTATCTGGGCTCCATACCATGATACCACCCTTTCCAGAAGGAAATGCACATACCCTAAAGGGAGCTACCCCTCATAACCTTGCCGCATCTTTCCTATTTTGACCATTCCGGGATGTGAGGCTCGACGAATTTTCGTCCACAAAAACATACTTTATACAAAAGCCATGCTTTGGGTCACAATTGATCATAGAGATGATCACAAAGATAGACGATCAAATAAACGATCCTATCACAAATAATCAACACGATGATCATTTCAGCATCACTCAGCATGCCACATTACCAAATTGGGAATATATCGCTGATAACTTGAACTATATAACCTCTGAGCTCGTACGTCTCAGAGAAGGGTGTTAAGCTAAAAGAATAAATTCTCCGCCACCAACAGAAATATATTTGAAAGAAATCGGCTTTATATCTCAACTTGTAATGTCAGACATACAATCCATACAAGTCTGTTCCGGGCTCGAACAGAACCGAAGGCACTTACAAAGAAGTCCTTGCAATCCGGATATTCACAATCCTGATCGGATTCACCATCACATATGGAGAACTCTATACCGGAGCAACTCGGTGCAGAGTCAATCGACAGGTCATCCTATCGCTTTTGCAAATACTCGGTCTTCAACACCGGTCTTCAATGCAATTCACAACGACGTATCACATATTCGGAATGGGTTATACGACCCCATGGTCCTTTCCCGGTTAACCCGAATAGTGAGCGCTTATTCAAAAATAAGTGTTGCATTCAAATTCAATCAAATCACATCATATACCCATTCAAAGGGAAATATTGATAGTCGGTTATTGAACTATCAATTGATATGCACACATCACCAGATTCCAAATAATTTTCCAAATTATTTACTTTCCAAAAATATCTTTACAAGATATAAAATTTCAACACTTCAAAAATAAATCAATATTTATTTTCAAACAAATTCCACTTTCTCATATATATTCCATAATGAATTTATATTTCAAAATATCCATGCATATACGATTTCAATTATCCATTTTCAATTTATCTTCAAAAAGATAAATTCTCAAAACGTTTCATTTCACATTGGGAAAACATTTCCATACTTATTTATTCATAAGTAATTCACAAATTTTATTTATTTTCAACTTTGGAAAATATTCCATATACTTAAATCGAATTAAGTATATATTTCATTCTTTAAGGAAATCATTCTCTTTAACATATTTATTTGGGCCAAAACGAATGTTGCGTAAAACATCGTTACGACAACCCAAAATCACTAGTATAGGGATTCGGAATTAAAATAGATATATAAATCCCAATACTATGCAAAACATTTCCTTTCGGAAATCATTTACTATAACAACAGTGTTATAGTACACTATTTCCTTTTATTTCTCGAAAACGTCTATTTCAACAATCAATGTTGAAATCCATGGTTTCGAATCTCAACACATTTTAAAACATCGTTAGATCGTTTTAATTCTATTTAAAACATTCACATTCAAAACAATTTCTTTAACGTATTATTCACTATTTAAAAACGTGAATAAACTTCGTTAATCATTTCATCCTTTTATTCATTTTAATTCAAAGGATTATTCACTATTCAAAAACGTGAATATAACTCCATTAATAGGTTTCAACAAATTTTCTTATCAAAATAAGTCATCTGCGAATTTATAAAACAACGTTATAAATTCCATTTCTATTTATTTATAAAAACTCCCTTTATAAATCTCCTTTATTAACCTATTCCAGTTTATAGCTAAATTATAAACTAAACGTTCATATTATAAGTTAAATACTTATAATTTATTCGTTTACAAAAACGTTCTTTTAAACTTCCCAAATTATAAATCTTATAACTTATAAGATTTAATGATTTGTCCAAAACCATTCTTCAAATAACTTCACAAATTTTATAAACCTACTATTTCTAAAATTTCATTTACAACTTCACAGTTTATAATTCTATAAATTTCATTTATTTATGAAATTCATTTTCACTTCATTCAAACACTTATAAAAACTCGTTTTATAATGTCTATATTTCAATTTATAAATATCCGTTTATAAATCTCTTAATATAAATCAATTTATATTATTCTTTTAAAACGTCTTTAATTTCCTTTATAGTTTCACCATTTTGATTTATAAAAAAAATCAAATTTTATAAATCCTATTTTTAAACTTTTATAATATATTCAAAAATCCAATTTAAACTATTTTATAAAATCATAAATCCCCTATTTCTCAAAAATCAACTTTTAACTATATTTCACAAAAGCACAATTTTTATAACTTTAAAAATTATAACGTTTATTTATTTAAAATGGATCAATTCCAAAAATATTTTATATTTTCAAAGATCACTTTAAAAATCATTTTAAAATCCCAAAATTTGGGTCCAATGATGCTACACACCAAATAGTCAATCACGACTACAACGATATCATATATCGATATGATAATCCATCAAATATCAAAATATCTGAAATCAAATAAAAACTATTGAGGAATCCAGTTGGATCCCTCCAACCTGTTTTCCTGCATCCACAAACATTAGCACAATACCAATTTCGCTCCAGTACGAAATTATCGCGGTATATGTTCTTATTAAATATTATCCGCTTAATAACGGCGTAATAGGGTCTCATCCGCTAAAAAATACGGGAAATCAATCAACTCCAATATATACATATGCCAATATATATATATATTGATATTATATATAATACCAATTTCACTGTTTATGAAATATTCGCGGTATATGTTTTTAATAAATAACATCCGCTTACTAACGGCGCATAATGTCTATTTTAACAATCAATAAATATCAATCATCATTCAAACATGCATTCAAATATTTTAAATCTAACTATTTAAAATAAAATTGAAACCGATTCGATTGAGTGAGAAGTTCTCACCTTGATTTTAATTTCCGTTTCAGCTTTTATTTCGAATAAAATTAAACGCGCGTTTAATTTTACCCAAAATTCTCACTAACTCCAAACGACTCCAAACCAATTCCATCGCGTAGTGCTCGTCCATACGATTCCAACGCAATTAGTTTCGCGCGTTTTCGACCTCGTATGAAAAAGTTATGATTTTACGAAGTTTATACACGATTTAAATAACATAATCAACATAAATTAAAAATTTTAATAACCTAAGCTAATCATGGCCGTTGGATCCAATGCCACCAGATCCTTGCCGTGCCTTTCCTCTCCCCTTTCTCCTTCCTCTCACGCAAAAGCTTCAGCAAATAGCCGAACCCAATACTATATACTAGGGTTAAATTATTCACCTAACACGATCAACTAGGATTCGATCAGGAAGCTCCATGTCGAAGAGCATGCCAAGACCTATACTCGGCTGAAGCACCATAGGGCTCGGCCCCCTAGATTGCACGCAACACGAGGCCGTGCGGCCCACAAACGCACCCCCCTGGCTCCCTCCTCGTCGCGCCATACCCCATCATATCCGTATGGATTTGAAGAACACACTCCCCTCTACAACTTTCATGTTGACAACTTCCTCCAATTGTTGACGGATCGTGAGTGATTGAGGGAGGAAGGTGGGAAAAATCTGGCCTTTGTTTATGGGGGCGGCGGCTAGGGTTTGTTATTTCTTTTTTTTTTTTTTTATAAATGAAGGGTTAGGGTGTATATTTATAGGAAAATCGATCGACACTATTCACCCGGAAATTCCGAACTCCGATTTACGCGCCGAAACTGACGTACCTAGGGTTTATTCCGCGTTTCGGACACAATGGAACAGGTTTCGGAAGCTAATTCGGACATCTGTGCGAGTTATGGCTAAAAACGTTCAATTTAAATTAAACCGATTTAAATCGATTTCTAGGCGTTTTAATTTGTACCGGACAAACGGTAAATCCAAACGACTTGAAATTTGAAAACTTACAATAATATCACATTATGGATCCGATGAAATTGGTTTCGTCGAAATCCGAGACTTTTTGAAAAATGCTATTTTGACTCGCCAAATTTAAATTAAAAACGATTCGATGGGTTTCGAGCTGCCACGATCAAACGATAACACCGATTGATACGAAAATTGAAATCCGGTAATAACTAACTATTACGGATCTAATGAAACTGGTTTCGTTCGATTCTGAGACTGTTCAAAAATTGACTATTTTCACTAGTCGATTTTAATATTAAAATATTCAATTTTCACAAATTAACTTTAAATTCAATTTTAAAAGTTCTAAAATATCGTTCTAACTCCCATATGATAAAATAAAATTTTACAAATCATTTTCAATCATATTTAACCCAATTCTCAATTATTTTCCATAATTTAACGTATTAAATTATCGATTTAATTATTCAATTAAATCCGATAATTCAAATAAAAATTTATTTGACTTATAAATTCACTTATTAATATTTAAAATTAATTAAATATTCAAATTTTAATTAATAAAATTCTGGGTCGTTACAGGAAAATCGTACCGTTAGGGTTTAAGAAGAAGAAAAAGACAAAAGAAGAGAGAAGAGATAGAAAATAGAACGGAACACAATAGAACAATATCATAATCTCACAATCGCAGCGGAACAACATATAATAAATAAATGAATAATCTTTAAACAAAGAACTATATCAGTTATTACATTACATTACATCATCAGAGTGTACAACAACAAAAATGCAGCGGGAAAAGAAATACTATATGCTAGTAATACGCCATGCCATCCATCTTGCCTCCAGCAACTCCTGAATTTCAGAATATCCTGATAAACCTGTCTCTTGACTGCCCGTGTGGAAATTGGTGGGCACCCAGAGTTTAGAAAGGAAAACAATAAACTCCGAGTCAGTCATGTGACTGGTGTGAGGACTCAAAACAGTTTATTTATCTTTAAAATCAAAATAGAGGAATATTTTTAAAGTCAATTCGCAATGCTTTTAAAAATGAGACTACCATAAGGCCTCCCGCACACACACACATGCAAACGCAGAATCGGAGGATATTTCTCCTTATGATAGTCAAATTTGCTTGATACGTATTAAAAAAAACATTTGATATTATTACTAGTGCATAGTGTAGAGGAAATCATTTCGAAAATAAAGATATAAATATTAGCCAACATACGACCATTATCGTATGCCTACTATAGCTACCATCCAAACAGTGGGGCGCCACCATAAGTGAATGATAGGTTATACAACTAAAACTGTACAAGATCGTATTGTTTCTTTGGATTTCCAACAAATGGTCAGGCCAAGGAACTTCCCATTGCCACATGAGAACGCCTCTGGAAGGACGTCTCCGAGAACCAAACCGGATCTCTGCCAACACAAGGCCGGGTTACCCTTAACTGGGTAACTACTGACACGAGTATGCCATCCCCCGGTCCTTTGGGACCTTTATCCGAGCGCTCGTAATCAACATCACACCAAAATAATAAGTATTTCAACATGAGTAAGTATCTGGGCTCCATACCTTGATACCACCCTTTTCCAGAAGGAAATGCACATACGCTAATGGGAGCTACCCCTCATAACCTTGCCGCATCTTTCCAGTTTTGACCATTCCGGGGTGTGAGGCTCGACGAAGTCTCGTCCACAAAGCCACGCTTTATACAAAAGCTGTGCTTTGGGTTAACAAATGAGATAGAAATGATCACAAAGATAAGTGATCAAGCAAATGATCATATCACAAATGATCAAACAATGATCATTTCACAGCAACACTCATCATGTCACATTATCAAATTGGGAATATATCGCTAATAACCTTCAACTACATAACCTCTGAGCTCGTAAGTCTCAGAGAAGGGTGTTAAGCTAAGATAATAAATTCTCCGCCACCAACAGAAATATATTTGAAAGAAATCTGCTTTATATCTCAATTTGTAACGTCAGACATACAATCCGCACAAGTCTGTTCCGAGCTCGAACAGAACCGAAGGCACTTACAAAGAAGTCCTTGCAATCCGGATGTCCACAATCCTGATCGGATTGCCCATCACATATGGAGAACTCTATACCGGAGCAACTCGGTGCAGAGTCAATCGACAAGTCATCCTATCACTCTCGCAAATACCCGGTCTTCAACACCAGTCTTCAAATGCCATCCGTAACGACGTATCACATATTCGAAATGGGTTATACGACCCCAAGGTCCTTTCCCGGATAACTCAAATATTGAGCGCTTATTCAAAAATAAGTGTGGCATTCAAATTCAAACAAATCACAACAAATACCAATTCAAAGGTAAATATTGATAGTCGGTTATTGAACTATCAATGGATATGCATAACATCACCAGATTCCAAATAATTTTCCAAATTATTTATTTCCCAAAATTCATATTTTTACAAGATATATAATTTCAATACCTCAAAAATAAATCAATATTTATTTTTAAACAAATTCCCCTTTCTTTTATAAATTCCATAGTGAATTTACATTCCAAAATATGTACGAATATACGATTTCAATTATTCATTTTCAATTTATCTTCAAAAAGATAAATTCTCAAAATATTCACTTTATATTGGAAAACATTTCCATACTTACTTATTAAGTAATTCTCAAATCCATTTATTTTCAACACTTGGAAAATATTCAATATACTTAAATCGAGATTAAGTACATATTTCATTCTTTAGCAAATCATTCTCTTAAACATATTTATTTGGGCCAAAACGAATGTTGCGTAAAAAGTTGTTACGACAACCCAAAATCACTAGTATAGGGATTCGAAATTAAAATAGATATATAAATCCCAATACTATACAAAACATTTCCTTTCGGAAATCATTTACTATAACAACAGTGTTATAGTCCACCATTTCCTTCTATTTCTCGAAAACGTCTATTTCAACAATGAATGTTGAAATCTATGGTTTCGAATCTTAACACATTTTAAAAACATCATTAGATCATCTTAATTCTATTTAAAACATCACATCCAAAACATTTTCTTTAACATATTATTCACTTTTCAAAAACGTGAATATACTTCATTAACCAATTTCATCATTTCTATTCAGTCCATTTTAATGAATTATTCACTGTCTAAAACGTGAATATAACTCCATTAATAAGTTATACTTATCAAAATAAGTCGTTGCGAATTTATAAAACAACGTTTATAAATTCGATTTCTATTTATTTTATAACAACTTCCTTTATAAATCTCCTTTATTAACCTATTCCATTCATAAATCAATTTATAAACCAAAAGTCCTATTCAAAAATCGTTCTTTAAAACTTCCCAAATTATAAATCTTCTAACTTATAAGATTCATTTGTTCACTCAAATTTATTCTTTTAATAACTTTACAAATTCTATAAACCTACTGTTTATAAAATTCCATTTCTAAGTTCACCGTTTATAATTCTATAAATCTCATTCATTTATGAAATTCATTCACAATTCATTCTAACACTTATAAAAACTCGTTTTATAATTCCAATATTTTTAACTTATAAATATCCATCTTATAAATCTTTTATATAAATCAATTTATATTATTCCTTTAAAACGTCTTTAAACTCCTTTATAATTTCATCATTTTGATTTATAAAATAATCAAATTTCATAAATCCTATATTTAAACTTTTTATAATAAATTCAAAAATCGCAATTTAAACTATTTTATAGAATCATTTACCTCATATTTTCAAAAATCAACTTTTAACTATATTTCTCAAAAAAATAAAATTTTATAACATTAAAATTATACGTTTATTTATTTAAAACGAATCAATTCCAAAATTATTTTATAAAACGTATACTTTCAAAAATCACTTTAGAAATCTTTTAAAATTCCAAAATTGGCGCAATGATGCTACACACCAAATAGTCAATCACGACAACAACGACATCATATATCGATATGATAATCAACGAATATCAAAATATCCATAATCAAATAAATACAGTTGAGGAATCCAGTTGGATCCCTCCAACCTGTTTTCCTGCATCCAAAGATGTTAGCACAATACCAATTCCATTCCAGTACGGAATTATCGCGGTATATAGGATTTAAAATATTATCCGCTTAATAGGCGGCGCAATAGGGTCTCATCCGCTATATACTGTGGGAAATCAATTCCAAGTACATAAATAATACCAATTTCATTGTTTACGAAATATTCGCGGTATATGTTTTTAATAAATAACATCCGCTTACTAACGGCGCATAATGTCTATTTTAACAATCAATAGATAACAATCATCATTTAAACATACATTCAAGAATTTTAAATCTAACTATTTAAAATTAAAATCGAAACTGATTCGATTGAGTGAGAAGTTCTCACCTTGATTTAAATTTCATTTTAGTGATTTATTTCGAATGGACATTTAATGTTACCCAAAATTTTGCTAACTCCAAACGACTCCAATCCATTTCCATCGCGTAGTGCTCGTCCATACGATTCCAACGCAACTGGTTTCGCGCATTTTCGACCTCGTATGAAAAAGATATGATTTTTCAAAGTTACACGAATTTTTAACTTAATAAATATACAACTTATATTTAATTTTAAACCTATTCACAATCACAGCCGTTGATCCCACTTTGATCCCATATGGCTGCACGTCCCTTTCCTTTCTTCCATCTTCATGCGTTCAACTCTACAGGTTGATCACGCAAGAAACCCACTATGCTCGAAACTAGGGTTCAATATTTCGGCCACCACGACGAACATGAACACGATCAACTACCTCCATATTGAAGCCCAACTCCTGCTCCACTCACGGCCACCACCACTTGACACTCAGCCCTACATCTAGCACGCAATTCGAACTTTCCCATTGATCCAAAGCTCCAAACACGATCATGACCGTTCAACTACTAGATCTCATTGTCGTCTACAACTTTCATGTTGAAAGTTTATTGAATCGTTGCACGGATTTGAAGAAAAGAGGGGGAGAAGATGATTGTTTTTCGGCCATTCATCACTATCGAGGCGGCGGCCTGATGTTTGACCTAGGGTTTAATTTTCTTTGCAAAAATGAGATATTGGGGGCTTTTATAGAAAAATCGACGTACACTATTCATCCCGGATTTTCCGAACACTAAACGAAGCATGCCGGTTGGCGTTCCTAAGGTTTACCCCGCGTTCTGAACATAATGAAACGTGTTTCGGGAGCTAATTCGGTCATCTGTGCGAGTAATGGCAATAAAAGTTCGATTTAAAATTAAACCGATTAAACGATTTTCTAGTCGTTTTAGCTTGTACCAGACAAACGGTAAATCCGATTGACATGAAATTTGAAACCATACATTAATATCACATTACGGATCTGATGAAACTGGTTTCATCGAATTCCGAGACTGTTTGAAAAATGGCTATTTTAACTCGCCAAATTAATATTAAAAACAATTTCGATACGTTTCGGGCTGCTACGGTCAAACGATAACTCCGATTGCTACGAAAATTGAAATCCGGTAATAAAAAACTATTATGGATCCAATGTAACTAGTTTCGTTCAATTCCGAGACTGTTCAAAAATTGGCTATTTTCACTAGTCGATTAAATATTAAAATATTCAATTTTCACAATTAAACTCTTAATTCGATTTTAAAAGTTCTAAAATATCGTTCTAACTTCAATATGATATAATAAAATTTTACAAATCATTTTCAATCATATTTAACTCAATTTTCGATTATTTCTATATTTTGACATATTAAATTATTGATTTAATTGTTCAATTAAATCCAATTATTCGAAATAAAATGTATTTGACTTATAAATTCCACTTATTAATATTTAAAATTAATTAAATATACAAATTTTAATTAATAAAAATCCTAGGTCGTTACACCACTAATTGCCTATTAGTTAGGTTTATACTAATTTATTTTCCTATTAATTATTAGCAATGCCTATTTTATCGCCCATTAATAGGAAATTCTACCTATTCGCTTTCCTAAATATAATAATAAGTAATGAACGTTACACGTAAACAATGCATGAATAAACATTGTTCTTCTTTATTAAAACAATAAATATGTATAAACTACTTCTTATCCAATATATCCTGGTCATGAATATGTAACTACAATATGTTATCTATATTTAATTTTCTAAAATTAAATTTCATAGGTTAATAAAAATTGAAAGATTTACTACGTTTGAAATTATAAGGAATGGATAAATTATTTCTTTATTTGGAATTAACATTGTAAACTATGGGGAATAATTCTGTACTTTACACATCTCTTTCCTTTTTGTTTTATACCGTGTCAAATTAAGCGTCGCCTTTTTAAATAAAAAGTGGAAAAGTAAAAAAAAATTAAAACCAAACGGATGTTCTTTCCACAAATTAAACTATGAAAAATATTCCACTTAATAAAAATTTGTGCAATAATTCAAAAATATTATTTTACACCCAAATACGGATCTAGAATAAAAATATACAACATTCTATTCTAAAACCCTTGGGACAGATTTCTAGATCTAGGTGTAAAAATATTTCAAAATAAGTCCAAATAAAGAACATGTAGGCAACAGTCTTCTATACAAATCTAAGCTTGCAATTCATAAATAATTTTTTTGAGCATAAACATCAAACATATGCCAATGGAACAAAGCAAAAATAAAATTCCCTACTCACCTTTTAAAGGAGATCGAAATCTCCAAGTCTGAAGTAGAACCTTAAATTCATCTCTAAATCCTTTTTAATCTAATATATATATATATATATATATATACACACACACACGGGATATATACGTAAAATAGAATTACATATCTGAGAAGGGATTTAAGACTGGGAGAGAAAATAGATCTAAAAATATATAGATATATAAGTCACCTCAAATATGCGTATAGTTGATTCTCTTCTCTTTTTATTAGATTTCTACTCTTCTCCAATTTGTATGAATATAGATACAAATATCTTGTTTCAATAATTTAGAAAGAAAGTGGAGAATACGAAATGGTAGAGCTTCGTTGCTGCCTCTAAAAAAATATGAGAGGTGAAGGGAATGTTAGGCCTGAATTTGTAGGTGTAAGAATATGCCTCGACCATCTGATCGACCTATATTAATTCCGAGTAATCGGCCCAAGGCTAACCCTAGCCGCCATAGACGAACCGGTCGACTGCCCCTTCCTAGGTGCTTATCGTCTAGCCCAATATAGATGTAGGTTCCAACTCGAGGCATATGGTAATGTGATAAAGTAGTAGTCCTACCCAGCTAGAGTAACGACCCAAAATTTTTGTCATTCAAAATTAGAATATTTAGTTGATTTTTGTGTACTAAAAATTTAATTTTATGAGTTAAATAACATATATTTCAAATATAAAGATTTATTTGATAATTAAATTGTCAAATTTAATATTTGAAATTATTTAAATAATTGAATTCTAGATTTATGAATGAAAATTATTTCTAAAGTTGATTTAAATTCTTTTTATGTTAGAATGGAGTTGGTAAACTTTTAAAGTTGAACTAAAAGTGAATAACAGAAATTGGAAATTTTATATTTTAGTTAACGTGTAAAAAATAGCTTTTCTGGGGCACTATCTCTGATTTCAACGAAACTAGTGTCATTGGATCCGCAATAGTGAATTATTGTATGCCGTCGAATTTCGTGGCAATTTGACATACCGTTTGGTCGTGCGAGTTCGAAACGCGAAGAATTTAATGAAAGGAATTTAAATTGAAATAATTTGATTTTGAAAACTATCTTCTGTATATGAAGGTATTGGCTTTCGATACATATTCCATTGTTTCGGAATAGGGGTATAACTATAGAACGCCAGACGGCACACTTTGTTTGGAGTTTGAAATTTCCACGGACGAATAGTACTTTGGAAAGTTTTCTATAAATAGCCCTCAACATTCCTCCATTTCCAAAATCTGACACTAAAATAAATTTCTACCACCATTTCCTTTAACCAAATCCAATGGTTGACGTTGATTGGAGCCTCTAGGAACCAAATTAGCCAATGGCTTCAACTACGAAAATGTTGAGCATGTCAACACGAAGCTTCACTATACTTGGATCGTCGAATCATCGATCAAGGCAATGTAATTTAAGTAGAGTTCGCAAGCAGCTCCATCTCATTTTTTGGGTTCGCTTGTCCATGGCAGTGCTCGCGCGAGGTGTAGGCGGATGCGGCGGCAAGGTGGCGCATGCGGATACTGGTGGCGACGGTCTGGGTGGCTGCGCGATCAATGATTGAAGTTTTAAAAAAACACGCGTGAGGGCCTGGAGCATGAAAACGTGAAGAGGAAAAAAGGTTGAAACATTTAAAACTTATTTTATTAAGTTAATTTATATTTGATTATATCGAATGTGAATCATCTATAACTTTCTCGTACGAGGTCCAAATCGAGCACGCCAAGTTGTGTTACGTTCGTATCGGTGAGCACTATGCTATGGAGTTGGATTTGATGAATTTGAAGCTAATAGGAATTTTGGGTTAAATTGAATGAACGCTCAATTTTAATTCAAATTGCAGCGCTATGGCTATTTCTGGCATTTTTTAGAGTAAACCAACCTCTCTAGTCTGCTTATATTTTTATATAAGGGAGAATAATTTTATTTATGATGTTTGTTGCTTATTTGGATGATTTACTACATATGTTAGTTGGCTTGGATATATTCTTGCCTATTGGAGCGGATGAGACGCTATTACATTCTCGTGTAAGAGTGGATGACCCATTGTACACGAATCCGACATTGAAGTGGTTTATTTATATTTTTATGATTATATGATGCCTGTCGTGCAGGGGGACAGGTTGAAGGAATCCCACATGATTCCTCGCACTATTGATTTGCTATTCAGATATATGTTGTGTAGGATGCCATATTTGATGACATGGATTTGTTTTGCTCATTTAGTGCTATAGTAGCACTGGGCCTTATTTTTGGTATTTTGAAATGCTAAAATTGATGATCTTGAATTGAAATGGTTTTCCAAGTGATTTTGAAAATATATATTTTTAATAATTTTTAAATTGTTTAAAGGATCAGACTTATTTTTAAACAAGTAAAAAAGTTATAATTTTTGATATTATAAAAACATTGTTTTGTGAAATATTCTTAAGTAGAGATTTCTGAATAAGTTGATAAAAAGGATTTGCAGAACTGATATTCTATAAATAATGGAGTAGATTTATAGTAGGAATTTATACATATTTAGTAAATGGATTTGAAGCTTTTTGGTAAATGGATTTATAAATGGATTTTAAATTGAATTTTATTTATAAAGAAATGTTTTATAAATGGAATTTGTATAGTAAAATTAGATTTTTACAAAAGAACGGATTTATAAATAGGATTTTGTAAATAAAGAGTTTTATAAAATGGAAGTTTTATAAAATTGAAAGGAGATTTATAAACATAGTTTTATAAATATGGAAATGATTTATGTTAAGAGTTAGATATGGATTTTAATTTAAAAGAATGTTCAGAAGAAAGGTTTTGATGAAGTATGGTATTAATAGTAATTTATCTTTTCTAAGCAAAAGTTTTGAAATTAATAATTCCAAATGGAATTTAAATGATTCTGAATTTTTTTTTAAAATGTGATATGTATCGACAACATAGGTTTCAACGTTCATTGTTGTAGTAAATGTTTATGGGTAAGTAAGGAAGGCATTGACTATAACACTGTTGTTATAGTAAATGGTTTCCAAAAGGATTTTTTTGTATATAGTATATAGGATTATATAGATGCAATTAATCAGATTCCTATACTAATGTTTTAGGGGTTATCGTAGCGATGTTTTACGCAACGTTCATTTTAACCCAATAAATTATGTTTTGACGTACCATCATGCAATACATGGATTAGTTCATATGATCATACTAAAGGCTTGTTGGTGTAGAAGCATTGCTTCCTATACTTAAAACCTGCCTTGAGGCATACGAACTCGAGAGTTATATGGTTATAGAAATCTATTTGGCATGTTCCTAAATGGTAGTGTTATTAAATATGCTTATACCGTTGATATAAGTTTATGGAAATATTTTCCAAGTGTTGAAAATGAAATGAATTATGAACATGGTTATATCATTAATATAAGTATGTGGAAATGTTTTCCAATATAGGAAGATTGAAATAATTTTGATAATATATCTATTTAAAGATAATTTGAAGTTAATATTGGGAAATTGATTTAATTAATAAAAGATTGGTTAAACGAGCATAGTCATTGCTTTTGGTGGTAGATTTTATTGTTTGACTTCATAGTTAAATAACCAACTATCAAATATTGGTCTCTTTATCATCGTTGATTCAGAGAGATTAGGGTCGGATTTATCCGGGAAACACTTTTGACCGACATATATGCGTTTGAATGTGTAGGTCTCGGAAGGCATTGATATTTGGGATTTTCAAAATGAAGGACTGCTTGTCGATCATTTGGGGATAAACTCGCAATATACATATAGTATTAGTGGTCTCTTCATCATAAAATAACTAATGCAACTACTAATTGTTACTGATCTTATGGGTGATTCTCGATAGGATGTGGTAGGAGAGTGCTTTCGGTTTGTCTTGTTCGTAGACAACTTGTATATATGAATGTCTGACGTTGTATTTCTAATTACATTGATTGATCTCTATGAACGTATCATCCGTTTGGTGGTGGAGAAGGCAATTCACCCTTTCCTGAGTCATATGGACTCGGGAGTTATACGTTTATAGAAGTAAGTTGTGTGATGATGGGATGGCAATGTGGCATTCAAAGAGGAAAAGATATGTGCTATGCGAAAGGTAAACGTGTTCTTGAGTCTCACACTCGGACATGAAAGAAACATGGTTGATGTATCAAGGCTATGTGGTTCACAACCATAGGATATGATCATCCCCTTCTAGATATATTTATTCCTGCTATGACGTTCGGGTTTTAATTTATTGTTAATGTATGCGATAAGGGCCCTCGAATAGGTCAGTAACGACATGGGTGATGAAAAATTCGGTACTATCTAGAGGGAGAGGTAGGTCGGCCTTACGTTGGTAGATTTGCAGATGTTCTGTAGCCTCGGTAGATTCCTCTAGAGATGTATTGTCGGAAGGTAGTCCCTTCAGCAAGTCATTTGTATTGAAATCCATTACCCACTACATGCCTGCCATTTTGTTTGTAGATACAACTTTGTGGCTTGTATGCTAGAATTTAATCAATGTAACAATTTTGGCTATGATTAATATAATTTGTATAGGCTAGTATAATAAAACATGATTTGATATGAAATGTTTTGGTTATCGTAAGGTACAAACCCGTATGTGTTTATGTGTGGATGTGATCTTACGAGATACCTTTTTTTTGATAAAAGAAAGTTTTTATAACTTTAAAAATTCAGTTGAGAGTGTTTTCTCATGCTGGTTTACAAGACTGATCCCGGTGTTCTTCCCATACAATGCTCGGGTCAGACCAAGCATATTTACAGATTTAGATTTGGATTATTTGGAGCTTCAGTAGACGAACTGGACATCTTTTCGTCATATTCACGTATATATTTATCTTTTCGCTGCATTATTGTTTAAATTGTCAGCATTTGTAAGGAAAATTTATTATAACCATCTCGGCTGATGATTGGTGATATTGTTGTACTGATGGATGGATGTACGTATATATAACAGTTTTTGTTGGCAAAGATCGGTTATATTATATTATATGTTGTTCTGCTGTGATTATGAGATTCTATGATTTTTTTTGTTTCTTTCTCTCTTTTTTTCTTCTTCTATTTTCTCTTCTTCTCTCTTCCTTCTTTTTCACGATTATCCGTCTTTCCGTTTGGTTTGGGTAGGACATGTGCGGTTTATTGTCACCTTGAATTGGGTCGGATTCACGGGTCATCACATTTGGTATTAGTGCTTAGGATTTTGCAAACACCTAGGATTTGGTTGGTGCTCATTATAGATAGAGTTAGTAATGCCCTAGATTGATTTTAAGTGCACATTTGGTATTAGTGCTTAGGATTTTGCAAACACCTAGGATTTGGTTGGTGCTCATTATAGATAGAGTTAGTAACGCCCTAGATTGATTTTAAGTGTATTATAAATATGAGCGCCTATTTTTTAGTGATTATAAAAAAATATTTTATATTGTGTCATTAATTTTTTGAGCAGCTTATGAATTTTATTCGATTTCTGGGACGCCATGTTATCGATAGAGATTTCTAAACGCTTAATCAAGGCAAACTGACACAATATTATTTTAAAAGGGGGTAAATGAAATAATTTTACTTAAACTATACTTTATATATATATAAAGGAATAAGTTTTTAGAAATTATTATAGTTACATGTGGATTATTGGTTGTTAGTGAATGGTAATATTTGATTACTATCATTTTTCATTAGGTTTTGTGTTCTAATAAAGTTGCTGTTACACTATAAACAATGATAAAGAAATAAAATAAGAATTGGTTTTATGTAACCAAAGTGAAATTATACATGAGTATAAATTTATAAATGTGGTTTAGAAATAAGAAAAGCAATAGGAAATAAAATGAATGGGATATAATAAGAAATGTATTAGAATAAATACGTAAATTATATGTATATTATTTTATTTGCATTACTATTTGATGCAGATTCGAATATACGATTTTGAGGTAATCTACACCGATCCAATTTAGGATTTTTCATATGATTTCTTAATGGCCAACCCTAAATTTGGATTTTTGATTGATTTTGATATTCTCTATCATAGTGTATGGCCATGCAAGGAGAATAGCAGTTTTCTGATCAAGGAACAAGATCTGAGTCTGCACAAAAATGGTCGTGTGTACAATACTAGTTCAGAACGGAAATTGTGTGATTGAGCGAGCGAT
Organism: Allium cepa; assembly: GCA_030765085.1. Classification (NCBI taxonomy): domain Eukaryota; kingdom Viridiplantae; phylum Streptophyta; class Magnoliopsida; order Asparagales; family Amaryllidaceae; genus Allium; species Allium cepa. The sequence continues at coordinate 379,933,480 of CM060942.1, read as the reverse complement.
CAGGTATGTTTTTGCATATGAATGATATTTGTACATTGTACGGGGTTTAATAAATCAAATGTTGACATTAGAAAATGCAAATTTATATAGTTATGAATTAATTGGATGAATATTAATTGTTTTTTTTGTTTCTTTTGTTGCATTTGCTACATTTGCATATAGTTGTTGTATAGTCTATGTTATATATTGATATTACTTTTCCTATACATGTTCTCATTGGTCATTCAGCGTTTAGTAGGTATGATGGCGTATGCTTCGCATTTGGAGCTCGCTTTCACATTATATTAGTTGTATACGCTTGCTAATATATAATAAAAGGTACATATCTCAAATTACATATCATGTTTCATATTTTTTCCTATGGGATGCCTCATCCTCAAAGACGAGATGTATGTTTGTTATTTTATACATATATATGTATGTATATATATATATTGTGATTTTTTATGATCGAATAACGCAAAGGAGATGCTAGTTTAACTTTTTATAAATTTACGGTGTTAGAAAACTTTTGGGAATTTAGGAAAAAATTGATAACTAAAAAGAATAATTTAATTTTGAGTTATTAGTTGGAATCATATTAGTTGGTTTTGAAAAGTTAATAGGTTTTGTTGCATTTTTCTTACTTAGTAATTTTGAGGATGAAATCCTTTTATGGAGGGAAGAATGTAACAACCCAGAATTTTAGCTATTCATAATTGCAATATTTAATTGATTTTTAAATACTGAAAAGTTAATTTTATAAGTTAAATAACTTATATTTCAAATTAATGATTTATTTGATAATTAAATTGCCAAATTTAATATTTGAAATTGTTAACAAGTTGGATCTAGGATTTAATGTGAAGGAAAATGGTTTCTAAAGTTGATTTACATTCTGTTTAAATTAGAACGGAGTTTGTAAACTTTTAAATTTAAATTAAAAGTGAATAAGCAGAAATTGAAAATTTTATGTTTTAATTAACATGTGATAAATATATTTTTTGGGGCACTATCTCGGATACCGATGAAACAAGTTTCATTGGATCTGTAATAGTGAATTACATTATGCCATCGGATTTCATGGCGATTGGGCGGACCGTTTGGTCATGCAAATTTGAAACACATAGATTTTGATTAAACGAACTTAAATTTAAATAATTTGATATTGAAAAGCTATCTTATGTATACAATGGAATCGGCATCTGATATATATTCTATTGTGTTCAGAATAGGGGTATAACATATAGAATGCCAGGTGGCACGCTTCGTTTGGAGTTTGAAATTTTCATGGATAAATAGAACTTTGGAAAATTTTCTATAAATAGCCCTCAACTTTTTCAATATTCAAACCGTATCCCTAAAATAAATTTTAGCCACCATTTCCATGAACCAAATCCATCGAATGACATTGATGGGAGCCTCTAAGGGCCGAGTTAGCCAACGACTTCAACTAGGGTAATGTAGAGCACGTCAACCAAAGCTTTCCTAATGTCGGATCATCGAATGAGGCGATGGAATTTCATTCGTGTTCGTGAGCAGCTCCACTTTGTTTGTTGGGTTCGATGGTCCACGCCATCGCTTGCGTGAGGCGCCGATGGAGGGGCTAGGGTGGCGCTTTTGGAGGCTGGTGGTGGCGGTCGTGGTTGCCGCGCGATCAGCTATTGAAGTTTAAAAATAAATTAAACATGTGTGAGGGCCTGGAGCATGAAAACATGAAGTGTAAGAAGGTTGAATGTTTAAAACTTATTTTATTAAGTTAATATATTTTTATTCATATCGAATGTTAATAATTTGTAACTTTCTTGTACGAGGTCCAAATCTAGCGCGACAAGTTTCATTACGTTCGTATCAGCGAGCACTATGCTATGGAGTTGGATCAGATGAATTTGGAGCTATTAGAAATTTTGGGTTAAATTGAACGGCCATTTCAATTTAATGCAAACTGGAGTGCTTTGGCAATTTCTGGCATTTTTGTGAGTACACTTATCTCTCTGGCCTGCTTATATATTTATATAAGTGGGAACAATTTTATTTATGTGATTTGTTGCTTGTTTGGATGATTTACTATATATATTAGTTGGTTTGGATTTATTCCCGCCTATTGAAGCTTATGAGAGACTATTATATTCCCCTATAAGAGTGGATAAGCCCTTGCATATGAATCTCGCCTCGAAGCAGTTGATTTGGTTTTTATGGTTGTATGATGTTTGCGATGCAGGGGGATAGGTTAGGGTGATCCAATAGGGTTCCTCGCACCGTTGATTTGCTTTTTCACATATATGTTGATATATGATGTGTTGGATGCCATATTTGGTGAAATAGATTTGTTTTGCTTATTATTTGCTATAGTAGCACTAGGCCTTAATTTTGGTATTTTGAAATGCTAAAAATGATGATTTTGAATTGAAATGATTTTCAAAGTGATTTTAAAAGTATATATGTTTTAATAATTTTTAAATTATTAAAGGGTCGGATTTATTTTTAAACAAACAAAATGTTATGATTTTTGATGTTATAAAAACATAGTTTTGGGAAATATTCTTAGGTAGAGATTTTTGAATAAGTTTATAAAAAGGATTTATAGAAGTAATATTTATAAATAAAGAAATAGAGTTATAATAGGAATTTATAAATATTTAGAAAATAGCAGAACGGGGATTTATTACGATAAAACATGTCCACACATACAAACAATCAAACAATCAATTTGTAGCAAAGCGAAAATTTATTCTGTTGTCTCATATCTGAACAATCCAAAAATCTATATTATAACTCATTCACATTTATATGGTTTCTTAATGGTATCGTACTTGAATCACTTGTATTCAAATCCATCTTTGAAAAGAAGTAACTTTAAACAATTTTACTTTTGGAAACTAAAGGAAAAAACCTTCTTTAAAAATAATAATTAATTATAAGTTACATCCTCATAAATAATAATTAATTTTAATTGAATCTTAACTTACTTTAGTTAAATAGTTAAACAATAATTAACTATTAATTAAACCAAAATTAATCTTTTATTAATTATTAAATAATTAATTAAACCTTCATTAATAATTAAATTTTAATTAATCTCAATTAATTAATTAAATAATATTTAGTTAAACTTAAACATTAAATTAAACCTTTAATAAATAATTTATTATAAATTAAATCTTTAATCAAATAATTAAACCCTTGATTAATAATTAAACCTATATTTAATTAATAATAAATTAAATATAAATAATTCACTTAACCCTTACTTATTTAACTTAATTGATAATTAATTAAAACAAATCTTAACTTTTAAATATAATTAGTTAAGAACAAATATTTATTTAATTAAAGTTAATAAACCTTGTTAACATTTATTTAGTTTATTAAATGTACACAAAAAAAATTTGAAGTATAAAGGCCAAATTTTGTAAATATCGAAATTTTAAGCGAACTACATCCATAACGACCATCGCTATGGATACCCGTAAGCTTTAACTTGTTTCTATCCTTATTTTGAAAACTTTACCTTAATGCTCACTAACTTTATAAAAACAAAAATAAGTATTTAAAAATAAAACAAGTTCAAATCTAACCAAATATTCGACTTTTAAAAACTAAAATCGTGACTTTCTTATACAAATTCCAATTCTCCAATACCCTACAAAGGTACCAACTTCTTCTTAGCTTATGCATTACATACCCAAGTCTATACACGACCATAACACCTAGGATAACATCATGCCACAAATATAAGCAAGATCTAATCTTTAACCATTTAGATTTCACATTCAAGTATAATATCCTTACATATCCAAGCAACAAGTGTGTGCATTTGTATATATAACCATCACATGTTAAATTAACTAATACTAACCATCACATCACACAATATATTAACTAATGTAAAAGAAAAAGCTTTCCCAAAAATTCAGTTTACTCACTGGAAACCCTTTGAAAACTTAACATACTTTGAAGTTTGGGAAGCTTGGAAAGCCACAAATTCTTCTCAAAAATGTGTCAATTTGCTCTCGAATTTTGGACCCTTTCCTCTCAGATTTTGGAAAAGCGGTCAAAAGGAAAGTTTTAGATAATTCTTTCCTCTATCATTTAAAAAAATAATTACTCTTGGAGCATCTAAGCTTGAAATCGAAAAAGTAGTGAACTATAAATCAGTAGCCATTGGAAATATACATGGTTTGGAAAAAAGAAAATTTGGTTTTGGAATTTTTTAGTAACAAGTTATGGCCGAAACCATTTCAGGTAAAATAGAGGAAAAAGAAGGAATTTTGAAGCTAAGTTTAAAATGTTATAAAAAGTTTATACTTGAAAATATAAAACTTTAGAATGCTAAGGAATCCATTAAAATTACCTTAGAGCTTATGGAATTAGAAACTGGAAGAGAGAAAATGAGAAAATGGAAAAAGAATTTGAGAAAAAATAGTTTTATAACATGTATACAAGTAAGATTACCAAAATACCCTTGTACTTTACCCTCCTCTATTACACGCCACCTCATCCATGTATGCATCCATGTCTCCTCCTAATACTACATGCATTCATGAATATAAGTACCCAAGGTTGCCATTATGTCAGTCATGCCTCTAATGGCATGACTTTTAATAATTTAGTTGCCAATGTGTCACATCGATGATTATCTAACTTCATTAAATTTGTTAACCTTAATATATATTATTAATCCCATATTATATACTTATTATACATGTGCATATACATACAAAAGTGTATACAACATTACAATCAACTTTATATGATGAAACATTTACACGATAGTCAATGTTAAAACTGGAGGAGCATGATTAACTAAAACCTATATGACAATAAAAAAGAAATTATCTCCCAGCAACAACATCTCAAAAATAATGTACTATACTATTTCTGAAAATCAATCTTTACATAAAAAATATATCTTGGGTAAAATTATTTCATTTACCCTAATTTCAAAACAATACTATGTCAGTTGGTGTGGCTCAAGAGTTTAAGAATCACTCTCAATAGCGTTGGCCAAATGCATCAACCAGAATTCATATACCACTCAACCGATCAAACAACAGAATATAAAACATTTTTATATCACTAACAAATACGTGCTCTCATATAATATACACTCAAACTCATCCTATGTGTAACGACCCAAAATTTAACCACTTCAAAATACAATATTTAAAGCGATTTTAAATATAAAATATAAAAGGTTTTATGATTCAAACAATATTAGATAGGATTTGGAAGTAGAAATATACATAAAAATAGAAACATTTGCTTATATCGACAAAAGTGACAAAATCCTGATTTCAAAAAAGCAAGTTTAAATGGTTTAATGAATTATTTTAATTTATTTCCGAGTGTTTATATTTTGTAATAACATTACACAAATTTATTTTTAAATTTGGTTTACATAAATAAATAATTTAACTAACACGTGAAAATATGACCATAGAACATTTTGACAAAAATTAACGTTTTGTCGATTTAAAGTTTTCGCAACGTTGTTGTACCTTTACTTTCTTATATATGAATATATATTCAAATAGTATAAGTATTAATTAATTTACCAATCAAGTTTACTTTTTACTAAACATACTTAGAAAATTCTAGAAAGTAATTAATAAAAAGTAAGCATAAAAAGACAAAAAGTGTTATAAAATTCAAAAAGTAAACATTAAACTAAACAAACTTAACTATTATATTCTTTACTTAATAAGTAAGTGAGAATGACATAAAGTATCTGTAACGACCCCTAAATTTAACAGTTTGAAAATGGGTTGTTTAATTATTTTAAATATTCAAATGCAGAATTTTCAAACTTAAACAATCATGTTTCACATGATAAATAAGAATGTTAAACTTATTTTTGATACTGAATAAAGATTTTGGATTCCTATTGTAAAATTGACAAAAGTCGGATTCCGATAAAGTAGGATAAATATTCGATAAATTTGTTTAAAGGATAAATAATTCATTTTAAATACATATATATAATCCATATCAAACTCATTTTATAATAATTGTAATTTAATATATAATGGTTCGATAAATATATAAAACTTGTATTATAAAATTAAAAATTTCGCCGCATATCGATAAATGGATGTCGTATTTTTATAAAAGATTTGGATATTGTTTTATATTATTTTATAAGTCAAATATGCTTGTTTTAATTATTTAAAAATAATAATAAATTTATTTTTAAGTTCGTTTTACATGAATAAATAGTTTAACAAAAATGTCAAAATATGACCGAAAAACATTTTGTCGAAAATCAACGTTTTCCTCAAAATAAGTTGCCACAATATTATCACACCTTTGTTAACATGTTTTAACATATATGTTACACATTTTAATATATTACACATTTTAATAACTAAACATGTTTACTTTTACTAAATAGGATTAGAAAACTTCTAGAAGTCATTAGTAAAAGTAAGTAAGAATAAACAAAAGTAAGAATAGTAAACATCAAATCGCATTAAATCAAAATCCAAAAAAATAATTACTTTTATTTACTTAATCTTTAAGTGAATAAGACATAAAGTAAGAATGAAAGGATAATGTAAGAGTTGAGAAAATACAGTTTACTTTAGGTTGAAGTAAGGCTAGTTTGGTAGTTTGGTAAGAGGTTATTTTGGTAAATTTATCACTTCTTTCTTTTTTCTATAAACACCCACCTCCTTCTCTCATTTCATTCACATTTTTTCTTCATTTTTTCTCAAGATTCTTTACCTTCTTCCTCTCCTCTTTAATGTCTTCCATACTATATAAAAAATTAGAAAGAAATGATATCAAAATATTTTACAAAATTTTTGAAAGAAATCAATGTACATTCTCTTCAAATCAAACTCCTCTTTTCTCCATATTTTACCTATTATTCTCTCGGCCATAACTTCTTCATAACTGAACCTAAATACAAAACTATTTTTTCAAATCATGTATTTTTCCAATGGCTAGAACTTTTGTGTTGGCCATTTTGTCTCATTCTATAAATTACTAGGTCAAAACTCCACATCTTTCTAGTGCATTCTCTGGCCCAGTTTTTAAGCCAGAGAGTAGGCTATTTTGTTTTGATCATAACTGATTCAAATTAAGAAATTTTAATTTTCAAACCACATAAAATTTAGGTGTCTACTACTTTTATTTTGATCACTTTTTCTAGTTTTGAGGTTTTCTATATCTGTAACTCAATTCTTTGAAGTATATTTTCAAGTTTTATATTTAGGAATCCGAGAATAGCTCTTTTTCTTTTGATCATATCTTCCTTAAAACTAATCAAAATCAAGTGATTCTTTTTTTAATTCAATAGAAAATAATTTTCAACAATTTTTCAGTTAACAAATTTTTCAAATTTTGAGAGGAAGAGATTAAAACAAAATGAGAAGATGACCTATTTTTCGGGTCTAATTTTGAGAATTCAAGGTCAAAGCTCTACCACTTCTTCTATATACTTTTGGCCCACCTCCATCTGAAGCCTTGGCCGAGCACTTTGAAGGAAGGGAAAGTTATTTACTAATGTTTAATTGGAGTAGGAAGTAGTTTGTGAAGCATGGATTAGTTTGAATGTTGGTAGGAATTTAATCGCTTTGGTTTATGGTGAGAAACTATATTCGATATTTTTATTTATATATACACACGTTTGATGATGTGTTATGATTGTTATGAATGCTTATATATGCTTCGATCATCAAGTATTGATTTTTGATACGATTGTTAAATTTTTGTACCAAGTCATCTTAATGCACGTCGATAAGCACAAAGGAAATCACTTTCCTTTTGAAAATGATATGGTGTATATGAAATGCTTAGACCTTTTGGAAATAGTTTTAAAATGAGTTAGAAATGTTTTATAAACATTTAAATATGTTCAAAGAAATAATGAAAGAAAATTAGTATTTCATCTTGTATATTTGAAATATGTCCAAGACAATTTTTTAAAAACATCGCGGTTTTGTAGTTCGGAAACCAAAATGGGATTTCTTTATAAATGATATCTTTAAATGATTAAAAATATGAAATAAATTTGATAAATCTATTAAAATGGTTGGAAAGCAATTTGGAATGGAAAATATGGATTTCCAAATATTAAAGAGTTGTTTAAATCAAATAAGCTTGTATAGCACTTTTATGCAACGACTTCTATAACCTTTTGAATATAGTTTTAAACTTAAGAATTCTTTCCTATGTATATTTTTTGGATAATTTTAAAATAATAATTACATAATTTAAAGATTATTAGGAAGTTTTAATAAGAGTTTGAATAAATGGTTAAGAGGAATTGTTTATATAGCTTAAATAAAATGTAAAGAATATTGAATGTATTAACAAACTGAGTATGCGGAAACGACTAGTACATTCGTCTCGCCTGTGAGATTTGTGAAGATAAAACAAGGTGCTTAACTAAGGTTAGGAATGGAGCAACCAGTACCCTGAACTTACCTGCCCGATGTTTTCTCTTTTTAGGCGAGGTGTGGAATAGATCAAAAGAAAAGCCTGGATGCTCTAAAGGATCATATTTAAGTTTTTCCAAGACAAATGAAAATAAGGAAATTCTTTGAATGGTGTTGAACCACTTAACATCTTTTATTCTTCAATTGGATTTTTTAGGAACTGGATTCGAATTTAGGTGATTCCTATCCAAAAAACCCAACAGACAAATTTTCGAAATAAAACATATTGAAGACAAAGATTGTTGATGACAAAGATATTCATGATGTAGGATTACTTGCAACTAGTGTGACGCCCCACCTCTATGCTCGCAATAACAAAGAGTATTAAAAGAAATACTGTCTGTTTTCACGAAGAATAAGGCTGGTGTAACATTCCCATTTTCAAATCAAATTTAAATTGGTAAGTTATTTAATTTTAGCAATTTAATTGTGGATTAATTTGGTATTTTCCAAATTTACATAGATATTTGTTTGTTTATTAATGAAAATGAATGTTTTTGAAAATAAATGGAATTTAAAATTCATTGAGATATAACGTATATAATGTAAATATTGGCAAAGAAAAAAATTCTTCTAACATTGTATATGTATATACACACATATAAATGAATTAAAAGGTGTGTTCATTTATAAAATAAATATGATATAAAAAGATTGTCTTTGAAAATTGTAAATGTAAACATTTACATAAGGAAGTGAAGAAGTAAACATACATATATGCATGTTTATTTATTAATGTATAATAAATTTTAAAATTAGAATTATTTAAGTTATAGATATATATATACACACACACATGTATTTTGAAATTATAAATATGAATACATTTAAAAGTATTGAAAGGTATAAACTGCATACATATAGATATATGGATAGTTACTTATTTAAAATATAATAGTTTGAAATGAGTTTAATATTCTTTTTCTTTAGGTTATACAAATATAAATAGAGAATATAGATAATATATATTACTAAAAGTAAATCAATATACATATCAAAATTTTTGTTTATACAAAGCTTTGAGTTGAATGCGTAATTTGAAAGTGTAAAGTTTAAAGTACATGAAAACAAAACAAATGTAAACATACCTTTAGATCTTACATATCTATATACATACAAATAGCATCATTACTTTTATTTAAAATAATGAAATTTAAAAAATATAAGAGACTTCACATCTTACCATATGCCATCATATAACATATCTTAGCAAATCTCAGCAAAATCTGAAAAAGGATTTTTGCATCACATACCTAAATATCAAAGCCGTTCAAAGCATAGATATCAAAAAGGAAACAATTCAGTTCAAACCAAAAGGAAAAAAAATCAGAAAGAAAAAAAAAGGAAGAAATAGCAACCTGGAAAAGCAAATCTGGGTTCAAAGCCACCAACCTGAGCAAATCAAAGTTCAGGCAAGCAAAAAGAAATTCAAAAATCTTAAGAATCATGAAAATAATCTTCAAGCTTTGGAAGAACAAAAAAACAAGCCTGCATATTTGTTTTGGAAAAAAAAGGGAAGGGGGGAGCTACAGTTTTGCCAATGCAAAGTTCTCTGGAAAATCAATGAAGGCAAGTGAAACTTTTTTTTTAAATATGAATTTAATATTGTTAATCAATAAGTAAAGCAAAGATTTAAACAGCTTATTAACAGTGCAGGAGAAGAAAAAAAATCAAGATTCAATCTGGGTTTCAACTGCACAAATAAAAATAAAAAGGGTTCTCTGTATATACATTCAAACTTGTAAGTAATTTAAATTTTGTTTGTTATTAGTGAAATAAACAAATAAATACAATAGAAAAGTAAGCAAGTTTCTTTTTACGACTTGCAGGTTTAACTTCAGGATCTAAAAAAAAAAGAAAAAGAAAAGTATACAGGCTCAAAAATTCATTCCCTGTTTCCAGTTTCTTCTTTGTCTCTGCCTTATCCAAGATCCAGGTGAGCAAGCTTGACCTGTTCTGCCTTTTGAATGTTTAGATCGTGTTTGAAATATATGATTGTGAAATTGTTATGGATGCATCTACATGTATGTGTGTGAAGTGCTGTAGTCATGTGTGTGCTTACACATGAACAATTCTCTGTTGTTCTACAATCTCAAACCCAATAAAACAAATTTTAACTGCTCTTCTTACATTCAATATTAAAACAAGATCCTTGAAGATAAAATGATGGTTTGAATGTAAAATTATTTTTTAAAAATAATTTCAAACCAAAAACATTGGTAATATGCTGAAAAAAAATACAGTAAAAACTTATAAATATGTTGAAACCCCAATTGATACAATTCTTTAATCTATATACATAACTTGAATTAGCTTGGGAAGTTATGATTTTTGAAATCAAAATCATAATTTTAAGTGAAGTATTGAATGTGAATTTTAAGTTTGACTGAAATTTGATTTTTGGTCGATTTTTAATGATCGACTAACTCATGAAAATCGAATTTTGGTATGCAGATACTAGGGTGATCATGGATTGTTGGAAAAATACTAGAAGATTTTCTAATTCATTACAGTTTTAGATTTAAATTAAACTAGGGTTTCATGCTGTGTTTTAGTTAGCTTCAGGAAATTGGTTACTGCGTCATCAGTGATGCATCGGATTTCATCGCACGTGGGGGGATGGTGGCACAGTGGTGTGACGTTGCTTTGGACGAAAGGGTAGAGGCTCTGGTGAGCTAGGTTGTTGGGGCGAGGTCGTCGACCAATTTTGGTCCCAGTCAGGTCAAAGAGCTCGATTTTGATTAACGCCGTTATTGGGTGGTTTGCGTGCTCAGGCGAGATGGGAGAGACTTCGGTGATGGATGGGTATTGTGAACCATGATCGGAGATGCTGCGATCACGTGTGCACGTTCACATGTGCATATCTGCTCTCAGGAAAGTTTGGTTGGAGAAGATGAAGTTATAGCCGAAGTCGAACTCGAGGTATATAACAATATGGCTCGGAAAAAACAAGATGAAGCTCGAGTGTTGTATCGAGTCACATGCGAGGGTTTAACTAGACGACAGTTTTTACTAAGCAAAAAAAAAGGAAAAAAGAAAAAGGGAAGAGTAAGAAGAAGAAGAAGCGTACGAGTAGGAGAGGGAGACTCGGGAAAAGGTTAGGGGTACTCGGGTTTCACTCGAGTGAACAGAGGGTTTCCCTCGGGTAAATGTTTTGTACGGCTTTTAAAAACAAACCTTTTCCTGAATTTAAAAAACTGAATTTAAAAATTCAAAGAAAAGTTTAAAATAAGTTTTTAAATCATAATTTGATAGTGAATTCAAGTTAGTTTGAATCTTGGTTTGGAAGAATGGAAAATAATGTTTTAAATTCAAATTGTTTAATAAAGGTGTTTAGGTAAGTAAGTGAAAGTGAATTTAAAATGGGTTTTGAAATTGTAAGAAATAGGTTAAGTCAAAATTCTGTAACCTGGACTTAAGTTTAAAAATTTGAATTCTAGATTTTGTAATGAAAGAAGGTTTATAAATTTAAATGTTTTAGATAAGTTTAATATTTTGAATTCAAAGGGAATTTGATTTCAAACTCTTTTCAGTTTCCTTTATAACAAAAGTATAACTTGTAATTATGAGGTTTTAAAGGTTAGTTTTAAAACTGATTTAAAGATCAATGGGTATTCATTTTAAAATTGGAAGATTTAAAATGAAGCTTCAAGGGTAAACTTAAGATAAATGTTTTCAAACATATTTGCGAGTGATAAATGAAATTATTAATAAGTTTTCTTTAAAGTTAATGAAACTTTTTGATTTGTAGTTCATGAATTATTAGGTTAATTAGAATGGCTAACTAATGTTGTAATAATTAAATTAGTAATTACAAGTTTAAATTTGTTAATCAAAGTTAAGCTTAATTTAATTAAGGGTAATTAATTAAGATTTAATTAAATCATGGGTTTATTAATTAAAGTAATTAATAAAAGTAATTAAGAGCTAATTAATTAACAATTTAGGATTTATTAATAAACAGTAATTAAAGAAATGATTGATTTATGAAGGTGATTAAGACTTAATTAGTTGAAATTTATGATAATTAATGATTGATTAAAAAAATTACTAAGGAACGTAATTATGGGGATAATAAATTTAAAACCACAAAAATTTATTCACCTTAATTAAAGATGTTTGATTGTTATTGGATGTTGTGTGATGGATTGATATATTTGATATGTGATGTGATGCTACGTGATGCTTTGTACTGAGCTGCTATATTGGTGATGAATATACTGTCGTATGAATATGAAAACCCCTTGACCCGTAAAACGACATTTGGATTTCGATGCGATAGGGAGTCGGATTCCAGTTGGTTATCCGAAACCCACATCGAATTGTAATGATAAATCTTTGTGATTGATAAATTTATTTTATCTATGAATCTGTGAATAAAGATAAGCGTTATGGGATATACCGCTTATCGATATGATTGAATCTATGATGATGATGTTGTGCACTATTGTGTTGTACCCTTGGACTATACTATACACACACAAATATGGATTGCACGTGGAAATGGGTTAAGTCACAGATTCTTGAAAGTGGTTAAAAAAGTTTGAATATTTGAATTCAAAATAGTTTTGGAATTAGAATTTAAGCTTTTGAAAAAAGTTATTAAATAACTTGATTGGGTTTTGAAATTTAAATAATTTGATTTAAATTTGAATTCAATATTTGAAACTGAATTCTATGGCTTAGAAACTATGGTTAATAAGGGTTATTTAACATATAAATGGGTTTTTAACCCATTTTAAAAGCATTGATTGGGAATTTACATTCTAAACCCAAAGATTTTAACTGGAATAACTATAATTGAATTTTTTTGAAACAGAAACTATATGTTTTCAAATAATAAAAGCTTTCGCATAAGAAATGAATTTCCAAATCGGGTTAAAAGGATTTCAAGTCTAAAATGGAAATAGTTTTCCGAGTTATAGATAAATCTTTGGAAACATGCTTTGAAAGCTATAAACTAAATCTTTGATTTAAAGATTTAAATGAGTTAATCCAATCGAAATGGAAATTGTTTTTGCGAATCTATAAATAGATCTTTGTGAAACTAGGTGAACTTTGCGAAATGAATCTTTTTTATTTAAAGATTTAAAATGGTAATTTGTTTAACCATTTGAAAGAAAAGCTTTGGATTTTCAAGTTGTGACTTAACTGAAATCCCATATCCATATGTTTTAAACTATTGCGCTCATTATTAGGTTTAGCCGGGAGAGGACCTTTGTGTCATATAACCCATTCCGAATAGTGATACGATGTTACAGATTGCATTTGAAGACCGGTGTTGAAGACCGGGTGTTTTCGAGAATGATAGGATAACCTGTCGATTGACTCTGCCCTGAGTTGTTCCGGTATAGAGTTCTACGTTAGTGACGGGAAGTCCGATCGGTATTGTGGATACCCGGATTTGCAAGTGGTTCTTTGGAAGTGCCTTCGGTTCTGTTCGAACCCGGAACAGACTTGTATGGTTGTATGTCCGACATTACACTTTTAGATATTAAACTGATCTCTATCAAATACATTTTTGCTTGGTGGCGGAGAATTTATTCTCTTAGCTTAACACCCTTCTCTGAGACGTACGAGCTCATAGGTTATGTAGTTGATATTTATCAGTGACATATTCCCAATTTGGTAGTGTGGCATGCTAAGTGTTGCTGTGTGTTGATGATCATTTGTGATCAAATCATGGCTTTTTTATGAAGCGTAGCTTTGTGGACGAGACTGCATCAAGACCTCACACCCCGGAATGGTCAAAACAGGAAAGATGCGGCAAGGTTATGAGGGTCGCGCCCTTTAGGGTGTGTCATTCCCTTATGGTAAAGGGTGGTATCATGGTATGGAGCCCAGATACTTACTCATGTGGATACTGCAGATCTATTACTTTGTGATTGCTTTGTGGTTTTGAGGCGCCTCGGATAAAGGTCCCAAAGGATCAGGGGATGGCATGCTCGAGTAGTAGCTACCTAGTTACAGAGGTAACTCGGCCTTGTGTTGGCAGAGATCCGGTTAGGTTCTCGGGACGTCCCGCCAGAGGCGATCCTATATGGCAGTATGAAGTTCCTTAGCCTGACCATTTGTTGGAAATCCAATCAAAACAATACGTGCCTTGTACGGTTTTAGTTGTAGAACCTGCCATTTAACATGGCAGCTATAGTAGGCATAATATCATGGTACTTATGCTGGCTAGGATTAATATCATACTTTCGAAAGATTTTCCACTATGCACTAGTAATAATATCAAAGAAATTTTATCGTATTAAGCATCTTTGACTATCATAAGGGGAAATCTCCCCCAAGTGTGCGATTGCATTGTGTGTGTGCCGGGAGGCCTTATGATAGTTTCATTTTCTAAAAAGCATTGCGGAATTTCAAATTTAAATTCCTGTGTTTGTTTTAAAAGACCAAATGCTTTTGTTTGCTCACACCAGTCCCATGACTGACCTGGAGTTTATTGTTCCTATCCTAAACTCTGGGTGCCCACTATTTTCCCACACGGGCAGTCTAGGGTTGGGTTTTTTTTCCAGATAGTTAGGTTTAGTAGATTATCTGGAGCTAGTTCAATCTTTGGATCTGAACTGCACTTGTTTATCTTTGTCCATCATGATTGGGTGTTCGAGCTATTGCTGGATTGGTGTTTTGGAGATGGAGATTGTCGATACTGGAGCTCTTTCTTGAAGACCATATTAGAGTTGTTGTTCCGCTGCTGTGTTATCTTTTCTTTCCGCTGCTATTATCTTGTATCATATCTCTGATGTATATTCATTATATCATCTGTTGTATCATATTATATCAGATATTGTATCAAATGTTGTATATTGATATATTCTGTTTCTTCCGCTGTGTTGTACTTAATGTGTTATAAGCTCCGGCAAACCAGATTTGACGTTTGAATCTGCGGCATTTGAATACAATCGTCGTATTCGGTGCCGATTTTCGAAGGTCGAGTCAGGGTCGCTACATTTGGTATCAGAGCTGAGGGTTAAAACTTTAGCTCAGGAGTATAACACATTAAGTAACTCATTAGAGATAGGGTGAAGTATACCCTAGAATGAGTATATCCCTAAGATATCCGTTCGAGTGCCTCAGTAAATTCTCTTACTATCCACTGATAGTAAGTATGAGTGCGAGAAGTGGACGAGATAGGGGACAGGGAACCACTACAAATGGTCAATACCCTACAATAATGGAAACAACATTTCTTCTCAATCTCGTTTGATTCGATTCTAAATTCTTTTCATTGCTTCATGACAGCTCCAGAAAAAGGTTTCGGTGCGATGGTGGCCTTACGAATCGTTGTAGATAATCCTTACTTCGTATCTTCATCCATTTCTTATCAGGTTTTCGTTTTAAACTCTAATGAATTTGAAAATCGAAATTGGAAATTTTTAATAAATTGGAAAATTTTAAATTGAGTTAAATTGGTTAATAAATGTAAGAATAAATTTGAATTGTATAAATAAAACGATATCGGTTAAAACCAAATTTGAAATTCTATTGTAATTTCATGTGTATATCAAAGTCCGAAGAGGGACAAATTGATATATATTTTGGGATGTTCCGACCCGAATTTGGAATCCATATCTAGTGCTTGATAATTATAGAAGATTGAATCTATCCATCTATTTATTTTCTGGGATCCGATATATTCTACGAACGATTAGTTATCCCTTCGAACTAATCAATGCCCTCGTATATCCGTAGACCGATGGACCCAAATATCTTGTGTAATATTGGATGAGTTTGTTCTCATATTGTCGATATTCTGATTTGGTAAGCCAAATACAGAATTAATATTCAATTTGAATTGGAAAGATATTTCCCCATCTATCATCTTTTCTTTCTCGTCTCCCTTACAAATTTCGAGGACGAATTTTTTTTTTAAGGGGGGAATCTGTAACATTCCCATTTTTGAATCAAATTTAAATTGGTAAGTTATTTAATTTTAGCAATTTAATTATGGATTAATTTGGTATTTTCCAAATTTACATAGATATTTGTTTGTTTATTAATGAAAATGAATGTTTTTGAAAATAAATGGAATTTAAAATTCATTGAGATATAATGTATATAATGTAAATATTGGCTAAGAAAAAAATTCTTTTAACATTGTATATGTATATACACACATATAAATGAATTAAAAGGTGTGTTCATTTATAAAATAAATATGATATAAAAAGATTGTCTTTGAAAATTGTAAATGTAAACATTTACATAAGGAAGTGAAGAAGTAAACATACATATATGCATGTTTATTTATTAATGTAAAATAAATTTTAAGATTAGAATTCTTTAAGTTATAGATATATATATACACGTATTTTGAAATTGTAAATATGAATACATTTAAAAGTATTGAAAGGTATAAACTGCATACATATAGATATATGGATAGTTACTTATTTAAAATATAATAGTTTGAAATGTGTTTAATATTCTTTTTCTTTAGGTTATACAAATATAAATAGAGAATATAGATAATATATATTACTAAAAGTAAATTAATATACATATCAAAAAATTTGTTTATACAAAGCTTTGAGATGAATGCGTAATTTGAAAGTGTAAAGTTTAATGTACATGAAAACAAAACAAATGTAAACATACCTTTAGATCTTACATATCTATATACATACAAATAGCATCATTACTTTTATTTAAAATAATGAAATTTAAAAAATACAAGAGACTTCACATCTTCCTATATGCCATCATATAACATATCTTAGGAAATCTCAGCAAAATCTGAAAAAGGATTTTTGCATCACCCACCACAATATCAAAGATGTTCAAAGCATAGATATCAAAAAGGAAACAATTCAGTTCAAACCAAAAGGAAAAAAAATCAAAAAGAAAAAAAACGGAAGAAATAGCAACCTGGAAAAGCAAATCTGGGTTCAAAGCCACCAACCTGAGCAAATCAAAGTTCAGGCAAGCAAAAAGAAATTCAAAACATCTTAAGAATCGTGAAAACAATCTTCAAGCTTTGGAAGAACAAAAAAACCAAGGCTGCATATTTGTTTTGGAAAAAAAAAGGGGAAGGGGGGAGCTACAGTTTTGCCAATGCAAAGTTCTCTGGAAAATCAATGAAGGCAAGTGAAACTTTTTTTTTAAAATATGAATTTAATATTGTTAATCAATAAGTAAAGCAAAGATTTAATTAGCTTATTAACAGTGCAGGAGAAGGAAAAAAATCAAGATTCAATCTGGGTTTCAACTACACAAATAAAAATAAAAAGGGTTCTCTGTATATACATTCAAACCTGTAAGTAATTTAAAATTTGTTTGTTATTAGTGAAATAAACAAATAAATACAATAGAAAAGTAAGCAAGTTTCTTCTTACGACTTGCAGGTTTAACTTCAGGATCCAAAAAAAAAAGTATACAGGCTCAAAAATTCATTACCTGTTTCCTGTTTCTTCTTTGTCTCTGCCTTATCCAAGATCCAGGTGAGCAAGCTTGACCTGTTCTGCCTTTTGAATGTTTTGATCGTGTTTGAAATATATGCTTGTGAAATTGTTATGGATGCATCTACATGTATGTGTGTGAAGTGTTGTAGTCATGTGTGTGCTTACACATGAACAATTCTCTGTTGTTCTACAATCTCAAACCCAATAAAACAAATTTTAACTGCTCTTCTTACATTCAATATTAAAACAAGATCCTTGAAGATAAAATGATGGTTTGAATGTAAAATTATTTTTAAAAAATAATTTCAAACCAAAAACATTGGTAATATGCTGAAAAAAAATACAGTAAAAACTTATAAATATGTTGAAACCCCAATTGATACAATTCTTTAATCTAAATACATAACTTGAATTAGCTTGGGAAGTTATGATTTTTGAAATCAAAATCATAATTTTAAGTGAAGTATTGAATGTGAATTTTAAGTTTGACTGAAATTTGATTTTTGGTCGATTTTTAATGATCCGCTAACTCATGAAAATCGAATTTTGGTATGAAGATACTAGGGTGATAATGGATTGTTGGAAAAGTACTAGAAGATTTTTTAATTAATTATAGTTTGAGATTTAAATCAAACTAGGGTTTTATGCTGTGTTTTAGTTGGCGTCAGGAAATTGGTTACTGCATCATCAGTGATGCATTGGATTTCATCGCACGTGGGGGGATGGTGACACAGTGGTGTGACGTTGCTTTGGACGAAAGGGTAGAGGCTCTGGTGAGCTAGGTTGTTGGGGCGAGGGAGTTTTCGTCGACCAATTTTGGTCCCAGTCAGGTCGAAGAGCTCGATTTTGATTAACGCCGTTATTGGGTGGTTTGGGTGCTCAGGCGAGATGGGGGAGACTTCAGTGATGGATGGGTATTGTGAACCATGATCGGAGATGCTGCGATCACGTGTGCACGTTCACATGTGCATATCTGCTCTCAGGAAAGTTTGGTTGGAGAAGATGAAGTTATAGCCGAAGTTGAACTCAAGGTAAATAACAATCTGGCTCGGAAAAAACAAGATGAAGCTCGAGTGTTGTATCGAGTCACACGCGAGGGTTTAACTGGACGACAGTTTTTACTTAGCAAAAAAAAAAGTAAAAAAGAAAAAGGGAAGAGTAAGAAGAAGAAGAAGCGTACGAGTAGGAGAGGGAGACTCGGGAAAAGGTTAGGGGAACTCGGGTTCCACTCGAGTGAACAGAGGGTTTCCCTCGGGTAAATGTTTTGTATGGCTTTTAAAAACAAACCTTTTCCTGAATTTAAAAAACTGAATTTAAAAATTCAAAGCAAAGTTTAAAATATGTTTTTAAATCATAGTTTGATAGTGAATTCAAGTCAGTTTGAATCTTGGTTTTGAAGAAAGGAAAATAAAGTTTTAAATTCAAATTGTTTAATAAAGGTGTTTAGGTAAGTAATTGAAAGTGAATTTAAAATGGGTTTTGAAATTGTAAGAAACAGGTTAAATCAAAATTTTGTAACCTGGACATAAGTTTAAAAATTTGAATTCTAGATTTTGTAATGAAAGAAGGTTTATAAATTTAAATGTTTTAAATAAGTTTAATATTATGAATTCAAAGGAAATTTGATTTCAAACTCTTTTCAGTTTCCTTTATAACAAAAGTATAACTTGTAATTATGAGGTTTTAAAGGTTAGTTTTAAAACTGATTTAAAGATCAATGGGTATTCATTTTAAAATTGGAAGATTTAAAATGAAGCTTCTAAGGGTAAACTTAAGATAAATGTTTTCAAACATATTTGTGAGTGATAAATGAAATTATTAATAAGTTTTCTTTAAAGTTAATGAAACTTTTTGATTTGTAGTTCATGAATTATTAGGTTAAGTAGAATGGCTAACTAATGTTGTAATAATTGAATTAGTAATAACAAGTTTAAATTTGTTAATCAAAGTTAAGCTTAATTTAATTAAGGGTAATTAATTAAGATTTAATTAAATCAGGGGTTTATTAATTAAAGTAATTAAGAGCTAATTAATTAACAATTTAGGATTTATTAATTAAGAACAGTAATTAAAGAAATGATTGATTTATGAAGGTGATTAAGACTTAATCAGTTGAAATTTATGATAATTAATCATTGATTAAAAAAATTACTAAGGAACGTAATTATGGGGATAATAAATTTAAAACCACAAAAATTTATTCACCTTAATTAAAGATGTTTGATTATTATTGGATGCTGTGTGATGGATTGATATATTTGATATGTGATGTGATGCTATGTGATGTTTTGTACTGAGCTGCTATATTGGTGATGAATATACCGTCGTATGAATACGAAAACCCCTTGACCCATAAAACGACATTTGGATTTCGATGCGATAGGGAGTCGGATTCCAGTTGGTTATCCGAAACCCACATCGAATTGTAATGATAAATCTTTGTGATTGATAAATTTATTTTATCTATGAATCTGTGACTAAAGATAAGCGTTATGGGATATACCGCTTATCGATATGATTGAATCTGTGATGATGATGTTGTGCACTATTGTGTTGTACCCTTGGACTACACTATACACACACAAATATGGATTGCACGTGGAAATTGGTTAAGTCACAGATTCTTGAAAGTGGTTAAAAAAAATTTGAATATTTGAATCCAAATAGTTTTGGAATTAGAATTTAAGCTTTTGAAAAAAGTTATTTTAAATAACTTGATTGGGTTTTGAAATTTAAATAATCTGAATTAAATTTGAATTCAATATTTGAAATTGAATTCTATGGCTTGGAAACTATTGTTAATAAGGGTTATTCTACATATAAAAGGGTTTTTAAACAATTTTAAAAGCGTTGATTGGGAATTTAAATTCTAAACCCAAAGATTTTAACTGGTATAAATATAATTGAATTTTTTTGAAACGGAAACTATATGTTTTCAAATAATAAAAGCTTTCGCATAAGAAATGAATTTTCAATTCGGGTTAAAAGGATTTCAAGTCTAAAATGGAAATAGTTTTCCAAGTTATAGATAAATCTTTGGAAACATGCTTTGAAAGCTATAAACTAAATCTTTGACTTAAATATTTAAATGAGTTAATCCAATCAAAATGGAAATTGTTTTTGGGAATCTATAAAGAGATCTTTGTGAAACTAGGTGAACTTTGCGAAATGAATCTTTTTTATTTAAAAATTTAAAATGGTAATTTGTTTAACCATTTTAAAGAAAAGCTTTGGATTTTCAACTTGTGACTTAACTGAAATCCCATATCCATATGTTTTAAACTATTACGCTCATTATTCGGTTTAGCCGGGAGAGGACCTTTGTGTCATATAACCCATTCCGAATAGTGATACGACGTTATGGATTGCATTTGAAGACCGGTGTTGAAGATCGGGTGTTTTCGAGAATGATAGGATAACCTGTCGATTGACTCTGCACTGAGTTGCTCCGGTATAGAGTTCTACCTTAGTGACGGGAAGTCCGATCGGTATTGTGGATACCCGGATTTGCAAGGGCTTCTTCGGAAGTGCCGTCGGTTCTGTTCGAACCCGGAACAGACTTGTATGGTTGTATGTCCGACATTACACTTTGAGATATTAAACTGATCTCTATCAAATACATTTCTGCTTGGTGGCGGAGAATTTATTCTCTTAGCTTAACACCCTTCTCTGAGACGTACGAGCTCAGAGGTTATGTAGTTGATATTTATCAGTGATATATTCCCAATTTGGTAGTGTGGCATGCTAAGTGCTGCTGTGTGTTGATGATCATTTGTGATCAAAGCATGGCTTTTTTATAAAGCGTAGCTTTGTGGACGAGACTGCATCAGGACCTCACACCTCGGAAATGGTCAAAACAGTAAAGATGCGGTAAGGTTATGAGGGTCACGCCCTTTAGGGTGTGTCATTCCCTTCTGGTAAAGGGTGGTATCATGGTATGGAGCCCAGATACTTACTCATGTGGATACTGCAGATCTATTACTTTGTGATTGCTTTGTGGTTTTGAGGCGCCTCGGATAAAGGTCCCAAAGGACCGGGGGATGGCATGCTCGAGTATTAGTTACCTAGTTACAAAGGTAACCCGACCTTGTGTAGGCAGAGATCCGGTTAGGTTCTCGGGATGTCCCGCCAGAGGCGATCCTATGTGGCAGTGGGAAGTTCCTTAGCCTGACCATTTGTTGGAAATCCAATCAAAACAATACGTGCCTTGTACGGTTTTAGTTGTAGAACCTGCCATTTAACATGGCAGCTATAGTAGGCATAATATCATGGTACCTATGCTGGATAGGATTAATATTATACTTTCGAAAGATTTTCCACTATGCACTAGTAATAATATCAAAGAAATTTTATCGTATTAAGCGTCTTTGACTATCATATGGGGAAATCTCCACCAAGTGTGCGATTGCATTGTGTGTGTGCCGGGAGGCCTTATGATAGTTTCATTTTCTAAAAACCATTGCGGATTTTCAAATTTAAATTCCGTTGTTTTTTTTAAAAGACCAAATGCTTTTGTTTGCTCACACCAGTCCCATAACTGACCTGGAGTTTATTATTCCTATCCTAAACTCTGGTTGCCCACTATTTTCCCACACGGGCAGTCTAGAGTTGGGTTTTTTTTCAGATAGTTAGGTTTGGTAGATTATCTGGAGCTAGTTCAGTCTTTGGATCTGAACTGCACTTGTTTATCTTTGTCCATCGTGATTGGGTGTTCGAGCTATAGCTGGATTGGTGTTTTGGAGATGGAGATTGCCGATACTGGAGCTCTTTCTTGAAGACCATATTAGAGTTGTTGTTTTGCTGCTGCGTTATCTTTTCTTTCCGCTGCTATTATCTTGTATCATATCTCTGATGTATATTCATTATATCATCTGTTGTATCATATTATATCAGATATTGTATCAAATGTGGTATATTGATATATTCTGTTTCTTCCGCTGTGTTGCACTTAATGTGTTATACGCTCCGGCAAACCAGATTTGACGTTTGAATCTGCGGCATTTGAATACGAGTGTCGTATTCAGTGCTGATTTTCGAAGGTCGAGTCAGGGTCGTTACAGCTGGATAGGAGCGGCCATCCATAGTTAGTTCTTACACTAGTATTGGTTATTTCGATAGGAGTGATATATATTTTTAATTTTTCATCTCTTATTTATTTACTCCCATCGACATACCCAATTCCCATATAAAACGATCTATGATGGTACATAATAGTTTAGAACAATAGATATAATAATAACACAGATAATATAAATGTGGAACACAGATAAAACAAAAGTCTCGTATATATAATAACTGATGTCAGTTACAATACATGTGATACAGTACATATGATACAACTACAACTCTCGACTCTGGAAGTTACATGTACAAGTATATTATCGTATATAATATACATGAATACATATCTTCCTATACAAATAAACCGACTACAATAAATGACGACGACTACTCCAAAAGATATGAAGTGACTTCATAGCTCAAGCAGCAACCCAAAGAAGATATCAACAACCTGTAAATACTCAGTCTGACCCGAGTATTAAATTCAAAAGAAAACAATACACGGGTCAGTCTAATTCAAACTCAGTTATTAGTGCACTGAAGCAATAATAATTAAATAAAAAATTAGACGATAGTCAAAATAAATTCACCTATCTGATCCTTTAACAAGAAAATCGGATAACGGTGAATATAACACGTATAGTGTTAAACAATAATTCAGCAAACTCAAATTATCAACGAAGATAGATGAAAGGATTATTAATGAAGATAATTTAGAAAAACATCAGAATTGCCTAATCGGTAATTAACATCAAAATCTAATTGTTAATAAATTACTAGAAACTCATAATCTAATTATCAAATAGATAATTAGATAACAATAAAATGGTCAAATGAAATTAAATCAATTTAAACAATTGAAATAACCCTTAAAAACATCAATTCTAATTGGCTGCAGTACACGCTAACGTGTACTGCCTCGCCAATACGATATATGAAATACGCAAAAGATCAGTGGATCAAAAGTAATTGAAATATCAAGAAAAGCAATACCGTGTGGCTGCAGTTCACGCTTGCGTGCACTGCCTTGCCACTACAGTGATGATGTACCCAATGAATACCGTGTGGCTGCAGTTCACGCTTGCGTGCACTACCTTGCCACTACAGTGATATGCACACAATGAAAATTCACAAACGAACACAATGTCAAACCCAAGCTACAAGTCGGATTCAACTGTAGTGAATTCAAAAAACAAACAAAATGCAAAGGTCAAGTCACTACTGTCATGACTCAACACAATGAAACAATTCAAGTTCCGAAATGTCAAGAGAAGGAGACAACAGTGGTACAACAAGAGTGGTCAGTGAAGCCCAGAGCTAACAACAATGCAAAGGAACAAGCCTGGACAACATGAATGCGAACCCAAATGTACACAATGGATGTACACTACTAGTTGCACATGGATAGAATGAAATAGAGGTGCAACATGGAACTGCACAAGGCAGTGATACACATGAGGGCACTGCCGAATGAAGGTGTAAGCAACAAGAATATGGCCAGAACCAAACAGTATACTCAAGGCATCAACAAGTATAACAGTGATGTTCAGAGGTAAGCAACAAAATGGTTCAGGTATAAGCAGGTCTGACCACAAGGGCAATGACCGCATTTTTATGCAGTAACGGTCAAAAGTGAACAATCCACAAAGGCTACAACTTCAAGTGGACTAATGCACAGTGATGCATAACATCAAGATCAATTGCGAATGAATAATGCAGTGTATCAGTTTCTAATATGTGCCCAAGTGCAAATGCAATATGGGCCTGACAGTGCACAAATGATACTGTCTCGAGGTAAATAACCTCAAACAATCAATACCAACACATGAGCCACAAACTAACAGATGGGAACTTCAAAAAGTGTCAGACTCGAACATAGACAAGTACACAAGAATCCAAGTTTATATGCAAGAAAAAAGTGCAGTGATGAAAATGCAATGATATGCAGCAGTGAACAGCACATTGAAGCAATCCAGCA
This sequence comes from Allium cepa, assembly GCA_030765085.1. NCBI lineage: Eukaryota > Viridiplantae > Streptophyta > Magnoliopsida > Asparagales > Amaryllidaceae > Allium > Allium cepa. Next base: position 379,908,611 of record CM060942.1, on the reverse strand, counting down.
TATGTAAATGAACTGCAACTGCCGGAGTGGCACATAGTATGCAGGGATACTCAAAAAACAACAAGAAACTGGACGGAACAAACATCGAAAAGTCTTTGACTCAAGTGCTTACACAAGAATGCAATGGTTCTTTCACAAATATGCTACAGGATGAACACCCAATGCATGCAACTAAGCAGTGCCAGGGACTAAAACACGGCAAAATGCCAATCTACAAAGAGCAACACATAATAAACGAAACAACGAACCAGACAAGGCACGGTTCAAACCGTGATAGCCAAGTAACACAACAAATCAGAAATGATTCATTGATGCCAGCTGCAGCTGGGTTATCCACTCGAAGTCAAGTGATAAGAAAACAAGTGCACAACACTATCAAATGCAACTCTAATTTTTTTTTACACAGTTAAGTACAAAGCAAGGCCATAATATTCAGAACTCCAGGGAATCCCTAACTTGTAAAACAGCGAAACCACAAAGTACATGGCCAAAGTCGAGTATAAATATTAATACCAGTGGCAAGGCCAAATACAAGTTAAAACCAAATCATCACAACGAAACCATCAAGCCATGGAAGAGCAAGAAGATGAACCAAGTCAGAAATCATCCCATGTATTAAACAAATTCGAATGGCAATGATAAATCGAGTGATCAAAACCGCATGGATTAAAAACATCAAAGAAAACATCACTTTCAAACCAAAATCAACATGTCGAAAACACGATATTGGATTAGATGCGAGTGATAAGGAATCACTCACCTGGTTTTCGAACTTGACCAATTTGTTGTGGCCGTGGGAGTAACTCGAAGAGACAAACGAGAGCGAGATTGAGCAGCCGCGAAGAAAGTGAAGTCATCATCGATTCTCACGAGCCCTAGCTTGAAGACGAGTAGGAAGAAGATCGAGCCGCCATTTTCGTTTCCTTTTTTTTTTCGTTCGACTAGGGCATAGAGAATGAAAATGATGAGGAACGGGTCGAATTGAAATTAAAAAGGGAACGGCAATTGTTTCGATATTTCACAGCCCCAAGCTAAAGAAACTTGGGCCCAAAAATTAATTTTTTTTTAAAGCCCGAAATCCTCTCAACAATTTCAAACTAATATCAACAAGATAAAATCCCTATAGCAATTAACGACCAATATAATCGTCATTTGACGATAATTAACTATTACTAAACTCCGGGTTGTTACAGACTTCCCTCCTTATAGAAATTGCGTCCTCACAATCATAAGGAATAAATGGACCAAAGGTAACAACCATAAGAGCATATCATCACAAGATGAAGAAATTTGAAATAGGAAGTTCACCACAAAGAGCATGAAAGAGTAAGACTGAACGTGTTTGCTCGATGAATTCTCAAGATTCCTAAGTGCAATCCTTAGGATTTGAGAACCATTGAACTTCTGCAAGAAAAACATCGTTATTTCTAGGGTGCTACACCCCCGAAGCAATGATGTGAATAGAAGGTTGCTCAAGAATAAAAATCGGAAATCCCTAAGTCATTTTCGTAATTGGAAGACGTGGAAAACGTCATGAATAACAGAAAATTGAGCCGGTACACCGACGTAGTACAATATAAACACCAAAGAAATCTTTTAATTTCATAAAAGAACTTCACAAATTCTCTACAAAATTTAATTATCAAATAGATAGTCAGAAAACGAAAAAACTGAATAAATGCAATTATCAGCAATATTCAATTATCAATTAGATAATTAGAATACAGAAATCACAAAACAGCAATATCTAATCATTGATACGATAATTAGAAAACAGCAAAATCTAATTATCAACAAGGATAATTATAAAACGCTAACCACAAATCACAAAACCGCAATTATCTAGTTACCCAAACGGTAATCAGAAAACAACAAAGCTCTAATTATCAAAAACGATAATCAGAATTCTCAAATCAACAAATATTTAATCATCTTAAGCGATAATTAAATCTCAATATCTAATTATCACAAGCGATAATCAGAAATCTCAAATCATCAAATCAATAAATCAACAAATCAGCAAATATCTAATTACCAAAAACGATAATCAGAAACAACAAATATTCGGTTATCAAAAACGATAATCAAAACTAAAATCAACAAATATTCGATTATCAAAAACGATAATCAAATCAACAAATATTCGATTATCAAAAACGATAATCAAAACTCAAATCAACAAATATTCGATTATCAAAAACGATGATCAAATCAACAAATCAACAAATATTCGATTATCAAAAACGATAATCAAATCAACAAATATCTAATTATCACATACGATAATTAGAACTCATATCAACAAATATTTAATTATCACAAGCGATAATCAAATCAACAAATATCTAATTATCAAAAACGATAATTAGAACTCATATCAACAAATATTTAATTATCAAAAGCGATAATCAAATCAACAAATATCTAATTATCAAAAACGATAATTAGAACTCATATCAACAAATATTTAATTATCACAAGCGATAATCAAATCAACAAATATCTAATTATCAAAAACGATAATTAGAACTCATATCAACAAATATTTAATTATCACAAGCGATAATCAAATCAACAAATATCTAATTATCAAAAACGATAATTAGAACTCATATCAACAAATATTTAATTATCACAAGCGATAATCAAATCAACAAATATCTAATTATCAAAAACGATAATTAGAACTCATATCAACAAATATTTAATTATCACAAGCGATAATCAAATCAACAAATATCTAATTATCAAAAACGATAATTAGAACTCATATCAACAAATATTTAATTATCACAAGCGATAATCAAATCAACAAATATCTAATTATCAAAAACGATAATTAGAACTCATATCAACAAATATTTAATTATCACAAGCGATAATCAAATCAACAAATATCTAATTATCAAAAACGATAATTAGAACTCATATCAACAAATATTTAATTATCAAAAGCGATAATCAAATCAACAAATATCTAATTATCAAAAACGATAATTAGAACTCATATCAACAAATATCCAATTACCTGCAGATAATTGGAAACAACAAATATCTAGAAATCAATTAAGATGATCTAGAAAACATAAAAGGTGGATCGATCCCAACAAATGGCGAGTTTTAGCTACGCCGCACGTGCATCAACATATGGCCGAAGCCTACCAAGTACCCAACATAATTTTGGCACCCAAAAAATGACCCGAAGATCCAACATATGACCCGAAGGTCCGATACTGGTATTGACCCGAAGGTCCAACATATGATCCGAAGGTCCTCATAGTGGCTCGAAAGCACACGAAAATCATCATATATTCAATTAACGAGTCCGGAATTAACAGAAATAGCAAACGCGCATGTCCCATACCACGTGTTTTACTAAATCGTTTGATTCTCTTCATCATTTCCTTGAATGTGTAAATTGTGTATTCCAAAAATAACATTTCACATTCTCAAACAGACAAGTCTGGAATTAAGCGAATTAGTAAAAGAAAGGGTCATAGTCCTCGATTTTGCTGAGACGTTTAAATCGCTTTCTCATTCTTTTGAAAGCGCAAAATGCAAAACTTCTGAAAACAATTTCATTTATTTCATAAAAGTAATAATTTACATTCTCAAGCGAACAAGTCCAGAATTAAGTGAATAAGTAAAAGAAAGGGATCATAGTCCTCGATTTTGCTGAAACGTTTAAATCTCTTTCTCATTCTTTTGAAAACGTAAACTGAAATTTTTTGAAAACGGTTTTTTTATGTTTGAAACCATTTGAAAATCCGTGCTCAAAACAGAAACATCAAAAACAATTTCGAAATGGAAATTGTACTTCTCAAAACACCGTAAAAACGAATCTCAAAATCAGAATTGCGGAATAACCGCTTGAAAATCCACTTTAAAACTTGACGATTACTGAAGTCAATGCGAAAGTAATTTTTTATACGTCAAAATCTCATCAAAATACTTCGCAACAAAATATAACACTAGTGAATTTTCATTCAAAACATTCATCAAAAATGTCAACAAAACACCGTACTTCAAAAGTTTAGCACAAGTGTTAAAATCCCGTTATAAAATAACGGCAACAAAATACGTTTCATAACCAAGCATCGGTTCAACGTAAAACAAATGTAGTAACGTGCAACATAAATTTGCACGTATATCGCAAAATGAACAAAGAAATCATTCAAATATATCTTTAATGAAGATAATTCAAAACAGCAGAAATCTCAACAAAATTACATAACTGCAATTGTTTCGAATCCTCAAATCGGATTCGAAATTTTCAAAGAAGACAAATAATTACTGCTATGTAAACAACAAATGAAATTTATTTCAATTTCATATTTTGATTTTTAAATCAAAAAGGTTATCAGCCGTACTCAGCGAAGACAGTTTCACTATTTCCGCTGCACACCCTGATAAACAGTCACAAATCAAATAAATCAACAAAACACAAATTCACTTTTATTTTTAAGTAAAGATATTTAAAATTTTCAACATATTTTCAAAACTTTAGTTTTGACTCAAAGCACAATAAAACATTGACTAATAGTTGTAACACATGTTCCATCTAAGTTATGTTTTATATTATGTCCATAAACCCCAAGCTCTGATACCAACTGTGATGCCCCACCTCTATGCTCGCAATAACAAAGAGTATTAAAAGAAATACTATCTGTTATCACGAAGAATAAGGCTGGATAGGAGCGGCCATCCGTAGTTAGGCCTTACACTAGTATTGGTTATTTCGATAGGAGTGATATATATTTTTAAATTTTCATCTCTTATTTATTTACTCCCATCGACATACCCAATTCCAGTATAAAACGATCTACGATGGTTCATAATAGTTTAGGACAATAGATATAATAATAACACAGATAATATAAATGCGGAACACAGATAAAACAAAAGTCTCATATATATAATAACTGACGTCAGTTACAATACATGTGATACAGTACGTATGATACAACTACAACTGTCGACTCTGGAAGTTACATATACAAGTACATTATCGTATATAATATACATGAATACATATCTTCCTATACAAATAAACCGACTACTATAAATGACGACGACTACTCCAAAAGATATGAAGTGACTTCATAGCTCAAGCAGCAACCCAAAGAAGAAATCAACAACCTGTAAATACTCGGTCTGACCCGAGTATTAAATTCAAAAGAAAATAATACATGGGTCAGTCTAATTCAAACTTAGTTATTAGTGCACAGAAGCAATAATAATTAAATAAAAAATTAGACGACAGTCAAAATAAATTCACCTATCCGATCCTTTAACAAGAAAATCGGATAACGGTGAATATAACACGTATAGTGTTAAACAACAATTCAGCAAACTCAAATTATCAACGAAGATAGATGAAAGGATTATTAATGAAGATAATTTAGAAAAACATCAGAATTGCCTAATCGGCAATTAACATCAAAATCTAATTGTTAATAAATAACTAGAAACTCATAATCTAATTATCAAATAGATAATTAGATAACAACAAAATGGTCAAATGAAACTAAATCAATTTAAACAATTGAAATAACCCTTAAAAACATCAATTCTAATTGGCTGCAGTACACGCTAACGTGTACTGCCTCGCTAATACGACATATGAAATACGCAAAAGATCAATGGATCAAAAGTAATTGAAATATCAAGGAAAGCAATACCGTGTGGCTACAGTTCACGCTGGCGTGCACTTCCCTACCACTACAGTGATGATGTACCCAATGAATACCGTGTGGCTGCAGTTCACGCTTGCGTGCACTGCCTTGCCACTATAGTGATATGTACACAATGAAAGTTCACAAACGAACACAAGGTCAAACCCAAGCTACAAGTTGGATTCAACTCAAGTGAATTCGAAAAAAAAACAAAATGCAAAGTCAAGTCACTACTGTCATGACTCAACGCAATGCAACAATTCAAGTTCCGAAATGTCAAGAGAAGGAGACAACAGTGGTACAACAAGAGTGGTCAGTGCAGCCCAGACCTAACAACAATGCAAAGGAACAAGCCTAGATAACATGAATGAGAACCCAAATGTACACAATGGACGTACACTACTAGTTGCACATGGATAAAATATAACAGAGGTGCAACATGGAACTACACAAGGAAGTGATACACATGAGGGCACAGCCGAATGAAGCTATAAGCAACAAAAATATGGCCAGAACCAAACAGTATACTCCAGGCATCAACAAGTTTGACAGTGATGTTCAGAGGTAAGCAACAAAATGGTTCAGGTATATGCAGGTCTGACCACAAGGGCAATGATCGCATTTTTATGCAATAATAGTCAAAAGTGAACAATGCACAAAGGCTACAACTTCAAGTGGACTAATGCACAGTGATGTATAACATCAAGACCAATTGCAAATGAATAATGCAGTGTATCAGTTTCTAATATGTGCCCAAGTGCAAATGCAATATGGGCATGACAGTGCACAAATGATACTGTCTCGAGGTAAATAAACTCAAACAATCAATACCAACACATGAGCCACAAACTAACAGATGGGAACTTCAAAAAGTGTCAGACTCGAACAGAGACAAGTACACAAGAATCCAATTTTATATGCAAGAAAACAGTGTAGTGATGAAAATGCAATGATATGCAGCAGTGAACAGCACATTGAAGCAATCCAGCATATGTAAATGAACTGCAACTGCCGGAGTGGCACATAGTATGCAGGTATACTCGAAAAACAACAAGAAACTGGATAGAACAAATATCGAAAAGTATTTGACTCAAGTGCTTACACTGGAATGCAATGGTTCTTTCACAAATATGCTACAGGATGAACACCCAATGCACGCAACTAAGTAGTGCCAGGGACTAAAACACGGCAAAATGCCAATCTACAAAGAGCAACACATAATAAACGAAATGACGAACCAGACAAGGCACGGTTCAAACCGTGAGAGCCAAGTAACACAAAAATCAGAAATGATTCATTGATGCCAACAGCAACTGGGTTATCCACTCAAAGTCAAGTGATAAGAAAACAAGTGCGCAACACTACCCAATGCAACTCAATTTTGTTTTTGCACAGTTAAGTACAAAGCAAGGCCATAATATTCAGAACTCCAGGGAATCCCTAACTTGTAAAACAGCGAAACCACAAAGTACAAGGCCAAAGTCGAGTATCAATATTAATACCAGTGGCAAGGCCAAATACAAGTTAAAACCAAATCATCACAACGAAATCATCAAGCCATGGAAGAGCAAGAAGAAGAACCAAGTCAGAAATCATCCCATGTATTAAACAAATTCAAATGGCAATGATAAATCGAGTGATCCAAACCGCATGGATTAAAAACATCAAAGAAAACATCACTTTCAAACAAAATCAACATGTCGAAAACACGATATTGGATTAGATGCGAGTGATAAGGAATTACTCACCTGGTTTTCGAACTAGACCAATTTGATGTGGCCGTGGGAGTAACTCGAAGAGACGAACGAGAGCGAGATTGAGCAGCCGCGAAGAAAGTGAAGTCATCATCGATTCTCACGAGCCCTAGCTTGAAGACAAGCAGGAAGAAGATCGAGCCGCCATTTTCGTTTCCCTTTTTTTCGTTCGATTAGGGCATAGGGAATGAAAATGATGAGGAACGGGTCGAATTGAAATTAAAAAGGGAACGACAATTGTTTCGATATTTCACAGCCCCAAGCCAAAGAAACTTGGGCCCCAAAATTAATTTTTTTTTAAAGCCCGAAATCCTCTCAACAATTTCAAACTAATATCAACAAGATAAAATCCCTATAGCAATTAACTACCAATATAATCATCATTTGACGATAATTAACTATTACTAAACTCCGGGTTGTTACAACTAGTCTTTGGAGGTGAAATTTGCCATATTTAAAGTGGCAGTAGTGCTCTATTATGAAAAGCTTCGATTTGTAAGAATATGATTTGAAGTTAAGAAGAAAATCTTTAACTATTCCCTAACTTAAAAGTAATAACTAATGAAAGAAATCTTCTATTTAGATTTAATGAATGGTTTGGAAAGGTTTTCCTAAGCAAAAGAAAAAATGATTTGAAATTATTCTAGGATTTAAGAAAGTTTTAAATAGATCAAATGATTTAATAAATGAGGCTTAATGATTTCATCCACTCTTAAAAAGTAAATAGAATAAATTGAAGAGAATATATCTAAGAAAGATATTTGATATAAAAAAAGAAAGTTATAATATTATCCAAAGCGAAAGAATGAGTTACTTAGAATTATTCTAAGACAAAAGAAAGAGATGTTGAAATCATCTAAATTGAAATCAAAGTGGAAAGGGAGTTAATAAATAATTTATATTCATATTCACTTTTTATCAATAATTGGATTTCGAAAGAACCGGGGTTGGGTTTACGTATTCCTATCTGAAAACAACTTCGAACCAGTTTACGTATTCCAAGATTGAAGATGTTTGAAGACAAGATATTGAGACGAATAATAACAAGGGACTACTTGTTGATTAATTAGGGATAAACTTCCAATTAACTATATTGTAGTAGTGGTCTTTTTGTTATGAAAATCTTAAAATCACAAGACCTTCTTGCCTAGTAATGGATGAGGAAAGTTCCTTCAGTTTTGTCCAGTCCCAGAATGAACTTGTATGGATGATTGTCTGCCCTTGCATCCCAAATCATAATGAGTGATCTCTATAAAAGTATATCAGTCGGTGGCGAAGAAGACACCTTCTCTTAGCTTAACACCCTTTTCCGAGACAAACGAGCTCCGGAAGTTATACATTTGTAGAAATTGGTCATGTATATGTGGAATGGCAATGTGGCATTCAAGGTGAAGAAGATGTACTATGTGAAAAAGTAATCATTACCTCAAGCCTCATCAACCGAAAATGACCGAAATAGGGTTAGATGCATATGATCATCCCCAATTAGGGTATGATCATCCTCTTCTAGATATATTTCTTCTCGCTATGAAGTTTGAGATGTAAATTAATGTGATTTGTATGCTAGAGTGCACTCGATTAATGGTCGGTAACGACCGAGGATGACATATTCGGTACTATCTAGTTAAAGAGGTAGACCAGTCTTGTGTTGGTAAAGGGCAGATGTTTTGTGCCTCAGGACATCCATCTAGAACTGTACCTATCGGAAGGTAGTCCCTTCACCTAGTCATTCGTATGGAAATCCTTTCGGCTAAGATTAATAAGTTTATTTGCAAATGTTTTCAAAGAATGTCATCAGAAATAACATCAAATGTTTTGATAGAAATGTATTTTAGTTATCATAAGGCAAAAACCCGTCCGTGTTTATGTTTGGGCGTGTTCTTATGAGATGCTCTTTCTTTTCAAAAGATTTTATTTAAAGGTTGATATATGACACTATCATTTATTATTGACTTTTCTCACGCTCGTTTATCAAGCCTAATCTGGATATATTCAATACAGGTCAAATCCGAGTAGTTTCTGGTTTAGTAGAAGAGGAATGAAGTTTCCAGAGGTAAGCTAGAGATATTCGTCTACGTATGACATATTCTATTATCCGCTGTTGTATATTTATCTTCGTTTGATGTTTGTCAGCAATTATAAGGAAATATGTTTATAACTATCTAAGTTGAATTTAGGTTAGACTCTGATTAATGTATTTAAAAAGTTTTCCGCTGTAAAGATATTGTCCAATATTATATGTTATTCCATTCGTGTGAGATTCTATTCTTTCTTTTTTTCTTTATTACCCTTCATGTTCCGTCTTTTCGCATAATTTGAGTTCGACATTTGTGGTTTATTATCGATTCAAAGGGTACAGAAAAATGAAGCCTTGATAGTAATGATTTGAAATGTAATGTTAAGTATTAGTTTTCCTAAAGTTTAAGGAAAGGGTTTTTTGGTCTTTTTACAAAATATTATTTTTATCCAAAACTTTTCTATAAATAGCCATCCACATTCTTCACTTTTTACCACACTTCTTCTTCCTTTCTTAAGCTTTTCTTCCAGTTTTTAATGAGGTCTTTCTATAATTAAATAATGCCAAAATATTCTCAAAAATTAAACAAAGAAAAAAATATCAATAAAACTCTGTCCGAACCACCTCAAAACTCCTCCATTTCTCTTCCTTCACTCACGGCCCAAACCTCCCCCATTAACTCTGAGCCAACCTTCCCCCATCAACCAAGGCCAAGCACTCTTAGACTTACCCAAGCCAATTTGAGCCATCTAAGTCTAAGCGTCCAAGGATTCATAAGCTAAAAACGTCGAGTAGCGAAGCTATAGTCGATTTTCTGTTCGCCAAAACCAAACAAAGTGAGAACTCCAAATTGTTAAGTTGGAAATGTTTATATGATGTTTTGCAAGTTATAAATATTGTTTTCATGTTAATAATGATTTTTTATAAGTGTTTGAAAAAGAAAGCAACCACCTTTAAGTCATTTCCAAAAGATATTAAGCAAATATGTACATAAATGACAATCATGTGACATTATAATGAAAATGTTGTTAAATTAATATGAAACTTCATAGGACAAGTTAGGATATTTTAAAATGGTTATAAACATTGTTTGGGATGTTTATTAGTTGTATATTGAATATAAATATTGAAACCAATCACGGATTTACACGACATACAATCACATGGAAATCACTTTTCAAAAGAAATGAAATGTGATATGGAATCATTTATACCTTTGGAAAAATGTTTGAATATGCTTTATAAATGTTTCCTAAGTGTTTAAACTTGTCTTGATATAGTTTGGATAAGAATCTCAAAATACGCCTAAATTTTGATACGTCACGTAACGGTAGTTCGTATTTTCACGTCAAAAGTTCAAATGAACATACAAAGCGATATATAGTTTGGAATTGTTAAAAGTATGAATTTTACTAATCCTTGTATTCATATCTTTCAAATGAAACAAGAAAATCAAGATTTCATTTTATATATTTTGAAATATGGCAAAATCAAATTTTTTAAAAATCGAGTTTTTGCACTAAATGACCAAAGTTGGAAATTGATAAAATAATCATTTTAAAATTATGAAATAAATTCTAAAAAACTTTTAAATTTTTTTAAAATTTATTTAATTTCCAAATCACAATGAGTGGTCTATATACAAGTACATCGGTCGGTGGCAGAGAAGACAACTTTTCTTAGCTTAACACTCTTTCCTGAGACATACGGGCTTCAGAAATTTTACGTTTGTAGAAATCGGTCATGTGAATGTGGAATGGAAATATGGAATTCAAAGTGAAAGAAGATGCGCTATGTAAAAAGGTTGCCTCGAGCCTCATCGTCCGAAAATGACAGAAATAGGGTTCGATGCAGCAAGGCTAAGTGGGTCATTACCAGTTAGGGTATGATCATCCCCTTATAGATATATTCTTCCCGTTATGACGTTCGAGATGTAAATTAGTGTGGATGTATGCGAAGAGAGTTCTTGGATAAAGGTCGGTAACGATCGGGGATGATATATTCAGTACTATCTAGTTATAGAGATAGACCGCTATTGTGTTGGTAGAGGATCCTTTGTGATGGTCCTCGGTACATTCCCCTAGAGATGTACTGTTGGATGGTAGTCCCTTCACCTAGTCATTTGTAAGGAAATCCATTCTCCAATAAGAACCTATGGACTTGATTGTAAACCTAGTATGTTGAAATTTAATAATGATGACAATTTCGGCTAAGATTGGCAATGTTTTCAAAGAAAGTCATTAAAAATAATATCCCTAAAGTTTACGTAATAAAGAGTTATGGTTATCATAAGGTAAAAATCCATTTCGTGTTTATATGTAGCGTCTTATGAGATAATCTTTTGTTTTCAAAACATCGTACTTTGAGTTCTCACACCAGTCCCATGACTAACTCGGAGTGAGTTTTTCCCTTTAAAGTTTGGGTGCCCTATTTTTCAGGCAGCCGTGTAGTCAGGATACCTTAGGAGCAGTTGGAGCAGTTGGGGAGCATTTTGGAGAAGTTTTTTGGAGCTATGAAGATTTAAGTACCCAATATAGATATCTACCTATATTCTGCTGTGTTATGTAGTATGTATTTTCCAACATATGTACGGATAGATGGTTACAACTTTCAAGCTGGATTTGTATTTGACTTTGATAAATTAGGTACAATTAAAATATTGAATGCGATGTGAGATTATATTCTTGTATTATCTTATATCTTTGTTTTATTTTTGAGGGTCGAGGAGACGGTTTGTCACATTTGGTACAGGCGCTAAAGGTTAAGCAAGAACCTTAGCTTTGTTGGGGTATGACTCATTGGAGATAGGGTTTGTAACACCCTAGAATGAGTTTAGTCTAAGAGAGTGCATAATTAAAACTTTTAACTTAAATAAGTATATTCATACTGTATAGCATTCCCTAAGATATCTCATTTATATATCCTAAAGATCTTGTTCTTACTATATACAGGTAGTAGAAATGAGCAGAAGAAGAGAACGAGGTAGGGGAGGAAGTAACAGTACAAATGGTCAAACTCCCGCAGCTAGAGTAGTCGACGAAGTAGTAGTTACGGTACTGCCCCAAATTAACATTGCAACTTTATGCAAGAACTATACCAGCCTTGGTGGTAAACCTTTCAAAGGAACGAAAACCATCATTGAAGTACAAGCTTGGATATGCTCTTGTGAAAAAAAAAATTTCAAACGATTTAAAATTGGAGATGAGCAGAAGAGATTCTTAGCTTCTTGGAAAATACAAGATGGAGCTTTAGTGCGGTGGGAATCTATTACTTAGAATGAGTTAGAAGATAATTTCTCATGGGAACGATTCAAAGAAGTTCTGGAGGAGCAGTATATGTCGAAAGCAGGAAAATCCCATCTTTACCAAAATTTTACAGATTTTAAACAGGGGGGAGAGATGTCGTTTGAGGAGTATGCTAACAAGTTTAACGAATTTTCTCGTTTTGTGCCGGGATTGATAGATACATCACTTAAAAAGAGTGAAAAGTTTAATTCTCGAAAGAAGAAGCAAAACCATGTCAGAATGACCGGGCATGTGAAAGAAACATTTGTAGACTTAATAGACATGGGATATAGATATGAAGCTTTGGATGAGATAGATCCACCCGTAATACAACAAAGCAACAACAATAACTGGAAAAAAAGGAAATTCAATGGCAAGAAGCCGTGGCAGGGAAAACCCAAAGAAGGATCTCAGGAGAACCGCTTTAAAGACATCACTTTTAACAATTGTAAAAATAAAGGCTATATAGCGAAGAATTGTTGGGGCACCAAAGCTCAGAATGTTGCCTTTCCAATGGTTCAGAATGATCTCTGCTATAATTGCCATAAACCAGAGACACGATTAAGGATTCTCCCCTAATGAAGAAAGGAGAACAAGCCAAAGTGTATGCTATAAAGGATGAGCCTTCAACCTCCCAAGATGTGAAAGACAAGGGTGTGTTGGAAGGTAATATTTTTGTCAAAGATGTTTTTAGTTAGAGTATTATTTGTTACAGGAGCTTCCCATAGTTTTATTACTAAAAAAACTGTAGAAGAATTGGAACTTAAACCAAAAATTGTTGACGACCCTATCTGCTTCACAAATCCTATAGGAGGTTCCAGTATTCTTTGTATGCACTATTAAAAAGTCCCAATTTCCTATCCTCCCCGTCACTTTCCCTTTGACGTTTTTGTCTTAGATTTTTACTGGATTTGAAATTTTACTTTGTATGGATTGGTTAACTAAAAATGAAGCTATTCGAAATTGTTTGAAAAGAACGGTTGCAGTGAAAACAAAGCTGGGGAAACTCATAGAAATATCTTATGAAGGTCCTAGTCCAAGAAGGGATAGTTTTCTTTATGCTTTAGATACAGCCCGGACAGGACTAGAAACAATACACGTTGTTAAAGAATTTGCAAATGTCTTTAAGGAAGTAAAAGTTTGCCCCCACATCGCGAAATCGAATTCTGTATTGACTTAGTTCCCGGTAAGATGCCAATTAAACAAAAAGCTAGAATGATGGCTCCAAAAGACAGGGATAAGTTGAATAACCAAACTCAAGAGCTATTAAATAAAGGATTGATAAGACCCAGCTATTCAAGTTGGGGATCGATAGTAGTTTTTGTCCTAAGTCGGATGGATCTTTGAGATTGTGTGTAAACTATTGAGATTTAAATAAGCAAACCATTAAGAACAAGTCTCCTCTACCTCGAATAGATGACTTGTTTAACCAGTCACACGGAGCTTGAGTTTTTTCTAAAATGGACCTAGCTATAGGATTCCATCAGTTAAGGGTCGTAGAAGATTGCATCCATCTAACTGCATTCAAAGGTCGGAATCTTTTTACAAGTGGTTGGTTATGCCTTTTGGGTTGACTAATGCACCCGCTTATTTTCTTGACTTTATGAATAGAGTGTTTAGAGATGTGCTAAACAAATTCGTGTTAGTCTTTATCGATGATATCCTCATCTACTCAAAGACTGAAGAACACATAAGGTAACTAGGAGCTGTGTTGGGGGTATTGAGGAATAATGTGCTTAAAGCCAAATTCTCAAAGTGCCATTTTTAGGAGAAGGAGGTAAGCTTCCATGGATATATAATATCAAGGGATGAAATTTCAATGGATCTAGGGAAAGTTGCAACTATTCAAGATTGGAAGCAGCCACAAACTCCTAAAGAGATTCGTCGTTTCTTAGGTTTGGTAGGATATTTCAGAAGATTCGTTCAAGACTTCTCCAAGATTGCCTATCACCTAACGAAGTTGACAATGAAGGATGCTAATTTCATCTAGACTTCTAAGTGTGAAGAAGCATTCCAAGAACTAAAGAAGAGCTTGACAACCACTCCAGTTTTAGTAATTATAAATGGAAATAGTGGATTGACCATTTATACGGATGCTTGTGGGGAAGGAGTTGGTGTAGTTTTAATGCCAGATGGGAAGGTGATTGCTTACGGAAGTAGATAGCAGAAGACGCATGAGAAGAATTATGCAACACATGACTTAGAATTATTAGACGTCGTGCTAGCTCTAAAGATATGGAGGCATTATTTGTTGGACAAGAATTTTTCACAGTTTATATCAATAAAACTTTAAATTGACTTTAGAAAATAATATTCCATTTTTAGGTGAAAATTTTGATCTACTCGTGGACCACAAATCTTTTAAGTATCTTTTCACCCAGAAGGATTTAAATATGAGACTCCAATGTTGGTTAGAATTTCTCGCATCTTACGATCTAGATATTCTATATACACCCTAGAAAGCCAACGTATTAGCTTATGCATTGAGTAGAAAGTTAGCTAGTATTTCATATTTGGTAGTAACTCCAACTCTTCTGGAAATAATTTCTAGTAAATAGAGGGAAGATAAACGGTTTGAGAAACACATTAAAACAGCTGAAGAAGGAAGAAATTCAAGCTTTAAAATAGATAATCAAGGAGTATTGCGGTTAAATGGAAGAATTTGTGTTCCGAATGTTACAAATCTTAGGAAAGAAGTTCTAGCTGAATGCCACACAGCCAAACTTAGCATTCATCTGGGAATTCATAAGATGTACAAGGACATGAAGTGTACATTTTAGTGGAAAAGTATGAAGCGGGACATATCTATCTATGTCAGCCGTTGTGAAAATGCTAAAGAATCAAAAGTGATCAATAAAAGATGGCAGGATTACTTCAACCTTTGGAGATTCCAGCTTGAAAGTAGGATCAAATGTCCATGCCTTTCTTTGATGGATTACCCCTAACAAGGAATGAAAATGAAGGCATTTGGGTTATCATAGACCAATTAGCCAAAAGTGCACACTTTATTCCAGTTAAGCCAACAAGAACTGCAGCAAGCCTTGTGGATATATATATATATATATATATATATATATATACACATACATATATATATATATATGTATATGAAGGAGATTGTCTGATTGCATGGAGTTTCGAGCAGTATATTAAGCGATCGTGATCCAATCTTCACTAGTTAGTTTGGGAAGCACTACAGACAGCTTTGGGAACGAAGCTGAGTATAAGAACTCCATATTACCCGCAAACTAATGGACAAACAGAAAGAGTCAACCGTATTTTTAAAGATCTTTTGAGAGCATGTATTCTAGAATTTGGAGGCCCACGGGAGAATCGAATACATTTAGTAGATTTCTCCTACAATAGCAGCTATAAAGCTAGTGTCGGCATGGCACCATATGAAGCTCTGTATGGTCGTCCATGCAAATCACCAGCATGTTGGATAGAATCCGGAGATCGATTAATGCTTGGCCTAGAAATGATACGAGAAGCTTCAAAGAAAGTTTATTTGATTAAAAAGAAGCTAAAAGAAGCCTAAAGTAGACAGAAGAGTTATGGAGGCCAAAGGTATAGAAATACGGAATTCTCGATTGGAGATTCAGTCTTTTAAAAGTCTCTCCAATGAGAGGAGTAGTAAGATTTGGAAGAGCTGGGAAGTTAGCACCTTGATATATTGGACCTTCTCCCATTCTCAAATGAATCGTCCTACTAGCTTATCGAGTACAATTGCTTGAAAGATTGTCTGGTGTACACAATGGCTTCCACTTATCACATTTACGGAAGCATGTATATGACCTAGAACAAATCATAGAAACGGCTGCCCAGGATGACTTGGAGATAGAACCACACTTAGTGGTTATTAGAAGTCCCATTTGAATTGCGGATCAAGATGAAAAACGACTAAGAAGGAAGGTCATAAAGTTGGTAAAATTTCAATGGAATGGGGATGCTGATAATTGCAATTGGGAAACAGAAGATAGAATGAGAAAAGCATATCTCGATTTTAGGATCAATCTATAGACTTTATCTATCGTTTGAGTGTACTCGCATGTGACAGCCCGCAAATCCATACCCCTTGAATCAACACTATTCTACTTCTATTAACTCAAGAGGCACAGAATTACGAACCATTAGGGTTAAAGAAGAAGAGATAGAAGAAGAAGAAACTAAACAATATCAGAATCTCACAGTCGCAGTGGAATTAATTATAATAGTAAATATAGAACTTTACACTAAATGAAAATTTTCACTGATTTATACATGATATCATCAGGGTATCTCATACATCAACAATCACAAATCAGACATACCATATAATCGCAGCAACGGATATATATATATATATATATATATATATATATATAGGTACATATATACGTCTCGGACTCCAGTTCCTCTCCTGCTCCATAGCAACCTATCCTGAACAAATAATACTCGATCTGACCTGAGCATTATAATGAAATAACACCCGAGTCAGTTTGGAATACCAGCTGATAATAATGCATCCAAATTGATTATTAAAGTTTCAAAAATCCTTTGAAAACAAAAGCATCTCGTAAGACCACGCCAAAAATAAACATGTCGGGTTTTTACCTTACGATAGCTAAAACACTTTTTATAGAAATCCTCTGATATTATATTAGGGTCTATTTACAAATACTTATAAAATAGCCGAAATTGTTACATGATTAAATTCCAGCTACTAGCCACAAAAGTGGGTAATACAAACAAAACTCGTACAAGGCTCGTAGGAATGATGGAATTTCCAACAATGATTAGGCACTGGGGTACCACCTGTAACAGTACGGGGCCTAGATCACCGTACCGAGGATTACTCCCTTCATCCCCTGCAACACAAGGTCGGAACTGTTCCTTACTGAATAGTCCCGAACAAGATAAACCCCGTGGTTGGCGCGACCAACCACCCACTAAGCCGAAATATATATATATATATAAGGGACATCTAGACAGGGGAAATATCTTGTCCTGCTTAGGCATGACCCACCTAACCTTGCTGCATATCCCCTGATTTTCAGTCATTCCCGGTTGATGAGGCTTGAGGTTAAGCGTTACCTTTAGAACGTTTTTACTTAGAATGCCCATCGCCCACCTGACGATTTTTCGCAAGCATTCATCCATACAAGTCCGTCCCGGGTTCGAACGGAACCGAAGGCACTACTCCTACTACATCCATTTTGGAAATATCCCCAGGATTAGTAGCGACTAGCCCTTGCACTTCCCTGCTCCATCTTCGACTCCAAACACGTTTTCCGCAGAAACGTACAAATCGGATCGAAGTGGTTCTCGAGAAATAAATCTCGATCCCGGTCTCTTCGAATCGATCAACGCATTTGTCCAATATTGATAGTCGGTGATTTAACTATCAATTTATATTCATAAACATCCATAAGCATCCATCACACAATAAATAATTCCCATATTATTTATTTGCCTCAATATCCTTACAAGATATTTTTCCAAAGTTTCAAAACTCATTTGAAAACAATCTCCCAAAACTCTTCCTTTACAGGGTAAATCCTTTGCCATATATTTCCATTGGAATAACCAAGTTCAAATCATTTATATTTAAAAACAGTTAAAACATTTCATATTGAAATATACATTAAAATATGTAAATTTACTTCTAGTTACTTACTCAAAAATAATAATTTCAAAATATTTAAAGTAAAACCATTTTATAAGATATATCTTGATTTAAAAATAAGGTTTTAGTTAAACTAAATTTAAAAATAGAGTTGAAAAAGGGTTCATACTAACTCCAAATAACTTAGGTCAAAACTGGCCTTTTAAAACAAATCCATTTGTAAAAAGAATAATTACTTTACTATTGCTAATTTATAAATAGTTACTTTTGAAAATAATAATTTCCAAAACATTCTTTTAACAAGTTTGAAGTTTTTAAAACTTTCTTTTTATAAAAATATGTTTAAAACTCGAACTTGGTTTCCCCAGGGAATCTCATTCCCACATAAGCATCCAAGAAGATCCTTCTTATAAATTCTGTCAATTTATTTCAATTCAGGTTTACGTTTTAATAACATAAATTTAATTTCACATATATCAACTGATAACGTTTCTCCTCGTTATCATTCCAAATTTACAAATTTTCAATTTTCATTCCTTATAGATTTCAAATTTCAATTCTTTTAAATTCTTATTTATCAATTTCTTGATTATTTATTTATTTATTTTAAAACCCAATTTATTTTCTTTATAATTAACCTTCTGAGTTTATAATTTAACCAACAACATCATAATATAATTAAATTCCAAATTTGTCAATCACAATATATAAACATGCATCATTATCAATTGTAAAGATAATAACTGTAACGACCCAGAATTTTTGATAATCTAAAAATTGGATATTTAATTGAATTTAAATATTAATAAATGAAATTCTTAAGTCGAATAATTTTATTTCGAATTTTTGGATTTAATTGGACAATTAAATCGATAATTTAATAAGTTAAATTCCAGAAATAATTAAAAATTAAGTTAATATGATTGAAAATAGTTTGAAAATTTTGTTATATCATACTAAAGTTATAGAAATGTTTTAGAACTTGTAAAACTGAATTTAAAGTTGATTTGCGAAAATTGAATATTTTAATATTTAATTATCGACTGAAAAATAGCCAATTTTTGAACAGTCTCGGATTTCGACAAAACCAGTTTCATCGGATCCGTAATGTGATATTATTATAAGGTTTCAAATTTCAAGTCGATTGGATTTACCGTTTGTCCGGTACAAATTAAAACGCCTAGAAAATCGTTTAAATCGATTTAATTCAAATTGATCGTTTAATTCCATATCTCGCACAGATGATCGAATTAGCTTCCGAAACCTGTTCCATTGTGTCCGGAACGCGGGATAAACCCTAGAAACGTCAGTCATTGCGCGTAGATCGGAGTTTTAAAAACCCGGATGAATATTGTTTATTTATTCCCTATAAATAGCCTTCATTCACAAGAAAAAATAAAAATAAAACCCTAGTTGAAGCCGGCCGCCAGTTATGGGTTAGTGGCCGAAATTTAATCCCTTTTCTGCTCAAAATTCTTGCAATCCATTAATAATTTTCAAAAACCCTCAACTAGAGAATCGTAGAGCACTCCAAGTACTCCACATCCAACGGTGATGATCATCATCGGAGGTCAGGATTCGCCAGAATCGAGTGGCAAAGGGGTGCCGTTCACACGCAAAAAGAGGGGGCTGGGGACCATCGAGCTAGCCACGGCTCTGGCCGGTGGTGGCCTTGGTGATGGCGAGGAGAATGGAGGCCCCTGATCGCGTTCAAGTTCATCGAGGAGGTGGCGATGTCCAACCCTAGCTTCGTGCGTGTTGGGTTCCTTTGGAAGCTGGAACGCATTCGAACGCGTGAGGAAGGAGATATGCGTGCGGCCCCTGATGTCTCCAAGCAGTGATGAGCGGCCCTGATTTATTCTAGGTTAGGAAATAAAATTTAAAATGTTAATTGAATAATATTATAAATCGTGTAACTTTGAAAATGCATATCTTTTTGCTGCGAGGTCGGAATCTGACGAAACCAGTTGCATTGCGTTTGTATTGTCGAGCTCTTCGCGATGAAGTTGGTTTGGAAGCGATTGGAGTCAGTGAAAATTTCGGGTATAATTAAACGTGTGTTTAATTATATTCGAAGTAAACGCTGAACCATTACTGAAAGCAAGGTGAGAACTCCTCACTCAATCGAACAGATCGATTTGAATTTTAAATAGTTAGATTTAAAATTTTTGAATGATGATTGCAATTATTGATTGCTGTTTGATTGTGATAGTAGATATAGTAGGATATATCTATATATAGCAATATATATATATATATTGGCATATGTATATATTGGAATTGATTTCCCGCCTTGTATAGCGGATGAGACCCTATTGCGCCGTTAGTAAGCGGATAATATTTTATAACTCCCATATACCGCGATATTCCACCTTGAAGTGGAATGGGTATTGTGCTAACATCTGTGGATGCAGGGAAACATGTTGGAGGGTTCCAACTGGATTCCTCACAAATATTTATATGATTATAAATATTGTGTGATTATTGATTATCATATCGATATATGATATTTGTGCCGTGATTGACTATTCGATGCTGTTGCATCATCGGATTCATTTTTTTTAAGTTAAAAATAACGATTTTGAATTTAAAAGGGTTTTTAAAGTGATTTTTCAAAGAATATGTTTTATTAAATTTTTGTATTGATTCATTTTAAAATAAATAAACTTATAAATTTTTATGTTATAAAAATTAACATTTTTATGAAATATGACAGAAAGGTAATTTTTAAAATACATAGATTTTTTTATAAAATAGTAAAATTGGGATTTTGGATAAATTTTATTATCGATTTATATAAAAGATTTTATAAATGGATATATGTGAATTAAATTTATTGGAATTCTAAAACGGGTTTATAAAGTGTTGAGTTGATGTATAAAATGAATTTCATTAAAATTCATAGATTTATAAGTTGTGAAAGTTATCAAATGAATAGATGCTGAAAATAAAAGTTTTATACGAAATTAACTTATAAACTGGCTTTTGGGCATTTAAATGGGATACTGATAGGAACAGTTAATAAAAGAATTTTTTTTTATAAGTTGAAATTGAAAGAAAATATATAAAGAAATCTTATGAGTAATAAGATTTAAAAATTTGTGAAGTTCAAAGGAACGATTTGGTAAATAAATAATATTATAAGTATTCAACTTATAATATAGATTTTGGTTTATAATTGGGTTATATAAATTGAATTGGATTTAATAAAAGAGATTAGTAAATTGAAGTTTATAAATAGAGATGGAATTTATAAACATTGTTATAAATTCGGAAATAAATGGAATTTGATAAATTGAATATAGAATTTGTTAAAGGAGTTATATTCACGTTTTTGAACAATGAATATGTCGTTAAATAAAAGGGATATCTTTTAGGAAAAGGATGTTTTAAATAGAATTTAAAACGATTTAAAGATGTTTTAAAATGCATTAAGTATCGATAACATAGATTTCAACATTTATTGTTGAAATAGACGTTTTCGAGAAATAAAAGGGAATGGAAACATAGATTTCAACATTTATTGTTGAAATAGACGTTTTCGAGAAAATAAGGAAATGGTGGACTATAACACTGTTGTTATAGTAAATGATTTCCGAAAGGAAATGTTTTATATAGTATTGGGATTTTTTATATCTAATTTAATTTTGAATCCCTATACTAGTGTTTTTGGGTCGTCGTAACGATGTTTTGCGCAACATTCGTTTTGATCCAAATAAAAGTGAATAAAAGAATGTTTTCCTTAAAAGAATGAAATATATACTAAATTTTGATTTAAGTATATTGAATATTTTCAAATTGTTGAAAATAAATAACATTTGTGAAATACTTATTATTAAATAAGTATGGAAATGCTTTTCCAATATGAAATGGAATGTTTTAAGAATTTAACTTTTTGAAGATAAACTGGAATTGAATATTTGAAATCTATTAAAAACTGTAGACCAATAGATAATTGGAAATATAAATTCACTACGGAATTTAGAAATGGAAAGGGAAATTTGTCTCAAAATAAACGTTGTTATTTTCAAAGTGTCGAAAATTATATATCTTGTAAAGATATTTTTGTAGAAATAAATAATTTGGAAAATTATTTGGAATCTGATGATGTTGCTCATCTCTATTGATAGTTTAATAACCGACTATCAATATTTACCCTTGAATGAGTATTTGTTGTGATTGCTTGAATTGAATGCCACACTTATTTTTAAAATATGCGCTCACTATTCGGGTTAACCGGGAAAGGACCATGGGGTCGTATAACCCACTCCGAATATGTGATACGTCGTTATAAATTGCATTTGAAGACCGGTGTTGAAGACCGGATATTTGTGAAAACGGATGGATTACCGTCGAGTTACTCTGCATCTGCTGATCTCCGATATAGAGGTTTTATCACCCTTAGTGACGGGATGTCCGGACGTGATTAGTGAATATCCGGATTGCAAGGGCTTCTTTGGAAGTGCCTTCGGTTCTGTTCGATCCCGGAACAGACTTGTATGGATTGTATGTCTGACGTTGCAATTTGAGATGTAAAGCTGGTTTCTATCAAATATATTTCTGTTGGTGGCGGAGAATTTATTCTCTTAGCTTAACACACTTCTCTGAGACGTACGAGCTCAGAGGTTATATAGTTGATGGTCACTAGTGATACATTCCCAAATTGGTAATGTGGCATGTTGAGTGATGCTGTGAAATGATCGTTGAGTGATCGTTTGTGATAGGATCATTTGTTTGATCGTCTATCTTGATGATCATTGCTTTGATCATTTGTTGACCCAAAGCACGACTTTTGTTTAAAAGCGTGGCTTTGTGGACGAGACTTCATCGAGCCTCATACCCCGGAAATGGTCAAAACAGGAAAGACGCGGCAAGGTTATTAGGGGGTAGCGCCCCTTTAGTGTATGTCATTCCTTCTGGATAGAGGTGGTATCATGGTATGGTGCCCAGATACTTAACCTATGTGGTTACTGCAAATTTATTACTTTGTGGTTGTTGGAAATCGGGGATCCTCGGATATAGATCCGTTACGATCGGGGAATGACATATTCGTGTCAGTAGTTACCCAGTTAGGGGTAACCCGGCCTTGTGTTCGCAGAGATCCGGTTAGGTTCTCGGGACGTCATTCCAGAGGCGTTTCCATGTGGCAATGGGAAGTTCCTTGGCCTGACCATTTGTTGAAAATCCAAAGAAACAATACGAGCCTTGTACGGTTTTAGTTGTAGAACCTGCCATTTAATATGGTAGCTATAGCGGGCATAATATAACGGTACCTATGCTGGCTAATATTTATATTCTACTTTCGAAAATGTTTTCTACACTATGCACAAATAATAATATCAAAAATGATTTGATTTTGCGTAGTAAGCATCTTTGACTATCATAAGCAGAAACCTCCTCCAAGTCTGCATTTGCATTGTGTGTGTGGCGGGAGACCTTATGGTAGTCTCATTTTCTAAAAAGCATTGCGAATTTATTTAAAAAATTATCCTATTCTTTGTTTTAAAGATAAATAAATATTTTAGTTCTCACACCAGTCACATGACTGACCTGGAGTTTATTGTTCCCTTCCTAAACTCTGGGTGCCCACCAATTTCCACACGGGCAGTCTAGAGTTAGGTTATCAGGTCATTCTGGTTTCAGGTGTTGCTACAGATATCTGGAGGCGAGCTGGATGGCGTAGCATATTATCTATTGTATATAGTATTTCTTTTCCATTGTTTGTTGTTGTACACTCTGATGATGAAATGTAATGTAATGTGATGTAATGTAATAACTGATATAGTTCTTTGTTTTAAAAGATTATTCATTTATCTATTATATGTTGTTCCGCTGCGACTGTGAGATTCCGATATTGTTCTGTGTTACTTTCTTTTCTGTTCTGCTTTTTCTTTCTTTCTCTCTCTTCTTCTACCTCTTTCTTCTTTCTTCAACCCTAAGAATTCGTTTTTTCGTTCATCTTGAGTTAATCACTGAAGATTAGTGTCTATTCAAGGAGTACGGATTAGCGGGTCTTCACATTTGGTATCAGAGCATATGGTTAAACGACAAC
Source organism: Allium cepa (assembly GCA_030765085.1). Lineage (NCBI taxonomy): Eukaryota > Viridiplantae > Streptophyta > Magnoliopsida > Asparagales > Amaryllidaceae > Allium > Allium cepa. The sequence continues at coordinate 379,884,224 of CM060942.1, read as the reverse complement.
CATGGCTCTGTTGGGTATTACTCATTAGAGATAGAGTCAGTAGTACTCTAGAATGAGTTTGAGTGTAATAATAGATATGAGCGCGTACTTGTTAGTGAATATAAATTTTGTTTTATATTGTGATGATTGGTTTATTGAGTGGCATATGAACCTTCGTCGGCACAGTCTGTACAACTGGATCGAAGGGGTTTCTAAACACTTGAATAGAACAATTCGACACAGTATTGTTTTTAAAAAACATCGGGTAGATGAAATAATTTTGCCCAAAACTATTTTTGTATATAAAAGAAATGATTTTCTGTGGATTATTATAGTATATGGATGCATGGTTGTTAGGTAATAATAATATTAAATTATTACCATTGATGATTGAAAATAAGAAATTGGAATCATAATCAAAAGTTTAGAAATGAAATCCATATACAAATGAAATTTGAGAATGTAAATTATAAATGTGATTTATAATTGGAAATAGAATTCCAAAGAAGTTTTATTTTGGAAATGTTTTTGAAAGAATTTGGAAATTTAGTAATTAAATTCCTTTTTGAATTGAAAATGAATTTCAAGGATATTTTGGAAAATTGTTTTGGAAGGAATCAAAAGCTCTAAACTCTTTTTGGTCCCTGGAAAATAATTCCGATGATGACCGTGGCATCATCGGTGTTCATTTTCGAGTTTCCAAAAGAGGAATTGCTGCCAAATTGTTTTAATATAAAGTTGTTTAGAAAATTTGGGTTTGGCTTTGAAATTCAAAGGATGATTTGAATTGTTTTAAAAAATGGTTTTGAAAGGTTAAAAAGACTCTGGAATGCTATATAAAAATATTTATGGAATATTATTAAGTTGAAAATAAATTTGGAGTAATTAAAATGAATTGGAATTGAGTATTAAATTATGGAAATAAATTGTGAATGAATGAATAAAATTACAATTGCAAGTAAATGAAGGTGAATTGAAATTAAATTGTGTTTGTAAATGAACAAATGAAGTAACAAATGAAATGAGATTTGAATCATGTTGAATAAAATCCAAACTTGAAAATAAAATAAAATAGAAGTTAAATTGAATTCAAACGAAATTGAATGGAATTGAATTGAAATTGAAATGAATGAAAACAAATATGTAACTTCAATAGTGAAGTAAAAAAAATGTGTAAGAAGCATATATCGAAATTTTGTAAAGGAAATGTGCAAAATGATACTTGAATATTGGAATTGGATACTACTACTAGCAGGTTATACATGTGTTATAAAGGAATTGGGATTTTGATTTCAAAGATAAAAATTGAATTGCTCGACAAAAAGGTACGTATTTCAATTTCAGTATGAAATTTGATGATTTCCTTCTCCAGCCACTTGGCTTTCTCTTTTTTTTTTGATTCTAAGGGGCCATGGTGCCATTTTGTAGTCGTACCGATCGAGCCACGCAAAGGAGATGCTGGCGAAATTTTTCGAAAATTTAGGGTGTTAGAAAATTTTTGAGAAATTTTGAAAGTTTAAAATTTAAATTTAAATTTAAATTTGAATTTTGAAGTAAACAATGTTGTTTGAAACTTATAATTGAAGTTTGAAAGCCAGTTGAAATGATAATGAATCTTTAATAAAAAGATTTCTGTTAGAAAGTTGATAAAACTATTTGAATTGTGAAAAATAATAAACGGTTTAAGATCATTCTCCTTAACTTGCAATTTCGGGACGAAATTCTTTTAAGGGGGGAAGATTGTAACGACCCAGAATTTTTGATAATTTAAAAATTGGATATTTAATTGAATTTAAATATTAATAAATGAAATTCTTAAGTCGAATAATTTTATTTCGAATTTCTGGATTTAATTGGACAATTAAATCGATAATTTAATAAGTTAAATTCCAGAAATAATTGAAAATTAAGTTAATATGATTGAAAATGATTTGGAAAATTTTGTTATATCATATTAAAGTTATAGAAATGTTTTAGAACTTGTAAAACTGAATTTAAAGTTGATTTGTGAAAATTGAATATTTTAATATTTAATTATCGACTGAAAAATAGCCAATTTTTGAACAGTCTCGGATTTCGACGAAACCAGTTTCGTCGGATCCGTAATGTGATATTGTTTTAAGGTTTCAAATTTCAAGTCGATTGGATTTACCATTTGTCCGGTACAAATTAAAACGCCTAGAAAATCATTTAAATCGATTTAATTCAAATTAATCGTTTAATTCCATATCTCGCACAGATGATCGAATTAGCTTCCGAAACCTGTTCCAATGTGTCCGGAACGCGGGATAAACCCCAGAAACGTCAGTCACTGCGCGTAAATCGGAGTTTTAAAAACTCGGATGAATAGTGTTCATTTATTCTCTATAAATAGCCTTCATTCACAAGAAAAAAAATAAAAAATAAAACCCTAGTTGAAGCCGGCCGCCAGTTATGGGTTAATGGCCGAAATTTAATCCATTTTCACCTCAAATTTCTTGCAATCCATTAATAATTTTCAAAAACCCTCAGCTAGAGAATCGTAGAGCACTCCAAGTACTCCACATCCAACGGTGATGATCATCATCGGAGGTCAGGATTCGCCAGAATCGAGTGGCAAAGGGGTGCCGTTCGCACGCAAAAAGAGGGGGCTGGGGACCACCGAGCTAGCCACGGCTCTGGCCGGTGGTGGCCTTGGTGATGGTGAGGAGAATGGAGGTCCCTGATCGCGTTCAAGTTCGTCGAAGAGGTGGCGATGTCCAACCCTAGCTTCGTGCGTGATGGGTTCCTTTGGAAGCTGGAACGCATTCGAACGCGTGAGGAAGGAGATATGCGTGCGGCCCCTGATGTCTCCAAGCAGTGATGAGTGGCCCTGATTTATTCTGGGTTAGGAAATAAAATTTAAAATGTAAATTGAATAATATTATAAATCGTGTAACTTTGAAAATGCATATCTTTTTGCTGCGAGGTCGGAATCTGACGAAACCAGTTGCATTGCGTTCGTATTGTCGAGCTCTTCGCGATGAAGTTGGTTTGGAAGCGATCGGAGGAGTCAGTGAAAATTTCGGGTATAATTAAACGTGTGTTTAATTATATTCGAAGTAAACGCTGAACCATTACTGAAAGCAAGGTGAGAACTCCTCACTCAATCGAACAGATCAATTTGAATTTTAAATAGTTAGATTTAAAATTTTTGAATGATGATTGCAATTATTGATTGTTATTTGATTGTGATAGTAGATATAGTAGGATATATCTATATATAGCAATATATATATATATATATATATATATATATATATATATTGGCATATGTATATGTTGGAATTGATTTCCCGCCTTGTATAGCGGATGAGACCCTATTGCGCCGTTAGTAAGCGGATAATATTTTATAAATCCCATATACCGCGATATTCCACCTTGAAGTGGAATGGGTATTGTGCTAACATCTGTGGATGCAGGGAAACAGGTTGGAGGGATCCAACTGGATTCCTCACAAATATTTATATGATTATAGATATTGTGTGATTATTGATTATCATATCGATATATGATATTTGTGCTGTGATTGACTATTCGATGCTGTTGCGTCATCGGATTCATTTTTTTTAAGTTAAAAATAACGATTTTGAATTTAAAAGGGTTTTTAAAGTGATTTTTCAAAGAATATGTTTTATTAAATTTTTGTATTGATTCATTTTAAAATAAATAAACTTATAAATTTTTATGTTATAAAAATTAACATTTTTATGAAATATGACAGAAAGGTAATTTTTAAAATACATAGATTTTTTATAAAATAGTTAAATTGGGATTTTGGATAAATTTTATTGTCGATTTATATAAAAGATTTTATAAATTGATATATGTGAATTAAATTTATTGGAATTCTGAAACGGGTTTATAAAGTGTTGAGTTGATGTATAAAATGAATTTCATTAAAATTTATAGATTTATAAGTTGTGAAAGTTATCAAATGAATAGATGTTGAAAATAAATTTTTTATAGGAAACTAACTTATAAACTGGCTTTTGGGGATTTAAATGGGATACTGATAGGAACAGTTAATAAAAGATTTTTTTTTATAAGTTGAAATTGAAAGAAAATATATAAAGAAATCTTATGAGTAATAAGATTTAAAAATTTGTGAAGTTCAAAGGAACGGTTTGGTAAATAAATAATATTATAAGTATTCAACTTATAATATAGATTTTGGTTTATAATTGGGTTATATAAATTGAATTGGATTTAATAAAAGAGATTAGTAAATTGAATTTTATAAATGGAGATGGAATTTATAAAGATTGTTATAAATTCGGAAATAAATGGAATTTGATAAATTGAATATAGAATTTGTTAAAGGAGTTATATTCACGTTTTTGAACAATGAATATACCGTTAAATAAAAGGGATATCTTTTGGGAAAAGGATGTTTTAAATAGAATTTAAAACGATTTAAAGATGTTTTAAAATGCATTAAGTATCGATAACATAGATTTCAACATTTATTGTTGAAATAGACGTTTTCGAGAAATAAAAGGGAATGGAAACATAGATTTCAACATTTATTGTTGAAATAGACGTTTTCGAGAAAATAAGGAAATGGTGGACTATAACACTGTTGTTATAGTAAATGATTTCCGAAAGGAAATGTTTAATATAGTATTGGGATTTATATATCTAATTTAATTTCGAATCCCTATACTAGTGTTTTTGGGTCGTCGTAACGATGTTTTGCGCAACATTCGTTTTGACCCAAATAAAAGTGAATAAAAGAATGTTTTCCTTAAAAGAATGAAATATATACTAAATTTTGATTTAAGTATATTGAATATTTTCAAATTGTTGAAAATAAATAAGATTTGTGAAATACTTATTATTAAATAAGTATGGAAATGCTTTTCCAATATGAAATGGAATGTTTTAAGAATTTATCTTTTTGAAGATAAATTGGAATTGAATATTTGAAATTTGTTGAAAACTGTAGACCAGTAGATAATTGGAAATATAAATTCACTATGGAATTTAGAAATGGAAAGGGAAATTTGTCTCGAAATAAACGTTGTTATTTTCAAAGTGTGGAAAATTATATATCTTGTAAAGATATTTTAGTAGAAATAAATAATTTGGATGTAACGATCGCGATTTTTCGTTGCCGAAAAATCGAACCGTTAGGGTTTTAGAAGAAGAAAGAGGTAGAAGAAGAGAGAAAGAGAGAAGAAACAAAAACAGAAAAACAAGTAACAGAACGAGAAACAATAACAGAATCTCACAGTCGCAGCGGAACAACATATAATAGATAAATGAATATCATTAAAACAAAAGAACTATACATTTTATACATACATCACAATACATCATATCATCAGAGTGTACAACAATAAAACAGCGGAAAGAATACTATATACAATAGATAATAGACTACGCTATCCAAGCTCGCCTCCAACATCTGCACAGCAACTCCCGAATCCAGAATAACCTGGCAACCTAACTCTAGACTGCCCGTGTGGAAAATAGTGGGCACCCAGAGTTTAGGAAAGGAACAATAAACTCCAGGTCAGTCATGGGACTGGTGTGAGAACTCAAAACAGTTTATCTTTAAACACGCAACAAGAAAGTTTAAATTTTGAAATCCGCAATGCTTTTTGGAAAATGAAACTACCATAAGGCCTCCCGGCACACACACAATGCAAACGCACACATGGGGGAGATTTCTCCTTATGATAGTCAAACATGCTTACTACGAGAAAAATTCTTTGATATTATTACTAGTGCATAGTGGAAAATATTTCGAAAGTATAATATAAATCCTAGCCAGCATAGGTACCATGATACTATGCCTACTATAGCTGCCATGTTAAATGGCAGGTTCTACAACTAAAACCGTACAGGGCGCGTATTGGATGAATGGATTTCCAACAAATGGTCAGGCTAAGGAACTTCCTACTGCCACATGGGATCGCCTCTGGCGGGACGTCCCGAGAACTAACGTTACGGTTAGATCTCTGCCAACACAAGGCCGGGTTACCTCTGTAACTAGGTAACTACTACACGAATATGCCATCCCCCGGTCCTTTGGGACCTTTATCCGAGCGCTCGATACCAACAACACCACACAGAAATAGATATAGTGTTTCCACATGAGTAAATATCTGGGCTCCATACCATGATACCACCCTTTACCAGAAGGAAATGACATACCCTAAAGGGCGCGACCCTCATAACCTTGCCGCATATTCCTGTTTCGACCATTTCCGGGGAGTGAGGTCCTGACGAAGTCTCGTCCACAAAGCTACGCTTTGTGTAACAAAGCCATGCTTCGGGTCCACAGATGACCAAAGCAATAATCACAAAGATAAATGATCAAACAAATGATCATATCACAAATGACCAACCAATGATCATCACACAGCAGCACTCAGCATGCCACATTACCAGATTGGGAAATATCGCTGATAACCTTCAACTACATAACCTCTGAGCTCGTACGTCTCAGAGAAGGGTGTTAAGCTAAGAGAATAAATTCTCCGCCACCAACAGAAATGTATTTGAAAGAAATCTGCTCTATCTCTCAAAATGTAATGTCAGACACGTAACCATACAAGTCTGTTCCGGGTTCGAACAGAACCGAAGGCACTTCCAAAGAAGCCCTTGCAATCCGGGTATTCACAATCCCGATAAAATTTCCCATCACAAAGGAAATCTCCATATCGTAGCTAACGATGCGGAGACAATCGATAGGTCATCCTATCGTTTTCACAAATACCCGGTCTTCAACACCGGTCTTCAAATGCAATCCAAACGACGTATCGCATATTCGGAATGGGATATATGACACAAAAGTCCTCTCCCGGCTAAACCGAATAGCGAGCGCTTATTTTTAAAAATAAGTGTGCATTCAATTCCAAACAAACACAATCAATACCATCCAAGGGTAAATATTGATAGTCGGTTATTTAACTATCAATAAAGATGCGCCACATCATCAGATTCCAAATAATTTTTCCAAAATTATTAAGTCCCAAAATATCTTTACAAGATATATATACACAATTTCCAATTAATTTCCCAAAGTTATTTGGTTTACCAAAACACCTTTACACGATAAAATTTCCACACTTAACCATTTGAAAACCCATTTCAAATTACACAACTCAACCATTTGAAAACAAATTTCAAATCCCACACCTTAACCATTTGAAAACAAATTTCAAATCACACACCTTAACCATTTGAAAACAAATTTCAAATCACATATAAATCCTTACCGATTTATTTTTAAATTTTACGCTCCAAATTTGTGAATTATATTTCCATCTTTAAAAATAAATCAACATTTATTTTTAAACAAATTTCCCTTCCTATTTATAAATTCCAAAGTGAATTTCCAATTTCCCAAAAACAAACCCATTTCTATTTATGAAACTTCGTTTTAGAAATCTCCTTTTATTAGTCCAATTCGATTTACATAACTCGATTATATACTAAAATCAATATTATAAGTTAAATACTTATAATATTATCTATTTACCCAAATCGTTCTTTTGAACTTCACCAATTTAAAATCTTATCACTTACAAGATTTCTTTATGGCTTATAATAATTTCAACTAATGAAATCTTCATTTATTAACAATTTCTATAAAATTCCCCTTTTTAATGCCCAAATCCATTTCTATAAGTTAATAACTTATAAACTTAAATTTTTCCAATAACCGTTCGTTTTATAAATTTCACATTTATTAATCTATAAATCCTAGTGAAATTCATGTTATACATCAACTTAACACTTTATAAATTTATCCTATAACTTCAATAATTTTTATTTAAAAACATCCATTTATAAAATCCTTTATATAAACCATTAATAATAATAACTTCCCAAAAACCAAATTTAACTATTTTATAAAAACCTATTATTGTTAAAAATTTCTTTTAAGTTATATTATATAAAAATATAAATTTTTAAAACATAAAATTTTATCCATCTATTTATTTTAAAATTTAATCAATTCAAAATTTTTTAATAAACCATATTCTTTGAAAAATCGATTTAAAACCCCTTTTAAATTCAAAACCGTTATTTTAATTTAAAAATTAGAATCCGATGATGCAACGACATCGAATGGTCAATCATGGGAATAACATCATATAACAATGTGATTATCAACAATCAACATAATATTCATAAACAAATAAATATGTGAGGAATCCAGTTGGATCCCTCCAACCTGTTACCCTGCATCCACAGACGTTAGCACAATACCAATTCCACTTCGAGGTGGAATATCGCGGTATATGGGATTTTATAAATATCCGCTTAATAGGCGGCGCAATAGGGTCTCATCCGCTATACGAGGCGGGAAATCAAATCCGATATATACATATGCCAATATATATATATCGCTATATATAGTATATATCCTACTATATCTACTAGCACAATCAATCAACCATCAACAATCAATATTAACTATTCAAAATTTTAAACAAAACCTTTCGATTGAGTGAGGAGTTCTCACCTTGATTTTATTTCCGGTTTCGGCGTTCGTTTCGAATAAAATTAAACGAACGTTTAATTTTACCCGAAATTCAAACGAGCTCCAATCGACTCCAAACTAGCTCCATTGCGAAGAACACGACCTTACGATTCCAACGCACTTTGATTCGCCCAAATCGGACCTCGCAGCAAAAAGATATCGCAGTTTAAAGTTTGTACACGATTTAAATATGAATAAATCAACATTATTTTACATTTCTCAACCTAAATTGATCCTGGCCGCACATCTCCTTCCCCCTCCTTCTCTTCGTTCACGGCAACTCCTCTCCAGGTAGAAAACGCACACCAAACCCATATGCACAAATCTAGGGTTCCATTCCACGACCTCCTCGATGAACTTGAACGCAATCAGGATGCGCCAAACGAACGGCCTCGACGAGAGCCACCAACGCCCCGAGCTAGGCCAAGCTCGGCCCCACCTGGTGCCTAGGGTTGCGTGCGCAACATCAGGGAACGCGGGTCCCCTACCTCCCCCATCGAGCCTCCATTTTCGATCATGACCGTTGGATAGCTAGACCTCACCATCCCCTACGACTTTCATGTTGGAACTTTTGCGAATCGATGCGTGGATTTGGAGATAATGAGGGATGAATTTCGCTCGTTTCTGGCCATAGACATGGAAGTGGCGGCCGAGCAAATAGGGATTAGGGTTTAGAGAGAAAATGTTAATATTATTTTAATAATAAAATGCCCGATTTAACACTTTTGCAAACGAACTCCAAACGACGCGTGCCGCCAGGCGATTCTAAGGTTTTTCCGCGTTCCGGACACAATGGAACAGGTTTCGGAAGCTAATTCCATCGTATGTGTGAGATACGGCAATAAACGATCAATTTAAATTTAAACCGATTTAAACGATTTCTAGGCGTTTTGGCTTGTACCGGACAAACGGCAAATCCAAACGACTTGAAATTTGAAATCTTGCAATAATATCACATTACGGATCCGATGAAACTGGTTTCGTCGAAATCCGAGACCGTTTGAAAAATGGCTATTTTAACTCGCCAATTAAAATTAAAACGATATCGATGCGTTTCGAGCTGCCACGGTCAAACGACAACTCCGATTGCTACGAAAATTGAAATCCGATAATAACTAACTATTACGGATCCAATGGAACTCGTTTCGTTCAATTCTGAGACTGTTCAAAAATTGGCTATTTTTCAGTCGATAATTAAATATTAAAATATTCAATTTTTACAAATTAGCTCCAAATTCAATTTTACAAGTTCTAAAATATTTCTATAACTTCAATATGATAAAACAAAATTTTCCAAATCATTTCCCATTATATTTAACCCAATATTTAATTATTTCTGGAATTTCACTATTAAATAAATCGATTTAATTGCAAAATTAAATCCAAAATTCAAAATAAAATTTATTCGACTCCAAAAATTCCACTTATTAATATTTAAAATTAATTAAATACTCAAATTCAAATTATTAAAAATTCTGGGTCGTTACAATCTTCCCCCCTTAAAAGAATTTCGTCCTCGAAATTGCAAGTTAAGGAGAATAATTCATAATCCGTTTATTATTTTTCCAAAGCTAATTAGTTTTACTAACTTTTCAAAACAATCTTTTTATTAAGGATTTACTATCATTTCAATTAGCTTTCCCAATTCAATTATAAGTTTCAAACAACTTCGTTTACTTAACAATTTAAATTTAAATTTAAATTCAAATTTCAAACTTTCAAAATTTCTCAAAATTTTTCTAACTCCCTAAATTTTCGAAAAATTTCGCCAGAGTCTCCTTTGCGCGGCTAGATCGGTACGACTACAAAACGGCTCTACGGCCCCTCAGAATCAAAAAGAAAAGAGAAAGCCAAGTGGCTGGAGAAGGAAATCATCAAATCTCATATAAAAACTGAAATACGTACCTTTTTGTCGAGCGTTACAAATTTTTTTAACTTCAAAATCAAAATTCCAATTCCATTATATCCTGTATATCCTGCTAGCATAATATCCAATTATAATATTCAAACCAATTTGCCAATTCAATTATAAAATTTCCAATACGTGCTTCTTATACCACTTTTAGTTTACTATTAAAGTTGCATATTCATTTTCATTCAACTTTGCATTCCAATTTTCGTTTGAATTCAATTACATAGCTTTCAATTTAGCAGATTCAATTTCGTTAACACTTAAGGAATTTACATACAACCAACCAACAAGCAAATAACAACCAATGCACATCCAATACAACCAAATTTTATCCATTTTACTTACATTCAATTTGGTTCAACTGTTTTAATTTCAATTGGTTTAACATTCAATTGATTTTCATTCTATTATTAAACTATTTTCAAATGAATTTACACTTGCATGCATCATTTCATATCAACTTATTCATATTCTATTGATTATCATTCAATTCATACTTTAACTCAATGGCTAGTTCTTTTTTACAAATAAAATTGAATTCCATTTATATAACTTAAGTTCACATCTTTTTAACAATTTCATTTACTCACTTTATTCACTTATTTTGATATTAACATCAATTCTTTCAACATTACTTAACTTGCATTCCATTTCAACTTTATTTACATCATTTAATTCACTTGATTATTTAACTTTGATACAAAGATCAATTTTTTTATTCAACTTCACTTAAGTTATTCCATTTAAACATCATTTGTTAATTAAACTTAAGTTTTACTTATCAATTCAATTCGGATTTTAAATTCCAAAGTAAATCCTATTTAACTTTTACTTAAGTCAAATTCATATCAATATTCAAATTCATATTCCATTTTATTTAACTTAATTGTTTAACCACTTCAACAACTGGTTTTACTTACATTTTCCCATCCTATAAGTTATAAAACTTATTATTCAACTTCTAACTTATATTATAAGTTCAAAACTTATTTCGCTTATACTTATCAACTTCAAGTTGAATTTTAATTTCAAATTGATTTATTGCAACAAAACTTCAATTTTAAATTCATTTTTGTAGCAAATCCATCACATAGAAACTCGAAAATGATACTGATGATGCTGCAGTCATCACCCTTATTATTTCCCAGTGACAATAGTGAAATCAATGCTAAATATTCTTTCAAAAATTTCCTTTCTATTCATAAATCACTTTTATAAACCTTTTACTTATATAATTTTACTTCTTATATACATACATGATTATCTTACAATTGTAAATCATTATCAATTATAATTTCATCTTATGATTCATTGGTTTATACCATTATTCTTTTACAATAGTTGCTTTTATTAGCTTATTCAAACAACTTTTAATTATTTTATATTTATATCATTTACAACAACCAAGCAATCAATTATATACACACTTCAATAATTCTTGAAAAATTATTTTCTTTTTATATATAAAATATAATCGAGGTAAAATTATTTCATTTACCCAATTTAAAACAATATTGTGTCGAATTGTTCTATTCAAGTGTTTAGGAACCCCTTCGATTCAGTTTTCGAGGCTGCGCCGACGAAGGTTCATATACCACTCAACAAACCAATCATCACAATATAAAACAATTTTATATTCACTAACAAATACGCACTCATATCTATTATTACACTCATACTCATTCTAGAGTACTGCTGACTCTATCTCTAATGAGTAATACCCAACAGAGCAGGTTGTCGCTTAACCATATGCTCTGATACCAAATGTAACGATCGCGATTTTTCGTTGCCGAAAAATCGAACCGTTAGGGTTTTAGAAGAAGAAAGAGGTAGAAGAAGAGAGAAAGAGAGAAGAAACAAAAACAGAAAAACAAGTAACAGAACGAGAAACAATAACAGAATCTCACAGTCGCAGCGGAACAACATATAATAGATAAATGAATATCATTAAAACAAAAGAACTATACATTTTATACATACATCACAATACATCATATCATCAGAGTGTACAACAATAAAACAGCGGAAAGAATACTATATACAATAGATAATAGACTACGCTATCCAAGCTCGCCTCCAACATCTGCACAGCAACTCCCGAATCCAGAATAACCTGGCAACCTAACTCTAGACTGCCCGTGTGGAAAATAGTGGGCACCCAGAGTTTAGGAAAGGAACAATAAACTCCAGGTCAGTCATGGGACTGGTGTGAGAACTCAAAACAGTTTATCTTTAAACACGCAACAAGAAAGTTTAAATTTTGAAATCCGCAATGCTTTTTGGAAAATGAAACTACCATAAGGCCTCCCGGCACACACACAATGCAAACGCACACATGGGGGAGATTTCTCCTTATGATAGTCAAACATGCTTACTACGAGAAAAATTCTTTGATATTATTACTAGTGCATAGTGGAAAATATTTCGAAAGTATAATATAAATCCTAGCCAGCATAGGTACCATGATACTATGCCTACTATAGCTGCCATGTTAAATGGCAGGTTCTACAACTAAAACCGTACAGGGCGCGTATTGGATGAATGGATTTCCAACAAATGGTCAGGCTAAGGAACTTCCTACTGCCACATGGGATCGCCTCTGGCGGGACGTCCCGAGAACTAACGTTACGGTTAGATCTCTGCCAACACAAGGCCGGGTTACCTCTGTAACTAGGTAACTACTACACGAATATGCCATCCCCCGGTCCTTTGGGACCTTTATCCGAGCGCTCGATACCAACAACACCACACAGAAATAGATATAGTGTTTCCACATGAGTAAATATCTGGGCTCCATACCATGATACCACCCTTTACCAGAAGGAAATGACATACCCTAAAGGGCGCGACCCTCATAACCTTGCCGCATATTCCTGTTTCGACCATTTCCGGGGAGTGAGGTCCTGACGAAGTCTCGTCCACAAAGCTACGCTTTGTGTAACAAAGCCATGCTTCGGGTCCACAGATGACCAAAGCAATAATCACAAAGATAAATGATCAAACAAATGATCATATCACAAATGACCAACCAATGATCATCACACAGCAGCACTCAGCATGCCACATTACCAGATTGGGAAATATCGCTGATAACCTTCAACTACATAACCTCTGAGCTCGTACGTCTCAGAGAAGGGTGTTAAGCTAAGAGAATAAATTCTCCGCCACCAACAGAAATGTATTTGAAAGAAATCTGCTCTATCTCTCAAAATGTAATGTCAGACACGTAACCATACAAGTCTGTTCCGGGTTCGAACAGAACCGAAGGCACTTCCAAAGAAGCCCTTGCAATCCGGGTATTCACAATCCCGATAAAATTTCCCATCACAAAGGAAATCTCCATATCGTAGCTAACGATGCGGAGACAATCGATAGGTCATCCTATCGTTTTCACAAATACCCGGTCTTCAACACCGGTCTTCAAATGCAATCCAAACGACGTATCGCATATTCGGAATGGGATATATGACACAAAAGTCCTCTCCCGGCTAAACCGAATAGCGAGCGCTTATTTTTAAAAATAAGTGTGCATTCAATTCCAAACAAACACAATCAATACCATCCAAGGGTAAATATTGATAGTCGGTTATTTAACTATCAATAAAGATGCGCCACATCATCAGATTCCAAATAATTTTTCCAAAATTATTAAGTCCCAAAATATCTTTACAAGATATATATACACAATTTCCAATTAATTTCCCAAAGTTATTTGGTTTACCAAAACACCTTTACACGATAAAATTTCCACACTTAACCATTTGAAAACCCATTTCAAATTACACAACTCAACCATTTGAAAACAAATTTCAAATCCCACACCTTAACCATTTGAAAACAAATTTCAAATCACACACCTTAACCATTTGAAAACAAATTTCAAATCACATATAAATCCTTACCGATTTATTTTTAAATTTTACGCTCCAAATTTGTGAATTATATTTCCATCTTTAAAAATAAATCAACATTTATTTTTAAACAAATTTCCCTTCCTATTTATAAATTCCAAAGTGAATTTCCAATTTCCCAAAAACAAACCCATTTCTATTTATGAAACTTCGTTTTAGAAATCTCCTTTTATTAGTCCAATTCGATTTACATAACTCGATTATATACTAAAATCAATATTATAAGTTAAATACTTATAATATTATCTATTTACCCAAATCGTTCTTTTGAACTTCACCAATTTAAAATCTTATCACTTACAAGATTTCTTTATGGCTTATAATAATTTCAACTAATGAAATCTTCATTTATTAACAATTTCTATAAAATTCCCCTTTTTAATGCCCAAATCCATTTCTATAAGTTAATAACTTATAAACTTAAATTTTTCCAATAACCGTTCGTTTTATAAATTTCACATTTATTAATCTATAAATCCTAGTGAAATTCATGTTATACATCAACTTAACACTTTATAAATTTATCCTATAACTTCAATAATTTTTATTTAAAAACATCCATTTATAAAATCCTTTATATAAACCATTAATAATAATAACTTCCCAAAAACCAAATTTAACTATTTTATAAAAACCTATTATTGTTAAAAATTTCTTTTAAGTTATATTATATAAAAATATAAATTTTTAAAACATAAAATTTTATCCATCTATTTATTTTAAAATTTAATCAATTCAAAATTTTTTAATAAACCATATTCTTTGAAAAATCGATTTAAAACCCCTTTTAAATTCAAAACCGTTATTTTAATTTAAAAATTAGAATCCGATGATGCAACGACATCGAATGGTCAATCATGGGAATAACATCATATAACAATGTGATTATCAACAATCAACATAATATTCATAAACAAATAAATATGTGAGGAATCCAGTTGGATCCCTCCAACCTGTTACCCTGCATCCACAGACGTTAGCACAATACCAATTCCACTTCGAGGTGGAATATCGCGGTATATGGGATTTTATAAATATCCGCTTAATAGGCGGCGCAATAGGGTCTCATCCGCTATACGAGGCGGGAAATCAAATCCGATATATACATATGCCAATATATATATATCGCTATATATAGTATATATCCTACTATATCTACTAGCACAATCAATCAACCATCAACAATCAATATTAACTATTCAAAATTTTAAACAAAACCTTTCGATTGAGTGAGGAGTTCTCACCTTGATTTTATTTCCGGTTTCGGCGTTCGTTTCGAATAAAATTAAACGAACGTTTAATTTTACCCGAAATTCAAACGAGCTCCAATCGACTCCAAACTAGCTCCATTGCGAAGAACACGACCTTACGATTCCAACGCACTTTGATTCGCCCAAATCGGACCTCGCAGCAAAAAGATATCGCAGTTTAAAGTTTGTACACGATTTAAATATGAATAAATCAACATTATTTTACATTTCTCAACCTAAATTGATCCTGGCCGCACATCTCCTTCCCCCTCCTTCTCTTCGTTCACGGCAACTCCTCTCCAGGTAGAAAACGCACACCAAACCCATATGCACAAATCTAGGGTTCCATTCCACGACCTCCTCGATGAACTTGAACGCAATCAGGATGCGCCAAACGAACGGCCTCGACGAGAGCCACCAACGCCCCGAGCTAGGCCAAGCTCGGCCCCACCTGGTGCCTAGGGTTGCGTGCGCAACATCAGGGAACGCGGGTCCCCTACCTCCCCCATCGAGCCTCCATTTTCGATCATGACCGTTGGATAGCTAGACCTCACCATCCCCTACGACTTTCATGTTGGAACTTTTGCGAATCGATGCGTGGATTTGGAGATAATGAGGGATGAATTTCGCTCGTTTCTGGCCATAGACATGGAAGTGGCGGCCGAGCAAATAGGGATTAGGGTTTAGAGAGAAAATGTTAATATTATTTTAATAATAAAATGCCCGATTTAACACTTTTGCAAACGAACTCCAAACGACGCGTGCCGCCAGGCGATTCTAAGGTTTTTCCGCGTTCCGGACACAATGGAACAGGTTTCGGAAGCTAATTCCATCGTATGTGTGAGATACGGCAATAAACGATCAATTTAAATTTAAACCGATTTAAACGATTTCTAGGCGTTTTGGCTTGTACCGGACAAACGGCAAATCCAAACGACTTGAAATTTGAAATCTTGCAATAATATCACATTACGGATCCGATGAAACTGGTTTCGTCGAAATCCGAGACCGTTTGAAAAATGGCTATTTTAACTCGCCAATTAAAATTAAAACGATATCGATGCGTTTCGAGCTGCCACGGTCAAACGACAACTCCGATTGCTACGAAAATTGAAATCCGATAATAACTAACTATTACGGATCCAATGGAACTCGTTTCGTTCAATTCTGAGACTGTTCAAAAATTGGCTATTTTTCAGTCGATAATTAAATATTAAAATATTCAATTTTTACAAATTAGCTCCAAATTCAATTTTACAAGTTCTAAAATATTTCTATAACTTCAATATGATAAAACAAAATTTTCCAAATCATTTCCCATTATATTTAACCCAATATTTAATTATTTCTGGAATTTCACTATTAAATAAATCGATTTAATTGCAAAATTAAATCCAAAATTCAAAATAAAATTTATTCGACTCCAAAAATTCCACTTATTAATATTTAAAATTAATTAAATACTCAAATTCAAATTATTAAAAATTCTGGGTCGTTACATTGGAAAATTATTTGGAATCTGATGAAGTTGCTCATCTCTATTGATAGATAAATAACCGACTATCAATATTTACCCTTGAATGAGTATTTGTTGTGATTGCTTGAATTGAATGCCACACTTATTTTTAAAATAAGCGCTCACTATTCGGGTTAACCGGGAAAGGGCCATGGGGTCGTATAACCCACTCCGAATATGTGATACGTCGTTATAAATTGCATTTGAAGACCGGTGTTGAAGATCGGATATTTGTGAAAACGGATGGATTACCGTCGAGTTACTCTGCATCTGCTGATCTCCGATATAGAGGTTTTATCCCCTTAGTGACGGGATGTCCGGACGTGATTAGTGAATATCCGGATTGCAAGGGCTTCTTTGGAAGTGCCTTCGGTTCTGTTCGATCCCGGAACAGACTTGTATGGATTATATGTCTGACGTTGCAATTTGAGATGTAAAGCTGGTTTCTATCAAATATATTTCTGTTGGTGGCGGAGAATTTATTCTCTTAGCTTAACACACTTCTCTGAGACGTACGAGCTCAGAGGTTATATAGTTGATGGTCACTAGTGATACATTCCCAAATTGGTAATGTGGCATGTTGAGTGATGCTGTGAAATGATCGTTGAGTGATCGTTTGTGATAGGATCATTTGTTTGATCGTCTATCTTGATGATCATTGCTTTGATCATTTGTTGACCCAAAGCACGACTTTTGTTTAAAAGCGTGGCTTTGTGGACGAGACTTCATCGAGCCTCATACCCCGGAAATGGTCAAAACAGGAAAGACGCGGCAAGGTTATTAGGGGGTAGCGCCCCTTTAGTGTATGTCATTCCTTCTGGATAGAGGTGGTATCATGGTATGGAGCCCAGATACTTAACCTATGTGGTTACTGCAAATTTATTACTTTGTGGTTGTTGGAAATCGGGGATCCTCGGATATAGATCCGTTACGATCGGGGAATGACATATTCGTGTCAGTAGTTACCCAGTTAGGGGTAACCCGGCCTTGTGTTCGCAGAGATCCGGTTAGGTTCTCGAGACGTCATTCCATAGGCGTTTCCATGTGGCAATGGGAAGTTCCTTGGCCTGACCATTTGTTGAAAATCCAAAGAAACAATACGAGCCTTGTACGGTTTTAGTTGTAGAACCTGCCATTTAATATGGTAGCTATAGCGGGCATAATATAACGGTACCTATGCTGGCTAAGATTTATATTCTACTTTTGAAAATGTTTTCTACACTATGCACAAATAATAATATCAAAAATGATTTGATTTTGCGTAGTAAGCATCTTTGACTATCATAAGCAGAAACCTCCTCCAAGTCTGCATTTGCATTGTGTGTGTGGCGGGAGACCTTATGGTAGTCTCATTTTCTAAAAAGCATTGCGAATTTATTTAAAAAATTATCCTATTCTTTGTTTTAAAGATAAATAAATATTTTAGTTCTCACACCAGTCACATGACTGACCTGGAGTTTATTGTTCCCTTCCTAAACTCTGGGTGCCCACCAATTTCCACACGGGCAGTCTAGAGTTAGGTTATCAGGTCATTCTGGTTTCAGGTGTTGCTACATATATCTGGAGGCGAGCTGGATGGCGTAGCATATTATCTATTGTATATAGTATTTCTTTTCCATTGTTTGTTGTTGTACACTCTGATGATGAAATGTAATGTAATGTGATGTAATGTAATAACTGATATAGTTCTTTGTTTTAAAAGATTATTCATTTATCTATTATATGTTGTTCCGCTGCGACTGTGAGATTCCGATATTGTTCTGTGTTACTTTCTTTTCTGTTCTGCTTTTTCTTTCTTTCTCTCTCTTCTTCTACCTCTTTCTTCTTTCTTCAACCCTAAGAATTCGTTTTTCCGTTCATCTTGAGTTAATCAATGAAGATTAGTGTCTATTCAAGGAGTACGGATTAGCGGGTCTTCACATTTGGTATCAGAGCATATGGTTAAACGACAACAATGGCTCTGTTGGGTATTACTCATTAGAGATAGAGTCAGTAGTACTCTAGAATGAGTTTGAGTGTAATAATAGATATGAGCGCGTACTTGTTAGTGAATATAAATTTTGTTTTATATTGTGATGATTGGTTTATTGAGTGGCATATGAACCTTCGTCGGCACAGTCTGTACAACTGGATCGAAGGGGTTTCTAAACACTTGAATAGAACAATTCGACACAGCATTGTTTTTAAAAAACATCAGGTAGATGAA
The DNA here is from genome assembly GCA_030765085.1 of Allium cepa. NCBI lineage: Eukaryota > Viridiplantae > Streptophyta > Magnoliopsida > Asparagales > Amaryllidaceae > Allium > Allium cepa. The sequence continues at coordinate 379,864,932 of CM060942.1, read as the reverse complement.
ATAATTTTGCCCAAAACTATTTTTGTATATAAAAGAAATGATTTTCTGTGGATTATTATAGTATACGGATGCATGGTTGTTAGGTAATAATAATATTAAATTATTACCATTGATGATTGAAAATAAGAAATTGGAATCATAATCAAAAGTTTAGAAATGAAATCCATATACAAATGAAATTTGAGAATGTAAATTATAAATGTGATTTATAATTGGAAATAGAATTCCAAAGAAGTTTTATTTTGGAAATGTTTTTGAAAGAATTTGGAAATTTAGTAATTAAATTCCTTTTTGAATTGAAAATGAATTTCAAGGATATTTTGGAAAATTGTTTTGGAAGGAATCAAAAGCTCTAAACTCTTTTTGGTCCCTGGAAAATAATTCCGATGATGACCATGGCATCATCGGTGTTCATTTTCGAGTTTCCAAAAGAGGAATTGCTGCCAAATTGTTTTAATATAAAGTTGTTTAGAAAATTTGGGTTTGGCTTTGAAATTCAAAGGATGATTTGAATTGTTTTAAAAAATGGTTTTGAAAGGTTAAAAAGACTCTGGAATGCTATATAAAAATATATATGGAATATAATTAAGTTGAAAATAAATTTGGAGTAATTAAAATGAATTGGAATTGAGTATTAAATTATGGAAATAAATTGTGAATGAATGAATAAAATTACAATTGCAAGTAAATGAAGGTGAATTGAAATTAAATTGTGTTTGTAAATGAACAAATGAAGTAACAAATGAAATGAGATTTGAATCATGTTGAATAAAATCCAAACTTGAAAATAAAATAAAATAGAAGTTAAATTGAATTCAAACGAAATTTGAATGGAATTGAATTGAAATTGAAATGAATGAAAACAAATATGTAACTTCAATAGTGAAGTAAAAAAAAAGTGTAAGAAGCATATATCGAAATTTTGTAAAGGAAATGTGCAAAATGATACTTGAATATTGGAATTGGATACTACTACTAGCAGGTTATACAGGTGTTATAAAGGAATTGGGATTTTGATTTCAAAGATAAAAATTGAATTGCTCGACAAAAAGGTACGTATTTCAATTTCAGTATGAAATTTGATGATTTCCTTCTCCAGCCACTTGGCTTTCTCTTTTGTTTTTGATTCTGAGGGGCCATGGTGCCATTTTGTAGTCGTACCAATCGAGCCACACAAAGGAGACGCTGGCGAAATTTTTCGAAAATTTAGGGTGTTAGAAAATTTTTGAGAAATTTTGAAAGTTTAAAATTTGAATTTAAATTTAAATTTGAATTTTGAAGTAAACAATGTTGTTTGAAACTTATAATTGAAGTTTGAAAGCCAGTTGAAATGATAATGAATCTTTAATAAAAAGATTTCTGTTAGAAAGTTGATAAAACTATTTGAATTGTGAAAAATAATAAACGGTTTAAGATCATTCTCCTTAACTTGAAATTTCGGGACGAAATTCTTTTAAGGGGGGAAGATTGTAACGACCCAGAATTTTTGATAATTTAAAAATTGGATATTTAATTGAATTTAAATATTAATAAATGAAATTCTTAAGTCGAATAATTTTATTTCGAATTTCTGGATTTAATTGGACAATTAAATCGATAATTTAATAAGTTAAATTCCAGAAATAATTAAAAATTAAGTTAATATGATTGAAAATGATTTGGAAAATTTTGTTATATCATATTAAAGTTATAGAAATGTTTTAGAACTTGTAAAACTGAATTTAAAGTTGATTTGTGAAAATTGAATATTTTAATATTTAATTATCGACTGAAAAATAGCCAATTTTTGAACAGTCTCGGATTTCGACGAAACCAGTTTCGTCGGATCCGTAATGTGATATTATTTCAAGGTTTCAAATTTCAAGTCGATTGGATTTACCATTTGTCCGGTACAAATTAAAACGCCTAGAAAATCATTTAAATCGATTTAATTCAAATTAATCGTTTAATTCCATATGTCGCACAGATGATCGAATTAGCTTCCGAAACCTGTTCCAATGTGTCCGGAACGCGGGATAAACCCCAGAAACGTCAGCCACTGCGCGTAAATCGGAGTTTTAAAAACCCAGATGAATAGTGTTCATTTATTCTCTATAAATAGCCTTCATTCACAAGAAAAAAAATAAAAAATAAAACCCTAGTTGAAGCCGGCCGCCAGTTATGGGTTAATGGCCGAAATTTAATCCATTTTCACCTCAAATTTCTTGCAATCCATTAATAATTTTCAAAAACCCTCAACTAGAGAATCGTAGAGCACTCCAAGTACTCCACATCCAACGGTGATGATCATCATCGGAGGTCAGGATTCGCCAGAATCGAGTGGCAAAGGGGTGCCGTTCGCACGCAAAAAGAGGGGGCTGGGGACCACCGAGCTAGCCACGGCTCTGGCCGGTGGTGGCCTTGGTGATGGTGAGGAGAATGGAGGTCCCTGATCGCGTTCAAGTTCGTCGAAGAGGTGGCGATGTCCAACCCTAGCTTCGTGCGTGATGGGTTACTTTGGAAGCTGGAACGCATTCGAACGCGTGAGGAAGGAGATATGCGTGCGGCCCCTGATGTCTCCAAGCAGTGATGAGCGGCCCTGATTTATTCTGGGTTAGGAAATAAAATTTAAAATGTAAATTGAATAATATTATAAATCGTGTAACTTTGAAAATGCATATCTTTTTGCTGCGAGGTCGGAATCTGACGAAACCAGTTGCATTGCGTTCGTATTGTCGAGCTCTTCGCGATGAAGTTGGTTTGGAAGCGATCGGAGGAGTCAGTGAAAATTTCGGGTATAATTAAACGTGTGTTTAATTATATTCGAAGTAAACGCTGAACCATTACTGAAAGCAAGGTGAGAACTCCTCACTCAATCGAACAGATCAATTTGAATTTTAAATAGTTAGATTTAAAATTTTTGAATGATGATTGCAATTATTGATTGTTGTTTGATTGTGATAGTAGATATAGTAGGATATATCTATATATAGCAATATATATATATATATTGGCATATGTATATGTTTGAATTGATTTCCCGCCTTGTATAGCGGATGAGACCCTATTGCGCCGTTAGTAAGCGGATAATATTTATAAATCCCATATACCGCGATATTCCACCTTGAAGTGGAATGGTTATTGTGCTAACATCTGTGGATGCAAGGAAACAGGTTGGAGGGATCCAACTGGATTCCTCACAAATATTTATATGATTATAGATATTGTGTGATTATTGATTATCATATCGATATATGATATTTGTGCCGTGATTGACTATTCGATGCTGTTGCATCATCGGATTCATTTTTTTTAAGTTAAAAATAACGATTTTGAATTTAAAAGGGTTTTTAAAGTGATTTTTCAAAGAATATGTTTTATTAAATTTTTGTATTGATTCATTTTAAAATAAATAAACTTATAAATTTTTATGTTATAAAAATTAACATTTTTATGAAATATGACAAAAAGGTAATTTTTAAAATACATAGATTTTTTATAAAATAGTTAAATTGGGATTTTGGATAAATTTTATTATCGATTTATATAAAAGATTTTATAAATTGATACATGTGAATTAAATTTATTGGAATTCTGAAACGGGTTTATAAAGTGTTGAGTTGATGTATAAAATGAATTTCATTAAAATTTATAGATTTATAAGTTGTGAAAGTTATCAAATGAATAGATGTTGAAAATAAATTTTTTATAGGAAATTAACTTATAAACTGGCTTTTGGGGATTTAAATGGGATACTGATAGGAACAGTTAATAAAAGATTTTTTTTATAAGTTGAAATTGAAAGAAAATATATAAAGAAATCTTATGAGTAATAAGATTTAAAAATTTGTGAAGTTCAAAGGAACGGTTTGGTAAATAAATAATATTATAAGTATTCAACTTATAATATAGATTTTGGTTTATAATTGGGTTATATAAATTGAATTGGATTTAATAAAAGAGATTAGTAAATTGAATTTTATAAATGGAGATGGAATTTATAAAGATTGTTATAAATTCGGAAATAAATGGAATTTGATAAATTGAATATAGAATTTGTTAAAGGAGTTATATTCACGTTTTTGAACAATGAATATACCGCTAAATAAAAGGGATATCTTTTGGGAAAAGGATGTTTTAAATAGAATTTAAAACGATTTAAAGATGTTTTAAAATGCATTAAGTATCGATAACATAGATTTCAACATTTATTGTTGAAATAGACGTTTTCGAGAAATAAATGGGAATGGAAACATAGATTTCAACATTTATTGTTGAAATAGACGTTTTCGAGAAAATAAGGAAATTGTGGACTATAACACTGTTGTTATAGTAAATGATTTCCGAAAGGAAATGTTTAATATAGTATTGGGATTTATATATCTAATTTAATTTCGAATCCCTATACTAGTGTTTTTGGGTCGTCGTAACGATGTTTTGCGCAACATTCGTTTTGACCCAAATAAAAGTGAATAAAAGAATGTTTTCCTTAAAAGAATGAAATATATACTAAATTTTGATTTAAGTATATTGAATATTTTCAAATTGTTGAAAATAAATAAGATTTGTGAAATACTTATTATTAAATAAGTATGGAAATGCTTTTCCAATATGAAATGGAATGTTTTAAGAATTTATCTTTTTGAAGATAAATTGGAATTGAATATTTGAAATCTGTTGAAAACTGTAGACCAGTAGATAATTGGAAATATAAATTCACTATGGAATTTAGAAATGGAAAGGGAAATTTGTCTCGAAATAAACGTTGTTATTTTCAAAGTGTGGAAAATTATATATCTTGTAAAGATATTTTAGTAGAAATAAATAATTTGGAAAATTATTTGGAATCCGATGATGTTGCTCATCTCTATTGATAGATAAATAACCGACTATCAATATTTACCCTTGAATGAGTATTTGTTGTGATTGCTTGAATTGAATGCCACACTTATTTTTAAAATAAGCGCTCACTATTCGGGTTAACCGGGAAAGGACCATGGGGTCGTATAACCCACTCCGAATATGTGATACGTCGTTATAAATTGCATTTGAAGACCGGTGTTGAAGACCGGATATTTGTGAAAACGGATGGATTACCGTCGAGTTACTCTGCATCGGCTGATCTCCGATATAGAGGTTTTATCACCCTTAGTGACGGGATGTCCGGACGTGATTAGTGAATATCCGGATTGCAAGGGCTTCTTTGGAAGTGCCTTCGGTTCTGTTCGATCCCGGAACAGACTTGTATGGATTGTATGTCTGACGTTACAATTTGATATGTAAAGCTGGTTTCTATCAAATATATTTCTGTTGGTGGTGGAGAATTTATTCTCTTAGCTTAACACCCTTCTCTGAGACGTACGAGCTCAGAGGTTATATAGTTGATGGTCACTAGTGATACATTCCCAAATTAGTAACGTGGCATGCTAAGTGATGCTGTGAAATGATCATTGAGTGATCGTTTGTGATAGGATCATTTGTTTGATCGTCTATCTTGATGATCATTGCTTTGATCATTTGTTGACCCAAAGAACGACTTTTGTTTAAAAGCATGGCTTTGTGGACGAGACTTCATCGAGCCTCACACCCCGGAAATGGTCAAAACAGGAAAGATGCGGCAAGGTTATTAGGGGGTAGCGCCCCTTTAGTGTATGTCATTCCTTCTGGATAGAGGTGGTATCGTGGTATGGAGCCCAGATACTTAACCTATGTGGTTACTGCAAATTTATTACTTTGTGGTTGTTGGAAATCGGGGATCCTCGGATATAGATCGGTTACGATCGAGGAATGACATATTCGTGTCAGTAGTTACCCAGTTAGGGGTAACCCGGCCTCGTGTTCGCAGAGATCCGGTTAGGTTCTCGGGACGTCATTGCAGAGGCGTTTCCATGTGGCAATGGGAAGTTCCTTGGCCTGACCATTTGTTGGAAATCCAAAGAAACAATACGAGCCTTGTACCGTTTTAGTTGTAGAACCTGCCATTTAATATGGTAGCTATAGCGGGCATAATATAATGGTACCTATGCTGGCTAAGATTTATATTCTACTTTCGAAAATGTTTTCTACACTATGCACAAATAATAATATCAAAAATGATTTGATTTTGCGTAGTAAGCATCTTTGACTATCATAAGGAGAAACCTCCTCCAAGTCTGCGTTTGCATTGTGTGTGTAGCGGGAGACCTTATGGTAGTCTCATTTTCTAAAAAGCATTGCGAATTTATTTAAAAAATTATCCTATTCTTTGTTTTAAAGATAAATAACTGTTTTAGTTCTCACACCAGTCACATGACTGACCTGGAGTTTATTGTTCCCTTCTTAAACTCTGGGTGCCCACCAATTTCCACACGGGCAGTGTAGAGTTAGGTTATCAGGTCATTCTGGTTTCAGGTGTTGCTACAGATATCTGGAGGCGAGCTGGATGGCGTAGCATATTATCTATTGTATATAGTATTTCTTTTCCGCTGTTTGTTGTTGTACACTCTGATGATGAAAAGTAATGTAATGTGATGTAATGTAATAACTGATATAGTTCTTTGTTTTAAAAGATTATTCATTAATCTATTATATGTTGTTCCGCTGCGACTGTGAGATTCCGATATTGTTCTGTGTTACTTTCTTTTCTGTTCTTCTTTTTCTTTCTTTCTCTCTCTTCTTCTACCTCTTTCTTCTTTCTTCAACCCTAAGAATTCGTTTTTCCGTTCATCTTGAGTTAATCACTGAAGATTAGTGTCTATTCAAGGAGTACGGATTAGCGGGACTTCACAATTACTACATTGTGAGGAATCCAGTTGGATCCCTCCAACCTGTTTTCCCTGCATCCACAAATATTAGCACAACAATATATATATCAATCCAGACTGATTTCAACCAATCACACAATTATTTAAATATCAACTGCTTAAATCAGCTAACATTCCAGATGTGAGTGAGATTAACTCACATTGAGATATGATGAGCGTTCGAAATTCAAATTAAACCGAACGACGTTCAATTTAACCTAAATTTTCTACTTGCCCGGAATGACTCCGGATCTGCACCATCTCGTAGCACTCGTCTCTGCGATTCCAACGCTTCCAGTTTCGTCAAATTTCGATAATATACGAGCAAGATATTAAATTTTGAAGTTTTGAATTTAACTTTAAAATAAATTCTTTTTTTTTTATTTACCCAGGAATACGCGGCCGCTCTTCTTTCTTCCCCCTCAACTTCACGCACGCGACTAACAGAGCATCACCGAACCCAACATCCAAAATTAGGGTTTCGAACTGCTCCCACTATGGTCGATTCGAGCGCGATCAGGCGCCGCCACCACACGCGCCCTCCCATCCTCCATCTTCGGCCGCAAGGTGGTGAAACTCGGTGCCTCTCTTCTCCCTCTATTTAGAACGAAACGGCAGTACTTCTAGGGCGAAAAACCATCAATCCAACAAGCCAAACGCGATCTTGACCGTTGGATTAGTAGATCCAACTGCCCTCTTCGCTTTTCTAGTTGAAAGCATCTTCTAAAACGCGATGAATCGATCGCAAATTGATGACGAAAATCTGATGTTTTCAGCCATTGAATAAAAAGAAACGGCGGCCGGTCATTTTGCTAGGGTTTAGCTAATATAGGTGTAAGTATAATGTTATTTAATATTATTTTATTAATATAATTTCTCAAGTTAGCAGTTTATACAAACGACCTCCAATCTACGCATACCGATAGGCGATTCTAAGGGTTTTCCGCGTTCCAGACACAATGGAACAGGTTTCGTAAGCTAATTTGATTGTATGCGCGAGTTACGGAATTAAACGATCAATTTAAAATTAAACCGATTAAAACGATTTCGATGCGTTTCGAGCTGCCACGGTCAAACGACAACTCCGATTGCTACGAAAATTAAAATCCGATAATAACTAACTATTACGGATCCAATGAAAGTGGTTTCGTTGAATTCCGAGACTGTGCCCCGGAAGGCTATTTTCACTCGTCTATTAAATCAAGCGATTTTCAAAATTGTCGAAAACGCTTAAAAATTTTGCTTTTAAAATTTTATTAACTTAATAAAAATTCATATTGAATTTATAAACACATTAAAAATCATTTTGACTCATTCCGGACTAAAATCTGATTAAATTGTATTTTAATAATATTAAATTCATTTTTAAATTAATATAAAATCCCAAATAATTACTTATTGACTTATAAGTCCGTTTAAAAATCCAACCACCTTATTTATATTCAAATAGACTTAAAAATAAATTTGAAAACCATTTGTATAACTATTTACATCCATATTTACTTTTATTTAAATTCCGAATATTTAAATTATTATTTTCCTATTATTCAAATTCAACCAGAATTACTGTAATTTAAAATTATAGCTTATTTCACTGATTGAACCCGAATCCATTCATTTCAAAATCAATTAAGGATCCACATTAAACATTTAAAACGAATTAAATGTTCAAATTCAATTGCTTAAAAATATGGGATGTTACATTCCTCCCCCCTTATAAAAATTCCGTCCCCGAAATTTGCTAGGGTAGAAAATACCCTTCAACCCATTTACTTACCCAATTCGCTTAGTTAAAAGCTTATATTTACTTTCCCAAAAAGTTTCCAACTCCCTTTCAAAACCATTATCTTTATCCACTAAAAAGTTCATATTTTAACAATTGCTTTCAAAAATAACTTTCCAAGTTAGCAAAATTTTCCCAAAATCCCAAAAATTTTCTAACTCCCAAAATTTCCGGAAAATTTTGGCAGAGTCTCCCCTGTACGGAGGAGCTTTCGCGATATTGCGATACAAATAAATATATATACATCGATCCACACGGTCGAAAATCAAAATATATCACACAATATATATCATTTCCCAATTATATTTGTGTAGGCGTACCTTTTTAGCAAATTTTAATAGCGAGCGGCTAAAATAACGCATATACGCGATCCAACTCTCTCGAATGTCTTCTATACCTGTACTATACTCAACAAACTCATTATCCATAGATATGCACTTTTTAACAACATTTCCAATATAAATGTAAGCCAAACATAACCATTTCATATCCAAACCAAGCAACTTCATAATTATGCATGCAACCTCCTTTATACACAAATCCACAATTTCGACATCATTTAAAATCCTCTTTACAAACTCAAACTTCATAGTTTAACAATGTTAACCATATTTATTTCAACAATCCAAAGATTTCAATCACTTCAATTTCTTATTCAAATCCAAACTTCATTTTTATTTCAATATGATTAACATGTGCTTTACTAACATCAATCTATTCCATTTCAATTCCAAGTTGATTCACAATTTGATACATATTCTCAATTTGAAATATTTGCATTCCTTTTATGATCCATTTTCATTTATATGCAAACATTACTTATTAAAATGTCAATTCATCCTAGTTGATTCAAAACCCATTTCATTTGCTACTTTAAATCAATTCACTTGCATTAATTTACAAACTCCTTGAATTAGATTCCAATTTAGGTCAATTTATTTAAGACTAAATTTCAGATGCTTCTTCAAGCAAAATTATCACCACGTAAGCTTAGAACCATTTACAATTAATTCTATTTTAATTTATATTAATTTTACTCCATTCTGGAACAACCATTTCAATTATTAAATCAATCCTTATTCTCACTTTTCAAATTTATTAATCATTTTAAGTTAATGTTTATTATATTATTATTATTATTATCATTATTATTATTATATTTTTTTTAGTTATACAAGTCATTCCATAAGCTTAAAAATAACCATCTCATCATCTTCTTAAATGATTTCAATTCCATAATATCTCAATTTGTTTCATTTTAATTGATTCTTACCAAATCAAACCATTTACAAATTTTAATCCCACTAGCTTAAACATTCAGCTTAAGTTTAAATTAATAACATAACATTCCATATTATTTACAACTCACCCAACTTTAATTCATATTTTCTTATTCCATCACAATAATAAATCAAAAATTCTCTTCACTTACATTTCAATTTCTGCATCTAAACAAATTTATCCAAGACTACATTATTCAGCTTAATCACAATTACTTAATTTGCTTAAGCTTTCTTTACAGTATCTCCATTATCTTCTTATAAATCAAATTTTTATTTTCATTTGATTCTCATCCAAATCAAATTCCAATTCATTTACAAACTCTAATGCACTTTGCCTATTTATTAAATCCATTTTAGACTTACTTTATTAGCAAAGAGACCACTTTCAATTATTTCACTCATTTGAATTTATCTACAATCCAAACCACCACTATTATAATTTAATTTCATTTTTCATCTACACTTCAATATTAGTTACCACAAATTTTAAATCCCTTGCTACAGTTGGATTTCTATTTACTTTCCAAATGTTGATCAATTATCAAAATTCTATCCATTACAATACAAATCCCATTGAATTGTAATTCAATTTGGTCTCTAACCTAATCCATATCAGGTCTTGATTCACTTCCTCAACTCATACTGAACTTATTTACAATACGACCATTTTCACATGTTCTAAACAAGAACTAGGTTCCATTTACCCTTCAATTATTTACAAGCTTCCAAAACTATACCCGTTCCCGTACTATTTTCATTTAATTTAGCTTATACTAAATTCACCTTCAAGCTTCTCTTTACTTAATTCAGCTTATGCTAAATTCATTCTCAAATAATCCCTTTGAATTTAGTTGAGTCAAACTTTTATTCATACAATATCCTTTCAGCACAATTAAATTTCTTCCTTTTCAAGTCTTTCTAAAATTAGATTCAAGTTTTAACTAAATTTATTTAGCCAACTTGAATTCATTTCATTTTCCCTTACCATCTTAAATAAGGATTTAATTCCATTCATATTTTTTCACAACACAATTGAATCTTGTTTTTAATTAAATCCAATTCCATCTCAATTCCATTCGATTGAAGTTAAATCCAATTCAATCTAATTTTAATTCATTTAGATTTAATTCAATTTCAAATTCTCAATTTTAATTCTCCATATACAAGTTCAAAACTTGTTTACTAATTTAAGTTCATTCATTTCTTTTATATCTCACTTTACCTTATCTCAATTTACATTTCTTTTCAGATTAAGTCTGAATTCACCATATCATCCAACTACTTTCCAATTGTGATTAACTCCATTTCTATTTTAAGTTCACCAACTTATTTATTTCAAAGCTCTTATTGCTCATTTGAATCCATTTACAGCATATAATCACAATTTCAAATTTTATATATATGTATCACTGGATTCTTAAGGATACAAACTTTATTTCATTTAACTTCTTTGCAAATTTTAACTTTACAACTTCAAATAATAAGTATGACACTTAATAGCTTATGGGTACAGTTTGTTACACAATGACCCACAATTGCAAGTTATTTTACACTTCCATTCAACCCAAATAAAATTTAATTCCAATTCCCAATTTTATTGAACTTGTCCCAAGTTAAATTGAAATTTCATTCATTTCAATAATTTCATTTACCTCTATTTACCCAACTTAATTTTAATTTCAGGATTAAAATTTCATTCCCTTTCTCACTTAATATCAACTCCAATTCCTTTTAAATCATTTATTTACAAGTTATATAGTTGATTCATTTTCACTTTCATATTTTTATTTTAAACAGAATCTCCAGAATTCAATTTACCCGGATTTATTTCAAAACCATTTTGAAATATATCAAATATATACCTATTTGGTATATCAATCAAATCACCAGATTTTCCCAAAACAATTTTGTTTATACCAAAACAAATTCCCCATTGTGACATCTCAAAACAACTGTTATACCCAACAAATTCAAACAATACCATCTTCAAGTACTAGGGAAGCAATCCATCACTTTAGAAACTCGAAAATGAATTCTAATGATGTGGCCAGCATCATCAGGATTATTTTCCAGCGACTGAAGTGAGTTCAATGCTTCTTACTTTTCTAAATTCATGTCAAAACAGTTTCCATTTTAAAAAAAATATTTCCCTAAACAATATTCCAATATTGCCTTCAAACACCTTCAAATCTCAACAAACATTTCAAACTTTCCCAGGATTTTAAATCTCCAAACCTTTATTTCCATTACATTTAAAATTCTTTCTAAGACTTCCGGGATTTAAATTCTGGTTTAATTCTAATTTAGTTATTCTTCCTTTTATATCGTTTATATTTGCAAAATTTTATTTTCATCATAACTATTTCAAATTTAAGATTAACCTTTGATTCTTATTTGATTTTTAATATTAGCAACAAAACATACAAATATATATATAATTTCAGAAAATTATTTCCTTTATATCAAAATATAATTTTGGGCAAAATTATTTCATTTACCCACTTTTAAAACGTTACTATGTCGGTTTATCTTGTTTAAGAGTTTAGAAACAACTATCGATACGGTTGTACTTCCCGTACCGACAAGAATTCATAAACACTCAACCGATAAGTCAACACAGTATAAACACAATTTTATATTCACTAACAAGTACGCTCTCATATCTATTATTACTCTCAACTCATTATAGAGTATTATTGACTCTATTTAATGAGTAATTACCCCACCAAAGCCTAGGTCGTCGCCAACCTAAGCTCAGATACCAAGTGTGACAGCCCGCAAATCCGTACCCCTTGAATCAACACTATTCTACCTCTATTAACTCAAGTGGCACAGAATTACGAACCATTAGGGTTAAAGAAGAAGAGATAGAAGAAGAAGAAACTAAACAATATCAGAATTTCACAGTCGCAGCAGAATCAATTATAATAGTAAATATAGAACTTTACACTAAATGAAAATTTATACTGATTTATACATCATATCATCAGGGTATCTCATACATCAACAATCACAAATCAGACATACCATATAATCACAGCAGCGGATATATATATATATATATATGTATATATATATATAGGTACATATATACGTCTCGGACTCCAGTTCCTCTCCTGCTCCATAGCAACCTATTCTGAACAAATAATACTCGGTCTGACCCGAGCATTATAATGAAATAACACCCGAGTCAGTCTGGAATACCAGCTGATAATAATGCATCCAAATTGATTATTAAAGTTTCAAAAATCCTTTGAAAACAAAAGCATCTCGTAAGACCACGCCACAAATAAACATGTCGGGTTTTTACCTTACGATAGCTAAAACACTTTTTATAGAAATCCTCTGATATTATAATAGGGTCTATTTACAAATACTTATAAAATAGCCGAAATTGTTACATGATTAAATTCCAGCTACTAGCCACAAAAGTGGGTAATACAAACAAAACTCATACAAGGCTCGTAGGAAGGATGGATTTCCAACAATGACTAGGCACTAGGGTACCGCCTGTCACAGTACGGGGCCTAGATCACCGTACCGAGGATTACTCCCTTCATCCCCTGCAACACAAGGCCGGAACCATTCCTTACTGAACAATCCCAAACAAGATAAACCCCGTGGTTGGCGCGACCAACCACCCACTAAGCCGAAATATATATATAAGGGACATCTAGACAGGGGAAATATCTTGTCCTACTTGGGCATGACCCACCTAACCTTGCTGCATATCCCCTGATTTTCAGTCATTCCCAGTTGATGAGGCTTGAGGCTAAGCGTTACCTTTAGAACGTTTTTACTTAGAATGCCCATCGTCCACCTGACGATGTTTCGCAAGCATTCATCCATACAAGTCCGTCCCGGGTTCAAACGGAACCGAAGGCACTACTCCTACTACATCCATTTAGGAAATATTCCCAGGATTAGTAGCGACTAGCCCTTTCACTTCCCTGCTCCATCTTCGACTCCGAACACATTTTCCGCACGAAACGTACAAATCAGATCGAAATGGTTTTCGAGAAATAAATCTCGATCCCGGTCTCTTCGAAACGATCAACGCATTTGTCCAATATTGATAGTCGGTGATTTAACTATCAATTTATATTCATAAACATCCATAAGAATCCATCACACAATAAATAATTCCCATATTATTTATTTGCCTCAATATCTTTACAAGATATTTTTCCAAAGTTTCAAAACCCATTTGAAAACAATCTCCCAAAACTCTTCCTTTACAAGGTAAATCCTTTTCCATATATTTCCATTGGAATAACCAAGTTCAAAACATTTAGATTTAAAAACAGTTAAAACATTTCATATTGAAATATGCATTAAAATATGTAAATTTACTTCTAGTTACTTACTCAAAAATAATAATTTCGAAATATTTAAAGTAAAACCATTTTATAAGATATATCTTGATTCAAAAATAAGGTTTTAGTTAAACTAAATTTAAAAATAGAGTTGAAAAAGGGTTCATACTAACTCCAAATAACTTAGGTCAAAACTGGCCTTTTAAAACAAATCCATTTGTAAAAAGAATAATTACTTTACTATTGCTAATTTATAAATAGTTACTTTTGAAAATAATAATTTCCAAAACATTCTTTTAACAAGTTTGAAGTTTTTAAAACTTTCTTTTTATAAAAATATGTTTAAAACTCGAACTTGGTTTTCCCAGGGAATCTCATTCCCACATAAGCATCCAAGAAGATCCTTCTTATAAATTCTGTCAATTTATTTCAATTCAGGTTTACGTTTTAATAACATAAATTTAATTTCACATATATCAACTGATAACGTTTCTCCTCGTTATCCTTCCAAATTTACAAATTTTCAATTTTCATTCCTTATAGATTTCAAATTTCAATTCTTTTAAATTCTTATTTATAAATTTCTTGATTATTTATTTATTTATTTTAAAACCCAATTTATTTTCTTTATAATTAACCTTCTGAGTTTATAGTTTAACCAACAACATCATAATATAATTATATTCCAAATTTATCAATCACAATATATAAACAGGCATCAATATCAATTATAAAGATAATTACTACATTGTGAGAAATCCAGTTGGATCCCTCCAACCTGTTTTCCCTGCATCCACAAATATTAGCACAATAATATATATATCAACCCAGACTGATATAAATAAAAATTTCAACCAATCACACAATTATTTAAATATCAACTGCTTAAATCAGCTAACATTCCAGATGTGGGTGAGATTAACTCACCTTGAGATATGATGAGCGTTCGAAATTCAAACTAAACCGAACGACGTTCGATTTAACCCAAATTTTCTACTTGCCCGGAATGACTCCGGATCTGCACCATCTCGTAGCACTCATCTCTGCGATTCCAACACTTCCTGTTTCATCAAATTTCGATAACATACGAGCAAGTTATTAAATTTTGAAGTTTTGAATTTAACTTTAAAATAAATTCTCTTTTTTTATTTACCCAGGAATACGCGGCCGCTCTTCTTTCTTCCCCCTCAACTTCACGCACGCGACTAACAGAGCATCACCGAACCCAACATCCAAGTTAGGGTTTCGAACTGCTCCCACTATGGTCGACTCGAGCGCGATCAGGCGCCGCCACCACACGCGCCCTCCCCTCCTCCATATTCGGCCGCAAGGTGGTGAAACTCGGTGCCTCTCTTCTCCCTCTATTTCGAACGAAACGACAGTACTTCTAGGCCAAAAAACCATCAATCCAACAAGCCAAACGCGATCTTGACCGTTGGATTAGTAGATCCAACTGCCCTCTCCGCTTTTCCAGTTGAAAGCATCTTCTAAAACGCGATGAATCGATCGCAAATTGATGACGAAAATCTAATGTTTTCAGCCATTGAATAAAAAGAAACGGCGGCCGGTCATTTTGCTAGGGTTTAGCTAATATAGGTGTAAATATAATGTTATTTAATATTATTTTATTAATATAATTTCTCAAGTTAACAGTTTATACAAACGACCTCCAATCTGCACGTACCGACAGGCGATTCTAAGGTTTTTCCGTGTTCCAGACACAATGGAACAGGTTTCGTAAGCTAATTTGATTGTATGCGCGAGTTACGAAATTAAACGATCAACTTAAAATTAAACCGATTAAAACGATTTCGATGCGTTTCGAGCTGCCACGGTTAAACGACAACTCCGATTGCTACGAAAATTGAAATCCGATAAAAACTAACTATTACGGATCCAATGAAACTGGTTTCGTTGAATTCCGAGACTGTGCCCCGGAAGGCTATTTTCACTCGTCTATTAAATCAATCGATTTTCAAAATTGTCGAAAACGCTTAAAATTTTTGCTTTTAAAATTTTATTAACTTAATTATAATTCATATTGAATTTATAAACACATTAAAAATCATTTTGACTCATTCCGGACCAAAATCTGATTAAATTGTATTTTAATAATATTAAATTCATTTTTAAATTAATATAAAATCCTAAATAATTACTTATTGACTTATATGTCCGTCTAAAAATCCAACCACCTTACTTATATTCAAATAGACTTAAAAATAAATTTGAAAACCATTTTTATAACTATTTTCATCCAGATTTACTTTTATTTAAATTTCGAATATTTAAATTATTATTTTCCCATTATTCAAATTCAACCGGAATTACTATAATTTAAAATTATAGCTTATTTCACTGATTGAACCCGAATCCATTCATTTCAAAATCAATTAAGGATCCACATTAAACATTTAAAACGAATTAAATGTTCAAATTCAATTGCTTAAAAATACGGGATGTTACATCGCCGCCTATGGTGCAATCACTTATTGTACATATTCCATCTTATTGAGTATATATTTCCTTTTGAGCTATTTTCTTCTCATCTAATTTCGAGGACGAAATTCTTTGAAGTAGGGGAGAAGGTAACGACCCAAAATTTTACCACTTCGAAACATAATATTTAAAGTGATTTTAAATATAAAACATAAAAAAATATGATTCAAACAATACCTGATAGGATTTGAAAATAGAAATATACATAAAAATAGTAACATTTGCTTATTTCGACAAAAGTGACAGAATCCTGATTTAAGAAAAGTAAGTTTAAATGGGTTAATGAATTATTTTAATTCATTTATGAGTGTTTATATTTTAAATAACATTATAAAAAATTATTTTTAAATTTGATTTACATAAATAAATAGTTTAACTAAAACGTCAAAATATGACCGTGGAACATTTTGTCAAAAATCAATGTTTTATCGATTTGAAGTTGTCGCAACGTTGTTGCAACTATATTTTCTTATATAAGAACATATATTCATATAGCATTAGTATTAATTAATTTACTAACAAAGTTTACTTTTATTAAACTTATTTAGAAAATTCAGGAAAGTAGTTAACAAAATGTGGCGACCCGGATTCGAATGCTCAAGAATCGACATACATACATCACCCGTATTCGAATGTCGTGGATTCAAATGTTGAAATCCAATTCGCCAGAGCTTATAAAAACATGAGGTGATAACAACATAGCTAAAACAGAAGAATAATTTTATTGATACACAACAATTGATACAACAATGATACGATATGAAGTGGTCAACATTATCAAAGATGGATACAACAGCGGAAAAACACAGCAGCAGAAACCAAACAGCAGCAGCAGCGGAAAGATAATATCTACAATGCCAAAGCTCCAAATCAAAAGCTCAAACCACCATCATGCTGCACTATAGAAATTCCGATCCCAAATCCATAGACTTCAAAAATTACCAAAAGCTACACCTACAGGCTGACTCTCTGATAACCTTACTCTAGGCTTCCCGTGTGGAAAATTGTGGACACCCAGAACTTAGAAAGGGAACAGTAAACTCCAAATCAGTCATGGGATTGGTGTGAGCAAACAAAAATAGTTTTAAATTAAAATTAAACAAAAGGAAATCAAAGAAATCCGTATGCTTTTTGGAAATGGAAACAACCATAAGGCCTTCCGCCACACACACAATGCAATCGCACACCTGGAGGAGAATTCTCCTTATGATAGTCAAATATGCCTGATACGAGAAAATTCTTTTGATATTATTATTTGCGCATAGTGTAGAAAACATTTGCAACTATAATATTAATCTTAGCCAGCATACGTACCATTATAGTATGCCTACTATAGCTATTATGTTAAATGGCAGGTTCTATAACTAAAATCATACAGGGCTCGTGACGCAGCGGATTAATCAAAACAAACTTCAATCGATGGAATGTAGCAATCGGTGAGTTGAGAATACTGCAAGGCCCAAATCCGTTGATCCAAAGATACCGGATTCTAGCTATCTTCGTCTTGTTGATCGCGCACGATGCCGAGAAAGAAGATCTACGATTCTTCGTACGTTGATCTAGCGCACTAGATACCGTGAATCGGCTTCTACGATCGTTGAATCGAGCGCACTCGATTAACCGAAAGAGGAGATAGGAGATCACACTCAACTACCAATTTGTATGAAAGCACAAAGCTAACAAAAGAGAATTTTTATTCAAATATCAACCTCCAAAAAGTTACAACTCACTCCTTATTTATAGAAGTTTACAACACCGTCCATAAGTCGCTTACGACTCAAGACCTGACCGACTCATCACAAGACTTACGACTCATATTGACTTGGCAGCGACTCAAACACCATGCGACTCAATATATGTCAACAACGACTTAACACCAATATATACAGACGACTCAAAGATACAACGATTCATATATACACATAATCGAGACAACTCTTAAGTCGGCACCGACTTAACATGAAGTGACTCATCCCCTTTACAACAAACAAAAATGCAAACGACTTAGGCAAGGTCGTTACCGACCTAACTGACTCAACAAAATACACTACACAGACACATTGCGGCATAACTCCTTAACGACTCAATTAGGGCGACTCATCATGAGTCGTAACTCGTTGACTCGGCACAGTCTCCTTCTGATATCTAGTTAGCTCGGAAGCGACTCATGCTTCCATTGACTCGTGAACGACTCAAGTCCGATACCTCCTCCATTCGACCTATGGTTATCACTTCCCCCTGTAACTCCTTAGGTCGGAAACGACTCAAGCTTTCATTGAGTCGTGGACGACTCATCAAACTACACCACAAACTCATGTTTTCAGGAATTAAAGATTGCACAATTTCTTCTCTGGCCTTAGCTGCATCATCCTCCCCTGGTTGAGAAAAATTCGTCCTCGAATTTGTACATTCTTCTTCATCTGATTGTTTACCTCCGTAATATGGAACAAGATGTTTAACATTGAACACGTCAGACGTGTAAACATCTTCTGGCAGCTTCAACTTGTAAGCATTTTCATTAATTTCCTTCACAATTTCAATTGGACCAATTTTCCGCGCCTTCAACTTGTTATAAGCACCCACCGGAAAACGATCCTTCGTCAATACAGCATAAACCAAATCACCTTCCTTAAATTCAATACTCCGTCGTTTCAAATCAGCAGCCCGCTTATACTTCTCATTTGACTTTTCTAATGGTTCTTGAACGATCTTATGACATTCCGTCAACCCGTCAACAAAGTCTACAGTTCGTTTAACCGTCCCCTTCAGTTGTGGTACTACTGCCAAATCCAACGGTCCCCTGGGTAAATTTGAATATACAATCTGGAATGTATTGAATCCCGTGCTACGATTCACTGCATGATTATGAGCAAACTCTGCCTGGCATAACTTCATGTCCCAACTTTTCAGATTATCTTTCACCAAACATCGCAACAAATTTCCCAATGATCTGTTCACAACTTCGGTTTGACCATCTGTCTGCGGATGATACGCGCTGCTAAAGTTCAACTTCGTTCCCATCATCTTCCACAAACTTAACCAAAAGTGACTCAGAAAACGAGTATCTCTATCCGACACAATAGACTCTGGCAATCCATTAAGTCGATAGATCTCCTTGAAAAATAACTGAGCAACACGAACAGCATCCGTCGTCTTCTTGCAAGCAATAAAATGTGCCATTTTAGAAAATCTGTCAACCACTACATATATAGAATCATTACCACGCTGCGTTCTCGGCAATCCCAATACAAAGTCCATACTCACATCAACCCATGGTCTAGCCGGTACAGGCAACGGTATGTACAACCCAGCATTGGTCGCGGTTCCTTTCGAAACTTGGCAAATATGACATCGCTCCACAAACCTTCCCACTTCTTTCCTCATCGACGGCCAAAAGTAAGACTGTGAAATCAATTGCAAAGTACGATCACGGCCCACATGCCCTTCCTCGTGTAACTCCTTGATAATTTTCAATCTCAAGCTACAATCCGGTATGCATAAACGACTCCCTTTAAACAGAAAACCATCCACCAATATAAACTCGTCAGCACTTCCTTCCTTTACCTTTTCAACAAATTTCACAAAATAAGGATCTTCTTCAATCAGCTCTGGCAATAGCTCAAAACCTGTCACTTCCACTTTCATTGTTGTCAACAAATGACTCCTCCGACTTAAAGCATCAGCCACACGATTCGTCACCCCTGACTTATGTTTAACAACGAAAGTAAATTGTTGCAAATAGGCAATCCATGATGCATGTCTCGCAGAAATCTTATCCTGCCCCTGCAAATGCTTCAACGCTTCATGATCAGTATAAAGAACAAATTCCTTCTGAAACAGGTAGTGTCTCCAATGCTTAACAGCTTGCACAACAGCGTAAAATTCAACGTCATATGTATTGTATCTCATCTTTGCCCCTGATAACTTCTCACTGAAATATGCAATAGGTCTCCCCTGCTGACTCAACACTCCTCCAATCCCAACCTTTGATGCATCAGTGTGTAACTCAAACAACAACTGAAAATTAGGTAAAACAAGAACTGGCGCTGTCGTCAACAGTTCTTTGATTCGTTCAAAAGCAACTCCCGCTTCCTATGACCATACAAACTGCTTCCCCTTCATGCAATCAGTAACTGGAGCCATCACGCTACTGAAGTGTGGAATGAATCTCCGGTAGAATGACGCTAGCCCATGAAAACTTCTCACATCCGTAATTGTCTTTGGCTATGGCCAATTCCTGACTGCTTCAACTTTATTCTGATCAACTTGAATACCTTCCTCCGAAATAACATACCCCAAAAATAAAACACTCCTCGTCATAAACACACACTTCTTTGTAACAGCATAAAATTGTTCTTCACGAAGAATAATCAACACTTCCCTCAAATGTAGAACATGCTCCTCTATACTCCTGCTATATATCAGAATATCATCAAAATACACTACCACAAATTTCCCAATATACGGCCTGAATATTTGGTTCATCACCCTCATGAATGTACTTGGCGCATTTGATAAACCAAATGGCATAACCAACCATTCGTATAACCCCTCTCTCGTCTTAAACGCTGTCTCCCACTCGTCTCCCGGTCTAATTCGAATCTGGTGATAACCACTCTTCAAATCAATCTTCGAAAAGATAATAGCCCCACTCAACTGATCTAGCAAGTCATCCAACCTTGGCATGGGAAATCTATATCTCACGGTAATCTTGTTCAATGCTC
Source organism: Allium cepa (assembly GCA_030765085.1). Lineage (NCBI taxonomy): Eukaryota > Viridiplantae > Streptophyta > Magnoliopsida > Asparagales > Amaryllidaceae > Allium > Allium cepa. Next base: position 379,843,566 of record CM060942.1, on the reverse strand, counting down.
GACTGTCAGTGCACATCCTCCACGTCCCATCCTTCTTGGGTACCAATAAAGCTGGTACAGCACATGGACTCAAACTCTCCTGCACTCGCCCTTGTTCAAGCAACTCTTCCACCTGCCTCCTCAACTCTTCATGTTCCTTCGGACTCATTCGATAATGTGGTCTATGTGGTAATACTGCTCCCGGAACAAGATCGATCTGATGTTGAATGTCTCTCAGTGGCGGTAACTCCTTAGGCAACTCCTCTGGAAATACATCCTCAAATTCTTGCAAAACTGGCTTCGCTTCTTCTGGAATTTCAACCTCTTCACTGCTCTCACGCCCAATCAACAAGTATACTTCAGGCTCCTCTTCAACCGCCTTAACAAACTCCTTCAAAGTCAACAGAGTTTTCAATTCCTCAATCTCCTCCAGCTTGTTCTCCTTCTGTTGTTGCTTCTTGGGAACCAAAGTGATTTTAGTACCCTCGAACATGAAACTATAGCTATTGGCTCGACCATCGTGTTGTACTGCTCGATCAAACTGCCATGGCCTGCCCAACAACAGATGACACACATCCATGTCCACTACATCGCACCAGATTTCATCTTTGTATTTCTTCCCAATAGAAAATTTCACGCAAGCTCTTCTCCCAACTTTCACTTCACCTCCCTTCCTTAACCAAGCTAACTTGTATGGTTTAGGATGCTTCTCGGTTTTCAACTCCAATTTCCTCACTGCCTCAGTGGAGATAATATTATCGCAACTCCCAGCATCAATGACAAATTTGCAAACTTTCCCAAGAATAGTGCAAGTAGATTGAAATATGTTATTCCTTAACCAACTTTCTTCCTCCTCTTGTTTTGGCGTTAAACAAGACCTCCTCATCATAAGATTACAACCTTCATCTCCAGACAATTCTTCTTCCTCCTCAACATAAGGTGCATTTGAACATTCTGCCTCCTCACCATCATCCTCAATCTCAGCAACCATTGCTCTCTTCTTCGGCTTCGGACATTCATTTCTTCTGTGACCCAACTCCTGACAATTGTAACATTTGAAACCACTACTAACCTTCGCCTTCTCAGCCTCCTTTACCACTGGTTTCGTAACAGGTTTAGGAACATTAGAACTTCCACTAACACCCTTCGCTTGATTATTGGAATTAGTAAACACACCACCTCCACGCCTTCCTTGCATTTCCCAAGCTAACACCATTTGATGTGCCTCCGCTACAGATCTGGGATCGAACATATTAACCATATCCTGGATCTGCATTCTCAACCCTCCAACAAACCTAGCAGTCAGCTGTTCTTCTGTCTCCATTATATCGTTCCTGGCAATGAGTTGGTAAAATTCATCTGCATAGTCATTTACTGATTTCGTCCCCTGCCTTAGATTCTGCAATCTCTGGTACATAAGCGATTGATAGTTGTATGGCAAAAATGTAGCTCTCATCAATTTCTTCATCTTCCCCCAAGATTCTATCTTTGACTTCCCCATTCGTTCACGAGTAAGTTTAGTTTGCTGCCACCATGCCAAAGCTCTTCCCCTCAGCCTTGTAGCAACTAACTTCACCCTTCGATTCTCCGGAACCTCCTTGAAATCAAAGATTTCCTCCACATTAGATAACCAATCTAAGAATTCTTCAGCTACCATCCCACCTTTATACTCTGGAATCTCCATCTTCATTCCCGATTCCCAACGTCGATCATCATCAATAACCCGATACTGACGTTGTCTCTAATCTCGGTCTCTGAAATGAATACTTCCCCTCTCACCATCAAACTCCTCATCAAAGTCTGATGCATATCGTTGTCTTTCACGCCCTCCAGCATCTCTACCACTACTCCTACTACCAACATCCTGTCTATCATGATCATCAACATTCCTCCTACTTCGATTATCAACACTCCTAGGCTCTTGACTTTCTCTCCTCTCCCGTTCTGAATGTGATGACACTCTACTACCCCCACGGATGGATTCAGGTGAATTTCTTCTTCTACTTTGATTCACATCAATCATAAGCTTCTCCAACCTACCAATGCCTTCATCAATCTTCTCATGCATACGTTGTTCCATTTGATCGGCCTCTTCTCTTCGATATAAAGCTTCAACATTTTGATGGCGGTTAGCTCTCCTTGGTGGCATGATTGAAATTCACAAAATTTCAACAAATCGATACCAAAGTGATGCTTCAACTTCACATACAACTTCACAAGGCTCGGCCTTAACACCTTAGCTCGAAACAAGCTTCCAATGATCCTCCCTAGGCTCGGCTACTTCATTAGTATACATGGCCTACTTCAAATTCAAACACTTTCAACACTTTGATCCAAAATGGAATGGATCGAAAGTTCTCCCTCTTGTTGCAACTTCAATATGAACACGATGAACAACTTCAAACTTCAACACTTGGCTCCAAGACCCGATTTAGCTATGATTGGCTAAAACAAGCTCCGATACCAAAAACTGACGCAGCGGATTAATCAAAACAAACTTCAATCGATGGAATGTAGCAATCGGTGAGTTGAGAATAATGCAAGACCCAAATCCGTTGATCCAAAGATACCGTATTCTAGCTATCTTTGTCTCGTTGATCGCACACGCTGCCGAGAAAGAAGATCTACGATTCTTCGTAGGTTGATCTAGCGCACTAGATACCGTGAATCGGCTTCTACGATCGTTGAATCGAGCACACTCGATTAACCGAAAGAGGAGATAGGAGATCACACTCAACTACCAATTTGTATGAAAGCACAAAGCTAACAAAAGAGAATTTTTATTCAAATATCAACCTCCAAAAAGTTACAACTCACTCCCTATTTATAGAAGTTTACAACACCGCCCATAAGTCGCGTACGACTCAAGACCTGACTGACTCATCACAAGACTTACGACTCATATTGACTCGGCAGCGACTCAAACACCATGCGACTCAATATATGTCAACAACGACCTAACACCAATATATACAGACGACTCAAAGATACAACGACTCATATATACACATAACCGAGACAACTCTTAAGTCGGCACCGACTTAACATGAAGTGACTCATCCCCTTTACAACAAACAAAAATGCAAACGACTTAGGCAAGGTCGTTACCGACCTAACTGACTCAAGAAAATACACTACACAGACACATTGCGGCATAACTCCTTAACGACTCAATTAGGGCAACTCATCATGAGTCGTAACTCGTTGACTCGGCACAGTCTCCTTCTGATATCCAGTTAGCTCGGAAGCGACTCATGCTTCCATTGACTCGTGAACGACTCAAGTCTGATACTTCCTCCATTCGACCTATGGTTATCACTTCCCCCTGTAACTCCTTAGGTCGGAAACGACTCAAGCTTTCATTGAGTCGTGGACGACTCATCAAACTACACCACAAACTCATGTTTTTAGGAATTAAAGATTGCACAATTTCTTCTCTGGCCTTAGCTGCATCAGCTCGTATTGGGTGATTGGATTTCCAACAAATCGTCAAGGCTAAGAAACTTCCTTTACGAATGGGTACGCCTCTGGAGGGACGCCCCAAGAACCTAACTGGATCTCTACTAACACAAGGCCGGGTTACCTCTGTAACTAGGTAACTAACTGTCACGAGTATTCCATCCCCCGGTCGTCACCGACCTTTATCCAAGGCCTCACCAACAAATTCCAACAACCACATAAGTTAAATATCTATGCTCCATACCATGATAGCACATTTTATCCAGAAGGAAATACACATACCCTAAGGGGCACGACCCCCGTAACCTTGCCGCATTCTTCTTGTTTCGACCATTTCTGCCGTGTGAGGTTCGATGAAGTCTCGTCCCACAAAGCTAAGCTTTTCACAAAAGCCATGCTTCGATCAATAAATGATCAGCACTTAACATGCCACATAACCAAATTGGGAATATATCACTACCAAATATCAACTACATAACCTCTGAGCTCGTACAACTTAGTGAAGGGGGTTAAGCTAAGAGAATAAATTCTCCGCCACCAAACAGAAATGTATTTGATAGAAACCATCTTTACATCTCAAAGTGTAACGTCATACAAGTCCATCCTAGGTCTGAATGGAACCGAAGGCACTTCAAAAGAAGTCCGAACAAATCTAGAAATCCACAATCCCGACCGGACTCCCCATCACTTACGGAGATCTCTATACTAGAGCAACTCGGTGCAGAGACATTCAACAGGTAATCCCTTCGTTCTCGAAAATACCCGGTCTTCAACCACTGTCTTCAATTACTATCCATTTCGTCGTATCATTAATTCGGAATGGGTTTTAAGACATAAAGTCCTCTCGCAGCTAATCCGAATAATGAGCGCTTATTTTAAAAAGCATATGGATATATTGCGATTTTAGTTAAGTTGGAACATTTAGCCCTTATTTCCAGAACCTTTCCTTTTGAATCGTTTTAAACAAATTTCCGTTATAATCTTTTAAACAAAAGATTCATCTTTAAGATCCTCTACAATTTGAAAACAAGGTTCACCAATTTTTAACAAAGATTTATTCATAGTTTTCAAAACTATTTCCATTTCAAATTTTATTTACCCACAACTAGAAATCATTCCAACAAAACTAAAAATTCTTTCTTTATATGAAAGCTGTTATCATTTGAAAGCAAAGTCCTTCGTTTTGGAAAAATCCGATTAAATATTGCTCAAGTTATAGCCTTTTAAAAGTATAAATCGAAAAAAATCAAAAAACTGCCGTATTCTCGGTAAGTTCAATCTGAGTTAAATTTAGATTCCCAAAATACTTCAAAAATGGTTTAAAAAGCATATATATATATATATTTGTATATATAACCTGTATAACCCTTTTTCATACCATATTATTATTTTAAAAACTTTAACAAACCATATTATATTCAAAATAATTTTAATTTCAAAATTCCCTTTCCAAAAGTTTTTCATACTCAACACAATTTCACTTCCAAACAATTTGGATTCAACTTTTAAAATTTTCACCATTTTGAATAAAATAATATTAAATTCAAATACCCGTGACTTAACCAGTTTCCTGTGAAATCCATATTTGTGAGTGGGTGTGTTGTCCAGGGGTTTTACAGGCAACAATAAACAACCAACATAAATCCAAGCACAACAATATCAATAAGCGGTATAATCTTATAATGCTTATCTTTCATTCATAGATAAACAATTATTTATCACAGATAAATAAATCATAGTTCACGGCTCAATCCACACAATTCATATCACAGAACATCACACATCAGAGATATCAAACAATCCAAGACATTCGATATAATCCAATCATCCATAAGCAAGACTAATTATTCATTCAATCCCTAATTAATTTAATTTAATCTCCACCAAAATTAAATTAATTTCTTTAATTACTTTTAAATCCTGCTTAGTAAACATTAACAAATTATAAATTATTTGTTATTACCTTAATTAATTTATGAAATTAATTGATCAATCCTTAATTACTTACATAAATTAGTTATCCCATAATTACTGACTAATTACTCTTTAATCATTAATTAATTGCTCTTTAATTACTAATTAATTAACCTTTAGTAATTAATTAATTAGCTTTTAATTATTCAATTATCCTTTATTAATCACATTAATTAATTAACCTTAATTATTAATTATCTTTTAGTTACTTATATTATGTAATTTACCTTTAAGTAATTAATAACCCTCAATTACTTACATTAATTAACCTTAATTAATTTTCTTTTAATGTAATTACACTAAGTAATTATCTCTTAATTACATTAAATAATAATCTTTTATTAATTACATTAAGTAATTATACTTAGTAAATTTTCATTAAGTAATTATCCTTTAATTACTTATCATTAATTAATTAACCTTAAATTAATCACATTAATTAATCAACTTCTAATTAATTAAGATCTTAATAATATAAAATGAATCACTTATCTTAATTAATTACTTAATTGTCACTGAAAATCTTATTAATAAACCTTTGGAAACAATTATCATTAACATGTGAACTAACCAAGATCTTTAAATTAATAATTAAAACATTTACCTTGAACACTCACTTAATTACATCATTAAGTTCTTTGAAAACACTTAGGAATTTAAATCAAATAATTAACCTAATTTATAATTATTTAAAAAACTAAAACAATTAACTTTGAAAATTCAACCTTTAACATAAATTATTATTAGCTCATAAATTAACTTAGATCTTTAATGTCACGACCCGAACTCGATGTCCAACAAACAACATCAAATTCATTTCGCGGGAGCTAGCAACACCATTAAATGATAAATAACACAACGGAAATAAAAGATGATATCACTGATATAACATGAATACAATATGTGATACATCAATTTGATACAATGATAATCATCAACATCAGAGAATATACAACATAGAATACAGCGGAACACGATACAATATGAAATAAGTCTTCTCAGAATATAATACTGCAACTCTGATCCAAAAAGCTCCAAAGACAAAGCTCCAAAACTCCTATCTCGATCCACTATCAAGATTGCACCAAGCTAAACAAGTCTTGTCCATATCCAAAGAAAACTGAACTAGCTCCAGATAATCTACTGAATCTAATTATCTGAAAAACCAAACTCTAGACTGCCCGTGTAGAAAAATTTTGAGCACCCAGAGTTTAGGAAATAAACAATAAACTATGGATCAGTCATGGGACTGGTGTGAGCAACAAAAACAGTTTATCTTTTTAAAACATTCAACAAAAGATTTTCAAAGTCAAATCGCAATGTTTTTTTTTTTTAAATGAGACTACCATAAGGCCTCCCGCACACACACACAATGCAAACGCAGAATCGGAGGAGATTTCTCCTTATGATAGTCAAAGATGCTTGATACGCATTAAAAAGAACATTTGATATTATTATTAGTGCATAGTGTAGAGAAAATTCGTTTCGAAAATAAGGATATAAATCTTAGCCGACATAGACATTTCGAACTATGCCTACTATAGCTACCATCCAAACAGTGGGGCGCCACCATAAGTGAATGATAGGTTCTACAACTAATACCGTACAAGGTACGTATTTGAAGAATGGATTTCCAACAAATGGTCAGGCCAAGAAACTTCCCATTGCCACATGGAAACGCCTCTGAAAGGACGCCCCGAGAACCACCGTTCTCTGCTAAACAAAGCCGGGAATCCCTTTTCCCAAGGAATATTACAAACCCTCAGATATGCCACCCCCGGTCCTTTGGGACCTTTAAACGAGAGCGCTCTCTAACCAACATCACACCATAATAATAAGTGTTTCAACATGAGTAAGTATCCGGGCTCCATACCATGATACTACCCTTTTCCAGAAGGAATGGTCATACCCTAGGGAAGTTATCCCTGAAAACCTTGCCGCACAATTCCTGTTTCGACCATTACCGGTTTGTGAGGCTCGACGAAGTCACGTCCACAAAAACATACTTTATACAAAAGCCATGCTTTGGGTCAACAAATGATCATAGAAATGATCACCAAGATAGACGATCACACAAATGATCCTATCACAAATAATCAACACAATGATCATTTCACAGCAACACTCAGCATGTCACATTACCAAATTGGGAATATATTGCTGATAACCTTCAACTACATAACCTCTGAGCTCGTACGTCTCAGAGAAGGGTGTTAAGCTAAAAGAATAAATTCTCCGCCACCAACAGAAATATATTTGAAAGAAATCGGCTTTATATCTCAATTTGTAATGTCAGACATACTATCCATACAAGTCTGTTCCGGGCTCGAACAGAACCGAAGGCACTTACAAAGAAGTCCTTGCAATCCGGATATCCACAATCCTGATCGGATTCCCCATCACATATGGAGAACTCTATACCGGAGCAACTCGGTGCAGAGTCAATCGACAGGTCATCCTATCGCTCTCGCAAATACCCGGTCTTCAACACCGGTCTTCAAATGCTATCCATAACGATATATCACATATTCGGAATGGGTTATACGACCCAAAGGTCCTTTCCCGGCTAACCCGAATAGTGAGCGCAACATTTAAACATATGGATATGAGATTTCGATTAAGTCACAACTTAATAATTCCAAAGTTTCTTTCAAATGGTTTAAACCAATTACCATTTCAAATCTTTTAAACAAAAAGATTTATTTCGCAAAGTTTACTTAGTTTCACAAGGATTCATTTACAGGTTTCAAAACAATTTCCATTTGAATTGGATTAATTCATTTAAATCTTTAAATCAAAGATTTATCTCATAGCTTTCAAAAATTGTTTCCAAAGATTCATTCATAACTTGGAAAAATCATTTTCGATTCAAACTTGAAATCTCTTTAATATTAATTGGAGTTCATTACTCATATGAAAGCTTTTTATCACTTAGAACAATAGTTTTATTTTGGAAAAACCCCGATTCTATTTATACAAGTTATAATCTTTGGTTTAATTCAAATTTCCAAATCAACGCTTAAACATGGTTTACACCCGTATAACTTGTAAAGTTCTTTTTAAATCATAAATACTGAATATAGAATTCAATTTCAGATTTCTTTTGAATTTCAAACTAAATCCGATTATTTAAATTCCAAATCTTTATTAGTTGTTCAAAAATAACATTTATCCTTAAAACAGCTTTTCAAAAGCTTTTCCACATTAAAACTTAATTTATTTCCAAAAATATTTGAATTAAAAATTCAAATTCAAACTTATTTAAAAATCTGTGACTTAACCGATTTCCTCGTGAAATCCATATTTGTGTGTGTATAGTGTGGTCCAGGGGTTTAACACAATAGTGCACGACAATCATCACAAATATATCAATATCGATAAGCGGTATAACCAATAACGCTTATCTTCATTCACAGTTTCACAGATAAAATATATTTATCAATCACGAAGATTCATCATTACAATTCGATGTGGGTTTCGGATAACCAACTGAAATCCGATTCCCTGTCGCATCAAAGTTTAAATGCCGTTTTACTGGCAACAGGGTTTTCACATCAATACAGAACAAACACAACACAGTGTAATACATGCCAATCTTCATTACATAGCATCGCAATCGGGACAGAAATATCAATACAGTGCTCAACAATAGTTAATCGTTTACTAATCAAAGTGAATAGGATTTAATAAATTAACCAAATAATTATTTTATTGATCATTTTAAATCAATGACTTATTATTCTTAATGATAAATTAATTAATCTTAATCATCTTGGTACATCGATTATTCCTTAATTAATTATTTTAATTAACTGTCAATTTAAATTAATTAACTTAATTTGTCTAATTTACAAATTCTCAATTACAAATTAAATTAAACACTAAATTGTTTATTACATCCATTTAGTTACAATTTATAAATCACTTATAATTTCTTTCCAAAACTATTAATTAACAAAATTTATTTACCTTAATTATCATTTCTTAAAAATCTTCTTCATATTTTGGAAATCACTTTATTTTAGTTATAAAAAGTTCAATGTTAATTGACTTTATACTTAATCAAAGGACTAATTGAATTCAAAAAAAAACATTCATCAATTTACATTTATCAACTTTAAATGATTTTGAGCTTAACCCATTTTTGAAAGCGAAATGCCCAGGCCTGCACTCGAGTAAACACTCGGGTATCCCTCCAGTTTTTCTCGAGACATTCCACACTTCTTCACGCGCTCTTCTTCTCATTTTTTTTTGATTGGGCTTAGCCCATTATAATGCACACCCGAGTAAATAGGGTCTCAAGCCCATTTCCTTTTCTTCTTCCCGTGCCTATTTTCTCCTTCTTTTTTTTATGTTCTTTCTTCACTGAAGTCCAAACTGATATGCGAAACACTGACACACGCCTGTGCACATGCACCGGCACTCGACGCCGCCGCGATCAACTCCACATCCTCCTACACATCAGAGATTCATTCAACAACCACTACCGACCATCAACCCGTCACCGTAGAACCCAAAACGAAATCGAGCTTCACAGGAGAACTCGAACCTAAACCACTGCCTGAAAACACACCCACATCCATGTCGCCGGTCATCGAAGCACCCCCAGATTCCGGTCATACCTCGACCTTGCCCTCCTCTACCTTCACCTATAACCGCGTGACACTCGATCATCACACGGAGCCGAAAACACGAATTTAAACCGAGCTCAAAAACACGATCCCAAACCCTAAATTCGAATCGACCCCAAAATTCACGTATTAGAAAAATTATTTAACAATTTTTCTGGAATCATAGATGTTTAACGCATCTTCAATCAAAACCGTAGCATCTAAAACTCCTTCGATCTTTAGAAATTGATCAAAATGCTAATTTCGTTCAAATGTGAAATACACGTTAACCACTCACTTAAAAATCCTGATTTGATTATTAAAATTCAACATTTTTAAATTCGAAACAGTTTATGTAATCAAAACCCAAATTTTTCTATCTTCAAATTCTTGATACATATGATTTTTACTGTAAGTTCATTGTTCCAGATAGTTTTTTTTTCTTTTTTAGCACATGGATGATGTTTGAATTAACTTATTTGTTAAAGATTTAAAACAGAGATTATAGTGAAGTTTAAATCTTTAACTTGTTTGAAATCTGTATTTTTTTCTTTCAAACAGAACACAGAGATATATCCAGATAACAGTATGCAGGCTTCATCTCACAAATATTCAGTGCAATGCATATATTTTTCAAGACAAACCAAATCTCTAATATTCATCAGGCAACTAGATTAAACTTAGGTTAATTTAAAATATGAAGTTACTCACATTAACTTGAAGAACAGAGGTGGTTTAAAACTGGAAATGACATGCACAAATAAGGGATAGCAAAGCATTTACAGTAACTCAAAGCATCTATAACATAACCCATAGATTTTAGCTTCAACAATTTAAAAATCAGATTGAGGGGTTTGCTCACAATTGAAAGGGAAGATAACAGAGAACTCTTGTGTTGAAACTGCAGTATTTTTCTTGAATCCTGTTTTTAAGTTTGAAAACAAGGTGATGTTTATGTTGCTGGGTTTCTTTGGATGAACAAAATAACACAAATGAATGTGTATTAATACACAGGAGGATGTTGTTCAAGGTAGGGGAGGCATGTTGCATTAAATGCAAAGGTATGTTGCATTTATTGTTTTGCAATTCAGTTTGTACTTGTTTATATCTTTGGTTACTTTGTTCATTTCCTTGCTTCTTGGCTGATATGTTGCTTACTTTATTTTCATTTTATTTTCTCGGCTGAATTGATCTTGCATTGAATGCTCAGGTCCTTATTCCTCAGCCTACATGCTTGCCTACTTATGCAATGTATTTTTTTTCTTTTTAGCTTTATTGGTTTGTTTTGTTTATGTTTGATAGATTTTGATTTTACTCTATAACATTCATTTTTAAAAGTTGTTTTAGTTATGTTTGTTACTTGTATTGTATTACTTTGTATTACATACTTAAGTTTTTTAATATCTTCCTTTCTTTTTCAAGTGTTCACACTTATGTTTGGTCTTACACTTTAACTTTATAATATTACTTATAATATAAATAAATTTCCATTTAAATTTGTTATTAGATTTCATTTTACGTGTTAGTTCATTTTTTATTTATCCTATATATATTTTTATTTTATTTTATAGATGTACATTGATTTTAAAACACAACGTAAATTGTTTGTTAAGTTTTACTTTGTTTAGTTTATTTATTTTTACCTTTATATTTTTATAGTTTACATAACCAAAATTTTAAGGTATTTATTTTATACATATATTTTATTTTAAAAACTTTATTTAAAATTCAATTAAATGTATTCTCTTTGAGTTTCAAATCATATTCAAAAACAAATAAGTAAATACATCTTATTTAATTTGAAAATTTCAACCAAATCCATAATTCAATCTAAAATTAAATTAAATTATAAATTTAAATTCGTCTTTAAAAACCAGGATCGTTACAGACTTCCCCCCTTAAAAAGAATTTCATCCTCGAAATTCGCCTGAGAGATAACAAAGATAGATGAAAGATAGAGAAATATCTTTCCAGATCAAACTGGATATCAATTCTGCAATTGGCTTACCAAATCAGAATATCAACAATAGATATGAGAACAACTCAATCAATTATGAAAAATTGGGTTTCCTGATCTACAAAGTATATAGGGGTATTGGTTAGATCGAAGGGATAACTAACCATTCGTAGAATATATCGAAACCCAATGAAATAGATAGAAATAGATTCGATTACGATTTCAGATTCAAGATTTAATTCATTTACGATTTGCTGAAAAATGAAACTAAGGGTAGTTCTAGTGTCGAACAAAATTCGAACAATTTAATCGTAAACGAGAAGATTACCTTATAAAATTCATTTCCTTAATCAGATGTTGAGGTTGAAGAATCATCTCTAATTGCATACACTTTCTTTACTAAAGTTTGCTTCTTGGCTGGACAATTGTTAATCCTATGTCCCGGCTTGCGGCATTTATAACATCCTGTAGATTCCTGATCTGGCCTCATAAATGGCTCTCTCATTCCTGGCTTCCAATCATTCTTACATTTATCCGAGTAGTGACCTTTCTCCAAGCAATTGAGACAAGTAACATCATTCTTTTTCTTCGGTATACTCTTCTTTCCTTTAGTTTTCCTCGATTTCTTTCCGCCAAACTTTCTTTTTCTCTAATTCAGATTACTTGCATCTACATTCTCCTCCGGATCTTTTTGCTTTTCCAGAGTATCATATCGATAGCCCATATCAATCAATTCAGAAAAAGATTCCTTGACGTGAGTAGTCATCCATTCCTGAAACTCCTTGTTCATTCCCCGAATAAACTTTTCATTCTTCTTTAACGGTGTATTCACCAATTCTGGACCGAATCGAGATAATTCCATAAATTTGTTCAAGTACTCCTCAAACGATAAACTCCCTTGCTCTAAATTCATAAACTCCTGATACACTCTAGAGATACCAGTAGACGGCATATATCGCTGCTCAAACACTTCCTTGAAATGACTCCAAGTAAATTCACCTGCCGACTCATCCACGGTAACAGTTTCCCACCAAACTAAAGCCTCTTCCTGGAGTTTCCATGAAGCTATCAGTCGCATCTGATCATCTTCTAATTTTAATCCTTTGAAAATCTTTTCGCACGATCGAATCCATGCTTGTGCTTCGATAACGGTTTCTTTGCCTGTGAATGGCTTTCCACCAAGTCTAGAAAACTTTTGATATAAATCGGCCAAATTCAATTGAGATTGAATAGGAATATCTGTCATTACAGGGTTTTGACCACCTAAAGTAGTACTTTCCTGTCTTCTATTTCGTCCTCTTCTTTCACTCATTCTTACTATCTGTAAATAGTAAGAAATCCGATTTAGGCATTCAGACGAAAAACTTTAGAGAATAACAACAGATAAAGAGAATAGATTAAGAAATTTGTATTTTTGGTTCCACAGGTTGTACTCATTCTAGGGTATACTTCACCCTATCTCTAATGAGCCATCTAATGTGTTACACTCCGTAGCTAAAGTTCTTACTCAACCTTCAGCTCTGATACCAATCTGTCACGACCCGAACTCGATGTCCAACAAACAACATCAAATTCGTTTCGCGGGAACTTGCAACACCATTAAATGATAAATAACACAGCGGAAATAAAAGATGATATCACTGATATAACATGAATACAATATCTGATACATCAATTTGATACAATGATAATCATCAACATCAGAGAATATACAACATAGAATACAGCGGAACACGATACAATATGAAATAAGTCTTCTCAGAATATAATACTGCAACTCTGATCCAAAAAGCTCCAAAGACAAAGCTCCAAAACTCCTATCTCGATCCACTATCAAGATTGCACCAAGCTAAACAAGTCTCGTCCATATCCAAAGAAAACTGAACTAGCTCCAGATAATCTACTGAATCTAATTATCTGAAAAACCAAACTCTAGACTGCCCGTGTAGAAAAATTTTGAGCACCCAGAGTTTAGGAAATAAACAATAAACTCTGGATCAGTCATGGGACTGGTGTGAGCAACAAAAACAGTTTATCTTTTTAAAACATTCAACAAAAGATTTTCAAAGTCAAATCGCAATGTTTTTTTTTTAAATGAGACTACCATAAGGCCTCCCGCACACACACACAATGCAAACGCAGAATCGGAGGAGATTTCTCCTTATGATAGTCAAAGTTGCTTGATACGCATTAAAAAGAACATTTGATATTATTACTAGTGCATAGTGTAGAGAAAATTCATTTCGAAAATAAAAATATAAATCTTAGTCGACATAGACATTTCGAACTATGCCTACTATAGCTACCATCCAAACAGTGGGGCGCCACCATAAGTGAATGATAGGTTCTACAACTAATACCGTACAAGGTACGTATTTGAAGAATGGATTTCCAACAAATGGTCAGGCCAAGGAACTTCCCATTGCCACATGGAAACGCCTCTGAAAGGACGCCCCGAGAACCACCGTTCTCTGCTAAACAAAGCCGGGAATCCCTTTTCCCAAGGAATATTACAAACCCTCAGATATGCCACCCCCGGTCCTTTGGGACCTTTAAACGAGAGCGCTCTCTAACCAACATCACACCATAATAATAAGTGTTTCAACATGAGTAAGTATCTGGGCTCCATACCATGATACTACCCTTTTCCAGAAGGAATGGTCATACCCTAGGGAAGTTATCCCTGAAAACCTTGCCGCACAATTCCTGTTTCGACCATTACCGGTTTGTGAGGCTCGACGAAGTCACGTCCACAAACACATACTTTATACAAAAGCCATGCTTTGGGTCAACAAATGATCATAGAAATGATCACCAAGATAGACGATCACACAAATGATCCTATCACAAATAATCAACACAATGATCATTTCACAGCAACACTCAGGATGTCACATTACCAAATTGGGAATATATTGCTGATAACCTTCAACTACATAACCTCTGAGCTTGTACGTCTCAGAGAAGGGTGTTAAGCTAAAAGAATAAATTCTCCGCCACCAACAGAAATATATTTGAAAGAAATCGGCTTTATATCTCAATTTGTAATGTCAGGCATACTATCCATACAAGTCTGTTCCGGGCTCGAACAGAACCGAAGGCACTTATAAAGAAGTCCTTGCAATCCGGATATCCACAATCCTGATCGGATTCCCCATCACATATGGAGAACTCTATACCGGAGCAACTCGGTGCAGAGTCAATCGACAGGTCATCCTATCGCTCTCGCAAATACCCGGTCTTCAACACCGGTCTTCAAATGCTATCCATAACGATATATCACATATTCGGATGGGTTATACGATCCAAAGGTCCTTTCCCGGCTAACCCGAATAGTGAGCGCAACATTTAAACATATGGATATGAGATTTCGATTAAGTCACAACTTAATAATTCCAAAGTTTCTTTCAAATGGTTTAAACCAATTACCATTTCAAATCTTTTAAACAAAAATATTTATTTCACAAAGTTTACTTAGTTTCACAAGGATTCATTTACAGGTTTCAAAACAATTTCCATTTGAATTGGATTAATTCATTTAAATCTTTAAATCAAAGATTTATCTCATAGCTTTCAAAAATTGTTTCCAAAGATTCATTCATAACTTGGAAAAATCATTTTCGATTCAAACTTGAAATCTCTTTAATATTAATTGGAGTTCATTACTCATATGAAAGTTTTTTATCACTTAGAACAATAGTTTTATGTTGGAAAAACCCCGATTCCATTTATACAAGTTATAATCTTTGGTTTAATTCAAATTTCCAAATCAACGCTTAAACATGGTTTAAACCCGTATAACTTGTAAAGTTCTTTTTAAATCATAAATACTGAATATAGAATTCAATTTCAGATTTCTTTTGAATTTCAATCTAAATCCGATTATTTAAATTCCAAATCTTTATTAGTTATTCAAAAATAACTTTTATCCTTAAAACAGCTTTTCAAAAGCTTTTCCACATTAAAACTTAATTTATTTCCAAAAATATTTGAATTAAAAATTCAAATTCAAACTTATTAAAAAATCTGTGACTTAACCGATTTCCTCGTGAAATCCATATTTGTGTGTGTATAGTGTGGTCCAGGGGTTTAACACAATAGTGCACGACAATCATCACAAATATATCAATATCGATAAGCGGTATAACCAATAACGCTTATCTTCATTCACAGTTTCACAGATAAAATATATTTATCAATCACGAAGATTCATCATTACAATTCGATGTGGGTTTCGGATAACCAACTGGAATCCGATTCCCTATCGCATCGAAGTTTAAATGCCGTTTTACTGGCAACAGGGTTTTCACATCAATACAGAACAAACACAACACAGTGTAATACATGCCAATCTTCATTACATAGTATCGCAATCGGGACAGAAATATCAATACAGTGCTCAACAATAGTTAATCGTTTACTAATCAAAGTGAATAGGATTTAATAAATTAACAAAATAATTATTTTATTGATCATTTTAAATCAATGACTTATTATTCTTAATGATAAATTAATTAATCTTAATCATCTTGGTACATCGATTATTCCTTAATTAATTATTTTAATTAACTGTCAATTTAAATTAATTAACTTAATTTGTCTAATTTACAAATTCTCAATTACAAATTAAATTAAACACTAAATTGTTTATTACATCCATTTAGTTACAATTTATAAATCACTTATAATTTCTTTCCAAAACTATTAATTAAGAAAATTTATTTACCTTAATTATCATTTCTTAAAAATCTTCTTCATATTTTGGAAATCACTTTATTTTAGTTATAAAAAGTTCAATGTTAATTGACTTTATACTTAATCAAAGGACTAATTGAATTCAAAAAAAACATTCATCAATTTACATTTATCAACTTTAAATGATTTTGAGCTTAACCCATTTTTGAAAGCGAAATGCCCAGGCCTGCACTCGAGTAAACACTCGGGTATCCCTCCAGTTTTTCCCGAGACATTCCACACTTCTTCACGCGCTCTTCTTCTCATTTTTTTTTTGATTGGGCTTAGCCCATTATAATGCACACCCGAGTAAATAGGGTCTCAAGCCCATTTCCTTTTCTTCTTCCCGTGCCTATTTTCTCCTTCTTCTTTTTTTTATGTTCTTTCTTCACTTAAGTCCAAACTGATATACGAAACACTGACACACGCCTGTGCACATGCACCGGCACTCGACGTCGCCGCGATCAACTCCACATCCTCCTACACATCAGAGATTCATTCAACAACCACTACCGACCATCAACCCGTCACCGTAGAACCCAAAACGAAATCGAGTTTCACAGGAGAACTCGAACCTAAACCACTGCCTGAAAACACACCCACATCCATGTCGCCGGTCATCGAAGCACCCCCAGATTCCGGTCATACCTCGACCTTGCCCTCCTCTACCTTCACCAATAACCGCGTGACACTCGATCATCACACGGAGCCGAAAACACGAATTTAAACCGAGCTCAAAAACACGATCCCAAACCCTAAATTCGAATCGACCCCAAAATTCACGTATTAGAAAAATTATTTAACAATTTTTCTGGAATCATAGATGTTTAACGCATCTTCAATCAAAACCGTAGCATCTAAAACTCCTTCGATCTTTAGAAATTGATCAAAATGCTAATTTCGTTCAAATGTGAAATACACGTTAACCACTCACTTAAAAATCCTGATTTGATTATTAAAATTCAACATTTTTAAATTCGAAACAGTTTATGTAATCAAAACCCAAATTTTTCTATCTTCAAATTCTTGATACATATGATTTTTACTGTAAGTTCATTGTTCCAGATAGTTTTTTTTTCTTTTTTAGCACATGGATGATGTTTGAATTAACTTATTTGTTAAAGATTTAAAACAGAGATTATAGTGAAGTTTAAATCTTTAACTTGTTTGAACTCTGTATTTTTTTCTTTCAAACAAAACACAGAGATATATCCAAATAACAGTATGCAGGCTTCATCTCACAAATATTCAGTGCAATGCATATATTTTTCAAGACAAACCAAATCTCTAATATTCATCAGGCAACTAGATTAAACTTAGGTTAATTTAAAATATGAAGTTACTCACATTAACTTGAAGAACAGAGGTGGTTTAAAACTGGAAATGACATGCACAAATAAGGGACAGCAAAGCATTTACAGTAACTCAAAACATCTATAACATAACCCATAGATTTTAGCTTCAACAATTTAAAAATCAGATTGAGGGGTTTGCTCACAATTGAAAGGGAAGATGACAGAGAACTCTTTGTGTTGAAACTGCAGTATTTTTCTTGAATCCTGTTTTTAAGTTTGAAAACAAGGTGATGTTTATGTTGCTGGGTTTCTTTGGATGAACAAAATAACACAAATGAATGTGTATTAATACACAGGAGGATGTTGTTCAAGGTAGGGGAGGCATGTTGCATTAAATGCAAAGGTATGTTGCATTTATTGTTTTGCAATTCAGTTTGTACTTGTTTATATCTTTGGTTACTTTGTTCATTTCCTTGCTTCTTGGCTGATATGTTGCTTACTTTATTTTCATTTTATTTTCTCGGCTGAAGTGATCTTGCATTGAATGCTCAGGTCCTTATTCCTCAGCCTACATGCTTGCCTACTTATGCTATGTATTTTTTTCTTTTTAGCTTTATTGGTTTGTTTTGTTTATGTTTGATAGATTTTGATTTTACTCTATAACATTCATTTTTAAAAGTTGTTTTAGTTATGTTTGTTACTTGTATTGTATTACTTTGTATTGCATACTTAAGTTTTTTAATATCTTTCTTTCTTTTTCAAGTGTTCACACTTATGTTTGGTCTTACACTTTAACTTTATAATATTACTTATAATATAAATAAATTTCCATTTAAATTTGTTATTAGATTTCATTTTACGTGTTAGTTCATTTTTTATTTATCCTATATATATTTGTATTTTATTTTATAGACGTACATTGATTTTAAAACACAACGTAAATTGTTTGTTAAGTTTTACTTTGTTTAGTTTATTTATTTTTACCTTTATATTTTTATAGTTTACATAACCAAAATTTTAAGGTATTTATTTTATACATATATTTTATTTTAAAAACTTTATTTAAAATTCAATTAAATGTATTCGCTTTGAGTTTCAAATCAAATTCAAAAACAAATAAGTAAATACATCTTATTTAATTTGAATTCAACCAAATCCATAATTCAATCTAAAATTAAATTAAATTATAAATTTAAATTCGTCTTTAAAAATCAGGATCGCTACATTTAAGTTAATCAACAACTACAAACATCTTTATTTTAGTATTATTTTTTATTAGCTTCATAATTAAGCTATTTAACTTTATTTAAAATAAGCTTAAGAACGAATTAAAGAAAGTGTGTGTGTATATATATATATATATTTAAGCTTAAAATTAGGATGTAAATTTAAATATCTTAGAAAATAAATTTGTATTTGGATTTTAGATATGATTAGATCAGATGTGCCTTTAATTATACAAATGAATCTTTTGAAAGTTATATTTTGAGATTGATATAAAATAATTTTCAGAGGAATGTTTAAAGTCAAATTCTATATTTTATAATATATCATATGTGTGGATATTTTTAAAATATAATTAAGTTTTTAAAAACAATTTGTTTAAAAGTTAAATATATATACATAAGAATGCAAATGTAAAATAAATAAAATATAAGTATGCATGTATGTAGAAAAATAAGACAATAAGCATTTAAGTTAGAAATACATATTTAAATTAGAATTAGCAATGGATATACATATACAAGATAAATTAAAATATAAAGTAAATACATTAGACAAATTTAAACAACATACAAAAAAAGAAATTGGTTTATATTATAAAGTAATAAGACAAGAAAAAATTATATGTATATTCAATTATCTACGAACAAAACAAAGAAGTATGACACTAACAAAAGAAATGAAAAAAAAAGGAAAAAAAAAAGAATAAAATATATATATACATTCAAGTATGAAGCTTGCAAAGGAAGACACTAAATATATTCAAGCATGAACAAACAAAAAATCTAAATATCTATAAACAAGACAAACAACAATTAATGAAAAAATATCTTAGCACAATATATATCAAATCGGCCTCCTTAGCACGAAAAATATTATCTCATCAGCCGAGATCTATGCTTAATCAAATTAAGAAAAAAAATATCTCTGACCTATGTACAAACACAAATTATATCACCTGTAAATTCATCTCCTATATATCGAGCATCTTCATTTCAGTTTCGTCCATTATTCAAAGCAAACCTGAAGTAATATTATCTCAATTTGAAAAAAAATTCAACTTTAAACAACACTTCAACTCAAACCAGAGAAGCAAAGAAGATTTCAGCTTGCAAGTTTCAAAGCCTGTTTCAAACAATTAAAGCTCCGTTCATTCTGGAAAACTGTGAGTAACACAACTTTTAAACAGACAAATTTAGAATATAAATTTGTTGCAAGTTTCATCTGTGATAAATATGGTCATACACATATATACGAACTCTCTGTGTATATTTGAATGACTGGATGATCTTTGTGCAGGCTAATGTTAATAAAAGTTCTCTGTTCTGAGATTATAAATACAATTTTTTGATTCAATAATTATTTTCCACCCAACCTACTTGCTGTTTGGACTTGGTGTTAAAACAAAAACTGATTTTTATAACATATATTAATGATTGAAAATTTATTTAAGTAGAAACAACCAGTAAATACCTCTGGAAAGTAAATAATCTGAGCAAACCTTTAAATAAGTTAAAAATTTAAGTTGCTCAATTTACAAATTCAGGTATGTAATCTGAATTCGTGTGCTATAACATGATTTTTAAAGCAAAAATTAAAATTTTTCGAACAAAGGTTTGAGAGCAGTTCGGTTTTGTTTGAAATTTGGGTTTGGATCAATTTCTGTTGATCAAAGTGTAGTTGGTGGTCGAGGCATCGCTTGGAGGTGAAGGAGCCTACAGTGGTGTTGGGAAAAATAACTGGAGTTGTTCCAGTTCGATGTGGTGGCGGCGACAAACGTTTATAATTTGTAAACCGAGTTTTGCAATGGGTTCGTATTTTGATTTTTTCATTCTCGAGGATGGATCGAGCGCTACGAAACTTCGGGTGATGGTAGAGGGGAGGTTGATGAGTAGTCGGCCAGAATTTCACGAATTCTGGTGCTCGGGGCGTGGCGAACGAGGCAATGACAGGTTTGAGGTGGGGTTTCTTTCGTGTTTCCAGGTTTGAGTTTAAACCCGATTTTTTTATTTCGAGTGGATATTGGGGTTTTTGGGGTCAGGAGTTGGTGCGTGGATGGCTGTCGACTTGCTCGACGATGCAGCGTCGACTGGAGGTGAGCGGTGGCGAAGTGCACGTGCACCGTGCACAAGTTCTGGTGATTTGGGAATTTTGCTAAGTGTTGGGTGGAAGTAGGAGTAAACGCGTTTGTCTCGATTAAATTGAGTAGGTCACTCGACGCATTTCAGTGTCGAACTCGAGAAAAAAAAAGTGAGCCTCGGGTTGTTGTCTTGCTACAGGTTTAGCAAAACCTGACAGTAAATTTGAATTCAAAGCAAATTTAAATAAAATTTAAATGGTAAGATAGATTCAAAAACAAGTTTAAATCTTGATGAAGTTAAATTCAAAATGACTTTGAAATCTTAAAGTTTTAAAATATTTAAAAAGAGGGTTTCCAGGTTTTAAAACAAACCTGACAGTTTTTCGAGATTTTAAAATCTAAACCAGAATTTAAACTGGGCTTAAATTTAATGTTAAGTTTAGTTTTCAACTAAACTTTTGAATCTTAAGTTTTTAAAATGAATTGCGATTTTAAATCAAGAATTTAAAATCAAGGTTTTAAAAGTAAGTTTAAATTGAAGTTTTAAATCAAAGTTTTAAAGCCAAGTTTAATCAAATGTTTAGATATGGATTCAAGTTTCTTGAATTCAAATCTGTTATTTAAATCAGTTTTTAAATCTGAATGTTTTAAACAAGTTTAAATCAAACAGCTTTTTAAAGTAATTTTTTTTCAAATAAACATTTGAATTGGATTTTTGGTAAAGTTCTCTTATAAAAAGGATTTTTGAATGAAAAGTTAAATAATTTGTTTCAACTTGAATTTGCAAGTTAAAATGTAATGTATTTTAAAGCTTAAATTTTTAATAAAAATTTAAGTAATTTAGTTAGAATTTTTCTTATATAGGTTTATAAATTGATTTTAAATTTGGTCAATGTTTAAATATATAATCATTTTGAATCTTATATTCAAAATGAAATTTAAATCTAAATTTAGAAGTGCAATGTTTTAAATACACTTTAATATTAATGAAGTCATTAATAAAGAAATGGACTACCTTAGAGATAATTAAGGTATTAAAATGATTTAATGAATAAGATAATTAAGGAATGACTTATTTATTTAATTTATAAATTAATGATATAGATTAATTTATTATTAGAGATTAATCAGGAAATTAATTAAAGAATTGTTATAGTTAATGAAGGTCATTAACTAAGATTATTTGAATAATTAATTAATGTGATTTATTTTTACCAATTAATTAGATTAATTAACTAATGATAATCATTTATGAAATTGTGTAAGTGTAACTACCATATGGTAAGTAATTAAAGGTTTAATTTCTTAAAATAATTAATCAAGGGGTTAATAAGTTATGTAATCGGTTTAGAGTTTAAATTAATTAATGTGATTAATTAAGAATAATTTATTAATTAAGAATAATTAATTAAAGAGTTTGATAAATTTATTTATATCAAATGATTTGTAATTAATAAATCGGGATTGGATAATTAATTCATAAGTGATTAATTTAATTGGAAATAAATTGAATTAATTAGGATTAAACAATTAATTAATCCTTCTTATAAATGATTATTGAATGCTTGACCTTACTTATGAATGATTGTATTGTATGAGATGCCTTGAATGTATTGTCTTATCCGATCTGTGATATTTTGTTCTATGGATTGAGCTGTGTATTTTATTCATTTATTTGTGATACATTTGTATATTATCTGTGAATCTATGAATGAACGATAAGCGTTATAGTTTATACAGCTTATAAACTATATTTCTGTGTTTTGATCTGTGATGATGATATTTTTTATTATGTTAAACCCCTTGACCACACCATACACATAAATATGGATTTCACGAGGAAATCGATTAAGTCATAGATTTTTGAAACGATTTTTAATTAGACAATCTGAATTCAAATGGTTTGGAAATGGAATCGGGTTAAACGTGAAAAGCTTTTGAAATGAAATTTAAAGATAAAATTTATAATAACTTGATAAAGTTTTGAAATTTAAATAATTTAACTTAAATTTGAATTCGAAATTTGAATTTGAATTCTACGATTTGAAACTAGGGGGTAAAGATGTTATACTAGTTATATATGGGTTAAACCATTTTAAATGTATTAATTTGGGAACTTGAATTTAATTCAAGGACTTTAACTCATGCAAATATAATTGGATTTTTTCTGAAACGAAAACTATTTGTTTCCAAATAATAAAAGCTTTCACATAGGTAATGTACTTCCAATTTGTGTTGAAAGGTTTTAAGTTTGAAATGGAAATGAAATGTTTTGAAAGCTATGAAATGAGTCTTTGATTCAAAGAGCGGACGAGTTAATCCAACTTGAATTGGAATTGTTTTGAAATGCTATGAATGAATCTTTGGAAACGAATTTTGAAAGCTATAAGTTAAATCTTGATTTAAAGATTTAACGAGTTAATCCAATTGAAATGGAAACTGTTTTGAAATCCATGAATGGATCTTTGGGAATGAAGTGAACTTTGTGAATTGAATCTTTTTGTTTAAAAGATTGGAAATGGTAATTCGTTCAAACCATTTGGAAAAAAGGTTTTGGGTAATAAGTTGTGACTTTATTGAAGTCCCATATCCATACGTTTTTAAGTATTGCACTCATTATTTGGTTTAGCTGGGAGAGGACCTTGTGTCATATAACGCATTCCGAATAATGATACGACGATATGGGTAGCATTTGAAGACCGGTGGTGAAGACCGGATATTTTTGAAAACGGAAGGATAACCCGTCGATTGTCTCTGCACCGGCTGATCCCCGGTATAGAGATCTCTATATGTGATGGGAAATCCGGACGTGATTAGGAATTATACGGATTTTGCAAGGGCTTCTTTGAAAGTGCCTTCAGTTCTGTTCGAACCCGAACAGACTTGTATGGTTGTATGTCTGACACTTCGCTTTGAGATATAAAGCTGATTTCTTTCAAATACACATCCGTTGGTGGCGGAGAATTTATTTTCTTAGCTTAACACCCTTCTCTGAGACGTACGAGCTCAGAGGTTATGTAGTTGAAGGTTACTAGTGATATACTCCCAATTTGGTAGTGTGGCATGCTGAGTGCTGCTGTGTGTTGATGATCATTTGTTGATCATTTGTGATCAAAGCATGGCTTTTGTGAAAAGCGTAGCTTCGTGGACGAGACCTCTTCGAGCCTCACAACCCGGTAATGGTCAAAACAGGAATCGTGGCAGCAAGGTTATTTGGAGGTAGCTCCTCCTGAGGGTATGACCATTTCCTTCTGGATAAAAAAAAGTGATATCATGGTATGGAGCCCAGATATTTACTTATGTTGTTATTTTTGAAAGTTGGTATCATGGTATGGAGCCCAGATACTTTACTATAAGGTTGTTGGATTGAGGGCCCTCGGATAAAGGTCGGTAACGACCGAGGGATGGCATACTCGTGTTAGTTGTTACTTCCAGGCAGGGGTAACCCGGCCTTGTGTAGCAAAAAGCTGGTTAAGTTCTCGGGGGCGTCCCTCCAGAGGCGTTCCATTTTATTTTGGAAGCTCCTTTGCCGGACCATTTGTTAGAAATCCAAACAAAATAATACGCGCCTTGTACGGTTTTAGTTGTAGAACTTGCCATTTAAAATGGTAGCTATAGCTGGCATAATATAATGGTACCTATGCTGGCTAAGATTAATATTATATTTTCGAAATGTTTTTCACTATGCATTAATAATAATAATAATAATAATATAAAAGGATTTCGCGTATCAAGAATTTTTTACTATCATAAGGAGAAATCTCCTCCAATTCTACGTTTGCACGGTGTGTGCGGTGGGAGGCCTTATGGTAGTTTCATTTTCTAAAAAGCATTGCGGATTTGTTTTAAAATTTATTTGATTATTTTTAAAGATAAACTATTTTTGTTACTCATACCAGTCCCATGACTGGCCTGAAGTTTATTGTTCCTTTCCTAAACTCTGGGTGCCCACTATTTTCCACACGGACAGTCTAGAGTTGGGGTTTACAAATACTCAGGTTTAGTAGATTTCTGGAGTTAGTTCAGTCTTTGGATCAGGACTGCACTTTCTTATATTTGTGTATCGTTATTGGGAGTTCGAGCTATTTCTGGATTGGTGCCTTGGAGATGGAGTTTATCTGCTGCTGGTGTTATCTATTTTCTTTCCGCTGCTATTTCTTGTATCTCTGATAGTGTTGATATTCGGTTGTATCAGTTTATTCTGTAATCATTGTATCTGTCGTTGTATCAATGTTGTATATTGATATTCATTTTTTTCTGTTGTGTTGTACTTAATGGTGTTATAAGCTCCAACGGGCCAGATTCGGCGTTTGAATCTGCGGCATTCGAATATAGGTGACGTATTCGGTGCCGATTTTCGAAGGCCGAGTCAGGATCGTTACATTAAACACTCGCGAATGACCTGGTAGCAAACCCGAGATACGACACATTTTTTCCAAGAAAAATACGAGCTCCACCTCTTCTTCTCCAACAAAACAATCCTGACACGTCCATGTGCACCGTGCACCTGCACCGACGAACTGACCACCTCCGGTCACTACCGCGACCACCACACGACGACGATCACCAACTCGTTTGTTCCGACCACCTAGTGTCATCAATTTCGCTAAGAATGGAAATCGAAACGATCAATACAAACTAAAACCCAACACGATCATCAAGAAACGCCTCGCGCGACGAATCCCTATCATTAGAAACCTCGCTAACCTACCCAGACCTTCGCCTCAGACTCGAGCTTCGATCCTACTACCACCGAACGATTTCGATGCACCTTAAATGCTGCAGCGACTCCATTTCTAACATCGAATAAAAAATAGGTTTAAACCCTAAATCATCTCTGTTTTTCCACCACGGCGATCTGGAAATTTAGCTAGCATTTTTCCCATGATCGTTGATCAACTAGTAACCTCCAGCCACAACCCCGAGGCTATACGACTTCGCGATCATCGACGATTGACAGAATTCTTATTTATGATCATCTTTTTATATCTCGATCCATACTAACTTAAAAATTGTGATAATATGATCAAAATTCATCATTTTCAAATTCGAAATAGGTTATATAATCAAATCGTGTAATGTAGATGATTGATTTTTTGACTTTAATTGATCCTCACTATTAATTTTCATACTTGAAATAATTACTTAATATATTTACTTGAAATGATTTTTAAAATTGATGTTATACATATACAAACATTTTTTATTCAGGGATCAAGGCCTAAAATTGTTTTAGGTGAGATGATTTGAATTTTTTGAACAGGTTTTGAAAACATGTCACAAGAACAGAGGTATATTTTTTTATTACTATATAGGGGCATGCACACACTTATTTATATATGTATACAACATACAGGCACATTTCAAATCTATACAAGCATTATCACAACATATCTTCTAAAATTTGTCACATGTAAATATGTTTGAGATTTAAAAAGGGAGTTTACTCACTGTTTATGTAACGACCCGCTATTTTGGACTATTCACATCCACACATGTCGGACTTGAATAATTCAAAATATCGAATTGTTAATTTAAATTTGGCAAAACTCAGATATACAGTAAATAAATAATCACAGAATCGCAGACACAGAGTAATAATATGCAGAGGAAGTAAAAGAGATAATAGTTCATGAAGCTACTATATAAATAAATAAGATACATCAGAGTTAAACAAGTTACAATAGAAGTCTCGAATACAATGGTCGAATACAATAATCAGAATACATCACTGGAATCAACTGAATATTTGAAAGCTGGGAAGATAGCTGGATCTCCAAGCGAAGCTCCAACTCCAAAGGTAAGTCTCGAAAGCTGGTACTCTCAGTCTGACCCGAGCGTAAAGCAAAACACAAAACACTCGAGTTAGGATTAATATTCTCATATCAATAAATCCAACTCAAGTGAAATAGCAATAGAAATACAAGTAACTCAAAGGATGTTGGAATCACCATCCTCTAAGGATACGTTAAACTATCTACTATGTTGTAGCGTACGCTAAATAGATAATGTCTATCAGTAATATAAAATATCAAAATAGTGTTAAGGCGTTACCATTATCCCCCTTAACATATTTCATATAAATGTCATAGTCTATACAGCACTGTAACTCCACCATAAACTGGTGGGATATTAGGGAGTACTCCATAGGTATAACACAAAACAAATTCGTAGTGGTCGCGTACATAGGGATACAAGTATGACAAGGCACATGAGGCAATACCCAACGTGGTGAAACTACCGTTTGCCTGATCCGGACTGGTGAGAACGCATCGCCGCAACGATCGCAACACCGTGAAACAACACTCCTGAAATTCCGAGGGTGCACCAATCGATAACAAGTAATGAGTAGTAGTTACGACGAAGTGTGTTCGCTCGAGGTGGCTAACACCATTCGGCCCGGCACGACTCCTGATTTTAGTCATTTCCAATTTGACACAAGTGTCAAGGCTATCCATTATCGTTCTCTTTCTTCAGTTATCACATGCATCATTCCAACCACTTCATTCTGGATCATCACTCCGCGTATAGTTATTAAAGTGGTTTTCGGTTTAGATAGAGAGTATATCCATAATCGATTCCGATCTCTTTAATAACTTTCGTAATTATCACACCGATTGGTCGTTTAGTAACTTTCAAAATCAAATCAATTTCATTTTCAATTAGAATTTAAAATCAACATTTCATTTGTCTTTCACTATCAATTTCCAAAATTTAGTTCCAAAACTACCAAATAACCATTTCAAAGTCTTACAATTCAATTTCAATTTTTTTTTGTAGAACAATTCAAATATTGATTCAAGTTCGTATATAGGTTTCGTTCCGAAATCATTAAATTGTTTAATTTTCATTCAAATCAATTTATATTCATTTATCGATTTCATTCAATATTCGCTAAGCTAGTTTATCATTTAAAACAATTTTCATTTAAATTTCCAATTCACTAAATCGATTTCTTAAGTTCAACTTCATTATATCAAAACTTCAAATTGAAATAAATTAAATTCGTCAAATCAATTCTTTAAATTACAAGTCTTATTTTAATATCAATAAATCCTATTCATGTCAATAAATCACATTTTTTTCTTGTTAAAGAAATTCAATTTTCACTTATTTATTGGCTTCGTTACAAATTTCAAACTCAATTAAAAAAGAACTAAATTTCACATAATCGAGAAGTTTCAATTTCACTTATTAACTTACTTAAATAATTTTCCCAAAACTTTAATAAATAAAGAAACTCAATTTCATTTATTAACGAAGTTCAAATCCACTTATTCAAAAGTTTAATTTCTCTTATCAAAGAATTCAAATTTTTATTCAATTATCAAATAATTAAATCTTATTTAATTATTAAATAATTTCAAACATAATTATTAAATAATTTCAAAACTTAATAATTACAACTTGGTTATAAATTCAAACTTAATTATAAATTCAACTTAATAATTTCAAAACTTAATTATAATTTCCTAACTATTTATTAATAATTCCAAATTTAATTACTAATAATTAAATTCCAAACAATGTTCTTTCATCAATTACTACATTAATATTTGCTTCATACTTCAATCTTTCCATTTTCCTTTAAAAATTCAAATTCCAACTTCATTTCAAAACTTATTCTTTACTCGAATAAAATCATTATTTTATTTTTAAATCAAATTATTGAGTAATCGGATTTATTTAATTCTCTATCCTAGGTCAAATTCATTTGGGTATATATCATTTCAACCCGATTTCAAATTCAATTCAAGATCAAGCATAATAAAGGGATGCAGTGTGATAACTGGGATGGTGTCAAAGTAAATAAACAAGCAATAACAACAATCAAACACAATCCAATAATCAATTTAAATAATCCCGAAATAATCATATTAATTCACATTGTTGTTTGTGCGAATTAATATGATTATTTCTAGAATCTACACTATCATTTCATGTAGATTAAAGATTATTCACTTATTATTCTATGCAATTCTACACATGACATCAATTATTCAATTTCATATTGCATCAATTAATACAACATAAATTCAAATGGTTCAAGGGTGATTAACTAATTCTACGTGTCAATTAATTAAACATTTAAGGGGTCGTATTTTACAAATTTAACTAATCAAGTTCAACACATATGTCGATTCAAATTTTAACTATCCTACGTCAAATTCAATCGCATAATATTTATCACTTTATACATTTCAATTTAACATCCAATATAAACAACAAACAACCAATCAATTATCAACCAAACTGTATTACCATCGCATAAATAATTAACAGATAATGGTGTCAGATGTCATAGATGAACTGATACAGGTAATAACAGTGTACATAACAAACAACAGCATATATTTTAATTGTCGTTTCAATTGAAATAAAATTTAATAAATAAAAGATCATTAATCGTGAGTGATTGCTCACCTTTCGAGGTTAGAGATGATTTGACAAAGCAATGAGTTACGAATTTCAATGCAACGCTGGATGGACATGATTCGACGGAGAAACAGGCTCGACGGACAGAGCTGATAACAGGGGTCGACAAAACAAATCAGAACCGGATTGATAAGGATAGATGGTATAAATAACCTTATGTGTATAACTATATATAACTATGTACACATAAAAATTTATTCTAAATTCAAACACAATAAATTTAATATTCATGCGTTTCAAAAATATATATATTAAAATCAAACTTACATTTAAAACCAAAGTACCTACAGTCTATATTTATATATATATATAAAATAAAAACCAATATCTATTTTAGGACCAACAGGCCCAAACTTTAAAATATATCATACAATCGATAGGTTGAATGGCTTATAGAACTGACATGCACTAATATATCTTCCTCGACAGACTAGTATATAGTACCTATATAAATTATACTACATGAACTTATAAATAGAACATTTGTGAAATAAAATATGACTTATATAGCCAGATTTAAAAATAGATAACCTACATATGCAGACAGAACTACATACATACATACATACATACATACATACATATACATATATATATATATATATATATATATATATATATATATATATATATGCAAACCAATAATATAAACAATGTTACATATTAATGCTTGTATCAGATTTATATATATAAGTAAACTAGTGTAACCAATATTTTATACCTTTTTATGAAACTAATAGATGTTTCGAAATCATATACACAGTGCTTATTTCTCTGACATAAATATACATCTCTTCAAGCCAAGTTCTGTCACTACACATAGCTTATAACTAATAAAGAATCATTACATATAATATATATTATAATGTGCCTGACAATAGGAAACAAAACCCATCACTTATACAAAATTCATGTATGCGCAAATATATGTATGTGTAAAAAAATAAAAATCAAACAAACTACATGCATACATACGAATCCACAAATTGAATTACATGTAAACATCATCATAAAATATACATGCAGATGCTAAATATACACACAACATAAATTTTGCAGCAGTATGCCATACTTGTTATACTTGTCATAAAATCCATATACTTACTTTATTATATAATATAAAATCTATACTCTATATTTAAAATATGTACTGTTATATATAACACTGCTTTATGATATAATATACAGAGACTTATGTACATACTTCAACAATCTAACTTGTACTTATATTAAGGTAAACATATATATCAGCGAAGTATGTATATATAAACTTACAATCACATGACTAACATAGATGCAGGAAAAGCTCGGCCTAGGTGCTGGCCAAAGGTGGCAGCGGTTCTAGCTTCGGTGATGATGGCGGCAGGTGGTCGGCCTGACGGGAAGAGAAAGCACGGCCATGACTAGTGAGGAGGAAGCACTTTCACGCGGCGCAAGTGGCACAAGTACAAGGGCGGCAGAAGGAAATGCGGCCGAGCCATGGGTTCGAGTAGTGAGAGTGATAGGCGGAGGTCGGCAGGCAAGGTGGAAGATGCGGTGGTTCGGCTGTGAACAAAAGTGGCAGAGTGAGAAGAGGGGAGAAGGTGGCGCGGCGGTCGGCACACGGGACTGGGCGATGGGAAAATACAAGGCCGGCAGCGTGGATCGACAATAGGCCGAGGTGGAGCAAATGAAAAGGGAAGGCGGAGCAAATTAAAAGGAAAGGCGGAGGTCGGTGGATGAACGGGTTGTGGAGGGAGGGGCGGAGCCTCGAGGTGATGTGACGAGGTCGGGTTGAGGAGGCTTCGAAACTTTTTTTTATGAATCAACACGATGGAGGTGTTGGCAAAAGATGAGTTCCTGATACTTGGTTTCACGTGAGGAGAAGAATGGAGCTTTGCACTTTGCATGCTTCATGGACCAAATAACATGTTCTATATATTCATAAATTAACAGAAGGATGTGAAGAAAAGAAGGGAGGAAGAAGAGATTTTAACGGAGAGTGAAGGAGAATGGCTACAGGCAAAAGAAAATTAAAGTGGCTTTGATTGATGGAGGGTGTATAGGAATGGCTCTATTGATAATAGAAAGTAGAGAAATTCAGAGAACCAATATAAATCAAAACTATGGAATAGGAATGGCCATGCACGGAATAATAAAAGTAAGTTTCTATTTGGTTTCAAACGGCGGAAGATGGAAGATGGATGATCACAAAACTATGGATTGTTGATTGGTTCTGTATATTCTCTATCATAGTTATGGCTATGCAAGGAGAATGACGGTTTCTGATCAAGAAACTAGATATGTGTCTGCACCAGGAGGTCGGGTGGACAATACTAGTTCGAAAGTGAAATTGTGTGATCAAACGAGCGATCAGATTGGTATAGCGTACGGATGATAAGTGTACATCGTATAGATTTGAATGTTTGATTTTGAATAAAAAAAGTTATATATCTTTGTTATATGTAAGATGAAACACCCTTGTTAAAACTATTGCCAGAAGAAAAGGATTTTTGAAGTTGTTTGAAGTATAAAGGAATTTTATATAAGTTTGAACGATCCAAAGTTCGAAAAAGAAATTATATATATCTGAATATATATATAAAGGATCTATGAGGATTTTGGAAAAAGTTTTTGGGAACCTTTGGATTTGGAAGGGCTTTTGATTTTTGGGTAAAATCAATATTGAATTTGGGAAGCCTAGTTTGAGAATTATCGATTTTGGGATAATCGATTTTAGGTAAAGGAGCTTTATATGATATCATACTAGGTGTATGATTTGAAAGATACTATATATATAGTATAAAGTGTTTTGATGATGGCTCTGGGGAAAAAGGCGCTCCCTTGAAATGAACTTCTCAGGAGTGCCACCGGGTGGTGTTGCCTTGAGCCCCAAGGGGGGTCTAAAGTTGATCCTGTGAGGAGTCCGGACAAAACTAGTTCCTGGGGATTATGAGTAGTGTATACCATAGCAGAAGTCGTGTGTGCCGCTGAGAGATAGTCTGTGTTTGATTTTATATCGGTAGACTGCGACCTATGAAATAACATAGCGAAAGTCGTGTGTGCCGCTGAGAGCCAACAGTCTTCGTTTGATTTTATATCGGTAGACTGGGACCTATGTAGGAGTGGAGAAGTTTCATTTGGACAGCGAAAATCAAATGCCGCAGAGAGCCTGCAGTTATATGGACTTTTGTTGTGATGGCAACGTAACCCTGGAATGTAACTTTGATCCGTCGTGGGTTCCATGGCGTAATCGAGAGGCCGCGGAGAGCCTGCAGTTACATGGACTTTTGCTGTGATGGCAACGTAACCCTGGAATGTAACTGCGACCATGGATGGGGGTGATGATTTCCAGAGCATTCTCACCAAAGATATTTCCTCTGTTTTCAAAAAACATTTTTCGATATTTTCTGTAGAATTATTTTCCAAGTATTTTCACTGGATGTTGAAAACGGGTTTACCAAGTACTTATAGATTTACAGTCCTACGCCTGATCAACGTATGACTGAATTTTTGTGAGAACAAGGATGGACTGGTTGAGACATCGAGTTATAAAAAGTATTTTAAAAAAAGCTATTTTAATAGTATAATGTGAATTTAAAGGCATTTCTAGAATTTTAAAATAAAAACGTTAGAATTTTGGAAAATGAAAGAAATCCAAACTGGAATTATTAAATAAAATTTGAGTTTAGGAAAAATTTATTAAGGTGATTTTTGTAATAAAATAGAATATTGATTTAAAAATTGAATTTGAGCTAATTGGCTAAATAATTATTTGATTGAGTATGTTAATAAAATTTAACTTGGGTAAATAAATGGAATGAAATAAATTAGAAGAGATGTTGTAAAAATAAAAATAAAATAAAGTGGAATCAAAATAGTGATGGTTTGAATAATAAACTAATTTCAAATGTGATATGAATAGAATTTAACGGACTTTGCAAGTAAATTAGATATAAGAGAAGTGTTGTCGAATGAAATGAAAGTGAAATATAATAGAAATGGTTTGAGTTGCAAATAAAATCCAAATGAGTAGAAATAAATTGAGAATGGCTTTGTATTAATAAAATAAATTCAAAATGCGTTAAGCAGGTGAATTAAAAATTTAAAATGGTGTGGATAAATTGGTTAATTGAATTAAATAATAAATGAATGAAGTTTGATTGAATGGAAATTAAATAAGGGTTTTAGTTGGAATTGGATTGTCAGAATGGACTTAAGTTATGAGAGGAATTAATTTGAAGCAAATTTACTTTAATAAAAGTTTGGTTTCGAGTGAGAAAGGAAGTTGGCTTCAAGCAAAGTGAAAGTCTGGGCTAAATTAATTTGGAAATGGTTGTTAATTCATAAGTATGGAATGTGCCAAGTTTAATAAATTATTTTAAATGAATCCAGTGCGGAAATAAAATGAAACGCAAATGTATGGTTGGTGAATAAATTGGAAATGAAAAGGTATTAAATAAGGAATGAGTAGAAAATTAATTTAAAATAATCGTGAACAAGAATACATATCTATCAAGCGAATATCGTCAAAATTGCATAAAAATAATTGTCGTTTGGCATAAACAAAAATAATTATAATTCTTTGAGTTGATAGAGATTAAATAAAATTGATTTTGAATCATTTGAAGTGAATATGAGCTTGTGGATTAAAAATCAATTGAGTGTAAGAAATTGAGTTGCAAACCATTAAAATTGAAAGAAATGATATATAAATTGGTTGAAAGCAATTGAATTAGTTTTGAAGACATATAAATTGCTCGAGGAAGTTATTTTGAATGCATTTCTTTTAGAATTGAAGTGTTATAGTTGTTTAAAAAAGAGAAATGTTACAAACGTCATATATATAGTGCTTATACGTGTAAATTGAGTAAGTACAGGTACCTGAAGAGCCGGTTGGCTGGATTTGTTGCGCTAATTACTTAGATTAACAAGTTGCTTGCTTAAAATGCTAAATAAGGTACGCCTACGCAATAAAAATAGGAAATATGAACTGTTTTTGCTTTTTCCGACCGGGTGGGTCGATGTATATATATTTATATCTCTTGTCAAATTGCAAAAGCTCCTCCGTACAAAGGGGACTCTGCCAAAAAATTTCGAAAATTTTGGCAGTTAGAAAATTTTTAGAAATTTTTTGTTAAGCAATAAAACGATTTCGAATTTAAAACCAAAATAAATTAGTGAATGAAACTAATTTAAAATAATAATATGAATAAGTTAGAAACGGAAGACAAGATTTAATATTCAAAATCTAAAGTAGATTGAATTCATATGAAAATGGGGAAAACTAATTTGAATAGAAGTAGATGTGAAAACTTCTGTACGGAATGTATGAAATGATTTTTAAAGAGGCTATGATTGGATATTATTGCTAGGTAAGATATGCAGGTTTTATAAAGGGAAAATAAAATTCGGATTTGATTTCAGGAGATAATGTGAATAGCCCGACAAAAAGGTATGTATTTAAATTTCTGTATGAAATTGGATTGGGTTTTTGATCTAGCCACTTGGCTTTTGTTTTCTTTTGGGATTTGGGAGCCCATAGAGGCCTTTTGTAGTTGTACGAGCTAGCCGCGCAAAGGAGACACTGGCAAAAAAATTTGGAAATTTAGGGAGTTTGAAAAAATTTAAGAAAATTTTGATAATTCAAAATTTGGTTTTAAATTGAAATCTAAATGATTGAGCAACAGGGTTTTGTTTGAAGACTATAAAAGGTTTGTGAAGTTAGTTAGGGTGATAGTGGGTCTTTAATAAAGGATAGTTGGTAGGAAGTTGAATTGTGAGTTTTTGGAAAAGTAAATGGGTATTGGTTCATTCTCCCTAACTAATAATTTCGGGGACGAAGTTCTTTTAAGGGGGGAGGAATGTGACGACCCAGAATTTTTAACAATTTAAATTTGAATAGTTAATTGATTTAAAATATTTAAAGGTTAGTTTTAACTTAAATTCCAGGTATCAATATTTACTTGATAATTAAATTATTGAATTATATAGTTTAAATATTGAATCATATAATTTGAAATTGGGTAAAACGCTGAATCTGCAGTTTTAAGCCTGTTAAAAATAATTTGAAGGCTTATAAAATTTATATTAATAGCACTGAAGGTAGTGAAAGTGTTGAAATTAAGTTTGGAAGTGTTTTGTTCCGTTTTAAAAATATATCGTTTAAATTAAATGTAAAAATAGCCTTTCGAGGCACAGTCTCGGAATTCGACGAAACTAGTTCCGTTGGATCCGTAATAGTTAGTTTTTATCGGATTTTAATTTACATAGAAATCGGAGTTGTCGTTTGACCCTGACAGCTCAAAACGTTTAGAACTATTTTAATCGATTTAATTTAAGATTTGATTGTTTATTTCCGTAACTCGTGCATACGATCAAACTAGCCTACGAAACACGTTCCTTTGTGTTCGGAATGCGGGTAAAATCTTATGAACGCCTGTCGGCATGTTTGATTCGGGGTACGGGATTTCGCGTTCGGAAAACGAGGTATTTTCATATTTAAATATATAAATCAGGCGTACTCAGGAAGCTATTCCTAATTCTATTACGCGTTTTCATCCCCCTCTTTATTCTTCGATCAGATCGGAAAAAAAATCTAACTAATGGTCGAAGCCTTCGAAACATAAAAAAAATTCGATGAAGCCGAAATGAAATCAATCGCGAGGGCTCAAGAGGCATGAGTACGAGAGTGGCGGCGCAGCTCTCGGAAGCACGATGCGAAGTGAAGTAGTGGTGCTGTTCGCGATCTAGGGTTTCGGGTTATTGTTTGCAGCCGCATGTAGGTTGATGATGGCGGCGTCAGGATGGCACGTCTAAGGGGGGTCGTGCGTCGGAGACGTGTAGATGATGTTGCGTGCGATTTTCGAGCGAGGGTAGGATGATGCGATGTGGGTTGAGAGTGGGCGATCGCAGCTGTGGTGGTGCGCACCCTGTTCGACCTCGTTCTTAGGATTCTTGATTTTAATTTCCTGCTGATTTTGAGGTCAAAATTTGAGAATGAACAAGATGGATTTGGAAATGGATGCTAACAAAGTCAAAGGTGAGTAAATCTCACTCTGTTGGATTTTTATTTAAATTTAGATGGTTAAATTTAAATATTTGGTTGAATGGTTGAATTGATTTGATGTGCACTGTGAATTGATGATCTGTTGATTTTAGTTTTTGGTTGATTCTCGAGTTGATTGTTGTTCGACTCGAAGCGTTTGGGTTTTGAATGGTTTTAAACTAAAATCTTAAAAAAGAAAATAGTTCAGTTTAAAATCAATAAGAGTTTAATGATCGGTGATTCATTAAATAGGTAGGATAATTTAAATAGCAAATTAATTAATTAAATTAATTAATGATTTGTGTTAATTAATTAAGTTTATATTAAATTGGAATGATCATTGGGTGGTTTAATAAGTAATTACCTAATGTGATTAATAAAATATAATTACTTTGTGAAATTAATCAAGAGATTAATTAAAATAGTTAATTAAGGAACAATTAGTTTTTTTTTAATGAAGTAAATAAAAAGATAAATAACTACAGGTTGAGATTGATCGAGAATGATTAATATTGTGGTTGAATTAAGGAAATTGATTCAGATTTGAACAAATTAAAATATAACTGGAAACCATAATCTATATAATTAAAGACGTAATAAAATATTCATTAATTAAGATGAATTATGCAATAATAAGTGACTTATGAGAAGTTAATTAATAAAAAAAGTTAAGGAGTAATGTAATTAAAATAGTTAAATAATTCATGAAGTAATTAAGATTACTTATTGATTTTGGTTAAAAATAATTAATATCGTGTAATTACACAAAGATAGTTGCTTGAATGAAATTGAAGGATAATTAATCCAGGTTGATTAATTCTGATGAATGTTGAAGGGATGATTGAATTTTTTGATTTGAAATTAATTAATTGACAAGTAAATAAATCTAAGTGATTGAGGTTAGAAATTCAATTATGATCAATTGAATTAATTTAGAAGCGATCAACTTCACTTATTGATGATTGAATGGCATTGGATGCTTTGAATGAGTTGTTATCTCTGACATGAAATGAATGTGTATTTCATATGGATAACTTGGGATAGGATGACATGAGACTCGAAGAGACCGGAATCGGATATTGGGAGATACCCGAAACCACTTCGAATTTCTTATAAATGTATATGAGAAATTGATAGGTTAGAATGATTGGATTTAAATGAATTGGATTATTAAATCTAAATTTTGGACACTTAGAAAACTTATTTTGAAAATAAGTTATGTATAACAAATTGTGACTTGTAAAATTAGTCGAGTTACCCGAGGTTATATATATATATATATATATATATATATATATATGTATATATATATGAGTTGTTGCTTGGTATTCTATGTTAGTTGTGTTTACTCATGCTGGTTTCCAGCCTGACCCGGGTGTTACTTTGGTGTAATGCTCGGGTCAGACCGAGTATTACAGATTTTCAGGTAGGGACGTTCTGGAGCTCAAGAGGCAAGCTGGATGGCAAGAACACGTAGAATATTTCCGCTGTAATTATATTATTGTAATTCTATGATAAATTGATTGTATGACCAGCATTTGAAAATATGTGAAACTCTGATGTAATAAAATGTAATCGACAGATATAGTATTACTTCGTAAACTGTTATTACTTATTATTATATTTTATCCACTGCGAATGTGAGATGTTGATGTTTCTGTTCTTCTCCTTCTATCTCTTTCTTCTTTTTCATAACTATCTAGGATTTTCGGGTGCGAAAATTTCGGGTTGTTACAGTTTACATATTGGTCGAATCATTATAAACTAAATTACTATTATCATCAAATGAGTTTGATATTAATTATATATATATTTAAAAAGAATTATTTATCCTTTAAATCAAATTTCTCGAATATTTATCCTACTTTATTGGAATCGGAATTTTGTCAATTTTACAATAAAAACCCAAAATCTTTATTCTGCATCAAAAATAAGTTTACCATCCTTATTTATCATATAAAACATGATTGTTTAAGTTTAAAAATTCTACATTTCAATATTTAAATAAATTATATATTCCATTTTGAAAGTGGTAAAATTACAGGCCGCTACATTCTCCCATACTTAAAAGAATTTCATCCCCGAAATTATCCTAACCTAAACCAATAATT
This sequence comes from Allium cepa, assembly GCA_030765085.1. NCBI lineage: Eukaryota > Viridiplantae > Streptophyta > Magnoliopsida > Asparagales > Amaryllidaceae > Allium > Allium cepa. The sequence goes on along the minus strand of CM060942.1, from coordinate 379,804,680 downwards.
TTTTTACCTAAACCATTATTTCACAGACTTAAAACAAAAAGATGTACCTAAATCATCCGTATAAAATATCCGATTTGATCTTCTATTCGAATTCACAACTTTATTTCTGAACTAGTATCAATCCCCCGATCCTCTAATTCGAATTCTGATCAAGCTTCTAGATCAGATACACTTGCTGTCCTTGCATAGCTCTCGCTATGATAGGAAACTCGAGTAACTAACCCCAAAGCACCATCAATGCTCGCCATTTAAGAAATCGAGTGATAAATCCTTTTCTGGATCGTTGTAAACACCTCAAAGTTCCGTACTTGGATATTAGACTAAAATTTGTGTGACGAAATGATTTACATATGAATTACATATTTATTCCTATTGGTTTTTCTTGGTCATACCAAATTCTCTTTTTTCCCGTCCTTTATATTTCACATTCATTTTTTTAGTATACTTTCGTTAACACTAATATTGTTTATCAATCATTTCATAAGACTATTACTTAAGTTTATTATATCTTATGAACACAGCTATGTAAATCTATCACTTTTAAAAAATTAAGTCCAAATCCTTAATTAATAGTAGAATTCATTAATAAAACTTTTTTCCAGGTTATAATTTGATTTTAAAGAGTCATGATTTTACTTAAGTGTATAAATATTTCATGACTTAAATCTATTTTGGCACAATACCCTTTTACATCCTAATAATATATATAAACATCCCAAATTCTCGATTGGCTTTACATCTGGGTGGATTGCATATTTATAATTTGTTGTAGATTGCTATCATTTCAAATTCATAATTATAAAATTTATATCTGATTCAGTGCTATTATAAATTTCTCCACTTTTGAATCCTTTTTATTTAAAATCACATTTATAATTTATATTTATCCATTTCATTTACTCAAAATATTTCACAACTATTTATCTTTTACCTTAAGTTTCATAAATTCCATAGCTTTGAGTTTGGTGAGATTCAGAAATTTTCGACTGTCAAAAATGGTCGAGAATACCACTTATGTTATCAATTAGCGATTCCAAATTTATCTTTGTATAAACACTTTTGTAAATATTACTAATCATTTTATCAATTAATGATTCACATTATCTCTTTAACTTAATAAAATTATATAGATCGAGTAAGTCCAAAATAATACTACGAAACTGGGTATACCAATAGTATTATGTATCCTCTTAGCAAGAACAGTGATACTTAAGAGAAGTGTTTACCGTCCGAACACATCTCCTGCCCATTTTTAGTTTATTTTCAAGCCATTCTAACTAATTATCATAAAATATCTCTTTTTAAAATACTTTAGAGATTACTTTTCTTTATAAAACCTATTTTATAAATTCATCTTATATTAATCTTCATCTAAATTTCGACAATTCTTTTAAATTACTTGAGTTTCAATTCTCATTCCTTTTACATTTATCTTTTACATAGTCATTTTCTATTTGTTAGATACATTTTTATCTTATATATTCATTTCTTAAACCAATCTTATTATCAAATAGCTTAAATTCGTACTATGAAACTCTAATCACAAGATGTTCATATTAAAATTTCATTAATCACGATTTTTAACTATATAACTTTTTAATATATATACTTTGTAATCAAAATATAATCCAAGGTAAAACTATTTCATTTACCAAATTTTCAAAACAAACCTTTGTATATAACATTAACAAATACGCTGTAACGATCTCAGTATTGAGTCAAATTTAATTTGGTATTAATATTAATTTTTGGATTAAATTGTGAATTAATTTGATATTTTTAAAATTAAATAAGATATATGCCTGTTTATTTATATAAATAGATTATAATTTAAATTTTGAATTGGAATTTTCCCAAAATAAATAATATCTGCCATTTGTTTATATGTATGTATACAAATTGATTTTTAAATCAAATTTTGAATTTGAAATCAAAAAAAATATTGAAAATAAATTGAATTTGAAAACGTTATATTTTCAATCAGTAAGAATTTGTTTTCTAATTTTAATATATATATATATGTATATCTATATATTTGGAAGTTATATTTTGAATTTAATATAAATAATTTTCAAAAGTTGCTTAAAATTAACTTCTATATTTTAAAACTTATATACATATATGTGTTATTTATTTATGTGTAACTAAATTTTAAAAATCATTTTTTACTAAAAGTTATATAAGTATAAAAAAATGCTTTAAACATACATATATATGTGTGTGAAAATATAAGAGTAAAAGTATAAACACAAAAATATAAATATAAATATATGTTAATATAAGAATAAGTAATTTATAAAAAGAAAGGGTTTAAAATATAAATTATAAATTAAAGTAAAGGTCTAAAAACAAATTTATACTTGTAACACTTGTAAATTAAGTTTAACATGCATAAACATTTCTAACCTTTTGAAAGCATGTATTGACAAGTGTAACCATTTTTATTATGAAATAAACAAGTGTCATGTTCTTAAATTTTCTTTTCTTAAATTGATAAATAAAGAAAAAATAAGGATATATATACATCGATACCTTTGCTCTTCATCTTTTCTTATGTTTCAAAATCTAAGGCCAGAAAGAAAAAAAATCATAAAAGAATTAAAGGAAAATTTGAAATTCAAAACAATGATCATATCAAACAAGTTACAGACCCAAAAGTATTTCCAGATTTAAAAGCCTAGAACCTATGTTCTCTAAACAAAGCACAAAACAGGAAAAAAATTCGAAAAAAAATCAATATCAAGGAACCGGGTCAAAAGAGAATACGGAAGCAAAAGCATGCAGCAAATTCATGTAGCAAAGCAAAGAAAACATCAAGTTCAAAATCAACAACTAACAACTAAGTAGCAGATTCAGGTTTTAGGATCTAGATCAAAGAAAAAATAATCTGCTTCTTTATCTTTACAAAAATCAGGTGAGCAAACTCCATTTATAAGATCCTAAACCTGTATATCTTGATGATCTTACATAAAGGTGCCCATGTTTGTATGTATGTATAAATATACACCCCTATTCTTCTTTACAGGTTAGAAAAAGAATCCAAAATCAAAATCTCCTCCATCATTCTCTTATAAGTTTTGATGGTTAAATGAAATATATTTTAACAGACCAGACCTTAATTGAAAAACCATTTCCAGATTTTCACAATACAGGCTATCCACTATCTTCATTTCCAAGCGAGTAAACCTTTAGACCTTGATATGTTTCATCTCTAATTCATGTGATTAAAATCATGATATGAAATGTGTTGTGTAAATGTAAATTATCATTGCATATTTGTATATATGCAAATGCCTGAATGTATATGTCTGGATATATAAAGATAGGGCACTGTTCTTAGTGCAGGCTTCCAAATCAAGATCCAAAATTTAATATCTCTTCATATAATTGATGTTAGGCCATGATCCTTAAAGAAAATTTGTTTATATTAACCTAATGCTATTTTTAAAAATGTTTATAAGCAAATTCAGTAAGATATTTTACTGGAAAAATAAATTTACAACGAAACTTTTTAAATCTGAAAAATCAATATTCTAAGATTCATGTTTTGATTTGATAATTTGATTCACACTAGAATATGATGAATTTTAAAAGCGAAATCATAATTTTTAGTGTGAAATCAAGGGTGTAATTTGGGGATGAGTAGAAATTGAACTTTGAGCAATTTCTAGTGATCGAGGTACTTGGGGTGGTTGGGGTTTCAAATAGAGATAGGAGGAAGTCTGGTGGTCTCGGCAAAAATGTTAGATGGGTGAATAGTCTTGCCTTTCAACTTCTTCACCTAACCGGTTAAGCAACCCTTCCCTAGGGACATGTAGGGATAAGAGTTTCCCGTTCTCCACTAAATGCGAAGCGAGAACCCCCGATCACATTGTATTAAGCAAGTTTAGGGTACCATTGTATGCCACAGTGAGGTTGGGATGGTTGAAAAGCCTACCATTCGAGAGTGGCCGCTGTCGATGGTTGAAAAGCCTACCAGTCGAGAGTGGCCGCTGTCGATGGTTGAAAAGCCTAGACTGTTACAAAGTGGTATAAGAGCTGAAGGTTGAATATGAACTTTAGCTCAAGAGTATAACACATTAGGTGACTCATTAGAGATAGGGTTACAAATGCCCTAAAATGAGTATATCCCTAAGATATTCATCTGAATGCCTTAGTAAATTCTCTTACTTTCCATTGATAGTGAGTATGAGTGCAAAAATAGGATGAGATAGGGGGCAGGGGAGTACCGCTACAAATGGTCGATACCTTGCAACAACGGAAACAACTTTTCTCATCAATTTCTTTTGATCATCATCCGATATCAATTCTTTGACGATTTACCGGCAGCCACAAGAAGAAGCTTTGGTGCGGTGGTGGCCCTGTGAATCGTTGTAGATAACTTCCTAATTCGTATTCTCTTCATCAGTTTTCTAACATCTTTTCTTTTTTAACTTTAATAATATTGAAATTTTATTTGAAATAATTGAGTAACAAAATATGAAATTAAATTGGATTAAATCCATTTGTCTATTCTTTGGGATCCAAATATATTCTATAAACGGTTAGTTAACCCTTCGTACTAACCAATGCCCCAGCATATTTTGTAGACTGGATGACCCGAGTATTTTGAGAAGAATTAAATAAGATCATTCTCGTGTTCATATTCTGATTTGGTAAGCCAAATGCAGAATAGATATTCTGTTTGATCGGGAAAATTGTTTCTTTATCTTTGCGTGTTCATCTGTTCTTTGTTGTCTCCCTGTCTACCGAATTTCGGGGGCGAAATTTTCGTAGATGGGAATCTGTAACGATCCCAGTTTTGAGTCAAATTTATTTTGGTATTAATATAAATTTTTGGATTAAATTGTGAAATAATTTGATATTTTAAAAATTAAAAAAGATACATGCCGGTTTATTTCTATAAGTATATTATAATTTGAAATTTGAATTGGAATTTTCTAATATAAATAATATCTGTTATTTGTTTATATATATGTCTACAAATTGATTTTTAAATCGAATTTTGAATTTGAAATCGAACAAACAAATATATTGAAAAATAAATTGAATTTGAAAAAATTATATTTTTAATTAATAAGAATTTTTTTTCTAATTTTAATGTATATATGCATAACTATATATTTGGATGTTATATCTTTAATTTAATATAAGTAATTTTCAAATTTTTTTTAAAATTAAATTCTATATTTTAAAATTTATATACATATATATGTTATTTATTTATGTGTAACTAAATTTAAAAATAATTTTTTCTCTAAAAGTTGTATAAGTATAAATAAAAGCTTTAAACATACATATATGTATGTGAAAATATAAAAGTAAAAGTACAAATACAAAAATATAAATATAAACATTGGTAAATATAATATTAAGTAATTTATAAAAATAAAGAGTTTAAAATATAAATTATAAATTAATTAAAGTAAAGGTCTAAACATAAATTATGTACTTGTAACACATGTAAATTAAGTTTAACGTGAACAAAACATTCGTAACCTTTTAAAAGCATGTACTAACAAGTGTAACCATTTTTATTATTAAATTAACAAGTGTCATGTTCTTAAATTTTCTTTTCCTAAATTGATAAATAAAGAAAAAACAAGGTTATATACATCGATACCTTTGCTCTTCATTTTTTTTATGTTTCAAAATCTAAGGCCTCAAAGAAAAAAAATCAGAAAACAATTAAAGGCAAGTTTCAAATTCAAAACAATAATCATCTCAAACAAGTAACATATCAAAAAGTATTTCCAAATTTAAAAATCTGGAATGTATGTTCTCTGATCAAAGCCAAAACCAAGAAAAAAAATCATAACAAAATCAATATCAAGGAACGGGATCAAAAGAGAATCTGGAAGCAAAAGCATGCCGCATATTCATGTAGCAAAGCAAAGAAAACATCAAATTCAAAATCAACAACTAACAACTAAGTAGCAGATTTAATTTTCAGGATCCAGATCAAAGAAAAAAAATCTGCTTCTCTGTCTTTACAAAAATCAGGTGAGCAAACACCACTTTATAAGATCCTAAACCTGTATATCTTAAAGGTCTTTGAAGTATGGCATGAAATGTTCTTGAATCATTGAGTGAAATTTGGTTTGCATGTTTATAAATATGCAGACATAAAGGTGTGCATGTTTGTATGTATATATATACTCCTGTTCTTCATTACAGGTTAGAAAAAGAATCCAAAATCAAAATCTCCTCCATCATTCTCTTATAGGCTTTGGTGATTAAATGAAATATGTTTTAAGAGACCAAATATTAATTGTAAAAATATTTTTTTTGAATAATTAGTTTAAGTTTCATGAAAAATTTAAAATATAAAGTGAAAATCATGTGTATGTCAAAAATTAGATGATCATAAAATCGTGTTTGGATTGCATAACTAGATTCAAATTAACAAATGATGAATTTAGGTGAAGGTTTCATGATTTTTAAGTAAGCAAATCATGTGAATAGTCAAGTTAATCAGAAATAAAAAAATCGTCAATTCCCGACGACAATGAGGAATCGAGCTTGGGGTTTGATGTCAGAGGAAGTTTAGATGATGAAGTTTACAGGAAAAATAATCGCTGATTTTTTAAATGATCGTGGAAGTTGATCAACGAGGATGAAGGGTTTAAGGGCATATTTTTGTCAACATCGTTCTCGAATAAATTTCATTGTCAATGGTAGATCGGGGTGGATCGGACCCAGTGAAAATGGAGCTCGGGCTTCTGGCGAAGGTGTGTGTTCATAAGCATTGACTTTGGTGGATTTGATCGACAGGTCGAGGGGGTATTTCGTTGAAAGGGTTGGGTTCGAGGAAGAATCAATTAGCTCAATCTCGATTTTCAGATGGATTCATAAAAGTGGGTGGTCGGGTGAGTCAGATTAATCGTTAGTGATTTGTTGGCAACAGCAAGGATGATCAGAGTAGTTTCGATCATCGGTACAGGTGCATGAGAGTGTTCGTGTATTTTGGAAGTTTTGGGATAGGAGAAGAAAGTGTAGTCTGGAGTTTGCTCTCGTGAAAATGGGTTGGTGGCTCAGGTTAGTGTACGAGGTGTTTGGAATGTTTACTGTTGTAAAAGATTTTAAGTTTAAATATTAAAAAAAAGTTTAAAAAAATAAAAGAGAGCGAGAAACTCGGGTTCGAGCTCGAGATTTTGTGTATCTGGCTCGGGTTTGGACTCGAGCAAAATCTGTTTAGGCTCGGAATTTTTATCTTGATGATTCAATGAGTTTTAAATATAATGCTAACTAAGTTTTGAACTGAATAAGTTTTCGAAAGAATATGAACGAATTTTTCCCAAAATTTATTTAAACAAGTTTTAAAAAATAAAATTTTAAAGTTAAACGTTTTTAAAATCTGGTTGATTTTAAATAATGATATTGGGTAAATTTTCTTATTTAATCTCTAATTGTTTTCAAAAATAAAAATAAGGTAATTAAAGATCAATCAAAGGTTAAATAATTATGTATTAACTTATGGCTAGATTATTAATGTGATTGATTAAAGATTAATTAATTTATAGTTGAAGAGTTAATTAATTTATGATTAAAGGATAATTAATTTATGTGATTTAATTAAGGATAATTTATTAATGAAAGTAGTTAAGGGTAATTAATTACTTAGGGATAATTACTTAATTAAAAATAATTAGTTAACGATTAAAGTTGATTAATTAAGTGATTAAAGAATAATTACTCAATATAATTAAATTGTTATTTATTAATATAAGTAATTAGGGATAATCACTTATTGTAATTAATTAAATAGAAATTAATTAAGGGATTAATTAGTTAATATAATTGATTTAAGGATAATTAATTAAAGAATAATTAAATGGTTAAAGATTAATTGTTTAATAATCAAATGCGGATTAATTTATTAATTGAGACTGATTAATTAACAATTGAAGTTGATTAATTTATTATTAAAGTTTAATTAGTAAATGACTAAAGGATAATTAATTAATATGGTTTGTAATTAATTGATGTTAATTAAACAGGATTAATAATTTATTCATAAGTAATTATTCTGGTTTAAGTTAATTATAATCAGATAGTTGATTAATTTTACTTATGGATGATTCAATTGTATGGAATGCTTTGAATTGTTTGATATCCCTTATGTGTGATGCTTTATGATATGAATTATTTTGATATGAGTTGTGATAAATGTAATTTATTTATCTATGATGAATTTATATTATTTATCTATGAACATGTGAATGAAGATAAGCGTTATAAGATTATACCGCTTATTGATATTGCTTGGATTTGTGATGATTGATGATATTGTATTGTAGTGGGTAAAACCCCTAGACTACACCACATACACACATAATAGGATTGCATGAGGAAATTGGTTAAGTCACAGATATTTGAATTTAATATTATGAAATGCTTTTATAGATTGAATTTTATATCCTAAATGATTTTGGAAATGGAATTGGGTTGAATATGAAAAGATTTTGAAAAGGAAATTTGAAATTGAATTTAGTTTGAATATATTATATCTTGTTTAAGTTTTGAAATTATTTTGGAAACTATGGTTTGAAATGGTATACAAGTTATACAATAATATATATGAATTTTTAAACTATTTAAAATTATTATTTTAGGAATTTAAATTTAACCCAAGTTTATACTTTAAAGGATATAACTTGTGTATATTTGATCGTATTTTTCCGATACAAAAACCATTGTTTTTCAAATAATAATAGCTTTCGTATAGAAAGGATTTCCATTTTGTATTGAAAGGATTTCAAGTTTGAAATGAAAACAGTTTTGAAAGCTATGAATGAGTCTTTGTGAAAGATTGGTGAACTTTGTTTTCAAAGTGAAGTGAATCTTTTTGTTTAAAAGATTAAAAGTGGAAATTCGTTTAAACCACTCAAAAGAAAGGTTTTGGGCTTTAAGTTGTGACTTAACTAAGATCCCAATATATCTATATGGTTTTAAAAATTGAGCGCTCATTATTCGATTTTGCTGGGAGAGGCTTTATGTCATAAAACCCATTTTGAATAATGATACGATAAAATGGATAGCATTTGAAGACCGGTGGTGAAGACGGGTATTTTCGAGAATGAAGGGATTACCCGTCGAATGTCTCTGCACTGAGTCGCGTTGGTATAGAGATTTGCATATGTGATGTAGAGTCTAATCAAGATGTGAATACCCAGATTGCTAGGGCTTCTTTGTGAAGTGCCTTCGGTTCTGTTCGAACCCAAAACAGACTTGTATGGATGTATGTCTGACATTACATTTTGAGATGTAAAGTTTGCTTCTATCAAATACATTTCTGTTTGGTGGTGGAGAATTTATTCTCTTAGCTTAACACCCTTATCTAAGACGTACGAGCTTAGAGGTTATGTAGTTGATATTTACTAGTGATACATTCCCAATTTGGTAATGTGGCATGCGAAGTGATGCTGATCATTTGTTGATCAAAGCATGGCTTTTGTGAGAAGTGAAGCTTTATGGACGAGACCTCATAGGTCCTCACAACCCAGAAATGGTCGAAACAGGAATGATGTGGCATGGTTATGAGGGTCGCACCCTTTGGGGTATGTCCAATTCCTTCTGGATAAAAGTGCTATCGTGGTATGGAGCCCAGATACTTAACTTATGTGGTTGCTACAAATTTATTACTTTATGGTTGTTGGTGTAGAAGTACCTTGGATAAAGGTCGGTGACGACCGGGGGATGGCATACTCGTGTAGTAGTTACCTAGTTACAGAGGTAACCTGGCCTTGTGTTGGCAGAGAGCTGGTTAAGTTCTCAGGCGGCCTTCAAAGACGTACCCATGTGGCATAGGAAGTTCCTTAGCCTGACCATTATTGCGAATCCAATCATCCAAAATGTGCCTTGTATGGTTTTAGTTTTAGAACCTGCCATCTAATATGGTAGCTATAGTAGGCATACTATGATGGTACATACACTAGCTAAGATTAATATTATACTTGCAAATGTCTTCTGCACTATGCACTAATAATAATATCAAAAGGATTTTCGCGTATCAAGCTTGTTTGACTATCATAAGGAGAAATCTCCTCCAATTGTGCCATTGCATTGTGTGTGTGTGGGGGGGGGGAGGCCTTATGGAAGTTTCATTTTCCAAAAAGCATTGTAGATTTCTTTTTAAATTCTTTTGTTTGTGTTTGTTCAAATAAACTGTTTTTGTTTGCTCACACCAGTCCCATGACTGACCTGTAGTTTATTGTTCCCTTTCTAAACTCTGGGTGCCCACAATTTTCGACACGGGCAGCCTAGAGTCATATTTTCAGATAATCAGCTAGTAGATGTAGATTGGTAGCCTTCAGCCTTCTGTTTGGAATTCTTTGGAATCTATGGTTTAGCAATCGCATTTGGATCGAGTTTGCTTCACTTCAGCATTTATGATGGTTCGTGCTTCTCAGATTGGAGTCTCTGAAGCTTGGCATTAAATTTATCTTTTCACTGCTGATGTTATCTCTTCTGCTGTTGCTATTATTCTTCCACTGTTATCTTGTAACTCTGATATTGATAGTCATTTGTATTAATGTGTTGTATCAAATATTGTATATCAATAAAACCATTCATTTATTTTCCACTGTGTTGTTGTACTTAATGTGTTATAAGCTTCGACGAACCAGATTCAACGTTTAAATCTGCGGCATTCTAATACGGCTAATGTATTTGGTGGCGATTTTTGAAGGTCGAGTCAGGGTCGTTTCGTACACGCTCATATATAATACTCTCAACTCATTCAAGGGTGTTAGTAACCCAATATATAATGAGTTACTCATCCTAGGGTATTACTAACCCAATCTTTGATTGAGTCTTTACCCCACCAAAGCCAAGGTTCTTGCCTAGCCTTCAGCTCTAATACCAAATGTAATAGCCTGCTTCTTCGTACCCTTTGAGCCGACAATAAACCACGCATGTCCAACTCAAATTGAATGAAATGACCGATCTTTAAGTGTTGAAAGAAAATAAAGAAAGAACGGAATCTCACGCGAATGGAATAATATATAATATTGAACAATATCTTTACAGCGGAAATTTTTTAAGATACATATATTAGAGTCTAACCTAAATTCAGCTTTGACAATTATTAAAATTTTCCTTACAAATGCTGATAAGCATCAAACAACTGCAGCGGATAATATAATACGTCCATATGTAGATCTCCAACACTCCTCTGGAAACTCCAACCATCTTCAACTAAACCTGAAACTACTCGAATCTGACCCGAGTATTGAAAATACTTAGATCAGGCTTGATAAACCAGCGTGAGAAACTCAAATATACATGAAAGTGTCATATATAAGCATTTGAAATAAAATCCTTTGAAAAGAAAGAGTGTCTCAAAAGAGCACGCGCACACAAAAACATGAACGGTTTTTCCTTTATGATAACTAAAACATTTTTATATCAAAACATTTGATATTATTTCTAATGTCATATATTTAGAAACATTGCAAATAAACTTATTAATCTTAGTCAAAACTGCTACCATTATTAAACTTCGGATACAAGGTTCTACAAACAAATCCAAAGGCACTTATTGGAAAATGGATTACCTTCCTATGGTACACCTCTAGAGCGGCTATGGTCCAAATACAGGGCGCCTAAATGAACGCAAGACTAGCCTACCCTTCATGTTGGATAGCACCAAGTATGTCATCACCCCAGTCGTGGCTGACCTTTCACCTAGCACATTTTCTTCATTTTTAATGCCACATTGCCATTCCTTTGATAACATTATCAACTTTCACGAACATACAACCTCTAAGCTCGTACGTCTCGAAGAAGGGTGTTAAGCCAAGAAAAGTTTCTTTCTCTGCTACCAAGCAGAGTAAAAGTCATCATTATGATCTTAGAAATGCAATGAGATATATTTATCCATAAAAGTTAGTTCTAGGACAAAATGAAATCTAAGGTACTCTCTTACTTCATTAGTAGCGAGAAGTCCTTACATCAGAGATTTTCATAACTGAGCACTGCTCCCACCTTCAATCATACATCATGAAGATTCCCATCTTCAAAATCATTTGACTTCAACCATGGTTTATTTTGAACGTAGATTGATTCGAAGTGGTTTTCGGATATGAATCATAAAAATCCAACCCCGGTTCCATCGAATCCAATCATCGATAAAAAAAGGTTAAGTTCATATATGATTATCAATCATCAATTAATTACTTTATTTTTCCATTCAATTAAATATCTTTCTTAGATATATTCTTTTTAATTTATTTCATTTTCTTTTCATGAGTATATGGAATCATTAAGCCTCATTTATCAAATTATTTGATTTTTTAAACCTCTTTAGATCTTGGAATAATTCCAATCATTTTCTCTTTTACTTAGGAAATCTTTTCTAAATCATTTATTAAATCTTAATCAAAGATTTATTTTTGTCTTAGAGTAATCCTAAGTTATTTCATACTTTTTCTTCGAATAGTATTTCAAATTTCCTCCTTAACACTTAATCCAAATTTCTTAACTTTTAGGTGGGTCAAAAAAATGTTATTTAAGACATTGTTTACTATAAACCCTAGAATTAATCTGAGAAAAAATTGTTGCCAAATTGGGTCATAAAAATCATCCTAATTTTACTCCACATCAATTTTTGTATTCAATAAGTGCTATGGGTGGGATATCGGTGAGATCACCTTTTAATTCCATGAATAGGACGAGTTCCCTCTTCGAATTTTAACACCAAGTATAAGAAGATTATCTCTATGCAATCCAAGTTGTAGTTTATTCATTTTGGTGATTGCTTAAATTTTGGATAATACCAATCTTCTTTTATTTGAAAAAACTTAATATAATCTTTTTAGAGTGTCCGGTCTTTCCTTTCGATCTGTTTCACCATTCGTCTAAAAAGAGAAAACATAAGCCAGTTAAGTTCAGGGCACAAGTTGCTCCATTCCTAACCTTAGTTAAACACCTTTTTTTTATCTTTCCAGGTCTTACTGGTGGGACTAATGTACTAGTAATTTAAGCATACTGTTATTACATTCAATATTCTTTACTTTTTGTTTAATTGGTATAAACAATTCCACTTAACCATTTATTCAAACTATTATTAAAACTTCCAAATCATCTCTAAATGGCTTAATTATTCTTTTAAAATCATTCATAAAAGATTTAGGAAAGAATTATTAAGTTGAAAACTATGTTTTAAAATTTATTAAAAACTACTACAAAAAGCATTGTGAAAATTGTTGCAAATAGTGTTTTAAAAGCTATATTCTTCAGAACGACTTTTATGTCTTTAGAAATCAATATTTTCAACTTAAATCTCTTTTAACAAATTTTAAAGTATTTTTAGGATTTATTTCATATTTTAAAACATTTGAAATATCAATGTTAAACTTTGGTCACTTGTTGCAAAAGCGTGATTTTTGTAGAAAATTGTTTTCGACGTATTTTAAAATATACAAGATGAAATATTGATTTTTATTTCTTTATTTCGTTAAACATATTAAATTTTTATAAAATATTTCTAACTCATTTTAATACTATTTCCAAAAGGTTTAAGCATTCCATATACAACATTTCATTTTCAAAAAGAAAGTGATTTCCTTTTTGCTTATCGACGTGTATTAATGTGACTTGGTAAAACAATTTAACAATCATATCAAACAATCACTACTTGATAATCAAAGCATATATAACCGTCTATAGCAATCACAACACAACATCAAACATGTGTGTGCGTATATAAATATAGATGTTAAATAGAGTTTCTCACCATAAACCAAGGAGATAAACTTCCTACCAACATTTTAATCAACCAATACTTCACTAACAACTTTACACTCAATTAACCACTAGCAAACAACGCCCTCTTCCTTTTAGTGCTTGGCCGAGGCTTGATATGGAGGTTGGACAAAAGGATAGAAAAGAAGCCGTGGAGCTTTGAACTTTAATTCCCAAAATTTAGATTCGAAAAATAGATTATCTTGTATCTAATTTTTGGCCCTCTAAAACTCAAGATTTAGAAAATTTGTTAACTAAAAAGTTGGTGAAAATTATTTTCTATTGAATTAAAAAAAAAGAATCATTTGAATCTAAGTTTTTTGAGGGAGATATAATAGAATGAAGAAGAGGTATTGTCAGAATAACAAAAATGAAGCCCTAAAATTCATATCAAGGAATTGAGTTTCATGTATTTCAAACCTTAAAAATGTTAAAAGTGATTAACATAAATTTTGTAGCCACTAGAATTTCATATGATTTAAAAAAAAATCTTGTTTTGGATGATTTATGATCAAGTTATGATCATAGAAAAATGGGATATTCTCTGTCTTAAAATCTGGGCCAGAGAATGCACTAGAAAGAAGTAGATTTTTGACATCGTTATGTTTAGAATGAGACAAACTGGTCAACATGAAAGTTGTAGACAATGGAAAAATACATGATTTGAATAAAATATGTTTGCATGTTGTTCTGTTTTGAAAAATTATGACCAAGAGAAGAAGAGATAAAATATGGAGAAAAGATGAGTTTGATTTGAAGAGAATGGCATTGATTTGTTTTGAATATTATGTATATATTTTGACATTATTTCTTTCTACTTTTCTTCCTATGGCTTGGAAGCCAATAAAGAGGAGAGGAAGAATATGAAGAAGCTTGAGAAAAGAAGAAGAATTGTGAATGAAGGGAAGAAGGAGATGGGTATTTATAGAAAAAGAAAGAAGTGGTAAATTTACCGAAATAACCTCTTATCAAATTACCAAACTATTTTTACTTCAACATAAAGCAATCTCTAACATTTATCCTACTTTATTGGAATCCGACTTTTGTCAATTTTACAATAGAAGTTCAAAATATTTATTCAACTTCAAAAATAAGTTTACCATTCTTATTTATCATATAAAACAAGATTGCTTAAGTTTCGAAATTCTACATTTTAATATTTAAATAAATTAAATATTCCATTTTCAAAGTGGTAAAATTATGGATCGTTACATTATGACATTGTTATTTGTTCAAAACTTAAACCCTGTAGGTGATAGAAAATTAATATCGATACTGGTTAAACATTGGAAAGCTATTGGCCTCAAATTGCTATTTTAAAAATAGTATAAATTGCTATTTGAGTTGGAATTGGTTTTTAAGACTGGAAATGATTTTGAATACGAAATTAGGCTCTGGAAATATTTTGCTTTAAAGGATTCAACTTCTATTTTACTCCAACCTGCTATCCATCTTTTCTAGGTTATTTACTTGTATTTAACATTATTCTAAGATTATTTATATTTAATTTTGTTTCATAGATTATTTATTTATATTTAATGTTGTTTTAAATTTTTTATCAATATTTTAATATTATAAAGGTTAATAATTTAAATTATTAATATGGTTTGAAATTAGTTTAAATTATCTTTAATAATATTTTACAAATAAATTATTATTTATAATAATTACGAAGATTTATTATTATATTTATCTAATAATGTTTTTTAATTAATAATTATTATTTTTATGATGTTTGAAGTTAATAATAACTATTTATTTATAACATTTATTGTTAATAACTATTATATCACAGTGTTTTGATGTAAGTGATTTTTATCAATTTATAAATGTTTTGGAGATTTATAAATAGAGTTTATAAATGGCTCTTGGGTTATAGGTTTATAAGAGGGATTTTACAAATAATTTATAGGCTTAATGGAAGATTATTTACAAAGTAAAGGAGTTTTATAAATGGTTATATATTTATAAATGAACTTTAGAAATATGTTTATAGATTTATAATCGTAGTTTTATAAATGGTTTTATTGTTTATAAAGAGTTACAATTGATTTGGAGATATTTTTAATGGATTTTCGGGATTTATAAGATAGTTTACAAATGGGTTTAGAAATTTATAAAGGAGTTATAAATGGTTTTAGAATTTTGTAAAAAGGAAACATTCCTCTGTCCTGTGAATATACTTATATCGTTTGGATAAGTAAATGTTTATTTTTCCAAGTATTGAAAATATTGGGATTTGTGAATATATCTTTGTAAAATTATTATGTTACAAGTATTTACAAGATGATTCTAATTAATGAAATTATTAATTAAGGAGGCTAGTGGTTACCTATGTGCTTAATCAATGTTGGTTTTCTCGTTTGAAATAAATTCCTGATTTGAATGCATGTTTATTCGATAGTTGAATAACCGACTATCGAGTTTGGACCCAAAAATGTAACTTTGGAAATATCTAGGACAAACACATGAGTCGGATGACACAGTCATCTCCGATGATGATATACTATGCATATAAATCTAGTTTTGTTCTCCTATGACAAATGATAAGAAAATCTATCCACTAATGGTTCAGAGGTGATCTCCGCTCTTATCTTTGACTGTCTATTTCCTAAAGAATTTGTTTGAGTTTATCAAACACTATCGAATGTTGTTTCGAAGAGACAAAGATCGAATATGTTATTCGAAAACCACTTCAATCCAACTCGAGCATTTCGAAGTGAAGATATCTTAAAGATGATGGAATCGATGACCATGATCTTTGGAGTGTAAGGGCTACTTAACTACTAATCCTCTGGGTAATTCCGAAATGGATGTAGTAGGATTAGATCCTTCGGTTATGTTTTTTCCCAAAACAAACTTATATAGATGAATGGTAGCATTGCATTGTTGCTTTAAGGGCATGTTAGCATTCCAAGTGGAAAGTACAATATAAAGGTAAAACATAGCCTCAAGCCTCATCAAGAGAGAAATGATAAAAATCGACCATGCTGCAGGGGAAAGTGGGTCGCTCCCATTAGGGTAAGGTCATTCCAAATCTAGATCGATTACAACCTATGCATGCATGCTTCAAGGCCCATATAACAAGGCGTGATTATATTTGATACTACTGGTCAAGTGATGAGCCAGTCTTATGTGGCAGGAGGTACAAGATGTTCTTGTGGACTCTGGTACATTTTATCTAGAGATGTACCATCAAAAGGTAGTTCCTTACCTTGTCATATTATGAAATCCAATCTTCTATATGTGCCATTATGGTTTTGATTGCAGAACCTAGTATGCTTGAATTTAATAAATGTAACAATTTCGGCTATGATTAATATGTATTTGTACTCTACACATTGTTGTAATATCACTGGATTTTCTGTGGTAAGTGTTTGATTATCGTAAGGTAAAAACCCATTCGCTTTTATGTGCGGTGTGGTTTTACAAGATACTTTTGATATCCTTTGTTTTATATAAAAATTCAGTTGAGTATGTTTTCTCACGCTGGTTTTCCAGGTTGACTCGGGTGCTATTTTATAATAATGCTTGGGTCGTACCGAGCATATTACAGATTCATTGGACACATTATAGCACAGAAGATGAGCTGGAGGTCCAAGACTTATCTACTTACTTCTTTGTTTTTTTTGTGTTGTCTATGGTTGTATTTATTAGCAATAATAAGGAC
Organism: Allium cepa; assembly: GCA_030765085.1. Classification (NCBI taxonomy): domain Eukaryota; kingdom Viridiplantae; phylum Streptophyta; class Magnoliopsida; order Asparagales; family Amaryllidaceae; genus Allium; species Allium cepa. The sequence goes on along the minus strand of CM060942.1, from coordinate 379,787,264 downwards.
ATACCACTAAAACTTTCCGGGCAGAAGTAGGTTAGTATACTCTAATTAGTGTATGTATATTACATTTTCCTTTGCATAAAGATTTGTTGTGTAGTATAGATTATTCGTTCTGCTATGAGATTCTATATTGTTTGTCTCTTCTTCCTTCTTTCTTTTCCCTAACTATCTGCATTTCCATTCAATCTTAATTAGTCGTGTGTGGTTGATTGTTCGCCAAAACTGCATGGAAAAGTGATAATTGCATCGTGGTATCAAAGCGCAAGGTTAAGTGAGAGATTCGGCTTTAGTGGGAATTACTCATTATAAATAGGGTCAGTAGTACCTTAGAATGAGTTTGGGCGTATGTATATAAGCGTATATTTGTTAGTGATATAGAAATGTTTTATATTGTGCTAATTGATCTATTGAGTGGCTTTTGGATTCTGATCAATATGAGTAACTAAAGTTACTAATAGGGATCTCTAAATAAGTGAACAGAGCAATTCGACATGGCATTGTTTTGAAATTTGGTGAATGAAATAATTTTACTTTGATCATAATTTATATATAAAGGATTAATTTTTTAGATACTATTGTAATGTATATAGTGTGTTTAGTTGTAAGTGAATGATAAAATTTGATTACTTTCATTAGTTTTTGTTGTTTGCATTTTAAAAAAAGTTGTCATTATTATAATGCAAAAAAATAAACATATGAGAAATGGGCTTATATAACTTAATTCAAATTGGAGCGCTATGGCTATTTCTGTCATTTTTTAGAGTAAACCAACCTCTCTATTCTGCTTATATTTTTATATAAGGGAGAATAGTTTTATTTATGATGTTTGTTGCTTATTTGGATGATTTACTATATATTTTAGTTGGTTTGGATATATTCCCGCCTATTGGAGCGGATGAGACGCTATTACATTCTCGTGTAAGAGCGGATGACCCATTGTACACGAATCCCACCTTGAAGTGGTTTATTTATATTTTTATGATTATATAATGCATGTTGTGCAGGGGGACAGGAATCCCACATGATTCCTCGCACTATTGATTTACTATTCAGATATATGTTGTGTAGGATGCCATATTTGATGACAGGGATTTGTTTTGCTCATTTAGTGCTATAGTAGCACTGGGCCTTATTTTTGGTATTTTGAAATGCTAAAATTGATGATCTTGAATTGAAATGGTTTTCCAAGTGATTTTGAAAATATATATTTTTAATAATTTTTGAATTATTTAAAGGACCAGACTTATTTTTAAACAAGTAAAAAGTTATAATTTTTGATGTTATAAAAACATAGTTTAGTGAAATATTCTTAAGTAGAGATATCTGAATAAGTTGATAAAAAGGATTTGCAAAACTGATATTCTATAAATAATGGAGTAGATTTATAGTAGGAATTTATACATATTTAGTAAACAGGGAATTAGGCTGAAGGAAAAACCTGAGAACACTTTTAGTCTGAAGGACAGAAGTTTTAAAATTTAGTCTGAAGGACAAAAAATGATATATTCATATAGCATTGCACATCCATAATGCTATATTCATATAGCATTACACAGCTGCTTGTTTGTGTATGCAGAAACTTATAAAATTGTGTTGTATATAGCATTATAGATGTGTAATGCTATATGAATATAGCATTATGGATGTGTAATTCTATATGAATATATCATTTTTTGTCCTTCAGACTAAATTTTAAAACTTCTGTCCTTGAGACTAAAAGTGTTCTCAGGTTTTTCCTTCAGCCTAATTCCCTCTTTAGTAAATGGATTTGAAGCTTTTTGGTAAATGGATTTATAAATGGATTTTAAATTGAATTAATTTATAAAGAAATGTTTTATAAATGGAATTTGTATAATAAACATAGATTTTACAAACGAATGGATTTATAAATAGGATTTTGTAAATAAAGAGTTTTATAAAATGGAAGTTTTATAAAATTGAAAGGAGATTTATAAACATAGTTTTATAAATATGGAAATGATTTATGTTGAGAGTTGGATATGGATTTTAATTTAAAAGAATGTCAGAAGAAAGGTTTTGATGAAGTATGGTATTAATGGCAATTTATCTTTTTTAAGCAAAGGTTTTGAAATTAATAATTCCAAATGGAATTTAAATGATTCTGAAAATGTTTTAAAATGTGATATGTATCGAAAACATAGGTTTCAACATTCATTGTTGTAGTAAATGTTTTTGGGAAAGTAAGGAAGGCATTGACTATAACACTGTTGTTATAGTAAATGGTTTCCAAAAGGATTTTTTTTATATAGTATATGGGATTATATAGATGCAATTAATCAGATTCCTATACTAATGTTTTAGGGGTTATCGTAGAGATGTTTTACGCAACATTCATTTTAACCCAATAAATTATGTTTCGACGTTCCATCGTGCAATACACGGATTAGTTCGTATGATCATACTAAAGGCTTGTTAGTGTAGAAGCATTGCTTCCTATACTTAAAACCTGCCTTGAGGCATACGAACTCGAGAGTTATATGGTTATAGAAATCTATTTGGTGTGTTCCTAAATGGTAGTGTCATTAAATACGCTTATACCGTTGATATAAGTTTATGGAAATATTTTCCAAGTGTTGAAAATGAAATGATTTGTGAATATGGTTATATCATTAATATAAGTATGCGGAAATGTTTTCCAATATAAGAAGATTGAAATAATTTTGAGAATATATCTATTTAAAGATAATTTGAACTTAATATTGGGAAATTGATTTAATTAATAAAAGATTGGTTAAACGGGCATAGTGATTGCTTTTGGTGGTAGATATTGTTGTTTGCTTTCATATTTAAATAACCAACTATCAAATATTGGTCTCTTTATCATCGATGATTCAGAGAGATTAGGGTCGGATTTATCCGAGAAACACTTTTGACCAACATATATGCGTTTGAATGTGTAGGTCTCGGAAGGCATTGATATTTGGGATTTTCAAAATGAAGGACTGCTTGTCGATCATTTGGGGATAAACTCGCAATATACATATAGTATTAGTGGTCTCTTCATTATAAAATAACTAATGCAACGACTAGTTTTTACTGATCTTATAGGTGATTCTCGATAGGATATGGTAGGAGAGTGCTTTCGGTTTGTCTTGTTCCTAGACAACTTGTATATATGAATGTCTGATGTGGTATTTCTAATTACATTGATTGATCTCTATGAACGTATCATCCGTTTGGTGGTGGAGAAGGCAACTCACCCTTTCCTGAGTCATATGGACTCGGGAGTTAAACGTTTATAGAAGTAAGTTGTGTGATGATGGGATGGCAATGTGGCATTCAAAGAGGAAAAGATATGTGCTATGCGAAAGGTAAACGTGTTCTTGAGTCTCACACTCTGTGACGCCCCACCTCTATACCCACGCTAGCCAAGAACACTCCGGAGTAGTGCTGTCAACTAGCACGGAGAATAAGGTTGTTGAGGAGCGACCATCCATGTAATTGCTTATCACACGGTGGCTATAAATAATATTCGGAAACAAACATAGAAATAATCATATCACAAATCAGTCACAGATATCCATATAACAAAGGCGGAAGAAGATATGAATATATAACTAACACATGAAAGTGTACATCAGAGTAGTGGTCAGTAAGATCCATGATAATACAAAAGAATAGCAACACGTGCTGTACAAAAGAATACAACTATGAGTCTATATCTCAAGTGTATACAACAAAAACTGCTAATCTAAACAGTTAGCCAAAATTCAGAGTGATGAATCCCTGGGAAGAAGTCAAGCAGAAGCACCTGTAACATCTCGGTCTGACCCGAGTATTATTTAAGAAAATAATAAACGGATCAGTCTAGCTATAAATATCAGATGACATGATATAACATAAAAGATATGGCATAAACATAAACATCCATAACGACATACCACTATAAGTATGTAAATAATGATCAACAGAAGATCAATCAATAAGAGATAATCAATATCACAAGAATCTTCTCAAAGATTCGAAGAGGGCATCATACCCTAAACTTGTACTCATAACAAGTCAATGACATAAATTCCAGAAATCAACACGAGAAATCCAGAAATCATAAAAAGGGAAAGAGGCCTATCACATGACGGTCCGAAGACCAAGGGGAGCTACCCCGCATGTGTGAATGGAATCACACAAATTGAGGTCAAGACTAACCAAAAAGCAGAAAGGTATGTGTGAATGGAATCACACAAGTGGTGTCTAGTCTAACCTTGCAATGAAAGAGACATCGCGCAATTGCTAGTCTAATTCATAAAGCGATCATCAAGATCAACGAGAAGTGTCAATTACACTAAGCTAGTAAATATAGAAGTTTAGCTTCATGTCCCATAACCACTTGCTTAACTTAAATATTTACGAACAAACTGTAAATCTTCACTAATAAAATTGTCACAAGAGGTTCAATCGAACAAGTCCAAGAATTAACCGACGAAGTGAACGCAAGCGTTTCATACCACTTGTTTTACTAAGTCGTTTAATTAGATTTCTCATCCGAGTGAGGTAAAGGCTTGTATATACTAATAGATTGGAAAACGGTTTAAGAAAAGAGCTTTGTTATTAAAAATAGAGTTGAAATTGTTTGTTAAAAGAGTTTTGATATTTACTACTAGTATTGAAACCTTTATATTATAAAGTGACAAAACACATAAGCAAGTGTAGAAACAATCAGTCACAAAGATCGCATACGGAGATGTGAATAAAATCCAAGGAAATCAGCTCAATGTTTTTCAGATAAGATCCCCTACGGAGGGGGGGTCCAGGGGGGGTGGCAACCCCCCAAGGTGGGGGTGCGGGGGCAACGCCACCGCTTACGGGGTTCGACCTAGTGAAGACAAAATGAGGTCTAACGACCTAAACGAATAAGGTCGAGCGACCTAAAGGTGTTCGCGACCTAACGATGACTCGCGACTTAAGGAAGAGGGGGTGAGCGACCTATGGTCATAAACGAGACCGAGCGACCTAAGGGAATAAGGGCCGAGCGACCTAGCATTTGAACGACCTAAAAGAGGCGTGGCCTAAAGGAGACGCGACCTAAAAGAGGCGCGACCTAAAGGAGACGCGACCTAAAATAACATAAGGTCAAACGACGTAACTGTATTGGGTCACGCGACCTAAAGAGAGGCGGCCTAGCGACCTAGAGTGCACACGTCCAAAAGTGGGAACGACCTGTCGAGGTAAGGTCCAACGACCTACGACCTAAACAAATAGGCCAAGCGACCTATAGGGTTAACGGTCTAACGACCTAACAGTTATGGGGTCACGCGACCTAACTAAGTACGCGACCTAGTGGGTAAAGGAGTCGAGCGACCTAACTGCACCCAGTGACGAGCGACCTAATGGAGTCAAGTAGCGAGCGACTTAACTAGTTAACGACTCAAGGGGGTCAACGACCTAAAGGTCCAACGACCTAAACCCAAACACACGAAAAGTGGCCAGAACGACCTAGGGGTTAACTCACATGCGACCTACGACCTAAGGCCCATGCGACCTACGACCTAACTCCGATACGAGCTAATAAGGCCAGAACGACCTAGGGGTTAACTCACATGCGACCTACGACCTAAGGCCCATGCGACCTACGACCTAACTCCGATACGAGCTAATAAGGCCAGAACGACCTAGGAGCAGAAAATCCACCAAAACGCTAAAAATCGGAGTTTTTCGCCAACCCAATCCAAACCAAATGCAAATATACATGCAAACACGATAGGGATTCATTCCCAACAGTCCAATATTGATATAGACTAGATTTGTGAGATAAAAATCTCACCTTTGCACTAAAGTTTATGAAGATGAAGCTTGAAAGCAAGGAGAAGCAATCCAAAGCTTGAATCCAATATCTTCTACTTGAATTTGGAGTTGAATGTTGGATTTGCAATTGAATTTGTGCTTGGAGTTTTAATTTCCCATTCCCTTCACCATTAATGCCAAAGCTTGATTAGTTAGGAAGTTTATGAAGAGTGAGGAGAAGAGGGTTGGAACTTGGGCTTAATAGGCTAAACTAACCCAAAGTCCAAAGCGGGAAAAGTTAGTGAAATTTCACTAACTCCAAACCTATCGATGTTTATACTTAAAAAGTTGTAAACGACATTTCGAACTCAATGGAAGTGGTCTCGAGTCCTAATTTGACCGTATGCAAAAAGTAGCTTTTCGGACCAAAATCCGATTAACGAGTTAATATTTAAATAAAATATTTAAATACAAACTCGATAAATATGCGGGTTGTTACACACTCGGACATGAAAGAAACATGGTTGATGTAGCAAGGCTATGTGGTTCACAACCATAGGATATGATCATCCCCTTTTAGATATATTTATTCCTTCTATGACGTTCGTGTTTTAATTTATTGTGGATGTACACGATAAGGGTCCTCGAATAGGTCAGTAACGACAGGGGTGATGAAAAATTCGGTACTATCTAGAGGGAGAGGTAGGTCGGCCTTACATTGGTAGAGTTGCAGATGTTCTGTAGCCTCGGTAGATTCCTCTAGAGATGTATTATCGGAAGGTAGTCCCTTCAGCAAGTCATTTGTATTGAAATCCATTATCCACTACGTGCCTGCCATTTTATTTATAGATACAACTTTGTGGCTTGTATGCTAGAATTTAATCAATGTAACAATTTTGGCTATGATTAATATAATTTGTATAGGCTAGTGTAATACAACATGATTTGTTATGAAATGTTTTGGTTATCGTAAGGTACAAACCCGTATGTGTTTATGTGTGGATGTGATCTTACGAGATACCTTTTTTTGATAAAAGAAAGTTTTTATAACTTTAAAAATTCAGTTGAGAGTGTTTTCTCATGCTGGTTTACCAGACTGATCCCGACGTTCTTTCTATACAATGCTCGGGTCAGACTAAGCATATTTACAGATTTAGATTTGGATTATTTGGAGCTTCAGTAAACGAACTAGACACCTTTTGGTCGTATTCACGTATATATTTATCTTTTCGCTGCATTATTGTTTAAATTATTAGCATTTGTAAGGAAAATTTATTATAACCGTCTCGGCTGATGATTAGTGATATTATTGTACTGATGGATGGATGTACGTATATATTACAGTTTTTGTTGGTAAAGATCGGTTATATTATATTATATGTTGTTCTGCTGTGATTATGAGATTCTATGATTTTTTTTGTTTCTTTCTCTCTTTTTTTCTTCTTCTATTTTCTCTTCTTCTCTCTTCCTTCTTTTTCATGATTAACCGTCTTTCCGTTTGGTTTGGGTAGGACATGAGCGGTTTATTGTCACCTTGAATTGGGTCGGATTCACTGGTCATCACATTTGGTATTAGTGCTTAGGATTTTGCAAACGCCTAGGATTTGGTTGGTACTCATTATAGATAGAGTTAGTAATTCCCTAGATTGATTTTAAGTGTATTTTAAATATGAGCGCCTATTTTTTAGTGATTATAAAAAAATATTTTATATTGTTTCATTAATTTTTTGATCATCTTATGAATTCTATTCGATTTCTGGGACGCCATGTTATCGATAGGGATTTCTAAACGCTTAATCAAGGCAAACTGACACAATATTATTTTAAAAGGGGGTAAATGAAATAATTTTACTTAAACTATACTTTATATATATAAAGGAATAAGTTTTTAGAAATTATTATAGTTACATGTGGATTATTGGTTGTTAGTGAATGGTAATATTTGATTACTATCATTTTTCATTTGGTTTTGTGTTCTAATAAAGTTGCTGTTACACTATAAACAATGATAAAGAAATAAAATAAGAATTGGTTTTATGTAACCAAAGTGAAATTATTCATGAGTGTAAATTTATAAATGTGGTTTATAAATAAGAAAAGTAATAGGAAATAAAATGAATGGGATATAATAAGAAATCTATTAGAATAAATACGTAAATTATATGTATATTATTTTATTTGCATAACTATTTGATGCAGATTCGAATATACGATTTTGAGGTAATCTACACCGATCCGATTTAGGATTTTTCACATGATTTCTTAATGGCCAACCCTAAATTTGGATTTTTTGATTGATTCTGATATTCTCTATCATAGTGTATGGCCATGCAAGGAGAATAGTGGTTTTCTGATCGAGGAACCAGATCTGAGTCTGCACAAAAATGGTTGTGTGTACAATACTAGTTCAGAACGAAAATTGTGTGATTGAGCGAGCGATCAGGTATGTTTTTACGTATGAATGATATTTTTACATTGTACGGGGTTTAATAAATCAAATGTTGACATTATAAAATGCAAATTTATATAGTTATGAATTAATTGGATGAATATTAATTCTTTTTTTGTTTCTTTTGCAGCATTTGTTGCATTTGCTACATTTGCATATAGTTGTTGTATAGTCTATGTTATATATTGATATTACTTTTCCTGTACATGTTCTCATTGGTCATTCAGCGTTTAGTAGGTACGGTGGTGTATGCTTCGCATTTGGAGCTCGATTTCACATTATATTAGTTGTATACGCTTGCTAATATATAATAAAAGGTACACATCTCAAATTACATATCATGTTTCATATTTTTTCCTATGGGATGCCTCATCCTCAAAGACGAGATGTATGTTTGTTATTTTATACATATATATGTATGTGTATATATATATTGTGATTTTTTATGATTGAATAGCGCAAAGGAGACGCTAGTTTAACTTTTTGTAAATTTATGGTGTTAGAAAATTTTTGAGAATTTAGGAAAAAAAATTGAAAACTAAAAATAATATTTTAATTTTGAGTTATTAGTTGGAATCATATTAGTTGGTTTTGAAAAGTTAATAGGTTTTGTAGCATTTTTCTTACTTGGTAATTTTGAGGATGAAATCCTTTTGGAAGGAAGAATGTAACAACCCAGAATTTTAGCTATTCATAATTAGAGTATTTAATTGATTTTTAAATATTGAAAAGTTAATTTTATAAGTTAAATAACTTATATTTCAAATTAATGATTTATTTGATAATTAAATTGATAAATTTAATATTTGAAATTTTTTACTAGTTGGATCTAGGATTTAATGTGAAAGAAAATGGTTTCCAAAGTTGATTTACATTCTGTTTAAATTAGAACAGAGTTTGTAAACTTTTAAATTTAAATTAAAAGTGAATAAGAAGAAATTGAAAATTTTATGTTTTAATAAGCATTAATAAATAGATTTTTTGCGGCACTATCTCGGATATCAATGAAACAAGTTTCATTGGATCTGTAATAGTGAATTACATTATGTCATCGGATTTCATGGCGATTGGGCGGACCGTTTGGTCATGCGAATTTGAAACACATAGATTTTGATTAAACGAACTTAAATTAAAATAATTTGATATTGAAAAGCTATCTTCTGTATATAATGGAATTGGCGTCTGATATATATTCCATTGTGTTCAAAATAGGGGTATAACATATAAAATGCCAGGCGGCACGCTTCGTTTGGAGTTTGAAATTTTCATGGATGAATAGTACTTTGGAAAATTTTCTATAAGTAGCCTTCAACTTTCTTCAATATTCAAACCCTAACCCTAAAATAAATTTTAGCCGCCATTTCCATGAACCAAATCCATCGAATGACATTGATCGGTGCCTCTAAGGGCCGAGTTAGCCAACGACTTCAACTAGGGTAATGTAGAGCACGTCAATACAAAGCTTTCCTAATGTCGGATCGTCGAACGAGGCGATGGAATTTCATTCGTGTTCGTGAGCAGCTCCACTTTGTTTGTTGGGTTCGTTGGTCCACGCCATCGCTTGCGCGTGGCACCAATGGAGGGGCTAGGGTGGCGCTTGTGGAGGCTGGTGGTGGCGGTCGTGGTTGTCGCGCGATCAGCAATTGAAGTTTAAAAATAAATTAAACACGTGTGAGGGCCTGGAGCATGAAAACATGAAGAGTAAGAAGGTTGAATGTTTAAAACTTATTTTATTAAGTTAATTTATTTTTAATCATATCGAATGTTAATAATTTGTAACTTTCTTGTACGAGGTCCAAATCGAGCACGACAAGTTTCATTACGTTCGTATTAGCGAGCACTACGCTATGGAGTTGGATTAGATGAATTTGGAGCTAATAGAAATTTTGGGTTAAATTGAACGTCCTTTTCAATTTAATGCAAACTGGAGTGCGTTGGCGATTTTTGGCATTTTTGTGAGTAAACTTACCTCTCTGGCCTGCTTATATATTTATATAAGTGGGAACAATTTTATTTATGTGATTTGTTGCTTGTTTAGATGATTTACTATATATATTAGTTGGTTTGGATTTATTCCCGCCTATTGAAGCTGATGAGAGACTATTATATTCCCCTATAAGAGTGGATAAGCCCTTGTATATGAATCTCGCCTCAAAGAAGTTGATTTTGTTTTTATGGTTATATGATGTTTGCGATGCAGAGGGATAGGTTGGGGTGATCCAATAGGATTCCTCGCGCCGTTGATTTGCTTTTTCACATATATGTTTATATATGATGTGTTGGATGCCATATTTGGTGAAATGGATTTGTTTTGCTTATTATTTGCTATAGTAGCACTAGGCCTTATTTTTTGTATTTTGAAATGCTAAAAATGATGATTTTGAATTGAAATGATTTTCAAAGTGATTTTAAAAGTATATATGTGTTAACGCTCAAATTTAAACGCTAACACCCTGGTGAATAGGATGTGATTGTGAAAGCACCACCCGTTCGTACGGGAATCAGAAATAAGCAGAAAGTATGTAGAAAAACAGTAAGAGACACAGTATTTATAGTGGTTCGGCTTATAATCCAGCCTACGTCCACTTTAATCTTTTTTATCACTAGTTTGATTACAATTCTTTACAAAATCTCTCAATTACAACACACTTCAAGTGATGGGATATGCAAAACAAGTAGCTCAAGCTTTGACGTTGACAATCATCTTAAAATCCATGGTGAATGTAGATGATTCCTTCATGGAGTTCTTTTAGAAGTTTGTTAGATCTCAAAAGCTTTGAAGTAGTCTGGAATTCGGCAGAGTAATGGCGCTTGAAATTCATCAACCCAAAAAAAAGTCCTTTTAATGTTGAAGGTAGGGTGGTATTTATAGGCAAAGATTATGGACTTAGGCTCGGTCTTAACTCCTCACCGACCCAGTTAAGTCGCAGCCGGCTTATAGGAGCCCTCACATGATCAAGCTGTGTTGGATTTGCACAAGTCCAAAGTCGTTACCGGGTCAAGCTAGGTCGTAGGTCGCCCCCTCTCTCTGATGCATGGCCTCCGACTTAAATGGGAAGTGCATGTTTAAATAGGTCGTTACCGATTTAAAGAATTGACGAGCTAAACGTGAACTAACTCCCCTTCACTTGCCCAGGTCGCGCACGTCCTAGCACAGACCATGGGTCGGTCACGACACAAGTGTAAGTCGCGAACTTGTTCCACTCAGTTAGGTCGGTAAGCATGTTAAGTCGGATCCCTTGTCATTTCTTGAGTCGTTAGGCCAGTTCCTTCTGAAGCACTAGGTCGGCATCTATGTGAGTGCATTGGGTCGGCAAGTCATGCGAATGGTTAGGTCGGCCTGCTTTTTAAGCCTTAAGCAGTTAGGTCGGTATGTCCTTTAGATCGGCAGACCCTGCACAATTCTTACTCAGTTAGGTCGGCATCTCTTGGGTCGGCGCCATCTCCACGCACTAGACCTGCTGAGTCGTAACCGAGATAGGGTTAACATTTGCCCCTCGAAGTATACGCCTTAGACTTAAGTCGTGTGCTTCGAAATATCTTAGCTCGGCTTCTCTTAGGTCGGTAGATCGCGTACGACTTACCAGTTAGTGTTGTTTAACATTCCTTCACCATGAGATATAAATTAGCCCCCTTCCTCCTTTTTCTTTATTCAAACCCTTGCTCAATTCCGCCATTAAAGCACCCTCAGATCTTAAAGGCAACTTTATTCAATCGATCACAAATAATCTCTGCTACGCATCGTGTAAGTGGTTTTCCTGATTGTAATTTATTGCCGATTCACATTTCTTGTTTGTTCGAACTCGAATCGCCTCCTTGCACCGAATCGCCTCCTTGCACGACGCTTCATTATGAACCCCATCGTATTCATAGTTGATGAAACTTAGGTTATGAAGTTTTGGCTTCAGATTGGTCGTTGAGGCGATGAAGATGGTTTATCATCTTAAGCTCGATTCCGAATTGTTCAATTGGGTGATTCGGCAGCATGAGTAGAAGTGGGTGTTGAAGGAATGGCTATAGGGTTATCGGGTTTAATGCTGTGGGATGTTGGCTCGAAGGCGAGTTAGTGGGTTTAGGTGGCTTAGCCTTCGACCGATCTAGCTCTTACACGACCTTAAATCGTGGTTGAGATAATGCTTGAGAGAATTTCGCCGACCTAAACATTAAAGCTTAGATCGTGACCGAGTTAAGACTTGGAGAAATTCCTGCCCTTCGACTTGGAGCTTGCCCTCTTATCTCCCCCATGCGAACTAGAGGAAATGAGTCGCCAAGCTGAACCACCTAGATTCTGACCCGTTACCGACTTAGTCTTATCTCGCATGAGAATTTTTTGAACCGTAGCCGAGCTAATACTTGGGCTCTGGACGTATTGACACTTAGAAACATAGGCCTTCTTCAAGTATTTTGACCCGGACTTCCGACTAAGTTGCTTACATTTTGAACATTTTGAACTGTCCTAGCTTCAAGTTTGCTTGAATTCCATTGTGTTACTTTACAGATCATTCTCGCTTTTGAGCTGTAAACCTGTTGATAATAACATACAAACAAAGAAAACCAAGGCGCACATACTGCCATTGACTGCCCATATCAAATGACAGATTAGTTAAGACAAGATAAGAGATATGAACATATTGCATGAAATGTTGTAAATTAATTGACTAAAGTAGAATATTAATGCAAAGTATCAACAATTTGAACTGATTTGTTTGCATCAACATTGTATTTGCATATTCAAACTCAAAACAAAGATTCCTGGTTTTTATAACTAACAAATGTTTGCTAGGTTTTATTCCAGTTACCTTTGCTTATTGTTTGATTGATACTTGTACAACACTTCACACACTTTAGGAAACGTGCACCTTCATGTTTGAATACCCAATTGCTTGTGTAGAATGACTTCCCATCAAGGAGAAGAAGCAGCAAGTCAAGAAGAAGAAACTTTCCCGATAGCTGTTCCTATAGAGAATCCTCCGGAAAGAACTTCGACTATTCTATCTTCGAGAACATTTATTCAGTTGCGTACTCAATTCGGCTTTGCTGAAGATGATGTCATATTTCCTGGACCGAATGATACTGCTGACAGACCTCCCTATGGTTTTGTCGCGGTTAATCGTCATATGTGCTTAAGTGGGGCGATCCCACCTTTCAATGACTTTCTTCGAATTCTTCTTCTTCGGATGTCAATTTCTCCGTTCCAACTTCATCCTAATGGTTACGCTATCTTGATGGGGTTGGGTGTTTTGTTCAGAAGAAATCTTGACCGACTGCCGAGCTTCGAAGAAATTCGCTACTTATGCTCGTTTGCAAAGAGCAAAGACCATCCTTCTCTTATCATTGTGAGAAGTGCAAGAAACCGCAAGCTCATTCTTGATCTTACTGAAAGTGTCCATGGATTTTTAAACCAATTTTTCTTTGCCCGCAGTCCCCCAGAGTTTTATGCTTCTTGGAGAGTAGGAAGTAAGATCATTTATTTCCGTCTTTCCACTTTCTTTTTTAACTCTTTTCGGGGTCCAAATTGCTAATCTCATTCTTTGCTTTTTTCAGCACTTCCCCTTCCCTCTAGAGATCCGATACATAGGCAGACTTTTGATAGACTGAGCGCTGTAGCCGCAGAAGAGAGAAGTATCAAGTTTCTACTAAGCGACGAATTTCTACATCAATACGGACTTCTCCACCCTTCTCGCTATACTCAGCTTTGTGAAGCTCCGACTGAAGTTCCCGATTCCCCGACTGAAGCATCGGATGCCCCCGTTACTATCGAACAACCCTCATCAAAAGAGTCTAACATCGAAGCTTCATTGGTGAAATGTTCCACCCCTACCGACATTATGGGGTCATCTAGTAAGACGGCACTTGCCCCGATTGAGGAAGAAGAAGAACCTTCACAGCCTCTCGGGGGATTAGCTGATGTAGGAACTGAGAAAACAAGTCTCACCGAGCATGATGGTGACGATGTTTATGATGGGTTGAGCGACATAATAGTGACCTCACAGGAGCTTTTTAGAGATGACGTGTCTAAAACTATCTCTCCTATAGTTGAGGCGACGTCCCTTCTTCGACTAACACCAACACAAACACCAACTCCTCATACCCAAGCTATCATCACCTCTACACCAATGAGTGGTTTGTAGCTTAATGCGCGTAGCTTGCACATCACACAACACTTAGGATTTTTTGGCATTTGTTCACATTTAACTTCTTTTCTCCGGAAGTTTCTAAGACTTGCTATTTTTGCCTTTTCAGATTCCTCTATGGGGCGCAGCGGCAGCGGTTCTTATTACAAAGACTTTCGACGCTATGGAGGGCGTGGCAGCTATGATTACAAGCAATACTATACCGATCCCAGAGAGACCAATGAGCAGAGAGCTGCGCGAAAAGCTGAAGAGAGGAGAAGGTATGAAGAACGTCATGAGGGAGCGGGCACGCGACATGAATCCTTCCCAAGGGATGATGATTCCCATAAACGTAAAACGCACGATGATAGGGGGAAGAGCCATATTGAGGATTCGAGAAAGCGGACCAAACTTGGCGAGGAGCACGTGCCCGTGACATCTGAGAGACCTGGTGCCTCAGTTTCTATTGACATCCCTTCCAAATCATCTGCTCTTGAAGGAAGTGCCATCCAAACACTTCTCAACAGGCCTTCGTACCATGTTGAAAGGGGCCCCCCGACTTTGCAGAGCCGATTCCCGAACTGGTGTTTGAGGGGGGTACGCTTCGACCTTGATTTGGTCCCCATCGACAAAGAAGCTATGTACAGAAATCTCGATGCTGTCAAGCTTGATATCGATAGAATGTCTGGATGGCAAAAGCTGGTTGATGAACTTCAAAGAGTTAATCGGGCTAACATCGAAGCAATGCTGACCATGGAAAATGACAAGTCAGAATGGCAGAAGATTCTCGATCAACACAACGCTGAGATGAAGGAGATAGCCGAATACAATGAAAAACTCGAAGCTGAAGTAAAGCAGCTCAAAGATGATCTTGCCTCTTCTACTAATACTTACACCCAAAGAGAAGAGGTATTGCAAAAACAAGTGCGAGATGCGCACGCCAGCCAGAGGGACGCTGAAGCTAAAGCTGAGAGGTTAGAACAAGCTGTAGAGAACCACCGCACTGATGTCACCCAGTTGCAGAATAAACTGAGCGCCCGGGACATGGAGATAGAAGCGCTAAAAGCCCAACTTGCTCAGACCGAAAAAGATCGAGATGAGGCCATGGCTGGCAAAATTGCAGCCGAAGAAACTGCTCAGACCATGGAAACCGATATCAATTCGACTTTATTCGATTTTTATTTACACTGTGTCTTGGGACGCGGCAGCCTCTCTTTTCTTGGTCCCAAGTATGAAATCACCCTGGCCGAGGTGTGGGAAGCTGCTCTTAACATGTTTAAAGACGCCGGGTATGGCGATGGAGATTTTGAGGCGCGTTACCTGGATGAGGAAGCTCGCACTGCTCTTGCGAAGGGGCGAGAACAACTTGCCAGGATGAGAACTGGAATGGCGGAAGAGGAACGTTCTGGAAAGGAATTAACGCTTACTTCCTCTATCCAACCTCCAGTTTCTCCTGTGGTTGACATCACGGGTTCTAGCTCCTATACTCCGCCTGCAACTAAGACAGTAACTGAAACTACAAGTGCACAAGGCGGGGATGAAGGTGGTGAAAGCAACGAAGCACAGCGATATGAAATCAGCCTCAGAGATCCAACTGCCCCAGGTAAACTTGACACCGGACCAGCCCAAGTGGTGAACTGCTCGTTCGCTCCTTGTGAGCTTGACGATCTTCTTGATTATTTTTCAAATGTCAATGAATTCCCGACTTTTGATTATTCCTCAAATGTCAATGAATTCCCGACTTTTGACGAGCCGTCATCCCCTCTCTTTTCGAAAGATACTGATATTTTAAGTTTTTTCTCCTTTGTAGAGAAAGCACCGAGCCAAACTCAAGCTTCTTCTCCCCCGGTGATCCTTCCTCCATCTCTTCAAGTGGCGCCTCCTTCTGCCTCGCAACCTGGGTCACAAGAAGAACAAATAGAGGCTCTTCACGGCTTGGATGATCCCATTGCTTCACAAGAGCAGAAAGATGAAAGGCCTGAGGGAGGTGACACATCTTCAGAGCGAACTCCCTCTGACGAGATTGTTCTATCTAAACTTGTTACTCCCGGGAGTGAGTCTTCCTCAAAAAGAAGAAAAAAGAAGCGTGGGACACCAAAGAGGAGGGGGAAGATAGTCACCACCACTGAAGAGGAGCTGAAAGCTGGACCGGTTGCGCCTTCCTCTCCCACTTCCCTTATGCCCACCGACCGCCCTGATAAGCTGATCATTCGGCCGGGTAAAGGGTCTAAAGGCAGCAAAAAGAAGTGAAGATCTTCAGTTTCTAGTTTTTTTTTGCGTTTTGCATGTACTGGCCGAGAATTGTGCGGGTACCGGCCCCCGCTTTTCTTTATTTTGAAACCTGTACCTGCATTGTAATTGAATAAAATGATTCCTCGTTTGTACAAACTTTTGTTTGAATTAAAGGATACATTTGTTATTCGTTTTGGCATGAGTTTATTTGATATTGCAGCGAGCTTATGGTATGTTACTTGAGCGTTACCTTTTGCTGGTTTAGTTATACCATATCGTGTGTAATTATACTATATTGCCCCCATTCCATAAGTATGCTGCAATATTCTATACCTCGAGGGGACTTGCACTCTTATTTGCTAAAGAATAATTATTTTATTTTTATTTTAAAAAGAATTCTTGTAGAGTGCAACCCCCTTCATATGAGTTTCTACGCGCTTTGTCCTTTGAAGAAATCACTTCTTTCTTTTTTGCTTAAGTACATTTTCTTTTTACCGAGTGATTTCTTTTATGTAGCAAAGCGGACCTCTGAAGGGTACTTTAACTCCTTTTCTCTTCTCTTCTTCCCTTTTTTTTTTTTTTTTAAAAGAAGATTATTTTCCAGAATAGGTAAATTACTCTTCCTTTGTGAGTTAAAGCATGCCCCTGATGAGGATTTTCCTTTTTTACATATGGAAAGTTGTACCTCTACGGAGGGATTTTTTCACGTTTCAACACTTGGAAGTTCTATTTCAATCTCGGCGAAACGTGTACCTCCAAAGAGTTTTGCCTTAGAAAGCTTTTCCACGTTTCAACACTTGGAAGTTTTATTTCAATCTCGGCGAAACGTGGGCTTCCGAAGAGGTCTTTCTTCTTGATTGTGCCTCCGAAGAGGTTCTTATTTTGCTTGTCTTTCAACTCCGGTGAAGTGAAATTCCGAAGAGCGGCTGTTACACTTCAACTCCTGGTGAAATATGCCTCCGAAGAGGTCTTTATTTTATTTGCATTTCAACCTTGGTGAAGTGAAACTCTGAAGAGTAACTACCCCAACTCTTGGTGAAATGTGCCTCCGAAGAGGGCTTTAGTCTTGTTTACATTTCAACCCTGGTGAAGTGAAATCCCGAAGAGCGGTCATAACACTTCAACTCCTGGTGAAATGGGCCTCCGAAGAGGGCTTTTATTTTGTTTACATTTCAACTCTGGTGAAGTGAAATCCCGAAGAGCGGTCGTAACACTTCAACTCCTGGTGAAATGGGCCTCCGAAGAGGGCTTTTATTTTGTTTACATTTCAACTCTGGTGAAGTGAAATCCCGAAGAGCGGTCGTAACACTTCAACTCCTGGTGAAATGGGCCTCCGAAGAGGGCTTTTATTTTGTTTACATTTCAACTCTGGTGAAGTGAAATCCCGAAGAGCGGTCGTAACACTTCAACTCCTGGTGAAATGGGCCTCCGAAGAGGGCTTTTATTTTGTTTACATTTCAACTCTGGTGAAGTGAAATCCCGAAGAGCGGTCATAACACTTCAACTCCTGGTGAAATGGGCCTCCGAAGAGGGCTTTTATTTTGTTTACATTTCAACTCTGGTGAAGTGAAATCCCGAAGAGCGGTCATAACACTTCAACTCCTGGTGAAATGTGCCTCAGAGCGGGTTTTCATCGCCTGGAAGTTACTCTCTCATGGTTGGAGGGTCATGACTCCTCCAATCTTTTTTGTTGAGTAGAGAACTTTCTTTTTTGTGGCGTATGACCCATTAGAGGTCTTTTATCCTCCGAAGAGGACTTGCACTGCAGATGGTGGCTTTGATTGTTCCTCTGTTCACTTGCTTATGCCTTTTCAGCGATCCTCTCTCTCTTTTTTTTTTTTTTTAAAGTTTTCATTCCCCTTTTCTTGCAAGTAGCTTGTTTAATCCAAGGAAGTGTACTTCATTGCCAGGCAAGTTCGTGAGAACGGGCACTAGCTTCCTAATTGGATGTTTGTTTGTTCAAACAATCTCAATTTATCAGCAAGGGCTCGTTTCTATCGAAATCATTAGCCGTTCAATTGAAGTATTTCCTATCTAGGATTTGAATTCGGGGTCTTTGTGGCTTGAAATTTGTTTGTTGAATGATGGTGAGAATCGCTCGGTCTTATTATGCGCAAGTTTTATTTCCATTGTCTGCAAAAATTTAAATCGACATTTCAGCAATACATTTTATGTATTTTTATATCGAAAACAAAGCAAACATATAATGATAATAAGGAACACAAGATTTATAGTGGTTCGGCCATGAAATCGGACCTACATCCACTTTATATTCTTTCATTATTTACTTGCATCAGTTTCACATTTGCTTTCAATTACAAGAATCATACATTCATAATTCTTTTTACAATGTTTCAACAAAATTTTCAAGTAAAGTATGGACGCAAGTGATTGCTGTTCCATGCCCTTGGAATTTGATCTCCATCAACAGTGGTGAGCTTGAATGTGCCGTCAAGAAGTTTCTGACCTATTACATACGGTCCTTCCCAATTTGGCCCAAACACACCTGTCGTGGTCATAATTCTTTTCAGGACTAGATCTCCAATTTCAAAGCTGCGTTGACGAACTTTGGAATTGAAATGTCTGGCTATCCTTTGCTGATGAGCTGCAACTCTGAGGTTAGCTTCATCTCTTTTTTCATCAAGGAGATCCAGCGCTTCAAGTTGCAGCTTTTCATTTTCCGCTTGATTGAAATGGATTCTTCTGTGTGAAGGGACCTCTGTTTCAACCGGGATCATTGCTTCCGATCCGTATGCTAACGAAAAAGGAGTATGCCCAGTTGCAGTTTTGTGGGTAGTTCTATATGCCCATAGTGCTAGTGGTAGCCTATCGACCCAACCACCCTTAGCTCTTTCAAGTTGCTTTTTGATGGTTGACTTGATAATTTTATTTACTGCTTCCACTTGCCCGTTTGCCTGCGGATGAGCTACTGCTGAGAAGCTTTTCAGGATTTTGAATCGTTTACAAAAATCTTGGAATTCTTCACTTTCAAATTGAGTACCATTATCTGTAATTATCTTTTGAGGCACACCGTATCTGCAAATGATATTCTTAGTCACAAAATTTATCATCTTTTTGGAGGTGATGGTTGCCAATGGTTCAGCTTCAGCCCATTTAGTGAAATAATCTACAGCAACAATGGCATATTTGATTCCAGATTTGGCGGTTGGTAATGGTCCGATCAAATCTATTCCCCAAATTGCAAATGGCCACGGACTGGTCATTTGTGTGAGTTCAGTAGAAGGTGCTCTAGGAATTTTGGCAAATCTTTGACATCTGTCACATTTTCGAGAGTAATCTGCAGCATCTCGATTAATTTCTGGCCAAAAATATCCATATCGGAGAATTTTCTTTGCTAAAGTTTGACCACCTGAATGATCCCCACATTCTCCTCCATGTACCTCTGATAGGATTATTTTGGCTTCTTCTTTGGATACACATCGAAGTAGTGGCATTGAGAATCCTCGTCTGTATAATTGACCATCCTGGATTATATATCGAGAAGCTTTTCTCAGTAGCTTTTGTCGTTCTTTAGAGTTTTCTGGTAAAGAGCCATTGAGTAGATACTTTGTTATTGGAGTCATCCATGATTCTTGCTCTTGCGACATACTCATAACCCAATCGATATCCATTTCATCAATGCTTGGATTTGACAAAACTTCCACAGGAACTAACCCTAAGGATTGGGCTTCGCCAGAACTTGAGTATTTTGCGAGAGAATCTGCTTTCATGTTTTCTTCTCGAGGAATATGACTTATCGTGTAATGGTCGAATTCACATAAAAGTTCCCAAGCCTTTGACACATAAGCGGGCAGATTTCCTCCTTTCGTTTGAAACTCCTTCTTCACTTGGCATACTATAAGCTGAGAATCACTGAAGATCTGTAACGCTCGAATGTTTAGTTCTTTAGCAATTTTCAGACCAGCAATCAGAGCTTCATATTCTGCTTCATTGTTTGTTGAAGGAAATTCTAATCTTAGCGCATAACATAATGACCGGCCTTCAGGAGTTTCAAGAACAATTCCAGCACCCGAACAGTAATCATTTCTTGCACCATCTACAAATAACTTCCATTGGATTGGGGAGTTCTCGATTGTTTCTTCCTCGCTGCTACCCTTGTCTGTAAATTCTGCGATAAAATCTGCCAAAGCTTGTCCGTTGATCGCTTTTCTAGGTTGATAAGTGATGTCATATTGGCTCAGTTCAATATTCCACTTCAGAAGACGGCCCGAAGTCTCGGGGCGAAACAAGACTTGCTTTAAAGGTTGATCAGTGAGGACTTTGATAGGATGAGCCTGGAAATATTGCCTCAACTTTCTTGAGGCAATCAATAGACAATAGGCGAGTTTTTCCAACTTGGAGTAATTCATCTCTGCCCCAGTGAGTCTTTTGCTGATATAGTAAACTGGATGTTGAATCCTTTTGTCTTCCCGTACCAGCGCTGCACTTAAAGCATGAGATGAAACTGCCAAGTATATAAGAAGATCCTTGCCATCGCCGGGCCTAGAAAGTATTGGAGGCGTTTCCATATGTTGAATCAATTCTTCAAAAGCTTTCTGGCATTCGGGAGTCCAGTCAAAGTTTTTCTTTCCTTTCTTTAGAGCGTCGAAGAATGGAATGCATTTATCAGTAGCTTTGGATATGAACCGACTTAAGGCGGCAACTTTTCCATTGAGACTTTGCAATTCCCTCTTTGTTTTAGGAGCGTTGACTTCTTTTAAGGCAGTGATTTGAGCTGGGCTAGCTTCAATGCCCCTAGCGCTCACGATGAAACCCAGAAACTTCCCAGATTCTACCCCGAATGAACATTTTAAAGGGTTAAGCTTCATTCCGTATCTTCGGAGGATTGCGAACATTTCTGCTAAGTGTTCGATGTGATCCACTGCTTTCTTAGATTTTACTAGCATGTCATCAACGTAAACTTCCATAGTCTTTCCCAACTGCGGTTTGAACATAGCGTTGACCAGCCTTTGGTATGTTGCCCCCGCATTCTTCAACCCAAAGGGCATAACTCTGTAACAGTAGAGACCGACATCGGTGATAAAGCTTGTATCCTCCTGATCTGGCTCATGCATCATGATCTGATTATATCCGGAGTAGGCATCCATAAAAGACAACAATTCATGACCCGCTGTTCCATCTACCAGTTGATCGATCCTGGGTAATGGGAAGCAGTCTTTGGGACAGGCCTTGTTTAGATCTGAAAAATCGATGCACACTCTCCATTTACCGTTGGCTTTCTTAACTAGCACTGGATTTGACACCCAATTTGGATAGGTAGATTCTCTGATGAAGTTATTCTCCATGAGCCGATCAACTTCCTCTTTCAATGCTGTTGACCTTTCTGGACCTTGGATTCTTCTTTTCTGCTTTACGGGCGTGAATTTTGGGTCAATATTCAGAGCATGCACCGCAACTTCTGGGGATATTCCGCACATATCAGCATGGGTCCAAGCGAAAACATCCAGATTTGCTTTCAAAAAAGATATCAAGGCATTCTGAACTGTCACATTGAGTTGTGAACCCACATTTAGCACCTTGTTTGGGTCCTTCAGGTCAACGGGTACCGGTATCGTTGTTTCTGCTGGTACCACTCTACTCTCCCCCGCACTGGCCTTTCTAGGATCCATCTCTTTTCGTGCCCCGCTATGCTCGCCAGTGCAGGGTCCGCCCTGTAGTTGCTATAGGGTTGGTGTTTTGATGCGGATTGGGGTTGCCGCATCTTTTCCCATTTCTCTCTTCCTTGTTTCTCGCAGTTCTGTCATATAGCATTCTCGTCCAGCATTCTGGTCTCCTTTAATAATTCCTACTCCATTGTCGGTAGGGAATTTAATAGTAAGACACCATGGGGCAAGGACAGCTTTGAATGCTGCAAGAGTAGGACGACCAAAGAAAGCATTATAAGCAGAAAATTCATCTACTATCACAAAAGTCTGCTTGCGAACTACTTTTCTTTCTCCTTCTCCGAGTTCCACTAGCAAGTCAATGGTTCCTACTGGTTGCTTTGGCTCCCCGGCGAAGCCAGCAATTTT
This sequence comes from Allium cepa, assembly GCA_030765085.1. Taxonomy (NCBI): domain Eukaryota; kingdom Viridiplantae; phylum Streptophyta; class Magnoliopsida; order Asparagales; family Amaryllidaceae; genus Allium; species Allium cepa. The sequence goes on along the minus strand of CM060942.1, from coordinate 379,764,699 downwards.
TTGCGATGATGCCTGCACTTCAACCATAGGAATCTTCATCTGGTCGAAGGTTTTCTTAAAGAGGATATTACAGGATGCGCCGCTGTCGATAAGAATCCTTCTGACGATGGCTGGCCCAATGCCGGCCGAGATGACCAAAGGATCCAAGGTTGGGGCTTCAATACCGATGGAATCCCTGGTTTTGAATACAATGTCATCGTTGAATGTCTTTCGTTGCTTCAAAGGCGTAGTGTCCTCTAGAACAAAAACATTTTCTTCCTCCGGTGCATATTTCAGGGCCCGGGAATACCTTTCCATCTCACCCCAGCTTTTGCCCGCTGGGTGAGGTCCGCCTGTAATGATATTGATAACAGGCCTTCCAGACTCAAAACCTGCGTCTTTGCCATTAGTCCCAGATTGATGAGCAGGAGTTTGCTGCCCCTGGTTCGACGAAGCAGGATTATTATTATCATTTTTCTTCACAAATTGTTGTAGTTTATTTTCCCTTAACAATTCTTCAATTAGATTCTTCAATTGACGGCAGTCATCAGTATCATGACCGGGCTGATTATGGAAGCGACAGAACCTCCCACTTTGCACAGCTTTTTTCCCGGTTCTCAAGACTGGGGGTTTAGGATAATTGACAGAATCTTTGGTAGCCAGGTAGATTCGTTCTGGAGTATCTGACAAAGGTGTGTATTCTGAAGGCTTGAAGGATCTATGCTTCTTCTGATTATTCTGTTGTTTTCCATTATTGTTCTCCCTCTTCTGTCCCACAGACTCATTTTTGCGTGGAGCATTGGCGTTAGCTTCAACCTTTTCCAATGCTGCTTTTGTCGATACAGGGCGACTCTCCAGACGCATGAACTCGTCTGCTTTCTTGTAGAACTTTTCGAGAGAGCTTGGTTCCTTCATATTCAACCATCTTCCAAACTCACTAGATTTATCTATGGCCCTCATCAAATAGGTCAAGACCATGCGAGGTTCCGCATTATCAACCTCAGCTAACGCTATATTGAAGCGATTTAAGAAAGACTTGATAGTTTCCCCCGGATTCTGCTCCAAACCGGATAACGACATGATGTCTTTTGCCTTTGAAGCATATAGCCTAAATTGCTCTTTAAATTTCCTGGTTAGGTCTGAAAACTGATCGATGGACCGGACAGGTAGCTTTGTGAACCAAAGCAGAGCTACGCCTTCCAAATATACGGGGAAGTATCTGCATTTTACTTCATCTGAGGCTCGGGCACCCGTCATATGCCAATCATATTTATACAGAAATTCGTTTGGATCACTTGTCCCCCTATAAGCTGGGATAGTTGGAGGGGCAAATTTTCGTGGGAATTCAGCCTTTAGAATTTTTTCAGTAAATGGAGTCTTGCTCGGAGCAAAGCCCCATTCTTTCTCATCTTCGACTCTTTGCATGCTCTCCTTCATAATTTGGCGAACCATTCCAGAGAGATATTCTTCATCATTACGAGCCCTAGATCCGCCTACCTCAGGAAGTATTTGCTCAGCGGGGTTAGTATCCCTTTCGGAAACATTCCTTTCTTCAGTTTCATGAATATTACCAGCGAAATTCCTTTCATTAGCTGTTGATTGACGGTTTGCCTCGAGCAAATCGTTCAACTTATTCAGGATTAAGGCATTTTGGGCATTCTGGGCTTCCATTTGCACATTTTGAGCATGTATCTGTCTGTTCAACCCCAAAATTGCGGCATCCAACTCTGCTTTCGTAACCCCGACAGTTGGAGTGGCTTGATTTGGTGTTGGGGAAGCGGAGGTTCCCTCTTGAATGTTTGCAGATCTCACAGATTTACTTTTCCTTCCAGGAGCCATGATTTCGGATAGACTTCTGGTTCTTAAAGAAACTTTATCTACAAATCTTTCTGAAGCAATGATGATAGATGTCCTGAGTTCAGTTCTCAGTGAAAGCACCAAAATGTTAACGCTCAAATTTAAACGCTAACACCCTGGTGAATAGGATGTGATTGTGAAAGCACCACCCGTTCGTACGGGAATCAGAAATAAGCAGAAAGTATGTAGAAAAACAGTAAGAGACACAGTATTTATAGTGGTTCGGCTTATAATCCAGCCTACGTCCACTTTAATCTTTTTTATCACTAGTTTGATTACAATTCTTTACAAAATCTCTCAATTACAACACACTTCAAGTGATGGGATATGCAAAACAAGTAGCTCAAGCTTTGACGTTGACAATCATCTTAAAATCCATGGTGAATGTAGATGATTCCTTCATGGAGTTCTTTTAGAAGTTTGTTAGATCTCAAAAGCTTTGAAGTAGTCTGGAATTCGGCAGAGTAATGGCGCTTGAAATTCATCAACCCAAAAAAAAGTCCTTTTAATGTTGAAGGTAGGGTGGTATTTATAGGCAAAGATTATGGACTTAGGCTCGGTCTTAACTCCTCACCGACCCAGTTAAGTCGCAGCCGGCTTATAGGAGCCCTCACATGATCAAGCTGTGTTGGATTTGCACAAGTCCAAAGTCGTTACCGGGTCAAGCTAGGTCGTAGGTCGCCCCCTCTCTCTGATGCATGGCCTCCGACTTAAATGGGAAGTGCATGTTTAAATAGGTCGTTACCGATTTAAAGAATTGACGAGCTAAACGTGAACTAACTCCCCTTCACTTGCCCAGGTCGCGCACGTCCTAGCACAGACCATGGGTCGGTCACGACACAAGTGTAAGTCGCGAACTTGTTCCACTCAGTTAGGTCGGTAAGCATGTTAAGTCGGATCCCTTGTCATTTCTTGAGTCGTTAGGCCAGTTCCTTCTGAAGCACTAGGTCGGCATCTATGTGAGTGCATTGGGTCGGCAAGTCATGCGAATGGTTAGGTCGGCCTGCTTTTTAAGCCTTAAGCAGTTAGGTCGGTATGTCCTTTAGATCGGCAGACCCTGCACAATTCTTACTCAGTTAGGTCGGCATCTCTTGGGTCGGCGCCATCTCCACGCACTAGACCTGCTGAGTCGTAACCGAGATAGGGTTAACAATATGTTTTAATAATTTTTAAATTATTAAAGGGTCGGATTTATTTTTAAAAAAATAAAATGTTATGATTTTTGATGTTATAAAAACATAGTTTTGGGAAATATTCTTAGGTAGAGATTTTTGAATAAGTTTATAAAAAGGATTTATAGAAGTGATATTTATAAATAAAGAAATAGAGTTATAATAGGAATTTATAAATATTTAACGAATAGCAGAACAGGGATTTATTATGCTAACACATGTCCACACAAACAAACAAACAAACAATCAATTTGTAGCAAAGCCAAAATTTATTCTGTTGTCGCATTTCTAAACAATCCAAAAATCTATACTATAACTCATTCACATTTATATGGTTTCTTAATGGTATCGTACTTGAATCACTTGTATTCAAATCCATCTTTGAAAATAAGTACCTTTAAACAATTTTACTTTTGGAAACTAAAGGAAAAACCTTCTTTAAAAATAATAATTAATTATAAGTTACATCCTCATAAATCATAATTAATTTTAATTGAATCTTAACTTACTTTAGTTAAATAGTTAAACAATAATTAACTATTAATTAAACCAAAATTAATCTTTTATTAATTATTAAATAATTAAGTAAACCTTCATTAATAATTAAATTTTAATTAATCTCAATTAATTAATTAAATAATATTTAGTTAAACTTAAACCTTAAATTAAACCTTTAATAAATAATTTATTATAAATTAAATCTTTAATCAAATTATTAAACCCTTGATTAATAATTAAACCTATATTTAATTAATAATTAAACCTATATTTAATTAATAATAAATTAAATATAAATAATTCACTTAACCCTTACTTATTTAACTTAATTGATAATTAATTAAAATAAATCTTAACTTTTAAAAATAATTAATTAAGAACAAATCTTTATTTAATTAAAGTTAATAAATCTTGTTAACATTTATTTAGTTTATAAAATGTACAAAAAAAAAAATTGAAGTATAAAGACCAAATTTTGTAAATATCGAAATTTTAAGCGAACTACATCCATAGTGACCATCGCTATGGATACCCGTAAGCTTTAACTTGTTTCTATCCTTATTTTGAAAACTTTACCTTAAAGATCACTAACTTTCTAAAAGCAAAAAAAGTATTTAAAACTAAAACAAGTTTAAATCTAACCAAATATTCGACTTTTAAAAACTAAAATCGTGACTTTCTTACACAAATTCCAATTCTCCAATACCCTACAAAGGTACCAACTTCTTCTTAGCTTATGCATTACATACCCAAGTCTATACACGACCATAACACCTAGGATAACATCATGCCACAAACATAAGCAAGATATAATCTTTAACCATTTAGATTTCACATTCAAGTATAATATCCTTACATATCCAAGCAACAAGTGTGCGCGTGAGTATATATAACCATCACATCACACAATATATTGACTAATGTAAAAGAAAAGCTTTCCCAAAAATTCAGTTTACTCACCGGAAACCCTTTGAAAACTTGACATACTTTGAAGTTTGGGAAGCTTGGAAAACCAAAAATTCTTCTCAAAAATGGGTCAATTTGCTCTCGACTTTTGCACCCTTTCCTCTCAGATTTTGGAAAAGCGGTCAAAAGGAAAGTTTTAGATAATTCTTTCCTCTATCATTTAAAAAAATAATTACTCTTGGAGCATCTAAGCTTGAAATCGAAAAAGTAGTGAAGTATAAATTTGTAGCCATTGGAAATATACATGGTTTGGAAAAAGGAAAATTTGGTTTTGGAATTTTTTAGTAACAAGTTATGGCCGAAACCATTTCAGGTAAAATAGAGGAAAAAGAAGGAATTTTGAAGCTAAGTTTAAAATGTTATAAAAAAGTTTAGACTTGAAAATATAAAACTTTAGAATGCTATGGAAGCCATTAAAATTACCTTAGAGCTTACGGAATTAGAAAGTGGAAGAGAGAAAATGAGAAAATGGAAAAAGAATTTGAGAAAAAATAGTTTTTATAACATGTGTACAAGTGAGATTACCAAAATACCCTTGTACTTTACCCTCCTCTATTACACGCCACCTCACCCATGCATGCATCCATGTCTTCTCCTAATACTACATGCATTTATGAATATAAGTACCCAAGGTTGCCATTATGTCAGTCATGCCTCTAATGGCATGACTTTTAATAATTTAGTTGGCAATGTGTCACATCGATGATTATCTAACTTCATTAAATTGTTAACCTTAATATATATTATTAATCCCATATTATATACTTATTATACGTGTGCATATACATACAAAAGTGTACACAACATTACAATCAACTTTATATGATGAAACATTGAAAATTCGAAAAACAGTTTCCGGTCACATTTTCTGTTTTTCATCGAACTATATATTTATGTAAACAAATTTTAAAAACCATTTCATCATTATTATTTATTATTAAAAAGGTTTTATTTTCATTATAAAACCATTTATTTGAATGTTTAAAATTAATGTAATATTCGCAAATCAAAGTAGTGAAATTCCGGGTCATTACATTCTTCCTCCCTTAACACGCTACATCATCAGAAACACTTAACACGCTACATCATCCCATATGATGTACATAGATCATTCTTATGTATAATCTGACTCAATCACAACTTGAATACGTAACTTCACTTCCGAACTAGTATCGCTTACCCGATTCTCTAGTGCGGAATCAGATCAGGCTCCTTGATTTGGAATCTCTGTTTTTCTTCCATAGTTGTAAATACGATAGAAACTTTGGTCCCAAACCAAGAATCCTCATCAAATGCCCGCCTTCAAAAATTGAGTAATAAATCATTATTCAAAACGGTGCAAATACCTTGAAGTCATATACTCGAATGTTAGATCAAAACTCTATGAAAAAGAGAATTGTTCTACTTCAACCCTACACACTTACTATATTGGTTCTTCCTCATACCAATTCTATTTCAATAAATCATTTATCATAAACAATTCTTAGTTTCAACTTGGATAATACTCCATTATAGCTAAGAGTATATACCTCTATTTGAACCCACTATTCCATTTTGAATTTTTCTCCCTAAGAAAACTCAAGAACCAAATACCTGGCTCTTATTTCAAAAACTTTTTTAATGATACTCTATATTTTAAATTATACAAATATATGAATATTGCCCGAGTAACTCCAAAAGAATACTACGGAAATAGATACTACAAACAGTAACATGCATTCCCTTACCAAGATGGGTAATACTCAAGAGAAGTGTTTACCATCCGAACACAACTCTTCCATAGATTTCAAGTTATTTCGAGCCAATCGAACTAGTTAACTAAAAAATTACATTTATTTCAAAATCCCATTTTTGAAACAATGCTTTACATTTACCAACAAAACATTTATCACCAACTCACTTTGGATTTGTTCCGGTTGAATTCGTTTCGATTGTACAATGATAAAGTGAATAATTTACTAAGTGCACGACAATGTTTGCTTTGGCAAACATCTAATCATCACTTTGAAGATTAATCCAATCATCACAAAAAATCACAATTCATTCCCATAATTAATCTAAAGAAAACACTTTTTACTTAAATTTCGTTCTTAAAATTTTATACTTTACGCAAAATTGCTTCCAAACACCATTATTATTTATCAAAATATTGAACAATAATTTTCCAAAGCATTGGGATTTAGGTTCTCGAGTTTTCAGCCTAAATTATTTTTATTTAAAAAGCACATCCTATTCAATGGAAAGTATTAAAACATTTACACGATAGTCAATGTTAAAACCGGAGGAGCATGATTAACCAAAACCTATATGACAATAAAAAAAAAATTATCTCCCAACAACAACATCTCAAAAATAATGTACTATACTATTTCTGAAAATCAATCTTTACATATAAAATATATCTTGGGTAAAATTATTTCATTTACCCTAATTTCAAAACAATACTATGTCAGTTGGTCTGCCTCAAGAGTTTAGGAATCCCTCTCAATAGCGTTGGCCAAATGCATCAACCAGAATTCATATACCACTCAACCGATCAAACAACACAATATAAAACATTTTTATATCACTAACAAATACGAGCTCTCATATAATATACACTCAAACTCATCCTATGTGTAACGACCCAAAATTTAACCACTTCAAAATACAATATTTAAAGTGATTTTAAATATAAAATATAAAAGGTTTTATGATTCAAACAATATTAGATAGGATTTGGAAATAGAAATATACATAAAAATAGAAACATTTGCTTATATCGACAAAAGTGAAAAAATCTTGATTTCAAAAAAGCAAGTTTAAATGGTTTAATGAATTATTTTAATTTATTTCTGAGTGTTTATATTTTGCAATAACATTATACAAATTTGTTTTTAAATTTAGTTTACATAACTAAATAATTTAACTAAAACGTCAAAATATGACCATAGAACATTTTGTCAAAAATCAGCTTTTTGTCGATTTAAAATTTTCGCAACGTTGTTGTACCTTTACTTTCTTATATATGAATATATATTCAAATAGTATAAGTGTTAATTAACTTACCAATCAAGTTTACTTTTTACTAAACATACTTAGAAAATTCTAGAAAGTAATTAATAAAAAGTAAGCATAAAAAGATAAAAAGTGTTATAAAATTCAAAAAGTAAACATCAAACTAAACAAACTTAACTATTATATTCTTTACTTAATAAGTAAGTGAAAATGACATAAAGTAACTGTAACGACCCCTGAATTTAACAGTTTGAAAATGGGTTGTTTAATTATTTTATATATTCAAATGTAGAATTTTCAAACTTAAACAATCAAGTTTCACATGATAAATAAGAATGGTAAACTTATTTTTGATACCGAATAAAGATTTTGGATTCCTATTGTAAAATTGACAAAAGTCGGATTCCGATAATGTAGGATAAATATTCGATAAATTTGTTTAAAGGATAAATAATTCATTTTAAATACATATATATAATCCATATCAAACTCATTTTATAATAATAGTAATTTAATATATAATGATTCGATAAATATATAAAACTTGTATTATAAAATTAACAAATTTCGCCGCATATCGATAAATGGATGTCGTATTTTTATAAAAGATTTGGATATTGTTTTATATTATTTTGTAAGTCAAATATGCTTTTTTTAATTATTTAAAGATAATAAGAAATTTATTTTGAAGTTCGTTTTACATGAATAAGTAGTTTAACAAAAATGTCAAAATATGACCGGAAAACATTTTGTCGAAAATCAATGTTTTCTTCAAAATAAGTTGCCACAATATTATCACACCTTTGTTAGCATGTTTTAACATATATGTTACACATTTTAATATATTACACATTTTAATAACTAAACATGTTTACTTTTACTAAATAGGATTAGAAAACTTCTAGAAGTCATTAGTAAAAGTAAGTAAGAATAAACAAAAGTAAGAATAGTAAACATCAAATCGCATTAAATCAAAATCCAACAAAATAATTACTTTTATTTACTTAATCTTTAAGTGAATAAGACATAAAGTAAGAATTAAAGGATAAGTAAGAGTTGAGAAAATACAGTTTACTTTAGGTTGAAGTAAGGCTAGTTTGGTAGTTTGGTAAGAGGTTATTTTGGTAAATTTACCACTTCTTTCTTTTTCTATAAACACCCGCCTCCTTCTCTCATTTCATTCACATTTTTTCTTCATTTTTTCTCAAGATTATTTACATTCTTCCTCTACTCTTTAATGGCTTCCATACTATATAAAAAATTAGAAAGAAATGACATCAAAATATTTTACAAAGTTTTCAAAAGAAATCAATGTACATTCTGTTCAAATCAGACTCCTTTTTTCTCCATATTTTACCTATTATTCTCTCGGCCATAACTTCTTCAAAATTGAACCTAAATACAAAACTATTTTTTCAAATCATGTATTTTTCCAATGGCTAGAACTTTTGTTTTGGCCATTTTGTCTCATTTTATAAATTACTTGGTCAAAACTCCACATCTTTCTAATGCATTCTCTGGCCCAGTTTTTAAGCCAGAGAATGGGCTATTTTGTTTTGATCATAACTGATTCAAATTGCGAATTTTTTTTCAAACCACATAAAATTTAGGTGTCTACTACTTTTATTTTGATCACTTTTTCTGGTTTTGAGGTTTTCTATATCTGTAACTCAATTCTTTGAAGTATATTTTCAGGTTTTATATTTAGGAATCTGAGAATAGCTCTTTTTATTTTGATCATATCTTCCTTAAAACTAATCAAAATCAGGTGATTCTTTTTTTAATTCAATAGAAAATAACTTTCAACAATTTTTCAGTTAACAAAATTTTCAAATTTTGAGAGGAAGAGAGTCAAAACAAAATGAGAAGTTGACCTATTTTTCGGGTCTAATTTTGAGAATTCAAGGTCAAAGCTCTACCACTTCTTCTATATACTTTTGGCCCACCTCCATTTGAAGCCTTGGCCGAGCACTTTGAAGGAAGGGAAAGTTATTTACTAATGTTTAATTGGAATAGGAAGTAGTTTGTGAAGCATGGATTAGTTTGAATGTTGGTAGGAATTTAATCGCTTTAGTTTACGGTGAGAAACTATATTCGATATTTGTATTTATATATATACAAGTTTGTTGATGTGTTATGATTGCTATGAATGCTTATATATGCTTCTATCATCAAGTATTGATTTTTGATACGATTGTTAATTTTTTTTACCAAGTCATCTTAATACACGTCGATAAGCACAAAGGAAATCACTTTCCTTTTGAAAATGAAATGGTGTATATGAAATGCTTAAACCTTTAGGAAATAGTTTTAAAATGAGTTAGAAATGTTTTATAAACATTTAAATATGTTCAAATAAATAATGAAAGAAAATTAGGGTTTCATCTTGTATATTTGAAATATGTCCAAGACAATTTTTTAAAAACATTGCGGTTTTGTAATTCGGAAACCAAAATGGGATTTCTTTATAAATGATATCTTTAAATGATTAAAAATATGAAATAAATTTGATAAATCTATTAAAATGGTTGGAAAGCAATTTGGAATGGAAAATATGGATTTCCAAATATTAAAAAGTTGTTTAAATCAAATAAGCTTGTATAGCACTTTCCATAGCACTTTTATGCCATGAATTCTATAACCTTTTGAATATAGTTTTAAACTTAAATATTCTTTCCTATGTATATTTTTTGGATAATTTTAAAAGAATAATTACATAATTTAAAGATTATTAGGAAGTTTTAATAAGAGTTTGAATAAATGGTTAAGAGGAATTGTTTATATAGCTTGAATAAAATGTAAAGAATATTGAATGTATTAACAAACTGAGTATGCGGAAACGACTAGTACGTTCGTCTCGCCTGTGAGATTTCGGAAGATAAAACAAGGTGCTTAACTATGGTTAGGAATGGAGCAACCAGTGTCCTGAACTTACCTGGTCAATGTTTTCTCTTTTTAGGCGAGGGGTGGAATAGATCAAAAGAAAAGCCTGGATGCTCTAAAGGATCATATTTAATTTTTCCAAGACAAAAGAAAAGAAAGAAATTCTTTGAATGTTGTTGAACCACTTAACATCTTTTATTCTTCAATTGGATTTTTTAGGATCTGGAATCAGATTTGGGTGATTCCTTTCCGAAAAAACCCTACAGATAAATTTTCGAAATAAAACATATTGAAGACAAAGATTGTTGAAGACAAAGATATTCATGATGTAGGATTACTTGCAATTAGTCCCTGGAGGTGAAATTTGCCATATCTAAAGTGGCAGTAGTGCTCTATTATGAAAAGCTTCGATTTGTAAGAATATGATTTGAAGTTAAGAAGAAAATCATTAACTAAGATTTGATAAATTATTTAGGAGTATTTTCCCTAAGTTAAAAGTAATAACGAATGAAAGAAATCTTCTATTTAGATTTAATGAATGGTTTGGAAAGGTTTTCCTAAGCAAAAGAAAAAATGATTTGAAATTATTCTAGGATTTAAGAAAGGTTTAATTAAATCAAATGATTTAATAAATGAGGCTTAATGATTTCATCCACTCTTAAAAAGAAAATAGAATAAATTAAAGAGAATATATCTAAGAAAGATATTTGATATAAAAAAAGAAAGTTATAATATTATCCAAAGCGAAAAAATGAGTTACTTAGAATTATTCTAAGACAAAAGAAAGAGATTTTGAAATCATCTAAATTGAAATCAAAGTGAAAAGGGACTTAATAAATAATGTATATTCATATTCACTTTTTATCAATAATTGGATTTCGAAAGAACCGGGGTTGGATTTAGGCGATTCCTATCTAAAAATCGCTTCAAACCAGTTTATGTATTCGAAGATTGAAGATGGTTAAAGACGGAGATGTTGAGACGAATAATAAAAAGGGACTACTTGTTGATTAATTAGGGACAAACTTCCAATTAAATATATTGTAGCAGTGGTCTTTTTGTTATGAGAAACCTTAAAATCACAAGACCTTCTTGCCTAGTAATGGATGAGGAAAGCTCTTTCAGTTTTGTCCAGTCCCAGAATGAACTTGTATGGATGATTGTCTGACCTTGCATTCCAAATCATAATGAGTGATCTCTATAAAAGTATATCAGTCGGTGGCGTAGAAGACACCTTCTCTTAGCTTAACACCCTTTTCCGAGACAAACGAGCTTCGGAAGTTATGCATTTGTAGAAATTGGTCATGTGTATGTGAAATGGCAATGTGGCGTTCAAGGTGAAGAAGATGTACTATGTGAAAAAGTAATCATTACCTCAAGCCTCATAAACAGAAAATGACCGAAATAGGGTTAGATGCATATGATCATCCCCAATTAGGGTTTGATCATCCTCTTCTAGATATATTTCTTCTCGCTATGAAGTTTGAGATGTAAATTAATGTGATTTGTATGCTAGAGTGCACTCGATTAATGGTTGGTAACGACCGAGGATGACATATTCAGTACTATCTAGTTAAAGAGGTAGACCAGTCATGTGTTGGTAGAGGGCAGATGTTCTGTGCCTCAGGACATCCATCTAGAAGTGTACCTATCGAAAGGCAGTCCCTTCACCTAGTCATACGTATGGAGATCCTTTCGGCTAAGATTAATTAGTTTATTTGCAAATGTTTTCAAAGAATGTCATCAGAAATAATGTCAAATGTTTTTATATAAATGTATTTTAGTTATCATAGGGCAAAAATCCGTTCGTGTTTATGTTTGGGTGTGTTCTTATGAGATGCTCTTTCTTTTCAAAAGATTTTATTTAAAGGTTGATATATGACACTATCATTTATTATTGACTTTTCTCACGCTGGTTTATCAAGCCTAATCAGGATATATTCAATACAGGTCAAATCCGAGTAGTTTCTGGTTTGGTAGAAAGGAATGAAGTTTCCAGAGGCGAGCTAGAGATATTCGTCTACGTATGACATATTCTATTATCCGCTGTTGTATATTTATCTTTGTTTGATGTTTGTCGGCAATTATAAGGAAATATGTTTATAACTATCTAAGCTGAATTTAGGTTAGACTCTGATTAATGTATTTAAAAAGTTTTCCGCTGTAAAGATATTGTCCAATATTATATGTTATTCCATTCGTGTGAGATTCTATTCTTTCTATTTTTCTTTATTACCCTTCATGTTCCATCTTTTCGCATAATTTGAGTTCGACATGTGTGGTTTATTATCGATTCAAAGGGTACAGAAAAATGGAGCCTTGATAGTGATGATTTGAAATGTAATGTTAAGTGTTAGTTTGCTTAAAGTTTAAGGAAAGGGTTTTTTGGTCTTTTTACAAAATATTATTTTTATCCAAAACTTTTTCTATAAATAGCCATCCATATTCTTCACTTTTTACCATACTTCTTCTTCCTTTCTTAAGCTTTTCTTCTAGTTTTTAATGACGTCTTTCTATAATTAAATAATGCCAAAATATTATCAAAAATTAAACAAAGAAAAAATATCAACAAAACTCTGTCCGAACCACCTCATAACTCCTCCGTTTCTCTTCCTTCACTCACGGCCCCAACCTCTCCTATTAACTCTGAGCCAACCTTCCCCCATCAACCAAGGCCAAGCACTCTTAGACTTACCCAAGCCAAGTCGAGCCATCTAAGTCTAAGCGTCCAAGGATTCATAAGCTAAAAACGTCGAGTAGCGAAGCTATAGTCGATTTTCCGTTCGCCAAAACCAAACAAAGTGAGAACTCTAAATTATTAAGTTGGTAATGTTTATATGATGTTTTGCAAGTTATAAATATTGTTTGCATGTTAATAATGATGTTTTATAAGTGTTGAAAAAGAAAGCAACCACCTTTAAGTCATTTCCAAAAGATAGTAAGCAAATATGTACATAAATGACAATCATGTGACATTATAATGAAAATGTTGTTAAATTAATATGAAACTTCATAGGACAAGTTAGGATAGGTTAAAATGGTTATAAACATTGTTTGGGATGTTTATTAGTTGTATATTGAATATAAATATTGAAACCAATCACGGATTTACACGACATACAATCACATGGAAATCACTTTTCAAAAGAAATGAAATGTGATATAGAATCATTTATACCTTTGGAAAAATGTTGGAATATGCTTTAGAAATGTTCCCTAAGTGTTTAAACTTGTCTTGATATAGTTTGGATAAGAATCTCAAAATACACCTAAATTTTGATACGTCACGTAACGGTAGTTCGTATTTTCATGTCAAAAGTTCAAATGAATATACAAAGCGAAATATAGTTTGGAATTGTTCAAATTATGAATTTTACAAATCCTTATATTCATATCTTTCAAATGAAACAAGAAAATCAAGATTTCATTTTATATATTTTGAAATATGGCAAAATCAATTTTTTTTAAAAATCCAGTTTTTGCACTAAATGAATAAAGTTGGAAATTGATAAAATAATCATTTTAAATTATGAAATAAATTGTAAAAAACTTTTAAATTTTTTTAAATTTTATTTATGTTCCAAATCACAATGAGTGGTCTATATGCAAGTACATCAGTCGGTGGCAGAGAAGACACCTTTTCTTAGCTTAACACTCTTCCTTGAGACATACAGGCTTCGGAAGTTTTGCGTTTGTAGAAATCAGTCATGTGAATGTGGAATGGTAATATGGCATTCAAAGTGAAAGAAGATGCGCTATGTAAAAAGGTTGCCTCGAGCCTCATCATCCGAAAATGACCGAAATAGGGTTAGATGCAGCAAGGCTAAGTGGGTCATTACCAGTTAGGGTATGATCATCCCCTTATAGATATATTCTTCCCGTTATGACGTTCGAGATGTAAATTAATGTGGATGTATGCGAAGAGAGCTCTTGGATAATTGTCGGTAACAATCGGGGATGATATATTCGGTACTATCTAGTTACAGAGATAGACCGGTAGTGTGTTGGTAGAGGATCCTTTGTGATGGTCCTCGGTACATTCCTCTAGAGATGTACTGTTGGATGGTAGTCCCTTCACCTAGTCATTTGTAAGGAAATCCATTCTCCAATAGGAACCTATGGACTTGATTGTAAACCTAGTACGTTGAAATTTAATAATGATGACAATTTCGTCTAAGATTGGCAATGTTTTCAAAGAAAGTCATTAAAAATAATATCCCTAAATTTTACGTAATAAAGAGTTATGGTTATCATAAGGTAAAAATCCATTCCGTGTTTATATGTGGCGTGTTCTTATGAGATAACTTTTTGTTTTCAAAACATCGTACTTTGAGTTCTCACACCAGTCCCATGACTAACTCAGAGTTTGTTTTTCCCTTTAAAGTCTGGGTGCCCTATTTTTCAGGCAGCCGTGTAGTCAGGATACCTTAGGAGCAGTTGGAGCAGTTGGGGAGCATTTTGGAGAACTTTTTCGGAGCTATGAAGATTGAAGTACCCAATATAGACATCTACCTATATTCTGCTGTGTTATGTAGCATGTATTTTCCAGCATATGTACGGATAGATGGTTACAACTTTCTAGCTGGATCTGTATTTGACTTTGATCAATTATGTACAATTAAAATATTGAATGCGATGTGAGATTCTATTCTTGTGTTATCTTATATCTTTGTTTTATTTTTGAGGGTCGAGGAGACGGTTTGTCACATTTGGTACAGGCGCTAAAGGTTAAGCAAGAACCTTAGATTTGTTGGGGTATGAATCATTGGAGATAGTGTTTGTAACACCCTAGAATGAGTTTGGTCTAAGAGAGTGCATAATTAAAACTTTTAACTTAAATAAGTATATTCATACTATATAGCATTCCCTAAGATATCTCATTTATATATCCTAAAGATCTTGTTCTTACCATATACAGGTTGTAGAAATGAGCAGAAGAAGAGAACGAGGTAGGGGAGGAAGTAATAGCACAAATGGTCAAACTCCCGCAGCTAGAGTAGTCGACGAAGTAGTAGTTACGGTACTGCCCCAAATTAACATTGCAACTTTATGCAAGAGCTATACCAAATGTAACGTTTGCGATTTTTCGTTGCCGAAAAACCGAAATGTTATGGGTTTAAGAAAAGAATTTAGGAAAAGAAAAAGAGAGAAGAAGAGAAAAGAGGATAGAAAATAGAGAATTTTTAAAAGAGAGAAAATAGAACGGAAAGAAAGAACAGAACAACATCAGAATCTCACAATTCGCAGCGGAACAACATATAATAATAAATGAATAATCTTTAAACAAAGAACTATATCAGTTATTACATTTCATACATTTCATTACATCATATCATCAGAGTGTACAACAACATACAACAACAAATAGTGCAGCGGAAAAAGAAATACTATATAAACTAGTAATACGCCAGGCCATCCACCTTGCCTCCAGCAACTCCAGAATATCCAGAATATCCTGATAAACCTTACTCTTGACTGGCCGTGTGGAAATTGGTGGGCACCCAAAGTTTAGGAAGGAAAACAATAAACTCCGAGTCAGTCATGTGACTGGTGTGAGAACTCAAAACAGTTTATTTATCTTTAAAATCAAAATAGAGGAATATTTTTAAATTCAATTCGCAATGCTTTTAAAAATGAGACTACCATAAGGCCTCCCGCACACACACACAATGCAAACGCAGAATCGGAGGAGATTTCTCCTTATGATAGCCAAAGATGCTTGATACGCATTTAAAATAACATTTGATATTATTACTAGTGCATAGTATAGGAAAATCATTTCAAAAATAAAGATATAAATCTTAGCCAGCATAGACATTCCGCACTTATGCCTACTATAGCTACTATGTTCAATAGCAGGTTACCGCCACATTCCATAGCAGGTTATACAACTAATACCGTACAAGTCTCGTATTGTTTCTTTGGATTTCCAACGAATGATCAGGCCAAGGAACTTCCCATTGCCACATGGAAACGCCTCTGGCTGGACGTTCCGAGAACTTAACCAGCTCTCTGCCAACACAAGGCCGGGTTACCTTTATCACTAGGTAACTACTACACGAGTATGACATCCCCCGGTCCCATTGGACCTTTTAACCGAGCGCTCGTCACCAACAACACCACAGAGTAATAAATATAGTGTATCAACATGAGTAAGTATCTGGGCTCCATACCATGATACCACCCTTTCCAGAAGGAAATGCACATACCCTAAAGGGAGCTACCCCTCATAACCTTGCCGCATCTTTCCTGTTTTGACCATTTCCGGGATGTGAGGCTTGACGAAGTTTCGTCCACAAAAACATACTTTATACAAAAGCAATGCTTTGGGTCAACAAATGATCAACACAATGATCACAAGGATAGACGATCAAATAAACGATCCTATCACAAATAATCAACACAATGATCATTTACAGCAACACTCAGCATGTCACATTACCAAATTGGGAATATATTGCTGATAACTTCAACTATATAACCTCTGAGCTCGTACGTCTCAGAGAAGGGTGTTAAGCTAAAAGAATAAATTCTCCGCCACCAACAGAAATATATTTGAAAGAAATCGGCTTTATATCTCAATTTGTAACGTCAGACATACAATCCATACAAGTCTGTTCCGGGCTCGAACAAAACCGAAGGCACTTCTTACGAAGCCCTTGCAATCCGGGTATTCACAATCCCGATCGAATTTCCCATCACTTAGGAGATCTCTATACCAGGAGCTACCCAGTGCAGAGACAATCGATAGGTCATCCTATCGCTCTCGCAAATATCCGGTCTTCAGCACCGATCTTCAAATGCAATTCACAACGACGTATCACATATTCGGAATGGGTTATACGACCCCATGGTCCTTTCCCGGTTAACCCGAATAGTGAGCGCTTATTCAAAAATAAGCGTGACATTCAAATTCAATCAAATCACATCATATACCCATTCAAAGGGAAATATTGATAGTCGACTATTGAACTATCAATGGATATGCACACATCACCAGATTCCAAATAATTTTCCCAATTTATTTATTTTTCAAAATATCTTTACAAGATATATATTTTCACACTTCAAAAATAAATCAATATTTATTTTTAAACAAATCCCACTTTCACATATAAATTCCATAATGAATTTATATTTCAAAATATCCATGCATATACGATTTCAATTATTCATTTCAATTTATCTTCAAAAAGATAAATTCTAATTATTCACTTCATATTGGAAAACATTTCCATACTTATTAAATAAGCAATTCACAATCTTTTTATTTTCAACACTTGGAAAATATTCCATATACTTAAATCGAATTAAGTATATATTTCATTCTATTTAGGAAATCATTCTCTTAATATATTTATTTGGGCCAAAATGAATGTTACGTAAAACATCGTTACGACAACCCAAAATCACTAGTATAGGGATTCGAAATTAAAATAGATATATAAATCCCAATACTATACAAAACATTTCCTTTCGGAAATCATTTACTATAACAACAGTGTTATAGTCCACCATTTCCTTTTATTTCTCGAAAACGTCTATCTCAACAATCAATGTTGAAATCTATGGTTTCGAATCTCAACACATTTAAAACATCGTTAGATCGTTTTAATTCTGTTTAAAATATCACGTTCTAAACAATCTCTTTAACATACTATTCACTATTCAAAAACGTGAATATACTATGTTAACTAATTTCATCAATTCTATTCTTTTTAATTTAAAGGATTATTCACTATTCAAAAATGTGAATATAACTCCATAAATAAATTATAACAATTTACTTATCAAAATAAGTTGTTTGCGAATTTATAAAACAACGTTTATAAACTCCATTTCTATTTATTTTATAACAACTTTCTTTTATAAATTCCTTTGTTAACCTATTCCAGTTTATAACTCAATTATGAACTAAAAGTTCAGATTATAAGTTAAATGCTTATAAAACGATTATTTTACAAAATCGTGCTTTTAAATATCCCAATTCATAAATCCTATAACTTATAATATTGTTTATTTATCCAAAATTCATTCTTTCAATAACTTTATAAATTTTATAAACCTACTGTTTATAAAATTTCATTTATAACTTCACTGTTTAAAATTCTATAAATTCCATTCAATTATGAAATTCATTTTCACTTCATTCAAACACTTATAAAAACTCGTTTTATAATGTCTATATTTCAATTTATAAATATCAGTTTATAAATCTCTTAATATGAATCAATTTATATTATTCTTTAAAACGTCTTTAAATTCCTTTATAATTTCATCCTTTCTCTTGATTTATAAAATAATCAAATTTTATAAATCCTATATTTAAACTCTTTATAATAAATTCAAATTTCCCAATTTAAACTATTTTATAAAATCAATAAATTCATATTCTCAAAAATCAGTTTTTTTTAACTACATTTCACGAAAACCATAATTTTATAACTTTTAAAATTATAACGTTTAGTTATTTAAAATAGATCAATTCCGAAAATCTTATATATTTCAAAAATCACTTTAAAATCATTTTAAAATCCCAAAACTAGGGTCCAATGATGCTACACACCAAATAGTCAATCACGACAACAACGATATCATATATCGATATGATAATCCATCAAATATCAAAATATCTGAAATCAAATAAAAACTGTTGAGGAATCCAGTTGGATCCCTCCAACCTGTTTTCCTGCATCCACAAACATTAGCACAATACCAATTCCGCTCCAGTACGAAATTATCGCGGTATATGTTCTTATTAAATATTATCCGCTTAATAACGGCGCAATAGGGTCTCATCCGCTAAAAAATACGGGAAATCAACAATTGCAATATATACATATGCCAATATATATATATATTGATATTATATATAATACCAATTTCACTGTTTATGAAATATTCGCGGTATATGTTTTTATTAAATAACATCCGCTTACTAACGGCGTATAATGTCTATTTTAACAATCAATAGATAACAATCATCATTCAAACATGCATTCAAATATTTTAAATCTAACTATTTAAAATAAAATCGAAACTGATTCGATTGAGTGAGAAGTTCTCACCTTGATTTTATTTTCCGTTTTAGCGATTTATTTCGAATAAAATTAAACGGACGTTTAATTTTACCCAAAATTATCACTAACTCCAAACGACTCCAAACCAACTCCATCGCGTAGTGCTCGTCCATACGATTCCAACGCAACTGAGTTTGCATTTTTTCGACCTCGTATGAAAAAGTTATGTATTTTACAAGTTTGTACACAATTTAACTTATATAAATACAACATTAACAAACCCACTTTCCATCACAGCCCTTAGATCCTTCCCCAGTGCATCCTGGCCGTGCGTGCTCTCCTTCCTCCCCACGTCCTTCTCCAGTAACCAAGCCGTGCATAGAACCCATACCTTAGCCAACTAGGGTTCCAAATTACTCCGCCAATACTCAACGAAACTCGATCAAACCACTTGCAAATCGAAGCTCTTCGCGAGAGCTACCACCACCATCCCCCACCTGAAGCTCGGCCACCTATGTCTCCTCGAAATGCGTGCGTGACCTGTAGAGAACGACCCCCCATAGCTCCCTCTCCATTGCACCATTTCCGATCATCACCGTATGGAATCGAAGCTCTCGTCGAGCTCTTCGACTTTGTAGTTGAGCACTACTCCTAATTGTTTGTAGATTGGGAGAGATTGAGGAATGAACGAGATTGAATTCTGGCCCTTCAACCTGATAGTGGCGGCTAGGGTTTTGCAATTTAGGTTTATTTTTTTTTTATTATGAAGGGTGTGGGTGTGTATTTATAGAGAAACGATCGACACTATTCACCCGGAAATTCCGAACTCCGATTTAGGCGCCGAAACTAACGTACCTAGGGATTATCCCGCATTCCGGACACAATGGAACAGGTTTCGAAAGCTAATTCGGACATCTGTGCGAGTTATGGCTGTAAACGCTCAATTTAAATTAAACCGATTTAAGTCGATTTCTAGGCGTTTTAATTTGTACCGGACAAGCGGTAAATCCAATTGACTTGAAATTTGAAACCTTACAATAATATCACATTACGGATCCGATGAAACTGGTTTCGTCGAAATCTGAGACTTTTTGAAAAATGGCTATTTTGACTCGTCAAATTTAAATTAAAAATAAATCGATGCGTTTCGAGCTGCCATGATCAAATGATAACTCCGATTGACACGAAAATTGAAATCCGGTAATAACTAACTATTACGGATCCAATGGAACTGGTTTCGTTCAATTCTGAGATTGTTCAAAAATTGGCTATTTTCACTAGTCGATTTAAATATTAAAATATTCAATTTTCACAAATTAACTTTTAATTCGATTTAAAAAGTTCTAAAATATCGTTCTAACTCCAATATGATAAAATAAAATTTTACAAATCATTTTCAATCATATTTAACCCTATTTTCAATTATTTCCATAATTTAACATATTAAATTATCGATTTAATAATCCAATTAAATCCAAAAATTCAAATAAAAATTTATTTGACTTATAAATTCACTTATTAATATTTAAAATTAATTAAATATTCATATTTTAATAAATAAAAATTCTGGGTCGTTACAATCTTCCCCACTTAAAAGAATTTCGTCCTCGAAATTACTAAGTAAGAAAATTATAGAATTTATTAATTTTCCCAAAATCGATAGTCAAACTTCTTACAATAACTTACTAAGTTTTCAAATCGTACTTAGTTATCTTTTCAAAAAAAACAACTACTATTGTTTAACTTTCAATTCCAAAATCAAAGTTAAAGTTTTCAAAATTTTCCCAATTTTCTCAAATTTTTTCCAACGCCTTAAATTTTCGGAAAAATTCGCCATAGTCTCCTTTGCGCGGCTCGATCCGAAAAAAAAATGACAGTATATATATCACAAATATACATCTCATCAAGTAATGAGGCATCCCGAAGGGAAAAAGTGTAAAAGTACGATATTTAATCCGAGATATGTACCTTATATTTTATTAGCAAGCATATACGGCTAATATAGCGCGAAAGCAAGCTCCAAATGCGAAGCAAACGCGATCCGCACCTACTAAACACTCAACAAACAACATGAGAACATGCATATATGACAATAATCTCAATATACAACATATAGTAACTTAATAACTATATATGTCAACATAGCAATGCATTCAATAGCAATATTTTCAACCATCAACCAACTATCATTCATAACCAACAAATGTTCATTCCTATTCTCATTAATATTCAATGAATTGGTTTTCAATTTAATCACATTTGATTCATTAACAGTGGATGTTTTCTAACATTCATTTTCAGTTAGTTTATATTCACTAATTCATATTCAAGTTGGTTCACTTCCAAATCAAATTCAATTCCATTCAAATTTATTTACTTCTAATTTGAATTTCAATTGATTTAGCTTTCAATTTCATTAACACTTAATGAATTATATACAATCAATCAACAATCAACTAACAACCAATGTTTAATCAATACAACCAAATTTATTCACTTTACATTAAATTTGGTTCAACACATTTAATTCCATTTGGTTTAACATTAAATTGATTTCCATTCCAATTTATTCAACTCCCAATAACATTAGATTTTAATGAATTAACACTTATATTCATTATTTCATATCAACTTAATTTACATTTAATTGATTAACGTTCAATCCATTCATTCAATTCAATTCAATTACTAAAGTTGAATTTCATTTATATAACTCAAGTTCATATCCATCACTTAACTTTATTAATTTAGTTTGATACCAATATCAATTCCATTCAACAACACTTAAGTTATATTCCATTTAACTTTAAATTCATTTTTATTACAACTCATATTCATAAATATATTCATATAGTTTCACTTCTCATATAAATAAGTTTATTTCACAATTGTAAATTACTTTAATTATAATTCAATTCTTATAATTCTTTTACTTATACAATTATTCTTTAATTTAGATTATTCAAACAACCTAAACAATCAGCTTATATACACTTTAATAATTCTGAAAAATTATTTCTTTTATATATATAAAATATAATCAAGGTAAAATTATTTCATTTACCCAATTTCAAAACAATATCGTGCCGAAGTGTTCTATTTAAGTGTTTAGAAACCCCTTCGGCATAGTTGTACATACTGTGCTGACGAAGGTTCATATGCCACTCAATAAACCAATCATCACAATATAAAACAATTTTATATTCACTAACAAATACGCTCTCATAGCTATTATTACACTCAAACTCATTCTAGAGTACTACTGACTCTATCTCTAATGAGTAATACCCAACAGAACCATGGTTGTCGCTTAACCATAAGCTCTGATACCAAATGTAACGTTTGCGATTTTTCGTTGCCGAAAAACCGAAATGTTATGGGTTTAAGAAAAGAATTTAGGAAAAGAAAAAGAGAGAAGAAGAGAAAAGAGGATAGAAAATAGAGAATTTTTAAAAGAGAGAAAATAGAACGGAAAGAAAGAACAGAACAACATCAGAATCTCACAATTCGCAGCGGAACAACATATAATAATAAATGAATAATCTTTAAACAAAGAACTATATCAGTTATTACATTTCATACATTTCATTACATCATATCATCAGAGTGTACAACAACATACAACAACAAATAGTGCAGCGGAAAAAAAAATACTATATAAACTAGTAATACGCCATGCCATCCATCTTGCCTCCAGCAACTCCAGAATATCCAGAATATCCTGCTAAACCTTACTCTTGACTGCCGTGTGGAAATTGGTGGGCACCCAGAGTTTAGGAAGGAAAACAATAAACTCCGAGTCAGTCATGTGACTGGTGTGAGAACTCAAAACAGTTTATTTATCTTTAAAATCAAAATAGAGGAATATTTTTAAATTCAATTCGCAATGCTTTTAAAAATGAGACTACCATAAGGCCTCCCGCACACACACACAATGCAAACGTAGAATCGGAGGAGATTTCTCCTTATGATAGCCAAAGATGCTTGATATGCATTTAAAATAACATTTGATATTATTACTAGTGCATAGTATAGGAAAATCATTTCAAAAATAAAGATATAAATCTTAGCCAGCATAGACATTCCGCACTTATGCCTACTATAGCTACTATGTTCAATAGCAGGTTACTGCCACATTCCATAGCAGGTTATACAACTAATACCGTACAAGTCTCGTATTGTTTCTTTGGATTTCCAACGAATGATCAGGCCAAGGAACTTCCCATTGCCACATGGAAATGCCTCTGACTGGACGTTCCGAGAACTTAACCAGCTCTCTGCCAACACAAGGCCGGGTTACCTTTATCACTAGGTAACTACTACACGAGTATGACATCCCCCGGTCCCATTGGACCTTTTAACCGAGCGCACGTCACCAACAACACCACACAGTAATAAATATAGTGTATCAACATGAGTAAGTATCTGGGCTCCATACCATGATACCACCCTTTCCAGAAGGAAATGCACATACCCTAAAGGGAGCTACCCCTCATAACCTTGCCGCATCTTTCCTGTTTTGACCATTTCCGGGATGTGAGGCTCGACGAAGTTTCGTCCACAAAAATATACTTTATACAAAAGCAATGCTTTGGGTCAACAAATGATCAACACAATGATCACAAGGATAGACGATCAAATAAACGATCCTATCACAAATAATCAACACAATGATCATTTACAGCAACACTCAGCATGTCACATTACCAAATTGGGAATATATTGCTGATAACTTCAACTATATAATCTCTGAGCTCGTACGTCTCAGAGAAGGGTGTTAAGCTAAAAGAATAAATTCTCCGCCACCAACAGAAATATATTTGAAAGAAATCGGCTTTATATCTCAATTTGTAACGTCAGACATACAATCCATACAAGTCTGTTCCGGGCTCGAACAAAACCGAAGGCACTTCTTACGAAGCCCTTGCAATCCGGGTATTCACAATCCCGATCGAATTTCCCATCACTTAGGAGATCTCTATTCCAGGAGCTACCCAGTGCAGAGACAATCGATAGGTCATCCTATCGCTCTAGCAAATATCCGGTCTTCAACACCGATCTTCAAATGCAATTCACAACGACGTATCACATATTCGGAATGGGTTATACGACCCCATGGTTCGTTCCCGGTTAACCCGAATAGTGAGCGCTTATTCAAAAATAAGTGTGACATTCAAATTCAATCAAATCACATCATATACCCATTCAAAGGGAAATATTGATAGTCGACTATTGAACTATCAATGGATATGCACACATCACCAAATTCCAAATAATTTTCCCAATTTATTTATTTTTCAAAATATCTTTACAAGATATATATTTTCACACTTCAAAAATAAATCAATATTTATTTTTAAACAAATCCCACTTTCACATATAAATTCCATGATGAATTTATATTTCAAAATATCCATGCATATACGATTTCAATTATTCATTTCAATTTATCTTCAAAAAGATAAATTCTAATTATTCACTTCATATTGGAAAACATTTCCATACTTATTAAATAAGCAATTCACAATCTTTTTATTTTCAACACTTGGAAAATATTCCATATACTTAAATCGAATTAAGTATATATTTCATTCTATTAAGGAAATCATTCTCTTAATATATTTATTTGGGCCAAAACGAATGTTACGTAAAACATCGTTACGACAACCCAAAATCACTAGTATAGGGATTCGAAATTAAAATAGATATATAAATCCCAATACTATACAAAACATTTCCTTTCGGAAATCATTTACTATAACAACAGTGTTATAGTCCACCATTTCCTTTTATTTCTCGAAAACGTCTATCTCAACAATCAATGTTGAAATCTATGGTTTCGAATCTCAACACATTTAAAACATCGTTAGATCGTTTTAATTCTGTTTAAAATATCACGTTCTAAACAATCTCTTTAACATACTATTCACTATTCAAAAACGTGAATATACTATGTTAACTAATTTCATCAATTCTATTCTTTTTAATTTAAAGGATTATTCACTATTCAAAAATGTGAATATAACTCCATAAATAAATTATAACAATTTACTTATCAAAATAAGTTGTTTGCGAATTTATAAAACAACGTTTATAAACTCCATTTCTATTTATTTTATAACAACTTTCTTTTATAAATTCCTTTGTTAACCTATTCCTGTTTATAACTCAATTATGAACTAAAAGTTCAGATTATAAGTTAAATGCTTATAAAACGATTATTTTACAAAATCGTTCTTTTAAATATCCCAATTCATAAATCCTATAACTTATAAGATTGTTTATTTATCCAAAATTCATTCTTTCAGTAACTTTATAAATTTTATAAACCTATTGTTTATAAAATTTCATTTATAACTTCATTGTTTAAAATTCTATAAATTCCATTCAATTATGAAATTCATTTTCACTTCATTCAAACACTTATAAAAACTCGTTTTATAATGTCTATATTTCAATTTATAAATATCCATTTATAAATCTCTTAATATAAATCAATTTATATTATTCTTTAAAACGTCTTTAAATTCCTTTATAATTTCATCCTTTCTCTTGATTTATAAAATAATCAAATTTTATAAATCCTGTATTTAAACTCTTTATAATAAATTCAAATTTCCCAATTTAAACTATTTTATAAAATCAATAAATTCATATTCTCAAAAATCAGTTTTTTTAACTACATTTCACGAAAACCATAATTTTATAACTTTTAAAATTATAACGTTTAGTTATTTAAAATAGATCAATTTCGAAAATCTTATATATTTCAAAAATCACTTTAAAATCATTTTAAAATCCCAAAACTAGGGTCCAATGATGCTACACACCAAATAGTCAATCACGAAAACAACGATATCATATATCGATATGATAATCCATCAAATATCAAAATATCTGAAATCAAATAAAAACTGTTGAGGAATCCAGTTGGATCCCTCCAACCTGTTTTCCTGCATCCACAAACATTAGCACAATACCAATTCCGCTCCAGTACGAAATTATCGCGGTATATGTTCTTATTAAATATTATCCGCTTAATAACGGCGCAATAGGGTCTCATCCGCTAAAAAATACGGGAAATCAACAACTGCAATATATACATATGCCAATATATATATATATTGATATTATATATAATACCAATTTCACTGTTTATGAAATATTCACGGTATATGTTTTTATTAAATATCATCCGCTTACTAACGGCGTATAATGTCTATTTTAACAATCAATAGATAACAATCATCATTCAAACATGCATTCAAATATTTTAAATCTAACTATTTAAAATAAAATCGAAACTGATTCGATTGAGTGAGAAGTTCTCACCTTGATTTTATTTTCCGTTTTAGCGATTTATTTCGAATAAAATTAAACGGACGTTTAATTTTACCCAAAATTATCACTAACTCCAAACGACTCCAAACCAACTCCATCGCGTAGTGCTCGTCCATACGATTCCAACGCAACTGAGTTTGCATTTTTTCGACCTCGTATGAAAAAGTTATGTATTTTACAAGTTTGTACACAATTTAACTTATATAAATACAACATTAACAAACCCACTTTCCATCACAGCCCTTAGATCCTTCCCCAGTGCATCCTGGCCGTGCGTGCTCTCCTTCCTCCCCACGTCCTTCTCCAGTAACCAAGCCGTGCATAGAACCCATACCTTAGCCAACTAGGGTTCCAAATTACTCCGCCAATACTCAACGAAACTCGATCAAACCACTTGCAAATCGAAGCACTTCGCGAGAGCTACCACCACCATCCCCCACCTGAAGCTCGGCCACCTATGTCTCCTCGAAATGCGTGCGTGACCTGTAGAGAACGGCCCTCCATAGCTCCCTCTCCGTTGCACCATTTCCGATCATCACCGTATGGAATCGAAGCTCTCGTCGAGCTCTTCGACTTTGTAGTTGAGCACTACTCCTAATTGTTTGTAGATTGGGAGAGATTGAGGAATGAACGAGATTGAATTCTGGCCCTTCAACCTGATAGTGGCGGCTAGGGTTTTGCAATTTAGGTTTATTTTTTATTTTTTATTATGAAGGGTGTGGGTGTGTATTTATAGAGAAACGATCGACACTATTCACCTGGAAATTCCGAACTCCGATTTAGGCGCCGAAACTAACGTACCTAGGGATTATCCCGCATTCCGGACACAATGGAACAGGTTTCGAAAGCTAATTCGGACATCTGTGCGAGTTATGGCTGTAAACGCTCAATTTAAATTAAACCGATTTAAGTCGATTTCTAGGCGTTTTAATTTGTACCGGACAAACGGTAAATCCAATTGACTTGAAATTTGAAACCTTACAATAATATCACATTACGGATCCGATGAAACTTGTTTCGTCGAAATCCGAGACTTTTTGAAAAATGGCTATTTTGACTCGTCAAATTTAAATTAAAAATAAATCGATGCGTTTCGAGCTGCCACGATCAAACGATAACTCCGATTGACACGAAAATTGAAATCCGGTAATAACTAACTATTACGGATCCAATGGAACTGGTTTCGTTCAATTCTGAGACTGTTCAAAAATTGGCTATTTTCACTAGTCGATTTAAATATTAAAATATTCAATTTTCACAAATTAACTTTTAATTCGATTTAAAAAGTTCTAAAATATCGTTCTAACTCCAATATGATAAAATAAAATTTTACAAATCATTTTCAATCATATTTAACCCTATTTTCAATTATTTCCATAATTTAACATATTAAATTATCGATTTAATAATCCAATTAAATCCAAAAATTCAAATAAAAATTTATTTGACTTATAAATTCACTTATTAATATTTAAAATTAATTAAATATTCATATTTTAATAAATAAAAATTCTGGGTCGTTACAATCTTCCCCACTTAAAAGAATTTCGTCCTCGAAATTATTAAGTAAGAAAATTATAGAATTTATTAATTTTCCCAAAATCGATAGTCAAACTTCTTACAATAACTTACTAAGTTTTCAAATCGTACTTAGTTATCTTTTCAAAAAAAACAACTACTATTGTTTAACTTTCAATTCCAAAATCAAAGTTAAAGTTTTCAAAATTTTCCCAATTTTCTCAAATTTTTTCCAACGCCTTAAATTTTCGGAAAAATTCGCCATAGTCTCCTTTGCGCGGCTCGATCCGAAAAAAAAATGACAGTATATATATCACAAATATACATCTCATCAAGTAATGAGGCATCCCGAAGGGAAAAAGTGTAAAAGTACGATATTTAATCCGAGATATGTACCTTATATTTTATTAGCAAGCATATACGGCTAATATAGCGCGAAAGCAAGCTCCAAATGCGAAGCAAACGCGATCCGCACCTACTAAACACTCAACAAACAACATGAGAACATGCATATATGACAATAATCTCAATATACAACATATAGTAACTTAATAACTATATATGTCAACATAGCAATGCATTCAATAGCAATATTTTCAACCATCAACCAACTATCATTCATAACCAACAAATGTTCATTCCTATTCTCATTAATATTCAATGAATTGGTTTTCAATTTAATCACATTTGATTCATTAACAGTGGATGTTTTCTAACATTCATTTTCAGTTAGTTTATATTCACTAATTCATATTCAAGTTGGTTCACTTCCAAATCAAATTCAATTCCATTCAAATTTATTTACTTCTAATTTGAATTTCAATTGATTTAGCTTTCAATTTCATTAACACTTAATGAATTATATACAATCAATCAACAATCAACTAACAACCAATGTTTAATCAATACAACCAAATTTATTCACTTTACATTAAATTTGGTTCAACACATTTAATTCCATTTGGTTTAACATTAAATTGATTTCCATTCCAATTTATTCAACTCCCAATAACATTAGATTTTAATGAATTAACACTTATATTCATTATTTCATATCAACTTAATTTACATTTAATTGATTAACGTTCAATCCATTCATTCAATTCAATTCAATTACTAAAGTTGAATTTCATTTATATAACTCAAGTTCATATCCATCACTTAACTTTATTAATTTAGTTTGATACCAATATCAATTCCATTCAACAACACTTAAGTTATATTCCATTTAACTTTAAATTCATTTTTATTACAACTCATATTCATAAATATATTCATATAGTTTCACTTCTCATATAAATAAGTTTATTTCACAATTGTAAATTACTTTAATTATAATTCAATTCTTATAATTCTTTTACTTATACAATTATTCTTTAATTTAGATTATTCAAACAACCTAAACAATCAGCTTATATACACTTTAATAATTCTGAAAAATTATTTCTTTTATATATATAAAATATAATCAAGGTAAAATTATTTCATTTACCCAATTTCAAAACAATATCGTGCCGAAGTGTTCTATTTAAGTGTTTAGAAACCCCTTCGGCATAGTTGTACATACTGTGCTGACGAAGGTTCATATGCCACTCAATAAACCAATCATCACAATATAAAACAATTTTATATTCACTAACAAATACGCTCTCATAGCTATTATTACACTCAAACTCATTCTAGAGTACTACTGACTCTATCTCTAATGAGTAATACCCAACAGAACCATGGTTGTCGCTTAACCATAAGCTCTGATACCAAATGTAACGTTTGCGATTTTTCGTTGCCGAAAAACCGAAATGTTATGGGTTTAAGAAAAGAATTTAGGAAAAGAAAAAGAGAGAAGAAGAGAAAAGAGGATAGAAAATAGAGAATTTTTAAAAGAGAGAAAATAGAACGGAAAGAAAGAACAGAACAACATCAGAATCTCACAATTCGCAGCGGAACAACATATAATAATAAATGAATAATCTTTAAACAAAGAACTATATCAGTTATTACATTTCATACATTTCATTACATCATATCATCAGAGTGTACAACAACATACAACAACAAATAGTGCAGCGGAAAAAAAAATACTATATAAACTAGTAATACGCCATGCCATCCATCTTGCCTCCAGCAACTCCAGAATATCCAGAATATCCTGCTAAACCTTACTCTTGACTGCCGTGTGGAAATTGGTGGGCACCCAGAGTTTAGGAAGGAAAACAATAAACTCCGAGTCAGTCATGTGACTGGTGTGAGAACTCAAAACAGTTTATTTATCTTTAAAATCAAAATAGAGGAATATTTTTAAATTCAATTCGCAATGCTTTTAAAAATGAGACTACCATAAGGCCTCCCGCACACACACACAATGCAAACGTAGAATCGGAGGAGATTTCTCCTTATGATAGCCAAAGATGCTTGATATGCATTTAAAATAACATTTGATATTATTACTAGTGCATAGTATAGGAAAATCATTTCAAAAATAAAGATATAAATCTTAGCCAGCATAGACATTCCGCACTTATGCCTACTATAGCTACTATGTTCAATAGCAGGTTACTGCCACATTCCATAGCAGGTTATACAACTAATACCGTACAAGTCTCGTATTGTTTCTTTGGATTTCCAACGAATGATCAGGCCAAGGAACTTCCCATTGCCACATGGAAATGCCTCTGACTGGACGTTCCGAGAACTTAACCAGCTCTCTGCCAACACAAGGCCGGGTTACCTTTATCACTAGGTAACTACTACACGAGTATGACATCCCCCGGTCCCATTGGACCTTTTAACCGAGCGCACGTCACCAACAACACCACACAGTAATAAATATAGTGTATCAACATGAGTAAGTATCTGGGCTCCATACCATGATACCACCCTTTCCAGAAGGAAATGCACATACCCTAAAGGGAGCTACCCCTCATAACCTTGCCGCATCTTTCCTGTTTTGACCATTTCCGGGATGTGAGGCTCGACGAAGTTTCGTCCACAAAAATATACTTTATACAAAAGCAATGCTTTGGGTCAACAAATGATCAACACAATGATCACAAGGATAGACGATCAAATAAACGATCCTATCACAAATAATCAACACAATGATCATTTACAGCAACACTCAGCATGTCACATTACCAAATTGGGAATATATTGCTGATAACTTCAACTATATAATCTCTGAGCTCGTACGTCTCAGAGAAGGGTGTTAAGCTAAAAGAATAAATTCTCCGCCACCAACAGAAATATATTTGAAAGAAATCGGCTTTATATCTCAATTTGTAACGTCAGACATACAATCCATACAAGTCTGTTCCGGGCTCGAACAAAACCGAAGGCACTTCTTACGAAGCCCTTGCAATCCGGGTATTCACAATCCCGATCGAATTTCCCATCACTTAGGAGATCTCTATTCCAGGAGCTACCCAGTGCAGAGACAATCGATAGGTCATCCTATCGCTCTAGCAAATATCCGGTCTTCAACACCGATCTTCAAATGCAATTCACAACGACGTATCACATATTCGGAATGGGTTATACGACCCCATGGTTCGTTCCCGGTTAACCCGAATAGTGAGCGCTTATTCAAAAATAAGTGTGACATTCAAATTCAATCAAATCACATCATATACCCATTCAAAGGGAAATATTGATAGTCGACTATTGAACTATCAATGGATATGCACACATCACCAAATTCCAAATAATTTTCCCAATTTATTTATTTTTCAAAATATCTTTACAAGATATATATTTTCACACTTCAAAAATAAATCAATATTTATTTTTAAACAAATCCCACTTTCACATATAAATTCCATGATGAATTTATATTTCAAAATATCCATGCATATACGATTTCAATTATTCATTTCAATTTATCTTCAAAAAGATAAATTCTAATTATTCACTTCATATTGGAAAACATTTCCATACTTATTAAATAAGCAATTCACAATCTTTTTATTTTCAACACTTGGAAAATATTCCATATACTTAAATCGAATTAAGTATATATTTCATTCTATTAAGGAAATCATTCTCTTAATATATTTATTTGGGCCAAAACGAATGTTACGTAAAACATCGTTACGACAACCCAAAATCACTAGTATAGGGATTCGAAATTAAAATAGATATATAAATCCCAATACTATACAAAACATTTCCTTTCGGAAATCATTTACTATAACAACAGTGTTATAGTCCACCATTTCCTTTTATTTCTCGAAAACGTCTATCTCAACAATCAATGTTGAAATCTATGGTTTCGAATCTCAACACATTTAAAACATCGTTAGATCGTTTTAATTCTGTTTAAAATATCACGTTCTAAACAATCTCTTTAACATACTATTCACTATTCAAAAACGTGAATATACTATGTTAACTAATTTCATCAATTCTATTCTTTTTAATTTAAAGGATTATTCACTATTCAAAAATGTGAATATAACTCCATAAATAAATTATAACAATTTACTTATCAAAATAAGTTGTTTGCGAATTTATAAAACAACGTTTATAAACTCCATTTCTATTTATTTTATAACAACTTTCTTTTATAAATTCCTTTGTTAACCTATTCCTGTTTATAACTCAATTATGAACTAAAAGTTCAGATTATAAGTTAAATGCTTATAAAACGATTATTTTACAAAATCGTTCTTTTAAATATCCCAATTCATAAATCCTATAACTTATAAGATTGTTTATTTATCCAAAATTCATTCTTTCAGTAACTTTATAAATTTTATAAACCTACTGTTTATAAAATTTCATTTATAACTTCATTGTTTAAAATTCTATAAATTCCATTCAATTATGAAATTCATTTTCACTTCATTCAAACACTTATAAAAACTCGTTTTATAATGTCTATATTTCAATTTATAAATATCCATTTATAAATCTCTTAATATAAATCAATTTATATTATTCTTTAAAACGTCTTTAAATTCCTTTATAATTTCATCCTTTCTCTTGATTTATAAAATAATCAAATTTTATAAATCCTGTATTTAAACTCTTTATAATAAATTCAAATTTCCCAATTTAAACTATTTTATAAAATCAATAAATTCATATTCTCAAAAATCAGTTTTTTTAACTACATTTCACGAAAACCATAATTTTATAACTTTTAAAATTATAACGTTTAGTTATTTAAAATAGATCAATTTCGAAAATCTTATATATTTCAAAAATCACTTTAAAATCATTTTAAAATCCCAAAACTAGGGTCCAATGATGCTACACACCAAATAGTCAATCACGAAAACAACGATATCATATATCGATATGATAATCCATCAAATATCAAAATATCTGAAATCAAATAAAAACTGTTGAGGAATCCAGTTGGATCCCTCCAACCTGTTTTCCTGCATCCACAAACATTAGCACAATACCAATTCCGCTCCAGTACGAAATTATCGCGGTATATGTTCTTATTAAATATTATCCGCTTAATAACGGCGCAATAGGGTCTCATCCGCTAAAAAATACGGGAAATCAACAACTGCAATATATACATATGCCAATATATATATATATTGATATTATATATAATACCAATTTCACTGTTTATGAAATATTCACGGTATATGTTTTTATTAAATATCATCCGCTTACTAACGGCGTATAATGTCTATTTTAACAATCAATAGATAACAATCATCATTCAAACATGCATTCAAATATTTTAAATCTAACTATTTAAAATAAAATCGAAACTGATTCGATTGAGTGAGAAGTTCTCACCTTGATTTTATTTTCCGTTTTAGCGATTTATTTCGAATAAAATTAAACGGACGTTTAATTTTACCCAAAATTATCACTAACTCCAAACGACTCCAAACCAACTCCATCGCGTAGTGCTCGTCCATACGATTCCAACGCAACTGAGTTTGCATTTTTTCGACCTCGTATGAAAAAGTTATGTATTTTACAAGTTTGTACACAATTTAACTTATATAAATACAACATTAACAAACCCACTTTCCATCACAGCCCTTAGATCCTTCCCCAGTGCATCCTGGCCGTGCGTGCTCTCCTTCCTCCCCACGTCCTTCTCCAGTAACCAAGCCGTGCATAGAACCCATACCTTAGCCAACTAGGGTTCCAAATTACTCCGCCAATACTCAACGAAACTCGATCAAACCACTTGCAAATCGAAGCACTTCGCGAGAGCTACCACCACCATCCCCCACCTGAAGCTCGGCCACCTATGTCTCCTCGAAATGCGTGCGTGACCTGTAGAGAACGGCCCTCCATAGCTCCCTCTCCGTTGCACCATTTCCGATCATCACCGTATGGAATCGAAGCTCTCGTCGAGCTCTTCGACTTTGTAGTTGAGCACTACTCCTAATTGTTTCTAGATTGGGAGAGATTGAGGAATGAACGAGATTAAATTCTGGCCCTTCAACCTGATAGTGGCGGCTAGGGTTTTGCAATTTAGGTTTATTTTTTATTTTTTATTATGAAGGGTGTGGGTGTGTATTTATAGAGAAACGATCGACACTATTCACCCGGAAATTCCGAACTCCGATTTAGGCGCCGAAACTAACGTACCTAGGGATTATCCCGCATTCCGGACACAATGGAACAGGTTTCGAAAGCTAATTCGGACATCTGTGCGAGTTATGGCTGTAAACGCTCAATTTAAATTAAACCGATTTAAGTCGATTTCTAGGCGTTTTAATTTGTACCGGACAAACGGTAAATCCAATTGACTTGAAATTTGAAACCTTACAATAATATCACATTACGGATCCGATGAAACTTGTTTCATCGAAATCCGAGACTTTTTGAAAAATGGCTATTTTGACTCGTCAAATTTAAATTAAAAATAAATCGATGCGTTTCGAGCTGCCACGATCAAACGATAACTCCGATTGACACGAAAATTGAAATCCGGTAATAACTAACTATTACGGATCCAATGGAACTGGTTTCGTTCAATTCTGAGACTGTTCAAAAATTGGCTATTTTCACTAGTCGATTTAAATATTAAAATATTCAATTTTCACAAATTAACTTTTAATTCGATTTAAAAAGTTCTAAAATATCGTTCTAACTCCAATATGATAAAATAAAATTTTACAAATTATTTTCAATCATATTTAACCCTATTTTCAATTATTTCCATAATTTAACATATTAAATTATCGATTTAATAATCCAATTAAATCCAAAAATTCAAATAAAAATTTATTTGACTTATAAATTCACTTATTAATATTTAAAATTAATTAAATATTCATATTTTAATAAATAAAAATTCTGGGTCGTTACAACCAGCCTTGGTGGTAAACCTTTCAAAGGAACGAAAACCATCATTGAAGTACAAGCTTGGATATGCTCTTGTGAAAAAAAAAATTCGAACGACTTAATATTGGAGATGAGCAGAAGAGATTCTTAGCTTCTTGGAAAATACAAGAGTGTGGTGGGAATCTATTACTCAGAATGAGTTAGAAGATAATTTCTCATAGGAACGATTCAAAGAAGTTTTGGAGGAGCAGTATATGCAAAAAGTAGGAAAATTCCATCTTTACCGAAATTTTACGAATTTTAAACAGGGGGGAGAGATGTCGTTTGAGGAGTATGCTAACAAGTTTGACGAATTTTTTCATTTTGTGCCGGGATTGATAGATACATCACTTAAAAAGAGTGAAAAGTTTAATTCTCGAATGAAGAAGCAAAGCCATGTCAGAATGACCGGGCATGTGAAAGAAACATTTGTAGACTTAA
Organism: Allium cepa; assembly: GCA_030765085.1. NCBI lineage: Eukaryota > Viridiplantae > Streptophyta > Magnoliopsida > Asparagales > Amaryllidaceae > Allium > Allium cepa. Next base: position 379,728,719 of record CM060942.1, on the reverse strand, counting down.
TAGACATGGGATATAGATATGAAGCTTTGGAAGAGATAGATCCACCCGTAATACAACAAAGCAACAACAATAATTGGAAAAAGAGGAAATTCAATGGCAAGAAGCCGTGGCAGGGAAAACCCAAAGAAGGATCTCAGGAGAACCGCTTTAAAGACATCACTTGTAACAATTGTAAAAATAAAGGCTATATAGAGAAGAATTGTTGGGGCACCAAAGCTCAGAATGTTGCCTTTCCAATGGTTCAGAATGATCTCTGCTATAATTGTCATAAACCAGGGCACTCGATTAAGGATTCTCCCCTAATGAAGAAACGAGAACAAGCCAAAGTGTACGCTATAAAGGATGAGCCTTCAACCTCCCAAGATGTGAAGGGCAAGGGTGTGTTGGAAGGTAAATTTTTTATCAAAGATGTTTTTAGTTAGAGTATTATTTGTTACAGGAGCTTCCCATAGTTTTATTACTAAAAAAACTGTAGAAGAATTGAAACTTAAACCTAAAATTGTTGACGACCCTATCTGCTTGACGAATCCTATAGGAGGTTCCACTATTCTTTGTATGCACTATTAAAAAGTCCCAATTTCCTATCCTCCCCATCACTTTCCATTGACCTTTTTGTCTTAGATTTTACTGGATTTTAAATTTTACTTTGTATGGATTGGTTAACTAAAAATGAAGCTATTCTAAGTTGTTTGAAAAGAACGGTTGCAGTGAAAACAAATCTAGGAAAACTCATAGAAATATCTTGTGAAGGTCCTAGTCCAAGAAGGGATAGTTTTCTTTATGCTTTAGATACATCCCGGACAGGATTAGAAACAATACACATTGTTAAAGAATTTGCAAATGTCTTTAAGGAAGTAAAAGTTTGCCCCCACATCGAGAAATCGAATTCTGTATTGACTTAGTTCCCTGTGAGATGCCAATTAAACCAAAAGCTAGAAGGATGGCTCCGAAAGAAAGGGATAAGTTGAATAACCAAACTCAAGAGCTATTACATAAAGGATTGATAAGACCCAGCTATTCAAGTTGGGGATCGATAGTAGTTTTTGTCCTAAGTCAAATGGATCTTTGAGATTGTGTGTAAACTATTGAGATTTAAATAAGCAAACCATTAAGAACAAGTGTCCTCTACCTTGAATAGATGACTTGTTTAACCAGTCACACGGAGCTTGAGTTTTTTCTAAAATGGACCTAGCTACAGGGTTCCATCAGTTAAGCGTCGCAGAAGATTGCATCCATCTAACTGCATTCAAAGGTCCGAATCTTTCTACAAGTGGTTGGTTATGCCTTTTGGGCTGATTAATGCGCCCGCTTATTTTGTTGACCTTATGAATAGAGTGTTAAGAGATGTGCTAAACAAATTCGTGTTAGTCTTTATCAATGATATCCTCATCTACTCAAAGACTGAAGAACACACAAGGTAACTAGGAGCTGTGTTGGGGATATTGAGGAATAATGTGCTTAAAGCCAAATTCTCAAAGTGCCATTTTTGGGAGAAGGAGGTAAGCTTCCATGGATATATAATATCAAGGGATGGAATTTCAATGGATCTAGGGAAAGTTGTAACTATTCAAGATTGGAAGCAGCCACAAACTCCTAAAGAGATTCGTCGTTTCTTAGGTTTGGTAGGATATTGCAGAAGATTCGTTCAAGACTTCTCTAAGATTGCCTATCACCTAACGAAGTTGACAATGAAGGATGCTAATTTCATCTAGACTTCTAAGTGTGAAGAAGCATTCCAAGAACTAAAGAAGAGGTTGACAACCGCTCCAGTTTTAGCAATTATAAATGGAAATAGTGGATTGACCATTTATACGGATGCTTGTGGGGAAGGAGATGGTGTAGTTTTAATGCCAGATGGGAAGGTGATTGCTTACGCAAGTAGATAGAATAAGACGCATGAGAAGAATTATGCAACACATGACTTAGAATTATTAGCCGTCGTGTTCGCTCTAAAGATATGGAGGCATTATTTGCTGGAAAAGAATTTTTCACAGTTTATTTCAATAAAACTTTAAATTGAATTTAGAAAATAATATTCCATTTTTAGGTGAAAATTTTGATCTACTCGTGGACCACAAATCTTTTAAGTATCTTTTCACCCAGAAGGATTTAAATACGAGACTGCAATGTTGGTTAGAATTTCTCGCATCTTACGATCTAGATATTCTATATACACCCTAGAAAGCCAACGTTTTAACTTATGCATTGAGTAGAAAGTTAGCTAGTATTTCATATTTGGTAGTAACTCCAACTCTTCTGGAAAGAATTTCTAGTAAATAGGGGGAAGATAAACGATTTGAGAAACACATTAAAGCAGCTGAAGAAGGAAGAAATTCAAGCTTTAAAATAGATAATCATGGAGTATTGCGGTTAAATGGAAGAATTTGTGTTCCGAATGTTAGAAATCTTAGGAAAGAAATACTAGCTGAATGCCACACAGCCAAACTTAGCATTCATCTGGGAATTCATAAGATGTACAAGGACATGAAGTGTACATTTTAGTGGAAAAGTATGAAGAGGGACATATCTATCTATGTCAGCCGTTGTGAAAAGGCTAAAGAATCAAAAGTGATCAATAAAAGATGGCAGGATTACTTCAACCTTTGGAGATTCAAGCTTGAAAGTAGGATCAAATGTCCATGCAATTCTTTGATGGCTTACCCCTAACAAGGAAAGAAAATGAAGGCATTTGGGTTATCATAGACCGATTAACGAAAAGTGCACACTTTATTCCAGTTAAGCCAACAAGAACTGCAGCAAGCCTTGTGGATATATATATATATATATATATATATATATATATATATATATATATATATGAAGGAGATTGTCTGATTGCATGGAGTTCCGAGCAGTATATTAAGCGATCGTGATCCAATCGTCACTATTTAGTTTGGGAAGCACTACAGACAGCTTTGGGAACGAAGCTGAGTATAAGCACTCCATATTACCCGCAAACTAATGGACAAACAGAAAGAGTCAACCGTATTTTTGAAGATATTTTGAGAGCATGTATTCTAGAATTTGGAGGCCCACGGGAGAATCGTATACATTTAGTAGATTTCTCCTACAATAGCAGCTATAAAGCTAGTGTCGGCATGGCACCATATGAAGCTCTGTATGGTCGTCTATGCAAATCACCAGCATGTTGGATAGAATCCGGAGATCGATTAATGCGTGGCCTAGAAATGACACGAGAAGCTTCAAAGAAAGTTTATATGATTAAAAAGAAGCTAAAAGAAGCCTAAAGTAGACAGAAGAGTTATGGAGGCCAAAGGTACAGAAGTATGGAATTCTCAATTGAAGATTAAGTCTTTTAAAAGTCTCTCCAATGAGAGGAGTAGTAAGATTTGGAAGAGCTGGGAAGTTAGCACCTTGATATATTGGACCTTCTCCCATTTTCGAATGAATCGTCCTACTAGCTTATCGAGTACAATTGCCTGAAAGATTGTCTGGTGTACACAATGGCTTCCACTTATCACATTTACGGAAGCATGTATATGACCTAGAACAAATCATAGAAACGGCTGCCCAGGATGACTTGGAGATAGAACCAAACTTAGTGGTTATTAGAAGTCCCATTTGAATTGCGGATCAAGATGAAAAACGACTAAGAAGGAAGGTCATAAAGTTGGTAAAATTTCAATGGAACGGGGATGCTGATAATTGCAACTGGGAAACAGAAGATAGAATGAGAAAAGCATATCTCGAGTTTAGGATCAATCTATAGACTTTATCTGTCGTTTGAGTGTACTCGCCGCCTATGGTGCAATCACTTATTGTACATATTCCATCTTATTGAGTATATATTTCCTTTTGAGCTATTTTCTTCTCATCTAATTTCAAGGACGAAATTCTTTGAAGTAGGGGAGAAGGTAACGACCCAAAATTTTACCACTTCGAAATATAATATTTAAAGTTATTTTAAATATAAAATATAAAAAAATTTATGATTCAAAAAATATCTGATAGGATTTGAAAATAGAAATATACATAAAAATAGTAACATTTGCTTATATTGACAAAAGTGATAGAATCCTGATTTAAGAAAAGTAAGTTTAAATGGGTTAATGAATTATTTTAATTCCTTTATGAGTGTTTATATTTTTAAATAACATTATAAAAAATTATTTTTAAATTTGGTTTACATAAATAAATAGTATAACTAAAACGTCAAAATATGACCGTGGAACATTTTGTCAAAAATCAATGTTTTGTCGATTTGAAGTTGTCGCAACGTTGTTGCAACTATATTTTCTTATATAAAAACATATATTCATGTAGCATTAGTGTTAATTAATTTACTAACAAAGTTTACTTTTATTAAACAATTTTGAAAATTCAAGAAAGTAGTTAACAAATGTGGCGACCCGGATTCGAATGCTCAAGAATCGACATCCATACATCACCCATATTTGAATGTCGTGGATTCAAATGTTGAAATCCAATTCGTCGGAGCTTATAACAACATGAGGTGATAACAACATAGCTAAAACAGAAGAATAAATTTATTGATACACAACAATTGATACAACAATGATACGATATAAAGTGATCAAACATTATCAAAGATGGATACAACAGCGGAAAAACACAACAGCAAAAAACAAACAGCAACAGCAGCGGAAAGATAATATCTACAATGCCAAAGCTCCAAATCAAAAGCTCAAACCACCATCATGCTGCACTATAGAAAATCCGATCCCAAATCAACAGACTTCAAAGATTACCAAAAGCTACACCTACAGGCTGACTATCTGATAATTTGACTCTAGGCTGCCCGTGTGGAAAATTGTGGACACCCATAACTTAGAAAGGGAACAATAAACTCCAAATCAGTCATGGGATTGGTGTGAGCAAACAAAAATAGTTTTTTTAATAGAAATAAAACAAAAGGAAATCAAAGAAATCCGCTATGATTTTTGGAAATGGAAACAACCATAAGGCCTTCCGCCACACACACAATGCAATCGCACACCTGGAGGAGAATCTCCTTATGATAGTCAAATATGCCTGATACGAGAAAATTCCTTTGGTATTATTATTTGTGCATAGTGTAGAAAACATTTGCAACTATAATATTAATCTTAGCCAGCATACGTACCACTATAGTATGCCTACTATAGCTACTATGTTAAATGGCAGGTTCTACAACTAAAATCATATAGGGCTCATATTGGGTGATTGGATTTCCAACAAATCGTCAAGGCTAAGGAAATTCCTTTCCGAATGGGTATGCCTCTGGAGGGACGCCCCGAGAACCTAACTGAATCTCTACCAACACAAGGCCGAGTTACCTCTGTAACTAGGTAACTAACTGTCACGAGTATTCCATCCCCCGGTCGTCACCGACCTTTATCCAAGGCCTCACCAACAAATTCCAACAACCACATAAGTTAAATATCTATGCTCCATACCATGATAGCACTTTTTGTCCAGAAGGAAATACACATACCCGAAGGGGCACGACCCCCGTAACCTTGCGGCATTCTTCTTATTTCGACCATTTTTGCGGTGTGAGGTACGATGAAGTCTCGTCCCACAAAGCTAAGCTTTTCACAAAAGCCATGCTTCGATTAATAAATGATTAGCACTTAACATGCCACATTACCAAATTGGGAATATATCACTACTAAATATCAACTACATAACCTCTGAGCTCGTACAACTTAGTGAAGGGGGTTAAGCTAAGAGAATAAATTCTCCGCCACCAAACAGAAATGTATTTGATAGGAACCATCTTTACATCTCAAAGTGTAACGTCAGCCATACGTCCATAAAAGTCCATCCTAGGTCTGAATGGAACCGAGGGCACTTCAAAAGAAATCCTTGCAAATTAGATATCCACAATCCCGACCGGACTCCCCTTCACTTACGGAGAGCTCTATACCAGAGCAACTCAGTGCAGAGACATTCAACAGGTAATCCTTTCGTTCTCGAAAATACCCGGTCTTCGACCACTGTCTTCAATTACTATCCATTTCGTCGTATCATTAATTCGGAGTGGGTTTTAAGACATAAAGTCCTCTCCCAGCTAATCCGAATAATGAGCGCTTATTTTAAAAAGCATATGGATATATTGCGATTTTAGTTAAGTCACAACATTTAGCCCTTATTTCTAGAACCTTTCCTTTTGAATCGTTTTAAACAAATTTCCATTATAATCTTTTAAACAAAAGATTCATTTTTAAGATCCTCTACAATTTGAAAACAAGGTTCACCAATCTTCAACAAAGATTTATTCATAGTTTTCAAAACTATTTCCATTTCAAATTTTATTTACCCACAACTTGAAATCCTTCCAACAAAACTAAAAAATCATTCTTTATATGAAAGCTGTTATCATTTGAAAGCAAAGTCTTTCGTTTCGGAAAAATCCGATTAAATATTGCTCAAGTTATAGCCTTTTAAAAGTATAAATCGAAAAAAATCAACGAACTGCCGTACTCTCGGTAAGTTCAATTTGAGTTAACTTTAAATTCCTAAAATACTTCAAAAATGGTTTAAAAAGCATATATATATATATTTGTATATATATAACCTGTATAACCCTTTTTCATACCATATTATTATTTTAAAAACTTTAACAAACCATATTATATTCAAAATAATTTTAATTTCAAAATTCCCTTTCCAAGAGTTTTTCATACTCAACTCAATTTCACTTCCAAACCATTTGGATTCAACTTTTAAAATTTTCGCCATTTTGAATAAAATAATATTAAATTCAAATACCCGTGACTTAACCAGTTTCCTGTGAAATCCATATTTGTGTGTGGGTGTGTTGTCCAGGGGTTTTGCAGGCAACAATAAACAACCAACATAAATTCAAGCACAACAATATCAATAAGCGGTATAATATTATAATGCTTATCTTTCATTCATAGATAAACATGTATTTATCACAGATAAATAAATCACAGTTCATAGCTCAATCCACACAAATCATATCACAGAACATCACACATCAGTGATATCAAACAATTCAAGACATTCGATATAATCCAATCATCCATAAGCAAGACTAATTATTCATTCAATCCCTAATTAATTTAATTTAATCTCCACCTAAATTAAATTAATTGCTTTAATTACTTTTAAATCCTGCTTAGTAAACATTAACAAATTATAAACCATTTGTTATTACCTTAATTAATTTATGAAATTAATTGATCAATCCTTAATTACTTACATAAATTAATTATCCCATAATTACTCACTAATTACTCTTTAATCATTAATTAATTACACTTTAATTACTAATTAATTAACCTCTAGTAATTAATTAATTAGCTTTTAATTATTTAATTATCCTTTATTAATCACATTAATTAATTAACCTTAATTATTAATTATCTTTTAATTACTTATATTATGTAATTTAACTTTAAGTAATTAATAACCCTCAATTACTTACATTAATTAACCTTAATTAATTTTCTTTTAATGTAATTACACTAAGTAATTATCTCTTAATTACATTAAATAATAATATTTTATTAATTACATTAAGTAATTATACTTAGTAAATTTTCATTAAGTAATTATCCTTTAATTACTTATCATTAATTAATCAACCTTAAATTAATCACATTAATTAATCAGCTTCTAATTAATTAAGATCTTAATTAATTTAAAATGAATCACTTATCTTAATTAATACTTAATTGTCACTGAAAATCTTATTAATAAACCTATGAAAACAATTATCTTTAACATGTGAACTAACCAAGATCTTTAAATTAATAGTTAAAACATTTACCTTAAACACCCACTTAATTACACATTAAGTTCTTTGAAAACACTTAGGAACTTAAATCAAATAATCAACCTAATTTATAATTATTTAAAAAACTAAAACAATTAACTTTGAAAATTCAACCCTTAACATAAATTATTATTAGCTCATAAATTAACTTAGATCTTTAAGTTAATCAACAACTACAAACATCTTTTTTTTAGTATTATCTTTTATTAGCTTCATAATTAAGCTATTTAACTTTATTTAAAATAAGCTAAAGAACGAATTAAAGAAAGTGTGTGTGTGTGTGTATTTAAACACTTTAAACATGATTAATTAAAATAATTTATTTTTTAAAACCTTTATCTATTTCCAAACTTAAATAAAACATTAATTATTTATAAAAATGGTTTAAAGATTCATTCAAACTTTTAAACTTGTAATTATACTTTCAGATTTCTAAACCGAGGCAACTTCGGGTAATTACCTGAGCCAATGCATGATTTACCCGAGTACAACCCGAAGCAACTTCCCTTCTTTTTTTTCTTTTTTTTTTAAATTTCAAAATTTGTGTAGGTTAAATGTAACAATCACGGATTTTTGCTGAGTTTAAATTGATAATTAATTTAATTTTTGAATAAAAATGGTGGAATTAATTTGTAATTAATATAGGATTCTAGTTAGATTATGAATTAATTGAGAATTAATTTGCGTATTTGAAAATGTATATAAAATAGATTGAAAATAGAATTTAAAATTGGGATGTAAATTTAAATATCTTAGAAAATAAATTTGTATTTGGATTTTAGATATGATTAGATCAGATGTGCCTTTAATTATACAAATGAATCTTTTGAAAGTTATATTTTGAGATTGATATAAAATAATTTTCAGAGGAATGTTTAAAGTCAAATTCTATATTTTATAATATATCATATGTGTGGATATTTTTAAAATATAATTAAGTTTTAAAAAACAATTTCTTTAAAAGTTAAATATATACACATAAGAATGCAAATGTAAAATTGTAAAATATAATTATACATGTATATAGGAAAATAAGACAATAAGCATTTAAGTTAGAAATACATATTTAAATTAGAATTAGCAATGGATATATATATATACAAGATAAAATAAAATATAAAGTAAATACATTAGACAAATTTAAACAACATATAAAAAAAGAAATTGGTTTATATTATAAAGTAATAAGACAAGAAAAAAATTATATGTATATTCAATTATCTACGAACAAAACAAAGAAGTATGACACTAACAAAAGAAATGAAAAAAAAATAAAAATAAAAAAGAAAATAAAATATATATACATTCAAGTATGAAGCTTGCAAAGGAAGACACTAAATATATTCAAGCATGAACAAACAAAAAATCTAAATATCTATAAACAAGACAAATAACAATTAATGAAAAAATATCTTAGCACAATATATATCAAATCAGCCTCCTTAGCACGCAAAATATTATCTCATCAGCCGAAATCTATGCTTAATCAAATTAAGAAAAAAAATATCTCTGACCTATGTACAAACACAAATTATATCACCTGTAAATTCATCTCCTATATATCAAGCATCTTCATTTCAGTTTCGTCCATTATTCGAAGCAAACCTGAAGTAATATTATCTCAATTTAAACAAAATTTCAACTTTAAACAACACTTCAACTCAAACCAGAGAAGCAAAGAAGATTTCAGCTTGCAAGTTTCAAAGCCGGTTTCAAACAAATGAAGCTCCGTTCATTTTGGAAAACTATGAGTAACACCACTTTTAAACAAACAAATTTAAAATATAAATTTTCTGCAAGTTTCATCTGTGATAAGTATGGTCATACAAATATATACGAACTCTTTGTGTATATTTGAATGGTTGGATGATCTTTGTGCAGGCTAATGTTTATAAAAGTTCTCTATTCTGAGATCATAAATAAAAAATTTTGATTCAATAATTATTTTCCACCTAACCTACTTGCTATTTGGATTTGGTGTTAAAACAAAAACTGATTTTTATAGCATATATTAATGATTGAAAATTTATTTAAGTAGAAACAACCAGTAAATACCTCTGGAAAGTAAATAATCTGAGCAAACCTTTAAATAAGTTAAAATTTTAAGTTGCTCAATTTACAAATTCAGGTATGTAATCAGAATTCGTGTGCTATAACATGATTTTTAAAACAAAAATTAAAATTTTTCGATCAATGGATTGAGAGAAGTTCGGTTTTGTTTGAAATTTGGGTTTGGATCAATTTGTGTTGATCAAAGTGTAGTTGGTGGATGAGGCTTCGCTTGGAGGTGAAGGAGCCTACGGTGGTGTTGGAAAAAACAACTGGAGTTGTTCCAGTTCGACGTGGTGGTGGCGACGAACGTTTATAATTTGTAAACCTAGTTTTGCAATAGGTTCGTATTTTGCTTTTTTTCATTCTCGAGGATGGATCGAGCACTACGAAACTTTGGGTGATGGTAGAGGGGAGGTTGACGAGTAGTTGGCTAGAATTTCACGAATTCTGGTGGCTGGGGCATGGCGGACGAGGCAATGACAGGTTTCAGGTGGGGTTGCTTTCGTGTTTCCAGGTTTGAGTTTAAACCCGATTTTTTTATTTCGAGTGGATATTGGGGTTTTGGGGGTCAGGAGTTGGTGCGTGGATGGCTATCGACTTGTTCAACGATGCAGCGTCGACTGGAGGTGAGCGGCGGCGAAGTGCACGTGCACCGTGCACGAGTTCTGGTGATTTGGGAATTTTGCTAAGTGTTGGGTGGAAGTAGGAGTGAACGCGTTTGTCTCGAGTAAATTGAGTAGGTCACTCGATGCATTTCAGTGTCGAACTCGAGAAAAAAAAAGTGAGCATCAGGTTATTGTCTTGCTACAGGTTTAGCAAAACCTGACAGTAAATTTGAATTCAAAGCAAATTTAAATAAAATTTAAATGGTAAGATAGATTGACAAATCTAGATGAAGTTAAATTCAAAATGACTCTGAAATCTTAAAGTTTTAAAATATTTAAAAAGAGGGTTTCCAAGTTTTAAAACAAACCTGACAGTTTTTCGAGATTTTAAAATTTAAACCAGAATTTAAACTGGGTTTAAATTTAATGTTAAGTTTAGTTTTCAAATAAACTTTTGAATCTTAAGTTTTTAAAATGTATTAGGATTTTAAATCAAGAATTTTAAATCAAGGTTTCAAAAGTAAGTTTAGATTGAAGTTTTAAATCAAAGTTTTAAAGCCAAGTTTAATCAAATGTTTAGATATGGATTCAAGTTTCTTGAATTAAAATCTATTATTTAAATTAGTTTTTAAATCTGAATGTTTTAAACAAGTTTAAATCAAACAGCTTTTTAAAGTATTTTTTTTCAAATAAACATTTGAATTGGATTTTTGGTAAAGTTCTTTTATAAAAAGGATTTTTGAACGAAAAGTTAAATAATTTGTTTTGACTTGAATTTGCAAGTTAAAATGTAATGTACATTAAAGCTTAAATTTTTAATAAAAATTTAAGTAATTTAGTTAGAATTTTTCTTATATAGGTTTATAAATTGATTTTAAATTTGTTCAATGTTTAAATATATAATCATTTTGAATCTTACATTCAAATTAAATTTAAATCTAAATTTAGAAGTGCAATGTTTTAAATACACTTTAATATTAATGAAGTCGTTAATAAAGAAATGGACTACCTTAGAGATAATTAAGGTATTAAAATGATATAATGAATAAGATAATTAAGGAATGACTTATTTATTTAATTTATAAATTAATGATATAGATTAATTTATTATTAGAGATTAACTAGGAAATTAATTAAAGAATTGTTATTAGTTAATGAAAGTCATTAACTAAGATTATTTAAATAATTAATTAATGTGATTAATTTTTACCAATTAATTAGATTAATTAACTAATGATAATCATTTATTAAATTGTGTAAGTGTAATTACCTTATGGTAAGGAATTAAAAGTTTAATTTCTTAAAATAATTAATCAAGGGGTTAATTAGTTATGTAATTGGTTTAGAGGTTAAATTAATTAATGTGATTAATTAAGAATAATTTATTAATTAAGAATAATTAATTAAAGCGTTTGATAAATTTATTTATATCAAATGATTTGTAATTAATAAATCAGGATTGGATAATTAATTCATCAGTGATTAATTTAACTGGAAATAAATTGAATTAATTAGGATTAAACAATTAATTAATCCTTCTTATAAATGATTATTGAATGCTTGACCTTACTTATGAATGATTGTATTGTATGAGATGCCTTAAATGTATTGTCTTATCTGATCTGTGATATTTTGTTCTATGGATTGATCTGTGTATTTTATTCATTTATTTGTGATACATTTGTACATTATCTGTGAATCCATGAATGAACGATAAGCGTTATAGTTTATACAGCTTATAAACTATATTTCTGTGTTTTGATCTGTCATGATGATATTGTTTATTGTGTTAAACCCCTGAGGACCACACCATACACACATAAATATGGATTTCACAAGGAAATCGATTAAGTCATAGATTTTTGAAACGATTTTTAATTAGACAATCTGAATTCAAATGGTTTGGAAATGGAATCGGGTTAAACGTGAAAAGCTTTTGAAATGAAATTTAAAGATAAAATTTATAATAACTTGATAAAGTTTTGAAAATTTAAATAATTTGACTTAAATTTCAATTCGAAATTTGAATTTAAATTCTACGATTTGAAACTAGGGAGTAAAGATGTTATACTAGTTATATATGGGTTAAACCATTTTAAATGTATTGATTTGGGAACTTGAATTTAATTCAAGGACTTTAACTCATGCAAATATAATTGGATTTTTTCTGAAACGAAAACTATTTGTTTCCAAATAATAAAAGCTTTCACATAGCTAATGTTCTTCAAATTTGTGTTGAAAGTTTTCAAGTTTGAAATGGAAATGAAATATTTTGAAAGCTATGAAATGAGTCTTTGATTCAAAGACCGGACGAGTTAATCCAACTTGAATTGGAATTGTTTTGAAACGCTATGAATGAATCTTTGGAAACGAATTTTGAAAGCTATAAGTTAAATCTTGATTTAAAGATTTAACGAGTTAATCCAATTAAAATGGAAACTGTTTTGAAATCCATGAATGGATCTTTGGGAATGAAGTGAACTTTGTGAATTGAATCTTTTTGTTTAAAAGATTGGAAATGGTAATTCGTTCAAACCATTTGGAAAAAAGGTTTTGGGTAATAAGTGTGACTTAATTGAAGTCCCATATCCATACGTTTTTAAGTATTGCACTCATTATTCGGTTTAGCCGGGAGAGGACCTTGTGTCATATAACCCATTCCGAATAATGATACGACGATATGGATAGCATTTGATGACCGGTGGTGAAGACCGGATATTTTCGAAAACGGAAGGATAACTCGTCGATTGTCTCTGCACCGGCTGATCCCCGGTATAAAGATCTCTATATGTGATGGGAAATCTAGACGTGATTAGGAATTATCCGGATTTTGCAAGGGCTTCTTCGAAAGTGCCTTCGGTTCTGTTCAAACCCGGAACAGACTTGTTTGGTTGTATGTCTGACACTACGCTTTAAGATATAAAGCTGACTTCTTTCAAACACACATCCGTTGGTGGTGGAGAATTTATTCTCTTAGCTTAACACCCTTCTCTGAGACGTACGAGCTCAGAGGTTATGTAGTTGAAGGTTATCAGTGATATACTCCCAATTGGTAGTGTGGCATGCTGAGTGCTGCTGTGTGTTGATGATCATTTGTTGATCATTTGTGATCAAAGCATGGCTTTTGTGAAAAGCGTAGCTTTGTGGACGAGACCTCGTCGAGCCTCACAACCCGGTAATGGTCAAAACAGGAATCGTGGCAGCAAGGTTATTTGGAGGTAGCTCTTCCTGAGGGTATGACCATTTCCTTCCGGATAAAAAAAGTGATATCATGGTATGGAGCCTAGATATTTACTTATGTGGTTATTTTTGAAAGTTGGTATCATGGTATGGAGCCCAGATACTTTACTATGTGGTTGTTGGATTGAGGGCCCTCGGATAAAGGTCGGTAACGACCGAGGGATGGCATACTCATGTTAGTTGTTACTTTCGGGCAGGGGTAAACCGGCCTTGTGTAGCAAAGAGCTGGTTAAGTTCTCGGGGGCGTCCCTCCAGAGGCGTTCCATTTTATTTTGGAAGTTCCTTTGCCTGACCATTTGTTGGAAATCCAAACAAAACAATACACGCCTTGTACGATTTTAGTTGTAGAACCTGCCATTTAAAATGGTAGCTATAGCTGGCATAATATAATGGTACCTATGCTGGCTAAGATTAATCTTATATTTTCGAAATGTTTTCCACTATGCACTAATAATAATAATATCAAATTATTTCGCATATCAAGAATTTTTTACTATCATAAGGAGAAATCTCCTCCAATTCTGCGTTTGCATGGTGTGTGCGGTTGGAGGCCTTATGGTAGTTTCATTTTCTAGAAAGCATTGGGGATTTGTTTTAAAAATTTTTGATTATTTTTAAAGATAAACTGTTTTTGTTACTCATACCAGTCCCATGACTGACCTGGAGTTTATTGTTCCTTTCCTAAACACTGGGTGCCCACTATTTTCCATATGGACAGTCTAGAGTTGGGTTTTACAAATAGTCAGGTTTAGTAGATTTTCTGGAGTTAGTTTAGTCTTTGGATCAGCACTGCACTTTCTTATCTTTGTGTATCGTTATTGGGAGTTCGAGCTATTTCTGGATTGGTGCCTTGGAAATGGAGTTTATCTGCTGCTGGTGTTATCTATTTTCTTTCCGCTCCTATTTCTTGTTTCTCTGATAATGTTGATATTTGGTTGTATCAGTTTATTCTGTGATCATTGTATCTGTCATTGTATCAATGTTTTATATTGATATTCATTTTTTTCTGTTGTGTTGTACTTAATGGTGTTATAAACTCCGGCGGGCCAGATTCGGCGTTTGAATCTGCGACATTCGAATATAGGTGACGTATTCGGTGCCGATTTTTGAAGGCCGAGTCAGGATCGTTACATTAAACACTCGCGAATGACCTGGTAGCAAACCCGAGACACAACACATTTTCCCCAAGACAAAATCCGAGCTCCACCTCTTCTTCTCCAACAAAACAATCCTGACACATCCATGTGCACCGTGCACCTGCACCGACGAACCGACCACCTCCGGTCACTACCGCGACCACCACACGATGACAATCACCCACGCGTACGTTCCGACCACCTAGTGTCATCAATTTCGCTAAGAATCGAAATCGAAACGATTAATACAAACTAAAACCCAACACGATCATCAAGAAACACCTCGCGCGGCCAATCCCTATCACCAGAAACCTCGCTAACCTACCCAGACCTTCGCCTCAGACTCGAGCTTCGATCCTACTACCACCGAACGATTTCGATGCACCTTAAATGCTGCAGCGACCTCATTTCTAACATCGAATAAAAAATAGGTTTAAACCGTAAATCATCTCTGTTTTGCCACCACGGCGATCTGGAAATTTTGCTAGCATTTTTCCCATGATCGTTGATCAACTAGTAACCTCCGGCCACAACCCTGAGGCTATACGAATTCGTGATCATCGACGATTGACGGAATTCTAATTTATGATCTTCTTATTATATCTCGATCCATACTAACTTAAAATTTGTGATAATATGATCAAAATTCATAATTTTCAAATTCGAAAAAGGTTATATAGTCAAATCGTGTAATGTAGATGATTGATTTTTGACTTTAATTGATCCTCACTATTAATTTTCATATTTGAAATAATTACTTAATATATTTACTTGAAATGATTTTTAAAATTGATGTTACACATATACAAAACATTTTTTATTCAGGGATCAAAGCCTAAAATTGTTTTAGGTGAGATGATTTGAATTTTTTGAACAGGTTTTGAAAACATGTCACAAGAACAGAGGCGTGTTTTTTTTATTATATACGGGCATGCACACACTTATTTATATACATATACAACATACAGGCACATTTCAAATCTATACAAACATTATCACAACATATCTTCAAAAATTTGTCACATGTAAATATGTTTGAGATTTAAAAAGGGAGTTTACTCACTGTTTAAAATAGAGAGACATGCTTTTGATTTTGATCTGGAACCTGATTGTTGAAGTTGAGTTGAACTTGCTTGTTTTCTAGATCAAATTGATGTTTGAAAAGAAGTTGTTGCTTGGTTTCGATTCTACTCTAGTTTATAACTTCCAGGTTTTGATTTTCTTTTCCATAGCTTTAGGTTTTAAATGATTGTTTGCTTTGAATCTTGATTTGAATTTATTTCCATGTTTAAATTTGAACAAAGGTTGTTTGTTTGAACTTTAACATTTGGTTTTGTTTTGGATTTTTCAGGTTTGTGTTTTTGAATCAAGATATGGATGAAAATGTAGGGGTAGAGAGTAGATGTGTATATATAACCTTTATCTCCCTTTATTCACTAAATTTAAAAAGGAAAAGAAATTTTAAAAAGATGACACTTGTATTATTTGCAAAATAAAATTGTTACAAATGTATTTTGCGTGTTGAATCAAATAAACACTTGTTAATCTTTATGTTATCTTCTTTACACTTGTTTAATTTCTTGCTATAATCTTTACAAATGTTGATTTGTATGTATTTAATATTTATAAAATTTTCAATTTTATTTTCAACATATTTCCGTTTATATATTAACATATGTTTTACTTTTATATCTGTTTATTTTCTTATTAATTCATTTTTCTATTATTTATACTTATACAACTTTTAAAGAAAAAATGATTTTCAAATATATTTATACTTTAATAAATTAACACATAGGTATATCATATATAAGTCTTTAAAAGATAGAATTTAACTTTCAAATAGCTTTTGAAAAATTATTATATTAAATTCAAAATTTAACTTCCAAAATATATACATATATATACATATATTAGTTTTAAAATATAGATTTTTAAATCCAATTTATTTTAAAAAAAATTATTTTTTCAATTTCAAATCCAAAATTCAATTTACAATCAATATATATATATAAACAAACGCATATCTTATTTAATTTTGGAATAATTCAAATTAATTCACAATTTTATCCAAAAATTTATATTAATTACTAAATTTTATTTGGCTCAAAAAGGGGATCGTTACAGATTCCCCCTTAAGAAAATTTCGTCCTCGAATTTTGCTAGACAGGGAGATGAACAAAGAACGGATGAATACACAAAGATAGAGAAATAGCTTTCAAGATCAAACTGAAATATTTATTCTATATTTGGCTCACCAAATCAGGATAGCATCAATAAATACGAGAACAAACTTGTTCAACACTCCACGAAATACTCCAGTCATTCGGTCTACGAAATATGCAAGGACATTGGTTAGTCTGGAGGGATAACTAAACATTCATAGAATGTATCGAGACCCCAAAGAACAGACAAATGGATACAATTTTCCATAATCTCAGCTAATGGAACCTCTGGGCTAGACCCATCATAGAAAAGAATCGATTACATTATGCTCAATTCGGAAGAAAAGATATTTCTCTTTAAAAGTTAACTTATTAAGATCACAAAAATCTATGCACAATTTCCAAGTTTGGTTTTAACCGAAATCGTTTTATGGACACGATCTAATTTAGCATCATATTTTGTTAACCAATTTATTTCAAATAAAATTTCAAATTCTTTAAAGTTAAGAATGAAAAGCTGATAGGAAACTGATGAGGAAAATACGAAATAGGAATCTTTCTATAACGTAAACAAAGATTCATGGGGCCACCACCATACCAAAGCTTCTTCTTGTAGCTGCCAATAAGCCATCAAAGGATTGATATCGAATGATAATCAAAAGCGATTGATAGAAAAAGTTGTTCCCAACCATCAGTATTGTTGCAGGGTGTCGACAATTTGTAGTGGTACTCCCCTATCCCCTATCTTATCCTCTTCTTACACTCATTCTCACTATCAATGAATAAAAAGAGAACTAACTGAGGCATACAGACAAGATATCTTAGGAATCGTACTCATTATAGGACATTTCTATCCTATCTCTATTGAGTCACCTAATGTTTTATACTCCCAAGCAAAAGTTCTTACTCAACCTTTAGCTCTGATACCAAATGTGACGACCAGGATTCGAAAGCCTGAAAATCGACATCCATACATCACCGGTATCCTAATGTCGCTGATTCAAACGTTGAAATCTGATTCGTCGGAGCTTATAACAACATTAGGTGATAAAAACACAGCAGAAACAGAAGAATAATTTTACTGATACACAATATTTGATACAATATGAAGTGATCAACATTATTAGAGATATATACAACAGCGGAAAAACACAACAGCAGAAGACAAACAGCAACATGAGTGGAAATATAATATCTGCAATGCCAAAGCTCCAAATCAAATGCTTGAACCACCATCATGCTACACTATAGTAAATTCGATCCCCAATCCATAGACTTCAAAGATTGCAAAAGCTACACCTACAGGCTGATTATTTGATGACATGACTCTAGGCTGCTCATGTGGAAAAGTATTGGCACCCAGAGTTTAGAAAGGGAACAATAAACTCAAAGTCAGTCATGGGACTGGTGTGAGCAAAGAAAAACAGTTTTTTTAATAAAGGAAAACAAAACCAAATAAAAGAAATCCGCTATGCTTTTTGGAAAATGAAACTAACATAAGACCTCCCGCCACACACACAATGCAATCGCAAACTTGGTGGAGATTTCTCCTTATGATAGTCAAATATGCGTGCTACGTTAAAATCCTTTGGATATTATTATTAGTGCATAGTGTGGAAAACATTTGCAAGTACAATATTAATCTTAGCCAGCATACGCACCATTATAGTATGCCTATATAGCTACCATGTTAAATGGCAGGTTCTACAACTAAAACCGTACATGGATCGTATTGGGTGGTTGGATTTCAAACAAATGGTCAAGTCTAAGAACTTCCTTTCCGAATGTATACGCCATTGGAGGGACGCCCCGAGAACCTAACCAGTTCCTTGCCAACACAAGGCCGGGTTACCTCTGTAACTAGGTAACTAACTGTCACGAGTATGCCATCCCCCGGTCGTCACCGACCCTTATCCGAGGCCTCACCAACAAATTCCAACATCCACATAATTTAAATATCTGGGCTTCATACCATGATATCACTTTTATCCAAAAGGAAATGCACATACCCTAGGAGGCGCGACCCCCGTAACTTTGCCGCATCCTTCCTGTTTCGACTATTTCTGGGGTGTGAGGTTCAATGAAGTCTCGTCCCACAAAGCTATGATTTTCAAAAAAGTCATGCTTCAATCAACAAATGATCAGCACTTTGCAATCACCAAATTGGGAATATATCACTAATAAATATCAACTATATAACCTCTAAGCTGGCACGTCTAAGAGAAGGGTGTTAAGCTAAGAGAATAAATTATCTGCCACCAAATAGAAATGTATTTGATAGAAACCAGCTTTACATCTCAAAGTGTAACGTCACACATACGTCCATATAAGTCCATCTTGGGTCTGAATGGAACCGAAGGCACTTCAAAAGAAGTTCTTGCAAATCCGGATATCCACAATCCCAACCAAACTCCCCATCACATATGGAGATCTCTATACCGGAGCAACTCAGTGCAGGGACATTCGACAGGTAATCCTTTCGTTGTTGAAAATACCCGGTCTTCAACCACCATCTTCAATTGCTATCCGTTTCATCATATCATTAATTTGGAATGGGTTTTATGACATAAAGTCCTCTTTCAGCTAATCCGAATAACGAGCGCTTATTTTAAAAGGCATATGGATATATTGAGATCTTAGTTAAGTCACAACTTTTAGCCCTTATTTCCAGAACCTTTCCTTTTGAATGGTTTTAAACAAATTTCCATTATAATCTTTTAATTAAAAGATTCATCTTTAAGATCCTCTTCAATTTGAAAACAAGGTTCACCAATCTTTAACAAAGATTTATTTATAGTTTTCAAAACTATTTCCATTTCAAATTTTACTTACCCATAACTTGAAATCCTTTAAACAAAACTGAAAATTCTTTCTTTATATTAAAGCTGTTATCATTTGAAAGAAAAGTCTTTGGTTTTGAAAAAATTCGATTAAATTTTGCTCAAGTTATAGCCTTTTAAAA
Organism: Allium cepa; assembly: GCA_030765085.1. Classification (NCBI taxonomy): domain Eukaryota; kingdom Viridiplantae; phylum Streptophyta; class Magnoliopsida; order Asparagales; family Amaryllidaceae; genus Allium; species Allium cepa. The sequence continues at coordinate 379,708,791 of CM060942.1, read as the reverse complement.
GTATAAATCGGAAGAATCAATGAACTGTCGTACTCTCGGCAAGTTCTATTTGAATTAAGTAAAAATTCCTAAAATACTTCAAAAATGGTTTAAAAACCATATACATATATATATAACATGTACAACCCTTTGTCAAACCATATTATTATTTTAAAAACTTTAAAACCATATTATATTCAAAATAATTTTAATTTCAAAATTCCCTTTTCAAAAGTTTTTCATACTCAACTCAATTTCACTTCCAAACCATTTGGATTCAGCTTTTAAACTTTTCACCATTTTGAATAAAATAATTTTGAACTCAAAATACCCATGACTTAACTAATTTCCTATGAAATCCATATTTGTGTGTGGGGGTGTGTTACCCAGGGGTTTTACAGGCAACAATAAACAACAATCATGAATTCAAGCACAACAATATCAATAAGCGGTATAATCTTATAATTCTTGTCTTTCATTCACAGATAAATGTGTAAATTTATCACAGATAAATAAATCACAGTTCATAGCTTAATCCACACAATTCATATCATAGAACATCACAACGTCAGAGATATCAAACAATTCAAGACATTCAATATAATCCAATCATCCATAAGCAAGACTAATAGTCATTCAATCCCTAATTAATTTAATTTAATCTCCACCTAAATTAAATTAATTACTTTAATTACTTTTCAATCCTACTTAATTAACATTAACAAATTATAAACCATTTGTTATTACCTTAATTAATTTATGAAACTAAATAATCAATTCTTAATTACTTACATAAATTAATCATCCCATAATTACTGATTAATTACTCTTTAATCATTAATTAATTACTCTTTAATTACTAATTAATTAACCTTTAATTATTAAGTAATTTACCTTTCAATTTCTCAATTATCCTTTATTAATTACATTAATTAATTGACCTTTAATTATTAATTATCTTTTAATTACTTATATTAAGTAATTTACCTTTAGGTAATTAATTACCCTTAATTACTTACATTGATTAACCTTAATTAATTAATTTTCTTTTAATGTACTTATACTATGTAGTAATCTCTTAATTACATTAAGTAATAATCTTTTATTAATTACATTAAGTAATTATACTAAATAATTTTCATTAAGTAATTATCCTTTAATTACTTATCATTAATTAATCAAACTTAAATTAATCACATTAATTAATGAGCATCTAATTAATTAAGATCTTAATTAATTTAAAATGAATCACTTATCTTAATTAGTGACTTAATTGTCATTGAAAATCTTATTAATAAACCTTTGAAAACAATTATCATTAACATGTGAACTAACCAAGATCTTTAAATTAATAATTAAAACATTTACCTTAAACACTCACTTAATTACATCATTAAGTTCTATAAAAACACTTATGAATTTAAATCAAATAACCAACCTAATTTATAATTATTTGAAAAACCAAAATAATTAACTTTGAAAATTCAACCCTTAAAATAAATTTGTTATTAGCTCATAAATTAACTTAGATCTTTAAGTTAATCAACAACTACAAACAGCTTTATTTTATTATTATTTTTATTAACTTCTTAATTAAGCTATTTAACTTTATTTAAAATAAGCTTAAGAATAAATTGAAGAAAGTGTGTGTGTGTGTGTATTTAAACACTTTAAACTTGATTAAGTAAAATAATTTATTTTTTAAAATATTTATCTATTTCCAAATTTAAATAAAACATTTATTATTTAAATAAATGGTTTAAAGATTTATTCAAACTTTTAAACTTGCAATTATAATTTCAGATTTCTGACCCGACGCAACTTCGGGTACATACCCAAGCCAATGCATGATTTACCCGAGTACAACCCCGAGTAACTTCCCTTTTCTTTCTTTTTTTCTTTTTATATTTTAAAATTTGTATAGGTTAAACACTCGCGAATGACTTGGTAGCAAACCCAAGACACAACACATTTTCCTCGAGACAAAACCCGAGCTCTGCCTCTTCTTCTCCAACAAAACAATCCGGACACATCTACGTGCACCATGTACCTGCCCCGACGAACCGACCATCTTCGGTCACTACCGCGACCACCGACACAACGACGATCACCCACTCGTACATTCCAACCACCCTGTATCATCAATTTCGCCTGGAATCAAAATCGAACCAATCGATACAAACTGGTACCCAACACGATCATCAAGAAATGCCTCGTGCTGCCAATCTCGATCGCCAGAAACCTCGCCAACCTACCCAGACCTTCACCTCAGACTCGAGCTTCGATCCCACTACTACCGAACGATTCCATGCGCCCTAGACGCTGCAACAACCCCATTTCTAACATAGATTAAAAACAGTTTTTAACCCATAAATCATCGTCGTTTCGCCACCACGGCGATCTGGAAATTTACCTAGCATTTTTTCCATGATCATTGATCAACTAGAAACCTTCGACCACAACCCTAAGGCTATAAGACCTCGCGATCATCGGAGATTGACAGAGTTCTAATTTCTGATAATCTTATTATATCTGGATCCATAGTAACTCAAAAATTGTTATAATATGATCAAAATTCACCATTTTCAATTCGAAATAGGTTATATAATCAAGTCGTGTAATTTAGATGACTAACTTTTTGACTTTAATTGATCCTCACTGTTAATTTTCATTTTTGAAATAATTACTTAATATATTTACTTGAAATGATTTTTAAAATTGATGTGACACATATACAAACATTTTTCATTCGGGGATCAAAGCCTAAATTTTTTAGGTGAGGTGATTTGAATTTTTTGAATAGGTTTTAAAAACATTTAACAAGAACAGAGGCATGTTTTTTCTATTATATGCAGGCATGCACACACATATTCATATATATACAACATACAGGCACATTTCAAATCTATATAAACATTATCACAACACATCTTTAAAAATTTGTCACATGCAAACAAGTTTGAGATTTAAAAAGGGAGTTTACTTACTGTTTAAAACAGAGAGACCGACTTTTGATTTTGATCTGGAACCTGATTGTTGAAGTTGAGTTGAACTTGCTTGTTTTCTAATCAAATTGATGTTTGAAAAGAAGTTGTCGCTTGGTTTTAATTCTTCTCTGGTTTACAACTTCCAGGTTTTGATTTTCTTTTGCATAGCTTCAGGTTTTAAATGAGTATTTTCTTTGAATCTTGATTTGAATTTGTTTCCAGGTTTAAATTTGAACAAAGGTTGTTTGTTTGATCTTTAACCTCTGGTTTTGTTTTTTATTTTTCAGGTTTGTATTTTTGAATCAAGATATGAAAGAAAATGCAGGGGTAGAGAGTAGATGTGTATATATAATCTTTATCTCCCTTTATTTACTAAATTTAGAAAGGAATTTTTTTAAAAAAAGATGACACATGTATTATTTGCATAATGAAATTGTTACAAATGTATTTTGCATGTTGAATCAAATAAACACTTGTTAATCCTTATGTTATCTTGTTTAAACTTGTTTAATTTCCTGTTATAGTGTTTACACATATTGATTTGTATGTATTTAGTATCTATAAAATTTTCAATTTTATTTTTAATATATTTCTTTTTATATATTAACATATGTTTTACTTTTATATATGTTTTATATTCTTATTAATTCATTTTTTTATTATTTATACTTAAATAAATTTTAAGGAAAAAATGATTTTATAATCTAATTATTCTTTAATAAATAAACACATACATATAATATATATAAGTCTTTAAAAGATAGAATTTAACTTTCAAATAGCTTTTGAAAAATTATTATATTAAATTCAAAATATAACTTCCAAAATACATACATACATATATCTATATATATATTATAATTCCAAAATAAATTTTTTATTAGTTTTAAAATATAAATTTTTAAATCCAACTTATATTTAAAATATTTATTTTTGAATTTCAAATCCAAAATTCAAATTACAATCTACATATGTATAAATTAACAAGCACATATCTTATTCAATTTTGGAAAAATTCAAATTAATTCACAATCTAATCCAAAAATTTATATTAATTACTAAATTTAATTTGGCTTAAAAAGGGGATTGTTACACAAAAAGTAAGCATAAAAAAACATAAAGTATTATAAAAGTCGAAAAGTACACATCAATTCAAAGAAATATATTTATCATATTCTTTACTTAATACTTAAGTTATAATGACATAAAGTAATTATTTGGAATATGATGTTAAGTGTTAGTTTGCTTAAAGTATAAGGAAAGGGTATTTTAGTCTTTTTACAAAATATTATTTTTATCCAAAACTTTTTCTATAAATAATCATCCATTTTCTTCACTTTTTACCATACATCCTCTTCCTTTTTTATTCTTTTCTTCCAATCTTTAATGGCTTCTTTTCATAATTAAATAATGCCAAAATATTCTCAAAAAAAAAACAAAGAAAAAATATCAACAAAACTCCACCCAAACGACCTCAAAACGCCTCCATTTCTCTTCCTCCACTCACGGCCCTAGCCTCCGTTATTATTTTTGACCCAACCTTCCCCCATCAACCAAGGTCGAGCACTCCTAGCCTTCCCCAAGCCAAGTCAAGCCATCCAAATCTAAGCGTTCAAGGAATCGTAAGTGACGCAGCGGATAATAACAAATCGATATAGATCGATGAAAGTAGCAAACGGTGGATTGAAGATACTGAAATGCCCAAATTCGTTGATCACAAAGATATCGAATTCTAACTATCTTCGACACGTTGATCGCGCACGATACCGTGAAAGAAGATCTACAATTTTTCAAACGTTGATCAAGCGCACTTGATACCGTGAATTGGCTTCAACAATCGTTGAATCGAGCGCACTCGATTACCCGAAAGTGGAGATAGGAGATCGCACTCAACTACCAATTTAGATGAAAGCACACAGTAATCAAAATGAAATTTTATTCAACAATCAACTGCCTTCAAGTTATAACGCACGCCCTATTTATAGCCTTTTTACAACCCAGACCCTTAAGTTGTACACGACTTACGACTCATCAGCAGCGACTCATCAACAGTGACTCAATACAAGACGACCTACGAGTTACGACTCATCAACATTACAATGAAATCACACCCGACCTATCATAAGTCGTCCACGACTCATCACATAAAGACCACACGACTCACGACTTAAGTTAGGTCGTACGCGACCTATCATCCAGTGACTCAACCCCCTTACAACACAGCACATCGTCGGCCGACTTATCTACATGCCGACCTACGACTTATCACAACACAAGTTACCACGACTTAAAGCAATTACAACCATACGAACTAATCAAGTCCCAACGACATAACGGCTTAATAACGACACGACTTAACAATTTACTGAAAGTGCGGTGTGTATACAATTATATGTGCTAATATAGTACACACGGATCGTGTAATATGGATTACAATACAAATGCGGAAATAGATGATAATAGCATTGTAAATAGAAAATAGAAAAATCACACCAGAGATTTTTATACTGGTTCGGAGCACCGTCCTACGTCCAGTCCCAGACTCCTATCTGGATTTTCACTATTAACTACCTCGCTTCACCCGGAGGAACAGGTTTACAATACCCGAACAGCCGAACGGGATTTCACGCCTCTAACACACTGAGGACTTCAACACTTGCCTCTTACAACACGAGGACTTCAACAAAAACAAATACAATTGTTGTTGAAAACTTGTGTTCTTGAAAACACGGATTTGTCACTAGTAGTACACCCTTCCTATAATCTTATCCTCAAAGTATATGACTGATGTTTTGTGAAGATTAAAGAAGGTATATTGCTTATTGAATCAAAAGGTTTAAAATATTTCAATGATTCAATAAGCTATTAATTAAATGAGTGCTTTTAGAATGCAAGAATGTTAGAAAGTAAGATCAGAGAAAGCATATAATAATCATATATTTCATGTTTTGAATCAACGATTTAGATGAGTATATATAAGAAGAAATAGTTGTAACTCTTGGTGAAACAGTTGCCATTAAGAGTTGTGATTATTGGTGAAAGGTAGGAGATGCAACTCTTGGAGAAGAGAAGTGTCTTTTGGAAAACTTGCTTTCTGTTTAAAAACGGTCGACAGGTCAAAAAATGACCGGTAGACAGGATTTTAAATATATAGTCGTTATGTGCATGTGTGCACGTTTATTGTGCACATTTAACAGGAACGGTCGACCGTTCATTTTTGGACCGGTCGACCGGTCTCTGTTAAGTTGCACAATAAATGTGCACATTACTATAAATGTATATATATATTGATTCTATTTTGTGCATGACTATTTGAGGATAGATTTTAACAAGTTTATTACTATTATAACATCAAATAATCAATCTATAATCTAGAGAACCATATGAAGGTCTTGATTTGTCGATTGCCTTTATATTGTTGTCAGCAATCAAAATCTTCATAGAAGCTGTGTCTCAACATTCTCCCCCTTTTTGATTGATGACAATATATAATTAAAGTATTGAGTCTCCCCCTGAATATGTGATTTCCTGCAGACAATTATTAGCACCCTTCACCCTGCAAACAGTTATTAGCACCTTTCTCCCCCTTTGTCATCGACAAAAAGGAGTAAACAAAAAATATGAACCAAAGAGAACAATGCATAACACACATTCAAACACAAGATGTTTTGAAACTACCATACATGCCAAAGTTCACTAAAAAAGATGGACACTAATTAGTACAAGTGTCACAAATGTTTTTAAAGGACTAAAAAAATAAATAAACAAACTAGCTTTAGTCCGACTGAATCTCCTCCTCATCATCTTCACCATCATCATCGTCATCATCGTCATCGTCATCATCGTCATCGTCATCACCTCTAGACGTCTCTCCATGACCTTGTCCGCTTGTACCAGCAGATTCCTCGGATGTTGACTAAGTGAAAGTGGGAGGAGCCGGACGCTTTCCGGGGTCTTGATGTTGGGTAGAGACAGATGTGCTACATGATATAGCATCCCATATAGCACTGAAGAAAGACTTGACCTTGTTGAATCGTTTGTCAATTTTTGAATCCATACGTTTGAGTCTCGCTTCAAGTAAGAATTGATTACGAGCGATGGTTTCAAGAGATTCTCTTGTAGACGACTTAGATTTCAACAACCTAACTTCTCCGGAACGAGGTCGGGAAGATGGAGCTTGTTGTGCTTGTGTACCTCGTTGTTGCCATTGTTCGAATGGCATAATCTGAACATAGGGAGGAGGAAGTTTCATGCGCTTGATGGTAGTGGAGTCAATGCATTTTGGTGTAGATGTTGCTGAATCAGGGGCTGTTACTCCACATGCTAGCAATATGCGCATAACATACTCATTATAGAAGAAATGAGGTCGAGTGGAGTTATTCACTTTTAAAATTTCATCGAAAATCATGTGAGCCCAGTTGATTTTGATTTCCCCGTATATAGCATAAAGAGCCTTGAAATTTTCCTTGTAGACGGCATCATAATTTCCTAATCGAGGAAATAGAGAGTGCATCAAGACACGATGTAATAGCCTTGCTGTCGGTCGTAGCCCAATTGATTTGGTGCCGTCACTATTATCTTCTATAAACTTATGGCTAGTGCTATTTCGGGTGAATACTTCACAAAATGTCGATGAAAATTCTTCACCTCTATTTGGTATTCCAAGAATAGAAGCTATTCTATCATGAGTAAGATAAATTCGTTTGCCGCAAACTACCGACCAAATAACTCCATTTGGATTATCCGGTGTATATTCTTCTAAATTCATATTTGTGTAGAATAATTTAATCATTAAGTGATTAATTTCTACGCTATTATCTGAAAAATCTATTAGAGGAGAAATATTGGAATTGTTTGCTAAACGACGAATACCGTATGAAGTGAAGTCTTCGAATTTGATGAATGAGCCCGGATGGAACTTATAATTTGTCATTTGATTCCATCGAGTTACGGCAACTGGAGTTTCAAGCCACTTTCTGGCAGAGAGAGTTAGAGATGAAGATTCTGAAGATGCTCTTTTCTTTGATCTCTTTTGTGGTGGAGCCATTGAAGAAGATTTGGGAGTTTTGGAGCTTGAGAAATATGAACTAGGGTTTGGGAATTGGGAAAGCTTTCAGTAGGAAGTAGAAAGAAATGAGGGTGGGGGTAAAAATATATATACGTGGAGTGTATAAAAAAACTGTAAAATGCTCGACCGGTCGACCGCCTAAATTTCTACCGGTCGACCGTTTTCAACCCGAGAGCCTTTTTGGTCGACCGGTAGAAATTTCGGTGGTCGACCGGTTTTGCTCTGTGTTGAAAACTGATTGTTTTCGCAAAATTTTTGAAAAAAAATCGATTGCATATATTTTATACTATATTATTATTACAGAATATATGATATTACAAGAAATATATGAAAACAAAACAATATACATTATGGAATTCTAATGAGAAGTAGAGTTGTCATTAGAATTTTTGTTGTCTCCAATGCGTTTAGCCCATGGACTCCAGTTATTTCGAGCTCCTTCGTTCTCGTTATAATTTCTATCCCAAGAGTTTGGAGTCGTTGAAGTCGATGGCCTGCATGGCATTGGTTCATGAACATCGTGCTTGTTTGATCCGCAGAAGAACGATGCCATTCTTTCTAAGACGGATAAACGTGCCGACGTACGTTGTTGTTCATGATAGAGTTGGTTTTGTCCATAATGCAATTGTCTCTGTAGGTCGATTTGATGCTTTTGGTAGTGATGTATCTCATCGATTTGTGCCTTCGTGCGTGGAGAGCAAAATAGTGCTTTCTTTACACGTTTAGATGATGGCGTATGACCAGGAGTGCGAGAACAATGGTGATAGCACTCTGGTTTCTGTTTTGGTGTAATCGGAGAGTAATTCTCCTCCGAATCCGAGCTTGTGATTGAAATATGGGATTCTTGTGCGCATTTGTCACAAATGTGTGCCATGATAGCTTGTTTATGGTGAGTATAATTTTCAGCAAAGAAGGGAATGATTAGAGATGTAGTTTTCATAAGTTTATATAGGAAAATTTGCAAAAGAACTTGTGGATAAAATTTGGTAGAAAGAATTGACCGTAAACATAAACAAAGGTTTATAATATTTGGTTTAAAAATAGCTAGAGTTGGTTTCTAGTTCTGAATTTTAAGATTGTTATCATATTAAAACATATAGTTTAAGAATGTGAATAATTTATTCTATTCTAGATCTTTCCGAGATACTAAGCCAAGCTCTCTTCGTAGTTTAATAAAACTAGATTCAAGTAAAGGCTTAGTGAAAATATCGGCTAATTGATTGTCAGTATGAACATATTCAAGACATATATTTCCTTTTTCAATATTATCTCGAAGAAAATGATGACGGATATCAATGTGTTTAGTTCGAGAGTGATTCACTGGATTTTTAGAAAGATTTATAGCACTTGTGTTATCACAGTATATAATAGAATTTGATAAGTGAATATCAAAATCTTGAAGTGTCTGTTGCATATACAGTCCATTCTGAATAATCAGTTGTTGGATTTACTATTTCTCTTTGAGTAGCATTCCAAGCATCATAGCTACTTGATTGCATAAAGAATGACATACATGTTGCCCAATAACTGTAGTTAAGACCATTGAAAAATGGAGGTCTTTGTGTCGATTGCCCTTCTGTGTAAGTGGTGTTTTGAGTGCTAGTACTTGCGTTATTTGCCATATTACAAGAATATATCAAATAACTGTGTTACGGTTATATGATGACCGTGCTCCGATACCAAATGATCAGTCAGTAATTGGTACTAAATGGGTCTATAAAAATAAGGCTGACGAACAAGGAAATATCACCAAAAATAAAGCAAGATTAGTAGCACAAGGATACAATCAGGAAGAAGGTATCGATTATGAAGAAACTTTTGCACCAGTTGCTCGACTAGAAGCTATTAGAATTCTATTATCTTTTGCTTGTCATCATAATTTCAAACTTTATCAGATGGATGTCAAAAGTGCTTTTCTCAATGGATTTATCAAAGAGAATGTCTATGTCGAACAACCTCCGTTGTTCGTACATGAAAAATATCCTGACCATGTGTTCAAACTTAAGAAAGCTCTGTATGGTTTAAAACAAGCACCTCGTGCTTGGTATAAACGATTACGTAGCTATCTTATTAATTCAGGATTTGAAATAGGCAAAGTCGATCAAACTTTGTTTATTAAACATTCTCGAAAAGATATTCTGGTTATCCAAATATATGTAGACGATATCATCTTTGGTTCAACAAACGATAAACTCTGCAAGGAATTTGCAAGTATTATGACCAAAGAATTCGAAATGTCTCATATGGGAGAACTATCTTATTTTCTTGGACTTCAAATCAAACAACTTTCAAACGGTATTTTTATCAATCAAGAAAAATACTGTGAAAATCTTATCAAACGCTTCGGATTACAAAATACATCTGGTAAACCAACTCCTATGAGTACAACTACACATCTTGAAAAAGATGAAAGTGGTAAGAATGTTGACCAGAAATTATATCGAAGCATGATTGGTTCTCTTCTTTATCTTACAACTAGTCGTCCAGATATATTAATGAGTGTTTGTTTATGTGCTCGTTTTCAAGCCGATCCAAAGGAATCACATTTACGAGCAGTGAAACGTATAATTCGTTATCTTAATAATATCAAAGATTTTGGTCTTTTCTATCCAAAAGAATGTCCATTTGAATTAGTATCATATAGTGATGCTGATTTTGGTGGCTCACGAACGGATAGAAAAAGTACAAGTGGTACGTGCCATTTTATTGGAAAATCACTTGTCTCTTGGTTTAGTAAGAAACAGAACTGTGTTTCACTATCAACATGTGAAGCTGAATATATATCAGCGGCTCTCGCATGTACTATATTAGTACGTGCATTAGTATACACACCGCACTTTCATTTACAACACAACGACTCAAGACAAAACGACTTAAAATAACACGACTTAACTCTTCAGCGACTTAAGAGCATAGCTTCTTTATTACTTCACGCGACTCAAGCTCCATGCGGCATAACTCTTCAAACGACTTAACTAGGTCGTGAGCGACCTAAAGTTTTGTTAACTCGTGAAGTACTTATCTCGTAGGTTGATAAGTCGTGCTCTTTTAGGTCGTGACCCACAAACTCGTTAGGTCGCGAGCTCAATGCAACTTTCCTTTCTTGTTTCCTGTTAAGTCGTGAATGACTTAGCGCCTCTTCCTTAGGTCGTGAATGACTTATCCCTTGGAGAATTATGGGTTGCGTATTTTCATCTCTGGCCTGAGCTGCATCATCCTCCCCAGGTTGAGGAAAATTCGTCCTCGAATTTGTAAATTCTTCCACATCGGATTGTTCATTCCTATAATATGGTACGAGATGTTTAACATTGAACACGTCAGAAGTGTACACATCCTCCGGCAGCTTCAATTTATAAGAATTTTCATTAATACGCTTTACAACTTCTACAGGACCAATTTTTCTGGCTTTTAACTTGTTATAAGCGCCCACTGGAAAACGGTACTTCGTTAACACAGCATACACCATATCCCATTCATTAAACTCAACATTTCTTCGCTTCAGATATGCGGATCTTTTATACTTCTCATTTGCCTTCTCCAATCGTTCCTGAACGATTTTATGACATTCGGTCAACCCATCAACAAAATCTACAGCTCGTTTAACCGTCCCCTTCGGTTGTGGCACTATCGATAGGTCCAACGGTCGCCTTGGTAAATTTGAATATACAATCTGAAATAGACTGAATCCCGTACTACGATTCACTGCATGATTATGAGCAAACTCTGCTTGGCATAACTTCATGTCCCAACTCTTCAGATGGTCCTTCACAAGACATCGCAACAAATTTCCCAATGATCTGTTAACAACTTCGGTCTGTCCATCTGTTTGCGGATGATAAGCGCTGCTAAAGTTTAACTTCGTTCCTACCATCTTCCACAAACTTAGCCAAAAATGACTTAAAAATCTGGTATCCCTATCCGACACAATAGATTCTGGCAACCCATGAAGTCGATAAATCTCTTTGAAAAGTAACTGAGCAACATGAACAGCATCCGCCGTCTTCTTACAAGCAATAAAATGTACCATCTTCGAAAAACGATCTACCACAACGTATATCGAGTCATTTTCCCTTTGAGTCCTCGGCAAACCCAACATGAAATCCATGCTTATGTCTACCCATGGTTTTGTAGGAACGGGTAATGGCATATACAATCCCGCATTTGTAGCTGTCCCTTTCGAAACCTGACAAACATGACATCTACGCACAAACCTTTCAACCTCTTTCCTCATTGACGGCCAAAAATAAGATTGAGAAATTAACTGCAAAGTACGATCTCTACCCACATGGCCTTCTTCATGTAGCTCCTTTATAATCTTCATTCTCAAACTACAATCCGGTACGCATAAACGATTTCCTTTCAACAGAAAACCAACCACCAATACAAACTCATCAGCACTCCCATCCTTGACTTTCTCAACAAACTTCATAAACTAAGGATCTTCTTTAATCAACTCTGGCAATAGTTCAAACCCCGTCACTTCAACTTTCATTGTCGTCAACAAATGATTCCTCATGCTCAATGCATCAGCTATGCGATTCGTCACTCCTGACTTATGTTTCACGACAAACGTAAATTGCTGCAGATAAGCAATCCACGATGCATGCCTTGCTGAAACCTTATCCTGCCCTTGTAAGTGCTTCAACGCTTCATGATCAGTGTACAGAACAAACTCCTTCTGAAACAGATAATGTCTCCAATGCTTCACTGCTTGAACAATTGTGTAAAACTCAACATCATAAGTGTTATACCTCAACTTAGCTCCAGATAACTTCTCACTGAAATAAGCAATTGGTCTTCCTTTCTGACTCAAAACTCCACCAATCCCAACCTTCGATGCATCAGTGTGTAATTCAAACAATAACTGAAAATCCGGTAAAACTAGAATTGGTGCTGTCGTCAATAGTGTTTTGATCTTCTCAAAAGCAACACCTGCTTCCTCTGACCACTCAAACTTCTTTCCTTTCATGCAATCGGTTACTGGTGTCATTACACTGCTAAAATGTAGAATAAACCATCGATAGAAAGATAACAACCCATGAAAACTTCTCACTTCAGTAATTGTCTTGGGTTGTGGCCAACTCCTGACAGCTTCTACTTTACTTTCATCCACTTGAATTCCTTCTTTCGATAGAACGTATCCCAGAAACAAAACACTGTGCGTCATGGACACACACTTCTTTGCTGCTGCATAGAACTGCTCTTGTCGTAGAATCAGCAGTACTTCTCGCAAATGCTGGATTTGTTCTTCCATACTCCCACTATAGATTAATATCATCAAAGTAAACAACCACAAACTTTCCAATGTATGGTCTGAAAATCTGGTTCATCACTCTCATAAAAGTACTTGGTGCATTCGATAAACCAAACGGAATAACCAACCATTCGTATAACCTTCCCTGGTTTTGAAAGCAGTCTTCCACTCATCACCTGGTCTAATACGAATCTGATGGTATCCACTCTTCAAGTCAATCTTCGAGAACACAACAGTTCCACTCAACTGATTAATCAAATCATCAAACCTTGGCATAGGAAATATGTATCTCACAGTGATCTTGTTCAGAGCCCGACTATCTGTACACATCCTCCACGGACCATCCTTCTTCGGCACCAACAAAGCTGGCACTGCACAAGGACTCAAGCTCTCCTGAACACGCCCTTGTTCTAACAACTCTTCCACTTGCCTTCTCAGTTCCTCATGCTCCTTAGGACTCATCCTGTAAGGTAGTCTGTGTGGTAATACTGCCCCTGCAACAAGATCAATTTGATGTTGAATATCCCTCAACGGTGGTAACTCCGTTGGCAACCCTTCAGGAAACACATCACTGAATTCTTCCCATACTAGCTTTACTTCCTCTGGGATTTCAACAGATTCAGTCGTTTCACGTCCAATCAACAAAAATACCTCTGGACTCTCCTCTACTTATTCAATAAATTCCTTCAAAGTCAATAAAGTCTTCAGCTCCTCGATCTCTTCTGACTTGCTTTCTTCTTGTTGTCTCTTCTTTGGAACCAAAATGATCTTAACACCTTCAAACATAAAACTGTAGCTATTGGTCCGACCATCATGCTGCACTGCTCGATCATACTGCCATGGTCTTCCCAAAAGCAAGTGACAAACATCCATCTCCACGACATCACACTAAATCTCATCTTTATACTTCTTCCCAATAGAAAATGGAACTCGAACTCGCCTATCCACCTTCACCTCTCCTCCTTTTCTCAGCCACGCTAACTTGTAAGGATTTGGATGCTTCTCCGTTTTCAACTTCAACTTTCTCACGGCTTCAGTAGAAAGAATATTGTCACAACTTCCTGCATCAATCATAAACTTACAAACCTTTCCCAGAATAGTGCATGGTGACAGAAAGATGTTACTCCTCAACCAACTAGCCTCTTCTTCCTGCTTCGGTATTAAACAAGACCTCCTCATCATTAGATTACATCCTTCATCTCCTGACGCAACATCCTGTTCATCCTCCTCAACTGGACTAGGATAACCTTTCCCAACATCCTTACCTTCAACTTCAGCAATCATGGTTCGTTTCTTCGGCTTCGGACATTCATTACTCTTGTGACCCACTTCCTGGCAATTATAACATTTGAAACTGTTGTTGATCTTTGCCTTCGCAACTTCATTCACAACTGGTTTACCGACAGCTTTAGAAACATTGGAACTCCCACTAGCACCCTTCACTTGATTGTTGGAATTAGTAAACACACCACCTCCACGCCTTCCCTGCTTCTCCCAAGCCAATGCTTTCTGATGTGCTTCCGCTACAGATCTAGGATCAAACATATTCACCATATCTTGAATCTGCATCCTCAACCCTCCAACAAACCTAGCAGTCAATTGTTGCCCTGTCTCCATAATATCATTTCGAGCAATCAGTTGATAAAATTCATCAACATAATCACTAACAGTCTTCGTCCCTTGCCTCAGATTCTGCAACCTCTGGTACATAAGTGATTGATAATTGTAAGGCAAGAATGTAGCCTTCATTAACTACTTCATCTTCTCCCATGACTCAATCTTCGACTTCCCCATCCGTTCTCGTGTAAGTTTGGTTTGCTGCCACCACGCCATAGCTCCCCCCCTCAACCTAGTAGCAACCAACTTCACTCGACGATTTTTCGAAACCTCTTTGAAATCAAAGATCTCTTCATCATTAGACAACCAATCCAAAAATTCTTCTGCTACCATCC
Organism: Allium cepa; assembly: GCA_030765085.1. Lineage (NCBI taxonomy): Eukaryota > Viridiplantae > Streptophyta > Magnoliopsida > Asparagales > Amaryllidaceae > Allium > Allium cepa. The sequence goes on along the minus strand of CM060942.1, from coordinate 379,693,551 downwards.
CACCTTTAAATTCTGGAATTTCCTTCTTCATACCCGATTCCCATCGACGATCATCATCTACGTCCCTATATAAATTTCGAACTTGGTCTCGATCTCGATAATGAAAACTAGCTCTATCACCTTCTTCATTAAAATCAAATGTATGTCTATATCGATCTTGACCATCAACTTCCCTTCGATCACGCATGTCTCTTCTACTATGTCTCTCTTCATCTCGATATGGCTCATCTTCAAACTCACGTGGAGTTCTTCTCTCTTCTTGTCCATAGTCATGGTGATCTCTCCTCGATGAAGTTGATGCTTCTCTTCTCTCTCTAAAAGATTGCGGTGATACCCTTCTCGCTTCCGTAACCGATGGCGAAACTCTGTTTCCTCCATGGTTCGAGATTGGTGATCTCCTCCTTTGATTTTGATTCAAATCATTCATCAACTTCTCTAGCTTTCCAATACCTTCATCAAATTTCTCATTAATGCATTGTTCCATTTGCTCGGCTTCTTCTCTTCTATACAACGCTTCAACATTTTGATGACGATTAGCTCTCCTTGATGGCATGATTGAATCAAACACAAATACTTCTCAATTCAAACTTCAACTCTAACTTGTACAACAAGTCACGGCCTTCACTTAACTCGGCTCAACTCACTTCAACTTCAAACTTCAAACTCAGCTTGAACAAGCAAGATGATGCACGGCTCAAAACTTATCACAAAGTTATGCTCGGCCTTTACTCGAACACCTCAAACTCTTCTCCAAAAATTCAAACACTTTCCGGACTTTGAACCCAAATGAAATGGATCGAAAGCTTCTAACTTGTCGCAACTTCAAGATGAACACGATGAACACCAACTTCAAAATCCTTGGCTCCAAGACTCGGCTTAGCTATGATTGGCTAAGTCTAGCTCTGATACCAAAACTGACGCAACGGATAATAACAAATCGATATAGATCGATGAAAGTAGCAAATAGTGGATTGAAGATACCGAAATGCCCAAATTCGTTGATCACAAAGATACCAAATTCTAGCTATCTTCGACACGTTGATCGCGCACGATACCGTGAAAGAAGATCTACAATTCTTCAAACGTTGATCAAGCGCACTTGATACCGTGAATTGGCTTCAACAATCGTAGAATCGAGCGCACTCGATTAGCCGAAAGTGGAGATAGGAGATCACACTCAACTACCAATTTAGATGAAAGCACACAGCAATCAAAACGAAATTTTATTCAACAATCAACTGCCTTCAAGTTACAACGCACACCCTATTTATTACCTTTTTACAACCCAGACCCTTAAGTCGTACACGACTTACGACTCATCAGCAGCGACTCATCAACAGTGACTCAATACAAGACGGCCTACGAGTTACGACTCATCAACATTACAATGAAATCACACCCGACCTATCATAAGTCGTCCACGACTCATCACAAAAAGACCACACGACTCACGACTTAAGTTAGGTCGTACGCGACCTATCATCCAGCGACTCAACCCCTTTACAACACAGCACACCGTCGGCCGACTTATCTACATGCCGACCTACGACTTATCACAACACAAGTTACCACGACTTAAAGCAATTACAACCATACGAACTAATCAAGTCCCAGCGACATAACGGCTTAAGAACGACACGACTTAACAATTTACAACACAACGACTCAAGACACAACGACTTAAAATAACATGACTTAACTCTTCAGCGACTTAAGAGCATAGCTTCTTTATTACTTCATGCGACTCAAGCTCCATGCGGCATAACTCTTCAAACGACTTAACTAGGTCGTGAGCGACCTAAAGTGTTGTTAACTCGTGAAGTACTTATCTCGTAGGTGGATAAGTCGTGCTCTTTTAGGTCGTGACCCGCAAACTCGTTAGGTCGCGAGCTCAATGCAACTTCCCTTTCTTGTTTCCTGTTAAGTCGTGAATGACTTAGTGCCTCTTCCTTAGGTCGTGAATGACTTATCCCTTGGAGAATTATGGGTTGCGTATTTTCATCTCTGGCCTGAGCTGCATCAGTAAGCTAAAAACGTAGAGTAGCGTAGCTATAGTCGATTTTATGTTCGCCAAAACCAAACAAAGTGAGAACTCTTAATTATTAAGTAGAAAATCGTTATATGATGTTTTGCAAGTTATAAATGTTGTTTGTATGTTAATAATAATGTTAGATAAGTGTTTGAAAAAGAAAGCAACCACCTTTAAGTCATTTGCAAAAGTTAGTAAGAAAATATGTACATAAATGACAAACATGTGACATTGTAATAAAAAAGTAGTTAGATTGATATGCAAGTTCCTAGGACATGTTAGAATATGTTAAAATGGCTATACATTGTTTTGGATGTTTATTAGTTATATATTGAATATATATGTTGAAACAAGTCACAGATTTACATGACATATAATCACATCGAAATCACTTTCCAAAAGAAATGAAATGTGATATGGAATCATTTATACCTTTGAAAATATGTTTGAATATGCTTTAGAAATGATTCCTAAGTGTTTAAACTTGTCTCGGCAAAGTTTGGATATGAATCTCAAAATACGCCTAAAATTTGACGTGTCATGTTACGATAGTTCGTGTTTTCGCATCAAAAGTCAAATAAGCATATGAAGTGAAATATAGTTTGGAATTTTCAAAGGAAGAATTTTACGAATCATTATATTCATATCTTTCAAATGAAACAAGAAAATCAAGATTTCATTTTGTTTATTTAGAAAGATGGAAAAATCAATTTTCAAATAAAATCCAGCTTTTGGACTAAATGACCAAAGTTGAAAATTGATATACTAAAAATCTTCGAAGTTTTTTAAAAGTTATTTAAGTTGAAAGTATGGATTTCTAAATGAGATAAAAGTCGTTTTAAAGAATATAGATTTTAAAACACTATTTCAACACTTTTGCAATGCTTTTCAATAACTTTTCAAAAACGGTTGGGACTAGACAATTCTTTCCCAAGTTTTATGTAAAAAAATTTAAGTAAATTATAAGTATTTTAAAAATAGATTTGAATAATTCAAATATTTCAAAGGTGGTTAAACGAATAGTTAAGTGTTTTAAAAAGGGAATATGAGTATGCGGAAACGACTAGTACATTTTTCCCGCCTGTGAGATCTATAAGTGGAAAGAAGGTGTATAACTAAGTACGGATGGAGCATCAATGTCTTGAACATACCTGGCCTTAGTTTTCTCTTTTAGGCGAGGGGTGAAACATATCGAAAGGAAAGCCTAAATGCTAAACTTAGATTTTATAGAAATAATCTTCTTATACTCATATTTAAAATTCGAAGAGGGAATTTTTTCGATTCGTGGAATTTAAAAGGTGATCTCATCGTTTTCGCCCATAGGACTTGTTGAATATGGAGTTAATATTGAATAAAAGTAATGTGATTTCTGTAATCCTATTTTCTCATAACATACTCTTTAGAAAATGATTTATGAAAATTTCAAAAAGAGGTTTAAATGATTCCGTTTGCACTAAAAAATATTTTGAGAAAAATATATATCTCGAAGATATTTTGGTAAAGGAAAATGAATGAATAGAAAACCAATCACCTAATTACATCATTTTTTACCGATGATAGGATTTTGAAGGAATTGGGGTCGGATTTGGGTGATTCCTATCTGAAAACCACTTAAAATTAGTTTACGTGTTCGAAGATTGAAGATGTTTGAAGACGTAGATATTGAGACGAATAATAATGAGGGATTACTTGTTGATTAATTGGGGATAAAATCCCGATTTACTATATTGTAGTAGTGGTCTCTTTGCTATGGACAAATCTCAAAACCACAAGGACTTCTCGCCTAGTAATAGCTGAGGATAGCACCTTCTATTTTGTTCGGTCCCAGAACAAACTTGTATGGAAGAATGTCTGACCTTGCATTCCAAATCACAACGAATGGTCTCTATGAAAGTAAATCAGCCAGTGGCAGAGAAGACACCTTCTCTTAGCTTAACACCCTTTCCTGAGACATACGATCTCAAGAAGTTATACGTTTGTAGAAATCAGTCGTGTAAATGCGAAATGGCAAAGTGGCATTCAAAGTGAAAGTAGATGTGCTATGTGAAAAGGTAAACGTTGCCTCGAGCCTCATCAACTGTAAATGACTAAAACAGGGTTAAATGCAGCAAGGCTAAGTGGGTCATTTCCAATTAGGGTATGATCATCCCCTTCTAGATATATTTCTTCCAGCTATGACGTTCGGGATGTAAATTAATGTGGATGTATGCGAGGAGAGCTCTCGGATAATGATTTTAAACCTAATATGCTGGAATTTAATAATGGTAACAATATCGGTAAAGATTAATAAGTTTATTAACAAATGTTCTCAAAGAAAGTCGCTAAAAATAATATCCCCAAATTTTACGTAATAAAAAGTTTTGGTTAGCATAAGGTAAAGACTCGTTTGTGTTTATATGCGGCGTGGTTTTATGAGATACCTTTTTTTTAAAAACATCGTACTTTGAGTTCTCATACCAGTCCCATGACTAAACCGGAGTTTGTTTTTCCCTTTAAACTTTGGATGCCCTATTTTTCGTGCAGCCGTGTAGTCAAGATACGTTAGGAGCATTGCATGTTGGGGAGCATTTTGGAGAAGTCTTTTGGAACTATGAAATTCACACAACAAATTGTATACATATACTAATATATATACATACAATTTCTAATTTTGCAATAACACATCCATTCGAGTGCAAATACTAACCCATACATTAGCACTTATTATCACATTTCGAACATGCCAAGATCGCACATATATATATATAACATACTTGTAGCTAAGGATCAACACAACATATAAAGGAAAGTGCTTTCCAAAAGATTAGGAATTTACTCACCAAACTTCCGCAAAAGCTACTCGAACTTAAGCTGAACTTGCCAACGACTCACTAAATTTGAAGAATAAAGACTTTAGGTGCTAGCAACCCTCGTAATGGGCTTGGACCAAGTGTTCGTAGGCTTGGCTAGAGGTATGGGGTGGATGTGCGGTAGTATCCTGAAGGTAGAGAATAGTTCGGGTTATCATCGATTTGTCAAAAAATGAACCCAAAATTAGGTCACTTTCTCACTAGTTTTTGGGCCATCAACTCATGGAATTTGAAAAAGTAGTCAAAAGGAAAGTTATTCCTTTATCATGTCGAAAAAGGGTATCACTCATTTTCATTTTTTTTAAGAAATTATGATAAAAGAAGGGTAATTTTCGAATTTGAAATTCTGGGTGAAAATTTTCTTTACAAGGATTGGGTATTTTGGCATAGTTATGGTCAAAATTGGAAAAAGTGGTCAGTTAGAATGTTTAAGCCACTAGAATTTTAGTTGATTTGAAAAAAAAATGATCACCATTTGAGGTCAGAATGAAGAAGTTATGGTAGGCGAAAGAAGTGGTAAAACTGAGGGGAAATTGGAGCTATTTATAAGCAATCTTCTTATGTCATCATTATGTAAAATAAAATCAACATTTTTTCCTCCCTCTCATGCATCACATCACTACTCTCTAGTCACCTCATCCATGTTATTATGGCTAATGATGATTCGTTATAAAAATATTCAAGATGTAACAATGCTTATATATATAATGTTTATTATTTTTAAGTCTATGAGTTGTCACATCACCTGTTAGTTAAAATTTATTATAAGTTAATATTCTTAAGTATATGATTATCTAGCTAATTAACTCTTATCTATTGTATATACGCTGTGCAAAGTATAACAACATTCCCGACAACTTTCCAGTATCAAATGTCGTAGTTTCGAAAACCGTTCTTCGCTCACATTTTCTGTTTTTCTACAAACTATTTAATTTGGTAAACAAATTTTGAAAACGATTTTACCATCATTATTCATTAATTAAAATAAGTTTATTTTCATCATATAACCTATATACTGAATATTTGAAATAAATTAAATATTTACTAATCAAAGTTGTGAAATTCTGGGTCATTACATTCTTTCCCCCTTAAAAGAATTTCATCCCCGAAATTAGACCTCGACCTATCCCAAAAAAACACTTAGCACTATACATCAGCTTGTACAATGTACCTCGGTCATTCTTATGCAAAATCTAATTCGATCTCAACTGAAATACATAACTTTCCTTCCGAACTAGTATCGCTCACCCGATTTTCTAGTGCGAACTCCTATCAGGCTCCTTGATTTGGTACCTATATTCTCCTTACATAGTTATAACTATCATAGAAAATTTTGATCCCACAATAAGAACTCTCATCAAGTGCTCACCGTCAAAAGTCGAGTAGTAGATCCTTATTCGAGACGGTGCAACACCTCAAAGCCATATACTCGGATCTTGGATCACTATATATGGAAAGAGAAATGATATACATCTAACTTAAGCACTTAATTAGGTCTACCTATAATACCAGTTCTATTTCCACTAAATTATTTATGAAAACATTTCATAAACTACACTGGTTCAACTTCGATAATACTCCACTACAGCCTAAGAGTATATACCTCATTTCGATTCCATTTCATTTTACTTTTATTTTCCTAAGAAATCTCAAGATCCAAACACCTAACTTTTATTCCAAACATTTCCAAATAAAACTATATATTTATACCTACCGTCCGAGCAACTTCAAAATGATACTAAGGAACTGAGTGCCACCAAAAAATATCGTGCATTCCCGTACCAAGAGGGGTATACTCAAGAGAAGTGTTTGTCATCTGAACACATCCCTTTCCCAATTTTAAATTATTTTCGAGCCACTCAGACTAGTTGACGTAAAAATATTTTTTTGTTTCACAATCTCATTTTTGGAACAATACTTTACATTTTCCAACAATATTTATCACCAACTCACTTTGGCTTTGTTCGGGTTGAACTTGTTTGAAACGTACAATGATAAAGAGAATAATTTACTAAGTACCACACAACGTTCGCCTTGGCAAACATCTGATCATCACTTAGAAGATTATTTTGATCATGACAAAACAATCAAGACTTATTCCCCATACCAATCCAAAGAAAACACTCCTTAACATTTTCATTCCAAAATTTCATACTTGAACCAAATTCGTTTTAAATATTATTATTATTATTTTCCCAAACCTTGAAAATCATTTTCAAAAAGCATCAACAATTAGGTTCTCAAGTTTTCAACCTAAATTCTTCCAACTTAAATGATACGTTTTCATAAACCTATTTTATAAATCACTTCTATTAAACCATTTTTAAATATATATCTCAAAATATTCTAATTTTTAAATAAATTCCACCTCAACTTTAACATCAAACGCCTTATAGTCAAAATGTGAAAGTTAATTCACAAGGTGTTTGTTGCCATATTTTCCCAATCCTTAGCTACCTAACCCATATCTTAAAAAGGAAACATACTAAAAATAGTCAACGCCCGAACATGATTAAAAAAACCTAAATGATAATTATAATAACATATTATTATCTCCTAATACCTCAACCAACTATATTATACTATTTATGAAAATCATTCTTTTATATATAAAATATACCCTAGGTAAAATTATTTCGTTTACCCAATTCCAAAGCAATACTGTGTCGATTTGCCTACTTTAAGTGCTTAGAAACTCCTATCGGTACAATTGTATACCCTATATCGACCAAAGTTCATAAGCTACTAAACTGATAAATCAACACAATACAAAACATTTCATAATCACTAACAAATACGTGCTCATATATATGCACTCAAACTCATTCTAGGGTGTCACTTATCCTGTCTCTAATGAGTTAACCCCACCAAGGCTAAGGTTCTCGCTTAACCTTCAGCTCTAATACCAAATGTAATGATCGTAGACATTTCAACCATCTGGTGTTGACGACCGGTAGGCTTTTTGACCATCCCAGCCACACCACGGCATACAGTAGTATCTCGAATCTGCTTTTACAGCCAGCCTCAGGACTGTAAGCACCTAGCAAACCAACCCATCAAGGCCTTATACTACCTCTTCGGAATCTGTAGGGGTAAGAATCTCTTGCTCGCCACCAAACAGAAAGCGAGAACCTCCTATCATGTTAATCCAACCAATGGAAACAAATCTGACCTTGGTCTAAATAACTTTCGATAGTTTTTGGTAAACTCAACCCTAGTTCTTTAGGAAATAAACAGACAAAAATAAAAGCGGAGTTCACCTCCTAACCGTTTATGGATGGATTTCCTTATCATTCGTCCTAGAAGAACAAACGAATTTATACATACAGTATAGCACCTTCAAAGCCAAATGTACCATATAATTCTCGTGTTTCTCCTAGATATTTCTAAAGTCACATTTTAGATCTAGCTTTGATAGTCCGCTATTTACTATCAAATAATCAAACATCCAATTAGTGTTTAATTTCCATACGGGATCCACAAAGCCTTTATTAATTCTTTTTAATTAATAAAACCACTTTATAAAACATGATCATATGATCTTTTCAAAACACTGATCCAAAACCTCTTAATTTCATTTACACTTAGAAACATTTATATACTTATCTCAACGGTAAAAGTATTTGCCAAAGCATTTTACTTTTTGATTTTATGAATTCTCAATTTCCTATTGGATTTTCATGATGATTTCTTATAAAATTTTTGGTTTTATGAATTGTCAATTTCGTATTGGATTTTCATGATGATTTCCTATCAAATTTTGGTTTTATGAATTCTTAATTTCCTTATTGTATTTTTGTGATGATTTGCGAACTTCCTATTGAATTTTTGGTTTTATGAATTCTAATGTTCTTACTAGTTTTCATAATAATTTCTGAATATTCAAATAGATTTGTGATTTTCTTATGAAATTCGGTGCCTTCGTACAATTATCAAACAGGAATTCTGAATTGGGATTTCTAGTTCTTTATGGCTTTCTAATCCTTTATTTATCAAATGGTATTCAAATGGTAGATCTCTAATCTTCTTATGACTAGATAGCATTTCGAATTAATGCTAGATCATTCACTTATTTATTGCTAAATGAACAATTCATTCATTAAAAGTTATGACATGTCATCGCTATAGAATTAGGGTTCTTTTACTTTGAGTTTACTTGGGTTATTTCTGACTAGATAGCTTTCTGAATTTGTACAAATATTAGATAAAAATTTGAACAGTCTGTTTGTTAGAAGAGATCCTTGCAAGTATCTGAGTGAAATCTTGATTTCATGAATTCTTGGTTTCTTTTTGAAATGATTTATTATTGAATTTCTAGTTTTATAAATTCTTGGTTTCCTCAATTAATTTTCATGATGGTCTATTGATTGCCCATTGAATTTCTGATTTGTGAGTTTTATGAATAAGTCTTGAGATTTTGTATTGAAATTGAGGTTTTTTTTGAAAACTCAATGTTTCCACACTGTTATTAGACATGAATCTAAATTAGATTCACTCGATATCTTACGAGTTTCCATTAGAAGACGGGTAAAACGAAAAGAGAGCCTATTGATTTTTATATTATCAACCAACATCAGTACCAAACTATTTGCTAATTTATCGATGAATGAATGAAAGGTACCAACATACAGTGTAGTTGAGAATAAAATTATCGTAAAGAGACAAGAAAAAACCACTTAAAGCAAGAAATTAATTCCCAATGGACAAAGAAAACTTAACCCAAGTAAAAAGGCTTTGCAACATATGATAACTTTCTTGAATGGTCCTTTCACATTAACCAGCATTTGCTAATCAAGTGATATTATTCCATATTTCTATTGTCAATGCAAGAAAGGGTTTGTTCATGTATTTCTCTGGATGCTCTCCCCAGTGGAATTATTGAAAAATCTCTTGAATTGCAGTTTTATAATTTAGCATTATCCATCAAAATATGATAACAAGGTTATAATCCTAATAGAAGTTATTATCTGTTTTACAGAATATCAAAGAAAGAAATTCCATTAAAGTTTGAGCTTTATAAAAGAGATTCTCGTATTTTTTCCTAAAGAAAAAAGCTTCTTTCATAGAAATAGTGAGGAAAAAGTTTATCCATAAAAATCTTCTCCAAGTTAAAAGTATGATCGAAGGAGCTATTATGCAGGATTGGAAGCATCTGTTAGCATTAAGATGGATTTCACAAGTATCAAAGAGGGTTCCGTAAGCATCAAAGAGGGTTCTATAAGCATCAAAGAAGCTTTCATAAGAGTTAAGGGAGCTTCCGAAAGTTTTGATGTGGCACCTTTGAAGACATCAAGAGGAAGTGAGGCTTTCGATAGGGTTGAAAAGGCTTCATGAGAATTATAAAAGATGCTTTCATCATGGTCGAAGGAGCCTCCATAAACGTGAAAGAAAACGTTTTTTCATAGTTCAAATAGAATGTTTTCGCATCAATTGAACCCTTCCACAGGCATCAAAAGTTTCACATATGTTAAGTAGAGCTTCCGCAAGAGTCAAGGGGTTTCACATATTTAAATGTTGCTTCCCCAGGCATAACATGGTAGGCTTCTACAATAGTCAAAGCCCGATACCTTCCACAAGAGACAAATACTTCAGCGAAAGCTACCTTCTACAAGTATTGAAAAAGTTCAATATTTTCATAGGAGTCAACAAGAATGCCTTCCGCAACCAACCAAGTAGGTGCTTCCAAAGCAGTTGACCCTTCCGTAGGGGTCACATTGTAAAGACCCGCAAATCCGTACCCTTGAATAGACACTAATCTCCAGTGATTAACTCAAGAGGAACGGAAATACGAACCCTTAGGGTTTTAAGAAAAAGGAAGAGGAAGGAAGAGGGAGAGAAGATAGAAAATAGAGAGAAAAGAAAATAGAACGAAAAAAAAATAACAGAACAACAACAGAATCTCACAATTCGCAGCGGAACAACATATAATAGATAAATGAATAATCTTTACACAAAGAACTATATCAGTTATTACATCACATTTCATTACATCATATCATCAGAGTGTACAACAACAACATCAAACAGTGCAGCGGAAAAAGAAATACTATATACTAATAATACGCCATGCCATCCAACTTGCCTCCAGCAACTCCTGAATTCCAAAATATCCTGATAAACCTTAACTCTTGACTGCCCGTGTGGAAATTGGTGGGCACCCAGAGTTTAGGAAGGAAAACAATAAACTCCGAGTCAGTCATGTGACTGGTGTGGGAACTAAAACAGTTTATTTTTCTTTAAAATCAAAATAGAGGAATATTTTAAAAATCAATTCGCAATGCTTTTTAAAAATGAGACTACCATAAGACCTCCCGCCACACACACAATGCAAACGCAGACTTGGAGGAGATTTCTTCTTATGTTAGTCAAAGATGCTTGATACGCATTAAAATCAAATCAATTTTGATATTATTATTACTGCATAGTGTAGAAGATATTTTGAAAGTAGAATATAAATCTTAGCCAGCATAGGTACCATTATATTATGCCTACTATAGCTACCTCCTCAGGAAGCAGGTTCTACAACTAAAACCCTACAAGTCTCGTATTGTTTCTTTGGATTTCCAACAAATGGTCAGGCCAAGGAACTTCCCATTGCCACATGGAAACGCCTCTGGAAGGACATCTCGAGAACCAAACCGGATCTCTACCAACACAAGGCCGGGTTACCCCTAACTGGGTAACAACTGACACGAGTATGCCTTCCCCCGGTCCTTTGGGACCTTTAACCGAGCGCTCGCAATCAACATCACACCATAAAAATAAGTGTTTCAACATGAGTAAGCATCTGGGCTCCATACCATGATACCACCCTTTTCTAGAAGGAAATGCACATACCCTAAAGGGAGCTACCCCTCATAACCTTGCTGCATCTTTCCTGTTTTGACCATTCCGGGGTGTGAGGTTCGACGAAGTTTCGTCCACAAAAACAGCTTTATACAAAGTCATGCTTTGGGTCAACAAATGATCATAGAAATGATCGCCAAGATAGACGATCAAACAAATGATCCTATCACAAATAATTAACACAATGATCATTTCACAGCAACACTCAACATGTCACATTACCAAATTGGGAATATATTGCTGATAACCTTCAACTATATAACCTCTGAGCTCGTACGTCTCAGAGAAGGGTGTTAAGCTAAGAGAATAAATTATCCGCCACCAACAGAAATATATTTGAAAGAAATCGGCTTTATATCTCAATTTGTAATGTCAGACATACAATCCATACAAGTCTGTTCCGGGCTCGAACAGAACCGAAGGCACTTACAAAGAAGTCCTTGCAATCCGAATAATCTCTCATCACGTCCGGATTTCCCATCACATATGGAGATCTCTATACCGGGGATCAGCCAGTGCAGAGACAATCAACAAGAAACCCTTTCGTTTTCGAAAATATCCGGTCTTCAACACCGGTCTTCAAATGCAATTTATAATGACGTATCACATATTCGGAATGGGTTATACGACCCCAAGGTCCTTTCCCGGTTAACCCGAATAGTGAGCGCTTATTTTAAAAAAAAAAATAAGTGTGGCATTCAATTTCAAGCAAATCACAACAAATACCTATTTAAAGGTAAATATTGATAGTCGGTTATTGAACTATCAATGGATATGCACAACATCACCAGATTCCAAATAATTTTCCAAATTATTTATTTTCCAAAAATATCTTTATAAGATATATATATTTTCCATTCTTTAAAAATAAATCAATATTTATTTTTAAACTCATTTTCCAAATTCCATTTATAAATTCTATATTGAATTTACATTCCAAAATATTTATGAATATACGATTTCCATTTGTTTTCAAATATTCATTTTCAATTTATCTTCAAAAAGATAAATTCAAAATATTCACTTAATATTGGAAAAGCATTTCCATACTTATTTATTTATAAGTAATCCACAAGTCTTTTATTTTCTACACTTGGAAAATATTCAATATACTCTAATCGAAATTAAGTATATATTTCATTCTTTAAGGAAATTATTCTCTTAAACATATTTCCTTGGGCCAAAACGAATGTTGCGTAAAATATCGTTACGACAACCCAAAATCCCTAGTATAGGGATTCGAAATTAAAATAGATATATAAATCCCAATACTATAGAAAACATTTCCTTTCGGAAATCATTTACTAAACAACAGTGTTATAGTCTACCATTTCCTTCTATTTCTCGAAAACGTCTATTTCAACAATGAATGTTGAAATCTATGGTTTCGATAGTTAATACATATTAAAACATCTTTAGATCGTTTTAATTCTATTTAAAACATCTCATCCAAAACATTTCTTTAACATATTATTCACTATTCAAAAACATGAATATACTTGTTAACCAATTTCATCATTTCTATTCCTTTTATTTTAAAGGATTATTCACTGTCTAAAACATGAATATAACTCCATTAATAAATTACAACAATTTACTTATCAACATAAGTCGTTGCGGATTTATAAAATAATGTTTATAAATTTCATTTCTATTTATTTTATAACAACTTCCTTTTATAAATTTCCTTTATTAACTTATTCGATTTATAACTCAATTATATACCGAAAGTCCATATTATAAGTTAAATGCTTATAATTTATTTATTTGCAAAATCGTTCCTTAAACTTCATAATTATAAATCTTATAATTTATAAGATTCATTTATTTATCCAAATCTATTCCTTAAATAACTTTATAAATTTTTATTTATAAAATTCCATTTATAACTTCACCGTTATAATCCTATAGATTTCATTCATTTATGAAATTCATTCACAATTCATTCTAACACTTATAAAAGCTCTTTTTATAGTTCCAATTTTTTTAATTTATAAATATCAATTTATAAATCTTTTATATGGATCGATTTATATTATTCTTTTAAAACGTCTTTAAACTCCTTTATAATTTCATCATTTTGATTTGTAAAATAATCAAATTTTATAAATCCTATTTTAAACTTTTTATACTAAATTCAGAAATCCCAGTTTAAACTATTTTATAAAATCATTAATCCCATATTTTCAAAAAATCAACTTTTAACTGTATTTCTCAAAAAACATAATTCTTTATAATATTAAAATTATAACGTTTATTTATTTAAGATGAATTAATTCCAAAAATATTTTATAAACGTATACTTTCAAAAATCACTATAGAAATCCCTTAAAATCAAAATCGTTATTTTTAACCTCAAAATTGAATTCGATGATGCAACACATCTAATAGTCAATCACGACTTTCCAATATCATATATCGATATGATAATCAATCAAACATCACAATATCTAAAATCAAATAAATATTTGTGAGGAATCCAGTTGGATCCCTCCAACCTGTTTCCCTGCATCCACAGACATTAGCACAATACCCATTCCACTTCGAGGTGGAATATCGCGGTATATGGGATTTATAAAAATATTATCCGCTTACTAACGGCGCAATAGGGTCTCATCCGCTATACAAGGCGGGAAATCAATCAACTGCAATATATACATATGCCAATATATATATATTGCTATATATATAGATATATCCTACTATATCTAATATCACAACCAACAACAATCAATAGATAAACTGCAAATCCAACTTATAAATTTATTTGAGTGAGAAGTTCTCACCTTTGCTTTTATTAGCAATCCATTTCCATCTTGACTCGATTTTTTTTGATTTATACCTTGTATAAATATTTACACAATTTATTAATATTCGAACAAATCGAATAATAAATTTTCGTTTAATAATTTCGATTCATCGGTGATTTCATTTTAATAGTTAAATTAACTGATAGTTTTATTTAAACTAATTTCTTCTTTAATAAATTTATTTTAACTAAAAATTAAATTTAATTAACCAAACTCTCTTTTAATAACTTAATCAATTATAAATTCAATTTTTAACTAAAAATTTTCTTTTTAGTAACTACAATAGATAAAACAAATTTATCATCGTAAACTATTTATTTTATAACAACTTAACTAATCATTTTACTTTAAATTAATATCTTTATATCAATTTCTTTTAATAAATTATTCTTAGTAACACAAAAATAAATTTAGATTTAATTAACTCACCCTATAATTAAATTTATCCAACTAATTATTAAATTTCTTTTTCTTATCAATTAATAATTTTAATTGACCAATATTAAATTTATATAAATTTTCTGGTTTCAAATTAAAAATCTGAATTCAAACTCATTATCCTTTTAACCAAAAATTTTAAAACTAATTTTTCTTTATTTCAACTGCATATAAGTTAAAATCGAATTTTCATATAAACTCAACATTTAAACTTCCAATATAAATATATATAACCTGCCTTTAAATTTTTGTACCGTAAAAATACTTTTCCTGTATATTAAAATAAAAAGCCAAAACTGCTTTTCATATCTTACTGCAATTTTAAAATCCCATATTTTTATATTTAGATTAAATTAAATTAAAAAAAAACAAAATTTTTTTTATACCTCACTGTGAAAATCATCAGCTCGAACTCGAGCTCCTCGTCGCCGCTGTCGCACAGTTGCCGCCGCCATCTCGTACGTGCGGCACCCTCCAATTTATGGCCAACACGAGCGCCGCTACCCCACGTTCTCCCCCAAATCGCGAGCGTCACCGCTAGTCACCGCCTCACGCGCGAGCACGCACGCGTCACCTCCTCTAGCCTCGACCCCAATTCACGAAACCCACGCCGCCGTTGCCGCTGCCATCGAATCGCGCCTCTCCTAACTCGCGCGACCTCGCCCCCCACGCCTGCGCACGAGTCATGGCATCGACGTCATTTCCCCTTCGTCGACTTCGAGCCTTCAATCGATCGCAATTTACATTTTTTTTCTTCTGGGAAGCGGCCATTGTTTTATTTCGATTCTTGGCTTCGGCCATTTGATTTCTCTTCAAAGTGATCTGTTTGCATATATATATATATATATATATATACATAAAAAGAACGTGCAGAGATGGTTGTGTGATGGGTGCACGATTTCGTTCGTGATCCTAGGAGAAATTTAAGGGAGCTACAGTGTTTGATTTTGAACAAATTCTATATTTAAATTTAAATCGAATTTGATTAAATTTCAACGCGTTTATATGTCGTTTGCTCACATAACAACTCCGAAAAATACGAAATTTGAAATCCGGCAATAACTCAATATTACGGACCCAATGGAACTGGTTTCGTCGAATTCCGAGACTGTGCCTCGGACGGCTATTTTTAAATATCGATTCAAACGATATATTTTCAAAACTGAACAATTCACTTTCAAATTAAATTCTGAAGCTTCTATTATCTTCAGTATTATCAATATGAATTTTACAAGCCTTTGAAATATTTTTAATCGGCTTAAAATTGAAGATTCAAATTTTTATTCAACTTCAATAGATTAAATTCTATAATTTAATCGCCAAATTCATTCTGATAAATTTGAAATTCAAGTCAAACCATCATTCAAATATTTAAAATTAATTTGTTCAAAATTCTGGGTCGTTACAATCTTCCCCCCTTAAAAGAATTTCGTCCCGAAATTACAAGTTAAGAAGAATGCCCTTATCCCGTCTATTATTTTTCACAATCCAAATAGTTTTATCAACTTACTAACCTAAATCTTTTTACTAGAGATTCACTATCATTTCAACTAGCTTTCCAACTTCAATTATAAGTTTCAAACACATTGTTTTTCTAACAATTCAAATTTAAATTCAAATTCAAATTTTAAACTTTCAAAATTTCTCAAAAATTTTCTAACACCCTAAATTTTCGAAAAATTTCGCCAGCGTCTCCTTTGCGCGGCTAGCTCGGTACGACTACAAAATGGCACCACGGCCCCTCAGAATCAAAAAGAAAAGAGAAAGCCAAGTGAATGGAGAAGGAAATCATCAAATTTCATACTGAAATTGAAATACGTACCTTTTTGTCGAGCAATTCAATTTTTTTATCTTCGAAATCAAAATCCAATCCTTTTATAAAATCTGTACATCCTGCTATTCATAATATCCAATTCCAACATTCAAACAATTTTGCACTTTCCATTACGAAATTTCCAATATATGCTTCTTATACATTTTTACTTCACTATTGAAGTTACACATTTATTTTTATTCAATTTTACATTTCAATTCAATTCACAATTTCAATTCTCAATTCTAAATATTGAATTCTAACGATTAACTTTCATTTGCTAATTCATATTACTACTTTAAATTAGTTTTATTCACTAATTCATTTCAATTTGCAAATTTCGAAATCGATTTGTCGTTAATTAAAATTTTCAAAAATTTTCAAAAATATTCTAACTCCCAAAATTCACGGAAAATTTTGGCAGAGTCTCCTTTGTACGGAGGAGCTTTTGCAATTTCACAATATGTATAAATATGTATACATCGACCCACACGGTCGGAAAACAGAAAAACAGTTCATATTTCCTATTTTTATTGCGTAGGCATACCTTATTTAGCATTTTTAAGCAAAGCGGCTAATTATTAGCTTATTAGCACAATCAAATCCAGCCCAACGACTTCGCTGAACCTGTACTTACTTAGTTTAACCATGTCAGTGACAAATATAAGAAATCTACTAACATTCCATTCATTTTCAATAACAAATATATAGATTTCATTAGCAATACATTCAAGATAAATTCCATTAGCAATTCATATGGTTTTAATTCATCTTTAGTCGCTTACGACCAATTCACATGACATTTCAATTAAATCAAGTCGTTTATAACTCATTTTTTTCATTCTATTCATTTCTAAGCAAAACGAATTCATACTATTTTAATTGATTCAAAAATCAATTTTATTTGCTTTCATTAACTTGTATAATTTTATACAATCTTGTTTGTGTCGAACGACAATTATTTCTATGCAAATTTAATGATATTCATTTAATAGAATATCCATTCTAGTTTATAGCTAATTTAAGTTGATGCCAACTCAATTTATTTTAATTCCACTCAAGTTCAATTTGCATTTCATATTTTCATTCGGTTTATTTTATCAACCAAACAAATTTCATTCAATTTTTTTCAAATCTATTCCATTTACTAATTCATTTTAATTAGTACATTCACTTATTCATTTTAAATTTCAATTTCCATATTCAATTCATCTCGAATTTACTTTATTACTAACAAAGGGAATTTCAATTTATTTCTTTTACTTACTTGAATTTATATACAAATTCAAATTTATCTTCAAATTTAGCTCACGTCTAAACTTTAATTTAACCAGTTCAAATTCCAATTCATTAATCCAAGAATTAATAATTTATCAAATTAGTTTACTTGAATTCAATCCATTTTATTTCTTATTTAATTCCATATAATAATGATAATAATTTAACATTACTAACAACCATTCAACCATATACTATAATAATTCATAGAAAATCATTTCTTTTCTATACAAAAATAGTTTTGGGCAAAATTATCTTATTTACCCGATTCAAAAACAATTTTATATTCACTAACAAATACGCGCTCATATCTATTATTACACTCAAAGTCATTCTAGAGTACTGCTGACTCTATCTCTAATGAGTAACACCCAACAGAACCATGGTTGTCGCTTAACCATATGCTCTGATACCACATGTAAAGACCCGCAAATCCGTACCCTTGAATAGACACTAATCTCCAGTGATTAACTCAAGATGAACGGAAATACGAACCCTTAGGGTTTTAAGAAAAAGGAAGAGGAAGGAAGAGGGAGAGAAGATAGAAAATAGAGAGAAAATAAAATAGAACGGAAAGAAATAACAGAACAACAACAGAATCTCACAATTCGCAGCGGAACAACATATAATAGATAAATGAACAATCTTTACACAAAGAACTATATCAGTTATTACATCACATTTCATTACATCATATCATCAGAGTGTACAACAACAACATCAAACAGTGCAGTGGAAAAAGAAATACTATATACTAATAATACGCCATGCCATCCAACTCGCCTCCAGCAACTCCTGAATTCCAGAATATCCTGATAAACCTTAACTCTTGACTGCCCGTGTGGAAATTGGTGGGCACCCAGAGTTTAGGAAGGGAAACAATAAACTCCGAGTCAGTCATGTGACTGGTGTGGGAACTAAAACAGTTTATTTTTCTTTAAAATCAAAATAGAGGAATATTTTAAAAATCAATTCGCAATGCTTTTCAAAAATGAGACTACCATAAGACCTCCCGCCACACACACAATGCAAACGCAGACTTGGAGGAGATTTCTTCTTATGTTAGTCAAAGATGCTTGATACACATTAAAATCAAATCAATTTTGATATTATTATTAGTGCATAGTGTAGAAAATATTTCGAAAGTAGAATATAAATCTTAGCCAGCATAGGTACCATTATATTATGCCTACTATAGCTACCTCCTGAGGAAGCAGGTTCTACAACTAAAACCGTACAAGTCTCGTATTGTTTATTTGGATTTCCAACAAATGGTCAGGCCAAGGAACTTCCCATTGCCACATGGAAACGCCTCTGGAAGGACGTCCCGAGAACCAAACCGGATCTCTACCAACACAAGGCTGGGTTACCCCTAACTGGGTAACAACTGACATGAGTATGCCATCCCCCGGTCCTTTGGGACCTTTAACCGAGCACTCGCAATCAACATCACACCATAAAAATAAGTGTTTCAACATGAGTAAGCATCTGGGCTCCATACCATGATACCACCCTTTTCCAGAAGGAAATGCACATACCCTAAAGGGAGCTACCCCTCATAACCTTGCTGCATCTTTCCTGTTTTGACCATTCCGGGGTGTGAGGTTCGACGAAGTTTCGTCCACAAAAACACGCTTTATACAAAGTCATGCTTTGGGTCAACAAATGATCATAGAAATGATCACAAGATAGACGATCAAACAAATGATCCTATCACAAATAATCAACACAATGATCATTTCACAGCAACACAACACTCAGCATGTCACATTACCAAATTGGGAATATATTGCTGATAACCTTCAACTATATAACCTCTGAGCTCATACGTCTCAGAGAAGGGTGTTAAGCTAAGAGAATAAATTCTCCGCCACCAACAAAAATATGTTTGAAAGAAATCGGCTTTATATCCCAATTTGGAATGTCAGACATACAATCCATACAAGTCTGTTCCGGGCTCGAAAAGAACCGAAGGCACTTACAAAGAAGTCCTTGCAATCCGAATAATCTCTAATCACGTCCGGATTTCCCATCACATATGGAGATCTCTATACCGTGGATCAGCCAGTGCAGAGACAATCAACAAGAAACCCTTTCGTTTTCGAAAATATCCGGTCTTCAACACCGATCTTCAAATGCAATTTATAACGACGTATCACATATTCGGAATGGGTTATACGACCCCAAGGTCCTTTCCCGGTTAACCCGAATAGTGAGCGCTTATTTTTAAAAAAAATAATAAGTGTGGCATTCAATTTCAAGCAAATCACAACAAATACCTATTTAAAGGTAAATATTGATACTCGGTTATTGAACTATCAATAGATATGCACAACATCACCAGATTCCAAATAATTTTCCAAATTATTTATTTTCCAAAAATATCTTTATAATATATATATATATATTTTCCATTCTTTAAAAATAAATCAATATTTATTTTTAAACACATTTTCCAATATCCATTTATAAATTCTATATTGAATTTACATTCCAAAATATTTATGAATATACGATTTCCATTTGTTTTCAAATATTCATTTTTCAATTTATCTTCAAAAAGATAAATTCAAAATATTCACTTAATATTGGAAAAGCATTTCCATACTTATTTATTTATAAGTAATCCACAAGTCTTTTATTTTCTACACTTGGAAAATATTCAATATACTCTAATCGAAATTAAGTATATATTTCATTCTTTAAGGAAATTATTCTCTCAAACATATTTATTTGGGCCAAAACGAATATTACGTAAAACATCGTTACGACAATCCAAAATCACTAGTATAGGGATTCGAAATTAAAATAGATATATAAATCCCAATACTATACAAAACATTTCCTTTCGGAAATCATTTACTATAACAATAGTGTTATAGTCTACCATTTCCTTCTATTTCTCGAAAACGTCTATTTCAACAATGAATGTTGAAATCTATGGTTTCGATAGTTAATACATTTTAAAACATCTTTAGATCGTTTTAATTCTATTTAAAACATCTCATCCAAAACATTTCTTTGACATATTATTCACTATTCAAAAACATGAATATACTTGTTAACCAATTTCATCATTTCTATTCCTTTTATTTTAAAGGATTATTCACTGTCTAAAACATGAATATAACTCCATTAATAAATTACAACAATTTACTTATCAACATAAGTCGTTGCGGATTTATAAAATAATGTTTATAAATTTCATTTCTATTTATTTTATAACAACTTCCTTTTATAAATTTCCTTTATTAACTTATTCGATTTATAACTCAATTATATACCGATAGTCCATATTATAAGTTAAATGCTTATAATTTATTTATTTGCAAAATCGTTCCTTTAAACTTCATAATTATAAATCCTATAATTTATAAGATTCATTTATTTATCCAAATCTATTCCTTAAATGACTTTATAAATTTTTATTTATAAAATTCCATTTATAACTTCACCGTTATAATCCTATAGATTTCATTCATTTATGAAATTTATTCACAATTCATTCTAACACTTATAAAAGCTCGTTTTATAGTTCCAATATTTTTAATTTATAAATATCAATTTATAAATCTTTTATATGGATCGATTTATATTATTCTTTTAAAACGTCTTTAAACTCCTTTATAATTTCATCATTTTGATTTGTAAAATAATCAAATTTTATAAATCCTATTTTAAACTTTTTATACTAAATTCAGAAATCCCAGTTTAAACTATTTTATAAAATCATTAATCCCATATTTTCAAAAAATCAACTTTTACTGTATTTCTCAAAAAACATAATTCTTTATAATATTAAAATTATAACGTTTATTTATTTAAGATGAATTAATTCCAAAAATATTTTATAAACGTATACTTTCAAAAATCACTATAGAAATCCCTTAAAATCAAAATCGTTATTTTTAACCTCAAAATTGGATTCGATGATGCAACACATCTAATAGTCAATCACGACTTTCCAATATCATATATCGATATGATAATCAATCAAACATCACAATATCTAAAATCAAATAAATATTTGTGAGGAATACAGTTGGATCCCTCCAACCTGTTTCCCTGCATCCACAGACATTAGCACAATACCCATTCCACTTCGAGGTGGAATATCGCGGTATATGGGATTTATAAAAATATTATCCGCTTACTAACGGCGCAATAGGGTCTCATCCGCTATACAAGGCGGGAAATCAATCAACTGCAATATATACATATGCCAATATATATATATATATATTGCTATATATATAGATATATCCTACTATGTCTAATATCACAACCAACAACAATCAATAGATAAACTGCAAATCCAACTTATAAATTTATTTGAGTGAGAAGTTCTCACCTTTGCTTTTATTAGCAATCCATTTCCATCTTGACTCGATTTTTTTTGATTTATACCTTGTATAAATATTTACACAATTTATTAATATTCGAACAAATCGAATAATAAATTTTCGTTTAATAATTTCGATTCATCGGTGATTTCATTTTAATAGTTAAATTAACTGATAGTTTTATTTAAACTAATTTCTTCTTTAATAAATTTATTTTAACTAAAAATTAAATTTAATTAACCAAACTCTCTTTTAATAACTTAATCAATTATAAATTCAATTTTTAACTAAAAATTTTCTTTTTAGTAACTACAATAGATAAAACAAATTTATTATCGTAAACTATTTATTTTATAACAACTTAACTAATCATTTTACTTTAAATTAATATCCTTATATCAATTTCTTTTAATAAACTATTCTTAGTACCACAAAAATAAATTTAGATTTAATTAACTCACCCTATAATTAAATTTATCCAACTAATTATTAAATTTCTTTTTCTTATCAATTAATAATTTTAATTGACCAATATTAGATTTATACAAATTTTCTGGTTTCAAACTAAAAATCTGAATTCAAACTCATTTTCCTTTTAACCAAAAATTTTAAAACTAATTTTTCTTTATTTCAACTGCATATAAGTTAAAATCAAATTTTCATACAAACTCAACATTTAAACTTCCAATGTAAATATATATAACCTGCCTTTAAATTTTTGTACTGTAAAAATACTTTTCCTGTATATTAAAATAAAAAGCCAAAACTGCTTTTCATATCTTACTGCAATTTTAAAATCCCATATTTTTATATTTGGATTAAATTAAATAAAAAAAATTTATACCTCACTGTGAAAATCATCAGCTCGAACTCGAGCTCCTCGTCGCCGCTGTCGCACAGTTGCCGCAGCCATCTCGTACGTGCGGCACCCTCCAATTTGTGGCCAACACGAGCGCCGCTACCCCACGTTCTCCCCCAAATCGCGAGCGTCACCGCTAGTCACCGCCTCACGGGCGAGCACGCGCGCGTCACCTCCTCCAGCCTCGACCCCAATTCACGAAACCCACGCTGCCGCTGCCGCTGCCGTCGAATCGCGCCTCCCCTAACTCGCGCGACCTCGCCCCCCACGCCTACGCACGAGTCATGGCATCGACATCATTTCCCCTTCGTCGACTTCGAGCCTTCAATCGATCGCAATTTACATTTTTTTTCTGGGAAGCGGCCATTGTTTTATTTTGATTCTTGGCTTCGGCCATTTGATTTCTCTTCAAAGTGATCTGTTTGCATATATATATAAAAAAAAGAACGTGCAAAGATGGTTGTATGATGGGTTGCACGATTTCGTTCGTGATCCTAGGAGAAATTTAAGGGAGCTACAGTGTTTGATTTTGAACAAATTCTATATTTAAATTTAAATCGAATTTGATTAAATTTCAACGCGTTTATATGTCGTGTGCTCACATAACAACTCCGAAAAATACGAAATTTGAAATCCGGCAATAACTCAATATTACGGACCCAATGGAGCTGGTTTCGTCGAATTCCGAGACTGTGCCTCGGACGGCTATTTTTAAATATCGATTCAAACGATATATTTTCAAAACTGAACAATTCACTTTCAAATTAAATTCTGAAGCTTCTATTATCTTCAGTATTATCAATATGAATTTTACAAGCCTTTGAAATATTTTTAATCGGCTTAAAATTGAAGATTCATATTTTTATTCAACTTCAATAGATTAAATTCTATAATTTAATCGCCAAATTCATTCTGATAAATTTGAAATTCAAGTCAAACCATCATTCAAATATTTAAAATTAATTAAATATTCTCAAATTAATTTGTTCAAAATTCTGGGTCGTTACACACATCATCATTTACCATTCCACCTCTGCAACCATCATAACAAAAGCTTTCAACAGCATCATCACCTTTCACAAGTAGTGTTTATATACCTTCCACACATTTTAGGACACCATTTCATGCTTATCCAAGACATCTACAGCAACATAAGTACTACTTTTATACCTTCCGATGGAGTCGAAGGCTCCCGGACCTCATGCGAAAGCAACATTGAAGAGGCTGTATGGATTCAAAAGTGGCGAAAGGTCTTAAAGGCATCCTTTCTACTGAGTTGAAAGGACGGATGCGAAAGGGTCCAACCCTAAGAGTGCTATTTGGGGATCCAATTTTTCATTCTTCTGCTCTTATGCTATTTCTGATTCGTATAACCTAATTTCTAAATCAAATTGGGGATTTCACTTCATTGTAACACTTAAGCCTATGTATTCATAATGTCATTAATAAAGTGGATACTTAGCCTATTTAATCATTTAGATATCAAATTACTACTTAAATACCGTGTTTTATGTTTGACTAATTCATATACAGATTTTGGAGAAGATCTCCCTATCATTACTGCTTTCGAGACCGTCGATAGGGCTTATGTCAAAGTCCTTGATTCAAATTTGTACCTTTGCTAGGTGTTGACCGTTTCGATACTCTTTAATTTATCCCTTTCAAAGGGGTACCCTCTAATGTTATTAACTTCTTTGATATTGGTATCCCCATCCAACATTCAATCTGGTAATTTCAAACATTTCGAAAACCTTCAAAGGGACTCTTATCGGGTCAATTTCGATTCTCAAACACATTTGGGGTGTTCATATGTTATCTTGTTAACATACTCGATAATAAACTTCAAGATAAGTAGACTTCTACTTATCCTGAAAGTTAAGAGTGTTGTCAAGTAAAGGTTTGAGAGTAGTAGTACCCTAACTTGAATGGCCTAATGGTTAACCAAATGATAGTTTAAGTTTGAAATCGACTATTTAGGCTGACTATATGAAGTAATATTTTTGTATTCGAATTTGGTTTCTATAATTGATTCTTTTAGCATATGGTGGTATGTAAAATATTATTTTCATACTTAACACAAAATTATAAGGTTTGGAAACTCATCTTTATCCTGAGAATTAAGAATATATGCCAAGGCAAAGATAGTTTTCTAACTCGCTTGATTTCCTTATTAATCGAGGGATAATACTGTTTGAAATCGAAAAATGGTGGTAAGTATATTTAGTCTAATTTCTATGCGATCCATTTACTTACACTAGAATGAAAGTAGTTTAATTAATGAAAGGATTCATTGAGGAGTCTTATTGGTTGCTTTTGTGCTTAATTGTGTGGGATTTCCATGTTAAATTAAATCTCTAGTTAGGTTATGTGTTTGTTAGATGGTTAAATAACCGACCATTAAACCTTGGCCAGTTTTAAACTATTGATTGTTGGTCGAAGAGATCGGGGTCAGGTAATTATGAATTATCTCGTAACCACTTCGAACTAGCATAAGTGTTTGAAATAAGAAGACATCTTGAAAATGATAGAGTAAAAGACGAAGTTATTTGAAGTGCAAGGGCTACTTGCTACTAATCCTAAGGGGATTCCAAAAAGGATGTAGTAGAAGTAATGCCTTCGGTTTTTTATATCCTGAACAACTTGTATGGA
Organism: Allium cepa; assembly: GCA_030765085.1. Classification (NCBI taxonomy): domain Eukaryota; kingdom Viridiplantae; phylum Streptophyta; class Magnoliopsida; order Asparagales; family Amaryllidaceae; genus Allium; species Allium cepa. The sequence continues at coordinate 379,667,637 of CM060942.1, read as the reverse complement.
TGAATGGTGACAATGCATTGTTTACTAAAGGGCGATGTTAGCGTTCCAAGTAGGATTTTCTGAAAAGGTAAAACGTAGCCTCGATTCTCATGCCCAATAATGACTAAAATAAGGGAGATGCGGTAGGGCTATGTGGGTCTCACCCATTAAGGTTTGACCATTACCATTCTAGAACACTATTTATGGATTTGATATGTTTAGTGATATCTTTCTTACTCCTAAATACGACATTTAATACCCCAATGGTATTTGTCTACCAATCGTCTAAGCATATGAAACAAAAGCCTTTGGGCAAAAAGAAAAGAAAATACAACATGAAAGAAGTACAGAATCTCACAATGAAAAGAAAACATATATAATAGCACATAAGATAGTATTTACAATCATTTCCAAAATAAAACATTAGAGATACAAAAGGTACTAACTACAGCCATGGATAGTTGTACTGTCATGCCCTTATAATGCTGATACATAATAATACACACATAGCGACAATAAAATAGATTACTAGAAAACTAGATAACGATGAAGCCTCCTCCTCCACGCACCTCCAAAATGCATCTACAAGAACCTAAACTACTCGATTACTCAAAAATCGAAGTACCCAAGATGTCAAGGGAAAGAAAGAAAAACTTTGATTAGTGTAATGACCTAGAATTTTGGTCATTTGATTTTGGAATATTTAATTTGTTTAAGTATTAATATATTGGTTTAAAAAGTGAAATTGTCACGACCAACTTTTCCGTACAATTCGAACTGACAATTTACTACACATGTCTAGTCCAAATTGAACAGAAAGGTGGATGGTTAGAAAAAGAAAGTAGAAAGAAGATAGAAAGAAAATAGGAAGAAAACCAAACAACATAGAATCTCACATCAAAAACGATTAATCTATAATGCAGAACAAATCTTTACAGAAAACAAAACTGTAATGTTTATAGTACATATATCAATCATAGTATACTGACCTATTCAACACGGATAGCTGAAACATCATATCCTCACAATTGCTGTTAAGTATAACTGTAATGCAATGGAAATATAATCATCTACGTGAATACGTCTTTGGGCCTCTAGCTCCTCTCCTGAAGCTCCAGTGCTTCGAGCTAAACCAGGAGATATGCTCGGTCTGACCCGAGCATTTAGGAAAAATGACGCCCAGGTCAGTCTGGTAAAATCGGCATGAAAATTTAAATCACAAGAAACTTTATTCATTATAACTTTCAAATATACTTTTAAAAACAAAGGTATCTCTTAAGACCACGCCACATATGAACTCGATGGGCTTTCCCTTACGATTCCGGATTTTAAATAAGTTTAAATTGATAATTAATTTAGTTTTTGAATTTAAAGTTTAAGTAAATGGTTTAAATTGAATGATTTAAGTAGGAATCAATATAAGAAGTAAAAGCAAAATAGATTGAAAATAAGTTGTATAAAGGAATACAAGATGATAAATATTAATTAAATAAATAAATACACATATAAAGTAAACAAATTTGTTAAATTATAACATAATAAAAATAGAACTTCAATAAATTTCATAGTAACAAGACCAAAACAAAAAAAATTCGACATAAGACATATATATAAGACAAAAGAAGAAATACAAACATCTTTGAACTTGCAAAGGAAAAACAGCAAATATATTCCAGTATGATGACTTACAAAATGAACAAACAAAATTGGATAGTAATATAATTTGCAAGCTTATAAACATGACAGCAAATATAAGTATATTTATGTACAAGTAAATAAAGATAGGTTTAAACAAGAACAAAGAAAAAAAAATGAAATATCTAGGTACAAACAAATAAAGAAAATGATAAGCCTAAGCTTATAAAAGAAGACAAAGAAAATAAAATAAGGTAGAAACATAAAAGACTTGAGCAATTAATGCATGAATCCTTAGTATACAATATAATACTCATCAGCCGAATTTTTTTTTAATCTAACGAAGAAAAATATAATCTCTATTTTGTTGTACAAAACATTAATCACCTGTTGTACAAAAATATCTCATGTAAGCTTCTTCTATATATCAGCCTTCCTCATTTTCATTTTGTTCATCAAAACTAAACAAAACTTAAACTTAAACACGATTACAATTTAAAACAGCAACCTAGCTCAATCCAAAACAATACAAACCTGAGAATCAAAGATAGGGGTTTCTAGCTTGAAATTACAAGCCTGTTTCAACATCAAAGCATGCTCTGTTCTTATTTCTGGAAAAAAAAGAGAAAAAAATCACTATGGGTAACTTAACCCGGTATCTCCTTCTTTAGATCAGTGAGTATACAACTTTAAATTAAACTGAATATATTTAGTTGTTGCGTGTTAAATCTGAGATCTGGGATTGCTTTATTTTGTATATACATATATCAACCTCCTTTGTGTACAACTATCTGGAAGAGTAAATGCCTGTTTATATTAAAAACACCTCTGTCTTCTTGTTTCAGAACATCCAGCTTGATCGAAACCAAATATCTAATCACTTGATTATTGTTATGCTTTGTTTTCAACAGCAAATGCGTGAGTTTAAGTATAAACTAAAATTTAAGAATAGTTTCAAGGAAGAAGAGAATATGCAGAATGAAAAAATAAATATTTACAGAGCAAAATATCATTTTTTTGATGATTTCGAATGTAACGAAATATTGATTCAATTACATAATTCGAATCCTTACATAAAAATAGGATTTTTGGGCTAAGTAGGGAAATTTCACATTGCGTGGATCGAGAGCAGTTCGAGTCATTCGAATTTCCATTCTTTTGACAAATTCTGGTGATCTCGTCGTTGAGGAAGACCGGGGTTCTTAGGAATGGTAGTGGAGGGAATGGAGTGTCGAGGAAAAATATAGGGATGGTGGATGGATCATGGTGGCGGCGACGGCGACTGGTTGAAGTTTCTAGCCCTAGATTTTGTGAGGTCGAGATTTTTGTTTAGTTCATCACTATTGTTTGATCGAGTTTGACGCGGTTTGGGAAGTGGGTGGAGGAAGTGTTGAGGAGTGGATAGCCGAAGTTTCAGGTCCTCCGGTGGTCGGGGTGGCGGGTTCAAAGCGATGACAGGTTTGAGGTGGTGGTTGCTCTCGTGTTTTCCAGGTTTCGACTTGGTGCTCGAATTCATTTTTGAGAGGAGTCTGGGGATTCAGGCGGTCGAGGATTGGATTGTGGCTGATCGTCGACGTGCTCGACGTTATGGTGTTGCCTAGAGTTGTTCGGTGGTGTTGTACACGTGCATGAGCACGGTGCTTGGATCTGGAGTTGTTTTGTTTGGGCGTTTCAGGTTGTGTTCGCGTATTTTCCTTGCGTTGGCCTCGAGTGTTTAACTCGAAGTTTGGGGGTGCTGGACTCAAAGTAGGTCTGATTGTGGCTCGGGTAGACGGTTACCCCGGTTTTAAAAAGAAAAACAGAAACCTATTATGTTTTGGCGATTTAAACTGAATTTTAAATTTTAAAAGAAAATTTTAAATTGAGTTAAGATCAAAGGTTTAAATATAAAATTCAAGTTTAGTTTAAACTTAGTTTGGGTATAAATAAATTTTTAAATTTAAAATTGTTTAATAACTAAAAAGTGTTTTAAGCATTTATGTGTATTTAAAAGAATTTGTATTTAAAATGGGAATTTGAATTGTAAAGAAAGAATATAAACAAAGTTAAATCAACTTTTAAACCTGGACTTAAATTGCATCTGAATTCCAGATTTTGGAATTTAACAAGGTTTTTACAAATTTAAATATTTAAATAAGTTTAAATGTAACGAATTCATTTAATATGTGAATTCAAAGAGAAATTAATATTGAACACTTTAAATTCCTTTATAACAAAAGTATGACTTTAACATGTAACTTAAAGGTTTTAAAAGTGAATTGAATATAAGACAAATCGGTATTTATTTTAAATCTTGAAATTTAAAATGTATTTAAAAGTGAATTGAATATAAATGTTTGAACACATTTATAAGTGATAATAAAATCATTGATGAGAAAGAGATTTGACTTAAGTTAATGAAGATATAATGATGATTATAATTCATTAATTATTAAGTTAATTAAAATGAATAATTTATTTATTTAATTAATTAATGATGTGGATTAATTAAATAAGTAATTAAAGGTTTAAATTACTTAATTGAAGGTTAAAGATAAATTAAGTAAGGAATAATTAATGTTCTTTATTAATTAACTTAGTAATTTTAAGTTTAAATTTATTAATTAAAGTTAATTTAATTTAATTAAGGAATACTTAAATCGTAATTAAGAATTCATTAAGTTACAGTTGACACGTAATTAATTCAATAATTATGATTAATTAATGAGTTCTTAATTGTTAATTAATTGATAATCAATAATGATTAATATAAGTAAATTTCCTTAACAAAGTAATTAAAGGAAATTTAATTGTTAATGAAGGTCGTTAACTAAGATTATCTAAATAATTAATTAATGTGGTTAATTTTAATAATTAATTTTATTAATTAATTTAATGTTAATCATTTATGAGATTGTGTAAGTATAATTACTTGATGGTAAGTAATTAAAGAGTTAATTTCTTGAAAATAATTAATTAAGGGGTTAATTAATTAAGTAATTGGTTCAAAGGTTGATTTAATTAATATGATTAATTAAGAATAATTTAACTAATTAAGATGATTGATTAATTAATTTATATCAAAAGTTTTGTAATTAATTAATCAGGATTGGATAATTAATTCACAAGTAATTAAACTAATTGGAAATTAATTTGATTTAATTAGGATTAAAAAATTAATTAATCATGTTTATAAGTAATTATTGAATGCTTGACCTTACTTATGAATGATTGTATTGTATGAGATGCCTCGAATTGATTGACCTATCTGATCTGTGATAGTTTGTTCTGTGGATTGAGCTGTGTGAAATTTATTCATTTATTTATGGTACATTTGTATATTATCAGTGATCTGTGAATGAAAGATAAGCATTATAATTTATACCGCTTATCAACTATATTTCTGTATTTTGATCTATGATGATTTTGTTGTTGCACTATTGTGTTGATCCCCTGGACCACACCATACACACACAAATATGGATTTCACGAGAAAATCGATTAAGTCACATATTTTTGAAATGATTTCTAAATAGACAATTTGAATTCAAAGGGTTTGGAAATAGAATCGGGTTAAATGTGGAAAGCTTTTGAAATGGAATTTCAAGATAAAATTTATTTTTGAATAACTTGATAACGTTTTGAAATTAAATAATTTGATTTAAATTTGAATTCAATATTTGAAACTGAATTCTATGATTTGAAACTAGGGATAAAAATATGTTATACAAGTTATCAATGGGTTAAGCCATTTTAAAGGCATTAATTTGGGAATTGGAATTTAGATTCAAAGGCTTTAACTCGTGCAAATATAATTGGATTCTTCTGAAACGAAAACTATTTGTTTTCAAATAATTAAAGCTTTCACATAAGAAATGGATTTCCAATTTGTGTCAAAAAGATTTCTAGTTTGAAATGAGAATGATTTCCAAGTTATGGAAACATTTTGAAAGCTATAAGTTAAATCATTAATTTAAAGATTTAACGAGTTAATCAAATTGAAATGGAAATTGTTTTGAAAACCCGTAAACGGATCTTGGTGAAACTAGGTAAACTTTGTGAAATATATCTTTTTTTTAAAAGATTTGAAATGGTAATCTATTTAACCATTTGAAGAAAAGTTTTGGATTTATCAGTTGTGACTTAACTAAAATCCCAATATCCGTATATTTTTAAATATTACGCTCATTATTCGGTTTAGCCGGGAGAGGACCTTGTGTCATATAACCCATTTCTAATAGTGATACGTCGTTATGCATAGCATTTGAAGACCGGTGGTGAAGACCGGGTATTTGTGAAAACGATAGGATAACCTATCGATTGACTCTGCACTGAGTTTCTTGGGTATAGAGTTTTCCCTAAGTGATGGGAAGTCCGATCGGGGTTGTGAATACCCAGATTTGCAAGGGCTTCTTCGGAAGTGCCTTCGGTTCTATTCGAACCCGGGACAGACTTGTATGGTTGTATGTCTGACACTACACTTTGAGATATAAAGCAGATCCGTTTCAAATACATATCTTTTGGTGGCGGAGAATTTATTCCTTTAGCTTAACACCCTTCTCTAAGACGTTAGAGCTCAAAGGTTATGTAGTTGAAGGTTATCAGCGATATATTTCCAATTTGGCAGTGTGGCATGCTAAGTGCTGCTGTTTGTTAATAATCATTTGTTGATCATTTGTGATCATATCATGGCTTCTGTATGAAGCGTAGCTTTGTGGACGAGACTGCATCAGGGCCTCACACCCCGGAAATGGTCGAAACAGGAAAGATGCGGCAAGGTTATGAAGGTCGTGCCCTTTAGGGTGTGTCATTCCCTTCTGGTAAAGGGTAGTATCATGGTATGGAGCCCAGATATTTACCTATGTGGTGGGCCACAATCTCATTTTTTGTGTGGTTGTTGCTTTGTGGTTTAGAGGCGCCTCGGATAAAGGTCCCAAAGGACCGGGGGGTGGCATGCTCGAGAAGTAGTTACCTAGTTACAGCGGTAACCCGGCCTTGTGTTGGCAAAGATCCGGTTATGTTCTCGGGACGTCCTTCTAGAGGCGTACCCATGGACAGTGGGAAGTTCCTTAACCTGACCATTTGTTGGAAATCCAAACAAAACAATTCGAGCCCTTTACGATTGCAGTTGTATAACCTGCCTCCTCAGGAGGTAGCTATAGCAGGCATAATATAATGGTTCTCATGCTGGCTAAGTTTAATATTATACTTTAGAAATGTTTTCTACACTTTGCACTTATAATAATAATATGAAAGAAATTTTCTCGTATCAAGCATGTTTGACTATCATAAGGAGAAATCTCCTCCAATTCTGCGTTTGCATGGTGTGTGCGGTGGGAGGCGTTATGGTAGTTTCATTTTCTAAAAAGCATTGCGGATTTCAATTTAAATTCTTTTGTTTGTTTTGAAGACCAAACTGTTTTTGTTACTCATACCAGTCCCATGACAGACTCGGAGTTTATTGTTCCATTCCTAAACTCTGGATGCCCATAATTTTTCCACATGGGCAATCTAGAGTTGGGTTTTTATATAGTCAGGTTTAGTAGATTATCTGGACTTAGTCCAGTCTTTGGATCATGACTGCACTTGCTTATCGTTGTGAAACGTTTGAGCTAGCTTCGGATTAGAGCATTGGATTGAGGGTGCATTCTATTGAAGATATTGTTCTGCTGCTGGTGTTTTTTTCTTTTCCGCTGCTATTATCTTGTATCATATCTCTGATTTATATAGATATTCATTTTATATGTTATTGTATCAATGTTATATATATTGATATGTTCTTTTCATCCGCTGTATTGTACTTAATGGTGTTATAAGCTCCGGCGCACCAAATTCGACGTTTGGATCTTCGACATTTGAATATGAGTGTCGTATTCGATGCCGATTTTTCGAAGGTCGACTCAGGATCGCTACAAGAACGGGGTTGCATTTCTTCTAGTCAATGTCCAAAAACACACATATTCAGTAACAATGACAGAATGGTAATTAATTCTACCAATAGGGGTCCAATTAAATGCAATAAGCGGAACAATATTTTATTCCACTAAACAGATGTCAAAACATCGTAATTGAAATAAATTAACTCATCGTTATTTTTATGTGGGTAAATAACTTCAATAGATAGGTCATATAAATTTAAACGTCGATATTTGTTTTAAATCGGTAGTTTAAAATCTGTCCATTTTAAATTGCTTAAATTTTCCACTTATTCAAACTCTATAATAATTTGTTGATGACGTAGTGTTCGTCGATACGAATCCATCGCCAAAAGAATCGAGTTGATTGGATCTCACACGAACAAGTTACAGCAATTTAAAGTTTTTATCTATAAATATATAAAAATTAAGCAAGTTTAAAAAATAAATCGGACAACCTTATTTTCTTGGGCCGAAGCCCAAACCCTATACCGAGGAAAAAGGAAAAAAACTGGCACCCTTATTCCCTTCATTCTTTCTCCCAGTTCCTTCTCCTCTCTTTCTTTTGAACACTACGAATATACACGAAAAACATGCATGAACATGTACACGTATCCACTACCTCCAACCGATTGTTCTTTCCGCCAACCATCCACGCAAATCACCCATAATCGTCGCAGTCCACCTGACCACCTGGAGACGCTGCTCGACTTGGATTCGAGAATTTCGATCATTGTCACCAAACTGGAAACCCCTGCCACAAAATCACCTCCTCACACCACATCAGTCCATCGTCCACCACCTAAATTCGCCCTTAGATCCACCATAACCTCCACCACTCTCTCCCTCTGGACCACATGCTTAACTCCCTCTCCTCATATCGCATTTCCACGTGTAATCGAGACCCAAAAACAAACACCTAAAACCTTAAATTCGGCAGGTCCACCCAAATCAAGGCCAGAATCGACATTTGGCCACCGTGAACCATTCACCCACAATGCGGCACTCCTCCTCGGCCGAGGCCCGCCTTCCCTCAATGCTTATATCATCGGAAAATATTATTTTGCAAATTTTGATCATCTCTTCATTTCTCGCAATATAAGCCACTAAAAACTAAGATTTCTTTGTTAAAATTCATATTTTCATATGAGGATCACGACGGCATACTTGATTCAATGATTTAAATAAGTTTAATTTTGTCAAAACTGGTTTGCTTATTGTAATTCCAACATATCTCACTACGTACTTTATGAAATGTAACCAAACCGTTTTTAATGCAATCTATACTCAATAACAATCATTTCATTAGTTTACTCCATCATCAAAATCAAATCAGATTGAGTGATGCAGATTTTTGAACTAGTGTATGAAAGGGTTTTTGGCCACTGTTAAAATGTCAATGTGTTTTAAAAACATTTTCAGGTATTCTAAAATTAATTCTCACCTTAAACATGTTGAAAGCTTCTGAAATCTTCAAGTTGATCTTTAGTTTTGATTCGGATACTTGAAAATCTTGCTTTTGTTTTGGATTGAAAGAGCAAGCTACTTCTTTTTCTCATTACAGAGCTTTTGATATACAGTGTATTTTTTTACGGACTTTTTACAAAACTGAGCACAAACACACAAGCCCCATACACACACACACACACAAGTGTGTGTGTAGACCCATACACACAATAGTTTTGCAAAGGAGAATGATGCATACGTTGATGGATTGAAAAGAAAATTTGAGGTGATATGTTATTGCACTGAAAAGAAGTTAGAATATATGTTTTGATCTTTCTTATATTAGACCAGACAATGTACATGTTTAAATACATATATATATATATGTGTATATATGTATATATATGCACTTACCCATTTTGCTGCTTTACCCCTTTTACCAGGCAAAAGTTAACAAGTTTTCACGATACAATGTACAATGTAAAAACACCATCTTTTACTTACTTTTCTTCATTTGATTTTAATCATGCTTTCATAAAAATATATTTTGAAAAACCAGAGATATAAAGTTGTATAAAAAATTAAGTCTTCGTATTCATATATATATTTTCTTTTTTAAAATATATAACTCAAGGCACCAAAAGTATTTCTATTCCATTTTTAATAAAATATCATTTATGTTTTACATTTTTTTATATTTAAAATGTATATTTCAAAGCAAAAATGAAAATTTTGCTATACTATTTTTTAAAAACAACATTCTTATTAAAACGCCATTTGTAAAAGATTTCCTTTTTAAAATGATTTTATAACTTTTCTCATTTCTACCATATATATTTCTCCTTTTATTTTCAATATATATGTATTATTTTTAATAATTATATTTATTTAGTTCATATGTAAATTTGACATTCTTCTTAACTAATTTGTATGTATGTATGTATATATTAGAAAAATCCAATTTCAAACTCTCTCTATCTATTATACATTATATTTTCCATAAGTCAAAATCTTTTCTATTTATAATATATTTTTATTTATTTCATTTACATTTATTTGAATTCATTTTTCTTAAATTACATATAATTTCTATTGTCCTGAATATATGTATACATAAGAAATTCCCAAATAAATCAATTTTCTATTTTATATATAGTCTGGAAATTCAAAATATTATCTTTGTTTTAAAATGATGTATTATTACCAAGTCGTTTAACAAGGATTTTATTTCTGATTAAAAGACCGTATTATTGAATATTAAAAATTAATATTCAAACTTAAGACAACAAAAATTTCGGGTCATTACAGAAATAATTTAAATTTCAAATATAAAGATTAAATTAAATTTACTATCTGAATTCAAATATAGTGGTTAATTAAAATCTTTTAATTAGTGAATTTTATTTGAATAGTTTTTCAATAACTGAATTTTTATGGAATATCTATTTTAATGGATTAAATTGCTTTATTCAACTCTTTTGGGATAAATGAATATTAATACTGAATACAATTGTAAATTTATTTTCAATAATAATAGTTCAAATAAATAATTGAAAATTTTATTTATATTTTTATTACTCGATTTCCATTGACATATTTTTAATTTAATTTACTTAATTTTTTCATAATTTTTAATTTGGAAAAATATTGATATTATTTATTTGATGATTTATTGGCAGACGACAGTGTTTTTATGATTTTACAGAATCCAATAAACAGTGTATATTATTATTGTTTTGGAGTTGTGTCGTTGTTTTGAGTGTGACCATATTTTTGTTTTGTTGATTCGAAGTCCATACGCGAACAGAAAGCGGTTTTACGATATATTAAAATATAAATATACTTAAGTCAAACAAAAAAATTTGTTCCTTATCGCACACATTTCTTCTCTTTCCTCGTGTTTCTTGCCCTATCTCATATGAGCAATGACGTAAAAAAGAAATGAAGCTTATTCACTTTCAAAAATTCAAAAATAAGAATTTAACTAAACCAAAAATCATAAAACCAACATTAAAAATGTTGACTTGTTTAGAGCTTCCATCCAACATGCTTTTGATTATGTGCATTCGAAATCTAGGTGTAGGTTGAATACGGGTAGTAGACTTGGTTTAAGTTTTTGGAAATCGTGTTCATCGAATTGAAAAATTGATGTTGGATTTGGATTCAACATATTGAAGAGCACTTAGGTAGTATTTTTGGAGGGTTACAGTTCACTGGAGTGGGGACAACATTCGTATGGATGCGGGTTGGTAGTAGGTCAGGTTTTGGATGTTGAACGCGGGCGAGATGTGGTGGTGACCGCCCTAAAGCTCGTAGGATGTGGAACGCAAGGTTGTTGGTCTCGGGTGATTTAGTGCAAGGACGAAGGAGAGATTTGAGGTAGAAGAGGTCAGTTGTGGGTGTTATGCATGCAGGCATTTGGTAATTAAAATTTTGAAAGGGAAGGATTAGAGTGGGTGATTAAGTTTAAATAAGTAATTAGTGTGTATATATATGTATGTATGTATGTATGTATGTATGTGTATTAATGTTGTTAACCTTATAATTGTGGTAAATGCTGCGTATTTGGTTCTAATTGAATGCTTTCAATAGCATTAGGTTTGTACTAACGAGCGCTACATTATGGAAACGAATTGGTAAAAATTAAAGGTATTGGAATCTTACACTAAGCTCGAATGTTCTTTGAATTCAGGCGAAACCAGAACGCCTTGTCGACAACCAGAATAATGGTGAGTTAAACTCACCTTTTTTGTTAACTAGTAATGTTATATAGTTGATAAAATTTATTGATTGAATGTTTAGATGACTTTCTACTTTATCAGTTGGTTTGGATTTATTTTTACCCCGGAGCGGATGACCCTTTATATATACCAGCGTAGTAGTAGATAACCCATATTATATAATTATATATTGTGTGTGATGCAAAAGGGAAGGCTGGAGGGATCCAGTGGGATTTCTCACCATTATAGATTTTAATTTCAATAATGTTCCTGTCATATGAATTATTGGATATTAAACCTGATTGTTGGCCTTATTGATTATGTGTAATAGCCCACTTTTCCATCCCATTTGAGCCGACAATAAACGACACATGTCCAACTCAAATTGAACGAAAAGACGGATTTTTAAGGGTTGAAAGAAAATAAAGAAAGAACAGAATCTTACACGAATGGAATAATATATAACATTGAACAATACCTTTATATTGGAATTTTTTTAAAGATACGTATATCAGAGTCTAACCTAAATTCAGCTTGGACAGTTAGAAACATCCGTCCTTACAAATACTGACAAAAACAAACAACTACAGCGGATAATAGAATACGTTCATACGTAGATCTCCGGCTCTCCTCTAAAAACACTAACCGTCTTCAACTAAACCTGAAACTACTTGGATCTAACCTGAGTATTGAAAATATCCAGATCAGGCTTGATAAACCAGCGTAAGAAACTCAAATATAACTGACAGTGTCATATATTAGCCTTGGAAATAAAGTCCTTTGAAAAAAAGCGTATCTCATAAGACCCGTTCACACATAAACATGGATGGTTTTTCCCCTATGGTAACCAAAACATTTTTATATCGAAACATTGATATTATTTATAATGGTATATCCTTGAAAACATTGCAAATAAGCTTATTAATCTTAGCCGAGACTGTTGCTAATATTAAATTTCAGATACTAGGCTCTACAAACAAATCTGAATGCACTTATTGGAGAATGGATTCCATACAAATGACAAGTTAAAAGACTATCATCTGACGGTACACCTCTAGAGGGATGCACCTAGGTCTAGATACTGGGCGCCTAAACCAACACAAGACTGGTCTACCCCTCACATTGGATAGTATCGGATATGTTATCACCCTGGTCGTCACCGATCTTTAACGGGTACCTAAGTCATACATTCACCACATACTTAGACATATGTAAAGTAAATCTAGAAGTATGATGACATCTCCTAATTCGGAACGACCCACTTAGACTTACTGCTTCTAACCTGTTTCTATCATTTATAGGTGATGAGGCCTGAGGTAAACAATTGCCTTTCACATAGCACATCTTCTTCACTTTTAATGTTTCATTGTCACTTCTTTGATAACATCATTGACTTTCATGAACATACAACCTCTGAGCTCATATGTCTCAGAGAAGCGTGTTAAGCAAAGAGAAGTTGCATTCTCCGCCACCAAGCAGGTGTATTTTTGTAAATTTCAACGTTATGATCTTAGAAATGCAATGGCATACATTCGTCCATACAAGTTCGTTATGGGGCTGAACGAAACCGAAGGTACACTCATACTTCATTAGTAGCGGGAAATCCTTGCATCAGAGATTTTCATAACAGAGCACTGCTGCCACCATATGATATGGTAATTTTTACCTCAAGGGACTAGTGGAAAACAGCCTTACATTATAAAGATCCCAATCTTCAAAATCATTTGTCTTCAAACACGTTTTACTTCGAATATAGATTGGTTCGAAGTGGTTTTCAGATAGGAATCATCCAAATCCGACCCCGGTTCCTTTGAATCTAATCATCGACAAAAAAGTGTTAAGTTCATACATAATTATCAATCATCAATTAATTACTTTATTTTTCCATTCAATTTCTTAGATATATTCTTTTCAATTTATTTCATTTACTTTTCATGAGTATATGGAATCATTAAGCGTCATTTGTCAGATTATTTGATTTTTTAAACCTTTTTACATCGTGGAATAACTCCAATCATTTTCTCTTTTACTTAATCTTTTCCAAATCGTTTAATAAATCTTAATCAAAGATTTCTTTTTGTCTTAGAGTAATTTTAAGTTAATTCATTCTTTTTCTTTGGATGATATTTCAAATTTCCTCACTTAACACTCGATCCAAATTCCTTAACTTTTAAGTGGGTCAAAAGCAATGTTATTTAAGAAATTGTTTGTTGTAAACCCTAAAATTAATATTAGCAAATATTGTTGAGTAAAAAGGATCATAGAAATCATTGTTATGTTACTCAACATCAATTTTCGTATTCAATAGGTGCTATGGGAGGAATAAAGGTGGGACGCCTTTTAAATTCCATGAATATGATGAGTTCTCTCTTTGGAATTTAATACCAAGTAAAAGAAGATTATCTTTATGCAATTCAAGTTGTAGTTTATTCATTTTGGAGATTGCTTAAATTATGGATAATACAAATCATCTTTTATTTTGAAAAACTTTACATAATCTTTTTGGAGCATCCAGGCTATTCCTTCGATACGTTCCACCCCTCGCTTAAAAAGAGAAAACATAAGCCAGGTAAGTTTAGAGCACTAATTGCTCCATTCCTAACCTTAGTTAAACACCTTGTTATATCTTTCCAGAACTCACAGGCGGGACAAATATACTAGTCGTTTTCGTATACTCAATTTGTTATTACATTCAATATTATATACTTTTGTTTAAATAGTATAAACAACTTCTCTTAACCATTTATTCAAACTCTTATTAAAACATCCAAACCATCTTTAAATTACTTAATTATTCTTTTAATATCATTGAAAAAAGTTTTAGGAAAGAACTGTTAAGTTTAAAACTACGTTTCAAAAGTTATTAAAAATTACTGTGAAAAGCGTTGCGAAAAGTGTCGCAAATAGTGTTTTAAAAGCTATATTCACCAGAACGACTTTTTTATCATTTAGAAATCCATCTTTTAAAGTTAAATCTCTATTAAGACATTCTAAAGTATTTTTAGGATTTATTTTGTATTTTAAAACATTTAAAATATCAATTTTAAACTTTGGTCACTTTATTGTGAAAGCGCGATTTTTCTGGAAAATTGTTTTGGACATATTTTAGAATATGCAGATAAAATCTGGATTTTCTTTCTTTATTTATTTAAATAGATTAAATTTTTATTAGTATTTCTATATCATTTTAAAACTATTTCCAAAAGGTTTAAGCATGAAATATACAACGTTTCATTTTCAAAAGGAACATGATTTTCCTTTGTGCTCATCGATGTGTATTATTGTGACTTGATAAAATAACTTAACATTCATATCAAACAATCAATACTTGATGATCAAAGCAAATATAAGCATCCACAGAAATCATAACACAACATCAAACATGAATATATATATATGTGTGTGTGTGTGTGTGTGTGTGTGTGTGTGTTTGTGTGTATTGTTAAATAAAGTTTCTCACCATAAACCAAAGCGATAAACTTCCAACCAACATTCTAATCAACCAACACTTCACAAACAGCCTTCTACTCCATTTAACACTATAAAACAGCACCCTCTTCCGTCTAATAGTTTGGTCGACGTTTGTGATAGAGGTTGGCCAAAAGGATATAGAAGAAGCGGTAGAGCTTTGAACTTGAATTCCTAAGATTTAGATCTGAAAAATAGGTTATCTTGTATCTAATCTTAGGCCCTCTAAATCTCAAATTTTAGAAAATTAATAAACTAAAAAGTTGTTGAAAATTCTTTTCTCCTAAATTTAAAAAAAGAATCATTTGAATTCAAGTTGTTTCGAAGGAGATATGATAGAGTGAAGAAGAGGTATTATCAGACTGACAAAAATGAAACCTGAAAATGCACTTCAAAGAATTGAGTTTCATGTATATCAAACCTCAAAACTGTAAAAAGTGATTAACGTAAAATTTATAGCAACTATTATTTCATATGATTTGAAAGAAAAAATTTCTTATTTTGGGTCATCTATTTTCAGGTTATGATCAAAACAAAATGGGTTATTCTCTGTCTTAAAATCTGGGCCAGAGAATGCACTGGAAAGAAGTTGATTTTGACATGGTTATGTTTAGAATGAGACAAACTGGTCAACATGAAAGTTGTGGCCATTGGAAAATACATGATTTGAAAAAAAAATTGTATTTTGGTTCTGATTTGATGAAGTTATGGACGAAAGTCGAAGAGGTAATATAGTTTGATTTGAAGAGAATAAACATTGATTTGTTTTGAATATTTTGTAAATATTTTGACATAGTTCTTTCTAAAAAAAAATCCTATGGCTTGGAAGCCATTATAGAGGAAAGGAAGAAGATGAAGAAGCTTGAGAAAAGAAGAAGAGGAAGAAGAAGTGTGAAAGAAAGTGAAGAAGGAGGTGGGTATTTATAGAAAAAGAAAGAAGTGGTAAATTTACCAAAATAACATCTTACCAAATTACCAAACTAATCTTACTTCAAACTAAACAAATATGCACTTTTTCAACGCTGAACATCATATTTCACATCCTTACCTTATGTCTTATTCACTTAAAGATAAATTAAAGAATATCATAATTATATTGGTTTTGATTTGATGTGATTTGATGTTTACTTTTCTTACTTTTGTTAGTTTTTACTTACTTTTACTAATGACTTCTAGAAGTTTTCTAATCTTATTTAGTAAAAGTAAACTTGATTAGCATTAAAATGTGTACATTTATAGGTTTCAAACATTTTAACCAAGGTGCAACAATGTTGCAACAACTTATTTTAAACAAAATCTTGATTTTCGATAAAACATTTTACGGTCACATTTCGACGTTTTTGTTAAATTATTTATCTATGTAAACCAAACATCAAAATTGATTTTTCATTATATTTAAATAACTAAAACAAGTATATTCTACTTTTAAAATAATATAAAACAATATCTCATTTTTTTTATAAAAATACGACAATCGATATGCGACGAAATTTGTCAGCTTTTATAAAACAAGGTTTACATATTATCGAACCATTATAAAATAAATTACTATTACTATAAAATGAATTTGATATCAATTATATATATATTTAAAAAGAATTATTTAACCATTAAAACAAATTTCTCGAATATTTAATCTACTTTAATGGAATCCGACTTTTGTCAATTTTACAATGAAAATCCAAAATCTTTATTCAATATCAAAAATAAGTTTATCATTCTTATTTATCATATAAAACATGATTGTTTAAGTTTTAAAATTCTACATTTGAATATTTAAATAAATTAAATATTCCATTTTCAAAGTGGTAAAATTACGGGCTGTTACATTCACCTCTACTTAAAAGAATTTCGTCCACAAAATTACCTTAAACCTAAACCCACATATTTTTTACCTATATCATTATTTCAAAAACTTAAACCCAAAAGTTGTACCCAAATCATCCGTATAAAATATCTGATTTGATCTTCTATTCGAATTCATAACTTTATTTTTGAACTAGTATCGATCCCCCGATCCCTAGCATGGACTCTGATTAAGCTTCTAGATCAGATACACATGCTTTCCTTGCATAGCCCTCAACTATGATAGAAAACTCGAATAACTAACCACAAACCATCATCAGTGCTTGTTAACGCAAAAATGTACGCTAACTCCCCGGTGTAAATTGTGAGATAGCGAAAGCACCACCAGTTGGTAGGGGAACTAAAAATAAGCAGAGAATAGCAGAAAATAGAAAAGAGACGACAATTTTTATAGTGGTTCGGCTCAAAGTCAAGCCTACGTCCACTTTATATCTTTTATTATGATCTTTGAGTACACTTTGTTACAACCAAACTTCAAGTACAACAAACTTCAAAGACTTGAGCTTCCAAAGTAAAATCGAATCGGTGAAGAAGTTTCATCCATTCTGGAATTGATCTCTGAAGTTGTTATGATGTTGTCGGACTTGGAGAACGATTTGCTTGAATTTCAAAGTGGCAGAGTCTCGGCTTTTTAGGAAAAATCCCGCTCAAGTGTGGAGCAGGTGAGGTATTTATAGGAGAGGTTGGGCTTAGGTCGAGCTTGTCATAGGTCGTGAGCGGCCTAAGGAGTTGCGACCTAAGGAGTTGCGACATAAGAGTTATCCCGAGGCAGCATGAGTCGTTAACGACCTAGTGGATCCATCCTACACGAGATACACGCTTTGAACAACTTAGTATGTGTAATGCAGGAGTTATCTCGGCTAGCTTACGTCGCAAGCGAATTAATGGAAGAGTCAGTGTGCATGCGACTTTACCCTGGAGCTCACTAGGTCGTTGGGTCGCTAGGTCGCTCGGTCGCTAGGCCGCTAACTTGTTAGGTTGTTAGGTCGCTAACTCGTTAGGTCGCTTCCCTTCTAACTCGTTAGGTCGCTAACCCGGTTGAGCCGCGCTTTGCTTTAAGTCGTTAGGTGCACCCTGCCGTATGTCGTTAAGTTGCCTATGCCATTAGGTCGCTGGGTCCTTTAGGTGGCTGAATCCTTTGGGTCACTGGGTCCTTTAGGTCGCTAAGTTGCAAGGCTTCTTTTAGGTCGTTGAGTCACTAAATCACAAAAAAGTGGTGTTAACACATGCCTCTCGAAGAAATGGTTTTACATAACCAAAATGAAATTATATGTAAAGAAAATTTAAATATATGATTTATAAATAAAAGGGATTTAAAATCTTAGAGTTTGAGAATTTATATCTTGGTGATTTTGAAAATTTGTTTTTCAAAGGTTTTGGAAGAATAATAGTATTATTGTTTTGAAAATATTTTGATTAGAAATATTTTAAGAGAATTTTGAAAGGCAAAGAAAGCACTTAACTCACTTCGGTCGCTGAAAAATAATTTCGACAATGACTGCAGCATCATCGATGTTCATTTTACGGTTTCCATGGGAGGAATTTCTACCATTGGGTTGTGTTAAAAGGTTTTGATTTAAATCCCCAATACGATTTGTTATACAAAAAGTGAGATATATTGTAATATGTATTATTTCAAAATAGAGTGAAATATAATAGAGTGTTTAAATGTTGAAATTTTTTATCTAAGTATTATGTTGAACTTATAAGAAATTAGTCTTGTAACTTATAAATTGAGAAATAGTAAGTTAAAACAAAGTTTTTAATTGTTGAATATGAATGTTAAGAAAAGAAAATTTGAAATGAAATTTAATTTAAGTTAAAAATTGAATTTGAGTTGTATGAATTAATGAAATGAATATGAATTTAGGTTATGAAGTGATAATAAACATAAGTGGCTGTATAAAATGCGCATAATAAATTTAAGTAGTTTTTTTATGGTATGGTTCTTAAGTGATAGTAGTCTTAAAGAAGATGTTTATAAACTTAAATCAAATTTTATAAAATGATTCATAAATGAGTTTAATATGAAGTGAAATGTTGTTAAATATAAAATGATTGCGAATAAAAGAACATAAATAATGAGAATCCAATTGAAATAAATATGTGAGTTGCATGTATACTATTTAATTCACATAACTGTTTGATCCATATTCGAATATACGATTTCGAGATGATTTATATCGGTCCGAATTAGAATTTTTCACTTGATTGTCAATGGGGAACACCGGATATGAGTTTTTGATTGATTCTGGAATTCTCTATCATAGTATATAGCTATATAAGTAGAATGGAAGTCAAGTTGCCGGATCTGAATCTGCACTAGATTGGTGTGTGCATAATACTAGTTCGAAAATGAAATTGTGTGTGATCAAACGAGTGGTCAGATTTGATATTGCATACGGATGATATATGTACACCGCATGGACTTTAATAAATTAAATGTTAACATTTGAAAATGCAAATGGATATGGTTATGAATTAATTGGATGGATATTATTTGTTAGATGGTTTCTCTAGTTGCATTTGTTACATTTGCATATGGTTATTATAGAGCTACGTTATATATTGATATTATTTTTTATATGCATGTTCTCATTGGATGTCGAGTGATTAGTAGATGCAGATGGCATATGCTTCGCATTTGAAGCTCACTTTCGCATTATATTGATTATATAGCCAGTTAATACTAATAAAAGGTGCACAAATCGGATTACACATCTTATTTTTATGTTTTTCCCTACGAGATGCCTCATCCTTGAAGATGAGGTGCATATTTGTGATTATATATGTTTTGTAAATTTTTCGATCGAACCATGAAAAGGAGAAGCTGCCGAAATTTTCTGTAAATTAAAGAGTTAGAAATTTTTTGAAGAAATTTTTATCACTAAAATTTGATTTTTTTTATGTTATAACTTGGAATGATACTGGTTGGAATCTATGAATGAATTTAAATACTTAGAAAATTTTGACTATATGTAAAATAGATTGATTTTGGAAAGTTTCAAGGGGTTGGAGGCATTTTTCCTACCCATGGCAATTTCCGGGATGAAATTCTTTTAAGGGGAATAGAATATAAAGACCCGAAATTTAGGCCACCTAATTTTGGAATATTAAATTTGTTTAAGTATTAATATATTGGTTTAAAAATTGAAATAACATAAAATTTCAACTATAGGGATTTAATTAAAGGTACTATCCTGAATTCAAATATAGTGACTAATCAAAATGTTTGAATTGGTAAATTTGATATTGAATTGTGTTTCAATAATTTAATTTTTTATGGAATATCTATTTTAATGGATTAAATAGCATTATTTAACTCTTTTGGAGTAAATGAACATTAACAATGAATTTGCTACAAATTTGTTTGCAGTAATAATAGTTCAAATAAATAATCTGAAAATTTATTTATATTTCTATGACTCGATTTCTATTGAAGTAGTTTTAATTTAATTTATTTGGTTTTTCCATCATTTTTAATTTACAAAAAATATTGATATTATTCATTTGACGATTTATATATTATTTTGGAATCGCATTGCTATTTTGAGTGTGGCAATATTTTTGTTTTTTCGATTCGATGTTTGTACGCAAAAGGAAAATGGTGTAACAAGATATCCAAAAATGTACATACATGTAAGTCAAACCCAACCATTTCTACCCAATCGCATGCATTTCTTCTCTTTCTATCTCATACAAGCAATGATTAAATAAGAAAGCAAGCTTATTCACTTTCATAAATTCAAAACGAGAATTTAGCACAATGAAAAATCATAATACCAACTTTAAAAATCTCGACCTGTCTAGAGCTTCGATCCGACATGGTTTTGTTTGTGCATGTTCATAATCTGTGCGATAACCCGGATTTTTAGATACCAGATAACTATATAATTATCTGATTTAACTATTGAAAAATGCTGATTTATAGATTGAACAAATAAATCTGATAATAAATATTTATATCTGGATAAATATTTATATGATAATCTCCTAATATAATTACTTAATATTTACAATTTTTTTTTAAAAACAAATAATAATGATTGTTTATATATAGACATGAATAGATTTTAAATAGAATTATTATTTACGAATTGAATTTGTGTTTGTTTATAAATATATGTATATATATGTATATATATATATATATATTTGAGTTGATTTTAAGTTGGGTTTTAAATTGAATTTGAATTTGAACTGGAAATTGAAACGATAAATGTCTTAAAATATTTTGAATTAAAAATTATATTATATATGATTTTATTTTGAATATAATTGGTTTTATATCATTTTCTTAACAAATTATTTATATAAATTAAGAAAAGTATTTATTAATTAGGATATTAAATATAAAAGCTTATAAACCATTTAAAAATTAATTAAAAAAAGGCATTATGACAAGTGTTAGTTTGTAAATCATCCTAATAACAAGTGTAATGAGATTAAATTATATTAGTGACAAATGTTAAGGAATTTAACAAGTGTCACCTATTTATTTTTATTTTATTTTATTTTTAATATATCCTAATTAAACCTATATAAACATCTATCTCTTCTCTTTATTTATTTCTCTATCTACCCACTTTCAAAACAAAGAAACAAAGCCATAAAATAAAATCAGATCTGAGGCAAATTAAAACAAATCAAAATATTTAAACCAGAAAAAACAAAGCCTGTTAAAATTCAAACCAGGGAAATCAAAGCCTGCATCAAAAACTAAAAATAGCGATCATCTTTGCAATCTACAACCTGAAGCTCAACAATTCAAATTCAAGCAAATTCAAAAAGGGTTCAACAACTCAGATCGAAATCAATCAGCAGTTCCAATCATCAAAAGCAATACTGGATTAATTTCAAAAAGCTTCTTCTGTACAAAACTGAAAAGGTGAGTAAACTTTTATGTAAAAGTTTAGGTTATTTAAAATCTGTGCATGTGATTCCTAGAATGAATTGTGCTTTCCATGTGTATATACAAGTATGAATCCTATATATTTGTTTGCGTTTGAACTGTGCATGTCAGTTCTTCTCTATTTCATAGTTACAGATTTGCAAATAAATTAAAATTCAATATCTCTTTATCTAATCACTTTAGGATTTGGGTTTCAAACAAAATCTTTTTGATGAAGCATAGATTAAGATTTAAATTTTTATTTAAGTAAATTAAATTTGTAATTTCCCGAAAAACGAAGAAGAACGGTAGGAAACTTGAGATGTATAAAAATTCAAACATCTTAATTCTTTGATTCGGGTATATAATCTAAAACACCATCTAAAATCACGATTTTTAAAAGTGAAAACACAATTTTTAGATTGGGAATGAGTGATTATTTTGAGGTTGGCTAGAAAATAGGTTTGATGGTTTTTCTAGCGATTAGGGAACCTGGGTAGGTCAGGGTTTTTGCGGAAGCTGGCTTGGTGATCGGAGATGTTGGCAAAAACGGTGGAAGGAGGTTTAATCCACTATGGCGACGGCGATGGGTCGAATTAGGTTTTAACCCTAAGTTGTGTCGAGGCTGGAATTTTGGGTCACCGCGATGTCTCTGGTGGATCGAGTTGCACAGGACATGGGTGAAGGATGTGGGGAAGGCCTGCTAGTGTGTGGTCGGGGTTACTACATCTCTAGTGGACGACAACGTGGATTCAGGGAATTTTCAAGTAGTGATTTATGTTCTAGGTTGATCGAGTTTTCCTCGATTTCGAATTTGTGTTCAAGATGAACTTCGGTTGGTCGAAAACGAAGGGATGGGTCATCGTCGACTCGGCGGCAATAGCAAGGGTGATCGGAGCATCACCGTTGCACTGTGCAGGTTCACATGTATCTGTTGATATCAGTAGTCTAGGTAAGGGATTTTGTCTCGAAGAGATACTCGAGAATAAGGAAGGATTGCTCGGTTTGTTTTTAGGAATGTGAGTGTTGCATATTTCATGTTTTAATTTAAACGAAATTTAAGTTCATGTTTTAAAAAAAAAAAATAGAATTTTCGGGGCTGAACTCGGGTAAGTGCCAGGGTTGAACCCGAAGTGAGTAATGTTATATCAGTTTATAATTTAATAAAATGAGTTTTTAATTTAAAATAAAACAAGTTTAAATCTACTTCATTAGTAAATTCTTTATATAATAAATGTCTTAATTAATTTTTTAAGAAGTTATAATTTGTTTAACTTAAATTTGTTAAGTTAATTTTTAAGTTATTTTAAAAACTTAATGTAGAAATAAAATTGAGTATTTATTAAATGATAAATGTTTAAATTATATGATAATTAGGTAACCAATTAAGATAATGATCTACCATAAAAGGAAATTAAGGTTTTAATTATTTGAGATTAATTAAGTTAATAAAGTAATTTAAGTATAACCAATTTAAATTAATTAATGATTAAGGATTGATAAATTAATAATTATGATTTATAAGTTAATTAATTAGTGGCTAATTAATTTGTAATTAAGGATTATTAATTACATAATTAGTGAATATTAATTAATGATTATAAATTAATTAATTAAATAATTTATTTATAATTAAACATTAGTTAATTAAGTAATTAGAGATTAATTACTTAAATGATAATTACTTAATGTAAGTAATTAAAGGATTAATCTGTTGAGGACTAATTAATTTAATTAGCAATTAAAGGTTATATTAATTAATGATCAAGGTTAATTAATTGAGGATAATTAACCAATGGGTAATTACTTGATGAAAGAAATTAAAGGTAAATTACTTAAGGGTAGTGTAATTAATTAAAGGATTGATTAATTAAGGAAATTAATTAAAGGTCAGTTAATTAATGAGTGCGATTAATTATAGGATAATTAATTTGAGAAATTAATTAAGGATAAACGTAATTAATGTGAATGGGTGAAGGTTAACTAATTTGCGTTATTAATTAAAGGCTAATTATTTAATGTAACTAAAAAGGATAATTAAGGGACGATTAATTAATGGTTTGTAATTAATTAATGTTAAGTAAGTAGGATTAAAAGTGATTAAAGAAATTAATTTATTTAAATTAATTGGAATGGTGTGACTAATTTACCTTGCTTATGAATAATTGAATGATATTGTATGCCTTGGATTACTTGATATCTTTGTTAAGCGATTTGTGATGCTATGTGATATGATATGATTGGGCTGAACTGAGACAATATGGTTTGTCTATCTGTGATGAATGGCTATGTAATGTGTAATTCTGGATATGAATGGAATTGTTTAAACTTAAGCAGCATTGTTTTTAAGATGATATTGGATTCGAAGAGACCAGGGTCTTGTAACAACCCTGAATTTTGGACAATTTAAAAATGAAAATATTTAATTAATTTTAAATATTTGAATGATGGTTTAAGTTGAATTCCCAATATAACTATGAATTTGGCGATTAAATTTTAAAATTTAATCTATTAAAAGTTGAATAAAAATTTGAATTTAACTTGGAGTTGAAATTGAATATTAAATTTGTAATAGAAATTCGAACTAATGACTTAGAAGAAAAATAATTTGGATTTAAATTTGAATTGGGATTTATGAAAGATGTAAATATCTTTGAAATATGGATTACTTTGTAAACATGAAACAAGACAAAGTAGCAATTAATACAAGATCTCTAGTACACAACACTCTATCTCATCAGCCGAAATGATATGCATAAGCTTTTGAAAAAGAAAGAAAAAAATTATAAAGCATTGTACCTTGGTATTAAATGCAGCCACCCCACAAGTTAAAAAAATAAAATTGTATCACCTCTGAAAAAAATCGCGTACCTATCAGCCACCCTAAAATTTCTCAGCCGAGATTTGGTTCATAAAAAGTAAGACACGCGTACGCTGTCTCCTCCTTTTATTTTATTCAAGCCGTTTCCCTTTACCATTCATTCAAAACCCTAATCAGATAAATCAAACACGAAGAAAAAAAATGGCGGCTCTCGATTTCTTTCTTCCTCCGATCGACTAAATTTGGGCTTGTAATAATTGGGGCTTTCGTTCGATTGCGTTGCTTGGCTCGTTCGTCCTGTTTGAAAAGAAATTTGGGTTTTCGTTTTCGCGTCGACAAAGGTGAGTTTTCTCACGATTAATTTTAATCAAGTTTTTAAATTGTTTGAATTGGGTGCTTGGTTACATGCTATGATTTGGGATGTTATTTGTTATCATTTGCTCGGTTAATTTAATTTAAACTGATAAGAACAGATAAGAACAGATAAGTCTCCGCATGTATGGTTGTTGGGTGTTATTTGCTATCATTTGCTCGGTTACCTGAATTTAAACTTATGAGAACAGATGCTATCATTAATATCTGATAAGAACAGATGCTATTAAAACTTTGCTTTTAAACTGATAAGAACAGATGCTATCAAAAACTTTGCTTGTTTTGTTTTTGCTGCATGTGATGGATCTTTGAATCTGGTTAAGGAAAATGTAGTAAGGAAAATGAATACTTGTTAGCAAACCTATCCAAATCTATGTTATATGCAGTGATAAATGCTGTTCTCTTGTTAAAATGCCTGTTTGCCCGTGTGGATGGGAATTTATTTATATTGTGCTGGATGCATGCTTGTGTATATGTATATATATGCCACCTCTGTTATGTTATATAGTTTCAAGAAATTTTAATACTGTGAGCAAACATCACCCTTTAGACCTTTATATGTTTATATTTTGGTAACGTATGCAAATATAAGTATGCAAGTCTGTAAATGGACAAAAGAAGGCCTCTGCCTTTGGTTACAAGTTTTAAGACCTGTTTAAAGAGAAGAAAAGTTTAAACACTTGAAAATAATTCTTTTCTTTTGATCTGGTGGCTGTTGTGGCTTAATGTTTGAATGAACCTGTTTCTCTCAAGATAAAGTAAAGTTTTAAAAAAAAAATTATATAAGTCAAGTAATTTTTGTATTGTCTGAAGTAATTTTTGTATTCCAGAGATACAACAGTCTCTGTTCTCTGTCTCCATTTTACTGTGAGCAAAAAAAAAAACTGACCTTATTATGTTCTTAGTAATTGGATTTGTGTTGAAGTATTGATATTAAATTGTGCCTGAATTACTGTATGAATTTGCTTACATGACCCTGTATTGACGCAGCGGATTAATCAAACAAAACTTCGATCGATGAAATGTAGCAATCGGTGAGTTGAAGATACCAAAACGCCCAAGTTCGTTGATCCAAAGATACCGAACTCTAGCTATCTCAAACACGTTGATAGCGCACTATACCGTGTTCAAAGATCTACGATTCTTCGCACGTTGATCTAGCGCACTAGATTCCGTGAATCGGCTTCTACGATCGTTGAATCGAGCGCACTCGATTAACCGAAAGAGGAGATAGGAGATTACACTCAACTACCAATTGGTATGAAAGCACAAAGCTAACAAAAGGAAATTTTATTCAATATTCAACTACCACAAAAATTACAACACACACGCTATTTATAGAGAATTACAACTCAACCAACAACAACACCCAACTCTTAGGTCGGCACCGACTCACGACCCATTTTAAGTCGTGACCGACTTAACACTTGCGACTCAACGTTTTTACAACAGACCAAAATTCAACCGACTCATCCAAGGTCGTTAACGACCTAACACATTACATCTATGACCGACTCATCTCTTGCCGACTCAACAAGCCCAGCGACTCACGACTCAACCGACTCATCAACTGACCGACTCAATCTTCCATCAGTTGAACCCTTCTCCCTCTTGATGTTAACTCGGGCACGACTTATGGATAAGTTGTTGAGTCGTGTACGACTCATCAGGTACGAACACCCCACGATCTCCTTGAGTCGTAATCTTGTTCCCTTAACTCGTATGCGACTCAAGTATCTGTTATCTCGTGCCTCCTCTTCTCTCGCCCAATTAGGTCGGGAAACGTTCCATGCTCTTGAGTCGGAGACGACTCAAGCCCGATGCCTCATCTCCCCTTTTGTTAAGCCGTAGCTCGTTCCTCCAAGCTTCGTTAGGTCGGACACGACTCATGCATCTATTAACCCGTGAACGACTCATCAAACACGTATGACTTAAGCCGTCAAGAGATGCATCCCTCTCATATATCTCCTTCAATTGTCTCGTGTACGACTTACGAGTTAAATCCGAAGCTCCGTCAAGAGATGCATCCCTCTCATATATCTCCTTCAATTGTCTCGTGTACGACTTACGAGTTAAATCCGAAGCTCCTTGACTTGTGCACGACTTAATATGGTCTAACTTCTGAATTCCCATAGGCCTTGCTGCATCATCCTCCCCTGGTTGAGAAAAATTCGACCTCGAATTTGTAAATTCTTCCTCAACAACCTCATTCCCATGATACGGAATTAAGTGTTTGATGTTAAAAACATCAGAAGTATAAACATCATCTGGTAACTTTAATCGATAAGCATTCTCATTGATTTTCTTCAAAACTTCAACTGGACCAATCTTTCGCGCCTTCAACTTGTTATAAGCACCCACTGGAAAACGATCCTTTGTTAACACGGCATAAACCAAATCGCCTTCATTAAGTTCAACATTTCGACGTTTCAAATCTGCAAACTTCTTATATTTCTCGTTCGACTTTTCCAATCGTTCCTTAACGATTCTATGACATTCAGTCAGCTCATCAACAAAATCAGCACCTCGTTTAACTGTTCCCTTCGACTTTGGTACTACTGCTAAATCCAACGGTCCCCTGGGTAAATTTGAATAAACAATCTGAAACGGACTGAATCCCGTGCTACGGTTTACTGCATGATTATGAGCAAATTCAGCTTGGCATAATTTCAGGTCCCAACTTCTCAAATTATCCTGTACAAGACAACGCAACAAATTTCCCAATGACCTGTTAACAACTTCTGTCTGCCCGTCAGTTTGTGGATGATAAGCACTGCTAAATTTCAGTTTCGTTCCCACCATCTTCCACAAACTCAACCAAAAGTGACTCAGAAAACGAGTATCTCGATCAGAAACAATAGATTCTGGTAAACCATGAAGTCGATAAATCTCCTTGAAAAATAACTGCGCCACTCGAACTGCATCTGCTGTCTTCTTGCAAGCAACAAAATGTGCCATCTTTGAAAACCTGTCCACCACAACAAATATCGAATCATTTCCCCTTTGAGTTCTCGGCAAACCCAAAACGAAATCCATGCTAATATCAACCCATGGCTTAGTTGGTACTGGTAATGGCATATACAACCCTGCATTCGTTGCTGTCCCCTTTGAAACCTGGCAAATATGACATCGCTCCACGAACCTTTCAACCTCTTTCCTCATCGACGGCCAAAAATAAGACTGTGAAATCAACTGCAAAGTACGATCACGGCCCACATGTCCTTCCTCGTGCAATTCCTTCACAATTTTCATCCTCAAACTACAATCCGGAATACATAAACGATTTCCTTTAAACAGAAAACCATCAACTAACATGAATTCATCGGTACTCCCATCCTTCACTTTCTCAACATATTTCACAAAGTAAGGATCTCCTTCAATCATCTCAGGCAACATTTCAAACCCCGTCACTTCAACCTTCATTGTCGTTAGTAAATGACTCCTCCTACTCAAAGCATCAGCTACTCGATTCGTCACCCCTGATTTGTGTTTAACGACAAAGGTAAACTGCTGTAAATAAGAAATCCATGATGCATGTCTCGCGGAGATCTTATCCTGCCCCTGTAAGTGTTTCAAAGCTTCGTGATCAGTGTACAGAACAAATTCCTTCTGAAATAAGTAATGTCTCCAATGCTTAACAGCCTGAACAACAGCATAAAATTCAACTTCATATGTACTGTATCTCATCTTTGCCCCTGACAACTTCTCACTGAAATAGGCAACTGGTTTCCCATTCTGACTCAATACTCCTCCGATACCAACCTTCGAAGCATCAGTGTGTAATTCAAACAATAACTGAAAATTCGGTAAAACAAGAATTGGTGCAGACGTCAACAATTCCTTGATTCTCTCAAAGGCAACTCCCGCTTCTTCTGACCACACAAACTGTTTCCCTTTCATGCAATCAGTCACTGGCGCCATCACGCTACTGAAGTGTGGAATGAATCTTCGGTAGAATGACGCTAGCCCATGAAAACTTCGTACTTCTGTAATTGTCTTTGGCTGTGGCCAATTCCTGACTGCCTTCACTTTACTCTGGTCAACTTGAATACCTTTCCCTGAAACAACATAACCAAGGAATAAAACAGTAGGTGTCATAAACACACATTTCTTTGTAGCAGCATAAAATTGTTCTTCGCGAAGAATAAGCAATACTTCCCTCAAATGTAGAACATGCTCCTCCATACTCCTGCTATAAATCAGAATATCATCGAAGTACACCACAACGAATTTCCCAATGAATGGTCGAAAGATTTGATTCATCACCCGCATGAATGTACTAGGTGCATTAGACAAACCAAATGGCATAACCAACCATTCGTACAACCCCTCTCTAGTTTTGAAAGCTGTCTTCCATTCGTCTCCAGGTCTGATACGAATTTGATGATAACCACTCTTCAAATCAATCTTTGAAAATATAGTTGCCCCACTCAACTGATCCAACAAATCATCCAACCTTGGCATAGGAAATCTGTAACGTACAGTGATCTTATTCAAAGCTCTACTATCAGTGCACATCCTCCAAGTTCCGTCCTTCTTGGGTACCAACAATGCTGGCACAGCACATGGACTCAAACTTTCCTGAATACGTCCCTGTTCAAGCAACTCTTCCACCTGCCTTCGTAATTCCTCATGTTCCTTTGGACTCATTCGGTAATGTGGTCGATGTGGTAACACTGCTCCTGGAACAAGATCAATCTGATGTTGAATGTCTCTAAGTGGCGGTAATTCCTTTGGTAACTCCTCTGGAAAGACATCTTCAAATTCTTTCAAAACAGGCTTTACTTCTTCTGGAATCTCAACTTCTTCGCTACTCTCTCTCCCAATTAACAGAAACATTTCCGGTTCTTCCTCTACTTCCTTGACAAACTCTTTCAAAGTCAATAGAGTTTTCAATTCTTCAATCTCCTCCAGTTTGTTCTCCTTCTGCTGTTGCTTCTTAGGAACCAAAGTGATTTTAGTACCCTCGAACATGAAACTGTAACTATTGGCACGACCGTCATGTTGAACTGCTCTATCGAACTGCCATGGTCTGCCCAACAATAAGTGACAAACATCCATATCTACTACATCACACCAAATTTCATCTTTATACTTCTTCCCAATCGAAAAATTCACACAAGCTCTTCGACACACTTTTACTTCACCCCCTTTTCTTAACCATGCAAGCTTGTATGGTTTAGGATGCTTCTCGGTCTTCAAGTTCAACTTTCTCACTGCCTCTGTAGAAATAATATTATCACAACTTCCCGCATCAATAACGAACTTGCAAACTTTCCCCAGAATAGTACATGTCGATTGAAAAATATTGCTTCTCAACCAACTACAATCCTCCTCTTGCTTTGGTGTAAGACATGACCTCCTCATCATAAGATTACAACCTTCATCTCCCGACACTTCTTCTTCCTCCTCAACATAAGGTGTATTAGAACATTCTGCCTCCTCACCATTATCCTCCTCAACTTCTGCAACCATGGTTCTCTTCTTCGGCTTCGGACATTCATTGCTTTTGTGACCCAACTCTTGACAATTATAACACTTGAACCCACTGCTAACCTTCGCCTTCTCAGCCTCCTTCACCACTGGCTTTGAAACAGGTTTAGGAACATTAGAACTTCCACCAACACCCCTTGCTTGATTATTGGAATTAGTAAACACACCACCTCCACGTCTTCCTTGTTTCTCCCAAGCTAACGCTTTCTGATGTGCTTCTGCAACGGATCTAGGATCAAACATATTAACCATATCCTGGATCTGCATTCTCAATCCCCCAATGAATCTAGCAGTTAGCTGTTCTTCCGTTTCCATAATATCATTCCTGGCAATGAGTTGGTAAAATTCATCAGCATAATCACTAACAGACTTCGTCCCTTGCCTCAGATTCTGCAACCTCTGATACATAAGTGATTGATAGTTGTAAGGTAGGAAAGTAGATCTCATCAACTTTTTCATCTTATCCCATGATTCTATCTTTGACTTTCCCATCCGTTCACGAGTAAGTTTAGTTTGCTGCCACCATGCCAAAGCTCTTCCCCTCAGCCTTGTAGCAACTAACTTCACCCTTCTATTCTCCGGCACCTCCTTGAAATCAAAGATTTCCTCCACATTTGAAACCCAATCTAAAAACTCCTCAGCAACCATCCCGCCTTTAAATTCTGGAATTTCCATTTTCATACCCGACTCCCAACGACGATCATCCTCCACATCACGGTACGAATTCCGAATTTGGTCTCGATCTCTATAATGAATACTTGCTCTATCACCCTCTTCAACAAAATCAAAAGTACGCCTACATCGATCTCGACTAATATCATCCCTTCGTTCATGCATGCTTCTTTGACTATGTCTCTCTTCATCTCTATATGCTTCATGGTCAAATTCTCGATGACTTCTTCTTTCTTCATGTGCATAGTCATGATGATCTCTTCGTGATGAAATTGATGTTTCTCTTCTATCTCTACAAGAATGTGGTGATACCCTCCTCGCTTCCGTAACCGATGGCGAAACTCGGTTTCCTCCATGGTTCGAGTTTGGTGATCTCCTCCTTTGATTCAAATCAGTCATCAATCTCTCCAATTTACCAATGCCTTCATCAAACTTTTCATTAATACGTTGTTCCATAAGCTCGGCTTCTTCTCTACGATACAAAGCTTCAACGTTTTGATGTCGGTTAGCTCTCCTTGGTGGCATGGTTGTAAACTTCACAAACTTCAACAAATTGAACACAATACTTCGAAATTTCACACAATAAAGCAATCTAGGCTCAACCTTAGATCGGCAATAGATGTTCACGGCTCACACTAACTCGGTTCAAGTTAGGTCGGCTCTACCTTGACTCGCTATGACTTGCCTCGGTACAACTTGTCTTGGCCACCTACTACAAACACTTCAATGCAATCAACAAGGCACGGCTACTCCAAGTATACACGGCCTTCTTCAAATTCAAACTCCTTGGCGCGCAAAAACTCCAAGTCAAAATCCAAACAAAGTCCAACTCCTCGATCCAAAATGAAATGGATCAAACACTCCTAACTTGATGCAACTTCAATATGAACACGATGAACTCCTTCAACTTCAAAAACTTCAAAAACTTGGCTCCAAGAATCAAACTTAGCTATGATTGGCTAAGTATGGCTCTGATACCAATAATGACGCAGCGGATTAATCAAACAAAACTTCGATCGATGAAATGTAGCAATCGGTGAGTTGAAGATACCAAAACGCCCAAGTTCGTTGATCCAAAGATACCGAACTCTAGCTATCTCAAACACGTTGATAGCGCACTATACCGTGTTCAAAGATCTACGATTCTTCGCACGTTGATCTAGCGCACTAGATTCCGTGAATCGGCTTCTACGATCGTTGAATCGAGCGCACTCGATTAACCGAAAGAGGAGATAGGAGATTACACTCAACTACCAATTGGTATGAAAGCACAAAGCTAACAAAAGGAAATTTTATTCAATATTCAACTACCACAAAAATTACAACACACACGCTATTTATAGAGAATTACAACTCAACCAACAACAACACCCAACTCTTAGGTCGGCACCGACTCACGACCCATTTTAAGTCGTGACCGACTTAACACTTGCGACTCAACGTTTTTACAACAGACCAAAATTCAACCGACTCATCCAAGGTCGTTAACGACCTAACACATTACATCTATGACCGACTCATCTCTTGCCGACTCAACAAGCCCAGCGACTCACGACTCAACCGACTCATCAACTGACCGACTCAATCTTCCATCAGTTGAACCCTTCTCCCTCTTGATGTTAACTCGGGCACGACTTATGGATAAGTTGTTGAGTCGTGTACGACTCATCAGGTACGAACACCCCACGATCTCCTTGAGTCGTAATCTTGTTCCCTTAACTCGTATGCGACTCAAGTATCTGTTATCTCGTGCCTCCTCTTCTCTCGCCCAATTAGGTCGGGAAACGTTCCATGCTCTTGAGTCGGAGACGACTCAAGCCCGATGCCTCATCTCCCCTTTTGTTAAGCCGTAGCTCGTTCCTCCAAGCTTCGTTAGGTCGGACACGACTCATGCATCTATTAACCCGTGAACGACTCATCAAACACGTATGACTTAAGCCGTCAAGAGATGCATCCCTCTCATATATCTCCTTCAATTGTCTCGTGTACGACTTACGAGTTAAATCCGAAGCTCCGTCAAGAGATGCATCCCTCTCATATATCTCCTTCAATTGTCTCGTGTACGACTTACGAGTTAAATCCGAAGCTCCTTGACTTGTGCACGACTTAATATGGTCTAACTTCTGAATTCCCATAGGCCTTGCTGCATCATCAAAGGATAGTAATTAATTTAATTAGAGGTTAATTAAATTAATTAAAAGTTAATCAATTCTGCTATGGGTGATTGATTAATATTGAATGGTTGATATTGAATGATTTATATTGGATGTTGAATGATATTGGATGATTAATATTGGGTGTTTGGTTGATACTGGATGATTTGGATGTCTATGAGATATGTGATATGCTGCATTATGAGATGAATGTTGATATGAATTATCTATTGTAATGTTATTCATCCATCTGTTTATATCATCCTGAATAAGTTAATTGTTAAACCCTTAAGTACAACTTGGACATTAAAATGGCGTTTGGTTTCGGTGAGACCGGGATCGGGTTTCCATATTTGGAATCCGAAAACCACATCGATTCCAATTAAACGTTAGGTCGTTAATCCAAGTGGAGCAAGTGAAGACTCGAGGTATAAGGGCTATACGTCAGTATAACTCTGTAGGTGATTCCGTAATGAGTTTGACGGAATAGTACTTATAGATTCGAGATGGAGATTTAGAGTGCAAGGGCTATGGTCGTTGACTCTGAGGGTGATTCCAATAATGAGTGCAACGAGATAGTGCCTTCAGTTTCGTTCGAACCCGAACGAACTTGTATGGATTGAATGCTTTCAGCACATCGTCAGGAGGACGATGAGCATTCTAAGAGATGTGTTCTATAAAGGTAATCACAGCCTCATCAACCGGGAATGGCTAAAACAGGGGAGGTGCAGCAAGGCTTCGTGGGTTGCTCTCATTGGAGAGCAAGATTTACTCCTGTCTAGAAGTCCCTTTTTATTTGGCTGTGTGGGGCGGTTGAATTCCGGACAACCGCGGGGGTTGTCTTGTTCGGGACTGTTCAGTAAGGAATGGTCCCGGCCTTGTGTTGCAGGGGATGAAGGGAGTAATCCTCGGTACGGTGATCTAGGCCACGTACTGTGACGGGCGGTACCCCAGTATCCCTGCCATTGATGGAATCCAAAATCCAATAAGTGCCTGTATGGTTTTGATTGTGCCCAACTATGTTGGAATGTGAGATGTAAGCATTCCAGCTATATCTGTATTTTATTTTGAAAACCCTAGACACTATTATAATATCACTGGATTTCCTATTAAATGTTTTGGTTAGCGTAAGGCAAAAACTTTTCCATGTTTATGTGTGGGAAGTCTTACGTGATACCTTTTCTTTTCAAAGGTTTTTCTAAAGTTAAGCAATTTTAAACCGTTTACTCACACCAGACCCCTGTCTGACCCAAGTGTTTATTTTCTGTTTTATTAAACTCTTGGGTACTCATATTACGTATGAGTAGTCAACTGATTCAGGTTTGCTTGACGAATTTTGGAGGAGATATGGAGCAGGAGGCTTCGACGTGTAGATATATTGATTCCGCTGTGTGTTTGGTATCTGTTTCTTCAATTGTACTTGAGTTGTATGAATTAGACAGATGTTTATAACTGTCTAATATGTGTTGAATAAGTTGTATAACTCTGATGTATTATGATACTATGTATTAATTTATTTGATATATTATATTTTATTCGTTCCGCTATGAGTTCTCTGATGTTGTTGTCTTTCTTCTTTCTCTTTCTTTTCTTCTTCTATCCCTTTCTTTCTTCACTAGTGATGCGATTTCGTGTAGATAGGAAGTCGGGTCGCTACATGATTCCTATATCATAATCTGATTCTTGGATATAAACCATACAATCATTAGAAATAGCTGAACTATGATCTCTTTGAGATCTTCTTAATGCTACTTGTTGTGGTACATGCATATCAGCATTATGTAAATCATTTCCTTCAGGAAGTACTTCTTCATTTACATGTTCATCATCATGCTGTTCTCCAACAGCTGGAACAATTTGGAGAATAGTAGATGGAGGAACTATTCTAGGCAATGTAACATTTATCTTTGTTTCCTTTATTTCCATTATTTCTCTTCTAGTACTCCCACTGACTTCACCAATCTCAATGAATCTCACATTACCAGCTTCTACAATTCTTGGACTATGATTAGGACAATAAAATACATATCCTTTATATTTTTCAGGATAACCTAATAAATACCCACTAATCATTCGAGAATCTAATTTCTTTTCACGTGGATTATAAATTCTCGCTTCCGCTAGACAACCCCAAACATGCAGGTGTCTTAAGCTAGGTTTCCACTTAGTCCATAATTCAAATGGAGTCTTTTGAACAGCTTTACTAAGAACCCTATTCAACAAATAATTAGCGGTTTTGAGAGCATACAACCACAAATTCTTAGGTAGTGTAGAATCTGACATCATACTCCTAATCATATCTATTAACGTCCTATTGCGCCTTTCTGCTACACCATTTTGCTGTGGTGTACCTGGCATTGTGTATTGCACACATATGCCATGGCTTTCGAAAATTTTTGCAAATGGACCTAGACACTAGCCTGACTCATTATATTTTCCATAATATTCACCACCTCTATCAGACCTCATGATTTTCACCTTTTTATCTAATTGCCTCTCAACTTACTTAACAAACGTCTCAAGGACATTCACAGATTGATATTTTTCATGAAGCAAATAGACATAACCATAGCGGGAAAATTGTCAATAAAAGTGATGAAATATTTTTCTCCATTAAAGGCTGGAGTGTACATAGGTCCGCAAATATCAGTGTGCATTATTTCAAGAAGCTGGCTGCTTCTAGTAGCTCCTTTCTTATTATGTTTGGTTTGTTTACCTTTAATACAATCCAAACATAATTCTAGAACACTAAAGTTCAAATTTGGCAAAATTTCATTACTTACTAATCTCATCATTCTTTCTTTGGATATGTGACCTAGTCTTTTATGCCATAAGAAAGCAGAATTTTCATTCAACATGCTACGTTTGCATCCAACATCATTTATTATATTCAGCAAGGAATTCGCATAAGTGTCATTCAGTTTCAATTTATATAAACCATCAACTAGAAAACCAGAACCAACATTATCAGTATTCTTATATAAATCAAAACAACCAGATTCGAACGTACATTTAAAACTAGAAATATGCAACTTACTTATGGAAATAAGGTTTCTAGATAATGAAGGTGCACAAAGGGTACTATATAAGTCTAATACATATCCACTTTCTAGAATTAGACGACAAGTCCCAATGCCTTTTATTGTGGATTTCATTCCGTTTCCCATAAAGAGAAACAATCTTTATTTGGATTTGTGGTTCGGATCATAAGAAATCCCTTTCTTTTCGAACCGAGCTATCCTTTTCAGACAGTCATTTTGATAATGTCATTTCTTTACAGAAATGACATCGAACATCCTTTAGTTCCTTCTTTTCCTTATCCTGCCCATTCTTAGCAGGTGCCTTTTTCTTCGTGAAATGACTAGATTTTCCATTCTTTTCTTTACCATCTTTATTACTCACAAAACTTACTGAGTGATTCACTTGATTTTTCAAACGTACTTCTTCCTGAACAAGTCTACTGGCCAATTCATTAACATTCCACTTATCCTTTATAGTGTTATAGTTAATTTGAAAAGGTCCATATTCAGAAGGTTGCGACTTCAGGATAAACTGGACAAGAAAAGAATCCTCTACTGTATGTCCAAGGGAGTTTAACCTTGCTGCAAGATTAGTCATCTCTATAATGTGCTCTTGCATAGTTCACAACCCATCAAACTTCATGGTCATGAGTTCTGCCATAAGAGTACCAAGGAGTGGCTTATCAGCCGAACGAAAATGCTCTTCCGCAAACAGCATATATTCCTTAGCACTTTCTGTTTGCGGAATTGTTGACTTGATGTTGTCAGCAATAGTCATCTTAATAAACATGAGGCTCAATCTGTTACTGCGTTCCCATGTTTTATGGTGTGATTTTTCTGTCTCAGTACTAGCCGTTGTAAGAACAACAGGTCTTTCTGCTTAATAAATAAATAAATAAATTTACAAGTTGGATCTGTTGCTCGATTTTTTTTATCTGCAACAAGTTGTTATGTTGAATTTATATAAGTGTGTGATTCTGTATGAATGCATAGTGTTATTTTATATACTGTAGTACTTGTTCCAGGGTCAAGAATTAATCAAAATTTACTTGCTATTAATACAATCTTTGTTATGACTTGAGCATTGGACAAAGTATGTTTGCTGTATTATAATTTGAAGCATCAACAAGCTTAAAAAATGAATTATATCTCCTCAGGAAATAAATAAGCATCAACAAGCTTAAAAAAATGAACTGGGTGCATATGCTTGTATAAATATATATAAGAGAAAAGATAGGTCCTGTTAACTTGTGCACAAAAGTTATCTTTCTAATCTAATTAACAATTATCTTTTTCTTGATTATGATCAACTGTATTTACATTTTCTCCTTTTGTTTAGAGTTGAAGTTGAACTTAGTTTTCATAAACATACTTATATTTGTTTATTTTTAAAGTCTTGTATTGAAAGAAAGG
The DNA here is from genome assembly GCA_030765085.1 of Allium cepa. Classification (NCBI taxonomy): domain Eukaryota; kingdom Viridiplantae; phylum Streptophyta; class Magnoliopsida; order Asparagales; family Amaryllidaceae; genus Allium; species Allium cepa. Next base: position 379,629,794 of record CM060942.1, on the reverse strand, counting down.
GCAGATATAGTTTTGTAATGTTACATACTCTAGTCCAGCGACATAGATTTATATAAGGTCATGACTTATAATTCTGCATGCTTAAAGTGAATATAGCCTGACACACATTTTCTTTGAATAGCATTGATTTTTAACTTGTATATATGTTAGAACTTGGGCTAGAGTGTATTATTATTATAGAATGATTTGATGACTATACTAATGTAACTTTTTGTCAAACTTGACCTGTGCATATTTTTCCAGATGCTAGTATGTATGTTTCGATTTTAACTTTATGGAAGAAAGATCATTAAAAACCATTGACTGGGTTTGTCTCATTTACTTATTGCTATGACTCTCTAAACTAGATGATTACATGAAAATGTATTCACCCGAGTTGCTCATGTATTTGCTGCCTTACACTTATTTTCTCAAACTGTCTAGGGTCACTGTGTTGAACCCAGTTACATTTGTCTGGACTTGATCATTGCTTTGATTTTCACTGTCATACCTCCATGTAATTTCGACTTCCACACTGTTGACATTTGTTCACTTAAGTTTTCACAGTTTCACATACTTATTTGAGTTTGCATTGGTGCATTTCCTTACTGAATTTGGTCGAGACTTGTTCTTTGATGTATTTCATTTGGCTTGAGTGTTGTCTCTGACCTGATGGCTTGGTTTTCATTGTCCACACCTGTTTCATGCTTCACTGCAGCTTGTTGTTGGTGTACTGATCATGTATCAATGTACACTTGTATTGTTTGTCTGTCTCTGGCCAGTGCACATTGTTGCATGCATTAAGTATTTCCCTGGCTATTTGTGTTGGGCATTTCTTGCATCACCAGTGCACTCTATATCATGGTGTATATGTGAGTTCATGCTTTGATGTTGTTTCAGTCTTCATGTTCATGTATGTCTTCCTATTCACAGTTGCCTGGTTTTGGTCTTGAATGCATTCCTGTAGCTCCATCTTGACTTGGGCTTGTAGTTGATGTCTTACTGTTACCATTTTAATTCAGTTCATTTCAAATTTATTTACTTGAATTAAGATTAATCCTGACTCGGGGGTTTTTGTGTTTTGCATAAAACACTCGGGTCAGACCGAGTATTTTTACAGCTTGAAGATTTTCATGCAGCGAAGTTAGAGAGAGGGGGATATCGCTTCACTTTTGTTTTCAGGATTTTTGTACTTAAAGATAAATTCCGCTGTATAAAAATTTAATGTATTGTATAAACTCTGATGTATAAAAGAAAAGTTCATTTATGAGAAATATGATTATTATTCTGTGATTCGATGGCTGATTCTGTTTAAATGTTATAAAATAAACAACAATCCGTCATTTTGAACGTCTCGAGTTGGTTTAATTACCGACTGGGGGCGGTCAGAAGGGCGGGTCGTCACAAGTGGTATCAGAGCTTTGGTTTACACAAAGCTTAGTTTATGGCGTTTAATATGAGTAGTTACTAGAATCACTTTAAAGAAAGAGTTTTTCAAATCTAATGAAGTATAAAATTGTTTTCTTTAAAATAAAAGGCATTTTGGAAATTAGAATCATATTTGAAAATTCCCCTCTAAATTTAGGTTTGCGATAGTTTCTCTTCGGTGAGGTCTTCTTAGATTTGAGTCCCGATCATTCGAAAATCCATTATCGAATTGCTGAGATTTATGAAAAGTAAAACGTAAGTTAAGTGAATTAATGAATTGGTTTAAATCGAATATTTTGAATATCTCCAAAGTAATAATTGGGAAACAAAATAACATGTTAATTTGGTTATAACCAAGGAGATTATTGAACTATAACTTGGGAATTTGACTCTGGATTCTTTTCAAAATTGATTTCAAATTTTGTGAAGAACGATTTAGTAAATAAATGGATTATAAGTATTTAACTTATAATATGGACTTTTGGTATATAACTAAGTTATATAAATTGAATTGAATCAAATTAATAAAGAAGATTATGAATCGAAGTTTTATAAATAGAAATGGAATTTGTAAAGATTGTTTATAAATTCGAAACCAATTGAATTGATGAATGAAACATAGAAGTTATTAAAGAAGTTATATCTGTGATTTTGGACAGTGAATAAGATATAAAAGGAATGTTTTTGGGAAAGCGATATTATGAAATGAAGTTAATGGTTTTAAAGATGTTTTAAAATGCATTAAGTATCGAATACCTAGATTTCAACATTCATTGTTGAAATAGACGTTTTCGAGAAATAAAAGGAAATGGTTGACTATAACACTGTTGTTATAGTAAATGATTTCCGAAAGGAAATGTTGTTTATAATATTGGGATTTATATATCAATCTTAAATTTCGAATCCCTATACTAGTGATTTTTGAGTTGTTGTAACAATGTTTTACGCAACATTCGTTTTCACTCAAATAAATGTGTTTAAAAGAACGCCTTCCTTAGAGAATGGAATATATACTTAATTTTGATTCAAATATATTGAATATTTTCCGTGTTGAAAATAAATGAACTTGTGAATTACTTATTAAATAAGTAAGGAAATGTTTTCCAAAATGAAATGAAAGGTTTGAAATTTTATCTTTTAAAGATAAATTGGAAAAAATGAATATTTGAAATTTGTTTCAAATGGTTAAGTTGGAAAATTATATATCTTGTAAAGATATTTTTGGGAAATTTGAACGATCAGTTCAACTTGAATATTTTCCAAAAAGATTGAATCTTGAGTTAAATTGAGTTTAACTTTGACATCAAAAACAATATAAGTTGAGCTTTGAATTTTGGATAGTCGATTTGGATTGTATGTCTAACATGGTGAATTAATGACATAGCAATTGATCTCTATTACATATATATCTGTTGGTAGCGGAGAATTTATTCTTTTAGCTTAACACCCTTCTCTGAGACGTATGAGCTTAGAGGTTATATATCGATAGACACCAATTATGTGTTGAGAATTGACGATGTAACGTGAAATCCAAATCGAATGTGAAGTCGATAATGAATTGGATTATGAATGTGAATTAGGTTTGAGATAACCTTACATTTTCAAATCGATTTAGAGGAAAATTTTAAAACGAGATGGAAAATTTTAGAATCCTCTATTTGTTATGTATGTGAATTGAGTTTTCGTAACTTATATATGTGAATGTAATAATTCGAAAACCATCAGTTTGGAAAGTCATTATTATGAAAAGTCCTATGCAAGTTTTCATAGGTATGATATGTACGAAATGTGAAATGAAGTACTATATGTATATGACATATGTTTTCTAAAAACTGAGAATATGGAAATGTACCTTCCATTTATTATTTGTGAAGGTGATTGGAACTCGGTGTGAGTGTCCATTGGAAATCGTAGCTACGTAGAATTTCCATTAGTGGAATGTCCATTGGGACTGGAATCCCCCACGATGGATCATCGTGTTGGGACTATGTGAATTGATGCTTGCGTAATTCGTGGGGCGTGATGCCTACAGTTACAAGCGATTCCACTGGGATAGTGGCGCAACCGCCGTGTAAACTGCGATCTAGAGGCCGAAGCGTAATTTGAGGGCCGAGATGCCTACGATCACGAGCGATTCTACTGGGATAGTAGCGTAACCGCCGTGTGAACCGCGATCTATGGCAACAACCATGGTGAAATTCAAGAGAGATGTGAAATCTACAGTTACAAGCGATTCTACTGGGATAGTAGCGTAACCGCCGGGTAAACTGTGATCCATGGGGGAACGTGCTTTTCATATCCATTTTTAAAAGAATTTTTAAAAAGTATTTTCACTGGGAGTTGAAACAAGTATATTTAGCACTTGGAGATTTTTAGACTTGCGCCCGGCCAGCGTATGCCTAATGTCTGTGAGAACGACGATGGACTTGTTAAACTTCGAGTTAGCAAGTATTTTCAAACTTTGAATAGAAAATCAATAGTCTGAAATTAGAATTACATAATTCTAACCTAATGAATTAAGGAAGAAGATTTTTAAATGTCTTAAAGGTCCACAGCTTTGGAAAAGATATTACATGCAAATCTCTAGCAGGAAATATTTCAAGTCTAAATCTGAGTTTTGTAAGTCGGAAAATTTTGATAAAAGACTTTTGCGTCTTGATTGTAGAAATCGACGAATAAAGCTAGTGAAATAAAATAAATGGAATGAATCCTATATTTATTTGTGAGTTTGGAACTAGGTAAAATTGTGTAGGGTATAAATATCGGTGAGATTTTAACAATCATTTTTCCTAACTTATAATTTCGGGACGAAATTCTTTCAGGAGGGAAGATTATAACAACCCTGAATTTTGGACAATTTAAAAATGAAAATATTTAATTAATTTTAAATATTTGAATGATGATTTAAGTTGAATTCCCAATATAACTATGAATTTGGCGATTAAATTTTAAAATTTAATCTATTAAAAGTTGAATAAAAATTTGAATTTAACTTTGGAGTTGAAATTGAATATTAAATTTGTAATCGAAATTCGAACTAATGAGTTAGAAGAAAAATAATTTGGATTTAAATTTGAATTGGGATTTATGAAAGATGTAAATATCTTTGAAATATGGATTACTTTGTAAACATGAAACAAGACAAAGTAGCAATTAATACAAGATCTCTAGTACACAACACTTTATCTCATCAGCCGAAATGATATGCATAAGCTTTTGAATAAGAAACAAAAAAATTATAAAGCATTGTACCTTGGTATTAAATGCAGCCACCCTACAAGTTAAAAAAATAATTTGTATCACCTCTGAAAAAAATCGCGTACCTATCAGCCACCCTAAAATTTCTCAGCCGAGATTTGGTTCATAAAAAGTAAGACACCCGTACGCTGTCTCCTCCTTTTATTTTATTCAAGCCGTTTCCCTTTACCATTCATTCAAAACCCTAATCAGATAAATCAAACACGAAGGAAAAAAATGGCGTCTCTCGATTTCTTTCTTCCTCCGATCGACTAAATTTGGGCTTGTAATAATTGGGGCTTTCGTTCGATTGCGTTGCTTGGCTCGTTCGTCCTCTTTGAAAAGAAATTTGGGTTTTCGTTTTCGCTTCGACAAAGGTGAGTTTTCTCACGATTAATTTTAATCAAGTTTTTAAATTGTTTGAATTTGGTGCTTGGTTACATGCTATGATTTGGGGTGTTATTTGTTATCATTTGCTCGGTTAATTTAATTTAAACTGATAAGAACAGATAAGAACAGATAAGTCTCCGCATGTATGGTTGTTGGGTGTTATTTGCTATCATTTGCTCGGTTACCTGAATTTAAACTGATGAGAACAGATGCTATCATTAATATCTGATAAGAACAGATGCTATTAAAACTTTGCTTTTAAACTGATAAGAACAGATGCTATCAAAAACTTTGCTTGTTTTGTTTTTGCTGCATGTGATGGATCTTTGAATCTGGTTAAGGAAAACTTAGTAAGGAAAATGAATACTTGTTAGCAAACCTATCCAAATCTATGTTATATGCAGTGATAAATGCTATTCTCTTGTTAAAATGCCTGTTTGCCCGTGTGGATGGGAATTTATTTATATTGTGCTGGATGCATGCTTGTGTATATGTATATATATGCCACCTCTGTTATGTTATATAGTTTCAAGAAATTTTAATACTGTGAGCAAACATCACCCTTTAGACCTTTATATGTTTATATTTTGGTAACGTATGCAAATATAAGTATGCAAGTCTGTAAATGGACAAAAGAAGGCCTCTGCCTTTGGTTACAAGTTTTAAGACCTGTTTAAAGAGAAGAAAAGTTTAAACACTTGAAAAAAATTCTTTTCTTTTGATCTGGTGGCTGTTGTGGCTTAATGTTTGAATGAACCTGTTTCTCTCAAGATAAAGTAAAGTTTTAAAAAAAAATTATATAAGTCAAGTAATTTTTGTATTGTCTGAAGTAATTTTTGTATTCCAGAGATACAACAGTCTCTGTTCTCTGTCTCCATTTTACTGTGAGCAAAAAAAAAAACTGACCTTATTATGTTCTTAGTAATTGGATTTGTGTTGAAGTATTGATATTAAATTGTGCCTGAATTACTGTATGAATTTGCTTACATGACCCTGTATGTATGTATATCAGTATGCATATCTGTGTATACCCGTAGTGCCTTTCTGCTTAATAAATAAATAAATAAATTTACAAGTTGGATCTGTTGCTCGATTTTTTTTATCTGCAACAAGTTGTTATGTTGAATTTATATAAGTGTGTGATTCTGTATGAATGCATAGTGTTATTTTATATACTGTAGTACTTGTTCCAGGGTCAAGAATTAATCAAAATTTACTTGCTATTAATACAATCTTTGTTATGACTTGAGCATTGGACAAAGTATGTTTGCTGTATTATAATTTGAAGCATCAACAAGCTTAAAAAATGAATTATATCTCCTCAGGAAATAAATAAGCATCAACAAGCTTAAAAAAATGAACTGGGTGCATATGCTTGTATAAATATATATAAGAGAAAAGATAGGTCCTGTTAACTTGTGCACAAAAGTTATCTTTCTAATCTAATTAACAATTATCTTTTTCTTGATTATGATCAACTGTATTTACATTTTCTCCTTTTGTTTAGAGTTGAAGTTGAACTTAGTTTTCATAAACATACTTATATTTGTTTATTTTTAAAGTCTTGTATTGAAAGAAAGGGCATATATAGTTTTGTAATGTTACATACTCTAATCTAGTGACATGGATTTATATAAGGTCATGTCTTATAATTCTGCATGCTTAAAGTGAATATAGCCTGACACACATTTTCTTTGAATAGCCTTGATTTTTAACTTGTATATATGTTAGAACTTGGGCTAGAGTGTATTATTATTATAGAATGATTTGACGACTATACTAATGCAACTTTTTGTCAAACTTGACCTGTGCATATTTTTTTGGATGCTAGTATGTATGTTTCGTTTTTAACTTTATGGAAGAAAGATCATTAAAAACCATTGACTGGGTTTGTCTCATTTACTTATTGCTATGACTCTCTAAACTAGATGATTACATGAAAATGCATTCACCCTAGTTGCTCATGTTTTTGTTGCCTTACACTTATTTTCTCAAACTGTCTAGGGTCACTGTGTTGAACCCAGTTACATTTGTCTGGACTTGATCATTGCTTTGAGTTTCACTGTCATACTTCCATGTAATTTCGACTTCCACACTGTTGACATTTGTTCACTTCAGTTTTCACAGTTGCACATACTTATTTGAGTTTGCATTGGTGCATTTCCTTACTGAATTTGGTCGAGACTTGTTCTTTGATGTATTTCATTTGGCTTGAGTGTTGTCTCTGACCTGATGGCTTGGTTTTCATTGTCCACACCTGTTCATGCTTCACTGCAGCTTGTTGTTTGTGTACTGATCATGTATCAATGTACACTTGTATTGTTTGTCTGTCTCTGGCCAGTGCACATTGTTGCATGCATTAAGTATTTCCCTGGCTATTTGTGTTGGGCATTTCTTGCATCACCAGTGCACTCTATATAATGGTGTATATGTGAGTTCATGCTTTGATGTTGTTTCAGTCTTCATGTTCATGTATGTCTTCCTATTCACTGTTGCCTGGTTTTGGTCTTGAATGCATTCTTGTAGCTCCATCATGACTTGGCTTTGTAGTTGATGTCTTACTGTTACCATTTTAATTCAGTTCATTTCAAATTTATTTACTTGAATTAAGTTTAATCCTGATTCGAGTGTTTTTGTGTTTTGCATAAAACGCTCGGGTTAGACCGAATATTTTTACAGCTTGAAGATTTTCAGTCAGCGAAGTTAGAGAGGGGGATATCGCTTCACTTTTGTTTTCAGGATTTTTGTACTTAAAGATAAATTCCGCTGTATAAAAATTTAATGTATTGTATAAACTCTGATGTATAAAAGAAAAGTTCATTTATGAGAAATAGGATTATTATTCTGTGATTCTGTGGCTGATTTGTTTAAATGTTATAAACTAAACAACAATCCGTCATTTTGAACGTCTTGAGTTGGTTTAATTACCGATTGGGGGCGGTCAGAAGGTTGGGTCGTCACAGGTCGGGTATCAGTACATACCCGTAACCACTTTGATTTGTAATCTAAAATAATTCTTTATGGATTTGACATTGGAATAAATAAGCTGGAATGGAATAAATAATGTAAACTTGGTCATTTAATTGGAGTAATGATACTTAGATGATTGTAGGATGTGTATTTGACTATGGCAAGCTAAAATTTGTAGCGAAGTACAAGTAACCCCAGGTTTTAAATAAGTTTATTGTTTAGTATTTCGTGTTTGATGGGTTTACTCACGCTGGTTTCCACCCCGACCCGGGTGTTACTTTGATGTAATGCTCGGATCAGACCGAGTATTACAGATTTTCAGGTAAGGACGCTCTAGAGCTTAGGAGGCGAGCTGGATGGCAGTAATGTACGGAGTTTACCGTTGTGTATTTGAGAGTTGTATTGATTATAGTCTGGAACAAGTTGATATAACTGTCTAGTTATGTCTATATGGTTGTAACTCTGATGTATTGAATGTAAAGTAACAATTACAGCTTTCTTTGTGTAAATGCTATTATTTTGTTATTATATTTTGATCCGCAGCGAAATGTGAGATTCTACGTTTTGTTTACTGTCTTTATTCTACCTCTTTTCTTCTTTCTTTACTATCTGAATTTTCGGCATTCGAGTTTTCAAGGTCGAAATTTCGGGTTGTTACATTTTGGTATCAGAGCTGAAGGTTAAGCAAGAACCTCGGCTCTGGTGGGTTTACTCATTAAGGATAGGGTCAATGGTACCATAGAATGAGTTGAGTGTAGTATATATGAGGGCGTATTTGTTATTTTCTTATAAAATGATTTTTATATAAGTTTATACTTTGATATATATAAAGCAATAGTTTTTCTAATATATTAAAGGAATTGGTTATTGATTACTGGGATTAAATAAAATAATAAGAATTAAATGGTATTAGAAATACAACCAATTTGAAATTGAATGAAGATAAGTTTGAAATGTATTCAAACTAAATTAAAATCCTGAATTAGTAGTGTTTTTAGAATAAGATAATATATAGTAAATTGGTTATTATCCTAAAATGGTTTGTTGTACCTTGATAATGAAATGTTTGTTAAGGAGTGAGCAAAATGAAATGTTTTAAGGAAGTAACAGTTTAAGTAAAGATGACTTGTAAATTGGAATTGAAGATAATTTAAATTGTGAAGTTTTAAAATTGAAGTCCAAAATTTGGAATTTGTTTCAAAAAATTAAAAGAAATAATAAATAGTATTGTTTACAATGTATTTGAATGAAAGGGTCCTATTTCAAACAAGAATTGTTTCAAAATTCAAAGGAATTTGTTTTGAATTAAACCAAAGGTGGTTTAAAATTTAAGGATAACTTGTTGTGCAAAGGAAATAAATATGTATATATGAGGGATATACATAATATCAAAGATGGTTTGAAATAAACTTTAACTGTTGAGTTTTAAATTTTTACTTGGAATAGGATGTGAAAACCCAAAGTGATAAGTTTTTGAACTCATAATAGGATTGGATATTAATATGAAGTTTAAAATTTGAAATGGGAATTCAAATTGGGAAAAGTCGACTGGATAATATTGAAGTGAATTTAACTTAAGGAAAGTTAAATACGTTTAGAACAAACAACCTGAATTGAAAATTTCAAGATGAGATTTAACTTGGGAAGTTAAATGGTTGATTTAAAATGAAAGTTATGAGTGATCTCAAAATGGGTTTGAGATCTGGAAATTGAAAATGGATGCTATTGATTGGTGTTTGGATAAATTTGGGTGTTTATTTAGCCTTATATCATTCTACTATTATAAATAATCTATGAAACCGAGAATTGGATTTAAAGTTAAAATTGAGTAATAAGTTGGATTCTGAAGATAAAATTATTTTTGAATTCTTATTTGAACTTTGAAATAAGATAAGTAAAGGCTATTTAAAAATGGAATTTGAAATTTGAACTTAGAATTAAATGGTTTAAAAATTCTAAGTTGATAATATATATATATATATATATATATATATATATATATATATATATATATATAAAGCTTGGTTTGATTCAAAGGATTAAATCAACATTTAAAAATTTAACTTGAATTTATGAAATTCAAGATGGTTTTTAGTTGAGATTTGAATAGAATTAGTTCAAATGTAAATTGATTTGAATTAATTTGAAGTAAAATTGAAGTTGAATAAGTTTAAATTCAAATGGGAATTGATTTGAATTTGTGATAGAAATTAAAGTTAATTAAAATTGAATTGAAACTGAATCAATTTAAATAGAAATGGAAATTTTACTTGAATTGATTGGAATGAGGGATTGGGAAATTGAATAGTTTGACTCTGAGATTATTTTCAAATGAATTATTTTAAAATAAACTGTTTTAAATTTGTTTTTCTAGATATTTACTATACAATCTTTCTTTTAAAAACCCAAAACTATTTTATACTTATTTTACAACTACTTTTGGAACTATTTGACTATTTTACAACTGTTTTATAGACTAATTATTATTTTTCAACTACTTTACAACCACTTACTATTTTACAACTATTTTACTAATTTACAACTATTTTAAAATTATTTAACTATTCTACTACTATTCGCAACTAATAACTTTTTAACAACTACTTAACTATTTCAAAAAATTTCAAGCTAGTTTCTTAATACAAGTTGGTCAGAGTGCAAACTGTCTACAATTGAATAACAATTGAGATAAGAATTGAAGTGTTAGCCCAAATGTTAATTGGGAGCAATTGTGTATAAGTGAATGGAATCAAAATGAAGGTGAATATAAAAGAGAATTGATATATCTAAATGATCAATGAAAATAAATACATAAGATGTACTTATATTACTCTATTCGTATAATGATTTGATCGAGGTTCGTGCACAGAATTTCGAGATAGTATATCGATCTGAGTTGGTAATTTTCACTCGATTTTTGAGTGCGAACCCTGGATATGGATTTTTGATCAATTTTGGAAATTCTTTATACTAGTTAGGCTATGCAAGGAGAATGACAGTTTCTGATCAAGAAACCAGATCTGAGTCTACACTTGGAAGTTGGGTGGACGATACTCGTTCGAAAGTAGAATGTGTGATCGAGTGAGAGATCAGATTTGATATTGCGTAGGGATGGTATATTTACATCATACGTGTTTAAATAAATTGAAAGGAAAAGTATATTTTGAGAAGTATACATGAATAAAGCTGGAAGTTGGATATCTTTTGAAATTCACTTTATGAAGGTAAGTGATGTGGTAAATAATTTTATAAAAGAAAATCAAACTTGAATATTTGGTTTGATGCATAGTAAAGTTATATATATATATATATATATATATATATATATATATATATATATATATATATATGTAATGTAAGATAAATCTCCCCTTGTTGAATCTATAGCCAGAAGCAAGGTTTTTGAAAGTATTTAAAGAATTAAGAGGAAATTTATACAAGTATTAAGTGATGCAAAGATTTTTCAAGATTATATATCTATATATATATATATATATATATATATACAGATGATTATGAAAATGATTTTGGGAAAAAGGTTTTTGGAACCTATAGATTCGGAAAAGGCTTTTGATTTTTGGGAAAATCAAATTTTGGAAGTATGAAAAGCCGAGATGGAACTATCGTTTTTGTCTAAAGGAGATTTTGACGTAAATCATAAAGAGTATGATTTGAAAAATACTATAAGTGTATAGTATAAAGTGTTTTGAGATTGGCTCTAGGGAAAAAGGCCCTCCCATTGAAATGAACTTGATTAGGAGATCCACGGGGTGGGTCTGCCTTGAGCCCTAAGGGGAATGCTCTAAAGTTGATTCTATAAGTAACTTCGGACAAAATTAAGTTCCTGAGGATTATGTGTAGTGGGTAGAGAAAGTCGTGGGCAATGATGCCTATAGAGACATTTGGGTTATGTTGTAACGATAGTGTAACTCGATCTCACTGTGATCTACTGTGGACCATAGCGGAAGTCGTGTGTGCCATGAGAGCCAACAGTCTACGTTCGATTTTACATCGGTAGACTGTGACTTATGGTGACATAGCTAAAGTCGAGAGGCCATGAGAGCCAAAGGCTACATTGGGACTAAACTGATGTAGTCTGCGACCTTTGATTTTGCAACGAAAATCGAGGGATCCGATGCCTATAATTACATGGACTTTTGCTATGATGGCAACGTAACCCAGGATATAACTGTGATCTGTGGCGGGTTCCATGGCGTAATCGAGGGGCACGGAGTGCCTACAGTTATCTATGGGTTTCGCCGGGATGGCAAAGTAACCATCGGGTTAACTGTGACCATGCAAGCGGTGATGATTTCCAAAGCATTCTCACCAAAAATATTCCCTCTATTTCAAAAAAGTTTTCTATATTTTCAACAAAATGTTTTCCCAAGTATTTTCACTGGGTGTTGAAAATGGGTCTGCTAAGTACTTATAGATTTTCAGTCCTATGCCTGATCAACATATGATCGAATTTCTATAAGAACAAGGATGGACTTGTGGAAACATCGAGTTATAAAAAGTAGTTCTATAAAACTATTTTGGTAATATTATATTGATTTTAAAGTGTTTTAAATTTCTTAATAAAATAGTTTATAGTTGAAAGTGATCAAAGAGTAATTTAACTGAAATAGTAGAATAATTAAATATCTGGCTTCGTTCCTTTTTAGGAATGAAAAGATTCTGAGGGGGGAGGAATGTGACAACTTGGATTTTTGGACATCAGATAATTGGAAAGTTATCTGATTTAACTATTGAAAAATACTGATTTATAGATTGAACAAATAAATCTGAAAATATATATCCAGATAAATATTTATTTGATAATCTCCTGATATAATTACTTAGTATTTACAAATTATTCTTTTAAAAACAAATAATAATGATTGTTTATAGATATTGATATGAATAGATTTTAAATAGAATTATTATTTACAAATTGAGTTTGTGTTTGTTTAAATATATACATATTTGAATTGATTTTAAATTGGACTTTAAATTGAATTTGAATTTGAATTAGAAATTCAAAAGATAAATATCTTAAAATATTTTGGATTTAAAAATTATATTATGTATGATTTTATTTAGAATATAATTGGTTTATATTATTTTCTTCGATAATTTTTATTTATATAAATTAAGAAAAGTATTTATTAATTAGGAAATTAAATATAAAAGCTTATAAACCATTTAAAAATTAATTAAAAAAATGCATAATGACAAGTGTTAGTTTATAAACCATCTTAATAACAAGTGTAATGAGATTAAATTATATAAGTGACAAAGGTAAAGGAATTTAACAAGTGTCACCCATTTATTTTTATTTTGTTTTATTTTTAATAAATCCTAATTAAACCTATATAAACATCTATCTCTTCTCTTCATTTCTTTTTCTATCTTCCTACTTTCAAAACAAAGAAACAAAGCCATAAAAGAAAATCAGTTCTGAGGCAAATTAAAACAAATCAAAACATTTAAACCCGAAAAAAACAAAGCCTGTTAATATTCAAACCTGGGAAATCAAAGCCTATATCAAAAACTAAAACCAGTGAACCAAATCAAATTTCAAACTACGATCATCTTTGCAATCTACAACCTGAAGCTCAATAATTCAAATTCAAGCAAATTCAAAAAGGTTTCAACAACTCAGATCCAAATCAATCATCAGTTCCAATCATCAAAAAAAATTCTAGATTAATTTCAAAAAGCTTCTTCTGCACAAAACCGAATGGGTGAGTAAACTTTTATTTAAAAGTATAGGTTATTTAAAATTTGTGCATGTGATTCCTGGAATGAATTGTGCTTTGCATGTGTATATACAAGTATGAATCCTGTATGTTTGTTTGTTGTAACATCCCCGCATTTTAGCCCAGTCTAATTTAATAATTGAATTAATCTTTGAAAATTAATTTGTGAATTAGATAGATTTTTTCCAAAATAAAATCAAATATTAGTTGTTTATAGATATTAATTTTAAATTTAATTGAGAATTAATTTGAAAATTTGGGAATAAAAATCTTAATTGTGTTTGAATTTCCGAATTTAATTAGATGTATGTTTGTTTATTTATATAAATGGGTTATCATTTGAAATTTGACTCGAAGTCAGAATATAAATGTATTGAAAATAAACTTGATTTGGAACTCAAGATTTTATAATTTAGAAATAAAATTATATTTATTAATTTTATATTTCTAAGGAACTAATATATATATGGGTATATATATATAATTATTTATTTGTAATGAATAGTTTTTCAAATCAATTGTTTTAAATTGTATTAGTAAAAAATAGAATGTAAGGAAGCTAAATAAAATTTTGTTTTCTAACTTTAGCAAGTATGTATTTTGATGTGAAGATTTTACTTTGAATTTAATGTGGTAAATTTTTAAATACTATTTAAAGGATAACTTCCAATATGATATTAAACAAGGTTATATAAAAAAAAATTAAAAATATACATATGTTTTGGAAATTAATAAGCTAAACATTTAAATAAGTATAGCAACTTAGGCTTGGATTGAAATACATTTTCTTTTGAAGAATGAATAAATATAGTTGTATATTTATAAATATGAAAATGTAATACATATGTTAAGTTATAAAACATAAGAGATAAATTGATTCAAAAATATTAAAATGAAAAGAGTTTAAAATAAAAATTATAAATTAATTATAAATCAAGGTTTAAAACACAATTTAAAATAACATTTGACATTTGTGAGATAAGGAGGTAAATAGAATAACAAGTGTAAAATGAAAAGAGTTTAAAATAAAAATTATAAATTAAATCAAGGCACGGATTTAAACACAAATTTTTCCATTTTGACATTTTTAAAATTTAAGCAATATGAAATAACAAGTGTTCATTCAAGATTTACAAGTGTAAATGATAAGAACAAGTGGCATTTAAATTTATTTTCCTTTAAATTAAAATGTAGAATAACATACAAAAGAGAAAAATAGGCTTCATCTTTTTCTTTGTAAATATTCAAAACAATTCAAAAAGAAAATCTCAAACAAAACTCAGATCAAACTCAAGGATAAAATGCGGAATCTGAAAGCATTATGCAAACTTCAATCTGAAACAAGCCTCAAACCTAGGAACAGAGATAAATTTGTCAAAACAAAATTGAAGCAAGAATACAGATCAAAGAAAATCAAACCTGGAATCAAAACAGAGTGCAAATCAAAACAGCTGCAGCAAGATCATTTTTAGTTTGAAAATGCAAAAGTAAAATTCAATTCAAACAAGCTGGACAGAAAGAAAAACTAGAAACCCAAAACAAATGCAAGAATCAGATCTACTTCAACTTAATAACCATCAAAAGCATCAGGATCAAAAATCAGTTTTAAATCAATTCCAGGCCTCACTATCTCTGTTCTTCTCTGGCTTCTCTGCTCTGTTCACTCAGGTGAGCAAACCTCTTGACTTTGTTGTTTATCTTGGTGTTTGGAGATGTTCGTGGTGTTATGATGGGAATATGCTAGTATGGTTGTGTGGATCTGACTGTAAGTTGCAAATATATGTGTGCATGCTTATATATAGAAGAAATCACCTCTGTCTTTATTTTACAGTTTTAAAACCTGTTAAAATTTCAAAAGCACTCCTTCCAAATTTTTTAGGCTTAGTTGTTTAAATAAAGTATGCTCAAATTAATAATATTTAGATTTTAAAATGGTTGCGCGATTTTTATGCCGCTGTGGTGGTCGATCGAGAACAATTTAGGGTTTTATCCCTTGTTTCAGTCAAAGTTAGTTTTTGCATTGCTGTAGCTTTGACGTTGCATCGGCTAGAATCGAGATTTGGGGAATGGATGTCGTGGTCTAGTGCAGTCTTGGGTAAGATGGCGAGGTGGTCGGTGATTGGGATGGACGTCGATGATGGGTTTAGTTGCTCGAAGTTTGGGTTCTGATGGAAGCTAATCTGCTCGATTTTGATTCTCGGTGGAATTGGATAATCAGGTTGTTCGTGGTGATGCAGGGGACAACCGGTGATATGCTGAAGCCAGTGTAGATGATCGTAGTCGTTTCGATCGCATGTACACGTGCACATCGATGTGCGGTATCAGTGATCGTTACTTAAAGAAGGATATGTAGCTTTGTAGTTGTGCTCGAGAATAGCTCGAGTAATTGCAATAGTGGCTCGAAGAAAATGGGTTAATGTGCATATTGGTAACAGTATTAAAATTTAAAAATAAAATCAAGTTTAAAATAAAAGAAACAGGAGTTACTCGGGGATGGACCCGAGAATTTTAGTGGTTGGCTTGGGGGATTTTACTTGTTTGCTCGGGTCATTGATAGTACAGCAGGTTTTAGAATTTTAGGTAAATATGTAACAAGGTTTAAAAAGGTAATGATAAATTTAATCAAGTTTTCAAATATACTAATTATGTTTTAGAAGTTAAAATGAAAACTTAATTAGTTTTTAACAAATTTTCAAAATATAATTGTTAAGTTAAATATTTAAAAAATTGAGAAAACAAAATGTTTTATAATCCTTAATCTAACTTAAAGATTTTAAGTTAATTAATGTATTGATGATGATTTATTTCCAAAGGTTATTAAATAAGGATTAAATAATAAAAATAAATGGTTTATTTTTTTAAATTTATGAAAGTGATTAAGGAATGATAATTAATTGAGGATTAATTAATTATTGTAACTGATTAAAAATGATTAAATAATTAAAAGTTAATTATTTAATGATTAAGGATTGATTATTTAATGATTATGGGTTGATTAATTTAATAGTTAAAGGTTAATTAATCCATTAACTAAGGTTAATTAATAAATAATTAACGAATGATTGATTAACATAAAGTGTAATTAATTAATGTAAATCAACCAGAATTAGTGATTAATCTGGTTTCAATTAATCAGATGATCAATTAACCTTATTTACGGATGAATGTATTTTATTGAATGCTGTGAATTGTTTTGTCATCTCTACTGTGTGATGCTTTGTGATTTGAATTATTTTAATTCAAGCTATGATGAATGTAATTTATTTATCTATAATGCATCTATATTATCTATCTGTGATTCTATGTATATGACAAGCGTTATAGGATTATACCGCTTATCGATATTGCTGTGATTGAATCTGTGATGATTGAATGATGTTGCACTATTGTGTGTAAAAACTCTGGACTACACCATACACACACAAATATGGATTTCACGAGGAAACTAGTTACGTCACGGATTTTTTAAAAGATTTTAAAAACTGAATTTTGAATCCAAAATAGCTTTGGAAATGTAATTGGATTAAATATGTAAGCTTTTGAAAAAGAGTTTTAAAGAGGTAAAAAGTTATTTTGTATAACTTGATAAATTTTTGGGAATTAAAATAATTTGATTTGAATTTGAATTAAATATTTGAAATTGAATTCTATGATTTGGGGTTTAAAAAGGTTATACAAGTTATAAAGGTGTTTATATGGGTTTTAAACCATTTGAAAAGCTTTGTTTTAGGAATTTAAATTTAAACCCAAGTTTATACTTGAATCACTTTAACTTAAGTAAATGTAATCAGTTTTTCCCAAAACAAAACTATTTGTTTCAATTAATAATTGCTTTCATATAAGGAAAGGGTTTTCAATTTGTATTGAAAGATTTCAAATCGAATTGAAATAGTTTTGAAAACTGTTAACTAATCTTTGTGAAAGATAGTCAAACCTTGATTTGAAATTGAAGAGCATTTAAATGGTGTACCTTTTATATAAAAGTTTTGGAATGGAATTGTTTTGTGGAAATGATTTTTGAAAACTATGAAATGAGTCTTTGATTTAAAGACCGGATGAGTTAATCCAACTTGAAATGGAATTTTTTTGAAAAGCTATAAATGAATTTTTGTAAAGATTGGTAGACCTTGTTTAAAATTGAAAGGGTCTTAAAAGTGAATCTTTTGTTTAAAAGATTTAAATGTGGAAATTGTTTAAACCATTGAAGTTTTTTGAAATGAATCTTTTTGTTTAAAAGATTGGGAATGGTAATTTGTTTTAACCATTTGAATGAAAGATTTTGGGCCTTAAGCTATGATTAAACTGAAATCCCATTATCCATATGTTTTTAAATATTGCGCTCATTATTCGGTTTAGCGGGGAGAGGACCTTGTGTCATATAACTCATTCCGAATAATGATACGACGATATGGATAGCATCTGAAGACCGGTGGTGAAGACCGGATACTTTCGAAAACGAAAGGATGACCTATCGAATGTCTTTGCACGGATTGGCCCTGGTATAGAGATTTGAGCACCCATTGTGATGGGGAGTCCGGACGTGATTAGAAATTATCCGGATTGCAAGGCCTTCTTTGGAAGTGTCTTTGGTTCTGTTCGAACCCAGAACAAACTTGTATGGATGTGTGTCTGACGTTACACTTTGAGTTGTAAAGCTGGTTTCTATCAAATACGTTTCTGTTTGGTGGCGGAGATTTATTCTCTTAGCTAAACACCCTTCTTTGAGACGTACGAGCTCAGAGGTTATATAGTTGATGGTTACTAGTGATACATTCCTAATTCGGTAATGTGGCATACGAAGTGCTGCTGATCATCTGTTGATCGAAGCATGGCTTTTGTGAAAAGCGTAGCTTTGTGGATGAGACTTCGTCGGACCTCATACCCCAGAATGGTCGAAACAGGAAGAATGCAGCAAGGTTATAGGGGGAGCGCCCTTAGGGTATGTGCATTTCCTTCTGGATAGAAGTGGTATCATGGTATGGAGCCTAGATACTTAACTTATGTGGATATCGCAAATATATATTACTTTGTGATTGTTGTTGTTGAGGATCCTCAGATAAAGGTTGTTTACAACCGGAGGATGGCATACTCGTGTCAGTAGTTACCTATTTTTTGCAGAGGTAACCCGGCCTTGTGTTGGCAGAGATCCGGTTAGGTTCTCGGGGCGTACCTCTAGAGGTGTACCCATGTAGCAATGGAAGGTTCCTTGGCCTGACCATTTGTTGTAAATCCAATCATCCAATATACGCCTTGTACGGTTTTAGTTGTAGAACTTGCCATCTAATATGGTAGCTATCATAGGCATACTATAATGGTACGTATGCTGGCTAAGGTTAATACTATACTTTCGAAAATGTTTTCCACTATGCATTAATAATTATATCAAAAAGGATTTTACGTAGTAAGCATGTTTGACTATCATAAGGAGAAATCTCCCCCAAGTGTGCGATTTCATGGTGTGTGTGCCGGGAGGCCTTATGGTAGTTTCATTTTCCAAAAAGCATTGCAGATTTCAAATTTAAATTCTTTTATTTGTTTTTTTAAATAAAATGTTTTCGTTTGCTCATACTAATCCCATGACTGAGCTGGAGTTTATTGTTCCTTTCCCAAACTCTGGGTGCCCATAATTTTTGCACACTGGCAGTCTGGAGTTAGGTTTTTTTTCAGATAGTCAGGTTTTGTAGCTTATCTGGAGCTAGTTCAGTCTTTGGATTCCGATGATTGGCCTTGCTTATCTTTGTACATCGTGTTTGGGTGCTCGAGCTACTTATGGATTGGTGCTTTGGAGATGGAGAGTGCGAGCAATGGAGTTCTCTTCTGAAGACTATTATTTCTATTGGAGATCATATTTGATTTCGGAGATACGTTCTATTGAAGATATTATTCCCGCTGCTATTCGAGTCAGGGTCGTTTCATTTGTGTTTGAACTATGCATGTCAGTTCTTCTCTATTTCATAGTTACAGATTTGCAAATAAATCAAATTTCAATATCTCTTTATCTAATCACTGTTAGGACTTGGATTTCAAACAAAATCTATTTTTTAAGCATATATTAAGGTTTAAAATTTTATTTAAGTAAATTAAATTTGTAATTTCCTAGAAAACCAAGAAGAACAGTGGAAAACTTGAGATGTATAAAAATTCAAACATCTTAATTCTTCGATTCAGGCATATAATCTAAAACACCATCTAAAAACATGACTTTTAAAGGTGAAAACACAATTTTTAGATTAGTAATGGGTAAGTATGTCGAGGTTGGCCAGAAAATAGGTTTGAGGGTTTTTTTGGCGATCAGGAACCTAGGAAGGTCGGGGTTTTTTTTGAAGCTGGCTTGGTGATCGGAGATGTTGGAAAAAGTGGTGGGTTTAAGCCGCCATGGCAGCCGCGGGTAGAATTTTGTTGTAACCCTAGGTTGTGTCGAGGCTGGAATATTGGGTCATCGCGATGTCTTTGGTGGATTGAGTTGCACAGGACTTGGGGGAAGGCTGCAGGGAAGGCCTGCAAGTGTGTAGCCAGGGTTACTAGATCCCTGGTGGAGAGCGATGTGGATTCGAGGGAGTTTTCAGGCAGTGGTTTAGGTTCTAGGTTGATCGAGTTTTCCTTGATTTTGAATTTGTGTTCCAGACGAACTTTGGTTGGTCGGAAACGAAGGGATGGGTCATCATCAACTCGGCGGCAATAGCAAGGGTGATCAGAGCATCACCGTTGCACTGTGCAGGTGCACATGTGTCTGTTGATATCGGTAGTCTGGGTAAGGGATGTTGTCTCGAAGAGATACTGGGGAATAATGAAGGATTGCTCGGGTTGTTTTCGGGAACGTGAGTGTTGCATATTTTAGGTTATAAGAAAAATGAAATTTAAGTTCAAGTTTTTTTAAAAAAAGAATTTTCGGGGCTGAACTCGAGTAAGTGCCAGGATTGAACCCGACGTGAGTAATGTTATATCAGTTTTATAATTTAATATAAAACAAGTGTTTAATTTAAAATAAAACGAGTTTAAAAATATTTCTTAAGTAAATTCTTTATAAAATAAACATCTTAATTAATTGTTTTAAGAAGTTATAATTTGTTTAACTTAAATTTGTTAAGTTAATTTTTAAGTTATTTTAAAAACTTAATTTAGAAATATAATCGAGTGTTGATTAAATGATAAATGTTTAAATTATAAGATAATTAAGTAATCAATTAAGATAATGATTTATCTTAAAAGGAAATCAAGGTTTTAATGATTTGAGATTAATTAAGTTAATAAAGTAATTTAAGTATAATTAATTAGTTTAAATTAATTAATGATTAAGGGTTGATAAATTAATAATTAAGAGTTATAAGTTAATTAATTAGAGGTTAATTAATTTGTAATTAAGGATTATTAATTAGATAATTAGAGATTATTAATTAATGATTAGAAATTAATTAATTAAGTAGTTAAGTTATAATTAAGAACTATGTAATTAGAGATTAATTACTTAAATGATAATTACTTAATGTAAGTAATTAAAGGATTAGTCTATTGAGGGTTAATTAATTTAATTAGCAATTAAAGGTTAAATTAATTAATGATCGAGGTTAATTAATTGAGGATAATTAACCAATGGGTAATTACTTGTTGAAAGTAATTAAAGGTAAATTACTTAAGGGAAGTAATTAATGATTAATTACATAGTGTAATTAATTAAAGGATTGATTAATTAAGGAATTTAATTAAGGGTTAGTAAATTAATGAGTGTGATTAATTAAAGCATAATTAATCAATGTATGTGATTATAGGATAATTAATTTGAGAAATTAATTAAGGTTAAATGTAATTAACGTGAATGGGTGAAGGTTAATTAATTTGTGTTATTAATTAAAGGCTAATCACTTAATGTAATTAAAGAGAATAATTAAAGGATGATTAATTAATGGTTTGTAATTAATTAATATTAAGTAAGCAGGATTAAAAGTGATTAAAGAAATTAATTTAATTTATTTTAATCAATTGGAATGGTGTGACTAATATACAATGCTTATGAATAATTGAATGATATTGTATGCCTTGGATTACTTGATATCTCTAATAAGTGATTTGTGATGCTATGTGATATGATACGATTGGACTGAACTGAGATAATATGGTTTGTATATCTGTGATGAATGGCTATATACTATGTAATTCTAGATATAAATGGAATTGTTTAAACTTAAGCAGCTTTGTTTTTAAGATGATATTGTATTCGAAGAGGCCGGGGTCAGGTGTTAGTACATACCTGAAAGCACTTCGATTTCTAATCTAAAATAATTCTTTATGGATTTAACTTTGGAATAAATAGGCTGGAATGGAATAAATAATGTAAACTTGGTCATTTAATCGGAGTAATGATACTTAGATGATTGTAGGATATGTATTTGACTATGGCAAGTTAAAACTTGTAGTGAAGCACGAGTTACTCCGGGTTTTAAATAAGTTTATTTATTAGTATGTCATGTTAGATAGGTTTGCTCACGCTAGTTTCCAGCCTGATCCAGTTGTTACTTTGATGTAATGCTCGAGTCAGACCAAGTATTACAGATTTTCAGGTAAGGACATTCTAGATCTCAGGAGGCGAGCTGCATGGCAGTAACATATGGAGTTTACCGTTGTGTATTTGAGAGTTGTATTGATTGTAGTCTGGAACAAGTTAATATAATTGTCCAGTTATGTGTATATGGTTGTAACTCTGATGTATTGAATGTAAAGTAACAATTACAGCTTTCTTTGTGTAAATGTTATTATTTTGTTATTATATTTGATCCGCTGCGAAATGTGAGATTGTACGTTTTGTTTTCTGTCTTTCTTCTACCTCTTTTCTTCTTTCTTTAACTATCCGAATTCCGACAATCGAATTTTTGAGGTCGAAATTTCAGGTGTTACAATCTGGGTGGAGACCGAATAAGGGTAGTAGACTAGGGTGTTTAAGTTTTTGGAAATCGTGTCCACCGAATTGCAAAATTGATGTTGGATTCGGATTTAATATGTCATAGAGCACCTAGGGTAGTATTTTGGAGGGTTACAGTTCACTTGATTGGGCGGCAAAATTTGTACAAATGTGGCTTGTAGTAAATCAGGTTTTGAATGGCAAATGCAGGCGAGATGTGGTGATGGTCGCCTTGAAGCTCGTGGGAAATGAGCGCAACGATGTTGGTCTCGGGTGATTTAGTGCAAGAACAAGAGAGAGATTGGAGGTAGAAGAGGATGGCCATGGGTGTTATGTGAACAAGCATTTGGCAATTAACATTTTGGGATAGAAGGATTATAGTAAGTGATTAAATTTAAATATGTAATTAGTGTATGTGTGTGTGTATTATTAATGTCGTTAATTTTATAATCATGATAACTTTTGCATATTAGGTCCAAATTGAATGAGGTCAGTCCTTTAGGTGTGTATTAACGACCGCTACGTTATGGATTTGAGTTGGTAGAGATTGGAGCTAGTGGAATTTTATGTTGAAATCGAACGTTTTTTGAATACAGACGAACTGGAACGCCTCGGCAAAAATTGGAATAATGGTGAGTTAAACTCGCCTTTTTTGTTAACTAGTAATGTTTTATAGTTGATAAAATTTGTTGATTGAATATTTGGACGATTTACTGCTTTATCGGTCGGTGTGGATTTATTCCCGTCCTTAGAGCGAGATGGCCCTTTATATATACCCGCTTAGTAATGGATGACTCATATTATATAATTATATGTTGTTTGTGATGTAGGAGGACAAGTTGGATGGATCCAATGAGATTCCTTGGCATTGTCGATTTTAATTTCAAAAATAATTTTGTCATATGAATTATTGGATATTAAACCTAATTGTTTGCTTTATTGATTATTACATTGTGATGTATTCAAAACATAAACGTTGTAGGTGACAGAAAATCAATATAGATATTGGTAAAACGTTGGGTAGCTATTGGCCTCAAATTAGTATTTTTAAAATACTATAAATTGCCATTTGAGTTGAAAATGGTTTTTGAGACAAGAAATGATTTTAAATCTGATATTGGGTTTCAAAAATATTTTGTTTTAGAGGATTTAACATCTGTTTTACTCCAAACTTTTATCTGTCCCTTCTAGGTTATATATTTATTTTTAACAATGTTTTAAGATTATTTGTATTTAATATTGTTTTAAAGATTTTTTATTTGTATTTAATGTTGTTTTAAATTTTTTATCAATATTTTAATACTTTGAAACATTAATTGTTAGATTATTAATATGGTCTAAAATTAATTTAAATTAATTATTAATAATGTTTTGGAAATGAATTATTAATATTTATAATAATGGTGAAGAATAATTATTTTCGTTAATTTAATAATGTTTTGAAATTATTAGTTGTTATTTTTAAGATGTTTGAATAATAATTATTTACTATCTATTACGTTTATTGTTGATAATTGTTATTAAATAATATTGTTTTGAAGTTAATGATTTTTATCAGTTTATAAAAATTTTCAAGACTTGTAAATAGAGTTTATGAACAGAGCGGGATTATAGGTTTAGAAGACGATTTCTATAAAATAGTTTAAAGGCTTAAAGGAAGATTATTTATAAGGAAAAGGAGTTTTATAAATTGCTAGATATTTATAAATGAACTTTAGAAATAGGTTTATAGTTTTATAATTGGAGTTTCATAAATGGTTTTATGGATTTATAAAGGGTTTACAAATGATTTAAGAAATGATTAGGAGATCCTTTTTAATGGTTTTAAGGGATTTATAAGATAGTTTATAAATGGGTTTAGAAATTTATAAAGGAGTTATAAATGGTTTTAGAATTGTGTAAGAAGGAAATCTTCCTCCGTTCAGTGAATATACTTATATCGTTGAAATAAGTAATGGATATTTTTTCAAGTATTGTAAATATAGGGATTTGTGAATATATCTTTGTTAAGGTATTTTGATACAAGTAGCTACAAGATGATTCTAATTAATGAAAAGGTAATCATCAAGGCTAGTGGTTACTTATGTGCTTACCCAATGTTGGTTTTTCTATTTGAAATTAATTCTGATTTGAATAATCGATAGTTAAATAACCGGCTATCGGGTATGGAACCAAAAACGTAACTTTGAAAATATCTAGGACTAACACATGAGTCACATGGCACAGTCATCTCCAATGATGTTATACTATGCGTATAAATCTCATTTCATTCTCCTGGGACAAATGGTAAGAAAATCTATCCACTAACGGTTTGAAGGTGATCTTCGCTCCTATCTTTGGCTGTATATTTCCTAAAGAACTATCTTGTTTATCGAAAACAATTTAATGTTGTTTCGAAGAGACCGGGATCAGATATGTGATCCAAAAACAACTTCGATCCAACTCAAGCATTTCAAAGTGAAGACATCTGGAAGATTATGGAATTGAAAATGGGGCTCTTTGAAGTGTGTAACGACCCCACTTCCTACGTCCAGGAAGTAGTATCGTTATTAAGAAAGAAAAGGGTGAGAAAATAGAAAAGATAGAGAAGAAAGAACAACAACATCAGAATCTCACAGCGGAACGAATAAAATATATTAATCACATAAGTATTTACATAATATATAACATCAATCAGAGTGATACATATAGTACATCACATACAAGACAGTTATAAACACCTGTCTAGTTAATACAACTCAATACACCATACATCACAGAGATGCCACACAGCGGAAAGTATATATATATATATATCTATAACGCTGAAGCCTCCTGCTCCATTGCTCCTCCAGAATTCGTCAAAGCTAAACCTGAATCCCTTGGCTACCCGTAAAAATTTGGCTACCCGAGAGTTTATGAAAAACAAAAATAAACTTCGGGTCAGACATGGGTCTGGTATGGGTAACAGGTTAAAGTTGCTTAATTTTGAAAAATCCTTTGAAAACAAAAGGTATCACGTAACACTTCCCACACATAAACATGGAAAAGTTTTTACCTTACGCTAACCAAAACATTTGATAGGAAATCCAGTGATATTATAATAGGTCTAGGGTTTTCAAGTAAATAGAAAATAGCCGAAATTGTTACATCTATTAAATTCCAGCTACTAGCCACAAAAGTAGGTAATACAATCAAAACCGTAGGCACTTATTGGATTTTGGATTCCATACAATGGTAGGGCTACTGGGGTACCGCCCGTTACAGTACGTGGCCTAGATCAACGTACCGAGGATTACTCCCTTCATCCCCTGCAACACAAGGCCGGAACCATTCCTTACTGAACAGTCCCGAACAAGATAAACCCCGCAGTTGGCTGCAGACCAACTGCCCACACAATCGAATAAAAAGGGACATCTAGACAGAGGAATATCCTTGTCCTGCTTGGGCATAACCCACCTAACCTTGCTGCACCTTCCCTGTTTTAGCCATTCCCGGTTGATGAGGCTTGAGGTTACGATTACCTTTATAGAACATAATTCTTAGAATGCTCATCGTCCGCCTGACGATGTGTTGAAAGCATTCAATCCATACAAGTTCGTTCCGGGTTCGAACGAAACCGAAGGCATCATCTCGTTACACTCGTTTTGGAATCACCCTCATAGTTAACAACGATAACCCTTGCATTCTGAATCTTCATCTTCACTTCAGATTCATGACCTATCGTTAATTTGGAATCGATGTGGTTTTCGGATATTCCTAATGCGGAAAACCGATCCCTGTCTCATCGAAATCCAAAGCATGTCTTTTAAGGCCAAGTTGTCTATTTAGTCTTAACAATGAATTCAATATCATCAATATGCACAGATAGATAATTCACATCTCATAATAGATAATCACATTATCACCATAAATAGAATTAATATCATCATCCAAACAGATAATTAATATTATCATACTTAAACCATACATCCATATCACATAGACATTATCCATCTCATTTCTGAGATCACAATCAAACAATGAAATATCAACATCATCCATTCAGCAATGATTTATGGATCACAATCTATAATTAATTTAAAATGAATTAAATTAACTACTTCCATTTTTAATTAATTTAAAATAAATTAAATTAATTACTCATTCCATAAATCCTGCTCTCACAATCATTAATTAATTATAAATCAAATTAATTAATAATTCTCTAATTACAAGAATAATTTAGTCTTTAATTAATTTCTAAAATGAATTATTCTAAATTATTCATGGTAGATTACATTTTATTACTTCCCTATTAATTATTCCTTAATTTACAATTCTTAATTACATCATTAATTATATTAATTAATGATCTTCAATTTATATTAAATTACTTATTTAAATTATTGAGTGATTAATCTTTACTTAAACACAATTATTAACCACCCCTGATTAACAACAAAACAGTAATCAACTACCCTTCATTTCTTTTTAATCAGTCCATGATTAATTATTCCCATAAATTAATCCCTTGTTGAATTACAAAAGAAATTACTCAAATTACTTCACTTACAAATCGTCTTGTATGAATTTCATCAGGTAATTATCATCTAATTACTATTCTAAGTAATTATACTTCATTAATTACACTAAGTAATTACACATACCAAATCATCAAATGATTTCTAAAATTAATAAATATTAATTTACTTAATTTAAATCTTATCATCAATTACTTATATATTCCAATTATCTTTGATTTAAATATCCCTTGCTGCATTCCAGTAGTTTCCTTAATTTATTTGCAGAAATTAATCTTGGATAAATCTATGAATTAATTATATTTATATCAATTTATTACCATTTAATTATCTTGTTGATTTATTATTCCTAAATAAACCAATTTCTAATTACATCATTAATTATTAATTAATGATTTCTAATTTACATTTTCATTTGTTAATCTATATTAAGAATACAAATCTTCAAATTACAGATATTAATCCTCTTGATTAATAACATACAATAATTATTCATTCATAATTAATTACTTCTCAATAACACTCTAAATTAATCCTTTGATTAATTTCGAGTAATTATATTCCAATTACTTCCATTAACAATATCTTCCAGTTAATTACCTCCATTAATTATCCATCAATTACTTCTCTAAGTAATTTAATGCCAAAATATCAGTTAATTAAACTAAATTAATTAACTCGAATCAAATCAATTTACTCAATAAGTAATTAATTTCTTAATTACTTTCCCAATAAATAATTGCATTTAAACTATTACAATGATTATTATTGTATTAATTAATCCAATTAATTTATTAAAAATCAATTACATTAATTAATTATAAATAATCTTGTTAATGATCTTCATTAACACTTATTTAATTATTTTCTTCTAAAATAATTAACTTATATTAATCATCATTAATTATAAGTTTGATTAACCATAAAAATTATTAATTTAAGTAAATATCTAATTTATGGTTCTTAATCTCATATTAGTTAATTAATTCATTAATTAACTTTAATTACTACTTTTAAACTTATAATTACCAAATTAATTAATATCCATCATTAATTATTCTTACTTAATTAATGTAAAAGTTAATGCATATAAAATTCTAAAACTTCATTACTCAAAGTAATTATTCTTATTATGGATTTTATTTTCAAAATGTTCTAAAAACATCTGTTCCAATTACTTTGTAATTAAATTCAATTTTATCCTTAATAAAGTTTATAACTAATTTTTCAAACACTTTTAAACTCACATGTTCAATAGTATATTTTATCATTTAACTTATGTGAATTGAATCAATTCAATTAACAAAACTTTATTTAAAAATCTAACTGTACAAACTAAACATGAATTTACATACTTACTCTTTTATTTAGACTCAGTTCACTTTGATTTTAGATTTAAAACTAAAATTTTAAAGACTGTTAAAAACTGTTACAGGTTAATACCTCTGAACAAAATTCTACTCGAGCCTCCCTCATTTACTTCGAGCAACACGCGAAACTTTCCCGAGAAAATCAACCACCTGCTTCGAGTTTTCCCCCCTGCATAAATCTTCTTCTCCTTCCTTTCTTCCCAGTTGAAACAAGTTCAAGCCAAACAAAAACAGCATGCAAAACTCGAGTCAACCCCCAAGTAACCCACGTCTCGAGCTCCTGTACTTCTTCTTCCCCAACTACCCACACAACCCAGACCACCAACGTGCATGTGCACATGCACGATCACCAGACCACCTCTGGTAGTTCGCGTTGATCTCGACATGTCGCAATTGACTCCTACGAGCTTCTTCGCTACCCAGATCAACCAATTCGACGACGAATTGAAATTTGGCATCTCGAACCAACTAAAACCCAACCTCATCAACGAAAAATGCCTCGCCACCTTGACTCCGACGACAAAAAGCTTCAAGCTTCTAACCACGTATACTCCGACCTCCCTACTATCATCTCCCAAAGCCACACCCGACTTGGTCAACTAGAGAAAGAACGCAACCCATAATCTCAGCGCGACAAAAATTAGGTTTAAAAACTTTAAACCCATGCTGACTCCTCCACTATCCAATTTGCCACCACCCACTATTTTTCCTAGCTCCACGGCAACCTCCTCTACCCCTTGTCAGAGTCTTGACCCCCCATATCCACTTGATCACCCACGGCCACTCAAAAAGCCTGAAATGGATAATCTCGAACCATACCTCACCCCTCCACTAAAAATCACCATATTCATTTTAAAAATCATAATTTGGTTTAACGATTCGATCCATGTACCTGAATTCATAAATTAAGATATTTGAATTTTTAATATTATAGAGATGCTCAGTCTTGTTTTCTTTTTTTCTTGGTTTCCTGAGTCATATATATACATTACTTTGTTTTAAGTAAATTCCTAACTATTGTTTTGAAATGAAACTTACAGATTTCATTTAAATCCTAAGGCTAAACAAGGATTAATTTAAAAAATTTGAATTTAAATGGACAATACTGGAAACAGAGCAATTGCAAGTTTAAATACCTGCACACAATCATACTTCCAGAGTTCACAGATATAAACACACAACCATACTCTACAATACAATATTTATCACCGCAATAACTTCAAACTAAGTTATACTTTTAATTCCTTAAAAAAAAATGAGTTACCCACAGCAAATAGAAAACACAGTATGCAGGCTGGAGATATGCAGAACTCCATCTTACAAATATCCAGGGAAAAATGAGTATAAAAATGTTCACACAATTTATTTAAGCATTCAAATATTGTCATGCATCAGAATTTAAACTTAAGTAAATCTTAAAAGTGTTACTCACCTGAATTTGTGGAAGAACAGGGCCTAGTTTGCTTTGCAACAGGCTTGCAATTTACAGGTTGAACTCCCCTTTGATTCTCAGTTGAATTGAATTTTTGTTGTTTGTTTTGTTTGAATATAAAGTGTTTACTCAGTTCTTAGAATGGTCGAACTGATGCAGATTGATATATGCAAGAAGCTTGATATTTATAAAACAAGTTACAGGGTACATTACTATTATGTTTCATACTATTAAGACAATATTTGTACAATAAAAAGATTTTTACCAGAGATATTTGTTTAGATGGAGGCTGATATGCAGTGCTAGAAAGATTCACATTAATTAGTTTTGTTTGTTTGTTTAAAGATATTTAATACTATCTTCTCTAGCAAGCTTCACACATATATACAGTTGTTTATCTTTATTACTGTCATTTGTTTCATTCAATTTGGCCTGCACACTTTATATTTGTTCATTAGCCTGCATATGATTTTACTTGTTTGTATAACATGTATATTCTTATTACTGTCATTTATTTCTAGATATTATTATGTTTCAACAACTAAGACAAAACTTGTACAATAAAACATAGCAATCTAGTTTGACCTGCACACATTATTGTTACTAAATTTTGTTTGTACAATCACACTTTACTTTGCTATTGTTTTTATCTTTATTTTGTTACAGTCTTTTACTTCAGGTTCATGCCTATCATATTTAAGTGTATTACTTATGCAAGCCTACAGATATTCTTATTTTTATTTGGTGGATGAGACAAGAACATTGAGGCAAGCCTTCAATGTTATTGTCTTTAATATATTTATACTTATATCTGAAAAGTATGTGAATGTTAGCATTTTTGTTTTGTTGTTTGAAAACTAATTGAACTGTATAGTTGTTATATTATTGTAATTTAACTAATGTACTACTTATATTTCTTTTTCAATTTATCTTGTATCTTGTATTTTTATTTATTAATATTATTTAAAAGTAACTCATTTATCAATTTGAAATAATAAATAATTTAAATCATCTTTTTATTACAAACTACATATTTTATTAATGTATGTTAGTGTTTTGTTTTACAAAATTATAATTAAAACTCATATATCATTTTAAATTCATATTTTAAATCAAACTATACTAAAAAGAAAAGTAAACAAATCTTTTTGTTAGTAAATTAAATTTAAACTTAAGTTAAAATAAGTATTAATCTATTTAAACATTTATTCTATATATTTAAAACCCTATATTTATTTATTTATTTAACTTTGAAAAGTTTATATTAAATAAATCATAATTTCTTATTCACTAAAATGTATATTAGAATTTAAAACATAATTTATTAGTTAAACTTTAAAACAAATCTCATCTATTTACAATGTATACAAATATATACATATATAAATAGAAAACAAACAATTATTTTAACATATATCATTTATCAAGTAAATATTTATTAAAAGAAAAGTATCAATTCAGATTTAATTAATAAAAATATATCAAATAAGTTTAATATTTGATGCAGATTATTAAATTGATATTGCTAGAAAATTCCGGGTCGTCACATTCCTCCCCCCTTAAAAGAATTTCGTCCCCGAAATTTAAAAGCAAAGGTAATTTAATAATATATTTAAGATTTTAATTAGTTTTAAATCATTATCATATATGAATCACATGCTAACAATCATCACAACCAATCTACTCAATCAACAAAGCAAACTATCCAGATAAAATTCTGGATAGAGCTCCCTAGAGTTTCCCAGTATAATACCGGAATACTTGATCTATAGAATACAAACAGTCAATACTACTAATCTATAGAACTCCTTTGAATCAGAGGAAATTCATACAAAATGAAATCACCAACTCCGAAATCCAAATTCCTTCGTCTCTTATCCACCAATTTCTTCTGATGATCCAGGGCTGCCTTCAACCTACTGATCAGCTCAACCTTCGTTGATAACTCCTAAAACAATCTGAATCCAAAAACAATCCAGTAGAATAATTTTCTCAAAACCAACCAAAACCAAGAACTCAACCTTTACTATCATCGGTAGAAAACAACCTCTTCTTTCCAGAAAAGAAAAACAGATGCACTCCCAACTGCTTCCGTTGTACAACTTTGATCTGTAGAAGATGAAAATGCTGATGATAAACATAAGCATAAACTGGACAACACAATACAAAAATATGATTCAACAGATCCAAAATAACTCGGAAGTTCCTTCAAAACTTGAGCTGCTTTAACAATTCCTCTCTCTAGAAACTATTCTATTATTAAGCTGAACCATCGACACTACTTCTGAAATCTAATCGATACCAAACTCAACTCCTCAGATGCTAAGGCAAACCACCGACCTCTTCAAAGATATCTAGGAAAGTTCTGCCATCCCAGAGAGTACTTAACTATCACAAGTCACTTTTGCGATCAACCCAGGCTAATATCCAAAGAAAACTATACTCTCCTTACCTATCTGAATAGCTTAAGCTTATCCAGCCAATTCATTGAAGAAATGGATTCACACTGCCTCTGGACTTCACCTCTAGAGAACTGCTGACAGATGAACCCCTCGCGTGCTGGCAGAACATTCTGAGCTGTACCACTGCTATTGATGCTCAAAAATTCCTTAATCCAAAATCCTTGAGAACTTCTTCGGAACAATCCATCGCTACTGCATCTCAACATACAACCACTACTTCTTGAGTTACCAAGATAATATTCTAGCTTCTGCTCAACTCACAAATATCCAAATTCTACTCATCCACTCTTGTACAACAAAATGGACTCAAATCTTAACAGTTTCCTCAAGAGATTAGGTGAAATCCTTCCACCACAAATTTACTCGAGACGGTACTAGGTCTACAGTCTCGTCAAATATACTTCCAACCACAGGTAGTCGTGTTACACACACCACTACTCAATCTACCCTTATACTTATGTTAGAAAACCCGAACAGGTAATCCAACAAATAGATAGAAATATATATATATATATATATATATATATATATATATCAAAATTACAAATACGCTCTCTCAGGAAAGAAATCACTTAAGAGCCTAGGTATTCACTCAACCTAGCGCTCTGATACCACTGTAACGACCCCACTTCCTACGCCCAGGAAGTAGTATCGTTATTAAGAAAGAAAAGGGTGAGAAAATAGAAAAGATAGAGAAGAAAGAACAACAACATCAGAATCTCACAGCGGAACGAATAAAATATATTAATCACATAAGTATTTACATAATATATAACATCAATCAGAGTGATACATATAGTACATCACATACTAGACAGTTATAAACACCTGTCTAGTTAATACAACTCAATACACCATACATCACAGAGATACCACACAGCGGAAACTATATATATATATATATTTATATATATATATATATATATGTATGTATATATATATATATATATATAACGCTGAAGCCTCCTGCTCCATTGCTTCTCCAGAATTCGTCAAAGCTAAACCTGAATCCCTTGGCTACCCGTAAAAATTTGGGTACCCGAGAGTTTATGAAAAACAAAAATAAACTTCGGGTCAGACATGGGTCTGGTATGAGTAACAGGTTAAAGTTGCTTAATTTTGAAAAATCCTTTGAAAACAAAAGGTATCACGTAAGACTTCCCATACATAAACATGGAAAAGTTTTTACCTTACGATAACCAAAACATTTGATAGGAAATCCAATGATATTATAATAGGTCTAGGGTTCTCAAGTAAATAGAAAAAAGCCGAAATTGTTACATCTATTAAATTCCAGCTACTAGCCACAAAAGTGGGTAATACAATCAAAACCGTAGGCACTTATTGGATTTTGGATTCCATACAATGGCAGGGCTACTGGGGTACCGCCCGTCACAGTACGTAGCCTAGATCAACGTACCGAGGATTACTCCCTTCATCACCTGCAACACAATGCCGGAACCATTCCTTACTGAACAGTCCCGAACAAGATAAACCTCGCAGTTGGCTGCAGACCAACTGCCCACACAGCCGAATAGAAAGGGACATCTAGACAGGGGAATATCCTTGTCCTGCTTGGGCATGACCCACCTAACCTTGCTGCACCTCCCCTGTTTTAGCCATTCCCGGTTGATGAGGCTTGAGGTTACGATTACAATTATAGAACATAATTCTTAGAATGCTCATCGTCCGCCTAACGATGTGTTGAAAGCATTCAATCCATACAAGTTCGTTTCGGGTTCGAACAAAACCGAAGGCATCATCTCGTTACACTCGTTTTGGAATCACCCTCAGAGTTAACGACGATAACCCTTGCATTCTGAATCTTCATCTTCACTTCAGATTCACGACCTATCGTTAATTTGGAATCGATGTGGTTTTCGGATATTCCTAATGCGGAAAACCGATCCCGGTCTCATCGAAATCCAAAGCATGTCTTTTAAGGCCAAGTTGTCTATTTAGTCTTAACAATGAATTCAATATCATCAATATGCACAGATAGATAATTCACATCTCATAATAGATAATCACATTATCATCATAAACAGAATTAATATCATCATCCAAACAGATAATTAATATTATCATACTTAAACCATACATCCATATCACATAGACATTATCCATCTCATTTCTGAGATCACAATCAAACAATGAAATATCAACATCATCCATTCAGCAATGATTTATGGATCACAATCTATAATTAATTTAAAATGAATTAAATTAACTACTTCCATTTTTAACTAATTTAAAATAAATTAAATTAATTACTCATTCCACAAATCCTTCTCTCACAATCATTAATTAATTATAAATCAAATTAATTAATAATTCTCTAATTACAAGAATAATTTAGTCTTTAATTAGTTTCTAAAATGAATTATTCTAAATTATTCATAGTAGATTACATTTTATTACTTCCCTATTAATTATTCTGTTAACTCCTCCGCTCAAGCGACTCAAACCAGGCTCGCGACTCACAATGATTACCGACTCAACAGCCTTAACTCGTTGCCAACCTAAAATGAACGACGACTCAGCTGATTGCCGACTTAACGACTCAGGAGGAACAGCGACTCACCGGGTTATAACCTTAATGCCTTAAAGGTGTTGGCCGACTCAAGGTACTTCACGACTCAACAAGATACCAACTCAACAATTGAGGAGTTGCACGAGTTAAAGAATTGTGCGACTTACGACTTAAGGAGGTGAACGGTTTACAGCTTAAGGATTGTACGACTTAATGAGCTGGCAGAATGATGAGCGACTCACGACTCAGAGAAATCTGCGACTTAAGGCCTCCGCAACTTAAGATATGTCACGACTCAGGAAGGTACACGACTTAAGGGGCTACGACCTAAAAGACCTAAAGGCAGAGCGACCTAGTGACTCAAGACAAAGGAGGGCGAGAGTGACTGCATTTGAGTCGTGACCGACTTACGACCTAGTATAAGTCGAACACGACCTAAAACCACAGAACCAAAATTTTAGTGCTGCCTCATTTTGAGCCGTGACTCCTTAACTCGCGAGCGAGTTAGGACTTATATCCAGATGAACGAAGAAAAGCTCAGTACCACTTCACCTACTCCATTGCCTGCTGACACTCGAGCGCAACCTACGACTCTCCCTGAGTCGGTCACGACTCAGGACTTGGGTGAAAAATTCTTATCCAGATTTGCCTATAAATACGTGACGATCTCCAACATGAAGAGGACTTTTGGCTCATTCTTTCCAAGCACCGATACTCTGCTGCATTCCAAACCGACTCGACACTCAAAGCTTTCAAGACACATAGAACGCTACCAACAACTTCAAGAAGGAATCTCATACATCCGACATGGATTTGAAGACTTTCACTCACATTGAAGTTAAGCGATTCGTTCAAAGTGTTTAGTAATTCAAAGTGTATCGTACTTGGGAAGAATTGTGTCAATCTGTAACGAATCCATCATAAAGATATTCAAAGTGGACGTAGGCAAACTATTAAGCCGAACCACTATAAAATCGCTGTTGTTTACTGTTTTTTCTGCAGTTTTCTGCTTATACTCTATTCCCGAACCATCGGGTGGTGCTTTCACAACTACACTTTACACACCGGGGTGTTAGCGTTCAAATTTTAGCGTTAACATTTTTGGTGCTTTCACTGAGAAGTGAACTCAGGAACATTGACATCATTGCTTCACCAAACTGTGAGGAAAGAATCTCCGTTAGGACCAGAAGTTTAACAGAAATTATGGCTCTCGGAAGGAAATGTAGATCTGTCAGATCTGAAGATTTGCAAGAGAACATCGCCACTTCTCCTCCCCTGAGTCAGACAACTCCAAATGTGGGAGTTACACGGGCGGAATTAGACGCTGTGGTTTTGGGATTGAATCAACAGTTAAGTGCTCAAAATGCACAATTAGGGGCCCAGAATGCCCAGAATGCCTTGATTATGGATAGGTTAAACGCCCTACTTGAGGCAAGTCACCAACGACAGGATAATGAAACAATCCATGCTGAAGATGCCCATGACCCCCAAGAGAAAAATATTCCTCAAAGACCAGGCAACACCGCTGCAGGGGCACCTTCCCAAGCTGAAGGGTCAAGGCCAGAACCTACCTTTCAAACTTTTGAAAGGGCAGCTAACTTCTTGCGAGCAAAGTCTCAAAACGACGAGGAGTATCTATCAGGGATGGTTCGGTCAATCATGAGAGAAAGCATGCGGAGGCATGAGGATGAAAGCGATTGGGGATTCGCTCCGAGCAAAACTCCGTTCACTGAAAGGATTTTAAAGGCGGAATTTCCCAGGAAATTTGTACCTCCTACTATCCCGGCTTATCGAGGGACGAGTGACCCTAACCAATTTCTATACAGATACAATTGGCATATGACCGGGGCACGAGCATCGGATGAGATTAAATGTCGGTATTTTTCAGTATATTTAGAAGGGGTGGCTTTGCTTTGGTTCACCAAGCTACCGGTTCGATCCATAGATCAATTCTCCGATTTAACCCAGAAATTTAAAGAACAATTCAGATTGTATGCGTCAAAGGCAAAAGATATAATGTCATTGCCTAGACTAGAACAAGCACCCGGAGAACCCATCAAGTCTTTTTTGAACCGTTTTAATATAGCTTTAGCCGAGGTGGACAACGCGGAACCCCGAATGATCTTAACATACTTAGTCCGGGCCATCGACAAGTCGAGTGAATTTGGGACGTGGCTCAAAATGAAGGAACCAAACTCACTCGAAAAGTTTTATAAAAAGGCCGACGAATTCATACGCTTAGAAAGCCTCTCGATGCCAGTAAAAGCAGTGGTAGCTGAAATCAAGAATAACGATGACATCACTAACAAGAAAGGATCTAGAAACCAGAAAAGGGAGAGTGATGAAAGGAAATGGCAGGGAGATAAGATAAAACCTCGACATTTTAACCCTTCAAATTTCACCCCCTTAACTGATACACTGGAAAAGATCTTCTTGGCAACAAAAGATGTTGTCAAATACCCTAAACCACCTGAAATGAGGAGAGGTGCGGTGCAAAATGGGAAATTCTGTCAATTTCACAACCAACCGGTCACGATACAGATCAATGTCACTGGTTAAGGAATATGATTGAAGAATTGCTGAAACATAATAAACTTCAACAGTATGCGAAGAAAGACGGAATTGACCCAACCTCGTCCACTCAGGGGCAGCCATGTCTTGCTTATCGATCCAGCTCAGGCAACAGAACTACAGAGCAGGAATCCGAGAAGCTGGTCATTGACTAACATATGAATCACAAAATCATGGAATAACATTCATTTACATCCATATTTTACTTAATAGCATTGCTTAACTTTGTAAAATAATCATGGAAGTATAACTCCTGTGCTGTTAACCACTGTGAATTTGATGCGAATCAATAATGAGCAATTATAAACCTTGTATTCTTTAAGAAATGCCCGTATCATTTTGATATGCAAATATTACTAAAAAATATCGATTTAGTATTGCAAGCTATCAGGATAAAGCTTTCTCACCCAACATATCACAGAGCGAAGTGATCCCTACAAATCACGGAGTAAACAAATGACAAGTGGCAAATGTTCCGAATTCAAGTATTTCGAAAGGAGGGAAATTTGCAAACTATTGAGGATTCCACCGAAGAGGGCACCTTCCTAATAGGGAGATTTTGAGCCTTTGCTAACCGACCACAATCGTTTGTGCAAATGAACATCTGGTGGAGCGACATGCATCTGCCCTATGGACCCACTCAGTAACAAGGCATTTTTCTCTAGCAAAGAACAAATGAAGGAACGGGACATGTGCTTGAAGTTATGGTGAGGGATTGCTAAGAAGTGCAGGGTATAAAGACACAAGCGCCAACAATACTCTTTAGAGTCCAAGTGCTTCTCTTCGGAGACCCAACGCTATTCTTCAGAGATCCAATGCTACTCTTTAGAGTCCAAAGTTACTCTTTAGAGTCCAAATCAAAGACCTCGAGCGGGTCTAGCCAGAAAAAGAGAGATCTTCCTCATTACAAGGTTGCGGAATGATCGGTCGATACACTCCCGTGAATCCGTCCAACCGAGAGAAAGAAACTCCAAACTTCCAGGCGGTAACCCAGCTCAGAGGCACACATTTCATAATCGGTCGATACACTCCCGTGAGATGAAATGTGAAAAGCCCTCTTCGGAGGCAAAATGCTTCTCTACGGAGACAAAATGCTCCTCCTCAGAGACCAAAGCCCTCTTCGGAGGCAAAATGCTTCTCTACGGAGACCGAATGTTTCTCCTCAGAGACCAGAGCCCTCTTCGGAGGCAAAATGCTTCTCTACGGAGACCAAATGCTCCTCCTCATAGACCGAAGCCCTCTTCGAAGGCAAAATGCTTCTCTACGGAGACCAAATGCTTCTCCTCAGAGACCGAAGCCCTCTTCGGAGGCAAAATGCTTCTCTACGCAGACAAAATGCTTCTCCTCAGAGACCAAAGCCCTCTTCGGAGGCACAAGCCCTCTTCGGAGGCACAACTCTTCGGAGGATAAAAACCTCTAACGAGGCATATGCCGCAAAAAAGAAAGTTCTCTACTCAACAAAAAAGATTGGAGGAGTCATGACCCTCCAACCATGAGAGAGTAACTTCCAGGCAATAAAAGCCCTCTTTGGAGGCACATTTCACCAGGAGTTGAAGTGCAACAGCCACTCTTCGGAGGTCCACTTCACCAGAGTTGAAATGCAAAACAAAGTAAAGCCCTCTTCGGAGGCACATTTCACCAGGAGTTGAAGTGCAACAGCCGCTCTTCGGAGTTTCACTTCACCAGAGTTGAAATGCAAAACAAAATAAAAAGACCTCCTCCCGGAGGCACAATCAAGCAGAAAGACCTCTTCGGAGGCACACGTTTCATCGAGATTGAAATAAAACTTCCAAGTGTTGAAACGTGAAAATGCCTTCCTCAGAGGTGCAACTTTTTAAAGAAACAAAAATCAAAAAGCCCTTTACTGTGGCGTAACAAAAAAGAAGCCCTCATCAAAGGCACACTTTAACTTCCAAAGGAAGAATAATTTACCTATTCTGGAAAGTACTCTTTCTAAAAAAGAAGTTAAAGTATCCTTCAGAGGCCCGCTTCACCGCATAGAAGAATTCACTTGGTAAAATGTGTATATGCACAAAAGAAAAGGTGATATCTTCGAAGGATGAAGTGTAAAAATTTACTTGGAGGGAGTTGTATTCTGATTTTTAACAAAATAATATTCCTCCAAGCATGGAATAATTATTCTCTGGAAAATGAAAGTACAAGTCCCCTCAAAATATAAAATATTGCAACGAGCTTATGGTATAGGGGCAACATGGTATAACTACATCGGTAAAACTACGCTCGAACAGTATGCCACAAGCTCACTGCAATATCGTGTAAAGAAACTTGTACAAAAATAAAATAAAAAATGCATTCTCAAATTCAAACAAGAGTTTGTACAAATAAAGGATCATTTTATTCAATTCTATTACAATTTCTTACAGATACAAGTTTCGAGATAAAAAAAAAGCTAAAAACTGGAAGCTTCATTTCTTCTTGCCACCTTTGGACCCTTCACCCAGCCGGATGGTTAGCTTTTGGGGCCGATCTATAGGCATGAGGGAAGAAGGAGAGGGAGGTACAACTGGTTCGACTTCCGGTTCCTCTTCAGTAGCAATGATGCTCTTCCTTCTCCTCTTTGATGTTCCGCGCTTCTTTCTCCTCTTTGAAGAAGATTCACTTCCGGGAGTAACAAGTTTAGACAAAATTATGTCATCAGAAGGAGTCTGCTCCGGAGATATCTCACATCCCTCAAGTCCTTCGTCTTTTTGCTCTTGCGAACTAGCTGGGTCATCTAAGCCCCGAAGGGCACCTATTGTTTCTTCCTGTGATCCCAGATGAGGGGAAGGAGTGATTGGGGGAGGCAGAGAAACAGTAACTAGAGGTGGAGAAGTTTGAGTGGCGCTCGGCGCTTTCTCTATAAAGGAAAAGATAAAAGCGTCAGTATTTCCAGCAAAAAGAGGAGAAAATGGCTCGTCGAGATTCAAGAGATAATCAAGAAGCTCGCCAAATCTGTAAGAAACTGGCAAGTTGTCCCCCTGAGCATTATTAGGATTACCTGGAGAAGTTGGTGGTATCACATCAATTTCGTAGTCTATAGCTTCAGCACTCTCTTGTGGTTCAACTACGGCTCGTGTAATTATGGCTTCGGTGGTAACTTTAGTAGGAGATGGGGAGTGGGAACTGGAACCGATGATATCAATTTCGGCTGAAGGAGAAGGTTGAATCGGAGCAGTTGAGATAATTTTTCCTGAGTATTCTCCTGCCGCTGTTTCGACCCTTAATTTTGCAAGCTGTTCTCTCCCCCTGGCAAGAGCGGCGCGAGCATCATCATCAAGCTAATGCTCCTCAAGAGCTGACTCAGCATAACCAGCGCCTTTACCGCCAAGCATATCGAGTGCGGCCTCCCAAACTTCAGCCAGAGTAATTTCATACTTGGGGCCTAGAAAGGCGAGGCTACCGCGCCCCAAGATGCTATGTAGGTAGAAATCAAATAATGTCGAGCTGATGTTGGCCCTCGTTGCCTCGTGAGATTCTTCAGCCGCAATTTTGCCGGCAACGGCCTCATCACGCTCCCTTTCAGCTTTGGAAAGTTGAAGCTTAAGCATTTGAATCTCCGCCTCTTGGGAGCTGTTTTTCTTCCGAATCTCTTCAATATCAGCAACATAGACCTCACTAATTCTTTTCTGCACTTCAAGCCTGTCTTCGGCATCTCTTTAGCTGGCATGAGCCTCTCTCACTTGTTTTAGGAGCACTTCTTCTTTTTGAGAATAGGAAGTAGAGGAAGCAGCAAGCTCTAGTTTCAGTTCCTCAACTTTTGCTTCAAGCTCTTCATTGTAAGAAGCGATGCTCCTCATTTCAGTGTCATGTTGCTCAAGAACCTTTTGCCATTCGGCTTTATCATTTTCCATAGTGAGCATGGCCTCTATGTTTGCACGATTAACCCTTTGAAGCTCGTCAATAAGTTTTTGCCTGTTCGACATCCTCCCAATATCAAGCTTGACGGCATCGAGGTTTCGTAACATGGCAGACTTGTCAATGGGGACCAAGTCAAGGTCGAACCTTACTCCCTTCAGACACCACTGTGGAAACCGACTTTGCAAAGTGGCCGGGCCCGGTCCGACTTGGAATTTGGACCTGCTAATTATTGTTTGGATGTCTGTCTTCCCGAGAGCGGGAGAGCCGGAAGGAATGTCAAGCGAGGCGGGGGCAGTAACCTTCTCAGGAGTTGTAGAGGTGTGCTTCTCACCATGTCGGGCTCGCTTGCTCGAATCTTCAACCATATGACTTTTTCCTCGGTCATCATGGGATTTTCTTTTATGGGAATCGTCGCCTCTCTGCGAAGAATCGTGGCGCTCCTCCCTCTCTCTTCTTTCATAACGCTCCTCTTGAGCCCTCTTCTCTTGAGCATTTCGGGCGGCTCTATCTTCATCGGATTCTCTGTAAGAGGGGAGGTAACGCCTATAATCATATTGGCTATGCCTCCCGTAGCGCTGGAAGTCATCATAGTAGGATCCGCTGCGTCCCATCGGAGAATCTGAAATAAAAGAGCTAAATTTTAGAACTCTTCAAAGTACAAAAAGTCAGAAGCATAAAAGTTCCAAAAGATTCTAAGTGTGTGTAATGTGCAAACTACGCGCATCGAACTACGAACCACTCTTTAATTGTGGAGTAGTTATGGGAGCAGAAGTTAACATCAACTCTTGAGTTGACGGGGTCTGTTGCAGAATAGAAGTCGCCTCGACTACTGAAGAAGAAACCCTGGTAGTAATAGGATCATCTTTAAAGATCTCTTGCGAGGTGGCGAAGAGGTCACTCAGTCCTTCGAAAGTATCGTCCCTGCTCTGCTTGACAGGGCTGGTTTTCTCAGCTTCTTCGTCACCAGGTTCCTTTGAATGCAGAGAAGAATCCCGAGGCTCTCCTTCTTCAGTGACCGGGGCAAGTTTGCCAGATGACCCCGCGACATCAACAGAAGTGGAGCACTTCACCAAAGAAGCTTCGGGAGCGAGATCTTTTGGTACAGGTACGTCAGAAGAAACCGGGGCATCTGATGCTTTAGGTGGGGAGTCTGGAACCTCGCAGGGGTGTGTGGAGCGAGAAGGGTGAAGAAGTCCGAACTAGTAAAGGAATTCGTCGTTCAGCAAAAATTTCATATCCCGCTCTTCAACCGGTACAGCTACAAGCCTCTCTAGAGTTGGCTTGTGACTGGGATCTCTACAAGGAGGGGGAAGCGCTGAAATAAAAAATATATAATAAATGATGATGAAGTTAACACTTCGCAATTCGAACTTCAAAAAACTCAGAGTATGCAGGAGGGAAAGGTAGATGATTTTACTTCCTTCTCTCCACACAGCATAAAACCCCAGGGGCAACGGACATAGAAAAATTGAGTGAAAAACCCATGAGCGCTGTCAGGAAGACCGATGATCAATTTATGATTTCGAGCACTTCTCACGACAGTAATAGAGGGGTGATCTTTAGTCCTGGTGAAAGAGCACATGAAGAAAATCTCATCAAAGCTTGGGAATCGATCAAGCATCCTCCTAAACAATACACACAACCCCATTAAAATGGCATAGCCATTGGGGTGTAATTGGGATGGGGTGATGGACAATTGACGAAGAAGATGCTGGAGAAAGTTGTTGAAAGGAGGGATGGCCCCTCTCAGGCACATTTGTCGGTTAACTGTCACAAAGCCAGGGGGTGCTATGTCAGCAGTGTTACTTCTCTCGGGAAGAATGGCATCTGATTCAGCAATGCCAAACTGAGCGCACAACTGGCGAAAAACTTTGTATGGTAGCGTGGTAGGGGCTCCTTCGGGAGGATTGACTAGTGAAGCCGGAATAACAGTTGCCTCTCCAGCCTGAACTGTTGTATCTTCTTCCTGAGAAGTCATTCTACACAAGCAACTGAATATTCAAATGTGAAGGTGCACGTTTCC
This sequence comes from Allium cepa, assembly GCA_030765085.1. Classification (NCBI taxonomy): domain Eukaryota; kingdom Viridiplantae; phylum Streptophyta; class Magnoliopsida; order Asparagales; family Amaryllidaceae; genus Allium; species Allium cepa. The sequence continues at coordinate 379,586,402 of CM060942.1, read as the reverse complement.
TAAAAAGTGTGAAGTGTTATGCAAAACTAATAATGGCAAGTAAATATAACTGAAGTTAAACTAATCGACAATTGATCGATTACTAAACTTCAGGACTTGTTAATTTCAAAAAAAAGGGTTCAAGTGCAGTATTGGTGCAAACCGGTCGATTTCAATCGACTGTCTCAATGTTGCTTTAATACTTTACTTGAATTCGTTGAATTGAAGCACTTCATTCACACAATCTGTTTAAGTTAATTACCTTCTGTCAACTGATCTGTCATTTGATGTGTGCAGTCAATGACAGTATATTCGCCCTGGTTTTCTGTAGTTGTTATTTTCAACAGGTAATTAGCTTATAAGTTAACAGGATTTGTGGAATAATGCAACAAAGTTCAAACAATTTAAAGTTTGGGCAATTCAGAGTTTAGGCAATTCAATCCGGTAATACAAGTTAAATAATCAAGTTGGGATTATGCTTTCAAGTGGCAACTCGTTCACGACCTAAGGGGTATGCGGCGAGTTAAGTTAAGTTCTGTAAGTCGTAATGCGCATGGAGGAAAAAGCCTCAAATTAGAACAGAGCAAATTTCTCAAAGTCCTGTCTCGGCCGCGACTCAAAGCCTAGGTCCCCCTACTTGTGTCGGTCAAGGGTTAAGCCACAAGAAACAACTCGGAATGGAAAATAGCCTAAGTGCTGAGTCGTTCACGACTTATGGCTTGAGACGTTCACAGTCTAAAGAATAAGTTGTGGTAAGGATCTAAAGGGCTAAATCACTTGTACGACCTAAGTCTTAAATTGCCAGGAAATAGACATGACCCAAAAATTAGGTCGTGGGCGGATGAGATTGCAAGGCATTCCTAAGTCGGTAGATCCAAAAAACCAACTAAGTCGTGAGAATTCTAAGTCGTCCCCTCAACCAATTAACTCTTCTAACCCATTAACCCCCTAAGGACCTTCTCATCTCCTCCAAAATCACAAACCAGTTAATTCGAGACACTGTAACTCATTATCTTCTCCTCACATGGTCAGAAATCACCGAAAAAAGCCAATTCGAATCGCTTCAAGTTTGCGGCAAATCTGGTGCACTACTATGTTATCGTGAATGATAACAACAATACGATCAATGACAGTCGCATATCAATCAGAAACGTTGTTCGCGGTGGAACACGGCACAGAAATGAATTGGAGTCAGAAAATGGGGAGTCCAGATTCGTGAGTCAATGGTGATCGTGGATTGAACAGAAGTGAATTCACTTACGCAATATAAAGATGAAGATGAGTTGATGTCTGATTAGCTTGGATTCGTCTCTGGAAACTTGAAGGATCGTTAATGGTAGGATCAAATAAAACAGATAAGCAGTAAAGTGAAGAGGAAAGACCGACTCAACGGCTTATATGCGAAACAGGGGGGAAGATGAAAGGACTAACGAGTCATGAGTCATGAGCCTCTTTGAGTCGTTTACGATTCATGCACTGGGTCGAAGCACATGACTTATGATTTAATCGTGTACTTCGAGGGGCAATTGTAAACTCCTCTGCTCAAGCGACTCAAACCAGGCTCGCGACTCACAATGATTACCGACTCAACAGCCTTAACTCGTTGCCAACCTAAAATGAACGACGACTCAGCTGATTGCCGACTTAACGACTCAGGAGGAACAGCGACTCACCGGGTTATAACCTTAATGCCTTAAAGGTGTTGGCCGACTCAAGGTACTTCATGACTCAACAAGATACCGACTCAACAATTGAGGAGTTGCACGAGTTAAAGAATTGTGCGACTTACGACTTAAGGAGGTGAACGGTTTACAGCTTAAGGATTGTACGACTTAATGAGCTGGCAGAATGATGAGTGACTCACGACTTAGAGAAATCTGCGACTTAAGGCCTCTGCAACTTAAGATATGTCACGACTCAGGAAGGTACACGACTTAAGGGGCTACGACCTAAAAGACCTAAAGGTAGAGTGACCTAGTGACTCAAGACAATGGAGGGCGAGAGTGACTGCATTTGAGTCGTGACCGACTTACGACCTAGTATAAGTCGAACACGACCTAAAACCACAGAACCAAAATTTTAGTGCTTCCTCATTTTGAGCCATGACTCCTTAACTCGCGAGCGAGTTAGGACTTATATCCAGATGAATGAAGAAAAGCTCAGTACCACTTCACCTACTCCATTGCCAGCTGACTCTCGAGCGCGACCTACGACTCTCCTTGAGTCGGTCACGACTCAGGACTTGGGTGAAAAATTCTTATCCAGATTGCCTTTAAATACGTGACGATCTCCAACATGAAGAGGACTTTTGGCTCATTCTTTCTAAGCACCGATACTCTGCTGCATTCCAAACCGACTCGACACTCAAAGCTTTCAAGACACATAAAACGCTACCAACAACTTCAAGAAGGAATCTCATACATCCGACATGGATTTGAAGACTTTCACTCACATTGAAGTTAAGCGATTCGTTCAAAGTGTTTAGTAATTCAAAGTGTATCGTACTTGGGAAGAATTGTATCAATCTGTAACGAATCCATCAATAAAGATATTCAAAGTGGACATAGGCAAACTATTAAGCCGAACCACTATAAAATCGCTGTTGTTTACTGTTTTTTCTACAGTTTTCTACTTATACTCTGTTCCCGAACCATCGGGTGGTGCTTTCACAACTACACTTTACACACCGGGGTGTTAGCATTCAAATTTTAGCGTTAACATATTCCTAATTTACAATTCTTAATTACATCATTAATTATATTAATTAATGATCTTCAATTTATATTAAATTACTTATTTAAATTAATTGAGTGATTAATCTTTACTTAAACACAATTATTAACCACCCCTGATTAATAACAAAATAGTAATTAACTACCCTTCATTTCTTATCAATCATTCCATGATTAATTATTCCCATAAATTAATCCCTTGATGAATTACAAAAGAAATTACTCAAATTACTTCACTTACAAATCATCTTGTATGAATTTCATCAGGTAATTATCATCTAATTACTATTCTAAGTAATTATACTTCATTAATTACACTAAGTAATTACACATACCGAATCATCAACTGATTTCTAAAATTAATTAATATTAATTTACTTAATTTAAATCTTATCATCAATTACTTATATATTCAAATTATCTTTGATTTAAATATCCCTTGCTGCATTCCAGTAGTTTCCTTAATTTATTTACAGAAATTAATCTTGGATAAAACTATTAATTAATTACATTTATATCGATTTATTACCATTTAATTATCTTGTTGATTTATTATTCGTAAATAAACCAATTTCTAATTACATCATTAATTATTAATTAATGATTTCTAATTTACATTTTCATTTGTTAATTTATATTAAAAATAAAATCTTCAAATTACAGATATTAATCCTCTTGATTAATAACATACAGTAATTATTCATTCATAATTAATTACTTCTCAATAACACTCTAAATTAATCCTTTGATTAATTTCAAGTAATTATATTCCAATTACTTCCATTAACAATATCTTCCAGTTAATTACCTCCAATAATTATCCATCAATCACTTCTCTAAGTAATTTAATGCCAAAATATCAGTTAATTAAACTAAATTAATTAACTCGAATCAAATCAATTTACTCAATAAGTAATTAATTTATTAATTACTTTCCCAATAAATAATTGCATTTAAACTATTACAATGATTATTATTGTATTAATTAATCCAATTAATTTATTAAAAATCAATTACATTAATTAATTATAAATAATCTTGTTAATGATCTTCATTAACACTTATTTAATTATTTTCTTCTAAAATAATTAACTTATATCAATCATCATTAATTATAAGTTTGATTAACCATAAAAATTTATTAATTTAAGTAAATATCTAATTTATGGTTCTTAATCTCATATTAGTTAATTAATTCATTAATTAACTTTAATTACTACTTTTAAACTTATAATTACCAAATTAATTAATATCCATCATTAATTATTCTTACTTAATTAACTTAAAAGTTAATGCATATAAAATTCTAAAACTTCATTACTCATAGTAATTATTCTTATTATGGATTTTATTTTCAAAATGTTCTAAAAACATCTGTTCCAGTTACTTTGTAATTAAATTCAATTATATCCTTAATAAAGTTTATAACTAATATTTCAAACACTTAAACTCACATGTTCAATAGTATATTTTATCATTTAACTTATGTGAATTGAATCAATTCAATTTACAAAACTTTATTTAATCAAAAATCTAACTGTACAAACTAAACTTGAATTTACATACTTACTCTTTTATTTAGACTCAGTTTACTTTGATTTTAGATTTAAAACTAAAATTTTAAAGACTGTTAAAAACTGTTACAGGTTAATACCTCTGAACAAAATTCTACCCGAGCCTCCCTCATTTACTTCGAGTAACACGCGAAACTTTCCCGAGAAAATCAACCACCTGCTTCGAGTTTTCCCCCCTGCATAAATCTTCTTCTCCTTCCTTTCTTCCCAGTTGAAACAAGTTCAAGCCAAACAAAAACAGCACGCAAAACTCAAGTCAACCCCAAAGTAACCCATGTCTCGAGCTCATGTACTTCTTCATCCCCAACTACCCACACAACCCAGACCACCAACGTGCATGTGCACGATCACCAGACCACCTCTGGTAGTTTGCATTGATCTCGACATGTCGCAATTGACTCCTACGAGCTTCTTCGCCACCCAGATCAACCAATTCGACGACGAATTGAAATTTGGCATCTCGAACCAACTAAAACCCAACCTCATCAACGAAAAATGCCTCACCACCTTGACTCTGACGACAAAAAGCTTCGAGCTTTCAGCCACGTATACTCCGACCTCCCTACTATCGTCTCCCAAAGCCACATGCGACTCGGTCAACCAGAGAAAGAACGCAACCCATAATCTCAGCGCGACAAAAATTAGGTTTAAAAACTTTAAACCCATGCTGACTCGTCCACTATCCAATTTGCCGCCACCCACTATTTTTCCTAGCTCCACGGCAACCTCCTCTACCACTTGTCAGAGTCTCGACCCCCCATATCCACTTGATCACCCATGGCCACTCAAAAAGCCTGAAATGGATAATCTCGAACCATACCTCACCCCCTCCACTAAAAATCACCATATTCATTTTAAAAATCATAATTTGGTTTAATGATTCGATCCATGTACCTGAATTCATAAATTAAGATATTTGAATTTTTAATATTATAGAGATGCTCAGTCTTGTTTTCTTTTTTTCTTGGTTTCCTGAGTCATATATATACATTACTTTGTTTTAAGTAAATTCCTAACTAATGTTTTGAAATGAAACTTACAGATTTCATTTAAATCCCAAGGCTAAACAAGGATTAATTTAAAAAAATTGAATTTAAATGGACAATACTGGAAACAGAGCAATTGCAAGTTTAAATACCTGCACACAATCATACTTCCAGAGTTCACAGATATAAACACACAACCATACTCTACAATACAATATTTATCACCGCAATAACTTCAAACTAAGTTATACTTTTAATTCCTTAAAAAAAATGAGTTACTCACAGCAAATAGAAAACACAGTATGCAGGCTTGAGATATGCAAAACTCCATCTTACAAATATCCAGGGAAAAATGAGTATATAAATGTTCACACAATTTATTTAAGCATTCAAATATTGTCATGCATCAGAATTTAAACTTAAGTAAATCTTAGAAGTTTTACTCACCTGAATTTGTGGAAGAACAGGGCCTAGTTTGCTTTGCAACAGGCTTGCAATTTACAGGTTGAACTCCCCTTTGATTCTCAGTTGAATTGAATTTTGGTTGTTTGTTTTGTTTGAATATAAAGTGTTTACTCAGTTCTTAGAATGGTCGAACGGATGCAGATTGATATATGCAAGAAGCTTGATATTTATAAAACAAGTTACAGGGTACATTAGTATTATGTTTCATACTATTAGGACAATATTTGTACAATAAAAAGATTTTTACCAGAGATATTTGTTTGTTTAGATGGAGGCTGATATGCAGTGCTAGAAAGATTCACATTAATTAGTTTTGTTTGTTTGTTTAAAGATATTTAATACTATCTTCTCTAGCAAGCTTCACACATATATACAGTTGTTTATCTTTATTACTGTCATTTGTTTCATTCAATTTGGCCTGCACACTTTATATTTGTTCATTAGCCTGCATATGATTTTACTTGTTTGTATAACATGTATATTCTTATTACTGTCATTTATTTCTAGATATTATTATGTTTCAACAACTAAGACAAAACTTGTACAATAAAACATAGCAATCTAGTTTGACCTGCACACATTATTGTTACTAAATTTTGTTTGTACAATCACACTTTACTTTGCTATTGTTTTTATCTTTATTTTGTTACAGTATTTTACTTCAGGTTCATGCCTATCATATTTAAGTGTATTACTTATGCAAGCCTACAGATATTCTTATTTTTATTTGGTGGATGAGACAAGAACATTGAGGCAAGCCTTCAATGTTATTGTCTTTAATATATTTATACTTATATCTGAAAAGTATGTGAATGTTAGCATTTTTGTTTTGTTGTTTGAAAACTAATTGAACTGTATAGTTGTTATATTATTGTAATTTAACTAATGTACTACTTATATTTCTTTTTCAATTTATCTTGTATCTTGTATTTTTATTTATTAATATTATTTAAAAGTAACTCATTTATCAATTTGAAATAATAAATAAATTAAATCATCTTTTTATTACAAACTACATATTTTATTAATGTATGTTAATGTATTGTTTTACAAATTATAATTAAAACTCATATATCATTTTAAATTCATATTTTAAATCAAACTATACTAAAAAGAAAAGTAAACAAATCTTTTTGTTAGTAAATTAAATTTAAACTTAAGTTAAAATAAGTATTAATCTATTTAAACATTTATTCTATATATTTAAAACCCTATATTTATTTATTTATTTAACTTTGAAAAGTTTATATTAAATAAATCATAATTTCTAATTCACTAAAATGTATATTAGAATTTAAAACATAATTTATTAGTTAAACTTTAAAACAAATCTCATCTATTTATAATGTATACAAATATATACATATATAAATAGAAAACAAACAATTAATTTTAACAGATATCATTTACCAAGTAAATATTTATTAAAAGAAAATTATCAATTCAGATTTAATTAATAAAAATATATCAAATCAATTTAATATTTAATGCAGATTATTAAATTGATATTGCTAGAAAATTCCAGGTCGTCACAAAGTGCAAGGGTTGCTTGCTACTATTCCTCAAGGTGATTCCAAAATGGATGTAGTAGGACTAATGTCTTCGATTTTGTTTAGTTCTAGAATGAATTTTATAGATGAATGTTGGCAATGCATTGTTGCCTAGAGGGCAGTGTCAACATTCCAAGTGGAATATTCTATATAAAGGTAAAACGTAGCCTCAAGCCTCGTCAACCTAGAAATGACAAGAATTGGGCATGTAGCAGGGCCAAGTGGGTCACTCCCATCAGAGTTTGCTCGTTGCAATCAAGATCGATTACTATATACCCATGTATGCTTTGGGGCCCATTAAATAAGGGGTGATCATATTCTGTACTACTAGTCAAGTGGTAGGCCAGTCCTATGTGATAGGGGGTACAAGATGTCCTTGGCAGACCCAGTGTGTTTTATGTAGAGATGTACCATCGAAAGGTAGTTCCTTACCATGTCATAGTATGGAATTTAATCTCCAATACATGCCTTTACAGTTTTGATTATAGAACCTAGTATGCTGGAATTTAATTCTTGTAACAAATTCGGCTATGATTAATAAATATTTGTACCCTAGATATTATTATAATATCACTGGATTTTCTGTAGCAAATGTTTGGTTATCGTAAGTTAAAAACTCGTCCGTGTTAATGTGCGGCGTGGTTTTATGATATACTTTTAATTTCAGTGGTTTTTGTGATGTCCTACCCTGAGACCCACATTAACAAAGAGTATTAAGGAGTAATACTATCTGTTAATGCAGAGAATAGGGCTGGTTAGGATCGACTATCGGTAAGCTTTGTCTTAGACATGTGTTGAATACGTCAATTGGGTGCTCTAATTTTTTTCTTTGATCTTTCTCAATTGGATCGACAAACTCAATATTTTTTAACAAAAAACTATGGTGGCTAACGGATCTATAAGAACAAAATATAAAACAATAAATATAATTGATCATAGAATAGCAGTCACATATATAAATATATAAACTTATACATCATAGTGCACTGCATAGTGGTACAACAGTGGTGGTACGTGGACCACAATATATGCATCAAGTAAAAATGAATTAGTACATATAAGAGTTTACAAAACACTACAAAGCTGAACAAAAGATGATTAGCAGAAAGCCATAGCAGAAGCAGCACAACAGAAATCAACGGTAGGTGACTAATTTGAAATAACACGGTTTGACCCATTACATAAAATACACGGGTCATTCTAGCTTAAATAACTGATTAGCATAAGATAGGTAAACTATAAGGATGAACGATACCAATTGTTCTTGAAAGAGAAGAAGCAACATCAAATATATGTCAACTACTAAACGTCGTAAGGGGTTTCTCGAAAGAGGTAAGATCAATGACAGTATCAACTAAACACAAATAATCACCTCATATAATCGGCATGTACAATAGCCAATACAATGGCTTTCAACAACACCATAACTCCTAAATAGGAAATCAAAAATCTCAAAAACGCTAATGGATGGCAACCACAAATCACAATATGTAGAACTCAGTTAAGAGTTCAAGACTCCAAAATGTATTCACCATATAATAAACAACATGATAGCGCTCATGCTATATAAATAAACCAAAAAGGTCAACCATGATGAAGACATTCACAAATTATCTAAATTCTAGAAATCAATATAAAGAAATCTAGAAAAGCAACATTGTAAAGTATAAGACCCAATGGTCCCAAAAAGTAGCCTAACAACTATATATGCAGAAAGGACCCAACAGCCCAATAAGTGGCCCAACAGCCTGCAAAGTACCATGTATAGGAGACCCAACAGCCTCAAATAGGACCCAACAGCCCAGGACTAGCCCAAGAGCCATACATGCCTACGTAGGACCCTAGGGCCCAAATACTGGCAATAACAACCCGAAGGTCCAAGAAATGTGTATAGCTAAAAATGGTCAAGTTTGAAATTAAACGAGAAAGTAAATGCATATGTCTCAAACCACATGTTTTACTTAGTCATATAATTCTCTTTCCCAGACACATGAAGGGTGCAAAAATATGCATTTTATATAGAAAATGCTTTTCTTTGAGAAAACTAGTTTTAATACCATTTTTGAAATCATTTGGAAAATATATCTTTGAAATGTCTCATCATTATAGAGAATATATATCTTTTTTTCAGTAGCTTTAAAAATAATTATAAATATTGTAAAATATTTATTCCAAAAGCTATTTTATCATGAAAATCATTTCAAAATCATTTTAGAAAACACATGCTCGAAAAGAGCAAAAATCATCAAAAAGGCCATAAGATAGGCATATGAAACCGTCTTAGAAACACGTCAATCCGAAGTACGGATCAACCAAAATTTGGGCTTACCTATTGATAGGTTAAATCCCTTCAGAAAAACTTTAAAACATCACAAGAATTGATCAATTAGTCAGTGGTATAAGTAGAAAATCACAAAATCAATGCAAAGAACAATAAATCGACCAGGAAATACAAACATGCTTTGGTCGACCTATAGGTCGAACTTTGTTGTGACTAGGTCGACCCTAAGGTAGACCTATGAATTGTCTAGGTCGCTTCTAAGGTCGACCCTTAGGAGCTTTAGGTCGACCTGTAAGTCACGATGCCTACAGGCATTTTCTACCTATTTCATTCCTGTTTTGGGCAATGAATTCTTGCAAATCCAAGGTCATTTAAAACATGAAATGTGACATGCATAAACTACTACATATGGAAAAAAATTAAGAAAATTTCCGGCATGAATTCAAGACAAGAATAGAGATATATGAATATAAGAAGAAGCACTCTAAAACATATATTTACTCTAAACTTTCAAGCAACAGAATTTTGTTTACAGTAAGCAAAATTTGGCAGTTTCCAGCATACAGATCTATTTTAAGCTAGAATTTGTGTGTTATAAACTCACCTTATCACAATTATTGAACAAACTTGAGCAAACTTGAAGAAGATGGAAGCTTTGCCTTTGATTAAGCTCTAGGAACCTAGAAGAAGAAAATATACAAACATGCAAACAGAAAAATAAAGATATAGACAATAACGTAACTTATAAAAATTGAAATAGATGAAATTGGTTTTGGTTGTAGATTGATTAACTAAAATAATTAGCTTCAAATTGTTTAATTTTGCAAGGATTTAGAGAAATTAGAGATTGAATTTCTAGTTTTATGGAGAAAAGGGGTTTCAAGTTTTCTTTCTTTTGTTTTGCAAATTAACTGAACTTAGTACATTCAGTTTTAAAATGAAGCAGCTTTCTTCTTAGTTGAAATGCAATGTGCTTAAATCCAATAAGAAAAATAATTAGACCAATACACTAATTACCATTAATACTCCAAAACACATACATTTTCACTAAAACAACTTATATTTACATAATTTCAACTTTATAAAATCACACTAATTATGTTTCCAAAATGTTTTCACAACATACAAAAATTAATTTAGCTATGAAAAATTATTTTTCATTATTAAAATCCCTTTTTTACTTAATTGCTTCAATTTACATATTTTAATTACGTAAAACAATATTTTAAAAACCAAAATTACAAAAAATCATTTCTCTTGTTTAATTAAATGTAACAAACACTGTTAACATTATTTTTACATCCAAATATTAATTTAAAACAAAATTTTGCCTTTTTACTTGCAATATCATCCATATTAAATTCTAATATTTCATTAAAATTAATAAAAATCAACATTTGGCAATATTTTCCAAAATTATTGCATTTTATCAAATTAAAACCATGTAATGTGCATTTTATCACAAACAAACATAATAAAGTTTCTAAAACTTTATCTTCAACATTTTATATTCAAAACCCATTGTTTATTTAAAATTAACAAGTTTAAAACATTTACATCTCCAACTTGTTTTATTCCAACTCTATTAAATTATAACCACCGTTATAATTTAATATCACGGGTAATCACCAAAACCAGGGTTGTTACAGACTCCCTCCTTATAAAAATTGTGTCCTCGTAATTTCTAGAGAAGAGTTGTATTCAACACGACTTATTTCGTCTAGCAGAGGGAAAAAAAGATAAGCTTGAGTTTAAAATCTCACCCTCATTACAAGAAGATAGAAAACCAAGATAAGATCGCTTGATAAATTCTTTGGTTACCCAAGTACAATCATTGGGATTAGTGGACCATTGAATCTCCATGAACGGTACATCCCTATTTCAAAGGCATTCACCTTTGAAGCAAAAACACAAACAGGATGTTGCACGATAGATAAATCAGGTAAGATCTCAAGCTCTTGCAAACTAGAAGGATCAATAATAGAATCTGAATCACAAAGGCACTTCCAAAGCTAAGATACGTGAAACAGGTCATGAATGCTAGATAAATGAGTTGGAATTGATACTTTATAAGTAACTGGGCCAATACTTTCAGTAGTTAGAAATGGTCCTATGAATCGAGGAGCCATTTTCCTGGTCCTACAGAAACGCATTACCCTCTTCAAGGGAGATACATGAATATAAACAAGATCATTAATGGAGAACTCAAGACGCTTCCTACAGTTGTCCACGTAGGATTTCTGACGACTTTGTGCCTCTTTCATTCTCTAACGAATAAGATCGATCTTCTTTGAATCTTCACGAATAGAATCGGGGCCTAAAATCAAATTCTTCCTGGATTCCAACCAATAAGAAGGTGATCGACATGGCCTTTCGTATAGGGATTTGAAAGGAGCCATCCTCCCAACTACCACCAAAATCAAGAATGCATGCACGAAGTAGATCTTCAAGAATATGATTCACCCGTTCAGTCTGTCCATCAGACTGGGGATGATAAGCTATGCTGAGGTTAAGCTTTGTACTCAATGCTTTATGAAGACTCTACCAGAAATTGCTGGTGCAAAGTGGATCTCTATAAAAAAACGATTGAATTAGGAACACTGTGAAGTCTCACAATATCCTTAATATACAGCTTAAGTAGATGAGAAGTTGTCCTATTAGATTTAATAGGAATAAAACGAGCAGATATAGTAAAGCGACCCACGATAACCCAAACACTATTATGGCCCAACTCGAACGCGGTAGGCTATCAATAAAGTCCATAGAAATTTGATCTCATTTCCAAAACGGGACCTCAAGAGGTAGAAGAAGACCACTGGGACGCTTATGTTCGGCTTTAATGAGTTGACAATTCATGCTATTACTCACATAGCTCGCAACATCACGCTTCATGCCTTCATAATAATACAATCATCTCATACCGGCATACATCTTGCTACTACTTGGATAAATAGTATACTTAGAACGGTGACAATCATCAGGAACGTCCCGCCTAAGATCAAAAACACAAGGCATGATCAATCGATTCTTCATACGAAGACAACCATGAATATCAATGCTGAAATCCCTCAACTCATCGTCACGGGATTCAGACTTACATAACTAAATAAGACACACAAGATATGGATTTTGCCGAGCATCGGCAATACGATCCAATAAGCTAGGACGAGCTTCCAACAAGATAGGAGAATCTGAAGCTGGAGAACGATCATGAATGTCACAAAGAGGTAAAGTCACCAACACATCCCACTCTGCTAACTTCATAGAGACAGCCGCCGAGCATTTGTGACTTAGCGCAACTGCAACTCGGTTCCCCTTTCCAGGAGTGTACTGAATATCAAAATCATAAGAGGGTAGGAACTCGAGCCAATGCTGTTGCCACATATTAAGCTCTTTCAGGGTGAACGGATATTTCAACGACTCAAGATCAGTATAAAGAATAAAGCATTCGCCTAAACGATAACGATGCCAAATCTATAAGGCAAAGACTATGGAGACTAAATCTAGGTCATGGGTGGCATAGCGAACTTCATTCGGACGCAATTATCTCGAAGCATAGGCAACTACCCGATCTCTCTACATAAGCATGGCATCGAGACCACATCGACTAGCATCGGTGTAGACAACAAGATCTTGATTTCCTTCGAAAACCACAAGGATAGGAGCATTACTGAGAAGTTCTTCCAATTTTTGAAAAGAAGCTTCACACTTATGAGACCAAATAAATTGAACGCCTTTTCTAGTAAGGATAGTAAGAGGAAAACAATGTGGGAGAAATCCTTGATAAATCGACGGTAATACCCCGCCAATGAAAGGAAACTGCGAATCTCAAAATCATTCTCTAGCCTTTTCCAATTCCGAATGGCTTCTATCTTCGACGGATTGATAGAAATGCCATCAGAAGATATAATTTGGCAAAGAAACTTCACCTTATTCTCCAAAAGTGTCACTTACAGAATTTGGCTCTAAGTTGATGCTGACAAAGAGTATTCAGAACAATCCTCAAATGATGAGCATGATCGGCTTCGGATTTAGAATAGACAAGGAAGTCGTCAATGAATATGAGGACGAACTTATTGAGATATTCCAAATGATGAGATTGACGAAATAAGACGGAGTGTTCATCAAACCAAATGGCATAATGAGCCACTCATAAGAACCATAACGAGTGCAAAATGTGGTAAGAGGAATGATGTTCTTTGTAACTCGTAACTGGTGAAAACCAGAGGCAAGGTCGAGCCGAGAAAAGACCTAAGCACCACTCAACTAATCGAACATGTCATCGATCTTGGAAAATGGATAAATATTCTTAATGGTTAACTCATTAAGCTAGTGGTAATCGATGCAAAGCCTAAGAGTAACACCATATTACTTAACAAAGATGACCGCGGCACCCCACGATGAAGAATTGGACTGAATGAATTGCTTAGCTTTAAGGTCCAACAATTGAGCTTTGAGTCTCTCATTTTCCTTAGTGGACATCCTCGTAGGAGGATGACTTACAGGCTGAGCACCAAGAATGAGGTCGATACAGAACTCAACTGGCCGCTTGGGTGGAAAACCCAAAATAGGCTAGAATACATTAGCAAAATCACAAACGACTGGAATTCGAGATACATCATCATCATCTCGAGAATCAATAGCAAATAAAAATGCTTCGGAATCACCATCAACATTCTGAAGAATAAGAGATAACTGATCAGCTGAATTAGGATGCCTAAGATATAGGATCCTTTTAGGACATTGAATTCGGTCTTGATAACAAGCAAACCTATCCGTCCCCAAAATTATATCAAATTCAAGATAGTGAATAACGTGCAGATTCGCACAGAAAAAACCACAAAGAATAATCTCAACATCTCACACAACATGCTAAGGATTGCGTATCCCCCGATAGGATTCGCAATCTTCAAAGTAATAATAAGGTAAGAAACATCCAATGGTATAACATCAACAAGTTCCTTCGATACGAATGAGTGTGAAGTACCCATATCGAAGGAAACTCGAATAGAACGATCATGAAATAATATAGAACCTTCATGAATAGAAGGAAAAGTACCTTTGGGCTAAGAAGAAACATTAGAAGCATCCTCCACAATAAGCTTACCCAACTTAGCATTACTAGGAGCAGTGGGACAAAATGAAACTCAATGTCCCTCTTTGTTATAATAACGGCATATAAGAAGCTTGGGACAATCTCGAATCAAATGATTAGAAGAGCAACAGTTGAAACACCTCTTCGGACTAGGAGGTGCTCCACTGGGATGAAGGCTTGAACCAACATACTTCTTCTTCGAGGGATAAGATTTTGATTTCTGAAAAGGGAAATTCTTCTTGTTGGGGTTTTTACTGTAACGAACTAGAATTTCAGTCATTTGAAATTCATATATTTAATTGATTTTAAATATTCACAAGTTAATTTTATAAGTCAGATAACTTATATTTCGAATATAAGGATTTAATTGGACAATTTGATTGGTTAATTTAACATTTGAAATTGCTGAAATAATTGAATTTGGATTATGTGTGAATGAAAATGATTTATAAAGTTGAAATAAATTCTATTTGAATCAGAATGATGTTAGAGAACTTTTAAAATTTAATTAAAAGTTAATTTACAAAAATCGAATATTTTCATATTTAATTAATGTGTAAAAATAGTCATTTTTCATACTCTCTCGGATTTCGAAGAAAGCAATTTCATTGGATCCGTAATATTATATTATTGTAAGATGTCAAATTTCTTGTCAATTGGATTTATGGTTTAGCCGTGACAAGGTAAAACGCATAGAAATCTGTTTAAGTAAATTTTAAATTTAAATAATTCGATTTGAAAACCTATCTTCCAAATACGATCGAATTGCTCTCAATATATATATTCCATTGCATTTGGAATAGGATTAAAACATTATAAATGTCAAGCGGCACGCTTCATTTGGAGTTCAAATTTTCTTCAGGTGAATAGTGTCGCAAGAATTTTCTATAAAAGGACTTGATTTTTTATATTTTCACTCAGAAACCCTAGCTAGGGTTACACCCGCTACTAAGAAATTCTATGATCGAAAACGTTCAAAACTTTATCCCTCTGATCTCCTCATCAATCCACAATTAGACCTCGACTTCAACCGGAAAGTCGAAGAGCTTCGTGAGACCGTGTTCAACGGTGATGATCGAGAATGGAGGAGCCGATCGACGACAATGTGATCGTGTTCGCCATGCATTTATACGCGTTTTTTAAAGAGAAATAGGGACCGAGTTCATCAATTTTCTCGGAGATGGTAGGGGAAGCAAGGCGCACATGTTGATGGTAGGCGATCGCCGTCGATGGCGGCGGCGGTGGTGCGACGAACGATGGGAATGATCGACGTTTGGGTTGTTTGCACACGTGATGGAGCTATGGGAAGAAGATGAAATCAGCGGCCACGAACTAGGTTTGAAAATCGAGTGGCCCAGATTATTTAAGGTTGAAAATAAAATAAATTGTGAAATAAATTATATATAAATTTGTATAAACTTTGAAATGCTGTAACTTCTTCATACCAGATCCATTTTTGACGAAAAAAGTTACGTTAGGTCCGTATTGACAAGCACTACATTTTAGAGATAGTTTGGAATTGATTGGAGCAAGTGTAAATTTTGGATAAAATTAAGCGGTCGTTTAATTTTATTTGGAATGAAACGCTACAATGGCTATTGGAACCAAAGTGAGTACAAATCACTCTTTCTGACTCACTAATACTTTTGTATAAGTGAGAATAAATTTTATTTATGATGATTGATGACTGTTTGGATGAGATATGATATATTAGATATATATATATATATATATATATATATATATATATATATATACACTGGTATTTGGATATATTCCCGCGTATTGGAGTAGATGAGACGCTATACGTTCCCGTGTATGAGCGGATGACCCTTTGTTCGCACTTATGCCTCAAAGCGGACATTGTATAGGTATTCTAATATGTATATTTGTTACAGGTGATAGGTTGGAGGAATCCAACTGGATTCCTCACCAGTATTGATTTATTTACAAATATTGTGATATATGTTGTTATAATATGATATATGATGTTTTGAATGCTATGATTAATGTATTTAGTGATGTTCCAGTATTGGGCCTATTTTGGAAAATTAAAAATCTTAAAGTGACAATTTCGAACAAAAAAGGATTTTTAAAGTGATTTTGAAAATAAATGTTTTTTTAATTTTGAATTAGTAAGCAAACAGATTTATTCTAAAATAAGTAAAAGTTATAATTTTTATGTTATAAATATTATGATTTTTGGAAAATAAAATCAAAACCTGATTTTTGAAATGTGAAGGTGGTTATTTTATCAAATAGTTTAAATTGAGGTTTTTGAATTATTATAAACGTTTTGTATGTATAGGAATATAAAATTGATTTTTTATAAATCGAAATAATGGAATTGTAAAGTGTTTTTGGTAAATGTTTAAATGGAGGTATAAATGGATTTTATAAGTAAGTAAGATTTTTAGATTTATAATTTGTGAAGTTATAAATTAATGGATTTATAAATGAAGAGAATTATAAGTGAATTAACTTATAAATTGGATTTTGACATGTAAATGAAATATGTATAAAATTGGTAAATAAAGGGATTTTATAAGTTGAAATTTTTACAAAATATATACGGAATTTGCAAACATTATTTATAAATCCAAAATCAATTGAATTTGATAAGTTACTTATTATAGTTTATTAAAGGAATTTCATCCATAATTTTGGACAGTGGATAATCCATTAATTTAATATGCAACAGTAATGAATTTGGTAATTAATTGTATTCACGGTTTTGGACAGTGAATAATATTTTAAATTAAATAAATGTTTGGAAAGTGATATTTTTAAATGGAGTTAAATGGTTAGAAGATGTTTTAAAATGTGTTAAATATCGATACATAGATTTCAACATTCATTGTTGAAATAAACATTTCGAGATATAAGGAAATGATGAACTATAACACTATTGTTATAGTAAATGATTTTCGAAAGGAAATGTTTTTGAATAGTATATGAGATTTATATATCTATCATATTTTTGAATTCCTATTCTAGTGATATTGGGTTGTCGTGTAACGAATGCGGTTTTATCGGGATCCGAAGGTCGACAGTCTTATGTCCACTGTATCAAATGCCACATAATCGAGTGACGGAAAACCGAATTGTTAGGGTTAAAAAGAAGAGGTAGAAGAAAAAGATAGAGGAAATAAGGAAACAGAACAAAACAATATCAGAATCTCACACATCGCAGCGGAACAACATATAATTGATGTTAACCCCGTTCCAGCCTACGAGTTAAGAGGCCCACGAGTTAAAGGAGTCAACGAGTTAAGGCCCGGGATGGGCCACGACTTAAGGTGCTTAACGGTTCAGGAAGGATCTACGACTCAGGAAGCCTCACGACTCAACAAGTCACCGACTCAACAAGTTAACGACCTAAAGCTCAAAGCGACTTAAAGGGTTACGACTCAACGACCTAAGGAGAGATTGTACGACTTGAGGAACCTTACGACTTAAGGAACCTTACGGGTTAAGGAACCTTACGACTTAAGGAATCTTACGGGTCAAGGAAGGCTTGCGAGTTAAGACATTAACGACCTGAGGAATGCCACGACTTATGGAGGTCTATGACTTAAGAGGAATGCGACATAAAGGTGATACGACCTAAGACTTCAGAGACAAGTTCAATACCATGCTATAATGAGATAACTCGTTGACGACATACGACTTATGATGAGTCGTGTACGACTCGTACTAACATCAAGAAAAGTTGCACTGGTTAACTCGTGAATGGCTCAAGACTTGTGTTATTCATTTGAATGGGAGCATAGCTTTGGACCAAGCGGTGAGCTAACCCAGTAGGTCGGCCGCGACCTACTATGAGTCGTGTACGAGTTATGACCTAATTCTGAGAAATG
Source organism: Allium cepa (assembly GCA_030765085.1). Lineage (NCBI taxonomy): Eukaryota > Viridiplantae > Streptophyta > Magnoliopsida > Asparagales > Amaryllidaceae > Allium > Allium cepa. Next base: position 379,567,880 of record CM060942.1, on the reverse strand, counting down.
CCTATAAATACAACCCTAGCTCCAACTAGAAAGGGACTTTTGGCTCATTCATTTCAAGCACTGTTACTCTGCTGCATTCGGAACTACTTCAACACTTAAAGCTTTTGAGATACAAAGAACGCCTCAAGGAACTTCATGAAGAAATCATACATGTCCAACATGAGTTCAAAGATTTTGATCGACATTGAAGTTTAGGCTACTTGTTCTAAGTCACTTGTAACTCGAAGTGTGTTGTAATCAAAGTGTAATTGCATCGACTTGTAATCAAATCGTCAATAAAGATATTCAAAGTGGACATAGGCTCTCTCTTAAGCCGAACCACTATGAAATTGCTGTTGTTTACTGCTTTTTCGCTATTATCTGCTTATAATCTGTTCCCGAGCTATCGGGTGGTGCTTTCACAATTACACTTCATACACTGGGGTGTTAGCGTTCAAATTTTAGCGCTAACATTTTTGGTGCTTTCACTGAGAGTTGAACTCAGGCAAATCGTCATCATTGCTCCACGAAAGTTTGTTGAAGTAACCTCTCTGAAGACTAGAAGTTTATCTGAAATCATGGCTCCGGGGAGAAACAGTAGATCTGTTAGATCTGGAAATGCTCAAGAGGGAACCTCCGCTTCCCCAGTACCTAATCAAGCCACTCCACCTGTTGGGGTTACAAAAGCGGAGTTGGATGCTGTAATCTTAGGGCTGAACCAGCAGATAAATGCCCAAAGTGCACAATTGGAAGCTCAGAACGCCCAAAATGCCCTAATTTTGAATAAGTTGAATGACTTGCTTGGGGTAAACCGTCAACCAACGGATAATGAAAGGAACTTTGCTGGCAACATTCATGAGGATGAAGAAAGAAACATTCCTGAGAGGGCTGCCAGCCCCTTTGAGCGGACATTTCCTGAAATTGGTGGATCTAGAGCTCGAAATGATGAGGGATATCTTTCTGAAATGGTTCGACAAATCATGAAGGAAAGCATGCAAAGGAATGAAGATGAGAAGGAATGGGGTTTCGCTCCAAGTAAAACCCCGTTTTACCGAAAGAATCTTAAAGGCTGAGTTCCCAAGGAAGTTCGTCCCCCCAACTATCCCAGCTTACAAAGGAACAAGTGATCCGAACGAATTCTTGTATAAGTATGATTGGCACATGACAGGTGCCAGAGCTTCTGATGAAATAAAGTGCCGATATTTTCCTGTATACCTGGAAGGTGTAGCTCTGCTTTGGTTCACCAAGCTGCCAGTCCGGTCTATAGATCAGTTTTCTGACTTCACCCGGAAATTCAAGGAGCAGTTCAGACTATACGCTTCAAAAGCCAAAGATATTATGTCGTTGTCAAGTTTAGAGCAGAATCCAGGTGAAACTATCAGATCTTTCTTGAATCGCTTTAATATAGCGCTGGCCGAGGTAGACAATGCAGAACCACGGATGATCTTGACCTATCTGATGAGGGCCATCGACAAGTCGAGCGAATTTGGAAAATGGCTAAACATGAAGGAACCAAATTCCCTCGAAAAATTCTACAAGAAAGCAGATGAGTTCATACGCCTAGAAAGCCGTCCTGTACCCGTAAAGGCAGTGTTAGAAAAAGCTGAAGATAACATTGCTGCTCCACGCAAAAGTGAATCTGTAGGACAGAAAAGGGAAAATAACGATGGAAAGAAACAGAAAAATCTGAAGAAGCCCCGTTCCTTCAAACCATCGGAATATACTCCTTTATCAGATACGCCAGAGCGTATATACCTTGCCACTAAAGATTCTGTTGAATATCCTAAACCTCCTGTTCTGAGAACCGGGAAAAAAGCTGTGCAAAGTGGGAAGTTCTGTCGCTTTCATAATCAACCTGGTCATGATACCGACGAATGCCGCCAATTGAAAATTTTGATTGTAGAATTGATAAGGGAAAACAAGCTGCAGCAATTTGTGGAAAAGAATAGCAACAATCCTGCTTCGACTAGTCAGGGGCAATGAGCTCCTGCTCATCAACCCAGGACAGGTGAAAAGACTGCAGGGCATGAATCCGGAAGGCCTGTTATCAATGTCATTACGGGAGGACCTCACCCAGCAGGCAGGAGCTGGGGTGAGATGGAAAGGTATACATGAGCTTTGAAGTATGTACCGACCGAGGAAGATGTATTCGTTTTGGAAGGTGCTATGCCCCTGAAGCAACAAAGAACTTTCAATGATGATATTGTGTTCAGAGCCAGGGATTCCGCAGGTATTGAAGCTCCTACCTTGGATCCCTTAGTCATCTCAGCTGGTATCGGGCCAGCTATTGTCAGAAGAGTTCTCATTGATTGTGGCGCATCCTGCAATATCCTCTTCAAAAAAACATTCGACCAAATGAAGATCCCTATGGCTGATGTGCAAGCCTCATCGTAGAAAATCGCTGGCTTCACTGGGGAGCCAAAACAGCCGATAGGAACCGTTGATTTGTTTGTGGAACTTGGAGAAGGAGAGAGAAAAGTGGTCCGCAAGCAAACTTTTGTGATTGTCGACGAATTTTCTGCTTATAATGCTTTCCTTGGCCGTCCAACTCTCGCAGCATTCAAAGTTGTTCTGGCCCCATGGTGCCTCACCATTAAATTTCTCACAGATAATGGAGTGGGAGTTATAAAAGGGGATCAAAATACGGGGCGGGAATGTTATCTAACAGAGCTACGAGAAACGAGGAAAAGAGAAATGGGAAAGGATGCGGCAGCCCCAGCCCGCATCAAAGAACCAGCCTTGTAGCAATTACAGGGCGGACCCTGCTCTGGCGAGCACAGCGGAGCAAGGAAAGAGATGGATCCTAGAAAGGTCAGTGCAGGGGAGAATAGAGTGGTACTAGTGGAAACGACAATACCGGTACCTGTTGACCCAAAGGACCCAAACAAGGTGTTGAATGTGGGTTCACAACTTAATGTGTCAATTCAGAATATCTTAATATCTTTTTTAAAGGCAAATTTGGATGTTTTTGCTTGGACTCATGCCGATATCTGCGGAATATCCCCAGAAGTTGCAGTACACGCTCTAAATATTGATCCAAAATTTACACCTGTGAAGCAGAAAAGAAGAACTCAAGGTCCAGAAAGGTCGGCAGCGTTAAAAGAAGAAGTTGATCGGCTCATGGAGAATAATTTTATCAAAGAGTCTACCTATCCGAATTGGGTTTCAAATCCAGTGCTGGTTAAGAAAGCCAACGGAAAATGGAGAGTATGCATCGATTTTTTAGATCTAAACAAGGCCTGCCCCAAAGACTGCTTCCCATTACCAAGGATCGATCAACAGGTAGACGGAACAGCGGGACACGAATTGTTATCTTTTATGGATGCCTACTTCGGATATAACCAGATCATGATGCATGAGCCAGATCAGGAGGACACGAGCTTTATCACCGACGTTGGTCTTTACTGCTATAGAGTTATGCCCTTCGGGCTGAAGAATGCAGGGGCCACATACCAAAGACTTGTTAATGCTATGTTCAAACCGCAATTGGGCAAGACTATGGAAGTCTACGTCGATGACATGTTAGCAAAGTCTAAGAAAGCAGTGGATCACATAGAACACTTAGCAGACATGTTAGCAGTCCTCCGAAAATACGGAATGAAGCTCAATCCTTTAAAATGTTCATTTGGAGTGGAATCCGGCAAGTTTTTAGGTTTCATCGTGAGCGCTAGGGGCATTGAAGCTAGTCCAGCTCAAATTACCGCCTTAAAGGAAGTCAAAGCTCCTAGAACAAAGAAGGAATTGCAAAGTCTCAATGGAAAAGTCGCCGCCTTGAGTCGGTTCATTTCCAAAGCCACAGATAAATGCATCCCATTCTTCGACGCCCTAAAGAAAGGAAAGAAAATCTTCTATTGGACTCCTGAATGCCAAAAAGCCTTCAATGAATTGATTCGCCATATGGAAACGCCTCCAATACTTTCTAGGCCTGGCGATGGTGAGGATCTTCTTATATACTTGGCAGTATCATCTCATGCTTTAAGTGCAGCGCTGATACGAGAAGACAAGAGGATTCAACATCCAGTTTACTATATCAGCAAAAGACTCACTGGGGCAGAGATGAATTACTCTAAGTTGGAAAAACTCACCTATTGCCTACTAATTGCATCTAGGAAGTTGAGGCAGTATTTCCAAGCTCATCCTATCAGAGTCCTCACTGATCAACCTTTAAAGCAAGTCCTGTTTCGCCCTGAGACTTCGGGTCGTCTTCTAAAGTGGAATATTGAACTCAGTCAATATAACATCACTTATCATCCGCGAAAAGCAATCAATGGACAAGCTTTAGCGGATTTCATCGCAGAATTCACAGATAAGGGTAACAGCAAGGAGGAAACGATCGACGATTCCCCAATCCAATGGAAGTTATAGGTCGATGGCGCGAGAAACGATTACTGTTCTGGAGCCGGAGTTGTACTGGAGACCCCTGAAGGTCGATCATTATGCTACGCACTAAGATTGGAATTTCCTTCAACAAACAATGAAGCAGAATATGAAGCCCTTATCGCTGGCTTGAGGATTTCTAAAGAACTAAACATCCGAGCGTTACAGATCTTCAGTGATTCTCAGCTTATTATATACCTAGTCAAAAAGGAATTCCAAGCGAAAGGGGGGAATCTGCCCGCCTACTTGTCAAAGGCTAGAGAACTCCTGGGTGATTTCGATCATTACATGATAAGTCACATACCTCGAGAAGAAAACATGAAAGCAGATTCTCTCGCAAAGTATTCTAGCACAGGCGAAGCTCAATTTCTGGGGTTAACTCCAGTGGAGGTCCTGTCGACTCTGAGCATTGATGAGATGGATATTGATTGGATCATGAGCGTGTCTCAAGAGCAAGAATCATGGATGACTCCAATGACAGAATATCTGCTCAATGGCTCTTTACCGGAAAACTCAAAATAACGAAAGAAGCTACCGAGGAAAGCCTCTCGCTATATAGTCCAGGATGGCCAGTTATACAGACAGGGATTCTCAATGCCGTTACTTCGATGTGTATCCAGGAAAGAGTCAAAAACAATCCTAGCTGAGGTGCATGGGGGAGAATGTGGTGATCATTTAGGTGGTCAAACTTTAGCGAAAAAGATTCTCCGATACGGATATTTTTGGCCAGAAATTAATCGAGATGCAGCAGACTATTCCCGAAAATGTGACAGATGCCAAAGATTCGCCAAAATTCCTAGAGCTCCTTCCACTGAACTCACACAGATGGTCAGCCCATGGCCGTTTGCAATATGGGGGATAGACCTTATAGGACCGTTACCAACTGCCAAATCTGGAATTTAATATGCCATTGTTGCTGTAGATTATTTTACTAAGTGGGCAGAAGCTGAACCACTGGCTACTATCACCTCAAAAAAGATGATAAGTTTTGTGACTAAAAGTATCATTTGCAGATACGGTGTGCCTCAAAAATAATTACAGACAATGGTACTCAGTTCGAAAGTGAAGAATTTCAAGATTTTTGCAAACGATTCAAAATCCGAAAAAGCTTCTCAGCAGTAGCCCATCCACAGGCAAACGGGCAAGTGGAAGCAGTAAATAAAATTATCAAGTCAACCATTAAGAAGCAACTTGAAAGAGCAAAAGGTGGTTGGGTCGATAAGCTACCGCTAGCACTATGGGCATACAGAACTACCCACAAAACTGCGACTGGGCATACTCCGTTTTCATTGGCATACGGATCAGAAGCAATGATTCCGGTAGAAACAGAGGTCCCTTCACATAGAAGAATCCATTTCAATCAAGCGGAGAATGAGAAACTACAGCTTGAGGCACTAGATCTCCTTGATGAAAAAAGAGAAGAGGCTGAGCTCAGAATCGCGTCTCATCAGCAAAGGATAGCCAGACATTTCAATTCCAAAGTTCGCCAACGCAGCTTTGAAATTGGAGATCTAGTCCTAAAGAGAATTATGACAGCGACAGGTGTGTTTGGGCCAAATTGGGAAGGACCATATGTCATAGGTCAAAAGCTTCTGGACGGCACATTCAAACTCACTACTGTCGAAGGAGATCAAATTCCAAGAGCTTGGAACAGCAATCACTTGCGTCCATACTTTACTTGATAGCTTTGTTGAAATATTGTAAAAAGAATTATGAATGTATGATTCCTGTAATTGAAAGCGATTGTAAAACTGATGCAAGTGAACAATGGAAGACTATAAAGTGGATGTAGGCCCAAATTCTTGGCCGAACCACTATAAATCTTGTGTTCCTTATTATTATTACATGTTTGCTTTATTTTCGATATGAAAAGTACATTAAATGTATTACTGAAATGTCGATTTAAATTTTTGCAGGCAACGAAAACAAAACTTGCACATTACAAGACCAAGTGATTCTTGTTATCATTCAACAAACAAATTCCAAGTCGCAAAATTCCCGAGCTTAAATCCTAGATAAGAAGTGCTTCAATTGAACGGTCAATGATTTCGCCGAAAACGGGCTTTAGCTAATAAATTGAGAAGTTTGAACAAACAAACATCCAATTAAGAAGCTTATGTCCGTTCTCGTGAACTGGCCTAGCAATGAAGTACACTTCTTTGGATCAAACAAGCTACTTGTAAGAGAAGGGAGTGCAAGCTTAAAAAAAAAAAGAATAAAGGATCACTGAAAAGGCATAAGCAAGTGGACAAGGAACAACTAAAGTCCTCTTCGGAGGCACAACTCTTCGGAGGATAAAGACCTCTAACGAAGCATATGCCGTAAAAAAGAAAGTTCTCTACTCAACCAAAAAAGATTGGAGGAGTCATGACCCTCCAACCATGAGAGAGTAACTTCCAGGCAATCTTCGGAGGCACATTTCACCAGGAGTTGAAGTGTAACAACCGCTCTTCGGAATTTCACTTCACCAGTGTTGAAATGCAAACAAAATAAAGACCTTTTCCGAGGCACATTTCACCAGGAGTTGAAGTAGCCGCTCTTCGGAGTTTCACTTCACCAAAGTTGAAATGCAAAACAAAATAAAGACCTCCTCCCGGAGACACAATCAAGAAGAAAGACCTCTTCGGAAGCCTACGTTTCACCGAGATTGAAATAAAACTTCCAAGTGTTGAAACGTGAAAAGGCTTTCTTCAAAGGCACAACTCTTTGGAGGTACACGTTTCACCAAGATTGAAATAAAACTTCCAAGTGTTGAAACGTGAAAAATCCCTCCTCAGAGGTACAACTTTCTATGTTTTCAAAAAAAAAAATCCTCATTAAAAGCACACTTTAACTTTCAAAGGAAGAATGATTTACCTATTCTGGAAAATAATCTTCCTCAAAAAAAAAAAGGTTAAAGTACCCTTCAGAGGCCCGCTTTACCTCATAGAAGAATTCACTTGGTAAAATGTATACATAAGCAAAAGAAAAAGTGATTTCTTCGAAGGACAAAGCGTAAAAACTTATATGAAGGGAGTTGTACTCTACGAAAAATTTCTTCAAGAATGAAATAATTATTCTTCAGAAAATAAGAGTGCAAGTCCCCTCGAAATATAAAATATTGCAGCAAGCTTATGGTATGGGGGCAACATGGTATAGTTACATACAATATAGTATAGCCACACCGGCGAAAGTAATGCTCAAACAACATGCCATAAGCCCGCTGCAATATCATATAAATAAAATTGTGCAAAAATGAATAATAAATGCATTCTCAAATTCAAACAAGAGTCTGTACAAATAAAGGATCATTTTATTCAATCGTATTGCAGATACAAGTTTCAAAATAAAAAAGCAGGGGCCGGTACCCGCACAATTCTCGACCAGTACATGCAAAAGACAAGAAGCTAAAAGCTGGAATCTTCACTTCTTCTTACCACCTTTGGACCCTTTACCCGGCCGAATGGTTAGCTTTTCAGGTCGGTCTGTAGGCATAAGGGAAGAAGGAGAGGGGGGTGCAACTGGTGCAACTTCCGGTTCTTCTCCAGTAGCAATGATTTTCTTCGCCCTCCTCTTTGATGTTCCGTGCTTCATTCTCCTCTTCGAAGAAGACTCACTCCATGGAGTAACAAGAACAGACAAAATTATGTCATCAGAAGGAGTCCGCTCCGGAGATATCTCACCTCCCTCGAGTCCCTCATCTTTCGGCTCTTGCGAAGCGATAGGATCATCTAAGCCATGAAGAGCCTCTATTTGCTCCTCTTGTGACCCGGGCTGTGAAGTAGAAGGAGGAGCCACCTGAAGAGACGGAGGAGGGATAACCGGAGGAGGCGAAGTTTGCACAGCACTTGGTGTTTCAACTGCAGAAGAAGAAAAGTTAAAAATATTAGTATCTCCCGAAAAGAAGGAAGATATGGGTTCGTCAAGATTCAAGAAGTAATCGAGAATCTCATCAAACTTTTGAGGAGCAAGCAGGCAATCCACCTGAATCGGACCAATGTCAAAGTTACCTGAAGATATTTGCTTCGTTAGTTCAATTTCATAATTTTGAGCTCCAATATCCTCCAAAGCCTCATCATCAGTAGGGGTAATTACCCCGGTTCTTGTAGGAGGCAGGGAATGAGCACTGTAACCTGTGATGTCAACCCCAGGAGAAACTAAAGGATGAACAGAGGTGGTAGGTGGTAATTCTTTTCCAGAACGTTCCTCTTCCGCCATCCCAGTCCGCACTCTGGCAAGTTGCTCTTTTCCCTTCGCAAGAGCAGCGCAAGTTTTCTCATCTAGGTAGCGCGCCTCAAGCTCTTCCTCGGTATACCCGGCGCCTCTGAACATGTCGAGAGCAGCTTCCCACACTTCAGCTAAGGTGATTTCGTATTTAGGACCGAGAAAAGAGAGACTGCCATGCCCCAAGACGCTGTGCAAGTAAAAGTCGAATAGATTTGAACTGACGTTGGCTTCCATGGCTTGAATAGATTCTTCAGCTTCGATTTTACCAGCCATGGCCTCATCTCGTTCTTTTTCAGTTTTAGCAAGTTGAGCTTTTAACGCTTCAATCTCCATGTCTTGGGCGCTCATTTTACTTCGCAACTGAGCGGCATCAGTGCGGTAATTCTCTACGACCTCTTCTAGCCTCTCAACTTTAGCTTCGGCATCTCTTTGGCCAGCATGTGCATCCCGCACTTCTTTTTGTAGTACCTCTTCTCTTTGAGTGTAAGTGTTAGAGGAGGTGGTAAGATCGTCTTTAAGCTGCTTGACTTCAGCTTCAAGTTTCTCGTTATACTCGGTTATGTTTTTCATCTCGATGTTGTGCTGGTCAAGAATCTTCTGCCATTCCGACTTATCGTTCTCCATGGTTAGCATCGCCTCGATATTGGCCCGATTGACCCTTTGGAGTTCATCAAAAAGCTTTTGCCGTCCAGACATTCTTTCAATATCAATTCTGACGGCATCAAGATTTTGGTACATGGCTTCTTTATCAGTGGGAACTAAATCAAGATCGAAGCGAACCCCCTTTAAGCACCAATTCGGGAATCGGCTCTGTAGGGTCGGTGGGCCCCTTTCAACACGATATGAAGGCCTATTAAGAAGTGTTTGAATAGCGCTTCCTTCAAGAGCAGGGGATTTGGAAGGAATGTCGATAGAGATGGGAGCGTCAAACTTTTCAGATATTGTAGATGCGTGCTTCTCACTAGGTTTGGCCTGCTTGCTCGGGTCCTCAACAATGTGGCTCTTCCCCCGACCATCATGTGTTTTACATTTGTGAGAGTCATCGCCTCTTGAAGAAGACTTATGTCGCACATCTATCCTCTCATGGCGCTCTTCATATTCTCTCCTCACTCTAGCTTTTCGAGCAGCTCTCTGCTCATCGGTTTCTCTGGGACCAGTAAGGCAGCGTCTATAATCATAGTTGCCACGCCCTCCATAGCGCTGAAAGTCTTTATAGTAAGAGCCGCTGCCGCTACGCCCCATTGAAGGATCTGAAAGGCAAAAAGACAAGTCTTAAAAGCCTTTAGAGAAAAGAAGTCAAACACAAAAAAGTGCTAAAAAATCCTAAGTGTTGTGTAATGTGTAAACTACACGCATCAAGCTACAGACCACTCTGTGGAGTAGAGGTGGTGATAACTTGAGTAGGAGGAGTTGGCATTTGTTGTAGAGAAGATGTCGCCTCGATTACAGAAGAGATAGTTTTGGGAACATCATCTTTAAAAAGTTCTTGTGAAGTCACAATTAGGTCGCTCAACCCCTCAAAAACATCATCACCATCATGCTTTTTGGGACTTGCTTTCTCAACTCCTTCGTCAGCAGATCTCCCGGAAGATCGTGGAGGTTCTTCATCTTCGATAACTGGGGCAAGTGTCAAATTGCTAGACGGCCCCGCAACATCAGTGAGAGTGGGGCACTTCACCAGTAAAGTTTCAGTGGAGGGATCTTTTGGCATAAGCTTTTCAGCCTCCGCTGGAGAATCGGGAACTTCACAAAGCTGAGTGAAACGAGAAGGGTGAAGGAGTCCAAACTGATGAAGGAATTCGTCATTCAACAGAAATTTTATGTCCCGCTCTTCAATTGGGATAGCCATGAGCCTCTCTAAAGTTGGCTTGTGGCTGGGATCTTTAGATGAAGGGGGGAGCGCTGAAATGGAAAAATAAAGTTAGCACTTGATAGTTCAGAATTCGCAAAACTCAAAGAATAGAAGAAGTAGAGATAGACGATCTCACTTCCTTCCCTCCACACAGCATAGAACCCCGGTGGGCATCGAACAAAGAAGAACTGGGTCAGGAACCCATGAGCAGTGTCGGGAAGGCCAACGATTAATTTGCGGTTTCGGGCACTTCTCACAACGGTAATGGAAGGATGATCTTTGGTCCGGGTAAAGGAGCATAAGTAACAGATTTCGTCAAATTCCGGAAGTCGATTAAACATTCTCCCAAATAACACGCACAACCCCATTAGGATGGCATAGCCATTGGGGGTGTAGCTGGGATGGAGAAATAGCCAGTCGACGAAAAAGATGCTCGAGAAAGTTGTTGAAAGGAGGGATGGCCCCGTTCAGGCACATTTGTCGATTAACTGTCACAAAGCCGGGAGGTGCTACATCGGCAGTATTACTTCTTTCGGGAAGAATAGCATCTGATTCAGCAATGCCGAACTGACCACACAACTGGCGAAAAACTTTGTATGATAGTGTGGTAGGGGCTCTTTCGGGAGGATTAGCTAGTGGAGCCGGAAGAACAGTTGCCTCTCCAGTCTGAACTGTTGCATCTTCTTCCTGAGAAGTCATTCTACACAAGCAACTGGATATTCAAATATGAAGGTGCACGTTTCCTAAAAGTGTGAAGTGTCGTGCAAAACTAATAAAAATAACAAGTAAATTTTTAACTCCACTTTTTCAGCAAGGCCATGATATCAAAAATCGACCGAGAAACCAATGATAGTTCGTCTCGAAGAATAGTCAACTCAGCATCCCAACAAAGCAAGTTCTGTTGAATGGCTTTTCAGATAAGATCCCCTATAGAGGGGGGTCCAGGGGGGGTGCCAACCCCCCAAGGTGGGGGTGCGGGGGCAACGCCACCGCTACGGTGATAAGATCCCCTATGGTGATATCCAAAACGGTATACGACTTAGAGAATGGAGCGACCTATCTTCTACTCGAAGTCAACGACCTAACTGATGAAGCGGGTTAACGAGCTAACAAGTGGCACGACTTACCGACTTAATAAGGTTGCCAACTTAATAAGGTTGCCGACTTAACAAGGTTGCCGACTTAATAAGCTTAACGACTCAATAAGCTTAACGACTCAAGGATTGGACGACCTAAGAAGTGCCACGACTTAACGAGTTAAGGTTCAAGGCGACTTAGAGGAATGGAACGACTCAAGAGGGTTAACGGTTCATGAGACAGGCCGACTCAGTGGATCAACGACTCAAGAACTGTGCGACTCAAGGTCTTCACGACCTAACAATTCAAGGGCTGAACGACCTACGAGTTAAGGATCTACGAGTTAAAGACTCTACGAGTTAAAAGATCTACGAGTTAAGGCCACTACGAGTTAAAGACTCTACGAGTTAAAAGGTCTACGAGATAAGGATCTACGGCTTAAGGCCTCCATGAGTTAAAGAGTCTACGAGATAACAATCTTACGAGTTAGAAGATGGCGCGACAGGAAGTCTATGGCTCAAAAGATAAGTTGTTCACGACCTAAGACTTGGAGACAAGTTCAACACCACGCTGTAGTAAGAAGAATCGCTGACGACTTACGACCTATGATGAGTCGTGTACCACTCATGCTAGCATAAAGGAAACTGCATTTGGTTAACTCGTAAATGACTTGGAACTTGTATCATTCATTCAGATGGGTGCATAACTCTGGGCCAAGCCATGAACCCAGTAAATCAGCCGCGACCTACCATGAGTCGTACACGAGTTACGACTCATCATGAGTCGTACACGAGTTACGACTCATCGTGAGTCGTATACGAGTTACGACCTAACTCCGAAGATGCCTATAAATACGCCCATAACTCCAACAGAAAGGGGACTTTTGGCTCATTCTCTTCAAGCGCCGATACTCTGTTGCATTCCAAACCAATCCAACACTCGAAGCTCTCAAGACACGAAGAACGCTACAAACAACTTCAAGAAGAGATCACATACATCCAACATGGATTTGAAAACTCTCATCTCCATTGAAGTTTGAGCTACTCGTTCAAATTGTCTTGTAATTCAAAGTGTATTGTACTTGGGAAGAATTGTATCAGCTTGTAACGAGATCATCAGTAAAAATACTTAAAGTGGACGTAGGCTATACCCTCAAGCCGAACCACTATAAAATTGCTATTGTTTACTGCTTTTCTGCTATTATCTGCTTATAATCTGTTCCCGAGTTATCGGGTGGTGCTTTCACAACTACACTTCACACACCGGGGTGTTAGCGTTCAAATTTTAGCGTTAACATTTTTGTTGCTTTCACTGAGAACCCAACTCAGAAATACTTTCACCACTGCTTCGCGAAAGTTTGTTGAAAGAATCTCTCTAAAGACCAGAAGTTTATCCGAGATAATGGCTACTGGAAGACAGCTCAGATCTGACAGATCCGGTGATGCTCATGAGAATACTACCACTTCTCTTGCTCCAAATGAAGCAGATCCAATTGAAGCAGCTCCGAGTGTTGGAATTACACAAGAGGTGTTTGATGCTGCAGTTTCTGGGTTATATCAGCAAATGGAAGCCTAGAACGCTCTAATGCTGGAAAGAATGAATGCTTTACTTGGAGGCAACCGTCAAGCAGAAAATAATGAAGAGACCTTTGCAGATGATGCCCATGATTCCCGAGAGAAAGGTATCCCTCAAAGAGGAGTTGGCACCGCCGCAGGGGCACCTTCTCAAGCTGAAGGTTCAAGGCCGCAGCCAAATTTTTCGCGAACATTTGCCCAGGCAAACCATTGAAAGAGCAGCTGACTTCTGCCCGGCAAAGCCTCTGAACGATAAGGAGTACCTATCAGGGATGATTCGCTCAATTATGAAAGAGAGCATGCAGAGGCAAGAGGATGAAAATGATTGGGGGTTTGCTCCAAGTAAGACACCGTTCACCGAAAAGATCTTGAAGGCAGAGTTTCCAAGGAAATTTGTACCTCCTACTATCCCGGCCTATCGAGGCACAAGTGACCCTAATCAGTTCCTGTACAAGTACGATTGGCATATGACCGGGGCAAGAGCAACAGATGAAATCAAGTGCCGATACTTTCCGGTATACTTAGAGGGAGTGGCCTTACTTTGGTTCACAAAGCTGCCAGTTAGATCCGTGGATCAATTTTCCGACTTAACACGAAAGTTCAAAGATCAGTTCAGGCTATATGCTACAAAGGCCAAGGATATAATGTCACTCTCTAGTCTAGAAAAAAATCCCGGGGAGTCTATCAGATCGTTCTTAAACCACTTCAATATAGCCTTGGCCGAGGTTGATAACGCAGAGCCACGGATGGTTTTGACTTATCTGATGCGGGCTATCGATAAATCAAGTGAATTTGGCAAATGGCTAAAAATGAAGGAGCCAAACTCACTTGAGAAATTCTATAAGAAGGCCGACGAGTTTATGCGCTTGGAAAGCTTTCCTGTGCCAACGAAAGCAGTCGTGACCGAAATTCAGAATGTCAATGTTGCTTCTAATAAAGGAGAATCTGGAGGACAGAAAAGGAAGAATGATGATGGGAAAAGGCAGGGAAATCCAAAGAAAAACCGCCACTTTGAACCGTCGAATTATACTCCCTTAACTGATACTCCACAGAACATTTTCTTGGCAACAAAGGATATTGTTGAATATCCTAAACCACAAAAGTTGAGACTAAGGAAAAATGCCACGCAAAGTGAAAGATTCTGTAAATTCCACAATCAACCTGGCCATAACACTGACGAGTGTCTCCATTTGAAGGATCTGATTGAGAAGCTGTTGAAAGAGAATAAACTTCAGCAATATGTCCGGAGAAACAGGAATGATACAACCTCATCCACTCAGGGGCAAATACTTCTCACTCATCATTACGGCCCAAATGAAAGAACTGCAACGCAGGGACCTGAGAGGCTTATCATTAATGCTATCACAGGGGGTCCTCACCCAGCGGACAGAAGTTGGGACGAGATGGAAAGATATGCTCGTGCTTTGAGACAAGCCCCGGAGGGAGAGAATATCCTTGTTCTGGAAGATGATGCCTAATGGCCATATTTCACTTAATGGCTTTTGCTTAAAATTCATAGAATAATAATGGATTTATGATTCCTGTATAAAATGCCGTTGTAAAAACAGTGCAAATAAATAATAGGAACTATAAATCTTGAGCTTTCTAGTACGATAAAATGCTTGTTTCATTTCGATATGCAAATATCTTAAAGTATATTGCTAAAATGTCGATTTAATGTTGCAGGCAATTAAAGCAAAGCTCACCTAGTCAACACATCACAAAGCCAAGCGATTCCTACAAATCGCTCAACAGGCGAATATCAGGCCACAAAAATTCCATACCCAAATCCTACATAAGAAGTGCTTCAAGAAAACAGTGAGTGATTAAACCGGAGGTGGGCCCTTGCAAACTAATTGAGATCGTTTGTGCAAACGAACATTCGATTAAGTAGCTTGTGTCCGCCCCTGCGAGCTCACTTTGCAATGAAGTACACTTCTTTTGATAAAATAAACTACTTCCAAAAGAAGGAAATGTGGGTTTGGAAATGATAACGGGGAATCACGGAGGATCAAATGGTGAAAAGACATGGGTAAGCAGGCAGGGAACAAATAAAGACCTCTTCGGGGGCACATTTCACCAGATTTGAAGTGCAAACTCTTCGGAGGCCCACTTCTCCAGAGATGAAATGCCAAATAAAGACCTCTTCGGGGGCACATTTCACCAGAGTTGAAGTGCAAACTTTTCGGAGGCCACTTCTCCAGAGCTGAAATGCCAAATAAAGACCTCTTCGGGGGCACATTTCACCAGAGCTGAAGTGCAACCTCTTCGGAGGCCCACTTCTCCAGAGCTGAAATGCCAAATAAAGACCTCTTCGGGGGCACATTTCACCAGAGGTGAAGTGCAAACTCTTCGGAGGCCCACTTCTCCAGAGTTGAAATGCCAAATAAAGACCTCTTCGGGGGCACATTTCACCAGAGCTGAAGTGAAAACTCTTCGGGGGCCCACTTCTCCAGAGCTGAAATGCCAAATAAAGACCTCTTCGGGGGCACATTTCACCAGAGTTGAAGTGCAAACTCTTCGGAGGCCCACTTCTCAAGAGCTGAAATGCCAAATAAAGACCTCTTCGGGGGCACATTTCACCAGAGTTGAAGTGCAAACTCTTCGGAGGCCCACTTCTCCAGAGCTGAAATGCCAAATAAAGACCTCTTCGGGGGCACATTTCACCGGAGTTGAAGTGCATACTCTTCGGAGGCCCACTTCTCCAGAGCTGAAATGCCAAATAAAGACCTCTTCGGGGGCACATTTCACCAGAGCTGAAGTGCAAACTCTTCGGAGGCCCACTTCTCCAGAGCTGAAATGCCAAATAAAGACCTCTTTGGGGGAACATTTCACCAGAGCTGAAGTGCAAACTCTTCGGAGGCCCAATTCTCCAGAGCTGAAATGCCAAATAAAGACCTCTTCGGGGGCACATTTCACCAGAGTTGAAGTGCAAACTCTTCGGAGGCCCACTTCTCCTGAGCTGAAATGCCAAATAAAGACCTCTTCGGGGGCACATTTCACCAGAGTTGAAGTGCAAACTCTTCGGAGGCCCACTTCTCCAGAGCTGAAATGCCAAATAAAGACCTCTTCGGGGGCACATTTCACCAGAGGTGAAGTGCAAACTCTTCGGAGGCCCACTTCTCCAGAGCTGAAATGCCAAATAAAGACCTCTTCGGGGGCACATTTCACCAGAGCTGAAGTGCAAACTCTTCGGAGGCCCACTTCTCCAGAGCTGAAATGCCAAATAAAGACCTCTTCGAGGGAACATTTCACCAGAGCTGAAGTGCAAACTCTTCGGAGGCCCACTTCTCCAGAGCTGAAATGCCAAATAAAGACCTCTTCGGGGGCACATTTCACCGGAGCTGAAGTGCAAACTCTTCGGAGGGCCACTTTCCCAGAGCTGTAATGCCAAACAAAGACCTCTTCGGGGGCACATTTCACCAGAGCTGAAGTGCAAACTCTTCGGAGGCCCACTTCTCCAGAACTGAAATGCCAAATAAAGACCTCTTCGGGGGCACATTTCACCGGAGCTGAAGTGCAATCTCTGCGGAGGCCCACTTCTCCAGAGTTGAAATGTCAAATCAAAGCCCTCCAGCGAGGCACAACAAAAAAAAAGAAAGGCTTCTCCGACACAAGGCGCACTCTACTAAAGCAAGAATAATATTTCCTCAAAAATGGAAAATTATTCTCTAAAGAGAGAGTGCATGCCTTCTCAAAATGGAAGAGTTATTCTCTAAAGTAAGAGTACAAGTCTTCTAAAAACAGATGAATTGTTCTCCAAAATCTCCTCAAAATGGAGAATATTACAATGAGTTGTGGTATGAGGGCAATATAATATTGCTACATTAACAAAAGCAGTACGCAAGCAACGTACCACAAGCTCACTGCAATATCATGCAAAGAGAAGAAAGAAACTTGTATGAAAATGAGGAATAAATACATTCTCAAATACAGACAAAAGTTTCTATAAAATTTGTTATGCACGTGCGGGTTTCAAAAGGCAAAACAAGAAGGATGACCCCACACCGTCAAATGGAGTAAAACATTACACCAATAAGGCTTCCGCAATAGGTTCCATTGATGCAAGTTCCTTTGCGAAAGCTGGGGCATCTGAAGTTTCTGCTTGAATACCAGGGGCATCGGGAAGCTAAGTCGACCACAAAGAGTGCAAAAGTCCGAATTAGTGCAAAAATTCATCTTTCAGCAAAAAATTTAACGCTCCTCTCCTTAACTGTCACAGCACTTAGTCTTTTAAAAATTGACTTGTGACTGGAATATTCGGAAAGAGGAAGGAAGTGCTGCAAAAGTAAAGAATGAAATTAGTACCGGACAACTCGGATTTTGAAAATCCCAGAAATGGAAAGATCCAGTTTGCCCCACTACTCTTCTTATCGAAAAGACATTCTATATGAAGAACTGAATATTCAAAAGTAAAGGTGCACGTTTTCTAAAAGCGTGTGAAGTGTTGTGCAAAACTACTAAAATAACAAGTAAATAAAGCAATACTTGAAATAATACTGGTTGGCATATGTCAATTCAGAAGAATTCGAGGCTTGTTATTTGAAAGTAAGTGCGGTGTCAATGCGGATAGCAGTTATAACTGTGTAAACTTTGTGTTGATACTTCATTCAAGACAGTTGATTCGCAACACTTCATCAAGACCATACTAATTTGCTTACAGTAAAATACCAGTTCTTTGATCTAATCCATCACTCGATATGGGCAATCAGTGATGAGTATATTCGCCCTATTTTTCTGCAAATGTTGCGTTTAATAGGTTGTTAAAATAATCTGTAAAGAGATGCAACAAGTTCAGGTCAAAGTTCCATTGAATTGCATTGGTCAAGTTTAAAAGGCTTCAGGTCAAAACAAAGCAAAGTTTCCTAAGTACAAGCTCAGTAGCTCAGTAAAGCACGAGTTAAGAAGAATCGAAGCACACGACCTAGTCCCTAGGCGTATACTTCGAGGGGCAAGGGTTAACTCCACTTTTTCAGCAAGGCCGTGATATCAAAAATCGACCGAGAAACCAATGATAGTTCGTCTCGAAGAATAGTCAACTCAGCATCCCAACAAAGCAAGTTCTGTTGAATTGCTTTTCAGATAAGATCCCCTACGGAGGGGGGGTCCAGGGGGGGTGCCAACCCCCCAAGGTGGGGGTGCGGGGGCAACACCACCGCTACGGTGATAAGATCCCCTACGGTGATATCCAAAACGGTATACGACTTAGAGAATGGAGCGACCTATCTTCTACTCGAAGTCAACGACCTAACTGATGAAGCGGGTTAACGAGCTAACAAGTGGCACGACTTACCGACTTAATATGGTTGCCGACTTAATAAGGTTGCCGACTTAACAATGTTGTCGACTTAATAAGGTTAACGACTCAATAAGCTTAACGACTCAAGGATTGGACGACCTAAGAAGTGCCACGACTTAACGAGTTAAGGTTCAAGGCGACTTAGAGGAATGGAACGACTCAAGAGGGTTAACGGTTCATGAGACAGGCCTACTCAGTGGATCAACGACTCAAGAACTGTGTGACTCAAGGTCTTCACGACCTAACAATTCAAGGGCTGAACGACCTACGAGTTAAGGATCTACGAGTTAAAGACTCTACGAGTTAAAAGATCTACAAGTTAAGGCCACTACGAGTTAAAGACTCTACGAGTTAAAAGGTCTACGAGATAAGGATCTACGGCTTAAGGCCTCCATGAGTTAAAGAGTCTACGAGATAACAATCTTACGAGTTAGAAGATGGCGCGACAGGAAGTCTACGGCTCAAAAGATAAGTTGTTCACGACCTAAGACTTGGAGACAAGTTCAACACCATGCTGTAGTAAGAAGAATCGCTGACGACTTACGACCTATGATGAGTCGTGTACCACTCATGCTTGCATAAAGGAAACTGCATTTGGTTAACTCGTGAATGACTTAGAACTTGTATCATTCATTCAGATGGGTGCATAACTCTGGGCCAAGCCATGAACCCAGTAAATCAGCCGCGACCTACCATGAGTCGTATACGAGTTACGACTCATCATGAGTCGTACACGAGTTACGGCTCATCATGAGTCGTACACGAGTTACGGCTCATCGTGAGTCGTACACGAGTTATGACTCATCGTGAGTCGTATACGAGTTACGACCTAACTCCGAAGATGCCTATAAATACGCCCATAACTCCAACAGAAAGGGGACTTTTGGCTCATTCTCTTCAAGCGCCGATACTCTGCTGCATTCCAAACCAATCCAACACTCGAAGCTCTCAAGACACGAAGAACGCTACAAACAACTTCAAGAAGAGATCACATACATCCAACATGGATTTGAAAACTCTCATCTCCATTGAAGTTTGAGCTACTCGTTCAAAGTGTCTTGTAATTCAAAGTGTATTGTACTTGGGAAGAATTGTATCAGCTTGTAACGAGATCATCAGTAAAAATACTTAAAGTGGACGTAGGCTATACCCTCAAGCCGAACCACTATAAAATTGCTGTTGTTTACTGCTTTTCTGCTATTATCTGCTTATAATCTGTTCCCGAGTTATCGGGTGGTGCTTTCACAACTACACTTCACACACCGGGGTGTTAGCGTTCAAATTTTAGCGTTAACATAAATATAACTGGAATTAAACTGGCCGACAATTGATCGACTACGGTAATTTCAGAACTTGTTAATTTAAAGTTCAAGCATAATATTAGTGCAGGCTGGTCAGTTTCAATTGACTATTTCAGTGTTGCTTTAATATTCTACTTGAAATCGATAGCACTTCGTTCACACAATTTATTTAAGTTAATTATCTGTTATTAACTAATCTGTCATTTGATGTGGGCGGTCGATGGCAGTATATTCGTCCCAATTTTCTGTAAATGTTGTATTGAACAGATTGTTAGCCTGCAAGTCAAAGTAACCTGTGAATGAATGCAGTAAAATTCAACAGTTCAAAGTTTATGCAATGGTTCAAAGTTCGAACAGAATTCATACAAGTCCTAACTCGTCAACGGCTCAAAAAAATTTCCTACGGATTAAGATAAATCGTTGGTTCTCTGGCTAGCTCGTCCATGACCTAAGGATTGGGAAGCAAGTTAGGTCAGGTCACTTCAGTTTTGAGTCGTTGATGTTTTGAGTCGGTAGTGCCCTGAGTCGTAAGTTGTGGAAAAAGGGAAAAGCTCTAGTTCAAAGTAGTAAGAAAATCTCCAAGTCCTATCTCGGCCACGACTCAAGGCTTAAGTCGTGAAGCATGTTGGGTCGGATCATGGTTAAGTCGCAAAGGTTGCTGGATCATACAAAAATGGCCGAGTCATACCTAAGGCAATATTCAACTCTATTTGGCCAACTCACCACCTAACTCCTAACCAGTTTACCTTCTAACTTTTAACCCAATAAACTCTCAATCAACAACCCTAGTCTTATCACGCCACTAAATCGCCTCAAGACGCAAATCATCAGATCAGACAACCTTAAATCCATTGATGGTTAGAGTGACCAAACTTGCAAGGCTCAAGGGAGTAAATTGGAGGTAAGGACGGGGCGCATAGGTTAATGATGATCGACAATCGGAAGGGAAGCAAGATTGCTTACGTAGTGTGATGTCAGAGATGATCGGAGGAGAATCAAGTTGGAATCGCCTGTGAGAACTTGGAGATGCGTTAATGGCGGATGCGGTTTAAAGGATAGGTAATGAGAAGTGGGAGATAGGGGGAACGAATCAAGCGTTTTATATCTGGAAGAGCTGGAACTCGAATCGGCACACCCGGGTTATGATGAGTCGAAGCACACGACTTACGACTTAAGCGTTTGCTTCGAGGGGAAAATGTTAACCCCGTTCCAGCTACGAGTTAAGAGGCCCACGAGTTAAAGGAGTCAACGAGTTAAGGCCCGGGATGGGCCACGACTTAAGGTGCTTAACGGTTCAGGAAGGATCTACGACTCAGGAAGCCTCACGACTCAACAAGTCACCGACTCAACAAGTTAACGACCTAAAGCTCAAAGCGACTTAAAGGGTTACGACTCAACGACCCAAGGAGAGATTGTACGACTTGAGGAACCTTACGACTTAAGGAACCTTACGGGTTAAGGAACCTTACGACTTAAGGAATCTTACGGGTCAAGGAAGGCTTGCGAGTTAAGACATTAACGACCTGAGGAATGTCACGACTTATGGAGGTCTATGACTTAAGAGGAATGCGACATAAAGGTGATACGACCTAAGACTTCAGAGACAAGTTCAATACCA
This sequence comes from Allium cepa, assembly GCA_030765085.1. NCBI lineage: Eukaryota > Viridiplantae > Streptophyta > Magnoliopsida > Asparagales > Amaryllidaceae > Allium > Allium cepa. The sequence goes on along the minus strand of CM060942.1, from coordinate 379,546,597 downwards.
TGCTATAATGAGATAACTCGTTGACGACATACGACTTATGATGAGTCGTGTACGACTCGTACTAACATCAAGAAAAGTTGCACTGGTTAACTCGTGAATGGCTCAAGACTTGTGTTATTCATTTGAATGGGAGCATAGCTTTGGACCAAGCGGTGAGCTAACCCAGTAGGTCGGCCGCGACCTACTATGAGTCGTGTACGAGTTATGACCTAATTCCGAGAAATGCCTATAAATACAACCCTAGCTCCAACTAGAAAGGGACTTTTGGCTCATTCATTTCAAGCACCGTTACTCTGCTGCATTCCGAACTACTTCAACACTTAAAGCTTTTGAGATACAAAGAATGCCTCAAGGAACTTCACGAAGAAATCATACATGTCCAACATGAGTTCAAAGATTTTGATCGACATTGAAGTTTAGGCTACTTGTTCTAAGTCACTTGTAACTCGAAGTGTGTTGTAATCAAAGTGTAATTGCATCGACTTGTAATCAAATCGTCAATAAAGATATTCAAAGTGGACGTAGGCTCTCTCTTAAGCCGAACCACTATAAAATTGCTGTTGTTTACTGCTTTTTCGCTATTATCTGCTTATAATCTGTTCCCGAGCTATCGGGTGGTGCTTTCACAATTACACTTCATACACCGGGGTGTTAGCGTTCAAATTTTAGCGTTAACAATTATAAATGAATAATCTTTAAAACAAAGAACTATATCAGTTAATATATTACATTACATCATCATCAGAGTATACAACAACAATATGCAACACAACTGGATAATGGACAGTTGTACAAACATGTCCTCACAAGAAAATTCTACAGCGGAAAGATAATATCATATACTAGTAATACGTCTCGCCATCCAGCTCACCACTTGAGCTCCAAAGCACTTTTGAATCCAAAATGACCTGATAACCTGACTCTAGGCTGCCCGTGTAGAAAATTATGGGCATTTCTAAAGTATGGGAAGAGAACGATAAACTCCAGGTCAGTAATGGGACTGGTTTGAGAACTTAAAACGGTTATTTATCTTCGAAAACAACAACAAGGGAAGTGAGAAATATCCACAATGCTTTTGGAAAATGAAACTACCATAAGGCATCCCTGCACACACACAATGCAAACGCAGAATTGGAGGAGATTTCTCCTTATGATAGTCAAAGATGCTTACTACGCAAAAAAAAATCATTTTTGATATTATTATTAGTGCATAGTGATGAAAGCATTTCGAAAATAGAATATAAATCTTAGCCAGCATAGATACCATTATAGTATGCCTACTATAGCTACCATATTAAATGGCAGGTTCTACAACTAAAACCGTACAAGGCTTGTATTGTTTCTTTGGATTTTCCAACAAATGGTCAGGCTAAGGAACTTCCTACTACCGCATGGGATCGCCTCTGGCGGGACGTCCCGAGAACCTAACCGGATCTCTGCCAACACAAGGCCGGGTTACCTTTGTAACTAGGTAACTACTACTCGAGTATGCCACTCCCCGGCCCTTTGGGACCTTTATCCGAGGGCCCTCTATCACCAAGCAACAACCACACAGAAAAATACGATAAGAGCAACCACATAGGTTAAGCATCAGGGCTCCATACCTGACACCATCCTTTTCCAAAAGAAAATGACATATCCTAAAGGGCGCGACCCTCATAACTTTGCCATATATTCCTGTTTCGACCATTTCCGGGGTGTGAGGTTTGACGAAGCCTCGTCGACAAAGCTAAGCTTTTTCACAAAGCCACACTTTGGTCAACAAATGATCAATAAATAATCATCACATAGCAACACTCAGCATGCCACATTACCAAATTGGGAATATATCGCTGATAACCTTCAACTACAAAACCTCTGAGCTCGTACGTCTCAGAAAAGGGTGTTAAGCTAAGAGAATAAATTCTCCGCCACCAATAGAGATGTATTTGAAAGAAATCTGCTTTATATCTCAAAATGTAATGTCAGACACGTAACCATACAAGTCTGTTCCGGGTTCAAACAGAACCGAAGGCACTTCCAAAGAAGCCCTTGCAATCCGGGTATTCACAATCCCGATTGAATTTCCCATCACAAAGGAAATCTCTGTACCATAGCTAACGGTTCAGAGACAATCGATAGGTCATCCTATCGTTTTCACAAATACCCGATCTTCAACGCCGGTCTTCAATGCTATCCATTACGTCGTATCACTATCCTGAATAGGTAATCCGAATAACGAGTGCAATAATTTAAAAATAAGTGTAGCATTCAATTTCAACCAATTCACAACAAATAGCCACTCAAGGGTCAATATTGATAGTCTGTTATTTAACTATCAATCAATATTCACAACATAACCCGATTTCAAATAATTTTCCCAAATTATTTATTTTCAAAATATCTTTACAAGATATATTTCCATACTTCAACCATTTGAAAACCAATTCCAAATCAATTTACACCCTTACAACTTTCATTTCACAATGGTTCATTTAAACCAATCAAATAAATCCTTACCGATTTATTAAATTTACGTTCCAAATCCATAAATTTATTTCCACACTTTTAAAAATAAATCGATGTTTAATTTTAAAACAAATTTCCCTTATAAATTTCCATTGTGAATTTACATTTCCAAATATTCACGTTTAATACGACTTTTCAAATCGATTTCAATTATTCACTTTCAATTTATCTTTAAAAGATATAGTCTCAAAACATTCACTTCATATTGGAAACATTTCCATACTTATTTAATAATAAGTAATTCACCAATCTATTTATTTTCAACATTTGGAAAACATTCAATATACTTAAATCACAATTAAATATATATTTTATTCTTTAAGGAAAACGTTCCTCTTAAACACATTTGTTTGAGTCAAAACGAATGTTGCGTAAAACATCGTTACGACTACCCAAAAACACTAGTATAGGGATTTGAAATTAAGATAGATATATAAACCCCAATACTATACAAAAAATTTCCTTTCGGAAACCATTTACTATAACAACAATGTTATAGTCCACCATTTCCTTCTATTTCTCGAAAACGTCTATTTCAACAATGAATGTTGAAATCTATGGTTTCGACACTTAATACAATTTAAAACATCTTTAAATCGCATAATTCTATTTAAAATCACTTTCCCAAAATATTTCTTTAATATATTATTCACCGTCCAAAATCGTGAATATACTTCATTAACCAAATTCAATTTCTACATATTTTATTTAAAGGATTATCCACTGTCCCAAGATCGTGGATATATCTCCCTTAATAAGCTATAATAATTAAACTTATTAAAATAAGTCAATTTCGGACTTATAAAACAATGTTTATAAATTCCATTTATACTTTATAACAACTTCAACTTATAAAATCACTTTATTAACAAATTATATCCATATTCCATTTACACGCCAAAATCCCATTTATAAGTTAATTACTTATAAATCTTTTATTTCGCAAAATCTATTCATTTTATAACTTCACAATTTATAAATCTATAGATTTCATCCACTTATGAAATCCGTTTATATTTCATTTTAATACTTATAAAAACTCGTTTTATAATTCCAACATTTTAATTTATAAACATCAATTTTATAAATCTTTTATATAAATCATTTATAATAATTCAAAAATCCTAATTTAAACCAGTTTATAAATTAATCAACTACTTATTTCAAAAAAAATCACATTTCGGTTATATTTCACCAAAATCATAATTTTTATAACATAAAAATTACAACGTTTATTTGTTTAAAATGAATCAATTTCAAAATTAAATTTTATTATGAATTCTCAACTTAAATTTTCAAAAGTCAAATTTTATTTATTTTCGGCATCAAACGATACCAAAAATATACTCGGCTGAAATTTAGCCTTTAACGATTTCAATCACAAAGATAATCACGCAGATTATAAATAGATCAACAACACTGAAACAAATTCAATCATTTGAGGAATCCAGTTGGATCCCTCCAACCTGTTTCCCTGCATCCAAAGATGTTAGCACAATACCAATTCCGCTTCGAGACAGAATATCATGGTATATGGGATTTATAAAATATTAATGCGGCGTAGTAGAGTCTCATCCGCTATATAATGCGGGAATCAACTCCAAGTACATATATAATACCAATTCCATACAAGTTGGAATTATCGCGGTATATGTTTTTAATAAATAACCTCCACTTAATATACGGCGTATAGGCTCTATTTCAATACAACGGATAATAATTATCATCCAATCACACAATCAAGCAATTTTAAATCTAACTATCTAAAATTTAAATCGAAATAATTCGATTGAGTGAGAAGTTCTCACCTTGAGTTTCTGATAATAGTTGTAGCATTATATTCGAAGTAACGACCCAGAATTTTTGTCATTTGAAATTCAGATATTTAATTGATTTTAAATATCAACAAGTAAAATTTGTAAGTCGAATAATTTATTTTTCGAATATTTGGATTTAATTGGATAATTAAATCGATAATTTAGTATTTGAAATTGCGTAAATAATTGGAAATTGGGTTTTATGTGAATAAAAATGATTTATAAAGTTATATTAAATCATATTGGAGTTAGAACAATGTTTGCAAACTTTTAAAATGGAATTAAAAGTTAATTTGCGAAAATTGAATATTTTAATATTTAATTGACGAGTAAAAATAGTCATTTTTCAAACAGTCTCGGATTTCAACGAAAGTAGTTTCATCGGATCCATAATGTCAAATTATTGTAACGTTTCAAATTTCATGTCAATCGGATTTACCGTTTGTCCGAGGCAAGCCAAAACGAATAGAAATTTAGTTAATCGATTTAATTTAAATTTGATCGTTTATTTTCGTAACTCGCATAGATGATTGAAATAGCCTCCGAAACCTATTCCATTGTGTCCGTAACGTGGGTTAAACCCTAGAAACGCCGGTCACCACTCGAGATTTGGAGTTCGAAAAATTTCAAGTGAATAGTAATTTGAGAATTTTCTATAAAAGGCCTCCATCATTCACTAAATTGCAAAACCCTAAAAGAATTAGGTCAGGCCGCCACCCTAATTTTAATGGCCGAAATCTTCCATTCTTCTCCACTTAAAATCTTCAAATCCGTAAGCGATTACAACAAACTTCAAACATGAAAGTCGTAGAGGGTGGTGAGATCTACAGATCCAATGGTGGAGAACATCTTTAATGAAGCCGATTGACGACAATTGGTTTGTGAAGGTGGCGTTTGTAACGACCCAGAATTTCTATCATTTGAAATTTAGTTATTTAATTGATTTGAATATCAACAAGTAAAATTTGTAAGTCCAATAATTTATTTTTTGTCGTAACGATGTTTTGCGCAACATTCGTTTTGACCCAAATAAATGTGTTTAAAATGAATGTTTTTTCTTAAAGAATAAAATATATACTTAATCGTGATTTAACTATATGGGGTATTTTCTAAGTATTGAAAATAAATAAATTTCTGAATTACTTACTAAATAAGTATATGGAAATATTTTCCAATGTTGAAATATTGAAATGGGTTTGGGAAATATATCTTTTTAAAGATAATTTGAAGTGATTATTTGGCAACTGGTTTAATTAATAAAAGATTAATTAAAAGGGCCTAGTGATTATTATGGTGCTAAATATTTGTTTGTTTAGTTTGATAGTTAAATAACGGACTATCAAAATTGGCCATTTTTGTTCCTCGACTTGATGTGAGAACTATTTAGGCGTATAGTTTGTACGTAGCCTTCTGTGTAGGCTTGATTATCATTTATGCTGAGGATGTTGATTCATGTACTGCGGAGTATTACTCCAATCTATCGAGCTTCTTTCTGGGCCCGAAGGATAGAAAGTTGAAAGTTGGAGACGTGATAAATTTGTGAACTTAGTTTTGTGTGAGGTTGAGAAATGCTTTTGCGTTGTTGGTGCGAAGAGACCGGGATCGGTTTATCCAAAAACCACTTCGGACCAACGTATATGCGATGATTATGTAGGTTGCTTGTGATGATATTTATATTCAGAATTTTCATAGTGAGGGACTAAGTATTGATAGTTTGGGGTTAAAATCCCAATGTACATATAGTAGCAGTGGTCTTTTCATTATGAAATATCCAATGTGAGGATTATTCGCTACCAATCCTAGATTTCCCGAAAGGATGTGGTAGGAAAGTACCTTCGGTTTGTCCTGTTTCTGGACAACTTGTATGGATGTTTGTCTGGCGTTGTATTTCTAAAGATTACATACATTGATTTTTACAAATGTACATCAGTGATGGCGGAGAAGATAACTTCTCTAGCTTAACACCCTCCTTGGGACGTATGAGCTTAAGGGTTGTATTTTTATGGAAGGGAAGTAGTAGTCAACGAAAATGGCCGTATGGAATTTAAAGTGATGTGATTGTAATTTGTGAAAGGTAATCGTTACCTCAGGCCTCATCAATTGGAAATGACGAAAATAGGGTTAGATGCAGCAAGGCTAAGCGGGTCGCTCCCAGGTAGGATATGATCATCCTCTTCTAGATATATCTTTACACGCTATGACATCGTGCATTTGATTATTGTGGTTTGTATGTTATGAGGGCCCTCGAAAAAGGTCGGTCACGACCGGAGGATGACATATTTGGTACCATCTAGTTATAGAGGTGGGTTGGTCTTGTGTTGGTAGAGGGCAGATATTATGTGCCTCGGGACATCCATCTAAAGGTGTACCCATTGGAAGGTAGTCCCTTCACCTGGTCATTTGTATGGAAATCCAAACTACACTACGTTCCTGCCAATTTATTTATAGAGCCTAGTATGCTAGAATTTAATAATGGTAACAATTTCAACTATTTTGCAACAATTTCAACTATTTTGAATATTATTTGTGCAATAGACACTATTATAATATAAGATGATTTGATATGAAATGTCTTAGTTATCGTAAGGTAAAAACTTATCCGTGTTTATGTGTAGGCATGTCTTATGACATACTTTTGTTTTGATAAAGGAAAAGTTTGGTAATTTAATAAATTCAGTTGAGTGTGTTTCTCACGCTAGCTTACTAGACTGATCCGGGAGTTCTTTCCTTTCAATGCACGGGTCGGACCGAGTATATTTACAGGTTTAGATTTGGTGCTTTTTGGAGCTTCAAGAGCAGAGCTGGAGATCTTCATTTACGTATACACGTATCGTTTTTGTTTGATTATGTTCAACATGATAGGGGGTTCTCGCTTCTTGTTAGGTAGCAAACGGATGACTCTTACCCCTACATGTCCCTAGTGTGAAAGGGTTGGTTGTAGTCGAGAGGCTAGCCGTAAAAGCAAAACGCGAGGTATTGGTGTAAGCTAAGGTGGTGTTAACCACTATCTATGGACCGTCGTATTTGGTATCAGAACTTAGATTTTGCATATTTCTAGGCTTTGATCTGTACTTAATATAGATAGGGACAGTAGCACACTAGATTGAGTTGAGTGTATTATATATATGAGCGCGTATTTATTAGGGATTAAAATGTTTTATATTGAGTTTTCTTATCCGTTAAGTTGTTTATGAGTTCTGGTCGGTATGTGGAACACCATATTATCGATAGGGATTTCCAAACACTTAAACGAGGCAAGTCGACATAGTATTATTTTAAATTAGGTAAATGAAATAATTTTACCTCGATTATATTTTATATATAAAGCAAACAATTTTAGAGAAATTATTAAAGTGTATGTAAATGAATTGTTCGGTTGTTGAAAATGTGAATATATATAAGTTAATAAAAGTAGTTTGATTAATCTAAATAAAAACAACAATTGTAAAAGAATACATTATAGAAGAAAATGAATTATATAAGTATGGAGTTATAATTAATATGATTTACAATTGTGAAATAATCTTATATATAAGAAACGAAACTAAATGAATATATTTATAAATATGAGTTATAAATAAAAAATAGATTTTAACTAAGAATTTAAAATTTGAATTATGTTAATTTTGAAAGTTGTTTTTCAAATTTAAAGTGATTATATTGTTATAAATCTAAATAAGATAAGTGAATTTGAAATGAATCTTATATAAGTGAAGTGAAATAGTGGAATTATATAAGTAAAGAATTATAAATGTGATTTATAAATAATAAAGGAAATTTTTGAAAGAATATAAAGCACTGAATTCACTGCTGTTGCTGGAAAATAATAAGGGTGATGACTACAGCATCATCGGTATCATTTTCGAATTCCTATTTTATTGATTTGCTACCATTAGTAAATTGAAAGTTGAAATTTACTTCGATAAACAAATTTGAATTTAAAATCCAAGTAGAAATTGATAAATATAAGTAAAACGAGTTTTGGACTTATAATATGAAATAATAAAATTTAACTTGGTAAAGAAAAAATATTTGAGTTAGCATACTAAAATATATGATTTGAAATTTAACTAAAGGAAGGTTAAATAAAGTGAATTGGATTTGAACCGGATTAGGTAAGTTATTCGAATGGAAATTAAACTTAAGTGGTAAGTGATTATATAATACGAATTTGGAAGTTTGAATAAATAATTTGCATAATTTGTTAGATGAGAAAATGTAAGTAAAATGAATAATAGTTTAAATGTTTAAACAATTTTGTTAAGAAAAAAATTGTGACGACCTGGAATTTTTGAGCATTTAAAATTAAAATATTTAATTAATTTTAAATATTTAAAAGTTAGTTTCTAACTTGAATCTAAAATATCACTATTTATTTGATAATTAAATTATTTAATTAAATAATTTGAAGTTGGGTAAAATGTTGAATCTGGAGTTTTAAACCTGTTAAAAATAATTTGTAGGCATATAAAATTTATATTGATAGTGCTGAGGATAATTAAAGTTTTAAAATTGAATTTAACACTGATTTGTTCGGTTTTAAAAATATATCGTTTAAATTGAAATTAAAAACAGCCTTCCGAGGCACAATCTCGGAACTCGACGAAACCAGTTCCATTGGGTCCGTAATATTGAATTATTAATGGATTTCAAATTTTGTATTGATCAGACTTGTTTTGTGAGCGTACGATAAGTAAACGCGTTGAAAATTAAATAAACTTTAATTGATCAAATCAATGTCGTCGATGCGTTCTAAAAAACACTTCCCTTTTAATATTCAACCGACTTCCTTTCATATCCATGTTTCTCTTTTTTATAACATCACGCTTCCTTTGGCTTCCCAAACACGGTTCTTTATCCTCCTTTCTTTAGATACGAGACCCATTCCATTTTCTGTAGAACTTCAGATGCTCAAGCTAAAAAAAGGGCAGACAAATGATCGTGAGCTCTTTTTTTCCGTTTTCGCTTCTATTCGAAACCATTTCAAATCAAACTAAATATCAAAGTTCAGAAATAAAAATGGCCGCAACCAATTTCGATAACTCTCGTTCAAAATCAAATCCCTTCCCACTCTTTAGGATCGAGTTGCAACCGTTCGATTTCTCAGAGCTCGAGTTCAAATGTTATCAAGCGAGGTCTGAATCGCGATAAGGTCGCGCGAGTGGATTCGTACTAGGGCAAAGGGCTGAGGCTTTGACGTCGAGCTCGAGTACATGGAGATTCGAGTGGGATGGGGTTTTGTGAGGCGAGTTAGGGTTGCGAGCAGCGTGGAGGTGGCGTTCGTTTTTGAGCTCGATGACGTAGGGCTCGGGTTGCGAGGCTAAAGGAAGGGGTCGCGATCGATGACATGCACAAGGCGATGGAGGATGCGATGAGGTTTTATTTATTTATTTGATTTATTTAGTTCCTGAAAATAAGAGAGAGATACGATTTATATAGAAATCTGTATGTAAATACAGTAAAGAAATTTCTATTATCTTTTTTTTTGAAAAAAAAACAAGAAGAAAAATATATATAATGAATATATACATTTTTAATTTTACTGTCAAATTTTAATAGTTATTATGGCGGCATATCTATTGTAAAGCTTGATAAAAATAAAATATTTACAAATTCATAAGTTGTAATGAGATGGTTAATTTATTTTATACGTTTTAATCTATGATAAGTAAGAAAAACTATACATTTAATTTGTTTATAGGAAGGAATGTAAATTTGGAATTTTCTTAATCCAATAGATTTGAATTGTAAATAGGTATGATTTTGAAAGTGTAAGTTAGAAATGGAAATTGTCGGGTTAGAAAAGAAAATGTAAATGAGGTCAGATATTGTTATTGTAATCGGGTTTAAACTGGAATTGAAAAGAAAATTTTATACTTATGTTCACACTTAACTTACTTAATTACTTAAAGTAATTTATGAAAAGAAAATTAGTTTAAAATTTTACTACTTTGGTTAAATTAAATCAAAGATTAAAATTTAATCATTAGTTAAAAAAATAAATAAATGGTGAATAATTCTTTGATTGGTTCAAATAATAATAAACCGTGAATTGTTATTCAAGGTTTAAAAATCAAGGAAACATGCCCGTTTGGAATGGATTGCAAACAGCAAAGCAAAGGTGAGTTAATCTCACTCAGCTGAATTTAAATTTAAATTTAAATAGCCAAATTTAAATAATTGATTGATTGATTTGATTTGGTGTGTTATATATAGTAGTATACAGTATATCTTGGAATGTTTGATTTTCCGCATTAAATAGTGGACGATTTTATATTTAAAACACATATACCGTGATATTCCACCTCGAAGTGGAATCCGTATTTTATATTGTGCTAACAACTATGGATGCAGGGAAACATGTTGGAGGGATCCAACTGGACCCCTCAACTTTTATTTAAATTATTTAATATTCTTTATTGTGATTATTTGATATCCTATGATGAATTATGTGGGAATATTGAATGCTACGGCTTGATTGAATATATTTAGGCATAATGAGCTACCAAAAATATATAAATTGGATTTTGGAAAGAAAATAAAAGAAGTGAATTTGTAAGCGAAATAATTATAGAAAATTTGAATAAATTAAGAATGAATTGAAAGAAATGGAAGTGATATGAAAATACTAATAAATAACTTCGATTATGAAAAGAAACAAGATTTAGAAATAAACAGAAATTAATGAATTGTAAAATTAAGTGATATTATTTAAAGTAATAAAGAATTATTTTAAAATTTAAAGTTTAAATTTATTTAAAAAGATTAAGAAGTAAGTTGAGAAATCTAAAGTTGGTATTTTCAGTTAAAAGAATTTTAAATCTTAATTAAGGAATAAAAATATGAAATTAATGGATTTTGGAACAAAAGGGAGTGAATTGGAAATCAATTTGGAAATTAATTCAAGTGTTTGAACTGGAAATTTAAAGAAGAATGTGAAGAGAAGTATATTTCTTTGGATAGCCAAGTACATTTTCAAAGTAAATTTTTAAATATAAGGTAAAAGTTTAATGTTGTTTTAAAAAGCATGTTTTAGAAAATTTATTATTTCTAAATGTTTAAATTCTAAAGTAAGTATTTTTTTAAAAAAAATCTATTATCGTTATAATAATTTAAAAGATGATTTAGTATTTTGTTTAAACAAGAAAATCTAGTTATATTCATTAAGTAACCTTATTTTAAATATTTATGAAAGTATTATTTTAAATTTAGTATTAAAGTAATTTTTCTAAATTTAAATGTTAAACATATTTTACCATAAAGTGTTTTTAAATTATTTTAAAAATCTATGTTTTGTTCTTGGTGATCCCAGAGGAAATAGAAAATACTGGGAAAATTTATTCTGAGAAAGGAAGACGGTTTAAAACTGTTTTCATAGGGTTGAATTGGAAATATATCTTGCAAAGATATTTTGAGATAAATAAATAATTTGGTTAATTATTTATTGTGTGATGGATGTTGTGAATATTAATTGATAGTTAAATAACCAACTATCAATATTTGCCAAATGCGTTGATCGTTTCGAAGAGACCGGGATCGAGATTTATTACTCGAAAACCACTTCGATTCGGTTTGTGCGTTTTCATGGAAAACGAGTTTGGATTCGAAGATGGAGCATTGAAGTGCAAGGGCTAGTCGCTACTAATCCTGAGGATGTTTCCAAAATGGATGTACCAGGAGTAGTGCCTTCGGTTCCGTTCAAACTCGGGACAGACTTGTATGGATGAATGCTTGCGGAACATCGTTAGGTGGATGATGGGCATTCTAAGGGATATGTTCTAAGAAGGTAACGCTTAGCATCAGCCTCATCAACCGGGAATGACTGAAATCGGGGGTTATACAGCAAGGCTAGGTGGGTAGCACCTATTCAGGGTGAGGTCATCCCTGTCTAGATGTCCCTTTTTATTTCGGCTTAGTGGTGCGGTTGTTGATCCTAACCGTTGGGTGACCTCACTCGGGATTATCCAGTAAGGGGTAGTTCCGGTCTTGTGTTGCAGGGGGTCGGGAGTGATCCTCGGTAAGCTGATCTAGACCAGGTACTGTGACAGGTGGTACCCCAGTGCCTAGTCATTAGTTGGAAATCCATTCTCCCTACGAGCCTTGTAGGAGTTTTGTTTGTATTACCCACTCTGTGGCTACTAGCTGAAACTTAATCATGTAACAATTTCGGCTATTTTATAAGTATTTGTATATATACCTTATTATAATATCAGAGGATTTTAATAAAAAATGTTTTAGCTATCATTAGGTAAAAACACGACATGCTTATTTGTGGCGTGGTTTTACGAGATGCTTTTGTTTTCAAAGGATTTTTAAAACTTTAATAATCAATTGAGTGTGATTTTCTCACGCTTGTATATCCAGACTGACTCGGGTGTTCTTTAACTATAATGCTTGGGTCAGACCGAGTATTATAGGATACAAGATATGATGCTATGGAGCTCAAGAGACGAGCTGGATGACGATATGTACTTTCGTACTAGTTTTATATATATATTCCACTGTGTTGAGTAGCTGTGTATCCAGTTGTATGTTATTGATGTTGAATTGTGATTGATGTACTCTGATGATGTAGTGTATAAACAGAAATATTTGTTTTTATGTAAAGATCTATTATTATATATTATATTTTATTCCGCTGCGATGGTTAGATTCTGATGTTATTTCCTATTTTCTTCTTCTACCTCTTCTTCTTTAACCCTAATGATTCGTATTTCAGTTCTACTTGAGTTGATTTATGTAGAATAGTGTTGACTCAAGGGGTACGAATTTGCGGGTCGTTACACTTGGTATCAGAGCTTAGGTTGGTGATAACCTTGGTTCTGGTGGGAATTACTCAAATAGAATCCGTAGTACTCTAGAATAAGTTTGAGCATATTAATAGATATGAGCGCGTATTTGTTAGTGAATGTAAATTGTTTTAATATTGTGTTGATTGGTTTATTTAGTGGCATATAAACCTTCGTCGTCACAGTCTGGACAACTGTATCGAAGGGTTTTCTAAACACTTGAATAGAACGGTTTGACACGGTATTGTTTTAAATGTGGGTGAATGAAATAATTTTACCCAAAATATATTTTGTTATAAAGAAAAGTTTTTGTACACTATTGTAGATAATATAAGGTTGCTTGGATGTTAGGAATGATGATATTTAAATTATATCATTATTGTGTGGAAATTTAATTAGAATTTAAATAATAACCAAAGATTAAGGAATAAATCAATAAAATAAATGGGATTTGTAAATGTAAACTATAAATGCGAATATAGTGTGATTAATAACTAAAAAAATAAATAAGATAAGATTTCAGAATAATATTTGAATATAGATTAAAAGGATTTGAAAATCTAAAAATTAAATTCCTTTGGGTTTGAAAGGGTTTCAAAATTTTTGGGAAGGGATATAGCATTGAACTCACTTCAGTCACTAGAAAATAACTTCGGTGATGACTACAACATCATCGATGTTCATTTTCGAGTTTCTAAGTGATGGATTGTTGCCAAATTAATTTGTCCTGAAGAACTAGTTTATTTTTGAAATTTCAAAGGAAATTTGTTGGGAATAAAAACCAGGAATGGTTTAAAATTTTGAGAAGTGTGATTTTGCGATAATGGTAGTTTCAAAATAATTTGAAACCAAAAGTCGGGTGTTTCAAATCCTGATGAGATAGGTTGTAAGCTTATAAATTGAGATGATTTTTAAATCAGGAAGGAAATATGAGATTTGAATGTCGGAATTAAAATTTAAAGTGAAAGTTAAAAATAAAATTAACTTAGATTGATAAGAAATTGAATCGAATTAAATTAAATAAATCTGGGTTAAAATAGAATTGAATTGGAATAAAAATTCAGTTGAGTTATTGAATGGAATTAGATTCTTACCTGAATAAATGGAAGTAAGTTGGATAATAAAAATAAAGGTCGGAATAAATAAATTAGAACAATTTATAAAAGAATTAAAATCGATGGAATAAAAATATGCTTGGGCTATAAATAAGCGTAAATCTTGAGTTAAAAATAAAAGATGAATATATTGAAGCCTAGAATGAATGGAAATGTGTAAAATAATAAGTTGTGATTTATAAAATTTGAAAAGTGGGATAGAAAACCCAAAATAAATATTTTTGATGAATTGGAAAATAAAATAAAAATCAAAACTTGAATTGTAAAATAAATTGAACTTAAGAAAATTTAATAAAGAGATTTTGAGATTAAAAATCAAGTTCTGAATCATAAATAGGGTGAGAACTAATTAGATAATAAATTAGTTAACAAAATGTGTAAATGGAACCTACTGCAGTAAAATAGAAGCTGAATTGGTGAGTTAATATTGATGTTTGGAAATAAAACTCAAGAAGCTGAATTGGTGAGTTAATATTGAAGTTTGGAAATAAAACTCAAGTTATAAATCAAATTCGACTTGAATCATTGGTGAAGAAAATATAATTGAAAGTGGCCTTGCAATTAGTTAAATGAATTGAGAATGAAATTGAATTGTGAGTTAATAAAATTGGATGGTAAATTAAAAGTGAATGGTAGAATCAAAACTTGAGTTATTAATTAAAATTCTACTTGAAGTGTTAACAAATTGAATATAATTGAAACTGTTGCCAAATAAAAAGAAAAATTTACTTGTAAAATGAAAATGAGCTTAAGTATAAAATTTGAATAAATTAGAGCAAATTAGCTTAAGCTAAATAGATAGAGGAGAGTTGAATTAAAATCAACTTAAACTAGGTTTAATGATATTGGGTTGGATTTAAATCAAGTCAATTAAAATAGAAGGAAATAAATATAAATTGAGTTGGAATCAATTTAAAATAGTTTAAAGCTTAAGTAATTGTTATTTGCATGAATAACCTCAAATGTGCATAGAAAATTTGTCATTCTATTGTAGTGAAAATAAATGTACTAACAGAGGTGAATAGAGTTGATGTTTTAATCAATTGAAATAATATGGATTTGTTTAGAATTAAAAATGAATGGAATGTATGCAAGTGGGTTGTAAACCATGCAAATTGAATGAAAATGGTGTATGAGTTAATGGAAAACAGTTGAATTAGTATGAAAACTATATAAATTGCTTACGGGAAGTAATTAGTGTGCATTGCTGCTAGAATTCATATATTTAACTGTTGCAAATAAGTGAAATGGTGTTAAACTTCATATATATGGCACTTACATGTTTAAATTGAGTAAGTACAGGTACCTAGAAGTCGTTGGGATGGATTTGATTACGCAAAATGCTAAATAAATAAGTTGTTCTCTTAAAAATGCTCAATAAGGTACGCCTACGCAATAAAAATAGGAATTATGAACCGTTTTTGGTTTTTCCGACCATGTGGATCGATGTATGTATATGTATATCTTTTGTCAAATTGCAAAGGCTCCTCCGTACAAAGGAGATTCTGCCAAAAAAAATTGAAAATTTTGGGAGGTAGAAAAATTTTGAAAATTTTTGGGAAAATTTTTGTTAACGACAAAACGATTTCAAAATTGGAAATTGAAATAAATTAGTGAATGAAACTAATTCAAAATAATGACATGAATCAGTTATAAATGGAAACTAAAATTCGATATTTAAAGTTGAAAATAAATTGAATTCAGATAGAAATAGGAGAATCAATTTGAATAGAAATAGATATAAAATAATGTGGTGAAGTGAAAATAAATATAAGAAGCATATAAATGCTTATACTGAACTTAAGAAAGGAACGGTGAATTCTTAATTGAAATTGATATTACAAATATAATCTAAGTTAATATTTGAATGAATAAATATTGACAATTGTAAGGAAGTCGATAAGATGTTTTTGAATGTTGTGATTGGACATATTGCCATGTAAGATATGCAGGTATTATAAAGGGAAAGGAAAATTGGTTTTGATTTCAGATGATAAATTTGAATTGTTTAACTAAAAAGGTATGTAATTTAAAGTTCTTTATGAAATTTGATTGGGTTTTTGGATCTAGCCACTTGGCTTTTGTTTTCTTTTGGAATTTGGGAGCCCGTAGAGGCCATTTGTCGTTGTACCGAGCTAGCCGCGCAAAGGAGACGTTGGCAAAAAATTTCGAAAATTTAGGGAGTTAGAAAAAGTTTTGAGAAAATTTTGATAATTCAAAATTTGGTTTAAATTAAAACTTGAATGATTGAGCAAATAGGATTGTTTGCAAACTATGGGAGAGTTGAGAATTTAATAAGAATGATAATGGGTCATTTATAAGAAGATAGTTGATTTGATGTTGAATTGTTTGGTTTTGGGGATAAGTAAACGGGTATTGGACCATTCTTCCTAACTAGTAATTTCGGGGAAGAAATTCTTTTAAGGAGGAGGAATGTGATGACCTGTAATTTTTTAGCCTTTAAAATTGAAATATTTAATAAATTTTAAATATTTGAAAGTTAGTTTATAACTTGAATCTAAAATATCACTATTTATTTGATAATTAAATAATTGAATTAAATAATTTGAAGTCGGGTAAAATGTTGAATCTGGAGTTTTAAGCCTGTTAAAAATAATTTGTGGGCTTATAAAATTTATATTGATAGTGCTGAGGATAATTAAGGTTTTAAAATTGAATTTAACACTGATTTGTTCAGTTTTAAAAATACATCGTTTAAATTGAAATTAAAAACAGCCTTTCGAGGCACAGTCTTGGAATTCGACGAAATCAGTTCCATTGGGTCCGTAATATTGAATTATTATCGGAGTTCAAATTTCGTATTGATCGGAGTTGTTGTGTGAGCGTATGATAAGTAAACGCGCTGAAAATTAAATAAAACTTTAATTGATCAAATCAATGTCGTTGGTGCCTTCTTAAAAACGCTTCCCTTTTAATATTCAGCCGACTTCCTTTCATATCGATGTTTCTCTTTTTTATAACATCACGCTTCCTTTAGCTTCCCAAACACGATTCTTTATCCTCCTTTCTTTAGCTACGAGACCCATTCCCTTTTCTGTAAAAATTCAGATGCTCAAGCTAAAAAAAATTGGCAGACAAATGATCGCGAGCTCTTTTTTTTTCATTTTCCCTTCTATTCGAAACCCTTTCAAATCAAACTAAAAATCAAAGATCAGAAATAAAAATGGCCGCAACCAATTTCGATAACTCCTCGTTCGAAATCAAATCCCTTCCCACTCCTTAGGATCGAGTTTCAACCGTTCAATTTCTCAGAGCTCGAGTTCAAACGTTATCAAGCATTGTCTGAATCGCGATGAGGTCGCGCGAGTGGATTTGTACTAGGGCAAAGGGCCAAGGCTTCGAAGTCGAGCTCGAGTACACGGAGATTCGAGTGGGATGGGGTTTCACGAGGCGAGTTAGGGTTGCGAGCAGCGTGGAGGTGGCGTTCGTTTTCGTGCTCGATGGCGTAGGGCTTGGGTTGCGAGGCTGAAGGAAGGGGACGCGATCGATGACGTGCGCAAGGCGATGGAGGCTGAATTGTGCTAACAGTATATATGCAGGACAATATCCCAGGGAGATATCATATAGTGGGGGAGATTTATAGATGTGACGCCCCACCTCTACACCCACGCTAGCCAAGAACATTTCGGTGAATGCTGTCAACTAGCACGGAGAATAAGGCTGTTAAGGAGCGACCATCCGTGTAATTGCTTTGTGCGAGCATCGATATGTCAGATAGTATAACAATCCGACATACCGACACAAACTCAAAGCTACTGCACAGTGGCTATAATATCTTCGGAAACAAATACAGAAATAAACATAACATAAATCAGTCACACATAATTCATATCACAAAGGCGGAAGAAGACATGAATATATAATTAACACATGAAAGTGTATATCAGAGTAGTGGTCAAAAGGATCCACAAATATACAAAAGAATAGCAACATGTGCTATACAAAAGAATACAACAATGAGTCTATATCTCAGGTGTATGCAACAAAATAAACTACTAATCTAAGTAGTTTGCCAAAAGTCAGAGTAATGAATCCCTGGGGAGAAGTCAAGCGAAGCACCTGTAACATCTCGGTCTGACCCGAGTATTATTTAATAAGAAAATAATAAACGGATCAGTCTAACTATAAATATCAGATGGAACGATATAGAATAAGAGATATGACTAAACGCATAATAATCACAATGCCAAGCTGTGATATTAATAAGTAATTGAAAATCAACAAGAGATTAATCAATATCACCAATCTACACAAGAATCATAGGAAATGTCATACTCCTTATTTCGTTCACCAAACCATAAATATTGACGATTATATCAATGTCAATCACAAAAGTCAACGACACACAAATTCACCAATGCACAAATATTGATAAAACTTATCAATGGAAATCACGAAAATTGGTGAAGCACAAATTCTAGAAATCATCTCAAGAAATCCAGTAAATGACACACAAATTCACCTATGCACATAAATTGATAAATCATATCAATAGAAATCACAAAAATAGGTGAAGAAGGAAATTCCAGAATTCGACACACGAAAACCAGAAATCACACAAAATAGGGGGGAGGCCTATCACACGAACAGGAGCATGAAAACTCACCAAAAGCTGTAACACACGAACGAGAAGCTATCTCTTGGTAGCTAGCCACTAATTTGACACACGAATGGTCCGAAGACCTGACACACGAATGGTCCGAAGACCGTGGGTTTCTACCCCACCAATTTGAGTCGAAATTCCACAAAACGGGGTTTAGTCTCCCTTGCAGACAAAGAGACATCGCACATTGCTAGTCTAAATCACAAAAATGATCGTCATGATCAACGAGAAGTGTCAATTACAGTAAGCTAGTAAATATATGAGCTTAGCTTCATGTCCCATAACCACTAGCTTAACTTAAATATTTACGAACAAATTGTAGATCTCCACTAGAAAATTGTCACAAGAGTTTCAATCGAACAAGTCCAAGAATTAACCAACAAAGTGAACGCAAGTGTTTCATACCACTTGTTTTACTAAGTCGTTTAATTAGATTTCTCATACGAGTGAGGTAAAGGTTTGTATATACTAATAGATTGGAAAACGGTTTTATAAACGAATTTGGTATTAAAATAGTATTGAAATCGTTTGAGGAAAGAGTTTTGATATTTACTACTAGTATAGAAAACCTTTATATTTTTAAAGTGACAAAACACAAAGAAGATTGTAGGAACAATCAATCACTACAATTCACATACGAAGATGTGAATAAAAATCCAACGAAACCGATAAAGAACCCATCAAAATGGATACTCAAAAATCCCTAAAAAGGAGTCATCAAAGTCATAACAAATGATAACAAGACATAGGAAACAACACGAATCGATTAGAGTTGGAAACCACACAAAATAGGCGAAATAGGCAAATTAACATCAGGTCGGTCGACCGGCCTCATGGCTCGGTCGACCGAACCTTGTTATGAGAAACTTCTCGGGCATCAGGTCGGTCGACCGAACCAGGGGGGTCGGTCGGCCGAACCAGAAACAGAAGTGCAACTGCACATTTGGAAGCAGGTCGGTCGACCGAGCCAGGGAGGTCGGTCGGCCGGACCTGTTTCCAGCCTCTTCCTTGCCTATTACAAATGAGGTTCAATCTTGACCAAATTGCATTCTCTCGAGCAGCGGCGCTAAGGGATTATGCCAATAGACTACCCAGCCCTATAAGCTCTTCGATGCATCTCCAAAAACATGATCAAAGATCAAAGCTATGATTTTTAAGGAATTGAACCCAAACACTAAAAATTGGAATATTCACCAAATCAATCCAAACCAAAAGCAAATGCACATGAATAAGTGTTAGGAATTCATACCTAACAATCGAAGATAAATATAAGCATAGATGTGAGATAAAAATCTCACCTTTTTACAAAATCGAACAAGAAGAAGCTTGAAAGCAAATGGAGAATCAACCTCTCTTCAACACAACCCAATTGAGCTTGAATCTAAGCTCAAAAACAAGAACATTCCCAAAATTAGGTTTAGGAATTTCTGAAATTGGTAAGAGAATAAGTTGGAGAAGAGGAAGAGAAGCTTACCAATGGGTTCTTCTTGAGTTTGGAGCAAGGAATTTGAAGTTGCGAAAAGGAACTAGGGTTTTGGAGTTTTAATTTCCAATCTCTCCCACCATTAATAATTTAAAAACTGAAAAGAGAAGAGAATGAGGGTGAGTGGGGAAGAGTGGCTCAGATTTGAGCACAAGTTAACATAGGGCTGAGCCCAAAACCAAACCCAGAGTGAAAAGTAGCAAAAATCAACTTTCTCCAAACATATCGAAGCTTATACTCAAAAAAGGTCGCAAATGGCATTTTAAACTCAATGGGAGTGGTCCCGAGTCCTAATTCGACCGTATGCAAAAGGTAGCTTTTCGGACTAAAATCCGACCAACGATGAAATATTTAAATAAAATATTTAAATATAAAATCGATAAATATGTGGGTTGTTACAGACTCCCCTCCTTAAAGAAATTGCGTCCTCGCAATATTTTAAGAAGAAGATATATAGTAACAACCATAAAAGCATATTCAACACAAAAGAAGTTTGAAATAAGAAGTTCACCTCAAAGAGCACAAGAAAGTAAGTCCGGATGTGTTCACTCGATGTACTCTCTAGATTCCCAAGAAAAATCCTTAGGATTTGAAGACCATTGAACTTTAACAAGCGGAACATCTTTATTTCGAAGTCGTTTGACTTCCGTAGCAATAATACGAACAGGATGCTGCTCATAAGTTAAATTCGGTGAAACTTCAATCTCTTCCACAACATCGGGCTCAAGAACAGAATTGGAATCTCGAAAGCACTTCCGTAATTGAGAAACGTGAAACACGTCATGAATAGCAGAAAATTGAGCCGGTAATAAAAGGCGATAAGCCATGAAACCAATACGTTCGGTGATAGGAAATGGCCCAATATATCGAGGTGCTAACTTTCCCGATCGACTGAAACGTTCAACACCTTTCATAGGTGAAACACGAATGAACACAAGATCTCCCACAGAAAATTCTAACTTCCTTCTTCGGTTATCGGCATAGGATTTTTGTCTACTCTGGGCTTCTTTCATCCTATGACGAATAAGATCAATTTTATCTGTGGAATCCCAAATAAAATCTGGACCTAAAACCAGCTTCTCACCGGCTTCAAGCCAACAAGAAGGAGATCGGCATGGCCTTCCGTAGAGTGCCTCAAAAGGTGCCATACCAATACTAGATTGGAAGCTATTATTATAGGAAAATTCAACAAGTGAAATATGATCTTCCTAACTTCCACCAAAATCAAGCACACAAGAACGAAGAAGATCTTCAAGAGTTTGTTTCACACGCTCGGTTTGTCCATCGGACTGGGGATGATAAGCGGTGCTAAAATTAAGCTTCGTTCCCAAAGCTTTTTGAAGACTCTTCCAAAATCCACTAGTAAACAATGGATCACGATCGCTAACAATAGAAGTAGGAACCCATGCAATTTAACAATCTCTTTGATAAAGAGCTTGGCCAAAAGAGGAACGGTTTGGTTAGACCGAACGGGAATAAAATGGGCAGATTTAGTAAGCCGGTCAACAATCACCCATAAACTATCATGACTCGAACGAGAACGGGGAAGGCCATCTATAAAATCCATGGAAATTTGGTCCCACTTCCAAATTGGAATTTTCAAAGGTTGCAATAACCCACCGGGCCTTTGATGTTCGGCCTTAATGAGTTGGCAAGTCATGCAACGCTTAACGAAGTTAGCGATGTCAAGTTTCATTCCCTCCCAATAATAAAGTCGCTTCATATCCGCGTACATTTTACTACTTCCGGGATGAATGGTAAATTTAGAACGATGGGAATCTTCTAAAATATCCTTACGAAGATCAACAATATTTGGTACGATAAGTCTACCAAATTTTCGAGTGTCGCCACGAGAATCGATGTCAAATTCTTTCAAACTTTCAATATCAATTTTACCCTTAATATTTTGGCCAAGAAAAGCCAATTCGGGATCTAGCCTTTGAGCTTCAAGAATGCGGTCTAAAAGAGAAGGATGAGCCTCAAGGCTACATAAAACAAATAATGAGCATAAATCAGATACGCGGTCTCGAATCTCACAAGTGGATAAGATCTCGAGATCGTTCCATTCGGATATCATCATAGAAACAACAGCTTGTTGTTTACGGCTAAGAGCATCGGCGACACGATTACCCTTACCGGGTGTATAAAGAATATCAAGATCATAAGGAGCAAGGAACTCGAGCCAACGTTGTTGACGCAAATTAAGTTCCTTTTGAGAAAATAAATATTTCAAAGACTTATGATCCGTGTAAAGAACAAATTTCTCTCCTAAGAGATAATGACGCCAAATCCGAAGAGCGAAAACAATAGCCACGAGTTCTAAATCATGAGTGGCATATCTAGTCTCAGCAGGCTTCAATTGCCTAGAAGCGTAAGCAATAACATGTTCTTTTTGCATAAGAACGGCACCCAAACCAACGCGACTAGCATCGGTATAAACAACGAAATCTTGATTCCCCTCGGGAATAACAAGAATAGGAGCATCAGAAAGGAGTTCTTTTAATTTCCGAAAAGAAGCTTCACATTTGTCTGACCAAATGTATTTAACACCTTTCTTAGTCAAGCTAGTGAGAGGCACGGCAATCTTAGAAAAGTCTTTGATAAAACGACGGTATTAGCCCGCCAATCCGAGAAAACTACGAATCTCTGTCACACTCTCCGGTCTCTTCCAATCTTGAATCGCTTCAATCATTGAAGGATCCACGGAAATTCCGAATTCGGAAATAATATGACCAAGAAACTTCACACGAAATTGCCAAAAGTGGCATTTAGAAAATTTTGCCCTTAATTGATTACTCCTAAGAGTTTCCAACACAATCCGAAGATGTTTTTCATGCTCCTCCTCGGTTTTAGAATACACAAGGATATCATCGATAAAGATGAGAACAAACCGGTCGAGGAAGTCTTTGAAAACTCTATTCATAAGGTCAACGAAATAGGTCGGGGCATTCGTTAACCCAAATGGCATAACAAGCCATTCATAAGATCCATACCGAGTACGGAACGATGTCAAAGGAATACTATCCTCTGCAATACGAAGCTGATGAAATCCAGTAGCTAAGTCTAATTGTGAAAAGACTCTAGCACCACTAAGTTGATCGAATAGATCATCAATCCGAGGTAAAGGATATTTATTTTTGATAGTAAGATCGTTAAGCTTGCGGTAGTCAACGCAAAGCCTAAGTGTTCCATCGGATTTCTTCACGAAAATAGCCGAAGCTCCCCAAGGCAAGGAACTAGAGCGAATAAATTGCTTCGTCTCCAATTCAGATAATTGTTTACGCATCTCCTCGTTTTCTTTATTGGACATACGATACGGAGGACGAGTGATAGGTTGGGCTCCAGGAATAAGATTAATTCTGAACTCAATTGCTCGCTTAGGTGGTAATCCTAAAACGGGCTCGAATATGTCAGAAAATTCACAAACGACGTGAATAAGAGAAATAATATCACCCTCGTCATCATCATCGTCATCACGAGGATTTAAAGAATACAAAGATGCAACCAAGCTGGAATCAGAATCTTTAAGATTAATAGAAATCTGCTTAACAGATTGAGGATGTCGAAGATGAATAGTCCGCTCAGGACATAGGATTTGAGCTTCATAACAATTAAGACAATCCATTCCCAAAATCATTCCAAAGCCTAAGTAACGCATGACATGCAAATCGGCTAGGAAAGGAAAATCACACAAAATAATCTCGACATCTTTACACAATAAACTGATTGTTGCGGATCCACCAACCGGATTCGCAATTCTCAAAGAAGTCATTAAACATAAAATATTTTCAAAGAAAAGAATCGACAAGTTCTTTTGATATAAAATAGTGAGCCATATCAAAAAGAACTTATATAAGAAGATCACGAAATAAAACAATGCCATCAAGGATTGAGTGAAAAGTACCTTGACCAAGAGAAGAGTTGCTAGGGGCTTGCACAATATTTAGCTTTCTCATGTCCTTGTTCAAAAGTTTGGGACATGCAGATAAAAGATGACCCGAGTCTTTGCAATAGCGACAATAAAGGGGTTTCGGGCACTTAATTACATAATGGTCTGTGGAATCACAATTGTAGCATTGTTTACGACTTTGGGTAGGATTCTTGTCAACCAAAGTTTCTTGTTCCACCTTTTTCTTGCTTTGAAGTATGGGGAAGGCAGATATAAGATGACCCGAACTTTTGCAATAACGGCAAAAGAGAGGTTTCGGGAACTCCCTTGCATAGTGGTCCTTAGAATTACAATTGTAGCATCCTCCACGATTAGGGATTGGAGTCTTTGCTACAGAAGTAGTTTGCTTCACTCTCTTATTGTGGTTAAGGCTCTTGAACGTAATATGCCTCTTCTTGGAAGTCCCAATATCATAAAAACTTCCTTTACTAACCTCTCCATGAAGAAGAGTAACATCCACAAGCTGATTGAAAGAAACTTCAAGTTTCAAAGGTAGAACCATTTCCGGGTTCTTACTCAAAGCACAGATAAACTCTTGATTCTTTACAAGATCCAAAAGTTGTTGGGCAGACATGAATGGGCCATCTAGAGAAGGGCTACCGGATTGACCGGCGCTAGGACTGCTAGAACTAACCATTTCTCTTCCTTTAGAAAGAAATAAAGAAGAAGAAAAAGGTTATTCCAAAAATGAATATCAAGCAATCTTGATAGATAAACAAGGAATCATAAAGAAAAATAGGATGAATCGGTACGAAGACTCGAATTAAATCCTAAAGAACGACTCCTAAGATGGACTTAGGACGATGATCCTTGTTATAATATTCCATATTGTTTCGAAGTTTAGCTCCGATACCAAGCTGTGACGCCCCACCTCTATACCCACGCTAGCCAAGAACATTTCGGTGAATGCTGTCAACTAGCACGAAGAATAAGGCTGTTGAGGAGCGACCATCTGTGTAATTGCTTTGTGCGAGCATCGATATGTCAGATAGTATAACAATCTGACATACCAACACAAACTCAAAGCTACTACACAGTGGCTATAATATCTTCGGAAACAAATACAGAAATAAACATAACATAAATCAGTCACACATAATTCATATCACAAAGGCGGAAGAAGACATGAATATATAATTAACACATGAAAGTGTATATCAGAGTAGTGGTCAAAAGGATCCACAAATATACAAAAGAATAGCAACACGTGCTATACAAAAGAATACAACAATGAGTCTATATCTCAGGTGTATGCAACAAAATAAACTACTAATCTAAGTAGTTTGCCAAAAGTCAGAGTAATGAATCCCTGGGGAGAAGTCAAGCGAAGCACCTGTAACATCTCGGTCTGACCCGAGTATTATTTAATAAGAAAATAATAAACGGATCACTCTAACTATAAATATCAGATGGAACGATATAGAATAAGAGATATGACTAAACGCATAATAATCACAATGCCAAGCTGTGATATTTATAAGTAATTGAAAATCAACAAGAGATTAATCAATATCACCAATCTACACAAGAATCATAGGAAATGTCATACTCCTTATTTCGTTCACCAAACCATAAATATTGACAATCATATCAATGTCAATCACAAAAGTCAATGACACACAAATTCACCAATGCACAAATATTGATAAAACTTATCAATGGAAATCACGAAAATTGGTGAAGCACAAATTCTAGAAATCATCTCAAGAAATCCAGTAAATGACACACAAATTCACCTATGCACATAAATTGATAAATCATATCAATAGAAATCACAAAAATAGGTGAAGAAGGAAATTCCAGAATTCGACACACGAAAACCAGAAATCACACAAAATAAGGGGGAGGCCTATCACACGAACGGGAGCATGAAAACTCACCAACAGCTGTAACACACGAACGAGAAGCTATCTCTTGGTAGCTAGCCATTAATTTGACACACGAATGGTCCGAAGACCTGACACACGAATGGTCCGAAGACCGTGGGTTTCTACCCCACCAATTTGAGTCAAAACTCCACAAAACGGGGTTTAGTCTCCCTTGCAGACAAAGAGACATCGCACATTGCTAGTCTAAATCACAAAAATGATCGTCATGATCAACGAGAAGTGTCAATTACAGTAAGCTAGTAAATATATGAGCTTAGCTTCATGTCCCATAACCACTAGCTTAACTTAAATATTTATGAACAAATTGTAGATCTCCACTAGAAAATTGTCACAAGAGTTTCAATCGAACAAGTCGAAGAATTAACCAACAAAGTGAACGCAAGTGTTTCATACCACTTGTTTTACTAAGTCGTTTAATTAGATTTCTCATACGAGTGAGATATAGGTTTGTATATACTAATAGATTGGAAAACGGTTTTATAAACGAATTTGGTATTAAAATAGTATTGAAATCGTTTGAGGAAAGAGTTTTGATATTTACTACTAGTATAGAAAACCTTTATATTTTTAAAGTGACAAAACACAAAGAAGATTGTAGGAACAATCAATCTCTAAAATTCACATACGAAGATGTGAATAAAAATCCAACGAAACCGATAAAGAACCCATCAAAATGGATACTCAAAAATCCCCAAAAAGGAGTCATCAAAGTCATAACAAATGATAACAAGACATAGGAAACAACACGAATCGATTAAAGTTGGAAACCATACAAAATAGGCGAAATAGGCAAATTAACATCAGGTCGGTCGGCCGGCCTCATGGCTCGGTTGACCGAACCTTGTTATGAGAAACTTCTCGGGCATCAGGTCGGTCGACCGAATCAGGGGGGTCGGTCGGCCGAATCAGAAACAGAAGTGCAACTGCACATTTGGAAGCAGGTCGGTCGACCGAGCCAGGGGGGTCGGTCGGCCGGACCTGTTTCCAGCCTCTTCCCTGCCTATTACAAATGAGGTTCAATCTTGACCAAATTGCATTCTCTCGAGCAACGGCGCTAAGGGATTATGCCAATAGACTACCCGGCCCTATAAGCTCTTCGATGCATCTCCAAAAACATGATCAAAGATCAAAGCTATGATTTTTAAGGAATTGAACCCAAACACTAAAAATTGGAATATTCACCAAATCAATCCAAACCAAAAGCAAATGCACACGAATAAGTGTTAGGAATTCATACCTAACAATCAAAGATAAATATAAAGCATAGATGTGAGATAAAAATCTCACCTTTTTACAAAATCGAACAAGAAGAAGCTTGAAATCAAATGGAGAATCAACCTCTCTTCAACACAACCCAATTGAGCTTGAATCTAAGCTCAAAAACAAGAACATTACCAAAATTAGGTTTAGGAATTTCTGAAATTGGTAAGAGAATAAGTTGGAGAAGAGGAAGAGAAGCTTACCAATGGGTTCTTCTTGAGTTTGGAGTAAGGAATTTGAAGTTGCAAAAAGGAACTAGGGTTTTGGAGTTTTAATTTCCAATCTCTCCCACCATTAATACTTTAAAAACTAAAAAGAGAAGAGAATGAGGGTGAGTGGGGAAGAGTGGCTCAGATTTGAGCATAAGTTAACATAGGGCTGAGCCCAAAACCAAACCCAAAGTGAAAAGTAGCAAAAATCAATTTTCTCCAAACATATCGAAGCTTATACTCAAAAAAGGTCGCAAGCGGCATTTTAAACTCAATGGGAGTGGTCCCGAGTCCTAGTTCGACCGTATGCAAAAAGTAGCTTTTCGGACTAAAATCCGACTAACGATGAAATATTTAAATAAAATATTTAAATATAAAATCGATAAATATGCGGGTTGTTACAATAACTATGTTGTCATCAATCAAAAAGGGGGAGAATGTTGAGTCAAGATTTTTTATAGAGTTTTGATTTCTGACAAAGGGATAAGCCGTGATCGACAAAAAGAAGTTATTCAGACACAAAGAGCTCCATATGATTAGAGGTTGATTATTTGGTATGTTAGTAATGATTATTTATGTTAAAATCTATCCTCAAATAATCTTATGCCTTCAATCTTCGAATATATATATAAATATATATGAGTGCACATTAACTGTGCACTATGGACAAAACCGGTCGACTGGTCAAAACCAGGTGGTCGACCGTTTTTGCCCAGAATACATAGATAACGTGTACAAGTGAACATAACGTATATATATTCAAATTCCTGTCTACTGGTCCTTTTTGACCTGTCGACCGTTTTCAAACAGAAAGCAACCCTTCGTATAGACACTTCCTTTTCTTCAATGGTTGCTTCTCTTTCTCTTCACCAATGATCATGACCTTTGTTCATACCTTTTCACAAAAGGTTACTATTGTTTATTTCTTATATAAACATCATGAAATCATTATTCCAAAGATCTAACCGATCTAATTTTTCTATTCTTCTAATCTCTATTCTATCTTGTACTCTCAAGCGTTCAAATTGCTCATATTCTATCATATATCGTTTTGAATCCTGAAATTTATTTAACATCCTTTTGATTCAATACGATATACACTTCCAAATCTTCATATATACAAATAATCTATTTGAGGATAAGATTATAGGATGTCTGTACTACAAGTGACAAAATAGTGTTAGCAAGAACACATACTGTCAACAAACAATTATATTCATCTTTGTTGAAGTCCTCCGTGTTGTAAGAGGCAAGTGTTGAAGTCCTCGGTGTTGTAAGAGGCAAGTATTGAAGTCCTCGGTATATTAGAGGCGTGAAATCCCGGTTGTCTTCTCGGGTGTTGTAAACCTGTTCCTCCGGGTGAACCGAGGTAGTTGGTAGTGAAAATCCAGATAGAAGTCTCGGACTGGACGTAGGATGGTGCTCCGAACCAGTATAAAAATCTCTGGTGTGATTTTTCTATTTTTATTTACTTTGTTATTATCATCTATTTCCGCATTTATATTATATTCCATATTACACGATCCGTGTGTACTACATTAGCACGTGCACTTGTACACTGCATCTTCAGGCTGCGGTGAGGATTTATTTATTTATTTGATTTATATTAGTTCCTAAAAATAATAGAGAGATATGATTTATTTAGAAATATGTATGTAAATACAGTAAAGAAATTTCTGTTATTTTGTTTTTTTTTAAACAAAAAACAAGAAGAAAAATATATCTAATGAATATATACATTTTTAATTTTACTGTGAAATTTTAATAGTTATTATGTTGTTATATCCATTGTCAAGCATGATGATGTAGCACGATCTAAAGGAGTTTCGGGTTTAACCCGTAAGGCGCGCACAACCCAGGTGAAGGAGTCATATGGGAAAGTGGCAACTCTTAACAGATTAAGTCGTTCGTGCTTAATGAGTCGTACACGACTCAACGGCTCATCCATAAGTCGTTTACGACTTAACATGAAGAAGGATAAAGTTTCAGCAAGTAAAGATCTTGAGTCAGAGGAAGGACACGAGTTACGACTCAATGGGAGTTTAAATAGTTCTGGATTGATGAGTCGTACACGACCTAACTGCATGGCCATGAGTCGTCCACGACTCATCAAGAAGCAAAAGGGAATTCCAGTAATTGAAGGCCATAAGGCGGGGACAGGTTACGACCTAGATGAGTCGTTCGGAGTTGACTCGGTTGAAGGGATCTGCCACAAGGAAGCTTGGGAGCTTGAGTCGTTGGAAGTATGTTGAGTCGGTAAAGTCTTGAGTCGGTCTTGTATTGAGTCGCGTACTTTCTTAAGTCGTATCATTTTGGGGTCGTGTATGTGTGTGTTGTAATATAAGTTGTGAGTCGCTGTTGAAGTTGAGTCGTTTAAGCCGTGTGTTGGTGAGTCGCAGCTGTCCGGGTTGTGCCTTTAGGAGTTGGGTCGTGCTTGGGGATGAGTCGGTGCCGACTCAATGAGTCGTAAGTCGCAAACGACTCAAGGACCAGGGTTGTAAACTTCTATAAATACGCGTGTGTTGTACATTTTTAGGTTGAATTTTGAATAAAAATTTCTTGTTGATTGTTGTGTGCTTTCTTCTAAAATGGGTAGTTGAGTGTAATCTCCCATCTCCTCTTTCGGTTAATCGAGTGTGCTCGATTCAACGATCGTAGAAGCCGATTCACGGAATCTAGTGCGCTAGATCAACGTACAAAGAATCGTAGATCTTTGAACACGGTATAGTGCGCTATCAACGTGTTTGAGATAGCTAGAATTCGGTATCTTCGGATCAACGAATTTGGGCATTTCGGTATCTTCATTCCTCGATCGCTACTTTCACCGATTGAAGTTTGTTTTGATTAATCCACTGCGTCAGTTTTTGGTATCAGAGCCATATTTAGCCAATCATAGCTAAATCGGGTCTTGGAGCCAAGTGTTGAAGTTTGAAGTTGTTGTTCATCGTGTTCATATCGAAGTTGCAACAAGTTTGAAGACTTTGATCCATCTCGTTTTGGATCAAAGTGTTGAAAGTGTTTGAATTTGAAGTAGGCCGTGTATACTAGTGAAGTAGCCGAGCCTAGGAAGGATCATTGGAAGCTTGTTTCGAGCTAAGGAGTTAGGCCGAGCCTTGTGAAGTTGTTTTGAAGGTTGAGCCATGACTTATTGTTGTTTGTGAAGTGTTGTGTTGATTCAATCATGCCACCAAGGAGAGCTAACCGCCATCAAAATGTTGAAGCTTTGTATCGGAGAGAAGAAGCCGATCAAATGGAACAACGTATGCATGAGAAGATTGATGAAGGCATTGGTAGGTTGGAGAAGCTTATGATTGATATGAATCAAAGTAGAAGAAGAAATTCACCTGAATCCATTCGTGAAGGAAGTAGAGTTTCACATCATTCAGATCGGGAGAGGAGAGAGAGTCAAGATCAACGGAGTGTTGATAATAGGAGTAGGAGGAAAGATGATGATCATGATAGACGGGATGTTGGTAGTAGGAGTGGTGGTAGAGATGTTGGAGGGCGTGAAAGACAACGATATGCATCAGACTTTGATGAGGAGTTTGACGGTGATAGGGGAAGTGTTCATTTCAGAGACCGAGATCAGAGACAACGTCAGTATCGGGTTATTGATGATGATCGACGTTGGGAATCGGGGATGAAGATGGAGATTCCGGAGTTTAAAGGAGGGATGGTAGCTGAAGAATTTCTTGATTGGGTGTCAAATGTGGAAGAGGTCTTTGATTTTAAGGAGGTTCCTGAGCATAGGAGAGTAAAGTTGGTTGCTACTAGGTTGAGGGGGAGAGCTTTGGCGTGGTGGCAGCAAACTAAACTTACCAGGGAGAGAATGGGGAAGTCAAAGATAGAATCTTGGGAGAAGATGAAGAAATTGATGCGAGCTACATTCTTACCATACAACTATCAATCACTTATGTACCAGAGGTTGCAGAATCTGAGGCAAGGGACGAAGTCTGTTAGTGATTATGCTGACGAATTTTACCAACTCATTGCCAGAAATGATATCATGGAAACGGAAGAACAGCTAACTGCTAGATTCATTGGGGAATTGAGAATGCAGATCCAGGATATGGTTAATATGTTTGATCCAAGATCTGTAGCAGAGGCACATCAGAAAGCGTTAGCTTGGGAGAAGCAGGGAAGGCGTGGAGGTGGTGTGTTTACTAATTCCAATAATCAAGCGAGGGGTGTTAGTGGAAGTTCTAATGTTCCTAAACCTGTCGATAAGCCAGTGGTGAAGGAGGCTGAGAAGGCGAAGGTTAGCAGTGTTTTCAAATGTTATAATTGTCAAGAGTTGGGTCACAAAAGCAATGAATGTCCGAAGCCGAAAAAGAGAGCAATGGTTGCAGAAGTTGAGTAGGATAATGATGAGGAGGCAGAATGTTCAAATACCCCTTATGTTGAGGAGGAAGAAGAATTATCTGGAGATGAAGGTTGTAATCTTATGATGAGGAGGTCATGTCTTACACCAAAGCAAGAGGAGGATCGTAGTTGGTTGAGGAGTAACATATTTCAGTCGGCATGCACTATTCTGGGAAAAGTTTGCAAGTTCGTTATTGATGCTGGAAGTTGCGATAATATTATTTCTACCGAGGCTGTGAAGAAGTTGAACTTGAAAACTGAGAAACATCCTAAACCGTACAAGCTAGCATGGTTAAGGAAGGGTGGTGAAGTGAAGGTGTGTCGAAGGGCTTGTGTTAATTTTTCTATTGGGAAGAAGTACAAAGATGAAATTTGGTGTGATGTTGTAGACATGGACGTGTGTCATCTGTTGTTGGGCAGACCATGGCAGTTTGATAGAGCAGTTCAACATGATGGTCGTGCTAATAGCTATAGTTTCATGTTTGAAGGCACTAAAATTACTTTAGTTCCCAAGAAGCAGCAACAGAAAGAAAGCAAGCTGGAGGAAATTGAAGAATTGAAAACTCTGTTGACTTTGAAGGAGTTTGTTAAAGAAGTTGAGAAAGAACCTGAGGTGTTTTTGTTGATTGGGGGAGAGAGTAGTGAAGAAGTTGAAATTCCTGAAGAAGCAAAGCCAGTTTTGAAAGAGTTTGAAGATGTATTTCCAGAGGAGTTGCCTCAGGAGTTACCACCATTGAGAGACATTCAACATCAAATCGATCTTGTTCCGGGAGCCGTATTACCACATAGACCACATTACCGAATGAGTCCGAAGGAACATGAAGAGTTACGAAGGCAAGTGGAAGAGTTGTTAGAACATGGACGTGTTCAGGAAAGCTTTAGTCCTTGTGCTGTGCCAGCTTTGTTGGTGCCGAAGAAGGATGGAACATGGAGAATGTGTACCGATAGTAGAGCTTTGAACAAGATTACTGTTCGTTACAGATTTCCTATGCCGAGGTTGGATGATTTGTTGGATCAGGTTAGTGGGGCAACTATCTTTTCGAAGATTGATTTGAAGAGTGGTTATCACCAGATTCGAATTAGACCTGGAGACGAGTGGAAGACAGCGTTTAAGACAAGAGAGGGGTTATACGAATGGTTGGTTATGCCATTTGGTTTATCAAATGCACCTAGTACATTCATGCGGGTGATGAATCAAATCTTTAGACCATTCATTGGGAAGTTCGTGGTGGTTTATTTCGATGATATTCTGATATATAGCAGGAGTATGGAGGAGCATGTTCTACATTTGAGGGAAGTGTTGATTATTCTTCGTGAAGAACAATTTTATGCTGCTACAAAGAAGTGTGTGTTTATGACGAGGAGTGTTTTATTTCTGGGGTATGTTGTTTCGGAGGAAGGAATTCAAGTTGACCAGAATAAAATTGAAGCAGTCAGAAATTGGCCACAGCCGAGAACTATCACTGAAGTTAGAAGTTTTCATGGATTGGCATCATTCTACCGAAGGTTCATTCCACACTTCAGTAGCGTGATGGCACCAGTTACCGATTGCATGAAAGGAAAACAGTTTGAATGGTCAGAGGAAGCGGGAGTTGCTTTTGAGAAGATCAAGGAACTATTGACGACAGCACCAATTCTTGTTTTACCGAATTTTCAGTTGCTGTTTGAATTGCACACTGATGCGTCGAAGGTGGGAATTGGAGGAGTCTTGAGTCAGAATGGGAAACCCGTTGCATATTTCAGTGAGAAGTTGTCAGGGGCAAAGATGAGATACAGTACATATGACGTTGAATTCTATGCTGTTGTGCAAACAATTAAACATTGGAGACATTATCTATTTTAGAAGGAGTTTGTTCTGTACACTGATCATGAGGCGTTGAAGCATTTGCAGGGGCAGGACAAGATTTCAGCGAGACATGCGTCATGGATCGCGTATTTACAGCAGTTTACCTTTGTTGTTAAGCACAAATCGGGGGTGACGAACCGTGTGGCTGATGCTTTGAGTAGGCGGAGTCATTTGCTGACAACATTGAAAGTTGAAGTGACGGGGTTTGAAATGTTGCCAGAGATGATTGAAGAAGATCCTTATTTTATGAAATTTGTTGAAAAGGTAAAGGAAGAAAAGTGATGACGAGTTTTTATTGGTGGATGGCTTTCTGTTTAAAGGGAATCGTTTATGCATACCGGATTGTAGCTTGAGATTGAAAATTATCAAGGAGTTGCATGAGGAAGGGCATGTGGGCCGTGATCGTACTTTGCAATTGATTTCACAGTCTTACTTTTGGCCGTCGATGAGGAAAGAAGTGGGGAGGTTTGTGGAGCGATGTCATATTTGCCAAGTGTCGAAAGGAACCGCGACCAATGCTGGGTTGTATATGCCGTTGCCTGTACCGGCTAAACCATGGGTTGATGTGAGTATGGACTTTGTATTGGGATTGCCGAGAACGCAGCGTGGTAATGATTCTATATATGTAGTGGTTGACAGATTTTCTAAAATGGCACATTTTATTGCTTGCAAGAAGACGACGGATGCTGTTCGTGTTGCTCAGATATTTTTCAAGGAGATCTATCGACTTCATGGATTGCCAGAGTCTATTGTGCCGGATAGAGATACTCGTTTTCTGAGTCACTTTTGGTTAAGTTTGTGGAAGATGGTGGGAACGAAGCTGAAATTTAGTAGTGCTTATCATCTACAAACTGATGGACAGACAGAAGTTGTTAACAGGTCATTGGGAAATTTGTTGCGATGTCTTGTACAGGATAATTTGAGAAGTTGGGACATGAAGCTATGCCAAGCAGAGTTTGCTCATAATCATGCCATGAATCGTAGTACGGGTTACAGTCCATTTCAGATTGTGTATTCAAATTTACCCAGGGGACCGTTAGATTTGGCAGTAGTACCGCAGTCAAAGGGAAGAGCTAAACGGGCTGTTGATTTTGTTGAAGAATTAACCGAATGTCATAAGATCGTTCAAGAACGATTAGAAAAGTCAAATGAGAAGTAAAAGCAGGCTGCTGATTTGAAACGACGGAGTGTTGAATTTAAGGAAGGTGATTTGGTGTATGCTGTGTTGACAAAGGATCGTTTTCCAGTGGGCGCTTATAATAAGCTGAAAGCCAGAAAATTTGGTCCAGTTGAAGTTTTGAAGAAAATCAATGAGAATGCTTATCGATTAAAGCTACCAGATGATGTTTATACTTCTGATGTTTTTAACGTCAAACATTTAATTCCATATCATGGAGGTGAGATTGTTGAGAAAGAATTTACAAATTCGAGGTCGAATTTTTCTCAACCAGGGGAGGATGATGTAGCACGATCTAAAGGAGTTTCGAGTTTAACCCGTAAGGCGCGCACAACCCAGGTGAAGGAGTCATATGGGAAAGTGGCAACTCCTAACAGATTAAGTCGTTCGTGCTTAATGAGTCGCACACGACTCAACGGCTCATCCATAAGTCGTTTACGACTTAACATGAAGAAGGATAAAGTTTCAGCAAGTAAAGATCTTGAGTCAGAGGAAGGACACGAGTTACGACTCAATGGGAGTTTAAATAGTTCTGGATTGATGAGTCGTACACGACCTAACTGCATGGCCATGAGTCGTCCATGACTCATCAAGAAGCAAAAGGGAATTCCAGTAATTGAAGGCCATAAGGCGGGGACGGGTTACGACCTAGATGAGTCGTTCGGAGTTGACTCGGTTGAAGGAATCTGCCACAAGGAAGCTTGGGAGCTTGAGTCGTTGGAAGTATGTTGAGTCGGTAAAGTCTTGAGTCGGTCTTGTATTGAGTCGCGTACTTTCTTAAGTCGTATCATTTTGGGGTCGTGTATGTGTGTGTTGTAATATAAGTCGTGAGTCGCTGTTGAAGTTGAGTCGTTTAAGCCGTGTGTTGGTGAGTCGCAGCTGTCCGGGTTGTGCCTTTAGGAGTTGGGTCGTGCTTGGGGATGAGTCGGTGCCGACTCAATGAGTCGTAAGTCGCAAACGACTCAAGGACCAGGTTGTAAACTTCTATAAATACGCGTGTGTTGTACATTTTTAGGTTGAATTTTGAATAAAAATTTCTTGTTGATTGCTGTGTGCTTTCTTCTAAAATGGGTAGTTGAGTGTAATCTCCCATCTCCTCTTTCGATTAATCGAGTGTGCTCGATTCAACGATCGTAGAAGCCGATTCACGGAATCTAGTGCGCTAGATCAACGTACAAAGAATCGTAGATCTTTGAACACGGTATACTGCGCTATCAACGTGTTTGAGATAGCTAGAATTCGGTATCTTCGGATCAACAAATTTGGGCATTTCGGTATCTTCATTCCATCGATCGCTACTTTCACCGATTGAAGTTTGATTTGATTAATCCGCTGCGTCACATGATAAAAATCAAATATTTACAAATTCATAAGTTTTTATGAGATGGTTAATTTATTTTATACGTTTTAATCTAATGATAAGTAAGTCAAAACTATTCATTTAATTTGTTTATAGGAAGGAAAGTAAATTTGGAATTTTCTTAATCCAATAGATTTGAATTGTAAATAGGTAAGATTTTAAAAGTGTAAGTTAGAAATGGAAATTGTCGGGTTAGAAAAGAAAATAAAAGTGAGGTTATATATTGTTATTGTAATCAGGTTTAAGCTAGAATTGAAAAGAAAATTTTATACTCATGTGCATGCTTAACTTACTTAATTACTTTAAGTAATTTAAGAAAAGAAAATTAGTTCAAAAATTTACTACTTTGGTTAAATTTAATCAAATGTTAAAATTTAATCATTAGTTAAATAAATAAATAAATGGTGAATAATTGTTTGATTGGTTCAAATAATAATAAACCGTGAATTGTTATACAAGGTTTAATAATCAAGGAAACAAGCCAGTTTGGAATGGATTGCAAACAACAAAGCAAAGATGAGTTAATCTCACTCAGCTGAATTTAAATTTAAATTTAAATAGCCAAATTTAAACAATTGATTGATTGATTTGATTTGATGTGTTATATATAGTAGTGTACAATATATCTTGGAATGTTTGATTTCCCGCATTAAATAGCGGTATTTAAAACCCATATACCGTGATATTCCACCTCGAAATGAAATTGGTATTTTATATTGTGCTAACATCTGTGGATGCAGGGAAACCGGTTAGACGGATCCAACTGGACCCCTCAACATTTATTTAAATTATTCAATATTCTTTGTTGTGATTATTTGATATTCTATGATGAATTATGTGGGAATATTGAATGCTACGGCTTGATTGAATATATTTGGGTATAATGAGCTACCAAAAATATATAATTGGATTTTGGAAAGAAAATAAAAGAAGTGAATTTGTAAGCGAAATAATTATAGAAAATTTGAATAAATTAAGAATGGATTGAAAGAAATGGAAGTCATATTAAAAAACTAATAAATAACTTCGAGTATGAAAAGAAACAAGATTTTGAAATAAACAGAAATTAATGAATTGTAAAATTAAGTGATATTATTTTAAAGGAATAAAGAATTATTTTAAAATTTAAAGTTTAAATTTATTTAAAAAGGATTAAGAAGTAAGTTGATAAATCTAAAGTTGGTTTTTTCAGTTAAAAGAATTTTAAATCTTAATTAAGGAATAAAAATTTGAATTTAATGGATTTTGGAACAAAAGGGAATGAATTGGAAAACAATTTGGAAATTGATTCAAGTGTTTGAATTGGAAATTTTAAGAAGAACGTGAAGAGAAGTATATTTCTCTGGATAGCCAAGTACGTTTTCAAAGTAAATTTTTAAATATAAGACAAAAGTTTAATGTTGTTTTAAAAAGCATGTTTTAGAAAATTTATTATTTCTAAATGTTTAAATTCTAAAGTAAGTATTTTTTTTTAAAAATCTATTATCGTAATAATTATTTAAAAGATGCATGATTTGGCATTTTGTTTAAAGAAGAAAATCTAGTTATATTTATAAAGTAACCTTATTTTAATTATTTCTAAAGTATTATTTTTAATTAAGTATTAACGTAATTTTTCTAAATTTAAATGTTAAACGTATTTTACAATAAAGTGTTTTTAAATTATTTTAAAAATCTAAGTTTTATGCTTGGTGATCCCAGAGGAAATAGAAAATACTAAGAAAATTTATTCTGAGAAAGGAAGATAGTTCAAAACTGTTTTCAAAGGGTTGAATTGGAAATATATCTTGTAAAGATATTTTGAGAAATAAATAATTTGGGAAATTATTTATTGTGTGATGGATGTTGTGAATATTAATTGATAGTTAAATAACCAACTATCAATATTGGCCAAATGCATTGATCGTTTCGAAGAGACCGAGACCGAGATTTATTTCTCGAAAACCACTTCGATCCGGTTTGTACGTTTTTGTGGAAAACGAGTTTGGATTCGAATATGGAGCAATGAAGTGCAAGGGCTAGTCGCTACTAATCCTGAGGATGTTTCCAAAATGGATGTAGTAGGAGTAGTGCCTTCGGTTCCGTTGAACCCGGGACGGACTTGTATGGATGAATGCTTGCGGAACATCGTCAGGTGGATGATGGGCATTCTAAGGGATATGTTCTAAAAAGGTAACGCTTAGCCTCAAGCCACATCAACCGGGAATGATTGAAAATCAAGGGTTATGCAGCAAGGCTAGGTGGGTAGCACCCAAAAAGGGTGAGGTCATCCCTGTCAAGATGTCCCTTTTCATTTCGGCTTAGTGGTGCGGTTGCTGATCCCAACCGTGGGGTGACCTCACTCGGGATTATCCAGTAAGGGGTAGTCCCGGTCTTGTGTTGCAGGAAGTCGGGTGTGATCCTCGGTACGCTGATCTAGACCAGGTACTTTGACATGTGGTACCCCAGGCCTAGTCATTAGTTGGAAATCCATTCTCCCTACGAGCCTTGTACCCGTTTTGTTTGTATTTGACACAGCGGTAATATGGAAAAACAGATGTAACTGCGAAAGTGGCTATCGATGGATTGAAGTATACCGAAAGGCCCAAATTCGTTGATCCGAAGATACCGAATTCTAGCTATCTCTGACATGTTGATCGTGCACGATACTGTGAAGAGAGATCTACAATTCTTCGAGCGTTGATCAAGCGCAATTTATTCCGCGAATTGGCTTCAACGATCGTTGGTTCGAGCGCACTCGAATAACGATGGTGGAGATAGGAGATCACACTTAACTACCGATTTGAATGAAAGCACAAAGCTAACAAAGAGGAATTTTATTCAAAAAGAACCAACCTTTACAAATGAACCCACATGCCTATTTATAGGCTTACAACTCACGTCTCTCTAGGTCGCTCGCGACCTAATACTGTTACCCGACCTAACCAATACTCAACGACCCCAAACAGGACGACTTACGACCTAAGCAAGGTCGTTAGCGACCTAAAACACGGGCACCTGTTCACTTATATACAACATAGCGACTCAACAAACACAACATATACACGACTCAAAATAACACGATTTAACGACTTAAAAAGATATGACTTAACGACCTAAACAAGGTCGCGACCTACGACACAACGACATAAGAAACACGGACAACGTCACACTCTACAACACATATAAACACGGACGACTTACGACCTAACAAAGGTCACGACTTAAAACCTCAGCGACTTAAGAGAATAGCTTCCTCATCACTTCACGCGACCTAAGCTCTATGCGGCATAACTCTTCAAGTGACTTAACTAGGTCATGAGCGACCTAAGGCTTCGTTAACTCGCTTTGCCTCTTCGTTAGCTCTTGTAGCTATAAGTCGTAAACGACCTAAAGTTACCGAACGACTTAAGACTTTGTTAGGTCGTAGCTTCCTTTCACGAGACTCTTTAGGTCGTAGACGACCTAAAACTCCTCCCTTAGGTCGTGGCCGACCTAACCCTTGTGAAATTGTAGATCGCGCTGCATCATCCTTCCCCGGTTGACAGAAATTCGACCTCGAATTTTCACTCTCTTCCTCCATCACAATTTCATTTCCATGATATGGAATTAAGCATTTGATGTTGAAAACGTCTGAAGTATGAACATCATCTGGTAATTTCAATTGATATGCATTCTCATTGATTTTCTTCAAAATTTCTACAGGACCAATCTTTCGTGCCTTCAATTTATTGTACGTTCCCACCGAAAAACGATCTTTTGTCAACACTGCATAAACCAAATCACCTTCCTCGAAATTCACACTTCTCCGCTTCTTATCCGCCAGTCGTTTATACTCTTCATTTGATGTAAGCAATCGTTCATGAACAGTTCTGTGGCACTCCTATAACTCATTTACGAAGTCACTAGCCCGCTGAACAACTCCCTTCTGATATGGCACTGTTGTCAAATCCAACGGTCCTTTCGGTATTTCAGAATATACAACTTGAAACGGACTAAATCCAGTGCTTCGATTCACAGCGTGATTATGTGCAAATTCCGCTTGACATAGTTTCATATCCCAGCTTTTCTGATTATCTTTTACCAGACATCTCAAATAATTTCCCAACAATCGGTTAACCACCTCCGTTTGTCCATCAGTTTGCGGATGGTAAGCTCTGCTAAATTTCAACTTCGTTCCGACCATCTTCCACAAACTTAACCAAAAGTGACTCAGAAAACGGGTACCTCTATCAGACACAATAGACTCTGGCAACCCATGAAGTCGATAGATCTCTTTGAAGAATAACTGAGCAACATGAACAGCATCTGCCGTCTTCTTACAAGCAATAAAATGTGCCATTTTCGAAAATCGGTCAACCACCACATAAATGGAATCGTTCCCCCTTTGAGTTCTAGGCAACCCCAAAACAAAATCCATACTCACATCAACCCAAGGTTTAGTCGGTACAGGTAACGGCATATATAATCCCGCATTGG
The DNA here is from genome assembly GCA_030765085.1 of Allium cepa. Classification (NCBI taxonomy): domain Eukaryota; kingdom Viridiplantae; phylum Streptophyta; class Magnoliopsida; order Asparagales; family Amaryllidaceae; genus Allium; species Allium cepa. The sequence goes on along the minus strand of CM060942.1, from coordinate 379,505,751 downwards.
TCGCTGTTCCCTTCGAAACTTGACAGATATGACATCTCTCCACAAACCTTTCAACCTCTTTCCTCATTGACGGCCAAAAGTAAGTTTGAGAAATCAACTGTAATGTGCGATCCCTTCCTACATGTCCTTCCTCGTGCAACTCCTTGATAATCTTCATTCTCAAACTGCTATCTGGTATACATAATCGATTTCCCTTAAACAGAAAAACATCCACCAACAAAAATTCATCAGAATTCCCCTCCTTGACCTTTTCAACAAATTTCATAAAGTAAGGATCTTCTTCAAGCAGTTCGGGAAATAATTCAAAACCTGCCACCACTACCTTCATTGTCGTCAATAAATGGCTCCTCCTACTCAAAGCATCAGCTACACGATTTGTTACCCCAGATTTGTGCTTCACAACAAAAGTAAACTGCTACAAATAGGAGTTCCACGATGCATGCCTTGCTAAAATCTTGTCATGCCCATGCAAATATTTCAACGCCTCGTGATCAGTGTAAAGAACAAACTCTCTCTGAAATAGATAGTGTCTCCAGTGTTTCACGGCTTGAACAATTGCATAAAACTCCACATCATACGTGTTATACCTCATCTTTGCTTCTGATAGCTTCTCACTGAAATATGCGATAGGACGCCCCCTCTGACTCAACACTCCTCCAATCCCAACCTTAGATGCATCAGTATGTAGCTCGAACAACAATTGAAAATCTGGTAACACAAGAATTGGTGCTAACGTCAAGAGTTCCTTGATTTGCTGAAAAGCAATTCTCACTTCCTCTGACCATGCAAACTTCTTTCCCTTCATACAATCAGTAATTGGTACAATCACGCTACTGAAGTGTGGAATGAATCTTTGGTAGAATGACGCTAGCCCGTGAAAACTTCTCACTTCTCTTATAGTCCTCGGCTGTGGCCAATTTCTGATTGCTTCAACTTTATTCTGATCCACCTGGATACCTCCTTCTGATATAACATATCCCAAAAATAATACACTCTTTACCATAAACACACATTTCTTTGTTGTAGCATAAAATTGTTCCTGTCGTAGTACCATCAACACTTCTCTCAGATGATGCACGTGTTCCTCTGAACTTCCACTGTATATCAGAATATCATCGAAATACACCACCACGAATTTCCCAATAAATGGTCTAAAAATCTGATTCATCACCCGCATAAACGTACTTGGTGCATTCGAAAGACCAAACGGCATAACCAGCCATTCATATAATCCTTCCCTTGTTTTAAACGCAGTCTTCCATTCATCTCCTGGTCTGATTCGAATTTGATGATACCCGCTCTTTAAATCAATCTTTGAAAAAATAGTAGCCCCGCTCAACTGATCTAGCAAATCATCCAACCTGGGCATCGGAAATCTGTACCTCACAGTGATCTTATTCAGCGCCCGACTATCGGTACACATCCTCCACGTTCCATCCTTCTTTGGCACCAACAAGGCTGGAACCGCACAAGGACTTAAACTTTCCTGCACACGCCCTTGTTCTAGCAATTCTTCCACTTGCCTTCGCAACTCCTCATGTTCCTTCGGACTCATCCTGTAATGTGGTTTATGTGGCAACAAAGCTCCTGGAACAAGATCTATTTGATGTTGAATATCCCTTAACGGTGGTAATTCCGTTGCAGCTCCTCAGGGAATACATCGTTAAATTCTTCCAGCACTGGTTTCACTTCTTCAGGAATTTCGATCACTTCATTACTCTCACGTCCAATCAACAAAAAGACTTCAGGCTCATCTTCAACTTCCTTAACAAATTCCTTCAAAGATAGCAAAGTTTTCAGTTCTTCAATCTCCTCCAACTTGCTTTCCTTCTGTTGTTGCTTCTTGGGAACTAAAGTGATTTTAGTACCCTCAAACATGAAACTGTAGCTATTAGCACGACCATCATGTTGTACTGCTCTATCAAACTGCCATGGTCTGCCCAACAACAGATGACACACATCCATGTCAACTACATCACACCAAATTTCATCTTTGTATTTCTTCCCAATCGAAAAATTAACACAAGCCCTTCGTCCAACTTTCACCTCACCACCCTTCCTCAACCATGCTAACTTGTACGGTTTAGGATGCTTCTCACTTTTCAATTCCAGCTTCTTCACTGCTTCTGCAGAGATAATATTGTCACAGCTTCCAGCATCAATAACAAACTTGCAAACCCTTCCCAGAATAGTGCTTGTAGACTGAAAAATGTTATTCCTCAACCAGCTGTTTTTCTCTTCCTACTTCGGTGCCAAGTAACTTCTCCTCATCATCAATGAATACCCTTCATCTCCCGACAATAAGTCTTCCTCCTCAACCGGTAATGAATTAGAACATTCTGCATTTTCATCCTCAATCTCAGCAATCATTGCTCGTTTCTTTGGCTTCGGACATTCATTGCTTTTATGACCCATCTCCTGGCAATTGTAACATTTGAAACCGTTGTTAACCTTTGTCTTCTCAGCCTCCTTCGCTACTGGTTTACTGATAGATTTAGAAACATTAGAACTTCCACTAACACCCTTCGCTTGATTGTTGGAATTTGTAAAAACACCACCTCCACGCCTTCCCTGCTTTTCCCAAGACAACGCCTTCTGATGTGCCTCTGTAACAGATCTAGGATCAAACATGTTCACCATATCCTGGATCTGCATCCTCAACCCTCCAACAAATCTAGTAGTCAGCTGTTCTTCCCTCTCCATAATATCATTTCTAGCAATGAGTTGGTAAAATTCATCTGCATAATCATTAACAGTCTTCGTCCCTTGCCTTAGATTCTGCAACCTCTGATACATAAGTGATTGATAATTGTAAGGTAAAAATGTAGCTTTCATCAGTTTCTTCATCTTCTCCCATGATTCAATCTTCGACTTCCCCATCCGTTCTCGTGTAAGTTTGGTTTGCTTCCACCATGCCATAGCTCTACCTCTCAAACGAGTAGCAACCAACTTAACTCTTCGATTCTCAAGAACTTCTTTGAAATCAAAAATTTCTTCAACATTAGACAACCAATCAAGAAATTCTTAAGCTACCATTCCACCCTTGAACTCTGGAATTTCCATCTTCATTCCCGATTCCCATCGGCGATCATCTTCAACATCCCGATATGCATTTCGTACTTGGTCTCGATCTCGATAATGAACACTACATCTATCACCATCTTCATCAAAAATAGATGTACTTCGATAACGATCTCGACCACCCACCTCTCGATGATCATGCATATCCCTTCTACTTGGTCTTTCAACATCACGATATGGCTCATATTCATACTCCCGTGGAGTCCTTCTCTCTTCACTTCTATGCTCATGATGTTCTCTTCTCAATGAAACTGAAGATTCTCTTCTTTCTCGGAAAGATTGTGGCGACACCCTCCTCGCTTCCGTAACCGATGGCGAAACTCTGTTTCCTCCATGGTTCGAGATTGGCGACCTCATCCTATGACTTTGATTCATATCAATCATCATCTTCTCTAGCTTTCCAATGCCTTCATCAAATTTCTCATTAATGCATTGTTCATTTGCCCGGCTTCTTCCCTTCTATACAACGCTTCAACATTTTGATGGCGGTTAGCTCTTCTCGGCGGCATGATTGAATCAAATGATCAAACACAACTTCAAAACTTCAAAATGAACTTCAACTCTCAGCCTCAACACTTCAACATCTTCTTAAAAAAATTTAAACACTTTTCGAACTTTGATCCAAAATGTTATGGATCGAAAACTCCCAACTTGTCGCAACTTCACGATGAACACGATGAATACCAACTTCAAACTTCAAACACGGCCCCAAGACTCGGCTTAGCTATGATTGGCTAAGTCTAGCTCTGATACCAAACTGACGCAGCGGTAATATGGAAAAGCAGATGTAACTGTGAAAGAGGTGATCGATGGATTGAAGTATATCGAAAGGCCCAAATTCGTTGATCCGAAGATACCGAATTCTAGCTATCTCTGACACGTTGATCGCGCACGATACCGTGAAGAGAGATCTTCAATTCTTCGAGCGTTGATCAAGCGCATTTAATTCCGCGAATTGGCTTCAACGATCGTTGATTCGAGCACACTCGAATAACGAAAGTGGAGATAGGAGATCACACTCAACTACCGATTTGAATGAAAGCACAAAGCTAACAAAGAGGAATTTTATTCAAAAAGAACCAACCATTACAAATGAACCCACATGCCTATTTATAGGCTTACAACTCACGTCTCTCTAGGTCGCTCGCGACCTAACACTGTTACCCGACCTAACCAATACTCAACGACCCCAAACAGGACGACTTACGACCTAAGCAAGGTCGTTTGCGACCTAAAACAAGGGCACCTGTTCACTTATATACAACATAGCGACTCAACAAACACAACATATACACGACTCAAACTAAAATGATTTAACGACTTAAAAAGATATGACTTAACGACCTGAACAAGGTCACGACCTACGACACAACGACATAAGAAACACGGACAACATCACACTGTACAACACCTATAAACACGGACGACTTACGACCTAACAAAGGTCACGACTTAAAACCTCAGCGACTTAAGAGAATAGCTTCCTCATCACTTCATGCGACCTAAGCTCCATGCGGCATAACTCTTCAAGTGACTTAACTAGGTCGTGAGCGACCTAAGGCTTCGTTAACTCGCTTTGCCTCTTCGTTAGCTCCTGTAGCTATAGGTCGTAAACGACCTAAAGTTACCGAACGACTTAAGACTTCGTTAGGTCGTAGCTTCCTTTCACTAGACTCTTTATGTCGTAGGCGACCTAAAACTCCTCCCTTAGGTCATGGCCGACCTAATCCTTGTGAAATTGTAGATCGCGCTGCATCAGTATTACCCACTCTATGGCTAGTAGCTGGAATTTAATCATGTAACAATTTTGGCTATTTTATAAGTATTTGTATATAGACCCTATTATAATATCGTAGGATTTTAATAAAAAATGTTTTAGCTATCGTAAGGTAAAAACCCGACATGTTTATTTGTGGCGTGGTCTTACGAGATGCTTTTGTTTTCAAAGAATTTTAAAACTTTAATAATCAATTAAGTGTGATTTTTTTGCACTGGTATATCCAGACTGACTCGGTGTTATTTAACTATAATGCTCGGGTCAGACCGAGTATTATAGGATACAAGATATGATGTTGTGGAGCTCAGGAGACGAGCTGAATGACGATACGTACTTTCGTACTTGTTTTATATATATATTCCGCTGTGTTGAGTAGCTTTGTATTCAGTTGTATGTTATTAATGTTGAACAGTGATTGATGTACTCTGATGATGTAATGTATAAACCCAAATATTTGTTTTTGTGTAAAGATCTATTATTATATATTATATTTTATTCCGCTGCGATGGTTAGATTCTGATGTTGTTTCCTATTTTCTTCTTCTACCTCTTCTTCTTTAACGCTAATGGTTAGTATTTTTGTTCTACTTAAGTTGACTTATGTATAATAGTGTTGACTCAAGGGGTACGGATTTGCGGGTCGTTACAAAAAATATGAATTTCAATAGTGATATGAAATTTGACTTAAGTAAAAAGTTAAATAAGGTTGAATTTCAATTAAATTAGAAGTGAACTTAAGTTGTATAGTGGAAGTAAATGCAAGTGAGTTAAAAAGGAATATGACTAAATTAATGTTGAATGAAGTTGAATTTGATATCAAAATGAATTAATAAAGTAAATTGATGAATATGAACTTGAGTTATATAAGAAAATTCAAATTTAGTGGTAAAATGAATTAGCATTAAAAATGTTGTTAAGAAGTTGTGAATTAATAATAATATTGGATATTAGATGGTTGTTAGTTGATTGTATAGAGATTCATTAAATGTTAATGAAATTGAATTAATAAAATTGAAAGCTAAATAATTGAATTCAAATTGGAAGTAAGAAAATTTAATAGAACTGATTTTATTTGAATTAAAAGTGAACCAACTTGAATGTAAATTAGTGAATGTAAACTAATTGAATTCAAATAAATGAATGATAGTAAAATCAAATGTTAATGAATCAAATGTGATTTAAATTGAAAAATAAATTCAATGAATATCAATAATGAATTTGTATTGATTTGGTTATGGATTGACTGGATATAGATATTTGATATTTGTTGGATGTTAGTTGGATGATAGTTGTATAATGGTTGGATTTGTTGCTTATTGGTTTCATTTTCTATATTAGCATATGTAGTTATTGTATTGGTATATGTTGTACATTGATATTACTTTCATGTATACATGTTTCTCATTGTTTGTTGAGTATTTAGTAGGTGCGGATGGCGTTTGCTTCGCATATGGAGCTCACTTTCATGTTATATTAGCCGTATATGCTCGCTAATAATATATAAGGTACATATCTCGGACTACATATCGTAGGGATGCCTCATCCTCGAAGATGAGATGTATGTTTGTGATATATATATGCTGTGATCCTACAACGATTGAACCGCGTAAAGAAGACGCTGGCGAATTTTGTTGAAAATTTAAAGTGTTAGAAATTTTTTGAGAATTTTGGAGAAATTTTGATATTGAGTTAAAGTTAAACGATATTAGTTGGTTTTGGAAAGAGAACTGTATATGGATTTGAAAACTTAGTAAATTTTTATAAGAAGTTTAACTAATGGATTTTGGAAAAGTTAAAAGGTTTAAATGGATTTGGTAAATCTTATTTGAACGATTCGTTTTAAAAAGTTAATGGATTTTGTGACTTTTTATTACTTGGTAATTTCGAGGATGAAATTCTTTTAAGTAGGCTAGAATGTAACGATCCAGAATTTTAGTTATTTGAAATTCGTATATTTAATTGACTTTAAATATTCATGAGTTAATTTTTTAAGTCGGATAACTTATATTTCAAATATGAGGATTTAATTGGACAACTAAATTGGTTAATTTAATATTTGAAATTGCTGAAATAATTGAATTTGGATTATACGTGAATGAAAATGATTAATAAAGTTGTATTAAATTCTACTTGAATTAGAATGATGTTAGAGAACTTTTAAAATTGAATTAAAAGTTAATTTACATAAATTGAATATTTTAATATTTAATTAATGTGTAAAAATAGTCATTTTTCATATTGTCTTCGATTTCGACGGAACTAGTTTCATTGGATCCGTAATGTTATATTATTAAAAGATGTTGAATTTCGTGTCAATCAGATTTACAGATTAGTCGTGGCAAGCAAAAACGCGTAGAAATATGCTAAAGTAAATTTTAAATTTAAATAATTCGATTTGAAAACCTATCTTCCAAATACGATCGAATTGGCTCTCGAAAGATATTCCATTGCGTTTGGAATAGGGGTAAAACATTATAAACGCCAGGCAGCATGCTTCGTTTGGAGTTCGAAATTTTTTTGGGTGAATAGTGTCGTGAGAATTTTCTATAAAAGGACATGATATTTTATATTTTCACTCAGAAACCCTAGCTAGGTTTACAGCCGCTATAAGAAATTATATGGTTGAAAACGTTCAAAACTTCATCCCCTCCGGTCTCCTCATCCATCCACAATTAGACCTCGGCTTCAACAGGAAAGTCGAAGAGCTTCGCGAGATCTACGTCTTCAACGGTGATGATCGAGAATGGAGGAGCAGATTGGCGGCAATGTAATTGTGTTCTCCGTGCATTTATACGCATATTTCGAAGAAAAAGGGGGGCCTAGTTCATCAATTTTCTCGGCAATGGTAGGGGGAGCTAGGCGCATGTGTTGATGGTAGTGGATTGTCGTTGATGGCGACAGTGGTGGTGCGGCGAACGACGGGAATGATTGATGTTTGGGTTGTTTGCGCGCGTGATGGAACGATGGGAAGAGATGAAATCAACGGCCATGATCTAGGTTTGAAAATCGAATGGCCCAGATTATTTAAGATTAAATATAAAATAAATTGTGAAATAAATTATATATAAATTTGTATAAACATTGAAATGTTGTCACTTCTTCATACGAGGTATGTTTTTAACGAGACAAGTTTCATTTGGGTCCGTATTGACGAGTACTACATTTTAGAGCCGACTTGGAGTTGATTGAAGCTAGTATAAATTTTGGGTAAAATTAAACGGGTGTTTAAGTTTATTCAGAATAAAACACTACAACGGCTATTGGAACCAAAGTGAGTACAACTGGCTCTTTCTGACTCATTTATACTTATATAAGTGAGAATAAATTTTATTTATGATGATTGGTGACTGCTTGGATGAAATATGATATTATATACATACATATATATATATATATATATTGATTGGTATTTGGGTATATTCCTGCCTACTGGAGCAGATAAGACCCTATATGTTATCGTGTGCGGATGACCCTTTGTACACGCGTCTGCCTCGAAGCGGACATTGTACACGTATTCTAATATGTATATTTCTTGCAGGTGATAGGTTGGAGGGATCCATCTGGATTCCTCACCAGGATTGATTTATTTACGAATATTCGGATATATGTTGTTATCATATGAGATATGATGTTTTGGATGCTATGATTGATGTATTTAGTGTCGTTGTAGCATTGGGCTTATTTTGTAAAGTTAAAAATGTTAAAGTGATGATTTCGAATAAAAAAGGATTTTTAAAGTGATTTTGATAATAGTTGTTTTGTTAATTTTGAATTGCTAAGTAAATGGATTTATTTTGAAATAAATAAAAGTTATACTTTTTATGTTATAAAAATTATGATTTTTGGGTAATAAAATCAAAATGTGATTTTTGAAATGTGAAGTTGATTATTTTATTAAATAGTTTAAATTGATATTTTTTCATTATTATAAACGGTTTATATGTATAGATTTATAAAATTGAATTTTTATAAATGGAATTAATGAAACTGTAAAGGACTTTTGGTAAATGTTAAAGTGGAGTTATAAATGGATTTTATAAGTAGATAAGATTTATAGATTTATAATTTGCGAAGTTATAAATGAATGGATTTGTAAATAAAGAGAACTATAAGTGAATTAAATTGTAAATTGGACTCTGATATGTAAATGAAATATATATAGAATTGGTAAATAAAGGGATTTTATAAGTTGAAGTTTTTATAAATATATATGTGTGTGTGTGTATATATATATATATGGAATTTATAAACATTGCTTATAAATACGAAATCAATTGAATTTGATAAGTTAATTGTTATAGTTTATTAAAGGAATTTCATCCATGATCTTAGATAGTGGATAATCCTTTAATTTAATGTGCAATAGTAATGAATTTGGTAAATGAATTGTATTCACGATTTTGGACAGTGAATTATATTATAAATTAAATAAATGTTTTGGAAAGTGGTATTTTCAAATGGAATTAAATGGTTTGAAGATGTTTTAAAATGTGTTAAATATCGAATACATAGACTTTAACATTCATTGTTGAAATAGAAGTTTCGAGAATTAAGAAAATGATAGACTATAACACTGTTGTTATAGTAGATGATTTTCAAAAGGAAATGTTTTTGTATAGTATATGGGATATCTATCTTATTTTCGATTCCCTATACTAGTGATTTTGGGTTGTTGTAACGATGTTTTGCGCAACATTCGTTTTGATCCAAATAAATGTGTTTAAAGAGAATGTTTTCCTTAAAGAATGAAACATATATTAATCGTGATTTAAGTATATGGGATATTTTCTAAGTGTTGAAAGTAAATTGATTTGTGAATTACTTATTATTAAATAAGTATATGGAAATGTTTTTCAATGTTTAAATATTGAAATGGTTTCCGGAAATATATCTTTTTAAAGATAATTTGAGGTGAATATTTGGCAAATGGTTTAATTAATAAAAAATTAATTAAAAGGGCCTAATGATTGTTATGGACCTATGGTGCTAAATATTTGTTTGTTTAGTTTCATAATTAAATAACCCACTATCAAACTTGGCCATTTAATTCCTCGGATTGATGTTGGAAATGTTTAGCCACACACTTAGTATGTAGCCTTCTATGTAGGCTTGATTATCATTTGTGTTGAGGATGTTGATTCGCGTAGTGCGGAGTATTATTCCAATCTATCGAGCTTCCTTCTTGGCCTAAAGGATAGCAGGTTGAAAGTTGGAGACATGATAATTCTATGAGACTTAGTTTCTGTATAAGGTTGAGAAATGCTTTTGCGTTGTTGGTGCGAAGAAACCGGAATCAGTTTATCAGAAAACCACTTGGGACCAACGTATATGCGACGATTGTGCAGGTTGCTTGTGATGATATTGATATTCAGGATTTTCATAGGGGAACTGCTTGTGGATCATTTGAGGATATAATCTCAATATACATGTAGTAGCAGTGGCCTTTTCATTATGAAATATCCAATGTGAGGAGTATTCGCTATTAATCCTAGGGATTTTTCGACAGGATGTGGTAGGAAAGTATTTTCGGTTTGTCCTATTCCTGGACAACTTTTATGAATGTTTGTCTGACATTGCATTTCTAAAGATTACGTACATTGATTTTAACAAATGTACATCAGTGGTGGGGGAGAAGAAAACTTATCTTAGCTTAACACCCTCCTTCAGACGTATGAGCTTAAGGGTTGTATTTTTTTGGAAGGTAATAAGTAGTCAACGAAAATGGTCGTGTGGCATTCAAAGTGATGTGATTGTGATTTGTGAAAGGTAATCGTTAACTTAGGCATCGTCAACTGGAAATGACCAAAACAGGGTTAGATGCAGAAAGGCTAAGTGGGTCGCTCCCAAGTAGGATATGATCATCCTCTTTTAGTTCTATCTTTACATTCTATGACATCGTGTATCTGATTATTGTGGTTTGTATGCTATGAAGGCCCTTGGAAAAGGGCGGTAACGACTGGAAGATGACATATTCGATACCATCTAGATATACAGGTGGGCCGGTCTTGTGTTGGTAAAGGGCAGATGTTCTGTGCCTTGGGACATCCATCTAGAGGTGTACCCATCGGATGGTAATCCCTCCACCAGGTCATTTGTATGGAAATCCAAACTTCACGACGTTCCTTCCATTTTATTTGTAGAGCCTAGTATGCTAGAATTGAATAACGGTAACAATTTTGGCTATTTTGAATATTATTTGTGCAATAGACACTATTATAATATAAAATGATTTGATATGAAATGTTTTAGTTATCGTAAGGTAAAAACATGTTCGTTTTTATGTGTGGGAGTGTCTTACGAGATAATTTTGTTTCGATAAAGGAAAAGTTTGGTAATTTAATAAATTCAGTTGAGTGTGTTTCTCACGCTGGTTCACCAGACTGATCCGGGCATTCTTCCATTTCAATGCTCGGTTCAAACAGAGTATATTTATAGGTTCATATTTGGTGCTTTTTGGAGCTTCAGCAGGAGAGCTGGAGATCTTCATTTACATATACACGTATCTATTTTGATTATCCGCTGCTTAGTTGTTTATATTATTAGCAATTGTAAGAACAGGTTATTATAATTGTCCAGGCTGATAACTACTGATTGATTGTTGAACTCTTATATGATATTATATGTTTTCCGCTGCGATGTGAGATTCTGTATTGTTCTGTTTGGATTTATCTTCTCTTTTTCTTCTCTTCTCTTCTTCTCTCTTCTTTTCTTTCTCCTGATTTTCCATTAATCTATGATTTTTAGGTCGGACATGTGTGGTTTATTATCGATTCAAAGGGTATCGATTTGCAGGTCATCGCATTTACGAACCACGGTCTCATCACTACTATCTCTCTTCTTCTAGACTACTTCAATATGAAGCGTCGAGTCAACCAACTCCTCAAATGAAAGCTTAAGCCGAAGCATCAAACAATTCTTCTAATATTTCTTGAGGCTGAAAACAAACTTGAGATTCTTCTAATAAGATGTGCTAATATACTCGATACCATACTTGGAAAAGACCTCGAACGAAAGAACATACTTAGATAGGGCCCCGAACGAAAGAACATACTCGGAAACTGAAGACTTCCCTTGATTCAACTCAAGGAAGCGGTGGGCTAAGAAGGCTTTCTCGGACTCGGGAACGAACTTATGTTCGAATCGCTCCCTAAAATGGATCCAAGTGAGAGTAGACTCATCAAGTTTAGCAATAAGAAGCTCATACCAATCAAGTGCATGATCTTGCAATATACTAGATGCTACAAGAACTCGGTGATGGTCGGAAAGGTCCATGCAAGTAAAGATACGCTCGCATGTGCGAAGCCATGCCTGGACCTCAAGAATAAACACTGAACCTTTTAAATGCTTGCCTCTAAGATGAGAAAAATCAATGCACATATGCCTACAAGTAGACTTTCACAGAGGAGACGAAGGAGTAGGAGCTGGAGGCCGAGTGCTCCTAAATAACTCCATGAACAGATCGGTAGACATATAGACAACGTCTAGATGTAAGCCATTGGACGGCCTTCCATCAGATCGGTGACCTCTACCTCTTCTAGCCATAGACTAAAAGCATAAAATAAGACAAGGGTTATTCAAGGGGTAGGATATCATTATTTCAATTATGGAATACTACGGAATTAAACTTGCATTCCTAGGCGTATTCCCAACTTATGTCTAGCCCCAAGGATGCGAAAAGGTTAAGGACATGATGATTAAGGAATATGTAACACTAATACTGTACTTGGATGTGTTGTAATATATGTTATGTTCTATGTTTATCATATTTTTTTCTAAACTCGGCTCTGATACCAAGCTGTGAAGCCCTACCTCAAGACCCATATTAACAAAGAGCATTACGGAGTAATACTATCTGTTAATGTGGAGAATAGGGATGGTTAGGAGCGACCATCCGTAAGATTTGTCTTAAACATATATTGAATACGTCGATTGGATGCTCTAATTTTTTTTCTTTTATCCTTCTCATATGGATCGACATACTCAATATGTGTTTAAAACAAAACTACGGTGGCTAACAAATCTATCAGAACAAAATATAACAACACAACACATATAACAGGTCATAGAACAGCAGTCACATATATATACACACACATATGAACAGATACATCATAACACATTACAAAGTGATACAATAGTGGTGCTACATGGACAGCAATATATACATCGAATCAAAATGAATAATAACATATCAGAGTTTAAAAAACACTACAAACCTAATCAAAGATGACTAGCAGAAAACTATAGCGGAAGCAGCAAAGAAGAAATCAATGGTAGGTGACCAGCCTAAAATAACTCGGTCTGACCTAGTATATAAAATACACGGGTCAGTCTATCTTAAATAACTGATTAGCATAAGATAGGAAAATATAAGGATAAATGATAACAATTGTTTTAAAAAGTGAAGAAGCAACATCAAATATATGTTAACTACTAAACGTCATAAGGGGTTTCTCCAAAGAGGCAAGATCAATGAAACACAAATAATCACCTCATATCATCGGCATGTACAATAGCCAATAGAATGGCTTTCATCAACACCATAACTCCTAAATAGAAATCACAAATCTCAAAAACACCAAAGGATGGCAACCACAAATCACAATTTGTAGAACTCTGTTGAGAGTTCAAAACTCCAAAATGTAATCATCATATAATAAACAACATGATAGAGCTTAGGTTATATAAATAAACCAAAAGGGAAAACCATGGTTGAAATATTCATAAATCATCTAAATACTAGAAATCAACATAAAGAAATCTAGAAAAGCAACATTGTAAGTATAAGACCCAACAGTCCAAAAAAGTAGCCCAACAACAATATAAGAAGAAAGGACCCAACATCCCAATAAGTGGCCCAACAGCCTACCGAGTACCATGATTAGGAGGCACAACAGCCTCAAATAGGACCCAATAGCCCATGATTAGCCCAACATCGATATATGTCTACATAGGACCCAATAGCCCAAGTACTAGCAATAACAACCCGAAGGTCCATGAAATGTGTATAGCTTCAAACGAACAAGTCCTTAATTAACCGAAAATGCAAACACATGTGTCCTACACCACATGTTTTACTAAGTCATTTAATTAACTTTTGCATACGCTCGAAGTGTGCAAAAACGTGTATTTTATATAGAAAATACTTTGCTTTGCGAAAGCTAGTTTTAAAACAATTTTTGAAATCATTTGGAAAACTTATCTCTGAAATTTCTCTTTATTATAGGAAATATATATTATTTTAGTAGCTTTAAAAATAATTATAATTATTGTTAAATGTTTATCCCAAAAGCTATTTTATCATAAAAATCATTTCAAAATCATTTTAAAAAACACGTGCTCAAATACAGCAGAAATCATCGAAAACGCCATAAGATAGGCATATGAAACCGTCTTAGAAACACGCCAATCTGGAGTATGGATCAACCAAAATGTTGATTTACCTATAGATAGCTTAAGGCCCTTTAAAACACTTTAAAACATCACAAGAATTGATCGTATAAGCAGAAATTCACAAAAACAATGTGTAGAACTAAAAAATCAACCAGGAAAAACTAACATGCTCAGGTCAGCCAATAGGTCGACCTTTGTTGTACCTAGGTTGACCCTAAGCTCGACCTATGCATTGTCTGGGTCGACCCTAATGTTGACCCTTTGGAGCTCTGGGTCGACGTGTAGGTCGCATTTCCTACAAGCATTTTCTGCCTATTTCTTTCTAGTTTTGAGCAATGAATTCAAGCACTTCCACGTTGATTTAGAACATGAAATTTGACATACATAAACTATTACACATGGACAACAATCAAGAAAAATTCCGGCATGAATTCAAGAAAAGAATAGACATATATGAACACAAGAAGAAGCATTCTAAATATATATTTACTGTAAACTTTCAACTAAAATCTACTTTAAACTAGAATTTGTGAGTTATAAACTCACCATATCACAATTACAGAACAAACTTGAGCAAACTTGAAGAACATGGAAGTGTTGCCTTTGATTAAGCTCTAGGAACCTGGAAGAAGAAAATATACAGACATGCAAACCGAAAACTGAAGTTATAGACAACAACACAACTTCTGAAAATTGAAATAGATAAAAATGATTTTGGTTGTAGATTCATTACTTGAAGTAATTAGCTTCAGTTTTTTTTTAATTTTGCAAAGGATTTGGGGAAATAGGAGATTGAATTTGTAGGTTTATGGAGAAAAGGGTTTCAGGTTTTCTTTCTTTTATTTTGCAAATTAACTAAACTCGGTACATTCAGTTTTGAGAAGATAAAATTTTCGTCTTAGTTAAAATGCAATTGGGCTTAAACCTAATATGAAAAATAATTAAATTAATACACTAATTACCACTAATAGTCCAAAATATATACATTTTCACTAAAACAACTTATATTTACATAATTTCAACTTTATAAAATACAATAACGTATTTTTATGTTTCCAAAATGTTTTCACAACATACAAAAATTAATTCAGCCATGAAAAATTATTTCCCATTATTAAAATCCTATTTTTACTTAAATGCTTCGATTTACATATTTTAATTACATAAAACAATATATTTAGCACCAAAATTATATTAAATCATTTATCTTATTTGATTAAATGTAACAAACCTTGTTAACATTATTTTTACCTCCAAATATTAATTCAGAACAAAATTCAACCTTTTTATTTGCAATATCATCCATATTAAATTCTAATATTTCATTAAAATTAATAAAATTCAAATTCGGCAATAATTTCCAAAATTAATGCATTTTATCAAATTAAAACCATGCAATGTTCATTTTTATCACAAACAAACATAATAAAGTTTCTAAAACTTTATCTTCAACATATATATTTCAAATCATTGTTTATTTAAAATAAACAATTTTAACAAATTTACATCTCCAGGTTATTTTATTCCAACTCTGTTAAATTATAACCACCGTTATAATTTAATATCACAAATAATTACCAAAATCAGGGTTGTTACAGTTTTTATAGCTTTAGAAATTCAGTTGGGTTTTGTTCTCATGCTGGTTTTCCAAGCTGACTCGGGTGTTATTTATTATAATGCCCAGGTCAGACTGAGCATGTACAGATTCACTGGATATATTGGATCTCAAAAGATGAGTTGGAGGTCGTAGATGTATTTACGTAGTTCTGTATGTTCCACTGTATTCTCAATGGTTGTATTTATCAGCAATTGTAAGGACATGCCACTATAATTGTCCTTGCTGAATAAATTAAATGATAATCGCCTATTTATGAACCTCTTTTATTGACAATTCGTTTAGAGGAACCAGGGATTGATTTGGGTGAATCCTATCCAAAAACCACTTCGAACCAATTTATGTTTCGAAAGTGAAGAAAATATATATTGAAGACCTTGGTTTTGAAGGCGAGGATCTTCATAATGGAAGGACTACTTATTGACAATATTCGAATTTGCTCCCAAGATAAATAAATAGTAGTATTCCCTTAATTCTTGGATCCTTGTATGCGAGGACTAACTTGCTACTAATCCGAGGGGTAATGTCGAACAAGATGTGGTAGGAGAATGCCTTCGGTTTGTCCTATTCCTGGAAAACTTATATGGATGAATTGTCTGATGTTCCCTTTCTAGATCATATTGATTGATCTCTATGAACTTATGATCTATTTGGTGGCGGAAAAGGCAACTTCTCTTAGCTTAACACCCTTTCCTAAGATGTATGACTCTGGAGTTATACATTTGTAGAAATCATTTGTGTGATTTGGAAATGGAAAAGTTGCATTCAAAGTGGAAGATGTGCTATATAAAAGGTAATCATTACCTCGGAGCCTCACACCTTAGGAATAGTTTAACAAAAGATGCTTTAAGGCTAAAATGGATAGCAACTAATCGGGGTATGAAATCATCTTCTAGATGGATAAAAACTTTACCAATTATAACTTTGGGTTTAAATTAAGTGGTGTATGCTGTGAGATGTCTTTGATAGGTCACGAACGGCAGGGTAATGTAATACTCGTTGCAACTCATGTGATTTTCGAATAAGCTAGTCTTAATTCACATAAGGGCCAACATAAGGGCCTCAGATGCATTCCACTAGAAATGCACTGTATAGGAGGTAGTCCTACCACGCTATTCGGTTGGAAATCTAATATGCAATAAGTGCCGTATGGACTTAGTTGTGCAAAGTACTGAAATATGAGATGCAAGCATTTCAGCAAAGATTTATAAGTTTATTTGCAAAAAAATTCAAAGAATGTAACTAAAAATAATATTACCAAATTTCCACGTAAAATGTTTTGGTTATCATAAGGTAAAAAGTCATTCTGTGTTTATGTGCGGCGTGGTCTTATGAGATACCTTTTGTTTTCAAAACCTGTATTTTGAGTTTATCACACCGGTCCCTTGACCAACCTGTAGTTTATTTCCTTTTCCTTAAACTCTGGTGCTCTATTTTTTCGCACAGCCTAGTAGTTAGGTTTAGTTAAATAAAACCTGGAAGAGCTTGGAGCATGGAGTTAAAAGATACTTTAGTAGACTATTACCTCTTTTTCCACCACACTTGTGTACTATTGTATTCCGCATTTTGTATGGATAGAGATTTATAACTGTCAATGCTTAACTCTGATAAATGTATTTAAATTTTTCGGTGTAAAAAATTTATATAAATAAATAATATATATTATTCCATTCATGCGAGATTTTGTTAAGTTTTATTTTCTTTTATCCTTAAGGACAGCCTCCCGGCGCTCGGATTCATGAATATCGAGGATATATTACTGTCGATTTCTGAAGACCGAAGAAGTGGGTCATATATCCTGGGAAAAGATCTACTGCAAATTTTTGAGTCCGTCACTTCAAAATCACCATGTCTGCGTCCATCACGGAGGCCTCCAAAATCTCGGCGTGATCATCATTATTCAGCTTAATCAAAACACCCTTCACCTATGAATGGATCAAATTGTTGCCTCCATCTAAATTCTACACCAACGGAATATCGAAAAGGAAGATGCAGCATGGTAACATTCACGCTCAAAAGTCTCGAAGCAGAGGATCAGTGCAAATCCTACCGCAACGAATAGCTCTTTCAGCATAAAAGCGGTGAAACCTTCTTCTCATTCTAGTTCGACCAAGTGGCCTCTTCAAGGTTGAGACCATGATGGTGCAAGGAAAAACAAACGGTGCAAAAAGGTGTCTTGGGCGAACAAATGGTAGGAGGGACGGAATAGGATTCAGATCTAGAGTGGTGGTGGGGCGTGATCTAATGTGAAAAAATCAATGTGACGAGGTAGGCGAGGCTGCTGCTTCAGGGAAAAAATGGTGTCTCCTATTGTAAGAATTAATGAGAGAGGTTATTACTTGGAGGTGGAGGAGGACGGAGACTAATTTGGCCTATTGAGGAAGGAGGAACAAAAGATAGCAATTGGGGAAATTTAGATGTGACTTTTATAGTCTCATTCCATGTCCAAGTTGTAATGTCCCAAAAATCCATACCCTTTGAATCGGCAATAATCCACACATGTCTGACCCAAAAAGCATAGAATAATGGAAAGTCATGAGAAAGAAGAGAGAGGGTGAGAAAAAAGAAAGAAGCAGGAAGGAGAGAAGAGAAGAAGAAGAGAGAAACAGAACCAAAACAATATAGAATCTCACATCGCAGCAGAACAATATATAATATAGATGAATAATCTTTACAAAATAGAAAATGTAATATAAAAATATCAATCAATCAAAGTATAACAATCAATCATCAATCATTAGCCTGAACGATTATAATAAAAGTCCTCATAATTGCTAATAATTTAAATAACAAAGCAGTGGAAAAATAACATATACATGGAATGCGACTAGAAGGCTTCCAGCTCTCTAGCTGAAGCTCCAAAAGCACCAAATGTGAACCTGTAAATATACTCGGTCTGACTCGAGCATTGAAAGGAAAGAGGCCTGAATCGGTCTAGTAAACAAGCGTGAGAAAAACACATCTCAATTGAATTTATTTTAAAGTTTATAAAAGCGTTCTTTTATCAAAACAAAGTTATCTTGTAAGACACCCCCACACATAAATATGGATTGGTTTTTCCCTTACAATAAGCAAAACATTTCATATCAAATCATGTTATATTATACTGATATGTAGTATATAAATAATAAATTAAATAGCTAAAATCGTTACCGACCTTTAACGGATACCTGAGTCATACATTCACCACATACTTAGACATGTGTAGAGTAAATCTGGAAGGATGATGACATCTCCTAATTGGGAGCAACCCACTTAGCCTTGCTGCTTTACCCTATTTTAGTCATTTCCTGGGTGTGAGGCCAAAAGAGGTTAGATTACCTTTCACATATCACATCATCTTTGAATGCCAAATTATCATTTCCGTTGACAAATATGTCTTCCACAAAAATACAACCCTTGAGCTCGTATGTCTCAAGGAGGATGTTAAGCAAAGAGAAATTGCATTCTCTGCCACCACAGATGTATGTTTGTAAAAACCACTGCACATAATCTTAGAAATGTAATGTCAACTATCCATCCGTACAAGTTGTCCAGGAATAGGACAAACCGAAGGTACTTTCCTACCACATCCTGTCGAGAATCACCCCTAGGATTAGTAGCGAATGTCCTTGCATTAGATATTTTATAACGAAGAGAGTACTTCTACTATATGTATATTGGGATTTTAACCCCAAATGATCAACAAGCGGTCCTTTACTATGAAAATCCTAAATATCAATATCATCAACAAACCTGCATGATCATTGCATATAAGTTGGTCCGAAGTGGTTTTCGGATAAACCGATCCCAGTCTCTTCGCAACAATAATGCAAAAGCGTTAGTCAATCTCATATACAAACCAAGTCTCGTAGACTTGTCAAGTTTCCAACTTTCAACTAGTTATCCTTCGGTCAAGAAGGAAGCTCGGTAGATGGGAGCAATCATACCGCACTACTCGAATCAACATACTTTACACCAAATGATAATCAAGCCTACATAGATCAACATACTTTACACCAAATGATAATCAAGCCTATATAGATGGCTACGTACTAAGTGTATGACTAAATAGTTTCCATATCAAGTCGAGATACTAAAATGGCCAAAAATATAATTTAACACTTAAACAATCACCAGACCTGATTTATTAATCTTTTATTTATTAAACCACTTTTCCAAATTTATTACTTCAAATTATCTTTAAAAAGATATCAAAATCATTTCAATATTTGGAAAACATTTCATAAACTAATTTTAATAATAAGTGAATTCACAACTTATTGTATTTTCAAACCATTTAAACTCCATTTTGAAATATCACTTTCCAAAACATTCCTTTTAAGGATTTATCACTTCAAAAACATGAATATATTTCCTTTTATAAAACACCATATTTAGTTTATAAATTTAAATTAATTTCACATTATAAAATAGTATTTACAGTTCACATTTCTATTTCATAAAAACTTCCATTTATAAAATTCCTTTATTAACCAATTTCCCATTTATCTCATTTATATGTCAAAATTTGATTATAAATATTTTTACTTATAAATTTCTTTATTTACAGATTCATTCTTTTCCAATCTTATTATTGTAAAGACCATTGTAAATTCATTTCTAAATTTTAATTACAAATCCATATAAAATTTGACTATAAATCCATTTCTAATCTTTATAAAATACCATTTATAAAATTTATTTCATTAAATCTCTTTATTAATAGCATTCCTTTTATAACTTTCTTATTTTATAAATCTTAAGTACTTATAATATTTCATTTATAACCTCATTTTAACACTTACAAAACTCGTTTACAAATCCATTACTTTTGTTTATAAAATGTTAACGTAAAAAGTCAGACGCTAACACCCCGATGCAAATAGAGATTGAATGAAAGCACCACCCGTTAACACGTGAATCAGAAAAAGCGGTAATTCACTGAAAAAGCAGTAAGAGACACAGAGTTTATAGTGGTCTGGCTTATAATCAAGCCTACGTCCACTTCAATCCTTTTTTATTGCTTATGTGATTACAATCCATTACAATTTCCTTCAATTACAATTCACTTCAAAAGACAAGTAGCTAGAAAAACTTCGATGCAAGAGAGTTCTCCGAATTCATGGTTGAATATGTTGAATCCCTGTTTGAAGTTGACTGAAGCTTCTTATGAGTTTCGAATGTTGGAGTAAGGCTCGGCTTGAAGATGGCAGAGTCTCGATGCTTTGAAGAAAATGATCGGAAAAGTCCCCTCCAAGTTGGAGATAGCGCTGTATTTATAGAGAAATTTCCATGCTAGGTCGTAAGTAGTAACCGACCTAAAATAGGTCGTGGATCGTAGCCAACCTAAGATAGGTCGTAGATCACGCTCCATCTCTCATGCATGGCTCACAGCTTACTTGGATACGCATGTTCTTCTGGATTCATATCACAAGTCCCAAGTCGCGGACGAGTTAACAGGCCACAGCTTAAGTGACGCTATATTGGATTTGTCTTCGTTTGCCTAGGTCGCTCTTCTTCTTAGATCCCTAGGTCGGTAACCCTTTAAGCTGTTAGCTCGGTAACGTTTTAAGTCGTTAGGTCCATAACCTTTTAAGTCGTTAGTTCGTAACCTTTTAAGTCGTTATGTCGATAACCTTTTAAGTCGTTAGGTCGTAACCTTTTAAGTCGTTAGGTCGGTACCCCTTTTAGGTCGTTACGTCGGTACCCTTTTTAGGTCGCTAACCTTTTAAGTCGTTAGGTCGGTACCCCTTTTAGGTCGCTGACCTTTTAAGTCGTTAGGTCGGTACCCCTTTTAGGTCGCTGACCTTTTAAGTCGTTATCAAAGCGGAGTT
This sequence comes from Allium cepa, assembly GCA_030765085.1. Lineage (NCBI taxonomy): Eukaryota > Viridiplantae > Streptophyta > Magnoliopsida > Asparagales > Amaryllidaceae > Allium > Allium cepa. The sequence goes on along the minus strand of CM060942.1, from coordinate 379,484,070 downwards.
AACATTTGCCCTCGAAGTACACGCCTAATGGTTAGGTCATGTACTTCGATATCCTTTAACCCGTCCCCCTCTAAGTCGCTAGGTCGTGTGCGGCTTAAAGGTTAGGTCGTATGCGCCGCTTCAGGTTTCTCCACTGTAATGTATAAGTCGTCCATCCTCTTCTTTCTTCTCATTACCTACTTCCTCGTTTGATTCTGCCATTAACATTTTCCTGAGCTCCCAAAGGCGATTTCAATCCGATCAATCACCGATTATCCTTGATATTACATCGCGTAAGTGAACCTGTTTCTTTCTCGATCCTTTATCATCATTGATTCATGAATTCCATTTTTTCAATCTTAACCCACCTCCTTATGCAATGTTTCATCGCGAATCTCGTTACATCGATAGTTGATGAACTTGGGTTAGCTCGATTTAGCTTTGAACGATTGATGAGACGATGGCGATGGGTTGCAATGCTTCAGGCTAACTGATTTTTGATTTGCATTAGAATGGCAGGGCATTGAATTTGTGGTGATTTCGAATTAGTTTTTTGGATGATTTGATAGCATGGGAAAATGAGGGCTTCTGGTTAGGAGAGGCCAACAGGTTAAAAGGATGACGAGTTACCTATTAGATTGGAGGTTTGTCGGTTGACTGAAGTGAGACATTAGCTTGGACACGACCCAGCAATTTTGGGCGACCTATAAACCTTCGTGACTTAACTTTTGACTGACTTAACTAGATGCGACATCAGCCTTGAGTCACGGCCGAGCTAGGACTTAGAGAAATTCACGTCACTTTGAACTGAAGCCTTTTCTCCTTACTATGCCACACGATTTAAAGGAACAATGATTTAAAGAACCAACGACTTAACTAAACTCGGAAAAAATCTTTTAGGTCGTGGACGATTTAGTACTCGGATGCTCAACTCGAATTCGCACTTAGAAGCATAATCTCAACTTGAGTGGTTAACTTGAACTGCCGGACTGAATTGCCTAAACTCTGAATTGCTTGAACTTTGAATTGTCGAGACGACTTGCATGACTTTGCTATGCTTTCTTAACAGATCATACCAAATTTGATGCTAATAACCTGTTAAATATAACATTTGCAGAAAACTAGGGCGAATATACTGCCACTGATTGCCCATATCAAATGATAGATTAGTCGATAAAATATAATCAACTTAAAGAAACCGTATGAAATGCTGCGAATCAACGAATTCAAGTGAAGTAGTAAAGCGATATTAATCAACTAGAGCTGATTTTTTGCATCAATACTGCACTTGTATTCGGACAAGTCCTGAAATTTTTCATGTTTATTAATTTAATTTCAGTCATGTTTGCTTGTCACTCTACTAGTTTTGCACAACACTTCACACATTTAGGAAACGTGCACCTTCGTATTTGAATATCCGACTGCTTATGTAGAATGGCTTCTCATCAAGAAGAAGGAGCAGTACCAACTGGAGAGGGCCCTCCCGATGGTTCGTCCACTGGTCAACCCACCAGAAAGAACTCCAACTACCCTGAGTTATAGGGTGTTTAACCAGTTACGCGCCCAATTTGGGATTGTAGAAGCAGATGCTATTCTCCCTGGGCCAAATGATTTTGCCGAAAGTCCTCACTTTGGGTTTGTTGCCGTTAACCGCCAAATGTTCCTTTGCGGAGCCATTCCTCCTTTCAACAGTTTTCTCTAACAAATCCTTCGCCGATTGGCTATTTCTCCTTTTCAATTGCACCCCAACGGCTATGCCATTTTGATGGGATTATGCATTCTCTTCAGAAGGACGCTTGATCGCCTCCCAAGCTTTGAAGAAATCTGCTATTTATGCACATTTGCAAGAAACAAAGACCATCCTTCCATTATATATGTGAGGAGCGCCAGGAAACGTAAGCTTATCACCGATCTCTCTGATAGCGCTCATGGTTTCCTAAACCAGTTCTTCTTTGTCCGTTGCCTCCAGGGATTCTACGCTATCTGGAGAGTAGGGGGTAAGCTTACTTATCCCCATTCTTTCCTCTTCTGAGCTTTGCGAGATACAAATTGCTAAATGTTAACCTCGCTTTCTACTTTTGCAGTCCTTCCTCCTCTTTGTAGAGATCCAAGCCACAAGCAGACTTTTGAGAGGCTTAACGTTGTGGCGGCTGAGTAGAGAAGTATCAAGTTTTTGCTAAGAGACGAGTTCCTTCATCAGTTCGGACTCTTACACCCTTCCCGCTCTACTTAGCCTTACGAAGTTCCTGATTCTCCGGCCGAGGCACCGGATGCCCCAGTTTCTGTTGAGGAGCCTACATTGAAAAATCCTGCTCCTGAGGCTTCTCTGGTGAAGTGCTCTACTAAATGATGTCGCGGGGTCATCTGGCAAATTTGCACTTGCCCCGGTCATTGAAGAAGAAGAGCCTCGAGAATCACCCCAACATTCAGGGAAGTCCGGTGACGGAGGAGCCAGGAAAATAAGTCCTGCCAAGCAGAGCAGGGACGACACTTTTGAAGGGTTGAGCGACCTGTTTATCACCTCACAGGAACTCTTTAAAGATGATCCTGTTGCCACTAGGGTTTCCTCTTCAGTGGTTGAAGCAACTTCTGTTTTGCAGCAGATCTCGTCGACTCAAGAGTTGATGTTAGCTACTACATCCATCATTCCTTCACAACCGAGGAGTGGTTCGTAGTTTAACGCACGTAGTGTGCACGTTGCACACACTTAGGATTTTCATCACTTATATGCACTTAACTCCTTGCAATTTGAAGATTCTCAAGTTTTGCTTCTTCTTTTTTCAGGTTCTCCAATGGGGCGAAGTTGCTCGTATTATGATGACTTTAAGCAGTATGGAAGGCGCAGTCAATATGATTACAGACGCTATCTTCCCCCTTATAGGGAAACTGATGAAGAGAGGGCTGCTCGAAGAGCTCAGGAGAGAAGAACATACGAAGAACGGTACGGGAGAGGGGATGAACGTCACGACTCTTCCCACAAAGAGGGTGATTCCCTCAAACGAAAATCCCATGATGACAAAGGAAAGAGTCACGCTGCCGAAGATTCGAGCAAGCGGACCAAGCATGGTTAAAAGTCATCATCTGACATTGTTAAAGAGCCCATTGCTTAGTTGCCTTCTCAATCTCCCGCTCTCGCTCGTATCGACATTCAGACGATCATTGGCAGGCCCTCATATCAGGTTGGACCAGGCCCAGCTACTCTTCAAAGCCGATTTCCAAACTGGTGCTTGAAGGGAGTTCGCTTTGATCTTGATCTGGTTCCAATCGACAAACCAGCCATGTTGCGAAATCTTGATGCTGTCAAACTTGATATTAAGAGAATGTCGAATTGGCAGAAACTTGTTGACGAACTCCAGAGAGTGAATCGCGCGAACCTTGAGGCTATATTGACCATGGAGAACGATAAATCCAAATGGCAAAAGACTCTCGATCAACATGATGCAGAGATGAGCAGCATCGCCGCTTATAATGAAAAGCTTGAAGTGGAAGTTGGAAAACTTAAACACGAGCTTGCTACTTCCTCCACTTCCTACTCTCAAAGAAAAAGTGTGCTTCAGCAACAAGTGCGGGATGCTCATGCTAGCCAACGAGAGGCCGAAGATAAACTCAAGTGGCAGGAAAAGGTTGTAGAAGATAATCGCGTTGAAGTTGCACAGTTGCGACAACAGACCAGCTCCCAGAACCTCGAAATTGAGACATTAAAAACTCGACTTGCTATAGTTGAGAAAGAGCGCGATGAGGCTGTTGCCAGTAAAATTGCAGCTAAAGAAGCTCATCAAGCCACTAAAGCAAATGTCAGTTCGACATTATTTGACTTCTACTTGCAAAGTGTCCTAGAGCGTGGCAATCTTGCATTTTTGGGCCCCAAATATGAAATCACTTTGGCTGAAGTATGGGAAGCTGCGCTTGATATGCTTAAAGATGCTGGGTATGCCGATGAAGAACTCGAGGCACATTATCTGGATGACGGAGCTCGTGTAGCCCTTGCCAGAGGAAAAGAGAAGCTCGCTAGAGAGCGTGCTGGGACGATGAGAGAGGAGCATCCAGAGAAAGAAGCACCATTAATTTCCCCTGTCCCTCCTCCAATTTCGGTCGACGTTGATATCATAGGCTCCGGTTCCCATTCTCCGTCCCCTTCTAAAGTCATAACTGAGATTACAAGTGCACAGGGTGGAGATGAAGGTGAAGAAAGCACTGAAGCACAAGCTTATGAAGCTGACATTAGGAAGCCCACTTCTCCAGGTGATATTAACGTCGAACCAGGTCAAGCGGATTACTCATTTGCTTCGGCCGAGCCTGATGAATTTCTTGCTTATTACTTAAGACTCGATGAGCCGTTATCTCCTCTCTTCGCGGGATATACTAATATTTTTTGCTCTTCTTCTGTAGCGAAAATGCCTAGTGTCATAGAAACTTCTCCTCCTCCAGCTGTTCCTCCTCCATCCTTTCAAATCACTCCGACTTCCCAGCCGGGATCACAGGAAGAATTAATAGGAGCCCTTCAAGACTTGGACGATCCAACCGCTTCGCAGGAGCAGAAGGCCGAAGGACTTGAAGGAGGCGAAGTATCTCCGGAGCGAACCCTTTCTGATGATATAAAATTGTCTGCTCCTGTCACTCCAAGGAGTGAGTCTTCTTCAAAGAGGAGGAGGGAGCGTACAACTTCAAAGAAGAAAGGGAGAAGCATTTCTATTACCGAAAAGGAAACGGAAGTGGATCCAGCAATAGCTCTCTCTCCTTCTCCCCCAACTCTCCAAAGCCGACCTGAAAAATTGCCTATTAAGCCAGGTGAAGGCTCTAAAGGTGGTGGGAGAAAGAAGTGATGAGTCTCGCTTTCCCTTCTTTGCTTTACTTTTTTCTTTTTTGCATGTATATAAGTTTGTGTTGACTGGAGATTGTGCGGGTACCAGTCCCCACTTTCTTTTACTTTGAAACCTGCATATGTATAAAATTCTCATAGTATGGAATAAAATGGTTCTTTTACTTATACAAATTTCTGTCTGTATTTGAGAACGCTTTTACTTTCTGTTTTTATGCAAGTTTCTTTATCCTCTTTATGTGAGGTTGCAGTAAACCTATGGTATGTTTATTGAGAATTGTCTTCATTTTTGTGATGACTATACTGTATTGCCCCCATACCATACGTTTATTGCAATCTTTTTAACATTGGCAAAGTTTCAGAGAATAACTCTTCTGTTTCAAGAAGACTTGTACTCTTCCTTTAGAGAACAACTCATCCATTTGAAGGAAGTTTGCATTTGTACTTTATAGGATAATATTTCCGTCAAGAAAATATTTTTCTAGCTTAGTAGAATGCACTTCATATTGGAGGAGTCTTCTCCTTTTTTTTTGCAAAGTTTTTACACTTCACTTTTTGAAAAAAGTCACTTTTGCTTTGGCAAGTGAATTTCACTTCATAGTGCAGTGGGCCTTCCGAAAAAGAGGCTTCAACCTGCTTGAGCCTCTGAAGAGAGTTTTTGATTGTGCCTCTGGGAAGAGGTCTTTTTGTTTGGTTCCGCCTCTGGGAAGAGGTTTTTTTGTTTGATTGTGCCTCTAGGAAGAGGTCTTTTTGTTTCTGCCTCTTGGGGGAGGCTTTTATCTTTTCCCTGTTTGTTGCGAAGCGGGCCTCCGAAGAGGGCTTTTCACATTTCGACTCGTGTGAAGTTTTGTTTCAGATCACGGTGAAATGTGTGCCTCTGAGTAGGGCTTTTTCCTGGAAGTTTGGAGCTTCTTTCTCTTAGTTGGATGGATTCACGGGGCGGACACAAATGTTCTGTGCCACCGATCAGTCCGCAACTTTATGTCGAGAAAGAACTCTCTTTTTCTGGCGAGGCCCGCTCGAGGTCTTTTAGCATTTCAACTATGGTGAAATGGGCCTCCGAAGAGGGCTTTTCACATTCCAGCTCTTGTGAAGTTTTATTTCAAATCTCGGTGGAATGCGTGCCTCCGAGTCTACCTGGAAGTTTCTTCCTCATGGTTGGCCGGATTCACGGGGCGAACGCAAGTTACTTGGACGCTTATTTGCGCAGATTGTCTCAACTAGTGAACAAGCGCCTTGCCTTCCTCTTGGGAAGGTGCCTCCGATCATCGTATGGATTCACGGGGCGGACGCAAGTTACTTGGACGCTTGTCTGCGCAAACTGTCTCAGCTAGTAAACAAGCGCCTTGCCTTCCAGTTGGGAAGGTGCTCCCGGTCATTCCATACCAATCTTTTTTGCTGAGAAAGTCTTCTGGAATGCCCCATTTGAGGTCTTTATCCTCCGAAGAGTTGTGCCTCCGAAGAGGGCTTGTGCCTCTGAAGAGGTCTTTTGCTGTTTGATGCTTGCTCGCCCATGTCTCTTTGCCATCTATTCATATCGGCGATCCCCGTTATCTTTTCCAAATACACTTCCCTTTTAGTTGCCAACAATTTCCCTTATCCAAAGAAATATACTTCATAGTTAAGCGAGTTGGTGGTGGCAGACACAGGCTATTTAACTGGATGCTCGTTTGTACAAACATTCACAGTTAGTTAGCAATGGTCCACTCCCAGCCGAATCGCTAACTTTTGTTCGAAGCACTTCTTTCGTAGGATTTGAGTACGGAAATTTTGAACGACTTAGCATTTGCTTGTTGGGTGATGCCAAGGATTGCTTGGTCTTGTGATGGGTAAGCTTTGTTTTTATGGCCTGTATTATTAAATCGATATTTTAGTAATACAATTGACGTATTTTATATATCAAAATAAAGCAAAGCAGTCTATAATAGTAAAGAACACAAGATTTATAGTGGTTCGGCCAAGAACTGGGCCTACATCCACTTTATAGTTCTTATTATTCACTTGCACTGGCTTTACAACGGCTTTTAATACAAGAATCATACATTCGTCATTCTTTTACAATATTTCATTAAATCCTTTAAGTAAAATATGGGCGCAAATGATTGCTATTCCAAGCTCTTGGAATTGGGTCTCCTTCGATAGTTACAAGTTTGAATGTGCCATCAAGAAGTTTTTGGCCTATAACATACGGCCCTTCCCAGTTTGGTCCAAGCAGGCCTGTAGGTGTCATAATTCTTTTTAAGATTAGATCCCCAACTTCAAAGCAGCGTCAGCGAACTTTGGAATTGAAGTGCCTGGCTATTCGTTGCTGATGAGCCGCAATTCTGAGCTCAGCTTCTTCCCTTTTTTCATCAAGGAAGTTAAGGGCTTCAAGTTGTAGCTTTACATTTTCGGCTTGATTGAAATGGATTCTTCTATGTGAAGGGACCTCTATTTCTACCGGAATCATTGCCTCTGATTCTTATGCCAATAAAAATGGAGTGTGCCCCGTCGCAGTTTTATGCGTAGTTCTATATGCCCATAGTGCTAGCGAAAGTTTATCGACCCAACCACCTTTTGCTTTTTCCAGCTGTTTTTTGATGGTTGATTTGATAATTTTGTTTACTGCTTCCACTTCCCCGTTTGCCTGCGGATGAGCCACTGCTGAGAAACTTTTTCGGATCTTGAATTTTTTGCAAAAATCTTGGAACTCTTTACTTTCAAATTGGGTTCCATTGTCTGTGATTATCATTTGAGGCACTCCATACCTGCAAATGATATTCTTAGTTACAAAGTTTATCATTTTCTTAGAGTAATAGTAGCTAAGGGTTCAAATTCACCCCAATTAGTAAAATAATCTACAGCAACAATAGCATATCGGATTTCGGATTTTGCAGTTGGCAGAGGCCCGATGAGATCCATTCCCCCAAATAGCAAATGGCCACGGGCTGACCATCTGTGTTATCTCAGTGGAAGGTGCTCTTGGGATTTTTGCAAATCTCTGGCATCGGTCACATTTTCAGGCGTAACTCGCGGCATCGCGATTAATATCCGGCCAAAAATATCCATAACGTAGACTTTTCTTTGCTAAAGTTTGACCTCCTGAATGGTCTCCACAATCTCCTCCGTGTACCTCAGTCAGAATTATTTCAGCTTCTTCCTTGGTCACACATCGGAGTAATGGCATTGAGAATCCCCGCCTATACAATCGACCATCTTGAATTACAAATCTAGATGCTTTTCTTAATAACTTCTGCCGTTCTCTTGGGTTTTCTGGTAGAGAGCCGTCGCACATGTATTCCAGTATCGGAGTCATCCATGATCCTCGCTCCTGTGATACAGTCATGATCCAGTCAATATCCATTTCATCAATGCTTGGAGGTTACAGGACTTCTACAGAAACTAATCCCAATAATTGAGCTTCACCAGTGCTTGCATACTTTGTGAGGGAATCTGCCTTCATGTTTTCTTCCCGAGGTATATGGTTTATCGTATAATGGTCCAGGTCCTCGAGAAGCTCCCAGGCTCTTGACAAGTAAGCGGGCAGATTTCCTCCTTTGGTTTGAAACTCTTTCCTGACTTGACACACAATAAGCTGTGAATCACTGAAGATTTGCATTGCCTTGATGTTCAGTTCTTTAGCAATCTTCAGGCCAGCAATGAGAGCTTCATATTCTGCCTCATTATTAGTCGAAGGAAATTCTAATCTTAGTGCATAACACAGTGACCGTCCTTCAGGGGTTTCAAGCACAACCCCAGCCCTGGAACAGTAATCGTTTCTTGTGCCATCGACATACAATTTCCATAGAATTGGGGAATTATCGGTTACCATCTCCTCGCTATCATCTTTGTCTGTACATTCTGCGATGAAGTCTGCCAAAGCTTGTCCACTGATTGCTTTCCAGGGATGATACATGATGTCATATTCACTGAGCTCAATATTCCACTTCAAAAGGCGACCCGAGGTCTCAGGACGAAACAAGACATGCTTCAAGGGCTGATCGGTGAGGACCTTGATGGGATAAGCTTGGAAATATGGCCTCAATTTTCTTAATGCAATCAGTAGACAATAAGCGAGCTTTTCCAACTTTGAATAGTTCAATTCTGCCCCAGCGAGTCTCTTGCTGATGTAGTAGACCGGGCGCTGAATTTTCGCAACCTCCCGTACCAAAGCTGCACTGAGGGCATGAGACGAGATTGCCAAATATACAAAAAGATCTTCACCATTGTCAGGCTTAGAAAGTATATGAGGCGTTTCCATATGACGAATCAGCTCATCGAAAGCTTTCTGGCACTCAGGAGTCCAGTCAAAGTTTTTTCTTCCTTTCTTTAGAGCATCAAAGAATGGAATGCATTTATCAGTAGCTTTGGAAATGAACCGACTCAAGGCAGCAACTTTTCCATTGAGACTTTGCAATTCCTTCTTCGTTCTAGGATCTTTGACTTCTCTTAAGGCAGTTATCTGAGCATGATTAGCTTCAATGCCCCTTACACTTACAATGAAACCCATAAACTTTCCAGATTCTACCCCAAATGAACACTTCAAAGGATTCTGCTTCATACCGTACTTTCGAAGGATTGAGAACATCTCTGCCAAGTGATCCATGTGGTCCACTGCTTTCTTTGACTTTACCAGCATATCATCGACATAAACTTCCATAGTCTTTCCAATCTGTGGTTTAAACATGGCATTAACAAGTGTTTGGTAAGTTGCCCCCGCATTCTTAAGTCTAAAAGGCATGACTCTGTAGCAGTAGAGACCAACATCGGTGATAAAGCTTGTGTCCTCCTGGTCTGGCTCATGCATCATGATCTGGTTATATCCGGAGTAGGCATCCATAAAAGAGCAATTCATGCCCTGCCGTTCCATCCACTAACTGGTCAATCCTGGGTAACGGGAAGCAGTCTTTGGGGCAGGCTTTGTTTAGATCTGAAAAGTCAATGCACACTCTCCATTTTCCATTAGCTTTTTTAACCAGTATTGGATTTGAAACCCGATTCGGATAAGTGGATTCCCTGATAAAACCATTCTCCATGAGCCGATAAACCTCTTCTTTCAATGCTGCTGACTTTTCAAGACCTTGAGTTCTTCTTTTCTGCTTTACCGGTGTAAACTTTGGATCAATATTAAAGGTATGTACTGCAATTTCTGGAGATATTCCACACATATCGGCATGAGTCCAAGCGAATACATCCATATTTTCTTTCAAAAATGATATCAAAACATTTTGAACCATTGCATTAAGCTGCGAACCCACATTCAACACTTTGTTCGGGTCTTTCGGGTCAACAAGTACCGGCACTGTCACTTCAACTGGTACCACTCTATTCTCCCCTGCACTGGCTTTTCTGGGATCCATCTCTCTTCGTGCATCGCTATGTTCGCCTGTGCAGGGTCTGCCCTGTAATTGCTACAAGGTTAATTCTTTGATGCGGACCGGGGCCGCCGCATCTTTTCCCATTTCTCTCTTCCTCGTTTCACGCAACTCTGTAAGATAACATTCTCGTCCAACATTCTGATCCCCTTTCACCGCAACGACTCCATTATCTATGGGGAATTTCATTGTCAGACACCATGGAGCAAGAATAGCTTTAAATGCTGCCAGAGTTGGTCGGCCTAGGAAGGCATTGTAGGCAGAAAATTCTTCAACAATAACAAAGGTCTGTTTTTGAGCCACTTTTCTCTGCCCCTCTCCAAGCTCTACGAACAAATCAATAGTCCCAATTGGCTGTTTCGACTCCCCAGTAAAACCAGCAATCTGTAGTGATGAAGCTTGAACGTCGGCCATTGGAATCTTCATCTGATCAAAAGTCTTCTTGAAGAGAATGTTGCACGAAGCTCCACAGTCAACCAGAACTCTTTTCACAGTAGTTGGCCCAATGCCAGCGGAGATGACCAAAGGATCAATGGTAGGAGCTTCGACACCCATCGAATCCCTAGCACTGAATATAATGTCATCATTAAAAAATTTCTGCTGCTTCAGCGATGCAGCATCTTCTGACATAAAAACACTTTCATCTGCCGGTGCATACTTCAAAGCACGGGCGTATCTTTCCATCTCACCCCAACTCCTACCAGCTGGGTGAGGGCCCCTTGTAACCACATTTATAACAGGCCTCTCTGATTCATGAGCTGTCGCCTTTTCACTTGAGCTAGGACGATGAACATGAACCTGTTGTCCTTGAGTTGACGAAGTTGGGCCATTCTTGTTCCTTTTTACATATTGCTGGAGCTTGTTTTCCTTCAATAGTTCCTCAATTACCTCCTTCAAGTGACGGCACTCGTTAGTATCATGCCCGGGTTGGTTATGGAACCGGCAAAACCTTCCATTCTTCTCAGTTTTCCTATTAACTCTTTGCTTAGCTGGTGCGGGGAATTCGACCGTGTCTTTGTTCGCAAAGTAGATGTTCTTCGGGGTACCAGTCAGAGGGGTGAAGTTGAAGGGACGACCTTTCTTTGCATCTCCTTGCCTCTTCTGACCATCATTCCCCCTCTTCTGATTGCCAGATTCTTTCTTATTTGGAACAGCATTCCTATTTTTAGCCCCTGTCATGCCACCTTAGCCGGTGCTTGGAGGCTTTCCAGGCGCATGAATTCATCGGCTTTCTTATAAAACTTGTCAAGTGAATTTGGTTCTTTCATTTTCAACCACCTCCCGAACTCACTTGTCTTATCAAAAGCCTTCATCAGGTACGTCAAAATCATTCTCGGCTCTGTGTTGTCCACTGCAGCCAGAGCTATATTGAAGTGATTCAAGAAAGCTCTAATGGATTCTCTAGGGTTCTACTCCAAGATGGATAACGACATTATATCCTTTGCCTTTGACGCATACAATCGAAACCGTTCCTTGAATTTCCGAGTCAAATCAGAAAATTGGTCTATTGATCGGACCAGCAGCTTTGTGAACCAAAGTAAAGCAACTCCTTCCAGGTATACTGGAAAATACCGGCATTTGATCTCACCAGAGGCTCTGGCACCCGTCATGTGCCAATCATACTTATACAGAAACTCATTAGGATCGCTCGTTCCCTTGTAAGCTGGAATAGTTGGAGGGGCAAACTTCCTTGGGAATTCTACTTTCAAGATCTTTTCAGTGAATGGAGTTTTGCTCGGAGCGAAACCCCATTCTTTCTCATCTTCATTTCTTTGCATACTTTCCTTCATAATCTGACGAACCATGCCTGAGAAATACTCTTCATCATTTTGAGGCTCAGCGGCACAAACATCAGTCATTCTCTCCGAATTTTGTCTTGACAACCATTCACGGAGGGTTGGTTGCGGCCCCGATCCTCCGGCTTGGTGAGGTGTCCTTTCCACTGGGTCAGCTGGCCTTTGAGGGATATTTCCTCCTTCCACATTTTGCACTTCATCGGCAAGGTTTCCCTCCTTAGTTGTCGGCTGGCGGTTTGTCTCAAATAAAGCATTCAACCTTTCCATCATTAGGTTATTCTGAGCTTCCATTTGTCGATGTAGCCAAGATACGACGGCTGCCCGTGTAACTCCGATAGTTGGAGTTGTTAGACTTAAAGGAGGAGAAGTGGCAACTGTCTCGCGAACATCGTCGGATCTAACAGACTTGCGTTTTCTTCCGGGGGATATTATTTCTGATAAACTCCTGGTTTTTAGAGAGATCCTTTCTACAAATTTCTGTGAAGCTATGATGACAGTATCCTGAGTTCAATTCTCAGTGAAAGCACCAAAAAAGTTAACGTAAAAAGTCAGACGCTAACACCCCGATGGCAATAGAGATTGAATGAAAGCACCACCCGTTAACATGGGAATCGAAAAAAGCAGTAATTCACTGAAAAAGTAGTAGGAGACACAGAGTTTATAGTGGTTCGGCTTATAATCAAGCCTACGTCCACTTCACTCCTTTTTTATTGCTTATATGATTACAATCCTTTACAATTTCCTTCAATTACAAGTTACTTCAAAAGACAAGTAGCTACAAAAATTCGATGCAAGAGGGTTCTCTGAATTCGTGGTTGAATATGTTGAATCCCTGTTTGAAGTTGACTGAAGCTTCTTGTGAGTTTCGAATTTTGGAGTAAGGCTCGGCTTGAAGATGGCAGAGTCTCGATGCTTTGAAGAAAATGATCGGAAAAGTCCCCCCTAAGTTGGAGATACCGCTGTATTTATAGAGGAATTTCCATGCCAGGTCGTAAGTAGTAGCCGACCTAAGATAGGTCGTGGTCGCGCTCCATCTCTCATGCATGGCTCACGGCTTACTAGGATACGCATGTTCTTCTGGATTCATATCACAAGTCCCAAGTCGCGGACGAGTTAACAGGCCGCACCTTAAGTGACGCTGTATTGGATTTGTCTTCGTTTGCCTAGGTCGCTCTTCTTCTTAGATCCCTAGGTCGGTAACCCTTTAAGTTGTTAGGTCGGTAACCTTTTAAGTCGTTAGGTCGATAACCTTTTAAGTCGTTAGGTCGTAACCATTTAAGTCGTTAGGTCAATAACCTTTTAAGTCGTTAGGTCGTAACCTTTTAAGTCGTTAGGTCGGTACCCCTTTTAGGTTGTTAGGTCGGTACCATTTTTAGGTCGCTGACCTTTTAAGTCGTTAGGTCGGTACCCCTTTTAGGTCGCTGACCTTTTAAGTCGTTAGGTCGGTACCCCTTTTAGGTCGCTGACTTTTTAAGTCGTTAGGTCGGTACCCCTTTTTGGTCGCTGACCTTTTAAGTCGTTATCAAAGCGGAGTTAACATAAAATATCAATTTTATAAATCTCATATATAAACCATTTATAATAAGTTCGAAATTTTCAATTTAACTTATTTTATAAAATGGTTAACTCCATATTCCAAAAATCATATTTAAGTATATTTCACAAAACAATAATTTTTACAACATAAAAATTATAACTTGTTATTCATTTAAAATAAATCCATTTCATTGACAATTCAAGAATTATTAAAACATAAATATTTTCAGAATCACTTTGAAATTCTTTTTTTAAATTAAAATCATCATTTCAATATTTTAAACTCCAAAAATATGTCTCAATGCTGCAAAAGTACTAAATAAGGGGATGCACATCAGTAATAGCAATCATGGCGTCCATTACATCAAATATCACAAAATACAACATATATAATAATATGTGTAAATGAACATCAACCATAGTGAGGAATCCTGTTAGTTCCGTGTAACGACCCGTAATTTTACCACTTTGAAAATGAAATACTTAATTTATTCAAATATTCAAATGTATAATTTTCAAACTTAAACAATCAATTTTTATATGATAAATAAGAATGGCAAACTTATTTTTGATATTGAATAAAGATTTTGGATTTCCATTGTAAAATTAATAAAAGTCAGATTCCCATAAAGTAGGATAAATATTCGTGAAATTTGTTCAAAGGATAAATAATTCCTTTTATATATATATATATATATATATATATAATCAATATCAAACTCATTTGATAATAATAGTAATTTAATTTATAATGGTTTGATAAAAATATAATACATGTTCTATAAAAGTTGACAAATTTCGTCGCATACCAATAAATCGATCTCGTATTTTTACAAATAGATTTGGATATTATTTTATATTATTTAATAAGAGAAATACACTTGTTTTAATTATTTAAAGATAATAAGAAATTTATTTTGAAGTTTGGTTTACATGAATAAATAGTTTAACAAAAAGGTCAAAAATATGACCGTAAAACGTTTTGTCGAAAATTAACGTTTTGTTCAAAATAATTTGCTACGACATTGTTGAATCTTTGTTAACATGTTTTAACATATATATTACGTATTTTAATAACCAACCAAGTTTACTTTTACTAAATATAATTAGAAACTTCTAGAACATCATTAAGAAAGGTAAGTTAGTTTAAGAAGAGTCAAAAGTAAACATCAAATCCAAATCACATCAAAATCCAACAAAATAATTACTTTTCTTTACTTAATCCTTAAGGTACTAAAACATAAAGTAAGAAGTGAAAGGATGATGTTAAGTGTTGAAATAGTGGAGGTTGCCTTAGGTTGAAGTAAGGTTAGTTTGGTAATTTGGTAAGAGGTTATTTTGGTAAATTTACCACTTATTTCTTTTACTATGAATATTCACCTCTTTCTTCACTTTCATTCACACTTCTTCTTCTTCTTTTCTCAAGCATCTTCATCTTCTTTCTCCCCTATTTGATGGATTCTAAGCCATAGAAAAAAATTACAAAGAAATAATTTAAAAAAATTTATAAAATATTTAAAAGAAATCAATGTTCATTCTCTTCAAATCAAACTCATCTTTTTTCCATATTTTATCTCTTCTTCTCGCAGCCATAACTTCTTTAAAATTGAACCAAAATATAAAATTATTAATTTTTTAAAGATGTATTTTTCCAGTGGCTACGACTTTCATGTTGATCACTTTGTCTCATTCTAAAGTTTACCATGTCAAATATGCACTTCTTTCTATTGCATTCTCTGGCCCAGTTTTTAAGGCAAATAATAGTCATTTTGTTTTGATCATAACTTGAAAATAACCGATCCAAATTAAGAAAAAAGTTCAAATCATATGAAATTCCAGCTTATATAACTACTATGTCGATCACATTCTCTGGTTTTGAGGTTTAATACACCTGAAACTAAATTCTTTAAAGTGCATTTCTAGACTTCATTTTTGTCAATCCGACAATAGCTCTTCTTCGTTCTATCATATCTTCCTCAAAAAAACGTGGATTCAATGATTCTTTTGTTACAAATTCAAGAGAAAATAATTTTCAACGATAGTGAACAAATTTTCTAAATTTTGAGATTTACAAGGTCTAAAATCAGATACAAAATAACCTATTTTTCGGATCAACATCTTGGAAATTCAAGTTCAAAGCTCTACCACTTCTTCTCTATACTTTTGGCCAACCTCCATCTCAAGCCTGGGCCAAGCAATTGAGAGTAAGAGGGTGTTTTGTGGCTAGTGATTAATGGAGTAGGAAATAGTTAGTGATGTGTTGGTCGATTAGAATGTTGGTAGGAAGTTTATCGCTTTGGTTTATGGTGAGAAACTTTATTTAATATCTATATTTATATATATATACGTATTTGATGATGTCTTATGATAGCTATGAAATCTTATATATGTTTTGATCATCAAGTATTGACTGTTTGATATGATTGTTAAATTGTTTTACCAAGTAACGTTAATAACATCGATAAACACAAAGGAAATCACTTTCTTTTTGAAAAAGAAGTGTTGTATATGTAATGCTTAAACCTTTTGGAAATAGTTTTAAATTGATTTAGAAATTTTTTATAAAAATTTAAATATTTTTAAAGAAAGAAAGAAAGAAAGGAAATCAATAGTTCATCTTGTATATTTTAAATGTGTCTAAAATAATTTTTCAGAAAAATCGTGTTTTTGCAGTAAAGTGACTAAAGTTTGAAATTGATATTTTAAATGTTTTAAAAATATAAAATAAATTCGAAAAATTGTTTAAAATGTTTTAAAAGATATTTAAGTTGAAAAGATGGATTTCTAAATGATATAAAAGTCTTTTTGAAGAATATAGTTTTTAAAATATATTTGCAACACCTTTCGCAATGTTTCGCAGTAGTTTTTATTAACTTTTGAAACCTAGTTTTAAACTTAGCAGTTCTTTCCTAAATCTATTTTGAACGATTTCAAAAGAATTGGTAAGTCATTTAAAGATGATTGTAAGTTTTAATAAGAGTCTAATTATATGGTTAAGAGGAATTGTTTATAACACTTAAACAGTAATTAAAGAATACTTAATACAATAACAAACTAAGTATGCAGAAACGACTAGTACATTTGTCTCATCTGTGAAAGCTAAATAGTAAAACAAGGTGTCTAACTAAGGTTTCGAATGGAGCAACCAGTGCACTGAACTTAACTGGCCTTTGATTTATCTTTAAGACGAGGGGTCACTTAAAGATCATATTTAAAGTTTTTTTCCAAGATAAAAGAAAAGATCTTCATGATGTTGGATTACTTGCCTCTAGTCCCTGGAGGTGAAATTTAGCATAATTAAGGTGGTAGCGGTGCTCTGTTATGAAAATCTTCGATTTGCAAGAATATGATTTGAACTTAAGAAAGAAATATTTGATTTTGATTTAATGGATGATTTAGGAATATTGTTCTTAAGTTAAAATTTATAGCTTTAATATAAGAAACCTTTGATTAAGATTTACTGAATAATTTGGAAATGTTTTCCTAAGTAAAAGATGAATTGATTTGGAATTATTTTCAGATAAAAAGAAAGGTAAACAAAACAAATAATTTGATAAATAAGGCTTAATTATTCCACATACTCATGAAAAGAAAATGAAATAAATTGAAAGAATGTATCTAAGAAAGATATTTGATTAAATGGAAAAATAAAGTAATTGATTAATGATTTATAATCATATATGAACTTGACCTTTTTTATTGATGATTGGATTCGAAGGAACGGGGGGTCGGATTTGGATGATTTCTATCCGAAAACCACTTCGAACAATCTACATTCGAAGTAAAATGTGTTTGAAGACAAATGATTTTGAAGATGGGGATCTTCATGATGTAGGGTTGTTTGCCACTAGTCCCTCGAGGTGAAAATTACCATATCATATGGTGGCAACAATGCTCTGTTACGAAAATCTCTGATGCAAGGACTTCTTGCTACTAATGGAGTAGGAGAGTACCTTCGGTTTGTTCTGTTCCTTGACAACTTGTATGAACGAATGTCCGACATTGCGTTTCTATGATCATAATGTTGACTTTTACAAACATACATTTGATTGGTGGCGGAGAAGGCAACTTCTCTTAGCTTAACACCCTTCTTTGAGACGTACGAGCTCATAGGTTGTATGTTTGTGAAAGTCAATAGCGTTATCAAAGGCATGGCAATGTGGCATTCAAAGTGAAGAAGATGTGCTATGTGAAAAGGTAATCATTTACCTTAAGCCACATTACCCGAAAATGACTGAAACAGGGTAGAAGCGGCAAGGCTAAGTAAATCGCTCCCACTTAGGAGATGTCATCATCCTTCTAGATTTACTCTACACATGTCTAAGTATATGGTGAATGTATGACTCGGGTACCCATTAAAGGTCGGTAACGACCGTGGTGATAACATATTCAGTACTATCCAGCGTGAGGGGTAGGCCGGTCTTGTGTTGGTTTAGGTGCGTAGTATCTTTTTTTAGGTGTATCCCTCTAAAGGTGTACTGTCGAAAAGCAGTCCTTTACCTTGTCATTTGTATGGAAATCCATCCTCCAACAAGTGCTTCTACGAGTTTAGATGTAGAAAGCCATGTATTACAAGGTGGTATGCTAGAATTTAATAATATAAAAAATTTGGCTATTTTAATAAGTATTTTTACTTAGAAATTATTAATAATAACATTGGATGTTGATATAAAAATGTTTTGGTTATCATAAGGGAAAAACCCATCCATGTTTATGCGAGAGTGTGGTCATATAAGATACTCTTTCTTTTCAAAGGATTTTACTTCTAATGCTGAAATATGATACTGTCATTTATATTTTATTTTCTCACGCTAGTTTATCAAGCCTGATCCGGGTATTTTCAATACTCGGGTCAGATACGAGTAGCTTCAGGTTTAGTTGAAGATAGTTGGATTTTCCTGAGGAGAGCTAGACATATTCATCTATGTATGGATGTATTCTATTATCTGCTGCAGTTGTTTGATGTTTGTCAACATTTGTAAAGACAAATGCTTATAACTGTCCAAGCTGAATTTAGGTTAGACTCTGATATATGTATCTTTAAAAAATTTCCACTGTAAAGATATTGTTCAATATTATACGTATTATTCCATTTGTGTGAGATTTTGCTCTGTCTTTACATTCTTTTTCACCCCTTAAAGATCCACTTATTCGTGCAATTTGAGTTGGACATTTGTGGTTTATTGTCGGCTCAAAGGGTACGGAAATTTGAACCTTCACATTTGGTATCAGAGCTAAAGGTTAAGCGAGAACCTTGGCTTTAGTGGGTTAAAGACTCATCAAAAATAGGGTTAGTAATATCCTAGGATGAGTAACTCATTATAGATAGAGTTAGTAACACCCTAGAATGAGTTAAGAGTATTATATATGAGTGCGTATTTGTTAATATTATATATAAAGGTTTTGTTTTAGAAAATAGGTAAATGAAATAGTTTTACCTAGGATTATATTTTGATTACAAACTCTATACTTTGAAAAGTTATACAGTTAAGAATCAGGATTAGTGAAATTTAAATATGAACATATTGTGATTAGAATTTCACAATTTGACTATAAGGTGTTTTATAATAAGATTTATTTAAGGAATGAACATATAAGATAAAAAGTATTTAACAAATAGAAAATGATTATGTAAAAGATAAATGTAAAAGGAATAAGAATTGAAACTCGAGTAATTTAAAATAATTGTGGTAATTTAAATGAAGATTAATATAAGTTGAATTTATAAAACAGGTTTTATAAACCAATGTATTCTCTAAAGGATTTTAAAAAGAGATATTTTTTTATAACTAGTTCCAATAGCTCGAAAATAAACTAAAAATGGGCTAGAGATGTGTTCAGATGGTAAACACTTCTCTTAAGTATTACTCTTCCTGGTAAGAGGATATACCATACTATTGGTAGTACCCAATTCCTTGGTATTATTTTTTGGTGTTAGTCGATCTATATAATTTTCCTAAGTTAAAGAGATAATGTGAATCATTGTCTGATAAATTGATAAGTAATATTTATAAATGTGTTTAAACTAAAGATAAATTTGGAATCGCTGATTAATAAGATAAAGGAGAATTCTCGACGATTTTGGACAGTCGAAAATTTCTATATCACAACAAACTCAAAGTTAAGGAAAATTTTTGGTAAAAGGTAAACAATTGTGAAATGTTTTGAGTAAATGAAATTGGATAAGTATAATTCATAAATGTGATTATGAATAAAAAGGAGTTAAAATTGAAGAAATTTATAGTGGCGTAAAGTCAGGAATATTTTGTAGTTATGAATTTGAAATGATAGCAACCCATAATTGTAATTCACCCAGATATAAAACTGATCGGGAATTTGAGAAGTGTATATATACTATTAGGATGTAAAAGATTGTTATAAAAAATAGATTTAAGTCATGGACTATTTAAGAACTTAAGTAAAATCACAGCTCTTTAAAACATAATTATAACCTAGAAAAAGTTTTATTAATGAATTCTACCATTAATTAAGGATTTGGACTCAGGTTTTAAAAGTGATGGATTTACATAGTTGTGTTCACAAGATATAATAAACCTAAGTACTAGTTTTATGAAATGATTCATAAACAATATTAGTATTAAAGAAAATATGATAAAAATGAATGTGAAAAAAATAAAGGATGTAAATAAAGAGAATTTGGTATAAATAAGAAAACCAATAGTAATAAATACGTAATTTATACGTAAAGCATTTTGTTGCACAAATTTTGATCTAATATCCAAGTACAGAACTTTGAGGTGTTTACACCGATTTGGAAAAGAATTTATCACTCGATTTCTTGATCGGCGAGCATTGATGATGGTTTGTGGTTAGTTACTCGAATCTTCTATCATAGTTGAGAGCTATGCAAGGAAAGAAAGTGCATCTGATCTAGAAGCTTGATTAGAGTCCACATTAAAGGTCGGGGAATTGATACTAGTTCGGAAATAAAATTATGAATACGAATAGAAGATCAAATCAAATATTTTATATGGGTGATTTGAGTACATCTTATGGGTTTAAGTTTGTGAAATAATGATTTAGGTAAAAAAAAGTGTGGGCTTAGGTTCAGGGTAATTTAGGGGACGAAACTCTTTTAAGTAGGGGCGAAGGTAACGACCCGTAATTTTACCACTTTGAAAATGGAAAACTTAATTTATTTAAATATTCAAATGTATAATTTTCAAACTTAAACAATGAAGTTTTATATGATAAATAAGAATGGAAAACTTATTTTTGATATTGAATAAAGATTTTGGATTTCCATTGTGAAATTGACAAAAGTCAGATTCCGATAAAGTAGGATAAATATTCATGAAATTTGTTTAAAGGATAAATAATTCCTTATATATATATATAATCAATATCAAACTCATTTGCTAATAGAAGTAATTTAATTTATAATGGTTTGATAAATATATAAAACCCGTTCTATAAAAGTTGACAAATTTCGTCGCATACCGGTAAATCGATGTCGTATTTTTACAAATAGGGATATTATTTCATATTATTTGATAATAAAAATATACTTGTTTTAATTATTTAAAGATAGTAACACCTTTATTTTGAAGTTTGGTTTATATGAATAAATATTTTAACAAAAACGTCAAAATGTGACTGTAAAACATTTTGTCGAAAATCAACGTTTTGTTAAAAATAAGTTGCTACAACGTTGTTGCACCTTTGTTAATATGTTATAACATATATATTACATATTTTAATAACCAAACAAGTTTACTTTTACTAAATATAATTAGAAAACTTCTAGAACATTGTTAAGAAAAGTAAGTAAGTTCAAGAAAAGTCGAAAGTAAACATCAAATCCAAATCACATCAAAATCCAACAAAATGATTATTTTTCTTTACTTAATCTTTAAGTGACTAAGACATAAAGTAAGAAGTGAAAGAATGATGTTAAATGTTTAAAAAGTTGAGGTAGCTTTAGGTTGAAGTAAGGTTAGATTGGTAATTTGGTAAGAGGTTATTTTGGTAAATTTACCACTTCTTTCTTTCTCAATAAATATCCATCTCCTTCTTCGCTTTCATTCACACTTCTTCTTCTTCTTTTTTCAAGCTTCTTCATCTTCTTCAATTCCTCTTTAATCGATTTCAAGACAAAGGAAAAAAATTAGACAGAAATAATGTCAAAATATTTATAAAATATTTAAAAGAAATCAATGTTCATTCCCTTCAAATCAAACTCCTCTTTTCTCCATATTTTACCTCTTCTTCTCTCGGCCATAACTTCTTCAAATCTAAACGAAAATAAAAAATTCTTTTCTTCAAATGATGTTTTTTCTAGTGGATATAACTTTCATGTTGTCCACTTTGTCTCATTCTAAAGTTTACCATGTCAACAATCCACTTCTTTCCAGTGCATTCTCTGGCCCAGTTTTCAAGATAGAGAATAACCCATTTTGTTTTGATCAAAACTCGATATTAATTGATCAAAATTAATAAATTCTTATTTCAAATCTTATGAATACAGCGGCTTCAACTTTTATGTTGATCATATTTTCCAGTTTTTAGGGTTGCTATACCTGAAACTAAACTCTTTGAAAAGCATTTTCGGGATTTATTTTTGTCAATCCGACAATACCTCTTCTTCATTATGTCATATCTCCCTCAAAAAAATTGGACTCAAATGATTCTTTTTTGCAAATTTAAGAGAAATGAATTTTCAACATCTTTTGGTTAACAACTTTTCTAAATTTTGAGATTTAGAGGGTCTAAAATCAAATACAAGATAACCTATTTTTTGGATCAAAATCTAGGGAATTCAAGTTCAAAGCTCTACCGCTTCTTCTCTATACTTTCGACCAATCTACATCTCAAGCCTCGGACGAGCTATTGGAAGGAAGAGAGAGTTTTGTTGCTAGCGATTATTGGACAAGGAAGTAGTTAGTGAAGTGTTGGTTGATTATAACGTTGGTAGGAAGTTTATCGCTTTGGTTTATGGTGAGAAAATCTATGTAATATCTATATTTATATATATACTTATTTAGTGGTGTTACAGTTGCTATGGATGCTTATATATGCTTTGATCATCGAGTATTGATTGTTTGATATGATTTTTAAATTGTTTTACCAACTCACACTAATACACGTCGATAAGCACAAGGGAAATCACTTTCTTTTTGAAAATGAAATGTCATATATGGAATGCTTAAGCCATTTGGAAATAGTTTAAAAATGAGTTAGAAATGTTTTATAAACATTTAAACATTTTAAAAGAAAGTAAGAAAGAAAATTAAGATTTTGCAATAAAATGACCAAAGTTTAAAATTGATATTTTAAATGTTTTAAAAATATGAAATAGATTCTAAAAATCTTTTAAAATGTTTTTTAAGTTGAAACGATGGATTGTTAAATGATGTAAAAATCATTTTGAAGAATATAGCTTCTAAAATATATTTGCAAAGCTTTTCGCATCGCTTCGCAGCAATTTTTAATAACTTTTGAAACGTTGTTTTAAACTTAACATTTTTTCCTAAATCTTTGGGTGAATGATTTTAAAAGAATAGTTAAGCCATTTAAAGATAATTTGGAAATTTTAATAAGAGTTTGAATAAATGATTAAGAGGAATTGTTTATAACAATTAAACAATAATTAAAAAATATTGAATATAGAACAAACTGAGTATGCGGAAATGACTAGTACATTTTTCCTGCCTATGAGAGCTAAATGGTAAAGCAAGGTGTGTAACTAAGTTTAGGAATGGAGCAACCAATGGCATGAACTTACCTGGCCTTTGCTTTATCTTTTAGATGAGGGGTGGAACGGATCGAAAGGAAAGCCCGGATGCGACCATCTTTATAGGTTTTTTTCCAAGGTAAAAGAAAAGATCTTCATGATGTAGGATTACTTGCCCCTAGTCCCTGGAGGTGAAATTTACCATAATTAAGGTGATAGTAGTGCTCTATTATGAAAATCTTCAATTGGCAAGAATATGATTTAAAGTTAAGAAAGAAATCTTTGAATTTAGATTTAATGAATGATTTGGTAATATTGTCCCTCGGTTAAAAGTTATAACTATAATATAAGTAATCTTTGATTAAGATTTAATGAATAATGTGGAATGTTTTCCTAACTAAAAGATGAACTGATTTGGAATTATTCCAAGACAAAAAGAAAGGTAAATAAAGCAAATAATTTGATAAATAAGGCTTAATGATTCCATATAGTCATGAAAAGAAAATGAAATACATTGAAAAGAATATATCTAAGAAAAAATATTGGATTAAATGGAAAAATAAAGTAATTGATCGATGACTGATAATCATATATGAACTTAACATTATTTATCGATGATTGGATTCGAAGGAACCGGGGTCGGATTTGGATGATTCCTATCCGAAAACCACTTCGAACCAATCTACATTCTAAGTAAAATATGTTTGAAGACAAATGATTTTGAAGATGGGGATCTTCATAATGTAAGTTTGTTTGCCACTTGTCCCTCGATGTGAAAATTACCATATCATATGGTGGACATGTGTGGTTTATTGTCGGCTCAAAGGGTATGGAAATTCCAGCCTTCGCAATCCCTCCAATCTATAACCTGCAATAAATATACATATGAGCATAATATGTACAATGTCTACTTTGAGGCAGATGCGCGCACAAAGGGTCATCCGCACATACATGGAAATGTACAGGGTCTCATCTGCTCCAATCGGCAGGAATATATCCCACTACTAACTACTATAGCATAACATCCAAACATTCAATATATATATATACATATAACATTCAGCAGTCATCAAAACAGCATAATAAAAATATTCCCACTTATACAAAAATATAAGTGGGTCAGAAAGAGTGAGTTTTACTCACATTGGTTGCAATCGCCGTTGCAGAGTTTATTTCGATTAAAATTAAATGGGCATTTAATATTAACCAAAATTTTCAATAGCTCAAAATCCATCCAAACCATCTCATCTATGTAGTGTTCAATGATACGAATCCAACGCCACTTGTTTCATGCGAAACGAACCTCATGTGAATAAGTTATACATTTTATAAGATTACACGAATTATAATATAATTAACTACATCATTAATTAAACTAATCGCCTAATTAATTAACATTATTTACGTTTTAAACCATCTTCTTTAATCATCCACCTGCACGCAATATACCCATATGTGCCTCCTTCCACCTGATGTTGCACCTTCCTAGCTCTACCGGAGCTTGATCGAACAATACCACCTCGAAGCCCCATGCGAGCTCCACTAACGCCAGAAGACCGACCACCTAACTCCTCACCTATGCAATGCAAACCTATCTCGATGTAACGACTCAGAATTTTGGTTTTTGGATATTGGAATATTTAATTGGTTTTGAACATATAAAAGTTAATTTTATAGATTTAATAACTTAAATTTAGAATATAACGATTTATTGGATAATTTAATTGTTGGATTTAATAATTGAAAATTTCTTGAATAATTGAATCTTGAGTTTTAAGCTAGATAAAAAATAATTTCAAAGGCTTATTAAATTTCCATTAACAAGGATAAAGATGAGTAAAAATTTAAATTTAAATTTAAAAGTGATTTGCTCGATTTTAAAAATAACTCTTTAAATTAATATATAAAAATAGCATTTCGGGGTACAGTCTCGGAGTTCGACGAAACCAGTTCTATTGGATCCATAATAGTGCATTATTATTGTTTGTTTGATCATTTTTACCTTCGGATCAAGTTTATCGATGAGACGAGGTAAACTTTTTACTGTTTTGAGTGTGGAATTTTCAAGCGGTTAGTAAACCAGTTAGTGCGAACGTATGTTATGGAGCATCATAGCGTGGTATCGGAGTTTTCAAATTCGTGGAAACTGAAGTTACCGTTTGGTCGTACAAGATAGAAACGCGTTGAATTTAGTATCAAAAATTTAATATAATAATAGGTTTCAAAATGTTATCTTCTCCATATGATCGAACTAGGTCTCGAAACTTGTTCCATTGCGTTCGGAATAGGGGTATAACATTAGGAACATAGAGCGGCATGCCTCGATAGGGGTTTTAAAAAATATCTAGATATTTTGAAATTAAATAATATATATTTACATTGATTTAACCCATCATCCCACAAACTTACCATCAACCGCACCTATAAGCCACCCTACCCTACCCTGTTCTACCTTCTCTTCATATAAAATGCTTCCTACTTCTTCTTTTTAATAACACAGAAGAGTAAATGAAAAAAATAAAGTTTAACATTAAAAATCCAAATCGAGTAATATATTTCATGAAAAATTCCCTAACCAATTTTATAAATCATGTTTCGATGTGATCCATGCGCTGATAGTCTTCTTGAGAGATGCGACTTCGTTTTGATGATCGACTGTGGGATGTCGATAGTAGTGAGCAACTAGGGTTAGCAATTTTTGAGATTATAAGCCTTGACCTTGGAATTGGAGCCCATATTTGGATTCATCGTGGAAAATAGCACATCTGTCCTGCTTTAGGGAAGCTCGGTGGCCTCTTGGAATGTGCATCAC
Source organism: Allium cepa (assembly GCA_030765085.1). NCBI lineage: Eukaryota > Viridiplantae > Streptophyta > Magnoliopsida > Asparagales > Amaryllidaceae > Allium > Allium cepa. Next base: position 379,458,080 of record CM060942.1, on the reverse strand, counting down.
TACAGTTATGGAGGAAGGGTATAGTCGCGTTTCATATGGAGGGTCGAGGCGAATCAGAATGGTGTGCAATAAAGGTAGGAAGAGAAGGCGAGTTGAATGGAAGGATTGCGATGTTGAATGGTGGACGGGTGTAACGACCTGAAATTTTCAACCTTGAAAATTCGACACTAATACATTCACTGTAGAAATGCCGAGCAATCCAACGCCGAAAATTTTAAATTGTTAGAAGAAAAGAAGAAGAAGGTAGAAGAAGAACAGAAAACAAAACACATTCGCAGTGTATTAAATATGATATCAAATAAAAGCATTATACAATGGAAGCTGTAATTGTCAGATTATATATGCAATTCATCAGAGTTACAACCATCTACAAATAGACAAGACAGTTGTATTAACCTATCCTAGAGTATCCTCAAAACAAACTCTATACACAGTGGTATACTCTATACATTCCTGTCATCCAGCTCGCCTCCTGAGCTCCATAATGTCCTAACCTGAAAATCTGTAATACTCGGTCTGACCCAAGCAATACATCAAAGGAGCACCCGGATCAGGTTGGAAACCAGCATGAGTAAAACCATAAAACTTGAAATACTAAGTTTCAAAACATAACAGAAACCCGGGGTAACTTGTACCTTACTACGAGTTCTTAACTTGTTATAGTCAAATAACTATTTTACAAATCAATTCCTATTTACCACTATATAGTTCCAATGGTCCAGTTTACTTAAATTATTCCATTATAGCCTATTGATTTCACATAACAAATCTAATATATTACTGAAAATTACTAATCGAAGTGGTTTCGGGTATTTGCTGATACCCAACTCAGGTCTCTTCGAATCCAAAATCATCTTAAAAACAAAGCTTTTTAAGTTTTAAACATTTACATTTGTATCCAGAATTACATATTTACATAGCAATTCATCAATGATAGACAATCCGTATTATCCCTGTTCAATCCAAACATATCATATCACAAAGCATCACAAATCACATATCAGAGATATCGAATAATCTAAGTCATTCAAAATATCTTAATCATCTATAAGAAAGATTAGTTAGTCACATCATTTCTAATTAATTTAAATGAATTGAATTAATTACTTCATTCACTTTTAAAACTTGCTTACTTAACATTAATTAATTACAACCAATTAATTAATTATCCCTTAATTATACATCATAATTAATTATCCTCAATTAGTTATCCTTTAATTACGTTAAGTAATTAGCCTTTGTAAATTAATTTCTTTAATCATTCACATTAATTTACCTTAACTACCCTCATTAATTAGTTGACTATAATTAAGTACATTGACCTTAAATTAATTACATTGAATAATTATTCTATAATCACTTACTTTGATTAATTATATTTTAATTAATCACATTCATTAACCAACCCTTTAATCAATTTCCTCAATTAATCAATCCTTTAATTATCCATAATTACTTCCATTAAGTAATTATCACATTGGTAAATTATCCTCAATTAGTTAACCTTTAATTAATAAGTAAATTAATTAACCCTTAACAATTTAATCCTTACATTAAGTAATTATCATTTAATAAATCACATTTAGTAATTATCCGTTAGTTAAGCTCCTTAATTAATGACATTAAGTAATTATCCTTTTATTGCTTTCATTTAGTAATTATCATTAATTTATTACATTAAGTAATTAGCTTTTAATAAATTAATCATCTTTTAATTAATTACCTTAATTAATTAATCACACTAATAAATCAATCCTCTAAATTGATTACACAAACTGATTAACCTTTAATTAATTATCTTAATAATTAAATTATTTAATTATTCCCGTAACTGATTACATTAATCAATTAACCATCCTTAATACCTTAAATAATTTATACTTTATTTAATTACATCATTTAAATCGCCTTTAAAAACATATAGGAATTATCCTACTATATAATTACTTTGAACAAACAATTTTAAAACATTTTAAAACTTTGGAAGAAAAAAACTTGTTTAAACTTGCTAATACTTTGCTTTAGAACTAGGTTTCTATTTTCCTTTTGAAACTTATCCATTTTGATAACTTTTAAAACTTGATTTCCACAACTTCTAAAATACCGAGCCAAACCATTGGAATTCCCGAGCCAACCTCATACAACAGACATGCACCATCTACTCCGAGTCAAACCAAGATTGCCACGAGCCAGACCCGAGAAGTCCTTGTCTTCCCTAAATAAAACATCAACCCAGACATCCAATGCGCGCGTGCATGTGCACGACCGCCCTGACCATCTTCGATCGTCACCGCGACCCTCCGCAAGTCAACAACGACAACCCCGACCTAATCGACCATCTAGAAGCCCGAAATTGACTGCCAATCAAAGTCGAGATCAATGATACAAAATCTAAAACCATCCCATTGGAAATCCTCTCTGGCCATCACCTCTGTGATATCCCGGAAATTTTGACAATAACAACTTAATAATCTATGTCAAAATTTAATTGATTTGACAATATTGTTAATAATAAATTTGAATAAATGTAATAATCTTCTTTAAAATAAATATTTAAACTGATAATCTATCTTTAAAGGCTAATAGATTATTTTATATTTATAATGTATACATATCTGTATATATTGTAAATAGATAATCTTTGTTTTAAATTTAATATATAGGCATGTTTTCTTATTCTAATATTTTGATAAATTAAAAATTGGATTTAATTTGATATTAAGCTATTTAATAAATAACCATATGATTTTAATACTCAAGCTAAAAACTTAACTATTTAAAATTTATTTTAGCTTAAGTTTAAATTTAAATAAAAAAAGGTTTGATTTGTTTTTTTATAAGTAATTTATTAAATAAAAAGACAAATTCTTTTACGAATTATTTTAATTTAATAATAAGTTATATTGATAATGTAAAATTTTTACAAACGGATTTTTAATATGGATAGAAATTGCTATTTCAAAATTTATTTAAATACATAAACATTAGAAGCTATGATATTATTATAAGTGTACAAATAGATAGTAAGTAAATTAAGTATTTAATAGTTAAAGTTTAAAAACCAAAAATAAATTAATTAATGTAAAGCTAAGAACAAGATAAAATAAAGTATAACCAGACAAAGCAATAATAAAAATGTTAAGTACATGAAGTAAAACACAAACCAGGCTTGAAATGTTTGTAATCTGTGAACTAAATAGGCAAGACAAAGCAAAAGAAAATCTACCAACAAAATAAATATCTATATACAAGACAAAAGTGAATATGCAGGTACAAGTAAAAAAAATACAAACCAGGCTTGTTATATCTGTTGCCTACAACCTAATATACAAGGCAAGAATAAGCAAGTAAGAAACATGTAAGAATCTTATATAGGAAGTTTAGATTATGCTGCTTAGTTAAGTTTCAACATGTACTAATTAGATAAAGGGTAAACAAAAAGTACAAAGGCATTTAATACTTTCATTTCAGCATACAAATAAAGTCAATTCGAAATCTAAATAAGCATTCAGCCTCCTTTTGAAAAACATCTGCCTGATAAAAACAAAAATAAATCTTTAAACAAAGATAATATTGTTCCAGCAAAGAGTTTACCCAGTAAACACCTACCCTTGCATATTCTTTTCTGCATGTATATATATACATATATATATACATCTCCTTGTTTCATTACCACAACAGCAAACCAGTAAGTTAGCATTTTCTATTTTTTTCAAATTTTATAAACAATCAAAACTGAAAACATTATTCAATAATAAACAAAAACAAGATAGTAATCAAGGAAGATCAAGCCTGCTGCTTTTCAAAACAATGGGTTCTGTTATCTTCTCAAGAGCAAAGGTGAGTAACAACACATTTTAAAGCTTTGGATTTATTTTAATTGTATGATCAGTTCTGGAATATATGTGTATTAGTATGAAATATAAATGTTTGATGAATTTTCTGTATATATATATATATAGATATGTGAAAGGTGTATGTGTTTATCTTCTGTAACCTCTCTATTATCACTCTTTTATTTTTTTTAACTCGAGATTCATTCAAAAATCAATATCTCATCACCTAATCTAAGTTAGGATATAAGATTTAAACAAAATCTGTTTGATTCGTTAGTAGTCAAGGTTTAGAAAATTGTTTAAGTTAAAACAAATGGTATTGTCTTTGGAAATGAAGAAAATACAAAGCAATGTCAACATAAGTCAAAAATTTATTATCATAATTCGTGAATTCAGGTATGAAATCTTAATTAGTGTGGTATGACATGATTTTTTAAAGCAAAAATTTTAATTTTTCAGTTAAAGGTTTGAGAGCAGTTCGGGTTTGTGGGACTTTCTTTATTGGAGTGATCTCTGGTGATCCTCCGGTTGGTAGAGTTTGGGATCTCGTCTGGTGATGGAGGGGTGAGTGTAGATGCTCGAAAAAATATGGCGGTGGTGGGAAGTTCATCAGGGAAATCGCGGCTGGTGATTTTCATTTGGAACCCTAAGTTTTGCCGTGTTTGAGGAATCGATCGCCACGGCTGAAGTAGGTGATCGAGTGCAGTGACTTTTGGGGTGGTGGAAGGTTGAGCGTTAGCGAAGTCATGGCTGGAGTAGCCGATCTTCTGGTGGTTGGTGCGGCGAGAACGAGTCGTTGCCAGGTTGCAGGGTTTGTTTGTTCTTGTGTTTCCAGGTTCTGGTGCTTGTTATTTGAACACTCAAATTTGTTTTCGAGTTGGAGAGTTTGATCTTATGATCGAGTTAGGGTGTTTGGGTGATTTTGGGAGTGGGAAGATCATCACTGATGATTGGAGATGGCCAGCGGTATCGTGCATGTGCACGGTGTTCATTGGTGGATGCAGTGGGGTTTTTCGTTCTGGGCAGGAGATGGGACTCGAGTGTTTACTCGAGTTGTTGGGGGTTTTACTCGGGTATGTTTGAAATTAACTCGGAGTAAATGTAGGGGGCCTTGGTAAGTTAGTAACAGGTTTTAAAAACTGTAAGGTTTAAAATCTCTTTAAACCTGGGTTTTAAAATAAGAAATAGATATTTAAAATAGGTATTCAAATCGAAGATAAGTTTGAATTCAAATAAAGTTTGAATCTCTGTTTAAAATAAAATAAAGTTTTAAAAATTTAAGTTATTTGTAACCACTTTAAAAGGGGTTAAATAATTTGTATTTAGAAGTAAAGCTTTAAATAAACTAGAGATTTAAACCTAAGTTAAATCTAATTCTAATCTAAATTTGAATCTTAGTTTTGAAATAAAAGAAGATTTAAAATTGTTTTTAAAACAATTTGAGTAATAAAGTGAATTTCTAAATTTGATTTGAATTCAAAATGGAATCGTGTTTAAATTCTTTTAATCTTCTATTTTAAGATAAATATTCTTTAAGTTGTAAAATAAAAAGGAGTTTGGAATTGTTAAGATTTATTTGATTTCATTTTAAATCTTAAATTTAAAATGAATTTAAAAGTAAATTTAAATTAAATTGATTAAATACCTTATTAATGATAAATTGATCATTTAATAGAAAAAGGTTTTAAAGGCTTAAGGATTTGTAATTATTAAGTTAACTAAGTGGATAATTAATGACTAGAATTAATTAACTTAGAAATTAAGAGTTTAAATTTATTTAAAAAGATATAAGTTAATTAATTTAAGGTAAATCAATTTGTAATTAAGAATCATTGATTAAATATGAATTGATTTTTAATTAATGATTAGTAATCAATTAAAGAATTAATTAAGGATTGATTAATGAGTTATTAAGACTAATTTAAAATGTAATTGATAATGAACTTTAGTTAATTACTTTAGGAAAAGTAATTAAAGAATTATAATTAGTTAATCAGGGTCATTAACTAAGATTATGAAAAAATCAATTAATGGGATTATTTTTAATAATTAATTAAAATATTTATTTAGGATAAGCGATTGTGAATTTTTAAGTATAATTACTTAACGGAAGTAATTAAGGAATTAATTACTCATTGTAATTGATTCTATGAATTGTTTAAGTTAATTAATTAAGTTTAATTAATTTAAACAACCATTTGATGATGTGATAAGTATAATTACTTAGGGAAGTAATTGATGATAATTACTGGATGTAATTAACTGAGGGTGATTTAATAATGGAAGTAATTGGAATATAATTACTTTGTATAATTAATCAGGGGATTAATTAGAGAAAATTAATGAAGGAGAAATTAATTTATTTGATGGAGTAATTAAAGGAAGTTAATTACTGAATGGTATTAATCAGAGGTGATTAACAAATATGGTTTAATTGAAGATTAATTACTTAAGGTAATTAATTTTAACAGGGAATTAATTAAAATGTAATCATAAATCATTAATTGATATAATTAATGATGGGATGATAAATTTAGATTAATTAATCAATAATAAGTAACTAGAGAGTAATTAATTAGTGTAATTAAGAAGTAATGTAATGTTTGCAATTTAAGGTTAATTTCTATATTTGTACAAGATAATTAATTTGCGAAAATAATTAAAAGATGATTACTTGAATATAATTAAATGTTAATTAATAAAGTGTGATTAATTGAAACGAATAATTAGTAAATGATTTATTAACTGATTGATAATTGATTAATAATTATATAAGCAAGATTTAAAATGGTGAAGTAATTAATTTAATTTACTTTAAATTAATTAGACATGATATAAATAATTTAATTCATTTTAAATTAATTATAGCTTATATGATTGCTTATGTATGGATGATGATATCATTTACCTTGAATTATTTAAGATCACAGATATGACAAATTGATGCTATGTGATATGGATGCTTTGATTTAAGTATGATGATAATATGAATTATCTGTTATGATGATAATATGTATTATCTGTTTGTAGTGATAATATTGATTATCTGTTTATGATGATAATGATTGACTATCTATCATGATATTGTGAATTATCTATCTGTGTATATATAGATAATTGAATTGAATTATTTTAAACTTTAAACAACTTGGCCTTAAAAGACACGTTTTGGATTTCGATGAGACCGGGATCGGGTCTTCCATATTTGGAAGTCTGAAAACCACATCGATCCAAATTAACGTTAGGTCATGAATCTGAAGTGAAGATGAAGATTCAGAATGCAAGGGTTATCGCTGTTAACTCTGAGGGTGATCCCAAAATGAGTGTAACGAGATAATGCCTTCGGTTTCGTTCGAACCCAGAATGAACTTGTATGGATTGAATGCTTTCAGAACATCGTCAGGTGGGCGATGAGCATTCTAAGAGATATGTTCTCTAAAGGTAATCGTAGCCTCAAGCCTCATCAACCGGGAATGGCTAAAACAGGGGAGGTGCAGCAAGGTTAGGTTGGTCATGCCCAAGCAGGACAAGATTTTCCCCTGTCTAGATGTCCCTTTTTATTCGGCTGTGCGGACAGTTGTGAGCTCCAACTGTCGAGGTTGTCTTGTTCGGGACTGTTCAGTAAGGAATGGTTCTGGCCTTGTGTTGCAGGGGGTCGGCAGTGATCCTCGGTACGTTGATCTAGGCCACGTACTGTGACGGGCGGTACCCCAGTAGCCCTGCCATTGTATGGAATCCATAATCCAATAAGTGCCAACGGTTTTGATTGTATTACCCACTTTTGTGGCTAGTAGTTGGAATTTAATAATGTAACAATTTCGGCTATTTTCTATTTACTTGAAAACCCTAGACATATTATAATATCACTGAATTTCCTATCAAATGTTTTGGTTAACATTAGGTAAAAACTTACCATATTTATTCGTGGGAAGTCTTATGTGATACCTTTTGTTTTCAAATGTTTTTCAAAGTTAAGCAACTTTAACCTGTTACTCATACCAGACCCATGTCTGACCCGAAGTTTATTTTTGTTTTTCATAAACTCTCGGGTACCCAAATTTTTACGGGTAGCCAAGCGATTCAGGTTAGCTTTGACGAATTCTGGAGGAGCAATGGAGCAGGAGGCTTCAGCGTTATAGATATAAATATAGTTCCGCTGTGTTGGTATCTTTGGGTTATTTGTTTGAGTTGTGTTGTATTAACTAGACAGGTGTTTATAACTGTCTAGTATGTGTTGCATGATCTGTATAACTCTGATGGATGTTGTAAAATTATGTAATAGTTATGTGATCTATTATATTTTGTTCCATTCCGCTATGAGATTCTGATGTTGTTGTTCTTTCTTCTCTATCTTTTCTATTTTCTCATCCCTTTCTTTCTTCAAGATGAAACGGATTTCTGGGTAAGAAATCCGGGTCGTCACAGTTGGTATCAGAGCGCTAGGTTGAGTGAATACCTAGGCTCCTGAGTGATTTCTATCTTGAGAGAGCATATTTGTAATTTGATATATAAATATATTTATATTTATTTTTACCTATTTGTTGGGTTACCTGTCCGGGTTTTCCAATATAAGTTATAAAGGTAGATAGGGTAGTAGTGTGTGTAACACGACTACCAATGGTTGGAATATGAATATTTGAGGTTGGAAGTGTATCTGTCGAGACTGTAGACCTATTACCGTTTCGAGTGAGCTTTGGATGGTGTAAGGATTTCATTGAACTATGAAGGAAACCTATTAAGGTTCGGAGTTCACTTTTGAATGTAAGTTTGGATGAGTTAGAGTTTGGACCTATCGGTTTGGCATGAGCAAGTCCGGATATCTTACCTTAGGATGTAGTAGCTGTGTGATGAGACACGGTGACTACGGAAGTCTCCAAAGATGTTTCTTCGGAAACAAGTTAAGGAGGTGTATCTGTTTCGGTGTTGGGGCTGAATTCAGTAGAATGTCTATATTGGTTTGAGGTCCGAGTTTCTCGAAGAGCTTGGGATAGGAAGTCTGGGCATCTGAGTCAGCAGTGCAGCTCGGAGTGTTCTTTGTGCTATCAAGGAGATCTTCTGGTTTGGCAGTTTTCTTGAAGAGATTTCAGAAGCAGCGGAGTGGATCCATTTCTTCGATGGATTGGCTAATTAAGCGTAGGCTGTTCTGTTTGGTAAAGAGAGAACAGTTTTTCTTTGGTAGCGGGCTAGATTGATCGCAAAAGTGACTTGCAATTGTTGAGTTTCTTTTGGGTTTAGAATTTTTATGGATGTCTTCAAGAAGATAGAATTTTGTCCGTATCTAGAGATTGAGTTTGGTATCTACTGGATTCCAGAAGTGGTACCGATTGTTCAGCTTAGTAGTAAGATGATTTCTAGAGAATGGTTTGGTGAAGCAGCTTGGGTTTTGGAGGAACTTCTGAGTTTCTTTTAAGGATTTGTGAACCATAGTTCTATGATGTGTTGTCCAGTTTGTCTTCGAGATCATCATCAGCATTTTCATCTGCCTAGTCAGAGTAGCGCAGTGGAAGCATGGTGGCAGCTGTTTGGTGTGGGAACAACTAGAATTTGCAGTGTTTTGGATTAGAGAGTTTCTACTGGAAATTTTTCAGGATCTTAAGACCAGATTGGAATGCATCTGTATTATCTTTCCATATGAGAAGAAGTAAGATCAGTCTCTTGATTTTGGAATTGAGTTTGTGTTCTGAGTTTTAGTCAATCTTGGAAAGATCATTTTGTTGGATTGTCTTTGGTTCAGTTTGTTTCTAAAGACATCAGCAAGAGTTGAGCTGATCAGTAAGGGTGTAGGCAGCCCAGGATCGTCCGAAGAGTATTGTGAATAAAAGACGGAGATTCGTAGGTAGAGACTTTGTTTTGGGGTTTTCTTCGATCAATGGGAGCTATAGGATTGGATAAGATTGGGAAGCTAGCTTCGAGACATTTGGATATTTTTCTGTTGTTCTTCTCAGGATTAGTGTTTATTCTTTAGGAGTGGATTGCCAGTTTGGATAACTGGAATTCGTTGTGTTTCACGTATCTCTGAGGGAGCACGTGTAAGATCTATCTCTGATTATAGAACCAGCAGTTTAGGGAATTTCGGTTGTTGAGTCAGAGTTGAGTTTGGTCTGATATTTTGATTTGTTTTGTAGATCTAGATGAGTAGAAACTTAGTAGCTTAGTAATATTGATTGTTTGGATTCTGTAGAGGGAGTATTCCAATATTTATACTTGGGGTAACCCGAGAAAATTCTATTTAGAATTTTATCTGGACATTTAGATTTGTAGATTTGATGAATTGGTTGCTATGATTGTTAGCATATGATTGATATATGATTGTGTTTTAAAATTAAATCTGTAATTAGATTATTAAATTACCTTTGTTTTAAATTTCAGGGACGAAATTCTTTTAAGGGGGAAGGAATGTGATATCCCGGAAATTTTGACAATAACAATTTAATAATCTATGTCAAAATTTAATTGATTTGATAATATTGTTAATAATAAATTTGAATTAGATGTAATAATCTTCTTTAAAATAAATATTTAAACTGATAATCTATCTTTAAAGGCTAATAAATTGTTTATATTTGTAATGTATACATATCTGTATATATTGTAAATAGATAATCTTTGTTTTAAATTTAATATATATATAGGCATGTTTTCTTATTCTAATATTTTGATAAATTAAAAATTGGATTTAATTTGATATTAAGCTATTAAATAAATAACCATATGATTTTAATACTCAAGCTAAAAACTTAACTATTTAAAATTTATTTTAGCTTAATTTTAAATTTAAATGAAAAAAAGGTTTGTTTTGTTTTTCTATAAGTAATTTATTAAATAAGAAGACAAATTCTTTTATGAACTATTTTAATTTAATAATAAGTTATATTGATAATGTAATATTTCTACAAACAGATTTTTAATATGGATAGAAATTGCTATTTCAAAATTTATTTAAATACATAAACATGAGAAGCTATGACATTATTATAAGTGTAAAAATAGATAGTAAGTAAATTAAGTATTTAATAGTTAAAGTTTAAAAACCAAAAAGAAATAAATTAATGTAAAGCTAAGAACAAGATAAAATAAAGTATAACAAGACAAAGCAATAATAAAAATGTTAAGTACATGAAGTAAAACACAAACCAGGCTTGAAATGTTTCTAATCTGTGAGCTAAATAGGAAAGACAAAGCAAAAGAAAATCTACCAACATCAAAATAAATATCTATATATAAGACAAAAGTGAATATGCAGGTACAAGTAAAAAAAATACAAACCAGGCGTGTAATATCTGTTGCCTGCAACCTAATATACAAGGCAAGAATAAGATAAGTAAGAAACATGTAAGAATCTTATATAGGAAGTTTAGATTATGCTGCTTAGTTAAGTTTCAACATGTACTAATTAGATAAAGGGTAAACAAAAAGTAAAAAGGCATTTAATATTTTCATTTCTGCATATAAATAAAGTCAATTCGAAATCTAAGTAAGCATTTTAGCCTCCTTTTGAAAAACATCTGCCTGATAAAAACAAAAATAAAATCTTTAAACAAAGATAATATTGTTCCAGCAAAGAGTTTACCCAGTAAACACCTACCCTTACATATTCTTTTCTTCATGTATATATATATATATACACAGACACACACACACACACACACATCTCCTTGTTTCATTACCACAACAGCAAACCAGTAAGTTAGCATTTTCTATTTTTTTCAAATTTTATAAACAATCAAAACTGAAAACATTATTCAACAATAAACAAAAACAAGATAGTAATTAAGGAAGATCAAGCCTGCTGCTTTTCAAAACAATGGGCTCTGTTATCTTCTCTGGAGCAAAGGTGAGTAACATCACATTTTAAAGCTTTGGATTTATTTTAATTGTTTGATCAATTCTGGAATATATGTGTATTAGTATGAAATATAAATGTTTGATGAATTTTCTGTATATATATATAGATATGTGAAAGGTGTATGTGTTTATCTTCTGTAACCTCTCTGTTATCACTCTTTTATTATTTTTTTAGCTCGAGATTCATTCAAAAATCAATATCTCATCACCTAATCTAAGTTAGGATATAAGATTTAAACAAAATCTGTTTGAGTCGTTAGTAGTCAAGGTTTAGAAAATTGTTTAAGTTAAAACAAATGGTATTGTCTCTGGAAATGAAGAAAATACAAAGCAATGTCAACATAAGTCAAATATTTATTATCATGATTCGCGAATTCAGGTATGAAATCTGAATTAGTGTGGTATGACATGATTTTTTAAAGCAAAAATTTTAATTTTTCGATTAAAGGTTTGAGAGAAGTTCGGGTTTGTGGGAATTTCTTTGTTGGAGTGATCTCTGGTGATCCTCGGGTTGGTAGAGTTTGGGATCTCGTCTGGTGATGGAGGGGTGAGTGTAGATGCTCGAAAAACTATGGCGGTGGTGGGAAGTTCATCAGGGAAATTGCGGCTGGTGATTTTCGTTTGGAACCCAAAGTTTTGCTGTGTTTGAGGAATTGATCGCCACGGCCGAAGTAGGGGATCGAGTGCAGTGACTTTTGGGGTGGTGGAAGGTTGGACGTTAGCGAAGTCGTGGCTGGAATAGCCGATCTTCTGGTGGTTGGTGCGGCGAGAACGAGTCGTTGCCAGGTTGCAGGGGTTGTTTGTTCTTGTGTTTCCAGGTTCTGGTGCTTGTTATTTGAACACTCAAATTTGTTTTCGAGTTGGAGAGTTTGATCTTATGATCGAGTTAGGGTGTTTGGGTGATTCTGGGAGTGGGAAGATCATCACTGATGATCGGAGATGGCCAACGGTATCGTGCATGTGCACGGTGTTCATTGGTGGATGTAGTGGGGTTTTTCGTTCTGGGCAGGAGATGGGACTCGAGTGTTTACTCGAGTTGTTGGGGGTTTTACTCGGGCATGTTCGAAATTAACTCGGAGTAAATGTAGGTGGCCTGGGTAAGTTAGTAACAGGTTTTAAAAACCTGTAAGGTTTAAAATCTCTTTAAACCTGGGTTCTAAAATAAGAAATAGATATTTAAAATAGGTATTCAAATCAAAGATAAGTTTGGATTCAAATAAAGTTTGAATCTCTGTTTAAAATGAAATAAAGTTTTAAAAATTTAAGTTATTTGTAACCACTTAAAAAGGGGTTAAATAATTTGTATTTAGAAGTAAAGCTTTAAATAAACTAGAGATTTAAACCTAAGATAAATCTGATTCTAATCTAAATTTGAATCTTAGTTTTGAAATAAAAGAAGATTTTAAATTGTTTTTAAAACAATTTGAATGATAAAGTGAATTTTAAATTTGATTTGAACTCAAAATGGAATCGTGTTTAAATTCTTTTAATCTTCTATTTTAAGATAAATATTCTTTATGTTGTAAAATAAAAAGGGGTTTGGAATTGTTTAGATTTATTTGATTTCATTTTAAATCTTAAATTTAAAATGAATTTAAAAGTAAATTTAAATTAAATTGATTAAATACCTTATTAATGATAAATTGATCATTTAATAGAAAAAGGTTTTAAAGACTTAAGGATTTGTAATTATTAAGTTAACTAAGTGGATAATTAATGACTAGAATTAATTAACATAGAAATTAAGAGTTTAAATTTATTTAAAAGAGATATAAGTTAATTAATTTAAGGTAAATCAATTTGTAATTAAGAATCATTGATTAAATATGGATTGATTTTTAATTAATGATTAGTAATCAATTAAAGAATTAATTAAGGATTGATTAATGAGTTATTAAGACTAATTTAAAATGTAATTGATAATGAACTTTAGTTAATTACTTTAGGAAAAGTAATTAAAGAATTATGATTAGTTAATCAGGGTCATTAACTAAGATTATGAAATAATCAATTAATGGGATTATTTTTAATAATTAATTAAATTATTTATTTAGGATAAGAGATTGTGAATTGTTAAGTATAATTACTTAACAGAAGTAATTAAGGAATTAATTACTCATTGTAATTAATTCTATGAATTGTTTAAGTTCATTAATTAAGGTTAATTAATTTAAACAACCATTTGATGATGTGATAAGTATAATTACTTAGGGAAGTAATTTATGATAATTACTGGATGTAATTAACTGAGGGTGATTTAATAATGGAAGTAATTGGAATATAATTACTTTGTATAATTAATCAGGGGAAGTAATTGGAATATAATTACTTTGTATAATTAATCAGGGGATTAATTAGAGAAAATTAATGAAGGAGAAATTAATTTATTTGATGGAGTAATTAAAGGAAGTTAATTACTGAATGGTATTAATCAGATGTGATTAATAAATGTGGTTTAATTGAAGATTAATTACTTAAGGTAATTAATTTTAACAGGGAATTAATTAAAATGTAATTAGAAATCATTAATTGATATAATGATGGGATGATAATTTAGATTAATTAATCAATAATAAGTAACTAGAGAGTAATTAATTAGTTTAATTAAGAAGTAATGTAATTTTTGCAATTTAAGGTTAATTTCTATATTTGGACAAGATAATTAATTTGTGAAAATAATTAAAGGATGATTACTTGAATATAAATAAATGTTAATTAATAAAGTGTGATTAATTGAAATGAATAATTAGTGAATGATTTATTAACTGATTGATAATTGATTAACAATTATATAAGCAAGATTTAAAATGGTGAAGTAATTAATTTAATTTACTTTAAATTAACTAGAGATGATATAATTAATTTAATTCATTTTAAATTAATTATAGCTTATATGATTGCTTATGTATGGATGATGATATCATTTACCTTGAATGATTTAAGATCACAGATATGACAAATTGATGCTATGTGATATGGATACTTTGATTTAAGTATGATGATAATGTGAATTATCTGTTATGATGATAATATGTATTATCTATTTGTAGTGATAATATTGATTATTTGTTTATGATGATAATGATTGACTATCTATTATGATATTGTGAATTATCTATCTGTGTATATATGGATAATTGAATTTAATTGTTTTAAACTTTAAAAACTTGGCCTTAAAAGACATGTTTTGTATTTCGATGGGACCTGGATCGGGTCTTCCATATTTGGAAGTCCGAAAACCACATCGATCCAAATTAACGTTAGGTCGTGAATCTGAAGTGAAGATGAAGATTCAGAATGCAAGGGTTATCGTCGTTAACTCTGAGGGTGATTCCAAAATGAGTGTAACGAGATAATGCCTTCGATTTCGTTCGAACCCGGAACGAACTTGTATGGATTGAATGCTTTCAGAACATCGTCAGGTGGACGATGAGCATTCTAAGAGATATATTCTCTAAAGGTCATCGTAGCCTCAAGCCTCATCAACCGGGAATGGCTAAAAGAGGGGAGGTGCAGCAAGGTTAGGTGGGTCATGCCCAAGCAGGACAAGATTTTCCCTTGTCTAGATGTCCCTTTTTATTCGGCTGTGTGGACAGTTGTGAGCTCCAACAGTCAGGGTTGTCTTGTTCGGGACAGTTCATTAGGGAATGGTTCCGGCCTTGTGTTGCAGGGGGTCGGGAGTGATCCTCGGTACGTTGATCTAGGCCACGTACTGTGACGGGTGGTACCCCAGTAGCCTTGCCATTGTATGAAATCCACAATCCAATAAGTGCCAACGGTTTTGATTGTATTACCCACTTTTGTGGCTAGTAGCTGGAATTTAATAATGTAACAATTTCGGATATTTTCTATTTACTTGAAAACCCTAGACCTAGTATAATATCACTGAATTTCCTATCAAATGTTTTGGTTAGCGTAAGGTAAAAACTTACCATATTTATTCGTGGAAAGTCTTATGTGATACCTTTTGTTTTCAAAAGTTTTTCAAAGTTAAGCAACTTTAACCCGTTACTCATACCAGGCCCATGTCTAACCCGGGGTTTATTTTTGTTTTTCATAAACTCTCGGGTACCCAAATTTTTACGGGTAGCCAAGGGATTCAGGTTAGTTTTGACGAATTCTGGAGGAGCAATGGAGCAGGAGGCTTCAGCGTTATAGATATAAATATAGTTCCGTTGTGTTGGTATCTTTGGGTTATTTGTTTGAATTGTGTTGTATTAACTAGACAGGTGTTTATAAATGTCTAGTATGTGTTGTATGATCTGTATAACTCTGATGGATGTTGTAAAATTATGTAATAGTTATGTGATTTATTATATTTTGTTCCATTCCGCTGTGAGATTCTGATGTTGTTGTTCTTTCTTCTCTACCTTTTCTATTTTCTCATCCCTTTCTTTCTTCAAGATGAAACGGATTTCTAGGGTGAGAAATCCGGGTCGTCACAACCTCCAACCTCCGGGACTCACGCCGTCCAACCCAAAACCGCACCCGACACGACGAACCTTTTCCCCTCATGCGATCGAGTCCGGTCCACCATCCATGTTGAACGAGCCTCAACAACATCGTCATTCCTATCTGACCATCGAACCCTAGTTTGCCTTATCCCAGCAACTCCGGCCATCAGAAAAATCCCAAATCAATTTTCCTACGACCCACGACACTCCGGCCATCCCTAGACTAAACCCTAACGAAAATCTCGTCGCCGTTCATCGGCAATAAACGAAAATATCGAATCTGATCAACCCAAAAAATCTCAACACACACAATCCCAAAAATCTTGAATTAACTATCAAAATTCATAATTTTCCATCACGAATCCATTCACGAAATCCAAACATGAAATCATAATCATAGATTTTTGACTCATGTAAAATCTTTATTGTTATTGCTCATTTTTAAATTAATTACTAAATTAAAATTCCTAAAATCATTTTTATAATTAAAATTACACTGTAAAAATCATTTTTCATTCAAAGATCAAAGCTAATTTTGATTGTAAGGGGAGATATAAATTTTCGAAGGAAATTCTTAAGCCTGAAATATGAACAGAGAATATACGTGTGCATATTTTCAGACATTTCACAGACATATATATACATTCACATTCATGCATCTATACAAACATTATATACTATACTAATACACAGATCTACCACATGCATTAAAGATTAAAAGGTTTTTAGCTTTGAAAAAAATTTGGTCCCCACCTTTATTTAGAAACAGAGAACAGAACTTTAGAAAATCTGGGAAATGCTTTTGATTTTGAACTGGAAGTTGGTTCGCTTTGTTTTGAATTGATCTTGAATCTGCTTGCTTTGATCAGGTTGGAAACATTGAAACAGGCCTTGATTTTTCTTTTATTTTAGCTTTTAGTTAAAAGATGAAAGAAGAGTTTAGAAAAGAGAAATGGAAAATGCCTTGAACTAAACCAGCCTCCCTTTTTTATTTTTAAACATTTATTTATATTTCAATCCAAAAAGAAAAGTAAGCCACTTATAAATTTGCATGTTACATAAGTTACAAATGTTTAAAGCATGTTTTTATTATCTAACAAATGTCAAAACTTATATTTAAATATATATATATATATATATGTATGTATGTGTATATATATATATTTCTCTTAATTACTTAAGTTTTATAAATTATGTAATCTGTTTTCCTTAATTTATCTATTGTGTTTTTAAGCATTTATACATATACAAATACATTTATTCATGTTAAATTTAAAAAGAAAGAATATTAACCATTTTTATTAAATCTTATTTAAACTTAAACTGTTTACTTAAATTGATAACTATAAATAAGTATTAGTGTTAAAAATGTTCAATTTAACTTTAGTTAACTTCTTAGAAAATCATTATATATATATATATATATATTAAATTCAAACCCAAGCTTTCCATTTACAATGTATACACTAGGAAACATATTTTTTTTGTTAGCTTTGAAAAGATAAATTTTGCCAATTTAAATAATTATAAAAGAATATTTTCAATCAATATCAAACATATATATAAACAATAGCTATCATATTTATTTTGTTATGAAATGCAAGTATATTAGAAAATTATCAAAACCAATATTTATGATCTGAATTATTTGTTCAATGTAAATCAGCGTTTCAATTAAAATTAGTTAATTACCAATTAACCGATGTTCAAAAATCCAAGTTATCACACCGGGGTTGCGTGCACGTGCGCACCTGGCACGGTGTCGAGTTGAAAAAAAAGATCGTTTGGGGAAGAAATAGCAGGCGGGCTTGGACCGTATGGATTGGGTTTAGTTATTGGGTATGGAAATAAAGGTTCTAATTAATTTGAACTTATTTTACTTTGAAAATTGAAATTTTATATATGTCACAACTCATTCGGTTTAGGTCCAAGTCCAACGCGGTCAGTCGCGTTGGATTCGTATTGACATGATATTCGCTATGGAACTGAATTAAAAAAGATTCGAACTAGTTGAATTTTAACTATAGTCGAATATCGTTTCACTATACATCAACCAGAACGCGAAGGCAACAATTGAAACTCTGGTGAGTAAATCTCACATATCTTGGATAATTCGTTTATCTTAAATAGTTAACCCTCAAAATCACAAGGTAGCTAGAATCTCAGCTGTGACGCCCCACCTCTATACCCACGCTAGCAAAGAGTATTAATAGATAATACCGTCTGCTAACACGGAGAATAAGGCTGTTTAGGAGCGACCATCTATAGCCTTGCTTCAATTATCTATTGAATACATCGACAATTGCTTTACCCAGCAGATCGACATATCCAATGAATACTTAAAACAAAACCATAGGTGGCTAGAAGATCTATCAAAACAGAATATAACAACTCAAATGTAATATGCATCACAAAACAGTTGATCATCATATACACATATATTGATACGCAACAGAGTATACAAAATAATACATGTCAAGTGGTATAGCAAACCACAATATACAAACGAGTTCGCAAGAATACATATCAGAGTTACAACAAAATAGGACTACACAAAAAGCTATGACAAAAAGAATCTAGCGGAGTAGTCCATGCGGAAGCAACATAGGCTAAGTCCAAAGGCACCAAACCTGAAAGATCTCGGTCTGACCCGAGTAATTAATACACGGGTCAGTCTAGCTAAAAAAATCAGTTAGATAAACTGAACAACAATAAACCTGCAAAGTTACAAAGCATAATAGATATCTCTAAAAGAGATAACACAATCATCTAACGAAGGATGAATCATATAGAACAAGCCTCATATCATCGGCAACATATAGAAACAAAGGATAAGAATATCCCAAAGCAAGCCATAAAGGCAAACAACAATACCGATAAATACGAGTTCCACAAGGTAAACGCTATATTTCGTGTGGCTCCAAAGAACCAATACAGAAAAGCAATACCCAGGGAATATAATATCAATGAAACATCATGAGCGGCGGTGAAGAAACCACTCCAATATCCCTTGAGCGGTGGTGAAGAAACCACTCCAATATCTCTTGAGCGGTGGTGAAGAAACCACTCCAATATCTCTTGAGCGGTGGTGAAGAAACCACTCCAATATCTCTTGAGCGGTGGTGAAGAAACCACTCCAATATCTCTTGAGCAGTACTTCAATATCTCTTGAGCGGTGGTGAAGAAACCACTCCAATATCTCTTGAGCAGTACTCCAATATCTCTTGAGCGGTGGTGAAGAAACCACTCCAATATCTCTTGAGCAGTACTCCAATATCTCTTGAGCGGTGGTGAAGAAACCACTCCAATATCTCTTGAGCGGTGGTGAAGAAGAACCACTCCGATAGCAATACTAAAGGTAACCGACAATCCCAAATATCTCTCGAGTCGGGGCAAAGGACCAACTCCAAAAGCGATATTAAAGGCAACAAGCCAGAGGAGACAGTCCGAAGACACTATCCCAAAGGCAGCATGTGTCACAAACTCCCAGAAAGGAATCCGAAAAGTGGTAACGTGAGTCCCATAACCATCCGTTCGCACTAAACGGTTTACTATCCGTTAGTTAATTTCACACTCAAAGCAGTACAAAATTCACCTCATATCCTCAGTAAACCAAACCCGAAGGTCAAAACGATCAATTGAATAGGTCGGGGATTAATCGGAAAGATAAAGCACAGATTCATGGTCCGTGTTTTGCCCAACCATTTAATCACCCTTCCACTTCGCTCGAAGTGTGAAATTGTGCGTGTGTTTAAATAGAATTTATAAATTGGAGAAACGAGCTTTTAATATGATTAGAAAGATTATTTTATAAAAACCCGTGGATGAAGTCGAAAATAAGTTATCAAAGTCAAAGAGGCAATAACAACCACTAAGAAGCAACTTGAATCGATAAAATTTGGAAAACAAATCAAAATATGCAAAACTAGGCAAAACAGGCAAAACATGAGCAGGTCGGTCGACCGGTTGCAGCGCTCGGTCGGCTGGCCAGATGCAGGAATTAAAAAAACACGACATGAGCAGGTCGGTCGACCGGCTACAGGGCTCGGTCGGTCAATGCCAAATTCCTGCACTTCCAAAACAAAGGCAGGGAAGTGCTGAATAGCAGGTCGGTCGACCGAGCCTTTGGGTCGGTCGGCCGAACCTGATGGTTTGCACTTCTTGCCCTATTTTCATTGAAATGCAAATTCTTTCCAATCCAACACAATGGCACATGCATACTTGTTAGGAACTCATGCCCAACATCAATGAAATCAAGAGAAGTAGATGTGAGTTCAAAACTCACCTTTTAACCTCACAAACAAAGAAGATGAAGGAGCTAAAACACAAGGAGAAGACCAACTAATCACTACTTCAACTCAACAAGGTTCAATCTAAGAACAAACAAGTATTTTCCTAAGTTAGGTTTAGGAAAAATTTCTGAAATTGAAGGGGAGAAGAGTTGGAGAAGATGAAGAAGAGCTTACCAATGGTTTCTCTTTGATTTTGGAGCAATAATTTGGATTTGCAAGAGGATCTAGGGCTAGGAGTTTCTAATTTCCTTTCTCTTCCACCATTATCAGTTTTTAGCTTAAGTTTTTATGAAATGAATAAGTGAATGGAAGGAGAGAAGGGCTGAGTTGGTTTATAGAACAGTTTGGGTGAAACCCAAACCCAAAAGCCCACTTAGCAAATAGAAAAATTCGACTTACTCCAAATATATCGAAGCTTATAATCAAAAAGATCGCAAACGACGTTTTGAACTCAATGGAAATGGTCTTGAGACCCAATTCGACCGTTTGCAGAAAGTAACTTTTCAGACTATGATCCGACAATTGATGTTATATTTAAATAAAATATTTAAATATACAACCGATAAATATGCGGGTTGTTACAGACTCCCCTCCTTAAAGAAATTGCGTCCTCGCAATTCTTAAGAAGAAATAAGAAGTAACAACCACAAACATATCAACACAAAAGAATAACAGAATAAGAAATTCACCATAAAGTGCACAAAAGGATAAGTTCGAACTTGCTTGCTCAGAGAATTCTATGGATTCCTAAGCTCAAAATAATTTGGAAGATCGACGTGGTACAAACAATGCGTCAAATGATCCGAAGCTCAACAAAATGAAATACAACCAAAACGTCCGATGAACTTGGTAAAAAGATCATTCCATTCGGACATCAACAAAGAAACCATCACTTGTTGCTTACAACTAAATGCATTGGCAACACGATCCCTCTTACGGGAATTAAAATATCAAGATCATAAGATGATAGGAACTCGAACCAACATTAAGTTCCCTATGAGAAATAAACATTTCAAAATTATGATTGGTAAGGAGATCAAAAATCCCTCACCCAAAAGTAATGATGTCAATTACAAAAAGCGAAAACAACAGCTGCGAGCACTAGATCATAGGTGGCATATCTAGTCTCGGTAAGCTTTAATAGTTTAGAAACATAAGTGATAGCGTGTCCTCTTTTGCAAGGGAACGACATCCAAACCAATACGATTAGCTTTGGAACAAAAGATAAAGTCTTGGTTCCCTTCGGGAATCCCAAGAATAGGGGTATCCAAAAATAGTTTTTTTTTTCAAATAATATACTTTACCGAAGAGCTAAAGCTTCGAAATTTCATTTACCTTCATGAAATCATCTTTCTGGAAAAATTTCCTTATTTGAAGTCAATTTACTATGTCTGATTGTCTCATCAAAGTGTTTAGGAGATTCCTATCGATAACGTTGATCAAGCGCATCGACCAGAATTCTTATAGCACTCAATGGGCAATACAATCAAAAAACAATCTTTCATATGATAAACATGTTTCTAAAACTTTTTAAAAAAAAAATTCTCTTTATTTGTTTTAAGAACAAAAATCCAGTTATACTTATAAATAAATCTTATGCAAAAGATGTGCAAAGATTGCGAATTTCACCCAAAATCAATAAACATGAAAATGGAGTCATCGAGATATTCGCAGAATACTCGATTCATAAAATGGATGAAATGAGCTAGACAAACTGAATGACATAATACATCATTCATAAGAATCACAATGAGTGCGGAATGCGGTAAGTGGAGTGCTAACCTCCGCAACTCATAGCCAAATCAAAACCGGTGGCAAGGTCGAGCAGAAAAGACCTTAATACCACTCAAAGAATTGCTTAGGTGATAATCCTAAGACTAGACTAAAAATACCAGAAAATTCTCAAACTACAAGAATGAGAGAATCAACACTCTCCTCGTCATGAGGGCTTAAAGGATAAAATGATGCCATCAAATTTGAATCGAAATCACAAAGAAAAAAAAAGAATAGAAACTTTCCAAAATAGATGGAGACATACCTTATCCCCGAGAAGGGCCTCCAGAAGCACCTGTTACATTTAACTTGCCAGATGGTGAATTATTCGAAGCAATGGGACAAGTGGAACTATGATGACCTTCCTTCTTGCAATAGCGGCAGAAGAGAGGCTTAGGACAAGCTCGAATTATATGATCAGGAGAACCACAATTGAAACACTTCCAAATGGGAGGCGTTCCAGCAGGCTGAGACTGAGAATCAGATTCAACGGGCTTTTTCTTCTTGGAAGGGAAAAATTCCCGCTCATCCAAGGGAGACTGCTTTTTGTTGGGGTTCTTACGAACCTCAACCTCATTACCACTATCACACTCCTTCTCGACGGTTTCAAGATGAAGTGCAGAATCTACCAACTCCTCAAAAGAAAGCTTAAGCTGGAGCAACAAAGACTTCTTAAGATATTTCTTAAGACCAGAGACAAACTTCAGATTCTTCTTATAAGAAGTGCTAATGAATTCGAGACCATACTTAGATAAAGCCTCGAATGATGCAACATACTCAGAAACAGAAGATTTCCCTTGCTTCAACTCAAGGAAGCGCCGGGCCAAGAAAGCTTTCTCAGATTCAGGAACGAACTTGAGTTCGAATCGTTCCCGAAACCGAGTCCAAGAAAGAGCAGACTCATCAATTTCGGCTACAAGAAGCTCGTACCAATCAAGGGCACGCTCTTGCAATAAGCTAGAATTTACAAGAACTCTATCATGGTCAGAAATATCCATTCTAGAGGAGATACGCTGACTTCAAGAACAGACTCGGAGCCCTTAAACGGCTTTCCTCCAAGATGAACAAAATCACTGCGCAGGCGTGCAAAGGTAGACTTGCGAGGTGGAGATACCCGAGTAGGAGCTGGAGGCTGAATGCTCCTAAACAATTCCATAAACTGATCGGCAGACATATAAACACCATCCGGATGTGAGCCACTGGATTGCCCAACACCCGAACGTCGTCCCCTGCCTCTTCCAGCCATACGCTGAAGGTAAGATAAGAACAAGATTATTCACAAGGTAGATGATTCAAGATGGAATACTACGGAATAAAATGCATTCCTAGACGTATTCCCAACTCTATCTAACCTTGATGGAATAAAGAGACACAATGATTCAAAGATTTGTATCACTTGTACACTTTGATGTACCATAATATGTGCATCTATTCTGTGTTTATCATATTTTGTTCTGAACTCAGCTCTGATACCAAGTTGTGACGCCCCACCTCTATACCCACGCTAGCAAAGAGTATTAATAGATAATACCATCTGCTAACACGGAGAATAAGGCTGTTTAGGAGCGACCATCTATAGCCTTGCTTCAATTATCTATTGAATACATCGACAATTGCTTTACCCAGCAGATCGACATATCCAATGAATACTTAAAACAAAACCATAGGTGGCTAGAAGATCTATCAGAACAGAATATAACAACTCAAATGTAATATACATCACAAAACAGTTGATCATCATATACACATATATTGATACGCAACAGAGTATACAAAATAATACATGTCAAGTCGTATAGCAAACCACAATATACAAACGAGTTCGCAAGAATACATATCAGAGTTACAACAAAATAGGACTACACAAAAAGCTATGACAAAATGAAGCTAGCGGAGTAGTCCATGCGAAAGCAGCATAGGCTAAGTCCAAAGGCACCTAACCTGAAAGATCTCGGTCTGACCCGAGTAATTAATACACGGGTCAGTCTAGCTAAACAAATCAGTTAGATAAACTGAACAACAATAAACCTGCAAGGTTACAAAGCATAATAGATATCTCTAAAAGAGATAACACAATCATCTAACGAAGGATGAATCATATAGAACAAGCCTCATATCATCGGCAACATATAGAAACAAAGGATAAGAATATCCCAAAGCAAGCCATAAAGGCAAACAACAATACCGATAAATACGATTTCCACAAGGTAAACGCTATATTTCGTGTGGCTCCAAAGAACCAATACAGAAAAGCAATACCCAGGGAATATAATATCAATGAAACATCATGAGCGGCGGTGAAGAAACCACTCCAATATCTCTTGAGCGGTGGTGAAGAAACCACTCCAATATCTCTTGAGCGGTGGTGAAGAAACCACTCCAATATCTCTTGAGCAGTCACTCCAATATTTCTTGAGCGGTGGTGAAGAAACCACTCCAATATCTCTTGAGCAGTGGTGAAGAAACCACTCCAATATCTCTTGAGCGGTGGTGAAGAAGAACCACTCCGATAGCAATACTAAAGGTAACCGACAATCCCAAATATCTCTCGAGTTGGGGCAAAGGACCAACTCCAAAAGCGATATTAAAGGCAACAAGCTAGAGGAGACAGTCCGGAGACACTATCCCAAAGGCAGCATGTGTAACAAACTCCCAGAAAGGAATCCGAAAAGTGGTAACGTAAGTCTCATAACCACCCGTTCGCACTAAACGGTTTACTATCCGTTAGTTAATTTCACACTCAAAGCAGTACAAAATTCACCCCGTATCCTCAGTAAACCAAACCCGAAGGTCAAAACGATCAATTGAATAAGTCAGGGATTAATCGGAAAGATAAACGCACAGATTCATGGTCCGTGTTTTGCCCAACCATTTAATCACCCTTCCACTTCGCTCGAAGTGCGAAATTGTGCGTGTGTTTAAATAGAATTTATAAATTGGAGAAACGAGCTTTTAATATGATTAGAAAGATTATTTTATAAAAACCCGTTGATGAAGTCGAAAATAAGTTATCAAAGTCAAAGAGGCAATAACAACCACTAAGAAGCAACTTGAATCGATAAAATTTGGAAAACAAATCAAAATATGCAAAACTAAGCAAAACAGGCAAAACATGAGCAGGTCGGTCGACCGGTTGTAGGGCTCGGTCGGCTGGCCAGATGCAGGAATTAAAAAAAACACGACATGAGTAGGTCGGTCGACCGGCTACAGAGCTCGGTCAGCCGAAGCCAAATTCCTGCACTTCCAAAACAAAGGCAGGGAAGTGCTGAATAGCAGGTCGGTCGACCGGGCCTCTGGTTCGGTCGGCCGAACCTGATGGTTTGCACTTCCTGCCATATTTCCATTGAAATGCAAATTCTTTCCAATCCAACACAATGGCACATGCATACTTGTTAGGAACTCATGCCCAACATCAATGAAATCAAGAGACGTAGATGTGAGTTCAAAACTCACCTTTTAACCTCACAAACAAAGAAGATGAAGGAGCTAAAACACAAGAAGAAGACCAACTAATCACTACTTCAACTCAACAATCTTCAATCTAAGAACAAACAAGTATTTTCCTAAGTTAGGTTTAGGAAAACTTTCTGATATTGAAGGGGAGAAGAGTTGGAGAAGATGAAGAAGAGCTTACCAATGGCTTCTCTTTGATTTTGGAGCAAGAATTTGGATTTGCAAGAGGATCTAGGGCTAGGAGTTTCTAATTTCCTTTCTCTTCCACCATTATCAGTTTTTAGCTTAAGTTTTTATGAAATGAATAAGTGAATGGAAGGAGAGAAGGGCTGAGTTGGTTTATAGAACAGTTTGGGTGAAACCCAAACCCAAAAGCCCACTTAGCAAATAGCAAAATTCGACTTACTCCAAATATATCGAAGCTTATACTCAAAAAGATCGCAAACGACGTTTTGAACTCAATGGAAGTGGTCTTGAGACCCAATTCGACCGTTTGCAGAAAGTAACTTTTCGAACTATGATCCGACAATTGATGTTATATTTAAATAAAATATTTAAATATACAACCAATAAATATGCGGGTTGTTACATCAACCCTCAAGTCGAACACCTCAAGTCTTCAGGATTTTTCCATATTTCGTACTCATGCTCTACATCAACAGCGCTTTACCCATCACCAGCACTACATGGTGTACTTCGGAGTTGATATGAAAATCTTAACTCAAAGATACCTCCAACCCATAGTTGCTTTGCCTATTCCTTACAAGTGGAACTACAACTACTTGTATAATCAGAATTCTTAGAATTTGACATAAGAATATAATAATACTAGATAGAAAAGTATAAATATGTTCTCTTAACTTATTCTAGTTCCGATGATCTATAAACATAAGCTCTGATACCAAATGTGACAACCAAAGGTCACTCCTTAAATGGCGTGGCTACAAATGGTAACCTTAAACTTCCTTGTTTTACGGCTAGCATCTCGACTGTCAACCAACCCAAATTATCGGGATGTGTAGGGGTAAGAGACAAACCTTCGCCAGGATTCATAATGCGAGAACCCCTATCATGTAAGAAGAAACATGCCAACAAGGTCTGGTGAGTGGAAAATCAATAAACTATATAAAACTTAAATTTATAACGATTGGTTTCCATTTAATAGTTATGTTTGTTAAGGTTAGAAATTCAACCTTACCTTGTATTGCACACATGATTACTTACCTATCCTTCCCAAGGTACAAAATACTAACGAAGCCTTATGAACCACCCAATACTTCCAAACCCATTTACCACTCAATATTTCTAAATATGAAGTAGGCTTCTATAATCAGCACAAAATACTTAAAAAGGAGAAATAGCAAACTCTACCATTTATGACCTCAATCAAGGTAGACCACGCTATTTCCCAAGGTTGTTTTCAAATATTATTGTCAATGGTTGTGGATCCTAGCTAAAAAGAACTTTAACCAAGGGTTCCGACATTTAATCTCCAACTATTATTGCATATGTCATCAATAAAATCGTAGCCATGTAAAAGACGGTACTCAAGCTACTTAATACCGTTAAAAGGACTAAGCGGACATCTAACCATTTTATACCTATTTTCTAGGCAGGTCCTACATCACTTAATACACATCCCTAGGTGGACTCCTCACTGGTACTATGTTACTACGGCCTTAACAATGTAATAGACTATACCCAAGCCACTTAGCACCACATTAATAAGGACTAGGCAGACCTCTGACTATTTAACACCTATTTATAGGTAGGAATTTGTAACTTAATACCTAACCCTAAGGCAGACTCCTCATTAGTACTTTCTAGCTGACATGGCTTGGAATCTCACTAGGTTGTTTAACACTTCTTTAAGAAGAGAGGCAAACCCTTAGGTTAGTCAGTTAATAACTCAAATCTAAAGCAAACCGTTCCTGAAATATCACTATCACTCTTAATTATAAATATGGAACCTCATCAGGTTACTTCTTTAGTATGGAGGCGGGCCCTAATACAGCCACTTAATACCTCAACACTGAAGTAAGCCATTTTAGAGACATCCTTATTTATTTGGAAGCTCAATAGGTTGCTTAGTACTTCCTTTTAGGAGAGAGGTAGACTCTGTAGACACTTAATACCTCAAACAAGAAGCGAATCCCTATGGTGATGTCCATCATCGCTACCTGTTCGTCGACGGAATTTCTATCGGATTAGAAAACCGTCGAACGAATTTTGAAATAAAAAATAACCGCAAGCGCACGGTGTACGAATGTAGCACGCGGCGAATACGGGTCGATCCACAGGGAATTGATGATTTTAAAATTCTATTCAATCAAATTATACCAAAGTCGAGAGTGAATAGCTAGAAATGTAAAAACTAACAAAAACTAGCAAAAGAAAATGATAAAAATATGAGAGTTAAAAGAATAATTTAGAGATAAATCCACTCTCTAGATCATATAAATCAACAAAATGAGGTTATGATCTCTCTTTTCTTGTCATTAGTGAGTTAGTTGATGTGCTTATTATAAGTATGGTATATTTGTGCTATTAATTAGCTCAATATAAACCATCAAACTATAACACAACCACTAATACACATTTAACTCTCATGAAATATGACAACAAGTTGAAATAGAAATCTATTTTAAGCATAGCCTATTAACTATTGTTTAGAAATATAAGCTATCAAATTTCAATTTCAACATTCACTTCTTTGCCATAGTCATATTTAGATGAAAAGGCAATTTATGTTATGTTTGTTTAAGCATAGCCTATTTGTTATGAAGAACATAGACTATCAAATTCAAAGCTAAACAACATCATTAAACCACTTCAAATGTTTCCATTAAAGCACAAAAAGAGAGTATAAACATCAAAATGTTGCATCTGCATACTAGAGAGCTTCATTACCCCTAAATTGTAGGGATTAAGCTCTCATATTTGTTATCAAATCAACAAATGTAGAAAGCAACATGAAAGAAAAAAAGAAAGAAAAAGAGAGCAAAGCAAAGAAACAAAACTAATCTACTTGCATGAAATAAGAGAAACCTACACTACAACATGAAAGTAAATGAACATGAAAAGGAAAGGGCATGTATTAAATTGCATAAAGTAAAAAAGATTACAAGAAATAAAAATTGGCTAAGTAGCCATTAAAAGAGAAAGAGAGCTTTCTTTTATTTGATCTGAACTAAACTAAAGAGAAGGAGGCCTAAGAGAGACTAAGAGAGGAGATTGTGTTACATGAAACATATGGGTATTTATACATGTATGAAACCCTAATTCACTTTTTTGGGGAATGCCCAAAATGCCCCTTAGGAAGTGTGGAGGCCAAGTAATCATTAACATGTCTTAATCCCCCATTAAGTGTACATGAAGCCATTAAGTCCAAAAGCATGTGCATTAGCCTTTAATTTGTACATTAGGGTAGGTGGGTAGGTGGGGTCCTCCATGATCTTCACTTAGAATTATTTCCATCTTCATTCCTTTATATTCTTTGTGCATGCATATTTCTTCATGAAACCACTACTATTTGAGACCATTTTCCTACAAAAATATATATAAATTTCCAATCAATTTTTCTCAAAGAAATATATGCACTTAAACGACTGTTTTGCCCCTATATGAAGATGAATATGTGAAAATTTGGAATTAAAATGAATTTTGGTTAAAACAAGTTAAAATACCCAATATGATCATTTATTTAATTTAAATAGAATAAATATGGTGGTAAAAATATGCACATTTACGTGCACATCAAATACCCCCACACTTATCTTTTTATTCGTCCTCGAATAAACTAAAACTAAGATAAATCCGTTTTCGTGGGGAGCACGATTGCATTGAGCGTATGCAATAAGCCGTTAAACCTCTGGGTGTCCCCAGTAGGATGAGTGTTGTCTCGTGAGGGTTTTCAGCGGATACTACCCACAAAATCCAAATGCAGGATGAAAATATTTACAAATGCAAGATTTATTTACAAAGAGATGAATGCAAGTTTTTGAAAATATTTACAATGAAGGATTTATTTTTAAATTGACACAAATAAGTTAAATATAGGTTTTGGTTATTATCTTGAAAATTTATGTCATTTACTCGTCAAAATTTCCAACAAAAATCAAGTTATCATAACAAATAGACAATAGTTTAACTTGTTGTTTCGGTTGATAACAAAGTGTAATTATAAAATGGATCCTTAGTTGATTATCAAAGTTTATCAAAGTGGTATTTTCATTTCTTTTCAATAACAAATCAAATCAAATAAGTAAAAATAGTGCTAGGATTTCAATTGCTTGCTCCCTCATTATTTTCAAGAAAAATTACACACCTAGCTCAGGTAAACTGAGGCCAGATATACCACCCATGCACTGCCTTTCGGGCTTATGTGAGGGGAGTACAGAGCATGGCGAGTGCACACACTTTCATGCATACACTATCGACCGTAGGTTGTTGTTATTAAGTCTTTTTTTTTACATACATGTGTTCCATACATCATAACCGTGAGGACTTTTAAATGAGTATGAAAGCACATAATCAAAAATTCCAAGTAATCACCCCTGCATAACCGTGAGGACTTTTAAATGAGAGTGAATACTTGGATGTTATTATTATTATTATTATTATTATTATTTGAGAGGGAGTTTTGCAAAATTATCATAGCACCATCTAACTTAGAAGACAAAAAAAATGTTATATCCTTTACTTTAAATTCACCACAAAGATTTTCCATTAGGATGTATTTCATAATTAACACGTATGAACCTTCCTATATACCAGTTAAACCATTGTTATTTATAATCAAACTTCATTTTTATTTTTGTTAAGACGAATAAATTTTCAAAAATTTCAATTTAATAAACCAAAACCATATATTTATCTTATAGTTTTTCTTTAAAAATAAATCAAAATGCTAAAAAAAAAAATTGTATTTTAAAATTTTGATATTCTTTTGAGTTTTGGAAGAAAAAAAAATGAAAATTTAATCATGAAAAATCAAAAAGAAAATGAGTCTCCCCCCACACTTGATTTTGACTGTGTCCCCACAGTCAACCCAAGTGGAAGGAGAAAAATAAAATAAAAATCTAATATTTACATGAAAGATTATTATTTACAAGAGATGAGAAAGTATATAGTCAAAAAGTAAATGAAACGGTCTTCCAAAGACCAATTCATTTGTCTCGTCAAATGCGTGAGACACGGCTTAAGCACGAAAAACCAAATCGTAAAAGAATTTGAAGTTGATTGTCGATTTGGAAAAACGAATGTCGTTTTATTAAAAATCGTACGAGTTGTTTTATTTTCGATGATTTTCAGGGTCGACAAAACAATTGGTTGAAGTTCAAATTTATTTTCACCAATTTGAAATTCAAGCTTATCATTGAAAACATTTTCACAATTATTGATTTCAAAATCAAAATGGTGATTTTCATCTTCCCCTTCGGAATTTAACAACTCGTCATCCAAAAGTCCAAAAAATTCGTGTTCATTAAATTCGTCTTCCTTTGTTGGATTATCAACAACTTTATTACATAAATCAAGTTCAAAATTCAAAGTTGTTGTATTCAAATTTTCAGAAAAAGGAAGATCGAAATTTAAATCGAGTTTCGCACCCTCAAAAGAATTGAAATCCAACTCAATTACCGTATTTTCAACAACTTGATTAAGACCATCATTATCAAATTCAAAAGTTGTTATTTGAAAATCGTCGATTTGGGTAAAAGATGGATTATCACTTGACTCATCATACGTTGAGGTTTGATTTTGTTGTTCACGTTGTTTCATATAAGTTTCAAACAACAAATCCGTGTGATCATCGTAAATTTCATTCATTTGTTCAACAAAATCCAATTTATAGTTATTAAATTGAGAATTTTCGATTTGGATTTGTTGAGAACAAAAATTTTCACTCGTAACATGGTTAAGATTATTCCCATTGCCAAATTCGTTTGAAAAGTTGTTCCCATTTTCATGTTGAGTTTGGAATTCATTTTGGAGTCCGAAATTAAATTGGCATGGGTTATAATCGTAATCGTTTGAATTTTGAATTGAATTCAAATTTTGAAATCCTCGACTCGAGTTAGTACACAAATCAGAATTACATAAATCATTTATCTCTTGATTTTGTCGTGTAGACAGTTCGAGTAAAGATGAAATCATTTCAATGTTATTTTCAAGAGTCGAACGTTGGTCATCGTTTTGAAAATTTTGTTGTTCGGAATTTGAATTATTTACACAAAAGTTGTTAAAATATCCATACGAATTTGGAGTGAACTCATATGGATTATATTGATTTCCGCAGTTAAATTCAAGCGAGTAAGAAAAAGGAAACTCGGACATTTTCAAGAATTTTTTTTTTTTTGGTTTTTTTTTATAAACAAAAATATTTACAAGTAGAATCTATTTTTCAGAATCGAAAATTGATTTTTGTTTTGTTTTTGGATTTCAATTTTTTTTTTTTTTTGAAAAGGTTTTTTTTTGGATTTTTGATTTTAATTTTTTTTTTTTTTTTGGATTTTTGGAATTTTGATTTGAAAATTTTCAAAAGAAAAGAAAAAAAACTAAGTTAAGAAATATTAACAATTTTTTTAGTTTTGGATTTTGAATTTTTTTTTTTTTTATATGCATGAACTAATGCAACTAAGTGAATGCAAGGGTTAATTACAAATGATTTATCCTAAGTTAACCCAAAATTGTATATTCACAAATTGTCTTAGATAAACAAGATAGTTCTCAGCCAGGTAACGGGCAGGATTTATCGGTGCACCACGAATCACCGTAGCAATGCAGCCGAAGGTTTAAGTACCTTCAGAGGAACAACCACTATAATATTTATGAATCACCGTAATATTTATAAATGGTTATTACTCTGCCGTAGCCTAGACACCAAGAAATTAAATTGTTCAAAAAAAGACAAATTGTCAATATACAATTAAGTGTTATCGATGTCTAACCGTTATTATTAATCAAAATCTAAGATGAAATGCAGAACAGAAACTAAACGTGTATTAACAATGCAACTACGAATGAATTTTTTTTTTTAAATGCAAATGCAAGCAACCAACAATTCAATTCAAAAGAAACGAAAGCAGAATTTTTTAGCAAGCAGAGCAATTTATTTTGGCTAGCTAAGAAAGCAATTTTCAGCAAGCTATTCTTCCTTTATTTCCTGCTTTGGCAACCTGAAAATTAAAAACTAAGATATATACAAAAAAAAAAATTGGTTTTTTTTTTTTTTTTGAAAGCAAACTTAAAAGTAGGGTTTTACTTTAAAAAAAAAATAATTGAGAAAAAGAAGACTAAAACAAATGGAAAATCAAATGAAACAAACAAAACAAACGAAGAAAAGACTTGTATGTTATTTTTATTTTATTTTTTATTATGAAGAAAACAAAACCAGAAAACTTGCTTTTTTTTTGGAATGAAGCAAAACCAAAAACAAAGTAAGAGAAAACTAATTAAACAAACCCCTTTTTTTTAGGATCTAAACAAAACAAGAATTAAAAAAAAAACATAAGAGGGAAAAAAATTCACTTTAATAAGAAGGTTAAAAAAAAGGTCCACCCACAAAGATTACAAACCCGACCCAAACTTCCTCCGTTCACTTAAACTCTTCGTTGACTCTGTTAACCCAAATTCATTCGAACACTTTATTTCATCAAAACCGAAACTACTCAAATCCAAAATTCAAAATCAGTAACAACTCGAGATCGAAATAAAGAAAATTGAATAAGCTTGTGATAGCTGATTTCGATAGGATTGAATTAGGTCGTGAGTCAATGGTTTGTGGCACTGGTCGAATTCGATGCAGGTGATGGAGGGTGTTCGCGATGTTGCTCGAGGCGATTTGGCAGTTAGTGCTAGTTCGAGGTAAGGGTTGCTGTGGTTGTTGGATTATGGCTGGTGGTCCGCGATTTGGGTTTTGAAGCCGATAAATTGAGTTCGAGTGCAGTGAGTTCTGGATGGGGATTGGAGATGCGTTTGATTCGTGGTGGTGATGGTTGAATAGTAGAGCACAGGGGGATGGCAGCAACACAGGGAGGCGGTGAAGTCCTGGGTGCAAGGTGGTTGTGGTTTTTGGGTGATCGAAGTCGAGGAGGATGAAATTGATGTTAGGAGGGATTGGTATTTTGATGAGATGATCGCTGTTTGAATTGGTAGTGATTTTTGAGTTGGATTGATTTTTGTGGTGGTATGTGATGTTTTGGCAAGGTGGTAGAGGGAGAGCAGACACTTGAACGGGATGCTCTACTGTCTGGTATGTGAGCAGATAAGTGAGGATTGTGGTAGTGGCGATGGATGTTGAACAAGGTGATGGTTTTTTTTTTCTTTTTTTTTCTTTGACTAGCGATCACTGCAAATCCAAAGTGAGGCGGCAGTGAGTAGTGAACAGGCAAGTACTGCGTTGGGGGTATGAAGATGATGAAGTGATGGTTACTGCTGTTTAATTGAGGCAGTATAACAGGGGGAGGGGATGGCAGTAGCTTTTAATGGTGATGGTTGGAGATTGAATGGAAGGTGAAGTAACAGAAACTGTTGGAGTTGGATTTGTAAATGTGGTTGTTTGTAGTGGTTGAAGTAGTTGCTCTGATGAGAATTTGGTAGTGTGAAGTGGGGAATGTAATTGTATTGTGACAGAAATGAAGTGGGTAGGCAGCACTTTTGTTGTCGTTGAATTGGGAATGCAGGGTGGAACAAGGCAGCGGTGGTAAGGCTTTGTGCAGTTGTGATTTGGGGTTGTGAATTTGTAGTGGTGATGGATATTAATGAAGGCAGTGCAGGATGTTGTTTAGTGGTCAGTATGGAGGGGCAAGATGGTATGCGCAGGTGAGTTTTTATGTTTTGTTTTTGATGATTGGGGTGGTGGTTTATGATACGTGAATTGTAGAAATGAGCGTTGAATGGGTGGTGGAGACAATGTTTGTGGAGGCGATTGAACTGGGGGTTTTCGGCAGTGGTCAGCAGATGTCGGCGAGATTGGTATGTGAGATGGTGGTGCCGAAGTGTTGCAATGTGAAGTGCTGTATGGAAGAGCAGTGAAAGTGATGATTGATGGTGAATGTTCAAGGTGAGGTTACTGTTGTTAGAGCAGTTTGGATAGTGGTGTTTTGGAAATTATCAGAAAGGTGAATTGTTTTGTGTGGTGGGGGTATTTGCAGGTGGATGTTGAAGTAGAGGGCAAGAGAGTTGCAGGCTGTAGGAGTGTTTGTTGATGAGTTTGAATGTTCAGTGTTCGATTTTGGTGGTTGAGGAGGTTGAGGTATTTGGAAGTGGTATTGTAGTGGAGTAATGAGGTTGGTTTGGATGTAGAGGATGATAGTTGACGTGGATTGTTGGCAATTTTGCGGTAGAAGGCAGAGGGAAGAAAGTGTGGTAGCAACAGGCAGTGTTGTAAGTGGGTATTGACAGAATGCAAATGTGCACAGAGGCTGATAAGGTTTGTATAGGCAGTGGTATGATGAAGGGTTCACAGGGTAGATTGGCAGAGGGGTGTAATGGCTTATGTTGAAGTGAGGAAATGAGGCTTGTATGAAGGTGTGCAGGAAAAAGAATGCACAGTAAACAGTTAACAGTGTGTTTTTTTTTTCTCAATGTAAATGTAAAAAAAAAAAAGGAAATTGTAGAAGAAAAGGTAGATGCCAAATTGTAAAAGAAAATGAAAATAAAATGTTTTTGTTTTTGTTTTGAAATTGTGAATGGTTTTTTTTTTTTTAATAATAGAAGAGCAAATGAAAATGCAAAACAAGAACACAAACAAATGCACACAAACACTAAATAAACACACAAATCTTCTTTTTTTTTTTTAACACAACACACAAAACAAACACACACTAAAATCAAACACAAATAATTCGAAGAATAGAAAATTGAAATCAAAACAACTCCCCGGCAACGGCGCCAAAAACTTGTTCGTCGACGGAATTTCTATCGGATTAGAAAACCGTCGAACGAATTTTGAAATAAAAAATAACCGCAAACGCACGGTGTACGAATGTAGCACGCGGCGAATA
This sequence comes from Allium cepa, assembly GCA_030765085.1. Taxonomy (NCBI): domain Eukaryota; kingdom Viridiplantae; phylum Streptophyta; class Magnoliopsida; order Asparagales; family Amaryllidaceae; genus Allium; species Allium cepa. The sequence goes on along the minus strand of CM060942.1, from coordinate 379,422,420 downwards.
CGGGTCGATCCACAGGGAATTGATGATTTTAAAATTCTATTCAATCAAATTATACCGAAGTCGAGAGTGAATAGCTAGAAATGTAAAAACTAACAAAAACTAGCAAAAGAAAATGATAAAAATATGAGAGTTAAAAGAATAATTTAGAGATAAATCCACTCTCTAGATCATATAAATCAACAAAATGAGGTTATGATCTCTCTTTTCTTGTCATTAGTGAATTAGTTGATGCGCTTATTATAAGTATGGTATATTTGTGCTATTAATTAGCTCAATATAAACCATCAAACTATAACACAACCACTAATACACATTTAACTCTCATGAAATATGACAACAAGTTGAAATAGAAATCTATTTTAAGCATAGCCTATTAACTATTGTTTAGAAATATAAGCTATCAAATTTCAATTTCAACATTCACTTCTTTGCCATAGTCATATTTAGATGAAGAGGCAATTTGTGTTATGTTTGTTTAAGCATAGCCTATTTGTTATGAAGAACATAGACTATCAAATTCAAAGCTAAACAACATCATTAAACCACTTCAAATGTTTCCATTAAAGCACAAAAAGAGAGTATAAACATCAAAATGTTGCATCTACATACTAGAGAGCTTCATTACCCCTTAATTGTAGGGATTAAGCTCTCATATTTGTTATCAAATCAACAAATGTAGAAAGCAACATGAAAGCAAAAAAGAAAGAAAAAGAGAGCAAAGCAAAGAAACAAAACTAATCTACCTGCATGAAATAAGAGAAACCTACACTACAACATGAAAGTAAATGAACATGAAAAGGAAAGGGCATGTATTAAATTGCATAAAATAAAAAAGATTACAAGAAATAAAAATTGGCTAAGTAGCCATTAAAAGAGAAAGAGAGCTTTCTTTTATTTGATCTAAACTAAACTAAAGAGAAGGAGGCCTAAGAGAGACTACGAGAGGAGATTATGTTACATGAAACATATGGGTATTTATACATGTATGAAACCCTAATTCACTTTTTTGGGGAATGCCCAAAATGCCCCTTAGGAAGTGTGGAGGCCATGTAATCATTAACATGTCTTAATCCCCCATTAAGTGTACATGAAGCCATTAAGCCCAAAAGCATGTGCATTAGCCTTTAATTTGTACATTAAGGTAGGTGGGTAGGTGGGGTCCTCCATGATCTTCACTTTGAATTATTTCCATCTTCATTCCTTTATATTCTTTGTGCATGCATATTTCTTCATGAAACCACTACTATTTGAGACCATTTTCCTACAAAAATATATATAAATTTCCAATCAATTTTTCTCAAAGAAATATATGCACTTAAATGACCGTTTTGCCCCTATATGAAGATGAATATGTGAAAATTTGGAATTAAAATGAATTTTGGTTAAAACAAGTTAAAATACCCAATATGATCATTTATTTAATTTAAATAGAATAAATATGGTGGTAAAAATATGCACATTTACGTGCACATCAAATACCCCCACACTTATCTTTTTATTCGTCCTTGAATAAACTAAAACTAAGATAAATCCATTTTCGTGGGGAGCACGATTGCATTGAGCGTATGCAATAAGCCGTTAAACCTCTGGGTGTCCCCAGTAGGACGAGTGTTGTCTCGTGAGGGTTTTCAGCGGATACTACCCACAAAATCCAAATGCAGGATGAAAATATTTACAAATGCAAGATTTATTTACAAAGAGATGAATGCAAGTTTTTGAAAATATTTACAATGAAGGATTTATTTTTAAATTGACACGAATAAGTTAAATATAGGTTTTGGTTATTATCTTGAAAATTTATGTCATTTACTCGTCAAAATTTCCAACAAAAATCAAGTTATCATAACAAATAGACAATAGTTTAACTTGTTGTTTCGGTTGATAACAAAGTGTAATTATAAAATGGATCCTTAGTTGATTATCAAAGTTTATCAAAGTGGTATTTTCATTTCTTTTCAATAACAAATCAAATCAAATAAGTAAAAATAGTGCTAGGATTTCAATTGCTTGCTCCCTCATTATTTTCAAGAAAAATTACACACCTAGCTCAGGTAAACTGAGGCCAGATATACCACCCATGCACTGCCTTTCGGGCTTATGTGAGGGGAGTACAGAGCATGGCGAGTGCACACACTTTCATGCATACACTATCAACCGTAGGTTGTTGTTATTAAGTCTTTTTTTTTTACATACATGTGTTCCATACATCATAACCGTGAGGACTTTTAAATGAGTATGAAAGCACATAATCAAAAATTCCAAGTAATCACCCCTGCATAACCGTGAGGACTTTTAAATGAGAGTGAATACTTGGATGTTATTATTATTATTATTATTATTTTTTGAGAGGGAGTTTTGCAAAATTATCTTAGCACCATTTAACTTAGAAGACAAAAAAAAATGTTATATCCTTTACTTTAAATTCACCACTTTTAAAACAAAGATTTTCAATTAGGATGTATTTCATAATTAACACGTATGAACCTTCCTATATACCAGTTAAACCATTGTTATTTATAATCAAACTTCATTTTTATTTTTGTTAAGACGAATAAATTTTCAAAAATTTCAATTTAATAAACCAAAACCATATATTTATCCTATAGTTTTTCTTTAAAAATAAATCAAAATGCTAAAAAAAAAAATTGTATTTTAAAATTTTGATATTCTTTTGAGTTTTGGAAGAAAAAAAATGAAAATTTAATCATGAAAAATCAAAAAGAAAATGAGTCTCCCCCCACACTTGATTTTGACTGTGTCCCCACAGTCAACCCAAGTGGAAGGAGAAAAATAAAATAAAAATCTAATATTTACATGAAAGATTATTATTTACAAGAGATGAGAAAGTATATAGTCAAAAAGTAAATGAAACGGTCTTCCAAAGACCAATTCATTTGTCTCGTCAAATGCGTGAGACACGGCTTAAGCACGAAAAACCAAATCGTAAAAGAATTTGAAGTTGATTGTCGATTTGGAAAAACGAATGTCGTTTTATTAAAAATCGTACGAGTTGTTTTATTTTCGATGATTTTCAGGGTCGACAAAACAATTGGTTGAAGTTCAAATTTATTTTCACCAATTTGAAATTCAAGCTTATCATTGAAAATATTTTCACAATTATTGATTTCAAAATCAAAATGGTGATTTTCATCTTTCCCTTCGGAATTTAACAACTCGTCATCCAAAAGTCCAAAAAATTCGTGTTCATTAAATTCGTCTACCTTTGTTGGATTATCAACAACTTTATTACATAAATCAAGTTCAAAATTCAAAGTTGTTGTATTCGAATTTTCAGAAAAAGGAAGATCGAAATTTAAATCGAGTTTCGCACCCTCAAAAGAATTGAAATCCAACTCAATTACCGTATTTTCAACAACTTGATTAAGACCATCATTATCAAATTCAAAAGTTGTTATTTGAAAATCGTCGATTTGGGTAAAAGATGGATTATCACTTGACTCATCATACGTTGAGGTTTGATTTTGTTGTTCACGTTGTTTCATATAAGTTTCAAACAACAAATCCGTGTGATCATCGTAAATTTCATTCATTTGTTCAACAAAATCCAATTTATAGTTATTAAATTGAGAATTTTCGATTTGGATTTGTTGAGAACAAAAATTTTCACTCGTAACATGGTTAAGATTATTCCCATTGCCAAATTCGTTTGAAAAGTTGTTCCCATTTTCATGTTGAGTTTGGAATTCATTTTGGAGTCCGAAATTAAATTGGCATGGGTTATAATCGTAATCGTTTGAATTTTGAATTGAATTCAAATTTTGAAATCCTCGACTCGAGTTATTACACAAATCAGAATTACATAAATCATTTATCTCTTGATTTTGTCGTGTAGAAAGTTCGAGTAAAGATGAAATCATTTCAATGCTATTTTCAAGAGTCGAACGTTGGTCATCGTTTTGAAAATTTTGTTGTTCGGAATTTGAATTATTTACACAAAAGTTACTAAAATATCCATACGAATTTGGAGTGAACTCATATGGATTATATTGATTTCCGCAGTTAAATTCAAGCGAGTAAGAAAAAGGAAACTCGGACATTTTCAAGCATTTTTTTTTTTTGGTTTATTTTATAAACAAAAATATTTACAAGTAGAATCTATTTTTCAGAATCGAAAATTGATTTTTGTTTTGTTTTTGGATTTCAATTTTTTTTTTTTTTTGAAAAGATTTTTTTTTGGATTTTTGATTTTAATTTTTTTTTTTTTTTGGATTTTTGGAATTTTGATTTGAAAATTTTCAAAAGAAAAGAAAAAAAACTAAGTTAAGAAATATTAACAATTTTTTTAGTTTTGGATTTTGAATTTTTTTTTTTTTTTAATATGCAGGCTGTAGGAGTGTTTGTTGATGAGTTTGAATGTTCAGTGTTTGATTTTGGTGGTTGAGGAGGTTGAGGTATTTGGAAGTGGTATTGTAGTGGAGTAATGAGGTTGGTTTGGATGTAGAGGATGATAGTTGACGTGGATTGTTGGCAATGTTGCGGTAGAAGGCAGAGGGAAGAAAGTGTGGTAGCAACAGGCAGTGTTGTAAGTGGGTATTGACAGAATGCAAATGTGCACAGAGGTTGATAAGGTTTGTATAGGCAGTGGTATGGTGAAGGGTTCACAGGGTAGATTGGCAGAGGGGTGTAATGGCTTATGTTGAAGTGAGGAAATGAGGCTTGTATGAAGGTGTGCAGGAAAAAGAATGCACAGTGAACAGTTAACAGTGTGTTTTTTTTTTTCTCAATGTAAATGTAAAAAAAAAAAAAAGGAAATTGTAGAAGAAAAGGTAGATGCCAAATTGTAAACGAAAATGAAAATAAAATGTTTTTGTTTTTGTTTTGAAATTGTGAATGGTTTTTTTTTTTTTTAATAATAGAAGAGCAAATGAAAATGCAAAACAAGAACACAAACAAATGCACACAAACACTAAATAAACACACAAATCTTCTTTTTTTTTTAACACAACACACAAAACAAACACACGCTAAAATCAAACACAAATAATTCGAAGAATAGAAAATTGAAATCAAAACAACTCCCCGGCAACGGCGCCAAAAACTTGTTCGTCGACGGAATTTCTATCGGATTAGAAAACCGTCGAACGAATTTTGAAATAAAAAATAACCGCAAGCGCACGGTGTACGAATGTAGCACGCGGCGAATACGGGTCGATCCACAGAGAATTGATGATTTTAAAATTCTATTCAATCAAATTATACCGAAGTCAAGAGTGAATAGCTAGAAATGTAAAAACTAACAAAAACTAGCAAAAGAAAATGATAAAAATATGAGAGTTAAAAGAATAATTTAGAGATAAATCCACTCTCTAGATCATATAAATCAACAAAATGAGGTTATGATCTCTCTTTTCTTGTCATTAGTGAATTAGTTGATGCGCTTATTATAAGTATGGTATATTTGTGCTATTAATTAGCTCAATATAAACCATCAAACTATAACACAACCACTAATACACATTTAACTCTCATGAAATATGACAACAAGTTGAAATAGAAATCTATTTTAAGCATAGCCTATTAACTATTGTTTAGAAATATAAGCTATCAAATTTCAATTTCAACATTCACTTCTTTGCCATAGTCATATTTAGATGAAGAGGCAATTTGTGTTATGTTTGTTTAAGCATAGCCTATTTGTTATGAACAACATAGACTATCAAATTCAAAGCTAAACAACATCATTAAACCACTTCAAATGTTTCCATTAAAGCACAAAAAGAGAGTATAAACATCAAAATGTTGCATCTACATACTAAAGAGCTTCATTACCCCTAAATTGTAGGGATTAAGCTCTCATATTTGTTATCAAATCAACAAATGTAGAAAGCAACATGAAAGCAAAAAAGAAAGAAAAAGAGAGCAAAGCAAAGAAACAAAACTAATCTACTTGCATGAAATAAGAGAAACCTACACTACAACATGAAAGTAAATGAACATGAAAAGGAAAGGGCATGTATTAAATTGCATAAAATAAAAAAGATTACAAGAAATAAAAATTGGCTAAGTAGCCATTAAAAGAGAAAGAGAGCTTTCTTTTATTTGATCTAAACTAAACTAAAGAGAAGGAGGCCTAAGAGAGACTACGAGAGGAGATTATGTTACATGAAACATATGGGTATTTATACATGTATGAAACCCTAATTCACTTTTTTGGGGAATGCCCAAAATGCCCCTTAGGAAGTGTGGAGGCCAAGTAATCATTAACATGTCTTAATCCCCCATTAAGTGTACATGAAGCCATTAAGCCCAAAAGCATGTGCATTAGCCTTTAATTTGTACATTAAGGTAGGTGGGTAGGTGGGGTCCTCCATGATCTTCACTTTGAATTATTTCCATCTTCATTCCTTTATATTCTTTGTGCATGCATATTTCTTCATGAAACCACTACTATTTGAGACCATTTTCCTACAAAAATATATATAAATTTCCAATCAATTTTTCTCAAAGAAATATATGCACTTAAATGACCGTTTTGCCCCTATATGAAGATGAATATGTGAAAATTTGGAATTAAAATGAATTTTGGTTAAAACAAGTTAAAATACCCAATATGATCATTTATTTAATTTAAATAGAATAAATATGGTGGTAAAAATATGCACATTTACGTGCACATCACTACCAAATTAAGACAATTTAATCGTTCTAATTAATAAAGTAAGCCCAACCTCTCACTTCATCATGGGTCCTAGGACTAGTGATATCTCACATTAGCAGTAAGTGCACCTGATTGCTGGTAGCCTCAAAGTGAAGTGCAGTCTTCCATCGAGTGACTTTACTGACCTCGTATCACTAACCTACTAAGTCCAATTAACCGTCCTGAGTCTTTACTTATAACATCTTAAGTATACATTATATGAATTCTCTTTTTATTTAAGGCAATAAGATTTACTATAAATACTTATCTACCTATAAATCCTCTTTTTATGCTTATAAATGTCAATTTGTCCATAAAATCCTAATAGACATTTCCTAAGACATTTATGTACGATTACTAATTTCAAATTAGTAACCTTTTATATTTATTTTAATTTTATCAGTCCTTTTTTATCCCTTTGTCCTTATTAATTGTAACTCCTAAATTCATTACTATTAGTTGCCCAATAATTGGAGTTATAGTCTTTAACTAGCCAATTGCAAACCCTAATCTAATCCTATCCATTTTTCCCCACTAATTGCCCATTAGTTAGGTTTATAATAATTTATTTTCTAATAATTGTTGGTAATTCCTAATTTATTGCCCATTAATAGGAAATTCTACCCAATCGCTTTCCTAAATATAACAATAAGTAGTGAAAGTTACACGTAAATAATACGAATAAATGTTGTTCTTTTTTATTAATGCAATAAGTACGTATGAACTAATTATTCTTACCCAATATACTTTTGCCCATTAGAAATATTTTTCCTTCAAAAGAAATAGAAATGTTTGGTAATGAATATTTTGAGGTTATATTATATAAAAGTGATTTATACAAGAATGGTTTTATAAAAATGTTTTATAAAACGGAAAGAATTTCAAGGACTAAACCCAATGGTTTTAAGATGATTTTTGAACAGATTTGGGAAATGAAAATTATTATAGATTTGAAAGTACTTGTGAATATTAGTGTGAAATGATTTATCGCTTCGGAATATAAAATGATTTGTTATGTTACCAATGATTCGGGTAACCGGTAACTAAAAAGTGGGCATATTTTTTTGGTATAGTCCACTCTTGGAATAGAGGGATGTACTTATTTATCGATTGTATGAAGGCTGGGACCCAATTGCCTTGTTATTGGGAGAAACCTTCCGATCTGGTTGCATATGGTTTGATATGTTTTTATTACAGTATTTGGGATTTCCAAATAAACTTTTCAAAAGTGATTTGATTTGAGATCCCGAAGTAAAGTATAATTCGAATATAAAGGATATATATATATATTTCAAAAGTTTTGAAATAAGAATTCGAGAATAAAGTCCAAAGAGATAGTTTCCGTAAAGGTGATTAGATTTGAAAATCTAAATTTAAAGATTAAGCCTAAGTGGGTAGTTTTAGGAATTGCATATTTGTTTGTTGCATCGTAGGATCCATGAGTCCTATTTGCGGTAGGAGAACTACGTTGGCTTGATCCTGTACCTAATTGGGTAATCAATTAGATAGGGGTACGTAGGCAGCCACAAGTGGTAGTGATACAGCCCTTAAAATAATATAACCCTTTCATGTTTATCTGTTAATGGTTGTTGTTTATCTCTTGTTATTGTATTTTTCCCGCTTAATATTTTATTCTGCATTTGACATGTTTATTGAGTTAGCAGGAATGGCTATTGCTGTTTCTCCTATTAGAGTTGTGCAGCGTTAGATTTATTTGTATTTGGTTTGTATATAAATACGCCTAGTAGATTAAATTTATTACTCTGATAACTTGTAAAATTGAAATTTTATCCTATACATTTAGTAATGTTGAATAATTATCAAATATGGTGTATTTAGTTAGTAGTTTTCATTAGTAGTCTTAGAACGGACGGATTTTTCGGCAATTTCAACTGGTCCGGAAATCCACGTCGTCACAATTTGGAGATAAACTCCCTATATATATATAGTAGCAGTGGTCTCTTCATTATGAAATATCCAATGCAAGAACTAATCTCTACTGATCCTATGGGTGACTCCTTATAGGATGTGGTAGGAAAGTGCCTTCAGTTTGTCACGTTCCTGGACAACTTGTATGGATTAATGTCTAACGTTGCATTTCTAATTACATTGATTGATCTCTATGAACATATCATCCGTTTGATGGCGGAGTAGTCAACTTCTCTTAGCTTAACACCCTTTCCTGAGATGTATGAGCTAAGGAGTTATACATTTGTAGAAATCATTTTTGTGAGGATGGGATGGTAATGTGGCATTCAAAGAGAAAAAGATATGTGTTATGCAAAAGGTAAACGTGACCTCAGGCCTCACACTTGGATATGAACGAAATAGAGTAGATGTAGCAAGGTTATGTGGTTCCCAACCATTAGATATGATCATCCCCTTCTAAATATACTTATTCCCGCTATGACATTTGGGTTTTAAATTATTGTGGATGTAAGCAATAAGGGCCCTCAGATAGGTCGGTAACGACCGGGGTGATGATATTTTCGTACTATCTAGAGGAAGAGATAGGCCGGTCTTGTGTTGGTAGAGGTGCAGATGTTTTGTAGCCTCAGTACATTCCTTTGGAGATGTACTATCGGAAGGTAATTCCTTCACTAGTCATTTGTATGGAAATCTATCATCCACTATGTGCCTGTCATGATTTTGTAAAACCCACTTTATGGCTAGTATATTGGAATTTAATCAATGAAACAATTTCAGCTATGATTAATATTATTTTTATACTGGACACTAGTATAATATAATAGGATTTCATATGAAATGTTTTGGTTATCGCAAGGTAAAAACCCGTTCGCGTTAATGTGTGGGTGTGGTCTTACGAGATACCTTTGTTTTAATAAAAGAAAGTTTTTGTAACTTTAAAAATTCAGTTGAGATGTGGTTTCTCACGCTCACGCTGGTTTACTAGACTGATCTGGACGTTCTTCCCTTCAATGCTCGGGTGTAACGACCTGCATTTTTTTGGCCTTCGAAAGTCGACACCAAATACTACCACTATGTTACACTGTCTCACATCCAATCGACAAAATGGCAGATTGTTAGGGTAAATTAAAAAAAGAATGGAGAACAAAGAAACATAATCTCATAGTGGAATTGGCAACATATAATATAATAAGGATAGTATGAACTGTCACTTCAAAAATGCAAAGTACATCAGAGTTAAAAACAAACTTACCAGCTAGACAGTTATAAAATCCGGACCGTAAAAATGCCGATAGGTATACTATATAATACAGTGGAAAATAAAATATTACGATGGGTAAATCTTCAACTCCCCATCAAGACTTCCATAACACCATGGACAAGCTGGAAAAATACTCGGTCTGACTCGAGCATTATAAATAAATAACACCCGGATCAGTCTGGAAATACCAACATAAGATAACTCGAACAATGAAGATCATATAGAAGTTCTTGTGACCATGCCGCTAATGTGGAATGGAATTTTGCCTTACAAGAATAACATCCATACAGGCAAGATGAGAAATAAATATCGGGAAAACAAATCCCAATATGAATGAGCATAAATAATATTAAATCAGACTTGAAGGAATGGAAATAACTAAGTAAAATTCAAACTGGAAAGAATGGCTAAAACAAGGGAAACAGTCCAACTTGATAAAATGGACTAAATAAGATAACAGTCCAACTTGATAGAATGGATTAAATAAACAGTTAAATGCCATAGTGAGGAGTTGGGTTTACTTGTGGCAATTTAAAGCATCCTCTCACGCTTTTGGTTTAGTCATTTCTGACAAAGGATAGCAATGCTTAGCGGAGCAATAAATCGTCATAAAGTGACGTTAACAAAGCAATTGAAGTAACCGATAGCTAAGATACAACTATTGAGGTTATAAAATGACCGTATATGGAAATTGAGTCTTGTATAAGTATCACCACTCATTGAATTCAAACTTGTACTATTTCTTGGTTATCAAAAAAATCGAACAAGTTAAAGTACTGTTACCTCAAAGTTATGTCCAATGATTATTCTCAACTTTCGAAAAAGTGACAAGTTTACTTCTTCGATGTTTAGTACTAAATATACAAATAAATTGTTTCATATAAGTGATTCGTTTTACGGAAATTAATCCATTTTCATAAATAGGTCAAACTTTTAATTTTTTTAAAATGAACCGAACTTGTGCTTGATTTTCATATCGGTAAAACATTTTTAGAATCGATTCCTGATTGTTAAAACGTTAAGAGAAAAAAATTTCCCAAGTGCACGACCCCAAAGGCCTAAACCGACATCATATCGAACACCTAGAGAATTATCCAACCTAACATCCCAATAATCAAGTCCTAATTCCTTCTTATAATATCTAAAACAATATTAATTATCCCAAAAGATAATTAATCACATTTAAGATCCTTTAAATAAATAGATTCATTATCTTTAAATAAAATAGATAATTATTTCCAAACACTTTTATAATATCGGTAAATTAACTTTAAATCGGTTGATTACAACAATTTTTGTCACACTAGTTAATTTACTTAAATCTCTTTTACTAAATCAATTAATTAACTTTAAATATCATTAACTAAAAACATTTATTAAATTCAAATAATCATTAGTTAAATGAATCAGTATGTAAAACATCGTTTATTAAAATGATAAGTAATTTTAAATTCCATTAATTAAAACAATTAATTAAGTTCAAATAATCATAAATTAATTGGATTAATTAAATTCAAACTCCATTAGCTAAAATCATCAATTAAAAACATCATTTGTTAAAATGATTTATTTAATTAAAAAACAATTAAGATGGTTAACTAATTTCCAAATATCATTAGTTAAGACAATTGATTAAATTTTAAACAATCATTAAAAGTGATTAATAAAATTCAAATATCATTATTTAAAATGATTAATTACTTTTAGATATCACTAATTAAAATGATTATTAATTTCAGTTATCATTAATCGAAATAAATAATTTTAATTCCATCATCATTAATTGAAGTAATTAATTAAGTTCAATAAATTAATTAAACTTCATTATCCTTAATTAAAAGAATTAATTAAACTCAGATAATCGTTAGTTAAAACGATCAAATAAGTATAAAACATCATTAGCAAAAATAATTAAGATAAACCAATTTTTAATCATCATTTATTAAATTGGTTAATTATTCACAAATTAATTAATTAAAATGATTAATAAATTTAAATTACCATTAATCAAAATGATTAATAAATTTTCAATATTCTTTATAGCGGAAATATAAGCTCAAATTCATACGGTAGAGTTTTGGGGATGAAATTTAATAAACGACGGTATAGTGAAAATCACTATACCGACATTTAAACTATTAAATGGAACATTGGGAATTGATCTGAATTTGGCTATTAATATAACAACATATGAATGTAAGTAAATAACATACTAGCAAGAAACCCCATTTGGGTCTCTGTATAGAATTTTCCTGCAAAACAATGGTTATGGATTATATATAAATGGTTATGGATTATATATAGATTACCATATGGGTTTATAATGATCAATTAATATGTCATCCATTTTCCAAACGAAAATTCAACCAACAAACAATTAAACAATTTAATTAACACCCAAACAATCAATAAACGTTTATAACATAATTGATATGATATAATTAATTAAATGTGAGTTAAACTCACATTGATTTTTGTTTCCACCGAAACGGCCCGATTTCGAACTAAAATCGAATGGACGTTCGCTTTTTAGCCTAAATTTTTACTTGCTCCAAATCCAACCAAATAAACTCTAACTGCAGCTCTCGACGTCACAAATCCAATGCAACAAACGGCGTTCGAATCCGATCACGTACGAAGGAATTATTCAAATTATAAGATATAGACAATTTTGGAATTAAAATTAGAACCACTAGATAAAAATTACAATCATACCCCTCTCCACTAACTTCATCTTCATCCCCGATCAAAGACATCCCTATGCACGCACAGCCAAGCCAACCTGTGCATGCATGGCCAAACCAACCCCTGAGGCGATGAAATCGAACTACGACTCCACCATCCTCTCTCCCTACGCAAGCTCGACACGATCGACAAAAAAAATTCCAACCCACATCCCTGCTTCAAAATGCAACATGGCATTTTCAAACATAGATCACTTTACAAGATGTTTATAATTTGCAGACAATATCCACGCAAAACTCAAATCTCAAAAATTAAGATATGAAAATGCAGACAATATCCACACAAAACTCAAATCTCAAAAATTAAGATATGAAAAGATGAACAATTACGATAAGAGAATTAAATGAACAGGACAAAAAATTATATTCTTTAAATCTGTTTCATGTATTTATATTTTAATCTTAAATTGCAATTTCAAACATAGAGACCTCCAGTACTAGAAATTGACAACCTTCATGCAATATACAATATCTTTGCCTAAATGAATATGAAATAACAATACACTCACATCAAAAATTTCATAGTTAACCAGTAATATGCTACCTGATTCCGAATGAAGAATAACTAAAAGAAAGCCTACAACTACTGATCTGTACCTAATTAGTGTACAACATAAAAATACATCAAATATTTCAAAATAATAAGACCATCCATATTCTCATTCTAAGGCTATTCTAAGGCTCCACTTGATCGCTGTTGCCTTTATCAAGCCAGACTTCAACAGTGTTATCTTTTCCAAGAGCGCCAGATGCAATCATATTCTTTGAAGGATGGCATGAAACAGCTATTACTGTATCGATGTGGCTTTCTAATTTCTGCAAGATTTTTCTTGATCGAAGATCCCATAAATAGACAGAGTTATCTTCTGAACCGCTTACTATGTATTTTCCCTTTGTGATGGAAAATGCAGCAGGAATACAGTACTTGGAGTTTACGTGCCCATTGTATAACTTGACTATTTTTCCTGTTAAGAAGTCCCAAAGCCCCTGAATTCGAATATAGATTACTTTAGTATTTAAAAAATTATAAGAAATAAGTTGCATATAAAGTCAGACGTTCTTCACCGATGAGAAACAGGACCAAAGGTGAAGTTACTTTTATGCGGATATTGAAATTTTGTTAGCAAAATAGTATTGATCAATGATTAGTGTTTGAAATCTGAAGCAAACCAGAATATTTTGTAGAAAAATGGTGATGTGAAGCAGTCGTTACCATAAGATGAAGAAAAGGTTGACTATGAACACTAAGCTTCCATTATGCGCTTTAACCAAACATGTGACTAAGTCAGCTGAAAGGCTTAGTTATGACCAGTATAACCGCACAACAGTGGAGAAACCGACTGTTCGATCGTATAACTTTGATAAGAAGTATACATTTAAAATTTTTGTTAATATTACTTAAACATTAAGTGATAATATGTTGGAAAAGAATAAATTGAGATTTGAATCTGAAAATATGAATTTCAAATTTAAATATTAATCAAAGCATTCAAAATTATCGATTTGAAATTAAAATTTTAGAATTCGAAAATCATAATAGATTTGAATTTGGAATCTTTGATGCGCGAAGTAAAAGAAGAAAGTTTAGTGAAACCACGATGAGTCCACATTTTTAGGGAAACCACGATTTAACAAGATTCACGTTTTTTTGGCTTCAGAAAAATTAATTTTGATCAGTGACAGTAAGCAAACATTTCTAACGATCGGTTTAACTAGTATTATTTTTTAATTGTTTGTATTAAAATACTTCATTCAAAAATTGTCATTTTCGCATGGGTATGATTGATTATCAGATTTATTTAGTTTTGAAATGATTTAGAGCCAACGACGATTGTCGAGCCAAAAAAATATAAAGGTCATTTTAATTTCTGACTTTGTTCTAATTTGAGCTCATGAATCGTCGTGTTTATAATTTGAGAAACAAACAAAATAATCAATACATTGCTGAGAAATAACAGGGTTTACACACTTAGTTGATGGTTCGACAATGAGATCAAAGGTCACGGGGTTGGAACCCCGAAACTGACAACCTTGCAACAAGCATTCAAAGTATGTGTTTTGTAGATAGTTAAAAACAACAACAACAAAAACAATAATAATAAATCCATCGGCCCCGACCCTTAGCAAATATAGCGATTACAAGCTAAAGTAATATAAACAGTGAAGGGAAAATGTTAAAAATATGCATAAAATCAATATAAATAATACATCTACAAATACAAAGCATCATAGTGCTATTTTATTTACCGACATTTTATTTAATATAAACTAGCATTACATGTATTGCAAACTGACATTTTATGATAAGCGAACAAATTACTCGTATTGAAAGTTAATATTTACTTATATTAAAGTACAAAAGCAATAAAATGAAAATTGAACTAAACTGCCATGATAGGTGATGAAACTTTGACTATCAAAATGCCTTATGCATGGACCATGATATAATGTCCAAATTATTTTAATCGATATTTATCCACTCACTTGTTAAGTATTGTTTTATACTGTAGTTACTATCATGCCAAATCCAACAATACTGAATTTCCTGCCCCGAACATTACGGGTAACGATTATCTTTCTGGACCGATGGACATGGGACTTCGTTTTAATATCAAAATTATTAGTGAAACTATTAAAACCAATAAAAAATGCATGGACATGTTACTTCATTTTTATATCAAAATTATTTGTGAAACTATTTAAACCATTAATAAATGCATCCCAAAGCATATATGAATGTTTTACCCTAGGTTTCAGATTTCGGTTTCAGTCATTTAACTTTTTTCAAATTTCAATCAATTTTAATTGTTTCGGAAGTTTCGGTTTAGGTTTCGTATTTCTTTTATTAAAATTACATTAATACATGTTGTATACAAATTGTAAGGAAAGAAAATATAAATTACATTTCTGCCATACATTAAACAGCATAATTTTACATTCTCGTCCAAATATAAATGGTTCCTTCAGAAACGGTTATATCCAGCCCAAACATGTTCCCAATGTAATTATAGCTTACTCATTTGACATTTCACACCAAATTCTATACTTTTCAACATGATCATTCATTTTCAAAGCCATCTCACTTTATAATGAAGCAACAAAAAAGAAAAAAGAGCTAGGGTTACCAACTAGAGTTACGATGCTAGAGAACATGTAAGCACCTGCAGTTGCAAAGAGAGAACATGATGAAAAAGGAGCTCCTACAGTTCCGGTCATCTTTGTTTTGTGATTTTTTTTTTCTTTTATTTTTCTTTTCATTTCAGTGATTTCAACATTTTCTTGTCTGATTTTGAAATTTACAGCCATTCCTTTCTGGTTCTCCTGTTTTTGTGTTTTTGTTTAAAACAAAAAAAAAACTGAGTTTAATATTATGATTTTTGGGTTACAAACCGAAACGAATTTTTAGTCGGGTTCCATCCTGGGACTGGTCGGAACCGAACCGGGATGAATCAAATTTCGCGAATCTGAGCCGAAACATTACACCATGATTTTACCGCATCATATCCATGAAAGATCAATGATGAAAATCACGAGCATGGACTCGTAGAACATCAAACAAAGCCAAAAAGAATGTTTGATTATAAAAGAACTGTAATCCTCCCTAAACTCCGTTTTGAATGTAATTGTGTACGGTTCCAAGATTGTAAATAGGCGATTGAATATTGATGATAAGTTGATTAAAATAAGCACTCGACATTGATCTCAATTCTTGTTACAAATAATAATAACAAATTACTAAGGAAAAATTATGAATCTCAATCAATTGACTTTGCACATGTGCCCGCACGACATGATAATTATTTTCCGGATGGCGCATGAAAACTTGGCTTCAAATGAGAATGTGGATGGAATTATAGTGGAGGTCACGGTAGTGTAATGTCAATTCAAACATTATAATGTTGAGAGCTAAAAAACATCATCCCGTTGAAAGTGTGATGCTAAGCAAAATGAGGGAAAAACAACAGTTCAGTTTGAAAACATTATTCTTTGTCGACGTGGGGATACGTCATACGAGGATTAAAAAATTATATGGCATCTGATTATGTAAGAGATAAGGGAAAACAAACAAAACAAACTATGACATACAAGCATCATTGTCCAAGTGTTTAATTGATTCGGCTTTGGTGTAAGAGGTCACAAGTTCGAAATTTGCTTTCGAACGTTTATTAACATGTGATATGTTGTCTTAATGATTTGTTGTATATAAAGTACCATTAAAAAAAAACTATGACAATTTTTTTACCCTAATGGTCTAAGGAATTGTTATCATAAATCTTAAAAACTTACAATTTAAATCTTATTTCGAATTGAAACTGTCTTTACAATACTAATTCAAACATAATTAAAACCGAAATGAGTAAAATCACCCACTCCATCTACACTTATTTAGACCTTCGATGTTTTCTGAATAAAAGTGGAACCCCTTGCACGAGTCTTTCGCACGATAACGGATGTTTTCTAAATAAATTTAAAAAAAATTTACAAGAGAGAAAGTTGAGTTTTAGGTTTACATGTAGAAGTTCAAGTATCAAAATCAATTTCAAAGTGTGTACAGACCTTAAATATAAATATTTTGAATCTACGATTTACGATTTAAATCTCATCTTGATTTAAAGTTTTGAAATTTACTATTTAGGATACAAATCCCGTTTCGAAAACCTTGTATAGAGGATGTTATAAGGGCAAGTACATTCAATCTTCATGTGTATCCAAAAATAGTAATAGTTAAATGGTGTTGATGTTTCTTGAGTCTATGGTTGCAGCATCTATAAATATGTACATAAATAAATGGTTGGATGTTGGTTTATATGTAATATACCTTTTATGCTGTAAAAATGAAGCATTTTTTATCAACGATATGTATTCCCCTTTAATGAAGATTGTTTGATTTAAGAATAGAAAGAGAACAAGAGTGTTTGGCAGACAGTAAAACAATAAATTCAATCTTTCGAGATCCAAACTAAGCACTTGCTAAGACTAACATTAGCATTGCATCATGTTATGAAATTCTAGTAGAAGGGCTTAAAAAAGCCATAATAGCATTATCATCTAGTACAAAAATTACCATTAGCGATGCATTATACTCAAAAAGGTCAAGAAAATTTTCGTTTTAGTTTCAAGCTTTGAGTTCAAATTTTCTACCCTGTATTTTTGTTCATAATCTTTGTGGTGCTTGCATCGTTTATGTAAAATTATGACTCAAAATATTAGAAAACATCAAGAAATGGGAACACACACAATTATGTTGCATTCCAAAACGAAGTGCTAAATAAATAAATTTAGATAGCTCACTTTTTTAGGAAAAAACTTGAAATTTGTATTCTTAAACATCATTAAAAAATAAAAAAGAATAAAGTAAATCCATTTCTCATATTATAATTTTTGTTCTAATGATTGATGAAGAATATGTTGTACTACCAAGTTCAAATACCGGAATGAGAGATTAAAATTTAAATTGACTTCCACTGATGAAAAGAACACCATCTATTATGTGTATTATATTAATTTACAAGGGTGAAATTTGCTTACGGCCTCTGAATCTAAGGAGACGGCCCTGGACTGAAGCATTTTAAATGAAAAATTTTCATAAATTATTCACGAAGAAATGAATCATCATCTACCCAATGCACATGGCTCTCGCTTGAGCGGAGTTTGGAGGAGGATGACGCAGCGGATATTCAAAAAACAAATGAAATGGATAAAAATAGCAAGTGGTGAATTGATAATCCTGTAATGTCCGAATTCGTTGATCCGAAGATACCGAATTCTATCTATCTCTATCACGTTGATCGCGCACGATTCCGCGAAAACAGATCTACGATTCTTCAACGTTGATCTTGCGCACAAAATACCGTGAATCGGCTTCAACAAACGATAATTCGAGCGCACTCGAATTACGTAAGTGGAGATAGGAGTTAACACTCGACTACCAATTTAATGGAGGCACAAAGCTTCACAAGCAAAATTTTATTCAATTTTCAACCACCTTTTACAATGACATCACGTCCCTATTTATAGTGTTACAACACGACTTAAGAAAATTACAACACTTTACACAAACGATATAAGCAACACGGTACCAAAAGTACGACGACTCATCAATAGTGCTGCCACGACCTAAAGAAATAACATACAATCGACTTAAAATTTCACGACATAAGCTTTTATGCGACCAAAAAAAAATAACTCGTGATTTTTAAAAAAAATGCAGTGACTTCATGCTAACTCGGCTCCGACTTATGCTAGCTCGGCAACGACTTAACGGAGGCGACTCAAATTCTTCACGACACCAGTTCTCGCGACTCAAAAATATAAGTCGTTCGCGACTTAGGATTAACTCGCGACTCATGAATAGGTCGCTCGAACTCTGGGTAGCTCGCGCGCGGTATATGGAGGAGGCGAGGGAAGGGTAAGTCGTTCGCGACTTATGGCGGTGTCGCGACCTAGGGTTTTGGAATCGATGTAGGGTTTCGTGAGTGACGAAGCCGCGTGAGGGGATTTGAGAATGAGTCGTGAGTCGTGGTGATGGGTGGATGAGTCGTGAGTCGGTGATGATGGGTGGATGAGTCGTGCGTCGTGGAGAAATGGCGATAGGTCAGCCCCGGTTTAAGGTATGTACTTCATCAGAGGACAAGATGTACTTAGTCTTACCCCCAGTGCACAAACAAATATGAGACCAAAATGAAATAGTCATCGATTACAGATTTTATACTAAGTAGCTGCCAAAATTATTGCACATGATAATGTTATATCTCATTATTTAAACGTGTCAACAAAAAGATAATCGGCCAAACTGGAAAGAAGCATTTCAAAATGAATTGCTGCAGTCATCAATTATAGATTTTATACCGTGTAGCTACTAAAACTATTGCAAGTGATAACGTTATATCACATTATTAAAATGTGTCAACAAAAAGATAATCGACCAAAATGGAAAGAAACATTTCAAACTGAATTGCGGTCCCTAGCAAGTTGAGAAGTTTCTGGGTTTATATTGTCAACACTCAAAAATTAAAATAAAGATGTCAAACATGTTGGTTACTGATGGGTATTCACATCAAAATATAATGGAAAGTGTAAGATTGTTTACCAGAAAGATCAACTCATTGCGATGGGTCTCACGGAAACCCAAGATTTATTTTTATGAGACATCGAGACAATACCTAGTAAGTATACTGGTATCAAAAGACTGGTAATGCATCCAGTAGACGCGTTAATTGTGTATCTATATGGAGCTTTACTCAAATTCATATGAAAGTCCCTAAAAGATTTAAGATTACAAAATGAAAACCACATATCATGTATTTATTAAATTTCAAAGAAAAATAATCCAAATGAATGTTGGGTTAACGCTAAAATTTGAACGCTAACACCCCGGTGTATGAAGTGAGATCGTGAAAGCACCATCCGATAGCTCGGGAACAGATTATAAGCAGATAATAGTGAAAAAACAGTAAACAACAGCAATTTTATAGTGGTTCGGCTTAAGAGATAGCCTACGTCCACTTTGAATATCTTTATTAACGATTTGATTAAAAGTCAATGCAGTTACACTTTGATTACAACACACTTTGAGTTTCAAGTGACTTAGAACAAGTAGCCTAAACTTCAATGTCGATCCAAATCTTTAAACACGTGTTTGACATGTTTGATTTCTTCGTGAAGTTTCTTGAAGGTGTTGAAGTAGTTCAGAATGCAGCAGAGTAACGGCGCTTGAAATGAATGAGCCAAAAGTCCCTTGAATGTTGGGGGTGGCCATGTATTTATAGGCAAATCTGGATAGAAGTTTTTCGCCCAAGTCCTGAGTCGTGACCGACTCAGGCTAAGCCGTGGCCGAGTCAAGTTGAGTCGTGGCCGGCTTATCTGATTAAGCATTTGGTCTTCTCACTAGCTCATTCTCTTGCTGGATTCTAAGGCAAGTCCTGAGTCGCTGGCGAGTCAATTCTCACTGGGACATGCATTGTAGCAACGGAATACGACTCAGTGGCTTTAAGTCGCGGACGAGTCATCCTGAGTTATGAGTCATCAAGTCATTTCTTAGGTCGTCAATCCTTTTGAGTCGTTTCTTATGATGAGTCGTGGACCTGTTGAGTCGCTGAGGCAATACCTTTGATGAGTCGGTAATGCATTGAGTCGGTCCTGCCTTGTGAACCGTTAACCCCTTGAGTCGTAACCCTTTAAGTCGCTTTGAGCTTTAGGTCATTAACTTATTGAGTCGGTGACTCGATGAGTCGTGAGGCTTCCTGAGTCGTAGATCCTTCCTGAGCCGTTAAACACCTTAAGTCGTGGCTCATCCCAAGCCTTAACTCGTTGACTCCTTTAACTTGTAGGCTGGAACGGGGTTAACATGTTGTATAATTGTTTAAGGGAGTAATTGATCAAAGAATGTATCAATGACTCTGTATGTCTATGTGCGTGTTCATCAAGAAAACTGAAACCATATACACTACTATCAAAATATACATTGATACAAAACAATTCCAAAAAACTTGAAATAAGTATTGGATGTTTATAGAAAGAATTTGAAATGAAAGACCTTGGAAAGATAGTATTTCCTTGGTCTGCAGAATGAACACAACTGCACTCTTATCCTTATCCATCAACAACATAGAGAGAGAAGAATAACTAAAGCATTTTAGCATGGTTAAAAATCATCAATTGAGTTCATCCATGGTTGTAAGATAACTTGCATTGACATAATTGGTACTCTTTCATAGCTAGCAGGCTAGCTGCAATGACCCTAATTCTTAAGCAAAATTTTTTTTTTGCTTACATACTTAACTAAGACTACCTAGGGTCATCCTTACCTATTCTCATATTATCCAGGATCTTTCTCAATATAAAAATATTGTTTTAAATCTAAATCTTTCCTAACATACATATATGAAGATATCTATGTTATATCCTACTAGAATCAGAGCATAATAATAATAGGGAAGTAGAAATCTTTTTAAATCTATTAAAATGTGATAATTCCCTAATAAAAGATTTATTTTCACATTCTGATTATTGACCATAGAATCCACTGTAACATGTAGTTTGGTCTGTTATTCTAATTAAGGAATGATTAAGTAATAATCTAGTGGAAGAAAGCTTTTTAATATGGATGTTTGTGTTAAAATCTGCATAGTTTCAAACTCAAGCTAAAAGAAAGTGGATCCTAAGTGAACACAAGCAACATCTAGGCGTAATGGAAACGCGCCTAACTTACACATGAGAGGTCACGAGTTCAAGTACTATGCTGGTCAGTTCAAACTCAATTTTTGCTTTCTTTTTTTTTTTTTCCTGCAGGGTTTTAAAATCTGATACCTACCTATCTCTATACATATACACTTAAGTTTTGCCTATAATCTAACATACAAAACAATATTTCTTGCTTTATTATTTTCAAAACCCATTCCTACTACTTTTCTAGGAATTTGTATTTATTTTGTTGCCTAAATATCAACATGTACACAGATATACAGGTACATGTCTATGTTTTTGTTCATTTTCCAGAAAAACTGGGTTCAAATGGTTCCTAGCTCCATTTTTTTTAAAGTGTGTATGTGGCCTGACCTATGGTCTAACTGTTTGGTTAAAGAAACCATTCTTTTACTTGCATTTGGACAAGTTTCAGTATCAAGACATGAAAGTGTAACAGTTATAATTCTTTCTGGATTTTCCCAATATAATTTCCTATATATCTATCTTTTGAAAAGATTTAGGATTAACTAAAACCATCATAAAGTGATCATACTTATAAAATCCAGTTTTTCCTTTAATCAAAACAACTTTAGCAAATAGATAATCAATTCAGCTTAACTTCAATATTCTTAATACATACCAAACCAGAAAACAGAAATAACATAACACATATCTCTTGCAAGTTCTTCCCACTTAATACATCACTAGATTCATTTAAAATAACTGAATAATTCCAAACTTTCAAGGTTTTGCATAACAGCCTAAACAGAACTATCAAATTTTCCAGATTACATGCAAATATCTCATTCTAAGTTCTTATTTAACTCTAGTTTAGCATGCTTATCCAATCATTCTCATTAGCCTTAGCAGCTTCCTATTTAGAGCCAGCATTCCCTGAAAAAGCATTAAGGGCTGCCCCATTTTAAATGAGACACCCCAGTTGCCATAAACAAACAAGGGTCAGATACAAGATCTGGTATGAGCATCATCAAAAATTCCATGATATTAAGTAATTAAGTGAGACCTAAACATTTTGTATAGATTGCATTTACCAAATTTCTTCCTAGCCTCATCTGCCATAAGGAATCATGGGGACACATTGCAATAAAATAATTCACAATATTGCACAAAGATCTCAGGGCTTAAACAAACCATGTGTCAACTTGCATACTTTAAATACAACAAGCATTCCAGCAGTTCTCTTGGCTCACAATCCTTTGTTTATTTACTAAGTGTTCATGTTTGATCCTATCATGAGATAGCTAGGTGACTGAATCACAGTGTACATGAAACATTATATAGAGCTCTCAAGCATAATTCCAGAACAAGCTAACTTTCATATCCAGGGAATTCATATCTACAAGTATTCTGGTTTAAAAGAAAATACAAGAATATTTGTAACTGGGAATAAAGACTAGGCATGTGGGTTATTATTGTTTCACAAGCAACCATGTTTGAACTAAATTCAAGATCTAGCTTAAACAAGATTTCTGGCCCATGGTTTTCTATTTGATCAAAGGTTCAGCACATTAGGAATTTCCATTGCAACCTTGAATCTTTCATTTGAGCCTCAGCACTTACACAAGTGTAATGCAACTCATATACATATGTTTGTCATGCCATAACTAAACCAGCTACAAGCATTCTCTATTTACTATTACATTTTCATACTATAACATTTCTGGGTATAAACAATCAGAGCATAATACTCACTATCAAAACTAAAAGCATTTAGAAACACCCATTAAAGCATCCATTAAAATCATAGTAATAAAATCCAAAATATGCAGAAAAATTAGCATAAGCTAGGCTGCCTCATAACAGGACTTAATGCCATGGATTAGTGAGATTACTCACAGAAAAATGCTTCTCCTGCTTAAATCAGAAAGAAAACCTTTTAAAACTTGCTTTTCTGCTTGCAAATATTTTCCTCTTTGTTTTCTTAAATGTTTTGGGTAGCAAAATGATTCTTTTCTGGTTTATACTTGAATTTATAAGAGAAGTTTTCTAGGGTTTATCATTGTAAAATCCCATTCCTACCCTGGCCAAGACTCATGCATTTTGCATTTCAGATTTGTTCATTTTCACTTTTGATACCCCGGCCATATGTGGTGCTTACTTTCCCTTATATTTTTTTTTCTTTACCTTTTCAAAATATATCCTATTCTTACCAAGTCATGAAAATTGTGTGACATTGTCACTTGTTTATTTTCTAGAAATCCTCCTTTCTATTTCTGCCTAAAGCAATTATTCTGCTTGCAATTTGTCTTTTGCCATTTTAGTATTACAGTTTTCTTTTACTTGCTTATTTCTTTTTAACATTTTCTATTCTTACAGAAATGTACATTTGCATACATATCCTATCTAGGTTTATTTAACTCCTCCTTAATTTCAGAAAGATATGCACCTATATGTGCATACAGACTTTTAAATCCCTGTAATATTTTCTTTTCTGGGTTTAAATAAAATATGTTTACTGATTCAAAACAAAACTTACTTTTCCTTATTTTCTTGGATGATTCATATAATTCCAGAGATCAAATATCCATATCACAAAATTATGTTTGTAATACTTTTTAATTCTTGTTTTGATTTCAGTGGATTTGGAGTTCTTTCTTGTGCCATATCAGTGTGCACACACTTGAACACTTTATTTTTTTTTTCATGTATTCTTATACAAATGAATTCATATATTTTCAAAATTCAACCAAATAAGATTCTATGAATTTCTGGGGCATTACAATCACCCCACCTTTTTAGGAATTGTGTCCTCACAATTTTCTCATTCATTTTTTTTTTTTTTTTATATTTCTAGATTCTCCTAAAATCTATCAGACATTGCATAAGCAAACAATTCAGTCAAAACAACCATACATATTAAACTTTTAGGAATTTAGTTTTTTTTTTTTTTTTTACCTTCCACTACAAAAAGTTTAGGGTAATCCATCTTTATTTTATCCTCCAATTCCCATGTACAGTCCTTAGGGTCTAGGCTCCATTGAACCTTTACCAATTTTAAAGTTTTGTTCCTCAACTTCTTTTCCTCTTTAGCCAAAATCCCCACGGGTTCTTTCTCATAGACCAAATCAGAATTTATTTGAACCTGAGTGGGTTTCTCTAGAATCTCTTCTTTATCATGTACCCATCTTCTAAGTTGTGATACATGGAATACATTGTGCATTGCACTCATCTCTTCAGGCAGCTCTAGCCTATATGCTAATGAACCTATTCTTTCCAAAATCTTGTAAGGTCCAACATATCTTGGGGTAAGTTTTCCTTGCTTGCCAAATCTTAACACCTTCTTCATAGGTGAAACTTTGATGAAAACATAATCACCAACTTCATATTCTACCTGCTTTCTCTTTTTATCTGCAAACTTCTTTTGCCTATCTTGAGCTGCTGCCATTCTTCTCCTCACCAGTTCAATTTTCTCTGTGGTCTCTTTTACATACTCAGGCCCTAAGACAGCCTTTTCTCCTGCTTCAACCCAACATATTGGTGACAAACATGGTTTTCCATACAAGGCTTCAAATGGTGCCATGCCTATGGTGCTTTGATAACTATTGTTATATGTAAATTCAGCCAAATGGAGGTGATCTTCCCAATTACCTCCAAAGTCTAATATACATGCCCTCAATAAATCCTCCAAAACCTTATTTATCACTTCAGTTTGACCATCTGATTGGGGGTGGTATGCTGTACTCAAGCATAATTCACTCCCTATGGCTTTTTGAAAGCTCTTCCAAAATCTGGAGGTAAAGATTGTGTCCCTATCACTCACTATAGTTTTAGGGATTCCATGCAACCTTACTACTTCTTTCATGAATATCTGAGCTAGTTTAGGGGCATTTCTTTCTGCCTTTACTGGTATAAAATGTGCCACTTTGGTCAATCTATCAACTACTACCCAAATGCTTGTATTTCCTCTCTTTGATCTAGGCAGACCATCTATGAAATCCATAGATATATCTTCCCACTTCCACTGTGGTATACTTAGAGGTTGTAATAGGCCTGAGGGTCTTTGGGTTTCTGCTTTGACTTGTTGGCAAGTCATACACTTTGCAACATATTTGGCCACATCAGCTTTCATCCCTGTCCACCAATAATCCCTCTTCAAGTTTTGGTACATCTTGGTGCTACCTGGGTGTATAGAATACTTGCTTCTATGATATTTATTAAGTATCTCTTCCTTCAATCCTATATTCTTTGGAACACATACCTTACTCTTATTCCTTAAGTAACCATTCTTATCAATGTGGTAGTTTGGTACTTCTTCTCCTTTTTCTATTAGAGATTTCTTTTCTAACAAATCTGGATCTTCCTCTTGCATTTTTCCCACTTTCAAAATTAAATCTGATTGCAAAGTTATCAAACTTAATTTTCCCTTTTTCCCTTCTTCAATCATCTCCATGTTTACCTCATTGTCTTCCTCAATTTCCAAATCAGTAAGTAGGGATAAATTTTTAAACTCTTCTATCATTAACATGGCTACTTTTGCGTGCTGTCTGCTCAAAGCATCTGCAACCTTATTAGCTTTTCCTGGAGTATAAAGTATGTCTAAATCATATGCTGCTAAAAATTCAACCCATCTATGTTGCCTCATATTCAGATCTTTTTGTGAAAAAAGATATTTCAATGCCTTATGGTCAGTGTATAAAATGAACTTTGCACCTAGAAGATAATGTCTCCAGAGCTTTAGTGCATATACCACTGCTGCCAATTCAAGATCATGGGTTGCATACTTTGATTCATGCGGCTTCAGTTGCCTTGATGCATAGGCTATAACTTGGTCTTGCTGCATCAATACAGCTCCTAGCCCAGAGCCACTTGCATCAGTATAAACAATCAAATCCTCATTTCCTTCTGGTACTCTCAACACTGGTGCATTGACTAAAGCCTCTTTGATTTTACTAAAGGCTTGTTCACATTTCTCAGTCCATCTAAAGGGTTGGTTCTTTCTAGTTAGGTTGGTAAGAGGTGATGACATCTTAGAAAAATCTTTTATAAATCTTCTATAATACCCTGCCATTCCCATAAATGACCTAACTTCTCCCACTGTGCTTGGCCTTTTCCATGCTTGGATAGCCACAATTTTATTGGGGTTCACTGAAATGCCTTTGGCAGATACAACATGCCCAAGGAAATGCACCTCTTCTTTCCAAAATGCACACTTAGAAAATTTGGCTTTTAAATCTTTTTCTCTTAATCTTGACAAAACAAGGTGTAAGTGATTTTCATGTTCCTCTACTGTTCTAGAATAAATCAAAATATCATCAATAAAAATCAATACAAACTTGTCTAAATAATCCCTGAATATCCTATTCATTAAGTCTACAAAATATGATGGGGCATTTGTCAACCCAAATGGCATGACAAGATACTCATATAAACCATACCTAGTGTTAAAGGCTGTATACTTAACACTTGAGTCTTCAACCTTCATCTGATGGAATCCAGATGCCAAGTCTAACCTAGAAAATATTTTTGCTCCACTAAGTTGATCAAAAAGATCATCAATTCTAGGTAAGGGGTACTTGTTCTTGATAGTGACTTTGTTTAACTCCCTGTAATCTATGCACATTCTTAAAGTACCATCATGTTTCTTTACAAATACTACTGGAGCACCCCAGCAAGAGTTACTTGGTCTTATAAATCCTTTGCTTTCTAACTCTTCTAACTGTTTCTTTAATTCCTTCAACTCATTTGGCCCCATCCTAGTGGGTTTCTTAATAATTGGACTTGCTCCTGGTATCAGACTAATCTGAAATTCCACTGGTCTGTGGTGTGGAACCCCCTCAACTTCTCCAAACACATCTATGTATTCGTTAATTATGGGGATTTCTTCAATAGAAGGCTCACTGGAATCCTTATTTAAGTCGATCAAGTGATATAATTTTCTTTCTTTGGCTGTTTCACACAAAATTGTGATTCTTTGACCTCTAGAATTTTGTAATGATATGGTGGATGAGTCTAAATTAATTATGGCTTTGTATTGCCTTAACCAGTCTACACCCAATATAACACCTATATTTGGGTAATTTAAAACATATAACTTGGAAATAAAAACATTTCCTCCTATGTTTAATCCCACATCCACACAAATCATGTTTAAAACACTAGAACTTCCCAATGGGCTTTGCACTAACAAAGGAGTTTCAACCAATATGCAATTTAATTTAAGCAATGCAACTAATTCATGGGAAATCATAGAATGTGTTGCCCCTGTATCATACACTACTGATATAGGTAAGGTACAAATAAATAAGGTACCTTCTACTTGACCATGATTTTCTGCAATAGTCTCTACTGTGGATTTGCCCTTGCTCTCCAAACTTGCTAGCTTTCCTTGCTGTTTATACTCAGGGCAGTTTCTCTTGATATGTCCCTCCTTTCCACATAGATAGCACTTGAAAGCTCCTCCCTTCAATTCTGGGCACCTTGGTTTGATATGTCCTTCTTTTCCACAATGATTACATGTTATTTTCCTTTTTGTATCAGTGGTCTTAGTATCATTAGTTTTCTTACTTTCTATCTCCTCCTTCCTCTTGTCATAGGGGTGATATCTTCCTTTATTCTTCTTATTGTTGTTATTCTTAAAACTCCTATACTTCTCCCTTTCCTTGTCATGTTGCTCAAATTTTAAGGCCAGATCAATGACTTGATCAAAAGTTTTATCTACATATGGCAACATGGCCCTACTAAGCCCTGGATTTAAACCCTTAATATACCTATCATTCTTTGATGCCTCATCAGCCACAAGCATAGCTCCATACTTAGACAAGCCTTCAAACCTATGAGTATATTCAGTCACATTAAAAGTTCCCTGCCTAAATCTGATGAATTCTTCAAGCAGTAGAGTTTTGGCTGATGCTGGAACAAATCTAGCTTCCAACATCTCCTTGAATTGATTCCAAGTGATTTCATTCTCAATCCTCCCAGCTATGACTACCTCCCACCAGCTCAAAGCCACACCTTTCAGTTGTCTTGAGGCCACTTGCCTCTTCCTTTGATCATCCAACTGCATGTCATTGAAAATTCTATCCAGTGTTCTCAACCATGTTTGAATTTCCATCACATTTTCAGTCCCTTCAAAGCTCTTGCCTCCTAAATTGGTATAAGTCTTTAATAGTTTGGAAAGTTCCTCATGTGGATTCTCAAGTCTCTGCCCTACTCCATCCCTTAAAGCCCTCATAAAGTCTTGCATATCAAGCATTTGTGGTGTACATGACCCTGCATTGTGTTGAGATCCTCTTCCTACCATAATTGGACAACTACAGTATGGGTAGATAAGGTTAGTTTATCATGAGAGTATATATATATCTATATATTTTAACTTTCTATCTATATTATTATTTTACTCAAACAGTACATACATATGATTATAGTGCTTCAATCAATCAATACAATCTTTCTTAGCTATGTATAAATTTAACATAGCTCTGATACCAAATGCAATGACCCTAATTCTTAAGCAAAATTTTTTTTTTGCTTACATACTTAACTAAGACTACCTAGGGTCATCCTTACCTATTCTCATATTATCCAGGATCTTTCTCAATATAAAAATATTGTTTTAAATCTAAATCTTTCCTAACATACATATATGAAGATATCTATGTTATATCCTACTAGAATCAGAGCATAATAATAATAGGGAAGTAGAAATCTTTTTAAATCTATTAAAATGTGATAATTCCCTAATAAAAGATTTATTTTCACATTCTGATTATTGACCATAGAATCCACTGTAACATGTAGTTTGGTCTGTTATTCTAATTAAGGAATGATTAAGTAATAATCTAGTGGAAGAAAGCTTTTTAATATGGATGTTTGTGTTAAAATCTGCATAGTTTCAAACTCAAGCTAAAAGAAAGTGGATCCTAAGTGAACACAAGCAACATCTAGGCGTAATGGAAACGCGCCTAACTTACACATGAGAGGTCACGAGTTCAAGTACTATGCTGGTCAGTTCAAACTCAATTTTTGCTTTCTTTTTTTTTTTTTCCTGCAGGGTTTTAAAATCTGATACCTACCTATCTCTATACATATACACTTAAGTTTTGCCTATAATCTAACATACAAAACAATATTTCTTGCTTTATTATTTTCAAAACCCATTCCTACTACTTTTCTAGGAATTTGTATTTATTTTGTTGCCTAAATATCAACATGTACACAGATATACAGGTACATGTCTATGTTTTTGTTCATTTTCCAGAAAAACTGGGTTCAAATGGTTCCTAGCTCCATTTTTTTTAAAGTGTGTATGTGGCCTGACCTATGGTCTAACTGTTTGGTTAAAGAAACCATTCTTTTACTTGCATTTGGACAAGTTTCAGTATCAAGACATGAAAGTGTAACAGTTATAATTCTTTCTGGATTTTCCCAATATAATTTCCTATATATCTATCTTTTGAAAAGATTTAGGATTAACTAAAACCATCATAAAGTGATCATACTTATAAAATCCAGTTTTTCCTTTAATCAAAACAACTTTAGCAAATAGATAATCAATTCAGCTTAACTTCAATATTCTTAATACATACCAAACCAGAAAACAGAAATAACATAACACATATCTCTTGCAAGTTCTTCCCACTTAATACATCACTAGATTCATTTAAAATAACTGAATAATTCCAAACTTTCAAGGTTTTGCATAACAGCCTAAACAGAACTATCAAATTTTCCAGATTACATGCAAATATCTCATTCTAAGTTCTTATTTAACTCTAGTTTAGCATGCTTATCCAATCATTCTCATTAGCCTTAGCAGCTTCCTATTTAGAGCCAGCATTCCCTGAAAAAGCATTAAGGGCTGCCCCATTTTAAATGAGACACCCCAGTTGCCATAAACAAACAAGGGTCAGATACAAGATCTGGTATGAGCATCATCAAAAATTCCATGATATTAAGTAATTAAGTGAGACCTAAACATTTTGTATAGATTGCATTTACCAAATTTCTTCCTAGCCTCATCTGCCATAAGGAATCATGGGGACACATTGCAATAAAATAATTCACAATATTGCACAAAGATCTCAGGGCTTAAACAAACCATGTGTCAACTTGCATACTTTAAATACAACAAGCATTCCAGCAGTTCTCTTGGCTCACAATCCTTTGTTTATTTACTAAGTGTTCATGTTTGATCCTATCATGAGATAGCTAGGTGACTGAATCACAGTGTACATGAAACATTATATAGAGCTCTCAAGCATAATTCCAGAACAAGCTAACTTTCATATCCAGGGAATTCATATCTACAAGTATTCTGGTTTAAAAGAAAATACAAGAATATTTGTAACTGGGAATAAAGACTAGGCATGTGGGTTATTATTGTTTCACAAGCAACCATGTTTGAACTAAATTCAAGATCTAGCTTAAACAAGATTTCTGGCCCATGGTTTTCTATTTGATCAAAGGTTCAGCACATTAGGAATTTCCATTGCAACCTTGAATCTTTCATTTGAGCCTCAGCACTTACACAAGTGTAATGCAACTCATATACATATGTTTGTCATGCCATAACTAAACCAGCTACAAGCATTCTCTATTTACTATTACATTTTCATACTATAACATTTCTGGGTATAAACAATCAGAGCATAATACTCACTATCAAAACTAAAAGCATTTAGAAACACCCATTAAAGCATCCATTAAAATCATAGTAATAAAATCCAAAATATGCAGAAAAATTAGCATAAGCTAGGCTGCCTCATAACAGGACTTAATGCCATGGATTAGTGAGATTACTCACAGAAAAATGCTTCTCCTGCTTAAATCAGAAAGAAAACCTTTTAAAACTTGCTTTTCTGCTTGCAAATATTTTCCTCTTTGTTTTCTTAAATGTTTTGGGTAGCAAAATGATTCTTTTCTGGTTTATACTTGAATTTATAAGAGAAGTTTTCTAGGGTTTATCATTGTAAAATCCCATTCCTACCCTGGCCAAGACTCATGCATTTTGCATTTCAGATTTGTTCATTTTCACTTTTGATACCCCGGCCATATGTGGTGCTTACTTTCCCTTATATTTTTTTTTCTTTACCTTTTCAAAATATATCCTATTCTTACCAAGTCATGAAAATTGTGTGACATTGTCACTTGTTTATTTTCTAGAAATCCTCCTTTCTATTTCTGCCTAAAGCAATTATTCTGCTTGCAATTTGTCTTTTGCCATTTTAGTATTACAGTTTTCTTTTACTTGCTTATTTCTTTTTAACATTTTCTATTCTTACAGAAATGTACATTTGCATACATATCCTATCTAGGTTTATTTAACTCCTCCTTAATTTCAGAAAGATATGCACCTATATGTGCATACAGACTTTTAAATCCCTGTAATATTTTCTTTTCTGGGTTTAAATAAAATATGTTTACTGATTCAAAACAAAACTTACTTTTCCTTATTTTCTTGGATGATTCATATAATTCCAGAGATCAAATATCCATATCACAAAATTATGTTTGTAATACTTTTTAATTCTTGTTTTGATTTCAGTGGATTTGGAGTTCTTTCTTGTGCCATATCAGTGTGCACACACTTGAACACTTTATTTTTTTTTTCATGTATTCTTATACAAATGAATTCATATATTTTCAAAATTCAACCAAATAAGATTCTATGAATTTCTGGGGCATTACACTAGCACAGTACACCAAACCTGATATTGCGTTCGCATTTAATTTATTCGCTAGATTTAATTATGAACCAACCATAAGACGCTGGAATGAAGTTAATCGTGTATCATGTTATTTTCGTGGTACAACTAATATAGGTGTATTCTACTAAAATTAGTCATACCACTCCTTTGAACTAAAAGGCTATGCAAATGTTGAACATTTTTGACCGCCACAGAGCTCATTCGCAAGTAGGAAGGATATGTATTTGTGTGAAAATGCAACAATTTATTGGTAATTAAAAAAGCAAATGTTAATCGCTTAATCATTCAACAATTTTGAAACGTTGACGCTCCATGAAACAGACCAAGAATGTGAATGATTAAGATGGCCTGCAAGTTGTCAAAGATTAATACAAATCCAACAAAATAATATGAAGACATGATAAAGGCGAACGAACCAAATGCATTTTACTGAGGTTCTTTAATACGCATTAGATTCAGAAGAATAAAATGAATGAGATTCACCG
The DNA here is from genome assembly GCA_030765085.1 of Allium cepa. Classification (NCBI taxonomy): domain Eukaryota; kingdom Viridiplantae; phylum Streptophyta; class Magnoliopsida; order Asparagales; family Amaryllidaceae; genus Allium; species Allium cepa. The sequence goes on along the minus strand of CM060942.1, from coordinate 379,389,490 downwards.
TATCACTATCTCGCTTTGCCAAAGTGTTGTCATCGACGTACAAAAAGTTAGTATGTAATATGAGGGATCAGTATTTATTATGAATATTGTCGCTTTCCTTCATTCAGATTTTACCACATTGAGTATCCTGACCAAAGGTTCAATAAGGCAGCCATCTCAATATTGTATTAGTCAAAAGGAAGTTTCATAAGCCATATAAAAGTGATGGACATGTCCACATAAACTTGTATAAATCAAGGGAAAATGCATCCACTTATATACCGTACAACAAACTTCTTTTTTAAAAGCATCGAGCTAATTCGTTCTTGTCAATGCAGGCGTTTGCCTTCTAACCAAAGATAAGCTAGAAGACAACTATCACTTAATGGCGCTTTAAAAAATATTAATCTAGAACAAACTATAACGTCACAGATTAATTTACACATGAGAAATATCAACCGAGATCCAATATAATATACGCAAGAAGAAATACAACAAAAAACACTTGATAACTCCATTGTTTTGTAGGAGTAATTATTATAGATTTGTTTGTATTTGAAAAACATTAACATATGCCCTGTAATATATAAATATCTATTTATTTATTTATGTATTTATATTTAAATATATTCAAAGTTAACTACACCAACTTTTGTTAATAAACAAAGGTTCGCTTAGCATTTATGTCATTTTAGTTTTATACATGCTCAATTTTTATCTCAATCCTACATATATTTAACTTCACATGTTTACTATTTGCTGTTGTTTGATTGATCTACAATAAAGCTTAAATATCGAACGTACATGAACATAATGCTTTGACTTATATCGACAACATTTGCTTTAAGAATTGAATAATGACATTCAATGTACATATTATACACCAAAAATTTCCAACAAAAAACTTCAATAATTATAAATGCTTCGACTTGTATTAAATGTAACTTAAAAAAGAAAAGTATCAACGGAGTTGATGAAAATCCATGTTATTCATGTACTCCTACAACTTGTCTATCATTATTAATGTTAGAAGATATAACATATTAATTTGCCTGTTATTTTGATTTTATAATATAAGGGTAGATTAGTCTTTTATTGTTCTTTATTTTTTGACCTATAAGTAACTCTTTATGTTTATGGTAAAGTGTTGTACTCTTGATGTTATTTGCTACCTAATAAAAACATAACCTTCACTTTTTGTTTATCTTCCATTCTTCTATCAATTCAGGTTTGTTTATGATATTGATTAACAATTAAAATGTGTTTCAGTAAACATTTAACATGTAACACAATATTGAAATTACCAAAAATAAAATGTTATAAAGTAACAAGAAATAAGTTCAATGTTATGTATAATGTTATTAAAAGTATAATGAAAATTTTGAAACCTTATGATTTCAAATCTTATTTCAAAATTAAGACTCAAATTTTAAATTCTAATTCAAAACTCAACTAAGATCGCAATTGAGAAGAAAAATATTTGATCCATGTAAAAAAAAAAATATCAAGACACTCACTTTCAAAAAAAAATGTATGTTTGTGTGTATCAAGATACTTCTTTGCAAGGTTTTCAAAAAGTAAATTATAAAGTTCAAACTTTAAATCGAAACATGATTTTAATTATAAATAGTAGATTCAGAAGATCCATATTTTAAAGTTTGTACACAATCTAAAATTGATTATGATTTTTGAACTTCTGCTCAGACCGTAAAACTCAATTATCTCTCATTTCACTTTTGTTTTTTAGAAAACGTCAGAAGTGGGATTGCTCCAAATAAGTACATTGAATATATCAATATAGACTGAATGATTTTTCGCAATTGCAGATTTAATTAGGTTTCAATTGAAATGTAATTGAAACATAAAATGAGGGATTTGATCTGGAGCAGGACTGAAATCAAAGATTTTATGGTTTTTGATAGTAATTGATCTTTATACTATTCAAATGTTATCATTCTCGAAAATTAAATTTTATGTACAAATGTGGTAGCCTCACGTACAGATGTGGGAACTCAAACATCAAAATCAATTTGGATAAAATAAACTATTCCTGTGAAAGAAGAATTAATGCTTTCATTTAAAAATCATTCAATAACCTACAAAGTGAAATTTCTAGCATATATATAGATATGCAAATTAAAATATAGAACTTTAAATCATTCACAATTAAAATGTACCTATGATTTATAGTTTAAACTCTATGATTCACAATTAAAATTAACATTCCCAAATATTATATTATATTTGTTAACGCTAAAAATGTACGCTAACACCCCGATATAAGTTGTAGTATAGTGAAAGCACCACCCGTTGGTACGGGGACTGAAAATAAGCAGAAAATAACAGAGAAACAGTAAAGAGACAACAGTTTTTATAGTGGTTCAGCTTAAAGTCAAGCCTACGTCCACTTAATCTCTTTTATTGCTGATTTGATTACAACTTTTTTAATGATTCTTCAAGTACAACACGATTAAGACGAATAGCTAGAACTTCGATGTAGAAAGTCTCTTCCAATTCATGTCGAATGAGTTAGATCTTTACCAAAGTTCGTTGAAGCATCTTCGGTGTTTGAAGTGTTGAAGGAGTCGAGAAAACAGTAAAGTATAGGCGTTTCAGAAATGATCCAAAAGTCCCCCTTCAGTTGGAGCAGGCGGGGTATTTATAAGGAAAATCTGGATGCAGGTCCTAGGTCGTGAGCGACCTAAGGGACACGAGTTACGGCTCATCATGGTTGCACTTGATCACTTGAACAGGCTGGTAGGTCGTAGGTCGTGGGCGACCTAAGGGAGAATGGTTGGCGACTTAATCATGTCGAGGTACCTAGTGGAGCGACCTAGGCTGGTCGTAGGAGTAGCAGCGATCTAGTGCTGGTTCGACCTACAACCAAGCGACATAATGATATGAAGCTTGTGGCTCGCTAGGTCGTTAACTCGCTAGGTCGTTAACTCGCTAGGTCGCATAGGTCATTTAGTTACTAGGTCGCTAGGTCGCTGAGCTCCTCTGTTGCGATATACTGCTGTCTTGTATTGATTGCTAGGTCGCTTAGGTCTTCACATGTTAGCTCGTTGTAGAACTTCATCCTCGTTAGCTCGCTCGCACTTTATCTCATTAGGTCGCTTGTGTGTTAACCCGTTAGGTCGCTTGGCTCCTTAATTCGTTAGGTCGCTAACTGTTGCCACGTTAACTCGGTGGAGGCTTTAGATCGTTAGGTCATTTTTATTTCGAGTACTTGAGTCGCCGTTCAGAGTGGTGTTAACACTTGCCCCTCAAAGTATACGCCCATGTTATAGGTCGTGTGCTTCGATCTAACTACTCTAGGTTGTGGGCGACTTAACAATCTCGCTAACTCGTGTCCCGATACGCCTTCTTTTCTTTCCCTTATATAATCCATTAGCTCGTTCCTTCCTCCTCATTCCACTGCTTGTACTCTGTCGCCATTGACATTCTTGAGCTCAAGAATCCTCAAAGCGAAACCTTTGTTGCTTCGACCATTATTCCTAACAACAATCCTAGGTAAATCGATCACCTCTCCATTGTATCTTCCATCAATTTCCTCGTAATCACTTTCACACGGTTTTTATTACCTCGCCGTAAGATTTCCTCCTGATTCGCCCTCTGATCGCCATTGAACTGTTTGTAATTGCTTTAAAAACGGATCGCCTATGATTTCTCAGAGTTGCGTGGTGTGTGTTCGAGTTTGTGGAGTTTGATGATGTTTTCCGGAGATTCAGAGAAGAAGATGAGGCCTTAAGCGATTGGAGGAGACGAAGGGATTTGTGGTTAACGGGTTAGTGAGTTTTTAGGTTAAGCCATGATGTTTCGGGCGACGCAATAGTGGTGGACGCGTGGCAAGATATGATTGGGGAATATGACTTATGGCTATTGATGGGAGATAACTCAATATTGCTGAGCTACCTCAGGAGCGACCTAGCGAATTCGACCGTCCTAACAACCCTTACGACCTAAAGGAAGCCGACCGACCAAACAACCCTTGCGACATAACTCTTTGCGACTTAAGCTCTTTGCGACTTAAGCTCTCTGCGACTTAAGCTCTTTGCGACTTAAGCTTTAGGTCGTGGCCACACCTGAACGAGCTAATACTTAGACAAAAATGCACTGCCTTGAACTGAAGTCTCATGCCTTGAACTCTTTGACTTGAACACTTTTTAATTCGTAGGAACATGACAGTGTTGAACTATCTGACTTGAACAATGCGACTTAAGAAAGCTTTGACCTATGCTAAGCCGCTTGAGCTTGACTACTTGCAAAAATGTGACAACACTTAACTTGAATTCTCAACTAGAGCTGTCGAGATAACTTGCCTGAACTTGTTGCACTTCTTTACAGATTATATTAACTTTAACGCTAACAACTTGTTAAACACAACATTTGCAGAAAAATGGGACGAATATACTCATCATCGACTGCCCACATCGAGTGATGGATTAGACCAAAGAAATGATATTTTACTTAAGTAAAATAGTATGGTTCTGATTATAGATGAAGTGATGTGAATCAACTGATTTAAATGAAGCATCAACGCAAAATGCACACAATTATATCTGCTTATTGCTAAATATCATCAGCAATGATACTACACTTAACTTTGGTTTAATAACAAGCCTCGAAACTTCCTTAATTGACATGCATCAATCAGTACTATTTCAAGTTTTATTTCATTTACTTGTTATTTCAGTAGTTTTGCACAACACTTCACACACTTTTAGGAAACAAGCACCTTCATATTTGAATATCCAGTTCCTTGTGTAGAATGACTTCTCCGTAAGCACAAGAAGAGATAGTAGAGCGAGGCGAAGGGGTTCTTCCAATAGCTAACCCCTTGGAGAATCCTCCGAAAAGAGCTTCAACCACTCTGAATCAACGGGTTTTAAGTCAGTTATGCGTTCAGTTCGACATTGTTGAAGCGGACGCCCTGCTTCCTGGGTTTAATGACACTACTGACAGGCCACCTCTTGGCTATATTGCAGTTAATCGTCAGATGTGCTTTAGTGGAGCTATTAATCCCTTCAACGATTTTCTTCAAATGCTCCTTCTTCGATTAACCATCTCTCCTTTCCAGTTACACCCTAATGGCTATGCCATCTTGATGGGATTGTGTGTACTGTTCAGGAGGATGCTCGACCGTCTTCCAAGCTTTGAAGAGATTTGCTACTTATGTACATTTGCGAAGAACAAAGATCATCCTTCTATTACACTTGTGAGGAGCGCTAGAAACCGTAAATTGATTATCGATCTTCCTGGAAGCGTCCATGGGTTTTTGAACCAATTTTTCTTTGTTCGCCAACCCCCGGGATTTTACGGCATCTGGCGAGTAGGAAGTAAGATTGCCTATCTCCGTTCTTTTCATTTCTGAGCTTTTCAAAATCCAAGTTATCAAGTGCTAACTTCATTCTTTACTTTTACAGCACTTCCTCCTCTTTCTAAAGATTCCAGCCACAAGTCAACTTTTGAAAGACTAAATGCTGTGTCCGTCGAGGAGAGAAGCATTAAGTTCTTACTGAAGGAAGAATTTTTGCATCAATTCGGACTTTTGCACTATTCTCGATTCACTCAGCTTCGTGATGCCCCCGGTTCTCAAGCAGAGACGTCAGATGCCCCGGTTTCCGTAAAGGAACTTACACCGAAGGAACTTGTTGCAGGGGCCTCATTGGTGAAATGTTCAACTCCTGTAGACGGTGCGGGGTCATCTGGCAAGCTTACACTTCCCCCGGTTATCGAAGAAGAGGAACTTCCTCAACATTCCGAGAAGGCTGTTGATGAGGGAGTTGAGAAAGAGAGTTCCGCTAGGCATAATGGTGATGACATTTTTGATGGGCTGAGCGACCTAGTGGTGACCTCACATGAGATCTTCAAAGATGATACCACTGCTTCTACACTTGTTTCTCCAGCAGTCGAAGTGACATCCTCCTTGCGACCAACTTTGTCAACCCAAGAGATGATGCCTGTTGCAAAAGTCGACATTACTCCCAAGCTGAAGAGTGGTTTATAGCTCGACGCGTGTAGTCCGCACATCACACACACACTTAGGATTTTGGCAATTATGTGTACTTAGCTTCTTTACTTCGAAGATTTCTAAACTTGTCTCTTTTTCACTTTCAGATTCTCCAATGGGACGCAGTGGCTCATACTACGACGACTTTCAAAGCTAAAGGAGGCGCGATTCTTACGACCGCAGGCGTTATTTTCCTTCCCCCAGAGAACCCGATGAGGAAAGAGCTGCCAGAAAAGCTCGTGAGAGGTAGGCTTACGAGGAGCGATAGGGAAGAAGAGATGACCGCCATGACTCTCACCAAAGGGACGATGACTCCTATAAAAGAAAGTCACACGATGATAAGGGGAAGAGTTTTGAAGCTGAAGGGTCCAGCAAGTAGGCCAAGCCTAGCGAAATATCTTCATCTGAAATTTCCAAAGTGCCTTGCTACTTCTATTTCTCTGGACATCCCTTCTAGTTCCCCTGCCCTCAAAAGAACTGAGATTCAAACAATCATTGTTAGGCATGCATATCAAGTTGAGAATGCCCCACCTGCACTCTAAAGCTGGTTTCCAAACTGGTGTTTAAAAGGAGTACGCTTTGACTTGGACTTGGTCCGCATCGATAAACAGGCTATGTTAAGAAATCTTGATGCTGTTAGGCTTGACATCGAAAGAATGTCCGGATGGCAAAAGCTAGTCGATAAGCTTCAACGAGTGAACCGCTTAAATCTCGAAGCTATGCTAACCATGGAGAGTGACAAGTCTGAATGGAAAAAAGTTCTCAGCCAGCACGACACAGAGATGAAGAACATTACTGCATATAATGAGAAACTCGAAGCTGAAGTCGAGCAACTTAAAGTTGAACTTGCTACCTCTTCCACTTCTTTTACTCAAAAGGAAGACGTGCTTCAAAAGCAAGTAAGGGATGCCCATGCTAGTCAACGAGATGCTGAGGCCAGACTTGAGGCACATCAGGGAATTATGGAAAGCTACCGCAGTGATGTTGTTCAACTGCGGCAAAAGACTAGCTCCCAAGACTTGGAGATTGAAATGTTAAAATCTCAGCTTTCTAAAGTTGAAAAAGAGCACGACGAGGCCATTGTTGGAAAAGCAGCAGCTGAATAATCTCATGAATAGACGAAGGCCAACGCCAGTTCTACTTTATTCGAGTTTTACATTCACAGTGTCTTGGGGCATGGCAGTCTCTCATTTTTGGGGCCAAAATATGATATTACCCTGGCGGAAATGTGGGAAGCAGCGGTTGAAATGCATAAAGGTGTCGACTATGCTGAGGAGGGTCTCCAGGCTCATTTTTTGGACGATGAAAGTCAAGCCGCCCTTGCCAAAGGGAAAGAACAACTCGCCAAAGAACGGGCCGAAGCGGCGGAAGGAAAGCATTTAGGGGAAGCACTTTTGACCGACCCGACTCATCCTTCGGCTTCGTTGACGTCGACATTATTGGCTCTAGTTCTCATTCCCTGCCTCCTGCAAAAGACGAGACCGAAATTACAATTGCCCACAACGAGGCCCAAGAAGACATCGAAGCCCACGATTTTGAAATCGACGTGATAAAGTCAACTCCTCCAGGTAACTTCAACACTGATCTTGCTCAAATGGGCTACTTGCTTGTTTCACATGAGTTTGATGAACTTCTTGACTATTATTTAAACCTTGACGTGCCACTATCTCCTCTTTTTGCGGGAAATACTGACGTTTAATTCTTCTTCTTCTGTAGCGAAAACAACAAGTACTGCACAAGCTTCGCCTCCTCTTGCTGTTGCTTCTTCATCTCTTCAAGTTACTCCCTCTCTTGCTTCTCAACCGGGGTCGCAAGAAGAACAGATAGAAGCTCTTCAAGGCTTGGATGACCCGGCTGCTTCGCAAGAGCAGAAAACTGAAGGGCTTGAAGAGGGTGAGAGGACCCCGGATGAATTCACTGCCGACGATACAAAGTTAATTGATCTTATTGCTCCGGGCAGTGAATCTTCTTCGAAGAAGAGGGGCAAGCGTGGAGTTTCGAAGAAAAGGAAGGAGACTTCTGCTGGTGATGAGAAAGCAGTAGAGGACCAGATTGCGCCTCTTCCTCCTTCCCCGACCCGTTCAAGCCGACTTAAGACGTTAACCATTAGGCGGGGTGAAGGATCCAAAGGCGAAGGGAAGAAGAAGTGATGGGTCCAGCTTTATCCTTGTTGTTTCGCCTTTTGCTTGTATTGACCGGAGATTGTGCGGGTACCGGCCCCCGCTTTTTGAAACCTGCACATGTATACAGATTTTTTATAGTATGGAATAAAATGATTCTTTTTACTTGTACAAACTTTTGTCTGTATTTATAAATGCATTTATTCCTTATTTTCGCACAAGTTTCTTCATTTTCTTTGTGTGATATTGCAACAAGCTTGTGGTATGTTGCTTGAGCGTTGCTTTTATTAATGTAGCTATATTGTATTGCCCCCATACCACAGCTTATTGCAATCTTCTCCATTTTGAGAAAACTTATACTCTTACTTTGGAGATCAATTCTTCCACTTTGAGAAGATTTGTAGTCTTACTTTGGAGAATAATTCTTCCACTTTGAGAAGATTTGTACTCTTACTTTGGAGAATACTTCTTCCATTTTATGGAAATATTATTCTACTCTAGTAGAGTGTGCTTTGTATTGTAGAAGTTTTCTTTCTTTTTTGTTTGAAAAAGTTTTTACACTTCACTTTCGGAGATGGTCACTCTTATTTTTGAGAAGTGGATTCCCTTACGCGGTGAAATGGGCCTCCGAAGAGGGCTTTGATCTATTTGTGCCTCCGAAGAGGGCTTTTTGTTCGTGCCTTTAGAGATAGGGCTTTTTGTTTGTGCCTATGGAGAGGGCTTTTTGTTTGTGCCTCTGGAGAGAGGGCTTTTCGCTTTTTCCCTGTACGCGGGGAAGCGTGCCTCCGAAGAGGGCTTTGGTACTTCAACTCTGGTGAAGCGGGCCTCCGGAGAGGGCTTTGGCACTTCAACTCTGGAGAAGTGGGCCTCCGAATAGGTCTTTTGCCTCCAGAGAGGGCTTTTGGCTCTTCCTCTTTGTGAGGAGAAGAGGGCCTCCAAAGAGGGCTTTTGGCTCTTCCCTCTTGTGAGGAGAAGAGGGCCTCCGAAGAGGGCTTTTACCTCCGAAGAGGGCTTTGTTGTTCGCCTGGTAGGTTGCATCTCACGGTTAAGTGGATCCACGGAGCAGACGCAAGCTACCTAACTGGATGTTTGTTTGCGCAAACGATCTCAACTAACTAGCAAGGGTCTGGAACCTTCACTTTGCGAAGGTGCCCCTTCGGTGGTTCCACCAACCTTTTTGGTTGAGGCACAAGATTCCATTTTGGCTGTTCTTTGTCTTCTTGCCCATTTCTTTCCACCATCTGCCTCTCAGCGATTCCTCGTTATCGTTCCCAAGCGCATGTTCCTTTCCTTTGCAAGTTGTTTGCTTTTTTCCAAAGAAGTGCATTTCATTGTTAAGTGAATCCACGAGGCAGACGCAAGCTACTTGACCGGATGTCCGTTTGCACGAATGATCGCAATCAGTTAGCAAGGGCCTGGAACCTTCACTTTGGAAAGGTGCCCCTCCGGTGGAATCACCAACTATTTATGAGAAGCACTTTTGATGTAGGAATTGAATGTGGAATTTTTGTGGCTTGACATTTGCTTGTTGAGTGATTTGTAGGAATCACCTGGCCTTGTGATGTGTTGAAAGCTTTGCTTTGACAGCCTGCATTATTAAATCGACATTTTAGCAATATATTCAAGATACATGCACATCGAAATGAGACATGCATTTTACAGTAGTAAAGAACACAAGGTTTATAGTAAAATCAGTGTGAATCAATACAAAAATGATACATCCATAATCCTTTTACAAATTTAAGCATTGCTTTTAAGTATACTATGGACACAAGTGCTCCTTGTTTCAGGCTCTGAGAATTGGATCTCATCAGTACTTGGAGCAGACAAGACTTCCACAGGGACCAATCCCAATAATTGAACTTTGCCAGAGCTCCAATACTTTGCGAGTGAATCCGCCTTTATGTTCTCTTCTCGGGATATATGGCGCTCCCAGGCCTTTGACAAGTAAGTAGGCAAATTTTCTCCTTTAGTCTGAAACTCTTTCTTAATCTTACATAGAACAATCCGGGGCATATCTCAAAACGTGAGCGTATCTTTCCATCTCACTCCAACTGCCCGCTGCGTGAGGACCCCCAGTGATAACATTAATGATAGGCCTCCCGGACTCCTGCGCTGCAGCTCTCTCACCTGAGCCGGATTGATAAGCGGGAACTTGTTGCCCCTGAGTAGATGAGGTTGGGTCGTTTCTGTTTCTCTTCACATATTTTTGAAGTTTATTCTGGCTCAATAACTCCTCAATCAAACTCTTTAGATGGCGACATTCATTAGTGTCATGGCCGGGTTGATTGTGGAATCGACAGAATCTTCCATTTTGCACAACATTTTTCCTAAGCCTTAACTTAGGTGGTTTAGGGTATTCAACAACATCTTTGGTTGCGAAAAATATATTCTCTGGAGTATCAGTTAAAGGAGTAAAATCTGAAGGTTTAAAGTAGCGAGTTTTCTTCGCATCTTTTTTCTTTTTTCCATTGTCATTTTTTCTCTTCTGACCAACAGATTCCTTTTTGTTAGAAGCAACGTTTTTATTCTCAACTTCGTTCACGACTACTTTTACCGACATAGGAAGGCTCTCTAAGCGCATAAATTCATCGGCCTTCTTCTAGAATTTCTGAAGCGAATTTGGCTCTTTCATCTTTAGCCATTTTCCGAATTCACTAGATTTGTCGATAGCTCGCATCAAGTAAGTGAGAATCATCCGAGGCTCTGCATTGTCAATTTCAGCCAAGGCTATATTGAAGCGGTTTAAGAAAGATTTAAGAGGCTCTCCAGAGCCTTGTTCGAGGCTGGATAGTGACATTATATCGTTGGCCTTTGAAGCATATAACCTGAATTGATCTTTGAATTTCCGAGTGAGGTCAGAGAATTGATCCACAGAACAAATTGGTAGCTTCGTGAACCAAAGCAGAGCCACTCCTTCCAAATACACCAGAAAATATCTACACTTGATCTCATCCGTTGCTCTGGCACAAGTCATGTGCTAGTCGTACTTGTATAAGAATTGGTTAGGATCGCTTGTTCCTCGATAAGATGGAATAGTGAGAGGAACAAACTTCTTTGGAAATTCGGCCTTCAGGATCCTTTCTGTGAAAGGAGTCTTGCTTGGAGCAAACTCCCATTCATTCTCGTCTTCTTTCCTTTGCATGCTTTCTTTCATAATTTGTCGAATCATTCCCGCGAGGTATTCCTCATCGTTTAGAGGCCCCACGGGACAGACGTCAGCTACATTTTCGAAAGTTTGCTTGGACAAACGTTCGCGAAGAGTTGGCTACGGCCGTGAACCTCTAGCCTGGGGAGTGACCCTTCGGCAGTGCCAGTTGCCCTTTGAGGAACACTTTTCTCTTGGGAATCATGATCATCTTCCGCAAAGGTTTCTTCATTATTTCTTGGTTGTTGGTTTACTCCAAGTAAAGCATTTATCCTGTCCAACATTAAAGTGTTCTGGGATACCAACTGTTGATACAACCCAGACACTACAGCGTCCAATTCGGCCCTCGTAATTCCAACACTAGGAGCTGTTTGATCTGACGCGGGAGAAGTGGCGATATTCTCATAAGAACTTCCAGATCTAGCAGATCTACCTTTCCTTCCAGGAGCCATAATCTCAGATTGACTTCTGGTTCTTAAAGAAAGTCGTTCAACGAATCTTTGCAGAGCAATGATGAGAGTATCCTGAGTTTAATTCTTAGTGAAAGCACCAAAAATGTTAACGCTAAAAATGTACGCTAACACCCCGGTGTAAGTTGTAGTATAGTGAAAGCACCACCCATTGGTATGGGAACTGAAAATAAGCAGAAAATAGCAAAGAAAGAGTAAAGAGACAACAGTTTTTTACAGTGGTTCGGCTTAGAGTTAAGCCTACGTCCACTTAACCTCTTTTATTGCTGATTTGATTACAACCTTTTCAATGATTCTTCAAGTACAACACGATTAAGACGAATAGATAGAACTTCGATGTACAAAGGCTCTTCTAATTCATGTTGAATGAGTTAGATCTTTACCAAAGTTCGTTGAAGCGTCTTCGGTGTTTGAAGTGTTGAAGGAGTCGAGAAAACAACAAAGTATAGGTGTTCTAGAAATGATCCAAAAGTCCCCCTTCAGTTGGAGCAGGCGGGGTATTTATAGGGAAAATCTAGATGCAGGTCCTAGGTCGTGAGCGACCTAAGGGACACGATTTACGGCTCATCATGGTTGCACTTGATCACTTGAACAGGCTGGTAGGTCGTAGGTCATGGGCGACCTAGGGAAGAATGGTTGGCGACTTAATCATGTCGAGGTACCTAGTGGAGCGACCTAGCTGGTAATAGGAGTAGCAGCGATCTAGTGCTGGTTCGACCTATAACCAAGCGACATAACGATATGAAGCTTGTGGCTCGCTAGGTCGTTAACTCGCTAGGTCGTTAACTCGCTAGGTCGCGTAGGTCATTTAGTCACTAGGTCGCTAGGTCGCTGAGCTCTCTTGTTGCTTTATACTGCTGTCTTGTATTGATTGCTAGGTCGCTTCGGTCGTCACATGTTAGCTCACTGTAGAACTTCATCCTTGTTAGCTCGCTCGCACTTTATCTCATTAGGTCGCTTGAGCGTTAACCCGTTAGGTCGCTTGGCTCCTTAATTCGTTAGGTCTTTAGGTCGCTAACTGTTGCCATGTTAACTCGTTGGAGGCTTTAGATCGTTAGGTCATTTTTCTTTCGAGTACTTGAGTCGCCGTTCATAGTGGTGTTAACAATATTAATGGTAAAATCAAATCCCTATTTTGATTTTATTAAGGATCATTTAATGTTGATATTATTTTGACTGTGCTAAAGCTATTACCGTGTGACATTGATTTTTACTCTAATGTTCTTTGCGTTTCCTTTTATGTTGAAGTCATTTTTAATAGTATTTTTTCTTCTAGAATGTGTCCTTAGAAGTTGGAACATAAATTTACAATAGTAACATGCAATGCATTGCACATGATAACAACATGCATATCAAAAATATTCAGAATATCATACCATGTTTTGTTGGTGAAACCGAATACTTGTTTTATTTTGTTACGATCATTTTTACTTTAAACTTACCGTGATGTTGTTTAAATATATGTTACAATATTGCATAGATTTTTTTTCAATGCTCTTTATAGTAAGCAAAATACCTGAAATCAAAGTGATAACAATGGATGGAAAAACATATACTATTATTAAAGTCTAATTCGACACTAATAATTGTTTAAAGAGAGTAACTTCAACTTGACAAAATTGCTATTAAGCGTAGCTTTCTTTTTTATTTGCATTATACATATATCATATATACATATCTATGTGTGCGCACATGTAGGCCTGTATACATATGTGGGAACTCAAACATCAAAATCAATTTGGATAAAATAAACTATTCCTGTGAAAGAAGAATTACTGCTTTCATTTAAATATCATTCAATAACCTTCAAGTGAAATTTCTAGCAAATATGTAGATATGAAAATTAAAATATAAAACTTTAAATCATTCATAATTAAAATGTACCTATGATTTATAATTTAAACACTATGATTCACAATTAAAATTAACATTCCCAAATATTATATTATATTAGTGGTAAAATCTAATCCCTGTTTTAATTTTATTACGGATCATTTAATGTTGATTTTATTTTGACTGTGCTAAAGCTATTACCGTGTGATACTGATTTTTACCTCCAATGTTCTTTGCATTTCCTTTAATGTTGAAGCCATTTTTAATAGTAGTTTTTCTTCTAGAATGTTTCCTTAGAAGTTGGAGCATAAGTTAACAATAGTAACATGCAATGCATTGCACATGATAACAACATGCATATCGAAAATATTCAGAATATCATACTATGTTTTGTCGGTAAAACTGAATACTTGTTTTATTTTGTTACGATCATTTTTTACTTTAAACTTGCCGTAATGTTGTATAAAAAAATGTTACAATATTACATGGATTTTTTTTCAACGCTCTTTATAGTAAGCAAAATACCTGAAATCAAAGTGATAACAATGGTTGGAAAAACATATACTATTATTAAACTTTGATTCGACACTAATAATTGTTTGAAGAGAGTAACTTCAACTTGACAAAATTACTATTAAGCATAGCTTTCTCTTTTATTTGCATTATACCTATATCATATATACATATCTATGTGTGCGCGCACATGCATGTATACATAAATATATGTGTGTAGTGTAACTGAATTGCGACCATATAAAATATAATGGTTGGTGAAACCAATATGATTGAAAATAATAAGCTTATTAGTTATGGAATTCTAACTTATTTTAAAATATTTAATTTACAGGGTTAATGCAAACAAGACTTTTGATAGTATGTAAAATCTTAACTAAGCTTGGTCTTCATGTTTATTCAATTACACATCAACGGACTATATTTCTTGTGTGCATCTTACTTTACGAAGAAAGGTAATATTGATTTAGTTCACATATTGCTTGTATTTAAGTAATTAGTTTTCACGCACATAATTCAATTACATATAATTGTTACAACTCATCTATATGACATATAAGTATAATATATGGGGAAGACTGAAATGCTTAATAATGTGACAACAAAGATTACATTTCCCCCTATACCAATATATATTGGCATGTGTGATGCATGTTTAAGGGAAAAAAGTTATGCTTAAATCATATTGAGTGGAAATATGATAATAGAAGTTTCATTCTTAGTTAAATATCAATAATCAATTGTTTATTCATGGTATTCTACTAAACTAAGATGCTCATGCAGAAAAGTTTTTACTCTGAAAATATAAGTCAAACGAAATAGCCTCTTGCACCTCTCTGGAAAATATTAATTCACAAAAGTTACACTTAAAATATGTTTATGTATAATTATATGTGCTTTAAGATCTAGACATCATTAAATAAGTCCAAAACTATAATTCATAATTTTTTTAATTTTTTTGTTCTCTAGAAATATATCTTTGTAAGTGACTTTGTATGAATAAACAATACATTTATTTTATAAGAAAAATGACAAAATTTTGATTTAGGCTCATAAAAAAACTGTTGAAAAAATAGGAATGGTTTCATATAATTCGGGCAATTATGGATTGAGCAAACTATATACTTAAAAAAAATTGTTCTTGCGCACTTTTGGATTGCGCAAGCTCAATATACACATATATATGTATGTATGTGTATGTATGCACGTATATTGAACTTGTGCAGTCCAAAATTACACAAGCTATATATTTTTATATGCGAAATTTTGAATTGCACATATACATTTTCAAGGCTAAAATAACCAGACAGCCCCCATCTTCATCCATTCTCCACATTTCCTCCTTCATTTCACAAAACCTTAATATATTTCCTATGCTAACCCATTTCATCTTCCCCCAGTTTTCATTTCGTATTAAAATTAATTCCTAAATCAAAATTTAGCTTCAAATAATTTGTTGTTCAATCTCGAAATGAAAGGTTCTTATTCATCTTTCTAATTTAGAGGTAAAATAATCTTAAATAGAATTAACCGATTTTTTGTTGATGTTTAACTTATTTCAGTTAGCATTATTGTAGTTAATTGATTTAACAATGAAATGTTACTAGCTAGCTAATTGAAAATTGAAACCTTTGCATTAATGTTCATAGTGCATAATTGGGTATTAATGGTGATGTTTTGGAATGTTAATTTAGAATTGCCATCTGAACTCGTTTGATAGAAGTGTGTTTTATCTTCAACATAAAAATAGAAATGAAAATCAATCGTTTATGAAAGAATTTTTTAATACATCTTTTTTCGAAGAAAATGTATTATAAAATATTGATTTGTATTTGTTGTTATAAATTAGAGCGTTCATACAATTCATGTAGACCGTTCGAACAAAGATTAAAGAAATAGATTATAAGATCGTCGATTGGAACAAAATTTAAAAATAGCTGGTTTTGAAAAGCAATGCAAGTTGAATACATTAGATTAGATCATCATCTTATTACGGCATTTTGTTATCATTGAAGGTGTAACGACCCGGAATTTTTGGGTCGCCAAAATTTAACATTTAATTCATTTTAAATGTTGAATATGAATTATAATTTGAATTTTTAAATAAAAGAATTTAGTTAAATCAATAAACTTTGATTAATTTCAAATATGGCAATTAAATTGAAATTTGATTAATAATAGTATAATATTAGGATTGGGTTAATTGGTAATACTGAGTGAAAATAGATATAAATTAGATTCTAAAATTTAATTTAGGTCTAATTGGGTTTGAGTTTGAATATTGGACCTTGGATGAATTTTGAAGCTGATAAATTATTATTTGGAATTTTATATTAATTTAAAAATGAATTTAATATTATTAAATATTGCAATTAATCCGGTTTAAGTCCAGAATGAACCAGGATAATTTCTAATGTATTTATAAATTCAATATGAATTATTGTTAAGTTAATAAAATTTTAAAAGTGGAGATTTGGAGTGATTTCGATAATTTCGAAAATCGCTTAATTAAATAGACGAGTTAAAATAGCCTTCCGGGGCACTGTCTCGGAATTCGACGAAACCGGTTTCATTGGATCCGTAATAGTTAGTTATTACCGGATTTCAATTTTCGTAGCAATCGGAGTTGTCGTTTGACCCCGGCAGCTCGAAACGCATCGAAATCGTTTTAATCGATTTAATTTCAAATTGAGTGTTTAATTCTGTATCTCGTGCATACGATCAAATTAGCTTACGAAACTTTTTCCATTGTGTCCGGAACGCGGAAAAACCCCAGGATAGCCTGTCGGATCGTGAGAATTGGAGTTCGTTTGCATTAGTGGTTTAATTGAGAATTTTATTAATTAAATATTATTAAAACTATCATATATATATTTAAAATCTCTAACCCTAGCATTATCCACCGGCCGCCGTTTATTTTTATTCAATGGCCGAAGAAGCTTCCTGCTTCTCCCTTGATTCTCGTGCAATACACGCGACGATTCGGGAAGCTTTCCACATGAAAGTCGTAGGTCACGGAGGGATCTACGCATCCGTACGGTGGAGTAGCTCGAGATGTGTTGTGGTGGCCAGATTTTGGGCCGAGGCGGGTCGTGTTCGAGCGCGATAATCGAAGAGATGAGAGTGCCGAGTGTGACCGCCTTCTGGGCGTGGGTGTAGGGCGACGAGCTCTTCGATGTGGTAGAAGCAGATCGTCCTCAAACTCGTCGAAGTGGCTGCAGTTTTCAACCCTAGTCGGCAAGCAATGGGTTCGAGTATCACCTGTATACATCGCGTGAGGAAGAAGACCTTTTGCGGCCTCGTTTGTTTCTGGGTTCAGTGATGCGTGTATTTGGGTAAAAAAAAAGAAAAGAAATTTGCTTTGAAATTAAATTCAAATCTTGTAATTTAAATAACTTGTTCATATGTAATCAGAAATCAACAATCTTGGTAGCGCCAGAATTGCAGAGGAGCGTACTACGCAGTGGTACAGATCCGGATCCATTCCGGGCAAGTAGAAATTTAGGTTAAATCGGACATCGTCCGGTTTAATTTGAATTTCGAACGCTCGCCGAAACTCAAGGTGAGTTATTCTCACTCACATCTGGATACTAGTAAAGTAGACAGTTAGTATTGATTGGTTGTTTGGATGTTTAGCTGAATATGTTAGTTATTATCAAATTGAATTGATATATATATACTGTTGTGCTAATGTTTGTGGATGCAGGGAAAACAGGTTGGAGGGATCCAACGGGATTCCTCACAATGTAGTAATATTTTTATATTGATGATTATGCCTGTTTATATATTGTGATTAATAGTTGGAATTTAATTGCATTGTGATATTGTGGTTTAAACTATAAACCCAGAATATTAGTTATAAAGAAAATTGCAGTTTTAATTATAAAGAAATTAAATTGGGTTTCAAAGAAATTGAGAAATGGTTAAATAAGAAATTAAGAGAATATAAATATTCGAAACCTGATTTGAATGGAAAACTGAAATAAATTTGTAAAGGAATATTACTGGATAAGTTAGAAATCCAAAATTAATTATATTTGATAAATCGAATTTAGAGAAATAAAGGTATTGTCAAATAATGGGTTTAAAAGGGATTAAAATCTGAAATCTATTTTAAACTGTAAATTGGAAGTTTTAAAATTTGGAATGATAATTAATTTAAATGTTATTAGTTGAAGTTTTGGGAAATAAATTTATGTTATAAAACCCTAAAACTAAATTTAATAAATGGACAGAAATCGTGAGAAGGATTTCTGTGATGATTTAGTAGAAATGAGATTTCCTAGGAAAAATCCAAGTTCGAGTTTTAAATTGATTTTATAAAAAGAAAGTTTAAAATCTAAACTAATTTTAAAGAATGTTTTAAAAATTATTATTTTAAAGTGATTTTTTTTATAAATTAGCAATAGTAAAATTTTATAAATATTTTAATAATTATGTTTACAAATGGATTTGTTTTAAAAGCTAGTTTTGACCTAAGTATATTGAAATAAGAGTTAATCTTTTTACCACTTTATTTTAATATATAGTATAACTTAACCTTAATTTAAATTAAGCTATATCTTTTAAACAGTTTTGCTTTAAATATTTTGGAATTATATTTTGATTAAATAATTAGTAGTAAATTTATCTATTTAAAGTATACTTTAAATTTAAATGTTTTTAACTGTTTTAAATCTAAACTGTTTTGAACTTGGATATTTCCAATGGAAATATATGGTAAATGATTTACCTTGTAAAGGAGGAATTTTGAGAAATGTTTTCAAATGAGATTTGGAAATTTGGTAATATATCTTTTAAAGATATTTGAGGTAAATAAATAATTTGGGAATTATTTATTGTGTGATGGATGCTATGGATGTTTATGAATATAAATTGATAGTTAAATCACCGACTATCAATATTGGACAAATTGCGTTGATCGTTTCGAAGAGACCGGGATCGAGATTTATTTCTCGAAAACCACTTCGATCCGGTTTGTACGTTTTCGTGCGATAAACGTTTTTCGGAGTCGAAGATGGAGCAGTGAAGTGCAAGGGCTAGTCGCTACTAATCCTGAGGATATTTCCAAAATGGATGTAGTAGGAATAGTGCCTTCGGTTCCGTTCGAACCCGGGACGGACTTGTATGGACGAATGCTTTCGTGACATCGTCAGCGGACGATGGGCATTCTAAGGGATATGTGCTATAAAGGTATCGTTTAGCCTCAAGCCTCACCAACCGGGAATGACTGAAAATCAGGGGATATGCAGCAAGGCTTCGTGGGTAGCCCCCACTGGAGAGTAAGGTCATCCCTGTCTAGAGGTTCCTTTTTATTTCGGCTTAGTGGTGCGGTTGCTGATCCCAACCGTGGGGTGATCTTATTCGGAATTGCCCTTAGGTGATTCCGGCCTTGTGTTGCAGGGGACGAAGGGAGTAGTCCTCGGTACTGTGATCTAGACCACGTACTGTGACAGGTGGTACCCCAGTGCCTAGTCATTGTTGGAAATCCATTTTTCCCTACGAGCCTTTTACGAGTTTTGTTTGTATTACCCACTTCGGTGGCTAGTAGCTGGAATTTAATCATGTAACAATTTCGGCTATTTTATAAGTATTTGTAAATAGACCCTATTATAATATCAGAGGATTTCTATGAAAAGAGTTTTAGCTATCGTAAGGTAAAAACCCGACATGTTTATTTGTGGCGTGGTCTTACGAGATGCTTTTGTTTTCAAAGGATTTTTGAAACTTTAATAATCAAGTTGGATGCATATTTAGTATCAGCTGGTATTCCAGACTGACTCGGGTGTTATTTCATTATAATGCTCGGGTCAGACCGAGTATTATTGTTCAGGTCAGGATGCTATGGAGCAGGAGAGGAGCTGGAGTCTGAGACGTACTATTCTATGTATATATATCCGCTGCTATGCTATGTTGTATGGTATGTCTGTTATGTGATGATTGATGTATGAGTTACTCTGATGATATGTTGTATATAAACAGATATAGATTTCATTTTTGTGTAAAGATAATATAGTTACTATTATATTTTATTCCGCTGCGACTGTGAGATTCTGATATTGTTTAGTTTCTTCTTCTTCTATCTCTTTTTCTTTTAACCTTAATGGTTCGTATTTCTGTTCCACTTGAGTCAATTAGGGTAGTATATTGTTGATTCAAGGGGTACGGATTTGCGGGCTGTTACAGTGGTATCAGAGCTTAGGTTGGCGACAACCTAGGCTTTGGTGGGAAAATTTCTCATTGAATAGAGTCAATGGTACTCTATAATGAGCTGAGCGTATTAATAAATATGAGAGCGTACTTGTTAGTGCTTATAAAATTGTTTTTATACTGTGTTGACTTATCGGATGAGTGTTTATGAATTCTGGTCGGTGCGGGAAGTACAACCGTATCGATAGGGGTTTCTAAACTCTTAAACAAGATAAACCGACATAGTATTGTTTTAAAGTGGATAAATGAAATAATTTTATCCAAAATTATATTTTGATATAAAGAGAATAATTTTTGGAAATTATATATATTTGACTGTTTGGTTGCCAAATTTTGAAAATCAAATAAGAATCTTGAATTTGACCAAATTTGAAATGATAAGTGAATAAGATTATAAAATTGAAATGGTTATAACCAAATAGAATTAATTAAATATGTTGCAAATAAGAAGTGAAATTAAAATTTGAATTTAAACCAGAATTTTAACCCGGGAGTTTTGAAAAGGATTTTTAATAGATTGAAAATAAAAATTTGGAAATTTAAAATCCTGGGAAGTTTTGAAATGTTTTCCAATGTATTGAAGACAATAATGGAGTATTGTTTTGGGTAATAATTTTTGAATGGAAACTGTTTGAAAGGAAATTGGGAAAGTTAAGAAGCATTGAACTCACTGTGGTCGCTGGAAAATAATCCTGATGATGCTGGCCACATCATTAGAATTCATTTTCGAGTTTCTAAAGTGATGGATTGCTTCCCTAGTAATTGGATATGGTATTGTTTGGATTTGTTGGGGATAATAGTTGTTTTGGATATTTCAAAAAAAGGGAATTTGTATCCTTAAGAATTCAGATGTATATATATGCATATGGAATGTAGAATTGTGATTATAAAATGATGGTGGAGTAAAATGAGCAATATAAGCTTTTAAAATAAATAAGTTGGTGAACTTATAAAAATTGAAAGTGAGATTATAATCACAAATGGAAGTAGTTGAATGGTATGGTGAATTCAAACTTAATCTCAAATGAAATTGTGAATTGAGATAAGGTAAGGTGGGATATAAAGGAGTGAATGAACTTAAGTTAGTAAACAAGTTTTGAACTTGTATATGGAGAATTAAATTTGGGAATTTGAAAATGAATCCAATCTAAATGAATTGGATATAAAAGGTGAAATGTAAATTGCTTATAATTGCATTAAGGAATTCACATTCTTAAGTTATTAAGTAACTTAAATTGGAGATTATAAAATGAGAATGGACGTAAATGAGCAACTTAAACTCTTGAATGGAAGTGAAATTGGAATTCATTAATGGAAAGAGTTGAAGGGTGTGGCAAATTTAAATTTTGACCATAAATGAGATGCAAAGCCTAATGAAGCAAAATGAGAACATAAAAGGGAATATTCTTAAGTTAGCACATAAGTCTTGAACTTATGTATTGGGGAGATGGAATTTGTTTGATAATGGATTTGAAATTGAATTTCAGTTGAGTAATAAATAATATTGAAAGAAATTTAGATTCTATTTAAAGAAGTGAAAAGGAAAGGTAGAAATCTAAATTTGCTAAATGAAATGATTGGAAGGTGGTGATATTGTAAATGAATTCAGAGTGAATTAAGAAAGTGGATTGAAAACTAATATGGATTATGTTATTGACTGAAGTAAATTACAAATTAATGGAATTTGTATTGTAATGGATAGAATGTGATAATCAGTCAAAATTTGAAGGTAAATAAAAATCCTGATTTGGATTGGGATTCAATTATGGTAATAAATATTGGAAGTGTGAATGAATAATGGGATTTGAATATATTAATGATGATTTGTATTGTAAATAAAATTCAAATGAGTGAAATAATTTAAAGGACTCTTTGTTAATCAAATAAATTTGTAAATGGATTGAATTATAAACAAAGAGCATTCAAATTTATAAATAGATTAGAAATGATTGAATAAATAAACAAAGTGTATTGGACTTTGTAAATGGATTGAAAGTGTATTGGATGTGAATCAAATGAGAATAAAATTTGATTGATAAGGCAATAAAATAAAATGGATATAAGAAGATCATGGAAATAATTGTGAATGAGCTTATTTAAGCAATCTTGAATGTAATCTGTTAGATAATTAAAATGAATTACAAGTGAAATGGTATTAATTAATTGTTGAGATGAAATAAAAAGGTAAGGAAAATTTAAATTAACAATTGCATTGAAATAAGAATGATTGGATTGTAAACCATGAAAAATTAAAAAGAATTAATATAAATCCAAGTTGGAATTAATTTTAAAGGGTTATAAGCTTAAGTGGCAATTGTTTTGCTTGAATGACTTGAATATTTGAATGTATTTAGAATTGAGTTGTTTAAACAACTAAATTGGTTTTGGATAAATTAGAATTTGATTAAGTGAAGTCAAATTAAAATGAAACTAAATTTGGTATGCATGAAAGAATTGCAAATGTTTCAAGTTTAAATAAAATTTGATTTAAAATCAAATTTGGGAATGTAAGTTAAAATAAAATTTGATTACAAATCAAATTGGAAGGGTAAGTTAAAAAAAAAAAAAAAAAAAAGTGTGAACAAGGCATATGTTAATTATTTTGAAATAGAAATAAATTGGTTATAAGAAATATGAATGGTGTATAGAAAGCTTGAATGTAAATCATTCAAGTGAAGTAAAATGAGGTTAACTGGATGAAATTAGAATGTGCTAAATTTCAATAAAGGGATTTGAGTATAAAGGTAAGGAAAATGAATTAAAGCACGTATTGATAATATTGAAGTGAATATGAATGAGTTGTCTTAGTGTATTCAACACTGAACTTGGTTTTGAATTAATTGGAATGCATTGAAATGTTATTAAGTAATTTTGCATAAGAATGAAGATGCTTCTACCCTGAAGATAAAGGTGGTTTGTAAATCAATTAGGAATTGTATTGAAATAGATTGCTATTAGTGGAGCATATGTTAATCCTATTGAGATAAATATGAATTGTATATGGTTGATTTGAGTATAAATCATTCAAGTGAAAGTAAATAATGTTGGACTTGAATAGATAATTGGAAAGATGATTTAAAATCTTGAATTGTTGGTAAAGGATGGTTAATATTAGTAAATTTTGAAATTTGCTTGGTTTGGATTATACCATAGATATGTTGGATTGCTTTTATATTGGAAAATGTTGATTTAAAATGCACAGATCTTGTAACTAATGAGTATGTTGAGTAAGTGCAGGAATGCGAGGCGCTCGAGAGGGTTTGAAGCGCGTATATGCATTATATATTAGCTACTTGCTATTAAAATTGCTAAAAGGTACGCCTACGCTAATAAAATTGGAAAATGATATATATCTTGTGTTATATTTTGGTTTCCGGCCGTGTGGGCCGATGTATATATATTTGTGTATCCTGCGATATCGCAGATGCTCCTCCGTACAGGGGAGACTCTGCCAAAATTTTCCGTAAATTTTGAGAGTTAGAAATTTTTTGGGTTTTGGGAAAAGTTAAGTAACTTATGAAGTTATAAGTTAAAATTAAAGCTTTAGAATTAATAAAGCAAATAGGTTTGGGAATTGAACAAAAAGGATTTTGTGAAGTGTATATAAGCTTTTAACTAAGCAAATGGGGTAAGTAAATGGGTTTGAGAGTATGTTCTACCTTATACAAATTTCGGGGACGAAATTTTTATAAGGGGGGAGGAATGTAACGACCCGGAATTTTTGGGTCGCCAAAATTTAACATTTAATTCATTTTAAATGTTGAATATGAATTATAATTTGAATTTTTAAATAAAAGAATTTAGTTAAATCAATAAACTTTGATTAATTTCAAATATGGCAATTAAATTGAAATTTGATTAATAATAGTATAATATTAGGATTGGGTTAATTGGTAATACTGAGTGAAAATAGATATAAATTAGATTCTAAAATTTAATTTAGGTCTAATTGGGTTTGAGTTTGAATATTGGACCTTGGATGAATTTTGAAGCTGATAAATTATTATTTGGAATTTTATATTAATTTAAAAATGAATTTAATATTATTAAATATTGCAATTAATCCGGTTTAAGTCCAGAATGAACCAGGATAATTTCTAATGTATTTATAAATTCAATATGAATTATTGTTAAGTTAATAAAATTTTAAAAGTGGAGATTTGGAGTGATTTCGATAATTTCGAAAATCGCTTAATTAAATAGACGAGTTAAAATAGCCTTCCGGGGCACTGTCTCGGAATTCGACGAAACCGGTTTCATTGGATCCGTAATAGTTAGTTATTACCGGATTTCAATTTTCGTAGCAATCGGAGTTGTCGTTTGACCCCGGCAGCTCGAAACGCATCGAAATCGTTTTAATCGATTTAATTTCAAATTGAGTGTTTAATTCTGTATCTCGTGCATACGATCAAATTAGCTTACGAAACTTGTTCCATTGTGTCCGGAACGCGGAAAAACCCCAGGATAGCCTGTCGGATCGTGAGAATTGGAGTTCGTTTGCATTAGTGGTTTAATTGAGAATTTTATTAATTAAATATTATTAAAACTATCATATATATATTTAAAATCTCTAACCCTAGCATTATCCACCGGCCGCCGTTTATTTTTATTCAATGGCCGAAGAAGCTTCCTGCTTCTCCCTTGATTCTCGTGCAATACACGCGACGATTCGGGAAGCTTTCCACATGAAAGTCGTAGGTCACGGAGGGATCTACGCATCCGTACGGTGGAGTAGCTCGAGATGTGTTGTGGTGGCCAGATTTTGGGCCGAGGCGGGTCGTGTTCGAGCGCGATAATCGAAGAGATGAGAGTGCCGAGTGTGACCGCCTTCTGGGCGTGGGTGTAGGGCGACGAGCTCTTCGATGTGGTAGAAGCAGATCGTCCTCAAACTCGTCAAAGTGGCTGCAGTTTTCAACCCTAGTCGGCAAGCAATGGGTTCGAGTATCACCTGTATACATCGCGTGAGGAAGAAGACCTTTTGCGGCCTCGTTTGTTTCTGGGTTCAGTGATGCGTGTATTTGGGTAAAAAAAAAAAAAAGAAATTTGCTTTGAAATTAAATTCAAATCTTGTAATTTAAATAACTTGTTCATATGTAATCAGAAATCAACAATCTTGGTAGCGCCGGAATTGCAGAGGAGCGTACTACGCGGTGGTACAGATCCGGATCCATTCCGGGCAAGTAGAAATTTAGGTTAAATCGGACATCGTCCGGTTTAATTTGAATTTCGAACGCTCGCCGAAACTCAAGGTGAGTTATTCTCACTCACATCTGGATACTAGTAAAGTAGACAGTTAGTATTGATTGGTTGTTTGGATGTTTAGCTGAATATGTTAGTTATTATCAAATTGAATTGATATATATATACTGTTGTGCTAATGTTTGTGGATGCAGGGAAAACAGGTTGGAGGGATCCAACGGGATTCCTCACAATGTAGTAATATTTTTATATTGATGATTATGCCTGTTTATATATTGTGATTAATAGTTGGAATTTAATTGCATTGTGATATTGTGGTTTAAACTATAAACCCAGAATATTAGTTATAAAGAAAATTGCAGTTTTAATTATAAAGAAATTAAATTGGGTTTCAAAGAAATTGAGAAATGGTTAAATAAGAAATTAAGAGAATATAAATATTCGAAACCTGATTTGAATGGAAAACTGAAATAAATTTGTAAAGGAATATTACTGGATAAGTTAGAAATCCAAAATTAATTATATTTGATAAATCGAATTTAGAGAAATAAAGGTATTGTCAAATAATGGGTTTAAAAGGGATTAAAATCTGAAATCTATTTTAAACTGTAAATTGGAAGTTTTAAAATTTGGAATGATAATTAATTTAAATGTTATTAGTTGAAGTTTTGGGAAATAAATTTATGTTATAAAACCCTAAAACTAAATTTAATAAATGGACAGAAATCGTGAGAAGGATTTCTGTGATGATTTAGTAGAAATGAGATTTCCTAGGAAAAATCCAAGTTCGAGTTTTAAATTGATTTTATAAAAAGAAAGTTTAAAATCTAAACTAATTTTAAAGAATGTTTTAAAAATTATTATTTTAAAGTGATTTTTTTTATAAATTAGCAATAGTAAAATTTTATAAATATTTTAATAATTATGTTTACAAATGGATTTGTTTTAAAAGCTAGTTTTGACCTAAGTATATTGAAATAAGAGTTAATCTTTTTACCACTTTATTTTAATATATAGTATAACTTAACCTTAATTTAAATTAAGCTATATCTTTTAAACAGTTTTGCTTTAAATATTTTGGAATTATATTTTGATTAAATAATTAGTAGTAAATTTATCTATTTAAAGTATACTTTAAATTTAAATGTTTTTAACTGTTTTAAATCTAAACTGTTTTGAACTTGGATATTTCCAATGGAAATATATGGTAAATGATTTACCTTGTAAAGGAGGAATTTTGAGAAATGTTTTCAAATGAGATTTGGAAATTTGGTAATATATCTTTTAAAGATATTTGAGGTAAATAAATAATTTGGGAATTATTTATTGTGTGATGGATGCTATGGATGTTTATGAATATAAATTGATAGTTAAATCACCGACTATCAATATTGGACAAATTGCGTTGATCGTTTCGAAGAGACCGGGATCGAGATTTATTTCTCGAAAACCACTTCGATCCGGTTTGTACGTTTTCGTGCGATAAACGTTTTTCGGAGTCGAAGATGGAGCAGTGAAGTGCAAGGGCTAGTCGCTACTAATCCTGAGGATATTTCCAAAATGGATGTAGTAGGAATAGTGCCTTCGGTTCCGTTCGAACCCGGGACGGACTTGTATGGACGAATGCTTTCGTGACATCGTCAGCGGACGATGGGCATTCTAAGGGATATGTGCTATAAAGGTATCGTTTAGCCTCAAGCCTCACCAACCGGGAATGACTGAAAATCAGGGGATATGCAGCAAGGCTTCGTGGGTAGCCCCCACTGGAGAGTAAGGTCATCCCTGTCTAGAGGTTCCTTTTTATTTCGGCTTAGTGGTGCGGTTGCTGATCCCAACCGCGGGGTGATCTTATTCGGAATTGCCCTTAGGTGATTCCGGCCTTGTGTTGCAGGGGACGAAGGGAGTAGTCCTCGGTACTGTGATCTAGACCACGTACTGTGACAGGTGGTACCCCAGTGCCTAGTCATTGTTGGAAATCCATTTTTCCCTACGAGCCTTTTACGAGTTTTGTTTGTATTACCCACTTCGGTGGCTAGTAGCTGGAATTTAATCATGTAACAATTTCGGCTATTTTATAAGTATTTGTAAATAGACCCTATTATAATATCAGAGGATTTCTATGAAAAGAGTTTTAGCTATCGTAAGGTAAAAACCCGACATGTTTATTTGTGGCGTGGTCTTACGAGATGCTTTTGTTTTCAAAGGATTTTTGAAACTTTAATAATCAAGTTGGATGCATATTTAGTATCAGCTGGTATTCCAGACTGACTCGGGTGTTATTTCATTATAATGCTCGGGTCAGACCGAGTATTATTGTTCAGGTCAGGATGCTATGGAGCAGGAGAGGAGCTGGAGTCTGAGACGTACTATTCTATGTATATATATCCGCTGCTATGCTATGTTGTATGGTATGTCTGTTATGTGATGATTGATGTATGAGTTACTCTGATGATATGTTGTATATAAACAGATATAGATTTCATTTTTGTGTAAAGATAATATAGTTACTATTATATTTTATTCCGCTGCGACTGTGAGATTCTGATATTGTTTAGTTTCTTCTTCTTCTATCTCTTTTTCTTTTAACCTTAATGGTTCGTATTTCTGTTCCACTTGAGTCAATTAGGGTAGTATATTGTTGATTCAAGGGGTACGGATTTGCGGGCTGTTACAGAAGGCCAGAGACAAATACTACTTATTTTAGAGTCGGAGAGATAACTATTACATATACGATGCTTACTATCTATTAGGCATATCTATAGATGGTCCATCGACATATATCAATAACAAGGTGTATGACTATTTTACATTTTGTGATGAGTTACTTGGTATATTTCCTTCTAAGAATGCAATAAAATCTAAAAGTGAGGTTACTATGAGTTGATATTGTGTGATGAGTTACTGGGTATATTTCCTACCGAGAATGCAATAAAATCTAAAAGTAAGGTTACTATGAGTTGATTTAGAAAAGAATTTCAAAACCCACTTGAAGGTGATGCGACGGATACCGAGATATTTCTTAATAGTCATGTTGTAATTTTGTACTTCTTAAACTGTCGGCTTTTTCTGGATCATTTGAAAGGTCGATGTAACTTGAAAATTTTCCATTTTTGAACGACTTAGCACTCTACGATCAGTATTCCAGAATAACTTACTTTTGTATAAAACACATTCGACATTGTCTCCTGAACTGTTCTTTCAGTCATATTTATCACGGAATTAATTAAGGTTGGTATTTTACAACATAGAAACTGATGTTGTTTGCCAATGATTTGAGTTGGTTGCATTTAAACAAGTATGATTTCCGCCATATGTATTTATTTTCATCAATTTTGAGATTCTCTTGCTGATAAACTAGCATGCACTCTCCAATGATATTTTCATGCACATCACATCGAACCATATACTGATTTGCACGCGAGTTCACTACTAGAAAAGTAACTGAACATTTAATCGCCCATTCATATAATTGTTCAATTGGTTTCTCTTTAAATTAATCCAAACCAAAGTCCTTTTTTTAGTACATTCTGCTTCAAACACTTCAAATTCTAACTGAAAATTATCCATAAAGGATTTTGCCTTCATTGTTGCGGTACATACATCATCGGCTAATGAATTTTCATGTATGACAGTATCTTCATCGGCATTTAGATCGTCAACCGATTGATTATCTTCATATATGATTGGTTCATTGTTAACTTACATGCCATTAACTCAAGTTCTATCTACATCATCCCCACAAGCGACTTGCATGTTATCCAATTGCACTTCGCTGTTGTTTGCATAATCAATATAATCATCATCATCATTCATGCCAGCAACGAATGCTTCTTCCACTTGATTCATTTGGATACTACAAGTATCAAAAATATTATTATGTGCAAAATGTACAAGGTAATTCAAAGTGAAATACTAAATTTAAATTAATATATACGAAGTTATGATCCAAATAGTGTGATTGACTAGACGATCCTCCAACCATTCTCATATGTCTATTTAATAAATTTGTAAACTCTCCGCCACAATGAGTTATCATATAAGAAGGTAAATGACTCTTCCATTGATAGTGCGGAATGATGTGTTTCTGCAATATTAACATGGTTTGTTTTCATAACAAAATTTTCTCACTTTCATTCCAACCGAAACATAGAATTAATATCATCGTCATCTTCAACATCAATAGCGGATCGGCCATCATCTCTAACTCATTTCTCTACTATTTTAAAATTATATTCGAGAGATTGAATTTTGTCACTCCAAATGCCCATTTTTAAGCTCTCTAAATGTAACAACCCGTAATTTTCGACAATCTAAAATTGGTTAAATTAATGAGATTTCTGTAATTAAATTTAGTAGAACTAAAAACTTTATAAATTAATATTGAAATGAATACTAAAATAAAATATATAAATGGTAATTAAAACCTATTTATTAGTAATTTGAATAAAATTTCAATAAATGAAATGGTGTAAGTATTATACCTGGATATAAATTGTATATGAAAAGTATAGGGAAGGCATTGAATTAGTTAATGTAAGAACACATTGTTACAGTAATTAATTTTAAATTAAGGAAACGTGTTAATGCAAGTTAATAATTAATGAACTTGAATGCACGTTCCAATTTAATAAAATAATTCAAATGTTATGACTTAGCTATAAATGGAATATAATAAGAACAAATGCAATTATTGTATTAATGTGCAGAATAATATAATTTGTATAAATTCATAGGTAAAAAATGTAAGTATTGAATTAAAATATGTTATTTATTTAGGGTATAGAACAAAATTGGTAATCCAATTGCAATTAATGGTAATAATGTTGATATAAGCTAATAAATTAAATTTCAATGCAATACCCATTAATGGATGGAATGAAATGGGATTAATGTAAATGTTACACAAGGTTATAAATCAAATGGAAGGAAACAAACGTGAATATCGAATTAATGAATGAATTAATATACGTTGAATATTAATTGAACGTAAATTTAATGGTAATTAGATAAAATCAATATAAGATAATGAATTGCAATAATTGTGGGTTGATAATAAAGTGTTAAATGGGAAAATGATTGTTTATAGTAATTGAATGGAATTCCAATTTGTTGGAATAAGGTAAATGTGTACTTATAATAAATTTAAACGAACTAAATTATTGAATTAATTAATATATATATATATATATATATAATAAATGATGATTGAATGAAAACCAATACTCTGTAAATAACTATAATATTGGAGTGGAAATAATAAACTTTTAAATATGTGATTAAGAGTTTTGACAACAATTATTATGAGTTATATATATATTTAGTTCATTCAATTGAATTGGAAATCATTGCAGTAAATCTAAATTAAATGTTACGTTAAAATAAATTAAGGTAATAATGGGGAATAACTTATTCTTCATAATATAATGATTAGTGAATAAAAAGAATGGAAATAAAGTTTTATCTATATATTCGAATTTAATTTATGATAAAAGGGTTAATTACAATTAAATGAATTAAAAATTTAAAATGGGAATTTAGATGAGTGAGAATATCTATGTAATGGTTTTGAATCCAAGGTTTAATCCATCTATTTGACATGAATGAATGGAATAGTAATTAATTTATTTAATAAATGGATTTTTGGAGTTTATTTTATAATTTATAAATTTAATGAAATGGAAATTAAATATTTAAATTGAGGTTAACATCGGAATTGATGGACTAATCAACTCTAATCTGACATTTAAATTTGAGTAAATTAGTGTAAGTGATAAAGAAAAATAAAGGTGATAAAAATTGTCGATTATAGAAGTGAAATTAAAAATTGGATTTAATTTATTGATTTTTAATTTATTCAATTAACTAAAAAATAGCCATTTTGGCCACTGACTCGGATTTCGATGAAACCAGTTTCATTGGATCCGTAACGGTGAATTATTATAGGGTTTCAAGTTTCGTAACGATCGGGCTTGTCGTTAGATCATAAGGACTTTAAATGCTCTGAAATAAACGAAATTGAAATCAATTGAAATCAATTTGAAAAATATTGATTTTAGCATAACTTCTTCATATTATGGAATTTGGACTTGAAACCTTTTCCATTGCGTTTAAAATATTTTAAAACATCTATCTTGATATATGGGTTGACCCAATTTCGTTCTGGAGTCAGAAGGGGTTTTTGGGCCATTTTGTCGTTAGCGCGTATATCTAATAGATCCGATCCATTCTATTTCAACTTTCTCTATAAATACCCTGTTATAAACCCTAGAAGCCTCTATTCTTCATTTCTATATGTACAGAAACTTATGTGCTCCTCCTCCTCAATGGCTACAAACTCTAATCTATCCAATTCAAATTTCAATCCAAAGCTAAAATTTCAAACTCCTCAGAAAAATTTAAAAAATATATATATCGAAGCCTCGATGTACGCATCACAGATCCGTAATTCATTTTCTGTTCGAATCACCGGTTGTCTGGAAATTGACCGTTTATTCTCGGCCATTCATTGCTCGACGATGAACTTCGTCTGATCGGGAAATCGTTTTTGGGTTTTGTAGAGAGGCTTGCACGCTTCGCATCGGTGGTGTTTGCTGGTCGAATCAATGGCTAGATCTGCGGAAAAATTCGCCTAGGGTTACATAATCAAGGCGGCGGCTGGGATGTTGCGTCACCAATCGACGAGGTGAGATGGGGGGACCACGGCGAGGTCGCGGCTTGTCAGTAAGGGGGGTCGCGATCACCAGGTGGCGTGTGTGTTGAATGAAGGCGGTAGATTTTGGGATCATGCGTTCTGTGATCTGGGAAGATGCGCGTGCTCGGAGAGTAGCAGGGACGCGGCAGACGTGGCACCTTGGTTTGTTTCTTTTATTTCTTTTAATTCTAAAACTTTAATTTCAATTCGTTAAAATAATCATAACTTTTGCATACGGACTCAGTTTTACGCACGATTTTCTTTGTTGGGATCGTAATGAAATTCCAGACTTTTTGACACGTGTTTGGACAAATTTTGAGACTGTGCAAATTTTGGGTTTAAATTGGATTTAAATTCAATCTAAATTTAGAAGGTGAGTGTTTTAATCCACTCACAACTTCTAAAATTTCTTATGTTTGTAACATTAATTTTGTGATTGTGCGTTTATTTATGACTTTTTTCGTATATTTTAATCATCATCTCAGTTAATTACATTGATTAAAATTAAATTGTTATTTAATTTATTATTGAATATAACTGCCAGTTAATTTTCTGTTATACATATTATGAGTTATATATTGATATGGATTGTTTGTTTAGGATGATGATTTTGATGGATGTGTGATCTGTTGATGGATGAATGGATGTTTTATTTATATTATCATAATTTGCAAGTTGTTATGCATTTATTTTGATTCGGGATTACGGTTTGAAATGATATACAACCACATTTGTATTTTAAATTGCGGATTGAAATGATAAATATCCGTATCACTTGACCATAGGGTAGAAAATTTTATACAGGCACCGCGGTCTATATAAAAATATTCTGAAAATGGTTTCTATGGTTTGGAAAGTAATATACGGTTTAATAAATAATAATTTTTGGTGTTATATAAATATTATTTTTATATACATATATAGTTAAATTCTTGGATTTAAGCTATGCATAAAATTGTTAAATAAAAAAAATGAGTTTAATAATGGAGTTCGGTTGTTTTATATTATCTGGTTAAGTACCTATTTAAGATATTATATATATAGAGTTTAAATGACTTAAATGAAATTTAAGTTGGAAGATAAATAGGAAATTGGTTTCAATTGAATTATTTAAGAAGTGTACTTGAATAAATTTGATTTGAAATTTAAATAAAAATGAAGATTTTAAAGGGTATGATTCTCATAACTTGATTTGGTTTAAAGTAATTTAAATAAATATAAAATTGTGATAAATGAATATATCAAGTTAAATAAACTGAAAGAATATCCAGTTGTTTGAAGTCAAAGTTTTACTTAAATTATATTAGATTTATTAAGTAAACATTTCAAATCTAAATAACAGCAACTGAATTTGATATATATGGAATTATTAAAGAATTAGCTTTGAAATGGTGGAATATATAAAGCTTTGAAATATATGTATAAATTGAAATGTCTTATTTGGATTTTTATCTATATTTGGAATTGATTTGTGAAGGTGAAGAAACTATTTTATTATATAAAGTAAATCTATATTTAAACCATTTAAGTGGTGTGGTTATATTTCGAAGTTATGTAATTCAAAGTTTTATTTTTTGAAAGGCTATATTTCAGGCGTTTGGTTTAGAAATATTTTAACTATGAAAAGTTATGGTTTTAGAAAGGATATATGTGAAAATGATATCATATTGATTTGGTTTAAAAGGGAAAATGATATCGTAATTATGTGGCTTTGAAATGAATATTATATCCTGGTTTTGAAGTATAAATTATTTTGAAATGACCGTGGTGTTGTAATAACATTTGGTTGTTAAAGAGACCGGGATCAGAAGTTGTCATAGTCTTTGCCAGCTCCGAAAACCACTTTAACAACCGTGTACGTGGTGAAGATTCCAGAATGAAGAAGGATGGTGGAGGCGTTTCCTTTGAGATAAATACGTGGACCCGATTCCCGTGAGTTGGCATAAGGTGGCTAAAACAGGAGCGATTCTCGAGCCAATGAGGTAGCACCTTTGATCGGACACATCCCTTCGATATTATACTTTGATTTTTGGATGGATTTGGTGGCCACTTTTGATTTTTCTTATTTGGGGGTGTGGCTCGAGGTGGGCGGTAGTTCCGCGCTACGCGTTACCACCAGCCCAGATGCGTAATTGGTATATCTACCTTAGCATTGCTTAGTTGTGTCGTGTCACCTACTGTAACAGCCCACAAATCCGTACCCCTTGAGTCAACACTATTCTACTTCAATCAACTCAAATTGAACGGAAATACGAACCATTTGGGTTAAAGAAGAAGAGGTAGAAGAAGAGAAAACATAAAACAACAACAGAATCTTACCATCGCAGCGGAAATAAAATATAATAGGTATTCAATATTCTTTACACCAAATCAAATACTATATCTGTTTATATATTACATCATCATATTACATCAATCATTTTTCAACATCAATAACATACAACTGGATGCACAGCGGAATAATAATCAAATACGGAAGTTCGTATCTCCATCCAGCTCGTCTCCTGAGCTCCACAACAACATATCATGTATCCTGTAATACTCGGTCTGACCCGAGCATTACAATTAAATAACACCGGAGTCAGTCTTGAATACCAGCATGAGAAAACCACACTTAATTGGATTATTAAAGTTTCAACATTGTTTTGAAAACAAAAGCATCTTGTAAGACCACGCCATAAATAAACACGTCGGGTTTTTACCTTACGGTAGCTAAAACATTTTTATTAAAATCCTATGATATTATAATAGGGTCTATATACAAATACTTTTTAAAATATCCGCAATTGTTACATGATTAAATTCCAGCTACTAGCTATAGAGTGGGTAATACAAACAAACTCGTATAAGGCTCGTAGGGAGTATGGATTTCCAACTAATGACTAGGCAATGGGGTACCACCTGTCACGGTATGCGGCCTAGATCATAGTACCGTGGATCACTCCTGAACCCCTACAACACAAGACTGAGACTACCCCTTACTGGATAATCCCGAGTGAGATCACCCCACGGTTGTGATCAACAACCGCATCACTAAGCCAAAATAAAAAGGGACATCTAGACAGGGATGACCTCACCCTGAAGTGGGTGCTACCCACCTTGTCTTGCTGCATAAAACCCGATTTTTAGTCATTCTCGGTTGATAGCGCTTAAGGCTAAGCGTTGCCTTTAAGATTGTTCACTTAGAATGCTCATCGTCCAATTGACGATGTTCTGAAAGCATTCATCTATACAAGTCCGTTCCGGGTTCGAACGGAACCGAAGGCACTATTCCTACTACATCCATTTTGGAAATATCCTCAAGATTATTAGCGACTAGCCCTTGCACTTTACTACTCCATCTTCGAATCCAAACTCGTCCTCTCCACGAAAACGTACAAACCGGATCGAAGTGGTTTTCGAGAAATAAATCCCGATCCCGGTCTCTTCGAAACGTTCCGCGCATTTGGCCAATATTGATAGTCGGTTATTTAGCTATCAATTAACATTCACAACATCCATAAAACAATAAATAATCTCCCAAATTTTTTATTATTCTCTAAATATCTTCGCAAGATATATTTCTATTTTCAACCCTTTTGAAAACAGTTTCAAACCATACTTTTCTCATAAGATAAATTTTCTAATATTCATTTCCACTAAAACAACCAAGCACAAAACTTAAGACTTTTAAAAATAATTTAAAACTCTTTATTATAAATTATTCTTTAAAACATTTAAACTAAAATTACTTTAATACTTTATTAAAAATATATACTATAGGAATATTTAAAATGAGGCTACTTTATAAAATATAAACTAGATTTTCTCTTTAAAACAAATACCAAGTCACTTTGAAATAATTACTACTATAATAGATTAAAAGAAATATACTTACTTTAGAATTTAAATATTTTAGAAATAATAAATTTTCCAAAACTTGCTTTTTAGAACAACTTAAAAACTTTTAACGTATATTTAAAAATTTACTATGAAAACATACTTGGTTATCCATGGAGAATTTCCAATTTCAATCACTTAAATCAATTTTCGAAATTGATTTCCAATTTACTTCATTTGAAATAAATTTCTTTACTTACTCGATTCATTTCAGAATCCATTAATTTGTAGACGTTATTCATTTGTTTATTTTTTCGTTTTGATTTTAAATCTTTTAACTGAAACATACCAATTTCAGTTGTTCCAAATTCCTTCTTTATTGTTTTCAGTAATTTAAATCATAAATTTAAAATAAATTCTTTATTCTTTAAATAATAACACTAAAGTTTAAAACTCATTATCATCCCGTTTATTCAAATTTCCCTTTCATACATGGAAATATTTATTAGAATTTTAAAAACATTAATATTCTTATCAAGTTCATTTTTAATTTATTTAAATTCTCTATAATTATTCCACTTACAAATTCTTTTCCTTTTATTTTCAAAAATCCAATTCTATATATTTTGATAACTCAGTGTATCGGAATATATTCAAGTAAACCATAACATTCAATATTCCAATATTATTCATCACAGAATATAACATAATCATGACAGAGAATATTAAATAATTTAAATAAATGCTGAGGAATCCAGTTGGATCCCTCCAACCTGTTTTCCTGCATCCACAAACGTTAGCACAATAACAATTCCACTTCAAGGTGGAATATCGCGGTATAGGTGATTAATATAAAATATCATCCGCTATTATGCGGCGCATAGGGTCTCATCCGCTATATAATACGGAAAATCAATCATTCCACGATCTATTATATACTACTATATATAATATAGCACATCCAATAAATTCAATCATTCAACCAATTATTTAAATTTAAATTAAAACCAGATGAGTGAGATTAACTCACCTTTGATTCGTTTTCACAATCTATTCTCATCCGGCATGCCTCTCAATGATTTTTAGACCTTGTATAAATATTTATACAATTCATTAATATTTGAACTAATCAAATGACTAATTCCCATTTGTTAAATTTAATTAGTTTAGTTAACCTCTCTAATACACTATGTTTGAAATAACCCAAATAGTTATATAAGTTAATAAAAAATTCACTCACCTTAATACTTTAAAATTAAACAGTAAGTTTATAATCTATATTTGAAATTAAAGATCTAAATTTTTATACAACTCTTCAACATTTAAAATTCCTGTACTCTCCCAAAATATTATATATGTATATATATACAATTTTAATAAAATAAAATTTTCCTTCAACCCTATATATTAAACAAAACAGAATTGTTTACAATATCTTACTATACCATATTTATTTTATTTCCTTCATTTTTCTTTAACATATTCGATACATAAATTATTAAACCTAAGCTGAAAAATATATCTTGCAGTCCTATATATATAGTTAATTCAAAAATATTATTATTATATATATATATTTTTAGAAAACAGAACTGTTCTGCATTTTTTTACAAATACAAAACCTTATCTATATATAATTTTTCCTGTTTAAACCATGTACTTATAATTTCTTATATCAACATATGTGTATGTATATACATATATTTAATCAAAATTGACTGAAGAAAAGATTTGAACCTCATTGATGCAACTCCAGATCTCACGTGACAAGCATACTCAAACCCACGACTCTGATGTAGCCGTCCTTCCGTAGCCGTGTCCTTCGCGAGCTCGTGAGTGTTGAAGCCTCTGTTGAAGTCGCAAAAACTTCTCCATGACTGATCATCGCCCATTCCCCCTAGGCGTACGCGTCCTCGAGACGATCACCAGATTTCGTGCGAACATCGAGCGATTGTGTTGCCGTCAATGCCTCGGCCATCACCAATCTTCTGACCAATCACGAGCCTCCATCGGCTTCCTCCACATTGCCGTGATTTCCACCATCGCTCGTGCTCAAGTACGACTTTGCAACATCGCACCAGAACTCTAATCGAACCACCCACGAACATGCCGCCTTCAACCCTAGCGCGCTCGAACACCATTCGATTTGATTCTATATTTCACCAATTTCATTTTGGTTTTTTTTATTTTTTATACAAACTGGGAGGCTTCAATTTTGATTTGAAAGAGAAGAGCCTGCTTTGATTCGAATAGAGAAAAAAAGGAAGCCTCGGCTTCAAATAGAAGGGAAAAACGAAAAGGAAGCTCGTGATCTTATGAACTGAAAGGGAAAACGATGAACAAATTTGAACCTCGTTTGGATGATTTTCAGAAGACTAAGAAAAGGGGAAGCGTGCTGTCATATAGAGAAGTGGCTTCTAAAGGAAGATAGCAGCCTCAAATTTTTTTCCTTCTTCGATTTGAATGAGGGGAAATAAAGTTTTGACGTGATATTAATTTGACTGGTTAACTAATATATTAATTTGATTTAAATTTAAATTTAAATCGACTCGAATTACACAACCTAAAATCTCGACCTCCTATCACAACGTGTCGTTAGACATTTATAATGTTAAACCCCTATTTCGAACACAAAGGAAAAGGGTTCGAGTCCTAATTCGATCGTATGGAGAAGATAGCTTTTTGAATCGACTATTATCAATTAAATTTTCAGCGTGTTTATACATCGTATGCTTACACAACAACTCTGATCACTAGGAAAATTGAAATGCGATAATAATTCAATATTACAGACCCATGGTTTCGTCGAATTCCGAATCCGTGACTCGGAAGGCTATTTTTAAATTCAATTTAAACAATGAAATTTAAAAACTGAACAAATCACTGTTAAATTCAATTTTTAAACTTCTATTATCCTCAGCACTTAAATTTTACTAGCCTTCAAATTATTTCCAATCGTCATAAACTCCAGATTCAACATTTTACCCAACTTCAAATAATTTAATTTAATAATTTTAATTATCAAATAAATTATGATATTTTAATTCAAGTTAAAATTGACTTTTAATATTTAAAATTAACTAAATATTCCAATTTCAAATGCTCAAAAATTCCGGGTCGTCACATTCCTCCCCTCTTAAAACAATTTCATCGCCGAAATTACTAGTTAGGAAGAATGATTCCATACCCATTACTATTTTCCAAAATCAAATAGTTTTATTAACTTGCCATACATATTTTTTAATTAAAGACCCACTATTACTTCAACCAACTTTCCAAAACCTTCCATAGTTTCCAACAACATTATTTACTCCACTGATTCAAATTTAAATTTAAATTCAAATTTAAATTATCTCAAAAAATTTCTAACTCTCTAAATATTCGAATTTTTTTTCCAACGTCTCCTTTGCATGGCTAGTTCGGTACAACTACAAAATGCCTCTAACGGCTCCCAAATTCCAAAAGAAAACAAAAGCCAAGTGGCTAGATCAAATCCCAATCAAATTTCATACAGAAATTTAAATACATACCTTTTTATTGAGCAATTCAAATTTATCTTTTGAAATCAAAACCAATTCTCTTTTCTCTTTTTAATACCTGCATATCTTACTTAGAAATAATTTCCAATCACAACATTCAAAAACATTTTATCGACTTCCTTACAAATGTCAATATTTTTATCATTCAAATATTAACTAGATTATATTTGTAATATCAATTTCCAATCAAGAATTCACCATTCCTTCCTTAAGTTAGTATAAGCATTTTATACGTTTCTTTATTTATTTTCTCTTCATCACTTTAGTTTGTATCTACTTCTACTCAATTTGGTTCTCCCATTTCCATATGAATTCAATTTTATCTTCAACGCTGAATATTGAATTTTATCTTCCATTTATAACTGATTCATATCTTTATTTTAAAATAGTTTCATGCTCCTTTGTAACTTGATTTCTTGCTCCAAAATCATAAAGAAGCCATAGGTAAGTCTCTCTTCTTCTTCTCCAACTCTTTCTCCTTCAATTTCAGAAAGTTTTCCTAAACCTAGCTTAGGAAAATACTTGTTTTATTCTTAGATTGAAGCTTGTTGGGTTGAAGTATAGTTTGGTTGGTCTTCTCCTTGTTGTTGAGCTTCTTCTTCTTGTTATTGGGTTAAAGGTGAGTTTTGAGCTCACATCTACTTCTCTTGATTTCATAGATGTTGGGTATGAATTCCTAACACCTTGTTTATATGCACTTGCTTTTGGTTTGGATTGAATTGGTGAATATCCAAATTTTTAGTGTTTGGGTTCAATTCCTTAAAGATCCTAACTTTGATATTTGAACATGTTTTTGGTATCGAATCGGAGAGCTAATGGAGCTGGGGTATCTATTTGCCAAGGCTCCTTAACTCCATTGCTTGAAAGGTTGCATTTGGGAAGAACTTGCATTTCATTGGAAAAAGGGCAGAAACTGCAAATTTATGCAGTTCGCCTGACCGAGCCCTGTAGCCGGTCGACCGACCTGCTCATGTCGAGTTTTTTTATTTCCTGCATCTGGCCAGCGGACCGAGCCCTGCAACCGGTCGACCGACCTGCTCATGTTTTGCCTGTTTTGCCTATTTTTGCATATTTTAATTTGTCTTCAAAATTTTATCGATTCAAGTTGCTTTTTAGTAGTTGTTA
The DNA here is from genome assembly GCA_030765085.1 of Allium cepa. Lineage (NCBI taxonomy): Eukaryota > Viridiplantae > Streptophyta > Magnoliopsida > Asparagales > Amaryllidaceae > Allium > Allium cepa. The sequence continues at coordinate 379,348,831 of CM060942.1, read as the reverse complement.
TTGCATCTTTGACTTTGATAACATATTCTTGACTTCATCCACGGGTTTTTATAAAATAATCTATCGAATCACATTTAAAAACTCGTTTCTCCAATTTATAAATTCTATTTAAAACGCACACACAATTTCGCACTTCGAGCGGAGTGGAAGGGAGATTAAATGGTTAGGTAAAACAAGGACCATGAATCTGTGCGTTTATCTTTCCGATTAGTCCCCGACCTATTCGATTGATTGTTTTGACCTTTGTGTTGGGTTTACCGATGATATGAGGCGAACTTTGTACTGCTTTGAGTGTGAAATTAACTAACGGATAGTGAACCGTTTAGTGCGAACCAGTGGTTATGGGACTCACGTTACCACTTTTCGGATTCCTTTTTGAGAGTTATGACACATTCCGCTAGTTAGTGGTGTCCAGTACTGGGTCTCTGACCTTCACCACTACGGTTTGTTGCCTTCGGGTATGTGCCTTCAGGTTTGTTGCCCTTTAGTATCACTTTCGATGTTGGTCGTTATGAGCCGCATGGATGATATTGGGTTGCCCTTTAGTATCGCTTCCGATGTTGGTCGTTATGAGCCGCATGGGTGATATTGGGTTTGGAGTCTTCGGGCTCATGGATCCTTGTTTGTACAGTATTGAGCTCGAGCAAATTTTCTGATGTTTCATTCATATGTATATTCCCTAGGTATCGCCCTTCGATGTTGGTCATTATGAGCCGCATGATGCGTAGCGTTTACCTTGCGGAACTTGTATACCTTATTGGTATTTGTTATTTGCCTTTTTGGCTTGTTTTGGGATATTTGTATCCTTTGTTTCTATATGTTGCCGATGATACGAGGCTTGTTATCATATGATTCATATTTTGTTAGATGATTGTGTTATCTCTTTTAGAGATATTTGTTATGCTTTGTAACCTTGCAGGTTTATTGTTGTTCAGTTTATCTAACTGATTTGTTTAGCTAGACTGACCCGTGTATTTTATACTCGGGTCAGACCGAGATGTTTCAGGTTAGGTACTTTTGGACTTAGCCTATTTTGCTTCCGCATGGACTACTCTGCTAGCTTCTTTTTGTCATAGCTTTTTGTGTTGTCCCATTTTGTAGTAACTCTGATATATGTATTCATCTGGTATCTTCTGTATATTGTGGTTTGTTATACCACTTGACATTTATTATTTTGTATACTCTGCTATGTATCAGTATATGTGTATATGATGATCTACTGTTCTATGATGTATATTACATTTGAGTTGTTATATTCTGTTCTGATAGATCCTTCAACCACCTATGGTTTTGTTTTATGTATTCATTGGGTATGTCGACCTGCTTGGTATGTTTATTGTCGATGTATTCAATAGATAGTTAGAGCAAGGCTATAGATGGTCGCTCCTAACCAGCCTTATTCTTCGTGTTAGTTGACGGCATTACGCTGTAGTGTCCTTGGCTAGCGTGGGTATAGAGGTGGGGCATCACAGCGTGGTATCAGAGCTGAGTTCAGGACAAAATATGATAAACACAGAATAGATGCACATATTACGGTACATCAAAGTGTACAAGTGATACAAATCATTGAATCATCGTGTCTCTTTATTCCATCAAGGTTAGATAGAGTTTGGGAATACGTCTAGGAATGCATTTCTATTCCGTAGTATTCCATATTGCAATATCTACCTTGTGAATAATCTTGTTCTTATCTAACTTTCAGCGTATGGCTAGAAGAGGCAGGGGACGACGTTCGGATGCTGGGCAATCCAGTGGCACACATTCGGATGGCGTTTATATATCTGCTGATCAGTTTATGGAGTTGTTTAGGAGCACTCAGCCTCCAGTTCCTCCTCGAGTGTCTCCACCTCGCAAGTCTGCTTTGCATGCCAGTGCAGTGATTTTTCTCATCTTGGGGGAAAGCCGTTTAAAGGCTCCGAGTCTGTTCTTGAGGTCCAAGCTTGGTTTCGCACTTGCGAGCGTATCTTTTCTCGTATGGATCTTTCTGACCATGATAGAGTTCTTGTAACTTCTAGCTTATTACAAGAGCGTGCCCTTGATTGGTATGAGCTTCTTGTAGCCGAGATTGATGAGTCTACTCTTTCTTGGACTCAGTTTCGGGAGCGATTTGAACTCAAGTTCGTTCCTGAATCTGAAAAAGTTTTATTGACCCGTCGCTTCCTTGAGTTGAAGCAAGGGAAATCTTCTGTTTCTGAGTATGTTGCATCATTCGAGGCTTTATCTAAGTATGGTCTTGAATTCATCAGCACTTCTTATAAGAAGAATTTGAAGTTTGTTTCTGGTCTTAAGAAGTATCTTAAGATATCTTTGTTGCTCCAGCTTAAACTTTTTTTTGAGGAGTTGGTTGATTCGGCACTTCACCTTGAGCCGTCAAGAAGGAGTGTGATAGTGATGTTGATGTTGAGGTTTCCAAGAACTCCAACAAGAGGCCGTTTCCAATTCAGAAGTCCAGGCCTTTTCCTTCTAAGAAGAAGAAGACCGGCGGTCCTAGCTCTCAGCCTCAGTCTTCCGGAACACCTTTCGCTCGAAAGTGTTTCAATTGTGGTTCTATGGATCATATTATTCGAGCTTGTCCTAAGCCTCTCTTCTGCCGTTATTGCAAGAAGGAAGGTCATCATGTTTCAGCTTGCCCTACTGTTCCGGCTAGTGCCAAGTCTAGCAGGCTTTATGCTGCTAAGGCTTCTGAAGGTCCTTCTCAACCCAAAGGTATCTCTCTATCTATTTTGGAAGGTTCCATTTTATTTCGTGATCATGGTATTCGAGTTCTTTTCAATACGGGTGCTTCACATTCTTTCGTATCGAAATAGCTCGTTGATGATTTATCTTTGGATGTTTCTTGTTTGGTTACTTCATTGAGGATTGCGAATCCTTTTGGGGGATCCGCGACCCTTAGTTTGCTTTGTGATGATGTTGAGATTGTTTTATGTGGCTTTTCTTTTCGTGCGAATCTGCACGTTATTTCTTGTCTGGGATTTGATATGATTTTGGGAATGGACTGGCTAGTGAGATATGATGCCAGGATTATTTGTTCGGAGAGGATTATATATCTTCGACATCCGGATTCGCCTACTCAACTATCTCTTATTCTTTGGGATGTGGATAATTCCGAAATGGCTTTATATTCTCTTGATTTGCGAGATGATGATGATATATCTCGTATTCCTATTGCTTGTGACTTTTCTGATGTTTTTGAGCCTGTATCGGGTTTGCCACCTAAGCGGGCAATTGAGTTCCGCATTGATCTCATTCCAGGCGCGCAGTGAGTTAGTCGCCCTCCTACGAGGATGTCTACAAGGAAAAATGAGGAACTCAAAAAGCAGCTTTTAGAGCTTGAGTCCAAGCAGTTGATTCAGTCCAGTTTTTCTCCGTGGGGATCCACGGTCGTCTTCGTGAAGAAGTCCGATGGAACTCTTAGGCTTTGCATTGACTATCGCAAGCTTAATGAGTTAACCATCAGGAATAGGTATCCATTGCCTAGGATCGATGATATGTTCGATCTATTGAGTAGGGCTAAGGTCTTTTCTCAGCTTGATCTTGCCACAGGTTTCCATCAATTACGAGTCGCGGAGGATAGCATTCCTCTTACCGTTTTCCGCACTCGGTATGGTTCTTTTGAGTGGCTCGTTATGCCATTCGGTTTGACGAACGCTCCTACTTTCTTTGTTGATCTCATGAATCGAGTATTCCGGGAATATCTCGATAAGTTCGTTCTTGTGTTCATTGATGATATCCTTATTTATTCTAAGTCTGAAACCGAGCATGCTAATCACTTGAGAATTGTCTTGAGTACTCTTCGTCGTCATCAGCTTAGAGACAAATTCTCCAAGTGCCACTTTTGGGAGAATAAGGTTAAGTTCTTAGGCCATGTTGTATCTTCTGATGGCATTTCTGTCGATCCCTCAAAGATCGAAGCCATTCAGTATTGGAAGAGGCCTGAGAATATGCATGAGATTTGTTATTTCCTTGGATTGGCGGATTATTACCGTCGGTTCATTAAGGATTTTTCCCGTGTTGTGCTTCCTTTCACTTGCCTTACTCGGAAAGGCATTCGTTTTGATTGGTCCGACAAGTGTGAAGCTTCCTTTCTGTCATTGAAGGAACTTCTCACTAATGCTCCTATTTTAGTGGTTCCCGAGTGGAATCATGATCTTGTTGTCTACACCGATGCTTGTGGTAGTGGTCTCGGTGCTGTTCTTATGCAAAAGGAACGGGTAGTTGCTTATGCTTCTAGGCAACTGCATCCGAATGAAGTCCGCTATGCCACTCATGATCTTGAGTTAGCCGTCATTGTCTTTGCCTTGAAGATTTGGCGACACTATTTATTGGGCGAGCGCTTTATTCTCTATACCGATCATAAATCTTTGAAGTATTTGTTCACTCAGAAGGAACTCAATATTAGACAACAACGTTGGCTCGAGTTTCTTGCCTCCTATGACTTTGATATCCAGTATACCCCTGGTAAGGGTAATCGTGTTGCAGATGCGCTTAGTCGCAAACATTCGGCTGTTATTTCTATGATGCTTGCCGAATGGAATATTCTTGAGACTCTATCTTTTTGTGAAATTCGGGATCGAGGTTCATCTTCTGATTCTCCTATTCTATTATTTAGTTTAGAAGCTCGACTTATTTTGTTGGATCGTATTGCCGATGCTCAGCGGCGTGATCCTGATTTGTTGCATTTTATTCAGCTTTGTGAGTCTGGATCCTGTGATGAGGCGTTGCAAGATTTTAGCATTGATTCTCATGGGTGTCTTCGTAAGAAGAATCATCTTTTTGTGCCTTCTGATCTTGCACTTAGGCATGACATTCTTGATGATTGTCACCGTTCTAAGTATACCATTCATCCTGGTAGTAGCAAGATGTATGCCGATATGCATCGTCTTTATTATTGGGAAGGCATGAAACGCAATGTGGCGAGTTATGTGAGCAATTGCATAACTTGTCAGCATTTTAAGGCCGAGCATCGCGTCCTTCGGGTCTTCTTCAGCCTCTTGCGATTCCATTGTGGAAATGGGATCAGATTTATATGGATTTTATTGACGGCCTACCTCGTTCGAGATCAGGCCATTCTAGCATTTGGGTTATTGTTGATCGCCTCACTAAGTCTGCTCATTTTGTCCCTATTAAGTCTAATAGGACAGCTTCGCATTTGGCTAAGTTGTATGTCAAGGAAATCGTGAGACTTCACGGTGTTCCTAGTTCTATTGTGAGTGATCGTGATCCTTTATTCACAAGTCATTTTTGGAAGAGTCTTCAACAAGCTTTGGGAACAAAGCTTAATTTTTCTACAGCTTATCATCCGCAGTTTGACGGACAGACTGAACGGGTGAACCGTATCTTGGAAGATCTTCTCCGTATTTGTATTTTTGATTTTGGTGGAAGTTGGGAGGATCACCTACCTCTTGTAGAATTCTCCTACAACAATAGTTTTCAATCTAGTATCGTTATGGCTCCTTTCGAAGCCTTATACGGAAGGCCATGTCGATCTCCTTCATGTTGGTTGGAATCTGGGGAGAAGCTTATTCTTGGTCCAGATTTTGTTCGTGATTCTTCTGAGAAGATTGATCTTATCCGGTTAAGAATGAAAGAGGCACAGAGTCGCCAGAAATCCTACGCTGATAGCCGTAGGAAGCCTCTCGAGTTCTCGATTGGTGATCTTGTTTTTATTCGTGTTTCTCCTTTGAAGGGGGTTATGCGTTTCAGTACGACTGGGAAATTGGCTCCTCGTTATATAGGACCATTTTCTATTACTGAACGTATTGGCCCTGTGGCTTATATAGTTTCACTTCCAGCTCATTTATTTGGCATTCATGACGTGTTCCACGTCTCGCAACTTCGAAAGTGTCTTCGGGAGTCGGATTCTGTTATTACTTCTCCTGATTTGCAAGAGCTTGAGATCTCACCGGACTTATCTATTGTACAGCAACCTATTCGCGTGCTTGACACGGAGGTGCGACATCTTCGGAACAAGGACGTGCCGCTCGTTAAAGTTCAATGGTCCGCTAATCCCAATAACTGTACTTGGGAAACCAGAGAGTTTATTGAGCTATCTTATCCGGGTTTTCTTTCTTAGCTTGTAAACGGTGAGTATGTCTTTTCATCTCAAGCTTATTTCCTTTTTCTTTTGATTGTTGTATGTATGTAGTTGTTACAAATATCGTCTCTAGGAATTGCGGGGACGCAATTTTGTAAGGAGGGGAGATCTGTAACAACCCGCATATTTAACGATTATATATTTAAATATTTTATTTAAATATAGCGTCGTTAGTCGGATTTTTGGGTCCGAAAAGCTACTTTCTGCAAATGGCCGAACTGGAACTCGAAACTACCTCCATTGGTTCCAAAATGGCGTTTGCGATCTTTTTGAGTATAATTTTTGATATGTTTGGAGTTTGTGAAATTTTGACCCTTTTTCTATTGGGTTTGGGTTCAGCCCACTAGCTTAACTAAATACCCTAACTCAGCCCCTTCTCTTCATTTCATCTTCAATTCATTTTCGTTTCTCAAGCAAAACTGAAAATGGTGGAAGGGAAGAGGAAATAGAAATTGCAAGCCCTAGTTTCTCCTTTGTAACTTGATTTCTTGCTCCAAAATCATAAAGAAGCCATAGGTAAGTCTCTCTTCTTCTTCTCCAACTCTTTCTCCTTCAATTTCAGAAAGTTTTCCTAAACCTAGCTTAGGAAAATACTTGTTTTATTCTTAGATTGAAGCTTGTTGGGTTGAAGTATAGTTTGGTTGGTCTTCTCCTTGTTGTTGAGCTTCTTCTTCTTGTTATTGGGTTAAAGGTGAGTTTTGAGCTCAAATCTACTTCTCTTGATTTCATAGATGTTGGGTATGAATTCCTAACACCTTGTTTATATGCACTTGCTTTTGGTTTGGATTGAATTGGTGAATATCCAAATTTTTAGTGTTTGGGTTCAATTCCTTAAAGATCCTAACTTTGATATTTGAACATGTTTTTGGTATCGAATCGGAGAGCTAATGGAGCTGGGGTATCTATTTGCCAAGGCTCCTTAACTCCATTGCTTGAAAGGTCGCATTTGGGAAGAACTTGCATTTCATTGGAAAAAGGGCAGAAACTGCAAATTTATGCAGTTCGGCCGACCGAGCCCTGTAGCCGGTCGACCGACCTGCTCATGTCGAGTTTTTTTATTTCCTGCATCTGGCCAGCCGACCGAGCCCTGCAACCGGTCGACCGACCTGCTCATGTTTTGCCGGTTTTGCCTATTTTTGCATATTTTGATTTGTCTTCCAAATTTTATCGATTCAAGTTGCGTTTTAGTAGTTGTTATTGCATCTTTGACTTTGATAACTTATTCTTGACTTCATCCACGGGTTTTTATAAAATAATCTATCGAATCACATTTAAAAGCTCGTTTCTCCAATTTATAAATTCTATTTAAAACGCACACACAATTTCGCACTTCGAGTGGAGTGGAAGGGAGATTAAATGGTTAGGTAAAACACGGACCATGAATCTGTGTGTTTATCTTTCCGATTAGTCCCCGACCTATTCGATTGATTGTTTTGACCTTTGTGTTGGGTTACCGATGATATGAGGTGAACTTTATACTGCTTTGAGTGTGAAATTAACTAACGGATAGCAAACCGTTTAGTGCGAACGAGTGGTTATGGGACTCACATTACCACTTTTCGGATTCCTTTTTGAGAGTTATGACACATTCCGCCAGTTAGTGGTGTCCAGTACTGGGTCTCCGACCTTCACCACTACGGTTTGTTGCCTTCGGGTATGTGCCTTCGGGTTTGTGCCTTCGGGTTTGTTGCCCTTTAGTATCGCTTCCGATGTTGGTCGTTATGAGCCGCATGGGTGATATTGGGTTGCCCTTTAGTATCGCTTCTGATGTTGGTCGTTATGAGCCGCATGGGTGATATTGGGTTTGGAGTCTTCGGGCTCATGGATCCTTGTTTGTACAGTACTGAGCTCGAGCAAATTTTCTGATGTTTCATTCATATGTATATTCCCTAGGTATCGCCCTTCGATGTTGGTCATTATGAGCCGCATGATGCGTAGCGTTTACCTTGCGGAACTTGTATACCTTATTGGTATTTGCTATTTGCCTTTTTGGCTTGATTTGGGATATTTGTATCCTTTGTTTCTATATGTTGCCGATGATACGAGGCTTGTTATCATATGATTCATCTTTTGTTAGATGATTGTGTTATCTCTTTTGGAGATATTTATTATGCTTTGTAACCTTGTAGGTTTATTGTTGTTCAGTTTATCTAACTGATTTGTTTAGCTAGACTGACCTATGTATTTTATACTCGGGTCAGACCGAGATGTTTCAGGTTAGGTACTTTTGGACTTAGTCTATTTTGCTTCCGCATGGACTACTCCGCTAGCTTCTTTTTGTCATAGCTTTTTGTGTAGTCCCATTTGTAGTAACTCTGATATATGTATTCATCTGGTATCGTCTGTATATTGTGGTTTGTTATACCACTTGACATGTATTATTTTGTATACTCTGCTATGTATCAGTATATGCGTATATGATGATCTACTGTTCTATGATGTATATTACATTTGAGTTGATATATTCTGTACTAATAGATCCTTCAACCACCTATGGTTTTGTTTTAAGTATTCATTGGGTATGTCGACCTGCTTGGTATGTTTATTGTCGATGTATTCAATAGATATTTAGAGCAAGGCTATAGATGGTCGCTCCTAACCAGCCTTATTCTCCTTGTTAGTTGACGGCATTACCCTGTAGTATCCTTGGCTAGCGTGGGTATAGAGGTGGGGCGTCACATTTGTTATGAAAAATGTATATGTGCAAATTGTTTTGGAAACATATATGCATTTTGTTTAAAGAATTTAAACTTATTAAAATCAAATAGTTATATATATATCGAAAACAATAAATCTACATATAATGAGAATAAAAATTTATGACGTTAAATTAAATTGAGATGCATATAAGATTTGGATAAAATTCATGATGAAGTAAAACTAAATTTTTGGGATTCTGGAATATATATATGTATATATGTTAACTAAATAGAAGTATTAAGATTTCTAAAATAATGATATATTAGAAAAGAGTAAATGAGTAATGATAAGTTGAAAAGAAAATTTAAAATATTTAAATTGATAGAATGTTATAAATATATTGATATGTATATGAATCAAGTAAATAATTGGAAAAGAAACTATATACACATAGATAACAAGTGTTTTAAAATATTAATAGATAATCTATGTCTATATTATAAATAAAATTTTGAATATGATTATATATACATATAAGAAGGATTTAGCAATAATTTTATACTACTATGAAGTTATATAACACACCGAGTATTTAATATTGGAAGTCATTCTATTTATAACATATGTATATGGATATTTAACATGGAATGTTAAGTTCTGTTTAAAACCCTATGTATTTTTATTAAAAAAACAAATAAGACAAGTAGTTATTTTAATTTATTGAGTTTTCGCCTTTATTTCATGGTTTGAAGGACAAATGCAAATTTTAATTGAGTTAAAAGCAAAGATAAAACTTTAGTTATTTTGTAGTCTTTGTTTGTATTAACACACACATATATAGTTATAAGATAAATTAATTAAGAAATATTATTTCATTATAGTTTCTTAATTTTATTTTTATTTTTAAATGTATAGAAATCAATACAAATATTACTTTGTTCAATAATGTGAATTATGAGCGGTTTAGATTTTGAATATATTTACATACACTTTTAATAGTATATGATTTACATTATTTTAAAAATATGGTGAGAACAAGGCTGTAAATTATTTACAGTAAGCTAGAAACTAGAGAATAAAAACGAGTAGCAGTTATTTATTGTATCAAAAGAAATAAGAAGAAATAGTATAACAAAAAAAATTATTAATGTAAATCGAGTAAGCCGGAAAGAATTAAGGTACTAATTTAATTACCCTTTCAAATTTTCATTTCACCCAAATACAAACACTTATTTCAACAATCAAGAGATATTCCCATTCATATATTAAAAAAAAGAAAAAAGAAAGAAACAGTACATATATTTTCTTTGTGATGTTTCCTGACAGCAATATGCATATAATTACCCTTGTTCAAATCTAAATAAATATACATGTGTTTGTCCTCGTGGTAAATCCTGTCAGCACATATATATAGACTTGTCTTGGTTCAAATCTGAGTACAAATCACTTGGTAAACCTATTAGTGTAAGTAAAGAGAAATAATTAAGAGGTTAGTAAACCTATAACTGTAAGTAAAAGAAGAAAAGAAGCAACAAAATAATCATGGCAGTAAATTGTCTGATGGAAGTAAGAAATATCTAATAAAATATATAATTTCTTTCACAATCTTTTCAAAAAGAAGTAAAATCTAACTTGCAGACCAACAGGATGGCAACTTCAGCAAACATTTTTGTGTACTATGTTCCCTGATTTCAATCTGCAGCTACCTCTATATAACTGCACCATTATAGGCTCAAGAGTGAAAATTTTAAACATAAAGTCGTGAAAAACTAAAGCTTGTAGTGTCTTAAGCAATTAAAGAATAAGAAGGGGAAAACAGAGTTCTGTTAACAAGAAGAAAACAGCGGAAGTATTTGCTATTCGAACTCAAAACCTCAGGGATTTTTCAAAGTTGTTTAAAAATTCAATTTCAACTTTTGTCAAGATCTCTACTTCAAGCTTTGAAGCTTCTGGAATCGATGTGGAAGGTGAGAAATTAAGTTTTTTGAAAAAAAACAAGGAGATTTAAATTACCCTGAACGATAAAATATAGTGTTCATATCTGCCTTCAAAAATCATTATCTTTCTACCTAAGCTATTTTTTAGGTTTATGTAAACTAGGAAATTGTTCATATTTAAGTATAGTTTGTGTGAAAAATAAAGTTGAGTAGAATTAGTTTGTATAACTCGAGAGAGCACCGTTTTACAGTGGAAACTCTATTAAAGTCAAAATTTAATGTTTTTAATTTTAGGGTTTAAGTATACCATCTAGATCCTTATACGAAATTATGATTTTTAGTGAGTGATTCATAATTTTTAGTGACTTTTATGTTGTGAAATCAAAAAATAAACAGTTTTCAATTAAAAATATTTTTCCAACAACGTAGTCGAGGAGAGGTGATGAGGTCGGTTCTGATAGAAGTAGGCAATCATGGTTGAGGCTTCTACCGTGGCCATTTCTTGTTTTTGGGATGAATTTGGTAGTGCGAACCAAATTAGGGTTTTGGTGAAGTTTTGGAAGAGGGGAAGTCGGAGTTGATTTTTGGGATGTAAAGGCGACCGAGTGCATTGATTTTTGGATGACAATAAGTGGGTTGATGTGGCGTATGGTTCTGATAACCGGCGTACCCAGCAAAGGTCGGTGGTGGCAGCGGTGGGGCGATGTGTGAGGATAAGTTAGTTTGCAGGTTTCAGGAAGTGGTTCCGTTGGTCGAATTTTTGATCTAAGTGTCGAAGAACTTCGGCGAGGCGGTGGATAGGTTCTAGGAAGGTAGTGTGATCGGTCTATGGTGTCGCGGCAAGCTAATGTGGTTGGCGTGGTTCGTACATGTGCACGCCGTGTACGGGAAATTTGGTCGTTCGAGTCATGGGTGAGATTTGGATTTGTTTCGATTTGTGTTGAGTTGCGTGAAGAAATGAGTTCGTATGCGATGCCGTGTCGATTGAGATTGATGTTTTCCGACAAGGAAATGAAATCGTAGCGCTGATGGTAGTATGAATCTGGAGATAAAAGGTTGAGAAGAAGATGAATTAAAATTTGATACTTATGTTAGGGACTGGGCTCGGCCCATTTAAGATGTTTACTGTAGTTAAGGATTATGGGTCGTTTATAATTGTGTTCCAGCCTTGAGTTTAGTTTTTTTTGTAAACCGAAATTCAATAGAAATAAATGACCATAAGTTTAACATAAAAGTAAATTACAATAGATTACCTCCCAGACATGAAAACAGTGAGTGGTCAGGGTGATTGTGGTAAACCCAACTTTTGTTTAAAAAAAATATATAATAAATAAATAATAATATATACATGAATTTTTTTTACTTATGTTTAAATAAAACATGGAAATCTGGTAACAGGTTGTTTAATTTTGAATTTAACTTAAGTTATTTTAATAAACTACTTTATTACAAAGTAGACAAGTTTTTAGTAAGTAATTTATTTAACGAATTAACGACCCTTGAGTTTATTCGTAAAAGAGAATAAGTTTAAGTGAAATAATTAAGGAAATTAAATAAGCATTACACTTTTTGAATTAACGCAATTGCTTAAGTAATTTTAAAATAATTACATAATTTCCCATATAATATAAGTGTTATTAAGAGGTATATTCCATCACTAGATCTTATGCCGTCGTACGATCTATTGTGTAGATTAAATAAGAAAATTTTATAAGCCGAACATACAGAATTAAAATACCGCTTGAATATGTGTGCCATTATGAAATTTTACACGGCTTATCTGTCAAGATGTGCCAAACTGAAATATATGTGTTAATAATAGATTGTTTTTAAACTGATTGACATCCTGGCAGCGGAAACTGACACCATTCCGCTGAATAGTAAAATTTAATACTTGTTGATTGTACAGGCCATCTATTTGATCTTATCTTTGTAGTTGTTTGTAGCATTGCTAAATTACGAACTGATATCCATACATGTACCAGTATTCCCCTGATAATCATATTTCGAAATATATGCCAATGTACAGGAACTGATTGATGGAATATATGAAATTGTGAAATGTGAATGGTGTATTGATAAGTACTGTTGAGACCGATAAGCCTTATTATGTTTATTTGATTTCGAACCTAGTTTTGTTAAAAAGATAAATATTTTTAGAATATATTAAAAGAATTAAATTATAATTTGAAAAAAAAACCCAAACAAACGTAGTTTGTTTTATTATGAAAATCATTTTAAAGGGGTATAATTTCTATAAGTATGTATCATTTAAATTATATCAAGTATTAAACTATTTTAAATTGGTTCCTTAAAAGATAATTTTTATTAAAATAATTTTCAAGTATAACTTCTGTAATATACACTTATGTTATATAAATGTTGTTTAATTAACATTTTAAATAAGGAAAATATTTTATAAAGAGTATTTAAATAAACTTGTGAATAATATTTGGAAACCTCATAAGTATGATTTATGGAATAAGCTTTCTTAATAAATTTTAACCCGTTAAGATTTGAAATGTGAACAAGGCTTAATGGTTGCAATGGGAAATAACTTAGTTGTATTGATTGATTATTTGATAATTAAATAACTGACTATCAATATTAGACAATACGCTAATTGGTTCGAAGAAACCAGGATCAAGATTTATTTCTCGAAAACCACTTCGATCCGGTTTGTACGTTTTCGTGGGAAACGAGTTTGGATACGGAGAAGGTGCAGTGAAGTGCAAGGGCTAGTCGCTATTAATCCTGAGGAGATTTTCAAAATGGATGTAGTAGGAATAGTACCTTCGGTTCTGTTCGAACCCGGGACGGACTTGTATGGATGAATGCTTTCGGAACATCGTCAGGTGGAAGATGGGTATTCTAAAGGATATGTTCAAAAAAGGTAATGCTTAGCCTCAAGCCTCATCAAATGGGAATGACTGAAAATCGGGGGTTACGTAGCAAGGCTAGGTGGGTAGCACCCAAGCAGGGTGAGGTCATCCTTGTCTAGATGTCCCTTTTTATTTCAGCTTAGTGGGCGATTGCTGATCCCAACCGTAGAGTGATCTCACTCGGGATTATCCAGTAAGGGGTAGTCCCGGTCTTGTGTTGCAGGGGAGCGGGCGTACTCCTCGGTACTGTGATCTAGGCCACGTACTGTGACAGGTGGTACTCCAGTGCCTAATCATTAGTTGGAAATCCATTCTTCCTACCAGCCTTGTACGATTTTTGTTTGTATTACACACTCTGTGGCTAGTAGCTGGTATTTAATAATGTAACAATTTCGACTATTTTATAAGTATTTGTATGTAGATCCTATTATAATATCAGAATATTTTAATACAATGTGTTTTAGCTATCGTAAGGTAAAAACCCGACATGTTTATTTGTGGCGTGGTCTTACGAGATGCTTTTGTTTTCAAAGAATTTTGGAACTTTAATAATCAATTGAGTGTGATTTCTCACGCTTGTTTACCAGACTGACCCGGGCTTGGTGTTTTCCTATATGCTCGGGTCAGACCGAGCATATGTATTCCAGGTTTATCTTGAAGAGTGGAAGATGTTCAGGAGAGAAGCTGGATCCGGAACATGTTTCTATAGATGTTTTTATTCAGTCTATTTGGTCGTGTGATTATGATTGTAAGGACAGGATTAATATAACTGTCCGTGTTGTGTGGTTGTAACTTTGATGTAAACTTGTATATGATATATAAAGTAACAGTTTTGGTTTCATGTAAAGATTTGTTTATATTATAATTTAGTCGATCCGTTGTGAAATTCTGATTTATTCTCTTTTCTTCTATCTTCTTTCTATTTCTACCTTCTTTCTTTCTTTTATTATCCGTCTTTCCGAACGGTTCAGCTGACAAGAGAAGTTTAATATCAGTTTTTAATCAGTACGGAAAAATGGGCCGTGACATTATGGTATCAGAGCCTATGTTGAGTGAATACCTAGGTTCGAGCGAGTTACTCCTTAAGGAATATGGTCTGTGGCAGCTTGTTAAGTCTGAGTATACACACACACACACACACACACACACACACACGAGAGCGCATACTTGTTAATGATATAAAATTGATTTTATATTGTGTTAATTGATCGGTTAAGTGGAATATGGATTCTGGTCAATACGAGTAGCTAATGTTATTGATAGGAATCTCTAAACACTTGAACCAGGCCAAAGGACACAATATTGTTTTAAAAGGGGTAAATGAAATAATTTTACCCAAAATATATTTTCTATATAAAGCACATGTTTTTCTAAATATGGATAAAATAATATAAATGGTTGGGTTGTGATGATAATAATTCATCATCCAGGATTTAGTGGCCTTAGTGTCAACCTTATGTATTTTCATGGATTGCCCTTCTTGACTTGAACATACCCCTAGAAATAGGACTCTTTAGAATTTGAATCTTTAAAAAAAAAGAATTTGCTAATTTTATTTACTAAAGAAATTTGGAATTTTAAACTAGTAAATTTTTAGGAAACTATTCACACTTTAAAGATAATTTTAAAATAATGAGTTCTTTAAAAAAAAGGATGTTGAAATTTAACAATCCTATAAAAATTTAATTGTTATGTATATATATATATATATATATATGTATGGATTTATGAATTGAAGAAATAAGTTATTTATAAAACTAACTATATAAAGATATATTTTCTCCATCCGATAATCATTTTTCAAATATGTATGTAAATTATTTTGAAACGACGATTTTATAAAAATCTAGGATAATAGGAATTTTAAAGATGAAATAAATTTTGAAATATAACTGTTGATGTATTCTTTAGTTTATAGAATACTAAAACCTTAGGAATCTCATATTTGGGTTTTGGTTTTGATTGCAGAGAATCCGAAGCATTAATCGGGGAGGAGCAATCTTTAAGGGCAGTAGGGATAGCAATTCTGGTTCGGCTGGGAGGTCTCAGGAGGATCCACGGGAACCGTTAGTGACTAAGGATATGCCAATTGAGTCTAACGAACAACCCCAACCTCGAGAAGAAGAGCCTAGGGAGGAGGTTGAAGAAGAACCAGAAGAGGAGTTTGAGACTGAGAAAAACCCTAAGGAAGTATTCGACGACGAAGAGGAATTTGAGGTTGAGGAGGAAGAGTTCGAAGATGAGGAATTAGTCGAATCAAAAAATGAAAACGCGGTTATTTGGGATCTTTATAATGCTGTTGAGATCGAAGAGGATGAGGAAGAGTTCGAAGACGAGGATGGTGTAGGTTTCTTTCCGGGAGCGCCAGGTCCAGGAGGTGTTTGGGAAACTGACAGTGAAGTGGAGGTCATGGAATTATCGGGACCGAAGATAGAGGACTCTGATAGTGAGAGGACATAGTTAGTTGGGTTGTTTTCTGTTAGTAGGGTGTTTTTTTTTGTAGGTGTTCATGACCCCGGGGCGTCATGGTTGTTTGATATTAGATGTTTGGTAGGTAATATATATATATATATATATATATCTATATACATGTGAAATTAAATGGATGATGGTGGCAGCCATAAGAATATTCTGGATGGTAGTTAATGTAATGTATGTTTTGATAAAAAATTTGAATCTATGTATTTACTGGTTTGGCTTGTTATTGATCTGTTCTAATCTGTGTAGATAATTTTATTTAATAATCATGGAATTTCGAGGACGAAATTCATTTAAGGGGGGAGGAATGTAACGACTCGGGATTTTGGGCATCCCCAGTTGTGAATATTAATTTATAATATTCAATAATATTGTATTTTTATATACAATATTTCCATAAATTAATGATTAATAATCTTATGAATTTTTTCCAAAACAACATAATTTGAATTTTCAAATATATATTAAATTTTAGATTGGTTTAAATGAAATTTCTTATACATATTTTGTTTTGAAAAATATATATGTGCAAATTGTTTTGGAAACATATATGCATTTTGTTTAAAGAATTTAAACTTATTAAAATAAAATAGTTATATATATATCGGAAACAATAAATCTACATATAATGAGAACAAAAATTTATGACGTTAAATTAAATTGAGATGTATATAAGATTTGGATAAAATTCATGATGAAGTAAAAGTAATTTTTTTGGATTCTGGAATATATATATATATATATATATATATATATGTTAACTAAATAGAAGTATTAAGATTTCTAAAATAATGATATATTAAATTAGAAAAGAGTAAATGAGTAATGATAAGTTGAAAAGAAAATTTAAAATGTTTAAATTGACAGAATGTTATAAATAAATAGATGTAAATATGAATCAAGTAAATAATTAGAAAAGAAACTATATAAACATATATAACAAGCGTTTTAAAATATTTATAGATAATCTATGTCTATATTATAAATAAAATTTTGAATATGATTATATATACATATAAGAAGGATATAGCACTAATTTTATACTTCTATGAAGTTATATAACACACCGAGTATTTAATATTGGAAGTCATTCTATTTGTAACATATGTATATGTATATTTAATATGGAATGTTAAGTTCTTTTTAGAACCCTATGTATTTTTATTAAAATAAACAAATAAAACAAGAAGTTATTTTAATTTATTGAGTTTTCGCCTTTATTTCATGGTATGAAGGACAAATGCAAATTTTAATCGAGTTAAAAGCAAAGATAAAACTTTAGTTATTTTGTAGTCTTTGTTTGTATTAACACACACATATATAGTTATAAGATAAATTAATTAAGAAATATTATTTCATTATAGTTTCTTAATTTTATTTTTATTTTTAAATGTATAGAAATCAATACAAATATTACTTTGTTCAATAATGTGAATTATGAGCTGTTTAGATTTTGAATATATTTGCATACACTTTTAATAGTGTATGATTTACATTATTTTAAAAATATGGTGAGAAGAAGGCTATAAATTATTTACAGTAAGCTAGAAACTAGAGAATAAAAACGAGTAGCAGTTATTTATTGTATCAAAAGAAATAAGAATAAATAATATACTAAATAAATATTAATGTAAATCGAGTAAGCCGGAAAGAATCAAGGTACTAATTTAATTACCCTTTCAAATTTTCATTTCCTCAAATACAAACACTTATTTCAACAATCGAGAGATATTCCCATTCATATATTAAAAAAAAGAAAAAGAAAGAAACAGTACATATATTGTCTTTGTGATGTTTCCTGACAACAATATACATATAGTTACCCTTGTTCAAATCTAAATAAATATACATGTGTTTGTCCTTGTAGTAAATCCTGTCAGCACATATATATAGACTTGTCTTTGTTCAAATCTAAGTACAAATGACTTGGTAAACCTATTAGTGTAAGTAAAGAGAAATAATTAAGGGGTTAGTAAACCTATAACTGTAAGTAAAAGAAGAAAAGAAGCAACAAAATAATCACGGCAGTAAATTGTCTGATGGAAGTAAGAAATATCTAACAAAATCTATAATTTCTTTCACAACCTTTTCAAACAGAAGTAAAATCTAACTTGCAGACCAACAAGATGACAACTTCAGCAAACATTTTTGTCTACTATGTTCCCTGATTTCGATCTGCAGCTACCTCTATATAACTGCACCATTACAGGTTCAAGAGAGAAAATTTTAAACATAAAGTCGTGAAAAACTAAAGCTTGTTAGTGTCTTAAGCAATTAAAGAATAAGAAGGGGAAAATAGAGTTCTGTTAACAAGAAGAAAACAGTGGAAGTATTTGTTATTCGAACTCAAAAACTCAGCGATTTTTCGAAGTTGTTTAAAAATTCAATTTCAACTTTTGTCAAGATCTCTTCTTCAAGCTTTGAAGCTTCTGGAATCGTGTGGAAGGTGAGAAATTAAGTTTTTTTTTAAAAAAAACATTAAGATTTAAATTACTCCGTACTGTAAAATATAGTGTTCATATCTGCCTTCAAAAATCATTATCTTTCTACCTAAGCTATTTTTTAGGTTGATGTAAACTAGGAAATTGGTCATATTTAAGTATAGTTTGTGGGAAAAATAAAGTTGAGTAGAATTAGTTTGTATAACTAGAGAGAGTACTGTTTTACAGTTGAAACTCTATTAAAGTCGAAATTTAATGTTTTTAATTTTAGGGTTTAAGTATACCATTTAGATCCTTATACGAAATTATGATTTTTAGTGAGTGATTCATAATTTTTAGTGACTTTTATGTTGTGAAATCGAAAAATAAACAGTTTTCAATTAAAAATATTTTTCCAACAACGTAGTCGAGGATAGGTGACGAGGTCGGTTCTGATAGAAGTAGGCAATCATGGTGGAGGCTTCTACCATGGCCATTTCTCGATTTTGGGATGAATTTGGTAGCGCGAACCAAATTTAGGGTTTTTGTAAAGTTTTGGAAAAGGGGAAGTCGGAGTTGATTTTTGGGTTGGGAAGGCGACCGAGTGCATTGATTTTTGGATGACAGCAAGTGGGTTGATGTGGCGTTCGATTGTGATAACCGGCGTACCCAACAAAGATCGGTGGTGACAGCGGTGGGGCGATGTGTGAGGATAAGTTAGTTTGCAGGCTTTAGGAAGTGGTGTTGTTGGTTGAATTTTTGATCTAAGTATCGGAGAACTTCGGCGAGGCGGTGGATAGGTTCTAGGAAGGAAGTGTGATCGGTCTATGGTGTCGCGGCAAGCTAATGTGGTTGGCGTGGTTCGTACATGTTCACGCCGTGTACGGGAAATTTGGTCGTTCGATTCGTGGGTGAGATTTGGATTTGTTTCGATTCGTGTTGAGTTGCGTGAAGAAATGAGTTCGTATGCAACGCCACGTCGATCGATATTGATGTTTTCGGCAAGGCAATGAAATTGAAGTGCTGATGGTAGTATGAATCTGGAGATAAAAGGTTGAGAAGAAGAAGAATTAAAATTTGATGCTTGTGTTAGGGACTGGGCTCGGCTCATTTGAGATGTTTATTGTGGTTAAGGATTATGAGTCGTTTATAATTGTGTTCCAGCCTTGAGTTTAGTTTTTTTTTGTAAACCGAAATTCAATAGAAATAAATGACCATAAGTTTAACATAAAAGTAAAATACAATAGATTACCTCCCAGACATGAAAACAGTGAGTGGTCAGGGTGATTGTGGTAAACCCAACTTTTGTTTAAAAAAAAAATATAATAAATAAATAATAATATATACATGAAATTTTTTTTACTTATGTTTAAATAAAACATGGAAATCTGGGAACAGGTTGTTTAATTTTGAATTTAACTTAAGTTATTTAAATAAACTACTTTATTACAAAGTAGACAAGTTTTTAGTAAGTAATTTATTTAATGAATTAATGACCCTTGAGTTTATTCGTAAAAGAGAATAAGTTTAAGTGAAATAATTAAGGAAATTAAACAAGCATTACACTTTTTGAATTAACGCAATTGCTTAAGTAATTTTAAAATAATTACATAATTTCCCATATAATATAAGTGTTATTAAGACGTTTATTCCATCACTAAATCTTACGCAATCGTACGATCTATTGTGTAGATTAAATAAGAAAATTTTATAAGCCTAACAGCCAGAATTAAAATACTGCTTGAATATGTGTGCCATTATGAAATTTTACACGGCTTATCTGTCTAGATGTACCAAACTAAAATATATGTGTTAATAACAGATTGTTTTTAAACTGATTGACATCATCGCAGCGGAAATGACACCATAAAATTTAATACTTGTTGAATGTATAGGCCATCTATTTGATCTTATATGTGTAGTTGTTTCTAGCACTGCTAAATTACGAACTAATATCCATACATGTACCAGTATTTCCCTGATAATCATATTTGGAAATATATGCCAATGTATGGGAACTGATTGATGGAATATATGAAATTGTGAAATGTGAATGGTGAATTGATAAGTACTGTTGAGACCGATAAGCCTTATTATGTTTATTTGATTTCGAACCTAGTTTTGTTAAAAAGATAAATATTTTTAGAATATATTAAAAGAATTAAATAATAATTTGAAAAAAAAAACAAAACAAACGTAGTTTGTTTTTATTATGAAAATCATTTTAAAGGGGTATAATTTCTATAAGTATGTATCACTTAAATTATATCAAGTATTAAACTATTTTAAATTGGTTCCTTAAGAGATAATTTTTATTAAAATAATTTTCAAGTATAACTTCTGTAATATACACTTATGATACATAAATGTTGTTTAATTAACATTTTAAATAAGGAAAATATTTTATAAAGAGTATTTAAATAAACTTGTGAATGATATTTGGAAACCTCATAAGTATGATTTATGGAATAAGCTTTCTTAATAAATTTTAACCCGTTAGGATTTGAAATGTGAACAAGGCTTAATGGTTGCAATGGGAAATTACTTAGTTGTATTGATTTATTATTTAATAGTTAAATAACCGACTATCAATATTGGACAATACGTTAATCGGTTCGAAGAAACCGGGACCGGGATCGAGATTTATTTCTCGAAATCCACTTCGATCCGGTTTGTACGTTTTCGTGGGAAACGAGTTTGGATTCAAAGGAGCAGTGAAGTGCAAGGGCTAGTCGCTATTAATCCTGAGGAGATTTCCAAAATGGATGTAGTAGGAATAGTGCCTTCGGTTCCGTTCGAACCCGGGACGGACTTGTATGGATGAATGCTTTTGGAACATCGTCAGGTGGACGATGGGCATTCTAATGGATATGTTCTAAAAAGGTAACGCTTAGCCTCAAGCCTCATCAAATGGGAACGACTGAAAATCAGGGGTTATGCAGCAAGTCTAGGTGGGTAGCACCCAAGAAGGGTGAGGTCATCCCTGTCTAGATGTCCCTTTTTATTTCGGCTTAGTGAGTGGTTGCCGATCCCAACCGCTGGGTGATCTCACTCGGGATTGTCCAGTAAGGTGTAGTCCCGGTCTTGTGTTGCAGGGGAGCGGGCGTACTCCTCGGTACTGTGATCTAGGCCACGTACTGTGACAGGTGGTACCCCAGTGCCTAGTCATTAGTTGGAAATCCATTCTTCCTACGAGCCTTGTACGAGTTTTGTTTGTATTATCCACTCTGTGGCTAGTAGCTGGAATTTAATAATGTAACAATTTCGGCTATTTTATAACTATTTGTATATAGACCCTATTATAATATCAGAAGATTTTAATACAAAGTTTTTTAGCTATCGTAAGGTAAAAACCCGACATGTTTATTTGTGGCATGGTCTTACGAGATGCTTTTGTTTTCAAAGAATTTTGAAACTTTAATAATCAATTGAGTGTGATTTCTCACACTGGTTTACCAGACTGACCCGGGTTTGGTGTTTTTCTATATGCTCGGGTCAGACCGAGCATATGTATTCCAAGTTTATCTGGAAGAGTGGACGATGTTCAGGAGAGGAGCTGGATCCCGAACGTTTTACTGTAGATGTTTATATTCAGTCTATTTCGTCGTGTGATTATGATTGTAAGGACAGGATTAATATAACTGTCCGTGTTGTGTGGTTGTAACTTTGATGTAAACTTGTATATGGTATATCAAGTAACAGTTTTGGTTTCATGTAAAGATTTGTTTATATTATAATTTAGTCAATCCGCTGTGAAATTCTGATTTATTCTCTTTTCTTCTATCTTCTTTCTATTTCTACCTTCTTTCTTTCTTTCATATCCGTCTTTCCGAACGGTTCAGCTGACAAGAGAAGTTTAATGTCAGTTTTTAATCAGTATGGAAAAAAAGGTCGTGACATTTCCATTTATTTAAGTAAGGATCTAATTCCACTCAATAATTCAACTGAATTTTTATTCCAATTCAATTCTATTTTAATTTAGATTTATTTAATTCAATTTAATTCAATTTTCTTCATCAATCCAAGTTAATCTTATTTTTAACTTTTCACTTTAAATTTAAACTCCAACATTCAAAGCTCATATTTCCTTCATGATTTGAAAATCATCTCAATTTATGAGCTTATAACCTATCTCATCAGAATTTTTAAACACTCGGCCTTTGGTTTCAAACTATTTGAAATTACCATTATCTCAAAATCACACTTCTCAAAAAATGTAAACCAATCCTGGTTTTTGTCCCAACAAATTTCCTTTGAAATTTCAAAAACAACTGGTTCTTCTTAACAAATCAATTTGGCAGCAATGCGGCACTTAGAAACTCGAAAATGAATACTGATGATGCGACCGTCATCATCAGAATTATTTCCCAATAATCCAAGTGATTTCAATGCTATATCATTTTCAAAATCCAATTTAAACAAATTTCCTTTCAGAAATACCTCTAAATCAATAATGCTATTATTTATTGTCAAAACACTTCGACAAACACTTTCAAAATCTCCGGGATTTTAAATTTACAAATCCTGCTTAAATAAATTTAACTATAATTCATTTGTATAAATTCCCATTTGATCATATTTCAATTTATAAATCTCATTGATAATTTATATTTACAAATTTCTTTTTATAAATGAATTTATTTTCCTTAGCCTTTGGTTACATTTTCAATTTCTAGTTAAATTTCCACACAACAATGATAATGTCACGACCCGACTTACAAATACCAGGAAGTCACATCGTTAAGAAGAAAGAAAGGGAAAGAAAAGAGAATAGAAAGAAGAGAAGAAAGAAACAGCACATCAGAATCTAACAGCGGAACGAATAAACTATATTAATAACATAAAACTTTACATAGTATCATATACATCAGAGATAAACAGCAAAATCAACTCATACTAGACAGTTATAAACACCTGTCTAGTTATACAACTCAAAGACAAACAACATCTCAAAGAACACACAGCGGAATACTCTATAGCTATACGCAGAAGCCTCCTGCTCCATTGCTCCTTTATTATTCGTCAAGCCAACTTAATTCCTAACCTGAATTCCCTTGGCTACTCGTAAAAATTTGAGTACCCAAGAGTTTATGAAAAACAAAAATAAACTCCGGGTCAGACATGGGTCTGGTGTGAGTAAACGGTTAAAGTTTCTTAACTTTAAAAACCTTTTGAAAGAAAAGGTATCACGTAAGACTTCCCACACATAAACATGGAAAAGTTTTTACCTTACGCTAACCAAAACATTTGATAGGAAATCCGATGATATTATAATAGTGTCTAAGGGTTTCAAATAAATAAGAAATAGCCGAAATTGTTACATTTATTAAATTCCAGCTACTAGCCACAAAAGTGGGTAATACAATCAAATCCGTTGGCACTTATTGGATTTTGGATTCCATACAATGGCAGGGCTACTGGGGTACCGCCCGTCACAGTACGTGGCCTAGATCACCGCACCGAGGATTACTCCCAATCCCCTGCAACACAAAGCCGGACCCATTCCTTACTGAATAGTTCCGAATAAGACAACCCCGACGGTTGTAGCTATTCAACCGTCCACACAGCCGAAATATAAAGGACCTCTAGACAGGGGTAAATCTTACTCTCCAGTGGGTGCGACCCACGAAGCCTTGCTGCACCTCCCCTGTTTTAGCCATTCCCGGTTGATGAGGCTTGAGGTTACGATTACCTTTATAGGACATATCACTTAGAATGCTCATCGTCCACCTGACGATGTTCTGAAAGCATTCAATCCATACAAGTTCGTTCCGGGTTCGAACGAATCCGAAGGCACTATCTCGTTACACTCATTTTGGAATCACCCTCAGAGTTAATGACAATAACCCTTGCACTCTAAATCACCATCTCGAATCTATAAGTACTATTCCGTCAACTCATTACGGAATCACCCACAGAGTTATACTGATGTATAGCCCTTACACCTCGAGTCTTCACAAGCTCCACTTTGACTCACGACCTAACGTTATTTGGAATCGATGTGGTTTTCGGATATTCAAATATAGAAACCCGTTCCCGGTCTCACCGAAATCCAAAGCGTGTCTTTTAGGTCCAAGTTGTTTTAAAGGTTTTAAAACAGTTAAATTCAACTATCTATATATACACAGAATAGATAATTCACATGCCACAATTGATAATCAACATTATCAAATAACAGGTAATCCACATTATCAATATCATAATAGATAATCCATATATCAACATCCCAATTGATAATCTATGTAATCATCACAATGCAATCAAGCATTCATATCACACAACCATACTTATCTCATTACTGAGATCACAAAGCATTCAAGACAATCAATGTCAACCAATCATTCAAAAGCAATGATTCACTCATACCAATATAATTAATTTAAACTGTATTAAATTAACTATCTCTAATTAATTTAAAGTGAATTAAATTAATTACCTAATCACTTAATTAATTTAAAATTAATTTAATTAATTACCTCATCAAAATAAATCTTGCTTAAATAACCATTAATCAAATCAATTAATTAATCATAATCAAACTTGGTTAGTAATTAATCCTTAATTATTTTCATTAATCATATCAACTGATGAACATTACTTAATTACTTTTAGTTACTTTATACATTCATTGATTTATTACACCAAGTAATAAACCTTTAATTACTTAACGAGTAACTATCCATTTAAAATTACTTTCCATCAGTAATTTACCTAACTTAGTTACCTCTGTAATTAATCAATTACTTATCTTAAGTAATTAGCCTTACCAAAACTTATTAAGTAAACATACTTAATCTTTTATCAAGTGACTATATTTAATTAATTAACAAATTAATTAACTTACTTGATTTCACTCATCTCATAAAACAACATTGAGCAATTCATCCTTAATTACTCATTAACCAAATTAATCTTTAATTAATAGATTAATTATCTCCAACTATTAATTAATAAACCTTAATTATTAATCAATCCTTTAATACAAAGTAATTAATCACTAATTACTTTTATAATTAATTAATTAAACTTAATTAACTAATTAATTATCCCTTAATCATTAATTAATAAACTTAATTATTAATTATCAATCTTAATTACAAATTAATTAATCCATAAATATAATTAATTAATCTTTAATTAAAATTAATTAAATCTTAATTATAATTTAATAATCCTTTAATTATTAATTAAGAAAACCCAATTAAAACTTAATAAAACCTTTCTTAATTATTAATTAATTACTATCTTAAATTAATCCTTAATTACTTAAATAAATAAGTAATTACAAATAAATTAATCATTTTTCATTAATTAAATCATCACCTTAATTAATAGTCAATTAAACAAATGATTATACTTAATTAATTACTTAATTAACCCCTTTTAAAATAATAATTAAATAATTTAATTAAACTTCCTTAATTAACTAACTAATTTCAAAATATAAATACTTAAATATTATTTAAGATAAAATATTATCTTAAATAAATCTTGAAATTTTAAGAAATCATTAATTACTTTCTCTAATTATTAATTAATAAATCTAACAAGTTATCTTTAACTTTATTTGTTAATTAATAGAAACAAATATAAATTTCCTTTATTATTCCCAAAATAAGTTTGAAAACAACACCAGCTAAAACATTTAAACAAACCATATAAATTTCATTTATAAAAAAATTCAATTTCAAAAACCAGAATTTTACTTTAATTTAAACTATTTAAGTTTAAAACTTATTCATTTAAATTTTAAATGTTTGTTAACACTTTGTTTTGGGTTCAACCCTTACTGGAATCTAAGAAAACAAAGCTCAAGGATTTAAAATCCTTAAAACTGTTTAAATAAAACTTTAAAAGAAAACTGTTTAAACGAAACAGTTAAACACAACACAACAACACCCTGAACCACACGAGCTATAACCCGAGCCATAACTAAATGTACCCGAGTTCCCCCCCGAGTCTCCTCCCTTATTACCCGAACTCAATTCCAGTAACACAACAAACAAACCCAAACAAAAAGAACAGCAAACACCTCCCCATCACCGTGCAACCTGCACCAACGCCGGACCTCCTCTGGCCAATGGCGAACCCACCACCGAGTCACTCCACCACCCTACAAGCCTCCACGACCCATCAAAACTCAAAATTTATCCCAATAAAAAATCGAGCATATGAGATGGTCAGAACCCCTAAAACCACCACCAGAAAAATCCCAAATTCGTTGCCGCCGACCATCATTAATCGCCACCACTTCGGCCGAAGCTTGCCAACTCACCGCGCACCCTCCTTTCCAAAAATCATAAGACTCGACGCAAAATTGAAGGTGCAGTGATCAAATTTACAGACAGCATTGAAACTAGGTTTAAATCAATCTAAGGCAAAAATCAAAACCCACAATGATTTATAAATTCTTCAATGATTTTTCCTATACTCTCTGATGCATCACCTAACTTCATGAAGGATTCCAAGCAATTCAAATGCAAGGATCATTAGTTACAGATCAAATCCAAGTTTGCAGTAAAAACCCAAATACTCCCTCACTACAAATTTTAAAATTTTAAACTTCTTTCCAAAATTCATACTTTCAAATGTCAATCTAGATTATATAGTTATTTCATCAAATAATGATATTTGGGTTCAACATTTGATAATAAATTGCTTGCAGCATTTTTGATTTCCAGGTACTTCTCAAACCAGAGACTAACTTTTATTCTATTTTTTTTTCCTTTCACAGTTTATACTTGCACTAACTTGTTTAGTTTGAAACTGTGATTTAACAATTTTTGAATGGACTGTTTGAAAATTAAGTCTTTGTCTCAGGTTCAAAAGGAAAAAAATAGAGAAGAAAGAAAAATAAAATGACATGCACAGATTCAACATATAAACTCCTCTGCATATCAATTTCAACACAGAAACACTTATGTGTATATAACATAAACATCATCTCAAAAATTATGCAACATGAAACTATTATATAAATTTTGAAGAATGTTTACTCACCTCAAATTAGAAGTGCAGAGTTTTGAAAATGACTGGAAATTGCAAAAGAATTTGAACTTGAAGTTGAAGCCATTGAAACAGAGATGCCTCATGTTTGCAATTGAAAAACTGGGAAACATTTGAGCTTGAAACTTAAGAAACTGAAGCCTTGATCAGATTTTCTTGCATGCATTTGAATATTTGGTGCAGACACTTAAGTTTGAAGCTTTTTAAAACTGGAACTTTGCATGCATTTTAAGCTTTGAGGCAGATACATGAGTTTGAGAAATTAGATGCAGGTCTTTGATTTTGAATCTGCAGACTTTGATCTTCTAAATGTGTTTGGGTTTTGAAGGATTTCAGATATTTGATTTGTTTTGAGGATTGATTTTTGGTTTTCTGGTTTTGGGTAATGAATGAAGATTGCATGAAGATTTTTGGTTTTCTTTTAGAAATGAACAAAGGTTTGAGAAAATGATAAAGAGGGTTTTTATAGAATAAATTTCAGATTTAATAAATTAAAAGAAATTAGAAAAACAAAGGACACTTGTCTCTATTTACACAAATGGTTTAACACTTGTTATCAAGGTGTTTAAGAAATGAACATTTGTAAATATTGAGTTTGTTTTAGTTCTAAAGGAATTTAAAAGCATTTAAAATTATTTTCCTAATTACAAGTATGTTTTCTAAATTTAAAAAAATGCTTTTCTTATTAAATATCGAATAACAATTTCACTTATACATTTACAAATGTATGCTTAATTTATAAAATACAATCTTTTAAAAAGAACATAAAATAAAATCAATGATAATTTAAATAAAATTATAAAACATTGCAAGCTTACTTTAAATGTTATTTCAAAAGCCTTACATTTATTTTATTAAATAAATACAAATCAAATTTCTAATTAAAAGAAATAAAACAAATCTTATTTTAATTAAAAACATTACCTATATATTTTAAAACCAAACCATATTATTATTTATATTTTAAGATGCATGTATATCTTTGAATTCAAATTTATATTTATTTCAAAGTCAAATTTAAAAATCAAATCCAAAATAAATTTAAATGAATATAAACAACTATTTTAAAATAAGCTTATTATTATTTACAAATAATATATCCTATTTTAAAATCAATTTAAAATACACAGATTTAAATACATTTTAAACGCACTTATAAATTTGAAAACAATATATCAATTTAGATTTTATTTATACAAATAAAATAATTAATCTTAATATAACAATAATTAAAATATAACTTGATTAATTATCTTTGAAAATAACAATTTATCAATTCAAAAAATTTAAATTAAGAGATTATCAGCATTTTAAACTCCTTGAAATTCCGGGATATTACAATCCTCCCCCCTTAACAGAATTTCGTTCTCGAAATTTAAAACAAAGATAATCCAAAGTTTAATTTATTTCAACCAATTCAAACATACATAACAGCCATACACTATCAATCAAATAAACAATTTCATCCAAACAACTAATTCAATCAAACAACACTAGCTATCCAGACACAGATCCGGATAAACTTCCTAAATTATCTCGAGTTTCCCCGGTACAGACACAGGGATACTCGTTCTACAAAACCCAAACTAGCTATACTTATAAGCTACTGAGTTCCCACTCAGCTAGATCTATAATCTACCCAAGATACCAGACCATAGACAAGTCTGATTAACAACTAAAACCTCACAAAACTATTGGTCACAAAAACCAGTGATGAACAAACACGTACTCCCTCAGAGACACGTGAAATATCTTGAATTCCAGTCTTCCAAACTGGCAATTCAACTCTTCAATCCAAAACACTGATCCTACAAAACTCAGAAGAATCTAATACACTCGGAGATCACCTCAAAATCTCACCAAATCTTATTGCTCCCTTTACCATAGAAAACTCAACAACATCGAAGTCTCCAACTACGAATTCCAAGTTCTTCCGTTACTTAACCTCGAAACTTTACCCGATGATCCGGGCTGCCATCAGATCCTTCCCGATCAACTCAACCTTCGCTGATGCTTCTACAAACAAACTGGATCAACTCACAAACTGAACCTCACAAGATCAATCCAAAATCAAGACCAAACTTTATTATCCACAGAAGAAAAATACTCTTCCTATCCGGAAAGAACAGAATCACACGCCAACTTGCCTCAAATTCTGAAAATTCCAGTAGAAACTCTCAAATCCAAAATACTGCAATACCCAGATGCTTCAACTCAAGAACAACAGCCACATTTGCTTCCGCTGCACAACTCTGATGTGGAGCAGATGAAAATGCCGACAAATGAACACGGGCACAGACTAAACATCACATCTTGGAAATAAGATTCAACAGAAATTCCAAGAAATACATAGCTGCATCCAAACCACCAACCTA
This sequence comes from Allium cepa, assembly GCA_030765085.1. NCBI lineage: Eukaryota > Viridiplantae > Streptophyta > Magnoliopsida > Asparagales > Amaryllidaceae > Allium > Allium cepa. The sequence goes on along the minus strand of CM060942.1, from coordinate 379,318,999 downwards.
GAAGACAACCTTCTACCCAACTGAATCACCATTATCACTTTTGACATCAAGTCGATTCAGAACTCAAACTCCGATGCGGGAAATCTCTAACTTTCCTGAAGATATACTCGGACAATCTTCAGCAACTCCATAACTTCTACATCCTCTAGAAATGCCACAAATCCAAGCAAAAGACTATCTAAGATAATCGCCAAACCATCGCAAGTCACTTTTCCGATCAAACCAAACCAAATCCAAGTAAACTGTTCTTTCTTTACCAAACAGAACAGCTTAAACTTAATTAGCCAACCCATCGAAGAAACGGGTCTACTCAACTGCTTCTGAATTCCATTTCAGAAAAACTGCTAAGCCAAAAGATCTCCTGCCAACACTGAGAACACCCCAAACTACACTGCTGCCACAGATGCCAAAGAATTCCAAAACAGAGCTCTTCGAGAAACTCGGACTTCAAAGCAAACAGAAACTCCAGCTGAACTCAGCTACAATCCTGAAGCAGACACATTTCCTTAAACTTGCTCCAAAAGAAACATCTCCAGAGAATTCCATAATCACTGCATCTCATCACGCAGCTACTACTTCCTGAGGTATCAAAATACCATCTCTCACATCTGCTCATCCGACAGATCCAAATACTACTTATCAACTTCATAAATGAACTCCGAACCTTCATAGGTTTCCTTCAGAGATTAATGAAGTTCTTCATCACTACAGAGCTCTCTCGAGACGATATTAGGTTTACCATCTCAACAGAACATCTCCTACCTCAAACATTAGACTCCAACCAATGGTAGTCGTGTCACACACACACTACCCCATCTACCTTTATAACTTATATTGGAAAACCTGAATAGGTAGCCCAACAAATAGGTAGAACCAAATATATATATATATACATATATATATATATATATATATATATATATTTATATTGAAAATTACAAATACGCTCTCTCAAGAAAGACACCACTACAGCGCCTAGGTATTCACTCAACCTAACGCTCCCTAATGAAAGATACACTTCAGAGCCTAGGTATTCACTCAGCCTAATGCTCTGATACCAGCTGTCACGACCCGACTTCCAAATACCAGGAAGTCGCATAGTTAAGAAGAAAGAAAGGGATAGAAAAGAGAATAGAAAGAAGAGAAGAAAGAAACAGTACATCAGAATCTAACAGCGGAACGAATAAACTATATTGATAACATAAAACTTTACATCGTATCATATACATCAGAGATACACAGCAAAATCAACTCATACTAGACAGTTATAAACACCTGTCTAGTAATACAACTCAAAGACAAACAACATCTCAGAGAACACACAGCGGAATACTCTATAGCTATACGCAGAAGCCTCCTGCTCCATTGCTCCTTCATTATTCGTTAAGCCAACTTAATTCCTAACCTGAATTCTCTTGGCTACTCGTAAAAATTTGAGTACCCAAGAGTTTATGAAAAAAAATAAACTCCGGGTCAGACATGGGTCTTGTGTGAGTAAACGGTTAAAGTTGCTTAACTTTAAAAACCTTTTGAAAGAAAAGGTATCACGTAAGACTTCCCTCACATAAACATGGAAAAGTTTTTACCTTACGCTAATCAAAACATTTGATAGGAAATCCGATGATATTATAATAATGTCTAGGGTTTTCAAATAAATAAGAAATAGCCGAAATTGTTACATTTATTAAATTCCAGCTACTAGCCACAAAAGTGGGTAATACAATCAAATCCGTTGGCACTTATTGGATTTTGGATTCCATACAATGGCAGGGCTACTGGGGTACCGCCCGTCACAGTACGTGGCCTAGATCACCGTACCGAGGATTACTCCCAATCCCCTGCAACACAAAGCCGGACCCATTCCATACTGAATAGTTCCGAATAAGACAACCCCGACGGTTGTAGCTATTCAACCGTTCACATGGCCGAAATATAAGGGACCTCTAGACAGGGGTAAATCTTACTCTCCAGTGGGTGCGACCCACGAAGCCTTGCTGCACCTCCCCTGTTTTAGCCATTCCCGGTTGATGAGGCTTGAGGTTACGATTACCTTTATAGGACATATCACTTAGAATGCTCATCGTCCACCTGACGATGTTCTGAAAGCATTCAATCCATACAAGTTCGTTCCGGGTTCGAACGAAACCGAAGGCATTATCTCGTTACACTCATTTTGGAATCACCCTCAGAGTTAACGACAATAACCCTTGCACTCTAAATCACCATCTCGAATCTATAACTACAATTCCGTCAACTCATTACGGAATCACCCACAGTGTTATACTGACGTATAGCCCTTACACCTCGAGTCTTCACAAGCTCCACTTTGACTCACGACCTAACGTTATTTGGAATCGATGTGGTTTTCACCGAAATCCGATCCCGGTCCCGGTCTCACCGAAATCCAAAGCGTGTCTTTTAGGTCCAAGTTGTTTTAAAGGTTTTAAAACAGTTAAATTCAACTATCTATATATACACAGAATAGATAATTCACAGGCCACAATTGATAATCAATATTATCAAATAACAGGTAATCCACATTATCAATATCATAATAGATAATCCATATATCAACATCCCAATTGATAATCTATGTAATCATCACAACGCAATCAAGCATTCATATCACACAACCATACTTATCTCATTACTGAGATCACAAAGCATTCAAGACAATCAATGTCAACCAATCACTCAGAAGCAATGATTCAACTCATACCAATATAATTAATTTAAACTGTATTAAATTAACTATCTCTAATTAATTTAAAGTGAATTAAATTAATTACCTAATCACTTAATTAATTTAAAATTAGTTAAATTAATTACCTCATCAAAATAAATCTTGCTTAAATAACCATTAATCAAATCAACTAATTAATCATAATCAACCTTGGTTAGTAATTAATCCTTAATTATTTTCATTAATCATATCAATTAATGAACATTACTTAATTACTTTTAGTTACTTTATACATTCATTGATTTATTACACCAAGTAATAAACCTTTAATTACTTAACGAGTAACTATCCATTTAAAATTACTTTCCATTAGTAATTTACCTAACTCAATTACCTCTGTAATTAATCAATTACTTATCTTAAGTAATTAGCCTTACCAAAACTTATTAAGTAAACATACTTAATATTTTATCAAGTGACTATATTTAATTAATTAACAAATTAATTAACTTACTTGATTTCACTCATCCCATAAAACAACATTGAGCAATTCATCCTTAATTACTCATTAACCAAATTAATCTTTAATTAATAGATTAATTATCTCCAACTATTAATTAATAAACCTTAATTATTAATCAATCCTTTAATACAAAGTAATTAATCACTAATTACTTTTATAATCAATTAATTAAACTTAATTAACTAATTAATTATCCCTTAATCCTTAATTAATAAACTTAATTATTAATTATCAATCTTAATTACAAATTAATTAATCCATATATATAATTAATTAATCTTTAATTAAAATTAATTAACTCTTAATTATAATTTAATAATCCTTTAATTATTAATTAAGAAAACCCAATTAAAACTTAATAAAACCTTTCTTAATTATTAATTAATTACTATCTTAAATTAATCCTTAATTACTTAAATAAATAAGTAATTACAAATAAATTAATCATTTTTCATTAATTAAATCATCACCTTAATTAATAGTCAATTAAACAAATGATTATACTTAATTAATTACTTAATTAACCCCTTTTAAAATAATAATTAAATAATTTAATTAAACTTCCTTAATTAACTAACTAATTTCAAAATATAAATACTTAAATATTATTTAAGATAAAATATTATCTTAAATAAATCTTGAAATTTTAAGAAATCATTAATTACTTTCTCTAATTATTAATTAATAAATCTAATAAGTTATCTTTAACTTTATTTGTTAATTAATAGAAACAAATATAAATTTCCTTTATTATTCCCAAAATAAGTTTGAAAACAACACCAGCTAAAACATTTAAACAAACCATATAAATTTCATTTATAAAAAAATTCAATTTCAAAAACCAGAATTTTACTTTAATTTAAACTATTTAAGTTTAAAACTTATTCATTTAAATTTTAAATGTTTGTTAACACTTTGTTTTGGGTTCAACCCTTACTGGAATCTAAGAAAACAAAGCTCAAGGATTTAAAATCCTTAAAACTGTTTAAATAAAACTTTAAAAGAAAACTGTTTAAACGAAACAGTTAAACACAACACAACAACACCCTGAACCACACGAGCTATAACCCGAGCCATAACTAAATGTACTAGAGTTCCCCCCCGAGTCTCCTCCCTTATTACCCGAACTCAATTCCAGTAACACAACAAACAAACCCAAACAAAAAGAACAGCAAACACCTCCCCATCACCGTGCAACCTGCACCAACGCCGGACCTCCTCTGGCCAATGGCGAACCCACCACCGAGTCACTCCACCACCCTACAAGCCTCCACGACCCATCAAAACTCAAAATTTATCCCAATAAAAAATCGAGCATATGAGATGGTCAGAACCCCTAAAACCACCACCAGAAAAATCCCAAATTCGTTGCCGCCGACCATCATTAATCGCCACCACTTCGGCCGAAGCTTGCCAACTCACCGCGCACCCTCCTTTCCAAAAATCATAAGACTCGACGCAAAATTGAAGGTGCAGTGATCAAATTTACAGACAACATTGAAACTAGGTTTAAATCAATCTAAGGCAAAAATCAAAACCCACAATGATTTATAAATTCTTCAATGATTTTTCCTATACTCTCTGATGCATCACCTAACTTCATGAAGGATTCCAAGCAATTCAAATGCAAGGATCATTAGTTACAGATCAAATCCAAGTTTGCAGTAAAAACCCAAATACTCCCTCACTACAAATTTTAAAATTTTAAACTTCTTTCCAAAATTCATACTTTCAAATGTCAATCTAGATTATATAGTTATTTCATCAAATAATGATATTTGGGTTCAACATTTGATAATAAATTGCTTGCAGCATTTTTGATTTCCAGGTACTTCTCAAACCAGAGACTAACTTTTATTCTATTTTTTTTCCTTTCACAGTTTATACTTGCACTAACTTGTTTAGTTTGAAACTGTGATTTAACAATTTTTGAATGGACTGTTTGAAAATTAAGTCTTTGTCTCAGGTTCAAAAGGAAAAAATAGAGAAGAAAGAAAAATAAAATGACATGCACAGATTCAACATATAAACTCCTCTGCATATCAATTTCAACACAGAAACACTTATGTGTATATAACATAAACATCATCTCAAAAATTATGCAACATGAAACTATTATATAAATTTTGAAGAATGTTTACTCACCTCAAATTAGAAGTGCAGAGTTTTGAAAATGACTGGAAATTGCAAAAGAATTTGAACTTGAAGTTGAAGCCATTGAAACAGAGATGCCTCATGTTTGCAATTGAAAAACTGGGAAACATTTGAGCTTGAAACTTAAGAAACTGAAGCCTTGATCAGATTTTCTTGCATGCATTTGAATATTTGGTGCAGACACTTAAGTTTGAAGCTTTTTAAAACTGGAACTTTGCATGCATTTTAAGCTTTGAGGCAGATACATGAGTTTGAGAAATTAGATGCAGGTCTTTGATTTTGAATCTGCAGACTTTGATCTTCTAAATGTGTTTGGGTTTTGAAGGATTTCAGATATTTGATTTGTTTTGAGGATTGATTTTTGGTTTTCTGGTTTTGGGTAATGAATGAAGATTGCATGAAGATTTTTGGTTTTCTTTTAGAAATGAACAAAGGTTTGAGAAAATGATAAAGAGGGTTTTTATAGAATAAATTTCAGATTTAATAAATTAAAAGAAATTAGAAAAACAAAGGACACTTGTCTCTATTTACACAAATGGTTTAACACTTGTTATCAAGGTGTTTAAGAAATGAACATTTGTAAATATTGAGTTTGTTTTAGTTCTAAAGGAATTTAAAAGCATGTAAAATTATTTTCTTAATTACATGTATGTTTTCTAAATTTAAAAAAAATGCTTTTCTTATTAAATATCAAATAACAATTTCACTTATACATTTACAAATGTATGCTTAATTTATAAAATACAATCTTTTAAAAAGAACATAAAATAAAATGAATGATAATTTAAATAAAATTATAAAACATTGCAAGCTTATTTTAAATGTTATTTCAAAAGCCTTACATTTATTTTATTAAATAAATACAAATCAAATTTCTAATTAAAAGAAACAAAACAAATCTTATTTTAATTAAAAACATTACCTATATATTTTAAAACCAAACCATATTATTATTTATATTTTTAGATACATGTATATCTTTGAATTCAAATTTATATTTATTTCAAAGTCAAATTTAAAAATCAAATCCAAAATAAATTTAAATGAATATAAACAATTTTAAATAAGCTTATTATTATTTACAAATAATATATCCTATTTTAAAATCATATTAAAATACACAGATTTAAATACATTTCAAATGCACTTATAAATTTGAAAACAATATATCAATTTAGATTTTATTTATACAAATAAAATAATTAATCCTAATATAACAATAATTAAAATATTACTTGATTAATTATCTTTGAAAATAACAATTTATCAATTCAAATAATTTAAATTAAGAGATTATCAGCATTTTAAACTCCTTGAAATTCCGGAATATCACAGATAATAATTTAATATTATTTTTCCTAACATCCAAGCAACCATATACTAGCTAAAATAGTTTACAAAAACTTTTCTTTTATATCAAAATATATCTTTGGGTAAAGTTATTTCATTCACCCACATTTAAAACAATACTGTGTCGAACTGTTCTATTCAACTGTTTAGAAACCCCTTCGATACAGTTGTCCAGACTGTGCCGACGAAGGTTCATATGCCACTCAATAAACCAATCAACACAATATAAAACCATTTTTATATCAACTAACAAATACGCGCTCATACCTATTAATACGCTCAAACTCATTCTAGAGTACTACAGACTCTAATTTAAATGAGTAATTCCCACCAGAGTCAAGATTATCACCAACCTAAGCTCTGATACCAAGTGTAACAGCCGCAAATCCATACCCCTTGGGTCAACACTATTCTACTTCAATCAAATCAAGTTGAACAGAAATACGAACCATTTGGGTTAAAGAAGAAGAGGTAGAAGAAGAGAAAATAGAAAACAAAAGCAGAATCTTACATCGCAGCAGAAATAAAATATAATAGATATACAATATTCTTTACACCAAATCAAATACTATATCTCTTTATATTATACATCATCGGAGTACATCAATCACCGTTCAACATCGATAACATACAACTGGATACACAGCGGAATAATAATCAAATATGGAAGTACGTATCACCATCCAGCTCGTCTCCTGAGCTCCACAGCAACATATCCTATATCCTTTAATACTCGGTCTGACCCGAGCATAACAATTAAATGACACCCTAGTCGGTCTGGAATACCAGCGTGAGAAAACCACACTCAATTGGATTATTAAAGTTTCAAAATTGTTTTGAAAACAAATGCATCTCGTAGGACCATGCCACAAGTAACACATCGGGTTTTTTACCTTACGATAGCTAAAACATTTTTATTAAAATCATCTGATATTATAATAGGGTTTATATACAAATACTTATTAAAATAGCCGAAGTTGTTACATGATTAAATTCCAGCTACTAGCCACAGAGTGGGTAATACAAGCAAAATTCGTACAAGGCTCGTAGGGAGAATAGATTTCCAACTAATGACTAGGCACTGGGGTACCACGTGTCACGGTACGAGGCCTAGATCATAGTACCGAGGATCACTCCCGACCTCCTGCAACACAAGACCTAGACTACCCCTTACTGGATAATCCCAAGTGAGATCACCCCATGGTTTTGATCAGCAACCGCACCATAAAGTTGTAATAAAAAGGGACATCTAGACAGGTATGACCTCACCCTGAAGTGGGTGCTACCCACCTAGATTTTCTTCATAACCCCTGATTTTCAGTCATTCCCGGTTGATGAGGCTTGAGGCTAGGCGTTACCTTTAAAATCGTTCACTTAGAATGCTCATTATCCACCTGACGATGTTCTGGAAGCATTCATCCATAAAAGTACGTTCCGAGTTCGAACGGAACCAAAGGCACTATTCCTACTACATCCATTTTGGAAATATCCTCAGGATCAGTAGCGACTAGCCCTTGCACTTTACTGCTCCATCTTCGAATCTAAACTCGTCTTCTCCACGAAAACGTACAAATCGGATCAAAGTGGTTTTCGAGAAATAAATTCCGATCCCGGTCTCTTCGAAACGATCAGCGCATTTTCCCAATATTGATAGTCCGTTATTTAACTATCAATTAACATTCACAACATCCATCAAACAATAAATAATATCCCAAATTATTTATTATTCTCTAAATATCTTCGCAAGATATATTTCTATTTTCAACCCTTTTGAAAACAGTTTCAAACCATACTTTTCTCATAAGATAAATTTTCTAATATTCATTTCCACTGAAACAACCAAGCACAAAACTTAAGACTTTTAAAATAATTTAAAACTCTTTATTATAAATTATCCTTTAAATCATTTAAATTAAAATTACTTTAATACTTTATTAAAAATATATACTACAGGAATATTTAAAATGAGGCTACTTTATAAAATATAGACTAGATTTTCACTTTAAAACAAATACCACGTCACTTTTAAATAATTACTACTATAATAGATTAAAAGAAATATACTTACTTTAGAATTTAAATTTTTTAGAAATAATAAATTTTCCAAACTTGCTTTTTAGACCAACTTAAAAACTTTTAACTTATATTTAAAAATTTACTTTGAAAACGAACTTGGTTATCCAGGGAGAATTTCCAATTTCAATCACTTAAATCAATTTTCCAAATTGATTTTCAATTTACTTCATTTGAAATAAATTTCTTTACTTACTCGGTTCATTTCAAAATCCATTAATTTGTAGACTTTATTCATTTAATTACTTTTTCGTTTTTGATTTTAAATCTTTTAACTGAAACATACCAATTTCAGATGTTCCAAATTTCTTCTTTATTCTTTTCAATAATTTAAATCTTAAATTTAAAATAAATGCTTTATTCATTAAATAATAACACTGAAGTTTAAAATTCATTATCTTCCTGTTTATTCAAATTTCCCTTTCATACACGGAATTATTTATTAGAATTTTAAAACCACTAATATTCTTATCCAATTCATTTTTAATTTATTTAAATTCTCTATAATTATTCCACTTACAAATTCTCTTCCTTTTATTTTCAAAAATCCAATTCTATATATTTTGATAACTCAGTGTACCGGAATATATTCAAGTAAATCATATCATTCAATATTCCAATATAATTCATCACAGAATATAAAATAATCATGACAGAGAATATTAAATAATTTAAGTAAATGTCGAGGAGTCCAGTTGGATCCCTCCAACTTGTTTTCCTACATCCACAGACGTTAGCACAATACCAATTCCACTTCGAGGTGGAATATCATGGTATATGGGATTAATATAAAATATCTTCCGCTATTATGCGGCGCATAGGGTCTCATCCGCTATATAATGCGGGAAATCAATCATTCGACGATCTATTATATACTACTATTTATAATATAGCACATCCAATAAATTCAATCATTCAACCAATTATTTAAATTTAACTATTTAAATTTAAATTAAAACCAGATGAGTGAGATTAACTCATCTTTGATTTGTTTTCGCAATCCATTCTCATCCGGCTTGCCTCTCCATGATTTTTAGACCTTGTATAAATATTTATACAATTCATTAAATTTGAACTAATCAAATGACTAATTCCCATTTATTAAATTTAATTAATTTAGTTAACCTCTCTAATACACTATGTTTGAAATAACCCAAATAGTTATATAAGTTAATAAAAAATTCACTCGCCTTAATACTTTAAAATTAAACAGTAAGTTTATAATCTATATTTAAAATTAAAGATCTAAATTTTTATACAACTCTTCAACATTTAATATTCCCGTACTCTTCCAAAATATAATATATATATATATATATATATAATTTTAATAAAATAAAATTTCCCTTTAACCCTATATATTGAATAAAACAGAATTGTTTCCAATATCTTATTATACCATATTTATTTTACTTCCTTCATTTTTCTTTAACATATTCAGATACATAAGTTATTAAATCTAAGCTGAAACATATATCTTGCAATCCTATATATAGTTAATTCAAAAATATTATTATTATATATATATATATTTTTAGAAAACAGAACTATTCTGTATTGTTCTGCAAATACAAAACCTTATATATCTATGATTTTTCCTGTTTAAACCATGTACTTATAATTTCTTATATCGACATATGTGTGTATATATATACATATATTAAATCAAAATTGACTGAAGAAAAGATTCGAACCTCACTGATGCAACACCAGATTTCATGTGACAAGCACACTCAAACCCACGACTCTGATGTTGCCGTCATGCCGTAGCCGTGTCCTTTGTGGGCTCGTAAGGGTTGAAGCCTCTGTTGAAGTCGCAAAAACTTTTCCATGACTGATCATCGCCCCTTCCCCCTAGGCGCACGCGTCCTCGAAACCATCACCACATTTCGTGCGAACATCGAGCGATTGCGTTGCTGTTACTGTCGATGCCTCAGCAATCACCAATCTTCTGACCAAATCGCGAGCCTCCATCGGCTTCCTCCACGTTGCCACGATTTCCACCATCGCTCGTGCTCAAGTACTACTTTGCAACATCGCACCAGAACTCTAGTCAAACCACCCACGAACTGTTGATACGCTAAGATTTTGATCAATGACAATGTCCTTCGACAAAAAGGAAGAGATGTGTGCAAAGCTAAAAAAGAACGATGAACACCAAGGATAAACATAAGTATGATTTTTATATAGGTCTTAGTTTATATTTATTGTTAAAATCTATCCTCAAGAGGCTTGCACACACACTAGAACACATGTAATAAATTTCATTTCTTAATACACATTAACTGTGCACAGCTTGATAGTTCAGTCGACTGAACAGGGATAACCAGTCGATTGAACCTGGTACACATATACAGACATGTACAGTTTCAGTCCACTGAAACACCCTGCTCGGTCGACTAAATTTTTTCCCGAAAATTTTCCTTCATATTTTCAGTTGACTGAATTCTCTATTCAGTCGACTGAATTTGAACCTGCGAATTTTCTATGAATGGACACCTTCTTCCTCCCAAGAGTTGCAACCATTCACCAATGGAAATGGAAGCATCTCTTGTCTGCAACTTAGCCAACATATGCACCTCTTTTACAAGTATAAATACATAATTCTAACATCTTCAAATCACCGAATTCTCTTGCTTTAATCCTACTATCTTCTTGAACATATTATGTAGAAATTCTAAAAGCACTCACAAATCTATTGCTTGAATCACTGCTTTGTTTTCAACATTCTTTTGATTCATAGCAATCCACATTTCCTAAATCTTCACAAACACATTGCATACTCTCGAGGATAAGATTATAGGAATATTGTATTATATTAGACCCATTAGTGTTGATAAGAACACAATAAGTCGAATATTTTTTTTATAATTGAGTTGAAGTCCTCTTCGGTATTTGAGGCAAGAAATCCCGTTCAGTTGTTCGGGTAAGTTGTAAACCTATTCCGTCGGGTTAAGTGAGGGTGTTAGTTAGTGAAATTCCTAAGTGAAGCATAGGGACTGGACGTAGGACTAGAGGTCCGAACCAGTGTAAAATCCTGGTGTCTCCTTGCTTTTACTTACTTTATCTACCGAGACTATTCCATTAATCCATATTACACGATCCTACTGCATAGCCTCTTTCAATTGGTATCAGAGCAAGGTCGTTATATAACCATAACACGTTATTAGACATATTGATAATATGGAAAATAACGCAAGTACAAGCACAATATCTGCCTATAGTTCTACATTTGTGGAAGGATAATCTACCCAAAGACCTCCTCTATTCAATGGACTAAATTATAACTATTGGGATACAAGGACGAGGATTTATATGCAAGCAACAAGTTTCAAAGCCTGGAATGCTAATCAAGCAGAGTTTGTTGTACCCACAACCGATTATCCTACATGGACACAAACTCAAAAGAATGAAGCTAGTGCAAATGTCAAAGCTATGAATATGCTATTTTACGCCCTGGATAGAAACGAATTCAACCGTGTTAGCATATGTACTACTGCATATCAGATACGGGAAACACTTAAAGTCATACATGAAGGCACAAACAAGGTTAAACAAACGAAGATATCCATGCTGAAGAATCAATTCCAAAACTTTAGAATGCAAAAAAATGAATCCATCAATGACATGTACTCGAGATTTCAAGACATTCATCATGCTTTAATCGGACTAGGAGAAAAATACACGGATTTTGACATTGTGTCTAAAGTTCTAAATTCACTCACTGATGAATGGGAGAGAAAAGTACTAGCAATCGAGGAAGAAAATGATCTATCTACAATGAAACCAGAGGAATTGGTTGGAAATCTTATGTCGTATAAAGTAAATATGAAAGCTAAGAAAGATCAAGCTCAAGAGAGAAAGAGTGTAGCCTTTCATGCAGAAAAGGAAGAATCAGAGTCTGAAGATGAGGATTTAGCTTTTATGGCCAAAAATTTTAAGAAATTCTTAGGATATAGAAAAGGAAATAAAAACGGATTCAATAAGAATTTCTTGAACAAACCTACATCCTCGAATATAGAATGTTTCAACTGTCACAAGAAAGGTCACATGCACAAGGATTGCCCAGAGCAAAAGAAGGAGAATCAAAAGGCTCTCAACAACAAAAAAAGAGAGAGAAATTCAAAAAGAAGGCATTCTCTGTGATATGGGATGATTCAGATTCATCTTCGTCTGAAAGTGAAAATGATAGCGACAATGAACAGGCAAAGGTATGCTACATGGCTCAAGAATCTGAAGTAAGTAACTTAACTTTCGATGACTTAATTGAAGTAAACACTGAACTTTTGAACACAATAAAAACTCTTTAAAAGAAACTCAAAGAAACTCGTGAAAATTAAAACAAAGCTGAATTTGAAAGGGATATGTTAAAAGATGAAAAGAAAATTTTAGAAGAAGAACTTGAAAAGGTTCGAGAATCTCATTCAAATTCGAAAACTCAATTATCACTTTTAACTCAAGAAATTGGAACTCAAAAGACAAAGAATGATATAATTGTTTTTGAAAATCATGAGTTAAAAACTAAGATTAGACAAGTTGAGTTAGAAAATAATAGTTTTCAAGCAAGATTAGATAACATCACTAAAAATGTTTCTAACTTTAACAAAGTAAGAGAAAATTTATCTAAGATTTTAGAAAATTCTCAATCCTCTTCAAATAAACATGGATTAGGATATAAAAAGGAGTCAAAAGTTCCTAAAAATAAAAATAAAATTTTTAATAGGAATATTGATTCAAAACAACAAATATTATTAAAAGAACCTATTAAAACAAAAGTAGAAACCAAGATAGTCAAATTTTGGGTTCCAAAGACTAACAATATTTTAATTAGGAATAAATAAATTAAAACATTTATGGATAGTGTTCATAATAATAAAAACTATATTTATAAAAATGATACTAAACCAAATTGGGTTTGGCTTCCTAAGTTTTAACTTTTTAGGACCCTATTAAAAGGTGGGTACCAATAATTTTGTATTTATTTTAAGGTTCCACTTAAAAAGAAAAAATGGATATTAGACAATGGTTGCTCAAACACATGACCGGAGACAAAGATATGCTTACAAACATCACATACTTTGATGGTGGCTCGGTTACCTTCGGAGACAATTCAAAAGGCTATATCATTGGCAAAGGAGATGTGGGCAATTACGGTACATCAAATTTACCTTTTATAACAAATGTTTCGTTAGTTGAAAATCTAAAACATAATCTACTTAGCATAAGTCAACTTTGTGACAAAGGCTTTAAAATAACTTTCTCGAAATATAAACGTAGTATTTTTGATCAAAACCAAAATCTTGTCTTTGAAGGAAAAAGAGATAGGAATATTTACGTTCTAAATATGAATATTAATCATAATACAAGTATGTGTTTACTAGCCAAAGATAATGATCCTTGGTTATGGCACAAAAGATTTTGTCATACAAATTTCAAAACTATTAGAAAACATTCCAAAAATGAATTAGTTAGAGGTTTACCCAAAATAAACTTTAAAATAAAACATCTTTGTGATGATTGTCAAAAAGGAAAATTAACAAAATCATCTTTCAAATCTACGAAAAATATTTCAACTTTACAACCATTAGAATTACTACATATGGATTTATTTGGACCAACACAAGTTCAATCCATTAATCATAATCGATATGTGTTTGTAATGGTTGATGATTTCTCAAGATATACATGGACTATTTTTATGAAAAATAAAAGTGATACTTTTGACCATTTTAAAACATTTGTCAAAATAATTCAAAACACTAAAGATTTGAAGATTAAAAATATACGAAGTGATCATGGAGGCGAATTCGAAAATGAAGCTTTTGAAACGTTCTGTAAAAAGAAAGGAATAAATCACAATTTTTCATTTCCTAGGACTCCTCAACAAAATGGAGTTGTAGAAAGAAAGAATAGAACATTACAAGAATGCTCTAGAACATTATTAAATGGAAGTTTTCTACCAAAACATTTTTGGGCAGAAGCCATAGCTACTGCATGCTATGTATTGAATAGAATATTAATTAAACCATTAACTAAAAATACTTCATATGAACTATTCAACAACAAAAATCCAAATATATCTTATTTCAAAATATTTGGATCAAAATGTTTTATTTTAAATACAAAAGGTCAACTAAGTAAATTTGATTCAAAAGTCGACGAAGGAATTTTTGTAGGATATTCAGAACGAAGTAAGGCATATCGAGTATTTAATAAACGAACAAACATAATCGAAGAAACCTTACATGTATCTTTTGATGAGAATTTCAACAAAGAATTAATGATAAAAGATGATGAAGAATTTATAAATATAGAAAAAACAAATTTTGAAAATTTTAGTAATGAACTAAGATCATCACCAAGAATATTACGAGATCACCCTACTCAAAACATAATAGGTGAAATCAATTCTCAAGTTAAGACAAGAAATCAACTAAATCAAACGGGACATGTAGCTTTCATTTCTACAATCGAACCTAAAAATCCTAAAGAAGCATCAACAGACGATTACTGGATTATTGCAATGCAAGAATAATTAAATCAATTTGAACATAACGATGTTTGGGAATTAGTTCCCCATCCAAATAATCAATTTGTTATAGGAACAAAATGGGCTTACAAAAATAAAATAGATGAACAAGGTAATATAACTAGGAATAAAGCTAGACTAGTAGCACAAGGATATAATCAAGAAGTAGGTATCGATTTTGAAGAAATTTTTGCTCCAATTGTAAGACTTGAAGCAATACGTATTCTATTAGCTTTTGCATGTTTTCACAATTTTAAACTTTATCAAATGGATGTTAAAAGTGCATTTTTTAAATGGTTTTATAAAAGAAAATGTATAGTAGAACAACCTCCTTTATTTATACATGAAGAATATCCAGATCATGTATATAAATTAAATAAAGCACAATATGGTCTTAAACAAGCACCTCGTGCTTGGTATGAAGGACTTAAAAGTTACTTACTAAATTCGGGATTTCAAATTGGAAAAGTTGATCAAACGCTTTTCATTAAAAATACTACTAAAGATATTTTAATAATTCAAGTATACATAGATGATATTATATTTGGTTCGACAAATGAAAACTTATGTAAAGAATTTTCAAATATAATGACTAAGGAATTCGAAATGTCTCATATGGGAGAATTATCATATTTTCTAGGACTTCAAATTAAACAATTAACAAATGGAATTTTTATAAACCAAGAAAAATATTGTGCTAATCTAATTAAACGTTTCGGAATGGAGAACACTTCTGCGAAACCTACTCCTATCACTACTGTTAACCCCGTTTTGTCAACGAGTTAAGGCCTGGGCCGACTCATCGATAAAGTTCTCAGCGACTCAGTGGATTTACGACTCAAGGTACTTCAAGACTCAACTGATTGCCGACTCAACGAATTGAGGAGATGCACGAGTTAAATAATTGTGCGACTTACGACTTAAGGAGGTGAACGGTTTACGGCTTAAGGATAAAACGACTTAATGAGTTGACAGACTAAGCGACTCACAACTCAGAGAAATCTGCGACTTAAGGCCTCTGCGACTTAAGATATGTCATGACTCAGGGGAGGTACACGAGTTAAGGAGTCTACGAGCTAAAGAGCCTGCGAGTTAAAAGCTTACGAGTTAAGGAGCTAACGACCTAACAGGATTAAGACCTAAGCGACTTAGGGAATGTCACGACTTAAGAAAGTCCACGACTTAAAGACGTTACGACCTAAGACTTAGAGAGCAAGTTCAATACCATGCCGTAATAAGATGACTCGTTGACGACTTACGACCTAGTTTAAGTCGTACACGACCTAAAACCACAGAGCCAAGATTTTAGTGCTGCCTCACTTTAAACCATGACCTCTTAACTCGCGAACGAGTTAGGACTTGTATCCAGATGAACGAAGAAAAGCTCAGTACCACTTCACCTACTCCACTGCCTGCTGACTCTTGAACCTTGAGTCGAGTGCGACCTACGACTCTCCATGAGTCGTATACGACTCATGACTTCGGCGAAAACCTCTACCCAGAATTCTCTATAAATAGAGGGCTAACTCCAACATGAAGGGGACTTTTGGGGGGATCATTTTCTTCAAGAGATTGAGACTTCACCATCTTCAAAGCAATCTACACTTCCTCACTTCAAGCTCACGCAAGACATTTAGACCGAACTTCGCACAAAGATTCGACATATTCAATCATGGATTCAAAGAACTCTGTCACGACGAAGTCTTCTCTAGCTACTTGTCTTTTTGAATTGAATTGGATTGTAATTGAAAGAGATTGTAATAAGTTGTAATTCAGTCAGCAATAAAAAGAATTGAAGTGGACGTAGGCTTGATCATAAGCCGAACCACTATAAACTCTGTGCTCATTTACTGCTTTTCTGTTACTTACTGTTATCTCTTGATTCCCGTATTCACGGGTGGTGCTCTCACAACTATACTTCACACACCGGGGTGTTAGCGTTCAAATTTTGGCGTTAACATTTTTTGTGCTTTCACTGAGAAGAACTGAACTCAGGTGAATTATCATCATTGCTCCACGAAAGTTTGTTGAAGTGATCTCTCTGAAGACTAGAAGTTTATCTGAAATCATGGCTCCAGGGAGAAGGAGTAGATCTGTTAGATCTGGAAATGTTCAAGAGGGTACCTCCGCTTCCCCAATACCTAATCAAGCCACTCCACCTGTTGGGGTTACAAAAGCGGAGTTGGATGCTGTAATCTTAGGGCTAAACCAGCAGATAAATGCCCAAAGTGCACAATTGGAGGCTCAGAATGCCCAAAATGCCCTAATTTTGAATAAGTTGAACGATTTGCTTGGGGCAAACCGCCAACCAACGGGTAGTGAAAGGAACTTTGCCGGCAACGTTCATGATACTGAAGAAAGAAACGTTCCTGAGAGGGCTGCCAGCCCCTTTGAGCAGGCACTTCCTGAAGTTGGTGGATCTAAAGCTCGAAATGATGAGGGGTATCTTTCGGAAATGGTTCGACAAATCATGAAAGAGAGCATGCAAAGGGATGAAGACGAGAAAGAATGGGGTTTCGCTCCAAGTAAAACCCCGTTTACCGAAAGGATCTTAAAGGCTAAGTTTTCGAGGAATTTCGTCCCTCCAACCATTCCAGCTTACAAGGGGACAAGTGATCCGAACGAATTCTTGTATAAGTATGATTGGCACATGACATGTGCCAGAGCTTCTGATGAAATAAAGTGTCGATATTTTCCTGTATATTTGGAAGGTGTAGCTCTGCTTTGGTTCACCAAGCTACCAATCCGGTCTATAGATCAATTTTCTGACCTAACCCGAAAATTCAAGGAGCAGTTCCGACTATATTCTTCAAAAGCCAAAGATATCATGTCGTTGTCAAGTTTAGAACAGAGTCCAGGGGAAACTATCAGATCTTTCTTGAATTGCTTTAATATAGCGCTGGCCGAGGTAGACAATGCAGAACCACAGATGATCTTGACTTATCTGATGAGGGTCATCGACAAGTCGAGCGAATTTGGAAAATGGCTAAACATGAAGGAACCAAATTCCCTTGAAAAATTCTACAGGAAAGGAGATGAGTTCATACGCCTGGAAAGCCGTCCTGTACCGGTAAAGGCAGTATTGGAAAAAGCTGAAGATAACATTGCTGCTCCACGCAAGAATGAATCTGTAGGACAGAAAAGGGAAAATAACGATGGGAAGAAACAGAAAAATCTGAAGAAGCCTCGTTCCTTCAAGCCATCGGAATATACTCCTTTATCAGATACGCCGGAGCGTATTTACCTTGCCACTAAAGATTCTGTTGATTATCCTAAACCTCCCGTTCTGAGAACCGGAAAATAAGCTGTACGAAGCAGAAAGTTCCACCGCTTCCATAATCAACCCGGTCATGATACCGATGAATGTCGCCAATTGAAAAATTTGATTGAAGAGTTGATAAGGGAAAACAAGCTGCAACAATTTGTGGAAAAGAATAGCAGCAATCCTGCTTCGTCTAGTCAGGGGCGACAAGCTCCTGCTCATCAACCCAGGACAAGTGAGAAGACTACAGGGCATGAATCCGGAAGGCCTGTTATCAATGTCATTACGGGAGGACCTCACCCAGCAGGCAGGAGATGGGGTGAGATGGAAAGGTATACCCGGGCTTTGAAATATGTACGGCCGAAGAAGATGTCTTTGTTTTGGAAGATGCTACGCCACTGAAACAACAAAGAACTTTCAATGATGATATTGTGTTCAGAGCTAGGGATTCCACAGGTGTTGAAGCTCCTACCTTGGATCCCTTAGTCATCTCGGCTGGTATCGGGCCAGCTATTGTCAGAAGAGTTCTCATTGATTGTGGCGCATCCTGTAATATCCTCTTCAAGAAAACATTCGATCAAATGAAGATCCCTATGGCTGATGTGCGAGCCTCGTCACAGAAAATCGCTGGCTTCACTGGTGAGCCAAAGCACCCGATAGGAACCATTGATTTGCTTGTAGAACTCGGAGAGGGAGAAAGAAAAGTAGTCCGCAAGCAAACTTTTGTAATTGTTGACGAATTTTCCGCTTATAATGCTTTCCTTGGCCGTCCAACTCTTGCAGCGTTCAAAGCTGTTCTGGCCCCATGGTGCCTCACCATTAAATTCCCCATAGACAATGGAGTAGGAGTTATAAAAGGGGATCAAAATGCCGGGCGGGAGTGTTATCTAACAGAGCTGCGAGAGGCAAGGAAAAGAGAAATGGGAAAGGATGCGGCAACCCCAGTCCGCATCAAAGAACCAACCTTGTAGCAATTACAGGGCGGACCCTGCACCGGCGAGCACAGCGGAGCACGAAAAGAGATGGATCCTAGAAAAGCCAGTGCAGGGGAGAATAGAGTGGTACCAGTGGAAACGACAGTACCGGTACCTGTTGACCCGAAGGACCCAAATAAGGTGTTGAATGTGGGTTCACAACTTAACGTGTCAATTCAGAATATCTTAATATCTTTTTTAAAAGCAAATTTGGATGTCTTTGCTTGGACTCATGCCGATATGTGCGGAATATCCCCAGAAGTTGCAGTACACGCTCTGAATATTGATCCAAAATTTACGCCTGTGAAACAGAAAAGGAGAACCCAAGGTCCGGAAAGGTCAGCAGCATTAAAAGAAGAGGTTGATTGGCTCATGGAGAATGACTTTATCAAAGAATCTACCTATCCGAATTGGGTTTCAAATCCAGTGCTGGTTAAGAAAGCCAACGGAAAATGGAGAGTGTGCATCGATTTCTCAGATCTGAACAAGGCCTGCCCCAAAGACTGCTTTCCATTACCCAGGATCGATCAACTGGTAGATGGAACAGCGGGACATGAATTGTTATCTTTTATGGATGCCTACTACGGATATAACCAGATCATGATGCATGAGCCAGATCAGGAGGACAAGAGCTTTATCACCGATGTTGGTCTTTACTGCTACAGAGTTATGCCCTTCGGTCTGAAGAATGCGGGGGCAACCTACCAAAGACTTGTTAATGCTATGTTCAAACCGCAATTGGGCAAGACTATGGAAGTCTACGTCGACAACATGTTAGTAAAGTCCAAGAAAGCAGTGGATCACATAGAACACTTAGCAGAAATGTTCGCAGCCCTCCAGAAATACGGAATGAAGCTTAACCCTTTCAAATGTTCATTTGGGGTGGAGTCCGAAAAGTTCTTAGGTTTCATCGTGAGCGCTAGGGGCATTGAAGCTAGTCCATCACAAATTACCGCCTTAAAAGAAGTCAAAGCTCCTAGAACGAAGAAGGAATTGCAAAGTCTCAACGGAAAAGTCGCCGCCTTGAGTCGGTTCATTTCCAAAGCTACTGATAAATGCATCCCATTCTTTGATGCTCTAAAGAAAGGAAAGAAAAACTTTGATTGGACTCCCGAATGCCAAAAAGCCTTTGATGAATTAATTCGCCATATGGAAACGCCTCCAATACTTTCTAGGCCTGGCGATGGTGAGGATCTTCTTATATACTTGGCAGTATCATCCCATGCTCTAAGCGCAGCGTTGATACGAGAAGACAAGAGGATTCAACATCCGGTTTACTATATCAGCAAAAGACTCACTGGGGCAGAGATGAATTATTCCAAGTTGGAAAAACTCGCCTATTGCCTACTGATTGCATCAAGGAAGTTGAGGCAATATTTCCAAGCTCATCCTATCAGAGTCCTCACTGATCAACCTTTAAAGCAAGTCCTGTTTCGCCCTGAGACTTCGGGTCGTTTTCTAAAGTGGAACATTGAACTCAGTCAATATAACATCACTTATCACCCCCGAAAAGCAATCAACGGACAAGCTTTAGCGGATTTCATCGCAGAATTCACAGATAAGGGTAACAGTGAGGAAGAAACAATCGATAATTCCCCAATCCAGTGGAAGTTATATGTTGATGGAGCAAGAAATGACTACTGTTCTGGAGCCGGGGTTGTGCTTGTAACCCCTGAAGGTCGGTCACTATGCTATGCGCTAAGATTGGAATTTCCTTCAACGAACAATGAAGTAGAATACGAAGCTCTTATCGCTGGCTTGAGAATTGCTAAAGAGCTAAACATCCGAGCATTACAGATCTTCAGTGATTCTCAGCTTATTGTTTGCCAGGTTAAGAAGGAATTTCAAGCAAAAGGGGTAAATCTGCCTGCCTACTTGTCAAAGGCCTGGGAACTTCTATGTGACTTCGATCATTACACGATAAGCCATATTCCTCGAGAAGAAAACACGAAGGCGGATTCTCTCGTAAAGTATTCTAGCACAGGCGAAGCTCAATTTCTGGGGTTAACCCAGTGGAAGTCCTGTCGGCTCCAAGCATTAATGAGATGGATATTGATTGGATCATTAGTGTGCCTCAAGAACAAGAATCATGGATGACTCTAATAACAGAATATCTGCTCAATGGCTCTTTACCGGAAAATTCAAAAGAACGACAGAAGCTACTGAGGAAAGCCTCTCGCTATATAGTCCAGGATGGCCAATTATACAAACGGGGATTCTCAATGCCATTACTTCGATGTGTATCCAGGGAAGCGTCCAAAACAATCCTAGCTGAGGTACATGCAGGAGAATGTGGTGATCATTTAGGTGGTCAAACTCTAGCAAAAAAGGTTATCCGATACGGATATTTTTGGCCAGAAATTAATCGAGATGCTGCAGACTATTCCTGAAAATGTGACAAGTGCCAGAGATTTGCCAAAATTCCTAGAGCACCTTCCACTGAACTCACACAGATGGTCAGTCCGTGGCCATTTGCAATTTGGGGGATAGACCTTATAGGACCTTTACCAACTGCCAAATCTGGAATCAAATATGCCGTTGTTGCTGTAGATTATTTTACTAAATGGGCCGAAGCTGAACCATTGGCTACGATCACCTCTAAAAAGATGATAAATTTTGTGACTAAAAGTATCATTTGCAGATATGGTGTGCCTCAAAAGATAATTACAGACAATGGTACTCAATTCGAAAGTGAAGAATTCCAAGATTTTTGCAAGCGATTCAAAATCCGAAAAAGCCTCTCAGGAGTGGCTCATCCGCAGGCAAACGGGCAGGTGGAAGCAGTAAACAAAATTATCAAGTCAACCATCAAGAAGCAACTCGAAAGAGCAAAAGGTGGTTGGATCGATAAGCTACCACTAGCGCTATGGGCGTACAGAACCACCCACAAAACTGCGACTGGGCATACTCCGTTTTCATTGGCATACGGGTCAGAAGCAATGATTCCGTTAGAAAAAGGGGTCCCTTCACATAGAAGAATCCATTTCAATCAAGCGAAGAATGAAAAACTGCAGCTTGAGGCACTAGATCTCCTTGATGAAAAAAGAGAAGAGGCTAAGCTCAGAATTGCAGCTCATCAGCAAAAGATAGCCAGACATTTCAATTCCAAAGTTCGCCAACGCAGCTTTGAAATTGGAGATCTAGTCCTGAAGAGAATTATGACGGCAACAGGTGTGTTTGGACCAAATTGGAAAGGACCATATGTCATAGGTCAGAAGCTTCTTGACGGCACATTCAAACTCACTACTGTCGAAAGAGATCAAATTCCAAGGGCTTGGAACAACAATCACTTGCGTCCATATTTTACTTGAAAGCTTTGTTGAAATATTGTAAAAAAAAATTTATGAATGTATGATTCTTGTAATTGAAAGCAATTGTAAAGCCGATGCAAGTGAATAATGAAAGACTATAAAGTGGATGTAGGCCCAAATTCTTGGCCGAACCACTATAAATCTTGTGTTCCTTATTATTATTACATGTTTGCTTTATTTTCGATATGAAAAGTACATTAAATGTATTGCTGAAATATCGATTTAAATTTTTGCAGATAATGAAAATAAAACTTGCACGTTACAAGACCAAGTGATTCTTGTTATCATTCGACAAACAAATTTCGAGCCACAAAAGCCCCGAATTCAAATCCTAGATAGGAAGTGCTTCAATTGAACGGCCAATGATTTCGCCGAAAACGGGCCCTTGCTAATAAATTGAGATCGTTTGAGCAAACAAACATCCAATTAAGAAGCTTATGCCCGTTCTCGCGAACTTGCCTAGCAATGAAGTACACTTCTTTGGATTAAACAAATCACTTGTAAGAGAAGGGAGTGTGAGCTTGAAAAGAAAAATAGAGGATCGCTGAAAAGGCATAAGCAAGTGGACAAGGAACAACTAAAGCCCTCTTCGGAGGCATAAGCCCTCTTCGAAGGCACAACTCTTCGGAGGATAAAGACCTCTAACGAGGCATATGCCGCAAAAAAGAAAGTTCTCTACTTAACAAAAAAGATTGGAGGAGTCATGACCCTCCAACCATGAGAGAGTAACTTCCAGGCAATCAAAAGCCCTCTTCGGAGGCACATTTCACCAGGAGTTGAAGTGTAAGAGCCCCTCTTCAGAGGCCCACTTCACCAGAGTTGAAATGCAAAACAAAGCAAAGCCCTCTTCAGAGGCGCATTTCACCAGGAGTTGAAGTGCAACAGCCGCTCTTCGGAGTTTCACTTCACCAGGGTTGAAATGCAAAACAAAGCAAAGCCCTCTTCGGAGGCACATTTCACGAAGAGTTGAAGTGCAACAGCCGCTCTTTGGAGTTTCACTTCACCAAAGCTAAAATGCAAAACCAAAAAGTAAAGATAAATAAAAGACCTCTTCCTAGAGGCAGAAATGAAAAGACCTCCTCCCGGAGGCACAATAAAGCAGAAAGACCTCTTCGGAGGCACACGTTTCACCAAGATTGAAATAAAACTTCCAGCTGTTGAAACGTGAAAAAGCCTTCCACAGAGGTGCAACTTTTCAAAGAAACGAAAATCAAAAGGCCCTTTACTGTGGTGTATATATATATATATATATATATATATATATATATATATATATATATATATATATATATATATAAATCCTCATCAAAGGCACACTTTAACTTTCAAAGGAAGAATAATTTACCTATTCTGGAAAATAATCTTCCTCAGAAAGAAGTCAAAGTACCCTTCAGAGGTCCGCTTTACCACATAGAAGAAATCACTTGGTAAAATGTGTATATGCACAAAAGAAAGAGTGAAATCTTCGAAGGATGAAGCGTAAAAACTTATTTGTACTCTGTTTTTTAACGAAATAATATTCCTCCAAATGTGGAATAATTATTCTTTAAAAAAAAAGTACAAGTTCCTCATAAAATAAAATATTACAATGAGCTTATGGTATAGGCGCAACATGGTATAACTACATCGGTAAAATTGCGCTCGAACAGTATACCACAAGCTCACTGCAATATCATGCAAATAAACTTGTATAAAAGTGAATAATAACTGCATTCTCAAATTCAAACAAGAAGATTGTACAAATAAAGAATCATTTTATTTAATTCTGTTACAATTTCTTACAGATACAAGTTTCGAAATAAAGAAAATGGGGGCCGGTACCCGCACAATTTCCGGTCAGTATATGCAAAAAAGGCAAAAAGCGATATGAAAGCCATAGAACCAGAGCCATCATTTCTTCTTCCGTCCACCTTTTGAGCCCGCACCCGGCCGAATAACCAACTTTTTAGGCCGGCTTGTAAGAGTAGGGGATGAAGGAGAAAGGGGCTCAGTCGGACTTTCTTCCATCTTCTTCGCCAGTTAAGGATCCCTTCTTCTTCTTCTTCTTGGAAACTCCCTGCTTTCCTCTCTTCTTGGAGGAAGACCCACTCCCTGGAGAAAGAAGTTTAGCTAATGGTTCATCATCGGAACCAGTTGTTTCTGGAGTCTTCTCACTCCCTTCAGTTTCTTCTCCTTTGTGTTCTTGTGAAGCAATGGGATCGTCCAAGTCTTGAAGAGCTTCTATTTGCTCCTCTTGTGATCCCGGTTGCGAGGCGGAAAGAGGAGTCACCTGAATAGATGGAGGAGGAATAATTGGAGGTGGGGAAGCTTGAACAATGCCCGACGTTTTCTCTACAGAAGGAAAAAAGTTCAAGTCAGTAAAAAGAGGAGATAAAGGTTCGCTGAGATTCAAGAAGTAGTCAAAAAGCTCATCAAGCTCGTAAGAAACAGATGAGCAGTCTACTTGGGCAAGATTGTCAGTAGGGTTACCTGCAGAAGTCGGTTTCCTGACGTCAACTTCGTAAGCCTGTGCCTCGGCACTCTCGCCGCCTTCATCTCCACCTTGTATGCTTGTGATCTCGGTGGTAACTTTAGTAGGAGATGGGGAGTGGGAACTGAAACCGATGATATCAATTTCGGCTGAAGGAGAAGGTTGAATCGAAGCAGTTGAGATAATTTTTCCTGAATATTCTCCTGCCGCTGTTTCGGCCCTTAATTTTGCAAGCTGTTCTCTCCCCTTGGCGAGAGCAGCGCGAGCATCATCATCAAGATAATGCTCCTCAAGAGCTGACTCAGCATAACCGGCGCCTTTACCGCCAAGCATATCGAGTGCGGCCTCCCAAACTCTGCCAGAGTAATTTCATACTTGGGGCCTAGAAAGGCGAGGCTACCGTGCCCCAAGATGCTATGCAGGTAGAAATCAAATAATGTTGAGCTGATGTTGGTCCTCGTTGCCTCGTGAGATTCTTCAGCTGCAATTTTGCCGGCAACGGCCTCATCACGCTCCCTTTCAGCTTTGGAAAGTTGAAGCTTAAGCATTTGAATCTCCGCCTCTTGGGAGCTGTTTTTCTTCCGAATCTCTTCGATATCAGCAACATAGCCCTCACTAATTCTTTTCTGCACCTCAAGCCTGTCTTCGGCATCTCTTTGGCTGGCATGAGCATCTCTCACTTGTTTTAGGAGCACTTCTTCTTTTTGAGAATAGGAAGTAGAGGAAGCAGCAAGCTCTTGTTTCAGTTCCTCAACTTTTGCTTCAAGCTCTTCATTGTAAGAAGCGATGCTCCTCATTTCAGTGTCATGTTGCTCAAGAACCTTTTGCCATTCGGCTTTATCATTTTCCATAGTGAGCATGGCCTCTATGTTTGAACGATTAACCCTTTGAAGCTCGTCGACAAGTTTTTGCCAGTTTGACATCTTCTCAATATCAAGCTTGACGGCGTTGAGATTTCGTAACATGGCAGACTTATCAATGGGGACCAAGTCAAGGTCAAACCTCACTCCCTTCAGGCACCACTGTGGAAACCGACTTTGCAAAGTGGCCGGGCCCGGTCCAACTTGGAATTTGGGCCTGCTGATTATTGTTTGAATATTTGCTTTCCCTAGAGCGGGAGAGCCAGAAGGAATGTCAAGCGAGGCAGGGGCAGTAACCTTTTCAGGAGTTGTAGAGGTGTGCTCAACATGACGGGCTCGCTTGCTCGAATCTTCAACCATATGACCTTTTCCTCGGTCATCATGGGATTTTCTTTTTTGAGAATCGTCGCCTCTCTACGAAGAATCGTGGCGCTCCTCCCTCTCTCTTCTTTCATAACGCTCCTCTTGAGCCCTCTTCTCTTGAGCCTTTCGGGCGGCTCTTTCTTCATCGGATTCTCTGTAAGAGGGGAGGTAACACCTATAATCATATTGGCTACGCCTCCCGTAGCGCTGGAAATCATCATAGTAGGATCCGCTGCGTCCCATCGGAGGATCTGAAATGAAAAGAGCTAAATTTTAGAATTCTTCAAAATACAAAAAGTCAGAAGCATAAATGTGCCGAAAGATTCTAAGTGTGTGTAATGTGCAAACTACGCGCATCGAACTACGAACCACTCTTTAATTGTGGAGTAGTTATGGGAGTAGAAATTAACATCAACTCTTGAGTTGGCGGGGTCTGTTGCAGAATAGAAGTCGCCTCGACTACTGAAGAAGAAACCCCGGTAGTAATAGGATCATCTTTAAAGATCTCTTGCGAGGTGGCAAAGAGGTCACTCAATCCTTCGACAGTGTCGTCCCTGCTCTGCTTGACAGGGCTGGTTTTCTCAGCTTCTTCGTCACCAGGCTCCTTTGAATGCAGAGAAGAATCCCGAGGCTCTTCTTCTTCAGTGACCGGGGCAAGTTTGCCAGATGACCCCGCGACATCAACAGAAGTGGAGCACTTCACTAGAGAAGCTTCGGGAGCGGGATCTTTTGGTACAGGTACGTCAGAAGAAACCGGGGCATCTAATGCTTTAGGTGGGGAGTCTGGAACCTCGCAGGGGTGTATGGAGTGAGAAGGGTGAAGAAGTCCGAACTGGTGAAGGAATTCGTCGTTCAGCAAAAATTTCATATCCCGCTCTTCAACCGGTACTGCTACAAGCCTCTCCAGAGTTGGCTTGTGACTGGGATCTCTACTAGAAAGGGGAAGCGCTGAAATAAAAAAAAATGATGATGAAGTTAACACTTGGCAATTCGAACTTCAAAAAAACTCAGAGTATAGAGGAGGGAAAGGTAGATGATCTTACTTCCTTCTCTCCACACAGCATAAAACCCCGGGGGGCAACGGACATAGAAGAATTGAGTTAAGAACCCATGGGCAGTATCAGGGAGGCCAACGATCAATTTACGATTTCGTGTGCTTCTCACGATGGTAATAGAAGGATGATCCTTAGTCCTAGTAAAGGAGCATAGGAAGCAGATCTCGTCAAAGCTTGGAAGCCGGTCAAATGTTCTCCTAAATAGCACGCACAACCCCATCAGAATGGCATAGCCATTGGGGTGTAGCTGGAATGGGGAGATAGCTAACCGAAGAAGTAGATTCTGGAGAAAGTTGTTGAAAGGGGGAATGGTCCCGCTTACACACATTAGCCGATTAACCTCTACGAAGCCAGTAGGCGCCACATCAGCAGTATCACCTTTTTCAGGGAAAATGGCGTCTGCTTCAGCAATGCCAAACTGACCACACAACCGATGAAAAGCTTTGTACGATAAGGTGGTAGGGGCTCTTTCCGGGGGATTGACTAGTGAAGCCGGAATAACAGCTGCCTCTCCAGCTTGAACTGTTGTATCTTCTTCCTGAGAAGTCATTCTACACAAGCAACTGGATATTCAAATGTGAAGGTGCACGTTTCCTAAAAGTGTGAAGTGTCGTGCAAAACTAATAAAAATAGCAAGTAAATATAACTGGAATTAAACTAGTCGATGATTGATCGACTACAAAATTTCAGAACTTGTTAATATAAAGTTCAAGCATAATATTAGTGCAGGCTGGTCAGTTTCAATTGACTATTTCAGTGTTGCTTTAATATTTTACTTGAAATTGATGAAAGCACTTCTTTCACACAATTTATTTGAGTTAATTATCTGTTATTAACTAATCTGTTATTTGATGTGGGCAGTCGATGGCAGTATATTCGTCCCATTAATTCTGTAAATGTTGAATTAGACAGGTTATTAGTTTGCAAAAGTGACCTGTGAAGAAAACGCAAAAAAAATTTTAACAGGTTAAAGTCCAAACAATTCAGCATTCAAGCAGTATATTTCGGCAAATCAAATTAAAGTTCAAGGTTCAAGCAAAATTGTAAACTGCGACAACTTAAGTGTTGGCTCGGCAACGACTTAGGTGTTGGCAACGATAGGAAGAATTTCTTAAGTCGTAAGTCATGGAAAGGAGGAAAAGCTACAGTTCGAAGCAACCAGAAATTCCTCCAAGTTCTAACTCGGCCGCGACTTAAGGGGTAAGTCGCGAAGGTTTTTAAGTCGGTTAAGGTTTAAATTGTGAAGGTTCTTAGGTCTATCGGAATTACTGAGTCACACCAAAGCTAACGTCACGACCAACCCCTTCTCAGATCCATAACCCGTCATCCTCCTAACTCCTAACCCGTTAACCCGTATGAGATAGTATCGTCTCCTCTAAAATTCGAGAATCAACCGACTCGAAATATGGTAACCCATCATCTTCTCCCTGCGAATTATATAAAAAGCTCAATCAAACCGCTCTAAGCTTGTCAACAGTTAATCATGACGTGAATCGAGATGAAATATGGTGTGAAGATTCGGTTTGGGGTTAGAAAATTGGGAAATCATGCTCAAAGGGTAACAGTAGTCGTGCAATTAGATGAGCGAGGAGTTTACTTACGTAGTATGATGACGAAGATTGTAGGAACTTGGTTGGCAATGAGGAAAATTGATTGAATTCGTCTCTTAAAGTTTCGAAGGTCGTTAATGGCGGAAGTATGCAACTGAAGAGATAAAGTAATGAGAAGGAACGACCTAAGCCATTTATACCTCGAGGTAGTGGAAGATGAGTCGAAGTACACGACCTACGACTTAGGCGTGTACTTCGAGGGGCAAATGTTAACCCCATTTTGTCAACGAGTTAAGGCATGGGCCGACTCATCAGATAAAGTTCTCAGCGACTCAGTGGATTTACGACTCAAGGTACTTCAAGACTCAACTGATTGCCGACTCAACGAATTGAGGAGATGCACGAGTTAAAGAATTGTGCGACTTACGACTTAAGGAGGTGAAAGGTTTACGGCTTAAGGATAGAACGACTTAATGAGTTGACAGACTAAGCGACTCACAACTCAGAGAAATCTGCGACTTAAGGCCTCTGCGACTTAAGATATGTCGTGACTTAGGGGAGGTACACGAGTTAAGGAGTCTACGAGCTAAAGAGACTGCGAGTTAAAAGCTTACGAGTTAAGGAGCTAACGACCTAACAGGATTAAGACCTAAGCGACTTAGAGAATGTCACGACTTAAGAAAGTCCACGACTTAAAGACGTTACGACCTAAGACTTAGAGAGCAAGTTCAATACCATGCCGTAATAAGATGACTCGTTGACGACTTACGACCTAGTTTAAGTCGTACACGACCTATAATCATAGAGCCAAGATTTTAGTGCTACCTCACTTTAAACCGTGACCTCTTAACTCGCGAACGAGTTAGGACTTGTATCCAGATGAACGAAGAAAATCTCAGTACCACTTCACCTACTCCACTGCCTGCTGACTCTTGAACCTTGAGTCGAGTGCGACCTACGACTCTCCATGAGTCGTACACGACTCATGACTTCGGCGAAAACCTCTACCCAGAATTCTCTATAAATAGAGGGCTAACTCCAACATGAAGGGGACTTTTGGGGGGATCATTTTCTTCAAGAGATTGAGACTTCACCATCTTCAAAGCAATCTACACTTCCTCACTTCAAGCTCACGCAAGACATTTAGACCGAACTTCGCACAAAGATTCGACATATTCAATCATGGATTCAAAGAACTCTGTCACGACGAAGTCTTCTCTAGCTACTTGTCTTTTTGAATTGAATTGGATTGTAATTGAAAGAGATTGTAATAAGTTGTAATTCAGTCAGCAATAAAAAGAATTGAAGTGGACGTAGGCTTGATCATAAGCCGAACCACTATAAACTCTGTGCTCATTTACTGCATTTTCTGTTACTTACTGTTATCTCTTGATTCCCGTATTCACGGGTGGTGCTTTCACAACTATACTTCACACACCGGGGTGTTAGCGTTCAAATTTTGGCGTTAACAACTACTCATCTCGATCGAGATGAAAATGGCAAAAGTATAGATCAAAAGTTAGTTAGAAGTATGATAGGTTCCTTACTCTACTTAACCGCTAGTAGACCATACATAATGATGAGTGTATGTTTATGTGCACGTTTTCAATCTAATCCTAAAGAATCACACTTAAGAGAAGTAAAACGAATTATGCGATACCTTAATGATACTAAAGATTTTGGTCTTTTCTATCCAAAAGAGTGTCCATTTGAGTTAGTATCATTTAGTGATGCTGATTTTGGTGGATCTCGAACAGATAGAAAAAATACAAGTGGTACGTGCCATTTCATCGGAAAATTACTTGTATCTTGGTCTAGTAAGAAATAAAAATTTTGTTTCACTTTCCACGTGTGAAGCGGAATATATATCAGCCGCCTTAGCATGTACTCAAGTTATCTACATGCAACAAACACTTAAGGATTTTAATATAAATTTAAAAAACTCTACAATATATTGTGATAATACAAGTACAATAAATTTATCTAAAAATGTGGTTAATCACTCTCGTACAAAACATATAGACATTCGTCACCATTTTTTACGAGACAATATCGAAAAATTAATCATAAATTTAGAACATATTTCTACCGAAAATCAAATTGTCGATATATTTACTAAACCTTTATTAGAAAACTCCTTTATAAAGTTACGACGACAATTAGGAATAATCTCTTTTAAAGAGATTTTATAGAAAGTTATCAAATTTTTTACAATTCAGTCGACTAAATCTATATGTTCAGTCGACTGAATAAAGAAAACTATGACTTTCAATTTGCATTATCAAAATAATGATATATTATAAATAATAATATAAGGGTTATCTCTAATCCATACATTTCTAACTGATTTATTTTAACCATTAAATTTTTGTTTGGTTTAAAAGCTTTGATAAATTATCACCACAATTTTTTTAGAATGCTAATCTACACGTTTAACTTATTTTCATTTTCACAACTCATTTTTTGCAAAAGATTGAAAAGATATAAAAATTTCCTCAAACAACTCATACTCCCCAATCAACATCACCTCTTCGATCGATAACTCACCAACATCACCAAAACTTCCTACTCCAACACTAAAGCATGAGCCAGTCTATAAATGGAACAACTATCGAACTGGCCACACACCGGAATTGAAGAAGGCTAAACGTGGTCTTCTTATCTCACCAGATATGAAAAGAAAGATTGATGAGATTCATCACTTTCAACAACAACAAATTGATCTTCAACGAGAATTATATTTCGAACAAAAAGTAATGGCGAGACGATTGAGCTTCCTACAGCGAATAGGTTTACGTTTTTGTGGCTCAAAGAAAAACAAAGTGACTAAGCCTCTACCTCGGCTAGTTAGTTCGTATGATCCGTCTTCATCTTATCGTACACCAGTCGATCCCGTGAATTATTCGATGTCTCCAAAAACTCCTAAGTATAGTCCAAATTCATGGGATATAAACTATATGGATAATGAAGGATGCAAAAAGAAAAATAGTCCATCTCCAAAGAAATGATTATTTCGGTGTCCAAATAATGTTAATATATTGTATTTTGTTATAATCAATTATTGAATTTTTTATAAATTTTAGAATTCCAAAAACTCAAGGTTCAGTCGACTGAACCTTCCTGCTCAGTCGACTGAACACTAGGCAGAAAACAAATATACAATAGTTCAGTCGACTAAAACTTATGTTCAGTCGATAGAATTTATCACAGAAAATTTCGGCCAAAAATTCAGTCGACTGAAAAGACTTTTTCAGTCGACTGAACGCCAATTCCCAGGCAACTTTTCTCTTTTTATCAACCAGTTTTTACCCTTTCACCTTCACTTTTACGTTCCAAAAGCTCTCTCTTCCCCATTGTTTTCCAAAACCCTAGCCCCCAATTCACAAATTACTCTCAAATCTCATGACAAATTGCCCCAAAAAGATCAAGAGCTTCTTGTTCTTCATCCTCCGAGCCAATTGATGCTCAAATTGCACAATGGCTCTATGATGGTGCAGCTGTAACAAAATGGAATAAAATGAACAATTCTCGCATTTTCGAGCACTCCTTTGTTGATTTTCAAAACCTTCAAACATACAACATTCAAGCATTAACGGATCGGGAAGGTTTAACTTCTCTTTTGGATTTGAAAAGAAATGACCATGCGATAAACCATATCATGGTCAAATTATTTTATGCAAATCTTAATCTTGGTCACCAAACTCCAAGAAATCCAAATGATAGTGTTTGGAGTATGATGTGTGGGAAGAAAGTTTGGTTCTCCTTAGATCGTATGGCACACATCTTAGGATCACCTAAAGTAGGGAGAAAGCTTGATGAGGTAGAATTCAATCCTCAAATTCGTGATAACATAAATCATCAATTTCTGGATGATAATGTTAACATTAGAGATATTAAGTCCACTTCCCTACGACCTAGAGCTAGAATCCTTCACAAAGCTCTTATGAGAACTATTACTCCACGAACGGGTTCATATGAACTTGTCTACCCAATCAGTTATCGAGCTCTATACGCTATTTTCGGCAATATTCAAGTGATTTGGCTCCAACTAATCCTTGACGAGTTTTTCACATTTAATAATGGCAAAATGCGGACTATATATTTTGGAGAATATATCATGAGACTTCTCCTCAATATTGACACGCCATTACCCGAGTCCGAAAATACAATGGTCCATCAAATTAACCAACGAACAATAAGCCTTATACCACTCCCGGATAGACCTCCTCGCGTTATAACTCTTGCCGAATGGGAAGCTAGGCATCAAGAACAACAACAACCTCCACAAGCGCAACAACCTCCACAAGCTCGACATGAAGAACCCTTCGACCAAGAAGATGAAATTCGTATCGTTGAGCCAAGTTTTACTACCAATCAATCGTTAGGAATTTTATCAAGAAATCAACAAATTCTTGATAATCGCCTCAAGAAGGTAGATCACAAACTTGATAAAATTAAAGGATTCTTCAATAAATTATTTTCCACTACCGCTTCAACATCACGCGGTAAACGTCCTGCACCTACATTCACATGGACATCGTCCGAAGAACATACAAGCTGCAGCATGGGTGGCACTAGTGGTGGTCAAGGAGGAAGTTATAGACCTCCCACAGGTGGACCCGTTATCCGCGAACCAAGGCGAGGGAGAGAAGCCTTATATGATTGGGACAAAGATGAATAAACTCTTTTCTGGCTTCTTATTATCACAAGGCTTGTATAAACAATCTTTTATGTTTCATTCATGCTACATTTTATGTTTTATTCATTCATGCAACATTCTATTTCTCATGCTACATTTTTATGCTATATTCTATGCTACATTCTTAAATGATAGACATGCATATCAGTGATTGCTTTGACAATAAATTTCTATGACTATTACTTCCTTTTTGTCAATGACAAAGGGGTAGAAATCTATGTGACTAACCTTGTTTTGTAGAAAATATAGTGCATATATTCAGGGGCAGGAAATAATCTCTTTACACCTGAGTATTGTCATCAATCAAAAAGGGGGAGAATGTTGATACGCTAAGATTTTGATCAATGACAATGTGCTTCAACAAAAAGGAAGAGATATGTGCAAAGCTAAAAAAAGAATGATGAAGACCAAGGATAAACATAAGTATGATTTTTATATAGGTCTTAGTTTAGATTTATTATTAAAATCTATCCTCAAGAAGCTTGCACGCACACTAGAACACATGTTATAAATTTCATTTCTTAATACACATTAACTATGCACAGCTTGATAGTTCAGTCGATTGAACAGGGATAACCAGTCGACTGAACCTGTTACACATATACAAACATGTAGAGTTTCAGTCGATTGAAACACCCTACTTAGTCGACTGAATTTGTTCCTTAAAATTTTCCTTCATATTTTCAGTTGACCGAATTCTCTGTTCAGTCGACTGAATTTGAACCTGCAAATTTTCTATGAATGGACACCTTCTTCCTCCCAAGAGTTGCAACAATTCACCAATGGAAATTGAAGCATCTCTTGTCTGCAACCTTAGCCAACAGATGCACCTCTTTTACAAGTATAAATACATAATTCTAACATCTTCAAATCACCGAATTCTCTTTCTTTAATCTTATTATCTTCTTGAACATATTATCTAGAAATTCTAAAAGCACTCACAAATCTATTGCTTGAATCACTGGTTTGTTTTCAACATTCTTTTGATTCGTAGCAATTCACATTTCCTAAATCTTCACAAACACATTGCATACTCTCGAGGATAAGATTATAGGAACATTGTACTACATTAGACTCATTAGTGTTGATAAGAACATAACAAGTCGAATATTGTTTTTGTAATTGAGTTGAAGTCCTCTTCGGTATTTGAGGCAAGAAATCCCGTTCAGTTGTTCGGGTAAGTTGTAAACCTATTCCTCCGGGTTAAGTGAGGGTGTTAGTTAGTGAAATTCCTAAGTGAAGCTTAGGGACTGGACGTAGGACTAGAGGCCCGTACCAGTATAAAATCCTGGTGTATCCTTGCTTTTACTTACTTTTTCTACCTAGACTATTCCATTAATCCATATTACACGATCCTACTGCATAGCTTCTTTCACGAACATGCCGCCTTCAACCCTAGCGTGCTCAAACGCCATTCGGATTGATTCTATCTTTCACTGATTTGATTTTGGTTTTTTTATACGAAACTGGGAGGCTTCGATTTTGATTTGAAAAAGAAGGGCCGGCTTTGATTCGAATAGAGAAAAAAAGAAGCCTCGGCTTCGAATAGAAAGGAAAAAAGAAAAGGAAGCTCGTGGTTATATGAGCTGAAAGGGAAAACAATGAACGTATTTGAACCTTGTTTGAATGATTTTCAAAAGACGAAGAAAAGGGGAAGCGTACTGTCATATAGAGAAGTGGCTTCTAAAGGAAGATAGCAACCTCAGATTTTTTTCCTGCTTCGATTTGAACGAAGGGAAATAAAGTTTTGACGTGATTTTAATTTGACTGGTTAACTAATATATTAATTTGATTTAAATTTAAATTTAAATCTACTCGAATTACGCAACCTAAAATCTCGACCTCCTATCGAAACGTGCCGCTAGGCGTTTATAATGCTAAACCCCTATTTTGAACATAAAGGAAAGGTTTCGAGTCCTAATTTGATGATATGGAAAAGATAGCTTTTTGAATCGACTATTATCAATTAAATTTTCGGTGCGTTTATACATCGTACGCCCACACAACAACTCCGATCGCTACAAAAATTGAAATCCAATAATAATTCAATATTACGGACCCAATGGAACTAGTTTCGTCGAATTTCGAGACTGTGTCTCGGAAGGCTATTTTTAAATTCAATTTAAACGATGAAATTTCAAAACTGAAAAAATCACTGTTAAATTCAATTTTTAAACTTCTATTATCGTCAACACTATCAATATAAATTTTACGAGCCTTCAAATTATTTCCAATCAGCTTAAACTCCATATTCAACATTTTACCCAACTTCAAATAATTTAATTTAATAATTTTAATTACCAAATAAAATGTGATATTTGAATTCAAGTTAAAATTAAATTTTAAATATTTAAAATTTACTAAATATTCCAATTTCAAATGCTCAAAGAGAATATATTGAGAAAGCGCTTTGCCAATTCAGCATGGAGAATGCAAAAGCATCAAATACACCTTTAGCTTCGCATATGATGCTTTCGAATAAGTGATCATCTATCTTGAAGAAGACAAGGCTTGTATGGAAAATGTGTATATGCTAGTACGATTGGAAGTCTAATGTGTGCTATGGTGTGTACAATGTCCAATGTTGCAAACGCCATCAGAATGGTTAGTCGGTATATGGCTAATCTGGGGAAATCGCATTGGGAAGCTGTGAAGCTTATATTGAAATACCTTAAAGGTACATCATTTCATGGTCTTGTTTATTCCATGGTAAAGGGATGAACTGCAAGTTGATTGGTTATTGTGATTCAGACTACGCCGGTGATAGGGATCGAAGAAAATCAACTTTCGGATATGTCTTCACACTCGGTGGTAAGGCCATAAGTTGGAGATCGAGATTTTAGTTGATTTATCCACTACGAAGGCGGAGTTGATAGCCGCGTTGTAGGCACAAAGGAGGCACTTTACTTGAGGCGATTGTTGTGTGACTTAGGATACGAGCATGATTGTGACGACCCGACTTTCCACTCCTAGAAAATCGCATCATCAATTAAGAAAGAAAGGAATAGAAGAAGAAAAGAAAGAGAAGAAGAAGAAACAACACATCAGAATCTAACCAGCGGAACGAATAAATTATATTAATAACATAAAATATTACATAGTTTACAACCACTATCAGAGTACACGGATATACACACATACTAGACAGTTATAAACATCTGTCTAGTATTTACAACATAATACAACTCAGAGACAATCACAGATCACACAGCGGAATACTATATATTTAACGCAGAATCCTCCTGTTCCATTTGCTCCTCCATAATTCGTCAAAGCTAACCTGAATTCCCTTGGCTACTCGTAAAAATTTGAGTACCCAAGAGTTTATGAAAAACAAAAATAAACTCCGGGTCAGACATGGGTCTGGTGTGAGTAACAGGTTAAAGTTGCTTAACTTTGAAAAACCTTTTGAAAAGAAAGGTATCACGTAAGACTTCCCACACAGAAACATGGAAAAGTTTTTACCTTACGCTGACCAAAACATTTGATAGGAAATCCAGTGATATTATAATAGGGTCTAGGGTTTTCAAATAAATATGAAATAGCCGAAATTGTTACATCTATTAAATTCCAGCTACTAGCCACAAAATTGGGTGATAAAATCAAAACCGTTGGCACTTATTGGATTTTGGATTCCATACAATGGCAGGGCTACTGGGGTACCGCCCGTCACAGTACGTGGCCTAGATCAACGTACCGAGGAGTACTCCCACTCCCCTGCAACACAAAGCCGGACCCGTTCCTTACTGAACAGTTCCGAACAAGACAACCCCGCAGTTGGTGTACATCCAACTGCCCACACAGCCGAAATAAAAAGGGACCTCTAGACAGGGATCAATCTTTCTCTCTAGTGGGTGCGACCCACGAAGACTTGCTGCACCTCCCCTATATTATCCATTCCTGGTTGATGAGGCTTGAGGCTATGATTACCTTTAGAGGACACATCTCTTAGAATGCTCATCGTCCACCTGACGATGTTCTGAAAGCATTCAATCCATACAAGTTCGTTCCGGGTTCGAACGGAACCGAAGGCATTATCTTGTTACACTCATTACGGAATCACCCACAGAGTTAACGACAATAACCCTTGCACTCTAAACCTATATCTCGAATCTATAGGTACTATTCCGTCAAACTCATTACAGAATCACCCACAGAGTTATACTGACGTATAGCCCTTACACCACGAGTCTTCACTTGCTCCACTTGGATTAACGACCTAACGTTATTTGGAATCGATGTGGTTTTCGGATATCCAAATATGGAAACCCGATCCCGGTCTCATCGAAATCCAAAGCGTGTATTTTAAGGCCAAGTTGTTTTAAAGTTTTAAAACAATTATCTATATACAAAGATAGATAAATCACAGATTCACAATAGATAATCACCACAACAGATAATCCATATTATCATTACCAAAAGATAATCCAAATCATTATCATAATGCAACCAATGCATCCACATCACTCAAATTATCTATCTCATATCCGAGATTCAAACCAATCAAGGCAAACAATATCATCCATCCATATAAGAAATGATTTATAATCACCATTTATAGTTATTTTAAAGTGAATTAAATTAACTACATCATTCTCTAATTAATTTAAAATGAATTAAATTAATTACTTCATCAATATAAATTTTGCTTACATAACCCTTAATTAATTACAAATTAATTAATCATCTTCCAATTAATCACCTTAATTAACCACCTTTGATTAATTATCTCTTAATTACATTCAAGTAATTATTCTTTAATTAATTTCACAAATTAATTATACTTAACCAAATACATTAATTAACCTTAATTACTTCAATAATTAATTAACTATAATTAATTACATTAATCCTTAATTAATTACATTTAATTACTTATTAATGATTAATTAATCTTAATTAATCAATCTTAAACTACGTCATTAATTATCTTAATTATTCATCTCTAATTACATTTTAATTAATTCCCTTATTTAAATTAATTACATTAAGAAATTAATCTTAATTTAAAACATAATTATTAATCACCCTTGATTAACCCATTCAGTAATTAACTACCCTTAATTACTTCACCCATAAATTAGTTACTCATTAATTAATTATCTTCTAATTAATCCCTTGATTAATTCATAAAGTAATTATATTCAAAATTACTTTTATCAACAAATCACCTTCAATTAATTACATACAGTAATTACCCATTAATTACTTTCCTAAGTAATTTCTCTTTATTAAATTACATTAAGTAATTATCTTTCACAACTCATTAATTGATTAATTTTCAAATTAATTAAAATGAATTAATTAACTTAAACTAATCAAATTAACTCAATTAATAAGTAATTAATTCCTTAATTACTTCCACAATAATTATACTTAATAACTTACACAAATGATTATTTCTAAATTAATTAATCTAATTAATACTTAAAACTAATCACATTAATTAATTATTAAATAATCCCTAGTTAATGACCTTCATTAATTATTAACAACACATTAATTATTTTCTAAAATAATTAGTTTATTTTAATCATTATTAATTACAAATTAATCAATCATTAATTAACCCATTAAATAATTAAATAAGTGTTAATTAAAACTTAATTAAATCCATTATTACTTGATTAATTAGTTATTAACTAAAACTAATCTTATTTAATTAATTATTCTTAAGTACAAATTAATTATTCAAAGAATAATTAATCCTAAACCCTTAAGATTAACCCTTAATTACCTTAAGTAATTATTAATTTCATTAATTTATTAAATAAATTAATTATTCATTTAATTACCCTAATAATTAAATGAAATACAAACATTAAATTATTATTTACCTTTACAAGTTTAAATTCAATCAAAAACCTTTAATTGTTAAATAAAGCTTTTATTATAAAAGAAATTTCACAAAAGTCAAAACAAATTTCTTTTAAAATTAAAACCCTTTAAATTTTCACATCATCATTCAATTTGTTTTCAACACTAAAATTTATAAAACTTAAGTTTATTTTTAAACCAAAGATTCAAATCCAAATTTTAATCAAATTTTAAAACTTTGTTTAACATTACTTTATATTCAATTTCAAATTTAAATTTAAATTTCTTTTTAAAACATTTTAAACAATAAACTCTTTTAAAATTATTTAAAGCAAATTTGAATTCAAATACATGATCATTTCCAACTTTAAGATTCAATTCAATTTGAATCTATAATTTAAATTAGATTTAAAACTTAATTTAAATCTTGCTTCCATTTTTAAATTTAGTTTAAATTAGTTTTAAATTTAGTTTTAAATTTTGAAAACAAGACAAGTTTTCAAACTTCAACAACCAACCAAGCTAAACTAAAATATCTCGAGTATCTCGAATAAAAATTCCCTTTTAAATATATCTTAAAATCAAATAAATCCCAAATAAAATCAGGTTTGTATAAAACCTGTGCTAACAGGTTTAACCCAAATCCTTGTAACCAAATTATACCCGAGACCACGACTCCATTACTTCAAGTCCCCAGACCAAATGCTTCGAGCAAACCAACCCTGAATTTCGAGTAACCCACCAATTCACCCGTAGTAAACACGAGTAATCATCTTCCCAAAAAACTGATACACAATTAATCCTCGTGCACCTGCACCTCCGCCGCCATCACTTCTAATCACTCGCGACCCCTTGAGCAAGTCGGCGACCATCATCACACTTCAAATCCACCTTCAATTTAACTACAAAAGCCCTAAATCAAAATCAAGCACTCGAGTACCAATAATGGAAAAAGTCGATATTGAAGATCATCGGAATCCTCTCGCCTCCGACCAATAAAATGAATATCGCCTCCGGCCATAGACTTCCCCACACCCCAGCTACCATCATTTCAAAATAGGTAAAACTCGGTTACCGTTTTTGATCACAGTGATCCAATTTCTAAGTACAGAAAAAACTAGGGTTCATAATCTCAAACCCAAATCACTTTTGCATTATTTCTTTAATCCATCGTCTATTATTTTTCCTATAAACTACACTCATCATTCCAACCACAAAAGAAACTCAGGCATCTCCATCCCCCTAAATTGACAGAACTAAACCAAAATGTATTTTCTGGTTAAACAAGAAATACTTCACTGACTGCAAACTAATAATTTAGATTATAGTTTTAAAAATCAAGTTAAAGATC
Source organism: Allium cepa (assembly GCA_030765085.1). Lineage (NCBI taxonomy): Eukaryota > Viridiplantae > Streptophyta > Magnoliopsida > Asparagales > Amaryllidaceae > Allium > Allium cepa. The sequence goes on along the minus strand of CM060942.1, from coordinate 379,277,975 downwards.
AAGTAATTCGTTTATAAGCTTAAATAATTAAATCTGGAAAATTTACATATTGATTTCATAAATTTACTCTGTTGGTTTGGCTTATCCTGTATCATCAGAGCTTCATTCTCATTTTCTTTTCTTTTTATAAGGTTAAACTCTAATCTATATTACATAACATACTAGGTTTAAAAACTTGAACTATAACATTGATTTTTCTTTATAAAGTCATGTTTTGAACATAACAATAATCTGGAAACTAAAACAGGCAAAACAAGATCACTGTGCAACATGCATAAAACAGAGTATAACATCTAATTCATCCACTTCAATAAGATTACCACAGGAATAAACTAAGCAACTATAATTACTTAAATTATTTTTGTTAAAATGTTACTCACCTTGAATAGGAACAAAGCACATGAGCTTCAGATTTTACCTGTTGATTTATTTGCTTTAAAACTTCAGATTGCCCTTTTAGACTACAAATGCTCTTGCTCTAAAACTGCAGATTTATTTCTTTGTTCCTTGATTCATGTAATTACAGATTCACTTGCATGCTTATTTCCAGGTGATCAGTTGTAGGCTTCCAGAGAAAAGATGCATGCAAATTTTTCCAGAAAATAATATGCAGGTTTGTATTTTTTTTTTTAGAGACAGAAAGGAATTTGCAAGCTTTTCACAAATTTGCAAATTGATTGCAGGTCTACATGCATTTCAGGTTGGTGAATATGATTCAGATAGTTTTCTTTTTGGTTTTGAGTGAAATAGGTTTTGCCGATTTTTTCTCTGTTTTGAAGAAAGATGAGATTGCAGATTTTAGATCTGAAAACTTTTCTTAAGTTTGAAGAAGAATAAGAAAAAGAAAAAATGAGGTTAAGAAGAAATGTATTTGTATAAGTATATTTTTATTTTAAAAAGAAAATGAAAAAGAAAATTTTAAACATTACACTTGTTCACATTTTAACATTTGTCACTTAATTTATTTTATGGCTCAACATGTGTCATTTGAGTGTTTTAAGAGACTAACACATGTATTAAAAAACCTACACATGTATATTAAAAGTGTTTTAAATTTTAATTTAAATTGTTTATAAATACTTTAACTTATTTTATTCCATATGTATATATAAATGAATTTTATTTCCTTTTTATTTTAGAAAACAAAACAAAACAAGTTACAAACAAAAGCTTATTCAAATATTTTTAAGTGTTTTATTCCTTTAAATTTTCAAAACATTAAATTTATATTTTAAATTAATTTATCAAATCAAATTTTAATAATCAAGTTACATATATAAATGCATATATAATTCTATTAAAATTAAAAACAACAAATCCTATTACAACAAATCTATTTATGTTCAAAAGAATTTAAGTATTATAATTTTTATTTAAAAATAAAAAATTAAGTAATATCAAATAATTTGTAAAAGAGATTATAACAAACTAAGATCATTTGTAATTTACATTGTAAATTCTTATATATAAATTTCAAGTAATATAAAGTAAAACTTAGCTTTCAAATTTATCAAATTTTAAATTCATATTTTTAATCTAAATAAAATTTTAAAACAAATAAGATTTGTCATAATATAAACTATAACACTATTTATTACATTGCTTTGAAAAATCAATTCTTAAATCAAAATTTTAATTTACTAAAAATAAACTAGAATTAGTAATCAATTCATTCACTGAATTCAAAATCAAAATTTATCAATTTACAATATATATAAATATATATATTATAAACAGAAACAATTGATTTATTCAAAAAGATAAAATCTTTTAATTTAAATATTTATTAGAACATGATTATTAAATCAAATTCCAAATTTTATTAATACAATTATCAAATTAAATTAAATTTAAAACATAGATTATTAAATTTATATTGCCCAAATTTCTGGGATATCACATTCCTTCCCCCTTAAAAGAACTTCGTCCCCGAAATTTAAAAACAAAGGAAATTTAATAATCTATCTTAAGATTTTATTTTAAAACTCAAGCATATATTATCAAACATATGCTATCAACCATAACAACCAATTCAAACAAAACAAACCTAATTATCCAGAAAAACCTGGATACAATTTTCACGAGTTTTCCCGGTATAAATATCGAGATACTCGCTCTATAGAATCTAAACAATCAATACTATTAAGCTATAGAGCTCCTATCCAACTAAATCTACAAAACTAAACATGATATCAGACTACAGACGAGTCTGAATCAACAATCACATCCTCCTGAACTGCTGGTTCCACAACCAGAGATAAACCATACACGTACTCCCTCAGAGATACGTAAAACACATCGAATTCCGGTTATCCAAACTGGCAATTCAACCCTGAAAACCAAACACCCATCCTCACAAAAACACAGAAAAGATCCAAATACTCAGAGCTGACTTACCCAGTCTTATTCAATCTTATAGCTCTTTAGATCAGAGAAAACTTATTCAAGATCAAATCTCCGACTCCGGAATCCAAATTCCTTCGTCTCTTAAACACTCTTGACGATCCTGGGCTGCCTTCAACTCTCCTGATCAGCTCACCCTTCGCTGATGCCTCTAGAAACAAACTGAACCAAAACAATTCAACAAAATGATCTCCTTGAGATAAAATCCAAACCAAGAACACCAACTCTACTACACAAATATCAGAAGATTAACCTACTTCTCTTATCCGGAAAAGATAAAACAAAGGCACTTCCAATCTGCTTCCGCTGCACAACTCTGATCTGAAGCAGAAGAAAAACTCGAGCACAAACTGGATAACACATCACAGAAATATGGTTCAACAGATCCATAAAGAAAACTCAGATGTCCTATCTGAGCCAAAGCTGCTTCACTAAACCTCCGGTATTATTCCTAAAATCCAGTCGATAAGAAAACTCAGCCTCCAAATATGGACAACTTCTGATAGCTCAAGAGAACACTCAAACTATCGCAAGTCACTTTTGAGATCAACCCGGCCTAATATCTAAAGAAAACGGTTCTCTCTTCACCAAACAGAACAGCATACGCTTAACTAGCAAATCCATTGAAGAAATGGATCCACTCTGCCTCTCCTGAATTCTATCTCTAGAAAAACTGCTAGCCAGAAGACCTCCTTGTCAGCACAGAACACTCCGAGCTGTACTGTTGACACCGATACCAAAGACTTTCTAAACCAAAGCTCTTCGAGAAACTCAGGCTTCAAACCGGACAGAAACATCCTGCTGAATCCAATCACAACATCGAAGCAGACTCACCTCCTTAACTTGTTCCAAAGAAAACATCTTCGAGAACATCTATTGTCACTGCATCTCATCATGCAGCTACTAATTCCTGAGATATCGAGATACCATCAATCTCTTCTGCCTAACCGACAGATCCAAACTCTACTCATCCAACTCAAAGATAGACTCCGAACCTTAACAGGTTACCTTCAAAGATCTATAAAATCTTATACTCTGCACAACTCACTCGAGACGGTATTCGATCTACAGTCTCGATAGAATCACTTCCAACCTCAACACTCAAAACTCCAACCATTTGTAGTAGTCGGGTTACACACCCACTACCTTATTTACCTTTATAGCTTATATTGGATAACCCGAACAGGTAACCCAACAAATAGGTAGAAGTAAATATATAAATATATATAATAAAACTACAAATACGCTCTCTCAAGATAGACACCACTCCAGAGCCTAGGTATTCACTTAACCTAATGCTCTGATACCAGCTGTGACGACCCGACTTTCCACTCCCAGAAAATCGCATCATCAATTAAGAAAGAAAGGGATAGAAGAAGAAAAGAAAGAGAAGAAGAAGAAACAACACATCAGAATCTAAACAGCGGAACGAATAAATTATATTAATAACATAAAATATTACATAGTTTACAACCACTATCAGAGTACATGGATATACACTCATACTAGACAGTTATAAACACCTGTCTAGTATTTACAACATAATACAACTCAGAGACAATCACAGATCACACAGTGGAATACTATATACTTAACGTAGAAGCCTCCTGCTCCATTTGCTCCTCCATAATTCGTCAAAGCTAACCTGAATTCCCTTGGCTACTCGTAAAAATTTGAGTACCCAAGAGTTTATGAAAAACAAAAATAAACTCCGGGTCAGACATGGGTCTGGTGTGAGTAACAGGTTAAAGTTGCTTAGCTTTGAAAAACCTTTTGAAAAGAAAGGTATCACGTAAGACTTCCCACACATAAACATGGAAAAGTTTTTACCTTACGTTAACCAAAACATTTGATAGGAAATCCAGTGATATTATAATAGGGTCTAGGGTTTTCAAATAAATATGAAATAGCCGAAATTGTTACATCTATTAAATTCCAGCTACTAGCCACAAAAGTGGGTAATAAAATCAAAACCGTTGGCACTTATTGGATTTTGGATTCCATACAATGGAAGGGCTACTGGGGTACCGCCCGTCACAGTACGTGGCCTAGATCAACGTACCGAGGAGTACTCCCACTCCCCTGCAACACAAAGCCGGACCTATTCCTTACTGAACAGTTCCAAACAAGACAACCCCGCAGTTGGTGTACATCCAACTGCCCACACAACCGAAATAAAAAGGGACCTCTAGACAGGGATCAATCTTGCTCTCCAGTGGGTACGACCTACGAAGCCTTGCTGCACCTCCCCTGTTTTAGCCATTCCCGGTTGATGAGGCTTGAGGCTACGATTACCTTTAGAGGACACAACTCTTAGAAAGCTCATCGTCCACCTGACGATGTTCTGAAAGCATTCAATCCATATAAGTTCTTTTCGGGTTCGAACGAAACCGAAGGCATTATCTCATTACACTCATTACGGAATCACCCATAGAGTTAACGACGATAACCCTTGCACTCTAAACCTATATCTCGAATCTATAGGTACTATTCCATCAAACTCATTATGGAATCACCCACAGAGTTATACTGACGTATAGCCCTTACACCTTGAGTCTTCACTTGCTCCACTTGGATTAACGACCTAACGTTATTTGGAATCGATGTGGTTTTCGGATATCCAAATATGTAAACCCGATCCCAGTTTCATCGAAATCCAAAGCGTGTCTTTTAAGGCCAAGTTGTTTTAAAGTTTTAAAACAATTATCTATATACACAGATAGATAAATCACAGATTCACAATAGATAATCACCACAACAGATAATCCATATTATCATTACCAAAAGATAATCCAAATCATTATCATAGTGCAACCAATGCATCCACATCACTCAACAGTATCTATCTCATATCCGAGATTCAAACCAATCAAGGCAAACAATATCATCCATCCATATAAGCAATGATTTATAATCACCATTTATAGTTATTTTAAAGTGAATTAAATTAACTACATCATTCTCTAATTAATTTAAAATAAATTAAATTAATTACTTCGTCAATATAAATTTTGCTTACATAACCCTTAATTAATTACAAATTAATTAATCATCTTCCAATTAATCACCTTAATTAACCACCTTTGATTAATTATCTCTTAATTAAATTCAAGTAATTATTCTTTAATTAATTTCACAAATTAATTATACTTAACCAAATACATTAATTAACCTTAATTACTTCAATAATCAATTAACTATAATTAATTACATTAATCCTTAATTAATTACATTAATTAATTACATTTAATTACTTATTAATGATTAATTAATCTTAATTAATCAATATTAAATTACGTCATTAAATATCTTAATTATTCATCTCTAATTACATTTTAATTAATTCCCTTATTTAAATTAATTACATTAAGAAATTAATGTTAATTTAAAACATAATTATTAATCACCATTGATTAACCCATTCAGTAATTAACTACCCTTAATTACTTCACCAATAATTTAATTATTCATTAATTAATGATCTTCTAATTTATCCCTTGATTAATTCATAAAGTAATTATATTCAAAATTACTTTTATCAACAAATCACCTTCAATTAATTACATACAGTAATTACCCATTAATTACTTTCCTAAGTAATTTCTCTCTATTAAATTACATTGAGTAATTATCTTTCACAACTTATTAATTGATAAATTTTAAAATTAATTAAAATGAATTAATTAACTTAAACCAATCAAATTAACTCAATTAATAAGTAATTAATTCCTTAATTACTTCCATAATAATTATACTTAATAACTTACACAAATGATTATTTCTAAATTAATTAATCTAATTAATACTTAAAATTAATAACATTAATTAATTATTAAATAATCCTTAGTTAATGACCTTCATTAACTATTAATAACACATTAATTATTTTCTAAAATAATTAGTTTATTTTAATCATTATTAATTACAAATTAATCAATCATTAATTAACCTATTAATTAATCCCTAATTAATTAAATAATTAAGTGTTAATTAAAACTTAATTAAATCCATTATTACTTGATTAATTAGTTATTAACTAAAACTAATCTTATTTAATTAATTATTCTTAACTACAAATTAATTATTCAAAGAATAATTAATCCTAAACCCTTAAGATTAACCCTTAATTACCTTAAGTAATTATTAATTTCATTAATTTATTAAATAAATTAATTATTCATTTAATTACCCTAATAATTAAATGAAATACAAACATTAAATTATTATTTAACTATAAGTTTAAATTCAATCAAAAACCTTTAGTTGTTAAATAAAATTTTATTATAAAAGAAATTTCACAAAAGTCAAAACAAATTTCTTTTAAAATTAAAACCCTTTAAATTTTCACATTATCATTCAATTTGTTTTCAACACTAAAATTTAATAAACTTAAGTTTATTTTTAAACCAAAGATTCAAATCCAAATTTTAATCAAATTTTAAAACTTTGTTTAACATCACTTTATATTCAATTTCAAATTTAAATTTAAATTTCTTTTTAAAACATTTTAAACAATAAACTCTTTTAAAATTATTTAAAGCAAATTTGAATTCAAATACCTAATCATTTCCAACTTTAAGATTCAATTCAATTTGAATCTATAATTTAAATTAGATTTAAAACTTAATTTAAATCTTGCTTCCATTTTTAAATTTAGTTTAAATTAGTTTTAAATTTAGTTTTAAATTTTGAAAAAAAGACAAGTTTTCAAACTTCAACAACCAACCGAGCTAAACTAAAATATCTCGAGTATCTCGAATAAAAATTCCCTTTTAAATTTATCTTAAAATCAAATAAATCCTAAATAAAATCAGGTTTGTATAAAATCTGTGCTAACAGGTTTAACCCAAATCCCTGTAACCAAATTATACCCGAGACCACGACTCTATTACTTCGAGTCCCCAGACCAAATGCTTCGAGCAAACCAACCCTGAACTTCGAGTAACCACCAATTCACCCATAGCAAACACGAGTAATCATCTTCCCAAACAACTGATACACCATTAATCCTCGTGCACCTGCACCTCCGCCGCTATCACTTCCAATCACTCGCGACCCCTTGAGCAAGTCGGCGACCATCATCACACTTCAAATCCACCTTCAATTTAACTACAAAAACCCTAAATCAAAATCAAGCACTCGAGTACCAATACTGGAAAAAGTCGATATTGAAGATCATTGGAATCCTCTCGCCTCAGACCACTAAAATGAATATCACCTCCAGCCATAGACTTCCCCACACCCCAGCTACCATCATTTCAAAATAGGTAAAACTCGGTTACCATTTTTGATCACAGTGATCCAATTTCTAAGTACAGAAAAAACTAGGGTTCATAATTTCAAACCTAAATCACTTTTGCATTATTTCTTTAATCCATCGTCTATTATTTTTCCTATAAACTACACTCATCATTCCAACCACAAAATAAACTCAGGCATCTCCATCCCCCTAAATTGACAGAACTAAACCGAAATGTATTTTCTGGTTAAACCAGAAATACTTCATTGACTGCAAGCTAAAAATTTAGATTATAGTTTTAAAAATCAAGTTAAAGATCAAGTAATTTGTTTATAAGCTTAAATAATTAAATTTGGAAAATTTACATATTGATTTCATAAATTTACTCTGTTGGTTTGGCTTATCCTGTATCATCGCAGCTTCATTCTCGTTTTCTTTTCTTTTTATAAGATTAAACTCTAATCTATATTACATAACATACTAGGTTTAAAAAATTAAACTATAACATTGATTTTTTTTTATAAAGTCATGTTTTGAACATAACAATAATCTGGAAACTAAAACAGGCAAAACAAGATCGCTGTGCAACATGCATATAACAGTGTATAACATCTAATTCATCCACTTCAATAAGATTACCACAGGAATAAACTAAGCAACTATAATTACTTAAATTATTTTTGTCAAAATGTTACTCACCTTGAATAGGAACAGAGCACATGAGCTTCAGAATTTATCTGTTGATTTATTTGCTTTAAAACTTTAGATTGCCCTTTTAGACTAAAATGCTCTTGCTCTAAAACTGCAGATTTATTTCTTTGTTCCTTGATTCATGTAATTACAGATTCACTTGCATGCTTATTTCCAGGTGATCAGTTTTAGGCTTCCAGAGAAAAGATGCACGCAAATTTTTCCAGAAAAGAATATGCAGGTTTGTATATTTTTTTTTTAGAGACAGAAAGGAATTTGCAAGCTTTTCACAAATTTGCAAATTGATTGCAGCTCTACATGCATTTCAGGTTGGTGAATATGATTCAGATAGTTTTCTTTTTGGTTTTGAGTGAAATAGGTTTTGCAGATTTTTTCTCTGTTTTGAAGAAAGATGAGATTGCAGATTTTAGATCTGAAAACTTTTCTTAAGTTTGAAGAAGAATAAGAAAAAATGAGGTTAAGAAGAAATGTATTTGTATAAGTATATTTTGATTTTAAAAATAAAATGAAAAAGAAAATTTTAAACATTACACTTGTTCACATTTTAACATTTGTCACTTAATTTATTTTATGGCTCAACATGTGCCATTTGAGTGTGTTAAGAGACTTACACATGTATTAAAAAACCTACACATGTATATTAAAAGTGTTTTAAATTTTAATTTAAATTGTTTATGAATACTTTAACTTATTTTATTCCATATGTATATATAAATGAATTTTATTTCCTTTTAATTTTAGAAAACAAAACAAAACAAGTTACAAAAAAAAGCTTATTCAAATTTTTTTAAGTGTTTTATTCCTTTAAATTTTCAAAACATTAAATTTATATTTTAAATTAATTTATCAAATCAAATTTTAATAATCAAGTTACATATATAAATGCATATATAATTCTATTAAAATTAAAAATAACAAATCCTATTACAACAAATCTATTTATGTTCAAAAGAATTTAAGTATTATAATTTTTATTTAAAAATAACAAATTAAGTAATATCAAATAATTTGTAAAAGAGATTATAACAAACTAAGATCATTTGTAATTTACATTGTAAATTCTTATATATAAATTTCAAGAAATATAAAGTAAAACTTAGCTTTCAAATTTATCAAATTTTAAATTCATATTTTTAAGCTAAATAAAATTTTAAAACAAATAAGATTTGTCATAATATAAACTATAACATTATTTATTACATTGCTTTGAAAAATCAATTCTTAAATCAAATTTTTAATATACTAAAAATAAACTAGAATTAGAAATCAATTCATTCACTAAATTCAAAATCAAAATTTATCAATTTTGTGACAGCCCGCTAATCCGTGCCCCTTGAGTCAACCCTATTCTACAACAATCAACTCAAGTAGCACAGAAATACGAACCATTTGGGTTTAAGAAGAAGAGGTAGAAGAAGAGAAAACAAAATCAACATCAGAATCTAACCATCGCAGCGGAATAAAATATAATAGATAATAAATGGTCTGTACTCAAAAATCAAATATATCTATTTATATATTACATCATCAGAGTACATCAATCACAGCTCAACATCAATATCATACAAATGAATACACAACAACTCAATATAGCGGAATATATATATATAAACAAGTACGATAGTACGTGTCGTCATCCATCTCGTCTCCTGAGCTCCACAGCATTTCCTGTATCCTATAATACTCGGTCTGACCCGAGCGTTACAGTTAAATAATACCCGAGTCAGTCTGGAATACCAGCGTGAGAAAATCACACCCAATTGCTTATTAAAGTTTCAAAATCCTTTGAAAACAAAAGCATCTCGTAAGACCACGCCACAAATAAACATGTCGGGTTTTTACCTTACGATAGCTAAAACATTTTTATAGAAATCCTCTAATATTATAATAGTGTCTATAGAAAGTAAATAGAATCTAGCTGAAATGCTTGCATCTCACGTTTCAGCAATAGTTGGGCACAATCAAAACCGCACGGGCGCGTAGGGAAAATGGATTCCAACTAATGGCTAGGCACTGAGGTACCACCTGTCACAGTACCTGGTCTAGATCAGCGTACCGAGGAGCCACCCTAACTCCCCTGCAACACAAGACCGGAACCATCCCTTACTGGACAGTTCCGAGCAAGATCACCCCGCGGTTGGGATCAGCAACCGCCCACTAAGCCGAAATAAAGGGACATCTAGACAGGGATGACCTCACCCTCCAGTGGGGGCTACCCACGAAGCCTTGCTGCATATCCCCTGATTTTCAGCCATTCCCATTTGATGAGGCTTGAGGCTAAGCGTTACCTTTTAGAATATATCCCTTAGAATGCCCATCGTCCACCTGACAATGTTTTCGCAAGCATTCATCCATACAAGTCCGTCCCAGGTTCGAACGGAACCGACGGCACTATTCCTACTACATCCATTTTGGAAATATCCTCAGGATTAGCAGCGACTAGCCCTTGCACTCCAATACTCCAAATCGTTTACACGAAACGTACAAACCGAATCAAAGTGGTTTTCGAGAAATAAATCACGATCCCGGTCTCTTCGAAACGATCAGCGTGTTTGTAAAATATTGGTAGTCGGTGATTTAACTATCAATTTATATTCACAACATCCATCACACAATAAATAATTTCCCAAATTATTTATTTATTCAAAAAAAATATATCTTCACAAGATATATTTTCTATTTTCAACCCTTTGAAAACAATTTCAATATCATCTTTCTTTTCAGAATAAAATTTCCCAAATATCTTCTATTTTCTCTAAAGTCACCAAGTACAAAACTAGAATTTAAAATAATTTAAAACACTTTAATTTGAAAATATACTTTTAAACATTTAAGTTAAATTTCTTCAATATTGGTAAAAATACATACTATATGAGTATTTGAAAATAAAGTTACTTAATGGAATATAAAACTAGATTTTCACTTTTGAAAACAAAATACTAGGTCATCTTTTTATGTAATTACTACTATAATAGATTTTGAGAAAATACTTACCCTTTGAATTTTAAATATTGGATATAATAAATTTTTCAAAACTTGCTTTTTAAAACAACTTTAAAACCCTTTTAACTCATATTTAAAAACTCGCTTTGAAAACATACTTGATTATTCGAGGAGAATTTTCCAACTTCAATCAATTGAATCAATTTTCCAAAATTGATTTCCAACTTATTTTATTTGAAATAAATTTCTTCACTTATTCAGTTCATTTCAAAATTCATTATTTATTGACTTAATTATAATTGTTATTATTTTCCCTTTGATTTTACATCTTTAACTGAAATATACATATTTCATATTTTTCCATTTCTTATTTATTCTTCTAGAATAATTTAAATCCTAAATTTGAAATAATTGTTTTATTCTTTTAAACAGTAACATTGAAATTTTAAGTTTTCTTAACTTTCTGTTTATTCAAAAATTTATTTCCATATACAGGATTCATTAATTAGCATTTTGGAAACACTAATATTCTTATCAATTCAATTTTTTTTATTTATTTACATTCTTTATAATTATTTTCTTAAAAATTTACTTCTTTTATTATTCCTTTCCAAGAATCCAATGCTATATAATTTGATAACTCAGAGTTCAAGAATATATCCAAGCAGCTATAGCATTCAATATTTCAATATGATTCATCACAGAATATCCACAAAGCATGTCAAAGAATAATAAACAATATATATATGTTGAGGGACCCAGTTGGATCCCTCCAACCTGTTTTCCCTGCATCCACAGATGTTAGCACAACATAAATATCAATCCAAAATATATCATACTAAAGCACAACAATCAAATCAACCATTCAAACAATTATTTAAATTAATCTTTTAAATTTAAATTAACTGAGTGAGATTAACTCACCTTTGATGTTTGCAATTCCAATCCAAATCTCGACTTGTTTCCTCATAGTTTAAACCTTGTACAAACATTTATTCGGTCTATTAATATTTGAATTAGTCTAACAGTTTGTATTATCATTTTTAAATAATCGACCCAACAATTACCCTTCCAAATAAGTCTAATTAGCCAGTATTTATTGTACATACATAAATCCTCAAATCACTTTTATAAAATCTACTGGTTTTTTCATAATTACTGTTCAGCAACATATCCTACGAGTAAATTTATTTTAAACTAATTCCCTTTTTATCTGAATATTATAGCATCCCAAAATCTCATAAAAATTTCTAGTATATATATATATATATAAGTTTAACTTCTGAAGTTTAAAAAAATTTAACAGTAAACATTTTCTTCTTGCTGTCTGTGAATGTAAACTGAATAAAAGAATTATATATATATTTATTTATTTTCTTTTTAATTAAAATAACCAGTACATTGATTACCTCACTGTTGCAAACACCACGATCGATCGTTCTTCGATCGAAACCCACGACCCCTCGGCAAAACGCGAAGTCGCCCACGCGAAGACCTATCTTTCCCTGAGTCGAACTTCCCATCGCCATCAACAATCGAGACTCGCTACCAATCGCGACATCCCATCCTTTACTGCAATTGAATCGCCACCTCCTCTAACTGAACGCGGCCCAAACCCTAGAGAGGTGTGCCGATAGCTCGTCAATTGCTTTGAGTTGGCTTCATGAATTGAGCGTCGAAGAGATGTTCAACATCATTTCGAATCGAACTCACTGTTTCTCTTTTTTTTTTATAGATTCGATTTCGAAACCAAAAGAGGAACCCGGCTTCGATTTATATTGAAAAGCAGGCGGCCATTTTATTCTTCCTATTTTATTATATGTAATTAAATTTTTAAACGAGGGGCTTCGGCCACGATTTTTTTGATTTCGTTCTCTTTAGTTTACCGAGGAAGAGGCTGCGGTTTGTTATTAAAAAGGAAAGAGCGAAATGAAACTGAAGAGAAGCGTGCTTGAGAAGGAAATGGGTAGGTCTGCGTAATCAGAAGGTAGGGTGGCTTGCGTGATGAGAGAAAGGGGGACACGATGATGATGGCATGTACAAGAGGAAACAGCGTTTTGAAGGAAGGCTGCTGAATGTTGGGTTGTAGGAGAATAAGTATATATTTATTTAAATTTAAAACGATATTTATCTTCTAAGCGTTTAAGGTTGTCAGGGTCAAACGACAACCCCGATTGCTACGAAAATTGAAGTCCGATACCAGCTAACTATTACGGATCCAATGGAACTGGTTTCGTCGAAATCCGAGACTGTGCCTCGGAAGGCTATTTTTAAATTCAATTTAAACGATGAAATTTCAAAACGCAACAAAACACTTCCAAATTTAATTTCAACACTTTTACTATCTTCAGTGTTATCAATATAAATTTTACAAGCCTTCAAATTATTTTTAACAGGCTTCAAAACTCTAGATTCAACAATTTATCCAATTTCAAATTATTTAATTCAATAATTTAATTATCAAATAAATAGCGATATTTGTAATTCAAGTTAAAAATTAACATTTAAATATTAAAAATCAATTGAATATTCCAATTTCAATTGCTCAAAAATTCCGGGTCGTCACATTCCTCCCCCCTTAAAAGAATTTCGTCCCCGAAATTACTAGTTAGGAAGAACGGTCCAATACACGTTTACTTATTCCCAAAACCAAACAATTCAACATCTAACTAACTATCTTTTTATAAAAGACCCATTATCATTCTTATTAACTTCTCCACCCTCCCATAGGTTCAAACTATACTATTTGTTTAACCATTTAAGTTTCAATTTCAAACCAAATTTTGAATTATCAAAATTTTCCCAAATTTTTCTAACTCCCTGAATTTCCGAAAAATTTCGCCAGCGTCTCCTTTGCGCGGCTAGCTCGGTACAACTACAAAATGGCTCTACGGCCTCCCAAATCCAAAAAGAAAACAAAAGGCCAAGTGGCTCGATCCAAAAACCCAATCAATTTCATATAGAAATTTAAACACATACCTTTTTGTCGAGCATTTCAAATTTATCTTTTGCAATCAAAGCCAATTCTCATTTTCCTTTATAATACCTGCATATCCTGCTTAGCACTAATATCCAATCACAATATTCACAAAATATTTTATCGACCTTCTTACAAATGTCAATACTTATTCATTCAAATATTAACTTAGAATATATTTGCATTATCAATTTCCAATCAAGAATTTACCATTCCTTTCTTAAATTTAGTATAAGCAACTTATATGCTTCTTATATTCCTTTTTCATCTTACCACTTAAGTTATATCTATTTCTATTCAAATTGATTCTTTCATTTTCATATGAATCCAATTTATGTTTAACTCTGCATATATAAAGTTTATTCGTCATTTATTACTAATTCATGTCCTTACTTTAATTAGTTTCATTTACTAACTTATTTCAAATTCCATATTGAAAACGTTTAGTCGTTAACAAAATTTTCCAAAAATTTTCAAAAATTTTCTAACTCCCAAAATTTTCGGAAAATTTTGGCAGAGTCCACTTTGTACGGAGGGACTTCTGCGATATCGCAGGATGCACAAAAACATATATACATCGGCCTCAGGCTGGAAATCACAATATATATCAATATATGCAGTTCATATCTCCTGTTTTGAATTCTTTTGCGTAAGCATACCTTTATTTAGCATTTTTAAGTAAGCGCTTATTTATTTAGCAGTTAGCATGCCCAAAATCCAGCCTCACGGCTTCCAATACCTGTACTTACTTAATCAAAACATGTAAGTATGAAATATATGCGATTATTATCATTTCACATTTACTTACATAACTAAAACATGAATTCTATGAACAATGCATGCTATACAAATTTCATAAGCATATGCAAGAATTTCGCTGCCAATTTTAATTTCCTATAACCAAATTACACATCGTTTACTTAATCCGAAATGGTTAACAACTCACATGCTTACATTCTATTTATTTTTAAACAAGTCAATCTCATATTCTTAGCAATGCATATTTTATACTTTCATAGGCACATTTGTAAGGTTTCGACATTAACTTTAATTGTTTACCACCAATTCGTATACAACTTATTCAATTTAAATGGTTTACAATTCAATTTCTTACATTCAATTTGTTTTCAAACAAACTCAGATTCGATTCAATTGATTTTCAAAATCAATTTTATTACACTTCTATCAATTTATAGAATCTTAATTCTCTTCACTTACGTCAAACGACGATTTATTTTATGCAAATTGATGATATCTATGTGAATAAATAACTACCTAAGTTTTACAACCAATCCAAATTGATCCCAACTCAATTTATATAAATCTTATTCCATTTTCAATTTATCCACAATCCATGCATTCTTATTTTCGTTATATTTCAAATTTAATTTATCCACTTGCATTTCATTTTATTAACCAAACTAGTTCATTCAAAACCATTTATTTAGCTCGACACATTCCATTTTAATTTTATTCACAATCCATTCATTCACATTCCATTCCATTAACTTGAAAACATTCAATGGTTCATATTGTCTCCAAGTTATTTCAACCCTTTAATAATTTAAATGGTTTACAATTATTTATTTCAGAATATCATTCCATTAAATGTTGTCGGTAACCCACCGAATTTTTATTTCGATTAAAATTTATTTTCACTTGATTTGAATCCAATCCAATATCGTTAAACTTAGTTTAAGTTGAATTTAATTCAACTCTTTTCCATCTTTTTAGCTTAAGTTGATTTACTTCAATTTATTCCACTTCAACTTAAGTTCACTTCCATTTGATTCTCATCTAATCAAATTCTATCAAATTTTAATTCACCTTCTCAATTTATCAAAACAGTATCCAAGCACATACTTAACTCATTTATACACGAATTGGGTTTTATTTGCAATACAAACCATTACCATTTTAATCCAATTTTCTTTTATTTGGCAACAACTTCAATTATATTTAATTTGTTAACACTTCAAGTCGAATTTTAATTTATGACTCAAATTCTGATTCTACCATTCACTTTTTAATTTACTATCCAATTTTATTAATTCACAATTCAATTTTATTTACTTCATTAACAATTCAAGTCGAATTGGATTTATACTTGAGTTTTATTTCCAACCTTCATTATTAGCTTACCATTCAGCTTCCATTCAATTACATTGGACTCCAGTTGCACATTTCATTATTTACTTTTTAATCTAAACCGTCTCTCCCCAACTTATAGTTCAGAACTTGATTTTAATCTCAAAACCTCTTCATAAAATTTTCATAAGTTCGGTTTATTTTATAATTCAAGTCCTGATTTTCATTTTATTTCTCAATTCACCAAAAATATTTATTTTGGGTTTTCCTATCTCACTTTTCAATTATAAGTCATAACTTATCGTTTTTATACAATTCTATTTCATCATAAGCTTGAATATATTCATCTTTTATTTTTTACTCAAGCCTTATGCTTATTTACAACCCAAACATATTTTATTTTATTTGATAACCCAATTGAATTTTTTTATTCCAATTCAATTTTATTTTAACTCGGATTCATTTAACTCAATTCGATATCAACTTAATTCGAATACAACTGGACATTATTTTTAGTCTACTCAATTACTTCAATCCAGTTAAATTTTATTTCCCAATCCAAGTTAATTTCATTTCTAACTTTACACTTTAAATTTAAATTTCTAACATTCAAAGCTTATATTTCCTTGATTTAAAAATCATCTCAATTTATAAGCTTACAACCTATCTCATCAGGATTTTTAAACACCCAGCTTTTGGTTTCAAATAATTTTGAAATCTCCAATATCTCAAATCACACTTCTCAAAAATTAAACCGATCCTGGTTTTTATTTCCAACAAATTCTCTTTTGAAATTTTCAAAAACGACTAGCTTTTCGGAATAAATCAATTTGGCAGCAATCCATCACTTGGAAACTCGAAAATGAATACTGATGATGCGGCCGTCATCATCCGAATTATTTTCCAATAATCCAAGTGATTTCAATGCTATATTACTTTCAAAATCCATTTAAACAAATTTCCTTTCAGAAATACCTTTAAAATAATAATGCTATTATTTTTCTTCAAAACACTTGGAAAACACTTCCAAAATCTCCGGGATTTTTTAAAATTTCCAAATCCTGCTTGAATCAATTTTTAACCATAATTTATTTTTATAGTTTTTGCTCATACAAATTCTTATTCGATTATATTTCAATTTATAAATCACTTTTATACTTCACAATTATAAATTCCATTTGATAATTTGATTTATTTCCTTACCCTTGGTTATATTTCAATTTCTAGTTAAATTTCCATATATCAATGATAATAATTCAATATTATCATTCCTAACATCCAAGCAATCATATATTAGCTAAAATAGTTTACAAAACTTTTATTTATATCAAAATATATTTTTGGGTAAAATTATTGCATTCACCCACATTTTAAAACAATACCGTGTCAATTGTCCTGTCCAAGTGTTTAGAAACCCCTTCGATATAGTTGCGCAGACTATGTCGACGAAGGTTCATATGCCACTAAATAAACCAATCAACACAATATTAAAACAATTTATATTCAGTAACAAATACGCGCTCATATCTATTAATACGCTCAAACTCATTCTAGAGTACTATAGACTCTATTTTATGAGTAATTCCCACCAGAGCCAAGGTTATCTCCAGCCTAAGCTCTGATACCACTGTGACAGCCCGTTAATCCGTACTCCTTGAGTCAACCCTATTCTACAACAATCAACTCAAGTTGCACAGAAATACGAACCATTTGGGTTTAAGAAGAAGAGGTAGAAGAAGAGAAAACGAAATCAACATCAGAATCTAACCATCGCAGCGGAATAAAATATAATAGATAATAAATGGTCTTTACTCAAAAATCAAATATATCTGTTTATATATTACATCATCAGAGTACATCAATCACAGCTCAACATCAATATCATACAAATGAATACACAACAACTCAATACAGCGGAATATATATATATAAACAAGTACGATAGTACGTGTCGTCATCCATCTCGTCTCCTGAGCTCCACAGCATTTCCTGTATCCTATAATACTCGGTCTGACCCGAGCGTTACAGTTAAATAATACCCGAGTCAGTCTGGAATACCAGCGTGAGAAAATCACACCCAATTACTTATTAAAGTTTCAAAATCCTTTGAAAACAAAAGCATCTCGTAAGACCACGCCACAAATAAACATGTCGGGTTTTTACCTTACGATAGCTAAAACATTTTTATAGAAATCCTCTGATATTATAATAGTGTCTATAGAAAGTAAATAGAATCTAGCTGAAATGCTTGCATCTCACGTTTCAGCAATAGTTGGGCACAATCAAAACCGTACGGGCGCGTAGGGAAAATGGATTCCAACTAATGGCTAAGCACTGGGGTACCACCTGTCACAGTACCCGGTCTAGATCAGCGTACCGAGGAGCCACCCTAACTCCCCTGCAACACAAGACCGGAACCATCCCTTACTGGACAGTTCCGAGCAAGATCACCCCGCAGTTGGGATCAGCAACCGCCCACTAAGCCGAAATAAAGGGACATCTAGACAGGGATGACCTCACCCTCCAGTGGGGGCTACCCACGAAGCTTTGCTGCATATCCCCTGATTTTCAGCCATTCCCATTTGATGAGGCTTGAGGCTAAGCGTTACCTTTTAGAATATATCCCTTAGAATGCCCATCGTCCACCTGACGATGTTTTCGCAAGCATTCATCCATACAAGTCCATCCCAGGTTCGAACGGAACCGAAGGCACTATTCCTACTACATCCATTTTGGAAATATCCTCAGGATTAGCAGCGACTAGCCCTTGCACTCCAATGCTCCATCTTCGAATCCAAATCGTTTACACGAAACGTACAAACCGAATCGAAGTGGTTTTCGAGAAATAAATCACGATCCCGGTCTCTTCGAAACGATCAGCGTGTTTGTCCAATATTGATAGTCGGTGATTTAACCATCAATTTATATTCACAACATCCATCACACAATAAATAATTTCCCAAATTATTTATTTATTCAAAAAAAAAATATCTTCACAAGATATATTTTCTATTTTCAACCCTTTGAAAACAATTTCAATATCATCTTTCTTTTCAGAATAAACCTTCCCAAATATCTTCTATTTTCTCTAAAGTCACCAAGTACAAAACTAGAATTTAAAATAATTTAAAACACTTTACTTTGAAAATATACTTTTAAACATTTAAGTTAAATTTCTTCAATATTGGTAAAAATACATACTATACGAGTATTTGAAAATAAAGTTACTTAATGGAATATAAAACTAGATTTTCACTTTTGAAAACAAAATTCTAGGTCATCTTTTTATGTAATTACTACTATAATAGATTTTGAGAAAATACTTTCCCTTTGAATTTTAAATATTGGATATAATAAATTTTTCAAAGCTTGCTTTTTAAAACAACTTTAAAACCCTTTTAACTCATATTTAAAAACTCGCTTTGAAAACATACTTGATTATTCGAGGAGAATTTTCCAACTTCAATCAATTGAATCAATTTTCCAAAATTGATTTCCAACTTATTTTATTTGAAATAAATTTCTTCACTTATTCAGTTCATTTCAAAATTCATTATTTATTGACTTAATTATAATTGTTATTATTTTCCCTTTGATTTTACATCTTTAACTGAAATATACATATTTCATATTTTTCCATTTCTTCTTTATTCTTCTAGAATAATTTAAATCCTAAATTTGAAATAATTGTTTTATTCTTTTAAACAGTAACATTGAAATTTTAAGTTTTCTTAACTTTCTGTTTATTCAAAAATTTATTTCCATATACAGGATTCATTAATTAGCATTTTGGAAACACTTATATTCTTATCAATTCAATTTTTTTATTTATTTACATTCTTTATAATTATTTTCTTAAAAATTTACTTGTTTTATTATTCCTTTCCAAGAATCCAATGCTATATAATTTGATAACTCAGAGTTCAAGAATATATCCAAGCAGCTATAGCATTCAATATTTCAATATGATTCATCACAGAATATCCACAAAGCATGTCAAAGAATAATAAACAATATATATATGTTGAGGGACCCAGTTGGATCCCTCCAACCTGTTTTTCCTGCATCCACAGATGTTAGCACAACATAAACATCAATCCAAAATATATCATACTAAAGCACAACAATCAAATCAACCATTCAAACAATTATTTAAATTTAATCTTTTAAATTTAAATTAACTGAGTGAGATTAACTCACCTTTGATGTTTGCAATTCCAATCCAAATCTCGACTTGTTTCCTCATAGTTTAAACCTTGTACAAACATTTATTCGGTCTATTAATATTTGAATTAGTCTAACAGTTTGTATTATCATTTTTAAATAATCGACCCAACAAATACCCTTCCAAATAAGTCTAATTAGCCAGTATTTATTGTAAATACATAAATCCTCAAATCACTTTTATAAAATCTACTGGTTTTTTCATAATTACTTTTCATCAACATATCCTACGAGTAAATTTATTTTAAACTAATTCCCTTTTTAACTGAATATTATAGCATCCCAAAATCTCATAAAAATTTCGTATATATATATATATATATATATATATATATATAAGTTTAACTTCTGAAGTTTAAAAAAATTTAACAGTAAACATTTTCTTCTTGCTGTCTGTGAATGTAAAATGAATAAAAGAATTATATATATATTTATTTATTTTCTTTTTAATTAAAATAACCAGTACATTGATTACCTCACTGTTGAAAACACCACGATCGATCGTTCTTCGATCGAAACCCACGACCCCTCGGCAAAACGCGAAGTCGCCCACGCGAAGACCTATCTTTCCCTGAGTCGAACTTCCCATCGCCATCAACAATCGAGACTCGCTACCAATCGCGACATCCCAACCTTTGCTGCAATTGAATCGCCACCTCCTCTAACTGAACGCGGCCCAAACCCTAGAGAGGTGTGCCGATAGCTCGTCAATTGCTTTGAGTTGGCTTCATGAATTGAGCGTCAAAGAGATGTTCAACATCATTTCGAATCGAACTCACCGCTTCTCTTCTTTTTTTATAGATTCGATTTCGAAACCAAAAGAGGAACCCGGCTTCGATTTATATTGAAAAGAAGGCGGCCATTTTATTCTTCCTATTTTATTATATGTAATTAAATTTTTAAACGAGGGGCTTCGGCCATGATTTTTTTGATTTCGTTCTCTTTAGTTTACCGAGGAAGAGGCTGCGGTTTGTTATTAAAAAGGAAAGAGCGAAATGAAACTGAAGAGAAGCGTGCTTGAGAAGGAAATGGGTAGGTCTGCGTAATCAGAAGGTAGGGTGGCTTGCCTGATGAGAGAAAGGGGGACACGATGATGATGGCATGTACAAGAGGAAACAGCGTTTTGAAGGAAGGCTGCTGAATGTTGGGTTGTAGGAGAATAAGTATATATTTATTTAAATTTAAAACGATATTTATCTTCTAAGCGTTTAAGGTTGTCAGGGTCAAACGACAACCCCGATTGCTACGAAAATTGAAGTCCGATACCAGCTAACTATTACGGATCCAATGGAACTGGTTTCGTCGAAATCCGATATTGTGCCTCGGAAGGCTATTTTTAAATTCAATTTAAACGATGAAATTTCAAAATGCAACAAAACACTTCCAAATTTAATTTCAACACTTTTACTATCTTCAGTGTTATCAATATAAATTTTACAAGCCTTCAAATTATTTTTAACAGGCTTCAAAACTCTAGATTCAACAATTTATTCAATTTCAAATTATTTAATTCAATAATTTAATTATCAAATAAATAGCGATATTTGTAATTCAAGTTAAAAATTAACATTTAAATATTAAAAATCAATTGAATATTCCAATTTCAATTGCTCAAAAATTCCGGGTCGTCACAAATTTACAATATATATAAATATATATATTATAAACAGAAACAATTTATTTATTCAAAAAGATAGAATCTTTTAATTTAAATATTTATTAGAACACGATTATTAAATCAAATTCCAAATTTTATTAATACAATTATCAAATTAAATTAAATTTAAAACAAAGATTATTAAATTTATATTGCCCAAATTTTCGGGATATCACAATGATAGTGTCCATGTTTGATGTTATAGCAAGAGTGCTATTCACTTGGCAGAAAATTTGACGTTTAGATCATGGACTAAGCATATTGAAGTGAGAGAGTCATTTCTATTAACCATGGATGAAGATAAGCAGGTATTTTCAGAAAGTGCACGCAAAGAATAACGCGGCGGACATGTTCACTAAGGCATGGCCAGTTGGGAAGTTCGAGCATTGCTCGAACTTGGTTCGCTTGTTTGAGTGCTAGGTGCTATGAGATGGTAGGACTGAAAGAGGAGCTTGGTTATGGATGAGAATGAGTATCGGTGAGAGATAGTGATTCTATCTTTTTGGCGAGTGCTGCTTTACACTCCTTAGCACTTTAGTCTTTGGTGACACGGTTTAGGATTCGTATGTTTTCAACACTTCGTTAGCGGATGGGGGATTTGCATAGGCTTGCTGATGGAGTGCAATTGGCGGTGGTTTTGCCGAGCTTATTGGGAAAGCATTCACGTTTGGTTGAAGGTAGAAGTGTTGATAGTTGGCGCTATCGGTTGCTGATGATGATATGATACCGTTGGAGTTGGAGATGGATATAGTGTCAAGGTGGGGTGTTGAATTTTGACGGCAGTATATAGAGAACTGAAGAGGTCGGAAGTAGCTTTAGAACGATGAAAACCGTTCGCAAATCGAAGCTCGGAGGAGGAAGATATGGCGAAAAAGGTGGAATGCTGCTGAAGCAATAGGTGACAGCAAAGTGACAGACGTCTGAACTTAAGGTTTTGGTAAACCAAGTGTTATGACAGATGTCTGTCATCTTGTGATAGACGTCTGTCAACGGGCTTACTGCAGCCCGAAAGTTGCGACAGACATCTGAGAGTTTGTGACAGACGTCTATCTCGGTGCATTTTTGTTTTTTGGCCCAGAATTTGTGTATTCCCTTGTATGGCTTTAAGGGAAAATCGAGTATTTGTCAATGAAGGATGGTTTGCTATAAGCTATTTTCAGGATTCAAGACTAAAATACTGCAAGAGATTAAGGGTTAAATATAAGGTTTAGCATTTATTAAGTAGTTTTATCTAAACCTAATTTTCTTCAATTCTCATCTTCACAAATCAATTCTATTAAAAAATTTGATCATTGTAATCAGTCTCTTGTAATCTTCTCCTTGGTATTAATAAATGCTGTCTTTCAAGTGGATGTACACTAACAAGGCGTTACTAGAATCACTATAAATCAGCGTGTGATTTATTTTATATCATTGCTTTGATTATCTATTGCTTGTTTGGAGATTGTGATTGGATTTGGATTGGATTGAGTTTTGGATTGGGATATGGAATGATTGTTATTGCACTTCTTCCCGCAATCTCGTTTTCCGTTGTGATTTGGGGTTTTGATTTGAGTGGTCTCAAACTAGAATTCCCATAACACATATCTGGTTTAGTTAGAACATTTGATATCCATTCAAGCATGGAACAAACTATACCGAGGTGCTATTTTATATGCAGAAAAACTTTAAAAATAACAGAAGTGAAGAACATACTAAAGTCCCATCGGGGGTGGAAACAAGCACAAACTTCCCATTAGGCGAGAAACTAACAAAGGAAACCTGCGGGCTATCATATCAATCAAAGTCTTGACACAATGCCCAGTTCCAGCATCCCAAACCCTACACAACCCATCAAAGCTCCCAGAAGCAATCATACTCCCATCCCTATTGAAGTCAACAACGGTAACTGGCTAAGAATTCGCTGGTAATACCCTCAAGCACTTCCCACTCCTCACATCCCAAACCCTAACAGTCTCATCAAAAGAACCAGTGGCGATTAAATTTGACTAAGGGTTGAAAGCGCAGGAGAAAGCGTAATTGGTATGTCCATTAAGGGTTTTGACAAGAGTTGCGGAATCGACGCCCCAAATGCAAACGATGCGGTAATCAGAGACAGAGGTGAGAAGTCGGGAGTCAATCAAGAAGGAGATGTTGGAGACACTCTCTATGTGGCCGGTTAGAGTTGAAACGGAAGTGAACGAATCGGTGCGAGGGTTGTAGCGTTGATAGATTAGTACGGATTTGTAGGCGAAGAAAGAGGTGAGGAGAGGGCCGCCGGGTGCGAATTTGACAGAGGAGACTGATTGGGTATAATAGGTTAGGTTTTGGTGGAGGATGTAATTTGGGGCGGAAGTGTTGCTTACCGTTTTCGTATTTGTCGCCATCGGTGAAGAAGACAGCAATTTTAATGGAGAGGTTCTGATTTTATTTTTCATGATGCATCGAGGGTTGAGGTGGAAGATACTGAGAGCATCTCTAATAGTTCGGAGTGCGGAAATTTGATTTTCTATACTCTGAAATGTTGGCGCCCTCATTTCTGCAACAAAAATGAGGACCGGCGCCTGTTGAACAGGCACGTAGGCATCAGACGCCTGTTCAATAAGCGCCCGTGTTTATAAAACATCGCGCGCCTGTTGAACAGGCGCCTGATGCCCAGGCACCTATCAACAGGCGCCAGGTGAAGGCGCCTATATCAGGCGCTTTTCCCCTCCCTTCATTTGTACCTCTTCCATCCTCTTTTCAGTTAATTTTTTAAATTTAACTTTGCGTCCAAATGCCTCCCGTTTGGAAAAAACTAGTATATGCACCGTTTGATATACGATCGATGCCAATATCAGACCTGCTCATGTCCCTCTTGATGCTGCCGTGACTCCAGACGATCTTCGATCCTTGCATGACTTGCCGCTTACTGTTTCGTATCGACTTAATGCAGCTATAGCGATGCCACTGGTATACGTTTATTTCTTTATTGCTTGATGAACAACCATGTAACTATATATGTATAATAAATCTTTCTTTATTTTAAAATTAAATAATCATATATTTAAGTTCGCCATGTAGCGATGCGAGGTAGTTGGTATAGGTGTATGTCTGAGTATTTTGATCAGTTACAGCAGCCAATTTTGGATAGGCTACATGCGTCACCTTTTGGTGAATTTCTAGCTTTACCAAGATTTGCGCATGTAGATCATTGCCTGGTATGGGCCCTCACCGTGAGATGGTGGCCTACCACTCACACATTTCATTTTCCTGATTTTGAGCTAGGACTGACTCCTCTAGATTTTTTTATATGCTCACCGGCATAGAGGTTGGTCGACCGGACCGTCTCCCCGTTCCATTTGATAGTTCATTTGAGGAGTTCGAGTCATATTTAGCTTATTTACCGGCTTTGGTCGGTGACGATGTTAGAGGAGGAGCTGTTACTCTCCCTTGTTTGCAGCGGTATATAGTAGAGTACATGGCCGTTGAGGATATGCACACTCCGGTTATCCATGCCTTCATATTATACCTTTTTGGGTCTACATTTTTTAGTAACAATAAGAGTACTATTAGGCTTGGTTTTTTGGCTGGATTAGTAGATGTGGATGAATTACATATATATGATTATGGTACAACTATTATTGGTTATTTGTACGTAGCATTAGATACTTATGTGCTTCGGTAGTCTAGACAGATGTATGGATTTTGGTACATTCTTCCATTTTGGTACTACGAGTATACACCCAATATGCCACATCTTATATTTACTTTCCTAGATTGCGTCGTTGGGGTTCTCCTATGCATTTTCCCCATGTTGCACAATGGGTGCACAACGAGCTGATCGAGGCTAGACAGCAGATGGATATGAGGCGGCGTGGTAACATTATCGT
Organism: Allium cepa; assembly: GCA_030765085.1. Taxonomy (NCBI): domain Eukaryota; kingdom Viridiplantae; phylum Streptophyta; class Magnoliopsida; order Asparagales; family Amaryllidaceae; genus Allium; species Allium cepa. Next base: position 379,251,882 of record CM060942.1, on the reverse strand, counting down.
TCGTCCATGAGATCAGTACTTACACTTCTTAGATCCCAGTCCTGATCATCCACTCACTTTTCAGTTTTCCATGTCACGACGTAGGATTTGCTTTTAGGTTCCTACATGTCCTTTCATATGGTATTTAGGGGAGCGGTGTTGGCTACAGTTGTATGGTATAGTTCGCATTCCATCAAATCCGTTACCATAGGATGATATGTATGGTGATACTAGGGTTGGACCAACTTATATTCTTGCGACGAGGGGTGCGGGATGGGTGGATGATGAGCCTTTTACAGTTCTTGGAGACTTTGATTCATATTGGGCTCGAGTAGCTCCACGTACTTATGCGTTGCCTGAATATATTCGGGGTTTGAACTCCGATCATATTGGTCACCGTACCTCTTCCGATAGAGTTCCACTACCGCCTGCCACCTTTGAGCCTACATTATCTTAGTACACGCAGCCTCTTACTTTAAATCCTCCTCCTTATTCCTTTAGAGCGTATTACATGATCAGGTGGTGGAGTATCCCTTGCAGTATCCTACAGATGACGGTATTACGGGTGTACCATCCGCCAGATTGTATCAGCCTCATCAGGTTTGCATGAGTTTTAACTGTTCTTTAAATTACTTATCGTTATATTCTCCACCTATGTATAATTTTTCTTATGCGTCTATCAGTATTCTAAGTACATGGATTATGATAGGCGTTTTACCCCGACCACTATTTGATTGAGCCTGTTGAACGGTTTTCTGAAGCGATGATTTCCATTTAACGTGCTTGACCAACATGTCATAAACATGCATGAACTGATAAAAATGTGGTGCTTGTTTACTATCAGGTTACTAGATTTGTTTGAACAACTTGTTTGCGGCCATTATCTGTTAAAAAAATAACTAGTATAATTAGAAAAATATGATAAAAAGTAGAAAAATGAAATTATATTAAAGCTTACCAAATGCGTTTCATTTCCAAATCCACTAGGATTCATTTGGTTTAGCTTGAACATTTGAGAATCGAACGTTTGCGTTTGACGATTTATTTTTCCATAATGACCTTTGACTGAAGATAGCGTTCTTTTTCGATCAATATTCTTTCGATTGTAGCAATTAGTAGTTTTGCCCCAAAAGACTCACCACTTTGATAGATCCCTCGAATAGGATCGACTGAGAGTACACAGTAAATGTAGCAAAGATCGTAGTCTTTCGCATTGCTCCAACTTGCATTAATTACTTCTCCCCCAATCGAAACCGTAACGTCTTGTAAGTCGTAGTCTTCAAAACTGGACCTTAAAGCATCGACATCGAAATCAGAGTACATTTTCAATTGAGGTTAGGGGCAGTAAAAAATTGTAATGGAGGAAGGAAATTGGTTGTGAATGGAAGAAGAAGGGGAGTTGTATTTGAAGCGAAAATATGGCCGTTGGAAGTCGACTGTTGGGGGAGGGGGAGTTAAGTGGGCTCCTGTTAAACAGGCGCCTTGATGCCATGCGCCTATTGAACAAGCGCCTCACAATGAGGCGCCTGTTAAATAGGCACCTGGTATCCAGGTACCTGTTTAACAGGAGCCTCATCGAATCATACATCCCAAAACCAACCATCCAACTTTCTGCACTGTCGGGGATTCTCGTGCTCTATTGGAGGGGTTCCAAGGTATGGATTCGAGAATTTATAACCTGTTGGAGATGCTCTTAGGGTTGGGTTTGTAGCACTTGGGTACCGTGCTAGAAAAGGCTTGTATAAAGAAGATCGAATTTAAAGCGTTATAATTAAATTAAGGGTTTTGTTATCATGTGCCCTAAGGGCACTTGTTAGCAATGATTGTTTCAGGCTAGAAGACAAAAAACCGAGTTAAATATCTATTTTACCCTCAAACAAAAATGGATATGCGGAATACAACGGGCTACTTTGATAAATTCACAATTTTAATCTTGTGCCCTAACATTTCCCTTAAATTAAATAATTTTATCATTAAAGGGGCGGTGGGAAAAGATCCTTGCCATTAATACATCAATATATTACTATATCCATCTATTAATTTATCATAATGGTTAAAAACAAATTCTACTCACTTCTCGTTAAATATTTGAATTATCTCTTCACATGTGACGCCCCACCTCTATACCCACACTAGCCAAGGACAATACGGGGTAAGGCCGTCAACTAGCATGGTGAATAAGGCTGTTGAGGAGCGACCATCCTTGTAATTGCTTTGTGCGAGCACCGATCTGCCAGATAAAAACCCAAAGCTACTACACAGTGGCAATAATATCTTCGGAAACAAATATACAAATAAGCTTAACACAAATCAGTCACAGACATCCATATCACAAAGGCGGAATTAGGTATGAATATATATAACACATAAAAGTGTTCATCGGAGTTGTGGTCAAACAAGATCCACAATATCACAAAAGAATAGATACAAATGCTAGGCAAAAGAATAAGTATACATCAATGAGTCTATATCTCAAATGTATACAACCAAAAACTACTAATCTAAGTAGTTAGCCAAAAGTTAGAATAGTAAACACCAGAAGTGGAGTCAAGTGGAAGCACCAGTAACATCTCGTTGTGACCCGAGTATTATTTAATAAGAAAATAATAAACAGATCAATCTAGCTATAAATATCAGAGGAAATGATATAGATTAAGAGATATGACAAAATAGTATAATATAACCAAAATGCCATACAGTGATAAGTATGCAATTGAAAATCAACTAGGGATTAATCAATATCACAAGAATCTTCTCAAAGATCAAAAGGAATGTCATACTCTTTATTTGTATTCATCAAACCATAAATCTTGACAATAATATCAATGTCGATCACAAAAGCTAATGACACACAAATTCATCAATGCACAAATATTGATAAAACTTATCAATATTAATCACAAAAATTGGTGAAAACACAAATTCCAGAAACCATCAGTGGAAATCTAGAAATCATGAAAAGGGGGAGGCTATCACAAAATGGGAGTATGAAAACTCACGAACACGTGTATCACTAAAACGGAAAGCTATTCCATGGTTTCTAACCATCAATTTTGAGCGGAAACTCCACAAAACGGCCCGGAGACCATGTGTCGCTACCCCACCAACTTGAGCCGAAACTCCACAAAAGCAGGGTTTAATCTCCCTCGCCGACAAAGAGACATCGCACATTGCTAGTCTAAATCAAAAAATGATCATGATCGATCACAAGAAGTGTCAATTACACTGAGCTAGTAAATATATGAGCTTAGCCTCATGTCCCATAACCACTCGCTTAACTTAAATATTTACGAACAAATTGTAAGTTTCCACTAGAAAATTGTAACAAGAGATTCAATCGAACAAGTCAAAGAATTAACCGACTAAGTAAATGTAAGCGTTTCATACCCATTGTTTTTACTAAGTAGTTTAATTAGATTTCTCATACGAGTGAGGTAAAGGTTTGCATATACTAGTAGATTGGAAAACGGTTTAAGAAACGATCTTTGTAATAAAATAGGGTTGAAATCATTTTGATGAAAGAGTTTTGATATTTACTACTAGTATTGAAACCTTTATATTTTTAAAGTGACGAATCACAAAAATGATTGTAGAAACAACAAATAAAAAAAATGCACATTCGAAGACGTGAATAAAATCCAAAGAATTCGATTCCAAATCCATCCAGGTGGAAATGCCCTTGCGACTCAACAGCCATGACTTACGGCTTAACAACAATGCATCACACGAAATCAGCGGCTCAACTCATTCGACTCAACGGTATACGACCTAAGTTATCAGCGACATAAGGAATAGCATGCGACCTAACTGAGCGACTTAAGAAGATAGCGGCATAAGTGAACGACTTACGGAGCTAGCGGCATAAGAAACAAGCGACTTAAGGAATGGGCAACATAAGCAACATAGGCGACCTAAGCCTCAGAACGACTTAAGGTGGGTGCGACTTAAAGCAGGGCGAGCAACTTAAGTTGGTGCAGTCCCAAAGGCTTATATGGTTGCGACTTAACATGGCGCGACCTAACTGCAGGCTGAGTGACCTAAATGGTTGCGACTTAACAGGCCGAGCGACCTAAGTGGTTGCGACCTATAGCAGGCCGAGTGACTTAAGTGGTTGCGACCTAACAGGCTGAGTGACCTAAGTTGGAGCGACCTATAGCAGACCGAGTGACTTAAATGGTTGCGACCTAACAGGCCGAGCGACCTAAGTTGGAGCGACCTACAGCAGGCCGGCACATAGCAGGCCGGGCGACCTATGGAGCATAAGTGCAAACTCTCACTCAATTTGCAATCGGTCGAGCAACGATGCTAAGGGTTTATGCCAATCGACTACCCGACCCTATATGCTCCTCGATGCATCACCAAAAGCATGTTCAAACAAAAAAGCTATGATTTTTAAAGATTTGAACCCAAAACCCTAAAATTTGGAATATTAACAAAACAAATCCAAATCAAAATCAATTGCACATGAATAAGTGTTAGGAATCCATACCTAACAATCAAAGATAATCATAGACTTAGATGTGAGATAAAAATCTCACCTTTTTACAAAATCAATGAAGGAGAAGCTTGAAAGCAAAGGAAAAATCAACCACACTTCAGTCTCAACACAAGAAGCTTGAATCAACGGCTTCTCATAGAATTGTGAGCTAGAGCTTGGATTTTGCAAATGAACTAGGGCTTGGAGTTTTAATTTCCCATTCCTCTCTCCATTTTTGATGAAGCTTGAGTGTTAGGAAATGAAAGTGAAGTAATGAAGAGAAGAGGGGGTTGAGCTAGAGTTAATAGTTTAGGCCAATGGGCTGAACCAAACCCAAAGGCCAAAGTGAAAAAGTGGCAAAATTCCACTAACTCCAAGCATATCAAAGTTTATACTCAAAAAGATCGCAACCGGCGTTTTGAACTCAATGGAAGTGGTCCCGAGTCATAATTCGACCGTATACAAAAAGTAACTTTTCGGACTAAAATCCGACCAACGATGAAATATTTAAATACTCAATCGTAAAATATGCGGGTTGTTACAAACTCCCCTCCTTAAATATATTGCGTCCTCGCAATATTTAAGAAGAAAATATAAAGTAACAACCATAAAAGCATATTCAACACAAAAGAATTTTTGAAATAAAAAGTTCGCTTCAAAGAGCACGAGAAAGTAAGTCCGGATGTGTTCGCTCGATGAATTATCTGGATTCCCTAGAACAATCCTTAGGATTTGAAGACCATTGAACTTTCACAAGAGGGACATCCTTATTTCAAAGGCGTTTGACCTCCAAAGCAATAATACGAATAGGACGTTGCTCATAAGTTAAATTAGGAGAAACTTCAATTTCTTCCACAACACCGGGCTCAAGAATACAATCGGAATCTCGAAGGCATTTCCATAATTGAGAAACGTGAAATACGTCATGAATAGAAGAAAAATGAGCCTGTAATAGAAGGAGATAAGCCACTGAACCAATACGTTCGGTGATAGGAAATGGCCCAATATATCGAGGCGCTAATTTTCCCGATCGACTGAAACGTACAACACCCTTCATAGGTGAAACACGAACAAACACAAATCTCCCACAGAAAATTCTAATTTCCTTCTTCGGTTATCGGCATAGGATTTTTGCCTACTCTGGGCTTCTTTCATCCTATGACGAATAAGGTCGATCTTTTCTGTGGAATCAAGAATAAAATCTGGACCTAAAACCAACTTCTCACCGGCCTCAAGCCAACAAGAAGGAGATCGGCGTGGCCTTCCGTAGAGTGCCTCAAAAGGTGCCATCCCAATAGTAGATTGGAAGCTATTATTATAGGAAAACTCAACTAGAGAAATATGACCTTCCCAACTTCCACCAAAATCAAGAACCCATGCACGAAGAAGATCTTCAAGAGTTTGATTCACACGCTCGGTTTGTCCATCGGATTGAGGATGATAAGCGGTGCTAAAATTAAACTTTGTTCCCCACTCTTTTTGAAGTCTCTTCCAAAATCCACTAGTAAACAATGGATCACTATCACTAACAATAGAGGTAGGAACTCCATGTAATTTAACAATTTCTTTAATAAAGAGCTTGGCCAAAAGAGGAACAGTCCGGTTAGACCGAACGAGAATAAAATGGGCGGATTTAGTAAGTCTATCAACTACCACCCATAAGCTATCATGACCTGAATGAGAACGGGGAAGGCCTTCAATAAAACCATGGAAATTTGGTCCCACTTCCAAATTGGAATTTCTAAATGTTGCAATAACCCACCGGGCTATTGATGCTCGGCCTTAATGAGTTGGCAAGTCATGCAACACTTAACAAAGTTAGCTATACCAGATTTCATTCTCTCCCAATAATAAAGTCGCTTCATATCCGTGTACATTTTACTACTACCGAGTGAATGGTAAATTTAGAACGATGAGAATCTTCTAAAATGTCTTTACGAAGATCACTAATATTTGGTACGATAAGTCTACCAAATTTTTGAATACCGCCACGAGAATCAATATCAAAGTCTTTCAAACCTTCAATATCCATTTTACCCCTAAAATTTTGGCCAAGAAGAGCCAATTTGGGATCTAGCTTTTGAGCTTCAAGAATGCAGTCTATAAGAGAAGGATGGACTCAAGGCTACATAAAACAAGAGATGAACATAAATCGGAAACAGGATCTCGAATCTCACAAGTGGATAAAACCCCGAGATCATTCCATTCGGATATCATCATAGAAACAACCGCTTTTTGCTTGCGACTAAGTGCATCGGCAACACGATTTCCTTTCCCGGGAGTATAAAGAATATCAAGATCATAAGATGCAAGGAATTCGAGACAACGTTGTGGACGCAAATTAAGTTCCTTTTGAGAAAACAGAAACTTCAAAGATTTATGATTGGTGTAAAGAATAAATTTTTCTCCCAAATCATAATGACGCCAAATTCGAAGGGCAAAAACAATAGCCGCGAGTTCTAAATCATGAGTGGCATATCTAGTCTCTGCTGGCTTCAATTGCCTAGAAGCAAAAGCAATAACATGTTCTCTTTGCATAAGAACGGCACCCAAACCAACGCGACTAGCATCGGTATAAACAATAAAATCTTGGTTTCCATCGGGAATTACAAGAATAGGAGCATCGGAAAGGAGTTCTTTCAATTTCTGAAAAGAAGCTTCAAATTTGTCTGACCAAATGCATTTAACTCCCTTCTTTGTCAAGCTAGTAAGAGGCATGGAAATTTTAGAAAAGTCTTTGATAAACGACGGTAATAACACGCCAATCCGAGAAAACTACGAATTTCTGTCACACTCTCCGGTCTCTTCCAATTTTTAATCGCTTCAATCTTTAAAGGATCCACGGAAATTCCGGATTCGAAAATAATATGACCGTGAAACTTCACACGAGATTGCCAAAAGTGGCATTTCAAAATTTTTGCTTTCAATTGATTGCTCCTAAGAGTTTCCAACACAATCTGAAGATGCTTTTCATGCTCCTCCTAGGTTTTTGAATGCACAAGAATATCATCAATAAAGATGAGAACAAACCGATCGAGGAAGTCTTTGAAAACTCTATTCAAAAGGTCAACGAAATAAGCTAGAGCATTTGTTAAACCAAATGGCATGACAAGCCATTCATAAGATCCATAACGAGTACGGAACGATGTCAAAGGAATGCTATCCTCTGCAATATGAAGCTGATGAAAACCGGTTGCTAAGTCCAATTTTGAAAAGACTCTAGCACCACTAAGCTGATCAAATAAATCTTTAATCCGAGATAAAGGATATTTATTCTTGATAGTAAGATCATTATGCTTGCGGTAGTCAACGCAAAGCCTAAGTGTACCATCGGATTTCTTCACAAAAATAGCCGAAGATCCCCAAAGCGAGGAATTGGAGTGAATAAATTGCTTCATCTCCAATTCGGATAATTGTTTGCGTATCTCCTCATTTTCCTTATTGGGCATACGATAAGGAGGATGAGTAATAGGTTGAGCTCCAGGGATGAGATTAATTCTGAACTCAATTGCTCGCTTAGGTGGTAATCCTAAAACGAGCTCAAATATGTCGAAGAATTCTCGAACAACGTGAATAAGAGAAATTACATCATCGTCATTATCACCATCATGAGGATTTAAAGAATATAAAGATGTAGCCAAGCTGGAATTCGAATCTTTAAGATCAATAGTAATCTGGTTAACAGATTGAGGATGTCGAAGATGAATAGTCCACTCAGGACAAAAGATTTGAGCTTCGTAGCAGTTAAGCCAATCCATTCCCAAAATCATTCCAAAGCCTAAGTAGCGCATAACATGCAAATCGGCTCGGAAAGAAAAATCACACGAAATAATCCCGACATCTTTGCACAATAAACCGATTGTTGCGGATCCACCAACCGGATTCGCAATTCTCAAAGAAGTTATTAAACACAAAACATCCAAAGAAAAAGTATCTACAAGTTCTTTTGAAATAAAAGAGTGGGACGCACCCGTATCAAAAAGAACTTGAATAGGATGATCACGAAATAAAATAATGCCATCAAGGATAGAACGAGAAATACCTTGACCACGAGAAGTGTTACTAGGAGTTTGCACCACATTAAGCTTTCCCTCCTTCCTGTTTTGAAGTTTGGGACACGAAGATATACAATGGTCTGGGCTTTTGCAATAGCGACAAGCACGGGGCTTTGAACACTTATTCACATAATGGTCCTTAGAACCACAGTTGTAGCATTGCCCACCAATTGAGGTAGAAGTCTTGGTCGCCGGAGAGGCTTGCTTCCCTTTCTTATTGTTGTGCTAAGGACCTTTGAACTTATTAGGCCTTTTCTTGTTGGTGAAGTTTGGTTTAGCACTCCCAACCTCAACATCACTTAATCTATTAGCGTCTTCAAGTCGAAGAGCGATATCAGTGAGCTGATCAAATGAAACTTCTAATTTTAGAAGTAATGGCTTCTTGAGATTTTTATTCAAGCCATAGAAAAATCTTTGGTTTTTCTTCAATGGGGTGTTTATGTACTCGACCCCGTATTTCGAAAGTGACTCAAATGATGCGACGTAGTCTGCCACGGAAAATTCACATTGAACAAGGTCTATGAAACGACGAGCCAAAGTCACCTTCTCAGCTTCTGGCATAAATTTTAACTCGAAGCGTTCCCGGAATTTCTCCCAAGTAAGATCCGCTTCATTTATTTTAGAAATCAGAAGCTCATACCAATCTAATGCTCTTTCTTGGAGCATACTAGAGGCCACCGGAACACGGTGAAGATCAATAAGATTCATGCGAGAAAAGATTCGATCGCACGTTCTCAGCCAAGCCTGGACTTCAATAATAGTTTCAGATCCTTTGAATGGCTTCCCACCCAAATTGGTATAATCTTGCACAAACTTGCAAATCCAGACTTAGGGTGAGTAGACTACGGATTAGATCCGGCTGCTTGAGTATTCCTTACTAGATCAAGAAGCTGCTGGGCAGACATAAATACTCCATCTTGGGGAGTAGCACTAGATTGACCGACACTGGGACAGTGCAACGACCCGTAAAGTTTCGATAATTAAAAATTTTAGTTTAATAAGATTTCATGGTTTAATGTGGGAATAATTAAAAATTTGTAATTTATTTATGATAATAATAACTAGAATGAATTGCAACAAATTTTATCTAAGTTAATTATTTATGAATTGAATGAAATCCCAAATCAATTGAAATAATATATAGTCAATGGTAATGGAATGATGTATTATATAGGAAATTGTCACACTTGTTTGTAAATAATAAACTTATAAGTGTGATTTAAAAGTTAATGGTGATAATTATTGAAGTTACCTATTCATTTAGTTTGTCGAATTGAATTTGGGAACCAATTGCAATTGAAATGAAATTTTATATATTAGTTGAGTGCACTATCTCTAACTAAAGTTAAATAATAATGTGGAATTCATTTGAGGTAATAAAGTAATCGACCGATAACGAAAATTTATTTAAAAATCCAATATTGAAATTCATCAAATACTGAACAATTAAATTGTTTAAATTTAATATTTGGAATTTATTGAGTAATTGAATAACGGGAATCGAATAACTGTTTAATGGAAATGGTTGTTCTATAATTTGAATTTGTTTCAAAAGTTCATTTGATAAGTTTGTTTTTTTGAATATTTCAAAAGATAGTGATTTAAGAATAAATCAAATTTGTTTAAATTTAATATTACAAATATTTGAATAGTTAAATTCAGCCTTTGATATGATTAATTTGATATTGAAACTTTAATGTATGAAGATAGAGTGAATAACCGAAATTTGATTTAATATGATTCAAATTGGTTTCCAAAGTGAATATAAGTTATATTTGGATTATAATAGAGTTAATAAGATTTTAAAATTGGAATTTTAAGCAATTCTGTAAATTTTGAAAACTCGTTGATTTAACCGACGAGTTAAAAATAGCCTTTCGGGGCACAATCTCGGAATTCGACGAAACTAGTCCCATTAGGTTTGTAATAGTTTATTATTATCGGGTTTCAATTTCCATAGCAATCGGAGTTGCCGTTTGACCGTGGCTTCTCAAAATGCTTAGAAATTTACTTAATCGATTTCATTTAAAATTGATCGTTTATTTCCGTAACTCGCACATACGATCGAATTAGGACTTGAAACCTTTTCCATTGCATCCGGAATTGGGGTATAATATTGTAAACGCCGAGCGGCACACCTCGATAGGGGTCCGAGATTTTGAGTTGCAAAATTGGGATATTTTGATATTTAAATTAATATATTGTCCAGTCAACTTTTCACATCAGCTTCTTTTATTTCATTTCAAATCACTGTAGCATGCCTCCTGCACGCAAGGCATCATGTCTTCCCCTCATTTATGATGCGCGTGGATGGCAGTGAAGAAAAAAAGAAACTAAAGGAAAATGGCAACATAGAAAAATAATTGCTCACAATATACTCAGCGTAAAATCGCGAAACTAGTTTTAAAAATCCTAACTTTTCATTTTCTTTGATCTGGTGGTGGTTTTGTAAGGCACGGCTCTAGGTCGCGGTTGAGCTTTGGGCTAAGGTTTTTATTTTTGAGGGATTTGTGCATCGATTCGTATTTTGGTTATCGTTTTTGGATTCGTGGAGGAAGATTTCATCTCCGATGAGAGTTTGGTGGGGTGCGGCTCTTGTTTGGTGCGTGCGACGTGAATGTGGTCGAGGGGAAATGGGTCATGTTGCGTTTTGTAGGGTGGTCTGGGCATTGATTTTTGGGGATGTTCGGGTCGAGCACGCGGAGAGAAGATGTTGGGCGACGACGGCATGTCGAACGGAGTATCGAAGCTCGTATCACTAGAGATTGGTGCACGGCTTGGTGGGTTCATCCTCGTGCAGGCTGAAGCTTTGGGGAAGAAAGCTTTTATTTTGGATCGGGCCTGGAATGTTAGGTATTGATTTGTTTTAATAATTAAATCGTTTCACAAATTTAAATATCAACGAAGTTATATAATGTATATCTCATTCATACGATGTCAGAATTGAACGAAACTTTTTGCGTTGCGTTCATGATGGCGAGAGCTTTGAAATGAAATTGGTTTGGAAAAATTTGAAGGCAGTTGAAATTTTGGCTAAAATCGGGAGTCGTCCGGTTTAGTTCCAAACCGGAACGTCTTGGTGACAACGGAAAATCAAGGTGAGTGTTTTCTAACGCTCACAACGTACTAGAATATCTTTATGCTAGTTAAATTTGACAGTATGAAGTGATACAATTTTACTTGTTTTTGTTTGATAAACTAAAATCGTCATCTAGATTTGTCATCGACTTTAATGCTAGAAAATTAAAATTGACAGTCAAATTGAAATTAAAAATTTAATTGCGATTAAATTACCTAATATCGATAACTATGAAATTGTAGCGACCCAACTTCCAAACTCCAGGAAGTCGCATCGCTAAGAAGAAAGAAAGGGATAGAAAAGAGAAAAGAAAGGAAAGAAAGAAACAGACAACATCAGTATCTCACAGCGGAATCAAATAAATTATATTATATCACATAAAACTTTACATAGTATCATATACATCAGAGTTAAATAGCTAATACAACATAATCTAGACAGTTATAAACATCTGTCTAGCAATTACAATTCAAGTACATCAGAGAAACAAATACAACTCAAACATAGCGGAACCACTAAATATATCTACACGCTGAAGCCTCCTGCTCCATTATCTCCTCCAGAAACTCATCAAAGCAATCCTGAAACACTTGACTACTCATACGTAATACGAGTACCCAAGTGTTTAATAAAACAGAAAATAAACACTCAGGTCAGACAGGGGTCTGGTGTGAGTAAACGGGGATAAAAGTTGGTTAACTTTAGAAAATCCTTTGAAAACAAAGGTATCACGTAAGACTTCCCACACATAAACATGGAAAAGTTTTTACCTTACGCTAACCAAAACATTTGATAGGAACTCCAGTGATATTATAATAGTGTCTAGGGTTTTCAAATAAACAAGAAATAGCCGAAATTGTTACATGATTAAATTCCAGCTACTAGCCACAAAAGTGGGTAATACAATCAAAACCGTAGGGTCTCGTAGGAAAATGGGTTTCCAACAATGGCAGGGCTACTGGGGTACCGCCCGTCACAGTACGTGGCCTAGATCAACGTACCGAGGAGCCACCCTAACTCCCCTGCAACACAAAGCCGAGACCATTCCTTACTGAACAGTCCCAAACAAGACCACCCCGCAGATTGGTCGTCACCAACTGCTAGACAGCCGAATATAAAGGGACCTCTAGACAAGAGTAAATCTTGCTCTCCAGTGGGGGCTACCCACAAAGCTTTGCTGCACCTCCCATGTTTTAGACATTCCCGGTTAATGAGGCTTGAGGTTACGATTACCTTTATAGGACATATCAATCTTAGAATTCCCATCGTCCACCTGACGATGTTCTGAAAGCATTCAATCCATACAAGTTCGTTCGGGGTTCGAACGAAACCGAAGGCATTATCTCGCTACACTCGTATTGGAATCACCCTCAGAGTTAACGACGATAACCCTTGCACTCTAAATCTCCATCTCGAATCTATGATTACTATTCCGTCAAACTCATTACGGAATCACCCACAGAGTTATACTGACGTATAGCCCTTACACCTCGAGTCTTCACTTGCTCCACTTGGATTAACGACCTAACGTTTAATTGGAAGCGATGTGGTTTTCGGATATCCAAATATGGAAACCCGATCCCGGTCTCATCGAAACCAAATGCCATTTTAATGTCCAAGTTATACTTAAGGGTTTTAAATAATCAACTCACTTCATTATTATCTAATTCACATAGATAGATAAACTACATCTCACAATAGATAATCACATTCATATCATAAACAGATAATCTGTATCATCACAAATAGATAATCGTTCAACCAAATAATCCATCACAAACCATCATACTTAAACCAAGCATCCATATCATATAGATACGATTAATCTCATTACTGAGATCACAACCCTTCAATCAATACATCCATAAGCAATGATTTATCAACCATCAATTATAATTAGTTTAAAATGAATTAAATTAATTACAACCATCTCTAATTAATTTAATTTAAATTAATTAATTACTATATTTAAATCCTTCTTAACATCCATTAATTAATTAACCCAGTTAATTCACTAATTCCTAAGTATTCAACTTGATTAAACATCTTTGATAAATCATTCTTTAATTACAATAAATAATTAGTCCTTAATTAATTAACCTTAATCATAAGTAATTAACATTTAATTACTCATTTATTAATTAATTATAATTAATTATATTTGTCCTTAATTTATTTAGAATTAATTAATTATTTAATTTAATTTAACCAAACAATCCTTAATTACATCATTAATTATAATAATTAATGATCTCTAATATTTAAATAAATTATTTAATTAAAATTAATTACATTTAGTAATTAATCTAATTATTAATCACCTTGATTAATATCCAATTTAGTAATTAACTATCTTTAATTACTCATTAACAAATTAATTATCCAATAATTAATTAGTTATTAATTCCTTAATCAATTATAAAAGCAATTATCCAAATTACTAATTACATTCCAGTAATTATCGTTATTACTGCTCTAAGTAATCCTGCTCCATCAATTACATTAAGTAATTATGCTCATAAAATCATCAAATAATTTATTAAAATTAATTAAACTAGATTAATTAACTTAATTAAATCACATATCAAAATTAATTACAATAAGTAATTAATTCCTTAATTACTTTAACAATTAATTATATTAAACAAATTACAATTAATTATATTCAATTAATCTAGTTAATTATCAAAATTAATTTCATTAATTAATTACTAAATCGTCCTTAGATAATTATCACCAATTATTAATTAACAATATTTCAATAATTACATACTTAAGAAAATTTGAATCAGATTAATTATTAATGAATCATTTCTAATTAATATTAACCTAAATCATTATTTAAAATCCAATAATTAAGTAAATCCTTAATTATCTTAAATATTTTTCAAATTAATTCATCTACTTATTAATGAATTTATTAATATTCAAATGTATTTAAAACCAAACATTTCTAAATTCAATTCAAATTCCATTTTAAAATTTAAAATTTCAAATGTTTAACTGTTTAAACATTTATCTAAATTTTAAATAAATTTATTCCTTAAAATAATATTAAAGAATCATTCATTACTTATAAAAGATCCTTTTATAAAAATAGTTTAAAACTAAATTACTTAATTTATTAAAGAGATCAAGCTTTAGAAAATGAATTGATTATTTAACTTTTCAAATCTGAAATTAGCACTACATATTTTTATTCAAATATTAAAGGAACTAAATTATTTCAAGTTTTAAAACTTATTTGAAATCAGATTTCATTTTCAACTCTATTTTAAAATATTTAAATAAGTTCATTCATTTTTTTTTACAAAGTGGGCTGAAATAGCAAATTCAGTTGACTAAACAAAGATTTTCAATTGACTAAACAGAGATTTCAGTTGACTAAACAGCAAATTCAGTCGACTGAACAGAGATTTTCAGTCGACTAAACCCTGCCAGGAAACTTTCTGTTTCCAGGTTCAGTCGACTGAACAGAGAATTCAGTCGACTAAATTTTGCTTGGAAACTTTCGGGTTCCAGATTCAGTCGACTAAACAAAGAATTCAGTCGACTAAACCATGCCTGGGCTGTTTTTCCGCCTATTCAAATGAAGAGCAAACTCTTCCAAAATGCAACCGGACGAACATTTGCTCCAAGGGTTTATGCCAATAGGCAACCCGACCCTATATGCTCCTCGATGCATCACCAAAACATGATCAAAACATCAAAGTTAGGATTTTAAAGATTTGAACCCAAAACACTAAAAGTTGGAATATTCACCAGTTCAACCCAAACCAAAAGCAAATGCACATGAATAAATGTTAGGAATTCATACCCAACAACCAAACATAATTATAGTCATAGATGTGAGATAAAAATCTCACCTTTGAAACCAAATCAATGAAGGAGAAGCTTTTAAAACAAGCTAAGATTAATTCCTCTTCAATAACAACTCAAGAAGCTTCAATCTAAGCTTACAAGTAAAATATTTCCTATGTTAGGTTTAGGAATTTCTGAAATGGAATGGAGAAAGAGTTGGAGAAGATGAAGAGGATGCTTACCAATGGGTTCTCTTAGAATTTGGAGCTTGATCTTGGATTTTGCAAACGAACTAGGGTTTTGGATTTCTATTTCCCATTCTCTTCCACCATTTTTGCTTTAGATCTGAAAAGAGAAGGAAGTGAGAGTGATGGTTCAGATTTGGGTATTAAGTTGGCTAGTGGGCTGAACCCAAACCCAAAGTGAAAAAGGTCAAATTTTTAGCTAGCTTCAAACATATCAATGTTTATACTCAAAAAGGTTGCAATCGGCATTTTGAACTCAATGGAAGGGGTCTCGAGTCCTAATTCGACTATTTGCAAAAAGTAGCTTTTCGGACCAAAATCTGACGAACGATAAAATATTTAAATATACAATTGATAAATATGCGGGTTGTTACAATATGAAAATTAAGTGACCTTAAATTTGAAATTTTCAAATAGATCAAATAACTAATATTTATTACTTGCTGTAGTAAATCCTAAAAAGGGTCAACATGTGTTATGTTCATATTTGGTACTAATCTTAAACTAATTTTTCATTCAAATTCATATAGTTTGAAACTTCCACGATTGTATACAAAATTCTCCATTATTCTCTTACACTACCCTACATTATCGTAATTACCAACACTCGTGAACGTGCGATGCGTGTGTATATAGAAATGGAACCATCTCATTATTTTATTTTATTTAAAAAGAAAACTTTTGATAAAAATATAGTGAAACATGTAACAACATAATTTTGGCATCTCTGGGTTCTAACCCAAGACCACTTGAAATCCTTTTAGAGTACACATTTGACATGGGTATTTTGGTAATTTTAAAAGTTTTAAATGGAGGCATCCTCATTATATATATGAGTGTTACGGCATACGCTTCGCTTGTGGATTGTTTTCCTTATTAAATGTATATGTTTAAATCAGTCATTTTTTTTAATTTCAAATGATATTTAGATTTGTATATTTGTAAAGAAGTATTTTGAATATGTAAAGGAAAATTAATTTTAGACCCTATTTTTAGAAGCATTTTGAATTTGTAAAGCATGTTTAATTATTAGATCCTACTTTTAGGGGCGTTTAAATTTGTAAAATGTTTAATTATTAGATCCTACCTTTAAGGGCATTTGAATTTATAAAAGAAGTTTAATATTATATCCTATTTTTTAGGTGACTAATATATAGAGACGTTTTTGGTAGTTCACGTTGATACCAAAAAAATGTGACACTAAATCTATTATAACTAAGTGTCATGGCACACGCTTCGCGCGTGGATTATTTTCCTTATAAATTGTATATGTTTAAATCAGTCAAATTTTTTTTTAAGTGGTATTAATTTTGTATATTTGTAAAGAAATATTTTGAATTTATAAAGGAAGAATTTTAGATCCTACTTCTATAAGCGTTTTGAATTTGTAAAACATTTTAATGGTTAGATCCTACTTTTAGGGGCGTTTGAATTTGTAAAAGAAGTTTAATATTAGATCCTATTTTTAAATAATTAAGATTTGATAATATATAGAGGAGCGTTTTTGGTAGTTCACATTGATACCAAAAAAGTGTGACACCAAAGCTATTATAACTATTAGTTTGAATTTTTATTTCTATTATTAATTAATAAAGAACGAACTTATTTTTTTTATTAGTTTGAATTCTTATTTCTGTTATTAATTAATAAAAGGCGGATTTGAAAAAAATGTTTTTTGTTAGATCCTATTTTTAAGCGATATTAAGATTTTAATAATATCCATAAAGGGATGTTTTGAATTGGTAAAAGAAACTTATCCGTTAGATCCTATTTTTGAGTAATATTAATATTTAATAATACTTGTAGAGGGGCATTTTTGGTAGTTCACGTTTATACCAAAAAAGTGTGACACCGGAGGTATTACAACTATTATTAAAGATTATTAAAGATAAAGATATGTATGTACGTATGTATGCATGCATGTATGTATGCATAAATATTACAATATTCAACCGAATCTCTCCTATCATTTTACATTCAATATCGCTTTTAATGGAATCTATAATCATTTAGAAAAGTCTCCTAAATTTTCTCCTATTATTTTACACTCAAGTCATTGTATTTAAATTAGTTAGTGATCTTATTCATTTTAATTAAATTAATTCAACCGATATTTATTATTTGGTCTAATCAATCCAAAAAAGACAATTAAATGGATGTACCAAGTTCATATTTAAAAAAAAGGAAAAAACTAATTTTTCATTCAAATCCATATGTTTAAAACTATAAAAACATTTTCATTATTTAAAAATATCGCATATTTTGATAAGAAATATTTTGTTTAAGTATTTCATCATCTTTTTGACACAAATATTAATTACTTTAGAAAAATACTATTTTGAGACTAATTAAAATAACATTTTGAACATTTAAAACTAAAAAATATTAAAAATATATGTATTTATAATTATTTAAATTATATTAATAAATCATGCATTGTATTTAATATATAATTTTTTTTTTCAAAATATTATCTTATAACAGCAAAATAATAGTTTGATACCTAAAAATCCAAAAATAATTATAGAATATTTTATTTATTTATTTACTGCATATAAGTTAAATAAAAACTACACCTAATATTTAATTTATTTAAATTTATAAAATATTATTTTGAAATACAAAAATATTATTTAAAAGTTTACAATATAAATATAAATATGTGTGTGTATGCATTTGTGTATGTGTGCGTGTTTTTGCCACGTATTTTATTAATTTTTTAAATACATTACTCTCAATTTATTAGTTAATATGATAAATCTAAGTATTAAGTAGTAGTGTAGTAGATGAATTTCCAAGTATCATATTTATTTTAAGAATTTTCAAATTTTGCATTAGTTCTCTCTAAATACTATATATTTAAATCCTTATAGTCATATGTGTGTGTGTGTGTGTGTGTGTGTGTGTGTGTGTGTTAATAACAACTCTAATGGTTATCGTACTTAGTTAATTCTCA
This sequence comes from Allium cepa, assembly GCA_030765085.1. Lineage (NCBI taxonomy): Eukaryota > Viridiplantae > Streptophyta > Magnoliopsida > Asparagales > Amaryllidaceae > Allium > Allium cepa. Next base: position 379,233,290 of record CM060942.1, on the reverse strand, counting down.
ATTGCTGTTCACATTCAAATGTTTATAATTGATATCTATTATTATTTACTAGATATTTTCTCCATTCTCTTACTAATTTACATTTAAATCTCTATTATTAAACAAATTGACTAATAGTCCAATACTAATTCAATCATTATCGACGGTTTTGAACTTAATTTTAATAATCCAATACAAAAGTACATAAATCACATAATAAATTTTTACATTAGAACGATAATAACAGGTATAGTTCACGACTAATTTATCTCAATAAATTCACCATACATTTCAGAATAAAATTATAATTTTAATAAATGCACCGTACATTTCAGAATAAAATTTATTTTTAATAAGTATTTCAAATTCAAGCTGTACTTTTACAACATTAAAGTTTGCAATGCACGGGTTACAGAATAATTTTTCATTTGTGTGTGTGTTACATCCCTCCCTTTTTTTTCTTATGTTAACATCCTTCTTTATTCATTTTCTTTTATAATTTTCCAAAATCTACCATTTCCATTGAATTCCTTTTGCCATCACTTCTGATTTCAAATCTTATGATGTTGATTTTAGCTTTATCAGTTTTATCGATATTAAAATCTCGGGTGATTTTAGGTTTTTTCATTGTTTTCTACTTCGATTTTGCATCTTGACATTTTTATCTTTGTCTTCGATGGCTTCCTCTTTGCTCAATTTCAGCTTTATCCACTTCATTTTCTTGCTTGGTTATTGTTGTACAACTTAATAATAAGTATTTTCTAATGAACTAACATTTGGTTCTATTAAATTATTTTAAGCAATAGGTAATAGAAAAGGAGTGATTGAAACTAATTCTGATTTGATAACTTACTGTTGCTTGTTGATTATAGTCATAATGATCTTCTACATGCTTCAGTTATTTCAAAGCTATCAAAAAGCAATTTAAGTGATGTTGTTTCTTATAGTTCTTTATTTATTAGTTCTTTTACAAGGGTAGTTCATATAATTCTTCAATGGTTCTAGGAATCTAGTGTTTGTTGGTTTTGGTCAAAGATTTCCTAATGATGTTGAAAAGTTTCGATTGTATCTTATGGTATATTGTATTAAAAATAGATATAAATTTTTTATTATTAATAATAGTAAGGAGCGTGTTACAACTACTTCCTCGTAGAATGGCTGCACATTTTGTGCTCAAGCTTCTCGTAAATCAAGCTTTTAAGTATTTTTGTCACTAAAACTATGCAACTTAATCATTCTTATGTAGTTCATTATTGTTGATGTTAACTATCCATGTAATGACGCCACCGCGGTACCCATATTATTAAGAACATTGCAAATAATGTTGTCTAATAATATAGAGAATATGGCTTGTTAAGGATGACCAGATGTGAATATATCTTTAATCTAACACTGACACATCACACTTACTCTTTTTGATAAATATATGGAATGGAAATTTTTATGTGTGTAGTCTTAGTTTAATGAAATAAACACATTGATATCTCAAAATAAAAACTATATTCATATAAACAGCAATCAAAGATCATAGTGGATAATTTACATCATAAACAACACATATTGTGAGTCTACAAAATAAAGTACTAGACTCGCATAATATACATCCAAAATAAGTCACTGTACTAAATAATACATCTCATAATGCAACAAGTGAATATACTACGTAAGATAAACTAAGATGTCAAAAATGTCTCTCACCTACTAGCACACCCACCCAAAAGCCTGGGCACCATGAAAATCTAAAAGTCTCGGCATGTCTCGATTATTATAAAATAAATGGGTCATGCTATCTCTAAATATTCCCAAGAGTGAGAACAAGCTATGATATAAGTTATATTGTATAATAAATGTAAGTAATTGAACTCCGAATTTTTCGCAAAACTCAAGAACATTTAAACCATGAAATATAAAAAACACATGAAAACCAAAACAATCCATATCCATAGCCTGGATTGTCCATACCTATCATAACGATCGCCTATACCATGGAAACAAACTAGTATCACTCGTTATGATCTAATATCGAGAATCGTCCATACCATGAAACAACCATAGCTAATCACTAAAGTTTGTCCATACCAATCCAAACGATTGTAGAATACATAGCATGACACAAAAGAATAAAAATAAATCCATAAGTATTTCTTTTTAGGATTTATCGGCCCTCGGTCGAACTCTAAAATGAAACATACTCTAAAGTGTCAAATGCTATCGCTTTCAGTCATCATGAGAACTTAACCAAAACGTCATGTACCCCCGGTGAAATTCAAGTATTTACTAGAGTCTAGTAAATCTCATCCATTCCAGATACTACTGGAAAACCTAAAGCAGCCACATGTCGCACACTAAAAGAGAATAAAACTCTAAAGTGTTAAATTGTAACAACGTAGAATTTGATCACCTTTAAGTATGGATATTTAAATATAATTCTAATAATTAACCAATGAATTTTATGACTAAAATAAACTCCTTTTAAATAATAACAAATGATAGTGAAATCATTTCTAAATTTTGTTTACAAAAATAATTAGTTCGAAGAAGATTGAAAATGTGATTGGAAGTCGTTATCTGAATTTTCGATTGTTCGTTAACTAAAAGTTATCGAACATGTCATAACACTTTTAAACACACATACATACATTTATAAATCACCTTAGTCGTGTTGGAATGTACATGTATGTACACTTAAGAATGCATTTATATATGTGTACAAGATATGGTTTTGTTTTAAAATTTAAAAATATATATAATATATAAGATTCTTCTTCCAACATTTAGTACAAATGAAGTCATAGCATGTTTCTTTTGATACGAAAGGGGGGGGGGGCGTAGGATGGGAGCATATAATGAGGGGGAAAGGGAAGGGGTGAGGTGGCAAAGTGTGGGGGGGGGGGGGGTTAAAATACTAATGGATTTTGGTAAATTCATTTGTTAACATATAATAAAAGCAAAATTTCTTAATTTATTTTCATTTTTCCTCGTTCTTATCTTCATTTCCAAAATTTCTAAGCTCATAAGAAATTATTTCATGGATTTCTAATATGTTTCAAAGTTTTAAAAGTCTTAGATTTCCACTTTAATTCCTTCTGAAGCTTCTAAAAACACTTTTTCATCATCTACGTAACTTCCTCGCCAAAAATCAAGTCCACTTCCACCTTATATTGTCAAGACTGAACCCATATTGCTTAGGGCCGAACCCTTTTGTGGCTATAAACCACTTAAAGACTTTATTTTTTCAAGTTTAGTTAAAGATCTAAGGCATAATTGAGTTATAGAAAGAGTTCGCTTGAAATAAGGGAACTTTGGTGAGTAAATTTTAAACCTCTTTGGGAAATATATTTGCTTTATATATATGGTGATTATATAGTTATGCACATGTTGTTTATTGTTTGGATTATGGCATGGTTTTGGTGTATGTCTATGCGATAGCTTGTGTTTAAGTTATGGACTTGAAATGGTTTTGTTTATGTATGGAGTGGTATGCTTATGTTTGTACAAGTATTGATATGTCATGAATGGTTTGGAAGTTAGAGTTGCGACATGTTAAAAAGGACTACATATCCTCTTTGAAAATTAAATCGTTTTACTTGTTTAGCTTAGTAAATGTTTTGTTTATTTTTAATTCTAAATTAGTTAAAGTTTTAAACTTTCTTCCTTTATGTATTTTTAAAATAAACAAGAGTGAAGTTTAAGTTTTGAATGGTAACTTAGAAAAGTAATTCTAAGTTATGGCATCCATAGGGATAGCCACTATGGATGCAGTTCGAAAATATAGGATTTTCAAGTTTTCTTTTAAAATTATCTAAAACCATTTCAAACTTAATTAGGTATACAAAAATTAATTAAATTTTAATTTATGAGTTTAATAATTAATTTAATTTAAATAGTTATTAATTAATTAAGTTAAGTAATTAGGTTTAAGAATCAATTAATTAAGTTAATCATTTATAGTTAATTAAGAAGTTTTAATTAATGGTTAATTAAGTTAAGAGGTAATTATTTTAATTAATTTTGTTTAATTAAGTTAGTTAATTTTAAATTAATTATTTGATTAGTATTTAATTATTTAATTAATTAATATTTGATTAAGATTATTTATTTATGTAATTACTAATAAATTAAGATTAAATTTATAATAAACAATTATCAAACAAAGTCTAATTATTTATTTTTTAACTAATTAGGATTTAATTATTATTCAACTGGATATTAATTATTTAATTAATTTTTTATTAATAAAGGATAATTATTAGTAATTAACAAGAATTAACTATAATAGTGAAGGTTTTAAATTTTGATTTAAGAATAATTAATTAAAGATAAATTGAGCTTTAGTTTATGATTTAATGATGATTTATTTATTATTTTAAACTCCAGTAGTTTTTTATTTTAATTGAACCTTCTTCTCTCAGTTAATTGTTTTTAAACCAATTGTCTCTTGTCCATGCCATTATGTAGCCAAACAAAAAGTGGTTATAGTAAAACGTTGACATGTTTTATTGAAAGTAAGTCGATTTGTACTTATCATAAAGATTGCTTTCGAAAACGTGATAAATGCAAGGGATTTAATTTCGATAACCAAGCAGATAACTTAAGCATATGAAAGGTAATTCCATATGTAAATCTTTACACCTAGATAATGGAGTTATTTACTATCTATAACTTTACTCTTTAACATTATCGAATGTTGGTTCGAGGAGAACGGGAATGGATAATGGTGTTATCTGAAAACCACTTCGAACTAACGTAAGTGTTCGTATTGGAACTAGTGAATGCAAAGTATAAGATGAAGATTTTGAAGTGCAAGGACAATTTGTCGATAGAGTTAGGGGTATGCCCTAGGGGAATTATGTAATTTATTACATATATCAAACTCGCTGAACAATCTTGTTCACAGTAAAGGTGTTTCTTTCTATTATGTACTTGATATAATGTGGTTATGTTAATTAAATTAATTAAAAGTATATTTAATAAAAAATCCATAAATGGTATATTTTGTGACAGTAGTCACATAATGTTGTACATGTGAGTAATTTATCACAATAAAACAAATAAACAATTTTAAATGTTCATAGTCAAAATGAATCGAGACTGGATATCAATGTATATGTTGAGACTAGAGCATGTAACGCTCTCCAAATATTGGAAAGTGTATTACTCATGATTGTTGGGGGCATCCAGGGATTACTTGCTAATAATTATTGGATAAATATGGAATGACTCACTCGATATTTTTCTGTTGGTTAATATAACTAAGGTCAAGTGAAGAATATCGATGTGACTAATTTACGTAGTTCTTTTGACTTGAGAATATTGTTGATCTTCAATGTGAAAGCTCCACTTTGATTATAGTTAAATCATGGCACGACGTCCGTCGAACGACTATAGTTGAGTCGAATGGAAGCACTGAAAGTGAAACACTATTCAAGAGAGGATTTGTCTTCTCAGTTATATGAGTTTAGCATCACGGTCAACCAAAGTTGACTCAAAGTCAATGTCTATAGCTAGATAATTTCGATTAATAATAATTGTTATTATTGAACCAAGGACTTTGTGTTTGGACTATAAAGTTGAATGAGGATGATAGTGGAATTTTGACAATTACCAAATTCCATAAATCCAAAGTGATATAATTTTGTTGAAGAGAACTTGTAACGACCCGCCATTCATTCCATAGAATGACACAACATTTAATAAGAAAGAAAGGGATAGAAAAGAGAAAAGGCAGAGAAGAAAGTACTAAACAAGATCAGAACCTCACAGCGGAACGAATAATTTATATTAGTCACATAAGTACTACATAGTATACAACATCTATCAGAGTTACATAGCTCTTACAACACAAACTAGATAGTTATAAACATCTATCTATTATTTACAACTCAAGTATAACACAAAGATACGGAATTAACACTAGCACAGTGGAAACACTGTATCTACACGTTGAAGTCTCCTGCTCCAAATTTTCTCCAGAACTCGTCAAAGCTAACCTGAATCCCTTGTCTACTCGTAAAGATTTGAGTACCCAAGAGTTTAAGAAAAACAGAATAAACTCCAGGTACAATATGGGTCTGGTGTGAGTAAACGGTTAAAGTTGCTTAACTTTTGAAGCCTTTTGAAAACAAAGGTATCACGTAAGACTTCCCACACATAAACATGGGTAAGTTTTTACCTTACGCTAAACAAAACATTTGATAAGAAATCCAGTGATATTGTAATAGGGTCTAGGATTTTCAAGTAAATTAGAAAATAGGCGAAATTGTTACATTTTTTAAATTCCAGCATACTAGCCACAATGTGGGTTATACAATCAAATCCGATGGCACTTATTGGAGTTTGGATTCCATACAATGGCAGGGCTATTGGGGTACCGTCCATCACAGTACGAGGCCAAGATCATCGTACCGAGGATTACTCCCAATCCCTTGCAACACAAAGCCAGAATCCTCCCTTATTGGATAGTCCCGAACAAGACAACCCAGTAGTTGGTGCGCAATTCCAACTGCCCGCACAGTCGAATAAAAAGGGACCTCTAGACAGAGGGAAATCTTGTCCTACTTGGGTGCTACTGTAACAACCCGGTATTTTGCATCAATTATAATCGACAATTTAAACAATTAATATTGACACAAATTTCCATTTGATGTTTTTAAATTTGAATTAAAATTCTTTTATAAATTTTTAAAAGGAATTTTGGGCTTCGAAATTAAATAGTGGTCTATATTTTATTGGGCCGTGATAATTTGCTAAGGCTTTTAACCGGTTTCTTTTCCCCCTTTTAATTCATTCTCGTTCGAGACCTAAAACGAACGAACGAAAATAAAATGGAGGCTGTCTCATTCGCCCCCTTCTCCAGATTAGGACTTCTCGAAAATCGAAGATGCCGATGCTCGATTGAAGAGGCGATTCAGCGTCTGGTTCGTCCATCGATGGCCTCCTCGTAGATTGCTCCAGCTGCTTCGACTCGTGAGAAGGTGAGTGATCATTCGCTCACATCTAATTCATCTCGCGTTCGACTATTTACTTTTGTTTGAATGTCGAAATTGTTTTGATGATTCCAATTCACCCACGGCTTCAGTTTTTGTAACTTCAATCACTTGATTTTGGGCACTGACTTGTGTAAGGTCGGCCCTGGCATTTTTGTGACAGTTGATTGTGATTTCGTCCTTGACTTTTTCGAATTTGATATTTCTTGCGTTTGATTTGTTCAAAACTATTTTAGCCTTCCTTGATATGTTGATACTCGACTAAGACCATGCTTTATTCCCTTGTTTCGTTTGCTGTACATGCACGCACTTGTCTTCTCACGTATGACTGCACTTGTGTTGCTTTCCATACCTGTCTTCTTGCTCGTTACTGCTTTGTGCATGCCTGATCTTCCATGTATATGCATAAGTATATATGTACGAATATATGTGTGAACTTTCTTTGGATTGTGCTGTTTAGTATAAGATGCTCTGTCCATCCTTGCTGAAATTGGACTTTGATCTAAAACTCGACTTTGAATTGCAGTCTTGATTCCAACTGTTGATTTGTGTTTGTGGTGATGTCCTGATCTTCCATGTTGTTGCTTGAATCTTGATAAAGCCTGTATATTTGAGCTTCATGTTGTTTCAGTTAGACATATTGCGGTTGACTTTGTATGTTCATGTGTATCATTGTGTACCGCTGTTGTGTTGGCACCCTGCTCTGTTGCACCATCTTGCTCTGTGCATCCTATTGCATATGTACACTTGTTGATGTTGCCACTTCATTTCAGTGTGCATGCATGTGTATTCACCCCTGTAGTATATCCTGATGCTTTTAGTCATGTTGAACTGTTTATATGCATTTGCATTCGTTCACTTGTAGGGAACTGTTACTTGTATTGATGCCTTGTCCTCCTTTCTTTTGGTTACCATTGCATTCATGTTGCAACTGCATTTTTCTTTTGCAGCATACATACTCTACTACTCTGATTTATCACATGCAAATGTTTGAGTTAGCCACCTACCTCATTTCAGTGATTGTAGTTTGTTTCCTATCAGCACTTTACTGCCTTCATGTCCTTCATGTAGCATGTTCTCTGAAGCACATTTGTGCAATTTGTCACTATACCATACATGACATAACTTGCATTTGAGTTGTTATTGTTGCCTGGAACTGTTGCCACAACGTTCTTGTGCATTTTCCATTTAAGTGAAATCGATTTCACTATTGGGCACTTGAGTTTCTCTGAGCATTTGTTCCAGAATATTTTTGCTCTTTGGTCTGCATACCTGTTGCACTACATGAATTCATGCACTGATCATCTCCTTTGCACTCTGTGCTATATGTAGCTTGCACTTGCATCGTCACCTGGCCAACACCTCGTGTTTGACCATTTGTTGCAGCTGTCTTGACCACTTAAGACAGTTTGTCTACCTGTTTTATGAAGTATTGACCATATGTAAGGCAGTCTACATTTTTGATAATGGATTTACACTTGAACCTCTTGCCTGTTACACTGCCTCCATTCAAAAGTATTTGTTGCATGGAGCTCTGTTGTATATTTTATTATTTGACCTTGTACACATATGTTGCCCCTGTGTTGAACCGTAATTTATTTAGGTTTGACCTTGTGTCCGGTTGTGTACATTATCACTGTAGTGGCAAGGAAGTGCACGCAAGCGTGAACTGCAGCCACACGGTATTCATGGGGTACGTCATCACTGTTGTGGCAAGGCAGTGCACGCAATCGTGAACTGCAGCCACACGGTATTGGTTTTATTGTTATTTCTTTTGCTTTTGATTTATGGATCTATTTCTTATTCCATATGTTGTAGTGGCGAGGCAGTATACGCGTGCGTATACTGCAGCCCTACTCGTGTTGACCTTTTAATTGATGTTCCAATTGTTTTGAATTGGTTCGCGTTATATTTACCGTTATCTGATTTCTTATTTAAGAATCGGATAAGTAAATTTATTTCTGTGACTGTCGTCTATTCATTATTTAATTATTATTGCTTCTGTTCATTAATAACTGAGTTTGAATTAGACTGACCCGAGTATTATTTTCTTTTGAAATTTAATACTCGGGTCAGACCGAGTATTTTCAGGTTGTAGATATTCTGCTTTGGGATGCTGCTTGAGCTATGAAGACTTTTCATATCTTTTGGAGTTGTCGAGTCATAGTATAGGTTGATATGAATTCATGTATATTAGTCGATAATGTACTTGTATATATAACTTCCTGAGTCGACTGTTGTAGTTGTATCACATGTACCATGTCAAATGTATTGTAACTGACATCAGTTATTATATATATATATATATATATATATATATATATATATATGAGACTTTCTGTTTCATCTGTGTTCCGCATTTATATTATCTGTGTTATTAGTTTATATTTTGTCCTAGACTATTATAGCCACTGTGTAGCAGCTTTGAGTTTGCATCGGCATGTCGGATTTCTTCCTGAAATGAAATGCACGTTTTTACTATCTGGCATATCGGTGCTCGCCCAAAGCAATTACACGGATGGTCGCTCCTCAACAGCCTCATTCTCCGTGCTAGTTGACAGCATTACACCGTAGTGTTCTTGGCTAGCATGGGTATAGAGGTGGGGCGTCACAGCTTGGTATCGGAGCCTGGGGTTTAGGACGAATATAAAACATAACTTAGATAGTACATGTGTTACAACTATTTGTCGACGTTTTATCTCTCATCTTTGCCTAAGATCATTTCTGATTGTTAGGTATGAATTCCTAACGCTTTTTCATGAGCATTGCTGCAACTCTAACCCACTTCGATTTGAGCTAGCATTGTTTATTCAAACTGCTGTATATATGCATTCTTGTCTCTGATTCGTGTACTTAATGCAGTCTCCATGCAGTTGGGTTGTGAGTATCAATTTTTGAGACAAATTGCATTTCAATTGTCGACTCTGTCTGTTTGTCCATGGTTTTTGGTTTTCATGTGCCTCTCTCTGATAGTTTTAAAATTTCTTTGGTATAAAAGAAATTGTCTTGGACTTTGCCTTGTCGATATTGACGTTGACTTGACTTTTACTTTTGTTAAAGTCATTCATGCATTTATGCTCGTTTTGCTTCGTTTTTCCAATTGCTGATCGATTCTTCTTTTCCGGTTAGTTTTTATCACCTTTTTCGACTTTGATATATTCTATTTCAGGAATTTTTGGGTATTCCTACTTTGATGGATTGGCATCGAATTCTTTGGATTTTATTCACGCCTTCGAATGTGAATTTTAGTGAATTGATTTGGTTCCCAAATTTAATCGATTCTTGATTATTTCCCGATTTGTTGCTATTATTTATTAGCAACTTTGATGACATTTTCTTTAGGATTTTTGTGAACATGCCTTTCGATAAATTCGGTATCGATTTCTTTGGATTCTATTCACGTCTTCGTATGTGAAATTCTGGTGATTGATTGTTTCTACAATCATTTTTGTGACTTGTCACTTTAAAAATATAAAGGTTTCAATACTAGTAGTAAATATCAAAACTCTTTTATCAAAATGTTTTCAACTCTATTTTCAATATCAAACTCTTTTCCTAAACCATTTTTCAATCTACTAGTACATACAAGCCTTTACCTCACTCGGACGAGAAATCTAATTAAACGGCTTAGTAAAACAAGTGGTATGAAATGCTTGCGTTTGCTTCGTCGGTTAATTCTTGGACTTATTTGATTGAACCTCTTGTGACAATTTTATTAGTGAAGATTTACAGTTTGTTCGTAAATATTTAAGTTAAGCAAGTGGTTATGGGACATGAAGCTAAACTTTTATATTCACTAACTTAGTGTAATTGACACTTCTCGTTGATCATGACGATCATTCTTATGATTTAGACTAGCAATTGTGCGATGTCTCCTTTTGGTTAGGCTAGACACCACTTGTGTGATTCCATTCACACATACCTTTTCAGTTAGCCTAGTCACCACTTGTGTGATTCCACTCACACATACTTTTGTTTTGTTTGCGAGGTTAGACTAGACACCACTTGTGTGATTCCACTCACACATACCTTTTTGATTTTTGGTTAGTCTAGACCTCAATCTGTGTGATTCCGACTCAAACATGTGGGGTAGCGCACCACGGTCTTCGGGCCATTCGTGTGTCAAAATTAATGGCTTGCAACCATGAGATAGCGTCTCGTTTTGCGTTGCACGTGTTGGTGATTTTCATGCTCATGTGTAGGTGAGATTCCGTGCTCCCGTTCTCGCTTTGCGTTGCACGTGTTGATGATTTTTCATGCTCACGTGTAGGTGAGATTCCATGCTCCCGTTCTCGCTTTGCGTTGCACGTGTTGATGATTTTTCATGCTCACGTGTAGGTGAGATTCCGTGCTCCCGTTCTCGCTTTGCGTTGCACGTGTTGATGATTTTTCATGCTCACGTGTAGGTGAGATTCCGTGCTCCCGTTCTCGCTTTGCGTTGCACGTGTTGGTGATTTTCATGCTCATGTGTAGGTGAGATTCCGTGCTCCCGTTCTCGCTTTGCGTTGCACGTGTTGGTGATTTTTCATGCTCACGTGTAGGTGAGATTCCGTGCCCCCGTTCTCGCTTTGCGTTGTATGTGTTGGTGATTTTCATGCTCATGTGTAGGTGAGATTCCGTGCTCCCGTTCTCGCTTTGCGTTGCACGTGTTGGTGAGTTTTCATGCTCGGATGTAGGTGAGTTTTCGTGCTCCCGTTCTCGTTATGCGTTGCACGTGCTGATGAATTTTTATGCTCGCATGTAGGTGAGTTTTCGTGCTCTCGTTCTCGCTTTGCGTTGCACGTGTTGATGAGTTTTCATGCTCGCGTGTAGGTGAGTTTTCATGCTCCCGTTCTCGCTTTGTGTTATATGTGCTGATGGGTTTTCATGCTCGCGTGTAGGTGAGTTTTCATGCTCCCGTTCTCGCTTTGCGTTACATATACTGATGAGTTTTCATGCTCGCGTGTAGGTGAGTTTTCATACTCTCCTTTGAGTTTTCACACTCCGTTCGAGTTTTCATACTCCGTTCGAGTTTTCATACTCTCCTTCGAGTTTTCATACTCCGTTCGAGTTTTCATACTCTCCTTCGAGTTTTCATACTCCATTCGAGTTTTCATACTCCGTTCGAGTTTTCATACTCTCCTTCGAGTTTTCATACTCCGTTCGAGTTTTCATACTCTCCTTCGAGTTTTCATACTCCGTTCGAGTTTTCATACTCTCCGTTCGAGTTTTCATACTCTCCTTCGAGTTTTCATACTCTCATTCGAGTTTTCATACTCCCGCTCGAGTTTTCATACTCTTATCTTGTGATTTCTGGATTTCTTGTGTAGTCTTCTGGAATTTGTGCTTCACCCATTTTCGTGATTTCTATTGATAAGTTTTATCAATTTTTGTGCATTGGTGAATTCGTGTGTCATTGACTTGTTATGAATACAAGTTTAGGGTATGATATCCCTTTCTATCTTTGAGAGGATTCTTGTGACATTTTCGATGAATGAAAATCCACTTATCGAAGTTGCTACTGTTATCGCTGTTTTAATCATGTGTTTTAAAAAATTGTATCAAAATAAAAATCGTTTTCAAAATTTTTATAGTTTACGCTTTCAAAAGAATGAGAAAGCGATTTAAACGTTTCATCAAAATCGAGGACTATGACCCCTTTCTTTTACTGATTCGTTTAATTCCGGACTTGTCCGTTTGAGATTGAAAATTTGTGAATTCCTTTTATGAAATTAAAAGAATATTTTGTGATTGTATTGCCCATTGAGTGCTTTAAGAATTCTGGTCGATGCGCTTGATCAACGTTATCGATAGGAATCTCCTAGACGCTTTGATGAGACAATCAGACACAGTAAATTGAATTTTAAAATGTAAATTTGTCTGAAAAGATAATTACATAAAGTAAATCGAAAATTTTGAAAATTTTAGATTTTCGGGAAAGAATATTATTTAAAACAACTCTTTTTCGATACTAATATTCTTGTGATTCCAGAGGGAACCAAGACTTTACCGTTTGTACCAATGCTAATCGTATTGGTTTGCATGCCATTCTCTTTCATATGAGAACGTGCTGTCTCTTGTGTTTCTAAATCATTAGTGCCTATTGAGACTAGATATGTCACTCATGATCTAGTGCTCTTGGCTATTGATTTCGTTCTTCAAAATTTGGCATCATTATTTTTGGGTGAGAAATTTGTTCTCTACCCTGATCATGAATCTTGGGAATATTTATTTTCTCATAAGGAACTTAATTTGCGTCAACCACGTTGACTCGAGTTCCTTACATCTTATGATCTTGATATTATTTACCACTCCCAGATGGGAAATCGTGTTGCCGATACACTTAGTCGTAGGCAACAAGTGGTTGTTTCTTTGATGATGTCCAAATGGAATCATCTTTTTACCAAGTTCATCAAACGTTTCGATGTACTTCGTTTTATTGAGCTTCGTCTCATTCCTTTTATGGACTTATGTCTGATGTTCTTTTATGTTGATCGGTTCATCAGATGTACCGTTATTGTACTATATCGATGTCTCGACTTTTCGGTTCATTGGACGTACTGTTTTTGTACTACGTCGGCGTTCCGAATTAATGAAGCTTTGATTCATCTGGCGTATGGTTATTGTACTACGCTGTTGTTCCAAATTATTCGTGTCTCACCTACGAAAGGTGTTGTGCGTTTCAGTTGGTCGGGAAAGTTAGTGCCTCGATATTTTGGACCATTTCCTATCACTGAACGTATTGGTTTCTTGGCTTATCGCCTCTTATTACCGGCTCAATTTTCTGTTATTTATGACGCTTTCACACGTCTTCCTTCTACGGAAATGCCTTAGGGGTTCCGATTTTTTTTTATTCTTGAGCCCGGTGTTGTTGAAGAAATTGAAGTTTCACCAGATTTGACTTTGAGCAACTTTCTATTCACATCAATGTTTCGGGGGTTCATCACCTTCGAAATAAAGATGTTCTACTCGTGAAAGTTCAGTGTTCTCTAGTTCTATGGATTTCACTTTGGAATCCAGAGAATTCATCGAGCAAACACGTTCTGGCTTTCTCTTTCATGCTCTATATGGTGAACTTCTTATTTTCAAATTTCATCATTTTATGATGACATGCTTTTTTTGGATGTTACCTTTTGTCCATTTATTCCTTAAGATTGCATGGACGCAATTTCTTTAAGGAGGGGAGTTTGTAACAACCCGGTATTTTGCATCAATTATAATCGACAATTTAAACGATTAAGATTGACACAAATTTCCATTTGAAGTTTTTAAATTTGAATTAAAATTCTTTTATAAATTTTTAAAAGGAATTTTGGGCTTCGAAATTAAATAGTGGTCCATATTTTATTGGGTCGTGATAATTTGCTAAGGCTTTTAACCGGTTTCTTTTCCCCCTTTTAATTCATTCTCGTTCGAGACCTAAAACGAACAAACGAAAATAAAATGGAGGCTTTCTCGTTCGCCCCCTTTTCCAGATTAGGGCTTCTCGAAAATCGAAGATGCCGATGCTCGATTGAAGAGGCGATTCAGCGTCTGGTTCGTCCATCGATGGCCTCCTCGTAGCTTGCTCCAGCTGCTTCGACTCGTGAGAAGGTGAGTGATCATTCGCTCACATCTAATTCATCTCGCGTTCGACTGTTTATTTTTGTTTGAATGTCGAAATTGTTTTGATGATTCCAATTCACCCACGGCTTCAGTTTTTGTGACTTCAATCACTTGATTTTGGGCACTGACTTGTGTAAGGTCGGCCTTGGCATTTTTGTGACAGTTGATTGTGATTTCGTCCTTGACTTTTTCGAATTTGATATTTCTTGCGTTTGATTTGTTCAAAACTATTTCAGCCTTCCTTGATATGTTGATACTCGACTAAGACCATGCTTTATTCCCTTGTTTCGTTTGCTGTATATGCACGCACTTGTCTTCTCACGTATGACTTCACTTGTGTTGCTTTCCATACCTGTCTTCTTGCTCGTTACTGCTTTGTGCATGCCTGAGCTTCCATGTATATGCATAAGTATATATGTACGAATATATGTGTGAACTTTCTTTGGATTGTGCTGTTTAGTATAAGATGCTCTGTCCATCCTTGCTGAAATTGGACTTTGATCTAAAACTCGACTTTGAATTGCAGTCTTGATTCCAACTGTTGATTTGTGTTTGTGGTGATGTCCTGATCTTCCATGTTGTTGCTTGAATCTTGATAAAGCCTGTATATTTGAGCTTCATGTTGTTTTAGTTAGACATATTGCGGTTGACTTTGTATGTTCATGTGTATCATTGTGTACCGCTGTTGTGCTGGCACCCTGCTCTGTTGCACCATCTTGCTCTGTGCAACCTATTGCATATGTACACTTGTTGATGTTGCCACTTCATTTCAGTGTGCATGCATGTGTATTCACCCCTGTAGTATATCCTGATGCTTTGAGTCATGTTGAACTGTTTATATGCATTTGCATTCGTTCACTTGTAGGGAACTGTTACTTGTATTGATGCCTTGTCCTCCTTTCTTTTGGTTACCATTGCATTCATGTTGCAACTACATTTTTCTTTTGCAGCATACATACTCTACTACTCTGATATATCACATGCAAATGTTTGAGTTAGCCACCTACCTCATTTCAGTGATTGTAGTTTGTTTCCTATCAGCACTTTACTGCCTTCATGTCCTTCATGTAGCATGTTCTCTGAAGCACATTTGTGCTTGTTTGTGCAATTTGTCACTGTACCATACATGACATAGCTTGCATTTGAGTTGTTATTGTTGCCTGGAACTGTTGCCACAACGTTCTTGTGCATTTTCTATTTAAGTGAAATTGATTTCATTATTGGGCACTTGAGTTTCTCTGAGCATTTGTTCCAGAATATTTTTGCTCTTTGGTCTGCATACCTGTTGCACTACATGAATTCATGCACTGATCATCTCCTTTGCACTCTGTGCTATATGTAGCTTGCACTTGCATCGTGACCTGGCCAACACCTCGTGTTTGACCATTTGTTGCAGCTGTCTTGACCACTTAAGACAGTTTGTCTACCTGTTTTATGAAGTATTGACCATATGTAAGGCAGTCTACATTTTTGATAATGGATTTACGCTTGAACCTCTTGCCTGTTACACCGCCTCCATTCAAAAGTATTTGTTGCATGGAGCTCTGTTGTATATTTGATTATTTGACCTTGTACACATATGTTGCCCCTGTGTTGAACCGTAATTTATTTGGGTTTGACCTTGTGTCCGGTTGTGTACATTATCACTGTAGTGGCAAGACAGTGCACGCAAGCGTGAACTGCAGCCACACGGTATTCATGGGGTACGTCATCACTGTTGTGGTAAGGCAGTGCACGCAAGCGTGAACTGCAGCCACACGGTATTGGTTTTATTGTTATATCTTTTGATTTTGATTTATGGATCTATTTCGTATTCCATATGTTGTAGTGGCGAGGCAGTATACGCGTGCGTATAGTGCAGCCCTACTCGTGTTGACCTTTTAATTGATGTTCCAATTGTTTTGAATTGGTTCGCGTTATATTTACCGTTATCTGATTTCTTATTCAAGAATCGAATAGGTAAATTTATTTCTGCGACTGTCGTCTATTCATTATTTAATTATTATTGCTTCTGTGCATTAATAACTGAGTTTGAATTAGACTGACCAGAGTATTATTTTCTTTTAAAATTAAATACTCGGGTCAGACCGAGTATTTTCAGGTTGTAGATATTCTGCTTTGGGATGCTGCTTGAGCTATGAAGACTTTTCATATCTTTTGGAGTTGTCGAGTCATAGTATAGGTTGATATGTATTCATGTATATTAGTCGATAATGTACTTGTATATATAACTTCCTGAGTCGACTGTTGTAGTTGTATCACATGTACCGTGTCAAATGTATTGTAACTGACATCAGTTATTATATATATATATATATATATATATATATATATATGAGACTTTCTGTTTCATCTGTGTTCCGCATTTATATTATCTGTGTTATTAGTTTATATTTTGTCCTAGACTATTATAGCCACTGTGTAGTAGCTTTGAGTTTGCATCAGCATGTCAGATTTCCTCCTGAAATAAAATGCACGTTTTTACTATCTGGCTTATCGGTGCTCGCCCAAAGCAATTACACGGATGGTCGCTCCTCAACAGCCTCATTCTCCGTGCTAGTTGACAGCATTACACTGTAGCGTTCTTGGCTAGCGTGGGTATAGAGGTGGGGCGTCACAGCTACCCACTTAGCCTTGCTGCACCTCCCATGTTTTAGCCATTCCCGGTTGATGAGGCTTGAGTCTATGATTACCTTTATAGAACGCATCTATCTTTGAATGCTCACCGTCTACCCGACGATGTGCTGAAAGCATTCAATCCATACAAGTTCGTTCCAGGTTCGAACGAAACCGAAGGCATTATCTCATTACACTCGTTTTGGAATCACCCTCAGAGTTAACGACAATAACCCTTGCAGTTAAAACTCCATCTCGATCTTCACCTTGAGATGTTACGACCTATCGTTTAACTTGTATCGATGTGGTTTTCGAATAATCAAATTTGATACCTGATCCTGGTCTCATCGAAATCCAAACGTATCTTAACGGCCTAGTTGTTTAAGGTTTAAACAATTCAATTCAATTCAATACTTGAATTCACACAGCATTTAACACAGATGAATATCACACATTTATCACAGATATATCCAATATCACAGAAGATCACAGCATATCATCCAATAGATGTCATCAAATTTAGATGTTCTACACAATCATCCATAAGCAACAATTATTAATCCATGTTATAATTAATTTAATCAACTTAAATTAAATTAATTACTTTAATAATTAATCTCTAACCTTGCATAAAAAACATTAATTAATTACAACCTTTTAATTGATTAATCATCCATTAAATATTAAAAATATTGATTAATTATTCATCAATTACATAAAGTAATTACCCTTTAATTAATTTCACAAATCAATTATCCTCAACTATTTACAGTAATTAACCTTTAATTACCTTCATTAATTATATTAATTAATGATCCTTAATTACTTACTTCCCTTAATTAATTAACTATAATTAATTACATTAATCCTTAATTAATTACATTAATTAATTAAACTTTAACTAATCACTTTTATCAATAAATCTTACTTAATCATAAATAGTAATTGCCATCTTGTAATTACTTATATTAATTAATTAACTCCTTAATTAATTATATTAATCCATTGCTTAATTAAACTAAGTAATTAATCTTTAATTACTTTTACAAAGTAATTATACTTTAATTTCTTCCCACTAAATAATTCTTTTTAATTAATTACATCCAGTAATTATACATTAATTACGTACACTAAGTATTACACTATCAATCTTATTAAGTAATTATACTTAATCAATCACCAAATGATTATCTTTAATAATTAACAAATTAATTAACTTAAGTTAATCACATTCATTTCATTAATTACAATTGGAAATTTACCCCTTAATTACCCTTTAAACAAATTAATTAATCCTTAATTACAGATTACCCCTTAATTACCCTTTAAACCTTAGTTATCAATTAAAAAAACTTAATCACAATCAATTAATCCTTAATTAATCAGTTAATCAATCCTCATTAACAATTAATTAACCCTTAATAACAGTTAATTAATCCTTAATTAACTTCAATTATAGATTAATAATTTCTTAATTATTAATTAATAAAGCCTAATTATTAATTAATAAAACTTGATTACAAATTAAGTACTTTTTAATTACAAGGTAATTAATCTCTAATTATTAATTAATTATACTTGATTATAAATTGATTAACCTCTGATTAATTAACTTATAACCCGTAATTATTCATTTTAAATAAATAAATTAATTATACCTAATTTTCTTAATTAACTTAATTTATTTAAAGATAATAAAACTTGAACATCTTAAGATAAAACATTATCTTTCTAATGCCTTAATTACCATAAAAACATTGTAAACCATTTTATCTTAATAATTAATTTTGCTTAATTAAATCATTAATTAAATTTTTAAAATAATCAATAATTTGATAAATTAAATTTACAAAACATAACTTTTAAAAATACTTAAAACATTTATCAATTAATAGTTTTTAAAAACCAGTTTCAAATTTGAATTTTATAAACTTGCTTTTATAAATACCTTTAAAAATTTATTTCTAACTCAACCTTTAAAAATTAACTTAAAACTTTACTTAATAAAATTTTAGTTAAACAAATTTCAAAACCTCTTAACACATTGTTAAAGAAAACATTTATTATGTATAAAGTAAATTAATGTAAGAAGATTTAAACCAAATTAAAGTTTAAATTTCAAAACTTAGATTTTAAAACTTTTTTTTTTAAATTTACTCGGCACATGCATCCGGACAAACCCAAAATCTACTCAGGTATAACCTGAGTTCTCTTTCCATTTAAAATTTAGTTTTAGTTTTAAATTTAAATTTTTAAAACCTGGAACCAAATCCCCTTGGAACTACTCGAGTTCCCACTCGAGTCAGTACCTCCAAAATTCGATCTCCCCTTCGAATTCAACCCACAACCTAAAAACAACTGACACAACCTCCCATGTGCACATGCACCAGCGCCAGAGTCGCTCTTCACCTCCGATGAACCCTCCTGCATATCGAACATCAATACAACAACCATCCCTATCACCAAATCCCAAAAACAAGCCTCGATCCAAAATCGAATAGTCCAGTTAAAACTGGAGCCAAACCCCTTGGCCAAAACCACCTCGAACCCGTACCTCTGACCATCAGACGATGTGCTACCCCATCCACTGCATCTCCGATCAACCACGAACCTATCTCCAAAGTCTCATCGAACCCGATGCACCAGAGAAGAAATAGTGATCCCATTTACCCAGTTCGACCAAATTAGGTTTAAAAATTAATCAGCTCGTGGCCAACGCCATGACCATCTGGCACCCCACCAGCCATTTTTGTCATACTTCCTGATCCTTCCTCACCTCCACCCAAGACCTCGATCATCCTAGACCTTGTGGCCATCAGAAATAGCTCAGAAATCCAATTTTAGACATCCCCAAAATTCAATTTCATTACTTCATTAAAAATTGTGATTTCAATTTTAAAAATCCTAACTTTCTAAGTTGATTCAAGTTATAATCCTGAATCAACAAATTGCAATGATCGACTTTAACATGATTTAAAAAAATTCCACTATCTTTCCATTTTCCAGTTAAGTATCCAAATATTTTACTTAACTTCATTTTTATGTTTTAATCTACGATTTAACAAACATTTCTTGTTTGAAAACTAAGTCACATTAGAGATCAGAAGAGGAGAGGATGGAATTTGAACAATATTTAAACTCTGGGATATGAAACAGAGAAGAGCATTGATATAGCAGACATGCACACATGAATACCATCAAATATACATAATTCTACACTTATATATACACATGCAGGGTATCATCATCACAAAGACTTCACGAGCAAAAATCATTAACTTATTTAAATTTTTAATAAAAATGTTTACTCACCTTTGAAAATGCAGAGAGTTTTAAAAAGAACCGGGAAGCTTTATTTCATTTGAAACTGAAAACTTGGGAAACTTTGAACACTTGAAACTGAAGCTTTGAAACAGATGACTTATAAAACAGGAAAACCTTGATTACTGCTATGTTGTTGAGGAGATTTCTTGACACTTTGCATTTTATAATGTATTCTTGGTTTACAGGCATGCTGAAAATTGGTTACATGCCTGAGTTTTAGGAGATTACAGGTTTAACACTTCCAGAATTTTTGATTTGAAAAAGATTTGAAACAGAGGTGGATTTTGGTTTGAGAATGGTTACAGGCTGATTTGAAAAGATTTTTTTTTTTTAAGAATTGGTTTCAGATTTTCTTGCTTACAGCATTTTGGTTTGCATTTGTCTTGACGAATGAATTTTAGGCTTTTGATTCATGTTAGAGAAAGTTTTCAGGTTTGTTCTGAATTTCAGGAAAGGTTTCAGGTTTTGATTGCACGAAAAATTTCTGGTTGAGAGATGAAGTTCATGTTTTGTGTTTTCTTTGTTATTAGAAATGAATATAGAAAAAGAGTTGAAGAAAGAAAGTGAATGTTTATATAGATTAAATTAGAATTAATTTTAAAATGAAAGAAAATAAAACAAATTAGTGACACTTGTCTATCACCCTATTAATGACTTAACACATGTTACTTTTCTCTTGATTTAATTACACTTCTATTTATTCATTTTTTTAATTTTAAAATGATTTTAAATGCGTTTTAATATAGATTTCCTAATTAATTAGTATGTTTCTTAATTTATAAATGCTTTTTTAATTTCAAATAAATAAAACTTTTAAAAGAAAATAAAATAAAATCCAATTATATTTTAAATAAGATCATATATAATATTTTAAACTCATTTTTAAATGCTAATTTAAAAGCTTTTGTAATTATTCTTATTAAATAAATACTTTTCAGAATTTCTATAAATAATTTCCTTTAAATAAAATAATATAAAACAATCTTATTTCAAAATACAAATCCTTATTCATATTTTATATCCAAAAATATTTTTAAGATATATATCTTTTAAATTCAAATTTTATATCCAAATTAAAATTCATTATAAAATCTAATTTAAAATTAATTTAAATAAATATAGATATCAATTTTAAACAAACACATTATTAATTATAAGTAATTATCCAATTTAAAATCAATTTAAATACACATATATATACATATTTAAATAACACTTATTAAATTTGAAACAATAAGTCTATTTAAAATCTATATTTAACAATAACTCATTATTAAATTGTTCGAAAATATCACTTTTGCCAATTTTAACTTATTTATAAAGATATTATCACATTTTAAATTCCTTGAAATTCTAGGATGTCACATTCCTCCCCCCTTGAAAGAATTTCATCCTAGAATTTAAAACAAAAGATAATCCAAAGTTTTTATTTCGTTTCAACAATTTCAAACATCTAAGCATACATATCAGCCATACATTATTAATCAAACTACCATTTTCAACCAAACAATCAATTCAGTCAAACAGACAACACTAGCTATCCGGATAGAGATCCGGATAAGCTTCCTAAATTATCCGAGTTTCCCTTGTACAGTTACTGGAATACTCGCTCTACTAAATCCAAACTAGCTATACTACAAAGCTACTGAGCTCCTACTCATTTAGATCGAAAATCTACACAAGATATCCGACCACACTCAAGACCGACTCAACAACCAAACCTTTCTGAACTGCTGGTTCCAAAACCAGTGATGGACCAAACACGTACTCCCTCATAGATACGTGAAATACATTAAATCCAAGTCCTCCAAACTGGAAATTCAACCCTGCAGACCAAAGCACTTATCCTTAAAATTCAGAAAGATCCAATGTATCTTGGAGCTAGCTTCCCGGTCTTACCCAATCTTATTGCTACCTTTACTGGAGAAAACCTCAACAACAACGAAGTCTCGAACTTTGAATTCCAAATTCCTCCGTCTCTTATCCACAGAACTCTTTTGACGATCCTGGGCTGCCTATAGATCCTTCCTTGACCAGCCCAACCTTCGCTGATGCTTCTTGAAACAAACTGGATCAAAAACAACCCAACAAAATGATCCTATCAAGATCAACCAAAAATCCATAACACAAACTCTATTCCACAATCATCAGTAGGCTTCAACTTACTTCTCCTATCTGGAAAAGACAAAACTAAAGCACTCACCAATATGACCTTCATATCCTAAATAAATATCCTGTACAAACCCTCTAATCCAAAATACTGCAACTTCCGGTTGCTTCCACTCTAGAAAAACTGCCACCTTGCTTCTGCTGCATAACTCTGATATGTAGAAGATGAGAATGTCGTCGATGAACACAGGCGCAGACTAGACATCACACCTCGAAAATAAGGTTCAACAGACCCATAAAGAGAAAACACAGAAGTTCCAAGAAATTCTAAGCTGCTTCACCAAATACTCTCTCGAGAAGCTATCCTTCTACCTAGTTGAATTACGGGTATCACTCCTGGAATCAAGTCGATAAGAAAACTAAATCTCCAATGTAGACAAACCTCCCCTGAGGACATCTGGAAAATCTCTGACAACTCAAGAGAACACTCAAACTATCGCATGTCACTTTTGCGATCAACCCATCCTAATTCCAAAGAAAACTGTTCTTGCTTTACCAATTAGAACAGCTTATGCTTATCTAGCCAATCCATCAAAGAAATGGATCCACTCTTCTGCTATTGAATTCCACATCTAGGAAACTGCTAAGCCAAAAGATCTTTCTACTGGCACACAAAACACTCCGAACTGCACTGCTGGCACAACTGCCAAAGACATCCTAATCCAAAGCTCCTTGAGAAACTCGGACCTTAAACAAAACACAAACAACCTGCTGAACTCAGCCATAACACCGAAACAGACACACTTCTTTAAACTTGTTCCAAAGAAAACATCTTCGGAGACATCCATAGTCACTGTGTCTCATCATGTAGCTACTACTTCCTGAGATTGCCAAGATACCATCACTTGCTTCTGTCAAACCGATAGATCCAAATTCTAAAAAATCCGCTCACACGAGCGCGATCAAACTTGCACTTCAAAGTTGAACTCCGAACCTTTAAAAGGTTTCTTCAAAGATCAATGAAATCCCTACACCATAGCAATGCTCATTCGAGACGGTATTGGGTCTACAGTCTCGACAGATACACTTCCAACCTCAACACTCAGACATCTTCCATTGGTAGTTGTGCTACACACACCACTACCCTTCCTACCTCTAGAATTCATATTGGAAAACCGAACAGGTAAACCAACAAATAGGTAGAAATATATATATTACAAGTATGCTCTCTCAAGATATACACCTCTCCAAAGCCTAGGTATTATCTCAACCTATGCTCTGATACAACTGTTACGATCCGCCATTGATTCCACTGAATGACGCATCATTAATAAGAAAGAAAGGGATAGAAAGAAAAAAGATAGAGAAGAAAGAACTAAACAAGATCAGAATCTCACAGCGGACCAAATAAATTATGTTAATCACATAAGTACTACATAGTATACAACATCTATCAGAGTTACACAGCTCTTACAACACAAACTAGACAGTTATAAACACATGTTAGTATTTACAACTCATGTACAACATAAAGATACAAAATTAACACTAGCACAGTGGAACCACTATATCTACACGCTGAAGCCTCCTGCTCCAAATTTCCTCCAGAACCCATCAAAGCTAACGTGAATCCCTTGGCTACTCTTAAAAATTTGAGTACCCAAGAGTTTAAGAAAAACAAAATAAACTTCGGGTCAGACATGGGTTTGGTGTGAGTAAACGGTTAAAGTTGCTTAACTTTAAAAACCTTTTGAAAACAAAGGTATCATGCAAGACTTCCCACATATAAACATGGGTAAGTTTTTACCTTACGCTAACCAAAGCATTTGGTAGGAAATCCAGTGATATTACAATAGGGTCTAGGATCTTCAAGTAAATTAGAAAATAGCCGAAATTATTACATTTATTAAATTCCAGCATACTAACCGCAATGTGGGCGATACAATCAAATCCGAGGGCACTTATTGGAGTTTGGATTGCATACAATGAAAGGGCTACTGGGGTACCGCCCATCACAGTACGGTGCCCAGATCACCGTACCGAGGATTACTCCCAATCCCCTACAACACAAAGCCGGAACGATCCCTTACTGCATAGTCCCGAACAAGACAACCCCGCAGTTGGTGCGCAATTCCAACTGCCCACACAGCCAAATAAAAAGGGACCTCTAGACAGGGGAAAACCTTTTCCTACTTGGGTACTACCCACTTAGCCTTGCTGCACCTTCCTAGCCATTCCCGGTTGATGAGGCTTGAAGCTTGTAACGACCCGTAATTTTCGATCCCGAAAACTCTAGATAGTTATGAAAAAGAAGAAAGAGATAGAAGAAAAAGAAGAAATAGTGTAACGACCCGAAATTTTCTAACCCGAAAATTCCAGATAGTTATGGAAAAGAAGGAAGAGTTAGAAGAAGAAGAACAGAAATAATCAACAACTCACATTCGCAGCGGATAAAATATAATAATAAATAATAACAGTTTACAAAGAATACTATATCCATCGATTACACTTAATATACATCAGAGTTTCACATATTCAGTCACTGAATATATACAATTATTATGTCTCAGGTTAACAATAATATAAGTACAGTGGAAATACTCTACACGCTATTGTCATCCAGCTCGCCTCTTGAGCTCCAGAACGTCCCTACCTGAAAATCTGTAATACTCGGTCTGACCCGAGCATTACATCAAAGTAACACCCGGGTCAGGCTGGAAACCAGCGTGAGTGTGACGAACCGGATTTTGCCCGTTCGAAAATCGACATCCATACTTTACATCGTATTCGAATGCCGTAGATTCGACCGTTCAAATCCGAGTCGCCGGAGCTTATAACACCATTATGTAAACAACACAGCGGAAGAAATAATGAATATCAATATACAACATCTGATACAACGCCCAGATACAACAGATGATATAATAGATATCGATATACATCAGAGATATGATACAATAAAATAGCAGCGGAAAGGAAAGTAGATAACATCAGCAGCGGAACAAATAACTCTAAGATAGTCTTCAAGGGAGAACTCCAATAGCAGCTCGAACCATCAACTCGATACCCTAAGACAAGCAAGTCTCGTCCATATCCAAAGACTAAAACTAGCTCCAGACAATCCACTGAACTTAACTATCTGAAAAAACCAACTCTAGACTGCTCGTGTGGAAAATAGTGAGCACCCAGAGTTTAGGAAAGGAACAATAAACTCCGGATCAGTCATGAGACTGGTGTGAGTAACAAAACAGTTTATCTTTTAAAAACAAACAGCAAGAGAATTTTTAAAATAAATTCGCAATGCTTTTTGAAAATGAAACTACCATAAGACCTCCCGCCACACACACAATGCAAACGCAGAATTGGAGGAGATTTCTTCTTATGATAGTCAAACATGCTTAATATGTAGAAAGTTCTTTGATATTATTATTATAAGTGCAAAGTGCAGAAAACATTTTGAATGTAGAATATAAATCTTAGCCAACATAGGCATTCCGCACTATGCCTACTATAGCTACCATGTTCAATAGCAGGTTACCACCACATTCCATGGCAGGTAATACAACTAAAACCGTACAGGGCTCGTATTGTTTCTTTGGATTTTCCAACAAATGGTCAGGCTAAGAAACTTCCTACTGCCACATGGGATCGCCTCTGGCGGGACGTCCCGAGAACCTAACCAGATCTCTGCCAACACAAGGCCGGGTTACCTCTGTAACTAGGTAACTACTACTCGAGCATGCCACTCCCCGGTCCTTTGGGACCTTTATCCGAGGCGCCTCTAAGCAAAAACCACACAGTAAATGAGATTGGAGCCACCACATAGGTAAATATCAGGGCTCCATACCTAATATCACCCTTTACCAGAAGGGAATGACACACCCTAAAGGGCGCGACCCTCATAACCTTGCCGCATCTTTCCTGTTTCGACCATTTCCGGGGTGTGAGGTCCTGATGCAGCCTCGTCCACAAAGCTGCGCTTTATACAAAAGCCATGCTATGATCACAAATGATCAACAAATGATCACCAACACATAGCAGCACTCAGCATGCCACACTACCAAATTGGGAGTATATCGCTGATAACCTTCAACTACATAACCTCTGAGCTCGTACGTCTCAGAGAAGGGTGTTAAGCTAAGAGAATAAATTCTCCGCCACATACAGATACGTATTTGAAAGAAATCTGCTTTATATCTCAAAGTGTAGTGTCAGACATACAACCATACAAGTCTGTTCCGGGTTCGAACAGAACTGAAGGCACTTCCGAAGAAGCCCTTGCAATCCGGGTATTCACAATCCCGATAGGACTTCTCATCACTTAAGAAATCTCTATACCGGCGCAACTCGGTGCAGAGACAATCGATAGGTCATCCTATCGTTCTCGTAAATACCCGGCCTTCACCACCGGTCTTCAATGCTATCCATAACGTCGAATCACATATTCGGAATGGGTTATACGACACAAAGGTCCTCTCCCGGCTAAACCGAATAATGAGCGCAACATTTAAAACATATGGATATAGGATTTCAATTAAGTCACAACTTAATAACTCAAAACTTTCCTTTAAATGGTTTAAACCAATTACCATTTTCAAATCTCTTAAACAAAAAGATTCATTTCACTAAGTTCACCCAGCTTCACAAAGACTCATTTATGGATTTCAAATCAATTCCCATTTCAATTGGAGTAACTCTTTTAAAATCATTAAAGTAAAGATTTAACTAATAGCTTTCAAACCGTTTCCATAACTTGGAAAATCATTTTCATTTTTAACTTAAAATCCCTTTTTACACGGTTTGGAAGTTCACTTCCTATATGTAAGCTTTTATTTTTTTGAAAACGAATAGTTTTCGTTTCAGAAAGATCCAATTTTATTTACACGAGTTAAAGCCTTTGAATTTAAATTCAAATTCCCAAATCAATAACTTTAAAATAGTTTAACTTATATAAACTGGTATAACATCTTTAGTCCCTAGTTTCCAAATCATAGAATTCAATTTCAAATATTGAATTCCAATTTAATTCAAAATTTTAAATTTCAAAACTCAATCAAGTTATTCAAAATAAATTTCATCTTTGAAATTGTACTTTAAACCGATTCCATTTCAAAAACATTTGAATTCAAATATGCAAACTAAAAAATCAGTTTAAAATCTGTGACTTAATCGATTTCCTCGTGAAATCCATATTTGTGTGTGTATAAGTGTGGTCCAGGGGTTTAACACAATAGTGCCACATCATTCAATCATCACAGTTCAAAATATAGAAATTTACTTGATAAGCGGTATAAACTATAACGCTTATATTTGATAAGCGATATAAACCATAATGCTTATCTTTTATTCACAGAACACAGATATATATATATATATATATCACAGATAAATAAGTCACACAACTCAAATCAAAACAAAGCATCACATATCAGGAGTATCAAACAATGCAATCATCCAATAGAATGCAAACATCCATAAGTAAGATCAGTTTATTGTTTGATTCATTCAAATCAAATTGATTACTTATAAATTTTTAATCCTGGTAAATAATGTTAATTAATTACAAATCATTTTGATTAATTCTTTCTTTAATCATTAGTTAACCATTTATAAATAAATTAATCAACCCTTTAATTAAGATTCACCAACCTTTAATTATTAAACAACTAATCTTTAAATTATTTAATTTACCATTTATCTTTAATTAATTAATTAATTACCATTTTATACATTACCCTTAATTAGTTACAAACAATTGATTAACCTTAAGTTGATTTCCGGATTTATTAATATTAATTAATTTTAAACAAATTTGATTAATTATCCAATTCCAATTTATTAATTACAAATCTTTCGATATAAGTTAATTTATCAAACGCTTTAATCATTAATTAATAACTTTAATTATTAATCAATAACTTAACTACCCATTTATTTACCATTAACTACTTAGTTAACCAATTATAAATTCTTAATTAAATTTCTTAACTAATTAACTATTAATTATGCATTAATGAATTTAAGTAGTTAATTACGATTTGTTTATCACTTAATCATAAATTTATTCAAACTCTAATTACAATTAAAATGGAATTATTCTTAATTTCTTTCTAAAATAATTACATAATATTAATTATCCATTAACATTTAAAGGTCTTCTTTAACTTGGTGCAAATCGATGTATTACTAACCATAACTTAAATATTAATAAATTTCATACTTATCGTGAAGTGATCACTTAATTAAAGTAATTATAATTAATTGTTAAAATGTTGTTATGTATTAACTAAGATAATTAAACTTTTATTAAGTTTTTAACTTAAAACTGTTAAACCTTAATAAGTTTTACAGCGTTCAAATTTTGATGAAAAACTGTTACTTAATCTTACTTTTAAATACGATGCTGCCGATTTGAAACAAACCCGAGAAAAACATCCAAATGAACTCGAGTGTTACTTCGAGCTAAGCCCCATACTACCCGAGTCATTTCCTGTAACACTTCTTCCCTTTCTTTTATTTTTTTATTTTTTTATTTTACCAAGTCAGAGTTAAAGTTGAATATGCAGGTATCAGGTAACCCTACGCACACATTCGAGCTTGAACCCGAGAAAAAATCCCACTTGTTCGAGTCCTACTCGAGTCACCCATACTCAGAAGTTCCAGGCACGACATCAACGCCGTGCACGTGCACATGCCGCTGACAGGCCTCCGACGCCTGAGGCGATCGCCCACAAATCAATCATCACTCGCACACTTGATTCCAGCACTCCAAAACCTTGATGAGACTCGCAAACGAAAAATGACAGTTCGAGCTCCAGATAAGAACAACACTCCGACCAACTCTCCCCTCGTTCAGGCGATGCAATCCCCCAGAAACTTCGAAACTTCGGCTACACTACCCTCAGCCCCCACACTACCTTCCCCTCCAGCCACGTGACGCTCGACGCACCAAGGAAGGCACAGCGATCAAAATTTCCAACACGTTCAAAATTCGAATAAAACCCTATATTACCCTCGCATGGCCACCACGACGCATAATGAATTTTTCCACTATTTTTCTGACAACCACCATCCCATAGCCTTCCTCCAGCCACCCCCCCGAGGTCCAATGCCACCGTGATCGCCAGAGAATGACACAACCCCCAATTTAGTTCATTCCAAATTTTCTTAACAATTTCAAATCTAAAAATCAAGATTTTTATTTCTAAATTCATTATTTGCTATAATAAATCAGATTATGAATTCAATTCAAGAATTTAAGATATTTGATTTCTGATAAAATGATTTTTCTACTGTAAACCCATACTTTTATAAGAAGTTCATGATATAAACCCTTGAAATTTTTTTTTTTTACCTTGATGTTGCAGTTTAACGATACACTTTTATTTGGAGAACAAGGCCTATCATTGATCATATGAAGAGAAAAGGAATTATTTTGATGAATGATATGGCGCCTGTAACATAATCAGAGTTTGTATTCACACTACTGTTTTCCAAATTTTCCCACATGCAAACTTATGTCACCAAACATTCAATATTTGATCACATGCAAACATAGATAGATATGGATTCAAAAGTTTGCTCATCTAACATTTCAATGTATTAACAAGATTAGGCTTCAAGAGGAAGTTACTCACAGTTATGAAGAAGAAAGAACAGAGCGGAAACAAGCTTGTTAAAACTGCAAACTAAAACTTCTTCTTTAATCTCGCTTGTTGAATTGTTGTTTTTAAACTTGAAATTTTGTTTTAGTTTTGGATGGTATTACTTCAAGGATTATTCAGTTGAATGAATGAACTGAGATAAAAATGCTTGATGTACAGAAATTGAGTTTACAAGTTGGTATATAGCAGCTTACAGGTGATAATAATTTGTACAAATGATATAATGTAGTTTTGTACAACCAAGATCAAAGATATTTTGTTTGGTGGCTGAGGTGATTTCTTTTATTTCGGCTAAGATGTTTGCATTTATTATTATTTATCTTCTTAAGCAAGCTTCCTTATATATATATGCTTTTGTTTCCTTTGTATTTGACTATGCTGAGAAATTTTTATATGTTGTGTACTCAAGATCCCAACATTAATTGCTAAGGATCTATTTAGTGTGCTACATAAATTTCTTTTGTTTGTTTTTATCAAGTCTTTATTTCCTTTGTGTTATAGATATTTTATTTTATTCTATTTCTATACTTACTCTTTCTTTTGTTTTATTGTCTATGCACATTTCGGCTGATAGACAAGTTGTAGTGTCTGCATTAATTACACTTGACTTCTTTTTATTTTATCTTGTTTTCTTCTTTTGCAAGCTTCAACTCATGTGTATATATTTTTGTTTGTTTCATCAGGGAGACATATATTTGTTTTGTATACTTTATTTGCATTGCCTAGCTTGTTTTTATTTAGTGGCTGCAACTTTATTTTGTTTGCTTATTTTTACTTTGTTTATAGATTTTCTTTGTTTGTTTCCTTGCATTCTTTTCTTAGCTTACATTTGTATTGTTAACACTTTATATTTTATTTGTTTACATATTTTATGTTTCATATTATATTTTTACATTGTATCTTGCATTACTACTTTGTTTGTCTCGGCTGAAATGTTTTTGTTTGTTATTTTACTTTGTTTTGTTTGTTCATACTTTTTGTTTTAATGTTTAAGTGTATCTGGTTTATTTTTTGCAAGCTATTATACTTGTTCATTTTTATTTTATTTTTATTACTTTGAAATATGTATGAAGTTCTATATTAAATTTGATGTTAGAATTTATCTAGTATGTTTTACTTCATATCTTGTAATTTATCTTTTATATAACTATAAACTTATTTGAGATATTTATTTATTTTCCTATCTATATTATAAATTAAAATTATTTTCAAACCATTTACTTAAAATCAAATTTAAATGATTAAATACATATTTAACTGGAATTAGGGGGAAACTCAAACCAATTTATCAATTAATTTCACAAATTTTATTCAAAAATAAAATTTAATTATCAATTTAAACTTAATAAAATTCGAGATCGTTACAGTGAGTAAACCCAACTAACATGTAATACCAATACAATCAGCTTATATAAACCCGGGGTAACATATGTCAATTTATCCAATTCAAATTTTGCTATTGACAACACTTATTTCACATATCAATTTCTAAGTACCAAACTTAGATAAAATAATTCAGTTCATTTAAAACATTTTATTTCAGCCTATTGATTTCACACATCAATTTATTTTTAATTCGGAAGTGGTTTTCGGGTATTTCCCAATACCCGACCGTAGTCTCTTCGAAACTCAAGTTATCCTACCCATGTTTTCCAAATGAAATACATCACATTTCATACCAGAGATTTCAACTCATTCAAATCATCCAATACCATTCCCTCATTCATAAGCAAAACCTAACCACATACAAACCAATTCAATTGATTTCAATTGAATTTCTAACCACATTCACTTAGATTCCTTCATATTATATTAATTAATTCCAAATCAATAATTCAATTATCCCTTCAACATTCATCAGCATTAATCAACCTGGATTAACTATTCTTCAATTATGTTCAAGTAATTACCTTTAATTCATTTCACGAAATTAATTGTTCTTGACCCAAATCAATAAGAAATCTTAATTGTCTCAGGCATTAACTACGTATTTTAATCACATTAGTCCATACTTATTTATATTAATTCACTTCTCATAAGTCACTTGTATTGATTTAATTCTTAACTAATCAATCTCTGTTTACATTATTGATTTCATAGATTAATGACTTCTCATTTAAATTTCTAATCAAATTTTAATTATATTAAATAATTAATCATTAATTAAAAAACACACATATATATGTCATTCTTGATTTATCTCAATCGATGATTAATTATATTATTTTTACTTTATTATATAATTAATTACCCCTTAATTAATCATTATAATTTATCTCTTGATTAATTTTCCCAAGGTAATTATATTTTTATTAATTCCATTAAGCAATTATTTATCAATCCACCTGTAACGACCCACCTTTTTGGACAGTTTAAACCGACGATCAAATACACATGTCGCTTCCAAACCGTTCAAAATGGCAGATAGTTATTGGGGTAAATAAGAAAAGAAAAGAAAAGAAATAAAGGAAATGAAACAACACAGAATCTCGCAGCGGAACGATAAAATATAATAGTCAAATAAACAGTTCATGAAGCTGTCTACTATACTTTGACAATTATTTACACAACATTTATCAGAGTTATACATATACAACAAAAAAATTAAAATAATGCAGCAGATAGCATGATGCAAGGGTAATAATAGTAATAGTATACCAAATCTTCGTCTTCATCCTCCAGAATAGATCTTCAAAAATCTGAAAACTCAGGATTGACCCGAGCGTAATGAAAAGACAAAACACTCGAGTCACGACTAAAATATCCTTATGAAAGTTAAATCAATCGTAAATAAATATGAGTGTAACGGCGTCGGAGATGTTTACGGGGTTTGACATCTCCTATCCAGTGTCAACG
Source organism: Allium cepa (assembly GCA_030765085.1). Taxonomy (NCBI): domain Eukaryota; kingdom Viridiplantae; phylum Streptophyta; class Magnoliopsida; order Asparagales; family Amaryllidaceae; genus Allium; species Allium cepa. The sequence goes on along the minus strand of CM060942.1, from coordinate 379,200,172 downwards.
TGCGTGCAATAACTCAAGAGATGTTACGGGATTTTCCATCTCTCAAGGATCCGTGAAACTATCTACTATGTAGTAATATACGCTAAGTAGATAATGCCTACCAGTAATATAAAGTATCAAAATAGCGTTAAGGCGTTACCATAATCCCCCTTAACACATTTTTATATTCCCAAAAGCATATACAAGACCGTAGTTTCCCCAAAACCGAAAGTCACCAGAGGGAAATCCATATACTCAAGGTACAAATCAAAACGTAGTGGTCGCGAATAGGATAATCAGTATGACAAGGTACATGAGGCGGTACCAACAAGGATACTAGTAGTTGCGTGATCCGGACTGATGTTGAGCATAGCCAGCAGCTACCTCAACACCGCGAAACAACACTCCCAAATCAAGGGGTGCACCCAAATCGCATCACAAATGTAATAGAAATGGTATCGAAGAAGCGTGTCCGCTAGAGATGGCGAACCTCAATGGCCCAGCGCGGCTCCTGTTTTAGTCATGTCAGGGGTCATCCAATAATCGTTCTCTTTCTTCAGTCAACGCGTTCACCAAACCATCCACTTCATTCTGGATCAACACTCTGCGTATAATAGTTATTAAAGTGGTTTTCGGCATCGATAGAGAGTATGTCCATATCTGATCCCGGTCTCTTTAATAACTACGTATTATTGCACCGTTGGCTCTTTTACATTTCAAATCGATTCATAAGTGATATCAAAATATCATGTTCGCTTCAAAAATCAAATTCATTTCAAATATCGACATAGCCATTCAAAATTTAAGGTTCCTTTTCAAAAATCATTTTTCGTCTCAATATCTCATTTCGATTTCAAACTCATTTCGAATTTCAATTTAGGTTGCAACTTCATTTAACTCAATTCGTATTTAAATTCAAGATTTAAATATAAACATTTCACCTTATTGACCAGCTTAGGATTTTAGAAAAATAGTTTTAAGTAGTTTAGTTTTAAATAATTAAAATAGTTAAAATACTTTAAAATCTTAAAATGGATTTGAAATAGATAAATTTAGTTTAAAATAATTTAAATTGGGTTAAGTAAATTTAAAATATATTAAAATAGTTTAAGTATTCAAAATGGTTTATATAACCGAGTAATTTGGAAAACAAAATAAAACAGCTTCAAAATCAATCCATTTCAATTATAACTTCTCAATTCAAATCAATTTCAATTTCCATTCTACCTATTCAATTTCGATTTCAATTCAAACCAATGTCAACTTTGACTACAAATTTATTCAATTTTATATTCACTTTCAATTAATTCAATTTCAATTTATATCGATTTAGAGCTGGATTTTCAAAATATCAATTTATAACACTTAACAAAATTATCCTTCAATATTCAAATTTAAATCCAAATTTCAAATATGATTTAATTCCAAGCTCATTTCAAAATATCATTTTTATGTCACTTTTACTTAGTAATATTCAAAGATCAAATTTAATGTTCAATCTTTAAAACAAATAAATTTCCAAAATTCAATCATATCCAAATTTTAAATCTCAAAGTCTCCACTTAAATTTATTCAACCATTTCTTTTAACCAAAATTTTAATTTCAACATTCCAAACTCAATTTTTTTCGATAAATTCGATTTCTATAAATTGATTTCTATTTATAACCTTTAAATCAAACCATTTAAATAAATTTCAAATCGGCGATTTTAAAAATTATTAATTTAGCCAACTCGGTGTCCGTATATAATTTTCTATCATATGGCCAAGTAATTATTTATTTCAATTAAATGTCAGGGATGAGTATATATTACTTAAATTTAATCACAGTATCATATGTATGCATAACAGGATCTCTATAAGCAAATAACATCCAACATTCAATTGTCAACCAATAGCATCCATCAAAATACATCATCCAATAAACAATACAATTCATAGCAATTTCATAGTTATCAATGTCAGGTAATTTAATCGCAATTCAATTTCAATTTCAATTTAACTGTCAATTTAATTTTTCAACGGTTATCCAAATAAAAAGCTATATGACAATTAAATTTATATCAAACAACGACAAACAAAATTTATATCACTTCATAATGTCAATTTAACTAGCATAAAGATATTTAGTACGTTGTGAGCGTTATAAAACACTCACCTTGATTTCAATGCAGTTCCATCGTTTTATTTCGAATAAAATTAAACGTGCGTTTAATTTTACCTGAAATTTTCACTAGCTCCAAACGACTCCAATCCAATTACATAGCATAGTACTCGACAAAGCGAACGCAACGCAACTTGTTTCGTGCGTTTTCGACCTCGCAGCAAAAAGTTATAGCAGTTTAAAATCTATACGAATTTATATGCAAATTAATATACAATTTCTGTTATTTATTTTAACCTCAAATATGCTACAGCCTTAGGATTTGCGTCCCCCATCATCTGGCCGCACATCCTCTCTCTTCTCCCCTACCAGTTTCGAACGCAACCCATCCACGCCGTTCGACCACTACAAGCTGCACCTCCCCAACATCGACGAAACCCCATCACAACGGCACCATTCGAAAGCCCATCACCATCTCCACCTTCGCCCAGAGCCATGGCGTGCTCGGTCAACTCCACCACCCTAGAAATGCATGCGAAACTCGGCCATTCAAACGAGGATTGCAGACGATTCATGGCCCCGATTCAGATCATAGCCGTTGGATGCGGAGTACTCGATGTGCTCTACAACTTTCGTGTTGATAAGTTTTTGAATTAACGCATGGATTTGAAGAAAACGAGGGAGAAAGAAGGGTGTTTTCAGGCCTTAGAACTGTAGGAGACGGCGGCTGATGATAGATTAGGGTTCTGGACAAATGAAATGAATTAAGGGTCCTTTTATAGAAAACTGACGAACCCTATTCATTCCCAATTTTTCAAACTCCGATTTACGCGCGATGACCGACGTTTCTAGGGTTTACCCCGCGTTCCGGACACAATGGAATAGGTTTCGAAAGCTAATTCGATCATCTGTGCGAGTTACGGCAATAAACGATCAATTTAAAGTTAAATCGATTAAACCGATTTCTATGCGTTTTGGCTCGCCCCGGACAAACGGTAAATCCAATTGACACGAAATTTGAAATCTTACAATAATATCACATTACGGATCCGATGAAACTGGTTTCGTCGAAATCCGAGACTGTTTGAAAAATGGGTATTTTAACTCGTCAAATTAATATTAAAACCATTTTCAACGCGTTTCGAGCTGCCACGGTCAAACGACAACTCCGATTGCTACGAAAATTGAAATCCGATAATAACTAACTATTACGGATCCAATGGAACTAGTTTCGTCCAATTCTGAGACTGTTCGAAAATTGGCTATTTTTCAGTTGATAATTAAATATTAAAATATTCACTTTCCACAAATAAATTGTAAATTCGGTTTTAAAAGTTCTCTAACATCACTATAACTCCAATATGATAAAATAAAATTTTACAAATCATTTTTAATCATATTAAACCCGTTATTCAATTATCCAATAAATTCCAATTTTAAAATCTTATTAACTCCATTACAATCCCGATATAACTTACATTCACTTTGGAACCCAATTTGAATCATATTAAATCAAATTTCAGTTATTCACTCTATTATCATATATTAAATTTCAATATCAAATTGATCATATCAAATTCGGAATTTAATTATTCAAACATTTCTAATATTAAATTTAAACGAATTTGATTATTCTTAAATCACTATCTTTTAAAATATTCAACGAACTTATAAATTTAACTTTTGAAATGAATTAAAATTATAGAACAACTATTTCCATTATACGGTTATTCAATTCCCATTATTAAATTATTATATAAGTTTTAAATATTAAATTTAAACAATTTACCTGTTCAATATTCAATATTTGATTTTAAATCGATTTTACTTATCAATCAATTACTCTATTTTACCCAATGAATTCAACATTTATTATCGTATTCAACTTTTGATTTCAAAGGCATTCACTAAGTAGCTTTTATTTTTCATTACTTGGATAATTATTGTTGCAATTCATTCCAGTTATAATTATTCTAAACAAATTACAAATTTTTTCTAACACTAAATCACGAAATCTTATTAAATTAGCTATTTTAATTATCGAAAATTTACAGGTCGTTACACTCTCCCCCACTCAAAACTTTTCATCCCCGAAAAGGAAAATGAAGGGAAAAGGAACTAAGTATAGAATTCAACATTAGATGTATTTTATCCATAGTTACCAATTTAAAATATAATAAAATTCCATTTATAAAGTCATAACTACGCTTCCACTAAGTTACTCCGAACGGCTTTCTAACTTTTAAAAGTTAGTTATCAAAACAAGTTATAAAATTTTAAAACTTGAAATTTTTTCTAACACCCGGATTTACGGAAAATTTCGGCAGAGTCTCCTTTGCGCGGCTCGATCGGTACAACTACAAAACGCCTCTACGGGCCGCAAACCAACAAAAGAAAATCCAAAAGCCAAGTGGCTCATCAAAAATCACCAAATCCAATGATAAAATAAACATGTACCTTATATTTTTATTAGCGAGCATATACGACTAATATAGCGCGAAAGCGAGCTCCAAATGCGAAGCAATCGAAATCCGCACCTACTAAACACTCAACAAACCATGAGAAACATGCATATATGAAAATAATATCAATTACCCAATATAGCAACATAACAACTACATGTACCAACATAGCAAATGCAACAAACAACATATGCAACCATCAATCAACTATCATCCAACTATCATCCAACCAGTCCATAACCAATCAATATAAATTCACTTCTCATTACTATTTATTCACTTGGGTTTCAATTCTAATCACAGTTGATTCATTAACGTTGGATTTTTACTAACATTCACTCTCAATTCAATTAGTTAACATTCACTATATTATATTTACATTAGTTCACTTCCAATTTGAATCAAATTAAATTCTATTCAAATTCATTTAACTTCCAATTTGATTTCAATAACTTATAGCTTTCAATTTTCATTAACGCTTAATGAATTATATATACAATCAAATATCAATCATATAACCCCCAAAACCATACCCAACATAACCAAATTATAAATTTTACATTCAATTTGGTTTATCTCTTTTATATATATATATCCTGTTGTGTAACTTTAAAAGAATCATTTTATATTTGGCATCTTAAATTTCCAATATTAACTTTAGTTAAGTCCGTAAGCCGTACATACATCATTCGTGAGCAATATCAATCTAATCGCTTATTCGATCACACAATTTCACTTCCAAACTAGTATCGTTCACCCGACTCTCTAGTGCAGACTCAGATTTGGTTCCTTGATTGGAAAATGTTACTCTCCTTGCATAGCCATATACTATGATAGAGAATTCCAGAATCAAATTAAAAATTCATATCCAGGGTTCGCCGTCGAAAATCTAGTGAAAAATCCTAACTTGGATCGATATAAATCATCTCGAAATTTTGTGCTCGAATTTGGATCAAATCGTTATGCGAATAAAATAATATACGTACAATCTCACGTATTACCTTCCAATGGATTTTCTATCCAATTTATCTATACTAAATTATTTTATTGACTTTCATTTTATTTACAATTAATTATTCACAATCCATTATTTAGTTAATATATCTATTTCTTTACATAGCATACTCTTCAACATTATCTTTTCTTAAACATCATATCAAAGAATTTGTTTACTCAAGTTCATTTTAAACATTCTATATCATTTAATTAAATCCAATTTCATTTTCTACTTGATTCTTAGCTATAAGAAATTCCTTTGTTTTCACTTATTGCATTTTCATAATTTCAGTTAATAACGAATTCATTTGTGAAACATTTATTAACCGGCACTTTAGTTTATTAATCATCCTATAAAAGTCTAACCTCTTATAAATGATTTTTTTAGTTTACAGATATCTTAAAGGTTACAAATTCAATTATTTTACAATCCCTTTGCAATTTATATTTATTTCTATAACCAATTTACAAAAGATATTATACAATTCATTTGTCTTCTTTCTTAAGTTCACTTACTTGTTCCATTTATCCATTCATCATTTCATGCTATATTTAAGTATATAACATTTTTATCACAACCAAATTTCATTTATGTACATTTTAATTCTTTTTGAGCTTTCCTTACTTGTATACTTCAATTTCTTCAGGTTCTGTTTATTTATACAATATCTCATTACATATCCAAAACATCATTTTAACTTTTAACATTTGGTAAGTCTTGTTATATGTTATCAGAATGCAAATTCGGTATTATACAAATTTATAGAATTTCATTTTAGTTAATCAGAATGTTCACAAATTTGATTTGTTTAAATCCTCTTTACCCTTCAACTTTAAAGTTTTCCCAAAACAATAAGCTTAGATATCTTAATCCTCTTATTTTATAAATTCTGGTTATTCACATTTCATTCAAATAATTTGAAAATTATTAATTAACAGAACTTAGAAATTTAAATGCTCGGTTCTTTTCAAATCGTTGAAATAAACATATATACTTATATCTTCAATATATCAAATCATACCTTTGGAGTTTAAACCAAAACTCATTTACCCAAAATAATTTTGAAGAAAAGCAAAGCTTTCTTAGAAGTCTCCCCCACTTTGAGACTCGAAAATGAACGTCGATGATGCTGCGCAGTCATCACCGAAATTATTTCCTAGCGACATAAGAGAGGAGTACTGAATTCATTCTTTCCTTTAAAATCCTTTCAAAATATTTCCATAAACAATTTCCAACTAATATTACTATATATTTTCTTCAAAGCTTTGAAAACCATTTTCAAAACCTCCGGGTCTTAAATTCAATATTTCTAATTTAGATCTATTTTAATTTATAAGTCACCTTTATAAAATATTCTTATAGGATTTCACTTTCTTGAAATATTGCACAAGTTGTTTTATCATTGTTTATTTTGTAATAAACCTAATTTATTAACTCACAATACCAAATTAATGATAACAACCAATATTATCATTCCTAACTACCAAATAAGCTTGATAGATCATAATGAATTTTGAAATAAATTCTTTATATACAAAATATACTTAGGGCAAAATTATTTCATTTACCCAATTTAAAACAATACTATGTCGAATTGTTCTGTTTAAGTGTTTAGAGATCCCTGTCAATGACGTTAATTACTCGTATTGACCAGAATCCATAAGCCACTCAACAAATCAACCAACACAATATAAAACATTTTATATCACTAACAAATACGCTCTCTCATATAAACTCAACTCATTCATATAGTTTACCTCTATTTCAATGAGTTATTCCCCACTAGAGCCAAGGTTTATCGCTAAACCAAAGCTCTGATACCAACTGTAATGACCCGCCTTTTTGGACAGTTTAAACCGACGATCAAATACACATGTCGATTCCAAACCGTTCAAAATGGCAGATAGTTATTAGGGTAAATAAGAAAAGAAAAGAAAAGAAATAAAGGAAATGAAACAACACAGAATCTCGCAGTGGAACGATAAAATATAATAGTCAAATAAACAGTTCATGAAGTTGTCTACTATACTTTGACAATTATTTATACAACATTTATCAGAGTTATACATATACAACATAACAATTAAAATAATGCAGCAGATAGCATGATGCAAGGGTAATAATAGTAATAGTATACCAAATCTTCGTCTTCATCCTCCAGAATAGATCTTCAAAAATCTGAAAACTCAGGACTGACCCGAGCGTAATGAAAAGACAAAACACTCGAGTCAGGACTAAAATATCCTTATGAAAGTTAAATCAATCGTAAATAAATATGAGTGTAACGGCGCCGGAGATGTTTACGGGGTTTGACATCTCCTATCCAGTGTCAACGTGCGTGCAATAACTCAAGAGATCTTACGGGATTTTTCATCTCTCAAGGATCCGTGAAACTATCTACTATGTAGTAATATACGCTAAGTAGATAATGCCTATCAGTAATATAAAGTATCAAAATAGCGTTAAGGCGTTACCATAATCCCCCTTAACACATTTTTATATTCCCAAAAGCATATACAAGACCGTAGTTTCCCTAAAACCGGAAGTCACCAGAGGGCAATCCATATACTCAAGGTACAAATCAAAACGTAGTGGTCGCGAATAGGATAATCAGTATGACAAGGTACATGAGGCGATACCAACTAGGATACTAGTAGTTGCCTGATCCGGACTGATGTTGAGCATAGCCAGCAGCTACCTCAACACCGCGAAACAACACTCCCAAATCAAGGGGTGCAGCCAAATCGCATCACAAATGTAATAGAAATGGTATCGAAGAAGCGTGTCCGCTAGAGGTGGCGAACCTCAATGGCCCGGCGCGGCTCCTGTTTTAGTCATGTCAGAGGTCATCCAATAATCGTTCTTTTTCTTCAGTCAACGCGTTCACCAAACCATCCACTTCATTCTGGATCAACACTCTGCGTATAATAGTTATTAAAGTGGTTTTCGGCATCGACAGAGAGTATGTCCATATCCGATCCCGGTCTCTTTAATAACTACGTATTATTGCACCGTTGGCTCTTTTACATTTCAAATCGATTCATAAGTGATATCAAAATATCATGTTCGCTTCAAAAATCAAATTCATTTCAAATATCGACATAGCCATTCAAAATTTAAGGTTCCTTTTCAAAAATCATTTTTCGTCTCAATATCTCATTTCGATTTCAAACTCATTTCGAATTTCAATTTAGGTTGCAACTTCATTTAACTCAATTCGTATTTAAATTCAAGATTTAAATATAAACATTTCACCTTATTGACCAGCTTAGGATTTTAGAAAAATAGTTTTAAGTAGTTTAAAAGTAGTTTTAAATAATTAAAATAGTTAAAATACTTTAAAATCTTAAAATGGATTTGAAATAGATAAATTTAGTTTAAAATAATTTCAATTGGGTTAAGTAAATTTAAAATATATTAAAATAGTTTAAGTATTCAAAATGGTTTATATAACCGAGTAATTTGGAAAACAAAATAAAACAGCTTCAAAATCAATCCATTTCAATCATAACTTCTCAATTCAAATCAATTTCAATTTCCATTCTACCTATTCAATTTCGATTTCAATTCAAACCAATGTCAACTTTGACTTCAAATTTATTCAATTTTATATTCACTTTCAATTAATTCAATTTCAATTTATATCGATTTAGAGCTGGATTTTCAAAATATCAATTTATAACACTTAACAAAATTATCCTTCAATACTCAAATTTAAATCCAAATTTCAAATATGATTTAATTCCAAGCTCATTTCAAAATATCATTTTTATGTCACTTTTACTTAGTAATATTCAAAGCTCAAATTTAATGTTCAATCTTTAAAACAAATAAATTTTCAAAATTCAATCATATCCAAATTTTAAATCTCAAAGTCTCCACTTAAATTTATTCAACCATTTCTTTTAACCAAAATTTTTATTTCAACATTCCAAACTCAATTTTTTTTGATAAATTCGATTTCTATAAATTGATTTCTATTTATAACCTTTAAATCGAACCATTTAAATAAATTTCAAATCGGCGATTTTAAAAATTATTAATTTAGCCAATTCGGTGTCCGTATATAATTTTCTATCCTATGGCCAAGTAATTATTTATTTCAATTAAATGTCAGGGATGAGTATATATTACTTAAATTTAATCACAGTATCATATGTATGCATAACAGGATCTCTATAAGCAAATAACATCCAACATTCAATTATCAACCAATAGCATCCATCAAAATACATCATCCAATAAACAATACAATTCATAGCAATTTCATAGTTATCAATGTCAGGTAATTTAATCGCAATTCAATTTCAATTTCAATTTAACTGTCAATTTAATTTTTTAACGGTTAATCCAAATAACAAGCTATATGATAATTAAATTTATATCAAACAACGACAAATAAAATTTATATCACTTCATAATGTCAATTTAGCTAGCATAAAGATATTTAGTACGTTGTGAGCGTTATAAAACACTCACCTTGATTTCAATGCAGTTCCATCGTTTTATTTCAAATAAAATTAAACGTGCGTTTAATTTTACCCGAAATTTTCACTAACTCCAAACGACTCCAATCCAATTACATAGCGTAGTGCTCGACAAAACGAACACAACGCAACTTGTTTCGTGCGTTTTCGACCTCGCAGCAAAAAGTTATAGCAGTTTAAAATCTATACGAATTTATATGCAAATTAATATACAATTTCTGTTATTTATTTTAACCTCAAATATGCTACAGCCTTAGGATTTGCGTCCCCCATCATCTGGCCGCACGTCCTCTCTCTTCTCCCCTACCAGTTTCGAACGCAACCCATCCACGCCGTTCGACCACTACAAGCCGATAATTAAATATGAGTCCAATTCTGAGACTGTTCGAAAATTGGCTATTTTTCAGTCGATAATTAAATATTAAAATATTCACTTTTCACAAATAAATTGTAAATTCAGTTTTAAAAGTTCTCTAACATCACTATAACTCCAATATGATAAAATAAAATTTTACAAATCATTTTTAATCATATTAAACCCGTTATTCAATTATCCAATAAATTCCAATTTTAAAATCTTATTAACTCCATTACAATCCCGATATAACTTACATTCACTTTGGAACCCAATTTGAATCATATTAAATCAAATTTCAGTTATTCACTCTATTATCGTATATTAAATTTCAATATCAAATTGATCATATCAAATTCGAAATTTAATTATTCAAACATTTCTAATATTAAATTTAAACGAATTTGATTATTCTTAAATCACTATCTTTTAAAATATTCAACGAACTTATAAATTTAACTTTTGAAATGAATTAAAATTATAGAACAACTATTTCCATTATACGGTTATTCAATTCCCATTATTAAATTATTATATAAGTTTTAAATATTAAATTTAAACAATTTACCTGTTCAATATTCAATATTTGATTTTAAATCGATTTTACTTATCAATCAATTACTCTATTTTACCCAATGAATTCAACATTTATTATCGTATTCAACTTTTGATTTCAAAGGCATTCACTAAGTAGCTTTTATTTTTCATTACTTGGATAATTATTGTTGCAATTCATTCCAGTTATAATTATTCTAAACGAATTACAAATTTTTTCTAACACTAAATCACGAAATCTTATTAAATTAGCTATTTTAATTATCGAAAATTTACAGGTCGTTACACCACCCAATGATTATTGTGAATTACTTATACTTAGTTAATTAACTTACAACTTAATTTATTATTTATTCAAACCTTTAATTACCAAATTAAATAACCCAAATTATTAATTGAATTAATTAATTATCCATTTTAATTATCCTACTAATTTAATGTATCACAAATCATTAAGTCATTAGTAACTTTTAAACGGAAACATTTTCTTATTTATCGTTTTAAATTTAAAAAAACTTAAAATTTTCAATACTTCGAGTTAAGCATCCATTAACTCGAGAACCATCCAAAATCAAAATCACCAGATCATCAATTCACAGTGCATATCAAATCAATTCAATCATTCAACCAAATATTCAAATTTAACCACTTAAATTTAAATGAACCTCCAACAGAGTGAGATTTACTCACCTTTGACTTTTCTAGCATCCATTTCCAAATCCAGCTTGCTTCTCCTCAGATTTTGACCTTGTATAAATATTATATGATTTTTATAAATATTTTACATAATCAAACAATCAACTATCCATTTTAACAATTTAACTAAAGTTTAATTTTAAATTAATCACTTCATATGATAATGTAAATTAACCAATGACTTAATTAACTATTAATTCCTCTCTTAAACTACATATAGAAAAATTATAGATTTTAAAAAAAATCTACTCTTTATAAATTTCTCAACATTTTAAAATACATATATATACATAAAAAATCTTTCTATATAAGTAAATTAACTAACATAGGCACGAATTTTTTTTTCCTTCACTGTCAAATGAAATAATAAATTAAATGAATTTAAATTTCAAGTTCTACAGTCAAGTAACACTAAATACCCCAATTTGCTCTTATCCATTAAAAAAATAACCAAATTAAATCATATGAATTAACCAAATTAAATTACCTCCAAATCAAAGGAAATTAACATCGAGAATCCTCATAGCGAGGTCGAATAGGGTGCACACCACCACAGCCGAGATCGCCCACCCTCAACCCAAATCGCATCATCCTCCCCTCGCTCGAAGATCGCACGCAACATCACCTACACGTCGCCGACGATTTCACCACCTTCCACCGAACACAGCCCTAACGGCGAACGCTCCATCGAAACGCAGGCGCGACCGCGCTCCGCCCCTGACAAGAGCGGCCTCCCCTTCTCGCGCTAGCGCACGGCCGCCACGCGCTCGAGTTTCGAGGTCGAGAATTTCCCTCGGCTACGATTCCTGATGAAGCCGGATTCGGCCATCCCCATTTTTCTCTTTTTTTTTATAATTGATTTTTTTTCTCTGAGAATGTTGGTTCCGGTTCTGAAGGTTAGAGAGAGAGGAACGGGAATAGGTATAGGGTTGGGAAACTTCTAGTGTACGCGTACAATAATACAAAAATATTGAAAATATCCTACGCTGAATGACGCGAAATCCCAAACCCCGAATCCGACATGCTGACAAGCGTTAATAAGGTTCTACCCGCATTCCGAACACAATGGAACATGTTTCAGAGGCTAATTTGATGGTATGTGCGAGTTACAAAAGAAAACGACCAAATTTAAATCAAATCGATTAAAATAGTTTTACGTGTTTCGAGCTGCCAGGGTCAAATGGCAACTCCGATGGCTATGAAAATTGAAATCCGATAATAACTAACTATTACGGATCCAATGTAACTGGTTTCGTCGAATTCCGAGACTATGCCCCGGAAGACTTTTTTAAATTCCAATTTAAACGATATATTATTAAAACTTAAAAAAAATTCTTTGAATTAAATTCAGATCATTCTATTATCTCCAGTATTATCGTTATAAATTTTATAAGCCTTCAAATTATATTTTAACAGGCTTAAAATCCAAATTCAACACTTTACCCAATTTCGAATTATATAATTTTCAATATTTACTTATCAAGAAAATATTAATATTTGGAACTCAAATTAAAATTAACCTTTAAATATTAAAAATCAATTTATTATTCCAATTTAAATTGTTAAAATTTCTGGGTCGTCACATTCCTTCCCCCTTAAAAGAATTTCGTCCCCGAAATTACTAGTTAGGAAAAATGGTCCAAAACCAGTTTGCCTTTTCCCAAAACCTACAATTCAACATCCTACAACTATCTTCTATTAATGACCCACAATCACCTTAACCAACTTCCCAAACCTTCCATAGTTTCCAACGGCATCAATTTACTTCACTTATTCAAGTTTAAGTTTAAAATCAAATTTTGAATTATCAAAATTTCTCAAAAATTTTCTAACTCCCTAAATTCCCGAATTTTTTTGCCAACGTCTCCTTTGCGCGGCTAGCTCAGTACAACTACAAAAGGCCTCTACGGGCTCCCAAATTCCAAAAGAAAACAAAGCCAAGTGGCTATATCAAAACCCAATCCAGTTTCATCTAGAAATTTAAATACGCACCTTTTTGTCGGGCAATACAAATTTATCTTTTGGAATCAAATCCAATTCAATTTCCCTTTATTACCTGCATATCTTGTTTAGCAACAATATTCAATCGAAGCTTTACAAATCAATTTATACATTCTCTTATATTGGTTTCATACCTATTTCAAATTAGTCTTTCCCATTTTCATATGAATTCAACTTATTTCAATTTTGAATATTAAATATTTATTTTCCATTTATAACCGAGTCTTATTAGTTATATCTACTAATCTATTTCAGTTTCATATTTAAAATCGTTTAATTGCTTAACAAAATTTCTAAATTCCAAAATTTTCGGAAAATTTTGACAGAGTCTCATTTGTACGTAGGAGCTTTTGCATTTTGACAAGAGATTTAAATATATATACATCGACCCACCCAGTCGGAAAAAGCAAAAACAGTTCATATTTCCTATTTGTATTGCGTAGGCGTACCTTATTTAGCATTTTAAGCAAGCAGCTTATTAATTTAAGCAATTAGCACAATCCAAACCAGCTAAACGGCCTTCAGGTACCTGTACTTGCTCAATATACATATGTAAGTGCCAAATATAGAAAATCTACTAGTATTTCATTAATTTTCAATAGCTAAACACATGCATTACATCAACAACAAGCACCAAACGCTTTTCATAAGCGATTTATATAACTTCAAAAACTAATTCAATTTTAATGATTTACAACTCGATTGCTTACATTCAACTCATTTTTAAGCGAAACAATCTCATATTCGCTTCAATTGCTCTTAAAATCAATTTATTTTCTTTCACTCGCTGTTCTTATCCTTGCATTCAATTTAAGTAATGTACAACTCACTTACTTACCTTCAATTCATTTATAATTCCAAACAAACTCATATTCATATCAAATGATTCAAAACCAATATTATTTAATTTCTATTATCTCATAGCATTTTCATTACTTTTATTTACGCCGAACGACAACCATTATTATGCAATTTCGACGATATTTGCTTAATAAAGTATCTATTTTACTTTATAGCTATTTTAAATTAATTTCAACTCATTCTATAATTAATTCCATTTCATTGCTAATTTATTTACCCACCCATTCATTGCATTATATCTCATCCCCACATTGGATTCATTCAAAACAATTTATTAAGCTTGGCACATTTAAACTTATAAATTAATAACCATTTCAAATTAATTTAATCCAAGCTTTTATTTAATGGGCTTCCACTCTTATTCAATGCCAAGCTTTCATAAATTTTAACTTAAGTAAATTTACTTTAATTTATTTCAACATCAAACTTAAGTTTACTTCTATTTGATTCTCATTGAATCCATTTCCCTTAAATTCAGTAAACCCATCCATTTTAAATTTAATTTCAAATCACCTTCTCAATTTATCAAAATAATATCCAAGCACCTACTTCACTCATTTACGCTTCAAATTAATATACTACCAAATTTAAGTTCAGTCGGATTATCCAATTCCAATCACAACTTGATTTAGTTTTTATTCAATCAGACTCATCCATTTATTATTTAACTCAATTAACCCATTTCAGTTCAATTACTTAATTCGTTATCGAATTTATTTTATTAACATAAGGCCACTCTCAATTTATTTTTATTCATTTGGATTTTGCTTTGCAACTCAAATCATTTCTATTATAACCACTTCTCTTATATCCAATTTACTTGGAAATTTCATTAAATATTATTCAAAATCACCCTTGAATTTTATTTGTAATTCGACCATCACATTTTCAATCCAACTCTATTTTATTTTATTTTTATTTTACAACAACACTTCTTATTTAATTCATTATCAAATCTAAGTCGAATTCTATTAAAAATTCGAATTCATTCTCAAATCCATTATCAACTTACAATCCATTTATTTCCCAAACTAAATTTTATTAATATACTCAATCAAATAATAACTTAGCCAATTAGCTTACTTTCAACTTCTAAATCACTATTCGATTTTAATTACAAATCACTTCATTAGAATTCCAGTTTGGATTTCCTTGATTTTCCAAAATTCCAAAAGATTTTAGAAATGTTTCTAAATTCACATCATATTATTAAAATAACTCTTTATAAAAATAACTTCTTCTTTTTTATAACTCGATGTCTCAACCAGTCCATCCTTGTTCTCACAGAAATTCAGTCATACGTTGATCAGGTTTAGGATTGAAAATCTATAAGTACCTGGTAAACTCGTTTCAACACCCAATGAAAATAATGGGAAAATAATTTTATTGAAATATAGAAAACAATTTTTGAAAATAGAGGAAATAACTTTGGTTAGAATGCTCCGGAAATCATCACCTCCATCCATGGTCACAGTTACATTCCAAGATTACGTTGCCGTCACAGCAAAAGTCCATGTAACTGTAGGCACTCCGCGGCCTCTCGATTACGCCATGGATCTCACACAACAGATCACAGTTACATCCAGGGTTACGTTGCACTCACAGCAAAAGTCCATGTAACTACAGGCTATCCGCGGCCTCTGATTACGCTGTCGAAATGAAACCTCTCCACTCCTACATAGATCGCAGTCTGCCGATATAAAATCAAACGCAGACCGTTGGCTCTCAGCGGCACACACGACTTTCGCTATGTTATACCATAGGTCACAGTCTACCGATATAAAATCAAACGCAGACTGTTGGCTCTCAGCGGCACACACGACTTCCGCTATGGTATACACTACTCATAATCCCCAAGAACTAGTTTTGTCCGGACTCCTCATAGGATCCACTTTAGAACCCCCCTTGGGCTCAAGGCAGCACCACTCGGTGGCACTCCTGAGAAGTTCATTTCAAGGGAGCGCCTTTTTCCCCAGAGCCATTGTCAAAATATTTTATACTATATACATATAGTATCTTCAAATCATACACCTAGTATGATATCATACAAAGCTCCTTTACACAAAATCGATTATCCCAAAATCGGTAATTCTCAAACTAGGCTTTCCAAATTCAATATTGATTTTACCCAAAAATCTAAAGCCTTTCCAATCCAAAGGTTCCTAAACCTTTTTCCAAATTCTTCATAAGATCCTTTACATATATTCAGATATATAAAATTTTAAAAACTTAGGATCTCTTCAAACTTGTATAAAACTCCTTTTATACTTCAAACACTTTCAAAAATATTGCTTTTGGTTATAGATTTATAAAGGGAAGATTTATCTTATATAACAAAGATATAAAACTTTGTTTATTCAAAACCAAATATCCCAATTTGATTACTCTTTTCAATATCAAATTCTTTCAAATTTGTATGATGTACACATATCATCCGTACGCTATACTAATCTGATCGCTCACTCGATCACACAAATTCAGTTCCGAACTAGTATCGTCCACCCGACTTCCTAGTGCAGACACAGATCTGGTTCCTTGATCAGAAACCGTCATTCTCCTTGCATAGCCATAACTATGATAGAGAACATCCAGAACCAATCAACAATCCAAATCTAGGTTCGTCGTCGAAAATCGAGTGAAAAATCCCAACTCGGATCGATAAACTATCGCGAAATTTTGTGCTCCAATCTGGATCAAATTATTATGCGAATAGAATAATATACATACACCCTACGTATTTATTTTCATTGATTATCACCCACATCCATTCCCTTTCTATTCACATTTCCATAATTCCATTGAACTATCGCTTCATTTCTTATGTTGGTTGGGTATTTAATCAATAACAGTTTGAACTCTGACCAGTTTAGAAAATAGCTTAATAATTGAAAAATAGATAAGTAGTTGAAAATAATTATTAGTTTACAAAATAGCTATAAAATAGTTAACCAATTATAAAATAGTCGAAAAATAGTTGAATAGCTTCAGGAATTTTTAAATAATCGCAAAATAGTTGTAAAATAAAAATTAGTTTGTGAAATAGTTGAAAAATAGTAATTAGTTTAGAAAATAGTTGGAAAATGGTTAAATAACTCCAAAAATAATGGTGAACAATTATAAAATAAGTTAGCTTTTAAAAAGAAAGGTTGTATATATTTAATAGCTTAGAAAGTAAGTTTATATCAAAATAATTTATATTGAAAATAGTAAAGAGTCAACTATTCACTTCCTCAACAATTTAATTTAAATTTCCTTTTAAATTGACCAAATTCCAATTCAAATAACTCCAAATTCCATTGAAATTTAGTTAATCCCAAGGCAACTTCAATTCTAGTTAATTCAAACTAAATTCAATTTGTACTAATGGAATTTAAATATCAACTTTAACCCATCTCGAATTATATAAATTCGAGTTAAATCCTCAAAGGTTGGTTTAACTCTTTAAACCAAATTAACTTTTATTTTAAAGTTTTTAATTTATTTAATTTCTGAGTCCAATTCTCATAATTCCATTTTTAATTATCTTAACTTATGTATTTCATGGTTCAATACAATTTTAATTTACAAACTCAATTATTCGAATTCATTTTATTTATACAATACCATTCTCAATTTAAAGATTTTTATTAACAATAGGATGATAACATCCAATTTATTTTAAAACGTCCCTCTATTTTCAATTTTTAAATCTCAAACCCGTTTTGAGGTCACACAAATTCCCAATTCAAATCAACCATTTAACTTTCCAAGTTAAATTCCAATTTCATCTTGAAATTTCCAATTCTAGCTGCCTTTTCTACACTTATTTAACTTCCCAAAGTTAAATTCCAATTTACTTAATTCAATCAACCTATTCAATTTGAATTTCTGCTTCCAACTTCAAAATTATTTTCCTCTTATAAGCTCAAAACTTATACTACTTTGGGTTTTTACATCTCAATTCAGGGAAAGATCAAAACTCAACCTCTTAGAGTTTATTTCAAATTATCTTTGATATCATGCGTATCCATACATATATACATATTTATTTCTTGGCCCTCCTAGCCATGTTTTACAATTTTAAACCAAATCAATTCGAGACCGCATTATCGAATGAGTCCAAAGGAACATGAGGAGTTACGAAGGCAGGTGGAAGAGTTGCTTGAGCAGGGACGTGTTCAGGAAAGCTTGAGTCCTTGTGCAGTACCTGCATTGTTGGTACCGAAGAAGGATGGAACATGGAGAATGTGTACCGATAGCAGAGCTTTGAACAAGATTACTGTTCGCTAAAGATTCCCTATGCCAAGGTTGGATGACTTGCTAGATCAATTGAGTGGGGCAACTATCTTTTCGAAGATTGATTTGAAGAGTGGTTATCATCAAATTCGAATTAGATCAGGAGACGAATGGAAGACCGCATTTAAGACAAGGGAAGGATTGTATGAATGGTTGGTTATGTCGTTTGGTCTATCGAATGCACCGAGTACATTTATGAGGATGATGAATCAAATTTTCAGACCGTACATTGGAAAGTTTGTTGTTGTTTACTTTGATGATATTCTGATTTATAGTGCGAGCACAGAGGAGCATGTAGAGCATTTGAGAAAGGTGTTGATTATTCTTCGTGAGGAACAATTTTATGCAGCTACGAAGAAATGTGTGTTCATGACTCGAAGTGTGTTATTTTTGGGATATGTTGTGTCAGGAGAAGGTATACAGGTGGACCAGAGTAAAGTTGAAGCAATTAGAAATTGGCCACAGCCGAGAACTATCACTGAAGTTAGAAGTTTTCATGGATTGGCATCATTCTACCGAAGGTTCATTCCACATTTCAGTAGTGTGATGGCACCAGTCACTGATTGTATGAAAGGGAAGAAGTTTTCTTAGTTAGAGGAAGCGGAGGTTTCTTTTGAACGAATCAAAGAACTTTTGACGACAGCACCGATTCTTGTATTACCAGATTTTCAGTTGTTGTTTGAGTTACACACTGATGCTTCTAAGGTCGGGATTGGAGGAGTGTTGAGTCAGAGTGGAAGACCTATTGCATATTTCAGTGAGAAGTTATCAGGGGCAAAGATAAGATATAGTACATACGATGTTGAGTTTTATGCCATTGTTCAAGCCGTGAAACACTGGAGGCATTATCTATTCTAGAAAGAGTTTGTTCTTTACACTGATCATGAAGCTTTGAAGCATTTGCAAGGACAGAATAAGATTTCTGCGAGACATGCATCATAGATTGCCTACTTACAGCAGTTTACTTTTGTTGTAAAGCACAAATCTGGGGTAACAAATCGTGTAGCTGATGCTTTGAGTAGGAGGAGTCATTTGTTGACAACGTTGAAGGTTGAAGTAACGGGGTTTGAATTATTGCCAGAATTGTTTGAGGAGGATCCTTACTTTGCAAAGTTCGTTGAGAAAGTTAAGGATGGGGAGACTGATGAATTTTTGTTGGTTGATGGATTCTTGTTTAAAGGAAATCGGTTATGTATTCCTGAGAGCAGTTTGAGAATGCAGATTATCAAGGAATTGCACGAAGAAGGCCATGTGGGTAGAGATCGTACCTTGCAGTTAATTTCTCAATCTTACTTTTGGCCATCGATGAGGAAAGAGGTAGAGAGGTTTGTGGAGAGATGTCATATTTGTCAGGTTTCGAAGGGAACAGCGACAAATGCAGGATTATATATGCCATTACCTGTACCGACTAAACCGTGGGTTGATATCAGCATGGATTTCGTTTTGGGTTTGCCTAGAACTCAAAGGGGAAATGATTCTATATTTGTTGTGGTGGACAGATTTTCAAAAATGGCGCATTTTATTGCTTGTAAGAAGACGGCAGATGCTGTTCGTGTTGCTCAGTTGTTCTTTAAGGAAATCTATCGTTTACATGGGTTACCAGAGTCTATTGTTTCAGACAGGGATACTAGATTTTTGAGTCACTTTCGGCTAAGTTTGTGGAAGATGGTGGGAACGAAGCAGAAACTTAGTAGCGCTTACCATCCGCAAACAGATGGACAGACTGAAGTTGTTAACAGATCGTTAGGAAATTTGTTGCGATGTCTTGTGAAGGACAATCTGAAAAGTTGGGATATGAAGTTATGCCAGGCAGAGTTTGCGCATAATCATGCAGTGAATCGTAGTACGAGATTCAGTCCATTTCAGATCGTATATTCAAATTTACCAAGGGGGCCATTGGATTTGGCAGTAGTACCGCAACCGAAGGGGACTGTTAAATGAGCTGCTGATTTTGTTGAAGGATTGACGGAATGTCATAAGATCGTTCAGGAACGATTGGAAAAGACGAATGAGAAGTATAAGCGAACTGCAGATTTGAAGCGACGAAATGTTGAATTTAACAAAGGTGATTTGGTGTATGCTGTGTTAACGAAGGATCGTTTTCCAGTGGGCGCTTATAACAAGTTGAAAGCTAGAAAAATTAGTCCTGTCGAAGTTGTAAAACGAATTAATGAAAATGCTTATAAGTTGAAACTGCCGGAGGATGTGTACACTTCTGACGTGTTCAATGTTAAGCATCTTGCACCATATTATGGAGATAAACAATCTGACGGGGAAGAATTTACAAATTCGAGGACGAATTTTTCTCGACCAGGGGAGGATGATGCAGCACGAACTACAGAAGTTCAGAGGTTAGGTTGTTCACAAGATAAGGAAGTTACGGTTTTAACTCGTAAGTCGTGCACGATTCAGCCTAAGGAGTCACATGGGAAAGAGCTACGACCTAACCAAGAAAAGGAAAAGGAGTTACGACTTAAGGGTTTAAGTCGCTCGAGTTTGATGAGTCGTACACGACTCAACGACTTATCTATAAGTCGTCCACGACTTATCATGAAACAGGGGAACGTTCCAGCTATTAAAAGCTTTGAGTCGGAAGCAGGTCACGACTCAGTTAAGTCGTTTGAGGAGATATGCCGCAGGGAGCATGAGAACTTGAGTCGCAGAAGCTATGAGTTTGGGAGCTTGAGTCGTTGAGAGGATGTAAGTCGTAAGTCGTCCTGTATGGAGTTGTTTGTGTTGATTAAGTCGTGAGTCGTGTGGTCTGTAAGTAATGAGTCGTTCACGACCTAGGTTGAACCGCTGTGTTGTATGTATGTAAATGAGTCGTAAGTTGACATGGGTCGTGAGTCGGTTGAGGCGCTGTTGTGTTACTGTGAGTCGGTGTATTGTGCATTGTCATCTGTTGAGTCGGTTGCTTGTGTTGAGGCATGTTGTGTCTGTTAAGTCGGCAACGACCTAGTTGAGTCGTGAGTCATGAGTCGGCCGCGACTTAAGGGTCAGGGGTTGGAAACTTCTATAAATAGGGAGTGAGTTGTAACTTTTTGGTGGTTGATTTTTGAATAAAATTTCTTGTTGATTGCTGTGTGCTTTCATATTAAATTGGTAGTTGAGTGTAATCTCCTATCTCCACTTTCGGTTATTCGAGTGCGTGCGAATCAACGATTGTTGAAGCCGATTCGCGGAATCAAGTGCGCTTGATCAACGCTTGAAGAATTGAAGATCTTCTCTCACGGTATCGTGCGCGATCAACGTGTCGAAGATAGCTAGAATTCGGTATCTTTGTGATCAATGAATTTGGGCATTTCAGTATCTTCAATCCACCGATTGCTACATTTCATCGATTTCATAGTTTTCGTAATATCCGCTGCGTCAAAGCCTCATCCACGACCAACACTACAAATCCAACACTAAAACTCACTATGAACAAACAGCACCTCATAATTCAAACAAAACACATTTGCATCACTACACACCAGACAGCAGCCACACAATACAGTCACCCCACTTCATTCCATAAACATTCTCTCATCACTGACCAATAGTGACACCATCTCATAATACACATCCCCCAGCATCCCGCCTTTCTACCTTCATTCCACAGTGCTGCAACATCCCACTTCATCACTTGCTAACAGTGCACAATTCTATACACAACTATACAACTTCATCACTTGCTACTTACGGCCTATGCATTTTATAAATCACGGCCATACATCAGTAGAAACCTTCACTCACTTCAACAATATCCTACCTATCACCACTATCCAACAGTATCTCTTTTGCCCACTTCACCACCTCCCTGCAGCAATTTCACCATAACACTACAACAAAATTCCTGCTATCTTCTGCCATTGCAAATTCAAACTCACACTAAATTTCCATCTGGGCACAAATACTTAAGTGCATAGCAGGTCATCCCTTCCTACCTCTGCCGACTTCTTCTTTAGAAACATCTCTTCACCCCTAGCCACCTCTTCATACAACACATTCCAATTGCATATCCACACTACAAAACTGCTTGCTACTTCATGCAATTTCTTCACTGAATCCACATAAGCCTTTTACCCTTCCAATGTTGAACTTCTGTTTTCCGATCATATCTATCT
This sequence comes from Allium cepa, assembly GCA_030765085.1. NCBI lineage: Eukaryota > Viridiplantae > Streptophyta > Magnoliopsida > Asparagales > Amaryllidaceae > Allium > Allium cepa. The sequence continues at coordinate 379,177,294 of CM060942.1, read as the reverse complement.
TGTATAACTACATCGTTCATCAACCCCTTGATTGCCATCAAATTTCCCTTACAACTGTGCACTATCCTTGTTTACTTCCCATTGAACATCATAATCTAAATTAGCTTACATGAAGAGATATTTGATTTACAGTATAATTTTTTTTTGATCTGTTTAAATTTAACAAAGAAATATCCTCAGATATTCTCACTTTACCTGTAACGACCCAGAATTTTAATGAACTAAAATTTGAATATTTAATTAATTTTAAATATTAATAAGTGAAATTTATAAGTCGAATAAATTTTATTTCGAATAATTGGATTTAATTGAATAATTAAATCGATAATTTAATATGTGGAAATACAGAAATAATTGAAAATTGAGTTAAATATGATTGAAAATGATTTGTAAAATTTTATTTTATCATGTTGAAGTTAGAACGATATTTTAGAACTTTTAAAATCGAATTAAAAGTTAATTTGTGAAAATTGAATATTTTAATATTTAATCGACTAGTGAAATTAGCCAATTTTTGAACAGTCACAGAATTGGACAAAACTAGTTCCATTGGATCCGTAATAGTTAGTTATTACCGGATTTCAATTTTCGTAGCAATCGGAGTTATCGTTTGATCATGGCAGCTCGAAACGCATCGAAATTGTTTTAATATTAATTTGGCGAGTTAAAATAGTCATTTTTCAAAAAGTCTCAGATTTCAACGAAACTAGTTTCATCGGATCTGTAATGTGATATTATTATATGGTTTCAAATTTCGTGTCAATCGGATTTGTCGTTTGTCCGGTGCAAGCTAAAACGCCTAGAAAATCGTTTAATCGGTTTAATTTTAAATTGAACGTTTATTGCCATAACTCGCACAGATGACCGAATTAGCTTTCGAAACCTGTTCCATTGTGTCCAGAACGCGGGGTAAACCCTAGAAACACTGGTTACCGCGCGTAAATCTGTAACGATCGCGATTTTTCGTTGCCGAAAAATCGAACCGTTAGGGTTTTAGAAGAAGAAAGAGGTAGAAGAAGAGAGAAAAGAGAGAAGAAACAGAAACAAACAACAGAACAGGAAATAATATCAGAATCTCACAATCGCAGCGGAACAACATATAATAGATAAATGAATATCATTAAAACAAAAGAACTATACATTTTATACATACATCACATCATCAGAGTGTACAACAATAAAACAGCGGAAAAGAATACTATATACAATAGATAATAGACTACGCTATCCAAGCTCGCCTCCAACATCTGCACAGCAACTCCCGAATCCAGAATAACCTGATAACCTAACTCTAGACTGCCCGTGTGGAAAATAGTGGGCACCCAGAGTTTAGGAAAGGAACAATAAACTCCAGGTCAGTCATGTGACTGGTGTGAGAACTCAAAACAGTTTATCTTTAAACAAGCAACAAGAAAATTTAAATTTTGAAATCCGCAATGCTTTTTGGAAAATGAAACTACCATAAGGCCTCCCGGCACACACACAATGCAAACGCACACATGGGGGAGATTTCTCCTTATGATAGTCAAACATGCTTACTACGAGAAAATTCTTTGATATTATTACTAGTGCATAGTGGAAAATATTTCGAAAGTATAATATAAATCCTAGCCAGCATAGGTACCATGATGCTATGCCTACTATAGCTGCCATGTTAAATGGCAGGTTCTACAACTAAAACCGTACAAGGCACGTATTGGATGAATGGATTTCCAACAAATGGTCAGGCTAAGGAACTTCCTACTGCCACATGGGATCGCCTCTGGCGGGACGTCCCGAGAACTAACGTTACGGTTAGATCTCTGCCAACACAAGGCCGGGTTACCTCTGTAACTAGGTAACTACTACACGAATATGTCATCCCCCGGTCCTTTGGGACCTTTATCCGAGCGCTCGATACCAACAACACCACACAGAAATAGATATAGTGTTTTCCACATGAGTAAATATCTGGGCTCCATACCATGATACCACCCTTTTCCAGAAGGAAATGACATACCCTAAAGGGCGCGACCCTCATAACCTTGCCGCATATTCCTGTTTCGACCATTTCCGGGGAGTGAGGTCCTGACGAAGTCTCGTCCACAAAGCTACGCTTTGTGCAACAAAGCCATGCTTTGGGTCCACAGATGACCAAAGCAATAATCACAAAGATAAATGATCAAACAAATGATCATATCCAAACGATCAACCAATGATCATCACACAGCAGCACTCAGCATGCCACATTACCAGATTGGGAAATATCGCTGATAACCTTCAACTACATAACCTCTGAGCTCGTACGTCTCAGAGAAGGGTGTTAAGCTAAGAGAATAAATTCTCCGCCACCAACAGAAATGTATTTGAAAGAAATCTGCTCTATCTCTCAAAATGTAATGTCAGACACGTAACCATACAAGTCTGTTCCGGGTTCGAACAGAACCGAAGGCACTTCCAAGGAAGCCTTTGCAATCCGGGTATTCACAATCCCGATAAAATTTCCCATCACAAAGGAAATCTCCATATCGTAGCTAACAATGCGGAGACAATCGATAGGTCATCCTATCGTTTTCACAAATATCCGGTCTTCAACACCGGTCTTCAAATGCAATCCAAACGACGTATCGCATATTCGGAATGGGATATATGACACAAAGGTCCTCTCCCGGCTAAACCGAATAGCGAGCGCTTATTTTAAAAACAAGTGTGCATTCAATTCCAAACAAACACAATCAATACCATCCAAGGGTAAATATTGATAGTCGGTTATTTAACTATCAATAAAGATGCGCCACATCATCAGATTCCATATAATTTTCCAAAATTATTTAATTCCCCAAAATATCTTTACAAGATATATATACACAATTTCCAAATAATTTCTCAAAGTTATTTGGTTTACCAAAACACCTTTACACGATAAAATTTCCACACTTAACCATTTGAAAACCCATTTCAAATTACACAACTCAACCATTTGAAAACAAATTTCAAATCACACACCTTAACCATTTGAAAACAAATTTCAAATCACACACCTTAACCATTTGAAAACCAATTTCAAACTACAATTCATCTTTTATACCTTTTTGAAAACAAATTTCAAATCAACAAATAAATCCTTACCGATTTAATTTAACTTACGTTCCAATTTCGTAAATTTTATTTCCATATTTTAAAAAATAAATCAACATTTATTTTTAAACAAATTTCCCTTCCTATAAATTCCAACGTGAATTAAATCCCAAATACCCATTCATATTTGATTTCAAATCGATTCCAAAATATTCGCTTACACTTTTACCTTTAAAAGGTGAATTCACAAAAACGTTCCATTCCATATTGGAAAATTATTTCTAAACTTATTTAAAAAATAAGTAATTCACAATTCAATTTATTTTCAACAATTCGAAAATATTCCATATGCTTAAACCATAGTTAAGTATTAATTTCATTCCTTTAAAGAAATATTCTTTTATTCACATTTATTTGGGTTAAAAACGAATGTTGCGTAAAACATCGTTACGACAACCCAAAACACTAGTATATGGATTTGAAATTAAAAATAGATATATAAATCCAATACTATACAAATTATCCCCTTCTGTTTCTCGAAAACGTCTATTTCAACAATCAATGTTGAAATCTATGTTTTCAATACTCAATGCATTTTAAAACACCTTTAATTCGTTTTAAATTCCATTTAAAACATTCCTTTCCCAAAAACAAACCCATTTTATTTAATAATCTATTCAATATTCAAAATAGTGAATATAGCCCACTTAACAAATTCCCATATTTCAATTTATCAAATTCGATGAATTTCAAATTTATAAACATAGTTTATAAATTCCATTTCTATTATAAACCCCAATTTTATAAATTCCTTTATTAATCCGATGCAATTTACATAACCCAATTTCATACCCAAAAGCCATATTGTAAGTTAAATACTTATAATATTATTTATTTACCAAATCGTTCCTTTGAACTTCACCGATTTAAAATCTTATCACTTACAAGGTTTCTTTATGGTTTATAATAATTTCAACTGATGAAATCTTCATTTATTTACAATTTCTATAAAATTCCCCTTTTTAATGCCCAAATCCATTTCTATAAGTTAATAACTTATAAACTTAAAATTTCCAATAACCATTCGTTTTATAAATTTCACATTTATTAATCTATAAATCCTAGTGAAATTCATGTTATATATCAACTTAACGCTTTATAAATTTATTCTATAACTTCAATAAATTTTTATTTAAAAACATCCATTTATAAAATCCTTTATATAAACCATTAATAATAATAACTCCCCAAAAACCAAATTTAACTATTTTATAAAAACCTATTATTGTTAAAAATTTCTTTTAAGTTATATTTTATAAAAATATAAATTTTTAAAACATAAAATTCATCCATCTATTTATTTTAAAATTTAATCAATTCAAAATTTTTAATAAACCATATTCTTTGAAAAATCGATTTAAAACCCCTTTAAATTCAAAACCGTTATTTTAATTTTTAAAAATTTGAATCCGATGATGCAACAACATCAGATGGTCAATCACGGGAATAAGTGTCATATATCAATATGATTATCAACAATCAACATAATATTTATAAACAAATAAATATGTGAGGAATCCAGTTGGATCCCTCCAACCTGTTACCCTGCATCCACAGACGTTAGCACAATACCAATTCCACTTCAAGGTGGAATATCGCGGTATATGGGATTTTATAAAATATCCGCTTAATAACGGCGCAATAGGGTCTCATCCGCTATACGAGGCGGGAAATCAAATCCAATATATACATATGCCAATATGTATATATTGCTATATATAGTATATATCCTACTATATCTACTAGCACAATCAATCAACAATTATCAATCAATATTAACTATTCAAAATTTTAAACAAAACCTTTCGATTGAGTGAGGAGTTCTCACCTTAGCTATTATTTTGCAATCCATTCCCATCTTGACTCGATTTCCTTGTTTTATACCTATTTTTAAATTATTTACACAATTCATTAATATTCGAACAATCGAATAATAATTTTATATTAACAAATTTCTTTTAAATAGTTTGATTTAACTAAAAATTCAATTTTAACTAAATTTTCATTGATAATTTATTTAACTAACAAATTATTTAATTTAAACTATTCTTCCTTGTAAGTAAATCATTCTTGGTAATTAAAATAATTCAATGGGTTTGTCAATAAATAAATCACCCTCACTATATATATTATTTTCTGAAAATAACTTTACTGCCCATTTTTCATTTCCAGTTTTAACTTATATAAATTTTCAAATTCATTCATTTTTTTTTTCCCAAACTGTTCTGCATTTATTTTTCTCACTGTATATTTATATTCAAACAAAATAAAAACAATAAAAAAATAAAATTCAGAATTTACCTAACTGCTAACAGCCGAAACCACCCCCCACCACACTCGCGACAACACGTCGCCGCAACCCCTACCTCCACTGCCTTCGCTACACGAAGCCGCAGCCACCAAGATCCATCAACCACGAACGAGCTCGCGACCCCCCCCATGCCCTAGCCACCTCGCGCGGCCGCCATTGCCATCCTCCACCGCGACTTCGACGCCACCAAAACCCTAGCCACCTAGATCCCACTCGAGCCCACTCGCGTGCTCCTCCATCGGGGTCGCCTCGAGAACCCCAATCGCCCCACATCGCGACAGCCACCCATCGGTCGAACAAACTTGGTTCGATTCCCCTTGCGTGCGCGGCTCCGATTTTGAATGATCTGGGTTTGTTTTTTTTTTTTTTTTTTTTTTTTTTTTTTTTTTTACATGAAGGCTGAGGCCATTTTTTATTTCCTTCGAGATTTTGTTTCGATCTCTTTTTTTCTTTCCGGTTTGAAACTATTGCGTGATAAATGAAACGAAGGGGAGACAAGAGAACGTGGTTTAGCAAAGAGTAGGGTGGCTGACGTACGAAAATATAGGGTGGTTGTGATTTGATTTGTACAAAATTTTTAAATTAAAATTCAATTTAATTCTCAACGTGTTTGCTTAACGTATGCTCACATAACAGCTCCGAAAAATACGAAATTTGAAATCCGGTAATAATTCAACGTTACGGACCCAATGGAACTGGTTTCGTCGAATTCCGAGACTGTATGAAAAATGACTATTTTTAACTATCGATTTAAACGATATATTTTCAAAACTGATCAATTCACTATTAATTTCAAATCTGAAGCTTCTATTATCTTCAATATTATCAATAGGAATTTTTACAAGCCTTTGAAATATTTTAAATCAGCTTACAAATGAAGATTCAAATTTTTATTTACTTTCAACAGATTAAATTTTTATAATTTAAATTGCCAAATCAAAGTTATATTGAAATTTCAAATTAAACCATCATTTAAATATTTAAAATTAATTAAATATTTTCAATTTAAATTGTTCAAAATTCTGGGTCGTTACAACCTTCCCCCCTTAAAAGAATTTCGTCCTCGAAATTGCAAGTTAAGGAGAATAATTCATAATCCGTTTATTATTTTTCCAAAACTAATAGTTTTATCAACCTTCTAACACCAATCTTTTTATTAAAGATTTACTATCATTTCAATTAGCTTTCCAACTTCAATTATAGGTTTCAAACAACATTGTTTACTCAACAATTCAAATTTAAATTTAAATTCAAATTTCAAACTTTCAAAATTTTCTCAAAAATTTTCTAACACCCGAAATTTTCGAAAAATTTCGCCAGCGTCTCCTTTGCGCGGCTAGATCGGCACGACTACAAAACGGCACCACGGCCCCTCAGAATCAAAAAGAAAAGAGAAAGCCAAGTGGCTGGAGAAGGAAATCATCAAATCTCATATCAAAATTGAAATACGTACCTTTTTGTCGAGCAATTCAATTTTTTAACTTCAAAATCAAAATCCCAATTCCATTATATACCTGTATATCCTGCTAATAGTAGTATCCAATTCCAACATCAACATTCAAACTATTTTGCCAAATCCATTTACAAAATTTCGATACTTACCCTTTATCTCAATTTTAGCTTTACTATTGAAGTTACATCTTCATTTTCATTCGTTTCCAATTAGTTTACATTCACTAATTAAATTCACATTGGTTCACTTTCAAGTCAAATCAAATTCAATTCTATTCAAATTTATTTACTTCACTTTCAATTTGAATTCAATTACATAGCTTCCAATTGCGCTAATTCAATTTCATTAACACTTAATGAATTTACATACAATCAACCAACAAGCAAATAACAACCAATGTATATCCAATAAAACCAAATTATTAATTTTTCTCTCATTACATTCAATTTGGTTCAACAGTTTTAATTCCAATTGATTTAACATTCAACTGATTTTCATTCAATTATTCAACTAGCTCGAAATGAATTTACACTTACATACATCATTTCATATCAACTTATTCACATTCGATTAATTAACATTCAATCCATACTTTAATTCAGTTGCCAATTCTTTTTACATATAAAAATTGAATTTCATTTATATAACTCAAGTTCACATCATTTAACGATTTCATTAATTCACTTTATTCATTTTATTTTGATATCAACATCAATTCTTTCAACATTATTCAAGTTATATTCCATTCAACTTCATTTACATTTACTTCCACTATTCAACTTAAGTATTCTCCTAATTCATTTCAAACTCTATTCCATTTAACATCATTTGTTCAAATAAACTTAAGTTTCCACTTATCAATCCAATTCGGTTTCCAATTCTAAAGTAAATTCTATTTAACTTTTACTTAAGTCAAATTCATATCAACAATCAAATTCGTATTTCATTTTACTTAACTTAATTGTTTAACCACTTCAATAATTGGTTTTACTTACATTTTCTCATTCTATAAGTTATACAACTTATTATTCAACTTCCAACTCATATTATAAGTTCAAAACCCCTTTTTTTTTCACTTATATTTGACAATTTCAAGTTGAATTTTAATTTCAAATTTGTTTATTTCAACAAAACCTCAATTTTAAATTCATTATTGTAGCAAATCCATCACATAGAAACTCGAAAATGATACTGATGATGCTGCAGTCATCATCCTTATTATTTCCCAGTAACAATAGTGAATCAATGCTAAATATTCTTTCAAAAAGTTTTCTTTCTATTCATAAATCACTTTTATAAACCTTTTACTTATATAATTTTACTTCTTATATACATACATGCTTATCTTACAATTGTAAATCATCATTAATTATTATTTCATCTTATGATTCATTGGTTTATACCATTATTCTTTTACAATAGTTGCTTTTATTAGCTTATTCAAACAACTTTTAATTATTTTATATATATATATATCATTTACAACAACCAAGCAATCAATTATATACATACTTCAATAATTCTTGAAAAATTATTTTCTTTTTATATATAAAATATAATCGAGGCAAAATTATTTCATTTACCCAATTTAAAACAATATTGTGTCGAATTGTTCTATTCAAGTGTTTAGGAACCCCTTCGATTCAGTTTTCGAGGCTGCGCCGACGAAGGTTCATATACCACTCAACAAACCAATCATCACAATATAAAACAATTTTATACTCACTAACAAATACGCACTCATATCTATTATTACACTCACACTCATTCTAGAGTACTGCTGACTCTATCTCTAATGAGTAACACCCAACAGAGCAGGTTGTCGCTTAACCATATGCTCTGATACCAAATGTAACGATCGCGATTTTTCGTTGCCGAAAAATCGAACCGTTAGGGTTTTAGAAGAAGAAAGAGGTAGAAGAAGAGAGAAAAGAGAGAAGAAACAGAAACAAACAACAGAACAGGAAATAATATCAGAATCTCACAATCGCAGCGGAACAACATATAATAGATAAATGAATATCATTAAAACAAAAGAACTATACATTTTATACATACATCACATCATCAGAGTGTACAACAATAAAACAGCGGAAAAGAATACTATATACAATAGATAATAGACTACGCTATCCAAGCTCGCCTCCAACATCTGCACAGCAACTCCCGAATCCAGAATAACCTGATAACCTAACTCTAGACTGCCCGTGTGGAAAATAGTGGGCACCCAGAGTTTAGGAAAGGAACAATAAACTCCAGGTCAGTCATGTGACTGGTGTGAGAACTCAAAACAGTTTATCTTTAAACAAGCAACAAGAAAATTTAAATTTTGAAATCCGCAATGCTTTTTGGAAAATGAAACTACCATAAGGCCTCCCGGCACACACACAATGCAAACGCACACATGGGGGAGATTTCTCCTTATGATAGTCAAACATGCTTACTACGAGAAAATTCTTTGATATTATTACTAGTGCATAGTGGAAAATATTTCGAAAGTATAATATAAATCCTAGCCAGCATAGGTACCATGATGCTATGCCTACTATAGCTGCCATGTTAAATGGCAGGTTCTACAACTAAAACCGTACAAGGCACGTATTGGATGAATGGATTTCCAACAAATGGTCAGGCTAAGGAACTTCCTACTGCCACATGGGATCGCCTCTGGCGGGACGTCCCGAGAACTAACGTTACGGTTAGATCTCTGCCAACACAAGGCCGGGTTACCTCTGTAACTAGGTAACTACTACACGAATATGTCATCCCCCGGTCCTTTGGGACCTTTATCCGAGCGCTCGATACCAACAACACCACACAGAAATAGATATAGTGTTTTCCACATGAGTAAATATCTGGGCTCCATACCATGATACCACCCTTTTCCAGAAGGAAATGACATACCCTAAAGGGCGCGACCCTCATAACCTTGCCGCATATTCCTGTTTCGACCATTTCCGGGGAGTGAGGTCCTGACGAAGTCTCGTCCACAAAGCTACGCTTTGTGCAACAAAGCCATGCTTTGGGTCCACAGATGACCAAAGCAATAATCACAAAGATAAATGATCAAACAAATGATCATATCCAAACGATCAACCAATGATCATCACACAGCAGCACTCAGCATGCCACATTACCAGATTGGGAAATATCGCTGATAACCTTCAACTACATAACCTCTGAGCTCGTACGTCTCAGAGAAGGGTGTTAAGCTAAGAGAATAAATTCTCCGCCACCAACAGAAATGTATTTGAAAGAAATCTGCTCTATCTCTCAAAATGTAATGTCAGACACGTAACCATACAAGTCTGTTCCGGGTTCGAACAGAACCGAAGGCACTTCCAAGGAAGCCTTTGCAATCCGGGTATTCACAATCCCGATAAAATTTCCCATCACAAAGGAAATCTCCATATCGTAGCTAACAATGCGGAGACAATCGATAGGTCATCCTATCGTTTTCACAAATATCCGGTCTTCAACACCGGTCTTCAAATGCAATCCAAACGACGTATCGCATATTCGGAATGGGATATATGACACAAAGGTCCTCTCCCGGCTAAACCGAATAGCGAGCGCTTATTTTAAAAATAAGTGTGCATTCAATTCCAAACAAACACAATCAATACCATCCAAGGGTAAATATTGATAGTCGGTTATTTAACTATCAATAAAGATGCGCCACATCATCAGATTCCATATAATTTTCCAAAATTATTTAATTCCCCAAAATATCTTTACAAGATATATATACACAATTTCCAAATAATTTCTCAAAGTTATTTGGTTTACCAAAACACCTTTACACGATAAAATTTCCACACTTAACCATTTGAAAACCCATTTCAAATTACACAACTCAACCATTTGAAAACAAATTTCAAATCACACACCTTAACCATTTGAAAACAAATTTCAAATCACACACCTTAACCATTTGAAAACCAATTTCAAACTACAATTCATCTTTTATACCTTTTTGAAAACAAATTTCAAATCAACAAATAAATCCTTACCGATTTAATTTAACTTACGTTCCAATTTCGTAAATTTTATTTCCATATTTTAAAAAATAAATCAACATTTATTTTTAAACAAATTTCCCTTCCTATAAATTCCAACGTGAATTAAATCCCAAATACCCATTCATATTTGATTTCAAATCGATTCCAAAATATTCGCTTACACTTTTACCTTTAAAAGGTGAATTCACAAAAACGTTCCATTCCATATTGGAAAATCATTTCTAAACTTATTTAAAAAATAAGTAATTCACAATTCAATTTATTTTCAACAATTCGAAAATATTCCATATGCTTAAACCATAGTTAAGTATTAATTTCATTCCTTTAAAGAAATATTCTTTTATTCACATTTATTTGGGTTAAAAACGAATGTTGCGTAAAACATCGTTACGACAACCCAAAACACTAGTATATGGATTTGAAATTAAAAATAGATATATAAATCCAATACTATACAAATTATCCCCTTCTGTTTCTCGAAAACGTCTATTTCAACAATCAATGTTGAAATCTATGTTTTCAATACTCAATGCATTTTAAAACACCTTTAATTCGTTTTAAATTCCATTTAAAACATTCCTTTCCCAAAAACAAACCCATTTTATTTAATAATCTATTCAATATTCAAAATAGTGAATATAGCCCACTTAACAAATTCCCATATTTCAATTTATCAAATTCGATGAATTTCAAATTTATAAACATAGTTTATAAATTCCATTTCTATTATAAACCCCAATTTTATAAATTCCTTTATTAATCCGATGCAATTTACATAACCCAATTTCATACCCAAAAGCCATATTGTAAGTTAAATACTTATAATATTATTTATTTACCAAATCGTTCCTTTGAACTTCACCGATTTAAAATCTTATCACTTACAAGGTTTCTTTATGGTTTATAATAATTTCAACTGATGAAATCTTCATTTATTTACAATTTCTATAAAATTCCCCTTTTTAATGCCCAAATCCATTTCTATAAGTTAATAACTTATAAACTTAAAATTTCCAATAACCATTCGTTTTATAAATTTCACATTTATTAATCTATAAATCCTAGTGAAATTCATGTTATATATCAACTTAACGCTTTATAAATTTATTCTATAACTTCAATAAATTTTTATTTAAAAACATCCATTTATAAAATCCTTTATATAAACCATTAATAATAATAACTCCCCAAAAACCAAATTTAACTATTTTATAAAAACCTATTATTGTTAAAAATTTCTTTTAAGTTATATTTTATAAAAATATAAATTTTTAAAACATAAAATTCATCCATCTATTTATTTTAAAATTTAATCAATTCAAAATTTTTAATAAACCATATTCTTTGAAAAATCGATTTAAAACCCCTTTAAATTCAAAACCGTTATTTTAATTTTTAAAAATTTGAATCCGATGATGCAACAACATCAGATGGTCAATCACGGGAATAAGTGTCATATATCAATATGATTATCAACAATCAACATAATATTTATAAACAAATAAATATGTGAGGAATCCAGTTGGATCCCTCCAACCTGTTACCCTGCATCCACAGACGTTAGCACAATACCAATTCCACTTCAAGGTGGAATATCGCGGTATATGGGATTTTATAAAATATCCGCTTAATAACGGCGCAATAGGGTCTCATCCGCTATACGAGGCGGGAAATCAAATCCAATATATACATATGCCAATATGTATATATTGCTATATATAGTATATATCCTACTATATCTACTAGCACAATCAATCAACAATTATCAATCAATATTAACTATTCAAAATTTTAAACAAAACCTTTCGATTGAGTGAGGAGTTCTCACCTTAGCTATTATTTTGCAATCCATTCCCATCTTGACTCGATTTCCTTGTTTTATACCTATTTTTAAATTATTTACACAATTCATTAATATTCGAACAATCGAATAATAATTTTATATTAACAAATTTCTTTTAAATAGTTTGATTTAACTAAAAATTCAATTTTAACTAAATTTTCATTGATAATTTATTTAACTAACAAATTATTTAATTTAAACTATTCTTCCTTGTAAGTAAATCATTCTTGGTAATTAAAATAATTCAATGGGTTTGTCAATAAATAAATCACCCTCACTATATATATTATTTTCTGAAAATAACTTTACTGCCCATTTTTCATTTCCAGTTTTAACTTATATAAATTTTCAAATTCATTCATTTTTTTTTTCCCAAACTGTTCTGCATTTATTTTTCTCACTGTATATTTATATTCAAACAAAATAAAAACAATAAAAAAATAAAATTCAGAATTTACCTAACTGCTAACAGCCGAAACCACCCCCCACCACACTCGCGACAACACGTCGCCGCAACCCCTACCTCCACTGCCTTCGCTACACGAAGCCGCAGCCACCAAGATCCATCAACCACGAACGAGCTCGCGACCCCCCCATGCCCTAGCCACCTCGCGCGGCCGCCATTGCCATCCTCCACCGCGACTTCGACGCCACCAAAACCCTAGCCACCTAGATCCCACTCGAGCCCACTCGCGTGCTCCTCCATCGGGGTCGCCTCGAGAACCCCAATCGCCCCACATCGCGACAGCCACCCATCGGTCGAACAAACTTGGTTCGATTCCCCTTGCGTGCGCGGCTCCGATTTTGAATGATCTGGGTTTGTTTTTTTTTTTTTTTTTTTTTTTTTTTTTTTTTACATGAAGGCTGAGGCCATTTTTTATTTCCTTCGAGATTTTGTTTCGATCTCTTTTTTTCTTTCCGGTTTGAAACTATTGCGTGATAAATGAAACGAAGGGGAGACAAGAGAACGTGGTTTAGCAAAGAGTAGGGTGGCTGACGTACGAAAATATAGGGTGGTTGTGATTTGATTTGTACAAAATTTTTAAATTAAAATTCAATTTAATTCTCAACGTGTTTGCTTAACGTATGCTCACATAACAGCTCCGAAAAATACGAAATTTGAAATCCGGTAATAATTCAACGTTACGGACCCAATGGAACTGGTTTCGTCGAATTCCGAGACTGTATGAAAAATGACTATTTTTAACTATCGATTTAAACGATATATTTTCAAAACTGATCAATTCACTATTAATTTCAAATCTGAAGCTTCTATTATCTTCAATATTATCAATAGGAATTTTTACAAGCCTTTGAAATATTTTAAATCAGCTTACAAATGAAGATTCAAATTTTTATTTACTTTCAACAGATTAAATTTTTATAATTTAAATTGCCAAATCAAAGTTATATTGAAATTTCAAATTAAACCATCATTTAAATATTTAAAATTAATTAAATATTTTCAATTTAAATTGTTCAAAATTCTGGGTCGTTACAAAATCGGAGTTTGGAAAATCCAAAATGAATAGTGTTTCGTTCGATTTTCTATAAATACACCCTTAACCTTTCGCAAATAAAAAAAATAGGCTAGGGTTTTGAACTGCAGCCGCCACCCCTATATGAACGGCCAGAAAATTGTTTCGTTCTCCCCTCGAAATCTCCAAATCCGTTCATTATTTCCCAAAACTTCCTAAACGAATATTGTAGATCATGAAGAGATCCACAAGTTCAACGGTCAAGATCGTTTTTAGAGCTACGGATCAACGGGAAATTGCCCGCGTTCTTTAGGCACGGTTTCCCATGCCTAGGAGTGGCCGAGTTGGCCTATGCTCTGGCCGAGCATGGAGGTTGGGTCGGCCTTCAACGTGGTGTGCCTCGATCAACCTGGAGCTTCTTGTAGATGGCTCGAAGAATTAGGGTTTGGATGGCCTTTGGGTTCGTATCCACGTAAAAGTTGCCTGTAGAAGAGAACGAGAGGGAGATGGTGGGGTGCGCACGGCCAGGATTGCATGGAGCAGGGATCTACGGCAGATAATAGTTAGGTTTAAAATTATAAAGAAAATTGTTGTAAATTATTATATTAAAATTCGTGTAACTTCATAAATGCATATCTTTTTCATACGAGGTCGAAAACACACGAAACCAGTTGCCTTAGAATCGTATGGATGAGCACTACACTATGGAATTGGATTGGAGTCGTTTGGAGTTAGTGAGAATTTTGGGTAAAATTAAACGCGCATTTAATTTTATTCGAAATAAATCGCTAAAACGAAATTGAAATCAAGGTGAGAACTTCTCACTCAATCGAATCGGTTTCGATTTTATTTTAAATAGTTATATTTAAAATATTTGAATGCATGTTGGAATGATGATTGATATCTATTGATTGTTAAAATAGACATTATGCACCGTTAGCAAGCGGATGTTATTTATTAAAAACATATACCGCGAATATTTCATAAACAGTGAAATTGGTATTATATATAATAGCAATATATATATATATATTGGCATATGTATATATTGCAGTTGTTGATTTCCAGCATTGTATAGCGGATGAGACCCTATTGCGCCGTCTATTAAGCGAATAATATTATAAATCCCATATACCGCGATAATTCCGTACTGGAACGGAATTGGTATTGTGCTAACATCTTTGGATGCAGGGAAACAGGTTGGAGGGATCCAACTAGATTCCTCAACTGTATTGATTTATTCACAGATATTTTGATATTTGTTGATTATCATATCGATATATGATATTTGGATGTCGTGATTGACTATTTGGTGCTGCTGCATCATCGGATCCATTTTTAAAGTTTAAAAATAATGATTTTTGGTTTTTAAAGGAATTTTTAAAGTAATTTTTGAAAGTATACGTTTTATTAAAATTTGGAATTGATTTATTTTAAATAAATTAACGTTATAAGTTAATGTTATAAAAGTTATGTTTTTTTTGTAAAATATAACCAAATTAAGATTTTTGAAATAAATAGTGATTAATTTATAAAATGGTTTATTGGGAATTTTGAATTATTATAAACGGTTTATATAAAAGATTTATAAAATTGATATTTACAAATTAAAAATACTGGAATTATAAAACGAGTTTTTATAAGTAATAAAGTGAAATAAAAATGGATTCCATTAGTGAATTGAAATTTATAAATTTACGAAATTGTGAAGTTATAAAAATGAATAGATTTTGTAAAATATAAGATTTATAAGTAATTATCTTATAAATCGGATTTTGGCATTTAAATGAGATATAAATGGAATTTGTTAATAATGAGATTTATAAATCAAAGCATATAAATAGAAATGGAATTTATAAACATTGTTTATAAATCCGAAATCAATTGAATTTGATAAGTTGGATATAGGAATATATAAAAGGAATTATATTCACGATTTTGGACAGTGAATATATTATTAAATGAAATGGATATGTTTTTGAGGAAGGAACATTATGAAATGAAGTTAATGATTTTAAAGACGTTTTAAAATGCATTAAGTATCGAATACATAGATTTCAACATTCATTGTTGAAGTAGACGTTTTCGAGAAATAGAAGGAAATGGTGGACTATAACACTGTTGTTATAGTAAATGGTTTCCGAAAGGAAATGGTTTGTATAGTATTGGAATTTATGAATCTATTTAAACTTTGAATCCCTATACTAGTGATTTTGGGTCGTCGTAACGATGTTTTACGTAACATTCGTTTTGGCCCAAACAAATGTGTTTAAGGGAATGATTTCTTAAAGAATGAAATATATACTTAATTTTCGAATTAAATATATTGCATATTTTCCAAGTGTTGAAATTGAATGGATTTGTGAATTACTTATGAATAAATAAGTATGAGAATGTTTTTCCAATGTGAAATGAAATGTTTTGAGAATTTATCTTTTTGAAGGTAAATTGAAAATGAATGCTTGAAATCGTATATCCATAAATATTTTGGAATGAAAATTCACTATGGAATTTATAAATAAAAAGGGGAATTTGTTTAAAAATAAATGTTGATTTATTTTTGAAATTATGGGAATTAATTCACGGATTCAGAACGTAAATATAAAGTAAATCGTTAAGGATTTATTTAATCGGTTTAAATGAACCATTTTGAAATAAAAGTATTTCCAAGTAAGGAAATGATTGAAATTTGCTTTTCAAAAATGGTAAAGGATTGAAAAGTGATTTGAAAATTAGTTTTCAAATGTTTGAAGTGTGGGAAATTTTATATCTAGTAATGATATTTTGGAAAGTAAATAATTTGGGAAATTATTTGGAATTTGGTGATGTTGAGCATGCCTATTGATAGTTAAATAATCCGACTATCAATATTTACCTTTAAATAGGTATTTGTTGTGATTTGTTTGAATTTGAATGCCACACTTATTTTTGAATAAGCGCTCACTATTCGGGTTAGCCGGGAAAGGACCTTAGGGTCGTATAACCCATTCTGAATATGTGATAAGTCGAAATGGATTGCGTTCGATGACCGGTGTTGAAGACCGGATATTTGTGAAAACGAAAGGATTACCGTCGAGTTACTCTACATCAGCTGATCTCCGATATAGAGGTTTTATCACCCTTAGTGACGGGAAGTCCGTTCGTGATTAGTGAATATCCGGATTGCAAGGACTTCTTTGTAAGTGCCTTCGGTTCCGTTCGATCCTGGAACAGACTTGTATGGATTGTATGTCTGACATTACAAATTGAGATATAAAGCTGATTTCTTTCAAATATATTTCTGTTGGTGGCGGAGAATTTATTCTCTTAGCTTAACACCCTTCTCTGAGACGTACGAGCTCAGAGGTTATATAGTTGAAGGTTATTAGTGATATACTCCCAATTTGGTAGTGTGGCATGCTGAGTGTTGCTGTGAAATGATCATAGTGTTGATCATTTGTGATAGGATCATTTATTTGATCATTTATCTTGGTGATCATTTCTATGATCATTTGTTGACCCAAAGCACGGCTTTTGTATAAAGTGTGGCTTTGTGGACGAGACTTCGTCGGACCTCACACCCCGAAAATGGTCAAAACAGGAAGGATGCGGCAAGGTTATTAGGGGTAGCGCCCTTTAGTGTATGTCATTCCTTCTGGATAGAGGTGGTATCATGGTATGGAGCCCAGATATTTAACCTATGTTGTTGCTGCATATTTTGTGGTTGTTGGAAATCGAGGATCCTCGGATAGATCGGTTACGATCGGGGGATGACATATTCGTGTCAGTAGTTACCCAGTTAGGGGTAACCCGGCCTTGTGTTGGCAGAGATCCGTTTTGGTTCTCGGGTCGTCTTTCCAGAGGCGTACCTATGTGGAAATGGAAAGTTCCTTAGCCTGACCATTTGTTGGAAATCCAAAGAAACAATACGAGACTTGTACGGTTTTAGTTGTATAACCTGCTATGGAATGTGGCGGTAACCTGCTATTTAACATAGTAGCTATAGTGGGCATACGATAATGGTCGTATTTTGGCTAAGATTTATATTCTACTTTCGAAATGATTTTTTTTTCCTACATTATGCACTAGTAATAATATCAAATGTTTCTTTTTAATGCGTATCAAGCATCTTTGACTATCATAAGGAGAAATCTCTTCCGATTCTGTGTTTGCATTGTGTGTGTGTGCGGGAGGCCTTATGGTAGTCTCATTTTTAAAAGCATTGCGAATTGACTTTAAAAATATTCCTCTATTTTGATTTTAAAGATAAATAAACTGTTTTGAGTTCCCACACCAGTCACATGACTGACTCGGAGTTTATTGTTTTCCTTCCTAAACTCTGGGTGCCCACCAATTTCCACACGGGCAGTCAAGAGTTAAGGTTTATTCAAGATATTCAGGAGTTGCTGGAGGCAAGATGGATGGCATGGCGTATTACTAGTATATAGTATTTCTTTTTCACTGTGGTGTTGTTTGTTGTTGTACACTCTTATGATGTAATGCAATGTAATGTAATAACTGATATAGTCTTTGTTAAAGATTATTCATTTATTTATTATATGTTGTTCCGCTGCGAATTGTGAGATTCTGATGTTGTTCTGTTATTTCTTTCTGTTCTTTTCTATCTTTTTCTATCTTCTTCTACTTTTTATTTTTCTAAAACCCTAACGGTACGGTTTTTCGGCTTTCGATTGCTCGGCAGTTGATACATTGAATGTATTGATGTCGGTTTTCGTCAACGAATAATCTCGTCCGTTACATTTGGTATCAGAGCTTATGGTTAACCGACAACCATGGCTCTGCTGGGTATTACTCATTAGAGATAGGGTCAGTAGTACTCTAGAATGAGTGTGAGTGTAATAATAGATACGAGTGCGTATTTGTTAGTGAATATAAAATTGTTTTATATTGTGATGGTTGGTTTGTTGAGTGGCATATGAACCTTCGTCGGCACGGTCTGTACAACTATGCCGAAGGGGTTTATAAACACTTGTATAGAACAATTCGACACAGTATTGTTTTAAATTGGGTAAATGAAATAATTTTACCTTGATTATATTTTGTATATGAAGAAATAATTTTTCAGAATTATTAAAGTGTATATAAGTAGATTTTTTGGTTGTTTGAATAATCTAAATTAAAGAATAATTGTATAAGCAAATGAATTATAAGAATTGAACTATAATTAATGTGATTTACAATTGTGAAATAATCTTATATATAAGAAGTGAAATTATATAAGTAAAAGACTTATAAATGTGATTTATAATTTGAAAATAAAATTCCAAAGAAGTGTTTTGAAAGGATTTGATATTTTGGGAAATTTTTTTTGGATAAATTAAAGCTCTAAACTCTTTTTGGTCGCTGGAAAATAATTCCGATGATGATCGCGACATCATTGGTGTTCATTTTCGGGTTTCCAAAAGAGGGATTGCTGCCAAATTGTTTAAAAGAAAGTTGTTTGGAAAATTTGGATTTGATTTGGATTTGATAAGATGTTTGAAATGGAACATGAGTTAAATAATGTTGAATAAAGTTGATTTTTGGTGTCGAAGTAAATTAATAAGTGAATTAATGAAGTGAAGTCATTAAGAATTTGAGCTTGAGTTATAGGAATGAAATTCAACTTTATATTGATAAAGGAATTAGCTATTGAACTAATGAATGAATTGAATGTAAACAATTGATATGAAATAATGAATATATAAGTGTTAATTCATTAAAAGCTAGTTGAATAAATTGAATGGAAGTCGATTTAATATGATCCAATTGGAATTAAAGGTGTTGAACCAAATTGAATGTAAAGTGAATAAATTTGGTTGTGTTGAATATACATTGGTTGTTATATGATTATTAGTTGATTGTATATAGTTTATTAAGTGTTAATGAAATAGAATTAGCGAAATTGGAAGCTATGTAATTGAATTCAAATTAGAAGTAAATAAATTTGAATAGAATTGAATGTGAAATGGATGTAATTAGTAAATGCAAACTAATTGAAATTGGATATGAATGAAAGTTGATAAAATCCAATGTTAATGAATCAAATGTAATTTAAATTGAAAACCAATTCATTGAATATTAATGAGAATATGAATGAATATTGATTTGGTTATGGATGATAGTTGGTTGATGTTTGCATTTGTTGTTTTGTTGCATTTGCTATGTTGGCATATGTAGTTGTTATGTTGCTATATGTTGTATATTGATACTATTTTCATATATGCATGATTCTCATGTTGTTGTTGAGTGTTTAGTAGGTGCGGATGGCGTTGCTTCGCATTTGGAGCTCGCTTTCGCGCTATATTAGCCGTATATGCTCGCTAATATTATAAATAAGGTACATATCTCGGATTAAATATCGTACTTTTACACTTTTTTCCCTGTGGGATGCCTCATTACTTGATGAGATGTATATTTGTGATATATATACTGTCATTTTTTTTCCGGATCGAGCCGCGCAAAGGAGACTATGACGAATTTTTTCGAAAATTAAAGGCGTTAGAAAAATTTGAGAAAAATTGGGAAAATTTGTGAAAACTATAACTTTGATTTTGGAATTGAAAGTTAAATGATATAGTTTGGTTTTGAAAAGATAATTAAGTATAGATTTGAAAACTTAGTAAAGTATGGTAAGAAGTTTAAATTTGTTTTGGAAAGTTAATGAATTTTGTAACTTTTTCTTACTTGTTAATTTCGAGGACGAAATTCTTTTAAGGGGGGAAGTCTGTAACGACCCAGAATTTTAATGAATTAAAATTTGAATATTTAATTAATTTTAAATATTAATAAGTGAAATTTATAAGTCGAATAAATTTTATTTCGAATAATTGGATTTAATTGAATAATTAAATCGATAATTTAATATGTGGAAATACAGAAATAATTGAAAATTGAGTTAAATATGATTGAAAATGATTTGTAAAATTTTATTTTATCATGTTGAAGTTAGAACGATATTTTAGAACTTTTAAAATCGAATTAAAAGTTAATTTGTGAAAATTGTATATTTTAATATTTAATCGACTAGTGAAATTAGCCAATTTTTGAACAGTCTCAGAATTGGACGAAACTAGTTCCATTGGATCCGTAATAGTTATTTATTACCGGATTTCAATTTTCGTAGCAATCGGAGTTATCGTTTGATCATGGCAGCTCGAAACGCATCGAAATTGTTTTAATATTAATTTGGAGTTAAAATAGTCATTTTTCAAAAAGTCTCGGATTTCAACGAAACCAGTTTCATCGGATCCGTAATGTGATATTATTATATGGTTTCAAATTTCGTGTCAATCGGATTTGTCGTTTGTCCGGTGCAAGCTAAAACGCCTAGAAAATCGTTCAATCGGTTTAATTTTAAATTGAACGTTTATTGCCATAACTCGCACAGATGAACGAATTAGCTTTCGAAACCTATTCCATTGTGTCCGGAACGTGGGGTAAACCCTAGAAACGCTGGTCATCGTGCGTAAATCAGAGTTTGGAAAATCCAAAATGAATAGTGTTTCGTTCGATTTTCTATAAATAGACCCTTAACCTTTCACAAATAAAAAAAATAGGCTAGGGTTTTGAACTACAGCCGCCACCCCTATATGAACGGCCAGAAAATTGTTTCGTTCTCCCCTCGAAATCTCCAAATCCGTTCATTATTTCCTAAAACTTCCTAAACGTATATTGTAGAGCATGAAGAAATCCACAAGTTCAACGGTCAAGATCGTTTTTAGAGCTACAGATCAACGGGAAATTGCCCGCGTTCTTCATGTGTTTAGGCATAGTTTCCCATGCCTAGGAGTGGCCGAGTTGGCCTATGCTCTGGCCGAGCATGGAGGTTGGGTCGGCCTTCAACGTGGTGTGCCTCGATCAACCTGGAGCTTCTTGTAGATGGCTCGAAGAATTAGGGTTTGGATGGCCTTTGGGTTCGTATCCACGTGAAAGTTGCCTGTAGAAGAGAACGAGAGGGAGATGGTGGGGTGCGCACGGCCAGGATTGCATGGAGCAGGGATCTACGGCAGATAATAGTTAGGTTTAAAATTATAAAGAAAATTGTTGTAAATTATTATATAAAAATTCGTGTAACTTCATAAATGCATATCTTTTTCATACGAGGTCGAAAACGCGCGAAACCAGTTGCGTTGGAATCGTATGGACGAGAACTACACTATGGAATTGGATTGGAGTTGTTTCGAGTTAGTGAGAATTTCGGGTAAAATTAAACGCGCGTTTAATTTTATTTGAAATAAATCGCTAAAACGAAATTGAAATCAAGGTGAGAACTTCTCACTCAATCGAATCGGTTTCGATTTTATTTTAAATAGTTATATTTAAAATATTTGAATGCATGTTGGAATGATGATTGATATCTATTGATTGTTAAAATAGACATTGTGCGCCATTAGTAAGCGGATGTTATTTATTAAAAACATATACCGCGAATATTTCATAAATAGTGAAATTGGTATTATATATAATAGCAATATATATATATATTGGCATATGTATATATTGCAGTTGTTGATTTCCCGCATTGTATAGTGGATGAGACCCTATTGCGCTGTCTATTAAGCGGATAATATTATAAATCCCATATACCGCGATAATTCCGTACTGGAACGGAATTGGTATTGTGCTAACTTCTTTGGATGCAGGGAAACAGGTTGCAGGGATCCAACTGGATTCCCCAACTGTATTGATTTATTTACAGATATTTTGATATTTGTTGATTATCATATCGATATATGATATTTGGATGTCGTGGTTGACTATTTGGTGCTGCTGCATCATCGGATCCATTTTTAAAATTTAAAAATAATGATTTTTGGTTTTAAAAGAATTTTTAAAGTGATTTTTGAAAGTATACTTTTTATTAAAATTTGGAATTGATTTATTTTAAATAAATTAATGTTATAAGTTAATGTTATAAAAGTTATTTTTTTTTATAAAATATAACCAAATTAAGATTTTTGAAATAAATAGTGATTAATTTATAAAATGGTTTAATTGGGAATTTTGAATTATTATAAACGGTTTATATAAAATATTTATAAAATTGATATTTATAAATTAAAAATACTGGAATTATAAAATGAGCTTTTATAAGTAATAAAGTGAAATAAAAAGGGATTCCATAAGTGAGTTGAAATTTGTAAATTTATGAAATTGTGAAGTTATAAAAATGAATAGAATTTGTAAAATATAAGATTTATAAGTAATTATCTTATAAATCGGATTTTGGCATTTAAATGAGATATAAATGGAATTTGTTAATAATGAGATTTATAAATCGAAGCATAAAAATAGAAATGGAATTTATAAACATTGTTTATAAATCCGAAATCAATTGAATTTGATAAGTTCGATATAGGAATATATGAAAGGAATTATATTCACGATTTTGGACAGTGAATATATTATTAAATGAAATGGATATGTTTTTGGGGAAGGAACGTTATGAAATGAAGTTAATGATTTTAAAGACGTTTTAAAATGCATTAAGTATCGAATACATAGATTTCAACATTCATTGTTGAAATAGACGTTTTCGAGAAATAGAAGGAAATGGTGGACTATAACACTGTTGTTATAGTAAATGGTTTCCGAAAGGAAATGGTTTGTATAGTATTGGGATTTATATATCTATTTAAACTTTGAATCCCTATACTAGTGATTTTGGGTCGTCGTAACGATGTTTTACGTAACATTCGTTTTGGCCCAAACAAATGTGTTTAAGAGAATGATTTCTTAAAGAATGAAATATATACTTAATTTTCGAATTAAATATATTGCATATTTTCCAAGTGTTGAAATTGAATGGATTTGTGAATTACTTATGAATAAATAAGTATGAGAATGTTTTTCCAATGTGAAATGAAATGTTTTGAGAATTTATCTTTTTGAAGGTAAATTGAAAATGAATGCTTGAAATCGTATATTCATAAATATTTTGGAATGAAAATTCACTATGGAATTTATAAATAAAAAGAGGAATTTGTTTAAAAATAAATGTTGATTTATTTTTGAAATTATGGAAATTAATTTACGGATTCGGCACATAAATATAAAGTAAATCGTTAAGGATTTATTTAATTGGTTTAAGTGAACCATTTTGAAATAAAAGTATTTCCAAGTAAGGAAATGATTGAAATTTGCTTTTCAAAAATGGTAAAGGATTGAAAAGTGATTTGAAAATTAGTTTTCAAATGTTTGTAGTGTGGGAAATTTTATATCTAGTAATGATATTTTGGAAAGTAAATAATTTGGGAAATTATTTGGAATTTGGTGATGTTGAGCATGCCTATTGATGGTTAAATAATCCGACTATCAATATTTACCTTTAAATAGGTATTTGTTGTGATTTGTTTGAATTTGAATGCCACACTTATTTTTGAATAAGCGCTCACTATTCGGGTTAGCCGGGAAAGGACCTTAGGGTCGTATAACTCATTTTGAATATGTGATACGTCGAAATGGATTGCATTCGATGACCGGTGTTGAAGACCGGATATTTGTGAAAACGGAAGGATTACCGTCGAGTTACTCTACATCGGCTGATCTCCGATATAGAGGTTTTATCACCCTTAATGACGGGAAGTCCGGCCGTGATTAGTGAATATCCGGATTGCAAGGACTTCTTTGTAAGTGCCTTCGGTTCTGTTCGATCTCGGAACAGACTTGTATGGATTGTATGTCTGACATTACAAATTGAGATATAAAGATGATTTCTTTCAAATATATTTCTGTTGGTGGCGGAGAATTTATTCTCTTAGCTTAACACCCTTCTCTGAGACGTACGAGCTCAGAGGTTATATAGTTGAAGGTTATTAGTGATATACTCCCAATTTGGTAGTGTGGCATGCTGAGTGATGCCGTGAAATGATCATAGTGTTGATCATTTGTGATAGGATCATTTATTTGATCATTTATCTTGGTGATCATTTCTATGATCATTTGTTAACCCAAAGCACGGCTTTTGTATAAAGTGTGGCTTTGTGGACGAGACTTCGTCGGACCTCACACCCCGGAAATGGTCAAAACAGGAAGGATGCGGCAAGGTTATTAGGGGTAGCGCCCTTTAGTGTATGTCATTCCTTCTGGATAGAGGTGGTATCATGGTATGGAGCCCAGATATTTAACCTATGTTGTTGCTGCATATTTTGTGGTTGTTGGAAATCGAGGATCCTCGGATAGATCGGTTACGATCGTGGGATGACATATTCGTGTCAGTAGTTACCCAGTTAGGATTAACCCGGCCTTGTGTTGGCAGAGATCCGGTTTGGTTCTCGGGTCGTCTTTCCAGAGGCGTACCTATGTGGAAATGGGAAGTTCCTTGGCCTGACCATTTGTTGGAAATCCAAAGAAACAATACGAGACTTGTACGGTTTTAGTTGTATAACCTGCTATGGAATGTGGCGGTAACCTGCTATTGAACATAGTAGCTATAGTAGGCATACGATAATGGTCGTATCTTGGCTAAGATTTATATTCTACTTTCGAAATGATTTTTTTTTCCTACACTATGCACTAGTAATAATATCAAATGTTTCTTTTTAATGTGTATCAAGCATCTTTGACTATCATAAGGAGAAATCTCCTCCGATTTTGCGTTTGCATTGTGTGTGTGTGCGGGAGGCCTTATGGTAGTCTCATTTTTAAAAGCATTGCGAATTGACTTTAAAAATATTCCTCTATTTTGATTTTAAAGATAAATAAACTGTTTTGAGTTCTCACACCAGTCACATGACTGACTAGGAGTTTATTGTTTTCCTTCCTAAACTCTGGGTGCCCACCAATTTCCACACGGGCAGTCAAGAGTTAAGGTTTGTTCAGGATATTCAGGAGTTGCTGGAGGCAAGATGGATGGCATGGCGTATTACTAGTATATAGTATTTCTTTTCCACTGCTGATGTTGTTTGTTGTTGTACACTCTGATGATGTAATGTAATGTAATGTAATAACTGATATAGTTCTTTGTTCAAAGATTATTCATTTATTTATTATATGTTGTTCCGCTGCGAATTGTGAGATTCTGATGTTGTTCTGTTATTTCTTTCTGTTCTGTTCTATCTTTTTCTATCTTCTTCTACCTTTTCTTTTTCTAAAACCCTAATGGTACGGTTTTTCGGCTTTCGATTGCTCGGCAGTTGATACAGTGAACGTATTGATGTCGGTTTTCGTCAACGAAAAATCTCGTCCGTTACAGTACTCATCTTAATATATGTAAGCATTATTTAAACATGCTTGCCAACATTTCGTCAATTTTTTTCAAACATTACTACATGCATTGTTTTAAATAGGTAGATCTAGTCAAAGGATAAATTTTACTCACTTTATTGTTGAATAGCGGCCTATCACGGGAACCCGACAGTCGATTGAAGCTTGACTTTGAATTTGTAACCGATTTGTTGATTTGAATCCGCTGCCATTTGAATCTGAATTCGCACTTGTTTTAGATGATCTCGATTTGTTCAGCTGTAAGCCTGGTAGTTGTTTAGTTTAGCTTTACCTTTATTGTTCAGATTTTTGGTTTTGTTTAAAAAAAAAGAAAGATGATGGTAATCGAGATTGAGGGAAAAGAGTATGGAAAAATTTGGAACTGTTTTACAGCTTGATTCTCTAGTCATTATATTAATTTCTCAACTTAAAGAAACATATAGCCACTTGTTATCTCCAAAGCTTGTACAAATTACATGTGTAAATAATTTTTTTTCCTTCTTTTTTCGACTTTTACACATATACAACTTGTACATGTATTTAAAGAGGGTATTAGTCTTTGTCAAATCCTATTTCAACTTAAGATATCAACTAAATCTTATCATTAGTGTTTTATGTGTTTCATATGTATATGTAATAAATTTATATTTATTTTTCTCCTTAATTTGTACTTATATAACCTTTAAGAAATAATTTTGATATTAATTTATAAATTAATAAATTACCACATTCTCCAGATATTATATTTGAATGTTTAAATCCAAGTTTCACTTACAAACCATAAATATACATATGAAAATAGAATAGCTATCATATGATAAGTTTTGCATTTATTTATTAATAACAGATGAATTCTTCTAAAATGAATGATTGTAAACGAAGATCATTAAATAAATATCATCAAATTTCAATAGTTATACAAGGAGATTATCAATGAAAGGTGGATTTGGTAATTGGTTTGTTCCGATTCTTTGTATTCGGAAAAAAGGCACATATCATACCGCATTACACTAAACACTGTACCAAAAAAAAAAATATTTATCCCGATATTTATAATTCATCATTTATTATAGTTCTAATTCATCTATATACATATCCTATAAATTTATTATCAGATTTATTTGTTGAATTAATAAATCAGTGTTTTAATAAAATAAATCCTGTTAATTACAAATTAACAGCTGTCCAAAAATCCGGGTTGTCATATGGCTACGATTACCTTTATAGAACACATTTATCTTAGAATGCTCATCGTCCACCTGACGATGTGCTGAAGCATTCAATCCATACAAGTTCATTCCGAGTTCGAACGTAACCGAAGGCATTATCTCGTTACACTCATTTTGGAATCATTCTTAGAGTTAACGAATATAACCCTTGCACTTTAAACCTACATCTCGATCTTCACCTTGAGATATCACGGCCTATCGTTTAACTTGGATCGATGTGGTTTTTAAATAATCAAATTTAATACCCGATCCCGGTCTCATCGATATCCAAACGTCTCTTAAGGCCAAGTTGTTTAAGGTTTAAACAATTCAATTCAATTCAATACTTGAATTCACACAACATTTAACACAGATAAATATTACACATTTATCACAGTTATATCCAAATCATATCATAGAATATCACAGCATATCATCCAATAGATATCATCCAATTCATATATTCTACACAATCTTCCATAAGCAACAATTATTAATCTATATTATAATTAATTTAATCAACTTAAATTAAATTAATTACTTTAAGAATTAATCTCTAACCATGCTTAACAAACATTAATTAATTACAACCTTTTAATTAATAAATCATCTTGATTAATTATTCTTAACCATTTATAGTAATTAACCTTTAATTACCTTCATTAATTATATTAATTAATGATCCTTAATTACTTACTTCCATAAATTAATTAATTAACTATATTTAGTTACATTAGTCTTTAAGTAATTACATAAATTAATTAAACTTTAACTAATCACTTTTATCAATAAATCTTACTTAATCATAAACAGTAATTGCCATCCTATAATTACTTATGTTAATCAATTAACTTCTTAATTAATTATATTAATCCATTGATTAACTATACTAAGTAATTAATCTTTAATTACTTTTACTAAGTAATATACTTTAATTACTTCCTATTAAGTAATTCTCTTTAATTAATTACATCCAGTAATTATACGTTACTTACTTACACTAAATAATTACACTATCAATGCTATTAAGTAATTATACTTAATCAATCACCAAATGATTATCTTTAATTAATTAACAAAATAATTAACTTAAGTTAATCACATTCATTTTATTTATTACAATTGGAAATTTATTCCTTAATTACCCTTTAAACAAATTAATTAATCCTTAATTACAGATTAACTATTGTTTAATTATTAATTAATAAACCTTAATTATCAATTAATAAAACTAAATAACAATTAATTAATCCTTAATTAATCAGTTAATCAATCCTCATTAACAATTAATTAACCCTTAATAACAGTTAATTAATCCTTAATTAACTTCGATTATAGATTAATAATTTCTTAATTATTAATTAATAAGGCCTAATTATTAATTAATAAAACTTAATTACAAATTAAGTACTTTTTAATTACAAGTTAATTAATCTCTAATAATTAACTAAATATACTTAATTATAAATTAATTAACCTTTGATTAATTAACTTATAACCCTTAATCATACATTTTATATAAATTAATTAAATAATATAAATTACTCTTAATTAATTCCTTAATTTATCCTTTATCATTATTAACTAAATTAATTAATTATACTTAATTTTCTTAATTAACTTAGTTTATTTCAGGATAATAAAACTTGAATCATCTTAAGACAAAACATTATCTTTCTAATGCCTTAATTATCGTTAAAACATTGTAAACCATTTTATCTTAATAATTAATTTTACTTAATTAAATCATTAATTTAAGTTTTTAAAATAATCATTAGTTTGATAAATTAAAGTTATTAAAAAATAATTTTTAAAAATACTTAAAACATTTATCAATTAATAGTTTTTTATAAACCAATTCAAATTTGAATTTGAAAAACTTGCTTTTACAAATACCTTTAAAATTTCATTTATAACTCAACCTTTAAAAATTAACTTAAAACTTTACTTAATAAAATTAAAGTTAAACCAATTTCAAAACCTCCTAACACATTGTTAAAGAAAACATTTATTATATATAAAGTAAATTTATATAAGAAGATTTAAACTAAATCAAAGTTTAAATTTCAAAACTTAGAATTTTAAACTTTTTTTAAAGTTTACTCGACACATGTATCAGGGCAAACCCGAAATCCACTCAGGACTAACCTGAGTTCTCTTACCATTTCAAATTTAGTTTTAGTTTTAAATTTAAATTTAAAATTTTAAAACCTAAAACCATATCCCTCTAGAACTACTCAAGTTCCCACTCGAGTCATTTCCTCCAAAACTCGATCTCCTCTTCGAGTTCAACCCACAGTAAAACCCACAACCCAAAAACAACTGACCCAACCTCCCCTGTGCACATGCACCAGCGCCAGAATCGCTCTTCACCTCCGATGAACCCTACTTTATATCGAACATCAATATAGCAATCATCCCCGATCTCCTAATCCCATAAACAAGCCTCGATCCAAAATCGAGTAGTCAAGTTAAAACTGGAGCCAAACCCCATGGCCAAAACCACCTCGAAACCGCGCCTCTGACCATCAGACGACGCGCTATCCCGTCCACTCCATCTTCGATAATCCACGAACCTATCTCCAAAGTCCCATCGAACTCGATGCACCAGAGAAGAATCAATGATCTCATTTTCCCAGTTTGACCAAATTAGGTTTAAAAACTAAATCAGTTCGCCGCCCACGCCACGACGATCTGGCACCCCACCAGCCATTTTTGCCGTACTTCCTAATCCTTCCCCTACCTCCACCCAAGATCTCGATCACCCTAGACGTTATGGCCATCAGAAATTGCTTAGAAACCCAATTTCAGACATCCCCAAAATTCACATTCATTACTTCATTAAAAATTATGATTTGATTTTGAAAATCCTAACTTTCTAAGTTGATTCAAGTAATAATCCCGAAACAACAAATTACAATGATCGATTTTAACATGATTTAAAAAAAATCCACTGTCTTTCCATTTTCCAGTTAAATATCCAAATATTTTACTTAATTTCATTTTTTAGTTTTAATCTACGATTTAACAAACATTTCTTATTTGAAAACTAAGTCACATTAGAGATCGGAAGAAGAGAGGATGGAATTTAAATAATATTTAAACTCTGGGATATGAAACAGAGAAGATCATGAATATAACAGACATGCACATATGAATACAATCATATATATAGAATTCTACACTAATATATACACATGCAGGGTATGATCATCACAAAGATTTCACAAGCAACAACCATTAACTTATTTAAACTTTTAATAAAAATGTTTACTCACCTTTGAAAATGCAGAGAGTTTTGAAAAGAACTGGGAAGCTTTATTTCATTTGAAACTGAAAAATTGAAAAGCTTTGAACACTTGAAACTGAAGCTTTAAAACAGATGACTTATAAAACTGGAAAACCTTAATTACTGCTATGTTAAGGAGATTTCTCGACGCTTTACATTTGATAATGTATTCTTGGTTTACAGGCTTGCTGAAAATTGGTTACAAACCTGAGTTTTAGGAGGTTATAGGTTTAACACTTCTAGACTTTTTGATTTGAAAAAGATTTGAAACACCCAGGTGGATTTTGGTTTGAGAATGGTTACAGGCTTTGAGCAATGATTTGAAAAGAAAATATTTTGAGAATTGGTTTCAGATTTTCTTGCTTACAGCTTTCTGGTTTGCATTTGTCTTGAGGAATGAATTTCAGGCTTTTGATTCATGTTAGAGAAAGTTTTCAGGTTTGTTTTGATTTTTAGGAAAGGTTTCAGGTTTTGATTGCATAAAAAATATCTGGTTTGAGAGATGAAGTTCATGTTTTGTGTTTTCTTTGTTATTAGAAATGAAGATAGAAAAAGAGCTGAAGAAAGAAAGTGAATGTTTATATATATTAAATTATAATTAATTTTAAAATGAAAGAAAATAAACAAACCAGTGACACATGTCTTTCACCCTATTTAGTTACTTAACACATGCTACTTATCCCTTGATTTAATTACACTTGTATTTATTCATTTTTTTATTATTTTAAAATGATTTTAAAAGCTTTTTAAAATATATTTCCTAATTAACTAGTATGTTTCTTAATTTATAAATGCTTTTCTAATTTTAAATAAATAAAACTTTTAAAAGAAAATAAAATAAAAACCAATTATATTTTAAATAAAGTCATATATAATATTTTAAACTCATTTTTAATTGCTAATTTAAAAGCTTTTGTATTTATTCCTATTAAATAAATACTTTTTCAAATTTCTGTAAATAATTTCCTTTAAAGAAAATAATATAAAATAATCTTATTTCAAATAAAAATCTTTATTCATATTTTATATCCAAAAATATTTTGAAGATATATATATATATATATATATTTTAAATTCAAATTTTAAAACCAAATTCAAATTTAATCTAAAATCCAATTTTAAATCAATTTAAATACACACACACACATATATATATACACATATTTAAATAACACTTATTAAATTTGAAATAATAAGTCTATTTAAAATATATTTAAAATCTATATTTGAAAAAACTCATTATTAAATTGTTTGAAAATATCACTTTTGCCAATTTTAATTTATTTATAAAAGAGATTGTCACATTTTAAATTCCTTGAAATTCCGAGATATTACAGAACTGGTGTAAATAATTGTCACTATTAGGTACCGCTTATAATAAGATAATTGGATTTATCAAAAGATGTGTAAGTGATAAATTCGGTCAAAATGTCACACTAGCTGCTAAGTGACGTATGAAGGTTAATATTCGAATAGTTCAATATTAATCGCTGACTGAATTTACACCCTTGAGTCGCACAACCAAAATAATGAATTCTTTGAAAATTATATGATTTAAGTAGTTAATAAATGTTGTGAATTGATTAAATTAATTGATATTTGAGAAATACTAATTATTATTTATTTGATTTTTGTAATTTTTTGTAATTATTTAAATGCATTTATAAAAGTTATATTTGCGCACATTGATACGTGATATTCATGTAATTTAAAGATAATTACATGAAATGATATATGAAGTTTTTTCGTCATTTGATGACATGATTTATGGAACTTTTATGTCATTTGGTGACATATGTGTAAAGAGAGGATTGGAGAGAAAGAACAATCATGGAAATTAATCAGAGAAGTTTTAATTAAAGAATAGGAAAAGTTTCATTCTTTCAAATAAATATATTTTCTAATTCATTTTGTATATACAAATCATTCTTTTTCATTCATTTCTTCCTCCCCTCCTAACTATTCATGGAAAAAACCAAAAAAAGTAAAAATTTCAAAATTCTTTCAACTCCATACGAAAACATCAAAAATAAATAAAACAAAATTAGTTCATCCATCTCTTGCAAGGATAGGATGTGGATATTGAAGATCTAAGGAGGTATTATCATTCAAGATGTAACTTCCAGGAAACATCCTAAGGGTTCCATTTTCAAGACGTGCTTCAAGGCTTTGGATAATAAGGTATATTTTTCTTTAATAGGTAATGATATTTGATGTAATGTTTGTTGAAAGAGAAATTTAATCATCATAATTTGTATATATACCACTGTTTCATTTAAGTTGAGAATTGTTTATGTAGCTTGAATTGTTTGTTGAATGTATCAATTGGTGTTTTATTCAATAAATCAAAATCAATATTTGTATGTGTTTAAATATAATGTTTTGTTTTGGAACAATGTTCCAAACACTTAATTTAAAGTCTAATTTTTAGATCAGAAATTTTGTATGTTCAAATTATCAATCGGGTTCTTATTTTGTTAAACAAGAATTAAAATTTATATATATTTGAATACAATATTTTATTATAGATCTATATTGTAAATATTCAATTTAAAGTATAATCCTTTAGATCTAAAATTTTGTATGTTTATGTTGTTTTGATTGGATTTTACTTTAACAAAATAAGCTAAAAAAATTTTATGAATATAACGGCGTTTTATTAAGGATTCATGTTTTAAATCGTATAAAAAAAATGTAATTTTAAATTTGAAAGTTTACATGTATGTATTTTTTTGTTTATATTGTTTTGGAAACAAAAAAAGTTTGACAACAAATCTAAATTTTAATTTGATTACTACAGTCTTTAATTTGTATTAGTTAGAGATATCTTATTGAATATTACAAACATATAATTAATGTTTTGACAATAAACCTACTTTTGAACTGATTCTGAAGATTTCTAATTTTTATTAAGTAGAAAGATTTTATTTAATCTTATATACACACGATAAATTTTATGTGCATGTTTGC
This sequence comes from Allium cepa, assembly GCA_030765085.1. NCBI lineage: Eukaryota > Viridiplantae > Streptophyta > Magnoliopsida > Asparagales > Amaryllidaceae > Allium > Allium cepa. The sequence goes on along the minus strand of CM060942.1, from coordinate 379,143,417 downwards.
ATATATAAATTTATTACATGTATTTCATATTGTCAAAGTATGATTAGATTTCTTTTCAAAAGAAGGAAACAATTTAAATAAGGAAATAATATATACATGCATTTATTTCCGTATGTTTATGTCCTTATATTAGATGCTTATAATTTGTCATTTATATGCTGCAATAATTAAGTTTATGAAATGGGAAATTTATTCAATCGTCGTTGTTACCCTTTATTTATTTCCCATTTTTTCCTTTATGTGATTAACTATCAATTTAATTTTGTTTATATTCCACATCTTGCCATCAATTGACAGCACCTATCATGTTGCACTTACAGAATTTACAATATAACATATAGTGGAAATTAGCCACAAGGGCCTCTTTAGCAAATGCAATTAGTTTTTAGGACACACAATTGAAATAATTACTTTTAAGGACAAAATGCAAAATAATTAGTTTTTAAGGCCTAAAAACCTATGAAATTATGTCCTTAAAAGTAATTGGACTGCTAACTTTGTCCTTAAAAGTAATTATTCTGCTGACTTTGGCCTTGAAATTAATTTCTGTTGATGTATGTCCTAGAAACTAATTGGACTACAGAGTTTGTCCTTTTAGTGAAATGCCCCAAATATATATATATATATATATATATATATATATATATATATATATATATATGTTTATACTTACATTCATGTCATATACATGTTGCTTGTTAATGACATTTATATGATCATTCAATTTAATTAAAGAGGGAGAAATGAAAGGTTTCTCTCTCCATAAAAATAATTTTGTAACATCCTCGTACTTGGAGGTCCGAAACTAAGGGCTACGGATGCTGCAGTGATCCACAGTTATTAATCCTCGACGATCAAATACGGTGAAGTTAGATTCATTGATACACAGAAACACATGGATATTGAAAATTATTCTTCAAACAAATTACATTTCATTTCAAAACTTTCCCAATTCATTACATAATCCTAAATTCACAAATCACATTCAAAGAAAATATATTTATTACAACATACGCTCAAGAGCGACCTATGAAGTTGCCTCCTTGGATGATCAGAGTATGTACATGCAATATAACAACTTTGCAATTACAAACAACATGGCGGAATCAAAAGAAATGAGAACTCTAAATAGCTATCATGCCTCCTGCATGTCTACGGAAGCTTATTCATCTTAAGAGGTACTTGAACACCTCAACTCTCAAACTACTCAAAATCAATTGATTACCCGAGAGTTTAAAGGGAAAACATAAACTTCAAGTCCGACACTAAGTCTGGTATGAATAATAATCTACCATCTCAAATCATTTCGATATCTAGCGAGACACGCCACTTAGCGAAATGGGTTTTCCCTCACTGGTATCTAAAAAACCTTTATAAAACCATTATTGTGCTCCTACATCCACAATGGATAAAACAATTCAAAACAATATAATATGATGATATGCAAAACAAATGAATCAATTCTTGATTAGTCATCCTCATTCATTCTAGACTACCTGTATTAATTATAGTTTCTAGGACTACTATTAACCTATTAGTTTTCATGGGCTAACTGATAACCAGTTAAACATCTAAGAATTCCCTTTCTAATTACATAGTTTTCGTGGGATCACTAAGAACCTATTGGTAACACTAATATCTTGCTCTTATCCTAATTTTTATGGGTTGACTAGGAAACTATTGATAACTCCATTATTATTTCTTCTTACTTTAGTTTTCATGGGTTAACTAGGAACCTATTGACATCTGCCGATATTTCATTCGGATATAGGTTTCATGGGCTAACTATAAACCTACTGGCCCCTGCCAGTATCCATTCATAGTTTTCATAGGCTTAATATGAACCTGTCTATCTGACATCTTCCTTTATACATAGTTTTTATGGGCAAACTATGAACCAGTCTTTCTGACATCTTCCTTTATACATAGATTTCATAGGCAAACTATAAATCTGTCTTTCTGACATCTTCCTTTATGCATAGCTTTTATGGCCTAGCTATGAACCTATTGGTCACTGTCAATGTCTTTTCCTATACACAATTTTCATAGGCTTACTGAGAACCTATTTCCCCTGCCAGAATCTTTCTTTCATATGTTAGCATCCTATACTCTGGTCTTCCTGACCTCCTGCATGTAATTCTACTCATTCAGGGTTTAAACAATTTATATTCACTACTGGGTTAACCTAACTGGCACTTCTATCCTTCATCACCAAAATGATGTTATGGGTTCATTATAAAGTGAATATACTTACATTTGAAGAAGCAACATAACAATATAGCATTACCACTCCTGTGAGTTTAACATAAAACCTGGTTAATCCTTTTAACCTTTTATTTTGCTAAAAATGCTTCTTCTCAAAACTATTATAAAACTTCTTTAATTTTGCCATGGGATTTTCCTTTGAAAATTGAGTTTGGGTTTTAAAATATTTCGATACCATCGAAACGTAGCTTTCGACTTCATAAGATAGCCTCCATCGAAAGCCTTAAAAATCTGTCGCCAAAACAATGGGCTCCTGCTTTTTAATACTACAAAATCTACCTTTCAAATATATTAAAATATTATCATTTAACTTTAGAAGCTTAGCTTCAAAACTAGTTGAAAGGACCCATTTCGACAGCAATGGAATTAACCCATCCAAAATCATCGAAAGTGCCCCTTTCCAAAGCGTTGGGTTTATACCTAAATTATTATTTGGGTCAAAGTGAATACAGGCGAAAGCATCTATTTTGAAACCATCGTTTATCATATAAAAATATTAGGGAACATAATGGAGTCTGCACCATCCTTTCGAAAGCATAAAAACATCGGAGTAAAATAGTGAAGGTTGGCATTGAAACCCCTTTGGAAACCATCTCCTTCGAAACACCTAACCCCCTTCTAAAGCTACAGGAAGTGGCTTGAACTTATAAAATTAAATACCTTTCGACGACATTGATACCTTCAATACCATAGAAAGGTAATAAAATAGCAGCAAGGTTTTGACTAGGTCAAAATCCTTTATTTAAAAAGCATTCCATAACTCGTTCTAAAGTGAACTTAAGTTAATGGAAACCCTTTCGAAACCTTTTAAAACCTCTTTCGAAACCATTTGCTTTTACTTCGTCGAAGCTAAAACAAAACATTGGTGGGTGATTTTTTTTAAAATCAAAACTAAGGTTTCGACTCCTTCGGAAGTCATGCTTTCGACATCTTACCTTCCGCCTTCCTCCAGTCCATTGCGTACCATCTTTATGATACCTTGTTTATTGGTTTCGACTTAATAGGTTGACTAGGATGAAGGCGGAAGCTTCTGTGTCAAACGGCGCTTTCCTAAGTTGGCGAAACCAATTTTTCTGAGCGAAACAGGTGCAATTATTGTTAAAGTAAACTTTTATCTAACTAACATGCCACGTGTCAACTCTAGATTGGTCTCCTCAACTTTTTCAAATTCTTTTCAAAAATAACTGCCATTAATGCAGATCTAAACCATGGTTAAGTTAATCGAATAAGCCCTTTCAATTTTTACAAAGAAGTCCTTCTTCTAAAATAATTTATTTTGCATAGCAAATCACTTTGGAAAAATCATTAAAATTCCAGAAATTCACTAATCATGCTATCTAACACATCAAAATTCCAAACCCAAATTCTCTATATATTTTCTAAAATAAATTTATAAATCCAAAAATCCATAATTTTCTTTGAAAATTCATAAATTTTTTTCCATGGATTGGAAAATTATCAGAATTGAAATCCGACTCCAAAAGCATGTTTCTCATAACATAAAATTTTCCCATAGCATTTAAACATCTTTAAATCTCGGTTTTGACCTAGAACCGTGCAAAAACTCATTTAGACAATCTTGTTTAAATCATATATATCATAAATCAAGCATATCATCATCCAATATGTCATAAAAACGAATTTACCCATAAATCCAAAAATATACGATTCAAAACCAAATAGAGATGGAATTATTATTCATCTTGATCTAGATAGGAGATTGAATAGAGATCGATTTCCCCTAAGATAGATTTTCTAGCTTTAATTTTGAATTCTTCTTCCTTATTCGTCGATCGTTCCTTTCTCTTGCATTTTAGATTTTAAAAAGACATGAATGAGAAATGAAATAGTGGGAACAAAATATATATATGGGTAAGGTTATGGGCGGCAAATTCCAATTATACTCTACTGTAATTTGTTTGACCTATAAACCATTCTTAAGCCCATTAAATATATTATTAGACACGACCTCAATCAATTAATTCATGTCTCAACCCTATTATCACTTAACATTTACATTATTCTATTTACTTTGTCGAACTAAATCACCTGAATAATGTTATCAAATATTGGGTGTGTTATAAATATGCACCCTCATTTACTGAATAAATTAAGAGGAAGGAAATGAAAAGTTTTCTTCTTTAAAAAAATTTATGCCTCGTTAATAATTGAATAATATAAGAGGTAGAAAATGAAAAGTTTCTTTCTCTAAATAAATTTAGTAATTTATTGTTACACACAAATATTTACATAATTGTATATTTGATACTTTGATTTACATGCATATTAAATTAAAGTAAAACTTTATTTATAAATTTAAATAAAATATTGATTTTATTTAAAAGAAACTTAGAAATGTTTTAAGTATATTTAGACTTCATAGGCCCATTACAGATCCTAAATGGCTAATTTTTTTGAAATTCACTCATTTCTTCTGCTGCGGGCTGGCCTAGTTCCTTCAATGGCCTAATAGCCTATGCGGTCTAAATTCATGTTAGGGCTAACTAATTAAGCTTGTGCACTTAGTACGGTGTCTAGAAAGTTGATGTCTAGGATGAATTGGGTAATCAAGTACCCTGTCCTACCTGGTTAACTATCAAGCCTAAAAAGTGATGTGAGCCCAAAGGTTGCCCCTGATAGAAAAGGCCCAATTTGAACTAGACCTTGGGCTAGTTTTCAAAATAGTTTTGAAAATTAAGACATTATTTTAAATTTAAAATAAAAACATTTTTATTTTAAAAGGTTATAATAGAACATAAATTTTCAAAATGTTTGAAAAGATAATGAAAACTTCAAAATGTTTGAGACTATTGAAATATTAATTTATAAATTTATAAATTTAGTAATAAGATTAATAAAATAAATTAATTAAATGAGTTAGTTAATTAATACTTATATTCATGTATTATATATGTTGATATATGTCATATTATTTCAAAGTGTTTGAGATAACATAAGTACACATGTATGCATATAAGATAAATTTTGAAATTAATATAAATTAATGAAATTTTTTAATTAAATAAATCAATTAAATGTTAATTAATTAAATAAAACATGCATATATAAGATATATGTTTTATATTATAAAGGTTATAGTATACGCTATAAAGGTTATAGTAGAAATGTCCAATATAAATGTTGTATTTGGAATACGAATATAAAATTAATTAAAGAGTTAATTAATTAAAATTAATTAATTAAAATTAATTAAATAAGATTTAATTAAATAAGTTTTAATTAATTAAAATATTATACATAAGACTATCATATAAGTAATATGAAATATAAAAGTTATGTAACAATAAAACGTATATGATATGAATGTATAAACTAAAGGTGGAGAATTAAAGAAACCCAAATAGACTTAAGAAATAAATACATACGTAAATGTACATATACCATGATTTCTGATGTGTCTGGCGCTTGAATCATGAGGGTATTTCACGAGAAATACATTATTTCATAAGTCGATATCACTTGATATAATATATTAAAGACTATGAATCTTCAATATAATGTTGTCCTCTACCATATATATTAATAAATTACTTGCATACTCCTTAGTCGTTGAGAAAACACGAGAAAGGGATGTAATGTGTAGTATTATTAATATATTGAGTAGACGAGGTAAGAGTACTATATATATATATATATATGTTGAGAAAACTCAAGGTATATGTACTATAATAAGGCCATCACGATATGGTAAGTATGAGTGATAATCTCATTCGACTTATTGAGAAAACTCAAGGTTAAAATGAGAGTAGGACAAGGAAACATTGGTTAAGCGTTTTATTTGATACAACCGATAAGGAGTCATCCATCGTTTGTGGGGTTATGATTTGTTGAGCAAACTCAAGGTCAGAATACCCTGACAGACTTGTCCTAACACCAACCAGTGAAGTCAAGAGACTTCTATGTTTTATCTTAGGGTTTGGAGAAACATAAAGGACTAATAGGAGCCTTGTTAGAAAAATGAAACGGTAACATCTAACCTTTCTTATATTGTAAGAACATAGGCTAAATAATGTTATAATTATCCACAATGATAAATTTGTGCATTTAATATGATTGATAAAATGTTTATCAATTAACATATATAAACAAACTGAATTGAAAGTTAACAAACGGATATACTTCAGCGAAAGCAACCTTCCATAAGTATTGAAAGAGTCCAATTCTTTCGTAGGAGTCAACAAGAATGCCTTCCGCAACCAACCAAGTAGGTGCTTCCAAAGCAGTTGACCCTTCTTTGGGGGTCACGTCATCATTTACCGTTCCATCCTCAATGAATGCTTCCACAACCATCATAACAAAAGCTTTCAAAAGCATCATCACCTTTCACAAGTATTGTTTATATACCTTCCGCACATTTTGGGACACTATTTCATGCTTATCCAAGACATCTACGTCAACATAAGTACTGCTTTTATACCTTTCGATAGAGTCGAAGGCTCCCAGATCTCATGCGAAAGCAACATTAGAGAGGCACTATGGATTCAAAAGTGGTGAAAGGTCATAAAGGCATCCTTTCTACCGAGTTGAAAGGATGGATGCGAAAGGGTCCAACACTAAGGGTGCTATTTTGGGGATCCGATTTTTCATTCTTCTGCTTTTATGCTTTTTTTGATTTTTATAGCCTAATTTCTAAATCAAATTGGGGATTTCACTTCATTGTAACACTTAAGCCTCTGTATTCATAAAGTCATTAATAAAGTGGAAACTTGGCCTATTCAATCAATTAGATATCACATTGCTGCTTAAATACCGTGTTATATCTTTGATTAATTCATATATAGCTTTCTATGAAGATCTCCCTATCATTACTACTTTCCACACCGTCGATAGGGCTTGTGTCGAAGTCCTTGATTCAAATTTGTACCTTTGCTAGGTGCTGACCGTTTCGATACTCCTTCATTTATCTCTTTCGAACGGGTACCCTTCAATGTTATTAACTTCTTTGATATTGGTAGCCCATCCAACATTCAATCTGGTAATTTCAACCATTTTGAAAACCTTTAAAGGGATTCTTATCGAATCAATTTCTATTCTCAAACAAGTTTGGGGCGTTGACAAGTTTTCTTGTTAACACACTCGATATTAAAATTCAAGATAAGTAGTCTTCTACTTATCCTGAAATTTAAGAGTGTTGCCAAGTCAGGATTTGAGAGGTAGTAGTAGCCCAACTTGAATGGCTTAATGGTTAACCAAATGATAGTTTAAGTTTGAAATCAAATATTCACGCTGAGTATATAAAGTAATATTTTTGTATTCGAATTTGATTTCCATAACTAATTCTTTTAGCATATGGTGGTATGCAAAATATTCTTTTCATACTTAACACAATATTCTAAGGTTTGGAAACTCATCTTTATCCTGAGAATTAAGAATGTATGTCAAGACAAGGATAGTTTTTTAACTTGTTCGATTTCCTCGTTAATCGAGGGATAATACTGTTTGAAATCGAAAAGTGGTGGAGAGTATATTTGGTCTAATTTCCATGCGGTCCATTTACTTACACAAGAATGAAAGTAGTTTAATTAATGAAAGGATTCATTAGGGACACTTATTGGTTGCTTTTGTGCTTAATTGTGCGAGGTTTCCATTTGAAATCAAATCTATGATTACATTGTATGTTTATTAGATGGTTAAATAACCGACCATCAAATCTTAGCCAGTTTTAAACTATCGATTGTTGGTCAAAGAGACCGGGATCAGATAATCATGAATTATCCGATAACCACTTCAAACTAGCATAAGTATTCGAGTTAGAAGACACATTGAAAATGATGGAGTTAAAGACGAATTTATTGGAAGTGCAAGGGCTACTTGCTACTAATCCTAAGAGGGATTCCAAAAAGGATTTAGTAGAAGTAATGCCTTCGGTTTGTTTATATACTAAACAACTTGTTTGGATGAATGGTGACACTGCATTTTGCCTAAAGAGTAGTATTAGCATTATGAGTAGGATTTTCTGAATAGGTAAAACGTAGCCTCAAGCCTCATGCCCAATAATGACTAAAATTAGGGAGATGCAACAGGGCTATATGGGTCTCACCCATTAAGGTTTAGCCATCACCTTTCTAGGAAACTATTTACGGATTCGATATGTTTAGTGATATATCTTTCTTACTCCTAAATATGACACTTAAAACACCAACGATATTTGTTTACTAATCATCTAAGCATATGAAACGTAAGCCATTGGGGAAAAAGAAAAGAAAAGGCAACAAGAAAGAAGTATAGAATCTCAGAATGCAAACAAAACATATATAATAGAACACAAGTGTGACGACCCGTAATTTTTAAGCAATTTAAATTGAAATATTTAATTGATTTTAGTATTTAAAAGTTTAATTTTTACTTGGATTCAAATATCACTACTTATTTGATAATTAATTTTTGAAATTAAATAATTTAAAATCGGGTAAAATTTGAAATCTAGGATTTTAAGCCTGTTAAAAATATATTTGAAGGCTTGAAAAATTTATATTGATAGTACTGAGAGTAATAGAAATTCTAAAATTGAAGTTAATAGTGGTTTGTTCAGTTTTAAAATTTTAAATCGAATTTAAAAATACCTTTCCGAGGCACAGTCTCGAAATTCGATGAAACCAGTCCATTGGGTCCGTAATATTGAATTATTACTGGATTTCAAATTTCGTATTGATTGGAGCTAGTGTGTGAGTGTACGATATAATAACACGCTGAGAATTTAGTTGATAATAATTTAATTTAATTTAATTTAATTTAATTAATCAAGCTTCTTGTATACACCATCTTCCTGTCATTTAACCACATACTTTCCCAATTCTGAGCCGTTCAGTCAACAATCAAAGTGCTCGAACTAAATAATAATAATTATTATAATACTAAATAAAAGAAGAAGCTTCAAGAAGAAGCTTTCAGCCGCGTAAAAATATAATAAAGCAGACAAAGCACATAAGGCCGAACTTCGTTTTCTTCTTTTCCCCAAACCTCACCGTGATTAAAAAAAAATAACTCCAGCAAATCGAGTATCATCTTGTTCCGATCAATTGAGGGATAATGGCGCTGCACCTCGGGGAAAACTCGAGCAAACTAGTAGATGCGACATCGTGTACGGGTGATCGACTTTCAGGGCAACAACTAGGGTTTCGCTCGGAGCTTGATTTTGGGGTTAGAAGTTATGCGAGTTTGGATGTAACTTTAGAGCATTGAAGTGCGGCTCCATGCTAAGATTAGGAATACTCGATGGTGATTTAAGGAGAAGGGAAGGCCATGGTTATCGCGAGGCACGTGAAAGACGCTAGGGTCGTGACTGTACTGGCGCGGCAGTGAGGAGGAGCTCGTCGTGATTTCCTGTTCGTGTGAGGTAATCTTGTTTTTGGAATTTAAATTCACCTATTACCCTAGTACAGTTTAGTTTCTTTGAAAAAAAATAAAAAAATAAAAAAAAAGAGAAGAAGAGGGAAGGAATTGTTCGATAAGATCACGTACTAATAGAATGTTCAGTATATATATAAATTGATTTCACATGTGTGGTCTTCAAAAGAAACACGTATAAAGGTAAATTATCTATATATATTTACATGTATAAGTTAGTTTTAACAATTATATATTATGAAGGTTAATTTATTAAGTAAGTATATTTAATTATTTAAGCCCCAAAATGTTTTAGTGAACGGAAATTAATTTAAAATTTTAACTATTAGTTTAAAGGAACATTAGTTGTTTTAAATCAAATGAATAAATAATAATAATTGTTCGATTAATTCAAGTATTAATAAAGCATATAATATGATTATGCAAGGTCAAAAGTCGTGAAGGAAACAAGCGTTTGGAAGTGGATTGCAAATTAAATGCAAAGGTGAGTTAATCTCACTCAGTTAATTTAAAATTTAAATTTAAATGATTAAATTTATATAAATGTTTTGAATGGATGAATTGATTGATGTGCGGTATAGTATAGCACATATTTGAAATTGGTGTTATATATTGTACTAACATATGTGGGTGCAGGGAAACAGGTTGGAGGGAACCAACTGGATTCCTCAAATTTATTTAGATTGTTTAATATTCTGTATTATGAATATTTGATATCCTGAGATGATGTTATTGATAATGAAAATATTAGATGGTATTGGTTGAATTGAATATCTCAATGTAATGAGTTATCAGAATCTATAGAATTGGATTTGTGAAACGGAATCAAAGAATAAAATTTTAAGTAAAATAAATTCTCAAGGATTTGAATAAAGTTAATAATGAATTGAAAATTAAAATAAAGTAAAAGCAATTTCAAAATTTTAATAAATATGGAAAAAGAGGGAATTTTGAATTAACTGATATTAGTTTAAGGATTAAAGAAGTCATTTCTACATTAAGGGTTAAATTTAATCAAAGGATAAAAAGGAATTTTGGAAATTTGAAATTGGTATTTTGATAGGGTTTTAACTCATAATAAAGAAGTAAAAATATTAAAGTTAATGGAATTTAAATAAATAAAGTAAGTGAAGGAATTTATTTCAACGTGAAGTAAATTAGAAGTTAATTGTAAATTCTATTTAATTGTCTGAAATTGAAATTAAAGAAAAGTGTGATTTTGAATTTTATAATCTGGGTTTAAAAAAAGTGAAATGGGTTTGGAAGTATAAATTGCAGGTGTGAATTTATTAAAGGAATGGTAAATTTGTTTAAAAATAATTGGAGATTTATTTTTAAAGAATGTGGAAGAGAAGAGTATTTCTCGGAATAGCCAAGTATGGTTTTCAAAGAAATTTTAAATATAAGTGAAAGTTTTTAACAATGGTTTTAAAATGCATGTTAAGAAAATTTATTATCTCTAATGTTTACTTTTAAGGAAAGTGTTTTAAAATCTATTAATGTAGCAATTATATAAAGGTGACTTGGTATTATGTTTCGAAAGAAAAATTAGTTTACATTTTATAAAGTAGTTTTATTTAAAATATTCTTAAAGAATATATATTTTAATAAAGTATTTAGGTAGTTTAGAGTTTAAGGTTATGAAGTATGTTTTATAATAAAGTGCTTTGAAAATTTATTTTAAAATCTAAAGGTATTTTGAACTTGGTGTCCAAAGGAAATAAATTTCTGGGTAATGTATTCCGTGAACGGAAACTGGGTTGGAACTGTTTTAAAAAGGATTGGAAATTGAATTATATCTTGTGAAAATATTTTTGGAGATTAATACATAATTAGGAAAATTATTTATTGGTTGATGGTTGTTTTGTGAATATAATTGATAGTTAAATAACCGACTATCAATATTGGCCAACTGCGTTGATCGTTTCGAAGAGACCGGGATCGAGATTTATTTCTCGAAAGCCACTTCGATCCGGTTTGTACGTTTTCGTGTAAACGAGTTTGGATTCGAAGATGGAGCAGTGAAGTGCAAGGGGTAGTCGCTACTAATCCTGAGGAAATTTCCGAAACGGATGTAGTAGGAATAGTGCCTTCGGTTCCGTTCGAACCTGGGACCGACTTGTATGGGTGAATGCTTGCGAAACATCGTCAGGTGGACGATGGACATTCTAACGGATATTGTTCTAAAAGGTAACGCTTAGCCTCAAGCCTCATCAAATGGGAATGACTGAAAATCAGGGGTTATACTGCAAGGCTAGGTGGGTAGCACCCAAGCAGGGTGAGGGCATTCCAGTCTAGATGTCCCTTATTATTTTGGCCTAGTGGGCAGTTGCCGATCCCAACCGCGGGGTGATCTCACTCAGGACTATCCAGTAAGGGATGGTTTCGGCCTTGTGTTGCAGGAGAGCGAGCGTACTCCTCGGTACGGTGATCTAGGGCCCGTACTGTGACAGGTGGTACCCCAGTGCCTAGTCATTGGTTGGAAATCCATTCTCCCTACGAGCCTTGTACGAGTTTTCTTTGTATTACCCACTTTGTGGCTAGTAGCTGGAATTTAATAATGTAACAATTTCGGCTATTTTATAAGTACTTGTATATAGACCCTATTATAATATCAGAGGATTTCTATAAAAATTGTTTTAGTTATCGCAAGGTAAAAACCCGACATGTTTATTTATGGCGTGGTCTTACGTGATGCTTTTGTTTTCAAAGGATTTTTGAAACTCTAATAATCAATTGGGTGTGATTTTCTCACGCTGGTAATCCAGACTGACTCGGGTATTATTTAACTATAATGCTCGGGTCAGACCGAGTATTATAGGATATAGGGTATGATGCTGTGGAGCTCAGGAGACGAGATGGATGACGATGCGTACTTTCGTACTTAATATATATATATATATATATATATATATATATATATATATATATATATATATATATATATATATATATTCCACTGTGTTGTGTAGTTGTGTATCCAGTTGTATGTTATTGATGTGATCTGTGATTGATGTACTCTGATGATGTAATATATGTAAACGGACATATTTGATTTGAGTAAAGATCATTTATTTTCTATTATATTTTATTCTGCTGCAATGGTTAGATTCTAATGTTGTTTCTATTTTCTTCTTCTACCTCTTCTTCTTTAAAACCAAATGGTTCGTACTTTTGTACAACTTGAGTTAATTTAGATAGAATAGTGTTGACTCAAGGGGTATAGATTTGCGGGTCGTTACACTTGGTATCAGAGCTTAGGTTGGTGATAACCTTGGCTCTGGTGGGAATTACTCATAAAATAGAGTCCATAGTACTCTATAATGAGTTTGAGCATATTAATAAATATGAGTGCGTATTTGTTAGTGAATAAAAATTGTTTTAATATTGTGTTGATTGATTTATTGAGTGACATATGAACCTTCATCGACACAGTCTACGCAACTGTATTGAAGGGGTTTCTAAACACTTGAATAGAGCAATTGACACGGTATTGTTTTAAATATGGGTAAATGAAATAATTTTACCCAAAAATATATTTTGATATAAAGAATAGTTTTTGTAAACTATTTTAGCAAATATATGGTTGTTTAGTTGTTAGAAAGTGATAGTATTAAATTATTATCATTGTATGATAATTAAATAAAGATTGAAATAATAACTAAAAAATTAAGGAATAAATCAACGTAATAGATGAAATTTATGAATGTGATTCATAATAGAATAAGGAATTGAATTTATAATTAAAAACCAAGAAACCAATTCATATCAAATGAATTTATAAATGTAAACTATAATGTAAATTATAGTGTAATTAATTATTAAAGTAAGATAAAATTCCAAAGAAAAGTTTGAATTTAAATCTAAAGAGTTTGGAATTTGGAGATTTAAGTTCCTTTGAATTGGATAATGATTCTCAAAAGTTGGAAGGATAATATATATTGAGAAATATGTTTGAATCGGATTTGAAATTTAGAGAGATTGGGAATTTAAAAATGTTGGATGGATTTTAGAAAGAGAATAAAAGCATTAAACTCTTTTGGTCGCTAGAAAATAACTTCGGTGATGACTGCAGCATCATCGATGTTCATTTTCGAGTTTCCAGAAGTGAAATTGCTACCAAATTGTTTTGAATTGAAATTGTTTGCAAAACTGGGTAAGTCTTGAAATTCCAAGAAATAAATTAAATTTATCCAAGGAATTTTGGATATAGAAGGTTTCAAAGGGAATTTTGAAATGTTGTTTAAACTTTAGAATTTTAACTAAAAATGTTCATGGCATATAAATGTTTGATGGCTGGTAAATTTGGAATTTGTTAAAATAAATTCAACTGTGTAAGTAAGTAAATTGAAAACTGAATACTGGAATCTAAAAATTTAAAAGGGAATTGAAATTTAATGTTGAACTTAAGTTTGAAAGGAAGCTTAGTTAAGTTGGATTAAATGAACAAAGTTTTAAGATTAAAAATTATAAGTAACTGGTTAATTAATATGGTATGCAAATGAAATGAAATGAAATTGGATGATGTTTGATTTAAATATGTAAAATAAGAAGAAGAATAAGTTCAAATGGACTAAAAATAATTAATGTTTGAAAACAAAATTCATTGGTTGAAATTGAATTTGTGAATGAATAAACGAATCAACTATTGAACGGATAAAGTAAAGTTGAGATTAATAAGAAGGATTGAAAATTTTAATCCGGCAAATAAAATTTAACTTAAGTGAATGAAAGTAAGGAAAATATATTTGAATTTAACTTGGGATAAGTTGAATAAAAATAGAAATTTAAACTGAATTAAATTGGATTATAATTAGAAGTGTTGTTGAATGAATTGGATTAAATTTGATATAAAGTTGAAAGGCAAATGATTATAATTGTGAAATGAATATGTGCATTTGTTATAAACTTGGATTATAAATTAATTTGTGACTCGTAGAACTTAGAAATGGAATTGTAAGTGAATTGAATATAAGTGAAGTCGGTTGGAATTGGATTAAAATAGTAATGGTATGAATTGCAAATAAAATCCAAATAAGCGGAAATAAATTGGGAATGGTCATGTAATCAATTAAATGAGTTGAATCTGAAAAGTTAAATTTGATAACAACCAATCAAATGAGATTGCAGATTTAAAATGAGATTTAAATGTGAGAGAATTAAGTTAAATAAAGGAAAGTAAAAAAGAGAGAGAAGGGATATACTTGAAAATAAAATGGGTTTAAGTATAAAATTGGAGTGAATAAACTTAAGCTTAAAAAAAATGGAAATGAGTTGAATTGCATTCAACTTAAAATTAAGTTTAATAATAGTGGATTGGATTTAAATCAAGTAAGAATAAATTTTAATTGAAATAAAGTTCGGTGTGGTGCCGATAATATTTAATGGAGTAAAAATGCTTAAATAAATAATTGTAAACCATTTAAATTATTAAGGGATTGAAATAACTTGAGACAATAAGGAAAATGAATGTTTCAAGTTTATTAGAATGGTTTAAGTGAATATAAATAAACTAATTAAATTGAATAAATAAATGATAGAATAAATAAGTATCTAATGAAATGTGGTTTAAATAAGTTGAGAAATGGTTATAAAATGAAATAGCTTGGATTGTCTTCGAGCTAAATAAAATAGTTTGGAATAAACAAATTTGGGAATGGAATGTAAATGAAATTTAAATTGAGTATATCGAGCTATATAAATGATTGTGAATGGATTAAAATAAAAAGGAAATTTAATTGGTAATGGAGATGGAACCTAAGTGGTTAATGGTTTTGAATAGACTAGTTTGGTTAATAAAATTGAAATGCAATGAAACAGAAATTATATGGATTGTGAATAAATCCGAAATGGAATTGAATTAAGTGTAAGTTGAGTTGGAGTCAATTTAAATTGATTATAAAACTCAAGTGCTTATTTTTTCACGTAAATCTCGTCAAATTGCAAAGAATAAATTGTTATTGAATGTAAATAGAAGTTATTAAGATGCCTTGGATGGATAGGAATAAAATAAATTAGGTTTGAAAGCAATTGAATTAAATATGAGTTTAGTTTGCTTAAAAATAAATTAAATGTAAGCAATTGAGTTTTAAACCATTCAAATTAATGAAGTTATATACGAATGGATTGTAAACCATTCAAATTGAATGAAAAAGGTTTGTAAATAAATTGAAACAGTTGAATTAGCATGGAAACTATATAAATTGCTCACGGAAAAATGTTTGGTATGAGTTTCTTTTAGGATTCATATGTTTTAACTATTGCAACTAAGTGTAATGTAGTTAAAATTCATTTATATGACACTTACGTGTTTAAATTGAGTAAGTACAGGTACCTAGGAGTCGTGTGGTTGGATTTGGTAGTGCTATTTGCTAAAAATAATAAGCTGCATGCTTAAAAATGTTAAATAAGGTACGCCTACGCAATTAAAATAGGAAATATGAACTGTTTTTGGTTTTTTCCGACCGGGTGGGTCGAAGTATATATTTATCTCTTTTGCCAAATTGCAAAAGCTCCTCCATACAAAGGCGACTCTGCGAAAAATTTTCAGAAATTTTGCGAGTTAGAAAATTTTTGGAAAATTTTGTTAATGTTAAAACGGTTTAAAACTGGAAAATTGAAATAAGTTAGTAAATGATGCTAATTAAAATAATGACATAAATTAGTTATAAATGGAAGATAAAATTTAATGTTCAAAGTTGAAAATAACTAAAATTCATATGGAATGTGAAAACTAAATTGAATAGAAATAGATATGAACTTAAATGGTGAAGTGAAAATAATAAAGAAGCATATAAATTGCTTATACTAAATTTAAGAAAGGAGTGCTGAATTCTTGGTTGGAAACTGATATTACAAATATATTTGTAAGTTAATATTTGGATGAATAGATATTGACATTTTGTTAGGAAGTCGATAAAATGTTTTGGGATATTGTGATTGGATATTAGTGCTAAGCAGGATATGCAGGTGTTATAAAGGGAAAAGAAAATTGGATTTGATTTCAAAGATAAATTTGAATTGCCCGACAAAAAAGTATGTGTTCAAATTTGGTAATAAATTTGATTGGGATTTGGATTTGGATGGAGCCACTTGGCGTTTTGTTTTCTTTTTGGATGTGGGAGGCCGTAGAGCCATTTCATAGTTGTACCGAGCTAGCCGCGCAAAGGAGACGCTGGTAAAAATTTTTGGAAATTTAGAGAGTTAGAAAAATTTTGAGAAAATTTTGATAATTCAAAATTTAGTTTTGAATTATAATTTGAATAGCTGAATAAGTAAGTTATTTAAAAACTATAGAAGGTTTTGGGAAAAGCTCGGAAAGTTAATAAGAATATAATGGGTCTTTTATAAAAGGACGGTTGATAAGATGTTGAATTGTTAGAAACTGTTTAGGTTTGGGAATAATAAACGGGTATTGGACCATTCTTCCTAATTAGTAATTTCGGGGACGAAATTCTTTTAAGGGAGGAGGAATGCGACGATCCGGAATTTTTAAGCAATTTAAATTGAAATATTTAATTGATTTTAGTATTTAAAAGTTAAATTTTAACTTGGATTCAAATATCACTAATTATTTGATAATTAATTTTTGAAATTAAATAATTTAAAATCAGGTAAAATTTGAAATCTAGGATTTTAAGCCTGTTAAAAATATATTTGAAGGCTTGAAAAATTAATATTGATAGTACTGAGAGTAATAGAAATTGTAAAATTAAAGTTAATAGTGGTTTGTTCAGTTTTGAAATTTTAAATTGAATTTAAAAATAGCTTTCCGAGGCACAGTCTCGAAATTCGATGAAACCCGTCCATTGGGTCCGTAATATTGAATTATTACTGGATTTCAAATTTCGTATTCATTGCAGCTAGTGTGTGAGTGTACGATATAATAACGCGCTGAGAATTTAGTTGACAATAATCTAATTTAATTTAATTTAATTAATCAAGCTTCTTGTATACACCATCTTCCTGTCATTTAACCACATACTTTCCCAATTCTGAGCCGTTCAATCAACAATCAAAGTGCTCGAACTAAATAATAATAATTATTATAATACTAAATAAAAGAAGAAGCTTCAAGAAGAAGCTTTCAGCCGTGTAAAAATATAATAAAGTAGACAAAGCACATAAGGCCGGACTTCGTTTTCTTCTTTTCCCCAAACCTCACTGTGATTAAAAAAAAATTAAAAAAAAATAAAATAACCCCAGTAAATTGAGTATCATCTTGTTCCGATCAATTGAGGGATAGTGGCGCTGCACCTCGGGGAAAACTCGAGCAAGCTAGTAGATGCGACATCATGTACTGGTGATCGACTTTCAGGGCAGCAACTAGGGTTTCGCTCGGAGCTTGATTTTGGGGTTAGAAGTTATGCGAGTTTGGATGTAAGTTTAGAGCGTTGAAGTGCGGCTCCATGCTAAGATTAGGAATACTCGATGGTGATTTAAGGAGAAGGGAAGGCCATGGTTATCGCGAGGTGCGTGAAAGACGCTAGGGTCGTGACTGTACTGGCGCGGCAGTGAGGAGGAGCTCGTCGTGATTTCCTGTTCGTGTGAGGTAATCTTGTTTTTGGAATTTAAATTCACCTATTACCCTAGTACAGTTTAGTTTCTTTGAAAAAAAATAAAAAAATAAAAAAAAAAAGAGAAGAAGAGGGAAGGAATTGTTCGATAAGATCACATACTAATAGAATGTTCAGTATATATATAAATTGATTTTACATGTGTGGTCTTCAAAAGAAATACGTATAAAGGTAAATTATCTATATATATTTACATGTATTAGTTAGTTTTAACAATTATATATTATGAAGGTTAATTTATTAAATAAGTATATTTAATTATTTCAGCCCCAAAATGTTTTAGTAAACGGAAATTAATTTAAAATTTTAACTATTAGTTTAAAGGAACATTAGTTGTTTTAAATCAAATGAATAAATAATAATAATTGTTCGATTAATTCAAGTATTAATAAAGCATATAATATGATTATGCAAGGTCAAAAGTCGTGAAGGAAACAAGCATTTGGAAGTCGATTGCAAATTAAATGCAAAGGTGAGTTAATCTCACTCAGTTAATTTAAAATTTAAATTTAAATGATTAAAATTATATAAATGTTTTGAATGGATGAATTGATTGATGTGCGGTATAGTATAGCACATATTTGAAATTGGTGTTATATATTGTACTAACATACGTGGATGCAGGGAAACAGGTTGGAGGGATCCAACTGGATTCCTCAAATTTATTTAGATCTTTTAATATTCTGTGTTATGAATATTTGATATCCTGAGATGATGTTATTGATAATGAAAATATTGGATGGTATTGGTTGAATTGAATATGTTAATGTAATGAGTTATCAGAATCTATAGAATTGGATTTGTGAAACGGAATCAAAGAATAAAATTTTAAGTAAAATAAATTCTCGAGGATTTGAATAAAGATAATAATGAATTGAAAATTAAAATAAAGTAAAAGAAATTTCAAAATTTTAGTAAATATGGAAAAAGAGGGAATTTTGAATTAATAGGGGAATAAATTTTAAACTAAAGTGATATTAGTTTAAGGATTAAAGAAGTCATTTTTAAATTAAGGGTTAAATTTAATCAAAGGATAAAAAGGAATTTTGGAAATTTGAAATTGGTATTTTGATATGGTTTTAACTCATAATAAAGAAGTAAAAATCTTAAAGTTAATGGAATTTAAATAAATAAAGTAAGTGAAGGAATTTATTTCAACGTGAAGTAAATTAGAAGTTAATTGTAAATTCTATTTAAGTGTCTGAAATTGAAATTAAAGAAAAGTGAGATTTTGAATTTTATAATCTGGGTTTAAAAAATAGTGAAATGGGTTTGGAAGTATAAATTCCAGGTGTGAATTTATTAAAGGAATGGTAAATTTGTTTAAAAATAATTGGAGATTTATTTT
Source organism: Allium cepa (assembly GCA_030765085.1). Taxonomy (NCBI): domain Eukaryota; kingdom Viridiplantae; phylum Streptophyta; class Magnoliopsida; order Asparagales; family Amaryllidaceae; genus Allium; species Allium cepa. The sequence goes on along the minus strand of CM060942.1, from coordinate 379,123,860 downwards.
TAAAGAATGTGGAAGAGAAGAGTATTTCTCGGAATAGCCAAATATGGTTTTCGAAGAAATTTTAAATATAAGTGAAAGTATTTAACAATGGTTTTAAAATGCATGTCTAGAAAATTTATTATCTCTAATGTTTACTTTTAAGGCAAGTGTTTTAAAATCTATTAATGTAGAAATTATATAAAGGTGACTTGGTATTATGTTTCGAAAGAAAAATTAGTTTACATTTTATAAAGTAGTTTTATTTAAAATATTCTTAAAGCATATATATTTTAATAAAGTATTAAGGTAGTTTAGAGTTTAAGGTTATAAAGTATGTTCTATAATAAAGTGCTTTTAAAATTTATTTTAAAATCTAAAGGTATTTTGAACTTGGTGTCCCAAAGGAAATAAATTTCATGGTAATGTATTCCGTGAACGAAAACTGGGTTGGAACTATTTTAAAAAGGATTGGAAATAGAATTATATCTTGTGAAGATATTTTTGGAGATTAATAGATAACTTGGAAAATTATTTATTGGTTGATGGTTGTTTTGTTAATATAATTGATAGTTAAATAACCGACTATCAATATTGGCCAACTGCGTTGATCGTTTCGAAGAGACCGGGATCGGGATTTATTTCTCGAAAACCAATTCAATCCGGTTTGTACGTTTTCGTGTAAACAAGTTTGGATTCGAAGATGGAGCAGTGAAGTGCATGGGATAGTCTCTACTAATCCTGAGGATATTTCAGAAACGGATGTAGTAGGAATAGTGCCTTCGGTTCCGTTCGAACCCGGGACGGACTTGTATGGATGAATGCTTGCGAAACATCGTCAGGTGGACGGTGGGCATTCTAAGGGATATTGTTCTAAAAGGTAACGCTTAGCCTCAAGCCTCATCAAATGGGAATTACTGAAAATCAGGGGTTATGCAGCAAGGCTAGGTGGGTAGCACCCAAGCAGGGTGAGGTCATTCCAGTCTAGATGTCCCTTATTATTTCGGCTTAGTGGGGGTTGCTGATCCCAACCGCGGGGTGATCTCATTCGGAACTGTCCAGTAAGGGATGGTTCCGGCCTTGTGTTGTAGGGGAGCGGGCGTACTCCTCGGTACGGTGATCTAGGCCCCGTACTGTGACAGGTGGTACCCCAGTGCCTAGTCATTGGTTGGAAATCCATTCTCCCTATGAGCCTTGTACGAGTTTTGTTTGTATTGCCCACTTTGTGGCTAGTAGCTGGAATTTAATAATGTAACAATTTCGGCTATTTTATAAGTAATTGTATATAGACCCTATTATAATATCAGAGGATTTCTATAAAAGTTGTTTTAGCTATCGTAAGGTAAAAACCCAACATGTTTATTTGTGGCGTGGTCTTACGTGATGCTTTTGTTTTCAAAGGATTTTTGAAACTCTAATAATCAATTGGGTGTGATTTTCTCACGCTGGTAATCCAGACTGACTCGGGTGTTATTTAACTATAATGCTCGGGTCAGACCGAGTATTATAGGATACATGGTATGATGCTGTGGAGCTCAGGACACGAGCTGGATGACGATACGTACTTTCGTACTTGATATATATATATATTCCGCTGTGTTGTGTAGTTGTGTATCCAGTTGTATGTTATTGATGTGAGCTATGATTGATGTACTCTGATGATGTAATATATGTAAACAGACATATTTGATTTGAGTAAAGATCATTTATTTTCTATTATATTTTATTCCGCTGCGATGGTTAGATTCTAATGTTGTTTCTATTTTCTTCTTCTACCTCTTCTTCTTTAAAACCAAATGGTTCATATTTCTGTACAACTTGAGTTAATTTAGATAGAATAGTGTTGACTCAAGGGGTACGGATTTACGGGTCGTTACAATAAGATAGTATTTACAATCATTTCCAAAATAAAACATTATAGATGCAATTGCTACTAACCACAGCCATGGACAGTTATAATGCCATGCCCTTATAGTGCTGATGTAACGGACGCGACTTTTCGACGCACGAAAACCGACATCAATACGTCCACCGTATCAACTACCGAGCAATCGAATGCCGGAAAACCGTACCGTTATGGTTAAAGAAGAAGAAAAAGATAGAAGAAGAGAGAAAAAGATAGAAAAGAACAGAAAGAAATAACAACACAATATCATAATCTCACAAACGCAGCGGAACAACATATAATGGATAAATGAATAATCTGTAAACAAAGAACTATATCAGTTATTACATTACATCTCATTACATTACATTACATCATCAGAGTGTACAACAACAAACAATAACAAACAGTGGAAAAGAAATACTATATGCTAGTGAATACGCCATGCCATCCAACTTGCCCCCAGCAACTCCTGAATTCCATAATATGCTGATAAACCTGACTCTAGACTGCCCGTGTGGAAATTGGTGGGCACCCATAGTTTAGGAAGGAAAACAATAAACTCCGAGTCAGTCACGTGACTGGTGTGAGAACTAAAACAGTTTATTTTTTTTAAAACAAAGTACAGGATAATTTTTTAAAATAGATTCGCAATGCTTTTTAGAAAATGAGACTACCATAAGGCCTCCCGCACACACACAAAATGCACAGAATCAGAGGAGATTTCTCCTTATGATAGTCAAAGATGCTTGATAAGCATTAAAAAAACATTTGATATTATTTTTAGTGCATAGTGTAGGAAAAATTACTTTGAAAGTAAAGATATAAATCTTAGCCAGCATAGGCATTCCGCACTTATGCCTACTATAGCTACCATCCAAACAGTGGTGACCACCGTAAGTGAAGGATAGGTTCTACAACTAAAACCGTACAAGATCATATTGTTTCTTTGGATTTCCAATAAATGGTCAGGCCAAGGAACTTCCCATTGCCACAAGGGTACGCCTCTGGTAAGACGACCCGAGAACCTAACCGGATCTCTGCCAACACAAGGCCGGGTTACCCCCAACTGGGTAACTAGTGACACGAATATGTCATCCCCCAATCGTAACTGATCTATATCCGAGGATCCTCGATTTCCATCAACCACAAAGCAATAAATTTGCAGCAACAACATAGGTTAAGTATCTGGGCTCCATACCACGATACCACCTCTATCCAGAAGGAATGACATACATTAAAGGGGCGCTACCCCCTAATAACCTTGCCGCATCCTTCCTGTTTTGACCATTTCCGGGGTGTGAGGTCCGACGAAGTCTCGTCCACAAAGCCACGCTTTATACAAAAGTTGTGCTTTGATCATCAAATGCTCAACAGCACTTCGTATGCCACATTACCAATTTGGGAATGTATCACTGGTAACCATCGACTACATAACTTCTAAGGTTGTTAAGCTAAGAGAATAAATTCTCCGCTACCAACGGAAATATATTTGATAGAAACCAGCTTTACATCTCAAATTGTAATGTCAGACACACATCCATACTAGTCCCTTCCGGGATCGAACGGAACCGAAGGCACTTACAAAGAAGTCCTTGCAATCCGGATATTCACTAATCACGAACGGACTTCCCATCACAAAGGGTAATAAATTTCTATATCGGAGATCAGCTGACGCAGAAACATTCGACGGTAATCCTTCCGTTTTCATAAATATCTGGTCTTCAACACCGGTCATCAAATGCAATTCATAACGACGTATCACATATTTGGAATGCGTTATGCGACCCCAAGGTCCTTTCCCAGCTAACCCGAATAGTGAGCGCTTATTCAAAAATAAGTATAGCATTCAAATTCAAGCAATCACAACAAATACCTATTTAAAGGTAAATATTGATAGTCGGTTATTTAACTATCAATAAAGATGTGCAACATCATCAGATTCCAGCTAATTTTCCAAATTATTTATTTTCCAAAATATCTTTACTAGATATATAATTTCCAGACTTAACCATTTGAAACAAATTTCAAATATTCACTTTTCACCTATACCACTTTTGAAAACAAATTTCAAACATTTTCCTTACGCGGAAATACTTTCATTTCAACATGGATCATTTAACCCAATTAAATAAATCCTTACCGATTTACTTTATATTTACGTTCCAAATCCGTAAATTTATTCCCACGCTTCAAAAATAACTCAACGTTTATTTTTAAACAAATTTCCTTTCTTTTATAAATTCCCTAGTGAATTTACAATTCCCAAAATATCTATGAATATACGATTTCCAAACCGATTTCTAACATTCATTTTCAATTTATCTTTAAAAGATAAAATCTCAAAATATTCACTTCATATTGGAAAACATTTCCATACTTATTTAATAATAAGCAATTCACAAATCTATTTATTTTCAACACTTGGAAAATATTCAATATACTTAAATCAAAATTAAGTATATATTTCATTCTTTAACAAATCATTCTCTCAAACACATTTGTTTGAGCCAAAACGAATGTTGCGTAAAACATCGTGTAACAACCCGATACTCGCGTCAATTAATAATTGACATTAAAACGTTTGATATCCTCGCTAATTGCGATTTGAATTTAAATTTGAATTTTTGGGCTTTGAATTTTCGGCCCAAGTTTTCATTTTTGTTGGCCGTGATAATTATCTAAACCCAAAACCCATTTTCCCCTTTCTATTTTCCATTTTTTTCGATTCAGTAACCCTAAAAATGAAAAGCACTCGAACGAATTAATGGCGGCATCTCAATTTCGTTCGTCTTCATCGCTCAAAATTTGGGGCTTCTGGGAATCGAAGGCGCCAACTCGTTCGAAGCTTCCTCCTTGCTCAGGTCCGCATCAACGTGCTCGTGGTCGTTCAATCTTCGGCAGCTAGGGTTCGTGGAACGGTGGTTTCATGGTTCCGGCTACTTCGATTTGGCAAAGGTGAGTACTTTTTAGTACTCACATCTATTTAGACTTAGTTCGACTTCGTTTATATAAATTGTTTTCGTGTTTCGACCTTGATTTGATTTTTGGTTGTTTCTGACCTCACTGATTTTGTGAAACCTCCTATTTCGATTATGTTTGTGATTTTTATCACCGTGGCAATTTCATTCTCGGTCATTATGTGGTAGCTGCTGTTATTGGCTATACTTGATTATCCTAGAATTCGTCCCCGAGCAGTTTTGATTTTTCATGGTCACTTGTTCATGATGCATTTGTTATTTTCAATTTGAGCATTCTGATACGTGAAGCATTTCGATCATTATATGTTGACTCAAGTCTATAAATGATACTGATCTTCATATATGTGCACATATACAGTTATGTGCTTGGGCATTGATGTTAGTCTTTGTCCGGTACTATTTCATGTTCCTCTCTGGTTAACAATGTGTAGATGCCACTGTGTTGCATTTAGTCTCGGTGCATTCATGTTGATTTTTCTTCTGGTCTTTGTTCACGTTGGCACTGGATTTGCTTGTGTACACTTCTGGTTCCATCTTCACCTCGTTACTGCAGTTTCACTTTGGGTTGCAACTGTCTCGACCATTTGAACTTGATTCACTTGAACTGTGTTGCCAGATTGCCTTGAGTACATATATTCTTGGCACTGCTTCTTTTGTTGTATACACGTCCACTGCAGTTTCATTGTGACTTCATTAATGCATGGTTTTAAATCTTGTTTCATGTTTGGACATGGCATTCTTACTGTTGTGTCACTTGTGCATTCATGTTTCAGCTGGTCTATGCATCCATATATGTTAATTTTTCAACAGAGTGCTTGAGTCTGCATATTGCAGCAGTGACCCTCTCCACTGTTGCATCTTGGTTTCACCTGATTCATTTGAAGCTGTAGCCCTGATCTTTCATTTAGATGTTACTAGAATTTGTTGCAATGCATCTTTTGACCTGCACATTCATGTGCCACTGCCTGGTGGTTGCACTGCCCACCTGTAGCATTGCTCGTATCCCAGTTTGGTTGCATTTCGACTGCTGATCTTGGCAGTGTTGAATCTTGTTCATTTGTGTAGCATACTTGTTATATACTTATATACACTGCTGCATGATATCTGGAGCTTGCTGCCTATGTTCAGTTGAATCTTGGTTGATGTTTGGTTTTGTGATTTCTGGTTAATTGCAGTTTTATTTGAACTGTGTATTTCTGTAGCACCATGGTGTACTACTACATTGATGTCTATCATGTGCACACTCTCTGCTGCCTTGACCGGTTGCAACTGCACTTTCCATGGTGGCATTCATTTTCTACTATTCTGATTATGTTGCAGTGTTCATTTATGGTTATTTAAAACCATTTCATTGTTGAAGTTGTGACACTTGATGTTGCCCTTGTTTGACTCAGTTTCATTCCTCTTTGAGTCTTTTGTGCTTTGCATTCATATGTTTACAAGTACATTTCATATACTTGTCGCCATTCATGCAAAATTCTGTTGCATTCCTCTGGTTCATTTCATTTTGGAACCACTGCTTTGTGACCCTTTTCACTGGTATTTTTCACTGTGGCATTGTGTTACCTTATCATGTGATGCATTTGTGTCCTGTATATACCTTGACCATTGTGATGATCATTGTGTTGCCTGGTCCTACTATCTGTGCAGCCTACTTATTTGCACTTTCTCATTTGAGTATACTTCTTCTCGTGCACCTCTGACTCTTTTTGTCATGTGCAGTTTGTTATGTACATTCATTGTGTACATCTTTTACATTCATTGGGAACATCATCACTGTTGTGGCACGGCAGTGCACGCAAGCGTGAACTGCAGCCACACGGTATTTATTGGGTACATCATCACTGTTGTGGCACGGCAGTGCACGCAAGCGTGAACTGCAGCCACACGGTATTTATTGGGTACATCATCACTGTTGTGGCGCGGCAGTGCACGCAAGCGTGAACTGCAGCCACACGGTATTTCTTTGATTAATATTCTAACTGCTTTTGATTTTAGGATATTTTGCGTATTATTACTGCTTCTATGCACTAATAACTGAGTTTGAATTAGACTGACCCGGGTATTATTTTCTTTTGAATTTAATACTCGGGTCAGACCGAGTATTTACAGGTTGTAGATTTTTAGCTTCGGGATGCTGCTTGAGCTATGAAGTTCTTTCATATCTTTTGGAGTAGTCGTCATGTATAGTAGTCGATGTAATTGTATATGAAGATATGTATTCATGTATATTATATTGAAAATGTACTTATATGTATAACTTCCTGAGTCAACTATTGTTGTTGCATCATATGTACCATATCAAATGTATTGTAACTGCCATCAGTTATTATATATATGAGATTTTTCTGTTCAATCTGTGTTCCGCATTTATTTAAAATCTTCTGTGTTATTGTGGATCTTGTTAGACCACTTCTCTGATAAACACTTTTAAGTGTGGTTTATTCATATCTATTTCCGCCGTTGTGATATGAATTATCTGTGACTGATTTATGTTATGCTTATTTCTATATTTGTTTCCGAGGATTATATATAGCCACCGCGTGATAGCTTTGAGTTTGCATCGGTATGTCGGATTTCCTCCTTAAATGAAATGCATGCTGTACTATCTGACATATCAATGTTCGCGCAAAGAAATTACACGGATGGTCGCTCCTCAACAGCCCTATTCTCCGTGCTAGTCGACAGCACTACACCGTAGTGTTCTTGGCTAGCGTGGGTATAGAGGTGGGGCGTCACAGCTTGGTATCAGAGCCAAACTTTGAAACAATATGGAATTACTATAACAAGGATCATCGTCCTAAGTCTATTTTAGGAGTCGTGCTTTAGGATTTAATTCGGGTCTTCGTACCGTTCTATCCTATTCTCTTTATGATTCCTTGTTTTATCAATCAAGTTTGATTGAAATTCATTTTTGTGAATATCACCTTCTTCTTTCTTCTTTCTTTTCTTAAAGAAGAAGATTTGGTTGAATCTGGCAATCTTAGTGCTATTCAATCCAGTAGTCGATCTCTGGATGGCATATTCATATCTGCCCAACAACTTTTGGATCCTGTAAAGAATCAAAAGTTTATCTGTGCTTAGTTGAGATAGAGTCGCTGACTTGATCGACTTTTGCCCTGCTATTTTCTGTCTCGAGTACCTTGCTCGTTTTGCTTTGATTTTTCCAATTGTTAATCGATTCTTCTTTTCCGTTTAGTTGTTATCATCTTTGTCGACTTTGATAACTTCAATTTCTGGAATTTTTGGGTATTCCAACTTTGACGGATTTGGAATCGAATTCTTTGGATTTTATTCACGTCTTCGAATGTGAATTTTAGTGAATTGATTTGATCTCTAAATTTAATCAATTCTTGATTATTTTCCTGATTTGTTGCTATCATTTATTAGCAACTTTGGTGATATTTTCTTCGGGATTTTTGTGAACATACTTTTTGAAGGATTCAATATTGATTCCTTCGGATTCTATTCACATCTTTGCATGTGAATTCTTGTGAATTGATTTGGTTTCCAAATTTTAATCGATTTCATTCGATTCTATTCACGACTTCGAACGTGAATTCTTGTGATTGATTGTTTCTACAATCATTTTTGTGATTTGTCACTTTAAAAATATAAAGGTTTCAATACTAGTAGTAAATATCAAAACTCTTTATCAAAATGTTTTCAACTCTATTTTCAATACAAAACTCTTTTTCTCAAACCGTTTTCCAATCTACTAGTATATACAAATCTTTATTTCACTCGTATGAGAAATCTAATTAAACGGCTTAGTAAAACAAGTGGTATGAAACGCTTGCGTTTACTTCGTCGGTTAATTCTTGGACTTGTTCGATTGAACCTCTAGTGACAATTTTATTAGTGAAGATTTACAGTTTGTTCGTAAATATCTGAGTTAAGCAAGTGGTTATGGGACATGAAGCTAAACTTTTATATTCACTAACTTAGTGTAATTGACACTTCTCGTTGATCATGACGATCATTCTTATGATTTAGACTAGCAATTGTGCGATGTCTCTTTTCGGTTAGCCTAGACACCATTTGTGTGATTTTGACTCACACATATCTCTTTGTCGGCGTGGATAGCTTAGGCCTCGTCGGTGTGATTTTGACTCACACATATCTCTTTGTCGGCGTGGATAGCTTAGGCCTCGTCGGTGTGATTTTGACTCACACATATCTCTTTGTCGGCGTGGATAGCTTAGGCCTCGTCGGTGTGATTTTGACTCACACATATCTCTTTGTCGGCGTGGATATATTAGGCCTCGTCGGTGTGATTTTGACTCACACATATCTCTTTGTCGGCGTGGATATATTAGGCCTCGTCGGTGTGATTTTGACTCACACATATCTCTTTGTCGGCGTGGATAGCTTAGGCCTCGTCGGTGTGATTTTGACTCACACATATCTCTTTGTCGGCGTGGATAGCTTAGGCCTCGTCGGTGTGATTTTGACTCACACATATCTCTTTGTCGGCGTGGATAGCTTAGGCCTCGTCGGTGTGATTTTGACTCACACATATCTCTTTGTCGGCGTGGATAGCTTAGGCCTCGTCGGTGTGATTTTGACTCACACATATCTCTTTGTCGGCGTGGATAGCTTAGGCCTCGTCGGTGTGATTTTGACTCACACATACCTCTTTGTCGGCGTGGATAGCATAGGCCTCGTCGGTGTGATTTTGACTCACACACATCTCTTTGTTTGTGAGGTTAGTCTAGACCTCAATCTGTGTGATTCCGACTCACACATGTGGGGTAGCGCCCCACGGTCTTCGGGCCATTCGTGTGTCAAGATTTATGGCTTGCAACCATGAGATAGCGTCTCGTTATGCGTTGCACGTGTTGATGATTTTTCATGCTCACGTGTAGGTGAGATTCCGTGCTCCCGTTCTCGTTATGCGTTGCACGTGTTGATGATTTTTCATGCTCGCATGTAGGTGAGTTTTCGTGCTCCCGTTCTCGCTTTGCGTTGCATGTGTTGATGATTTTTCATGCTCGCGTGTAGGTGAGATTCCGTGCTCCCGTTCTCGCTTTGCATTGCACGTGTTGATGATTTTCATGCTCTCGTGTAGGTGAGATTCCGTGCTCCCGTTCTCGCTTTGCGTTGCACTTGTTGATGATTTTTCATGCTCACGTGTAGGTGAGATTCCGTGCTCCCGTTCTCGCTTTGCGTTGCACGTGTTGATGGTTTTCATGCTCGCGTGTTGGTGAGTTTCCATACTCCCATTTGAGTTTTCAGACTCCCATTTGAGTTTCCATACTCCCGTTCGAGTTTTCATACTCCCGTTCGAGTTTTCATACTCCCGTCTTGTGATTTCTGGATTTCTTGTGTAGTCTTCTGGAATTTGTGCTTCACCAATTTTCGTGATTTCTATTGATAAGTTTTATCAATTTTTGTGCATTGGTGAATTCTTGTGTCATTGACTTGTTATGAATACAAGTTTAGGGTATGATATCCCTTTCTATCTTTGAGAAGATTCTTGTGACATTTTTGACGAATGAAAATTCATTGGTATTATATTTTGATGCCAATTACTACTGATGTCGCTGTTTTAATCACGTGTTTTAAAAATTGTTTTAAAATAAAAATTGTTTTCAAAATTTTTATAGTTTACGCTTTCAAAAGAATGAGAAAACGATTTAAACGTTTCAGCAAAATCGAGGACTATGACCCCTTTCTTTTACTGATTCGTTTAATTCCGGACTTGTCCGTTTGAGATTGGAAATTGTGAATTTCTTTTATGAAATTAAAAGATGATTTTGTGATTGTATTGCCCATTAAGTGCTTTAAGAATTCTGGTCGATGCGCTTGATCAACGTTATCGATAGGAATCTCCTAGACGCTTTGATGAGACAATCAGACACAGTAAATTGAATTTTAAAATGTAATTTTTTATAAAAAGATAATTACATAAAATAGATTGTAAATTTCGAAAGTTTTAGCTTTTCGGGAAAGAATATTATTTAAAACAACTCTTTTCCGATACTTCTATTCTTGCGATTCTCGAGTGGAATCAAGACCTTATCTTGTGTACCAATGCTAATCGTATTGGTTTGGATTATGTTCTCTTGTTAGAGAAAACATGCTATTTCTTGTACTTCTGAATCATTTATGCCTATTGAGACTAGATATGCCACTCATGATCTAGTGATCGTGGCTATTGGTTTCGCTTTTAAAACTTTGGCATCATTATTTTTGGGTGAGAAATTTGTTCTCTACCCTGATCATGAATCTTGGGAATATTTATTTTCTCATAAGGAACTTAATTTACGTCAACCACGTTGGCTCAAGTTCCCCGCATCTTGTGATCTTGATGTTCTTTGTATTCTCCCAGGAAGGGAGATCGTGTTGCCGATTGCACTCAGTCGTAGACAACAAGTGGTTGTTTCTTTGATGATGTCCGAATGGAATCATCTTTTTACCAGGTTCATCAGACGTTTTGATGTACTTCGTTTTATTGAGCTTCGTCTCATTCCTTTTATGGACTTACGTCTGATGTTCTTTTATGTTGATCGGTTCATTGGACGTACCGTTTTTGTACTACGTCGACGTTCCGAATTTACGAAGCTTTGATTCATCTGGCGTATCGTTATTGTACTACGCTGTTGTTCCATATTATTCGTGTTTCACCTATGATAGGTGATGTGCGTATCAGTCGGTCGGGAAAGTTAGTGCCTCGATATATCGGGCCATTTCCTATCACTGAACGTATTGGTTCCTTGGCTTACTCTTTCATGCTCTTTATGGTGAGCTACTTACTTCAAATTTCTTCATCTTGTGTTGCTGTGTTTTGGGGTTGTTACCTTTTGCCCATTTATTCCTTAAAGATTGCGAGGACGCAATTTCTTTAAGGAGGGGAGTCTGTAACAACCCGATACTCGCGTCAATTAATAATTGACATTAAAACGTTTGATATCCTCGCTAATTGCGATTTGAATTTAAATTTGAATTTTTGGGCTTTGAATTTTCGGCCCAAGTTTTCATTTTTGTTGGCCGTGATAATTATCTAAACCCAAAACCCATTTTCCCCTTTCTATTTTCCATTTTTTTCGATTCAGTAACCCTAAAAATGAAAAGCACTCGAACGAATTAATGGCGGCATCTCAATTTCGTTCGTCTTCATCGCTCAAAATTTGGGGCTTCTGGGAATCGAAGGCGCCAACTCGTTCGAAGCTTCCTCCTTGCTCAGGTCCGCATCAACGTGCTCGTGGTCGTTCAATCTTCGGCAGCTAGGGTTCGTGGAACGGCGGTTTCATGGTTCCGGCTACTTCGATTTGGCAAAGGTGAGCACTTTTTAGTACTCACATCTATTTAGACTTAGTTCGACTTCGTTTATATAAATTGTTTTCGTGTTTCGACCTTGATTTGATTTTTGGTTGTTTCTGACTGCACTGATTTTGTGAAACCTCCTATTTCGATTATGTTTGTGATTTTTATCACCGTGGCAATTTCATTCTCGGTCATTATGTGGTAGCTGCTGTTATTGGCTATACTTGATTATCCTAGAATTCGTCCCCGAGCAGTTTTGATTTTTCATGGTCACTTGTTCATGATGCATTTGTTATTTTCAATTTGAGCATTCTGATACGTGAAGCATTTCGATCATTATATGTTGACTCAAGTCTATAAATGATACTGATCTTCATATATGTGCACATATACAGTTATGTGCTTGGGCATTGATGTTAGTCTTTGTCCGGTACTATTTCATGTTCCTCTCTGGTTAACAATGTGTAGATGCCACTGTGTTGCATTTAGTCTCGGTGCATTCATGTTGATTTTTCTTCTGGTCTTTGTTCACGTTGGCACTGGATTTGCTTGTGTACACTTCTGGTTCCATCTTCACCTCGTTACTGCAGTTTCACTTTGGGTTGCAACTGTCTCGACCATTTGAACTTGATTCACTTGAACTGTGTTGCCAGATTGCCTTGAGTACATATATTCTTGGCACTGCTTCTTTTGTTGTATACACGTCCACTGCAGTTTCATTGTGACTTCATTAATGCATGGTTTTAAATCTTGTTTCATGTTTGGACATGGCATTCTTACTGTTGTGTCACTTGTGCATTCATGTTTCAGCTGGTCTATGCATCCATATATGTTAATTTTTCAACAGAGTGCTTGAGTCTGCATATTGCAGCAGTGACCCTCTCCACTGTTGCATCTTGGTTTCACCTGATTCATTTGAAGCTGTAGCCCTGATCTTTCATTTAGATGTTACTAGAATTTGTTGCAATGCATCTTTTGACCTACACATTCATGTGCCACTGCCTGGTGGTTGCATTGCCCACCTGTAGCATTGCTCGTATCCCAGTTTGGTTGCATTTCGACTGCTGATCTTGGCAGTGTTGAATCTTGTTCATTTGTGTAGCATACTTGTTATATACTTATATACACTGCTGCATGATATCTGGAGCTTGCTGCCTATGTTCAGTTGAATCTTGGTTGATGTTTGGTTTTGTGATTTCTGGTTAATTGCAGTTTTATTTGAACTGTGTATTTCTGTAGCACCATGGTGTACTACTACATTGATGTCTATCATGTGCACACTCTCTGCTGCCTTGACCGGTTGCAACTGCACTTTCCATGGTGGCATTCATTTTCTACTATTCTGATTATGTTGCAGTGTTCATTTATGGTTATTTAAAACCATTTCATTGTTGAAGTTGTGACACTTGATGTTGCCCTTGTTTGACTCAGTTTCATTCCTCTTTGAGTCTTTTGTGCTTTGCATTCATATGTTTACAAGTACATTTCATATACTTGTCGCCATTCATGCAAAATTCTGTTGCATTCCTCTGGTTCATTTCATTTTGGAACCACTGCTTTGTGACCCTTTTCACTGGTATTTTTCACTGTGGCATTGTGTTACCTTATCATGTGATGCATTTGTGTCCTGTATATACCTTGACCATTGTGATGATCATTGTGTTGCCTGGTCCTACTATCTGTGCAGCCTACTTATTTGCACTTTCTCATTTGAGTATACTTCTTCTCGTGCACCTCTGACTCTTTTTGTCATGTGCAGTTTGTTATGTACATTCATTGTGTACATCTTTTACATTCATTGGGAACATCATCACTGTTGTGGCACGGCAGTGCACGCAAGCGTGAACTGCAGCCACACGGTATTTATTGGGTACATCATCACTGTTGTGGCACGGTAGTGCACGCAAGCGTGAACTGCAGCCACACGGTATTTATTGGGTACATCATCACTGTTGTGGCGCGGCAGTGCACGCAAGCGTGAACTGCAGCCACACGGTATTTCTTTGATTAATATTCTAACTGCTTTTGATTTTAGGATATTTTGCGTATTATTACTGCTTCTATGCACTAATAACTGAGTTTGAATTAGACTGACCCGGGTATTATTTTCTTTTGAATTTAATACTCGGGTCAGACCGAGTATTTACAGGTTGTAGATTTTTAGCTTCGGGATGCTGCTTGAGCTATGAAGTTCTTTCATATCTTTTGGAGTAGTCGTCATGTATAGTAGTCGATGTAATTGTATATGAAGATATGTATTCATGTATATTATATTGAAAATGTACTTATATGTATAACTTCCTGAGTCAACTGTTGTTGTTGCATCATATGTACCATATCAAATGTATTGTAACTGCCATCAGTTATTATATATATGAGATTTTTCTGTTCAATCTGTGTTCCGCATTTATTTAAAATCTTCTGTGTTATTGTGGATCTTGTTAGACCACTTCTCTGATAAACACTTTTAAGTGTGGTTTATTCATATCTATTTCCGCCGTTGTGATATGAATTATCTGTGACTGATTTATGTTATGCTTATTTCTATATTTGTTTCCGAGGATTATATATAGCCACCGCGTGATAGCTTTGAGTTTGCATCGGTATGTCGGATTTCCTCCTTAAATGAAATGCATGCTGTACTATCTGACATATCAATGTTCGCGCAAAGAAATTACACGGATGGTCGCTCCTCAACAGCCCTATTCTCCGTGCTAGTCGACAGCACTACACCGTAGTGTTCTTGGCTAGCGTGGGTATAGAGGTGGGGCGTCACACATCGTTACGACGACCCAAAATCACTAGTATAGGGATTCGAACTTAAAATAAATATATAAATCCCAATACTATATAAAACATTTCCTTTCGGAATCATTTACTATAACAACAGTGTTATAGTCCACCATTTCCTTATATTTCTCGAAAACGTCTATTTCAACAATGATTGTTGAAATCTATGGTTTCGATTCATAATGCATTTTAAAAGTTCTTTTTAAAAGAATTAACTTCATTTTATAATATCGCTTTCCCAAAACATAACCAATTTATTTAATAATATATTCAGTGTCCAAAATCGTGAATATACTTCACCAACCAAATTTCAATATTTCTACGCATTTTATATAAAGAATAGTTCGCTATCCAAAATCGCGAATATACTTCTTTTAATAAATTTCTATATTCAATTTATCAAATTCCATTGATTTCGAATTTATAAACAATGTCTATAAATTCCATTTCTATTTATAAAGTTCAATTATAAAACCCCTTTTATAAATCAATTCAATTTATAACTCAACTTTATACCCAAAATCCGATTTATAAGTTAATTATTTATAAATCTTTTATTTTACAACATCTATTCATTTTATAATCTTTACAATTTATAAATCTATAATTTTTAATGAAATCCATTTTATACTTCATTTTAACACTTAGTAAACTCATTTTATAATTCCAATATTATATATATATATCAATGTTAAAAATCTTTTATATACATCCTTTATAATAATTAAAAAATCCAAATTTAAACTATTTTATAAATCTATTTATTTTAAAAACCAACTTTTGGTAACATTTCACAAAAATCTTAATTTTTATAACATAAAAATTTATAACGTTTTAATTATTTCAATTGAATCAATTCAAAAATTTAATAAAACGTATACTTTGAAAAATCATTTTAAAAATCTTTTTAAAATCAAAATCGTTATTTTAAACTTTAAAAATGGATCCGATGATGCAACAATACCCAATAGTCAATCACGACAACAAACATCATATATCATCATATGATAATCAACAAACATCAAAATATATGTAATCAAATAAATGCTGGTGAGGAATCCAGTTGGATCCCTCCAACCTGTTTACCTGCATCCAAAAATGTTAGCACAATACCAATTCCGCTCCAGTACGGAATTATCGCGGTATATAGGATTTATAAAAATATTATCCGCTTAATAGGCGGCGCAATAGGGTCTCATCCGCTATATAATGCGGGAAAATCAACTCCAAGTATATATATAATACCAATTCCATACAAGTTGGGATCATCGCGATATATGTTTTTAATAAATAACCTCCGCTTAATAACGGCGTATAATGTCTATTTTAACAATCAACAGATAACAATCATCATTCAAACATACATTCAAGCAATTTTAAATCTAACTATTTAAAATATAAATCGAAACAATTCGATTGAGTGAGAAGTTATCACCTTGATTTCAATTCTGTTTCCATGTTTTATTTCGAATAAAATTAAACACGCGTTTAATTTCACCCGAAATTCTCACTAGCTCCAAACGACTCCAATCTAGTTTCATTGCTTAGTGCTCGACAAAACGAAGCCAACGCAATTCGTTTCGTGCGTTTTCGACCTCGTATGAAAAAGTTATGCATTTTAGAATTTCGTACGATTTTAATATAAATTAAATTACAAATTTCTTTTCAATTTTAAACCTAGATTGCATCTCAGCCATCCATTCTTTCCACCAAAAAATCTCGGCCGTGTTTCCCCCTTGCTTCTTCTTCCAGTTTCACGCATGCGACATGCCGAACAAACAACCCATTATTGCCGCCTATTAGGGTTAAGCATTGCCACCACCTCGTTGACTCGGAGTTCGATCGGGAAGTGCCAAACGAAGCTCCTCACCTTCCTCTACCTTCGGCCAGAAGCCGGTTGAACTCGGCTCTCCCCTTGCCTCAGAAGGCGTGCGCGATCGGTCATGGTTCCAGCTCCAATTGCCATCAATCCGTAGCTTGAAATTTGATCTTGACCGTTGAACTTATGGATCTCGTCATGCTCTACAAATTTCCAGTTGAAAGTTTTTGGAATTAACTTTTGGATTGAAAGAAAAATGAAGAAGAAAATGGAACAATTTCGGCCATTGAACGTATAAGAGGCGGGTGAGGCTATTAGCTAGGGTTTTGCAATTTCTTTGGGGTTGAGGTTCCATTTATAGAAAATTCCAAAAAAAACACTATTCATCCGACTTTTCCGAACTCTAAATCTCACGCGGTGACAGACGTTCCTAGGGTTTACCCCGCGTTCCGGACACAATGGAATAAGTTTCGGAAGCTAATTCGATCGTATGTGTGAGATACAGCAATAAATGATCGATTTACAATTAAATCGGTTAATCAATTTTCTGTGCGTTTTAGCTTGCCCCGGACAAACACTAAATCCGATTGACACGAAATTTGAATCCTTACAGTAATATTACATTACGGATCCAATGAAACTGGTTTCTTCAAAGTTCAAGACTGTTTGAAAAATGACTATTTTAACTCGCCAAATTAATATTAAAACAATTTCGATGCGTTTCGAGCTGGCACAGTCAAACGAAAACTCCGATTGCTACGAAAATTGAAATCCACTAATAAAAAACTATTACGGATCTAATGAAACTGGATTCGTCCAATTCTGAGACTTTTTGAAAAATGGCTAATTTCACTAGTCGATAAAATATTAAAATATTCAATTTTCACAAATAAACTCTAAATTCAATTTTAAAAGTTCTAAAATATCATTCTAACTCCAACACGATTAAATAAAATTTTAAAAATCAATTTTAATCATATTTAACCCAATTTTCAATTATTTCTATATTTTCACATATTAAATTGTCGATTTAATTATCCAATTAAATCCAATATTCGAAAAAATAATTATTCGACTTATAAAATTTCACTTATTAATATTTAAAATCAATTAAATATACAAATTTTAATTAATAGAAATTTTGGGTCGTTACAATCTTCCCCCCCTAAAAGAATTTCGTCCTCGAAATTACCAAGTAAGAAAAGGTTACAGAATCCATTAACTTTCCAAAACAAACCATTCAAATTGGATTTTTCAAGTCTCTTAAGTGTTTAACTCTCCCAAAATTCATAGTTAAACTTCTTACAAAATCTTTACTAAGTTTCCAAATCCAAACTTAGTTTCAAAAAATTTCCAATTTTCTCAAAAATATTCTAACGCCTTAAATTTTCGGAAAAATTCGCCATAGTCTCCTTAGCGCGGCTCGATCCGAAAAAAAAAGACAGTATATATCACAAATATACATCTCATCAAGTGATGAGGCATCCCACAGGGAAAAAAGTGTAAAAGTACGATATTTAATCCGAGATATGTACCTTATTTATTATTAGCGAGCATATACGGCTAATATAGCGCGAAAGCGAGCTCCAAATGCGAAGCAAGCGCAATCCGCACCTACTAAACACTCAACAAACAATGAGAAACATGTATATATGAAAGTAATATCAATATACAACATATAGCAACATAACAACTACTTGTGCCAACATAGCAATGCATTCAATCAACAAATGCAACCATCAAACAAATATCATCCAATTAACATTCAACAAATCCATAACCAAATCAATATAAATTTACTTCTCATTAATATTCAATGAATTGGTTCTCAATTTAATCACGTTTGATTTGTTGACGTTGGATTTACTAACATTCATTTAATCATATTCAATTAGTTTACATCCACTAATTCATATTCAAGTTGGTTCACTTCCACATCAAATTCAATTCTATTCAAATTCATTTTTTTCCCTTCCAATTTGAATTAAATTACATAGCTTTCAGTTTTATCAATTCAACTTCATTAACACTTAATGAAATATACACAATCAATTAACAATCAAATAACAACCAATGTATATTCAACATAACCAAATTATTTAATTTACATTTAATTTAGTCCAACACCTTTAATTCCAATTGGTTGATATTAAATTGACTTCCATTCAATTATTCAATTTCTCAACTTCATTAGCTTCTAATGAATTAACACTTACATTCATTATTTCATATCAATTATTTACATTCAACTGATTAATATTCCATCCATTCACATTAGATTGATTAATATTCAATCCATTTATTAATTCAATTGCTAATTCTTTTTACTATATAAAGTTGAATTTCATTTATATAACTCAAGTTCTATTCATCATTTCTCTTGATTAATTTACTTTGATACCAAAATCAACTTTATTCAACTTCAATTAAGTTATATTCCACCTCAAATATCATTTGTTTAACTTAACTTAAGTTTCTACTTATAAATCCAATTCAGATTTCATTCCTATTTACCTTTTACCAAAGTCAAAATTTTCATTTCTTATTCAAATTTAGATTTGTTTTGCTTAACAAATTGTTTAACCATTTTAATAATTGGTTTCACTTAAATTTTATCATTTCATAAGTTATACAACTTATATTCAACAATTACCACTTGGATTTTATTGATTTACTTATACTTACTTTAATTTAACTCCATTCTTTAAGTTAAATTTATTCTATTAAAATTCAAATTGTATAAGTTATCAACTCATTTATCATTCCCATAAATATTTTAAATGGGATTCCAGAGTCTTTTCAACCTTTCAAAACCATTTTTCAAATCAATTCAATTATCCTTTGAATTTCACACCCAAACCCAAATTTTCCAAACAACTTTCATTTAAAACAATTTATCAGCAATCCCTCTTTTAGAAACCAGAAAATGAACACCAATGATGTCGCGATCATCATCGGAATTATTTTCCAGCGACCGAAAAGAGTTTAGAGCTCTAATTTCTCCAAATTTTTTTTTCCAAAATATCAAACCCTTTCAAAACATTTCTCTGGAATTTTATTTTCAGATTATAAATCACATTTATAAGTCTTTTACTTATATAATTTCACTTCTTATATATAAGATTATTCCACAATTGTAAATCATTTTAATTATAACTTCATACTTATAATTCATTTGCTTATACAATTCATTCTTTTACAACTGTTGTTTTTATTTAACTTATTCAGACAACTTTTAATTAACTTGCATATATCTTACATTTTCAACAACTAAACAATAAATTCACATATACTTTAATAATCTTGAAAAATTATTCCTTTATATATAAGATATAATCAAGGTAAAATTATTTCATTTACCCTATTAAAACGATATCATGTCAATTTGTTCTGTACAAGTGTTTAAAGATCCTTATCAACAACGTTAATTACTCGTGTTGACCAAAATCCATATACCACTCAACAAACCAATCATCACAATATAAAACAATTTACATTCACTAACAAATATGCGCTCGTATCTATCATTACACTCACACTCATTCTGGAGTACAACTGACTCTATCTCTAATGAGTAATTCCCAATAGAGCCATGGTTTTCGCTTAACCAAATGTAACGAACGCGACTTTCCGACGCATGATACCGACATCAATACGTCCACTGTATCAACTACCGAGCAATCGAATGCCGGAAAACCGTACAGTTATGGTTAAAGAAGAAGAAAAAGATAGAAGAAGAGAGAAACAGATAGAACGGAATAGAAAGAAATAACAGAACAATATCAGAATCTCACAATCGCAGCAGAACAACATATAATAGATAAATGAATAATCTGTAAACAAAGAACTATATCAGTTATTACATTACATCTCATTACATTACATTGCATCATCAGAGTGTACAACAACAAACAACAACAAACAGCGGAAAAGAAATACTATATACTAGTGAATACGCCATGCCATCCAACTTGTCTCTAGCAACTCCTGAATTCCAGAATATCCTGATAAACCTGACTCTAGACTGCCCATGTGGAAATTGGTGGGCACGTAGATTTTGGGAAGGAAAAAAATAAACTCCGAGTCAGTCATGTGACTGGTGTGAGAACTAAAACGGTTTATTTTATTTTTTTAAAACAAAGTACATGATAATTTTTTAAAATAGATTCGCAGTGCTTTTTAGAAAATGAGACTACCATAAGGCCTCCCGCACGCATACACAATGCAAACGCAGAATCAGAGGAGATTTCTCCTTATGATAGTCAAAGATGCTTGATACACATTAAAAAGAAACATTTGATATACTTTTTAGTGCATAATGTAGGAAAAATTATTTCGAACGTAAAGATATAAATCTTAGCCAGCATAGGCATTCCGCACTTATGCCTACTATAGCTACCATCCAAACAGTGGTGACCACCATAAGTGAATGATAGGTTCTACAACTAAAACCGTACAAGATCGTATTGTTTCTTTGGATTTCCAACAAATGGTAAGGCCAAGGAACTTCCCATTGCCACATGGGTACGCCTTTGGAAAGACGACCCGAGAACCTAACCGGATATCTGCCAACACAAGGCCTGGTTACCCCTAACTAGGTAACTACTGACACGAATATGTCATCCCCCGATCGTAACCGATCTATATCCGAGGATCCTCGATTTCCAACAACCACAAAGCAATAAATTTGTAGCAACAACATAGGTTAAGTATCTGGGCTCCATACCATGATACCACCTCTATCCAGAAGGAATGACATACACTAAAGGGGCGCTATCCCCAATAATCTTGCCGCATCCTTCCTGTTTTGACCATTTCCGGAGTGTGAGGTCCGACGAAGTCTCGTCCACAAAGCCACGCTTTATACAAAAGCTGTGCTTTGATCATCAAATGCTCAACAGCACTTCGTATGCTGCATTACCAATTTGGGAATGTATCACTAGTAACCATCGACTACATAACCTCTAAGGGTGTTAAGCTCAGAGAATAAGTTCTCCGCCACCAATAGAAATATATTTGATAGAGACCAGCTTTACATCTCAAATTGTAACGTTAGACACACATCCATACAAGTCCGTTCCGGGATCGAACGGAACCGAAGGCACTTACAAAGAAGTCCTTGCAATCCGGATATTCACTAATCACGACCGGACTTCCCATCACAAAGGGTAATAAATTCCTATATCGGAGATCGGCCGATGAAGAAACATTCGACGGTTATCCTTCCGTTTTCATAAATATCCGGTCTTCAACACCGGTCATCAAATGCAATTCATAACGACGTATCACATATTCGGAATGGGTTATACGACCCCAAGGTCCTTTCCTAGCTAACCCGAATAGTGAACGCTTATTCAAAAATAAGTGTAGCATTCAATTCAAGCAATCACAACAAATACCTATTTAAAGGTAAATATTGATCGTCGGTTATTTAACTATCAATAAAGATGTGCAACATCATCAGATTCCAAATAATTTTCCAAATAATTTATTTTCCAAAATATCTTTACTAGATATATAATTTCCACACTTAACCATTTGAAACAAATTTCAAATATTCACTTTTCACCTTTACCACTTTTGAAAACAAATTTCAAACATTTTCCTTACGCGGAAATACTTTCATTTCAACATGGTTCATTTAAACCAATTAAATAAATCCTTACCGATTTACATTATATTTACGTTCCAAATCCGTAAATTTATTCCCACACTTCAAAAATAAATCAACGTTTATTTTTAAACAAATTTCCCTTTCTTTTATAAATTCCCTAGTGAATTTACGATTCCCAAAATATCTATGAATATACGATTTCCAAACCGATTTCTAGTATTCATTTTCAATTTATCTTTAAAAGATAAAATCTCAAAATATTCACTTCATATTGGAAAACATTTCCATACTTATTTAATAATAAGCAATTCATAAATCTATTTATTTTCAACACTTGGAAAATATTCAATATACTTAAATCAAAATTAAGTATATATTTCATTCTTTAAGAAATCATTCTCTTAAACACATTTGTTTGAGCCAAAACGAATGTTGCGTAAAACATCGTTACGACGACCCAAAATCACTAGTATAGGGATTCGAACTTAAAATAAATATATAAATCCCAATACTATATAAAACATTTCCTTTCGGAAATCATTTACTATAACAACAGTGTTATAGTACACCATTACCTTATATTTCTCGAAAACGTCTATTCAACAATGAATGTTGAAATCTATGGTTTCGATTCATAATACATTTTAAAACTTCTTTTTAAAAGAATTAACTTCATTTTATAATATCGCTTTCTCAAAACATAACCATTTTATTTAATAATATATTCACTGTCTAAAATCATGAATATGCTTCACTAACCAAATTTCAATATTTCTACACATTTTATATAAAGAATAGTTCGCTATCCGAAATCGCGAATACACTTCTTTTAATAAATTTCTATATTTAATTTATCAAATTCCATTGATTTTGAATTTATAAACAATGTCTATAAATTCCATTTCTATTTATAAAATTCAATTATAAAATCCCTTTTATAAATCAATTCAATTTATAACCCAACTTTGTACCCAAAATCCGATTTATAAGTTAATTATTTATAAATCTTTTATTTTACAACATCTATTCATTTTATAATCTTCGCAATTTATAAATCTATAATTTTTAATGAAATCCATTTTATACTTCATTTTAACACTTAATAAACTCGTTTTATAATTCCAATATTATATATATATATATATTATAAATATCAATGTTAAAAATCTTTTATATACATCCTTTATAATAATTCAAAAATCCAAATTTAAACTACTTTATAAATCTATTTATTTTAAAAACCACCTTTTGGTTACATTTCACAAAAATCTTAATTTTTATAACATAAAAATTTATAACGTTTTAATTATTTAAACTGAATCAATTCGAAAACTTAATAAAACGTATACTTTGAAAAATCGTTTTAAAATCAAAATCGTTATTTTAAACTTTAAAAATGGATCCGATGATGCAACAGCACCCAATAGTCAATCACGACAACAAACATCATATATCATCATATGATAATCAACAAACATCAAAATATCTGTAATCAAATAAATACTGGTGAGGAATCCAGTTGGATCCCTCCAATCTGTTTCCCTGCATCCATAAATGTTTGCACAATACCAATTCCGTTCCAGTACGGAATTATCGCGGTATATGAGATTTATTAAAATATTATCCACTTAACAGGCGGCGCAATAGGGTCTCATCCGCTATATAATGCGGGAAAATCAACTCCAAGTATATATATAATACCAATTCCATACAAGTTGGAATTATCGCGGTATATGTTTTTAATAAATAACCTCCGCTTAATAACGGCATATAATGTCTATTTTAACAATCAATAGATAACAATCATCATTCAAACATACAATCAAGCAATTTTAAATCTAGTTATTTAAAATATAAATCGAAACAATTCGATTGAGTGAGAAGTTCTCACCTTGATTTCAATTTTGTTTCCGTGTTTTATTTCGAATAAAATTAAAACCGCGTTTAATTTCACACAAAATTCTCACTAGCTCCAAAGGACTCCAATCCATTTCATTGTGTAGTGCTCGACAAAACGAAGCCAACGCAATCCGTTTCGTACGTTTTCGACCTCGTATGAAAAAGTTATGCATTTTAGAATTTCGTACGATTTTAATATAAATTAAATTACAACTTTCTTTTCAATTTTAAACCTAGATTGCATCTCAGCCCTCCATTCTTTCCACCAAAAAATCTCGGCCGTGTTTCCCCCTTGCTTCTTCTTCCAGTTTCACTCACGCGACATGCCGAACAAACAACCCATTATTGCCGCCTCCTAGGGTTAAACATTGCCACCACCTCGTTGACCCGGAGTTCGATCAGGAAGTGCCAAACGAAGCTCCTCACCTTCCTTTACCTTCGGCCAGAAGTTGGTTGAACTCAGCTCTCCCCTTGCCTCATACGGCATGCACGATCGGTCACGGTTACAGCTCCAATTGCCATCAATCCGTAGCTTGAAATTTGATCTTGACCGTTGAACTTATGGATCTCGTCATGCTCTACAAATTTCCAGTTGAAAGTTTTTGGAATTAACTTGTGGATTGGAAGCAAAATAAAGAAGAAAATGGCACAATTTCGGCCATTGAATGTATAAGAGGCGACTGAGGCTATTAGCTAGTGTTTTGCAATTGCTTTCGGGTTGAGGTTCCTTTTATAGAAAATTCCCCAAAAAACACTATTCATCCGACTTTTCCAACTCCAAATCTCGCGCAGTGACAGGCGTTCCTAGGGTTTACCCCACGTTTCGGACACAATGGAATAGGTTTCGGAAGATAATTCGATTGTATGTGTGAGATACAACAATAAACGATCGATTTAAAATTAAATCGGCTAATCAATTTTCTGTGCGTTTTAGCTTGCCCCGGACAAACCGTAAATCCGATTGACACGAAATTAGAATCCTTACAATAATATTACATTATGGATCCGATGAAACTAGTTTCGTCGAAATTAGAGGCTGTTTGAAAAATGACTATTTTAACTTGCCAAATTAATATTAAAATAATTTCGATGCGTTTCGAGCTTCCGTGGTCAAACGAAAATTCCGATTGCTACAAAAATTGAAATCTGATAATAACAAACTATTACGGATCCAATGAAACTAGTTTCGTCCAATTCTGAGACTGTTTGAAAAATGGCTAATTTCACTAGTTGATAAAATATTAAAATATTCAATTTTCACAAATAAACTCTAAATTCAATTTTGAAAGTTCTAAAATATCGTTCTAACTCCAACATGATTAAATAAAATTTTACAAATCAATTTTAATCATATTTAACCCAATTTTCAATTATTTCTGTATTTTCACATATTAAATTATCGATTTAATTATCCAATTAAATCCAATATTCGGAAAAATAATTATTCGACTTGTAAAATTTCACTTATTAATATTTAAAATCAATTAAATATAAAAAAATTAATTAATAGAAATTCTGGGTCGTTACAGCTGATACATAACAATAAAATAGATAACGAGATAATTGTGAAGCCTCCTCCTCAATGCACCTCTAAAATGCGTCTACAAAGACTACTCGGCTACTCAAAAATCAGAATACCCAAGATGTCAAGGGAAAGAAAGAAAAACTCTGGATTAGTGTAATAACCTGGAATTTTGGACATATGATTTTGGAATATTTAATTTGTTCAAATATTAATATATTGGTTTAAAAAGTGAAATTGTCATGACCCATTTTTCCATATAGTTCGAACTGAAAATTTGCCACACATGCCCGGTCCAAATTGTACAGAAAGGCGGATGGTAAGAAAAAGAAAGTAGAAAGAAGATAGAAATAAAATAGAAAGATACCAAACAACACAGAATCTGACAGCGGAAATGAATAATCTATAATATAGAACAAAAATCTTTACATAAAACAAAACTATAATGTTTATAGTACAAATATCAATCAGAGTATACTAACCAATTCAGTACGGACAGTTATAACACCTTTTCCTCACAATTGCTGATAAATATAACTATAATGCAACGGAAATATAATCATCTATGTGAATACGTCTATGTGCCTCTAGCTCCTCTCCTGAAGCTCTAATGCTTCCAGCTAAACCTGAAAATATGCTCACTCTGACTCGAGCATTTAGGATAAACCACGCCCAGGTCAGTCTGGAAAAACCAGCATGAGAATTTATATCACAAGGACTTTAATCATTATAACCTTCAAAAATCCTTTTAAAATCAAACGTATCTCGTAAGACCACACACTTATAAACACGACGGGCTTTTCCCTTACGATAATCAAAACACTTTTATAGAAAATCCAGTGAAATTATAATGGTGCCTAAGTACAAATACTTATTCAACTAGCTGAAATTGTTACATTAATTAAATTCCAGCATACAAGGCTTTGCAACCAAAACTGTAAAGGCACATATTGGATAATGGATTTTCATACAATGACAAGGCATTAGGTTACCACCTATCACAATACACATCTAGAAAGCTATACCAAGGACCTCGCCGGGATCCCCTACAACACAAGACCGATTCTACCTCTAACCTGGATGATACCGAATATGTTATACCCTGGGTTTTCCCACCCTTGCGGAGCTCCTTCCCGTAAACCGTATTTATAATATCTGAGGGTATCTAGAAAAGTGATAAACATACCCTAATTGGGTGCGACACACTTAGCCTTACTGCATCTCCCATTATTTTCAGTCATTGCGGTTGTTGAGGCTTGAAGCTACATACTTCGTGAAATGTAACCAAACTATTTTTAGTGCATTCTAAACTCAAAAACGATCTTTTCATTATTTCACACCATCATCAAAATCAAATCAAATTGAGAGATATTGATTTTTGAACTAGAGCATGAATGATTTTTGCACCCCTGTTGAAATGTCAGTGTGTTTTAAAACATTTTCAGGTATTGTAAAATTAATTCTCACCTTAAACATGTTGAAAGATTTTCAAATCTTCAAGTTGATCTTTAGTTTTGATCCGGATACTTGAAAATCTTTTTTTTGTTTCGGATTTAAAGAGCAAGACACATCTTTTTGTTATTACAAAGCTTTTGATTTAAAGTGTATTTCCGTTTATAGGCTTTTTAAAAAACTGAGCATAAACAACAAGCCCCTATATATATATATACATACATATATATATACATATATATATATATATATATACACAAGTTTTGCAAAGGAGAATGATGTATACGTTTGATGGATTGAAAAGAAAATTTGAGGTGATATGTTATTGAGTAAAAAGAAGTTAGAATATATGTTTTGGTCTTTCCTATATTAGACAATACAATGTACATGTTTATATATATATATATATATATATATATATATATCTGCACTTACCCATTTTGCTTCTTTTCCTTTTATCTGGCAAAAGTTAACAAGTTTTCACCAAACAATGTACAATGTAAAACCACCCTCTTTTATTTACCTTTACTTCTTTTGGATTTAATCATGCTTTCATACATATATATTAAAACAAATTTTAAGTCTTCATATTCGTATATATATTTTCTATTTTAATAACTCAAGGCACTAAAAGTTTTGCGATTCCATTTTTAATAAAATATTAGTTATGTTTTATATTTCTTTTTATATTTAAAAATGTATATTTCAAAGCAAAAATGAAAATTTTGCTATACTATTTCTATAAAAAAATTATGAATATGCGCTTTGCGCTTATATTATTTTTGTTTGATGATAATAATCATATATACATTCTTTTAAATGTATTTGGTAATGTACTATTTTATTTTTCATAGATTAAATAAATATTTGTTGAATAAAATAAATTACACAGAATTTGAATGGAATTTGAATTCGAACAGAAATTTTATTCAAACAAATATTAATTACAATCTTGAATAGTACAAATTCAAGCTCTCACTATACATATACATTTTTGAATACATCACAATTCAATTTACATTGATAACCTCACTACATATCACTCACACTCGCATTTTGTCTTCAACTGCATTCCGTTAGAATCCAGCATCTGAGCAATCTGCAAAAATATTCACTAACGCAGTAAAATTGAAAAAGAAATATTTTTGCAATATAAAATTAAATATGATTTTTGAAAATATGATTTGCCTCGGTTATTTGGGTTGTTCGTCATTATTCACATTTGAATTCATCACACACGAACAGTGTGACATGCACAGTGTATCATTGCACATGCCACAAGGTTGTGCACATCAATATACACTTGATAATGCTACAGGGACAGGTGAGCACAGGTCAAACCCAATGTAAAGCCGGGTTCAACTCACATGCAATATACTCAAATTCACGACACGAGCATAAGGTCAAACCCGAGTTTTTGAAACTGGATTCAACTCAAGTGAAATTTCAAAAATCAACATGAATGGATGCAAAGACCAGTGATGCAAGCAATGACCAGATCAACCAGTGGAAATGATACAAGGAAAAGTGGAAAATGCATATATATATATATATATATGTCAAGTGAAGCATTTGTGTCAAAGGCATAGCAACTATAAGAACATGAAAGCATAAAAACATGTATGCAAAATGGTGAACAATGAAGACCACTGTACAGTGGACATGAGTACAACTTGACTATAAAAACTCAGTGAAGCTCAAGTATAACACTGCAGAAGTTCAAATCAGTACAACAACTCAAAGCAATGAAAAGAACATCAACTAGGCACATGTAGTAATAACCAGAATGGATGCAGATTACAAGACAGTTTGCAAGCAAATTCAAAGTGGAAGCACCACCAAAGACTCAACAGGGAACACATGTCATAAGCAATCATTGATCAGACTACCATGATCAGTGATGCAAGCTACAGATATAGTGGCAACTACACAAAGCAACCAGAAAGTCAAGACCACAGTGAAGATACACAGTGAAAATGCTCAATGCACCAAGTACAGGTAACAGCATGGTACAATGCAAATACATGGAGCAATACCAAAGTATGGAGTGTGCAAGTGCAAATGACCAGAGCTCATGCAAACATGAAGTGAATGCAATAACAGCAAATACCACAATATCAAGTTCAAGTCGGAGCAACAAGAGAAGCACAATGACAATTTGGAGTATGATATGCAAAACTCAAGTGAAAAGTGCAGACTAAACTCAAAGTGCAATTCGAATTGACAAAACAGTTTCAAGCTACAACAAGCAGTTGCAACATGGTGAACAAGACACAGTGCAGAGCACAAGCAAACTAAAACATCTCAAGTTCAATATCCAAGCAACAATGAAAAGTAAGGAACAAATACTCAAGCCAATAGTGAAGTGAACATCAGTCAACAATTTCAAGTGACAAGTTGAAGCAATAGTGTCACAATATCAAAGCACAGAACAACCATGTATCAATAACAATGCAATACAGTGGCAATCACAAGCTACAAACATAAAATGTCGACCAGACACAAAACAAAATCAAACAAGGCCAAAGACGAAGCTCGCAGGGATGAAATCCAGTGAAGATTTTAGTGCAGAGTTGTGGATTGGTATATCAGAAATGAAGTGTGTGTATTTTTCAAAAAGTCACAGATTAAAAAAAAAGGAAAGTCTTTGCCGTATCAATCAAGTAAATATCGAACGCATCAAAATCAAAGTCGTGAGCATCAAGTCAGAACTATATCAGGAAAGCAAAAAATTTGGAAAGTATCGAATGGATACGAACAATTCCAAGTGTGGAGAAAACGAATCGAATCCATATAAATGCCCCAATCATCATCGGCATAAACATAAGAGTTAGAATGCAAAAATCAAAAAAATCAGAGCAAAAATTCTTACCGAAGGAATAATCGAACTCATCGAAGCAACTGTAACGATCTCGAATTTTTTAAGTTTAAATTGATATTTTAATTTAAATTTTTTTAAAAAAATCTATGAAATTAATTTGGTAATTGCTACTTAATATCAGTTAAACTATGAATTACTGGAAAAATGTATTTAAATTAAATTTGAATTGGGATTTATAAAGTACAAACAAAATATACTTATAAAATAAATAAAGTAAAATATAAATACAATGTAAATACAAGACGATAAGTATTTAAGTTGAAAATAAATATGTAAGTTAAAATAACTATTGAAGTTAGAAATAAATAATATGTCAAACAAATAAATAAATAAATACACATAGTTAAGATTCAAATAACATATTAAAATAGAGATTTATTTATATTACAAAACATATTAATTTAATTATCTAATTTATATGCATGGTTATGTAAATTATACCATATAAACTAAACATATTAAACAAATTAGTTAAAAATTCAAACAACATATTAACTATAAAATGTCATTTCTATTATAAAGCATAAGATAGCAAAATATATTTAAGTGTGGAGGAAGAAGTGCATTCTAGTTTGAACAAATATATGAAGACAAGTATGTATACTTGTAAAATGAAGAAACAAATTATATAATGGTTTACAAAGCCAATGTATTTAAGTATACAAGTAAAAGAAATATAAAGTTAGGTACAAACTAATAAAACCATAAGTATGTAGAAGCAAACAAAAGAAAGTATATAAATATCAATTAGCTGCAAATGAAGACATAAGACATATATGTAGGCTTGCATAAGAAGATAGTTATGTATACAGTCGAACAAAAAAAAAAATTGGTAAGCATGAAAACTGGGGAAAAAAGACAAACATAATAGAAACCAAAGCATTTAATTTCCATCAACTCAGCCTAGTATTGGTCATTTCAAATATTTATGAAATCTGTTCATATCAAATCCAAGCCTACATTTTTACAAGTATGCAAACCGATTAAGGAGCAAGGCATTAAATACAAATCTCTCATCCAACATTTTGTCTAGTCAAAATATATAGCAAATCCTTTCATTTGCAGTAAATGAAGATCTGATTAATAAAACAAAATAATTGTCAACCTGTAAACTTCTTTCCCCTACATCAACCAGTAAACTTGTTTTATAAATATCAACTCCACTTCAATTCGTTTATTTTAGGCTGAGGAAATGTGAGTAAAACATCATCTTTTAACTTAAACAAAAGTTCAATTTAAAATAGCAACTTCAACTTGATTCAAAGATTGAAGGCTGGAACATTCAAAGTTGGAAACCTGGGAAGCAAGACATCAAACTGTGCTCATTTCAAATCCTGGAAATAACCCTCTGTGAATCAGTTCGGTGAGTAAACTTATACTTCACTCAATTCCTTTTGTGTTGAATGCTTGTATGTGGATAGCCTTTGCATAGGGATGAATGGCGGTGCTTATGTTTTGATTTTCTTGGAAATATTGCTTCCTGCTCTCTGTTCCTGTAACATCTTAGTTACAGGTAAACTTAAAATTCCCCCCTCCCATTTCTTTTGGAAAGAAAATTGAATCGCAAAGCAAGTTAAAGTGTGGTTTAACTTGCACTATGCTTCAGTAATAAATCAAACAAGATTTGAAATTTGTTTTCCTGGCAACTATGAAACAAAGTACATCCAAATTCTGGTTCACAGAGTAAATTTTATATCAAAATCCAAAGTCTTTTCCCTCTTTTGCTGCTGAAATGATTTTTAAATAAGTTAAAGATATTTTTTAAACTTATACTCTGTTTCAGTAATGAATTTGTGCAAGCCAATGCAGTTTCTCCCTGGAAGCTATAGGAACACAGCCATCATTTTATTTAAGCAAGAGATTCGAACATCATGGATTTTGATTTCAGTAATATTATTTGAATTCCTATCAAAAATGATGATTTTAGGTGGAAGCTTCATGATTTTTAAGTGTGTGATTCGAGAGCAATTATGGATTGATCGAAAAATGGATTTCGATCAAGTACAGGCGATTGGAGGCTCAATTGGGGTCGGGATTGCTAGTAGAGATGAAGGAACCTATGAAGATGGTAGGAAAAATGGACGGAGGTGTCATCGTCCACGGTGACGGCGGCGGCGAACGTTTAATGTTTTAAACCCTAGTTTTGTAAGGCTGAAAACTTTTGATTCGTTCGTCCTATGGGATGCATCGAGTTCGACATGCCTTTGGGGGATAGTAGAGGGAAGGACGACGAGTGGATTGCCGGAGTTGTAAGAATTCTTGTGGCCGAGGTTGGGTGAACGGCGAAGTTTTCCAGGTTTGGGGTGATGAGTGAAAGTTTGTTTCCAGGTTTCGTTTTGGGTTGCTGTATCGAGCTTGAATGCTTGAATTTGTTTTGATGCTTTTATCATTGATCTGATGATCGAGATCGGTTTGAGTGACGATCATCGATGAGGGGAGGTGGTCGAAGTAGGTCGGAGGTGGGCGTAGTCACGGTGCATGTGCACCGTGCACGTTGATTTCTGTTGAGATTTTGGGTTGAGGCGGGCAAGATTTACTCGAATTTTTTTCTCGAAGTGGTGTCTGTGTCTCGCTCGGAGTAGTTTAGGGTTTGACATGAAGCAAAAATTTGATTGCCTCGGGTCGTTTGAAAATGTTACAGGTTTTTAATTAAACTTGTCTGTTTGAATTTAAACAGATTTTGAAGATTTGAAACCAGGTTTTAATATAAAGTTTAAAACTAGAATTTGAAAGATGGATCCAAATTTATTTTTGTATCCTAGTTTGGATTAAAGAATGTTTTATAAAAAAATTAATTATTTGAACTACTTTAAAAAGGGGTTAAAGTATAAATTGAAAATATTTTGAATTAAAATGATTTATTTGTACTTGCATTCAAAATAGAACTAAATTGTAAGTTCAAAAGTGTAATGTTTAAAATACATTTATATGTTAATGAAATCATTAATGAAGAAGTTAATTATCTTAGAGATAATAAAGGTGAAGGAAAAAATGATTTAACCAATAAGGTAATTAAAGAATGATTTATTAAATTTATAAATAAATAATTAGATTAATTTATAATAAGAAATGATTAATAATGAATTAATCTAAGATAATTTCTTAAGAAAGGAATCAATGAAATGTTATTAGTTAATAAAGATAATTAACTAGGAATTATTAAGTAATTAAGTTAATGCGATTAATTTTGATAATTAATAAGATTAATTAATTTAGACAATCAATTATAAATTTCAAATGTAATTATTAAATTAAAGTAATTAAGGATCAATCACTTATTGTAATTTATTTTGGATATTTTGATTAATTAAAGTTAATGAATAATGTAATTGGTTTTAAAGGTTGATTTAACTTGAATAATTAAGAATAATTTATTAATTAAGGATAATTAATTAAAGTATTTGATAAATTTATTTATATTAAATGATTTGTAATTAATAACTCAGGATTGGATAACAAATTCATAAGTAATTAATTTAATTGGGAATAAATGGAATTAATTAGTATTAAACCATTAATCCTGCTTATAAATGATTATTAAATGCTTGGCTTTACTTATGAATGATTGTATTGAATGAGACGCCTTGAATTGATTGTCCTATCTGATCTGTGATATTTTGTTCTGTGGTTTGTGCCATGTATGATTTATTCATTTATTTACATTCGCATATTATCTGTGAATCTATGAATGGACGATAAGCGTTATAGTTTATACCGCTTATCAACTATATTTCTATATTTTGATCTGTGATGATTGAATGATGTTGCACTATTGTGTTAAACCCCTGGACCACACTTATACATACAAAATAATGGATTTCATGAGGAAATCGATTAAGTCACAGATTTTGAAATGATTTTTAATTTGAATATTTAAATTCAAATGTTTTGGAAAGGGATTGGATTTAAAGTGAAAAGTTTTTGAAATGGAATTTCAAAAATAAAATATAGGTTGAATTACTTGATTAAATTTTGGAATTTAAATAATTCAATTTAAATTTGAATTCAATATTTGAAATTGGATTCTATGATCTGGAAACTAGGGACTAAAGA
Organism: Allium cepa; assembly: GCA_030765085.1. Taxonomy (NCBI): domain Eukaryota; kingdom Viridiplantae; phylum Streptophyta; class Magnoliopsida; order Asparagales; family Amaryllidaceae; genus Allium; species Allium cepa. Next base: position 379,089,719 of record CM060942.1, on the reverse strand, counting down.
TGTTATACTAGTTTATATGGGTTAAACTGTTTTAAAGGTATTGATTTGGAAATTTGAATTTAAATTCAAAGGCCTTAACTCATGTAAATAAAATTGGATTCTTTTGAACTGAAAATATTTATTTTCAAATAATAAACGCTTTCACTTAAGTAATGAACGTCCAACTTGTGTTAAAAGGATTTCAAGTTAAAAATGAAAATGATTTCCTAAGTTATGAAAACGGTTTGAAAGCTATGAGTTAAATCTTAAATCTTAAATTTTTTAAATGAGTTAATCCAATTGAAATGGAAATTGTTTTGAAATCCATAAGTGGATCTTTGTGAAACTGGGTGAATTTTGTGAAATAAATCTTTTTGTTTAAAAGATTTGAAATGGTAATTTGTTTAAACCATTTGAAGGAAAGTTTTGGAATTATTAAGTTGTGACTTAATTGGAATCCTATATCCATATGTTTTAAATGTTGCGCTCACTATTCGGTTTAGCCGGGAGAGGACCTTTGTGTCGCATAACCCATTCCGAATATGTGATTCGTCGTTATGGATAGCATTTGAAGACCGGTGGTGAAGACCGGGTATTTGCGAGAACGATAGGATGACCTGTCGATTTTCTCTGCATCATGGCTCAGGTATAGATATTTCCTAAGTGATGGGAAGTCTGATTGGGATTGTGAATACGCGGATTGCCAGGGCTTCTTCGGAAGTGCCTTCGGTTCTGTTCGAACCCAGAACAGACTTGTATGGTTGTATGTCTGACACTACACTTTGGGATATAAAGCCGATCTCTTTCAAACACATATTTGTTGGTGGCGGAGTATTTATTCTCTTAGCATTAACACCCTTCTCTGAGACGTACGAGCTCAGAGGTTATGTAGTTGAAGGTTATCAGTGATATATTCCCAATTTGGTAGTGTGGCATGCTAAGTGCTGTTGTGTGTTAATGATCATTTGTTGATCATTTGTGATCAGAGCATGGCTTTTGTATAAAGCGTAGCTTTGTGGACGAGACTGCATCAGGATCTCACACCCCGGAAATGGTCAAAACAGGAAAGATGCAGCAGGGTCATGAGGGTCGCGCCCTTTAGGGTGTGTCATTCCCTTCTGGTAAAGGGTGATATTAGGTATGGAGCCCTGATATTTAACCTATGCGGTTGCTCCAATCTCATTTTCTGTGTGTTGTTGCTTAGAGGTACCTCAGATAAAGGTCCCAAAGGACCGGGGAGTGGCATGCTCGAGTAGTAGTTACCTAGTTACAGAGGTAACCCGGCCTTGTGTTGGCAGAGATCCGGATAGGTTCTCGGGACGTCCCGCCAAAGGCGATCCCATGTGGCAGTAGGAAGTTCCTTAGCCTGACCATTTGTTGGAAATCCATTCATCCAATACGAAACCCTGTACGGTTTTAGTTGTAGAACCTGCCATTCACTTATGGTGGCGCCCCACTGTTTGGGTGGTAGCTATAGTAGGCATAGTTCGAAATGTCTATGCCGGCTAAGATTAATATTTTACTTTCGAAATGTTTTCTGCACTGTGCACTTATAATAATAATATCAAAGAAATTTTCCGCGTATTAAGCATGTTTGACTATCATAAGAAGAAATCTCCTCCAATTTTGCGTTTGCATTGTGTGTGTGGCGGGAGGTCTTATGGTAGTTTCATTTTCTAACAAGCATATCGGATTTTCTTTATAAATCTTGTTTTATTTAAAAATTTTGTTACTCACACCAGTCCCATGACTGATCCGGAGTTTATTGTTCCTTTCCTAAACTCTGGGTGCTCACTATTTTCCACACGAGCAATCTAGAGTTGGGTTTTTCAGATAGTTAGATTTGGTAGATTATCTGGAGCTAGTTCAGTCTTTGGACACACCAGTCTTGCTTAGCTTAGTGCAATGTGATTGGGGGTTCAAGCTATTTCTGGATTGGTTCTTGGAGATGGAGTTGCAGTTTTGGAGTTCTTCCTTGAAGACTGTCTTAGAGTTATTTGTTCCGCTGCTGGTGTTATCTATTTTCTTTCCGCTGCTATTTTATTATATCATATCTCTGATGTATATCGATATCTATTGTATCATCTATTGTATCATAATGTTGTATCAGATGTTGTATGTTGATATTCATTATTTCTTCCGTTGTGTTGTTTACTTAATTGTGTTATAAGCTCCGGCGACTCGGATTTGAACGGTCGAATTTACGGCATTTGAATACGATGTGAAGTATGGATGTCGATTTTCGAATGGGCAAAATCCGATCCGTTACAGCAACCGAAGAAAGCAACACGAAATCGATCGAGCCAGGCTAAATCGTGCACAACCAACAACGATCGAATTAGTATCGGAGCTTCGCAAAAGCCCTAATTTGGAACAAAGTGCGCAAGGAGCGAAAGCCCCAAAATTCGCAAGAGCAAAAACCCCAATTCAACAGACCCGCCATTGCCAAGAGGATCAGCCGCAATTGAAAGTATGGGCTAGAGAATAATGCAAATTGGCTGGCGTGTTTAATTAGAGTTTATTATTATAAAATGGTTTTTTTTTGTTTTTATAAAGAGGGATTTAATTTTTATTAAGGGTTTTAGTTTTAATTTGTGTGTTTTTAAATTTCCTTTTTGAGTCAAAGTATTGGTAAATCACCACCTAGGTTGTAGGTAGTGTCAGATTGTCTAGTTAGAATTAGTTCAGTGAGCAGGGTGTGCGAGTTTGTAAAACTCTATAGGCGGGAGCAGAGTTTGCGAGTTTGCAAAGCTCTATAGGCGGAGCAGGGGGGTGCGAGTCTAGTAGAGTGTTTGTGAGCGGGAGCAAGGGTTTACGAGTCTGTTAGAGTGTTTGTAAGCGGGATACTGTTTAATTCTAATAGAAATCTGGGAATGCAACAGTAGGCAGGGGTTGCCGAAGCTGGCTAAATTTTGTGTGTGATTTACTTTTCAGCATATTTATTTCTGAAGTTTGTTTCTGCATTTAAAATCGAGAAAATTTGCTATAACCCTATTCACCCCCACTCTAGGGTTAATCTAGATCCTACAAGTGGTATCAGAGCACAGTATTTTTCTTCAACTCTAGAGTGATGAATTCATCAAATAATGCTTTTTCTGAGGGGCAATCTATTGTTAGGCCACCCATGTTTAACGGGAATGATTATGCTTATTGGAAAGTTAGGATGGGTATTTATCTTAGTTCTGTTGATTATGATGTTTGGGATATTATTGAATCGGGCTATAAATCTCCCACTATAACCGTTGGTGATACTGAGATTCCTAAACCTAATGATAGGTGGGATGCTAACGATAAGAGATTAAAAACTACAAATGCTAAAGCCATGAATGCTTTGATATGTGCTCTTGATAAGAATGAATTTAATAGAATTTCTCATTGTAAAACAGCACAGGAAATTTGGCATACCTTGGAGGTGACACATGAAGGAACTTCTCAAGTCAAGGAGTCTCGTCTAGCCCTATTCAGCAATGAATACGAGAACTTTGTGATGGACAAAGGCGAGATCATAAAGGACATGTTTGGACGCTTTTCAACATGGTGTACAACGCTAGAGCGCGTGGGAAGGTATTCACTGAGCTAGAGCTTGTGAGGAAGGTGCTGCGAGTCTTACCGATGAACTTTGAGGAAAAAGTCACGGCAATACAAGAATCGAAAGATCTGAGTAAAATAAGCATGGAGGAGTTGATAGGCAATTTGATGATATATGAGCTTGAGCTAAAAGCAAAGGAGGAACGCAACAACTCCGAACCAAAGAAGAAGACGATTGCCTTAAAGAGCAAAGAAGAGAGCCATGAAGATGAACAAGATCCAATTGAAGAGCTTGCAATGGCTGTCAATATTCTTAGAAAATGGTCAAGATTCAAGCCATGCAAGAAGAAAACATCTGGTAATAGGTCAAGAGAGTCTAACAATTCCGATAATGAATTGACGTGCTATAACTGCAACAAGCCTGGCCACTTTAAACAAGAATGCCCACTTCTCAAATACAACCAAGGAAAGAAAAAGAAGAAGAAGGCATTTGCAGCGAATTGGGATGATGAAGAAGGAGAGGAAGTCTCGAATAATAGCTCAGAGGAGGCTAACTTGTGTCTTGTGGAAAAATTGGATTCAGAAGCAAGCTCAGAGGAATCTAGTGAGGTAGGTGACTATTCTTATAAAGATCTTGTTTTTATGTGTCTTGATCTTACTAAAGAAGTTGATGCTCTTGAATCTAAAATTGAAAAACTGAAATATGATAGGAGAGAACTTGCTTGTGAAAATTTTAGGTTAGAAACTGAACTTGAAAATATTCAAAACCTAGAATGTAAAAAATGTAAAATTTTAGATTTAGAATTATCAAGACTTAAGAATAGCTTTGAGAATCTTGAAAAAGAAAACTTGAGTCTTAGGGAAATCATTGACACTAGGAAAAAGGATTTTATAAATAGATGCACCTCACTTGTCACTGAAAACACAACACTAAAAACCAAAGTCCAAAATCTTGAGAAATCTCTGAATAACTTTTCAAGAGGCGAAAAATCTTTCAGCATGCTATCTGGAAATCAAATTTTTGCTAACAACAGAAAAGGACTAGGCTTTGGGAAAACACAAGTTGAGGATAATGCAAAAGGTAAGAGTGTCTTTAGTAGATGTGAAATAATTGGACATCGTGTTGAAAATTGTAGTCATAGGAACAAGAACACAAAATTTATACAAGTTTGGGTTCCTAAGAATTCTACAAACAAATTTCATGTCTATTGGAACAAGAATGAAAGGACTAAACAAGTTTGGGTTCCAAAGGGATTATTTATTCACAATGCTTCTGCCACTAACAATTATGGACCTATAAAAACAAATAGGTCACAAAAATCTTTCATCGTATAGGTATGGTGGCAGGCTAAGGAACAACAACAGTGTTCTCTGGATTTTGGCTGTTCTAGAAACACAACGGGCAACAAAGGAAAGTTCCCTAGCCTAGTACAAAGGTGACAGAATCACGATGGGAAATCACGAAAAATTATCGTAAAGGTAAAACAGGTGAAGGTATATTTGATCGATATATTAAATGTGATAATCTGCACCGTTTTTTTGAATTAAATCAGCCAATAATGTGATGATGTTGTAAAGAAGATGATTTTGATTCTGACTTGTTCAACATACTAACTCTATATTCACGGTTTTTTTCTGATTATTTACATGGCTTCGATCCAAATTTAAGAGAAGGTCATTTGAAATGCTGTTAAAATTTGAGTTTGAGTTTCTTATGCACATTCTCATGGTCTTGTTTATCAAATTAGTGATGTTTTGGACTGAAAGAGAAATTCAGATGCAGTTCATACTGGTAATCTAGTTGATAGAAAATCTACGAGTTGAACGTGATTTATGGTGAAACATTTAGTTACTGCATCGTTTTTCGAAGAAAATATATGCATATCTTTCATTGCAAATAACTTTCGAATAGCAGAAATTTTTCTCATATAACCCCTTCGAGAAAATCATTGTTGACCATATTTTCAGATTAGTCATTTTTATTTGATTTTAAATGACAAATTTTGACTAATCCAACTCCCTGCTGATTATCGAAAAGATAAATAGTGGTTGAAATGGTGATAAGTGTTGATATTTAACATATATTACTCAAGAGAGTATATTTGGAAAATTTCTTTGGGAATTCAAACAAGAGTTATAAAACTCTTTGTTGGGTAAAGATTCCATGATCATTTCTATATCAATCATATTTCTATCGACCATTGTTTATCAAATCTTAAATATAGTTTGTCGATATGTGGTACTATAATCAGGAATCATTTGTTTTTCATGTCACATTTTTTTTTGTAAAAATAAATAAATATCCAAAGTATTCACTCTCATTTACAAGTCCTCACGGTTATGCATGGGTGAATTACTTGGATTTTTGATTATGTGCTTCCATGCTCATTTAAAAGTCCTTACGGTTATGCATGTATGGAGCGCATATCAGAATTAATTGATTAAATAGACAAGTTGATTCTAATCCCATTTAAAAGTCCTCACGGTCATGCGTGGTTAGAAGATACTAGATTTCATTTTTTTAAAAATAAATTGGAATACTACTAATCTCATTTAAAAGTCCTAACGGTTATGCATGATTAGTAGATATTCAAATTCCTGATATAAATATACCACAAGTAGATACATCTGTATGATTTTATATGAGAATATCATTTCCATCATTCTTAAAAGTGGAATATGCACCTAACAAGGGTAGTTATGATTTTTGTTTGATTTTTATTGAAGTTTAATATTTATATTCAATTTGAGTTTAATGTTGGATTAATATTGATCACTTTACCTCTATTTTCTCTAACACTATTATTCTTCTGATGGTAACAAAAGAGGGAGAGAAAAGTTAAGTTTTTGTGAAATAGAATCAAGCAAAGGTCAAATAGTTTTCCATTTGCATCTAGGCTTATTTGAATATTTCTATTTGCAAGCATATATGTAGGGGGAGCATCATGTAGAGAGGAAGCATATAAATAGGGGGAGCATTTAGAGTATATCATTGAGCAAATACATTTAACTCAGTCAAAATCTTAAATATATGTTTGTTATCATCAAAAGGGAGAGATTGTATGAACATGCACTTTGGGCTTATATTTTTTTTTGATGATAATAAACATATATACATTCGTTTAAATGTATTTGGTAATGTACTATTTTATTTTTCATAGATTAAATAAATATTTGTTGAATAAAATAAATTACACAGAATTTGAATGGAATTTGAATTCAAACAGAAATTTTATTCAAACAAATATTAATTACAATCTTGAATAGTACAAATTCAAGCTCTCACTATACATATACATTTTTGAATACATCACAATTCAATTTACATTGATAACCTCACTACATATCACTCACACTCGTATTTTGTCTCCAACTGCATTCCAGTTAGAATCCAGCATCTGAGCAATCTGCAAAAATATTCAGTAACGCAGTAAAATTGAAAAAGAAATATTTTTGCAATATAAAATTAAATATGATTTTTGAAAATATGATTTGCCTCAGTTATTTGGGTTGTTCGTCATCATTCACATTTGAATTCATCACACACGAACAGTGTGACATGCACAGTGTATCACTGTACATGCCACAAGGCTGTGCACATCAATATACACTTGATAATGCTACAGGGACAGGTGAGCACAGGTCAAACCCAAATGTAAAGCCGGGTTCAACTCACGTGCAATATACTCAAAATCACGACACGAGCACAAGGTCAAAACTGAATTTTTGAAACTGGATTCAACTCAAGTGAAATTTCAAAAATCAACATGAATGGATGCAAAGACCAGTGATGCAAGCAATGACCAGATCAACCAGTGGAAATGATACAAGGCAAAGTGGCAAATGCATATATATATCAAGTGAAGTATTTGTGTCAAAGGCATAGCAACTGCAAGAACATGAAAGCATAAAAACATGTATGCAAAATGGTGAACAATGATGACCACTATGCAGTGGACATGAGTACAACTTGACTATAAAAACTCAGTGAAGCTCAAGTATAACACTGCAGAAGTTCAAATCAGTACAACAACTCAAAGCAATGAAAAGAACATCAACTAGGCACATGCAGTAATAACCAGAATGGATGCAGATTACAAGACAGTTTGCAAGCAAATTCAAAGTGGAAGCACCACCAAAGACTCAGCAGGGAACACATGTCACAAGCAATCATTGATCAGACTACCATGATCAGTGAAGCAAGCTACAGATATAGTGGCAACTACACAAAGCAACCAAAAATTCAAGACCACAGTGAAGATACACAGTGAAAATGCTCAATGCACCAAGTACAGGTAACAGCATGGTAAAATGCAAATACATGGAGCAATACCAAAGTATGGAGTGTGCAAGTGCAAATGACCAGAGCTCATGCAAACATGAAGTGAATGCAATAACAGCAAATACCACAATATCAAGTTCAAGTCAGAGCAACAAGAGAAGCACAATGACAATTTGGAGTATGATATGCAAAACTCAAGTGAAAAGTGCAGACTAAACTCAAAGTGCAATTCGAATTGACAAAACAGTTTCAAGCTACAACAAGCAGTTGCAACATGGTGAACAAGACACAGTGCAGAGCACAAGCAAACTGAAACATCTCAAGTTCAATATCCAAGCAACAATGAAAAGTAAGGAACAAATACTCAAGCCAACAGTGAAGTGAACATCAGTCAACAATTTCAAGTGACAAGTTGAAGCAATAGTGTCACAATACCAAAGCATGGAACAACCATGTATCAATAACAATGCAACACAATGGCAATCACAAGCTACAAACATCAAATGTCGACCAGACACAAAACGAAATCAAACAAGGCCAAAGACGAAGCTCGCAGGGATGAAATCCAGTGAAGATTTTAGTGCAGAGTTGTGGATTGGTATATCAGAAATCAAGTGTGTGTATTTTTGGAAAAGGTCACAGATTAAAAAAATTGGAAAGTCTCTGCCGTATCAATCAAGTAAATATCGAATGCATCAAAATCCAAGTCGTGAGCATCAAGTCAGAACTATATCAGGAAAGCAAAAAATTTGGAAACAATCGAATGCATACGAACAATTCCAAGTGTGGAGAAATCGAATCGAATCCATATAAATGCCCCAATCATCATCGGCATAAACATAAGAGTTCGAATACAAAAATCAAAAAAATCAGAGCAAAAATTCTTACCGAAGCAATAATCGAACTCATCGAAGCAACCGAAGAAAGCAACACGAAATCGATCAAGCCAAGCTAAATCGCGCACAACCAACAACGATCGAATTAGTATCGGAGCTTCGCAAAAGCCCTAATTTGGAACAAAGAGCGCAAGGAGCGATAGCTCGAAATTCGCAAGAGCAAAAACCCCAATTCAAATGAGCCGCCATTGCCAAGAGGATCGGCCGCAATTGAATGAACGGGCTAGAGAATAATGCAAATGGGCTGGCGTGTTTAATTAGGGTTTATTATTATAAAAGGGTTTTTTTGTTTTTATAAAGAGGGCTTTAATTTTTATTAAGGGTTTTAGTTTTAATTTGATTGTTTTTAAATTTTCACTTCGAGTCAAAGTATTGGTAAATCACCACCTAGGTTGTAGGTAGTGTCAGATTGTCTTGTTAGAATTAGTTCAGTGAGCGGGGCGTGCGAGTTTGCAAAATTCTATAGGCGGGAGCAGAGTTTGTGAGTTTGCAAAGATCTATAGGAGGAGCTGGGGGTGCGAGTCTAGTAGAGTGTTTGTGAGCGGGAGCAAGGGTTTGCGAGTCTGTTAGAGTGTTTGTAAGCGGGATACTTTTTAATTCTAATAGAAATTTGGGAATGCAGCAGTAGGCAGGGGTTGCCGAAGCTGGGTAAATTTTGTGTTTGATTTACTTTTCAGCATATTTATTTATGAAGTTCGTTTCTGTGTTTAAAATCGAGAAAATTTGCTATAACCCTATTCACCCCCCTTCTAGGGTTAATCTAGATCCTACAAAAATAACATTATTGTTAAAACACCATTTGTAAAAGATTGTCTTTTTAAAATGATTTTACAATTTTTCTCATTTCGATCATATATATTTTGATATATATATATATATATTTCTTCTTTTGTTTTTCAATACATATGTATTATTTTTGATAACTACATTTATTTAGTTCATATATATATATATATATATATATATATATATTACATTCTTCTTAACTAATGTGTGTGTGTATTAGAAAAATCCAATTTTAAACACTCTCTATCTATAATACATTATATTTTCCATACGTCAAAAATCATTTCTGTTTACGTTATATTTTTATTCATTTCATCTACATTTATCTGAATTCGTTTTTCTTAAATTACATATAATTTTGGTTGTCTGAATATATATACACACACATATATATATAAGAAATCCCCAATAAATCAATTTTCTATTTTATGAATAAAATCTGGAAATTTGAAATTTTATCTTGGTTTTAAAACAATATATTTTTACCAATTGCCATTTAACGGGGATTTCTTTTCTGATTAAAAAACCGTATTATTGAATATTAAAAACTAATATTCAAACTTAAAACGACAAAAATTCCGGGTCGTCACATTCCTCCCTCCTTAAAAGAATTTTGTCCCTAAAATTTCAGTAACTATTCTGATAAATATAACTAACCGAATTAATAACAACCATATCACACAAGTTCAATCATATATATATACTTATATCCCAAAATATCATTCATAAAGAGCATCAACTAAGATACTTTTACAACTACAGTCACCATATACACATACACATATCCAGGAGCTATCTGTAACCACTAGCCAGTTATATACACATATATGTACCTATACCAAAATGTCAACTAAGACACTTCATTAATTTACAATCCAAACACACATCCTTGATATTTATGGCTACTGATAGGTTCAATAGGGTACACATTTCTAAGAGAATTACCCTAACCTGAGCTAACACCCACAGAGGACACTCTCCGTTGAAGTCCTCCACTTCTGGTCCTTCCATTTCCTTAGTTTCAACATCATTGTTTGGAATCCATGCCATTTCCGGGCTTGGCTCCCTAAGTACTATCATCTTTGCCCTAAACCATAAGTCATCCCTCAAAAGGTCGTCCCGATCTGCAAATGGCTCACTAACAATCTTGCCCATTTCCCAAATGATAACATCATCATTTTTCGATTCGGGCTCCTTTTCTATCTCATATTCCTCTTTTACTTCCTCGATTTCCTCCTTATCTACTACTATGAAATTTTCCTCCTCTTTTGGTTTGGATTCCTCCTCTACTTCTATCTCAGACTCCTCTTCATATAGAGATGGCTACTCAATAGGTTCCATAATCTCTCTAGCCAATTCTTTGCTGAAATACTACCTAATCTTCATCCGCTCTCCTCGGATTACACTATGAGTCTTCTATAATCAATCAACAAAACCTAAGAATGAGATCATAAGGTTTCAGGAATTTGACATATGCTAAATGGTACAAATAGGTACATACTTCAAATAACTCTTCCTTTAAGTTACTGTCATTTAAAAATTTCACTTAATTAATACAGAAACCATTTTCCCTCAAAAATTTGTTTAAAACAATTTCCCAAAATCACTTGAGTTTTTAATCACCAAATATATCTTTTATCAAATATTATAAACTTAGCTTTTATATATGTAATATCTTCCTAAATATTTATCTTAAATATTTAAATCTCTTCTGTTAGACTTAATTTACCGAAAATCCAATTTTCCAAAGATTCTATCTACAAGACCTAGGTTTTCTACAAAATACTCAAAACTAGATGGTCTGGCAATAGAGGATACTCAAAACTAGATGGTTATAGCCAATCAAATCCTAGATGATAATGATAAAATGTTATCATCGCTTACCAAACAACATCCTAAAATACTATATATTTTGAAAATCATTGCCTTTAATATATAGAATATGTCCTAGGTAAAATTATTTCATTTACCCACTTAAAACAATATTGTATCTGTTGGCCTTGTTCAAGTATTTAAAGATCCCTATCGATAACGTTAGCTACACATATTGACCAGAAACCATATGCCACTCAACAGATCGATTAACACAATACAAAACATAGAGACACACACACACACACACATTCAAACTCATTATAGGTTAATACTGACCCTATCTCTAATGAGTAATCCCACCAAAGCCTAGGCATTCTCTCAACTTAAGCTCTGATACCACGATGTCGCGGCCCACTATTCCGTATAGTTCGAACTGACACATGTCCAGTCCAAATTGAACAGAAAGGAAGATAGTAAGAAAAAGAAAATAGAAAGAAAACAAAACAACACAGAATCTCATAGAGGAAATGAATAATCTATAATATAGAACAAATCTTTATATAAAAATAACTATAATGTTTATTGTACAGATATCAATTAGAGTATACTAACCTATTCAGCATGGACAGTTATAATACCCTGTCCTCACAATCGGTGATAAACGTAATTATAATGCAACGGAAATATAATCATCTACGTGAATATGTCTTTGGGCCTCTACCTTTTCTTCCGAAGCTCCAATACTTTCAGCTAAGCCTAAAAATATGCTCGGTCTGACCCGAGCATTTAGGAAAAACCAGGTCAGTCTGGTAAAACCAAATGAGAATTTAAATCACAAGCAACTTTATTTATTATAACTTTCAAAAATCCTTTTAAAACCAAAGGTATCTCGTAGACCATACCACATATAAACACGACGGGTTTTTCCCTTACGATAACCAAAACACTTTTATAGATAATCTAGTGATATTATAATAGTGTCTAAATCCAAATACTTATTCAATTAGCCGAAATTGTTACATTAATTAAATTTCAGCATACTAGGCTCTACAACCAAAACCATAAAAGAACGTAATGGAGAATAGATTTCAATACAATAACTAAGCACTGGCGTCCCACCTATCACAGTACACATCTAGAAAAATTTGCCAAGGACCTCCCTTGGATCCCCTACAACACAAGACCGTTCTACCCATAGCCTAGATGCTATCACCTCAGGTGTTTCCACCCTCATCGACCTCCTTCCCATGCACCGTATTGATAATATTCGAGGGTATCCAGAAATATGATAGACATACCAAAATTGTGTGCGACCCACTTAGCCTTGTTGCATCTTCCCTGATTTTCAGTCATTCGGGTAGATGAGATTTGAGGCTACGATTACCTTTTTAAGGAATTTTCACTTAGAATGCTCATTGTCCTCCAATGACAATGTGCTGAAATCATTCATCCATACAAGATCGTTTTGGGTTTGAACGAAATCGAAGGCACTATTCCTACTACATCCATTTTGGAATCGTCCTCGCGATTAGTAGCAATTAGCCCTTGCACTTTGATGCTCCATCTTCGATTCCATGTTCTTGTCTTCACTTCGAAAACGTATTAGTTGGATCGAACTGGTTTTTGGATAACTTATCCGATCCTGGTCACTTCGAAACAACTTTCGATATTTTCGATAAAATCAACATCGGTTCTTTAGGAAAGAAACAGACGAAAACATGGTCGGAGATCATCTCCTAACCGTTAGTGGACGGATTTCCTTATAATCATCCTAGAAGAATGAAAGGAGTTCGTACGTATAGTATTGCACCTTCCATCGGTAACTATACCATATAATTCCCATGTTTCTTCTAGATATTTCCAAAGTTATGTTTTGGTCCAGATTTGATACTCAGTTATTTAACTATCAATACACAATCATTCAATCAAAGATTTCATTTCCCATCGAAATCACTTAGCCTAATTAAATTTAAATTTCAATAAATTAAATTACTTAATCAAAATAGTATATACTTATCTCACTGGATAAGTATATTCATAAATCAGTCCTTTCAAATATACTTGAAAACTTTTAAAATAGATGTGGAAAGCACTGCTCAATATCAATCATGGATTCGCAGCTCAATGATTATGTCTCTATCTGAGAGAAATAGAAACTTAACTGTAGGCATTCTCTGCCTCCCAATTTCACCATGAAAGTATACCATTACTTCTCGAAAAATTTATTTAATAATTATCTCAAAATAATACTTAATAAGTTTCTATATAAATTTCCCAAGTTTAATTTAGGAAAAATACACTTCGTACTTCACCTCCTAATCCCCATACGCAACTCCTTATACTTCACCTCCAGATTCACATGCTTCGAAATCCCAAATCTTAGTTCATTATAATCAAATTACGGTTATTCTTAAATCGTCGTCGAAGCTGCTTTTTTCACTAAGTAGGATGCCACAGAATTCAAACTCTCATTTTATACTCAGATCCTTTTTTTCTCCCATACGAAATTCGAGAATCTCTTACTAAAATTCAGAATAAAAAATGAAAATTATTGTTATTTGAGGGGTTACGGCGGTGAATTTAATTGCAGAAGCCTTGGGGAATTGGGCGAGTTGCTTGAGTTTGAAGCGATGCGCGGGCTCGACTATTGTTTGAAGGTGAGGTGTTCGACTGTGGTGGCTGACTTTGGTTCGGGAAGTTTGAGTGGAATCGAGTTCGACTTGGGGTTTGAAGCGAACACCCAAATTTTCAACTTCTAGTCTTTCAAATCGAAAATTCACAGTTAAAAAAAAATTCGCACCCATTTTTTCAACAACTACAGTTGAATTAAGTGGCAAGTTTGAGTGGAATCGAGTTCGACTTGGGGTTCGAATTAAGTGGATTTAGGTTGAGGAGGGTGATTCGAAGTCCAGTTCAAATCAAAATTATTTGATGCTCAAGTGTTCACTGGTGGTTTCTTATGATGTCGTGGCTATGGATTCTGTAGTGGAGCGGTGGAATTGTGGAAGCGATGTGGATTTGAAGTTGTTGGTGGTTTTGGGTTTCGGGTGTGGTCGTGGTTCGTGATGGTTGCTGACGAAGTCTGGGTGCAAGGTCATTGGGTATGGTGAGGTCGAAGTTTAGCTCGATTGTAGAGGTCAGGGTTGCAGAAGTCAGGTTAAGTAATTGTTGCTTGGGTATGTAATTGCTGCTGTGGTGAAGTCAAGTTATGGTTGAAGTCAGGTTAGCTCGTTTGCTTCTCTGAGGGTATGTTATTGCTGCTGTGTTGAATGGGTTGAAGGCAAGTAAGGGAAGGATGTTGGAGAAAGTTTTTGATGTGGGAAGTATGTGATCCTGTGATCTTTTTTGTTGAAGGAGGAAAGGTGTTTGATTGATGATGGTTATGTTGATGAACAGAGATGGTTATAGGAAGAAGGTGTATATCAGTGAAGTGATGAATGGTTGTGGATATTTGATGTGTGCAGGTTGATTTTGCAATGTGAGAAGATGAGGATTGGAGATGTATTTTTTTGGTGTAATGATGAGAATGGCACAGAGGCAGCTTTGATTTGTAGTGATATGAGTAGGATAGCAGTGGAGAATTTACTTGTATCGGTGATGTTGATGATGGTGAGAAGGCGTGGATGCACAGTGGGATTGAGAGGCAGAGTTAGGCAGAAATGATCAATAGTGGATAGGCGGTTGTAACAAGGAGGATGTATGTTTGGTGAAGTGCAATGGCCATTTTTTGATGTGAAGCAGAGAATGGTGGATGATGCATGGTTATGGCTATTTTTCTTCTGTCAATGGTTGACAGGTAGATGGCTGATATGTTCGAGGTGGTATGTTAGAGTTGAAAGTTTATGATGTTCTGTTGATACTTGAGAATATGGTGATGGTTGAAGTGTCTGTTGATGTTTTGGTTTGTATAAATGTATGGAAGGTTGTAATGTTATGAATGAGGGGTTTGGCTGTTGGAGATGGTGGCAGTTAGATGGGAAGGTAGTAAAATGAAGTGTTGTAGGAGAAAGAGAGGATAGTAGTGGTATGTAGTTATGTGGTGGAAGGATATAGCAGTGTTGTGAGTGCAGTAGATTTGTCGTAGGATAGTAGTAGTATGTAGTTATATTTATTTTGGTATTGTGTTATTTAGTTTGTATTTGCCATCAAATTTAATTTTGAATGATTTTAATGTTGCATGCAATAATTGTTTGTTATGATCAATAATAGAGGGATTAGTTTGCATCGATTTCCAACAACAACCTATGCAACAAGTTCCTTTGTTGCATCGGTTTTCATTACAACCGATGCAACATGTTCCTTTGTTGCAACCGTATTTTGCATCAGTTGTCAGTAACAACCGATGCAAAAAGGACCGTTTTGCATCGGTTTTAATCTGATGCAAAAAATGTTAAGCCTATTGCATCGGTTGCATGTGCATCGGTTGTAGAACTGATGCAACAGGGGGTGAACAACTAATGCAAATGGCCTGTTTTGTAGTAGTGTGCAAATATAGAATTAGCGAACCATTGAGTTTTTCAATCAAAACAAAAGACTTTGAAGGCGTCTCACCTTCAGACAAGAGCACAATAAAATGCTACACAAAGGATAAATCAAATGAGATTGATTTCTCATAAGCTCCTCGAGTAGAGGAGGGATTTCGCACAACTTAAACCCGACTCTAATCAACAAGATAATTATCGATATGAACTTTCCGTATGACACTACAGAAGGAACCACACCGTTACAAGATAGACACATTAGAAGTAAGATAGTTCAACCAAAAAGATGGTTTCAAACTCGAACGACCGCATAAATGCATGTCATTACAAAATAGCACAAGAGTAAGATAATCACAAGGAACTAAAATATATGTATATACTCTCAATCAAAAATTCTTAGAGTTCCAAAAATTCAATATCTTTATAGTTATACCACAATTTTCAACACTTGAAAATTTATCAAAACTTCTTGCCAAGATTTTAAATTTAAATTTATTACTCTTCATTAGTGTAAATAATGTTTAAGTTGTTTATTATCTAATTCTTCCATAGGTATACTCTAGTTTGCAACATATTATTTTTCAATTTGTTTCTCAAATTTTCTAAGTGTTGGAAATTTTAGGAAAAATCGATGGAGTCTCCTTTTGTACGGAGGGCCATATACAATATTACTAAAATGAATTATATAATTAAATCGACAATTAGGTCAAAAACACAATATGTATCATTATCTAACACTTTAAAATTAATTCGAAAAGATACCTTCGTTTTTAGCCTTTTTTCGCTAGTTTGCACAAACTTATATATTTTCTTTTTGCCCAAAATATAGTCGAACAATCTTCTTTTCACCTGTTCTTAACTCAAATAGATGATACTAGTTCATGATTATAGATATGAAGTGCTACACATAACTATTAAGTGAAATAGAACAATTTTATTTCAGACCTGCTGTAAAGAAGACCCATTTGGGCTCAGCAAACAACAAAATCTGAAAAACTTTATAAGAAAGTTGTTGACTAGGTCTAAGCTTTCCAGAAATATAAAAATCATCAAAATCGGATTTAGGATTTGAAAGATATGTTAAATTTATTTTCAGCTTAAGTCTTAGAGAATTTTGCGATAGGGCAGAACTGCCTATCCACTTTCAAACCCATTTTAGACTCAGTAAAATGCAAAATCTTTTAAAAGCGGTAAAAATAAACTTTATTTCTTACTTAATGCTCTTTCATTTTCCAAAAGATTCATCTCATTTGGAGTTACAAATCTCAAATTATCGCTGTTTCAGTACAGCACTTTTCTAAATGAAATTTCAGCCTTTTGAATCAATTTGAAATTTGAAATTATCCCAAACCATTTTAGTTTCAAACTACAAATTCAAACAAGCTTTTTGCTAAATCATTTATTAAACGATTCTCTTTTTCCTCAGAAATCTAAGACATATAAAATTATAACCAACCTTACGTAATTATCATAAAACATTTCATTAAGTGGAAATACTTCCATTGCTTTCAAAAATCTAGCTTTTAAAACAATTAATTATGAAAGCTCATTTTGGAAGAGATAACTAATTTCTTCCATTATAAAGAGATGATTATTAATTATCCATCAAAATAAATTTTTATAGTCATCATTAATTACTTGTACTAAAATATTCAATAATATTTTAATGTTCAAACCAAAGTATTCTTTTACCTTAAATACATCATTTTATTAATCGAAGCATCAAATGATATTTTCTTCTAATTAAGACATCCCCTTAATTAGAATTATCCACTTTATTTGCCCAAATTAACATATTCAATTTCTCAAATTCCAAGTAATATAAGGGTATTACGTCGCCATTGGTTTATTGTGAATAACCCCATCGATTGGCTGCAGAGTTGATTAAATGATCAAAACTGCCTCGCCACTCCTCCAATACTCACTATGGTTCAATGGTTTCATTGTACATTTAAAATAAGATTAATACTCCACTATATTAATTATTTTCAAACTCTACTTATTAAAATTCAATTTATCATGTCTGACTGTCTCATCATAGCATTTAGGAAATTCCTATCGATAAAGTTGACCTGACGCATCGACCAGAATTCTTAAAGCACTAGACGGACAACCCAACACAAAAATTCATCTTCTTTAAAAGAAATACCTCATATATAATACTCAAAATATTCTTTGTTTTTCTTAAAAATATAATCCAATTTCCCTTAGAAACATATCTTTAATTTTTTTCTGAAAAATTTGAAAACGTAATTTATTACTTATTCTAAAAAATGAGTAAGAATAGCAATAACAAATAAGTTCAATGAATCACCTCATTCCTTGGAGGACACCCTCGTGGAAGGATGATCTAAAGGTTAAGGTTAGGAAAGGAGGTCAACACAATACTCGATTGCCCGATTGGGTGTCATACCCAAGACAAACTCATAGAAATCAACAAAGCCACAATGACAAGAATTCGAGGTACATCATCAACATCTCGAAACTGAAGAGTGAATACAGAGACTTCATAATCATTGCTAATATTTTGAAGGATAAGAAACAACGAATCAGCCGAACTAGGTTATCTAATATAGGATTCTTCGAATCATAGAACGTGGATTGATAATAGGCAAGCCACTTCATCTCAAATGCTCCAAACTCTAGATAGAAGATGGCGTGCTAATTCGCATGAAAAGATAAGATATAATCAATAATCCCTAATCCCCATACATCATGCTAAATATCATGGACGCACTCAATAGGATTCGCAATCCTCACAAAAGAACAATACGAGGACATCGAAAAGCATCAACAAACTCCTCTAATACGGATGGGTGTCAAGCACCCATATGAAGAGGATCCAATAAACAATCATGATTTGGGTTACTCCCAAGATAAAATATCATCAATTAAATTTGAGAATATTATGGAATAAAATATATTCCTAGACATATCCCAAATTATCTACTCCAAAGGACAGGATAAGGTAAAGGACACGATGATTAAGGGATTCATAATACTTGTATTACACTTAGATGTACCGTAATATATGTTTATGTTCTGTGTTTATCATACTTTGTTTTGAATTCAGCTCTGATATCAAGCTGTGATGCCCCACCCCGAGAACCACATTAACAGAAAAAATTACTAGGTAATTCTGTCTGCTAATGCAGAAAATAGGGCAGGTTAGGAGCGACCATCTATGGCCTTGTCATAAATATTTATTGAATAAGTCGACAATTGCTATCTATTTTTTTCTACTAAAGTGGATCGACATATCCAATAAATACTTAATACGAAACTATAGGTGGCTAATGGATCTATCAAAACAAAATACAATAACATAATGCATATCATATCGCAGAACAGTAATCGTACATATATAAATACACATACACTGATACATCGCAGTACAATACAAAACGATAACCAAAAGTGGTTCAGAGACCACAATACGTACATCGAATCAAAATACATATAAGAGTCAAGCGGAAAGAAATGTAAATTACATAAAAATGCTATGCTGATATCCAAGCAAATGCATCGAAGCTAAGTCCTGAAACCGATAGCTAACCTGGAACAACACGGTCTGACCCGAGTATAAAATATATGGGACAGTCCAGCTAAAACAATCAGTAAATAAGGATATATGATAGTATGAAGCATAAGATACAAGGTGATAATTCTTCTCAAATGAGAAGAGGCAATAGAAAGAACATATACTCATGACTTAAGTGAAACAATGTCACTTAAGTATACAAGGACCTAAAAGAGGTAAACTCAACAATAATACTCAAATAATATAAACATTCGCCTCATATCATCGTCGACATCCCAAAATATCTACACGGTTTCCTTGAACCATATCTCCTCAAAAGGAGAAACATTGATACAAACCCTCGCCAAAATTGCAAACATAAAACATTGTCAAATAGGATGATCCAAAACTCAAATATAGTAGAATCTCCAAATTCGATTATACCTCATCTTATCGGTATAAATGTATATAAATCTCAATCTCAACTCGCCTTAATGGAAAAACCCAGAATATCCTATAAAATCATGAAATCATCCAAACTCATAAATCAAGGAACTCGATAAGAGTTCAAAACATCATACATGAAATCAACTTATATAACATCTCATATAGCACTAGGCTATCGATGAAATAAAACATCTTAAAATGGTGAAATCACAATAAAATAGAAAACTTAGAAAACCTGGATTTGCTAGATCCTTGATTACAATGCAGAAGTAATGCTGCATGTGCTAACTCAAACGGCCGATGCCTTAGACAAGGTCGCTAATACCTTCCAAAGTAGTTCATCCTAATGACAATGTTGTCGACGCCTTTCCAAGCCGTTTTGTCAGCCCTAACAAGGTCGCTAACACCTCCCAAACCAGTTCGTCCTCATGGCAAGGTCGCTAACATCTCTCAAAGCAGTTTTGTTGGGTTAACATCCTGAATGTGTCACAAACTCATGGATAGGAACTCGAAAAGTATTAACGTATGTCCCATACCACACGTTCGCACTTAGCAGTTTACTAGCCGCTAGTCGATGCCACACTAGGAACATCATAAAACTCAGAAAATCATATCTCGCCTCGTCTCATTGGCAAGTGATAAAGAGACACCATACTTGTCTCATCTCACCTACAAGTATTAAATGGCATCGTAACTTGTCTCATCTCCTCGACAAGTGAAAACATCTTGATGGTTCCTCGTAAACCATAAATTTCAAAATAGAAATCTCAAATTATAAAACTCACCAAATATTGGCCTTCCTAGATAATTCCTAAAAATAGGAATTATAAACTCAAAATCCTGCCATAAATTGGCTAAATAACTCAGAAATCAATAACCCGGATAGTTTCTATCGTACAAGTCCGGAATTAGCCGAAATAGTAAACGCACATGTCCCATACCATGTGTGTGACGACCCGGGTTTCTGCGCCTAGAAAACCGTTTCGTCTTGAAGAAACAAAGGGGTGAGAAAATAGAAAAGATAGAGAAGAATGAACAACAACATCAGAATCTCACAGCGGAATGAATAAATTATAATAATCACATAAGTATTTACATAATATACAACATCAATCAGAGTTATACAGATAATACATCACATACTAGACAGTAATAAACACCTGTCTAGTTAATACAACTCGATACAACTCAAACAAATAACTCAGAGATACCAACACAGCGGAGCTATATGTATATCTACAACGCTGAAACCTCCTGCTCCATTGCTCCTCCAAAATTCATCAAAGCTAACCTGAATCCCTTGGCTACCCGTAAAAATTTGGGTACCCGAGAGTTTATGAAAAACAAAAAAAAATAAACTCCTAGTCAGACATGGTTCTGGTATGAGTAACAGGTTAAAGTTTCTTAAATTTGAAAATCCTTTTGAAACAAAAGGTATCACGTAAGACTCCCCACACATAAACATGGGCAAGTTTTTACCTTACGCTAACCAAAACATTTGATAGGAAATTCTGTGATATTATAATAGGTCTAGGGTTTTTAAGTAAATAGAAAATAGCCGAAACTGTTACATCTATTAAATTCCAGCTACTAGCCAAAAAAGTGGGTAATGCAATCAAAACCGTTGGCACTTATTGGATTTTGGATTCCATACAATGGCAGGGCTACTGGGGTACCGTCCGTCACAGTACGTGGCCTAGATCAACGTACCGCGGATCACTACCGACCCCCTGCAACACAAGGCCGGAACCATTCCTTACTGAACAGTCCCTAACAAGACAACCCCGCAGTTGTTTGAAACCAACTGCCCACACAGCCGAATAAAAAGGGACATCTAGACAGGGGAATATCCTTGTCCTGCTTGGGCATGACCCACCTAACCTTGCTGCACCTCCCCTGTTTTAGCCATTCCCGGTTGATGAGGCTTGAGGCTGCGATTACCTTTACAGAATACATTTCTTAGAATCCTCATCGCCCACCTGACGATGTGTTGAAAGCATTCAATCCATACAAGTTCGTTCCGGGTTCGAACGAAACCGAAGGCATTATCTCGTTACATTCATTTTGGAATCACCCTCAGAGTTAACGATGATAACCCTCGCATTCTGAATCTTCATCTTCACTTCAGATTCACGACCTATCGTTAATTTGGAATCGATGTGGTTTTTGGATGTTCCAAATAAGGAAAACCGATCCCGGTCTCATCGAAATCCAAAACGTGTCTTTTAAGGCCAAGTTGTCGATTTAGTCTTAACAGTTTAATTCAATATAATCAATATACACACAGATGGATAATTCATAATATCACAATAGATAATCACATCATCATCATAAACAGATCAGTAATATTATCATCCAAACAGATAATTAATATTATCGTACTTAAACCATACATCCATATCACATGGATATTATTCATCTCATATCTGAGTTCACAATAATCAAATGAAATATCCATATCATTCATCCATAAACAATGATTTATAATCACAACATTTGTAATAAATTTAAAATGAATTAAATTAACTACTTCTATCTCTAATTAATTTAAAATAAATTAAATTAATTACTCCTTCTATAAATCCTGCTTATACAACCATTAAATTAATTATAAATCAAATTAATTAATTATTCTCTAGGTATTCATCTTGATTAAATACCTTTGATTAATCATTTTCAAATTACAACAAGTAATTAGTCTTTAATTAATTTCACTAATTAATTATCCTAAATCATTTATAGTAATTAACATTTAATTACTTCATTTATAATTGATTACATTTATTCTTAATTACATCAATTAATCACCACATTATTAATTATTTCTTAATTAAACAATTTTTAATTTACATCATTAATTACATTAATTAATGATCTCTAATTCAGATTTAAATTAAATTACTTTATTTAATTTAATTACATTAAGTGATTAATCTTTAATTAAACACAATTATTAATCACCTTTGATTAATATCAACCAGTAATTAACCACCCTTAATTACTCATATTAATAAATTAATTATCCCATAATTAATTATCTCCATTAATTAATCCCTTGATTAATTACAAAAGTAATTATCCAAATTACTTTATTAACACATCATTTTCACTAATTATATTCAGTAATTAACATTAATTACTTTCTTAAGTAATTATGCTCCATTGAATACATTAAGTAATTACACTTACCAATTTATCAAATGAATCCTTACATTAATTAAACTGAATTAATTAGCTTAAATTAATCATTTACAAAATTAATTACAAAAAGTAATTAATCTCTTAATTTCTTTTATCAAGTAATTACATTTAACAATTTACAATAGATTATCTAATTAATCTAATTTATTATCAAAAATTAATCATATATATTAATTAATTAATAATCCTTAGTTAGTTATCTTCATTAACAAATAACATTTCTTAATTTACAATTGATTATGTTAAATTAATTAATCTAATAAATTATTAAATTTAACCACATTAATTAATTATTAATTAGTCCTAGTTAATGACCTTCATTTACCATAACAATTCTTTTAATTACTTTTCTAAAGTAATTAACTAAGATTTATTCATTATTAAATTTAATTTAATAAATTTTAATAAATCATAAATTAATCCATAAGTGTTAAATTTAATTAAGCGTTAACTGTTACTTAATTGCTTAATTAATTATCCCTTAATTCTTAAACCTCAATTACTAAATTTAAACCTTCAATTACTTATTTAATTAATCCAAACATTAAGTAATTAAATAAATTGATTATCCATTTAAACTATCTTAAAATTTTACTGAATCCAAATCATTATATTTTTATTTATCCTTAAATTAGAACATTTCTTACTTAATCAAAGTATTTAAAACAATTTACTTCCAAATTTACTCTAAATTTCATTTTTGATTTAAGATTTAAAATTTATATAAATTTAACTTTAACAAGGTTTAAACACAGACCAAAAACCCTTTAGTTTCTCATGTTAAAGAAATATTTACTTTATAAAGAAGTTTTAAAAGAATTTTAAATCAAATTTACTTTAAAATTCAAATCAATTTTTAAAGACACTTTAACAAATCAATTTTGTTTAAATCATTTTATATTTTAAAACCTCCATTTATTTCATAATTGGAATACATATCAAATTTAGATTCCAGATTAAACTTAGGTTTTAAAAACTTTACTTATTTTAAAACTTCATTCAAAATATTTCAAAACTATTTAAGCATTTTTAAAGTAGTTAAACAATTTGAAGTTTAAAATTTTATTTATCTAGAACTGAAATTCAGAAATAATTGGAACCAGATTTCAACTTGAATTTAAACTCATTTTAAAACTTTGCTTTCCATTAAACTAGCTTTTGAATTTTATTTTAACAGTTTGAAACTGGGTAACAGGTTTTCTGCAAAACCTGTTGCAACAAAAACAACCGAGGCAATCACTCTTCCCTTCGAGTCAAAGCCTCGATTACTTCGAGCCTGGTACATGAATTACTCGAGAAAACTCGTGACACCTACTCCCCTTCCAAACTAACACAACAGCACACAAGAAATCCACCGTGCATATGCACGGTGGCGCCGCTCATCGTTGATCATCAAGATGGCCTCCACAAGTCGAAAACTACCCAAGCACCCTACCTCGATTATCAGATCGACATCTCCAACTCGGAATCAAATTCGAGCGTTCAAACAAATAGGGTCCTGAACCTGGAAACAGCACGACCCCCTCCACATCCAAACCTGTCAACGCCTCATGTTCACGACTCCCACCACCAGACCGCCAACGCCTCCGGCCATGGCCTCAACTACCACCCAACTACCACCTCCCCGAGTCACATCGCACTCGATCATCTGCATGCACCGTGGTGGTCGATTCATTCGACCCAGTAAAAACTAGGTCACCAGAAATTGAAAGTTTTCTTCCGCCGCCCCGATCAACCATTCGCCACCGCTCCATTTTTCTCTCAACCCCCGATTGCTCCTCTTCCACCTCAGAAAGCCACGACCTCCCTCAACATCGAGATCACCAGAAATTCTCAAGTTAGCATTTTAATACATTACAGAGCTGCTCTTAATTCCTGGTACTAAGAATCTTATTTTAAGTTTTAAAATTCGTATTTTGTTACAGAGATTCAAAGTATGTTCTTGAATTTATAATTTAAAATGTTTGGTTTTTCTCTTATTCAAGTTTTTCCACTGTTATTTTAATTTTCAAGAACAATATTCAAATTTTATTCAACTTAAATAAAACTTAAACTCTAAATTATGTTGAAACAAACAATTTCTGTTTGTATTATAAATCCTAAAAGCTATTAGATCAAGTGATAAAAATGATTTGAATCAACTCAAGCCTGAAAACAAAATGGATAAGTTTGTTTACAGAGACTTTAATATGTACTCAGACCACATCCATATGCACAGAAGAATACATACATAAAAATCTTACTTATTCCAGATTTTAACCTTGCAACTAGTTTAAATGCTTAAGTTTTAGAAATTTAAGTTACTCACAGCAAATGAAAAACAGAGCAAGTTTATAATAAGAATAGTTTGGATTTACAGGCTTGACATATACAGAAATTTCATCTCACAAATACCCAGAGAAAAATGAATATACAAATATTCACACAATATATTTAAGCATCCAAATATTACCATGCAACAGATTTTAAAACTTAAGTAATTTTAAAAGTGTTACTCACCAAAGTTTTGACAATAAACAGAGCATCTTGGTATTGAAACAGCTTTGAAACTGAAATCTCCTCTGTTAAATCCTCTAGTTTGCATTTTGTGTTGTTGTTGTATAAAGCTTCAGGTTATATGTTTTGAACGAACTAAATAAGATGGCATGTATATAAAGAAGTTTATAGAGGAAGGTGATAACTGGGTTAAGCAAGTTTGCAGGTAAAATCTTATTATTATTATTTTTTCAGATTATGTTTTGTTTGTATATGACAAGATTTTATATTAAGAGGCTGAGTTGATCTTATACAACTCGAAATGACTATTGTTAGCTGCAAAGAAATGAAGCATTTATTGTCAATGTACTTTATGTCTCTACTAACCTCATTTTTATGCTTAGATATTTTACATTCCTTTGTTTATACTTTGCTTTGTATTAGCTTGCTCTACAAACTACCTACAGGCCTTACTCTTTAATTTTTTTTAATTTTACCTGCCAGCTTTTATACTAAATGAACATATATACTTTTGTCTTGTTTATTGATATTTGCATTATATTTTCTTGCCTTGCATTTCTAACTTACAGCCTGCATACATATTTACTTACCTGGCAGCTTTATTCCTTTCTATATGTACATATATGAAGTTGTTTTAGTTATGTTATACATTTTAACTTGAGTATTTAGTTCTATGCTTAGTTATGCTTACACATATTATTATATTTTTGTACTTATGTTAACATCATACATTTGATTTATTCTTAAGTTTAATATTTATAAAGTTTACTTTATTTTAAATTAACAAATCATAGCTTTCCAAAATACATATATATATATATATACATATATATAAATTTAAAATAACAATTTCTATTTATATTAAAATCCATTTGTAAAGATATTGCATTATTAATATTGTTTAAATATAACTCATTATTAAATTAAAAATAAATATATAAAAGAAACAATCTCTTCAAAATATAAATTACTTATTTTATAAAGCTAAATTAAAAAGAACAAAACAAAATTTTTATTTAAATTTAAACCTAGGCTAGAATTTATTTTTAAACAAATTAAATTTAGCTTGAGTATTTTTAAAATCATATTATTATTTATTCAATATTAAATTTCCAAATTATCATAAATAATAGAATTAGAAAACATAGCTTTATCTATTAAATTTAAAAACAAAACTTATCTATTTATAATATATACCAATATATACATATATACATTATAAATAGAAACAATTTAAATTAGGTTTTAAAAGATAAATTATCATTTAAATATTTATTTAAAAGGAGATTATTAAATCAATTCAAATATTATTAACAAATATTATCAAATCAATCTAATTTTTAATGTAGATTATTAAATTGATATTGCCCCAAATTTCTGGGATGTCACATTCCTCTCCCCTTAAAAGAATTTCATCCCCGAAATTTAAAACAAAGGTAATTTAACAATCCAATTAAAGATTTAAATTTTAAACACAAGCATATATCAACCATAAGCTAACAATCATAGCAACCAATTCATCCGAACAACAAATCTAACTATCCAGACGAGATTCCGGATTGAATTTTCTCGAGTTACCCCAAGTATAAATATCGGGACACTCGCTCTACAGAATTTAAACAATCAATACTACTAAGCTACAGAGCTTCCACTCAACTAGATCTACAAAACAAGACAGGATATCAGACTACAGACAAGCCTAAATCAACGACCAAAACCTCCTAAAGTGCTGGTTCTACAACCAGAGATAAATCTTACACGTACTCCCTCAGAGATACGTGAAACACAACGAATTCCATTTGTCCAAACTAACAATTCAATCCTGAAGACCAAACAGTTACCCAAAATCAAATCTTCCACTTCAGAATCCTAATTCCTTCGTATCTTATCCACAAAACTCTTTGGACGAACATGGCTGCCTACGTCCTTACTTATCTGCTCAACCCTTGCTGATGCTCCTAGAAATAAACTGGACCAAAACTAATCCAACAAAATGATCTTTTCAATATCAAACAAAACTAAGAACACAAACTCTACTCCAAAATAGAAAACAAAACTCACTTCTCTCATCCGGAAGAGATAAAACAGGCGCACTCCAATCTGGTCTCAGATCTTGAAAAATTTCCTGTATAACTCTCTAATCCAAACATTGCAACATCCCATTGCTTCCAAACTAAAACAGTTACAACCATGCTTCCACTGCGCAACTCTGATTGAGCAGATGAAAATGCTAAAGTCGAACACAGACTGGACAACACATTCCAAAAATAAAGTTCACATATCCAAAAATAAAACTCCGAAATTCCTCCAAAACCTGAGCTACTTCCCCAAACTCAAAATCATCTTATTACTAAGCTGAACCATTGGTACCACCTTTGAAATCCCGTCGATACCAAACTCAATCACCAAATGTTGACAAAACTCTAACTTCCAGAAGACATCCAGAAAAATCTCTGAAACACAAGGGAACACTCAGATTATCACAAGTCACTTTCGCGATCAATCCAGCCTAATTCCAAAGATACTGCTCTCTCTACTATCCGAATAGCTTACACTTATGTGGCCAATCCACCGAAGAAATGGAACTACTCCGCTGCTTCTGAAGTTACCTTAAGAAAAACTGCTAAGCCAGAAGACTTCCTAAACCAAAGCTCTTCGAGAAACTCAGACCTCAAAGCAAACAGAAACACCCAGCTGAACACAGCCACAACACCGAAGCAGTCACTCTTCCTTACTTGTTCAAAAGAAAAATCTTCGGAGACATCCATGGTCACTGTGTCTCATCACACAACTACTACACCTTTATGTATCAAGATATCATGACTTGCTTCTGTTCAACCGACAGATCCAAACTCTAGCTCATCCAAACTTACGCTTCAAAAGTGAACTCCGAATCTTAACAGATTTCCTTCAGAGATCGATGAAATCCTTACAACATCCAGAACTTACTCGAGACGGTAATAGGTCTACAGTCTCGAAGATATACTTCTAACCTCAAACATTCAAACCCCAACCATTTGTAGTCGTGTTACACACACCACTACCCTATCTTCCTTTATAGCTCATATTGGAAAACCCGAACAGGAAACCAACCAATAGGAAGAAATATATATATATATATATATATATATATCAAAATTACAAATACGCTCTCTCTGGCAAGAAATCACTCAAGAGCCTAGGTATTCGCTCAACCTAGTGCTCTGAT
This sequence comes from Allium cepa, assembly GCA_030765085.1. Taxonomy (NCBI): domain Eukaryota; kingdom Viridiplantae; phylum Streptophyta; class Magnoliopsida; order Asparagales; family Amaryllidaceae; genus Allium; species Allium cepa. Next base: position 379,061,080 of record CM060942.1, on the reverse strand, counting down.
ACCAACTGTGACGACCCGGGTTTCTACGCCCAGAAAACCGTTTCGTCTTGAAGAAAGAAAGGGGTGAGAAAATAGAAAAGATAGAGAAGAAAGAACAACAACATCAGAATCTCACAGCGGAACGAATAAATTATAATAATCACATAAGTATTTACACAATATACAACATCAATCAGAGTTATACAGATAATACATCACATACTAGACAGTTATAAACACCTGTCTAGTTAATACAACTCGATACAACTCAAACAAATAACTCAGAGATACCAACACAGCAGAGCTATAGGTATGTCTACAACGCTGAAGCCTCCTGCTCCATTGCTCCTCCAGAATTCGTCAAAGCTAACCTGAATCCCTTGGCTACTCGTAAAAATTTGGGTACCCGAGAGTTTATGAAAAACAAAAAAAAAATAAACTCCGGGTCAGACATGGGTCTGGTATGAGTAACAGGTTAAAGTTTCTTAAATTTGAAAATCCTTTTGAAACAAAAGGTATCACGTAAGACTCCCCACACATAAACATGGGTAAGTTTTTACCTTACACTAACCAAAACATTTGATAGGAAATTCCGTGATATTATAATAGGTCTAGGGTTTTCAAGTAAATAGAAAATAGCCGAAATTGTTACATCTATTAAATTCCAGCTACTAGCCACAAAAGTGGGTAATACAATCAAAACCGTTGGCACTTATTGGATTTTGGATTCCATACAATGGCACGGCTGCTGGGGTAACGCCCGTCACAGTACGTGGCCTAGATCAAATTACGGAGGATCACTCCTGACCCCCTGCAATACAAGGCCGGAACCATTCCTTACCGAACAGTCCCGAACAAGATAACCCCGCAGTTGTTTGCAACTAACTGCCCACACAGCCGAATAAAAAGGGACATCTAGACAGGGGAATATCCTTGTCCTGCTTGGGCATGACCCACCTAACCTTGCCGGACCTCCCCAGTTTTAGCCATTCCCGGTTGATGAGGCTTGAGGCTGCGATTACCTTTATAGAATACATTTCTTAGAATGCTCATCGCCCACCTGACGATGTGTTGAAAGCATTCAATCCATACAAGTTCGTTTCGGGTTCGAACGAAACCGAAGGCATTATCTCGTTACACTCATTTTGGAATCACCCTCAGAGTTAACGACGATAAACCTTGCATTCTGAATCTTCATCTTCACTTAAGATTCACGACCTATCGTTAATTTGGAATCGATGTGGTTTTTGGATGTTCCAAATAAGTAAAACTGATCCCGGTCTCATCGAAATCCAAAACGTGTCTTTTAAGGCCAAGTTGTCTATTTAGTCTTAACAGTTTAATTCAATATAATCAATATACACACAGATGGATAATTCATAATATCACAATATATAATCACATCATCATCATAAACAGATCATTAATATTATCGTCAAATAGATAATTATTATTGTCGTACTTAAACCATACATCCATATCACACGGATATTATTTATCTCATATCTGAGTTCACAATCATCAAATGAAATATTCATATCATTCATCCATAAACAATGATTTATAATCATACCATTTGTAATTAATTTAAAATGAATTAAATTAACTACTTCTATCTCTAATTAATTTAAAGTAAATTAAATTAATTACTCCTTCTATAAATCCTGCTTATACAACCATTAAATTAATTATAAATCAAATTAATTAATTATTCTCTATGTATTCATCTTGATTAAATACCTTTGATTAATCATTTTCTAATTACAACAAGTAATTAGTCTTTAATTAATTTCATTAATTAATTATCCTAAATCATTTATAGTAATCAACATTTAATTACTTCATTTATAATTGATTACATTTATTCTTAATTAATTACATCAATTAATCACCACATTATTAATTATTTCTTAATTAAACAATTATTAATTTACATCATTAATTACATTAATTAATGATCTCTAATTCAGATTTAAATTAAATTACTTTATTTAATTTAATTACATTAAGTGATTAATCTTTAATTAAACACAATTATTAATCACCTTTGATTAACATCAACCAGTAATTAACCAACCTTAATTACTCATACAAATAAATTAATTATCCCATAATTAATTATCTCCATTAATTAATCCCTTGATTAATTACAAAAGTAATTATCCAAATTACTTTATTAACACATCATTTTCACTAATTATATTCAGTAATTAACATTAATTACTTTCTTAAGTAATTATGCTCCATTGAATACATTAAGTATAACTCTATAGGTGATTCCGTAATGCTCCATTGAATACATTAAGGGCTATACGACAGTATAACTCTATGGGTGATTCCGTAATGAGTTGACGGAATTAGTTCTTATAGATTCGAGATGGTGGTTCAGAATGCAAGGGTTATTGTCGTTAACTCTAAGGGTGACTCCAAAATGAGTGTAACGAGATAAAGCCTTCGGTTTCGTTCGAACCCGGAACAAACTTGTATGGATTGAATGCTTTCAGAACATCGTCAGGTGGACGATGAGCATTCTAAGTGATGTGTTCACTAAAGGTAATTGTAGCCTCAAGCCTCATCAACCGGGAATGGCTAAAACAGGGGAGGTGTAGCAAAGCTTCGTGGGTAGCCTCCACTTGAGAGTAAGATTTACCCCTGTCTAGAGGTCCCTTTTATTTCGGCTATGTAGGCGGTTGAATAGCTACATCCGTCGGGGTTGTCTTATTTGGAACTGTTCAGTAAGGAATGGGTCCGGCTTTGTGTTGTATGGGAGCGGGCGTACTCCTCGGTATGGTGATCTAGGCCATGTACTGTGACGGGCGGTACCCCAGTAGCCCTGTTGTATGGAATCCAAAATCCAATAAGTGCCAACGGTTTTGATTGTATTACCCACTTTTGTGGCTAGTAGCTGGAATTTAATCATGTAACAATTTCGGCTATTTCTTATTTATTTGAAAACCCTAGACCCCATAATAAAATCACTGAATTTCCTAACAAATGTTTTGGTTAGCGTAAGGTAAAAACTTTTCCATGTTTATGTGTGGGAAGTCTTACGTGATACCTTATCTTTCAAAAGGATTTTAAAGTTAAGCAACTTTAACCGTTTACTCACACCAGACCCATGTCTGACCCGGAGTTTATTCTGTTTTCTTGAACTCTTGGGTACTCAAATTTTTACGAGTAGCCAAGGGATTCAAGTTAGGATTTGAGGTTGGCTTGACGAATTCTGGAGGAGCAATTGGAGTAGGAGGCTTCTGCGTATAGCCATAGAGTATTCCGTTGTGTGATCTCTGAGTGGTTGTCTTTGAGTTGTATTGAGTTGTATAACTAGATAGGTGTTTATAACTGTCTAGTATGAGTTGATTATGTTGTGTATCTCTGACGTATATGATACTATGTAAAATATTACGTGATTAATATAATTTATTCGTTCCGCTGTTTAGATTCTGATGTTGTTTCTTTCTTCTCCTCTATCTTTTCTCTTTTTCTATCCCTTTCTTTCTTAAAGATGATGTGATTTTCTGTGGTAAGAAAGTCGGGTCGTCTCATTTGGTATCAGAGCATTAGGTTGAGTGAATACCTAGGCTATGTAGTGGTGTCTTTCTTGAGATAGCGTACTTGTAATTTTTATATATAACTATATATATATATATATATATTTCTACCTATCTGTTGGGTTACCTGTTTGGGTTTTCCAACATTAGTTATAAAGGTAGATGAGGTAGTAGTGTGTGTAACACGACTACCAATGGTTGGAGTTTGAATGTTTGAGATTGGAAGTGTATCTGTCGAGACTGTAGACCTAATACTATCTTGAGTAATCTCTGTAGTTTGGTGTAGGATTTCATTGATCTCTGAAGAAAACCTGTTAAGGTTCGAAGTTCATCTTTGAAGTGTAAGTTTGATTACGCTCGAGTGAGTGGATTTTTGAGAATTTGGATCTGTGGGTTAGGAAAAAGTAAGTGATGGTATTTTGATACCTCAGGAAGTAGTAGTTGCATGATGAGACACAGTGACTATGGATATATCCGAAGATGTTTTCTTTCGGAGCAAGTTTAAGGAGGTGTGTCTGCTTCAGTGTTGTAGCTGAGTTCTGCAGGACGTATGTGTTTAATTGGAGGTCCGAGTTTCTCAGAGAGCTTTGGATAAGAAGTCTTTTGCATCTGTGTTAGCGGTGCAGCTCGGAAGTGTTCTTTGTTTCAGCAGGAAGATCTTTTTGACTTAGCATTTCCTGGAAGTGGAATTCCGAAGCAGCAGTGAGGATCTGCTTCTTCGATTGATTAGTTGGTCAAGGATAAATTGTTCTGATTAGTGAAGAGGGAACAGTATCTTGGATATTGGATTGGTTGATCACAAAAGTGACTTGCGATAGTTGGATGATTATCTTAGATAGCCTTTTGCTTGGATTTGTGGCATTTCTAGAGGATGTAGAAGTTGTAGAGTTATTGAAGATTTTTCTGGATATATCTTCAAGGAAGTTAGAGATTTGCCCGCATTGGAGTCTATGTTCTGAATCGACTTGATAGGAATGATACCGGTGATTCAGTTGGGTAGAAGGTTGTCTCTAGGTTGATTGTTTGGTGAAGCAGTTATGTATTTCTTGGACTTCTGTTGCATCATATTTTCGAGATATGATGTTTAGTCTGTGCTTGTGTTCATTCGATGGGGTTTTCATCTGCTCCAGATTAGAGTTATGCAGCGGAAGCAAGGTGGCTGTTGTTCTTGAGTAGAAGCAACTGGGAATTTCAGTATTTTGGATTAGAGAGTTTCTTCTGAATTAATTTTTTTAGAATCTGAGGCAAGTTGGCGAGTGATTCTGTTCTGTCTTTTCCAGATAGGAGAAGTTGATTTCTACTGTTGATAGTAAGGTTTGGTTTTGATTTTTGGATTGATCTTGTGAGGATCAGTTTGTTGAGTTCATCCAGTTTGTTTGTAGGAGTATCAGCGAAGGTTGAGCTGATCGGGAAGGATCTGTAGGCAGCCCGGATCATCTGGGAAGTTTTGAGATTAAGTAACGGAAGAATTTGGAATTCGAAGTTGGAGATTTCGATGTTATTGAGATTTTCTCTCGTAAAGGAAGCGATAAGTTTTGGTAAGCTTCGAGGCATATTGGATTCTTCTGAGTTCTTGTAGAGATCAGTGTTTTGGTTTGAAGAGACTGGAATTAAAAATATTTCACGTGTCTCTGAGGGAGTACGTTTTTGGTTCATTACTGGTTTTGGGACCAGTAGTTCTGTGAGGTTTTAGTTGTTGATCAGACTTGTCTTTGGTCTGGTATCTTGTGCAGATTATAGATCTAGCTGAGTGGGAACTCAGTAGCTTTTACGTATAGTTAGTTTGGGTTTAGTAGAGCAAGTATCCCTATGTATGTATTGGGGAAACTCGAGATAATTTTTAGGAAATCTATCTGGATCTGTGTCCGGATAGCTAGTGTTATTTATTTATTTATTTGAATTGGTTGTTTGGATAGAATTGTTTGTTTGATTTATAATGTATGGATGTTATGTATGTTTGAATTAGTTGAAAATAAAATAAAACTTTGGATTATCTTTGTTTTAAATTTCGAGGACGAAATTCTATTAAGGGGGGAGGATTGTAATATCCGGGAATTTCCAGGAGTTTAAAATGTGATAATCTCTTAAATTTAATTATTTGAAATTGATAAAATTGTTATTTTCAAAGATAATTAACCAAGTAATATTTTAATTATGGTTATAAATTGGTATATTGTTTCCAAAATTTGTAACTGTGTTTAAAATATTTATATCTGTGTATTTAAATCTGTGTATTTTAAATTGATTTTAAAATAGGACATATTATTTGTAAATAATAATAAGCTTATTTAAAAATAGATGTTTATATTTATTTAAATTTATTTTAGATTTGGTTTTTTTTTAATTTGACTTTGAAATGGATATAAATTTGAATTTAAGAAGAATATACTTACATATTAAAATAGAATAATAATATAGTTTTATTTCAAATTATATAGATGATGTTTTTAATTAAAAATAAGATTTGTTTATTTTGTTTTTATAGAAATTTATATATGGAAATTTGATTTGTGTTTATTTAATAAGAATAAATACAAAGCTTTTGAAAAAGCATCTTTAAAATAAGTTTAAAAATGTCGTATATAACTTTATTTGGTTTTATTCTTTTTAAAGATTGTACTTATATAAATTTTGCATACTTGTGTAAATGAATAAATGTATTTGTTTATTAGAATTTTAATTAAAGAGTATTTTTTTAAAAATTAGGAAAACATGTTTGTTCATTAGGAAATTAAAAAAATCTTTTAAATTTCTTTTAGAATAAAATTTAATAAGAAATGACAAATGTTTTGTTTTAAAACACTTTGTTAACAAGTGTTAACATATTCATGTAATTAAATTACAAGTGTCCATTTTTGTTTCTATTTTTCTTTTTAATTTATATAAATCTGAAATTTATCCTATATAAACATTTTTTCTCATTTTCTTTAAAATCTTTGTTCATGCTTAAAAGAAAACTAGATCTATCATGCAAACTTTTACTCTCCAAAACCAGAAATCTTCAAAACAATTTCTCAAGCAATTCCTCAATTCAATACATGCTCATATTAAAAACCTGAAGCATTTTCTAGTGCAAATCAAACTGCATGCCTGCAGTTTATTCTAAGAACAAAATCACAGTTGTTTTCAAAAAAAAATTCAAGAATCTGCAAAAATTTTACTTGAAAACATTTCTGTGATCAATGCCTGAAACAATCTCCTCAAATTCAAACACTCTTCAAACTCAAACACTACTCCCTGTTACCAATGCCTGAAGCATCACAGTTTAAACCTAAATCTGCATCATGTTTTCAAATATTTTAGCAAGCTATCAACCCAGTTCTGCATACTTGAATGTCTGCCTCAAATTTTCCAAGTGCATGCAAGTTTCAAGGCTTCAGTTTTTAAAGCTTCATGCTCTGCCAAAAGATGCTTTTGTTCTCTGCATCTCCTAAAAAAAATTATGAGTAAGCATTTAAGTTTAAAACTTAAGTACTTGATGATAGTTACATGTATGTTGTTGTGTAGATATAAGAATGCAAATAGTTTTGTTTAGTTGAAAATGTGCATATTGGTTTTCATCTTTCCCTCTCTGTATTTTCTGTTGAATCTAAAAAAAAAAAATCATATCTTCAAACTTTCCTATTCAAACAATTGTTAAGACATAGATTTTAAAACAAATAAGTTAGTTTAAGATTTAATTAAGAACCAAAATAGAACAAGTCTCTGACTTTTGAAATTTACCTGGAAATAAAAAATGCAGTAACAATCTATTACAAATGTGTAAAATCAAATGATGAAATTTGATGAAATAACTTTATAACCTGGAGCGCCATTGGAAATTATGAATTTTAAAAAAAAAGAAATTCACAATTTTTAAAACTGTATTAAGTGGGTATTTGGGAATTTACTGGAAATTGAATTTTTGCCCAATTCAGTTGATCTGTGTATCTGGGTAGCTTGAGTTTGTTGATGGAGCTAGATGAAGCATTAGTGAGTGTTCCAAAAATGGTTAATGAATTTTTAAATCATTATGGAGCTTGATTGCAAGAGATTGGTTTTAAACCTAGTTTTGGGTTCTTACTGGAAAATTGATCACTGCATATTCAAAACTTAATCGAGTTGAAAGTAAATTCTGGTGAAGGAACCTGGGTGGGTCAGTGACCTATGGCCGGAGTTGTGGCATTTGTAGTTGACCGGTGGTGATGATTTTGGGGGTTTTGCCGATGATGTTTGGGTTTCAGTAACCACGAGGATGCTCGATTTTGATTCAGGACATGAGGTGGTGTTTGGTTGGTCGTAGGGGCTTGCGAAATGCTTGGGTGACTTGTCAGAGGGGTCGCCGTTGACCGGAGGAGGTCCTGGTGTAGGTGCAAGTGCACGAGAGGTGGTTGGTTTCAGGGTGATTTGGGTTTTGTTTTGTTTGTGTTACTGGGTTATAGCTTGGGTAATAAGGGAGGAGACTTGGGGGAAAGCTCGAGTACATGTGGTTGTGGCTCGGGGTATTACTCATACGGTCACAGGGTTTTGAGTTGCTGTGTTTAGCTGTTTTGTTTTAACGGTTTTTAATTTTTAATTTAAACAGTTTTAAAATTTAAAAAGGGGCAGATTGTTTTAAAGAATAAAATGTACTTGTACTTGAATTCAAGAATATATATGGGTTGAACCCAAATTTATGTTCAACCAGATATTTAGTTTAAAATATAAAATAAGTTTTAAACTTTAAAATGTTTAAGTTAAATTAAAATTCTTGTTTTTGAAATTGAATTATTTTTATAAACAAACTTGTATAATGTTTTAAATAACTTAAGTTAAAATCTTAATGTTATTTTCAAATCTTATTTTTCAATATAAAAGAGAATTTTAAGTAAATGTTTTATTTAAATTAATTAGTGGAAATTGATTTATTAATGAACAATTAAAGATTAAGACAATTTATTAACTTGAAATTAGGATTGTTAATTAATAATTAAAGAAAGTAATTAATGATTTCTTAATAATTTAATTTAATTTATGAATTAAGTTAAATAAAGATTTCAAGATTTATTTAAGATAATTGTTTTATCTTAAATAATAATTAAGTATTTATAATTTGTAATTAGTTAGTTAATTAAGGAATTTTAAGTTAATTAATTTATTTAATTATTATTTTTAAAGGAGGTTAATTAAGTGTAATTATTTATTTAATTAACTATTAATTAAGATGATAATTTAATTAATGTCTAATGATTAATTAAATTGTAATTACTTATTAATTAAGTAATTAAGGGTTAATTAAAATAGTAATAAATTAATAAAGGTTTTATTAAGTTTTAAATTGGGTTTTCTTAATTAATAACTAAAGGATTATTAAACTATAATGCTAGTTAATTAAGAATTGATTAACTATTTTTATTTAGGTTAATTAATTTTAATTAAGAATTAATTAATTATATTTATGGATTAATTAATTTGTAATTAAGATTGTTAATTAATAATTAAGTTTATTAATTAATGATTAAGAGATAATTAATTGGTTAATTAAGGTTAATTAATTAATTAATTATAAAGGTAATTAGTGTTTAATTACTTTGTATTAAAGAATTGATCAATAATTAAGGTTTATCAATTAATAGTTGAAGATAATCAATCTGTTAATTGAAGATTAATTGGTTAATGAGTAATTAAGGGATGAATTACTCAATTATAATTAATGAGATAAGTATGATCAAGTAAGTTAATTAATTTGTTAATTAATTAAATATAGTCACTTGATAAAGTATGTTTACTTAATAAATTTTGGTAAGGCTAATCACTTAAGACAAGTAATTGATTAGTTACAGAGGTAATTGAGATAAAGTAAAATTACTGATTTGGAAGTAATTTTAAATGGGAAATTACTTGTTAAAGTAATTAAAGGTTTATTACTTGGTGTAATAAATCAATGAATTTATGAAGTAATTAAGAAGTAATTAAAAATAATTAATTAATGTTTATATTTGATTAATTGAAAGTAATTAATTTAAGCATGATTAATTAGTGTAATTAATTAAGAAATAATGAAATTAATTAAATTTAATTAATTAATGGAAGTAATTAATTAAGGTTTATTAATTGATATGATTAATGAAAATAATTAAGGATTAATTACTTTATTAAGAGTTAATTAATCAAGGTTGATTAATTAGGATGATGATTAATTAATTTGTTTAATTAAAGAATAGGTAAGCAAGATTTATTGTGATGAAGGTAATTAATTTAATTAATTTTAAATTAATTAAGAGATTAGGTAATTAATTTATTTCACTTTAAACTAATTAGAGATAGTTAATTTAATTCATTTTAAACTAATTATATTGTGGTATGAGTAAATCATTGCTTATGTATGAATGGATGACATTGATTGTCTTGAATGCTTTGTGATCTCAGTAATGAGATAAGTATGGTTGTATGATATGAATACTTAGTTGATTGTGATGATTACATAGATTATCAATTAGGATGTTGAAATATGGATTATCTGTTATGATATTGATAATGTGGATTACATGTTATTTGATAATGTTGATTATCAATTGTGATTTGTGAGTTATCTATCTGTGTGTATATAGATACTGTATTGAATTGTTTCAAAATTTTAAAACAACTTGGACTTAAAAGACACGCTATGGATTTCGATGAGACCGGGATCGGGTTTCCATATTTGGATATCCGAAAACCACATCGATTCCAATTAAACGTTAGGTCGAGAATCAAAGTGGAGCATTGTGAAGACTCGAGGTGTAAGGGCTATACGTCAGTATAACTCTGTGGGCGATTTCATAATGAGTTGACGGAATTAGTTCTTATAGATTCGATATGGTGGTTCAGAATGCAAGGGTTACTGTCGTTAACTCTGAGGGTGATTCCAAAATGAGTGTAACGAGACAGTGCCTTCGGTTTCGTTCGAACCCGGAACGAACTTGTATGGATTAAATGCTTTCAGAACATTGTCAGGTGGACGATGAGCATTCTAAGCGATGTGTTCACTAACGGTAATCGTAACCTCAAGCCTCATCAACCGGGAATGGCTAAAACAGGGAAGGTGCGGCAAAGCTTCGTGGGTAGCCCCCACTTGAGAGTATGATTTACCCCTGTCTAGAGGTCCCTTTTATTTCGGCTGTGTGGGCGGTTGAATAGCTACATCCGCCGGGGTTGTCTTATTTGGAACTGTTCAGTAAGGAATGGGTCCGGCTTTGTGTTGCAGGGGAGAGGGCGTACTCCTCGGTAAGGTGATCTAGGCCACGTACTGCGACGGGTGGTACCCCAGTAGCCCTGCCATTGTATGGAATCCAAAATCTAAAAAGTGCCAACCGTTTTGATTGTATTACCCACTTTTGTGGCTAGTAGCTGCAATTTAATCATGTAATAATTTCGGCTATTTCTTATTTATTTGAAAACCCTAGACCCTATTATAATATCACTGAATTTCCTAACAAATGTTTTGGTTAGCGTAAGGTAAAAACTTTTCCATGTTTATGTTTGGGAAGTCTTACGTGATACCTTTTCTTTCAAAAGGTTTTTAAAGTTAAGCAACTTTAACCGTTTACTCACACCAGACACATGTCTGACCGGAGTTTATTCTGTTTTCTTGAAATTTTGGGTACTCAAATTTTTACAAGTAGCCAAGGGATTCAGGTTAGGTTTTTAGGTTGGCTTGACGAATTCTGGAGGTGCAATTGGAGCAGGAGGCTTCTGTGTATAGCCATAGAGTATTCCGCTGTGTAATCTCTGAGTGGTTGTCTTTGAGTTGTATTAAGTTTTATAACTAGATAGGTGTTTATAACTGTCTAGTATGAGTTGATTATGCTGTGTATCTCTGATGTATATGATACTATGCAAAGTATTACGTGATTAATATAATTTATTCGTTCCGCTGTTTAGATTCTGATGTTGTTTCTTTCTTCTTCTCTATCTTTTCTCTTTTTCTATCCCTTTCTTTCTTAAAGATGATGCGATTTTCTGTGGTAAGAAAGTCGGGTCGTCTCAGAATCTCTATCTTTGCTTTGAAATCCATTTTTGTATCGTCGAGCGAGGAAGTGTATTTGTAAATTAATATTAAAAATGTTTTATATATATTGTGTTGTTTGAGTTGTTGATGTTGATTTGGGTTTTCGCTCGATTCATTTGATCAACGCTATCGATAGGATGTCCAAAACACTTTACAAAGAAAACGGACACAATTGTTTCCAAAATGGAATAATTATGTATGACTATATTATATATATAAGTATATAGTTTTCTGAAATTTAATTATTAACCGAATTGTTTGTCAGAAATGATAATGATTGATTTTCATTTATTGTTTTGTAAACCATTGATTTTACGAACAGAAAAAAATTGAAATTATTAAACATGATTTATAAAAAATTTGGAATTTAAATGGATTTAAATTGGAATTTGAGAATTTAATTTCCAATGATTCCAAACTTTGGTTTTAAAAGTTTTAAAATTTATATTATTTAAAGTATATCCAAAATAGAAATCGTTTTCGACGAACTTTTAAATGTTCAAATTAGTACTCTTCACTTTTGTCGTTGGAAAATAATTTCAGTGACGGCGGCCGCATCATCGACATTCATTTTCGAGTTTCGAAGTGGAGAGACCATTCTGTAGCTTTGCTACACTTTTATTTTGGAAAATAAATTGATTTGAATTTCTAAAGTATGACTTTATATATAATATATTATATACATGTATGTGGTTATATATATATATTTGATTTGATATATATAGATATATTTATCTCTAAATTGTTGAAGTGAATTTTGGAATTTAACTCTAAAATTTTATTAATGGATAATTTCAAATTTATAAGATGAAATCAAAATTTTGAATAAATATTTAAACTTAAAATAATTGAATTGGGAAAAATTTACTTGTATAATATGCAATTACGTTCCAATATAACTTACCTAAATCATTTAGAAGTTGAATATGTAATTGAATAATTTACAATGTAAAATGATGTTAATAGTATTTATAAATAAAATTTGAGTGGTTATAATAAATGTTATACATTTAAATTTTAATTACAAAAATGTTAATATAGAAAAATAGAATAATAAGTTCATTGAATAGTAAATGAGACATATTTAATAAAATTTGTTTGAAAGAAATATTTTGTATCAAATATTTGTAAATTGAAACTAAATCAACTAATCGAAATATCTTGAATTTAAAATCAATTGTTGAATATAAATTAGTTTAAATTGAAATTTATATGGTTTTAAAATTAACTGTTTCTTTTGAATTTCAATCTATTTTTCTTTCTGGTTGTTTCTATTCTCCTACCCCTTCCTCTTCGGGGACAAAACGTTTTGAGTGAGGGAGAGTGTAACGACCCGTAAATTTTAACTGTTATAAATAACTGAATTTTGTGAAACTTTTAAATAATTGAATTTGAAATATAAATTTAATATTAGGAATACATTTATTTAAAACATAGAAACTGGTAAATTTCATCAGAAAATATGAAGGTTTATTTTCTTATGTAATTCTATTTCAATTTAAATCACTTAATATTTGATGGTAATAAAATGTTACTCAAACCTGAATATTTTTATATAATAAATTTGGAAATCATCTTCTAAGTGAGATATCATATTTTGTTTCTCCAAAATTTGATGGTTACTGCTCCATCGATCTTATTTTCGACGAAATAGCAGCATTTTGGTACCGATGTCGACTTTTGGTCGGATGATCCTACCACTGACATCTGTGTACCGTGTTGATCGTTTCGTCGTGATGATCTCCATAGTAAATTTGTTTGTGTGTTTCAATGTCCGAGGAATGGCGAAATCCGTAAAACGTCGGATTGTATCGGTACTCATTTGAGTCTATTTGTTTCCCGTGACCATTCAATTGTCTAACGTATACTTTCAATAGACATTCTTTATAGATATATTCTGAGATTATCTCGTGACCTTCATGATTCCCATAAATTTACTTTTTGACTTCCTTTATTCCACTAGTTTCAAAATATAAGTTTGTACATTTCTCTCTGTCTTCTTCGCCTCGTTCTGAATAAAATATATAATATACTAATATTACTTCGAATTTCACTTTTCACTGCTCACGTCTATTCATTCCTCTCCCAGAGACGTGGCTCTTCAACTCTCATCCCTATACTGAAAAAAATGAATATAATAATTGTGGCCTCACAACCATTTCCATTTTTTCCAGTACCCTTCTTTCCACCACACTCATGCTTTCTCTCCTTTTTGGTTCTGAAAGAAAATTTATTTAATCCAAGCTTTATATTTTATTTTTCTTACAATTGCTTCAGTAAATATAAATCTATTGGAATTCATTACTTCCCACCCCACATCAAAACATTGCTTTGTCCATTTTTTGCTTCCAAGCTGCAAACACATAATTTTCCCTACCGATAGCCACCGCACCCTATCTCCGCTTGCACCACCACCTGAGAACAACCGTACCCCACCTTGCATGAGCCTTCACTCGGTTGCCACCTCAGCTCAATCTTCCAGCCGTGCCACCCTTCGCCGAGCACGCTCTATCCTCCATCCTCCGTATCTCTGAGTAGCCAGTCGATCCAAGTGAGCATTAGTTTTTCTCATCTTTGAATCCTATTCTATATATATATATAATGTATTTATATCTAGTACGTATATAAGTTGTAAACTCCGTTAGTTGTAGACTTATGAGTTTCGGTTATTATATATCTGTAGAGTTTGTATATATAATGTATAGTACATAGTTTGGCCACTTATTATATATACTATATTTTAAAGTTTTGTTTATATGTTTTATATTAACTGTTGTATAGTAGTGTACCTTGTTTGACGCAGTTTTATGTATGTATGTATGTATGTGTACACACACACACACACAGATATATATATATATTAGTATATAATGTTTTGAATAAAATGTTTTGTATATGTTAGTATATATATAAGCTTATGTTTGCATATGGGTTATGAGTAGCCTGCATATATGTTATGTATATATGTATATTGTTTAGATTTTTAAGTTGATATAATTTATTGGTTTACAATATACTAGTTATATAATTGATTCTATATATACGTTAGTTTTGATATATTTGAAAAGGTGGTACGCATGTGTAGAAAAAAAGCTTATGTCTCTGTTTTATTTTGTAAACATATGGATTTTGAATAAATTCGCACGTGTTAGTAATATATACCTTTATATAGGATGCAAGTTATATATATATATATATATATGTATGTATGTATGTATATATATATATTTTAGTCGGTATATAAAAGCTTCGTTGTCATATAGAGTTGCACATATATGCTACAGTGTTAATATAATATTCTTAAGTACATTACGGCATATAGAATATGTTTAAATGGGTTTATATATATAGTTGTTAGAATACAAAGGTTATGACAGTGTTATATATGTTATTATATAAACTTATACTGTTATGCTGAATGATACATAACTTATATATTAGTGATATATATTATTAATCTCAAATTATATAAGCGTTGTTTCAAATTTCATTATGTTTGATTTTTTAGTATACGTGTTTTAATTTAATGGAAAGATTTTTGAAATATATATATATATTTAAATTTAAAATGTGTTTGGATTTAGAATATGACTTTATATATATATATATATTGTTATATATAGCCATACATATATAAGCTCACTTATACCATTTATCATCATCGATCTAGTTCTGATGTGATTTCGTAAATTTCTGTTATCAGCCTTGATCGTCGGATTCGTGCCAATCTAGCTTTACTTTGGAATTCATGCTTGGATTCGTAATTCAATTTCAATGTCCATATGAGTGTGTGTATCTGTGTCATCTCCTGTTCTGTCTAGCCCCAAAGGTGAGCAATCACTCAAGGCTAATGTTCTTATATTTATTAAATTTGATTTCAAATGAAACAACAATTGAAATATGCTGCTATTAGTTATTTACATTGCTATATATATGCTATCTGCTCACCTGTGATATCTGACACCATTATCTGTTATTTATGATATATGCCTGTTATATTATTATTATACCTGTTATCACTCAGCAAGTTCCCTGTTAGTATAGATTCACAATGGGTTGAAATGATACATACCCGAACAATCTGTATAATAGAAAAAAATCGTTATCGGTTGAAATGATAGACCCAAGCAATTTTAATTGAACTGAATTTGGTATTATGGGTTGAAATGATGTATACCCGTATATATTTAAATTACGGATTGAAATGATAAATATTTGTATCACTTGACCATAGGATAGAAAATTATAAACATACACCGTGGACTATATATAAAAATATTTTGAAAATGATTTCTATGGTATTGGAAAGAAATATATGGTTTTCTATAAATATTACTTTCAGATATTATATAAATGTTATTTTATATATTTTTAAATTCTTGATTTTAAGCTATGTATAAATTTGTTTTAATATAAAATAAATCAATAATAAAGTTTGATTTTACAAAATATAATTATTGTTAAGTATTTAAATTATATATTAATATAGAGTTTATAATGATTTTAATAAATTAAGGGTGGGAAGATAGATTTGAAATTGGTTGGAAATTGTACTTAATTAAGAACTATAGTTAACTAAAATCGATTTGGAACTTATTGAATTTGAGATTTTAAAGGATATGGTTTTTATAACTCGACTTTAGTTAAGGTGATTTAAATGAATATTTCAAGTTTGATTAAATTGAAGGAAATATTTAGTTTAGATTATTCGACATTTATTTAAGTGATATTGGTCTAATTAAGTGGATATTTCAAAACTAATAATGAAGATGAATTTAGATATATACGAAATTTTAAAATTTAGTTTTGAAATGTTTGAATATTTAAAGCTTTGTAAAATATTGAAATGGCATATTTTGAGATTCAAATCTGTTTTGAAACCAATATAATTTGAAAAGCTTTATTGAGAAACCGAATGAATTGAAATTGATGATTTAGACTTGATTAAATTTGAATTTTAGAATTTGAATTGATTTGGAATTAATTTGTGAGATATGAGGAAGCTATTATATTTTATAAAGTATTTTGAATTCTATTTGAAACTATTTATATATTTTATTTATAAACTATTTTTAATATAAACTGTTTTAATGTATATCTCTTTTATATAAATTGTTTTACTTTATAAACTATTTTATTTTATATACTATTTTGATATCTAAATGGTTTAAGTAGTAGAAGTTATGATTTAAATTTATGATTTTCAAAGTGTTATAATTTCAAGTGTTTTGGTTTCGAAGTGCTACAACTTTGAAGTACTATGATTTTTGGAAATGGATATATTTGAAATGGAAATGATATCTTATTTGGTTTTGAAATGGAAATGATATCGTATTGATATGGTTTTGAAATGGTAATGATAATTTTTTTGGTTTTGAAGTATATACTATTTTGAAATGACCGCGGGGTAATAATAATGTTTGGTTGTTAAGGAGACCGGGATCAGAAGTTGTCATACTCTCTGCTAACTCCAAAAACCACATTAACAACTATGAACGTGGTGGAGATTCCAGAATGAAGTAGGATGGTGGCGACGATCCTATTGAGGTTTATACGTGGACCTGACTCTCATGAGTTGGCATAAGGTGTCTAAAACAGGAGCGATTCTGGGCCAACGAGGTAGCTCCTCTGATCGGACACACTCTTTCGATACCATTCTATTACTTTGTGATTGACTGGGTGAACTTTTGATTTTTTTTTCGGAGTGTAGCTCGAGGTGGGAGTGTTACTTTATAAATTTATTTCATATAAATATTTTAATATAAATTGTTTTTAATATAAACTATTTTAAATTATAACTATTTTTACATAAATTATAAACTATTTTATTATATATACTATTATTTATATTTAAAAAGTTAAGTCAGAAGTGTTACAATGCCAAAGCATTATGATTTCTGATTTCTGATTTCCAAAGTATTACGATTTCTAGAGGGTTTGATTTAGAAAGTGTTATAACTTCGAAGTACTAAGGTTTTGTAGATGGATATATTTCAAATGGATATATTAAAAATGGAAAAGATATCGTATTCGGTTTTGAAACAAAGTGATATCGTATTTATATGGTTTTGTAATGGAAATGATATTTTGGTTTTAAATATAAACTATTTTGAAAGTTGATTAAATGACCAATCGGTGTAAAAATTACGTAGTTTGTAACGACCCGCCCTTCTGACCGCCACTAGTCGGTAATTAAACCAACTTGAAACGTTCAAACTGACGGATTGTTATTAAGTTTATAGAGTTTAAACAGAATCAGCCATAGAAACACAAAATAATTATATTTCACATAATGAATTTTCTTACATATACCAGAGTTTGTACAATGCATCAATTTATACAGCGGAATATTTCTTTAAATACAAAAATAAATCCCCGAAAAACTAAAGTGAAGCGTTTTCCCCTTCTCTCTCTCTAACCTCGCTGCCTGAAAATCTTCAAGCTGTAAAATACTGGGTCTGACCCGAGTATTACGTTCAAAAGAAAATAATACACAGATCAGTCTAATTCAAACTCAGTTATTAGTGCATAGAGGCAATAATAATCAATTGACAATTAGACGACAGTCAAATATAAATTCACCTATCGGATCCTTTCGACACAGAAAACGGATAGCGGTAAACATAACACCTAACGGTGTAACAATAAATCAGTAGATTCAAATTATCAACGAAGATAGAAGAAGGGATTATTATTGAAGATAATTTAGAAAAAACATCAGAATTTGCCTAAACGGCAATTAACAAAAAAATCATCAAATTAAATCAAACAATTCAAACAATTAAAATATCATTAAAAACATCAATACTGATTGGCTGCAGTACACGCACGCGTGCACTGCCTCGCCAATACAGTCTATGAAATACGCAGAAGATCAATGAATCAAAAGTAATTGAAATATCAATAAAATCTATGCTATGTGGCTGCAGTACACGCACGCGTGCACTGCCTCGCCACAACCGCACGTGAAATCATCACAACAGTGAATACTAACAGTGATCAAAACTGCAGAGGTCAAGTCACGACTATCATGACTCAACACAACTACAAAGTAACTCAATGAAGTATAGTAGAGTGCATAAAGGAAGTGATATCACAACCAGGCAATGAAACTCAAAACAACAAAGACTAAACAGTCCATACATGTCAACCGGAAGTAAACAAAGTCGACAAGTATTTCATGTACAAATGCACATCTGGATGCATGAAAAACCCTTAGTGGAAAATAAACAAAATCAACATGTATGCAACAGTGAGTTAAATTGGACAATACACTTCAAACTCAGCACTGCAATGGCCATAGCCAATTCGACATTGGTGTCAACTACAAGGTGCAGTTCAAGTCCAATTGCAATGAATCAGAGATCACAAAAATCAAACATCAACTAGTTCAAATGGTCGAGACAAAACTGAGTTAGTAATGAAGTCACCACTATAAAACTGCAGTTACAAACAGTGACAACATATATGTATAATACAACAGATCCAAATTGCTTAGAAATGAATACAAATGACTAGAGTCGAACTAACATAGCAACAGTATGCTAAAATATACAGACAAGAATGCCTGCGTTGAGAAACAAAGTTCATAACCAAACTGCAATTGTCACAAAGGCACAAGACCATCAACATTGAAGTGGATCGAGCAAGTGCAACCATTAAAATGTACCCTTTTTTTTCCAAGACAAAATATTTGAATTCAACAATACAACAAAATGAGACTGCAGACACCACGTAAATACAAGGGAAGAAATGCAATAAAAACTGCAACCACCACAAGATCACGAGGGCAAAACTGCAACAGTGCACAGTGAAGCGAATACGAGATAAAGAAGCACAGCAAGCATACAACCACCAAACTGGGTCAAGCAAGGGCAACACAGTGACAAGCTACCCAGATTTCAAAATACAATCATGTACAACACGACTGCAATTTCAAGAAAGCACCATACAACAACCAAGATGCAAAGGTCAAGTTAGCACACTCAACACAGTGCAAGCACAAGTGCATACAAGAGGTCAAACCCAAGCAAACTCGGGCTCAACACAATTGGATCATTCAGTATTAAACAAAAATCAATTCTTATAAGGACATAATGCAAGTACACAGTGCATAGAAAAGCAACTCAGAGTTTCAGATGAACAAGTAAACACAAAAGCTACAATTCAAAATGAAAAATTAGTTTTTTTTTAAATATGTCAGTGCTGAAGTTCAGATGGCTATCAAGTTGAAGCCATGATCAACAGAAATCAAGTCGTGGTGGCCAACAAATGACCGAAGTCAACAAGTGACAGGGGTACAGATGCATAACAGTGCCAAGGTCCAGTATCAAAAATATCTAAGGTTCAAATCCAAACATAGCTGTAAGTTCGAACAGATACATCAGTAATTTAAGAATCAATGTTAAGGCCGAAGTCAAAATTCTATTATAAAACCGAAGTCGAAGTTGAACAAGTCATAAATCAACATCGTGGTGGCCAACAAATCCAAAATCGAAGCAAAGTTAAAATAAAACAAAATCAAATGGCCGAGAATGCTCAAGTGAAAAATTCAATCAAGTGGGTACAACAAAATTCAAGGGCATCGAATTATATACAAGCAGTAAAGTGAATTAGAAGTGAGTGAGTAACACCACTTCAATCGAAACCAAAGCCGATGATACAAGAACGAGAACGAAATCAACATCAAAATCCAAACAAGCAGAGGAAATCACCAAATCGCAAAATTAAAATAGCTAGACAGTTTAAATTTAGATGTGAGTAGATTTAATTACTCATCTTACATCGACGAGGCCCAAGGATCGATCGAAGGAAGCGAAGACGAGCGAAAACCCTAATTTGATTTAGAGGGACGAAAGAGGATTCGTGGCCGCCATTATTGTTTCTTTCGATTGGTTTTTTTTTTCTTTGAATGATGAACGAGACATCGGCCATGCTTTGAAATGGGGAATGTGCGTGAACTTGGGCATGGTTGAAGGCATAGATTATGGCGTGAATTTTGGGATAGGGTTGCTCGTGAATAAAATAAAGCATGTTATATATATATATATATATATATATATATTTCATTTCAAATTCAATTTATTTTGTATAAATTCTCTTTGACACGTTTATATGTCGTATACTCATATATCAACTCAGAACGCCACGAAAATTGAAATCTGATAATGATACAATATTCCGGACCCAATGAAACTGGTTTTGTCGAATTCCGAGACCGTGCCTCGGAAGGCTATTTTTAAATTCAATTTAAACAATAAAATTTCCAAATTGTACGAATCACTTTCAAATTCAATTCTGAAGCTTCTATTATCCTCAGTATAATCAATGTGAGTTTACTAAGCCTTTAAATTATTTTTAATCAGCTTAAAATTGAAGATTTAAAATTTTATTCAATTTTCAATAGATTAAATTCTAAAATTTAATTGCCAAGTCATAGTTATATTGGTAATTCAAACTAAACCATTATTCAAATATTTAAAATTAATTTAAATATTTTCAATTTAAATTCTTCAAAATTCAGGGTTGTTCAATCTTCCCTCCTTAAAAGAATTTTGTCCCGAAATTACAAGTTAGGAAAAACGATTATTAAAATCTCACCGATATTTATGCCCTACACAATTTTACCAAGCTCGAATCTTATTAAAAATAAATAAATATAGGATTCATTCCATTTATTTTATCTCCCTAGCTTTGTTCATTATTTTCTAAAATCAAGACGTAAAAGTCTTTTACCAAAATTTTCGACTTACAAAACTCAGATTTAAACTTGAAATTCTTCATGCTAGAGATTTGCATATTATATCTTTTCCAAAAGCTGTGGACTTTCAAGATATTTAAAATATCTTCTTCCTTAATTCATTAGGTTGGAATTATGTAATTTTAATTTCAGACTACTGATTTGCTATCTAAAGTTTTGAAAATACTTGCTAACTCGAAGTTTAACAAGTCTATCGTCGTTTTCATAGACATTAAGCATACGCTGGCCAAGCGCAGGACTAAAAATCTCCAAGTACTTAATATACTTGCTTCAACTCCCAGTGAAAATACTTTTAAAAATTCTTTTAAAAATGGATATGGAAAGCACGTTCCCCCATGGAGCACATTTTTACCTGGCGGTTACCCTACTATCCTAGTAGAATCGCTTGTAATATGTAGATTTCACATCTCTTGAATTTCGCCATGGTTGTTGCCATAGATCGCGGTTTACACGACGGTTTCGCTACTATCCCAGTAGAAACGCTTGTGACCATAGGCATCTCGCCCCTCAAATTATGCTTTGGCCTCTATTTCGCAGTTTACGCGGCGGTTGCGCCACTATCCCAGTGGAAACGCTTGTAACTGTAGGCATTACGCCCCACGAATTACGCTAGCATACATCATCAATTCACATGATCCTTGTTAACGTGAAAATCTGATGCTAACACCCCAGTGTGTGTAAAAACGATGTGAAAGCACCACCCGTAATACGGGAATCAAGAAATAACAGTAAGTAACAGAAAATGCAGTAAATGTGCACAGGGTTTATAGTGGTTCGGCTTATGATCAAGCCTACGTCCACTTCAATCCTTTTTATTGCTGATCGGATTACAACTTATTACAATCTCTTTCAATTACAATCCAATTCAATTCAGAAAACAAGTAGCTAAGGAAAACTTCGTCGTGACAGATTTCTTCGAATCCATGATTGAATGTGTTAAATTCCTGTGCGAAGTTGATCTAAGCGTCTTGCGTGTGCTTGAAGCGATGGAGTGTAGATTGCTTTGAAGATAGTGAAGTCTCAATACCTTGAAGAAAATGATCCAAAAGTCCTTTGAATGTTGGAGGTGCCGCTGTATTTATAGTGAATTCCCATGCTGGGTCGTAGGTCGTGACTGACCTAAGATAGGTCGCAAGTCGTGGCCGACCTACAAGACATGGGTTGCGACTCAATAGCAGTGCGCTTGTTCGTTTGGACACACCTATCATAGGTCATAGGTCGCAAGCTTTTTCCTGAAGATGGTTGGATAGCATTGCACTTAACTCTGGAACGAGCTAGTAAGCAGTAGGTTGTGTTCGACTTAGCAGATCATGGTATAAGTGAAGCGGCATAGGGATTTTACTTCATCTGCTTAGGTCGCAAGCGACCTATCATAGGTCATTAAGTCGTTATCCTTTTTAAGTCGCTCCATACTTTAGATCGATACATATCCTTAGGTCGTGTTGAACTTTCTGTAGTTAGGTCGTCCCACCTTGTAGGTCGTTAAGTCGTTATCCTTTTTAAGTCGCTCCATACTTTAGATCGGTACATATCCTTAGGTCGTGTTGAACTTTCTGTAGTTAGGTCGTCCCACCTTTAGGTCGTTAGGTCGCTAAGATAATTATGTCATTAGGTCGTTGAGACTATTAGGTCATCAAGTACTCTTAGGTCGTTGGGCTGCTGAGTTATAGGTCTCGGAGTTTTAGGCGCGGCAGAAATAGGAGTTAAACATTTGCCCCTCGAAGTACAGGCCTATGTCATAGGTCGTGTGCTTCGACCTAATTTTGCTAGGTCGTGAGCGACCTAAAACATATACTAACTCGCGCGTCTACTCGTCTTCTTCTTTCAGCCCCATATAAATTTGTTAGGTCGCTACTCCCTCCTTACTCACCTGCTTCAATTTCCTGCGCCGCCATTAACAGAATTCTACGATTTTAAAGACGAATTCAAGTTAATCATTCAGCGATTCATCCTTACTATCAAATTACGTAAGTATCTTCGATCTTTATCCATTCCATGATCACCATCGAACCACGAACTCTAACCTCCGAACCCCAGACCAATTTTGTGCGTCGTGCTTCACTTTGAGTCATGTTGTGATCGATTTTTGATCGTATCTGGTTATTGTTGTTGTTGTGATTCACGAACGCACAGTAGTGAGTTAGATTTATGATAGATCGGAGATATGTTGAATTGGTTTCCGAGTGATTTGGTGGTATGAGAAGATGACGAACTTCATGAATAGGATGATGGACTTCTGTGTAGTTGATAGCGGGTTATCGGGTCTGGTGAAGCATTGCGTGGAGAGGAAGTTAGCGACCTGGTGAATTTGAGCAACTTAAGATAATTCACGATCTAAGGACCCTTGCGACTTAAGGAATAGTTTCGACCTACACTAGGTCGCTGAACGACCTAATATTCGCGCGTCTTAGGACTTTGCATGAGCTGGGAATTACTCGAGCTAAGAACTGCATGACCTAATCTTTCTTCCGACATAGGCTTTAGGTCGCGGCCGAGTTAACATCAGGACGAGTTTGAAATGCCTTATCCTTTACTTTGCACAGCGCGACCTAAGAAGGTTTCGACCTATGCTAGGTCGCTGGACGACCTAGGACTTGTGAAATCCTGAGACAACTTTGATTGAGCTATTTGAACTTTGAACTATTTGGACTTGAATTTTGTTGTATTTCTTTGTAGATTATCTCTAACGTTAATTACCTGTTAAACACAATATTTGCAGAAAATTGGGACGAATATACTGCCATCGACTGCCCACATCAAATGACAGATTAGTTAATAACAGATAATTAACTTAAATAAATTGTGTGAACGAAGTGCTTTCAACTCATCAATTTCAAGTAAAATATTAAAGCAACACTGAAATAGTCAATTGAAACTGACCAGCCTGCACTAATATTATGCTTGAACTTTAGATTAACAAGTTCTGAAATTTTATAGTCGATCAATCGTCGACTAGTTTAATTCCAGTTTATTTATTTGTTATTTTTATTAGTTCTGCACGACACTTCACACTTTTAGGAAACGTGCACCTTCACATTTGAATATCCAGTTGCTTGTGTAGAATGACTTCTCAGGAAGAAGATACAACAGTTCAGACTGGAGAGGCAACTGTTATTCCGGCTCCACTAGTTAATCCTCCCGAAAGAGCCCCTACCACGCTATCATACAAAGTTTTTCGCCAGTTGTGTGCTCAGTTTGGCATTGCTGAATCAGATGCCATTCTTCCCGAGAGAAGTAACACTGCTGACATAGCACCCCCTGGCTTTGTGACGGTCAATCGACAAATGTGCCTGAGTGGGGGCGTTCCTCCTTTCAATGACTTTTTCCAACAACTTCTTCGTCAATTGGCCATCGCCCCATCCCAATTACACCCCAATGGCTATTCCATTTTAATGGGGTTGTGTGTACTGTTTAGGAGGACGCTTGATCGATTCCCAAGCTTTGACGAGATTTGCTTCCTATGCACTTTCACCAGGACTAAAGATCACCCCTCTATTACCGTCGTGAGAAGTGCTCGAAATCGTAGATTGATCATCGGTCTTCCTGACAGCGCTCATGGGTTTTTGACTCAATTTTTCTATGTTCGTTGTCCCCCGGGTTTTACGCTGTATGGAGGGAAGGAAGTAGGATTAACCATTCTTACTACGCTTGTTATCCGACTTTTGTGAGATTGAATTGTTAAGTGTTAACTCCGCTTCTTTTTTTATTTTCAGCGCTTCCTTCCCTATCCAGAGATCCAGGCCATATGCAAGTTTTTAAGAGACTGAGTGCCGTGGCCGCGGAAGAAAGAAGTGTAAAATTCTTGTCGAGGGATGAATTTCTGCACCAATACGGGCTTTTGCATACCTCTCGCTCTACACACCCCCACGAAGTCCCAGACTCTCCGGCTAGAGCGTCGGATGCCCCCGTTTCTATTGATACATCCATAACGAAAGAATCTTCTTCTGAGGCTTCTCTAGTGAAGTGCTCCACTTCTGTTGATGTCGTGGGGTCATCTGCAAAACTTGCCCCGATCACCGAAGAAGAAGAGCCTCGGGATTCTCCTCCGCATTCAAAGAAGTCTGGTGACGAAGAAGTCGAGAAAACCAGCCCTGTTAAGCAGAGCAGGGACAACACTTTCGAAGGACCGAGTGACCTCTTTGCCACCTCGCAAGAGATCCTTAAAGATGATCCTATTACTACCGGGGTTTCTTCTTCAGTAGTCGAGGCGACTTCTATTCTGCAACAGACTCCGTCAACTCAAGAGTTGATGTTAACTTCTACACCCATAACTACTCCATAATTAAAGAGTGGTTCGTAGTTTGATGCGCGTAGTTTGCACATTACACTCACTTAGAATCTTTCAGCACTTTTATGCTTCTGACTTTCTGTACTTTGACGAATTCTAAAATTTAGCTCTTTTTATTTCAGATCCTCCGATGGGACGCAGCGGATCCTACTATGATGACTTTCAGCGCTACGGGAGGCGTAGCCAATATGATTATAGGCGTTAACTCCCCTCTTACAGAGAATCCGATGAAGAAAGAGCCGCCCGAAAGGCTCAAGAGAAGAGGGCTCAAGAGGAGCGTTATGAAAGAAGAGAGAGGGAGGAGCGCCACGATTCTTCGCAGAGAGGCGACGATTCCCACAAAAGAAAATCCCATGATGACCGAGGAAAAAGTCATATGGTTGAGGATTCAAGCAAGCGAGCCCAACATGGTGAGAAGCATACCTATACAACTCCTGAAAAGGTTACTGTCTCCGTCTTGCTTGACATTCCTTCCGGCTCTCCCGCTCTCGGGAAGACAGACATCCAAACAATAATTAGCAGGCCCAAATTCCAAGTTGGACCGGGCCCGGCCACTTTGCAAAGTCGGTTTCCACAGTGGTGTCTGAAGGGAGTAAGGTTCGACCTTGACTTGGTCCCCATTGACAAGTCTGCCATGTTACGAAAGCTCGATGCCGTCAAGCTTGATATTGAGAGGATGTCGAACTGGCAAAAACTTGTTGACGAGCTCCAAAGGGTTAATCGTGCAAACATAGAGGCCATGCTCACTATGGAAAATGATAAAGCCGAATGGCAAAAGGTTCTTGAGCAACATAATACTGAAATGAGGAGCATCGCTTCTTACAATGAAGAGCTTGAAGAAAAAGTTGAGGAACTGAAACAAGAGCTTGCTACTTCCTCTACTTCCTATTCTCAAAAAGAAGAATTGCTCCTAAAACAAGTGAGAGATGCTCATGCCAGCCAAAGAGATGCCGAAGACAGGCTTGAAGTGCAAAAAAGAATTAGTGAGGGCTATGTTGCTGATATTGAAGAGATTCGGAAGAAAAACAGCTCCCAAGAGGCGGAGATTCAAATGCTTAAGCTTCAACTTTCCAAAGCTGAAAGGGAGCGTGATGAGGCCGTTGCCGGCAAAATTGCAGCTGAAGAATCTCACGAGGCAACGAGGACCAACATCAGCTCAACAATATTTGACTTCTACCTACATAGCATCTTGGGGCGCGGTAGCCTCACCTTTCTAGGCCCCAAGTATGAAATTACTCTGGCTGAAGTTTGGGAGGCTGCACTCGATATGCTTGGCGGTAAAGGCGCTGGCTATGCTGAGTCAGCTCTTGAGGAGCATTATCTTGATGATGATGCTCGCGCCGCTCTCGATAGGGGGAGAGAACAGCTTGCAAAATTAAGGGCCGAAACAGCGGCAGGAGAATATTCAGGAAAAACTGTCTCAACTGTTCCAATTCAGCCTTCTCCTTCGGCCGAGATTGACATTATCGGTTCCAGTTCTCATTCTCTATCTCCTACCAAAGTTACCGTCGAGATCACAAGCATACAAGGTGGGGATGAAGGCGACGAGAGTGCCGAGGCACAGGCTTACGAAGTTGATGTCAGGAAACCGGCTTCTGCAGGTAACCCTACTTTTAATCTTGCCCAAGTAGACTGCTCATCTGTTTCTTACGAGCTTGATGAGCTTCTTGACTACTTCTTGAACCTCAGCGAACCTTTATCTCCGCTTTTTACCGACTTGAACTTTTTTCCTTCTGTAGAGAAAATGTCGAGCATCGTTCAAACTTCCCCACCTCCAATTATTCCTCCTCCATCTATTCAGGTGACTCCTCCTTCTGCCTCACAACCGGGATCACAAGAGGAGCAAATAGAAGCTCTTCAAGACTTGGACGATCCCATTGCTTCACAAGAACACAAGGGAGTAGAAACTGAAGGGAGTGAGAAGACTCCAGAAGCAACTGGTTCCGATGATGAACCATTAGCTAAACTTCTTTCTCCAGGGAGTGGGTCTTCCTCCAAGAAGAGAGGAAAGCAGGGAGTTTCCAAGAAGAAGAAGAAGGGATCCTTAACTGGCGAAGAAAAACGGAAGAAAGTCCGACTGAGCCCCTTTCTCCTTCATCCCCTACTCTTACAAGCCGGCCTAAGAAGTTGGTTATCTGGCCGGGTGCGGGCTCAAAAGGTGGACGGAAGAAGAAATGATGGCTCTGGTTCTGTGGCTTTCATATCGTTTTTTTGCCTTTTTTGCATGTACTGACCGGAAATTGTGCGGGTACCGGCCCCCGTTTTCTTTATTTCGAAACTTGTATTTGTAAGAAATTGTAACAGAATTAAATAAAATGATTCTTTATTTGTACAAACTTCTTGTTTGAATTTGAGAATGCAGTTATTATTCACTTTTATACAAGTTTCTTTGCATGATATTGCAGTGAGCTTGTGGTATACTGTTCGAGCGCAATTTTACCAATATAGTTATACCATGTTGCCCCTATACCATAAGCTCATTGTAATATTTTATTTTATGAGGAACTTGTACTTTTATTTTTTAAAGAATAATTATTACACATTTGGATGAATATTATTTCGTTAAAAAACAGAGTACAAATAAGTTTTTACGCTTCATCCTTCGAAGATATCACTTTTTCTTTTGTGCATATACACATTTTACTGAATGAATTCTTCTATGTGGTAAAGCGGGTATTTGAAAGGTACTTTAACTTCTTTTTGAGGAACAGAATTTTCCAGAATAGGTAATTCATTCTTCCTTTGATAGTTAAAGTGTGCCTTTGATGAGGATTTTTTTTTCACGTTTTTTTTATATACCACAGTAAAGGGCTTTTTGATTTTTGTTTCTTCGAAAAGTTGCACCTCTGAGGAAGGCTTTTTCACGTTTCAACACCTGCAAGTTTTATTTCAATCTTGGTGAAACGTGTGCCTCCGAAGAGGTCTTTCTGCTTGATTGTGCCTCTGGGAGGAGGTCTTTTCATTTCTGCCTCTGGGAAGAGGTCTTTTATTTATTTTATTTTTTTTGTATTTCAGCTTTGGTGAAGTGAAACTCCGAAGAGCGGCTGTTGCACTTCAACTCTTGGTGAAATGTGCCTCCGAAGAGGGCTTTGCTTTGTTTTGCATTTCAACTCTGGTGAAGTGGACCTCCGAAGAGCGGCTCTTACACTTCAACTCTTGGTGAAATGTGCCTCCGAAGAGGGTTTTATTTTGTTTGGCATTTCAACTTTGGTGAAGTGGGCCTCCGAAGAGGGGCTCTTACACTTCAACTCCTGGTGAAATGTGCCTCCAAAGAGGGCTTTGATTGCTTGGAAGTTACTCTCTCATGGTTGGAGGGTCATGACTCCTCCAATCTTTTTTGTTGAGTAGAGAACTTTCGTTTTTGCGGCATATGCCTCGTTAGAGGTCTTTATCCTCCGAAGAGTTGTGCCTCCGAAGTGGGCTTGTGCCTCCGAAGAGGGCTTTAGTTGTTCCTTGTCCACTTGCTTTTGCCTTTTCAGCGATCCTCTATTTTTCTTTTCAAGCTCACACTCCCTTCTCTTACAAGTAGTTTGTTTAATCCAAAGAAGTGTACTTCATTGCTAGGCAAGTTCGCGAGAACGGGCATAAGCTTCTTAATTGGATGTTTGTTTGTTCAAACAATCTCAATTTATTAGCAAGGGCCCGTTTTCGGCGAAATCATTGGCCGTTCAATTGAAGCACTTCCTATCTAGGATTTGAATTCGGGGCTTTTGTGGCTCGAAATTTGTTTGTTGAATGATAACAAGAATCACTTGGTCTTGTAACGTGCAAGTTTTATTTTCATTGTCTGCAAAAATTTAAATCGACATTTCAGCAATACATTTAATGTACTTTTCATATCGAAAATAAAGCAAACATGTAATAATAATAAGGAACACAAGATTTATAGTGGTTCGGCCAAGAATTTGGGCCTACATCCACTTTATAGTCTTTCATTATTCACTTGCATCGACTTTACAATTGCTTTCAATTACAAGAATCATACATTCATAAATTTTTTTTTTACAATATTTCAACAAAGCTTTCAAGTAAAGTATGGACGCAAGTGATTGCTGTTCCAAGCCCTTGGAATTTGATCTCCTTCGCTAGTAGTGAGTTTGAATGTGCCGTCAAGAAGCTTCTGACCTATGACATATGGTCCTTTCCAATTTGGCCCAAACACACATGTTGCCGTCATAATTCTCTTCAGGACTAGATCTCCAATCTCAAAGCTGCGTTGGCGAACTTTGGAATTGAAATGTCTGGCTATCCTTTGCTGATGAGCTGCAATTCTGAGCTTAGCCTCTTCTCTTTTTTCATCAAGGAGATCTAGTGCCTCAAGCTGTAGTTTTTCATTCTCCGCTTGATTGAAATGGATTCTTCTATGTGAAGGGACCTCTGTTTCTACCGGAATCATTGCTTTTGACCCGTATGCCAATGAAAACGGAGTATGCCCAGTCGCAGTTTTGTGGGTAGTTCTGTACGCCCATAGTGCTAGTGGTAGTTTATCGATCCAACCACCTTTTGCTCTTTCGAGTTGCTTCTTGATGGTTGACTTGATAATTTTGTTTACTGCTTCCACCTGCCCGTTTGCCTGCGGATGAGCCACTACTGAGAAGCTTTTTCGGATTTTGAATCGCTTGCAAAAATCTTGGAATTCTTCACTTTTGAATTGAGTACCATTGTCTGTAATTATCTTTTGAGGCACACCATATCTGCAAATGATACTTTTAGTCACAAAATTTATCATCTTTTTAGAGGTGATAGTAGCCAATGGTTCAGCTTCAGCCCATTTAGTAAAATAATCTACAGCAACAACGGCATATTTGATTCCAGATTTGGCAGTTGTAAAGGTCCTATAAGGTCCATCCCCCAGATTGCAAATGGCCATGCACTGACCATCTGTGTGAGTTCAGTAGAAGGTGCTCTAGGAATTTTAGCAAATCTTTGGCATCTGTCACATTTTCGGGAATAGTCTGCAGCATCTCGATTAATTTCTGAGCAAAAATATCCGTATCGGAGAACCTTCTTTGCTAAAGTTTGACCACCTAAATGATCACCACATTCTCCTCCATGTACTTCAGCTAGGATTGTTTTGGACTCTTCCCTGGATACACATCGAAGTAATGGCATTGAGAATCCCCGTCTGTATAATTGGCCATCCTGGACTATATAGCGAGAGGCTTTCCTCAGTAGCTTCTGTCGTTCTTTTGAATTTTCCGGTAAAGAGCCATTGAGCAGATATTCTGTTATTGGAGTCATCCATGATTCTTGCTCTTGAGACACACTCATGATCCAATCAATATCCATCTTATTAATGCTTGGAGCTGACAGGACTTCCACGGGAGCTAACCCTAGAAATTGAGCTTCGCCTGTGCTAGAGTACTTTGCGAGAGAATCTGCTTTCGTGTTTTCTTCTCGAGGAATATGGCATATCGTGTAGTGATCGAAGTCACATAGAAGTTCCCAGGCCTTTGACAAGTAGGCAGGCAGATTTCCCCCTTTCGCTTGAAATTCCCTCTTGACTTGGCATACAATAAGCTGAGAATCACTGAAGATCTGTAATGCTCGGATGTTTAGTTCTTTAGCAATTCTCAAGCCAGCGATAAGAGCTTCGTATTCTGCTTCATTGTTCGTTGAAGGAAATTCCAATCTTAGCGCATAGCATAATGACCGACCTTCAGGGGTTTCAAGTACAACCCCGGCTCCAGAACAGTAGTCATTTCTCGCGCCATCAACATATAACTTCCACTGGATTGGGGAATCATCGATCGTTTCTTCCCCACCGTTACCCTTATCTGTGAATTCTGTAATGAAATCCGCTAAAGCTTGTCCGTTGATTGCTTTTCGGGGGTGATAAGTGATGTCATATTGACTGAGTTCAATGTTCCACTTTAGAAGACAACCCGAAGTCTCAGGGCGAAACAGGACTTGCTTTAGAGGTTGATCAGTAAGGACTCTGATAGGATGAGCTTGGAAATATTGCCTCAACTTCCTCGATGCAATCAGTAGACAATAGGAGAGTTTTTCCAACTTGGAGTAATTCATCTCTGCCCCAGTGAGTCTTTTGCTGATATAGTAAACCGGATGTTGAATCCCCCTGTCTTCTCGTATCAGCGCTGCACTTAGAGCATGAGATGATACTGCCAAGTATATAAGAAGATCCTCACCATCGCCGGGCCTAGAAAGTATTGGAGGCGTTTCCATATGACGAATCAATTCATCAAAGGCTTTTTGGCATTCGAGAGTCCAATCAAAGTTTTTCTTTCCTTTCTTTAGAGCGTCAAAGAATGGGATGCATTTATCAGTAGCTTTGGAAATGAACCGACTCAAGGCGGCGACTTTTCCGTTGAGACTTTGCAATTCCTTCTTCGTTCTAGGAGCCTTGACTTCTTTTAAGGTGGTAATTTGAGCTGGACTAGCTTCAATGCCCCTAGCTCTTACGATGAAACCTAAGAACTTTCCGGGCTCCAGCCCAAATGAACATTTTAAAGGGTTAAGCTTCATTCCATATTTTCGGAGGACTGCGAACATTTCTGCTAAGTGTTCTATGTGATCCACTGCTTTCTTAGACTTTACTAACATATCGTCGACGTAGACTTCCATAGTCTTGCCCATTTGCGGTTTGAACATAGCATTAACAAGTCTTTGGTAGGTTGCCCCCGCATTCTTCAGCTCGAAGGGCATAACTCTGTAGCAGTAAAGACCAACATCGGTGATAAAGCTCGTGTCCTCCTGATCTAGCTCATGCATCATGATCTGGTTATATCCGGAGTAGGCATCCATAAAAGATAACAATTCATATCCCGCTGTCCCATCTACCAGTTGATCGATCCTGGGTAATGGGAAGCAGTCTTTGGGGCAGGCCTTGTTTAGATCTGAAAAATCGATGCACACTCTTCATTTTCCGTTGGCTTTCTTAACCAGCACTGGATTTGAAACCCAATTCGGATAGGTAGATTCTTTGATAAAGTTATTCTCCATGAGCTGATCAACTTCTTCTTTTAATGCTTCTGACCTTTCTGGACCTTGGGTTCTTCTTTTCTGTTTCACGGGCGTAAACTTTGGATCAATATTCAGAGCGTGTACTGCAACTTCTAGAGATATTCCACACATATCGGCATGAGTCCAAGCGAAAACATCCAAATTTGCTTTCAAAAAAGATATTAAGATATTCTGAATCGACACATTAAGTTGTGAACCCACATTCAACACCTTATTTGGGTCCTTCGGGTCAACAGGTACCGGTACCGTCGTCTCCACCGGTACCACTCAATTCTCCCCTGCACTGGCTTTTCTAGGATCCATCTCTTTTCGTGCTCCGCTATGCTCGCCAGTGCAGGGTCCGCCCTGTAATTACTACAAGGTTGGTTCTTTGATGCGGACTGGGGTTGCCGCATCCTTTCCCATTTCTCCTTTCCTTGCCTCTCGCAGCTCTGTCAGATAACACTCCCGCCCAGCATTTTGATCCCCTTTTTTAACTCCTACTCCATTGTCTGTGGGGAATTTAATGGTGAGGCACCATGGGGCCAGAACAGCTTTGAACGCTGCAAGAGTTGGACGGCCAAGGAAAGCATTATAAGTAGAAAATTCGTCGACAATCACAAAAGTTTGCTTGCGGACTACTTTTCTTTCTCCCTCTCCGAGTTCTACAAGCAAATCAATGGTTCCTATCGGCTGCTTTGGCTCCCTAGTGAAGCCAGTGATTTTCTACGACGAGGCTTGCACATCAGCCATAGGGATCTTCATTTGGTCGAATGTTTTCTTGAAGAGGATATTGCAGGATGCGCCACAATCAATGAGAACTCTTCTGACAATAGCTGGCCCGATACCAGCCGAGATGACTAAGGGATCCAAGGTAGGAGCTTCAACACCTGTGGAATCCCTGGCTCTGAACACAATATCATCATTGAAAGTTCTTTGTTGTTTCAGGGGCGTAGCGTCTTCCAAAACAAAGACATCTTCTTCGGTCGGTACATATTTCAAAGCCCGGGTATACCTTTCCATCTCACCCCAGCTCCTTCCTGCTGGGTGAGGTCCTCCCGTATTGACATTGATAACAGGTCTTCCGGATTCATTCCCTGCAGCCTTCTCACTTGTTCTAGGTTAATGAGCAAGAGCTTGTTGCCCCTGACTAGACGAAGCAGGATTGCTGCTATTCTTTTCCACAAATTGCTGCAGCTTGTTTTCCCTTATCAACTCTTCAATCAAATTCTTCAATTGGCGGCATTCGTCGGTATCATGACCGGGTTGATTATGAAAGCGGCAAAACTTCCCGCTTTGTATAGCTCTTTTCCCGGTTCTCAGAACAGGAGGTTTAGGATAGTCAACAGAATCCTTAGTGGCAAGGTAAACACGCTCCGGCGTATCTGATAAAGGAGTATATTCCGATGGCTTGAAGGAACGAGGCTTCTTCAGATTTTTCTGTTTCTTCCCATCGTTGTTTTCCCTTTTCTGTCCTACAGATTCATTCTTGCATGGAGCAGCAATGTTATCTTCAGCTTTTTCCAATACTGCCTTTACCGATACAGGACGGCTTTCCAGGCGTATGAACTCATCTGCTTTCTTATAGAATTTCTTAAGGGAATTCGGTTCCTTCATGTTTAGCCATTTTCCAAATTCGTTCGACTTGTCAATGGCCCTCATCAGATAAGTCAAGATCATCTGTGGTTCTGCGTTGTCTACCTCGGCCAGCGCTATATTAAAGCGATTCAAGAAAGATCTGATAGTTTCCCCTGGATTTTGTTCTAAACTTGACAACGACGTGATATCTTTGGCTTTTGAAGCATACAGTCTGAACTGCTCCTTGAATTTCCGGGTTAGGTCAGAAAACTGATCTATAGACCGGATTGGTAGCTTGGTGAACCAAAGCAGAGCTACACCTTCCAGATATACAGGAAAATATCTGCACTTTATTTCATCAGAAGCTCTGGCACCTGTCATGTTCCAATCATACTTATACAAGAATTCGTTCGGATCGCTTGTCCCTTTGTAAGCTGGAATAGTTGGAGGGACGAACTTCCTCGGAAACTCAGCCTTTAAGATCCTTTCAGTAAACGGGGTTTTACTTGGAGCGAAACCCCATTCTTTCTCGTCTTCATCCCTTTGCATGCTCTCTTTCATGATTTGTCGAACCATTTCAGAAAGATACCCCTTATCATTTTGAGCTTTAGATCCACCAACTTCAGGAAGTGTCTGCTCAAAGGGGCTGGCAGCCCTCTCAGGACCGTTCCTTTCTTCAGCATCATGAACGTTGCCAGCAAAGTTCCTTTCATTACTCGTTGGTTGACGGTTTGCCCCAAGCAAATCGTTCAACCTATTCAAAATTAGAGCATTTTGGGCATTCTGAACCTCCAATTGTGCATTTTGGGCATTTATCTGCTGGTTCAGCCCTAAGATTACAGCATCCAACTCTGCTTTTGTAACCCCAACAGGTGGAGTGGCTTGATTAGGTACTGGGGAAGCGGAGGTTCCCTCTTGAACATTTCCAGATCTAACAGATCTACTCCTTCTCCCTGGAGCCATGATTTCAGATAAACTTCTAGTCTTCAGAGAGATTACTTCAACAAACTTTCGTGGAGCAATGATGATAATTCACCTGAGTTCAATTCTCAGTGAAAGCACCAAAAATGTTAATGTGAAAATCTGACACTAACACCCCGGTGTGTGTAAAAACGATGTGAAAGCACCACCCGTAATACGGGAATCAAGAAATAACAGTAAGTAACAGAAAATGCAGTAAATGTGCACAGGGTTTATAGTGGTTCGGCTTATGATCAAGCCTACGTCCACTTCAATCCTTTTTATTGCTGATCGGATTACAACTTATTACAATCTCTTTCAATTACAATCCAATTCAACTCATAAAACAAGTAGCTAAGGAAAACTTCGTCGTGACAGAGTTCTTCGAATCCATGATTGAATGTGTTAAATTCCTGTGCAAAGTTTATCTAAGCGTCTTGCGTGTGCTTGAAGCGATGGAGTGTAGATTGCTTTGAAGATAGTGATGTTGGGCGAATTTTCACCCAGAAGATCTCGAGACCGAGAAGCGTCAGTTTCACCCGGGTTCGCAACCTCCATTCCATCCGGTTCTTAAGTCCATTCGGCATTTCAAGCAAAAGCTCATTCGGCAATACAAGCAAAGTTTCATTCGGCATAACACACATACGGTCCAAGCTCCTGCCGAATCAACCCCCAACTCCACCGGTTCGACACAATTTCCATCCATCACCGGTCCAACCCCTTTCCCACCATCACCGGACCACCATCACCGGTCCAACCCATTTCCCACCACCAAGACCAGACCAACCCTCAAAGCACCGGTCCAAACCACAACCGGTCCAAACCACAACCGAACCAACCACAACCCCTTCAATACCGAACCAAGGTAAGGCCGAACCAAGTGGCTATCTCATCACTGAACCATCCACAACCGGACCAAGCTCCAACCTCTCCAAGCATGGCCGAACCAAGGCTTCGCCGAACCAGAACGCTACCAGGCCAGATTGCTTCAGCCCGGGCCCACCAGCAGCTGTATACATCCAAGACCCCTGCCCCCAGCCTCACTCTATAAATAGAGGGACAGGGGTACAACAATGGCAGACAAGTTTGAGAGCTCAAGCATGGAAGGAACTTTCAAACTACTTTCATATACTTGTACACAAAGCATTGTGCTTCTAATCTGAAAGAAAGAAGATAATAACATATAAAGTGGACGTAGGCACGTTCTGGCCGAACCACTATAAATCTGTGTGTCTTTTACATTTCAGCCCCTGCTTTTTTCATATTTACATAACTCATCTAAATCATTAAGAATCACATAAAATCAACTAAATCACACGACTTGGAGGTGTTTGCCCATTTTTTGCGCAAACATTTTTGGTGCTTTCATTGAGAGCTTCGAACTCGAAGCTAAAGCTTCCCTCATTCAACCTTCTTTCCCAATAGCACCCTTCATTGCCTAGGAAACATGACTTCCAGGCCAAGAAAAGACGCCAACAAGGGAAAGAACGTTGCAACCAGCAGTGCTCCAAATCCAGTGGATCCAGATCAAGAGAACCATCCCACTATAGCAGCAGTGCCGCATGTAGATCAGGCAATTCCAACAGCCCCTGCCGCGGAACAACCGGCAGTAATCACTAGAGCAGACCTAGACAGAGTTGTGGTGGAAGTGACTAACCGCTTCGCATCCCAACAAGAAGCTTTGGTGAACCAACTCATGTCACGCTTGAGGGATGTCGAAGAATCCAACCGCAACACTGAATCATGGGGTGAATCTCAATCTGGAGGATCTCGGAGACAACAAAGGTCTTCCCTCTTCGAGGAAGCCATCAACATGAACAACAATGATAGGGGCCGCGCCCGGACTCAGCCCGAACTCCGACTCGAGGAAGCGCTTGGAACCGAACCCAGTGGGGGAGGCGTCAGGCGAGGGTTGGATGTAGCTGAGCCAGTCATGCCACCTAATCATAGAAACCCTGCTGAACGGAGCCGAGCTAGAACCCAGCCCGAAGTTGACCCCATGGAAATGCTCGAAACAGAACCCCACAGGGGAAGATCAAGGCAGGGGGCAACTGTAGCTGGTCCTAGCATGCATCCGAGCAGCCAGAGGCAACCACTGGATAACGTCAGTAGTGATAGACTATACCATCCCTACAGGTCATCTGGACGAGATCGATCCCGCAGGGAAGAACCAAGTTCATTTCTATCCGCTCCAAATTCTGATGAAAGAATGGCGTGATTATTCAGAGAATGCGTCCAACGGGAGCAAAGGGACCGAGGAATAGGCGCTAGGGTCACCAGCCCCTTCACCCACAATATCGAAACTGCCATCACCCCCCGGGAATGGAAAATGCCAACCATGGAACCTTACAAGGGAACTTCCGACCCCATCGTACACTTACAGAGATACACCCAGCATATGCTCATGAGCGGAGCAACAGAAGGGGTGTTGTGTAAATGCTTTCCGCTATTCCTAGCAGATCTAGCTACCTCCTGGTTCTGCCATTTACCCCAAGGATCTATCAGCTCATGGGAGATGTTGAAAGAAAGGTTCATTAGCCAGTTCCGCATCCATGTAGAACAATCCAAGGATGCTTATTCTCTATCCAATGTCAAACAGAAATCCGGAGAGACACTGCAACAATATCTAACCCGGTTCAACGCCGCAGCGGCCGCAGTCCAAGATGCTGATGAGAAGCTCACCCTAATGGCCCTCTGTAGTGGTGTACACCCAGATACCAAGTTCGCTAGAAGACTAACTAAGGAAAAACCAGATACTTTACCTGATTTCTTCCATGAAGCTGGAAAGTATATGAGACTTGAAGACGCCGCCACTGAGGGGCAGTCAGGGCAACAAGGTAAGACAACTTCGGACAAGGTTCCCGCTGCAGCTAAGGACACTCGAAAAAATGAATCTAGAGACAATGCTGGGGGCAGGAAGGTTGAAAAACGCCAATATCGACCAGGACCAAGATTTGACTCCTACACTCATTTGAATGAAACAATCGAAAACATCTTTCTAGCCACTCAGGGCGAACTCGGATACAAGCACCCCCCGCACAAGAAAGAATCTGATAACGCACTTAAGTCTGGAAAGTTCTGCCGCTTCCACGAATCCCACGGACATGACACCAATGAATGCCACCATCTCCGGGACTTGACCGAAGAACACATCAGAAGAAGGCTGGAACGCTATGTGAAAGGTCAGAACAGGACTCCAACTCCTGCCAATGAGAACTCAAAGCGACCCCTCCCAGAAGTAGGCGGAGGGAATCGCAACACTAGTGGCTCTAGTCAAGAGAAGATAGTGGTCCATACCATCTCGGAGGACCACACATCGCCGACAGAAGCTGGGCAGAGATGGAAAGATACGGCAAGTCACATAGAAATGCTGAAGGCTATGTTAACTCCATTATGGAAGAACGCCACCCGAAATGGAAAGAGAGTGACGACATTGTATTCAGTAGGCGTGATTTAGAAGGAAGACAGTATCCACATATGGATCCCATGGTCATCTCTGCCTGGTTCGGTCCAGCTAAAGTTTTCCGAATTCTAATAGACACAGGAAGCTCCGTAAATATCCTATTCAAGCATGCTTTCGACAAAATGAAGTTGTCAATGAAGGATGTGTCTCCCTGCAACAAACCCCTGCACGGTTTCACTGGAGATGCGAAAATGCCCCTCGGGCAACTTGACCTCTTCGTCGAAATAGGAAGTCATCTCCGCTCCGTTGTGCGAAAACAAACGTTCGTACTAATAGAAAACCACTCGGCCTACAACGCCTTCTTGGGAAGACCAGCCTTATCTGACTTCCAAATTGTCCTAGCCCCGTGGTGCCTAAAGATGAAATTCCCAACAGATAACGGAATAGGAGAAGTTGAAGGAGATCAAGACGCGGCTCGAGATTGCTATGTAACTGAACTTCGCAATAACCGTAGGAAGAATAAAGGGAAAGATGCAGAGACTACTCTCTGCATGAAAAGCTTGGAAGCATAGCAACTAAAGAAAGCCCCTCCTCTTCGATACACCAGCGATCCTTTCAATGAACTAGACTCCAGGGATAAGGAGGTGGAGGCTACCGCTGAGCCTGCAGAGGCCAGGGAATTCGTATCTGTAGACAAACATGATTCAAGTAGACTATTAAAAATAGGATCTCAGCTAAAAACAGAATTGAAGGATCAACTCATTGACTTTCTCCGCCACAACTTAGATGTATTTGCATGGACACATGCCGATATGACAGGAATCTCCCCTGACATAGCATGCCACATGCTGAACATCGATCCCACTAAGGTACCGATAAAGCAGAAAAAGAGAAGCATGGGAGCAGAACGATCAGCAGCCCTCGATGAGGAACTAAAGAACCTACTTGCTAATGACTTCATACGAGAAGCCATCTACCCAGAATGGATCGCTAACCCGGTACTAGTAAAGAAAGCTAATGGGAAGTGGCGAACATGCATCGATTTCTCCAACTTAAATGACGCTTGCCCGAAAGACTGCTTCCCGCTCCCCCGAATTGATCAACTTGTGGACAGCACAGCCGGGCACGAACTTTTATCTTTTATGGATGCATACTCCGGATACAACCAGATTCCCATGCACGCTCTCGATCAAGACCACACTAGCTTCATCACTGACCGGGGATTATATTGTTACAAAGTCATGCCTTTTGGACTCAAAAATGCCAGAGCTACCTATCAGTGCCTCGTCAACAAGATGTTCGCGGAATTAATAGGACGAACTATGGAAGTATATGTGGATGACATGTTGGTAAAGTACAGGAGAGCCGACGATCATGTAAGCCACCTGGGCGAGATGTTTCAGGTACTTCGCCGATATGGAATGAAGCTGAATCCTCTAAAGTGCTCCTTCGGAGTGTCATCGGGAAAATTCTTAGGATTCATCGTCCATGCCAGAGGAATTGAAGCAAACCCTGAACAAATCCGGGCTCTAAAAGAAATAAGGATACCTTCCACTCGAAAAGAAATGCAGAGCCTAAACGGAAAGGTGGCTGCCCTAAGCAGATTCATTTCCAAAGCAACTGACAAGTGCGTCCCTTTCTTCGAAGCTCTCAAGAACGACAAAGGAAAGTTCGAGTGGACCAATGAATGCTTAAAAGTCTTCCTTAACCTGATCGAACACCTTCAGAGACCACCAGTACTCTCAACTCCAAACGAAGGCGAAGAGCTATACCTATACCTCGCTGTATCATCTCATGCTCTAAGCGCTGCCTTGGTAAGAGAAGAGGACCACACACAACGCCCGGTATACTTTATAAGTAAGAGATTTACAAGGGCAGAAGCCAGATATCCTAAACTTGAGAAATTGGCATATTGTTTATTGATCGCGTCACGAAAACTGCGACACTACTTCCAATCTCACTCCATCAGAGTTCTAACCGATCAACCACTAAGAAAGGTGCTCCATCGTCCCGACACCTCTGGACGACTCCTCAAATGGTGCATTGAACTAAGTCAGTATGATGTCACCTACCATCCTCGCACCGCTATCAAGGGGCAAGCCATGGCCGATTTCATTGCCGAATTCACTACCAACGAAGGCAAGGATCAATTTGAAATAGCAAAAAACATCAAGTGGAACCTCTTTGTAGATGGAGCATCGAACGAACAAGGCTCGGGGGCAGGTATTGTGATAATCACCCCCAGGGGAAGAAAGCTGTACTATGCATTAAGGTTGGAATTCGCGGCCACTAACAACGATGCGGAGTATGAGGCAGTAATAGCGGGATTGGAGCTTGCCTTAGAAATTGGAGTCAATCCTTTATGTCTTCATAGTGATTCTCAACTTATCGTAAACCAAGTACTAGGAGAGTTCCAGACACGAGGAGAACGACTCACAGCATATCTAAAGAAAACCAAACTGCTGCTCAATCAATTGGACCATTATCTAATCAAACACATTCCTCGAGAAGATAACCAAGAGGCCGATGAACTAGCAAAGCAAGCTAGTATGAAGAATAGCACCATTTCCGGAGCACTAGCCATCTCAAGGCAGCTAGCCCCAAGTTTCGAACAAGTGAATCTGATAACTGCAATCGAAGAAGGAACTTGAATGACTCCTATCCGGAAATATTTGCAGGACGGCACACTACCAGACAAACGTGATGAAGTCAGGAGAATTTTGAGGAAAGCTCCCCGCTACACAATACAAGAAGGCATCCTCTATCGGCGTGGCTTCTCTAGCCCCTTATTCAGATGCGTCGCTGGAAGGGAAGCCAAGGAAATCTTATTCAACATCCATCAAGAAAGTTGCG
The DNA here is from genome assembly GCA_030765085.1 of Allium cepa. Classification (NCBI taxonomy): domain Eukaryota; kingdom Viridiplantae; phylum Streptophyta; class Magnoliopsida; order Asparagales; family Amaryllidaceae; genus Allium; species Allium cepa. Next base: position 379,019,737 of record CM060942.1, on the reverse strand, counting down.
GAGATCACACTGGAGGGCAGACTCTGGCGAAAAAGATACTCCGATATGGATATTACTGGCCCGCACTAAACAAAGACGCCTTAGACTTCGTCAAGAGATGCGACAGATGTCAGAAATTTGCCAAGATTCCTCGACTACCCACAAATGAGATTACTCAAATGACCAGCCCTTGGCCCTTTGCTTTATGGGGAATTGATTTAATTGGCGAACTGCCAACGGGCAGAGGCGGAGCCAAATATGCTATAGTGGCATTCGATTATTTCACCAAATGGGTGGAAGCGGAACCCCTAAATAAAATATCTTCAGCAAAAGTTATCAACTTCTTGATCAAAAATATTCTGTGCAGGTACGGAGTACCACTCAAGATCATATCGGACAACGGACTCCAATTTGACAGCGAAGAATTCGCCGACTGGTGCCAAGAGCATGGAATTCATAAAAGCTTCTCATCAGTAGCTTATCCTCAGGCAAACGGACAAGTCGAAGCTGTCAAAAAAATTCTCAAAACCCTAATCAAGAAGAAACTTGAAAAGTCAAAAGGCGCTTGGGTGGACGAACTTCCTACGGCACTTTGGGCCTACCGCACATCTTTCAGAACATCAACGGGACATACTCCTTTCTCTTTGGCATACGGATCGGAGGCAATGCTCCCTGTCGAGACTATTGTTCCTTCCCACCGTAGGATCCACTACAATCCAGAAGAAAACGAAGAACTCCTCCTCATGTATTTGGATCTGATTGAGGAAAGGAGGAACGATGCATCACTCAAAGCAGCAGCTCACAAACAAAAAGTGGCAGCACTATACAACTCCAAAGTCAAGCATCGCATCTTACAAGAAGGAGATCTTGTCCTCAGGCGAATCTTTCCGCGCCCCGGGGCACTGGACCCCATCTGGGACGGACCATATGTAATTCATAAAGATCTCCACAACGGAGCTTATATTTTGTCAACAGTGGACAGAGAGGTGTTCCAGAGGGCATGGAACATCCGACACCTCCGTCGATACTTTTCTTAACTTGTACTGCCCATATGAAGTGAATTAACAAAGAGAATCAGTGGACGTAGGCATTTTAATGCCGAACCACTTTAAAAAATCTTGTCTCTTTTTAACTTGTTCCTTTATATCTTGGCTGCTTGTTAAGATTTATCCTTTTCTGTTGAACAAAATCCTATGGCATCTCCACTCAAGACGCACCACGGCCTCATCTGGACAAGGCCTAACAGGTACGCTACGATTCTATGCACTCGCCAATGAGACTCTTTTGCTCCAGCATCCCTCTGCTGCGGGTTAACTCATTGCTCGCGACTGCCCTCAAAGCCAACTGTAATGAGCCGATTATAAGTCATCATAAAGGCCGACTATAGCCGATGGCAGCTCATTACGGCGTTCGGCTCGTCGGCAACTGTGAACCTACTTTAAGCACCAACATAAGGTGTGGCCAGCCAGGGGCAGTTCACGGCCAACGGCACCCACGCTAGCCGGCCACGGTAAATCGAATAATACCCACGATTACGGACCATAATGGTTCGGGTAGTTACCGCGCGCGATCTCGGCTCCGATGTGTCTTAAGTACGGCTGTGGTAAAAAAGAAAACTCCCCGCGGAGGCGTAAGATGGGTGAAAAATGTCTCCAAGACCCACAGCTAGGGAAAGTGACTACAAAACCCGTTTGCCACGAACTTAAGCACATCGACGGCCTTCCGTGACTGGAAGTTTTACTTTTCCCATATTTCCATTTCATTTAAATACTTTTCTCCTATCCTGTATAACAAACTCTAAAGTACAGGAAACCAAATAGGGAGCATTCACTCATGAGAATCTAAGCCTGCGTACTGGGTGGCAAGGTACTCAGCTATATCCATGATCAGTTACACAAGACGCTCAAAGCTACCACCTGCCACTAAAACATGAAGGGCGGTACTCTCTTCTCTTGTACATAAATATGTAACTATAGTTTATTCATACGTCACACTAACATTGCAAAACATGAAATTATATTTCGAGCAACAGCTTAACATCAAACACAACTAAAATCACAAGCATATGCATACTTCTCACGCACCACATCAAAATGACAACAACATTTAAACATAACAAAATCAGCTTATGTCATAAAATCACATAAAGCTATTCTTTGCAAATAATATTATTACAGTCACATCAATGTTTTGGACTAACATAAACAACGATAAAGGGAAATAAAAAGGTGGCCAAATCCGGACAAGTAACCAACTGCGTCCACACTTCGCTCTCATCCTACCAACTCCCCCAAGCCTACTTGGCCGCAGGGTCGGAGCTCCCAGCGTGTTGATCGGAAGTTCCACCTGTCCAATTCAAAAGAGGAATTCACTAAACAAACGATAAACGAACAAGTTATGGAAACCCAGAAAGAAAAGAAAAAGAGAAGAATAACTCACCAGCATCCTCCGCTTGATCCTCATCCTCCAGTTGCACACCCGCTTCCTCCGCAGCAAGCAACCGCATCCCCTCCTTCACCGCCGCTTGCTCCTCTTTCGAGAACTGAGCAGTGACCACACCTAGACTAAAAGCCACTCCATCTTCCTTACCGGCATTGACCCTGGCCTCCTCTAAAGCCCGAAGATATATCTTGGCCATGACCCGGGGATAGTCATCCATCCAAGACAAGCTGCCCTCCTTCCAAGTGCGGAAGTACATGTCCTGCAGCATCTCGTCCAGCATCCCCTCATTCTCCTCAAACTCCCTCACCCGGGCCTCGGAAACCTGCAACTTGGCGACAGCGACATCCCTCTCTGATCGGTATCTCAAGTAGTCAGCCTGGAGAGACCTCCTCATCTCCTCCATCTCCTCCTTTAACTTGACTTGAGCCATCTCCGCGACCTCAAGCCTCCCAGACAACTCCTCTACCTACTCGAGATCCGCATTCCGAACCTCATCCACTGTCGCAATGGCCATGTCGATCCGCTCCTTACAGGCGGCCTCCATCTTCCGTAGTTCTGCCCTACTAGCCTTTTCCATGGTCTCTTTCAGCCGCCTGGAGGCTTCCTCGTGCTGAGAAATCTGAATGGCTTGACCGGCAAGCTGTTCGGCCTGATCGGCAACCTTTAGCCGCAACCGAATATTAGCACTCCCAATCTCCTCCCCAGCCTTGACCAATTGAGCATGATGCTCCATTAACTTCTTGGTCTCTTCAGCCACCCGATCGATATTAGCTTTGGCTTCGTCTCCCATGGTAACTACCCGAGTAGTAAGCAGATCAAGATCTAGGGAGTTGGCCTCATCTAGCACTCGTACCATGGGGTTGCGGGGAAGAAGGTGCTCACCCGTGGCCTCATCAAATGAAATATCCCGAGAGCTTGGGTCTAAATCAGGATGACCGGCAAAGGGGTCGCGAGGCACGTCAGGACGCCTTATACGGATAACAGTGGGATTCTTAGAAGGAGGTGGAGGGGGGATAAACTCCGTGCTCTCCTCCGTGGTATCACGAGGAAGCTGAACAGGAAGCTGCGGACCAGGGGAAGGCTCAAATAAGGAACGACTCCTCTTCTTTTTCTGAATGCTCTCTTCAATGGCCCCAAGAAGAGGACGGTATCTGACCACGTCCCCAGGACGACCAGTAAGAGGCTTCGGATTATCAGAAGCTCTCATCAACTTGAATTGTTCAAGGCGGTGTCGAACGTCTGACGTTTTAGCCGCCTGGCCTGCCCCTGGAGTAAAAAACAAGTGTTATGAACATACGACGATCCATAATTCAAGAAACATGTTAAGTTAAAAAGAAATAAAAAGTGAGAATGCACATCTATTATACAAACCCTGTGGAGGAGTGGGATACTGCAATAAGTCCTGAATCTCATTCCAGGACGGAAGTGAACCATAAAATATTTCTAAGTCCCTATCGTAAATGGAATCGACAGAGGACAAAAGTTCACCTTGCACCGCCGGAGTCACCCTGGCTGAGGAGCCCTTAGGGGATAGATCGGCACCAGCCCCGACCTTGCCAGTCTCCTTCGCCTTCTCCGCTTCCGATTCTCCCTCCGATTCCCCGAAGGCCTGGCGGAGAGCCTCATCCAGTTCAGGGTCTTGCCCAGAGGTTAAGGCACCAGCACCACTACCATCCTGACCATCTCCATCTCCTCCGCCCTCCGACTCTCCTTCCATATCGCCTCCTTCGCCCTCTTCCACACCTTCCTCCTCCGCGATGATCGGGCAAGTACTAGGAGAGGGGCCCTCAGACTCCTTAAGCTTCTTGCCTCACACGACGAGATGTTGTGCAAAGGGCTTCCTCTTGCCACTCTTCACCGTGGCCCCCTCCTTAGCTTTAGCGGCTTTCTCCTCAGCTGTGTCCCTCTGCTTAACCACGGACTGGTGCGGCTGGATCAAGTTGTACTCCAGGAGGGTAGCGTTCCTGATCAGGAACGAAGCCGACCTGTCCCGTGCGGGAATGGCCTTTATTTCAGCAACCATCCGCACCAAAGAATCATCTTCCACGACTGCAATGCCACCTGTCGCTAGCAAGAAATAGAAGCGTGTCAGAAGAAGCACTAGAGTCAGAACATGGAAAATATAAATGAAATTCATCTTACAGCCGGAAGTGAAAAGGCGGAAAGAAACAGAATCGTCCTTGATAAAAAACCATTCTTTCTTGAACATGGTAAACTTTGAATATAAGTCTAAGACCGGTTTGAAGGGCACGGCCGCTTCTAGACTAATATATGGAGACCCCTTCTTGTAGCCTCTCAGGTTATACAAATATCGAATTTCCCGGTTAGAAGGAGGGCGCCCGTACCTCCTCTGGAAGATAACGAAAAGGCTCACCAGAATGGCATAAGAGTTCGGCTGGAGTTGGAATGGAGCCCCCTTCAAATATGTGGTAAAGCTAACTATCCAGGCATTGATAGGAGGGATAGCACCACACATGCAATGATATCTGCTGTAAGCAAAGTAGACTTCGGGGGGATTATACGGCATCACTCCATCTCCCGGCAACAGCATGCGAGCCCTGTCTATCCCGAAGGAACGGGATATAACATCAAGTTGCTCCTACTTTAGGGAGCTAGGAAAGCAATCGGGAGGGGAGACCAGAAGTTCCTGGGGACCGTACCCATCCACTAACGACCTCGGGGAAGGCCCATGTGGCACCGGTCTTGGTTGGGCTGGGGGCACGGAGGAGGATGACTCTCCTCTACCTTTAGATTTCTTTTTATCCGATCGGGTTTCCGCTTTGCGAGACATTTATCTGCAGCACAAGAAAAACACGGTGTTAGAACAAGAAGTATAGAACATAAACAAGCAAGTATCTAAAGCAAGCGTATAAAAGCCTAAGATTTCGCTCAAGATTCAAATTTCCGAGTCTCATTCGGTATATGCCTCATTCGGTAGTTCCATTCGGCATTGGAAGTTCATCCGGTATACAAGTCCATTCGGCTATGCAAGCACACATTTTCATTCGGCAGTAAAAAAGCCTTCGTGTTTATTCGGCATCAGATTTATTCGGCAGTAAAGTTCATTCGGCAAAGATATACCTGATTCGGTAAAAGCTTGATTCGGCAAAGAGTTGATTCGGCTAGAGATTGATTCGGCTCTCGTTGGTTCGGTAAGGAATAACTAAGGGGGGGTAGCCCCTATATATAGACGAGCGCAGGAGCACCGGACCAACCGGTTCGGCATACCGGACCAAACAAAAGCCGAATGAAGCTATCCAAACCAGCGAAGACCAGAAGCAGGGGGCATGCAAAGCGCCTCACTCAGATAAGTACCGGACTTTAGGATCTACTGATAAAATAGAGATTATGATAACGATGAATAAGTAGTAAGTCTCCCACTAACATGGGTTAATCATTTACACATGTACGCGACCACGAACGGTCCACAGACATGCTCTGAATGGCTATTGACCCTACCGTCGTGAGAATTTACACTTTGACATCCTTTTAAAACTCATCGGTTGAATGGATATTTGGTTCTGATAATTCTGAAATGGCTAAGCTACTTACACATGTACGGGGTTGCAAACGATCCTTAGGCATGCTCTGAGCTGGCGATAAACCATCTTCGCAAACGATCCAGGGACCCACTCGAACGTAAACCTGGCATCAATAATGCTAAGCCCCCTCGGGGCACACCTACTCGCCTCGAACGGCACCCGACCTCGAATGGTCGTCATTTGAAATCACATTAAAACCGTAAATTCCTTTGTAGGACATCAGCAGGATACGAACATCCAGCTCATGGCATTACAAAACAAGCTTTCTTATCGTAGGGAAACAAAGCGCGACACATGCAAGCACGTGCCCCACTTTGGGGGGCAAATGTTGGGCGAATTTTCACCCAGAAGATCTCGAGACCGAGAAGCGTCAGTTTCACCTGGGTTCGCAACCTCCATTCCATCCGATTCCTAAGTCCATTCGGCATTTCAAGCAAAAGCTCATTCGGCAATACAAGCAAAGTTTCATTCGGCATAACAAACATACGGTCCAAGCTCCTGCCGAATCAACCCCCAACTCCACCGGTCCGACACAATTTCCATCCATCACCGGTCCAACCCCTTTCCCACCATCACCGGACCACCATCACCGGTCCAACCCATTTCCCACCACCAAGACCGGACCAACCCTCAAAGCACCGGTCCAAACCACAACCGGTCCAAACCACAACCGGACCGACCACAACCCCTTCAATACCGAACCAAGGTAAGGCCGAACCAAGTGGCTATCTCATCACTGAACCATCCACAACCGGACCAAGCTCCAACCTCTCCAAGCATGGCCGAACCAAGGCTTCGCCGAACCAGAACGCTACCAGGCCAGATTGCTTCAGCCCGGGCCCACCAGCAGCTGTATACATCCAAGACCCCTGCCCCCAGCCTCACTCTATAAATAGAGGGGCAGGGGTACAACAATGGCAGACAAGTTTGAGAGCTCAAGCATGGAAGGAACTTTCAAACTACTTTCATATACTTGTACACAAAGCATTGTACTTGTAATCTGAAAGAAAGAAGATAATAACATATAAAGTGGACGTAGGCACGTTCTGGCCGAACCACTATAAATCTGTGTGTCTTTTACATTTCAGCCCCTGCTTTTTTCACATTTACATAACTCATCTAAATCATTAAGAATCACATAAAATCAACTAAATCACACGACTTGGAGGTGTTTGTCCATTTTTTGCGCAAACAAGTGAAGTCTCAATACCTTGAAGAAAATGATCCAAAAGTCCTTTGAATGTTGGAGGTGCCGCTGTATTTATAGTGAATTCCCATGCTGGGTCGTAGGTCGTGACTGACCTAAGATAGGTCGCAAGTCGTGGCCGACCTAATAGACATGGGTTGCGACTCAATAGGGGTGCACTTGTTCGTTTGGACACACTGGCAAGCAAGTCCTAGGTCGTGAACGACCCAACTGGTGGCTGCATAAATGAAGCAGTATTGAGATTTATCTTCGTAGTGATAGGTCGCGAGCGACCTATCATAGGTCGTAGGTCGCAAACTTTTTCCTGAAGATGGTTGGATAGCATTGCACTTAACTCTGGAACGAGCTAGTAAGCAGTAGGTCGTGGTCAACTTAGCAGATCATGGTATAAGTGAAGCGGCATAGGGATTTTACTTCATCTGCTTAGGTCGCAAGCGACCTATTATAGGTCGTTAAGTCGTTATCCTTTTCAAGTCGCTCCATACTTTAGATCGGTACATATCCTTAGGTCGTGTTGAACTTTCTGTAGTTAGGTCGTCCCACCTTTTAGGTCGTTAATTCGTTATCCTTTTTAAGTCGCTCCATACTTTAGATCGGTACATATCCTTAGGTCGTGTTGAACTTTCTTTAGTTAGGTCGTCCCACCTTTAGGTCGTTAGGTCGCTGAGATAATTATGTCATTAGGTCGTTGAGACTATTAGGTCGTCAAGTACTCTTAGGTCGTTGGGCTGCTGAGTTATAGGTCGCGGAGTTTTAGGTCGCGACAGAAATAGGAGTTAAACAATCCCATCACGATGATCCATCATGAGGGATTCTAGTCCAAATGGACATTCCAACTTATGGAAATTCTACGTAGCTACGAATTTCAAATGGACACTCACACCGAGTTCCAACACCTTCACAAATTTTAAATGGAAGGTACTTGTCCATATCCTCAGTTTAGAAAACATATTGTCATATACATATAGTACTTCATTTCACATTTCGTACATATCATACCTGTGTAAACTTACATAGGATTTTCATAATAATGACTTTCCAAAATGATGGTTTTCGAATTATTACATTCACATATATAAGTTCCGAAAACCACAATATCTCATACCCATAACAAATAGAGGATTTCTAAATTTTCCATCCTGTTTAAAATTTTCCTCTAAATCGATTTGAAAATTTTAAGGTTATCTCAAACCCAATTCACATTCATAATTCAATTCATTATCGACTTCACATTCGATTTGGATTTCACGTTACATCGTCAATTCTCAACACATAATTGATGTCTACCGATATATAACCTCTAAGCTCGTACATCTCAGAGAAGGGTGTTAAGCTGAAAGAATAAATTCCCCGCCACCATAGATATATATTTAATAGAGATCAATTGCTATGTCATCAATTCTCAATGTTAGACATACAATCCAAATCGACTATCCAAAATTCAAAGCTCAACTTATATTGTTTTTGATGTCGAAGTTAAACTCAATTTAACTCAAGATTCAATCTTTTTGAAAAATTTCAAGTTGAACTAATTGTTCAAATTTCCCATAAATATCTTTACAAGATATATATAATTTTCCACACTTAACCATTTGAAACAAATTTCAAATATTCATTTTTTTCAATTTATCTTTAAAAGATAGAATTTCAAACTTTCCATTTCATGTTGGGAAACATTTCTATACTTATTTAATAATAAGTAATTCACAAATCCATTTAATTTCAACACTTGAAAAATATTCAATATATTTAAATCATAATCAAGTATAAATTCCATTCTTTAAGGAAAGCGTTCTTTTAAACACATTTATTTGGGTCAAAACGAATGTTGCGTAAAACATTGTTACGACGACCCAAAATCACTAGTATAGGGATTCAAATTTAAGATAGATATATAAATCCCAATACTATATAAAACATTCCCTTTCGGAAACCATTTACTATAACAACAGTGTTATAGTCCACTATTTCCTTATTTCTCAGAAACGTCTATTTCAACAATGAATGTTGAAATATATGTATTCGATAGTTAATACATTTTTTAAAACATCTTTTAAGACAATTAACTTCGTTCTTTTAAATTTCACTTCTCCAAATCATACCCGCTTTATTTAATAATATATTCACTGTCCAAAATCGTGAATATACATCGTTTACCAAATTCAATGTTTCTACACATTTATTTAAAGGATTATCCACTGTCCAAAATCGTGGATAAAATTCCCAACCAACATTTACTATCACAATATTTAACTTAAAGGATAATTCGCTGTCCAAAATCACGAATATATCTCCTTTAATAACTTCTATGTTTCATTTATCAAATTCAATTGGTTCCGAATTTATAAACAATCTTTACAAATTCCATTTCTATTTATAAAACTTCGATTTGTAAATCTCCTTTATTGATTCAATTGAATTTATATAACTCAGTTATATACCAAAAGTCCATATTATAAGTTAAGTACTTATAATCCATTTATTTTCTAAATCATTCTTCAAAACATTTGAAATCAATTTTCAAAGGAATTCAGAATCAAATTCCCAAGTTATAGTTTAATGAACCGCTCGGCTATACTAAATTGACATATCATTTTATTTCACAATTATTACTTTGGAGATATTCAAAATATTGGATTTAAACCAATTCATTAATTCACTTAACTTATATTTTATTTTTCATAAATCTCAACAATTCGATAATGGTTTTCGAATAATTGGAACTCAAATCTAAGGAAACCTTACCGAAGAGAAACTATCGCAAACCTAAAATTTAGAGAGCTACAAAAGAAAGGGGGATTGTCCGAAAAAGATTTGAATTTTCAAAATACCATTTATTTTCAAAAAAAACAAATTTTTTTTTATACTTCATTAGATTTGAAAAACGTTTTCTTTAAAGTGATTCTAGTGACTATTCATATTAAACATCATAAACTGAGCTTTGTATAAACCAAAGCTCTGATACCACCTTTGTAACGACCCGCCCTTCTGACCGCCCCTAGTCGGTAATTAAACCAATTTGAAATGTTCAAAATGACGGATTGTTATTCAGTTTATAGAGTTTAAACAGAATCAGCCACGGAAACACAGAATAATTATATTTCACATGATGAATTTTCTTACATATATTAGAGTTTGTACAATGCATTAATTTATACAGCGGAATATTTCTTTAAATACAAAAATAAATCCCCGAAAAACTAAAGTGAAGTGTTTTCCCCTTCTCTCTCTAACCTCGCTGCCTGAAAATCTTCAAGCTGTAAAATACTGGGTCTGACCCGAGTATTACATTCAAAAGAAAATAATACACGGATCAGTATAATTCAAACTCAGTTATTAGTGCATAGAGGAAATAATAATCAATTGACAATTGGACGACAGTCAAATATAAATTCACCTATCCGATCCTTTCGACACAGAAAACGGATAACGGTAAACATAACACTTAACAGTGTAACAATAAATCAGTAGATTCAAATTATCAACGAAGATAGATGAAGGGATTATTATTGAAGATAATTTAGAAAAAACATCAGAATTTGCCTAAACGGCAATTAACAACATAATCATCAAATTAAATCAAACAATTCAAACAATTAAAATATCCTTAAAAACATCAATACTGATTGGCTGCAGTACACGCACGCGTGCACTGCCTCGCCAATACAGTCTATGAAATACGCAGAAGATCAATGAATCAAAAGTAATTGAAATATCAATAAAACCTATGCTATGTGGCTGCAGTACACGCACGCGTGCACTGCCTCGCCACAACCGCACGTGAAATCATCACAACAGTGAATACTAACAGCGATCAAAACTGCAGAGGTTAAGTCACGACTATCGTGACTCAATACAACTACAAAGTAACTTAATGAAGTATAGTAGAGTGCATAAAGGAAGTGATATCACAACCAGGCAATGAAACTCAAAACAACAAAGACTAAACAGTCCATACATGTCAACCGGCAGTATACAAAGTCGACAAGTATTTCATGTACAAATGCACATCTGGATGCATGAATAACCCTTAGTGGCAAATAAACAAAATCAACATGTATGCAACAGTGAGTTAAATTAGACAATACAATTCAAACTCAACACTGCAATGGCCATAGCCAATTCGACACTGGTGTCAACTACAAGGTGCAGTTCAAGTCCAATTGCAATGAATCAGAGATCACAAAAATCAAACATCAACTAGTTCAAATGGTCGAGACAAAACTGAGTCAGTAATTAAGTCACCACTATAAAACTGCAGTTGCAAACAGTGACAACATATATGTATAATACAGCAGATCCAAATTGCTCAGAAATGAATACAAAATGACTAGAGTCGAACTAACATAGCAACAGTATGCTGAAATATACAGACAAGAATGCCTGTGTTGAGAAACAAAGTTCATAACCAAACTGCAATTGTCACAAAGGCACAAGGCCATCAACATTGAAGTGGATCGAGCAAGTGCAACCATTAAAATGTACTGTTTTTTTTTTCAAAACAAAATATTTGAATTCAACAATGCAACAAAATGAGACTGCAGACACCACGTAAATACAAGGGCAGAACTGCACTAAAAACTGCAACCACCACAAGATCATGAGGGCAAAACTGCAACAGTGCACAGTGAAGCGAATACGAGATAAAGAAGCACAGCAAGCATACAACCACCAAACTGGGTCAAGCAAGGGCAACACAGTGACAAGCTACCCAGATTTCAAAATACAATCATGTACAACATGACTGCAATTTCAAGAAAGCACCATCAACCAAGATGCAAAGGTCAAGTTAGCACACTCAACACAGTGCAAGCACAAGTGCATACAAGAGGTCAAACCCAAGCAAACTCGGGCTCAACGCAATTTGTTCATTCAGTATTAAGCAAAAATCAATTCTTATAAGGACATAATGCACGTACACAGTGCATAGAAAAGCAACTCAGAGTTTCAGATGAACAAGTAAACACAAAAGCTACAATTCAAAATGAAAAATTAGGTTTTTTTTTAATAAGTCAGTGCTGAAGTTCAGATGGCAATCAAGTTGAAGCCATGATCAACAGAAATCAAGTCGTGGTGGCCAACAAATGACCAAAGTCAACAAGTGACAGGGGTACAGATGCATAACAGTGCCAAAGTCCAGTATCAAAAATACCCAAGGTTCAAATCCAAACGTAGCTGTAAGTTCGAACAGATACATTAGTAATTTAAGAACCAATGTTAAGGCCGAAGTCAAAATACCATTATAAAATCGAAGTCGAAGTTGAACAAGTCATAAATCGACATCGTGGTGGCCAACAAATCCAAAATCAAAGCAAAGTTAAAATAAAACAAAATCAAATGGCCGAGAATGCTCAAGTGAAAAATTCAATCAAGTGGGTACAAAAAAATTCAAGGGCATCGAATTATATACAAGCAGTAAAGTGAATTAGAAGTGAGTGAATAACACCACTTCAATCGAAACCAAAGCCGATTATACAAGAACGAGAACGAAATCAACATCAAAATCCAAACAAGCAGAGGAAATCACTAAATCGCAAAATTAAAATAGCTAGACAGTTTAAATTTAGATGTGAGTAAATTAAATTACTCACCTTACGTCGACGAGGCCCAAGGAACGATCGAACGAAGCGAAGACGAGCGAAAACCCTAATTTGATATAAAGGGACGAAAGAGGATTCGTGGCCGCCATTATTGTTTCTTTCGATTGGGTTTTTTTTTCTTTGAATGATGAACGAGACATTGGCCATGCTTTGAAATGGGGAATGTGCGTGAATTTGGGCGTGGTTGAAGGCATAGATTATGGCGTGAATTTTGGGATAGGGTTGCTGGTGAAAAAAAATAAAGTATGTTATATATATATATATATATATATATATATATATATATATATTTCATTTCAAATTCAATTTGTTTTGTTAAATTCTCTTTGACACGTTTATATGTCGTATACTCATATATCAACTCAGAACGCCACGAAAATTGAAATCTGATAATGATACAATATTCCGGACCCAATGGAACAGGTTTTATCGAATTCCGAGACCGTGCCTCGGAAGGCTATTTTTAAATTCAATTTAAACGATAAAATTTCCAAACTGTACGAATCACTTTCATAATCAATTCTGAAGCTTCTATTATCTTCAGTATAATCAATGTGAGTTTTCTAAGCCTTTAAATTATTTTTAATCAGCTTAAAATTGAAGATTCAAAATTTTATTCAATTTTTAATAGATTAAATTCTAAATTTTAATCGCCAATTCATAGTTATATTGGGAATTCAAACTAAACAATCATTCAAATATTTAAAATTAATTTAAATATTTTCGATTTAAATTGTTCAAAATTCAGGGTTGTTACATAGTTATTGAAGAGTCCGAGATCGGTTAGGGACATATTCTTTGTCCAAACTGAAAACCCCTTTAATAACTATTATACGTGGAGTATGATCCAGAATGAAGCGGTTGGAATGATGACGTTGCTCGGTTTAAAGAAAGAGAATGATAATGGATTGCTTGACACTTGTGTTAAATTTGAAATGACTTAAACATAAGCCATGCCGGGCCAATGAGTTTAGCCACCTCAAAGCAAACACACTTCTTCGTAAACTGCTCATTACTTGTTTTTGATTGGTGCGCACCCTTGAATTGGGAGTGTTGTTTCGCGGTGTTGCGATCGTTGCGGCGATGCGCTCTCACCAGTGCGGATCAAGCAAACGGTAGTTTCACTGCCTTGGGCATTGCCTCATGTGCCTTGTCATACTCGTATCCCTATGCGCGACCACTACGATTTGTTTTTTGTTATACCTATGGAGTACTCCCTGATAGCCCACTAATTTACTATAGAGTTTACAGTGTTGTATAGACGATGACACTTATATAAAATGTTTTAAGAGGGATAATGATAACGCCTTAACGTTATTTTGATACTTTATATTACTGATAGGCATTATCTACTTAGCGTACACTACTATTTATAGATAGTTTAATGGATCCTTAGAGGATGATTATCCCAAACATCTATTGAGTTATTTGTATTTCCAGTTGTTATTTCACTTGAGTTGGATTTATTGATATTAGAATGTTAATCCTGACTCGAGTGTTTTGTGTTTTGCTTTACGCTCGGGTCAGACAGAGTCTACCAATATTCGAGACTCACCTTTGGAGTTGGAGCTTCGCTTGGAGATCCAGCTATCCATCCAGCTTTCAGATATTCAGTTGATTCCAGTGATGTATTCTGATATTGTATATTGACTATTATATTCGAGACTTCTATTGTAACCTATTAACTCTGTTATGTATATAGTAGCTTCATGAACAACTATTCATTTATTTCCGCTGCATAGTGCTATATTACTCTATGTCTGTGATTCTATGATTGTTTATTTACTGTATATGCTGAGTTTGCTAAATTTAAATTAACAATTCAGTATTTTGAATTATTCAAGTCCGACATGTGCGGGTGCGAATGGTCCAAAATATCGGGTTGTTACATATTTAGGTTTCATTTGAAAATTTTATACTTGATTAAACAAATTAACAATATAATATTGGATACTGAATAAAAAATTAAATTATTAAAAGATATATGTCTCATTTCATATATTGCATGGTGCATTCATGATAGGATCCATAAAGTTTCAGTGCTTAAGTGAACAATTATGGGCAACAATACCCAACTTTTAATATTTTTCTTCCGTGTTCATAAATTATTTTAGGTTGGTAACTTAGTTTAATGGTTAACTACCCACATCGAATCGGCTTATTTAAGTTTGATTCCTAATGCATTATAAATGAATTAGTTTAGTATAGACTAGTTTTCAATATACCTCAATTTATAATTTATTTTTGAAAATTTAGTAATGGTTAATACTGAACCAACCATTGCCTGCTCCTAGTTATAATGACCATATTTTTACATTTTTTTACAAGAACGTTGTTTATTCTTAGAAAAATAAAAAAAACAAAGATTGTGTATTAAGCCATACTATGGGGAAGTTTTCTATAATTCAACACTTCTGTTCTAAGCACGTGTTATGTATGTCAAAAACAAATATAATCAACTTCATAAAAGTTATCTTAGTATTTATATTTATATGAATTTACCACAACTCAATGTAATTAAAACAACAAAATCAAAAAATAAATAAAAATAGAATAGTTCTAAGTGTACGCACCAATGCAGTTTTAGTTTCATGAAATCATTGTAGTTTAAAGAGCAGTAAACCGATGTAGTTTAAATTCTCCCAAACAAATATATTTTTTATTTATTAAAAATTGCATATTGCTAGAAAGTTCATGAAATTAATAAATGTCATTGAAACATGAAATTGCTAACACGCTACTTTTACAATTTTATACTTATAAAACATGCTTATGGCAATGTTAGTAAAATATTATTGAAATATGAGAATTAACTATGTTTACCAAAAGTTGTCAAAGATAATATCATGAACAATGTTAAAAAGATATTATGTAAAATAAAGAACGCGACAATACCATGCAAGTGTTGCAAAATAAAAAATAGAATATGCAACATTTTTTGTATTGTTCATTATTGAGTTTTACAACATTTACTAAATATTATAGAATACTATAGATTTACAATATTAAAAAAATTTAGTATAGAAAATTTCACGATATTTTATATATAAAGATTTTGCAAAAATTAATTTAATAAAATGTAAAATAACCATTGTTGAAATAGTTTCATATAACTACTAGATAAAACTTGTAGATAATTTTTGATAGCTACATTAGTATGAAAATGTTGTTCAAAAAAACATAGCACGAAGTTTTCTTCTCAAAAAATGGTGTTAAAGTTCTACCATTTCTACAATACTTTGGTCCATTGCTATTGAATCTATGTTTTAAAATTATTTTTATTATACTGCAAGGACTTATAAATCAAAATTGATCTCCAATATGTGGACTATTCAGTATTTGGGAGTAGGGTGAATAATGAAAAAGTATTTTGAAAGTCAAATATCAAATTTCTTATATTATAGAATTAATATGAGCATTATGATTAAGATATACAAGAAAAAATTAAGGAAGACTGAATTTCATATATAATAGAACAAATGTGATTTACAATATCTTTAGTACATAGGTGAAAAGATTTTGAAATGGTAATGTTCGAAAATTAAATGGTGAGTTTATATTGAAATGAGATAATTTTGACCGAAAGGGGAAAAATTAAGAACCAAAATAATAATAATAAAGGCTTAAATTATGGAGTTATGAGCATTTGGATTAAGCTTAAGACTAAATTATAAAAATGGAAAAAACTGTAAGAATTTGAATTTCTTATATAATAAAATAAACTGCTTTTTTGATATCTTGAAGAGAATTTGGCAAATTAAAGCTAAAACATCGTAGAGGAATGGGAAACTTTTGTTAGCTAATGATTTGCAGAAAATATTTAAAATAAAATATACTAAAAGTGCCAAAAAGCATCATAATAATCAAAAGCACAAAAGAGTGAATGGATAATAATATTATACCTAGCGACAAAACACAAATCAAATAAAATTATTCCATAAAAATTAAACATTCCAAAACCTGTGTTATAATTTCTTTATACGACAAAGACATCAAGATCTATATATGAGTAAACGTAAAAGGCTTAAACTCCAACATACCACATCAATTTGATCCAATCCAAAATAAAAATAAAGATATTATCAATTTCAACAATACCCTAAAGCTTAGAATTTGAGCAACAGAATCAAACTAAAATCTCACATTAAGTCTAGTGGAACCAAATCTAACATTACTTAGAAGCAAAAAGATCAACCTAAGAATTAGGAGGGTAGTGCTTATAGTTAATCGGAAATGAATGGAAGGAAATGGAAGAACTATGGATTTTGAGTTAGAATAGTAAAATAATAATTTATATTATTTTCTAAATGGGAAAAATGGTTCGTTGATTTAGAGCTTCAAGATAGAAAAAATGGAAACATATTCAAATGCTCTAATTATAGCTACATAAAAACAATATATATAGCCTATGGGGTGAGGGTAAATGAAAAAATAAATTAAGGACATAAAAAGAAAATTGATATCAATATTAAGGAGTGGTGAGTAAATGGATTAACAATTAATGAGGTGAATGTATCCCAAAAGTAAAACATTAGATTTCTTATGTAGTAAAATAAGAATGGGAATATGAATTGAGATTTATGGAAAAAGTTTTTGTGAGTGGTTGAATTGCTTATATAAATAATATGTGGTTAACATTAATGTTCACATATTGAAGAAAAGATTCATGAATAGTAACATTTGAACAATGTTTGTTAAATTTATATTGGAACCAGGTAATGCTAAGAAGGTAAAAAATTCGGAGTAAAAATATGGAAAAAATGCTTGAATTGAAGAGATATTTGCATTTGGGTAAAGAAAAAAATTTGTGAGAGGTTTAATTTTTTATATAATAGAATAGATTCCTTGTTAGTGCTCTTTAAGGGAATTTGGGAAATTGGAGCTAAATTATCCAATGGAAAATGTGGAGTTCTTTTTAGCTAATAGTTTGAGGGAATGACTAAAATATACTATACTAAACGTGCAAAAAAAATACAATAATCCTATTTCAAAATCACAAACGAGTAGATAAATAATAATTCCAAGCCAAGCTAACAGAACACAAATTAAAAAAAAAAGAGTTCATTCATAAAAATCAAACATACCAAAACCTACGTTATATTTTCTTTATTTGACAAAGGGATCAAGAGTTAAATATGAGTAAAATTAAAAGAGCAAAACTCCAACATACAACATCAATTTGATCCAATACAAAAAAAAAAAATCAAAGCAAACAAATAATAAAGTTTAGCAAAAACCCCAACCATGCTCAGTGCTCGATAAACAAATTCATATAAAAATCTTATATCGAGGTTAACAGAACTAATTCTAACATTACCTGGGGAGAAAGATCAGTTCGAGGATTATGGTGCTTGTGGTCGTTGATTATTAGATACAAACAGGATATATGGGAAGTGAATAGTGGGTTTGATTTGGAACAAGAAAAAATCATTTAGGTTATTTATTCTCTAAAGGAATAAAATTGCTTATTGATTCAATGGTTTGTGAACATATTGAATAAATAGAAACTTATAAGATGTAGTAATTGTACCTACATGAATGAATATTCACTATGTGAGGTGCCGGTAGATAAGAAAGAAACAAAGGATAAAAGAAAATTTGATCTCTAAATAAAAATAGTTGAATATATGAGGTGAGAATGAATGAGTAGAAAGTACTGTAAAGGTAAAATATTAAATTTCTTATATAGCAGAAAAGGTAATAGCATTTGTATCAAGATTTATAAGAAATAAATTGTATGTGGTTGAATTCATAGTATAATAGAATAAATGTGATAAAGTAATTTTGACATATTGGTGAAAAGGTTTAGGAATGGTAACTCTAAACATTAATTAGTTAATTATATTGGAATGGGGGTAATGTTGAGAAAGTGAAAGATTAATTGGCCAATATATGAAAACAATACTTGAATTAAAGAAATTTGTGCATTTCGATTAGGATTAAGTTTGGAAAAGAAAAGAGAAGAAATAATGAGTGATTGGACTTTTTATATAGTAGAATAGAATAACTTGTTTGAGATCTTCAAGAGAATTTGAGAAATTAGTGTTTCATCGAGTGCATTAGGCAGTAGATAATTTGGTCAAAATTTCAAAACAATTTTTTTAATCAATTTAAAGCAACCTTATGGTGTGTTAATAAAAATAAATTGGTACAGTAAATTGCATTAAATGCGTTAAAATGTAGTTGTTAGGTTACATCAGATATCTTAACGTAAATGATTAGTGCTTTAATTATATTTAACGTATCCAAAGGAATTTGACAGGTTTCATTAGGTGTGTTAATTTTAATTATTTGATGCTTTAAACTATATTCAATGCATCAAAAGTGACTTCAATGGTTACACTTAGGGTTATGGCAATTAAAATTTCTTATTAACTGTTGAAATGTATTATGATATATATGATGTTTCTACTGACCACTTTTATTTGGGAATATCTAATTAATTTTAAACATTAAATTAATGGTTTTTATTTAGCAAATAATCCTCTTTTAATAAATAAATTATGATAGTAAGCTTGTTTTGAATTTTTTTTTATAAAAGTATGTAATTTGACGAAAATTAAAACTACAAACAAAAATCGTTTTTTGAAATTTCGAATTTTCATTGACCAAATGTTGTTGGGACATATTGTGTACGCTAGTATACACATATATATAATTAAGAAAACAAGTTCACTAACTAAAATGGTTTGATTTAAAAACTAATTAAAATGTACTTAAATAATTAAGTAAGAAGTGGACTTTTCATTTTCTTTTAAAAATTAACAAACAAAAAAAATAAGACAAAGGTACTTTAAAAATGAAGATGTGATGACTCAGTGACTTCAAGGGGTGTGTTGTCAAATTTCTAAAGATGGTAGTGGTATATTTTAATGAAAGGTAATTTTGGTAATTAGCTATTTTCCATTTAAAAAAAGGAACATTCTTTACTTTTATAAAGTAAATTAAAATTAAAAATGTTTTATAAGCTTTGTAGTCATATAGAGTTGCATATATATGCTACAGTATTAAAATAATATTCTTACGTACCATAATCTAATATGTTTAAATGGGTTTATATATATTGTTGTTAGAATATAAAGGTTATGACAGTGTTATATATGTTATTACATAAACTTATACTGATATGCTGAATGATATATAACATATATACTAGTGATATATATTGTTGATCTGAAAGTGTATATATATAAGTATTGTTCCAAATTTCATTATGTTTGATATTTTAGTATACGTGTTTTAATTTAAGGCAACGATTTTTGAAATACAGACACACACACACACATATATATATATTTAAATTTAAAATGTGTTTGGATTTAGAATATGATTTTATATGTATATATATTGTTATATATATCCATATATATAAGTTCACTTATACCATTTATCATCATCGATCTAGTTCTGATTTGATTTCGTAAATTTCTGTTATCACCCTTGATCGTCGGATTCGTGCCAATTTAGCTTTACTTTGGAATTCGTGCTTGGATTCGTAAGTCAATCTCAGTGTCCATATCAGTGTGTGCATCCGTGTAATCTTCTGTTCTACCTAGCCTCGAAAGATGAGCAATCACTCACGATTAATGTTCTTATATTTATTAAATTTGATTTCAATTGAAACGACAATTGAAATTTTCCGCTGTTAGTTATTTACATTGTTATATATATATGCTATCTATTCACCTATGATATTTGACACCATTATCTGTTATTTATGATACATGCCTGTTATATTATTATCATATCTGTTATCACTCTTCAAGTTCCCTGTTAGTATAGATTCACTATGGGTTAAAATGATACATACCCGAACGATCTGTAGAATAGGAGAAAATCGTTTTGGGTTGAAATGATAGACCCAAGCAATTTTCGTTGAATTGAATTTGCGATTACAAGTTGAAATGATATATACCCGTATATATTTAAATTACAGATTGAAATGATAAATATCCGTATCACTTGACCACAGGATAGAAAATTATATACAGACACCGCGGTCTATATATATAAATATTTTGAAAATGATTTATATGGTTTTGGAAAGAAATATATGGTTTTATATAAATATTGATTTCAGATATTATATATCAATGTTACTTTATATATAATTAAATTCCTGATTTTAAGCTATGTATATATTTGTTTTAATATAAAATAAATCAATAACAAAGTTTGATTTTATTAAATATAATTATGGTTAAGTATTTAAATTTTATATTAATATAGGGTTTATAATGATTTTAATAAATTAAGGCTGGGAAGAAAGGTTTGAAACTGGTTTGAAATTATATTTAATTAATAATTATATTTAATTAAAATCCATTTGGAACTTATTGAATTTGAGATTTTAAAGGATATGGTTTTTATAACTTGACTTTGGTTAAGGTAATTTAAATGAATATTTCAAGTTTGATTAAATTAAAGGAAATATTTAGTTTAGATTATTCGAGATTTATTTAAGTGATATTAGATTTATTACGTGGATATTTCAAAACGAGTAATGAAGATGAATTTAGATATATATGAAATATTCAAATTTAGTTTTGAAATGTTTGAATATTTAAAGCTTTGGAAAATATTGAAATTGAAATGGTATATTTTGAGATTCAAATTTGTTTTGAAACGAATATAATTTGAAATGCTTTATTGAGAAACTAAATGGAATTGAAATTGATGATTTAGACTTGATTAAATTTGAATTCTTGAATTTGAATTGACTTGGAATTGATTTGTGAGATTTAAGGAAGCTATTTTATTTTATAAAGTATTTTAAATTCTATTTGAAACTATTTATATATTTTACTTTATAAACTATTTTTAGTATAAACTATTTTAATGTATATCTCTTTTATATAAATTATTTTACTTTATAAACTATTTTACTTTATAAACTATTTTATTTTATATACTATTTTAATATCTAAATGGTTTAAGTAGCAGAAGTTATGATTACAATTTATGATTTTCAAAGTGTTATAATTTCAAGTGTTTTGGTTTCGAAGTGCTCTAACTTTGAAGTACTATGATTTTTGGAAATGGATATATTTGAAATGGAAATGATATCTTATTTTGTTTTGAAATGGAAACGATATCATATTGATATGGTTTTGAAACGGTAATGATATTTTTTTGGTTTAGAAGTATATACTATTTTGAAATGACCGCGGTGTTATAATAACGTTTGGTAGTTAAAGAGACCAGGATCAGAAGTTGTCATACACTCTGCCAACTCCGAAAACCACTTTAATAACTGTGTACATGGTGGAGATTCCAGAATGAAGTAGGATGGTGGTGGCGATCCCATTGAGGTATATACATGGACCCGACACCAGTGAGTTGGCATAAGATGGCTAAAACATGAGCGATTCCGGGCCAATGAGGTAGCTCCTCTGATCGGACACACTCCTTCGATACCATTCTATTACTTTGTGATTGATTGGGTGCACCTTTTATTTTTAAATATATTATACTTTACTTTAGACATTATTATAATAGCGTATATTACTGCATAGTATATAGTTTAGCAGATCCTTAGAGGATGGTTATCCCAAACATCCCTTGAGTTACTTGTATTTCAGTTGTTATTTCACTTGAGTTGGATTTATTGATATAAGAATGTTAATCTTGACTCGAATGTTTTGTGTTTTGCTTTACGCTTGGGTCAGACTAAGTGATATAGCTTTTGAGACTCACCTTTGGAGTTAGAGCTTCGTTTAGAGATCCATCTACATCTTTTCAGCATGGAGTTATTCAGTTGATCCCAGTGATGTATTCTGATATAGTATTTGTGTGACTCCCCACCCCGAGACCCACATTAACAAAAAGAATTACTAGGTAATTCTGTCTGCTAATGCAGAGAATAGGGCTGGTTAGAAGCGACCATCTATGGCCTTGTCTTAAATATTTATTGAATAAGTCGACAATTGCTATCTATTTTTTTCCTACTCAAATGGATCGGCATATCCAATAAATACATGATACAAAACTATAGGTGGCAAATGGATCTATTAGAACAAAATACAATAACAGAATGCATATCATATCACAGAACAGTAATCGTCAAATGTATAAATACATATACACTGATACATCGCAGTACAATACAAAACGATAAACAAAAGTGGTTCAGAGACCATAATATATACATCGAATCAAAATACATATCAGAGTCATGCACAAAAAAAAGTAAATTACACAAAATTGCTAGGCTGATATCCAAGCAAATGCATCAAAGCTAAGTCCTAAAGCTGATAGCTAACCTGGAACAACTCGGTCTGACCCAAGTATAAAATACACGGGTCAGTCTAGCTAAAACAATCAATTAATAAGGATATACGATAATATGAAGCATAAGATACAAGGTGATAATTCTTCTCAAATGAGTAGAGGCAATAGAAAGAACTCATACTCATGACTTAAGTGAAATAAAGTCACTTAAGTATACAAAGACCTCAAAAGAGGTAAACTCAACAATAATACTCAAATAATATAAACATTCGCCTCATATCATCGGCGACATCCCAAAATATCTATGGTTTCCATGAACCATATCTCCTCAAAAGAAGAAATATCAATACAAACCCTCGCCAAAATTGCAAATTTAAAACATTCTCAAATAGGATGATCCAAAACTAAAATATAGAAGAATCTCCAAGTTCAATTATACCTCATCTCATCGGTATAAATGTATATAAATCTCAATCTCAACTTGCCAAAATGGCAAAACCCAGAACATCCTATAAAATCACAAAATCATCCAAACACGTAGATCAAGGAACTCGATAAGAGTTCAAAACAGCATACATGAAATCACCTTATATAATATCTCATACAGCACTGGGCTATCGATGAAATAAAACATCTTAAAATGGTGAAATCACAATAAAATAGAAAACTTAGAAAACCCGGATTGGCCAGATTTCGGATTACAATGCCGACGCAATGCTGTACGTGCTAAGTCAAACGGCCGAAGCCTTAGACGAGGTTGCTAACACCTCCCAAAGCATTTCATCCTCATGACAAGGTCGCTAACACCTCTCAAAGCAGTTCTGCTAGGTAAACATCGTGAATGTGTCATAAACTCATGGATAGGAACCCGAAAAGTATTAACGTATGTCCTATACCACACGTTCGCACTTAGCTGTTTACTAGCTGCTAGTCGATGCCACACTAGGAACATCATAAAACTCAAAAAATCATTTCTCGCCTCGTCTCATAGGAAAATGATAAAGAGACACCATACCTGTCTCATCTCATCTACAAGTATTAAATTACATCTTAACTTATCCCATCTCCTCGATAAGTGAAAACATCGTGATGGCTCCTCATAAACCATAAATGTCAAAGTAGAAATCTCAAATCATAAAACTCACCAAATATTGGCCTTCCCAGATAATTCCTAAAGATAGGAATTTAATCTCAAAATCACTCTATAAATTGGCTAAATAACTCATAAATCAATAACCTAGATAGTTTCGATCGTACAAGTCCGGAATTAACCAAAATAGGAAAGGCACATGTCACATACCACATGTTTTGCTAAATCGTTTAATTCTCTAATTCATACGTTCGAATAGTATAAAAGTGTAAGTTTATATCTAAAATAGTTTGCTAGAGAAAACAAACTTTTAGAACTTTTTCCCGAAAATATTAATAAAACCAATATTTAAAATTCATTTATTATAGGAAATAAATAGATTTTATATTAAAAATATTGTATAATAATAATTTAAAATATCCATTTATTTCAAAAATCACATAAAAATGGTTTAGTGAAAACCATGTTCGAAAAAAATGAAAAACCAGAAAGATAACTCAAGACCAATAACTTGAATTCAATGCGAATTCAATTCAAATTTAACCCAAAATACATTTAAATTGTATTTAAATTTGGGTTTCAATTTCTTCAAATATAGCTAGCCTATTGATAGGCATCATAGCTCTCAAAACATCTCAAAACAACATCAAAATCGAATAAGAATGAGAGCAAAAATAAGCTAATACAATTCTAAGTTCAATGAATGTTTGTTGCTGTCATCTTGCTCTCAGGACAACAACATACAACCATAACTTCGACCAAGCAAACTTTAAAATTATGGAAAACAAAAACAAAGAAACTTATAGTGCATGATCTAAACTTTCCGTAACATCCAAAATTATCAAATTCAATTAAGAAACGATGAAGTTATGGCTAATTTTGTTTCAGCTTCAAACACAGAGCAAATATGTATTTTGCTCTCGGAATAGCTGAAAGAAAATTCAACTTTGACATAGGTAACTTCAAAATTACAGAAAACTCAATACTTGGAAGCTGTAGATAACGATTTAGATTTTAAACAAAAAAACTCATTTAATTTGGACATATGATTCAAAAGTTACAATTGATACAATTTCTCAGATTTGAGTTTGTTAATTCTGTCATTTAATCAACAGGCCAGCAACAAAAAAAAACAAGTTTTTGAACATTTAAACTTCAAAATTATGCAATACACAAAACATAAAAAGAAATTCTTATAAAAATTCCTTTCAAAAAAAAAATTCACCCAATTACGACTTACCAATCTAAAGTTATGATCATTTTTATTTCAGATTTCAACTTAGAAAATTGGCACCGCAGAGCATGTATCAGTTTCAAACCCAATTTTGATCCTTTAAATCACAGATTTTTCCAAAACTTACAACATGAAAGTTTTTGAACATGGTACAGGATTTCTAGAATTTCAAGAATCATCATATTCAGACATGAAACGAGAAAGTTATGATCAAATTACCAACAACACATAGCACAGAAAGTCACAATTTTACAATGACCGGGCAGCGATTTTAAATTTGGTTTTTTGAACCTTTGTGCTCAAAATTTTCGAATATGTTTAACATGAAAGTTGTCACCCTCTTTTCAAGATTTCCAGAACATTAGAGAAAATCAAATTCTAATTTAAAACGAAAGAGATATGCCTAATTTACTGACAGCATTACAGATTTGAACATGCAACAAACGAAATTGAGATTTCTTACCTTGAAATCTCGATCAAAGCTAGAAAATGTGAGTTTTGAACTCATTTTTAATTAGAGATGATCAAACCTTAGATTTTCGCTAAAAGAATCAAGTTTTGAGGAGAAGAAAGCTTCCAACAACCTGTAGAAGCTTAGAACAGCACATGCAAGAAGGAAATATAAAAGGAATTAGAAAACCATCTTGTTAAATAAGAATTTTTGATGAAATAGCAATGTTTTGGAATGAGATTAGCTTTTAATTCTCTTTATATTTGATAAGAACAACAATTTATTGAAGTGAATTTGGAGATTTAAAAAGCCTATGTTTGAAAAATGGAGAAATTTGTTTACTCCTTCTATTTTCAGAAGAGGAGGAAGAAAGAATGAGCTGCAGATTGTACGTACCTGTTAATTTCTCATCTTTTCCTATTTTTGGTTTTAGGCTAATGGGCTTTGGACCCAATAGAGAAAATGAATTTGGCTAAGTAAATTTTAATTCACCACTTAAACAAATATATGCACAAAAACATAATGATATAATGAAAACAATGTATTTTTCTTCAAGTTTTAATACAACCAATTTATGCAAACATACTTGCATATGAAATAAAATATTTCACCTCAAATAAAAAGATAATTTTAGTCTTTAAAACATTTTTCTTATTAAAAACACTTATTTTACATAAATACCCAATTTACACAATTAAATGCATAAATTCTCATTTTTAACTTTAAAAATTCTACAAAAATTGTTCCTTGGATAGAAAAATATAATCAACTATTTCAAACTCAAATTTATAACCAAAATATATTTTTACACTAAATTCCATCTTTCTTTTTAAATAAACACCTTTAAAAATTAAATACTTCCTTTAAAAAATTATTAAAAGAAGTTATTGGCAATAATTACAATAATTACTGGATTTACTCAAAATAAAATCATACTACATTTACTATTCTCATAAATAAACATAATAAAGAT
Source organism: Allium cepa (assembly GCA_030765085.1). Taxonomy (NCBI): domain Eukaryota; kingdom Viridiplantae; phylum Streptophyta; class Magnoliopsida; order Asparagales; family Amaryllidaceae; genus Allium; species Allium cepa. Next base: position 378,992,989 of record CM060942.1, on the reverse strand, counting down.
ACCATAACATTATTTTCACATTTTGTTTCCAAAATTCATTGTTTATTCCAAATAAACAATATAAAACTTTCAATTTCATTTAATTTAAAATATTAAATAATAACTACCGTTATAATTTAATATTAACAGGTAATCTCCAAAACCAGGGTTGTTACAGACTTCCCACTTACCAAAATTGCGTCCTTGCAATTTCTAGAGAAGAATTTGTATTCAACACAATTATTTCATCAATCAAATAAGGATAGACAAGCATGATACTAAAATTCCTCACTTTCAACTCAAGATGAAAGAAGACCAAAATAAGATTGCACGATTAATTCTATGGTTTTTAAAGTGCCGCTACTACAAAATATGCATGTTACTTCGCCTCATTTGCATCGGTTGTTACAAATAGAAGTATTTGCATCGATTACATTTTAAAAACCGATGCATTTGGTATGTCAAAAGCAGTAGATAGTAAAAAAATACAATTTGCATCGGTTATTGTGAACAACCAAAGAAAATACACCGATGCAAATAGTGTTAGTTGCATCAATTTATTTACAACTGGTGCAACTACCTTTATTTGCATTAATTTTTTTTGTAGCTGATGCTAATGTTTGTTTGCCACCCTCTTATTTTCGTTTCCCACTTCCCATCTTTCCTTAAGCCTAAATTCGAAATCCAACCGCTAATCCACATACGCAACTTCTCATACTTCACCTCCAGATTCACATACTTCCAAATCCCAAATCTTAGTTCACTGTAATCAAATTATGGTTATTCTTGAATCGTCATCGAAACTGCTTTTTTTTCTAAATAGGATGCCACAGAATTCAAACTCTCATTTCATGCTTAAATCCTTTTTTTCGCATGCCAAATTCGAGAATCTCTCACTAAAATTTAGAATAAAAATTGAAAATTATTGTTATTTGGGGGGTTATGGCGGTGAATTTAATTGCAGAAGCTTTGGGTAATTGGGCGATTTTCTTGAGTTTGAAGCGATGCACGGGCTCGACTATTGTTTGAAGGTGAGGTGTTCGACTGTGGTGGCTTACCGTGGTTCGGGCAGTTTGAGTGGAATCGAGTTCGACTTGGGGTTTGAAGCGAACACCCAAATTCTCAACTTCCAGTCTTTCAAATCAAAAAATCACAGTTAAAAAAAATTCGCACCCATTTTTTCAACAACCACAATTGAATTAAGTGGCGAGTTTGAGTGGAATCGAGTTCGACTTGGGGCTCGAATTAAGTGGATTTAGGCTGAGGAGGGTGATTCGAAGTCCAGTTCAAAGTCCAGTTCAAATCAAAATTATTCGATGCTCAAGTGTTCACTGGTGGTTTCTTATGATATCGTGGCTATGGATTTCATAGTGGAGCGGTGGAATTTTGGAAGCGATGTGGATTTGAAGTTGTTGGTGGTTTTGGGTTTCTGGGGTGGTCGTGGTTCGTGATGGTTGCTGACGAAGTCTGGGTGTGTAGTCATTGGGTATGGTGAGGTTGGAGTTTAGCTCGATTGCAGAGGTCAGGGTTGCAGAAGTCAGGTTAAGTAATTGCGGTCGTGGTATGTAATTGATGCTAGGGTGAATTCAAGTTATGGGTGCAGTCAGGCTAGCTCGTTTGCTTCTCTGAGGGTATGTAATTGCTACTGTGTTGAATGGGTTGAAGGCAAGTAAGGGAAGGATGTTGGAGAAAGTTGTTGATGTGGGAAGTATGTGATCATGAGATCTTTTTTGTTGAAGGGGGAAAGGTGTTTGATTGATGATGGTTCCGTTGATGAACAGAGATGGTTATAGAAAGAAGTTGTCGATCTGTAAAGTGATGAATTGCTGTGGATATTTGATGTGTGCAGGTTGATTTTGCAATGTGAGCAGAGAAGGATGGGAGACGTATTTTTTGGGTGTAGTGATGAGAATGGCATAGAGGCAGCTTTGATTTGTAGCGATATGAGTAGGACAGCAGCGGAGAATTTACTTATATCAATGATGTTGATGATGGTGAGAAGGCATGGCTGCACAGTGGGATGGAGAGGCAGGATTAGGCAGAAATGATCAATAGTGGATAGGCGGTTGTAACAAGGAGGATGTATGTTTTGTGAAGTGCAATGGTCAGTTTTTGATGTGAAGCAAAGAATGGTGGATGATGCTTGGTTATTGCTGTTTTTCTTCTATCAATGGTTAACAGGTAGATGACTGATATGTTCGAGGTGGTATGTTAGAGTTGAAAGTTTATGATGTTCTGTTGATACTTGAGAATATGGTGATGGTTGAAGTGTCTGTAGATGTTTTGGTTTGTATAAATCTATGGAAGGTTGTAATGTTATGAATGGGGGGTTTGGCTGTTGGAGATGGTGGCAGTCAGATGGGAAGGTGTGTTGTAGGAGAAAGAGAGGATGGTAGTGGTATGTAGTTATGTGGTGGAAGGATATAGCAGTGTTGTGAGTGCAACAGTTTTGTCGTAGGATAGTAGTAGTATGTAGTTATATTTATTTTGGTATTATGTTATTCAGTTTGTATTTTCCATCAAATTTAATTTTGAATGATTGTAATATTGCATGCAATAATTGTTTGTTACAATCAATAATAGAGGGATTAGTTTGCATCGGTTTCCAACAACAACCTATGCAATAAGTTCCTTTGTTGCATCGGTTTTCATTACAGCCGATGCGACATGTTCCTTTGTTGCAACCGTACTTTGCATCAGTTGTTAGTAAAAACCGATGCAAAAAGGACCGTTTTGCATCGGTTTTAGAAATGATGCAAAAATACTAAGCCTGTTACATTGGTTGCATGTTCATTGGTTGTAGAACTGATGCAACAGGGGGTGAACAACCGATGCAAATGGCCTATTTTGTAGTAGTGTGCAAATATAGAATTAGCAAACCATTGATTTCTCCAATCAACACACAAGATTTTCACGGCGTCTCACCTTTCGATAAGAGCACAACAAAATGTTACACAAAGGATTAATCAAATGGGATTGATTTCTCACAAGCTCCTCGAGTAGAAGACGGATTTCACACAACTCCAACCCGAACTCTAATCAACAAGATAATTATCGATATGAACTTTCCATACGACACTACAGAAGGAACCACACCGTTATAAGATTGACACAATAGAAGTAAGATAGTTCAACGAAAAAGGTGGTTTCAAACTTGAACGACTGCATAAATGCACGTCATTAGAAAATAGCACAAGAGTAAGATATTCACAAGGAACTAAAATATATGTATATACCCTCAATCAAAATTTCATAGAGTTCCAAAAATTCAATATCTTTATGGTTATAACCACAATTTTCAAAACTTGAAAATTTATCAAAACTTCTTGCTAGGATTTTAAATTTAAATTTATTACTCTTCATTAGTGTTAATAATGTTTAAGTTGTTTATTATCTAATTCCTCCACAGGTATACTCTAGTTTGCAACATATTATTTTTCAATTTGTTTCTCAAATTTTCTAAGTGTTAGAAATTTTAGAAAAAAATCAATGGAGTCTTCTTTGTACAGAGGGTCATATACAATATTACTAAAATGAATTATATAATATACATCGAACATTAGGTCGGAAACACAATATGTATCATTATCTAACACTTTAAAATTAATTCGAAAACATACCTTCCTTTTTAGCATTTTTTTTAGCCAGTTTGCACAAACTTATATATTCTTTTTTCTCAAAATATAGTCCAACAATTTTCTTTTCACCTATACTTAACTTAAATAGATGATACTAGTTCATGATCATAGATATGAAGTCTACACTTTACTATTAAGTGAAATAGAACAATTTTATTTCTGACCTGCTGTAAAGAAGACCCATTTGGGCCCAGCAAACGACAAAATCTGAAAAAAATTATAATATGAAAGTTGTTATACTCAGTCTAAGATTTCTAGCAATATAATAATTATCAAAATTGGGTTTACGATTTGAAACTTATGTTAAATTTACTTTCAGCTTAAGTCTTAGAGAATTTTGCAATAGGGCGGAACTGCCTATCCACTTTCAATCCCATTTTAGACTCAGTAAAATGCAAAATCTTTAAAAGTGGTAAAAATAAAATTTATAGCTTATTGAACGCTCTTTCATTTTATAAAATATTCATCTCATTTGGAGTTACAAATCTCATGTTATCGCTGTTTCATTACAACACTTTTCTAAATGAAATTTCAGCCTTTAAAATCAATTTGAAATTTGAAATTCTCCCAAACCATTTTAATTTCAAACTACAAATTCAAACAAGCTTTTTGCTAAATCATTTATTAAACGATTCTCTTAATAATAGGCAAGCCACTTCATCCCAAACGCTCCAAACTGTAGATAGAAGATGGCACGCTTATTCGCATAAAAAGATAAGATATAAGCAATAATCCCAAATCCTTATACATCATGCTAAATATTATGGACCCACTCAACAAGACTCGTAATCGTCACAAATGAACAAGACGAGGACATCGAAAAGCATCAACAAACTCCTCCGATGCAGATGTGTATTAAGCACCCATATTGAAGAGGACTCGAATAAACAATCATGATTTGGATTTCTCCCAAGATAAAATATCGTCAAATTTGGGAATATTATGGAGTATAATACACTCCTAGACATATCCCAAATTATCTACTCCAAAAGATAGGATAAGGTAAAGGACACGATGATTAAAGGATTCATAATACTTGTATTACACTTAGATGAACTGTAACATATGTTTCTGTTCTGTGTTTATCATACTTCGTTTTGAATGCACCTTTGATACCAAGCTGTGATGCCCCACACCGAGAACCACATTAACAAAAAAAATTACTAGGTAATTCTGTCTGCTAATGTAGAGAATATGGCTGGTTAGGAGCGACCTTCTATAGCCTTGTCTTAAATATTTATTGAATAAGTCAACGATTGCTATCTATTTTTTTCTTCTACTCAAGTGGATCGACATATCCAGTGAATACTTAATCCAAAACTATAGGTGGCTAATGGATCTATCAAAACAAAATACAATAACATAATGCATATCATATCGCAGAACTATAATCGTCACATATATAAATACATATACACTGATACATCGCAGCACAATACAAAACGATAAACAGAAGCGGTTCAAAGACCACAATATATACATCGAATCAAAATACATATTAGAGTCAAGTGGAAAAAATGTAAATTAGAAAAAAATGCTAGCTTGATATCCAAGGAAATGCATCAAAGCTAGTCCTGAAACTGATAGCTAACCTGGAACAACTCGGTCTGACCCGAGTATAAAATACACGGGTCGGTGTAGCTAAAACAATCAGTTAATAAGGATGTATGATAATATGAAGCATAAGATACAAGGTGATAATTCTTCTCAAATGAGAAGAGGTAATAGAAAGAACACATACTCATGACTTAAGTGAAACAATGTCACTTAAGCATACAAAGACTTAAAAGATGTAAACTCAACAATAATAGTCAAATAATATAAACATTCGCCTCATATCATCGGCGACATCCCAAAATATCTACATGGTTTCCGTGAACCATATCTCCTCAAAAGGAGAAACATCAATACAAACTCTTGCCAAAATTGCAAACATAAAACATTCTCAAGTAGGATGATCCAATACTCAAATATAGAAGAATCTCCAAATTCAATTATACCTCATCTCATCGGTATAAATGTATATAAATCTCAATCTCAACTCGCCAAAATAGCAAATCCTAGAATATCTTATAAAATCATGAAATCATTCATACTCATAAATCAAGGAACTCGATAAGAGTTCAAAACATCGTACATGAAATCTCCTTATATAACATCTCATATGGCAGTAGGCTATCGATGAAATAAAACATCTTAAAATGATGAAATCATAATAAAATAGAAAACTTAGAAAATCCGGATTGGCCAGATCCCCGATAACAATGCAGAAGCAATGCTGCACGTGCTAACTCAAAGGGCCGAAGCCTTAGACAAGGTCGCTAACACCTTCCAAAGCAGTTTGTCCTAATGACAAGGTCGCTGACGCCTTTCCAAGCCGTTTTGTCAGCCCTAACAAGGTCGCTAGCACCTTCCAAAGCAGTTCGTCCTCGTGGCAAGGTCGCTAACACCTCTCAAAGCCGTTCTATTGGGTAAACATCGTGAATGTGTCACAAACTCACGGATAGGATGTCGAAAAGTATTAACGTGTGTTACATACCACACGTTCGCACTTAGCGGTTTACTACCCGCTAGTCGATACCACACTAGGAACATAATAAAGCTCAGAAAATCATATCTCACCTCGTCTCATTGGCAAGTGATAAAGAGACACCATACTTGTCTCATCTCACTTACAAGTATTAAATGGCTTCGTAACCCGTCTCATCTCCTCGACAAGTGAAAACCTCTTGATGGTTCCTCATAAACCATAAATCTCAAAATAGAAATCTCAAATCATAAAACTCACCAAATATTGGCTTTCCCAGATAATTTCTAAAGATAGGAATTATAATCTCAAAGTCCTGCCATAAATTGGCTAAATAACTCCAAAATCAATAACCCAGATAGTTTCTATCGTACAAGTCCGAAATTAACCGAAATAGTAAACGCACAGGTCCCATACCACGTGTTTTACTAAATCGTTTAATTCTCTTTCTCATGCGTTCGAATAGTATAAAAGTGTATGTTTCATATCTAAAATAGTTTGCTAGAGGAAACAAACTCTTAGAACTTTTTCCCGAAAAGATTAATAAAACCAATATTTGAAATTCATTTATTATAGGAAATAAACAAATTTTATATTAAAAAAATTAAAATATTATATGATAATAATTTAAAATATTCATTTATTTCAAAAATCACATCAAAATGGTTTATTGATAACCGTGCTCGAAAACAATGAAAAACCAGAAAGATAACTCAAGACTGATAACTTGAATTCAATACGAATTCAATTCAAATTTCACCTAAAATCAACTTAAATTTTGTTTACATTTGGATTTCAAATTCTCCAAATATAGATAGATTATTGATAGGCATCATAGCTCTAAAAAACATCAAAATCGAATAAGAAGTGGAGCAAAAATATGCTAATAAAATTCTAAGTTCAATGAATATTTGTTGCTGTCATCTTGCTCTCAGGAAACCAACATACAACCATAATTTCGACCAAGCAAACTTTATAATTATACGAAACACAAAGAAGGAAACTTATAGCACATGATCGAAAATTTTCGAAACGTCCAAAATTATTAAATTCGGTTAAGAAACAAAGAAGTTATGGCTAATTTTGTTTCAACTTCAAACACAGAGCAAATATATATTTTGCTCTCGGAATGGCTGAAAGAAAATTAAATTTTGACATAGCTAACTTCAAAATTACAGAAAACTCAATACATGAAAGTTGTAGATAAATGATTTAGATTTTAAACAAAAAAACTCATTTAATTTGGACTTATGATTCAAAAGTAACGATTGAGACAATTTATCAGATTTGAGTTTCTTAATTCTGTCATTTAATCAACAGGCTAGCGACAAAAACAAGTTTTTGAACATTTATACTTCAAAATTATGCAAAACACAAAACATCAAAGTTGTTTCTTATAAAAATTCCTTTCAACTGACAAAAAGATCACTCCATTACGACTTACCAATCAAAAGTTATGATCATTTTTATTTCAGATTTTAACTTAGAAAATTGACACAATAGAGCATGTATCAGTTTCTAACCCATTTTTGATCCTTTAAATCACAGATTTTTCCATAACATACAAAATGGAAGTTTTGAACATGGCCCAGGCTTTCCAGAACTTCAAGGATTGTCATATTCGGACATCAAACGAAAAAGTTATGGTCAAATTATCAATAATACATAGCATAGAAAGTCACAATTTTACAACGACAGGGCAACGATTTTGAATTGGGTTTTTTCGACCTTTTATGCTAAAAATTTCGTATATGTTTAAGTTGAAAGTTATCACACTCTTTTCAAGCTTTCCAGAACATTGAAGAAAATCAAATTCCGATGTAAAACGAAAGAGATATGCCTAATTTACTGACCGCAATACAGAATTGAACGTGCAACAAACGAAATTGAGATTTCTTAGCTTGAAATCACAATCAAAGCTAGAAAATATGAGTTTTGAACTCACCTTGAATTAGAGATGATCAAACCTCGGATTTTCGCTAAAAAAAAGCAAGTTTTGATGACAAGAAAGCTTCCAACAACCTGTAGAAACTTAGAACATCACATGCAAAACGAAATATAAAAAGAATTAAAAAAACCCTCTTCTCAAATAAGGATTTTTGATGAAATAGCAATGTTTTGGAACGAGATTACCTTTTAATTCTCTTTAGATTTGATAAGAACAGCAATTTATTGAAATGAACTTGGAGATTTAAAAGCCTATGTTTGAAAAATGGAGAAATTTGTTTACAGCTTCTATTTTCAGAAGAGGAGGAAGAAAGAATGAGCTGTAGATTGTATGTACCAGTTAATTTCTCATCTTTTCCTATTTTTGGTTTTAGGCTAATGGGCTTTGGACCCAATAGAGAAAATAAATTAGGCTAAATAAATTTTAACACCACTTAAACAAATATATGCACATAAACATAATGTTATAATGAAAACAACGTATTTTTCTTCAAGTTTTAATACAACCAATTTATGCAAACATACTTACATATGAAATAAAATATTTCACATCATACAAAAAAATAATTTTAGTTTTTAAAACATTTTTATTATTAAAAACCCTTATTTTACATAAATACCTAATTTACACAATAAATGTATAAATCCTCATTTTTAACTTTAAAAATTCTACAAAAATTATTCCTTGGATAGAAAAATCTAATCAACCATTTCAAACTCAAATCTATAACCAAAATACGTTTTTATACCGAATTCCATCTTTTTATTTAAGTAAACACCTTTTAAAAATCAAATACTTCCTTTAAAAAATTATTAAAAGAAGTAATTGGCAATAATTACAATAATTATTGGATTTACTCAAAATAGAATCATACTTCATTTATTATTCTTATAAATAAACATAGTAAAGTTACCAAAACTTTATTTTCATATTTTGTTTCCAAAATTCATTGTTTATTCCAAATAAACAATATAAAACTTTTAATTTTATTTAATTTAAAATATTAAATTATAACTACCGTTATAATTTAATATTAACAGGTAATCTCCAAAACCAAGGTTGTTACTATTTGACTATTGTATTTAAAACTTTTATTGTAACTTATTTAACTCTGATATATATAGTAGCTTCATGAACTACTATTCATTTTGTTTCCACTACATATTGTATACAACTCTGTGTCTATGATTCTGTGATTATTAATTTAATATATATGTTGAGTTTTGCCAAATATAAATTAACAATCTGGTATTTTGAGCAATTCAAATCTTACATGCGCGGATGCGAATGGTTGAAAAAACCAAGATGTTACATGTAGTATCAAAGCTTTGGTTTTCAGAAAAACTTAGCATATAACGTAAGTGTTGTTACAGAATTACTTTCGTTCGAGCTTGAATCCCTTCCTCTTTGATTCGGTTTCCTTTGACTTTTGGAATTCCCCTATTCGTTATGAAATCTACTCTTGTCTTCCCATATACAAATTCTTCTTGATTCTGGAGCATCCCATAGCTCTATTGAATGATTGTAAAAGGGGTGAAACTCCTTTACAACAAGCATTGATTTACCGGAGATCTCTGTATCCTCGGTTTACGCGATGCTATCTATCTCCGGCTATGCCTGAATTCTATCTATTGCGACCGAATGTCGATTTTCCTTGGAATTCTACATCAATGTTATTCTTGAAGTCATTGTCGACCCAGTTAAGGTTGCTCGCGATCTATATAAATTTATCCATCTTCCTATTTTGTTATTTAATCACCTTATTGTGGTTTCGAACCTATCTTCGAATCGAAATTCTCTTTGATTTGAGTCCATCAAACTTGAATCTCTATCTTTGCTTTGAAATCCACTTTTGTATTATCGAGCGAGGAAGTGTATTTGTAAATTAGTATTAAAAGCGTTTTATATATATTGTGTTGTTTGAGTTGTTGATGTTGATTTGGGTTTTCACTCGATTCGTCTGATCAACGCCATTGATATGATTTCCAAAACACTTGAACAGAGAAAATGGACATAATTGTTTCAAAAATGAAATAATTTTGTTTGACTATATTATATATATATATATATAAGTATAAAGTTTTCTGAAATTGAATTGTTAACTGAATTGGTTGTCAGAAATGATAATGATTGATTTTCATTTATTGTTTTATAAACCATTGATTTTACCAACGTAAAAAAAAATTGAAATTATAAAACATGATTTATAATTTTTTTTTGAATTTAAATGGATTTAAATTAGAATTTGAGAATTTAATTTCCAATGATTCAAAACTTTGGTTTTAAAAGTTTTAAAATTTATATTATTTAAAGTATTTTAAAAATAGAAATCCTTTTTGAAGAACTTTTAAATGTTTAAATCAGTACTCTTCACTTTTGTCGTTGGAAAATAATTTCAGTGATGGCGACCGCATCATCGACATTCATTTTCGATTTTCGAAGCGGAGAGACCATTCTGTAGCTTTGCTACACTTTTATTTTGGAAAATAAATTAATTTGAATTTCTAAAGTATGACTTGATCTATAATATATTATATACATGTATATAATTATATATATATATATATATTCGATTTGATTTATATAGATCTATTTATCTCTAAAGTGTTGAAGTAAATTCAGGAATTTAAGTCTAAAATATTATTAATGGATAATTTCAAATGTATAAGATGAAATCAAAATTTTGAATAAATATTTAAACTTGAAATAATTGAATTGGGAAAAATTGACTTGTATAATACGCAATTACATTCCAATATAACTTACCTAAATCGTTTTGAAGTTGAATATGTAATTGAATAATTTACAATGTAAAATGATGTTAATAGTATTTATAAATAAAATTGGAGTGGTTATAATAAATGTTATGCATTTAAATTTTAATTATAGAAATGTTAATAGAGATAAATAGAATAATAAGTTCATTGAATAGTAAATGAGACATATTTAATAAAATTTGTTTGAAATAAATCTTTCGTATCAAATATTTATAAATTGAAGTTAAATCAAATAATCGAAATATCTTTAATTTAAAATCAATTGTTGAAAATAAATTATTTTAAATTGAAGTTTATATGGTTTTAAAATTAACTGTTTCTTTTGAATTTCAATCTGTTTTTCTTTCTGGTTGTTTCTATTCTCCTACCTCCTTGTTCGGGGACGAAATGTTTTGAGTGAAGGAGAGTGTAATGACCCGTAAATTTTAAATGTATTAAATAATGTAATTAAATGAATTTTGTGAATTAAATAATTGAATTTGAAATATAAATTTAATATTTGGAATACGTTTATTTAAAACATAGAAACTGGTAAATTTCATCAGAAAATATGAAGGTTTATTTTCTTATGTAATTCTATTTCAATTTAAATCAGTTAATATTTGATGGTAATGTTACCCAAACCTGAACATTTTTATATAATAAATTTTTAAATCGTCTTCTAAGTGAGAGTCATATTTTGTTTCTCCAAAATTTGATGGTTACTGCTCCATCGATCTTATTTTCGATGAAAGAGCAGCATTTTGGTACTAATATCGACTTTTGATCGGATGATCCTACCACTGACATTTGAGTAACATGTTGATCGTTTCGTCGTGATGATCTCCGTAGTATATTCTTTTGTGTGTTTCGGTGTCCGAGAAATGGCGAAATCCATAAAATGTTGGATTGTACCGGTACCCATTCGAGTCAATTTGTTTCCCGTGACCATTCAATTGTCTAACGTATAATTTCAATAGACATTCGTTATAAATACATTCTGAGATTATCTCTTGACCTTCACGATTCCCATCAATTTACTTTTTGACTTCCTTTATTCCACTAGTTTCAAAATATAAGTTTGTGCATTTCCCTCTGTCTTCTTCGCCTCGTTCTAAATAAAATATATAATATACTAATATTACTTTGAATTTCACTTTTCGTTTCTCACGTCTATTCATTTCCTCTCCTAGAGACGTGGCTCTTCAACTCTCGTCCCTGTACTGAAAAAAATGAATATAATAATTATGGTCTCCCAACCATTTCCATTTTTCCCATTATCCTTCTTTCCACCGCACTTATCCTTTCTCTCCTCTTTTGTTCTGAAAGAAAATTTATTTAATCCAAGCTTTATATTTTATTTTTCCTACATTTGCTTCAGTAAATATAAAACTGTTGGAATTCATTGCTTCCCACCCCACGTCAAAACATTGCTTTGTCTATTTTTTGCTTCCAAGCTGCCAACACAAAATTTTCCCTACCGATAGCCATCGCACCCTGTCTCCGCTTGCACCACCACACTGAGTACAACCATACCCCCACCTTGCATGAGTCTTCACTCGGTTGCCACCTCAGCTCAATCTTCCAGCCGTGACACCCTTCACCGAGCCCGCTCTGTCCTCCATCCTCTGTATCTCTGAGTAGCCAGTCGATCCAAGTGAGCATTAGTTTTTCTCATCCTCGCATCCTACTCTATATATATATATATATATATATATATATATATATATATATAAGGTATTTATATCTAGTCTGTATTAGTTGTAGACTTATGAGTTTCAGTTGTTATATATCTGTAGAGTTTGTAAATATAATATATAGTATATAGTTCGGCCTCTTATTATATATACTATATTTTAAAGTTTTTTTATATGTTTTATATTAACTGTTGTATAGTAGTGTACCTTGTTTGAAGCAGTTTTATGTGCGTGTGTGTGTATGTATGTATGTATGTATGTATATATTAGTATACATTGTTTTGAATAAAATGTTTTGTATATGTTAGTGTATATATATAAGCTTATGTTTGCATATGGGTTATGAGTAGCCCGCATATATGTTATGTATATATGTATATTGTTTAGATTTTTAAGTTGATATAATTTATTGGTTTACAATATACTAGTTATATAATTGATTCTATATATACGTTAGTTTTTATATATTTGAAAAGGTGGTACGCATGTGTACAAAAATAGCTTATGTCTCTGTTTTATTTTGGAAACGTATGGATTTTGAATAAATTCGCACGTGTTAGTAATATATATCTTTATATAGGATGCAAGTTATATATATATATTAGTCAGTATATATATAAGCTTCGTTGTCATATAGAGTTACACATATATGCTACAGTATTACTATAATATTCTTAAGTACATTATGGTATATAGAATATGTTTAAATGAGTTTATACATAGTTGTTAGAATACAACGGCTATGATAGTGTTATATATATTATTATATAAACTTATATTGTTATGTTGAATGATATATAACATATATATTAGCGATATATATTGTTGACCTCAAGTTTTATATATATATATATATATATATATAAAAGTATTGTTTCAAATTTCATTATGTTTGATTTTTTAGTATATGTGTTTTAATTTAATGGAAAGATTTTTGAAGTGTGTGTATATATATATATATATATATCTAAATTTAAAATGTGCTTGGATTTAGAATATGACTTTATATATATATATATTGTTATGTATAGCAATGCATATATAAGATCACTTATACCATTTATCATCATCGATCTAGTTCTGATTTGATTTCGTAAATTTCTGCTATCAGCCTTGATCGTCGGATTCGTGCCAATCTTGCTTTACTTTGGAATTTGTCTTGGATTCGTAATTCAATATCAGGGTCCGTATGAGTTTGTGTATCCGTGTCATCTCCTGTTCTATCTAGACTCGAAAGGTGAGTAATCACTCACGATTAATGTTCTTATATTTATTAAATTTGATTTCAAATGAAAGGACAGTTGAAATATGCTACTATTAGTTATTTACATTGCTATATATATGCTATCTGCTCAACTGTGATATCTGACACCATTATCTGTTATTTATAATATATGCCTGTTATATTATTATCATATCTGTTATCACTCTGCAAGTTCCCTGTTAGTATAGATTCACTTTGGGTTGAAATGATACATACCCAAACAATCTGTAGAATAGGAGAATATCGTTATGGGTTGAAATGATAGACCCAAGCAATTTTCATTGAATTGAATTTGGTACCATGGGTTGAAATGATATATACCTATATATATATATATTTAAATTACGAAATGAAATGATAAATATCCATATCACTTGACCATAGGATAGAAAATTATATACAGACACCGTGGACTATATATAAAAATATTTTGAAAATGATTTCTATGGTTTTGGAAAGAAATATATGGTTTTATATAAATATTAAATTCAGATATTATATACAAATGTTATTTTATATATAGTTAAATTCTTTATTTTAAGCTATGTATAAATTTGTTTTAATATAAAACAAGTCAATAATAAAGTTTGATTTTATTAAATATAATTATGGTTAAGTATTTAAATTATATATTAATATAGGGTTTATAATGATTTTAATAAATTAAGGATGGGAAGATAGATTTGAAATTGGTTTGAAATTGTATTTAATTAAGAATTACATTTAATTAAAATCGATTTGAAACTTATTGAATTTGAGATTTTAAAGGATATGGTTTTCATAACTTGACATTGGTTAAGGTGATTTAAATGAATATTTCAAGTTTGATTAAATTGAAGGAAATAGTTAGTTTAGATTATTCGAGATTTATTTAAGTGATATTGGATTTAATAAGTGGATATTTCAAAACTAATAATGAAGATGAATTTAGACATATACGAAATTTTCAAATTTAGTTTTGAAATGTTTGAATATTTAAAGCTTTGTAAAATATTGAAATTGAAATGGAATATTTTGAGATTCAGATCTGTTTTGAGACCAATATAATTTGAAATGGTTTATTGAGAAACTGAATGGAATTGAAATTGATGATTTAGAATTGATTAAATTTGAATTTTAGAATTTGAATTGATTTGGAATTGATTTGTGAGATTTGAGGAAGCTATTATATTTTATAAAGTATTTTAAATTCTATTTGAAACTATTTATATATTTTACTTTATAAACTATTTTTAATACAAACTATTTTAATGTATATCTCTTTTATATAAATTATTTTACTTTATAAACTATTTTATATACTATTTTAATATCTAAATGTTTTAAGTAGTAGAAGTTATGATTTCAATTTATGATTTTCAAAGTGTTATAATTTCAAGTGTTTTGGTTTCGAAGTGCTATAACTTCGAAGTACTATGATTTTTGGAAATGGATATATTTGAAGTGGAAATGATATCTTATTTGGTTTTGAAATGGAAATGATATCCTATTGATATGGTTTTAAAATGATAATGATAATTTTTTTGGTTTTGAAGTATACGCTATTTTGAAATGACCATGGGGTTATAATAACGTTTGGTTTTTAAGGAGACCGGGATCGGAAGTTGTCGTACTCTCTGCCAACTCCGAAAACCACTTTAACAACTGTGTATGCAGTGGAGATTCCAGAATGAAGTAGGATGGTGGCGACGATCCTATTGAGGTTCATACGTAGACCTAACTCTCGTGGCAAAAGGTGTCTAAAACAGGTGCGATCTCGGGCAAACGAGGTAGCTCCTCTGATCGGACACTCCTTCGATACCATTCTATTACTTTGTGATTGATTAGGCGCACTTTGATTTTTTGGGAGTGTGGCTCGAGGTGGGGGGTAGCTGCGGTTATGCGTTACCACTAGTCTGGATGCGTAAATGGTATATCTACCCTGGCATTGCCTAGTTGTGTTGTCTCACCTACCCTAGCGAGCTTTACTACGAGTTTGATTTGTGTCTTAACTACAGAGTATCCTCTTGTGGCCTCCCGATCAAGAGGGCTACGATACTGTATAGACAATTGACACTATAAAATGTGTTAAGGGGGGATATGGGTAACGCCTTAACTCTATTTTTAAAAATATCATACTTTACTTTTGCCATTATTATAATAGCGTATATTACTACATAGTAGATATTTTAATAGATCCTTAGAGGATGGTCATCCCAAACATCCTTTGAGTTACTTGTATTTCAGTTGTTATTTCACTTGAGTTGGACTTATTGATATAAGAATGTTAATCCTGACTCGAGTGTTTTGTGTTTTGCTTTACGCTCGGGTCAGACTGAGTGATACAGCTTTTGAGACTCACCTTTGGAGTTAGAGCTTCGTTTGGAGATCCATTTACATCTTTACATCTTGGAGTTATTCAGTTGATTCCAGTGGATTTTCTGATCTCATATTTGACTATTGCATTTGAAACTTCTATCGTAACTTATTTAACTCTGATATACGTAGTAGCTTCATAAACTACTATTCATTTTGTTTCCGTTGCATATTATATATAACTATGTATCTGTGATTCTGTGATTATTTATTTACTGTATATGTTGAGTTTTGCTAATTATAAATTAACAATATGGTATTTTGAGCAATTCAAATCTGACATGTGTGGATGCGAATGGTTGAAAATATCAGGATGTTACACCTTTGACACTATTGATTTTCACGAACATACAACCTATGAGCTCATACATCTCAGAGAAGGGTGTTAAGTTAACAGAAGTTGTCTTCTCCATTACCAAGCAGATGTACATTTGTAAAAGTCAACGTTATGATCTTAGAAATGCAATGTCAGACATTCGTCCATATAAGTTCGTTATGGGACTGAACAAAACCGAAAGTACTCTCCTACTTCATTAGTAGCGAGAATTTCTCGCATCAGAGATTTTCGTAACAAAGCACTACTACCACCATATGATAAGGTAATTTCAACTTCGAGGGACCAGTGGCAAACAGCCCTATATTATGAAGATCCCCATCTTCAAAATCATTTGTCTTTAAACATGTTTTACTTCAAATGTAGATTTGTTCGAAGTGGTTTTTGAAATAGGAATCATCCAAATCCGATACGGTTCCTTCGAATCTAATCATTGATAAAAAAATGTTAAGTTCATATATAATTATCAGTCATCAATTAATTACTTTATTTTTCCGTTCAATCATATATCTTTCTTAGATATATTCTTTTCAATTTATTTCATTTTCTTTTCATGAGTATATGGAATCATTAAGCCTCATTTATCAATTTATTTGATTTTTCTAAAACCTCTTTAGATCTTGGAATAATTCAAATCATTTTCTCTTTTACTTAGGAAATCTTGTCTAAATCGTTTATTAAATCTTAATCAAAGATTTCTTTTTGTCTTAGAGCAATTCTATGTTAATTCATTCTTTTTCTTTGGATTCATATTTTTAAAAGTGACAAATCACAAAAGTGATTGTAGAACAATCAATCACTAAAATTCACATTTGAAGACGTGAATGAAGATCCAAAGAAATCGATACCAAGTCCACCGGAGTGGAAATACCCAAAACTTCAAAAAATAGAAGTTATCAAAGTCGACAAAGGTGATAACAACTAATCGGAGAAGAAGAATCGATTAAAAATTGGAAAAGCAAAAGCAAACGAGCACAAATAGGCAAAGCAGGGAAATAGGAGCAGGTCGGTCGACTGAACTCTCTGAGTCGGTCGATCGGACCAGAAAATAGAGAAGTGCTCTAGTAGCAGGTCGGTCGACCGACCCACTGTGTTCGGTCGACCGAACCCTATTTCTAGCACTTCCCAGCCTGTCTAAACGGGGGCCAATCTCGACCAAATTACAATCATTCGACCAACGACGCTAAGGGTTTATGCCAATCGACTACCCGACCCTATATGCTCCTCGATGCATCACCAAAAACACGATCAATCAACAAAGCTATGATTTTTAAACATTTGACTTCAAAACACCAAAAATTGGAATATTTACAAAACCAATCCAAATCAAAATCAAATGCACATGAATAGGTGTTAGGAATTCATACCTAACAATCAAAGATAATCATAGACTTAGATGTGGGATAAAAATCTCACCTTTAAACCCAAAGAACAAGTAAGAAGAAGCTATAGAGCAAGGCAAGGACAAACACTCTTCAATTCCAACCCAAGAAGCTTTAATCTAAGCTTACAAGTAAAATATTTCTTAAGTTAGGTTTAGGAAATTCTGAAATTGAAAGGAGAATGAGTTGGAGAAGAAGAAGGAGACGCTTACTAATGGCTTCTCTTAGAATTTGGAGCTAGAGCTTGGATTTTGCAAATGAACTAGGGCTTGGAATTCTAATTTCCAATCTTCCCCCCATTATTCTCTTGAGCTTGAGAGAGTTAGGAAACGAGGAATGAATGAAGAGAAGTGAAGAGGGGTTGGGTTGATATAACTAGAATTGGGCAAATGGGCTGAACCCAACCCAAAGCCCTATAGAAAAAGGCTTAAAAAATCAACTTACTCCAAACATATCGAAGCTTATACTAAAAAAGGTTGCAAATGCCATTTTGAACTCAATGGAAGGGGTCTCGAGTCTCAATTCGACTGTTTGCAAAATGTAACTTTTCAGACTATAATCCGACTAACGATAAAATCTTTGAATAAAATATTTAAATACTCAATTGTAAGATATGCGGGTTGTTACAGACTCCCCTCCTTAAAGAATTTGCGTCCTCGCAATATTAAAGAAGAAAACGTATAGTAACAACCACAAAAGCATTTTCAACACAAAAGTAATTTGAAATAAGAAATTCACCACAAAAGAACGAGAAAGTAAGTCCGGATGTGTTCGCTCGATGAATTTCCTAGATTCCCAAGAGCAATCCTTAGGATTTGAGGACCATTGAACATTAACAAGCGGAACATCTTTATTTCGAAGGCATTTGACCGCCGAAGCAATAATACAAATGGGATGTTGCTCATAAGTTAAATTAGGTGAAACTTCAATTTCTTCCACAACACCGGGCACAAGAATAGAATCAGAATCTCAAAGGCATTTCCGTAATTGAGAAACGTGAGACATGTCATGAATAGAAGAAAATTGAGCCGGAAATAAAAGGCGATAAGCCACGGAACCAAGGCATTCGATGATGGGAAATGGACCAATATATCTAGGTGCTAACTTTCCCGATCGACTGAAACATACAACACCCTTCATAGGTGAAACACGAATAAACACAAGATCTCCCACAGAAAATTCTAATTTCCTTCTCCGGTTATCAGCATAGGATTTTTGTCTACTCTGGGCTTCTTTCATCCTATGACAAATAAGGTCAATCTTTTCTGTGGAATCACGAATAAAATCTGGACCTAAAACCAGCTTCTTACCAGCCTCAAGCCAACAAGAAGGAGATCAGCATTGTCTTCCATAGAGTGCCACGAAAGGTGTCATACCAATACTAGATTGGAAGCTATTATTATAGGAAAACTCAACAAGAGGAATATGGTCTTCCCAACTTCCACCAAAAACAAGAACACATGCACGAAGAAGATCTTCAAGAGTTTGATTCACACGCTCGGTTTGGCCATCAGACTGAGGATGATAAGCGGTGCTAAAATTAAACTTCGTTCCCAAAGCTTTTTGAAGACTCTTCAAAAATCCACTAGTAAGCAATGGATCACATTACTAACAATAGAAGTAGGGACTCCATGTAATTTAACAATTTCTTTGATAAAAAGATTGGCCAAAAGAGGTACGGTTCGACTGTACCGAACGGGAATAAAATGGGTGGATTAAGTAAGTCTATCAACTATCACCCATAAGCTATCATGTCCTGAACAAGAATGGTGAAGGACGTCAATAAAATCCATGGAAATTTGGTCCCACTTCCAAATTGGAATTTCTAAATGCTACAATAACCCACCGGGCCTTTGATGCTCTGCCTTAATGAGTTGGCAAGTCGTGCAACACTTAACGAAGTTAGCAATATCAGATTTCATTCCATCCTAATAATAAAGTCTCTTCACATCCGCGTACATTTTACTACTACCGGGATGAATGGTAAATTTAGAACGATGAGAATCTTCTAAAATGTCTTCAAGAAGATCAATAATATTTGGCACAATAAGTCTACCAAATTTTCGAATACCGCTACGAGAATCAATATCAAAGTCTTTCAAACCTTCAATATAAATTCTATCCCTAAAATTTTGGCCAAGAAGAGCCAATTCGGGATCTAGCTTTTGAGCTTCAATAATGCGGTCTAAAAGGGAGGGATGACCCTTAGGGCTACATAAAATAAGAGATGAACAAAAATCAGAAACACGATCTCGAATCTCACAAGTGGATAAAATTTCGAGATCATTCCATTCGGATATCATCATAGAAACAACTGCTTGTTGCTTACGACTAAGTGCATCGACAACACGATTTCCCTTTCCGGGAGTATAAAGAATATCAAGATCATAAGATGCAAGGAACTCCATCCAATATTAAGTTCCTTATGAGAAAATAAATATTCCAAAGATTTATGATCAGGGTAGACAACAAATTTCTCACCCAAAAATAATGATGCCAAATTTTAAAAGAGAAATCAATAGCCACAAGCACTAGATCATGAGTGGCATATCTAGTCTCGATAGGCATTAATGATTTAGAAGCACAAGAGATAGCACGTTCTCTTTTGCAAGAGAACGACATCCAAACCAATACGATTAGCATTGGTGCAAAAGATAAAGTCTTGGTTCCCATCGGGAATCACAAGATTAAGAGTATCGAAAAGAAAGAATTTTTTTTAAGTAATCTTCTTTCCCGAAAAGCTAAAACTTTCAAAATTACATTTATCTTTATGTAATAATCTTTCTAGAAAAATTTACATTTTTACAAGTCAATTTACTGTGTCTGACTGTCCCATCAAAGCGTTTTGGAAATTCGTATCGATAACGTTGATCAAGCGCATCGACCAGAATTCTTAAAGCACTTAATGGGCAATACAATCACAAAATCATCTTCTATATGATGAATATATCTCTTAAAATTTTTGAGAATATTCTTTGCTCGTTTAAGAATAAAATCAAATTATACTTAAAAATAAATCTTATGAAAAAGATATGCAAAATTTTAAATTTTGTTTTCATCCAAAATCAATAAACACAAGAATGGAGTCATTGAGATATTCGTGGAATACTCCATACACAAAATGGATGAAATAAGATGGACAAACTGAATGACATAATAAGTCATTCATAAGTATCATAACGAATGCGTGATGCGGTAAATGGAATGCTAACTGCCACAACTCGTAGCATGAAAACCGGTGGCAAGGTCGAGCTGAAAAGACCTTAACACCACACCAGATATTGCTTAGGTGATGATCCTAAGACAAACTTCAAAAATATCAAAAAAAATTCTCAAACTACATGAATGAGAGAAATAACACTTTTCTCATGATGAAGGCTTAAAGAACAAAATGATGCCACCAAAAATTTGAAATCGGAATCACAAAGAAAAATAGAAATCTTCTTAACAGATTAAAAAGGTCGAAGACGAATAGTCCACTCGGGACATAGGATATGGCTTCATAATGATTAAGCCAATCCTTTCCAAAAATCAATTCCAAGCCAAAGTAACGCATAACATGCAAATTGGATCGGAAAGAAAAATCACATAAAATAATCTCGACATCCAAACAAAGTAGATTGAGTGTTGCGGATCCACCAACCGGATTCGCAATTCTCAAAGAAGTCATCAAGCCCAAAATGTTTTAAAGAAAAAGAATCAACAAGTTCTTTTGATATAAAATAGTGAGATGAACCCATATCGACAAGAACTCGAAAGGATAATCACAAAACAAATGAAATAAAGGATTGAATGAGAAATACCTTGACCAAGAAAAGAGTTGCTAGAATCTTGCACAACATTCAGTTCTCCTTTCCTCTTGCTTAGAAGTTTGAGGCAAGAAGATAAAAGATGACCCGGATTCTTGCAATAGCAATAAGTAGAGGGTTTTGGACACTTAATTACAAAGTGTTCCATAGAATTACAATTGTAGCATCCTCCATGATTATGGATTGGAGTCTTTGCTACCAAAGTAGATTGCTTCACTTTCTTATTGGGATTGGTGCTTTTGAACTTAATATGCCTCTTCTTGGAAATCCCAATATCACTATCACCTCCTTTACCAACCTCTTCATGTCGAAGAGTAATATCCACAAGCTGATTGAAAGGAACTTCAAGTTTCAAAGGTAGAACCATTTCGGGGTTCTTACTCAAAGCACAAATAAACTCTTGATTCTTTACAGGATCAAAAAGTTGTTGGGCAGACATGAATGCGCCATCCAGAGGAGGGCTGTTGGATTGACCAGCGCTAGGACTGCCAGAACTAACCATTTCTTCTTCTTTAAGAAAGAAAGAAAGAAGTAGAAAAAGGTCATTCACAAATTAAATATCAAACAATAATGATTGATAAAACAAAGAATCACAAAAGAAAATAGGATAGGACGGTTCATAGATTCGAATAAAATCCTAAGGCACGACTCCTAAGATGGACTTAGGACGATGATCCTTGTTAAATTACTCTACATTGTTCCGAAGTTTGGCTCTGATACCAAGCTATGACGCCCCACCTCTATACCTACGCTAGCCAAGGACACTACGGGGTAATGCCGTCAACTAGCACGGAGAATAAGGCTGTTGAGGAGCGACCATCCGTGTAATTGCTTTGTGCGAGCACCGATATGTTTGATAGTTTAAGATGCATTTCATCTCAAGAGGAAATCCGACATGCCGATACAAGCTCAAAGCTACTACACAGTGACTATATATATAATCTCTGGAAACAAATATAGGAATAAGCATAACATAAATCAGTCACAGATAATTCAAATCTCAAAGGCGGAAACAGATATGAATACTACACGTGAAAGTGTACATCAGAGTAGTGGTCAAACAAGATCCACAATATCACAAAAGAATAGTTACAAGTGCTACAAAAGAGAATAAGTATACATCATAAAGTCTATATCTCAAATGCATACAATAAAATGAACTATTAATCTAAGTAGTTAGGCAAAAGTCAGAATAGCAAACACTAGAAGTGGAGTCAATTGGAAGCACCTGTAACATCTCGATCTGACCCGAGTATTATTTAATAAGAAAATAATAAACAGATCAGTCTAGCTATAAATATCAAAAGAAATGATATAGAACAAGAGATATGATAAAATCGTATAATAACCAAAATGTCATACTATGATAAGTTTGTAACTGAAAATCATCAAGGGATTAATCAATACCACAAGAATCTTCTCAAAGATTAAAAGGAATGTCATACTCTATATTTTTATTCACAAAAAGTAAATGACACACAAATTCACCAATGCACAAATAATGATAAAGCTTATCAACGTAAATCACGAAAATTGGTGAAACACAAATTCTAGAAATCAATAAATAGAAATCCAGAAATCACAAAAAGGGGAAAGAGGCCTGTCACTAGAACAAGAGCATGAAAAATCACCAACACATGTATCACAAAATGGAAAGCTATCCATGGTTGCTAACCATTAATTTTGAGCCGAGGCTCCACTAAAATGGCCCGAAGACCATGAGCCGAAGCTCCACTAAAACGGCCGGAAGACCATGAGCCGAAGCTCCACTAAAACGGCATGAAGACCATGAACGCTATCCCACCAAGCCGAAGCTCCACTAGAAACGGGCTTTATTCTTCCTCGCAGAAAAGGAGACATCACACATTGCTAGTTTAAATCACAAAATGATCATCATTGATCGATAAGTGTAAATTACACTAAGCTAGTAAATAAATGAGTTTAGCTTCATGTCCCATAACCACTAGCTTAACTTAATTATTTACGAACAAATTGTAGATTTCCACTCGAGGTTAAGTGTAAATTACAATAAGTTAGTAAATATACGGGTTTAGCTTCATGTCCCATAACCACTAGCTTAACTTAAATATTTACGAACAGATTGTAGATTTCCACTCGAAAATTGTCACAAGAGATTCAATCGAACAAGTCCATGAATTAACCGACAAAGTAGACACAAGCGTTTCATACCACTTGTTTTACTAAGCCGTTTAATTAGATTTCTCATACGAATGAGGTAAAGGTTTGTATATACTAATAGATTGGAAAACGGTTTAAGAAATGAGCTTTGTAATAAAATAGAGTTAAATTCGTTTTGATGAAAGAATTTTGATATTTACTACTAGTATTGTAAACCTTTATATTTTTAAAAGTGAAAAATCACAAAAATGATTGTAGAACAATCAATCACTAAAATCCACATTTGAAGACGTGAATGAAGGTCCAAAGAAATCGATACCAAATCCACCGAAGTGGAAATACCCGAAAATTCCAAAAATAAAAGTTATCAAAGTCGACAAAGGTGATAACAACTAATCGGAGAAGAAGAATCGATTAAAGATTGGAAAAGCAAAGCAAACAAGCACAAATAAGCAAAATAGGGAAATAGGAGCAGGTCGGTCGACTGAACTCTCTGAGTCGGTCGACCGGACCAGAAAACAGAGAAGTGCTCTAGTAGCAGGTCGGTCGACCGGCCCACTGTGTTCGGTCGACGGTACCCTATTTCCAGCACTTCCCAGCCTATCTAAACGGGGGCCGACCTTGACCAAATTGCAATCGTTCGAGCAACAACGCTAAGGGTTTATGCCAATTGACTACCCGACCCTATATGCTCCTCGATGCATCACCAAAAACACGATCAAACAACAAAGCTATGATTTTTAAACATTTGACTTCAAAACGCCAAAAATTGGAATATTTACAAAACCAATCCAAACCAAAATCGAATGCACATGAATAAGTGTTAGGAATTCATACCTAACAATCAAAGATAATCATAGACTTAGATGTGAGATAAAAATCTCACCTTTAAACCTAAAGAACAAGTAAGAAGAAGCTATAGAGCAAGGCAAGGACAAACACTCTTCAATTCTAACCCAAGAAGCTTCAATATAAGCTTACAAGTAAAATATTTCCTAAGTTAGGTTTAGGAAATTCTGAAATTGAAAGGAGAATGAGTTGGGGAAGAAGAAGGAGATGCTTATTAATGGCTTCTCGTAGAATTTGGAGCTAGAGCTTGGATTTTGCAAATGAACTAGGGCTTGGAATTCTAATTTCCAATCTTTTCCCAGATTATTCTCTTGAGCTTGAGAGAGTTAGGAAATGAGGAACGAATGAAAAGAAGTGAAGAGGGGTTGGGTTGATATAACCAGAATTGGGCAAATGGGCTGAACCCAACCCAAAGCCCTATAGAAAAAGTAGCAAAAATCAACTTACTCCGAACATATCGAAGCTTATACTCAAAAAGGTTGCAAACGGCATTTTGAATTCAATGGAAGGGGTCTCGAGTCTCAATTCGACTGTTTGCAAAAAGTAACTTTTCGGACTATAATCCGACTAACTATAAAATATTTGAATAAAATATTTAAATACTCAATCGTAAAATATGCGGGCTGCTACATTTTGCATCTAATCTAAGGCCCTTTAATCTCAAAATTTAGAAAAGTTATTAACTAAAATGTTGTTGAAAATTATTTTCTCTTGAATGTAAAAAAAGAATCATTTGAATTCAAGTTGTTTTGAGGGAGATATAATAGAATGAAGAAGAGGTGTTGCCGGATTAATAAAGATGAAGCCCGAAAATGTACTTCAAAGAATTGAGTTTCCTGTATATCAATCCTCAAAATTGTAAAAAGTGATTAACATAAAAGTTGCAGCCACTAGTATTTCATATGATATGAATGAAAATTTTTCTTATTTCATGTCAGTTTTGTTCAAGCTATGATCAAAACAAAGTGGATTATTCTCTGTCTTAAAATCTGGGCCAGAGAATGCATAGGAAAGAAGTGGATTGTTGACAAGGTTATGTTTAGAATGAGACAAACTGGTTAATATAAAAGTTGTAGCCATTGAAAAAATACATAATTTGAAAAAAAATTGTATTTTGTTTCCACTTTGACAAAGTTATGGCCAAGAGTATTAGAGGTAAAATATAGAAAAAGATGAGTTTGATTTAAAGAGAATGGACATTAATTTCTTTTGAATATTTTATAAATATTTTTACATTAGCTCTTTGTAAAAAATTTCCTTTGGCTTGGAAGCCGTTATAGAGGAGAGAAATAAAATGAAGAAGCTTGAGAAACGAATAAAAAAAGTGTGAATGAAAGTGAAGAAGGAGGAGGGTATTTATAGAAAAAGAAAGAAGTGGTAAATTTACCAAAATAACCTCTTACCAAATTACCAAACTAATCCGACTTCAACCTAAAGCAATCTATACTTTTTCAATACTTAACATCATCTTTCACATTCTTACATTATGTCTTATTCACTTGAAGATTAAATAAAGAATATCATAATTATGTTGGCTTTGTTTGATGTGATTTGATGTTTACTTTTCTTACTTTTATTAAATCTTAGTTAGTTTTACTAATGACTTCTAGAAGTTTTCAAATCTTATTTAGTAAAATTAAACTTGATTAGAATTAAAATGTGTACATTTATATGTTTCAAACATGTTAACCAAGGTGCAATGATGTTGCGACAACTTATTTTAAACAAAACGTTGATTTTTGACAAAACATTTCACGATCACATTTTGATGTTTTGTTAAACTATTTATCTATGTAAACCAAACTTCAAAATTGATTCGTTATTGTATTTAAATAACTAAAACAAGAATATTTTTGGCTTATAAAATAGTATAAAACAGTATCCAAATTTATTTATAAAATACGAAATCGATTTATCGATATGCGACGAAATTTGTCAGCTTTTATAAAACAAGGCTTAATATTGATTGAATCATTATAAATTAAATTACTATTATCATCAAATGAGTTTGTTATCAATTATATATATTTAAAAATAATTATTTATCTTTAAAACACTCATATTTATCCTACTTTATTGGAATTCGACTTTTGTCAATTTTACAATGAAAATCCAAAATCTTTATTCAGTATTAAAAATAAGTTTACCATCCTTATTTATCATATAAAACATGATTGTTTAAGTTTGAAAATTATACATTTGAATATTTAAATAAAGTAAATATTCCATATTCAAAGTAGTAAAATTACAGGCCATTACATTCTCCCATAATTAAAAGAATTTCGTCCCCGAAATTACCCTGAATCTAAACCCACATTTTTTTTACCTAAATCATTATTGCACAAACTTAAACCTAAAAGATGTACCCAAATCATCCGTATAAAATATCCGATTTGATCTTCTATTCGAATTCACAACTTTATTTCCGAACTAGTATCAATCACCCGATCCTCTACTTCAGACTATGATCTAGTTTCTAGATAAGATGCACTTTCTTTCCTTGCATAGCTCTCTATGATAGGAAACTCGGGTAACTAACCCCAAACCATCATCAACGCTCATCATACAAGAAATCAAGTGATAAATCCTTTTCTCGATCGGTGTAAACACCTCAAAGTTCTGTACTTGGATACTAGACCAAAATTTGTATGATGAAATGATTTACATATAAATTACATATTTATTCCTATTGGTTTTTCTCGATCATACCAAATTCTCTTTATTCACGTCCTTTATTTTTCACATTCATTTTTTATTATATTTTCTTTAATACTAATATTATTTATGAATCATTTCGTAATACTATTACTTAAGTTTATTATATCTTATGAACACAACTATGTAAATCCATCACTTTTAAAAAATTAAGTCCAAATCCTTAATTAATAGTAGAATTCATTAATAAAACTTTTTTCCAGGTTATAATTACATTTTAAAGAGTCATGATTTTACTTAAGTGTACAAATAGTTCATGACTTAAATCTATTTTTGTACAATACCCTTTTACATCCTAATAGTATATATACACATCCTAAATTCCGATTGGTTTTACATCTGGGTGGATTGCATATTTAAAATTTGTTGTAGGTTGCTAACATTTCAAATTCATTATTATAAAATTTATATCTGATTTAGTGCTATTACAAATTTCTCCACCTTTAAATCCTTTTTTTGTAATCACATTTATAAATTATACTTATCCATTTCATTTACTCAAAATATTTCACAATTGTTTATCTTATACCAATTTTTTTGTAAATTCCTTATCTTTGAGTTTTATATGATTCAGAAATTTTGGACGGTCCAAAATGGTCGAGAATCCCACTTTATATTATCAATTAGTGATTCCAAATTTATCTTTTGTATAAACACTTTTACTAATATTACTAATCAGTTTATCAATTAATGATTCACATTATTTCTTCAACTTAATAAAATTATATAGATCGAGTAAGTCCAAAATTATAACGACCCGCTATTTCGGACTATTCGCATCCGCACATGTCAGACTTGAATAATTCAAAATACCGAATTGTTAATTTTAAATTTGGCAAAACTGAACATATACAGTAAATAAATAATTATAGCATCACAGACACAGAGTAATAATATGCAGCAGAAGCAAAAGATAGCAGTTCATGAAGCTACTATATATATAATAGAGTAAATAAGTTACAACAGAAGTCTCAAATACAATAGTCAAATACAAGAATTGGAATACATCACTGGAATCAACTGAATATCTGAAGTTGGATAGATAGCTGGATCTCTAGGCGAAGCTCCAACTCCAAAGGTGAGTCTCAAAAGCTGAATCACTCAGTCTGACCCGAGCGTAAAGCAAAACACAAAACACTCGAGCCAGGATTAATATTATTATATCAATAAATCCAACTCAAGTGAAATAACAACTGAAATACAAGTAACTCAAAGGATGTTGGAATAACCGTCCTCTAAGGATCCGTTAAACTATCTACTATGTAGTAATATACGCTAAACAGATAATCACTATCAGTAATATAAAGTATCAAAATAGCTTTAAGGCGTTACCATTATCCCCCTTAACACATTTTATATAAGGTTCATAGTCTATACAACACTGTAAACTCCACCGTAAAC
The DNA here is from genome assembly GCA_030765085.1 of Allium cepa. Lineage (NCBI taxonomy): Eukaryota > Viridiplantae > Streptophyta > Magnoliopsida > Asparagales > Amaryllidaceae > Allium > Allium cepa. The sequence continues at coordinate 378,964,196 of CM060942.1, read as the reverse complement.
TTGTGGGATATCAGGGAGTACTCCATAGGTATAAAACAAAACAAATTCGTAGTGGCCGCGTATATATAGGGATAAAAGTATGACAAGGCACATGAGGCAATACCCAAGGTAGTGTGTTAACTCTGCCTCGGCCGAAAGTTACGACCCAAAGGGTTTGCCGATCTAAGAGCTCAGGACTTAATTCGATGCCGACCTAACTGGTTAAGAATCGTACTGATCCAATGCCTTATCACGGGTGCCGACTTAGTGCCTCAGAAGAGACTGGCCTAACGACTTAAGAGATAACAAAGGGTCCGACTTAACATGGTTGCCGACCTAACTGCCTAATAGGGTTACCGACCTAAGGGGAATTACAAGGACACCGACCTAAGGCTTGAAGGGATGACGACTTAACTGTTTAACCTTATGAAGCATGCTAACCCAAATGATACCGATCTAAGGCATGAAGGGATGCCGGTCTAACGAGGCTATGCCGACCTAAGGAGAGTTCCGACCTAGTATGGAAGCCGACCTAGTACTTTACAAGGTTTACGACCTAAGGCAGCTACCGATCTAGTGCCTTAGAAGGACCCGATCTAAAAACTTATAAAAGCCCACCGACTTAACCTATTTACCGATTTAACTATCCAAGATGCTTGCCGACTTAACTATCAGGCACAAACTCATCCAATCTAAACCGTGGCCGGCTTATGACTTATGATGAGTCGTGACCGATCTATGGATTTGAGGAGTGAAGTTGCGCAGGAGTTTAACACGCAACACATTATCTCGGTAACGACCTAGGACTTAGCACATGACGTCAACTTAAACTGAAGACCATGCATAAGAGAGAGGGGGCGACCTACGACCTAGCCTAGCTCGGCACCAACTCACGACCCAGTTTGACCCGGCTACTACCTATAACTCAACACCGAGAACCTCTATAAATACACGGCCATCACCAACATTCAAGGGACCTTTTTGGGCTAATTCTCGAAGCACCGTTACTCTGCCATTTTCTCAACTCAAGCAACACTCCAAGCACTCCAAACTCCAAGGACGCTACTACACACTTCAAAGAAGAATCACAATCATTCAAGATGAATTCGAAAGATTATTCTTCATGGGAGCTTGAGCTATTTGTCTGAAGTTAATTGTAATTGAAGAAAGTGATATAAATTGTACTCATATCAGCAATAAAGAGAATCTAAGTGGACGTAGGCCTGATTTTGGGCCGAACCACTATAAAACTTGTGTTTTTACTGCTTTTCTACAATCTCTTTACTTGTATCTTGTTCCCGTATTCACGGGTGGTGCTTTCACAACTGTCATCTACACACCGGGGTGTTAGCGTACATTTTTTGACGTTAACATTTTTGGTGCTTTCACTGAGAACTGAACTTAGGACAGTTGTCATCATTGCTTCGCAGAGATTTGAAGAAAGAACTTCCTTAAAAACCAGAAGTATATCTGAGATTATGGCTCCTGGAAGGAAATGTAGATCTATCAGATCAGGGAACATTCAAGAGGGAACCTCCGCTTCCCCTGTGCCTAATCTACCCACTCCGTCTGTTGGAGTTACAAAAGCGGAATTGGATGCTGTGATTCTAGGGCTAAACCAGCAGATAAACGCCCAAAATGCACAACTAGAGGCTCAAAGTGCCCAGAATGCTCTGATTCTGAATAAGTTGAACGACTTACTTGGGGCAAACAATCAACCGGCTGGTAATGAAAGGAACTATGCTGGCAACATTCATGATGTTAATGAAAGGAATGCTCCTGAAAGGCCTACTAGTCCCTTTGAGCAGGCAGTACCTGACGCCGGTGGATCTAGAACTCGGCATGATGAGGAATATCTTTCTGGAATGGTCTGGCAGATCATGAAAGAAAGTATGCAAAGGGTTGAAGATGAGAAGGAATGGGGTTTCGCTCCAAGTAAAACTCCGTTTACTGAAAAAATCTTGAAGGCGGAATTTCCAAGGAAGTTTGTCCCTCCGACTATTCCAGCTTACAAAGGGACGAGTGATCCGAATGAGTTCCTGTATAAATATGACTGGCACATGACAGGTGCCAGGGCCTCCGATGAAATAAAGTGCCGATATTTCCCCGTATACCTGGAAGGCGTGGCTTTACTGTGGTTCACCAAGTTACCAGTCCGATCTATCGATCAGTTTTCAGACTTGACCAGAAAATTCAAGGAGCAGTTTAGACTGTATGCTTCGAAGGCCAAGGATATTATGTCACTATCGAGTTTAGAGCAGAATCCTGGTGAGTCTATCAGATCCTTCTTGAACCGCTTCAATATAGCACTGGCTGAGGTGGACAATGCTGAACCACGAATGATATTGACTTATCTGATGAGGGCTATCGATAAGTCAAGCGAATTTGGGAAATGGTTAAATATGAAGGAGCCAACCTCTCTCGAAAAGTTCTACAAAAAAGCAGACGAATTCATTCGCTTGGAAAGCCGTCCTTTACCAGTAAAGACAGTGTTGGAAAAAGCAGAAGACAACACTGTCGCTCCACGCAAGAATGAATCGGTGGGGCAAAAAAGGGAGGATAGTAATGGGAAGAAACAGGGTACTCTGAAGAAGCCCCGATCCTTCAAGCCATCAGAATATACTCCATTATCACATACACCGGAGCACATCTACCTCGCCACTAAAGATTCCGTCGATTTCCCTAAACCTATCCCTTTGAGAACTGGGAGAAAAGCCATACAAAGTGGGAAATTCTGCCGCTTCCACAATCAACCAGGTCATGAAACTGATGAATGCCGCCAGCTGAAAAATCTGATTGAAGAGTTGCTAAGAGAAAACAAGTTGCAGCAATTCGTAAAAAAGAATAGCAACAATCCTGCATCGTCAAGTCAGGGGCAGCGGGCCCCTGTTCATCAGCCTGGGGCAGGAGAGAAAGCTACGGGGCATGAATCTGGAAGGCCCGTTATCAATGTCATTTCAGGAGGACCTCACCCAGCTAGTAAAAGTTGGGGTGAGATGGAGAGATATTCCAGGGCTTTGAAATATGCTCCAGCCGAAGAAAACGTCTTTGTTCTAGAAGACACTACGCCCCTTAAACAACAGAAAACTTTCAGTGATGATATTATTTTCAGAGCCAGAGATTCTACAGGTATTGAAGCTCCTACTTTAGATCCCTTGGTCATCTCGGCTGGTATTGGACCAGCCATTGTCAGAAGAGTCCTCATTGACTGCGGAGCGTCATGTAATATTCTCTTCAAGAAGACATTTGACCAGATGAAAATCCCTATGATCGATGTGCAAGCCTCATCACAGAAAATCGTTGGCTTCACTGGGGAGCCAAAGCAACCAGTAGGAACCATCGATCTATTTGTAGAACTTGGGGAAGGAGAAAGGAAAGTGGTCCGAAAGCAAACCTTTGTGATCGTCGATGAATATTCTGCTTATAATGCTTTTCTTGGCCGTCCAACACTCGCAGCATTCAAAGCTATCCTAGCCCCGTGGTGCCTCACTATTAAATTTCCTACTGACAATGGAGTAGGAGTTATAAAAGGGGATCAAAATGCTGCGCGAGAATGTTATTGGACAGAGCTGCGAGAGTCAAGAAAAAGAGAAATGGGAAAGGATGCGGCAACTCCAGTCCGCATCAAGGAACCAGCTTTGTAGCAATTACAGAGCGGACCCTGCACTGGCGAACACAGCGGGGCACGGAAAGAAATGGATCCCAGAAAAGCCAGTACAGGGGAGAATAGAGTAGTACCGGTGGAAACAACAATTCCGGTACCTGTTGACCCGAAGGACCCAAATAAGGTGTTGAACGTGGGTTCGCAGCTTAATGTGTCAATTCAGAATGTCTTAATATCTTTCCTGAAAGCAAATCTGGATGTCTTTGCTTGGACTCATGCCGATATGTGTGGGATATCCCCAGAAGTTGCAGTACACGCTCTGAATATTGACCCAAAATTTACGCCAGTTAAACAGAAAAGAAGAACCCAGGGTCCAGAAAGGTCAGCAGCATTAAAAGAAGAAGTTGATCGACTCATGGAAAATAACTTCATCAAAGAATCTACATATCCGAATTGGGTTTCAAATCCTGTGTTGGTCAAGAAAGCTAATGGGAAATGGAGAGTGTGCATCGATTTTTCTGATCTAAACAAGGCTTGCCCCAAAGATTGCTTCCCATTACCCAGGATCGATCAACTGGTAGACGGAACTGCGGGACATGAATTGTTGTCCTTCATGGATGCCTATTCCGGTTATAACCAAATCATGATGCATGAGCCGGATCAGGAGGATACAAGCTTTATTACAGATGTTGGGCTTTATTGCTACAGAGTTATGCCCTTCGGATTAAAAAACGCAGGGGCAACCTACCAAAGACTTGTTAATGCTATGTTCAAACCGCAATTGGGCAAAACTATGGAAGTCTACGTCGACGACATGTTAGTGAAGTCCAGGAAAGCAGTGGATCACATTGAACACTTAGCAGAAATGTTCGCAGTCCTCCGGAAATACAGAATGAAACTTAACCCTCTGAAATGTACATTTGGGGTCGAATCCGGAAAGTTCTTAGGTTTTATCGTCAGTGCTAGGGGCATTGAGGCCAGTCCAGCTCAAATTACCGCCTTAAAAGAAGTTAAAGCTCCTAGAACGAAGAAGGAATTGCAAAGTCTCAACGGAAAGGTCGCCGCTTTGAGTCGGTTCATTTCCAAAGCTACTGATAAATGCATCCCATTCTTCGATGCCCTGAAAAAAGGAAAGAAGAACTTTGAGTGGACTCCCGAATGCCAAAAAGCCTTTGAAGAGTTGATCCATCATATGGAAACGCCTCCGATACTTTCTAGGCCAGGCAATGGTGAGGATCTTCTTATATACTTGGCAGTATCATCTCATGCTCTAAGTGCAGCGCTGATACGGGAAGACAAAAGGATTCAACATCCAGTTTACTATATCAGCAAAAGACTCACTGGGGCAGAGCTGAATTACTCCAAGTTGGAAAAACTCGCCTATTGCCTACTAGTTGCATCGAGGAAACTGAGGCAATATTTCCAAGCTCATCCTATCAAAGTACTCACTGATCAGCCTCTAAAGCAAGTCCTATTTCGCCCTGAAACTTCGGGTCGTCTTCTAAAATGGAACATTGAACTTAGTCAATATGACATCACCTATCACCCCCGAAAAGCAATCAACGGACAAGCTTTAGCTGATTTCATTGCAGAATTCACAGAGAAAGATAATGGTGAGGAAAAAGCGGTCAATGATTCTCCAATCCAGTGGAAGATGTATGTTGATGGCGCAAGAAATGACAACTGTTCTGGAGCCGGAGTGGTACTTGAAACTCCTGAAGGTCGATCATTATGTTATGCACTAAGACTGGAATTTCCTTCAACAAACAATGAAGCAGAATATGAAGCTCTTATTGCAGGTCTGAAAATCGCTAAAGAGCTGAACATTCGAGCATTACAAATTTTCAGTGATTCTCAGCTTATTGTATGCCAAGTCAAGAAAGAATTTCAAGCAAAAGGTGGAAATTTGCCTTCCTACTTGTCAAAGGCTTGGGAACTCCTATGTGAACTCGGTCACTATTCAATAAGCCACATTCCTCGGGAAGAGAATATGAAGGCAGATTCCCTCGCAAAGTATTCAAGTTCTGGTGAAGCTCAACTATTGGGATTGGTCCCTGTAGAAGTCCTTTCAGCGCCAAGTATAGACGAGATGGATATAGACTGGATTGTGAATGTATCTCAAGAACAAGAGTCATGGATGACTCCAACACCGGATTACCTACTCAGGGGTTCTCTGCCAGAAAACTCGATAGAAAGACGAAAGCTTCTAAGAAAGGCCTCTCGCTATGTAATTCAGGATGGCCGATTATACAGACGGGGATTCTCAATGCCATTACTTCGATGTGTATCCCGGGAAGAGTCCAAAACAATCCTAGCTGAAGTGCATGGAGGAGAATGCGGTGATCATTCAGGTGGTCAAACACTAGCAAAGAAAATTCTCCGATACGGATATTTTTGGCCAGAAATTAATCGGGATGCCGCAGATTACTCCCGAAAATGTGACAAGTGCCAAAGATATGCCAAAATTCCTAGAGCACCTTCTACCGAACTCACACAGATGGTCAGTCCATGGCCATTTGCAATTTGGGGAATGGATCTCATCGGGCCGCTACCAACTGCTAAATCAGGGATTAAATATGCTATTGTTGCAGTTGATTATTTTACTAAGTGGGCTGAAGCTGAACCATTGGCTACGATCACTTCAAAGAAAATGATAAGCTTTGTGACCAAGAATATCATTTGCAGATACGGTGTGCCTCAGAAAATAATCACAGACAATGGAACTCAGTTTGAAAGCGAGGAATTCCAGGATTTTTGCAAGCGATTCAAAATCCAGAAAAGCTTTTCGGCAGTAGCTCATCCGCAGGCAAACGGGCAAGTGGAAGCAGTGAACAAGATCATCAAATCAACCGTCAAAAAGCAACTCGAAAGAGCAAAAGGTGGTTGGGTCGATAAACTACCACTTGCACTATGGGCATACAGAACTACTCACAAAACTGCAACTGGGCATACTCCTTTTGCGTTAGCATACGGGTCGGAAGCAATGATCCCGGTTGAAGCAGAGGTCCCTTCACACAGAAGAATCCATTTCAATCAAGCAGAAAATGAAAAGCTGCAACTTGAAGCGCTGGATCTCCTCGATGAAAAAAGAAATGAAGCTAACCTCAGAGTTGCAGCTCATCAGCAAAGGATAGCCAGACATTTCAATTCCAAAGTTCGGCAACGCAGCTTTGAAATTGGAGATCTAGTCCTGAAAAGAATTATGACCGCGACAGGTGTGTTTGGGCCAAATTGGGAAGGACCATATGTAATAGGTCAGAAGCTTCTTGACGGCACATTCAAGCTCACCACTGTTGATGGAGATCAAATTCCAAGGGCATGGAACAGCAACCACTTGCGTCCATACTTTACTTGAAAATTTTGTTGAAAAATTGTAAAAAGAATTATGAATGTATGATTCTTGTAATTGAAAGCAATTGTGAAACTGATGCAAGTAAATAATGAAAGAATATAAAGTGGATGTAGGCCCAATTTCATGGCCGAACCACTATAAATCTTGTGTTCCTTATTATCATTATATGTTTGCTTTGTTTTCGATATAAAAATACATAAAATGTATTGCTAAAATGTCAATTTAAATTTTTGCAGACAATGGAAATAAAACTTGCGCATAATAAGACCGAGCGATTCTCACCATCATTCAACAAACAAATTTCAAGTCACAAAGACCCCGAATTCAAATCCTAGATAGGAAATACTTCAATTGAACGGCTAATGATTTCGATAGAAACGAGCCCTTGCTGATAAATTGAGATTGTTTGAACAAACAAACATCCAATTAGGAAGCTAGTGCCCGTCCTCATGAACTTGCCTGGCAATGAAGTACACTTCCTTGGATTAAACAAGCCACTTGTGAGAGAAAGGGGAATGAAAACTTGAAAAGAAAAAAAAAGGATCGCTGAAAAGGCATAAGCAAGTGAACAGAGGAACAACCAAAGCTACCATCAGCGGTACAAGTCCTCTTCGGAGGCGCAACTCTTCGGAGGATAAAAGACCTCTAATGGGTCATACGCCACAAAAAAAGAAAGTTCTCTACTCAACAAAAAAGATTGGAGGAGTCATGACCCTCCAACCATGAGAGAGTAACTTCCAGGCGATGAAAACCCTCTTTGAGGCACATTTCACCAGGAGTTGAAGTGTTATAACCGCTCTTCGGAATTTCACTTCACCAGAGTTGAAATGTAAACAAAATAAAAGCCCTCTTCGGAGGCCCATTTCACCAGGAGTTGAAGTGTTATAACCGCTCTTCGGAATTTCACTTCACCAGAGTTGAAATGTAAACAAAATAAAAGCCCTCTTCGGAGGCCCATTTCACCAGGAGTTGAAGTGTTATAACCGCTCTTCGGAATTTCACTTCACCAGAGTTGAAATGTAAACAAGATAAAAGCCCTCTTCGGAGGCCCATTTCACCAGGAGTTGAAGTGTTATAACCGCTCTTCGGAATTTCACTTCACCAGAGTTGAAATGTAAACAAAATAAAAGCCCTCTTCGGAGGCACATTTCGCCAGGAGTTGAAGTGTAGCAACCGCTCTTCGGAATTTCACTTCACCAAAGTTGAAATGCAAAAACAAAGACCTTCTTGAAAGCCCACGTTCCACCAAGATTGAAATAAAACTTCCAAGTGTTGAAACGTGAAAAGGCTTTCTTCGAAGGCACAACTCTTTGGGGGTACACGTTTCACCGAGATTGAAATAAAACTTCCAAGTGTTGAAACGTAAAAAATCCCTCCTTAGAGGTACGACCCCCTCCCGGGGACACAATCAAGAAAAAAGACCTCTTTGGAAGCACACGTTTCACCGAGATTGAAATAAAACTTCCAAGTGTTGAAACGTGAAAAGGCTTTCTTCGAAGGCACAACTCTTTGGGGGTACACGTTTCACCGAGATTGAAATAAAACTTCCAAGTGTTGAAACGTGAAAAATCCCTCCTCAGAGGTACAATTTTGTATAAAAAAAAAAAAAAAAAAAAAAAAATCCTCATCAAAAGCGTACTTTAACTTTCAAATGGAAAATGATCGTAAAAAGAAAGGAAGTTAAAGTACCCTTCAGAGGTCCGCTTTACTACATAGAGGAATTCACTTGGTAAAATATGCACATAAGCAAAAGAGAAAAGTGATTTCTTCGAACGACAAAGCGTAAAAACTTATACGAAGGGAGTTGTACTCAATAAAAATTTTCTTTAAAGAATAAAATAATTATTCTTTAACAAATAAGAGTGCAAGTCCCCTCGAAGTATAAAATATCGCAACAAGCTTAAGGTATGGGGGCAACATGGTACAGTAGTATAGCTGCCTCAGTAAAGTAATACTCAAGCAACATACCATAAGCCCGCTGCAATACTATATGAACAAACTTGTGCAAAAATAAATAGTAAATGCATTCTCAAATTCAAACAGAAGTTTGTACAAACGAAGAATCATTTTATTCAACTATAATGCAGATACAGGTTTCAAAATAAAAGCGGGGGCCGGTACCCGCACAACTCTCGGCCAGTTCATACAAAAGGCAAAAAGCTAAAATCTTCACTTCTTCTTCCCTCCTTTGGACCCTTTACTCGGTCGAATAACCAGCTTTTCAGGACGGCCAGTGGGTATAAGGGAAGTGGGAGAGGCAAGTGTAACCGGTCCAACTTCCGGCTCCTCTTCAGTGGCGGTGATTTTCTTCCCCCTCCTCTTTGATGTCCCACGCTTCTCTCTCCTCTGTGAGGAAGACTCACTCCCCGGAGTGACAAGTTTTGATAGAACAATGTCGTCAGAAGGAGTCCGTTCCGGGGAAATGTCACCTCCCTCAGGTCTCTCATCTTTCTGCTCTTGCGAAGCGATGGGATCATCCAAGCCGTGAAGAGCCTCTATTTGTTCCTCCTGTGATCCAGGTTGCGAGGCAGAAGGAGGCACCGCCTGAAGAGATGAAGGAAGGATGACCGGAGGAGTAGAAGTTTGAGCAGTGCTTGGTACTTTCTCTACAGAAGAAAAAAGGTTAAAGTCAGTAAAAAGAGGAGATGAGGGTTCACCAATGAAGTCAGTAAAGAGAGGAGATGAAGGCTCGTCAAGGTTGAGAAAATAGCCAAGGAGCTCGTGAAACTCATGTGAAATAAACGAGTAACCAGCTTGAGCAGAATTGACAGTAGCGAGATTAACAGTGAAGTTACCTGGAGAAGCTGGTTTCCTGATATCGACTTCATAAGCTTGCGTATCAGCGCTCTCTTCACCCTCGTCTCCACCTTGTGTGCTTGTAATATCAGCGGTAACTTTGGTGGGAGAAGCGAGATGGGAACTGGAACCAATAATGTCGACTTCAGACGAAGAAGGTGGCTGGACTAGAGTAGTTGAAGTGGTTTTCCCCAGCTGGTCCCCTTCCGTCACTTCGGTTCTTAGTTTGGCAAGTTGTTCCTTTCCCCTGGCAAGAGCAGCGCGAGCGTCTTCATCAAAATAATGCCTTTCCAGGGCTGGCTCGTCATAACCAGCGCCTTCAGCACCAAGCATATCGAGGGCGGCCTCCCACACTTCAGCTAAAGTGATCTCATACTTGGGACCAAGAAAGGCGAGGCTTCCACGACCCAAGACGCTATGCAAGTAGAAGTCGAATAATGTTGAGCCGAAGCTATTTTTGGTCGCCTCATGAGATTTTTCGGCTGCGATTTTGCCGGCGACAGCCTCATCGCGCTCCCTTTCGGTTTTGGCAAGCTGAAGCTTAAGCATTTGTATCTCCGCCTCCTGGGAGTTGTTTTTCTTTTGAAGCTCAGCAATATCAAAGACATAGCCTTCATTGATTCTTTTTTGTACCTCGAGCCTGTCTTCGGCGTCCCTCTGACTAGCATGAGCATCTCTAACTTGTCTGAGAAGCACTTCTTCTTTTTGAGAGTATGAAGTAGAGGAAGCAGCAAGCTCATCTTTCAACTTCTCAACCTTTGCTTCGAGCTCCTCGTTGTAGGAAGTAATGCTCCTCATTTCGTTGTCGTGCTGCTCAAGGACCTTTTGCCACTCAGCCTTATCATTTTCCATGGTGAGCATAGCCTCTAAGTTGGCGCGGTTAACTCGTTGAAGCTCATCAACAAGCTTCTGCCAGTTTGACATCCTCTCGATATCAAGTTTAACGGCGTCAAGATTTCGTAGCATAGCAGGCTTGTCAATAGGGACTAGGTCGAGATCGAACCTCACACCCTTTAAACACCACTGCGGAAAACGACTTTGTAAAGTGGCAGGGCCCGGTCCCACTTGAAATTTGGGCCTGCTTATTATTGTCTGGATGTCCTCCTTCCCAAGAGCAGGAGAGTCGGAAGTAATGTCAAGAGGGGCAGGGACAGTAGGCTTTTCGGGAATAGTGGAAACATGTCTCTCACCATGTCGGGCTCGTTTGCCTGAGTCTTCAGCTACATGACCTTTTCCTCGGTCGTCGTGAGATTTCCTTTTGTGCGAGTCATCACTCCTCTGCAGAGAATCATGGTGCTCATCCCTATCCCTTCTGTCATGACGCTCTTCTGCATCCCTCCTTTCACGAGCCTTTCGAGCAGCCCTCTCTTCATCAGACTCTCTATAGGAGGGAAAGTAACGCCGATAATCATATTGACCACGCCCCCCATAGCGTTGGAAATCTTGGTAATATGATCTGCCGCGTGTCATTGAAGAATCTGAAATAAGAAAAGATAAGCTTTAGAAGTCTTTAAAGTACAAGAAGATAAGTGCATAAATGTGCTGGAAAATCCTAAGTGTTGTGTGATGTGCAAGCTACACGCATTAAGCTACAAACCACTCTTTGGTGCAGAGGTGATGAAAGCTTGGGTATGAGGAGTTGATGTTTGTGTTGGTGTTTGTCGAAGAAGAGACGTCGCCTCAATTACAGGAGAGATAGTTTTAGATACGTCATCTCTAAAAAGCTCCTGCGAAGTCACTATTATGTCGCTCAACCCCTCGTAAACATCGTCACCATCATGCTTGGTGGGACTTGTTTTCTCAATTCCTACATCAGCTAACCCCCCGAGAGGCCGTGAAGGTTCTTCTTCTTCCTCGATCGGGGCAAGCACCGTCTTACTGGATGACCCCATAATGTCGGTAGAAGTGGAACACTTCACCAATGAAGCTTCAATATTAGACTCTTTTGATGCGAGTTGTTCGACAGTAACCGGGGCGTCAGGAGTTTTCGTCGGAGAATCGGGAACTTCTGTTGGAACTTCATGAGCATGCGTAGAACGAGAAGCGTGTAGAAGCCCGTATTGGTGTAAAAATTCATCCTTCAGCAGAAATTTTATGCTCCTTTCTTCCGCAGCCACGGCACTCAACCTCTCGAAAACTTGTTTATGAATCGGATCTCTAGAAGGGAGAGGAAGTGCTGAAAAGAGCAAAGAATGAAGTTAGCAACTGAAAGTTCGGATCTCGGAAAAAGTTTCAAAAACGAAAAAATGGAAACACTAGTCTTACTTCCTATTCTCCAGATGGCATAAAACCCTGGAGGGCAGCGAGCAAAGAAAAACTGGTTCAAAAATCCATGAACACTTTCAGTGAGATCGGAAAGGAGCTTGCGGTTTCTGGCACTTCTCACAATAATGAGTGAAGGATGATCTTTACTCTTTGTAAACGAGCACAGATAACGAATTTCTTCAAAACTCGGTAGGCGATCAAGAGTTCTTCTAAACAAAACACATAACCCCATCAAGATGGCATAACCATTAGGATGAAGTTGAAATGGAGAGATCGTCAACCGGAGAAGAAGAGTTCGAAGGAAGTCATTGAAAGGGGGAATTGCCCCACTTAAGCACATTTGGCGATTGGCTGCAACAAAACCGTAAGGAGGATTATCGGCAGTGTCGCTTGGCCCGGGCAATAAGACATCACTTTCAGCAAAGCCGAATTGAGTGCGTATCTGAATAAACATTCTTGGGGTTAGAATGGTTGAAGTTCTCTCCGGAGGATTCTCTATGGGAACAGCCACCGGGAAAGTCTCTTCCTCTTGAGCTACCATTTCTTCTTGTTGATGAGAAGTCATTCTACATAAACAACTGGGTATTCAAACATGAAGGTGCACGTTTCCTAAAGTGTGTGAAGTGTCGTACAAGTATCAATCAAACAATAAGCAAAGGTAACTGGATTAAAAACTAGCAAGCATTTGTTAGTTATAAAATTCAGGGATTATTGTTTTAAGTCTAAATATTCAAGTAGGATGTTGATGCAGATAAGTCAGTTCAAATCATTGATACTTTGCATTAATATTTTACTATAATCAATTAATTCACAACATTTCATGCAATATATTCATGTCTCTTATCTTGTCTTGACTAATCTGTCATTTGATATGGGCAGTCAATGGCAGTATGTGCGCCTTGGTTTTCTTTGTTTGTTTGTTATTCTCAACAGGTTTACAGCTTAAAAGTGAGAATGATCTGTAAAGTAACACAATGAAATTCAAGCAAACTTGAAGTTAGGCCAGTTCAAAATGTTCAAAATATAGGCAACTTAGTTCGGTAGTCCGGGTCAGAATACTTAAAGAAGGCCTATGCTCCTAAATGTCAATACGTCCAGAGCCTAAGTATTAACTCGGCTACGGTTCAAAAGTCTCATGCGAGATAAGACTAAGTCGGTAACGGGTCAAAGTCTAGGTGGTTCAGCTTGGCGACTTATTTCCCTAGGTCGCAAGGGGAGAAATAAGAAGGCACGTTCCAGTTCAAGAGGCCGAAATTTCCCCAAGTTTTAACTCGGCCACGGTCCAAGCCTTGTTCAGATCGGCGAGTTTCTTTCAAATATTATCTCAACCACAACTTAAGGCCATTTCAAGGTCAGATCGGTCAAAAGTTAGGCCACCCAAATTCACTGAGCCACTTCCGAGTCAAACATCTCTTTCGGTTTCAACCCATTAACCCGATAGTCATTCAATCAACAGCAGCCTTCATTCAAGCTATCGGGTCACCCAATAAAACAGCTCCAAATTGCATAAATCCATTGCTCTGCCTTCAGAGATCATTGAACCTGAGTGATAAACCATCTTCATCATCTCAACGATCATCTGAAGCCAAAATCGAGTAACCTAAACTTCATCGACTACAGGTATAGTGGGATTCGTGATGGAACGTTGCGCAAAGAAACGATTCGTTCTCAAATGACAGAATTCATGAACCGACAGCAACCTATGATCGAGAAGGGGACGGATTCACTTACGCAATGGATAGTAGTGATTATCGGTGATCGACTGGAATGAGGTCGCTTGTAAGAGCTTGAGAAAATTTTAATGGCGAAATCGAGCAAAGGAGTAAGTGATGAAAAGAAAGAAGAGGATGGATGTTTTATACCTTACATTGGGGAGAACTGTTGGATCGCGTACGGTCTAAATACTTACCGACTTGGTGGAGGACGAGTTAAAGAATATCGAAGCACACGACCTAACCAATAGGCGTGTACTTCGAGGGGCAAATGTTAACTCTGCCTCGGCCGAAAGTTACGACCCAAAGGGTTTGCCGATCTAAGAGCTCAGGACTTAATTCGATGCCGACCTAACTGGTTAAGAATCGTACTGATCCAATGCCTTATCACGGGTGCCGACTTAGTGCCTCAGAAGAGACTGGCCTAACGACTTAAGAGATAACAAAGGGTCCGACTTAACATGGTTGCCGACCTAACTGCCTAATAGGGTTACCGACCTAAGGGGAATTACAAGGACACCGACCTAAGGCTTGAAGGGATGACGACTTAACTGTTTAACCTTATGAAGCATGCTAACCCAAATGATACCGATCTAAGGCATGAAGGGATGCCGGTCTAACGAGGCTATGCTGACCTAAGGAGAGTTCCGACCTAGTATGGAAGCCGACCTAGTACTTTACAAGGTTTACGACCTAAGGCAGCTACCGATCTAGTGCCTTAGAAGGACCCGATCTAAAAACTTATAAAAGCCCACCGACTTAACCTATTTACCGATTTAACTATCCAAGATGCTTGCCGACTTAACTATCAGGCACAAACTCATCCAATCTAAACCGTGGCCGGCTTATGACTTATGATGAGTCGTGACCGATCTATGGATTTGAGGAGTGAAGTTGCGCAGGAGTTTAACACGCAACACATTATCTCGGTAACGACCTAGGACTTAGCACATGACGTCAACTTAAACTGAAGACCATGCATAAGAGAGAGGGGGCGACCTACGACCTAGCCTAGCTCGGCACCAACTCACGACCCAGTTTGACCCGGCTACTACCTATAACTCAACACCGAGAACCTCTATAAATACACGGCCATCACCAACATTCAAGGGACCTTTTTGGGCTAATTCTCGAAGCACCGTTACTCTGCCATTTTCTCAACTCAAGCAACACTCCAAGCACTCCAAACTCCAAGGACGCTACTACACACTTCAAAGAAGAATCACAATCATTCAAGATGAATTCGAAAGATTATTCTTCATGGGAGCTTGAGCTATTTGTCTGAAGTTAATTGTAATTGAAGAAAGTGATATAAATTGTACTCATATCAGCAATAAAGAGAATCTAAGTGGACGTAGGCCTGATTTTGGGCCGAACCACTATAAAACTTGTGTTTTTACTGCTTTTCTGCAATCTCTTTACTTGTATCTTGTTCCCGTATTCACGGGTGGTGCTTTCACAACTGTCATCTACACACCGGGGTGTTAGCGTACATTTTTTGACGTTAACATAGTGAAACTACCATATGCCTGATCCGTGCAGGTGAAAATGCGTCGCCGCAACGATCGCAGCACCACGAAACAACACTCCCAAAATTTCAAGCGTGCACCAATCAATACAAGTAATGAGTAGTTTACGAAGAAGTGTGTTCGCTCGAGGTGGCTAACCCCACTTGGCCCGGCACGGCTCCTGTTTTTGTCATTTCCAATTTGACACAAGTGTCAAGGCTATCCATTATTGTTCTCTTTCTTCAGTCATCACGTACATCATTCCAACAACTTCATTCTGGATCACACTACGCGTATAGTTATTAAAGTGGTTTTCGATTTAGGCAGAGAGAATGTCCATAACCAATTCCGGTCTCTTTAATAACTTTCGTAATTATTACACCGATTGGTCATTTAATAGATTTTGAAACCAAATCAATTTCAATTAGAATTTGTAACCAAAATTTCTTTTTTCCTTCTAAATCAATTTCCATACTTTACGTTCAAACTTCCAAATTCATAATTTCAAAATCCTATAATTCAATTTCAAAATTTATTTAAACAGTTCAAATACCGATTCAAGTTCGTACATAAATTTCATTCCGTAATTATTTAAATTAATTTAATTTAACATTCAAATCAATTTAAATTCATTGATCGATTTCATTCAATATTCGCTAAGTAAATTTATCAATTCAAACAATTTTTATTTAATTTCCAATTCATTAAATCAATTACTTAAGTTTAACTCCATTATATCAAACTTTCAAATTTAATTAAATTAGATTCATCAAATCAAATTCTTTAACTTACAAGTCTTATATTTATTCCAATAAATCACATTTTATTTCTTGTTAAAGAAATTCAATTCCACTTATTCATCTACTTAGTTACAAATTTTAAAACTCAATTAATAAAGAACTTAATTTCATTTATTAACGAAGTTCAAATAATTATTCCGATGTTCAATTTCTCTTATCAAAGAATTCAATTTTTATTTAATTATCAAATAATTCAATCTTATTCAATTATTAAATAATTTCAACTTAATTATTAAGTAATTTCAAAACTTAATTATTGAATAATTTCAAAACTTAATAATTTCAAACTTAATTATTGAATAATTTCAACTTAATTATTAAATAATTTCAAACTTAATTATTAAATATTTTCAACTTAATTATTAAATAAAATTTTAAACCGCGTTCTTTCATCAACTACTATGTTAATATTTGTTTCAGATTATTAAATATTAACATTTTCCTTTCATAAAAATTCAAATTCCAACTTCTTTCAAATCTTATTATTTATTTAAATAAATCCTTTATTTTATTTTAAAATCCAATTATTGACCAATCGGGTTTATTTAATTCTATATCCTCAAGTTCATTTTGGTATTTATCAGTTCAACCCGATTCTATTTCAATTTAAAATCAAAGCATAGCAAAGGGAACTTGCAGTGTGATAACTGGGATGGTGTCAAAGTAAATAAACAAGAAATAGCAACATCAATAACAATCCAATAGTTAATTCAAATAATCCCGAAATAATCGTATTAATTTACATTTATTGCTTATGCAAATTAATATAATTATTTCTAGAATCTACGCTATCATTTCATGTAGATTAAAGATTATTACACTAATTATTCTATGCAATTCTCACTTAACGTCAATTATTCAATTTCATACTTAATCAATAAATACAACATAAATTCAAATGGTTCAAGGGTAATTAGCCATTTTCCTATGTATCAAATAATTAAACATTTAAGGGGTCATATTATACAAGTTGAACCAATCAAATTCAACACATATGTTGATTCAAATTTTTTTACTATCCTTCGTCAAATACAATTGCATAATATTTATCACTTTATACATTACAATTTAACATTCAATATAACAACAAACAATCCACCAATTATCAACCAAACGGGATTATCATCGCATAAATAATTAAATGATAATGGTGTCAGTTGTCATAGGTGAACAGGCAATAACATATACAATAGTGTAAATAACTAATAGCAAAATATTTCAATTGTCGTTTCAATTGAAATCAAATTTAATAAATAAAAGAACATTAATCGTGAGTGATTTCCCGCCTTTCGAGGTTAGAGAGGTATTCGACGATAGAGTGAGTTACAATTCCAAGCACGGATTTCAAAGCAAGGAGCAATGGACTTAAGTTCAACGAAAAGCTGATAAAAGAAGATCGAAGAGAACTAAACAGGATCAGTCTTGATATAAACCGAGAATACATATTTGCTAATAAAAAAATGTATTATTATATTATAAATTTTCTCATAATCAACAGTTTAATTTAAATCATATATAATTGAAAGAACTAATATATATACACTACTTCTTTTTAAAATATTATATTTTGTGAAATTAGTAAATCAACAAGAGGATATGTATATAACACTAATATGAATTATTATACCATACATATCTCGCGCATGATATATATAACAAAATATGAAACATAAAACATAGCATCATATATACTAATACAGATATAATTACACATAGCCGTATATATATAAACAAATAGAACTAGTATATAACTGGCATATAAAACAAAATATAACTTTAGTCACAACGTGTGACACGTATAAACATAGAAACAGCTTACGTAAAACAACATCTACATTTTAATCGAAACAAATGTACATTTTAAATAAAAACAAGTGTGTGTGTGTGTGTGTGTGTGTGTGTGTATTACTCGAAACAATCTCAATACTCCCAAAAATCAATATATATATATATATACACTATAATTGTTTAACACGTTTCACAGATATTTAAAATCATATTGCAAAATATTCATGCATATATAACTAAAATAGAATAAGTGCAAAAGATAAAATGAAACAGCGAACATAGTATGTAGATTAATATATATAACAGTGTAAAACATACCGTACCATCTATATATTAAAACATATAACTTATATAACGTACGCACACTTGAAAACTTTTATACGAGAAAACCCGACATAACCATTTGCTTCATAATGACTTAAGTAGACCTTTCATAACTAAATATAATTTATACATTCACGAACATGTAATATATTTTATATAAATGACACTTTATACAAGACACAACATTGCTATATACGCAGCAAAAAAACATATAGTCCAAGACCAATCACGCATGCATTATATTCAACACTATATTATATATAAAACAATATAAAGAATAAATAGTTACCTGTATTAGAAATAAAAGGGAGAGGAAGAGTTGTAGGTCTCATAGTGACAGGACGAGCTGGTGAGGTGACGCGTGCGGGTTGTATGCTCAGATGGTAGGCTAGAGCAGATCAGCGGCCGAGGAAGGGACCGACGCAAAGGGGTTATAGGAAGGTGGGCTGTGGTGTTGCGCGTCGCAGGCAGGTGCTCGGTGTAGGGCTCGACACGGGAAGGGAAAGTGGGTCGGTTTGCATGCGGGGTAGTGGATGAGTCGAAGGGGAATGGGCATGGTGGTGATGGATGCGTCAGTGCGGCAGGGAGAGGGAGAGTGGGCTGTTGAGTTTGTATGGCTGTCAGGTGGTTGACTTGGTTGCGGCGCTCGGGTGGACTGCTGGCGGCACTGGCGGCAAGGCAACAGGCTGGGAAAAGTGGAGCCTTTGTTTCGGCAAAAGAAGGATGAACGTGAACCCATTTTCTTACGAACACGAATATATGTTTGCTTTTATATATATTTTTTTCTTGCGGTCGCTTGCACTATTGGGTGGAGGCTACAGGGGAGGTGGTCGTTCGTTTGGAGGAGTAAGCTAGGTGAAGGCTGTTGATATAAGGAGATGGGATCTCGGCTATGGCTTGCACGTGGAGGATGGGCTGCTCACTAGACTTTAGGGCGGGTCCAATGTTTGGCAAATGGAAAAACATGTAGGGGAGGTCGGCGTTGGAGTAGAGAGGCGGAGGATGGAGGCGCACAGTGAATGGAGGATGCGATTGCACGCATGGTGATGGAAACGAGAGCAGGATCAGGTAAAATAAATAATCTTATATATATTTGAACAATATTTGTTGTTAATTTAGAGGAATAAAGTGAGAGAAAGAGGCCATGATGAAATGTATCAGAAAGAAGATGTACAGGCCTCTCAAAGAAATAATAAATGTGTATAAAGTTTCTTTTTCCCATATGAATGAACAATGCAAATTAATATGAAATCAATAAATGATTCAAAACAGATTATATTGAAGAGTCACAGTTGTTTCTTGGGAGATTAAAAGTTAAGCATCCATTGGAATTTCACACAGTTGTTACCCAAGAGGCAAAAGAATTCAAACATTCAAACGGTACCGGTACAAATGACTATTTCGCTGTTTCCGCGGCATACCGGACTCCAAAGTACAAAAGTGAATATACCGCAGAGATCAGTACGACGAGACGATCAAAACGGTATATAGGTGTCAGTGGTGCGATTTGAATTTAAAAAATAGAATTTTCTAATAGCGGAAAATGCAAGAAAAAAGCTGAAAAATAAGATCGACGAAGCTAAATAAGTCCGAATTTGGAAAAACGAAAAATAAAGCCTTGCTCAGAAGACGATTTAGAATTTTTCTATGTAAAAATATTTCGGTTTCGAAAATGTTTTATTTTCATAGCTTTTTAACTGATTAAATTGAAGTAAATTTACGCACGAAATAAACTTTCATATTTTCGGACAAAAATTTATCAGTTGCTATGTTTAACTAGACGCATTCCAAATATCAAATTTAAATTCAAATTTTATCATTTAAAATTCCACAAAATTTCAACTAATATCGTTATTAAAACCAGTTAAATTTACGGGTCGTTACACTCTCCCCCACTCAAAACTTTTCGTCCTCGAAAAGGAAGGAAGTAGGAGAATAGAAACAACCAAAAGAAAATAGACTTGAATCACATAATAAACAATTATTTTAAACCATATAATTTCAATTTAAATTAATTGATATTCAACGGTTGACTTTAACTCATGGAATTTCATTAACTTGGTTTATTTTCAATTTATCATTGTTTGTTCCAAAATTTATTTCAAACGATAATTTATTTTATTAATCCATTTATTATTCAACTAACCTAGTATTCTATTTATCTCTATTAACCATTTTATAATTTAACTTTAAGTGTATAATATTTTTATATGCACTCAAATTTTATTTATAAAGAAATTTTCATTGTATACTATCCAATTATCTTAAATTCAAAATTTCAAAGATCATAAATTTGAATAGTCATTTTTTTATCATACTTTATTTGACGAATTAAATTCTTTTTTATTCCAAATTATTATTAAATTTATTCTACTTAATGAACCTATCACATATATATTACGTATATTTACGTTTATTATAACTACTCAAATTTTATTTAAAAATTCCTTTGATATCATTTATATTGTATAATATTCAATTACATAATTAACTTTCGAAAATTTAGGTAAGTTATATATAATGAAGTTGAGTATTATACAAGTAAATTTTGTAATTTAATTATTCAGTCTTAAATTTTTATTCAAAATTTCGATTTCATTTTATAACTGAAATTTTTCTTTAACCTAAATTTAAGAATTAAATTTTCGAGTAACATCAAATTTATTTCGAGATAAATAAATATATATAATTTCAAATCAGATTTAAATCATATATCAATATATATTACAAATCAAATCATACTATAAGAAATTCCAATCAATTTATTTTTCAAAACAAACTGTAGTAAAACTTCAGAATAGTCTCTCCACTTCGAAACTCGAAAATGAATGTTAATGATGCGGCCGCCATCACCAAAATTATTTTCCAGCGACAAAGAGATGAGTATTGATTTTAAACATTTTAAAATCCTTTGGAACAATTTATATTCGAAATTACTTATATAATATGCATTTTAAAATTTTAAACCCAACCCTGAAATCACTGGAAATTAAATTCTCAAATTCATGATTTAAATTCATTTCAAACTCCAAATCAAATTATTACCAAATTTTATAAATTCGTTTATTTATAAGTTGGTAAAATCAATGGTTTACAAAAACAATAAATGAAAATCAAGTCATTTCTAACAACAAATTCATTAACAGTTTAATTTCAGAAAAATTCATACTTATATACAATATAATCATACAAAACTATTTTATTTACAAATTTGAAAGCAATATTGTGTCGGTTTGTTCTGTTTAAGTGTTTTGGAAATTCTATCGATAGCGTTGATCAGACGAATCGATCGTAAACCCAAATCAATATCAACAACTCAAACAACACAATATATAAAACATTTTAAAATTAATTTACAAATACATTTCCTTGTTCGACGATACAAGAATGGATTTCAAACAAGGATAGAGATTCAAATTCGATGGAAATCAAATCAAAGAGAATTTTGATTCGATAATAGGTTCGAAACAGAAAATAAGATAATTCAATTAACAGAATCGGGAGATGGATAAGCTTATTTAAATCACGACAACCTTATCAAGGTTGAACGTAACTTCAAGAATAAGTTCGTTGCTGAATTTCGAGGAAAATCAACACTCGATCTCAAAAGATAGAATTCAGGTATAGTAGGGAATAGATAGCATCGTAAACCGAGGATACAGAAATCTCCGGTAAATAGATATCTATTGTAAATGAGTTTCACCCACTTACAAATAATTAGAAGATTTGAGAGACCGCCAATTCATTATAAAGATTATTCGAAGTGGAGTTATGGGATGCTCCAGAATTGAAAGAAGACGAATAGTGAGGGACACGAATGAATTTTGGAACCGCAGGGAACGTTCCAAAATTCAAAGGAATTGAGTCAAAAGAAGAGATTGAAACTCAAATGAGAGTGATTCTGTAAATACATTTACCATATATGCTAGGTTTTGCCTAGAGCTACCAAAGATCTGATACCAACTATAACGACCCGCTATTTCGGACTATTCGCATCCGAACATGTCGGACTTGAATTAGTCAAAATACCGAATTGTTAATTTTAAATTTGGCAAAACTAAACATATACAGTAAATAAGTAATTACAGCATCACAGACACAGAGTAATAATATGCAGCGGAAGCAAAAAATAGTAGTTCATGAAGCTACTATATATATAACAGAGTAAATAAGTTACAACAGAAGTCTCAAATACAATAGTCAAATACAAGAATCGGAATACATCACCGGAATCAACTGAATATCTGAAGCTGTATAGATAGCTGGATCTCCAGGCGAAGCTCCGACTCCAAAGGTGAGTCTCAAAAGCTGAACCACTCAGTCTGACCCCAGCGTAAAGAAAAACACAAAACACTCGAGCCAGGATTAGTATTCTTATATCAATAAATCCAACTCAAGTGAAATAACAACTGAAATACAAGTAACTCAAAGGACATTGGAGTAACCGTCCTCTAAGGATCCGTTAAACTATCTACTATGTAGTAATATACGCTAAATAGATAATGTCTATCAGTAATATAAAGTATCAAAATAGCGTTAAGGTGTTACTCTTATCCCCTTTAACAATTTTATATAAGGTTCATAGTCTATACAACATTGTAAACTCCACCGTAAACTGGTGGGATATCAAGGAGTACCCCTTAGGTATAACACAAAACAAATTTGTAGTGGTCGCGTATATAGGGATACATGTACGACAAGGCACATGAGGCAATACCCAAGGTAGTGAAACTACCGTTTGCCTGATCCAGACTGGTGAAAACGCATCGCCGCAACGATCGCAACACCGCGAAACAACACACCCAAAATTTCGGGGGCGAACAATCAATACAAGTAATGAGTAGTTTACGAAGAAGTGTGTTCGCTTGAGGTGGCTAACCCTATTTGGCCCGACACGGCTCCTGTTTTTGTCATTTCCAATTTGAAATAAGTATCAAGGCTATCCATTATTGTTCTCTTTCTACAGTCATCACGTACACCATTCCAACCACTTCATTTTGGATCATACTCCGCGTATAGTTATTAAAGTGGTTTTCGGTATAGACGGAGAGTATGTCCATAACTGATTCCGGTCTCTTTAATAACTTTCGTAATTATTACACCGATTGGTCATTTAATAGATTTTGAAACCAAATCAATTTCAATTAGAATTTGTAACCAACATTTCGTTTTTCCTTCTAAATCAATTTCTATACTTTGCGTTCAAACTTTCAAATTCATAATTTCAAAATCCTATAATTCAATTTCAAATTTTATTCAAACAATTCAAATACTGATTCAAGTTCGTACATAAATTTCATTCCGTAATTATTTAAATTAATTTAATTTAACATTCAAATCAATTTAAATTCATTGATCGATTTCATTCAATATTCATTTAGTAAATTTATCAATTCAAACAATTCCTATTTAATTTCCAGTTCATTAAATCAATTACTTAAGTTCAACTCCATTATATCAAACTTTCAAATTTAATTAAATTTGATTCGTCAAATCAAATTCTTTAACTTACAAGTCTTATATAGAAATTCCATTCCACTTATTCATCTACATATTTACAAATTTCAAAACTCAATTAATAAAGAACTTAATTTCATTTATTAACAAAGTTCAAATTCGCTTATTCCGAAGTTCAATTTCTCTTATCAAAGAATTCAATTTTTATTTAATTATCAAATAATTCAATCTTATTCAATTATTAAATAATTTCAAATTAATTATTAAGTAATTTCAAAACTTAATTATAAAAATAATTTCAAAACTTAATAATTTCAAACTTAATTATTGAATAATCTCAACTTAATTATTAAATAATTTCAAACTTCATTATTAAATAACTTCAACTTAATTATTAAATGATTTCAAACTTAATAATTAATTAAATTTTTAAACAATGTTTTTTCATCAACTACTATGTTAATATTTGTTTCAGATTATTAAATATTAACGTTTTCCTTTCATAAAAATTCAAATTCCAACTTCGTTTCAAATATTATTATTTATTTAATAAATCCTTTATTTTATTTTAAAATCCAATTATTGACCAATCGGATTTATTTAATTCTCTATCCTAAGTCAAGTTCATTTGGGTATTTATCAGTTCAACTTGATTCCATTTCAATTTAAAATCAAAGCATAGCAAAGGGAACTCGCAGTGTGATAAATGGGATGGTGTCCAAGTAAATAAACAAGCAATAGCAACATCAATAACAATCCAATAGTTAATTCAAATAATCCCGAAATAATCGTATTAATTTACATTTGTTGTTTATGCAAATTAATAAAATTATTTCTAGAATCTACACTATCATTTCACGCAGATTAAAGATTATTACACTAATTATTCTGTGCAATTCTACACTTAACGTCAATTATTCAATTTCATACTTAATTAATGAATACAACATAAATTCAAATGGTTCAAGGGTAATTAGCCATTTTCCTACGTATTAAATAATTAAACATTTAAGGGGTCATATTATACAAATTGAACTAATCAAATTCAACACATATGTTGATTCAATTTTTTTTACTATCCTTCGTCAAGTTCAATTGCATAATATTTATCACTTTATACATTCCAATTTAACATTCAATATAACAACAAACAATCCATCAATTATCAACCAAACAGGATTATCATCGCATAAATAATTAACAGATAATGGTGTCAGATGTCATGGGTGAACAGATATAGGTAATTACATATATAACAGTGTAAATAACTAGTAGTAGCATATTTCAATTGTCGTTTCAATTGTAATCAGCTTTAATAAATAAAAGAACATTAATCGTGAGTGATTTCTCACCTTTCGAGGTTAGAGAGGTATTCGACGATAGAGTGAGTTACGATTCCAAGCACGGATTTCAAAGCGAAGAGCAATGGACTCGAGTTCGACGAAAAGTTGATAAAAGAAGATGGAAGTGAACTAAACAGGATCAGTTTTGATATAAACTGAGAATACATATTTTCTAATAAAACAATGTATTATTATATTATAGATTTTCTCGTGATCAACAGTTTAATTTAAATCATAAATAATTGAAAGAACTAATATATATATACAGTACTTCTTTTTAAAATATTATATTCTGTGAAATTAGTAAACCAACAAGACGATATGTATATAACACAAATATGAATTATTATACCATACATATCTTGCGCATGATATATATAAAAAAATATAAAACATAAAACATAGCATCATATATACTAATACAGATATAATTACACATGACCGTATATATAAAAATAAATAGAACTAGTATATAACTGGCATATAAAACAATATATAACTTTAGTCAGAAAGTGTGGCACATATAAACGTAGAAACAACTTACATAAAACAACATCTACATTTTAAATCGAAACAAATATACATTTTAAATCCAAACAAGTATATATATATTAACCGAAAACAATCTCAACACTCCCAAAAATCAATATATATACTATAATTGTTTAAACACATTTCACAGATATTTAAAATCATATTGCAAAATATTCTTACCTATACAACTAATATAGACTAAGTACATAAGATAAAATGAAACAGCGAACATTGTATGTAGATTAATATATATAATACTGTAAAACATACCGTACCATCTATATATTAAAACAAATAACTTATCTAACATATGCACACTTGAAAACTTTTATACGAGAAAAGCCGACATAACCATTTGCTTTATAATGACTTAAGTAGACCTTTCATAACTAAATATAATTTATATATTCACGAACATGTAATATATTTTTTATAAATGACACTTTATACAAGACACAACATTGCTATATACGCAGCAAAAAAACATATAGTCCAAGACCAATCACGCATGCATTATATTCAACACTATATTATATATAAAACAATATAAAGAATAAATAGTTATCTGTATTAGAATTAAAAGGGAGAGGAAGAGTTGTAGGTTGCATGGTGACAGGGCTAGCTGGTGAGGTGACGCGTGCGAGTTGCATGCTCAGTTGGTAGGCTAAAGCAGATCAGTGGCCGAGGGAGGGACCGACGCAAAGTGGTTACAGGAAGGTGGATTGTGGTGTTGCGCGCCGCAGGCAGGTGCTCGATGTAGGGCTCGACACAGGAAGGGAAAGTTGGTCGGTTTGCACATGGGGTAGTGGATGAGTCGGAGGGGAATGGGCATGGTGGTGATGGACGCGTCAGGGTGGCGGGGAGAGGGAGAGTGGGTTGTTGAGTTTGTGTGGCTGTCAGGTGGTTGACTTGGTTGCGGCGCTCGGGTGGGCTGCTGGCGACGCTGGCGGCAAAGCAGCAGGCTAGGAAAAGTGGAGCCTTGGTTTCGGCAAAAGAAGGATGAACGTGAACGCAGTTTCTGACAAACACAAATATATGTTTGCTTTTATATTTATCTTTTCTTGCGGTCGCTGGCACTATTGGGTGGAGGCTATAGGGGAGGTAGCCGTTCGTTTGGAGGAGTAAGCTAGGTGAAGGCTGTTCATATAAGGAGATGGGATCTCGGCTATGGCCTGCACGTGGAGGATGGGCTGCCCACTAGAATTTAGGGCGGGTCCAATGTGTGGAAAATAGAAAAACATGTAGTGGAGGTCGGCGTTGGAGTTGAGAGGCGAAGGGTGGAGCCGCACGGTGAATGGAGGATGCGATCACATGCATGGCGATGGAAACGAGAGCAGGTTCAGGTAAAATATAAGTAATCTTATATATATAAGAACAATATTTATTGTATAATTTAGAGGAAGAAAGTGAGAGAAAGAGGCCATGATGAAATGTATCAGAAAGAATATGTACAGGCCTCTCAAAGAAATAGGTAAATGTGTATAAAGTTTCTTTTTCCCATACGAATGAACAATGCAAATTAATATGAAATCAATAAATGATTCAAAACAGATTATATTGAAGAGCCACAGCTGTTTCTTAGGAGATTAAAAGTTAAGCATCCATTGGAATTTTACATGTTTGTTACCCAGGAGGCAAAAGAATTCAAACATTCATACGGTACCAATACAAATGAATATTTCGTAGTTTCCACGGCGTACCAGACTTCAAAGTGCAAAAGTGAATATAACGCAGAGATTAGCACGACGACACGGTCAAAACGGTATATAGATGTCAGTGGTACGATTTGAATTTTAAAATTTTGAATTTTCTAATAACGGAAAATGCAAGAAAAACGCTGAAAAATAAGATCGACGGAGCTAAAGAAGTCTGAATTAGAAAAATGAAAAACGACATCTTGCTCAGAAGACGATTTAAAATTTTTCTATGTAAAAATATTTAGGTTTCGAAAACGTTTTATTTTCTTCGCTTTTTAACTGATTAAATTGAAGTAAATTTAGCGCGAAATAAACTTTCATATTTTCGGACAAAAATTTACCAGTTGCTATGTTTAACTAGACGCATTCCAAATATCAAATTTAAATTCCATAATTTTATCGTTTAAAATTCCACAAAATTTCAATTAATATCATTATTAAAACTAGTTAAATTTACGGGTCGTTGCAAAAATAATACTAAGGAACTGGGTACTACAAATGCATCAACCCGATTTTCGATGCCCGAAAATCGAACCATTAGGATTAAAAGAAGAAGGAGGTCGAAGAAGAAATAGAAACAATATCAGAATCTTACCAACGCAGCGGAATCAAATATATTATAAGATAACATATCTTTACACCAAAAGGAATTATATCTGTTTTATACATGCAACATCATAATACATCATCATAGTTCAATATAATCAACAACACACTCAGGACGGTTAAAATATCCCATCCTTCCAAATCTGAATACACAGCGGAATATGCATCAAATACGTTGGATGTGTCTCGCCATCCAGCTAGTCTTCTGAGCCCCACAGCAGTCCATCCAAAATCTGTATTCTATAATACTCGGTCTGGATGGACTACTGTGGAGCTTAGGAGACGAGCTGGATGGCGAGACGTATCCGACATATTTGATATATATTCCGCTCTGTATTCAAATTTGGAAGGATGGTATATTTTAACCATCCTAATTATGTTGTTGATTGTATTGAACTCTGATGCTGTATTCTGATGATGTATGTACAAAACAGATATAATTCCTTTTGGTGTAAAGATCTGTTATCATATATTATATTTTATTTCGCTGCATTGGCAAGATTCTGATATTGTTTCTATTTCTTCTTCTACCTCCTTCTTCCTTTAATCCTAATGGTTCAATTTTCAAGCATCGAAAATCGGGTCGTTCCATTTAGTATCAGAGCAGAAGGTTAAGCGAGAAACTTAGCTCTGGTGGGGATTACTCATAAAATAAAGTCTGTAGTACTCTAAGAATGAGTTGAGTGTACTAATATATATGAGGGCGTATTTGTTAGTGAATATAAAATTGTTTTCATATTGTGTTGACTTATCAGTTGTTTATGTATTCTGTTCAATATGTGGGATGCCATTTTATTGATATGAATTTCAAAACTCTTAAACAAGATAGACCGACATAGTATTGTTTAAAAATATGGTAAATGAAATAATTTTACCCATATTATTTTTTATATAAAAGATATAATTTTTCGAAAATTATTATAGTTATATATGGTTGCTTGGTTGTTAGAAAGTGATAATATTAAATTATTATCCCGGTTATGTAAAATTTGTATAATAAATTGAAATCATAGCTAAAAGCAAAGAAATAAGTTCATATACAAATGAAATTTGTAGATATAAGCTGTGAATGTGATTTATAAATTGAAAATAAGATTTCAGAGTAATATTTGAATATTAATTGAAAGAATTTGGGAAGTGGAATTTTGGGAAAAGTTTAAATTCCTTTTTCGTTTGAAAATGGTTTTCAAAGGTTTTGGAGAAAATTGGTGATATTATTTGGGAAATATTTTTGAATTGGATTTGAAATTTGGTGAGATTTGGAATTTAAAAATATTTGAAGGGTTTTAAAGAGATAAAAGCATTTAACTCTCTTTGGTCGCTGGAAAATAACTTCGATGATGACTACAACATCATCGATGTTCATTTTCGAGTTTTCAAGGGAGGAATTGCTGGTTGGAGATTTTGATTTGAGGTTGTTTGCAAAAATGGGTTGGTTTTGAAATTCAAAGCGGTATTTGAATTTATTGAAGGATTTTGGATAAAATAATTTCAAAAAGGATTTTGAAATACTTATGTAATTGTTGAAAACTCTGGAGTCAGTTTAAAATATTTTGGAATGTTTAAGCAATTGCTTAAAACTCTTAAAGTAAATTTGAAATGCTTAAAGAACAAATTTGGGAACTTATAAAAGTTTTAAATTTGTTTAGAACAGAAATTTAACTTAAGAAGAGTTAAATTAAAATAAGTGGGAAAGATTATAAAACTTAAAAATTTGAATTAAAATGGAGCATAACTAAATCTTGTTAAATAAAAAGGTGAATTCGAGGAAAAGTCTAAGTGGAGTAAGTGAAATGGTTACTTAAATAAATTTGTCTACAATCGCAAGTAAATGTAATTGAAATTAAATGTTGAAATTCATTTTCAATTTGTAAATGGAAAATTAGTCAAGTTGGACTAAATAAAATAAAGGGTTGAAAATAAAATTTATCAAGATGGAAATATATTTGTGAGTGAACAAATTAATTTAATTTGTAACTAAATGGAAGTGAAATTTAGTATTTGAATTAAATTTAAATTGTGTAAAATCAAGGAAATGGAAAATGAATCTAGCTGGGCTAAGGAAAGCAAAATATTGAAATTAAAATTAGTAAGTAAGCTGATTTATTTAAATGGTAAGCAAATGAATTACAATTGAATATTAGGATGCTGTTTAATTTAAAATTGTGCATAGTAAAGTGAAGTTGAAAAATAAGTTCTAAGTGGACTAGAATAATTTAAAGTTTGAAATAAATCAATTGAGATTTAAGTAAATTAATAAGTGGAACTAATTAGAGTAAAGGATTAAATAAATATGGGCTGAGATAAGATGAATAGAATTAAATATTTAAAATGGAAGGGAAATTGAATTCAAATGAATTTGAAAATGAAAATCTGAATAAGTATAAGGCTTAAGTGGTGTAGTTATAGTAGTTATAAGAACTATATATAAATCTTCATAATTGACTTAAGAAAAGTAAAGGGTGGGATTCTTAAGTAAATTTGGTATTGGGTGAATAACTGAATGAAGATTTAAAACTGAAAGTTGTGAATGGGAATATTGTGAATAAGTAAATAGAAATCGAAATAACATGAATAAAAGAGAATTGATATAGCTAATAATCAATTGAGATAAATACGTAGGATGTACATATGTTATTTAATTTGCATAAGTGATTTGATCCAGATTCGAGCATAGGATTTCGGGATAATTATATCGATTCAAGTTGGGATTTTTCACTCGATTTTCATCGGTGAACCATGGATATGGATTTTTGATTGATTTTGAAAATTCTCTATCATAGTTGTGACTATGCAAGAAGAATGACGATTTCTGATCAAGAAACCGGATCTGAGTCCGCATTAAGAAATCGGGTGGACGATACTAGTTCGGAAGTGAAATTGTCTAATCAAGTGATCGATCGAATTGGATATTGCCTACGGATGATATATGTGCATCGTACGGATGTGAATGAAATAGATATGAAATTTTTGGAAAGAAATTTATAAAATGATTTTGGAATTCTTGATTGGATGTTATGGCCAAGTAGGATATACAAGTGTTATAAGGGAAAAAGTGAACTGTTGTTTTGATTTCAGAAGATAACTTTAAATTGCCCGACAAATGTATGTTTTTAAATTTCTGCATGAAATTTGATGGTTTTCTTCTCTAGCCACTTGGCGTTTTGTTTTCTTTTGAAATCTGGGGACCTGTACAGGCATTTATGTAGTTGTACCGAGCTAGCCGCGCAAAGGAGACGCTGGCAAAAAAATTTGAAAATTTAGGGAGTTAGAATTTTTTTGATAATTTAGAATTTGAATTTTAATTATAATTTGAATGGTTGAGATCGTAATGTTGTTTTTAAATTTTAGATAGGTTTGAAAGGTTGGTAAGGGTAATAGTGTTATTATAAAAAGATTGTTTTGGTATTATTTAAACTGTTTAGTTTTGGGAAGTTGATAAAAACTATTAGAATAAGAAATAGTTAATGGGTTGTGGACCATTCTTCCTAATCAGTAATTTCGGGGACGAAATTCTTTTAAGGGGGAGGAATGTGAGGACAAGGAATTTTAAATATTTGAAATTGGATATTTAATTGATTTTAAGTATTGAATCAATAATTGGAAATTGGAAAAATTGTTGAATCTGGAATTTTAAGCTTGTTAAAAATAAAGTGAAGGCTTATAAAATTTAAAATGGTGATGCTAAAGTTAACAGATGTGTTAAAACTGCATTTGAAAATAATTTGTTCAGTTTTAAAAAAATATTGTTTAAATTGATATTTAAAAATAGCTTTTCAAGGCACAGTCTCGTAATTCAACGAAACCAGTTCCATTGGATTCGTAATAGTGTATTATTATCAAATTTCAATTTTCGTAGTGTTCGTAGTTGTTGTGAGATCGTACGATAAGTAAACGCGTTGAAATCTATATCGAAAATTTGATATAATAACTGGGTCCAAAAAGCTATTTTCTCCATACGATCGAATTTGGACTCGAAACCTTTTCCGTTGCGTTCGGAATAGGGGTTTAACATTATAAACGCCTAGCGGCATGCCTGTGAGTTATGGAAATCAAGACGATTTAGATTAAAAAATTTAAATATAATTTGACTATAATTCAGCATCACAATGACCCTTCCTTCCACGTGCCTCTTGCTTTTTCGAATAATATAACAGATGTCCCCTTCTCCATCTTTTTAAAACAGTAAATAGATAAACCAAAAAAAAGAAACTTAAGAAAAAGAAATTAAGTTGGATGCCTTCATTTTTAAAACCTCGGGTACCCTTCCAATCTTCTTCGTTTAAGAACGTGGTCGAAATCTTTCTCCTCGTTCAAAAGAAAAGTAACAAACGAAAATCAAAAGCAGAAAAAAAATCAAGAATGGCTGAATTCGAATCGAAGCCGAAGAGGATAGAATCGACTCGAAATTTTGCATCGCAATTCGATTGCGATTGGGGACAGCGCAGTGCTTGGATTGGAAGTGGTCGCCGTGTGGTCGCAGGGTGGATGGAGAGTTGATTTGGGATATGCGAAGAAGAGGTTGTGATGGGTCGAGTTTGGCATGTGAGTGAAGGAAGAGGGATTATTAGGATCGGGGCAATGGGTTTTGGCTGGCGACGTGGAGCTCGGTTGGGTTCTCGTCACATTGATGGGTCGAGGACGATACCAAGTTGTGTTAACAGTGAGGTATTCGTCTCTTCTTCTTGTTTTTACTTAATTTAAATATAATTATATTCATACTGAAAAAAAATTATTAATAACAGTGAGATATATGTATATGCAGTATGTTTTTTTCCAATTAAAGTATATATTTGAATATGCATGTACAATATGGTTAAAAGGAATGTCTTTACAGTAAATAGATAAAATTCTGTTTTTAATTTAATGGTGATAAATATGTTATATACAGGAAATATATTTATAACAGGAAATTATATATATATATATATATATATATATTATAGGACTTTGGGAAAATATAGAAAATTGTGTAAAATAGATTTTGATCTGTATACATATAATAAATATACATTTACATATTTTAGTTCGCCGGTTTATTTTAATAATGGGTTGGAGATTAAATTGTCCATGTTACTTATTTAATTATTTTAGTTACCAAAAACATTTTTATTCGAAGGAATTAGTTTAAAATTTAATGATTAAAGAAAGGAAAAAATATAATAATAAATCATTTGTTCATTAAATTTATTAAATGGAAATTGTTTATTCGATTTATTCGAATATTAATAAGGATCATCTAATGTTCATACAAGGTCAAAAATAATGAAGAACAAGCTGGTTTGGATTTGATTGCAAATTAGAAAGTAATGGTGAGTTAATCTCACTCATCTAGATTATTATTTAAATTTAAGTAGTTAAATTTTAATATTTGGTTGAATGATTGAATTGATTGGATATGGTATATTATATGGTAGTATATATATTGGAGTGTTTGATTTCCCACATTATATAGCGGATGAGACCATATGCGCCGTATAATGGCGAAGGATGTTATATTAACCCATATACCACGATATTCCACCTCGTAGTGCAATTAGTATTTTATATTGTGCTAACATCTGTGGATGCAGGGAAACAGGTTGGAGGGATCCAACTGAATTCCTCAAAATAGTGTAATTTATTTTTATAATCTATGTTTAAATGATAATTTGTGATAGGTTATTGATTATGTTGGGAATTGGAATATTGGATGTTATGAATGGATTGAATATATTTGGTATTGAGTTATCAAAATATAAGGATTGGATTTTTGAAAGGAAATAAAAGAGAGAAATTTTAAGAAAAATAATTTCGGAGAATTTGGATAATTAAAGAATGAATTGGGAAAAATAAAATTAATTTTTAATTTCAAATATATAATTCCGGGTATGGGAAAGAAGATTTATGGATAAATGGGAATAAATGAATTCTTAAACTTAAATGATATTGTTTAAGGGAATAAATAATATTTTAAAAATTTAAGGTTTAAATTTTGTTTAAAAAAAATAAAGATAGATCTGGAAAAGTATGAAATTGGTATTCGGCTTAAATGAGATTTTGGATTTTAATAAAGAAGTTAAATTCTGAAATTTATAGGTTTTGAAATAAATTTGGATAAGTAAAGGAATTTATTTTAATGAAGTATGTTTTGGAAATCAATTTGGAAATTGATTTAGTATTTGAAACTGTGTTTTGAAAGAAGGGAGAGACTGTGGAATTTATAAACTAGGATTATAAATTAAAATGGATATCAGTGGATATCTGGAAGTATAAATTCATGGTGGGAATTTACAAAGGAATGTGAATTTGTTTTAAAATGAATAGTGGCTTATTTTAAAAAGGTGTGGGAGAGAAGTGTATTTCCCTGAAAAGCCAAGTATGTTTTCAAAACAGATTTTTAAGTAAAAGATGAAAGTTTTAAAGTTGTTTAAAGGAATGTTTTAAGTAATTATTATTTTACTTGTTTAAATTTTAAAGGTGAACATTTATTTAAATTGAAAGGTTTGACTAGTATTATAATTTTAAAGATAATTATTAATATTTATATTTTGTATAGAAATTTTATTTTAAAGATAGTTTGGTTTAAGTTTAAATTTAAAAACTTGTATAGAATTTCGTAATCTCTTATTTTGAAACAAATTAGTTTTTCTTAACTTTATTTTAAAATTTTAGTTTCGTATTTTATAAAGTAATTTTATTTTAAATATTTTTAAAGTATATATTTTGGATAAAGTAATTAAGTGGTTTCTAATTTAAAAGTTTATAGTATATTTTAGAAAAAAGTTATTTTTTAAAATCTTAAGTATTGTGGACTTGGCGATTTTCAATGGAAATAAATAACTGGGTGGAAATTTATTTCCACGAGAGAGAGAAAAGTGATTAGAAACTATTTTCGAAGATTGAAATGTAGAAAAATATCTTGTGAAGATATTTAAAAATAATTTGGGAGAAATTATTATGGCTTAATGATTGTTTGTGAATGTTATTCGATAGTCAAATAACCGACTATCAATATTGGCCAATACGCTGATCGTTTCGAAGAGACCGGGATCGTGATTTATTTCATGAAAGCCACTTCGATCCAGTTTGAACGTATTTGTGATGAAGACAAGAGCTTGGAGTCGAAGATGGAGCAGTGAAGTGCAAGGGCTAATCGCTACTAATCCCGAGGGTGATTCCAAAATGGATGTAGTAGGAGTAGTGCCTTCGGTTCCGTTCAAACCCGGAACGGACTTGTATGGATTAATGCTTTCAAAACATCGTCAAGAGGACGATGAGCATTCTATGTGAAATGTTCTAAAAAGGTAACGCTTAGCCTTGAGCCTCATCAACCGGGAATGACTGAAAATCATGGGTTATGCAGCAAGGCTAAGTGGGACGCGCCTATTAGGGTAAGGTTATGCCTGTCTAGATGTCCCTTTATATTTCGGCTGTGTGGTGCGGTTGCTGATCCCAATCGTGGGGTGATCTTACTTGGGATTATCCAGTAAAGGTTAGTCCCGGTCTTGTGTTGCAGGGGATTTAGGGTGGATCCTGGATACGTTGATCTCGACCAGGTACTGTGATAGGTGGTACCCTAGTGCCTAGTCATTCGTTGGAAATCCATTTTCCATAGGTGCCTTTTACGGTTTTGATTGTGTAAACCACTTTGTGGCTAGTATGCTGGAATTTAATCATGTAACAATTTCAGCTATTTGAATAAGTATTTGTATATAGAAACTAATATTATATCAGATAATTTTATAAGAAATGTTTTGGTTATCGTAAGGTAAAAACCCGGCATGTTTATTTGTGGCGTGGTCTTACGAGATTCCTTTGATTTCAAATGATTTTGAAACGCGTTGGTATTCCAAACTGACTCGGGTGTTATTTAACTATAATGCTCGGGTCAGTCCGAGTATTATAGAATACAGATTCTGGATGGACTACTGTGGAGCATGGGAGACGAGCTAGATGGCGAGATGTATCCGACGTATTTGATATATATTCCGCTATGTATTTAGATTTGGAAGGATGGCATATTTTAACCGTCCTGAGTGTGTTGTTGATTGTATTGAACTCTGATGCTGTATTCTAATGATGTATGTATAAAACAGATATAATTCCTTTTGGTGTAAAGATCTATTATCATATATTATATTTTATTCCGCTATGTTGGTATGATTCTGATATTGTTTCTTTTTCTTCTTTTACTTCCTTCTTCTTTTAATCCTAATGGTTCGTGTTTTGGGCATCAAAAATCGGGTCGTTACAACCAATAGGATTATATATCCTCTTAACAAGAAGAGTGATTGTGACGACCTGGATTTTCGCGTTCAAAAGTTGACATCCATACTTTACTTGTATGCGAATGCCGCAGATTCAAACGTTCGAATCCGATTCGTCGGAGCTTATAACACATTAAGTACAACAACAAAGTGGAAGAAAATGAATAATATATCATTGATACACAATATCTGATACAATACATTTACAAATGATATTAATATCAAAGATACAAGATAAAAGCGGAAATAATACAACCAGATGGTCTAGACTTTGCAACCATCGACAGCGGAAAGAAGAACATGAACTTGAACTCTAAAGAAGAAACTCCAATATCATCAATCCACATCTCCAAAGCACTAAACCAAAAATAGCCCGAACTCCTAATCAAGTTAGACTAAGCAAGGTTGGTCCTCCAAAGACTGAAGAAGATTTCCAAAGACTGGAGGCCACCGAATCTACACCTATTATTTGATCATCTGAAAAACCCAACTCTAGACTGCCCATGTGAAAAATTGTTGGCACCTAGAGTTTAGGAAGGAACAATAAACTCCGGGTCATTCATGAGACTTGTATGAGCAAACAAAAACAATTTATCTTTAAAACAAACAACAAAAGAATTTAAAACATTGAAATCCACAATGCTTTTTGGAAAATGAAACAACCATAAGGCCTTCCCGCACACACACAATGCAAGCACACAATTGGAGGAGATTTCTCCTTATGATAGTCAAAAGTGCTTACTACGCAAAAATCTTTTTGATATTATTATTAGTGCATAGTGGAAACATTTCAAAAGTAGAATATTAATCTTAGCCAGCATAGGTACAGTTATATTATGCCCGCTATAGCTACCACCTGAGCTGGCAGGTTATACAACTGCAATCATAAAGGGCGCGTATTGGTGATTAGATTTCCAATAAATGGTCAGGCCAAGGAACTTCCCATTGCCACATGGGTATGCCTCTGGAGAGACCCCCTGAGAACCTACCCGGCTCTCTGCCAACACAAGGCCGGTTTACTCCCTACCCGAGAGTAACACCTAAAGATATGCCATCCTCAGTCGTAACCAACCTTTATCCGAGCGTTCGACACCAACAATCACAAAGTAATGTATTTTCAGTAACCACATAGGTTAAATATCTGGGCTCCATACCATGATACCACTCCTTTCCCTAAGAAATGGACATACCCTAGGGGTGCGACTCTTGAAACCTTCTTGCATCTTTCCTGTTTTTACCATTTTCGGGGTGTGAGGTCCTGATGCAGTCTCGTCCATAAAGCTACACTTTTCACAAAGCCATGCTTTGATCAACAAATGATCAGCAGCACTTCTATGCCACATTACCAAGGGAATGTATCAATAGTTGCCATCAACTATATAACCTCTTAGCTCGTACATCTCAGAGAAGGGTGCTAAGCTAAGAGAATAAATTCTCCGCCACCAAATAGAAATGTATTTGATAGAAACCAGGTTTACATCTCAAAGTGTAACGTCAGACATACGTCCATACAAGTCTGTTCAGGGTTCGAACAAAACCGAAGGCACTTCTAAAGAAGCCCTTGCAATACGGATAATCCCTAATCATGTCCAGACTCCCCATCACAAAGGGTGATCAAATCTTTATACCGGGCCATTGAGTGCAGAGACATTTGACGAGTTATCCTTTCGCTTTCGAAAATATCTGGTCTTCACCAACGGTCTTCAAATGCTATCCATAACATCGCATCATTATTCGAAATATGTTATATGACACAAAGGTCCTCTCCCGACAAAACCAAATAATGAGTGCAATATTTTAAAAACATATGGATATTGGGATCTCAATTAAGTCACAACTTGTTACCTAAGAAAAAGGTTTAAACAAATTACCATTTTAAATCTTTTTAAATATAAAGATTCACTACACAAAGTTTACCAATCTTTCACAAAGATTCATTTATAGCCCTTCAAAACAATTCCATTTCAATCCCAAATCTTTTATACAAAAGATACCAATTTCCAATTCCAAACAAAGTTTAACAGTCTTCCACAAAGATTCAATTATAGCCTTCAAAACAGTTCACAATTCAAATCTTTTGTACAAAAGATACATCCTTGAGATCCTCTTATAAAGTTCACTAATCTTTTACAAAGATTCATTAAAACAATTTTCATTTCAAACTTGAAATCTTTTCAACACAAAATGGAAATATTTCTTTATATGAAAGCTATTGTTATTTGAAAACAAATAGTTTTTGTTTTTGGAAAAATCCAATTATATTTGCACAAGTTAAAGTATTTAAAACTTGGGTTAAATTTTAAATTTCCAAAATAATACTTTTAAAATGGCTTAAAGCCCATTTAAAAACATTTGTAACTTGTTAACCTTTTTAACCATAAATTCCAAACATAGAATTCAATTTCAAATCTTGAATTTAAATTCAAATCAAACTATTTAAATTTCAAAACTTTATCAAGTTCTTCAAAATAACTTTTATCTTTAAAACTCCCTTTTCAAAAGCATTTCAAATTTAATCCAATTCCATTTCCAAAACTATTTTGAATTCAAAATTCAATTTTAAAACCATTTCAAAAATCTGTGACTTAACCAATTTCATCGTGCAATCCATATCTGTGTGTTTATAGTGTAATACAGGGGTTTTACAAAATAGTGCAACATCATCAATCATCACATCATAGATTAAATCACATCAACATCGATAAGCAGTATATTCCTATAACGCTTATCTTTATTCACAGATTCACAGATAAAAATATAAATGCATCACTAGATAAAATAAATTGCATTCGTCATAGATAAATAAATTACATTCATCATGGCTTAAATCCAAATAATTCATATCACATAGCATCACACATCAAGGATATCAAACAATTCAGCATTCAACAAAATCCAAACATCCATAAGTAAAATTAATAATTCATTTGATAAATTTAAACCAGGTTAATTACTAAATCACTAATCCTGGCTAATTAACATTAATTAATTACGAACCATTTAATTATTTACCCTCTTATTATTTATTAATTAACCTTTAATTATAATTAACCATCCTTATTTAATAAATAAATCAACCTGTAATCATTAATTAATTAACCCCTAATTATTTATTCTTAATCAATTACATTAATTAATTAACCCTTAATTAATTACAAAAAATGATTATCCCTAATCACAAATTAATTACATTGAGTAATTATCCTTCAATCATTTATTTAATCAATAATTAATTACTTTTAATTAAGTAATTATGTTTAAGGAATTAATTACCTTTAATTACTTATATTAATTAATCTTAATTAATTATCCTTTCATAAAATTACACAAAGTAATTAGCTTTTGATTACTTACACTAAGAAATTCCTTAATCACTCATATTACTTAATTATTAATTTTAAAACCATAATTTATCTAAGATAACCTATTTATCTTTATCATTTAGATCTTATTCGATTAAATGCTTGAAATAAATCACTTGAAAACCTTTAATTGATTAACATTTAATACACTAATTAAACGCTCACCTAATCCCATCATTTATTGAAAACACTTAGGATTTTTATTTAATTAATTAACCAAATATAAAATTATCCAAGTCAAACAATTTAATTTCAAAACACTTGTCTTTATATCTTATATAAAACTTGTTTATTTCACTTAGCTTTTGAAACTTGAGTAAATAAACTTGCTTTTTGCTTTTAAGAATCTGAACTTGACTTCCTTGAAAACCCGTTTACTTTATTAAAATCAAACCCGAGCCAAATATCAATTGACCGGAGCAAACCCACCAATTTACCGATAGCAATCTCGAGAACGAACCCTAGACATCACCCGTGTTTCCCCGAGTACATCTTCTTCTTCCCAAACACAAATCGCTGACACAACCCATCACCGTGCACGTGCACCGATCATCCAATGCCTTCCAACCAACCTCGATACTTCCTACAAGTCGCTGGTGATCTTCCCTAAACTTATGATCACCCAGAACTCAAATATGATTACGAAATCAAATTCGAGCATATAAGAACTCCACCTAGAACCACTCGATCATCAACAATCACCTTGTATCGCTAACCACGACCACCTGAGATCACTGCCTCATGCCCGACCCTTCACCTAAGACTCACGCCTTATCCTACCCGCGGTCTGTTCTGATGCCCTAATGACGTCGATATGACCTCGCAAACCCAGACAACCCAAACTGTACACAAAACCCTAGATCATCGTCGTGCTGTTGCAGCGGTCTTCTAAAAGTTTTACCTCCATTTTTCCCAAAAGCCCCGACCTTCAAGCCTTCCCCAGCCAGAGTCTAAACCCTCCAACCTTCGCTGATTGCCAGCAATTACCCAAACTATGGTTTCTGTTCATCCCACTAAATCTCCCCAAAAACAATATTAAAAATCTTGGTTTTATTTTTAGAATTCATAATTCTCAAATACGAGTCAGATTTATATAAAACCAAAGATTCTAACAATCGAATTTTAATATACTTTGAGTTTCACTGTTTATCTTATTCCCAATATAAATTATCCTCAAATTTATCTTAAAACTATTTTTAAAATTGATATTACCTTGTTATAATCATTTTTCATTTACGAATCATAGTCTAAAATCGATTGTATGAGGAGATATTGAATTCATTTGAGTGGGTTGAGCCTGTGATACAAAAGAGCATACATATATACATATCACAGGCATACACATAAATTACATAGCAATTCATACTATATTCTAGATAGTAACATCCATGGAAACAATTTTCACCACAGAATTAACACTTATATCAAAGTATAACGCAGATTTAAGCTTTTATTAGGATAGTTTGCTCACCTGAAGCAAAGAAGCAAAGAACACAGCAAAGCCTGGAAATTTGATTTGATCTGACACTGTTGAAACAGAAACTTGAATTTGTTTGAATCTGATCTTGTTTAAGTTGATCATTTTAGATTTGAAGCTTCAGGTTGAATAGAAGCTTGTTGTTTGATTTGCTTTGTGGTTTTACTTTGATTTCCAGGTTTTAATAGCTTCCAGGTTACATTTGAAAACAGAACTTTCTTTTAATTTTCCAACTTAAATTTGGAACTTAATTTTCAGCTTGAAACTTTTGATTGCTTTTGATTTTCTTTTCAGATTTGAGATATTATAAAGATTTTTTTACGGGCTTTGTTTTGTTTCCAGATTTCTTTGATTTTTGAAAATATGAACAACAATGAAGAAATAGGAGAATAACTGTATATACATAGCTTTGTTCTCATTTTATCTTTTATTTCTAAATATAAAAAGAAAATGACAGTTGTATTTTTCTTGTCTTCATGGCTAACATTTGTTAAATCTTTTGTTAAGATGAGTACACATGTCTTTATTTACATGTACAAAGGTTTAAACATATTTTAATGTAGTTTTCTATTTATATTTTCAAGTTTTAATAAATGCATTTCTATATTTATATTTATTTAAAATTAGTCCAGAATCAAATTTCTATATCATTCAAAATAATTTAATCTAAATTTCCAATTAGAAATTCTAATTAAATTAAAATCCATTTATATACATTTATATTAATAAACGAACAAATATCAATTAAATTTGGAAAAATTCAAATATATCCATAAGTTAATTCAAAATTTTATTTTAATTATTAATTTAAACTTGACTGAAAACCGAGATCGTCACAATTATACTTAAGAGAAGTGTAACAACCCTGGTTGGAGATTACCGCTAATATTAAATTATAATGATAATTATGATTTAATATTGGACTTATTGATTTAATTGGAAGAAAATTTTGAAATATATTGTTTAGTTGATATAAACAATATTGTTGGATAAAATCTTGGGGAAATGTAATTGATGGTGTTTCATCGTGAGGACATGAGATTTATTTCAATTTAAAATGGTTGAAATAAATTCTAAAATGAAGAAGAAATATTTTTATTGTGAATAAAAAAGATAAACATGTGTGGAAATAAAGTTATTACTTTATTTCATGAATTTTTGAGTGGAGTTGTGCGAATACATTCAATTAACATGTAAAATTTGGTGGTATTGCAATTTATTGCCAAAATTGCTTTTTCTTTATTAATAATACAAAGGAAAATGGTTATTAATTAATTAATTACAATAAATATTTTTAGTAATGGTGTTTTTATGTTTTAGGGATGTTAAAATAATTATTTACACTTTATTGGATGGAAAATGTATTTTATGTAACTAAAATATGTCAAATTTGCATTATTTCTTTAAATAGTGTAAATTTGTTAAAAATAAGAGTTTATTGATAAAATAACATTTAAAATTGTTTAAATATGATGATTTTATCATCTTAATAAATTCTAGACGTTGCAACGATCGCAACGCAATTTATTTCGTTTAAAAAGGATGAAAATTGAGAAAGATGGAAAAAAAAAGGAAAAAAAAACTTCATTTAGCTAAGTAATTAATTTTGGGCCAATGGGTTGAATCCAAACCCAAACCCACTTGAGAAGCATCTGAAGAAAGGAGAAGTACGTACAGACACTTCGTACTCCTTCTTCTCATCTTCTCAAAAGTGAAGAAAGCTTCTAGAAATAGGAATAATGGCCTCCATGCTAATTCCTTGTTAATTTTCTAATTAAATTCGCAAAATCTAGAGTTTCTCTGGTTAAAAACATAAATCAAGCTTCTACAGGTTCTCTAGGCTCAAATCTTCGCTGAAAGGCTTCATCTTGCAAGGAAATTTAGCATCTTTTGCCTTCTTACGGTAAGTTAAAGCTTATGCAAACTGAAATGGCCAGTCTATGAAAAAATCTGAAGCCATAATGTTTGATTACGTATAAAATTTTGCTCCTAATATATGTTATGTTTTGCTGAAAATGGTGCAATTTTGTTTGCCCATATCTTGTGCATCCGGCATCGGATTGCCATCAATTTTTTTTCAGTTTATAGTATACTTGTTAGAGTTCATTTCTGCAAAGTTTTGTTGAGTTTCAAGTCCATTTGGACCTTCTTATTTGCTGTCAAATTTGCAAAACCGAGAGGGTATTTGCACAGAAAATAGTAGTAGTGCTCTAATGTCTGAATAGTATTTCCAGCATATCTTTTGAGTTTCAAACTGGAATTTGGAAATTTTAGATGTTCTGGAATCCTTGTAAAATATTCCACAACTTTCTTTCGTTGAGTTTTCAGTAATTTTGATGTTTGCTATGCAAAAAATGACAAAGTTTGTCACTGTCCCGAAAATGTATCAGTCCAGGCTTAACTTTTAACTTTTAGTAATTTTGGCATAACTTTTGTGTTTCAAATCGGAATTTCAAAATCTTGGATGTTCTGGAATTCTTGTGAAATATTCCATAACTTTCATGTTTTTTGTTTTGAATAATTTTGAAGTCCACATAGACAAAAATTGATTTTTTCGTTGCTGGTCCGTGTTAATAACCAGTGCACAATTTTTTTTTCTATGTAGTATTTCGATCATAAATTTCACGTTACTGATCGGAATTTTGAAATTCAAGATGTTCTGGAATCCCTAGGAAATTTGCTACCACTTTTATGTTTTTAGTTTTATAAGATTTTGTTGTTTACATGGTGAAAAATTGATGTTTTTACTGTTGGTCTGTCATTGACAGCCACAATATTTATATATTTGTCCGTTTTCGACAATTTCATTTGCATTCTTTTGCAAATTTTTATATATGAAATTTGATGCTAATGTTTGATTATTATGTCCAGCAATGGACTAGTCAAGTTAGGATGAGATTTGGATTTAAATTTAATTCAAATTCGATTTAAATTTGAATATCGATTTATGCCGATTAAATTGCAAATTGTTGTCTTTTGAGTTTTAAAAATCCGAATAAATTGCATAAAATCTTCTAAAATCATGGTTTGTATAATAAATGTTTTTATACATTTTTAAAGGTTTTTAAATAATTATTCTTTATTTTCTAGGCTTTCAAAATCATTAAAATTCTTTTAAATGATGAGTTTTCTCTCAAAATCCTTTAGATAAATTTCTAGAAATTGGTTTAAAATCCCATTTTCTCTAGTAAAAGATATTATAATTAATTTTATTTATTTTAATTACTTTGATTCTTTTTCGGACGTATGAGAAAGTAAATTAAACGATTTAGTAAAATTACGAGGTATGGGACTTGTGAATTTACTGTATCGGTTAATTTCGGACTTGTACGATCGAAACAACTTTTGGGAATTGTTTGAATTCCTCTTTGATGACTGCCACTTCGTGGTATGTTTTTGATGTATTTAAATCTTAATTGGGGCATTATTCCATATCAATTTATTTGGTTGATATATATATAATCCGAGAACTCCTAATAGGAGTATATTCAATGATGGGCTATGTTGATGGAGATGCTCTTGCCAATGATATGAGGCAAATATTTCGATAGAATTTGATGATGATTGATGAGTTTATGGTATTTCTTACTTGTCGATGAGATAAGACAAGTTTGGCATTTCATACCATTCACCGATGACATGAGGCGATTTTTTTTTTATGATGATTTAGGTGATTTTCATAGTGTGGCATCGACTAGCGGCTAGAAAACCGCTAAGTGAGAACGTGCGGTATGGGACGTACGTTACCACTTTTCGGGTTACTATCCGAGAGTTTCTAACACATTCTAGAAGGACTACCAGTACTTTGAGTCCCGATCGGGCCAAGCAATGTTTGGCTCGATCACTGTGATGGCGGGGGCTCAGCGGACACCGATTGGAGTGAAGACTCCAATCACTATGATGGCGGGTGTTCGGGAT
This sequence comes from Allium cepa, assembly GCA_030765085.1. Taxonomy (NCBI): domain Eukaryota; kingdom Viridiplantae; phylum Streptophyta; class Magnoliopsida; order Asparagales; family Amaryllidaceae; genus Allium; species Allium cepa. The sequence continues at coordinate 378,919,425 of CM060942.1, read as the reverse complement.
GGATATAGATGACGTCATAGACCGAAACAATTCGATGTGAGGATTTCGGTCAATAGATGGATATGGTACCATAATGATAGTAGTACTGGTAAGTAGCACGTGCAGCATTGCTTCGGCATGCGGGATCTGGCCAATCCTAGGTTTCTTTTGATGATTCATGATGATTTCAATTTTGCCACCTTTTTATGTGTTTTCTATAGCTTTATAGATATGAGAAAGGCATATATGATTTCTTGGTGGATTTTGGTAACTTTGAATTTATGAATTGATACTTGGGATTTTATATGATTTTGGAAGGATGATTATTTAATGAATGATTGTTAATACCCTACTCACTCATTCTCTTTTGTTAAACCAAGTATATACATAGTTTCAAACCACCTGTAGTGACGTGTAGTAGTTATATGATATCTACTCTAGTAATTCTTATCTTCTTATGTTTCCCTTTAGGCTATAAGGGGAAAGTTCCCTTTCACCTTATCGTATTTTTTTTCTAACGATAAGATTCAGTTTGCCTGACCCGTGTGTTTGTCACTCGGGTCAGACCGAGTTGCAGGTTAGGTCGGATATCCATCTTTTGTGCTTGGACCCATTTTGATTTTTGAGGGGCTCATGACTATGGACTTGGCTACATCTTTCGTGTTGTCTCTTTTGTGTCAGCTTATTGTACATATTCTTTTATAGAGACGGAGATGTATGTATATTGTGTGGTTACACACCACTATGATGTAGGGTATTACATTTGATGTTCGGCTGTATTAGTATATATATCTGTGGCTGCTGTTCTGTGATGTGATTGTTATATTTATTGCATTTTGTTTCTGAATAGATCCTACAGCCGTGTAGTATCGTATTAGTTAAACATTGAGTAGGTCGATCACTTGAGATACACAAAAAAATATATGGTAAAAATCGACGTACTTAGTCTTTAGCTAATGCATTACTATTCTATCGCCCTTAACCAGCCCTATTCTCTGCATTAGTAGACGGAATAACTCATTAATTCTCTTTACTAATGTGGGTCTCGGGGTGGGGTGTCACAGCTTGGTATCAGAGCGAGGATTCAGAAAGAAATGAAATAAACACAGAACAGTGAACACGATGAACCGTACATCAAGTACAATACCCTTGTACATCTCATCCCTTAATCGTGGCCAGACTTGTTATATCCCTTTCCTTTTCAATTCCTTTGGGGTAGATAGAAAGGAATATGTCTAGGAATGTTAAATGTTATTCCGTAGTATTCCTTAATTACTGCATTTCAATTGCTTTATATATATATCTACCCTATGAATGATCTTCTCTCTTTTTTATCTTTCAGCTATGTCTGGAAGAGGTAGAGCTCGCCCTTCGGCATCAGGACCGTCCAGTGGTTCACGACCCTAAGGTGTTTATATGACTACTGATCAGATTCGAGAGCTTCTTGGGAGCACCCAACCTCCCTCTCCTATTCCATCTTCATCTCCTCGCAAGTCTGTATTTGCACGACTATGCAGTGACTTTACTAATCTTGGAGGCAAGCCATTCAAAGGCTCCGAGTCGGTTCTTGATGTGCAAGCCTGGCTTCGCACTTGTGAGCGTGTATTCTTACGTATGGAGCTTTCAGATCATCATCGAGTTCTTGTGGCATCCAGTATGCTACAAGAGCGTGCTTTAGATTGGTACGAGCTTCTTATCGCTGAGGTGGATGAGACTAACCTCACATGGCAGCAATTCCGAGATAGATTTGAGCTTAAGTTCGTACCCGAGTCGGAAAAGGCTCTTCTTACTCGTCGCTTCATTGAGTTGAAGCAGGGCAACTCTTCAGTTTCAGATTATGTGTCTTCCTTTGAGTCCCTCTCTAAGTATGGGTTGGAGTTCATTAGTACCCCATACAAGAAAAATCTTAAGTTCGTATCCGGACTTAAGAAATATTTGAAGAAGTCCTTAATGCTCCAACTCAAGCTTTCTTTTGAAGAGTTAGTTGATGCCGCTCTTCATCTCGAGACAGTTGAGAATGAGAAAGATAGTGATGGCGAGGGTGGTGTTCAGTCTAATCCAAAGAAGAAGAAGTTCCCTTTCCGTAAGCCTAAGTTCTTTCCTTCCAAGAAAAAGAAGCAAGTTGGATCTTCTTCTCAATCTCAAGCCCCTCCTCAAGCTAAGCCTTTTGCTTGCTACAATTGTGGATCTCCTAACCATCCAGTCCGAGAATGTCCTAAGCCCAAGAGATGTAACCACTGCAAAGCTGAAGGACATTTGGTTGCTGCTTGTCCTAAGAAGAGTAGAGGTTCTCGTCCGGGGAATCTCAATGTAGCAGCTTCTAGTGATGCGACTAAGTCAAAAGGTATATTTTCTCCCATCTTAGAGGGTTCCATCGTTTTCCATGATCGATCGATTAGAGTGCTCTTCGATACGGGTGCATCACACTCATTCGTATCGAAGGAACTCGTGGATGCCTGTTCTTTGGATGTTTCTTGCTTGCTTACTTCTTTGAGGATTGCGAATCCCATCGGGGGTTCCGCAACCCTTAGTTTGTATTGCGATAATGTTGAGATTCTTCTTTGTGGGTTCTCTTTCCGTGCGAATCTGCACGTGATTCCTTCGCTTAGTTTTGATATGATATTTGGTATGGACTGGCTAGTTCGATACGATGCCAGGATTCTTTGTTCCGATAGAGTCATTTATCTCCGCCATCCAGACTCTCCTTCGCAGTTATCTCTTATGCTTCGGGATACCGATTGTGATTCCGTAGCATCCTTATATGCTCTTGATTCTCGAGACGATGAGGATGATGTGTCTCGAATTCCGATCGTTTGTGACTTCACTGATATTTTTGAGCCTGTTTCGGGATTGCCACCCAAGCAGGCCATAGAGTTTCGTATTGACCTCATCCCTGGTGCGCAACCAGTTAGTCGTCCTCCCACGAGGTGTCTACTAAGGAGAACGAGGAACTTAAGAAGCAACTCCTCGAGCTCGAAGCTAAGCACTTCATTCGATCTAGTTCTTCACCGTGGGGTGTCGCGGTAGTATTCGTGAAGAAGTCCGACGGGACTCTTAGGCTTTGCGTCGACTATCGCAAGCTTAATGAGTTAACCATCAAGAATCGTTACCCTTTACCAAGGATCAACGACATGTTCGATCAGTTAAGTGGTGCTAAGGTCTTTTCACAGTTAGACCTTTCCACTGGTTTTCATCAGCTCCGAGTTGCGGAGGATAGTATCCCTCTCACCGCATTCCGCACTCGCTATGGTTCTTATGAGTGGCTTGTCATGCCGTTCGGATTGACGAACGCACCTGCCTATTTTGTCGATCTTATGAATCGGGTATTCAGGGAATATCTCGATAAATTCGTGCTTGTATTCATCGATGATATCTTAGTATATTCCAAGTCTGAAGAGGACCATGCTCGACATCTTAGAATTGTTTTGAGTACTCTCCGAAAGCATCAACTCAAAGCAAAACTTTCTAAGTGTCACTTTTGGGAAAAGCAAGTGAAGTTCTTAGGCCATGTTGTATCTTCAGAAGGTATTTCCGTTGATCCTTCTAAGATCGAAGCTATTCAGAATTGGAAGAGGCATGAGAATGTTCATGAGATTCGTAGCTTTCTGGGTTTAGCGGGTTATTATCGCCGTTTCATTAAGGATTTCTCTCGCATCGTGCTTCCTCATACAAACCTCACTAGGAAGGGTGTTCGTTTTATCTGGTCTGTCAAGTGTGAGGCTGCCTTCCAGCGATTGAAGGAGCTTCTCCCACATGCTCCTGTGCTTGTGGTTCCTAAAGGGAACCAAGATCTCATTGTTTATACTGATGCAAGCCACAGTGGGCTTGGTGCGGTTCTTATGCAGAAGGACCGGGTTGTTGCCTATGCTTCAAGGCAATTACGTCCGAACGAGGTTCGGTACGCGACCCATGATTTAGAGCTTGCAGCCATCGTCTTCGCCTTGAAGATATGGCGTCATTATCTCCTTGGTGAGCATTTCGTCCTTTATACCGATCATAAGTCTCTCAAGTACCTCTTTTCGCAGAAGGAATTGAATATGAGGCAACAACGATGGTTAGAGTTCCTCGCCTCATATGATTTCGATATCGAGTATACCCCAGGGAAGGGTAATCGTGTAGCTGATGTGCTTAGCCGCAAGCATTCGGCAGTTATTTCCATGATGTTAGCCGAATGGGATGTTCTTGAGACCTTATCCAGCTTCGACATTCATGATCGAGCACCGTCATCTGATTCACCGGTCTTATTATTCAGTATGGTGGCTCGACCTTCTCTTCTTGATCGTATCTCTGAGGCCCAGAGACGTGATCTTATACTATGCGCCTCATTCAGTCTTGCTCATCTGAGTCCCGTGATGAGGTGTTGCGGGATTATTCGATTGATTCTCATGGTTGCCTTCGTCTGAGGAACCGTATAGTTGTTCCATCTGACTCAGTACTTAGGCGTGACATACTTGATGATTGTCATCGCTCTAAGTATACCATCCATCCGGGTAGCAGTAAGATGTACGCGGATATGCATCGCCTTTACTATTGGGAAGGCATGAAGCGTGATATTGCAAGTTATGTAAGCAATTGCATGACCTGTCAGCTTGTTAAAGCCGAGCATCAGCGGCCATCCGGTCTTCTTCAGCCTCTTGAGGTTCCACAGTGGAAGTGGGACCAAGTATCGATGGACTTCGTTGATGGCCTACCTCGTTCGAGGTCGGGTCATTCTAGCATATGGGTTATTGTGGATCGTCTTACTAAATCCGCCCATTTCATCCCTATTAAATCTAATAGGAATGCTCCTCTCTTGGCTAAGCTCTACATTAAAGAAGTCGTGCGATTACATGGTGTTCCTTCTTCGATTGTATGTGATCGTGATCCCTTATTCACCAGCCATTTCTGGACCAGTTTTCAGCAAGCTTTGGGTACAAAGCTTAATCTTTCTACAGCTTATCATCCTCAGTCCGATGGACAGACTGAGAGGGTGAATCGCATTCTTGAAGACCTTCTACCTGCATGCATTCTTGATTTCAGTGGTTCTTGGGAGGATCATTTGCCATTGGTAGAGTTCTCCTACAATAACAGCTATCAATCCAGTATTGGTGTGGCTCCCCTCGAGGCACTGTACGGAAGACCGTGCCGATCTCCATCTTGTTGGCTAGAATCTGGCGAGAAGTTTATACTCGATCCGGACTCAGTTCGTGATTCTTCAGAAAAGATATCGCTTATTAGATAGAGGATGAAAGAGGCACAAAATCGCCAGAAATCCTATGCGGACAACCGTAGGAAGCCTCTTGAATTCGCTGTCGGTGATCTTGTGTTCATTCGGGTATCTCCTTTAAAGGGGGTGATGCGCTTTAGCTCTACAGGGAAATTGGCTCCTCGTTTTATAGGACCATTTCCGATTACTGAGCGCATCGGTCCAGTTGCTTATCGAGTGACTCTTCCGTCTCATTTATCTGGTATTCATGACGTCTTCCACGTCTCTCAGCTTCGGAAGTGCATTCGAGACTCTGATTCCGTTGTTGATCCATCCGAACAGCTTAAGCTTGAGATCTCACCGAGTCTATCTACTGTTCAGCAGCCTATTCGCATGCTTGATTCGGAGGTGAGACGCCTTCGAAGCAAGAACGTGCCTCTTGTAAAGATTCAATGGATAGAAAACCCCAATGATTGTACTTGGGAAACTAGAGAATCTATCGAGCGATCTTTTCCTGGCTTTCTTTCTTCTTCCAGTGACGGTGAGAATTTATTATCTCAAGCTATTTCTTGTTTCTTTTAGTTGAATCGTCATAAGTGTTACGGTTTTTCCCCTAGAAATTGCGTGGACGCAATTTTGTTAAGGGGGGAGTTTGTAACAAGCTTGGTTGGAGATTACCGCTAATATTAAATTATAATGATAATTATGATTTAATATTGGATTTATTGATTTAATTGGAAGAAAATTTTGAAATATATTGTTTAGTTGATATAAACAATATTGTTGGATAAAATCTTGGGGAAATGTAATTGATGGTGTTTCATCGTGAGGACATGAGATTTATTTCAATTTAAAATGGTTGAAATAAATTCTAAAATGAAGAAGAAATATTTTTATTGTGAATAAAAAAGATAAACATGTGTGGAAATAAAGTTATTACATTATTTCATGAATTTTTGAGTGGAGTTGTGCGACTACATTCAATTAACATGTAAAATTTGGTGGTATTGCAATTTATTGCCAAAATTGCTTTTTCTTTATTAATAATACAAAGGAAAATGGTTATTAATTAATTAATTACAATAAATATTTTTAGTAATGGTGTTTTTATGTTTTAGGGATGTTAAAATAATTATTTACACTTTATTGGATGGAAAATGTATTTTATGTAACTAAAATATGTCAAATTTGCATTATTTCTTTAAATAGTGTAAATTTGTTAAAAATAAGAGTTTATTGATAAAATAACATTTAAAATTGTTTAAATATGATGATTTTATCATCTTAATAAATTCTAGACGTTGCAACGATCGCAACGCAATTTATTTCGTTTAAAAAGGATGAAAATTGAGAAAGATGGAAAAAAAAAAGGAAAAAAAAACTTCATTTAGCTAAGTAATTAATTTTGGGCCAATGGGTTGAATCCAAACCCAAACCCACTTGAGAAGCATCTGAAGAAAGGAGAAGTACGTACAGACACTTCGTACTCCTTCTTCTCATCTTCTCAAAAGTGAAGAAAGCTTTTAGAAATAGGAATAATGGCCTCCATGCTAATTCCTTGTTAATTTTCTAATTAAATTCGCAAAATCTAGAGTTTCTCTGGTTAAAAACATAAATCAAGCTTCCACAGGTTCTCTAGGCTCAAATCTTCGCTGAAAGGCTTCATCTTGCAAGGAAATTTAGCATCTTTTGCCTTCTTACGGTAAGTTAAAGCTTATGCAAACTGAAATGGCCAGTCTATGAAAAAATCTGAAGCTATAATGTTTGATTACGTATAAAATTTTGCTCCTAATATATGTTATGTCTTGCTGAAAATGGTGCAATTTTGTTTGCCCATATCTTGTGCATCCGGCATCGGATTGCCATCAAAATTTTTTCAGTTTATAGTATACTTGTTAGAGTTCATTTCTGCAAAGTTTTGTTGAGTTTCAAGTCCATTTGGACCTTCTTATTTGCTGTCAAATTTGCAAAAGCGAGAGGGTATTTGCACAGAAAATAGTAGTAGTGCTCTAATGTCTGAATAGTATTTCCAGCATAACTTTTGCGTTTCAAATTGGAATTTCGAAATTCTAGATGTTCTGGAATCGTTGTAAAATATTCCACAACTTTCTTTTGTTGAGTTTTCAGTAATTTTGATGTTTGCTATGCAAAAAATGACAAAGTTTGTCACTGTCCCGAAAATGTATCAGTCCAGGCTTAACTTTTAACTTTTAGTAATTTTGGCATAACTTTTGTGTTTGAAATCGGAATTTTAAAATCTTAGATGTTCTGGAATCCTTGTGAAATGTGCCATAACTTTAATGTTTTTTGTTTTGAATAATTTTGAAGTCCACATAGACAAAAATTGATTTTTTCGTTGCTGGTCCGTGTTAATAACCAGTGCACAATTTTTTTTTCTATGTAGTATTTCGATCATAACTTTCACGTTACTGATCAGAATCTTGAAATTCAAGATGTTCTGAAATCCCTAGGAAATTTTCTACCACTTTTGTGTTTTTAGTTTTATAAGATTTTGTTGTTTACATGGTGAAAAATTGATTTTTTTACTGTTGGTCTGTCATTGACAGCCACAATATTTATATATTTGTCCGTTTTCGACAATTTCGTTTGCATTCTTTTGCAAATTTTTATATATGAAATTTGATGCTAATGTTTGATTATTATGTCCAGCAATGGACTAGTCAAGTTAGGATGAGATTTGGATTTAAATTTAATTCAAATTCGATTTAAATTTGAATATCGATTTATGCCGATTAAATTGCAAATTGTTGTCTTTTGAGTTTTAAAAATCCGTATAAATTGCATAAAATCTTCTAAAATCATGGTTTGTATAATAAATGTTTTTATACATTTTTAAAGGTTTTTAAACAATTATTCTTTATTTTCTAGGCTTTCAAAATCATTAAAATTCTTTTAAATGATGAGTTTTCTCTCAAAATCCTTTAGATAAATTTCTAGAAATTGGTTTAAAATCCCATTTTCTCTAGTAAAATATATTATAATTAATTTTATTTATTTTAATTACTTTGATTCTTTTTCGGACGTATGAGAAAGTAAATTAAACGATTTAGTAAAATTACGAGGTATGGGACTCGTGAATTTACTGTATCGGTTAATTTCGGACTTGTACGATCGAAACAACTTTTGGGAATTGTTTGAATTCCTCTTTGATGACTGCCACTTCGTGGTATGTTTTTGATGTATTTAAATCTTAATTGGGGCATTATTCCATATCAATTTATTTGGTTGATATATATATAACCCGAGAACTCCTAATAGGAGTATATTCAATGATGGGCTATGTTGATGGAGATGCTCTTGCCAATGATATGAGGCAAATATTTCGATAGAATTTGATGATGATTGATGAATTTATGGCATTTCTTACTTGTCGATGAGATAAGACAAGTTTGGCATTTCATACCATTCGCCGATGACATGAGGCGATTTTTTTTTTTATGATGATTTAGATGATTTACATAGTGTGGCATCGACTAGCGGCTAGAAAACCGCTATGTGAGAACGTGCGGTATGGGACGTACGTTACCACTTTTCGGGTTACTATCCGAGAGTTTCTAACACATTCTAGAAGGACTACCAGTACTTTGAGTCCCGATCGGGCCAAGCAATGTTTGGCTCGATCACTGTGATGGCGGGGGCTCAGCGGACACCGATTGGAGTGAAGACTCCAATCACTATGATGGCGGGTGTTCGGGATGGATATAGATGACGTCATAGACCGAAACAATTCGATGTGAGGATTTTGGTCAATAGATGGATATGGTACCATAATGATGGTAGTACTGGTAAGTAGCACGTGCAGCATTGCTTCGGCATGCGGGATCTGGCCAATCCGAGGTTTCTTTTGATGATTCATGATGATTTCAATTTTGCCACCTTTTTATGTGTTTTCTATAGCTTTATAGATATGAGAAAGGCATATATGATTTCTTGGTGGATTTTGGTAACTTTGAATTTATGAATTGATACTTGGGATTTTATATGATTTTGGAAGGATGATTATTTAATGAATGATTGTTAATACCCTACTCACTCATTCTCTTTTGTTAAACCAAGTATATACATAGTTTCAAACCACCTGTAGTGACGTGTAGTAGTTATATGATATCTACTCTAGTAATTCTTATCTTCTTATGTTTCCCTTTAGGCTATAAGGGGAAAGTTCCCTTTCACCTTATCGTATTTTTTTTCTAACGATAAGATTCAGTTTGCCTGACCCGTGTGTTTGTCACTCGGGTCAGACCGAGTTGCAGGTTAGGTCGGATATCTATCTTTTGTGCTTGGACCCATTTTGATTTTTGAGGGGCTCATGACTATGGACTTGGCTACATCTTTCGTGTTGTCTCTTTTGTGTCAGCTTATTGTACATATTCTTTTATAGAGACGGAGATGTATGTATATTGTGTGGTTACACACCACTATGATGTAGGGTATTACATTTGATGTTCGGCTGTATTAGTATATATATCTGTGGCTGCTGTTCTGTGATGTGATTGTTATATTTATTGCATTTTGTTTCTGAATAGATCCTACAGCCGTGTAGTATCGTATTAGTTAAACATTGAGTAGGTCGATCACTTGAGATACACGAAAAAATATATGGTAAAAATCGACGCACTTAGTCTTTAGCTAATGCATTACTATTCGGTCGCCCTTAACCAGCCCTATTCTCTGCATTAGTAGACGGAATAACTCATTAATTCTCTTTACTAATGTGGGTCTCGGGGTGGGGTGTCACAAGAAGTGTTTACCGTCTGAACACATCTTCTGCCCATTTTTAGTTTATTTACGAGTCATTCTAACTAGTTATCATAGATATCTCTTTTTAAAATCCTTTAGAGTTAACTTTGTTTATAAAACCTATTTTATAAATTCATCTTTCATTAAACTTCATCTAAATTTCGACAATTCTTTTAAATTACTTGAGTTTCAATTCTCATTCCTTTTACATTTCTCTTTTACATAGTCATTTTCTATTTGTTAAATACATTTTTATCTTATATGTTCATTTCTTAAACCAATCTTATTATCAAACAGCTCATATTCAAACTGTGGAATTCTAATCACAAGATGTTCATATTAAAATTTCACTAATAATGATTTCTAACTATATAACTTTTCAAAATGTATACTTTGTAATCAAAATATAATCCAAGGTAAAACTATTTCATTTACCAAATTTTCAAAATAAACCTTTATATATAATATTAACAAATACGTGCTCATATATAATACTCTCAACTCATTCTAGGGTGTTAGTAACCCTAGATATAATGAGTTACTCATCCTAGGGTATTACTAACCCTATCTTTGATTGAGTCTTTACCCCACCAAAGCCAAGGTTCTCGCCTAAACTTCAGCTCTGTTACTAAATGTGGTTGCCTGCTTTTTTGCACCCTTAGAGCCGACAATAAACCACACATGTCCAACTCAAATTGAACAAAATGACGGGTATTTAAGGGTTGAAAGTGAATAAAGAAAGAATGGAATCTCACACGAATGGAATAATATATAATATTGAACAATATCTTTACACACAATATTTTTTAAAGATATATATATATATATATGTATATATATATATGTATATATATATATATATCAAAGTCTAACATAAATTCAGCTTGGACAGTTATGAATATTTGTCCTTACAAATGCTGACAGACATCAAACAACTGCAGCGGATAATATAATACGTCCATACGTAGATCTCCAGCGCTCCTCTGGAAACTCGAACTATCTTCAAATAAAACTGAAAGGACTCGAATCTGACCTGAGTATTGAAAATACCTAGATCGGGCTTGACAAACCAACGTGAGAAACTCATATATAAATGAAAGTGTCATATATCAGCCTTGGAAATAAAATCCTTTGAAAAGAAAGAGTGTCCCTTAAGACCACGTGCACACAAAAACACGGACGGTTTTTCCCTTATGATAACTAAAACATTTTTATATCAAAGAATTTGATATTATTTCTAATATCATATATTTAAAAACATTACAAATAAACTTAATAATCTTAGGCGAATTTGTTACCATTATTAAATTTCGGATATTGGGCTCTATAAGCAAATCTAAGGCACTTATTGGAAAATAGATTCCATACAAATGACAAGGTAATGGACTACCTTCTAACAATACACCTCTAGAGGGATGCATTTAGGGTCCAGATGCTAGGCGCCTAAACCAACACAAGACCGACCTATCCCTCATGCTGGATAGTACCGAATGTGTCATCATCCCAGTCGTTGTTTACCTTCAATGGGTACCTGAGTCATATATTCACCACATACTTAGACATTCATAGAGTAAATCTAAAAGGAAGATGACATTCCTAATTGGAACGACCCACTTAGCCTTGCTGCTTCTACCCTATTTTTATCATTTTCGAGTGATGAGGCCTGAGATAAATGATTACCTTTCACATAGCACATTTTCTTCACTTTTAATGCCACATGGACATTCGTTCGATAACATTATTGACTTTCATGAACATACAATCTCTAAGCTCGTACGTCTCAGAGAAGGGTGTTAAGCTAAGAGAAGTTTCCTTCTCCCCTACCAAGCAGATGTATGTTTGTAAAAGTCAATGTTATGATCTTAGAAATGCAATATCGGACATTCGTCCATAAAATTTCGTTCTAGGACTGAATGAAACCTAAGGTACTCTCTTACTTTATTAGTAGCGAGAAGTCCTTGCATCAGAGATTTTCATAACAGAGTACTGCTACCACCATATGATATGGTAATTTTCACCTCGAAGGGCTAGTGGAAACAACCATACATCATGAAGATCCCCATGTTCAAAATCATTTTTCTTCAAACATGTTTTACTTCGAACATAGATTGATTCGAAGTGGTTTTCGGATAGGAATCGTCAACATACGACCCCGGTTGCTTCGAATCCAATTATCGATAAAAAAAAGGTTAAGTTCATATATGATTATAAATCATCAATTAATTACTTTATTTTTCCATTAAATTAAATATATTTCTTAGATATATTTTGTTTAATTTATTTCATTTTATTTTCATAGGTATATGGAATCATTAAGCCTCATTTATCAAATTATTTGATTTTCTTAAATCTCTTTAGATCTTGGAATAATTCCAATAATTTTCTCTTTTACTTAGGAAATCTTTTCTAAATCATTTATTAAATCTTAATCAAATATTTATTTTTGTCTTAGAGTAGTTCTAAGTTATTTGATATATTTCCTTTGGATAATATTTCAAATTTCCTCACTTAACACTCAATCCAAATTTCTTAACTTTTAGATGAGTCAAAAATAATGTTATTTAAGACATTGTTTACTGTAAACCCTGAAATTAATATGAGAAATTTTTTTTGAGTAAATTGGATCATAAAAATCATTCTAGTTTTACCCAACATCAATTTCCGTAGTCAATAAGTGCTACGGGTGGAATAACGGTGAGATCACCTTTTAAATTCCATGAATAGGATGAGTTCCCTCTTCGAAATTTAATACAAAGTATAAGAAGATTATCCATATCCAATCCAAGATTGTAGTTTATTCATTTTAGAGATTGCTTAAATTTTGGATAATACAAATCTTCTTTTATTTCGAAAAAATTAATATAATCTTTTTAGAACATCTAGGCTTTCCTATCGATCTGTTTCACCCATCGCCTAAAAGAGAAAACATAAGCCGGTTAAGTTCAGGGCACTGGTTGCTCCATTCCTAACCTTAGTAAAACACATTGTTTTATCTTTCTAGATCTTATAGGTGGGACAAATGTACTAGTCGTTTAAGCATGCTCAATTTGTTATTACATTTAATATTCTTTGCTACTTGTTCAATTGGTATAAACAATTCCTCTTAACCATTTATTCAAACTCTTATTAAAAATCCCAAATCATTTTTAAATGGATTAATTATTCTTTTAAAATCATTCACAAAAGATTCAAAAAAGAATTGTTAAGTTTAAAACTACGTTTCAAAAGTTATTAAAAACTACTGCGAAAAGCGTTGCGAAAATTGTGGCAAATAGTGTTTTGAAAGCTATATTCTTCAAAACGACTTTTATATCATTTAGAAATCCATCTTTTCAACTTAAATCTCTTTTAACAAATTTTAAAGGATTTTTAGGATTTATTTCATATTTTATAACATTTAAAATATCAATTTTAAACTTTGGTCACTTTGTTGCAAAAGCGTGATTTTTCTAGAAAATTATTTTGGACATATTTTAAAATATACAAGATGAAATCTTGATTTTCTTTCTTTATTTCTTTAAACATATTAAATGTTTATAAAATATTTCTAACTCATTTTGATGCAATTTTCAAAAGGTTTAAGAATTCCACATAAAACATTTCATTTTCAAAAGGAAAGTGATTACCTTTGTGCTTATCGATGTGTATTGATGTGACTTGGTAAAACAATTTAGCAATCATATCAAACAATCAATACTTGGTGATCCAATCATATATAAGCGTCCATAGCATTCATACCACAACATCAAACATGTTTATATGTAACGATCCCATTTTGAAGTCAAATTCAATTTATTAATTAATATAATTTTTTGGATTAATTTGTGAGTCAATTTGAGTTTTTCCAAAGAACAAATAAGGTAAGTGTTTGATTTATGTATAGATATATATAGATTTTGAATAGAATTTTGATTTCAAATTCAAAGATAAATATTTTAAAAGTAATTTGGATTTAAAAACTCTATATTTTTAAATTAATAAAATTTGTTTTCTAATTATAATATATATACATATGTGTATATATATAGTGATTTGGAAGTTATATTTTGAATTTAATATAAAAAAATTCAATAGCTATTTAAAATTAAATTCTATATTTTCAAAACTTATACATATATAATATACATATGTGTTTATTTATTAATGTATGATTAGATTTTAAAATCATTTTCTTTAAAAGTTTTATAAGTATAAATAATAAAAAATGAATTAATATAAATATAAAAACATATATATATATATAAAACTAAATAATAAATATAATATAAAATTATACAAAAAAACATTTAATAACATGCAAATTACATATGTAAGTATTATAACATGAAGATAAACAAGTGTAAACCATTTTAAAATGTAATTTGACATTTATAAGTAAATTATAACATGCAAAAGACAGTGGCATAGTTTTAAATTGAAAATAATAATAATAAAAGGGTTTCAAGATTATATATACATATATCTCTACCTTATTCTCATTTTTCTTTCACATAATTTAAATTAGAGAAACAAAAACTTGAGAAACAAAAACAAAAACCAGAAAAGAAAACAAAGAAAAAAAAACAAGTTCAAAATCTCAAACCTGGAAGCAAAGCAAATATATGGATTCAGTTCAAACTCAAAGTAAAAAATAACTTTCCAGATTTACATAAATCATTGCAAAGTCCAAATTCAGCTCAAAATATATCAAGAAAATCAAAAAACAAGTTTTCCAGTTTTCAAGATTAAATCAAATTCCAGTTTTTCAAATTTTCAAAGCCTCTCTGTTCAACCTCTTTTTCAAACTTCAATCTGATCAAAAGCAAAGAGCAAATTAAAGTAGCTGATCATTTCAACTGAAGCAATGATCATCTCAAATTCAACCATCAAATTTAGATCTAACATCAAGTTCCAGTTTGTAAAAGCATTTCTAGTTTCAAAGTTGCAAATCCAAATCACTTTCCAGTTTTCAAATTTCATTTCTAGGTTCACTTTTCCAGGTGAGTAAACTAAATTTTGAAAAGCTAAATCTCCTAGATATCCTGATACATGTTATGATTTGTGATAGTAGTGTGGTAAATATGGCTTGGATGGATGAATTGTATGGTTGCTTGGATAAACAGGTTATAAAATATACTGTATGCATATATGCATACCTCTGTTGTGTAACAGGTTCTATAAATTCAAAGAAAAATTAATATCTCTTTACACAAATAGTTTTAGGTTATGATCTTTAAAAGAAATCTGTTGTAAGAGTTAAATATGATTTTTAAAAATATGTTTAAGTACAATTAATAAGTAAGTTTACAGAAGTCAAGAATCCACAGTGGAAATCATTTTAAGTCAGAAAATCAATCATACAGATTTCATGTTTTGATTTCATCACTAGATTCGTACTTAAGAATGGTGAATTTTGATGTTAATATCATGATCTCTAAGTTTGGGATTGAGGTGAATTGTTGAGATGAAAGGTAACCGATTTTTCGTCGATTCCCGACGATCAGAGGAAGGATAGGCTTCGGGCCTGGTGCTGGAAGAAGCTTGGGTAGAGGAGATCAACGGAAAAATGGCTGGAGGGTTTTTTGCGCACCGAGGTGGCCGAATATCGATGTTGAAGGGTTTAAGACCCTGTTGTGTTCGTCGTTGTTTCCGAGGCAATATCTCCAACTTGGGTGCATCGGACTTGATCGGGGTATGATGGATCAAAGCATTGTTTCGTGGCAAAGCTTTGGGTCGACTGGCAAGGTTTCTGGTGATCGAGATTAGCGACGCAAGGTGTTTTTTGATGATTGGTTTGGGTTCTAGGTGATGCTTGATTGCTCGATTTTGATTCCCAAGATCTTCGACATGCTGGGTGGTTGGGAACTTAGGGGAGGTCGTCGCCAGTATGTTGGTGGTCAGAGCGATGATCGGAGGTGATTGGGTCAGTGTGCATGGATCATTGGTGTCTGGGTATATTTATGTTGGAGAATAGGTGGTGGCTCGAGTCGTACTCGAGGAAATTTGGAAATGGCTCGAGGGTTGTATCGAGTAGTTCGCGAGTAAGGTTATAGTTTTAAATTCCGAACCAAAATAAAAAAAGGGAAAGAAGCCCCTCAGGGTTTTGCTCAGGAACAATTTGAAATGACTCGGGTGGGAACTAGAAGTTGTCTCTGGTTTATGTTGTTGCAGTTTTTAAATTTTAAAACTAAAAAGGCGTTAAAAGTGTAACGACCCAGAATTTTATTAAATTAAAATTTGAATATTTAATTAATTTTAAATATTTATAAGTGAATTTTTAAGTCAAATAAATTTTAATTTGAATTATTGAATTTAATTGAATAATTAAATCGATAATTTAATATGTTAAATTATGGAAATAATTGAAAATTGAGTTAAAAGTGATTGTAAATAATTTGTAAAATTTTATTTAATCATACTGGAGTTATAGAAATATTTTAGAACTTTTAAAATCGAATTAAAAGTTAATTTGTGAAAATTGAATATTTTAATATTTAATAATCGACTGTAAAATAGCCAATTTTTGAACAGTCTCAGAATTGAACGAAACCAGTTTCATTGGATCCGTAATAGTTAGTTATTACCGGATTTCAAATTTCGTGTCAATCGGAGTTATCGTTTGATCGTGGCAGCTCGAAACGCATCGATTTATTTTTAATTTAAATTTGGCGAGTCAAAATAGCCATTTTTCAAAAAGTCTCGGATTTCGACGAAACCAGTTTCATCGGATCCGTAATGTGATATTATTGTAAGGTTTCAAATTTCAAGTCAATTGGATTTACCGTTTGTCCGGTACAAATTAAAACGCCTAGAAATCGATTTAAATCGGTTTAATTCAAATTGAACGTTTTCAGCCATAACTCGCACATACTTCCGAATTAGCTTCCGAAACCTGTTCCATTGTGTCCGGAATGCGGGATAAACCCTAGGTACGCTGGTTACGGCGTCTAAATCGGAGTTCGGAATTCCCGGGATGAATAGTGTTTACGCTAGCTTTTTCTATAAATAGGAGTTAAAATCTAAAATAAAAAGAAAATGCAAAACCCTAATTCTAATTGCTCAGCCGGCTACATGAATTCAATGGCCAAAATTGCCCCAAATTCATCCCTCCAAATCTCCTAATCCATTCAATTTTATCACAAACTCTAAACTAAGAAATCGTAGAGCACATCAAGATCTACAAGATCAACGGCTATGATCGCGAATGGCTTCACGAATCAACGGGAAATTGACCATGAAGTGGCCATTCATCATCACGTGCGCACGAGAAACTAGGAGGCCGAGCCCTATGGTGCTTCAGCCGAGTGGAGGGGTGGTCGTGTGCTTCGCATTGGTGGTGTTGTGATCGAGTTTCATTGAGTAAATTGTTTGTAAAATCAAACCCTAGATGAACTTGGATGGGTTCTTGCGTTTGTTATTTGCTGTAGAAGTTGCGTGCAAAATGAAGAGGAGGGAGAAGGATGGGGACGGCCAAGATCTGTTGGATTGGGATCCTATGGCTATAGATGGATATAGGTTATAAATTATTAAGTTTAAGTTGTAATTATTAAGTTTAAATTTGTGTAAACTTGTAAAATTCATAACTTTTTCGTACGAGCTCGAAAAAATGCAAACTCAGTTGCGTTGGAATCGTATGGACGAGCACTACGCGATGGAGTTGGTTTGGAGTCGTTTGGAGTTAGTGAGAATTTCAAGTAAAATTAAACGCGCGTTTAATTTTATTCGAAATAAAAGCTAAAACGGAATTTAAAACCAAGGTGAGAATTTCTCACTCAATCGAATAGATTCCGATTTTATTTTAAATAGTTAGATTTAAAATATTTGAATGCATGTTTGAATGATGACTGTAAATTATTGATTGTTAAAATAGACATTATGCGCCGTTAGTAAGCGGATGTTATTTAATATAAACATATACCGCGAATATTTCATAAACAGTGAAATTGGTATTATATATAATATCAATATATATATATTGGCATATGTATATATTGCAGTTGATTGATTTCCCGCATTTTTTGTTTAGCGGATGAGACCCTATTACGCCGTTAGTAAGCGGATAATATTTAATAAGAACATGTACCGCGAAAATTTCGTACTGGAGCGAAATTGGTATTGTGCTAATGTTTTTGGATGCAGGAAACAGGTTGGAGGGATCCAACTGGATTCCTCAACAGTTTTTATTTAATTTCAGATATTTTGATATTTGATGGATTTTCATATTGATATATGATATCGTTGTTATTCGTGATTGACTATTTGGTGTGTAGCATCATTGGACCCAGATTTTGGGATTTTAAAATGATTTTAAAAGTGATTTTGAAAATATACTATATTTTTGGAATTGATCCATTATAAATAAATAAACGTTATAATTTTTAAAGTTATAAAAATTATGGTTTTTGTGAAATATAGTTAAAAAGCTGATTTTTAGAAATACGATTAAAAGTCGATTTTTGAGAAATATGAACTAATGATTTTATAAAATAATTTAGATTGGATTTTTGAATATATGATAAAAGTTTAAATATAGGATTTATAAAATTTGATTATTTTATAAATCAGAATGATGAAATTATAAAGGAATTTAAAGACGTTTTAAAAGAATAATATAAATTGATTTATATTAAGAGATTTATAAATAGATATTTATAAATCGAAATATTGACATTATAAAACGAGTCTTTATAAATGTTTAAATGAAGTGAAAATGAATTTCATAAATGAATGAAATTTGTAGAATTATAAACTGGGAGGTTATAAATGAAATTTATAAATAGTAGATTTATAAATTTGGTGAAATTATGTGAATAATGGTTTTGGATAAATGAATGAATCTTATAAGTTATAAGATTTATAATTTGGGAAGATAAAAAGAACGATTTTGTAAAATAATCGTTTTATAAGTATTTAACTTATAATATGAACTTTTAGTTTATAATGGAGATATGAAATTTAACAGGTTAATAAAAGAATTTATAAAAAAAGAAGTTTTTATAAATAAATAGAAATGGAATTTATAAACGTTGTTTTATAAATTCGCAAACGACTTATTTTGATAAGTTAATTGTTATAACTTAGAAATGGAGTTATATTCACATTTTTGAATAGTGAATAATATGTTAAAGAAAATTGATTTAGATATGATGTTCTAAATAGAATTAAAACGATCTAACGATGTTTTTAGATGTGTTGAGATTCGAAACCATAGATCTCAACATTTATTGTTGAAATAGATGTTTCGAGAAATAAAAGGAAATGGTAGACTATAACACTGTTGTTATAGTAAATGATTTCCGAAAGGAAATGTTTTAATAGTATTGGGATTTATATATCTATTTTAAATTCGAATCCCTATACTAGTGATTTTGGGTTGTCGTAACGATGTTTTACGCAACATTCGTTTTGGCCCAAGTAAATATGTTTAAGTGAATGATTTCCTTAAAGAATGAATTATATACTTAATTCGATTTAAGTATATTGAATATTTTCTAAGTGTTGAAAATAAATGATTGTGAATTACTTATTTAATAAGTATGGAAATGTTTTCCAATGTAAAGTGAATATTTTGAGAATTTATCTTTTTGAAGATAAATTGAAAGTGAATAATTGAATCGTATATTCATGAATATTTTGAAATATAAATTCGTTATGGAATTTATATGTGAAAGTGGAACTTGTTAAAAATAAATATTGATTTATTTTTGAAGTGTTGAAATTATATATCTAGTAAAGATATTTTGGAAAATAAATAATTTGGAAAATTATTTGGAATCTGGTGATGTGTGCATATCCATTGATAGTTCAATAACCGACTATCAATATTTCCCTTTGAATGGGTATTTGATGTGAATTGATTGAATTTGAATGCACACTTATTTTTGAATAAGCGCTCACTATTCGGGTTAAACGGGAAAGGACCATGGGGTCGTATAACTCACTCCGAATATGTGATACGTCGTTGTAAATCGCATTTGAAGATCGGTGTTGAAGACCGGTATTTGCGAGAGTGATAGGATGAACTATCGATTGACTCTGCACCGAGTAGCTACGGTATTGAGTTCTCCATATGTGATGGTGAATCCGATCAGGATTGTGAATATCCGGATTGCAAGGACTTCTTTGTAAGTGCCTTCGGTTCTGTTCGATCCCGGAACAGACTTGTATGGATTGTGTGCCTGACATTACAATTTGAGATATAAAGACGATTTCATTCAAATATATTTCTGTTGGTGGCGGAGAATTTATTCTTTGCTTAACACCCTTCTTTGAGACGTACGAGCTCAAAGGTTATATAGTTGAAGTTATCAGCAATATATCCCATTTTGGTAATGTGACATGCTGAGTGATGCTGAAATGATCATTGTGTTGATTATTGTGATAGGATCATTTATTTGATCGTCTATCTTAGTGATCATTGTGTTGATCATTTGTTGACCCAAAGCACGGCTTTTTGTACAAAGTGTGTTTTTGTGGACGTGAATTCGTCGAGCCTCACATCCCGGAAATGGTCAAAACAGGAAAGATGCGGCAAGGTTATTAGGGGTTGCTGTAGCTCCCCTTAGGGTATGTACATTTCCTTCTGGATAGAGGTTGTATCATGGTATGGAGCCCAGATATTTAACCTATGTGGTTACTACGAGTTATTACTTTGTGGTTGTTGGTTATCGGGATCCCGTGAAAAAGGTCGTTTACGATCGGGGAATGGCGTGCTCGTGTCAGTAGTTACCCAGTTAGGGGTAACCCGGCCTTGTGTTGGCAGAGTTCCGGTTTGGTTCTCGGGAATGTCTTTCCAGAGGCATTCTCATGTGGCAATGGGAAGTTCCTTGGCCTGACCATTTGTTGGAAATCCAATTCCCAATACGAAACTTGTACGGTATTAGTTGTAGAACCTGCTATTCACTTATGGTGGTCACCACTGTTTGGATAGTAGCTATAGTAGGCATAGTTCGAAATGTCTATGTCGGCTAAGATTTATATCTTTATTTTTGAAATGACTTTCCTACACTATGCACTAGTAATAATATCAAATGTTATTTTAAATGCGTATCAAGCATCTTTGACTATCATAAGGAGAAATCTCCTCCGATTCTGCGTTTGCATGTGTGTGTGTGCGGGAGGCCTTATGGTAATCTCATTTTTAAAAGCATTGCGAATTGACTTAAAAATATTCCTATTTTGATTTTAAAGTTAAATAAACTGTTTTGAGTTCTCACACCAGTCACATGACTGACTCGGAGTTTATTGTTTTCCTTCCTAAACTCTGGGTGCCCACCAATTTTCCACACGGGCAGTTAAGAGTTCAGGTTTATCAGGATATTCTGGATATTCAGGAGTTGCTGGAGGCAAGCTGGATGGCATGGCGTATTACTTATATAGTATTTCTTTTCCGCTGCACTGTTTGATGTTGTATGTTGTTGTTGTACACTCTGATGTGATGATATGATGTAATAAAATGTGATGTAATGTAATAACTGATATAGTTCTTTGTTTAAAGATTATTCGTTTATTATTATATGTTGTTCCGCTGCGAATTGTGAGATTCTGATGTTGTTCTTTTGTTTCCTTTCTGTTCTGTTCTATTTTTAAAATTCTTCTATTCTATCTTTCTATTTTTCAAATTCTCTGTTTTCTTTCTCTATTTTCTAAAAAATTGTCTATCTTCTTTTCCCTATCTAAATTTTTCTATCTTATGTTTTCTCTTCCCTCTATCTTCTACCTTTTCCTCTCTTCTTCTCTTCTTTCTTTTTCTTAAATTCTTTTTAAAAAAAACCTAACTATTCGGTTTTTCGGCAACGAAAATTCGAAGCGTTACATTTGGTATCAGAGCTCTGATGGTTAAGCGACAACCATGGTTCTGTTGGGTATTACTCATTAGAGATAGAGTCAGCAGTACTCTAGAATGAGTTGAGTGTAATAATAGATATGAGAGCGTATTTGTTAGTGAATAAAAATGGTTTTATATTGTGATGATTGGTTTGTTGAGTGGTATATGGATTCTGGTTAATACGAGTAATTAACGTTGTTGATAGGGATCTATAAACACTTGAATAGAACAATTCGACATAATATTGTTTTAAATTGGGTAAATGAAATAATTTTACTTGAGTATATTTTATATATAAAGAAATAATTTTCAAGAATTATTAAAGTGTATGTAAGTTGATTGTTAGGTTGTTTGAATAATCTAAATAAAGAATAATTGTATAAGCAAAAGAATTATAAGAATTGAAATTATAATTAAAGTGGTTTACAATTGTGAAATAAACTTATATATATAAGAAGTAAAATTATATGAATATGAGTTGTAAATAAAAGTGAATTTAAAGTTAAATGGAATTGATATTGGTATCGAAGTAAATAATCAAGTGGATTAAATGAATATGAACTTGGGTTATAAAAATAAAAAAATTCAACTTTAGGCATTGAATTGAAATAATGAATAAATTGAATGTAAATAAGTTGATAAGGAATAATTAATGAATGTAAGTGTTAATTCATTAAAATCTAATGTTATTAGAAGTTGAATAAAATTGAATGAAAATCAATTTAAAAGCAAAGAAATTTGGTTGAAATTAATACACATTGATTGTATGTAATTCATTAAGTGTTAATGAAATTGGAAGCTATGTAATTGAATTCAAATTGAAAGTAAATAAATTTGAATAGAATTGAATGTGAATTGGATTTAATTAGTAATGTAAACTAATTAAAATTGAGAATGAATGTTGATAAAATCCAATGTTAATAAATCAAATGTGATTTGAAATTGAAAACCCATTTCATTGAATATTAATGAGAATATGAAGGAATATTGATTGATTATGGATGTTGGTTGGGTAATGGTTTCATTTGTTGTTTAGTTGCATTTCTATGTGACATATGTAGTAGTTATGTTGATATATGTTGTATATCGATACTATGCTTTATATACATGATTCTCATGTTGTTTGTTGAGTGATTAGTAGGTGCGGATCGCGTTTGCTTCGCATTTGGAGTTCGCTTTAGCGCTATATTAGCCGTATATGCTTGCTAATAAAATATAAGGTACATATCTCGGATTAAATATCGTACTTTTACACTTTTTTCCCTTCGGGATGCCTCATTACTTGATGAGATGTATATTTGTGATATATATACTGTCATTTTTTTTCGGATCGAGCCGCGCAAAGGAGACTATGGCGAATTTTTCCGAAAATTTAAGGCGTTAGAAAAAATTTGAGAAAATTGGAAAATTTTGAAAATTTTAACTTTGATTTAGGAATAGAAAGTTAAATGATATAGTTTGTTTTGAAAAGATAACTAAGTATGATTTAAAAACTTAGTAAAGTTTTATAAGCAGTTTAACTTTAAATTTTGGAAAATTAATAGATTCTCTAACTTTTCTTACTTGTAATTTCGAGGACGAAATTCTTTTAAGGGGGAAAGATTGTAACGACCCAGAATTTTATTAAATTAAAATTTGAATATTTAATTAATTTTAAATATTTATAAGTGAATTTTTAAGTCAAATAAATTTTAATTTGAATTATTGAATTTAATTGAATAATTAAATCGATAATTTAATATGTTAAATTATGGAAATAATTGAAAATTGAGTTAAAAGTGATTGTAAATAATTTGTAAAATTTTATTTAATCATACTGGAGTTATAGAAATATTTTAGAACTTTTAAAATCGAATTAAAAGTTAATTTGTGAAAATTGAATATTTTAATATTTAATAATCGACTGTAAAATAGCCAATTTTTGAACAGTCTCAGAATTGAACGAAACCAGTTTCATTGGATCCGTAATAGTTAGTTATTACCGGATTTCAAATTTCGTGTCAATCGGAGTTATCGTTTGATCGTGGCAGCTCGAAACGCATCGATTTATTTTTAATTTAAATTTGGCGAGTCAAAATAGCCATTTTTCAAAAAGTCTCGGATTTCGACGAAACCAGTTTCATCGGATCCGTAATGTGATATTATTGTAAGGTTTCAAATTTCAAGTCAATTGGATTTACCGTTTGTCCGGTACAAATTAAAACGCCTAGAAATCGATTTAAATCGGTTTAATTCAAATTGAACGTTTTCAGCCATAACTCGCACATACTTCCGAATTAGCTTCCGAAACCTGTTCCATTGTGTCCGGAACGCGGGATAAACCCTAGGTACGCTGGTTACGGCGTCTAAATCGGAGTTTGGAATTCCCGGGATGAATAGTGTTTACGCTAGCTTTTTCTATAAATAGGAGTTAAAATCTAAAATAAAAAGAAAATGCAAAACCCTAATTCTAATTGCTCAGCCGGCTACATGAATTCAATGGCCGAAATTGCCCCAAATTCATCCCTCCAAATCTCCTAATCCATTCACTTTTATCACAAACTCTAAACTAAGAAATCGTAGAGCACATCAAGATCTACAAGATCAACGGCTATGATCGCGAATGGCTTCACGAATCAACGGGAAATTGACCATGAAGTGGCCGTTCATCATCACGTGCGCACGAGAAACTAGGAGGCCGAGCCCTATGGTGCTTCTGCCGAGTGGAGGGGTGGTCGTGTGCTTCGCATTGGTGGTGTTGTGATCGAGTTTCATTGA
Organism: Allium cepa; assembly: GCA_030765085.1. Taxonomy (NCBI): domain Eukaryota; kingdom Viridiplantae; phylum Streptophyta; class Magnoliopsida; order Asparagales; family Amaryllidaceae; genus Allium; species Allium cepa. The sequence continues at coordinate 378,894,937 of CM060942.1, read as the reverse complement.
GTAAATTGTTTGTAAAATCAAACCCTAGATGAACTTGGATGGGTTCTTGCGTTTGTTATTTTCTGTAGAAGTTGCGTGCAAAATGAAGAGGAGGGAGAAGGATGGGGACGGCCAAGATCTGTTGGATTGGGATCCTATGGCTATAGATGGATATAGGTTATAAATTATTAAGTTTAAGTTGTAATTATTAAGTTTAAATTTGTGTAAACTTGTAAAATTCATAACTTTTTCGTACGAGGTCGAAAAAATGCTAACTCAGTTTCGTTGGAATCGTATGGACGAGCACTACGCGATGGAGTTGGTTTGGAGTCGTTTGGAGTTAGTGAGAATTTCGGGTAAAATTAAACGCGCGTTTAATTTTATTCGAAATAAAAGCTAAAACGGAATTTAAAACCAAGGTGAGAATTTCTCACTCAATCGAATAGATTCCGATTTTATTTTAAATAGTTAGATTTAAAATATTTGAATGCATGTTTGAATGATGACTGTAAATTATTGATTGTTAAAATAGACATTATGCGCCGTTAGTAAGCGGATGTTATTTAATATAAACATATACCGCGAATATTTCATAAACAGTGAAATTGGTATTATATATAATATCAATATATATATATTGGCATATGTATATATTGCAGTTGATTGATTTCCCGCATTTTTTGTTTAGCGGATGAGACCCTATTACGCCGTTAGTAAGCGGATAATATTTAATAAGAACATGTACCGCGAAAATTTCGTACTGGAGCGAAATTGGTATTGTGCTAATGTTTTTGGATGCAGGAAACAGGTTGGAGGGATCCAACTGGATTCCTCAACAGTTTTTATTTAATTTCAGATATTTTGATATTTGATGGATTTTCATATTGATATATGATATCGTTGTTAGTCGTGATTGACTATTTGGTGTGTAGCATCATTGGACCCAGATTTTGGGATTTTAAAATGATTTTAAAAGTGATTTTGAAAATATACTATATTTTTGGAATTGATCCATTATAAATAAATAAACGTTATAATTTTTAAAGTTATAAAAATTATGGTTTTTGTGAAATATAGTTAAAAAGCTGATTTTTAGAAATACGATTAAAAGTCGATTTTTGAGAAATATGAACTAATGATTTTATAAAATAATTTAGATTGGATTTTTGAATATATGATAAAAGTTTAAATATAGGATTTATAAAATTTGATTATTTTATAAATCAGAATGATGAAATTATAAAGGAATTTAAAGACGTTTTAAAAGAATAATATAAATTGATTTATATTAAGAGATTTATAAATAGATATTTATAAATCGAAATATTGACATTATAAAACGAGTCTTTATAAATGTTTAAATGAAGTGAAAATGAATTTCATAAATGAATGAAATTTGTAGAATTATAAACTGGGAGGTTATAAATGAAATTTATAAATAGTAGATTTATAAATTTGGTGAAATTATGTGAATAATGGTTTTGGATAAATGAATGAATCTTATAAGTTATAAGATTTATAATTTGGGAAGATAAAAAGAATGATTTTGTAAAATAATCGTTTTATAAGTATTTAACTTATAATATGAACTTTTAGTTTATAATGGAGATATGAAATTTAACAGGTTAATAAAAGAATTTATAAAAAAAGAAGTTTTTATAAATAAATAGAAATGGAATTTATAAACGTTGTTTTATAAATTCGCAAACGACTTATTTTGATAAGTTAATTGTTATAACTTAGAAATGGAGTTATATTCACATTTTTGAATAGTGAATAATATGTTAAAGAAAATTGATTTAGATATGATGTTCTAAATAGAATTAAAACGATCTAACGATGTTTTTAGATGTGTTGAGATTCGAAACCATAGATCTCAACATTTATTGTTGAAATAGATGTTTCGAGAAATAAAAGGAAATGGTAGACTATAACACTGTTGTTATAGTAAATGATTTCCGAAAGGAAATGTTTTAATAGTATTGGGATTTATATATCTATTTTAAATTCGAATCCCTATACTAGTGATTTTGGGTTGTCGTAACGATGTTTTACGCAACATTCGTTTTGGCCCAAGTAAATATGTTTAAGTGAATGATTTCCTTAAAGAATGAATTATATACTTAATTCGATTTAAGTATATTGAATATTTTCTAAGTGTTGAAAATAAATGATTGTGAATTACTTATTTAATAAGTATGGAAATGTTTTCCAATGTAAAGTGAATATTTTGAGAATTTATCTTTTTGAAGATAAATTGAAAGTGAATAATTGAATCGTATATTCATGAATATTTTGAAATATAAATTCGTTATGGAATTTATATGTGAAAGTGGAACTTGTTAAAAATAAATATTGATTTATTTTTGAAGTGTTGAAATTATATATCTAGTAAAGATATTTTGGAAAATAAATAATTTGGAAAATTATTTGGAATCTGGTGATGTGTGCATATCCATTGATAGTTCAATAACCGACTATCAATATTTCCCTTTGAATGGGTATTTGATGTGAATTGATTGAATTTGAATGCACACTTATTTTTGAATAAGCGCTCACTATTCGGGTTAACCGGGAAAGGACCATGGGGTCGTATAACTCACTCCGAATATGTGATACGTCGTTGTAAATCGCATTTGAAGATCGGTGTTGAAGACCGGTATTTGCGAGAGTGATAGGATGAACTATCGATTGACTCTGCACCGAGTAGCTACGGTATTGAGTTCTCCATATGTGATGGTGAATCCGATCAGGATTGTGAATATCCGGATTGCAAGGACTTCTTTGTAAGTGCCTTCGGTTCTGTTCGATCCCGGAACAGACTTGTATGGATTGTGTGCCTGACATTACAATTTGAGATATAAAGCCGATTTCATTCAAATATATTTCTGTTGGTGGCGGAGAATTTATTCTTTGCTTAACACCCTTCTTTGAGACGTACGAGCTCAAAGGTTATATAGTTGAAGTTATCAGCAATATATCCCATTTTGGTAATGTGACATGCTGAGTGATGCTGAAATGATCATTGTGTTGATTATTGTGATAGGATCATTTATTTGATCGTCTATCTTAGTGATCATTGTGTTGATCATTTGTTGACCCAAAGCACGGCTTTTTGTACAAAGTGTGTTTTTGTGGACGTGAATTCGTCGAGCCTCACATCCCGGAAATGGTCAAAACAGGAAAGATGCGGCAAGGTTATTAGGGGTTGCTGTAGCTCCCCTTAGGGTATGTACATTTCCTTCTGGATAGAGGTTGTATCATGGTATGGAGCCCAGATATTTAACCTATGTGGTTACTACGAGTTATTACTTTGTGGTTGTTGGTTATCGGGATCCCGTGAAAAAGGTCGTTTACGATCGGGGAATGGCGTGCTCGTGTCAGTAGTTACCCAGTTAGGGGTAACCCGGCCTTGTGTTGGCAGAGTTCCGGTTTGGTTCTCGGGAATGTCTTTCCAGAGGCATTCTCATGTGGCAATGGGAAGTTCCTTGGCCTGACCATTTGTTGGAAATCCAATTCCCAATACGAAACTTGTACGGTATTAGTTGTAGAACCTGCTATTCACTTATGGTGGTCACCACTGTTTGGATAGTAGCTATAGTAGGCATAGTTCGAAATGTCTATGTCGGCTAAGATTTATATCTTTATTTTTGAAATGACTTTCCTACACTATGCACTAGTAATAATATCAAATGTTATTTTAAATGCGTATCAAGCATCTTTGACTATCATAAGGAGAAATCTCCTCCGATTCTGCGTTTGCATGTGTGTGTGTGCGGGAGGCCTTATGGTAGTCTCATTTTTAAAAGCATTGCGAATTGACTTAAAAATATTCCTATTTTGATTTTAAAGTTAAATAAACTGTTTTGAGTTCTCACACCAGTCACATGACTGACTCGGAGTTTATTGTTTTCCTTCCTAAACTCTGGGTGCCCACCAATTTTCCACACGGGCAGTTAAGAGTTCAGGTTTATCAGGATATTCTGGATATTCAGGAGTTGCTGGAGGCAAGCTGGATGGCATGGCGTATTATTTATATAGTATTTCTTTTCCGCTGCACTGTTTGATGTTGTATGTTGTTGTTGTACACTCTGATGTGATGATATGATGTAATAAAATGTGATGTAATGTAATAACTGATATAGTTCTTTGTTTAAAGATTATTCGTTTATTATTATATGTTGTTCCGCTGCGAATTGTGAGATTCTGATGTTGTTCTTTTGTTTCCTTTCTGTTCTGTTCTATTTTTAAAATTCTTCTATTCTATCTTTCTATTTTTCAAATTCTCTGTTTTCTTTCTCTATTTTCTAAAAAATTGTCTATCTTCTTTTCCCTGTCTAAATTTTTCTATCTTATGTTTTCTCTTCCCTCTATCTTCTACCTTTTCCTCTCTTCTTCTCTTCTTTCTTTTTCTTAAATTCTTTTTAAAAAAAACCTAACTATTCGGTTTTTCGGCAACGAAAATTCGAAGCGTTACAAAAAGTTTAAATCAATCTAGTTTTAACAAATTTTGTTAAACTATTTCTTTTATACAACATGTGTTTATTTATGTTTGGGATTAATTAATGGTTTTAAAGTAAATTATTTTAACTAATCAAGTTTAAAGTGTTTTAATATATATATATATATACTTCTATTAATAAATTCTAAAGCTTATTTTAAATAAAATAGCTTAATTAAAAATTTAATTAAAAAGATTAAGATGTTTATAGTTGTTAATTAACTTAAAGGTTTAAGTTAATTTATGGGCTAATAATAAATTTGTTTCAAAGATTAAAGGTTTAAAGTTAAATGTTTTTAAGATCAATTATTTTGGTTTTAAATAAATGTATAATAGGTGATTAATTATTGTGGTTCCTAATTGTTTCAAATGGAATTTAATAATATAATTAAGTGTAGTTAATTGCATAAATATTAATTAATTAATGTAATTAATTAAAGGATAATTAATTAATGACATCAATTAAAGGTTAATTAATCAGGTGATTAAAGGATAATTACTTAATGTAAGTAATGAAAGGGGTTAATTTGTTAATTAATTAATTAAGGGTTAATTAGTTAATGAAATTAGTTAAAGGTTAAATAATTATTAATAGTTAATTACTAAATGTAAGTAACTAAAAGATAGTTAGTAATTATAGGTTAATTAATTAAAGGTTAATTAATTAATAATTAAGGGTTAATTAATTAATGTAATTAACTTAAGGTTAACTAATTAATATTTAGGGGTTAATTAATTAATGTAATTAACTTAAGGTTAATTAATTAATGTAATTAATTAGGGGTTAATTAATTAATGTAAGTAATTAAGGGATAATTAATTACTTAAAGGATAATTACTTAATGTATGTAATTAGAGGATAATTCAATAATTAATGGTTAACTAATTTATGATTAAAGGATAGTTGATTAATAAATAAATTTAATTAACCAAGTGATTATGGATAATTATTTAATGTAAGTAATTAAAGAATAATTGATCATTAATTAAAGTATAATTAATTAATGAAGTAATTATGTGATTTATTGATCCAATAATTATTTAAAATGGTTTGTAATTAATTAATGTTAATTAAGCAGGGTTAGGTGATTAATTCACAAGTAATTAAAATATTTTGAGTTAATTAATTATAAATTATGTGACCGATTAATCTTGCTTATGGATGATTGGAATATATTGAATGCCTTGAATTGTTTGGTATCTCTGATATGTGATGGTCAGTGATATGAATTGTTTTGGATTGTGCTATGATTATTGTAAAGTATTTATCTGTGATGATTTGTTGTGTGAATGTGAACTTCTGAATTGAATTAAAATTGTTTACTTAAACAACTTGGCCTTTAAAACGGTATTTGAATTTCGGTGAGATTAGGATCGGATTCCAAATGGTTATTCGAAAAGCACATCGAATCTTAAAGGTGGATTTTTATTATTTAAAAAATTAAAAATGGAAATTTGTATCCGCATATTTTTAAAATAAGAGCTCATTATTCGGATATGCCAGGGGAGGACATTAAGTCATCAAACCCATTCTAAATAATGATATGACGAAACGGAATTGCATTTGAAGACAGTGGTTGAAGACCGGGTATTTTCGAAAATGAAAGGATTACCTATCGACTGTCTCTGCATTGAATTTCTCTGGTATAGAGATTACCCTATGTGATGGGGAGTCCGGACGTGATTAGGGAATATCCGTATTTGCAAGGGCTTTTTCCTTAATTGGACGAAATGCCTTCGTTCCATTCAAACCCAGGATGGTTTCGTATGGATGTATGCCTGACATTACACTTTGACATATAAAGCTGGTTTCTATCAAATACATTTCTATTTGGTGGCGGAGAATTTATTCTCTTAGCTTAACACCCTTCTCTGAGACGTACGAGCTCAGAGGTTATGTAGTTGATGGTTATTAGTGATATATTCCCAATTTGGTAATGTGGCATGCTAAGTGCCGAGCATTAGTTGATCGAAGCTTGGCTTTTGTGAAAAGTGTAGCTTTTTGGGATGAGACTTCATCGAACCTCACGCCGTGGAAATGGTCAAAACATAAAGGATGCAGAAAGGTTATGGGGATCGCGCCCCTCAGGGTATATGCATTTCCTTCTGGATAAAAAGTAGTATCATGGTATGGAGCCAGATATTTTACTTACGTGGATTTGTTGGAATTTGTTGTGAGGCCTCGGTAAAGGTCGGTTACGATCGAGGGATGGCATACTCGTGACAACTAGTTACCTAGTTACAGATGTAAGCCGACTTTGTGTTGGCAGAGATCCAGTTAGGTTCTCGGGGCGTCCTTCCAGAGGCGTACCCATTCAGACAAAGGAAGTTCCTTAGCCTTGGCCATTTGTTGGAAATTCAAACAATCAAATACGAGCCCTTTACGATTTCAGTTATAGAACCTGCCACTTAAAATGGTAGCTATAGCAGGCATACTATAATGGTACGTATGCTGGCTAAGATTAATATTATACTTTCGAAATGTTTTCCACACTTTTCCCTAATAATAAGATCAAATCGATTTTCGCGTATCAAGCATGTTTGACTGCTATAAGGAGAAACCTCCCCCAAGTGTGGGATTGCATTGTGTATGCGCTGGGAAACCATATATTACTTTCATTTTCAAAAAAGCATAAGGGATTTCTTTTATTTCTTTTTGTGATTTCTTTTGTACAAACAACTATTTTATGTTTTCTCACACCAGTCCCATGACTGACTTAGAGTTTATTGTTCCCTTATCTAAACTATAGGTGCCCATAATTTTCCACACGGACAGCCTAGAGTCAGGTTATCAGTAAGTTATGGAGCTAAGTCGGAAAATAGATATGGATTCTAAAGTCTTTGGTTTTGGAAGCCTTTGGTTGCAAGCTTAAACCATCACATTTTTTGTAGCATTAGTCTTTGAAGCTTTTGAGCTATTTGCTTTGGAGCTTTGGATGAAGATGCATTTTGTTGGAATCTCTCTCTCTCTCTCTCTCTCTCTCTCTCTCTCTTTGAAGACCATATTGATGATATCTTTCCGCTGTTATTCTTTTCTGCTGTTTGTTGTGTCATTTTTCCGCTGTAGCTGTTGTATATTTTTGGCTCTGGTAATTCGGTCATTTGTTGTATCCATGTTGTGTATCAATAAAAATCATTTTGTTTCTGCTATGTTTTTATATGTGCAGTTAATGTGCTCGACAGATTCAAAGCGGCGGAGGTGCAAAAAGTCAAAGCGGGGATACAGCGAGGATATAGCGGGATATAACAGATGGCTTTAAAATAGCATGTAAAACTCATACTTAATGTTTTAAAAAATATATAAATGGTAATTAAATGAAAAATTGTCATTCAATTGAATTATAATTAATACATAAATAGTTCTAAATAAAAACATGTGCGAATATACTTTAAATAAACGTAAAAGTGTTATATCTAACATAATTAAATTTAGTAGAATATTAGAGTATTTTAACTTCTAAAAATATATTAAAAATTAAATCAAATAAATTAGTTTTGTAATTTTTATAATGTATAAATGCAATTTTTAAATTCATTTTATTAATGAAGATACAGCGGAAATAGCGGAATATAACGGAAATAAAAGGATATAGCGGAAACAGCGGGGCTTAAAGCGGAAAGGCTATATTTTGAGGCTACGTGGAAAAATCGTAGCGGTAGAAATCCGCTATGAGATATAGAGGGATTATAGCGGGGTAGTAGCGGGGCATTAACTACACAGGTTGTTATCACTAATGTGTTATAAGCTCCGGCGAATCGGACTCCAACATTTGAATCTCCGGCATTTGAATACGGGTGATGTATTGGTTGCCTACTTTCGAAGGTCGGAGTATGGGTCGTCACATTTTTATCAGAGCTAAAGGTTGAGTAAGAACTTTAGCTTTGTAGTATAACTCATTAGGTGACTCATTGGAGATAGGGTTACAAATGCCCTAGAATGAGTACAATCCCTAAGATATCCTGTCTGTATGCCTAAGTCAATTTAGTGCAAGAAGAGGACGAGGTAGGGGACAGAGGAGTACCACTACAAATGGTCGAGACCATGTAAGAACAATAGCGGAAGGAGCAGTTCTTCTTATCCAACCCTAGCCAAATCTGGCAAAGTTATATCGGGATTTCTCAAGACTTGAAGAGAAACCATTCAAAGGTTCGAAGAATATTATAGAAGCGATGCTTGGTTCGATCTTGTGAGAGGATTTTTAAAGGAATGAAATTAGATAATGATCAAAAGAAGTTGATCGCTTCCTGGCAACTCCAGGAAGAGGCTTTGGTATGATGGGAGACCATTACTTTGGCCAAATCGAAAGATGAGACATGGATAGATTCAAGCAAGTGTTTGAGTAGCATTATATGCCTTCCGCTGGTATTTTCGGGATGTAAATAAGAAGTAAGGTAATCTTAAGGAAAAGGAGTTCTGGAAGCTAATCTTCTTATTTATGATAAAATTATTAGAGTTCTATTCGACACTGGAGCCACGCATAGTTTTATTTCCTAATAAATTGTAGAAGAGGTAAGTCTTGAACCCGAATTTGTAGTCGAACCTATTTGTGCGAAGAAACCGGTAGGAGGCCCTGCGAATCTTTGTTTACGTTGTAGAAAAGGTTCTTATTTATTATTATCATCATCCGTTTCCTATTAGCCTTTTCGTTCCTGACTTTAGAGAATTTGAGATTTTACTTGGAATAAATTGGTTAACAAAATATGAAGTTAAATTAGATTGTATCAATAGAATGATTTTAGTCAAAACCAAATTTGGGAATTTTGTTGTGATTTTTTGTGAGGATCCAAGTCCGAAGAGGGACAAGCTAATGTATGCTTTAGGGTATTCTGACCCGAGATTTTCTTAAGGGGGAACCCTAAAGTAGAGTTTGGAATCCATATCTATTGTTCGAGAATTTCCTGGTGTATTTGAAGAAGTTAAGCCTTTAACTCCGCATAGGGAAATCAAATTTAGAATCAACTTGATTTCCAGTGTCCGTCTAGTCGTGCATGCAAGTCGTAGGATGGCACCAAGAGTAGATTTAGTTAGGCAAACACAAGATTTACTGGAGAAAGGATTTATGCGACCTAGTCGTTCCAGTTGGGTTTCAGCTGTGGTATTTATAGCCAAGTCCAATGGATCTTTGAAATTGTATGTTGATTATCATGATCTTAATAAGTTAACCTTTAACAATAAATTTCCATTGCCTCGAATCGACGACTTTTTCGACCCGTTCGATCAATTGCATGGTGCTCGATTCTTTTCCAAGATGGACCAAGCCCAAGGATTTCATCAGCTGAGAATTGCGGAAGATTGTACTTGGGAAACTTTGGATAGTATTAGAAAAGCTTATCCGGACTTGTGTCAGGATAGTTAGGAATGTTTGATTTAAGGAATGTTTGCTTTGGTTGTTAGTATATGGCTGATATGCATGCTTGGATTGTTTAAAATACAAACTTTGGGATTATCCTTTGCTTTCAAATTTCGAGGACGAAATTTTCTAAAGGGGGGAATTTGTAACGATCCCGTTTTTAAGTCAAATTTAATTTATTAATTAATATAATTTTTTGGATTAATTTATGAATTAATTTGAACTTTTCCAAAAAAAAAATAAGATAAGTGTTTTGTTTATGTATAGATATATATATATATATATATACACACATATAGATTGCGAATAGAATTTGATTTGAAATTCAAAAAAATATATTTTAAAAGTAAATTAGATTTAAAAACTCTATATTTTAAAATTAATAAAATTTGTTTTCTAATTATAATATATATATATATATATATATATGTATGTATGTATGTATATGTACTATGATTTGGAAGTTATATTTTGAATTTAATATAATAATTTTCAAAAGCTACTTAAAGTTAAATTCTATATTTTATAAACTTATATATATATAATATACATATGTGTTTATTTACTAATGCATGATAAGATTTTAAAATCATTTTCTTTAAAAGTTATATATGTATAAATAATAGAAAATGAATTAATATAAATATAAATATATATATATATATAATAAATATAATATAAAATTATATAAAAAACATTTAATAACATGCAAATTACATATGTAAGTATTATAACATGAATACAAACAAGTGTAAACCATTTAAGAATGTAATTTGACATTTGTAAGTAAAATATAACATGCAAAAGACAAGTGGCTTAGTTTTTAAATTGAAAAAAATAATAAATAAAAGGGTTTCAAGATTGTATATACATATATCTATACCCCTTTCTTAATTTTCTTTCACATAATTCAAACTAGAGAAACAAAAACTAAAACCTGAGAAAGAAAAACAAAAACCAGAAAAGAAATTAAAGAAAAACAAACAACTTCAAAATCTCAAACCTAGAAGCAAAGAAAATATATGGATTCAGTTCAAACTCAAAGCAAAAAATCACTTTCCAAATTTTCATTAATCAAAGCAAAGTCCAAGTTTAGATCAAAATACGTCTAGAAAATGGAAAAAACAAGTTTTTCAGTTTTCAAGATTAAATCAAATTCCAGTTTTTCAAATTTTCAAAGCCTCTCTGTTCAACCTCTTTTTCAAACTTCAATATGATCAAAAGAGAAGATCAAATTAAAGTACCATATCATTTCAACTGAAGCAAAGATCATCTCAAATTCAACTATCAGTTTTAGATCTAACATCAAATTCCAGTTTGCAAGAGCATTTCTAGTTTCAAAGTTGCAAATTCAAATCACTTTCCAGTTTTCAAATTTAATTTCCAGGTTCTCTGTTCCAGGTGAGTAAACTAAATTTTCAAAAGCTAATCCCCTTGATATCCTGATACATGTGATGATTTATGATAGTAGTGTTGTAAATATGGTTTGCATTGATGAATTGTACGGTTGCTTGGACAAACGAGTTTTAAAATATACAATATGCATATATACATACCTCTGTTGTGTAACATGTTCTATAAATTCAAAGAAAAATTCTTATCTCTTTACACAAATAGTTTTAGGTTATGATCTTTAAAAGAAATCTGTTTGTAAGAGCTAAATTTGATTTTTTTTTTTAAATATTTTTGAGTACAATTAAAAAGTAAGTTCACAGGAATCTAGAAACCATAGTGGAAATCATTTCAAGTCAGAAAATCAATCATCCAGCTTTCATATTTTAATTTCATAACTAGATTCGTACTTAAGAATGTGTGAATTTTGATGTTATTATCGTGATCTCTAAGTTCGGAATTGAGGTGAATTGTTGAGATGAATGGTAATCGATTTTTCGTCGATTCCCGACTACCAAAGGAAAGATAGGCTTCGAGCCTGGTGCGGGAGGAAGCCTGGGTGGAGGAGATCAACGGAAAAATGGCTGAAGGGTTTACTGTGCACCGAGGTGGCCAAACGTCGACGTTGTAGGGTTTAAGACCCTGTTGGGTTCAACGTTGTTTCCGAGGAAATTCCTCCGACGTGGATGCATCGAACTTGATCGGTGTATGATGGATCGAAGCGTTGTTTTGTGGAAAAGCTTTAGGTCAATTGGCGAGGTTTCTAGTGATCGGGATTGGCGAGGCGAGGCATTTTTCGACGATCGATTTGGGTTCCAGGCGATGCTCGATTTTGATTCCCAGGATCATTCGACATGCGGGGTGGTCGGGAACTTAGGGGAGGTCGTCGCGATATGTTTGTGGTCAAAGCGATGATCAAAGGTGATTGGGTCAGTGTGCAAGGTGCATAGGTATCATTGGTGTTTGAGTATATTTGTGTTGGAGAAGAAAGTGGTGGCTCGAAGTCCTACTCGGAGAAATGTGGAAATGGCTCGAAGGTTGTATCGGGTAGTTCACGCGTAAGGTTCAAGTTTAAATTTCAAACCAAAATAAAAAAAAAAGGGAAAGAAGCGACTCAGGTTTTTGCTCGGGAAAATTTGAAATGACTCGGGTGGGAACTCGAGGTTGTCTCGGGCTTATGTTGTTGCAATTTTTAATTTTTAAAATTAAACAAGATTTAAAAGTTTAAATCAATCAAGTTTTAACAAATTTTGTTAAACTAATTCTTTTATTCAATATGTGTTTGTTTAAGTTTGGGACTAATTAAAGTTTGGGATTCAATATGTGTTTATTTAATTAAAGGTTTTAATACACACACACACACACACACACTTTCATTAATTAATTCTTAGGCTTATTTTAAACAAAATAGCTTAATTAAGAATTTAATTAAAAAGATTAAGATGTTGATAATTGTTAATTAACTTAAAGGTTTTAGTTAATTTATGGGTTAATAATAATAAAAAATCAAAGATTAAAGGTTTAAAGTTAAATGTTTTTAAGATCAACTATTTTGTTTTTAAATAAATATGATTCCTAGGTGATTAATTAATGTGATTCCTAGGTGATTAATTAATGTGATTCCTAGTTATTTTCAAATGGAATTTAATAACATAATTAAGTGTAGTTAATTACATAAAGATTAATTAATTAATGTAATTAATTAAAGGACAATTAATTAATGACCTTAATTAAAGGTTAATTAATCAGGTGATTAAACGATAATTACTTAATGTCAGTAATTAAAGGGGTTAATTCGTTAATTAATTAATTAAGAGTTAATTAATGAAATTAATTAAAGGTTAATTAATTATTAATGGTTAATTACTTAATGTAAGTAATTAAAAATAATTAATAATTATAGGTTAACTAATTAAGGGTAAATTAATTAATAAATAGGGTTAATTAATTAATGTAATTAACTTAAGGTTAACTAAATAATGTAAATAATTGAGGGTTAATTAATTAATGTAAGTAATTAAGGGATAATTAATTACTTAAAGGATAATTACTTAATGTAAGTAATTAGAGGATAATTCAACAATCAAATGTTAATTAATTTATGATTAAAGGATAATTGATTAATGATTAAAAGTTAATTAATCAAGTGATTATAGGATAATTACTTAATGTAAGTAATTAAAGGATAATTGATCATTAATTAAAGTATAATTAATTAATGAAAGTAATTATGTGATTTATTAATTCAATAATTAATTAAAATGGTTTGTAATTAATGTTAATTAAGCAAGGTTATTTGATTAATTCACAAGTAATTAATTTATTTTGAGTTAATTAATTATAAATTATGTGACTGATTAATCTTGTTGATGGATGATTGGATTATATTGAATGCCTTGAATTGTTTGGTATCTCTGATATGTGATGTTCTGTGATATGAATTATTTTGGATTGAGTTATGATTACTGTAAAAGTATTTATCTGTGTTGATTTGCTATGTGAATGTGAACTTCTGAATTAAATTAAAATTGTTTACTTAAACAACTTGGCCATTAAAATGGCATTTGAATTTCGGTGAGACTAGGAATCGGATTCCAAATGATTATCCGAAAACCACATCGAATCTTAAAGATGGATTTTTTTGTTTAAAAAAATAAAAATGGAAACTTGTATCCACATGTTTTTAAAATAATCTCTCATTATTCGCATAAGCCGGGGGAGGACATTAAGTCGTAAAACTCATTCCGAATAATGATACGACGAAATGGAATTGCATTTGAAGGCGGTGGTTCAAGACGGGTATTTTCGAAAATGAAAGGATTACCTGTCTATTGTCTCTACACTGAGTTGCTCTGGTATAGAGATTACCCTATGTAATGGGGAGTCCGATTGTGATTAGGGAATATTTGGATTTGCAAGGGCTTTTTCCTTAATTGTACAAAGTGCCTTCGGTTCCTTCAGAACTAGGATGGACTTGTATGGATGTATGTCTGATATTACACTTTGAGATATAAAGCTGGTTTCTATCGAATACATTTTTGTTTGGTGGCGGAGAATTTATTCTCTTAGCTTAACACCCTTCTCTGAGAAGTACGAGCTCAGAGGTTATATAGTTGATCGCTATTAGTGATATATTCCCAATTTGGTAATGTGGCATGCTAAGTGCTGAGCATTGGTTGATCGAAGCAAGGCTTTTATGGAAAACTTAGCTTTGTGGGTTGAGACTTCATCGATCCTCACACCCTGGAAATGGTAGAAACAGGAAGGATGCGGAAAGGTTATGGGGATCGCGCTCCTTAGGGTATGTGCATTTCCTTCTGGATAAAAAGTGGTATCATGGTATTGAGCCCAGATATTTTACTTATGTGGATTTGTTGGAATTTTTTGTGGGGCCTCGGTAAAGGTCGGTTACGACTGAGGGATGGCATACTCGTGACAGTTAGTTACCTAGTTACATAGGTAGCACAGCCTTGTGTTGGCAAAGATCCGGTTAGGTTCTCAGGGTGTACCTCCAGAGGTGTACCCATTCAAACAAAGGAAGTTCCTTAGCCTTGGCCATTGTTGGAGATCCAAACAATCAAATACGAGCCCTTTATGATTTCAGTTGCAGAACCTTCCATTTAAAATGGTAGCTATAGTAGGCCTACTATAATGGTATGTATGCTGGCTAAGATTAATATTATACTTTCGAAATGTTTTCCACACTATGCGCTAATAATAATATCAAAAGGATTTTCGCCTATCAAGCATGTTTGACTACTATAAGGAGAAACCTCCCCCAAGTGTGTGATTGCATTGTGTGCGCTCTGTGATACCTTATGGTAGTTTCATTTTCCAAAAAGCATAATGGATTTCTTTTATTTCTTTTTGTGATTTCTTTTGTATAAACCGTTTTATGTTTGCTCGCACCAGTCCCGACTGATCGGAGTTTATTGTTCCTTTATCTATACTCTGAGTGCCCATAATTTTCCACACGGGTAGCCTAGAGTTAGTTATCAGTAGGTTATGGAGCTAAGTCGGAAAATAGATGTGGATTCTAAAGTCTTTGGTTTTGGAAGCCTTTGATTGCAAGCCTAAACAGTCACATTTTTCGTAGCCTTAGTCTTTGAAGCTTTGGGTTTTGAGCTATTTGCTTTGGAGCTTTGGATGAAGATGCAGTTTGTTGGAATCTCTCTCTCTCTTTGAAGACCATATTGATGATATCTTTCAGCTATTATTCTTTTCCGCTGTTTGTTGTGTCGTTTTTCCACGGTAGCTGTTGTATATTTGGGTCTGATAATTTGGTCATTTGTTGTATCCATGTTGTATCCATTTTGTGTATCAACACAAATCATTTTGTTTCCGCTATGTTGTTATATCCTAATGTGTTATAAGCTCCGGCGAACCGAACTCCGACATTTGAATCTCCAGCATTTGAATACAGGTGATATATTGGATGCCAATTTTTGAAGGTCAGAGTGCGGATCATCACAATATATATATATATATATATATATATATATATATAGATGTTAAATAGAGTTTCTAACCATAAACCAAGGCGATAAACTTCCTACCAACATTCTAATCAACCAACACTTCACTAACAACTTCCTACTAACATTCTAATTAAATTCAATTTGATTCCCAAGTAACTTAACAATTACTTACATAAGCGACCATATATGTAAATACATTTCATATCCAATCAGGGAATAACACGTCAATATAACTAATTGGCATATATAAATCTAAATAACTTAACAACAGTATGGTGATTTATCCTGCTAAATAGATGTCCAAACAATTCAATCAATTTATAGCAAAACAGGGATTTATTTTACTTAACACATGTCAACACAATCAAATCACTCACACTATAGTAGAATGGTATTACGTCTGCTAACGGATGTCGTTTAATTCTCTTAATCATATGGGTTACTTAAGGGTTTGGACAAAAGATCATTTGATATGGAATCGATTTACTTTGATAAAGAAAACTTATTAAAACACATTCCATTTAGTTTAAAATCACGTATGAAAAGTTAAATGTATATTTAATTAGCTTAAACCCTAGCTTAACCTTTATTAATCCAATTTAAATCAAGATTAAATCATAATTAAACTCTAATTAGGCTTAATGAACTTGATTAAGTACTAATTAACTTTCCAATGTAACTTGGTTAAGGTTAAACCAAATTGTGTAAGAGTTAGACCCTAATTAATTAAATAATCTATTAATTAAATAAATAATTAACCAACCATTAATCTTAATTAAATAACTATTAATCACTAAATTACTACTTAACCCTATTAATCACTATTTAAAAATTGATTAATCAATTAATAGTCATTACTTAACTTAAGTGGTGATTAACCTATAACCACCTTCTTAATTACCAACTAATTACTAATTACCTTTTACTCAACTAACCAATTATTTAATTAATCAATTAAATAAATAAACAAATTACTAAAATTGATGAATTTTTAATGTTACTAATTAAGTTTGAAAAACTTTGTCAACTAATTTCAAAATAAAACAAATTTGAAATAAAATTTAAACTTTTGTCGAACTGCATCCCTAGTGACTGTCCCTATAAGTTCAGTTTGCCCTAACCTACATTAGGCGAAGCCACTTTACTAAAACATAATATTTCATGATTGAATCATACCTTAATAAAAAATTTCATTTTAAAACCATTTATGCAAACTTTAACCAAAATCTAAACTTTAAACCCTTTAAATGAGTTTGATTTCAAATCCGACCTCAAATCCGTGGAGACTACACACAAAATTTCAACTTTGTTTTCAATCCATCATGACTATAGTCAAGTTCATCATCAACCCTTTATATTCACACATCACATTAATAAATCAAATTGTATACATATACCAATATATATAAAAAAAATAATTTTGCAATAACACATCCATTCGAGTGCTAATTTTAACCCATACATTAGAACTTATCATCAAATTTTAAACATGCCAAGATCCAACATGTACATAACATACATATAGCTAAGGATCAACAAAATATATAAAGGGAATTTCATTCCAAAAGATTAGGAATTTACTCACCAAACTTCCGCAAAAGCTACCTGAACTTAAGCTAAACTTGCCAATGAATCACTAGCTTTGAAGAATGGAGGCCTTAGGTGCTAGCGGCCTCCAATATGGGCCTGGCCCAGGTATATATAGGCTCGGCCAAAGGTGTATGGTGTATGTGGGGTAGTAGCTTGAAGGTAGACGAGCTTTGGGTTATCATCGATTTGTCGAAAAATGAACCTAACATTAGGTCATTTTCCCACTGGTTTTTGGGCCATCAACTCACGGAATTTGGAAAAATATTCAAATGGTCGGTTGTAGGAATTACTTTCCATTATCATTTCAAAAAAATAATTACTCATTTACAATTTTTTTGAAGAAGTTATGATCAAAAGAAGAAGGTTAATTTTGGGACTTGAAATTCTAGGTGAAAAATTGCTTTGCGAGGATTGGGTATTTTGATATAGCTATGTTCATAATTGGAAAGTGTAGTCAACTAGTAATTTGTAGCCACTAGAATTTTAGATGATTTGAAAAAAATCTAGATTACCATTTGTGGTAGGAATGGAGAAGTTATGTTAGGAGAAAGAAGTTGTAAAAATGAAACGAAATTGGAGCTATTTATAAGGAATACTTCATATCTCATCATTACGTAAATCAAATCAACATCTTTTCCACACTCTCATAAATCACATCTCTACTCTCTAGTCACCTCACCTATGTAATTATGGCAAATGATGATTCATTATAAAAATATTCAAGATGTGACAATACTTATATTTATATATATAACATTCATTATTTTTAAATCTATGAGTTGTCATATCACTTGTTATTCAAAATTAATTATAAAATAATATTCTTAAGTATATGACTATCAAGTTAATTAACTCTTATATATGTGTATATATGCTGCACAAAGACGAATAACGTTCCCGACAACTTTCCAGTTTCGAAAGGTCGAAATTTTGAAAAAACTTCTTCGATCACATTTCTGTTTTTCTATGAACTATCTAATTTGGTGAAATAATTTTGAAAATGATTTTACCAACATTATTAATTGATTAAAATGGATTTGTTCTCATTATAAAAAATATATATTGAATATTTAAAATGAACTAAATATTCACTAATCAAAGGAGTGAAATTCCGAGTCGTAACAATAACATATCCTCTTAATTGGAAGGGTAATACTTAGGAAAAGTGTTTAACATCCGAACACAAATACTATTTATTTTTAGTTACTTTTGAGCCACAAAAATTAATTAATTAAATTAGTAAATTGTATATGGTTTAGAAGGTTGCTGATAAGATTGAATGATGAAGTGAATTAATGAAATAAGACAAATGAAATTGAATTTAATTCAAAATGAATATGAACTTAAGTTGTAAAGCAAAAATAAACATGTGAAGTGGTGTATAAAATGTTTATAAACATAAGTAAAATTTTATGAAATGATTCATAAATGAATTTAGTATGGAGTGAAATGTTGTTAAACATAAAATATGATGGAATGTTCCTTAGGTTATATTAGTATTGAAAGAATTTACTAAATAATAAATGAATGTGAATAAGGCAATGCGAATTATGATTAAGAATAGATGAATGAGAATAAAAGAATTCGAATAATGAGAAACCAATTGAAATAAATATGTAAGTTGTACGTATGTTATTTTATTTGCATAATGGTTTTATCCAGATTTGAGTACATAGTTTCGAGATGATTTACATCATTCCAAGTAAGAATTTTTCACCGGATTTTCAACGACGAACACAAGATATGGATTTTTGATTGATTCTCGAATTCCCTATCATAGTATATGACTATGCAAGGATAATTATGGTGTATAATCAAGGAACTAGACTGGGTCCACAATAGAGTGATCGTTTGGACGACACTAGTTCGAAAGTGAAATTGTACGATCGAGCAGGCGATCAGATTGATACTGCATACGGATTATAATGTATATTGTATGGGCTTTTGTAAATTAGATTTTGAAAATCAAAATTGAAAAATAATATGATTATGAATTATATGATTGGATATCATTGGTTAATAAGATGCATGTATATAGAAGCAAAAGCCTGTTTGATGCCTTAGGTTTCACGAGTAGAATTTGGTTGCCTGACAAATAGGTACATGTTTATATTGTCGTTTTGTTTGATGGTTTTATGATTAAGCAACTTGGCTATTGTTTTCTTTTTTTGATTTGGACCCATAGTAGTAGTTTGTTGTTTTTTACACTGAGTCGCGCAAAGAAGACGATGTTGAAATTTTTCGATAATTTAAAGAGTTAGAAATTTTTGGAAAATTTTTTGAAGAAATTATTGATAACTTAAAATTTTGATGCTTATGTTACAACATGGAATGATACTAGTTAGAATCTATGAATGAATTTAAAGACTAAGAAAGGTGCTAATGAAGTTTAAATGAATTGATTTGAGAAAGTTAAAGGCTTAAAAGAATTTTGTAATTTATGTCAACTAATTGGTTTTGAAAAATTAATGGGCTAGGGGGATATTTTTTCCCTTGGAAATTTCAGGGACAAAATTCTTTTAATGGGGAAAGAATGTAACGACCAAGAATTTTAGTCATTTGAATCAGAATAGTTAATTGATTTAAAATATTGAAAAGTGATTTTGTAAGTTAAATAACTTGAATTTCAAATATAGCGATTTATTTGATAAGTAAATTGTTGAATTTAATATTTGGAATTGTTTAGCTAAATAAATCCTGAATTTAAAGTGAATAAAAATCATTTCAAATGTTGATTTAAATTCTAATTAAATAAAAATGAAGATATCAAACTTTTAAATTTAGATTTAAAGTCGATTAATATGGTTTTATAATAATTCGTTTTAAACTTGTGAAAATAGCCTTTTAGGGCACTATCTTAGATTTTGGCTAATCTAGTTTCATTGGATCGTAATGGTGAATTATTATATGTTAATAATTTTCAATGAGATCGAACGTATTTCTTAGTCGTGCGAGATCAAAATGTGTAGAAACTAATTACGGAAATTAATAAAAATAACTATGTTTGAATAGCTATCTTCAGTATATGATCAAATTAGGTCTTGGGACAAGTTCCATTGTGTTCGAAGTAGGTTTATTACATATAGAATGCTAGATAGCATGCCTTGTTTGGAGTACAAGATTTTTGGACGTTAAAGCTTGATTTTTGTAAATGAAATTAAAATAATATATATGATTACCCATACCCTACCCTTGTTCTTCCCATACCAGACCCATGCCCTATACGTTTTGACACACCTATTTCTTCCCTTATATAGCATTGCCATATCAGAAATTCTTTTTTTGTGTTAAATTGAAGATCAATTAATCCAACGGCCCACAACCATATGCACCACTAGAGGTGTTTCTAGCCTCCAACCCTAACTAGGCAAAGGTGCGTGACAACTAAGCGAAAGTGACGGACGGTGGGATCGCCTTGAAATCAACCAAGGTGGTCGGAATCTTAATTCGACGGAAGTTCGAACTTTGCGAGCTCGGGGCGGCGCTACAGCGGAGTTGAAGGCCTTGGCTGGTGTCATTAGAAAGGTGGAGAGGTGGGCGAGCTTGAGTGGTGGGGCGATGGCCGTTCGTGGTCAGCGGTGCCATAATTTTGGCGATGAACGGTGAACCTGTTTAGGACTCATGGCAGAGCTAGGTGGCGTTTCAAGTGTCCCGGCTAAGGTAGTTCAAAGGGGTAGTCGAGGCTTAGACCTGACATGATCGCGGCAAGCTTCGATGAAGACAGGCGATGGCTGTTAGTAGAGAAGCATCGAGATTTAATGAGGAGAAGATGATTTTTTTTAATGAAGGATAATTAAAAATTTAATGATGTAATTAGGATTTTAATTTTAAATTGAAAATCATCTTATAAATTTAATAACTCTCTCATATGAGGTCCAATCGAGGTGCGGATTTTCGCATTATGCTCATAATGACAAAAGCTTCGCAATGGAACTAGTTTGGATGAATTTGGAGACCGCTGAAATTTTGGATAAAATCGAACGTCGTTCGATTAACGTTCGATTTTGCTTCCAAACCAGAAGGCCTTGGGGAAAACCAATATTTCAGTGAGTTAATCTTACATTTTTGGTTAACCAAAAATGTTATACAGTCAATAAAAATTAGTCGGTTGAATGTTTGGATAATTTGTTGTTTTTATCAATTGGTTTGGATTTATTCCCGCCCTTAGAGCGGATGACCTTTATATATACATGCCTAGTAGTAGATGACCCATGATATATGATCATATATTGTTTAAGATGCAGGGAAACAGGTTCGTGGGATCCAACAGGATTCCCCACCACTGTTGATTTTATTTATATATATGTGCTAAAATGTATATGATCTATGATGCAAGGGGATTGGTTAGAGGGGTCTAATGGGATCCCTTGCTATTGTTCATTTATTTCCAATGAAAATTATGTTATATGAATTATTGGACATAAAACCTGATTTATGGACACTATTGGTTATAACATTGTTTATGTTCGAAAATTTATACCCTGTAGTGATAGAAAATCAATATCAATATTGGTCAAGTATTTAGTAGTTATTGGCCTCAAATTATCCTTTTTAAAAATACTATAATTCTCCATTTGAGTTGAAGTATTTTTTTTGAGATAGGAAATGGATTTAAAATCTAAAATTAGGTTTTGGGAATATTTGGTTTAAAATGATTTAACTTCTGTTTTACTCCGTCCTTCTTATATGTCTCTTCCGAATTATTTAGAGAAGATTTTAAATGTCCAATTATTGTTTTAAAGGTTAATATTGTTTTAAAAGTAATTTATTTATATTTGTTCTTGTTTTGAAGGTTACTTATTTGTATTAAATATCGTTTTAAGTTATTTATTTATATTTAATGTTGTTTAAAAATTACTTATCAACATTTTTAATCTTTTAAAACGTTATGTTTTAGAATAATTAATGTGGTTTTAAATTAATAATAATGATTTATTGATAATATTTAGGGAAAATTTATTATTATTAATTATAATAATGCTGAAAATTAATTATTAGTGTTTTATTAATAATGTCCTTAAAATTATTAATTATTATTTTAAGATGCTTTAAGGTTAATAATTATTATTTATTTATTTATAATGTTTGTCATAGCTTTTAGAAGTAAATGACTTTTTTTCTTATAAATGTTTTCGAGACCCATAAATAGAGTTTTATAAACAGACTTGAATTTTATAGGAGGATTTTATAAAGTGGTTTGAAGACTTAAGGGAAGATTATTTACAAGGTGAAATAATTTTATAAATGGTTAGATATTTATAAACGAACTTAAGAAATGGGTTTATAAATTTATAAAAGGAGTTTTGTAAATGGTTTTATGGATTTATAAAAGATTTATAAATGATTTTAGAAATGCACAAAAAGAATTTACAATTGATTGAAATTTATAAAAAAGGTTATAAATGATTTTCATTGATTTATAAAATGGTTTATAAATGGTTTTAGAAAATTATAAGTAGTTTCTAAATGATTTCAGAATCAAATAAAAAGAAAATCTTTCTCGGTTTTGTTAACAAACCTATACCATTGAGATAAGTATATGAGTACATTTTATAAGTTTTGAGGTGTAATGTGTGAATATATTTATACCGTTGAGATAAGAATGTGGATATTTTCAAAGTATTGAAAATAGAGGGATTGGTGGATATATCATTGTAAAAGTATTTTACAAAGTAATTTACAAAGTGTTTTTAATTAATGAAAGATTTATCAAAGAAGGCTAGTGGTTGCTTATGTTCTTAATTGATATTGGTTTCCCTTTTGGTAATAAATCACTGATTTGGATATGTGTTTGTTCATAGTTAAATAATCGACTAACAAATATGGACCCAAAACGTAACTTTGGAAATATCTAAGAGAAACACGTGAATAATATAGCACTGTCAACACTGATGTTACTGTACTGTCTTATAACTCTCGTTTCGTTCTCCTAGGACAAACGATAAGGAAATCCATTCACTAATGTTTAGTGTAGCGACCCAACTTCCAAACTCCAGGAAGTGGCATCGTTAAGAGGAAAGAAAGGGATAGAAAAGAGAAAAGAAAGGAAAGAAGAAACAGACAACATCAGAATCTCACAGCGGAATCGAATAAATTATAATATATCACATAATACTTTACATAGTATCATATACATCAGAGTTAAACAGCTAAATACAACACAAACTAGACAGTTATAAACATCTGTCTAGTAATTACAATTCAAGTACATCAGAGAAAACAGATACAACTCAAACACAGCGGAACCACTACATATATCTACACGCTGAAGCCTCCTGCTCCATTATCTCCTCCAGAACTTGTCAAAGAAATCCTGAATCACTTGACAACTCATACATAATATGAGTACCCAAGAATTTAATAAAACAGAAAAAAAACACTCAGGTCAAACAGGGTTCTGGTGTGAGTAAACAGGGATAAAAGTTGCTTAACTTTAGAAAATCCTTTGAAAACAAAGGTATCACGTAAGACTTCCCACACATAAAAATGGAAAAGTTTTTACCTTACGCTAACCAAAACATTTGATAGGAAGTCCAGTGATATTATAATAGTGTCCAGGTTTTTTAAAATAAAATGCAGAAATAGCTGGAATGCTTACATCTCACGTTCCAACATAGTTGGGCACAATCAAAACCGTACAGGCACTTATTGGATTATGGATTCCATTAATGGCAGGGCTACTGGGGTACCACCCATCACAGTACGTGGCCTAGATCACCGTACTTAGGAGTACTCCCACTCCCTGCAACAAAAAGCCGAACCCATTCCTTACTTAACAGTTCAGAACAAGACCACCCCGTAGATTGGTCGTCACCAACTGCCACACAGCCGAATATAAAGGGACCTCTAGACATGAGTAAATCTTACTCTCCAGTGGGGGCTACCCTCGAAGCTTTGTTGCACCTCCCCTGTTGTAGTCATTTCCGGTTGATGAGGCTTGAGGCTACGATTACCTTTATAGGACATATAAATCTTAGAATGCTCATCGTCCACCCTGACGACGTTCTGAAAGCATTTAATCCATACAAGTTTGTTCCGGGTTCGAATGAAACCGAAGGCATTATCTCATTACACTCGTATGGGAATCACCCTCAAAGTCAATGACGATAACCCTTGCACTCTAAATTACCATCTCGAATCTATAAGCACTATTCCATCAACTCATTACGGAATCACCCACAGAGTTATACTGACATATAGCCCTTACACCTTGAGTCTTCACTTGCTCCCCTTGGATTAACGACCTAACGTTTAATTGGAATCGATGTGGTTTTCGGAATTCCAAATTTGGGAAACCCGATTCCGGTCTCACCGAAACCAAACGCCATCTTAATGTCCAAGTTATATTTAAGGATTTAAACAATTAACTTATTTCATTGTTATCTAATTCACACAGATAAATAAACTACATCTCACAATAGATAATCACATTCATATCATAAACAGATAATCTATATCATCATAAACAGATAATCATCACAACCAAATAATCCATCACAAACCATCATACTTAAACCAAGCATTCATATCATATAGATACAACTAATCTCATTACTGAGATCACAACCATTCAATCAATAACATCCATAAGCAATGATTTATTAACCATCAATTATAATTAATTTAAAATGAATTAAATTAATTATAACCATCTCTAATTAATTTAAATTAAATTAAATTAATTAACACATTTAAATCCTGCTTAACATTCATTAATTAATTAACCCAGTTAATTAATTCACTTCCTAAGTATTCAACTTGTTAAACACTTTGATCAATCATTTACTAATTACAATAAGTAATTAGTCTTAAATTAATTTCATAAATTAATTAACCTTAATCATAAGTAATTAATATTTAATTACTCATTTATTAATTAATTATAATTAATTATATTTATCCTTAATTAATTACAATTAATTAATCACTTAATTTAAATTAACTTAATCAAACAATCCTTAATTACATCATTAATTATAATAATTAATGATCTCTAATATTTAAATAAATTATTTAATTAAAATTAATTACATTTAGTAATTAGTCTAATTGTTAATCACCTTGATTAATATTAAATTTAGTAATTAACTATCTTTAATTACTCATTAACAAATTAATTAACTAATAATTAATCATTAATTAATTCCTTAATTAATTACAAAAGTAATTATCCAAATTACTAATTACATTCCAGTAATTATCATTATTACTTCACAAAGTAATCCTGCTCCATTAATTACATTTAGTAATTACTCTTTTAAAATCATCAAATGATTTATTAAAATTAATTAAACTAAATTAATTAACTTAATTAAATCATATATCAAAATTAATTAAAAAAAGTAATTAATTCCTTAATTACTTTAACAATTAATTATACTTAACAAATTACAATTAATTATATTCAATTAATTAATCTAGTTAATTATCAAAATTAATTACATTAATTAATTACTAAATTATCCTTAGATAATTATTTTTATTAATTAACAACATTTCAATAATTACGTACTTAAGAAAAATTTATCTTAGATTAATTATCAATAAATCATCTTTAATTAATCTAGACCATTATTTAAAACCAAATAATTAAGTAAATTCTTAATTATCTTAATTATTTTCAAAATAGTTTAATTACTTATCAAATGACTTCATTTACATTCAAAATATATTTAAACAATACATTTCTAAAATTAAATTCAAATTCCAATTCATTTAAAAATTTAATATTTAAAATGTTTAACTATTTAAACATTTATCCAAATTTTTAAATAAATAAAATTCTTAAAATAAAATGAGTGTTAAAGAACATTTATTACTTAAATATAAAGAAAGATTTAAAATAAATTACTTGATTAAAATAAATTAAGCTTTTGAAAATAGATTGATTAATTTAACTTCAAATCAACATTAAACACTTCATATTTTTATTCAAGTATTAAAGAATAAATTCTTTCAAGTTTTAAATCTTATTTGATATCAAATTTCATTTCTAATTCTATTTTAAAATATTTAAATCTGTTCATATTTTTAAAACTTACAAAAAAAACTGTTTTAAATCAAAAATCAGGTTTTAACAGTAAACCTGAAACTATTTTAATTATTGGTTTAAAACCAAATTTAAATCTTGTTTAAATTTAAGATTTTCATTTTTAAAAACTTTGAATTCAAAACTACATTTGAATTCAGATTCAAGTTTTACTTGAATCAAGTTGCAACTTAAAAATATGAATTTTATTCAAAAATTCTAAAAACTGCACAACTCTCCGGATTAACACCTGAAGCCGACTTACTCGAGAAACCCTTCTATTTTCTTCGAGTTCACCAACCGCTTTCTTCGAGTCAGAAACAAAAATACCCGACGTCATCTCCGAGTCAAAAAACCCTGCACACTACCAATAATGTTCACCTGAGTTTAACACTGCAACCAAGACAAAACCTGTCAACACCCAGAAATACCACCTCCAGCCACCATGATCGACACGACCTTGGATATAGCTTCCTTTACACCCCCTCTACAAATTCCCAAAGCCTCAAATAACTTGAAGCAACAGAGAGGATGTGAGTAAACAAGGAACTACAACACTGTTCTCTTCTGTTTCACAGGTGTAAACTTTGGATCAATGTTCAAAGTGTGTACTGCAATCTCTGAGGATATTCCACACATGTCAGCATGAGTCCAAGCGAACACATCCAAATTAGCCTTCAAAAATGAAATCAGAACATTATGAACTGTTGTATTGAGTTGTGAACCCACATTAAGCACTTTGTTTGGGCCCTTTGGGTCAACTGGCACTGGCACTGTTACCTCTACTGGTACTTCCCTATTCTCCCTTGCACTGGCTTTCCTTGGATCCATCTCTCTTCGTGCGGCACTACATTCGCCAGTGCAGGGTCCACCCTGTAATTGCTACAAGGTTGGTTCTTTGATGTGGACTGGAGCCGCCGCACCTTTTCTCATTTCTCTTTTCCTTGATTCTCGCAACTCTGCAAAGTAACATTCTCGCCCCGCATCTTGGTCTCCCTTAATCACACCAACTCCGTTATCTGTGGGGAATTTTAGAGTCAGACACCATGGGGCAAGAACAGCTTTGAACACAGCAAGAGTTGGTCGGCCTAAAAGGGCATTGTAGGCAGAGAATTCTTCAACAATTATAAAGGTTTGCTTTCGAGCCACCTTCCTCAATCCCTTTTCAAGTTCCACAAACAAATCTATGGTCCCAATCGGCTGTTTGGATTCTCCAGCAAACCCAACAATCTTAAGTGATGAAGCTTGAACATCAGCCATTGGAATTTTCATTTGATCAAAGGTCTTCTTGAAGAGGATGTTGCATGAAGCTCCACAACCAACAAGAACTCTTCTTACAGTTGCCGGCCCAATACCAGCAGATATGACCAAAGGATCTATGGTTGGAGCCTCGATACCCAAGGAATCTCTGGCACTAAATACAATATCATCTGTGGAAGTCTTTTGTTGCTTTAAAGGCGCATCATTCTCTGAAACAAAAACATTCTCTTCAGCTGGTACATGCCTCAAAGCCCGGGCATACCTTTCCATCTCGCCCCAGCTTTTGCCTGCTGGGTGAGGTCCTCCAGTTATTTTATTGATAACAGGTCTTTCCGATTCATGCTCTACGGCCTTCTCACTCGAGGCAGGACGGTGAATGGGAACTTGTTGTCCTTGAGTTGACGAAGCTGGGGCATTTCTGTTCCTTTTCACATACTGCTGGACTTTGCTTTCCTTCAAGAGTTGTTCAATTACCACTTTCAACTGACGGCATTCGTTGGTGTCATGGCCGGGCTGGTTGTGGAACCGGCAGAACCTTCCACTTTTTTCCATCCTAATCCCAACTCTCATTTTAGGTGGTGTCAGATAATTGACATCATCCTTGGTCGCAAAAAAGATGTTCTCAAGGGTATCGGTCAAGGGTGTGAAATTGAAAGGACAGCCTTTCTTAGCATCTCCCTGTTTCTTTCCACCATCATTTGCCCTTTTCTAAGTGTTAGGTTCTTTCTTGTTCGAAGCAGCACCATTGTTCCCGGCTTCCACGGATACCACCTTAGTCGGTGTTTGGAGACTCTCCAAGCGCATGAATTCATCCGCTTTCTTGTAGAATTTGTCAAGTTAGTTTGGTTCCTTCATTTTCAACCATTTTCCAAATTCACTCGATTTGTCAATCGCCCTCATCAAGTATGTTAGGACCATGCGTGGCTCAGCATTATCTACCTCGGCCAAAGCTATGTTAAATCGATTCAAAAATGACCTGATGGATTCTCCCGGATTTTGCTCTAGACTTGACAGTGACATTATATACTTTGCTTTAGAAGCATACAATCGAAATTGCTCCTTGAATTTCCGGGTCAAATCGGAGAACTGATCGATGGACCTGACCTCCAGTTTTGTAAACCACAATAGAGCCACACCTTCGAGATATACCGGGAAATATCGACATTTAATTTCATCAGACGCCCTGGCACCAGTCATATGCCAGTCGTACTTATACAGAAACTCGTTAGGATCACTCGTCCCCTTGTAAGCCGGAATAGTAGGGGGAACAAATTTCCTTGGGAACTCTGCCTTCAAGATCTTTTCAGTAAATGGAGTTTTGCTTGGAGCAAAACCCCACTCTTTCTCATCTTCATCTCTCCACATATTTTCCTTCATGATTTGACGAACCATACCCGAAAAATACTCTTCATCATTTAGAGGCTCTGGAGGGCACACATCAGCCACTCTCCTTGAATTCTGCCTTGACAATCGTTCACGGAGGGTCGGCTGCGGCCCTGATCCTCCAGCTTGAGGATGAGTACTTTCTACAGGGCCTGCGGCTCTTTGAGAAATGTTCCCTTCAACATCCTGAACTCCCACAGTAGGGTTCCCATCATTATTAACCGGTTGACGATTTGCCCCTAGCAGATCATTCAACTTACTCAAGATCAGGGCATTCTGGGCATTCTGGGCTTCCTACTGCGAATTCTGAGCATTCAATTGTTGATTCAGCCCCAAAACTATGGCGTCCAATTCTGCTCGCGTAACTCTAACAGTTGGAGCTGCTTGTCTTGAAGGAGGAGAGGTAGCAGTATTCTCTTGGACATTGTCGGATCTTACAGAACTTCGTTTTCTCCCAGGAACCATTATTTCCAATAAACTTCTGGTTTTAAAAGAAATCCTTTCAGCAGATCTTTGCGGAGCAATAGTGGAAGTTTCCTGAGTTCAACTCTCAGTGAAAGCACCAAAAATGTTAACGTAAAAATCAGACGGTAACACCTCGATGTAGATTAAAGTCGAGCGAAAGCACCACCCGTGAACACGGGAACTAAAAACAAGTAGAAAAATCACAGAGAAAGCAGAAAAGACAACAGCTTTTATAGTGGTTCAGCTTAGGGTAAGCCTACGTCCACTTTAACTCTCTTTATTACTGAATTGATTACAACATTTACAACAAGCTTCAATTACAATTCTGATGAGACAAACAACTAGAACTTTGATGTAGGAGAATTCTTTGAATCCATCTAGATTGCGTTAGATTTCCTCTCAAAGTTAGTTGAGATGCCTTTCGTACTTGAAGTGTCGAGTGAGTCGAGAATTCAGCAGAGTATCGGCGCTTAAAGAGATCAGCCAAAAAGTCCCTTTCATGTTTGGGGTAGGTTGGTATTTATAGGAAAATTCTCCCCTTAGATCGTAAGTCATGACCGGTCTAAGGTAAGTCGCGGCCGGCTCATCTGGCCCCTCCATGGTTTCACAAAGGTTTGTTTGTATAAGTCTCAGGTAGCCCCCGAGTCAACACGACCTTGTATCAGTAGTACGGCATCGGGCTTACATTTAGTAGCTTTAGGTCGTGGACGACTCAAGCTAGGTCGTGAGTCGTGAACGAGTTAACTAGCAAGTCGCAAGTCACGGCTTAACTGGTAAGTCCTGGATCGTGTACGAGTTAAGAGGCCACTGTGCCAAGTAGCTGCATTGAACTTGCCTTCCTTTGCTTGGGTCGTGAACGACTTAACATAGGTCATAGTTCGGTTGCGACTTAGGTCGGTAGCTATCTTAGGTCGGTAGCTATCTTAGGTCGGTAGCTATCTTTGGTCGGTAGCTATCTTAGGTCGGCAACCTTGTTAAAGCATTAGGTCGGTAACCTTGTTAAAATATTAGTTCGGCATCCTTCTTAGCCTGTTAAAGTGTTAGGTCGGCAACTGTTCAGCCTTAAGTCGGTCAAATCTCTAATTCGCTGAGAATCTTAAGCCGTTAGGTCGTCCATCTTTAGGTCGCTGGAAAAGGGGAATTAACACTTGCCCCTCGAAGTACACGCCTAGGTCGTAGGTCGTGTGCTTCGACCAAACTTTACTAAGTCGCGGGCGACCTAAGAGATGGCTTAATCTGCACATCTATTTGCTTCTGCCCTATATAAGCGTTAGCTCGTTTTCTTTCTCCTCATCAACTGCTCCCACATCCTTTTCTGCCATTAGAGACTTTTCGAGTTCCCAAAGGAGAATCCAAGTTATTCGACCAACAATCCTTCTTACTATTATCCCACGTAAGTGAATTTGGTCCCTATTGACAAGCCCGCCATGCTGCGAAATCTCGATGCCGTCAGACATGATATTGAAAGAATGTCGAACTAGCAAAAGCTTGTTGACGAGCTTCAAAGGGTAAACGGTGCGAACCTTGAGGCCATGCTTACTATGGAAAATGACAAAGCTGAATGGCAGAAAGTTCTTGAGCAGCATGATACCGAGATGAGGAGCATTGCTACTTACAATGAAGAGCTTGAAGCGAAGGTCGATAAGCTTAAAGAAGAACTCGTCGCTTCTTCTATTTCTTACACTCAAAAAGAAGAGGTGCTTCAGAAACAAGTGAGAGATGCTCATGCCGGCCAAAAAGACGCCGAAGACAGGCTCGAAGTACAAAAAAGAATCAATGAGGGCTATGTTGCTGATATTGTAGGGCTTCGGAAGAAAACTGACTCTCAAGAGGCAGAGATCGAAATGCTTAAGCTTCAACTCTCCAAAGCCGAAAGAGAGCGCGATGAGGCCGTTGCTGGTAAAATTGCAGCTGAAGAATCTCATGAGTCAACGAAGACCAGCATCAGCTCGAAATTATTTGACTTCTACCTGCATAGCGTCTTGGGGCGCGGTAGCCTCGCCTTCCTAGGTCCCAAATACGAAATTACTCTGGCTGAAGTGTGGGAGGCCGCACTTGACATGCTTGGCGGTAAGGTGCGGGCTATGCCGAATCAGCTCTTGAGGAGCATTACTTGGATGACGACGCTTGCGCCGCTCTCGCCAAGGCAAAAGAACAACTTGCAAAATTAAGAGCCGAGATGGCCGAAGGGGAACGTTTAGGAAAAACTACTTCAACTATTCCAGTCCAGCCTTCACCTTCGGCCGAAATCGACATTGTCGGCTCCAGTTCTCATTCTCCATCCCTGGTCAAAGCTATAACTGAGATTACAAGTACACAGGGTGGAGATGAAGGCGAAGAGAGCGCCAAAGCACATGCTTATGAGGTTGATATCTGGAAGCCGACTTCTCCAGGTAACTCTACTGTTAATCTTGCCCAAGTAGACTGCTCATTTTCTTCTTATGAGTTCGATGAGCTTCTCGACTATTTCCTGAACCTCAATGAGCCTTAATCTCCTCTCTTTACTGACTTTAACTTCTTTTCTTCTATAGAGAAAGTGCCGAGCATCGTTTAGACTCCTCCTCCTTCAATTATTCCTCCTCCGCCTCTCCAGGTCACTCCTCCATCCGCCTCTCAACCCGGGTCGTAAGAGGAGCAAATAGAGGCTCTTCATGGCTTAGATGATCCTATTGCTTCTCAGGAACACGGGGGAGAAGGGCTTGGAGAAGGCAATGAGTCTCCGGAGCGAACCACTTCTGATAACATAAAATTATCTGCTCTTGTTACTCCGGGAAGTAAATCTTCTTCAAGGAGAAGGAGTAAGCGTGCCACTTCCAAGAAAAGAAGGAAAGACATTCTTGTTTCTAAAGAGGAAACGAAAGTTGATCCGGCAGTAACCCTCTCTCCTTCATCCCCGACTCTCCTAAGCCGCCCTGAAAAGCTGCCTATTAGGTCAGGTGAAGGCTCTAAGGGTGGTGGCAGGAAGAAGTAAGGGGTCCTGCTTCGATTTATCTTTACCTTTTGCTTTTTCCACGTACTGGCCGGAGATCGTGCGGGTTCCGGCCTCCGCTTTTCTTTTTATTTTGAAACCTATACCTGTACAAAATTTTGACAGTATTAAATAAAATGATTCTTTTTGTTTGTACAAACTTCTGTCTATATTTGAGAATGCATTTACTATTCATTTTTTGTACAAATATCTTTATATGATATTGCAGTGAGCTTGTGGTATGTTGTTCGAGCGTAATTTTTACCAATGTAGCTATACCATGTTGCCCCTATACCATAAGCTCGTTGCAATATTTTATACTTTGAGGGAACTTGCACTCTTATTTTTTGGAGAATAACTATTCCATACTTGGAGGAACACTATTCTGCTCAAAATAGAGTACAGCTCACTCCATATGAGTTTCTACGCTTCATCGGTTGAAGATATCACTTTTTCTTTTGTGCTTTCACACATTTTAATCAAGTGAATTCTCCTATGTGGTAAAGCGGGCCTCTGAAGGGCACTTTAACTTCTTTTTAAGGAAAAGTATTTTCAAGAATAGAAGAACCAGTCTTCCTTTGAAAGCTAAAGTGTGCCTTTGAAGAGGGCTTCTTCTCTTTTTTTTTTCATATTGCGCCTCGGTGGAGGGCTTTTGATCTTTGCTTTGCATTTCTGGTGAAATGCTTCTTTGAAAAGTTGTACCTCTGAGGAGAGCTTTTCCACGTTTCAACACTTGGAAGTTTTATTTCAATCTCGGTGAAACGTGTGCCTCCGAAGAGTTGTGCCTCCAAGGAGGGCTTTCCACGTTTCAACACTTGGAAGTTTTATTTCAATCTCGGTGAAACGTGTGCCTCCGAAGAGGTCTTTCTGTTTGATTGCACCTCTGGGAAGAGGTTTTTCTGTTTGATTGTGCTCCTGGGAAGGGGTCTTTTCTATTTGATTGTGCCCCTGGGAAGGGGTCTTTTTTGTGTGATTGTGCCTCTGGGAAGAGGTCTTTTGTTTCTGCCCCTTGGGAGAGACTTTTATTTTTCCCTGTTCACTGGGACGCGGGCCTCCGAAGAGGGATTTTCACATTTCATCTCACGGGAGTGTATCGACCGTTCACGGTGAAATGTGTGCCTCTGAGTAGGGTTTTTGCCTGGAAGTTTGGAGTTTCTTTCTCTCGGTTGGACGGATTCACGGGATTGTATCGACCGATCAGTCCGCAACTTTGTATCGAGAAAGATCTCTCTTTTCTTGGTTTAGCCCGCTCGAGGTCTTTTAGCATTTCAACTGTGGCGAAATGGGCCTCCGAAGAGGGCTTCTACGTTTCAACACTTGGAAGTTTTATTTCAATCTCGGTGAAACGTGTGCCTCTAAGTAGGGATTTTGCCTGGAAGTTTGGAGTTTCTTTCTCTCGGTTAGACGGATTCACGGGAGTGTATCGACCGATCACTCCGCAACTTTGTACCGAGAAAGATCTCTCTTTTTCTGGTTTAGCCCGCTCGAGGTCTTTATCCTTCGAAGAGTTGTGCCTTTGAAGAGGGCTTGTGCCTCTGAAGAGGTCTTTTGCTGTTTGATGCTTGCTCGCCCATGTCTCTTTGCCATCTATTCATGTGGGCGATCCCCGTTGTCTTTTGCA
Source organism: Allium cepa (assembly GCA_030765085.1). Lineage (NCBI taxonomy): Eukaryota > Viridiplantae > Streptophyta > Magnoliopsida > Asparagales > Amaryllidaceae > Allium > Allium cepa. The sequence goes on along the minus strand of CM060942.1, from coordinate 378,860,921 downwards.
AGTGTCATCCCTTTTTAGTTGCCAATAATTTCCCTTATCCAAAGAAACATACTTCATAGTTAAGCGAGTTGGCGGTGGTAGACACAGGCTATTTAACTAGTTGTTTGTTTGTACAAACATTTGCAGTTAGTTAGAAATGGTCCACTTTCATCCATATCGCTAACTTTTGTTCGAAGCACTTCTTTTGTAGGATTTGAGTATGGAAATTTTTGAATGGTTTAGCGTTTGCTTACTGGGTGACGTCGGAGATCGCTTGGTCTTGTGATGGGTAAGCTTTGTTTTTATGGCCTGCATTATTAAATCGACATTTTAGTAACACAATTAACGTATTTTATATGTCGAAATAAAACAAAGCAGTTTATAATAGTAGAGAACACAAGATTTATAGTGGTTCGGCCAAAAGCTGGGCCTACATTCACTTTATGGCTTTTCATTATTCACTTGCTTTACAATTGCTTTCAATACAAGAATCATATATTCGTAATTCTTTTACAACATTTCAGCAATGCTTTCAAGTAAAATAGGGACGCAAATGATTGTTGTTCCTAGCTCTTGGGATTGGTTCTCCTTCGACAGTTGTGAGTTTGAATGTGCCATCAAGGAGTTTCGCGCCTATAACATATGGCCCTTCCCAGTTTGGCCCAAACACACCTATGGCTATCATAATTCTCTTCAGGACTAAGTCCCCAACTTCAAAGCTGCGCTGACGAACTTTAGAGTTGAAGTGCCTGGCTATTCTTTGCTGGTGAGCTGCAATTCTAAGTCTAGCCTCTTTTCTTCTTTCATCGAGGAGGTCAAGTGCTTCCAATTGCAATATTTCATTCTCATTTTGATCAAAATGGATCCTTCTATGTGAGGGGACTTTAGTTTCCACTGGAATCATCGCTTCTGATCCGTATGCCAATGAAAATGGAGTATGCCCAGTCGCAGTTTTGTGGGTGGTTCTGTATGCCCATAGTGCAAGCGGTACCTTATCGACCCAACCACCTTTTTCTTTTTCCAGCTGCTTTTTGATGGTTGATTTGATGATTTTGTTTACTGCTTCCACTTGCGCGTTTGCCTGCGGATGAGCCACTGCTGAGAAGCTTTTTCGGATCTTGAATCGTTTGCAGAAATCTTGGAACTCCTCACTTTCAAACTGAGTACCATTGTCTGTGATTATCTTCGGAGGCACACCATACCTGCAAATGATATTTTTAGTCACAAAACTTATCATTTTCTTAGAGGTAATAGTAGCCAATGGTTCAGCTTCATCCCATTTAGTGAAGTAATCAACAACAACGATAGCATATTTAATTCCTGATTTGGCAGTCGGCAAAGGCCCAATGAGATCTATTCCCCACATGGCAAACGGCCATGGACTGACCATTTGTGTTAGCTCAGTGGAAGGTGCCATAGGAATTTTAGCAAATCTCTGGCATTTATCACACTTTCGGGAATAGTCGGCAGCATCCTGATTAATTTCTGGCCAAAAGTATCCATAACGGAGGATTTTCTTTGCTAAATTTTGACCACCTGTATGATCCCCACATTCTCCTCCGTGTACTTCAGTCAGAATTGTCTTTGCTTCTTCCTTTGTCACGCATCGGAGTAATGGCATTGAAAATCCTCGTCTGTACAAATGACCATCTTGAACTATATATCTGGAGGCTTTCCTCATCAGCTTTTGTCGTTCTTTTGAACTTTCTGGCAAAGAATCATTGAGCAAATATTCAAGTATCAGAGTCATCCATGATTCTTGACCTTGGGATACATTCATAATCCAATCTACATCCATTTCATCTGTGCTCGGAGCTGACAAGACTTCGATGGGAACTAATCCCAATAGTTGAGCTTCCCCAGTACTTGAATACTTTCCGAGAGAATCCGCCTTCATGTTCTCTTCTCGGGGTATATGGTTTATTGAATAACGGTCAAAATCTTGAAGGAGCTCCCAGGATTTTGATAAATAGACGGGTAGATTCCCTCCTTTAGCTTGAAATTCCTTCCTGACTTGGCAAAAAATAAGTTGAGAATAACTGAAGATCTGTAGTTCCTTGATGTTTAGTTCTTTAGCGATCCTTAAACCAGCGATGAGAGCTTCATATTCGGCTTCATTGTTTGTCGAAGGGAATTCTAGTCTCAGCGCATAACATAGAGATCGCCCTTCTGGGGTTTCAAGGACAACCCCTGCTCCAGAACAGTAATCATTCCTTGCGCCATCGACATACAATTTCCATTGGATTGGGACGCTATTAGTGACTTCGTCCTCACTATCACCCTTATCCGTACACTCTGCAATGAAATCTGCTAAAGCTTGTCCATTGATTGCTTTTCAGGGATGGTAGGTGATGTTATATTGACTGAGTTCAATATTCCATTTCAAAAGACGGCCCGAAGTCTCAGGACGGAATAGGACTTGCTTTAGAGGTTGACCAGTGAGGACTTTGATGGGATGAGCTTGGAAATACGGCCTCAATTTTCTTGATGCGATCAACAAACAATAGGCGAGCTTTTCTAATCTTCAATAGTTCATCTCTGCCCCAGTGAATCTTCTGCTGGTATAATAGACTGGGCGTTGAATCCTTGCGTCTTCCCGTACCAACACTGCACTGAGAGCATGAGACGAAATCGCTAAATATATGAAGAGATCTTCACCACTGTCAAGCTTTGAAAGTATCGGAGGCACTTCCATATGACGAACCAGCTCATCAAATGCTTTCTGACATTCAGGAGTCCACTCAAAGTTTTTTCTTCCTTTCTTCAGAGCATCAAAGAATGGAATGCATTTGTCAGTTGCTTTGGAAATGAACCGACTCAAAGCAACAACCTTTCCATTGAGACTTTGCAATTCCTTCTTCGTTCTAGGAGCCTTGACCTCTCTCAGGGCAGTGATCTGAGCTGGATTGGCTTCAATACCCCTAGCGCTCACAATGAAACCCAAAAACTTTCTGGACTCCACTCCAAATGAACATTTCAGGGGATTAAGCTTCATTCTGTACTTATGGAGTACTGCAAACATCTCTGCCAAGTGATCCATGTGGTCCACTTCTTTCTTAGACTTTACTAGCATATCATCAACATAAACTTCCATTGTCTTGCCAATTTGTGGTTTAAACATGGCATTGACAAGCCTTTGGTAAGTTGCCCCTGCATTCTTGAGTCTGAAAGGCATGACCTTGTAGCAGTAGAGACTAACATCTATGATGAACCTCGTATCCTCTTGATCTGGCTCATGCATCATAATCTGGTTATATCTGGTGTATGCATCCATAAAAGATAACAATTCATGTCCTGCCGTCCCATCCTCCAACTGATCGATCCTGGGCAGCGGGAAACAGTCTTTGGGGTAGGCTTTATTCAAATCTGAAAAGTCAACGCATACTCTCCACTTTCCGTTAGCCTTTTTCACCAACACTGGATTTGATACCCAATTTGGATAAGTAGATTCTTTGATGAAACCGTTCTTCATGAGCCGATCCACTTCTTCTTTTAACCCTGCCGTTCTCTCAGGACCCTGGGTTCTTCTCTTCTGTATCAGAGGTGTAAACTTTGGATCAATGTTCAAAGTGTGTACTGCAATCTCTGGGGATATTCCACACATGTCAGCATGATTCCAAGCGAACACATCCAAGTTAGCCTTCAAAAATGAAATCAAAACATTCTGAACTGTTGTATTGAGTTGTGAACCCACATTAAGCACTTTGTTTGGGTCCTTTGGGTCAACGGGCACCGACACTGTTACCTCTACTGGTACTACCCTATTCTCCCCTGCATTGGCTTTCCTTGGATCCATCTCTCTTCGTGCGGCACTACATTCGCCAGTGCAGGGTCCACCCTGTAATTGCTACAAGGTTGGTTCTTTGATGCGGACTGGAGCCGCCGCACCTTTTCCCATTTCTCTTTTCCTTGATTCTCGCAACTCTGCAAAGTAACATTCTCGCCCCGCATCTTGGTCTCCCTTAATCACACCAATTCCGTCATCTGTGGGGAATTTTAGAGTCAGACACCATGGGGCAAGAACAGCATTGAACGCAGCAAGAGTTGGTCGGCCTAAAAGAGCATTGTAGGCAGAGAATTCTTCAACAATTATAAAGGATTGCTTTCGAGCCACCTACCTCAATCCCTTTCCAAGTTCCACAAACAAATCTATGGTCCCAGTCGGCTGTTTGGGTTCTCCAGCAAACCCAGCAATCTTAAGTGATGAAGCTTGAACATCAGCCATTGGAATTTTCATTTGATCAAAGGTCTTCTTGAAGAGGATGTTGCATGAAGCTCCACAATCAACTAGAACTCTTCTCACAGTTGCCGGCCCAATACCAGCAGATATGACCAAAGGATCTATGGTTGGAGCCTCGATACCCAAGGAATCTCTAGCACTAAATACAATATCATCTGTGGAAGTCTTTTGTTGCTTTAAAGGCGCATCATTCTCTAAAACAAAAACATTCTCTTCAGCTGGTACATGCCTCAAGGCCCGGGCATACCTTTCCATCTCGCCCCAGCTTTTGCCTGCTGGGTGAGGTCCTCCAGTTATTATATTGATAACAGGTCTTTCCGATTCGTGCTCTACGGCCTTCTCACTCGAGGCAGGACGGTGAACGGGAACTTGTTGTCCTTGAGTTGACGAAGCTGGGGCATTTTTGTTCCTTTTCACATACTGCTGGAGTTTGTTTTCCTTCAAGAGTTGTTCAATTACCTCTTTCAGCTGACGTCATTCGTTGGTGTCATGGACGGGCTGGTTGTGGAACCGGCAGAACCTTCCACTTTTTTCCATCCTAATCCCAACTCTCATTTTAGGTGGTGTTGGATAATTGACATCATCCTTGGTCGCAAAAAAGATGTTCTCTGGGGTATCGGTCAAGGGTGTGAAATTGAAAGGACGGCCTTTCTTAGCATCTCCCTGTTTCTTTCCACCATCATTTCCCCTTTTCTGAGTGTTATGTTCTTTCTTGTTCGAAGCAACACCATTGTTCCCGGCTTCCGCTGATACTACCTTAGCCGGTGTTTGGAGACTCTCCAAGTGCATGAATTCATCTGCTTTCTTGTAGAATTTGTCAAGTGAGTTTGGTTCCTTCATTTTCAACCATTTTCCAAATTCACTCGATTTGTCAATCGCCCTCATCAAGTATGTTAGGACCATGCGTGGCTCAGCATTATCTACCTCGGCCAAAGCTATGTTAAATCGATTCGAAAATGACCTGATGCATTCTCCCGGATTTTGGTCTAGACTTGACATGACATTATATCATTTGCTTAAGAAGCATACAATCGAAATTGCTCCTTGAATTTCCGGGTCAAATCGGAGAACTGATCGATGGACCTGACCGCCAGTTTTGTAAACCACAATAGAGCCACATCTTCGAGATATACCGGGAAATATCGACATTTAATTTCATCAGACGCCCTGGCACCAGTCATATGCCAGTCATACTTATACAGAAACTCGTTAGGATCACTCGTCCCCTTGTAAGCCGGAATAGTAGGGGGAACGAATTTCCTTGGGAACTCTGCCTTCAAGATCTTTTCAGTAAATGGAGTTTTGCTTGGAGCAAAACCCCACTCTTTCTCATCTTCATCTCTCCGCATATTTTGCTTCATGATTTGACGAACCATACCCGAAAAATACTCTTCATCATTTAGAGGCTCTGTAGGGCACACATCAGCCACTCTCCCTGAATTCTGCCTTGACAATCGTTCACGGAGGGTCGGCTGCGGCCCTGATCCTCCAGCTTGAGGAGGAGTACTTTCTACAGGGCCTGCGGCTCTTTGGGAAATGTTCCCTTCAACATCCTGAACTCGCACAGTAGGGTTCCCATCATTATTAACCGGTTGACGATTTGCCCCTAGCAGATCATTCAACTTACTCAAGATCAGGGCATTCTGGGCATTCTGGGCTTCCAACTGCGCATTCTGAGCATTCAATTGTTGATTCAGCCCCAAAACTACGACGTCCAATTCTGCTCGCGTAACCCCAACAGTTGGAGCTGCTTGACTTGAAGGAGGAGAGGTAGCAGTATTCTCTTGGACATTGTCGGATCTTACAGAACTTCGTTTTCTCCCAGGAGCCATTATTTCCAATAAACTTCTGGTTTTAAAAGAAATCCTTTCAGCAGATCTTTGCGGAGCAATGGTGGAAGTTTCCCGAGTTCAACTCTAAGTGAAAGCACCAAAAATATTAACGTAAAAATCAGACGGTAACACCTCGATGTAGATTGAAGTCGAGCGAAAGCACCACCCGTGAACACGGGAACTAAAAACAAGTAAAAAAATCACAGAGAAAGCAGAAAAGACAACAGCTTTTATAGTGGTTCGGCTTAGGGTAAGCCTACGTCCACTTTAACTCTCTTTATTACTGAATTGATCATAACATTTACAACAAGCTTCAATTACAATTCTGATGAGACAAACAACTAGAACTTTGATGTAGGAGAATTCTTTGAATCCATGTAGATTGCGTTAGATTTCCTCTCGAAGTTAGTTGAGATGCCTTTCGTACTTGAAGTGTCGAGTGAGTCGAGAATTCAGCAGAGTATCGGCGCTTAAAGAGATCAGCCAAAAAGTCCCTTTCATGTTTGGGGTAGGTTGGTATTTATAGGAAAATTCTCCCCTTAGGTCGTAAGTCGTGACCAGTCTAAGGTAAGTCGTGGCCGGCTCATCTGGCCCCTCCATGGTTTTACAAAGGTTTGTTTGTATAAGTCTCAGGTCGCCCCCGAGTCAACACGACCTTGTATCAGTAGTACGACATCGGGCTTACATTTAGTAGCTTTAGGTCGTGGACGACTCAAGCTAGGTCGTGAGTCGTGAACGAGTTAACTGGAAAGTCGCAAGTCACGGCTTAACTGGTAAGTCCTGGATCGTGTACGAGTTAAGAGGCCACTGGCCCAAGTAGCTGCATTGAACTTGCCTTCCTTTGCTTGGGTCGTGAACGACTTAACCTAGGTCATAGGTCGGTTGCGACTTAGGTCGGTAGCTATCTTAGGTCGGTAGCTATCTTAGGTCGGTAGCCTTGTTAAAGCATTAGGTCGGTAACCTTGTTAAAGTATTAGGTCGGCATCCTTCTTAGCCTGTTAAAGTGTTAGGTCGGCAACTGTTCAGCCTCAAGTCGGTCAAATCTCTAATTCGCTGAGAATCTTAAGCTGTTAGGTCGTCCATCTTTAGGTCGCTGGAAAAGGGGAATTAACACTTGCCCCTCGGTCATAGGTCGCGTGCTTCGACCAAACTTTACTAAGTCGCGGGCGACCTAAGAGATGGCTTAATATGCACACCTATTTGCTCCTGCCCTATATAAGCATTAGCTCATTTTCTTTCTCCTCATCAACTGCTCCCACATCCTTTTCTGCCATTAGAGACTTTCTGAGTTCCCAAAGGCGAATCCAAGTTATTCGACCAACAATCCTTCTTACTATTATCCCACGTAAGTGAATTTGGTCCCTATTGACAAGCCAGCCATGCTGCGAAATCTCGATGCCGTCAGACTTGATATTGAAAGAATGTCGAACTAGCAAAAGCTTGTTGACGAGCTTCAAAGGGTAAACCATGCGAATCTTGAGGCCATGCTTACTATGGAAAATGACAAAGCTGAATGGCAGAAAGTTCTTGAGCAGCATGATACCGAGATGAGGAGCATTGCTACTTACAATGAAGAGCTTGAAGCGAAGGTCGAGAAGCTTAAAGAAGAACTCGCCGCTTCTTCTATTTCTTACACTCAAAAAGAAGAGGTGCTTCAGAAACAAGTGAGAGATGCTCATGCCGGCCAAAAAGACGCCGAAGACAGGCTCGAAGTACAAAAAAGAATCAATGAGGACTATGTTGCTGATATTGCAGGGCTTCGGAAGAAAACTGACTCTCAAGAGGCAGAGATCGAAATACTTAAGCTTCAACTCTCCAAAGCCGAAAGAGAGCGCGATGAGGTCGTTGCCGGTAAAATTGCAGCTGAAGAATCTCATGAGGCAACGAAGACCAGCATCAGCTCGACATTATTTGACTTATACCTGCATAGCTTCTTGGGGCGCGGTAGCCTCGCCTTCCTAGGTCCCAAATACGAAATTACTCTGGCTGAAGTGTGGGAGGCCGCACTTGACATGCTTGGCGGTAAAGGTGCGGGCTATGCCGAATCAGCTCTTGAGGAGCATTACTTGGATGACGACGCTCGCGCCGCTCTCGCCAAGGGAAAAGAACAACTTGCAAAATTAAGAGCCGAGATGGCCGAAGGGGAACGTTTAGGAAAAACTACTTCAACTATTCCAGTCCAGCCTTCACCTTCTGCCGAAATCGACATTGTCGGCTCCAGTTCTCATTCTCCATCCCTGGTCAAAGCTATAATTGAGATTACAAGTACACAGGGTGGAGATGAAGGCGAAGAGAGCGCCAAAGCACAGGCTTATGAGGTTGATATCAGGAAGCTGACTTCTCCAGGTAACTCTACTGTTAATCTTGCCCAAGTAGACTGCTCATTTGCTTCTTATGAGTTCGATGAGCTTCTCGACTATTTCCTGAACCTCAATGAGCCTTAATCTCCTCTCTTTACTGACTTTAACTTCTTTTCTTCTGTAGAGAAAGTGCCGAGCATCGTTCAGACTCCTCCTCCTTCAATTATTCCTCCTCCTCCTCTCCAGGTCACTCCTCCATCCGCCTCTCAACCTGGGAAGGTTATAAATGATTTTCATTGATTTATAAAATGGTTTACAAATGGTTTTAGAAAATTATAAGTAGTTTCTAAATGATTTTAGAATCAAATAAAAAGAAAATCTTTCTCGGTTTTGTTAACAAACCTATACCATTGAGATAAGTATATGAGTACATTTTATAAGTTTTGAGGTGTAATGTGTGAATATACTTATACCGTTGAGATAAGGATGTGGATATTTTCAAAGTATTGAAAATAGAGGGTTTGGTGGATATATCATTGTAAAAGTATTCTACAAAGTAATTTACAAAGTGTTTTTAATTAATGAAAGATTTATCAAAGAAGGCTAGTGGTTGCTTATGTTCTTAATTGATATTGGTTTCCCCTTTGGTAATAAATCGCTGATTTGGATATGTGTTTGTTCATAGTTAAATAATCGACTGACAAATATGGACCCAAAACGTAACTTTGGAAATATCTAAGAGAAACACGTGAATAATATAGCACAGTCAACACCGATGTTACTGTATTGTCTTATAACTCTCGTTTCGTTCTCCTAGGACAAACGATAAGGAAATCCATTCACTAATGTTTAGTGTAGCGACCCAACTTCCAAACTCCAGGAAGTGGCATCGTTAAGAGGAAAGAAAGGGATAGAAAAGAGAAAAGAAAGGAAAGAAGAAACAAACAACATCATAATCTCACAGCGGAATCGAATAAATTATAATATATCACATAATACTTTCAATAGTATCATATACATCAGAGTTAAACAGCTAAATACAAAACAAACTAGACAGTTATAAACATCTGTCTAGTAATTACAATTCAAGTACATCAGAGAAAACAGATACAACTCAAACACAGCGGAACCACTACATATATCTACACGCTGAAGCCTCCTGCTCCATTATCTCCTCCAGAACCTGTCAAAGAAATCCTGAATCACTTGACAACTCATACATAATATGAGTACCCAAGAGTTAATAAAACAGAAAAAAAACACTCAGGTCAGACAGGGTTCTTGTGTGAGTAAACAGGGATAAAAGTTGCTTAACTTTAGAAAATCCTTTGAAAACAAAGGTATCACGTAAGACTTCCCACACATAAAAATGGAAAAGTTTTTACCTTACGCTAACCAAAACATTTGATAGGAAATCCAGTGATATTATAATAGTGTCTAGGTTTTTTAAATAAAATACAGAAGTAGCTGGAATGCTTACATCTCATGTTCCAACATAGTTGGGCACAATCAAAACCGTACAAGCACTTATTGGATTATGGATTCCATCAATGGCAGGGCTACTGGGGTACCACCCATCACAGTACGTGGCCTAGATCACCGTACCGAGGAGTACTCCCACTCCCCTGCAACACAAAGTCGGACCCGTTCCTTACTGAACACTTCAGAACAAGACCACCCCGTAGATTGGTCGTCACCAACTGCCACACAGCCGAATATAAAGGGACCTCTAGACATGAGTAAATCTTGCTCTCCAGTGGGGGCTACCCTTGAAGCTTTGTTGCACCTCCCCTGTTGTAGTCATTCCCGGTTGATGAGGCTTGAGGCTACGATTACCTTTATAGGACATATAAATCTTAGAATGCTCATCGTCCACCCAGACGATGTTCTGAAAGCATTTAATCCATACAAGTTCGTTCCGGGTTCGAACGAAACCGAAGGCATTATCTCGTTACACTCGTATTGGAATCACCCTCAGAGTCAACGATGATAACCCTTGCACTCTAAATTACCATCTCGAATCTATAAGCACTATTCCGTCAACTCATTACGAAATCACCCACAGAGTTATACTAACGTATAGCCCTTAGACCTTGAGTCCTCACTTGCTCCCCTTGGATTACCGACCTAACGTTTAATTGGAATCGATGTGGTTTTCGGAATTCAAAATTTGGGAAACCCGATTCCGGTCTCACCGAAACCAAACGCCATCTTAATGTCCAAGTTATATTTAAGGGTTTAAACAATTAACTTATTTCATTGTTATCCAATTCACACAGATAGATAAACTACATCTCACAATAGATAATCACATTCATATCATAAACAGATAATCTATATCATCATAAACAGATAATCATCACAACCAAATAATCCATCACAAACCATCATACTTAAACCAAGCATTCATATCATATAGATACAATTAATCTCATTACTGAGATCACAACCATTCAATCAATAACATCCATAAGCAATGATTTATTAACCATCAATTATAACCATTTTAAATTAATTATAACCATCTCTAATTGATTTAAATTAAATTAAATTAATTAACACATTTAAATCCTGCTTAACATTCATTAATTAATTAACCCAGTTATTTAGTTCACTTCCTAAGTATTCAACTTGATTAAACACTTTGATCAATCATTTACTAATTACAATAAGTAATTAGTCTTAAATTAATTTCATAAATTAATTAACCTTAATCATAAGTAATTAATATTTAATTACTCATTTATTAATTAATTATAATTAATTATATTTATCCTTAATTGATTACAATTAATTAATCACTTAATTTAAATTAACTTAATCAAACAATCCTTAATTACATCATTAATTATAATAATTAATGATCTCTAATATTTAAATAAATTATTTAATTAAAATTAATTACATTTATTAATTAGTCTAATTATTAATCACCTTGATTAATATTAAATTTAGTAATTAACTATCTTTAATTACTCATTAACGAATTAATTAACCAATAATTAATCATTAATTAATTCCTTAATTAATTAAAAAAGTAATTATCCAAATTACTAATTACATTCCAGTAACTATCATTATTACTTCACAAAGTAATCCTGCTCCATTAATTACATTTAGTAATTACTCTTTTAAAATCATCAAATGATTTATTAAAATTAATTAAACTAAATTAATTAACTTAATTAAATCATATATCAAAATTAATTACAAAAAGTAATTAATTCCTTAATTACTTTAACAATTAATTATACTTAACAAATTACAATTAATTATATTCAATTAATTAATCTAGTTAATTATCAAAATTAATTACATTAATTAATTACTAAATTATCCTTAGATAATTTTTTCTATTAATTAACAACATTTCAATAATTACGTACTTAAGAAAAATTTATCTTAGATTAATTATCAATAAATCATCTTTAATTAATCTAGACCATTATTTAAAACCAAATAATTAAGTAAATTCTTAATTATCTTAATTATTTTCAAAATAATTTAATTAATTATCAAATGACTTCATTTACATTCAAAATATATTTAAACAATACATTTCTAAAATTAAATTCAAATTCCAATTGTAACGACCCTAGATTTTAATTTAATTTAAATTGATAATTAAATGAAGTTTTGAATAAAAATTTGTAGAATTAATTATAAATGGAAGCGAGTTTCCTCGATTCAAATAGAAAATATGTAAAGTCATATGGATTTGAAAATTTGTATATATGTGAATATATATGTATATATTGGATTTTAAATAAATTCTTAAATAAATGATTTTGAAAAATAAATAATATACTTTGGACACAAGTATAAAAATAAATAAATAAATTGATTTAAAAATTTATAAATGATGATAATTTGAGTTATATAAAATATATTTGTACATAAAGAAATGTAAAACAATAATTTTTAAAGTAAAATTTATGATAAATATTTAAATTAAAAATAGAAGTAAAAAAAATATTTGAGTTATAAATAGAGATAAATAAAAGTTAAGTATGGAACCAAACAAACATATTAAACATCTATGTACAAACAAAGTTATAGAATAAATAAATAAAGCAAAAGAAGATAATGATAATTTACATAAGCATGAACAAACAAAAATACAAGACGATAAGTATTTAAGTTGAAAATTAATATGTTAGTACAAAAATAAACTAAGTATGAACAAATAAAAGACAAATGTAAGTAAAATAATAAGTATAAGATATACAAGACAATTAAATATTTAGGCTAGGAATAGAAATAAATGTATATATATAATAAATTTTGAAATATAAAGTTAAACACATAGATAAAATTATAACAACTTATTAAAAATAGAACTTCATTTATACTATAAAGTAAACAACATATTAAATTGGAAAAAAAAGTAAAATAACTAACAAAAACCTTTCAGCCCAGATAAACAAAAGAAAAAAAAATACAAACAAATACAAATACAAGTATGCAGGCAAGAAGCAACCTGGGAAAGCAAGCTACATCATCTCAGCCCATGATACAAACATCTCAGCCATACCCTATTGAATAAACAAATAAACATCACTTCACTTTGTACAAAAAGAACATGCTATCACCTGTACAAACCATATAAAATACCCTGTACAAAGTGATGTCCCTGTAAACTTACTCTACATATAGCAATCTTCATCTCAGTTCGTTCCTTTAAAAAAAAAGAATCAAGTAGAAACTGAGGTATCATCTTGTACTTAAATAAATTCCAAAAGAAAAAAAAAAGCTCTAGTTACAACTAAACAAGAATCAAAACCTGGAAGCTTTAAAAAAATTCAAAGCAGAATAAATAGATTCAAAATCTGGAAGTTCAACTTCAGAAGCAACGCAAACAAACTGAAACCAAAGATTATAGAGGGGGACTTCACTTCACCTTGCAAGTTCGATCAGTTTCATTAAGCTGGCTCTGTTCTTCTTCCTTAAAAGTGAGTAACTCCACAACCTAAATAGTTTAACTTTATAGTTCTGTTGCCTGCTTATCTTTGCAACTTAGTTTGTTTGTGAGTGAACATCAAATTTAAAAACTTTAAGTCTAATTCATGATTCAATGATCATATGCTGTTGTGTATGTTTTGTACTCTCTGTGTTGGTTATAGTTTGCAAATCTCTCTCAAAACCCAAATAGTTCTCATTTAAACATTGTTAAATCTGAAAGTTTTAAATTGAATTAAGTAGGTTTAAACTTAAATAAAAAAAAAATTAGAAGTTGATTAAAACCATGTTGTACAAATATATCACTGCAATCAGTTTACAGGAAATTAAGTTAAATTTGATAAAAATAGATTGTTGTAAAATATAAATTTGAGTTTATAAATTCAATCCATACTGTAAATCATGATTTTTAAAACTAAAATACATTTTTTAGTTAAGCATTGAACGAGCAGTTTTGGTTTTGAACAAAATAAGAAATTTGGTTTCTCTGATGTTCGTGGCGACTGGAGGGACCGAGCCTTCTTCTGGTGATGGAGGAGCCATCGGAGGATAGGGGAAAAATGGGAGAAGATGGTCCGGTTGGTCGTGGCGGCGGCGGCGTGGGGTTTTATTTTTTTTAACCTAGTTTTATCCACGCGAGAAATTTGTGCACCGCTGTCTCGTGAAAGCACCGAGCTGCACGTGGGTTTGGGGAATGATAGAGGGGAGTTAGTCGAGTACGCGGCCGGAGTAGTTGATGTTTTGGTGGTCGGTGATGTGTGCGCGGCGCCGTGACAGGTTTGCAGTTGGTGATGTTCTTTTGTTCCAGGTCCGACTGCATTGTTGGATTTTGATCGTGGGTTTACAATCATGTTTGGATGGTCTGGGTTAGTTATAGGGGAGATCATCGTCTTGTTCGTAGTGGCATGGACGGTCGGAACCACCTGGGTCGTTGGTGCATGTGCACAGCGGGGTATTTTTTTCTAGTGAGGCTGTGTTTGGGTGGGTTCAAATTTATGAAGGGGGAAACTCGCGTTTGGCTCGGGGAATCTTCGTTTTGACTCGAAGTAAGCATGGTGGGGCTCGAGTCAGTGATGTTCAGGTTTAATAAATAGAACTTGTTCTGTTTTCAAAGTTTAAAACAAAAATTAATTTTGAAACAAAGCTTAAGCCAGTTTAAAAACAGAAGTTTAAGTACAAACTTAAGTTAGTTTACAACATGGTTTAGGTATAACTAAGTTTTTAAGTTTAAATTTGTTTTAATAATAATTAAGAAATATTTTATTTAAAAGAATTGAATATAAGATTAGAAATTGAGTTGTAAAAGAAAGTTTAAGCAAAGTTGAAAACAAATCTGAAGACTAGACTTGAACATATAATTGAATTTCAGATTTTGAAATGAAAGAAAGTGATTAATGCAAGTATTTTAAATATTTTAAATAAGTTAAATGTTTTAGGATTTGATTTCAACTCTTTAAAATTTCTTTATAATAAAATATTACTTAAACAAGTAATTTAAAGAATTTTTAAAATTTGTTTAAACTTTACTAAAGACAAAGGAGGGTTCATTTTTAAATCTTGAGTTTAAAATGATATTTAGAAAGGCAAGTTGAAATAAAAAGGTTTTCAAACATATTTGTAAATGATATTTAAATCACTACTAAGAATGAGTTCAACTTAAATTAATAAAGATTGAATGATTCGTAATACGTTAATTATTAAGATAATAGGAATGGATAATTAATGTTTTGTATCAATTAAATTATTAATTGTAAGTTTAACTTTATTAATTAAGGTCTAATTTCTTAAAACAATTAATTAATTAATTGGTTAATTAATTATGTAATTGGTTTAAAAGATTAATCTAATTAATTTATTAATTAAGAAGAATTAATAAAGGTGATTGATAAATTAATCTATATCAATTGATTTGTAATTAATAAATCAGGATTGGATAAATAATTCATAAGTAATTAATTTAATTGGAAATAAATTGAATTAAGTAGGATTAAACGATTAAGTTATCCTACTTATAAATGATTATTGAATGTTAGCCCTACTTATGAAGGATTTTATTGTATGAGATGCTTTGAATTGGTTGTCCTATCTGATCTGTGACACTTTGCTATGTGATTGTGCTATGTATATTTTATTCATTTATTTATGATAAATCTATATATTATCAGTAAGTCTGTGTATGGACGATAAGCTTTATAGTTATATCGCTTGTCAACTATATTTCGGTGTTTTGATCTATGATGATTGAATGATGTTGCACTATTGTGTTAAACCCTAGACCACACTTATACACACACCAATATGGATTTCACGAGGAAATCGGTTAAGTCACAGTTTTTGAAATGATTTTTAAAGTTGAATATTTGAATTCAAATATTTTGAAAATGGATTGAGATTAAAGTGAAAAGCTTTTGAAATGGAATTTCAAAGATGAAATATAGTTTGGATAACTTGATTGAGTTTTGAAATTTAAATATTTTGATTTAAATTTGAATTCAATGTTTGAAATTGAATTCTATTATTTGGAAACTAGGATATAAAGAAAAGTTATTCAACTTATAATAAGTTATATGGGTTTTTAAACCATTTTTGAAGTGTTGTTTTTGGGAATTTGAATTAACCCAAAACATTTAACTTGTATAAATAAGATCGAATTTCTTCGAAACGAAAACTACTTGTTTTCAAATAATAATAGCTTTCATTTTAAAGAAAGGATCTCCCATTTATGTTGAAAAGTTTTCAAGCTGAAATAAAATTGAAATGTTTTGAAAGATATGAAATAAATCTTAGATTCAAAGACCAAATGAGTTAATCCAACTTGAATTAAAATTGGTTTTGAAAGGCTATGAATGAATCTATGGAAATGATTTTGAAAGCTATAAGTTGAATCTTTGTTTTAAAGATTCAACAAGTTAATCGAATTTTGAAAGCTATGAGTTAAATCTTTGATTTAAAGATTTAACGAGTTAATCCAATTGAAATGGAAATTGTTTTGAAATCCGTAAATGGAATTTTGTGAAATTAATCTTTTGTTAAAAAGATTTGAAATGGTAACTTGTCTAAACCATTTGAAAGAAAAGTTCTGAATTATTAAGTTGTGACTTAATCAAAATCCCATATCCATATGTTTTAAATTTTGCGCTCACTATTTGGGTTAGCCGGGAAAGGACCTTTGGGTCGTATAACCCATTCCGAGTATGTGATACGTCGTTATGGATAGCATTTGGAGACCGGTGATTAAGACCGGGTATTTGCGAAAGCGATAGGATGACCTATCGATTGTTTCTGCACCGAGTCGCGCCGGTATAGAGACTCCATATGTGATGGGAAGTCCGAACGTGATTAGTGAATATCCGGATTGCAAGGACTTCTTTGTAAGTGCCTTCGGTTCTGTTCGAGCCCGGAACAGACTTGTATGGATTGTATGTCAGACATTACAAATTGAGATATAAAGCTGATTACTTTCAAATAGATTTTTGTTGGTGGCGGAGAATTCATTCTCTTAGCTTAACACCCTTCTCTGAGACGTACGAGCTCAGAGGTTATGTAGTTGAAGGTTATCAGCGATATATTCCCAATTTGGTAATGTGACATGCTGAGTGTTGCTGTGAACTGATCATTGTGTTTATCATTTGTGATAAGATCATTTGTTTGATCGTTTATCTTTGTGATCATTTCTATGATCATTTGTTGACCCAAAGCACGACTTTTGTATAAAGTGTGTTTTTGTGGACGAGACTTCGTCGAGCCTCACAAACCGGTAATGGTCGAAACAGGAATTGTGCGGCAAAGTTTTCAGGGATCGCTTCCCTAAGGTATGGCCATTCCTTCTGGAAAAGGGTAGTATCATGGTATGGAGCCCAGATACTTACTCATGTTGAAACACTTATTATTATGGTGTGATGTTGGTTAGAGAGCTCTCGTTTAAAGGTCCCAAAGGACCGGGGGTGGCATATCTGAGGGTTTGTAATATCCCTTGGGAAAAGGGGTTCCCGGCCTTGTTTAGCAGAGAACGGTTTGGTTCTCGGGGCGTCCTTCCAGAGGCGTTTTCATGTGGCAATGGGAAGTTCCTTGGCCTGACCATTCGTTGGAAATCCAAAGAAACAATACGATCCTGTACGGTTTTAGTTGTATAACCTGCCATGGAATGTGGCGGTAACCTGCTATTGAACATGGTAGCTATACTAGGCATAAGTGCGAAATGTCTATGCTGGCTAAGATTTATATCTTTACTTTCGAAATGAATTTTTCCTACACTATGCACTAGTAATAATATCAAATGTTTCTTTTTAATGTGTATCAAGCATCTTTGACTATCATAAGGAGAAATCTCCTCCGATTCTGCGTTTGCATTGTGTGTGTGTGCGGGAGGCCTTATGGTAGTCTCATTTTTAAAAAGCATTGCGAATTGACTTTGAAAATCTTTTGTTGAATGTTTTTTTAAAGATAAACTGTTTTTGTTGCTCACACCAGTCCCACGACTGATCCAGAGTTTATTGTTTCTTTCCTAAACTCTGGGTGCTCATTATTTTCTACACGAGGAGTCTAGAGTTGGGTTTTTCAGATAGTTAGATATAGTGGATTATCTGGAGTTAGTTCAGTCTTTGGACCGCACCAGTCTTGCTGAGCTTGGTGCATCGTTATTGGGAGTTCGAGCTATTGCTGAATTGGTTTTTGGAGATGGAGTTGCAGCTCTCGGAGTTCCTTTTGAAGACTATCTTAGAGTTATATTGTTCCGCTGCTATTTTATTGTATCATGTCTCTGATGTATATTGATATCTACTGGATCATCTGTTGTATCAGATATTTTATCAAAGCTGTATATCAATGTATTATTCTTTTATTCCGCTGTGTTGTTTATTTAATGTTGTTATAAGCTCCGGCGAATCGGATTTGAACGGTCGAATCTATGGCATTCGAATACGATTTGAAGTATGGATGTCGATTTTCGAGCGGGCAAAATTCGAAACGTCACACCAATTCATTTAAAAATTTAATATTTAAAATGTTTAACAATTTAAACATTGATCCAAATTTTTAAATAAATAAAATTCTTAAAATAAAATGAATGTTAAAGAACATTCATTACTTAAATATAAAGAAAGATTTAAAATAAATTACTTGATTAAAATAAATTAAGCTTTTGAAAATAGATTGATTAATTTAACTTCAAATCAACATTAAACACTTCATATTTTTATTCAAGTATTAAAGAATAAATTCTTTCAAGTTTTAAATATTATTTGATATCAAATTTCCTTTCTAATTCTATTTTAAAATATTTAAATCTGTTCATATTTTTAAAAATTACAAAAAAAAGTTTGTTTTAATTCAAAAATCTGGTTTTAACAGTAAACCTGAAACTGTTTTAAATATTGATTTAAAACCAAATTTAAATCTTGTTTAAATTTAAGATTTTCATTTTTAAAAACTTTAAATTCAAAACTACATTTGAATTCAGATTCAAGTTTTACTTGAATCAAGTTGCAACTTAAAAATATGAATTTTATTCAAAAATT
The DNA here is from genome assembly GCA_030765085.1 of Allium cepa. NCBI lineage: Eukaryota > Viridiplantae > Streptophyta > Magnoliopsida > Asparagales > Amaryllidaceae > Allium > Allium cepa. The sequence continues at coordinate 378,842,095 of CM060942.1, read as the reverse complement.
CTAAAAACTGCACAACTCTCTGGATTAACACCTGAAGCCAACTTACCCGAGAAACCCTTCTATTTTCTTCGAGTTCACCAACCCCTTTCTTCGAGTCAGAAATAAAAATACCCGAAGTCATCTCCGAGTCAAAAACCCTGCACACTACCAATAATGTTCACCTGAGTTTAACACTGCAACCAAGACAAAACCTGACGACACCCAGAAATACCACCTCCAGCCACCATCATCGACACGACCTTGGATATAGCTTCCTTTACACCCCCTCTACAAATTCCCAAAGCCTCAAATAACTCGAAGTAACAGAGAGGATGTGAGTAAACAAGGAACTGCAACACTGAAACTAGGTTTCTAAAACCTGGAAACACTCAATATCACCTCTCCTCTCTCTCTGATCATCCGTCACCAACATCTCCTTTATTCTTACATCAACATTCTACCTACATGAAGCATTCTAACCCCAAAATTCCACTAGCCTATCAGATGCTTCTAAAATTTCTTTTTCTGTTCAAAACAGAATGCTTATCCCACAGCAATTTAAAGAGGTGGAGTTTTGTTTTAAAATTTCTGATTCATAACATACACTCATGTTATAATCCTGTTGAAATAATTAAAGATGTTGATATATTTGTTTCATTGAAAAATGTTTACTGTATAGTCGTTTCCAGTGAGTAACAGACCTCAAATCCTAACCTTTTTTAACTAAATCATAATTTTATAAAATCTGCATTAATACTAAACAACATGCTTTGCTTACACATAACGTTACTAGTTGGAACAATTCAAATGATAAAGCTTTTTCCAATAAAGAATAACCTAATTTACAACCAACACTATATGCATTTTTCAAGAAATCAAAAACATATAAACATATTCACACACAGTATTTATCAACATAGAATTTTCAGACAAGCTTGCTCTTTCTAAGTATTTACATGCATCAGGCAAACTCAAACTTCCTTGCAATTGTGAGGTTACTCACTTCCAAAATAAACAGAGAAGTTCTCATCCAAACAGTTTTAAATTCATGTGAACTAGTATTTTAGTTCTGGAATTTGCATTTATCTTTGATTTAAAAAAAACCGTTTTTTTAAAATAAAAGCTTACTCACCTTATATGAAGATGCAGAGACAATTTTAAGTGCAGATTCATATTCCAGAGAAGCAAATCACAATTTCCAGGTCCTGACTTGCATTTGATAGTTGATCACTGAAATTGCTTGTTGCTTTCTGTTGATGTATGCATTCAGACTCCATTCTAAATGCTCAGATTTGTAGTTTGATTTTTGCAGAATTTTGAGTAGATAGGTTTTGCAGATTTGCTATTTTGATTGCAGATTTGAAGTTGTTTGTATAAATTGATTTGCAGATTTTGATTTGTTTTTGTTTGAGGTTTTTTGATTTACTGAAATATGATTTCAGGTTTTCAATTTGAAGAAAATGTGTTTTTATCAAATGCATTTGCTATGTTTTATTGTCTATAAAAATTAAATTCAAAAAATGAATTTGCTTGCCACTTGTTATGTTAATTTGTTATGTGATTACAAGTGTCCATTTTATAAGTTAAATGACTAACACATGTATATTTCAATATTTAAAAGCAATTCCTAAATCTATATATGTATTTGAATTTATCTTAAACCATTTCAAATTTATTTTTTGCAAGTTACAAATGTTTATTAACATCTAGTCTTTAAATAAATACATCTAAACTTCTTTATAAAACTATACACTTACATTTTAATGTTTGTTTAATTATTTTTAAAAATAATATTCTTTAAATTTCAAAAGAAAAGATTTTTAAAAGAAGAAAGATGTTGAGTTTATCTTATTCAAGAGTTTTAAATCAAATGTTATACTTAAACAAGAATGAATTAAATCTTATTTCAAAGAAAAACAATTTTAAAACAAAAAAAACAAAATAACTTTTATTATAAAATAAAATCTAAACTATATTTATTCTTATAAACAAAATAAATACTTACTTACTTTTCTATAAAGATATAAGAAAGATTTCTAAAACAAACCCTTTGAAAAGTTTACAATACTAATTTAAATTAAATTAATCAAATTACAAATTATACATTTATATATAATAATTAGAAAATATCCTTTATTTAATATAAATTAAAATTAAAACCAAATCCTCTATTTACAATGTATAAACATTTATACATTATAAATAAAATATTTTTAAATAAGCTTAGAAAGATAAATTTATTACTTAAATATTTTTAAATTTGAAAAGAATACCATTAACAAACTAAATAATTATTAATTTTCAAAAGAGAATTTCTGTTTGAATTAATTTATTAAATCAATATTTCACATTTTAAAATAATTATCAATGAAATTATTAAATAATTATTGCCTAAATTTCCGGGACATCACATTTAGAAGGTGAACTCCGCTCTAAACTTTGACTATTTATTTCCTAAATAATAGAGTTTGATTTTTTCGAAGATAGTTGAATGTTGTTTTCGAAAAGACCAGGATCGGGTATGTTATCCGAAAACCACTTCTATCAAATGTAAGCGTTTGGAAGTAAAGACATCTTGAAGACGATGGAATTGAAGACGGAGCTCTCAAACATTTTGTACGGTCCTAGAACAAACTTGTATGGATGAATGCTGGCATTGCATCATTGCTTGAAGGACAGTGTTAGCATTCCAAACGAGCAGTCCTGTATGAATGGTAAACGTAGCCTCAAGCCTAATCAACTAGGTATGACTAAAACAGGAGAGATGCAGCAGGTCTAAGTGGGTCACTCCCAAATAGGGTATAATCATCCCAATCTAGAGGGTCATCATATTCAGTACTACCTATCAAGTGGTAGGCTGGTTCTGTGTTGGTAGGGGAACCTAGCGATGCCCACAGTGTTATTTTATCTAGAGATGCATCATGAAGGGCTCCATCCTAGTAGCCCAATAATTGTATACAGCCAGTTCTCCAATAAGTGCCTTTATGATTTCAGTTGTATACCTATTACATTGGAATTTAATTAATGTAACAATTTCAGCTATGATGAATAAGTATTTATGTCTTACATTTTTGTAATATAAGAGAATTTCATATGAAATGGTTTGGTTATAATAAGGTAAAAATCATCCATGTTTATGTGTGGTGTGGTCTTATGAGATACTTTTGGTTTCAAAGGTTTTTATGACTTTAAAATCCAGTTGGATGTGTTTTCTCATGCTAGTTTTCGGGACTGACTTGGGTGTTATTTATTTACAATGACATTTATTAACAAAGCTTTGCGGTTTTAAGAAGCTTATTTTTATTTCTACCTCTTGAAATTCCAAAATTAAATTTATCTTTAATTTTTTCATTACCAACAAAAACATTAACTTCTGAAATAAAAAGCATGATCAAGAAAAAGCAATGTCGAAATAATAAAAACAACTAAAAGAATAAAAAAGATTGAACTTAAAAATAGTTAATAATTGTGTATGCATAGTGACACACTGCCTCAAAACCTAAATAATAAAAAATATGAAACAACACCATCAATACATACATTTTTCATATGATATTCAAAAAATAGATACATTTTATAAAACCTAAACAAAGCAACAAACAACTATTCATCAGATGATTGTGAATGTGAACTAACGTGAAGAATAACAATATTCCTAACTTATCTTCATATACTTTTAATATCTCCATCTTTGCAACTTCATTTCTTGACATCTCTACAACAACTTCGTTTAAATGTTCCATGAAGAAGAATAATTTATGTACATACCAAATTCCACTATGACAATTATTACATATAACTTCCTTTTTACTTTTACAAATCTGAATCCTCTATTTCCATGTCTTCTAATCATCTGTAGTATTCCAACTATTCCTCCTGCTGCTATACGAGTGACTATATCACACACTTGTTTAACTAGTTTTAAAATATTTATCGATACATTTAGCATATATAGGCATATATACATGGAGTAAATTTGACTAATTTTTTGTACATAATCATGAGTGGTACATATTTAAATTTAATATTCATACATCACGTCCATGCATTGCCTGTAGATTTTCTTTCAGTATATGACTAACTTCTACGAGATCAGCAGAGTGAGTTTCATGCATGGAAGCCACTATAGGAGCCCTACATCAATACAATTATTTTCAACTTAGAAAAAATATGACATAATGCAAATAAGTCATGATGTCTATAAGGTACTAATATATCTTAATCGACACCCTAAAAAAAGGTGTAGCTAAACGAGAAATAGTGGAGTCAATTTGGATCTATTAGTATCTTATTGACATTATGAATTATTTACTTTCTGCCATATTTTTCTTAAGTGGAAGATAATTCTATTGATGGAAGACTACTATACTGGCTACCATGCATGAAGATCACTCTTCTGAACTTGTAGAAGTCAGTCATATACCCAAAAAAATTATAGTTGATGCATGATGTGATTTGTAATTACTAGGTTAAATATGTACCACTCATGATTCCACATTTAAAGAAGTTAATCCTATTAAATCCATCTGTAAATTCTTGCAAATGCTAGAAGTATTGAAAATGCTTGAAAACTAGTTGCACAAGTGCATGACATAGTCACATAAGAGCTTCTTCGTTAGAAGCAACATGAATAGTTGGAATACTAAAGATGATTCTAAGAGATGAATGAGAAGGATTTGGAACAGTACAAACAAAAGGGAAGTTACATGTATTGTTTTCGTAGTGGAAAGTGGTACTCATACAAATTATTCTTTGTTTAGAGAGTATTTAAATGAAGCAATTGTAGAGATATTGAGAGACGAAGTCAGAAAAATGATCATGAAAATTGAAAATATCTGAAGATGGCTAGGTAATAAGTGGTTGTCTTCTTCTTGGTCCATATTCTCAATCATTTATTGGGTAGGTATTTGTTTAAATTTGAGGCAACATGTTATTGTGTATACGAACATTTTAGCTATTTTTTAGTTCTCTTTTTTGTTCTTTGAAATTTTTTGGTTATTGGTATATTACTTTTTCCTGATCGCACTTTTTATTTTAAAAATTAATAACTTTATTAGCAATGGTAAAATCAATGATAAATTCAATTTCAGAACTACAAAGGATAAAAATAAAAGTTAGCTTCCTAAAATAGCAAAGTAATGTTAATGTCGCCATAAAATTGAAAAGATATTTTACAATTATTATAAGCTTGCACAAAATGAATGTATCGATATTTTTTGGCTATGACTATTTGGTATCCTATAAGCGGCTTTATATGATGTGTAAATACAGACACAATGCATGAGAGGCTAGAATATTTAACTAATTAGTAAAAAACATGCATGCATACGATCTATAACACAAATTCATTTGAGGTCGAAGATTTGCATTCGATGTTTGATTGTAGATTGGTATATACAATTTTATTTTTGACTTTTGATTATTGATCATAAAAGGAGTGATCAAAATGGATAGTAAGAGTTAAACACTACAATTTTTTATCATACCATAATGCTATCAAAATTATATGCAAATGCTCCTTTACAGTCTTAAGGGATCTGTATAGAAAGTTAGAGGAATTGTTTTCATTAACATTTTTTTTGTAAGTTTTGTAGTAAGAAGGTTTTGAGAGTTCAAATTTAGAAACGTTTTGCATGATTTTTAGTAAATTTTGTTTATAATATCAACACAATTTGATAGTTAATTATTTACCAATGTCAAAAAATATACTATACACATACACACACTATTAGATGTGTTAATTTGTATCAAAAAAGAGACCATATTGTTATGAAAACTTTAAGGGTTTGGATTTACAAACTAAAAATCAACAATTGTCGAAGCACAATCAATAATAATCACGCAATCTATATTTAATAACACATAAATACTAAATGGTAAAAAAATGAGTTCTAATTAGGGATTAGTAATGTTTTGTTCAAACTATTTTACTAATAAACAAACCGAAATTAATGAAATAGTTAGGTTCCAAAAAATTTCAAGTTGGTTTTGGTTTAGAGTTTAAAATCATGTTTGATAGTTCAAAAGGTACTGACTTTGTAACGACCCGATAAATTTTAATAATTTTATTTGTTTTATTTATTTAATTAGATGAATTTTCATGAAATTAATAAAAATTTAATATTTGGAATACGTCTATTTAAACATAGCCACTCGTAAATTTTCATCAAAAAATATGAAAGTTTGTTTTTCTAGTGTTATTTTATTTAAATCTATATCAGTTAATATTTGATGATAATTGAATGTTTTCCAAACCTGAATATTTTTTTAGTAGAAAAACTGTAAATCATCTTCTGAGCAAGACGCCATATTTCGTTTCTTAACATTTTGACTGTTATTGCTTTGTCGATCTTATTTTCGACGAAATAACTGTTGAATTTAAAAGTTTTCTGAAACCTAAATATGTTAACATGAGAAAAATTATTCCGAACACTCTGGATAAGGCTGTGTAATTCGTTTCATAAATTTCGAACGTTTCTAGCTCTGTTTGGATTTTTCCGTACGGAATAGCATGATATGTCGGTACCAATTATGGACTTTTGATTGGATGGTCGTACCACTGATTTCTGTATACCATTTTGGTCATCTCATCGTTCTAATTTCCACGGTATATTCAATCCTGTATTTTGATATTCGATACACGATGGAAACGACAAAGTAGTTTGCGGCGTCGGTACCCGTATTTTGTGCTTTTTGTTTTTCTGGTCTTTTCACTTTCCAACTGTCTTGACTGTTACGCCTTTTCCCTTTACTTTTCTCTCCATTTCAAAAAGAAGTCTGTTCATCAAGAAGAGAACAGTATAACCTATTCATTTCCTTTTCCCTACCTGCATTAATGAGTTGCGTGCCTACTTATCTACTTCCCTACCTACCTTGCCTGTCATTTTTCCAAGAAAATATGGACAAAGCTCATAGAACATTTCAAAGTGAATGCTTATTTTTTTTGAAGCCTCTATCGTTTTTCTCACAACCGAACATCCTTACCGAGATGACGACCACCTTCCGCCTGCCACAGCCGTGTACGGTCTCCTTCCATCACCATGCAAGCTATCCTCCACCCATGCTGCAACAACCGAGGCAAGCTGCATCTCTGTGCCTCCTTCCTCCGCGTGTCGACCACTCACAAAACCAACCCGAGCACCATCCCCTCTCCATACTCAATCGCAGCCTGACTCACCACTTCAGCCCCATCCATGATCGTTCACCCAAAGCCTCGTCGCTTCGATTTGACCATGTTGACGCGTCTCCCCCGGCAGTCGAGCTGTGTCGCCTGTCTAATTTTTGCCTTAACCTACATTGCTCCTTGCCTGTTGCCTTCCCACAACACAAAACCGAGGCTCCATTCCAGTTCAAGTTTCGACATAAGCCTGACCTTGCTCCTGCTTATTTGTTCCTCCCTTTCTCGGGCTTTCTAGGTGAATATATATTAATCTACATACTATATTTGTTGTCTTCATTTTTTTATGTACGTAGTTATATTACCGTGATATATATTTATATATAACATTGTTTTAAAATCTTTTTGTATTCTGTTTTATAATTTGTTCGATTGTAGTGATACTAATATATTTTATGTATACGTTGTTATATAAATTTTAGATGATTAGTTGGTAATATATTGTTTATATATTAGCTGAGATAGTAATCTTGATCCATTATATGAAAGCTATTTAGGCTATGTATATATGTATTATTTTAAAAGCTATTTGATTTTTGTATTTTGACAAGTTCACATATAAAATATATAGTGTTGAATATCTATATTTTTCTTATGTAAGTACCTATGTGATGTTCTTAGCAACAGTGAGCATGGCTTTTTATATACATTATGTTATTTATATTTCTATATGAAGAGATGGGATACACTTTATTTTTACAACAGTATTATATTACCTTGCTTAAATGGATATAAGTTTTGTTTATATATTAATATAAAAAGATTGTTCAAGATTGTTCAATTCCTGCCGTGTGTATATATATATATATATATTAGCACGTATGTATTTAAGTGTAGTTGCATACAGTTGAGATACTCCGCATATGTTGGTCTACAGTGTAATTTTATATAGGTATTTGTTTATAAATCTATTTTGGCTTATATGGTGTTTATAGTTTAATTTATACACACATTTAATTATAAATATCATCTACAAAAATGTTTCTTATAGTCTGACTATATATTGATTTTTGTGATAATATAGATTTTTGAAAATAAGTATATGGGTTGATTTAATAATGATTTTTGAAAAATATATATATATTTAATATATAAATGTGTTTGTATTTAAATATGATTATACATATAAAGTTATGCAATACATATATGTGCTCACCTACACCATTTATCATCATTTGTTTAGTTCGATTTGATTTCGTCAATCCCTTTTTATCAGCATCGTTTGTCGATTCGAGTTCAATCTTGCCTTGTTTTGAGATTCGTGCCTGGATTTTGTAACTCAATTTCATTGTCTATTCTCTCTAGCCTTGAAAGGTGAGCAATCACCCACGATTAATGTTCTTTTATTTATTAAATTTGATTTCAATTGAAAAGACAATTGAAATATGGTACTATTAGTTATTTACACTGTTATGTATGCTATTACCCATACCTGTTCGTCTATGACATCTGACACCATTATCTGTTATATATATTGATGATATATGCCTGTTATATTATTACCATATCTGTTATCACTCTGCAAGTTTCCTGTTAGTATACAATCACAATGGGTTGAAATGATACATACCCGAACGATCTGTAGAATAGGAGAAAATCGTTATGGGTTGAAATCATTAACCCAAGCGATTTTCATTTGAATTAATTTTGGGATTACGGATCGAAATGATATATATACCGGTATATATTTAAATTGTGGATTGAAATAATAAATATCCGTATCACTTGACCATAGGATAGAAAATTATACACGGACACCGTTGGTCTATATGTAAATAATTTGAAACGATTACTATGGTTTTGGAAGGAAATATATGGTTTTATATAAATATTGATTTTAGATATTATATAAATGTTATTTTATATATAGCTAAATTCTTGATTTTAAGCTATGCATAAATCTGTTTAATATAAAATAAGCTTAATAATGAAGTTGGATTTTATTAAAATATAATATGGTTAAGTAAGTATTTAAATTATATTTTAATATAGAGTTTATAATTATTTAATAAATTAAGGTTGAGAAGATTGATTTGAAATTGATTTGAAATTGTATTTAATTAAGAAATATATTTAATTAGAAATCGATTTGAAACTTATGAAATATGTGATTTGAAAGGATATGATTTTTATAACTTGAGTTCGTTTAATGTGATTTAACGAATATTTCAGGTTTAAAATGAATTAAAGGAACTATTTAGCCATTTGAAATTTGAGGTTTTATTTAAATGATAATGGATTTAGTAAGTAAATATTTCAAAATAAATAAAAGTAAAGTGAATTTGACATATATGGAATTATCAAATTTTGTTTTGAAATGTCTGAATATTTAAAGCTTCGAAAATATTGAAATTAAAATGGTTTATTTTGTAGTTAAAAATCTGTATTTGAAATCGATATAATTTGAAATGGTTTATTGAGAAACTGAAATATATTAAAATTGATGATTTGAGATTTGATTAATTTAAATTTTGGAATTTGAGTTGATTTGAATCGATTTGTGAAATTTGAGGAAGCTATTTTATTATATAAAGTATTTTTAAATTATATTTAAAAACTATTTATATATGTTACTTTATAAATTTATATCATATAAACTATTTTAATATAAATTATTTTTAATATAAACTATTTTAAATTATAACTATTTTTATATAAATTATAAACTATTTTATTATATATACTATTATTTATATTTAAACAGTTAAGTAGGAAGTGTTATGATTCCAAAGCATTATGATTTCTGAATTTTGATTTCCAAAGTATTACGATTTCCATAGTGTTTGATTTAGTAAGCGTTATAACTTCGAAGTACTAAGGTTTTGTAAATGGATATATTCGAAATGGATATATTAAAAATGGAAATGATATCATATTCGGTTTTGAAACAGAAGTGATATCGTATTGATATGGTTTTGAAATGGTAATGATATTTTGGTTTTAAATATAAACTATTTTGAAAGTTGATTAAATGACCAATCGGTGTAAAAGTTACGTAGTTATTGAAAAGTCCAGGATCAGTTAGGGACATACTCTCTGTCCAAACCAAAAACCACTTTAATAACTATTATACGCGGAGTATGATCCATAATGAAGTGGTTGGAATGATGACGTTGCTAGATTTGAAGAAAGAGAACGATAATGGATTGCCTTGACACTTGTATCAAATTTGAAATGACTTAAACAGGAGCCCTGCCGAGCCAATGAGGTTAGCCACCTCTAAGCGAACACACTTCTTCGTAAACTACTCATTACTTGTTTTTGATTGGTGCGCACCCTTGAATTGGGAGTGTTGTTTCTCGGTGTTGCAATCGTTGCGGCGATGCGTTCTCACCAGTCCGGATCAGGAAAACGGTTGCCTTGGGTATTGAGTCATGTGCCTTGTCATACTTGTATCCCTATGCGCGACCACTACGATTTATTTTGTGTTACACCTATGGAGTACTCCCTGATAGCCCACTGGTTTACGATGGAGTTTACAGTGTTGTATAGACTATGACGCTTATATAAAATGTGATAAGGGGGATAATGGTAACGCCTTAACGCTATTTTGATTCTTTATATTACTTATTGGCATTATCTACTTAGCATACACTACTATAAATAGACAGTTTAACGGATCCTTAGAGGACGATTATCCCAAACATCTTTTGAGTTATTTGTATTTCCAGTTGTTATTTCACTTAAGTTGGATTTATTGGTATAAGAATGTTAATCCTGACTCGAGTGTTTTGTGTTTTTCTTTACGCTCGGGTCAGACTGAGTGTACCAGTATTCAAGACTCCCCTTTGGAGTTGGAGCTTCGCTTGGAGATCCAGCTATCTATCCATCTTTCAGATATTCAGTTGATTCCAATGATGTATTCTGATATTGTATATTGACTATTTTATTTGAGACTCTATTGTATCTTATTAACTCTGTTATGTATATAGTAGCTTCATGAACTACCATTCATTTGTTTCCGCTGCATATTGTTATATTACTCTATGTCTGTGATTCTGTGATTATTTATTTACTGTATATGCTGAGTTTTGCCAAATTTAAATTAATAATTCGGTATTTTGAATTATTCAAGTCCGACATGTGCGGATGCGAATGGTCCAAAATATCGGGTCGTTACAGATTTAGTATTCATTTGAAAATTTTATACTTCATTAAACAAATTAACAATATAATATTGGATACTGAATAAAAAATTAAATTATTAAAAGATTTATGTCTCATTTCGTATATTGCATGGCGCATTCATGACAGGATCCATAAAGTTTCAGTGCTTAAGGGAACAATTATGGGTAACAATACCCAACTTTTAATATTTTTCTTCTATGTTCATAAATTATTTTAGGTTGGTAACTTAGTTTAATGGTTAACTAACCACATCGAATCGGGTTATTTACGTATGATTCCTAATTCATTCTACATGAATTGGTTTAGTATAGATTAGTTTTCAATATACCTCAATTTATAATTTATTTTTGAAAATTTAGTAATGGTTAATAGAGAACCAACCATTGCCTGCTCCTAGTTACGATGACTATATTTTACATTTTTTTACAAGAACGTTGTTTATTCTTAGAAAAATAGAAAAACAAAGAATGTGTATTAAGCCATACTACGGGGAAGTTTTCTATAATGCAACACTTCTATTCTAGCACGTGTTATGTACGTAAAAAGCAAATATAATCAACTTCATAAAAGTTATCTTAGTATTTATATTGATATGAAATTACCACAACTCAATGTAATTAAAACAATAAAATAAAAAAATTAGAATAGTTCTAAGTGTACAAGCCAATGCAGTTTTAGTTTCATCGAATCATTGTAGTTTAAAGAGCGTTAAACCGATGTAGTTTAAATTCTCCAAACAATTAAATTTTTTATCTATTAAAAATTGCATATTTCTATAAAGTTCATGAAATTAATAAATGTCGTTGAAACATGAAATTACTAATACGATACTTTTACAATTTTAGAGTTATAAAACATGCTTATGGAAATGTTAGTAAAAAATTATTGAAATATGAGAATTAACTATGTTTACCAAAAGTTGTCAAACATAACATCATGAGCAATGTTAAAAAGATATTATGTAAAATAAGAAAGGCTACAATACCATGCAAGTGTTGTAAAATAAAAAATAGAATATGCAACAATTTTTGTATTGTTCATTATTGAGTTTTACAACATTTGCTAGACATTGTAGAATACTGTAGATTTACAACATTAAAAAAATTGTTTAGTATAGAAATTTTCACGATATTTTATATATATTTTTTGCGAAAATTAATTTAATGAAATGTAAAAAAAAACATTGTTGAAAGAGTTTCCTACAACAACTAGATAAATCTTGCAGATAATTTTTGATAGCTACATTAATATGAAAAGGTTGTTCGAAAAAACCTAGCATGAAATTTTCTTCTCAAAATATGGTGTTAAAGTTCTACCATTTCTACAATACTTTGGTCCATTGCCATTGAACCTTTGTTTCAAAACTATTTTTATTATACTACAAGGACTAATAAAGCAAATTTGATCTCCAAATTGTGGACTATTCAGTATTTGGGAGTAGGGTGAATAATAAAAAAGTATTTTGAAAGTCAAATATCAAATTTCTTATATAATAGAATTAATATAAGCATTATAATTAGGATATATAAGAAAAATTAAGGAAGACTGAATATCTTATATAATAGAACAAATGTGATTTACAATATCTTTACTACATAGGTGAAAAGATTTTGAAATGGTAATGTTCAAAAATTAAATGGTGAGTTTATATTGAAATGAGATAGTGTTGATCGGAAGGGGAAAAATTAAGGACCAAAATAATAGTAATAAAGGCTTAAATTATGGAGATATGAGCATTTGAATTAAGCTTAAGACCAAATTATAAAAAAAGGGAAAAAACTGTAAGAAATTGAATTTCTTATATAATAAAATAAACTGCTTTTTTGATATCTTGAAGAGAATTTGGCAAATTAAAGCTAAAACATCTTAGGGGGAATGGGGAACTTTTGTTAGCTAATGATTTGGAGAGAATATATAAAATAAAATATACTAAAAGTGCCAAAAAGCATCATAATAATAGAAAGAACAAAAGAGTGAATGGATAATAATATTATACCTAGCCGACAAAACACAAATCAAATAAAATTATTGCATAAAAATTAAACATTCCAAAACCTATGTTATAATTTCTTTATTCGACAAAGTCATCAAGATCTATATATGAGTAAACTTAAAAGGCTAAAACTCCAACATACTACATCAATTTGATCCAATCCAAAACAAATCAAAATAAAGAAATTATCAATTTCGACAATACCATAAAGCTTAGAATTTGAGCAACAGAATCAAACTGAAATCTTACATTTAGTCTAGTGGAACCAAATCTAACATTACTTAGGAGCAGAAAGATCAACCTAAGAATTAGGAGGGTAGTGCATATAGTTAATCGGAAATGAAATGGAAGAATTATGGATTTTGAGTTGGAATAGTAAAATAATAATTCATATTATTTTCTAAATGGGAAAAATGGTTCGTTGATTTAGAGCTTCAAGATAGAAAAATTGGAAACATGTTCGAATGCTATAATTATAGCTACATGAAAATAATATATGTAGCCTATGGGTGAGGGTAAATGAAAAAATAAATTAAGGACATAAAAAAATTTGTTATCAACATTAAGGAGATGTGAGTAAATGAATGAGGTGAATGTATCCCAAAAGTAACATTAAATTTCTTATGTAAAAAATAATAAGAACGGGAATATGAATTGAAATTTATGGAAAAAGTTTTTGTGAGTGGTTGAATTGCTTATATAAATAATATATGGTTAACATTAATGTTAACATATTGAGGAAAAGATTCATGAATAGTAACATTTGAACAATGTTTGTTAAATTTATATTAGAACTAGGTAATGCTAAGAAGGTAAAAAATTCGGAGGAAAAATATGGAAAAAAGGCTTGAATTGAAGAGATATTTGCATTTGGGTAAAGAAAAAAAATTGTGAGAGTAATTTTTTATATAATAGAATAGATTCCTTGTTAGTGCTCTTCAAGGGAAATTGGGAAATTAGAGCTAAATTATCCAATGGAAAATGTGGAGTTCTTTTTAGCTAATAGTTTGTGGGAATGACTAAAATATACTATACTAAAAGTGCAAAAAAATATAATAACCCTATGTCAAAATCACAAACGAGTAGATAATTAATAATTCCAATCCAAGCTAACAGAACACAAATAAAAAAAAAGAGTTCATTCATAAAAATCAAACATACCAAAACCTATGTTATATTTTCTTTATTTAACAAAGGGATCAAGAGTTAAATATGAGTAAAATTAAAAGATCAAAACTCCAACATACAACATCAATTTGATCCAATACAAAAAATAATCAAAGCAAACAAATAATCAAGTTTAGCAAAACCCCAACCATGCTCAGTGCTTGAGAAACAAATTCATATAAAAATCTTATATTAAGGTTAATAGAACTAATTCTAACATTACCAGGGGAGAAAGATCAATTCGAGTATTATGGTGCTTGTGGTCATTGATTATTAAATACGAAATGGAATATATGGGAAGCGAAGAGTGGGCATGATTTGGAACATGAAAATATCATTTAGGTTCTTTATTCTCTAAAGGAAGAAAATTTCTCATTGATTCAATGGTTTGTGAAAATATTGAATAAATAGAAACATATAAGATGTAGTAATTGTACCTACATGAAAGAATATTCACTTTTGTAAGGTGCCGGTAGATAAGAAAGAAATAAAGGATAAAAGAAAATTTGATCTCTAAATAAAAATAGTTGAATATATGAAGTGAGAATGAATGAGGAGAAAGTACTCTAAAGGTAAAATATTAAATTTCTTATATAGCAGAAAAGGTAATAGCATTTGTATCAAGATTTATAAGAAATAAATTGTAGGTGGTTGAATTTATAGTATAATAGAATAAATGTGATTGAAGTAATTTTAACATATTGGTGAAAAGTTTTAGGAATGGTAACGTCTAAACATTAATTGGTTAATTTCCATTGAATGGGGGCAATGTTGAGAAAGTGAAATATTAATTGGCCAATATATGAAAACAATACTTGAATTAAAGAAATTTGTGCATTTCGATTAAGATTAAGAATGGAAAAGAAAACAAAAGAAATAACGAGTCATTGGACTTTTTATATAGTAGAATAAAATAATTTGTTTGAGATCTTTAAGAGATTTGAGAAATTAGTGTTTCACCGAGTGCATTAGGCAGTAGAAAATTTGGTCAAAATTTCAAAACAATTTTTTAATTAATTTAAAGCAACCTTATGGTGTGTTAATAAAAATAAATTGGTATAGTAAATTGCATTAAATGCGTTAAAATGTAGTTGTTCGGTTACATTAGATGTCTTAACGTAATTAATTAGTGCATTAATTATATTTAACGTATCCAAAGGAATTTGACAGGTTTCATTAGGTGTGTTAATTTTAATTATTTGATCCTCTAAACTATATACAATGCATTGAAAGTGACTTCAATGGTTACACTTAGGGTTATGGCAATTTAATTTTCTCGTAATTGTTGAAATGTATTATAATCTATATGATGTTTCTAACGAGCACTTTTATTTGGGAATATCTAATTAATTTTAAATATTAAATTAATAGCTTTTATTTAGCAAATAATATTCTTTTAATTAATAAATTATGATAGTAAACTTGTTTTGAAAGTTTGTTTATAAAAGTAGGTAATTCGACGAAAATTAAAACTGTGAACAAAAATCGTTTTTTGAAATTTCGAATTTTCATTGACCAAATGTTGTTGGGACATATTGTGTACGCTAGTATGCACATATATATAAATAAGAAAACAAGTTCACTAACTAAAATGGTTTGATTTAAAAACTAATTAAAATGTACTTAAATAATTAAGTAAGAAGCGGACTTTTCATTTTCTTTTCAAAAATTAACAAACAAACAAAATAAGACAAAGGTACTTTAAAAATGAAGATGTGATGACTAAGTGACTTCAAGGGTTGTGTTTTCAAATTTCTAAAGAGGGTAGTGGCATATTTTAATGGAAGGTAATTAGCCATTTTCCATTTAAAAAAAAGAACATTCTTTACTTTTTCACTTTTTTTCATTTCTCTCTTTCGCTTTCATCTTCTTCCTCTTCTATTCCATGTCTTCCTCCTTCACTCTCCATTTTCTGAAAGAAAGAGTGTTAAAACACTTCCCTTTCTTCTCAAACTTCTTTCATAACCTTAGATCTACATAGCTAACAACACCACCTCTTGCTTGACAATGATATAGTTTGGTTGAGATTTAAAGTGAGATTTCTGATTTAAAAGTTAGTTTTAAAATTAACAAATTGTTGTAATAATTTAGTGCTAGCTTATAGTGTTGAATGTATGTACTTATGATGTTTATATATTGTTGTTGTTAATTCCTGCTTGAAAGCGGACGACATAAATAACCTTTTTTGCAAAGGACTAAAGCAAAGAATATGGAAGTTGAAGTGACTTTGTAGCGAATAGGTCGCTACAGAAGTACTTCGGAGAATAGAAATTTACAGAAAGATCCAAAGAATTCTTTGCTCGTTGTTTTACGTTTCACTTATATATATGTATGGGAATTAATTATATGCTATGGTTTGATATATTGAATATAACTTGAAAAGTTGTACTCTTTTGAGAATAAAAATAAATGGTACCTTGTTTAAGTACCATAGCAGTTGCGAACCCTCTTTGTGAATTTGAAAATTTATGACTTTAAATTTGTAACATTTCAAAGTAAAATATTTATCAATATTTATAATGGTTTAAAATATAGAAAGAAATTGGAGTTTAAAAGCTATATAATTTACAAAACAAAGTGGTAAACCTTATGGGTCTATATAGTGATAGTCGCAACGGATGCACTTTGAAAATCCAAGATTTTAGTAAAGTAAATGATGTTATCTACTCCAATATTTTTGAAAAGTCTTTTCAAATGTGTTTATAAAGGTTGTATAATTATTTTAAATGGAATTTGAAGTTTTAAAAGAATTTTGCAAAAGTTGTTTATTTTAAATAAATTCCATTACTATTTTAAAGTTGGATTTTTTTGAAAAAGTGGTGACTTTAATTATAAATTGGATGGTGATTTGTACTTTTATAAAAGTATTTAAAAGAGCTTTGGAATTTATATAATTGATTTTTTCAGGATTTGTATGTAACGACGCGGGGTTTTTGCATCGATTTAATATCGTCATTAGACGAGTAGTCAATTGTCTAATTGATATTGGAGTTTTTAATTTAGGTTGAAATTCTTTTATAAATTTGTTAAAGGATTTGCGGGCTTTAAAAATCATGATGTCCCATGTTTCTTATTTTGTTGTGATATTTTTCAACGTAAATACCGTCCCCCTTTATTATTATTTCACTTTCGAAAACCCTAAGTAACGAACGAAAAAAAGGAAATGGTGGCCTCCTTTCGTTCGTTCCTCCTTTCGAAATTAGGGTTTCGCAGATTCGTCGATGCCCAGTACAAATGCTTCGATCTGGTTGGCTTGCCGATTGATTGTCGTGCTCTTCGATGAAAGGTGAATAATTTTAATTACTCGCATCTAGTGAATCTCAAGTTTGTACGGTTTGAATTTCTGTGATTTTCGTTCGCATAAAATTGTTTGAATTTGTCACTTGATTTTTGGCCATTCGACTATGTTGGAGGTCGGTGTTTTCTGACTTGGTTCATCTTCTTATTTTCCATGGCTTGATGATTTTGTAGTGATAATTTTTGGTTGCTCGACTTTGGCCATCCTTCGGCCGCTTGATTTTGTTAAAACTTGTACCTTTGTTATTAGGTTTCTCTAATATTGTTTAATTCGATTGCTGAGATGTCGAGTTTATTTTCGTTTTCTATGGCTTCGATTGTTGCTCGTCTCTGAGATATTTCGGCCGTTTGATTTGGGGTTCTTCGAAAACAAGGTGAGTGATTTTTTCACTCACATCTTAATTGATTCTCAATGTGTGCTTCGGCCATTCGATTTTTGTTTTGATGTTGTGGATTTTCTGACTCGGTTTGATTTTATTTGGCTTTTGCCTTGACTTTAGATTTTTGCGTACTGAACTTTGGTTTGTTGACTAATTAATCAAATTGTGCTAAATTAAATAAAGTGGCTATTTTTAGGTGTACTTGAAGTAATTATATTTTGACAGATTCATTATTTAAGTACGTTAGCTGAAGGGGTATTTGTAATACACATTTTAGGTTGCAGAGTTTGGTGAGGCGAAGTTTAGAAGTTAACGGCTGATGGATTTAACTTTTTTGTGCATCAGTAATGACATTTATCATTAATTTGATTTGGTTATCTACTGTTGTGTCTAGTATGTTTCAATAGACAGTAGCTAACCAAATGATTGCTATACTAGGATGGAATCGTACATGGGTTTGGCAGTTAACTGTTACAGTGAATTCCCTGACATTTTGATTTGCGATTCACTATCGCAGCCTGTTCCTGTTTCCAGTCATATTGTGGTTGCATAGCTGGTTCATCACTTGTGTCTACTGCATACATGTTCATTCATTGTGTCTCTAGTTGATGTACTCGAGCCTGGCACATTTTGAAGTTGCATTTGTAGTGCACCTATTTGTATGTGCAGTCCCACATGAGCCCATGTTGTCTGGTCTTCTCGTAGCATGCATTGTTCATATTATTCCTCTGATGCAGTTTGTTTTGCATCTCCAATTGTGTACTCTAATTACTTGATTCATGTGCATTTTTATCACTTATGCTTGCACCTGCTAGATCCAATTTCACAGTTACATACTTGATCATCATTGTTTTGTCACTTC
This sequence comes from Allium cepa, assembly GCA_030765085.1. NCBI lineage: Eukaryota > Viridiplantae > Streptophyta > Magnoliopsida > Asparagales > Amaryllidaceae > Allium > Allium cepa. The sequence continues at coordinate 378,823,112 of CM060942.1, read as the reverse complement.
TTTGGTGTGTTGGAGACCACTTGATCACTGCATATCATTACATTGTCACTTGTAATGTACATTTGAAACTGTAGCTTTTGTACTCGAGCCACGGTTCATATATTCATTGAGATGTCCACTGCTCGACTTTGTGGTCGGGTTCCTTCATGTGACTAGTGTCGTGCATCATCATTGTTGCATACGCATGTTTGTCTATTCATGCTATCCAGACCTGACCTTGTTTGTATTTTTGGAATACTATCTAGATGTTCCTAGCTGCAAGTATAGTTGCTGTGTATTGCCATTGTTGTTCTATTTATCCATGTTCTTTTGCACAGGCCGTGCCTTATATTGGATTGTATATCCAGGTTTTGCGTTGCATCACCATTGACTAATGATTTATTTTGTCTTCGGCTTGGCTTTGAATATTCCTTTGGTGCACGATGCCTTAGCATTGCTTGTGCATTATGCCATACATCTATTGCATCCACATTGTCACTGTATCACTTTTGATATAGTTTGCATTTCAGTTGCACTTGCTGTCTTCATTTGGTTGTATATGCAGTTTCATTTTGTTTGTAGTTGTGTTGAGTCCTGATAGTAGTAACTTGACCTCTACAGTTTCGACTTGCTGTTAGTATTGGAGTTGTGATGGCATCATCACTGTAGTGGCGAGGCTGTGCACGCGAGCGTGTTCTACAGCCACACGGTATTGCTTTTATTGATATTCTATTTTGCTTTTGATTTATTGATCTTTTGCGTATTTCATATGCTGCAGTGGCGAGGCAGTACAAGCGTGCGTGTACTGCAGCCCTACCCGAGTTGACGTTTTACTTGATATTTCAATTGTTTGAATTGTTTCGTGTGTCCAATTCAATATTTTGAATCGTATTTTGATTTGGTTTAATTTGATGATTTTGTTGATATTTAATTATCTTTTTGATAATCAGATTATGTGTTTTTAATTAATCATTTAATAAATAGATTTTATTGTTAATTGCCGTTTAGGCAATTCTGTTGTTTTCTAAATTATCTTCACTGATAACCCTTTTATTTATCTTCGTTGATAATTTGAATTTATAGGTTTGTTGTTTAACACTGTTACGAGTTATATTTACTGTCATCCGATTTCCTTTTATTAAGGATTGGATAGGAGAACTTATTTTGACTTTCGTCTAACTGTTATTTAATTATTATTGCTTCTGTGCATTAATAACTGAGTTTGAATTAGACTGACCCGTGTATTATTTTCTTTTGAATTTAATACTCGGTCAGACCAAGTTATTACAGGTCGTAGATATCTTGCTTTGGGCTGTTGCTTGAGCTATGTAGTCTTTTCATATCTTTTGGGAGTAGTTGTAGTCATTTTATAGCAGTCAGTCTATTTGTATAGGATGATATATATTCATGTATATTATTCACGATAATGTACTTGTATATGTAACTTCCAGAGTCGACAGTTGTAGTTGTATCATATGTACTGTATCACATGTATTGTAACTGAATTCAGTTATATATATATATATATATATATATATATATATGAGACTTTTGTTATCTTTGTTTCGCATTTAGTTTAACTGTGGTATTATTATATATACTGTCCTAAACTATTATGAACCATCGTAGTTCGTTTTATACTGGAATTGGGTATGTCGATGGGAGTAAATAAATAAGAGATGAAAAATAAAAATATATACCACTCCTATCGAGGTAACTAATACTAGTGTAAGGCCTAATTACGGATGGCCGCTTCTATCCAGCGTTATTCTTCGTAATAACAGACATTATTTCTTTTAATACTCATTCTTCTTGCGAGCATAGAGGTGGGGCGTCACAGTTGGTATCAGGGCTTGGGGGTTTATGGACATAATATAAAATATAACTTAGATGGAACATGTATTACAACTATTTGTCGATGTTTTGTTGTGCTTTGAGTCAAAACTAAAGTTTTGAAATTATGATGAAATTTTTAAATATCTTTATTTAAAAATTAAAAGGAAATTGTATTTTGGTAATTGAGAAATTTGTGCTTTGTTTATCAGAGTGCGCAGCGGAAACAGTGAGACAGTCTTCGCTGTGTACAGTAGATAACCATTTTGATTTAAGAATCAAAATACGACATTGATATAAATTTCATTTGTTGTTTACATAGCTGTCTTTATTTTGTTTTCTTTAAAGAATTTCGAATCCGATTTGAGGATCCGAAGCGATAGCATTAATGTGACTTTGTTGAGATTTTTGCCGTTTTGAATTATCTTTCATTGAAGATATATTCGAATGATTTCTCTGTTCATTTTGTAGTATACGTGCAGATTTGAGTTGCACGTTACTGCATTAATTTTACGTTGAACCGTATTTGGTCTTAAACGTATTTTGTTGCCGTTATTTTTATAACGGGATTTTCACACTAGTGCTAAGTTTTTGAAGCACGGTGTTTTGTTGACCTTTTAATGAATGAAAATTCACTGGTATTATGTTTTGATGCAAATTATTTTGATGAGATTTTGACGTTTAAAATTGTTGTCGCTTTGACTTCAGCAACCGTCAAATTTTAAAGTGGATTTTCAAGCGGTTATCCCGCAATGCTGATTTTGTTGTCCGTTTTTACGGTATTTTGAGAAGTGCAATTTCCTTGTCGAAGTTGCTACTGATGTTGCTGTTTTAATCACGTGTTTTAAAAACTGTTTCAAAAAAAATTGTTTTCAATTTTTTTTATAGATTAGCTTTCAAAAGAATGAGTAAGCGATTTAAACGTTTCAGCAAAATCGAGCACTATGATCCCTTTCTTTTACTGATTCACTTAATTCCGAACTTGTCCATTTAAGAATGTAAATTATTACTTTTATAAAATAAATGAAATTGTTTTCAGTTTTGTAGTTTGCGCTTTCAAAAGAATGAGGAAGCGATTTAAATGTTTCAGCAAAATCGAGGACTATGACCCCTTTCTCTTACTGATTCTCTTAATTCCGGACATGTCCGTTTGAGAACGTAAAATGTTATTTATTTGAATACACAATTTTGCACTTTCAAAGAAACGATGAAGAGAATCAAATGATTTAGTAAAACACGTGGTGTGGGACATGTGTGTTTGCTATTTTGGTTAATTCCGGACTCGTTAATTGAAATATTTGCTGTTTTGATGATTTTGATGATTTTCATGTGCTTTCGAGCCACTATGTTGAACCTTCGGGTCATATGTTGGACCTTCGGGTCAATACTAGTACTAGACCTTCGGGTCATTTGTTTGACCTTCGGGTCATTTGTTGGGCGCCAAAATTATGTTGACAGTACTTGGTAGGCTTCGGCCATTTGTTGATGCACGTGCGTCGTAGCTTAAAAACTTGCCATCTGATGGGACCGATCCAACCTTTTATGTTGATTTTCTAGATTATCTTAATTGATTTCTAGATATTTGTTGTTTCCAATTATCTACAGGTAATTGGATATTTGTAGATATGAGTTCTGATTATCGTTTTTGATAATCGGATATTTGTTGTTTCTGATTATCGTTTTTGATAATCGGATATTTGTTGATTCTGATTATCGTTTTTGATAATCAGATATTTGTTGATTCTGATTATCGTTTTTGATAATCGGATATTTGTTGTTTCTGATTATCGCTTGTGATAATTAGCTATTTGTTGATTTGATGATTTGTGATTATCGCTTGTGATAATTAGATATTTGTTGATTTGATGGTATCTGATTATCGCTTGTGATAATTAGATATTTGTTGATTTGATGGTATCTGATTATCATTTGTGATAATTAGATATTTGTTGATTTGAGATTTCTGATTATCGTTTTTGATAATTAGATATTTGTTGATTTTGATTATCGTTTTTAATAATTCGATATTTGTTGATTCTGATTATCGTTTTTGATTATCGGATATTTGTTGTTCCTGATTATCGCTTGTGACAATTAGATATTTGTTGATTTGATTATTTCTTATTATCGCTTGTGATAATTAAATATTGTTGATTTGATGATTTTTGATTATCCTTTGTGATAATTAGATATTTTTTGATTTGAGATTTCTGATTCTCGTTTTTGATAATCGGATATTTGTTGATTCTGATTACCGTTTGTGATAATTAGATATTTGTTGATTCTGATTATCGTTTTTGATAATTAGATATTTATTGATTCTGATTATCGTTTTTGATAATTAGATATTTGTTGAATTGAGATTTATGATTATCATTTTTGATAATTAGATATATGTTGATTCTGATTATCGTTTTTTATAATTGGATTTTAATGATTTGAGATTTCTGGTTATCGTTATTAGTGATTAGATAATTGTTGTTTTCGAATTATCTAGTTGATAACTAAATGTTTGCGGTTTTGCAATTTATAATTTGTGGTTTTCTAATTTTCTTTATTGATAATTAGGTTTTGCTGTTTCCTAATTATCGTATCGAAAATTAGATATCACTGTTTTGTGATTTCTGTATTCTAATTATCTAATTGGTAATTAAATATTGCCGATGATTGCATTTATTCAGTTTTGTTGTCTTCTGATTATTTATTGATAATTAATTTTGTTGAGAATTTGGGAATTTATTTTATGAAATTAAAAGATTTCTTTGACATTTTTGTTCTTGACCTTTATTTTTCTAGCTTAACCAGTTTATGTTAGAAAAATAATTATTATTGACGCCTTTAATCATGAAAATTGCGGGGACGCAATTATTATAAGGAGGGGAGTGTGTAACGACCTAGGGTTTTCGCATCGATTTAATATCGTCATTAAACGAGTAGTCTATTGGCTAATTGATATTGGAGTTTTTAATTCAGGTTGAAATTCTTTTATGAACTTGTTAAAGGATTTGCGGGCTTTAAAAATCATGTGGGCCCACGTTTCTTATTTTGTTGTGATACTTATCAAGGTAAATAGCGTCCTCCTTTATTTTTATTTCACTTTCGAAAACCATAAGTAACAAACTAAAAAAAAAACGAAATGGCGGCCTCCTTTCGTTCGTTCCTCCTTTCGAAATTCGGGTTTCGCAGATTCGTCGATGCCGAATACAAATGCTTCGATCTGGTTGGCTTGCCGATCGATTGTCGTGCTCTTCGATGAAAGGTGAGTAATTTTCAATTACTCACATCTAATCAATCTCAAGTTTGTAGGGTTTGAATGTGATTTTCGTTCGTATAAAATTGTTTGAATTTGTCACTTGATTTTCGACCATTCGACTATGTTGGAGGTTGGTGTTTTCTGACTTGGTTCGTCTTCTTGTTTTCCATGGCTTGATGATTTTGTTGTGATAATTTTTGGTTGCTCGACTTTGGCAATCCTTCAGCCGCTTGATTTTGTTTAAACTTGTACCTTGGTTATTGGGTTTCTATGATATTTTTTAATTCGATTGCTAAGATGTCGAGTTTATTTTCGTTGTCTATGGCTTCGATTGTTGCTCGTCTCTGAGATTTTTCGGCCGTTTGATTTGGGGTTCTTCGAAACCATGGTGAGTGATTTTTTCACTCACATCTTAATTCATTCTCAATGTATGCTTCGGCCACTCGATTTTTATTTTGATGTTGTGGATTTTTTGACTCGATTTGATTTTATTTGGCTTTGGCCTTTACTTTAGATTTTTGCGTACTGTACTTTTGTTTGTTGACTAATTAATCAAATTGTGCTAAATTAAATAAAGTGGTTTTTTTTGGGTGTACTTGAAGTAATTATACTTTTGACAGATTCATTATTTAAGTACGTTAGCTGAAGGGGTATTTGTAATACACATTTTAGGTTTCAGAGTTTGGTGTGGCGAAGTCTAGAAGTTAACGGCTGATGGATTTATCTTTTTTGTGCATCTTTAATGACATTTATCATTAATTTGATTTGGTTATCTATTGTTGTGTCTAGTATGTTTCAACAGACAGTAGCTAACCAAATGACTGCTATACTAGGATGGAATCGTACATGGGTTTGGCAGTTAAGTGTTAAAGTGAATTCGCTGACATTTTGATTTGCGATTCACTATCGCAACTGTTCCTGTTTCCAGCCTTTTTATGGTTGCATAGCTGGTTCATCACTTGTGTCTACTGCATACATGTTCATTCATTGTGTCTCTAGTTGATGCACCCGAGTCTGGCACATTTTGAAGTTGCATTTGTAATGCACAGGTTTGTTCGTGCAGTCCCAAATGAGCCCATGTAGTCTAGTCTTCTTGTAGCATGCGTTGTTCATATTATTCCTCTGATGTAGTTTGTTTTTCATCTCCAATTGTGTACTCGAATTACTTGATTCGTGTGCATTTTTACCACTTATGTCTGTGTGACGACCAATCTTTCTCAACCCAGAAAGACGATTCATCATTAAGAAAGAAAGGGATAGAAATAGAAAAGAATAGAAAGAAAGAATAACAACATCAGAATCTCACAGCGGAATGGAACAAAATATAATACATCAACATACTATTACATAGTTATACATACATCAGAGTCATACAATATCATATAACAGGACTGTTATATACATACATGTCCATACATACATCCAAAATACAGCATACACTAACCACACAGCGGACTACATATATAGATACATACGTCTGGTCTTCTCCCCAAAATAGCTCCTCCAGAAAATCAACACTCCCAAATACCTATCACTTGGCTACTCATAAAAATTTGAGTACCCAAGAGTTTATGAATAAACTCTGGGTCAGACATGGGTCTGGTATGAGTAAACAGGTTAAAATTGCTTAACTTTGAAAATCTTTTGAAAATAAGGTATCACGTAAGACTCCCTACAAATAAATACGGGAAAGTTTTTACCTTACGCTAACCAAAACATTTTATAGGAAATTTTGCTATATTATAATAGTGTCTAGGGTTTTCAAGTAAATAGAAAATAGCCGAAATTGTTACATCTATTAAATTCCAGCTACTAGCCACGAAAGTGGGTAATACAAAACAAAACTGTAGGTTTTCGTAGGGAAAATGGATTTCCAACAATGGCAGGGCTACTGGGGTACCGCCCGTCACAGTATGGGGCCTAGATCTCCGTACCGAGGATCACTCCCGACCCCCTACAACACAAGGCCGGAACCATTCCTTACTGAACATTCCCGAACAAGATAACCCCGCAGTTGTGGCCAACAACTGCTCACACAGCCGAAATAAAAAGGGACATCTAGACACGGGAATATCTTGTCCTGCTTGGGCATGACCCACCTAACCTTGCTGCATCTCCCCTATTTTATCCATTTCCGGTTGATGAGGCTTGAGGCTACGATTACCTTTATTGAACATATCTTAGAATGCTCATCATCCGCCTGACGATGTGTTGAAAGCATTCAATCCATACAAGTTCGTTCTGGGTTCGAACGAAACCGAAGGCATTATCTCGTTACACTCATTTTGGAATCACCCTCAGAGTTAACGACGATAACCCTTGCATTCTGATACTCCATCTCGATCTCCATTTGATAAGTTACGACCTATCGTTTACTTTGGATCGATGTGGTTTTCGGAGAATCAAAAGTTGATTCTTCCGATCCCGGTCTCATCGAAATCCAAACGGCATTTTAAAGGCCAAGTTATCTATTTAACTTAACAGTTCAATTTAAATATCAGAAATAACATAACAGATATAACAGATAAATCATATACAGTTATCACAGATATCCATAATATATCATAACATATCACCGAAAAATCATTAACAGATATCAAAGACAATCAAGCATAATAATCAATGCATACCAAACAATTTGGTTTTACTTTACCAAATTATTTGCCCAAGAATAAACTATTTTATTCTGTTTAATTAATTACTGATTAATTAGCTTATTAATGATCAATGAATTAATTAGTTATCATTAATTGTTAATTTATTAGTTATCTAATCTTTAATTACTTATTTAATTAATTAACTTCTATTCATAAACTGTTACTGAATTACTCGATTAATTAGTTGATTGATTCTTGTTAATTATTAACTTACTTATTAAAGATTAGTTAGTTATTTGATTTGTCACAAATTATTTAAACTAATAATCTATTATCAATTTATTAACTGTTAACCCCGTTCCAGCCTACGAGTTAAAGGAGTTGACGACTTAAGGCCTGGGACGAGCCACGACTCAGGAAGCCTCGCGACTCATCGAGTCACCGACTCAAGGAGTTAATGACCTAAAGCTCAAAGCGACTTAAAGGGTTACGACTCAAGGGGTTAACGGTTCACAAGGCAGGACCGACTCAATGCATTACCGACTCATCAAAGGCTTAGCCCCAGCGACTCAACAGGTTCACGACTCATCATAAGAAACGACTCAACAGATTTGACGACCTAAGAAATGACTTGATGACTCATAACTCAGGATGACTCGTCCGCGACTTAAAGCCACTGAGTCGTACTCCGTTGCTACAATGCATGACCCAGTGAGAATTGACTCGCCAACGACTCAAGACTTGACTTAGAATCCAGCAAGAGAATGAGCTAGTGAGAAGACCAAATGAGCCGGCCACGACTCAACTTGACTCGGCCACGGCTTAGCCTGAGTCGGTCACGACTCAGGACTTGGGCAAAAAACTTCTATCCAGATTTGCCTATAAATACATGGCCACCCCCAACATTCAAGGGACTTTTGGCTGATTCATTTCAAGCGCCGTTACTCTGCTGCATTCTAAACTGCTTCGACACCTTCAAGAAACTTCATGAAGAAATCAAACATGTCAAACATGTGTTCAAAGATTCGGATCGACATTGAAGTTTAGGCTACTTGTTCAAAGTCACTTGAAATTCAAAGTGTGTTGTAATCAAAGTGTAACTGCATTGAATTGTAATCAAATCGTCAATAAAGATATTCAAAGTGGACGTAGGCTATCTCTCAAGTCGAACCACTATAAAATTGCTGTTGTTTACTGTTTTTTCACTATTATCTGCTTATAATCTGTTCCCGAGTTATCGGGTGGTGCTTTCACGATCTCACTTTACACACCGGGGTGTTAGCATTCAAATTCCAGCGTTAACATTTTTGGTGCTTTCACTGGGAATTGAACTCAGGCGAGTTATCATCATTGCTTCACAGAGGTTTGTAGAGAGAATTTCCTTGAAAACCAGAAGCCTATCCGAGATTATGGCTCCTGGAAGAAAAAGTAGATCTGTCAGATCTGGGAATATTCAAGAGGGAACCTCCGCTTCCCCCATATCGAATCAAGCCACTCCAGCTGTCGGAGTTACAAAGGCAGAGCTGGATGCTGCAATCTTAGGGCTGAACCAACAGATAAACGCCCAAAATGCACAATTCGAGGCTCAGAATGCCCAGAATGCTCTAATTCTGAATAGGTTGAACGATTTGCTTGGGGCAAACCGTCAACCAGCAGGTAATGAAAGGAATTTTGCTGGCAACATTCATGATGCTGAAGAAAGAAATGCTCCTGAAAGGGCTGCTAGCCCCTTTGAACAAACACTTCCAGAGGTTGGTGGATCTAGAGCTCGACATGATGAGGAGTATCTTTCTGGAATGGTCCGACAAATTATGAAAGAAAGTATGCAGAGGGTTGAAGACGAGAAGGAATGGGGTTTCGCCCCAAGTAAAACTCCGTTTACTGAGAAAATCTTAAAGGCTGAATTCCCAAGAAAGTTTGTCCCTCCAACCATTCCAGCTTACAAGGGGACAAGTGATCCGAACGAATTCTTATACAAGTATGATTGGCACATGACAGGTGCCAGAGCCTCTGATGAAATAAAGTGCCGATATTTTCCTGTGTATCTCGAAGGTGTAGCTCTGCTTTGGTTCACCAAACTTCCCGTCCGATCTATCGATCAGTTTTCTGACTTAACCCGGAAGTTCAAGGAGCAGTTCAGACTATACGCCTCAAAAGCCAAGGATATCATGTCACTGTCAAGTTTGGAGCAGAATCCAGGGGAGACTATCAGATCTTTCTTAAACCGCTTTAATATAGCGCTAGCTGAGGTGGACAATGCAGAACCGCGAATGATATTGACTTATCTGATGAAGGGTATTGACAAGTCGAGTGAGTTTGGGAAATGGCTAAACATGAAAGAACCAAATTCCCTTGAAAAGTTCTATAAAAAAGCAGATGAATTCATACGCTTAGAAAGCCGTCCCGTACCGGTAAAGGCAGTGTTGGAAAAAGCCGAAGATAACACTGTTGTTCCACGCAAGAATGAATCTATAGGGCAAAAAGGGAAAATAACAACGGGAAGAAGCAGAGTAATCTGAAGAAGCCCCGATCCTTCAAGCCATCAGAATATACTCCTTTATCAGATACGCCGGAACGTATCTACCTTGCCACTAAAGATTCTACTGACTTTCCTAAACCTCCTCCTCTAAGGACCGGGAAAAAGGCTATACAAAGTGGGAAGTTCTGCCGCTTCCATAATCAACCCGGTCACGAAACCGACGAATGCCGCCAGTTGAAAAATCTGATTGAAGAGTTGCTAAGGGAAAACAAACTGCAGCAATTTGTGGAAAAGAATAGCAACAATCCTGCTTCATCTAGTCAGGGGCAACAGGCTCCTACTCATCAGCCTAGGATGACTGAGAAGGCTGCAGGGCATGAATCTGGAAGGCCCGTTATCAATGTCATTACAGGAGGACCTCACCCAGCGGGCAGAAGCTGGGGTGAGATGGAAAGATATACCCGAGCTTTAAAGTATGTACCGACAGAGGAAGATGTATTTGTTTTGGAAGGTGCTACGCCCTTGAAGCAACAAAGAACTCTTGATGATGATATTGTATTCAAAGCTAAGGATTCCGCAGGTATTGAAGCTCCTACCTTGGACCCCTTAGTCATCTCGGCTGGTATCGGGCCAGCTATTGTCAGAAGAGTTCTCATTGATTGTGGCGCATCCTGCAATATCCTCTTCAAGAAAACATTCGACCAAATGAAGATCCCTATGGCTGATGTGCAAGCTTCATTGCAGAAAATCGCTGGCTTCACTGGGGAGCCAAAACAGCCGGTAGGAACCATTGATTTGTTTGTGGAACTTGGAGAAGGAGAGAGAAAAATGGTCCGCAAGCAAACTTTTGTGATTGTCGACGAATTTTCTGCTTACAATGCTTTCGTTGGTCGTCCAACTCTGGCAACGTTCAAAGCTGTTCTTGCCCCGTGGTGCCTCACTATTAAATTCCCTACAGACAATGGGGTGGGAGTTATAAAAGGGGATCAAAATGCTGGGCGAGAGTGTTATCTGACAAAGCTACGAGAAACAAGAAAAAGAGAAATGGGAAAGAATGCGGCAGCCCCAGTCCGCATCAAAGAACCAGCCTTGTAGCAATTACAGGGCGGACCCTGCACTGGCGAGCACAGCGGAGCAAGGAAAGAGATGGACCCTAGAAAAGTCAGTGCAGGGGAAAATAGAGTGGTACCAGTGGAGACGACAATACCAATACCTGTTGACCCAAAGGACCCAAACAATGTGTTGAATGTGGGTTCACAACTTAATGTGTCAATTCAGAATATCTTAATATCTTTTTTAAAGACAAATCTGGATGTTTTTGCTTGGACTCATGCGGATATGTGCGGAATATCCCCAGAAGTTGCAGTGCATGCTCTAAATATTGATCCAAAATTTACACCTGTGAAACAGAAACGGAGAACTCAAGGTCCAGAAAGGTCGGCGGCATTAAAAGAAGAAGTTGATCGGCTCATGGAGAATAATTTTATCAAAGAATCTACCTACCCGAATTGGGTTTCAAATCCAGTACTGGTTAATAAAGCCAACGGAAAATGGAGAGTATGCATCGATTTTTCGGATCTAAACAAGGCCTGCCCCAAAGACTGCTTCCCATTACCCAGAATCGACCAACTGGTAGACGGAACAGCGGGACACGAATTGTTATCTTTTATGGATGCTTACTCCGGATATAACCAGATCATGATGCATGAGCCAGATCAGGAGGATACGAGCTTTATCACCGACACTGGTCTTTACTGCTACAAAGTTATGCCCTTCGGGTTGAAGAATGCAGGGGCAACATACCAAAGACTCGTTAATGCTATGTTCAAACCGCAACTGGGCAAGACTATGGAAGTCTACGTCGATGACATGTTAGTAAAGTCTAAGAAAGCAGTGGATCACATAGAACACTTAGCAGACATGTTCGCAGTCCTCCGGAAATACAGAATGAAGCTCAATCCTTTAAAATGTTCATTTGGAGTGGAATACGGCAAGTTTTTAGGTTTCATCGTGAGCGCTAGGGGCATTGAGGCCAGTCCAGCTCAAATTACTGCATTAAAAGAAGTCAAAGCTCCTAGAACAAAGAAGGAATTGCAAAGTCTCAATGGAAAAGTCGCCGCCTTGAGTCGGTTCATTTCCAAGGCCACAAATAAATGCATCCCATTCTTTGACGCCCTAAAGAAAGGAAAGAAAAACTTCGATTGGACTCCCGAATGCCAAAAAGCTTTTGATGAATTGATTCGCCATATGGAAACGCCTCCAATACTTTCTAGGCCTGGCGATGGCGAGGATCTTCTTATATACTTGGCAGTATCATCTCATGCTTTAAGTGCAGCGCTGATACGAGAAGACAAAAGGATTCAACATCCAGTTTACTATATCAGCAAAAGACTCACTGGGGCAGAGATGAATTACTCTAAGTTGGAAAAACTCGCCTATTGCCTACTAATTGCATCTAGAAAATTGAGGCAATATTTTCAAGCTCATCCTATCAGAGTCCTCACTGATCAACCTTTAAAGCAGGTCCTGTTTCGCCCTGAGACTTCGGGTCGTCTTCTAAAGTGGAATATTAAACTCAGTCAGTATGACATCACTTATCATCCCCGAAAAGCAATCAATGGACAAGCTTTAGCGGATTTCATCGCAGAATTCACAGATAAGGGTAACAGTGAGGAAGAAACGGACGACGATTCCACAATCCAATGGAAATTATATGTTGATGGTGCGAGAAACGACTACTGTTCTGGAACCGGAATTGTACTTGAGACCCCTGTAGGCCGATCATTATGCTATGCGCTAAGATTGGAATTTCCTTCGACAAACAATGAAGCAGAGTACGAAGCCCTTATCGCTGGCTTAAGGATTGCTAAAGAATTAAACATCCGAGCGTTACAGATATTCAGTGATTCTCAGCTTATTGTATGCCAAGTCAAAAAGGAATTCCAAGCAAAAGGGGGGAATCTTCGCGCTTACTTGTCAAAGGCTTGGGAACTCCTGGGTGATTTCGATCATTACATGATAAGTTACATTCCTCGAGAAGAAAACATGAAAGCAGATTCTCTCGCAAAGTATTCTAGCACAGGCGAAGCTCAATTTCTGGGGTTAACTCCGGTGGAGGTCCTGTCGACTCCTAGCATTGATGAGATGGACATTGATTGGATCATGAGCATGTCTCAAGAGAAAGAATCATGGATGACTCCGATAATAGAATATCTGCTCAATGGATCCTTACCAGGGAACTCAAAAGAACGACAAAAGCTATTGAAAAAAGCCTCTCGATATATAATCCAGGATGGCCGATTATACAGACGGGGATTCTCAATGCCATTACTTCGGTGTGTATCCAGGGAAGAGTCCAAAGCAATCCTAGCGGAGGTACACGGATATTTTTGGCCAGAAATTAATCGAGATGCGGCAGAGTATTCCCGAAAATGTGACAGATGCCAAAGATTCGCCAAAATTCCTAGAGCTCCTTCCACTGAACTCACACAGATGGTCAGTCCATGGCCATTTGCAATATGGGGGATAGACCTTGTAGGACCGTTACCAACTGCCAAATCTGGAATTAAATATGCCATTGTTGCTGTAGATTATTTTACTAAGTGGGCAGAAGCTGAACCACTGGCTACTATCACCTCAAAGAAGATGATAAGTTTTGTAACTAAAAACATCATTTGCAGATACGGTGTGCCTCAAAAAATAATTACAGACAATGGTACTCAGTTTGAAAGTGAAGAATTCCAAGATTTTTGCAAGCGATTCAAAATCCGAAAAAGCTTCTCAGCAGTGACTCATCCGCAGGCAAACGGGCAAGTGGAAGCCGTGAATAAAATTATTAAGTCAACCATCAAAAAGCAACTTGAAAGAGAAAAAGGTGGTTGGGTCAATAAGCTACCACTGGCACTATGGGCATACAGAACCACTCACAAAACTGCGACTGGGCACACCCCGTTTTCATTAGCATATGGGTCAGAGGCAATGATTCCGGTAGAAATAGAGGTCCCTTCACATAGGAGAATCCATTTCAATCAAGCAGAAAACGAAAAGCTACAGCTTGAAGCGCTAGATCTCCTTGATGAAAAAAGAGATGAGGCTAATCTCAGAATTGCAGCTCATCAGCAAAGGATAGCCAGACATTTCAACTCCAAAGTTCGCCAACGCAACTTTGAGATTGGAGACCTAGTCCTGAAAAGAATTATGACAGCGACAGGTGTGTTTGGGCCAAATTGGGAAGGACCATATGTAATAGGTCAGAAGCTTCTTGACGGCACATTCAAACTCACTACTATTGAAGGAGATCAAATTCCAAGGGCATGGAACAGCAATCATTTGCGTCCATACTTTACTTGAGAATTTTATTGAAATATTGTAAAAAGAATTATGAATGTATGATTCTTGTAATTGAAGGCAATTGTAAAACTGATGCAAGTAAATAATGAAAAAATATAAAGTGGATGTAGGCCCAATTTCCTGGCCGAACCACTATAAATCTTGTGTTCCTTATTATTATTACATGTTTGCTTTATTTTCGATATAAAAAGTACATAGAATGTATTGCTGAAATATCGATTTAAATTTTTGCAGACAATGGAAGTGAAACTTGCACATAATAAGACCCAGTGATTCTCGCCAAATTTCAAGTCACAAAAGCTCCAAATTCAAATCCTAGATAGGAAGTACTTCAATTGAACAGCCTATGATTTCGACAGAAACGGGCCTTTGCTAATAAATTGAGATCATTTAAACAAACAAACATCCAATTAAGAAGCTGATGCTCGTTCTCACGAATTTGCCTGGCAATGAAGTACATTTCCTTGGATTAAACGAGTCACTTGTAAAAAAAAAAAAAAAAAAAAAAAAAAAAAAAAAAGAGGATCACTGAAAAAGCATAATCAAGTGGACAAGGGAACAACCAAAGCCATCATCGGCAGCACAAATCCTCTTCGGAGGCACAACTCTTCGAAGGATAAAGACCTCTAATGGGTCATACGCCACAAAAAAGAAAGTTCTCTACTCAACAAAAAAGATTGGAGGAGTCATGACCCTCCAACCATGAGAGAGTAACTTCCAAGCGATGAAAACCCTCTTTGAGGCACATTTCACCAGGAGTTGAAGTGTAACAGCCGCTCTTCGGAATTTCACTTCACCAGAGTTGAAATGCAAACAAAATAAAGACCTCTTCGGAGGCACATTTCACCAGGAGTTGAAGTGTAACAGCCGCTCTTCGGAATTTCACTTCACCAGAGTTGAAATGCAAACAAAATAAAGACCTCTTCGGAGGCACATTTCACCAGGAGTTGAAGTGTAACAGCCGCTCTTCGGAATTTCACTTCACCAGAGTTGAAATGCAAACAAAATAAAGACCTCTTCGGAGGTACATTTCACCAGGAGTTGAAGTGTAACAGCCGCACTTCGGAATTTCACTTCACCAAAGTTGAAATGAATAAAGACCTTTCTGGAAGCCCACGTTTCACCGAGATTGAAATAAAACTTCCAAGTGTTGAAACGTGAAAAGGCTTTCTTCAAAGGCACAACTCTTTGGAGGTACACGTTTCGCCAAGATTGAAATAAAACTTCCAAGTGTTGAAACGTGAAAAATCCCTCCTCAGAGGTACAACCCCCTCCCGGGGACACAATCAAAAAAAAAAAGACTTCTTCGGAAGCCCACGTTTCACCGAGATTGAAATAAAACTTCCAAGTGTTGAAACGTGAAAAGGCTTTCTTCGAAGGCACAACTCTTTGGAGGTACACGTTTCACCGAGATTGAAATAAAACTTCCAAGTGTTGAAACGTGAAAAATCCCTCCTCAGAGGTACAACCCGCTCCCGGGGACACAAACAAAAAAAAAAAAAAGACTTCTTCGGAAGCCCACGTTTCACCAAGATTGAAATAAAACTTCCAAGTGTTGAAACGTGAAAAGGCTTTCTTCGAAGGCACAACTCTTTGGAGGTACACGTTTCACCAAGATTGAAATAAAACTTCCAAATGTTGAAACGTGAAAAATCCCTCCTCAGAAGTACAAATTTCTATTTAAAAAAATAATAATATCCTCATCAAGAACATACTTTAACTTTCAAAGGAAGAGTGATTTACCTATTCTAGAAAATAACCTTCCCCAAAAAAAAAGGGAGGGGAAGAAAGTTAATGTACTCTTCAGAGGCCTGCTTTACCACATAGAAGAATTCACTTGGCAAAATGCGTACTTAAGCAAAAGGAAAAAAGTGATTTCTTCGAAGGACAAAGCGTAAAAACTTATATCAAGGAAGTTGTACTCTACGAAAAATTTCTTCAAGAATGAAGTAATTATTCTTCAGAAAATAAGAGTGCGAGTCCCCTCAAAGTATAAAATATTGCAGCAAACTTATGGTATGGGGGCAACATGGTATAGTTACATACAAAATGGTATAGCTACATCGGTAAAGTACGCTCAAACAACATACCACAAGCTCACCGCAATATCATATAAATAAACTTGTGCAAAAATGAATAATAAATGCATTCTCAAATTCAAACAAGAGTCTCTACAAATAAAGGATCATTTTATTCAATTGCAGATACAGGTTTCAAAATAAAAAAAGCAGGGGCCGGTGCCTGCACAACATCCGACCATCACACAAAAAAGGAATCAAAAAGCCTGAAGTCCGACTCTTCACTTCTTCTTACCACCTTTGGACCCTTTGCCTGGCCGAATGATTAGTTTTTCAGGTCTATCTATAGGCATAAGGGAAGAAGGAGAGGGAGGTGCAACCGGTGCAACTTCCGGTTCCTCTTCAGTAGTGATGATTTTCTTCCCCTTCCTCTTCGATGTTCCGTGCTTCTTTCTTCTCTTCGAAGAAGACTCACTCCCTGGAGTAACAAGATTGGACAAAACTACGTCATCAGAGGGAGTCCGCTCCGGGGAGATCTCGCCTCCTTCAAGTCCCTCGTCCTTCTGCTCTTGCAAAGCGATAGGGTCATCCAAGCCATGAAGAGCCTCAATCTGTTCCTCTTGTGACCCGGGCTGTGAAGCAGAAGGAGGAGTCACCTGAAGAGACGGAGGAGGGATAACCGGAGGAAGTGAAGTCTGCACAGCACTTGGTGTTTCAACTGCAGAAGAAGAGAAATTAAAAATATTAGTATCTCCCCGAAAGAAGGGAGATATGGGTTCGTCGAGATTCAAGAAGTAATCGAGAAGCTCATCAAACTTTTGAGGAGTAAGCAAGCGATCCACCTGAATCGGACCAATGTCAAAATTACCTGAAGATGTTTGCTTCGTTAGTTCAATCTCATAATTCTGAGCCCCGATATCCTCCAAAGCCTCATCATCAGTAGGGGTGATTACCCCGGTTCTTGTAGGAGGCAGCGAATGAGCACTGGAACCTGTAATGTCCACTTCAGAAGAAACTAAAGGACGTTCAGAAATGGTAGGTGGTATTTCTTTCTCAGAACGTTCCCCTTCCGCCATTCCGGCCCGTACCCTGGCGAGTTGCTCTTTTCCCTTGGCAAGAGCGGCGCGGGCATCATCATCGAGATAATGCTCTTGAAGAGCTGTCTCAGCGTAGCCAGCACCTTTACCACCTAGCATATCAAGTGCTGCCTCCCAAACTTCAGCTAATGTAATTTCATATTTAGGGCCTAGAAAGGCAAGGCTGCCACGCCCCAAAATGCTGTGCAGATAGAAATCAAATAATGTGGAGCTAATGTCAGCTTTGGTTGCTGGATGGGCCTCTTCGGCCACGAGTTTACCAGCAACAGCCTCGTCACGCTCCTTTTCGGCCATAGCAAGTCGAGCTTTTAGCATCTCTATCTCCAAGCTTTGAGAGCCGGTCTGTTCTCGCAGCTGTAAGGTTTCAGCGCGATATTCTTCTATGACCTTCTCTTGGTGTGTAAGCTTATCTTCGACTGCCCTTTGACTGGCATGCGCATCTCGTACTTGTTGCTGAAGCATGCTCTCCTTTTGAGAATGGAAAGTAGATGAAGTAGCTAATTCTTCCTTAAGCTTTTCTACTTCCGCTTCCAGTTTTTCATTATAGGAAGCAATACTTCTCATTTCGGCGTCATGCTGTTCGAGAGTCTTCTGCCACTCAGCCTTATCGTTCTCCATTGTGAGCATAGCCTCGAGATTGGCTCGGTTAACCCTCTGAAGCTCGTCGACAAGTTTTTGTCAGTTCGACATTCTTTCAATATCGGTCCTGACAGCGTCAAGATTTCGTAGCATAGCCGATTTGTCAAGAGGAACCAAGTCGAGATCAAATCGAACCCCTCTCAGGCACCACTGAGGGAATCGACTTTGAAGAGTGGGAGGACCTTGCCCAACTTGGTATGCGGGCCGGTTGATGATTGTTTGAATGTCGGAACGAACGGGGGCAGGAGATTCGGCAGGAACATTTTGAGAAACTGTCGGCATTATTTCTTCAGTAAGTTTAGCCCTCTTGCTAGAAGAATCGTCCATGTGACCTTTACCTCTCTCATCACGAGTCTTTCTTTTTTGGGTATCATCATCTCTGTAGGGAGGGTCATGTCTTTCTTGTTCTCTTCGGTGACGTTCTTCATATGCTCGTCTCTCGTCTGCTTTCCTGATGGCCCTCTCTTCATCCGATTCTCTGTAAGAGGGGAGGTGACGCCTGTAATCATATTGGCTACGCCTCCCGTAGCGCTGGAAATCATCATAATATGAACTGCTGCGCCCCATTGGAGAATCTGGAATAAAAATAATAAGCTTTAGAAATCTTTAAAGTATAAGAAGATGAATGCATAGAAGTGCTGAAAAATCCTAAGTGTTGTGTAACGTGTAAACTACACGCATCAAGTTACAGACCACTCTGTGGAGTAGAGGTAGTGATAACTTGAATGGAAGGAGTTGACATTTGTTGTAGAGAGGATGTCGCCTCAATTACAGAAGAGATAGTTTTGGAAACATCATCTTTGAAAAGTTCTTGAGAAGTCACAATTAAATCGCTCAACCCCTCGAAAACATCATCGCCATCATGTTTTTTGGGACTGGCTTTCTCAACTCCTTCGTCAGCAAATCTTCCGAAAGATCGTGGAGTTTCTTCCTCTTCGATAACTGGGGCAAGTGCGGACTTGTCGGACGACCCCGCAACGTCCTTCGGAATTGAACACTTCACTAGTGGAGTTTCTATAGAGGTTCCTCCCTGCTTGTGCTCTTTAATAGAGACCGGGGCATCAGGAGTTTCCGTCGGAGAATCGGGAATTTCAGTTGGGACTTCACGAAGCTGAGTGAAGCGAGAGGAATGAAGAAGCCCATATTGATGTAAAAATCAATCATTTAACAAGAACTTTATACTCCTCTCTTCTGCCGCCACGGCGTTCAATCTCTCAAAAATTTGTTTATAGCATGGATCTCTAGAGGGAGGAGGAAGTGCTAAAACAGGAAAAAAAAGAAGCCAAGTTAGCGTTTAGCAACCCAAATTTCGAAATGCCCAAGAATGGAGAAATAAAAGCAGGAAAATCTTACTTCTTACTCTCCAGATGGCATAAAATCCTGGAGGACAGCGGACAAAGAAGTATTGATTTAGAAATCCATGAACACTTTCAGGAAGATCGATGATGAGCTTGCGGTTTCGAGCACTCCTTATAACTACGATAGAGGGATGATCTTTAATTTTTGTGAATGAGCAGAAGTAGCAGATTTCCTCAAAGCTCGGTAATCGGCCCAGAACTCTACTAAATAGCACACATAACCCCATCAGAATGGCATGACCATTGGGGTGCAATTGGAATGGAGAGATAGATAGTCGAAGCAGGAACTGCTGAAGGAAGTCATTGAAAGGTGGTATGGCACCGCTCAAGCACATTTGGCGGTTGACAGCAATAAAGCCAGAAGGGGGCCTATCTGCAGTGTCATTTGGCCCCGGCAGTAAGGCATCAGCTTCGGCAATGCCAAACTGGATGAGCAATTGGTTAAACACCCGCTGATTCAGAGTTGTAGGAGTTCTCTCCGGAGGGTTATCCAACAAGTTGGCTACTGGGAAGACATCTTCAGCCTGGCCCATCGGTTCTTCTTGTTGAGATGTCATTCTACACAAGCAACTGGGTGTTCAAATGCGAAGTTGCACGTTTCCTAAAAGTGTGAAGTGTTGTGCAGAACTAATGAAAATAACAAGTAAATACAACTGGAATTAAACTGGTTGACGATTGATCGACTATGGTAATTTCAGAACTTGTTAATTTAAAGTTCAAGCATAATATTAGTGCAGGCTGATCAGTTTCAATTGACTGTTTCAGTGTTGCTTTAATATTCTACTTGAAATCGATAGCACTTCGTTCACACGATTTGTTTAAGTTAATTATCTTTTATTAACTAATCTGTCATTAGATATGGGCAGTCGATGACAGTATATTCGTCCCAGTTTTCTGTGAATGTTGTATTGAACAGATTGTTAGCCTGCAAGTCAAAATAACCTGTGAATGAATGCAATAAAATTCAACAGTTCAAAGTTAATGCAATGGTCCAAAGTTCAAGCAGAATTCACGCAAGTCCTAACTCGTCAACGGCTCAAAAATTTTGAGTCGGCAGTGCCCTAAGTCGTAAGTCGTATAAAAAGGGAGAAGCTCTGGTTCAACTCAAGGCTTAGGCCGTAAGTCGTGAGTCGTGAGTCGTAAGTATCTCGGCCACGACTCAAGGCTTAGGTCGTGGGGCATGTTGGGTCGGATCATGGTTGTTGGATCATACAAAAATGACCGAGTCGTACCAAAAGCAGTATTCGAATCAATCTGACCAACTAATCACCTAACTCCTAAACCAGGTTGCCTTCTAACCCATAAACCATTTCACTCCTAACCCGTTAATCTTCTAACCTTTAACCCATTAAACCAATAAAACTCTCAATAAACAACCCCGGTCTTATCACGCCGCTAAATCACCTCAAGACGAAAATCATCAGATCAAGCAACCCTACATCCCTTGATGGTTAGAATGACCGAACTCGCAAGACTCGAGGGAGTAAAATGAAGGTAGGGACAGAGCGCATAGGTTAACGATGATCGATAATTGGAAGGGAAGCAAGATTGCTTACGTAATGTGGTGTCAAAGATGATCAGAGGAGAGTCGAGTTGGAATCGCCTGTGAGAACTTAGAGGTGCGTTAATGGCGGATGCAGTTTAGAAGATCGCTGATAAGAAGTAGGAGATAGGAGGAACGAGTCAAGCGTTTTATATCCGGAAGAGCTGAAACTCGAATCGGCATGCCCGGGTTATGATAAGTCGAAGCACACGACTTACGACTTAAGCGTGTGCTTCGAGGGGCAAATGTTAACCCCGTTCCAGCCTACGAGTTAAAGGAGTTGACAACTTAAGGCCCGGGACGAGCCACGACTCAGGAAGCCTCACGACTCAGGAAGCCTCACGACTCATCGAGTCACCGACTCAAGGAGTTAATGACCTAAAGCTCAAATCTACTTAAAGGGTTACGACTCAAGGGGTTAACGGTTCACAAGGCAGGACCGACTCAATGCATTACCGACTCATCAAAGGCTTGGCCCCAGCGACTCAACAGGTTCACGACTCATCATAAGAAACGACTCAAGAAAATTGACGACCTAAGAAATGACTTGATGACTCATAACTCAGGATGACTCGTCCGCGACTTAAAGCCACTGAGTCGTACTCCGTTGCTACAATGCATGACCCAGTGAGAATTGACTCGCCAACGACTCAAGACTTAACTTAGAATCCAGCAAGAGAATGAGCTAGTGAGAAGACCAAATGAGCCGGCCACGACTCAACTTGACTCGGCCACGGCTTAGCCTGAGTCGGTCACGACTCAGGACTTGGGCAAAAAACTTCTATCCAGATTTGCCTATAAATACATGGCCACCCCCAACATTCAAGGGACTTTTGGCTGATTCATTTCAAGCGCCGTTACTCTGCTGCATTCTAAACTGCTTCGACACCTTCAAGAAACTTCATGAAGAAATCAAACATGTCAAACATGTGTTCAAAGATTCGGATCGACATTGAAGTTTAGGCTACTTGTTCAAAGTCACTTGAAATTCAAAGTGTGTTGTAGTCAAAGTGTAACTGCATTGACTTGTAATCAAATCGTCAATAAAGATATTCAAATTGACGTAGGCTATCTCTCAAGCCGAACCACTATAAAATTGCTGTTGTTTACTGTTTTTTCACTATTATCTGCTTATAATCTGTTCCCGAGTTATCGGGTGGTGCTTTCACGATCTCACTTTACACACCGGGGTGTTAGCGTTCAAATTCCAGCGTTAACATTAACTATAATCTTCAGTTAATCACTTATGTTAATTATCATTCATGGATTAACTTTTAAGTAATAAGCTAACATTTTTATGATTTAAATTGTTTTAACATATGGTTTATTTCTAATTACAAAAATCAATTTAAAGTTATTAATTTAATTTCAAATATAAATTAATTAATTAATTAGTCAAACCATCTTTACATCACTTACCATTATTAAACTTTTAAACAAATATTAACCTAAACTATTAATTGCTTAATTATTTAATTATAAAAATGTTAAACAAAATTAGGTTGTATGTTCGCTTGGTAAAGGACCCGAGTCCATCCCCCTTTCTACTCGTTACGGTCTCGAGTTCCCCCTGTTTCCTTGCGTCTCTCTCCCCATCTTCTTCTCTCTTTTCCCAGTTCTTCTTCTCCTCATTATTTTTTTTAGTTTAAGTAAATTAAAAACTGCAGTTAAACCTCACGCTCACGCACGGTCCTAACTCGAGTCATCCCACCCTTAAACCCGACAAACCATTCGAGTATCACTCGATACGAAGCCGCCCATTCTCACCGACACGCCCACGCCACCGTGCACGTGCATGGTGGTTCGCCACCCCTCCCGTGGCTCATGCTACCTCCAGCAACCCACAAATCAACATCTCACGCGAAAACAAACTACACTTCATCGCTATATACTCAAAATCGGAAAAGAGCCAGAAGCTCGAACTCGAAACGCAAACACTCCACCGAAAACCACCACGTTCGCCCAATATTTAACACCGGAAGCAAAGCCCCTCCGCTCACGCCAAGACCATACCCTCGACAACCTCCACCTTGACGCTCATCACACTCGATCGTCCCAGTGTGACGCAATTTAAAATTACAGAGCACAGGGAAAACTCCAACTAAAACCCTACTTGCGATTCGACTGTAAAATCCTTGCATTGAATAATTTTTTTTGCATTTTTCCTGATATACACAAGTATCAAGCAAGCCCCAACAAGAATTTCAACTTCTAACATTAGTAGAATCATCAGATATTCTCGAATAAGTAATTTTGGTTCACTTTGAACCGCACCTATTATTCTTACTTAAAAATCATTATTTTTATGTTAAAATCTTAGCTTTGAGTGTTTAATCAAGAAATAAATTCAAAATAACAAATTAGAATATTTGAATTTTAACATTTGTTTCTTCTTTACTGTAACTTGAAAATCAGTGCTTAAGCTACACTATTCACCTTCAAAAATTCTTCCAGGCCCTGATTTTGGTTTGAACAAGTTGTTTAACTTAAATTATTAAGTTTAAAAATTTATATGAAGAAGTATTTAATGTCTTCTCTGCTTCACTTTGTTCAAAACTTGAAATACTGATCAAGAACAACCATATAAGTTCCCAGCACAAACAAAACATACACAGAATTATTTGTTTAAACTATATCAAGAACATATCATTAAAAAGCAAATATATAAGCTAAATTTGAAATCAGTTTGTTTACTCACCAAAAACAGTTTGAACAGAAGGTAATGTTGAAGAAACTGCAATTGAACTACCCTGAAACCTTCTTAAGTTTCCTGTCTTCTGTTTCCTATTTTCTTTGTTTGATTTTCTGTTTGAAGTTAATGTATATTTGCAAAGCAAATAAATGTTTCTCAGGTTTGTTTTTAAGCTAAAGTTTGTATAAATGAACTAATGATATAGGTGTGTGTGTATATATATAAAGAAGCTACTGATCAGGTTATAACTGGTCAGAGTGCATTTGATTTCTCATCCTATTTTTTTATTATCCAAGACATATACACTGTTGTATGAAATCATAAAGAGATTTCGGCTACCTGTACTTGTTAAATAAGAAGTTAGTCTAATTAATGCTTATGCCCTTAATCATGATAGCAAGTAATTAATATTTACTAATAGTTGCTATTTGTACAAAATATTTATTTCATTTCGGCTAGCATCTTTTGCAAGATACAGATTTTTGTTTTTATTATATTTCTAAAGTGAACTTTGTTTTCTTATGCATATGTATTTCCTGCAGCACCTAAGTTTATTACTGGTTTACATGTTTAGTTTATTTTATTTTTTCTGGATACAACACTAAATTGCTGTACATATGCATATGTGATCATAGGTAATACATAAAGATATTTTATATTAAATTTGTGTCTTGTCTCTTGCATACATAATTTACAAGGTATCTTTGTTATAAATTTTTATTAAAGATTTTGACTTTATTTATTTTAATTTATTTGCACTTTAGATTTTCAAGCATTTGATTCATAGCTTTGTGTTTGCATTTTTATATTGTTAGTTATATTTTCTATTTTATAATTATGGTGTATAGTTATGTTTATGTTTTAACTTTATCATTTTAAAACTAAAACTGTATTAATATGTATCTTATCAAATAATAAAATATTGAATCTTTGATTTGATTTTATTGAATAAGACAGATTTTGTTTTAATGGATTTGAAGCATTCTATTTAAAATTTTTAAATCAAAATTTTGTTTCACAAACATATATAATTGTTAAATATCCAAGCTCTCATCAATTTAAACATTGACAAGCTTATATTTAATTTAAATTAGATTAAATATGCATTAAAATATGCCGTCAAAATTTCTGGGTTGTTACATTCCTTCCCCCTTAAAAGAATTTCGTCCCCGAAATTTAAACAATAGTTAATTTTAAAGCTTTAATATTAACCATCCAAACATACATATCATTCATACAATAGCAAACAAACAACAGCCTATTCTAACAAACATCACTAGTTATCCGAACATAAATCCGGATAAGCACTCCTAAAACTATCGAGAGTTTCCCAAGTACAATCTCTAGGATCCTCACTCCATTGCACCTTGACGAGTTTCACCACTTTGTTCCTGAGTTGCTTCTCGTCTTGGTCCACAATCTGAACTGGATTTATGACCACAGTTAAATTGGGTTCAACTTCCAAATCTTCTTGAACTACCGGTTCTACAACCAGTGAGGGATCACGAACAAATTTCCTCAAATGCGATACATGAAACACATTGTGAATCCCAAACATCCGCTCTGGCAATTCAATCCTGTAGGCTACAGCTCCAATTCTTTCCAATACTCAAAATGGTCCAATGTATCTCAGAGCAAGTTTTCCCGTCTTTCCGAATCTAATAGCACCTTTAATTGGGGAAACTTTAACAAAAACCAAGTCTCCGATCTCGAATTCCAATGGCCTTCGTCTTCTATCCGCATATTTCTTCTGACGATCTTGAGCAGCTTTCATGTTTTTCTTGATAAGCTCAAACTTTGCAGAAGCTTCTCGAATAAGATCGAGTCCGAGCACAAGACGATCCTTCGATTCAATCCAACAAGATGGAGATCTACACGGTCTTCCGTATAAAGCTTCATAAGGAGCCATCTTAATACTCGCTTGATAACTGTTATTATAAGAAAATTCCACTAGATGAAGATGGTCCTCCCAAGATCCTCCAAAATCTAAAACACAAGCCCGTAGCATATCCTCAAGAATACGATTTAGCCTCTCCGTTTGTCCGTCTGTTTGAAGATGATAGGCTGTACTCAATCTCAAATCTGTTCCCATTGCTGAGTGCAGAGCTTCCCAAAATTTGCTAGTGAAAATAGGGTCACGGTCACTTACTATGCTGATTGGGACACCATGCAATCGAATTATCTCCTTCAAGAAAATTTCCGCCAAAGAAACTGTAGTTCGGGTTGCCTTTACTAGTATAAAATGGGCACTCTTAGTTAAACGATCTACAATAACCCATATACCGTCATTCCCTTTCCTAGTTTAAGGCAAACCATCAATAAAATCCATCGAGATCATTTCCCATTTCCAGTTCGGAATTTCTAAAGGTTGCAATAACTCGGCAGATTTATGTTGATCACCTTTAACTTGTTGACAAATGGCACAACTGTTCACAAATCTAGCAACATCCTTCTTCATATTCGGCCACCAGAATACTCTCCTCATATCTTTATACATCTTTGAGATTCCAGGATGAACATTCAATTTAGAACAATGACTTCCAGACAATGCTTCCTGCCTCAATTCCTTGTCATTCGGAACACAGATTCTCCCGTTGATCCTTAGTGTTCCTTGGTCATCAATTTCAAAACTAGGACACTGACCTTTCCTGACTCTTTTAATGATCCTCCTCAACATCTTATCAGATTCTTGCTTGCTTGAGATCCTTTCAATAAGAGATGGAACCACTTCCAGAAGAGAAAGAACCGCGTTCCTGCTGAGAGCATCAGCTACGACATTCGCTTTCCCCGGAGTGTACAGAATATCCAAATCATAAGATGCAAGAAATTCAACCCACCGCTGCTGTCTCAGATTAAGATCTTTTTGGGAGAATAGATATTTCAACGGTTTGTGATCCGTGAACATTTCGAATTTCTCTTCCAAAAGATAATGTCTCCAAATTTTCAGAGCAAAAACAATGGCTAGCAGTTCAAGATCATGCGTAGCATAGTTCTTCTCATGAGGTTTTAACTGCCGACTAGCATACGCAATAACCCTTCCGTTCTGCATCAGAACTGCTCCCAAACCAACAATACAAGCATCAGTGTGAACCTCGAATTTGCTTTTCCCATCCGGAATAGCAAGTATTGGTGCACTAGTTAACCTTAGCTTTAATTCCTGAAAAGCTTCTTCGCACTGAGGTGTCCATTTGAATTTTGCTCCTTTCCTGGTCAGCTTAGTCAGATGCGAAGAAATCTTGGAATAATCTCTGATAAATTTCTTGTAGTAGCCAGCCAATCCTAGAAAACTGCGAACTTCCGTCGGTGTCTCTGGCTGTTTCCATTCCAGAATAGTTTCAAGTTTCGCTGGGTCTACAGAAATGCCTTCACCAGAAACAATGTGCCCTAAAAATTTAACTTCCGATTTCCAAAAAATGGCACTTCGAAAACTTCGCCTTCAACACAAGCTTCCTCAGAGTCTCCAATACAATCCTCAAATGTTCCCTGTTCTTTTCTTCGGATTTGGAATAGACCAAGATATCATCAATAAATACCAGCACAAATTTATTCAACACATCCCTAAAGACTCGATTCATGAGGTCAACGAAATAGGCAGGAGCGTTGGTTAATCCGAACGGCATAACCAACCACTCATAGAAACAGTTCGGTCCCCTAAATGCAGTCAAGGGAATACTGTCTTCAGCTACCCTCAACTGGTGGAAACCTGAAGCTAGATCCAATTGAGAAAAGATAGAAGCATCATGCAACTGGTCAAAAAGATCATCGATACGAGGAAGAGGATATTTATTACGGATAGTCAGTTTGTTCAATTCTCTATAATCCACACAGAACCTCAGTGATCCATCCGATTTGGTCACAAACACCACCGCCGAACCCCAACAAGAAAAACTGGGTCTAATCAATCCCCTCTCTAAAAGATGTTGAGTCTGCTTAATTAACTCTTCTCTTTCCCTAGGAGCCATTCTCCTACTGGGCTGAATCACTGGTACAGCTCCTGGAATCAAATCAATACGAAACTCTATTTCTCGATGTGGTTGCAGACACTTAACTTTTCAAAAACATCAGCAAAATCTTGAACCACATCGATATCTTCGACACTCTCTTCAGAAGTCTCAATTCCCTGTAAAAGACTGCTCAAGTGAATTCCAGAATTATCACACGACACTTTGGCAATTCAACCCAGATCAGTTTCCAACGAAACTGTTCTTTCATCACAATTCAAAACGGCTTTATACTTATCCAGCCAATCCATACCAAAAATAAGATCAAATCCCTTAAAATTCAACACTTACGAGTCACAAGAAAAACTGTGGGATAGATGAGAGATCTTTAAGTCCTTACAAATAGTGTCTAATTTAGTCACCCCTTCTATAGGATTAGATACCAAGATAGGACTGTCTACAGAACTAGGGGTAAGAGAAAACTTTTCAACAGAGTCCAAAGAAATAAAACTCAAGGAAGCACCCGAATCAAACAAAACTCTAATATATTTTACATCTAAAAGTAAAGTACCTTCTAATACTCCTTTGCCCACCGTAGAAGAAGATGGTCCGGCTTCCAAAGAAAAAGCTTTATTCTGAGGTGCCCTCTGCAGAAGTGGACAGTTCTTGATCATGTGTCCTGGCTGATGACAATTAAAGCACAATGATTTCTGAACCATAGCTGATCCTGGGCCACTCTGATGCGGTTGTTGCTGCTGTTGCTGGAACCCTTTCCTAGGACACTTATTTGCCAAATGCCCTTCCTGATGACAAATGTAGCACTTCCGAGGTCCGTTGTTACTCCGAAGTTTCTTCTTATTCGGCTTCCTCCATTTGGGATCGAACTTTCGCTTATTCGGATTAGTGAAATTCCCACTTGAAGATGCAACTGGAACCACCGGCTTCTTACTCATCAAACTTTCATATCTCAATGCCATATCAATCAAATCAACAAAAGATCCTTTCAAAAGCACCATCAATTTTCCATGGAATTCAGGCCTCAACCCTTTCACAAATTTCTCATTCTTTTTCAGAGGAGTATCGATGAGTCCTGGTCCATAACAAGAGAGTTCATTGAATCTGGTTTCATACACCGAAATGGACATACTACCCTGCTTCAAATACGGAAAATCCTGATACAATTGGGTTCTCCCTGCCGTTGGCACAAACTTCTCTTCAAACAACTGCTTGAATCTGTCCCAAGAAATGTCATCCTTAGAAATATTTGCAATAGTTGAATCCCACCATGCTGCTGCACCACCTTGCAGTTGCCACGATGCCATATGCCTCTTACGCTCATCAGTCAATCCCGTGCTCTTGAAAATGCGCTCACAAGAGCGTAGCCAGTCTTGAACTTCAATTATTAACTCCAAACCTTTGAATGGTTGCCCTCCAAGATGTTTGAAATCCTTGCATAAGGCTGCAAAGCTAACTTGAGACGGTACTGGATTGATAGCCTCACTAACATTTTGACTCTGTCCTTTATCTGTAGAAGTACTGGCCCTAACTCTACCTCTTCTTCCTGAACTCATGTCGGTCACCTGAACAGGTAACTCAACCAATTTAGATAGATATATATAATATTATATGAAAATACAAATACGCACTCTCAAGATAAATATAACTTAAGAGCCTAGGTACTCGCTTTACCTAGCGCTCTGATACAAACTGTGACGACCCGCCTTTCTCAACCCAGAAAGACGTTTCATCATTAAGAAAGAAAGGGATAGAAATAGAAATGAATAGAAAGAAAGAATAACAACATCAGAATCTCACAGCGGAATGGAACAAAATATAATACATCAACATACTATTACATAGTTATACATACATCAGAGTCAAACAATATCATATAACAGGACTTTCATATACATACATGTCCATACACACATCCAAAATACAGCATACACTAACTACACAGCGGACTACATATATAGATACATACGTCTGGTCTTCTCCCCAAAATAGCCCCTTCAGAAAATCAACACTCCCAAATACCTATCACTTGGCTACTCATAAAAATTTGAGTACCCAAGAGTTTATGAAAAACAAAATATAAACTCCGGGTCAGACTTTGAAAATCATTTGAAAATAAGGTATCACGTAAGACTCCCCACAAATAAATACGGGAAAGTTTTTACCTTACGCTAACCAAAACATTTTATAGGAAATTCTGTGATATTATAATTGTGTCTATGGTTTTCATGTAAATAGAAAATAGCCGAAATTGTTACATCTATTAAATTCCAGCTACTAGCCACGAAAGTGGGTAATACAAAACAAAACCGTAGGGTCTCGTGGGGAAAATGTATTTCCAACAATGGCAGGGCTACTGGGGTACCGCCTGTCACAGTACGGGGCCTGGATCTCTGTACCGAGGATCATTCCCGACCCCCTACAACACAAGGCGGGAACCATTCCTTAGTAAACAGCCCCGAACAAGATAACCCCGCAGTTGTGGCCAACAACTGCTCACACAGCCAAAATAAAAAGGGACATCTGGACAGGGGAATATCTTGTCCTGCTTGGGCATGACCCACCTAACCTTGCTGCATCTCCCCTGTTTTAGCCATTTCCGATTAATGAGGCTTGAGGCTACGATTACCTTTATTAAACATATCTTAGAATGCTCATCATCCGCCTGACGATGTGTTGAAAGCATTCAGTCCATACAAGTTCGTTCCGGGTTCGAACGAAACCGAAGGCATTATCTCGTTACACTCATTTTGGAATCACCCTCAGAGTTAACGACGATAACCCTTGCATTCTGATAATCCATCTCGATCTCCATTTGATAAGTTACGACTTATCGTTTACTTTGGATCGATGTGGTTTTCGGAGAATCAAAGTTGATTCTTCCGATCCCGGTCTCATCGAAATCCAAACGCCATTTTAAAGGCCAAGTTATCTATTTAACTTAACAATTCAATTTAAATATCAAAATTAACATAACAGATATAACAGATAAATCATATACAGTTATCACAGATATCCATAATATATCCTAACATATCACAGAAAAATCATCAACAGATATCAAAGTCAATCAAGCATAATTATCAATGCATACCAAACAATTTGGTTTTACTTTACCAAATTATTTCCCCAAGAATAAACTATTTTATTCTGTTTAATTAATTACTGATTAATTAGCTTATTAATGATCAATGAATTAATTAGTTATCATTAATTGTTAATTTATTAGTTATCTAATCTTTAATTACTTATTTAATTAATTAACTTCTATTCATAAACTGTTACTGAATTACTCGGTTAATTAGTTGATTGATTCTTGTTAATTATTAACTTACTTATTAAAGATTAATTAGTTATTCGATTTGTCACAAATTATTTAAACTAATAATCTATTATCAATTTATTAACTATAATCTTCAATTACTCACTTATGTTAATTATCATTCATGGATTAACTTTTAAGTAATAAGCTAACATTTTTATGATTTAAATTGTTTTAACATATGATTTATTTCTAATTACAAAAATCAATTTAAAGTTATTAATTTAATTTCAAATATAAATTAATTAACATTCTAATTACTTTATATTAGTCAAACCATCTTTACATCACTTACCATTATTAAACTTTTAAACAAATATTAACCTAAACTATTAATTTCTTAATTACTTAATTATAAAAATGTTAAACAAAATTAGGTTGTACGTTCGCTTGGTAAAGGACCCGAGTCCATCCCCATTTCTACTCGTGACGGTCTCGAGTTCCCCCTGTTTCCTTGCGTCTCTCTCCCCATCTTCTTCTCTCTTTTCCCGGTTCTTCTTCTCCTCATTATTTTTTTTAATTTAAGTAAATTAAAAACTGCAATTAACCCTCACGCTTACGCACGGTCCTAACCCGAGTCATCCCACCCTTAAACCCGAGAAACCATTCGAGTATCACTCGATACGAAGCCGCCCATTCTCACCGACACGCCCACGCCACCGTGCACGTGCACGGTGGTTCACCGCCCCTCCGGTGGCTCACGTTACCTCCAGCAACCCACAAATCGACATCTCACGCGAAAACAAACTACACTTCATCGCTATATACTCGAAATCGAAAAAGAGCCTGAAGCACGAACTCGAAACGCGAACACGTCACCGAAAACCACCACGTTCACCCAATATTTAACACCGAAAGCAAAGCCCCTCCACTCACGCCAAGACCATACCCTCCATAACCTCCATCTTGACGCTCATCACACTCGATCATCCCAGTGTGACGCAATTTATAATTTACAGAGCATAGGGAAAACTCCAATTAAAACCCCAGTTGCGATTCGACTTTAAAATCCTTGCAGTGAATAATTTTTTTTGTATTTTTCCTGATATACACAAGTATCAAGCAAGCCCCAACAAGAATTTCAACTTCTAACATTAGTAGAATCATCATATATTCTCGAATAAGCAATTTTGGTTCACTTTGAAATCGTACCTATTATTCTTACTTAAAAATCATTATTTTTATGTTAAAAATCTTAGCTTTGAGTGTTTAATCAAGAAATAAATTCAAATTAACAAATTAGAATATTTGAATTTTAACATTGATTTCTTCTTTACTGTAACTTGAAAATCAGTGCTTAAGCTACACTATTCACCTTCAAAAATTCTTCCAGGCCCTGATTTTGTTTTAAACAAGTTGTTTAACTTAAATTCTTAAGTTTAAAAATTTATATGAAGAAGTATTTAATGTCTTCTCTGCTTCACTTTGTTCAAAACTTGAAATATTGATCAAGAACAACCATATAAGTTCCTAGTGCAAACAAAACATACACAGAATTGTTTGTTTAAACTATATCAAGCACATATCATTAAAAAGCAAATATATAAGCTAAATTTGAAATCATTTTGTTTACTTACCAAAAACAGTTTGAACAGAAGGTAATGTTGAAGAAACTGTAGTTGAACTACCCTGAAACCTTCTTAAGTTTCCTGTCTTCTGTTTCCTATTTTCTTTGTT
Source organism: Allium cepa (assembly GCA_030765085.1). Lineage (NCBI taxonomy): Eukaryota > Viridiplantae > Streptophyta > Magnoliopsida > Asparagales > Amaryllidaceae > Allium > Allium cepa. Next base: position 378,790,319 of record CM060942.1, on the reverse strand, counting down.
TAATTTTCTGTTTTAAGTTAATATATATTTGCAAAGCAAATAAATGTTTCTCAGGTTTGTTTTTAAGCTAAAGTTTGTATAAATGAACTAATGATATAGGTGTGTATATATATAAAAAAGCTACTGATCAAGTTACAACTGGCCAGAGTGCATTGGATTTGTCATCCTAATTTTTTTATTGGCCAAGCAATATACACTGTTGTATGAAATCATAAAGAGATTTCGACTACCTGTACTTGTTAAACAAGAAGTTAGGCTAATTAATGCTTATGCCCTTAATCATGATAGCAAATAATTAATATTTACTGATAGTTGCTATTTGTACGAAGATATTTATTTCATTTCGGCTAGCATGTTTTGCAAGATACAAATTTTTGTTTTTATTATATTTCTAAAGTGAACTTTGTTTTCTTATGCATATGTATTTCCTGCAGCACCTAAGTTTATTACTGGTTTACATGTTTAGTTTATTTATTTTTTTGGATACAACACTAAATTGCTGTACATATGCATATGTGAACATAGGTAATACATAAAGATATTTTATATTAAATTTGTGTCTTGTCTCTTGCATACATAATTTACAAGGTATCTTTGTTATAAATTTTTATTAATGATTTTGACTTTATTTATTTTAATTTATTTGCACTTTAGATTTTCAAGCATTTGATTCATAGCCGTGTGTTTGCATTTTTATATTGTTAGTTATATTTTCTATTTTATAATTATGGTGTGTAGTTATGTCTATGTTTTAACTTTATCATTTTAAAAATAAAACTGTATTCATATGTATCTTATCAAATAATAAAATATTGAATCTTTGATTTGATTTTATTGAATAAGACAGATTTTGTTTTAATGGACTTGAAGCATTCTATTTAAAATTTTCAAATCAAAATTTTCTTTCACAGACATATATAATTGTTAAATATCCAAGATCTCATCAATTTAAACATTGACAAGCTTATATTTAATTTAAATTAGATTAAATATGCATTAAAATATGCCGTCAAAATTTTCGGGTTGTTACAGTCTGCACCTGCTAGATCCAATTTCACAGTTACATACTTGATCAGCATTGTTTTGTCACTTCTTTGGTGTGTTGGAGACCACTTGATCACTGCATATCATTACATTGTCACTTGTAACGTTCATTTGAAACTGTAGCTTTTGTACTCGAGTCATGGTTCATATATTCATTGTGATGTCCACTACTCGACTTTGTAGTCGGGTTCCTTTATATGGCTAGTATAGTGCATCATTATTGTTGCATACGCATGTTTGTCTGTTCATGCTGTCCAGACCAGACCTTGTTTGTTTCTTTGGAATACTGTTTTGATGTTTCTAGCTGCAAGTATAGTTGTTGTGTATTACCATTGTTGTTATGTTGCTCCGTGTTGCTTTTGCCCAGGCCGTGCCTTATATTGGATTGTATATCCAGGTTTTGCATTGCATCACCATTGACTAATGATTTATTTTGTCTTTGGCTTGGCTTTGAAGTATTCCTTTGGTGCACTATGCCTTAGCCTTGCTTGTGCATAGTTCCATACATCTGTTGCATCCACATTGTCACTGTATCACTTTTGATATAGTTTGCATTTCAGTTGCACTTGATGTCTTCATTTGGTTGTATATGCAGTTTCATTTTGTTTGTAGTTGTGTTGAGTCCTGATAGTAGTAACTTGACCTCTACAGTTTTGACTTGCTGTTAGTATTGGAGTTGTGATGGCATCATCACTGTAGTGGTGAGGCTGTGCATGCGAGCGTGTACTACAGCCACACGGTATTGCTTTTATTGATATTCTATTTTGCTTTTGATTTATTGATCTTTTGCGTATTTCATATGCTGTAGTGGCGAGGCAATACAAGCGTGCGTGTACTGCAGCCCTACCCGAGTTGACGTTTTAATTGATATTTCAATTGTTTGAATTGTTTCGTGTGACCAATTCAATATTTTGAATCGTATTTTGATTTGGTTTAATTTGATGATTTTGTTGATATCTAATTATCTTTTTGATAATCAGATTATGTGTTTTTAATTAGTCATTTAATAAATAGATTTTGTTGTTAATTGCCGTTTGGGCAATTCTGTTGTTTTCTAAATTATCTTCACTGATAACCCTTTTATTTATCTTCGTTGATAATTTGAATTTATAGGTTTGTTGTTTAACACTTTTACGTGTTATATTTACCGTCATCCGATTTCCTTTTATTAAGGATTGGATAGGAGAACTTATTTTGACTTTCGTCTAACTGTTATTTAATTATCATTGCTTCTGTGCATTAATAACTGAGTTTGAATTAGACTGACCCGTGTATTATTTTCTTTTGAATTTAATACTCGGTCAGACCAAGTTATTACAGGTCGTAGATATCTTACTTTGGGTTGCTGCTTGAGCTATGTAGTCTTTTCTTATCTTTTGGGAGTAGTCGTCGTCATATTATAGTAGTCAGTGTATTTGTATAGGATGATATATATTCATGTATATTATTCACGAGAATGTACTTGTGTATGTAACTTCCAGATTCGACAGTTGTAGTTGTATCATATGTGCTGTATCACATGTATTGTAACTGACTTCAGTTATACATATATAAGACTTTTGTTATCTGTGTTCCGCATTTAGTTTAACTGCGTTATTATTATGTATACTGTCCTAAACTATTATGAACCATCGTAGTTCGTTTTATACTTGAATTGGGTATGTCGATGGGAGTGAATAAATAAGAGATGAAAAATAAAAATATATACCACTCCTATCGAGGTAAGCAATACTAGTGTAAGGTCTAATTACGGATGACTGCTTCTATCTAGCCTTATTCTTTGCAATAAAAGGCAGTATTTTTTTTAGTACTCTTTGTTATTGCAAGCATAGAGGTGGGGCGTCACATTATATTTGAAGTATCCGATTAAATGGCTCACTTTTTCATAAAGATTAATCTTATCTTTCTAAATCTACTTTGGTTTAACATTGATCTTAAAGTGGTGTTTGATAACATTTTTGAATTATGATTTGAGAAATTTAAGTGGTAAGGAAGAACGTTTAAAAAGGCCTAAAGTTCTAAAGGGATTTAATTTGAGACTTTAAAACGGGCCTTATTTAAAGATAATCCATTTATTTTTTTAAGTATAATTCTCTTTTAAAGTGACAGCTTTTAAATTTTGTTTCGAATGGAAGTTTAAACTTTGTTTAAAGCGTTATAAAAGGGACTTGAAATTTATGCAAGTATTTTAAGGGATTATTTGATATAATAAAGAAGCAGTATTTTTATAAAGGTTATCTTAGATTCCAAATCAACTTTGGTTTGAATGAAGATTTCAAGTGAGATTTGTATAGGTGATTAAACTTTGTTTAAAGAAGTTTTTAAAATATATTTTAAAAGAGGAAGAAATCATGGATTGCAACACTCTTGTTGTAGTAAATGTTTTTGAGATAAATAAGAGAATATGGACTATAACGTTTTCGTTATAGTAAATGATTTCAAGAAGGATGGGAGGAAGTCTTATTTTATAATAATTTATTTGTTTTATTATAAATAGTATACGAAATTTATTAATCTTGTACTATGTTATCCATAAAAATCTTCTCTAAGATAAAAGTATGAAGGAAGGGCCTATAATCCAGGATTTGGAAGCGTCCATAAATACTGAGATGGATTCAACGAGTATCAAAGAAGGTTCCGTAAGCATCAAAGTGGGTTCCATAAGCATCAAAGAGGGTTCTGGAAGAGTTAAGGGAGCTTCCGATTGTTTTGAAGTAGCACTTTTGAAGACATCAAGAGGAAGTGAGGATTTTGACATCTTTGAAAAGACTTCCTAAGCATTACGAAGGATGCTTTCTTTATGTTCGAAAGAGCCTCTATATACATCAAAGAAAACGTCTTTACATAGGTCAAATAGAATGCATCCACACCTATTGAACCCTTCCGTAGGCAACAAATTGTTTCACATATGTTAAGTAGAACTTCTGCAAGAGTCAAGTGGTATTGCAAATGAGAATGTGGCTACACCATGCATCACATAGTAGGCTTCCGCAATGGTTAAAGCCCGATACCTTCCCCAAGAGTCAACCACTTCAGTGAAAGTTACCTTCCGCAAATATTGAAAGTGTCCAATACTTTTATAAGAGTCAACAAAAATGCCTTCGGCAACCTACTAAGTAAGTGCTTCTGAACCAGTTGACCCTTCCACGAGGGTCACATTATCATTTACCATTCCATCCTCAATGAATGCTTTCGCAACCATCATAATAAAAGCTTTCGAAAGCATTATCACCTTTCATAAGAATTGTTTATATACATTCTGCACATTTTGGGACACCCTTTCGTGCTTATCCAAGATAGCTACATCATAATAAGTAATGCTTCTATACTTTTCGATGGAATCGAAGGCTTCCAGATCTTACACGAAAGCAACATTAGAGAGGCACTTTGGAGTCAACAGCGGCAGATGGTCATAGAGGCATCCTTTCGACTGAGTCAAAAGGACGGATGTGAAATGGTCCAGCCCGTGCTTATAAAAAAGACCCTAGGAATGCTGTTTTGGGGATGCGATTTTTCATTCTTCCACTCTTATGCTATTTTTGATTTGTAAAACCTAATTTATAAATCGAATTGGGCATTTCATTCATTGTAACACTTAAGCCTCTGTATTTATAAAGTCATTAATAAAGTGGATACTTAGCTTATTCAATCATATGGATATCAAATTAATACTTAAATATCATGTTATATCTTTGATTAGTTCATATATGGCTTCTGAAGAGGATCTCCTTATCATTACTGCTTTCGACACCATCGACATGGCTTGTGTCGAAGCCCTTGATTCAAATTCGTAACTTTGCTAGGTGTTGATCATTTTGAAACCCTTCCATCTATCCCATTCGAAGGGGTACCCTCCAAGGTTATTAACATCTTTGATATTGGTATCGCCGTCCAACATTCATCCCAGTAATTTCGACCATTTCAAAAACCATTGAAGGGATTCTTATCAAGTCAATTCTATTCTCAAACATGTTTGTTGGTGTTGACAAGTTTTCTTTTTAACATTTTTGGCGCTAGAAGGAGGGTTCGAACCTCCGCTTTCGAATAACCTTCTCTATAGATTAATTGCATAAATTTCTTCATTCGAATGAAGAATATGGTAAGAGAAAGTAGTAATAACGACATCCTAAATGAAGAAGCTATATCACAATTCACTTAGGAAGAATATATCGTCTTGAAATTTAACTTAGAGAATATGGAAATTGGGTAACCTTCAACCCTAATGAGATTTGAAAATAATGAGATTAAAGTCCATAATCTACTACAACAAGTGATGGTTAAGCGGGAGCTTCTTGAAGAGGCTCCATCTCAAGGATCATACAGTTTGTGGAAGGAAGAGATGAAGTGCAATCTCCAAATGAGGAAAAATATGAAAAGATAAACCAAGAAAGTAAAGTAGAAAAGTTCCTTGAGCAATCACATAGTTTAACCCCGGAGGACAATGAAGATCATTACAACATTCTCAACCAAATCACAAACGATATAGTAAAAGATTTACTCCTTGAACTGGAGAAATGTGTTATCCTACAAAATATTCCTTTTTGAGAAGAAATAATGGCAGTTAGCATTCCTTCTCATACTCAAATTCCCCCGCTAATGTATGATGGAACTACTGATCTAGACGAAAACCTTGTTGCTTTTGAAAGCTGGATGGATGCATATACCGCTTCTGGGCAAGTTTGTTGCAAACTCTTCACCATAACTTTCGAGGGATTAGTTGTCAAATGGTATAAGCATTATCGGAGAATAACAATCCATTTCTAAGAATACTTCTCTTATGAATTTGCAGCACAGTTTCACATATGTATAGATCCAATAATAGATTCCTATATGCTAGTTGATATCAAGCGAGAATCAGATGAATTGCTTGGTGAATACACACAAAGATTCAACACGGAAGCATTATAGGAAGAAATGCGACCGATGAAGAAAAACTTATGGTAGTTCATTCGGGGCTAATCAAGCAAACTCCTTTTGGAAGGAACTTCATGTTCATGGGTGTAAAGATTTACAACACTTCTATTTTCAAGAAGAGAAATTTATTCAAATGGAAGAAACGCATCATGCCATGAAGAAACCTTAGGAAAAATGAAAGGAAGGAAAGTTTAACTTCAACCATCCACGCAAAATGCCTAGATGGAAGGAGAACAAAAAAGACAACCGAATGGTCACATCTACATCCAGACCAGTTGAATTAAATAAATCTCCCTTCTATTTCTTTGCCATAAAAAAAGATGATGAAAATTTCTCCATTTCCTATAAGACAAGGACACACTGAACCTAGAAAGGGAAGAAACTATTGTGCCTATTATAGAGTGAATCGACATGAAACCGATAATTGCCTTATCTTGTCAAAAATAGTTCAAAATATGATCAAGTATGGGTTCACAAAATAATTTGTCAAAGAGGCTTAGAAGATTTTATACCTTGAAACCTTAGAATTCAAAATATGATCAAGTCTGGGAGGAGAATCCGTTTTCCAACTCGAACCAAGCTATGAAACCTTGTGGCATCTGTCTATTATGAATTTTCTTTGTTATAACTTCTTTATTTTGAATTGTACTTCGAATTAGTCATGTATTAACATAAAATTTGAGTGTCTTTACACATAAAAACAAAACCAGTCCATGGAATTCAACAGACCCTTGAAGCATAACAAATTTCCAGCTATCTAAAAAGAAGAAAGACTACTCAAATGCTTGGAACAAAATGACTCATACTTATCTCAAATCGTGAATCAATGTGGTGTAATGGCCTACTCCCATGGAACCTTTGATTATCGGTGATCTTCAGTTGTAAACTCATTCCTGATGAAAGGTAAATTTCCAAAAATCTCCAAAAAAAAAAGGATTCCTAGGAAAAGCAATCCCTTCTTCGTGAAAGTCTATTAGTCCACGCATCATGGCTTTTCAGACTCGGGAACAAAACATCTCTTTTTGCTAAGAAAAACCTAAGGAAGCATAACCATATATACTATAAACATTGATTCTATTTTTAATTGGTTATTCCACTATTTAAGGAGAATTTTCCTCGTATGTTTTCAAGAAAGTTGTTTTCAAAAGTCAAAAAGGGTTATCACTAATTACCCTATAAATAAAGAAATTACGTATTCATTTATTTAAAAAAATTAAACCGGCACAATCTTCAAAGAATATTATTTGGCATTAGTAAATGCGTATCAAGGATTTCTATCTAAGCATATTCTAACATTAAAAAAAATTCTAAAACCATTGGCGAAGAGAAGCCTATTCGTACTTTTGTAAGAATAGTTTTAAAGCTATCCAAATTTCATTAGCAAAAACTCAGATTAGAGAATCTTATTCTCGACTAAAAGACTATTGGTTCATGAATCATAACCTTTTAGTCTTCTATTTGAGATCTGTGTCTCTACTATGTGAATGATTTGAAAACACATGTAGAAGGTGTCATTAAGAAAAGATTCTTTTATCAAAGGATTCACTTACCCAAACTCCTTTTCAGAAAGCCATCCCTTAAAATATTAGAATTGTTCATTTACAAGAATTCTTTCTCTCAAAAAGAGAGTCTATGACAGGAAAAAAACTGATATTCAAAAGGATTTACACAAACATTTCAACTGGCTAGAAATGGTTTTCTTATACAAGTTTTAGCTTATGGCCAATCTGTAGCACCACCAAGAGGTAGGGGAGTCCTATACCCACCAACAGCCTATGGCTAATCCGTAGGGCCTCCTAAAGAGAGTTGGTCATGTACTTACCAATAGTCCACGGCCAATCCATAGCACCTTCTAGAGGGAGGGGTCCTGTACCCACCAAAGGCCTACGGCCAATCCATAGTACCTCCTAGAGGGAGGGTTAAAACTTCTAACGTACCATTCACCTCTTGGAGGGAGGGTCAAGTCCAGCACCCACTGGAAACCTTTTAGAGGAAGATCAACCTAACATATATTATATCTCTTAGAATCAGGGGAAGCCTCGAGGCGACACCAAACAAACAGAGAAGAACAAAGATGTCCATAACACAAAACAAAAGTCAAGACCCAAGGGAACAAAGGGTCAAAGGAATGAAGCCATCCACTAACTAAAAAAAAGTAGAAGCCTAAAAAAGAAGTACAAACAAAAGGAAAAAGGATGAAGATGTCCTACACTATAGACGGGAATGGATAAGTTATCCAAGACCATAGTCAAAAGTACAAAGTATTAGCTAGCAATCTTCAACACATCTGATGCGTGAAAAGTGTTTCCTTCAACAAAGAATTAAGAAATCTACATCCTAAAAGGAAATAGGAAACAAGTAAATGGATAAAGAGATCCACGGTTTGAAATGGAAAACAAAGATCTATACAAAAACTAAAGGCATGGAATAGATAACAAATTTTTACCACAAAGTTAAAAGTGACTTCATTCGAAGAATAGATTAAGTAAACCACTTCTAAATCCTTAGAAATAGGATGAACCATTATGCTAAGAGGTTAATATATCATATATATATATATATATATATATATATATATATATATTAATAAGTTATTTGGACCATTTCACTGCTGAAAGACCAAACAGTAGAACGAAACTTGCATAACTAAACGACCGACTAGTCAAACTGAGCTTGCACTACTAAATGGTTGGCCAACTGAACGGAACAACCTGCTAAACAGTTGAGAAACTGAATAACTTGTAACGACCCAGAATTTTTATTAATTAAAATTTGAATATTTAATTTATTTTAAATATTAATAAGTGAATTTATAAGTCGAATAAATTTTATTTCGAATAATTCGATAATTAAATCGATAATTTAATAAGTTAAATTCCAGAAATAATTGAAAATTGGGTTAAATATGATTGAAAATGATTTGTAAGTTTTATTTTATCATATTGAAGTTAGAAAGATGTTTTAGAACTTTTAAAATCGAATTAAAAGTTAATTTGTGAAAATTGAATATTTTAATATTTAAATCGACTAGTGAAAATAGCCAATTTTTGAACAGTCTCAGAATTGGACGAAACTAGTTCCATTGGATCCGTAATAGTTAGTTATTACCGGATTTCAATTTTCGTAGCAATCGGAGTTATCGTTTGATCGTGGCAGCTTGAAACGCATCTAAATTGTTTTTAATATTAATTTGGCGAGTTAAAATAGCCATTTTTCAAACTGTCTCGGATTTTGACGAAACTAGTTTCATCGGATCCGTAATGTGATATTATTGTAAGTTTTCAAATTTCGTGTCAATCGGATTTACCGTTTCTCCGGTACAAATTAAAACGCCTAGAAAATCGTTTAAATCAGTTTAATTTAAATTGAACGTTTATTGCCATAACTCGCACAGATGTCTGAATTAGCTTTCGAAACCTATTCCATTATGTCCGGAACGCGGGGTAAACCCTAGAAACGCTGGCTACGGCGCGTGAATCAGAGTTCGGAATTTCCGAAATGAATAGTGTTTCGTCGGTTCCCTATAAATAGCCCACCTTCACAAGAAAAAAAAAACCCTAATCCTATAGCCAGCCGCCACCCCCTAAACCGAAGGCCGAAAATGCTCCTTTCTTCTCCCTCATTTATCTTCCAATCCATTGATTATTATCAACAACTTCCAACTACAAAAACGTAGAGCACATCGAGATCTTCGTGTTCAACGGTGGAGATCGAGAATGGAGCTGTATTTCGTGAGATAGGAAGCCGCGTTCGCCTTCGCTTTAGGCGTGCAGTTCGAGGAGAGGAGGAGACCGAGTCGGCCTATGCTCTGGCCGAGCATGGAGGTTGGGTCGGCCTTCGTAGTGGTGGTCTCTGATCATACTGGAAGCGAGTGTGGTGATCGAAAAATCAAAACATAATATCGAGCTATGGGTTATGTGTTACGGCTAGTGTCCGTAGATGGATCGCGTGATGGAGAAGAAGGGAAGGCACGGCTGTGATTTGCTGGGTGATGGATCCATTGGCTTAGATTAGGTTAGGTTTAAAATAGTTAAATTATGTTGTAATTGTTTATATAAATTCGTAAAACTTGTAAAATGCATAACTTTTTCATACGAGGTCGAAAACACGCGAAACCAGTTGCGTTGGAATCGTATGGACGAGTACTACGTGATGGAATTGGATTGGAGTCGTTTGGAGTTAGTGAGAATTTTGGGTAAAATTAAACGTCCGTTTAATTTTATTCGAAATAAATCGCTAAAACGAAATTGAAATCAAGGTGAGAACTTCTCACTCAATCGAACCAGTTTCGATTTTATTTTAAATAGTTAGATTTAATATTGTTGAATGCATGTTTGAATGATGATTGTTATCTATTGATTGTTAAAATAGACATTATGCGCCGTTAGTAAGCGGATGTTATTTATTAAAAAGATATACCGCGAATATTTCATAAACAGTGAAATTGTTATTATATATAATAGCAATATATATTGGCATATGTATACATTGGAGTTATTGATTTCCCGCATTTGTATAGCGGATGAGACCCTATTGCGCCGTCCATTAAGCGGATAATATTTTAAATCCCATATACCGCGATAATTCCGTACTGGAGCGGAATTGGTATTGTGCTAATGTTTTTGGATGCAGGAAAACAGGTTGGAGGGATCCAACTGGATTCCTCAACAGTATTTATTTGATTTCAGATATTTTGATATTTGATGGATTATCATATCGATATATGATGTCGTTGTTGTCGTGATTGACTATTTGGTATGTAGCATCATTGGACCAAATTTGGAACTTTAAAATGATTTTTAAAGTGATTTTTGAAAATATACTATATGTTTGGAATTGATCCATTTTAAATAAATAAACGTTATAATTTTAATGTTATAAAAACTATGATCTTTGAGAAATATAGTTAAAGGTTGATTTTTGAAAATATGAGGCTAATGATTTTATAAAATAGTTTAATCAGGATTTTTGAATTTATTATAAAAGTTTAAATATAGGATTTATGAATTTGATTATTTTATAAATCAAAATGGTGAAATTATAAAGGGGATTAAAGATGTTTTAAAAGAATAATAATATAAATTGATTTATACAAAAGATTTATAAAATTGATAATTTATAAATGAAAATATTTGAATTATAAAACGAGTTTTTATAAGTGTTAGAATGAATTATGAATGGATTTCATAAATGAATGAAATTTATAGAATTATAAACGGTGAAGTTATAAATGGAATTTTATAAGCAGTAGGTTTATAAGATTTATAAAGTTATTGAAAGAATAGATTTGGATAAATAATTGAATCTTATAAGTTATAAGATTTATAATTATGAAGTTTAAAGGAACGATTGTGCAAACAAATAAATTCTAAGTATTTAACTTATAACATGAACTTTTGTTTTATAATTGAGTTATGAATGGAATATAGGGTAATAAAGGAATTTATAAACATTGTTTTATAAATTCGCAAACGACTTATTTTAAGAAGTAAATTGTTGTAACCTATTAATGGAGTTATATTCACGTTTTTGAACTGTGAATAATCCTTCAAAATGAAATGTATAGAAGCGATGAAATTGGTTAACGTAGTATATTCACGTTTTTGAATAGTGAATAATATGTTAAAGAAAATGTTTTGAATGAGATGTTTTAAATAGAGTTTAAACGATCTAACGATGTTTTAAATGTGTTGAGATCAAAACCATAGATTTCAACATTTATTGTTGAAATAGATGTTTTCGAGAAATAGAAGGAAATGGTGGACTATAACACTGTTGTTATAGTAAATGATTTCCGAAAGGAAATGTTTTGTATAGTATTGGGATCTATATATTTATTTTAATTTCGAATCCCTATACTAGTGATTTTGGGTTGTCGTAACGATGTTTTACGCAACATTCATTTTGGCCCAAATAAATATGGTTAAGAGAATGATTTCCTTAAAGAATGAAATATATACTTAATCTCGATTTAAGTATATTGAATATTTTCCAAGTGTTGAAAATAAATAAAATTTGTGAATTACTTATGAATAAATAAGTATGGAAATGTTTTTCCAATGTGAAATGAAACGTTTAGAGAATTTATCTTTTTGAAGATAAATTGAAAATGAATAATTGAAATCGGATATCAGTAGATATTGTGAAATATAAATTCACTAAGGAATTTATAAAAGAAAGTGGAATTTGTTTAAAAATAAATATTGATTTATTTTTGAAGTATTGAAATTATATATCTTGTAAAGATATTTTTGGGAAATAAATAATTTGGAAAATTATTTGGAATCTGGTGATGTGTGCATACCATTGATAGTTCAATAACCGACTATCAATATTTACCTTTGAAAGGTATTTGTTGTGATTTGCTTGGATTTGAATGCTACACTTATTTTTAAATTATTGCGCTCGTTATTCGGATTACCAATTCCGAATAGTGATACGACGTAATGGATAGCATTGAAGATCGGTGTTGAAGACCCGGTATTTGCGAGAGCGATAGGATGACCTGTCGATTGACTCTGCACCGAGTAGCTACGGTATTGAGTTCTCCATATGTGATGGGAAATCCGATCAGGATTGTGGATATCCGGATTGCAAGGACTTCTTTGTAAGTGCCTTCGGTTCAGTTCGAGCCCGGAACAGACTTGTATGGATTGTATGTCTGACATTACAAATTGAGATATAAAGCCGTTTTCTTTCAAATATATTTCAGTTGGTGGTGGAGAATTTATTCTTTTAGCTTAACACCCTTCTCTGAGACGTACGAGCTCAGAGGTTATGTAGTTGAATGTTATCAGCGATATATTCCCAATTTGGTAATGTGACATGCTGAGTGTTGCTGTGAAATGATCAGTGTGTTGATTATTTGTGATAGGATCATTTATTTGATCGTCTATCTTGGTGATCATTTCTATGATCATTTGTTGACCCAAAGCATGGCTTTTGTATAAAGTATGTTTTTGTGGACGTGACTTCGTCGAGCCTCACACCTCGAGAATGGTCAAAACAGGAAAGATGCGGCAAGGTTATGAGGGGTAGCGCCCTTTAGGGTATGTGCATTTCCTTCTGGAAAAAGGGTGGTATCATGGTATGGAGCCCAGATACTTACTCATGTTGAAAACACTTTATGATTGTGTGAATTGATTACGAGCGCTCGGTTAAAGGTCCCAAAGGACCGTGGGATGGCATACTCGGTCAGTCGTTACTCAGTTAGGGGTAACCCGGCCTTGTGTTGGCAGAGATCCGGTTTGGTTCTCGGGGATGTCCTTCCAGAGGCATTCTCATGTGGCAATGGGAAGTTCCTTGGCCTGATCATTCGTTGGAAATCCAATTCCCAATACGAAACCTTGTACGGTATTAGTTGTAGAACCTGCCATTTACTTATGGTGGTCACCACTGTTTAGATGGTAGCTATAGTAGGCATAGTTCGAAATGTCTATGCTGGCTAAGATTTATATCTTTATTTTCGAAATGAATTTTTCTCTACACTATGCACTAGTAATAATATCAAATGTTCTTTTTATTGCGTATCAAGCATCTTTGACTATCATAAGGAGAAATCTCCTCCGATTCTGCGTTTGCATTGTGTGTGTGTGCGGGAGGCCTTATGGTAGTCTAATTTTTAAAAGCACTGCGAATTGACTTTAAAAATATTCGTCTATTTTGTTTTCAAAGATAAATAAACTGTTTTGAGTTCTCACACCAGTCACATGACTGACTCGGAGTTTATTGTTTTCCTTCCTAAACTCTGGGTGCCCACCAATTTCCACACGGGCAGTCAAGAGTTAAGGTTTATCAGGATATTCAGGAGTTGCTGGAGGCAAGATGGATGGCATGGCGTATTACTAGTATATAGTATTTCTTTTCCGCTGTTTGTTGATGTATGTTGTTGTACACTCTGATGATGATGTAATGTAATGTATAAAATGTAATAACTGATATAGTTCTTTGTTTAAAGATTATTCATTTATTATTATATGTTGTTCCGCTGCGAATTGTGAGATTCTGTTATTGTTCTAATATTTTCTATTCCGTTCTATTTTCTATTTTCTTTTCTCTCTATTTTCTATTTTTTCTCTCTCCTTCTCTCTCTTTCTTTTTCTTAAAACCCTAAGTGTTCGGTTTTTCGGCATTCGATTTCTCGGCAGTTGATACAGTGGACGTATTGATGTCAGTTTTCGAAAGTTGAAGAATCGGGTCCTTACATTTGGTATCAAAGCATATGGTTAAGCGACAACCATGGTTCTGTTGGGTATTACTCATTAGAGATAGAGTCAGTAGTACTCTAGAATGAGTTTGAGTGTAATAATAGCTATGAGAGCGTATTTGTTAGTGAATATAAAATTGTTTTCTATTGTGATGATTGATTTATTGAGTGGCATATGAACTTTCGTCAGCACGGTCTCGACAACTATGCCGAAGGGGTTTCTAAACACTTGAATAGAACAATTCGGCACAGTATTGTTTTAAAATTGGGTAAATGGAATAATTTTACCTTGATTATATTTTATATATGAAGGAATAATTTTTCAGAATTATTAAAGTGTATGTAAATTGATTGTTTAGATGTTTGAATAATCTAAATAAAAGAATAATTGTATAAGCAAAAGAATTATAAGAATTGAAATTATAATTAAAGTGATTTACAATTGTTAAATAAACTTATATATATAAGAAGTGAAACTATACGAATATATTTATGAATATGAGTTGTAATAAAAATGAATATAAGCTAAAATGGAATATAACTTAAGAGATGTTGAACGAAGTTGATATTGGTATCAAAGTAAATTAATAAAGTTAAGTGATAAATATGAACTTGAGTTATGTAATGAAATTCAACTTTGTAATTGAATTGAATTAATAGAATTGAATGTTAATCAATTGAATGAAAATAATTGATATGAAATAATGAGTTGAGTGTTAATTCATTAAAATCTAATGTTATGAGAAGTTGAATAATTGAATGAAAATCAATTTAATTGAACCAATTGAAAGTGATGGTGTTAAACCAAATTGAAGGAATATAAATAAAGGAATTTGGTTGTAATAGATATACATTGGTTGTTAATTGGTTGTTAGTTGATTGTATATAATTCATTAAATATCAATGAAATTGGAAGCTAAAGTAATTGAATAAATTCAATTGGAAGTTAAGTGAATCTTAAATAGAATTGAATTTGAATTAGAAGTGAACCAACTTGAATATGGATTAGTGAATATAAACTAATTGAAAATGAATGTTAGAAAAAAACATCCACTGTAAATTAATCAGATGTGATTAAATTGAAAACCTATTTCATTGAATATTAATGAGAATATGAATGAATATTTATCGGTTATGGATGATAGTTGGTTGATGGTTGAATATATATTGCTTTTATTGCATTTGCTATGTTGGCATATATAGTTATTATGTTGCTATATGTTGTATATTGATACTATTGTCTATATACATGGTTCTCATGTTGTTTGTTGAGTGTTTAGTAGGTGCGGATCGCGTTTGCTTCGCATTTGGAGCTCGCTTTCGCGCTATATTAGCCGTATATGCTCGCTAAATAAAATATAAGGTACATATCTCGGATTACATACCGTACTTTTACACTTTTTTCCCTGCGGGATGCCTCATTACTTGATGAGATGTATATTTGTGATATATATACTGTCATTTTTTTTCGGATCGAGCCGCGCAAAGGAGACTATGGCGAATTTTTCCAAAAATTTAAGGCGTTAGAAAAAATTTGAGAAAATTGAAATTTTTTGAAAACTTTAACTTTGATTTGGAATTGAAAGTTAAACAATAGTAGTTGTTTTTGAAAAGATAACTAAGTATGATTTGAAAACTTAGTAAAGTAATGTGAGAAGTTTAAAATTTGTTTTGGGAAAGTTAATAAATTCTGTAACTTTTCTTACTTGTTAATTTCGAGGACGAAATTCTTTTAAGGGGGGAAGATTGTAAAGACCCAGAATTTTTATTAATTAAAATTTGAATATTTAATTTATTTTAAATATTAATAAGTGAATTTATAAGTCGAATAAATTTTATTTCGAATAATTGGATTTAATTGGATAATTAAATCGATAATTTAATAAGTTAAATTCCAGAAATAATTGAAAATTGGGTTAAATATGATGGAAAATGATTTGTAAAATTTTATTTTATCATATTGAAGTTAGAAAGATGTTTTAGAACTTTTAAAATCGAATTAAAAGTTGATTTGTGAAAATTGAATATTTTAATATTTAAATCGACTAGTGAAAATAGCCAATTTTTGAATAGTCTCAGAATTGGACGAAACTAGTTCCATTGGATCTATAATAGTTAGTTATTACCGGATTTCAATTTTCGTAGCAATCGGAGTTATCGTTTGATCGTTGCAGCTCGAAACGCTTCTAAATTGTTTTTAATATTAATTTGGCGAGTTAAAATAGCCATTTTTCAAACTGTCTCGGATTTCGACGAAACAAGTTTCATCGGATCTGTAATGTGATATTATTGTAAGGTTTCGAATTTCGTGTCAATCAGATTTACCGTTTGTCCGGTACAAATTAAAACGCCTAGAAAATCGTTTAAATCGGTTTAATTTAAATTGAAATTTTATTGCCATAACTCGCACAGATGTCCGAATTAGCTTTCGAAACCTGTTCCATTGTTTCCGGAACGCGGGGTAAACCCTAGAAACGCTGGTTACGGCGCGTAAATCGGAGTTTGGAATTTCCGAAATGAATAGTGTTTCGTCGGTTCCCTATAAATAGCCCACCTTCACAAGAAAATAAAAAAATAATAATAAAACCCTAAGCCTATAGCCAGCCGCCACCCCCTAAACCGAAGGCCGAAAATGCTCCTTTCTTCTCCCTCATTTATCTTCCAATCCATTGATTATTATCAACAACTTCCAACTACAAAAACGTAGAGCACATCGAGATCTTCGTGTTCAACGGTGGAGATCGAGAATGGAGCTTTATTTCGTGAGATAGGAAGCCGCGTTCGCCTTCGCTTTAGGCGCGCAGTTCGAGGAGAGGAGGAGGCCTAGTTGGCCTATGCTCTGGCCGAGCATGGAGGTTGGGTCGGCCTTCGTAGTGGTGGTCTCTGATCATACTGGAAGCGAGTGTGGTGATCGAAAAATCAAAACCTAATATCAAGCTATGGGTTATGTGTTACGGCTAGTGTCTACAGATGGATCGCGTGTTGGAGAAGAAGGGAAGGCACGGCTGTGATTTGCTGGGTGATGGATCCATTGGCTTAGATTAGGTTAGGTTTAAAATAGTTAAATTATGTTGTAATTGTTTATATAAATTCGTAAAACTTGTAAAATGCATAACTTTTTCATACGAGGTCGAAAACGCGCGAAACCAGTTGCGTTGGAATCGTATAGACGAGTACTACGCGATGGAATTGGATTGGAGTCGTTTGGAGTTAGTGAGAATTTCGGATAAAATTAAACGTCCGTTTAATTTTATTCGTAATAAATCGCTATAACGAAATTGAAATCAAGGTGAGAACTTCTCACTCAATCGAATCAGTTTCGATTTTATTTTAAATAGTTAGATTTAAAATTGTTGAATGCATGTTTGAATGATGATTGTTATCTATTGATTGTTAAAATAGATTTTATGCGCCGTTAGTAAGCGGATGTTATTTATTAAAAACATATACCGTGAATATTTCATAAACAGTGAAATTGGTATTATATGTAATAGCAATATGTATATATTGGCATATGTATATATTGGAGTTATTGATTTCCCGCATTTGTATAGCGGATGAGACCCTATTGCGCCGTCTATTAAGCGGATAATATTTTAAATCCCATATACCGCGATAATTCCGTACTGGAGCGGAATTGGTATTGTGCTAATGTTTTTAGATGCAGGAAAACAGGTTGGAGGGATCCAACTGGATTCCTCAACAGTATTTATTTGATTTCAGATATTTTGATATTTGATGGATTATCATATCGATATATGATGTCCTTGTTGTCGTGATTGACTATTTGGTATGTAGCATCATTGGACCAAATTTGGAACTTTAAAATGATTTTTAAAGTGATTTTTGAAAATATACTATATATTTGAAATTGATCCATTTTAAATAAATAAACATTATAATTTTAATGTTATAAAAACTATGATCTTTGAGAAATATAGTTAAAGGTTGATTTTTGAAAATATGAGGCTAATGATTTTATAAAATAGTTTAATCAGGATTTTTGAATTTATTATAAAAGTTTAAATATAGGATTTATGAATTTGATTATTTTATAAATCAAAATGGTGAAATTATAAAGGGGATTAAAGATGTTTTAAAAGAATAATAATATAAATTGATTCATATAAAAGATTTATAAAATTGATAATTTATAAACGAAAATATTTGAATTATAAAACGAGTTTTTAAAAGTGTTAGAATGAATTATGAATGGATTTCATAAATGAATGAAATTTATAGAATTATAAACGGTGAAGTTATAAATGGAATTTTATAAGCAGTAGGTTTATAAAATTTATAAAGTTATTGAAAGAATAGATTTGGATAAATATTTGAATCTTATAAGTTATAATATTTATAATTATGAAGTTTATAGGAACGATTGTGCAAACAAATAAATTCTAAGTATTTAACTTATAACATGAACTTTTGTTTTATAATTGAGTTATGAATTGAATATAGGGTAATAAAGGAATTTATAAACATTGTTTTATAAATTCGCAAACGACTTATTTTAAGAAGTAAATTGGTGTAACCTATTAATGGAGTTATATTCACGTTTTTGAACTGTGAATAATCCTTTAAAATGAAATTTATAGAAGTGATGAAATTGGTTAACGTAGTATATTAACGTTTTTGAATAGTGAATAATATGTTAAAGAAAATGTTTTGAATGAGATGTTTTAAATAGAATTTAAACGATCTAACGATGTTTTAAATGTGTTGAGATTCAAAACCATAGATTTCAACATTTATTGTTGAAATAGATGTTTTCGAGAAATAGAAGGAAATGGTGGACTATAACACTGTTGTTATAGTAAATGATTTCCGAAAGGAAATGTTTTGTATAGTATTGGGATCTATATATTTATTTTAATTTCGAATCCCTATACTAGTTATTTTGGGTTGTCGTAACGATGTTTTACGCAACATTCGTTTTGGCCCAAATAAATATGGTTAAGAGAATGATTTCCTTAAAGAATGAAATATATACTTAATCTCGATTTAAGTATATTGTATATTTTCTAACTGTTGAAAATAAATAAAATTTGTGAATTACTTATGAATAAATAAGTATGGAAATGTTTTTCCAATGTGAAATGAAACGTTTAGAGAATTTATCTTTTTGAAGATAAGTTGAAAATGAATAATTGAAATCGGATATCAGTAGATATTGTGAAATATAAATTCACTAAGGAATTTATAAAAGAAAGTGGAATTTGTTTAAAAATAAATATTGATTTATTTTTGAAGTATTGAAATTATATATCTTGTAAAGATATTTTTGGGAAATAAATAATTTGGAAAATTATTTGGAATCTGGTGATGTGTGCATATCCATTGATAGTTCAATAACCGACTATCAATATTTACCTTTGAAAGTTATTTGTTGTGATTTGCTTGGATTTGAATGCTACACTTATTTTTAAATTATTGCGCTCGTTATTCGGATTACCTATTCCGAATAGTGATACGACGTAATGGATAGCATTGAAGATCGGTGTTGAAGACTCGGTATTTGCGAGAGCGATAGGATGACCCGTCGATTGACTCTTCACCGAGTAGCTACGGTATTGAGTTCTCCATATGTGATGGGAAATCCGATCAGGATTGTTGATATCCGGATTGCAAGGACTTCTTTGTAAGTGCCTTCGGTTCTGTTCGAGCCCGAAACAGACTTGTATGGATTGTATGTCTGACATTACAAATTGAGATATAAAGCCGATTTCTTTCAAATATATTTCTGCCGGCGGCGGATAATTTATTCTTTTAGCTTAACACCCTTCTCTGAGACGTACGAGCTCAGAGGTTATGTAGTTGAATGTTATCAGCGATATATTCCCAATTTGGTAATGTGACATGCTGAGTGTTGCTGTGAAATGATCATTGTGTTGATTATTTGTGATAGGATCATTTATTTGATCGTCTATCTTGGTGATCATTCCTATGATCATTTGTTGACCCAAAGCATGGCTTTTGTATAAAGTATGTTTTTGTGGACGTGACTTCGTCGAGCGTCACACCTCGGGAATGGTCAAAACAGGAAAGATGCGGCAAGGTTATGAGGGGTAGCGCCCTTTAGGGTATGTGCATTTCCTTCTGGAAAAGGGTGGTATCATGGTATGGAGCCCGGATACTTACTCATGTTGAAAACACTTTATGATTGCGTGAATTGATTACGAGCGCTCGGTTAAAGGTCCCAAAGGACCGGGGGATGGCATACTCGGTCAGTCGTTACTCAGTTAGGGGTAACCCGGCCTTGTGTTGGCAGAGATCCGGTTTGGTTCTCGGGGATGTCCTTCCAGAGGCATTCTCATGTGGCAATGGGAAGTTCCTTGGCCTGATCATTCGTTGGAAATTCAATTCCCAATACGAAACCTTGTACGGTATTAGTTGTAGAACCTGCCATTTACTTTTGGTGGTCACCACTGTTTAGATGGTAGCTATAGTAGGCATAGTTCGAAATGTCTATGCTGGCTAAGATTTATATCTTTATTTTCGAAATGAATTTTTCTCTACACTATGCACTAGTAATAATATCAAATGTTCTTTTTATTGCGTATAAAGCATCTTTAACTATCATAAGGAGAAATCTCCTTCGATTCTGCGTTTGCATTGTGTGTGTGTGCGGGAGGCCTTATGGTAGTCTCATTTTTAAAAGCATTGCGAATTGACTTTAAAAATATTCATCTATTTTGTTTTCAAAGATAAATAAACTGTTTTGAGTTCTCACACCAGTCACATGACTGACTCGGAGTTTATTGTTTTCCTTCCTAAACTCTGGGTGCCCACCAATTTCCACATGGGCAGTCAAGAGTTAAGGTTTATCAGGATATTTAGGAGTTGCTGGAGGCAAGATGGATGGCATGGCGTATTACTAGTATATAGTATTTCTTTTCCGCTGTTTGTTGATGTATGTTGTTGTACACTCTGATGATGATGTAATGTAATGTATAAAATGTAATAACTGATATAGTTCTTTGTTTAAAGATTATTCATTTATTATTATATGTTGTTCCGCTGCGAATTGTGAGATTCTGTTATTGTTCTGTTGTTTTCTATTCAGTTCTATTTTCTATTTTATTTTCTCTCTATTTTCTATTTTTTCTCTCTCCTTCTCTCTCTTCCTTTTTCTTAAAACCCTAAGTGTTCGGTTTTTCGGCATTCGATTTCTCGGCAGTTGATACAGTGGACGTATTGATGTCAGTTTTCGGAAGTTGAAGAATCGGGTCCTTACATAACTGAACGGAACTATCTGCAGAACGGTTGACTGGTCTTGTAGAACTACTACTTCGAATGGCTGACTGGTATTACGAAACTGCTATTCTAAATGATTGCATAGCCTTATGGAACTTCCCGTCTACAATATAACAATAATACGACTAACTTATAGGCACTTCTGGAGCTGCTTACCTATTAGTATGATACTTTCCTTTGAATTCAAGGCATGTGTTCTATATAATTCTTTGGCATAGCATTTTATGTAAAACTTTAGAATTAGAGCCAAATAGGATAAAGGATCTTTTGCTTATGTCTGCTCAAGTTACGATTGCTAGAAAATTTTCTTGCCTTGTAATTATAATAAAATTTTGAAGTAGTCTATTTTTCAGATGAGATCATAACAAATTTCTGACTAGATCCCTAAATTTTTAATTTCCTCGTTTCAATAATTTGTTATTGAATTTTTAATTTCCTTATTGATTTTTATGATGATATGTATATTACCTATTTTTGTTTTTATGAATTTTCAATTTCCCAAGTGGATTTTCGTGATGATTTCTCATTGAAATTTTAATTTTATAAATTTTCAATTTCCATATTTGGATTTTCGCAATGATTTCAGTTGAAATTTTTGCTATTGAATTCTCAAATTCCCTATTGGATTTCCGACACGATTTCCTATTGAATTTTTGGTTTTATGAATTCTCAATTTCCTATACGATATTCATGGTGATTTCTTATTGAATTTTCGGTTTTATGAATTGTCAATTTCCTATTGGATTTTTATGATGATTTCTTACTGAATTTTGGTTTTATGAATTTTTAATTTCCTTATTGGATTTTCTTGATGATTTGCGGACTTCCTGTTGAATTTTTGGTTTTATGAATTCTAATGTTTTTACTAGTTTTTATAATAATTTTTGAATATTCCATTAGATTTGTGATTTTCTTATGAAATTCAGTACCTTCATACAATTATCAAACAGGAATTTTGAATTGGGATTTCTAGTTCCCTGTGGCTTTCTAATCCTTTATTTATCAAATGGTATTCAAAAGGTAATTTTCTAAGCTTCTTATTACTAGATAGCATTCGGAATTAATGTTAGATCATTCACCAATTTATTGCTAAATGAACAATTGATTTATTAAAATTTACTGACATATCATCATTGTAGAATAAGGGGTCTTTAACTTAGAGATTACTTGGGTTATTTATTACTCGATGGCTTTTTGAATTTGTACTAATATTAGATTAAATTTTGAACAGTCTATGAGTTAGATGAGATCCTAGCAAGTATTTGAGTGAATTCCTGATTTCATGATTTCTCAGTTTCCTTTTCAACGATTCTTATTGAATCTCTAGTTTTATAAATTATTGGTTTCCTCATTGAATTTTCATGATGGTCTGTTGATTTTCCATTGAATTTCTGGATTTGTGAGTTTTATCAATAAGTCTTGAGATTTTGTATTGAAATTGAGGTTTTTTTTTGAAAATTCAATGTTTCCACACTATTGTTAGACATAAATTCTAAACTAGATTCTCTCGATATCTTACAGGCTTCCATTAGAAGATGGGTAAAGAGAAAAGAGAGCCTTCTGATTTTTATATTATCAAACAACATGAGCACCAAACTATTTGCTAATTTATCAATGAATGAATGAAAGTTACCAATATATAGTGCAGGGTGAGAATAAAATTATAGTAAAGAGACCAGACAAAACCACTTAAAGCAAGAAATTAATCTCGACGGCCAAAGAAAACTTAACCCAAGAAAAAAGGCCTTGCAGCATATGATAACTTTCTTGAATGGTCCTTTCACATTAACCAACATTTGATGATCAAGTGATATTATTCCATATTTCTATTGTCAATGCAAGAAATGGTTTGATCACGTATTTCTCTGGATGCTCTCTCTAGTGGAATTATCAGATAATCTCTTGAATTTCTGTTTTAGAATTTCGCATTATCCATCAAAATCCGATAACAAGGTTACAATCCTAACAGAAGTTATTTTATGTTCTACAAAATATCAAAGGAAGAAATTCCATTGAGGTTTGAGTTATATAAAAGAGATTCTCATATTTTTATCCTAAGGAAAAAAAGCTTCTTTCATAGAATGGGTGGGGAAAAATGTTATCCATAAAAATCTCCTCCAAGTTAAAAGTATGAAGGAGCTATAGTGTAGGATTTGGAAGCATCTGTAAGTATTGAGATGGATTCCATAAGTGCCTAAGAGGGTTTTGTAAGCATCGAAGAGGGTTCTATAAGCATTAAAGAAGCTTTTATAAGAGTTAACGGAGCTTCCGAAATTGTTGATGTGGCACCTTTGAAGACGTCTAGAGGAAGTGAGGCTTTCGATAGGGTTGAAAAGGTTTAACAAGCATTATAAAAGATGCTTTCATCATGGTATAAGGAGCCTCCGCAAACATAAAAAAAGGTCTTTGCATAGTTCAAATAGAATGCTTCCGCATCAATTGAACCCTCCCGCGGCCATCAAATGGTTTCATATATGTTAAGTAGAGCTTCCGCAAGAGTCAAGGCGTTTCACATATGTAAATGTAGCTTCCCAGGCATCACATGGTAGGCTTCTACAATAGTCAAAGCCTAATACCTTCCATAAGAGGCAAATACTTCAGCGAAAGCTACCTTTCGCAAGTATTGAGAGTCCCCAATATTTCCGTAGGAGTTCAGAAGAATGCCTTCCGCAACCAACCAAGTAGGTGCCTCAAAAGTAGTTGACCCTTCTGTGGGGGTCACATCATCATTTACCACTCCATCTACAATGAATGTGTTAACGTAAAAAGTCAGACGCTAACACCCCGATGCACATAGAGATTGAATGAAAGCACCACGCGTTAACACGGGAATCAGAAAAAGTAGTAATTCACTGAAAAAGCAGTAAGAGACACAGAATTTATAGTGGTTCGGCTTATAATCAAGCCTACGTCCACTTCAATCCTTTTTTATTGCTTATATGATTACAATCCTTTACAATTTCCTTCAATTACAATTCACTTCAAAAGACAAGCAGCTAGAAAAACTTCGATGCAAGAGAGTTCTCCGAATTCATGGTTGAATATATTGAATTCCTGTTTGAAGTTGACTGAAGCTTCTTGCGAGTTTTGAATGTTGGAGTAAGGCTCGGCTTGAAGATGGCAGATGTTAGCGCCAAAATTGGTCACTAACACCCGAGTGTAAATGAAAGCACCAATTAACAGTTACTGATAACAGATAGAGTGTGTGTAGAGAGTAATAATATGAAGAACAGTTAAAATTAAAATGAAAGCAGTAAAGAACAACAGATTTTATAGTGGTTCGACTAACTCTGGCCTACGTCCACTCCAATAATTTCCTTGTTATTGATATGAGAATCGGTTACAGTTACAAAGTGGTAGGCTAGCCTTAGCCTTAGGGGATAGAATGTTAGAGAGCAGGAGAGAGAATCAGGATCCCTTTTCTGAACCCCCACATGCTGTATTTATAGGCAAATCCTGAGTTGTTGGGCCTTTGCGTGATTCAGGCCCACCGAGTTTATGGCCGGTCCACATATGCCGAGCCATGTAATGCCGAGCCATCAATGCCGAGCCATCAATGCCGAACGAAGCGTCTGGAGGAAGAATGCCGAACGAAGTCTGATAGAATAATGTCGTTTGAGGCATTTGACTGATGCATGCCGATCGATGCTGGGGTGAGGTGTGCCGAGCGCACTTTAATGTTGAGTTCAAATGCCGAGTGGAAGATGCCGAGTGAAGGAATGCCGGACGTACTTCAATGCCGAACGCTGCTAGGATGCCGAGCGGTACATCTAATGCCGATCGATCCCTGATGCCGAACGATCCATCCTGCCGAACGACCTACCATGCCGAACGATCCCTGATGCCGAGCGTCCTACCAATGCCGAACGATCCAACGTGCCGAGCGCTTCTAAATGCCGAACGTTCATAGATACCGAACGTTCATAGATGTCCAATGTTCATAGATGCCGATCGTTCATGGATGCCGAACCATACGCCGATGCCGAACGAGGTCCAATGCCGAACGCTCGTCCAATGTCGAACGATCCTTCTATGCCGAACGTTCGTCCAATGCAGAACGATCCCTCTGATGCCGGACCATCCAAATGCCGAACAATCCAAATGTCGAGCGACATCTGCCAAACTGCCTAGGCCGAGCCATGTAATTTCTCCACTCCTTTTCCCAACGACATATCCAAGTGAACTTCATCATTTTAAACCGAACCCATCATACTTTAGTGTCGATAGTTGTGAAGTTGTTTAAGTTAAATCCGCCTATCCGTGGCATTGTAAAAAGGCGGGTTAACACTTGCCCCCCAAAACATGCCTTGTGATAACAAGGCGTGTTTTGAATAGTTCCGAATCCAATATCCAAAGTCCATAGCCATATTGCCAGAGTATATCATCCTTGACTGCTCCGAGTCGATATCCAATTCCAAATCCAATAACCAAAGCTTGAGCCAATTCCATGTCCATCCGAACTCGACAACCGAGTCCAAAACCATCCTTATCCATTAGCCAAAAACCGAATGCAGGACCTCTCTGGGTCGATATCCAAATCCATAACCTCTCCGGGCTCTTGCCAAGTGCAATCTACGCCTGACGGCCGTGATCCAACGTCCCTGGATGTTGAACTAACCTCTCCGGGCTTAATCTTGATTTTGTAGACCTCGTCTGGACGTGTTATCCTATCCCAGCCTTGACTTTTCCATCACGGGCTTGTATGTTCTCCGGCCTCGACTCTCCGGTCAAAGACTTTGATATTCACCGGCCTCAGCAATCCGGCTAAGGATTTTGATATTCTCCGGCCTCGACTCTCCGGTCAAGGACTTTTTATATTTTCCGGCCTCGACTCTCTGGTCAAGGGCTTTTTATATTCTTCGGCCTCGACTCTCCGGTCAAGGACTTTTTATGTTCTCCGGCCTCGACTCTCCGGTGAAGGACTTCTTATATTCTCCGGCCTTGACTCTCCGGTCAAGGACTTTTTATATTCTCCGGCCTCGACTCTCCGATCAAGGACTTTTTGTATTCTTCGGCCTCGACTCTCCGGTCAAGGACTTTTTATATTCTCCGGTCTTGACTCTCCGGTCAAGGACTTTTTATATTCTCCCCGAGTCCATTTCTTCGCTCTCTGGCGAAGGGACTCGTAACATATGATCATTGCCCCGTCTCTCCGGTCGGGACAGTAATTATAAAACCTGAACTGTTTACTACATCGATCCAAAACCAAATATAAAACCAGAAATCCGTATCAAAAAATCAAACATCCAAACCAGAAATGGGAAACCAAGAAAAAACCAACCAAATCGGGAGTTCAATCCAAACTCCAAAACCATACCAAAGAAAAGTAAATGTCCGAAATACGAAAGAGAGAACCAAAGTTTGTAGAAAACTAGAAAGAAAGCAGAATTTCATAGACTCAAGTAGTACGGTTTTCAGTTATCTCAGAGCACGCCTAGGGACCGTCCTCAATCCCGTACGTGTGTAAGTGACCTAGCCGTATTACTTTGAGTTCTAATACTTATTCAAAACCATGAACCTGTTTAGTTGATAGTAAACAGGCGTTGACCAGACCCAATGCCGCCATTGCTAGAGATAGGTGGTGGCTGCTCTTGCTCCCCTGCCGTAGTTCGATTCCTGACATATTGCTATAGGTGACCATTCCTTACATGCTCCTCAATGATATCCCTCAAATGCCTACAGTCTTTTGTGTTGTGCCCATCCAGCTCATGGAATAGACAATGCTTTCCCGATGTCCGTTCGTATTCTGAAGGCTCTCTCTTTGCTGGCCTTCGGTATTGGAGCTGCCCTCGAGTGTCCAAGTAAATCCTTTCTAAAGTCTCAGTTAAATCTGTGTAAGAAGAAAACTTTGACTCCCTCCGAGGTTTCTTCGAAGTGCCACCATTTCCATTCATTTTCCTTTTTCCTTTATCTTCTTTACTTAGATCCTCCCTGGATGGACCTCCACCCCTCACTACATAAGCTTCAGTCTCTCTCCCTACTCTCTCAGCCTGCGCATCCTCCTGTCTTAAGAACCTTTCCGCCTCATAATAGAACTCCCCGAGATCCCTCGGTGGGTCCCGTTCCAATGATATTTTGAAATCCGAGTTATCCGCGATTCCCGAGACGACTGCCATCAAAACCATTGACGGATCGGGTCGATCCACTGAGGCTACCGCTGCGTTGAATCTGGTTAAGAAGTCCCTGAGCGATTCCCCTTTCCATTGCTTCATAGATGTCAGAGTCATCACGTTCTTGGGTCTAACTATGTGGACCCGAAACTGTCTCATAAACCTCTCAGTTAGCTCCGTCCATGTGCCGATAGAACCATTCTCCAGTTGTCTAAACCACATAGCTGCGTTATCTGTCAAATACAATGGGAAGCATCGAGCCATGACCTCATCCGATGCCCCCAGTACCTCCATATGCCTTATGTATTTCGTCAGATGAACCGTTGGATCCGCCTTCCCATTATAAATTTCCAAATTTGGTAGCTTAAATTCGGGTGGGTTCCAAGCTTGCCTGATAGTAGGAGAAAAGGGATTCCTATTTACATCCTCCAAGTCTCTATTTACCAATCCACCTCTCATAGCCCCTCTAACCATCTCCGCTAGTCTGTCGTTGCCCCCAAGATGTAATCCTTGTCCATCGCCTCTGGTCTGCCCCCGAGTTTATGAGGGAATTCTGGCACATACTCCTCATCTCGCACTCCTGCACTCCTGTTGGTGTCGGGTAGCACAACATCGTCTGGTATCCCTCCATGGGTTGGCCCAACATTTCCTGGTGGTATGCCCCCAAGTCTAGATCCATCTAAATTGATAGTTGTTTGCTGATTGGGGGTTGCCTCCTACCGAGCTATTCCCTCTGCTTGCTTGTTGAGTGCTTCTGATCCAGCTCCACGGATCTGAGCTCCTGCATTTTCTGTTTGTGCAAATTGTCTGAGAAGATTCTGCATCATCTCCTCTTGTCTTTTCATCATCGCCTCCATTTCCTCTCTAGTGATGTAAATGGATGCTCCACCTGCTCCATCTCCAGAGGAAGCCTCTTGACTTCCCTCCTGATTGCTCCTTTCCATTACTTGCTTCCTTGCTGATGGTCAAGCCATTGCTCTTTTAAATCCAAGTTTCTAACTCCAAAATTCCTGACTGCTTCAGTTCTCAGTGAAAGCACCAATATGTTAGCGCCAAAATTGGTCACTAACACCCGAGTGTAAATGAAAGCACCAATTAACAGTTACTGATAACAGATAGAGTGTGTGTAGAGAGTAATAATATGAAGAACAGTTAAAATTAAAATGAAAGCAGTAAAGAACAACAGATTTTATAGTGGTTCGGCTAACTATGGCCTACGTCCACTCCAATAATTTCCTTGTTATTGATATGAGAATCAGTTACAGTTACAAAGTGGTAGGCTAACCTTAGCCTTAGAGGATAGAAGGTTAGAGAGCAGGAGAGAGAATCAGGATCCCTTTTCTGAACCCCCACATGATGTATTTATAGGCAAATCCTGAGTTGTTGGGCCTTTGCGTGATTCAGGCCCACCGAGTTTATGGCCGGTCCACATATGCCGAGCCATGTAATGTAAGAGCCATCAATGCCGAGCCATCAATGCCGAACGAAGCGTCTGGAGGAAGAATGCCAAACGAAGTCTGATAGAATAATGTCGGTTGAGGCATTTGAGTGATACATGCCGATCAATGCTGGGGTGAGGTGTGCCGAGCGCACTTTAATATTGAGTTCAAATGCCGAATGGAAGATGCCGAGTGAAGGAATGCCGGACGTACTTCAATCCCGAACGTTGCTAGGATGCCGAGCGATACATCTAATGCCGATCGATCCCTGATGCCGAACGATCCATCCTGCCGAACGACCTACCATGCCGAACGATCCAACGTGCCGAGCGCTTCTAAATGCCGAACGTTCATAGATACCGAACGTTCATAGATGCCGAACGTTCATAGATGCCGAACGTTCATGGATGCCGAACCATACGGCGATGCCGAACGAGGTCCAATGCCGAACGCTCGTCCAATGTCGAACGATCCTTCTATGCCGAACTTTCGTCCAATGCCGAACGATCCCTCTAATGCCGGACCATCCAAACGCCGAACAATCCAAATGTCGAGCGACATCTGCCAAACTGCCTAGGCCGAGCCATGTAATTTCTCCACTCCTTTTCCCAACGACATATCCAAGTGAACTTCATCATTTTAAACCGAACCCATCATACTTTAGTCTCGATAGTTGTGAAGTTGTTTAAGTTAAATCCGCCTATCCGTGGCCTTGTAAAAAGGCGGGTTAACAGCAGAGTCTCGATGCTTTGAAGAAAATGATCCCCAAAAGTCCCCTCAATGTGGGAGCATATGCCGTATTTATAGGAGATTTTCTGGGTGAGGTATATGTTGCGCACGACCTAAGATAGGTCAAAGGTCGCTGGAGAGTTAAGGGGAAGCGAGCTACGACTTAACTGGTCCTTCCACTGCCATCTGAACTAGCTGATAGGCCGTAGCGACTTAAGAGGGAGCGGCATCATTTATTTACCAAGTACTAGATCGTGAACGACCTAATGCAGGTCGTAAGTCGGCGGCGACCTAAGGGAGCAGCCAGTAACTTTACAAGGCCGAGATAACCAACCTAGCGACCTAGGCTAAGTCGTTAAACTGTAATGTCCCTTAAATTGTTAGGTCGTGGGTCGCCCCATTCCTTAGGTCGTTAAGTCATTGTACTTTTTAGGTCGAACACACAGTTTGGTCGTTCCCTTTTTAGGTCACTAGGTCGCGGACCCCCGGGTCACTGAACTCATTAGGTCGCAAACCTCTTTAAGTAATTAGGTCGTTGAATAGTTAGATCGCCCCACGTCTTAAGTCGTTGGGTCGTCCACTCTTTAAGTCGTTAGGTCGTAACCTCTTAAGTCGTTAGGTCGTAACCTCTTAAGTCGTTAGGACGTAACATCTTAAGTCGTTAGGTCGGTACCACTTTTAGGTCGCTGAGTAACTGATAAAGCGAAGTTAACATTTGCCCCTCGAAGTACATGCCTAATGGTTAAGTCGTGTGCTTCGATATCCTTTAACCCGTCCCCCTCTAGGTCGTTAGGTCGTGTGCGACCGAAAGGTTAGGTCGTATGTGCCGCTTCAGGTTTCTCCACTGTAATGTATAAGTCATCCATCCTATTTTTCTTCTTCTCATTACCTACTTCCTCATTTGATTCTGCCATTAACATCTTCCCGAGCTCCCAAAGATGATCTCAATCCGATCAATCACCGATCATCCTTGATATTACATTGCGTAAGTGAACCTGCTTCTTTCTCGATCCTTTATCATCATTGATTCATGAATCCCATTTTTCAATCTTAATCCACCTCCTTACGCAATGCTTCATCGCGAATCTCGTTACATCGATAGTTGATGAACTTGAGTTAGCTCGATTTGGCTTTGTACGATTGATGAGATGATGGCGATGGGTTGCAATGCTTCAGGCTAACTGATTTTTGATTTGCGTTAGAATGGCAGGGCATTGAATTTGTGGTGATTTCGAATTAGTTTTAGGATGATTCGATAGCATGAGCAAATGAGGGCTTCTATTGATGGAGTGGCTAATGGGTTAACGGGTTAAAAGGATGACGAGTTACCGATTAGATTGGATGTTTGTCGGTTGAGTGAAGTGAGACATTAGCTTGGACACGACCCAGCAATTTTGGGCGACCTATAAACCTTCGCGACTTAACTTTTGACCGACTTAACTAAATGCGACATAAGCCTTGAGTCGCGGCTGAGCTAGGACTTAGAGAAATTCACGTCACTTTGAACTGAAGCCTTTTCTCCTTACCATGCCTCACGATTTAAAGGACCAATGACTTAATTTAACTCGCAAGAAATCTTTTAGGTCGTGGACGATTTAGTTCTTAGATGCTCCACTCGAATTCACACTTAGAAGCATAATCTCAACTTGAGTGCTTAACTTGAACTGCCGGACTGAATTGCCTAAACTCTGAATTGCTTGACCTTTGAATTGTTTGAACTTTATTGCACTTTTGATTTGAACTTTGAACTGCCGAGACAACTTGCATGATTTTGCTATGCTTTCTTAACAGATTATACCAAATTCGATGCTAATAACCTGTTAAATATAACATTTGCAGAAAACTAGGGCGAATATACTGCCACTGATTGCACACATCAAATGACAGATTAGTCGATAAAATATAATCAACTTAAAGAAACCGTATGAAATGCCGCGAATCAACGAATTCAAGTGAAGTAGTAAAGCGATATGAATCAACTAGAGCTGATTTATTTCATCAATACTACACTTGTATTCGGACAAGTCCTGAAATTTTTCATGTTTGTTAATTTAATTTCAGTCATGTTTGCTTGTCACTCTACTAGTTTTGCACAACACTTCACATATTTAGGAAACGTGCACCTTCATATTTGAATATCCGGCTGCTTACGTAGAATGGCTTCTCATCAAGAAGAAGGAGCAGTACCAATTGGAGAGGCCCTCCCGATGGCTGGTCCACTGGTCAACCCACCAGAAAGAACTCCAACTACCCCGAGTTATTGGGTGTTTAACCAGTTACGCGCCCAATTTGGGATTGTAGAAGCAGATGCTATTCTCCCTGGGCCAAATGATTTTGCTGACAGTCCTCCCTTTGGGTTTGTTGCCGTTAACCGCCAAATGTGCCTTTGTGGAGCCATTCCTCCTTTCAACAGTTTTCTCCAACAAATCCTTCGCTGATTGGCTATTTCTCCTTTTCAATTGCACCCCAACGGCTATGCCATTTTGATGGGATTATGCGTTCTCTTCAGAAGGACGCTTGATCGCCTCCCAAACTTTGAAGAAATCTGCTATTTATGCACATATGCGAGAAACAAAGACCATCCTTCCATTATATATGTGAGGAACGCCAGAAAACGCAAGCTTATTACCGATCTCTCTGATAGCGCTCATGGTTTCCTAAACCAGTTCTTCTTTGTCCGTTGCCTCCAGGGATTTTACGCTATTTGGAGAGTAAGGCGTAAGCTTACTTATCCCCATTCTTTCCTCTTCTGAGCTTTGCGAGATCTAAATTGCTAAATGTTAACCTCGCTTTCTACTTTTTCAGTCCTTCCTCCTCTTTGTAGTGATCCAAGCCACAAGCAGACTTTTGAGAGGCTTAACGCTGTGGCGGCTGAGGAGAGAAGTATCAAGTTTTTGCTAAGAGACGAGTTCCTTCATCAGTTCGGACTCTTACACCCTTCCCGCTCTACTCAGCCTTACGAAGTTCCTGATTCTCCTGCCGAGGCACCGGATGCCCCAGTTTCTATTGAGGAGCCTACACTGAAAGATCCTGCTCCTGAGGCTTCTCTGGTAAAGTGCTCTACTTCTACTGATGTCGCGGGGTCATCTGGAAAATTTGCACTTGCCCTGGTCATTGAAGAAGAAGAGCCGCGAGAATCTCCCCAACATTCAGGGAAGTCCGGTGATGGAGGAGCCAGGAAAACAAGTCCTGCCAAGCAGAGCGGGGACGACACTTTTGAATGGTTGAGCGACCTGTTTATCACCTCACAGGAACTCTTTAAAGATGATCCAGTTGCCACTAGGGTTTCCTCTTCAGTGGTTGAAGCAACTTCTGTTTTGCAACAGATCCCGTCGACTCAAGAGTTGATGTTAGCTACTGCACCCATCATTCCTTCACAACCGAGGAGTGGTTCGTAGTTCAATGCGCGAGGTCTGCACGTTGCACACACTTAGGATTTTCCAGCACTTATATGCACTTAACTCCTTGCAATTTGAAGATTCTCAAGTTATTCTTTTTTTTAATTTCAGGTTCTCTAATGGGGCGAAGTGGCTCGTATTATGATGACTTTAAGCAGTATGGAAGGCGCATTCAATATGATTACAGGCGCTATCTTCCCCTTCATAGGGAAAATGATGAAGAGAGGGCTGCTCGAAAAGCTCAGGAGAGAAGAACATACGAAGAACGGTACGGGAGATGAGATGAGCGTCACGACTCTTCCCACAGAGAGGGTGATTCCCTCAAACGAAAATCCCATGATGACAAAGGAAAAAGCCACGCTTCCGAAGATTCGAGCAAACGGACCAAGCATGGTGAAAAGTCATCATCTGACATTCGTAAAGAACACATTGCTCCGGTGCCTTCTCAATCTCCCTCTCTCGCTGGTATCGACATTCGGACGATCATTGGCAGGCCCTCATACCAGGTTGGACCAGGCCCAGCTACTCTTCAAAGCCGATTTCCAAACTGGTGCTTGAAGGGAGTTCGCTTTGATCTTGATCTGGTTCCAATCGACAAACCAGCCATGTTGCAAAATCTTGATGCTGTCAAACTTGATTATTGAGAGAATGTCAAGTTGGCAGAAACTTGTTGACGAACTCCAGAGAGTGAATCGCACGAACCTTGAGGCTATTGTTGACCATGGAGAACGATAAATCCAAATGGCAAAAGACTCTCGATCAACATGATGCAGAGATGAGGAGCATCGCCGCTTATAATGAAAGCTTGAAGCAGAAGTTGGAAAGCTTAAAGAGGAGCTTGCTACTTCCTCCACTTCCTACTCTTAAAGGGAAAGTGTGCTTCAGCAACAAGTGCGGGATGCTCATTCTAGCCAACGAGAGGCCGATGGTAAACTCAAGTGGCAGGAAAAGGTTGTAGAAGATTATCGCGTCGAAGTTGCACAGTTGCAACAACAGACCAGCTCCCAGAAACTCGAAATTGAGACATTAAAAACTCGACTTGCTATAGTTGAGAAAGAGAGCAATGAGGCTGTTGCCGGTAAAATTGCAGCTGAAGAAGCTCATCAAGCCACTAAAGCCGATGTCAGTTCGACATTGTTTGACTTCTACTTGCAAAGTGTCCTAGGGTGTGGCAGTCTCGCATTTTTGGGCCCCAAATATGAAATCACTTTGGCTGAAGTATGGGAAGCTGCGCTTGATATGCTTAAAGATGCTGGGTATGCCGAAGAAGAACTCGAGGCACATTATCTGGATGACGGAGCTCGTGTAGCCCTTGCCAGAGGAAAAGAGCATCTCGCTAGAGAGCGTGCTGGGACGATGAGAGAGGAGAATCCAGAGAAAGAAGCACCACTAATTGCCCCTGTCCCACCTCCAATTTCAGCCGACCTTGATATCACAGGCTCCGATTCCCATTCTCCATCCCTGCTAAAGTCATAATTGAGATTACAAGTGCACAGGGTGGAGATGAAGGCAAAGAAAGCACTGAAGCACAAGCTTATGAAGTTGACATTAGGAAGCCCACTTCTCCAGGTAATATTAACGTCGAACCAGGTCAAGCAGATTACTCATTTGCTTCAGCTGAGCTTGATGAATTTCTTGCTTATTACTTAAGACTCGATGAGCCGTTATCTCCTCTCTTCGCGGGAGATACTAATATTTTTTGCTTTTCTTCTGTAGCGAAACCGCCTAGTGTCATAGAACTTCGCCTCCTCCGGTTATTCCTCCTCCGTCCTTTCAAATCACTCCTACTTCCCAGCCGGGATCGCAGGAAGAATTAATAGGAGCCCTTCAAGACTTGGACGATCCAACCGCTTCGTAGGAGCAGAAGGCCGAAGGACTTGAAGGAGGCGAAGTATCTCCGGAGTGAACCCTTTCTGATGACATAAAATTGTCCGCTCTTGTCACTCCGGGGAGTGAGTCTTCTTCAAAGAGGAGGAGGAAGCGTAAAACTTCATAGAAGAAAGGGAGAAGCATTTCTGTTACCAAAAAGGAAACGGAAGTTGATCCAGCACTAGCTCTCTCTATTTCTCCCCCAACTCTCCCAAGCCGGCCTGAAAAATTGCCTATTAAGCCACGTGAAGTCTCTAAAGGTGGTGGGAGAAAGAAGTGATGAGTCCCACTTTTCCTTCTTTGCTTTACTTTTTGCTTTTTTGCATGTATGTAAGCTTGTGTTGACTGGAGATTGTGCGGGTACCAGTCCCCGCTTTCTTTTACTTTGAAACCTGCATATGTATAAAATTCTCATAGTATGGAATAAAATAGTTCTTTTACTTATACAAATTTCTATCTATATTTGAGAACGCTTTTACTTTCTCTTTTTATGCAAGTTTCTTTAACCTCTTTATGTGAGGTTGTAGTAAACCTATGGTACGTTTATTGAGCATTGTCTTCATTTTTTATTTTTATTTTTTTTGATGGCTATACTCTATTGCCCCCATACCATAGGTTTATTGCAATCTTCTTCACATTGGCAAAGTTTCGGAGAACAACTCTTCTGTTTCAAGAAGACTTGTACTCTTCCTTTAGAGAACAACTCATCCATTTGAAGGATGTTTGCATTTGTACTTTATAGGATAATATTTCTGTTCCAAGAAAATATTTTTCTAGCTTAGTAGAATGCACTTCATATTGGAGGAGTCTTCTCCTCTCTTTTTTTGTTGCAAAGTTCTTACACTTCACTTTTTGAAAAAAGTCACTTTTTCTTTGGCAAGTGAATTTCACTTCAAAGTGCAGTGGGCCTTCCGAAAAAGGGGCTTCAACCTGCTTGAGTGTCTGAAGAGAGTTTTTGATTGTGCCTCTGGGAAGAGGTCTTTTTGTTTGGTTGCGCCTCTAGGAAGAGGTCTTTTTGTTTGATTGTGCCTCTGGGAAGAGGTCTTTTTTTTTGGTTGTGCCTCTAGGAAGAGGTCTTTTTGTTTGATTGCGCCTCTAGGAAGAGGTCTTTTTTTTGGTTGCGCCTCTGGGAAGAGGTCTATTTGTTTGATTGTGCCTCTGGGAAGAGGTCTTTTTGTTTCTGCCTCTTGGGAGAGGCTTTTATCTTTTCCCTGTTCGCTGGGAAGCGGGCCTCCGAAGAGGGCTTTTCACGTTTCGACTCGTGTGAAGTTTTATTTCAGATCACGGTGAAATGTGTGCCTCTGAGTAGGGCGTTTTCCTAGAAGTTTGGAGCTTCTTTCTCTTAGTTGGATGGATTCACGGGGCGGACACAAGTGTTTTGTGCCACCGATCAGTCCGCAACTTTTTGTCGAGAAAGAACTCTCTTTTTCTGGCGAGGCCCGCTCGAGGTCTTTTAGCATTTCAACTATGGTGAAATGGGCCTCCGAAGAGGGCTTTTCACATTCCAGCGCTTGTGAAGTTTTATTTCAAATCTCGGTGGAATGTGTGCCTCTGAGTCTACCTGGAAGTTTCTTCCTTATGGTTGGCCGGATTCACGGGGCGGACGCAAGTTACTTGGACGCTTATTTGTGCAGATTGTCTAAACTAGGGAACAAGCGCCTTGCCTTCCACTTGGGAAGGTGCCTTCGATCATCGTATGGATTCACGGGGTGGACGCAAGTTACTTGGACGCTTGTCTGCGCAAACTATCTTATCTAGTAAACAAGCGTCTTGCCTTCTAATCAGGAAGGTGCTCCTGGTCATTCCATACCAATCTTTTTTGTTGAGAAAGTCTTCTGGCATGCCCCGTTTGAGGTCTTTATCCTCCGAAGAGTTGTGCCTCTGAAGAGGTCTTTTGTTGTTTGATGCTTGCTCGCCCATGTCTCTTTGCCATCTATTCATGTCGGCGATCCCCATTTTCTTTTCCAAATACACTTCCCTTTTAGTTGCCAACAATTTCCCTTATCCAAAGAAATATACTTCATAGTTAAGCGAGTTGGTGGTGGCAGACACAGGCTATTTAACTGGATGTTCGCTTGTACAAACATTCACAGTTAGTTAGCAATGGTCCACTCCCAGCCGAATCACTAACTTTTGTTCGAAACACTTCTTTCGTAGGATTTGAGTACGAAATTTTGAACGGCTTAACGTTTTCTTGTTGGGTGATGCCAAGGATTGCTTGGTCTTGAGATGGGTAAGCTTTGTTTTTATGGCCTGCATTATTAAATCGACATTTTAGTAATACAATTGACGTATTTTATATATCGAAATAAAGCAAAGCAGTCTATAATAGTAAAGAACACAGGATTTATAGTGGTTCGGCCAAGAACTGGGCCTACATCCACTTTATAGTTCTTATTATTCACTTGCACTGGCTTTACAACAGCTTTCAATACAAGAATCATACATTCGTCATTCTTTTACAATATTTCACTAAAGCCTTTAAGTAAAATATGGGCGCAAATGATTGATGTTCCAAGCTCTTGGAATTGGGTCTCCTTCGACAGTTACAAGTTTGAATGTACCATCAAGAAGTTTTTGTCCTATAACATACGGCCCTTCCCAGTTTGGTCCAAGCACGCCTGTAGGTGTTATAATTCTTTTTAAGATTAGATCCCTAACTACAAAGCTGCGTCGATGAACTTTGGAATTTAAGTGCCTGGCTATTCTTTGTTGATGAGCCGCAATTCTGAGCTCAGCTTCTTCCCTTTTTCATCAAGGAAGTAAAGGGCTTCAAGTTGTAGCTTTTCATTTTCGGCTTGATTGAAATGGATTCTTCTTTGTGAAGGGATCTCTATTTCTACCGGAATCATTTCCTTTGATCCATTTGTCAATGAAAATGGAGTGTGCCCCGTCGCAGTTTTATGTGCAGTTCTATATGCCCATAGTGCTAGCGGAAGTTTATCGACCCAACCACCTTTTGCTTTTTCCAGCTGTTTTTTGATGGTTGATTTGATAATTTTGTTTACTGCTTCCACTTGCCCGTTTTCCTGCGGATGAGCCACGGCTGAGAAACTTTTCTGAATCTTGAATTTTTTGCAAAAATCTTAGAGCTCTTTACTTTCAAATTGGGTTCCATTGTCTGTGATTATCTTTTGAGGCACTCCATATCTGGAAATGATAT
Source organism: Allium cepa (assembly GCA_030765085.1). NCBI lineage: Eukaryota > Viridiplantae > Streptophyta > Magnoliopsida > Asparagales > Amaryllidaceae > Allium > Allium cepa. The sequence goes on along the minus strand of CM060942.1, from coordinate 378,752,187 downwards.
TCTTAGTTACAAAGTATATCATTTTCTTAGAGGTAATAGTAGCCAAGGGTTCAGATTCAGCCCATTTAGTAAAATAATCTACAGCAACAACAGCGTATCTGATTCCGGATTTCGCAGTTGGCAGAGGCCCGATGAGATCCATTCCCCAAATAGCAAATGGCCACGGACTGACCATCTGTGTTATCTCAGTGGAAGGTGCTCTTGGGATTTTTGCAAATCTCTGGCATCGGTCACATTTTCGGGCGTAACTCGCGGCATCACGGTTAATATCCGGCCAAAAATATCCATAACGGAGAATTTTCTTTGCCAAAGTTTGACCTTCTGAATGGTCTCCACACTCTCCTCTGTGTACCTCAGTTAGAATTGTTTCAGCTTCTTCCTTGGTCACACATCGTAGTAATGGCATTGAGAATCCCTGTCTATACAATTGGCCATCTTGAATTACAAATCTGGATGCTTTTCTTAACAACTTCTGTCGTTCTCTTGGGTTTTCTGGTAGAGAACCGTCGCGCAGGTATTCCAATATCGGAGTCATCCATGATTCTCGCTCCTGTGATACAGTCATGATCCAGTCAATATTCATTTCATCAATGCTTGGAGTTGACAGGACTTCCACAGGAACTAATCCCAATAATTGAGCTTCACCAGTGCTTGCATACTTTGCGAGGGAATCTGCCTTCGTGTTATCTTCCCGAGGTATATGGTTTATCGTATAATGGTCCAGGTCCTTGAGAAGCTCCCAAGCTCTTGACAAGTAAGCGGGCAGATTTCCTCCTTTGGTTTGAAACTCTTTCTTGACTTGACACACAATAAGCTGTGAATCACTGAAGATTTACAATGCCTTGATGTTCAGTTCTTTAGCAATCTTCATGCCACCAACGAGAGCTTCATATTCTGCCTCATTATTAGTCGAAGGAAATTCTAATCTTAATGCATAACACAGTAACCGTCCTTCAGGGGTTTCAAGCACAACCCCAGCCCCGGAACAGTAATCGTTTCTTGCGCCATCGACATACAATTTCCATAGAATTGGGGAATAATCGGTTACCACGTCCTCGCTATCACCTTTGTCTGTACATTCCGCGATGAAGTCTGCCAAAGCTTGTCCATTGATTTCTTTCCGGGGATGATACGTGATGTCATATTGACTGAGCTCAATATTCCACTTCAAAAGACAACCCGAGGTCTCATGACGAAACAGGACTTGCTTCAAGGGCTGATCGGTGAGGACCTTGATGGGATGAGCTTGGAAATATGGCCTCAATTTTCTTGATGCAATCAGTAGACAATAAGCGAGCTTTTCCAACTTTGAATAGTTCAATTCTGCCCCAGTGAGTCTCTTGCCGATGTAGTAGACCGGGCGCTGAATTTTCGCATCCTCCCGTACCAAAGCTGCACTGAGGGAATGAGACGAGATTGCCAAATATACAAAAAGATCTTCACCATTGTCAAGCTTAGAAAGCATAGGAGGCGTTTCCATATGACGAATCAGCTCATCGAAAGCTTTCTGGCACTCAGGAGTCCAGTCAAAGTTTTTTCTTCCTTTCTTTAGAGCATCAAAGAATGAAATGCATTTATCAGTAGCTTTGGAAATGAACCGACTCAAGGCAGCAACTTTTCCATTGAGAATTTGCAATTCCTTCTTCGTTCTAGGAGCTTTGACTTCTCTTAAGGCAGTTATCTAAGCAGGATTAGCTTCAATTCCCCTTGCACTTACAATGAAACCCAGAAACTTTCCAGGTTCTACCCCAAATGAACACTTCAAAGGATTCAGCTTCATACCATACTTTTGGAGGATTGAGAACATCTCTGCCAAGTGATCCATGTGGTCCACTACTTTCTTTGACTTTACCAGCATATAATCGACATAAACTTCCATAGTCTTGCCAATCTGTGGTTTAAACATGGCATTAACAAGTCTTTGGTAAGTTGCCCCCACATTCTTAAGTCTGAAAGGCATGACTCTGTAGTAGTAGAGACCAACATCGGTGATAAAGCTTGTGTCCTCCTGGTCTGGCTCATGCATCATGATCTGGTTATATCCGGAGTAGGCATCCATAAAAGATAGCAATTCATGCCCTGTCGTTCCATCCACCAACTGGTCAATCCTGGGTAACGGGAAGCAGTCTTTGGGGCAGGCTTTGTTTGGATCTGAAAAGTCAATGCACACTCTCCATTTTCCATTAGCATTTTTAACCAGAACTGGATTTGAAACCCAATTCGGATAAGTGGATTCCCTGATAAAACCATTCTCCATGAGCCGATTAACCTCTTCTTTCAATGCTGCTGACCTTTTAGGACCTTGAGTTCTTATTTTCTTCTTTACCGGTGTAAACTTTGGATCAATATTCAAGGTATGTACTGCAATTTCTTGAGATATTCCATACATATCGGCATGAGTTCAAGCGAACATATCCAGATTAGCTTTCAAAAATGATATCAAAACATTTTGAACCGTTGCATTAAGCTGCGAACCCACATTCAACACTTTGTTCGGGTCTTTTGGGTCAACGGCACTGACACTGTCACTTCAACTGGTACCACTCTATTCCCCCCTGCACTGGCTTTTCTAGGATCCATCTCTCTTCGTGCAACTCTATGTTCGCCTGTACAGGGTCCACCCTGTAATTGCTACAAGGTTGATTCTTTGAAGCAGACCGGGGCCGCGGTGTCTTTTCCCATTTCTCTCTTCCTCATTTCATGCAACTCTGTAAGATAACATTCTCGTCCAGCATTCTGATCCCCTTTCACCACACCGACTCCATTATCTGTGGGGAATTTTATAGTCAGACACCATGGGGCAAGAATAGCTTTAAATGCTGCCAGAGTTGGTCAGCCTAGGAAGGCATTGTAAGCAGAAAATTCTTCAACGATAACAAAGGTCTGTTTTCGAGCCACTTTTCTCTTCCCCTCTCCAAGCTCTACGAATAAATCAATAGTCCCAATTGGCTGTTTCGGCTCCCCGGTAAAACCAGCAATCTTTAGTGATGAAGCTTGAACGTCAGCCATTGGAATCTTCATCTGATCAAAAGTCTCCTTGAAGAGAATGTTGCACGAAGCTCCACAGTCAATCGGAACTCTTTTCACAGTAGCTTGCCCAATGCCAACGGAGATGACCAAAGGATCAATGGTAGGAGCTTCAACACCCATCGAACCCCTAGCACTGAATATAATGCCATCATTAAAAGTTTTCTGCTGCTTCAGGGGTGCAGCATCTTCTAACACAAAAGCACTTTCATCTGCTGGTACATACTTCAAAGCACGGGCGTATCTTTCCATCTCACCCCAACTCCTGCCAGCTGGGTGAGGGCCCCCTGTAACCACATTTATAACGGGCCTCTCTGATTCATGAGCTGTCGCCTTTTCACTTGAGCTAGGGTAATGAACAGGAACCTGTTGTCCTTGAGTTGATGAAGTTGGGAGGTTCTTGTTCCTTTTTACATATTGCTGGAGCTTGTTTTCCTTCAATAGTTCCTCAATTACCTCCTTCAAGTGACGGCACTCGTTAGTATCATGCCCGGGTTGGTTATGGAACAGGCAAAACCTTCCATTCTTCTCAGCTTTCCTATTAACTCTTTAGCTGGTGCGGGGAATTCGACCGTGTCTTTGTTCGCAAAGTAGATGTTCTCCGGGGTATCAGTCAGAGGGGTGAAGTTGAAGGGACGACCTTTCTTTGTATCTCCTTGCCTCTTCTGACCATCGTTCCCTCTCTTCTGATTGCCAGGTTCTTTCTTATTCGGAACAGCATTACTATTTCCAGCCCTTATCGATGCCACCTTAGTCAGTGCTTGGAGGCTTTCCAGGCACATGAATTCATCGGCTTTCTTATAAAACTTGTCAAGTGAATTTGGTTCTTTCATTTTCAACCACCTTCCGAACTCACTTGTCTTATCAATAGCCTTCATCAGGTACGTCAAAATCATTCTTGGCTCTGCGTTGTCCACTTCACCCAGAGCTATATTGAAGCGATTCAAGAAAGCTCTAATGGATTCTCCAGGATTCTGCTCCAAGCTGGATAACGACAATATATCCTTTGCCTTTGACGCATACAATCGAAACTGTTCCTTGAATTTTCGAGTCAAATCAGTAAATTGGTCTATCGATCGGACCGGCAACTTTGTGAACCAAAGTAAAGCAACTCCTTCCAGGTATACCGGAAAATACCGACATTTGATTTCATCAGAGGCTCTGGCACCCGTCATGTGCCAATCATACTAATACAGAAACTCATTAGGATCGCTCGTTCCCTTGCAAGCTGGAATAGTTGGAGGGACAAACTTCCTTGGGAATTCCGCCTTCAGGATCTTTTCAATGAATGGAGTTTTGCTCGGAGCGAAACCTCATTCTTTCTCATCTTCATTTCTCTGCATACTTTCCTTCATAATCTGACGAACCATGCCTGAGAAATACTCTTCATCATTTTGAGGCTCAACGGGACAAACATCGGCCATTATCTCCAAATTTTGTCTTGACAACCGTTCACGGAGGGTTGGTTGCGGCCCCGATCCTCCGGCTTGGGGAGGTGTCCTTTCCACTGGATCAGCTGGCCTTTGAGGGATATTCCTTCCTTCCACATTCTGCACTTCATCGGCAAGGTTTCCCTCCTTAGTTGTCGGGTGACGGTTTGCCTCAAATAAAGCATTCAACCTTTCCATCATTAGGTTATTCTGAGCTTCCATTTGTCGATGTATCCCAGATACCACGACATCCAGCTCTTCCCGTGTAACTCCGACGGTTGGAGTTGTTTGACTTAAAGGAGGAGAAGTGGCAGTAGTCTCGCGAACATCGTCAGATCTAATGGACTTGCGTTTTCTCCCGGGGGCCATTATTTCTGACAAACTCCTGGTTTTTAGAGAGATCTTTTCTACAAATAACTGTGAAGCTATGATGATAGTATCCTGAGTTGGGGTTCTCAGTGAAAGCACATAAAATGTCAACGTAAAAAGTCAGACGCTAACACCCCGATGCACATAGAGATTGAATGAAAGCACCATCCGTTAACACGTGAATTAGAAAAAGCATTAATTCACTGAAAAGCAGTAAGAGACACAGAGTTTATAGTGGTTCGGCTTATAATCAAGCCTACGTCCACTTCAATCCTTTTTTATTGCTTACATGATTACAATCCTTTACAATTTCCTTCAATTACAATTCACTTCAAAAGACAAGCAGCTAGAAAAACTTCGATGCAAGAGATTTCTCCGAATTCATGGTTGAATATGTTGAATTCCTGTTTGAAGTTGACTGAAGCTTCTTGCGAGTTTCGAATGTTGGAGTAAGGCTCGGCTTGAAGATGGCAGAGTCTCGATGCTTTGAAGAAAATGATCCCCAAAAGTCCCCTCAATGTTGGAGAATATGCCGTAATTATAAGAGATTTTCTAGGTGAGGTATAGGTTGCGCACGACCTAAGATTGGTCGTAGGTCGCTGGCGAGTTAAGGGGAAGCGAGCTATGACTTAACTGGTCCTTCCACTGTCATTTAGACTAGCTGATAGGCCGTAGCGACTTAAGAGGGAGCGGCATCATTTATTTACCAAGTACTAGATCGTGAACGACCTAATGCAGGTCGTAAGTCGGCGGCGACCTAAGGGAGCAGCCAGTAACTTTACAAGGCCGAGATAACCAACCTAGCGACCTAGGCTAAGTCGTTAAACTGCAATGTCCCTTAACTTATTAGGTCGTGGGTCGCCACATTCCTTAGGTCGTTAAGTTGTTGTACTTTTTAGGTCGAACACATAGTTTGGTCGTTCCCCTTTTAGGTCGCAAGGTCGCGGACCCCCGAGTCACTGAACTCATTAGGTCGCAAACCTCTTTAAGTAATTAGGTCGTTGAACAGTTAGGTTCGCCCCACATCTTAAGTCGTTGGGTCGTCCACTCCTTAAGTAGTTAGGTCGTAACCTCTTAAGTCGTTAGGTCGTAACCTCTTAAGTCGTTAGGTCGGTAACACTTTTAGGTCGCTGAGTAACTGATAAAGCGGAGTTAACAGAATGCTTCCGCAACCATCAGAACAAAAACTTTCAAAAGCATCATCACCTTTCACAAGTATTGTCTATATACCCTCTGCACATTTTGGGACACCATTTCATGCTTATCCAAGACATCTACATCAACATAAGTACTGCTTTTATACCTTTTGATGGAATCGAAGGCTCCCAGATCTCATGTGAAAGCAACATTAGAGAGGCACTGTTGATTTAAAAGTGGAAAAATGTCATAAAGGAATCCTTTCTACTGAGTTGAAAGGAAGGATGCTGAAGGGTCCAACCGTAGGGGTGCTATTTTGGGGATCTAATGTTTCATTCTTCTGCTCTTAAGCTATTTCTTATTTGTATAAACTAATTGCTAAAGAAAATTGGGGATTTCACTTCATTGTAACACTTAAGCCTCTATATTCATAAAGTCATTAATAAAGTGGATACTTGGCCTATTCAATCAATTAGATATCACATTGCTGCTTAAATACCGTGTTATATCTTTGATTAATTCATATATGGCTTTCGATAAAGATCTCCCAATCATTACTGCTTTCAACATTGTCGATAGGGTTTGCATCGAAGTCCTTGATTCAAATTTGTACCTTTGCTAGGTGCCGATCGTTTCGATACTCTTCCATTTATCTCTTTCGAAGTGGTACCCTCCAATGTTATTAACTTATTTGATATTGGTATCCCCATCCAATATTAAATCTAGTAATTTCAACCATTTTGAAAATCTTCAAAGGGATTCTTATCGCGTCAATTTATATTCTCGAATACGTTTGGAGTGTTGACAATTTTTCTTGTTAACATACTCGATATTAAACTTCAAGATAAGTAGACTTCGACTTATATTGAAAGTCAAGAGTGTTGCTAAGTCAAGGTTTGAGAGATAGTAGTACCCCAATTTGAATGGCTTAATGGTTAACCAAATGATAGTTTAAGTTTGAAATCAAGTATTCATGTTGAGTATATGAAGTAATATTTTTGTATTCGAATTTGATTTCCATAATTGATTCTTTTGTCATATGGTGGTATGCAAAATATTATTTTCACACTTAGCACAAAATTCTAAGGTTTGGAAACTCATCTTTATCCTGAGAATTAAGAATGTATGTCAAGGCAAGAATAGTTTTCTAACTTGTTCGATTTCCTTGTTAATCGTGGGATAATACTCTTTGAAATCAAAAAGTAGTGGTAAGTATATTTGGTCTAATTTCCATGCGGTCCATTTACTTACACCAGAATTAAAGTAGTTTAATTAATTAAAGGATTCATTAAGTAGGCTTATTGGTTGCTTTTATGTTTAATTGAGTGGGGTTTCCATGTGAAATTAAATCTTTGATTAGGTTGTGTGTTCATTAGATGGTTAAATAAACGACCATCAAATGTTAACCAGTTTTAAACTATCGATTGTTGGTCGGAGAGACCGGGATCAGATAATCATTAATTATCTGATAACCACTTCGACCAGCATATTTGTTCGAATTAGAAGACAAATTGAAAATGATGGAGTTAAAGACGAATTTATTTGAAGTGCAAAGGCTACTTGCTGATAATCCTAAGGGGGATTCCAAAAGGATGTAGTAGAAGTAATGCCTTCAGTTTTTTTATATCCTAAAAAACTTGTATGGATGAATGGTGACATTGCATTTTTGCCTAAAGAGTAGTGTTAGCATTCCAAGTAGGATTTTCTGAAAAAGGAAAACGTAGCCTCGAGCCTCATGCCCAATAATGACAAAAATAAGGGAGATGCGGCAGGGCTATGTAGGTCTCACCCATTACGGTTTAGCCATCACTTTTCTAGGAAATCATTTATGGATTTGATATGTTGAGTGATATGTCTTTCTTACTCCTAAATACGACACTTAATACACCAACGGTATTCGTCTACCAATCATGTAAGCATATTAAACACAAGCCATTGGGGAAAAAGAAAAGAAAAGACAACAAGAAAGAAGTACAAAATCTTAGAATGCAAGGAAAACATATATAATAGAACATAAGATAGTATTTACAATCATTTCCCAAATAAAACATTGTACATGCAATAGCTACTGACTACAGCCATGGACAATTATAATGTCATGCCCTTATAATGCTGATACATAACAATACACATACATCGAAAATAAAATAGATAACGAGATAAGGGTGACGCCTCCCCCTCCATGCACCTCCAAAATGCATCTACAAGAACATAAACTACTCGGCTACTTAAAAATCGGAATACCCAAGATGTCAAGGGAAAGAAAGAAAAACTATGGATTAGTGTAATGACCTAGAATTTTGGTCATTTGATTTTGGAATATTTAATTTGTTTAAATATTAATATATTGGTTGAAAGAAATTGTAATGACCCACTTTTCCGTATAGTTCGAACTAAAAATTTACCACACATGCCCCGTCCAAATTGAACAGAAAGATGGATGGTAAGAAAATGAAATTAGAAAGAAGATAGAAAAAATAGAAAGAAAACCAAACAACACAGAATCTCACAGTGGAAACGAATAGTCTATAGTATGGAACAAATATTTACATAAAACAAAACTATAATGTTTATAGTACATATATCAATTAGAGTATACTAACCTATTCAGCGCAGACAGTTATAACACCTTCTCCTAACAATTGCTGATAAATATAACCATAATGTAACAGAAATATAATCATCTATGTGAATATGTCTTTGTGCCTCTAGCTCCTCTCCTGAAGCTCCAATGCTTCCAGCTAAACCTGGAAAAATGCTCGGTGTGACCCGAGAATTTAGGAAAAACCACGCCCAGGTCAGTCTGGAAAAACCAGCGTGAGAATTTATATCACAAGGAACTTTATTCATTATAACCTTCAAAAATCCTTTTAAAATCAAAAGTATCTCGTAAGATCACGCCACACATAGACACGACGGGCATTTCCCTTACGATAACCAAAACACTTTTATGGAAAATCCAGTGATATTATAATAGTGTCTAAGTACAAATACTTATTCAAATAGCCGAAATTGTTACATTAATTAAATTCCAGCATACAAGGCTCTACAACCAAAACCATAAAGGTACGTATTGGATAATGGATTTTCATACAATGACTGCGCACTGGGGTACCACCTATCATAGTACACATTAGAAAGCTGTGCCAAGGATCTCGTCGGGATCCCCTACAACACAAGACTGGTTCTACCTCCAATCTAGATAGTACCGAATATGCTATCACCCTCGGTGTTCCTACCCTTATCAAGCTCCTTCTCATGAACCCTATTTATAATATCCGAGGGTATCTAGAAAGGTGATAAACATACCCTAATTGGGTATGGCCCACTTAGCCTTGCTGCATTTCCTATGATTTTCAGTCATTCCGGTTGTTGAGGCTTGAAGCTACCTACTTCATGAAATGTAACCAAACTATTTTTAGTATTTTCTATACTCAATAACGATCATTTCATTAGTTCACGCCGTCTCAAAATCAAATCAAATTGAGAGATACTGATTTTTGAACTAGAGCATGAATGGGTTTTTCACCTTTGTTAAAATGATAGTGTGTTTTAAAAGTATTTCCAGGTATTGTAAAATTAATACTTACATGTTAAAAGCTTTTGAAAACTTTAATTTGATCTTAAGGTTCGATTCGGATACTTCAAAATCTTGCTTTTGTTTTGGATTTAAAGGGCAAGCCGCTTCTTTTTGTTATTACAAAGCTTTTGATTTACAGTTTATTTTTGTTTACAGGCATTTTACAAAACTGAGCAAAAACACACAAGCCCATATATATATATATATATATATATATATATATAAACAAGTTTTGAAAAGGAGGATGATGTATACGTTGATGGATTGAAAAGAAAATTTGAGGTGATATGTTGTTGACTTGAAAAGAAGTTAGAATATATGTTTATTAGACCAGACAATGTACATGTTTATATATATGTACATACCCATTTTGCTTCTTTACCTTTTACCAGGCAAAAGTTAACAAATTTTAACCAAATAATGTACAATGCAAAACCACCCTCTTTTATTTACTTCTACTTCATTTGGTTTTAAACATGCTTTCGTACATATATATTTTGAGAAAAAAGAGATAAAGTGGTATAAAAAAAATTTAAGTCTTCATATTCATATATATATTTTCTATTTTAAAATATATAACTTAAGGCACTAAAAGTTTTGCTATTTCATTTTTATAAAATATCATTTATGTTTTACATTTCTTTTTATATTTAAAATTTATATTTTAAAGCAAAAATGAAAATTTTGCTATGCTACTATTATAAAAATAACATTCTTGTTAAAACACCATTTGTAAAAGATTATCTTTTTAAAATGATTTTATAATTTTTCTCATTTCTATCGTATATATTTTCATATATATGACATTTCTACTTTTATTTTTCATTATATATGTATTATTTTTAATATGTATATTTATTTAGTTCACATATATATTGCATTCTTCTTAACTAATGTATGTGTATATATATGAGAAAAATCCAATTTTAAACTCTCTCTATCTATAATACATTATATTTTCCATAGGTCAAAAATCATTTATATTTATAATATATTCTTTTTCATTTCATCAACATTTATCTGAATTCGTTTTTCTTAAATTACATATAATTTCTGTTCTCTGAATATATATATATATAAGAAATTCCCAATAAATCAATTTTCTATTTTATAAATAAAATCTGGAAATTCGGAATGTTATCTTGGTTCTAAAATGGTATATTATTACCAATTATCATTTAACGGGGATTTCATTTCCGATTAAAAGATCGCATTATTGAATATTAAAAATTAATATTCAAACTTAACACGATAAAAATTCTGGGTCGTCACATTCCTCCCTCCTTAAAAGAATTTCATCGTCAAAATTTCCGTAACCAGGCTAGTAAATATAACTAACCGAATTAATAACAACCAAATCACACTAGTTCAATCATATATATATTTATATCCCAAGATATTAGTCATAAAGATCATCAACTAAGATACTTTTACAATTAACGTCACCATACACACACACACACACACACACACACACACACACACACACATATATATATATATATATATATATATATATATATATATATATATCCATGTGCTATCTATAACCACTATCCAGTTATATACACATATATATACCCATACCAAAATGTCAACTAAGACACTACATTAGTTTATAATCCTAACACACATCCATGACATGTATGGCTACTGATAGGTTCAATAGGGTACGCATTTCTCAGAGAACTACCCAACCCAAGCAAACTCTCACAATGGACTCTCTCCGTCAAAGTCCTCCACTTCTTGTCCTTCTATTTGCCTAGTTTCAACATCACTGTTTGAAATGCATGTCATTTCCAGGCATGGCTCCATAGGCACTATCATCTTTGCCCTAGGCCATAAGCCATCCCTTAGAAGGTCGTCCCGATCTGCAAATGGCTCACCAACAATCTTGCATATTTCCCAAATGATGGCATCATTATTTTTCGATTCTGGCTCCTTTTCTATCTCATATTCCTCATCTACTTCCTCGATTTCCTCCTCATCTCCTACTATGAAATTTTCCTCTTCTTCTGGTTGGATTCGTCCTTTACTTCTATCTCAGACTCCTCTTTATATAGCGATGGATGCTCAATAGGTTCCATAATCTCTATAGCCACTTCTTTGCTGAAATATTACCTAATCTTCATCCGCTCTCCTCGAACGACACTGTGAGTCTTCTATAATCAATCAACAAAACCTAAGAATGAGATCTTAAGGTTTCAGGGATCTTTCACATGTAAATGGTACATATAGGTACATACTTCAAATTTCTCTTCTTTTAAATTACTATCATTTAAAAATTTCACTTAAGTAATACCAAAACCATTTTCCCTCAAAAATTTGTTTAAAACAGTTTCCTAAAATAACTTGAGTTTTAAATCCCCAAATATTCTTTTATCAAATATTATAAACTTAGCTTTTATATATGTGAAATCCTCCTAGATACTTATCTTAAATATTTAAGTCTCTTTTAATAGACTGAATTTACTAAAAATTTAATTTTCCAAAGCTTCTATCTACAAGACCCAAGTTTTCTACAGGATATCAAAACTAGATGGTCTGGCAATAGAGGATACTTGTTGCCAATCAAATCCTAGATGATAATGATAAATGGTCATCATCGCTTACCAAACAACATCTCAAAATACTATATATTTTGAAAATCATTATCTTTAATATATAGAATATATCCTAGGTAAAATTATTTCATTTACCCACTTAAAACAATATTGTGTATGTTGGCCTTGTTCATGTATTTAGAGATCCCTATCAATAACGTTAGCTACACATATTGACCAGAATCCATATGCCACTCAACGGATCGATTAACACAGTACAAAACATTTTATATCACTAACAAATATGCACTTTCATACACACACACACACACACACACATTCAAACTCATTCTAGGTAAATGCTGACCCTATCCCTAATGAGTAATCCCACCAATGCCTAGATATGCTCTCAACCTGAGCTCTGATACCACGATGTCACGGCCCACTTTTCCATATTGTTCAAACTGATAATTTACCATGCATGTCAAGTCCAAATCGAACAGAAAGGAGGATTGTAAGAAAAATAAAATAGAAAGAAGATAGAAAGAAAAAAGAAAGAAAACAAAACAACACATAATCTCATAGTGGAAACGAATAATCTATGATATAGAACAAATCTTTATATAAAAACTATAATGTTTATAGTACAGATATCAATCAGAGTATACTAACCTATTCAGAACAGACAGTTATAACATCTTGTCCTCATAATCGCTGATAAACATAACTATAATGCAACGAAAATATAATCATCTATGTGACTATGTCTTTGGGCCTCTACCTTTTCTTTTGAAGCTCAAATACTTTCAGCTAAACCTGAAAATATGCTCGGTCTGACCCGAGCATTTAGGAAAAACCACGTGTGGGTCAGTCTGGTAAAACCAACGTGAGAATTTAAATCACAAGGAACTTTATTCATTATAACTTTAAAAAATCGTTTTAAAACCAAAGGTATCTCGTAGACCATGCCACACATAAACACGATGGGTTTTCCCTTAAGATAACCAAAACACTTTTACAGAAAATCTGGTGATATTATAATAGTGCCTATGTACAAATACTTATTCAAATAGCCGAAATTGTTACATTAATTAAATTTCAACATACTAGGATCTACAACCAAAACCGTAAAGGCAATTATTAGAGAATAGATTTCCATACAAATACTAGGCACTAGCGCCCCACCTATCACAGTACATATCTAGAGAAATGCACCGAGGACCTCGCTTTGATCTCATACAACACAAGACTGGTTCTACCCCTAACCTGGATAGAACCGAATATGATTTCACCTCGGGTGTTCCCACCCTTATCGAACTCCTTCCCATGCACCAAATTTATAATATTCGAGGGCATTTAGAAATGTGATAGACATACCCTAATTGTGTGCGACCCACTTAGCCTTGCTGCATCTCCCTTGATTTTCAGTCATTTGGGTTGATGAGTTTCGAGGCTATGATTACCTCTTTATGAATTTTCACGTAGAATGCTCATTGTCCTCCAATTACAATGTGTTGAAACCATTGATCCATACTAGTTCGTTTTGGGTCTGAATGAAACCGAAGGCACTATTCCTACTACATCCGTTTTGGAATCGTTCTCGGGATTAGTACCAATTAGCCCTTGCACTTCAATGCTACATCTTCGATTCAATGCTCTTGCCTTCACTTTGAAAACGTATTCGTAGGATCGAACTTGTTTTTGGACAACTAATCTGATCCCGATCTCTTCGAAACAACTTTCTATGACGACTTGGATTTTCACGTTCGAAAATCGACATCCATACTTTACTCATATTCGAATGCCGCAGATTCAACCGTAAAAATCCGATTCGTTAGAGCTTATAACACATTAAGTACAACACACAGCGGAAGAAAAATGAATATCATACAACTCCAATGTATACAATAGGCAATGATATACAACAATGACACAACCACCGAACTTATATCAGAGATATGATACTACAAATCTCAGCCGAAGATACACAATACCAGCAGTGGAACAATAACATAAACTTGAACTCCAAAGAAGCAACTCCAATATAAGAAATCTCCATCCCCAAAGCGTCAATCTAGAAATAGCTCGAACTCCCAATCAAGTTGTACTAACCGAGGCCATTCATCAGAATCCAAAGACTGAAATAGCTCCAGATAATCTACTAAACCTGACTCTGGGTGTTAATTCCTCTTCATTAGCGACCTAACACCTAAAGGCATGGAGCGACCTAACTACAGGAATGGCATGGCAACTTAACTCATCAAGCGACCTAAAAGTATCTGCGACCTAAGGGAAGCACCGACTTACAGAGCTCTGCGACCTAAGGGAAGCACCGACCTATAGAATTCCGCGACCTATAGCACTCAAACGACCTAACTGTGTGCTCAGACCTAAGGAAGGCCGCGACCTAGCGGAACCCAGCGACCTAAGAGTAGCTGCGACCTAAAGTGTTGCAACCTAAGGACTGTTGCGACCTAACAGAAAGCTACAACCTAAAGGAGGTCGCGACCTAAGAGTGAGTGCGACCTGAAGATGGACTCGACCTATGGAACTCCGCGACTTAACTATCCACCGACCTAAGGAGCTCTGCGACCTAAGGAAGGTCACGACCTAAGGGACTCAGCGACTTAAGATTAACTATGGCTGCAGGAAAGTACTCGCGACTTAGGTTAGGTCGCTAATGACCTAAACACCAGAATATAGAAGACTATGCAATGCCACAGGGGGATAGGTCGCTCACGACCTAGTACTTGTGCAAATCAGCATGCGTGAGGAAGGAGGGGCCAATGCTCTTCAGGTCGACTACAACCTTACTTAGGTCGGTCACGACCTACGACCTTACTTAGGTCGGTCATGACCTACGACCTTATTCTGAAAAATGCCTATAAATATGATCCTAACTCCAACTAAAAAACGACTTTTGGGGGCTAACTCTCTTCAAGCGCCGTTACTCTGCTGCATTCCAAACCAATCCAACACTTAAAGCTCTCAAGACACGAAGAATGCTGCAAACAACTTCGAGAAAAGATCACACACATCCAACATGGATTTGAAGACTCTAATCTCCATTGTAGTTTAGGCTACTCGTTCTAAGTGACTTGTAATTCAAAGTGTATTGTACTTGAAAAGAATTGTATCAGCTTGTAACGAGATCATTAATAAAAGTATTCAAAGTGGACGTAGGCTATACCCTTAAGCCGAACCACTATAAAATTGTTGTTGCTTACTGCTTTTCCGCTATTATCTGCTTGTAATCTGTTCCCGAGTTATCGGGTGGTGCTTTCACAACTATAACTCATACACCGGGGTGTTAGCGTTCAAATTTTAGCGTTAACATTTTTGGTGCTTTCACTGAGAATTGAACTCAGGCGAGTTATCATCATTGCTTCACAGAAGTTTGTAGAGAGAATTTCCTTGAAAACCAGAAGTCTGTCCGAGATTATGGCTCCTGGAAGGAAGAGTAGATCTGTCAGATCTGGGAATATTCAAGAAGGAACCTCCGCTTCCCCTATATCGAATCAAGCTACTCCAGCTGTCGGAGTTACAAAGGCAGAGCTGGATGCTGCAATTTTAGGGCTGAACCAACAGATCAATGCCCAAAATGCACAACTCGAGGCTCAAAATGCCCAGAATGCCCTAATTCTAAATAGGTTGAACGATTTGCTTGGGGCAAACCGTCAACCAGCTGGTAATGAGAGGAATTTTGCTGGCAACCTTCATGATGCTGAAGAAAGAAATGCTCCTGAAAGGGCTGCTAGCCCCTTTGAACAAACACTTCCAGAGGTTGATGGATCTAGAACTCGACATGATGAGGAATATCTTTCTGGAATGTTCCGACAAATCATAAAGGAGAGTATGCAGAGGGTTGAAGACGAGAAAGAATGGGGTTTCGCCCCAAGTAAGACTCCATTTACTGAGAAAATCTTAAAGGCTGAATTCCCAAGAAAGTATGTCCCTCCAACCATTCCAGCTTACAAGGGGACAAGTAATCCGAACGAATTCCTATACAAATATGATTGGCACATGACAGGTGCTAGAGCCTCTGACGAAATAAAGTGCCGATATTTCCCTGTGTATCTCGAAGGCGTAGCTCTGCTATGGTTCACCAAGCTGCCAGTCCGATCTATCGATCAGTTTTCTGACTTAACCCGGAAGTTCAAGGAGCAGTTCAGACTATATGCCTCAAAAGCCAAGGATATCATGTCACTGTCAAGTTTGGAACAGAATCCAGGAGAGACTATCAGATCCTTCTTGAACCGCTTTAATATAGCGTTAGCTGAGGTGGACAATGCAGAACCACGAATGATATTGACTTATCTGATGAAGGGTATTGACAAGTCGAGCGAATTTGGGAAATGGCTAAACATGAAGGAACCAAATTCCCTTGAAAAATTCTATAAAAAAGCAGATGAATTCATATGCTTAGAAAGCTGTCCCGTACCGGTAAAGGCAGTGTTGGAAAAAGCTGAAGATAACACTGTTGCTCCACGCAAGAATGAATCTGTAGGGCAAAAAAGGGAAAATAACAATGGGAAGAAGCAGAGTAATCTGAAGAAGCCCCGATCCTTCAAGCCATCAGAGTATACTCCTTTATCAGATACGCCGGAGCGTATCTACCTTGCCATTAAAGATTCTGTTGACTTTCCTAAACCTCCTCCTCTAAGGACCGGGAAAAAAGCTATACAGAGTGGGAAGTTCTGCCGCTTCCATAATCAACCCGGTCACGAAACCGACGAATGCCGTCAGTTGAAAAATCTGATTGAAGAGTTGCTAAGGGAAAACAAACTGCAGCAATTTGTAAAAAAGAATAGCAACAATCCTGCTTCATCTAGTCAGGGGCAACAGGCTCCTACTCAACAGCCTAGGACGGTTGAGAAGGCTGCAGGGCATGATTCTGGAAGGCCCATTATTAATGTCATTACAGGAGGACCTCACCCAGCAGGCAGAAGCTGGGGTGAGATGGAAAGGTATACCCGAGCTCTAAAGTATGTACCAACCGAGGAAGATGTATTTGTTTTGGAAGGTGCTACGCCCTTGAAGCAACAAAGAACTTTCGATGATGATATTGTGTTCAGAGCTAGGGATTCCGCAGGTATTGAAGCTCCAACCTTGGATCCTCTAGTCATCTCGGCTGGTATCGGGCCAGCTATTGTCAGAAGAGTTCTCATTGATTGTGGCGCATCCTGCAATATTCTCTTTAAGAAAACATTCGACCAAATGAAGATCCCTATGGCTGATGTGCAAGCCTCATCGCAGAAAATTGCTGGTTTCACTGGGGAGCCAAAGCAGCCGGTAGGGACCATTGATTTGTTTGTGGAACTTGGGAAGGAGAAAGAAAAGTGGTCCGCAAGCAAACTTTTGTGATTGTCGACGAATTTTCTGCTTACAATGCTTTCCTTGGTCGTCCAACTCTGGTAGCGTTCAAAGCCGTTCTAGCCCCGTGGTGCCTCACTATTAAATTCCCTACAGATAATGGAGTAGGAGTTATAAAAGGTGATCAAAATGCTGGGCGAGAGTGCTATCTGAAAGAGTTACGAGAAACCAGAAAAAGAGAAATGGGAAAGAATGCGGCAACCCCAGTCCGCATCAAAGAACCAGCTTTGTAGCAATTACAGGGCGGACCCTGCACTGGCGAGCACAGCGAAGCAAGGAAAGAGATGGACCCTAGAAAAGTCAGTGCAGGGGAAAATAGAGTGGTACCCGTGGAAACGACAATACCAATACCTGTTGACCCAAAGGACCCAAACAAAGTGTTGAATGTGGGTTCACAACTTAATGCGTCAATTCAAAATATCTTAATATCTTTTTTAAAGACAAATCTGGATGTTTATGCTTGGACTCATGCCGATATGTGCGGAATATCCCCAGAAGTTGCAGTGCATGCTCTAAATATTGACCCAAGATTTACGCCTGTGAAGCAGAAAAGGAGAACTCAAGGTCCAGAAAGGTCAGCGGCATTAAAAGAAGAAGTTGATCGGCTCATGGAGAATAATTTTATCAAAGAATCTACTTATCCGAATTGGGTTTCAAATCCAGTGCTGGTTAAGAAAGCCAACGGAAAATGGAGAGTATGCATCGATTTTTCAGATCTAAACAAGGCCTGCCCCAAAGACTGCTTCCCATTACCCAGAATCGACCAACTGGTAGATGGAACAGCGGGACACGAATTGTTATCTTTTATGGATGCTTACTCCGGGTATAACCAGATCATGATGCATGAGCCAGATCAGGAGGACACAAGCTTTATCACTGACACTGGTCTTTACTGCTACAGAGTTATGCCCTTTGGGTTGAAGAATGCAGGGGCAACATACCAAAGACTCGTTAATGCTATGTTCAAACCGCAACTGGGCAAGACTATGGAAGTCTACGTCGATGACATGTTAGTAAAGTCTAAGAAAGCACTGGATCACATAGAACACTTAGCAGACATGTTCGCTGTCCTCCGAAAATACGGAATGAAGCTCAATCCTTTAAAACGTTCATTTGGAGTGGAATCCGGCAAGTTTTTAGGTTTCATCGTGAGCGCTAGGGGCATTGAGGCCAGTCCAGCTCAAATTACTGCATTGAAAGAAGTCAAAGCCCCTAGAACAAAGAAGGAATTGCAAAGTCTCAATGGAAAAGTCGCCGCCTTGAGTCGGTTCATTTCCAAAGCCACAGATAAATGCATCCCATTCTTTGACGCCCTAAAGAAAGGAAAGAAAAACTTCGATTGGACTCCCGAATGCCAAAAAGCCTTTGATGAATTGATTCGCCATATGGAGACGCCTCCAATACTTTCTAGGCCTGGCGATGGCGAGGATCTTCTTATATACTTGGCAGTATCATCCCATGCTTTAAGTGCAGCGCTGATACGGGAAGACAAAAGGATTCAACATCCAGTCTACTATATCAGCAAAAGACTCACTGGGGCAGAGATGAATTACTCTAAGTTGGAAAAACTCGCCTATTGCTTACTAATTGCGTCTAGGAAGTTGAGGCAATATTTTCAAGCTCATCCTATCAGAGTCCTCACTGACCAACCTTTAAAGCAAGTCCTGTTTCGCCCTGAAACTTCGGGTCGTCTTCTAAAGTGGAATATTGAACTCAGTCAGTATGACATCACTTATCATCCCCGAAAAGCAATCAATGGGCAAGCTTTAGCGGATTTCATTGCAGAATTTACAGATAAGGGTAACAGTGAGGAAGAAACTGTCGACAATTCCCCGATCCAGTGGAAGTTATATGTCGATGGTGCGAGAAACGACTACTGTTCTGGAGCCGGAGTTGTACTTGAGACTCCTGAAGGTCGATCATTATGCTATGCACTAAGAATGGAATTTCCTTCGACAAACAATGAAGCAGAATACGAAGTCCTTATCGCTGGCTTAAGGATTGCTAAAGAATTAAACATCCGAGCGTTATAGATATTCAGTGATTCTCAGCTTATTGTATGCCAAGTCAAAAAGGAATTCCAAGCAAAAGGGGGGAATCTGCCCGCCTACCTGTCAAAGGCTTGGGAACTCCTGGGTGATTTCGATCATTACATGATAAGTCACATTCCTCGAGAAGAAAACATGAAAGCAGATTCTCTCGCAAAGTATTCGAGCACAAGCGAAGCTCAATTTCTGGGGCTAACTCCAGTAGAGGTCCTGTCGACTCCTAGCATTGATGAAATGGACATTGATTGGATCATGAGCATGTCTCAAGAGCAAGAATCATGGATGACTCCGATAATAGAATATCTGCTCAATGGATCCTTACCAAGGAACTCAAAAGAACGACAAAAGCTACTGAGAAAAGCCTCTCGATACATAATCCAGGATGGCCTGTTATACAGACGGGGATTCTCAATGCCATTACTTCGGTGTGTAACCCGAGAAGAGTCTAAAGCAATCCTAGCAGAGGTACACGGAGGAGAATGTGGTGATCATTCAGGTGGTCAAACATTAGCAAAGAAAATTCTCCGATACGGGTATTTTTGGCCAGAAATTAATCGAGATGCAGTAGAGTATTCCCGAAAATGTGACAAATGTCAAAGATTCGCCAAAATTCCTAGAGCTCCTTCCACTGAACTCACACAGATGGTCAGTCCATGGCCGTTTGCAATATGGGGAATAGACCTTGTAGGACAGTTACCAACTGCCAAATCTTGAATTAAATATGCCATTGTTGCTGCAGATTATTTTACTAAGTGGGCAGAAGCTGAACCACTGGCTACTATCACCTCAAAGAAGATGATAAGTTTTGTGACTAAAAACATCATTTGCAGATACGGTGTGCCTCAAAAAATAATTATAGATAATGGGACTCAGTTTGAAAGTGAAGAATTCCAAGATTTTTGCGAGCGATTCAAAATCCGGAAAAGCTTCTCAGCAGTGGCTCATCCGCAGGCAAACGGGCAAGTGGAAGCCGTCAACAAAATTATTAAGTCAACCATCAAGAAGCAACTTGAAAGAGAAAAAGGTGGTTGGGTCGATAAACTACCACTGGCACTATGGGCTTACAGAACCACTCACAAAACTGCGACTGGACACACCCCGTTTTCATTGGCATATGGGTCAGAGGCAATGATTCCGGTAGAAATAGAAGTCCCTTCACACAGAAGAATCCATTTCAATCAAGCAGAAAACGAGAAGTTACAGCTTGAAGCGCTAGATCTTCTTGATGAACAAAGAGATGAGGCTAATCTCAGAATTGCAGCTCATCAGCAAAAGATAGCCAGACATTTCAACTCCAAAGTTCGCCAACGCAGCTTTGAGATTGGAGACCTAGTCCTGAAGAGAATTATGACAGCGACAGGTGTGTTCGGGCCAAATTGGGAAGGACCATATGTCATAGGTCAAAAGCTTCTTGACGGCACATTCAAACTCACCACTGTTGAAGGAGATCAAATTCCAAGGGCATGGAACAACAATCATTTGCGTCCATATTTTACTTGAAAATTTTGTTGAAATATTGTAAAAAGAATTATGAATGTATGATTCTTGTAATTGAAGGCAATTGTAAAACTGATGCAAGTAAATAATGAAAGAATATAAAGTGGATGTAGGCTCAATTTCCTGGCCGAACCACTATAAATCTTGTGTTCCTTATTATTATTACATGTTTGCTTTATTTTCGATATAAAAAGTACATAGAATGTATTACTGAAATGTCGATTTAAATTTTTGCAGACAATGGAAGTGAAGCTTGCACATAAAAAGACCAAGTGATCCTCGCCAAATTTAAAAAAAAAAAAAGCCCCGAATTCAAATCCTAGATAGGAAGTACTTCAATTGAACGGCCTATGATTTCGACAGAAACGGGTCTTTGCTAATAAATTGAGATCGTTTGAACAAATAAACATCCAATTAAGAAGCTAATGCTCGTTCTCACAAAATTGCCTGACAATGAAGCACACTTCCTTGGATTAAACAAGTTACTTGTGAGAAAAGGGAACGAAAGCTTTAAAAAAAAAAAAAAAAAAAAAAAGAGGAAGCAGAGGATCATTGAAAAAGGCATAAGCAAGTGGACAGAGGAACAACCAAAGCCATCATTGGCAGCACAAGTCCTCTTCGGAGGCACAACTCTTCGGAGGATAAAGACCTCTAACGGGTCATACGCCACAAAAAAGAAAGTTCTCTACTCAACAAAAAACATTGGAGGAGTCATGACCCTCCAACCATGAGAGAGTAACTTCCAGGCGATGAAAACCCTCTCTGAGGCACATTTCACCAGGAGTTGAAGTGTTACGACCGCTCTTCGGAATTTCACTTCACCAGAGTTGAAATGCAAACAAAATAAAGACCTCTTCGGAGGCACATTTCACCAGGAGTTGAAGTGTTACGACCGCTCTTCGGAATTTCACTTCACCAGAGTTGAAATGCAAACAAAATAAAGACCTCTTCGGAGGCACATTTCACCAGGAGTTGAAGTGTTACGACCGCTCTTCGGAATTTCACTTCACCAGAGTTGAAATGCAAACAAAATAAAGACCTCTTCGGAGGCACATTTCACCAGGAGTTGAAGTGTTACGACCGCTCTTCGGAATTTCACTTCACCAGAGTTGAAATGCAAAACAAAATAAAGGCCTTCCTGGAAGCCCACGTTTCACCAAGATCGAAATAAAACTTCCAAGTGTTGAAACGTAAAAAGGCTTTCTTCGAAGGCACAACTCTTTGGAGGTACACGTTTCACCGAGATTGAAATAAAACTTCCAAGTGTTGAAACGTGAAAAATCCCTCCTTAGAGGTACAACCCCCTCCCGAGGACACAATTAAAAGGAAAGACCTCTTCAGAAGCCCACGTTTCACCGAGATTGAAATAAAACTTCCAAGTGTTGAAACGTGAAAAAATCCTTCCTCAGAGGCACAAATTTCTATTTTAAAAAAAAAATCCTCATCAAGGGCATACTTTAACTTTCAAAGGAAGAATTAAAGTTAAAGTACCCTTCAGAGGCCCGCTTCACCACATAGAAGAATTCACTTGGCAAAATGTATACATACGCAAAAGGAAAAAGTGATTTTTTCAAAGGACAAAGCGTAAAAACTTATATGAAGGAAGTTGCACTTTACGAAAATTCTCTTCGAGAATGAAGTAATTATTCTTCAGAAAATGAGAGTGCAAGTCCCCTCAAAGTATACGATATTGCAGTAGGCTCATGGTATGGGGGCAACATGGCATAGTTACATACAAAATGGTATAGCTACATCGGTAAAGTACGCTCAAACAACATACCACAAGCTCACTGCAATGTCATATAAATAAACTTGTGCAAAAATGAATAATAAGTGCATTCTCAAATTTGTACAAAGAAAGAGGAATCATTTTATTCAACATTACTTTATATACAGGTACAAGTTTTAACAAAAGAAAAGCGGGGAGGCCGATACCCGCACAATTCTCAACCAATACATGCAAAAGACGAGAAGCTAAAAGCTAAAGTCTTTATTTCTTCTTGCCACCCTTGGACCCTTTGCCTGGCCGAATGATTAGTTTTTCAGGTCTATCTATAGGCATAAGGGAAGACGGAGAGGGAGGTGCAACCGGTGCGACTTCCGGTTCCTCTTCAGTAGTGATGATTTTCTTCCCCCTCCTCTTCGATGTTCCGTGCTTCTTTCTTCTCTTCGAAGAAGACTCACTCCCTGGAGTAACAAGAGCGGAAAAAACTACGTCATCAGAGGGAGTCCGCTCCGGAGAGATCTCGCCTCCTTCAAGTCCCTCGTCCTTCTGCTCTTGCGAAGCGATAGGGTCATCCAAGCCGTGAAGAGCCTCAATCTGTTCCTCTTGTGACCCGGGTTGTGAAGCAGAAGGAGGAGTCACCTGAAGAGACGGAGGAGGGATAACCGGAGGAAGTGAAGCCTGCACAACACTTGGCGTTTCAACTGCAGAAGAAGAGAAATTAAAAATATTAGTATCTCCCCGAAAGAAGGGAGATATGGGTTCGTCGAGATTCAAGAAGTAATCGAGAAGCTCATCAAACTTTTGAGGAGTAAGCAAGCGATCCACCTGAATCGGATCAATATCAAAATTACCTGAAGATGTTTGCTTCGTAAGTTCAATCTCATAATTCTGAGCCCCGATATCCTCCAAAGCCTCATCATCAGTAGGGGTGATTACCCCGGTTTTTATAGGAGGCGGCGAATGAGCGCTAGAGCCAGTAATGTCCACTTCGGGAGAAACTAAAGGACGTTCAGAAGTGGTAGGCGGTATTTCTTTCTCAGAACGTTCCCCTTTCGCCATTCCGGCCCGTACCTTGGCGAGTTGCTCTTTTCCCTTGGCAAGAGCGGCGCGAGCATCGTCATCGAGATAATGCTCTTCAAGAGCTGTCTCAGCGTAGCCAGCACCTTTACCACCTAGCATATCAAGTGCTGCCTCCCAGACTTCAGCTAATGTAATTTCGTATTTAGGGCCTAGAAAGGCAAGGCTTCCACGCCCCAGAATGCTGTGCAGATAGAAATCAAATAATGTGGAGCTAACGTCAGCTTTGGTTGCTTGATGGGCCTCTTTGGCCGCAAGTTTACCAGCAACAGCCTCGTCACGCTCCTTTTCGGCCATAGCAAGTCGAGTTTTTAACAACTCTATCTCCAAGCTTTGAGAGCCAGTCTGTTCTCGCAGCTGTGAAGCTTCAGCGTGATACTCTTCTATGACCTTCTCTTTGAATGCAAGCTTATCTTCGACTGCCCTTTGACTGGCATGCGCATCTCGTACTTGTTGCTGAAGTATGCTCTCCTTTTGAGAATAGGAAGTAGACGAAGTAGCTAATTCCTCCTTAAGTTTTTCTACTTCCGCTTCCAACTTTTCATTATAGGAAGCAATACTTCTCATTTCATCGTCATGCTGTTCGAGAGTCTTCTGCCACTCAGCCTTATCATTCTCCATTGTGAGCATGGCCTCGAGATTGGCTCGGTTAACCCTCTGAAGTTCGTCGACATGTTTTTGCCAGTTCGACATTCTTTCAATATCAGTCCTGACAGTATCAAGATTTCGCAGCATAGCCGGTTTGTCGAGAGGAACCAAGTCGAGATCAAATCGAACCCCTCTCAAGCACCACTGAGGAAATCGACTTTGAAGAGTGGGAGGACCTTGCCCGACTTGGTATGCGGGCCGGTTGATGATTGCTTGAATGTTGGAGCGAACGGGAGCAGGAGATTGAGCAGGAACATGTTCAGAAGCTGTCGGCATTGTTTCCTCGGTAAGTCTAGCCCGCTTGCTAGAAGAATCGTCTATGTGACCTTTACCTCTCTCATCGTGAGCTTTTCTCTTTTGAGTATCATCATCTCTGTGGGGAGGGTCATGTCTTTCTTGTTCCCTTCGGTGACGTTCTTCATATGCTCGTCTCTCGTTGGCTTTCCTGATGGC
The DNA here is from genome assembly GCA_030765085.1 of Allium cepa. Classification (NCBI taxonomy): domain Eukaryota; kingdom Viridiplantae; phylum Streptophyta; class Magnoliopsida; order Asparagales; family Amaryllidaceae; genus Allium; species Allium cepa. The sequence continues at coordinate 378,727,279 of CM060942.1, read as the reverse complement.
CCTCTCTTCATCCGATTCTCTGTAAGACGGGAGGTAACGCCTGTAATCATACTGGCTACGCCTCCCGTAGCGCTGGAAATCATCATAGTACGAGCCGCTGCGCCCCATAGGAGAATCTGGAATAAAAATAATAAGCTTTAGAAATCTTTAAAGTACAAGAAGATAAGTGCGTAGAAGTGATGAGAAATCCAAAGTGTCGTGTAACGTGTAAACTACGCGCATCGAGTTACAAACCACTCTGTGGAATAGAGGTAGTGGTAACTTGAGTAGGAGGAGTTGACATTTGTTGTAAAGAAGATGTCGCCTCGATTACAGAAGAGATAGTTTTAGAAACATCATCTTTGAAAAGTTCTTGAGATGTCACAATTAAATCGCTCAACCCCTCAAAAACATCATCGCCATCTTGTTTTTTGTAGCTTGCTTTCTTAACTCCTTCGCTAGTAGATTTTCTGGAAGATCGAGGGGGTTCTTCCTCTTCGGTAACTGGGGCAAGTACAGACTTGTCAGATGGCCCCGCAACATCTTTCGGAATTGAACACTTAACTAGTGAAGTTTCTATAGAGGTTCCTCCCTGCAAATGCTCTCTAGTGGAGACTGGGGCGTCAGGAGTGTTCGTCGGAGAATCAGGAACCTCCGTTGGAACTTCATGTATTTGAGTGGAACGAGAAGGATGTAGAAGCTCAAACTGATGAAGAAGTTCTTCTGTCAATAGAAATTTTGCGCTTCTTTCTTCAGCAGCCACAGTGCTTAGCCTTTCAAAAACTGACTTATGGCTGGAATCTCTAGAAGGAGGAGGAAGTGCTATAAAAATAAGGAATGGAATCAGCATCTAGTAATACGAACCAGGTAAAACTTAGAATAAAATTAAAGAAAGAAGAGAAAAAAGATCTCACTTCCTACTCTCCAGTCTGCGTAAAATTCTGCGGGGCAACGAATGTAGAAGTATTGATTCAGGAAACCATGTGCACTCTCCGACAAATCCAAAATAAGTTTGCGGTTCCTCGCACCTCTTACAAGTACAATTGAAGGATGGTCCTTGTTCTTTGCAAAAGTGCACAAGTAACAGATTTCCTCAAAACTCGGAAGACGGTCGAGAGTCCTCCTGAACAGAACACACAATCCCATCAAAATAGCATAGCCATTGGGGTGCAGCTGGAAAGGAGAGATCGTCTGTCGAAGGAGGATTTGTCGGAGAAATTCATTAAAAGGAGGAATTGCTCCACTCAAGCACATTTGTCGATTAATGGCAACAAAACCGTAAGGTGGTCTATCAGCAGAGTCATTTGGTCCAGGGAGTAAAACTTCTGCCTCGGCAATGCCAAATTGAACGCATAATTGATTAAGCGCCCGCTGTTTCAAAAGGGTAGGAGTTCTTTCCGGAGGATTCTCTAGTGGAATAGCAATCGGGAAAACCCCTTCAGTGTGTTCTATCATCTCTTCTTGTTGAGACATCATTCTACATAAGCGACTGGATGTTCAGATGAGAAGGTGCACGTTTCCTAAAAAGTCTGAAGTGTTGTGCAGAACTAAAAAAAAAAAGAGAAAGCAAACATAACTGAAATCAAACTAGTTGACAATTAGTCGACTATGAGATTTCAGAACTTGTTAATATAGATCTCAAGTGTAGTGTTAATGCGAACGAATCAGCTTTAACTGGATATTTTAGTTTTGCTTTAACACTTCACTTGAATTCATTGGTTCACAGCATTTCATTCACACAGTTCATTTAAATTGATTATTCTTTATCGACTAATCTGTCATTCGATGTAGGCAGTCAATGGCAGTATATTCGTCCCAGTTTTCTGCAAATGTTATGTTTAACAGGTTATTAGCATTAGAGATAACCTAAAACAAAGTGCAACAGAATTCAAGTCCATATAGTTCAAAGTTCAAACAGTTCAATCAAAGTTGTCTCAAGATTTCACAAGTCCTAGGTCGTCCAGCGACCTAGCATAGGTCGGAGCCTTCTTAGGTCGCGCTGTGCAAAGTAAAGGATAAGGCTTTACAAATTCGTCCTAGTGTTAGCTCGGCCGCGACCTAAAGCCTTTGTCGCAAGGAAGTTAGGTTGCGCAGTTCTTAGCTCGAGTTACTCTTAACTCATGCAAGGTCTTAGGTCACATGAATATTAGGTCGTTCAGCGACCTAGTATAGGTCGAAACTATTCCTTAGGTCGCAAGGATCATTAGATCGCGAATTATTTTAAGTCGTTCAAATCCGCTAGGTCACTAACTTCCTCTCCACACAATGCTTCACCAGACCCAATAACCCGCCATCAACTACCCGAAGAGATTCATCATCCTCTCCATGAAATTTACCATCTCTTCATACCACCAGATCATTCCAAAAACTAACCAAAAAATCCTCAATCCATCATAAATTCAACGGATTGCCATGACTTCCTAAATCAACCAAATAACGACCGAAAAAATCGATCGCAACAATCGCTCGAGATAAAGCGTGATACATGGAGTTGAGCTAAGGTCAGGAAGTGAGAATTCATGATTTAACGGCGATTATGATGGGAAGAAGACCAGGTTTACTTACGAGACGTAATGATGAAAGTGAATCGGTTGCTGGATGGGTCGAATTCGCCTTTGGAAGCTCAGAAAATTGTTAATGGCAGTAGGAGGTTAGAGCAATGAAATGAGGAAGAAGTAGCGACCTAACAGTTTTATATGAGGCAAATATGGGAAAACAAATAGACACGCGTATTGGCACAAGTGTTAGGTCGCTCACGACCTAGCTAAGTCAGGTCGAAGCACGCGACCTACGACCTAGGCACGTGCTTCGAGGGGCAAATGTTAATTCCTCTTCATTAGCGACCTAACACCTAAAGGCATGGAGCGACCTAACTACAGGAATGGCATGGCAACTTAACTCATCAAGCGACCTAAAAGTATCTGCGACCTAAGGGAAGCACCGACTTACAGAGCTCTGCGACCTAAGGGAAGCACCGACCTATAGAATTCCGCGACCTATAGCACTCAAACGACCTAACTGTGTGCTCAGACCTAAGGAAGGCCGCGACCTAGCGGAACCCAGCAACCTAAGAGTAGCTGCGACCTAAAGTGTTGCAACCTAAGGACTGTTGCGACCTAACAGAAAGCTACAACCTAAAGGAGGTCGCGACCTAAGAGTGAGTGCGACCTGAAGATGGACTCGACCTATGGAACTCCGCGACTTAACTATCCACCGACCTAAGGAGCTCTGCGACCTAAGGAAGGTCGCGACCTAAGGGACTCAGCGACTTAAGATTAACTATGGCTGCAGGAAAGTACTCGCGACTTAGGTTAGGTCGCTAACGACCTAAACAACAGAATATAGAAGACTATGCAATGCCATAGGGGGATAGGTCGCTCACGACCTAGTACTTGTGCAAATCAGCATGCGTGAGGAAGGAGGGGCCAATGCTCTTCAGGTCGACTACAACCTTACTTAGGTCGGTCACGACCTACGACCTTACTTAGGTCCGTCACGACCTACGACCTTATTCTGAAAAATGCCTATAAATATGATCCTAACTCCAACTAAAAAATGACTTTTGGGGGCTCACTCTCTTCAAGCGCTGTTACTCTGCTGCATTCCAAACCAATCCAACACTTAAAGCTCTCAAGACACGAAGAACGCTACAAACAACTTCGAGAAAAGATCACACACATCCAACATGGATTTGAAGACTCTAATCTCCATTGTAGTTTAGGCTACTCGTTCTAAGTGACTTGTAATTCAAAGTGTATTGTACTTGAAAAGAATTGTATCAGCTTGTAACGAGATCATCAATAAAAGTATTCAAAGTGGACGTAGGCTATACTTTTAAGCCGAACCACTATAAAATTGTTGTTGCTTACTGCTTTTCCGCTATTATCTGCTTGTAATCTGTTCCCGAGTTATCGGATGGTGCTTTCACAACTATAACTCATACACCGGGGTGTTAGCGTTCAAATTTTAGCGTTAACACTAGGCTGCCCATATGGAAAATTATGGGCACCTAGAGTTTAAAAAGGGAACAATAAACTCCAGGTCAGTCATGGGACTGGTATGAGAAAGAAAAACAGTTTTATCTTTTAAAAAACAAACAAAAAGAAATTAAAAGAAATCTGCAATGCTTTTTGGAAAATGAAACTATCATAAGTCTCTCGGCACAAACAATGCAATCGCACACTTGGAGAAGATTTCTCCTTATGATATTCAAACATGCTTGTAAGCAAAAACCCTTTTGATATTATTATTAGTGCATAGTGGAAAACATTTCGAAAGTATAATATTATTCTTAGTCAGCATAGGTACCATTATACAATGCCTACTATAGCTACCATTTAAGAATAGCATGTTATACAACTGCAATCGTAAAGGGCTCGTATTGAATGATTGGATTTCCAACTATGGCTAGGGAACTTCCTTACCGAATGGAACGCCTCTAGACGGACACGCCAAGAACCAACACGGTTCCCTACCAACACAAGGTCGGGTTATCCCTACTAGGAAGTAACACCTACAAGTAAGCCATCCCCGGTCGTTACCGACCTTTATCCCGGGATTCACCAACAAATAGCAACAACCACACAGTTAAATATCTAGGCTCCATACCATGATACCACTTTTTATCCAAAAGGAAATGGACATACCCTAGGGGTGTGACCCCTAAAAGCCTTGCTGCAACATTCATGTTTCTGCCATTTTCGAGTTGTGAGGCTCGACGAAGTCTCATCTACGAAGCTACACTTTTCAAAGTCATGCTTTGATCAACAAATGATTAGCAGCACTACGTATGCCACATTACCAAATTGGGAATGTATCACTAGTAACCATTAACTACATAACCTCTGAGCTTGTATGTCTTAGAGAAGGGTGTTAAGCTAAGAGAATAAATTCTCCGCCACCAACAGAAATGTATTTGATAGAAACCAGCTTTACATCTCAAAGTGTAATGTCAGACACACATCCATACAAGTCTGCACCGGGCTCAAATAGAACCAAAGGCACTTCCAAAGAAGCCCTTGCAAATCCGGATAATCCCTAATCACGTCTGGACTCACCATCCCAAAGGATGATCAAATCTCTATACCGAGGACCAGTAGGTGAAGAGACATTCGATGGGTTATCCTTTCGCTTTCCAAAATATTCGGTCTTCACCATCGGTCTTCAAATGCTATCCATAACATCGTATTATTATTCGGAATGGGTTATATGACACAAGGTCCTCTCCCGGCTAAACCAAATAATGAGCGCAGTATTTAAAAACATATGGATATAATGGGATCTTAGTTAAGTCACAACTTAAAACCCAAAACCTTTCTTCAAAATGAGTTAAACAAATTATCATTTACAAATCTTTAAACAAAAAGATTCACTTCACAAAATTTACCAATCTTTCACAAAGATTCATTCACAATATTTAAACAAAAGATCTATCTTTGAGATCCTCTTTTGTTTGAAATCAAAGTTCACCAGATATTTCACAAATATTCCTTCTTAGCTTTCTAAACAATTCCATTTCAAATATTTTATACAAAAGATATACCGTTAAGATCCTCTTCGATTTCAAAACAACGTTCAACAATTTTTCACAAAGACTAATTCATAGCTTTCGAAACTATTTCAATTCCATTTAAAAATTGAAATCTTTCAACACAAATTGGAAATCCTTTCTTTATATGAAATCTATTATTATCTGAAAACAAATAGTTTTTGTTTTCGAAAAATCCGATTGCGTTTGCACAAGATAAAGCCCTTCAAGTATAAAACTTGGGTTAAATTCAAATTTCCAAAATAATATTTTTAAAATGGTTAAAAACCCATATACATGCATTTATAACTTGTATAACCTTTTTTAAACCCTAATTTCCAAACATTGAATTCAATTCAAATCTTGAATTCAAATTCAAATCAAATTATTTAAATTTCAAAACTTTATCAAGTTATTCAAAATAACTTTTATCTTTAAAATTCCTTTTCAAAAGCTTTTCAAATTTAACCCAATTCCATTTCCAAAACCATTTGAATTCATACTTCAACTTTTAAAACAAAATAATATTTAGATTTCAAAATATTTGTGACTTAACCGATTTCCTCATGAAATCCATATTTGTGTGTGTATAGTGTAGTCTAGGGGTTTTACACAGCAGTGCAACATCATCAATCATCACAGATTCAATCATATCAATATCGATAAGCAGTATAATCTATAATGCTTATCTTCCATTCATAGATTCACTAATAAATAATGTAAATTTATCACAGATAAATAAATTACATTCATTACAACTCAAATCAAAATAATTCATGACACAAACATTACACACCAGAGATATCAAACAATTCAACATTCAATAGAATTCAAACATTCATAAATAAGATCAATTAATTATCTGATTAATTTAAATCAGATTAAACACTCATGAATAAACACTAATCCTAGTTAATTAATATTAATTAATTACAAACTATCTTAATTAATTACCCTTTAATGATAAATTAATTAACCTTTAACCATTGATCAATTAATTAACCTTTAATCATTAAATAATTAACCTTTAATTATTTAATTATCCTTTAATCATTAATTAATTAACCCTTAATTAATTACCATTTAATTAATTATCCTTAATTAATTAAAATAAGTAATTATCCCTAATCAATTCCATTAATTAATTAACCTTTAATTAATTATCCTCAAATTAATTACCTTAATTAACTAATCATATTAATTAATTATCCTTTAATTAATTATTGTTTAATCACTTGATTTATCAACCATTAATGAATAATTAGTTAATGTTAATTACTTTCATTAGGTAATCATCTTTAAGTAATTAATTACCCTTAATTACTTACACTACTTAATTATCCTTTCATTAAATAATTAAAAATATCTTATTCTTTAAATTATCTCCTTAATATTAACTTAATTTATTAAAGTTAAAATAATTTTTTTCAACCTTTATTTATCCAAACACTTGAATAAACATTTATTATTTAAAAGTAATTTGTTTAAGGAAATAGTTTAAAACTTGATTTAATTCAAATTTGGAAAACTTGTTTTATCTAAATATTAAAACTGGGTTAACAACCTAACCCGACCCGAGCCATAAATTCATTTATAGGAGCTCAACTTCTGGTCTTTTCCAACATCACTCGTGTTCGAGTTCCCTCACGAATTACTTCGCATATGCCCCCCGAGCCACCTTCATCATCCTCAATTAACACATAAACACCAATATTCATGCACATGCACGATTAAACTGGCCACCTACGACCGGCGTCGCAGACCTCATCACCCCGACGACAAACCCCTTGAGCTTCCGAAATACCCAGATCCTCGCAATAACCACAAAACCGAGTTCAAGCATTTTAATCGAACTGGAAGCAAAAGTTGATCATCTGGAATTGCTTCTTGCCGACCAATCCGATCGCCTGAAACCTCACCGACTCGCCCAATGCTTCGTTATGACCCCATACTCCAATCCTACTTGGTCCGATCGACCACAATCCATTGTTGACGACGAATTAATCTAGCAAACCCAGTCGAACAACCTATTCCTAAAGCCCTACTTTGCCCCCAACTGGCTATTCTGGCCAACATAAAAATATTCCACCATTTTTCCCCAATTCTACATCCATTCAGTTATCTTCGCCCCGAGGCACGACAAAGACGAACTCGCCTATCGACGGATTTGACAAAAACATCTTTTTCGTTCAACTCGAGAGTTTCCCGTGAATACTTACTTAGAAATTCTAAAATTATTATCAAAAATCATGATTTTGAAGTATGAATCTATTTGTATAGTTAAAACATGAAATCAAAACCATTAATTTTTGACTTGAATTTAAATTATCCCTGTCATTTCCTATTTTTATGTTGAATACTATATAATTTCATCTGAAAATATTTTTAAAAACAAGGTCATAGTCTTATAATCATTTTCTATTTATGAATCAAAATCTAAAATTTATCGTATAAGAAGCAGTTTTAATTTTTGTTTTAGTGGCATTAAGCCAGGGATTCAACAGAGCAATATATACATACTTACATTTACATAGAGCAGTGTTAATTCAAAATTTTAATCCAGTTAAAACATTCAAGCACATCATTTTTTTCCACCACTCAACTTCAAGCATGAATCACAGATTTCAAGATTTAAACAAAATCAATGTCTAATGGGCTAGTTTGCTCACAAAGTTTGAAGGCAGTGGCCAAACTTAATGATTTTGAACAGAGATTTGTTTTTGAACTTTGATTTTGATCTGGAATCTTGATATGATTGATCTGTTGAAACTTTATGATGTTTTAATGCCTGATGTTGAACTGGCTTTGATTCTCCCAGGTTGAAGTTTTGATTTTTAATTCCAAGTTGAAGCTGAAACTCTGAATTGCTTGTTAATGTTGAATGTTGAGGCTCCGTTTAAATTTTGATTTGATCTTGATTAAGTGGAATTGATTAGTTGCTCTGATCTTTATGTTGCTTCGACTTTGCTTTATTCTGATACATTTGCTTGCTTCAGATTTGAGATTATTTGACCTGAACTTGATATTAAATGAAGTGCTTTTGAGTTTGTTTTGAATTTAATTTTTGGTTTTAGTTTTTGGTCTTGATTTCTTTCATCTCAGGTTTCTTTGTTTTGAACAATTTGGTTTGAGAAGTTTTTAATCTGAGTATAGCCAAATTTACAAAATCCGTTTTATACATTTTTTAAATTAAAATTTAGTTTAAAACAAACTTGCATTTGCCACTTGTTATTTTCTACTAGTTCTTGTTATCTTCATGATCTTATGTCTTAACACTTGTTAAAATATTTAATTTTATGTTTAGAACCTTTCCTTTAATTTATTTTACTAATTATGTTTAAAACCCTAATCTTTAATTAGTTTATAAATTTTGTTTTAATCCTTTATTTATCAATTTGTATAAATTATGTAATACATTTTCTATTTATTCTTAAATGTATGCGAAACTAAATTTTATTTCAAGTATAAAGAAAATGTTGTAATTTTTTATCTAACCTTATTTAAATTGGAAATATTATACTTTTAAATAAATATGTATACTTTCAAATGTATACATACACATACAAATTACATCTAGTTATGTATAATTAAAATTAAACTTAAGTTATTATACTTAAATTTATATAAACAATATTAGTGTTTGAAAATATTCAAATTTAACTTTTACAAAATTATTATATAAATATCAAAATATAACTTCCAAATAATTATATTATTACTAGAAAAAAAAAATTCTAATTTTGAACATAGTATTTTCAAATCCAATTTATATTTACAATTGAATTCCCAAATTAAACTCAATTTATTTTCAAAAAATATCAATCTTAAAGTTTCAAATTCAAAATGAAATTCAAAATCAATCTATATACATATAAATAAACAGGCACCTCTCTTATTTAATTTGGAAAATTTCAAATTAATTCTCAATTTAAATTTAAAATTTATTTAATTATCAATTTAAATTTCACTCAAAAATCGACATTGTTACATATTCCCTCCTTAAGAAAATTTCGTCCTTGAAATTTGCAAGACAGGGAGATAACGAAAGAACAGATAAGAAATGTTCTTCCAAATCAAACTGAATATTCATTCTGCATTGGGATTACCAAATTAGAATATCAACAATAATTATGAGAACGAATTCATTCTGTATCTCATAAGATACTCGGGTCAACAGATTTACGAAATGTGCAACAACATTGGTTAGATTGAAGGGATAACTAACCATTCCTAGAATATATCTGGACCCAACAGAACAAACGATGGATACTCAATTCAGATTGGAATACCCCAAAGTATACACCAACTTGTCCCTCTTTAGATTTTGATCCTCATGAGAAACTACAATATAATTTCAAATTTGGTTTTAATCGAAATCGTTTTATCGATACAAATCAATTTTATCTTTATATTTTATTAACCAATTTATTTCATATAAATTTTCAAATTTATTAGAGTCAAAAACGAAAAGCTGGTAGGTAACCGATAAAGGGAATACGAAATAGAAACGATTCATAGGGCCATCACCACACCGAAGCTTCTCCCTCGAGCTGCCACAAAGCCATACAAAGAATTGAAAAGAGATTGATCGAGAAGTTGTTTCCGTTATGGCAGGGTATTGACCATTTGTAGTGGTACTCCCCTATCCCCTACCTCGTCCTCTTCTTGCACTCATACTCACTATCTGTGGAAAGCAAGAGAATTTACTGAGGCACACGGATGGATATCTTAGGGATATTCTCAATCTAGGGTATACTTCACATATACTCATTCTAGGGTATACTTAATCCTCTCTCTAATGAGTTACCTAATGTGTTATACTCCAAAAGCTAAAACTCAACCTTTAGCTCTGATACCAAATATGAAGACCCAGATATTCTCATTCGAAAATTGACATCCGTACTTCACTCGTATTCAAATGCGGCAGATTCAACCATTAAATTTGATTCGCCGGAGCTTATAACACATTAAGTACAACACACAATGGAAGAAAAATGAATATCATATAACTCCAATGAATACAATATCCAATGATATAAAACAATGACACAACCACCCAACGTATATCAGAGATATGATACTACAAATCAAGCGAAAGATACACAATACCAACAACGGAACAGTAACATAAACTTGAACTCCAAAGAAGGAACTCCAATATCAAAAATCTCCATCCCCAAAGCACCAATCCAGAAATAGCTCGAACTGCCAATCAAGTTGCACTTAGCAAGGTCAGTAATCGGAATCCAAAGACTGAACTAGCTCCATATAAGCTATTAAACCTGACTCTAGGCTGCCCGTGTGGATAATTGTAGGCACTCGGAGTTTAGAAGGGGAACAATAAACTTCGAGTGAATCGTGGGACTGGTATGAGCAAACAAAAACAATTTTATCTTTTAAATAAAAAACAAAATAACACAAAAGAAATCCCTAATGCTTTTTGAAAAATGAAACTACCATAAAGCCTCTCGGCGCACACACAATGCAATCACACACTTAGGGGAGATTTCTCCTTATGATAGTCAAACGCGCTTGATAAGCAAAAGCCCTTTTGATATTGTTATTAGTGCATAGTGGAAAACATTTCGAAAGTATAATATTAATCTTAGGCAACATAAGTACCATTATACTATGCCTACTATAGCTACCATTTAAGAATGGCAAGTTATATGACTGCAATCGTAAAGGGCTCGTATTGAACGATTGGATTTCCAACAATGGTCAGGCTAAGGAACTTCCTTACCGAATGGAACGCCTCTGGAGGGATTCCCCCAAGAACTAAAACGGTTCCCTACCAACACAAGGCCCGGTTACCCCAGCCCGAAAGTAACACCTACAAGTAAGCCATCCCAGGTCGTTACCGACCTTTATCCCGTCATTCACCAACAAATAGCAACAACCACACAGCTAAATATCTGGGCTCCATACCATGATACCACTTTTTATTCAGAAGGAAATGGACATACCCTAGGGGCGAGACCCCTAAAAAACTTGCCGTAATTTTCCTGTTTCGACCATTTCCGGGTTGTGAGGCTGGACGAAGTCTCGTCCACAAAGCTATACTTTTCACAAAGCCATGCTTTGATCAACAAATGATCAGCAGCACTTTGTATGCCACATTACCAAATAGGGAATGTATCACTAGTAACCATTAATTACATAACCTCTGAGCTCGTATGTCTCGGAGAAGGGTGTTAAGCTAAGAGAATAAATTCTCCACCACGAACAGAAATGTATTTGATAGAAACTAGCTTTACATCTCAAAGTGTAATGTCAGACACACATCCATACAAGTCTGTTTCGGGCTCGAACAGAACCGAAGGCACTTCCAAAGAAGCCCTTGCAAATCCGGATAATCCCTAATCACGTACGGACTCCACATCACAAAGGATGATCAAATCTCTATACCGGGGACCAGTCGGTGCAAAGACATTTGACGGGTTATCCTTTCTCTTTCGAAAATATCTGGTCTTCACCACCGGTCATCAAATTCTATCCATAACATCGTATCATTATTCGGAATGGGTTATATGACATAAGGTCCTTTCTCGGCTAAACCGAATAATGAGCGTAGTATTTAAAGACATATGGATATAGTGGGATCTTAGTTAAGTCGCAACTTAAAACCCAAAACCTTTCTTCAAAATGGTTTAAACAAATTACCGTTTACAAATCTTTAAACAAAAAGAATCACTTCAGAAAGTTTACCAATCTTTCACAAAGATTCATTCACAGTATTTAAACAAAAGATCTATCTTTGAGATCCTCTTTTGTTTGAAAACAAAGTTCACCAAATATTTCACAAAGATTCCTTCATAGCTTTATAGACAATTCCACTTCAAATCTTTTATACAAAAGATATACCTTTAAGATCCTCTTCGATTTCAAAACAAGGTTTAACAATTTTTCACAAAGATTAATTCATAGCTTTCAAAACTATTTCAATTCCATTTCAAACTTGAAATCTTTCAACAAAAATTGAAAATCCTTTCTTTATATGAAAGCTATTATTATTTGAAGACAGACAGTTTTTGTTTCGGAAAAATCCGATTGCATTTGCACAAGTTAAAGCCCTTCAAGCGTAAAACTTGGGTTAAATTCAAATTTCCAAAATAATATTTTTAAAATGGTTAAAAACCCATATAAACACATTTATAAGTTGTATAACCTTTTTTAAACCCTAATTTCCAAACATAGAATTCAATTCAAATCTTGAATTCAAATTGAAATCAAATTACTTAAATTTCAAAACTTTATCAAGTTATTCAAAATAACTTTTATCTTTAAACTCCTTTTCAAAAGCTTTTCACATTTAGCCCAATTCCATTTCCAAAACCATATGAATTCAAACATCAACTTTTTTTAAAAAAAAATTAGATTTCACAATATTTGTGACTTTACCGATTTCCTCGTGAAATCCATATTTTTGTGTGTATAATGTACTCTAGGGGTTTTACACAGTAGTGCAACATCATCAATCATCACACATTCAATCATATCAATATTGATATCAGTATAATCTATAATGCTTATCTTGCATTCACAAATTCACAAATAATAATGTAAATTTATCACAAATAAATAAAATACATTCATACAGCTCAAATCAAAATAAATCATGACACAAAATACTACACACCAGAGATATCAAACAATTCAACATTCAATAGAATTCAAACATTCATAAATATAATTAAATAATTATCTGATTAATTTAAATCAGATTTATTACTTATGAATAAACACCAATCCTGGTTATTTAATATTAATTAATTACAAACCATCTTTATTAATTATCCTTTAATGATAAATTAATTAACCTTTAATTATTAATTAATTAACCTTTAATCGTTAAATAATTATCCACTAATTATTTAATTATCCTTTAATTAATCATATTAATTAATTAACCCTTAATTAATTACCATTTAATTTATTATCCTTAATTAATTACAATATGTGATTATCCCCAATCAATTCCATTAACTAATTAACCTATAATTAATTATCCTCAAATTAATTACCTTAACTAATTAATCACATTAATTAATTATCCTTTAATTAATTATTGTTTAATCACTTGATTTATCAACCTTTAATCAATAATTAATTACTGTTAATTACTCTCATTAGGTAATCCCTTTTAGTAATTAATTACCCTTAATTACTTACATTACTTAATTATCCATTCATTAAGTAATTAGAAATAGCTTATTCTTTAAATTATGTCCTTAATATTAACTTAATTTATTAAAGCTAAAATATTATTTTTTTCAACCATTATTTATCCAAACATTTGAATAAACATTTATTATTTAAAAGAAATTTGTTTAAGGAAATAGTTTAAAACTTGATTTAATTCAAATTTAGAAAAATTGTTTTATCTAAATTCTAAAACTGTGTTAACAACCTAACCCGACCCGAGCCATAAATTCATTTACCCGAGCTCAACTTCGGGTCTTTTCCAACATCACTCGTCTTCGACTTCCCTCACGAATTACTTCGAGTTTGCTCCCGAGCCACCTTCATCTTCCTCAATCAACAGATACACACCAATATTCGCGCACGTGCATGATTAAACTGGCCACCTCCGACCGGAGTCGCTGACCTCAACACACCGATGACAACGCCCTCGAGCTTCCCAAACACCCAGATCCTCGCATTATCCACATAATCGAGTTCGAGCATTTTAATCTAACTGGAACCAAAAGTAGATCATCTGGAATTGCTTCTTGCCGACCAACCCGATCGCATGAGACCTCACCGACTCGCCTAAAGCTTAGTTACGACCCCATACTCCAATCCTACTTGGTTCGATCGACCACAATCCATTGACGACGACGAATTAATGTTGAAAATCCAGTAGAACAAACCTATTCCTAAAGCCCTACTTTGCCTCCAACTGGCTATTCCGTCCAACATAAAAAAAATTCACCATTTTTCCCCAATTCTACGTCCTTTCAGTTATCTTCTCCTTGAGGCATGACAAAGGCGAACTCGCCGATCGACGGATTTTGACAAAAATGTCATTTTCGTCAAACTCGAGAGTTTCCCGTGAATACTTACTTAAAAATTCTGAAACGATTATCAAAAATCGTGATTTTGAAGTACGAATCTATTTTTATAGTTAAAACATGAAATTAAAACCATTAATTTTCGACCTGAATTTAAATTAGGGTACTTTTGGCATAGGTCCTTATTAAGTTCCAAACATCATGAAAAGTCTTTCACTAAATTTCAGTTTAAATTAGGTCCCTGTTTTTTATTCACGATTATTGCAGAGCATGATGCAACATTTCATAAAAGTTGCTGATATTTCCGCAACTTTTCTGTACACCGTGAACATAGTGTAAGAAAGTAGCTTAAATATTAGCACTTATTTATAAAAGTTACTGACATTTCAACAACATTTATGTACACTGTGAACACAGTTTATGAAAGTTGCTGAAATATCAGCACTTATTTATAAAAGTTGGTGACATTTCACCAGTAATTCTTCTTTGTTTTTACAATGAAACTTTGACAGGGAAAGTTGCTGAAATATCAACAATTATTTATAAAAGTTGCTGACATTTAAGCAATAATTTTTCTATGTTTTTACAATGAAACTTTGAGAGGGAAAGTTGCTAAAATATCAGCACTTATTTAAAAAGTTGCTGACATTTCAGCAATAATTTTTCTTCGTTTCCAGAAAACAAGGATCCGCTTTATAATGAAACTTTGATAGGGACCCACTTTACAATATGAAAGTACGATAGGGATGCCTCCCTAATTTCCGCTTCAAATTATCCCTGTCATTTCCTGTTTTTATATTGAATACTAAATAATTTCATCTGAAAATATTTTTAAAAACAAGGTATAGTCTTATCATAATTTTCTATTTATAATTCGAAATCTAAAATTTATCGTGTAAGAAGCAATTTGAATTTTTGTTTTAGTGGCATTAAACCTGGGATTCAACAGAGCAATATATACATACTTGCATATACACAGAGCAGTGTTAATGCAAAATTTTAATCCATTTAAAACATTCAAGCACATCATTTTTTTCCACCACTCAACTTCAAACATGAATCACAGATTTCAAGATTTAAACAAAATCAATGTCTAGTGGGTTAGTTTACTCACAAAGTTTGAAGACAGAGGCCAGACTTGATGATTTTGAATAGTGGTTTGTTTTTGAATTTTGATTCTGATTCGGAATCTTGATACAATTGATTTGTTGAAACTTTATGATGTTTTAATGCCTGATGTTGAACTGGATTTGATTCTCCCAGGTTGAAGTTTTATTTTTAGTTCCAGGTTGAAGCTGAAAATCTGAATTGCTCATTAATGTTGAATCTTAAGGCTTTGTTTAAATTTTGATCTGATCTTGATTAAGTTGAATTGATTAGTTGCTCTGATCTTTAAGTTGCTTCGGATTTGCTTGATTCTGATACATTTGCATGCTTCAGATTTGAGATTATTTGATTTAAACTTGATATTAAATGAAGTTCTTTTGAGTTTTGTTTTTATTTTAATTTCTGGTCTTGATATCTTTCATCTCAGGTTTCTTTGTTTTGAACAATTTGGTTTGGGAAATTTTTAGTCTGAGTATAGCCTAATTTACCAAATCCTTTTAGTACATTTTTTTGAGAGAAACGGTTGTGTAGCATAAAGCTACACAGTCGATTAGACGAATATATTATAAATAGTAGAAGTCAGAGTCGACCAACAAGCCTGGTCGGCAGCCAAAAGTAGTGTTCGCAGTAAAAGCAAACCCAAAAAGAACAAACACAGACGGCTTTATATACAGCAGTAGAAGCAAAATAATAGGAGCACTATCAGGTGTGTATTGAATTGATGATTCCATAAATGAAGCAAAAAGGATCCGCTAGTTAGGTTCGATCATGAGCCTGTCCATAGAGAAAACAAATAGGAGATTTTGTTACAAATTTTATTAATACTGGTTTTGGGTTTATTAAAGACATAAGCATTTCTTTCTTTCCAGATGCACAAACTATAGATAGCAATGAAGAAATCGAGAGTTTTATTCGTTTTGCTATATTACCAATAGTCAAAAAACGAGTGCATGATTGGGATGTAGCCAATAAGGTTGGCACTGGCCGAGGCTAATATGTAATAGGAGAAGTCGCATTCGAAAAAATGGTGAATAATGGATTCTTCGTGCAAAGAACATAAGAAATGACGAGGGTCAAGCTGAGTGTTCCAGTGTCTGAGTCTCTCTTTAGTATTAATACGAGCATGGATGAGGAACCACTGGAAAAAAAAGATGGGGGAGGGAGTCTGCATTTCCAAACTTTTGCAAAAGCGAATGACCTACAAGGGTGATTGAGGAATGAATAGCATGTGTTGACCTAAAAGCCTTTCTCTGGAGCAAGATCCCAGATGTAGAAATATGACGTGTCAGCGAGTTGGATGGAAAGGAGTAAGTTAAAAGCTGAGTTTAGGTCAATCAGCGTGATAAGGTCAAAGAGAGCAGGGGCATATGCTGTTTGGACCGAGGGAGGATAATACGGCAATAGTTTGGTTGTGGTGGGAGATATGGGGAAATAAATTAGCGAGAGAGTGGGAGAGGGGGGATTGATCCAGCCAGATGTCTAGCAAGAAAAGGAAATTACGGCCATTTCCAATGGAGACAGGGAATAGGGATTTGATACGGGGTATGGATTTTGTAACACCTACCCATAAGGGAGAAGGGGAAAGGCGCGGAGGTGAGTGGTGCACGAGATGAGGGTTGGATTGGTAGTGACGATGAAGGATCCAATTTTCGAGATGAAGCGGCATGGAGTGATGACACGCCAAAGCCATTTGGCTAAGAGGGCAATGTTGAAAGAGCGGAGATTGACTAGCCCTAGTCCACCGTGTTCCTTGTGAAGGCTGACTATCTTCCAATTGATTAGACATTTCCCTTTAGTGCCAATCCAAAGAAAGGAATGCCTACTAGAATCAGTTTTATTTATAACCCATTTCGGCAGTACATTGAACGACATCTAGTACGAGGGAAGGGCGGACAGCATTGATTTGACATGAACGAGGCGGCCTGCAGCAGATAGGGAATTGACTTTCCATGTTGATAAGCAAGATTCATTCTAGGAGGTTAGAGGGAGCCAGTCTTGATGAGTAAGTTTGGTGGAGTGAAAGGGGATACCAAGGTAGGAGATGGGGAAATGGTCAAGTTTACAGTTGAACAAGGTGGCAGAATAGGGGCCGAGGGGTTGGACACGACCGAGCATAAGGATGGAACTCTTATAAAATTTAATGGATAAGCCAGAGATGAGTTCAGAGATATATAAGAGAAATTTAAGACAGTGGAGGTGGTCAGTGTTAACCCTCAATTTCCTACGACTCAAAAACTGCACGACTCAATAAGAAAACGACTCAAGGTGGGCAACGACTCAATGGACAAACAACTTAGTGAGTTATCAACATAACGAGTTAACAGATGCACGACTCAACGAGTCAAGAGGATGGACGACTTAAGGGACTGACGACTTTCCAACTTAAGGAAGCTACGACCTAACGGCCTAAGAGAATAGACCGACTCAATACCTTAAAGAAGTTGCCGACTCAGAGTATTTTACAACCTAAGGCATCCACAACTTAAGGTTTCTACGACTTAAGGAAGTCCGCGGCTCAAAGACAGGATGACTTAACGATTCAAGAGATGTCACGACTTAAGAAAGTCCACGACTTAAAGATGTTACGACCTAAGACTTAGAGAACAAGTTCAATACCACGCCGTAATAAGATGACTCGTCGACGACTTACGACCTAGTTTAAGTCGTACACGACCTAAAACCATAGAGCCAAGATTTCAGTGCTGCCTCACTTTAAACAGTGGCCTCTTAACTCGCGAACGAGTTAGGACTTGTATCCAGTTGAACGAAGAAAAGCTCAGAACCACTTCACTTACTCCACTGCCTGCTAACTCTTGAACCTTGAGTCGGGTGCGACTTACGACTCTCCATGAGTCGTACACGACTCATGACTTGCGAAAAACTCTACCTAGAATTCTCTATAAATACGCGACCACCTCCAACGTTCAAGGGACTTTTGGCTCATTCTTTCCAAGCACCGATACTCTGCTACATTCCAAACCAACTCAACACTCAAAGCTTTCAAGACACGTAGAACGCTATCAACAACTTCAAGAAGGAATCTCATGCATCCGACATGGATTTGAGGACTTTCACTTACATTGAAGTTTAAGCTACTCGTTCAAAGTGTTTAGTAGTTCAAAGTGTATTGTACTTGGGAAGAATTGTATCAACTTGTAACGAAATCATCAATAAAGATATTCAGAGTGGACGTAGGCAAACTATTGAGCCGAACCACTATAAAATCGTTGTTATTTACTGCTTTTTCTGTGGTTTTCTGCTTATACTCTGTTCCCGAATCATCGGGTGGTGCTTTCACAACTACACTTTACACACCGGGGTGTTAGCGTTAACATTTTTGGTGCTTTCACTGAGAACAAGACTCAGGCGAATTATCATCATTGCTCCACGAAAGTTTGTTGAAGTAATCTCTTTGAAGACTAGAAGTTTATCTGAAATCATGGCTCCGGGGAGAAGGAGTAGATCTGTTAGATCTGGAAATGTTCAAGAGGGAACCTCCGCTTCCTCGGTACCTAATCAAGCCACTCCACCTGTTGGGGTTACAAAAGCGGAGTTGGATGCTGTAATCTTAGGGCTGAACCAGCAGATAAATGCCCAAAGTGCACAATTGGAGGCTCAGAATGCCCAAAATGCCCTAATTTTGAATAAGTTGAACGATTTGCTTGGGGTAAACCGTCAACCAACGGGTAATGAAAGGAACTTTGCTGGCAACATTCATGATGATGAAGAAAGAAACATTCCTGAGAGGGCTGCCAGCCCCTTTAAGCGGACATTTGCTGAAGTTGGTGGATCTAAAGCTCGAAATGATGAGGGGTATCTTTCTGAAATGGTTCGACAAATCATGAAAGAAAGCATGCAAAGGAATGAAGACGAGAAGGAATGGGGTTTCGCTCCAAGTAAAACCCCGTTTACCGAAAGGATCTTAAAGGCTGAGTTCCCAAGGAAGTTCGTCCCTCCAACTATCCCAGCTTACAAGGGAACAAGTGATCCGAACGAATTCTTGTATAAGTATGATTGGCACATGACAGGTGCCAGAGCTTCTGATGAAATAAAGTGTCGATATTTTCCTGTATATTTGGAAGGTGTAGCTCTGCTTTGGTTCACCAAGCTACCAATTCGGTCTATAGATCAGTTTTCTGACCTAACCCGGAAATTCAAGGAGCAGTTCAGACTATATGCTTCAAAAGCCAAAGATATCATGTCGTTGTCAAGTTTGGAACAGAATCCAGGGGAAACTATCAAATCTTTCTTGAATCGCTTTAATATAGCGCTGGCCGAGGTAGACAATGCAGAACCACGGATGATCTTGACCTATCTGATGAGGGCCATCGACAAGTCGAGCAAATTTGGAAAATGGTTTAACATGAAGGAACCAAATTCCCATGAAAAATTCTACAAGAAAGCAGATGAGTTCATACGCCTAGAAAGCCGTCCTGTACCGGTAAAGGCAGTATTGGAAAAAGCTGAAGATAACGTTGCTGCTCCACGCAAGAATGAATCTGTAGGACAGAAAAGGGAAAATAACGATGGGAAGAAACAGAAAAATCTGAAGAAGCCTCGTTCCTTCAAGTCATCGGAATATACTCCTTTATCAGATACGCCGGAGCGTATTTACCTTGCCACTAAAGATTCTGTTGATTATCCTAAACCTCCCGTTCTGAGAACCGGGAAAAAAGCTGTACAAAGCGGGAAGTTTTGCCGCTTCCATAATCAACCCGGTCATGATACCGATGAATGCCGCCAATTGAAAATTTTGATTGAAGAGTTGATAAGGGAAAACAAGCTGCAGCAATTTGTGGAAAAGAATAGCAGCAATCCTGCTTCGTCTAGCCAGGGGCAACGAGCTCCTGTTCATCAACCCAGGACAAGTGAGAAGGCTGCAGGGCATGAATCCGGAAGGCCCGTTATCAATGTCATTACGGGAGGACCTCACCCAGTAGGCAGGAGCTGGGGTGAGATGGAAAGGTACACCCGGGCTTTGAAATATGCACCGGCCGAAGAAGATGTCTTTGTTTTGGAAGATGCTACGCCCCTGAAACAACAAAGAACTTTCAATGATGATATTGTGTTCAGAGCCAGGGATTCCACAGGTGTTGAAGCTCCTACCTTGGATCCCTTAGTCATCTCGGCTGGTATCGGGCCAGCTATTGTCAGAAGAGTTCTCATTGATTGTAGTGCATCCTGTAATATCCTCTTCAAGAAAACATTCGACCAAATGAAGATCCCTATGGATGATGTGCAAGCCTCGTCACAAAAAATCACTGGCTTCACTGGGGAGCCAAAGCAGCCAATAGGAACCATTGATTTGCTTGTAGAACTCGGAGAGGGAGAAAGAAAAGTAGTCCGCAAGCAAACTTTTGTGATTGTTGACGAATTTTCTACTTATAATGCTTTTCTTGGCCGTCCAACTCTTGCAGCGTTCAAAGCTATTCTGGCCCCATGGTGCCTCACCATTAAATTCCCCACTGACAATGGAGTAGGAGTTATAAAAGGGGATCAAAATGCTGGGCGGGAGTGTTATCTGACAGAGCTGCGAGAAGCAAGGAAAAGAGAAATGGGAAAGGAGGCGGCAACCCCAGTCCGCATCAAAGAACCAGCCTTGTAGCAATTACAGGGCGGACCCTGCACTGGCGAGCACAGCGGAGCACGGAAAGAGATGGATCCTAGAAAAGCCAGTGCAGGGGAGAATAGAGTGGTACCAGTGGAAACGACAGTACCAGTACCTGTTGAGCCAAAGGACCCAAACAAGGTGTTGAATGTGGGTTCACAACTTAATGTGTCAATTCAGAATATCTTAATATCTTTTTTAAAAGCAAATTTGGATGTTTTTGCCTGGACTCATGCCGATATGTGCGGAATATCCACAGAAGTTGCAGTACACGCTCTAAATATTGATCCAAAATTTACACCTGTGAAACATAAAAGGAGAACTCAAGGTCCAGAAAGGTCAGCATCATTAAAAGAAGAAGTTGATCGGCTCATGGAGAATAACTTTATCAAAGAATCTACCTATCCGAATTGGGTTTCAAATCCAGTGCTGGTTAAGAAAGCCAACGAAAAATGGAGAGTGTGCATCGATTTTTCAGATCTAAACAAGGCCTGCCCCAAAGACTGCTTCCCGTTACCCAGGATCGATCAACTGGTAGACGGAATAGCGGGACATGAATTGTTATCTTTTATGGATGCCTACTCCGGATATAACCAGATCATGATGCATGAGCCAGATCAGGAGGACACGAGCTTTATCACCGATGTTGGTCTTTACTGCTACAGAGTTATGCCCTTGGGGCTGAAGAATGCGGGGGCAACCTACCAAAGACATGTTAATGCTATGTTCAAACCGCAATTGGGCAAGACTATGGAAGTCTACGTCGATGACATGTTAGTAAAGTCTAAGAAAGCAGTGGATCACATAGAACACTTAGCAGAAATGTTCGCAGTCCTCCGAAAATACGGAATGAAGCTTAACCTTTAAAATGTTCATTTGGGGTGGAGTCCGGAAAGTTCCTAGGTTTCATCGTGAGCGCTAGGGGCATTGAAGCTCATCCAGCACAAATTACCGCCTTAAAAGAAGTCAAAGCTCCTAGAATGAAGAAGGAATTGCAAAGTCTCAACGGAAAGGTCGCCGCCTTGAGTCGGTTCATTTCCAAAGCTACTGATAAATGCATCCCATTCTTTGACGCTCTAAAGAAAGGAAAGAAAAGCTTCGATTGGACTCTCGAATGCCAAAAAGCCTTTGATGAATTGATTCGCCATATGGAAATGCCTCCAATACTTTCTAGACCTGGCGATGGTGAGGATCTTCTTATATACTTGGCAGTATCATTTCATGCTTTAAGTGCAGCACTGATACGAGAAGTCAAGAGGATTCAACATCCAGTTTACTATATCAGCAAAAGACTCACTGGGGCAGAGATGAATTACTCCAAGTTGGAAAAACTCGCCTATTGCCTACTGATTGCATCAAGGAAGTTAAGGCAATATTTCCAAGCTCATCCTATCAGAGTCCTCACTGATCAACCTTTAAAGCAAGTGCTGTTTCGCCCTGAGACTTCGGGTCGTCTTCTAAAGTGGAACATTAAACTCAGTCAATATGACATCACTTATCATCCCCGAAAAGCAATCAACGGACAAGCTTTAGCGGATTTCATCGCAGAATTCACAGATAAGGGTAACAGTGAGGAGGAAACGATCGATGATTCCCCAATCCAATGGAAGTTATATGTTGATGGCGCGAGAAATGACTACTGTTCTGGAGCCGGAGTTGTACTTGAGACCCCTGAAGGTCGGTCATTATGTTATGCACTGAGATTGGAATTTCCTTCAATGAACAATGAAGCAGAATACGAAGCTCTTATCGCTGGCTTGAAAATTGCTAAAGAACTAAACATCCGAGCATTACAGATCTTCAGTGATTCTCAGCTTATTGTATGCCAAGTCAGAAATGAATTCCAAGCGAAAGGGTGAAATCTGCCTGCCTACTTGTTAAATGCTTGGGAACTCCTGTGTGACTTTGATCATTACACGATAAGTCATATTCCTCGAGATGAAAACACGAAAGCAGATTCTCTCGCAAAATACTCTAGCACAGGCGAAGCTCAATTTCTGGGGTTGACTCCAGTAGAAGTCCTGTCGGCTCCAAGCATTGATGGGATGGATATTGATTGGATCATAAGCGTGTCTCAAGAGCAAGAATCATGGATGACTCCAATAACAGAATATCTTCTCAATTGCTCTTTACCGGAAAATTCAAAAGGACGACAGAAGCTACCGAGGAAAGCCTCTCACTATATAGTCCAGGATGGCCAATTATACAGACGGGGATTCTCAATGCCGTTACTTCGATGTGTATCCAGGGAAGAGTCCAAAACAATCCTAGCTGAGGTGCATGGGGGAGAATGTGGTGATCATTTAGGTGGTCAAACTTTAGCAAAGAAGATTCTCCGATACGGATATTTTTGGCCAGAAATTAATCGAGACGCAGCAGACTATTCCCGAAAATGTGACAGATGCTAAAGATTCGCCAAAATTCCTAGAGCACCTTCCACTGAACTCACACAGATGG
This sequence comes from Allium cepa, assembly GCA_030765085.1. Lineage (NCBI taxonomy): Eukaryota > Viridiplantae > Streptophyta > Magnoliopsida > Asparagales > Amaryllidaceae > Allium > Allium cepa. The sequence goes on along the minus strand of CM060942.1, from coordinate 378,703,587 downwards.
TCAGTCCATGGCCGTTTGCAATATGGGGGATAGACCTTGTGGGATCGTTACCAACTGCCAAATCTTGAATCAAATATGCCATTGTTGTTGTAGATTATTTTACTAAATGGGCAGAAGCTGAACCACTGGCTACTATCACTTGTAAAAAGATGATAAGTTTTGTGACTAAAAGTATCATTTGTAGGTATGGTGTGCCTCAAAAGATAATTACAGACAATGGTACTCAGTTCGAAAGTGAAGAATTCCAAGATTTTTGCAAACGATTCAAAATCCGAAAAAGCTTCTCAGCAGTAGCTCATCCGCAGGCAAACGGGCAGGTGGAAGCAGTAAATAAAATTATCAAGTCAACCATCAAGAAGCAACTCGAAAGAGCAAAAGGTGGTTGGGTCGATAAGCTACCACTAGCACTATGGGCATACAGAACTACCCACAAAACTGCGAGTGGGCATACTCCGTTTCCATTGGCATACGGGTCAGAAGCAATGATTCCGGTAGAAACAGAGGTCCCTTCACATAGAAGAATCCATTTCAATCAAGCGGAGAATGAAAAACTACAGCTTGAGGCACTAGATCTCCTTGATGAAAAAAGAGAAGAGGCTGAGCTCAGAATCGCAGCTCATCAGCAAAGGATAGCCAGACATTTCAATTCCAAAGTTCGCCAACGCAGCTTTGAGATTGGAGATCTAGTCCTAAATAGAATTATGACGGCGACAGGTGTGTTTGGGCCAAATCGGGAAGGACCGTATGTCATAGGTCAGAAGCTTCTTGACTGCACATTCAAACTCACTACTGACGAAGGAGATCAAATTCCAAGGGCTTGGAACAGCAATCTCTTGCGCCCATACTTTACTTGATAGCTTTGTTGAAATATTGTAAAAAGAATTATGAATGTATGATTCCTATAATTGAAAGCGATTGTAAAACCGATGCAAGTGAATAATGAAAGACTATAAAGTGGATGTAGGCCCAAATTCTTGGCCGAACCACTATAAATCTTGTGTTCCTTATTATTATTACATGTTTGCTTTATTTTCGATATGAAAAGTACATTAAATGTATTGCTGAAATGTCGATTTAAATTTTTGCAGGCAACGAAAATAAAACTTGCACATTACAAGACCAAGTGATTCTTGTTATCATTCAACAAACAAATTCCAAGTCACAAAAGCCCCGAATTTAAATCCAAGATAAGAAGTGCTTCAATTGGATGGCCAATGATTTCGCCAAAAACGGGCTCTAGCTAATAAATTGAGAAGTTTGAACAAACAAATATCCAATTAAGAAGCCTATGCCCGTTCTCGCGAACTGGCCTAGCAATGAAGTACACTTCTTTGGATTAAACAAACTACTTGTAAGAGAAGGGAGTACGAGCTTGAAAAGAAAAAATAGAGGATCGCTGAAAAGGCATAAGCAAGTGGACAAGGAACAACTAAAGCCCTCTTCGGAGGCACAAGTCCTCTTCGGAGGCACAACTCTTCGGAGGATAAAGACCTCTAACGAGGCATATGCCGCAAAAAAGAAAGTTCTCTACTCAACCAAAAAAGATTGGAGGAGTCATGACCCTCCAACCATGAGAGAGTAACTTCCAGGCAATCCTCGAAGGCACATTTCACCAGGAGTTGAAGTGTGACAACTGCTCTTCGGAGTTTCACTTCACCAGAGTTGAAATGCAAAACAAAATAAAAGCCCTCTTCAGAGGCCCATTTCACCAGGAGTTGAAGTGCGACAGTGGCTCTTTGGAATTTCACTTCACCAGAGTTGAAATGAAAAACAAAATAAAAGCCCTCTTCGGAGGCCCGTTTCAAAAAGTCCTCTTCCCAGAGGCACAATAAGACAGAAAGACCTCTTCCCAGAGGCAGAAATGAAAAGACCTCCTCCCGGAGGCACAATCAAGTAGAAAGACCTCTTCGGAGGCACACGTTTCACCAAGATTGAAATAAAACTTCCAGGCGTTGAAACGTGAAAAAGTCTTCCCCAAAGGTGCAACTTTTCAAAGAAACAAAAATCAAGAAGCCCTTTACTGTGGCAAATAAAAAAAAATCCTCATCAAAAGCACACTTTAACTTTCAAAGGAAGAATGAATTACTTATTCTAGAAAACTCTCTTCCTCAAAAAGAAGTTGAAGTACCTTGCAAATACCCGCTTTACCACATAGAAGATTTCATTCAGTAAAATGTGTATATGCACAAAATAAAAAGTGGTATCTTCGAAGGATGAAGTGTAGAAACTTATTTGTGCTCTATGTTTTAATGAAATAATATTCCTCCAAATGTGGAATAATTATTCTCTAAAAAATAAAAGCACAAGTTCCTCATAAAATAAAATATTACAATGGGCTTATGGTATAGGGGCAGCATGGTATAACTACATCGGTAAAATTGCGCTCGAACAATATATACCACAAGCTCACTGCAATATCGTACAAAGAAACTTGTACAAAAATGAATAATAAATGCATTCTCAGATACAGACAGAAGTTTGTATAAAGAAAAAGAATCATTTTATTCAACACTATTAGAATTTTATACAGGTACAGGTTCCAAAGTAAAAAGCAAAAGAAAAGCGGGGGGTCGGTACCCGCACAATTTCCGATCAGTACATGCAAAAAAGGCAAAAAGCGATATGAAAGCCACAGAACCAGAGCCATCATTTCTTCTCCCGTCCACCTTTTGAGCCCGCACCCGGCCGAATAACCAACTTCTTAGGGCGGCTTGTAAGAGTAGGGGATGAAGGAGAAAGGGGCTCAGTCGGACTTTCTTCTGTTTCTTCTTCGCCAGTTAAGGATTCCTTCTTCTTCCTCTTCTTAGAAACTCCCTGCTTTCCACTCTTCTTGGAGGAAGACCCACTCCCTGGAGAAAGAAGTTTAGATAACGGTTCAGCGTCGGAGCCAGTCGCCTCTGGAGTCTTCTCACTCCCTTCGGTTTCTTCTCCTTTGTGTTCTTGTGAAGCAATGGGATCATCCAAGTCTTGAAGAGCTTCTATTTGCTCCTCTTGTGATCCCGATTGCGAGGCGGAAGGAGGAGTCATCTGAATAGATGGAGGAGGAATAATTGGAGGTGGGGAAGCTTGAACAATGCCCGACGTTTTCTCTACAGAAGGAAAAAAGTTCAAGTCAGTAAAAAGAGGAGATAAAGGTTCGCCAAGATTCAAGAAGTAGTCAAAAAGCCCATCAAGCTCGTAAGAAACAGATGAGCAGTCTACTTGGGCAAGATTGTCAGTAGGGTTACCTGCAGAAGTCGGTTCCCTGACGTCAACTTCATAAGCCTGTGCCTCGGCACTCTCGCCGCCTTCATCTCCACCTTGTATGCTTGTGATCTCAGTGGTAACTTTAGTAGGAGATGGGGAATGAGAACTAGAACCGATAATGTCAATTTCGACTGAAGGAGAAGGTTGAATTGGAGCAGTTGAGATGATTTTTCCTGAATATTCTCCTGCCGCTATTTCGGCCCTTAATTTTGCAAGCTGTTCTCTCCTCCTGGCGAGAGCGGCACGAGCATCATCATCAAGATAATGCTCCTCAAGAGCTGACTCAGCATAGCCAGCGCCCTTACCGCCAAGCATATCGAGTGCGGCCTCCCAAACTTCAGCCAGAGTAATTTCATACTTGGGGCCTAGAAAGGCGAGGCTACCACGCCCCAAAATGCTATGCAGGTAGAAATCAAATAATATTGAGCTGATGTTGGCCCTCTTTGCCTCGTGAGATTCTTCAGCTGCAATTTTGCCGGCAACGGCCTCATCACGCTCCATTTCAGCTTTAGAAAGTTGAAGCTTAAGCATTTGAATCTCCGCCTCTTGGGAGCTGTTCTTCTTCCGAAGCTCTTCAATATCAGCAACATAGCCCTCACTAATTCTTTTCTGCACTTCAAGACTGTCTTCGGCATCTCTTTGGCTGGCATGAGCATCTCTCACTTGTTTTAGGAGCACTTCTTCTTTTTGAGAATAAGAAGTAGAGGAAGCAGCAAGCTCTTGTTTCAGTTCTTCAACTTTTGCTTCAAGCTCCTCATTGTAAGCAGCAATGCTCCTCATCTCAGTGTCATGTTGCTCAAGAACCTTTTGCCATTCGGCTTTATCATTTTCCATAGTGAGCATGGCCTCTATGTTTGCACGATTAACCCTTTGGAGCTCGTCAACGAGTTTTTGCCAGTTCGACATCCTCTCAATATCAAGCTTGACGGCATCAAGGTTTCATAACATAGAAGACTTGTCAATGGGGACCATGTCAAGGTCAAACCTTACTCCCTTCAGACACCACTGTGGAAACCGACTTTGCAAAGTGGCCGGACCCGGTCCGACTTGGAATTTGGGCCTGCTAATTATTGTTTGGATGTCTGTCTTCCCGAGAGCGGGAGAGCCGGAAGGAATGTCAAGCGAGGCAGGGGCAATAACCTTTTTAGGAGTTGTAGAGGTGTGCTTCTCACCATGACGGGCTCGCTTGCTCGAATCTTCAACCATATGACCTTTCCTCTGTCATCATGGGATTTTCTTTTATGGGAATTGTCGCCTCTCTGCGAAGAATCGTGGCGCTCCTCCCTCTCTCTTCTTTCATAGCGCTCCTCTTGAGCCCTCTTCTCTTGAGCCTTTCGAGCGGCTCTTTCTTCATCAGATTCTCTGTAAGAGGGGAGGTAACGCCTGTAATCATATTGGCTACGCCTCCCGTAGCGCTGGAAATCATCATAGTAGGATCCGCTACGCCCCATCGGAGGATCTGAAATAAAAAAGAGCTAAATTTTAGAATTCTTCAAAGTACAAAAAGTCAGAAGCATAAAAGTGCCGAAAAAATTCTAAGTGTGTGTGATGTGCAAACTACGCGCGTCAAACTACGAACCACTCTTTAATTGAGGAGTAGTTGTGGGTGTAATAGTTAGCGTCAACTCTTGAGTTGACGAAGTCTGTTGCAGGATAGAAGTCGCTTCGACTACTGAAGAAGAAACCCCGGTAGTGATAGGATCATCTTTAAAGATCTCTTGCGAGGTGGCAAAGAGGTCGCTCAGCCCTTCGAAAGTATCGTTCCTGCTCTGCTTGACAAGGCTTGTTTTCTCGGCTTCTTCACCAGATTTCTGTGAACGTCGGGGAGATCCTGAGGCTCTTCTTCTTCAATAACCGGGGCAAGTTCGTCAGATGGCCCCGCAATATCAACAGAGGTGGAGCACTTCACTAGCGAAGCCTCGGGAGCAGGTCCTTTTGGTATAGATGTGTCAGTAGAAGCTGGGGCATCCGACGCTTTGGCTGGGGAGTCTAGGATTTCATGAGGATGAGTAGAACGAGAAGTATGAAAAAGTCCGTACTGATGCAAAAACTCGTCTTTCAACAGAAATTGAATGTCTCTCTCCTCAACCGGCACGGCCTTGAGCCTTTCGAAAGTTGGCTTATGACTGGGATCCCTAGAAGGAGGGGGAGCGCTGAAAATAAAAAATAGAGAAGCGGAGTTAACACTTAACAATTCAGTCTCACAAAAGTCGGATAACAGACATAGTAAGAATGGTTAATCTTACTTCTCCCTCCATACAGCATAAACCCCCGGGGGACAGCGGACATAGAAAAATTGAGTCAAAAACCCGTGAGCGCTGTCAGGAAGACCGATGATCAGTTTACGATTTCGAGCACTTCTCACGACAGTAATAGAGGGGTGATCTTTAGTCCTGGTGAAAGAACATAGGAAGAAAATCTCGTCAAAGCTTGGGAATCGATCAAGCGTCCTCCTAAACAGTACACACAACCCCATTAAAATGGCATAACCATTGGGGTGTAATTGGGATGGGGCGATGGCCAATTTACGAAGAAGTTGTTGGAAAAAGTCATTGAAAGGAGGAACGCCCCCACTAAGACACATTTGTCGATTGACCGTTACAAAGCCAGGGGTGCTATGTCAGCAGTGTTACTTCTCTCGGGAAGAATGGCATCTGATTCAGCAATGCCAAACTGAGCGCACAATTGGCGGAAAACTCTGTACGATAAAGTAGAAGAGACTCTTTCGGGAGGATTGACCAGAGGAGCCGGAATTACAGTTGCCTCTCCAGTCTGAACCGTTGTATCTTCTTCCTGAGAAGTCATTCTACACAAGCAACTTGATATTAAAATATGAAGGTGCACGTTTCCTAAAAGTGTGAAGTATCGTGCAAAACTAATAAAAATAGCAAGTAGATATAACTGGAATTAAACTAGTCGATGATTGATCGATTACAAAATTTCAGAACTTGTTAATATAAAGTTCAAGCATAATATTAGTGCAGGCTGGTCAGTTTCAATTGACTATTTCAGTGTTGCTGTAATATTTTACTTGAAATTGATGAAAGCACTTCGTTCACACAATTTATTTGAGTTAATTATCTGTTATTAACTAATCTTCATTTGACGTGGGCAGTCGATGGCAGTATATTTGTCCCATTTTTCTGCAAATGTTGTGTTTAACAGGTTAATAGCGTCAAAGTTAGAATAATCTGTGAAGAAACACAACAAAGTTCAAGCAGTATATTCTGGCAATTAAAATTGGAAATACAATTAAGTTCTATCAACATCTCTAGGTTTTCAAATTTTGTTCAAATCATTGAGTCACAGTCCGAAGAATTCTCTAAGTCATAAGTCGTCCACGACCTAAAAGTTAAGTCGTCCACAAATTAAAAGATAAAGTCTTAGCTCGGCTGCAACTCAAGGCTAAGTCGTGCACAACCTAGAGGCCAAGTCGTAAAGTCTCAAATCAAGACAGAACAAATGAAATGCAAATGAAGCTAAGTCTTGAGTCGTCCAGAAACAAACATAACCTAAGGGGTTAAGTTGTATGCAACTAAGGTCGTGGGGGATCTTAAGTCAGTCACTTCGAAAACTATGCAAATTGGCAAAGTCGCAAAAACTTCATGATATCTCTTCTCAACCCACTGATCCTTCTCCAACCCAATAACCCGTTATCTTCCTAACTCCTAACCCGTTAACCCATGTAGGACGATATCGGCTCCTCTAAATTCATGGATCAACTGAATCGAAATATGGTGACCCATCGCCTTCTCCTTGCAAGTCATCTAAAAACTCAATCAAATTGCTTCAAGCTTGTGAGCAATCGATCATAACGCGATTCAAGAAGAAGCCTGATGTGAGGATTCGGATTGAGGTTGGAAAATGGGAAATCCATGTTCGAAAGGTAACAGTAATTGTGAAATTGAGCGAGCGATGAGTTTACTTACGCAGTGTAATGATGAAGGTGGCAGGAACTTAATTGGTGATAAGGTGAACTGATCGAATTCGTCTCTGAAAAGCTTCGAAGGTCGTTAATGGCGGAAGTAAACATGGAAACAAGTAGGTGAAGAAGGAGCGACCTAAACCTTTTATATCTCGAGGCAGAGGAATTTGAAATGGCACACGAGTTAAGATAAGTCGAAGCACACGACCTACGACTTAGGCGTGTACTTCGAGGGGCAAATGTTAACCCTCAATTTCCTACGACTCAAAAACTGCACGACTCAATTAGAAAACGACTCAAGGTGGGCAACGACTCAATGGACAAACAACTCAGTGAGTTATCAACATAACGAGTTAACAGATGCACGACTCAACGAGTCAAGAGGATGGACGACTTAAGGGACTGACGACTTGCCAACTTAAGGAAGCTACGACCTAACGACCTAAGAGAATAGACCGACTCAATACCTTAAAGAAGTTGCCGACTCAGAGTATTTTACAACCTAAGGCATCCACGACTTAAGGTTTCTACGACTTAAGGAAGTCCGCGGCTCAAAGACAGGATGACTTAACGATTCAAGAGATGTCACGACTTAAGAAAGTCCACGACTTAAAGATGTTACGACCTAAGACTTAGAGAACAAGTTCAATACCATGCCGTAATAAGATGACTCGTCGACGACTTACGACCTAGTTTAAGTCGTACACGACCTAAAACCGCAGAGCCAAGATTTCAGTGCTGCCTCACTTTAAACCGTGACCTCTTAATTCGCGAACGAGTTAGGACTTGTATCCAGATGAACGAAGAAAAGCTCAGAACCAATTCACTTACTCCACTGCCTGCTGACTCTTGAACCTTGAGTCGGGTGCGACTTACGACTCTCCATGAGTCGTACACGACTCATGACTTGCGAAAACCTCTACCTAGAATTCTCTATAAATACGCGACCACCTCCAACGTTCAAGGGACTTTTGGCTCATTCTTTCCAAGCACCGATAGTCTGCTACATTCCAAACCAACTCAACACTCAAAGCTTTCAAGACACGTAGAACGCTATCAACAACTTCAAGAAGGAATCTCATGCATCCGACATGGATTTGAGGACTTTCACTTACATTGAAGTTTAAGCTACTCGTTCAAAGTGTTTAGTAGTTCAAAGTGTATTGTACTTGGGAAGAATTATATCAACTTGTAACGAAATCATCAATAAAGATATTCAGAGTGGACGTAGGCAAACTATTGAGCCGAACCACTATAAAATCGTTGTTATTTACTGCTTTTTCTGTGGTTTTCTGCTTATACTCTGTTCCCGAATCATCGGGTGGTGCTTTCACAACTACACTTTACACACCGGGGTGTTAGCGTTAACATTTTTGGTGCTTTCACTGAAACAAGACTCAGGCGAATTATCATCATTGCTCCACGAAAGTTTGTTGAAGTAATCTCTTTGAAGACTAGAAGTTTATCTGAAATCATGGCTCCGGGGAGAAGGAGTAGATCTGTTAGATCTGGAAATGTTCAAAAGGGAACCTCCGCTTCCCCGGTACCTAATCAAGCCACTCCACCTGTTGGGGTTACAAAAGCGGAGTTGGATGCTGTAATCTTAGGGCTAAACCAGCAGATAAATGCCCAAAGTGCACAATTGGAGGCTCGGAATGCCCAGAATGCCCTAATTTTGAATAAGTTGAACGATTTGTTGGAGGTTATTGGAGATTGCGAGTTTGACAATGCGATTGAAGACATCAGAGATGAGAACGAAAAGAAGCAGCAAGAGAGGGTCGCCTTGTCTAAGGCCTCTGGCTGATTTTATGAGCTCCCTAGGGAGCTACTGATGGAGATAGTTGAAAAACTTCTTTCCAGTATGCATTTGATCCATTTACACTAAGTATCCGAGAAACCTCTATGTTTCATAAGGTCAAGCAAAAAGGACCAGTTAACAGAATCGAAAGCATTGAAGAAGTCTAATTTAAGGAGAGCTCCTGGGGTGGAGGTGTGGTGACATCGAAAGCATTGGAGAAGTCTAATTTGAGTAGGGCTCTAGGGGTGGAGGAGTGGTGATAGAATGAGATAACTTCTTGGGCAGTTGCGACACAGTCTAAGATGTTTTGGCCCTGGATGAATGCCGACTGTTCCACCCCTACCAGAGAACCAATAACCTTTTGTAGACGATTGGCGAGGAGCTTAGTGATAATTTTGAAAGTTGTGTTGAGGAGACTGATTGGGCGGAAGGAAGGAAGGGTGGTGGTACCGGTGGATTTGGGGATGTGGATGATGTTGGCATAGTTTAATCTTCCAATCAGTGGGGACTAGATTGAAATTCTGCGCACATATCAATAATGTCAGATTTGATAGTAGTCTAAAAATGTTTGAAAAAAAGGTCCAAAGCCATCCGGACCAAGGTTTTTGTCATCGGCCATATCATTTAAAGCCGACCAAATTTCTTCTTCAGTGAAGGGGGAGTCAGTAGGTATAAGGGAAGGGTTAAGTAAAGGAGGTTCCAATCAATAGTGGGAAGCTGAGGAGAGGGGCTACCGAGAAGGTTGCGGTAGTATTATGTGAATAGACGAAGGAAGTCAGATTGTTCAGTGAAGATGGATTCACTATAGAGGATTTCCGAGATGAAATTGGATCTATGGCGAACATTAGCAATTCGATGAAAGTAAGCAGTGTTCTTGTCCCCTTCCTCCATCCATTTGGCTTTAGAACGTTGCTTCTAACCAATCTCTTCTTGTTTGATAAGTCTGTCTAGTTATAATTCCAACTCATGCAGGCAATCAGATTTAGGATCAGACAAGTGGCGGGATTCTTCAAGAATATTGAGATGTAAAATGCTATGTTGGGCCTCTACGATACGAGAGTGGATCGAACCCCTGATGGATTTAGCCCATGGTCTAATGAGCTTTCTAAGTGAACCTTTTTTAATTAAAATTTTGTTTAAAATAAACATGCATTTGCCACTTGTTATTTTCTACTAACACTTGTTATCTTCATGATCTTATGTCTTAACGCTTGTTAAAATATTTAATTTTATGGTTTAATCCCTTCCTTTAATTTATTTTACAAATTATGTTTGAACCCCTAATCTTTAATTAGTTTATAAATTTTTTTTAATCCTTGATTTATCAATTTGTATAAATTAGGTAATACATTTTCTATTTATTTTTAAATGTATACAAAACTAAATTTTATTTCTAGTATAAAGAATTTTTTTTTAATGATTAACTAACTTAATTACATATACATATATATTTTCAATTTAGTTTTACAAATCATTTTTTATCAAACCTTATTTAAATTGGAACTACTATACTTTTAAATAAACATGTATACTTTCAAATGTATATATACACATACAAATTACTTCTAGTTATATATAAATTTAAAATTAAACTTAAGTTATTATACTTAAATTTATATAAATAATATTAATGTTTGAAAATATTCAAAATTAACTTTTAGAAAATTATTATATAAATTTCAAAATATAACTTCAAAATAATTATATTGCAACTAGAAAACAAATTTTATTAATTTCAAACTTAGTATTTTCAATTCCAATTTATTTGTAAAATATTTACAATTGAATTCCCATATTAAACTCAATTTATATTCAAAAATATTTATCTTAAAGTTTCAAATTCAAAATGAAATTCAAAATCAATCTATATACATATAAATAAACAGGCACCTCTCTTATTTAATTTGGAAAATTTCAAATTAATTCTCAATTTAAATTGAAAATTTATTTAATTATCATTTTAAATTTAACTCAAAAATCGGGATCGTTGCACTTTCGATATTTCGGGCAGTTCTTTAGGAAAGAAACAATCGAAAACATGGTCGGAGATCATCTCCTAACTTTTAGTGGACGGATTTCCTTATAATCATCCTAGAAGAACGAAAGGAGTTTATACGTACAGTATGACACCTTTCGACGGTAACTGTACCATATAATTCCCATGTTTCTCCTAGATATTTCCAAAGTTATGTTTTTGTCCAGATTTGATAGTCGGTTATTTGACTATCAATACACAATCATTCAATCGAAGATTTCATTTCCCATCAAAATAATCAAGCCTTATTTAATTTAAAATTCAATAAATTCAATTACTTAATCAAAACAGTATATACTTATCTCCCCGGATAAGTATATTCATAAATCAATCCATTCAAATATACTTGAAAACTTTTAAAATGGATGTGGAAAGCACTACCCAGTATCAGCCATGAATTCACAGCTCAACGATCATGTCTCTATCTGAGAGAAATCAAAACTTAACTGCAAGCACTCTCTGCCTCCCAATTTCGCCATGAAAGTATACTATTACTTCTCGAACAATTTATTTAATAATTATCTCAAATAATGCTTAATAAGTTTCTATATAAATTTTCCAAGTTTAATTTAGGAAAAATACTCTTTTATAAAAGTTTACTATACAATATTTTATTATTTTTTGAACATTATTAGCATTTGAAAAAATTGTCTTTGAAATTATAATAATATCTTAATACTAATTAACTCTTAAATAAAAATTAAATTTTAAATCCAATTAGTACCAAATAAAGTCAAATTTAAACATTTTAAATAATTAAATAAATATAAACAATAATTTAATAACTTATGAAGAATCATAAATTAAATAACATTAAATCATAATTAAATAATTATTAATTATCTTTAAAACATCATTAATAAATAATAACTATCCTTTAAATAACTTTATTTAAAAATTAAACTTCCAAATTTGCAAAAGTGGCTTATTAAATTCAATGGTAATTATTCAAGTTACCTTTATTTCATAACAATCCAGAATAACAAATTCAGATAGTCACATCAATCCATTTTAATAATCAATTCAACATCATATTACCCAATATAATTATCAGGATAATAAATAGATGTCTATACAAATACAGCAGAACATGGTTTTATTTCTACTAGTGAATGTCCAAAAACACACATATTCGGTGACAATGGTAGAACGGTAATTAATTCTACCAACAGGGGTCCAATTAAATGCAATTAGCGGAACGGTGTTTTATTCCACTAAATAGATGTCAAAACATCATAATTAACGTAAGTTAACTCATCGTTATTTTTATGTGGGTAAATAACTTCAATAGATAGGTCATATAAATTTAAACGTCGATATTTGTTTTAAATTAGTAATTTATAATCCGTCCTTTTTAAATTTTTTAAAATTTCCAATTATTCAAACTCTACAATAATTTGTATGACAACGTAGTGTTCATCGAAACGAATCCATCACCAAAAGAATTGGGTTGATTGGATCTCACACGAACAACTTATAGCATTTTAAAGTTTTTATCTATAAATATATATAAATTAAACAAATTTAAACAAATCGGACACCCTTAAAAAACAAATTAACATAAATGAGTTGAATTTTTTTGAAAACTGGTTTGCTTACTGTAATTCCAACATATCTCTTTATGAAATGTAACCAAACTATTTTTAGTGCAATCTATACTCAATAATGATCATTTCATTAGTTTACACTGTGACGACCCACATTTCGGAAGGTTTGAATCGACAATAATCCACACATGTCCGACTTAAACAATCTGAAACGTAGATAATCAATGGGTTAAGTAAGAAAAATAAGAAGAGAAGAACAAAACGAAACACAGAATCTCACAGCGGAAACGATAAAATATAATAATCAAATAAACAATTCAAAAGTTGTTTACTATACATCTGATTATAATATATACACATTTATCAGAGTTATATCTACACATCAGGAATAAATAATCAATACAACAAAATAGCGTGATCAAGGGGGTAATAATAATAGTAGTATACCAAAACTCCATCTTCGTCCTCAAGAGAATAGTCTTCAATACACTGGAAAAAACTCGGGACTGACCCGAGCGTAATGAAAAAAAATAAAACACTCGAGCTAGGGCTAAAATACTCTTATGTAATTCAAATCAATATCGCAAATATGGGTGCAATAACTTAAGAAATGATACGGGAATTTCCATCTCTTAAGGATCCGTTAAACTATATATATATACAATAGTATACGCTATAATAGATAATGTCTATCAGTAAAATAAATATCAAAATAACATTAAGGCTTTACATTGATCCACCTTAACACATTTTACAGTTTTAAACCAAAATCGTAATAGGTTAGTATAGGGATAAATATGACAAGGCATCCGAGGCAATGCCCAAAGTAGGATTCTACCGGTTTACCCTTTCTGGCTGGTCGTAACCCATCTGTGGCCGACCGCGACAATCAATCCAAATGACAAATAAAGCGCACCCATCGAATCCGAAACCATAATAGTAATACGAGGGATCAACGTCGCTAGAGGTAGCTAACCTCTATGGCCAGACATATGCTTCTATTTTAGTCATTTTAATTATGACATGAATGTCAAGGCTATCCATCATCATTCTCTTACTTCATTCCAGTAAACGCCGCAAATTCAACCACTACATTCTGGATATCATCCACCACGTACACGGTTGTCAAAGTGGTTCCAATATTGAAAGAGAGTATTTCAATAAGAAGCCCCGGTCTCTTTAACAACCAATCGTCATTTTACACACCGGTTGGTTCCTTTACATTTCGAAAACACTTTTGCAGTTGATATCAAAATATCATATTCGTTTCAACTCAAATCCATTTTGAAATTGTCATATATTCGCTTCAACATCAATTCCATTTCGCAATTATCACATATTCAAAATTATCAATTTTGTCCGATAATTCAATTTCACTTCCAAAATTAAATTCGACTTCAATTTAGGTTATAACCTTCACTTTAACCTAGTTTGTATTTAAATCTAAGATTTAAGTATATACAGTTTACCCTTCAACAAGTTAGAATTTTAAAAAATAATTTAAATAGTTTAAAATAGTTAAATAGTTAAAAATAGTTGAATAGAAAATATTTAAATAGTTTAAACGAAAATAATTTGAATAGGAAAATGGTTTATGTAGTAAAATAGTTTAGAAGATCAAAATAGTTCGAATATTTAAAGAATATAGATTTTAAATCATTTATACTAAAATATTCCTTTCTAAAATAATTCCATAGTCAATCCGGTTAACATCCAAATTTCCAACCCAAATCAATTCCAAATTCCATTTCGATATGATCGATTCAATTCCGATTTCAACTCGAATAAATTTCGATTCCATATAAATTTTGATTTCAATTCACAAAGTCCTTTCACTTTCAATTTCTATTTCCAAATTAATTTAAATCCCAATTTCAAATTAATTTCCAAATCTAAATTAATTTAAATTCCAATTTCAAATTAATTTCCTATTTCAGTTCCAATTCCAAATTTGATTTCAAAATATCAATTTAAACAATTAAATCAAATTTACTTTCAATACCAAATTTGAATCCAAATTTTCAATTCCAAACTCAAATTTTAAATATCATTTCATACTAATTTTTCTTAGAAATATTCAAAGTTCGAATAAAAGACTAATCTTTTAAAACAAATCAACTTTCAAAAATTTACGCCGTATTTCAATTTTTAACTTAAAAATCTAAACTTTGATTAATTAAACAATTTCGTTTATCATGTTTAAATTCCAACATTTCGAGCTTCAATTCAAAACAATTCAACTTCCATAAATTGGATTTTTATTCCTAAAAATCAATTCATTTAAATAATTTCAAAACAACTTTTAAAAACCATTTAATTTAACCAATCCGGTGTCCGTGTATAATTTCCTAACCTATGCCAAGTGGATAATTATTTCAATTTAATTTCAATGATGGATATATATCATTTCACTCCAAAACAGATGTCATAGGTATATATCATTTCAACCTATTTCTTAATTTATTCGAAATAATTCAGTTTACAGTTTTATATTAAAAATTATATACAAGATGATAACATGAACTATCAAAATAAATAAACATCCAAATTAACAACTTATAGCATCCATCACAAACAATCATCCATACAGTCAATATAATTCACAACAATTTTATAATTATCAATATCGATAATGATGCTGTCAATTAAAATTAAATTTATTTTAACGATCATTTTAAATTCTATTAATTAATTCATATATTAATGTAAATGATAATTAACCCTACCAAATAATAGCAAATAAATTTCATATCACTTTTGAATATAAATTTAACTAACAAAAAAATTATTTTAGTCAATTGTGAGCGTATAAACACTCACCATTGATTTATCGACGATTTAAAATCCAAATAAAGGCCCAAATTTGAAAAGTCTCGGAATGCAGCCAAACCAGTTCCTAGTCGTCCGGAGTTTCGATACGAACGCAATGGAGAAAACAGCGCATCGATCCGAGCTCGTATACAAAATTATTCGATTTAGAACATTTGAATTTTAATATAAAATAATTAATAAATAAAATAGGTACATCATCTTCTCCTCATTCACGAACCCAGCAAAACCATCATGCACGCAAAATACAAAATGCACGCACGCCTATAGCATCAACCGGACGATGATCGGGATATTCCCATGCGAGCGCCTCGTCTTGCTCCACCTACGCCAGAAGTTGCACATCACCAGTCGTCGTTTGCACGCAATCCAAGAAAATACGTCCATGCTTTCAAGCCAGATTTTGGCGAATCCGTGGCCTAATAGCATAGATCAACCATATTGATTTGAAGAGCTCGCCGAGATCTACAACTTTTCTTTTGGAATTTTTTGATTTCGTTGAACGGATTGAGAGATATTGAGGAGGGAAGTTGGTGGATTTTCAGCCATTAAAAGAAAGTGACGGCTATGATTTTAGAAATTAAAATAATAATAAAATTGTCTCGATTTGTGTGCCTATTTATGTAGTTAGGTCCAAAATCATCCGAACTCCAATCGAGACGTGCCACCAGGCGTTTATAATGTTTACCCCCATTCCAAGCGCAATGGAACTAGTATCGAGGCCTAATTCGATCGTATGTGGAAGATAGCTTTTCAAAGTCAATTTATTTTATCATATTCTTTAAATTGATTTCTACGCGTTTTAAGCTCGCATGGCCAAAAGACAAGTCCGACCGCTATGAAACTTGAAATCCTAGAATTATTCGCTGTTACGGATCCGATGAAACTGGTTTCGTCGAAATCCGAGACCGTTGCTAAAATGGCTATTTTTACTCATAAATTACAATATAAAATTACAAATTTTAATTATTCACATTTAACTCAAATTTTAAATGCTAAAATCTTTATTCACATTTAAATAAAATTAAATAAACTTCCGAAGTCATTTACATTCATATTAAATCCAGAGTTCAATTAATCAAAGAAAAAAAATTCCAATATTAAATTTAACTAACTCAATCATCCAATAAATTAATATTAACAAATCATTAAATTTTATTTCTACTCATATTTATCCAAAAATTACCTTAAATTTAATCATTAAAAATAGCCAAAAAATACGGGTCGTTACATACACCATCATTAAAATCAAATCAGATTGAGAGATATTGATTTTTGAACTAGAGCATGAATGGGTTTTTCACCTTTGTTAAAAAGACAGTGTGTTTTAAAAACATTTTCAGGTATTGTAAAATTAATTCTCACATTAAACATGTTAAAAGCTTCTGAAATTTTCAAGTTGATCTTTAGTTTTGATCCTGATATTCGAAAATCTTGCTTTTGTTTTGGATTGAAAGAGCAAGCTGCTTCTTTTTGTTATTACCGAGCTTTTGATTTACTATGTATTCTTGTTTACAGGCTTTTTACAAAACTGAGCATAAACACACAAGCCCCTATATATACAAACACACAAGTTTTGCAAAGGAGAATAATGTGTACGCTGATGGATTGAAAAGAAAATTTGAGGTGATATTTGTAGAGTTAAAAAAAAGTTAGAATATACATTTTGGTCTTTCTTATATTAGACAAGACAATGTACATGTTTATAAATATATATATATATATATATATATATATATATATGCACTTACCCATTTTGCTTCTTTAATAGCAGGCAAAAGTTAGCAAGTTTTCACCACACAATGTACAATGTAAAACCACCCTCTTTTATTTATTTTTACTTCATTTGATTTTAATCATGCTTTCATTCATATATCTTTTGAAAAACAATAGATATAAAGTGGTATAAAAAAATTTAAGTCTTCGTATTCATAAATATTTTTTCTATTTTAAAATATATAACTCAAGGCACTAAAAGTTTTGTTATTCCATTTTTAGTAAAATATCATTTATGTTTTGCATTTATTTTTATATTTAAAAATGTATATTTCAAAGCAAAAATGAAAATTTTGCCGTACAATTTTTATAAAAATAACATTTTTGTTAAAACGCCATTTGTAAAAGATTTCCTTTTAAAATGATTTTATAACTTTTCTCATTTCTATCATATATATTTTCATATATATTTCTCCTTTTATTTTTCAATATAAATGTATTATTTTTAATAACTATATTTATTTAGTTCATATGTGTATTTTATATTCTTCTTAACTAATATGGGTGTGTGTATATATAAGAAAAATCCAATTTTAAACTCTCTCTATCTATAATACATTTTATTTTCCATAAGTCAAAATCATTTCAATTTATAATATATATTTTTCATTTCATCTACATTATTTAAATTCGTTTTTCTTAAATTACATATAATTTTTGTTGTCTTAAATATATATAGATAAGTAATTCCCAATGAAACAATTTTCTATTTTATATACAAAATCTGGAAATTCAAAATATTATCTTGGTTTTAAAACGATGTATTATTAACAATTATCATTTGACGGGGATTTTATTTCTGATTAAAAGACCGTATTATTGAATATTAAAAATTAATATTCAAGCTTAAGACGACAAATATTCCGGGTAATTACAGAAATAATTTAAATTTCAAATATTAAGATTAAATTAAAGTTACTATCCAGAATTCAAATATAGTGGTTAATTAAAATCATTTAATTAAGTGAATTTAACTTGAAAAGTTTTTCAGCAACTGAGTTTCTATGGAATATCTATTTTAATGGATTAAATAGCGTTATTCAACTCTTTTGGAGTAAATGAATGTTAATAGTGAATTCAATTGTAAATTTATTTGCAATAATAACATTTCAAATAAATAATCGAAATTTTTATTTTTATTTTTACGACTTAATTTCTATTGACGTATTTTTAATTTAATTTACTTGATTTATTCATAATTTTTAATTTGGAAAATATTGATCTTATTCATTTGATGCTTTATTGGCAGACGGTAGTGTTTTTGGGAATTTACAGAATCCAATAAACAATGTATATTATTATTGTTTTCGAATTGTGTCGTTGTTCTGAGTGTGACCATATTTTTGTTTTGTTGATTCGAAGTCCATACGCGAATGGAAAGCGGTGCAATGAGATATTGAAAAATGTAAATATATGTAAGTCAAACCCAACCATTTGTTCCCAATCGCACACATTTCTTCTCTTTCCTCTTGTTTCTTGATCCACCTCATATAGGCAGTGACGTAAATAAGAAAGGAAGCTTATTCACTTTCAAAAATTCAAAACGAGAATTTGACTAAACCAAAAATTGTAAAACCAACATTAAAGTCTTTACTTGCCTAGAGCTTCTATCCAAAATGCTTTTGATTATGTGCGTTCATAATCTGGGTGGAGGTTGATTACGGGTAGTAGACTAGGGTTTAAGTTTTTGGGAATCGTTTTCATTGAATTGCAAAATTGATATTTTATTTTGATTTAACGTATTGAAGAGCACCTAGGTAGTATTTTAGAGGGCTATAGTTCACTGGAGTGAGGGCGACATTTGTACGGATATGGGCTGGTAGTTGGTCGGGTTTTGGATGTTGAACGTGGGTGAGATGTGGTGGTGGTCGCCTTGAAGCTCGTGGGACGAGGAGCGCAATGTTTTTGGTCTCCGGTGATTTAGTACAAGAACGAAGGAGAGATTTAAGGTAGAAGAGGTCGACCATAAGTGTTATGCATATAGGAATTTGGCAATTAACATTTTAAAGGGAAGGATTACAGTGAGTGATTAAGTTTAAATAAGTAACTAGATAATATATATACACACACACACACTATTAATGTTGTCAACCTTATAATTGTGATAAATATTGCATATTAGGTCCAAATTGAATGCTTTCAGTAGCATTAGGTTTGCACTAACGAGCGCTACGTTATGGAAATGAATTAGTATAAATTAAAGCTAGTGGAATTTTACACTGAGCTCGAATGTTGTTTGAATTCAAGAGAAACCAGAACGCCTTGGCAACAACTAGAATAATGGTGAGTTAAACTCATCTTTTTAGTTCACTAGTAATGTTATATAGTTGATAAAATTTGTTGATTGAATGTTTAGATGATTTTCTGCTTTATCAATTGGATTGGATTTATTCTTGCCCCAGGAGTGAATGACCCTTTATATATACCCACCTATTAGCAAATGACTCATATTATATAAATATATATTGTTTGTGATGCAGAAGGAAAGGTTGGAGGGATCCAATAGGATTCCTCCCCATTGTAGATTTTAATTTCAATAATATTCCTTTCATATGAAATATTGGATATTAAACTTGATGGTTGGCTCAATTGATTATGTGTAATAGCCTGCTTTTCCATATCCTTTAAGCCGACAATATACCACACATGTCCAAATCAAATTGAACAAAAACACGGATCTTTAAGGGTTAAAAGAAAATAAAGAAAGAACAGAATTTACACAAATGGAATAATATATAATATTGAACACTATCTTTACAATGGAAATTTTTAAAGATGCATATATCAGAGTCTAACCTAAATTCAACTTGGACAGTTATAAACATATGTCCTTACAAATACTGACAAACATCAAACAACTACACCAGATAATAGAATATGTCCATACTTAGATCTCCAGCTCTCCTTTGAAACTCCAACCATCTTCAACTAAACCTGAAACTACTCGGATCTGACCCGAGTATTGAAAATACCCAGATCAAACTTGATAAACCAGCATGAGAAACTGAAATATGACTGATAGTGTAATATATCAGCCTCAGAAACAAAATATTTTGAAAAGAAAAAGTATCTCATAAGACCACGTCCACACATAAACATAAACGGGCTTTTCCCTTATGATACTAAAACATTTTTATATCAAAACATTTTATATTATTTCTATTGGCATGTCTTTGAAAACATTGCGAATAAACTTATTAATCTTAGCCGAAATTGTTGTCGTTATTAAATTCCGGATACTAGGCTCTACAAACAAATCTGAAGGCACTTATTGGAGAATGGATTCCATACAAATGACAGGGTAAAGGACTACCTTCTAACAGTACTCCTCTAGAGGGATGCACCTAGGGTCCAGATACTGGGCCCCTAAACCAACACAAGACTAGTCTACCCCACACGCTGGATAGTACCGAATATGTTAGCACCTCGGTCGTTACCAGCCTTTAATGGGTACCCGAGTCATACATTCACCACATACTTAGACATATGTAAAGTAAATCTAGAGGGATGATGACATCTCCTAATTAGAAGCAACCCACTTAGCCTTGCTACTTCTGCCCTGTTTCTGTCATTTCCAGGTGATGAGGCTTAAGGTAAACGATTACCTTTCACTTAGCACGTCTTCTTCACTTTAACGCTGCATTGTCATTCCTTTGATAACACCATTGCATTGTCACTTTAATTCTCAGAGAAGGGTGCTAAGTTAAGAGAAGTTTCCTTCTCCACCACCAAGCAAATGTACGTTTGTAAAAGTCAACGTTATGATTTTAGAAATGCAATGTCAGACGTTCGTCCATACAAGTTCGTTATGGGACTGAACGAAATCGAAGGTACTCTCCTACTTCATTAGTAATGAGAAGTCCTTGCATCAGAGATTTTCATAACAGAGCACTACTGCCACCATATGATAAGGTAATTTCAAACTCGAGGGACTAGTGGCAAAACGCCCTACATTATAAAGATCCCCATCTTCAAAATCATTTGTCTTCAAACATGTTTTACTTCAAACAGAGATTGGTTCGAAGTGGTTTTCAGATAGGAATCATCCAAATCCGACCCCGGTTCCTTCGAATCTAATCAGTGATAAAAAAAATTAAGTTCATATATAATTATCAATCATCAATTAATTACTTTATTTTTCCATTCAATGATATATCTTTCTTAGATATATTCTTTTCAATTATTTCATTTTCTTTTCATGAGTATATGGAATCATTAAGCCTCATTTATCAAATTATTTGATTTTTTTAAACCTCTTTAGATCTCGGAATAATTCAAATCATTTCTCTTTTATTTAGGAAATATTTACCAAATCGTTTATTAAATCTTAATCAAAGATTTCTTTTTGTCTTATAGTAATTCTAAATTAATTCATTCTTTTTCCTTGGATAGTATTTCAAATTTCCTCACTTAACACTCGATCCAAATTCCTTAACGTTTAAGCGGGTCCAAAACAATGTTATTTAAGACATTGTTTACTGTAAACCCTAAAATTAATCTTTGCAAACATTGTTGAGTAAATAGGATCATAGAAATCATTGTAATTTTACTCAACATCAATTTCCCTATTGAACAAGTGCTATGGGAGGAAGAACGGTGGGATTACCTTTTAAATTCTACGTATAGGATGAGTTCCCTCTTCGAAATTTAATGTCAAGTACAAGAAGATTATTTCTATGAAATCCAAGTTATAGTTTATTCATATTGGAGATTGTTTAAATTTTGGATAATACCAATCTTCTTTTATTTTTAAAAACTTAATAAATCTTTATAGAGCACCCGTGCTTTTCTTTCGATATGTTCCACCCCTCGCCTAAAAAGAGAAAACATAGGCCACATAAGTTCAGGGAACTGGTTTCTCTTTTCCTACCCTTAGTTAAATACCTTGTTTTATCTTTCCAGAATTCACAGGCGGGACAAATGTACTAGTCGTTTAAGCATACTCAATTTGTTATTACATCCAATATTCTTTACTTTTTGTTTAAATGGTATAAAAAATTCCTCTTAACCATTTATTCAAACTCTTATTAAAACATCCAAATCATCTTTAAATGAAATTATTCTTTAAAATCATTCACAAAAGATTTAGGAAAGATTTGTTAAGTTTAAAACTACATTCAAAAGTTATTAAAAACTACTATGAAAAGCGTTGCGAAAAGTGTTACAAATAGTGTTTTAAAAGCTATACTCTTCAAAACGACTTCTATATCTTTTAGAAATCCATCTTTTCATTAAATCTCTTTTAAGAAATTTTAAATGATTTTTAGAATTTATTTCACATTTTAAAACATTTAAAATATCAATTTTAAACTATGGTCACTTTGTTGCAAAGTGCGATTTTTCTAGAAAATTATTTTAGACATATTTTGAGATATGCAGATAAAATCATGATTTTCTTTCATTATTTCTTTAAACATATTAAATGTTCATTAATATTTCTAATTCATTTTAAAACTATTTTCAAAAGGTTTAAGCATTCAATATACAACATTTCATTTTCAAAAGGAAAGTGATTTCCTTTGTGCTTATCGACGTGTATTAATTTGACTTGGTAAAACAACTTAGTAATCATATCAAACAATCAACACTTGATGATCAAAGTATATATAAGTGTCCACAGCAATCATAACACGACATCAAACATGTGTGTGTATAGATGTTAAATAGAGTTTCTCACCATAAATCAAAGCGATAAGCTTCTAACCAATATTCTAATCAACAAACACTTCACTAACAACTTTCTACTCCATTCAACACTAGCAAACAACACGCCCTTCCTTCCAATAGTTTGGCCGAGGCTTGAGATGGAGGTTGGCCGAAAGGAAAGAGAAAAAGTGGTAGAGCTTTGAACTTGAAGTCTCAAGATTTAGATCCAAAAAAAGGTTATCTTGAATCTAATCTTAGGCACTTTAATCTCAGAATTTAGAAAAGTTATTAACAAAAGTATTGTTGAAAATTCTTTTCTCTTTAATTTTAAAAAAAGAATCATTTGAATTCAAGTTGTTTTGAGGGAGATATGACAGAATGAAGAAGATGTATTGTCGAATTGATAAAAATGAAGCCCGAAAATGTGCTTTAAAGAATTGTGTTTCATGTATATCGAACCTCAGAATTGTAAAAAGTGATTAACATAAAAGTTGTAGCCACTAGTATTTTATATGATGTGAATGAAAAAATTTCTTACTTCATGTCACTTATGTTCAAGATATGATCAAAACAAAATGGGTTAGTCTTTTCTTAAAATCTGGGCCAGAGAATGCACTGGAAAGAAGCGGTTTTTTGACACGGTTATGTTTAGAATGAGGAAAATTGGTCAACATGAAAGTTGTAGCCACTGAAAAAATACGTAATTTTAAAGAATTTTTTTTATTTTGGTTCAGCTTTGACAAAGTTATGGTCGAGAGTAGAAAAGTTAAAACATGGAAAAAAGATGAGTTTGATTTGAAGAGAATGAACATTGATTTCTTTTGAATATTTTGTGAATATTTTTACATTGTCTCTTTCTAATTTTTTCCTATGACTTGGAAGCCATTATAGAGGAGAGAAAGAAAATGAATAAGCTTGAGAAAAGAAGAAAACGAAGTATGAATGAAAGTGAAGAAGGAGGGGTATTTATAGAAAAAGGAAGAAGTGATAAATTTACCAAAATAACCTCTTACCAAATTACCAAACTAATCTTACTTCAACCTAAGCAATCTCTACTTTTTCAATACTTAACATCATCTTTTACATTCTTACTTTATGTCTTATTCACTTGAAGATTAACTAAAGAATATCATAATTATGTTGGCTTTGATTTGATGTGATTTGATGTTTACTAATTCTTACTTTTGTTAATTCTTAGTTACTTTTACTAATGACTTCTAGAAGTTTTCTAATCTAATTTAGTAAAAGTAAACTTGATTAGCATTAAAATGTGTACATTTGTATGTTTCAAACATGTTAACCAAGGTGCAACAACGTTGCGAAACTTATTTTAAACAAAACGTTGATTTTTGACAAAACGTTTTACGGTCACATTTTGATGTTATTGTCAAACTATTTATCTATGTAAACCAATATTAAACATTGATTTGTTATTATATTTAAATAATTAAAACAATTATATTTGGCTTATAAAATAGTATAGAACAATATCTAAATTTATCTATAAAAATACGATATCGATTTATCAACATGCGATGAAATTTGTTGGCTTTTACAAAACAAGGTTTACATATTGATTGAGTCATTATAAACTAAATTACTATTATCATCAAATGAGTTTTATATCAATTATATATATATATATATATGTTCAAAAATAATTATTTATCCTTTAAAAAAAATTCTCGAATATTTATCCTACTTTATTGGAATTCGACTTTTATCAATGTTACGATGAAAATCCAAAATCTTTATTCAATATCAAAAATAAGTTTACCATCCTAATTTATCATATAAAACATGATTGTTTAAGTTTGAAAATTATACATTTGAATATTTAAATAATTAAATATTCCATTTTCAAAGTGATAAAATTACAGGCCATTACATTCTTCCATACTTAAAGAACTTCGTCCCCGAATCTACCCGGAACCTGTAACAACCCGCATATTTTACGATTAAATGTTTTAATATTTTATCGTTAGTCGGATTTTAGTTCGAAAAGATACTTTTTTGCATACGGTCAAATTTGGACTCGGAACCACTTCCATTGAGTTCAAAACACCGTTTGCGATCTTCTTGAGTATAAACTTTAATATGTTTGGAGTTAGCGGAATTTTGCCACTTTTTCACTTTGGGCTTTGGGTTTGGTTTAGCCTATTAGCCTAAACCATTTACTCTACTCAACCCCCTTCCCTTCATAACTTTACTTTCATTTCCTAACACTCAAGCTTCATCAAAAATGGGGAAAGGAATGGGAAATTAAAATTCCAAGCCCTAGTTCATTTGCAAATTCAACATCCAAATCCAAATTCAAAGAGAAGCATTGATTTGAGCTTCTTGTGTAGAGATTCAAGTATGGTTGATTCCTCTGCTGTAGAGATTCAAGTATGGTTGATTCCTCTGCTTTTTGGCTTCTCCTTCATTGATTTTGTGTAAAGGTTATATTTTTAACTAACATCTTGTCTATAACTATCTTTGATTGTTAGGTATGAATTCCTAACACATATTCTTCTGCATTTGCTTTTGGTTTGGATTGAATTGGTGAAAATTCCAATTTTTAGTGTTTTGGGTTCATATCTTTAAAAATCCAATCTTTGATGTTTGAACACGTTTTTGGTGATGCATCGAGTTGCTAATACGACTGGGTAGCCGGTAGGCGTAATCCCCTAGCCTTTGTGGTCGATCGGTTGCAATTTGAGAGAGTTTTTGCATTTCAGCTCCTTAGGTCGTTCGGCCTGCACAATATGAAGTGCTCGGCCTGCAGCTAGGTCGCTCGGCCAAAGGTCGTAACCCTAAGGTCGCTAGGTCGGCCTGCCTTTTTATCGTGTTATGTCGCTTCCCTCATTTAGGTCGCTCGGCTAGGTCGTCTTGCTTTGGTCGCGCCAACTTAGGTCGCTCGACCTTGTTTAGTTAGGTCGCGCAACTTAGGTCGCTCGGCCTTCTTATATGCGTTAGGTCGTTGCTCGGCCTTGTATTGCTTAGATCGCTCTCCCCCTAGGTCGCACGGACTTGTTTATTCATTAGGTCGTTAGGTCGCTCGGACCCTTAAGTCGCGCTTGCTCGGTTAGGTCGTTGCAACCACTAAGTCGCTCGGACTTTCTGCAACTAGGTTGCTCCGTGTTAGCTCGCAGCCACTGGGTCACGCCATGTTCTTTGGTCGCTTGCGTCATAGGTCGCACTCCTTAGGCCGCATAATATTCATATGCCGCTACCTCCTTAGGTCGCGCACTCCTTAGGTCGCGTACTCCTTAGGTCGCGTACCCCTTAGGTCGCGTACTCCTTAGGTCGCGTACCCCTTAGGTCGCGCAACCTTGGCCACATCCATTAGATCGTTCCACCCTTTAGCTCGACCATGTTAGCTCGTTTGCACTGTTGAGCCGCACCATCCCTTAGGTTGCTCGCCCCCGCACTTAGGTCGATACTTCTTAGGTCGCTCATCTACTAGGTCGCGTCGTGTCATGTGGCAAGGGTATTTCCACTTTGATTAATTTGGAATCGAATTCTTTGTATTTTATTCACGTCTTCGAATGTGAAATTTTGTGATTTATGGTTTCTACAATCATTTTTGTGATTCGTCACTTTACTTCACTTGTACGAGAAAATCTAATTAAACGACCTAGTAAATCAAATGGTATGAAACACTTGCATTCACTTCGTCGGTTAATTCTTGGACTTATTCGATTGAATCTCTTGTGACAATTTTCGGGTGGAGATCTACAATTTGTTCATAAATATTTAAGTTAAGCTAGTGGTTATGGGACATGTGGCTAAGCTTATATATTTACTAGCTTACTATAATTGACACTTCTTGATGATCGTTGATGATCATTTTTGTGATTTAGACTAGCAAATGTGCGATGTCTCTTTGTCTACGAGGGAGACTAAACCCGTTTTTGTGGAGCTTCGGCTCAAATTGGTGGGGTAGCGACCCATGGTCTTCGGGCCGTTTTGTGGAGCTTCGGCTCAAAATAAATGCTTGGCATCCATGGAATAGCGTTCTATTTTGTGATACATGTGTTGGTGAGTTTCATGCTCCCGTTTTATGATAGGCCTCCTCCTTTTTGTGATTTCTGGATTTCCATTGATGATTTCTAGAATTTTGTGTTTCACCAATTTTTGTGATTTACATTGATAAGTTTTATCAATATTTGTGCATTGGTGAATTTGTGTGTCATTAACTTTTGTGATTGACATTGATATTGTTGTCAATATTTATAATTTGGTGATTTGGTAAATAAGGTGTATGACATTCCTTTTTATCTTTGAGAAGATTCTCGTGATATTGATTAATCTCTAGTTGATTTTTCAATTGCATACTTATCACAGTATGGCTTTATGGTTATTATATATTTATGTCATATCTCTTATTCTATATCATTTTATATGATATTTATAGCTAGACTGATCCGTTTATTATTTTCTTATTAAATAATACCCGGGCCAGACCGAGATGTTACAGGTGCTTCTGCTTGACTTCACATCTCGGATTATCACCCTGACTTTTGGCTAACTACTTAGATTAGTGGTTTTTGTTGTATACATTTGAGATATAGACTCATAGATGTATCCATATTCTTTTGTCTGGTACTTGTAGCTATTCTTTTGTGATATTGTAGACCTTGTTTGACCACTACTCTGATGTACACTTTCATGTTTATATATTCATATCTATTTCCGCCTTTGTGATATGCATGTCTGTGACTGATTTGTGTTATGTTTACTTCTATATTTGTTTCCGAGGAATATATATAGCCACTATGTAGTAGCTTTGAGTTTGTATCGGTATGTCAGATTTCCTCCTTCAACCAAACGCATGTTGTACTATCTGACATATCGGTGCTTGCACAAGGCAATTACGTGTATGGTCGCTCCTCAACAGCCTTATTCTCCACGCTAGTTGACGGCATTACCGCGTAGTGTCCTTGGCTAGCGTGGGTATAGAGGTGGGGGATCACAGCTTGGTATCAGAGCCAAACTTCGGAACAATGTAGAATAATCTAGCAAGGATCATCGTCCTAAGTCCACCTTTGGAGTCGTGCTTTAGGAATTAATTTGGGTCTTCTTACCAATTCATCCTATTTTCTTTATGATTCTTTGTTTATCTATCAAGATTACTTGATATTTATTTGGTGGATAACCTTATCCTTCTTCTTTATTTCTTTCAAAAGGAAGAGAAATGATTAGACCTGGCCGTCCCAGCGCCGGTCAATCTCGTGTTACTCCCCAAGATGGAGTATTTATGTCTGCCCAGCAGCTTTTTGATCTTGTAAGGAATGCTCAAGCTGCCGGATCTAATCTGGAGTCTACTCACCCTAGGTCTGGATTTGCATGTTTGTGCAGCGATTACACCAATTTGGGTGGAAAGCCATTCAAAGGTTCTGAAGCCATTATTGAAGTCCAGGCTTGGCTGAGATCGTGCGATCGAATATTTTCTCGCATGAACCTTATTGATCTTCACTGTGTTCAGGTGGCCTCTAGTATGCTCCAAGAAAGAGCATTAGATTGGTATGAGCTTCTAATTTCTGAGATAAATGAAGCGGATCTTACTTGGGAGAAATTCCGAGAACGCTTCGAATTAAAATTTGTGCCGGAAGCTGAGAAGGTGACTTTGGCTCGCCGATTCATTGACCTTGTTCAAGGTGAATCCTCTGTGGCAGATTATGTCGCATCTTTCGAGTCACTTTCTAAATACGGGGTCAAATATATAAACACCCCATTGAAGAAAAACCAACGATTTGTCTATGGCTTGAATAAAAATCTCAAGAAGCCATTACTTCTAAAGTTGGAAGTTTCTTTTGATCAACTCGTTGATATCGCTCTTCGACTTGAAGAGGCAGATAAAGAAAGTGACGTTGAAGTTATGGGCGTCAAACCAAACTTCAACAACAAGAAAAGGCCTAATAAGTTTAAAGGTCCTTATCCCAACAATAAGAAAGGGAAGCAAGTCTCTCCGGCAACTAAGACTTCTACCCCAAGTGGTGGGCAATGCTACAACTTTGGTTCTATGGACCATTATGCGAACAAGTGTTCAAAGCCTCGTACTCGTCGCTTTTGCAAAAGCCAGGATCATTATTTATCTTCTTGTCCCAAACTTCAAAATAGGAAGGAGGGAAAGCTTAATGTTGCTCAAGCCCCTGGCAGTACACCTCGTGGTAAAGGTATTTCTCATTCTATCCTTGATGGCATTATTTTATTTCGTGATCATCCTATTCGAGTTCTTTTTGATACGGGTGCGTCCCATTCTTTTATTTCAAAAGAACTTGATGATACTTTTTCTTTGGATGTTTTGTGTTTAATGACTTCTTTGAGAATCGCGAATCCGGTCGGTGGATCCGCAACAATCAGTTTATTGTGTAAAGATGTCAATATTATTTTGTGAGATTTTTCTTTCCGAGCCGATTTGCATGTTATGCGCTACTTAGGATTTGGAATGATTTTGGGAATGGATTGGCTTAACCGCTATAAAGCCCAAATCCTATGTCCTGAGCAGACTATTTATCTTCGACATCTTCAATCTGTTAAGCAGATTTTTATTGACCTTAAAGATTCGGATTCCAGCTTAGTTGCATCTTTATGTTCTTTAAATCCTCATGATGACGATAATGATGATGAGGAAGATATTATTTCTCTTATTCACGTTGTTTGTGAATTTTTCGACATATTTGAGCCCGTTTTATGATTATCACCTAAGCGAGCAATTGAGTTCAGAATTAATCTCATCCCTGGGGCTTAACCTATTACTCGTCCTCCTTATCGTATGTCTAATAAAGAAAATGAGGAGATGCATAGACAATTATCCGAATTGGAGACGAAGCAATTTATTCGCTCTAGTTCCTCGCCTTGGGGAACTTCGGCTATTTTTGTGAAGAAATCTGATTGTACACTTAGGCTTTGCGTTGACTATCGCAAGCTTAATGATCTTACTATCAAGAATAAGTATCATTTACCTCGGATTGATGATCTATTCGATCAACTTAGTGGTTCTAGAGTCTTTTCACAATTAGACTTAGCTACCAGTTTTAATCGGCTTCGTATTGCAGAGGGTAGCATTCCTTTGACATCTTTCCGTACTCGTTATGGATCGAATGAATGGCTTGTTATGCCATTTGGTTTAACGAATGCTCCGGCTTATTTCGTTGACCTTTTGAATAGAATTTTCGATGATTTCCTCGATCGATTTGTTCTCATCGTTATTGATGATATTCTTGTGTATTCTTAAACCGAGGAGGAGCGTGAAAAACATATTCGGATTGTGTTGGAAACTCTTAGGAGCAATCAATTAAAAGCAAAATTTTCTAAATGCCACTTTTGGCAATCTCGTGTGAAGTTTCTCGATCATATTATTTTCGAATCCAGAATTTCCGTGGATCCTTCAAAGATTTAAGCGATTTAAAATTGGAAGAGACCGGAGAGTGTGATGGAGATCCATAGTTTTCTTGGATTGGCTGGTTATTACCACTATTTCATAAAGGACTTTTCCTAAATTTATGTACCTCTTACTAGTTTGACAAAGAAGGGAGTTAAATACATTTGGTCGGACAAATGTGAAGCTTCTTTTCAGAAATTAAAAGAACTCCTTTCTGATGCTCCTATTCTTGTGATTCCCGAGGGAAACCAAGATTTTATTGTTTATACCAATGCTAGTCATGTTGGTTTGGGTGTCATTCTTATGCAAAGTGAACGTGTTATTGCTTATGCTTCTAGGCAATTGAAGCCAGCTAAGACTAGATATGCCACTCATGATTTAGAACTCGCTGCTATTGTTTTCGCCCTTCGTATTTGGTATCATTATCTTTTGGGAGAAAAATTTATTCTTTACACTGATCATAAATCCTTGAAGTATCTATTTTCTCAAAAGGAACTTAATTTGCGTCAACAACATTGGCTCGAACTTCTCGCAGCTTATGACCTTGATATTCTTTATACCCCCAAAAAGGAAAATTGTGTTGCCGATGCACTTAGTCGTAAGCAACAAGCGGTTGTTTCTATGATGATATCCGAATGGAATGATCTTGGAATTTTATCCACTTGTGAGATTCGAGATCATATTTCCGATTTATGTTCATCTTTTGTTTTATGTAGCCTTGAGGCTCATTCTTCTCTGTTGGACCGCATTCTTGAAGCTCAAAAGAAAGATCCCGAATTGGCTCTTCTTGGCCAAAATCTTAGGGATAAAATTGATATTGAAGGTTTGAAAGACTTTGATATTGATTCTCGTGGCGGTATTCAAAAATTTGGTAGACTTATCATGCCAAATATTAGTAATCTTCGTAAAGTCATTTTAGAAGATTCTCATCGTTCTAAATTTACCATTCATCTCGGTAGTAGTAAAATGTACGCAGATTTGAAGCAATTTTATTATTGGGAGGGAATGAAATCTGATATTGCTAACTTTGTTAAGTGTGGCATGACTTGCCAACTTGTCAAGGCCGAACATCAAAGGCCGGATGGGTTATTGCAACCATTAGAAATTCCAATTTGGAAGTGGGATCGAATTTCCATGGATTTTATAAAAGTCCTTCCCCGTTCTCATTTGGGTCATGATAGCTTATGGGTGATAGTCGATAGACTTACTAAATCCGCCCATTTTATTCGCGTTCGGTCCAATCGAACCGTTCCTCTCTTGGCCAAACTCTTTATCAAAGAAATTGTTAAATTGCATGGAGTTCCTTCTTCTATTGTTAGCAATCATGATCCATTGTTTACTAGTAGATTTTGGAAGAGTCTTCAAAAAGCTTTGGGAATGAAGCTTAATTTTAGCACCGCTTATCATCCCCAGTCCGATGGACAAACTGAGCGTGTGAATCAAACTCTTGAAGATCTTCTTCGTGCATGTGTTCTTGATTTTGGTGGAAGTTGGGAAGATCATATTTCTCTTGTTGAGTTTTCCTATAATAATAGCTTCCAATCTAGTATTGGTATGGCACCTTTTGAGGCACTCTATGGAAGGCCATGCCGATCTCCTTCTTGTTGGCTTGAGGCCGGTGAGTAGTTGGTTTTAGGTTCAGATTTTATTCGTGATTCCACAGAAAATATTGACCTTATTCATCATAGGATGAAAGAAGCCCAGAGTAGGCAAAGATCCTATGCTGTAACCGGAGAAGGAAATTAGAATTTTGTGTGGGAGATCTTGTGTTTATTCGTATTTCACCTATGAAGGGTGTTGTATGTTTCAGTCGATCGGGAAAGTTAGCGCCTCGATATATTGGGCCATTTCCTATCACCGAACGTATTGGCTCCGTGCCTTATCACCTTTATTACCGGCTTAGATTCCTGCGATTCACGATGTGTTTCACGTTTCTCAATTGCGGAGGTGCCTTTGAGACTCCGATTCTATTCTTGAGCCCGGTGTTGTGGAAGAAATTGAAGTTTCACCTAATTTAACTTATGAGCAACATCCTATTCATATTATTGCTTCGGAGGTCAAGCGCCTTCGAAATAAAGATGTTCTGCTTGTTAAAGTCCAATGGTCTTCAAATCCTAAGGATTGCTTTTGGGAATCTGGAGAGTTCATCGAGAGAACACATCCGGACTTATTTCCCCGTGCTCTTTGAGGTGAATTTCTTCTTTCAAATTTCTTCGGTGTTGATATGCTTTCATGGTTGTTACCTTATGTTTTCTTCTTAAATATTACGAGGATGCAATTTCTTTAAGGAAGGGAGTCTGTAACAACCCGCATATTTTATGATTAAATATTTAAATAATTTATTTTAATATTTTATCATTAGTCGGATTTTAGTCCGAAAAGATACTTTTTTGCATATGGTCAAATTTGGACTCGGAACCACTTCCGTTGAGTTCAAAACGCCGTTTGCGATCTTTTCGAGTATAAACTTTGATATGTTTGGAGTTAGTGGAATTTTGCCACTTTTTCACTTTGGGCTTTGGGTTTGGTTTAGCCCATTAGCCTAAACCATTTACTCTAGCTCAACCCACTTCCCTTCATAACTTTACTTTCATTTCCTAACACTCAAGCTTCATCGAAAATGGGGGAAGGAATGGGAAATTAAAACTTCAATCCCTAGTTCATTTGCAAATTCAACATCCAACTCCAATTTCAAAGAGAAGCCATTGATTCAAGCTTCTTATGTAGAGATTCAAGTGTGGTTGATTCCTCCTTTTCTTTTTGGCTTCTCCATCATTGATTTTGTGTAAAGGTGGGATTTTTAACTCACATCTTGTCTATAACTATCTTTGATTGTTGGGTATGAATTCCTAACACATATTCTTGTGCATTTGCTTTTGGTTTGGATTGAATTGGTGAAAATTCCAATTTTTTGTGTTTTGGGTTCATATCTTTAAAAATCCAATCTTTGATGTTTGAACACGTTTTTTGTGATGCATCGAGTAGCCAATACGACGGGGTAGCCGGTAGGCGTAATCCCCTTGCGTTCGTGGTCGATCGGTTGCAATTTGAGACAGTTTTTGCGTTTCAGTTCCTTAGGTCATTCGGCCTGCACAATTTTAAGTGTTCGGCCTGCAGCTAGGTCACTCGGCCATAGGTCGTAACCCGTAGGTCACTAGGTCGGCCTGCCTCTTTATCGTGTTATGTCGCTTCCCTCATTTAGGTTGCTCGGCTAGGTCGTCTTACTTAGGTCGCGCCAACTTAGGTCGCTCGGCCTTGTTTAGTTAGGTCGCGTCGACTTAGGTCGCTCTGCCTTCTTATATGCTTTAGGTCGTTGCTCGGACATGTATTGCTTAGGTCGCTCTCCCCTAGGTCGCACGGCCTTGTTCATTCATTAGGTCGTTAGGTTGCTCGGACCCTTAAGTCGCTCTTGCTCGGTTAGGTTGTTGCAACCACTAAGTCGCTCGGACTTTCTGCAACTAGGTCGCTCCGTGTTAGCTCGCAACCACTGGGTCGCGCCATGTTCTTTGGTCGCTTGCGTCTTAGGTCGCACACCTTAGGCCGCATGATATTCATATGCCGCTACCTCCTTAGGTCGCGTACTTCTTTGGTCACGTACCCCTTAGGTCGCACAACCTTGGCTGCATCCATTAGGTCGTTCCATCCTTTAGCTCGACCATGTTAGGTCGTTTGCACTGTTGAGCCGCACCATCCCTTAGGTCGCTTGCCCTTGCACTTAGGCCGCTACCTCTTAGGTCGCTCATCTACTAGGTCGTGTCGTGTCGTGTGGCAAGGGTATTTCCACTTTGATGAATTTGGAATCGAATTCTTTGGATTTTATTCACGTCTTCGAATGTGAAATTTTGTGATTTATGGTTTCTACAATCATTTTTGTGATTCGTCACTTTACTTCACTCGTACGAGAAAATCTAATTAAACGACTTAGTAAATCAAATGGTATGAAACGCTTGCATTAACTTCGTCGGTTAATTCTTGGACTTGTTCGATTGAATCTCTTGTGACAATTTTCGAGTG
The DNA here is from genome assembly GCA_030765085.1 of Allium cepa. Taxonomy (NCBI): domain Eukaryota; kingdom Viridiplantae; phylum Streptophyta; class Magnoliopsida; order Asparagales; family Amaryllidaceae; genus Allium; species Allium cepa. The sequence goes on along the minus strand of CM060942.1, from coordinate 378,669,402 downwards.
GAGATCTACAATTTGTTCGTAAATATTTAAGTTAAGCTAGTGGTTATGGGACGTAAGGCTAAGCTTATATATTTACTAGCTTACTGTAATTGACACTTCTTGATGATCGTTGATGATCATTTTTGTGATTTAGACTAGCAAATGTGCGTTGTCTCTTTGTCTACGAGTGAGACTAAACCCCGTTTATGTGGAGCTTCGGCTCAAATTTGTGGGGTAGCGACCCATGGTCTTCGGGCCGTTTTGTGGAGCTTCGGCTCAAAATTAATGGTTAGCTACCATGGAATAGCATTCCATTTTGTGATACACGTGTTGATGAGTTTTCATGCTCCCGTTTTGTGATAGGCCTCCCCCTTTTTGTGTGGATTTCCATTGATGATTTCTAGAATTTTGTGTTTCACCCATTTTTGTGATTTACATTGATAAGTTTTATCAATATTTATGCATTGGTGAATTTGTGTGTCATTAACTTTTGTGATTGACATTGATATTATTGTCAATATTTATAATTTGGTGATTTGGTAAATAAGGTGTATGACATTCCTTTTTATCTTTGAGAAGATTCTCGTGATATTGATTAATCTCTAGTTGATTTTTCAATTGCATACTTATCACATTATAACTTTATGGTTATTATATATTTATGTCATATCTATTATTCTATATCATTTTATATGATATTTATAGCTAAACTGATCCGTTTATTATTTTCTTATTAAATAATACTCGGGTCAGACCGAGATGTTACAGGTGCTTCTGCTTGACTTCACATCTGGGATTATAACCCTGACTTTTGGCTAACTACTTAGATTAGTGGTTTTTGTTGTATACATTTGAGATATAGACTCATATCCATATTCTTTTGTCTAGCACTTGAAGCTATTCTTTTGTGATATTGTGGATCTTGTTTGACCACTACTCTGATGTACACTTTCATGTGTTATATATTCATATCTATTTCCGCCTTTGTGATATGGATGTCTATGGCTGATTTGTGTTATGTTTACTTCTATATTTGTTTCAGAGGAATATATATAGCCACTGTGTAGTAGCTTTGAGTTTGTATCGGTATGTCGGATTTCCTCCTTCAACCAAACGCATGTTGTACTATCTGACATATCGGTGCTCGCATAAGGCAATTACGCGGATGGTCGCTCCTCAACAGCCTTATTCTCCACGCTAGTTGACGGCATTACCCCGTAGTATCCTTGGATAGCATGGGTATAGAGGTGGGGCGTCACAGAACCTAAACCCGCAATTTTATTTACCTAAATCATTATTTCACAGACTTAAACCCAAAATACATACTCAAATCATCCGTATAAAATATCCCATTTGATATTCTATTCGAATTCACAACTTTATTTTCAAACTAGTATCAATCCCCCAATCCTCTAATTCGGACTCTGATCAAGCATCTAGATTAGATGCACTTGCTTTCCTTGCATAGCTCTCGCTATGATAGGAAGCTCGAGTAACTAACCCCAAACCATCATCAATGCTCATTATTCAAGAAATTGAGTGATAAATTCTTTTCTGGAGCGGTGTAAACACCTTAAAGTTCCATACTATGATATTAGACCAAAATTTGTGTGACGAAATGATTTACATATGAATTACATATTTATTCCTATTGGTTTTTCTCGGTCGCACCAAATTCTCTTTATTCACATCCTTTATTTTTCACATTCATTTTTTTAGTATATTTTTTTAATACTAATATTGTTTATGAATCATTTCATAAAACTATTACTTAAATTTACAATATCTTATGAACACAACTATGTAAATCCATCACTTTTAAAAAATTAAGTCCAAATCCTTAATTAATAGTAGAATTCGTTGATAAAACTTTTTCCAGGTTACAATTACATTTTAAAGAGTCATGATTTTACTTAACAGTATAAATAGTTCGTGACTTAAATCTATTTTTGTACAATACCCTTTTACAACCTATAGTATATATACACATCCCAAATTCCCAATTGGTTTTACATCTGGGTGGATTGCATATTTAAAATTTGTTGTAGGTTACTATCATTTCAAATCCATAATTGTAAAATTTATATCTAATTTAGTGCTATTAAAAATTTCCCCACTTTTAAATCCTTTTTATTTATAATCACATTTATAAATTATACTTATCCATTTCATTTACTCAAAATATTTCACAATTGTTTATCTTTTACCTAAAGTTTTTGTAACAACCCGATATTTTCAACCATTCGCATCCGCACATATCGGACTTGAATTGCTCAAAATATTGAATTGTAAAATAAATTTGGCAAAACACGGCATAAATAGTAAATAAGTAAATCATAGATCACAGACACAGAGTAATAAATGCAGCGGAAGCAAAAAGATAGTAGTTCATGAAGCTACTATATAAATACATCAGAGTTATACATGATACAACAAAAGTTTAATATGATAAACAAGCACAAGCTGAATGCATCACCGGAATCAACTGAATAAATGGAATCGATAAAATACTGAAATTGAAATAGATGTCTGGATCTTCAAGTAAGGCTCCAGCTCCAAAGGTGAGTCTCTAATGCTATATCACTCAGTCTGACCCGAGCGTAAAGCAAAATACAAAACACTCGAGTCAGGACATAAATACTTATACAATGTAAACCAACTCAAGTGAACTGTAATATAAGGTACAAGTAACTTAAAGGATGCTTGGGACCGTCCATCTTCTAAGGATCCGTTAAACTATTTACTATACAGTAATATTTCGCTATTATAATAACGTCTATAGTAAAATAAACTTACCTTTTTCATAACATTAAGGGGTTACTGTAACAACCCGAGGTTTCGTATTGATTGATCGTCGTCATTAGACGATTATATCTGCTAGCTAATTGCTGTTGGAATTTTTAATTCGAGTTGAAATTCTTTTATGGTTTGTTGAATGATATGCGGGCTTTAGAACTTGATATTGGCCCACATTTTCATTTTTATATTTTTGTTGTGATAATTATCTAAGGCAAAAAGTGATTCCCCAGTATTCATTTTTTTTTCAACCCTAAGTCCAAAACATACGAAAGAAATAAAATGGTGGCGGCCCCGTCCCTTTTCTTCGTTCGATCGAGAATTAGGGCTTTCCAAAACCGAAGGCGCCTGCTTTTTTAGCTCGATTGATGGATGATTCTGATTGCTTGCTCGCTGATCGTTCATCTCCTCGAGTTGCGTTCGACTCCTTCAGGTTACATCGAACAAGGTGAGTGATTTTTATCTCACTCGCATTTAATTCGAAACTGTGCTTGACAGTTCAATTTAGTTCGAATGTTGATGATATTTCTAACCTTAACGAGTTCGTATAATTTGGTGATTTTGTTTTTTTGATTTGAATTTACATTGTTTTGTTCAATTTTGGCTATGTTGTTCAACGCCTCTGGTAGTATTTGTGTCCTTGGTAAATTTTACTTCCTGATTTAGGATTTCGGCCTTGTTGTCTTGATTGTTGCATCGCAAATGGTGATGATGTTTTTTTTTGTTTGACTTGCGGCTCTAGTTGCTGCTGTTACATTTGATATTTTCTCTGTTGCCTATATGCTTTACGTATAAGCATTGAAACTTGAAAATTGGGGACTTTGAAAATATACAGTTTTAAATATGAATTTCTGGCTTGAATCATTTGAAACGTGTATCTTGAGTTTACTTTGATTTTGTCGATGCTGCATATTTGAACTTGGTTTGGATTTTGCTTTGGCACTATCTGTTGTAGTTGCACTTTGCATTCATGTGTTTGCACTGTCCAGTATTTTGTTTGAAGAAGCAATATATTTCGTTTTTTTTGAAGAAGCAACATATTATGCCTTTTTGTTTCGGCACTGCACTTTGTACTTAACTGTGATATTTGTACAATTAGCTACTGGTTTATGTTGCAATCACCTACATACCTGTCCATTATGTAATTCACCGTATTGGATCGCGAACATTGCTATTTCACTGTTTAGGCTGCGGCATATGGGATATATGTCTGCATATATGTGTCAGTTACAAGGTTGGGTATTTGGTTCAATCTGGTTACAGTTTGTGCACCTGGCATTTTATGGTTGTTGTGCTGCCATATTAATCCTTCCAGCCATTTGTGTTCATCATTGCTTGACTTCGATGTAGGTGGGTAACACTTTGTTGTGTGTGTTTGAAAAAAAAATATGGCACAAAAATAGTGCATGCGTTGAAAACAGTCACTGCAATTTTGAAAACAGTCACTGCAAATTGTTTTTGAGTCTGCATGAAAACTTTAATATTTCTTTCATGCAAAGTTTACAACTTCAACATTTTAGTGTGAGCGCAAGTTAAAACCTTCAATTCCAGGCATTATTCATCTCTGCTTGGTTTTATGTTGCACTGACTTGAGCTCGGGATTACTTCAATGTGATGTTCACACTGCTGCACTTCCGACCTGTTGCAGTGTGACCCTCATGTGTATTTCTGGTTTCATTGTATTGTTAAGTTGTTCTGCATTTGTGGCTTCGACTTGTGTCATCTTGAGTTCCCTGTGTACATGTTCATATGGATTTGCTTGGAGTACACTGCACTATCATTTTGTTGCTCCTTAATATTCTGGTCACCACTATATGCTACACCATTATTATATGTATTTGGGCCTGGTCTTTAATGTCGAGGCTGCACTTCACTGGCACATTTCTGTCTCTTGTTGCCATTTACTTGGTTCAGTAGTTTGCACTGTGCATTCATGTGCATCTCGTTCTCTGGCTTATGCTGGTTCATATATTTCATAGTTACTACACCTCTGTTGCTGCGTGCCATATGTATTATGTGGTTCACTGTAGCATGAGTTGGTGGTTAGCTTCATTCACTGTGCTTGCTGGAAACTGATGCTTGCACATTTGGGTTCACATGTATACTTTGTGCATGTCATTCTGCTTTCTGCTTGATACACTTGTCTTTGTAATAGTTGTTGCATAGATATTGTTGCTGCACTATGCAGTGGCCATGCTTGTGCAATTATATTTTGTGATGACACTGACCAGTCGAGTTTGAATCATATAACTCAAACTTGATCTCCAGTTGGTGCCAGTTGCTGTTGATTCGCTGATCTTTTGTGTATTTCACTGTAGTGGCGAGGCAGTACATGCGTGCGTGTACTGCGGCCACACAGAATTGGTATTTTAAATTAATTTATCAATTGCTGGAATTGTTTCGTATTGCCAATTCAATATATTTTAAAGTGTATTTTGATTTGGTTGAATTTGGTGATTCTGTTGATATCTAATTATCTTTTTGAAAATTAGATTATGAGTTTCTGATTATTTATTTAATAATTAGGTTTTGTGGTTAATTGCCGTTTAGGCAATCCTATTGTTTTCTAAATTATCTACATTGATAATCCTTTCACTTATCTTTGCTGATATTTGGAATTTGCTGATTAATTGTTTAACACTATTATGTGTATATTCACTGTTATCCAATTTTCTTGTTAAAGGATCGGATAGGTGAATGTATTGTGACTGTCGTCTATTCATACTTAATTATTATTGCTTCTGTGCACTAATAACTGAGTTTGAATTAGACTGGCCCATGTATTATTTTCTCTTGAATTTAATACTCGGGTCAAACCGAGTATTTGCAGGTTGTTGATATCTTACTTTGGGTTGCTGTTAGAGCTATTAAGTCTTTTCACTTCTTTTGGCGTAGTCGTCGTTATTGTAGTAGTCGGTGTATTTGTATAGGATGTTGTATATTCATGTATATTATTCACGATAATGTACTTGTTTATGTAGCTTCCAGAGTCAGCAGTTGTAGTTGTATCATATGTATTGTATCACATGTATATCAACTGACATCAGTTATATATATATGAGACTTTCTATTATATCCGTGTTCCGCGTTTACGTTATCTATGTTATTATTATATATATTGTCCTAAACTATTATGAGCCATCGTAGTTCGTTTTATACTAGAATTGGGTATGTCGATGGGAGTATATAAATATGAGATAAAAATAAAAAATATATACCACTCCTATCGAGGCAACTAATACTAGTGTAAGGACTAACTACGGATGGCCGCTCCTACCCATCCTTATTCTTCGTGACAACAGACAATATTTCTTTTAATACTCTTTGTTATTGCGAGCATAGAGGTGGGGCGTCACAGTTGGTATCAGAGCTTGGGGTTTATGGACATAATATAAAACATAACTTAAATGGAACATGTGTTACAACTATTTGTCGATTGTTTTATTTGTTCTATGAGTCAAAACTAAAGTTTTGAAATTTTGATGAAATTTTTAAATAGCTTGATTTAAAAATAAAAAGTGGATTTAAGTTTTGATGATTGATTGATTTGTGTTTTGATTATCAGAGTGCACAGCGGAAACAGTGAGACTGTCTTCGCTGAGTAAAGATGATAATTATTTTGATTTAAAAATCAAAATATGAAAATGAATTTAATTTCATTATGTTGTTTAACTAGTGGTTTTGATTTGTTGAAATTCTTGTTGGTTTTCTTTGATGCTAATCATATCTGATTAGATTTCTGCTGTTTTAAAATATCTTCATCGAAGATATATTTGAGTAATTTCTTTGTTTATTCTGTAGTATGCGTGCAAAAATGAGTTGCACGTTACTACACTAATTTTACGTTGAACCACTGCTTGGTTATGAAACATATTTTGTTGCCGTTATTTTTATAACGGGATTTTCACACTAGTGCTACGTTTTGAAGTACGGTGTTTTGTTGACACTTTTATTAAATGAAATTCCACTTGTATTATATTTTAATGAGAATCATTTTGATGAGATTTTGATGTTTAAAAATTACTGTCGCATTGACTTCAGTAACCTTTAATTTAAAGTGGATTTTCAAGCGGTTATTCCGCGATTCTGATTTTAAGATCCGTGTTTACGGTGTTTTGAGAAGTACAATTTCCTTATCGAAATTGTTTTAGATATTGCTGTTTTGAGTACGAGTTTTGAAATTGTTTCAAAATAAGAATTGTTTTTAAAAAAATTCAGTTTACATTTTCAAAAGAATGAGAAGGAGATTTAAACGATTCAGCAAAATCGAGGACTATGAACCCTTTCTTTTACTGTTTCGCTTAACTCCGGACTTGTTCGTTTGAGAATGTAAATTATTACTTTTATGAAATAATTGAAATTGTTTTCAGAAGTTTTGCATTTTGCGCTTTCAAAAGAATGAGGAAGCAATTTAAACGTTTCAGCAAAATCGAGGACTATGACCCCTTTCTTTTACTGATTCGCTTAATTCCGGACTTGTCCGTTTGAGAATGCGAAATGTTATTTTGGAATACACGATTTTGCACTTTCAAGGAAACAATGAAGAGAATTAAATGATTTAGTAAAACACATGGTATGGGACATGTGCGTTTGCTATTTCAGTTAATTCCAGACTCGTTAATTGAAATATTTGTTGTTTGATGATTTTGATGATTTTACACGTTCAAGGAAATGATGAAGAGAATCAAACGATTTAGTAAAACACGTGGTATGGGACATGTGCGTTTGCTATTTCGGTTAATTCTGGACTCGTTAATTGAAATATGATGATTTTCGTGTGCTTTTGAGCCACTATGAGGACCTTCGGGTCATATGAGGACCTTCGAGTCATATGTTGGACCTTCAGGTCAATACCAGTACCGGAACTTCGGGTCATTTGTTGGACCTTCGGGTCATTTGTTGGGCGCCAAAATTATGTTGGGTACTTGGTAGGCTCCGGCCATTTGTTGATGCACGTGCGGTGTAGCTAAAACTCGCCATCTGATGGGATCGATCCAACCTTTTATGTTGATTTTCTAGAGTATCTTTATTGATTTCTAGATATTTGTTGTTTCCAATTATCTGCAGGTAATTGGATATTTGTTGATATGAGTTCTGATTATCGTTTTTGATAATCGGATATTTGTTGATTTGATTATCGTTTTTAATAATCGAATATTTGTTGATTTGGGTTCTGATTATCGTTTTTGATAATCGGATATTTGTTGATTTGATTATCGTTTTTGATAATCGAATATTTGTTGATATGAGTTCTGATTATCGTTTTTGATAATCAGATATTTGTTGATTTGATTATCGTTTTTGATAATCGAATATTTGTTGATATGAGTTCTGATTATCGTTTTTGATAATCAGATATTTGTTGATTTGATTATCGTTTTTGATAATCGAATATTTGTTGATTTGGGTTCTGATTATCGTTTTTGATAATCGGATATTTGTTGATTTGATTATCGTTTTTGATAATCGAATATTTGTTGATTTGGGTTCTGATTGTCGTTTTTGATAATCGGATATTTGTTGATTTGATTATCGTTTTTGATAATCGAATATTTGTTGTTATGGGTTCTGATTATCGTTTTTGATAATCGGATATTTGTTGATTTGATTATCGTTTTTTTGATAATCGAATATTTGTTGATTTGGGTTCTGATTATCGTTTTTGATAATCGGATATTTGTTGATTTGATTATCGTTTTTGATAATCGAATATTTGTTGATATGAGTTTTGATTATCGTTTTTTTGATAATCGAATAATTGTTGTTTCTAATTATCGCTTTGGTAATTAGATATTTGTTGATTTGTTGATTTGATATTTTTGATCATCGTTTTTGATAATTAAATATTTGTTGATTTGAGATTTGATTATCGCTTGAGATAATTAAATATTTGTTGATTTGAGATTTAATTATCGTTTTTGATAATTGAATATTTGTTGATTTGAGATTTGATTATCGTTTAAGATAATTAAATATTTGTTGATTTAAAATTTGATTATCGCTTTTGATAATTGAATATTTGTTGATTTGAGAATTCTGAGTATGGTTTTTGATAAGTAGACCTTTGTTGTTTTCTGATTGCCATTTTGGTAATTAAATAATGGTTGTTTTCAAATTATCTGGTTAGTAACTAGATAATTGCAGTTTTGCTAATTGTGATTTGTGTTTTCTAATTATCTTTGTTGATAATTAGATTTTGCTGTTTTCTAATTATCGTATTGATAATTAGATATTGTTGTTTTGTGATTTCTATATTCTGATTATCTAGTTGATATTTAGATTTTGTTGAGAATTTGTGAATTTCTTTTATTGAATTCAAAAGATTTCTTTGGCGTTTATATTCTCGACTTTATTTTTCTAGCTTAACCAGTTTATGTTAGAAAAATAATTATTACTGATGACCTTAATTATGAAAATTGTAGGGACGCAATTTTTATAAGGAGGGGAGTCTGTAACAACCCGAGGTTTCGTATCGATTGATCATCGTCATTAGACGATTATATCTGCTAGCTAATTGTTGTTGGAATTTCTAATTCAAGTTGAAATTCTTTAATGGTTTGCTGAATGATATGCGGGCTTTAGAACTTGATATTGGCCCACATTTTCATTTTTATATTTTTGTTGTGATAATTATCTAAGGCAAAAAGGGATTCCCCAGTATTCATTTTTTTTCAACCCTAAGTCCAAAACATACGAAAGAAAATAAAATGGTGGCGGCCCCGTCCCTTTTCTTCGTTCGATCGAGAATTAGGGCTTTCCAAAACCGAAGGCGCCTGCTTTTTTTTAGCTCGATTGATGGATGATTCTGATTGCTTGCTCGCCGATCGTTCATCTCCTCGAGTTGCGTTCGACTCCTTCAGGTTACATCGAACAAGGTGAGTGATTTTTATCTCACTCACATTTAATTCGAAACCGTGCTTCGACAGTTCAATTTAGTTCGAATGTTGATGATATTTCTAACCTTATCGAGTTCGTATAATTTGATAATTTTGTTTTTTTGATTTGAATTTACGATATTGTTTTGTTCAATTTTGGCTATGTTGTTCACCGCCTCTAGTAGTATTTGCGTCCTTGGTAAATTTTACTTGCTGATTTAGGATTCCGGCCTTGTTGTCTTGATTGTTGCATCGCAAATGGTGTTGATATTTTTTTTGATTGACTTGCGGCTCTAGTTGCTGCTGTAACATTTGATATTTTCTCTGTTGCCTATATGCTTTACGTATAAGCATTGAATCGTGAAAATTGGGGACTTTGAAAATATACAGTTTTAAATATGAATTTCTGGCTTGAATCATTTGAAACGTGTATCTTGAGTTTACTCTGATTTTGTCGATACTGCATATTTGAACTTGGTTTGGATTTTGCTTTGGCACTGTCTGTTGTAGTTGCACTTTGCATTCATGTGTTTGCACTGTCCAGTATTTTGTTTGAAGAAGCAATATATATATTTTTTTTGAAGAAGCAACATATTATGCCTTTTTGTTTCGGCACTGCACTTTGTTCTTAACTGTGATATTTGTACAATTAGCTACTAGTTCATGTTGCATTCACCTACATACCTGTCCATCATGTAATTCGCCGTATTGGATCGCGAACATAGCTATTTCATTATTTAGGCTGCGGCGCATGGTATATTTGTCTGCATATATGTGTTAGTTACAAGGTTGGGTATGTGGTTCAATCTGGTTACAATTTGTGCACCTAGCATTTTATGATAGTTGTGTTGCCATATTAATCCCTCTGGCCATTTGTGTTCATCATTGCTTGACTTTGACATAGGCGTGTGTGTGTTTGAAAAAAAAAATATGGCACAAAAATAGTGCATGCGTTGAAAACAGTCAGTGCAATTTTGGAAACAGTCACTGCAAATTGTTTTTGAGTCTACATGAAAACTTTAATATTTCTTTCATGCAAAGTTTACAACATCAACATTTTAGTGTGAGCGCAAGTTAAAACCTTCAATTCCAGGAATTATTCATCTCTGCTTGGTTTTATGTTGCACTGACTTGAGCTCGAGATTACTTCAATGTAATGTTCACACTGCTGCAATTCCAACCTGTTGCAATGTAACCCTCATGTGTATTTCTGGTTTCATTGTATCGTTAAGTTGTTCTGCATTTGTGGTTTCGACTTGTGTCATCTTGAGTTCCCTGTGTACATGTCCATATGGATTTGCTTGGAGTACACTTCACTATCATTTTGTTGCTCCTTAATATTCTGGTCTCCACTATATGCTACACCATTATTATATGTATTTGGGCCTGGTCTTTAATGTCGAGGCTGCACTTCACTGGTACATTTCTGTCTCTTGTTGCCATTTACTTGGTGAAGTAGTTTGCACTGTGCATTCATGTGCATCTCATTCTCATGCTTATGCTGGTTCATATATTTCATAGTTACTACACCTCTGTTGCTGTGTGCCATATGTATTATGTGGTTCACTGTAGCATGAGTTGGTGGTTAGCTTCATTCATTGTGCTTGCTGGAAACTGATGCTTGCATATTTGGGTTTCACATGTATACTTTGTGCATGTCATTCTACTTTCTGCTTGATACACTTGTCTTTGTAATAGTTGTTGCACATATATTGTTGCTGCACTATGCAGTGGACTTGCTTGTGCAATTATATTTTGTGATGACACTGACCAGTCGAGTTTGAGTCATATAACTCAAACTTGATCTCGAGTTGGAGCCAGTTGCTTTTGATTCGCTGATCTTTTGTGTATTTCACTGTAGTGGTGAGGCAGTACACGCGTGCGTGTACTGCAGCCACACAGAATTGGCATTTTAAATTTATTTATCAATTGCTGGAATTGTTTCGTATTGCCAATTCAATATATTTTGAAGTGTATTTTGATTTGGTTGAATTTGGTGATTCCGTTGATATATAATTATCTTTTTTAAATTTGGTTATGAGTTTCCGATTATTTATTTAATAGTTAGGCTTTGTGGTTAATTGCCGTTTAGGCAATCCTATTGTTTTCTAAATTATCTACATTGATAATCCTTTCACTTATCTTTGCTGATATTTGGAATCTGTTGATTAGTTGTTTAACACTATTATGTGTATATTCATTGTTATCCGATTTTCTTGTTAAAGGATCGGATAGGTGAATTTATTGTGACTGTCGTCTATTCATATTTAATTATTATTGCTTCTGTGCACTAATAACTGAGTTTGAATTAGACTGACCCGTGTATTATTTTCTCTTGAATTTAATACTCGGGTCAGATCGAGTATTTGCAGGTTGTTGATATCTTACTTTGGGTTGCTGTTAGAGCTATGAAGTCTATTCACTTCTTTTGGCGTAGTCGTCGTTATTGTAGTAGTCAATGTATTTGTATACGATGTTGTATATTCAAGTATATTATTCACGATAATGTACTTGTTTATGTAGCTTCCAGAGTCGACAGTTGTAGTTGTATCATATGTATTGTATCACATGTATATCAACTGACATCAGTTATATATATATATATATATGAGATTTCTGTTATATCTATGTTCCGCGTTTACATTATCTATGTTATTATTATATATATTGTCCTAAACTATTATGAACCATCGTAGTTCGTTTTATACTAGAATTGGGTATGTCGATGGGACTATATAAATATGAGATGAAAAATAAATAATATATACCACTCCTATCGAGGTAACTAATACTAGTGTAAGGCCTGACTACGGATGGCCGCTCCTATCCAGCCTTATTCTTCGTGACAACAGACAGTATTTCTTTTAATACTCTTTGTTATTGCGAGCATAGAGGTGGGGCGTCACAGTTACCCATATAGCCCTTAACACGTAATAGTCCCAGTAGTCTATCCAATATCTTAGTCCCTCCTGATCTGGAAGCCACCAGAGGATACCACACGGGCTACGGGAGAAAACCAAACTCGTATAAGGCGTGATAGGGTAGGTGACACGGCACAACTAGGCAATGCCAGGGTAGATATACTAATAATGCTTCCGGGTCGGTGGTAACGCGTAGTGCGTAGCTACAGCCCACCTCGAGCCACACCCCAAATAAAAATCTAAAGTGGCCACCGAATCAATCCAAAAGTCAAAGTATAATATCGAAGGGATGTGTCTGATCAAAGGTTCTACCTTATTAACCTGTCGATCGCTCCTGTTTTAGCCACCTTATGCCAACTCACGGTAGTCGGGTCCACGTGTTTACCTTAAAGGAAACGCCACCACCATCCTACTTCATTCTGGAATCTCCACCGCGTTCACGGTTGTTAAAGTGGTTTTCGGAGTTGGCTGAGAGTATGACAACTTCTGATCCCGGTCCTTTTAACAACCAAACGTTATTATAACCCATGGTTATTTATTTCAAAATCATTTATACTTTCAAAACCAAACTAGCATATCCATTTCAAAATCATATAATTTATTTCAAAATAGTATATACTTTCAAAACCAAAATATCATACTTATTTCAAAACCATATCATAATAGTATCATTTACATTTCAAAAATAATTCGATAATATATCATTTAAATAAAACCCAAATTTCCAAATCATTGAATATTTCTTTCAATTTATTAAACATGAAATATTCCTCTAAATTATCATAGCATTTTGGAAATGTTACCTTAAGGAATCTTAGCACTTTTGGAATGTAATACTTTCCACTTTAACATTTTATATAATCAAAGTATTTATACGCTTACAAATTTAAAATGGTCCTTTTATCATAGCCTTACAGTTAAATAAACTTTGTTACTGTAATATCCAATTTAAAACAGAAATTCTTATGTTAAGTTAAAAGTACCTTATTAACTTACATTATTATTACAATAAAGAATCTTTATTATTTAATCATTTAAAGTATGCCATTTACATAAATTAATACTTGCATATCAAATGTACGTTATCAACTTACATTTTATTATTACAGTAAGTAACATTTATCATTTTAGTCAATTTAAAATACACCACTACATTGATTAAAACTTACATGTCAAATGTACGTTTTAACTTACATTTATTATAATAAAGAGCATTTATCATCTTAATCAATATTATACTAATTAAAACTTACATTATCAAATGTACGTTTTAATTTACATTACTATTACAGTACAGAGCATTTATTAATTTAATCAATACCACACTAATTAAAACTTTTCATGTTTCTTTCATTAATTAAAAACTTACACTTTTCTTTCATTAATTAAAACTTTACATATTTCTTTCATTAATTAGAACTGTAGACATTTCTTTCGTTGTTGTTATTACAATAAAGAACATTCATTATATTAATCAATTAAAATATTAATTAAACTTACATCTCACATGTGTGTTTAACTTATAGTTTCCATTTTAAAGTCATAGCTATTTATCTTACAAAACATAACATTTTATAAAAGAATATTTTATCATAGTTAAAACAATCAAATTCTTTACAAATTTATTCCTTTAGACACCAATTCCACTATGATTCCAAAACTTATTAGAAGATGTCACATACAAATGTATTTCATTTTATTTATTCAAAAAAACATTGTTTATTTTACAAAATATGACCATCCTAGGAAACAACCTTTATTACAATTACTATGTTAGATTTAAGATTCCAAATTAAATCAAACTTAATTATTAAGTTATTTATCATAAATAAGACTCTTTAAATTCCATTCAAAACCAATTAACTTGTAAAAATTTAACTTATAGAAAAACAATATTTCTTTACACTTTAAAGCATTAAATCAAATTAAGTTAAAATTTTCATATATTTATAATTTCAAAATACTTAATAATTTTTAGAAATATTTAAAATACATAATAAATTTTTAGGAAAATATCATTTAAAAATATAACCATGGGTCTGTATAATATTTTCTAACCTAGGTCAAGTGATACGGATAATATATCATTTCAATCCGTAATTTAAGAAGAAAAATCCGGGTTCTATCATTTCAAACCCGCAATCCCAAGTAAAATAAATACAATAAAATCACTCGATCCTATCATTTCAGCCCATAGTGATTTTTCCTTAATCTAATGTTCGTTTGGGTATGTATCATTTCAACCCATAGTAATAGGGAACTTGCAGTGTGATAAACAGGAAATAAATAACAGTATGACAAATAAAATCATAACAGATGATGTAAAAGGGATATATCAATATTTAACATCATATAGATTTATCAAAGGCATATACGAACATAATAACATAACATATTAATTTATACAATTCACATGTCATCGTTTCACAAATTAAAAGTACGTATGTCTAGAGAGATAAAACTCACCTTTTTAAAGCTAGAAATCAAATTCAAGATACAAATCTAAATTCTGTAAAGCACGACAAGGCACGACAAAGCACGAATATACTTGAGTGATGGAGAGTCAAAATCCAAATCTTGTACACAAACAAATACACAAATTATAAGGATATAATTCGACAAGATTGTAAATAAAAAATGAAAAGAATATGAATCAAATGGCATAACCTTGGCCTTAAACATCATGTGGTCTTGGCCACGATAGTTTTGGTGGCATGCGGGATCGGTTATGGAGGTGGTGGAGAGAGGATGAGGTCGGAATTATGATGGAGAGGTGAACAAGTAGGTGGTTGAACTAGCATGAAGAAAACAAAAGGAAAACAAAATGAAAAAGTGGAGCAAGAGAAGGAAGAAGAAGAGGAGGCCATGGAATTGAGAACTTGAATATATATTTTTTTCACTCAAAAGGAAAATGAGAAATTGAGATGCTATTTTGTACGTTAATATCAAAGCGGCGTCTAGGGTTTCCCAAAGGATTTGAACAGCGAAAGGAAGGGAATGGCAAGGAAAATTAAATGGAAAGTTTAGAAAATAAAGAGGCAAAAGAGGAATGAAATGTTAAGGAATTATTTTGTATGTGATTTATGGAATGAATACACGGCTAGAATATAATTAAGGAGGAAGGAAATAAAAGATAGGCAAATAAGGAGGCACAATTTAAGGGAAAGAATCTTGTCTATTTTTTTTTCTTTGTTTTCACGAAATGAAAAGACAACAAATACATAAAACAGTTAACCTGTATCTCTTGAAATTTCTAAACTATTATTATTAGTGAAATCAATCAGAAATTAAATAAATATATTCAAAGTGTATACACCCAAAATAGAAAATAAAAATTTTAGAAACAAACATAGGGAAATAGAAAATAAAATATAGAAAGTCATTGCGTGTAAACACTGTATTTTAATTTAAAAGTATAAGTCTTAAATTCCCAATAAATCCATATTAACATTAATTTAGATACTCATTTATATCTTCCTAATTCACCTAAATTTTCAATTAGAAAAGTAATTAATTTCATTCCCTTGCCGTAAATCTATTTGTTATGAATTGAATTCCCATTTAATTTAATTTAATTTCCACTAATTGCCTTGCTTCCATTCTTTTTTTTATAAATCTATTATCACTCTATAAACCTAGTTATTATTTATTTATCATTCATTACTTAAATATATATTCAAATTTTCATCTTTCTATTATAATAACTGTTATTTTCAATTATATTGAGTTTGCTAAATATATACATTTATTATAATTTAAAAACCTCAATCCATTTATCCAACTTGGTTTCATTCCTTCATTTCATCTTATGGATAAAATATACATTTCCATTTATGTCAGTACATTCACACTTTACTATTACTGTCCTATCTCATATAAATGAAAATTTACTTACATTTAAGTGTAATTGATTTCCTACTTTAAATTTAGCAGCCTAAATAAATGTAACTTGCAATAAATGTTATCATTATCTTTATATTACACTCAAGTTTATTATGTCCACTAATTATCATAATTGCTTACATAATGTTTAATTCATTCAATTACCATAAATTATACACTAATTCATTTACCCACACAAACTTACATTTATTTACTTATATCCATTTTTATACCTAAATGTAACATTTACAACTAGATTAATACACCCATTAAATAGTAACTTACAACTGTTACTATAACTTTTAATCACACCTTTGAATTCACTGTTCAAAAACATGCGTTACCTTTCTTATATACCAAATCTTTATTCAATGGTCATTTATTTCATACTAAATCATTTATAAATTTTAATGTGTTCATTTTTTTTCTTACATAAATTTATAGCCAAGTATAACAATTTACATTACTTCAATAAACTGTAATTTCATTTCAATTGTTAATAATTAGTTTTTTTTAAGTACATTCTACATCTCATTTTGGCATTCATTTCATTATTAAATTACAAATTTTTTATTTCTTCCAAAATATTTACCAAAATCTTATTAAAATGAAAGCTTTAATTATTGAAAATTTGCGAGTCGTTACACTCTCCCCCACTCAAAACTTTTCGTCCCCGAAAAGGAAGAGGAGGAGAATAGAACAACCTAATAGAAAAGAGATTGGACAGCAAAGAAGATAATAAAATTTAAATCCATGGAAAATTCAACTTAAATTAATAATTGATTTCATTCATTTGATTTCACTTAAGTTAAATAAATCTTAATTATTTCAAATTTTATTTTCTTAAATTAACAATTTTCCAAAGTCATGAATTTGAAAATCATTTATTATACTCATAATTTATTTAATAAATTTAATTCTTCTTTATCCAAAAATTATTATTAAATTTATTCCACTTAATATATCTAATCATATATATTAAGTTTATTTACACTTA
Organism: Allium cepa; assembly: GCA_030765085.1. Classification (NCBI taxonomy): domain Eukaryota; kingdom Viridiplantae; phylum Streptophyta; class Magnoliopsida; order Asparagales; family Amaryllidaceae; genus Allium; species Allium cepa. The sequence continues at coordinate 378,651,952 of CM060942.1, read as the reverse complement.
TTATATCTGCTCCAATTTATTTATTTATTCCTTTATCACCATTATATTGTAAGTTATTCAATTAACTTTTATTATGTTTACCCCTATTAATCTTTTATAACTAAAATTTAAGTGTATAACATTTATTATAACTACTTAAATTTTATTTATAAAAATCCTTTTTATATTGTATTTTATCCAATTACATATTCAACTTCTGAATAATTTAGGTAAGTTATATTAGAATGTAATTCAGTATTATACAAATAAGCCTTCTAATTCAATTATTCAAGCTTAAGTATTTATTCAAAATTTTGATTCATTTAAAATTTTAAATCATCCTTTAATATAAAATTCAAGAATTAATTTTTTGATTAACTTCAAACAATTTTTAGAGGTAAATAACTAAATATATACATACACAATATATATATATCAAATCAAATTTACATCATATATCAGTATACATTATAAGTCAAGTCATATTTTAGAAATCCAAATCAATTTAATTCTCCAAAGCAAGACTGTAGCAAAACTACAGAATGGTCTCTTCACTTCGAAACTTGAAAATAAATGTCGATGATGCTCCAGTCATCACCGAAATTATTTTCCAGCGACAAGGAGAAGAGCACAGATTTAAAACTTGAAAATTCTTTAAAAACTATTTCTAATCGAAAAATACTTCAAATAATATGTCTTTTAAAACTTTAAACCAAAGTTCGAAATCATCGAAAATTAAATTCTCAAATTCTTAATTTTAAACTCATCTAAATTTCCAAATTAATTTAAAACCATGTTTTATAGTTCAATTATTCATATATGAAACAAAAGTTAATGGTTACAAGCTATATATAAAGTCAAATATTATTTCTTAATACCTTATTCAATTAATTATCAGAATTCAGAAAATCAAACTCATACATAATATAATTATAAAAAATTTATCATTTACTAAATTTTGAAATCAATATGGTGTCAGTTTGCTCTGTTCAAGTGTTTTGGAAATCCTATCGATAGCGTTGATCAGACGAATCGATCGAAAAACCAAATCAACATCAACAAGTCAAACAACACAATATATAAAACATTTTAAATATAGGTTTACAAAGCAAGAATAGGGATTCAAATTTGATTGACTCAAATCAAGAGAATTCTAATTCGAAGATAAGATGGAAACAAAAGATAAGATGATCAAATTGACAGAATAAAGAATGGATAAGCTTACACAAATCGCGGGGAACCTTAACCGGGTAAACCGTGACTTCAAGAATTAGATCGATGTGGAATTCTAAGGTAATTCTACATTCAATCTTAAGAAATAGAATTCGGAATAAAAAGAGGTACTAGCATCTAAACAGAGGATATATATATAAATCTTCGGTGAATCAATGCTAATTGCAAAGGAGTTTGACCCTTTACAAGTCATCTGAATGTTGACGAGACCGCCAATTCATTATAAAGATCATTTGAAGTGGAGTTATGAGATACTCCAGAATCAAAGGAATTTGAATAGTGAAGGACAAGAATGGATTTCGGAACCGCAGGGAACATTCCAAAATTCAAAATGGATCGAGTCAAAAGGAAGAGATTCACACTCGAATGAAAGTTATTCTATAAATAGATTTACCATATATGCTAGGTTTTGCCTAGAGCCAAAGCTCTGATACCAAATGTAACGACCCGATATTTTCAACCATTCGCATCCGCACATGTCGGACTTGAATTGCTCAAAATATCGAATTGTAAAATAAATTTAGGAAAACACAGCATAAATAGTTAATAAATAAATCACAGACACAGAGTAATAAATGCAGCGGAAGCAAAAAGATAGAAGTTCATGAAGCTACATATTAATACATCAGAGTTATATATGATACAACAAAAGTTTAATATGATAAATAAGCGCAAGCTGAATGCATCACCGGAATCAACTGAATAATTGGAATCGATAGAATACTGGAATTGAAATAGATGGCTGGATCTTCAAGCAAGGATCCAGCTCCAAAGGCGAGTCTCTAATGCTGTAGCACTCAGTCTGACCCGAGCGTAAAGCAAAATACAAAACATTCAAGTCAGGACATACATACTTATACAATGTAAACCAACTCAAGTGAACTATAATATAAGGTACAAGTAACTTAAAGGATGCTTGGGACCGCCCATCTTCTAAGTATCCATTAAACTAGTTACTATGTAGTAATATTTCGCTATTATAATAATGTCTATAGTAAAATAAACTTACTTTTTTCATAGCATTAAGGGGTTACACATATAGCCCTCAACATGTAATAGTCCCAGTAGTCCATCCAATATCATAGTCTCTCCTGATCGGGAAGCCACCAGAGGATACCACACGGGCTACGGAAGAAAACCAAACTCGTACAAGGCGCGATAGGGTAGGTGACACGGCACAACTAGGCAATGCCAGGGTAGATATACCAATTACGCTTCTGGGTCGGTGGTAACGCGTAGTACGCAGCTACCGCCCACCTCGAGCCACACCCCCAAATAAAAATCAAAAGTGGCCACCGTATCAATCCAAAAGTCAAAGTATAATATCGAAGGGTTGTGTTCGATCAAAGGTGCTACCTTATTAACCCGTGGATCGCTCCTGTTTTAGCCACCTTATGCCAACTCACGGGAGTCGGGTCCACGTATTTAACTTAAAGGAAACGCCATCACCATCCTACTTCATTCTGGAATCTCCACCGCGTACACGGTTGTTAAAGTAGTTTTCGGAGTTGGCAGAGAGTATGACAACTTCTGATCCCGGTCTCTTTAACAACCAAACGTTATTATAACCCATGGATATTTATTTCAAAATCATTTATACTTTCAAAACCAAACTAGCATATCCATTTCAAAATCATATAATTTATTTCAAAATAGTATATACTTTCAAAACCGTACCACAATAGTATCATTTACATTTCAAAAATAATTCAATAATATATCATTTATATAAAACCCAAATTTCCAAATCATTGAATATTTCTTTCAATTTACTAAACTTGAAATATTCCTTTAAATTATCATAGCATTTTGGAAATGTTACCTTAAGGAATCTTCGCACTTTTGGAATGTAATACTTTCCACTTTAACATTTTATATAATCAAAATATTTATATGCTTACAAATTTAAAATGGTCCTTTTATCATAGCCTTACAGTTAAATAAACTTTGTTACTGTAATATCCAATTTAAAGCCGAAATTCTTATGTTAAGTTAAAAGTACCTTATTAACTTACATTATTATTACAATAAAGAAACTTTATTATTTTAATCATTTAAAGTATGTCATTTACATAAATTAAAACTTGCTTATTAAATGTACGTTATCAACTTACATTTTATTATTACAGTAAGTAACATTTATCATTTTAATCAATTTAAAATACATCATTACATTGATTAAAACTTACATGTCAAATGTACGTTTTAACTTACATTTATTATAATAAAGAGCATTTATCATTTTAATCAATATTATACTAATTAAAACTTACATTATCAAATGTATGTTTTAATTTACATTCCTATTATATCAATACCACACTAATTAAAACTTTACATGTTTCTTTCATTAATTAAAAACTTACACTTTTCTTTCATTAATTAAAACTTTACATATTTCTTTCATTAATTAGAACTTTACACATTTCTTTAATTTCTGTTATTACAATAAAGAACATTTATTATATTAATAAATTAAAATATTAATTAAACTTACATCTCACATGTGTGTTTAACTTACATTTTCCATTTTAAAGTCATAGCTATTTATCTTACAAAACATAACATTTTACAAAAGAATATTTTATCATAGTTAAAACAATCAAATTCTTTACAAATTTATTCCTTTAGACATCAATTCCACTATGATTCCAAAACTTATTACAAGATGTCACATACAAATGTATTTCATTTTATTTATTCAAAAATACATTGTTTATTTTACAAAATATGTCCATCCTAGGAAACAACCCTTATTACAATTACTAGGTTAGATTTAAGATTTCAAATTAAATCAAACTTAATCATTATGTTATTTATCATAAATAAGACTCTTTAAATTCCATTCAAAACCAATTAACTTATAAAAATTTAACTTATAGAAAAACAATATTTCTTTACACTTTAAAGCATTAAATAAAATTAAGTGAAAATTTTCATATATTTATAATTTCAAAATACTTAATAATTTTTAGAAATGTTTAAAATACTTAATAAACTTTAAGGAAAATATCATTTAAAAATATAACAATGGGCCTGTATAATATTTTCTAACCTAGGTCAAGTGATACGGATAATATATCATTTCAATCCATAATTTAAGAAGAAAAATCCGGGTTCTATCATTTCAAACCAGCAATCCCAAGTAAAATAAATACAATAAAATCACTCGAGCCTATCATTTTAGCCCATAGTGATTTTTCCTTAATCTAATGTTCGTTCGGGTATGTATCATTTCAACCCATAATGATAGGGAACTTGCAGTGTGATAAACAGGAAATAAATAACAGTATAACAAAGAAAATCATAACAGATGATGTAACGGGGATATATCAATATTTAACATCATATAGATTTATCACAGGCATATACGAACATAATAACAAAACATATTAATTTATTCAATTCACATGTCATCGTTTCACAAATTAAAAGTACGTATGTCTAGAGAGATAAAACTCACCTTTTTAAAGCTAGAAATCAAATTCAAGATACAAATCTAAACTCTGCAAAGCACGACAAGGCACGACAAAGCACAGCTATACTTGAGTGATGGAGAGTCAAGATCCAAATCTTGTACATAAAAAATACACAAATTATATCCTTATGATTCAACACAAGATTGTAAATTAAAAAAATGAAAAGAATATGGATCAAATGGAATAACCTTGGCCTTAAACATCATGTGCTCTTGGCCATGATAGTTTTGGTGGCATCCGGGATTGGTTATGGAGGTGGTGGAGAGAGGATGAGGTCAGAATTATGTTGGAGAGGTGAATAAGGTGGTGGCTGAACTAGCATGAGGAAAACAAAAGGAAAACAAAATGAAAAAGAGGAGAAAGAGAAGGAAGAAGAAGAGGAGGCCATGGAATTGAGAACTTGAATATATATTTTTTCACTCAAAAGGGAAATGAGAAATTGAAATGCTAATTTGTACGTTAATATCAAAGTGGCGGCTAGGGTTTCCCAAAGGATTTGAACGGCAAAAGAAAGGGAATGGCAAGGGAAATTAAATGGAAAGTTTAGAAAATAAAGAGGCAAAAGAGGAATGAAATGTTAGGGAATTATTTCGTACCTGATTTGTGGAATGAATACACAGCTAGAATATAATTAAGGAGGAAGGAAATAAAAGATAGGTAAATAAGGAGGCACAATTTATGGGAAAGAATCTTGTCTATTATTTTTTTCTTTGTTTGCACGAAATGAAAAGACAACAAATACATAAAACAGTTAACCTGTATCTCTTGAAATTTCTAAACTATTATTATTAGTGAAATCAATCAAAAATCAAATAAATATATTCAAAGTGTATACAACCAAAATAGAAAACAAAAATTTGAGAAACAAACATAGGGAAATAGAAAATAAAATATAGAAAGTCATTGCGTGTAAACACTGTATTTTAATTTAAAAGTATAAGTTTTAAATTCCCAATAAATCCATATTAAACATTGGTTTAGATACTCATTTATATCTTACTAATTCACCTAAATTTTCAATTAGCAAAGTAATTAATTTCATTCCCTTACCATAAATCTATTTGTTATGAATTGAATTCCCATTTAATTTAATTTCCAATAATGGCCTTACTTCAATTCTTTTCTTTTTATAAATCTATTATCACTCTATAAACCTAGTAATTATTTGTTTATCATTCATTACATAAATATATATTCAAATTTTCATCTTTCTATTACAATAACTGTTATTTTCAATTATATTGAGTTTGCTAAATATATACATTTATTATAATTTAAAAACATCAATCCATTTATCCAACTTGGTTTCATTCCTTTATTTCATCTTATGGATAAAATATACATTTCCTTTTATGTCATTACATTCACACTTTACTATTACTGTCCTATCTCATATAAATGAAAATTTACTTGCATTTAAGTGTAATTGATTTCCTACTTTAAATTTAGCAGCCTAAATAAATGTAACTTGCAATAAATGTTATCCTTATCTTTATATTACACTCTAGTTTATTATGTCCACTAATTATCATAATTGCTGACATAATGTTTAATTCATTCAATTACCATAAATTATACACTAATTCATTTACCCACACAAATTTACATTTATTTACTTATATCCATTTTTATACCGAAATGTAACATTTACAACTAGATTAATAGAACCATTAAATATTAACTTACAACCGTTATTATAACTTTTAATCACACCTTTGAATTCACTGTTCACAAACATACGTTATCATTCTTATATACCAAATCTTTATTCAATGGTCATTTATTTCATACTAAATCATTTATAAATTTTAATGTTTGCATTTTTTTTCTTACATAAATTTTTAGCCAAGTATAACAATTTACATTACTTCAATAAACTGTAATTTCATTTCAACTATTAATAATTAGTTTTTTTAAAGCACATTCTTACATCTCATTTGGCATTCATTTCATTATTAAATTACAAAGTTTTTATTTCTTCCAAAATATTTACCAAAATCTTATTAAATTGACAGCTTTAATTATTGAAAATTTATGAGTCGTTACAGTTTTCATAAATTCCTTATCATTGAGTTTGGTGTGATTCAGAAATTTTCGATTGTCCAAAATGGTCGAGAATCCCACTTTATATTATCAGTTAGTGATTCCAAATTTATCTTTGGTACAAACACTTTTATAAATATTACTAATCAGTTTATCAATTAATGGTTCATGTTATCTCTTAAACTTAAGAAAATTATATAGATCGAGTAAGTCTAAAATAATACTAAGGAATTGAGTACTACCAATAGTAATATATATCCTCTTAACAAGAAGAGTGATACTTAAGAGAAGTGTTTATCATCCGAACACATTTCTGCCCATTCTTAGTTTTTTTCGAGCCATTCTAACTAGTTATTATAAAATATCTCTTTTTAAAACCCTTTAGAGACTACTTCTGTTTATAAAACCTATTTTAAAAATTTATCTTATATTGATATTCATTTAAATTTCGATAATTATGTTAAATTATTTGAGCTTCAATACTCATTCCTTTACATTTATCTTTTACATAGTCTTTTTCTATTTGTTAAATACAGTTTTATCTTATATGTTCATTTCTTAAACCAATCTTACTATCAAACAGCTTATATTCAAACTGTGAAATTCTAATCATACGCTGTTCATATTAAAATTTCACTAATTTTGATTTCTAACTATATAACTTTTCAAAATATATACTTTGTAATCAAATTATAATCCAAGGTAAAATAATTTCATTTACCAAATTTTCAAAACAAACCTTTATATATAACATTAATAAATACACGCTCATATATAATACTCTTAACTCATTGTAGGGTGTTAGTCATCCTATATATAATGAGTTACTCATCCCAGGGTATTGCTAACCCTATCTTTGATTGAGTCTTTACCATACCAAAGCCAAGGTTCTCACCTAACCTTCAGCTCTTATACTAAATGCAATAGCCTGCTTTTTCGTACCCTTTAAGCCGATAATAAACCACACATGTCCAACTCAAATTGAATGAAATGACAGATCTTTAAGGGTTGAAAGAAAATAAAGAAAGAACGGAATCTCGCACGAATGCACTAATATTTAATATTAAACAATATCTTTGCAGCGGAATTTTTTTAAAGATACATATATCAGAGTCTAACCTAAATTCAGCTTGGACAGTTATAAACATTTTACTTACAAATGTAGACAAACATCAAACAACTGCAGTGGATAATATAATATGTCCATATGTAGATCCCCAGGACTCCTCTGGAAACTCCAACAATCTTCAACTGAACCTGAAACTACTCGAATCTAACCCGAGTATTGAAAATACTTGGATTAGGCTTGATAAACCAGCGTGAGAAACTCAAATATAAATGAAAGTATCATATATCAGCCTTGGAAATAAAATCCTTTGAAAAGAAAGAGTGTCTCATAAGACCACGCGCACACAAAAACACGGACGGTTTTTCCCTTATGATAACTAAAAAAATTTTATATCAAAACATTTGATATTATTTCTAATGGGATATCTTTAAAACATTGCAAATAAACTTATTAATCTTGGTCGAAATTGTTGCCATTATTAAATTTTGGATACTGGGCTCTATAAACAAATCCAAAGGAACTTATTGGAAAATGGATTCCACACAAATGGCAAGGTAATGGACTACCTTTCGAAAAGTACACCTCTAGAGGGATGCACCTAGGGTCCAGATACTGGGCGCCTAAACCAACACAAGACCGGCCCACCCTTAATGCTGGATAGTACCGAATACGTCATCACCCCAATCGTTGCTTAACTGTAACAGTTACCGATTCATACATTCACCACATACTTTGACATGCGTAGAGTAAATCTAAAAGGAAGATGACATTCCTAATTGGGAGCAACCCACTTAGCGTTGCTGCTTCTACCCTATTTCTATCATTGCCGAGTGATGGGGAATGAGGTAAACGATTACCATTCACATAGCACATTTTCTTAAGTTTTAATGCCACCTTGTCATTCCTTTGATAACATTATTGAATTTCACGAACATACAACGTATGAACTCATACGTCTTAGAGGGTGTTAAGCTAAGAGAAGTTGCCTTCTCCAGTACCAAGTAGATGTATGTTTGTAAATGTCAACGTTATGATCTTAGAAATGCAATGTCAAACATTCGTCCATACAAGTTCGTTCTCGGACTGAATGAAACCTAAGGTACTCTCTTACTTCATTTGTAGTGTGAAGTCCTTGCATCAGAGATTTTCATAATAGAGCACTGCTGCCACCATATGATATGGTAATTTTCACGTCGAGGGACTAGTGGCAAACAACCATACAACTTGAAGATCCCCATCTTCAAAATCATTTGTCTTCAAACATGTTTTACTTTGAACATAGATTGATTCGAAGTGGTTTTCGGATAGGAATCATCAAAATTCGACCCCGGTTCCTTCGAATCCAATCATCGTTAAAAATAGGTTAAGTTCATATATGATTATCAATCATCAATTAATTACTTTATTTTTCCATTCAATTAAATATATTTCTTAGATATATTCTTTTCAATTTATTTCATTTTCTTTTCATGAGTATATGGAATCATTAAGCCTTATTTATCAAATTATTTGATTTTTAAACCTCTTTAGATCTTGGAATAATTCCAATCATTTTCTCTTTTAATTAGGAAATCTTTTCTAAATCATTTATTAAATATTAAACAAAGATTTATTTTTGTCTTAGAGTAGTTATAAGTTATTTCATACTTTTTCTTCGGATAATATTTCAAATTTCCTCACTGAACACTCAATCCAAATTTCTTAACTTTTAGGTGGGTCAAAAACAATCTTATTTAAGACATTGTTTACTGTAAACCCTAAAATTAATCTGAGAAAAAATTGTTCAATAAATAGAATCATAAAAATCATTCTGATTTTACTCAACATCAATTTTTGTATTCAATAAGTGTTATGGGTGGAATAACGGTGAGATCACCTTTTAAATTCCATGAATAGGACGAGTTCCCCCTTCGAAATTTAATACCATGTAATATCCCGGAATTTCCAGGAGTTTAAAATGATGATAATCTCTTATTTAAATTATTTGAAAGTGATAAATTTGTTATTTTCAAAATAAATAACAAAGTAATAATAATATAATGTCTTAATTATGGTTATAAATTGGTTTTAAATTAAGAATAATTATTTTTGCGTAAATAAATTCTAAATTGACTTATTGTTTTCATAATTGATAGGTATGTTTAAATATATTTAATTCTGTGTATTTAAAATTGATTTTTAAAATAGGATAAATTATTTTTAAATAATAATAAGCTTGTTCAAAATAGATAAATTTATTTGTTTAAATTGATTTTAAATTTGACTTTGAATTAAATATAAATTTGAATTTAAGGGATATACATGCATCATAAATTGAAATAATAATATAGTTTGATTTTAAAATACATAGATAATATTTTAATTAAAAATAAGATTTGTTTATTTCTTTATATAGAAATTTATCTATAGAAATTTGATTTGTGTTTATTTAATAAGAATAAATGCAAGGCTTTTGAAATAGCATTTTTAAAATGAGTTTGTAATATTGTATATAATTTTTATTTAAATTATATTTGGTTTCATTCTTTTTAAAGATTGTATTTTATATAAATTTAGCAAACATTTATAAATGTTTAAATGTATTTATTTATTAGATACTTAAATAGAAAAGTATTTGTAAAATTAAGAAAAAACATATTTGTTCATTAGGAAATAATTTAAAATGCTGCTTTTAAATTTCTTTTGGAATAAAATTAAATAAAAATTGACATGTGTTTAGTTTTAAAACACTTTGTCAACAAGTGTTAAACATTTGTGTAAATTAAAGACAAGTGTCCATTGTTTTTAATTTTTCTTTTTAATCTATTAAATGTTAAAATTTCTTATTTAAACACCATCTCTTATCATTTTTCATTTTCTTTAAAATTTTGTTCAATCCTAAAGAAAGAAAACTAGAACTATCATGCAACTTTCACTCATTCCAAATCAGCAAATTTTCAAAATAATGCTCGAACAAAATCTGAAACCTCCTCAAAAGTAAAATCTATAAATTTATTTCCTGTAAAAAATTTCCCAAACCTGCATCAAATCCTCAATTGAAAGCAAATGTTCAAATCAAAACCTTCTTCAAACCATGCTGTGACCAGATCTGCAATTGTTTTCAAAATTCAAGTATCTGCAAATCTTTCTTATGCATGCAACCTGATGCATTTTTGATGTAAGCATTTCAGTTTTAAAGCTTCTTTGTTTCAAAAAAAAAGGGTTTCAGCTACAAGTTCAAAGCATTTTGCAATTTCCTGTTTATCATCAAACCCCTGCATTTCTTTTAAATTGAGGTGAGTAAACATTTTTTCAAAAATTAAAGTAGTACTTATCTATTGCAAATAAGTCAGTAATAATGTTTATATAAGTTGCCTCTGTGAAAATAAATATGCAATAGAGTTTATTATGTTTTAAACCTGTGCATGACTATTATTTCCCTATTTACAGGTTTAAGTGTTTACAAATATATAAAATTCCATATCTGTTTATTTATGCATTTTTAACACTTGGATTTAAAACAAATTAGCTAAGTATTAGTATAATCTAGGTACTGAATATGTAAACATGTATTTATGAATTAAGGATATGTTTGTATCTAGGAAAAATAGTAGTAATCTGTAACTTGAAAAACATCAAATGTTAAATTTTATTAACTCAAGCATATATCCTAGTTCAGTTTGGAAAGTAAGGATTTATGAAACAAATTTCACAATTTTTAAATTTGTATTAAGCTAGAAAATAGGTTCAATTGGAAATTGGGCTTTTGTCAAATTCAGTTGATTTATGAATCTAGGGTGCTCGGGATTCATCATGGAGTTAGGGTTTGGAATGGAGAGTGAAGTAAAAATGATTGAATTGTTTGTAATTCACTGTGAAAATTGAATTTTCTCAGATTTGTTTTTTTACCTAGTTCTGTTCAAACTTGGAAACTTGTCTACGGCATCTTCAAGATCGCATCGAGTTGTATGAATATTTGGGGAAATGACGCGCGGTGAGTCAGCAACTCATGGACGGAGTAGTAGGATTTATAGTTGATTGGAGGCGATGGTTCAGGGAGGAATTTCCTGATGATGTTTGGGTTTTAGTAACCATGAGGAGCTCGATTTTTGATTTAGGCAAGAAGTGAGGTTCGGTTGGTCGTAGGAGTTTGCAGGGGGCTTGGGTGATATGTCGGTGGGTTCAACGATGACCGGAGGTGGTTCCGGCAATGGTGAAGGTGCACGGGTGGGTTGATGTCAGTGGGTTGTATTTTTGTTTTGGGTTCGTTTTTTTCTTGAAGTGGGTCTCGGGAGTTAAGGAAGATGACGCAAGGAGGAACTCGTGTTGTTCTGGGGTATTTGCACAATGGGTTATACTGTTATGTTTTAACGGTTTTTAGTTTTAAATTGAAATAGTATTCAAATTTTAAAAATAAAACTGTTTTAAAAAAAGAAAGAAGATGTACTTTGTTTTCTTGGATTCATGTATTTGGGTTGAATCCAAATAGAAATGCTTAAATAGATTTTCAATTTAAAATAAGGTAAGTTTTAAACTTTAAATAGTTTAACTTAAAATAAAATTCTTTTTTTTGAATTGAATTGTTTTTATAAATGAATTTGTATGATTTGTTTAAATGTTTTAAGTTAATGTTATTTTCAAAACTTACTTTGGAAATATAAAAGGGAAATTTATAAATGTTTTTATTTATTAACAATTAAAGGTTTAAGTAATTTATAAACATAATGATTGTTAACCAATAATTAAAGATAGGTAATTAATGATTAGTTTATATATTAAACTAATTAATGATTAAGTTAAGTAAAGTTTTTTTTAAAGTCAATTAAAGATAATGTTTATCTTAAATATTAATTAAGTGTTAATGATTTGTAATTGATTAAGTTGATTAAGAAATTGTAAGTTTAATTAATTAATTTAATTACTATTTTAAAAGGGTTAATTGAGTAATTAATTAAGTATAATTATTAATTTAATTAACTAATAATTATGATAATTTAATTTATGTCTAATGATTAATTAAATTGTAATTACTTATTAATTAAGTAATTAAGGGTTAACTAAAATAGTAATTAATTAATACTTAATAAAGGTTTTATTGAGTAATTAAGTTTTTAATTTGGTTTTCTTAATTAATTAATAATTAAAGAATTATTAATCTATAATGCAAGTTAATTAAGAATTTATTAACTATTATTAAAGGTTAATTAATTGTAATTAAGAATTAATTAATTATAATTATGGATTAATTAATTTGTAAATAAGGTTATTAATTAATAATTAAGTTTTATTAGTTAATGATTAAGAGATAATTAAGTGATCAATTAAAGTTAATTAATTAATTATAAAAGTAATCAAATGATTACTTTGTATTAAAGGATTGATTAATAATTAAGGTTTATTAATTATTAATTTATGATAATTAATCTGTTAATTGAAGATTAATTTTGTTAACGAGTAATTAAGGGATGAATTACTCGATTATGTTTTATAAGATGTGTGAAATCAACTAAGTTAATTAATTTGTTAATTAATTAAAGAAGTCACTTGATAAAAGATTAAGTATGTTTACTTAATAAGTTTTGATAAGGCAAATTACTTATGGTAAGTAATTGATAAATTACAGAGGTAACTGAGTTAAGGTAAATTACTGGTTGGGAAGTAATTTTAAATGGACAATTACTTGATAAAGTAATTAAGAGTTTATTACTTGGTGTAATAAATCAAAGGTTTCTTAAATGTAATTAAAAGTAATTAAGAATAATTAATTACTTTTTATCTTTATTTAAGTTGATTAATTAAAAGTAATTAGTTTAAGCATGATTAATTAATGTAATTAATTAAGAAATAATGTGAATAATTATAGTTAATTAATTGATGGAAGTAAGTAATTAAGATTCATTAATTGATATGAATTAATGAGAATAATTAAGGATTAATTACTTGATTTAGAGTTAATGAATCAATGTTGATTAATTAGGATGACGATTAATTAATTGGTTTAATTAATGGATATGTAAGCAAGATTTATTGTGATGGAGGTAATTAATTTAATTAATTTTAAATTAATTAAGAGATGAAGTAATTAATTTAATTCACTTTAAATTAATTAGAGATTAGAGATAGTTAATTTAATTCATTTAAAATTAATTATGTTGTAATTAAGTAAATCATTTGCTTATGTATGGATAAATGACATATATTGTTTTGAATGGATGTAATCTTAGAAATGAGATAAGTAATGTTGTGTGGTATGAATGATTGGTTGCTTTGTGATGGTAATATATATTATCTATTGAGATAATGGTGTGGATTACCTATTTTGTTATGGATCATCTGCGTATTTGATAATGTGGTTATCAATTATGACTTATGAATTATCTATTCTGTGTGTATATAGATAGTTGAATTAAATTGTTTAACTTTAAAACAACTTGAACCTAAAAGACACACTTTGGATTTCGATGAGACTGGGATCGGGTTTCCATATTTGAATATCCGAAAACTACATCGATTCCAATTAAACGTTAGGTCGTGAATCAAAGTGGAGCTTTGCGAAGACTCGAGGTGTAAGGACTATACGCCAGTATAACTCTGTGGGTGATTCCATAATGAGTTTGACGGAACTAGTTCTTATAGGTTCGAGATGAAGGTTTAGAGTGCAAGGGTTATTGTCGTTAACTCTGAGGGTGATTCCAAAATGAGTGGAACGAGAAAATGTATTTGGTTTCGTTCGAACCCGGAATGAACTCGTATGGATTGAATGCTTTCAGAACATCGTCAGGTGGACGATGAGCATTCTAAGTGAAGTGTTCACTAAAGGTAATCGTAGCCTCAGGCCTCATCAACAGGGAATGGCTAAAACATGGGAGGTGCAACAAGGCTTCGTGGGTAGCCCCCACTTGAGAGTAAGATTTACCCCTATCTAGAGGTCCCTTTTATTTCGGCTGTGTGGGCGGTTGAATAGCTACATCCGCTGGGGTTGTCTTATTTGGAACTGTTGAGTAAGGAATGGTTCCATCTTTGTGTTGCAGGGGAGCGGGCGTACTCCTCGATACGGTGATCTAGGCCACGTATTGTGACGAGCAGTGCCCCAGTAGCCCTGCCATTGTATGGAATCCAAAATCCAATAATTGCCGTACGTATTAGTTGTGCCTAACTATGTTGGAACGTGAGATGTAAGCATTCCAGCTATTTCTGTATTTTACTTGAAAACCCTAGGCCCTATTATAATATCACTGAGTTTCCTATCAAATGTTTTGGTTAGCGTAAGGTAAAAACTTTTTCCATGTTTATGTGTGGGAAGTCTTACGTGATACCTTTTCTTTCAAAATGGTTTTTAAAGTTAAGCAACTTTAATCGTTTACTCACACCAGACCCATGTCTGACCCAGAGTTTATTCTTTTTTTCTTAAACTCTTGGGTACTCAAATTTTGATGAGTAGCCAGGGGAATTCAGGTTGGCTTGACGAATTCTAGAGGTACAAATGGAGCAGGAGGCTTCTGCATATAGCTATATAGTTTTCCGCTGTGTGTTCTCTAAATTGTTGTCTTTGGGTTGTATAACTAGACAGGTGTTTATAACAGTCTAGTATGTGTTGTTTAGCTCTGTATCTCTAATGTATATGATACTATGTAATGTATTATGTGATTAATAAAATTTATTCGTTCCACTGTTTAGATTCTGATGTTGTTTCCTTTCTTCTTCTTCGTCTTTTCTCTTTTCTATCCCTTTCTTTCTTAAAAATGATGCGATTTTCTGTGGTAAGAAAGTCAGGTCATCTCAGCTGGTATTAGAACATTAGTTTGAGCGAATACATAGGCTCTGTAGTAGTGTCTTTCTTGTGAGAGCGTACTTGTAATTTTTATATATAACTATATACATATATATATATATATATATATATGTATTTCTACCTATTTGTTGGGTTACATGTTCGGGTTTTCCAACATAAGTTATAAAGGTAGATGAGGTAGTGGTGTGTGTAACACGACTACCATTGGTTGGAGTTTGAATGTTTGAGATTGGAAGTGTATTTGTCGAGACTGTAGACCTAATATTGTCTCGAGTAATATTTATAGTTTGCTGTAAGATTTCATTGATCTCTGAAGAAAACCTGTTAAGGTTCGGAGTTCATATTTGAAGTGTAGGTTTGATTGCGCTCGTGTGAGCGGATTTTTGAGAATTTGGATCTGTCGATTAGACAGAAGCAAGTGATGGTATCTTGGCAATCTCAGGAAGTAGTAGCTGCGTGATGAGATGCAGTGACTATGGATGTCTCCGAAAATGTTTTCTTTCGGAGCAAGTTTAAGGAAGTATGTCTGCTTCAGAGTTGTAGCTGAGTTCAGCAGGATTTCTATATTTAGTTGGAGGTCCGAGTTTCTTAAAGAACTCTGGATAAGAAGTTTTTGGCATCTGTGTTAGCGGTGCAGCTCGGGAGTGTTCTGTGTTTCCGACAGGAAGATCTTTTTGGCTAAGCCTTCCCTAGAGGTGGAATTCAGAAGCAACAGAGAGGACCTGTTTCTTCGATGGATTAGTTGGTTAAGGATAAACTGTTCTGATTAGTGCAGAGAGGAAAATATCTTGGATATTGGATTGGTTGATCGCAAAAGTGACTTGCGATGGTTTGGTGATTGTCTTAGATAGTCTTTTGCTTAGATTTGTGGCATCTCTAGAGGATGTAGAATGTAACGACCCTAGATTTTGATTTAATTTAAATTGATAAATTAAATGAATTTTTGAATAAAAATTTGTAGAATTAATTATAAATGGAAGCGAGTTTCCCCGATTCAAATAGAAAATATATATTAAGTCAAATTGATTTGAAAATTTGCATATATGTGTATATATGTGAATATATATGTATATATTGGATTTTAAAAAAAATTCTTAAATAAATGATTTTGAAAAATAAATAAATAAATTGATTTAAAAATTTATAAATGATGATAATTTGAGTTATATAAAATATATGTGTACATAGAGAAATGTAAAACAATAATTTTTAAAGTAAAATTTATGATAAATATTTAAACTAAAAATAGAAGTAAAAAAAACAAGTAAAAGAGATAAGAATAAAACATAAAGTACATAAACAATTAAAGCTTTCATCTCAACCCAAATAAACAAAAGAAAAAAAAATACAAAGTATAAGTGTGTAAACTGAAAATAAACAATTATGCAGACAAAAGAAAGATAAATAAAATATATTGTAAAGCAATGTACAAAGCAATATAGAAGTAAAAATACAAGATAGTAGGCAAATAAATATGCCTGTAGTGTTTTGAAACACTTAAAACAAAACAAAAGCAAAAGCTTAAACAAAATGCCAGGTAAGTAAGAATATGTATAAGTATGGGGACATATACCTTGGCATTAAATGCAATATCATCTCAGCCAAGATATGGGCAAATATAATACGTTGCCTGTAAAATAGGAATGCAAGACAATATAATATGAAACATGAAGTACATAGTATGATACTTATCAGCCATGCCCATAGTACAACAAAAGATATCACCCTGCACACTTTTCTTTTATATATATCACCTTCTTATTTTTTGTTCACCAACAAACTGTGTATCAAATAAAAAGAAAAAAAAAATTACAACCTGAAACTAAACTCAACACTTGTATCAACAACAATCAACCTGGAACTTCAAAGCAATTAAACTAAAGAAAGGGAAAAAAAAATCAAAGGAATTAGATTGAGATGTTTTCCAGAATTCTTTCTTCTAAGCTCTGTTTTCATTTTACTATCAAGCAAAATCCTAAAATGAAATCATCACTGCAACAAGTTTTTGTCCTCTGTCCTTCTAAATGCCAGGTGAGTAACTTTTGTTTATTTAACTCAAAAGTAAGATCGGTTGCATATATCTGTGAATGAAGATATTTACACGTATATATTTATATCTGAATGCTTTGTGAATATCTACATGATTGAAGTATTGGTAGCAGGCTGTTGTTTTCATGTGTTCCCTGTCTCAGCTTATAAGCAAAGATTTTAATTCAAAAATATTTTCTGCACAATCCACCTATTGTTTGGATTTAAGATCAAAACAACTACTGTTTGTTTTACCATAAACTAAAATTTAAAAATCAATTTAAATCAAAACAATTTGTAAATATCTCTGGGAAGAAAGAAATCTGAGCTAACCTCCTCATTTGTTAAAATACAAATATTCTTATTTGCGAATTTAGGTATATAATATAAATCCTTATACCTTAACATGATTTTTAAAACAAAAACAGTGATTTTTAGTCAAGTATGTAGAGTGCAACTCGCAGTTGAACTCAAATCATATTTTGATCGATTTCTGTTACCTGGATAATATTTGGGTGTTAAAATTTTAGGTGAAGTAAGTTTGAACATCATGGATTTCATAAAAAATGGTGAATAATTTTTCTAATGAATGAATTGGGTGAATGAATCAAATTTAGGGTTTTCACTGCTGGTTTGAGTCGAACTGAGAAATCGTACTGTCGCGTCGTCGTCGAAGCGTTTCAAGCGATCGGCCATGGGGGGCTGCGTGCGTGGGGCTGCGGTGGAGCTCCGGGCGAGGTCGCGTGAATTCTGGCGAAGTGAGGTGGAGACGCGAGGTGAAGTTGTTGGTTCGAGTTAGGCTACAGGGACGAAAAATTGGCTCTGTACTTGCTCGATTTTGTCTCGGTGATGATTTTACATCGTGGATGGCTCGAAACGTTTGGGATGGTCGTTGATGACTTGGGTGGCGCTGCGTCGTTGACCGGAGTTGGTCATGGCGTTTGTGCACGTGTACATGCAAGCTTGTGCAACTGGGATATAGGGGTTTGGGAAGAAGCAAAGTAATTTGGGTTTTCAATGTTCCTCTCATGCTCGTCTGGGGTAGGTAGGAGGGGATACGAGGCATGCTACTTCGAGTTCGCTCAAGCGTGGACTCGAGTCTATGTCAGGGATTGTGAAGAGTTGCTGGGAATTTTATTTTGAGGAGTTTAGGACCTGTACCAGTTTTGAAAAGAGCAAAGGAAAGGGGTTTTAAAGTTAAGTAAATAATACGAGGCCAGTATGAAACATATACCAAGTTGACTTGGAAGAAGAAGAAAATATAAATAATAATAACAATACAGAACAGAGGTTTTACAGCGTAAAGGAAAGCAACAAGATTTTTGAAGCTAAATATTAACAAGTATCAAATAAAAAAAAAGTCATAAAGCAAATGTCTTGAATTTAAATTATCCGACTTGATAATCTTCAAAAGAAATGTGATAATGATTAAATTAAGTAATTAATCAAGATTTGGGTTATATTTGATTAGAGAAGGACTTGATTAATTAAGGAATAATTAAGGTGTCTAAGTATTTTTTTCAGGATAAATAGTGATCGAAATCTTATTTGAGTTGGTGTAATTGAATCAAAGGATAATTAATAAATGGGGTTAATCAAATTGATGCATTAATTAAGATTGATTCGTCTGTAATTAAAAGTGAATTAATAAAAAAAAGAGGGGATTTTAGTCTAAAATAAATTGAAATTAACTTAGGATAATTAACCCAGATTTATAATTAATACAGTTGATTCAAATTTATCAGTCAACTAATGAATTTTACTTATGAATGTTTAAACTTGACTGAAAAATAAATTTGTTTGATATCCCTGATATATGATGCTTTATGATTATCCTGATTTGTGTTGTGATCTGTGATATAGTTTATTATCTGTGATATATATATCTGCGAATCTGTGTATGAATGATAAGTGTCATAATTTATATCGCTTATCAAATATATTGTTGTATTTGATCTGTCATGATTGAATGATGTTGCACTACTGTGTATAACCCCTGGACTACACCATACACACACAAATATGGATTTCACGAGGAAATCGGTTAAGTCACAGATAATTTAAATTTAATGTTTTTGAAATTAAAGTTTTAATTTCAAATTGATTTTGAAAATGGATTTGGGTTAAACGGTAAAGCTTTTGAAAAAGGTTTTCACAGATAAAAGCTATTTTGAATAACTCGGTAAAATCTCCAATTTAAATAATTCAATTTGAATTTGAATTCGATATTTGGAATTGAATTCAATGATTGGAAATTATGGTTAAAGATATTATAAACAGGTTTGTATGAATTTAAACCATTTTAAAGGTATGGTTTTGGGAATTTGAATTTAACCCAAGGATTTCAACTCGTATAAATGAATCAGATTTCCAAAATGAAAACTGTTGTTTTCAAATGATAAACACTTTTAGATAAGAACTGAGATTCCAGTTAATTAGGGGAATTTCAAGATTGAATAGAGAAATGATTTTCCTAAGTTATGAATGAATTCTTTTTGAAAGCTATGAATTAAATCTGTTTATTTTTAACAGATTTAGATTGATGATTTGTTTAAATCAAATTGAAATGAAATTGTTTTGAAGGCTATAAGTTAAATCTTTGATTTAAAGATTTAACGAGTTAATCAAATTGAAATGAAATTGTTTTGAAGGCTATAGGTTAAATCTTTGATTTAAAGATTTAACGAGTTAATCAAATTGAAATGAAAATTGATTTGGAAAATCTGTGAATGAATCTTTTGTTTAAAAGATTAAAATGTGAAAATTGTTTAAACCGTTAAAGGTTGTGAAAATGAATCTTTTTTAAAGATTGAAAATGGTAATTTGTTAAGCCATTTGAAGAAAAGTTTTGGGTAATAAGTTGTGACTTAATTGAAATCCCATTATCCATTTGTTTTTGAAATATCGTGCTCACTATTCGGTTTAGCCGGGAAAGGACCTTTGTGTCGTATAACCCATTCTGAATATGTGATTTGACGTTATGGATAGCATTTGGAGACCGGTGATGAAGACCGGGTATTTGCGAGAGCGATAGGATGAACTATCGATTGTTTCTGCACCGGGTCGCGCCGGTAGAAACTCCCTAAGTGATGGGAAATCCGATCGGGATTGTGAATATCCGGATTGCAAGGACTTCTTTGGAAGTGCCTTCGGTTCTGTTCGAACCCAGAACAGACTTGTATGGATTGTATGTCTGACATTACAATTTGAGATATAAAGCTGATTTCTTTCAAATATATTTCTGTTGGTGGCGGAGAATTTATTCTCTTAGCTTAACACTCTTCTCTGAGACGTACGAGCTCAGAGGTTATGTAGTTGAAGGTTATCAGCAATATATTCCCAATTTGGTAATGTGACATGCTGAGTGTTGCTGTGAAATGATCATTGTGTTGATTATTTGTGATAGGATCATTTATTTGATCGTCTATCCTGGTGATCATTTCTATGATCATTTGTTGACCCAAAGCATGGCTTTTGAATAAAGTATGTTTTTGTGGAGTGACTTCGTCGAGCCTCACACCCCGGAATGGTCAAAACAGGAAAGATGCGGCAAGGTTATGAGGGGTAGCGCCCTTTAGGGTATGTGCATTTCCTTCTGGAAAAGGGTGGTATCATGGTATGGAGCCCAGATACTTACTCATGTTGAAAACACTTTATGATTGTGTGAATTGATTACGAGCGCTCGGTTGAAAGGTCCCAAAGGACCGAGGGATGGCATATTCGGTCAGTTGTTACTCAGTTAGGGGTAACCCGGCCTTGTGTTGGTAGAGATCCGGTTTGGTTCTCGGGGATGTCCATCCAGAGGCATTCTCATGTGGCAATGGGAAGTTCCTTGGCCTGACCATTCGTTGGAAATCCAAAGAAACAATACGAGACTTGTACGGTTTTAGTTGTAGAACCTGCCATGGAATGTGGCGGTAACCTGCTATTGAACATGGTTAGTTATAGTAGGCATACGATAATGGTCGTATGTTGGCTAAGATTTATATCTTTAATTTTGAAATAATTTTTCCTACACTATGCACTAGTAATAATATCAAATGTTTCTTTTTAATGCGTATCAAGCATCTTTGACTATCATAAGGAGAAATCTCCTCCGATTCTGCGTTTGCATTGTGTGTGTGTGCGGGAGGCCTTATGGTAGTCTCATTTTTAAAAAGCATTGCGAATTGACTTTGAAAATCTTTTGTTGAATGTTTTAAAAGATAAACTGTTTTTGTTGCTCACACCAGTCCCACGACTGATCCGGAGTTTATTGTTTCTTTCCTAAACTCTGGGTGCTCATTATTTTCTACACGAGCAGTCTAGAGTTGGGTTTTTCAGATAGTCAGGTTTAGTAGATTATCTAGAGTTAGTTCAGTCTTTGGATCGCACCAGTCTTGCTCGTCTTGGTGCATCGTTATTGGGAGTTCGAGCTATTGCTGGATTGGTTCTTGGAAATGGAGTTGCAGTTCTTCCTTGAAGACTATTTTAGAGTTATATTGTTCCGCTGCTAGATGTTATCATCTATTTTCTTTTCCGCTGCTATTTATTGTATCATATCTCTGATGTATATTGATATCTATTGGATCATCTGTTGTATCAGATATTGTATTAAAGCTGTATATCAATGTATTATTCTTTTATTCCGCTGTGTTATTTACTTAATGTTGTTATAAGCTCCGGCGAATCGGATTTGAACGGTCGAATCTATGGCATTCGAATACGATATGAAGTATGGATGTCGATTTTCGAGCGGGCAAATTCGAAACGTCACATTTGGTATCAGAGCTAAGGTTGAACTTTAGCTCAGGAGTGTAACACATTAAGTAGCTCATTAGAGATAGGATGAAGTAAATCCTAGAATGAGTAATCCTTAAGATGTCCGTTTTAACGCCTCAGTAAATTCTCTTACTATCCACTGAAAGTAAGTACGAGTGCAAGAAGAGAACGAGATAGGGGACAGGGAAATATGACTATAATTGGTCAATACTCTGTAACAACAGTGGAAACAACTTTCTTCTCAATCTCTTTTTGATTCGTTTTCAAATTTCTTTTGATTACTTCGTGGCAGCTCCAGAAGAAGTTTCGTTGCGGTGATGCTTTACGAATCGTTGTAAGAAATTTTTACTTCGTATCTTTATCGGTTTCTTATCAGCTTTTCGATTTAAACCTTAATGAATATAAATTGGAAATTTTAAATGAATTAGAAATTTTAAATTGAGTTAAAATTGATTAATAGAAGATGAAGGACAAATTTGAATAATATCGATAAAACAATTTCGTTTAAAACCAAATTAGAAATTCTATTGTAATTTATTGTAAATATTGAAGTCCGAAGAGGGACAAATTGGTATGTATTCTGAGATATTCCGACTTGAGTTTGGAATTCATATCTTAAGTTTGAGGAATTAAAAGAGATCGAATTTGTCTATCTCTATGTTGTTTTCGTGCCTGCGAATTTCGGCGACGAAATTCTTTTAAGGGGGGAAGTTTGTAACGACCCTAGATTTTAATTTAATTTGAATTGATAAATTAAATGAATTTTTGAATAAAAATTTGTAGAATTAATTATAAATGGAAGCGAGTTTCCCCGATTCAAATAGAAAATATATATTAAGTCAAATTGATTTGAAAATTTGCATATATGTGTATATATGTGAATATATATGTATATATTGGATTTTAAAAAAAAATTCTTAAATAAATGATTTTGAAAAATAAATAAATAAATTGATTTAAAAATTTATAAATGATGATAATTTGAGTTATATAAAATATATGTGTACATAGAGAAATGTAAAACAATAATTTTTAAAGTAAAATTTATGATAAATATTTAAACTAAAAATAGAAGTAAAAAAAAACAAGTAAAACAGATAAGAATAAAACATAAAGTACATAAACAATTAAAGCTTTCATCTCAACCCAAATAAACAAAAGAAAAAAAATACAAAGTATAAGTGTGTAAACTGAAAATAAACAATTATGCAGACAAAAGAAAGATAAATAAAATATATTGTAAAGCAATGTACAAAGCAATATAGAAGTAAAAATACAAGATAGTAGGCAAATAAATATGCCTGTAGTGTTTTGAAACACTTAAAACAAAACCAAAGAAAAAGCTTAAACAAAATGCCAGGTAAGTAAGAATATGTATAAGTATGGGGACATATACCTTGGCATTAAATGCAATATCATCTCAGCCAAGATATGGGCAAATATAATACGTTGCCTGTAAAATAGGAATGCAAGACAATATAATATGAAACATGAAGTACATAGTATGATACTTATCAGCCATGCCCATAGTACAACAAAAGGTATCACCCTGCACACTTTTCTTTTATATATATCACCTTCTTATTTTTTGTTCATCAACAAACTGTGTATCAAATAAAAAGAAAAAAAAATTACAACCTGAAACTAAACTCAACACTTGTATCAACAACAATCAACCTGGAACTTCAAAGCAATTAAACTAAAGAAAGGGAAAAAAATCAAAGGAATTAGATTGAGATGTTTTCCAGAATTCTTTCTTCCAAGCTCTGTTTTCATTTTACTATCAAGCAAAATCCTAAAATGAAATCATCACTGCAACAAGTTTTTGTCCTCTGTCCTTCTAAATGCCAGGTGAGTAACTTTTGTTTGTTTAACTCAAAAGTAAGATCGGTTGCATATATCTGTGAATGAAGATATTTACACGTATATATTTATATCTGAATGCTTTGTGAATATCTACATGATTGAAGTATTGGTAGCAGGCTGTTGTTTTCATGTGTTCCCTGTCTCAGCTTATAAACAAAGATTTTAATTCAAAAATATTTTCTGCACAATCCACCTATTGTTTGGATTTAAGATCAAAACAACTACTGTTTGTTTTACCATAAACTAAAATTTAAAAATCAATTTAAATCAAAACAATTTGTAAATATCTCTGGGAAGCAAGAAATCTGAGCTAATCTCCTCATTTGTTAAAATACAAATATTTTTATTTGCGAATTCAGGTATATAATATAAATCCTTATACCTTAACATGATTTTTAAAACAAAAACAGTGATTTTTAGTCAAGTATGTAGAGTGCAACTCGCAGTTGAACTCAAATCATATTTTGATCGATTTCTGTTACCTGGATAATATTTGGGTGTTAAAATTTTAGGTGAAGTAAGTTTGAACATCATGGATTTCATAAAAAATGGTGAATAATTTTTCTAATGAATGAATTGGGTGAATGGATCAAATTTAGGGTTTTCACTGCTGGTTTGAGTCGAACTGAGAAATCGTACTGTCGCGTCGTCGTCGAAGCGTTTCAGGCGATCGGCCATGGGGGGCTGCGTGCGTGGGGCTGCGATGGAGCTCCGGGCGAGGTCGCGTGAATTCTGGCGAAGTGAGGTGGAGACGCGAGGTGAAGTTGTTGGTTCAAGTTAGGCTACAGGGACGAAAAATTGGCTCTGTACATGCTCGATTTTGTCTCGGTGATGATTTTACATCGTGGATGTCTCGAAACGTTTGGGATGGTCGTTGATGACTTGGGTGGCGCTGCGTCGTTGACCGGAGTTGGTCATGGCGTTTGTGCACGTGTTCGTGCAAGCTTGTGCAACTGGGATATAGGGGTTTGGGAAGAAGCAAAGTAATTTGGGTTTTCAATGTTCCTCTCATGCTCGTCTGGGGTAGGTAGGAGGGGATACGAGGCATGCTACTTCAAGTTCGCTCAAGCGTGGACTCGAGTCTATGTCAGGGATTGTGAAGAGTTGCTGGGAATTTTATTTTGAGGAGTTTAGGACCTGTACCAGTTTTGAAAAGAGCAAAGGAAAGAGGTTTTAAAGTTAAGTAAATAATACGAGGCCAGTATGAAACATATACCAAGTTGACTTGGAAGAAGAAGAAAATATAAATTATAATAACAATACAGAACGGAGGTTTTACAGCGTAAAGGAAAGCAACAAGATTTTTGAAGCTAAATATTAACAAGTATCAAATAAAAAAAAAGTCATAAAGCAAATGTCTTGAATTTAAATTATCTGACTTGATAATCTTCAAAGGAAATGTGATAATGATTAAATTAAGTAATTAATCAAGATTTGGGTTATATTTGATTAAAGAAGGACTTGATTAATTAAGGAATAATTAAGGTGTCTAAGTATTTTTTTTCAGGATAAATAGTGATCGAAATCTTATTTGAGTTGGTGTAATTGAATCAAAGGATAATTAATAAATGGGGTTAATCAAATTGATGCATTAATTAAGATTGATTCGTCTGTAATTAAAAGTGAATTAATAAAAAAAAGAGGGGATTTTAGTCTAAAATAAATTGAAATTAACTTAGGATAATTAACCCAGATTTATAATTAATACAGTTGATTCAAATTTATCAGTCAACTAATGAATTTTACTTATGAATGTTTAAACTTGACTGAAAAATAAATTTGTTTGATATCCCTGATATATGATGCTTTATGATTATCCTGATTTGTGCTGTGATCTGTGATATAGTTTATTATCTGTGATATATATATCTGCGAATCTGTGTATGAATGATAAGCTTCATAATTTATATCGCTTATCAGATATATTGTTGTATTTGATCTGTCATGATTGAATGATGTTGCACTACTGTGTGTAATTCCTGGACTACAACATACACACACAGATATGGATTTCACGAGGAAATCGGTTAAGTCACAGATAATTTAAATTTAATGTTTTTGAAATTAAAGTTTTAATTTCAAATTGATTTTGAAAATGGATTTGGGTTAAAGGTAAAGCTTTTGAAAAAGGTTTTCACAGATAAAAGCTATTTTGAATAACTCGGTAAAATCTCCAATTTAAATAATTCAATTTGAATTTGAATTCGATATTTGGAATTGAATTCAATGATTGGAAATTATGGTTAAAGATATTATAAACAGGTTTGTATGAATTTAAACCATTTTAAAGGTATGGTTTTGGGAATTTGAATTTAACCCAAGGATTTCAACTCGTATAAATGAATCAGATTTCCAAAATGAGAACTGTTGTTTTCAAATGATAAACACTTTTAGATAAGAACTGAGATTCCAGTTAATTAGGGGAATTTCAAGATTGAATAGAGAAATGATTTTCCTAAGTTATGAATGAATTCTTTTTGAAAGCTATGAATTAAATCTGTTTATTTTTAACAGATTTAGATTGATGATTTGTTTAAATCAAATTGAAATGAAATTGTTTTGAAGGCTATAAATTAAATCTTTGATTTAAAGATTTAACGAGTTAATCAAATTGAAATGAAATTGTTTTGAAGGCTATAAGTTAAATCTTTGATTTAAAGATTTAACGAGTTAATCAAATTGAAATGAAAATTGATTTGGAAAATCTGTGAATGAATCTTTTGTTTAAAAGATTAAAATGTGAAAATTGTTTAAACCGTTAAAGGTTGTGAAAATGAATCTTTTTTAAAGATTGAAAATAGTAATTTGTTAAGCCATTTGAAGAAAAGTTTTGGGTAATAAGTTGTGACTTAATTGAAATCCCATTATCCATTTGTTTTTGAAATATCGTGCTCACTATTCGGTTTATCCGGGAAAGGACGTTTGTGTCGTATAACCCATTCTGAATATGTGATTTGACGTTATGGATAGCATTTGGAGACCGGTGATGAAGACCGGGTATTTGCGAGAGCGATAGGATGAACTATCGATTGTTTCTGCACCGGGTCGCGCCGGTATAGAAACTCCCTAAGTGATGGGAAATCCGATCGGGATTGTGAATATCCGAATTGCAAGGACTTCTTTGGAAGTGCATTCGGTTCTGTTCGAACCCAGAACAGACTTGTATGGATTGTATGTCTGACATTACAATTTGAGATATAAAGCTGATTTCTTTCAAATATATTTCTGTTGGTGGCGGAGAATTTATTCTCTTAGCTTAACACTCTTCTCTGAGACGTACGAGCTTAGAGGTTATGTAGTTGAAGGTTATCAGCAATATATTCCCAATTTGGTAATGTGACATGCTGAGTGTTGCTGTGAAATGATCATTGTGTTGATTATTTGTGATAGGATCATTTATTTGATCGTCTATCCTGGTGATCATTTGTTGACCCAAAGCATGGCTTTTGAATAAAGTATGTTTTTATGGAGTGACTTCGTCGAGCCTCACACCCCGGAATGGTCAAAACAGGAAAGATGCGGCAAGGTTATGAGGGGTAGCGCCCTTTAGGGTATGTGCATTTCCTTCTGGAAAAGGGTGGTATCATGGTATGGAGCCCAGATACTTACTTATGTTGAAAACACTTTATGATTGTGTGAATTGATTACGAGCGCTCGGTTGAAAGGTCCCAAAGGACCGGGGGATGGCATATTCGGTCAGTTGTTACTCAGTTAGGGGTAACCCGGCCTTGTGTTGGTAGAGATCCGGTTTGGTTCTCGGGGATGTCCATCCAGAGGCATTCTCATGTGGCAATGGGAAGTTCCTTGGCCTGACCATTCGTTGGAAATCCAAAGAAACAATACGAGACTTGTACGGTTTTAGTTGTAGAACCTGCCATGGAATGTGGCGGTAACCTGCTATTGAACATGGTTAGCTATAGTAGGCATACGATAATGGTCGTATGTTGGCTAAGATTTATATCTTTACTTTCGAAATAATTTTTCCTACACTATGCACTAGTAATAATATCAAATGTTTCTTTTTAATGCGTATCAAGCATCTTTGACTATCATAAGGAGAAATCTCCTCCGATTCTGCGTTTGCATTGTGTGTGTGTGCGGGAGGCCTTATGGTAGTCTCATTTTTAAAAAGCATTGCGAATTGACTTTGAAAATCTTTTGTTGAATGTTTTAAAAGATAAACTGTTTTTGTTGCTCACACCAGTCCCACGACTGATCCGGAGTTTATTGTTTCTTTCCTAAACTCTGGGTGCTCATTATTTTCTACACGAGCAGTCTAGAGTTGGGTTTTTCAGATAGTCAGGTTTAGTAGATTATCTAGAGTTAGTTCAGTCTTTGGATCGCACCAGTCTTGCTCGTCTTGGTGCATCGTTATTGGGAGTTCGAGCTATTGCTGGATTGGTTCTTGGAAATGGAGTTGCAGTTCTTGGAGTTCTTCCTTGAAGACTATTTTAGAGTTATATTGTTCCGCTGCTAGATGTTATCATCTATTTTCTTTTCCGCTGCTATTTATTGTATCATATCTCTGATGTTTATTGATATCTATTGGATCATCTGTTGTATCAGATATTGTATTAAAGCTGTATATCAATGTATTATTCTTTTATTCCGCTGTGTTATTTACTTAATGTTGTTATAAGCTTCGGCTAATCGGATTTGAACGGTCGAATCTATGGCATTCGAATACGATATGAAGTATGGATGTCGATTTTCGAGCGGGCAAATTCGAAACGTCACATAGAAGTTATGGAATTGCTGAAGATTTTTCTGGATATATCTTCAAGAAAGTTAGAGATTTGCCCACATTGGAGTTTTAGTTCTGAATCGACTTGATAGGAGTAAGACCGGTGATTCAGCTAGGTAGAAGGTTGTCTCCTAGGTTGGTTGTTTGGTGAAGCAGCTCTGTATTTCTTGGAATTTCTGTTGAACCTTATTTCCAAGATGTGATGTTTAGTTTGTGCCTGTGTTCATTCTACGGCATTTTCATCTACTCCACATCAGAGTTGTGCAGCGGAAGCAAGGTGGCTGTTGTTCTTGGGTAGAAGCAACCGAAAGTTGCAGTATTTTGGATTAGAGAGTTTCTACTGAATTTATTTTTCAGAATCCGAGGCAAGTTGGCGAGTGATTCTGTTCTGTCTCTTCAGGATAGGAGAAGTTGTTTTCTACTGTTGATAGTAGAGTTCGGTTTTGATTTTGGGTTGATCTTGTAAGGATCAACTTGTTGAGTTGTTTGATCCAGTTTGTTTGTAGAAGCATCGGCAAATGTTGAGCTGATCAGGAAGGAACTGTAGGCACCCCGGATCATCCGGGAAGTTTTGAGATTAAGTAACGGAAGAATTTGGAATTCAAGGTTGGAGGCTTCGATGTTGTTGAGATTTTCTCTGGTAAAGGGAGCAATAAGATTTGGTGATATTTGGTGAGCTCCAAGGTATATTGGATTCTTCTGAGTTTTTGTGAGGATCAGTGCTTTGGTTTTAAGATTTGAATTGCCAGTTTGGAAGACTGGAATTCGAAATATTTCACGTGTCTCTGAGGGAGTACGTGTTTTGGTCCATCACTGGCTTTGAGACCAGTAGTTCTGTGAAGGTTTTAGTTGTTGATCTGATTTGTTTGTGATCTGGTATCTTGTGTAGATTATAGATCTAGCTGAGTGGGACTCAGTAGCATAGCAGTATAGCTGGTTTGGGTTTAGTTGAGCGAGTATTCCTGTGTCTGTACTAGGGAAACTCGAGATAATATCAGAATCTGTGTCTGGGTAGCTAGTATTGTTTATTTGATTGAATTGGTTGTTTGGATGAAATTGTTTGTTTGACTGATAGTGTATGGCTGTTTTGAATGTTTGAATTGGTCAAAATAAAATAAAATTTTGGATTATCTTTGTTTTAAATTTTGAGGACGAAATTCTTTTAAGGGGGGAGGATTGTAATATCCCGGAATTTCCAAGAGTTTAAAATGTTGTTAATCTCTTATTTAAATTATTTTAAAGTGATAAAATTGTTATTTTCAAAATAAATAACAAAGTAATAATAATATAATGTCTTAATTATGGTTATAAATTGGTTTTAAATTAAGAATAATTATTTTTGTGTAAATAAATTCTAAATTCACTTATTGTTTTTATAATTGATAAGTGTGTTTAAATATATTTATTTCTATGTATTTAAAATTGATTTTTAAAATAGGATAAATTATTTGTAAATAATAATAAGCTTATTTAAAATAGATATTTATATTTGTTTAAATTGATCTTAAATTTGGATTTTTAAATTTGACTTTGAATTAAATATAACTTTGAATTTAAGGGATATACATGCATTTTAAATTAAAATAATAATATAGTTTGATTTTAAAATATATAGATAATATTTTAATTAAAAATAAGATTTGTTTTATTTCTTTTTATAGAAATTTATCTATAGAAATTTGATTTGTGTTTATTTAATAAGAATAAATGCAAGGATTTTGAAATAGTATTTTTAAAATGAGTTTGTAATATTGTATATAATTTTTATTTAAATTATATTTGGTATCATTCTTTTTAAAGATTGTATTTTATATAAATTTAGCAAACATTTATAAATGTTTAAATGTATTTGTTTATTAGATATTTAAATAGAAAAGTATTTTTAAAATTAAGAAAAAAACATATTTTTTCATTAGGAAATAATTTAAAAGGGGGCTTTTAAATTTCTTTTGGAATAAAATTAAATAAAAATTGACATGTGTTTCGTTTTAAAACACTTTGTCAACAAGTGTTAAACATTTGTGTAAATTAAAGACAAGTGTCCATTGTTTTTAATTTCTCTTTTTAATTTATTAAATCTGAAAATTTCTTATTTAAACACCATATCCTCTCATTTTTCTTTTTCTTTAAAATTATGTTCATTCCTAAAGAAAGAAAACTAGAACTATCATGCAACTTTCACTCATTCCAAATCAGCAAATTTTCAAAACAATGCTCGAGCAAAATCTGAAACCTCCTCAAAAGTAAAATCTATAAATTTATTTCCTGTAAAATTTTCCCAAACCTGCATCAATTCCTCAATTCAAAACAAATGTCCAAATCAAAACCTTCTTCAGACCATGCTGTGACTAGATCTGCAATTGTTTTCAAAAATTCAAGTATCTACAAATCTTTCTTATGCATGCAACCTAAAGCATTTTTGATGTGAGTATTTCAGTTCTAAAGCTTCTCTATTTCAAAAAAAGGGTTTCAGCTACAAGTTCAAAGCATTTTGCAATTTCCTATTTATCATCAAACCCCTGCTTTTCTTTTAAATTGAGGTGAGTAAACATTTTTTCAAAAATTAAAGCAGTACTTATCTATTGCAAATAAGTCAGTACTAATGTTTATATAAGTTGCCTTTGTGAAAATAAATATGCAATAGAGTTTATTATGTTTTAAACTTGTGCATGACTATTATTTCCCTGTTTACAGGTTTAAGTGTTTAGAAATGTATAAAATTCCATATCTGTTTATTTATGCATTTTTAACACATGGATTAAAAACAAATTAGCTAAGTATTAGTATATCTAGGTACTGAATATATAAAAATGTATTTATGTATTAAGGATATGTTTGTATCTGGGAAAAACAGTAGTAATCTGTAACTTGAAAAAAATCAAATGTTAAATTTTATTAATTCATCCATATATCCCAGTTCAGTTTGGAAAGTTAGGATTTGTGAAACAAATATCACAATTTTTAAATTTGTATTAAGCTAGAAAATGGATTCAACTGGAAATTGGGCTTCTGTCAAATTCAGTTGATTTATGAATCTGGAGTGCCCGGGATTCATCGTGGAGTTAGGGTTTGGAATGGAGAGTGAAGTAAAAATGGTTGAATTGTTTGTAATTCACTGTGAAAATTGAATTTGCTCGAATTTGTTTTTTAACCTCGTTCTGTTCAAACTTGGAAGCTTGTCTACTGCATCTTCAAGATCGCATCTAGTTGTATGAATTTTTAGGGAAATGATGTGTGGTGAGTCAGCAACTCATGGCCGGAGTTGTAGGATTTATAGTTGATCGGAGGCGATGGTTCAGGGAGGAATTTCCTTATGATGTTTGGGTTTCAGTAACCATGAGGAGCTCGACTTTGGATGGAGGCAAGAACTGGGGTTCTTTTGGTCGTAGGAGTTTGCAGGGGGCTTGGGTGATGTGTCGCTGGGTTCAACGATGACAGAAGGTGGTTCCGGTAACGGTGCAGGTGCACGGGTTGGTTGATGTCAGTGGGTTGTATTTTTGTTTTGGGTTCATTGTTTTTCTCTAAGTGGGTCTCGGGATTTAAAGAAGGCGACGCGGGGAGGAACTCGTGTTGTTCTGTGTTATTTGCATAATAGGTTATACTGTTATGTTTTAATAGTTTTTAGTTTTAAATTGAAATAGTATTTAAATTTTAAAAATCAAATTGTTTTTAAAAAAGAAAGAAGATGTACTTTGTTTTCTTGGATTCATGTATTTGGGTTGAATCCAAATAGAAATGCTTAAACAGATTTTCAATTTAAAATAAGATAAGTTTTAAACTTTAAATAGTTTAACTTAAATTAAAATTCTTTTTTTTGAATTGAATTGTTTTTATAAATGAATTTGTATGATTTGTTTAAATGTTTTAAGTTAATGTTATTTTCAAAACTTACTTCAGAAATATTAAAGGGAAATTTATAAATGTTTTTATTTATTAACAATTAAAGGTTTAAGTAATTTATAAACTTAATGATTGTTAATTAATAATTAAAGATAGGTAATTAATGATTACTTAATATATTAAACTAATTAATGATTAAGTTAAGTTTTTTTTTTCAAAGTTAATTAAAGATAATGTTTATCTTAAATATGAATTAAGTGCCAATGATTTGTAATTAATTAAGTTGATTAAGAAATTGTAAGTTTAATTAATTAATTTAATTATTATTTTAAAAGGGGTTAATTGAGTAATTAATTAAGTATAATTATTACTTTAATTAACTAATAATTATGATAATTTAATTTATGTATAATGATTAATTAAATTGTAATTACTTATTAATTAAGTAATTAAGGGTTAATTAAAATAGTAATTAATTAATACTTAATAAAGGTTTTATTTAGTAATTAAGTTTTTAATTTGGTTTTCTTAATTATTTAATAATTAAAGAATTATTAATCTATAATGCAAGTTAATTAAGAATTTATTAACTATTATTAAAGGTTAATTAATTGTAATTAAGAATTAATTAATTACAATTATGGATTAATCAATTTGTAAATAAGGTTATTAATTAATAATTAAGTTTTATTAATTAATGATTAAGAGATAATTAATTGATTAATTAAAGTTAATTAATTAATTATAAAAGTAATTAGTGATTGATTACTTTGTATTAAAGGATTGATTAATAATTAAGGTTTATTAATTAATAATTTATGATAATTAATCTGTTAATTGAAGATTAATTTGGTTAACGAGTAATCAAGGGATGATTTACTCGATTATGTTTTAGGAGATGAGTGAAATCAACTAAGTTAATTAATTTGTTAATTAATTAAAGAAGTCACTTGATAAAAGATTAATTATGTTTACTTAATAAGTTTTGATAAGGCAAATTACTTAAGGTAAGAATTGATAAATTACAGAGGTAATTGAGTTAAGGTAAATTACTGATTGGGAAGTAATTTTAATAATTACTTGATAAAGTAATTAAGAGTTTCTTACTTGGTGTAATAAATCGAAGGTTTCTTAAATGTTATTAAAAGTAATTAGGAAATAATTAAGAATAATTAATTACTATTTATCTATATTTAATTTGATCAATTGAAAGTAATTAATTTAAGCATGATTAATTAATGTAATTAATTAAGAAATAATGTGAATATTTATAGTTAATTAATTGATGGAAGTAAGTAATTAAGATTCATTAATTGATATGAATTAATGAGAATAATTAACGATTAATTACTTGATTTAGAGTTAATGAATCAATGTTGATTAATTAGGATGATGATTAATTAATTGGTTTAATTAATGGATAAGTAAGCAAGATTTATTATAATGAAGGTAATTAATTTAATTAATTTTAAATTAACTAAGAGATGAAGTAATTAATTTAATTCACTTTAAATTTAATTAGAGACTAGTGATAGTTAATTTAATTCATATTAAATTAATTATGTTGTGATTAAGTAAATCATTTGCTTATGTATGGATGGATGACATTTATTGTTTTGAATGGATGTAATCTCAGAAGTGAGATAAGTAATGTTGTGTGGTATGAATGCTTGGTTGCTTTGTGATGGTAATATAGATTATCTATTGAGATAATGATGTGGATTACCTATTTTGTTATTGATCATCTGCTTATCTGATAATGTGGTTATCAATTGTGACTTGTGAATTATCTATTCTGTGTATATATAGATAGTTGAATTAAATTGTTTAACTTTAAAACAACTCGAACCTAAAAGACACGCTTTGGATTTCGATGAGACCGGGATCGGGTTTCCATATTTGGATATCCGAAAACCACATCAATTCCAATTAAACGTTAGGTCGTGAATCAAAGTGGAGCTTTGCGAAGACTCGAGGTGTAAGGACTGTACGTCAGTATAACTCTGTGGGTGATTCCGTAATGAGTTTGACGGAACTAGTTCTTATGGGTTCGAGATGAAGGTTTAGAGTGCAAGGATTATTGTCGTTAACTCTGAGGGTGATTCCAAAATGAGTGTAACGAGATAATGCCTTCGGTTTAGTTCGAACCCGAAACGAACTTGTATGGATTGAATGCTTTAAGAACATCATCAGGTGGACGATGAGCATTCTAAGTGAAGTGTTCACTAAAGGTAATCGTAGCCTCAAGCCTCATCAACCGAGAATGGCTAAAACAGGGGAGGTGCAGCAAGGCTTCATGGTAGAGCCCACTTGAGAGTAAGAGTTACCCATGTCTAGAAGTCCCTTTTTATTTCGGCTGTGTGGGCAGTTGAACTGCTACATCCGCCGGGGTTGTCTTATTTGGAACTATTCAGTAAGGAATGGTTCCGTCTTTTTGTTGCAGGGGAGCGGGCGTACTCCTCGGTACGGTGATCTAGGCCATGTATTGTGACCGGCGGTACCCCAGTAGCCCTGCCATTGTATGGAATCCAAAATCCAATAAGTGTCGTATGTATTAGTTGTGCCCAACTATGTTGGAACGTGAGACATAAGCATTCCAGCTATTTCTGTATTTTACTTGAAAACCCTTGACCCTATTATAATATCACTGAGTTTCCTATCAAATGTTTTGGTTAGTGTAAGTTAAAAACTTTTCCATGTTTATGTGTGGGAAGTCTTACGTGATACCTTTTCTTTCAAAAAGGTTTCTAAAGTTAAGCAACTTTAACCGTTTACTCACACCAGACCCATGTCTGACCCAGAGTTTATTCTTTTTTTCTTAAACTCTTGGGTACTCAAATTTTTACGAGTAGCCAGTTGAATTCAGGTTGGCTTGATGAATTCTGGAGGAGCAAATGGAGCAGGAGGCTTCTACGTATAGCTATATAGTTTTCCGCTGTGTGTTCTCTGAGTTGTTGTCTTTGGGTTGTATAACTAGACATGTGTTTATAGCTGTCTAATATTTGTTGTTTAGTTGTGTATCTCTGATGTATATGATACTATGTAATGTATTATGTGATTAATATAATTTATTCATTCCGCTGTTTAGATTCTGATGTTGTTTCCTTTCTTCTTTTCTGTCTTTTCTCTTTTCTATCCCTTTCTTTCTTAAAAATGATGAAATTTTCTGCGGTAAGAATGTCGGGTCGTCTCATACCAAGTATAAGAAGATTATCCATATGCAATCCAAGATTGTATTTTATTCATTTTGGAGATTGCTTAAATTTTGGATAATACCAATCTTCTTTTATTTTGAAAAACTTAATATAATCTTTTAGAGCATTCGGTCTTTCCTTTCGATCTGTTTCACCCCTCGCCCAAAACGAGAAAACATAACCAGGTAAGTTCATGGAACTGATTGCTTCATTCCTAACCTTAGTAAAACACCTTGTTTTATCTATCCAGATCTTATAGGCGGGACAAATGTACTAGTCGTTTAAGCATACTCAATTTGCTATTACATTCAATATTCTTTACTTTTTGTTTAATTTGTATAAACATTTCCTCTTAAGCATTTCTTCATACTCTTATTAAAATTTCCAAAACATCTTTAAATGGATTAATTATTCTTGTAAAATCATTCACGAAAAGATTTACGAAAGAATTGTTAAGTTTAAAACTACGTTTCAATAGTTATTAAAAACTACTGCGGAAAACATTGTGAAAATTGTTGCAAAGAGTGTTTTAAAAGCTATATTCTTCAAAACAACTTTTATATTATTTAGAAATCCATCTTTCCAAATTAAATCCCCTTTAAAAAATTTTAAAGGATTTTTAGGATTTATTTCATATTTTTAAACATTTAAAATATCAATTTTAAACCTTGGTCACATTGTTGCAAAAGCGTGATTTTTCTAGAAAATTATTTAAAATATACAAGATGAAATCTTGATTTTCATGCATTATTTCTTTAAACATATTAAATGTTTATAAAATATTTCTAACTCATTTTAATAATATTTCCAAAAGGTTTAAGCATTACATATGCAATATTTCATTTTTCAAAAGGAAAGTGATTTCCTCTGTGCGTATCGACATGTATTAATGTGACTTGGTAAAAAAAAATTAACAGTCATATCAAACAATCAATACTTGATGATCAAAGCATATATAAGCATCCATAGCAATCATAACACAACATCAAACATGTATATATATAGATGTTAAATAAAGTTTCTCACCATAAACCAAGGCGGTAACTTCCTACCAACATTCTAATCGACCAACACTTCACTAACAACTTTCAACTCTATTAAACACTAGCAAACAACAACCTCTTCCTTCCAATAGCTTGGACAAGGCTTGAGATGGAGGCTGGCCGAAAGGATATAGAAGAAGCGGTAGAGCTTTGAACTTTAATTCCCAAAATTTAGATCCGAAAAATAGATTGTCTTGTATTTAATTTTTGGCCCTCTAAAGCTCTAAATTTTGAAAATTTGTTAAGTAAAAAGTTGTTGAAAATTATTTTCTATTTAATTTAAAAAATAAAATCATTTGAATCTAAGTTTTTTTAGGGAGATACAATAGAATGAAGAAGAGGTACCGTCGGATTAATAAAAAAGAGGCCCGAAAATTCACTTCAAAGAATTGAGTTTCATGTATATCAAACCTCAAAACTATAAAAAGTGATTAACATAAAAGTTGTAGCCACTAGAATTTCATGTAGTTTGAATATTTTTTATCGTTTTGGGTCAATCATGTTCAAGTTATGATCATAACAAAATGGACTATTCTCTATTTTAAAATTTAGGACAGAGAATGCACTGGAAAGAAGTGGATTTTTGATATGGTTATGTTTAGAACGAGACAAACTGGTCAACATGAAAGTTGTAGCCAATGAAAATATACGTGATTTGAATAAAAGAATTTTAAATTTTTTTCTATTTTGACAAGTTATGACCAAGAGGAGAAGAGATAAAATATGGAGAAAATATGATTTGATTTTAAGAGAATGAACATTGATTTCTTTTGAATATTTTATGAATATTTTGACAATATTTCTTTCTAATTTTTTTCATATGGCATGGAAGCCATTAAAGAGGAGAGGGAGAATATGAAGAAGGTCGAGAAAAGAAGAAGAAGAAGATGTATGAATGAAAGTGAAGAAGGAGATGTGTATTTATAAAAACAGAAAGAAGTGGTAAATTTACCGAAATAACCTCTTACCCAATTACCAAACTATTCTTACTTCAACCTAAAGCAGTCTCTACTTTTTCAATACTTAACATCATCTTTCAAATCCATATTTTATGTCTTAGTCAATTAAAGATTAATTAAAGCATATCATAATTCTGTTGGCTTTGATTTGATGTGATTGGATGTTTACTTTTATTTACTTTTGTTAATTCTTTCTCATTTTTACTAATGACTTCTAGAAGTTTTCTAATCTTCTTTAGCAAAAGTAAACTTGATTATCATTAAAATGTGTACATTTATATATTTCAAACATGTTAACTAAGGTGTAACGACGTTGCGACAACTTATTTTGAACAAAACGTTTTACGGTCACATTTTGACGTTTTTGTTAAACTATTTATCTATGTAAACAAAACTTAAAAACTGATTTTTTATTGTATATAAATAACTAAAACAAGTATATTTGACTTATAAAATAATATCTTAAATTATTTATAAAATTACGACATCGATTTATCGATATGCGACAAAATTCGTCAACTTTTATAAAACAAGGTTTGTATATTGATCGAACCATTATAAACTAAATTACTATTATTATCAAATGAGTTTTATATTGATTATATATATATATATATATGTATTTAAAAATAATTATTTATCCTTTAAAAAAAATTCTCAAACATTTATCATACTCTATTGGAATCCTACTTTTGTCAATTTTACAATGGAAGTCCAAAATCTTTATTCAAGATCAAAAATAAGTTTACCATTCTTATTTATCATAAAAAATAAGATCGTTTAAGTTTGGAAATTCTACATTTGAATATTTAAATAAGTTAAATATTCCATTTTCAAAGTGGTAAAATTACGGGTTGTTACATTATGAATTGTTATTTGTTTAAAACTTAAACCCTGTAGGTGATAGAAAATCAATATCGATATTGGTTAAACGTTGGATAGCTATTGGCCTCAAATTACTATTTTAAAAATATTATAAATTGTTATTTGAGTTGGAACTGGTTTTTAAGACTGGAAATGATTTTGAATATGTAATTAGGTTCTGAAAATACTTTGTTTTAAAGGATTCAACTTCTATTTTACTCCAACCTGTTACCCATCTTTTCTAGGTTATTTACTTGTATTTAACATTGTTCTAAGATTATTTATATTTAATTTTGTTTCATAGATAATTTTTTTATATTTAATGTTGTTTTAAATTTTTTTATCAATATTTTAATATTATAGAGGTTAATTATTTAATTACTAATATGGTTTGAAATTAATTTAAATTATTTTTAATTCTGTTTTGCAAATAAATTATTATTATTTATAATAACTGTGAAGATTAATTATTATATTTATTTAATATTTCTTTGAAATTATTAATTATTATTTTTAAGATGTTTGAAGTTAATAATTATTATTTATTTATAACGCTTATTTTAATAATTATTATATCATAGTGTTTTGATGTAAATGATTTTTATCAATTTATAAATGTTTTGGAGACTTATAAATAGATTTTATAAATGGCTCTTGGGTTATAGGTTTATAAGAGGGATTTTACAAATAATTTAAAGGCTTAATGGAAGATTACTTACAAGGTAAAGGAGTTTTATAAATGGTTAGATATTTATAAATGAACTTTAGAAATATGTTTATAGATTTATAATTGTAGTTTTATAAATAGTTTTATGGTTTATAAAGAGTATACAATTGATTCGGTGATATTTTTAATGGATTTTGGGGATTTATAAGAGAGTTTATAAATGGGTATGGAAATTTATAAGGGAGTTATAAATGGTTTTAGAATTGTGTAAAAAGGAAATATTCCTCCATTGTGTGAATATACTTATCTCGTTAGGATAAGTATATGGATATTTTTCCAAGTATTGAAAATATAGGGATTTGTGAATATATCTTTGCAAAATTATTATGATACAAGTATTTACAAGATGATTCTAATTAATGAAAGATTAATTAAGGAGGCTAGTGGTTACTTATGTGCTTAATCAATGTTGGTTTTCTCATTTGAAATAAACTCCTGATTTGAATGCATGTTTATTCAATAATTGAATAACCGACTATCGAATTTGGACCCAAAAATGTAACTTTAGGAATATCTTGGAGAAACACGTAAGTCAGATGGCACAGTCATCTCCGATGATGCTATACTAGGCATATAAACCTAATATCGTTCTCCTATGACAAATGATAAGAAAATCCACCCACTAATGGTTCGGAGGTGATCTCCGCTCTCATCTTTGATTGTCTATTTCCTAAAGAACCTGTTTGAGTTTACCAAACGCTATCGAATGTTGTTTCGAAGAGACCAGGATTGGATATGTTATTCGAAAACCACTTTGATCCAACTCCAGCATTTCGAAGTGAAGATATCTTGAAGATGATGGAATCGAAGACCATGCTCTTTGAAGTGTAAGGGCTGCTTATCTGCTAATCCTCTAGGTAATTCCAAAATGGATGTAGTAGGAATAGTGCCTTCGGTTACATTCAGTCCCAAAACAAACTTATATAGACGAATGCTAGCATTGCATTGTTGCTTTGAGGGTAATGTTAGCATTCCAAGTGGGAAGAACTATATACTGGTAAAACGTAGCCTCAAGCCTCATCAACGGAGAAATGTTAAAAATCGAGCATGCAGTAGGGACAAGTGGGTCGCTCCCATTAGGGTAAGTTCATTCCAAATCTATATCTATTACAATCTACAAATGCATGCTTCGAGGCCCATTAAACAAGGGGTGATCATATTCAATACTACTAGTTAAGTGATAAGCCAGTCTTATGTGGTGGGGATACAAGATGTTCTTGTCAGACTCTGGTGCATTTTATCTAGAGACGTACCATCAGAAGGTAGTTCCTTACCTTGTCATAGTATGAAATCCAATCTCCAATATGTGCTTTATGGTTTTGATTGCAGAACCTAGTATGCTAGAATTTAATTAATGTAACAATTTCAGCTATGATTAATGTGTATTTATGTTCTACACATTGTTGTAATATCACTGGATTTTCTGTAGTAAGTGTTTGATCATCGTAAGGTCAAAGCCCATAAGTTTTTATGTGCGGTGTGGTTTTACAAGATACATTTGATTTCATTGGTTTTTACAACATTAAAAATTCAGTTGAGTATGTTTTCTCGCGCTGTTTTTCCAGGCTGACTCGGGTGCTTTTTTTTTTTATAATGCTTGGGTCGGACCGAGCATGTTACAGATTCATTGGACACATTAGAGCATAAAAGATGAGCTGGAGGTCTAAGACTTATCTACATACTTCTTCATGTTTTGTTGTGTATTTGTTGTTTGCATTTTAATAAAAGTTATTATTATTATAAAGCAAAAAAGATAAACAATTAATAAATGGTTTTATATAACCAAAATGAAATTATATATAAAGGAAATTTATAGATATGATTTGTAAATAAAAAGGATCTAAAAGCTAAGAATTTCAGAATTTAGATCTCGGTGATTTTGAAAATTTGTTTTTCAAAGGTTTTGGAAGAATAATAATAGTATTATTCTGAAATATTTTGATTAGGAATATTTTAAATGAATTTAAAAGAGATAGAAAGCACTGAACTTATTTCAGTCGTCCAAAAAATAATTTCGACGATGACTACAGCATCATCGACGTTCATTTTAGGGTTTCCAAGGGAGGAATTTCTACCATTGGGGTTATGTTAACAGGTTTTGATTTGAATCCCAAATACGATTTTTTATACCAAAAGTGAGATATATTGTAATATGTATTATTTCAAAATAGGGTTGAAATATAGTAGAGTGTTCAAATTTGGAATTTTTTTAATCTAAGTATTATGTTGAACTTATAAGAAATTAGACTTATAACTTATAAATTGAGAAATAGTAAGTTAAAACAAATATTTTAATCGTTGAATATGAATGTTAAGAAAAGAAAATTTGAAATGAAATTTAACTTACGTTAAAATTGAATTTGAGTTGTAATGAATTAATGAAATGAATAAGAACTTAAGTTATGAAGTGTTAGTAAACATAAGTGGATGTATAAAATGCGTATAATAAATTTAAGTACGTGTTTTATGGTGTGGTTCTTGAGTGATGGTAGTATTAAAGAAAATTAATATAAACTTAAGTAAAATTTTATGAATTGATTCATAAAAGAATTTAATATAAAGTGAAGTTTTGACAAACATAAAGTGATTGTAAATAAAAGTATATAAATAACGAGAATCCAATTGAAATAAATATGTGAGTTATACGTATATTATTTTATTCGCGTAACTGTTTGATCCAGATTCGATTATATGATTTCGAGATGATATACATCGGTACAAGTTAGAATTTTTCACTTGATTCTCCATAAGGAACACCAGATATGAGTTTTTTTTTTATTTTGGAATTCTTTATCATAGTATATAACTATATAATGAAAATGGTGGTTTCAAATCAAGGAACCGGATCTGAGTCTACACTAGAGTGGTCGTGTGCACAATACTAGTTCGAAAGTGAAATTGTGTGATCAAGCGAGCAACAAGATTTGATATTATGTACGGATGATATAAGTACATCGCATGGGCTTTAATAAATTAAATGTTAACATTGGAAAATGCAATTGGATATGGTTATGAAATAATTGGATGGATATTATTTGTTTGATAGTTTCGCTGGTTGCATTTTTTATATTTGTATATGGTTATTATGGATCTATGTTATATATTGATATTACATTCTATATGCATGTTCTCATTGGCTGTTGAGTGATTAGTATGTGCAGATGGCATATGCTTCGCATTTGGAGCTCGCTTTCGCATTATATAGATTATATATGCCAGTTAATATTAATAAAAGGTGCATGTCTCGGATTACACACCGTTTTTGTTTTTTTATCTACGAGATGCCTCATCCTTGAAGACGAGCTGCATGTTTGTAATAATATATGCATTGTAAATTTTTTGATCGAACCGTGCAAAGGAGACGCTACCGAAATTTTCTATAAATTAAAGAGTTAGAATTTTTTAAAGAAATTTTTTATCACTAAAATTTGATTTTTTTATGTTATAACTTGGAATGATACTGGTTGGAATCTATAAATGAATTTAAATACTTAGAAAATTTTGATTATATGTAAATTAGATTGATTGGGAAAAGTTTCGGGGGTTGGAGGCATTTTTCTTACCCATGGCAATTTCGGGGATGAAATTCTTTTAAAAGGGAGAGAATGTAACGACCCGAAATTTAGGCCACCTAATTTTGGAATATTTAATCTGTTTAAGTATTAATATATTGGTTTAAAAAGTAAACTAACATAAAATTTCAAATATAAGGATTTAATTAAAGTTACAGTCCTGAATTCAAATATAGTGATTAATTAAAATCTTTGAATGGGTGAATTTAATATTGAATAGTGTTTCAATGACTTATTTTTTTTGAAATATCTATTTATATGGATTAAATAGCTTTATTCGACTCTTTTGGAATAAATGAATATTAATAGTGAATTCATTGTAAACTTATTTGTAGTAATAACAGTTCAAATAAATAATCTGAAAATTTATTTATATTTTTATGACTCGATTTCTATTGACGTAGTTTTAATTTAATTTATTTGATTTTTCCTTAATTTTTAATTCTAAGAAATATTGATATTATTCGTTTGACGATTTATATTATTATTTTGGAATCGCATCGCTGTTTTGTGTGTGGCCATATTTTTGTTTTCTGATTCGGATTTGTATGCAAAAGGAAAACGGTGCAACAAGATATCGAAAAATGTTCATATATGTAAGTCAAACCCAACCATTTGTACCCAATCGCACACATTTCTTCTCTTTCCTCCCGCTTCTGGCTCCATCTCATATAGGCAATGATTAAATAAGAAAGCAAGCTTATTCACTTTCAAAAATTCAAAACGAGAATTTAACACAACGAAATATCATAATGCCAACTTTAAAAATCTCGACTTATTTAGAGCTTCGATCAGACATGGTTTTGTTTGTGTTCGTTCATAACCTGGGTGGTGGCCGAATAAGGATAGTGGACTAGGGTTTAAATTTTTTAGAAATCATGTCTATCTAATTGCAAAATTGATGTTGGATTCGGATTTAACATGTCGTAGAGCATCTAGGGTAATATTTTAGAGGGTTGCGGTTCACTGGATTGGGCGGCGACATTTGTACAAATGCGGTCGGAAATAAGTCGGTTTTGAATGGTAAATGTGGGCGAGAAGTGGTGATGGTCGCCTTGAAGCTCATGGGACAAGGAGCACAACAGTGTTGGTCTCGGGTGATTCAGTGCAAGGATGAGGGAGAGATTAGAGGTAGAAGAGTATGGCCATGGGTGTTATGCGTACATGCATTTGGAAATTAACATTTTAGGAGGGAAGGATTAAAGTAACTGATTAAGTTTAAATAAGTAATTTGTGTGTGTGTGTGTGTATTATGAATGTCGTCAATCTTATAATCGCGATAAATTTTGCATAGTTGGTCCAAATTGAACGCGGTCAATCGCGAGGTGCGTATTGACGAGTGCTACTTTACAGATTTGAATAGGTAGAGATTGGAGCTGGTGGAATTTTATGTTGGACTTGAATGTTTTTCGAATTCTAACGGACCAGAATGCCTTGGC
Organism: Allium cepa; assembly: GCA_030765085.1. NCBI lineage: Eukaryota > Viridiplantae > Streptophyta > Magnoliopsida > Asparagales > Amaryllidaceae > Allium > Allium cepa. Next base: position 378,607,341 of record CM060942.1, on the reverse strand, counting down.
AACAATTGGAATAATGGTGAGTTAAACTGACTTTTTTTGTTAACTAGTATTGTTATATAGTTGATAAAATTTGTTGATTGAATATTTGGATGATTTACTACTTTATCGGTTAGTATGGATTTATTCCCGTCCTTAGAGCGGATGGCCCTTTATATATACCTGCTTAATAACAGATGAACCATATTATATAATTATATATTGTTTGTGATGCAGGAGGACAAGTTGGATGGATCCAATGCGATTCCTTGCCATTGTTGATTTTAATTTCAAAAATATTTTTGTCATATGAATTATTTGATATTAAACCTGATTGTTTGCTTTATTGATTATGACATTGTTATATATTCAAAACATAAACGTTAATGGAAAATCAATATAGACATTGGTTAAACATTGGGTAGCAATTGGCCTCAAATTAGTATTTTTAAAATACTAGAAATTGGCATTTGAGTTGGAATTGGTTTTGGGACAGGAAATGATTTTAAATCTGTAATTGGGATTCGAAAATATTTTGTTTTAAAGGATTAAACATTTATTTTACTCCAAACTTTTATATGTCTTTTCTAGGTTATATATTTATTTTTAACAATGTTTAAGATTATTTATATTTAATACTGTTTTAAAGACATTTATTTGTATTTAACGTTGTTTTAAAGTTTTTTATCAATATTTTAGTATTTTGAAAGGTTAATTATTAAATTATTAATATGGTTTGAAATTAATTTAAATTATTTATTAATAATGTTTTGCAAAATAAATTATTACTATTTATAATAATGGCGAAGAATAATTTTTTTATTTAATAATGTTTTGAAATTATTATTTATTATTTTTAAGATGTTTGAAGTTAATAATAATTATTTATTTATAACGTTTATTGGTTATAATTGTTATTAAATAATATTTTTTTTAAGTTAATGATTTTTATCTATTTATAAAAAAAAATCGAGACTTGTAAATAGAGTTTATAAGCAGATCGGTTTTATAGGTTTAGAATAGGATTTCTATAAAATAGTTTAAAAGCTTAAAGGAAGATTATTTACAAGGCAAAGGGGTTTTATAAATTGCTAGATATTTATAAACGAACTTTAGAAATGGGTTTATAGATTTATATTTAAAGTTTAATAAATGTTTTTATGGAATTATAAAGAGTTTACAAATGATTTGAGAAATGATTTGGAGAACCTTTTTAATGGTTTTTAGGGATTTATAAGATAGTTTATAAATGGGTTTAGAAATTTATAAGGGAGTTATAAATGGTTTTAGAATTGTGGACAAAGGAAATCTTCCTCCGTTTTGTGAATATACTTATACCATCGGGATAAGTAATGGATGTTTTCCAAGTATTGAAAATATAGTGATTTGTGGATATATCTTTGTCAAGGTATTTTGACACAAGTAGTTACAAGATGATTCTAATAAATGAAAAGGTTAATTAACGAGGTAAGTGGTTACTTATGTGCTTAATCAATGTTAGTTTTTCCATTTAAAATAAATTCCTGATTTGAATATTCGATAGTTAAATAACCGACTATCGAGTATGGACCCAAAAACATAACTTTGGAAATATCTAAGAGAAACACATGAGTTACATGACACAGTCATCTTCGATGATGTTGTACTATGCATATAAATCTTGTTTTATTCTCCTAGGACAATTGATAAGAAAATCCATCCACCAATAGTTCAGAGGCTATCTTCGCTCTTATCATAGGCAGTTTGTTCCTTAAAGAACCGAGTTGAGTTTGCCGAAAACAATCGAATGTTGTTTCGAAGAGACAGGGATCAAGTATGCTATTCGAAAACAGCTTCAGTCCAACTTTAGCTTTTCAAAGTGAAGACGTCTTGAAGATGGAGCTCTTTGAAATGCAATGGTTGCTTACTACTATTTCTCAGGATGATTCCAAAATGGATGTAGTAGGATTAATGTCTTTGGTTTTTTCAGTTCGAGAATGAAATTTTATAGATGAATGTTGGCATTGCATTGTTGATTGGAGGGTAGTGTCAATATTACAAGTGGGATGTGCTATATAAAAGTGAAACATAGTGTCAAGCCTCATCAACCGAGAAATAACAAGAATCGGGCATATAGCAGGGCCAAGTAGGTCATTCCCATCAGTGTTTGGTTATTCCAAATCAGGATCGTTTACTATATACTCATGTATGCTTCGGGCCCATTAAACAAGGAGTGATCATGTTATGTACTACTAGTCAAGTGGTAGGCCAGTCCTATGTGACAGGGGTACAAGTTGTTCTTGTCAGACCCTGGTGCATTTTATCTAAAGATGTACCATCGGAAGGTAGTTCCTTACCTTGTCATAGTATGGAATCTAATCTCTAATACATGACTATACAATTTTGATTATAGAACCTAGAATGCTGGAATTCAATTCTTGTAACAAATTCAATTATGACTAAGAAGTATTTGTACTAAACTTTATTATAATATCACTAGATTTTATATAGAAAATGTTTGGTTAACGTAAGGTAGATACCCTTCCGTGGTAATGTGCGGCGTGGTTTTACTAGATACTTTTAATTTTAATGGTTTTTGTGATGCCCTACCCCGAGACCCACATTAACAAAGAGCATTAAGGAGTAACACTATCTGTTAATATGGAGACTAGGGCTGGTTAGGAGCGGACATCCGTAAGCTTTGTCTTAAACATGTATTGAATACGTCAACTGGGTGCTCTAATTTTTTTTCTTTTATCTTTCTCAAGTGGATCGACATATTCAATATTTTTAGAACAAAACTACAATGGCTAATGGATCTATCAGAACAAAATATAACAACAACAAACATAACAAATCATGGAACTGCAGTCACATATATAAACATATAGACAGAAACATCATAATGCACTACATAGTGGTACAAGAGTGGTGGTACATGGACCACAATATATACATCGAGTCAAAATGAATAAGTACATATCAGAGTTTACAAAACACTACAAAGCTAAACAAATGATGACTAGAGAAATCCATAGCTGAAATCAACGGTAGGTGACTAACCTAAAATAACTTGGTCTGACCCGGTATAAAATACATGGGTCAGTCTAGCTTAAATAACCGATTAGCATAAGATAGTTAAACTATAAGGATAAATGATAAAAATTGTTCTTGAGAGAGAAGAAAAAACATCAATTATATGTAAACTACTAAACGTCGTAAGGGGTTTCTCAAAAGAGGCAAGATCAATGACAGTGTCAATTAAACACAAATAATCACCTCATATCATCGGCATGTACAATAACCAATAGAATGGCTTTCATCAAAACCATAGTTCCTAAATTAGAAATCACAAATCTCAAAAAGGCCAAAGGATGGAAACCACAAATCACAATATGTAGAACTCGGTTAAGAGTTCAAGACTCCAAAATGTAATCATCATATAATAAACAATATGATAGCACGCAGGCTATATAAGTAACCCAACATGGGCAACCATGGTTGAAACATTCATAAATCATCTAAATTCTAGAAATCAACATAAAGAAATCTTGAAAAGCTACATTGTAAAGTATAAAACCCAACAGTCCCAAAAAGTATCCCAACAACTATATATGTAGAAAGGACCCAACAGCCCAATAAGTGGCCCAATAGCTTGCTAAGTAGCATGTATATGAGACCCAATAGCCTCAAAATGGATCCAATATCCATGATTATCCCAACAACTATATACGTCTGCATAGGATCTAACAACCTAAGTACTGACAATAACAACCCGAATGTCCATGAAATGTGCATAGCTTTAAACAAACATGTCTGGAATTAAACGAGAAAGTAAACGCATGTGTCCCATATCATATGTTTTGCTAAGTCATTTAATTCTTTTTCTCATACGCACGAAGATTGCAAAAACATTTATTTTATATAGAAAATACTTTGCTTTGAGAAAACTAGTTTTAAAACAATTTTTGAAATTGTTTGGAAAACACATCTTTGAAATTTCTCTTCATTATAGGGAATATATATCTTCTTTTCAACAGCTTTAAAAATAATTATAAATATTGTAAAATATTTATTCCAAAAGCTATTTTATCATAAAAATCATTTCAAAATCATTTTAGAAAACACATGCTCGAAAACAGCAGAAATCATCGAAAACGCCATAAGATAGGCATATGAAACTGTCTCAAAAAGACGTCAATCCAGAGTACGAATCAAGAAAAATGTTGGCTTACCTATTGATAGGTTAAAGCCCTTCAAAACACTTTAAAAAATCACAAGAATTGATCACACTAGTCAGTGGTATAAGCAGAAAATCACAAAATCAATGCACAGAACAAAAAATCGACCAGGAAAAACAAACATGCTCAGGTCGACCAATAGGTCGAACTTTGTGGCACCTAAGTCGACCCTAAATTCGAACAATGCATTATCTGGGTCGAACCTAAGGTCAACCCTTAGGAGCTTTGGGTCGACGTGTAAGTCACGGTTCTTACAGCCATTTTCTGCGTATTTCATTCCAATTTTGAGCAATGAATTCAAGCACTTCCAAGGTGATTTAGAACATGAAATTAGGCATGCATAAACTAATACACATGGACAACAATCCAGAGAAATTCCAACATGAATTCAAGAAAAGAATAGAGGTATATGAACACGAGAAGAAGCACTCTAAATCATATATTTACTGTAACTTTCAAGCAAGAGAATTTTGTTTACAGTAAGCAAAATTTGGCAGTTTCCAACATACAAATCTACATTAAGCTAGAATTTGTGAGTTATAAACTCACCTTATAACAATTATTGAACAAACTTAAGCAAACTTGAATAAAATGGAAGCTTTACCTTTGATTAAACACTAGGAATCTGGAAGAAGAAAATATAAAGACATGTAAACAGAAAACTAAGTTACGGACAACAACACAACTTCTAAAAATTGAAATAGATGAAACTGGTTTTGGTTGTAGATTGATTAACTGAAATAATTAGCTTCAAATTGTTTAATTTTGCAAGGATTTGGAGAAAGTGGAGATTGAATTTCTAGGTTTATGGAGAAAAGGGAATTCAGGTTTTCTTTCTTTTGTTTTGCAGATCAACTGAACTCAGTACATTCAGTTTTGAGAAGGAGAAACTTTCTTCTTAGTTGAAATGCAATTGGGCTTAAACCCAATAAGAAATATAATTAGACCAATAGACTAATTATCACTAATACTCCAACACACACACATTTTCACTAAAACAACTTATATTTACATAATTTCAACTTTATAAAATCACACTAACATATTTTTATGTTTCTAAAATGTTTTCAAAACATACAAAAATCAATTTAGCCATGAAAAATTATTTTCCACTATTAAAATCCCTTTTTTCTTAAATGCTTCAATTTACATATTTTAGTTACATAACACAATATTTTTAACACCAAAATTGCATAAAATCATTTCTCTTGTTTGATTAAATGTAACAAACCATGTTAACATTATTTTTACATCCAAATATTAATTTAGAACAAAATTCCACCTTTTTATTTGCAATATCATCCATATTAAATTCTAATATTTCATTACAATTAATAAAAATCAACTTTGGCAATAATTTCCAAAATTATTGCATTTTATCAAATTAAAACCATGTAATGTTCATTTTTATCACAAACAAACATACTAAAGTTTCTAAAACTTTATCTTCAACATTTTATATTCAAAACCCATTGCTTATTTAAAATTAACAATTTTAGCAAATTTACATCACTAAATTATTTTATTCCAACTCTATTAAATTGTAACCACGGTTATAATTTAATATCATAGGTAGTCATCGAAACTAGGGTTGTTATAGACTCTCTCCTTATAAAAATTAAGTCCTCACAATTTCTAGAGAAGAGCTGTATTCAACACGACTAATTTCGTCTAGCAAAGGAAAATATAGATAAGCCTGTGTTCAAAAACTCTCACCCTCAATACAAGAAGATAGAAAACCAAGATAAGATCGCTAGGTAAATTCTCTGGTTTCCTAAGTACAGTCATTGGGATTAGCGGACCATTGAACCTTCATGAGTGGTACATCCTTTTTTTGAAGGTGTTCATCTCCGAAGCAAAAACACGGACATGATGTTGCACAATAGATAAATCAGGTGAGAGCTCAAGCTCTTGCAGACTAGGAGGATCAATAACAGAATCCAAATCACAAAGGCACTTCCAAAGTTGGGAGACGTGAAACACGTCATGAATACCAGATAAATGAGCCTGAAGTGATACTTTATAAGCAACTGGGCCAATACGCTCAGTTGCTGGAAATGGTCCTACGAATCGAGGAGCCAATTTCCCGGTCCTACTAAAACGCATTACTTCCTTCAAGGGAGACACACGAATACGAACAAGATCACTAATGAAGAACTGAAGAGTCTTCCTACGGGTTGTCCGCGTAGGATTTCTAACGACTTTATACCTCTTTCATTTCTGACGAATAAGATCGATCTTCTCTAAAGCTTCACGAATAGAATAGGGGCCCAAAATCAACATCTTCTCAGATTCCAACAAACAAGAAGATGATCGATATCAATTGTGCTTTACTCATGCTCTACAATAATAGTGCTTTACCCATCATCAGCACTACGTGGCGTACTTCGGAGTCAACGTGAAAATTTCAACTCAAAGATATCTCCAACCCATAGTTGCTTTGCCCATTCCTTAGAAGTGGAACTACAGCCACTTTTATAATCATAATTCTTAGAATCTGACATAAGAATATAATAATAATAAATAAAAAGGCACAAATATGTTTCATAGTTTATCTTAGTTCCGCTGATCTACTAGCCTAAGCTCTGATACCAAATGTAACAACCAAAGGTCTTAAAGGGCGTGGCTAAAAATGGTTACCTCAAACTTACTTGTTTTTTGGCTAGCATCTTGACTGTCCACCAACCCAAATTATCGAGACGTGTAGGTGTAAGAGACAAAGCTTCGCCATCATTCATAATGCGAGAACCCCTATCACGTAAGCAAAAACATGCCCACAAGGTCCGGTGAGTAGAAAATTTATAAACTGTCTATAACATTGTTTGCGCCAAAATGATTAATATAATTTCTATAGACTCGCAATATATACATATAGTATTAGTGGTCTCTTCATTATAAAATATCTAATGTAAGGACTAATTGTTACTGATCTTATGGGTGATTCTCGACTGGCACTAGTACAAGAAGTGCATATTGCTTCGCCTCATTTGAATCGGTTGAAGTAAAAAATGATGCAAATAGAACTATTTGCATCAGTTCTATCTTAATAACTGATGCAATTGGTAAGTGGAAAGCAATAGGTAATAAAAAATAAAATTTGCATCAGTTGTCACCAACAACCGAAGAAAATACATCAATGCAAATAGTTTTAGTCGCATCGGTTTTAAAGTCAATCGATGCAACTGCATTAGTTGCACCGTTAATTCCTGCCATTCCCAATTTTTTCTACCGTCGTTTCCCCTAAAAAGTATTTCGCCTGCTTCCAAAAAAATCTATAAAGTAGATCTGAATGGCTTCTTCCCCAACGACCTCAAAGTTAAATCTACGGACTCAATGTAGCGTGCAAAAGTGCGTGCGAGGCGTTCAACACTCTTGAGTTCTGCTGTAGTGGCGACAACGGAACCCCCACAGCTTGCAAACCTAACACGTGTTCGTAGGTATTCAAAAAGGCATGTCCTAGGGCTTATAGATATGCTTACGATGATGGGACTAGTACTTTTACTTGTGGGCAAGGGGCAGATTACGAGGTCAAATTTTGCCCAAAAAGTGCGAAAAGTGAACCGCAGGTGTAGGATTGCCTGTCATTAATGAGATTATGGTATTTCTAGACGGTAATGAAGTTAGTGGGGCTGATAGATTGCATTGGAATGTATTAGGATTTCTAATGGCGGTTGGTTTGGGGGTAATTTTGATTTTAGGGTTTTGATGAGATTGATCGATTGCATTGGAATGTTTAATATTTGCATTGGATCTCAATTTCTTGGCTTTAAACTCGGTTCTTTATAGATTTCAGTACTCACCCTACAACATCCTCAGGATAAATTGCATTGGATCTCAATTTCATGGTTTCAAAATGCAATGAAATTTTTGGTACAACTTTTATTGGATCTCAATTTCATGGCTATCTTAGTTCTTTATATATTTCAACGCTCACCCTACAAAGATTAAAACCCCCTGGCTAAACGATGCGACTTGGATCGAGGAGAATTTACTTTCAGAATGCAAACTGCAAATCGGCAAAGCTGTATTTAATTTTATATCTCTTTTACAACTCATTATTCCCTAGCTCATTGATGTGTAATGTTTTTGTTTTAGAATTCTTTTAAACTACGATTTTTCTTTTTTTGGGCGCAGATATGGAAATGTTGCTTATGTGGATGAAAGGCACCGCCATAGATATGAGGTTTGTCTTTAATTTTATAGTCCCATTTTATAATATATAAAGATGTACATTTACTGAAGTTGGAGCTAGATTGAACAGAACATTAGTAGTCAGTTAGGTGAAATAGGAAATTAATCATTGCCATTGCAAAAGTTAGTAAAATTTCATATTTAAGCATTCCTTATGAAATGTCAATCCATGTTAACATCAAATGTGAATTATTGCTTCAGTTGCCATGTGTGTCAGCATCATGTCTCCAGAAAATAAAGAATAATTTAGACGGTTTTGAAGTTGAAGTTTACAAATGACTTGTGTAAAATTGATACACACTTGTAATTTTGGCAGGTAAATCCTGATTTGATTATGAAATTCAAAGATGTTGTGCATAAGGTTGTTGGTAAAGATGAATCAGGGAAAAGAATGGAGGCCTGTCTTGTTATTTAATTAGTCCTGCACATGATATTCAAGAACTTATTTTGATTATGATGCTGAAATACATTGGTATTGTAGATGATTGAATTTCCCCGTCATCCCTACTATGTTGGTGTTCAGTTTCATCCAGAGTTCAACTCGCGTCCCAGAAAACCTTCTGCTCTTTTCTTAGGCAAGTATCATATTTGAAAATTCTATCCTCGTCTAAACTTTCTATATGTTCATGTTAGCCCTTTAAAGATAAGTATTAGTTGGGTCCAATTTTTAGCTTATTTTGTTTGGAACCTACGGAACGAATGTGGAAAGAATTTATCCATGCTGATTGAAATATACTTTATATTTATGTATACTGCATACAAATTTGCATACTTTGAAAGGTTACGAGTCTTGGACGTGTCATCTTGGAAATATTCTTTGAGGGAAGGCTTGTTTTCAACTGTCGATTCAGTCATTTTCACAGTGGAGTCTTGTCTTACGTTTGGACAATGTAGGCTATTGCACTAGGCCTGCACATAACTTGTATGTGTGGCGAAATACCATAGGTGCTATCAAAGACAAAGACATTCTACAATTAAGTTACTCGCCTGTAAACTTCATTAAATTTTCAAGCTCTGAAATACTTGGTGTATCGACCTTTGTTTATTTTTACATCGTTTATGGATCTTTGACCACCAAACATCAAAATCAGTTTTGAAATATGAATTGCTCATTTGAAAAGGAGGAAGCCAGTAGGCCTTTTTACACATTTAAATGTCGATTGGTAACTTGCCGAACAAATTCTCGACATAAAAACATAACTTTTTTGACTCTTAATTCAAGTTTGGTTTCTATTGGTACGTTCTTGTTACCTAGATCATGAAGCATGTCATGGATTAGAAATACCTTCATATCCGAAATTGTGGAATGGTGCTTACTCTTACACAGAAAGATACACCATGTCTAACGCCATTTCTATTGTGTAGTGAGTCATTCTTTCCTTCACTATTCACCTTCTATTTTCAAGCATTATGAAAGTTATGCATGAGCATAAGTGTAATTTTCAGGTATGCAGAAAGAAGAGGAGTCAATGTGCTTGCTGAGATTGATGTGCCCAGTCATTCATTGTCATGGTAGCTTAACCATTTTGTTTTCGAAAATAACGATATTCATGCAACTCAATGTGCATAAAACTATGGGAGTCTTTATGTACATGTGTAATTTTTTTATAGGGGTAAAGGTTATCCTACTTTGTGGCCGTCGGCTAGTTGTCAACAGCCTCTTGATGTCAGTAATTAGTTTACATTCAAGATAATTGATGGAATCCTTTCAGGTCGAGTATATTTGTGTTTTTCTATTTTTAAAAGAAGTTCTACAGTTGTTTCTTTATTCAGACGATTTAATCCTTCGCTTCTTTTAGATTTTAGTAAGGTTTTCAAGTTCAAGTTTTTTCATTTAGGAGGTGACGAGGTTAATACAAGTAAGTTTTCTTTTTTCCCTTTCACTTATCATTATATATTGCGCATTCAGTAATTTGGATCATTTGCCTGGTTGAAAAGCAAGGACTCCCTTGTTAATCTGGAAGACAAAAATATCTTGTTCAAAACAATTTATTCTGAACCTTCAGCATTTTAATTTCACAATCTAGATTTATGAGTGAAATAATGCTTTCAACCAGTATAGGTAAGTGGGTCATTGAGTGAAGTAGTAGGATGGTGGTTCGGTAGATAGTTTTAAGGGATTGTGATGGTATTTCAAGATGAGTCAAAACTACAGAACGTTTGGGTGCAGGTGGAGGAAATGGCGATGGATTCAGGCGGTGATGGATTAGTGGCAGGTGTTTTAGGCAGTTGAGTGTTGAAAGAGGAAGGAAGTACTTGTTTATCGATAGAGGGTGCTGGATAGTGGCTGTTATAGGATGGATGGTTGCGATTTGAGGAGTTGTGTTGGGTTGCTTGGTTGCAATTTTAATGAGGTTGGAAGGGAGAACAATGTTGGTGAAGCATTATGTTGAAGTAATGAATTGTTATCTTATTATGATGGATTTATGCTAGGGTAATAAAGTGCAGTGAAATGGGGGTAGAGGATACTGTAGGAGAAGTTGAAGGTGATTAGGAATGCGAGTAATGTACAAATCCTTGGATAAGCAACTCTGTGGTCAGTAAAAATAAATAAACAAAACAAATTAAACTAAGCATTACCAACGAACTATTTGGCAAATTCTAAGCAGATCATCGACAAAATGCTATCCATAGCAAACGTACGGAAAACTACTACAAAAATCCAGCAAAAAATAAATTGTTCCATGTATCGTTTTGAATTATTATATCATAAATCATGTTCTATAATTTATCAGTTTGAATTACTTGGAATAACTAATTAGTTCCATGTATTGGCACCTAGCTACACAAGAAAATGGCAGACATGATTTTAATGTTTGGGTTTTATAATGCAACTATCATGTAACCGTGCTCGCATGATGTTAAAGCCCACTTAAACTAAGTACCTTTATTTGTCATAGTATCATTCCCTATTAATATCTGTCACTTTCTTAAACTAGTTTTATACATCAATCGTACGTATGACAGTTTTTTTTATTGGATTTGCTTTGGGTTGATAATCAAAGTAGGCATGTACATTATATAAAAAAGTTTCAGATTCAAATTATTACTAATACGTTCAATGTATGTTTCGGATTTACTAGATATAAAGTTTGGTAATAAGGTTAATATATTAAGGTTTATTAATCATATTAATTAACGGTTCTGTGCAGGTTCCTAAATTAGGAACCCTACTTGAGGACTGTTTCGGCTTGCATTGATTTTTTTGATGGTTGTTGAGAGGCTACATAGTATATGATTAACTTCTTACATTCTCAATTTACTGATTTTCAACGGTAATAGAGGCAGCGAATTAGAGACCAATTAAGAATTGTGTCATACTGTCCGTAATTTAGGTGGAAGTTAACCGGTAGGCGTTTTTACATATTTAAAAATCGGTTGGTAACCTGCCGAGCAAAGTCTCTAACATAAAAACATAACTTTTCGAATCTAAATTCAATTTTGGTTTGAAATTTGAACTTTACAGTGTGAATCCCATATTTAACATCTTGTTGTTGTGTTCTCCAGTCAACATCATCTTCAACAACATCCCCATGATCTTACTTTCTCAGTTTAAGCCCAACAATTCCGCATGCCACCATGAACCTTAGGCTTGTGAGCCACAGAGTCTTCTATTTATGCTTTTTCACTATATTACAACAGCTTAGATGGCGTGCTGTTGATGTCATGTTGCATCCCCAGTTCCGTGTACATTTAGACTTTTTGCTCAATGATTTCAGGTTGTTGGACCGTAACTCATGTACAGGGATGGTAAGCGTCTCTATGTATCACGTGCTAGCTAGTAATTATGTAGAATGGAATGCAAAGTCTTACAGATTAACTAAATTGCCAAAACATGGTTATTTCTTGTTCCAGGTTAAAGTTGACATTGGAAACATGGAATGCAACATATGGTTTTGAGCTGAAGCCTAAAAATTTGGGTTTTTAAGATTCCATGAAGTTTTTAAGGTTTTCACTATACTATTTCTTAATGGTTTTACTAATTAAAGATCTGAATTAAGACTATACCACTTAATGATTGTACTAAAGATCTGAATTATGCTGCTAAAATGAATGTATGAACCATTATCTTGTATAGATTATTAACACTATAATTGATATATGTTTATTTTGGTATTATGTTATTCAGTTTATATTTGCGATCAAATTTAATTTTGAATGTTTTTCATATTGCATGCAATAATTGTTTGTTATAATCAATAATATATATATATAAACACACACACACACAAACATAGTCTATTTGAGTACTGTAATAATGATTTCTGAGAATGTCTTTTTTGCATCAGGTATAAATAGCTGATGCAATAGAGGGATTAGTTTGCATCGGTTGTTATAAAAACCCGATGAAACAAAGAAGCCTTTTAAACCCAAAGACTTTTATGTTGCATCGATTTCCAACAACAACATATGCAACAAGTTCCTTTGTTGCATTGGTTTTCATTATAACCGATGCAACATGAGGGCTGTGTCTAAGCATCCAACCGTATTTTGCATCGGTTGTTAGTAACAACCGTTGCAAAAAGGACCGTTTTGCATCAGTTTAGAAGAGATGCAAAACTGTTAAGCATGTTGCATCGGTTGCATATGCATGAGATGTTGAACTGGTGCAAAAGGAGGGTAAACAACCGATGCAAATGGCATGTTTTGTAGTAGTGAGGATGTGGTAGGAGAATGCTTTTGGTTTGTCCTGTTCCTGGAAACTTGTATAGATGAATGTCTGATGTTGTATTTCTAATTACATTGATAGATCTCTATGAACATATCATTTGTTTGGTGGCGGAGAAGGCAACTCACCCTTTCCTGAGTCATATGGGCTCGGGAGTTATACGTTTATAGAAGTAAGTTGTGTGATGATGGGATGGCAATGTGGCATTCAAAGAGTAAAAGATATGTGCTATGCGAAAGGTAAATGTGTTCTCAGGCCTCACACTCGGACATGACCGAAACAGGGTTGATGTAGCAAGGCTATGTGGTTCACAACCATTAGGATATGATCATCCCCCTTTAGATATATTTATTCCCACTATGACGTTCGGGTTTTAAATTATTATGGATATATGTGATAAAGGCCCTCGGATAGGTCGGTAACGACAGGGTTGATGACAAATTCGGTACTATCTAGAGAGAGAGGTAGGTCGGCCTTATGTTGGTAAAATTACAGATGTTCTGTAGCCTCGGTACATTCCTCTAGAGATGTACTATCGGAAGGTAGTCCCTTTAGCAAGCCATTTGTATGGAAAGCCATTATCCACTACGTGCCTGCCATTTTGTTTGTAGGTACCACTTTGTGGCTAATATGCTAGAATTTAATCAATGTAACAAATTTGGCTATGATTAATATAATTTGTATAGACTAGTTTAATACAGCAGGGTTTAGATATGAAATGTTTTGGTTATCATAAGGTTAAAACCCGTATGTGTTTATGTGTGGATATGGTCTTACAGATACCTTTGTTTTGATTAAAGAAAGTTTTTATAACTTTAAAAATTCAATTGAGATGTGTTTTCTCACGCTATTTTACCAGACTGATCCGGGCGTTCTTCACATATAATTCTCGGGTCAGACCGAGCATATTTACATATTTAGATTTGGATTATTTGGAGCTTCAGTAGATGAACTGGAGGTCTTTTGGTTGTATTCACATATATGTTTATTTTTCCGCTGCATTATAGTTTAAATTGTCAGCATTTGTAAGGACGTTTTATTATAACCGTCCCGGTTGATGATTAGTGAATTATTGTTGAACTCTGATGGATGGATGTACGTATGTATATTGTAGCTTTTGTTTAGTAAACATCGTTGATATTATATTATATGTTGTTCTGCTGTGATTGTGATATTCCGTGATTTTTTGGTTTCTTTCTCTCTTTCTTTCTTCTTCAATTTTCTCTTCTTCTCTTTTCCTTCTTTTTCATGATTATCTGTCTTTTCGTTTGGTTTGGGTGGGACATCTGGGGTTCATTGTCACCTCGAATCGGGATGGATTCATGGGTCTGTAGGATCGATTTCACCCTAGAGGGGGGTGAATAGGGTGAACTATTATTTATAAAAATTATTTCGGAAGTATATAAAATAATTGCAATGCTGATTTATTAGAATTATAGCAGCATAGATAATAGTAGAATAATAGAAATAGAACAAACAGATTTACCCAGCTTTGGCAAAACCATGTCTACGTGCTGCCCCCAAGGTTTCGACTATAAATTAAGAAGTCATACGCTTACATACGTAAACTCGTGACTGCCGCTATCGACAAGCCTTAACTCTACGCTCAAAAGCTTACTACCACTCAGCCACTAAGTTGCGAATTCTCGAACTACACCACCGTAGTTCGTCCCTAGCCATAAGACTAGAAATCACAAGAGTTTAAAAAGAAAAATAAAATTTAAAATAATTAAATAACACAAAATCCTAATTTTAAAAATTGAAGCCTTATATAATTAAAACAAGGTCGGCCCAAATAACAAATTAAATTTGAAATCCTTTTTCTTTTCCTTTATTCGGCCGGTTCCTTTTCTCATTTGTGATAATGGCTTCTTCGTTCCTCTGTGAAAAATTAGGGCTTTGGAAATTTCGAAGATGCCGACTTTTTTCGACCTAATAGATGTTTCTCGTTCCTTGCTTTTGTCGATCGTCTATCTCTTGATACGCTTTCAGCTTCTTCAAATTGTCAAGCTTGAATACTGGCTGAAAATTTTGAAAGCGATCTTCCCTTTTTAATTTTGATTGTTCTCGACTTTGATTCGAGTTGAATGATAATTTTTTGTTGCTTGAAATCAAATGATCAACTGCTGATTATGTTAATTGTTTATATAAGGTTCGAATCCCTTTATTTTCGTTCATCTGTTAATTTGCTCGGCCGTTTGATTTTGTATGGATGAACGTGAAGATTTCTGACCTTGTCAAATTCGTGTAATTTGTTTTCTTGATTAACGCGGTTTTGATATCTTTCGTGGCCACCACGGCTTCAATTTCTGACTTGTTCGACTTCGACACTGACTTGTTCAATATCAGCTTTGAAACTGCTGTTGACATTATTTGATTCTTGTTTGAAATCACCTGCTACCATATTTTTGGTTCGAACTTTTTGCTATGACTTCAGCCACTTGATTTGATTTGAAGTTTTGACTTTGTTAATTCGTTGTTCCTCATGTTATCTGACTTTGGTCGTTTTTGAAAATTCCTGGTTGATTTTGTTTCTGTCGTTAGTCTTCATGTAGCTTATTTGCACTTTGTTGATGGTCATCTCTACTTTGTCTCACTGTTGTTATCGGCTTCTGTTGTTCCACGATTTGATTATGTTGTCTATACATTTATTATTTATTGGAGATTGTTAGTTCTTCGTGTCCACTGATGATGTTGATTTAGTTGAACCTACATGCTATGTTTGCTTACTCCATATATTCATGTAGTCTCACTTGCACATTTCTTTATGTACTTTGGGTCTGGTCTCATGTGATTTTTCAAGTAAAGCTTGAAATGTTTATTCGAGTTCATTATATATGCACTGTCTTCACTTGAGTCTGGTTCTTATGTGTATGCACACATGTCTGTAGCATCACCTGATGTTCCGGCATTCATCGACATTGCCTCTGTGTGGTCTGTTCAGAGTCTTCATATATGTGATGCATGCTTGCCACTGTGTTGCATTGAACTCTATTGTTGTTTGGATTTGAGTTCATCCTAGTTTGTATATGACACTTCACTGCTGCCTGCATTTAGATGGTCTTGTATATTGTCTTGGTTCAGGTTTTGTTGTTCTTTCCCGTCAAGTATCATGTAGCATTTGGAGACTTTTTCCCTGTGTCACTACTATCTTGGTTTTGGACTTATATGTGGTCAGACTTGATTGACTTGTTGTTGTTTCGAACATACTTCTATTCACGTATAATTGGTGCCTGGCCTATGTGAGTCTATTGGGCCAAGTTATCCTATCTACAGTGCACTGTCCACTGTTCTATATGTTTGCTTCATGCTTCATTGTTATTTTACTGGTGCATGTTGCATCTTGTCTTGAAGTGGTAGCCTTTGATCGTATCATACATGTATCCTGCACATATTTATGTTGTATATTTGCTCGAGTCTGATCATTGTCGTTGCTTCACTATTTATTTTTATTTGCCATTCACTTGTTAAGGCTGCTGCTCCTTCGAGCCCCTATGCACCGAACTTGTATATGGTTGTATGCATATTTGTACCTTATTTTGTTTGGACAGTCCAGCCTTTCACTTGAGACTATATGTCGCTTGCGTGGCCTTTGTTTCATTCGAGAATTATTTGCATTTTGAATTGCACCTATGTTGAATCAGCTTATAGCTCGGGTTTGACCTTGTGTTCATATCGTGATATTTTTATTGCACTTGAGTTGAACCCGGCTTTTGATTTGTGTTTGAACTTTTGCTCACCTGTCCTTGTAATTTAATCAAGTGTATATATAGGTGTGCACGGCCTTGTGGCATGTACAGTGATACATTGTGCATGTCACAAAATGTTCGTGTATGATGAATTCAAAATTAAATGATGACGAACAACCCAAATAACTGAGGCAAATAATATTTCCAAATTACATTTTATTTTACACTGCAAAAATAATTCCTTTTCAATTTTACTACGTAAGTGTATATTTTTGCAGATTGCTCAGATGCTGGATTCAATCTAGAATAGAGTTGAAGAATAATACGAGTGAATGAGCGATATGTAGTGAGGACGGTTGCATAAATTAAAATGTATTGTAATTGAAATTTTGTATATATAGTGAGAGCACAAATTTATACTATTCAAAATTGTAATAAATATTTGTTTGAATAAAATATCTGTTTGAATTTAGATTCTGTGTTATTTATTTTATTCGGCAAATATTTATTTAATCTGTGAAAAATAAAATAGTACATTAACAAATACATTTAAATGAATATATATATATATATGTTTATTATCATCAAACAAAAATCATATACTAGAATATTCAATAATCTCCCCTTTTTGATGATAACAAACATATATTTAAGATTTTGAATTTGTTAGATGTATTTGATCATTCAATATTCTCCCTCTATTTGAATGCTCCCTCTCTACACAAAGCTCCCCCGTCATATATGTATAAAAATATGTAAATGATTAAATGAACCTAGATGCATATAGAAAATAAAATATTTGACTTTTATTTTCCAAAATCTTAACATTTCCCTCCCCCTTTTGTTATCAGCAAAAGAGTAGTAGTGTTAGAAAAAAGAGATAAAGTGATATACATTAATACAACATTAAAACTCAATCGAATATAAATATTAAATTTCAATAAAAAATCAAACAAAAATCATAAATACTCTGTTTGACGCATATTCCACTTTAGAATGGTAGGGATGATATCGTCATATAAAACCATATTGTCGTGTCTATTTGTGGTATATTTATATCAGGAATTAGAATATTTACTAACCATGCATAACCGTTAGGACTTTTAAATGAGATTAGTAGTATTCCAAAAGAAATTTAAAAAAATGAACTCAAGTATCTTCTAACCATGCATAACCGTGAGAACTTTTAAATGGGATTAGAATCAACTTGTCTATTAAATCAATCAATTTTGATATGTGTTTCATACGTGCATAACCGTGAGGACTTTTAAATGAGCATGGAAGCACATAATCAAAAATCCCAAGTAATTCACCCATGCATAACCGTGAGGACTTTTAAATGAGAATGAATACTTTGGATGTTTTTATTGTTAAAAATATAATAACATGAAAGCACATAATTTTCCATTTAAAATACCACATATTGACATACCATGTTGGATTATGATGAGCGATGGTCGATAGAAATATGATAGAAATAGAAATGATCATGGAATTTTACCAACAAAAAGTGTTTATAACTCTTGTTTAAATTTCCAAAGAAATTTTCTAATTATACCATCTCAAGTTATAATATATGATTAATATCAACACTCATACACTTTTTCAATCACTATTTATCTTTTCGATAATCAGTAGGGAGTCAGATTAGTCAATGTAGTTATTTAAAATCAATTCCAAAAATAATTATAAAATCAAAATTTTCAAAATGACTAATTTGAAACAAGGTCAACAAAAATGATTTTCTAGAAGGGGTTTTATAAAAGAAAAAATGTCTACAATTTGAAAATCATTTGAAATGAAAAATATGCATATATTTTCTTTGAAAAAAAATAATGCAGCTACTGAATGTCTCAATATAAATCACGTTCCACCAGTAATTTTTCTATCAACTAGATTACCAGTGTAATCTGCATCTAAATTTTTCTTTCGCTCGTGATTATCATTGATAGACTAGACCGTGAAGTGTTCACCAAAATATCTTAAAATCATTTTTAATGGATTTTAAGTGAATTTCTCTTGAATTTATATTTCAAGCCGTATATGCAACAAAATAGTGAACATAGTGACAGATCCCTAAAAAAATATCCATATGGATCAAGAGTAATCATCAAAACATCATCACTAATTCGAAGTCTTAGTGTACTCGGTATAAACAAATAATTGGCCAAATTTTTTGAAAAAGTCAGAATCATTATCAACATTCATTGTCGCATAACTGGCTAATTTAGATCAGATTATGGTGCAGATTATCACATTAAATATAAATTCAAAATAAATATATTGTTAACTCTTTTACCTTTATGATAATTTTTCGTTGTAGCACATTGTGATTCGCCACCTTTATACGTTGTGTGTCTGGAACAGCTAGAATCAAAATAACACTATTATTGTTCCTTAGCCTGCCACCACACCTACACGATAGAATATTTTTGTGACCTATTTGTTTTCATAGGACCATGGTTATTACTGGCAAACTTATTTTGAAAAATAAGTTTGTAAAGACCCAAAATTATTTATATATGTTCCTTTAGGTGCCCAAATTTTTTTAACTTTGAGGAATTTTATATTTATGCCTTTTGGAACCCAATTTGGTATGGTTTTCGCATTTTTGGGTCTATACCAGCAAATATTATGATTGTGTCCAATTTTTCTACAGATTATGCATATGGAATTAACTTATTTATCACGTTCTGATTGATTATATCCAAGTCCTTGTCTATTTGTATTAACAGTTTTTTTCCCTAATAGCATATTCAAAGATCTTTCTCCTTTGGAACATTTTCCTAAAGTCGTTGACAGTTGTTGGACTTGTGTTTTGAGAGATTCATTTTCATTTAATAATTATGTGCATTTTTTAATGAAATTTTCTCTCCTTGTATTTTCACTTTCTTCCAAAATCAGAATTTCATTTTCAAGTGATTTTATTTTAATTTCTGATTTTTTTATCTCCTCTTCGAATGATGGACACCTATCACATGTAGGGATCCTATTTTAATAGTTTTTAACTAATTGATCAAGTTATTTATTTAAATCTATCAAAATATCTTTTTGTGATTCAAGCTTGGCGTACTTCTCCCTAAGTCGTTTAAAACAGTCATTTACTTCGTGAAAATACATAAGTAATTCTGAATGAGTTAGTTTTGATACCTTGCTTGGCTCGTCATCTTCGCTATTAGTTATATCACCTCGAGGACACATATCTCCTCGAGGACACATTTCTGCTTTCTCACTCTCCCTGCTAGTACTTTTATTATCTTTATCTTGTATTCCACGTGGCTGCAAAATTTCTCCTTTTCGATTTCTTTTCTAGGTCGTGTCGATTATGTGGACAATTGGGCTTGATGTGTCAGGGTTTGTTGCACTTGTAACAGATGATGTCCTGTTCTTCTCATTCTCATTTAATCAGTGAAAGATTATTTAATTAATTAGTTAAGTAATTAAAAAGAAACTAAGTAACTAAAGGTATCTAATTAGCGAAAGGTAATGAAAGATTATTTAATTAATTAATTAAGTAATTAAAGAGAAACTAAGTAACTAAAGGTATCTAATTAGCGAAAGGTAATGAAAGATTATTTAATTAGTGAAAGGTTATTTCTTCTCATTCTCATTTAACTAGTGCAAGATTATTTAATTAATTAATTAAGTAATTAAAGAGAAACTAAGTAATTAAAGGTTTGGGTGTTTAAGATTGTTTTATCTTTCGAGTATCACCTCCTTCTCATTCTTCCTTGAATTTCATTTCTAGCTCGTAAGTGGTGAGATTTCCTCTTCAACTTTGATTTGTTTCAAATCCTTTGATTCTTGAATGGCTGTAACTTTTGCTTCAAAATTTCATGGAAGGACTCTAAGGATTTTTCCGACCATTTCCAACTCGGTGTATGATTTTCCAAGAGCTTTTGATTTGTATATGAGATTGGAAAGCCGTGCATACATCTCTTTAACATTCTCATCCTTGGCCATTGTGAAGTTCTCGTATTCGCTACTAAGCATTGCAAGGCGAGATTCCTTGACTTATGATGTTCCTTCATGAGTCACTTCAAGTGTGTGCTAGATTTCTTGCGTAGTTAGACAATGTGAAACAAGATTATATTCAATATGATCTAATGAACAAATAATAGAATTCATGGCTTTAGCATTAGCATTCTGTAACTTATTTCTTAATCTGTCCATTGACCAATTGGTTTTTCAACTTCCTGATTATTTACTACTATAGTTGGCACTCTGTAACCTATCTCAACAATATTCCAAGCATCAATGGTTTTCAAAAAAAATTCATTCTATTTTTCCTGTAAGCATAATCACCATTGGACATTGGTGGTCTAACTATAGACTGACCCTCGGCAAAAGCGTTATTAAAAGAACCCATTATAAAGATTCAAATTTTAAAACAAAAATTGATTTTTGAAAACAAATCAAAATTTTTAAATAAAAATTGCTTTTGTTCCTAGCTCCGATACCATTTGTAGGATCGATTTCACCCTAGAGGGGGTGAATAGGGTGATACTATTATTTATAAAAATATTGCGAAAGTATATAAAATAATTGCAACACAGATTTGTCAGAATTATAGCAGCGTGGATAATAGCAGAATAATAAAAATAGAACACATAGATTTACTCAGCTTCGGCAAAACCCTGCCTATGTGCTACCCCTAAGATTTCTACTAGAAAGTAAGCAGTCAGACGCTTACACATGTTAACTCGCGACACCCTCTATCGGCTAGCCTTAACTCTACGCTCAAAACCCTGCCACAACTCAGCCACTGAGTTGAGAATTCTCAAACTACACCACCGTAGTTCATCCCCTAGTCACAAGAGTAGAAAGCACAAGAGTTTAAAAAGAAAAATACAATTTAAAATAATTAAATAATACAAAACCCTAATTGAAAAAATTAAAGCCTTATATAATTAAAACAAGGTCGGCCCAAATAAAAAATTAAAATTACATCCCTTTTTCTTTTCTTTTATTTGGCCGGTTCCTTTTCTCGTTTGTGTTAATGGCTTCTTTGTTCCTCTGTGAAAAATTAAGGCTTTGGAAATTTTAAAGATCCCGACTTTGTTCGACCGAATAGATGTTTCTCGTTCCTTGCTTTTGTCGATCGTTTGTCTCTTGATATGCTTTCGGCTTCTTCAAAATTGTCGAGCTTGAATACTGGCTGAAAAATTTGTACGTGATATTCCCTTTTTATTCCAATTTGTGCTCGACTTTGATTCGAGTTGAATGACAATTCTTTGTTGCTTGAACTCGAATGATCAACTTTCGATGATGTTAATTATTTATTTAGGGTTCGAATCCCTTTATTTTCGTTCATCTGATAATTTGCTCGGCCGTTTGATTTTGTAAAGATTAACGTGATGATTTTTGACCTTTTCAAATTCGTGTAATTTGTTTACTTGATTAACATGGTGTTGATTTCTTTCGTGGCCACCATGGCTTCGATTTCTGACTTGTTCGACTTGGGCACTAACTTGTTCAATATCGCCTTTGAAAGTACTATTGACATTATTTGATTCTTGTTTGAAATCCTGTAACGACCCGGAATTTTCGATCCGAAAGTTCTAGATAGTTGTGAAAAAGAAGAAAAGAGATAGAAGAAAAAGAAGGAACAGAAACACCAAAACACAGATTCTCATATTCGCAACGGATCAAAATATAATATCAAATAAAATAGCAGTTATACAAAGAAAGCTGTAAATGTTATTTTACATACATTTATCAGAGTTACAACATTTTCACAATCACTGGACAGTAAAAGCAACATGTTCCAGATACAAATCAATAATACTCAATGGGTTACACTCCATACGTTCCTGCCATCCAGCTCAGCTCCTGAGCTCCATAGCATCCTCACATGAAAATCTATAATACTCGGTCTGACCCGATCATTACAGCAAAGTAACACCCGAGTTAGGTTGGAAACCAGTGTGAGTAAACCCATCTAAGATGAAAGTACTACAGCATAAAACATATTTAAAACCCTGGGTAACTCGTACTTCTCTACAAGTTCATCACTTGTTATAATCAACACTTATTTCACAAATAAATCTCTAAGTATCTTTACTTAGTTTCAAAGTTCCGTATTATTCCATTCCAGCCTATTGATTTCACATATCCAGTCTATATAGAATTATTGTAGATTACAAACCGAAGTGGTTTAGGATATTTCCTGATACCCAATCCCGGCCACTTCGAGTCCCATGTTATCTTAACCCAGGTTTGAATACAATTCAAACTTAAAAACAGGATGTCACTTATATAGCAATTCATCTCGATAGATAGCTACATTATCACTGTTCAACACAATCATGTCACAAACATTCAATATAAGAAATATCAAATAACCCAAGGCCGCTAATGTCATTTAATCATTCATAAACAAGATTAATTAGTCACCATTCCAGTTAATTTAAATAAATTAAATTAATTCCTTTAATCACTTTAATCTTACTTGCTTAACATTAATTAATTAATTACAAACTATTAATTAATCATCGGTTAATTTCCTCTTTATTTTCATTAAGTAATTAGCCTTAAATTAATAACACAAATTAATTATCCTTTACCCATTAACATTAACTATATTTATCCTAATTAATTACTCAAATTAATTATACCATAATCACTTACATTGATTAATTATCCTTTAATTAATCACACTCATTAATTCTTAATTACTTCACTTAAGTAATTTACCTTTAATTACTTTTATCAAGTAATTATCCCATTGGTTAATTATCCTCATTTAATTAACCTTTAATTATTAGTTAATTATCCTTTGATAATTAATTAAATGAATTTAAACTTAAACAAGTTAATCCTTTAATTACCTACATTAAGTGATTATCATTTAAGTAACTAATTCACTAATTACTTATATTAATTAATCTCTAACTACAAATTAATTAATTTATAATTTATTAACTTATAACCCTTAATTATTAATTTATTAATCCTTAACCATTAATTATTTAGTTTCTCTTTAATTACTTAATTTATTAATTAAATAACCTTAATCACCCAAACCATAATTAATTAAAAGATAAGTCATTTATCTTAATTAACTTCTTAATTGTCGCTTTAAAATCTTATTTGATAAACCTGGGATTTAGTTATCATTAGTCTATAATTTAACTTAAGATCTTAAAGTCTAATTAAAGATAAAACATTTTATTTCCTTAATTTCTCCTTAATTTCACTATTAATTAAGTTTTAAATTTAACTTAAGAATCTATCCGCTTAGGTTAAAATAAAACATACAACTTAAATTAACAAATATTAAACAACATCATTATTTAAAAGAATAGTTTAAGAAGTTAGTTTTAAACTTGATTTTGTTGAACTTTAAAACTTGAGAACATCCTCATATTTGACCCGAGAAAAGCTTGAGAAAACTCACCCAGATACCTGAGTCAAATCCCCTTCTACGTTTTTTTTAAAAACTTTTGTGAACTTTAAAACTGTTTCAACTTAACCCTGCTAACGAACTCGAGAAAAATCTTGAGACAAATCAAATTTTACCCTAGCTACACAAAATTTCACCCGAGCTCAGCAATCTACAGGCACACGACAACCGTGCATGTGTACAGATGGTCGGAGCATCTTCGACCATCACCACTACCTCCGGCAAGTCGAATGTGGCCTCTCTACTCGATAACGAACACCCAAACATTGAGTCGAACGCGAAAACAAGATCGAGCCTAAACGAACCCAAACCGAAGAGAACCATCACCAAAACCTTTCCCTTGCTGCCGCCTCCGGCCACCAAGAGTTCTGAAACTCCGACCAACTCTTCTCCCAAGGCCCACACACCTATTAACCCACTCGCGATCAAGCCCACAACTTCCACGATGGAGAATTCAATCAAAAAATGCCGACGAACTCAACAGGCTGTAAACCCTAGTTCACCCTCGTTTCATCTCCACCATGCTCGAGAAATTCTTCAACCATTTTTGTTGTCATTCCCAATCCATGAACCACCTCCCTCAAGTTCCCCGATCACTCAAACACCGCTAATCACCAGAATTTGACCAATTTGCAAATTCCGATCAATTCGAAATTCCCCACGATCTATCATACTAAAAATCTTGATTTTGATCTTCAAATTTATGATTTATGTAAACAAACAGGAACAAGAAATAAAAACCCAAATTTTAATCAAATCAAAATTTGAACAAAAATACGACTTTAGTGTATTTTTAAATTTTCCAGTCAACCCTATCATTTTTACTGCTTAAAAATATTTTTAACATTAAAATCTTGCCAATTCGATCACATTTTATTAGACACCAATGTCTATAAAGGATTTAAAGAACAGGAATTTGATTTTCAAACAAGGTTTGAACCCTGTAAAATTGGAACAGAGCAAAAGATCATGTACCAGACATGCACAATCATATCTACCCCCATATATATATATATATACATGTATGTATGTATATATATATACATGTATGTATATATATATATATATATACTTATTTGTATATATATACAAACCATTACAGTTTTACTTCAAGCTTGTTTTTCAAACACAAAGAAAAAATCCAGATTTGAAAGAATTTACTCACCTTATTAAATGAACAGAGGAAGTTTTTTCCTGAAACCTGGAAATTGGTTTTGTTTTCTGGAACTTGAATTTGATTCTAATCTTAGCTTGCTTGATTGCTGAGATGATCTTGAGTTGTTTACAAATTGAAAACTGATCTTATGTCAGGTTTTGAGTTGCAGATGTTTGAATCTGTTTTGATTCTTTTTTTTTCAACTGCTTTGTTTCCTAGATCTGATTGTTCAGGTTGATTCCTCTTTGGTTTAAGTTTCAAATTTCTTTTTTTAAGAATGAAATGATAAAAGAAATGAAAGAGAGGGATGGACATGTTATATAACCTATATTATCTTTATTTAATCATTTTAAGAAATTAAGGACACTCGTTCAATTAATTAACACTTGTCATTAAACATATTCTTTTGCTTACATTTGTTATAATACAAAGAGAATTGTTTTACATTTGTAAATCCATGTTTTATATGTTTTTATGTGTATTTATATAATATTCTAAATTTAGCTTTTATATTTATAAATGTCTTTACATTTTTAAAATATAAATTTTTCGTATTATCATTTTGCTCTTATATAAATGCCTTATGTTTTAAATGTTTAAAAAGTATCTTTAATTAATCTTACTTCATATACATACTCTTTCTCTTATATTTGTCTATTTATATTTTTAAAAGTAGATGATATAAAATCCCAATTACACACTTATAATAGTTATACAAATATACTAATTATATTTTATATGCTTTATTTATATTTTTAAATGTTTTCCATAAAACTCTTATATTAAATTTCTATTTAGTAACCACTTTCCTTCATTTAATTATATTAATATGATCTTTAAATGAAAATAACAAACTATATATAAATAAAATCATATGCGTATATATTTTATATCCAATTTGTTTAAGATATTTGAATTTCCAATTCAAATTCAAATTTTAAATTAATTCATATATATACATATATATATACATACACTTAAACATACCCATATTTAATTTGTTTGAAAATAAAGAAAATTTTCCTATTTAAAATCAACTTATATCTATATATATAAACCATCGTTATTATTTGTTTTAAAAGAATAATTTGTCAAATTTTAATAGGTTAGGAGATTATCAAATATTTATCCAGATAAAAATTCATTTTCTATCATTTATACTCAGATATCTTTTATTATCAGAATTCTTATCTGTTCGATCTATAAACCAGATAATTATCCAACTATCAGATGTTCAAAAATCTGGGTTATCACAAATCCCTTGCAACCTTATTTTTGGTTCGAATTTTTGCTATGACTCCGGCCACTTGATTTAATTTGAAATTTTGACTTTGTTAATTCATTACTCCTCATATTATTTGACTTCGGTCATTTTTGAAAATTCCTGCTTGATTTTGTTTCTATCATTAGTCTTCATGTAGCTTGTCTGCACTTGGTTGATGGTCATCTCTACTTTGTCTCACTATTGGTATCGGCTTCTGCTATTCCACGATTTGATTATGTGGTCTATACATTTATTATTCATTGGAGTTTGTTAGTTCTTCGTTTCCACTGATGATGTTGATTTAGTTAAACCTGCATGTTATGTTTGCATTACTCTATATATTCATGTAGTCTCACTTGCACACAGTTTTATGTACTTAGGGTCCGGTCTCATCAGATTTTTCAAGTGAAGCTTGAACTGTTTATTCGAATTCATTGTATATGCATTGTCTTCACTTGAGTCTAGTTCTTATGTGTATGCACGCATGTTTGTAGCATTACTTGATGTTCTGGCATTCTTCGACATTGCCTATGTGTGGTCTATTTGGAGTGTTCATATATGTGATGCATGCTTTCCACTGTGTTGCATTGAACTCTATTGTTGTCTGGATTTGAGTTCATCCTGCTTTATACATGACACTTCACTACTGTCTACATTTAGATGGTCATGTATATTGTCTTGGTTTAGGTTCTGTTGTTCTTTCCAGTCAAGTATCATGTAACATTTGGACACTTTTGCCATGTGTCGATGTTATCTTGGTTTTGGACTTGTATCTGGTCAGAGTTGATTGACTTGTTGTTATTTCGAACATACTTCGATTCATGTATACTTGGTGCCTAGTCCATGTGAGTCTGTTGGGTTGAGTTGTCCTATCTGCAGTGCGCTATCCACTGTTCTATATGTTTGCTTCATGCTTCGTTGTTTGGTGCATGTTGTATCTGGTCTTGAAGTCGTAGCCTTTGATTGTATCATACATGTGTCCTACACAAATGTATGTTGTATATTTGCTTAGGTCTGATCATTGTCGTTGCTTTACTGTTTATTTTTCTTGGCCATTCACTTGTTAAGGCTGTTGCTCTTTCGAGCCCTGTGCATTGAACTTGTATATGGTTGTATGCATATTTGTACCTTATTTTGGTTGGACTATCCAGCCTTTCACTTGAGACTGTATGTAGCTTGTGTGGCTTTTGTTTCACTCGACAATTATTTGCATTTTGAATTGCACCTGTGTTGATCCAGCTTTAACTCGGGTTTGACATTGTGCTGATATCGTGACTTTATTTTCATTGCACTTCAGTAAAACCCGGCTTTTGATTTAGGTTTGACCTTATGCTCACCTATCCATGCAAATTTATCAAGTGTATATATCGGTGTGCACGGCCTTGTGGCATGTACAGTGATACATCGTGCATGTCACAAGCTGTTCATGTATGATGAATTTAAAATTAGATGATGATGAACAACCCAAATAACTGATGCAAATTATATTTTCAAAATTAAATTTTATTTTACACTGCAAAAATATTTCCTCTTCAATTTTACTATGTCAGCACATATTTTTGCAGATTGCTCAGATGTTGGATTCAATCTGGAATAGAGTTGAAGAATAATACGAGTGAATGAGAGATATGTAGTGAGGACAGTTGTATAAATTGAAATGTATTGTAATTGAAAATTTGTATATATAGTGAGAGCACAAATTTATACTATTCAAAATTTTAATAAATATTTGTCTGAATAAAATATTTGTTTGAATTTATATTCTATTCTATTTATTTTTGTTCAGCAAATATTTACATAATCTATGAAAAATAAAATAGTACATTAACAAATACATTTATATATATATGTGTGTGTGTGTGTGTGTGTTTATTATCATCAAACAAAAACCATATACTAGCATAGTCAACAGGGTCATCGCATTTGGTATCAGCGCTTAGGATTTTGCAAACGCTTAGGATTTGGTTGGTACTCATTATAGATAGAGTTAGTAATGCCCTAGATTGAGTTTGAGTGTATTATAAATATGAGCGCTTATTTTTTGGTGGTTATAAAAAATATTTTATATTATGCAATTTACTTGTTGAGTGGCTTATGAATTCTAGTCGACTTGTGGGATGTTATCTATCGGTAGGGATTTCTGAACGCTTAAACAAGGTAAGCTGACACGTTATTGTTTTAAAAGGGGGTAAATGAAACAATTTTACTTAAACTATATTCTATATATATAAAGGAATAATTTTTTAGAAACTATTATAATTACATGTGGATTATTGGCTGTTAGTGAATGGTAATATTTGATTACTATCATTTTTCATTTGTTGTTGTGTTCTAATAAAGTTGTTATTACACTATAAACAATGATAAACAAATAAAATAAGAAACGGTTTTATATAACCAAAGTGTAATTATACATAAGTAGAAATTTATAAATGCGATTTATAAATAAAAAAGAAATAGGAAATAAAATGAATGAGATATAGTAAGAAATCTATTGGAATATATACATAAATTATACATATATTATTTTATTAGCATAACTATTTGATGCAGATTTGAATATACGATTTTGAGGTAATTTACACCGATCCAAGTTAGGACATTTCACACGATTTCTTGATGGCCAACCCTTAATTTGGATTTTTGATTGATTTCGATATTCTCTATCATAGTATATGGCTATGCAAGGAGAATAGCGGTATTATGATCAAGGAACCAGATCTAAGTACGCACTAAAATGGTCGTGTGTACAATACTAGTTCAGAACGAAAATTGTGTAATCGAGCGAGCGATCAGGTATGGTTTTGCATATGAATGATATTTGTACATTGTACGGGATTTAATAATTCAAATGTTGACATTAGAAAATGCAAATTTATATAGTTATGAATTAATTTAATGAATATTAATTGTTTTTTGTTTCTTTTGTTGCATTTGTTGCATTTGCTACATTTGCATATATTTGTTGTATAGTCTATGTTATATATTGATGTTACTTTCCCTATACATGTTCTCATTGGTTATTCAGCATTTATTAGGTACGAATGGCGTATGCTTCGCATTTGGAGCTCGCTTTCACATTATATTAGTTGTATACGCTTGTTAATATATAATAAAAGATACACATCTCAAATTACATATCGTGCTTTTATAATTTTTCCCTACGGGATGTCTTATCCTCAAAGATGAGATGTATATTTGTGATTACATATATATATATACACACACACATACATACATAGATACATATACATTTATACACACACACACACACACATATATATATACATTGTGATTTTTTACGATCGAACCGCATAAAGGAGATCCTGGTTTAATTTTTTGTAAATTTAAGGTGATAGAAAATTTTTGAGAATTTAGGAAGAAAATTTGATAACTAAAAAGAGTAATTTAATTTTGAGTTCTTAGTTGGTTTTGAAAAGTTAATGGGTTTTGTGGCATTTTTCTTACTTGATAATTTCAAGAACGACGTCCTTTTAAGGAAGGAGGAATGTAACGACCCAGAATTTCAACTATTCAAAATTGGAATATTTAATTGATTTTTAAATAGTTGAAAAGTTAATTTTATAAGTTAAATAACTTATATTCAAATTAATGATTTATTTGATAATTAAATTACTAAATTTGATAATTGAAATTGTCAACTAATTGGATCTAGGATTTAATGTGAATAAAAATGATTTCTAAAGTCGATTTACATTCTGTTTAAATTAGAACGGAGACCGTAAACTTTTAAATTTTAATTAAAAGTGAATAAACAGAAATTGAAAATTTTATTTTTTAATTAATGTGTGATAAATAGATTTTTTGGGGCATTGTCTCGGATTTCGATGAAACAAGTTTCATTGGATCTGTAATAGTGAATTACATCATGTCATGGGATTTCATTGCGAATGGGGGTACCATTTGGTCGTGCGAGTTTGAAACACATAGGTTTTAATTAAATGAACTTAAATTAAAATAATTAGATATTGAAAAGCTATCTTCTATATACAATGGAATTGGCTTCTAATATATATTCCATTGTGTTCAGAATAATGGTATAACATATAGAATGCCATGGAGTTCGAAATTTTCATGGATGAATAGAACTTTGGAAAATTTTCTATAAATAGCCCTCAATTTTCTTCAATTTTCTAACCCTAACGCTAAAATAATTTTTAGCCGCCATTTTTATGAACCAAATCCAACGGTTGACATTGATCAGAGCCTCTAGGGGCCGAACTAGCCAACGACTTCAACTAGGGTAATGTAGAGCACGTCGATATGAAGCTTTCCTATGATCGGATCGTCGAACTAGGCGATGGAATTTCACTCGCGTTCATGAGCAGCTCCACCTTGTTTTTTAGGTTCGTTGGTCTGCGACATCGCACACACGAGGCGTCGATGGGCATTAGAGTGGCGCATGTGGAGGCTGGTGGTGGCGGTCGTGGTTGCTGCGCGATCAACAATTATAGTTTTAAAATAAATTAAACACACGTGAGGGTATAGAGCATGAAAACATGAAGAGGTAAGAAGGTTGAATGTTTAAAACTTATTTTATTAAGTTAATTTATTTTTAATCATATCGAATGTTAATGATTTGTTACTTTCTAGTACGAGGTCCTAATCGAGCGTGACACGTTGCATTACGTTTGTACCAGTGAGCATTATGCTATGGAGTTGGATTAGACGAATTTGGAGCTAATAGAAATTTTAGGTTAAATTGAACGACCGTTTAATTTTAATTCAAACTGGAGCGCTTTGGCGATTTCTAGCTTTTTTGTGAGTAAACTTACCTCTCTGGCTTGCTTATACTTTATATAAGGGGGAATAATTTTATTTATGTGGTTTGTTGCTTGTTTGGATGATTCACTATATATATGTGTATATATATTTATATATTAGTTGGTTCGGATTTATTCCCGTCTATTGAAGCAGACGAGAGACTATTATATTCCCATGTAAGAACGGATAAGCCTTTGTATACGAATCCTGCCTCAAAGAAGTTGATCGATATTTTTATGATTATACGATGTTTGTGATGCAGGGGGACAGGTTGGAGTGATCCAACAGGATTTATCGCACTGTTGATTTGCTTTTTCACATATATGCTGATATATGATGTGTTGGATGCCATATTTCGTGAAATGGATTTGTTTTGCTTATTTAGTGCTTTAGTAGCACTAGGCCTTATTTTTGGTATTTTGAAATGCAAAGAATGATGATTATAAAGTGAAATGATTTTCGAAATGATTTTAAAAGTGTATATGTTTTAATAACTTATAAATTATTAAAGGGTCGGATTTTTTTTTAAACAAACAAAAAGTTATGATTTTTGATGTTATAAAAACATAGTCTTGTGAATTATTCTTAGGTAGAGTTTTTTGAATAAGTTTATAAAAAGGATTTATAGAAGTGATATTTATAAATAAAGGAATAGAGTTATAATAGGAATTTATAAATATTTAGCAAATAGCAGAACGTGGATTTATTCTGCTAACACATGTCCACACAAACAAACAATCAAACAATTTATAACATAGCAAAAATTTATTATGCTATCACATATCTAAACAATCCATAAATCTACATTATATGGTTTCTTAATGGTATCGTCACTTGACTCACTTGTATTCAAATCCAACTTTGAAAAGAAGTACCATTAAACAATTTTACCTTTGGAAACTAAAAGAAAAAAAGCTTTTTTAAAAATAATAATCAATTATAAGTTAAATCCTCATAAATCATAATTAATTTTAATTGAATCTTAACTTACTTTAATTAAATAGTTAAACAATAATTGACTATTAATTAAACCCAAATTAATCCTTTATTAATTATTAAATAATTAATTAAACCTTCATTAATAGTTAAATGTTAATTAATCTCAATTAATTAATTAATTAATATTTAATTAAACTTAAACAATAAATTAAGCCTTTAATAAATAGTTTATCACAAATTAAATATTTTATCAAATAATTAAACCCTTGATTAATAATTAAACCTATATTTAATTAATGATAAATTAAATATAAATAATTCACTTAACCCAGACTTAATTAACTTAATTGATAATTAATTAAAATAAATCTTGACTTTAAAATATAATTAATTAAGAACTAATCTTTATTTAATTAAAGTTAATAAACCTCGTTAGCATTTAGTTAATTATCAATTACTAAAACCTAATTGATTAACAATTGATTATTCAATCCTTAATCAACTTTTAAAAACATTATTTAGTTTGTAAAATGCACACAAAACAATTTGAAGTATAAAAACCAAACTTTGCAAATATCGAAATTTTAAGCGAACTGCGTCTATAGCGATTATCGCTACGGATACCCATAAGCTTTAACTTGTTTCTATCCTTCTTTGGAAAACTTTACCTTAAAGCTCACTAACTACCTAAAAACAAAAATAAGTATTTAAAACTAAAACAAGTTTAAATCTAACCAAATGTTTGACTTTTAAAAACTAAGACCATCACCGTTATATACAAGATTCCAATTCTCCAATACCCTACAAAGGTACCAACTTCTTCTTAGCTTATGCATTACATACCCAAGTCCATACACAACCATAACATCTAGGATCACATCATGCCATAAACATAAGCAAGATCTAATCTTTAACCATTTAGATTTCACATTCGAGTATAATGTCCTTACGTATACAAGCAACAAGCGTGTGTGTGTTTGTGTGTGTATCTATATATATATAACCATCATATGTTAAATAACTAATACTAACCATCACATCACACAATATATTAACTAACATAAAAGAAAAAACTTTCCTAAAAATTAAGTGTACTCACTGGAAATCTTTTGAAAACTTGACACGCTTCGAAATTCGAGAAGCTTGGAAAACCATAAATTCTTCTCGAAAATAGGTCATTTTGCACTCGACTTTTGGACCCTTTCCTCTCAGATTTTGGAAAAGCGGTCAAAAGGAAAGTTTTAGATAATTCTTTCCTCTATCATTTAAAAAAGTAATTATTCTTGGAGCATCTAAGCTTGAAATCAGATGAGTGGTAAACAACAAAGTTGTAGCCACTGGAAATATACGCGGTTTGGAAAAAAGAAATTTTGGTTTTGGAGTTTTTAGTAAGAAGTTATGGACGAAACCATTTCGGGTAAAATAAATGAAAAAGAAGGAGTTTTGAAGCTAAGTTTAAAATGTTATAAAAAGTTTAGACTTGAAAATATAAATCTCTAGAATGCTAAGGAAGCAATTAAAATTACCTTAGAGCTTATGAAGTTAGAAAGTGGAAAAGAGAAAATGAGAAAATGGAAAAAGAATTTGAAAAAAAAAATAGTTTTTATAATATGTATACAAGTGAGATTACCAAAATACCCTTGTACTTTACCCTCCTCTATTACACGCCACCTCACCCATGCATGCATCCATGTCTCCTCCTAATGCTACATGCATTTATGAATATA
The DNA here is from genome assembly GCA_030765085.1 of Allium cepa. NCBI lineage: Eukaryota > Viridiplantae > Streptophyta > Magnoliopsida > Asparagales > Amaryllidaceae > Allium > Allium cepa. The sequence goes on along the minus strand of CM060942.1, from coordinate 378,573,320 downwards.
AGCACCCGAGGTTGCCATTATGTAATTCATGTCTCTAATGGCATGACTTTTAATATTTTAGTTGTTAATGTGTCACATCGATGATTATCTAACTTAATTAAATTTGTTAACCTTAATATATATATTATTAATCCCATATTATATACTTATTATACGTGTGCATACACATACAAAAGTGTACACAATATTACAACCAACTTTATATGATGAAACGTCGAAAATTCGAAAAATAGTTTCTGGTCACATTTTCTCTTTTTCATCGAACTATATATTTTTGTAAACAAATTTTAAAAAATATTTCACCATTATTATTTATTATTAAAAATATTTTTATTTTCATTATAAAACCATTTATTTGAAATTTTAAAATTAATTAAATATTCGCACATCAAAGTAGCGAAATTCCTGGTCGTTACAATCTTCTCACCTTAAAAGATTTCGTCCCCAAAATTACACCTCATAACCTATTCAGAAAAACTTAACACTCTACATCATTCCATATGATGTACATAGATCATTCTTATGCATAGTCTATCTCAGTCACAACTTTAATACGTAACTTCACTTTCGAACTAGTATCGCTTACACATTCTCTAGTGCGGAATTCGATCATGCTCCTTGATTTGGAATCTCCGTTCTCCTTACATAGTAGTAACTATGATAGAAACTTTGGTCCCCAACCAAAAACCCTCATTAAATAATCGTCGTCAAAAATTGAGTAATAAATCGTTATTCGGAACGGTGCAAATAACTTAAAGTCATATACTCGAATGTTAGATCAAAACTCTATGAAAAAGAGAATTGATCTACGTCAACCATACACATGTACCATATTGGTTCTCCCTAATACCAATTGTATTTCACTAAATCATTTATGAAATCATTTCATAAACAATTCTTAGTTTCAACTTGGATAATACTAGATTATAGCCTACGAGTATATAACTCTATTTGATCCCACTATTCCATTTTGAATTTATCTCCCTAAAAAAACTCAAGATCCAAATATCTGACTTTTATTTCAATAACTATTTTAATGATACTCTATATTTTAAATTATACAAATATATAAATATAGCCCGAGTAACCCCAAAAGAATACTATGGAACTAGGTACTACTAAACAATATCATGCATTCCCTTACCAAGATGGGTAATACTCAAGAGAAGTGTTTACCATCCAAACACATCTCTTCTCTAGATTTCAAGTTATTTTTGAGCCATTCGAACTAGTTAACTAAAAAAAATTATTTCAAAATCCCATTTTTGAAACAATGCTTTACATTTTCCAACAAAACATTTATCACTAACTTACTTTGGATTCGTTCGGGTTGAATTCGTTTCGAATGTACATGATAAAGAGAATGATTTACTAAGTGCACAACAAAGTTTGCTTTGGCAAACGTCCAATCATTACTTAGAAGATTATTCCAATCATTGTAAAACAATCACAACTCATTCCCCTAATTAATCTAAAGAAAACACTTCTTACTTAAATTTCATTCTTAAAATTTCATACTTTACAGAAAATTGCATCCAAATACCATTATTATTTATTAAAATATTGAACAATAATTTTCCAAAGCATTGGGATTTAGATTCTCAAGTTTTCAACCTAAATTCTTTTTAATTAAAAAGACACATCTTATTCAATGGAACGTATAGAAACATTTACACGACAGTCAATGCTCAAACTGGAAGAGCATGATAAACCAAAACCTATATGATGATAATAAAAAAATTAATTATCTCCCAACAACATCTAAAAAATAATGCACTATACTATTTTTGAAAATCAATCTTTGTATATAAAATATATCCTGGGTAAAATTATTTCATTTACCCTAATTTCAATACAATACTATGTCAGTTGTTCTAGCTCAAGTGTTTAGGAATCCCTCTCGATAGTGTTAGCCAAACGCATCGACCAGAATTCATATACCACCCAATCGATCAAACAACACAATATAAAACATTTTTATATCACTAACAAATATGCGCTCTCATATAAATACACTCAAACTCATCCTAGGTGTAACGACCAAAAATTTAACCACTTCAAAATATAATATTTAAAGTGGTTTTAAATATAAAATATAAAAGGTTTGATGATTCAAACAATATTATATAGGATTTGGAAATAGAAATATACATAAAAATAGTGACATTTACTTGTATCGATAAAAGTGACAAAATCCTGATTTAAAAAAAGCAAATTTAAACGGTTTAACGAATTAATTTAATTTATTTATGAATGTTTATATTTTTTAGTAACATTATTATACAAATTTATTTTTAAATTTAGTTTACATAAATAAATAGTTTAAATAAAACGTCAAAATATGACCGTAGAACATTTTGTCGAAAATCAATGTTTTGTCGATTTAAAGTTGTCGCAACATTGTTGCACCTTTATTTTCTTATATATGAATATATATTCAAATAATATAAGTATTAATTAATTTACCGATCAAGTTTACTTTTACTAAACATACGTAGAAAATTCTAGAAAGTAATTAACGAAAAGTAAGCATAAAAAGACAAAAAGTGTTATAAAAGTCAAAAAGTAAACATCAAATTAAACAATATTCATTACTTAATGCGTAAGTGAAAATGACATAAAGTAATTGTAACGACCCATAATTTTAACACTTTGAAAATGTGTTATTTAATTATTTTAAATATTCAAATGTAGAATTTTCAAACATAAACAACCATGTTTTACATAATAAATAAGAATGGTAAACTTATTTTTGTTATTGAACAAAGATTTTGGATTCCTATTGTAAAATTGACAAAAGTCGAATTTCGATAAAATATGATAAATATTCAAGAAATTTGTTTAAAGGATGAATAATTAATTATATATATATATGTATATAATCTATATCAAATTCATTTGACAATAATAGTAATTTAATTTATACTTGTTCGATAAATATATAAAGCTTGTTTTATAAAATTAACAAATTTCGTCGCATATCGGTAAATCGATGTCGTATGTTTATAAGAAGGTTTGGATATTGTTTTATTTTATTTTATAAGTCAAATATATTTGTTTTAATTATTTAAAGATAATAAGAAATTTATTTTGAAGTTTGGTTTACATGAATAAATAGTTTAACAAAAACATCAAAATATGACTAAAAAACGTTTGTCGAAAATCAACGTTTTGTTCGAAATAAGTTGCCACAATATTATCGCAACTTTTTGAACATGTTTTAACATATATATTACACATTTCAATAACTAAACATGTTTACTTTTATTAAATAGGGTTAGAAAACTTCTAGAAGTCATTAGTAAAAGTAAGAATTAATAAAAGTAAGAAAAGTAAACAACAAATCACATCAAACCAAAATCCAATAAAATGATTATTTTTCTTTACTTAATCTTTAAGTGACTAAGACATAAAGTACGAATTGAAAGGATAATGTTAAGGGTTGAAAAAATATAGTTTACTTTAGATTGAAGTAAGGATAATTTGGTAAGAGGTTATTTTGGTAGGTTTACCACTTCTTTCTTTTTCTATAAATACCCACCTCCTTCTCTCATTTCAGTCACATATTTTCTTCTTTTTTCTCAAGCATCTTTACTTCTTCCTCTCATCTTTAATGGCTTCCATACCATATAAAAAATCAGAAAGAAGTAATGTCAAAATATTTACAAAATATTCAAAAGAAATCAGTGTTCATTCTCTTCAAACCAAACTCCTCTTTTCTCCATATTTTACCTATTATTATCTCTGCCATAAATTCTTCAAAACAGAACCTAAATGCAAAATTCTTTTTCTCAAATCATGTATTTTTCTAGTGGCTACAACTTTTATTTTGGCCATTTTTTCTCATTCTTTAAATTACTATGTCAAAAATCCACTTCTTTCTAGTGCATTCTTTGGCACAATTTTTAAGCCAGAGAATAGGCTATTTTTATTTATCATAACTTTATCATAATTGATCCAAATTGAGAAATTATTTGTAACGACCATAATTTTTGAATTTCTCTCGTAATAAATATTATAAAAAATCTGTAATGACCGTGATTTTTGAATTATTGTCGGAGTAAATATTTTAAAATAGGAATTTTAAATTTAAATATGAGAAATAAATTTGCGATGCAAAAGTTTTGCAAAGTCAGTAAATGCTTCAAGTAGTGAACGTTGAAAATGTGGTGCATTTCCTTCTTCACGTGTAAATGGAACAAGTCCATTTCAAAAACAAAAATGAACTCTATGCTGTCACATTCATTTCATAAAGCAAATATTGAAATTGCTGTCATCAATTAATGCGTGTGTACTTCCTTTTCTTTATGCACATCCCCTCTTCAATGCTAGTGTACCCAAATCACTGCCAGCATTATTTTCTTTTGACTTGTACAATTGTGAAAAGCAAAAGTAGCATTTGTCTATTCTTTTGTTCATTTTTCTTCCAGTGCTCGGCAAACAGGTTAATGGCAACTTAAAGTTTTGCTTCTTCTTGGATTCTCGGTTGCTAATTTATTCTGTAACAAAATAGAGGTGAGTGTAAAACTCGCGTTGCTAATTTACACTTCACTTCCTTTTTGCTAACACTTTCGACCTGTTTGATTTTTTAGTTTCTTTTTTAGTCGTGTTCACTTGCCTCTGCACAGCATGTTACCTATCCTTGTCATCACTTATTGGTCAAGTTTCATTTACACTTTGTCACTGACTTGAGTTGGAGTTGCATCTACGTGTATTGATGCGGTCCTGCCATTCGCTGCTGCACTGCTCCATTGATATATATATATATATATATATATATATATATATATATATATATATATATATATATATATATATATATATATATGCATATGTAGCAGTGTTACATTTCTTGCTATCTTGGTTGCACTTTTCTTTGTGCCTGGGCAGTTTTGGTTTTATTGAAATTTTGGTCTACTTCATTGCGTGCATGTAATTTGAGTTATAAGTCATTTATTTTCAGTTACATCATAACTGCTTGCAAGCTTTACCCAGATCACCTAAATTTATTTTCATGTGTGTGTTCCAGGAATGTTTTATTTCAAGTAATGCATTTTGCATGCCAATTGTGGTGCAGACTATATATACCCAAGATTATCTTAAGCAAATGCAACGTGTCTGCATGTTGTTGATTGAAAAAAAATTTAAAAGTTGGTTGTACTGATATGGTGAAAACGTTACTGGCGCATAGTAGAGAAACATGGAAATCTTTTTGCACGGCCATGGCATTTTCTTTCTTTTATATTTTACCGTGCATGCCATGAATTTTTGCGTGTGCACTAGTATATAATTCCCTAACATAAATCGCATGCCTATTTCAAAACGTGTGCTTACACGTAAATATGAGTAGTTTCCTAGTCCAAGTCATTTTTTTTTCTTTTTGACCTTTAATTACTACGTTTCTAGCATGCATATGAACGTGTCCAGACACTTGTTTTGCCATATATGTATACCGAGTACATGTAAATTTTGCAAAAATTAGTGTCCAGAGGTTTTTCTTATCATGCATGTTTCACTTACATGCATGTAAAGTGTACCGGCATGCTCCTTATTTTATTTGATATTAACATGTATACGTGTACTTGGTTAGGAAAATTCCTTTTTCTACATGCAAACCATTTTTGCATCAATGCCTATAATATACGGAAGAGTGCCCAGGCTTGCATTTTATTGTGCATAAGGTAGCACGTGCGCGTGAAATATGAACGGGTATTATAAGAAAAAATGTGTTTTAAAACTTTGTATTCGTGCCCGTATATTATTGTTTTATTAAGGTCTTTCAAATACATTTTAACTAATATCATTCTTTGGAGAAAAAAAATGGATATAAGAGTGTAACTTGCGTGTAAAAGTGTATAGTGCAAATCTTCATTTTATTTGGTACGTGTTTGATGTAGGCATGAGAATAAAGTCCAAATTCATACAAGTCCAGGTCATTGTTGCATTCACCCAAAAATATGTGTATAGGTCACGCTGTTCCTCCTGTAGATATCTACTTCATTCTTGCTATGGGTGGACGTGGCACAAGTTGCATTATATTGCATATCTCATTTTGTACAGGCAGTCCAATATTTTTGATGAAAATATAGTGTTGCAGTCCACTATTTACTTTACATTTAACCGGTGTTACGTTTTAAAACGTATTGTGTTGTCGTTATTTTTATGACGGAATTGTTACGCCGGTATTATATTTTTGAAGCATGTTGTTTTAATGAGATTTTGGCGAATAAATTTACCGTTGTTTTGACTTCAGTAAGTAACCGTCAATTTTAAAGTGAATTTTTAAGTGGTTATCCCGCAACGCTGATTTGGTGTCCGTTTTTACGGTGTTTTGCGAAGCACGATTTCCTCGTCGAAATTGCTATACTTGTTGCCGTTTTAATCATGTGTTTTAAAATCGTTTTAAAATAAAATTGTTTTCAAAAAATTTACAGTTTGCGCTTTCAAAAGAATGAGGAAGCGATTTAAACGCTTCACCAAAATTGAGGACTATGAGCCCTCACTTTTACTGATTCGTTTAATTCCGGATTTGTCCATTTTAGAACGTTAAATGCTATTTATTTAAAATAAACAATTTTGCACTTTCAAGGAAATGATGAAGAGATTTGAACGATTTAGCAAAAGCGCGGAGTATGAAACCACACTTTTACTATTTCGGTTAATTCCGGACTCGTTAATTGAAATATTTGCCGATTTTGATGATTTTGTTGGGCTTTCGAGCCACTCTGCTGGACCTTTGGGTCATTTGTTGGACCTTCGGGTCATATGATGGACCTTCGGATCAATTACCAATACCATACCTTCGGGTCATTAGTTGGACCTTCGGGTCATTTGTTGGGTGCCAAAATATAGTACTTGGTAGGCTTCGGCCATATGAGATGCATGTGTGGCGTAGCTAAAACTCGTCATCTGCTGGGATCGATCCATCTTTTATGTTGATTTTCTAGTTATCTTATTTTGATTTCTATATTTTGTGAATGCTGATTTTCTAGTTATCTTATTTGATTTCAAGATTTTTGTATATTGTTGTTTTCGAATTCAACTATGAATTTGGAAATTGATTTTGATGGAGTTTAATAGGATTTCTTCCTTTAAACTATGCTGATTACTACTTTGTATAGTCTCACCCGAGACTATAACTTGGTGTATATTCTCATCCGAGATTATAATTTTGTGTATAGTCTCATCCGAGATTATAAATTTGCGTATTGCTGTTTTGAATTCAATTGGGAATTTAAAAGCTGATTTTGATGGAGTTTAAATTGCGATTTCTTTACCTGAACAATGTTTATTATCTTTGTTGTATAATCTCATTCGAGATTATGATTTTTTGCTTAAGTGTTGTTTATCATACACTTATTTTTGAAGTTTAAATTAGACTGATCCATTTATTATTTTCTTTTAAATAATACTCGGGTCACACCGAGTTATTTCACGATAGTCGTTATCTCTGATTCTGTTGCCGCTTCAGCTTTTGGGATTTCACTTCATCGTTTGTCCAGCTTTCGAGATGTACTTTTAGTGTTGACTCTCGTCTCATGTATATTATGATGTATGTGTATATGTACATTTAGATCATGCGAACTATCGATTGTTATAGCTTGTATTCTAGACCTGTCTTCCGCTATATCTAATATTTCTGTTCTGATGTGATTATATTTGTCAGTGTTGTTGTTATTATGAGTTGTTCTGGATTTTTCTTTAGCCACCGCAGTTTCGTTTTAGATTTGGATTGAATTTATATCTTGGAGAGTAATTTACACAACTCCTATCGATGTAATCAATACTCGTCTAAGGCATAACTTACGGGTGGTCGCTTCTAACAAGCCTTATTCTTCGCAATAGCAGACGTTATTCCTTATAATAACCTTTATTATTGTGAGCATAGAGGTGGGGCGTCACAGCTTGGTATCAGAACTGAGATTCAAAACAAATTATAATAAACACAGAACATAAGTAGAATGGAACATGTGTTACAACTATTCGAGGGTTTCATTCTTGCCTTTCTAATCTATTCCTTCGTTGTTCTTAAACTTGTATCCTCACTAACAAATTAGAGTATGTATAGGAATAAATTTCTTATTCCCGTAGTATTCCATTTGTTAAATTCCTAATCAATCTTGAGTTGTTTTAACTGCTCCTAAGGGTTTCAAATCTGGGAAGCTTAATGTTGCTTAAGCTTCTGATGCATCTTCTCAGCCCAAAGGTTTTACTCCTTTTGTATGGAAGGTTTTATTTTATTTCGTGGCCGTTCTATTAGAGTTCTTTTCAATACGGGTGCATCGCGTTCATTCGTGTCGAAGGAGCATGCTGATGTTATTCCTTTGGATGTGTAAGTCTTTGCTACCCTTTGAGGATTGTGAATTCTATTGGTGGATCCGCTACTCTTGGTTTGTTATGTGTTGTTGTTGAGATTATTCTTTGTGGTTGTTCCTTTCGTGCGAATCTGCATGTTATGGATCATCTTGGCTTTGATATGATTTTGGGTGTGGATTGGCTCGTCCGTTATGAAGTTCAATCCTATGTCCCGAAAGAATTTTATATCTCAAGCATCTCGATGTTATCGAGCAGTTATCTATTATATTCGAAGTATGGACCATCCTTCGAATGCTATCATTTCTTTCTTCGAATCGGAGGCTGTTATAGCCAAATATTCCAGTTGTTTGTGATTTTTCTGTTGTCTTTGAGCTTATTTCGAGAGTATCGTCGAATAGGGAAATTGAGTTCCAAATTGATCTTATCTCTGGTGCTCATCCTGTCAGTCGTCCTCCTATGAGGATGTTTGCTAAGGAAAATGAGGAACTCATGCAACCATTATTTGAATTGGAAGCCAAACGATTAATTCGTTCTAGCCCTTCTCCCAACTCGATCTTGCTACCGGTTTTCATTCGGCTATGAGTTGCGGAAGTTAGCATTCCAATCACCGCATTCCGCACTCGTTATGATTCTTATGTCATTCAGTTTGCCTAGCTTATTTCATCCATTTTAGGAATCGAGTATTCTAGGAATATCTCGATGACTTCATTTGAGTATTTATTGATTTTGGATGAAAACATCAATTTAAAATTTTGCAAATGTTTTTCATAAGATTTATTTTCAAGTATAATTGGATTTGTGTTTATCATATAGAAGATGATTTTGTGATTGTATTGCCCATTGAGTGCTGTAAGAATTCTGTTCGATGCGCTTGATCAACGTTATCCATAGGAATCTCCTAAACGCTTTGTTGAGACAATTTGACACAATAATTTTAGCTTTTCAGGAAAGAAGATTATATATAAAAAAATCTTTTCCGGTAATCTTATCTTTGTGATTCCCGAAGGGAACCAAGACTTCATTATTTGTACCAATACTAGCCGTATTGGTTTCGGTGCTGTTCTCATGCAAAAGGATAGAATAGTTGCCTATGTTTCTAGACAACTAAAGCCTAACGAGATTCGTCATGCTATCCATGATTTGGAGTTAGCCGCCATAGTCTTTGCTCTAAAGATTTGGCGACATTAATTATTGGGCGAGCGTTTTGTTCTCTTCACTGATCACAAATCTCTGAAGTATCCATTCAATTAGAAGGAACTTAATTTGAGGCAACAGCGTTGGCTCGAATTTCTAGCTTCATATGATTTCGATATTCAGTATACCCCTGGTAAGGGTAATCGAGTTGCTGATGCGCTTAATCGCAAGCAGCAAGTTGTTGTTTCCATAATGCTAGCGGAGTGGAATATGTTGGAAGCTATATCTCAGTGTGCTATTAGAGACCGTCTTTTAGTTTCTGATTCTCCTGTGCTTTTATTTAGCATGCAAGCTCTCCCTTGTTTGTTGGGTCGTGTTGCCGATGTCCAGAAACAAGATCCAGTTATCTCTCATCTTATTCAGAGTTGTAAATCGGAATCCTGAAGTGATGATCTAAAGGATTTTGATATTGATGTTTATGGTTGTATTCGGAAGAAGGGAAGGTTAATCGTGCCTAATGTTCTTAATCTTAGAAATGTCATTCATGAGAACTTGCATCGTTCTAAGTATACTAACTATCCGAGTAGTAGTAAGATGTATGCTGATATGAAACGCTTATACTATTGGGAAGGTATGAAGCGTGAGGTTGCAAGTTATGTGAGTCGTTGCATAACTTGTCAACTTATTATAGCAGAACACCATCGTCCTAGTGGTCTTTTGTAGCCTCTTGAGATTCCATTATGGAAATGGGATCAGATTTCTATAGACTTCATTGATGGTCTACCTCGTTCGAGGTCGGGCCGTACAAATGTTTGAGTGATTGTTGACTGATCGACCAAATCAGCCCATTTTATTCCTATCAAGTCCAATCGGACTGCTTCTTGACTTTGGTGGTAGTTAGGAAGACCATTTAACTTTTGTTGAATTATCTTATAACAACAGTTTTTAATCCAGTATCGGTGTGACGACCCGCTATTTTAGACCATTCAAATCGACAATAAAACCATACATGTCCGACTTGAATAATTCAAAATACCGAATTGTTAATAAAATTTGGCAAAACTTAAAATATACAGTAAATAAATCAATCATAGATCACTTACACAGAGTAATACAATGCAGCGGAATAGATAAAGAATAGTAGTTCATGAAGCTACTATATACCTCAGCGTTAGAAATAAAATATAACCGAATAGTTCAAATGCCATGAAGTATCCAATGTAACAGATGGCTTCTCTGAACAAATCAACTGGATGACTGAAGGGATAGATAGCTGGATCTTCAAGTAAAGCTCCAACTTCGAAGATGAGTCTCAAATGCTGTATCTCTCAGTCTGACCCGAGCGTAAAGCAAAACACAAAACACTCGAGTCAGAATTAACATTCTTATATCTATAAATCTAACTCAAGTGAAATATCAACTGAAATATAATTAACTTAGAGGATGTTTGGGATAACCATCCTCTAAGGGTCCATGGAACTATCTAAAAGATAGAAATATACACTATAACACCGTAGTCTTTTCAACTTAATTTATACTTCAAAACAAAATATCATTTTCAGTTCAAATATCTCTATACTTCACAAATAGTATTTTTATATATTAAATAATTTGTACAGTAAAGAAATTTCAATTCCCTCAACTTGACAAATCGTTTAACATCAACCTGACCACCCCATTTAAATCTATTTCAATCTTAATTTATTAATTTAAATTCAACTCAATTTCTAAAATAACCACTTCAATTTTATCGATTTCAAATTCGGATTTGAAATCACAAAATACCCTTTATGTTCAATATATTTCAAAACTTTAAGTATTCAACGTTTCAACTAACTTTTTAATTAATTTAGTTTCTAAATACTAAATTCAATTATACTGATTTCAAATACATATCTGAATCTAAAAATAAACCATTTAAATCCCAATATAGTTCAAAGCTTTAATATTTAATTAAATGTTCAATTTAATAGTTCCATATAGATCTCGATTTAACCTCATTATTATCTAGTCTTAAATAATCCCTCATTAGATACAATATCATTTAAGTAACCTTAAATTACATTTTACTCAATATTTTCTTTAATTTATTTAAACGTGAAATATTCATTAAATCGCTTAAATAAAAATCCAGTTACAAAATCATACCCTTAAATTTCCCATTCAAAAATTTCAAATTGATTTAATTGAATAAATCCTTATTTAAATACCATTTAGATAAACCCACATTTATCTCCCAATCTTAGTAAATTGCAGAATACTTTTGGAATAAAATTTATATAAATATTTAGCATAATTTATGTATTAAATCAAATTTTTACTAAATTAAATATTATTAAATCTATATATCATTAACCTTTATATATAAAAAAATTTAAGGATTAACATTTAATAAGACCATATATTTCTTTCCGAAACAATGAATTAAATTTCAAAATATTTATATATATGGACCAACGATGTCTGTATATATTTCTTATCATATGGTCAAGTGTTACGGATATTTATCATTGTACACTAAATGTATACGGGTGGATAGCATTTCAACTCGTAATCCCAATTCAATTAAATTAAAATCGCTTGGGTTTATCATTTCAACCCATAACGATTTTCTCCTATTCTAAAGTCTGTTCGGGTATGTATCATTTCAACCCATAGTGATTTCTATACTAACAGGGAACTTGCAGAGTGATAACAGATATGTAAATATAATAACACAGGCATATATCATCAAAATAAATATATAAACAATAGGATATGGTGTCATATCCCATAAGTGAATACTTACAGATAATAGCATATATAACAATTTAAATAACTACAGCCTCATATTTCAATTGTCGTCCCAATTGAAATCAAATTTAGTAAATAAAAGAATGTAAATCGTGAGTGATTGCTCACCTTTCGAGGTTAGAGGACATAGACAACGAAGTTGAGTTACGAAACCAAGCATGAATTACGAAGCAAAGCACGAAGGACATGGGTTTGTCGGACAAGCTGATAAATAGGAGTTGACGAAGTCAAATCAGAACTGGATTGATAAGGATAGATGGTATAATTGAATAGATACACCGTATAAAGTTTATGTATGTTTATATACAAATCATATTCAAATTTTTAAACCCATATTGATGTAATATATATATTATTTTCTCTTCTTAAAAATCAATATGTTACTTTAAGGAAAATAAATATACAACATAAAATCATCGGTTTAAATTTTTAAACCCATGATGCAGCTATACAAATAAATGTATAACAAGTAGATTCTATGTTAAATATATTTATGCTTATACTTTATAACCAGACTTATACATAAAGAAACTGTCGATTATAACTTAATATAGTACGCGTGTAAACTCAGGTATCAAAACTGACACACTTACACAACTTAAAGTATATAGACTGACCTGTTACAAATATCCTATAATATAAAACCGATAACTTTATTTAATAACTACAGATCCCTTAACTTATATACAAACCAAACTTATATACGCGTAAATTATAAATTATATACAGCAGCTTATGTGTATACTAACTAACATCTTTAAACTAATATATGAATGTACCTAGCTTATAACTTTTATAAACCTTACATATAAATGTACTGTGTTGTGTTTTTTTTTTCTTTCTTTTTTTTTTCTTTTTTTTTAAACACATTTCAAATAAATCTATAAATATACTCACTTTAAAAATCAATGTTATTACAACATATTTAAAAACAAACTACAGACTAATATAAATTTATATAAAAACTATGACACGTATCATCAATCAAATCTACCTTTAAAAAAAACTGTACCAAATTTATAACTTACTATATGTATACATAACAATTTACAAACTTATTTACTTATGTATGCTAACAGAATATATTAAACCTTTAGAGCCGAATGCGAAATTTGAGAAGTATAAAACAACGGATACAAAGCTTGATATATATAACTAATTAATAGGGCACGTGCCTAAATTATTCATGCCGATTTTTATAGGCGAAAGAGGAAGGGTAGGAAAGGTAAAAATATATATGCAGTTATCACTTTATATACTTACCACATAATATCTTCCATTCAAAAATACAGAGGCGAAAGAGGGGATAGGAACAACTTCACGGCAAGGATGGAACGTTGGCTGGAAGAGCAGCATGCGGGAATGGAGGTGAGGTGATTTTGATGGGTTGAGGGATGAAGGAAATTTTTTTTTTTTAATTTCACAAAGAAGTGGGTTGCCTTTTGTAGTAGATAGGAGAGATAAAAGAAGTAAGTATATATCAGTAAACAGAGGAAACGTAAAGGAAGGAATAAAAGAAATGAATGGACGCATAAAGAACGTATAGAATTTTATACGTTTCAAAATCAACGGTGCAATTAAAGCAATTTTTATTATTTGTCAGGTTATACGTTTTATATTTATTTCTTTCCTAGATCTCAATTGATATCCGATTATAATATGCAGATTTATTATTATGATCAAACGTTCAAAAAAAGTTATCACCCAAAATATAGAAATGGCATATCAACGTCTAGAAGCATAGATTTAGGAAAAAATATTGAAACAATAAATTAAAGGAAATATAAAAAGGTATGTACCAATCAATAGTCAAACCCTGAATTTAGGGAATAAAAAGGTGAGCTACTATTTGGTCTTAACCGATAGAAAATTTGAATGGACATGTAAATAAAAGTAATTGATACTGTGAAGTCCACTGATTTCGGGAGAATTATTTAGCAATTAATTGTTTACCTTGGGTAGCACTTTCAAATTTGAAACTGAAGGAAGAATGAATAAGAAACGGCTACAGATCAATTAAAGAAGGCGAGGAGTATGCGAATTTGTATTCCCAAAGCAAAATGGAAAAATATAAAGAGAGGCAGAAGAATAATTTGAAAAGGAACGTTACGCATGATTTCAGAGAAATAAATAAAAGTAACGACTATTGGTATAAAATCAACGCGCAAATTGAATGGTTTAAAGGAAGGAATCAGTGGACTGAAGGAAAGGAAAGGAAAGGTCAGCAATTAATAATTGTGACCCTAAATTTTGGAAAAATATAAAAGCAACGACTATGATTTAGCTGAAAATAATTTATGCCAAGAATGGACAGCACGTTTGAATTTTGAAATGGAAGGAAGGGATAAAGGAGCAGACAGAGGCAAATAAAAGAAATGAACAGAGAAAAAAAAAACAAAGAAACGTACCATATGAAATAAAGTGTAATGATGAGAATGGTAACGTCTGTCCATTGACATACTTATTAAAGCAATTAAAGTGAAACGAAAGGAACGGTGAAAAATTAGCCCGAAATTCAGGCAGAAATAAAACAAATTTTTATGTACTAGCAACGGTCACCCATTTATTTAGCTGACAAATATTAAGGCAATTGATTTATGCGCGTTTAAAATTTGAAACGCAAAAGAAATTAGATGGTCACGGATCTGGAGGAGGATATTTAGGAATGGTATATGAAGAGATATTGAAATACATTTGTGTCCATAAATAACGTAGATAGTGGACTAATAAATGAAATATCAACGTTTGATACATTGATTCAGCAGAAAAAATTAAAGCAAATTTGTTACCATAGTTTGGAGAGCAATAAGGGGGAACAGATATTATTATTAAAAATGAAGGATCTATGATTTAGAATTTTCTTATGTAAAAATATTCAGGCTTAGAAATAATTTTTTTTTTTATCAGCAATATTTAACCGATATAGATTGAAATAGAAATATAAAAAAAATAAACTCCCATATAATTAAGTGAAAATTCACTATTTGCTGTATCTTCATATACGTATTCTAAATATAAAAATTTTATTTCAAAATTCAATTATTTAAAATTTTCTCAAAATTGAATTAAATATGAAAATAAAACCATTCAAAACTATTAAAATATTATGGGTCGTTACACTCTCCCCCACTCAAAACTTTTCGTCCCCGAAAAGGAAGGAGGTAGGAGAATAGAACAACCAGAAATAAAGGTAGATTGAAAGTCAAGGGTAATTTAAATTTTTAAACTATATAAATTTTACTTGAAATATTCATTTGAAATTCAGTTATCTTTAATACTTTAAAATTTTCAAAACTCATTGGAATTTAATATGTTTAACTAACATCTTTATACATATGTGAAAGCTATTTGAAAACAATTATTTGCATCATTAGTTATATTTACAAAGAAGCTATTGAAAACATTAAATCCATAATTCATAAATTTATAAATTTATCTCAAGATACTTTTCAAATATTATCAATAAATTAATAATCATTTTCTTTAAATATGTTTTATTTAATTAATAACTTCAAAGATATTTATACCACTAAAATTTTATATAAAACAATGCAGTATACAAATAAGCAATATTTAAAAGATTTATTCAAAAAGGAAAGGAAGGTAGATTCCGAAAACGGAATATAGATGAAAAATGAAGCTGAGGAGATGAGGTAGATTCAAAAGAAAAGAATTGGGCACGAATAATTTATTTCAAACCATAAGAATTTAAATTTCAAATATTTATTCAAAATTTCTTTGTTGGGAAAAATACTTTTATAATAAAATACCTTTATAAATAAAATATTTTTATATCAAAACCAATTTTTCTTTCGAAAATACTTTTATAACTCAATGTTTTAACAAGTTTATCCTCGTTCTTGCAGACTCTGGCCATGCGTTGATCAGGCGCAAAGCTAGAATTCTTCAAGTACTTAGTAGACTTGTTTCAACACCCAGTGAAAATACTTGAAAACCTTTAAATACAGATATGGAAAGTACAATCCAAACAAAACAACCAAACCAAAACCTTTGTCCGATCATGGTTCGCAGATACACAATGGTTACGCCTGGGTCCCCCAGGAAACAATCCATATCCGTAAGCTTTCTCAGCCCTGCGAGTTACGCCATGATGACTAGTAGAGTGCAGGATACACAATGGTTACGCCTGGATCTCCCAGGAAACAATCCGTACCCCTAGGCAAGACTCAGCCAGGCACTTGCGCTACTATTCGCGACCTACACAGATTGCAGGATACACAATGGTTACGCCTGGATCCCCCAGGAAACAATCCGTACCCCTAGGCAAGACTCAGCCAGGCAATTGCGCTATGCATTCGCGAGAGAAAAAAAACCATGGGTTACGCCACGGTGGGAAACACTCGAGTATTACATCCGGAAAACCGAAAATCAGAGAGAATAATATCGATAGAATGAATCCACGATGTGGCCACAAAGCGGATATCAAGCAGAAGGCACTTTCCATATCTTTACTTCGAAAATATATATCATATAGTACCTTTTCAAATCACTTTCAAATATCATACTTATATAAAGTCCATTATATATAGGATTCCCTTTTTCCCAAATCGAATACTTTCCAAATCAATAGTAGATCAAATCATACTTATATAGACTTCGATTATATAAAATCTCTTTCCAAATTGAGTACCTTTCAAATCAATAGATTTCAAATCAACTTCATACTTATACAATCCGTTTTATATAAGTTCGACCACTCCCAAATCAAGTGCTTAGTAATCTAAGGTTCTCAATTTCAAATCATTTCAATATCAATTCAGTTTCAAAATCATATATGATTTCACCAAATTTTCTTCCGAATTAAATATCTAATATTTCAAAGTTCCCCAAAAAAAATAGGTTTAGAAAATTATCCCATTTTCCAAATTAAAATAATTCAAGTCAAACAGATTCATTTCCAAAAATCACCATATAAGTACTGGTTTTTGATTCCAATTTAATTTCAAAACCAAATATTTTCCCAAAATTAATTATACTCAAAATGGTTTCCAAATTTATAATTATCCTTTTTTTTTTACTTTTAAACTATCTTTTTCTATGTGAAATATCCAATTTACCTTTTTGAAAACCATTATTCAACTATTTTTTTTTTCAAAACATTTCAAAACTAAATTTATATTCTTTATCAAACATTTTACACTCTTCGAAATTTCTTAGCTTTGAAAATTTTAATCTCGATTTGGAAGTGTTCGATCAATCAAAATAGTTAGGGAAATCAAATTTTAAATTCAAGAGTTGAAAATCAACAATAAATCAATTATTAAATCTGAAACTCGAGGACTGAACACCGGTCTCATTTTAAATTGTTTCAAATATATACATATATCTTTCGAAAATATCAAATTATACTTCGGAATTTGAAATCATAACGGCTTTACAAAATCACTCGCATAGCGAGCTATTAAAGTGGCCTCTCCCCCACTCTGAAACTCGAAAATCAATGTCGATGATGCGTGCACTCATCACCGAAATTATTTTCCAGCGACATACGTGAGTTCTGGACTTCTATTTTCTTGAAAACTTCTTTGAAATTTCTTCAAAATTATTGGAATTCTTTTGAACTTATTTCAAACATTTCTTATTCGGAAAATACTTTTAAATCGTATTATTTATATATTTTTTCCCAAAATCTTAAAACCAATTTCAAAATATCGGAATTCAGTTCTCGAATTTCAAATTTAACCCTTCAGTTATAAATCCTTTTTATATAAATCACTTTCTTATAAATTTTCAAAATTTCCAATCCTTTCAAAACTTTTATATATAGAATAACATTTCTTATTCGTTTTATATATAGGTATATAATCCTTATCGAAAACATTTTCACTTTTCAATATAGAATAAAATCATAGTTATCAAAATAATAATTTCGTATAAAACAATTTTAAAATACAACAAACTCGATTTTCAAAGGATGATTCAAGAATGGATTTCAAAACAAAGATAGAGATTTAATTTAGAGGAACTCTAATCAATAGAATCCTGATTCGAAGATAGGCTCAAACAAAGTTGAGAAAATCAAATTACAAAATAGAAGATGGATATACTTCTATAAATCTCAGGCGACCTTAACTGGGTCAACCGTGACTTCAGGAATATAATTGATGCGGAATTCTAAAGAAAATCGACATTCGATTGCCAGAGATAGAATTCGGCATACCAAGATATAGCAGCATCGTAAACCGAGGATACAGAAATCTTCGGTGAATCAACGCCAATTGTAAAGGAGTTTTCACCCCCTTTACAAAACATACAGTGGAGTTGTGGGATACTCCAGAATCAAACGAATATAAATAGGGAGAGACAGAATGAATTTCGAAACCGAGGGACATTCCAAAATTCAAAGGAAATCGAGTCAAAGGAAGAGATTCAACTCGAGCGAAAGTGATTCTGTAAACAAATTTACCGTATATGCTAAGTTTTGCCTAGAGCCAAAGCTCTGATACCAACTGTAACGACCTGCTATTTTAGACCATTCAAATCGACAATAAAACCATACATGTCCGACTTGAATAATTCAAAATACCGAATTGTTAATAAAATTTGGCAAAACTTAAAATATACAGTAAATAAATCAATCATAGATCACTTACACAGAGTAATACAATGCAGCGGAATAGATAAAGAATAGTAGTTCATGAAGCTACTATATACCTCAGCGTTAGAAATAAAATATAACCGAATAGTTCAAATGCCATGAAGTCTCCAATGTAACAGATGGCTTCTCTGAACAAATCAACTAGATGACTGAAGGGATAGATAGCTGGATCTTCAAGTAAAGCTCCAACTTCAAAGATGAGTCTCAAATGCTGTATCTCTCAGTCTGACCCGAGCGTAAAGCAAAACACAAAACACTCGAGTCAGGATTAACATTCTTATATCTATAAATCTAACTCAAGTGAAATATCAACTGAAATATAATTAACTTAGAGGATGTTTGGGATAACCATCCTCTAAGGGTCCATGGAACTATCTAAAAGATAGAAATATACACTATAACACCGTAGTCTTTTCAACTTAATTTATACTTCAAAACAAAATATCATTTTCAGTTCAAATATCTCTATACTTCACAAATAGTATTTTTATATATTAAATAATTTGTACAGTAAAGAAATTTCAATTCCCTCAACTTGACAAATCGTTTAACATCAACCTGACCACCCCATTTAAATCTATTTCAATCTCAATTTATTAATTTAAATTCAACTCAATTTCTAAAATAACCACTTCAATTTTATCGATTTCAAATTCGGATTTGAAATCACAAAATACCCTTTATGTTCAATATATTTCAAAACTTTAAGTATTCAACGTTTCAACTAACTTTTTAATTAATTTAGTTTCTAAATACTAAATTCAACTATACTGATTTCAAATACATATCTGAATCTCAAAATAAACCATTTAAATCCCAATATAGTTCAAAGCTTTAATATTTAATTAAATGTTCAATTTAATAGTTCCATATAGATCTCGATTTAACCTCATTATTATCTAGTCTTAAATAATCCCTCATTAGATACAATATCATTTAAGTAACCTTAAATTACATTTTACTCAATATTTTCTTTAATTTATTTAAACGTGAAATATTCATTAAATCGCTTAAATAAAAATCCAGTTACAAAATCATACCCTTAAATTTCCCATTCAAAAATTTCAAATTGATTTAATTGAATAAATCCTTATTTAAATACCATTTAGATAAACCCACATTTATCTCCCAATCTTAGTAAATTGCAGAATACTTTTGGAATAAAATTTATATAAATATTTAGCATAATTTATGTATTAAATCAAATTTTTACTAAATTAAATATTATTAAATCTATATATCATTAACCTTTATATATAAAAAAATTTAAGGATTAACATTTAATAAGACCATATATTTCTTTCCGAAACAATGAATTAAATTTCAAAATATTTATATATATGGACCAACGATGTCTGTATATATTTCTTATCATATGGTCAAGTGTTACGGATATTTATCATTTCAATCCGTACACTAAATGTATACGGGTGGATAGCATTTCAACTCGTAATCCCAATTCAATTAAATTAAAATCGCTTGGGTTTATCATTTCAACCCATAACGATTTTCTCCTATTCTAAAGTCTGTTCGGGTATGTATCATTTCAACCCATAGTGATTTCTATACTAACAGGGAACTTGCAGAGTGATAACAGATATGTAAATATAATAACACAGGCATATATCATCAAAATAAATATATAAACAATAGGATATGGTGTCATGTCCCATAAGTGAATACTTACAGATAATAGCATATATAACAATTTAAATAACTACAGCCTCATATTTCAATTGTCGTCCCAATTGAAATCAAATTTAGTAAATAAAAGAATGTAAATCGTGAGTGATTGCTCACCTTTCGAGGTTAGAGGATATAGACAACGAAGTTGAGTTACGAAATCCAAGCATGAATTACGAAGCAAAGCACGAAGGACATGGGTTTGTCGGACAAGCTGATAAATAGGAGTTGATGAAGTCAAATCAGAACTGGATTGATAAGGATAGATGGTATAATTGAATAGATACACCGTATAAAGTTTATGTATGTTTATATACAAATCATTTTCAAATTTTTAAACCCATATTGATGTAATATATATATTATTTTCTCTTCTTAAAAATCAATATGTTACTTTAAGGAAAATAAATATACAACATAAAATCATCGGTTTAAATTTTTAAACCCATGATGCAGCTATACAAATAAACGTATAACAAGTAGATTCTATGTTAAATATATTTATGCTTATACTTTATAACCAGACTTATACAGAAAGAAACTGTCGATTATAACTTAATATAGTACGCGTGTAAACTCAGGTATTAAAACTGACACACTTACACAACTTAAAGTATATAGACTGACCTGTTACAAATATCCTATAATATAAAACCGATAACTTTATTTAATAACTACAGATCCCTTAACTTATATACAAACCAAACTTATATACGCGTAAATTATAAATTATATACAACAGCTTATGTGTATACTAACTAACATCTTTAAACTAATATATGAATGTACCTAGCTTATAACTTTTATAAACCTTACATATAAATGTACTGTGTTGTGTTTTTTTTTCTTTCTTTTTTTTTTCTTTTTTTTTTAAACAAATTTCAAATAAATCTATAAATATACTCACTTTAAAAATCAATGTTATTACAACATATTTAAAAACAAACTACAGACTAATATAAATTTATATAAAAACTATGACACGTATCATCAATCAAATCTACCTTTAAAAAAAACTATACCAAATTTATAACTTACTATATGTATACATAACAATTTACAAACTTATTTACTTATGTATGCTAACAGAATATATTAAACCTTTAGAACCGAATGCGAAATTTGAGAAGTATAAAACAACGGATACATAGCTTGATATATATAACTAATTAATAGGGCACTTGCCTAAATTATTCATTCCGATTTTTATAGGCGAAAGAGGAAGGGTAGGAAAGGTAAAAATATATATGCAGTTATCACTTTATATACTTACCACATAATATCTTCCATTCAAAAATACAGAGGCGAAAGAGGGGATAGGAACAACTTCACGGCAAGGATGGAACGTTGGCTGGAAGAGCAGCATGCGGGAACGGAGGTGAGGTGATTTTGATGGGTTGAGGGATGAAGGAAATTTTTTTTTTATTTCACAAAGAAGTGGGTTGCCTTTTGTAGTAGATAGGAGAGATAAAAGAAGTAAGTATATATCAGTAAAAAGAGGAAACGTAAAGGAAGGAATAAAAGAAATGAATGGATGCATAAAGAACGTATAGAATTTTATACGTTCAAAATCAACGGTGCAATTAAAGCAATTTTTATTATTTGTCAGGTTATACGTTTTATATTTATTTCTTTCCTAGATCTCAATTGATATCCGATTATAATATGCAGATTTATTATTATGATCAAACGTTCAAAAAAAGTTATCACCCAAAATATAGAAATGGCATATCAACGTCTAGAAGCATAGATTTAGGAAAAAATATTGAAACAATAAATTAAAGGAAATATAAAAAGGTATGTACCAATCAATAGTCAAACCCTGAATTTAGGGAATAAAAAGGTGAGCTACTATTTGGTCTTAACCGATAGAAAATTTGAATGGACATGTAAATAAAAGTAATTGATACTGTGAAGTCCCCTGATTTCGGGAGAATTATTTAGCAATTAATTGTTTACCTTGGGTAGCACTTTCAAATTTGAAACTGAAGGAAGAATGAATAAGAAACGGCTACAGATCAATTAAAGAAGGCGAGGAGTGTGCGAATTTGTATTCCCAAAGCAAAATGGAAAAATATAAAGAGAGGCAGAAGAATAAATTGAAAAGGAACGTTACGCATGATTTCAGAGAAATAAATAAAAGTAACGACTATTGGTATAAAATCAACGCGCAAATTGAATGGTTTAAAGGAAGGAATCAGTGGACTGAAGGAAAGGAAAGGAAAGGTCAGCAATTAATAATTGTGACCCTAAATTTTGGAAAAATATAAAAGCAACGACTATGATTTAGCTGAAAATAATTTATGCCAAGAATGGACAGCACGTTTGAATTTTGAAATGGAAGGAAGGGATAAAGGAGCAGACAGAGGCAAATAAAAGAAATGAACAGAGAAAAAAAAACAAAGAAACGTACCATATGAAATAAAGTGTAATGATGAGAATGGTAACGTCTGTCCATTGACATACTTATTAAAGCAATTAAAGTGAAACGAAAGGAACGGTGAAAAATTAGCCCGAAATTCAGGCAGAAATAAAACAAATTTTTATGTACTAGCAACGGTCACCCATTTATTTAGCTGACAAATATTAAGGCAATTGATTTATGCGCGTTTAAAATTTGAAACGCAAAAGAAATTAGATGGTCACGGATCTGGAGGAGGATATTTAGGAATGGTATATGAAGAGATATTGAAATACATTTGTGTCCATAAATAACGTAGATAGTGGACTAATAAATGAAATATCAACGTTTGATACATTGATTCAGCAGAAAAAAATTAAAGCAAATTTGTTACCATAGTTTGGAGAGCAATAAGGGGGAACGGATATTATTATTAAAAATGAAGGATCTATGATTTAGAATTTTCTTATGTAAAAATATTCAGGCTTAGAAATAATTTTTTTTTTATCAGCAATATTTAACCGATATAGATTGAAATAGAAATATAAAAAAAATAAACTCCCATATAATTAAGTGAAAATTCACTATTTGCTGTATCTTCATATACGTATTCTAAATATAAAATTTTTATTTCAAAATTCAATTATTTAAAATTTTCTCAAAATTGAATTAAATATGAAAATAAAACCATTCAAAACTATTAAAAATTATGGGTCGTTACAATCGGTATGGCTCCTTTCGAAACTCCTTACGGAAGACCGTATCGATCACCATCTTGTTAGCTAGAATCGGGAGAAAAGTTAGTTCTCGGCCCCGATTATATTCATGAATCTTTGGAGAAGATTGATATCATTAGACAGAGAATGAAAGAGGCTCAGAATAGGAAGAAATCTTATGTCGATCATCATAGGTAGCCTTTGGAATTTTCTGTTGGCGATCTTGTATTCATTCGTGTTTCTCCGATGAAGGGTGCGGTGCGTTTTAGTAGCCCTAGGAAGTTGGCTCCTCGTTATATTGGACCATTTCCTATTATGGAACGCATTGGTCCTGTTGCTTATCGTGTATCGCTACCTATCCAGTTTTCGGGAATTCATGACGTATTTCATGTATCCCAGCTTCGTTGATGCCTTCGAGATTTGGATTCTAGTATTGATCCTCATATTTTGCAAGATCTTGAGATCTCGCCCAACTTGTCTATTGTGCAAAATCCTATTCGTGTGCTAGCTTTGGAGGTTAAACGCCTTCGGAGAAAAGAAGTCCCGCTTGTAAAAATTCAATGGTCTACAAATCCCAAAGATTGCATTTTGGAAACCAAAGGATGCATCGAGCGTTCTTATCCTGGTTTTCTCCCATCTTCGGGTGGGGGTGAGCATTCTTATCCATCTTTTCCATTTTAATCTTTGTTGTGATGAATTATTTGTTTTATTGACTGCTTCTAGTATGAAAATTACGGGGACGTAATTTTTATAAGTGGGGAGTCTGTAAGGATCGTAATTTTTGAATTTCTATCGTAAAAATTATTTTAAAAAATCTGTAACGACCGTGATTTTTGAATTACTGTCAGAGTAAATATTTTAAAATAGGAATTTTAAATTTAAATATGAGAAACAAATTTGCAATGCAAAAGCTTTGCAAAGTCAATAAATGCTTCAAGTAGTGAACGTTGAAAATGTGGTGCATTTCCTTCTTCACGTGTAAATGGAACAAGTCCATTTCAAAAACAAAAATGAACTCTATGCTGTCACATTCATTTCATAAAGCTAATATTGAAATTGCTGTCATCAATTAATGCGTGTGTACTTCGTTTTCTTTATGTACATCCCCTCTTCAATGCCAGTTGTTTGCGCCAAAATTGGTCACAAACACCCAATAGTCGTGAAAGCACCCGTTTATCAACACAAATCAACAACAATCAATATAGAATTCAGATCTAAGCAACAACAATCACAATAACTCGCAGATAACAATCACAAACACAAGATTTATAGTGGTTCGGCGATCTTGCCTACGTCCACTTTGAAGGTTTCTCTCTTTATTGATTCACTTGATGATATTAATCGATTACAGTAGATGGTAACTTTGGAATCTGAATACAACAGCGATAATGAAGTATGGAATTCAATCCGGCAGAGTCTGGACGTTCAATGGTAGAAACTCCCAAAGATCCCCTTTTCTTAAGGCTTCAGGGTGCTATTTATAGGCGTAGGAGGCCCAGATCTCGCTCAAACTTTGGGAGACTTCTTCTGGCACGTGAGTGGGCCCACGCGACCGACCCCACCAAGTTTCGACTCGATCTGATATCGATTCGAAGTGAGTTTGAACCCATCAAGAAATGGTCCAATCGAGCTGAAACTTGGCAGGAACAATCTTTATCATGCATGGAAGCTACTGTGAAATTTCGTTGCATTTGGATCAGTGGTTTAGGAGATATGACCGATTCAAGTTGTGGTTTTTCGTGAGGGCTGTTGCATTCGAACCCATCACTTCGAATCCATCCCCTTCGACTCGATCGGTCACGTGGATCTCTGGTGACGTGGCTCGCACTCCTTGCATCGATCCTATTTTATCTCCGAGTTGACCGCTACGCACCCATGTTCTTCGCCTCGTTTGTATCAGTGGCCTTTGCATAGTTTGAATCAATCAACTACGTAAGTCTCGTGTTGACCTGCATCTGCCTAGTTCGAATCGAGGAGAGGGGGCCTTCGCATCGATGGTAAGTTCGCATCGATACATGTGATGGATACGAACTGAAGCCCCATGATGGGTTCGAACGATCATCGATTCGAACTAGGCACTGGCGCGATCGATATGAAGTTCATGGATACGAAGACGCGACCCATTGATGGGTACGAAACAGTGTTCTAGTCATGTATACGTACGTGCTGATGGATTCGAATGCAATCGATTCGAAGTACATGATGGCTGCTGGATTCGAGGCACGGCTATGTCTCGTGGGTTCAAACTACTGCTAGGACGATGGGTTCGAACTTCATGGATTCGAAGGAAGGATACTGGGTGGGTTCGAACTTCATGGGTTCGAAGCAAGGACACCGGATGGGTTCGGAGTAGATGGTTTCGAAGCAATGGGTTCGAACATAACCTCTGGCCATCGATTCGAACCATGGGTACCAACCGAACAAGGGGCTATCTTTCTCAAATTGAAACCATCATATCTTGAGCATACGAACTCGGATTGACTTGAAAATTGAAACGCTGGCTTCTACAGCTTTGCTTGTCATGTCTTATCAATTGTGGCCTGATCCGAGCCCGGACAAAATTCGTCGATATCCATAGTGAAGCGAAGTACAACCAATCTCTGAGATGAACTGTTTCTTGTTTTCGAACAATCTTTTGGTATCACGGCTTTACCAAAAAGCGGGATAACATTTGCCCCCCAAAACATGCCTTGCGGTAGGAAGGTGTGTTTTGCAATGCCTTGAGTTGGATGTTCATATCCTATCACCATCCTGTAAAGAATTTGATAGTTTCATATGTACTCCAATGACGATCATTCGGGATCGAGCTATTTGGGATGAAGCGCGGCCGTTCATGGTCAAGCGCCTAACTTCAAATGATGATCGTTCGTGATCGAGTCACTTGAGGTGAAGTGCGACCGTGCGCGGTCAAGCGCATAAATCCATGCGTCGATCGTTCGGGAAATAGTCATCTGCGGTGAAATGTGACCGTTCAAGGTCAAGCGCTTAACTTCAAATGACGGTCATTCGTGATCGAGTCATTTGAGGTAAAGTGCGACAGTGCGCGGTCAAGTGGTGGACCTCAAATGACGACCGTTCACGATCGAGCCATTTGAGGTGAGATGAGTTGTGCCGTTCGGGGCGAGCCGTGCCTGTTCGAGGCAAGTTGTGACCGTTCAAGGTCGGATGTCATTCGTGGCGAGTGGTGACTGTTCGAAGTCGGGTGTCGTTCGTGGCGAGTTGTGACTGTTCGAAGTCGAGTGTCGTTCGTGGCGAGTTGTGATCGTTCGCGATCGTG
Organism: Allium cepa; assembly: GCA_030765085.1. Taxonomy (NCBI): domain Eukaryota; kingdom Viridiplantae; phylum Streptophyta; class Magnoliopsida; order Asparagales; family Amaryllidaceae; genus Allium; species Allium cepa. Next base: position 378,546,381 of record CM060942.1, on the reverse strand, counting down.
TGCCGTTCGAGGCGAGTTTGCGTGCCCGGGAGGGCTTGATGTTGTGGATACCAGGGTCACGTTTGGGTGAGTTCCTGGATTGTTTGTGTGCTTGTTGGAGGCGAATAAGTGTGCCCGGGGGGGCTTGGTACTGTTGATACCAGGTTCACGTTCGAGTGGGTCCCTGGATCATTTGTTAGGGTATATCACTATCTCAGAGCATGCGTAAGGACCGTTCGCGACCCCGTACATGTGCAAGCAGCTTAGTCATTTCAGAGTTATCAGAATAAAATATCTATTCAATGGGTGAATTTTAAAAACAGAAATGTCCAAACAAACCAAGTTTAAATGTTCAAATCAAAACGAAACAACAGCAAAGCAAGGATGTCAAAGTGTAAGTTCCCACTACGAAGCAATCAATGATCATTCATAGCATGCCTGGAGAACGTTCGCGATCTCGTACATGTGTAAATGATTTAATTGTGTTAGTGGAAGCTTACGACTTGTTCATCGTTATTTTAATTAATTGATAACCAAACGATGTCCTGATTCAGGGTTGCCCCTGGCTGATGTAGATGGTGGCCGCTCTGGCTCCACCGTTGAAGCTCGCCTCCTCACATATTGAAGGAGCATACCGTTTCTGATATGTCCTTCCACCTCGTCCTTCAGGTGCCTACAACCATTAGTGTTATGACCAATTAATTCATGAAATGCACAAAACTTATCTGATCTCCTTTCGTCAGAAGTTGGATCCCTTCGTATCGGTCTACGATAGGGAACCTGCTCTTTGGTATCCTGACAAATCCTCTCCAAACTCTCAGTCAGCTCGGTGTAAGTAGTGAATCGCGGCTCCCTCCGTTGCCGATTTGACCTGTCATTATAATCCTCAGCCCTTCGTTTTCCTTTATCTTTGCCTGAGTCCTTTTCGATAGGCTTTTTGTCTTTAAGCACGTAAACTTCTATTCCCTCTCCCTCTTCTCTTTCTGCATTCGCATCCTCTAATCGTAGAAACTTTTCTGCCTCGTTGTAGAATTCCTCTAGATCCACGGGTGGATCCTTAGTCAACGAATTTTTGACCTCTGTGCCATCAGCTACTCCGGACACAGCTGCCATCACCACCATAGATGGATCTGCTCGATCCACCGAAGCTGCTGCTGCATTGAATCGCGCTAGATAACTTCTCAAGGTTTCTCCGGCTTTCTGCTTTATGGTTGCCAAAGTCATCACATTCTTGGGTCTTGTAATGTGAACCCGGAATTGCCTCATAAATCTCTCAATTAAACCATTCCACGTTCCGATGGATCCATTCTCTAATTGTCTAAACCACAATGCCGCAATATCCGCCAAGTACAATGGAAAGCACCGGACCATAACCTCCTCTGATGCCCCCAGCACTTCCATATGCCTCATATACTTCGTTAGATGAACTGTGGGATCCGTTCTCCCGTCATATATGTCCAATAATGGTAATTTGAAATCCGGTGGGTTCCTAGCTCGTCTGATTGCTGGAGTAAAAGGACTCCTATTAACATCTTCCAAATCCTTGTTCACTAGTCCGCCTCTCATGGCTCGTCTGACTATCTCTGCCAATCTGTCATTGTCCCCGAGATGTAACCTTCGCTCATCACTTTCGACCTGCCCCCCGAGTCCACGAGGGAAATCTGGGATCTGCTCCCTTGATCGAGAGTTCACTCCTCTACTACTCCCGGGTTGTGCAGATGTTCCTCTCTCTCTCTCTAAAATTGGGTCAACGTTCTCTTTGGGCGTGCCCCCTAGCTCAGGTGCTACGCCGGATGGTCCTGCTCCGTTCTGGACTCCGGTTACTCCTTGATTCTATGCTCCAAGCTGTCCTATTTGTTGAAACAAACTCTGGATCAACTCCTCTTGTTTCTTCATCATTGTTTCCATCTCGTCCCTTGTGATGAAGATTGAAGCTTGGTTTGCTCCTGAAGAAGCCTCTTGACTTCCTTGGTGTTCGCTCCTCTCTGGCCTTTGTTTCTTACTTGTTTGTCTCGTCATGGTTCTTAGATCTAAATCTTTAAGCTTTCAAATTCAAATTATCCTGAATCAGCTGTTCTCGGTGAAAGCACCAAAATGTTTGCGCCAAAATTGGTCACAAACACCCAATAGTCGTGAAAGCACCCGTTTATCAACACAAATCAACAACAATCAATATAGAATTCAGATCTAAGCAACAACAATCACAATAACTCGCAGATAACAATCACAAACACAAGATTTATAGTGGTTCGGCGATCTTGCCTACGTCCACTTTGAAGGTTTCTCTCTTTATTGATTCACTTGATGATATTAATCGATTACAGTAGATGATAACTTTGGAATCTGAATACAACAGCGATAATGAAGTATGAAATTCAATCCGGAAGAGTCTGGATGTTCAATGGTGGAAACTCCCAAAGATCTCCTTTTTTGAAGGCTTCAGGTTGCTATTTATAGGCGTAGGAGGCCCAGATCTCGCTCAAACTTCGGGAGACTTCTTCTGGCACGTGAGTGGGCCCACGCGACCGACCCCACCAAGTTTCGACTCGATCTGATATCGATTCGAAGTGAGTTCGAACCCATCAAGAAATGGTCCAATCGAGCTGAAACTTGGCAGGAACAATCTTTATCATGCATGGAAGCTACTGTGAAAATTTCGTTGCATTTGGATCGGTGGTTTAGGAGATATGACCGATTCAAGTTGTGGTTTTTCGTGAGGGCTGTTGCATTCGAAACCATCATTTCGAATCCATCCCCTTCGACTCGATCGGTCACGTGGATCTCTGGTGACGTGGCGCGCACTCCTCGCATCGATCCTGTTTTATCTCCAAGTTGACCGCTTCGCACCCATGTTCTTCGCCTCGTTTGTATCAGTGGCCGTTGCATAGTTTGAATCAATCAACTACGTAAGTCTCGTGTTGACCTGCATCTTCCTAGTTCGAATCGAGGAGAGGGGGCCTCCTTCGCATCGATGGTAAGTTCGCATCGATACATGTGATGGATACGAACTGAAGCCCCGTGATGGGTTCGAACGATCATCGATTTGAACTAGGCACTGGCGTGATTGATACGAAGTTCATGAATACGAAGACGCGACCCATTGATGGGTATGAAACAGTGTTCTAGTCATGGATACGAACGTGCTGATGGATTCGAATGCAATCGATTCGAAGTACATGATGGCTGCTGGATTCGAGGCACGACTATGTCTCGTGGGTTCAAACTACTGCTAGGATGATGGGTTCGAACTTCATGGATTCGAAGGAAGGATACTGGGTGGGTTCAAACTTCATGGGTTCGAAGCAAGGACATCGGATGGGTTCGGAGTAGATGGTTTCGAAGCAATGGGTTCGAACATAACCTCTGGCCATCGATTCGAACCATGGGTACCCTATGGGTTCGAACCGAACAAGGGGCTATCTTTCTCAAATTGAAACTATCATATCTTGAGCATACGAACTCGGATTGACTTGAAACTTGAAACGTTGGCTTCTACAGCTTTGCTTGTCATGTCTTATCAATTGTGGCCTGATCCGAGCTCAGACAAAATTCGTTGATATCCATAGCGAAGCGAAGTACAACCAATCTCTGAGATGAAATGTTTCTTGTTTTCGAACAATATTTTGGTATCACGGCTTTGCCAAAAAGCGGGATAACATCAGTGTATCCAAATCACTGCCAGCATTATTTTCTTTTGACTTGTACAATTGTGAAAAGGAAAGTAGCCTTTATCTCTTCTTTTGTTCATTTTTCTTCCAGTTCTCGGCAAACAGGTTAATGGCAACTCAAAGTTTTGCTTCTTCTTGGATTCTCGGTTGTCAATTTATTCTGTAACAAAATAAAGGTGAGTGTAAAAATCAAGTTGCTAATTTACACTTCACTTCCTTTTGTTGACACTTTCGACCTGTTTGATTTTTTAGTTTCTTTTTTGGTCATGTTCACTTGCCTCTGCACAGCATGTTACAGGTCCTTGTCATCACTTATTGGTCTAGTTTCATTTACACTTTGTTACTGACTTGAGCTCGATTTGCATCTATGTGTATTGATTGTGTCCTGCCATTCACTATTGCACTGCTTCATTGATGCGCGCGCGTGCACACACACATATATATCATATGTAGCAGTGTTACATTTCTTGTTGTCTTGGTCGCACTTTTCTTTGTGCCAGGGCAGTTTTGGTTTTATTGAAATTTTGTCTACTTCATTGCGTGCATATAATTTGAATTATAAGTCATTTATTTTCAGTTACATCATAACTGCGTGAAAGGTTTACACAAGTCACCTAAAATTATTTTTCATGCGTGCGTTCCAGGAGTGTTTTATTTCAAGTATGCATTTTGCATGCCGATTGTGGTGCAGACTATATATAACCAAGATTATCTTAACAAATGCAACGTGTGTGCACGTTGTTGAATGAAAAAAAATATAATTTCAAAAGTTGGTTGTACTCATATGATGAAAATGTTACAGGCATGCAGTAGAGAAACATGGAAATCTTTTTGCACGGCCAGGGCATTTTCTTTCTTTTATATTTTAAACGTCCATGCCATGAATTTTTGCGTGTGCACTGGTATATAATTCCCTAACATAAATCGCATTCCTATTTCAAAACGCGTGCTTACACGTAAATATGAGTAGTTTCCTAGTCTAAGTCTTTTTTTTTTCTTTTTTACCTTTAAATACTGCGTTCCTAGCATGCGTATGAACATGTTCAAACACTTGTTTTTCCATCTATGTATACCGTGTACATGTAGATTTTGAAAAAATTAATGTCCAGGGGTTTTTCTTATCATGCGTGTTTCACTTACGTGCATGTAAAGTGTACCGGCATGCTCCTTATTTTATTTGATATTAACGTGTATAAGTGTACTTGGTTAGGAAAATTCCTTTTTCTACATGCAAACCATTTTTGCATCAATGCCTATAATATACGGAAGAGTACCCAGGCTTGCATTTTATTGTGCATAAGGTAGCACGTGCGCGTGAAAACGGGTATTATACAAAAAAAATGTGTTTTAAACTTTGTATTCGTGCCCATATATTATTGTTTTATTAAGGTCATTCAAATACATTTTAACTAATATCGTTCTTTTGGAAAAAATGGATATAAGAGTGTTACTTGCGTGTAAAAGTGTATAGTGCAAATCTTCATTTTATTTGGTACGTGTTTGATGTATGCATGAGAATAAAGTCCAAATTCATACAAGTACAGGTCATTGTTGCATTCACCCAAAAATATGTGTACAGGTCACGCTGTTCCTCCTGTACGTATCTACTTCATTCTTGCATATAGGTGGACGTGGCACAAGTTGCATTATGTTACATATCTCATTTTGTACAGGCAGTCCCATATTTTTGATGAAAATATAGTGGTGCAGTCCACTATTTAATTTACATTAAACTGGTTTTACGTTTTAAAACGTATTGTGTTGCCATTATTTTTATAATGGAATTTTTACGCCCCTATTATATTTTTGAAGTGTATTGTTTTAATGAGATTTTGACGAATAAATTTATTGTTGTTTTGACTTCAGTAACCGTCAATTTTAAAGTGAATTTTTAAGCGGTTATCCCGTAACATTGATTTGATATCTATTTTTACGGTGTTTTGTGAAGCACAATTTCCTCGTCGAAATTGCTATAGTTGTTGCTGTTTTAATCACATGTTTTAAAAATCATTTTAAAATAAAATTGTTTTCAAAATTTTTACAGTTTGCGCTTTCAAAAGAATGAGGAAGCAATTTAAATGCTTCAGCAAAATTGAGGACTATGAATCCTCACTTTTACTGATTCGCTTAATTCTGAATTGTCCATTTGAGAACGTAAAATGTTAATAATTTAAAATACACAATTTTGCACTTTCAAGGAAACGATGAAGAGGTTTAAACGATTTAGCAAAAGTGCGGAGTATGGACCCACACTTTTACTATTTCAGTTAATTTCGGACTCGTTAATTGAAATATTTGCCGATTTTGATGATTTTGTTGGGCTATCGAGCCACTCTGCTGGACCTTCGGGTCATTGGTTGGACCTTCGGATCATATGATGGACCTTCGGGTCAATTACCAGTACTAGACCTTCGGGTCATTTGATGGACCTTCGGATCGTTTGTTGGGCACCAAAAATATAGTACTTGGTAGGTTTCGGCCATATGAGATGCACGTGCGGCGTAGCTAAAACTCGCCATATGTGGGGATCGATCCATCTTTTATGTTGATTTTCTAGTTATCTTATTTTGATTTCTAGATTTTGTGAATGCTGATTTTCTAGTTATCTTATTTGATTTCTAGATTTTTGTATATTGTTGTTTTCGAATTCAACTATGAATTTGGAAATTGATTTTGATGGAGTTTAATGGGATTTCTTCCTTTAAACTATATTGATTACTATGTTGTATAGTCTCATCCGAGACTATAACTTGGTGTACATTCTCATCCGAGATTATAAATTTGCGTATCTCTGTTTTGAATTCAATTGGGAATTTAAAAGCTGATTTTGATGGAGTTTAAATTGTGATTTCTTTATTTGAACAATGTTGATTATCTATGTTGTATAATCTCATTCGACATTATGATTATTTTCTTAAGTGTTGTTTATCATACACTTATTTCTGAAGTTTAAATTAGACGGATCCGTTTATTATTTTCTTTTACATAATCACGGGTCAGACCGAGTTATTTCAGGATAGTCGTCTCTCTAATTCTGTTGCCGCTTCAGCTTTTGGGTTTACACTTCATCTTTTGTCCAGCCGTCGAGGTGTACTTTTAGTGTTGACTCTCGTCTCATGTATATTATGATGTATGCGTATATGTACATTTAGATCATGCGAACTATCGATTGGTGTAGCATGTATTCCAGACTTGTCTTCCGCTATATATCTGATATTTCTGTTCTGATGTGATTATATTTATCAGTTTTGTTGTTATTATGAGTTGTTCTGCATTTTTCTTTAGCCACCGTAGTTTCGTCTTAGATTTGGATTGAATTTATATCTTCAGGGGTAATTTACACAACTCCTATCGATGTAATCAATACTCGTCTAAGGCATAACTTACAGATGGTCGCTTCTAACAAGCCTTATTCTTCGCAATAGCAGACATTATTCCTTATAATAACCTTTGATATTGTGAGCATAGAGGTGGGGCGTCACATTATTTTTTCAACCCATATAAAATTCTAATGGATACTACTTTTATATTGATCAATTTTTATGGTTTTGAGATTTTCTATATCTGGAACTCAATTCTTTGAAGTTTATTTTCTGGTTTTATATTTGTGAGTCCGAGAATAGCTCTTTTTCTTTTGATCTTATCCTCCTCATAATCAAAATCATGTGATTCTTATTTTTAATTCAAAAGGAAAGAATTTTCAACAATTTTTCAGTTAACAAGTTTTTCAAATTTTGAGAGTAAGAGAGTCAAAACAAAACGAGAAGATGACCTATTTTTCGGGTCTAATTTTGAGAATTCAAGGTCAAAGCTCTACCACTTCTTCTCTATACTTTCCGCCCACCTCCATCTCAAGCCTTGGCCGAGCACTTTGAAGGAAGGAAAAGTTGTTCACTAATGTTTAAGTGGACTAGGAAGTAGTTTATGAAGCGTGGATTAGTTTGAATGTTGGTAGGAAGTTAATCGCTTTGGTTTATGGTGAGAAACTATATTCAATATATATATATATATACACACACACACACACATATATATATATGTATATGTATGTATGTATATGTATATGTATGTATGTATATGTTTGATGATGTGTTATGATTGTTATGAATGCTTATGTATGCTTCGATCATCAAGTATCGATTTTTTGATATGATTGTTAAATTTTTTTACCAATCATGTTAATACACATCAATATGCACAACGGAAATCACTTTCCTTTTGAAAATGAAATGTTGTATATGAAATGCTTAAATCTTTTGGAAGTAGTTTTAAATGAGTTAGAAATGTTTTATAAACATTTAAATATGTTTAAAGAAATAATGAAAGAAAATTAGGATTTCATCTTTTATATTTGAAATATGTCCAAAACAATTTTCTAAAAAATATCGCGGTTTTGCAGTTCGAAATCCAAAAAGGGATTTCTTTATAAATGATATCTTTAAATGATTAAAAATATGAAATAAATTTGATAAATCTATTAAAATTGTTTAAAAGAAATTTGGAATAGAAAATATGGATTTTGAAATATTAAAAAGTTGTTTAAATAAAATAAGCTTATATAGCACTTTCCAGAGCACTTTCATGCCGCGAATTCCATAACCTTTTGAATATAGTTTTAAACTTAACAATTCTTTCCTATATATATTTTGTGAATAATTTTAAAAGAATACTTACATAATTTAAATATGATTTGGAATTTTTAATAAGAGTTTTAATAAATGGTTAAGAGGAATTTTTTATACAGCTTAAACAAAATAGAAAGAATATTGAATGTATTAACAAACTGAGTATGTGGAAACGACTAGTACATTTGTCCCCCTTGTGAGATCTGAGAAGATAAAACAAGGTGTTTAACTAAGGTTAGGAATGGAGCAACTAGTCCCTGAACTTGCCTGGCCCATGTTTTCTCTTTTTAGGCGAAGGATGGAATAGATCAAAAGGAAAGCCCGGATGCTCTAAAAGATCATATTTAAGTTTTTCTAAGATAAAAGAAAGGAAACAAATTCTTTGAATGTTATTTAAGCACTTAACATCTTTTATTCTTTAATTGGATTTCGAAGGAACCGGGAACGGATTTGGGTGATTCCTATCCGAAAACCCCTTCAAACTAATTTTCGAAATAAAACATATTGAAGATAAAGATCGTTGAAGACAAAGATATTCATAATGTAGGATTACGTGCCATTAGTCCCTGGAGGTGAAATTTACCATATCTAAAGTGGCAGTAGTGCTCTGTTATGAAAATCTTCGATTTGCAAGAATATGATTTGAAGTTAAGAAGAAAATCTTTAATTAAGATTTAATAAATGATTTGGGAATATTCTCCCTAAGTTAAAAGTAATAACTTGAATGAAATAAATCTTCGATTTAGATTTAATGAATGATTTGGAAAGGTTTTTCTAAGTAAAAGAGAAAATGATTTGCAATTATTCTGGGATTTAAGAAAGGTTTAAATAAATCAAATGATTCAATAAATGTGGCTTGTTGATTTCATCTACTCTTAAAAAGAAAATGGAATAAATTGAAGAGAATATATCCAAGAAAGATATTTGATTTAAATTAAAGAAAATTGAGATATTATCCAAAGAAAAAGAATGAATTACTTAGAATTATTCTAAGACCAAAGAAAGAGATTTTGAAATCATCTGAATTGAAATTAAAGTGAAAATAGACTTAATAAATCCCGTATACTCATATTCACTTTTTATCGATAATTGAATTTCGAATGAACCGGGTCGGATTTAGGCGATTCCTATCTGAGAACCACTTCGAACCAGTCACATGTTCGAAGATTGAAGATGCTTGAAGACTGAGATATTGACACGAATAATAACGAGGGACTACTTGTTGATTAATTGGGGATAAACTCCCGATTAACTATATTGTAGCATTGGTCGTTTTTGTTATGAAAACCCTCAAAACCACAAGGCCTTCTTGCCTAGTAATGGCCGAGGAAGTTCCTTCGGTTTCGTTCGGTCCCAGAATGAACTTGTATGGATGAATGTCTGACCTTGCATTCCAAATCATAATGAGTGATCTCTATAAAAGTATTTCAGTTGGTGGCAGAGAAGACATCTTCTTTTAGCTTAACACCCTTTCCCGAGATATACGAGCTCAAGAAGTTATACATTTGTAGAAATCAGTCATGTGACTGTGCAATGGCAATGTGGCATTCAAGGTGAAGAAGATGTACTATGTGAAAAGGTAATCGTTACCTCGAGCCTCATCAACCGAAAATGATCGAAATAGGGTTAGATGCATATGATTATTCCCGATTAGGGTATGATCATCCCCTTTTAGATATATTTCTTCCTGCTATGAAGTTCGAGATGTAATTTAATGTGGTTTGTATGCTAGAGCACACTTGGTTAAAGGTCGGTAATGACTGAGGGATGACATATTCAGTAATACCTAGTTAAAGAGGTATGCCTGTCTTGTGTTGGTAGAGGGTAGATGTTTTGTGCCTCGGGACATCCATATAGAAGTGTACGCATTGAAAACTTGTCCCTTCACCTGGTCATTTGTACGGAAATCCATTCTCTAATAAGAACCTTTGGTTTTGTTTGTAGAGCTTAGTATGTTGGAATTGAATAATGGTAACAATTTCGGCTAAGATTAATAAGTTTATTTGCAAATATTCTCAAAGAATGTCACTAGAACTAATATCAAATGTTTTGATATAAATGTGTTTTAGTTATCATAAGGCAAAAACCCGTCCATGTTTATGTGTGGGCGTGTTCTTATAAGATACTCTTTCTTTTCAAAAGATTTTATTTAAAGGTTGATATATGGCATTTTCATTTATTATTGACTTTTATCACGCTGGTTTATCAAGCCTGATCTGGTATTTTCAATACTCGGGTCAGATCCGAGTAGATTTAGGTTTAGTCGAAGACGGTTGAAGTTTCCAGAGGAGAGTTAGAGATATTCATCTACATATGACATATTCTATTATCCGCTGCTGCATATTTATCTTTGTTTTGTAAGGAAATATGTTTATAACTGTCCAAGTTGAAATTAGATTAGACTCTGATATATGTATTTTAAAAATTTTCCACTATAAAGATATTGTTCAATATTATATGTTATTCCATTCGTGTGAGATTCTGTTCTTTCTATTTTTCTTCATTACCCATCGTTTTCCATCTTTTTGTGCAATTTGAGTTGGACATGCTGGTTTATTGTTGATCAAAGGGTACAGAAAAACGGGGCCTTGACAATATTGAATTGAAATGTGATGTTAAGTGTTAGTTTACTTTAAGTATAAGGAAAGGGTATTTGATCTTCTTACAAAATATTATTTTTATCCAAAACTTTTTCTATAAATAGCCATCCACATTCTTCACTTTTTACCATATTTCTTCTTCCTTTCTTAAGATTTTCTTCCACTCTTAATGGTGTCTTTCTATAATTAAATAATGCCAAAATATTCTCAAAAATAAAACAAAGAAAAAATATCCACAAAACTCCGTTCGAACCACCTCAAAACTCCTCCATTTCTCTTCCTCCGCTTACAGCCCTAACCTCCACCATCAAAATCTAAGCTAACCTTCCCCCATCAACCAAGACCAAGCACTCCTATCCTTACCCAAGCCAAGTCGAGCTATCTAAGTGTAAGCGTTCAAGGATTCGTAAGTTGAAAATGTCGAGTAGCGAAGCTATAGTCGATTCTTCGTTCGCCAAAACCAAACAAAGTGAGAACTCTAGATTGTTAAGTATGAAATATTTATATGATGTTTTGCAAGTTATAAATGTTTTTTGGTTGTTAATAATGATGTTGATAAGTGTTTGAAAAAGAAAGCAACCACCTTTAATAGGGCAAGTTCCCTCATCGGAATTTATAATGAGTATAAGAAGATTATTTCTATCGAATCCAAGTTGAGTATCCAGGCTTTCCTTTCGATATATTCCACCCCTCGCCTAAAAGAGAAAACTAATGCCAGGTAAGTTTAGGGCACTGGTTGCTCCATCCCTAACCTTAGTTACACACATTGTTTTCACTTATGCCTCTCAAGGGTGGGACAAATGTACTAGTCATTTCCGCATACTAATTTTCCCTTTAAATCACTTAACTATTTGTTTAACCACCTTTGAAATAATTTTGAATTGTTCGAATATCTTTTTAAAATACTTTATTATTTACTTAAAAATGTTTACATAAGACTTGGGAAAGAAGTGTTTAGTTCCAACCTTTATTTAAAATGTTATTAAAAGTGCTGCGAAAAAATGTTGCAAATAGTATTGCAAATAGTGTTTTGAAAGCTATATTCTTTAAAACGACTTTTATCTCATTTAGAAATCCATCTTCTCAACTTAAATAACTTTTAAAACATTTTAAAAGATTTATAGAATTTATTTCATATTTTTAAAATGATTATTTTATCAATTTTGAATTTTGGTCATTTAGTGCAAAAATTGGATTTTTTTTAAAATTGATTTTGGCATATTTCAAAATATACAAAATGAAATATTGATTTTCTTGTTTCATTTGAAAGATATGAATAAGGATTTATAAAATTCTTACTTCGAAGAATTCCAAAAAATATTTTTTTTCGTATGTTCGTTTGAACTTTGACGCGAAAATACAAACTACCGTTACGTGACACATCAAATTTTAGGCGTATTTTATGATTCTTATCCAAACTTTATCGAGATAAGTTTAAACACTTAGGAATAACTTCTAAGCATATTTAAACATTTTTCCAAAGGTATAAATGATTCCATATCACATTTTATTTCTTTTGAAAAGTGATTTCCATGTGATTATATGTCGTGTAAATTCGTGATTTGTTTCAGTATTTATATTCAATATACAACTAATAAAAATCCAAAATAATGTTTATAACCATTTTAATATATCCTAACATGTCTTATGAAGTTTCATATGAATTTAACAACATTTTCATCATAATGTCACATGATTGTCATTTACGTACATATTTGCTTACTAACTTTTGCAAATGACTTAAAGGTAATTGGTTTGATTTTGGTCGTGTTTGTTTCATGAAGCAATCAGCAAGGGTTAAGCTGATCAGGAATATTGAAGATGACTCGGAGCATCAAAAGAGTTATGCAGTTAAGAATTGAGGAGATTTGGAATGTGCGGTTAGAATTTGGATATTGTTTTAGTTTTATCCAATCAAAAGAGACATAAGGCTGGGTAAAACTGGAGAGCTAGCTCCAGAGGTATTTTGAGATTTTTCTATGTTCTCTGAAGATTAGATTTTGATCTACAAGATTGAAATGACAATTCGGATAACTAGAATTCATTATATTTCACATATTTCTAAGGAATATGTGTATGATTCTTCGAGTGATAGAATCGGCAGTTCAGAAAGATCTGGTAGTTGAGGTGGTTTGAGTTTAATCTGATATCTTATTCAGATTTGGAGGATCAGATGAGGAAGTTCTTAGTTATGGTAGTATAGTAATTAAGATTCTGTAGAAGCGAGTATTCCAGTATAGGTACCTGGAAAACTCTAGATGATATTAAGAAGTTCTATTCAGAATTTTCTGGATAGATAAAATTATTTGTTTGAATTGGTTGTTTTGGTTACTATAATTGATAGTGTATGATTGATTGTGTGATTACTGTTTGAAATTTAAATTCTTTAGCTGGGTTATTTAAATTATCTTTGCTTTTAAAATTTCGGGGACGAAATTTTTTTTTAGAGGGAAGGAATGTGACGACCCGGAATTTTGAGCAATATCAATCTAATAATCTTTGTTAATAATTAAATTGATTTGATCATTTTACATTATAAATTGATTAGTTAAAATTATTTCAAAGGCTGATAATAATAATTTGTAAATATCTATCAACAATTTTTCTTAACAATATAAATATGCAAGTATAATTCTTTTGAAAATTTATAATATTTTAATTTGGAATATTTATTTTGGCAATTTAATATTGGTAAGATTTATTTTCCTGAAGCTAATCAAAAATATTTTCAATTTATAATATATATGTATTGATATGTCTTGTAAATAGGAAGTTTTAAAAGCTAATATATATTCAAATTGTAATATATATGAATATATATATTATGATTTGGTTTATGTTTCAAATTTTAATACAGTAACTATCAAATATAATGTTGAAATGTTTTCTATTTGAAATGTGAATATATATTTGTATATATATATTTGAAATAGGAATTTTATTAATTTGAATTTAATAAGTATTTCCAAACTTTATTATAGATATATATATTTTTGTAATTTGAAAGGTTAATTTGATTTAATGCTTTTGAAATGATAATTGAGATTTAAATTTTAATAACAAAGTTAATTTCTTATTTTATAAACATATATTTTAGTTTTTGTTTTAAATAAGATTTAAATTTAAAAAGTTCATTTGTTTTTATTTTTCTTCTTCTTAATTTTATCATAAGATAAAATTGTTTTAAGAATTTTTATATAAAGAGATAAACTAAGTTTTTCAATTTATAAACAAGTGATAAAATTAAATTGATTTAAAATATAAGTTATTTATAAATGCCTACATGAGTTTACTTTTAAGATATTTATTAAAGTCTAAAGTTTATTTTTATAAGATAAAAACATTTTATAATATTAGATAAATACATTGCATATAGCTTAAATAGATTATTAAAAAGAAGATAACATCTAAAACATTTATGAAACATTAGAAAATACTTTTGTAAATATTAATCAAACTTTAAGGACACTTGTAAACATTTTAGAGTGTGTTAAAGAAAAGTGTAAGATCCTTATAACATTAAAGTGACAAATGTCTTTTTCTTTAATAATTAAATTTAAAATTTAAGTGTAAAATATAAAATAAGTTATATTCTTCAGCTGAATATTATCTCTTTTAACAAAAATGTAGTATCAAATAAAGATCAAAAAAATGAATGTAGAAAAAAAAAAGTAAAATGCAGAAATCTGTAAAATCTGGAAAATGTAAAGCAGAGGAAAATGCAAGTCCAAATAAGAGGGTAAGCTGGAAAATCAGTAAACAATGCAAGTTCAACTTTAAGTTCAATCATTCAAGAAAATTTATCAACATGAAGATCAGGAAAAAATAGCAGCTAGATTAAAACTCAACATGCAGAGAGTTTCAAAGGCCTGGAAAACAAAATTTACAGTTTTTGTTCTCTGTCTTCTGTTTTATCAAGGTGAGTAAATAATTCCTTTTAAAAAACTGTTTAAACCTGAAATTCATCATGTTAATATGGTTGAGTATTTTAATATTATTGAATATTTGGATTAGAATTGAGTGCACGTTTGAATTAAGATTAGTTGAATGCCTGGGTAGTTGAAAATTTATACTCTGTGTAAATTTGAAATTGACAGTTTCATCATAAAATTCAATAACTTAATTCTAGATTCATATGGGCCTTTGATGTGTAAGTAGAAGTTGTTTGTAAATGAGTAATCTATCACCTAAAAATATTTATAGGATTTTCAAGTGCGTATTTTACTCAGGGATTGTAAATTTACAGTAAAATATTGATTTGGGACAAAAAAATTTGTACTCAGATTTGAGTTTTGACTTGATAATCGAATGGTAAGTAAGAAATCATGATTTTAGGAGTTTGAATTACAAATTTTAGTTGAGTAACTTGTGTGAATTTGGGATTTGAGTGTTTTAAGCATTTTGACCAAATTGTGGCGAATGACGGCAAGGTGGTGATCGTGGTTGTGCTCGAAGGTGGAGGGGTCAGCAGTGACCATGGGAAAAATAGTTTGGTGATTTATCTTTGATTGTGGTGGCCGTAATCGTTCGAAGTAGGGGTATATGGTCAGCATGTTCATCGGGGCTTCACGGCGTCGTGGGGGTATCGGAGTTGACCGCACTTGTGCCGTAGGATCTGGGGGTTGTGGCGGAGCTAGGGTAGTGGCGGCGTGGTCTCTAGTGAGGCGGATGATCGGCGGTGGTCGAGTTTGATGGTGTGGGTTTCGAACAGTTTTGGTTGGAGGGCTAAATTTCGATTCTCGATCGAAATAATTTTTCTAGCTGGTGCGATTTGAAGTGGAGGTCATGTGTGACCTGGGGACGGTCAGCGTGAAGTTCGCCGTTGATCATCGACGTCGTGCACGTTTACGTGCACGTACGTGTGTTACTGCTGGGTTTTTGGTAAGAGAAGAAGAGGGGGAAAATTCGAAGACGATCTCGGGTTCGTATGGGTTGAGCTCGAAGCAGGTATAGGGTTTGGGATGCTCGGTCTTGTCGCGTGTTTTCTGAGTGTTTGCTCGAGGTTGTCGAGCATGTTTTTAGCTGGGTGCTGGGAGTTTGAAGCTTTAAAATTTATCAGTAAGGTCCAAAAGTTTTAAAGCAATGATAATGTGATTGTGTAGATAATCAAAGTTTTAAACCAAATGTTAATCAAGTTTTTTTTTAAAAACTAAATTTGTTTTCTAGTCTAAGTTTAAACAAATTTATATATAAATAATTATGAAAGTTTTAAAAATAAATAAGTGGATTTCGTGATTAAGTTTGTATTAAATTTTTATTAAAGAACTTTGGAAAGGTTTTAAGGATTTAAAGGTAATTTAAAATGTGTTTAACTATAAATTGATTTCTAAAATGTTTCATTTTGTTTCAAAATAAAGTGAAATGATCAAAATTTGGAAATCAGTTTAATAAAGATTTACCTTATGTGAAATTAGAAATTTTGATTTAAATAAAGCTAAATAAGTTTGGGAAAAGTAATTAAGATAATTAAATTTTCATTAATAATCAAGGAATTTTGGTTAATATAAATGATTTAATTTAGAAAAATGATTTTTCTTAATTTGGGATCTTTTTAATATAAGAAGTTAAGAATCATTTAAATGATTAATTAAATAATTAATTAAGTAATAAATTTGTGATTAATTAAGTTAACCATTTATGGGGTAATTTAATATAATTACTTGATGAAGTAATTAAGTAATTAAGTGGTTAATTACTAGATGTTATTGAGTAAGAGTTAATTACTTTATTAAAAGTAATTAAGTAGATGTGATTAAGGGTTAACCACTTTGGTTATTAATTAAAGAATTAATTAATAATTAATTAAAGGTTTAAATTATTTAATTAATGGTTAATTAATAAAAGGATTAAAAGTAATTAATTAAGAAAGAAATTAATTAACGAAGTAATCATTAATTAATGGAAATAATTAATGAATTGTTAATTAATAATTTAAGGATAATTAAGTGTTAATTATTAAATATATTTAAAAGTAATTAATCAAATGTGATTAATTAAAAGTAATTAATTAAGAATGATTAATTATAAATGATTAATCAAGTATGATTAATTAAAGATAATTAATCAAGAGCAATTAATTAAGTATGATTAATTAAGGATGATTAATCAGGTGTGATTAATTAAATAATTATTAAGGTAATTAAATAATAATAAATCAAGTGTGATTTATTTAGAAAGCAATTGAGTGATAATTACTTGGATAATTAAGAAGTTATTAATCAAGATGATTAATTAAATTTGTGGTTAAGGAATAATTACTTATAGTAATTCAGTAATTAATTAATCAAAGATGATTAATTGAAGAGAATAATTAAGTGATGTTTATTAATTAATTTGTAATTAATCAATGAATAGTAAGTTGGATTGATGATAATCAAAGTGATTAAGTAAGAATCAATTTAATTAAGGATTAATTAAATTATTTATGTTGGATCAACCTTGTGTATGGGTGTTTATTGATTGGTTGATAAGCATCATTGGATGAGTTAATGATATTAGTTGATATTATATGTCTTTGGTTGATATGTGATGATGTGAATATGTTATATCTGAGATGTGATATATGTTACTTTGTGATATATATGGATGAAGGTGATAATAGATGATTATCTATCTGTGTTGTGAATCATCCATTTATATTAAGTGATATTTCTGAATATCTACTATTTAATCCCTTAAGTACAACTTGGACATTAAAATGGCGTTTGGATTCGGTGAGACCGGGATTACGTCTCTAGATTTGGATATCCGAAAACCACATCGATTCCAATTAAACGTTAGGTCGTGAATCCAAGTGGAGCAAGTGAAGACTCGAGGTGTAAGAACTATACGTCGGTACAACTCTGTGGGTGATTCCGTAATGGGTTGGACAGAATAGTGCTTATAGATTCGAGATGGTGAT
This sequence comes from Allium cepa, assembly GCA_030765085.1. Taxonomy (NCBI): domain Eukaryota; kingdom Viridiplantae; phylum Streptophyta; class Magnoliopsida; order Asparagales; family Amaryllidaceae; genus Allium; species Allium cepa. Next base: position 378,528,608 of record CM060942.1, on the reverse strand, counting down.
TCAGAGTGCAAGGGCTATGGTCGTTGACTCTGAGGGTGATTCCAAAGTGAGTGCAACGAGATAGTGCCTTCGGTTTCATTCGAACCCGGAACGAACTTGTATGGATTGAATGCTTTCAGAACATCGTCAGGTGGACGATGAGCGTTCTAAGATAGATGTGTTCTATAAAGGTAATCGCAGCCTCAAGCCTCATCAACCGGGAATGGCTAAAACAGGGGAGGTGCAGCAAGGCTTCGTGGGTAGCTCCCACTGGAGAGCGAGATACATCCCTTTCTAGATGTCCCTTTTTATTTCGGCTTTGTGGCAGTTGGATCTGCAGCCAACTGCGGGGTGGTCTTGTTCGGGACTGTTCAGTAAGGATTGGTCCCGGCCTTGTGTTGAAGGGGAGTTAGGGTGGCTCCTCGGTACGGTGATCTAGGCCACGTACTGCGACGAGCAATACCCCAGTAGCCCTGCTATTGATGGAAACCCATTTTTCCTACGAGACCCTACGGTTTTGATTGTATTACCCACTTTTGTGGCTAGTAGCTGGAAGTTAATCATGTAACAATTTAGGCTATTTCATATTTACTTGAAAACCCAAGACACTATTATATTATCACTGGATTTCCTATCAAATGTTTTGGTTAGCGTAAGATAAAAACTTTTCCATGTTTATGTGTGGGAAGTCTTACGTGGTACCTTTCTTTTCAAAGGATTTTCTAAAGTTAAGCAATCTTAAACCGTTTACTCACACCAGACCCCTGTCTGACCCGAGTGTTTATTTTCCGTTTTATTAAACTCTTGGGTACTCATATTCTGTATGAGTAGTCAAGTAATTAGGGTTATCTTTGACGAAATCTGGGGAAGCTATGGAGCAAGAGGCTTCAGCGTGTAGATTATAATTAGAGTTTCCACTGTGTTGTTATTCTGTATGATGTCTTGTATTGTATTAGACAGTTATAACTGTCTAAATTGAGATGTATAGTTGTGTACTCAGATGTATATGATACTATGTATATGTTCTATATTATATTTTCAATCGTTCCGCTGTGAGATTCGGATGTGTTGTTTCTTTTCTTCTCTTTCTTTTCTTCTTCTATCTCTTTCTTTCTTAATTAGTGATGCGATTTTTTGGTGATAGAAAATCGGGTCGCTACAACTTCATTATCATTTTGTTTCATATTTCATATCATTATGCATCCTATTTCATATCACATTTCATTGCATATTACATCATAAATTACAATGCATGAAATATCATAATCATTTGCATCACAAGTTGCACCTTATTTTGCATATCATCTCATGCTACATTGCATATGTCATACATTTCATACTGCATTACAAATTACATGTCGCATACATGTATACATAACGAGTGTATTTTATTTAGGGGGGTTTGTAGTATTGTATTATATAGGATTATTAGTTTTTGATTTGTTTGGTATGTTTTGATTGACTTGTTTGATTTAATTGACTTGTATTACTTGATTGACTTGATTGGCTTATTTGAATTGATTGATTTGTTTGACTTTCAGACATGATTGGTTTTGGATGTGTGTGTTGAAATAGACTTATACATATTTATGTAATGAATAATTATAATATAATGTCTTTCACATTCCATTTACTATACTTTATTCTAGTATTAGTTTAAGGGGGAGTTTTATAGTTTTATGGTTTTAGGTTGGTTTTTGTTGATGGCGAAGGGGGAGAAATATAAAATAGAGTAGTTAGAGTAGTAAGGCATAGATTAAGGGGGAATTATTAGTTTTAGGGGGAGTTATTAGGATAGAAGTAATATTTTATAAACAAAGGTTGTCATCATCAAAAAGGGGGAGATTGTTAGTCCCTGAGAAGTTGGTTTTGATGACAACAACCTTAGAATAAGATTACAAAATATAAATACTAACATTATATTTTAGATATATATGTATATGTAGGATTTTACCATGCAGGTGCCAAGAATAAAGGCTGTACAGTATAGAGATTCAAGATATCAAGATTGAAGACTCATGAGTGTCAAGATTATCAAGAGTTCAAGATTTCAATAATAAGTAATTTATTTAGGAATTTTGTTAAAACTCCTAGAAAAGCACTGGCATCGTAAAATCCAATTTATTCGTGGAATGGAATCCACTTCGAGCCTGTTAAAGGGATGGAACCCTAAGTAGGATGGAACCTACGAAAAATCTAGTGGAGCATTGTTTTGCATCCACAAACTTTTATTCAAATGTTCATACAAAATTATATCTCGTTTAAAAAATGATTTTAAAACCTTCCTTTTAAAAGAGTCAAAAACATCTATCCTAGTTTTAAATATTTTTAGCCTCAAAATAATCTTTATTTTCGAGATCAAATTATCCTTGGTTTTAAACTATCTTTTGATAATAATATATTTATCTTTTAATATTTATACTTAGATTTAAATATACAATTATAGTAAAATTTTATATATATCAAAATATTATTCTCTATAATTATTTATGTATTTTAACTCTAGTTAAGTATATTTATAAAGTTCAAAAATAGTTTAAATACAAGTTAGAAGTTATTTTCAAAGAAAATCAAATTACCAAAATTTCCTTTGGCATGTCGACTTCCTCAAGTACCCCATATCGATATGGTAGCAGTTCATTTCAAAATTTTGAATTTCAAAGGAAGTGTCTATTCGTCGTATCCTTTCACGAATGGACATGGTTGTTGTTCTACTATAAATAGGGGTAGTTTTGAACGAATTTGTGTTCATATTTTTATGGTTTTCACTCCTCTTCTTCTTCCACATTTCTTATACACATTCTTACCATTACTCTGCCGAAATCAACATTGAATCTCTGGTTTGATTCTCTATCACTATCTGAACAAGATCCTCAGTGCTATTCAGAGTTATAGACTTTTTTATAATCAATTTAGCGAGAAAAGGTTTGATTGTAGCCTTGGAAATCAATCAAGTGAGAAAAGGTGTGACTGTAGCCTTGGAAATCAATCAAGTGAGAAAATGTGTGATTGTAGCCTTGGAAATCAATTGGGTGAACTTGTTGTCGTAAAATCAAGTTTCTCTACCCAAAGGATTGTGAATCAAGAGTGGTGTACCTCGTGGCCTTGAAATCGAGGGTGTAATTGTGAAAATTGCTTTTGAAAGGAAATCTGTACTTATGTGCAGGACTGGATGTAGGGTAACTCCAAACCAGTATAAAATCCGATGTGTTATTTCTTTTATTTCTGGATTTGTGTTTGATTCTGTGATCATATCTGTGTCTGAATATTGCATACATTTGTGTTCAAATTAACAAAAAACCAATAGATTTAGTACTTCTTTAAAACACTATTCACCACCTCCTCTCGTGTTTATCCTAGCCTAAAGATACGTAATCCGCATTTCTTACATTATCAAATTATTTGATTTTTTTTAAACCTTTTTAGATCTTGGAATAATTCCAATCATGTTAACTCCGCCCCGGTTTTGACTCAACGACTTGAAAGATTACCGAACCAAAAGGTTGCCGACCTAACATGGATGTCGATCTAACGGCCTAAGCCCTAAGAGGGATACCGACCTAACATGCTTAAGATGGATGCCGACCTAATACCTCAACCAAAGTTACCGACCTAAGATGGTTACCGACCTAACACGGGTACCGGCCTAGCGCCTTAGAGGATGCCGACTTAACAGGAATGCCGACCTAAGATTTGAGGGGGTACCGACCTAAGGCTTAGGTGGGTAACCGATCTAATAAGGATGCTGGCCTAAGGTAGATGCCGATCTAACTGTCCAGGGAAGTTGCCGTCCTAACTGCTCAAGACAGGGACAAGATCACGAACTACACTTGGGTCACTACCGACTTACGACCTATGCTAGAACGTTCACGACACGGGCAAAGGAAGACAAGTCCGATGCAGCTACTTGGCACAGTGACCTCTTAACCGTACACGATTCAGGACTTACCAGTTAAGCCATGACTTGCGACTTGCCAGTTAACTCGTTCATGACTCACGACCTAGCTTGAGTCGTCCATGACCTAAAGCTACTAAATATAAGCCCGATGCTGTATTACTTATAAAAGGTTGTGTTGACTCGGGGGCGACTTGGGACTTATGCAAGAGAACCTTTGTGAAACCATGGGGTTTGCCAGATAAGTCAGCCACGACCCACCATAGGTCGGTCATGACTTACGACCCAAGGGGGGAAATTTCCCTATAAATACCAACCTACCTCAAGCATGGAGAGGACTCTTGGCCGATCTCTTTAAGCGCCGATACTCTGCTGAATCCTCGATTCACTCGACACTTCAAATACGGAAGGCATCTTAACAAACTTCAAGAGGAAATCTAACGCAATCAACATGGATTCAAAGAATTCTTCTACATCGAAGTTCTAGTTGTTTTTCTCATCCGTATTGTAATTGGAGATTGTTGTAAGGTTGTAATTGATTCAGTAATAAAGAGGATTAAAGTGGACGTAGGCTTACTTGAAGCCGAATCACTATAAAAACTGTTGTCTTTTCTGCTTTCTTTGTGACTTTTCTACTTGTTTGTAGTTCCCGTGTTCACGGGTGGTGCTTTCACTTAATCTCTATACACACCGGGGTATTAGCGTTCGATTTTAAACGTTAACATTTTTGGTGCTTTCACTGAGAGTTGAACTCAAGATATTTCCACCATTACTCCGCAAAGGTCTGTTGAAAGGATTTCTTTTAAAACCAGAAGTTTATTGGAAATAATGGCTCCTGGGAGAAAACGAAGTTCTGTAAGATCCGACAATGTTCAAGAGAATACTGCTACCTCTCCTCCTTCAAATCAAGCAGCTCCAACTGTTGGAGTTACGCGAGCAGAATTGGACGCCGTAGTTTTGGGGTTGAATCAACAATTGAATGCTCAAAATGCGTAGTTGGAAGCTCAGAATGCTCAGAATGCCCTGATCTTAAGTAAGTTGAATGATCTGCTAGGAGCAAATCTTCAACCGGTTAATAATGATGGGAACCCTACTGTGGGAGTTCAGGATGTTGAAGGGAACATTTCTCAAAGAGCCGCAGACCCTTTAGAAAAGACTTCTCCTCAAGCTGGAGGATCAGGGCCGCAGTCGACCCTCCGTGAACGATTGTCAAGACAGAATTCAGAGAGAGTGGATGTTGTGTGCCCTCCAGAGCCTCTAAATGATGAAGAGTATTTTTCGGGTATGGTTCGTCAAATCATGAAGGAAAATATGCGAAAAGATGAAGATGAGAAAGAGTGGGGTTTTGCTCCAAGCAAAACTCCATTTACTGAAAAGATCTTGAAGGCAGAGTTCCCAAGGAAATTCGTTCCCCCTACTATTCCGGCCTACAAGGGGACGAATGATCCTAACGAGTTTCTGTACAAGTACGACTGGCATATGACAGGTGCCAGAGCGTCTGATGAGATCAAGTGTCGATATTTCCTGGTTTATCTTGAAAGTGTGGCTCTATTGTGGTTTACAAAGCTGCCAGTCAGGTCCATTGATCAATTCTCTGATTTGACTAGGAAATTCAAGGAGCAATTTCGATTGTATGCTTCTAAAGCAAAGGATATAATGTCGCTGTCAAGTCTAGAGCAAAATCTGGGAGAATCTATCAGATCATTTTTAAATCGTTTTAACATAGCATTGGCCGAGGTTGATAATGCTGAGCCACGCATGGTCCTAACATACTTGATGAGGGCGATTGACAAATTGAGTGAATTTGGAAAATGGCTGAAAATGAAAGAACCAAACTCGCTTGACAAATTCTACAAGAAAGCGGATGAATTCATGCGCTTGGAGAGCCTCCAAACACCGACTAAGCTGGTATCAGCAGAAGCCGGGAACAATAGTGCTCCTTCGAACAAGAAAGAACCTAACACTCAGAAAAGGGGAAATGATGGTGGAAAGAAACAGGGAGATGCTAAGAAAGGCCGTTCTTTCAATTTCACACCCTTGACCGATACCCCTGAGAACATCTTCTTTGCGACCAAGGATGATGTCAATTATCCGACACCACCTAAAATGAGAATTGGGATTAAGATGGAAAAAAATGGAAGGTTCTGCCGGTTACACAACCAGCCCGGCCATGACACCAACGAATGTCGTCAGTTGAAAGAAGTAATTGAACAACTCTTGAAGGAAAACAAACTCCAGCAGTATGTGAAAAGAAATAGAAATGCCCCAGCCTCGTCGACTCAAGGACAACAAGTTCCCGCTCACCGTCCTGGCTCAAGTGAGAAGGCTGTAGAACATGAATCGGAAAGACCTGTCATCAATATAATTACTGGAGGACCTCACCCAGCAGGCAAAAGCTGGGGCGAGATGGAAAGTTATGCCCGGGCCTTGAGGCATGTACCAGTTGAAGAGAATGTTTTTGTTTTAGAGAATGATGCGCCTTTAAAGCAACAAAAGACTTCCACGGACGATATTGTATTCAGTGCCAGGGATTCTTTAGGTATCGAAGCTCCGACCATAGATCCTTTGGTCATATCCGCTGGTATTGGGCCGGCAACTGTGAGAAGGGTTCTAGTTGATTGTGGAGCTTCATGCAACATCCTCTTCAAGAAGACCTTTGATCAAATGAAAATTCCAATGGCTGACGTTTAAGCTTCATCACTTAAGATTGCTGGGTTTGCTGGAGAACCCAAACAGCCGATTGGGACCATAGATTTGTTTGCAAAACTCGGAAAAGGACTGAGGAAGGTGGCTCGAAAGCAAACCTTTATAATTGTTGAAGAATTCTCTGCCTACAATGCCTTTTTAGGCCGACCAACTCTTGCTGCATTTAAAGCTGTTCTTGCCCCGTGGTGCCTGACCATAAAATTCCCCACGGATAATGGAGTTGGCGTGATTAAAGGAGACCAAGATGCGGGACGAGAATGTTATCTTACAGAGCTGCATGAATCAAGGAAAAGAGAGATGGGAAAAGGTGCGGCGGCTCCGTCCGCACCAAAGAACCAACCTTGTAGCAATTACAGGGTGGACCCTGCACTGGTGAATGTAGTGTTGCACGAAGAGAGATGGATCCAAGGAAAGCCAGTGCAGGGGAGAATAGGGTAGTACCGGTAGAGGTAACAGTGCCGGTATCCGTTGACCCAAAGGACCCGAACAAAGTGCTGAATGTGGGTTCACAACTCAACACAACGGTTCAGAATGTTCTGATTTCATTTTTGAAGGCAAATTTGGATGTATTCGCTTGGACTCATGCTGACATGTGTGGAATATCCCCAGAGATTGCAGTACACACTCTGAACATTGATCCAAAATTTACACCTGTGAAACAGAAAAGAAGAACTCAGGGTCCTGAGAGAACGGCAGCGTTAAAAGGAGAAGTGGATCGGCTCATGGAGAACGGTTTCATTGGAGAATCTACTTATCCAAATTGGGTATCAAATCCAGTGCTGTTAAAAAAGCTAATGGAAAGTGGAGAGTGTGCATTGACTTTTCAGATCTGAACAAAGCCTGCCCCAAAGACTGTTTCCCGCTGCCCAGGATTGATCAGCTGGTGGATGGGACGGAAGGGCATGAATTATTATCTTTTATGGATGCATACTCCGGATATAACCAGATTATGATGCATGAGCCAGATCAAGAGGATACGAGCTTCATCACAGATGTTGGACTCTACTGCTACAAGGTCATGCCCTTCGGACTCAAGAATGTAGGAACAACTTACCAAAGGCTTGTTAATGCCATGTTTAAACCACAGATTGGCAAGACAATGGAAGTTTATGTTGATGATATGTTAGTGAAGTCTAAGAAAGCAGTGGACCACATGGATCACTTGGCAGAGATGTCCGCAGTACTCCGAAAGTACAGAATGAAGCTTAATCCCTTGAAATGTTCATTTGGTGTGGAGTCCGGAAAGTTTTTGGGTTTCATTGTGAGCTCTAGGGGCATTGAAGCTAATCTAGCTCAGATCACTGCCCTGAGAGAGGTCAAGGCTTCTAGAACGAAGAAGCAATTGCAAAGTCTCAATGGAAAGGTTGCTGCCTTGAGTCGGTTCGTTTCCAAAGCTACTGACAAATGCATTCCATTCTTTGATGCTCTGAAGAAAGGAAGAAAAAACTTTGAGTGCACTCCTGAATGTCAGAAAGCATTTGATGAGTTGGTTCGTCATATGGAAGTGCCTCCGATACTTTCAAAGCCTGACAGTGGTGAAGATCTCTTCATATATTTGGCAATTTCGTCTCATGCTCTCAGTGCAGTGTTGGTATGGGAAGACGCAAGGATTCAACGCCCAGTCTATTATATCAGCAAAAGATTCACTGGGGCAGAGATGAACTATTCAAGGTTGGAAAAGCTCGCCTATTGTTTGTTGATCGCATCAAGAAAATTGAGGCCGTATTTCCAAGCTCATCCCATCAAAGTCCTCACTGATCAACCTCTAAAGCAAGTCCTATTCCGTCCTGAGACTTCGGGCCACCTTTTGAAATGTAATATTGAACTCAGCCAATATGACATTACTTACCATCCCCGGAAAGCAATCAATGGACAAGCTTTGGCAGATTTCATCGCAGAATGTACGGATAAGGCTGATAGTGAGGAAGAAGTCACTGATGGCGCCCCAATCCAATGGAAATTGTATGTCGATGGCGCAAGGAATGATTACAGTTCCGGAGCAAGGGTTGTCCTTGAAACCCCAGAAGGGCGATCACTATGTTATGCGCTGAGATTAGAATTCCCTTCGACAAACAATGAAGCTGAATATGAAGCCCTCATCGCTGGTTTAAGGATTGCTAAAGAACTAAAGATCAAGGCATTACGGATCTTCAGTGATTCTCAACTTATTGTTTGCCAAGTCAAGAAGGAATTTCAAGCTAAAGGAGGGAATCTACCCGCCTATTTATCAAAAGCCTGGGAGCTCCTTCAAGATTTTGACCGTTATTCAATAAACCATATACCCCGAGAAGAGAACATGAAAGCGGATTCTCTTGCAAAGTATTCGAGTACTGGTGAAGCTCGACTATTGGGATTAGTTCCCGTCGAAGTCTTGTCAGCTCCAAGCACAGATGAAATGGATGTTGATTGGATTATGGATATATCCCAAGAGCAAGAATCATGGATGACTCCGATACTTGAATATTTACTCAATGGTTGTTTGCCAGAAAGTTCAAAAGAACGACAAAAGCTGATGAGGAAAGCCTCCAGATATATAGTTCAAGATGGTCGTTTGTACAGACGTGGATTTTCAATGCCATTACTCCGATGCGTGACAAAGGAAGAAGCTAAGACAATTCTGACTAAGTACATGGAGGGGAATGTGGGGATCATACAGGTGGTCAAACTTTAGCAAAGAAAATCCCCCGTTATGGATACTTTTGGTCAGAAATTAATCAGGACGCTGCTGACTATTCCCGAAAGTGTGATAAATGCCAGAGATTCGCTAAAATTCCTAGAGCACCTTCCACTGAGCTAACACAAATGGTCAGTCCATGGCCATTTGCTATCTGGGGAATAGATCTCATTGGGCCTTTGCCGACTGCCGAATCGGGGATTAAATATGCAATCGTTGCTGTTGATTACTTCACTAAATGGGCTGAAGCCGAACCATTGGCTACTATTACCTCTAAGAAAATGTTAAGTTTTGTGACTAAAAATATCATTTGCAGGTATGGTCTGCCTCAGAAGATAATCACAGACAATGGTACTCAGTTTGAAAGTGAGGAGTTCCAAGATTTCTGCAAACGATTCAAGATCCGAAAAAGCTTCTCGGCAGTGGCTCATCAGCAGGCAAACAGGAAAGTGGAAGCAATTAACAAAATCACCAAATCAACCATCAAAAAGCAGATGGAAAAAGAAAAAGGTGGTTGGGTCGATAAGTTACCGCTTGCACTATGGGCATACAGAACCACCCACAAAACTGCGACTGGGCATACTCCATTTTCATTGGCATACGGATCAGAAGCGATGATTCTAGTGGAAACTGAAGTCCCCTCACACAGAAGGATCCATTTTGATCAAGATGAGAATGAAAAATTGCAATTGGAAGCACTTGACCTCCTCAATGAAAGAAGAGAAGAGGCTAGGCTTAGAATTGCAACTCATCGGCAAAGAATAGCCAGGCACTTCAATTCCAAAGTTCGTCAGCGCATCTTTGAAGTCAGGGACTTAGTCCTGAAGAGAATTATGACAGCCATAGGTGTGTTTGGGCCAAACTGGAAAGGGCCATATGTTATAAGCGCGAAACTTCTTGATGGCACATTCAAACTCACAACTGTCGAAGGAGAAGCAATCCCAAGAGCTTGGAACAGCAATCATTTGCGTCCCTATTTTACTTGAAAGCTTTGCTGAAATGTTGTAAAAGAATTACGAATATATGATTCTTGTATTGAAAGCAATTGTAAAGCAAGTGAATAATGAAAAGCTATAAAGTGGATGCAGGCCCAGTTTTTAGCCGAACCACTATAAATCTTGTGTTCTCTACTGTTATAAACTGCTTTGTTTTATTTCGACATATAAAATACGTTAACTGTGTTACTAAAATGTCGATTTAATAATGCAGGCCATAAAAACAAAGCTTACCCATCGCAAGACCAAGCGATCTCCGACATCACCCAGCAAGCAAATGCTAAACCATTCAAAATTTCCATACTCAAATCCTACAAAAGAAGTACTTCGAACAAAAGTTAGCAATGTGGATGGAAGTGGACCATTTCTAACTAACTGCAAATGTTTGAACAAACAAACAACCAGTTAAATAGCCTGTGTCTACCACCACCAACTCGCTTAACTATGAAGTATATTTCTTTGGATAAGGAAAATTATTGGCAACTAAAAAGGGATGACACTTGCAAAAGATAACGGGGATCGCCGACATGAATAAATGGCAAAGAGACATGGGCAAGCAAGCATCAAATAGCAAAAGACCTCTTCGGAGGCACAAGCCCTCTTCAGAGGCACAACTCTTTGGAGGATAAAGACCTCGAGCGGGCTTAACCAGAAAAAGAGAGATCTTTCTCGATACAAAGTTGCGGACTGATCAGTTGATACACTCCCGTGAATCCGTCCAACCGAGAGAAAGAGACTCCAAACTTCCAGGCAAAAGCCCTACTCAGAGGCACACGTTTCACCGAGATTGAAATAAAACTTCCAAGTGTTGAAACGTGAAAAGCCCTCTTCGGAGGCCCATTTCACCACAGTTGAAACGCTAAAAGACCTCGAGCGGGCCAAACCAGAAAAAGAGAGATTTTTCTCGATACAAAGTTGCGGACTAATCGGTTGATACACTCCCATGAATCCGTCCAACTGAGAGAAAGAAACTCCCAACTTCCAGGCAAAAACCCAACTCAGAGGCACACATTTCACCGTGATCGATGATACACTCCCGTGAGTCGAAATGTGAAAAGCCCTCTTCGGAGGCCCGCTTCCCAGCGAACAGGGAAAAATAAAAGCCTCTCCCAAGGGGCAGAAACAAAAGACCCCTTCCCAGGGGCACAATCAAACAAAAAGACCCCTTCCTAGGGGCACAATCAAACAAAAAACCTCTTCCCAGAGGCGCAATCAAACAGAAAGACCTCTTCGGAGGCACACGTTTTACCGAGATTGAAATAAAACTTCCAAGTGTTGAAACATGGAAAGCCCTCCTCGGAGGCACAACTCTTCGGAGGCACACGTTTCACCGAAATTGAAATAAAACTTCCAAGTGTTGAAACGTGAAAAAGCCCTCCTCAGAGGTACAACTTTTCAAAGAAGCATTTCGTCAGAAATGCAAAACAAAGATCAAAAAGCCCTCCACCGAGGCGTAAAAAAAAAAAAAGCCATCTTCAAAGGCACACTTTAGCTTTCAAAGGAAGACTGGTTCTTCTATTCTTGAAAATACTCTTCCTCAAAAAGAAGTTAAAGTGCCCTTCAGAGGCCCGCTTTACCACATAGGGGAATTCACTTGGTAAAATGTGTGTATGCACAAAAGAAAAAAGTGATATCTTCGAAGGATGAAGCGTAGAAACTCATATGGAGTAAGTTGTACTCTATTTTGAGCAGAATAGTATTCCTCCAAGTATGGAATAGTTATTCTCTAGAAAATAAGAGTACAAATCCCCTCAAAGTGTAAAATATTGCAATGAGCTTGTGGTATAGGGGCAACATGGTATAACAACATTGGTAAAATTACGCTCGAACAACATACCACAAGCTCACTGCAATATCATATAAAGAAACTTGTACAAAAATGAATAGTAAATGCATTCTCAAATACAGAAAGAAGTTTGTACAAACAAAAAGAATCATTTTATTCAATACTATCAAAATTTTGTACAGGTACATGTTTCAAAATAAAAAGAAAAAAGAAAAGCAGAGGCCGACCCGCACAATCTCCGGTCAGTACATGCAAAAAGCAAAAAGCGATATAAAAAGCACAGAACCAAAGCCATCATTTCTTCTTCCTTCCACCTTTTGAGCCTGCGCCCGGCCGGATGGTCAACTTCTTAGGCCGGCTTGTAAGAGTAGGGGACGAAGGAGAAAGGGGAACAATTGGACTTTCTTCTGTTTTTTCCCCGCCGGCTGAAGATTCCTTCTTCTTCTCAGAGACTCCCTGCTTCCCTCTCTTCTTGGAAGAAGACCCACTCCCTGGAGAGAAAAGTTTAATTAACGGTTCATCATCGGAACCAGTTGTTTCTGGAGTCTTCTCACTCCCCTCAGTTTCTTCTCCTTTCGGGTCTTGAGAAGCAATAGGATCATCTAAGCCATGAAGAGCTTCTATTTGCTCCTCTTGCGACCCAGGTTAAGAGGCGGATGGAGGAGTGACCTGGAGAAGCGGAGGAGGAATAATTGGAGGAGGGGAAGTCTGAACGATGCTCGACACTTTCGCTACAGAAGAAAAGAAGTTAAAGTCAGTAAAGAGAGGAGATAAAGGCTCATTGAGGCTCGGGAAATGGTCAAGAAGCTCATCGAACTCATAAGAAGTAAATGAGCAGTCTACTTGGGCAAGATTAACAGTAGAGTTACCTGGAGAAGTCGGCTTCCTGATATCAACCTCATAAGCCTGTGCTTCGGCGCTCTCTTCGCCTTCATCTCCACCCTGTGCACTTGTGATCTCAGTTGTAACTTTAACCAGGGATGGAGAATGAGAACTGGAGCCGACAATGTCGATTTCGGCCGAAGGCGAAGGCTGAACTGGAATAGTTGAAGTAGTTTTTCCTAAACATTCCCCTTCGGCCATTTCGGCTCTTAGTTTCGCAAGTTGTTCTTTTCCCTTGGCAAAAGTGGCGCGAGCATCGTCATCCAAGTAATGCTCCTCAAGAACTGATTCGGCATAGCCAGCATCTTTACCGTCAAGCATGTCAAGTGCGGCCTCCCACACTTCAGCCAGAGTAACTTCATATTTGGGGCCTAGAAAGGCGAGACTACCGCGCCCCAAGACGCTGTGTAGATAGAAGTCGAATAATGTTGAGCTGATGCTGGTCTTCGTTGCCTCATGAGATTCTTCAGCTGCAATTTTACCGACAACGGCCTCATCACGCTCTCTTTCAGCTTTGGAGAGTTGAAGCTTAAGCATTTCGATCTCCGCCTCTTGAGAGTCGGTTTTCTTCCGAAGCTCTGCAATATCAGCAATATAGCCCTCATTGATTCTTTTTTGCACTTCGAGCCTGTCTTCGGCGTCTCTTTGGCCGGCATGAGCATCTCTCACTTGTTTCTAAAGCACTTCTTCTTTTTGAGTGTAGGAAGTAGAAGAAGTGGCGAGTTCTTCTTTAAGTTTTTCGACCTTCGCCTCAAGCTCTTCATTATAAGTAGTGATGCTCCTCATCTCGGTGTCATGCTGCTCAAGAACCTTCTGTCATTCAGCTTTGTCATTTTCCATAGTAAGCATGGCCTCGAGATTCGCACGGTTTACCCTTTGAAGCTCGTCAACAAGCTTTTGCCAGTTCGACATTCTTTCAATATCAAGCCTGACGTCATCGAGATTTCGCAGCATGGCAGGCTTGTCAATTGGAACTAAATCGAGATCGAAACGAACCCCCTTTAAGCACCATTGTGGAAATCGGCTTTGCAGAGTGGCTGGGCCTGGTCTAATTTGAAATTTAGGCCTGTTAACTACTGCCTGAATGTCTGTCTTCCCAAGAGCAGGAGAGCCAAAAGGGATGTCAAGTGAAACGGGGGCAGTGGCCTTTTCAGGAGTTGTAGATACATGCTTCTCACCGTGCCGGGCACGCTTGCTTGGGTCCTCAACCATATGGCTTTTTCCCCGATCATCATGCGACTTTCTCTTGTGAGAGTCGTCACCTCTCTGGGAAGAATCATGGTGCTCCTCCCTTTATTTTCTCTCATAAAGCTCTTCTTGAGCCCTCCTCTCCCGAGCCTTTCGAGCGGCTCTCTCTTCGTCGGTTTCTCTATGAACAGGAAGGTAGCGCCTATAATCATATTAACTACGCCTCCCGTAGCGCTGAAAGTCTTCATAGTAAAAGCCGCTGCGTCCCATCGGAGAATCTTAAATAAATAATAAAAAACAAGTCTTAAAAGTCTTCGGAGAAAAGAAGCATTTCAGAGAATCTTCAAAGTACAAAGAATTAGGTGCATGAAAGTGCCGAAAGATTCTAAGTGTGTGTGATGTGCAAACTACGCGCATCAAACTACGAACCACTCTTCGATTGCGGAGTAATCGTGGGGGTAGTAGTTAACGTTAACTCTTGAGTTGACGGAGCTTGTTGCAAAGAAGAAGTCGCTTCCACCACTGAAGAAGAAACCCTAGTAGTGACAGGGTCATCTTTAAAGAGCTCCTATGAGGTGACAAAGAGGTCGCTCAACCCTTCGAAAGTGTCGTCCCCGCTATGCTTGACAGGGCTTGTTTTCTCGACTTCTTCACCAGACTTCTGTGAATGTCGGGGAGATCCCTGAGGCTTTTCTTCCTCAATGACCGGGGCAAGTGCGAATTTGCCAGACGACCCCGCAAGATCGACAGTAGTAGAGCACTTCACCAGAGAAGCTTCGGAGGCGGTTTCTTTTGGTATGGGTTCGTCAGTGAAAACTGGGTCATCTAATGCTTTAGGCGAGGAGTCTGGAACCTCATGGGGGTGTGTAGAGCGAGAAGCGTGCAAAAGTCCATACTGATGCAAAAATTCATCCCTCAACAAAAAATTTATACATCTCTCTTCTGCGGCCACGGCGCTCAATCTTTCAAAAATTTGCTTATGGCTTGGATCTCTAGAGGGGAGAGGAAGTGCTGAAAAGAGAAAAGAATGAAATTAGCAATTGGTAGTTCTGATCTTGAAAAAGTTTGAAAATGGAGAAAAAAGATACAGGTAATCTTACTTTCTACTCTCCAGATGGCATAAAACCCTGGAGGGCAGCGAGCAAAGAAAAACTGGTTCAAAAATCCATGAACACTTTCGGTAAGATCAGAAATAAGCTTGCGGTTTCTAGCACTTCTCACAATAATAAGGGAAGGATGGTCTTTACTCTTTCCAAACGAGCACAAGTAGAGAATTTCTTCAAAACTTGGCAAGCGATCAAAAGTTCTCCTAAAAAACACACAACCCCATCAAAATGGCGTAGCCATTAGGATGAAGTTGGAACGGAGCGATTGTCAACCGGAGGAGAAGGGTTCGAAGGAAGTCGTTAAGGGGGGAATCGCCCCGCTTAGGCACATTTGACGATTGACTGCGACAAAACCAGGCGGAGGACTGTCGGCAGTATCATTTGGCCCGGGAAGTAGGGCATCATTTTCAGCAAAACCAAATTGAGTACGTAGCTGAATAAACGCTCTCGGAGTTAGAATAGTCGAAGTTCTCTCTGGAGGATTCTCTATGGGAACAGCTGTCTGAAAGATCTCTCCCACTTGAGCTACCACTTCTTCTTCTTGTAGGGAAGTCATTCTACACAAACAAATGGATATTCAAACATGAAGGTGCACGTTTCCTAAAATGTGTGGAGTGTTGTGTAAAATCAATCAAACAATAAGCAAATGTAACTGGAATAAAAACTAGCAAGTATTTGTCAGTTATAAAGTCCAGGGTTCGTTGTTTTAATGTGCAAGTGTAATGTTGATGCAAACAAATCAGTTCAAGTTAGCGATGCTTTGCATTAATACTTCACTTTAGTTGATTGGTTCACAGTATTTCATACAGTGTGTTCAAGTTGATTACTCTATGTCGACTAATCTGTCATTTGATGTGGGCAGTCAATGGCAGTATATTCGCCTTGGTTTTCTGTGATTGTTGTTTTCATCATGTTGTTAGCCTATAAGTTAATGTGGTCTGTGAAATAAAGCAACAAAGTTAAAACAATCCAGGATTTAAGGAATTCAGTCCAGTAGATCAAATTAAGAATTCAAATTGGAATTATGCTTTTAAGTGAGAATTCAAGTTGGGCATCCAAGTGTTAACTCGGCAGCGACCCAAGGAATCTTTCACGAGTTAAGATTAAGTTTCTGGTTCTTTAGATCGGCGGTTCTTTAAGTCGTAAGGAGTAGTAAGGAGAAAGGCTCCGGTTCAAAAGAGTGGTGCAGGATTCTCCAAGTGTTAGCTCGGCCATGGTCTAAGGGTTAGGTCGGCAAAATTCCCCAAGTGCTAGTTCGGCCATGATTTAAGGATTAGGTCGGCAAATTTCACCAAGTGTTAATTCGGCCACGATTTAAGGGCTAGGTCGGCAAGTTTCCCCGAATGCTAGTTCGGCCACGACTTAAGGTTTAGGCCGCGTCAAATTAGATCGGCCAAAGGTTAAGTCACCCAAAATCACTGGGTCGCGTCCAAACCAATGTCTCACTCCACTCAACCCGTTAACCCGATAGTCGCTCCATCAACGACAGCTTCCATTTCATTCATGATATCGGATCATCCAATAAACCAATTCGAAACCACTACAAGTTCAACACCTTGCAATCCTAACGCAAATCAAAATCAACTAGCCTGAATCAGTAAACCATCTTCATCGTCTCATCGGTCATTTAAAGCCAAACCGAGTAACCTAAGCTCCATCAGCCATAGGTGTAATGGGATTCGTGATGAAGCATCATACGAGGAAGCGGTTTAAGTTTGGGTGACGGAATTCATGAGCCAACAGTAATCTATGATCGAAGAAGAAGGTTTACTTACGTGATGAATTGCAGAGGTTGTCAGTAATTGATTGGAATGAAATCGCCTTTTGGAGCTTGGGAAAGTATTTAATGGCAGAATCAAGGGAGTAAGTAATGAAGAAGAAGAAGATGTGTGACTTATACCTTGCAATGGAGGGACCTGAAGTGGCAAATGCGATCTAACTTTTAGGTCATACACGACCTACCGAATTAGAGAGCGGACGGGTTAAAAGATATCGAAGCACACGACATAACCATTAGGCGTATACTTCGAGGGGCAATTGTTAACTCCGCCTCGGTTTTGACTCAACGACTTGAAAGATTACCGACCCAAAAGGTTGCCGACCTAACATGGATGCCGATCTAATGGACTAAGCCCTGAGAGGGATACCGACCTAACAGGCTTAAGACGGATGCCGACCTAATACCTCAACAAATGTTACCGACCTAAGATGGCTACCGACCTAACACGGGTACCGGCCTAGCGCCATAGAGGATGCCGACTTAACAGGAATGCCGACCTAAGATTTGAGGGGGTACCGACCTAAGGCTTAGGTGGGTTACCGATCTAACAAGGATGCTGACCTAAGGTAGATGCCGATCTAACTGTCCAGGGAAGTTGCCGTCCTAACTGCTCAAGACAGGGACAAGATCACGAACTACACTTGGGTCGCTACCGACTTACGACCTATGCTAGAACGTTCATGACACAGGCAAAGGAAGACAAGTCCGATGCAACTACTTGGCACAGTGACCTCTTAACTCGTACACGATTCAGGATTTACCAGTTAAGCCATGACTTGCGACTTGCCAGTTAACTCGTTCACGACTCACGACCTATCTTGAGTCATCCACGACCTAAAGCTACTAAATATAAGCCCGATGCCGTATTACTTATACAAGGTTGTGTTGACTCAGGGGTGACTTAGGACTTATGCAAAAGAACCTTTGTGAAACCATAGGGTTTGGCCAGATAAGTCGGCCATGACCCACCATAGGTCGGTCATGACATACGACCCAAGGGGGGAAATTTCCCTATAAATACCAACCTACCTCAAGCATGGAGAGGACTCTTGGCCGATCTCTTTAAGCGCCGATACTCTGCTGAATTCTCGATTCACTTGACACTTCAAATACGAAAGGCATCTCAACAAACTTCAAGAGGAAATCTAACGCAATCAACATGGATTCAAAGAATTCTTCTACATCGAAGTTCTAGTTGTTTGTCTCATCCGTATTGTAATTGGAGATTGTTGTAAGGTTGTAATTGATTCAGTAATAAAGAGGATTAAAGTGGACGTAGGTTTACTTGAAGCCGAACCACTATAAAAACTATTGTCTTTTCTGCTTTCTTTGTGACTTTTCTACTTGTTTGTAGTTCCCGTGTTCACGGGTGGTGCTTTCACTTAATCTCCATACATTGGGGTGTTAGCGTTCGATTTTAAACGTTAACAAATCATTTCCTCTTTTACTTAGGAAATCATTTCCAAATCGTTTATTAAATCTTAATCAAAGATTTCTTTTTGTCTTAGGGTAATCCTACGTTAATTCATTCTTTTTCTTTGGATAATATTTCAAATTTCCTCACTTAACACTCGATCCAAATTCCTTAACTTTTAAGCGGGTCAAAAACAATGTTATTTAAGACATTGTTTGCTATAAACCCTAAAATTTGTCTTAGAAAACATTCTTGAGTAAATAGGATCATAGAAATCATTGTAATTTTACTCAACATTAATGTCCGTATTCAATAAGTGCTATGGGAGGAATAACGGTGGGATCACCTTTTAAATTCCACGAATAGGACGAGTTCTCTCTTCGGAATTTAATACCAAGTATAAGAAGATTATGTCTATGCAATTCAAGTTACAATTTATTCATTTTGGAGATTACTTAAGTTATGGAAAATACCAGTATTCTTTCATTTTGAAAAACTTAATATAATTTTTTTAGAGCATCCGAGCTTTTCTTTCGATATGTTCCACCCTCGCCTAAAAAGAGAAAATATACGCCGGGTAAGTTCAGGGCACTACTTGCTACATTCCTAACCTTAATTAAACACCTTGTTTTATCTTTCCAGAACTCACAGGCGGGACAAATGTACTAGTCGTTTTCGCATACTCAATTTGTTATTACATTGAATATTCTTTACTTTTTGTTTAAATGGTATAAACAATTCCTCTTAACCATTTATTCAAACTCTTATTAAAACATCCAAATCATCTTTAAATGACTTAATTATTCTTTTAAAATCATTTACAAAAGATTTATGAAAGAACTGTTAAGTTTAAAACAACGTTTCAAAAGTTATTAAAACCTACTATGAAAAGCATTGCGAAAAGTGTTGCAAATAGTGTTTTGAAAGCAATATTCTCCAAAACGACTTTTTTATCATTTAGAAATCCATATTTTCAACTTAAATCTCTACTGAGACATTTTAAAGGATTTTTAGGATTTATTTCATATTTTAAAACATTTAAAATATCAATTTTAAACTTTGGTCATTTTGTTGCAAAAGCATGATATTTTGGAAAATTGTTTTGGACATATTTTAAGATATGCAAATAAAATCTTGATTTTCTTTCTTTATTTCTTTAAATAGGTTAAATGTTTATTAATATTTTTAACTCATTTTAAAACTATTTCCAAAAGGTTTAAGCATTCAATTACAACGTTTCATTTTCAAAAGGAAAGTGATTTTCCTTTGTGCTTATCGACGTGTATTAATGTGACTTGGTAAAAAATAATCAACATTCGTATCTAACAATCAATACTTGATGATCAAAGCATATATAAGCATCCATAGCAATCACAACACAACATCAAACATGAATATATATATATATGTATATATATATGTTAAATAGAGTTTCCCACCATGAACCAAAGCGATAAACTTCCAACCAACATTCTAACCAACCAACACTTCACTAACAATGTTCTACTCCATTTAACACTAGCAAACAACACCCGCTTCCTTCCAATAGTTTGTTCGAGGTTCGAGATAGAGGTTGCCTGAAAGGATAGAGAAGAAGCGATAGAGCTTTAAACTTGAATTCCCAAGATTTAGATCTGAAAAATAGGTAATCTTGTATCTAATCTTAGGCCCTCTAAATATCGAGTTTTAGAAAAGTAATAAACTAAAAAGTTGTTATAAATTTTTTTCTCTTGAATTTAAAAAAAAGAATCATTTGAATTCAAGTTCTCTTGAAGGAGATATGATAGAATGAAGAAGAGGTATTGTTGGATTAACAAAAATGAAGCCGAAAATGCACTTCAAAGAATTAAGTTTCATGTATATCAAACCTCAAAACTGTAAAAAGTGATTAACATAAAAGTTGTAGCCAGTAGTATTTCATATGATTTGAATGAAAAAATTTCTTATTTTGGGTCAGTTATTTTCAAGTTATGATCAAAACAAAATGGGTTATTCTCTGTCTTAAAATCTGGGCCAGAGAATGCACTGGAAAAAGTTGATTTTGACATGGTTATGTTTAGAATGATACAAACTGGTCAACATGAAAGTTTTGGCCATTGGAAAATACATAATTTGAAGAAGAAAAAAATTTGGTTCCGCTTTGATGAAGTTATGGCGAGAGTAGAAGAGGTAATATATGGAAAAAGATGAGTTTGATTTGAAGAGAATGAACATTGATTTCTTTTGAATATTTTGTAAATATTTTGCCATTGGTTCTTCTAAAAAAAATCCTATGACTTGGAAGCCATTATAGATGAGAGAAAGAAGATGAATAAGCTTGAGAAAAGAAGAAGAAGAAGTGTGAATGAAAGTGAAGAAGGAGGTGGATATTTAAAGAAAAAGAAAGAAGTGGTAAATTTACCAAAATAACCTCTTACCAAATTACCAAACTAATCTTACTTCAACCTAAAGAATCTCTACTTTTTCAATATTGAACATCATTTTTCACATCCTTACTTTATGGCTTATTCACATGAAGATTAATCAAAGAATATCATAATTATGTTGGCTTTGATTTGATGTGATTTGTTGTTTACTTTTCTTAATTTTGTTAGTTCTTACTTACTTTTACTAATGAATTCTAGAAGTTTTCTAATCTTATTTAGTAAAAGTAATCTTGATTAGCATTAAAATGTGTACATTTATATGTTTTAAATAAGTTAACCAAGGTGCAACGACGTTGCAACAACTTATTTTAAACAAGATCTTGATTTTCGACAAAACGTTTTACGTCACATTTCGATGTTTTTGTTAAACTATTTATCTATGCAAACAAAACTTAAAATTGATTTTTTATTATATTTAAATAATTAAAACAATTATATTTGACTTATAAAATAATATCTAATTTTTTTTATAAAAATACGACATCGATTTATCAATATGCGATGAAATTCGTCAGCTTTTATAAAACAAGGTTTAAATATTGATCAAACCATTATAAACTAAATTACAAATATTATCAAATGAGTTTGATATCAATTTTATATATATATATATATATATATATTTAAAAAGAATTATTTATCCTTTAAAACAAATTTCTCGAATATTTATCTTACTTTATTGGAATCCGACTTTTGTCAATTTCACAATGGGAATCCAAAATCTTTATTGAATATCAAAAATAAGTTTACCATTCTTATTTATCATATAAAACATGATTGTTTTAGTTTGAAACTTATACATTTGAATATTTAAATAAATTAAATATTCCATATTCAAAGTGGAAAAATTACGGGCCATTACATTCTCCCTTACTTAAAAGAATTTCGTCCCCGAAATTACCCTGAACCTAAACCCACATTTTTTTACCAAATCATTATTTCGCAGACTTAAATCCAAAAGATGTACCCAATCATCCGTATAAAATATCCGATTTGATCTTCTATTCGAATTCACAGCTTTATTTCTGAACTAGTATCGATCCTCCGATCCTCTAGTGCGGATTCTAACCAAGCTTCTAGATCAAATGCACATGCTTTCCTTGCATAGCTCTTGACTATGATAGAAAACTCGAATAACTAAACACAAACCATCATCAATGCTCATCGTTCAAGAAATTGAGTGATAAATCATTTCCAGGATCGGTGTAAACACAACTAAATTCCGTACTCGGATATTTGACCAAAATTTATGTGACAAAATGATTTACATATGAATTACATATTTACTCCTATTGGTTTTTCTCGGTCATATAAAATTCTCTTTATTCACATCCTTTATTTTTCACATTCATTTTTTTAGTATATTTTCTTTAATACTAATATTGTTTATGAATCATTTTGGAAAACTATTACTTAAGTTTATTATATCTTATGAACGCAACTATGTAAATCCATCACTTTTAAAAACTTAAGTCCAATCCTTAATTAACAGTAGAATTTATTAATAAAACTTTTTTCTAGGTTATAATTACATTTAAAGAGTCGTGATTTTTCTTAAGTGTATAAATGGTTCATGATTTAACTCTATTTTTATACAATACCCTTTTACATCCTAATAGTATATATACAAATCCTAAATTCCCGATTGGTTTTACATTCGGGTAGATTGCATATTTAAAATTTGTTGTAGGTTGCTATCATTTCAAATCCATAATTATAAAATTTATATTTGATTTAATGTTATTATATATTTCTCCACTTTTAAATCCTTTTTATTTATAATCACATTTATAAATTATACTTATCCAATTTCATTTACTCAAAATATTTCACAATTGTTTATCTTTTACCAAAAGTTTTCATAAATTCCTTAGCTTTGAGTTTCATGTGATTCAGAAATTTTCGACTATCCCAAATGGTCGAGAATCCTACTTTATATTATCAATTACTGATTCCAAATTTATCTTTGGTATAAACACTTTTAAAAATATTGCTAATCGATTTATCAATTAATGATTCACATTATCTCTTTAACTTAAGAATATTATATAGATCGAGTAACTCCGAAACAATACTAAGGAACTGGGTACTACCAATAGTATTATATGTCCTCTTAACAAGAAGAGTGATACTTAAGAGAAGTGTTTACCATCTGAGAACATCTCCTACCCATTTTTAGTTTATTTTTGAGCCATTCGAACTAGTTATCATAAAGTATCTATTTTTAAAATCCTTTAGGGATTACTTCTGCTTATAAAGTCTATTTTATAAAATCATGTTATATTAGTCTTCATTTAAATTACGACAATTCCATTAAATTACTTGAGTTTCGATTCTCATTCCTTTTACATTTATCTTTTACATAGTCAATTTCTATTTGTTAAATACATTTTTATCTTATATGTTCGTTTCTTAAACTATTCTTATTATCAAACATCTTACAGTGAAATTCTAATCACAAGATGTTCATATTTAAATTTCACTAATCTTGATTTCTAACTATATAACTTTACAAAATATATATTTTGTAACCAAAATATAATCCTAGTTAAAACTATTTCATTTACCAATTTTTCAAAACAAAACCTTTATATATAACATTAACAAATACGCGCTCATATATAATACTCTCAATTAATTCTAGGGTGTTAGTAACCCGATATATAATGAGTTACTCATCCTAGGGTATTACTAACCCTATCTTTGATTGGACCTCTACCTCAACAAAGCCAAGGTTCTCGCCTAACCTTCAGCTCTGATACCAAATGTAATAGTCCACTTTCCTGTACCCTTTGAGCAGACAATAAACCAAACATGTCCAACTCAAATTGAACGAAATGACGGATCTTTAAGGGTTGAAAGAAAATAAAGGAAGAACGACTTCTCACACAAAAAGAATAACATATAATATTGAACAATATCTTTAAAGCATATTTTTAAAGATACATATATCAGAGTCTAACCAAAATTCTACTTGGACAGTTATAAACATCTGTCCTAACAAATGCAGACAAACATCAAACAACTGCAGCGGATAATATAGTACGTCCATACGTAGATCTCCAGCACCCCTTTAGAAACTCCAACCATCTTCAACTAAACCTGAAACTACTCGAATCTGACCAGAGTACTGAAAATACCTGGATCAAGCTTAATAAACCAGCATGAGAAAATCAAATATAAACGACAGTTTCATATACTAGCCTTGGAAATAAAATCCTTTGAAAAAAAAAGAGTGTCTCATTAGACCACGTCCACACATAAACACAGACGGATATTTCCCTTATGATAACTAAAATATTTTTATATAAAAATGTTTGATATTGTTTCTAATAGCATATCTTTGAAAACATTGCAAATAAACTTATTAATCTTAGCCCAAGTTATTACCATTATTAAATTTCAGATACTAGGTTCTACAAACAAATCCAAAGGCACTTATTGGAGAATGGATTCCACATAAATTACAAGATAAGGGACTACCTTCCGACAGTACTCCTCTAGAGGGATGCACCTAGGATCCAAATACTGGGCGCCTAAACCAACACAAGACCGACCTACCCTTCATGCTGGATAGTACCGAATATGTCATCACGCCGGTCGTTACCAACCTTTAACAGATACTCAAGTCATACATTCGCCACATACTTAGACATGTGTAGAGTAAATTTAGAAGGATGACGACATCTCGTAATTGGGAGCGACCCACTTAGCCTTGTTGCTTCTACTTTGTTTCTACCATTTTCAAGTGATGAGGCCTGAGATAAATGATTACCTTCACATAGCACATTTTCTTCACTTTTATTATCACATTGCCATTCCTTTGATAACACTATTGACTTTCACGAACATAAACCTCTGAGCTCGTACATCTCAGGGAAGGGCGTTAAGCTAAGAGAAGTTGCCTTCTCCGCCACCAAACAGATGTACGTTTATAAAAGTCAATGTTATGATCCTAGAAATGCAATGTCCAACATTCGCCCATACAAGTTTGTTCTGGGATGGAACTAAACCGAAGGTACTCTCTTACTTCATTTGTAGCGAGAAGTCCTTGCATCAGATATTTTCATAACAAAGCATTACTGCCACCATACGATATGGTAATTTTCACTTCAAGGGACTAGTGGCAAACAGCCCTACATCATGAAGATTCACGTCTTCAAAATCATTTGTCTTCGAACATGTTTTACTTAGAACGTAGATTGGTTCGAAGTGGTTTTCGGATAGGAATCACCAAAATCCGACCCCGGTTCCTTCGAATCCAACCATCGATAAAAAAAATGTTAACTTCATATATGATTATCAAACATCAATTAATTACTTTATTTTTCCATTCAATTAAATATATTTCTTAGACATATTCTTTTCAATATATTTCATTTCCTTTTCATGAGTATATGGAATGATTAATCCTATTTATCAAATTATTTGATTTTGTTAAACCTCTTCAGATCTTGGAGTAATCCAATCATTTTCTCTTTTACTTAGGAAATATTTTCCAAATATTCATTAAATCTTAATCAAAGATATTTTTTTTTTAGAGTAATTCTAAGTTAATTAATATTTTTTCTTCGGATAATATTTCAAATTTCCTCACTTAACACTCAATCCAAATTCCTTAACTTTAAACCACAAGAAAATGTCATTTAAGACATTGTTTACCGTAAAGACTAAAATTAATCTGAGAAAAATTGTTGAGTAAATAGGATCATAAAAATCATTCTAATTTTACTTAACATAGATTTCCATATTCAACAAATGCTACGGGCGGAATAACGGTGAGATCACCATTTAAATTCCATAAATAGGTTGAGTTCCCTCTTCGGAATTTAATACCAAGTATAAGAAGATTATCTCTATGCAATCCAAGTTGTAGTTTATTCATTTTGGAAATTGATTAAATTTTGGATAATACCAATCTCCTATTATTTTGAAAAACTTAGTATAATCTTTTTAGAACATTCGAACATTCCTTTCGATCTGTTTCAGCCCTCGCCTAAAGAGAGAAAACATAAGCCAAGTAAGTTTAGGACACTGATTGTTCCATTCTTAACCTTAGTTAAACACCTTGTTTTATCTTTCCAGATCTCATAGGAAAACAAATGTAATAGTCGTTTAAGCATACTCAATTTGTTATAACATTCAATATTCTTTACTTTTTGTTTAAGTGGTATAAATAATTCCTCTTAACCATTTATTCAACTCTTATTAAAAGTTCCAAATCATCTTTAAATGACTTAATTATTCATTTAAAATCATTTACAAAAGATTCAGGAATGAATTGTTAAGTTTAAAACTACATTTCAAAAGTTATTAAAAACTGTTGTGAAAAGCATTGCGAAAATGTGGCAAATAGTGTTTTCAAAGCTATATTCTTCAAAACGACATTTATATCATTTAGAAATCTATTTTTTTTACTTAAATCTATTTTATCAAAATTTAAAGGATTTTTATGATTTATTTCCTATTTTAAAACATTTAAAATATCAATTTTAAACTTTGGTCACTTTGTTGCAAAAGTGCGATTTTACTAGAAAATTGATTTGGACATATTTCAAAATATACAAGATGAAATCTTGATATTATTTGTTTATTTTTTTAAGCATGTTAAATGTTTATAAAATATTTCTAACTCTTTTTAAAACTATTTCCAAATTTAAGCATTCCATACATTTTCAAAAGGTAGGTGATTACCTTTGTGCTTATCGACGTGCATTAATGTGACTTGGTAAAAATATTTAACAATCATATCAAATAATCAATACTTGATGACCAAAGCATATATAAGCGTCCATAGCAATCATAACACAACATCAAACATGCATATATATATATATATATATATATATATATATGTGTGTTAAATAGAGTTTCTCACCATAAACCAAGGCGATATACTTCCTACTAACATTCTAATCAACCAACACTTCACCAACAACTTTCTACACCATTAAACACTATCAAACAACACCCTCTTCCTTCAAATAGTTTGGCCGAGGCTTGAGATGGAGTTTGGCCAAAAGGATAGAGAAGAAGCGGTAGAGCTTTGAGCATGAATTCCCAAAATTTAGATCCGAAAAATAGAATATCTTGTATCTAATTTTAGCCCCTCTAAAGCTCAAAATTTAGAAAAATTGTTAATTAAAAAGTTGTTGAAATTATTTTCTCTTGAATTTCAAAAAAAGAATCATTTGAATCCAATTTTTTTAGGGAGATATAATAGAATGAAGAAGAGGTATTTTTGGATTGACAAAAATGAAGCCAGAAAATTCACTTCAAAGAATTGAGTTTCATGTATATCAAACCTCAAAACTATAAAAAGTGATTAACACAAAAGTTGTAGCCACTATAGTTTCATTTGATTTGAGAAAAATAATTTCTTATTTTCGGTCATTTATGATCAAGTTATGATCATAACAAATGGGTTATTCTCTGTCTTAAAATCTGGGCCAGAGAATGCACTGGAAAGAAGTGGATTTTTGACATGATTATGTTTAGAATGAGATAAATTGGTCAACATGAAAGTTGTAGCCAATGGAAAAATACATGATTTGAATAAACTATTTTTTCATTTTGGTTCTGTTGGACAAAGTTATGACCAAGAGAAGAAGAGATAAAATATGAAGAAAAGGTGAGTTTGATTTGAAGAGAATGAACATTGATTTCTTTCGAATATTTTGTGAATATTTTGACATTATTTCTTTCTAATTTTTTTCCTATGGCTTAGAAGCCATTTAAAAGGAGAGTAAGAAGATGAAGAAGCTTGAGAAATGAAGAAGAAGAAGTGTGAATGGAAGTGAAGAATGAGATGGGTATTTTATAGAAAAAGAAAGAAGTGGTAAATTTACCGAATAACCTCTTACCAAATTACCAAACTATTCTTACTTCAACCTAAAGCAATCTCCAATTTTTCAATACTTAACATCATCTTTTACATCCTTACTTTATATCTTAGTCACTTAAAGATTAATTAAAGAATATCATTAGTATGTTGGCTTTGATTTGATGCTATTTGATGTTTACTTTTTCTTACTTTTGTTAATTCTTTCTTACTTTTACTAATGACTTATAGAAGTTTTCTAATCTTATTTAGTAAAAGTAAATTTGATTAGCATTAAAATGTGTACATTTATATGTTTTAAACATGTTAACCAAAGTGCAACGTCGTTGCGACAACTTATTTTAAACAAAACGTTTTACGGTCACATTTTGATGTTTTTGTTAAACTATTTATCTATGTAAACCAAACTTCAAAATTGATTTGTTACTATATTTAAATAATTAACACAAGTCTATTTAACTTATAAAATAATATAAAACGATACCTAAATTTATTTATAAAAATACGACATCGATTTATTGATATGCGATGAAATTTGTCAACATTTACAAAACAAGGTTTACGTATTGATCGAACTATTATAAACTAAATTACTATTATTATCAAGTGAGTTTGATATAGATTATATATATATATTTAAAGAGAGTAATTTATCCTTTAAAGAATTCTCGAATATTTATCCTACTTTATTGGAATCCGGCTTTTGTCAATTTTACAATGGAAGTCCAAAATCTTTATCCAATACCAAAAATAAGTTTACCATTCTTATTTATCATATAAAACATGATTGCTTAAGTTTGAAAATCCTACATTTGAATATTTAAATAAATTAAATATTCCATTTTCAAAGTGGTAAAATTACAGGTCATTACATTATGACATTGTTATTTGTTCAAAACTTAAACCTTGTACATGATAGAAAATCAATGTTGATATTGGTAAAATGTTTGATAGCTATTGGCCTCGAATTAGTATTTTAAAAACCATATAAGTTGCTATTTGAGTTTGAATTGGTTTTTTAGACAGGAAATGATTTTGAATCTGAAATTAGGTTCTGAAAATATTTTGTTTTAAAGGATTCAACTTCTATTTTACTCCAACCTATTATCTGTCCTTTCTAGGTTATTTATTTGTATTTAACATTGTTGTAAGATTATTTATATTTAATTTTGTTTCAAAGATTATTTATTTATATTTAATGTTGTTTTAAATTTATTTATCAATATTTTAATATTCTGAAAGGTTAATTATTTAAATTATTAATATGGTTTGAATTAATTTACATTATTTTTGTTAATGTTTAGCAAATAAATTATTACTATTTATAATAATTGTGAAGATTAATTATTATTTTTATTTGATAATGTTTGAAATTATTTATTATTATTTTTAATATGTTTGAGGTTAAATTATAACACTTATTGTTAATAATTATTATATCATGGTGGTTTGATGTAAATGATTTTTGCAATTTATAAATGTATTGGAGACCTATAAATAGGGTTCATAAATGGCTCTTGGGTTATAGGTTTATAAGAGGGGTTTTACAAATAATTTAAAGGCTTAATGGAAGATTATTTACAAGGTAAAGGAGTTTTATAAATGGTTAGATATTTATAAATGAACTTTGGAAATACGTTTATAGATTTATAATTGTAGTTTTGTAAATGGTTTTATGGTTTATAAAGAGTTTACAATTGATTTGGAGATATTTTTAATGGTTTTTGGGGATTTATAAGATGGTTTATAAAATGGTTTTAGAAATTTATAAAGGAGTTATAAATGGTTTTAGAATTGGGTAAAAAGGAAATCTTCCTCCGTTCTATGAATATACTTATATCGTTGGGATAAGTATATAGATATTTTTCCAAGTATTGAAAATATATAGATTTGTGAATATATCTTTGTAAAATTATTATGATACAAGTAATTACAAGTTGATACTAATTAATGAAAAGATTAATTAAGGAGGCAAGTGGTTACTTATGTGCTTAACCAATGTTGGTTTTCTCATTTGAAATAAATTCCTGATTTAGATGTGTGTTTAGTCGATAGTAAAATAACCGACTATCGAGTTTGGACCCAAAAATGTAGCTTTGGAAATACCTAGAGAAACACATGAGTTAGATGGCACAGTCATCTCCGATTATGTTGTACCATGCAAATAAATCTAGTTTTGTTCTCCTATGACAAATGATAAGAAAATCCATCCACTAACGGTATGGAGGTGGTCTCCGCTCTTATCTTTGACTGCCTATTTCCTAAAGAACCTGTTTGAGTTTACCAAACGCTATCGGATGTTTTTCGAAGAGACCAAGATCGGATATTTTGTTCGAAAACCACTTCGATCCAGCCCAAGCATTTCGAAGTAAAGACATCTTGAGGATGATGGAATCAAAGATCACGCTCTCTGAAGTGTAAGGGTTGCTTATCTGCTAATCCTCGAGGTAATTCTAAAATGGATGTAGTAGGAGTAGTGCCTTCGGTTTCGTTGAGTCCCAAAAAAACTTATATAGATGTAAGTACTATATAAAGGCATTGTTACTTTGAGGGCAATGTTAGCATTCCAAGTGGGAAGTACTATATAAAGGTAAAATGTAACCTCAAGCCTCATCAACCGAGAAATGATAGAAATCGGGCATGCAGTAGGGGCAAGTGGGTCGCTCCCATCAAGGTAAGGTCATTCCAAATCTATATCGATTACAATCTACACATGCATGCTTCAAGGCCCATTAAACAAGGGGTGATCATATTCGGTACTACTAGTCAAGTGGTAAGTCGGTCTTATGTGGCAGGGGGGTACAGGATGTTCTTGTCAGACTCTAGTGCATTTTATCTGGAGATGTACCATCAAAAGGTAGTTTCTTACCTTATCATAGTATGAAATCCAATCTCTAATACGTGCCTTTACGGTTTTGATTGCAAAACCTAGTATGCTAGAATTTAATTAATGTAACAATTTTGGTTATGATTATATGTATTTGTATTCTATACATTGTTGTAATATCATCGGATTTTCTAAAGTAAGTGTTCTGTTATCTTAAGGTAAAAACCCATCCATGTTTATGTGCGACGTGGTTTTACGAGATACTTTTGATTTCATTGGTTTTTATAATATTAAAAATTCATTTGGGTGTGTTTTCTCATGTTGGTTTTTCAGGCTGACTCGGGTTCTATTCTATTATAATGCTCGGGTCAGACCGAGCATGTTATAGATTCATCGGACACATTGGGGAACAGAAGACGAGCTAGAGCTCCAAGACTTATCTACTTACTTCTTTGTGTTTTATTGTTTTGTTTATGGTTGTATTTATCAGCAATTTTAAGGATAGGCCACTAAAACAGTCCGGGCAAAAGTAGGTTAATATACTTTGATTGGTGTATGTATATTACATTTTCCTTTGCGTAAAGATTTGTTGTATATTATAGATTATTCGTTCAACTACGAGGTTCTATATTGTTTATCACTTCTTCCTTCTTTCTTTTCCCTAACTCCCCTCTTTTCCGTTCAATCCTAGTTAGTCTTGTGTGGTTGATGTTCGCCTAAACTGTATGGAGAAGTGATAATTGCATCGTGGTATCGGAGTGCAAGGTTAAGCGAGAACTTTGGCTTTGGTGGAAATTACTCATTATAGATAGGGTCAGTAATACCATAGAATGAGTACGGGCATATGTATATGAGCGTGTTAGTGATATAAACATGTTTTTATTGTGTTGATTGATCTATTGAGTAGCTTTTGGATTCTGATCAATATGAGTAATTAACGTTATTAACAGGGATCTCCAAACAATTGAACAGAGCAACTCGACATGGTATTGTTTTGAAATTAGGTAAATGAAATAATTTTACCTTGATTATATTCTATATATAAAGGATTAATTTTTTAGAAATTATTGCAGTATATATAGTGTGTTTTGTTGTAAGTGAATTATAAAATTTGATTATTTTCATTATTATTTTTTTGTTTGCATTTTAATAAAAGTTGTCATTATTTTAATGAAAAAAAAGATAAACAGTTAAGAAATGGTTTGAGATAACAAAAATGAAATTATATATAAAGAAAATTTATAGATATGATTTGTAAATAAAAGGGATCTAAAAGCTTAGAATTTGAAAATTTAGATCTTGGTGATTTTGAAATTTTGTTTTTCAAAGGTTTTGGAAGAATAATAATAGAATTATTTCGAAAATATTTTGATTATTAATATTTTAAGAGAATTTAAAAGAGATAGAATGCACTGAACTCACTTCGATCGCTGAAAAATAATTTCGACGATGACTACAGCATCATCGATGTTCTTTTTAGGGTTTCCAAGGGAGGAATTTCTACCGTTAGGTTATGTTAACAAGTTTTGATTTAAATCCCAAATACGATTTGTTATACAAAAAGTGAGATATATTGTAATATATATTATTTCAAATTAGAATTGAAATATAATAGAGTGTTTAAATTTTTAAATTTTTATCTAAGTATTAAGTTGTACTTATAAGAAACTAGTCTTGTAACTTATAAATTGAGAAATAGTAAGTTAAAACAAAGTTTTTAATTGTTGAATATGAATGCTAAGAAAAGAAAATTTGAAATGAAATTTAAATTAAGTTAAAAAATGAATTTGAGTTGCAATGAATTAATGAAATGAATATGAACTTAAGTTATGAAGTGATAATAAACATAAGTGGTTGTATAAAATGCGCATAATAAACTAAAGTAATTGTTTTACGGTATGGTCCTTAAGTGATAGTAGTATTTAAGAAAATGTTTATAAACTAATGTAAAATTTTATGAAATGATTCACAAATGAATTTAATATGAAGTGAAATGTTGCTAACAATAAAATGATTGTAAATAAAAGAATATAAATAATGAGAATCCAACTGAATTAAATATGTGATTTGCACGTATACTATTTTAATCGCATAACTGTTTTATCCAAATTCGAATATACGATTTTGAGATGATTTATATCGGTCCGGGTTAGAATTTTTCACTTGATTCTCAACGTGGAACACCGGATATGAGTTTTTTATTGATTCTGCACTTCTCTATCATAGTATATAGCCATATAAGGAGAATGGAGGTCAAGGAATCAAATCTGAGTCTGCACTAGAGTGGTCGTGTGCACAACACTAGTTCGAAAATGAAATTGTGTGATCAAGCGATCGATCAGATTTGATATTGCGTACGGATGATATATGTACATCGCATGGGCTTTAATAAATTAAATGTAAACATTGGAAAATGAAAATGGATATGGTTATGAATTAATCGGATGGATATTATTTGTTTGATTGTTTCTCTAGTTGCATTTGTCACATTTGCATATGGTTATTACAGATCTATGTTATATATTGATATTACTTTCTATATGCATGTTCTCATTGGCTGTTGAGGGATTAGTGGGTGCAGATGGCATACGCTTCGCATTTGAAGCTCGCTTTTGCATTATACAGATTTTATATGTTGGTTAATACTAATAAAAGGTGCACATCTTGGATTACACATCGTATTTTTGTGTTTTTCTGCACGAGATGCCTCATCCTTGAAGATGCGGCGCATATTTGTGATTATATATGTATTGTAAATTTTTCGATCGAACCATGCAAAGGAGACGCTGTCGAAATTTTTTGAAAATTAAAGAGTTAGAACTTTTTTAAAGAAATTTTTTATCACTAAAATTTGATTTTTTTTTTTTTGGTTTTAACTTGGAATGATACTGGTTAGAATATGTGAATGAATTTAAATACATAGAAAATTATGATTGTATGTAAATTAGATTGATTTTGAAAAGATTCAAGGGGTTGGAGGCATTTTTCTTATCCATGGAAATTTCGAGGATAAAATTCTTTTAAGGGGAATAGAATATAACGACCCGAAATTTGGGCCACTTAATTTTGGAATATTTAATTTTTTTAAGTATTAATATATTGGTTTAAAAAGTGAAATAATATAAAATTTCAACTATAGGGATTTAATTAAAGGTACTATCCTGAATTCAAATATAGCGATTAATTAAAATCTTTGAATTGGTGAATTTAATATTGAATAGTTGTAACAACCCGCATATTTTACGATTGAATATGTTGATATTTTATTTAAATATTCATCATTAGTCGGATTATAGTTCGAAAAGCTGCTTTTTGCAAATTGTGATGTCCGAGAAATTTAGGCAATATTTATTTAATAATTTCCATTAATAATTATTTTAAAATGTGAAATGTTGATTTAATAATCTAATTCAAACAGAAATTATCTTTTGAAAACTAATAATTATTTAGTTTGACAGATGTTATCTTTTCAAATTTTATAATGATAACAATTTAAGTTAGAGATTTTATTCTTTTCAAAGTTAAAAATATTTAAATGATAAAATCTATCTTTCTAAGCTAATTTAAAAGATATTCTATTTATAATGTATATATGTGTATGCGTTGTAAATAGGGAGTTTGATTTTAATTTAAACTTAAATTTAATAAGAATGTTTTCAAATTTATAATATATATGTGTATAACTTGTGAATTGGAAAATTTGATTGAAATTAATATAGAAACTTTTCAAAAGCTTATTTTATAAATCTATCTTATATCATCAAAAGTAATTAAAATAAATATTTATTTTGTTTAAAAATATAATGGTTTAAATTGTATATTACAATAAAAGTTTATTTTTGTTTTCTTTTAATGATTGGTTTTTGAAATAAATTTAATACATACATTGAAGTACAATGTTTTTTTTAACTTTGAAAATAAGGCATAATTCAATATCTTTTTCTTTTTAATATTTTTTCTTTCTTGAAAATTTATCTTTGAAAATATTATTTTAAAAAGATATAAACAAGCATTAAAATATGTAATTGTATAAAGAAAATTATATGTAAACATTTAAAGGCTAAGTGGAAATAAACATTTAAAAAAATGATAACATAAATAAGAAATGAATTTAAAAACATTTATAAAATTAAGAAATTTATTTTAATATTAAAATGTAACATGTGTAAGGCATTTAACTCTTAAAAAAGACACTTGCAAATCACTCGACAACCTAATGTAACAAGTGGCAATATTAATTTATTTTTGAAAATAATTGCTTATAAACATAGATAAGAAAAACTTGGAAAAATCATGTGAGTTCAATCTTTCTTCTCTTCTAAAACTAAAATCAGATTTTTAAAAGATAATTCAAAAACCAGATTTTTAAGAAAAATTCAAAACCCAAAATCTAAATCTATTCAAAATCTACAAAGCAAATCTGCAATCATTTTTCAAGTTTCAACTTCAAAGAGAAGATCAACTCAAACTCTATGCAAAGGAAAATGGGGGTCAGCTGCAAAAATTTAAATCAACTACTGCACAACCACTTTGGATCCACAGCATGTAGATTCAAAGCAGCAGCAAGTTGAACTTCATCAATCAAATTTAGCTGTTACAGGAACAATGCTCTCTGCTTCTTCATAAGCGAGTAAACTTATGCTTTTAAAAATAGTTCTTTCATTTTAAAATATGGATGAATCTTATTGCATGTATGATAATATAGCCTCTAATGATTGCTTGAGTTTGAATATAAATGTGTGTTTATGATTATGATATTGCTTGCATACTTGTTTCTGAGTATTACATTTTTGTGTTGTCGATAACAGACCCATCTTTATCACAAATAAATTCATATCTCACAGTATAATTAAAATTTGACTATGATTACTAAAGAGAAATTGTTAATAACATTGTGTTCTTGCTTTTAAAAATAGATTCAGGTAAATATATTTGTTTAATACTTTTTAAAGTTTAAAGTTGTAGTGAAAAATCAGAAAATGGGAAAATTCAAACTTGATGATTCGTAAATTCACCAATATAGTTTGAATTGCTTTCGAATACTAGGAATTTTAAAGGCTAAACCATGATTTTTAAGTTAGTATTGGAGGGGGTATTTGGAGTTGCTCAGAAAACGATTTCTGGGTCTTTTCTGATGATCTGGTGGATCTGGAATGTTGTAGTTCTTCCTGAAGGTGGAGGAATGATTGGTGAGTGGAGGAAAAATGGTAGGTGGATGGTTAGAGATAGGTGGCGACGGTGGTAGCTCATTTTAGTTTCTAAACCTAGTTTTCTGGTGGTCGGAATTTTGATGCTTCTCGATTCCTCTGTTGCATCGAGTGTTGCAGGGTTTTAGGAATTGGAAGAGGGGATGTAGGCGAAGGTTTGGCCGGAGCCGCTGGTGCTCTGATGGTCGGAGATGAATTGACGAGGTGTTGACAGGTTTGGGCATTGTTCACAGTGTCAAGTTCCAGGTTTGTTTGGCTAACTCAATTTTGATTTCGAGCTACAGTGTGAATTCTGATGGTCGTGATCATGTTTGGAGATGGTCGACGACGTGATGAAGGTGGTGATGATGGCTGGAGGTTACCAGAGCCACGGTGCATGTGCACCTTGCATTTTATAGTTCTGGTGAACTATTGGGTTAGAGCAGAGAATGGAACTCAAGTTTTACTCGAGTAGTTCGAGTATTTTACTCAAAGCGTTTAGGGTTTTGTCTCAAAGCATTAGTAGGTGGTCTCGGGTCAATGGTTGGTTTCAGGTTTTATAACCTGACAGTGTTAGGTTTTTAAAATTTAAATAAAATTTAAATTTATAGCAGGATTTAAAATAGGGGTTTTAAATTCAAAGTTTAAGTTTGGATTCAAATGAACTTTTGAATCCTAAATTTTAAATTGAAACTTTTAAATTTAAAGCAATATTTAAATCAAGTTTTAAATCAAGTCTAAATATGGATTCAAGTTTACTATGAATCCAAATCTTGGATTTAGATCAGTTTTGTAAATTTAAATATTGAACAAGTCTAAATGTTTTAAAGTAGATTTTAAAAGTGAATTTGTTGTCAAATAAATGTTTAAACTTGACAAAATTCTTTATAAAAGGTTTACTTTAACATTTGAATGAAATGTTATGAAGTGTTTAACATAAATTTGGAAGTTAAATAATCAATTTATTTTAAAGCTTGATTTCTTTTAATAAAATTAAATAATTTAGTTTAAACTTTTTCTTATATAAGTATCTTATATAAGTAATGAACGTTCTTTACATTTATTTTAAGGTTTATAAATTTATTTAAATTTGGATAAATGTTTAAATGGTTAAACATTTTGAATCTTAAATTCAAAATGGAATTTGAATTTAAATTTAGAAGTGTAATGTTTTAAATACACCTGAATGTTACTGAAGTCATTAATAAAGTAAATGAATTATCTTAGAAATAATTAAGATCATAAAAGAATTTAATTTATAAGAGAATTAAGGAATGACTTATTTATTTGATTTTAAATTAACGATTTAGATTAATTTATAATTAGAGATGATTAATAATGATTAATCTAAGATAAATTTATTAAGAAAGTAATTAAAGAAAATGTTATTAGTTAATAAAGATGATTATCTAAGGAATATTAAGTAATTTTTTAATGTGATTAATTTTGATAATTAATTAGATTAATTAATTGAAGATAATCAATTGTAAATTATTAAGCATAATTACTTGATAAAAGTAGTTAAGGGATTAATCACTTATTGAAATTAATTATGATAATGTGATTTTTTTTAAGTTAATTAATTTAGTTTAATTAATTTAAGAAAATCATTTGATGATTTAATAAGAGTAATTACTTAATGTAATTAATGGAGCATAATTACTTAGGGAAGTAATAAATGATAATTAATGGAATGTAATTAGTGAAAGATGATTTTTAATGAAGTAATTTGGGTAATTAATTTTGCAACTAATCAAGGGATTAATTTATGAAGATAATTAATTACGGAATAATTAATTTGTTAATGAGTAATTAAGGGTAGTTAATTACTGATTGATATTAATCAAGGGTGATTAATAATTGTATTTTAAATTTTAGATTAATTACTAAATGTAATTAATTTAAATAAAGTAATTAATTTAAATTTAAATTAGAGATCATTAATTAATGTAATTAATGATGTAAATAAGAATTGTTTAATTAAGGAATAATTAATAATAAAGTGATTAATTAATGTAATTAGTTAAGGATAAATGTAATTATAGTTAATTAATAAATGAAGTAATTAAATGTTAATTACTAAGTGATTACGGTTAATTAATTTGTGAAATTAATTAAAGACTAATTACTTATTATAATTAGAGAATGATTAATCAAAGGTGTTTAATCAAGATGAATACTTAGAGAATGATTAATTAACTAGATTATAATTAATTAATGGACATATAAGTAGGATTTATAGATGTAGTAATTAATTTAATTTACTTTAAATTAATTAGAGATAGAAGTAATTAATTTAATTCATTTTAAATTAATTATAGATGGTGGTTAATAAATCATTGCTTATGGATGATACTGATATTTCATTGAATGGTTGTGATCTCAGTAATGAGATGAGTAATATCTATATGATATGGATGCTTAGTTAAAGTATGATAATATGGATTATCTGTTTGTGATGATTATCTGTTTGTGATGGTAATACGGATTATCTGTTTATGATGAAAATGTGATTATCTATTGTGATATGTGAATTATCTATCTGTGTGTATATAGATAATGATGAACTGAATTGTTTTAACTTTAAAACAACTTGGAGCTAAAAGATGGCGTTTGGATTTCGATGAGACCGGGATCGGGTTTCCAGATTTGGAATTTCGAAAACCACATCGATCCAGATTCAACGTTAGGTCGTGAATCTCAAGTAAAGAGTGAAGACTCGAGGTGTAAGGACTATTCGTTGTTAATACTCTGAGGGTTATTCCAATACGAGTTTAACGGGGTAGTACTTTTAGGCTCGAGATAAAGATTTAGAGTGCAAGGGCTATTGTTGTTAACTCTGAGGGTGATTCCAAAATGAGTGTAACGAGATAGTGCCTTTGGTTTCGTTCGAACCCGGAACGAACTTTTATGGATTGAATGCTTTCAGAACATCGTCAGGTAGACGATGAGCATTCTAAGACCGATGCGTCCTATAAAGGTAATCGTAGCCTCAAGCCTCATCAATCGGGAATGGCTAAAACAGAGGAGGTGCTGCAAGGCTAAGTGGTTCATGCCCATGCAGGACGAGATGTACCCCTATCTAGAGGTCCCTTTTTATTCGGCTATGTGGTAGTTGGCGACGGTCATCTGCGGGGTTGTCTTTCTTGGGACTGTCCAGTAAGGGATGGTTCCGGCTTTGTGTTGTAGGGGATTGGGAGTAATCATCAGTACGGTGATCTAGGCCCCGTACTATGATGGACGGTACCCCAGTAGCCCTGCCGTTGATGGAAACCCATTCTTCCTACGTGCCCTTTACGGTTTTGATTGTATTACCCACTTTTGTGGCTCGTAGCTGGAATTTAATCATGTAACAATTTCGGCTATTTCTTATTTATTTGAAAACCCTAGACACTATTATAATATCACTGGATTTCCTATCAAATGTTTTAGTTAGCGTAAGGTAAAAACTTTTCCATGTTTATGTGTGGGAAGTCTTACGTGATACCTTTTCTTTCCAAAGAATTTTCTAAAGTTAAGAAACTTTAAACCCATTTACTCACACCAGACCCATGTCTGACCCAAGTGTTTATTTTCTATTTTATTAAAATCATGGGTACTTATATTATGTATGAGTAGTCAAGGGATTCAGGATTGCTTTGACGGGTTCTGTAGGAGATATGGAGCAGGAGGCTTCAGCGTGTAGATATATAGTGGTTCCGCTGTGTTTGAGTTGAATCTGTTTTCTGTGATGTACTTGAGTTGTAATTGCTAGACATATGTTTATAACTGTCTAGTTTGTGTTGTATTAGCCGTATAGCTCTGATGTATATGATACTATGTAATATCTTATGTGATATAATATAATTTATTCGTTCTGATGTGAGATTCTGATGTTGTTTTGTTTCTTTCTTTTCTATCTTTTCTCTTTCCTATCCCTTTCATTTTTCTTAATGATGCGTCATTCTATGGAATGAAAGGTGGGTTGTTACACAAACCGTCGAATTTGGACTCGAGACCACCCCCATCGAGTTCAAAAAGATGTTTGCGACCTTTTTGAGTATAAGCTTCGATGTTTTTAGAGTCAGAGGAATTTTGCTACTTTTTCACTTAGGGCTTTGGTTTGGTTTCAGCCTATTAGACCCAAGCTTCACCCCCTCTTCTCTTCATTCCTTCATAATTTCCTAATACTCAAGCTTTACATAAAAATGGGGGAAGAGAGAAAGAATTAGAATTCCTAAGCCCTAGTTCCATTGCAAATCCAAGCTCTAACTCCAAATTCAAAAAAGAAGCTTTGGTAAGCCTTCTCTTCATCTTCTCCAACTCTTTCACTTTTCAATCTCAGAAATTCCTAAACCTAACTTAGGAAATATTTCTCTTTTAAGCTTAGATTCAAGCTTGTTGGGTTGGAATTGAAGAGTGATTGTCCTTGCTATTGCTCTATAGCTTCTTCTTCATTTGTTCTGGGTTTAAAGGTGAGATTTTTATCTCACATATTTGTCTATATCTATCCTTGTTGTTAGGTATGAATTCCTAACACTTATTCATTTGCATTTGCTTTTGATTTGGATTGCTTTGGTGAATATTCC
The DNA here is from genome assembly GCA_030765085.1 of Allium cepa. Lineage (NCBI taxonomy): Eukaryota > Viridiplantae > Streptophyta > Magnoliopsida > Asparagales > Amaryllidaceae > Allium > Allium cepa. The sequence goes on along the minus strand of CM060942.1, from coordinate 378,488,355 downwards.
AATTTTTGGTGTTTTGAAAGCAAATTTATGAAAATCCTGTTAGGGATATTTTGACATTGATGTTCGGGGTGTATCGTAGAGCCATTAAGACTGGGTTGTCGCTTGGTATAAATCCTTAGTCATCATTGCTCGTCCGATCGCTTCTGATAATCGTTTGGCCATCTTTGGCCTAGGTTCAGGAAATCCCTGAGCATCAGGTTTCAGATGTCTGAATCCTTATTTCAGACGTTTGAATATTATACTGGGAAAATTTCTATTCCCAGATTCAGATGTCTTAATCAATATTACTAGACGTCTGAACTGGTTCGAATTGAACCAGATAGGAAATAGGCTAAAAATTAGCATTTCCAGACGTCTGAATTTATAGATTCAGACGTCTGAATTCTATTCTGGAAAATATTTTGTTTTCCAGATTCAAACGTCTGAATCATACACTTCAGACGTCTTAATCTGCTTGTTTTTGCCTAATTTTCCTATTTAGCTTGAGTTTCCAAATTTAATCTATTGTGTTGTTTCCCTTTTATTGTTATCACTTATTATCGACTTTCATAACATTTTCTTCGGGATTTTTGGGAACATCCATTTTGATGGATTTGGTATCGATTTCTTTGGATCTTATTCACGTCTTCGAACGTGGATTTTGGTGATTGATTGTTTCTACAATCATTTTTGTGATTTGTCATGTTAAAAATATAAGGTTTCAATACTAGTAGTATATATTAAAACTCTTTCATCAAAACGATTTCAACACTATTTTACACTATTTTGTTACAAACCTCTTTTCTTAAATATTTTTTTCAATCTACTAGTATATACAAACCTTTACCTCACTCGAATGAGAAATCTAATTAAACAGCGTAGTAAAACAAGTGGTATGAAACGCTTGTGTTTACTTTGTCGGTTAATTCTTGGACTTGTTCGATTGAACCTCTTGTGACAATTTTTGAGTGGAGATTTACAATTTGTTAGTAAATATTTAAGTTAATCCAGCGGTTATGGGACATGAAGCTAAGCTCATTTATTTACTAGCTTAATGTAGTTGACACTTCTTGATGATCATTTATGTGATTTAGACTAGCGAAAGGCTATGTTTCCTTGTCCACGTAGGGGACGGTACCTCATTTTATTGAGTTTCTTCTCATTTCTTTCATAGGCTAACGACCCATGTATTATTTGGAGTTTCGACTTAATTTTTGTGGGCTAGCGACCCATATTCTTTTATGGAGTTCGGTTCATCGGACGTACCTTTGTACTACGTCGTTGTTTCGGCTTATCAGGATCAGCGGGCGTACCGTTGTACTACGTCGTTGTCCCGAATTATTCGAGTTTCAGGTTCCTCGGGCATACCAATATTGTACTACGTCGTTGCATCGGCTCTATGGTTAGCGACCATGGGACAGCGTCCCCTTTGTGATACACATGTTGGTGAGTTTTCATGCTCCCATTTTGTGATAGACCTCCCCCTTTTTTGTGTTTTCTGGATTTTTAATGGATGATTTCCAGAATTTGTGTTTCACCCGCTTTTATGATTGGCAACAATATGATGTCAATATTCATGGTTTAGTGAATAAAATAAAGAATATGACATCCTTTTTGATGTTATGAGACTCTTGAGATATTGTATGATTTTGGTAGATTTTCCAATGTATACTTTTCGTAGTATGACATTATTGTTATTATACGTTTTTGTTATATCTCATATTCTATCTAATATTTATCTAATATTTATAGCTAGACTGATCCGTTTATTATTTTCTTACTAAATAATACTCGGGTCAGACCAAGATGTTACAGGTGCTTCTGCTTGACTCCTCATTTGGGATTATTATCCTGACTTTTGGCTAACTACTTAGATTAGTAGTTTTTGGTTGTATACATTTGAGATATAGACTCATTGATGTATACCTATTCTTTTGTGTAGCACTTGTAACTATTCTTTTGTGATATTGTGGATCTTGTTTGACTACTACTCTGATATACACTCTTATGTGTAATATTCATATCTGTTACCGTCTTTGAGATATGAACTTCTGTGACTGATTTGTGTTATGATATTTCTATATTTGTTTTCGAAGATATTATAGCCACTGTGTAGTAGTTTTGCGATTGTGTCGGTATGTCGGATTCCTTCAGAAATGAAATGCATGTTTTACTATCTGACATATTGGTGCTCGTACAAAGAAATTACACGGATGGTCGCTCCTCAACAGCCTTATTCTCCGTGCTAGTTGACGATATTACCCCGTAGTGTATTCGGCTAGCATTGATATAGAGGTGGGGCGTCACAGCTTGGTATCAAAGCCAAACTTCGGAATAATGTAGAATAATTTAACAAGGATCATCGTCCTATGACCATCTTAGGAGTCGTGCCTTAGGATTTTATTTGAGTCATTGGACCTGTTCTATCCTATTTTCTTTGTGATGCCTTGTCTTGTCAATCAATACTGTTTTATATTCATTTTGTGAATAACCTTTTTCTTCTTTCTTTCTTTCTTAAAGAAGAGAAATGGTTAGACCTGGTCGTCCCAGCGCCGGTCAATCTAGTACTACTCCCCAGGATGGAGTATTTATGTCTGTGCAACAACTTCTTGATCTAGTAAAGAATGCTCAAGCTGCTGGACCCATTCCAGAGCCTACTCACCCTAAATCCGGGTTTGCACACTTGTGTAGTGACTATACCAACTTAGGTGGGAAGCCATTCAGTGGTTCCGAAAGCATCATTCAAATTCAGGCTTGGCTTAGAACATGCGATCGCATCTTTTCTTGCATGAATCTTATTGATCTTCACCGAGTTCAGGTGGCCTCTAGTATGCTCCAAGAGAGAGCATTAGATTGGTATGAGCTTCTTGTTTCTGAAACAATTGAAACAGATCTTACTTGAAAGGAATTTCGGGAACGATTCGAATTAAAGTTTGTGCCGAAAGCAGAAAAAGTGACTTTGGCCCGGCGAGTAATTGACCTTGTTCAAGGTGAATCCTCCGTTGCAGAATATGTTGCACCTTTCAAATCTCTTTCTAAATACGGGGTTGAGTACATTAATACCCCATTGAAGATGAATCATAGGTTTGTCTATGGCTTGAATAAAAATTTCAAGAAGCAGTTACTTCTAAAATTAGAAGTTTCTTTTGATCAGCTCATTGATATCGCTCTTCGACTTGAGAGACAGATAAAGAGAGTGATGTTGAAGTTGTTAATCCCAAACTAAAATTCAACAAAAACAAGAAAATGCCTATTAAATTCAAAGGCCCAAATCCCAACAAGAAAGAGAAGCAAGCAGCTTCGGTAGCAAGGACTCCTACCCCTAGTAGTGGACAATGCTACAATTGTGGTTCTAAGGACCATTATGCCAATAGATGTCCAAAACCTCTCTTTTGCCATTATTGCAAAGGTTCGGGTCATCTTTTATCTTATGTCCCAAACTTCAAGGCAAGAAGGAGGGAAAGTTAAATGTTGCACAAGCCCCTAGCAACACTTCTCGTGGTCAAGGTAATTCTCATTCTATCCTTGATGGCATTATTATGTTTCGTGATCAACCTATTCGAGTTCTTTTTGATATGGGTGCATCCCATTCTTTATATCAAAAGAACATGTTGATACTTTTTCTTTAAGTGTTATGGCTTTAATGACTTCTTTGAGAATTGCGAATCCGATTGGTGGATCCGCAACACTTAGTTTTCTTTGAAAAGAAGTCGAGATTATTTTGTGTGATTTTTCTTTCTGAGCCGATTTGCACATCATGCGCTACTTAGGCTTTGAAATGATTTTGCGAATGGATTGGCTTAACCGTTATGAAGCTCATATCCTATGTCCTGAGCGGACTATGTATCTTCCACATCCTCGATCTGTTAATCGGATTTATTGATCTTAAAGATTCAGATTCCAACTTGGCTGCATCTTTATATTCTTTAAATCCTCATGATGACGATAATGATGAAGAGGAAGATGTCATTTCTCTTATTCACGTTGTTCGTGAATTTTCCGACATATTTGAGCCTGTTTTAGGATTACCACCTAAGCGAGCAATTGAGTTCAGAATTAATCTAATTCTTGGAGCTCTACCTATCACTCGTACTCCTTATCATATGTCCAATAAAGAAAATGAGGAGATGCGCAAACAATTATCTGAATTGGAGACGAAGCAATTTATTCGCTCTAGTTCCTCTCCTTGAGGAGCTTCGGCTATTTTTGTGAAGAAATCCGATGGTACACTTAGACTTTGCGTTGACTACCGCAAGCTTAATGATCTTATTATCAAGAATAAATATCCTTTACCTCGGATTGATGATTTATTTGACCAACTTAGTGGTGCTAGAGTCTTTTCACAATTGGACTTGGCTATCGGTTTTCATCAGCTTCGTATGCAGAGGATAGCATTCCTTTGACATCGTTTGTGCACCCTAAATTCGGGTTTGCACGCTTGTGCAGTGACTATACCAATTTGGGTGGGAAGCCATTCAGGGGTTCCGAAAGCGTCATTCAAGTCCAGGCTTGGCTTAGAACATGCGATCGCATCTTTTCTCGCATGAATCTTATTGATCTTCACCGAGTTTAGGTGGCCTCTAGAATGCTCCAAGAGAGAGAATTAGTTTGGTATAAGCTTCTTATTTCTGAAACTATTGAAACAGATCTTACTTGGAAGGAATTCCGGGAACGACTCAAATTAAAGTTTGCGCCAGAAGCTGAAAAAATGACTTTAGCCCGGTGTTTTATTGACCTTGTTCAAGGTGAATACTCCACGGCGGAATATGTTGCATCTTTCGAATCTCTTTCTAAATACGGGGTTGAGTACATTAATACCCCATGAAGAAGAATCATAGATTTTTCTATGGCTTGAACAAAAATCTCAAGAAGTCGTTACTTCTAAAATTAGAAGTTTCTTTTGATTAGCTCATTGATATCGCTCTTCGACTTGAAGAGGCAGATAAAGAGAGTGATGTTAAAGTTGTTAATGCCGAACCGAACTTCAACAATAACAAGAAAAGTCCTATTAAATTCAAAGGCCCAAATCCCAACAAGAAAGGGAAGCAAGCAGCTTCGGTAGCAAGGACTCCTACCCCTAGTAGTGGACAATGCTACAATTGTGGTTCTAAGGACCATTATGCCAATAGATGTCTGAAACCTCTCTTTTGCCGTTATTGCAAAGGTTCGGGTCATCTTTTATCTTCATGTCCCAAACTTCAAGGCAAGAAGGAGGGAAAGTTAAATGTTGCACAAGCCCCTAGCAACACTTCTCGTGGTCAAGGTAATTCTCATTCTATCCTTGATGGCATTATTATGTTTTGTGATGAACCTATTTGAGTTCTTTTTGATACGGGTGCATCTCATTCTTTTATATCAAAAGAACTTGTTGATACTTTTTATTTAAGTGTTATGGCTTTAATGACTTCTTTGAGAATTGCGAATCCGGTTGGTGGATCTGCAACACTTAGTTTGCATTGTAAAGATGTCGAATTATTTTGTGTGATTTTTCTTTCCGAGCCGATTTGCATGTCATGCGCTACTTAGGCTTTGAAATGATTTTGGGAATGGATTGGCTTAACCGTTATGAAGCTCATATCCTATGTCCTGAGCGGACTATTTATCTTCGACATCCTCGATCTGTTAATCAGATTTCTATGGATCTTAAAGATATGGATTCCAACTTGGCTGCATCTTTATATTCTTTAAATCCTCATGATGACGATAATGATGATGGGGAAGATGTCATTTCTCTTATTCACGTTGTTCGTGAATTTTCCGACATATTTGAGCCCGTTTTAGGATTACCACCTAAGCGAGCAATTGAGTTCAGAATTAATCTAATTCCTGGAGCTCTACCTATCACTCATCCTCCTAATCGTATGTCCAATAAAGAAAATGAGGAGATGCACAAATAATTATCTGAATCGAAGACGAAGCAATTTATTCGCTCTAGTTCCTCTCCTTGGGGAGCTTCGGCTATTTTTGTGAAGAAATCCGATGGTACACTTAGACTTTGCGTTGACTACCGCAAGCTTAATGATGTTACTATCAAGAATAAATATCATTTACCTCGGATTGATGATTTATTTGACCAACTTAGTGGTGCTAGAGCCTTTTCACAATTAGACTTGGCTATCGGTTTTCATCAGCTTCGTATTGCAGAGGATAGCATTCCTTTGACATCGTTCCGTACTCGTTATGGATCTTATGAATGGCTTGTTATGCCATTTGGTTTAACGAATGCTTCGGCTTATTTCGTTGACCTTATGAATTGAGTTTTCAAAGAATTCCTCGATCAAATTTGTTGTCATCTTTATTGATGATATTCTCGTGTATTCTAAAACCGAGGAGGAGCATGAAAAGCATCTTCAGATTGTGTTGGAAACTCTTAGGAGCAATCAACTGAAAGAAAATTTTTCTAAATGCCACTTTTGGAAATCTCGTGTGAAGTTTCTCGGTCATATTATTTTCGACTCCAGAATTTCCGTAGATCCTTCAAAGATTGAAGCGGTTCAAAGATTGAAGCGGTTCAAAATTGAAAGAGATCGGAGAGTGTGATGGAGATCCGCAGTTTTCTTGGACTGGCAGGTTATTACCGCCGTTTCATAAAAGACTTTTCTAAAATTTCCGTGCCTCTTACTAGTTTGAAAACGAAGGGAGTTAAATACATTTGGTCGGACAAATGTGAAGCTTCTTTCCAGAAATTAAAAGAACTCCTTTTTGATGCTCCTATTCTTGTTATTCCCGAGGGGAATCAAGATTTTATTGTTTATACTGATGTTAGTCGTGTTGGTTTGGGAGCCATTCTCATGCAAGGAGAATGTGATATTGCTTATGCTTCTAGGCAATTGAAGCCAGCCGAGACTAGATATGCCACTCATGATCTAGAGCTCGTGGCTATTGTTTTCGCCCTTAAAATTTGGCGTCATTATCTTTTGGGAGAAATATTTGTTCTCTATATCGATCGTAAATCTTTGAAGTATTTATTTTCTCAAAAGGAACTTAATTTGCGTCAACAACGTTGACTCGAGTTTCTTGCATTTTATGATCTCGATATTCTTTATACTCCCAGAAAGGGAAATCGCGTAGCTGATGCACTTAGTCATAAGCAACAAGCGGTTGTTTCAATAATGATATCCGAGTGGAATGATATCGACTTTATCCACTTGTGAGATTCGAGATCGTGTATCTGATTTATGTTCATCTCTTATTTTATATAGCCTTGAGGCTCATCCTTCTCTTTTAGATAGCATTCTTGAAGCTCAAAAGCTAGATCCCGAATTGGCTCTTCTTAGCCAAAGTTGTAGGGATAAAATTGGTATTGAAAGTTTGAAAGACTTTGATATTGATTCTCGTGGCGGCATTCGAAAATTTGGTAGACTTATCGTGCCAAATATTAGTGATCTTCGTAAAGACATATTAGAAGATTCTCATCGTTCTAAATTTACCATTCATCCCGGTAGTTGTAAAATGTACACGGATATGAAGCGACTTTATTATTGGGATGGAATGAAATCTGATATTTCTAAATTTTTTAAGCATTGCATGACTTGCCAGCCTGTCAAGGCCGAGCATCAAAGGTCCGGTGGGTTATTGCAACCTTTGAAATTCCAATTTGGAAGTGGATCAAGTTTCCATGGACTTTATTGACGGCCTTCCCTATTCTCGTTCGGGTCATGATAGCCTATGGGTGATAGTTGATAGAATTACTAAATTCGCCCATTTTATTCCCGTTCGGTCCAATCGGACCGTTCCTCTTTTGGCCAAGCTTTTTATTGAAGAAATTGTTAAATTACATGGAGTTCCTACTTCTATTGTTAGTGATCGTAATCCATTGTTTACTAGTGGGTTTTGGAAGAGTCTTCAAAAAGCTTTGGGAACAAAGCTTAATTTTAGCACCGCTTATCACCCTCAGTCTGATGGACAAACCGAGCGTGTGAATCAAACTCTTGAAGATCTTCTTCGTGCATGTGTTCTTGATTTTGGTGGAAGTTGGAAAGATCATATTTCTCTTGTTGAGTTTTCCTATAATAATAGCTTCCAATCTAGTATTGGTATGGCACCTTTCAAGGAACTCTATGGAAGGCCATGTCGATCTCCTTCTTGTTGGCTTGAGGCCGGTGAGAAGCTGGTTTTAGGTCCATATTTTATTCGAGATTCCACAGAAACCTTATTCGCCATCGGATGAAAGAGGCTCAAAATAGACAAAAATCCTATGCCGATAACCGAAAAAGGAATTAGAATTTTCTGTGGGAGATTTTGTGTTTATTCGTGTTTCACCTATGAAGGGTGTTGTGCGTTTCGGTCGATCAGGAAAATTAGCACCTCGATATATTGGTCCATTTTCCATCATCGAACGTATTGGTTCTGTGGCTTATCGCCTCTTATTACCGGCTCAGTTTTCTGCTATCTATGACGTGTTTCATGTTTCTCAATTATGGAAATGCCTTTGAGATTCTGATTCTATTCTTGAGCCCGGTGTTGCGGAAGAAATTGAAGTTTCGCCTAATTTGACTTATGAGCAACATCATATTTGTATCATTGCTTCGGAGATTAAACGCCTTCGAAATAAAGATGTTCCTCTTGTGAAAGTTCAATGGTCCTCGAATCCTAAGGATTGTTCTTGGGAAGCCAGCTAATTAATCGAGCTAACACATCCGGACTTACTTTCTCGTGCTCTTTGGGGTGAACTTTATATTTCAAATTTCTTTTGTGTTGAATATGCTTTTGTGGTCGTTACTTCTATTTTCTTCTTAAATATTGTGAGGATGCAATTTCTTTAAGGAGGGGAGTCTGTAACAACCCGCATATTTTATGATTGAATATTTTAATATTTTATTTAAATATTTCATCGTTAGTCGGATTATAGTTCGAAAAGTTACTTTTTACAAGCGGTCGAATTAGGACTTGAGACCACCCCCATCGAGTTCAAAATGACGTTTGTGACCTTTTTGAGTATAAACTTCGATATGTTTGGAGTTAGAGGAATTTTTCTACTTTTCCAGTTAGGGTTTGGTTTGCTTTCAGCCTATTAGACCCAAGCTTCACCCCCTCTTCTCTTCATTCCTTCATAATTTCCTAATACTCAAGCTTTAGATAAAAATGGGGAAAGAGAGAAAGAATTAGAATTCCTAAGCCCTAGTTCCATTGCAAATCCAAGCTCTAACTCCAAATTCAAAGAAGAAGCTTTGGTAAGCCTTCTCTTCATCTTCTCCGTCTTTTCAATCTTAGAAATTTCTAAGCCTAACTTAGGAAATGTTTCTCTTTTAAGCTTAGATTCAAGCTTGTTGGGTTGGAACTGAAGAGTGATTGTCCTTGCCATTGCTCTATAGCTTCTTCTTCATTTGTTTTGGGTTTAAAAGTGAGATTTTTATCTCACATCTATGTCTATATCTATCCTTGTTGTTAGGTATGAATTCCTAACACTTACTCATGTGCATTTGCTTTTGATTTGGATTGCTTTGGTGAATATTCCAATTTTTGGTGTTTTGAAAGCAAATTTATGAAAATCCTATTAACGATATTTGGACATTGATGTTCGGGGCGTATCATAGAGCCATTAAGACTGGGTTGTCACTTGACATAAATCTTTAGTCATCGTTGCTCGTCCGATCGCTTCCGATAATCATTTGGCCATCTTGGCCTAGGTTCCGAAAATCCCTGAGCATCAGGTTTCAGACGTCGGAATCAATATTACCAGACGTCTGAATTGGTTCGAATTGAACCAGATAGGAAATAGCCTAAAAATTAGCATTTTCATACGTCTGAATTTATAGATTCAGACGTCTGAATTCTGTTCTGGAAAATATTTTATTATCCAGACTCAGACGTCTGAGTCATACACTTCAAACGTCTGAATCTGCTTGTTTTTGCCTAATTTGCCTATTTAGCTTGAGTTTCCAAATTTAATCGATTCGTGTTGTTTCCCTTTTGTTGTTATCACTTATTATCGACTTTGATGACATTTTCTTCAGGATTTTTGGAAACATCCATTTTGATGGATTTGGTATCGATTTCTTTGGATCTTATTCACGTCTTCGAACGTGAATTTTGGTGATTGATTGTTTCTTCAATCATTTTTGTGATTTGTCACGTTAAAACTGTAAAGGTTTCAATACTAGTAGTATATGTTAAAACTCTTTCATCAAAACGATTTCAACACTATTTTATTACAAAGCTCTTTTCTTAAACCATTTTTTTCAATCTACTAGTATATACAAACCTTTACCTCACTCAAATGAGAAATCTAATTAAACGGCTTAGTAAAACAAGTGGTATGAAACGCTTGCGTTTACTTCGTCGGTTAATCCTTGGACTTGTTCGATTTAACCTCTTGTGACAATTTTTGAGTGGAGATTTACAATTTGTTAGTAAATACTTAAGTTAAGCCAGTGGTTATGGGACATGAAGCTAAGCTCATTTACTTACTAGCTTAATGCAGTTGACACTTCTTAATGATCATTTATGTGATTTAGACTAGCGAAAGGCTATGTTTCCTTGTCCACGTAGGGGACGGTACCTCGTTTTATTGAGTTTCGTCTCATTTGTTTTATAGGCTAACGATCTATGTATTATTTGGACTTTCGACTCAATTTTTATGGGCTAGCGATCCATATTCTTTTATAGAGTTCAGTTCATCGGACGTACCTTTGTACTACGTCGTTGTTCCGGCTTATCAGCATCAGCGGGCGTACTATTGTACTACATCATTGTTCCGAATTATTCGAGTTTCAGGTTCCTCGGGCGTACCGATGTTGTACTACATCGTTGCACCAGCTCTATGGTTAGCGACCATGGGATAGCGTTTCGTTTGTGATACACGTGTTGGTGAGTTTTCATGCTCCCGTTTTGTAATAGGCCTCCCCCATTTTTGTGATTTCTAGATTTCTAATGGTTGATTTCTAGAATTTGTGTTTCACCCGCTTTTATGATTGGCAGCGATATGATGTCAATATTCGTGTTTTAGTGAATAAAATAAAGAATATGACATTCTTTTTGATGTTATGAGACTCTTGAGATATTGTTTGATTTTGGTAGATTTTCCAATGTATACTTTTTATAGTATGACATTATTGTTATCCTACGTTTTTGTTATATCTCATATTCTATCTCATATTTATCTGATATTTATAGCTAGACTGATCCATTTATTATTATCTTATTAAATAATATTCGGGTCAGACCGAGATGTTACAGGTGCTTCTGCTTGACTCCTCATTTGGGATTATTATCCTGACTTTTGGCTAACTACTTAGATTAGTAGTTTTTGGTTGTATAAATTCGAGATATAGACTCATTGATGTATACTTATTCTTTTGTGTAGCACTTGTAACTATTATTTTGTGATATTATGAATCTTGTTTGACTACTACTCTGATATACACTCTTATGTGTAATATTCATATCTGTTTCCGTCTTCGAGATATGAACTTCTATGACTGATTTGTGTTATGATATTTCTATATTTGTTTCCGAAGATATTATAGCCACTGTGTAGTAGTTTTGAGTTTGTATCGGCATGTCGGATTCCTCTAGAAATGAAATGCATGTTTTACTATCTGACATATCGGTGCTCACATAAAGAAATTACACGGATGGTTGCTCCTCAACAGCCTTATTCTCCGTGCTAGTTGACGGTATTACCCCGTAGTGTCTTCGGCTAGCGTGGGTATAGAGGTGGGGCGTCACAGCTTGGTGTCAAAGCCAAACTTCGAAACAGTGTAGAATTATTTAACAAGGATCATCGTCCTAAGTCCATCTTAGGAGTCGCGCCTTAGGATTTTGTTTGAGTCATTGGACCCGTTCTATCCTATTTTCTTTGTGATGCCTTGTCTGGTCAATCATTATTGTTTGATATTCATTTTGTGAATAACCTTTTTCTTCTTCTTTCTTTCTTTCTTAAAGAAGAGAAATGGTTAGACCTGGTCGTCCCAGCACCGGTCAATCTAGTGCTACTCCCCAAAATGGAGTATTTATGTCTGCACAATAACTTCTTGATCTAGTAAAGAATGCTCAAGCTGCTGGTCCCATTCCAGAGCCTACTCACCCTAAATCCGGGTTTGCACGCTTGTGCAGTGACTATACCAATTTGGGCGGGAAGCCATTCAGGGGTTCCGAAAGCGTCATTCAAGTCCAGGCTTGGCTTAGAACATGCGATCGCATCTTTTCTCGCATGAATCTTATTGATCTTCACCGAGTTTAGGTGGCCTCTAGTATGCTCCAAGAGAGAGAATTAGTTTGGTATAAGCTTCTTATTTCTGAAACTATTGACACAGATCTTACTTGGAAGGAATTCCGGGAACGACTCAAGTTAAAGTTTGTGCCAGAAGCTGAAAAAATGACTTTAGCCCGGTGTTTTATTGACCTTGTTCAAGGTGAATACTCCACGGCAGAATATGTTGCATCTTTCGAATCTCTTTCTAAATACGGGGTTGAGTAAATTAATACCCCATAAAGAAGAATCATAGATTTTTCTATGGCTTGAACAAAAATCTCAAGAAGTCGTTACTTCTAAAATTAGAAGTTTCTTTTGATCAGCTCATTGATATCGCTCTTCGACTTGAAGAGGCAGATAAAGAGAGTGATGTTGAAGTTGTTAATGCCGAACCGAACTTCAACAATAACAAGAAAAGGCCTATTAAATTCAAAGGCCCAAATCCCAACAAGAAAGGGAAGCAAGTAGCTTCGGTAGCAAGGACTCCTACCCCTAGTAGTGGACAATGCTACAATTGTGGTTCTAAGGACCATTATGCCAATAGATGTCTGAAACCTCTCTTTTGCCGTTATTGCAAAGGTTCGACTCATCTTTTATCTTCATGTCCCAAACCTCAAGGCAAGAAGGATGGAAAGTTAAATGTTGCACAAGCCCCTAGCAACACTTCTCGTGGTCAAGGTAATTCTCATTCTATCCTTGATGGCATTATTATGTTTTGTGATGAACCTATTTGAGTTCTTTTTGATACGGGTGCATCTCATTCTTTTATATCAAAAGAACTTGTTGATAATTTTTATTTAAGTGTTATGACTTTAATGACTTCTTTGAGAATTGCGAATCCTGTAACGACCCAGGATTTTTATAAATTTAAATTTGAATATTTAATTAATTTTAAATATTAATAGGTGAATTTATAAGTCGAATAAATTTTTATTTGAATTTCTGGATTTAATTGAATAATTAAATCGATAATTTAATATGTTAAATTATGGAAATAATTGAAAATAGAGGTAAATATGATTGAAAATGATTTGTAAAATTTTATTTTATCATATTGAAGTTAGAATAATATTTTAGAACTTTTAAAATCGAATTAAAAGTTAATTTGTGAAAATTGAATATTTTAATATTTAATAATCGACTGTAAAATAGCCAATTTTTGAACAGTCTCAAAATTGAACGAAACCAGTTCCATTGGATCCGTAATAGTTAGTTATTACCGGATTTCAATTTTCGTGTCAATCGGAGTTATCGTTTGATCGTGGCAGCTCGAAACGCATCGAATCGTTTTTTAATTTTAATTTGACGAGTGAAAATAGCCATTTTTCAAAAAGTCTCGGATTTCGACGAAACCAGTTTCATCGGATCCGTAATGTGATATTATTGTAAGGTTTCAAATTTCTAGTCAATTGGATTTACCGTTTGTCCTGTACGAATTAAAACGCCTAGAAATCGACTTAAATCGGTTTAATTCAAATTGAGCGTTTGTTGCCATAACTCGCACAGATGTCCGAATTAGCTTCCGAAACCTGTTCCATTGTGTCCGGAACGCGGGGTAAACCCTAGAAACGCTGGTTACGGCGCGTAAATCGGAGTTCGGAATTTCCGGATGAATAGTGTCGATCGGTTCTCTATAAATAGACCAACCACCTTCATAAATTTAATATAAAAAAAAAACCCTAATTTGTTTGCCAGCCGCCTCCACATCTATCAACGGCCAGAATTTGTCAATTTTCATTCCTTAATCACTCTCAATCCATCGACTTTTACAAAAACTTGTCAACACGAATATTGTAGAGCATAGGAAGGCCTTTCAAACCATACGGAGATGATGGAAATTGGAGCGACGTCGTGCCCAGTATCTTGCCGCGTTCGTGCTTGTTTTGCACGCATTTCCAAGCAACCTAGGTGGCCGAGCTTGCTCTCCTTGGGGCCGAACCTAGAGCAGGTGATGGGCTTCGACATGGAGTAGCTTGATCAAGGTGGAAGCAAGCGTGGAAGGTGGAAAATTAAACCCTAGAATCGAGCTTTGGGTTTCATTGTAACGGCTTTGACCTGGAGATGAAGACGTGGGGGAAGAAGAGTGTTTGTGCGGCTGTGATGCACTGGGGATAGGATCCAATGGCTTTGATTAAAGTTAGGTTTATTTAAGTTGTAATTATTAAGTTTAAATTCGTATAAACTTCAAATATTAATATCTTTTTCATACGAGGTCGAAAAAATTCAAAACCAGTTGCGTTGGAATCGTATGGACGAGCACTACGCGATGGAGTTGGTTTGTAGTCGTTTGGAGTTAATGAGAATTTCGGGTAAAATTAAACGCGCGTTTAATTTTATTCGAAATAAATCGCTAAAACGGAAAATGAAATCAAGGTGAGAACTTCTCACTCAATCGAATCGGTTTCGATTTTATTTTAAATAGTTAGATTTAAAATATTTGAATGCATGTTTGAATAATGATTGATATCTATTGATTGTTAAAATAGACATTATACGCCGTTAGTAAGCGGATGTTATTTATTAAAAACATATACCGCGAATATTTCATAAACAGTGAAATTGGTATTATATATAATAGCAATATATATATATTGGCATATGTATAGATTGGAGTTATTGATTTCCCGCATTTTTTGTTTAGCGGATGAGACCCTATTGCGCCGTTATTAAGCGGATAATATTTAATAAGAACATATACCGCGATAATTTCGTACTGGAGCGAAATTGGTATTGTGCTAATGTTTGTGGATGCAGGAAAACAGGTTGGAGGGATCCAACTGGATTCCTCAACAGTATTTATTTGATTTTCAGATATTTTGATATTTGATGGACTATCATATCGATATATGATGTCGTTGTTGTCGTGATTGACTATTTGGTGTGTAGCATCATTGGACCCAGATTTTGGGATTTTAAAAGGTTTTTAAAGTGATCTTTGAAAATATTAAATAATTTTGGAATTGATCCATATTAAATAAATAAACGTTATAATTTTTAAAGTTATAAAAATTATGATTTTTGAGAAAAATAGTTAAAAAAACTGATTTTTGAGAATATGAAGCTAATGATTTTATAAAATAGTAAAATCGGGATTTTTGAAATTATTGTGAAAAGTTTAAATATAGGATTTATGAAATTTAATTATTTTATAAATCAAAAGGATGAAATTATAAAGGATTTTAAAGAGGTTTTAAAAGAATAATATAAATTGATTTATATTAAGAGATTTATAAATGGATATTTATAAATTGAAATATTTACTTATAAAACGAGTTTTTATAAGTGTTTGAATGAAGTGAAAATGAATTTTGTAAATGAATGGAATTTATAGAATTATAAATGGTAAAGTTATGAATGAAATTTATAAATAGTAAGATTTATAAATTTATAAAGTTATTAAAGGAATAGATTTGGGTGAATAAGCGAATCTTATAGATTATAAGATTTATAATTATGAAGTTCAAAGTAACGGTTTTTGCAAACAAATTTATTATAAGTGTTTAACTTATAATATGAACTTTTAGTTTATAATTGAGTTATGAACTGGAATAGATTAATAAAGGAATTTATTAAAGGAAGTTGTTATAAAATAAATAGAAATGGAATTTATAAACGTTGTTTTATAAATTCGCAAACAACTTATTTTGATAAGTAAATTGTTATAATTTATTTATGGAGTTATATTCACATTTTTGAATAGTGAATAATCCTTTAAATTTAAAAGAATAGAATTTATGAAATTAGTTAACATAGTATATTCACGTTTTTGAATAGTGAATAGTATGTTAAAGAGATTGTTTAGAATGTGATATTTTGAACTGAATTAAAACGATCTAACGATGTTTTAAAATGTGTTGAGATTCGAAACCATAGATTTCAACATTTATTGTTGAAATAGACCTTTTCGAGAAATAAAAGGAAATGATGGACTATAACACTGTTGTTATAGTAAATAATTTCCGAAAGGAAATGTTTTGAATAGTATTGGGATTTATATATCTATTTAATTTCGAATCCCTATACTAGTGATTTTGGGTTGTCGTAACGATGTTTTACGCAACATTCGTTTTGACCCAAATAAATATGTTTAAGTGAATGATTTCCTTAATAGAATGAAATATATACTTAATTCGATTTAAGTATATTGGATATTTTCTAAGTGTTGAAAATAAAAAGATTTGTGAATTGCTTATGTTTAATAAGTATGGAAATGTTTTCCAATATGAAATGAATATTTAGAATTTATCTTTTTGAAGATAAATTGAAAATGGATAATTGAAATCGTATATGCATGAATATTTTGGAATATAAATTCATTATGGAATTTATAAATGAAAAGTAGAATTTGTTTGAAAATAAATATTGATTTATTTTTGAAGTGTGAAAATTATATATCTTGTAAAGATATTTTGGAAAATAAATAATTTGGAAAATTATTTGGAATCTGGTGATGTGTGCTTATCCATTGATAGTTCAATAACCGACTATCAATATTTTCCCTTTGAATGGGTAATTGATGTGATTTGTTTGAATGTGAATGCTACACTTATTTTTGAATAAGCGCTCACTATTCGGGTTAACCGGGAAAGGACCATGGGGTCGTATAACCCATTCCGAATATGTGATACGTCGTTGTGAATTGCATTGAAGATCGGTGTTGAAGACCCGGTATTTGCGAGAACGATAGGATGACCTGTCGATTGACTCTGCACCGAGTAGCTACGGTATTGAGTTCTCCATATGTGATGGTGAATCCGATCAGGATTGTGGATATCCGGATTGCAAGGACTTCTTGTAAGTGCCTTCGGTTCTGTTCAAGCCCGGAACAGACTTGTATGGATTGTATGTCTGACATTACAAGTTGAGATATAAAGCCGATTTCATTCAAATATATTTCTGTTGGTGGCAAAGAATTTATCCTTTTAGCTTAACACCCTTCTCTGAGACGTACGTGCTTAGAGGTTATGTAGTTGAATGTTATCAGCGATATATTCCCAATTCGGTAATGTGACATGCTGAGTGATGCTGAAATGATCATTGTGTTGATTATTTGTGATAGGATCGTTTATTTGATCGTCTATCCTTGTGATCATTGTGTTGATCATTTGTTGACCCAAAGCATGGCTTTTGTATAAAGTATGTTTTTGTGGACGTGACTTCGTCGAGCCTCACATCCCGGAATGGTCAAAACAGGAAAGATGCGGCAAGGTTATGAGGGGTAGCTCCCTTTAGGGTATGTGCATTTCCTTCTGGAAAGGGTGGTATCATGGTATGGAGCCCAGATACTTACTCATGTTGATACACTATATTTATTACTGTGTGGTGTTGTTGGTGACGAGCGCTCGGTTAAAGGTCCAATGGGACCGGGGGATGCCATATTCGTGTAGTAGTTACCTAGTGATAAAGGTAACCCGGCCTTGTGTTGGCAGAGAGCTGGTTAAGTTCTCGGGGACGTCCAGCCAGAGGCGTTTTCATGTGGCAATGGGAAGTTCCTTGGCCTGACCATTTGTTGGAAATCCAAAGAAACAATACGAGACTTGTACGGTATTAGTTGTATAACCTGCTATGGAATGTGGCGGTAACCTGCTATTGAACATAGTTAGCTATAGTAGGCATACGATAATGGTCGTATGTTGGCTAAGATTTATATTCTACTTCCGAAATAATTTTTCCTACATTATGCACTAGTAATAATATCAAATGTTATTTTAAATGCGTATCAAGCATCTTTGACTATCATAAGGAGAAATCTCCTCCGATTCTGCGTTTGCATGTGTGTGTGTGCGGGAGGCCTTATGGTAGTCTCATTTTTAAAAGCATTGCGAATTGAAT
The DNA here is from genome assembly GCA_030765085.1 of Allium cepa. NCBI lineage: Eukaryota > Viridiplantae > Streptophyta > Magnoliopsida > Asparagales > Amaryllidaceae > Allium > Allium cepa. The sequence goes on along the minus strand of CM060942.1, from coordinate 378,470,348 downwards.
TTAAAAATATTCCTCTATTTTGATTTTAAAGTTAAGTAAACTGTTTTGAGTTCTCACACCAGTCACATGACTGACTTGGAGTTTATTGTTTTCCTTCCTAAACTCTGGGTGCCTACAAATTTCCACATGGGCAGTTAAGAGTTAGGTTTATCAGGATATTCTGGATATTCTGGAGTTGCTGGAGGCAAGCTGGATGGCATGGCGTATTACTAGCTATATAGTATTTCTTTTTTCCGCTGCACTGTTGATGTTTGTTGTTGTTGTATACTCTGATGATATGATGTAATGAAATGTATAATATGTAATAACTGATAGTTCTTTGTTTAAAGATTATTCATTTATCTATTATATGTTGTTCCGCTGTGAATTGTGAGATTCTATTGTTCTGTTGTTTTCTATTCCGTCCTATTTTCTTCTATTTTTCTTTTCCGTTCTATTCTCTTTGTCTTCTATTTTAAAAGTTTTCTATTATCTTTCCTCTCTCTCTTCTAAATTTTCTGTTCTCTTTTCTATTTTCTTTTCTCTCTATTTTCTATCTTCTCTCTTCTTCTCTTTTCTTTTCTTAAATTCTTTTAAAAAAACCCATAACTATTCGGTTTTTCGGCAACGAAAATCCGCGTACGTTACATTTGGTATCAGAGCTTATGGTTAAGCGACAACCATGGTTCTATTAGGTATTACTCATTAGAGATAGAGTCAGTAGTACTCTAGATTGAGTTTGAGTGTAATAATAGCTATGAGAGCGTATTTGTTAGTGAATATAAATTGTTTTATATTGTGATGATGGGTTTGTTGAGTGGTATATAGATTCTGGTTAATACGAGTAATTAACGTTGTTGATAGGAATCTCTAAACACTTGAATAGAACAATTCGACATAATATTGTTTTAAATTGGGTAAACGAAATAATTTTACCTTGATTATATTTTATATATGAAGAGATAATTTTTCAGAATTATTAAAGTGTATATAAGTGATTGTTAGGTTGTTTGAATAATCTAAATAAAAGAATAATTGTATAAGCAAAAGAATTATAAGAATTGAATTATAATTAAATTAATTTACAATTGAGAAATAAACTTATATATATATATAAGAAGTGAAACTATATGAATATATTTATGAATGTGAATTGTAAATAAAAAGTGATGTTTATAAAATGAAATATAACTTAAGTGATATGGAATGAAGTTGATATTAGTATCAAGGTAAATTAATAAAAGTGAAGTGATAAATATAAACTTAAGTTATGTAATAGAATTCAACTTTAGAAATTGAATTGAATGAATGGATTGAATATGGAAATCAATTGAATGTAGATTAAATTGATATTGAATAATGAATATAAGTGTTAATTCATTAAAATCTAATGTTATTGGAAGTTGAATAAATTGAATGGAAGTCAATTTAATTAAAGGTGTTAAACCAAAATGAATGTAAGTGAAGCAAAGGAATTTGGTTGTAATTAATATACATTGATTGTTATATGATTGTTAGTTGATTGTATATAATTCATTAAGTGTTAATGAAAGTGAATTAGTGAAATTTAAAGCTTTGTAATTAAATTCAAATTAGAAGTAAATAAATTTGAATAGAATTGAATTTGATTTGGAAGTGAACCAACTTGAATATAAATTAGTGAATATAAACTAATTGAGAATGAATGTTAGTAAACATCCACTGTTAATGAATCAAATGTGATTAAATTGAAAAACCAATTCATTGTATATAATGAGAATATGAATGAATATTATTAGTTATGAATGATAATTGGTTGATGGTTGAATATATGTTGTTTTACTACATGTGCTATGTTGACATATAAGTTGTTATGTTGCTATATGTTGTATATTGAGATTATTGTCTATATGCATGATTCTCATGTTGTTTGTTGAGTGATTAGTAGGTGCGGATCGCGTTTGCTTCGCATTTGGAGCTCACTTTCGCGCTATATTAGCCGTATATGCTCGCTAATAAAATATAAGGTACATATCTCGGATTAAATATCGTACTTTTATACTTTTTTCCCTTCGGGATGCCTCATTACTTGATGAGATGTATATTTGTGATATATATACTGTCATTTTTTTTTCGGATCGAGCCGCGCAAAGGAGACTATGGCGAATTTTTCCGGAAATTTAAGGCGTTAGAAAAAATTTAAGAAAATTGGAAAATTTGTGAAAACTTTAACTTTGTTTTGGAATTGAAAGTTAAACAATAGTAGTTGTTTTCGAAAAGATAACTAAGTATGATTTGAAAATTTAGTAAGTATTATAAGAAGTTTAATTATGAATTTTGGAAAGTTAATAGATTCTGTAATTTTTCTTACTTGTAATTTCGAGGACGAAATTCTTTTAAGTGGGGAAGATTGTAACGACCCAGGATTTTTATAAATTTAAATTTGAATATTTAATTAATTTTAAATATTAATAGGTGAATTTATAAGTCGAATAAATTTTTATTTGAATTTCTGGATTTAATTGAATAATTAAATCGATAATTTAATATGTTAAATTATGGAAATAATTGAAAATAGAGGTAAATATGATTGAAAATGATTTGTAAAATTTTATTTTATCATATTGAAGTTAGAATAATATTTTAGAACTTTTAAAATCGAATTAAAAGTTAATTTGTGAAAATTGAATATTTTAATATTTAATAATCGACTGTAAAATAGCCAATTTTTGAACAGTCTCAGAATTGAACGAAACCAGTTCCATTGGATCCGTAATAGTTAGTTATTACCGGATTTCAATTTTCGTGTCAATCGGAGTTATCGTTTGATCGTGGCAGCTCGAAACGCATCGAATCGTTTTTTAATTTTAATTTGACGAGTGAAAATAGCCATTTTTCAAAAAGTCTCGGATTTCGACGAAACCAGTTTCATCGGATCCGTAATGTGATATTATTGTAAGGTTTCAAATTTCTAGTCAATTGGATTTACCGTTTGTCCTGTACGAATTAAAACGCCTAGAAATCGACTTAAATCGGTTTAATTCAAATTGAGCGTTTGTTGCCATAACTCGCACAGATGTCCGAATTAGCTTCCGAAACCTGTTCCATTGTGTCCGGAACGCGGGGTAAACCCTAGAAACGCTGGTTACGGCGCGTAAATCGGAGTTCGGAATTTCCGGATGAATAGTGTCGATCGGTTCTCTATAAATAGACCAACCACCTTCATAAATTTAATAAATAAAAAAAACCCTAATTTGTTTGCCAGCCGCCTCCACCTCTATCAACGGCCAGAATTTGTCAATTTTCATTCCTTAATCACTCTCAATCCATCGACTTTTACAAAAACTTGTCAACACGAATATTGTAGAGCATAGGAAGGCCTTTCAAACCATACGGAGATGATGGAAATTGGAGCGACGTCGTGCCCAGTATCTTGCCGCGTTTGTGCTTGTTTTGCACGCATTTCCAAGCAACCTAGGTGGCCGAGCTTGCTCTCCTTGGGGCCGAACCTAGAGCAGGTGATGGGCTTCGACATGGAGTAGCTTGATCAAGGTGGAAGCAAGCGTGGAAGGTGGAAAATTAAACCCTAGAATCGAGCTTTGGGTTTCATTGTAACGGCTTTGACCTGGAGATGAAGACGTGGGGGAAGAAGAGTGTTTGTGCGGCTGTGATGCACTGGGGATAGGATCCAATGGCTTTGATTAAAGTTAGGTTTATTTAAGTTGTAATTATTAAGTTTAAATTCGTATAAACTTCAAATATTAATATCTTTTTCATACGAGGTCGAAAAAATGCAAAACCAATTGCGTTGGAATCGTATGGACGAGCACTACGCGATGGAGTTGGTTTGTAGTCGTTTGGAGTTAATGAGAATTTCGGGTAAAATTAAACGCGCGTTTAATTTTATTCGAAATAAATCGCTAAAACGGAAAATGAAATCAAGGTGAGAACTTCTCACTCAATCGAATCGGTTTCGATTTTATTTTAAATAGTTAGATTTAAAATATTTGAATGCATGTTTGAATAATGATTGATATCTATTGATTGTTAAAATAGACATTATACGCCGTTAGTAAGCGGATGTTATTTATTAAAAACATATACCGCGAATATTTCATAAACAGTGAAATTGGTATTATATATAATAGCAATATATATATATTGGCATATGTATAGATTGGAGTTATTGATTTCCCGCATTTTTTGTTTAGCGGATGAGACCCTATTGCGCCGTTATTAAGCGGATAATATTTAATAAGAACATATACCGCGATAATTTCGTACTGGAGCGAAATTGGTATTGTGCTAATGTTTGTGGATGCAGGAAAACAGGTTGGAGGGATCCAACTGGATTCCTCAACAGTATTTATTTGATTTTCAGATATTTTGATATTTGATGGACTATCATATCGATATATGATGTCGTTGTTGTCGTGATTGACTATTTGGTGTGTAGCATCATTGGACCCAGATTTTGGGATTTTAAAAGGTTTTTAAAGTGATCTTTGAAAATATTAAATAATTTTGGAATTGATCCATATTAAATAAATAAACGTTATAATTTTTAAAGTTATAAAAATTATGATTTTTGAGAAAAATAGTTAAAAAAACTGATTTTTGAGAATATGATGCTAATGATTTTATAAAATAGTAAAATCGGGATTTTTGAAATTATTGTGAAAAGTTTAAATATAGGATTTATGAAATTTAATTATTTTATAAATCAAAAGGATGAAATTATAAAGGATTTTAAAGAGGTTTTAAAAGAATAATATAAATTGATTTATATTAAGAGATTTATAAATGGATATTTATAAATTGAAATATTTACTTATAAAACGAGTTTTTATAAGTGTTTGAATGAAGTGAAAATGAATTTTGTAAATGAATGGAATTTATAGAATTATAAATGGTAAAGTTATGAATGAAATTTATAAATAGTAAGATTTATAAATTTATAAAGTTATTAAAGGAATAGATTTGGGTGAATAAGCGAATCTTATAGATTATAAGATTTATAATTATGAAGTTCAAAGTAACGGTTTTTGCAAACAAATTTATTATAAGTGTTTAACTTATAATATGAACTTTTAGTTTATAATTGAGTTATGAACTGGAATAGATTAATAAAGGAATTTATTAAAGGAAGTTGTTATAAAATAAATAGAAATGGAATTTATAAACGTTGTTTTATAAATTCGCAAACAACTTATTTTGATAAGTAAATTGTTATAATTTATTTATGGAGTTATATTCACATTTTTGAATAGTGAATAATCCTTTAAATTTAAAAGAATAGAATTTATGAAATTAGTTAACATAGTATATTCACGTTTTTGAATAGTGAATAGTATGTTAAAGAGATTGTTTAGAATGTGATATTTTGAACTGAATTAAAACGATCTAACGATGTTTTAAAATGTGTTGAGATTCGAAACCATAGATTTCAACATTTATTGTTGAAATAGACGTTTTCGAGAAATAAAAGGAAATGATGGACTATAACACTGTTGTTATAGTAAATAATTTCCGAAAGGAAATGTTTTGAATAGTATTGGGATTTATATATCTATTTAATTTCGAATCCCTATACTAGTGATTTTGGGTTGTCGTAACGATGTTTTACGCAACATTCGTTTTGACCCAAATAAATATGTTTAAGTGAATGATTTCCTTAATAGAATGAAATATATACTTAATTCGATTTAAGTATATTGGATATTTTCTAAGTGTTGAAAATAAAAAGATTTGTGAATTGCTTATGTTTAATAAGTATGGAAATGTTTTCCAATATGAAATGAATATTTAGAATTTATCTTTTTGAAGATAAATTGAAAATGGATAATTGAAATCGTATATGCATGAATATTTTGGAATATAAATTCATTATGGAATTTATAAATGAAAAGTAGAATTTGTTTGAAAATAAATATTGATTTATTTTTGAAGTGTGAAAATTATATATCTTGTAAAGATATTTTGGAAAATAAATAATTTGGAAAATTATTTGGAATCTGGTGATGTGTGCTTATCCATTGATAGTTCAATAACCGACTATCAATATTTTCCCTTTGAATGGGTAATTGATGTGATTTGTTTGAATGTGAATGCTACACTTATTTTTGAATAAGCGCTTACTATTCGGGTTAACCGGGAAAGGACCATGGGGTCGTATAACCCATTCCGAATATGTGATACGTCGTTGTGAATTGCATTGAAGATCGGTGTTGAAGACCCGGTATTTGCGAGAACGATAGGATGACCTGTCGATTGACTCTGCACCGAGTAGCTACGGTATTGAGTTCTCCATATGTGATGGTGAATCCGATCAGGATTGTGGATATCCGGATTGCAAGGACTTCTTGTAAGTGCCTTCGGTTCTGTTCAAGCCCGGAACAGACTTGTATGGATTGTATGTCTGACATTACAAGTTGAGATATAAAGCCGATTTCATTCAAATATATTTCTGTTGGTGGCAAAGAATTTATCCTTTTAGCTTAACACCCTTCTCTGAGACGTACGTGCTTAGAGGTTATGTAGTTGAATGTTATCAGCGATATATTCCCAATTCGGTAATGTGACATGCTGAGTGATGCTGAAATGATCATTGTGTTGATTATTTGTGATAGGATCGTTTATTTGATCGTCTATCCTTGTGATCATTGTGTTGATCATTTGTTGACCCAAAGCATGGCTTTTGTATAAAGTATGTTTTTGTGGACGTGACTTCGTCGAGCCTCACATCCCGGAATGGTCAAAACAGGAAAGATGCGGCAAGGTTATGAGGGGTAGCTCCCTTTAGGGTATGTGCATTTCCTTCTGGAAAGGGTGGTATCATGGTATGGAGCCCAGATACTTACTCATGTTGATACACTATATTTATTACTGTGTGGTGTTGTTGGTGACGAGCGCTCGGTTAAAGGTCCAATGGGACCGGGGGATGCCATATTCGTGTAGTAGTTACCTAGTGATAAAGGTAACCCGGCCTTGTGTTGGCAGAGAGCTGGTTAAGTTCTCGGGGACGTCCAGCCAGAGGCGTTTTCATGTGGCAATGGGAAGTTCCTTGGCCTGACCATTTGTTGGAAATCCAAAGAAACAATACGAGACTTGTACGGTATTAGTTGTATAACCTGCTATGGAATGTGGCGGTAACCTGCTATTGAACATAGTTAGCTATAGTAGGCATACGATAATGGTCGTATGTTGGCTAAGATTTATATTCTACTTCCGAAATAATTTTTCCTACATTATGCACTAGTAATAATATCAAATGTTATTTTAAATGCGTATCAAGCATCTTTGACTATCATAAGGAGAAATCTCCTCCGATTCTGCGTTTGCATGTGTGTGTGTGCGGGAGGCCTTATGGTAGTCTCATTTTTAAAAGCATTGCGAATTGAATTTAAAAATATTCCTCTATTTTGATTTTAAAGTTAAGTAAACTGTTTTGAGTTCTCACACCAGTCACATGACTGACTTGGAGTTTATTGTTTTCCTTCCTAAACTCTGGGTGCCTACAAATTTCCACACGGGCAGTTAAGAGTTAGGTTTATCAGGATATTCTGGATATTCTGGAGTTGCTGGAGGCAAGCTGGATGGCATGGCGTATTACTAGCTATATAGTATTTCTTTTTTCCGCTGCACTGTTGATGTTTGTTGTTGTTGTATACTCTGATGATATGATGTAATGAAATGTATAATATGTAATAACTGATAGTTCTTTGTTTAAAGATTATTCATTTATCTATTATATGTTGTTCCGCTGTGAATTGTGAGATTCTATTGTTCTGTTGTTTTCTATTCCGTCCTATTTTCTTCTATTTTTCTTTTCCGTTCTATTCTCTTTGTCTTCTATTTTAAAAGTTTTCTATTATCTTTCCTCTCTCTCTTCTAAATTTTCTGTTCTCTTTTCTATTTTCTTTTCTCTCTATTTTCTATCTTCTCTCTTCTTCTCTTTTCTTTTCTTAAATTCTTTTAAAAAAACCCATAACTATTCGGTTTTTCGGCAACGAAAATCCGCGTACGTTACATTTGGTATCAGAGCTTATGGTTAAGCGACAACCATGGTTCTGTTAGGTATTACTCATTAGAGATAGAGTCAGTAGTACTCTAGATTGAGTTTGAGTGTAATAATAGCTATGAGAGCGTATTTGTTAGTGAATATAAATTGTTTTATATTGTGATGATGGGTTTGTTGAGTGGTATATAGATTCTGGTTAATACGAGTAATTAACGTTGTTGATAGGAATCTCTAAACACTTGAATAGAACAATTCGACATAATATTGTTTTAAATTGGGTAAACGAAATAATTTTACCTTGATTATATTTTATATATGAAGAGATAATTTTTCAGAATTATTAAAGTGTATATAAGTGATTGTTAGGTTGTTTGAATAATCTAAATAAAAGAATAATTGTATAAGCAAAAGAATTATAAGAATTGAATTATAATTAAATTAATTTACAATTGAGAAATAAACTTATATATATATATATAAGAAGTGAAACTATATGAATATATTTATGAATGTGAATTGTAAATAAAAAGTGATGTTTATAAAATGAAATATAACTTAAGTGATATGGAATGAAGTTGATATTAGTATCAAGGTAAATTAATAAAAGTGAAGTGATAAATATAAACTTAAGTTATGTAATAGAATTCAACTTTAGAAATTGAATTGAATGAATGGATTGAATATGGAAATCAATTGAATGTAGATTAAATTGATATTGAATAATGAATATAAGTGTTAATTCATTAAAATCTAATGTTATTGGAAGTTGAATAAATTGAATGGAAGTCAATTTAATTAAAGGTGTTAAACCAAAATGAATGTAAGTGAAGCAAAGGAATTTGGTTGTAATTAATATACATTGATTGTTATATGATTGTTAGTTGATTGTATATAATTCATTAAGTGTTAATGAAAATGAATTAGTGAAATTTAAAGCTATGTAATTAAATTCAAATTAGAAGTAAATAAATTTGAATAGAATTGAATTTGATTTGGAAGTGAACCAACTTGAATATAAATTAGTGAATATAAACTAATTGAGAATGAATGTTAGTAAACATCCACTGTTAATGAATCAAATGTGATTAAATTGAAAAACCAATTCATTGTATATAATGAGAATATGAATGAATATTATTAGTTATGAATGATAATTGGTTGATGGTTGAATATATGTTGTTTTACTACATGTGCTATGTTGACATATAAGTTGTTATGTTGCTATATGTTGTATATTGAGATTATTGTCTATATGCATGATTCTCATGTTGTTTGTTGAGTGATTAGTAGGTGCGGATCGCGTTTGCTTCGCATTTGGAGCTCACTTTCGCGCTATATTAGCCGTATATGCTCGCTAATAAAATATAAGGTACATATCTCGGATTAAATATCGTACTTTTATACTTTTTTCCCTTCGGGATGCCTCATTACTTGATGAGATGTATATTTGTGATATATATACTGTCATTTTTTTTTCGGATCGAGCCGCGCAAAGGAGACTATGGCGAATTTTTCCGGAAATTTAAGGCATTAGAAAAAATTTAAGAAAATTGGAAAATTTGTGAAAACTTTAACTTTGTTTTGGAATTGAAAGTTAAACAATAGTAGTTGTTTTCGAAAAGATAACTAAGTATGATTTGAAAATTTAGTAAGTATTATAAGAAGTTTAATTATGAATTTTGGAAAGTTAATAGATTCTGTAATTTTTCTTACTTGTAATTTCGAGGACGAAATTCTTTTAAGTGGGGAAGATTGTAACGACCCAGGATTTTTATAAATTTAAATTTGAATATTTAATTAATTTTAAATATTAATAGGTGAATTTATAAGTCGAATAAATTTTTATTTGAATTTCTGGATTTAATTGAATAATTAAATCGATAATTTAATATGTTAAATTATGGAAATAATTGAAAATAAAGGTAAATATGATTGAAAATGATTTGTAAAATTTTATTTTATCATATTGAAGTTAGAATAATATTTTAGAACTTTTAAAATCGAATTAAAAGTTAATTTGTGAAAATTGAATATTTTAATATTTAATAATCGACTGTAAAATAGCCAATTTTTGAACAGTCTCAGAATTGAACGAAACCAGTTCCATTAGATCCGTAATAGTTAGTTATTACCGGATTTCAATTTTCGTGTCAATCGGAGTTATCGTTTGATCGTGGCAGCTCGAAACGCATCGAATCGTTTTTTAATTTTAATTTGACGAGTGAAAATAGCCATTTTTCAAAAAGTCTCGGATTTCGACGAAACCAGTTTCATCGGATCCGTAATGTGATATTATTGTAAGGTTTCAAATTTCTAGTCAATTGGATTTACCGTTTGTCCTGTACGAATTAAAACGCCTAGAAATCGACTTAAATCGGTTTAATTCAAATTGAGCGTTTGTTGCCATAACTCGCACAGATGTCCGAATTAGCTTCCGAAACCTGTTCCATTGTGTCCGGAACGCGGGGTAAACCCTAGAAACGCTGGTTACGGCGCGTAAATCGGAGTTCGGAATTTCCGGATGAATAGTGTCGATCGGTTCTCTATAAATAGACCAACCACCTTCATAAATTTAATAAATAAAAAAAACCCTAATTTGTTTGCCAGCCGCCTCCACCTCTATCAACGGCCAGAATTTGTCAATTTTCATTCCTTAATCACTCTCAATCCATCGACTTTTACAAAAACTTGTCAACACGAATATTGTAGAGCATAGGAAGGCCTTTCAAACCATACGGAGATGATGGAAATTGGAGCGACGTCGTGCCCAGTATCTTGCCGCGTTTGTGCTTGTTTTGCACGCATTTCCAAGCAACCTAGGTGGCCGAGCTTGCTCTCCTTGGGGCCGAACCTAGAGCAGGTGATGGGCTTCGACATGGAGTAGCTTGATCAAGGTGGAAGCAAGCGTGGAAGGTGGAAAATTAAACCCTAGAATCGAGCTTTGGGTTTCATTGTAACGGCTTTGACCTGGAGATGAAGACGTGGGGGAAGAAGAGTGTTTGTGCGGCTGTGATGCACTGGGGATAGGATCCAATGGCTTTGATTAAAGTTAGGTTTATTTAAGTTGTAATTATTAAGTTTAAATTCGTATAAACTTCAAATATTAATATCTTTTTCATACGAGGTCGAAAAAATGCAAAACCAGTTGCGTTGGAATCGTATGGACGAGCACTACGCGATGGAGTTGGTTTGTAGTCGTTTGGAGTTAATGAGAATTTCGGGTAAAATTAAACGCGCGTTTAATTTTTTTCGAAATAAATCGCTAAAACGGAAAATGAAATCAAGGTGAGAACTTCTCACTCAATCGAATCGGTTTCGATTTTATTTTAAATAGTTAGATTTAAAATATTTGAATGCATGTTTGAATAATGATTGATATCTATTGATTGTTAAAATAGACATTATACGCCGTTAGTAAGCGGATGTTATTTATTAAAAACATATACCGCGAATATTTCATAAACAGTGAAATTGGTATTATATATAATAGCAATATATATATATTGGCATATGTATAGATTGGAGTTATTGATTTCCCGCATTTTTTGTTTAGCGGATGAGACCCTATTGCGCCGTTATTAAGCGGATAATATTTAATAAGAACATATACCGCGATAATTTCGTACTGGAGCGAAATTGGTATTGTGCTAATGTTTGTGGATGCAGGAAAACAGGTTGGAGGGATCCAACTGGATTCCTCAACAGTATTTATTTGATTTTCAGATATTTTGATATTTGATGGACTATCATATCGATATATGATGTCGTTGTTGTCGTGATTGACTATTTGGTGTGTAGCATCATTGGACCCAGATTTTGGGATTTTAAAAGGTTTTTAAAGTGATCTTTGAAAATATTAAATAATTTTGGAATTGATCCATATTAAATAAATAAACGTTATAATTTTTAAAGTTATAAAAATTATGATTTTTGAGAAAAATAGTTAAAAAAACTGATTTTTGAGAATATGATGCTAATGATTTTATAAAATAGTAAAATCGGGATTTTTGAAATTATTGTGAAAAGTTTAAATATAGGATTTATGAAATTTAATTATTTTATAAATCAAAAGGATGAAATTATAAAGGATTTTAAAGAGGTTTTAAAAGAATAATATAAATTGATTTATATTAAGAGATTTATAAATGGATATTTATAAATTGAAATATTTACTTATAAAACGAGTTTTTATAAGTGTTTGAATGAAGTGAAAATGAATTTTGTAAATGAATGGAATTTATAGAATTATAAATGGTAAAGTTATGAATGAAATTTATAAATAGTAAGATTTATAAATTTATAAAGTTATTAAAGGAATAGATTTGGGTGAATAAGCGAATCTTATAGATTATAAGATTTATAATTATGAAGTTCAAAGTAACGGTTTTTGCAAACAAATTTATTATAAGTGTTTAACTTATAATATGAACTTTTAGTTTATAATTGAGTTATGAACTGGAATAGATTAATAAAGGAATTTATTAAAGGAAGTTGTTATAAAATAAATAGAAATGGAATTTATAAACGTTGTTTTATAAATTCGCAAACAACTTATTTTGATAAGTAAATTGTTATAATTTATTTATGGAGTTATATTCACATTTTTGAATAGTGAATAATCCTTTAAATTTAAAAGAATAGAATTTATGAAATTAGTTAACATAGTATATTCACGTTTTTGAATAGTGAATAGTATGTTAAAGAGATTGTTTAGAATGTGATATTTTGAACTGAATTAAAACGATCTAACGATGTTTTAAAATGTGTTGAGATTCGAAACCATAGATTTCAACATTTATTGTTGAAATAGACGTTTTCGAGAAATAAAAGGAAATGATGGACTATAACACTGTTGTTATAGTAAATAATTTCCGAAAGGAAATGTTTTGAATAGTATTGGGATTTATATATCTATTTAATTTCGAATCCCTATACTAGTGATTTTGGGTTGTCGTAACGATGTTTTACGCAACATTCGTTTTGACCCAAATAAATATGTTTAAGTGAATGATTTCCTTAATAGAATGAAATATATACTTAATTCGATTTAAGTATATTGGATATTTTCTAAGTGTTGAAAATAAAAAGATTTGTGAATTGCTTATGTTTAATAAGTATGGAAATATTTCCCAATATGAAATGAATATTTAGAATTTATCTTTTTGAAGATAAATTGAAAATGGATAATTGAAATCGTATATGCATGAATATTTTGGAATATAAATTCATTATGGAATTTATAAATGAAAAGTAGAATTTGTTTGAAAATAAATATTGATTTATTTTTGAAGTGTGAAAATTATATATCTTGTAAAGATATTTTGGAAAATAAATAATTTGGAAAATTATTTGGAATCTGGTGATGTGTGCTTATCCATTGATAGTTCAATAACCGACTATCAATATTTTCCCTTTGAATGGGTAATTGATGTGATTTGTTTGAATGTGAATGCTACACTTATTTTTGAATAAGCGCTCACTATTCGGGTTAACCGGGAAAGGACCATGGGGTCGTATAACCCATTCCGAATATGTGATACGTCGTTGTGAATTGCATTGAAGATCGGTGTTGAAGACCCGGTATTTGCGAGAACGATAGGATGACCTGTCGATTGACTCTGCACCGAGTAGCTACGGTATTGAGTTCTCCATATGTGATGGTGAATCCGATCAGGATTGTGGATATCCGGATTGCAAGGACTTCTTGTAAGTGCCTTCGGTTCTGTTCAAGCCCGGAACAGACTTGTATGGATTGTATGTCTGACATTACAAGTTGAGATATAAAGCCGATTTCATTCAAATATATTTCTGTTGGTGGCAAAGAATTTATCCTTTTAGCTTAACACCCTTCTCTGAGACGTACGTGCTTAGAGGTTATGTAGTTGAATGTTATCAGCGATATATTCCCAATTCGGTAATGTGACATGCTGAGTGATGCTGAAATGATCATTGTGTTGATTATTTGTGATAGGATCGTTTATTTGATCGTCTATCCTTGTGATCATTGTGTTGATCATTTGTTGACCCAAAGCATGGCTTTTGTATAAAGTATGTTTTTGTGGACGTGACTTCGTCGAGCCTCACATCCCGGAATGGTCAAAACAGGAAAGATGCGGCAAGGTTATGAGGGGTAGCTCCCTTTAGGGTATGTGCATTTCCTTCTGGAAAGGGTGGTATCATGGTATGGAGCCCAGATACTTACTCATGTTGATACACTATATTTATTACTGTGTGGTGTTGTTGGTGACGAGCGCTCGGTTAAAGGTCCAATGGGACCGGGGGATGCCATATTCGTGTAGTAGTTACCTAGTGATAAAGGTAACCCGGCCTTGTGTTGGCAGAGAGCTGGTTAAGTTCTCGGGGACGTCCAGCCAGAGGCGTTTTCATGTGGCAATGGGAAGTTCCTTGGCCTGACCATTTGTTGGAAATCCAAAGAAACAATACGAGACTTGTACAGTATTAGTTGTATAACCTGCTATGGAATGTGGCGGTAACCTGCTATTGAACATAGTTAGCTATAGTAGGCATACGATAATGGTCGTATGTTGGCTAAGATTTATATTCTACTTCCGAAATAATTTTTCCTACATTATGCACTAGTAATAATATCAAATGTTATTTTAAATGCGTATCAAGCATCTTTGACTATCATAAGGAGAAATCTCCTCCGATTCTGCGTTTGCATGTGTGTGTGTGCGGGAGGCCTTATGGTAGTCTCATTTTTAAAAGCATTGCGAATTGAATTTAAAAATATTCCTCTATTTTGATTTTAAAGTTAAGTAAACTGTTTTGAGTTCTCACACCAGTCACATGACTGACTTGGAGTTTATTGTTTTCCTTCCTAAACTCTGGGTGCCCACAAATTTCCACACGGGCAGTTAAGAGGTAGGTTTATCAGGATATTCTGGATATTCTGGAGTTGCTGGAGGCAAGCTGGATGGCATGGCGTATTACTAGCTATATAGTATTTCTTTTTTCCGCTGCACTGTTGATGTTTGTTGTTGTTGTATACTCTGATGATATGATGTAATGAAATGTATAATATGTAATAACTGATAGTTCTTTGTTTAAAGATTATTCATTTATCTATTATATGTTGTTCCGCTGTGAATTGTGAGATTCTATTGTTCTGTTGTTTTCTATTCCGTCCTATTTTCTTCTATTTTTCTTTTCCGTTCTATTCTCTTTGTCTTCTATTTTAAAAGTTTTCTATTATCTTTCCTCTCTCTCTTCTAAATTTTCTGTTCTCTTTTCTATTTTCTTTTCTCTCTATTTTCTATCTTCTCTCTTCTTCTCTTTTCTTTTCTTAAATTCTTTTAAAAAAACCCATAACTATTCGGTTTTTCGGCAACGAAAATCCGCGTACGTTACATTTGGTATCAGAGCTTATGGTTAAGCGACAACCATGGTTCTGTTAGGTATTACTCATTAGAGATAGAGTCAGTAGTACTCTAGATTGAGTTTGAGTGTAATAATAGCTATGAGAGCGTATTTGTTAGTGAATATAAATTGTTTTATATTGTGATGATGGGTTTGTTGAGTGGTATATAGATTCTGGTTAATACGAGTAATTAACGTTGTTGATAGGAATCTCTAAACACTTGAATAGAACAATTCGACATAATATTGTTTTAAATTGGGTAAACGAAATAATTTTACCTTGATTATATTTTATATATGAAGAGATAATTTTTCAGAATTATTAAAGTGTATATAAGTGATTGTTAGGTTGTTTGAATAATCTAAATAAAAGAATAATTGTATAAGCAAAAGAATTATAAGAATTGAATTATAATTAAATTAATTTACAATTGAGAAATAAACTTATATATATATAAGAAGTGAAACTATATGAATATATTTATGAATGTGAATTGTAAATAAAAAGTGATGTTTATAAAATGAAATATAACTTAAGTGATATGGAATGAAGTTGATATTAGTATCAAGGTAAATTAATAAAAGTGAAGTGATAAATATAAACTTAAGTTATGTAATAGAATTCAACTTTAGAAATTGAATTGAATGAATGGATTGAATATGGAAATCAATTGAATGTAGATTAAATTGATATTGAATAATGAATATAAGTGTTAATTCATTAAAATCTAATGTTATTGGAAGTTGAATAAATTGAATGGAAGTCAATTTAATTAAAGGTGTTAAACCAAAATGAATGTAAGTGAAGCAAAGGAATTTGGTTGTAATTAATATACATTGATTGTTATATGATTGTTAGTTGATTGTATATAATTCATTAAGTGTTAATGAAAGTGAATTAGTGAAATTTAAAGCTATGTAATTAAATTCAAATTAGAAGTAAATAAATTTGAATAGAATTGAATTTGATTTGGAAGTGAACCAACTTGAATATAAATTAGTGAATATAAACTAATTGAGAATGAATGTTAGTAAACATCCACTGTTAATGAATCAAATGTGATTAAATTGAAAAACCAATTCATTGTATATAATGAGAATATGAATGAATATTATTAGTTATGAATGATAATTGGTTGATGGTTGAATATA
The DNA here is from genome assembly GCA_030765085.1 of Allium cepa. Taxonomy (NCBI): domain Eukaryota; kingdom Viridiplantae; phylum Streptophyta; class Magnoliopsida; order Asparagales; family Amaryllidaceae; genus Allium; species Allium cepa. The sequence continues at coordinate 378,453,838 of CM060942.1, read as the reverse complement.
TGTTGTTTTACTACATGTGCTATGTTGACATATAAGTTGTTATGTTGCTATATGTTGTATATTGAGATTATTGTCTATATGCATGATTCTCATGTTGTTTGTTGAGTGATTAGTAGGTGCGGATCGCGTTTGCTTCGCATTTGGAGCTCACTTTCGCGCTATATTAGCCGTATATGCTCGCTAATAAAATATAAGGTACATATCTCGGATTAAATATCGTACTTTTATACTTTTTTCCCTTCGGGATGCCTCATTACTTGATGAGATGTATATTTGTGATATATATACTGTCATTTTTTTTTCGGATCGAGCCGCGCAAAGGAGACTATGGCGAATTTTTCCGGAAATTTAAGGCGTTAGAAAAAATTTAAGAAAATTGGAAAATTTGTGAAAACTTTAACTTTGTTTTGGAATTGAAAGTTAAACAATAGTAGTTGTTTTCGAAAAGATAACTAAGTATGATTAGAAAATTTAGTAAGTATTATAAGAAGTTTAATTATGAATTTTGGAAAGTTAATAGATTCTGTAATTTTTCTTACTTGTAATTTCGAGGACGAAATTCTTTTAAGTGGGGAAGATTGTAACGACCCAGGATTTTTATAAATTTAAATTTGAATATTTAATTAATTTTAAATATTAATAGGTGAATTTATAAGTCGAATAAATTTTTATTTGAATTTCTGGATTTAATTGAATAATTAAATCGATAATTTAATATGTTAAATTATGGAAATAATTGAAAATAGAGGTAAATATGATTGAAAATGATTTGTAAAATTTTATTTTATCATATTGAAGTTAGAATAATATTTTAGAACTTTTAAAATCGAATTAAAAGTTAATTTGTGAAAATTGAATATTTTAATATTTAATAATCGACTGTAAAATAGCCAATTTTTGAACAGTCTCAGAATTGAACGAAACCAGTTCCATTGGATCCGTAATAGTTAGTTATTACCGGATTTCAATTTTCGTGTCAATCGGAGTTATCGTTTGATCGTGGCAGCTCGAAACGCATCGAATCGTTTTTTAATTTTAATTTGACGAGTGAAAATAGCCATTTTTCAAAAAGTCTCGGATTTCGACGAAACCAGTTTCATCGGATCCGTAATGTGATATTATTGTAAGGTTTCAAATTTCAAGTCAATTGGATTTACCGTTTGTCCTGTACGAATTAAAACGCCTAGAAATCGACTTAAATCGGTTTAATTCAAATTGAGCGTTTGTTGCCATAACTCGCACAGATGTCCGAATTAGCTTCCGAAACCTGTTCCATTGTGTCCGGAACGCGGGGTAAACCCTAGAAACGCTGGTTACGGCGCGTAAATCGGAGTTCGGAATTTCCGGATGAATAGTGTCGATCGGTTCTCTATAAATAGACCAACCACCTTCATAAATTTAATATAAAAAAAAAACCCTAATTTGTTTGCCAGCCGCCTCCACATCTATCAACGGCCAGAATTTGTCAATTTTCATTCCTTAATCACTCTCAATCCATCGACTTTTACAAAAACTTGTCAACACGAATATTGTAGAGCATAGGAAGGCCTTTCAAACCATACGGAGATGATGGAAATTGGAGCGACGTCGTGCCCAGTATCTTGCCGCGTTCGTGCTTGTTTTGCACGCATTTCCAAGCAACCTAGGTGGCCGAGCTTGCTCTCCTTGGGGCCGAACCTAGAGCAGGTGATGGGCTTCGACATGGAGTAGCTTGATCAAGGTGGAAGCAAGCGTGGAAGGTGGAAAATTAAACCCTAGAATCGAGCTTTGGGTTTCATTGTAACGGCTTTGACCTGGAGATGAAGACGTGGGGGAAGAAGAGTGTTTGTGCGGCTGTGATGCACTGGGGATAGGATCCAATGGCTTTGATTCTATGGATCTTAAAGATATGGATTCCAACTTGGCTGCATCTTTATATTCTTTAAATCCTCATGATGACGATAATGATGATGAGGAAGATGTCATTTCTCTTATTCACGTTGTTCGTGAATTTTCCGACATATTTGAGCCCGTTTTAGGATTACCACCTAAGCAAGCAATTGAGTTCAGAATTAATCTAATTCCTGGAGCTCTACCTATCACTCGTCCTCCTTATCGTATGTCCAATAAAGAAAATGAGGAGATGCACAAATAATTATCTGAATCGGAGACGAAGCAATTTATTCGCTCTAGTTCCTCTCCTTGGGGAGCTTCGCCTATTTTTGTGAAGAAATCCGATGGTACACTTAGACTTTGCGTTGACTACCGCAAGCTTAATGATGTTACTATCAAGAATAAATATCATTTACCTCGGATTGATGATTTATTTGACCAACTTAGTGGTGCTAGAGCCTTTTCACAATTAGACTTGGCTATCGGTTTTCATCAGCTTCGTATTATAGAGGATAGCATTCCTTTGACATCGTTCCGTACTCGTTATGGATCTTATGAATGGCTTGTTATGCCATTTGGTTTAACGAATGCTCCGTCTTATTTCGTTGACCTTATGAATAGAGTTTTCAAAGACTTCCTCGATCGATTTGTTCTCATCTTTATTGATGATATTCTTGTGTATTCTAAAACCGAGGAGGAGCATGAAAAGCATCTTCAGATTGTGTTGGAAACTCTTAGGAGCAATCAATTGAAAGAAAAAATTTCTAAATGCCACTTTTGGCAATCTCATGTGAAGTTTCTCGGTCCTATTATTTTCGAATCCAGAATTTCCGTAGATCCTTCAAAGATTGAAGCGATTCAAAATTGAAAGAGACCGGAGAGTGTGACGAAGATCCGTAGTTTTCTTGGATTGGCAGGTTATTACTGCCGTTTCATAAAAGACTTTTCTAACATTTACGTGCCTCTTACTATTTTGACAAAGAAGGGAGTTAAATACATTTGGTCGGACAAATGTGAAGCTTCTTTCTAGAAATTAAAAGAACTCCTTTCCGATGCTCCTATTCTTGTTTTTCCCGAGGGGAATCAAGATTTAATTGTTTATACCGATGCTAGTCGTGTTGATTTGGGAGCCGTTCTCATGCAAGGAGAATGTGTTATTGCTTATGCTTCTAGGCAATTGAAGCCAGCCGAGACTAGATATGCCACTCACGATCTAGAGCTCGCGGCTATTATTTTCTCCCCTAAAATTTTGTGTCATTATCTTTTGGGAGAAAGATTTGTTATCTATACCGATGATAAATCTTTGAAGTATTTATTTTCTCAAAAGGAACTTAATTTGCTTCAACAACGTTGGTGTAACATCCCGGAATTTTTAACACGGGATTTGTGAACATTTAATTCATTTTAAATGTTTACTATGAGTTTAAGATTTATTTTGAATTAAAAAGAATTGGTTTAAACTAAAATAACAAGTTAAAATTTCTAATGTGAACAGTTAAGTTGAAATCGAACAATAATAATTTAAATATTCGGAATTGAAATAAAAGCAAAGCTAGATGTAAATAGTGATAAAAATGGTTTTTAAAATTTATTTTGAGTTATTTGAGTGTAAATAGCGTGGTGGGAATTTTAGAAGAATTTTAAAGTCGATAAATTAATATTTGGAATTTTATATTAATTTAAAAATGAATTTAATATTATTAAAAATGCAATTAATCAGATTTTGATTCGAGATGAGTCAAAATGGATTTTACTGTGATTATAAATTCAATATGAATAATACGTAAGTTAATAAAATTTTAAAAAGTAAAATTTTGAGTGATTTCGACAATTTCGGAAAATCGCTCGAAATAATAGACGAGTTAAAATAGCCTTCCGAGGCACAGTCTCGGAATTCGACGAAACTAGTTCCATTGAATCTGTAATAGTTAATTATTATCGGATTTCAATTTTCGTAGCAATCGGAGTTGTCGTTTGACCCTGGCAGCTCGAAACGAATCGAAATTGTTTTAATCGGTTTAAATCAAAATTGATCGTTTAATTCTGTAACTCGCGCTTACGACCGAATTAGCTTACGAAACCTATTACATTGTGTCCGAAACGCGGAAAAACCTTAGGAACGTCTGTCGGAACGCGTAGTTTGGAGTTTGTTTGCGTTTATTGTTAACTTGAGAATTTTATTAATTAAATAATAATATTAAAACCATTATATATATTCTTTTTTATCCATTCCCTAGCTACACGTTCCAGGCCGCCGCTTGAGGCATTTCAATGGCCGACCTTTGCTTTCATTCTTTCTAAATTTCTGCTTGATCCACTCGTTTTTATCTAGAAAGATGACGAGCATCCCGAGTTCTTCGAGTTGTGCGGTGGATATCGTGATTGGAAGATTGTGGAGACCTGGGTAGGGTCACGTTCGTCGGCCGTTGGGTGAGGTCGTTCTCGATCTAGGGACGACCAAGTATGGTCGTGCTCTGGCCAAAGATGCGGCTCGCGATGCTCTTCGATGTGGTAAAGGCCGATCGTTCTCAAACTCGCCGAGATGGGTTGCGTTATTGGGCTTGAACGAGGGTGTATGGGTTTGTGGAAGCTGTAGACACGTGCGGGAAGAAGAATGGGAATGGCCTGGGTTTTTACTTGATGAACGGTAGAGATGGGGGGGTGAGATTTTTATAAAAGAAATTGTTTTAAATTTAATTCAAACTTTAAAATTTAATATTTCGTTCATACGTTATCAGATTTTAACGAAACTGGTAGCGCCGGAATCGCAGAAAAGAGTACTTCGCAGTGGAACAGTTCCGGATCCATTCCGGGCAAGTAGAAATTTAGGTTAAATCAGACATCGTTCGATTTAATTTAAATTTCGAACGCTCGCCGAAACTCAAGGTGAGTTATTCTCACTCACATCTGGATATTGGCTGATTTAAATAATAAATATTTAAATATCTGTGTGATTGGTTGCATAATATTGTTATTATCAGTCTGGATTGATATTCATATATGTGATGTGCTAAGATTTGTGGATGCAGGGAAAACAGGTTGGAGGGATCCAACTGGATTCCTCACCATGTAGTAATATTTTTATAGTTGATGATGATGCCTGTTTATATATTGTGATTGATAAATTTGGAATTTGATTGCATTGTGATATTGTGAGATAAACTAAACCCAGAATGTTAATTATAAAGAAATTTGGAGTTTAATTGTAAAGAAATTAAATTGGGTTTCAAAAGAAATTAAGAAATTTATAAATAAGGAATTTAAAGGAATATAAAAAATTAGAATCTGTTTGGGTGGAAAACTGGAATGAAATTTGTATTGGAATATTGCTGAGTAAATTATAAATCCATAATTAATTATAAATGGAGGAATTGAATTCTAGAGAAATAAAAGATATTGTTAAATAATGAATTTTAAAGAATTAAAATTTGAAATTTATTTAGAATGGAAATTGAAAATTTGTAAAATCTGGAATGATAAACAAAGAGAAATGTTATCAATTGATAAATGTGAAAAATAAATTTATGTTATTAAACCATAAAACTAAATTGAAATAAATCGACAGAAATCGTGAGAAGGATTTCTGTGATGTTTAAGTGGAAATGAGATTCCTTGGGATAACCAAGTTCGAGTTTAAACTGATTTTATAAAAAGAAAGTTTTAAAAATTCAAACTTGTTTAAAGTGTGTTTGGAAATTATTATTTTAAAATAATTATTAATTATTAGCAATAGTAAATTTTATAAATACCTTAATAATTATTTTTACAGATGGATTTGTTTAAAAGACAAGTTTTGGACTTAAGTCATTTGAAATGAGTATTTATCTTATTAAAAACACTACTTTTAAATTTTAGTTTATTAAAAACCTTATTTAAAATCAAAGTTTATATCTTAATAAATGGTTTTACTGTACATATTTTGAAATTATATTTTGAGTAAGTAAATAGAAGTGAATTTACGTATTTTAAAGTATATTTCAATATAAAATGTTTTTAACTGTTTTCAAACTAAGTTGTTTTGAACTTGGTTATTTCCAATGGAAATATATGGTAAAGGATTTACCTTGTAAAGGAAGAGTTTTGGGAAATTGTTTTCAAATGAGTTTTGAAACTTTGAAAAAATATCTTGTAAAGATATTTGGGTAAATAAATAATATGGGAATTATTTATGGTGTGATGGATGTTTATGGATGTTTATGAATATAAATTGATAGTTAAATCACCGACTATCAATATTGGACAACTGCGTTGATCGTTTCGAAGAGACCGGGATCGAGATTTATTTCTCGAAAACCACTTCGATCCGGTTTGTACGTTTCGTGCGGAAAACGTGTTCGGAGTCGAAGATGGAGCAGTGAAGTGCAAGGGCAAATCGCTACTAATCCTGAGGATATTTCCAAAATGGATGTAGTAGGAACAGTGCCTTCGGTTCCGTTCGAACCCGGGACGGACTTGTATGGATGAATGCTTGCGAAACATCGTCAGGTGGACGATGGGCATTCTAAGTGAAAACGTTCTAAAGGTAACGCTTAGCCTCAAGCCTCATCAACCGGGAATGACTGAAAATCAGGGGATATGCAGCAAGGTTAGGTGGGTCATGCCCAAGCAGGACAAGATATTTCCCCTGTCTAGATGTCCCTTTTATATTTCGGTTTAGTGGGTGGTTGGTCGCGCCAACCACGGGGTTTATCTTGTTGGGGACTGTTCAGTAAGGAATGGTTCCGGCCTTGTGTTGCAGGGGATGATGGGGGTAATCCTCGGTACGGTGATCTAGGCCCCGTACTGTGACAGGTGGTACCCCAGTGCCTAGTCATTGTTGGAAATCCATTCTCCCTATGAGCCTCGTACGAGTTTTGTTTGTATTACCCACTTCGTTGGCTAGTAGCTGGAATTTAATAGATGTAACAATTTCGGCTATTTTATAAGTATTTGTAAATAGACCCTATTATAATATCAGAGGATTTTCTATAAAAAAGTGTTCCCGACATGTTTATTTGTGGCGTGGTCTTACGAGATGCTTTTGTTTTCAAAGGATTTTTGAAACTTTAATAATCAATTTGGATGTATTATTATCAGCTGGTATTCCAGACTGACTCGGGTGTTATTTCATTATAATGCTCGGGTCAGACCGAGTATTATTTGTACAGGACAGGATGATATGGAGCAGGAAAGGAGCTGGAGTCCGAGACGTATTATTCGTATTTGTATATCTATATCCGCTGCTATGATTGTAGGGTATGTCTGATTGGTATTGATTATTGTATGAGATACTCCGATGATATGATGTATAAAACAGTGATAGTTTTCATTTTGTGTAAATTTCTATATTTACTATTATATTTTATTCCGTTACGACTGTGAGATTCTGATATTGTTTTAGTTTCTTCTTCTTTTATCTCTTCTTCTTTAACCCTAATGGTTCGTATTTCTGTGCCACTTGAGTTAATAGAGATAGAATAGTGTTGATTCAAGGGGTACGGATTTGCGGGCTGTCACAGTTGGCTTGAGTCCTTGCGTCTTATGATCTCGATATTCTTTATACTCTCGGAAAGGGAAATCGCGTTGCCGATGCACTTAGTCAAAAGCAACAAGTGGTTGTTTCTATAATGATATCCGAGTGGAATGATCTCGAGACTTTATCCACTTGTGAGATTCGAGATCGTGTATCCGATTTATGTTCATCTCTTGTTTTATATAGCCTTGAGGCTCATCCTTCTCTTTTAGACAGCATTCTTGAAGCTCAAAAGCTAGATCCCGAATTGGCTCTTCTTAGCCAAAGTTGTAGCGATAAAATTGGTATTGAAAGTTTGAAAGACTTTGATATTGATATTTGTGGCGGTATTCGAAAATTGGGTAGATTTATCGTGCCAAATATTAGTGATCTTCGTAAAGACATATTAGAAGATTCTCATCGTTCTAAATTTACCATTTATCCCAGTAGTAGTAAAATGTATGCGGATATGATCCGACTTTATTACTGGGATGGAATGAAATTTTATTTTTGCCTTTTTCAATTTTGCATGCGTACCCATTTCCTAGTTTGATTATAAATTCTATTTTCGTTATACTAATAGCTATACTCAGACCTTGTTGTATATGACATAATTATTAAAGTAATTTGGTCTTTTGGTGTGTTGGATTACCTGTAAGAGTGGGTTACTTGAAAACGTGAATATAAAGCATGAGTTCAAATATAGTGCATGCATTAAAACAGAGTACATGCGTTTAAAATGGACATTGTAGTTCGGTTTTTTTTTATGACTAGGTGGAAACTTCGGCTTCAACCCATGTTTTGACTTTAGCATTAGGTAAAAGATGCATGTTGTATTACAGGTTTGCACATTAACGTGTATAAAGTAGTAGTGCAAAGTCTCATTTTTGGTGAACGTGTGCTTTGATTCAGGTGGTTCAAAATTTTCCAAACATCATATTTTATTGTGTTACATACAAAGGGGGAGTAAAATAATTTCAGGCCTCATGTTTAAAAAATTTAATGCAGTCCGTTATTTAATTTGCATTGAACCGGTGTTACGTTGTAAAACATAATTTGTTGCCATTATTTCTATAACGAATTTTACTCCAGTATTATAATTGGATGCTAATTATTTTGATGAAATTTTGACGTATATATGTTGTAGTCATTTTGATTTCAATAACCGTCAAATTTTAAAGTGAATTTTCAAGCGATTATTCCACGACACTCATTTGGTATCCATTTTTATGGTGTTTTATGATACGCAATTTCCTCGTCAAAATTGCTATAGTTATTGCTATTTTAATCACGTGTTTAAAAAAATCGTTTTAAATTGAAATCATTTCCTAAAATTTTACAGTTTGCGCTTTCAAAAGAATGAGAAAGCGATTTAAACGTTTCAGCAAAATTGAGGACTATGAACCCTTACTTTTACCGATTCGCTTAATTCCGGACTTGTCCGTTTGAGAACATAAAATGTATTTTTATAAAATACTCAATTTTTCATTTTCAACGAAACGATGAAGAGATTTAAACGATTTTGCAAAAGTGCGGAGTATGGAACCACACTTTTACTATTTCGGTTAAATTCGGACTCGTTAATTGAAATATTTGCTGTTTGATGATTTTGATGATTTTGTGTGCTTTCGAGCCACTATATTGGACCTTCTGGTCATATGTTGGACCTTCGGGTCAAATACCAGTACTCGACCTTCGGGTCATATGTTAGGCGCCAAAAATTATGTTGACAGTACTTGGAAGGCTTCGGCCATATGTTGATGCACGTGCGGCATAGCTAAAACTCGCCATTTGTTGGGATCGATCCACTTTTATGTTGATTTTTCTAGTTATCTATTATTGATTTCTAGATTTTGTGATTTGCTGTTTTGAATTCAAGTGTAAATTTTAAATTTGATTTTGATGGAGTTTGATGTGATTTCTTCATTTAATTATGTTGATTTCTTACATTGAATAGTCTCATTCGAGATTATTATTATTTTGCTTTGATGTTGTTTATGATGCATTCACTTCTAAGAATATATTAGACTGGTCCGCTTATTATTTTCTTTTAAATGATACTCGGGTCAGACCGAGTTATTTCAGGGTAATCTCTATCTCTGACTCTGTAGCAGCTTCAGCTTTTGGGATTTCGCATCTTATTTTGTCTAGCCTTCGAGGAGTTCTTTTGGTTATTTGACTCCCATCTTATGTATGTAGTTATCCATGTATATGTGTATTTGGTTCATAGGAACTATAAATTGTTGTAACATGTATTCCAAACTTGTCTTCCGCTATATATCTGATATTTCTGTTCTGATGTGATTATACTATCAGTGTTTGTTGGTATTATGAGTTTTATGGATTTTTCTTTAGCCACCGTAGTTTCGTTTTAGATTTGGATTGAATTTATATCTTTGGGAGTAAGTTATACAACTCCTATCGATGTAATCAATTCTCATCTAAGGCATAACGTATGGATGGTCGCTTCTAACAAGCCTTATTCTTCGCAATAGCAGACGTTATTCCTTATAATAACCTTTGTTATTATGAGCATAGAGGTGGGGCGTCACAGCTTGGTATCAGAGCTGAAATTCAGAACAAATTATAATATACACAGAACAGAAATAGAATGGAACATATGTTACAACTATTCGGAGTTTTTATTCATGCCTTTCTAATCTATTCTTTTCACTTTAACATGTGGAGTACGTCTAGGAATAAATTATATATTCCGTAGTATTCCATTTGTTAAACTTCTTATCATTGTGTATTGTTTTAACTGATCTTTACCTTCTCTTGTCTCTCAGCCTATGGCTGGAAGAGGTAGAGGGAAGCGTTCTTCTGCAGGCCCGTCTAGTGGTTCTCATCCGGACGGTGTCTATATGTCAGCGGATCAGTTTATGGAGCTATTTCGGGGTACTCATCCTCCTGTTGCTACTCCCGCAGCTCCTGTTCAGAAGTCTGCCTTCGCCCGCATGTGTAGTGACTATTCCCACCTTGGAAGTCAGCCTTTCAAGGGATCGAAAAGTGTTATGGAAGTTCAGACTTGGTTGCGCACTTGTGAGCGCATATTTTCGCGGATGGATCTTTCGGATCATCATCGCGTTCTCGTGGCATCTAGTATGTTGCAAGAGCATGCGCTTGATTGGTATGAGCTCTTTATTGCGGAAGTTGATGAGTCCATTCTCTCTTGGGTTCAGTTTAAGGAACGTTTCGAACTTAAGTTTGTTCCTGAATCGGAAAAGGCTAATCTTGCTTGTAGTTTCCTCGAGTTGAAGCAAGGAAAGTCTTCTATTTCTGATTATGTTGCATCTTTCGAGGCCTTGTTCAAATATGGAGTTGAGTTCATCAACACTCCACGTAAGAAGAATCTTCGTTTTGTTGAGGGTTTGAAGAAGTATTTGAAGAAGGTTCTTTCGCTTCAGCTTAAGCTCTCTTTTGAAGAGCTTGTTGATTCAGCTCTTTGTCTTGAAGCTGTTGAAAAGGAACGTGATAGTGGTGATGATGTTGAGGTTTCTAAGAACCCCAACAAGAAGAGGTTTCCTTATCGTAAGTCAAATTCAAATCAGAAGAAGAAGAAGCAAGCTATCTCTAATTCTTAGCCAAGTAGTGCACCTTCTGTTCAGAGGGCGTGCTATAATTGTGGTTCGTTGGATCATCTTCTTCGCAATTGTACTAAGCCTCGCATTTGCCATTATTGCAAGAAAGAAGGTCATTGGGTTTTTGATTGTCCTATTGCTCCTAAGGATTTCAAACCAGGGAAGCTTAATGTTGTTAAAGCTTCTGGTGATTCTTCTCAGCCCAAAGGTATTACTCCTGTTTTGGAAGGTTTTATTTTATTTCATGACCGTTCAATTAGAGTTCTTTTCGACACGGGTGCATCACATTCATTCGTGTCGAAGGAGCTTGTTGATATTATTCATTTGGATGTTGTTACTCTTTGCGACCCTTTGTGGATCGTAAACCAATTGGTGGATCCGCTACTCTTGGATTATTATGTGTTGGTGTTGAGATTATTCTTTGTGGTTTCCCCTTTCATGCGAATCTGCATGTTACGGATCATCTTGATTTTGATATGATATTGGGTATGGATTGGCTCGTCCGTTATGAAGTTCAAATCCTATGTCCCGAAAGAACTTTATATCTCAAGCATCTCGATGCTAGCGAGCAATTATCTATTATATTTCGAAGCATGGATCATATTTTGAATGCTTTTATATCTTCCCTCGAATTTGAGGATGACCTAGATAATATTCCCGTTGTTTGTGATTTTTCTGATGTTTTTGAGCCTATTTCGAAATTGCTGCCGAAGAGGGCAATAGAGTTCCGTATAGATCTTATCTCTGGTGCACATCCTGTCAGGCATCCTCCAACGAGGAAGTCTGCTAAGGAAAATGAGGAACTCAAGCAATAATTATCTGAGTTGGAAGCCAAGCATTTTATCCGTTCTAGCTCGTCTCCTTGGGGCGCTGCCGCTGTCTTCGTCAAGAAGCCAGATGGTACTCTTTGGCTTTGCATTGATTATCGCAAGCTTAACGAACTTACTAGCAAAAATAGGTATCCATTACCTAGGATCGATGACATGTTCGATCAATTAAGTGGTGCTAAGCTGTTTTCCCAACTCGATCTTGCTACCGGTCTTCATCAGTTACAAGTGGCGGAAGATAGCATTCCTCTTACCGCATTCCTTACTCGTTATGGTTCTTATGAATGGCTTGTTATGCCGTTCGGTTTGTCGAACGCTCCGGCGTATTTTGTAGATCTTATGAATCGGATATTCTGAGAATATCTCGATAAGTTCATCGTGGTTTTCATTGATGATATTCTTATTTATTCCAAATCTGAAGTCGGTCATATTCAGCATTTGGAGATTGTTTTGAGCACTCTTCGTCAGCATCAGCTTTATGCCAAATTCTCCAAGTGTCACCTCTGGGAGAATAGGTGAAGTTTCTCGGTCACATTGTTTCTTCCGATGGTATCTCAGTCGATTCTACCAGGATCGAATCTAATCAGAATTGGAAGAGGCCCGAGACTGTTAATGAGATCCGTAGTTTTCTTGGATTTGCGGGTTATTATCGCCTGTTTATTAAGGACTTTTCTCGTATTGCTTTGCCGCTTACCACTCTCACGAGAAAAGTTGTTCCTTTTATTTGGTCGGATAAGTGTGAGAATTCTTTCTTGAAGTTAAAAGATCTCCTTACTCATGCTCCTATCTTAGTGGTTCCCGAAGGGAATCGTGATCTTGTTGTTTATACCGATGCCAGTGGCTTTAGGCTCGGTGTTGTTCTCATGCAAAAGGGTAGAGTAGTTGCATATGCTTCTAGAAAAATAAAGCCTAACGAGATTCGTTATGCTACCCATGATTTGGAGTTAGCCGCCATAGTATTTGCTTTAAAGATTTGGCGACAATATTTATTGTGCGAGCGTTTATTCTCTACACTGATCACAAATCTCTGAAGTATTTATTTACTCGGAAAGAGCTTAATATGAGGCAACAGCGTTGGCTCGAATTTCTTGCTTCATATGATTTCGATATTCGGTATACCCCTGGTAAGGGTAATAGAGTTGCTGATGCGCTTAGTCGCAAGCAGCAGGCTGTTGTATCCATGATGCTAGTAGAGTGGAATATTTTGGAAGCTTTATCTCTATGTGATATTTGAGACCGTCCTTCGGTTTCTGCTTCTCCCGTGCTTTTATTTAGCATGGAAGCTCGTCCTAGTTTGTTGGATCGTGTTGCCGATGCCAAGAAACAAGATCCACATATTGCTTTTCTTATTCAGAGTTGTAAATCGGAATCCCGCAGTGTTGATCTAAAGGATTTTGATATTGATGTTCATGGTTGCATTCGAAAAAAGGGTAGATTGATTGTACCTGATATTTCTAATCTTAGGAATGACATTCTTGAGGACTGTCATCGTTCTAAGTAAACTATCCATCCGGGTAGTAGTAAGATGTATGCTGATATAAAACGCTTATACTATTGGGAGTGTATGAAGCGTGATATTGAAAGTTATGTAAGTCGTTGCATGACTTGTCAACATGTTAAAGTAGAACACCAACGTACCAACGGTCTTTTGCAGCCTCTTGAGATTCCATTATGGAGGGATCAGATTTCCATGGACTTTATTGATGGTCTACCTCGTTCGAGGTCGGGCCACACTAGTATTTGGGTGATTGTTGACAGATTGACTAAATCAGCCATTTTATTCCTATCAAGTCCAATCAGACTGCTCCATTGTTGGCTAAGTTGTTTATTAAAGAAGTCATTCGACTTCATGGAGTGTCTAGTTCTATTTTTAGTGACAGAGATCCGCTTTTCACTAGTGGTTTCTGGCAGAGCCTTCTTTGGGCACTAAACTCAATCTCAGCACAGCTTATCATCCACAGTCTGACGGTCAGACTGAAAGGGTGAATCAGGTTTTAGAGTATCTCCTTCAAGCTTGCATTCTTGATTTTGGTGGTAGTTGGGAAGACCACTTACCTCTTGTTGAATTTTCATATAACAACAGTTTTCAATCCAGTATCGGTATGGCTCCGTTCGAAGCTCTTTATGGAAGGCCATGTCGATCGCCATCTTGTTGGTTGGAATCGGGGGAAAAGTTAGTTCTCGGCCCCGATTATATTCGTGATTCTTCTGAGAGGATTGACATTATCAGACAGAGAATGAAAGAGGCTCAGAATAGGCAGAAATCTTATGTCGATCACCGTAGGAAGCCTTTGGAATTTTCTGTTGGAGATCTTGTGTACATTCGTGTTTCCCCGATGAAGGGTGTGGTACGTTTTAGTAGCTCCAGGAAATTGGCTCCTCGTTATATTGGACTATTTCCTATTACGGAACGTATTGACCCTGTTGCTTATTGTGTATCGTTACCTGTTCAGTTTTTGGGAATTCACGACGTATTTCATATATCTCAGCTTCGTCGATGTCTTCGAGATTCAGATATTATTATTGATCCTCCTATGTTGCAAGATCTTGAGATCTCACCCGACTTGTCTATTGTGCAAAATCTTATTCGTGTGCTAGCTATGGAGGTAAAACACCTTCGGAACAAAGAAGTTCCGCTCGTGAAGATTCAATGGTCCGCAAACCCCAAGGATTGCACTTAGGAAACCAGAGAATTCATCGAGCGTTCTTATCCCAGTTTTCTCTCCTCTTCGGGTGGGAGTGAGCATTCTTATCTATCTTTTCTATTTTGAATCTTTGTTGTGATGAATTATCTACGTTATTGACTGCTTCTAGTATGATTCACCATCCCATAATCATTCATCTTAGTTAATTAATTACAACCCAATTGATTCACCATCCCATAATCATTCATCTTAGTTAATCCTCCTTGATTAATTATTCTTTAATTCATTAAGATTATCATCACTATCTAATTACTTCCATTAAGTAATTATACTTAACCACATTCCATGAATGATTATCCTTAATTAATTAGTCAAACTTAATTAATTGTATAATAAACTTCGGTTAACGCTCTTCATTAACAATTCTTTAATTACTTCTCTATAGTAATTAAATTTAAAGTACCATTATTAATAATAGATTAATTATCCTCGATTAATTAATCTTAAACCTTAATTGATTAACTTAAATTCTTAATTATTAAATTAATTAATTATCCCTTTTTATTACCTGAATAAATTTAATAAATCTCAAATCCTACTTAATATTAAGATAAAATTTATTCTTACTTATGATTGAAGTATCATTTACAAAGTATTAAGAACAATTATGAATTATTAATCAATAAGACTTAATTACCCATTTATTATTCACTAATTACTTATTTAATCAATTATTAATTCGTAAATAAATCTTAATCTGTAAACTACTAATCATACATTAATTAACTTTAAGTAGTTAATTAAAAATTTATTTATCACTTAATCATTAATTAACCAATCTCTAATTACTATTAAAAAGTCATCATTCTTAATCACTTTCCATAACAATTAATTAATTAATATTAATTATTCTTCTTAATTAACATCTAAAAATCTTCTTTAAATTTAAAAATCAATTTATTACTAACTACTAACTTTAAATGTTAATTAATTTTACACTTAACTTAAATTATCTACTCTAATAATTAAGAGTTAAAACATTGTTAAGCATTAACTAAAATAATTAAGTCTTGTGTTAAAGTTTTAATTCAAATTGTTAAAACCTTATTTAGTTTACAGTGCCTAAAATTTGTTGAGAAACCATTTACTTAACATCATTTTATACTACAGTATGAAAAAAAACCCGAGACTTCCCCTATTAACTCGAGTAATACTTCGAGCTAAACACCCATTTCCCCCGACTTATTCCCTGTACGCATCTTCTTCTTCTCTTTTTTTATTTTCCAGTAAGTTAAATTTTAAATTAAGTATGGTATCAGGTAACTCACTCGAACGCTCGAACACAAACCCGAAGCAACGATCCCCTTGACTCGAGAAGTGACTCGAGTAACTCCCCAACGATCACGCTGACACAACCCCTTGCGCCGTACACGTGCACGGCGATGCCACTTAGCTCCGGCAAAATCCAACACATCGACAAGTCACAAAATCCCCAAACACTCGAAATCCAAATTCACATCTCCTCCAAAAATTCGAAGTCGAAAAAAGGACATTTTGCTCGAACCTGAAGCTCAATTCAAACGGCAAAACCAACTCGCCACCGATTGCTCAGACCACCAGAGAAACTCGAACTTCATCCACACCACAACAACCCACCAAACAACCATTCTCCAAAGCCTTGTGACGCTCGATCACGTATAGGAGGCATACACACCTCGTTACAGACATGACCCAAACTCCAAACAAAACCCTAAAATGAATTCGACCCATCAATTCGTGCATTTGAAAAATTATTCAACAATTTTCTCAACATCACAGATGTTTATGCCAGCTTCAAACAAATTTTCAACATTTTAAATTGGTTCGATTGTCAGGAATTTGTAAAAATACAATTTTAGTTCAAATACAAACTGCTCTTAAAATACTGATCTAAAAATATTCATTTTTGTTTTAAAAATCATAATTTGCAGTAATCATTCAAGTTATGATCTTGAATTAATATTTTATAGTATTCAATTTCATCAGATTTTTACTTAATTACTTGTAAAACAAGATTACAGTGCATATTTTACAAGCATGGTTTAAATCAGCTTTTAAAAGTCTTAATTTAAGTTTAAACAGAGGGTTTAGTTGAAAACTTACAGCTTAACAATGTTTTCATGAGAATAATTTGAGTTTTGAAAAAAAATGCAAACTGTAACAAACAGCAGAGAGTACAGAGCAACACAGAATTGTATATAGGATAAAGCATATACAATATCATATGATCATTGAATCATGAACTGTTTTATAAACTTAAACTTGAAAATTTTATGTTTTCTCGCCTGCAAGGGTTGTTGAACAAAGAACACTTCCTATATTAGAAAACTGCAGCTTGGATCTACTCTGGGTTCTTCCTCTTCTTATTTGAATAAAATGATGTTTTTAATTTTTGAAAAGATGAAGATGCAGGTTATATTTTTCCTGGTTTTCTATGTGTTTGCTGAACGAAATGGAACTAAAGATATACACATATATATAGAAGAAAATAGATTGTAATAAGGAAAGTATTATCTGGCCAAATGTTTTCTTCATTTTGTTTTGTTATGAACATATTTTATTTCTGAAATGTAAGATTTGTAAAATATTCTGAATTGAAAAAATATTGGCTGAGTTGATGGCATTTAATGCCTCGATTTCCAAATATGTTTACATGCTTATTACTGTTCATTTTATTTATTTTATGAGCATAACATTTGCTGGTAGATATTTGGCTTGTATATGAAGATATTTTGTATAAAAACATTTGTTTTGTTAACTTCTAGCTTTCCCAATTTATATACATATGTTTGTGTCTATTTTACATTACACTTTGTCCTATTTTATTTTATACTTTATTCTTGAAATTTTCCAATTTATGTTGCAAGCATACCCTATCTACTTAACTCCGTTTTCATTTTTATTTTTATTTTAACTATCAATATTTAAATTATGCTCATATGGTTTACTTATATTTTTTGCTTAAATTTTATATTGATAGAATTAAATGGATTTTAAATAATTAATGATATAATTTGATTCTATTTCAAACATTATTATCTATATATATATTTATACCAAATGTTAACAAGGTAAAACATTTTAATTCAATTATATAAGATAAACTTTATTATAAATATTATTAAGAGATTTAATTTAAATTTACAAATCAAATTTCCTTTTCAAAATACAAATCTATATAAATATTTCCAAAAGATTTGTTCATTTTAAAATGATGAGCTTACATTTTATGTAATTGGATTAAATATTTATTAAAATAATGTTGCCAAAATACCGGGTCATCACAGAGTCTGCACTAAAGTGGTCATGTGTACAATACTAGTTCGGAAGTGAAATTGTTTAATCGAGCGAGCAATCAGGTATGGTTTTGCATACGAATGATATTGTACATCATAGGGGGTTTAATAAATCAAATGTTGACATTAGAAAATGCAAATTTATATAGTTATGTATAATTTGCATAAATATTAATTGTTAGTTGGTTTCTTTTGTTGCATTTGTTGCATTTGCTACATTTGCATATAGTTGTTGTATAGCCTATGTTATATATTGATATTACTTTTCCTAATCATGTTCTCATTGGTTGTTGAGTATTTAGTAGATACGGATGGCGTATGCTTCGCATTTGGTGCCTTCTTTTGCATTATATTAGTTGTATATGCTTGCTAATATATAATAAAAGGTACACATCTCGGATTACATATCGTACATTTATATTTTTCCCTGTGGGATGCCTCATCCTCAAAGATGAGATGGATATTTGTGATTATACATACATATATATATATACATATATATATTGTGATTTTTTTACGATCAAACCGCGCAAAGGAGAAGCCGGCAAAAAATTTTGTAAATTTAAGATGTTAGAAATTTTTTGAGAATTTGGGAAAAAAATTTGATAACTAAAAGAAGGAATTGGATTTTGAGTTATGAACTGAAATCGTATTAGTTGGTTTTGAAAAGTTAATGGGTTTTTTGGCATTTTTCTTACTTGGAAATTTCGTGGACGAAATTCTTTTGAGGAGATGAGAATGTAACGACCCAGAATTTCACCATTCAAAATTGGAATATTTAAATGATTTTTAAATATTGAAAAGTTAATTTTATAAGTTAAATAACTTTTATTTCAAATAAATGATTTGTTTGAAAAATAAATTGTTAAATTTAATATTTAAAAATATTTAAATAATTGGATGTAGGATTTAATGTGAATGAAAATGATTTCTATAGTTGATTTAAATTCTGTTTAAATTAGAATAGAGATAGCAAACTTTCAAATTGAATTAAAAGTGAATAAACAGAAATTGAAAATTTTATGTTTTAATTAACGTGTAAAAACTAGATTTTTTGGGGCGCTGTCTCGGATTTCGACGAAACTAGTTTCATTGGATTCGTAATAGTGAATTATAATATACCGTCAAATTTCGTAGCGATTGGACGTATCGTTTAGTCGTACGAGTTTGAAACGCATAGAATTTAATTAAAGGATTTTAGCTTAAAATAATTCGATTTTGAAAAGCTATCTTCTATATATGATTGGATTGGCCTCCGATGTGTATTCTGTTGTATTCGGAATAGGGTTATAGCATATAGAATGCCAGGCAGCATGCATCGTTTGAAGTTCGAAATTTTCACAGATGAATAGTACTTTGGAAAATTTTCCATAAATAGCCCTCAAATTTCTTCCATTTGCAAACCCCAACCCTAAAATAAATTTCAGCCACCATTTCCATGAATCAAATTCAACGGTCGACGTTGATCGTAGCCTCTAGGGGCCGAATTAGCCAATGAAATCAACTAGGGAAATGTAGAGCACGTCGATACGAAGCTTTCCTATGGTTAGATTGTCGAATCGTCAGACAAGGTGACGGAATTTCACTTGCATTTGTGAGCAGCTCCACCTCGTTTTTGGGTTTGTTTTTCCATTGCAGTGCGCGCAAGAGGCGCCGGTAAGGGTGGTAGGGTAGCGCGCGTGGAGGTTGGTCGCGGCGGTTGTGGTTGCTGCACGATTGGCGATTGAATTTTCAAAAAAATAAACGCGTGCGAGGGCTTGGAGCATGAAAACATGAAGAAAAGAAGGTTAAAATTTTTAAAACTTATTTTATTAAGTTAATTTATTTTTAATTATATCGAATGTTAATAATCGGTAACTTTCTCAAACGATGTCCAAATTGAGGGCGTCAAGTTGCGTTATGTTCCTATCAGCGAGCACTATGCAATGGAGTTAGATTAGACAAATTTGGAGCTAATAGAAATTTTGGATTAAATTGAACGACCGTTCAATTTTAATTCAAACCGGAGCAATTTGGCGATTTCTGGCATTTTGTGAGTAAACTCACCACTCTGTCTTACATATATTTTTATATATTTGGGAATAGTTTTATTTAGGTTGTTTGTTGCTTGTTTGGACGATTTACTATATTTATATTAGTTAGTTTGGATATATTCACGCCTATTGAATCGGATCAACCAGTATTACGTTCCCATGTAAGAGTGGATGACCCTTTGTATGCGAATCTCGTCTCGAAGAAGTTCAATTATATTTCTATGATTATATGCCGTCTGTGACACTGAGGGATAGGTTGGAGGGATCCAGCAGGATTCCTCGCACTGTTGATTTACTTTTCAGATATATGCTGATACATGATGTGTTGGATGCCATATTTGGTGACATAGATTTGTTTTGCATATTTAGTGCTTTAGTAGCACTGGGCCTTATTTTTCGTGTTTTGAAATGCTAAAAATGATGATTTTGAATTGATTTGATTTTCATTTTGATTTTGAAAGCATGTATATTCTAATAATTTTTAAATTATTAAAAGGATCGGATTTATTTTTTAAACAAATAAAAAGTTATGACTTTTGATGTTATAAAAACATGGTTTTGTGAAATATTCTTAAGTGGAGATTTTTGAATAGTTTATAAAAAGGATTTATAGAAGTGATATTTTATAAATAAAGAAATAGATTTTTAACAGTGATTTATTAATATTTAGTAAATGGATTTGAAGTTGTTTGGTATAAATGAATTTTTAAATGGATGTTATAAATAGTTTTGATTTATAAAGAAATGTTTTATAAATGGATTTTTTATAGTGAGATTCATTTTTATAAAAGAACGAATTTATAAATAGAATTTTGTAAATAAAGAGATTTTATAAAATAGAAGATTTATTAAATCGAATGGAGATTTATAAACATAGTTTTATAAATATGGAAATGATTTATGTTGAGAGTTAGATATGGGTTTTTATTTCAAGGAATGATTGGAAGAAATGTTTTGATTAAGTATGGTATTAAAAGTAATTTATCTTTTTAAAGTAATGGTTTTGAAAGTAATAATTCCTAATGGAATTTCAATGGTTTTGGAAAATGTTTTAAAATGTTATATGTATCGAAAACATAGACTTCGACATTCATTGTTGTAATAGACGTTTCTAGGGAAGTAAGGAGGCAAGGACTATAACACTGTTGTTATAGTAAATGATTTCCAGAAGGAAATGTTTAATATAGTATATGGAAATTTTATATATATAATTAATCAAATCCCAATACTAATGTTTTTGGGTTGTTGTAACGACGTTTTACGCAACATTCCTTTTGAGCCAATAAATTATGTTTTGACCTTCCATCATGAAATACATGAATCAGTTCTTATGATCGTACGAAAGGCTTGGTGGTGTAGGAGCATTACATCCTATAATTAACACTAGTCCGGAGGCGTACAAACTTTGGAGTTGTACGATTATAGAAATCTATTTGGCATGCCTCCATATGGTAGTGTTATTAAATATTCTTATACCGTTGATATAAGTATATGGAAATATTTTCCAAGTGTTGAAAATGAAATGATTTGTGAATATGCTTATATCGTTAATATAAGTGTATGGAAATGTTTTCCAATATAGGAAGATTGAAATGATTTTGAGAACATATATTTTTAAAGATAATTTGAAGTTAATATTGGGAAATTTGTTTAATTAATAAAAGATTCATTAAACGGGCCCAGTGATTGCTTTTGGTGCTAGATATTATTGTTTTTTTATAGTTAAATAACCGACTATTGAATATTGGCCTCTTTATCATTGTTGATCCGACAGATTGGGGTCGGATTTATTCAAGAACTGCTTTGGACCAACGTATATGTGTCAGAATGTGTAGGTGATGGAAGACATTGATATTTGGGATTTTCGTAATAAAGGACTGCTTGTTGATCACTTGGAGATAAACTCCCTACATACATATAGTAGCAGTGGTCTCTTCATTATGAAATATCCAATCAAAGACTAGCTGCTACTGATCCTATGGGTGATTCCCGATAGGAGGTGGTAGGAAAGTACCTTTAGTTTTTCCTGTTTTTGGACAACTTGTATGGATTAATGTCTAACGTTGCATTTCTAATGATTGATCTCTATGAACGTATCATCTGTTTGATGGCGGAGTAGTCAACTTCTCTTAGCTTAACAACCTTTCCTGAGATGTATGAGCTAAGGAGTTATATGTTTATAGAAATCAGTAGTGTGAGGATGGGATGGTAATGTGGCATTCAAAGAGGAAAAGATATGTGCTATGCAAAAGGTAAACGTGACCTCAGGCCCCACACCTGGATATGAACGAAATAGAGTAGATGTAGCAAGGTTATGTGGTTCCCAACTGTCAGCACCAAAATTGATCACTAACATCCTTAGAAAGATTGTGTAGAGAGATTAATGAAGAGAGTAAATTAAAATGGAGAACAGAACGTAAATTCAAATGCAGAAAGTAAGAACACCAAATTTATAGTGGTTCGGCGCAGTAGCCTACGTCCACCGATCTTTGTTCTTTTCATTGATGCTTGATTACAGATACAATCCGCTTCTAAGGACTGGAATACAGTTGCTATATACAAAGAAATAAGGTTTGGAAGGAGTCTTGAAAATGGCAGAGTCCGCACTCCAACTCCGCGGACTGGAGTACTCCAACTCCCTGGAGTGCGGACCTGGTCATTTAAATCGTTTATATTCGAGTCCGCGCTCCGGGGACTTTGAGTATTCCAGCCCGCAACTTAGAGTACCCAGTCCGCACTCCGAGGAGTTGGAGATTTTAAATCGCTTATACCGAGTCCGCACTCCAGGGAATTAGAGTACTCCAGTCCGCACTCCGAGGACTTGGAGATTTTAAATCGTTTATACTCGAGTCCGTGCTCCGGGGACTTAGAGTACTCCAGTCTACACTACGGGGACTTGGGAGATTTTAAGTCATCCATGCACGTTCACACGTTAGTCGGAATAACATAATTTTATTTGCCTGTCACAGAATCATCATTTGTAGAGACATTGGTAGTTCATGGAAAAATGGCTTCAAGCCTTTATCAATGAAAGCAAGCTAAATTGCCTTATTACATGCCAAGAATTAGAAATAAAAGCATACTGGAAATGAGTGCGACTAATACATGGAAGAAATAGACTAAGTATAATAACGCCGCAAGTGCTCGATGTTCCATGCTCGGGGAGCGTCACACCATCGACGGTCGCTAGCTTGAAAGTCCCTTCTCCAAGCTTCCGTTCGATGACATATGGACCTTCCCATGCGAGATTCATATGGGACGAGATCGGGAAAACTCATTTCAAAACAAAGTCTCCCACATTAAAAGTTCTTGGTCGAACCATCTCATTATAATATTTAGCGACTCTATGTCTGTAAGCAGCCGCCCTCAAATTGGCTTCTTCGCGTTTCTCATCAATGAGGTCCAACGATTCCAATAAGAGATTCTGGTTCGACTCGGGGTCGTAATAAGTTACCCGATGTGATGGGACCTCAAGTTCCATGGATATGACAGCTTCCGTACCATATGCCAATGTGAATGGAGTGTGGCCAGTCGCGGTTTTGTGGGTGGTCCTGTAGGCCCAAAGTGCTATTGGAAGTTCATCCACCCACCTGCCTCTGGCCTTTTCCAGACGTTTTTTCAATATGGACTTGATTATTTTGTTTACGGCTTCTACCTGTTCATTCGCCTTTGGATGAGCAACTGCTGCAAATTTCTTCTCAATGCCATATTTTTGGCAAAATTCTTTGAACTCCTTGCTCTCGAATTGAGTTCCATTGTCCGTGACGATGGTCTGTGGAAGACCAAAACGGCATATGATATTTCGTACGATGAAATTAATAACCTTCTTGGCGTTATCGTAGCCAGAGGCTCTGCTTCTGCCCATTTGGTAAAGTAATCAACTGCAACTATTGCATAATTTGTTCCACCTTTGGCTAAGGGTAAGGGCCTACTAGGTCGATCCCCCACATCGCAAATGGCAAGGGACTAACCATTTGCCTGAGTTTTGTTGGCGGAGCTCTCGGGATTTTTGCATATATCTGGTATTTGTCACATTTTCTCAAATAGTCTGCAGCATCCCGATTGACAGTCGGCCAATAGTATCCGTAACGGAGGATTTTCTTTGCTAACATTTGCCCCCAGTGTGGTCACCGCACTCTCCCTCATGGACTTCCTTTAATACTCGTTTTATCTCATCATGGGCCACGCACCGGAGTAAGGGGGTCGAGAATACCCTCCGATACAATATACCGTCATGTTTTACATAATGCGGAGCCATACGAAGGACTTGGCGCCTTTTGTTCCTCTTTTCAGGCAAATCCTCTTGTAGCAAGTACTGTCTGATCGTGGTCAAACATGATTCCTTCTCAGGTTCGGTTTCTAAAACGAGATCTATCTCTATCATCTCTATACTCGGGGCATGGAGGGTCTCAACAGGGAATAATCCCATTTGTTGTGCATCGCCAATGCTTGCGAATTTTGCCAACGAATCGGCTTCTCTATTTTGTTCGCGCGGGACATGCGAGAAGTCGTAATATTCCAGATTCGCCAGCAGCTCTTGAACACGGGCAAGGTAGGGAGCCAGTCTCTGTCCCTTCGGTTGATAGTCTCCCCGCACCTGATATACTACCAGTTGCGAGTCACAGAAGATTTCGATTGACTTCACTCCCAGTTCGTTAAGAAGTCTCAGGACAGCAATCAATGCTTCATACTCGGCTTCGTTATTTGTCGCTGTAAACTCAAGCTTCAAAGCGTAGTAAATTGATCGGTCTTCCGAAGTCACAAGGACCGCGCGAAGGTCATTAGATGCACCATCGGTGTACATCTTCCATCGAACGGGAGGTATGACACTGTGACTGCTCGATACATCTGGCATAGTGAATTCAGTGATGAAGTCAGCTAGTGCTTGTCCTTGTATGGCCCTCCGCGGCAAATAAGTAATATCGAACTGACTTAACTCAATATTCCATTTCAGCATCCTTCCGAAAGTTTTCGGTTCGTTGGAGTACCTGTCGCAAGGGTTGGTCAGTGTAGACACCGATCGAGTGTGCCTGAAAGTAGGGGCGAAGCTTGCGTGATGTGATCACCAAGAAATAGGCTAGTTTTTCAATCTTTGGATAATTTCTTTCAGCCCCTGTCAAGCGTTTACTGACATAGTAAACCGGCTTTTGAATCCGGTCTTCCTCACGGACCAAGGCTGTACTAATAGCGTGCTGGGATACCGCCAAGTATACGTACAACATTTCATGGTCTATCGGCTTGGACAGTACGGGGGGACTTTCCAAGTGCCTTACCAGAGCATGGAATGCTTTCTCACAGTCGGATGTCCATTCGAAGTTTCTCTTTCCTTTCTTTATAATGTCGAAGAAGGGAATACACTTGTCTGTAGCTCTGGATATGAATCGACTTAGTGCAGCCACTTTTCCATTCAGGCTTTGCACCTGCTTTATGGTTCTGAGTACTTGTATATCTTGGATAGCCTGGATCTTCTCTAGGTTAGCCTCGATTCTTCGGTAATTCACAATGAATCCCAGAAACTTTCCTGATGCTACGCCGAATGAACACTTCAACGGATTGATCTTCATTCCATAATGCCTGAGTATATCAAACATCTCCGCTAGGTCTCGGGTGTGGTCGTTTGACTACCATGACTTCACGAGCATGTCATCCACATAGACTTCCATTGTTTTACCAATCTGATCTTTGAACATTCGATTCACCAGGCGTTGATAAGTCGCTCATGCGTTCTTCAATCCAAATGGCATTACTACATAGCAATACAATCCCATGTTCGTGACAAAACTAGTGTGTTCTTGATCTGGGAGGTGAATTGGGATTTGATTATATCCTGAATATGCATCCATAAATGATAATAACTCTTGTCCGGCAGATGAGTCGAACAGCTGGTCAATCCTAGGCAACGGGAAACTATCCTTAGGGCATGCTTTGTTTAAATCAGAATAATCAACACAGGTCCTCCATTTTCCATTCGCTTTCTTCACTAGCACTGGGTTAGATACCCATTCAGAGTAGAGGGCATCGCGGACGAACCCGTTGGCTTTGAGCTTGTCCACCTCCTCTTTGAGAGCCGCGGACCTCTCCGGGTCCATGCCTCTCCTTTTTTGTTTCACAGGTACATGTTTCGGGTCTATGTTCAACATATGACTTGCGATCATAGGAGAAATCCCGCACATATCAGAATGTGTCCAGGAGAAAACATCAAGATTCGCTCGGAGGAAATCACTAAGGTTCTCAGCGTCCAAAGGGTCAAATTGTGACCCAATTTTAAGGACTCGGGATGGGTCGTTCCAGCTAACTGGGATGTCAATTGTGAGTTCATTCGGTGCTGCATTGGTTTCCCTGGGTTCCCCATCATCGTCTCTCGGATCCATGTCCCTATAGATCTGAGAATGTTGCCCGAGCCAGGGCTTGGGCGCTACTTGTCAATCATCAGCATTTCGGCTGCGGACGGAGAGGTCCACAACCTTTCCTTTCTCTCTACGCTGAGCCTCTCTCAGCTCAGCCACATAACAGGTACGTCCGGTCGCCTGATCGCCGTGCACCACTCCAACACCGCTGTCCGTGGGAAATTTCAATGTCAGACACCAAGGGGCCAATGCTGCCCTAAATTCTGCCAAGCGAGACATCCAAGAAATACGTTATATGGAGAGTCAACGTCCAACACTATGAATGGTAGGATTCGCACCCTCCTACGCTCGCCCTGCCCCAGTTCAACCGGTAACTCCACATATCCCACTTCATCTGTTGCTCACCGTTAAAGCTATGGATTCTGGCATTGGATGGTTTCAAATCCTTAGCTTCCAGTTTCATTTGGACATATGTCTTCTTGAAGATGGTGTTAACGGAACTTCCACAATCAATTAGAATTCTCTTCACGTACGCCGGCCCGATTGTCACAGATATGACCATCGGGTCGATGGTAGGGGCTTCTACTTTGTCCGCATCTTGGCTCCTGAATACGATATCATCATTCATCGTGCGCTGCTGCTTTGCAGGAGTCCCATCCTCCACATTCGAACAACACTCATACTCCGCATGTCTTAAAGAGTTAGCATATCGCTCCATCTCCGGCCAACTCTTATCTGCAGGATGACGCCCGCCAGCAAGCGTGTTAATAACCAATATGCCCACAGTTCGAGTAGGTTTTTTTGGTTGGTGTGGGGCTGGCCCACGTCCGGGGTCCGATGTTTCTTGCCTCCCATCCTGTGGGTCTTTGACAAATCCCTGCAGCTTTTTCTGTCTTATCAGCTTTTCTATAGCATCATGGAGGTGTTTGCACTCCTCCGTGTTGTGCCCATAAGACTCGTGGAAACGGCAATACTTCCCGGTCCACTTCTGTTCTTTCGTTGATTCCTTTGGACGTGGCTTTCTATATTGGAAAGTGTTGCAAGTTGATAGATAGATGTTTTCAAGAGATGCGTTCAACGGGGTGTATACATTGTATGCTGGGATCCTTGATTTCCATTTCCCTGTTTCTTTTTTCTTTCCGGGATTTCCACCTCTGGATCCTTTAGACTGCCCGGGATTGTTTTGGATGTTAACTTGAGTTTTCCCAGAATTATCTCCGGTTTGTTTCACGACGACGTTACTTTTCACAGACTCTTGAACGGGCCCTGATGCCTTGTCTCGCCTTGTCCACTGAGCTTCCTCCCTTCTTATGAACTGATGAGCTTTCGAATAAAAACATTCCAGCGTAGCTGGGGGCTTCCTCGCCAACCAATCTCCAAACTCAGAATCTGGATTCACTCCACGCATTACTGCCATCAGAATCGCGTGGCCGTTAGGATTGCTCGCCTCGGTAGCAGTAAAATGAAACCTTAGCAAGTATGCTTTGAATGGCTCTCCCGTAGATTGGATTACGCTTGATAAGGACATCACGTCCTTCGGGCGAGTGGTGTGTATCCTAAATTGTTCTATGAATTTTGTTGCTAATTCGTCAAAGCTGGATATAAATCGAGGTGGGAGTCGAGTAAACCACATGGTGGCAATGCCAGACAAAGTGATTGGGAAGCACCTACACTTGGTCGCATCATTGGCTCTTGCAGAATCCATCATCCATCCATACCTCATCACGTGTTGTCTGGGATCAGTCTTCCCCTCATAGGCTGGGATAGTCAGCATATTGAACTTCTTGGGATACTTAGCCTACAGGATACCATCCGTAAAGGGGGTATGGCTTCTGGTCACTCCTCGGTCTTCGTTGGTCAAGCCTTGGTTTTCTCTCATCAACTGCCTGACCATAGCTGTTAAGTCCGGAGTTTGTATGGAGGATGGAAGGTTCGGTTCCGTTCCACCGGACCATGCGGGTTGATGTCCCGCTTGATTTGGGTCTTGGAGATTCGGGCGTCCGGTCTCTTCATGGGCTTGATTTCTAGTAGATCGATCAGTGGCACCTGCTTGTGCATCTTTATCCTTACGGCGTCTACGCCTAGGAGGTTCATCAGCTGAAGTCGAACTATCATCTTCAGAGTAAGGGACGGGGCTACCTTCAGCATTCTGATGCTGTTGCTGAGTAAGCTGAGTTATGAGGTTAGGTTGGCTTGTATTTTCTCAGCAAGTTGCCTTCTACTTTCCTTAAGCTCTCTTATCAAGTCATTGAACTCTGCTCGGGAAACAACTTCCACCTGGTTTTGGTTGGAGGGCCCTGCGCCTCGAATCGCTTGCCGATTGCTAGTTCCCAGTTGTTGCACACTAGCAGTTTCGTGGGCATCTGCATTTTAAGAGGCTGATCTAGTTCATCGTCTTCCCATGGTAGAGTTGTTGGTTGTAACTCTGAGTAGAATCAACAGATGCCTTATAAATGATTATGGATCTCCTTCGGGGGATTTATGCAATCCAGTAGCTGCAAAGTAGATCCTAATAGCCTGAGAATTCAAACTCTCAGTGAAAGCACCAAAATGTTAGCATCAAAATTGGTCACTAACACCCTTAGAAAGATTGTGTAGAGAGATTAATGAAGAAAGTAAATTAAAACGGAGAACGGAATGTAAATTCAAATGCAGAAAGTAAGAACACCAAATTTATAGTGGTTCAGCGCAATAGTCTACGTCCACTTTGAAGTTGATCTTTATTCTTTTCATTGATGCTTGATTACAGATACAATCCGCTTCTAAGTACTGGAATACAGTTGCTAGATACAAAGAAATAAGGTTTGGAATGAGTCTTGAAAATGGCAGAGTTTTCCCGGTGTTCTCTAAAATCTCCTCTTTTTTCTGTGCACCTGCCCCTCTATTTACAGGCGAAGGTGGGTTGGACTTCCCTGGTGGGCCAGGTATCTGAATATCTTGGTCCAAATGGGACAAGCCCTGTGTGTCGAACCGAACAGGCCAAACGGCCGAATGCCGAACCATCCTCTTTACGTCGAACGACACGTTCCTTGTGTGAGAAGAGTAGGCCAAGCAACAATTGAAGCCGATCGTGCTGAGGAGAATGTCGAACCATCTTTGATCGCCGGACGTCTCGAGAGGCCGAAGGAGACTCATGTTGAACGTCTATCGAATGTCGAACGAGACGCTTGACGCCGAGCGCTATTCAATGCCGAGTGCTCTTATTTGGCCGAACGGTATCCAACACCAAACGTTTCTCAATGCTGGACGCTCCTAGGTGCCGAGCGCTATTCAATGCTGAACGATCTTATGATGTCGAGCGATGCGCTCTTGCCGAACGCTCATTGATGCCGAACGTTCCATATATACCACCTGAGCTTGGACGCCGAGTGCTTCTAGGATGTCGGACGCTCCAACTTGACCGATCGATAGGGGAGGCCGAGAACTAAGTTGCCCGGACAATTCCCTTGGAAACACCAACCATTAGGATATGATCATCCCCTTCTAAATATACTTATTCCCGCTATGACATTCGGGTTTTAAATTATTGTGGATGTATGCAATAAGAGCCCTCGGATAGGTCGGTAACGACCAGGGTGATGACATATTCGTACTATCTAGAGGGAGAGGTAGGTCGGTCTTGTGTTGGAAGAGGTGTAAGCCTCGGTACATTCCTTTGGAGATGTACTACCGGAAGGTAATTCCTTCACCTGGTCATTTGTATGGAAATCTATTATCCACTACGTGCCTGCCATTTTGTAGAACCCACTTTATGTCTAGTATGCTGGAATTTAATCAACGTAAGAATTTCGGCTAGGATTAATATTATTTTTATAATGGACACTAGTATAACATAACAGGATTTCATATGAAATGTTTTGGTAATTGTAAGGTAAAAACCTGGCTGTGTTAATGTGTGGGCGTGTTCTTACGAGATACCTTTGTTTTGATAAAAGAAAGTTTTTATAACTTTAAAATTTTAGTTGAGATGTGTTTGCTCACGTTGGTTTACTAGATTGATCTGGATGTTCTTCCCTTTCAATGCTCGGGTGTAACAACCTGTCTTTTTTGACCATCGAAAGTCGACATTAAATACTACCACTATGTTCGAATGTCGCGCATCCAATCGACAAAAAGGCAGATTGTTAGGGTAAATCAAAAAAAGAACGGAGAACAAAGAAACAGAATCTCACGGTGGAATTGATAACATATAATATAATGATATAATAAGGATTGTATAAACTGTCACTTCAAAACTGGAAAGTACATCAGCGTTAAAAACAAACCTTACCAGCTAGACAGCTATAAAATCCGGACCTTACAAATGTCGACAGGTATACTATATAATACAGTGGAAAATAAAATATTGCGATGGGTGAATCTTCAACTCCCCATCAAGACTTCCATAACACCATGGATAGCTTGGAAAATACTCGGGCTGACCCGAGCATTATAATAAATAACACCTGAATCGGTCTGGAAATACCAACATGAGATGACTCAGATAATAAAGTTCATATAAAAGTTCTTGTGACCACGCCGCTAACGTGGAACGGATTTTTGCCTCACAAGAATAACATCCACACAGGCAAGAGGAGAAATAAATATCAGGAAAACAAATCCGAACATGAATGAGCATAAATAATATTAAATCAGACTTGAAAGAATGGAAATAACTAAGTAAAATTCAAACTGGAAAGAATGGCTAAAACAAGGGAAACAGTCCAACTTGATAGAATGGACTAAATAAGATAACGGTCCAACTTGATAGAATGAGCTAAATAAGATAATTGTCCAACTTGATAGAATGGACTAAATAAATAGTTAAATGTCGTGGTGAGGAGTTGGCTCTACTCATGGCAATTTAAAGCTTCCTCTCGCACTTTTGGTTTAGTCATTTTCGATAAAGGATAGTAATGCTCAGCGGGGCAATAAATCGTCTTAAAATGACGTTAATAAAGCAGTTGAAGTAACCGATAGCTGAGGTACGATTATTGAGGATATAAAACGGCCGTATATGGAAATTGAGTCTTGTATACTTATCACCATTCATTGAATTCAAACATGTACTATTTCTTGGTTATCAAAAATACCAAACAAGTCAATGTAGTGTTACCTCAAAGTTATGTTCAACGATTATTCTTAACTTTCGAAATAGTGACAAGTTCACATCTTCGATATTTAGTGCTAAATATACAAATAAATTGTTTCATATAAGTGATTCGCTTTATGGAAATTAATCCATTTCCATAAACGAATCGAACTTTTATTTTTTTTAAACGAACTGAACTTGTGCTTGATTTTCATATTGGTAAAACATTTTTAGAATCGGTTCCTGATTGTTAGAACATTAAGAGAATAATTTTTCTCAAGTGCACGACCCCGAAGGCCTAAACCAACATTAGACCGAACACCTAGAGGATTATCCAACCTAACATCCCAATAATCGAGTCCTAATTCCTTCCTATAACATTTAAAACAATATTAATTATCCCAAAAGATAATTAATCACATTTAAGATCCCTTTAAATAAATAAATTCATTATCTTTAAATAAAATAGATAATTATTTCTAAACACTTTTATAAC
Source organism: Allium cepa (assembly GCA_030765085.1). NCBI lineage: Eukaryota > Viridiplantae > Streptophyta > Magnoliopsida > Asparagales > Amaryllidaceae > Allium > Allium cepa. The sequence goes on along the minus strand of CM060942.1, from coordinate 378,422,140 downwards.
ATCCGTAAATTAACTTTAAATCAGTTGATTACAGCAATTTTTGTCACCTTAATTAATTTACTTAAATCACTTTTGTTAAATCAATTAATTAACTTTAAATATCATTAACTAAAAATATTTATTAAATTCAAATAATCATTAGTTAAATGAATCAGTATCTAAAATATCATTTATTAAAATGATAAGTAATTTTAAATTTCGTTAATTAAAACAATTAATTAAGTTCAAATAATCGTAAATTAATTAGATTAATTAAATTCAAACTCCATTAGCTAAAATCATCAATTAAAAACATCATTTGTTAAAATGATTTATTTAATATAAAACAATTAAGATGGTTAACTAACTTCCAAATATCATTAGTTAAGACATTTGATTAAATTTTAAACAATCATTAAAAATGATTAATAAAATTCAAATATCATTATTTAAAATAATTAATTACTTTTAGATTTCACTAATTAAAATGATTATTAATTTCAGTTATCATTAATTGAAATAATTAATTTTAATTCCATCATCATTAATTAAAGTAATTAATAAAGTTTAATAAATTAATTAAACTATGTTATCCTTAATTAAAAGAATTAATTAAACTCAAATAATCGTTAGTTAAAACGATCAATTAATTATAAAACATCAATAGCAAAAATGATTAATTAAATCTAAAGATAAACCAATTTTTAATCATCATTTATTAAATTGGTTAATTAGTCCCAAATTAAATGATTAATAAATTTAAATTACCATTAATCAAAATGATTAATAAATTTTCAATATTCTTTATAGCGAAAATATAAACTCAAGTTCATACGATAGGGTTTTGGGAATGAAATTTAATAAACGACGGTTTAGTGAAAATCACTATACCGATATTTAAACTATTAAATGGAATATCGAGAATTTATCTGAATTTGGCTATTAATATAACAATGTATGGATGTAAGTAAATAACATACTGGCAAGAAACCCCATTTGGGTCTCTCTATAGATTTTTTCTGCAAAACAATGGTTATGGATTATATATAAATGGTCATGGATTATATATAGATTATCATATGGGTTTATAATGTCAAATTAATATGTCATCCATTTTCCAAACGGAAATTCAACCAAACAAGCAATCAAATAATTTAATTAACATCCAAACAATCAATAAATGTTTATAACATAATTGATATGATATAATTAATTTAAATCTGGGTTAAACTCACATTGATTTTTGTTTCCGCCGAAACGGTCTGATTTCGGACTAAATTGAATGGACGTTTGCTTTTTAGCCTAAATTTTCACTTGCTCCAAATCCAACCAAATAAACTCTATCGCGCAGCTTTCGACGACACGAGTCCAATGCAACAAAGGCGTTCGAATCCGAGCACGTACGTGCAAATTATAAGATATCGACAATTTTAGAATTAAAATTAAAACCACTTGATCAAAATTACAATCGTACCCCTCGCCACTAACTTCGTCTTCATCCCCGATCAAAGACATCCCTGTGCACGCACAGCCAAACCAACCTGCGCACGCATGGCCAAACCATCCCCTCAGGTGATAAAATCGAAGTTCGACTCCACCATCCTCTCTCCCTTCGCAAGCTCAACACGATCAACAAAAAAATTCCAACCCACATCCCTGCTTCAAAACGCGACATGGCATTTTCAAACATAGATTACTTCACAAGATGTTTATAATTTGCAGACAACATCCACACAAAACTCAGAGCACAAAAATTAAGATATGAAAAGATGAACAATTACAATAAGAGAATTAAATGAACTGGATAAAAAATTATATTCTTTAAATCTGTTTCATGTATTTATACTTTAATCTTAAATTGCAATTTCAAACATAGAGACCTCCAGTACTAGAAATTGACAACCTTCAAGCAATATACAATATCTTTGCCAAAATGAATATGAAATAACAATACACTCACATCAAAAATTTCATGGTTAACCAGTAATATGCTACCTGATTCCGAATGAAGAATAGCTAAAAGAAAGCCTACAATTACTGATCTGTACTTAATTAGTGTACAACATAAAAATACATCAAATATTTCAAAATAATAAGACCATCCATATTCTCATTCTAAGGCTATTCTAAGGCTCCACTTGATCGCTGTTGCCTTTATCAAGCCAGACTTTAACAGTGTTATCTTTTCCAAGAGCGCCAGATGCAATCATATTCTTTGAAGGATGGCATGAAACAGCGATTACTGTATCGATGTGGCTTTCTAATTTCTGCAAGATTTTTCTTGATTGAAGATCCCATAAATAGACAGAGTTATCTTCTGAACCGCTTACTATGTATTTTCCCTTTGTGATGGAAAATGCAGCAGGAATACAGTACTTGGAGTTTACATGCCCATTGTATAACTTGACTATTTTTCCTGTTAAGAAGTCCCAAAGCCTCTGAATTTGAATATAGATTACTTTAGTATTTAAAAAATTATAAGAAATAAGTTGCATATAAAGTCAGACGTTCTTCACCGATGAGAAACAAGAATGAGTAGCAGGACCAAAGGTGAAGTTACTTTTATGCCGATATTGAAATTTTGTTAGCAAAATAGTAATGATCAATGATTAGTGTTTGAAAACTGAAGCAAACCAGAATATTTTGTAGAAAAATGGTGATGTGAAGGAGTCGTTGCCATAAGATGAAGAAAAGGTTGACTATGAACATTAAGCTTCCATTATGCGCTTTAACCAAACATGTCACTAAGACAGCTGAAAGGCTTAGTTATGACTAGTATTATTTTTTAATTGTTTGTATTAAAATACTTCATTCAAAAATTGTCAATTTCGCATGGGTATGATTGATTATCAGATGGGTATGATTGATTATCAGATTTATTTAGTTTTGAAATGATTTAGAGCCAATGACGATTGTCGAGCCAAAAAAATATAAAGGTCATTTAATTTCTGACTTTGTTCTATTTTGAGCCCATGAATCGTCGTGTTTATAATTTGAGAAACAAACAAAATAATCAATACATTGCTGGAGAAATAACAGGGTTTACGCACTTAGTTGATGGTTCGGACAATGAGACCAAAGGTCACGGGGTTGGAAACCCAAAACTGACAACCGTGTAACAAGCGCCCAAAGTATGTGTTCGACGGGCACATACTTTTCTGGAAGTTACAAGCGAAATTTAGGTAGTGTTTGGTTTAAAAACGAATTTTGTATTTTCGGTTTTCAATATGTATGTCAAATATGAGAATAATGGATGAAGACTGAGGGGATGAAAGAAAGATAAATGGAAGAATGAAGGGGATTGAGGGACGATGGAAGAATCAACTGTTTCACGTGCTTGTGTTATTTCTCAAAACACGGACAATAACAGAAAGTTGTTTTCTATTTTGTATGTTAACTTCGTTTTCTAAATTGGTCGTTTTCGGCAATATACATGTGTCATGTGCATTTTTGTGTGAACGAAAACCCAAAATTAAAAACAACAAACCAAACATTCCCTAAGTTTTGTAGATAGTTAAAAATAACAACAACGATAATAACAAAATCCACCAGCCCTGACCCTTAGCAAATATAGCGGTTACAAGCTAAAGTAATATAAATAGAGAAGGGAAAATGTTAAAAATATGCACAAAATCAGTATAAATAATACATCTACAAATACAAAGGATCATAGTGCTATTTTATTTGCCGACATTTTATTTAACATAAACTAGCATTACATGTATTGCAAACTGACATTTTATGATAAGCGAACAAATTACTCGAATTGAAAGTTAATATTTACTTATATTAAAGTACAAAAGCAATAAAATGTAAATTGAACTAAACCGTCCATGATAGGTGATGAAACTTTGACTATCAAAATGTGCATGGACCATGATATAATGTCCAAATTATTTTAATCGATATTTATCCACTCACTTGTAAAGCATTGTTTTTATACTGTAGTTACTATCATGCCAAATGCAACAATACTGAATTTCCTGCACCGAACATAACTTGTACTTGTAACGATTATTTTTCTGGGCCGATGGACATGGGACTTCATTTTAATATCAAAATTATTAGTGAACTATTAAAACCAATAAAAAAAATGCATGGACAAGTTACTTCATTTTTATACCAAAATTATTTGTGAAACTATTTAAACCATTGATAAATGCATCCCAAAGCATATATGAATGTTTTACCTAAGGTTTGAGATTTCGGTTTCAGTCATTTAAATTTTTTCAAATTTCGATCTATTTCGATAGTTTCGGAAATTTCGGTTTAGGTTTAGGCTTCGGTATTTCTTTTACATGTTGTATACAAATTGTAAGAAAAGAAAGTATAAATTACATTTCTACCCATACATTTAAACAGCACAATTTACATTCTAGTCCAAATATAAATGGTTCCTTCAGAAACAGTTATATCCAGCCCAAACATATTCACAATGTAGTTACAGCTCACTCATTTGACTTTTCACATCAAATTCTATACTTTTCAACATGACCATTCATTTTCAAAGCCATCTCACTTTATAATGAAGCAACAAAAAAGAAAAAAGAAAAAAGAGCTAGGGTTAACAACTAGGGTTACGATGCTAGAGAACATGTAAGCACCTGCAGTTGCAAAGAGAGAACATGATGAAAAAGGAGCTCCTACAGTTCCGGTTATCTTTGTTTTGTGATTTTTTTTTCTTTTTTCTTTTCATTTCAGTGATGTCAACGTTTTCTTGTCTGATTTTGAAATTTAAAGCAATTCCTTTCTGGTTCTCCTGTTTTTGTATTTTTGTTTTAAAAAAAATGAATTTAATATTATAACTTTTGGGTTACAAATCGAAACGAGTTTTTAGTCGGGTTCTACCCGGGGACTGGTCAGAACTGAACCGGGATGAACCAAATTCCGTGGGTCTGAGCCGAAACCTTACACCATAATTTTACCGCATGATATCCATGAAAGATCAATGATGAAAATCACGAGCATGGACTCGCAGACCATCAAACAAAGCCAAAAGGAATGTTTGGTTATAAAAGAACTGTAATCCTCCCTAAACTCCGTTTTGAATGTAATTGTGTACAGTTCCAAGATCGCAAATAGGCGATTGAATATTGATGATAAGTTGATTAAAATAAGCACTCGACGTTGATCTCAATTCTTGTTACAAATAATAATAACAAATTAATAAGGAAAAATTATGAATCTCAATCAATTGACTTTGCACATGTGCCCGCACGACATGACAATTATTTTCTGGATGGAGCATGAAAACTTGGCTTCAAATGGGAATGTCGACGAAATTATAGTGGAGGTCATGGTAGTGTAATGTCGATTCAAACATTACAATGTTGAGAGCTAAAAAACATCATCCCGTTGAAAGTGTAATGCTAAGCAAAATGAGGGAAAAACAACAGTTCAGTTTGAAAATATTAGTCTTTGTCGACTTGGGGATACGTCATATGAGGATTAAAAAATTATATGGCATCTGATTATGTAAGAGATAAGGGAAAACAAACAAAACAAACTATGACGATGTTTTTACCCTAATGGTCTAAGGAATAGTTAGCATAAATCTTAAAACCTTACAATTTAAATCTTGTTTCGAATTGAAACTGTGTTTACAATTTTACCTACTGATTCAAACATAATTAAAACCGAAATGAGAAAAATCACCCAGTCAATACTACACTTATTTGGACCTTCGATTTTGATGTTTTCTAAATAAAGGTGTAACCCGGTGCACGAGGCTTCCATACGATAACGGATGTTTTCTAAATATATTAAAAAAATTATACGAGAGAAAAAGTTGAGTTTTAGGTTTAGATGTAGAAGTTCAAGTATCAAAATCAATTTCAAAGTGTGTACAAACCTTAAATATAAATATTTTGAATCCACGATTTACGATTTAAATCTAATCTTGATTTAAAGTTTGAACTTTACTATTTATGATTCAAATCCCGTTTCGAAAACCTTGTATAGAGGAAGTTACAAGTGCAAGTACATTCAATCTTCATGTGTATACAAAAATAGTAATAGTTAACTGGTGTTGATGTTTCTTGATTCTATGGTTGCAGCATAAATATGTACATAAATAAATGGTTGGATGTTGGTTTATATGTAATATACCTTTTATGCTGTAAAAATGAAGCATTTTTTATCAACGATGTGTATTCCCCTCTAATGAAGATTGTTTGATTTAAGAATAGAAAGAGAACAAGAGTGTTTGGCAGTCAGTAAAACAATAAATTCAATCTTTCGAGATCCAAACTATACTAAAACAGCACTTGCTAAGACTAACATTAGCATTGCATCATGTTATGAAATTCTAGTAGAAGGCCTTAAAAAAGCCATAATAGCATTATCATCTAGTACAAAAATTACCATTAGCGATGCATTATACTCAAAAAGGTCAAGAAAATTTTCATTCTAGTTCAAGCTTTGAGTTCACATTTTCTACCCTGCATTTTTGTTCATAATCTTTGTGGTGCTTGCATCGTTTATGTAAAATTATGACTCCAAATATTAGAAAACATCAAGAAATGGGAACACACACAATTATGTTGCATGCCAAAACGAAGTGCTAAATAAAGAAATTTAGATAGCTCACTTTTTTAGGAAAAAACTTGAAATTCGTATTCTTAAACATCATTAGAAAATAAAAAAGAATAAAGTAAATCCATTTCTCATATTATAATTTTTGTTGTGATGATTGATAAAGAATATGTTGTACTACCAAGTTCAAATACCGGAATGAGAGATTAAATTGATTTCCACTGATGAAAAGAACACGGTCTATTATATTTATTTACAAGGGTGAAATTCGCTTACGGCCTCCGAATCTAAGGAGACGGCCCTGGACTGAAGTATTTTAAATGAAAAAATTTCAAAAATTATGCACGAACAAACAAATCATCATCTACCCAATGCACATGGCTCACGCTTGAGCGGAGTTTGGAGGAGGACAAGATGTACTTAGTCTTACCCCAGTGCACAAACAAATATGAGACCGAAATGAAATAGTCATCGATTACAGATTTTATACTAAGTAGCTGCCAAAATTATTGCACATGATAATGTTGTATCTCATTATTTAAACATGTCAACAAAAAGATAATCGGCCAATCTGGAAAGCAACATTTCAAAATGAATTGCAGTAGTCATCAATTATATATTTTATACTATGTAGCTACTAAAATTATTGCAAGTGATAACGTTATATCACATTATTAAAATGTGTCAACAAAAAGATAATCGACCAAAATGGAAAGAAACATTTCAAAATGAATTGCAGTCTCTAGCAAGACGAGAAATTTCTGGGTTTATATTGTCAACACTCAAAAATTAAAGTAAAGATGTCAAACATGTTGGTTACTGATGGGTATTCACATCAAAATATAACGGAAAGTGTAAGATTGTTTACCAGAAAGCTCAACTCATTGTGATGGGTCTCACGGAAACCCAAGATTTATTTTTATGAGATATCGAGACAATACCTAGTAAGTATACTGGTATCAAAAGGACTGGTAATGCATCCAATAGACGCGTTAATTGTGTATCTATATAGAGCTTTACTCAAATTCATATGAAAGTCCCTAAAAGATTTAAGATAACAAAAGGAAAACCACATATCATGTATTTATTAAATTTCAAAGAAAAATAATCTAAATGAATGTTGTATAATTGTTTAAGCGAGTAATTGATCAAAGAATGTGTCGATGACTCTGTATGTCCATGTGTGTGTTCATCAAGAAAACTGAAACCATATACACTATTATCAAAATATACATTGATACAAAACAATTCCAAAAAAAGCTTGAAATAAGTATTGGATGTTATAGAAAGAATTTGAAATGAAAGACCTTGGAAAGATAGTATTTCCTTGGTTTGCAGAACGAACACAACTGCACTCTTATCCTTATCCATCAACAACATAGAGAGAGAAAAATATCTAAAGCATTTTAGCATGGTTAAAAATTATCAATTGAGTTCATCCGTGGTTGTAAGATAACTTGCATTGATATAATTGGTACTCATTCATAGCTAGCAGGCTAGCACAATACACCAAACCTGATATTGCGTTCGCATTTAATTTATTCGCTAGATTTAATTATGAACCAACCAAAAGACACGGGAATGAAGTTAATCGTGTATCATGTTATATTCGTGGTACAACTAATATATGTCTATTCTACTGAAATTAGTCATACCACCCTTTGAACTAAAAGGCTATGCAAATGTTGAACACTTTTGACCGCCACAGAGCTCATTCGCAAGTAGGAAGGATATGTATTTGTGTGAAATGCAACAATTTATTGGTAATTAAAAAAGAAAATGTTAATCGCTTAATCATTCAACAATTTTGAAACGTTGACGCTCCATGAAACAGACCAAGAATGTGAATGATTAAGATGAATTGCCTGCAAGTTGTCAAAGAATCAAAGATTAATACAAATCCAACAAAATAATATGAAGACATGATAAAGGCGAACGAACCAAATGCATTTTACCGAGGTTCTTTAATACGCATTAGATTCAGAAGAATAAAATGATTCAGATTCACCGTATCACTATCTCGCTTTGCCGAAGTGTTGTCATCGACGTACAAAAAGTTAGTATGTAATATGAGGGATCAATATTTATTATGAATATTGTCGCTTTCCTTCATTCAGATTTTACCACATGAGTATCCTGACCAAAGGTTCAATAAGGCAGCCATCTCAATATTGTATTAGTCAAAAGGAAGTTTCATAAGCCATGTAGAAGTGATGGACATGTCCACATAAACTTGTATAAATCAAGGGAAAATGCATCCACTTATATACCATACAACAAACTTCTTTTTTAAAAGCATCGAGCTAATTCGTTCTTGTCAATGCGGGCGTTTTCCTTCTAACCAAAGATAAGCTAGAAGACAACTATCGCTTAATGGCGCTTAAAAAAATATTAATCTAGAACAAACTATAACGTCACAGATTAATTTACACACGACAAATATCAACCGAGATTCAATATAATATACGCAAGAAGAAATACAACAAAAAAACACTTGATAACTTCATAGTTTTGTAGGAGTAATTATTATAGATTTGTTTGTATTTGAAAAACATTAACATATACCTTGTAATATATAAATATCTATTTATTTATTTATATTTATATATATTCCAAGTTAACTACACCAAATTTTGTTAATAAACAAAGGTTCGCTTATATTCCTTATTGTCTTATTTGTATTTATGTCATTTTAGTTTTATACATGCTCAATTTTTATCTCAATCCTACATATATTTAACTTCACATGTTTACTATTTGATGTTGTTTAATTGATCTACAATAAAGCTTAAATATCGAACGTACATGAACATAATGCTTTGACTTATATCAACAACATTTGTTTTAAGAATTGAATAATGACATTCAATGTACATATTATACACCAAAAATTTCTAACTAAAAACTTCAATAATTATAAATGCTTCGACTTGTATTAAATGTAACTTAAAAAAGAATAGTATCAACAGAGTTGATGAAAATCCATGTTATTCATGTACTCCTACAACTTGTCTATCATTATTAATGTTAGAGGATGTAACACATTAATTTGCCTATTATTTTGATTTTATAATATAAGGGTAGATTAGTCTTTTATTGTTCTTTATTTTTTGACCTATAAGCAACTCTTTATGTTTATGGTAAAGTGTTGTACTCTTGATGTTATTTGCTATCTAATAAAAACATAACCTTCACTTTTTGTTTATCTTTCATTCTTCTATCAATTCAGGTTTGTTTATGATATTGATTAACAATTAAAATGTGTTTCAGTAAACATTTAACATGTAACACAATATTGAAATTGCCAAAAATAAAATGTTATAAAGTAACAAGAAATAAGTTCAATGTTATGTATAATATTATTAAAAGTATGATGAAAATTTTGAAACCTTAGGATTTCAAATCTTGTTTCAAAATTAAGATTCAAATTTTAAATTCTAATTCAAAACTCAACTAAGATCGCAATTGAGAAGAAAAATATTTGATCCATATAAAAATATAAATATCAAGATACTCACTTTCAAAAAACATATATGTAATTCTTGTGTGTATCAAGATACTTCTTTGCAAGGTTTTCAAAAAGTAAATTATAAAGTTCAAACTTCTAATCGAAACATGATTTTAATTGTAAATAGTAGATTCAGAAGATCCATATTTTAAAGTTTGTACACAATCTAAAATTGATTATGATTTTTGAACTTCTGCTCAGACCCTAAAACTCAATTATCTCTCATTTCATTTTTGTTTTTTAGAAAACGTTAGAACTGGGATTGTTCCAAATAAGCACATTGAATATATCAACATAGACTGGATGATTTTTCTCAATTGCAGATTTAATTAGGTTTCAATTGAAATGTAATTGAATCATAAAATGAGGGATTTGATCTAGAACGGGACTGAAATCAAAGATTTTATGGTTTTTGACAGTAATGCTTCTTTGTACTATTCAAATGTTATCATTCTCGAAAATTAAATTTTATGTACAAATGTGGTAGCCTCACGTACAGATGTGGGAACTCAAACATCAAAATCAATTTGGATAAAATAAACTATTCCTATGAAAGAAGAATTAATGCTTTCATTTAAATATCATTCAATAACCTACAAAGTGAAATTTCTAGCATATATGTAGATATGCAAATTAAAATATAAAACTTTAAATCATTCACAATTAAAATGTACCTATGATTTAAATTTAAACTCTATGGTTCACAATTAAAATTAACATTCCCAAATATTATATTATATTAATGGTAAAATCGAATCCCTGTTTTAATATTATTACGGATCATTTAATGTTGATTTTATTTTGAATATGCTAAAGCTATTACCGTGTTACAATGATTTTTACCTCCAATGTTCTTTGCATTTCCTTTTTATGTTGAAGTCATTTTTAATAGTATTTTTTCTTCTAGAATGTGTCCGTAGAAGTTGGAACATAAGTTAACAATAGTAACATGCAATGCATTGCACATGATAACAACATGCATATCGAAAATATTCAGAATATCATACTACGTTTTGTTGGTAAAACTGAATACTTGTTTTATTTTGTTACGATCATTTTTACTTTAAACTTACCATAATGTTGTTTAAACAAATGTTACAATATTGCATGGATTTTTTTTTTCAACACTCTTTATATTAAACAAAATATCTGAAATCAAAGTGATAGCAATGGATGGAAAAACATATACTATTATTAAACTCTAATTCGACACTAATAATTGTTTAAAGAGAGTAACTTCAACTTGACAAAATTACTATTAAGCATAGCTTTCTCTTTTATTTGCATTATACATAAATCATATATACATATCTATGTGTGCGCGCACGCAGGTATGTATACATAAACATATGTGTGTATTGTAACTATATTGCAACCATATAAAATATAACAGTTGGTGAAACCAATATGATTGAAAATTTTAAGCATATTAGTTATGGAATTCTCACTTGATTTTAAAATATTTAATTTACAGGTTTGATGCAAACAAGACTTTGTGATAGTTTGTAAAATCTTAACTAAGCTTGGTCTTCATGTTTATTCAATTACACATCAACGGACTATATTTCTAGAGTGCATCTTACTTTACGGAGAGAGATAATATTGATTTAGTTCACATATTGCTTGTATCTAAGCAATTAGTTTTCACGCACATAATTTAATTACATATAATTGTTACAACTCATCTACATGACGCATAAGTATAATATATGGGGGAAGACTAAAATGCTTAATAATGTGACAACAATATTACTTTTTCCCCATACTAATGTATTGGCATGTGCGATGCATGTTTAAGGGAAAAAAGTTATGCTAAAATCATATTGAGTGGAAATATGATAATCGAAGTTTCATTCTAAGTTAAATATCAATAATCAATAGTTTATTCATGGTATCCTACTAAACTGAGATGCTCACGCGGAAAAGTTTTTACTCTGAAAATATAAATCAAATGAAATAGCCTCTTGCACCTCTCTGGAAAATATTAATTCACAAAAGTTACACGTAAAATATGTTTGTGTATAATTATATGTGCTTCAAGATCTAGACATCATTAAATAAGTCCAAAACTATAATTCATAATTTTTTTAATTTTGTTGTTCTCTAGAAATATATCTTTGTAAGCGACTTTGTGTGAATAAATAATACATTTATTTTATAAGTAAAATGTCAAATTTTTGATTAAGGCTCATAAAAAAATTATTACAAAAATAGGCATGGTTTCATATAATTCGTGTAATTATGGATTGAGCAAACTATACACTTAAAAAAATTGTTCTTGCGCATTTTTGGATTGCGCAAGTTCAGTATACGTGCATACATATACATACATACATATATGTATGTATGTATGCACGTATACTGAACTTGCGCAATCCAAAAATGCACAAGCTATATATTTGTATATGCGCAATTTTGAATTGCACATATACATTTTCAAGGCTAAAATAACCAGACAACCCCCACCTTCTTCCATTCTCCACATTTCCTCCTTCATTTCACAAAACCTTAATTCATTTCCTATGCTAACACATTTCATCTTCCCCTAATTTTCATTTCATATTAAAATTAATTCCTAAATCAAAAGTTAGCTTCAAATAATTTGTTGTCCAATCTCAAAATGAAAGGCTCTTATTCATCTTTCTAAATTAGAGGTAAAAATATTTGAAATGGAATTAACTGATTTTTTGTTGATGTTTAACTTAATTCGTTTAGCATTATTGTAGGTGATTCATTTAACAACGAAATGTTACTAGCTAGCTAATTGAAAATTGAAACCTTTGCTATAATGTTAATAGTGCATAATTATGCATTAACGGTGATGTTTTCGAATGTTAATTTAGAATTGCCATCTGAACTCGTTGATAGAAGTGTGTTTTATCTTCAATATAAACGTAGAAATGAAAAACAATCGTTTATAAAAGAATTTTTTAAAACATCTTTTTTCTAAGAAAATGTATTATAAAATATTGATTTGTATTTGTTGTTATAAATTAGAGCGTTCAAAGAATTCAACGTGTAGACCGTTCGAACAAAGATTAAAGAAATAGATTATAAAGATCCTCGATTGGAACAGAATTTAAAAATAGCTGGTTTTGAAAAACAATGCAAGTTGAATACATTAGATTAGATCATCATCTTATTACGGCACTGTGTTATCATTGAAGGCCGGAGACAAATAGTACTTATTTTAGAGTAGGAGAGATCACTATTACACTATATTATATGATGTTTATATCTATTAGGCTTATCTATAGACGGTTCATCGATATATACTGATAACAAGGAGTATGATTATTTTACATTGTGTGATGAGTTACTTGGTATATTTCTTTCTGAGAATGCAATAAAATCTAAAAGTGATGTTACTATGAGTTGGTTTAGAAAAGAATTTCAAAACCCACTTGAAGATGATGCGAAGATACCGAGATATTTCTTCATAGTCATGCTGTAATTTTGTACTTCTTAAACTGTCGGTTTTTTCTGGATCATTTGAAAGGTCGATGTAACTTGAAATTTTGCCATTTTTAAACGACTTAGCACTCTGCGATCAGTATTCCAGAATAACTTACTTTTGTATAAAACATATTCAACATTGTCTCCTGAACTAATCTTCCAGTCATATTTATCTCAGATTTAATTAAGGTTGGTATTTTGCTACATACAAACTGATGTTGTTTGTCAATGATTTGAGTTGGTTGCATTTAAACAAGTTTGATTTCCGCCATATGTATTTATTTTCCATCAATTTTGAGATTCTCCTGCTGATAGACTGGCATGCACTCTCCAATGACATTTTTCATCCACATCACTTCGAACCATATACTGATTTGCACGCGAGTTCACTACTAGAAAAGTAACTGAGCATTTAATCGCTCATTCATTTAATTGTTCAATGGGTTTCTCTTTAAATTAATCCAACCCAAAGTCCTTTTTCAGCACATTCTGCTTCAAAACACTTCAACTTCTAACTGAAAATTATCCATAATGAATTTTGTCATCATTGTTGCAGTACATACGTCATCGACTAACGAATTTCATGTATGACAGTATCTTCGTCGGCATTTAGATCATCAACCGGTTGATTATCTTCATATATGATTGGTTCATTGTTAACTTACATGTCATCAACTCAAGTTCTATCTACATCATCCGCACAAGCGACTTGCATGTTATCCAATTGCACTTCGCTGTCGTTTGCATTATCAACATAATCATCATCATCATTCACGCCAGCAACGAATGCTTCTTCCACTTTATTCATTTGGAAACTACAAGTATAAAAAATATTATTATGTGCAAAATGTACAAGGTAATTCAAAGTGAAATACTAAAGTTAAATTAATACTCACTAGGCAGTTGTTTTGAGATTGATTTGGAATACTACAAGTCGAATATACGAAGTTATGATCCAAATAGTGTGATTGACTAGACGATCCTCCAACCATTCTGATATGTCTATTTAATAAATTTGTAAACTCTCCGTCACAATGAGTTATCATATAAGAAGGAAGTGTCGAACATTGTGTTGTTTGATACTGTGTAATAGGTAAATGACTCTTCCATTGATAGTGTGGAATGATGTGTTTCTGCAATATTGACATGGTTTGTTTTCGTAACAAAATTTTCTCACTTCCATTCCAACCGAAACGTAGAATTAATATCATCGTCATTCAACATCAATAGCGGATCAGCCATCATCTCTAACTCATTTTGCTATTGTTTTAAAATTATAGTCGAGAGGATTGATTTTTGTCACTCCAAATGCGCATTTTTAAGCTCTCTAAAACTACAATACTTTTTAATTCTTGATCATTTCCGTTTACCGCCAATACACCTAAGTTTGTCGTCTCCATCAATCAACAATTCTTCGTGGTAACATATAATTGAAACCGTTGACATTATCTAAAAAAATAAAAACATTAAATTCAAAATCTTGATTTATGAAAAATCCTAAATTCAAAGTTTCAAAATTAATACCTTAGTTTGAGAAAAAATGTTTCCTTAGATAATCTCCAACCAAAAGCGGTTTTATTTCAATGAAATATTTGTTCATGATAACAAATTTTGAAGAGTAGAAATAATTGAAGAGGAAATAAGTTGAATTTTGTTAAATTTTTTAGGAGAGACGGAAAATGAAAGAAGATGAGGGTCGTGTGGTTATTTATACCGTGAAAAAACATACGCGCAATCCAAAAATGCGCATATACAAATATATAGCTTGCGCATTTTTGGATTGCGCGAGCTATATATATTTTTCAAAAAAAATGAACTTGCGCAATCCAAAGATATGCAAAGTCGATTTTTTTTAAATATATAGCTTGCGCAATCCATAATTGCACAATTTATATGAAACCAGACTCATTTCTGCAATTAATTTTGAACCATGTCTACTGTTGTAATATGTTTTTATCATGGGCCTAAATCAAAATTTTGATCTAAGAAAATGTCAATAAGAAGTATAAAACCAATTGGTGTAAAAAAATTAGTTTATAGTAAAAGAAATCAGTTGAGAAGGCATTTAAAATATGATTTTGCATCGCATTAATCCACGCAAATAAATTCTCAAACTAAATATTGGTTATATTTTCTGAAACAACAGTAAAGTCATATCTTTGTAAAAAAAAGTCCAAAAATAAAGTTCTCAAACTAAATATATCTTTACAAACGACTGTGTGGATAAATAATGCATTGATTTATTTTTTTTAAATACAAATATTTTATTAGTTCAATGAGAAGTACAAAGCCAATTGGAGTAAAAGCAAATTGTTATGGTAGAGTTTATAGTAAAAGAAATCGTTTGAGAAAGAATTTAAAATATGATTTTGTATCGCATTAATCTACTCAAATTAAATTCTCAAACTAAATATTGGTGGGTTTTTTTTTCAAAAAACGGTACAATGATATCCAAGGAGTTAATTCAGTATCGATCAAGTACCATTGCATGATATTGTATGCATATATGAATAATACAATGTAAGCATACTGTTTGCATATACAATCTTGTCTTCAATTAGGTATTCGATTATTTAGGTATTCGATTATTTAAATAACAATGTATTATCCCTTCGGTTTCCATGTATCGCATTTTTGAAAATCTTAATGTGCTGGTCAATTTCTGAAATCATGTTATTGTAATTAAAATTACATTAAGCATGTACTCATTGCATTAGTATTTTTAGTAATAAATTGATTTGCTTTCAATTTAATAGTTTTTCCACTACTGTTGCAACGATTGTATTAATAAAAAACAATGACAAATAATTAATGAAAAAGTTTTAAGACCGCTACCATGTGATTTATGTTTGATGTCGTTTTATTTGTACAAGTGTTTATATTAAAAAATGATTAGTTATTAGTGACTAAATTTATTTGTTCATGAAAATCTAGAATTTGTACACAAACAAATGATTAAATATCAAATAATAGATTACAAGATGTTAATATCAAAGTTAAATCATCAACTATTTTGCATTGATACATCATGAATATTTTAATGTTACATATATACTAAAAACTTAGTACACATCTCTATTATAAGATGAAGTTCGGTAAGATTTCAAAGTGATGGGTACGAAAAAAGAGAAAGTTAGGAAGAAGAAAAACTAAAAAAGAATCTTCTTTTAACTTCTCCGATTTCAAAATCTATGATATGACTGAAGACCAAAATTTTAATATACTTTTAGCGTTATGGAATTCAAAAAAACCAATTTGACTTCATGCCTGTAAGGTCGACCACAGATACGATTTTCTTGATAAAACAACTTATAGAGAGGTTTAAGGAGCAAAAGAATGATCTACATATGGTATTTATCGATTTAGAGAAAGCTTATGACAAAATACCGCGATAGGTGATGTGGTGGGCTCCGAAAAAGAAGAGAGTCCCAACAAAGTATATTACCTTTATCAATGATATGTACGATGATGTTGTGACTAGTACTAGAGCATGCGATGTTGTGACCAGTAACTTTCCCATTAACATAGGATTACATCAAGAGTCTGCTTTAAGCCCCTACATTTTTGTCATGGTGATGGATGAAATTGCGAATGGTATACAAAAGGAGATTCTTTAGTGCACGTTATTTGCTGATGATGTTGTGCTAATTGATGGAAGTATGATTGGGGTTGATAGACAACTTGAGCTGTGCAAACAGACTTTAGAATCAAAGGGATTTAGGTTTAGCAGAACTAAAACATAGTATATGAAGTGCGAGTTTAGCGGTGTCATGTCAGAGGATGGAGATGTCACTCTGGCCGGACAAATAGTTCCTAAGAATGAATCCTTTTGATATTTAGGATCAATGTTGCAGTGTAATGGTGAGATTGATGAAGATGTTAGTTTTAGAATTCAAGCGGAATGGGTGAAATGACGACAAACATCTGGCATTCGCTGTGACAGGATAGTCCCACAGAAGATTAAAGAAAGTTCTACAGAACGGCAATCAGGCCTGCGATGTTCTATGGTGTAGAATGTTGGCCTACTAAAACCAACACGTCTAGAAAATAAGCGTAGCAGAGATGTGTATGCTGCAATGGAGTTGCGGTCATATAAGAAGAGACCGAATTAGAAATGATGGTATACGTGAAAAACTTAGAGTAGCACCAATTGAGAAGAAGCTAATTCAACATCGCTTAAGATGGTTTAGACATCTCCAACGAAGGCCGTCTGAAGCACCTGTGCGTGTTGGAATTATAGACCGCGTCGTATGCTCAAAAAGAGATAGAGGTCGACGAAGGTTGACAAGGAAGAAAGCAGTAAAAATGGACTTAAGGATTGGAATATATCCGAAAAGTTGGTAACGGATAGCAGCGTATGGAAGTTGGGGATTCACGTACCAGAACCATGAGTTATGAGTTTTATGAGTTTTAGATTATAAAATTAGGGACAGTGTTTCAAATCTCGGACATCTCGGCCGAGATTTCGGTTGAAGGCTTCCATGAAACGAGACATAAGATATCGGTTAATTTCTCGTTTCTAATATATCGGACGATATTTACATATATCGGCTGATATTTAGACCAAGACGATATTCCGAGATATCGGCTGATTTATTGTTTTTTTTCAAACAAAAAAATTGAACTCATCTTGCAAGTACATTTTGCCTATACATTTTGCAAGTGAATGGCATGAGCATTATTTGTGAGTAAACGCATGTACATCCAAATTTTTTTAGAATGCCTGCACACATTTTTTTATGCCTGCACTTTTTGTTAGTAAATTAGAATGCATGCACACATTTTTACACACTAATATTAGAACGCTTGAGCATTATATGTTGTCTTTGTGAGTGAATGCATGTCCACTTGTACCATCTTTTATTCACATGAATATTCGAACTGTACATTCACATTATAACATGCAAATAAAAGAGGGGATTTTTATACACATTAGAATGCATGCACATTCACATTGCATGTATGTTTTATACACATCGTCTGTACCATTTTATACACGTTGCTTTCTTTCTATACATACACATTGTTTGTTCATTCACATTACAACGTGCAAATAATAAATAGTTATTCACTCGACTGTGCTATTTTATACGCATTACAATAATCAATATTTATATATACATTACTCACTCTATTAATTCACTTTTTATCCAAAATAGAAATGGCATATATGTTCTTTCGAGCTATCAATGACAATGGTATATGGTGTGATTTTACAAATCCAGCAAGCTTAATTTTTTATTTATTTTAGTATATGTAAATACTATTGTGTCATCAAATTAATTTTCAACATAAAATATACTCCAAGATGGTCCTGAGATGAACTTTTGGCACCGAGATGTAAATCCGATATTGGCACCGAGATGCACTAGTCTCGTCCGAGATCTCACCCAATACGATACCGAGTCACTAAAATCTCCGAGACGAAACATGACCGATATCCGAGATTTAAAACCTTGACTAGGGAAAAGGAATCTAAGCCATGGCGTTTGGTCTTTGATCAATATTACTATCAGCGCCATTATTACTATTTATACTATTATCATCATTTATTTTTTTATTTTTTTATTTCTTTTATACATGTATATATGTGGATTTTTATCTTTATTTTTACTTTACTTAATTACTTTTATTATTAATTTACTTATTTGACTTTATTTATTATTGCTTTTGTTATTGTTATAACCTTTAAATTAGCTTTGTCATTTAGTTTTGGGTTCCATCTCTAGCCGACCCCTACTTGTTCGGAAATAATGGCTTTATTGTTGTTGTTGTTGAGGAATTCAAATTTAACTTGAGAAGCATTACCTTTAAACTATGGATAAATTTATGTTTATTTGAGTAAAATTTATAAATGCTTATATCTTGACCAATGTTATTGCTCGCTATTGTTGATAGTAAATTTGAATATTTAGATATCATTATTGGGTGTTCAATAACAGATATGAAAGTAAATAGAATATTTGGTTTGAGAATTTACTCGACTAAACCTATGCATTACAAATCAGTATTTTTAAGTTCATATTCATGTGACTTTTTTTTTACTACAAACACTGCACCTCATCTAATATTCTTTTAATTGGTTGATTTCCTATTCTTATCGAATAAACAAAATATCTCTATTAAAATTATCCGAATTAATACATTATTTGTTCACGCTAATTGTCCAAAAAGATATACCTATATCTTCTAAAAAAATTAAAATAAAATAAAAACATCATGGTTTTGGATTTATTACGATGTTTAGATTTTGCTAGTACAATATCTTGTAAATTATTATAAATTGCTATTCTAGTATATATATCTAATATTTTCTAGAGTGCAAAACAACATTTCACCAAAGAATTTATAGTTTTAAAGTTTAGTTTTATAAGTGAACATCTCACTAATATTAGATGCAAAATCAAGATATCATATCATTTTCACTCAAGTTTCTTGCTAAAAGAAAAGTTATTGCACATGAGTCAAGATAAGATACTCGTCTTGGTTGAAATACAATTGTAAGGACATTGCAAAAAAGTGGGAAATTGATGTTTACACAAGAGTGTTCCAAAACATATTTAAACTATTATTCAAATTTCACATAAAATTAGACTTTTACTAAAGCATTAAACAATAAACTAGCTTATGTTGGAAATCGACCTTTTTTATTAGATAAAAACATTGAATTATTTGCTTCTAAGTTTCCGGTAATCGCTCTACTTGAAAACTTCCAACCCCTAGCACATCAGCATATTGTTGAATTTTGACGACACTATATGGAGAACTGAAGAGGTTGAAAGTAGCTTTATAACGGTGAAAACGGTTCGCAAATCGGAGCTCAAAGGAGGAAGATATAGCGAAAAAGTTGTGCTGCTGGAGCAATAGGTGACAGACGTCTGTCACAAAACGTCTGAGCTCGAGATTTTGGTAACCCAAGAGTTATGACTGGCGTCTGTCAGCAGGCTTACAGCTGCCCGAAAGTTGCGACTGACATCTGAGAGATTATGATAAACGTATGTCGCGGTGCAGTTTTTTTTTTTTTGCCCAGAATTTGTGCATTCAATTGTAGGGCTTCAAAAGGCAAATAGGGTACTTGTCAATGAAGGATGGTTCACTATATAAATTATTTTCAGGATTTGAGACTAAGAGACTGCAAGAGATTAAGGGTTTAATCTAGGATTTAGTCTCCATTAACTAAGATTTATCTAAATCTAATTTTCTTCAATTCTCTTCTCCACAAATTAATTCTATTAGAATTTTGATCATTGTAATCAGTTTCTTCTACTCTTCTCGTTGCTATTAATAAAGGCTCTCTCAAGTGGATGTACACTAACAAGGCGTTGGTAAAACCACTATAAATCGGTGTGTGATTTATTTTATCATTATTGTTTTGATTATCTATTGCTTGTTTGGAGATTGTGATTGATTTTGGATTGGAATGAGTTTTGGATTGAGATATTGATTGGTTGTTTTTGCACTTTTTACTACGATCTCATTTTCCGCTGTGCTTTGGGTTTTGATTTGAGTGATCTCAAGTTAAAACTCCCACAACATTCGGTATCGAAGCTTTGGTGTTGGTAGGTGGTTATAAAAATTCCGGAATCAGATAATACCTCAGGTAGTTTCTCAATGGTTAGTCCAAGTGGTGTAGCCTTATTTACGTGGATCGTACGCAGCTTCGTGATCACAATTGGTTATGGACAAGTGGATGACGATAATGATTTTGAAAAGTGACAATGGAAAATGAAAGCAATTCTAATGAGGAATTGGGTGCATCGGGTAGTGTTTGAGACACATTTGTTATCGGCAGACATCTCAGATATTGAGAGGGAGGAAATAAATGAGTGGGCATTTACTACACTTTAACTTGCGATGAAAGAAAATGTTATCTCCGAAACTAGTGGTGAGACTACCACTAAGAGTATTTGGGACAAGCTGGATGAGTTGTATGTGAAGAAATCACTAACTAATCGTTTGATCTTGTTGCGAACGTTCTTCTCCTATAAGATGAAGGATGGTACTTCGTTAAAGGTGCGCTTGAATATCTTTAATGATTTGCTGATGAAAATAAAGGCGGTAGATTTGAAGATTGAGGAATAACAAATGGCAATGACATTGTTCTATTCATTGCTACACCGTTATACGGGTTTCTCAAATAGTTTGATCTGTAGTCGGGATACTTTGACTCTAGATGATGTCAAAACGGGTCTTCTTAGTGAGAAATTGCGGAATCAAAATAAAGGAGTTGGGTAATGGAAGTAGTGGTGCTAGCAGTGGTCACGGTTTATTTGTGGAGAATGAGAGATATGCGAAGAAGGAGAACCGTAGGCATTCGAAATCAAGAAACCCCGGTTGGAGAGGAAGGTCGAAGGAAAAAAAGCAAGTGTTATATTTGTAAAAAGCCTGGTTATTGGAAGAATGAGTGTCCGGACAAAGAGAAGGCAAAGAAAGAAGTATCATCTTCATCCGTAACGGTGGAGAGTGAAGTTGGTGAGGGAGACGTAGATGTGCTGACGACAGTAGCATCAGATGTTTCAGGGGCGAATGGATGGTCGATTCAAGAGTATCTTATCATATGACGCCAAATAGAAATTGTTTTTTCTTCTTATATCAACAAAAAAGAAAATTCAATTGTTATCGGTAATAGTGCTATTTGTAAGTCGAAAGGTATTGGTTCCGTGCAAATTCGGATGTTTGACGGAGTGGTTCATACTCTCACTGCTGTATGTTATGTTCTGACACTTCGGAAGTCTCTTATTTCTTTAGCGCAGCTGGATCTTTAAGTTGTAAGATCATTACTGAGAGTGATAGCTTGCGGGTTTCAAATGGTGCGCTTGTGGTGATGACGGGTGTTAGGACTCATGGTGTTTATTTGCTTCAAGGTGTGACTATAAAAGGCGAAACTTGTGTAGGAGTTGATAGTTCTCGTAGCTTGGATGCAACTAGATTGTGACATTTAAGGTTAGATCATGTCTCGGAGAGGAGTTTGGATTTTCTTCGGAAGATGAAGATGATCGATGGAGAGAGTTTCAACAAACTAAAGTTTTGCGAGGAATGTGTCATGGGAAGCAAACTAAACTAAAGTAACATTCGGTGAAGGAAAACATGATTCGAGAAGGCTTCTAAGGATGTTCGCACGAATGTTTGAGGACCGGCACCGGTAGCTTCTTTGGGGGAGCTCGCTATTATATTTCTTTTAATGATGATTTTCTCGAAAGATATGGGTGAATGTAATGAAGGTCAAGTCGAAGGAATTTGCAAAGTTCAAAGCATGGAAAGCTCTTGTTGAGAATGAGAGTGGCAAATTCTTGAAGGTTCTAAGGTCCGACAATGGCAGAGAGTATGTTTTTGGAGAGTTCTTGGAATTTTGCAAGCATCATGCTATTCGAAGGCATTTTACTATACCGAAAGATCCGCAGTCGAATGATGTTGCGGAGATGATGAACCGTACTCTACTTGAGAAAGCTTGATGCTTAAGATTGACATCGGGTTTGTCTAAGAGATTTTGGACCTTTGTC
The DNA here is from genome assembly GCA_030765085.1 of Allium cepa. Lineage (NCBI taxonomy): Eukaryota > Viridiplantae > Streptophyta > Magnoliopsida > Asparagales > Amaryllidaceae > Allium > Allium cepa. Next base: position 378,399,163 of record CM060942.1, on the reverse strand, counting down.
AACCGCGGTGCATATTTCATCTATTGGAGTTGGTGCAATTTGATCTGAAAAGTGCCTTCTTGTATAGTGACTTGGATGAAGACATGTACATGAAGCAACCGGAAGGCTTTGTTGAGGATGGTAAATCAAATTTGGTTTGCAAGTTAAAGAAATCACTATATGGTTTAAAGTAATCATCTAGACAATGGTACAGGAGATTTGATCATTTTATGTTTGAAAATGGTTTTGATAGAAACATCAATAATGCTTGTGTATATTTCAAGAAGTTGAAAAATGACTGTTGGGTGTATTTACTCTTGTATGTGGACAACATGTCCATTGCTTCTAAGGATAAGAATGAAATCGACAAGTTAAAACTGATTTTGAAATCGAAGTTCGAAATGAAGGATCTTGGAAAAGCAAGAAATATATTGGACAAGGAAATAGAAAGGGATCAAAAGCGTTTTGAGTTAAAAATGACTCAAAGGGAATATATTAAGAAAGTGTTTCCAATTTAGCATGGAGAATGCAAAAACGTCAAATACACCTTTACCTTCGCATATGAAGCTTTCGAATAAGTTATCACCTATCTTGAAAAAGACAATATTTATATAGCAAAAGGTGTCATATGCTAGTATGGTTGAAAGTCTAACGTACGTTATGGTGTGTACAATGCCCGATGTTGCAAACGTCATCGGAATGGTTAGTCGGTATACGGCTAATCTGGGAAAATCGCATTGGGAAGTTGTGAAGCTTATATAGAGATACCTTAGAGCTCATCTCATAGTCTTGTTTTTTGCCGTGATAAAGGGATGAATTGCAAGTTGGTTGGTTATTATGATTCGGACTATGCCGATGATAGGGATCGAAGAAAATCGACTTTCGGATATGTCTTCACACTTGGTGGTACGGCCATAAGTTGAAGATTGAGATTGCAAACCGTAATTGATTTATCCACTACGGAGGCGGAGTTGATAGCCATGATGTAGGCGGCAAAGAAGACACTTTACTCGAGGCGATTGTTGTGTGACTTAGGATATGAGCATAATAGTGTCCATGTTTGACGTATAGCAAGAGTGCTATTCAATTGGCAGAAAATTTGACGTTTAGCTCACGGTCTAAGCAGGTTGAAGTGAGAGAATCATTTCTAGTAACCATGAATGAAAATAAGCAAGTATATCTTCAAAAAATGCTCACAAATAATAACGCGGTGGACATGTTCACTAAGGCATTGGCAGTTGAAAAATTCGAGCATTGCTCGAACTTGATTCGCTTATTGGAGTGCTATGTGCCATGAGATGGCAGGGTTGAGAGAGGAGCTTGGTTATGCATGAGAATGAGTATCAGTGAGAGATTGTGATTCTATGTTTTTTGCGAGTTCTACTTAACACTCCTTAGCACTTTAGTCTTTGGTGAGACGGTTTAGGATTTGGATGTTTTCAACACTTCATTAGCGGACAGGGGCTTTGTCTGGGCTTGCTGATGGAGTGCAATGGTCGGTGGTTGTGCTCTGGAGCTCATTGGAAAAACATTCACGTTTGTTTGAAAGTAGAAGTGTTGATAGTTGGCGCTATCGATTGTTGACGATGATATGATAGCATTGGAGTTGAAGATGGATATAGTGTCGAGATGGAGTGTTGAATTTTGACGAGAGTATATGGAAATTGAAGAGGTCGAAAGTAGCTTTATAACGGTGAAAACGGTTCGCAAATAGGACTCAGGGGAGGAAAATATGGCAAAAAGGTGGAATGCTGCTAGAGCAACAAGTGACAGCAAAGCGATAGACGTCTGAGCTTAAGGTTTTGGTAAACTAAGAGTTATGACAGACGTCAGCAGCAGGCTTACTGCAGCCCGAAAGTTGCGACAGACATCTAAGAGGTTGCGACAGACATTTGTCGCGGTGCAGTTTTGTTTTTTGGCTCAGAATTTGTGTATTTGCTTATAGGGCATCAAGGGGCAAATCGGGTATTTGTCAATGAAGAATGGTTCTCTATATAAGCTATTTTCAGAATTCAATTAAAATACTCCAAGAGATTAAGGGTTTAATCTAGGATTTAGCCTTCATTAAGTAGGGTTTATCTAAACCTAATTTTCTTCAATTTCTTCTTCACAAATCAATTCTATTAGAATTTTGATCATTGTAATCAATTTCTTATAATCTTCTTGTTGGTATTAATAAAGGCTCTCTTTCAAGTGGATGTACACTAACAAGGCGTTAGTAAAACCACTATAAATCAGTGTGTGATTTATTTTATATTATTGCTTTGATTATCTATTGCTTGTTTGGAGATTGTGATTGGTTTGAGATTGGATTGAGTTAAGGATTGGGATATTGAATGATTGTTTTTGCACTTCTTCCCGCAATCTCGTTTTCCGCTGTAATTAGGGGTTTTGATTTGAATGGTCTCAAGTTAGAATTCCCACAACACATATCTGGTTTAGTCAGAACATTGGATATCCATTCAAGCATGGAATAAACTATACTGTGGTGCTATTTTATATGAAGAAAAACTTCAAAAATAACAGAAGTGAAGAACATACCAAAGTCCCATCAAGGGTGGAAACAAGCACAAACTTCCCATTAGGCGAGAACCTAACAAAGGAAACCGGTGGGCTATCATCATCAATCAAAGTCTTGACACAATGCCCAGTCCCAGCATCCCAAACCCTACACAACCCATCAAAGCTCCCAGAAGCAATCATACTCCCATCCCTATTGAAGTCAACAGCGGTAACCGGCTCAGAATGCGCAGGTAATACCCTTAAGCACTTCCCACTCCTCACATCCCAAACCCTAACAGTCTCATCAAAAGAACCAGAGGCGATTAAATTTGACTGAGGGTTGAAAGCGCAGCAGAAAGCGTAATTGGTATGTCCGTTTAGGGTTTTGACAAGAGTTGAGGAATCGACGTCCCAAATGCGAACGGTGCGGTCGTCAGAGACGGAGGTGAGAAGTCGGGAGTCGGTCGAGAAGGAGATGTCGGAGACGCCCTCTGTGTGGCCGGTTAGAGATGAAACGGAAGTGAACGAATCGGTGGGAGGGTTGCAGTGTTGATATATGTGTACGGATTTGTCGGCGGAGGAAGAGGCGAGGAGAGAGCCGCTTGGTGCGAATTTGACGGAGGAGACTGATTGGGTATGATAGGTTAGGGTTTGGTGGAGGATGTAATTTGGGGCAGAAGTGCTGCTTACCGTTTTCGTGCTTGTCGCCATTGGTGAAGATGAAGACGGCAATTTTAATGGAGGCGTTCTGATTTTATTTTTTATGCTGCGTTGAGGGTTGAGGGTTGAGGAGGAAGATACTTAGGGTTGGGTTTGTCGCACTCGGGGACCGTGCTAGCAACGGCTTGTATAAAGAAGATCAAATTTAAAGTGTTATAATTAAATTAAATAATTTTATCATTAAAGGGATTGTTGGAACAGATCCTTGTCATTAATACATCGATATATTACTATATCTATCTAATCTAACTTATCATAATGGTAAAACACAAATTCTACTCACTTCTCATTAAATATTTGACTTATCTCTTCACATCTTAATTATCTCCTTGTATTTCATTATGATGTACTTTATTATGACGTTCAAATCCCTACAATTCATTATTATTGCGATTGATATAATGTTCTACTAATTCTGTTTTCTACAATTTTAGTTTTATACACCGACAATTAAAAAGTTTTGCTATTATTTACAAAGTACTACTAAATTTTCTCTTATCGTCGTTGCATCCAAGTCCATACGAAAATTAAGTGACCTTAAATTTGAAATTTTCAAAAAACTAATATTTATTACTTGTTGTAGTAAATCCTAAAAAAGCCAATTCAACATGTGTGTTATGTTCATAGTTGTACTAATGTTAAGCTATTTTTTCATTCAAATTCATATAGTTTGAAATTTCCACAATTATATACAAAATTCTCCATTTTTCTCTTACACTACCCTACATTATCATTATCGTAATTACCCAAGACTTTTGATTTCAAATATAGCGAAACATCTCGTTATTTTATTTTATTTAAAAAGGAAACTTTTGATAAAAATATAGTGAAACATGTGACAACTTAATTTTGGTATCTCTGGGTTCTAACCCAAGACCTCTTGAAATCCTTCTAGAGTACACAATTGACATGGGTATTTTGGTAATTTTAAAAGTTTTAAATGGAGGTATACTCGTATACATACGAGTGTTACGGCATGCGCTTCGCGTGTGGATTGTTTTCCTTATAAAATGTAAATGTTTAAATCAGTCAAAAAAATTATTTTTTTAATTTCAAATGATATTTAGATTTGTATATTTGTAAAGAAGTATTTTGAATTTGTAAAGGAAAATTAATTTTAGATCTTATTTTTAGAAGCGTTATGAATTTGTAAAGTATTCTTAATTGTTAGTGCCTACTTTTAGGGGCGTTTAAATTAGTAAAATGTTAATTATTAGATCATACTTTTAAAGACGTTTGGATTTATAAAAGAAGTTTAATATTATATCCTATTTTTAAGTGATTAATATATAGAGAGACGTTTTTAGTAGTTCACGTGTATACCAAAAAAGTGTAACACCAAATCTATTACAACTATTATTAAAGATAAAGATATATATGTATGTATGTATGCATGCATGCATGTATGTATACATATATATTACAATATTCTACCGAATCTCTCCTATTGTTTTGCATTCAATATCACTTTTAATGGTTTCTATAATTATTTAGAAAATTCTCCCAAATTTTCTCCTATTATTTTACACTCAAGTCATTATATTTGAATTAATTAGTGATCTTAATCATTTTAAATAAATTAATTCAACTGATATTTATTAATTGGTATAATCAATCCTAAAAGGACAATTAAATGTGTATACCAAGTTCATGTTTGAAAAAAAAGGTAAAAACTAATTTTTCATTCAAATCCATATGTTTAAAACTATAAAAAGATTTTCATTGTATAAAAGTATAACATATTGTAACGACCCGCTATTTTGGACTATTCGCATCCGCACATGTCGGACTTGAATAATTCAAAATACCGAATTGTTAGTTTAAATTTGTCAAAACTCAGATATATACAGTAAATAAATAATCACAGACACAGAGTAATAATATGCAGCGGAAGCAAAAGATAGTAGTTCATGAAGCTACTATATATAAATAACAGAGTTAAATAAGTTACAACAGAAGTCTCGAATACAATAGTCGAATACAATATCAGAATACATCTCTAGAATCAACTGAATATCTTAAAGCTGGATAGATAACTGGATCTCCAAGCGAAGCTCCAACTCCAAAGGTGAGTCTCGAAAGCTGGTACTCTCAGTCTGACCCGAGCGTAAAGAAAAACACAAACACTCGAGTCACGATTAACATTCTTATATCAATAAATCCAACTCAAGTGAAATAGCAATTGAAATACAAGTAACTCAAAGGATGTTGGAATAACCATCCTTTAAGGATCTGTTAAACTATCTACTATGTAGTAGTGTACGCTAAATTGATAATGTCTATCAGTAATATGAAGTATCAAAATAGTGTTAAGGCGTTACCATTATCCCCCTTAACACATTTTATATAAGCGTTATAGTCTATACAGCACTGTAAACTCCACCGTAAACTAGTGGGATATCAGGAAGTATGTCATAGGTATAACACAAAACAAATTCGTTGTGGTCGCGTATATAGGGATACAAGTATGACAAGGCACATGAGGCAATACCCAAGGTAGTGAAACTACCGTTTACCTGATCCGAACTGGTGAAAACGCATCGCCGCAGCGATCGCAACACCTCGAAGCAGCACTCCCAAAAGTACGAGGGTGCACCAACCAATAACAAGTAATGAGTAGTATTCGAAGAAGTGTGTTCGCTCGAGGTGGCTAACCCCATTTTCCCCGGCACGGCTCCTGCTTTAGTCATTTCCAATTTGACACAAGTGTCAAGGCTATCCATTATCGTTCTCTTTCTTCTGTCATCACGTACATCATTCCAACCACTTCATTCTGGATCACAACTCCGCGTATAGTTATTAAAGTGGTTTTCGATTTAGACAGAGAGTATGTCCATAACCGATGCCGGTCTCTTTAATAACTTTCGTATTTATTACACCAATTGGTCGTTTAATATATTTTACAAACAATCAAATTCAATTTCAATTAGAATTTGTAAACCAATATTCCGTTTGTTTTTCTATATCAATTTCCATATTTTACGATTCAAAACTTCCAAATTACCAATTCAGAATCTTACAATTCAATTTCAACTTTTATTTAAAACAATTCAAATATTGATTCAAGTTCGTATATAAGTTTCATTCCGAAATCGTTTCAATTAATTTAATTTAACATTCAAATCAATTTAAATTCATTGATCGATTTCATTCAATATTCGTTAAATTAATTTATCATTCAAACAATTTCTATTTAATTTCCAATTCATTAAATCAATACTTAAGTTCAACTCCATTACATCAAAACTTACAAATTGAATTAAATTAAATTCGTCAGACTTTAAATTTCAAGTCTTATATTTATTCCAATAAATCACATTTTATTTCTTGTTAAAGAAATGCAATTCCACTTATTTCTTTACTTAGTTACAAATTTCAAAAATCAATTAATAAAAAAACTAAATTTCATATATTCAAAAGGTTCAATTTCATTTATTAACTTACTTAAATTTTCCAAAACTTAATTAATAAAGAAACCCACTTTCATTTATTAACGTAGTTCAAATTCGCTTATTCAAAGTTCAATTTCTCTTAACCAAGAATTCAAAATTTTATTTAATTCTCAAATTATTCAATTTTATGTAATTATCAAATAATTTCAAAACTTAATCAAAATAATTTCAATCTTAATTTAAAAAAAATCAAAACTTGATTATTCATATCTTAATTATCAAATAACTTCAAAACTTAATTATTAAATAATTTAACTTATTTATTAGATAATTAAATTTTAAAACACGTTCTTTCATCAACTACAATGTTAATATTTTATTTCAGATTTCAAACATTCACATTTCTTTTCATTTAAAATTCCAATTTTGTTTCAAACCTTATTATTATTCAAATAAAATCTTTATTTAAATCAAATTATTGACCAATCGGGTTTAATTTAATTCTCTATCCTAAGTCAAGTTCATTTTGGGTATATATCATTTCAATCCGATTCCATTTCATTTCAAAAATCAAAGCATAGCAAAGGGAACTTGCAGTGTGGTGCTGGGATGGTGTCAAAGTAAATAAACAAGCAATAATAACAATCAATAACAGTCCAACAATAAATTCAAATAATCCCGAAATAATCGTATCAATTCACATTGTTGTTTGTGCAAATTAATATAATTATTTCTAGAATCTACATTATCATTTCATGTAGATTAAAGATTATTACACTAATTATTCTATGTAATTCTACACTTTACATTAATTATTCAATTTCATACTTCATCAATTAATACAACATAAATTCAAATGGTTCAAGGGTAATTAACCATTTTCTACGTGTCAAATAATTAAACATTTAAAGGGTCATATTATACAAATTCAACACGTATGTCAATTCAAATTTTTAACTATCCTACGTCAAATTCAGTTGCATAATATTTATCACTTTATACATTACAATTTAACATCCAATATAAACAACAAACAATCAATCAATTATCAATCAAACTGGATTATTATCGCATGATTAACAGATAATGGTGTCAGATGTCACAGGTGAACTGATACAGATAATCACATATATATAACAGTGTAAATAACTAACAGTCGCATATTTCAATTGTCGTTTCAATTGAAGTCAAATTTAATAAATAAAAGACATTAATCGTGAGTGATTGCTCACCTTTCGAGGCTAGAGAGAATAGGAGGTGCCACTAATACGAACACAGGTACGGACACTGAGATTGAGTTACGAATGCAAGCGCGAATTCCAAAGCAAAGCTAGATTGGCACGAATTTGACGGACAAAACTGGTAAATAGAAATGGACGAAATCGAATTAGAGATAGATCAATGAAGATAATTGGTAATAGTAAAAATCATACTGTAAATTAATACATATATTAAATTAAATATATATATATAATCAAAATCCATTGTTTCAAATTAAAACACACCTAGAAAAGTCAAACATACATATATATATATACACACACACATTATATCTGTAAGTTAATATAAACATATGTGCCTTCATCTATATACATTAACATATAAACCAGCATAAAACTTACATACATATTATATGCACGTTTTTTAAAAGTTATATACTATATAAATCATATTATATACGCGACCTTAAATATAATTGCTAATATTATACATGTATGTATATCATGTATGACTTGCAACTGTGCCCAGATTTAAAGACACATTGTGCCGAGCAACTTACGTGCATGCAAAAGCAACCAAATCAATAGGCGGCTGATTTTGTGCATGCAATACACAATGCATTTACATGTAGAGGAGAGGAAGGCCTGAGTCAAACATTTACAACATGGAAAATTACACTATGCATGATATGCTACAAGGCTTCTAACACAAAATTTATGTATAACACAACAGTACAAAGCATGTAAATTAACAGTAGGCCCGTGCATCATTTCTATATATGTGAGTCCTATGTATATATTCCTAGCTCAAGTCACTAATATAACCACACACATATGCAAGCTATCATGTAAAATGGAATATTTTCTCAGGCCTTCAACTATTTTAGAAAAAAAAATTGCATATATAAAACAGTTGAATAAAATTAAAATCAACATATATAACAAAACAAAATATATTACCCATTATACAACTAGCATAGGCTGGGAAGTGGTGGCGTGCACAGTTGCACGGACTGGGCTTGATGGAGTGTGCGCTCGGCTAGATTATATGGAGATGGAGGTGCTAACCTTGGGTGATCGACAGAGGAAAGATCGGCGGCCTGTGGGTTCGAGCGAAGTGGATAAGTGAGGGAAGAGAGGGTGGACCTCGGTGGAGCTTAGGGAGGTCGGCTCTGTGCGTGGTTCGTCGCGTGGTGGGGATGCTCTCGGGTGGTGTAGGCCGGAGGAGAGCTGGTGACGGAAGCATCGAACAGGGACGATGGGTGGTGATGCAACGCACCATAATAAGTCGCTACTACGAGTCGCTCGGCCTGCTATGAGTCGCGTTTCCTTAAGTCGCATCATGATAAGCGACCTAGCGAGTTAGCGCATCACGATAAGCGACCTAGCGAGTTAGCGCATCACGATAAGCGACCTAGCGAGTTAGCGCATCATAATAAGCGATCTAGCGAGTTAGCGCACCGTGATAAGCGACATAGCGAGTTATCTCAACCTTAAGTCGCTCAATCTTAAGTCGCAGTTCTATAGGTCGTTCACTTATGCCGCATCTCTATACGTCGTTCAACTATGCCGCATGGTTCTCTTAAGTCACATGAAGCTTATGTCGCTTAAGTCATTCCTGAAGCTATGCTACCTGCTTGAGTCGCATGTGTTGAGTCGCGTATGATGTGTAACTCGTATGTGTTAAGTCGTGTGATGTTGTAATTGTTGTTAAGTCGTATGTCGTGAGTCGTATGATGTTAAGTCGCATGTGTGTTATGTTGTTATGTCGTATATTGTTAGGTCGTGTGTCGTATGTCATGAGTCGTATATGTTGAGTCGTGTGTGTGTTGTAATTTCCTATAAATAGGGGTGTGTTGTCATTTGTAAAGGGGAGTTGATTTTTGAATAAATTTGTGTGTGAGCTTTGGCCACCATTGTTGGAAGTTGAGTGTGATCTTCTTCTACTTTCCATCTTCAGGTTATTCGTGAGCGAATCGATGAATTTGAAACCAATTCTTGGTATCACTTTCGAGTGATCAATGATCGAATTATAGATCTTTCAACACGGCATCTTGCGAGATCAACGGGTTGGAGATAGCTAGATTCCGGCATCATCACGATCAATGGAATTGAGCATTTATCGTTCTATCAGTTTATTGACACGAAATCATCATTTCGTGAGGAAGATCCTGGATAGGTTGCGATAGTTTGATATCTAAACTGTTCGAGCCCAGAAGAAGCTGTGTCAATTGATATCAAAGCTGCGTCAATTGGTATCAGAGCTGCGTCAATTGGTATCGAGCTAGAACAGAGACGAAAGCGAGATTGTTTGATGATCATGCCTCCTAGACGTGCTAATCGATTTCTAATGTTGAAGATTTGTATAGAAGACAAGAAGCTGAGCAGATGGAGCAGCGTATCAATGAAAAGTTCAATAATGGTATTGAAAAATTAGAGAAATTGATGAACGACATGAATCGAATCAAAGGAGAACGCCACCAGTTTCGAACCAGAATGGAAACATGGTTTCACCATCGGTTTCGGGAGAAAGGAGGATGTCACCCCAGTCTTATCGAGATAGGAGAGAATCATCAGTTTCAATGATGCGAGACCACCATGGGTACCGAAATGAAGAGAGAAGAACTCAACGTGGGTTCGAAAATGAACCATATCGTGATGCGGAAAGACAGGGTAGAAGGGACATGCGTGGTCGTAGGGACGTATATGGTCAGGATCGACATCGAAATACATTTGATTTTGAGGAGGATGGCGATGGAGGTAGTATTCATTATCGAAATCGAGGCCAAGTGCGAAATCAATATCTGGATGCAGAAAATGATCGTAAATGGGAGCCAGGTATGAGGATGGAAATTCCAGAATTCAAATGTGGTATGCAAGCAGAAGAATTTATTGATTGGTTGTCAAGTGTTGAAGAAATTTTGAAATTCAAGGAGGTGCCTGAGAATCGCAATGTCCAATTAGTTGCTACAAAACTAAGGGGAAGAGCTATGGCTTGGTGGCAACAAACTAAACTAACTCGGGAGAGAATGGGAAAATTAAAAGTTGCCACTTGGGAGAAGATGAGAAAGATGATGAAAGCGACTTTCTTGCCGTACAATTATCAATCTCTTATGTATCAGTGTTTGCAGAATTTGAGACAAGGGACGAAGACTGTGAATGACTATGCAGATGAATTCTATCAATTGATTGCATGGAATGGTATTATGGAAACCGAGGAATAGCTAACTGCTAGGTATATTGGAGGATTACGAATGCCAATTCAAGATATGGTTAATATGTTTAATCCAATGTCTGTTGCTGAAGCACATCAGAAAGATCTAACTTGGGAGAAACAAGGGAGACAAGGAATTGGTGTGTTTGCGGGTTCTAACAACCAGAATAAGGTTGCTACAAGGCAGTCAATAAACCAATTGTCAATGAAGCTGCTAAAGCAAAGGTCACTAACAGTATCAAGTGCTATAATTGTCAGGAGTTTGGCCATAAAAGTAATGAATGCACAAAGCCAAAGAAGAGAGCATTAGTTGCAGAGGAATGTGAGTATGAGGATGTGGAAGCTGAAATTGATTATTCTCAACCATCGAAGTTGGATGAAGATGAAGAAGTTGTGTCAGGAGACGAATGGTGTAACTTGATGATAAGGAGGACTTGTTTAGTGCCAAAGCACGAGAATGATTCTAGTTGGCTAAGAAGCAATATCTTTTAGTCTACATGTACTATCTTGGGAAAGGTTTGTCTATTTGTTATTGATGCGGGAAACTGCGATAACATTATTTCTGAAGAAGCCGTCACGAAGTTAGGGTTGAAGACTAGAAAACACCCTAGACCTTATAAACTGGCATGGCTAAATAAAGGTGGAGAAGTAACAGTGGGAAGACGAGCATTTGTTACATTTTCTATTGGAAAGAAGTACAAAGATGATATATGGTGTGATGTTGTCGATATGGATGTGTGTCATCTACTATTTGGAAGATCATGGCAATATGATAGAGCTGTACAATATGATGGTCGCACCAACAGCTACAGTTTCATGTTCGAAGGAACCCAAATTATCTTAGTTCCTAAGAAGCGTGAACAAAGTGAAAGTAAGTCAGAGAAGAAAGTGGAATCAGCTAGTCTATTATCTACAAGAGAATTTGTTGAAGAAGTGAAAGATAGTGCTGAATTGTTTATGTTGATTGGGTATGAAACAAGTGAAGATCTTGAAATTCCTACGGAAGCTAGACCGGTGTTAAATGAATTTGAAGATATCTTTCATACGGAATTACCCAAGAAATTACCGCCACTGAGGGATATACAACATCAAGTTGATCTAGCGCCAGATGTTGTTTTACCGCATAGGCCACATTATCGTATGAGTCCAAAAGATCATGAAAAGTTGAGGAGACAGGTTGAGGAGTTGCTTAAGCAAGGGTGTATTCGAGAGAGTCTCAGTCCTTGTGTTGTACCAGCTCTATTGGTACCGAAGAAAGATGGTTCATGGAGAATGTGTACCAACAGCAGAGCACTCAACAAAATAACGGTTAGATACGGATTTCCTATGCCAATACTTGATGATCTATTGGATCAGCTCAGTGGGTCTGTAATCTTTTCTAAGATCGACCTTAAGAGTGGTTATCATCAGATTCGCATAAGACCAGGTAATGAATGGAAGACAGCATTCAAGACTCGGAAAGGATTATATGAATGGCTGGTCATGCCATTTGGTCTATCTAATGCACCAAGCACATGTATGAGGGTGATGAATCAAATTTTCAGACCTTACATCGGAAAGTTTGTGGTAGTCTACTTTGATGATATCTTGATATATAGTGCTAGCATAGTGAAGCACATTCAACACTTGCGAAAGGTGTTAACTATTCTTCGTCGACGAACAATTCTATGTAGCGACGAAGAAATGCGTGTTCATGACGTTAAATGTTTTATTTCTGGGTTATGTCGTGTCTAAGAAAGGGATACAAGTGGACCAGAGTAAAGTAGCTGCAATCAGAAATTAGCCACAACCCAAAACTATAACAGAAATCAGAAGTTTTCACGGGTTAACTTCATTTTATCAAAGATTTATACCGCACTTTAGTAGTGTAATGGCTCCTATTACTGATTGTATGAAAGGAAAGCAGTTTTCATGGACGAAAGAGGCAGGATCTGCTTTTGAGCAAATCAAGGAACTTTTGACCTCAGCACCGATTCTAGTGTTGTTAGATTTTCAGTTACTATTTGAGTTACATACAGATGCGTCCAAAGTTGGAATCGGAGGAGTGTTGAGTCAGAAGGGACGTCCAATTGCCTATTTCAGTGAAAAACTTTCTGGAGCAAAAATGAATTACAGTACTTATGATGTGGAGTTTTATGCTATTGTACAGGCCATGAAGCATTGGAGACATTACTTATTCCACAAAGAATTTGTTTTGTATACAGATCATGAAGCATTGAAACATTTACAATGGCAGAATAAAATTTCAGCTAGGCACGCCTCGTGGATAGCTTATTTGCAGCAATTTACATTCGTCATAAAGAACAAGTCTAGAGTAACCAATCGCGTCGCCGATGCATTGAGTTGATGGAATAATTGACTAACAACCATGCGAGTAGAGGTGTTGGGTTTTGACTCACTTCCAGAATTTCTTACTTCAGATTCATATTTCTCCGGAATCCTAGACAAAGTCAAGCAGGGAAGCATAGATGGATATATGCTGGTTGAAGGTTTTCTGTTCAACGGGAATCAGTTGTGTATTCCAGATTGCAGTCTACGAATGAAAATTATCAAAGAATTACATGAAGAAGGATACGTGGGCCGCGACCGTACTATGCAGTTGATCTCAAAGTCTTATTTTTGGCCGTCAATGAGGAAAGAAGTTGAAAAGTTCGTTCAGATGTGCCATATTTGTCAAGTTTCAAAAGGGACCGCAACAAATGCAGGTTTATATATGTTGTTGCCTATACCTACTAAACCATGGGTGGATGTTAGTATGGACTTTGTATTGGGCTTGCCGAGAACACAACGTGGCAATGATTCTATCTACATGACGGTTTATCGGTTTTCAAAAATGGTACATTTTATCGCATGTAAGAAGACGGCAGATGCAGTTAATGTTGCACAGTTATACTTCAGAGAGATCTACCGACTTCACGGGTTGCCTGAATCTATTGTATCGGATAGAGACACTCGTTTTCTGAGTCATTTTTGGATGAGTCTATGGAGAATGGTCGGGACAAAGCTAAAATTTAGTAGTGCTTATCATCCACAGACGGACGGACAGACAAAAGTTGTGAATAGATCCCTAGGTAATCTATTGAGATGCCTTGTGAATGATAATTTGAAGAGCTGGGATTTCAAGCTGTGTCAAGCTGAGTTTGCGCACAACCATGCAGTTAATCGTAGCACTGGGTTCAGTCCATTTCAGATCGTTTACTCAACAATTCCTAAGAGACCATTAGATTTATCTATAGTATCATAGCAGAAAGGAGTGATCAAACGAGCTAGTGATTTTGTGAATGAATTGCAAGAGTGCCACAAGATTATGCAAGAACGATTGCTTAAGGCGAATGAGAAATATAAGCAATCCGCAGATAATAAACGACGAAATATTGAGTTCAAAGAAGGAGATTTTGTATATGCAGTATTGACCAAGGATCGATTTTCTATTGGTACTTACAACAAACTAGCTGCTAGAAAGATTGGTCCTTTGGAAATCGTAAAAAAATTAATGAGAATGTTTATCAGTTAAAATTTCCGGATCATATCCATACTGCTGACGTTTTCAACATCAAACACTTGATTCCATGTCATGAGAATGAGTATGTCGAAGAAGAGGAAAGTGTAAATTCGGGGTCGAATTCTTTTCAACCAAGGGAGGATGATGCAGTGCACTATGATAAGTCGTCTGCTATGAGTCGCTCGGCCTGCTATGAGTCGCGTTTCCTTAAGTCGCATCATGATAAGCGACCTAACGAGTTAGCGCATCATAATAAGCGACCTAGCGAGTTAGCGCATCACGATAAGCGACCTAGCGAGTTAGCGCATCATAATAAGCGATCTAGCGAGTTAGCGCACCATGATAAGCGACATAGCGAGTTATCTCAACCTTAAGTCGCTCAACCTTAAGTCGCAGTTCTATAGGTCGTTCACTAATGCCGCATTTCTATAGGTCGTTCAACTATGTCACATGGTTCTCTTAAGTCGCATGAAGCTTATGTCGCTTAAGTCGTTCCTGAAGCTATGCTACCTGCTTAAGTCGCATGTGTTGAGTCGCGTATGATATGTAACTCGTATGTGTTAAGTCGTGTGATGTTGTAATTGTTGTTAAGTCGTATGTCGTGAGTCCTATGATGTTAAGTCGCATGTGTGTTATGTTGTTATGTCGTATATTGTTAGGTCGTGACTCGTATGTCGTGAGTCGTATATGTTGAGTCGCGTGTGTGTTATAATTTCCTATAAATAGGGGTGTGTTGTCATTTGTAAATGGGAGTTGATTTTTGAATAAATTTGTGTGTGAGCTTTGGCCACCATTGTTGGAAGTTGAGTGTGATCTCCTTCTACTTTCCATCTTCGGGTTATTCGTGAGCGAATCAACGAATTTGAAGCCAATTCTCGGTATCACTTTCGAGTGATCAACGATCGAATTATAGATCTTTCAACACGGCATCTTGCGAGATCAACGGGTTGGAGATAGCTAGATTCCAGCATCATCACGATCAATGGAATTGCGCATTTATCGTTCTATCAGTTTATTGACACGAAATCATCATTTCGTGAGGATGATCCTGGATAGGTTGCGGCAGTTTGATATCTAAACTGTTCGAGCCTAGAAGAAGCTGCGTCAGGTGGGGTGATGTATGCAGATTAGGGTGGTAGGCGAACTAGTGATGGCGGCCAGTGGAGTCGATGGACTGGACGAAGGGGAGATGTAGTGCTTAGCGTGGCTTGCGTGTAGGGTGGAGATTGCTTGCGTCTGCCGTGGGAGGAGGCGGACGTGAAAAGGCGGAGGGGAGACATTGACGAGGCGGTTGATGATAACTTTGGCCATGGCAAATTAAAATGAAAAGTGACAGAGGAGCAAATGGAGGAGGAGAGGTATAGCCTGGGAAAAATAAAAGAATGCTTCAATTGAGTAAAAGAAGAGGAGAGGTCCGAGCGAACAATGAACCGGCAAAAATGAGAAAAATGGTAAATAGAGAAGGTCTCGAAAGTTGCATTCAAGGAAATCAAATGTAAATGTCCATTGGAATTTTGCACGGTTGTTACCCAACAGGCAAAAAAAAAAAATCAAAACGTTCAAAACGGTGTCGATGCAAATGACCGTTTTCGTAGCTTTTGCCGTGTAACGGACTCCGAATCACACAAACAAATATATTGCGAAGATCAGCACGACGAGACGATCAAAACGGTATACAGATATCAGTAGTACGATTGAATTTTAAAAATTTGAATTTTCTACTATTGGAAAATGCAAGAAAAACGTAGAAAAATAAGGTCGACGGAGCTAATGAAGTCCGAATTTTAAAAAAACGAAAAATGGCATCTTGCTCAGAAGACGGTTTAGAATTTTTCTATGTAAAAATATTTGGGTTTCGAAAACATTTTATTTTCATCGCTTTTTAACTGATTAAATTGAAGTAAATTTACGCACGAAATAAACTTTCATATTTTCGGACGAAAATTTACCAGTTGCTATGTTTAACTAGACGCATTTCAAATATCAATTTTTTATTCCAAAATTTTGTCGTTTAAAATTCCACGAAATTTTAAATAATAACGTTATTAAAACCGGTTAAATTTACGGGTCGTTACACTTTCCCCCACTCAAAAACTTTTCGTGCCCTAAAAGGAAGGAAGTAGGAAATAGAACCAACCAAAAGAAAATAGACTTGAGTTACATAATAAACAATTAATTTAAACCATCTAAATTTCAGTTTAAATAAATTTATATTCAACAACTTGTTTCAAAATTCAAGATTTTCATTAAATTGATTTGATTTCAGATTTATTAATGTTAGGTACAAAAGGTTTCTTTCAAATGAAATTCAATTTATTCAAGATACTCCCTTATGTTGATTTGATTCAATTCATCAACTTCAATAACAATTTTTTCTTCTATTAATCACACCTATTATTTATTTAACCTTTTATTCTATTTATCTCCATAACATTTTATAACTAAAATCTAAGTGAATAACATTTATTATACGCATTCACATTTTATTTATAAAGACAATTTATATTATATTTATCCAATTATCTTAAATTAACAATTTCAAAGATCATAAATTTAAATAGTCATTTATTATAATCATACTTTATTCGACAAATTTAATTCTTCTTTTTTTTTGCAAATTATTTAAGTTTATTCTACTTAATATATCTTATCACATATATATTAAGTGTATTTACTCTAATTATAACTTCTCAAATTTATTTAAAAAATCCTTTGATATCATTTCTACTATATAATATTCAATTACATAGTTAACCTTTGAAAATTTATGTAAGTTATATATAATGTAATTGAGCATTATCCAAATAAAATTTTCAATTCACTTATTTCAAATCAAGCATTTAGTAGAAAATTTTGGCTTCACTGAAAATCATCTTAAAATCAAAAATTTTGGAATTCATTTCCGATTAAATTTAACCATTTTATAACTAAAATAAATATATATACATAATATCAAATTAAATTTAAATCTTCAATATATATTATAAATCAAGTCATGTTTAGAAATTCAAATCAAATTTTTTTTCCAAACAAAAGCGTAGTAGGCTACAGAATAGTCTCTCCACTTTGAAACTCGAAAATGAATGTCGATGATGCGGCCGTCATCACCGAAATTATTTTCCAGCGACAAAAGAGAAGAGCTCTGGTTTAAGCATTTAACATTCCTTGAAAACGATTTCTATTCGAAAATACTTTAAATAATATACGTTTTAGAATTTTTAAACCAAAGTTCGAAATTATCAGAAATTAAATTCTCAAATTCTAGTTTAAATTCACTTCAAATTCCAAATCAAATTATAACTAAGTTTTATAAATTCATTTATTTATATTATGAAATGGTCATTGGTTTATAAAACAATAAATGAAAATCAAATATTATTATTTTGGACAATAGATTCACTAACAGTTAATTTCAGAAAAATTTATACATTATAATATAATCATTTAAAATTTATTTTACCTATACACTTCCTCGCTCGACGATATAGGAATGGATTCCAAAGCAAGGATAGAGATTCAAATTTATGGACTCAAATCAAAGAGAATTTTGATTCGAAGATAAGTTTGAAACAAAGATAAGATACTTAAACAACAAAATAGGGCGATGATAAGTTTATGTAAATCGCGGGCAACCTTAATCGGTCGACCGTGACTTCAAGAATAAGATCGATGCAGAATTCTGAAGCAGATCGACATTCGACCTCAAGAAATAGAATTCAGGTATAGCAGCGAATAGATAGCATCATAAATTGAGGATATAGAAGTATCCGGTAAATTGATGTCTATTATAAAGGAATTTCATCCATTTACAAATAATTCGAGGGCTGGCGAGATCGGCGATTCATTTTAAGGGTCATTCGAAGTGGAGTTATGAGATACTCCAAAATTAAAAGAAGACGAATAGTGAGGGACAAGAATGAATTTCGAAACCGAGGAAACGTTCCAATATTCAAGGGAATCGAGTCAAAAGGAAGAGATTGAAACTCGAATGAGAGCGATTCTGTAAATACATTTATCCTATATGCTAAGTTTTGCCTAGAGCTACCAAAGCTCTGATACCAACTGTAACGACCCGCTATTTTGGACTATTCGCATCCACACATGTCGGACTTGAATAATTCAAAATACCGAATTGTTAATTTAAATTTGGCAAAACTCAGATATACGGTAAATAAATAATCACAGAGTCACAGACACAGAGTAATAATATGCAGTGGAAGCAAAAGATAGTAGTTCATGAAGCTACTATATATAAATAACAGAGATAAATAAGTTACAACAGAAGTCTCGAATACAATATCAGAATACATCTCTAGAATCAACTGAATATTTGAAAGCTGGATAAATAGCTGAATCTCCAAGCGAAGCTCCAACTCCAAAGGTGAGTCTCGAAAACTGGTACTCTTAGTCTGACCCGAGCGTAAAGAAAAACACAAACACTCGAGTCAGGATTAACATTCTTATATCAATAAATCCAACTCAAGTGAAATAGCAATTGAAATACAAGTAACTCAAAGGATGTTGGAATAACCATCCTTTAAGGATCTGTTAAACTATCTACTATGTAGTAGTGTACGCTAAATAGACAGTGTCTATTAGTAATATAAAGTATCAAAATAGTGTTAAGGCGTTACCATTATCCCCCTTAACACATTTTATATAAGCGTTATAGTCTATAAAGCACTGTAAACTCCACCGTAAACTAGTGGGATATCAGGGTATACTCCATAGGTATAACACAAAACAAATTCATAGTGGTCGCGTATATAGGGATACAAGTATGACAAGGCACATGAGGCAATACCCGAGGTAGTGAAACTACCGTTTACCTGATCCAGACTGGTGAAAACGCATCGCCGCAGCGATTGCAACACCGCAAAGCAACACTCCCAAAAGTAGGAGGGTGCACCAATCAATAACAAGTAATGAGTAGTATTCGAAGAAGTGTGTTCGCTCGAGGTGGCTAACCCCATTTTCCCCGGCAAGGCTCCTGCTTTAGTCATTTCCAATTTGACACAAGTGTCAAGGCTATCCATTATCATTCTCTTTCTTCAATCATCACGTACATCATTCCAACCACTTCATTCTGAATCACAACTCCGCGTATAGTTATTAAAGTGGTTTCCGGTTTAGACAGAGAGTATGTCCATAACCGATTCCGGTCTCTTTAATAATTTTCGTATTTATTACACCAATTGGTCGTTTAATATATTTTACAAACAATCAAATTCAATTTCAGTTAGAATTTGTAAACCAATATTCTGTTTGTTTTTCTATATCAATTTCCATATTTTACGATTCAAAACTTCCAAATTACCAATTCGAAATCTTACAATTCAATTTCAACTTTTATTTCAAACAATTCAAATATCGATTCAAGTTCGTATATAAGTTTCATTCCGAAATCTTTTCAATTAATTTAATTTAACATTCAAATTAATTTAAATTCATTGATCGATTTCATTCAATATTCGTTAAATTAATTTAACATTCGAACAATTTCTATTTAATTTCCAATTCATTAAATCAATTACTTAAGTTCAACTCCATTATATCAAAACTTACAAATTGACTTAAATTAAATTCGTCAGATCAAATTCTTTAAATTTCAAGTCTTATATTTATTCCAATAAATCAGATTTTATTTCTTGTTAAAGAAATGCAATTCCACTTATTTCTTTACTTAGTTACAAATTTCAAAACTCAATTAATAAAGAAACTAAATTTCACATATTCAAGAAGTTCAATTTCATTTATCAACTTGCTTAAATTTTCCAAAACTTAATTAATAAAGAAATCCACTTTCATTTATTAACGTAGTTCAAATTCGCTTATTCAAAGTTCAATTTCTCTTAACCAAGAATTCAAATTTTTATTTAATTCTCAAATAATTCAATTTTTTTTAATTATCAAATAATTTCAAAACTTAATCAAATAATTTCAATCTTAATTATTAAAAAAATAATTCAAAACTTGACTATTCAAATCTTAATTATCAAATAACTTCAAAATTTAATTATTAAATAAATTCAAAACTTAATTATTAAATAATTTCAACTTATTATTAAATAATTAAATTTTAAAACACGTTCTTTCATCGACTACTATGTTAATATTTTATTTCAGATTTCAAACATTCACATTTCTTTTCATTTTAAATTCCAATTTTATTTCAAACCTTATTATTATTCAAATAAAATCTTTATTTAAATCAAATTATTGACCAATCGGGTTTAATTTAATTCTCTATCCTAAGTCAAGTTCATTTTGGGTATTTATCATTTCAACCCGATGCCATTTCAATTCAAAAATCAAAACATAGCAAAGGGAACTTGCAGTGTGATACTGGGATGGTGTCAAAGTAAATAAACAAGCAATAAAAACAATCAATAACAGTCCAACAATTAATTCAAATAATCCCGAAATAATCGTATTAATTCACATTATTTTTTATGCAAATTAATATAATTATTTCTAGAATCCACATTATCATTTCATGTAGATTAAAGATTATTACACTAATTATTCTATGCAATTCTACACTTTACACCAATTATTCAATTTCATACTTCATCAATTAATGCAACATAAATTCAAATGGTTCAAGGATAATTAACCATTTTCTACGTGTCAAGTAATTAAACATTTAAGGGGTCATATTATACAAAATTAACTAATCAAATTCAACACGTATGTCAATTCAAAATTTTAACTATCCTACATCAAATTCAATTGCATAATATTTATCATTTTATACATTACAATTTAACATCCAATATAAACAACAAACAATCAATCAATTATCAATCAAACTGGATTATTATCGCATGATTAACGGATAATGGTGTCAGATGTCACAGGTGAACTGATACAGGTAATCAGATATATATAACAGTGTAAATAACTAACAGTCGCATATTTCAATTGTCGTTTCAATTGAAATCAAATTTAATAAATAAAAGAACATTAATCGTGAGTGATTACTCACCTTTCGAGGCTAGAGAGAATAGGAGGTGCCACTGATATGAACACAGATATAGACACTGAGATTGAGTTACGAATCCAAGCGCGAATTCCAAAGCAAAGCTAGATTGGCACGAATTTGACGGACAAAACTGGTAAATAGAAATTGATGAAATCAAATCAGAGATAGATCGATGAAGATAATTGGTAACAGTAAAAATCATATTGTAAATTAATACATATATTAAATTAAATAAATATATATATATATAATCAAAATCCATTGTTTCAAATTAAAACACACCTAGAAAAGTCAAACATATATATATACATTATATATGTAAGTTAATATAAACATATGTGCCTTTATCTATATAAATTAACAAATAAACCAGCATAAAACTTACATATATATTATATGCACGTCTTTTAAAAGTTATATACTATATAAATCATATTATATACGTGACCTTAAATATAATTGCTAATATTATACATATATGTATATCATGTATGACTTGCAACCGTGCTCAGATTTGAAGACACATTGTGCCGAGCAACTTGCGTGCATGCAAAAGCAACCAAATCAATAGGTGGCTGATTTTCTACATGCAATACACAATGCCTTTACATGCAGAGGAGAGGAAGGCCCGAGTCAAACAATTCCAACATGGAAAATTACACTAGGCATGATATGCTACAAGGCTTCTAACACAAAATTTATGTATAACACAACAGTACAAAGCATGTAAACTAACAATAGGCCCGTGCATCATTTCTATATATGTGAGTCCTATGTATATATTCCCAGTTCAAGTCACTAATATAACCACACACATATGCAAGCTGTCATGTAAAATGGAATATTTTCTCAGGCCTTCAACTATGTTAGAAAACAAGTTTGCATATATAAAACAGCTGCATAAAATTAAAATCAACATATATAACTAAACAAAATATATCACCCATTATACAACTAGCGTAGGCTGGGAAGTGGTGGCGTGCACAGTTGCACCGACTGGGCTTGATGGGGTGTGCGCTCGGCTAGATTATATGGAGATGGAGGTGCTGACCTTGGGTGATCGGTAGAGGAAAGATCGGCGGCCTGTGGGTACGAGCGAAGTGGATAAGTGAGGGAAGAGAGGGCGAACCTCGGTGGAGCTTAGGAAGGTTGGCTCTGTGCGTGGTTCGTCGCGTGGTGGAGATGCTCTCGGGTGGTGTAGGCCGGAGGAGAGATGGTGGCGGAAGCTTCGAACATGGACGCAGGCGATGGGTGGGGTGATGTATGCGGGTCAGGGTGGTAGGCGAACCGGTGATGGCGGCTAGTGGGGTCGATGAACTGGACGAAGGGGAGATGTAGTGCTTAGCATGGCTTGCGTGTAGGGTGGAGATTGCTTGTGTCTGCCGTGGGAGGAGGCGGACGTGAAAAGGCGGACAGAAGACATTGACGAGGCGGTTGATGATAACTTTGGCCATGGAAAATTAAAATGAAAAGTGACAGAGGAGCAAATGGAGGAGGAGAGATATAGCCTGGGAAAAATAAAAGAATGCTACAGTTCCCCACGCTATATATTGTATTTTGTTTCAATTGAGTAAAAGAAGAGGAGAGGTCCGAGCGAACAATGAACCGACAAAAATGGGAAAAAGGGTAAATAGAAAAGGTCTCAAAAGTTGCATTCAAGGAAATTAAATGTAAATGTCCATTGGAATTTTGCACGGTTGCTACCCAACAGGCAAAAAAAAATCAAAACATTCAAAACGGTACCGGTACAAATGACCGTTTTCGTAGCTTTTGCCGTGTAACGAACTCCAAATCATGCAAACGAATATATTACGGAGATCAGCACGACGAGATGATCAAAACGGTATATAGATATCGGTAGTACGATTGAATTTTAAAAATTTGAATTTTCTACTATTGGAAAATGCAAGAAAAACGTAAAAAAAAAGATCGACGGAGCTAAAAAATCCGAATTTTGAAAAACGAAAAATGGTTTCTTGCTCAGAAGATGGTTTAGAATTTTTCTATGTAAAAATATTTGGGTTTCGAAAACATTTTATTTTCATCACTTTTTAACTGATTAAATTGAAGTAAATTTACGCACGAAATAAAGTTTCATATTTTCGGACGAAAATTTACCAGTTGCTATGTTTAACTAGACGCATTCCAAATATAAATTCTTTATTCGAAAATTTTATCGTTTAAAATTCCACGAAATTTCAAATAATAACGTTACTAAAACCGGTTAAATTTACGGGTCGTTATACATATTTTGATTAGAAGTATTTTTTTTAAGTACTCATCGTCTTTTTGACACAAATATTAATTACTTTAGAAAAATACTACTTTGAGACTAATTAAAAAACCATTTTGAACATTTAAAACTCAAAAATATTAAAAATATATGTATTTATAATTATTTAAATTATATTTATAAATTATGCATTGTAAGTTAAATAAAAACTACACTTAATGTTTAAAAATAGTTATAGGATATTTTATATGTTTATTTAAAATGATTAAGATGTATATTTATTAGTTTGATACCTGAAAATCCAAAAATAATTATAGAATATTTAAATATTTATTTACTGCATATAAGTTAAATAAAAACTACACCTAATATTTAATTTATTTAAATTTACAGAATATTATTTTAAAATACAAAAATATTATTTAAAAATTTACAATATAAATATAAATATGTGTATGCATTTGTGTATGTGTGTGTGTGTATTTTTCACGTGTTTTATTAATTTTTTAAATACATTACTCTTAATTTATTAGTTAATATGATAAATCTAAATATTTAGTAGTGGTATGGTAGATGAATTTCCAAGTATTGTATTTATTTTAAGAATTTTCAAATTTCGCATTAATTCTCCCTAGGTACTTTATATTTGAATCCTTATAGTCATGTGTGTGTGTGTGTGTGTGTGTGTTAGTAGCAACTCTAATGGTTATCGTACTTAGATAATTTTCTACCGCTATTCACATTCAAATATTTATAATTGATATCTATGATTATTTACTACATATTTTCTCCATTCTCTTACAAATTTAAATTTAAATCGCTATTATTAAATAAATCGACTAATAGTCCAATACTATCAAGTTTTAAATTGATTTAATTAAAAATTCAATTAGCTAACATTCACTTATTCCCTATATAAATATTAAATATTAAGAATGATAATTTTAATATGCATACAACAATCATTAACAACGGCTTTGATATTATTGTTAATAATCCAATACAAAAGTACATAAATCACATAATAAAGTTTTACACTAGAACATAATAATAGATTTAATTCATGACTAATTTATTCCAATAAATTCACCATACATTTCAGAATAAAATTATAATTTTAATAAATTCACCGTACATTTTAGAATAAAATTCTATTTTTAATAAGTACTTCAAATTCAAACTATACTTTTACAACATTAAAGTTTGCAATGCACGGGTTACATAATAGTTTTTCTTTTGTGTGTGTGTTACATCCCTCCTTTGTTTTTCTTATTTTAACATCCTTCTTTATTCATTTTCTTTTTTAATTTTCCAAAATCTACCGTTTCCATTGAATTTCTTTTGCCATCCCTTCTAATTTCAAATCTTATGAGGTTGATTTTAGCTTTATCAATTTTATCGATATTAAAACGTCGCGTGATTTTTGGTTTTCTCATTGTTTTCAACTTTGATTTTACATCTTGACGTTTTTATCTTTTTATTTAATGGTTTCATCTTTGCTCAAGTTAAGCTTTATCAGCTTCATTTTCTTGCTTGGTTATTGTTGTAGAACTTAATAATAAGTATTTTCTACTGAACTAACATGTGGTTCTATTAAATTATGTTATGTGATAGGTAATAGAAAAAGAGTGATTGAAACTAATTCTGATTTGATAGCATATTGTTGCTTGTTGATTATAGTCGTAATATCTTCTACATGCTTCGGTTATTTCAAAGCTATCTAAAAGCAGTTTAAGTGATGTTGTTTCTTATAGTTACTAATTTGTTAGTTCTTTTACAAGGGTAGTTCGTCTAATTCTTCAATGGTTCTAGGAATCTAGTGTTTGTTGGTTTTGGTCAAAGATTTCCTAATGACGTTGAAATGTTTCGATTGTGTCTTATGGTCTATTGTATTAAAAATAGATATAAAGTTTTTGTTATTAAGAATAGTAAGGAGCATGTTACACCTACTTGCTCGTGGGATGGTTGCGCATTTTGTGTTCAAGCTTCTCGTAAATCAAGCTTTTAAGTATTTTTGTCACCAAAACTATGCAACTTAATCATTCTTATGTAGTTGATTATTATTGATGTTAACTATCCATGTAACGACCCCTCCACGCGATACCTATATTATTAAAGGACGTTATAAATAATGTTGTCTAATAATACGGAGAATTCTGCTTGTTAATGATGACCAGATGTGAATATATCTTTAATCTAACACTGACACGCCACACTTACTCTTTTTGATAAATATATGGAATGGAATTTTTTTATGTGTGTAGTCTCAGTTTAATGAAGTAAACACATTGATATCTCAAATCAAAACTATATATCATATAAACAGCAGTCAAAGATCACAGTGGATAATTTACATCATAAGCAATACATATCGTGAGTCTACAAAATAAAGTACTAGACTCACATAATACACATCCAAAATAAGTCACTGTACTAAATAATACATTCATGATACAACAAGTGAATATATTGCGTAAGATAAATTAAGATGTCAAAAATGTCTATCACCTACTAGCACACCTACCCAAAAGCCCGAGCACCATGAAAATCTAAAAAGTCTCGGCATGTCCCGAGTATTATAAAATAAACGGGTCAGGCTATCTCTAAATATTCCCAAGAGTGAGAACAAGATATAATGTAAGCTATATTGTATAATAAATGTAAGTGGTTTAACTCATAACTTACCGCAAAACTCAAGAACATTTAAACCATGAAATATTAAAAAAGTCATGAAAACCAAAACAATCCATATCGGATCTCCTGGATTGTTCATACCGATCATAACGGTCGTCTGTACCATGGAAACAAACTAGTATCACTCGTTATGATCTAATACCGAGGATCGTCCATACCGTGAAACAACCGTAGCCAATCACTAAAGTTTGTCCACACCAATCCAAACGATCATAGAATACATAGCACAACACAAAAGAATTTAAAGAAATCCATAAGTATATCTTTTAAGGATTTATCGGCCCTCGGCCGAACTCTAAAAGGAAACATACTCTAAAGTGTCAAATGCTATCGCTTTCAGTAATCACTAGAACTCAACCAAAACGTCAGGTACCGCCTGGTGAAATTCAAGTATTTACTAGAATCTAGTAAATCTCACTTATTTCAGATACTACTGAAAAACCTGAAGCAGCCTCATGTCACACACTAAAAGAGAATACAAGCCTAAAGTGTTAAATTGTAACAACGCAGAATTTGATCACTTTAAGTATGGATATTTAAATATAATTCTAATAATTAACCAATGAATTTTATGACTAAAATAAACTCCTTTTAAATAATAACAAATGGCAGTGAAATCATTTCTAAATTTTGTTTACAAAAATAATTAGTTCGAAGAAGATTGAAAATGTGACCGAAAGTCGTTTTCTGAATTTTCGATTGTTCATCAACTAAAAGTTATCGAAGATGTCATAACACTTTTAAACACACATTCATACATTTATAAATCACCTTAGTCATGTTGGAATGTACATGTCCATATATGTACACTTAAGAATGCATTCATATATGTATATAAGATAAGATTTTGTTTTAAAAGTTAAAAATATATATAATACATAAGATTCTTCTTCTAACATTTAGTAAAATGAAGTCATAACATGTTTATTTTGACATGAAATGGTGGAAGCCATAGGATGGGCGGATATGATGGGGTGGAAAGGTAAGGGGTAAGGTGGCAAAGTGTGAAGGGGGTAAAATACTTATGGTATTTTGGTAAATTCATTTGTTAACATACGATAAAAGCAAAATTTCTTAATTTATTTTCATTTTTCCTCGTTCTTATCTTCATTTTCAAAATTTCTAAGCTCTTAAGAAATTCTTTCATGGCTTTCTGATATATTTTCAAAGTTTTAAAAGTTTTAGATTTCCACTTTAATTCCTTCTGAAGCTTCTAAAAACACTTCTTCGTCATCTACTTCACTTCCTCTCCAAAAATCAAGTCCACTTCCAACTTATATTGTCAAGGCCGAACCCACATTGCTTAGGGCGAACCCTTTTGTGGCTATAAACCACTTAAAGACTTCGTTTTTCCAAGTTTAGTTAAAGATCTAAGGCATAGTCGAGTTATAGAAAGAGTTCACTTAAAGTTAGAGAACTTTGGTGAGTAAATTTTAAAACTCTTTGGGAAAGATGTTTTCTTTATATATATGGTGATTGTATAGTTGTGCACGTGTTGTTTATTGTTTGGATTATGGCATGGTTTGGGTGTATGTGTATGCGCTAGCTTGTTGGACTTGAAATGGTTTTGTTTATGTATGGAGTGGTATGCTTATGTTTGTGTAAGTATGGATATGTCATGAATGGTTTGGAAGTTAGAGTTGTGACATGTTAAAAAGGACTATAGATCCTCTTTGAAAATTAAATTGTTTTACTTGTTTAGCTCAGTAAATGTTTTGTTTATTTTGAATTCTAAATTAGTTAAAATTTTAAACTTTCTTCCTTTACGTATTTTAAAATAAACAAGAGTGAATTTTAAGTTTTGGATGGTAACTTAGAAAAGTAATTCTAAGTTATGACATCCATAGCTATAGCCACTATGGATGTAGTTCGGAAATATAGGATTTCAAGTTTTTGAGTTTTCTTTTAAAATTGTCTGAAAACCATTTCAAACTTAATTAGGTATTATAAAAATTAATTAACTTTTAATTTATGAGTTTAATAATTAATTGATTCAATTTAAATAATTATTAATTAATTAAGTTAAGTAATTAGGTTTAAGAATCAATTAATTAAGTTAGTCATCTATAGTTAATTGAGAAGTTTTAATTAATGACTAATTAAGTTAAGGGGTAATTATTTTAATTAATTTTGTTTAATTAAGTTAATTAATTTTAAATTAATTATTTGATTAGTATTTAATTATTTAATTATTTAATGTTTGATTAAGATTATTTATTTACTTAATTACTAATTAATTAAGATTCATTTTAAAATAAATGTTTATTAAATAAAGTCTATTTTTTTTAAATAATTAGGATATAATTATCATTCAACTGGATATTAATTATTTAATTAATTTTTCATCAATAAAGGACAATTATTAGTAATTAATTAAGAATTAACTAAGATAATGAAGGTTTTAAATTTTGATTTTAGAATAATTAATTAAAGATAAATTAAGCTTTAATTTATGATTTAATGATGATTTATTTATTATTTTAAACTCCAACAGTTTTTTAATTTTAAATGAACCTTCTTCTCTCAATCAATTGTTTTTAAACCAATGATCTCTTGTCCATGCCGTTATGTAGCCAAATAAACTAAAGTGGTTATAGTAAAACGTTGACATGTTTTATTGAAAGTAAGTCGATTTGTACTTATCGTAAAGATTGCATTTCGAAAACGTGATAAATGCAAGGGATTTAATTTCGATAAGCAAGCATGATAACTTAAGCATATGAAAGGTAATTCCATATGTAAATCTTTACACCTAGATAATGGAGTTATTCACTATCTATAACTTGACTCTTTAACATTATCGAATGTTGGTTCGAGGAGAACGGGATCGGATAGCAGTGTTATCCGAAAACCACTTCAAACTGACGTAAGAGTTCGAATTGGAACTAGTGAATGCAAAGTATAAGATGAAGATTTTGAAGTGCAGGGACTATTTGTTGATAGAGTTGGGGCTATGCCCTAGGGGCATTTATGTAATTTATTACATATATCTAACTCGTTGAACAATCTTGTTCACAATAAAGGTGTTTCTTTCTATCATATACTTGATATAATGTAGTTATGTTAATGAATTTAATTAAAAGTATATTTAATAGAAAACCCATGTATGGTATATTTTGTGATAATAGTCACATAGTGCTGTAACTGTGAGTAATTTATCATAATAAATCAAATATATCATTTTAAATGTTCATAGTCAAGATGCATCGAAACTGGATATCGATGTATCCGTTGAGACTAGAGCATGCAATGCTCTCCAAATATTGGACAGTGTATTACTCATGACTGTTGGGGGCACCAAGGGATTACATACTAATTGTTATTGAATAACTATGGAATGACTCACTCGATAGTTTTCTGTTGATTAATATAAGTAAGGTCAAGTAAGAATATCGATGTGACTAATTAATGCAGTTCTTTTGACTTGAGAATACTGTCGATCTTCAATGTGAAAGCTCCGCTTTGATTATAGTTAAAACATGGCATGACGTCCATCAAACGACTATAGCTGGGTCGAGTGGAAGCATTGAAAGTGAAACACTATTCAAGAGGGGATTTGTCTCCTTAGTTATATAAGATTAGTATCACGGTCAACCGAAGTCGACTCGTAGTCAAAGTCTTTGGCTAGAGCATTTCGATCAATAATAATTGTTATTATTGAACCAATGACTTTGTGTTTGGACTATAAAGTTGAATGAGGATGATAGTGGAATTTTGACCATTAGTACATTTCATAAATCCAAAGTGATATAATTTTGACGAAGAGAACTGGTGTAAATAATATTCACTATTAGGTACCGCTTATAATAAGGTAATTGGATTTTATCAAAAGATGTGTAAGTGATAAATTCGATCAAAATGTCACACCACGTGCCAAGTGACGTATGAACATTAATATTCGAATAGTTCAATATTAATCGCTGACTGAATTTACACACTTGAGTCGCACAACCATAATAATGAATTCTTTGAAAACTATATGATTTAATTAATTAATAAAATATTGTAAATTGATTAAATTAATTGATATTTGAGAAATAGTAATTATTATTTATTTGATTTTTGGAATTTTTGTAATTATTTTAATGCATTTATAAAAGTTATATTTGCGCGCATTAACATACGATATCAATGTAATTTAAAGATAATTGCATGAAATTATGTATGGAAATTTTCGTCATTTGATGACATGATTTATGGAAATTTTATGTCATTTGATGACATAAGTGTAAAGAGAGGATTGGAGAGAGAAACAATCATGGGAATTAATTAGAGAAGTTTAAATTAAAAAGTAGGAAAAGTTTCATCCTTTCAAATAAAATATATTCTCTAATTCATTTTGTATATACAAATCATTCTTTCTCATTCGTTTCTTCTTCCCCTCCTAACTTTTCATGGAAAAAAACAAAAACAAAATTCAAAATTCTTTCAACTCTATACGAAAACATCAAAAATAAATAAAACAAAAGTGCTTCATCCATCTCTTGCAAGGATAAGATGAGGACCTTGAAGATCTGAGGAGGTATCATCATTCAAGGTGTGACTTCTAGGCAATATCCTAAGGGGGTCCATTTTCAAGATGTGCTTCAAGGCTTTGGATAATAAAGTATATTTTTCTTTAATAAATAATGATATTTGATGTAATGTTTGTTGAAAGTGAAATTTAATCGTCATAATTTGTATGTATATACCACTGTCTCATTTAAACAGAGAATTGTTTGTGTAGCTTGAATTATTTGTTGAATGAATCAACTGGTGTTCCATTTAATTAATCAAAATTAATATTTGTATATGTTTAAATATAATGTTTTGTTTTAGAACAATGTTCTAAACATTCAATTTAAAGTCTAATTTTTAGATCAGAAATTTTGTGTGTTCAAGTTATCAATCGGGTTCTTATTTTGTTAAATAACAATTAAAATTTATGTATGTTTGAATACAACATTTTATTATAGATCTATATTGTAAACGTTAAATTCAAAGTATAATCCTTTAGATCTAAAATTTTGTATGTTTATACTGTTTTGATTGGATTTTAGTTTAATAAATTAAGCTAAAATTTGTTTATTAATATAACCGCGTTTTATTAAGGATTCATGTGTAACATTCCTGAAATTCATTAAGTTTAAATTGGCCATTAAATTATTTTTTGAAATAAATTGTGATTTAATTAGAAAATTTTTTAGAATGAATAAATAAATAAATAAAAGGAAAATGTATGAATATATGTATATAAATAGATATAAATAAATTTAATTCAAGTAAATTGGGGATTTGAACCTACATTTGAGATAAATGTTTTTAAAATAAACATTTGGCCTTTAAAATCATTAAGGTGAAATTTAGGTATTTTTAAAATGGAACTTTTAATTGAAAATTCAATAATTTATATTTTTATCAAATTAGTTGGATTTAAAAGTTGTATTTTGAATTGGATACAAATGATTTTCAAAACAATTGTTTAAAACTAAATACTATTTTATATGGGTTTATTTATTAAAAACATAATTAGTTTAAAATTCATTTCCTTTCTTTAAATTAGAATAAGTAGGAATAATGGACAAAATGGTTATAAAATAAGAAATAAAAATCTGAAATAATATAAACATAGATAATTATTTATTTAAATGGTATACTAGTCTTAATTCAAAAATAAAATAAACTAAGAAATGTATATATATGTGTGTGATTTGTTTGTGAGTGTACAAATTGTTTTAAATTCCTTTCTTTTTAAAATTTGTAAAAGTAAAATAAATACATATGTTAGTATCTCAAGTTTAAAATGAGTGTTTTAAAAAAATGAGTAGCATTTAAAAATTTGTTAAGATACAATATATGTATATACATACATACATAAATATTGATTAAATTCTTTTAACATTGAACATGTACATATTACATACAAATGAATAAACAAATACATTTATTTACAAAGTATAAACAAATACATACCTTTAGATCTTACATATATGTATACATACAAATAGCATCATTACTTTTATTTAAAATAATGAAATTTTTTTTTAAAAAATAAATACAAGAAGCTTCACATCTTCCCATATGCCATCATATAACATATCTTAGCATATCTCAGCAAAATCTGAAAAACAGATTTTGCATCACACATCTCAATATCAAAGCTTTTTAAAAACATAGATATCAAAAAGAAAACCAAATCACATTCTCAAACCATATACTAATCTGCAACCTTGAAATCAAACAAACTCCTCCTCTTTTTCAAAACAAATCTCATTCACAACCATATTCAAAACCTGCAGCATACATTCATGTATTCAAAACTCCTCTTTTCCAAAATTCAAATCTGCATGCATCATTATGAATCAAGAAACCTCATCAAACAATCAAACTCTGGAAACAAAAGGGGGCTGCATTTCATACTTTCATAATCTGGAAATGCAAGGGAACCCTGCATTTTCTTTGCATCTGCAAATTCAATCATAGAACCTGTTTTCACAATTCAATTCATCAATGATTCAATACAAAGATTAAAAGGCAAACAAGATCAGAGAAGTAAAACAATCAGGTGAAATTTTTAAAGCAAAGCAAAACATGAAGTTTGAAAATAAAAGTGGAAGCCTGGAGATGATAACCTGGAAAGCATGCAGTGGATTTCTAAAACAAACTCAAAGGCAAGTAAATTTCCTTTCTAAAATAATTTGAGTTTAATGTTGAAATCAGTAACTAAAACAAGATTTAAACAATTAGGTCAATCCAAGTTGCAGGAAATCAAGCCTAAGACTTGAGCTAATTCTGATTTCAGGTTGTAGAGAAAAGAAAAAAAAAAAACTTCTTTGTCATTCAACTGTAAGTAATTAGAAGTGTTTGTATTTAATAAATTATGTACAACAAAGAGTAAATAGAAATCTGTACTTACAATTTACAGATCTAAACTCTATGATCTAAAGAAGAAAAAGAAAAAAAATTCAGGCTTTCACTCTTTGAAGCTGTCAAAACACCTCTCTGCTTCTTCTTTGTTCTCTGTCAAAATACCCAGGTGAGCAATCTAGCCCTGAATTTGTTCTCTGTCTTGATGAATGCTTGAATGACTTGTCTTCTCTGATATGTGATGATTCTGAAATAGAAATATGTTTACATGTGTATGTATATGTGTGATGCATGTTTGGGAAACACAACAAAGCTTGCTTTTGTTTCATTCATTCCAGATCTCAAGAACCTGGTTGCAAATTAAAAAAAAAAAATGACTGAGACATTATCTGGTTATGTGAGTAACATTTTTGTTAAAAAATTACTTAAGTATAAATTGGTTGCATGTTTCATCTGGGAATAACTATGTCTATGTGGATACATATATGGATTATCTGTATATTTATAAATGTATGAAGTGTGCATAGTTGATTTTCCTGTAATCTCACAGTTCTTAGTTTCAAGCTCTAGTTTTTGATCTAAAAATCATATCTCTTAATTCAATTTGTGATAAGGTTTAAGTTTAAAACTAAACCTGTTTGTTTAATCATAGAGAATGTTTTTAAATTTTATATAAGTTAAATAAATTTATGCAATGCCTGGAAACATAGATAACAGAGCAAAACTGTATAAATGTAAAAAATTCAAACTATATGAATTTATATTTCAGGTTTGTATATCAAAACATAATACTAAATTATGATTTTTAAAAGTTAAATTATAATTTTTAATATCAAAACCTAAGTGCAGTTTTAGACTTACTGTATTTTTCATTTTTGTTAAGTACTGATGATGCATGCTATTAAATTGATTGAATTTGGTTATGGAGATAGTATAGCTATCATAGGTTATGGGGAAATTATGGGATCAAGTTGAAAATGAGTTTTGATGTTGTAATTTGAGTTTCCAGGTTTAGAACCCTAGTTTATTTGGGGTTACTGTTTTTGGGTCAATCTTAACTCCTCAGTGCATCGAGTCTGAAGCTTTTGGGGGTGATGGTGGATGGTGAGGTGAAGAAGCTATCACCAAAGTTCGGTCAATGATAATGGTCGGAATTGAGGGGTACGGGTGTTGACAGGTTGGAAGGGTAGGGTTGTGGTCTGTGTTTCAGGTTTGGGGTAAGTTCTGGGTTGCAGGGATTTTTACTCGGGTCAGTCTCGGGGGAAATAGGAAATGACTCGAAGCAAGAAAGTAAATGACTCGAAGTCATTTAGGGTAGTTCTGTGTCTTGTGTTCAGATTTTAAACAACAGAACAGTTCTGTTTTAGAATTTTAAAATTTAAAGTTTTAAATTAATCTGGAAATGTAAACTCAGAATTTAAAACTTGAATCTTAATTTGAATTCAAATACTTTGAATTCTGATAATTGATAACATGTGAGTGCAGAGATTCAAATTTTATTTGAAATATAAAAATATAAAAGAAGGAACATGAGCCTGTTCCAGATTTTTAGAGTTTGAAATAATTTGCAAACTAAAGTTTTATCTTAGGATGTTAAAACTGAATTCAAGTATGAATTCAAATAAGTTTGAATTATGTTTTTTTGAAATAGTTTAAATTCTGGGAGAAATTCAAAGTTTAAGTTTTTTTTTTTTTTTTTATAAACAGAAAACTGTTTTCTGTTTTAAATAAAAAGGCAAGTTTAAATTTGAAAGTGAAGATTTAAACTGGGTTTAAGTTTGGAATTTGAATATGAATTCAAATTTTAATTGTCTGAAATTTGAAACCCTATTGTGTTTTAAATTTAAATTTGATTTGAAAATCTCAAGTATAAATGCATATGTGATTTGTATTTGGAATGGAAGGTTAAGTATTTAGTTTAGGAATTCAAATGAATTCAAAACTGAGTTTTAAATCTGGATTTTAAAATTTAAAACTTCAGTTTTTAAATAAAGATTTAAATTTAAATTTCTTTCAAATGATTTACATTTAATTGAAGGTGTAAATTATAGATAGAGTTTTAAAGAATTAAAACTAAAATGAGTTTAGAAGTTATATTTCAATTTTGAAATTTTAAAGTAATTTTTTAATTGATTTGAATTTGATTTGAGTTGAAATTTAAATTCTTTTTAAAACTTATTAAGTATATGTTTCTTGTAAACATATAAGATTAAGTTGTATTGTTTAAAATCTTATTTTAAATAAATTTGGATCTTAAGTTTAAAAAGAGAATGTTAAATGGAATTTAATGTAAATTTAAAAACATTTTTGTTTTTAAATGCATAATTTAAATAAGGAATGTTTATCTAAAGATAAAGAAAAGTATAATGATTTGTAATTCATTTAATTAGTAAGGTAGTACAAATGGATAATTAATATAATTAATTAATTAAAGAAATGGATAATTAATTAAAGTAATTAAGGGTTTTAATTTGATTAATTAAAGTTTAAGATTAATTTTTCTTAGAATAATTAATTTGTAATTAAGGAATCATTAATTGAATGATATTAGATTTTAAATTAATAATTGAAGATTTATTAATTGAATAAATATGGATAGTTAATTAATTAGGAATAATAAATGAAAGTAATCATGTAGGAAATAAATTTAAAACCACCCAGTTTATTCATCTTAATCGTAGATGCTGATTGTTATTGAATGTTGTGTGATGGATTGATATATTTGATATGTTATGTGATGCTATGTGATACTTTGTGCTGAACTGCTATATTTGTGATGAATATACTGTTGTATGAATATGAAACCCTTTGACCCGTAAAACGACATTTGAGTTTCGATGCGACAGGGAGTCGGATTCCAGTTGGTTATCCGAAACCCACATCGAATCATATTAGTGAATTTTTGTGATTGATAATTTACCTTATCTATGAATCTATGAATATAGATAAGCGTTATGGGTTATACCGCTTATCTTTATGATTGAATCTGTGATGATGTTGTTGTGCACTATTGTGTTGAACCCCTAGACCACACTTATACACACACGAATATGGATTGCACGTGGAAATGGGTTAAGTCACAGATTTTGAAATTGTTTTAAAATTTGAATTTTTGAATCCAAAATAGTTTTGGAATTAGAATTGAAGTTTTTGAAAAAGAAATTGGATTTCAAAAATAAAAGTTATGTGAATAACTTAATTGAGTTTTGAAATTTAAATAATTTGATTTAAATTTGAATTCAATATTTGAAGTTGAATTCTATGATTTGGAAACCATGTTTAAAAAGTTATCCAACTTATAAATGGGTTTATATGGGGTTTTAAACCATTTTAAAAAGTGATGTTTTGAAATTTAAAATTTAACCCAAGATTTCAACTTGTATAAATCGGACTTTTCTGAAACGAAAACTGTTGTTTTCCAATAATAGAAGCTTTCATATAAGAAATGGATTTCCAATGTATGTTAAAAGGAATTCAAGTTTTGAAATGAAAATGGTATTCCAAGTTATAAATAAATCTTTGGACGTGTTTTGAAAGCTATAAATTAAATCTTTAATTTAAAGATTTATTGAGTTAATCCAATTGAAATGGAAGTTGTTTTGAAATCTATGAATAGATCTTTGTGAAACTAGGTGAAACTTTGTGAAATAAATCTTTTTGTTTAAAGATTTAAAATGGTAATTTGCTTAACCATTTGAAAGAAAAGTTTTGGATTTTATAAGTTGTGACTTAACTAAAATCCCATATCCATATGTTTTAAAATATGGCGCTCATTATTCGGTTTAGCCGGGAGAGGACCTAGTGTCATATAGCCCATTCCGAATAGTGATACGACGTTAGGGATAGCAATTGAAGACCGGTGGTGAAGACCGGATATTTCCGAAAACAAAAGGGTAACTCATCGATTGTCTCTGCACTGGCTGATCCCCGGTATAGAGATCTTCATATGTGATGGGAAGTCCGGACGTGATTAGGGATTATCCGGATTTGCAAGGGCTTCTTCGGAAGTGCCTTCGGTTCTGTTCGAACCCGGGACAGACTTGTATGGTTGTATGTCCGACATTACACTTTGAGATGTTAACTGATTTCTATCAAATACATTTCTGCCTGGTGGCGGAGAATTTATTCTCTTAGCTTAACACCCTTCTCTGAGACGTACGAGCTCAGAGGTTATGTAGTTGATATTTATCAGTGATATTCCCAATTTGGTAATGTGGCATGCTGAGTGCTGCTGTGTGATGATCATTGGTTGATCATTTGTGATATGATCATTTGTTTGATCATTTATCTTTGTGATCATTGCTTTGGTCATCTGATTGACCCAAAGCATGGCTTTGTTGCACAAAGCGCAGCTTTGTGGACGAGACTGCATCAGGACCTCACTCCCCGGAAATGGTCGAAACAGGAAAGATGCGGCAAGGTTATGAGGGTCGCTCCCTTTAGGGTGTGTCATTCCCTTCTGGTAAAGGGTGGTATCAGGTATGGAGCCCTGGTATTTAACCTATGTGGTTGCTCCAATCTCATTTACTGTGTGGTTGTTGCTTTGAGGCGCCTCGGATAAAGGTCCCAAAGGACCGGGGGATGGCATATTCGTGTAGTAGTTACCTAGTTACAGAGGTAACCCGGCCTTGTGTTGGCAGAGATCTAACCGTAACGTTAGTTCTCGGGACGTCCCGCCAGAGGCGTACCCATGTGGCAATAGGAAGTTCCTTAGCCTGACCATTTGTTGGAAATCCATTCATCCAATACGTGCCTTGTACGGTTTTAGTTGTAGAACCTGCCATTTAACATGGCAGCTATAGTAGGCATAGTATCATGGTACCTATGCTGGCTAGGATTTATATTATACTTTCGAAAGATTTTCCACTATGCACTAGTAATAATATCAAAGGATTTTTCTCGTAGTAAGCATATTTGACTATCATAAGGAGAAATCTCCCCCATGTGTGCGTTTGCATTGTGTGTGTGCCGGGAGGCCTTATGGTAGTTTCATTTTTCAAAAAGCATTGCGGATTTCAAATTTAAATTCTGTTGTTTGTTTTAAAAGACCAATTGCTTTTGTTTGCTCATACCAGTCCCACGACTGACCTGGAGTTTATTGTTCCCTTCCTAAACTCTGGGTGCCCACTATTTTCCCACACGGGCAGTCTAGAGTTGGGGTTTTCAGATAATCAGTAGTAGGTGTAGATTCGATAGCTTTCAGCCTTAGGATTTGGCTCTCTAGAGTTGCTTCTGTTCATTTTGATTGGGAGTACAAGCTATTTCTGTATTGGTGCTTTGGAGATGTAGATTGCTGATGCTGGAGTTCTTTCTTGAAGGCCATTTTGGAGATTTGTTCCGCTGCTGTGTTATCTTTTCTTTCCGCTGCTATTTCTTGTATCTCTGATGTATATTGATGTTCATTGTATCATTCTGTTGTATCAGATATTGTATCAAATGTTGTACATTGATATATATTATTCTTTTCTTCCGCTGTGTTATTTACTTAATGTGTTATAAGCTCCGGCGACTCGAATTTGAACGATCGAATCTGCGACATTCGAGTACAATGTGAAGTATGGATGTCGATTTTCGAACGCGAAAAATTCGAGCCGTTACATTTGGTATCAGAGCTGAAGGTTAAAACTTTAGCTCAGGAGTATAACACATTAAGTAACTCATTAGAGATAGGGTGAAGTAAACCCTAGAATGAGTATATCCCTGAGATATCCGTTCGAATGCCTCAGTAAATTCTCTTACTATCCACTGATAGTGAGTATGAGTGCGAGAAGAGAACGAGATAGGGGACAGGGGAGTACCACTACAAATGGTCAATACCCTGCAACAGTGGGAATATCTTTTCTCTATAAATCTCCTTTGATTCGATTTCGAATTCTTTTGATTGCTTCGTAGCTGCTCCAGAAAGAAGTTTCGGTGTGATGATGGCCCTACGAATCGTTGTAGGAAATTCTTACTTCGTATCTTCATCGGTTTCTTATCAGCTTTTCGATCTAAACTCTAATGAATTTGAAATTGAAAATATTAGATAAATTGAAAATTTTAAATTAGTAAATTGGTTAACTAATATGAAGATTTGATCCATCTATCTATTCTCTGGGATCCGATCTATTCTACGAACGATTAGTTATCTCTTCGAACTAGTCAATGCCCTTGCATATTCGTAGACCGATGGACCCAAATATCTTGTGTAATATTATATGAGATTGTTCTCATATCTATTATCGATATTCTGATTTGGTAAACCAAATGCAGAATAAATATTTCGATCTAATGCGATCAATAATTTCTTTGTCTATTGTCTTTTCTTTCTCGTCCTTGCAATTTCGAGGACGAAATTCTTTTAAGGGGGGAAATCTGTAACATTCCTGAAATTCATTAAGTTTAAATTGGCCATTAAATTATTTTTTGAAATAAATTGTGATTTAATTAGAAAATTTTCTAGAATGAATAAATAAATAAATAAAAGGAAAATGTATGAATATATGTATATAAATAGATATAAATAAATTTAATTCAAGTAAATTGGGGATTTGAACCTACATTTGAGATAAATGTTTTTAAAATAAACATTTGGCCTTTAAAATCATTAAGGTGAAATTTAGGTATTTTTAAAATGGAACTTTTAATTGAAAATTCAATAATTTATATTTTTATCAAATT
The DNA here is from genome assembly GCA_030765085.1 of Allium cepa. Lineage (NCBI taxonomy): Eukaryota > Viridiplantae > Streptophyta > Magnoliopsida > Asparagales > Amaryllidaceae > Allium > Allium cepa. Next base: position 378,359,216 of record CM060942.1, on the reverse strand, counting down.
AGTTGGATTTAAAAGTTGTATTTTGAATTGGATACAAATGATTTTCAAAACAATTGTTTAAAACTAAATACTATTTTATATGGGTTTATTTATTAAAAACATAATTAGTTTAAAATTCATTTCCTTTCTTTAAATTAGAATAAGTAGGAATAATGGACAAAATGGTTATAAAATAAGAAATAAAAATCTGAAATAATATAAACATAGATAATTATTTATTTAAATGGTATACTAGTCTTAATTCAAAAATAAAATAAACTAAGAAATGTATATATATGTGTGTGATTTGTTTGTGAGTGTACAAATTGTTTTAAATTCCTTTCTTTTTAAAATTTGTAAAAGTAAAATAAATACATATGTTAGTATCTCAAGTTTAAAATGAGTGTTTTAAAAAAATGAGTAGCATTTAAAAATTTGTTAAGATACAATATATGTATATATATACATACATAAATATTGATTAAATTCTTTTAACATTGAACATGTACATATTACATACAAATGAATAAACAAATACATTTATTTACAAAGTATAAACAAATACATACCTTTAGATCTTACATATATGTATACATACAAATAGCATCATTACTTTTATTTAAAATAATGAAATTTTTTTTTAAAAAATAAATACAAGAAGCTTCACATCTTCCCATATGCCATCATATAACATATCTTAGCATATCTCAGCAAAATCTGAAAAACAGATTTTGCATCACACATCTCAATATCAAAGCTTTTTAAAAACATAGATATCAAAAAGAAAACCAAATCACATTCTCAAACCATATACTAATCTGCAACCTTGAAATCAAACAAACTCCTCCTCTTTTTCAAAACAAATCTCATTCACAACCATATTCAAAACCTGCAGCATACATTCATGTATTCAAAACTCCTCTTTTCCAAAATTCAAATCTGCATGCATCATTATGAATCAAGAAACCTCATCAAACAATCAAACTCTGGAAACAAAAGGGGGCTGCATTTCATACTTTCATAATCTGGAAATGCAAGGGAACCCTGCATTTTCTTTGCATCTGCAAATTCAATCATAGAACCTGTTTTCACAATTCAATTCATCAATGATTCAATACAAAGATTAAAAGGCAAACAAGATCAGAGAAGTAAAACAATCAGGTGAAATTTTTAAAGCAAAGCAAAACATGAAGTTTGAAAATAAAAGTGGAAGCCTGGAGATGATAACCTGGAAAGCATGCAGTGGATTTCTAAAACAAACTCAAAGGCAAGTAAATTTCCTTTCTAAAATAATTTGAGTTTAATGTTGAAATCAGTAACTAAAACAAGATTTAAACAATTAGGTCAATCCAAGTTGCAGGAAATCAAGCCTAAGACTTGAGCTAATTCTGATTTCAGGTTGTAGAGAAAAGAAAAAAAAAAAACTTCTTTGTCATTCAACTGTAAGTAATTAGAAGTGTTTGTATTTAATAAATTATGTACAACAAAGAGTAAATAGAAATCTGTACTTACAATTTACAGATCTAAACTCTATGATCTAAAGAAGAAAAAGAAAAAAAATTCAGGCTTTCACTCTTTGAAGCTGTCAAAACACCTCTCTGCTTCTTCTTTGTTCTCTGTCAAAATACCCAGGTGAGCAATCTAGCCCTGAATTTGTTCTCTGTCTTGATGAATGCTTGAATGACTTGTCTTCTCTGATATGTGATGATTCTGAAATAGAAATATGTTTACATGTGTATGTATATGTGTGATGCATGTTTGGGAAACACAACAAAGCTTGCTTTTGTTTCATTCATTCCAGATCTCAAGAACCTGGTTGCAAATTAAAAAAAAAAAAATGACTGAGACATTATCTGGTTATGTGAGTAACATTTTTGTTAAAAAATTACTTAAGTATAAATTGGTTGCATGTTTCATCTGGGAATAACTATGTCTATGTGGATACATATATGGATTATCTGTATATTTATAAATGTATGAAGTGTGCATAGTTGATTTTCCTGTAATCTCACAGTTCTTAGTTTCAAGCTCTAGTTTTTGATCTAAAAATCATATCTCTTAATTCAATTTGTGATAAGGTTTAAGTTTAAAACTAAACCTGTTTGTTTAATCATAGAGAATGTTTTTAAATTTTATATAAGTTAAATAAATTTATGCAATGCCTGGAAACATAGATAACAGAGCAAAACTGTATAAATGTAAAAAATTCAAACTATATGAATTTATATTTCAGGTTTGTATATCAAAACATAATACTAAATTATGATTTTTAAAAGTTAAATTATAACTTTTAATATCAAAACCTAAGTGCAGTTTTAGACTTACTGTATTTTTCATTTTTGTTAAGTACTGATGATGCATGCTATTAAATTGATTGAATTTGGTTATGGAGATAGTATAGCTATCATAGGTTATGGGGAAATTATGGGATCAAGTTGAAAATGAGTTTTGATGTTGTAATTTGAGTTTCCAGGTTTAGAACCCTAGTTTATTTGGGGTTACTGTTTTTGGGTCAATCTTAACTCCTCAGTGCATCGAGTCTGAAGCTTTTGGGGGTGATGGTGGATGGTGAGGTGAAGAAGCTATCACCAAAGTTCGGTCAATGATAATGGTCGGAATTGAGGGGTACGGGTGTTGACAGGTTGGAAGGGTAGGGTTGTGGTCTGTGTTTCAGGTTTGGGGTAAGTTCTGGGTTGCAGGGATTTTTACTCGGGTCAGTCTCGGGGGAAATAGGAAATGACTCGAAGCAAGAAAGTAAATGACTCGAAGTCATTTAGGGTAGTTCTGTGTCTTGTGTTCAGATTTTAAACAACAGAACAGTTCTGTTTTAGAATTTTAAAATTTAAAGTTTTAAATTAATCTGGAAATGTAAACTCAGAATTTAAAACTTGAATCTTAATTTGAATTCAAATACTTTGAATTCTGATAATTGATAACATGTGAGTGCAGAGATTCAAATTTTATTTGAAATATAAAAATATAAAAGAAGGAACATGAGCCTGTTCCAGATTTTTAGAGTTTGAAATAATTTGCAAACTAAAGTTTTATCTTAGGATGTTAAAACTGAATTCAAGTATGAATTCAAATAAGTTTGAATTATGTTTTTTTGAAATAGTTTAAATTCTGGGAGAAATTCAAAGTTTAAGTTTTTTTTTTTTTTTTTTTTTATAAACAGAAAACTGTTTTCTGTTTTAAATAAAAAGGCAAGTTTAAATTTGAAAGTGAAGATTTAAACTGGGTTTAAGTTTGGAATTTGAATATGAATTCAAATTTTAATTGTCTGAAATTTGAAACCCTATTGTGTTTTAAATTTAAATTTGATTTGAAAATCTCAAGTATAAATGCATATGTGATTTGTATTTGGAATGGAAGGTTAAGTATTTAGTTTAGGAATTCAAATGAATTCAAAACTGAGTTTTAAATCTGGATTTTAAAATTTAAAACTTCAGTTTTTAAATAAAGATTTAAATTTAAATTTCTTTCAAATGATTTACATTTAATTGAAGGTGTAAATTATAGATAGAGTTTTAAAGAATTAAAACTAAAATGAGTTTAGAAGTTATATTTCAATTTTGAAATTTTAAAGTAATTTTTTAATTGATTTGAATTTGATTTGAGTTGAAATTTAAATTCTTTTTAAAACTTATTAAGTATATGTTTCTTGTAAACATATAAGATTAAGTTGTATTGTTTAAAATCTTATTTTAAATAAATTTGGATCTTAAGTTTAAAAAGAGAATGTTAAATGGAATCTAATGTAAATTTAAAAACATTTTTGTTTTTAAATGCATAATTTAAATAAGGAATGTTTATCTAAAGATAAAGAAAAGTATAATGATTTGTAATTCATTTAATTAGTAAGGTAGTACAAATGGATAATTAATATAATTAATTAATTAAAGAAATGGATAATTAATTAAAGTAATTAAGGGTTTTAATTTGATTAATTAAAGTTTAAGATTAATTTTTCTTAGAATAATTAATTTGTAATTAAGGAATCATTAATTGAATGATATTAGATTTTAAATTAATAATTGAAGATTTATTAATTGAATAAATATGGATAGTTAATTAATTAGGAATAATAAATGAAAGTAATCATGTAGGAAATAAATTTAAAACCACCCAGTTTATTCATCTTAATCGTAGATGCTGATTGTTATTGAATGTTGTGTGATGGATTGATATATTTGATATGTTATGTGATGCTATGTGATACTTTGTGCTGAACTGCTATATTTGTGATGAATATACTGTTGTATGAATATGAAACCCTTTGACCCGTAAAACGACATTTGAGTTTCGATGCGACAGGGAGTCGGATTCCAGTTGGTTATCCGAAACCCACATCGAATCATATTAGTGAATTTTTGTGATTGATAATTTACCTTATCTATGAATCTATGAATATAGATAAGCGTTATGGGTTATACCGCTTATCTTTATGATTGAATCTGTGATGATGTTGTTGTGCACTATTGTGTTGAACCCCTAGACCACACTTATACACACACGAATATGGATTGCACGTGGAAATGGGTTAAGTCACAGATTTTGAAATTGTTTTAAAATTTGAATTTTTGAATCCAAAATAGTTTTGGAATTAGAATTGAAGTTTTTGAAAAAGAAATTGGATTTCAAAAATAAAAGTTATGTGAATAACTTAATTGAGTTTTGAAATTTAAATAATTTGATTTAAATTTGAATTCAATATTTGAAGTTGAATTCTATGATTTGGAAACCATGTTTAAAAAGTTATCCAACTTATAAATGGGTTTATATGGGGTTTTAAACCATTTTAAAAAGTGATGTTTTGAAATTTAAAATTTAACCCAAGATTTCAACTTGTATAAATCGGACTTTTCTGAAACGAAAACTGTTGTTTTCCAATAATAGAAGCTTTCATATAAGAAATGGATTTCCAATGTATGTTAAAAGGAATTCAAGTTTTGAAATGAAAATGGTATTCCAAGTTATAAATAAATCTTTGGACGTGTTTTGAAAGCTATAAATTAAATCTTTAATTTAAAGATTTATTGAGTTAATCCAATTGAAATGGAAGTTGTTTTGAAATCTATGAATAGATCTTTGTGAAACTAGGTGAAACTTTGTGAAATAAATCTTTTTGTTTAAAGATTTAAAATGGTAATTTGCTTAACCATTTGAAAGAAAAGTTTTGGATTTTATAAGTTGTGACTTAACTAAAATCCCATATCCATATGTTTTAAAATATGGCGCTCATTATTCGGTTTAGCCGGGAGAGGACCTAGTGTCATATAGCCCATTCCGAATAGTGATACGACGTTAGGGATAGCAATTGAAGACCGGTGGTGAAGACCGGATATTTCCGAAAACAAAAGGGTAACTCATCGATTGTCTCTGCACTGGCTGATCCCCGGTATAGAGATCTTCATATGTGATGGGAAGTCCGGACGTGATTAGGGATTATCCGGATTTGCAAGGGCTTCTTCGGAAGTGCCTTCGGTTCTGTTCGAACCCGGGACAGACTTGTATGGTTGTATGTCCGACATTACACTTTGAGATGTTAACTGATTTCTATCAAATACATTTCTGCCTGGTGGCGGAGAATTTATTCTCTTAGCTTAACACCCTTCTCTGAGACGTACGAGCTCAGAGGTTATGTAGTTGATATTTATCAGTGATATTCCCAATTTGGTAATGTGGCATGCTGAGTGCTGCTGTGTGATGATCATTGGTTGATCATTTGTGATATGATAATTTGTTTGATCATTTATCTTTGTGATCATTGCTTTGGTCATCTGATTGACCCAAAGCATGGCTTTGTTGCACAAAGCGCAGCTTTGTGGACGAGACTGCATCAGGACCTCACTCCCCGGAAATGGTCGAAACAGGAAAGATGCGGCAAGGTTATGAGGGTCGCTCCCTTTAGGGTGTGTCATTCCCTTCTGGTAAAGGGTGGTATCAGGTATGGAGCCCTGGTATTTAACCTATGTGGTTGCTCCAATCTCATTTACTGTGTGGTTGTTGCTTTGAGGCGCCTCGGATAAAGGTCCCAAAGGACCGGGGGATGGCATATTCGTGTAGTAGTTACCTAGTTACAGAGGTAACCCGGCCTTGTGTTGGCAGAGATCTAACCGTAACGTTAGTTCTCGGGACGTCCCGCCAGAGGCGTACCCATGTGGCAATAGGAAGTTCCTTAGCCTGACCATTTGTTGGAAATCCATTCATCCAATACGTGCCTTGTACGGTTTTAGTTGTAGAACCTGCCATTTAACATGGCAGCTATAGTAGGCATAGTATCATGGTACCTATGCTGGCTAGGATTTATATTATACTTTCGAAAGATTTTCCACTATGCACTAGTAATAATATCAAAGGATTTTTCTCGTAGTAAGCATATTTGACTATCATAAGGAGAAATCTCCCCCATGTGTGCGTTTGCATTGTGTGTGTGCCGGGAGGCCTTATGGTAGTTTCATTTTTCAAAAAGCATTGCGGATTTCAAATTTAAATTCTGTTGTTTGTTTTAAAAGACCAATTGCTTTTGTTTGCTCATACCAGTCCCACGACTGACCTGGAGTTTATTGTTCCCTTCCTAAACTCTGGGTGCCCACTATTTTCCCACACGGGCAGTCTAGAGTTGGGGTTTTCAGATAATCAGTAGTAGGTGTAGATTCGATAGCTTTCAGCCTTAGGATTTGGCTCTCTAGAGTTGCTTCTGTTCATTTTGATTGGGAGTACAAGCTATTTCTGTATTGGTGCTTTGGAGATGTAGATTGCTGATGCTGGAGTTCTTTCTTGAAGGCCATTTTGGAGATTTGTTCCGCTGCTGTGTTATCTTTTCTTTCCGCTGCTATTTCTTGTATCTCTGATGTATATTGATGTTCATTGTATCATTCTGTTGTATCAGATATTGTATCAAATGTTGTACATTGATATATATTATTCTTTTCTTCCGCTGTGTTATTTACTTAATGTGTTATAAGCTCCGGCGACTCGAATTTGAACGATCGAATCTGCGACATTCGAGTACAATGTGAAGTATGGATGTCGATTTTCGAACGCGAAAAATTCGAGCCGTTACATCATGTTTTAAATCGTATTAAACAAATTTAACTTTAGATTTGAAAGTTTACATGTATGTATTTTGTGTTTGTATTGTTTTGGAAATAAAAAAAGTTTGGCAAAAATCTAAATTTTAATTTGATTACTATAGTCTCTAATTTGTAAGTAGAGATATTTTATTGAATATTACATACATACAATTAGTGTTTTGATAATAAACATACTTTTGAATTGATTGCTATAAATCTCTAATTTTTATTAAGTAGAAAGATTTTATTTAATCTTATATACACACGATTAATTTTATATGCATGTTTGCATATATAAAATTTATTACATGTATTTCATAGTGTCAAAGTATGACTATATTCCTTTCCAAAAGGAGGAAACAATTTAAGTGAGGCAACAATATATACATACATTTATTTTCGTCTGTTTATATCCTTATGTTATGATGCTTATAATTTGTCATTTATATGCTGCAATAATTAAGTTTACGAAATGGGAAATTGATTCAATCATCGTTGTCACCCTTTATTTATTTTTCATTTTTTCGTTTATGCGATTAACTATCCATTTAATTTTGTTTATATTCTACACTTTTCCATCAATTGATAACACCTATCATGTTGCACTTACAAAATTTACAATATATATATATATATATATATATATGTTTATACTTACATTCATGTCATATACATGTTGCTAATTAATGACATTTATATGATCATTCAATTTAATTAAAGAGAGAGAAATGAAAGGTTTCTCTCTCTATAAAAATAATATTGTAACATCCTTATACTTGGAGGCCTAAAACTAACGGCTACGGATGATGCAGTGATCCACAGTTACTAATCATCGGCGATCAAATACGGTGAAGTTTGATTCATTGATACACAGAAACACATGAACATTGAAAATTTTAAACTTCAAACAAATCACATTTCATTTCAAAAATTTCTAATTCGTTACATAATCCTAAATTCTTAAATCATGTTAAGAGAAAATATATTTATTACAACATACGCCCAAGAGCGACCTATGAAGATGCCCCTTTAGATAATCAAAGTATGTACATGCAATATAACAACTTTGTCATTACAAACAACATAGCAGAATCAAAAGAAAAGAGAAATCTAAATAGCTATCATGCCTCCTACACATCTACATAAGCCTATTCATCTTAAGAGGTACTTGAACACCCCAACTCTCAAACTACTTAAAATCAATTGATTACCCAAGAGCTTAAGGGGAAAACATAAACTTCAAGTCAGACACAAGTCTGGTATGAATAATAATCTACCATCTAAAATCATTTGATATCTAGCGAGACCATGCCACTTAGCGGAACGGGTTTTCCCTCACTAATATCTCAAAAAACTTTATAAAACCATATACTGTGCTTCTACATCCACAATGGTTAAAACAATTCAAAACAGTATAATATGATGATATGCAAAATAAATGAATCAATTCAAGATCACCCATCTCCATTCATTCCAGACTACCTGTATTAATTATAGTTTCTAGGATTACTATTAACCTATTAGTTTTCATGGGCTAACTAATAACCAGTTAAACATCTATGAACTCCCTGTCTAATTACATAGTTTTCATGGGACCACTAAGAACCTATTGGTAACTCCAATATCTTGCTCTTATCCTAGTTTTTATGGGTTGACTAGGAACCTATTGTTAACTCCAATATCCTTTCTTCTTACTCTAGTTTTCATGGGTTAACTAGGAACCTATTAACATCTGTCGATATTTCATTCGGATATAGGTTTCATGGGCTAACTACAAACCTACCGGCCTCTGCCAGTATCCAGTCATAGTTTTCATGGACTTACTATGAACTTGTTTATCTGACATCTTCATTTATACATAGTTTTCATGGGCAAAATATGAATCTGCCTTTCTAACATCTTCCTTTATACAAAATTTTCATGGGATAACTATGAACCTATTGGCCACTGCCAATATCTTTTCCTATACACAGTTTTCATAGGCTTACTGAGAACCTATTGGCCCCTACCAATATCTTTCTTTCATATTTTAGCATCCTATACTATGGTCTTTCTGATCTCCTGGATGCAGTTCTACTAATTCAGGAGCTTAATCAATTTATATTCACTACTGGGTTAACCTAACTGGTTCTTCTATCCTTCATCACCAAAATGCAGTTATGGGTCCATTATAAAGTGAATATACTTACATTTGAAGAAGCAAACATAACAACATAGCATTATCACTCCTGTGAGTTTAACATAAAACCTGTTTAATCCTTTTAACCTTTTATTTTATCAAAGAAAGCTTCTTCTCAAAATCATTATAAAACTCCTTTAATTTAGCCATGGGATTTTCCTTTAAAAATAGAGTTTGGATTATAAAATCTTTTGATACATTCGAAACCTAGCCTTCGACTTCATAAGATAGCCTCCATCGAAAGCCTCAAAAATCTATCGTCAAAACATTAGGCTGTTGCTTTTTAATACTCTAAAATCTACCTTTCGAATATATTAAAGTATTAGCATTTAACTCTAGAAGCTTAGCTTCAAAACCAGTTGAAAGTACCCATTTCGACAACAATGGAAGTAACCCATCCAAAATCATCGACAGTACCCCTTTCAAAAGCATCGGGCTTACACTTAAAATACTATATGTATCAAAGTGAATACAGGCGAAAGCATCTCTTTCGAAACCATCCTTTATCATATAAAATATTAAGGAATATAATGGAGTCGGCACCATCCTTTCGGAAGCATAAAAGCATCCGAGTAAAATAGTGAAAGGTTGGCATTGAAACCCCTTTCGAAACCATCTCCTTCGAAACCCCTAACCCCTTTCAAAAGCTACAGGAAGTGGCTTGAACTTATAAAACTTAATACCTTTCGATGGCATTGATACCTTCAATAACGTAGAAAGGTAATAAAACGGCAGCAGGTTTTTATCTAGGTCGAAACCCTTTATTTCAAAAACATTTCATAACTCATTCGAAAGTAAACTTAAGTTAATGGCAACCCTTTCGAAATCTTTTAAAACCTCTTTCAAAACCATTTGCTTTGACTTCATCGAAGCTAAAACAAAACATTGGTAGGTGCTTTTCTTTTAAAATCAAACTAAGGTTTCGACTCCTTCGGAAGTCATGCTTTCGACATCTTACCTTTCGCCTTCCTCCAAAAGAATGCGTACCATCTTTATGATACCTTATTTATTGGTTTTGACTTAGTAGGTTGATTAGGATGAAGGCGGAAGCTTCTGTGTCGAAAGGCACTTTCCTAAGTTGGTGGAACCAATTTTTCTGAGCGAACCAGGTTTAATTCTTGTTAAAGTAAACTTTTCTCTAACTAACATGCCACATTCAACTCTAGATTGGTTGCCTTAACTTTTTCAAATTCTTTTTCAAAAATAACTGTCGTTAATGCAGATCTAAACCATGGTTAAGTTAATCAAATAAGCCCTTCCAATTTTTGCAAAGAAGTCCTTCTAAAATAATTTATTTTGCATAGCAAATCACTTTGGAAAAATCCCTAAAAATTCCAGAAATTCACTAATCATGTTGTCTAAGATATCAAAATTCTAGACTCAAATTCTCTATATATTTTCCAAAATAAATTTATAAACCCAAATAAACATATTTTCCTTTCAAAATTTATAATAATCTTTCAATTACTTGGAAAATTATCAAAATTGAAATCCACTCCAAAATCATGTTTCTCATAACATAAAACTTTCCCATGGCATTTAAACATCTATATATCTCGGTTTTGACCTAAAACCGTGCAAAAACTCATTTAAACAATCTTGTTTAAATCGTATATATCATAAATCAAGCATATCATCATCCAATATGTCATAAAAACGAATTTACCCTTAAATCCAAAAATGTACGATTCAAAACCAAATAGAGATGGAATTATTATTCACCTTGATCTATATAGGAGATTGGATTGAGATTGATTTCCCTTAAGCTTAATTTTCTAGCTTTAATTTTGAATTCTTCTTCCTTATTGGCCGGTCGTTCATTTCTCTTGCGTTTTAGATTTTAAAATGACGTGAATGAGAAATGAAATGGTGGGAAGAAATATATATATGGTAAGATTATGGGCATCAAATTCCAATTATACTCTTATGTAATTCGTTTAACCTATAAACCATTCTTAAGCCCATTAATTAGTTTATTAGGCATGACCTCAAATAATTAATTCAAATCTCAACCCCTTATCACTTAACATTTGCATTATTCTATTTAATTTATATAACTAAATCTCCTGAATAATGTTATCAAATATTAGGTGTGTTATAAATGTGCACCCTCATTAATTGAATAAGTTAAGAGGAAGGAAATGAAAAGTTTTCTTCTTTAAATAAATTTATGCCCCGTTATTAATTGAATAACATAAGAGGTAGAAAATGAAAAGTTTCTTTCTCTAAATAAATTTAGCAAGTTATTGTTACACACAAATATGTACATAAGAGTATATTTGATACTCTGATTTACATTCATATTAAATTAAAGTAAAACTTTATTTATAAATTTAAATAAAATATTGATTTTATTTAAAAGAAACTTAGAAAAGTTTTAAGTATATTGAGACTTCATAGACCCATTAAAAATCCAAAGTGGCTAATTTTTTTGAAATTCATTCATTTCTTCTGCTGCAGGCTGGCCCAATCCTTCAATGGCCTAATAGCCTATGCGGTCTAAATTAGTCATGTTATGGCTAACTAATTAAGCTTGCGCACTTAGTACGGTGTCTATAAAGTTGATGTCTAGAATGAATTGGGTAATCAAGTACCTTGTCCTACCTGGTTACCTGCTTGGCCTAAAAGGTGATGTGAGCCCAAAGGTTGCCCCTGGTAGAAAATGCCCAATTTGAATCGGGCCTTGGGCTAATTTTCAAAACAGTTTTGAAAATTAAGACATTATTTTAAATTTAAAATAAAAACATGTTTATTATAAAAGGTTATAATAAAACATAAGTTTTCAAAATGTTTGAAAAGATAATGAAAACTTCAAAATGTTTGAGACTATTGAAATACTAATTTTGAAATTTATAAATTTATTAATAATATTAAGAAAATAAATTAATTAAATGAGTTAATTAATTAATACTTATATGCATGTATTATATATGTTGATATATGTCATATTATTTTAAATTGTTTGAGATAATATAAGTATACATGTATGTATATAAGATAAATTTTGAAATTAATATTAGAAAATTTAATTAAATAAATTAGTTAAATGTTAATTAATTAAATAAAATATGCATATATAAGATATATGTGTTATATTATAAAGGTTATAGTATACGTTATAATGGTTATAGTAGAAATGTCCAATATAAATGTTGTATTGGAATACTAATATAAAATTAATTAAAAAGTTAACTAATTTAAATTAATTAAGTTTTAATTAAATAAGTTTTAATTAAATAAAATATTATACATAAGACTATCATATAAGTAATATGAAATATAAAATTTATGTAACAATAAAACTTATATGATATGAATGTATAAACTAAAGGCGGAAAATTAAAGAAACTCAAATAGACTTAAGGAATAAATACATATGTAAATGTATATATACCGTGATTTCTGATGTGTCTGACACTTAAATTATGAGAGTATTTCATGAGAATACATTATTCCGTAAGTCGATATCACTAGATATAATATATTAAAGATTATGAATCTTCAATATAATGTTGTCCTCTACCATATATATTAATAAATTACTTGCATGCTCCTTAGTTGTTGAGAAAACTCGAGCTAGGGATGTTATGTGTAGTATTATTAATAAATTGAGTAGACGAGGTAAGATAACTATATATATTTATTAAGCAAACTCAAGGTATATATACTATACTTAGGCCGTCACAATATGGTAAGTATGAATGATAATCTCTTTCGATTTGTTGAGAAAACTCAAGGTTGAAATGAGATTAGGACAAGGAAACATGGGTTAAGCGTTGTATGTGATACAACCGATAAGGAGCCATCCATCGTTTGTAGGGTTATGATTTGTTGAGAAAACTCAATGTTAAAATACCATGACAGACTAGTCCTAACACCTACTAGTGAAGTCAAGAGACTTCTATGTTTCATCTTAGGGTTTGGAGAAACATAAAGGACTAATGGGAGCCTTATTAGAAAAATGAAACGTAACATCCAACCTTTCTAATATTTCAAGAACATATACTAAATAATGTTATAATTATCCACAATGATAAATTGTGCATTTAATATGATTGATAAAATGTTCATCAATTAACATATACAAACAAACTGAATTGAAAGTTAAAAAATGGAAATATAATACCCACTATTAAATTCCTATTACATGTTAATATCTCAACACCCATGCAATTTCCTGATTTTACAACTACTAAATACATTCATGGTTTGGTCACTTGCGCATTTATTTAGTCAAGACCATGTATTGCATTATATGAGTTTCGAACTCTAAAAAGCAATACAGGACTATGGATATTTGATCCATATTCAATTTCGTATAAATGTTATATGGTGAACGGTCAATGTTTGTAATGCATAATATTTCGATAAAATTAGTTCATCTGAAATGCCAAATAAACCTTAGTGCGAGATTGAGTATTCAACTTGATTGATTACAAAAGGGATCATATTGTGTTAATATAGCACAAGACTAAAAACTACAAGATAGATCTAAGAACTCGATCATTGAAATGTCCTTTTGGTCGGTTTACGTAAAGTGCAACATATTTGATGTCCTTAAATGTTAAGCGTAATCGAATGTGATTTTGTAAAGAGTTTGTTATGATATTGTAGTAATGTTTTCTTTTGAATAGTTTGACTGTTTGAAAGGAAAACAAATGTATAAGAATAAATGCAATTTAAGGTACAGTTGGGATGAATAGAGTGAATAATCATGTCTGCTTCATAAAGAAACAAAGGAAACGAGAATTGTAATAATAGTGGTTGATACTTAACATTGGAATAAGAAATGTGATTTATATTCTGAAATGTATTTTCATATATAAAATTGTTTTTTCTTACATTTATTTCTTTGAGTTCAGGATATTTGATCAAAGAACTCTCCAACGTAAACTAGTTGTAGTATATATGAGATAAATAATTTATATTAAGTGAATGATGGACCTCCAAATTTAGTATGCTATTGTAGCAACAGCGGAAATAGTAGGAGCATGCCATATAGCACTTATTGATTGCATCATATTGTGAAAATTGTTTTCGTAAAACGTACCGAAAATGATTTATGAAATTATGACTATTTTTGGGTATCAAATGAGAATTAGGCATAGCTATATGTCAATACGAATATTATGAATATTCTTTGTTAAATAAAACAATAATGTGGTAATTTTTTTATAACAAAAGTTATGCATGGAAAATACAAAAGTATCTAATATTATTTACGGTTGTTTTGGAATTATAGACTAATTCGTAGTTTTGAGAAATAATTTTATTGTATGATTTTGAATCATATGATACTTGTTAGATATATCTCAAACAATAAAGGGCTATGGACCTATTTAGTGGGAGTATCATAAGAGTTGATGATTCGAATTGATACATATAGATGTATGCAGTCTTAATTCTATAAATACCAAAACGGTTCCACGTACTTTGTCATATTCACCGATGAGTTATCGTCGGCATGGACATGTGTATTTGATACACTTGTAGTATGTATATGGTAAACTTATAGAATATAAAATAGAAGCAAATAAAATAACATTCGATAGAAATGATTTGATTTTATCGAAGGAGTGAGTGTATTGGAAAATGTTCAAAGATTCAATCTCAAAATTACTCCTCTTTGTGGTACATAATGATGCATCGATATGAAGTAATCAAACTTTGTTGGACAATGTACGATTAATTGTGAGTGAAGTTGAGTTAGTTTCTTTCTATAAGGTAATGTGCTTAAGGGTAGTACACAAGGTTAATATTATTTCATCCGAATAACAATTTACAAAATTTTACAAGAAAATGGTTTATAAGAAACTCCAACATATCATAGGCCAAAGAGTTGGTAGGTTGTGCGAGTCAAAAGATTGTACATAATAATTGTTCATGAGGGATCTTGAATGAATCTCATTAAAAGGATTTTGAAATGATTGTCATTGGATGACATATTTATGTTTCGAACATAATTTTTGTAGAATAAAACCAAATCAGTTTTATAAATAAAGAAATTCATAAAACTTTATGCATACCTATCTTATTGCACTGAGAAACAATCGTTGTTTCAAAATATACCAACTTCATTGTGAAGAATTTTTTTAAGGAATTATTGGTAGTAAAATGGATTTGGATACAATCCATAGATCGAACTGATTATATGAGATGAAATGAAACTAATTAGCCTAAACGAATACATAACAATAAAATGTCTAATAAGTATTCTTACATATCAAAGAGAAACTATGAGTTTCTTATTAATGTCGAAAATATATAATCCTAGGTTGCTTAATTAAACCATTGAGTGTGTTAACTCTATATGATATAATACGCAAATCCAAAGGAATTCCAAGCACGCCATCAAAATATATATTTTGGTGGTCATAACTGAAGTGGTATGATCCACTGACCACGACCGTGTCTTTATAAGCAAGACTAATGCAGTTGGAATTAAATGAGCAATGTTGATAAGAATAACATCGCAAATTTCAATTGTTGAAATTAGCGTAATAGTTTCGGTATTCAACATGATCAAATTAATTTGAATTTACTCAAAAAATTATCGCTCGATAAGCCCTAACGTTTTGTTACATATGTATTGAAACAGAAAATTCTAAATAACGATTTAGAGTAAGCTTTTTATACATATTAACCCAAAATGTCTCAAAGTTAGTGGGAGCGATATTGAGTTTGTGAATCTTTGGATATGATCCAAGAAATGATACGAAAGTATCATTTTATAAGCATCAAGATTGAAGGATATGATCCAAGAAATAATACGAATGTATTATTTTATAAGCATCAAGACTTAATATGTATTTTGATAGAATTATCAAATAGTTTGATTTTCAATCAAAGTGCAGAGAAAGCATGTGTTCATAAGAAAGAACGTTAAAAGCTACATTGATATTTCTAAACTATAAGTAAACAACACATTGTTGATTTTAATGATGTACTTGCGTTAAAATTGGCCTTAGTTATTTTAATACTCAACATTTGATTAATAAATGATGTCATTTATAGTAAGTATAAAAGATGTCAGAATGTCCCAAATGATATGCAAAAACACCTTATTAAAATGTTTAATACGGAACATGTAATATTGATTCCTTTGCATTAGAAAAAATAATTATCATGCATATTATGTTGTCTATGATATCAAGATTTTTTTTATGTATTTGATACATGAAGCAAATATCAAATCCAAATTAATATCACTAAAAGGTTGTTTGAAGTGTTCTCATGTATTTTTGAAATACTAGAGAATTATTTACATAAACAAAAAATCCTTATAAAGGAGTATTCGAACTCAAACTTCACAAGTCATATTGAACGTAGTATGTCAATAATAAATTCAAGTTAAGAATCTTTAGGTTGGAACTATTCCAAATAAAAGACCGTGGCTTATTCAATGGAAAAAGTCTATGTACATCACCTTGAATATTGCTGTAACGACCCAACTTCCAAACTCCAGGAAGTCGCATCGCTAAGAAGAAAGAAAGGGATAGAAAAGAGAAAAGAAAAGAAAGAAAGAACAGACAACATCAGAATCTCACAGCGGAATCGAATAAATTATAATATATCACATAAAACTTTACATAGTATAATATACATCAGAGTAATACAGCTAATACAACACAAAACTAGACAGTTATAAACATCTGTCTAGCATTTACAATACAAGTATATCAAAGAAACAGATACAACTCAAACACAGCGGAACTTCTAAATATATCTACACGCTGAAGCCTCCTGCTCCATTATCTCCTCTAGAAACTCGTCAAAGCAATCCTGAAACACTTGACTACTCATACATAATATGAGTACCCAAGAGTTTAATAAAACAGAAAATAAACACTCAGGTCAGACAGGGGTCTTGTGTGAGTAAACGGGGATAAAAGTTGCTTAACTTTAGAAAATCCTTTGAAAACAAAAGGTATCACGTAAGACTTCCCACACATAAACATGGAAAAGTTTTTACCTTACGCTAACCAAAACATTTGATAGGAAATCCAGTGATATTATAATAGTGTCTAGGGTTTTCAAAATAAAATACAAAAATAGCTGGAATGCTTACATCTCACTTCCAACTAGTTGCGCACAATCAAAACCGTACAGGCACTTATTGGATTATGGATTCCATCAATGGCAGGGCTACTGGGGTACCGTCTGTCACAGTACGTGGCCTAGATCACCGTACCG
This sequence comes from Allium cepa, assembly GCA_030765085.1. NCBI lineage: Eukaryota > Viridiplantae > Streptophyta > Magnoliopsida > Asparagales > Amaryllidaceae > Allium > Allium cepa. The sequence goes on along the minus strand of CM060942.1, from coordinate 378,341,789 downwards.
AGGAGTACTCCCACTCCCCTGCAACACAAAGCCGGACCCGTTCCTTACTGAACAGTTCCGAACAAGACCACCCCGTAGATTGGTCGTCACCAACTGCCACACAGCCGGATATAAAGGGACCTCTAGACAGGGGTAAATCATGCTCTCAAGTGGGTGCTACCCACGAAGATTTGCTGCACCTCCCCTATTTTAGCCATTCCCGGTTGATGAGGCTTGAGGATACGATTACCTTTATAGGACATATAAATCTTAGAATGCTCATCGTCCACCTGACGATGCTCTGAATGCCTTCAATCTATACAAGTTCGTTCCGGGTTCGAACGAAACAGAAGGCATTATCTCATTACACTCGTATTGGAATCACCCTCAGAGTTAACGACGATAACCCTTGCACTCTAAATCACCATCTCGAATCTATAAGTACTATTCCGTCAACTCATTACGGAATCACCCGCAGAGTTATACTGACGTATAGCCCTTACACCTCGAGTCTTCACTTGCTCCACTTGAATTAACGACCTAACGTTTAATTGGAATCAATGTGGTTTTCGGATATCCAAATATGGAATCCGGATCCCGGTCTCATCGAAACCAAACGCCATCTTAATATCCAAGTTGTATTTAAGGTTAAACAATTAACTTATTTTATTATTATCTATTTCACATAGATAGATAAACTACATCTAACAATAGATAATCTCATTCATATCATAAGCAGATAATCTGTATCATCCATAAACAGATAATTATCACAACCAAATAATCCATCACAAACCATCATACTTAAACCAATCATCCATATCATACAGATACAACTAATCTCATTACTGAGATCACAACCATTCAATCAATAACATCCATAAGCAATATTTATTAACCAACAATTATAATTAATTTAAAATGAATTAAATTAATTACAACCATCTCTAATTAATTTAAAATAAATTAAAGTAATTAACACTTCTATAAATCCTGCTTAACATCCATTAATTAATTAACCCAGTTAATTAATTCACTTCCTAAGTATTAAACTTGATTAAACATCTTTGATTGATCATTCACTAATTACAATAAGTAATTAGTACTAAATTAATTTCATAAATTAATTAACCTTAATCATAAGTAATTAACCTTTAATTACTCATTTATTAATTAATTATAATTAATTATATTTATCCTTAATTAATTACAATTAATTAATCACTTAATTTGATTATTACTAAATCAAACAATCCTTAATTACATCATTATTTATAATAATAATGATCTCTACTATTTAATAAATTACTTAATTAAAATTAACTACATTTAGTAATTAGTCTAACTATTAATCACCTTGATTAATATTAAATTAAGTAATTAACTATCTTTAATTACTTATTAACAAATTAATTATCCAATAATCAATCATTAATTAATTCCTTAATTAATTACAAAAGTAATTATCCAAATTACAAATTACATTCCAGTAATTATCATTATTACTTCCCTAAGCAATCCTGCTCCATTACATTAAGTAATTACATTCTTAAAATCATCAAATGATTTATTAAAATTAATTAAGCTAAATTAATTAACTTAAATACATCACATATTAAAATTAATTACATTAATTAATTACTTAATTATCCTTAGATAATTATCACCAATTATTAATTAACATCATTTCATTAATTATATACTTAAGAAAATTTGAATTAGATTAATTAATAATAAATCATTTCCAATTAAAATTAACCTAAACCATTATTTAAAGGTCAAATAATTAAGTAAAATCCTTAATTATTTCAAAATAATTTAATTACTTATTAAATGACTCATTAAAATTCAAAATGTATTAAAACAATACATTTCTAAAATTTAATTCAAATTCCAATTTTATTTAAAGATTCAAATGTTTAATTATTTAAACATTGATCTAAATTAAATAATTATAAAACCTTACAATAAAATGAATGTTAAGAACATTCATTACCTAACTATAAAGAGAGATTTAAAATTAATTACTTGATTAAAATAGATTAAGCCTTTGGAAAAAAATTGATTTGTTTAACTTCAAATCAACATTAAACACTTCATATTTATTCAGGTATTAAAGAATAAATTCTTCAAGTTTTAAAGCTTACCTGAAATCAAATTTTATTTCCAAATCTATTTTTATACATTTGAACATGTTCATTTTTTTTTTTACAAACTGGTTTGAAATCAAAACTGTTCCAAAGAAATTTGAAACTGTTTTTAACTAAATTTCAAAACCAATTTAAATCTTGTTTAAATCATTTAAATCTGCTCAAAATTTAAAACTCAAATAAACTCTTTAAATTAAAAATCAGGTTTAAAAGATAACCTGAAACTATTTTAAATCTTGACTTAAACCCAGATTAAATTTTGTTTAAAATTTAAGATTCTCATTTTCAAAAACTTTAAATTTCAAACTACATTTTAATTCAGTTTTCAACTTCCACCTAAAATCAAATTCCCACACAAAAATTTAAATTTCATTCAAATGTTAGAAATTGCAAAGCTACAGGATTTTAAACCTGAAACTGTTTTGTTTTAAAACTTGATTTAAAACAGAATTTAAAACTTGTTTAAATTTAAAAGTTTCATTTTTAAAAACTTTGAATTTCAAACCTCGTTTGAAATTAGATTTAACTTCCATTTAAATCAGATTCTAACTAAAAAAAATATGAATTCACTTAACTAAAAACTGCAAAATTTACTCTCTGGCTTTAAACCTGCAAACTGTTTTAAACTCCTGATTTAAAACAGAATTTTAAATCTTGTTTAAATTTAAGATTTTACTTTTAAAAACTTTGAATTCAAAGCTACATTTGAATTCAAATTCAAGTATTACCTGAATCAAGTTTTCAACTTAAAATGTGAATTTATTCAAAAATTTAAACTACTAAACTTCTCAGGCTTAAACCTGAAACAGTTTTAAATTTTGATTTAAAACAGGATTAAAACTTGTTTAAATTTTAGATTTTCATTTTTTAAAAACTTTGAATTCAAAACTTTATTTGAATTCAGTTTCTACTCCCACCTAAAATCAAATTCCCACTCTAAAATTAAAATTTCATTCAACATGAGAAAAACTGCAAAACAACTTTCAGGTTTAAAACCTGAAACAGTTTTAATTTTGATTTAAAACCAAACTTTAAACTTGTCTAAGACATTTCATTTTTTTAAAAGCTTTGAATTCAAACTCTATTTAAATTCAGTTTCAATTCATACATGAATCAAATTCCTGCACTAGAATTTGATTTCCATTCAAAAGATTATTATTTTTTTAAAAAAAAACTGCAAATGCTCTCTGGTTAAAAAAAAAACTGTAGCCAAAAACCCGAGACACTCAACCAACTACTTCGAGTTTCCATCCCTGTTTCTTCGAGTCAAAAATAAAAATACCCGAGCAATGACTCGAGTTAAAACCCTGCACACTACTAATATGTTCCTGAGTTCAACATGCAACCAAATCAAAACCTGGAAACCAATTCACCTGTCTCTCTCTCCCTGATCATTAAATACCAAATTTACTCCATTCCTACATCCATACTCCGCTAACATGAAGCATCAAACACCCTAAATCCACTAGCTTAACAGATTATTTTCAAATTTTCCTATTTCTGTTTTGAAACAGAAATGTCTTTCCCTAACAGTTTATTTAAAACTGTAATGTAGTTTTTAGAATTCCTAATTTTCAAAAGCAATTCAAGCAATATTGGTGAATTCAAGAATTATCAAGTTTTGGAATTCCTACTTCCTGGGTTTTCACTGTAACTTTAAACTTTGTACAGTTTTAACCAAATATACTTATCTGAATCCATTCTTAAAAGCAAGAACACAATGTTATTAACCATTTCTTTTTAGTAATCAAAGCCAAATTCTAATTATGTAGTGATATATGAATTCATTTGTGATAAAGATGGTCAGTTATCAACAACAGAGCACACAAAAAATGAAATACTCAGAAACAAGTATGCAAGCAATATCCCACTCACAAACACATATTCATATTCAAACTCAAACAATCATTAGAGACATATTACTACACATACAATAAACTTCATCCAGATTTTAAAAGGAAGAACTGTTTTTAAGATAAAAAGGTTTACTCACCTTATAAATTTGAAGAATGCAGAAAACAGACTTAAGTGCAGAAACAATTTTCCAGAGATGCAATCTGAAGTGCATGTTGATCTTGGCTTGCATTTGATTACAGAAGTTGCTTGCCAGTAGTTGTTGATGATGCATGCAGATCCCATTCTCAAATGCACAGATTTGAAGTTGAATTATGGAAGAAAGAGATTGCAGATTGGAGTTGTTGTTATCTTGTATTTTGATGAAATTGATTTGTAGATTTGTAGGATTTAGATGCAGATTTGAAGAAGTTTGGTTTGCAGATTTGATTGAAGATGTATGCAGATTTGTAATTTGCAGTTTTGAAGTTGAATGCAAAATTTAAAAACATGCATTTTTTGTTTGAATTGGGTTTTGAAATTCCTTTTTCAAAATTTGGTTTTCAATTTCCTTTTCTAAAATCTGATTTTCAGATTTCATTTGAAGATAATGTTTTAACAAAATGTAATGTTATGTTTTCTTATCAATATAACTTAAATTTTAAGAAAAATAAATAAGCTTGCCACTTGTTGTATTAAGATGTAATAAATTTACAAGTGTCTACTTATTAGTTTAAAAATTTAACACATGTACATTTCAATAAAAAGAGAATTCTAAACTTATATATGTATTAGAATTTATCTTAACTATTTCAAACTTAATTTAGCATGTTACAAATGTTTATTAACATCTAGTCTATAAATGAATACATATAAACTTTTTTTAATGTTTGTTTAATTATTTTTAAAATAATTATTCTTTATAAATCTAAATTTCAAAAGAGAAGAATGAATTAAATCTATTTCAAAAAGAGAAACAATTTTAAAATAAGCAAAACAAACTTTTATTATAAAACAAAATTAAACTATATTTATTTTATAAACCAAAATAAATGCCCGCTTATATTTCTATAAAAATATAAGAAAGATTTTTAATAGTTTACAATACTAACTTAAATTAATTTAAATCCATTTACAATTTATTCATATATATATAAATTAGAAAATACCCTTAATTAAATAATAAATTAAAATTAAATCTTCTATTTACAATGTATAAACATTTATTCATCATAAATAAAATATTTTTAAATCAGTTAAGAAAGATTATTTATTACTTAAATATTTTTAACTTTTGAAAACAATATCATTTAACAAACTAAATAATTATTAATTTTCAAAAGAAAATTCCAGTTTAAATTAAATTATTAAATCAATATTTCACATTTTAAAATAATTATTGAAGAAATTATTAAATAATTATTGCCTAAATTTCCGGGACATCACATTCCTTCCCCCTTAAAAGAGTTTCGTCCCCGAAATTTAAAAGCAAAGGTAATTTAATAATCCCATACAGATTTTAAATTTAAAAAGAGCAAACATATGCTATCAACCAAATACTAGCAATCATAGCAACCAATTCAAACAAACAATTCTAATTACCCAGACAAAATTCTGGATAGAATTTCGTAGAGTTTCCCAAGTACAAACACCGGGACACTCGCCCTACAGAATCTAAACTAGCTACACCACTCAGATCTAGAGCTCCTATATATCTAGATCTATAAATCTAAACAGAATACAGGACTACAGACAAGTCCTGATCAACTCCCAAACCTCTCAGAACTACTGATTCTAAAACCAGAGATAAACCATACACGTACTCCCTCAGAGATACGTGAAAAACAAAACAAATTCCAGCCATCCGAACTGGCAATTCAATCCCGTAGACCAAACACTCAACTCCCAAGTGAAAACAGAAAGATCCAATACTCATATCCACAAATCTCTCGTATCGATCCTGGGCTGCCTTCAACCTTCTGGATCAATCAAATCTACCACACAAACTCTACTACACAAATATCAGAAGTCTTCAGACAAACTATTCTCTCTGGAAAACAAACAGATACAAAACAATCAAGTCTTCAGATCTAAAATAAATTTCCTGTAGAAATCCTCTGATCCAAGACAAAACTCAAATTCCCAAAGAATCGGGTGCTGCTTCTATCCTGAAATAGTTGCCACCATGCTTCCACTGTGCAACTCTGATTCAAGAATGTTGTTGATGAACACAAGTATAAACTTGATCAACTTATCCCGGAATATTGTTCATCAAATTCCATAAAATCTCAGTGACCTATCTGATTCAGTCATAACACACAACAAAAATTACATAGAGAACCTCCGAACCATCGCAAGTCACTTTTGCGATCCCACTCCGTTCAGATTCCAAGAAAACATTCTCACCATACAATCAGAACAGCTAAAGCCTTCAAATAAAAGAAGAAACTAGTGGTTTACCTCCAACCACAAACATCCCACCCAACTGAGCTTCCAAAAGAAATGGACAAGCTACACCATATGCCCGGACTACTGACAGAAGAATCACAGAGATTTCTGAACCAACGAAGAAACAGGACACTCACTGCTGCTACTGCTGCCAAAACTTCCTTATCCAAAAGCTCATCAAACCTCAAAGCTACAACAGCCTCTTCACAATAGAGCCTTCCAGATATACAGATATCTCTCAGGAGACTCGCTCCTAAACCAAACATAAAACACTCTGCCAAACTGAGTCTCAAACTCAAATATAGACAGAACTCCTTCCTAAGGTTTCCATGATACCATTACTGGCTTCATAACTCCCAACTAACCCAAACTCAAGAAAATCCACTCACACGAGTGCAATCCAGCTTACAAATCCAAAGATAAACTCTGAATCTTGAAAAGATTTCCTTCAGAGATTGGTGAAATCCTTCACACCAAACTACCAAGCTACTCAAGATGCCCAACACTGCCTTAGCAGATCACTTCCAAGTTCAAACACTCGAACTCCAAACATTGATAGTTGTGTTACACACACCACTACCCTATCTACCTTTATTACTTATTGTAAAACCTGAACAGGTAACCCAACAAATAGGTAGAAATAAATAAATAAATATATTTATATTCAAAATTACAAATACGCTCTCTCAAAACAGACACCACTACAGAGCCTAGGTATTCACTCAACCTAAATGCTCTGATACCACTTTGTAACGACCCAACTTCCAAACTCCAGGAAGTCGCATCGCTAAGAAGAAAGAAAGGGATAGAAAAGAGAAAAGAAAAGAAAGAAAGAACAGACAACATCAGAATCTCACAGCGGAATCGAATAAATTATAATATATCACATAAAACTTTACATAGTATCATATACATCAGAGTAATATAGCTAATACAACACAAAACTAGACAGTTATAAACATCTGTCTAGCATTTACAATCCAAGTATATCAGAGAAACAAATACAACTCAAACACAGCGGAACTTCTAAATATATCTACATGCTGAAGCCTCCTGCTCCATTATCTCCTCCAGAAACTCGTCAAAGCAATCCTGAAACACTTGACTACTCATACATAATATGAGTACCCAAGAGTTTAATAAAACAGAAAATAAACACTCAGGTCAGACAGGGGTCTGGTGTGAGTAAACGGGGATAAAAGTTGCTTAACTTTAGAAAATCCTTTGAAAACAAAAGGTATCACGTAAGACTTCCCACACATAAACATGGAATTTTTTTTACCTTACGCTAACCAAAACATTTGATAGGAAATCCAGTGATATTATAATAGTGTCTAGGGTTTTCAAAATAAAATACAGAAATAGCTGGAATGCTTACATCTCACGTTCCTACATAGTTGGGCACAATCAAAACCGTACAAGCACTTATTGGATTATGGATTCCATCAATGGCAGGGCTACTGGGGCACCGCCCGTCACAGTACGTGGCCTAGATCACCGTACCGAGGAGTACTCCCACTCCCCTGCAATACAAAGCCAGACCCGTTCCTTACTGAACAGTTCCGAACAAGACCACCCCGTAGATTGGTCGTCACCAACTGCCACACAGCCGAATATAAAGGGACCTCTAGACAGGGGTAAATCTTGCTCTCAAGTGGGTGCTACCCACGAAGCTTTGCTGCACCTCCCCTGTTTTAGCCATTCCCGGTTGATGAGGCTTGAGGCTACGATTACCTTTATAGGACATATAAATCTTAGAATGCTCATCGTCCACCTGACGATGTTCTGAAAGCATTCAATCCATACAAGTTCGTTCCGGGTTCGAACGAAACCGAAGAAATTATCTCATTACACTCGTATTGGAATCACCCTCAGAGTTAACGACGATAACCCTTGCACTCTAAATCACCATCTCGAATCTATAAGTACTATTCCGTCAACTCATTACGGAATCACCCACAGAGTTATACTGACATATAGCCCTTACACCTCGAGTCTTCACTTGCTCCACTTGAATTAACGACCTAACGTTTAATTGGAATCGATGTGGTTTTCGGATATCCAAATATGGAAACCCGATCCCGGTCTCATCGAAACCAAACGCCATCTTAATGTCCAAGTTGTATTTAAGGGTTAAACAATTAACTTATTTTATTATTATCTATTTCACATAGGTAGATAAACTACTTCTAACAATAGATAATCTCATTCATATCATAAGCAGATAATCTGTATCATCCATAAACAGATAATCATCACAACCATATAATCCATCACAAACCATCATACTTAAACCAATCATCCATATCATACAGATACAACTAATCTCATTACTGAGATCACAACCATTCAATCAATAACATCCATAAGCAATATTTATTAACCAACAATTATAATTAATTTAAAATGAATTAAATTAATTACAACCATCTCTAATTAATTTAAAATAAATTAAAGTAATTAACACTTCTATAAATCCTGCTTAACATCCATTAATTAATTAACCCAGTTAATTAATTCACTTCCTAAGTATTAAACTTGATTAAACATCTTTGATTGATCATTCACTAATTACAATAAGTAATTAGTATTAAATTAATTTCATAAATTAATTAACCTTAATCACAAGTAATTAACCTTTAATTACTCATTAATTTATTAATTATAATTAATTATATTTATCCTTAATTAATTATAATTAATTAATCACTTAATTTGATTATTGCTAAATCAAACAATCCTTAATTACATCATTATTTATAATAATTAATGATCTCTACTATTTAATAAATTACTTAATTAAAATTAACTACATTTAGTAATTCGTCTAATTATTAATCACCTTGATTAATATTAAATTAAGTAATTAAATATCTTTAATTACTTATTGACAAATTAATTATCCAATAATTAATCATTAATTAATTCCTTAATTAATTACAAAAGTAATTATCCAAATTACTAATTACATTCCCGTAATTATCATTATTACTTCCCTAAGCAATCCTGCTCCATTACATTAAGTAATTACATTCTTAAAATCATCAAATGATTTATTAAAATTAATTAAGCTAAATTAATTAACTTAAATACGTCACAATATTAAAATTAATTACATTAATTAATTACTTAATTATCCTTATATAATTATCACCAATTATTAATTAACATCATTTCATTAATTATATACTTAAGAAAATTTGAATTACATTAATTAATAATAAATCATTTCCAATTAAAATTAACCTAAGCCATTATTTAAGGGTCAAATAATTAAGTAAAATCCTTAATTATTTCAAAATAATTTAATTACTTATTAAACGACTCATTAAAATTCAAAATGTATTAAAACAATACATTTCTAAAATTTAATTCAAATTCAAATTTTATTTAAAGATTCAAATGTTTAATTATTTAAACATTGATCTAAATTAAATAATTATAAAACCTTACAATAAAATGAATGTTAAGAACATTCATTACCTAACTATAAAGAGAGATTTAAAATTAATTATTTGATTAAAATAGATTAAGCCGTTGGGAAAAAATTGATTTGTTTAACTTCAAATCAACATTAAACACTTCATATTTATTCATGTATTAAAGAATAAATTCTTCAAGTTTTAAAGCTTACCTGAAATCAAATTTTATTTCCAAATCTATTTTTATACATTTGAACATGTTCATTATATTTTTTTTTTACAAACTGGTTTGAAATCAAAACTGTTCCAAAGAAATTTGAAACTGTTTTGAACTAAATTTCAAAACCAATTCAAATCTTGTTTAAATCATTTAAATCTGCTCAAAATTTAAAACTCAAATAAACTGTTTAAATTAAAAATCAGGTTTAAAAGATAACCTGAAACTATTTTAAATCTTGACTTAAACCCAGATCAAATTTTGTTTAAAATTTAAGATTCTCATTTTCAAAAACCTTAAATTTCAAACTACATTTTAATTCAGTTTTCAACTTCCACCTAAAATCAAATTCCCACACAAAAATTTAAATTTCATTCAAATGCTTGAAATTGCAAAGCTACAGGATTTTAAACCTGAAACTGTTTTGTTTTAAAACTTGATTTAAAACAGAATTTAAAACTTGTTTAAATTTAAAAGTTTCATTTTTAAAAACTTTGAATTTCAAACCTCATTTGAAATTAGATTTAACTTCCATTTAAATCAGATTCTAACTAAAATAAATATGAATTCACTTAACTAAAAACTGCAAAATTTACTCTCTGGCTTTAAACCTGCAAACTGTTTTAAACTCCTAATTTAAAACAGAATTTTAAATCTTGTTTAAATTTTAGATTTTTCTTTTAAAAACTTTGAATTCAAAGCTACATTTGAATTCAAATTCAAGTATTACCTGAATCAAGTTTTCAACTTAAAATGTGAATTTATTCAAAAATTTAAACTGCTAAACTTCTCAGGCTTAAACCTGAAACAGTTTTAAATTTTGATTTAAAACAGGATTAAAACTTGTTTAAATTTTAGATTTTCATTTTTTAAAAACTTTGAATTCAAAACTTTATTTGAATTCAGTTTCTACTCCCACCTAAAATCAAATTCCCACTCTAAAATTAAAATTTCATTCAACATGAAAAAAACTGCAAAACAACTTTCAGGTTTAAAACCTGAAACAGTTTTAATTTTGATTTAAAACCAAACTTTAAACTTGTCTAAGACATTTCATTTTTTTAAAAGCTTTGAATTCAAACTCTATTTGAATTCAGTTTCAATTCATACATGAATCAAATTCCTGCACTAGAATTTGATTTCCATTCAAAAGATTTTTTTTTAAAAAAAAACTGCAAATGCTCTCTGGTTAAAAAAAAAAATGTAGCCAAAAACCCGAGACACTCAACCAACTACTTAGAGTTTCCATCCCTGTTTCTTCGAGTCAAAAATAAAAATATCCGAGAAATGACTCGAGTTAAAACCCTGCACAATACTAATATGTTCCTGAGTTCAACATGCAACCAAATCAAAACCTGGAAACCAATTCACCTGTCTCTCTCTCCCTGATCATCAAATACCAAATTTACTCCATTCCTACATCCATACTCCACTAACATGAAGCATCAAACACCCTAAATCCACTAGCTTAACAGATTATTTTCAAATTTTCCTATTTCTGTTTTAAAACAGAAATGTCTTTCCCTAACAGTTTATTTAAAACTGTAATGTAGTTTTTAGAATTCCTAATTTTCAAAAGCAATTCAAGCAATATTGGTGAATTCAAGAATTATCAAGTTTTGGAATTCCTACTTCCTGGGTTTTCATTGTAACTTTAAACTTTGTACAGTTTTAACCAAATATACTTATCTGAATCCATTCTTAAAAGCAAGAACACAATGTTATTAACCATTTCTTTTTAGTAATCAAAGCCAAATTCTAATTATGTAGTGATATATGAATTCATTTGTGATAAAGATGGTCAGTTATCAACAACAGAGCACACAAAAAATGAAATACTCAGAAATAAGTATGCAAGCAATATCCTACTCACAAACACATATTCATATTCAAACTCAAACAATCATTAGAGACATATTACTACACATATAATAAACTTCATCCAGATTTTAAAAGGAAGAACTGTTTTTAAGATAAAAAGGTTTACTCACCTTATAAATTTGAAGAATGCAGCAAACAAACTTAAGTGCAGAAACAATTTTCCAGAGATGCAATCTGAAGTGCATGTTGATCTTGGCTTGCATTTGATTACAGAAGTTGCTTGCCAGTAGTTGTTGATGATGCATGCAGATCCCATTCTCAAATGCACAGATTTGAAGTTGAATTATGGAAGAAAGAGATTGCAGATTGGAGTTGTTGTTATCTTGTATTTTGATGAAATTGATTTGCAGATTTGTAGGATTTAGATGCAGATTTGAAGAAGTTTGGTTTGCAGATTTGATTGAAGATGTATGCAGATTTGTAATTTGCAGTTTTAAAGTTGAATGCAAATTTAAAAACATGCATTTGTTGTTTGAATTGGGTTTTGAAATTCCTTTTGCAAAATCTGGTTTTCAATTTCCTTTTCTAAAATCTGATTTTCAGATTTCATTTGAAGATAATGTTTTAACAAAATGTAATGTTATGTTTTCTTATCAATATAACTTAAATTTTAAGAAAAATAAATAAGCTTGCCACTTGTTGTATTAAGATGTAATAAATTTACAAGTGCCTACTTATTAGTTTAAAATTTTAACACACGTACATTTCAATAAAAAGAGAATTCTAAATTTATATATGTATTAGGATTTATCTTAACTATTTCAAACTTAATTTAGCATGTTACAAATGTTTATTAACATCTAGTCTATAAATGAATACATATAAACTTATTTTAATGTTTGTTTAATTATTTTTAAAATAATTATTCTTTGTAAATCTAAATTTCAAAAGAGAAGAATGAATTAAATCAATTTCAAAAAGAGAAACAATTTTAAAATAAGCAAAACAAACTTTTATTATAAAACAAAATTAAACTATATTTATTTTATAAACCAAAATAAATGCTCACTTATATTTCTATAAAAATATAAGAAAGATTTTTAAAAGTTTACAATACTAACTTAAATTAATTTAAATCCATTTACAATTTATTCATATATATATAATTAGAAAATACCCTTAATTAAATAATAAATTAAAATTAAATCTTCTATTTACAATGTATAAACATTTATTCATCATAAATAAAATATTTTTAAATCAGTTAAGAAAGATTATTTATTACTTAAATATTTTTAACTTTTGAAAACAATATCATTTAACAAACTAAATAATTATTAATTTTCAAAAGAAAATTCCAGTTTAAATTAAATTATTAAATCAATATTTCACATTTTAAAATAATTATTGAAGAAATTATTAAATAATTATTGCCTAAATTTCCGGGACATCACAATTGCCACAATAAAAATAATGTATATAAAATTACAAAGTGCACAAATTTAAAAATGAGCATTCCGATGATGTCGAAATGTTTTATAAAACATATCCTTAAACAAATGAAACTACCTCTTTCGAAAGCATTGGGTTTATTATTTGAAAACATCATTTGGGTCAAATGGGTCATATATGAAAATATCTCCTTCGAAATACTTATAAAGTTATTTTAGGGAAAAAGTTGATGGTGTCGGAACCATCAACTCGAAAGCACAGCTTTTAAAATTAAATCTTCGAAAGATACAGTCGACTCTATTCCCTTTGAAACCCTCAATCCCTTTTTGAAAGCATTTAGGAAGTGGATTAACTTAAATAAAAAAGGATAACCTTTCAAAAGCATTGGTGGCTTCAATACAGTCAAAAGATAGAATAGTGGCTAGGTTTCGACTAGGTCGGAACCACTCCTTTCAAAAGCATTGATCTATAGAAAAAGATACCCTTTCGATAGCTATTTATAAAGACCCTTTCGAAAGCATGACTTTCGACTATGTCGAAAGCTTTAAGTAAAACAAGCAAGTATCTAGCTTTCAAAAACAAATAATGGTTTCGACCCTATAGGGTATCGACTTGGTCGAAAGCTCTTAAAAAACTAGGCAGTCGTTTATCTTTTAAAAGTAAACATTGGTTTCGAATCTAACGAAAGCATTACTTTCGGCACCCTACCTTCGGCCACTTACCAATTCACTTCATACCAATACCATTGATACCCCGTGCATTGGTTTCAACTCTAATGGTTTCGATTGGGTTGGTATGGAGGTAAAGGAGTCGAAAGGTCCCTCCGAAATAGGCGGAACCACTTATTTTTGAAAACGTTGGATTATAGCTAAATATGTCAACCACTTTGTAACTAACCTGCACGTTGTAGTTCATTGATTGATTACTTTAAAACATTTCAAATACTTTACAATTAAAAACTACCGCGTTTAATTAGATTTAAATCAAAGAAATATAATGCCTAAACCCTTCTATGTAACAAAACCAATGTTTGCGTAAAAGTCCCTCTTTTAATATAATTTATTTTCCTTAATAAATCAACTGGGAAAAATCCCCAAAAATCATAGAAAATCTCTTTTATCACGTAATCAAACATATTAAAATTTTAGACCCAATTTCTTCTCGAAATATTTGAAATAAATTTTAAACCCAATTATATCATATTTTTCCTTTAGAAATTCATAATATTTTTCTATAGTTTGGAAAATTCTAAAAAATATAAATCCATCTTCAAAATCATGTTTTACTTAACATAAAAAGTTTCCATGGCATTCTAAACTCATAAACTCTCGGTTTTACCCTAAAACCAAGCCAATACATATGTAAATGAATTAAAATAAATCAAACATAATATAGTTCAAGCATATCATCATCCATATCAATATAAATATAAATTTAATTATAAGTCTAAAAACATATAATTATAGAATAATATAGTAATGGTATGAAATTATTATTCACCTTAGATATGATAAGGAATTTGAGATTTGTTGTTGATTAATCCTCCCTAGCTTTTGATCTTTAGCTTTAGATTGAATTCTTCCTCTTTTCCTCCTTGCTAATGGTTGGCTCCTTAGGGTTTTTGTATTTATTTTAGATTTGAAAAAAATGAACGTGAATGGACAAGGTGAGAAGTGTATAGCTATATATAATGATGTGGCTATTTTTACTAATATGCCCATGTGTAGTCTTATTTATTAATAACCCATCTAAAGCCTATTCATTTTATTATTAAGCACGACCTTCTTATAAATTTTGTTCAAATCTCAATCTCTTATCATCATTATTCTATTTAATTTACCTAATTAAATTTCCTGTATAATGCTGTCAAAAATTAGAGTTATTATAGGCTCCCCCTTTAAAGTATTTCGTGCTCGAAATTCAGTAAAGACTAAGTACTAAACATAGCAATCATCTGTAACAATTCTTATCAACCATAGCAACCATACTAGTCTAAGTGATTAACAACTATATATATATAAGTCTAATATAAACATACCCTCAAAGAAGATCATGATAAGTATCTCTAATTTTGTCCTCTATCTCATAAGTATAGTCCTTCATGTTGTCGCTCCACCGAACTTTCACCAACTTAACTGTTTTGTTCTTTAATCTTTTCTATTCTCTCGCTACATCCCGAACTAGTTGTCTAACGAAAGTCAAACTAGGCTCTACTACTAAGTCTTCCAACCTTGTCGGAGGAATAGAGTCTCGGGATCATGCACATACTTACGAAGATACGACATATGAAATACGTTATGGACATCTTCCAAACTACTCGGTATGAGAGCTTTCCAATCCTCTCCATAATGTGAAATGGACCAACATATCTCCATGCTAGTTTCTTCGACTTTCCAAATCGTATTACACTCTTCACCGGTGATACCTTAATAAAAACATTATCTCTAACCGAGAACTGTAGGTCTTTACGCCTTTTGTCTATGTAACTCTTCTATCTGGACTGAGCTTCTTTCATCCTTCCTCGAATTAACTCAACCTTTTCTGACGCCTCCCTAATCAAACCAAAAGCTAAGACTAATCTTTCTCTAGTCTCCAACCAACACGCCAACGATTTGCATGGCCTCCCATACGAAGCTTCAAATGGCACCATTCCTATACTAGTCTGTTATTATTGGAAAACTCAACCAATTGTTGGTGATCCTCCCAAGATCCACCAAAGTCTAATACATAAGCTCTCAATAAATCCTCGAGCACCTTATTGACTCTCTTAGTTTGCCCATCAGTCTGAGGGTGATATGCAGTACTCATATTAAGCTTGAGCATGGTTTTAAATCTCCTATATCTCTCCCGAGATCTCATTTTCACACTTAAACGAGACGAGACATCAAATCTCCTCCATATCTCCCTCGACACTCATCTCGTCCGAGATATTCATATCTCACCCGATATATGGATCGAAATCTCAATCCGAGATCTCACCCGAAGTTATACATTTTTCTTATTTTCCATAATAATTTTTATTTTCATATTGATTCAAAAGAAACTACTCAATCCAATTATAATTTACCAACTTCTTGAACATATTCTTTACTTTTTATCTTAATGAGTCATAGCGAAAGGTTTCACTTCTTTATTACGTTCAAATAAAAGGAGATTATTCAATCATTACCAAATCAATTAAGCTAAACAAGCTACTACTCTTCTAAAAATATTTCTTTTTCCACGTAAATCAAGTATGTTACCATTTTTATTTTTCCTAAGAAAGTTATAATCGTTAAATAAATTTTTGACACATTAATTTTAAACACATAAGTACATCCGAGATATTCTCGAGATGCATTGTAAGACCCGAGATGTTAATCCGAGATGTACACCCGATACGCACTTATCTCGTCCGAGATCTCTCCCGATACGAGATAACTTGTGTAAAAATTCCAAGACGAAACGTGACCGAAATCCGATATTTAAAACCTTGAGCTTGAGACCTAATACCTCCTATAGACTCTTCTAGAATTCGCTAGTGAATAAAGCATCCGTGACACCCCGCACCTCTAGGCACCCCAAAAATCGGACATGACGAGAAGCATGGTGGTCGGGTGAAATAAAAGTCCATAACATAGCATAGAGACAAAGGCAACAACATAAAATGATTAAAATATTACAGCGGAAGAAAACTTTCGCTAATTATAAATTAATAGCAAAACAGCTTCATTAAAACCAACATTATCCCAAATTTATTTCTGAAATCAAAAGTACCAAGTAGCCTCCACCAAAATATAAAACATAGCAAAGTTCACCATATAAGTCCCCAGACATAGAGTAAAGTATGTAAAAAAGAGAAATGAATTACATGAAACAAAAGAAACAAAAGCTGAAGATAAGAACTGCTTCAATGACCCTCCAAGCTGCAAAGAATTGCAACCTGGATCCGCCCTCCTGTCATTTGGAGAAAATAGGAAAAATAGTAATGGGTCAAATATAAAGTTTGGTGAATGAGAAATAAAAGAAGAAGAAAGAATAAAATAGTTTAATTCCAGGTCTTCCTCGGATATCGCAGAGGGTGAATAATATAATGCAGTGATTCCTTCTTAGATACGGTTCTTAAGAAGCCAAAGTCCGTGGTCACTCTAGGAAAGTCAACCATGCAGTAATACTAAATGTCAATCGACCTTTCGGACTTGCTGTCCTACCTATCCACATGCTACAGCATGAAGGTCATTCTCTTCACCCGTGCATTGTGACTAAATGGCCCTGACGTCCGACCGACGTCAACTCAAACAACCTCGCAGGACCCCGAAGTTGTGCTCAGGCTCCGCCAAACTAGACTCCTATCCTCCTGTCTTCTCGGTCACCGACGTGGGCTTGCCCCTATCCAAAGTGTCGGTCCTCAGAATGAGCGCCCACACTGGGCCGACTATGCACAATCCTCCAACGATCTGTCTACGTTGGAGCACACTTGTCATATTCCGTCCACGTCGATCTGCCTGAAGAAGCCTATGATTGTGGATGATATCTATCGTACATACTAGCAACCGATGAAAGGTAACAAACATCCTTGCGAACCTACTTGCCCGCTTCTACTACGTACAACCAAAATTATATTTTAGTCTAACTGCATGAAACACCTATCCAGACCTTTACAAGGTCTGCCTACCAAATTGCTTCCAGATTAATTAATTTTATCGTTATAGTTTATATACTATTTATTTCCATTGATCGCTTTAGGCCATTTTTACATCCGATTTGGTTATTTCACAATTTTCCTTTTTCTTACATAAATGGTATTTCAATTTCACGTCCGTTCTGTCCGTATGGTTTGTCTGTAATTTTTATGCCATTTTGTTGCAGATTTACACTAGCCTTTAGGGTCTATTTAATTTACATTTTTTTCACCCTAATTACATTCTCCTTGTAGAGATTTAATTTGTACAAAATTTTTATCCAATAATCATAAACCATTTAATTACACAAAATTCCACTTTTACATTTTTAGACCACATATGAAACAAACAATTATGCCAATTAGACTTCCTAATTTTTTCCAAAACCATATTCAAAATTATGTAATTATGTCAATCAAACCCATAATTTTATTCAAGTAACATATTTTGAATTTATTCAACTAACCTGTTCTACCGTTAGAAACTGAATAACAATTCTAATTCAATTTAATTAAACCAATCTTACTTACTTCATGAAATGTGAATAACAATTTGTTTGTTCCAATTTTCAACCTGATAATGAATTAGAATTGAGAATTGGAAGAAGAAGAAGATACAATAATTTACATAAATTTCAATCTTATTTATGCCATAAAACGTGAATAAACAATTTATATGTCCCGTATTTTAAAACAAACATGAATTAAATATGAGAAGTGGAAGAAGAAGAAGAAGTTGCAATAGTCTACATATATTCTCAATTAATAATAAAATTAATTCATATTAACGTGCAAGAAAAGAATTGAAATTGAACTACTTTATTTATCCATTTCATATTAACTCCCATTGAAATTTGAAAAAAGCTTTCCTTTAATTTTTCTTCCTTTGGTTCTTCTAAATTCCCCAAATTGCTTGAATATATATAGATAATTTAGTTCGGTAGAGATTAGTTTATTTAGTAGAGAAAAGGAGAAATAATAATACACACGAATTTTACTGTAGAATTATGGCGACGGTTGAATAAGAGATTAGGTTTAGGTTAGATGGTTTATTTATGGATTGTTTGAGTGAACATAATCCATTAGATTATTTTAGATTAAATCTACTTCTTTCAAACACTTAATGGTTATCCATTCTATCCCATACATATCACTCAACCAAATTTTTTTGGCCATCTCATTATGTTACATCACTGGAGAGAATGGGAAGCCGCCACATGTCAGAAACAACGTTGAAATACGTAGGAAAATCGTTGGAAACGAACCAGCTAAAAAAACATCGCTTCGGATTTCAGGCAACAACGGGACTTGATCCGTGGTCACTAAGGAAGTCAACATGCGCCTTTATCACTGTACCAAATGCGCTTTTAATTTATTTTTGATTATATTTCTCGTAAAATATCGGGGTGTTACAATCTCCCCCTTAAAGGATTTTGTCCCCGAAGTCTCCAAAGACAGAAGAACGTAATTAACAACCAGCATCCAAGAACTACATCCATCTACTCAACCATCATCCATTTCTACAATTGTCCTTATTTTTAACTAATGCAATTTATGATTTATGCAAAGTGAAATTCGTATGAACTCACCTATCGCGAAAAGGTAGTCCATCTACTGATTCAGTTGACCTCCTGTAATGCAAGTATGCTTGTGCTATGCAACCAAATGTATGCAATTACCCTAGTATGATTGATAATTCTATATGTATGTTTCAATCATTTATCCAAATGCACCATTCACATGCAACATCCATTTATACACGCACATATATATAACCATGTGCAAATTCAATATATAACGGGCATGCATATGCAGATGTGTGTACCTAATTTGCCGATTATCCTAACAAATTACTATCTAGTGCATGCAATGCATCCATTTACGAACATTGGCATCCACTTGCAATCATTTTCATCCATCAAACATAACATGCTCTAACGAAATGTTTACAAGCAAGCTACCATCCATAGGTTTCACCTAAAGATTATCTAAAAGAACCTAACTAAGGAAAGATCAAAAATCAAAGATAGGATATTTGAAGTGTATCTCCAAATAGAAAAGGATAAGAAGTTTGAATTCTCTCCTCAGATTTCCATATGCACTCTTATGAGTCATCTATGCACTGAACCTTCACTAGACGAACTTTCTTGTTGTGTAATCTCTTGACGCCATGTTCCAATATACGGGTGGGTGTACGACGCATAAGTGATTCGCGCTTTATCTTCACTTCCCTTAGCTGATCGGGTTCTACTACTACTGCGGAATCATGTAGACACTTCCTCAGATACGAAACATGAAAAACATCATGAACTCCTGCCAACTTATCTGAAGATTAACTCTGTATGCTACTTTTCCAATCCGTGTGGTAATAGGGAAGGGTCCTACAAATCTCAGTGCCAACTTACCCACTGAGCCAAATCTCATAACGTTTCTCAGAGGAGAAACCTTGACAAAAATCATATCTCCAAACTTAAACATCAAATCCGATCGTCTTCTGTTGGCATATGACTTTTGTTTATCTTATGCAGTCTTCAACCTCTTGCGAATCAAATCCCACCAATAGGCTGGTGATCTACATGGTCCGCCATAGAGGGTCTCGAATGGTGCCATACCAATGCTTGCTTGATAACTATTACTATACGCGAAGTCCACCAGAGGTACGTGGTCTTCGCAAGAGCCTTCGGAGTTAATGATGCATAATCTAAGCAAATCTTCCAAAACCCTATTTACCCTCTCAGTTTGTCCATCTATCTGAGGGTGATATGTCGTGCTCAGATTCAATTCCGTTCCCAAGATTTGTTGAAGACTCATCCAAAATTCGCTGGTGAATAATGGATCTCTGTCGCTCACAATGCTGTGGGAACTCCATGAAGCCTAACTATCTCCCTTACATTAAGAGTCGCCAAAGATGCTGCCGTCCTATTACTCTTAATGGGTATAAATGAGCGCTCTTCGTCAGTCTATCCACAATGACCCAAATGCTCACGTTCCCTCTCCATAATCTTGGTAATCCATATACGAAGTCCATAGAGACACTCTCCCATTTCCATAATGTAATATCCAATAGTTGCAACAACCCTTCAGGCTTCTTCTATTCTGCCTTTACCCTTTGGCAAGTAATGTACTTTGATACATACTCCGCCACCCTCTTCTTCATTCTGGGCCAATAAAATACTCTCTTCATATCCAGTACTCTTATCACCGCCGGGGTGCACTATCACCCTAGAATGATGTGACTTGGCCGACAACGCATCTACTAAATCCTTACTATGGGGAGCACAAAGCCTACCATCCCTTCTAAGCCATCCCTTGGTGTCCATGGTATAGTGCCTAAAATGTAGTGATGACTCTCCTCTACCAAGCTTATCTAAAATGTCCTATAACTCTTCGTCCTCACCTTGCCTTGCTCCAATATGCTCCATCAAAGTAGGCTGGACGTCGAGGGCTGCTAACTATCCCAGAGCTAAATCCGATGGAGGTCTAAAATCAAAGGTAGCAATGTACTCCAAAAGTTTCCATTCCACAAACAGATGACTTAAAACCACTTTGCGTCTACTCAATGCATTCGCCACTACATTATCCTTGCCATGGGTATAGGAAATGTCAAAGTCATAAGAGGCTAAAAACTCCATCCATCTTTGCTGTCTCAAATTCAAGTCTTTCTGGGAGAATAGATACTTCAAAGACTTATGATCCGTGAAAAGCTCAAATCTTTCTCCTAAGAGATAGTGCCTCTAAGAATTGAGAGCAAAAACTATAGCTGCCAACTCAAGATCATGCTCGGGTAGTTCTTCTCATGTGTTTTCAACTGTCTACTCGCATAACACACTAACCTACCCTCTTACATCAATTCCTCCTCTAGCCTTGTACCATAAGCATCCATATAAATTGAGAAAGGCTTGGTTCCATCCGGCAATACCAATACGGGAGTGGAAGTCAAAGCTTCCTCCAATCAACCAAAGGCATCCTCACAGTTGGCATCCCAAACAAAAGCCGAGTTCTTCTTGGTAATGCTGGTAAGTG
This sequence comes from Allium cepa, assembly GCA_030765085.1. Taxonomy (NCBI): domain Eukaryota; kingdom Viridiplantae; phylum Streptophyta; class Magnoliopsida; order Asparagales; family Amaryllidaceae; genus Allium; species Allium cepa. The sequence continues at coordinate 378,319,784 of CM060942.1, read as the reverse complement.
GAGTTGATATCCAATCGAAAGAGTTATTCTTGGTAAGGCTGGTAAGTAGTCAAAGATGACGGGCGTGCCCCACTCAGAAATACTCTTATGAATGAATCCTTTCTCCAAAAGCTCTCCAATCTGCTTGCTCAACTCACGACGTTCCTTTGGAGCCATATGCCTTACTGGTAAAGCAACCGGTATGGCATTATCGACAAGATAAATCTTGAACTCAATCTCTCTTCAAGATGGAAGTCCAACAACCTACTCGAACACATCTGTAAAGTCTCGAACAACATGTACCGAAGTCAAATTATCGGGCGATAAGTCAAGAGAATAAAGGTAGCTGAACATGACTGATCCTTTAGGATCATAAGATACCTCCAAGGTACGTCCATTACAAGTGCCTAACTTCACTACCCTCTTATCGCAATCAAGAACAACACCATATATGGATAGCCAATCCATACCAAGAATCAACGCGAACCCGAAAAAGCATATCTGCCACTGAATATGCTACTAGGAACTCCATGTATCCTAACTGCGTTCTTCATGAACAACTTAGCCAAAACAGGTGCCGTCCTGGTTGATTTAATGGAATGAAATGGGCACTCTTGGTCAATCTGTCCACTATGACATATATACTTTCATTTTCTCTGTTTGACCTTGGCAACTCGTCTACAAAATCAATGGATATTGAATCCCATTTCCAAACTGGAATCTCTAAAGGTTGAAGTAACTCACTCGGCTTTTGATGTTCTGCTTTCACTTGTTAACAGTTTGTACACTGTCTAACCCACAAGCCAACATCCCTCTTCAGAACTTCTCAATAGAAACTCATCTTCATATCCTGATACATCTTGGTTCCTCCAGGATGAATTATAAACCTGGACTGATGACATTCTCCAAGAACTTCCTTCCTCAATTACTCTACATTCGGAACGCACAATCGTCCCTTCTTTCTCAACCATCCACTCTGGTCAAGGCTAAAATCCTTTAGATCATCGATCTCAGTTCCAACCTCAAGTCTTCTGATCCTTTCGGCTAACATTGGATCCTCTTTCTATTTAGAAGCAATCCTTTCAATCAATACTGGTCAAACTTCTAAACAGGACAGCATGGCGGTACTCTGATTAGAACTAGCAGTCGATCCTAACCGCCCACCACAACTAGCAAAAACTTCTAAGTCCTTCCACTCCGCCAACATAGCTAACACCACACTCTGATGTTTTCGGCTAAGAACATCAACTACCTTATTATCTTTCCCTGGCGTATACTCTATACCAAAATCATAAGCAACCAAGAACTCCAGCTACCTCTGCTGTCTCATATTTAACTCCTTCTAAGAGAATAAATACCGTAAAGTCTTATAATCGGTATAAAGCTCAAACCTCTCCCCTAAGTGATAATGTCTCCAAATCTGCAATGCAAAGATTACTGCTGCCAACTCCAAATCATGAGTAGGATTTCTCACGTCATGTGGTCCAAGCTGCCACGAAGCATAGGCAATAACTTTACCATTTTTCATCAATACTGTCCCAATCTAGTTCCATATTCATCAGTATACACCACCAACCCTTGGTTTCCTTTTGGAACTACTAGGACTGGTGCATCGGTAAAAAATGCTTTAACTTAAAGAATTCTTCATCACATTTGTCGGACCAAACAAACTTCACCCGCTTCCTGGTTAACTTAGTCAACGGTGTTGCTATCATTGAGAAATCCTTAATGAATCTCCAGTAGTAGCCAACAAATCCAAGAAAACTTCTAATCTCAGTCACCATATCTGGTCTCTTCTAATTATTTACATTCGATCTTATCCAGATCAATAAAAAATCCTTTCTCTGAAACCACATTAGCAAGAAACTTAACCTCTTTCTTCCAAAAATGACACTTGGAAAACTTCGCCTTTAGTTGACTCTGCCTCAGTCTTTCGAGCACAACTCTAAGATGAACTTATTTTCCCCTTTCATCCTTAGAGTATACTAGAATGTCCTCTATAAACACTAGCACAAACCTATCAAAAAGTACTCTCGAAAAAATCGGCTTATCAAATCTATGAAGAAATTAGGTGCATTCGTCAATCCAAATGGCATCACCAACCACTCATATGAACCATATTTAGTCCAAAATGCTATCAAAGGAATACTGTCCTCCTCCACTTTTAACTGATGGAAACCTGTCACCAAATCCAACTGGGAAAACACCCTAGCTCCATTCAACTGATCGAACAGATCATCTATTCTTGGCAATGGATATTTATTCTTGATCGTCCTTTCGTTTAACTTATGATAATCGATACACAATCTCAACGACCCATCTGGTTTCTTCACAAACACCAAGGCCGCTCCCCAGGGCGAATTGCTTGGTCTAATAAAATTCCTTCCTACACGATCCACTAGCTGCACCTTCAATTGCTTCATCTCCGTCGGTGTCGTTCTACTAGGTGGTCTACTCACCATTTCAGTTTCGGGCACAAGATCTATCTAAATTCAACATCTCTTTTCGACGGTAGTCTAGTGACTGGCTCAAAGACATCTGCAAACTCCGGTGCTAGCCGAACCTGACTTAACTCATCTCATATCTCCATTTTACTAAGCAAAGTACTAACACTTCGGTCAGAATTTTCTATTGAGAATATTACTCGGTTGTGACTATCAATGTGTCTCAGTTATATCTCCTTGTCTTGGCAAAATATTCTAGCCCGATACCTACCCAACCAATCCATACCCAAAATGATTCCAAACTCTACGAAATCAATAAATACAAACTACATGTAAATTTATGACCTAAAAAATCAAGTTCTAATTGGCCACGTCTCAACCTTAGAGTTGCATACCCTCCTATTGGGTCCGCAATCCTAAGGAAGTAACAAGATAGGTGGGTTCTAAACATAATCTATCTACCAAACACTATGATATAAAGGAATGTGATGTACTGGCATCAAAAAGTACTCTAACTGGAATATTCTAAATCAAAAGCGTACCTCCCATCACAATCTTTCCTTCATCAATTGTAGTAGGCGTAGTTGATCCAATGACGAAAACTTTTCCTTTGTTCTCCCTAACTGGCTCCTGACGCTGATTCTTGTATTGCCTAACTTGATCACAGTTGAAGCACTTTACGTTTTTCTTGTTTGCGGGTTTCTTCCCATTTCTAAACCGGTACTCATTCGTAAAATGACCCTTCTTGTCACACTAGAATGATCAACAAGCAACTCCTCATGGCGAATGGCCATCTCCACCACCACATTACATAGATCACGGACATGTGTCATGGTCATTCTAGCAAGCTTGGGCCTCAGCCCCTGAATGAACCTCTCATTCCTTCTGATGTCAGTATCTATATTAGCGTATCCATATCGAGACAACTCTTCGAACGTAGTATAGCATACTCGGCTACTAACATCTCTCCTTGAAATAGATCCATAAACTTCCTCATCAGCTCATACTTAGCAAACTCAGATATAAAATTCTGCTCAAATCTCCTCTTAAAAGCAGTCTAAGTCAACTGCTCTTCCGGAACTCCGGCAGTAACATTATTCCACCAGTGTAGCGCTGACCGCTGCAACTGTCTAGAGGAGAACCTTCTCTTTTTCTCATCATTCAGACTCAAATCAGCAATGATACACTCACAAAGCAATACCTAATTCTCAACCTCTATGGCACTCTTTGTTCCCAAGAATGGCTTCCCACACAAACTGGCGTAGTCTCTACTCATTAAAGCATAATTATTCACAATTGGGTCTATAGGATTAGCTCCTCCTACATTTCCAGCAACACCAGTAGCAGCTCTTGCTTGCATCAAACCAACAAAGAACTGATACATCACCCCTGTATCTACTGGTGGATTTCCATCACCCACATTGACATCAGCATTCTGAATACTAGCATTAGCTGGTCAATCCGGGTTGCTCCTGGTAGTGGGTCAGGCATTTCCACCGCTCCTGTATCCACAATGGTTAAAAACATACTATTTCAAAAAAATTATGCGATGATGTTGAATTTCTAAATTTAACAACTATATTATAACATCGTCAATATATTATATTCAACTATACTTACTACACATTATAACAATTGATTCAGCAATAAAATTTTAACAATGTAATACCTATACGAAACAATTCGCAACATTTACGTAAGTTTTAAAAATTTAGAATTAGAACAATATTTTTTAACATTGTAAAAAAATAGCATATTTAACAACTTTTTGTTAAGTCTATTGTTATAACAATATATTTTCATAATGTTTTCAAAAATATGTTAAACAATTTATACATATTGTTGTTAAAGTTTATACTTGTATGTAGATATTTATATTTTTTATCCAATATTGAAAATTTAATAGCATATATTATATCGAAACTACTTTCACATAGCATCCCCATACCTGAAGGTCCAAAATTAATGGCTGTGGATGTTGTAGTCATCCATAATTATTAATCCTCGACGACCAAATACGGCGAAGTTAGATTCATTGATACATATAAACACATGAATATGAGACAAAAATTTAAACTTCAAACAAATCACATTTCATTTCAAAATATTTTCAATTCATTACATAATCTCAAATTCGCAAACCATGTTCGGAGAAAATATATTTATTACAACATATGCCAAGTGCGATACATGAAGATGTCCCTTGTATGATTAGAGTATATACAGACAATATAACAACTTTGCCATTACAAACAACATAGCGGAATCAAAAGAAAAGAGAACTCTAAATAGCTATCATGCCTTCTGCACGTCTCCGAAAGCTTATTTGTCTTTAGAGGTACATTAAAACCTCAACTCTCAAACTACTCAAAATCAATTGAGTACCCAAGAGTATAAGGAGAAAACAAAAACTTCAAGTCAGACATATTGAATAATAATCTACCATCTCAAATCTTTTAGACATCTAGTGAGACTACGCCGCTTAGTGGAATGGGTTTTTCCCTCACTATTATCTAAAAACCTTTAAAAAACAATAGACTATGCTCCTGCATCTATAATGGTTAAAAGAATTCAAAACAATAAAATATGATGACATGCAAACCAAATGAATAAATTCTGGATAACCCGTCCCCATCATTTTAGACTATCTGTCTCAATTATAGTTTCTAGGATTACTAATAACCTATTAGTTTTCATGGGCTGGGTAATAACTGGTTAAACATTTAAGAACTCCCCATCCAATTACATAATTTTCGTGGGATCATTAAGAACCTATTGGTAACTCCATTATCTTATTATTATCCTAGTTTTCATGGGTTTACTAGGTACCTATTGGTAACCCTAATATCCTTTCTTCTTACCCTGGTTTTCATAGGCTGACTAGGAACCTATTAACATCTATCAATATTTCATCCGGATATAGTTTTCATGGACTAACTACAAACCTATAGGCCCTTGCCGGTATCAACTCATAGTTTTCATGGGCTTACTATCAACCTATCTTTCTGATATCTACTTTTACATAGTTTTCATGGGCTAACTATGAACCCATTGGCCCCTGACAATATCTTTTCCTATACACAGTTTTCATGGGCTTATTGAGAACATATTGGTATCTTCCATTATCTTCCTTTATAATTTAGCATCCTATATTATGGTCTTCCTGATCTCTTGGACGCAATTGTAATCATTAAGGAGTTTAATAAATTTATATTCACTGGTGGGTTAACCTAGCTGGTACTCCTATTCTTCATCCCAAAATGTAGTTATGGGTCCATTATAACGTGAATATATTTATTTGACGAAGCAAACATAACAACATAGCAATATCACTACCGTGGGTTTAATATAAGACATGGTTAATCCCTTTAACCTTTTACTTTTTAAAGAAAGCTTCTTCCCAAAACCATTATAAAACTCCTTTAATTTAGCCATAGATTTTTCCTTCAAAAATAGAGCTTGGGCAATAAAACCTTTCGATACCTTCGAAAGCTAGCTTTCGACTTCATAGGATGACCTCCTTCACAAACCTTAAAATCTATCTTCAAAACATTAGGCTCCTGCCTTTATAATACTTTAAATCTTTTCCTTCGAAACCTTTCGATTGTATTAAAGTATATACCTTTACTTTAGAAGCACCGTTTTGAAATCAAATTGAAAGTACCCCTTTCGACACCATTGTAAGTAACCCATCCGAAATCATTGAAAGTCCCCCTTTCAAAAGCATTGGGTTTATACTTAAAACATTATTCGGGTCAAAGTGAATATAGGTGAAAGCAACTCTTTCGAAACCATCCATTATCATATAAAAATATTGGGGAAAACTTGATGGTGTCGGCACCATCCTTTCGAAAGCATAAAACATCTGGGTAAAATAATGAAAGGTTGGTATCGAAACCCCTTTCGAAACCATCTCCTTCGAAACCCCTAACCCCTTTCGAAAGCTACAAAAATTGGTTTGAACTTATAAACAAAGTACCCTTTTGACAACATTGATATCTTTGACACCATCGACAGGTCAAAGAATGGCAGCAGCGCTTCGACTAGGTCGGAACCCTTCTTTCAAAACATTCTTTCATATCCCATCCGAAAGCAAATTTAAGTTATGAAAACTCTTTCGAAACCTTTTAAAACCACTTTCAAAACCATTTGCTTCAACTCCGTTGAAGGCTAAAATAAAACATAGACATGCGCTTTTCATTTAAAATCAAACCAAAGTTTTCACTCCTTCGGAAGCCATGCTTTCGATACCTTACCTTTCACCTTCCTCCAATTCACTGCGTACCATCTTTATGATACCTTGTGTATTGGTCTCGACATAATAGGTTTCGATTAAGATGAAGGCGGATGCTTCTGTGTCGAAAGGTGCTTTCTAAAGTAGGCGGAACCTATTTTCTGAGTAAACCTAGTTTAGTTATTCTTAAAGTAAACTTTTCTCTAACTAACTTGCCACATGTGAAAACCAGATTGATTGCCTTAACTTTCCAAATTCTTTTCCAAAATAACTGCCGCTAATTTCAGATCTAAACCACGGTTAAGCTAATCAAATAAGCCCTTCCATTAAGCAAAACCAATTTTGCAAAGAAGTCCCCTTCTAAAATAATTTAATTACCTTTATGTAATTTAATTAACCAAAAGACCATTCTTAAGCCCATTAATTATTTTATTAGGCACGACCTTAATATTTATTGAATTCTCAATCCCCTTGTCACTTATCATTTTATATTATTCTATTTAATTTGTCAAATTAAATATCCTAAATAATGTTATAAAAAATTACGGGTGTTACAGGCTCCTCTTCTTAAAGAATTTCATCCTTGAAATTCAGTAAGGACCAAATACTAAATATAGCAAGCATCTGTAACGACTCCTAGCAACCATACTAGTCTACCTGACTAGGAATTATCTATATAAATCAAATATAGACATAACCTCAAAGCAGATCAGGATAAGTATCTCGAATTCTGTCCTTTATTTCCCAAGTACAGTCCTTCTCGTGGTCACTCCATTGAACCTTCACCAACTTGACTGTCTTGTTTCTCATCTCTCACTACAACCCGAACTGGTTGTCTAACAAAAGTCAAATCAGCCTCTACTATTAAGTCCTCCAACTTTGTCTGAGGAACAGTAGCCTCTGGATCATGCACTTACTTGCAAATATGAGACATATGAAATACATTATGGACACCTGCCATACTGCTCGGCAACTCAACTATGTATGCGAGCTTTCCAATCCTCTCTATATCTAGAATAGACCAACATATCTCGGTGCCAGCTTCCTTGACTTCCCAAATCTTGCACACCCATTGGTGATACCTTAATGAAAACCCTGCCTCCCATTGAGAACTTTAAGTCTTTATGCCTCTTATATCTACATAACTCTTCTGTCTGGATTGAGCTTCCTTTATTCGTTCTCGTATCAACTCAATCTTCTTTGACGCCTCTCTTACCAAATTTGGATCTAAGACCAATCTATCTCCAGTCTCCAACCAATATGTAGGAGATTTGCATGACCTTCCATACAAAACTTCAAAAGCAGCCACTCCCATACTGGTCTGGTAACTATTATTATAGGAAAACTCAACCAAATGCATGTGATCCTTCCAAGATCCTCCAAAATCCAACACATAATCGCTCAACAAATCCTCGAGTACTTTATTGACTCTCTTTGTTTGCCCATCCGTCTGTTGGTGATATGAGGTACTTAACTTGAGCTTAGTGCCTAACATATCCTGCAAACTCTTCCAGAATTCGCTAGTAAATAAAGCATCTATGTCGCTGACTATGCTATTAGGAACTTCATGCAGTCTAACTATGTTCTTCATGAACAACTTTTCCAAAACAAGTGCTGCCCAGATCAACTTTACTGGAATGAAATGGGCACTCTTGGTCAACCTATCCACAATAACGCATATACTCTCATTTCCTCTCCTTAACCTCGACGACCCATCAATAAAATCAATGGACACCGAATCTCATTTTCAAAATGGAATCTCTAGAGGCTGAAGTAACCCACTCGATTTTTGATGTTCGGCCTTCACTTGTTGACAGTTTACGCACTGCCTAACCCACAAGTCAACATCCCTTTTTATGCCTTCCCAATAAAAGCTCATCTTCATATCTTTATACATCTTGGTCCCTCCAGGAAGAATGGTAAACTTAGATCGATGAAATTTCCCAAGAACTTCTCTTCTCAAGTTCTCCACATCTGGAACACATAACTGTTCCTTCTTTCTCAACCATCGCCTTGGGTCAAGACAAAAATCTTTCAAATCATCGATCTCAGTTCCAAATTCAAGCCTTTTGATCCTCTCGACTAATAATGGATCCTCCTTCCTCTTAGAAGTAATTCTTTTGACCAATACTGGTCGAACTTCTAAACAGGAGAACATGGCAGTACTCTGACTAGAACTAGCAGATCTATCTTAGATGCACACCATAACTGGCCAAAACTTCTAGATCCTTCCATTCTGCCAACATAGCCAAAACCACATTCTGATGTCTTCTGCTAAGAACATCCGCTACTTTATTTCCTTTCCCAGGGGTATGCTCTATATCGAAATTATAAGCAGCCATAAATTCCAACTATCTCTACTGTCTCATATTCAACTCCTTCTAAGGGAATAAGTATCTTGAAGACTTATGATCGGTATACAACTAAAATCTCTCCCCTAAGAGATAATGCCTCCAAATCTTCAAGGCAAAAATCACCGCAACCAATTCTAAGTCATGAGTAGGATATCTTACTTCGTGCGGTCTAAGCTGCCTAGGTGCGTAAGCAATGAATTTTCCCTACTGCATCAACACTGCTCCCAATCTAGTTCCACATGCATCAGTGTATCATACCAACCCTTAGTTTACATCTGGAACTACTGACACTGGAGTATTGGTCAGTAAATGCTTAACTTAAGGAATGCTTCCGTATTATTTTAGACCAACCAAATTTTACTTCCTTCTTGGTGAGCTTAGTCAAAGGCGCCGCTATTCGCGAGAAATCCTTGATGAATCTCCGGTAGTACCCAGCAAGTCCAAGAAAACTTCTAATCTCGGTCACCGTCTCTGGTCTCTTCCAATTGTTCACAACTTCGATCTTATCTAGATCGACGGATAATCCTTTCTCTGAAACCACATGACCAAGAAACTTAACCTCTTTCGTCTAGAAATGACATTTGGAAAACTTCGCCTTTAGTTGATTCTGCCTGAGCGTCTCTAGCACAACTCTAAGATGATCTTCATGCTCTCTCTCATCCATAGAGTATACCGAAATGTCATCTATAAACACCAACACAAATCTATCCTAATACTCTCGGAAGACTCGATTCATCAAATTCATAAAGAAAACAGGTGCACTTGTCAATCCGAATGATATTATTGACCACTCATATGAACCATATCTAGTTCGAAATGCTGTCAAAGGAATACTATCCTTCGCCACTCTCAACTGATGGAACCTATCGCCAAGTCCATCTAGGAAAACACGCTGGCTCCACTCAACTGATTAAATAGATTGTCAATTCTCGACAAAGGACACTTATTCTTGATCGTCCTTTCGTTCATCTTATGACATTCGATGCAAATCCTCAACGACCCATCTGGTTTCTTTACAAATACCACGGCCACTCCCAAAGGCGAACTACATGGTCTAATAAAATTTCTCCCTTCTAGTAGGGCTGATAATTTTGTACAACTGTTCGATGTCCGTTCATGTCCGTAACCGAAATACGTCCGCCCGAGTCCATTCAATTTTTATTTAGGACACGAGCTAGGACAACAAAATTTGTACGAGAAAAAATATTGTCCGGTCCGATTTCATTCGAATTCATATGAATTTCTTATAAGTCAGTATATCTGATGGAAATTCTATTAAACAACATAAAATTTAATGTAAATAGCAATATCCGCCCGTGTTAGTTCGAGTCCGTGTCTGAAAAATGTATGTACGAGTCCTTCCGATTTCATTTAGAACACGAGCTAGGACAACAAAATTTTACAAACATAAATCTCGTTCGGTCCATGTCCGGTTCAATTTTATTTAGGACGTAAACTGAACACACCTCCGTCCGGTCCGGTCTGACCGATTTACAGCCCTACCTTCTTGATCCACTAGCTACACCTTCAATTCCTTCATCTCAGTTAGTACCATCCTGCTAGGTGGTCTACTTACAGGTTCTGCTTCCGACAAAAATCTATCCAAAACTCAACAACTTGTTTCGGTGGTAGTCTTGTGACTGGCTCAAAGATATCTGCAAACTCTTTTGCAATTTGAACCTGACCTAAATCTTCTCCCACTTCCATTGCACTTAATAAAGAGCAACTACTCTGTTAAGAATTCTCTACTGAGAATATAACTCAGTTATGACTATTAGGGTGTCTCAAAGATACCTTCCCATCCTAGTAGAATATTCTGGCCTCATACCTTCTCAACCAATCCATACCCAAAATGATTTTGAAATCTACAAAATCATAAACATACAAACTGCATGCAAACTGATGACCTAACAAATCAAGTTCTAACTGGTCACATCTCATCCTCAAAGTTGCATACCCTCCTATTAGATTCGCAACCCTCAAGGAAGTAATAATGTATGTGGGTTCTAAGCATAAATATAAAGAAATGTAATGCACTAGTATCAAAAATACCCTAACTGGTATACTCTGAATCACAAAAGTATCTTCCATCATAGTCTTCCCTTTATCAGCTGTAGTAGGCTTAACTGATGATCCAATAGCAAAAACTTTCCACTAGTCCGCTTTGACTGGCTCTGGACACTGGTTTTTGTAATGCCCAACTTGATCACAGTTAAAGCATTTCACATTCTTCTTATTTGCAGCCTTCTTTCCCTTTCCTGACCGGCACTCACTTGCATAATGACCCTACTTGTTACATTTATTGCATAATAAATCAGCCTTTTCCTTCTTGGCAGCATCCCCTTTCTAGGCTCCCTTTTTCTTAAAGAACTTCCTCTTCTTTCCCTAAGGACCCTGGGATTCAACTGGCTTCTCTCTGGATGATACTGTGAGAAATGCGGAATATGGAGCTTAAGGCTAGGATAAACACTAAAGGGGGGGGGGGTGAATAGTGTTTTAAAGAATTACTAAATCTTTTTGAGTTTTTGTTAATTTGAACACAAATGTATGCAATATTCAGACACAAATATGATCACAGAATCAAACACGGATGCAGAAATAAAGTAAAAGCAATAAAGGAAAAAACACACCGGATTTTATGCTGGTTCGGAATTACCCTACATCCAGTCCCGCACACAAGTACAGATTTCCTTTCAAGAGCAACTTTTACAATTACACCCTCGATTTCAAGGCCACGAGGTACACCACTCTAGGTTCACAATCCTTTGGGTAGAGATACTTGATTTTACGGGCAACAAGTTCACCCAATTGATTTCTAAGGCTATAATCACACCTTTTCTCACTTGATTTATTTCCAAGGCTACAATCACACCTTTTCTCGCTAAATTGATTACAAAGAAGTCTATAACTCTGAATAGCACCAAGATCTTGTTAAGATAGTGATAGAGAATCAAACCAGAGATGATCTAGTTAGATTCAATGTTGATTTCGGCAGAGTAATGGTAAGAATATATATAAAGAAATGTGGAAGAAGAAGACGAGTGAAAACCAGAAAAATATGATTAAAAATTCGTTCAAAACAGCCCCTATTTAAAGAAGAACAACAGCCATGTCCATTTGTGAAAGGATACGACGAATAGACACTTCTTTTGAAATTCAAAATTTGAAATTCAAATTTTGAAATCAACTGCTATCATGTCGACATGGGGTACTTGAGGATGTCAACATGCCAAAGGAAATTTTGGTGATTTGTTTTTCTTTGAAAATAACATCTATCTTATATTAAAACTATTTTAAACTTCATAAATATACTTAACTATTGTTCAAATACATAAGTAAATATAGAGAATAATATCTTGGTATATGTAAAATTTTTTGCTATAATTTTATATTTAAATCTAAGTATGAATATTGAAAGTTAAATATATTATTTTTTGTAAGATAGTTTAAAACCAAGGATAATTTAATTTTGAAATAAAGATTACTTTGAGGCAAAAAGTATTTAAAACCAGAATAGATGTTTTTGATTCTTTTAAAAGGAAGGTTTTGAAATCATTTTGAAAACTAGATATAATTTGTAAAAACATTTGAATAAAAGCTTAACGGATACAAAACAATGTTCTACTAGATTTTTCGTAGGTTCCATCCTACTTAGGGTTCCATCCCTTTTACAGGCTCGAAGTGGATTCCATTCCATGAATAATTGGATTTTAAGATGCAGTGTTTTTCTAGAAGTTTTAATAAAATTCCTAATTAAATTACTTATTATTAAAATCTTGAGCTCTTGATACTCTTGATACTCATGAATCTTCAATCTTGATATCTTGAATCTCTATACTGTACAGTCTTCATTCTTGGTACATGCATGGTTAAATCCTGCATATACACATATATCTAAACTATAATGTTAGTATTTATATTTTATAATCTTATTCTAAGGTTGTTGTCATCAAAACCAACTTCTCAGGAACTAACAATCTCCCCCTTTTTGATGATGACAACCTTTTTTTATAAAATATTACTTCTATCCTAACAACTCCCCCTAAAACTAATAACTCCCCCTTAATTTATGCCTAACTATCCTATTTTATACTTCTCCCCTTTGTCATCAACAAAAACTAACTCCAAACTATATAACTCCACCTTAATCTAATACTCTATGACATGTGATTATAATGATAGTGTTATCATAAACAATCAGCACTTGATTCTAAAACTAAAACTTAATCCTAAATTACTAATTATCCTAACTAAGAATCTATGATAATACTTATAATATTGATAACCGTGTGAATTAAAATATAAGAACACAAATTATTTATTATAATTGTTATATGTACATATGCATAGAGAACGCAGATAAAAACATACAACAATAAGAAAGAACGAAAAGAAACTAATTTGTGTCCTTGAAAATGGGAGATCTATGAACCGAACAATTTGAATAGTGGAAATAGAAATTTCCACGTTGTTCGACTAGATTTCCATCCTTGTCAAAGCACACTTCGCCAATGCAAACGACTTCGTTGTCATCTTCAGCGTGCTCTTCTTCCATGAGGGCTTCTTCTTCTTCTTCCTCACTGTCCTCATGCACTTGATCTCCTGAAGAGTCTTCATCAATCAATATCGGATTAGCGTGATTGTCCATTAGAAACTTTTGCAAATTTCTAAGGATTTTGCCTTGTCGTTCTTGTTCTTTTGCCATTCTAAGTTCCACCACTTGAATTTCAGTCATTATTTACATAGCATCCTTCATTTTTATTACTCTTGCAAGCGTAGTACATTGAAATGGTCCAGAAGAATGAGAAAAGAATGAAAAGTTTGAATTTTTGTTTGATTTGGAAGAGGATGCCATTGTTTGAATGTTTTCAGAGGATAGAACAGAAAGAATGATCCAAATTTCGAAATAAGAAGAATATATAACCATTTGTTTGAATTTTGGTGGGAAAAAATTTCAAAAATAAAAAATCGTTATATGTCGACATGGGCAGAGAGGGGATGTCGACATGGTGCTTGATATTTTTACCATTTGATTTATTTTGATTTAGTTTTTAATTATACTTTGTTATTTATATTTTATATTTCAGTTATTGAACAAATACCTAATTCTCTTCTTAATTTAGTAAATATAGATTCATTTAAGGGTTTTGTTAATATATCAGCAATTTGATTCTCAGAATTGATATAATCGAGAGTAATTACTTCCTTACTTACATTATCTCTAAGAAAATGATGTATGATATCAATATGTTTAGTCCGAGCATGATGAATAGTATTTTTGGATAAATTTATTGCACTAGCATTGTCACAATAAATTGGTGATTTGAACCATAATCTTTTAAAGTTCGTTGCATATATATTACTTGAGAACAAGCCAAAGCGACAGAAATATACTCTGCTTCGGTTGTAGATAAAGAAACTGTGTTTTGCTTTTTACTAAACTAGGAAATCAGAGAATGCCCCAAAAAGTGACAAGTTCCACTTGTTCTTTTTCGGTCTGATTTACAACCAGCATAATCAGCATCATAGTAAGATATTAAGTCAAAAGAATCATTTTTAGGATAAAATAAGCCATAATCAGAGGCGTGTTTAACATATCTTATGATACGTTTTATGGTTTTTAAGTGGGTCTCTTTAGGTTGGGATTGATATCTTGTACAGAGACAAAAACCATGCATGATATCAGGTCTGCTAGCAGTTATATAGGGAAGTGATCCAATCATTCCTCTATATAATTTATGATCTACATCTTTCGAGAGATCTTCTTTACTAAGGTACTCATTGGTTGCCATGGGAGTGGGTTTTCCACTTGCAGTAGTCAAACCAAATTTACTAATTAGGTCTTTAGCATATTTTTCTTGGCTAACAAAGATACCATTATCTAATTGTTTTATTTGCAATCCTAGTAAGAAGTTTAATTCACCCATATGAATCATCTCAAACTCTTTTGTCATTATTTCAGAAAATTCTTTATTCATTTCAAAATTAGTTGATCCGAAAATAATATCATCTACATAAACTTGTACTAGTTGAATATCATTTTTATTTCTTTTAATAAAAAGAGTATCATCTGCTTTACCTATTTCAAAATTTGATTTTAATAAGTAAGATCTTAGTTTATCATAGCAGGCTCTAGGGGCTTGTTTTAGACCATATAAATCTTTCTTAAGTTTGTGAACATGATTTGGTAATTTTTCATTTTCAAAAAGTGGTGGTTGTTCAACATATACTTCCTCTTTTACAAATCCATTTAAATAGGCACTTTTAACATCCATTTTAAATAATTTGAAATTATTATGATTTGCGAAAGCAAGTAGAATCCTAATGGCTTCTAATCTTGCTACGGGAGCAAAGGTTCCATCAAAATCTATCCCTTCTTCTTGACAATAACCTTGAGCGACTAATCGGGCTTTATTTCTAACTACCTCTCCTTGTTCATTCATTTTATTTCTATAAACCCATTTAGTTCCAATTATAGTTTTATTTTCAGGTCTAGGAACAAGTTCCCAAACATCAATTCTAGTGAATTGATTTAATTCTTGTATAGCCAAAATTCATTAATCATCAGTTGATGCTTCTTTTGGATTTTTGGGTTCAATAGTTGATATAAAAGCTACATTTCTCATTTTAATTAGTTGATTTCTAGTTTTAACAATAGATTGCATATCTCCAAGTACATTTTTTATAGGATGATCTTTTAAAAGTTTAATCCTTTTATTAGGATGATTAATTTCATTATTACTTTTAGTTGACTCTTGATTTTGAGTGGTTAAATCCTCTTCATCATTTATATCTTCAATTTTTTGAGATTTTCATCGAATGAAACATGCATTGTTTCTTCGATGGTGTTAGTTTTTAAATTAAACACTCTATATTCTTTACTTCTATTAGAATATCCGATAAAGATACCTTTGTCGGATTTAGGATCAAATTCATCTAAGTTATCTTTTGTATTTAAAACAAAACATTTTCTTTCAAAAATTCTAAAATAAGATACCTTAGGTTTCTTTGAGTGAAGAAGTTCATAAGATGTCTTATCAATTAAGGGTCTAATTAAAATTCTATTTAAAATATAACAGGCGGTAGCAACAGCTTCTGTCCAAAAATATTTTGGTAATTTACTATCTGAAAGCATAGTTCTCGCACACTCTTGAATCGTCCTATTTTTACGTTCCATTGCTCCGTTTTGTTGTGGAGTTCTTGAAAATGAAAAATTGTGAGTTATTCCCTTTTTATTGCAGAATTCCTCAAACTTTTCATTTTCAAATTTACCACCATGATCACTAGATGGTTATAATTTTTAGAGAAAGTTGATTTTGAATCCTTTTTGTAAAATTCTTAAAACATTAAAAAATATCACTTTTATGTTTCAAAAATATTGTCCATGTAAATCTAGAATAATCATCTACAATTACAAAATCATATTTACTATGATTTATTAACTGAATTTGAGATGGACCAAATAAATCAAGATGAAATAATTCAAGAGGTTTTGAGGTTGAAATCATATCTTTTAATTTAAAGGAACTTTTTCTAAGTTTTCCTAATTGACATGCATACTATCTACTTTAAAATTCATTTTAGGGAGACCTTTTACTAGATCATGTTGTGACAGTTTAGATAAGAGTTTGAAATTCAAATGCCCAAATCTCTTATGCCAAATCCAAGGGTGACTTGTATTTGCCAAATGACACAAGTTATCATTTGAAACTTTCATACTAAGAATATAAATATTCTTCTTCCTAATTTCCTCAAATAATATGGTTGAATTATTATCTTCATTGTGAAATTTATCCTTTTCAAATTTAATTTTATATCCTTTATCGCAAAACTGACTTATACTTAGCAGATTATGTTTCAGATTCTTAACTAGCAAAACATTAGTAATAATAGGAGTTTCAGAGTTACCGATTTTGCCAATGGCAATCGAATATCCTTTTGAATTGTCTCCAAAGTTAACCAGTCCTCTGTCTTGTATATTATATCATTCAGCATATCTGGTTTTCCAGTCATGTGTCTAGAGCATCCACTATCAAGTATCCATTTATTCTTTTCGATCTGCACAATTTGTCCATTGTGGATTGATTCCTCAACACCCCTAAAGCATGTTTCCTGCACATCATATAATTTTGGTAGACAACTTGAATTTGAATATTGATTATATGCAGACTCAAGAGACAATGATGATCTGAATATTTCTAAACTAGTATTAACAAGTTTTTCAAACATAACCATTTTAAAAACTTTTTCAAAAATATATTATGAAACTATGAAAACCTTGCTCTGATACCAAATGTGAGAAATGCATATTACGGATCGGATCTTAAGGCTAGGATAAACACTAGAGGGGGGTGAATTGTGTTTTAAAGAATTACTATATCTTTTTGAGTTTTTGTTAATTTGAACACAAATGTATGCAATATTCAGACACAAATATGATCGTAGAATCAAACCTAGATGCAGAAATAAAGTAAAAGCAATAAAGGAATGAACACAACGGATTTTATACTGGTCCGGAGTTTCCTTACATCCATTTCCGCACACAAGTACAGATTTCCTTTCAAAAGCAATTTTTACAGTTATACCCCCGATTTCAAGGCCACGAGGTACACCACTCCAGAGTCACAATCCTCTAGGTAGAGATACTTGATTTTGCGGGCAATAAGTTCACCCAATTGATTTCCAAGGCTACAGTCACACCTTTTCTCACTTGATTGATTTCCAAGGCTACAATCACACCATTTCTCGCTAAATTGATTACAAAGAAGCCTATAACTCTGAATAGCACCGAGATCTTATTGAGATAGTGATAGAGAATCAAACCAGAGATGATCTAGTTAGATTCAATGTTGATTTCGGCAGAGTAATGGTAAGAATATATATAAAAAAATGTGAAAGAAGAAGAGGAGTGAAAACCAGAAAAATATGATTAGAAATTCGTTCAAAACAGCCCATATTTATAGAAGAAAAACAACCATGTCCATTCGTGAAAGGATATGACGAATACGCACTTCTTTTGAAATTCAAATTTTGTAATCAACTGCTACCATGTCGACATGGGGTACTTGAGGATGTCGATATGCCAAAGGAAATTTTGGTGATTTATTTTTCTTTGAAAATAACTTCTACCTTATATTAAAACTATTTTAAACTTTATAAATATACTTAACTTTGTTAAAATACATAAGTAAATATAGAGAATAATAGTTTGGTCTATATATAAAATTTTACTATAATTTTATATTTAAATCTAAGTATAAATATTAAAAGTTAAATATATTATTATTTAAAAGATAGTTTAAAACCAAGGATAATTTGATTTTGAAATAAAGATTATTTTGAGGCTAAAAGTATTTAAAACCAGAATAGATGTTTTTGATTCTTTTAAAAGGAAGGTTTTGAAATCATTTTGAAAACAAGATATAATTTTGTAAAAACATTTGAATAAAAGGTTAGCGGATACAAAACAATGTTCCACTAGATTTTTCGTAGGTTCCATCTTACTTAGGGTTCCATCTCTTTAACAGTCTCGAAGTGGATTCCTTTCCACGAATAAATTGGATTTAAGATGCCAGTGCTTTTCTAGGAGTTTTAACAAAATTCCTAATTAAATTACTTATTATTAAAATCTTGAGCTCTTGATACTCATGAGTCTTAAATCTCGATATCTTGAATCTCTATATTGTACAGTCTTCATTCTTGGTACCTGCATGGTTAAATCCAGCATATACATATATATCTAAACTATAATGTTAGTATTTATATATTATAATCTTATTCTAAGGTTGTTGTCATCAAAACCAACTTCTCAGGGACTAACAGATACAACAAGCATCTCTTCATGGCGAATGACTATTTCCACCACCACGTTACAAGGTTCTCGAATATGGGTCATAGTCATTCTAGAAAGCTCAGGTTTCAGTCTTCGAATGAATCTCTCATTCCTTGTGATGTAAGTCTCAACCATAGCATATCCATATTGAGACAGCTCATCAAATTTGGCAGCGTACTCGACCACTGACATCTCTATTTGAATTAGATCCATGAACTTCCTCATCAATGCCGAGTTAGCAACCTCTGAAAGAAACCTCTGTTCAAACCTCCTTCTGAAATTAGCCCATGTCAGCTCTTCCTCTCGTACCCCAGCGGTCACACTATTCCACTAGTGAAGCACTGCCCCTTGCAATTGCCTAGAGGCTATCCTTCTCTTTTCCCCCCATCACCCAAGCCTAAATCAATAAAGATCCTCTCATAGCTCAATAGCCAATTCTTAACCACAAAAGCATCCTCCGTTCCAACAAACGGCTTTCCACCCAAACTGGTGTAGTCTCTACTTAGCTTAGCAAAGTTATATCTAACCAGAGCCACAGAATTTGCTCCTCCAACATTACCAGCAACTCCATCTTGCAAAAGATTGGCTAGCAACTGATACACCATCCTTGCATCTATTGGCGGAGTTCCAGCACCTACATTGGCTTCAGCATTTGGATTAGCATTAGCCTATTGACCTTGGTTCCTCCTAGTATTAGGTCGAGCATTTCCATTGGTTTTGGTGCTTCCTTCACCTTGATTTCCTCTTTCATTTCCTGCTTCCATATCTTCTTTCTCGTAAATCTACATAGGAGCCTTAGAAAGATACATGAGAACGGTCTAAGAGAGGAGGGGAACACGTGTATATATATAATCTATATATCAAATATGTAACATCCCGCCTTTTCGCACACTTTAAACCGACACACGTGCCAATTCAAAGCATACGCAAGGGCGGATTATTATGGGGTAAATAAGAAAACAGAGAAGAAATAAAACAAAACAGAATCTCACAGCGGAAGGATAAAATATAATAATAAATATACAGTTCAAAACAGTTTACAAACACTTGATTTGCTTTATACAATAAATATCAGAGTTACACATACCAATACAATCAATGCAGCGGAAATTTAGAGTGTGGTGCAATAGTATAAATAATATAATACGGATTCTTCGTCTTCGTCCTCCAAAGCTAAAATCTTCGATCCTGAAACGCTCGGACTGACCCGAGCGAATTTGAAAAGACAAAAACACTCGAGTCAGAACTAAAAGATCTTATGTGAGTTAAATTAACAGAAATAAATATGAGTACAGTAACTCAAGAGATGCTCGGGATTTACATCTCCTAAGGATCCGTTAAACTATTTACTATGTAGTATATTGCGCTATTATAATAGTGTCTATTTATAAAATAAACTTACTTTTTAATAGCGTTAAGGGGTTACCCATATAGCCCTTAACACAAATAATGCCAATAGTCTATACAGTACCGTAATAACTCCTGATCGGGAAGCTACCAGAGGATACTCCATAGGTACGACACAAATAGAAACTCGTAGTAAAGGCTCGGTATGGTAGGTGACACGGCACAACTAGGCAATGCCAGGGTAGATATACCAATTGCTATCCAGGCTGGTGGAAACGCGTAGCCGCAGTTACCGCCCACCTCGGACTAACTCCCCAAAATCAAAATATAGAAGTGGCCACTGAATCAATCCAAAATCAAAGTATAATATCGAAGAGGAGGGTCCGATCAGAGGAATGACCTCATTGGCCTGAGAATCGCTCCTGTTTTAGCCACCTTATGCCAACTCACGGGAGTCGGGTCCACGTATTTACCTTAAAGGAAACGTCGCCACCACCTACTTCATTCTGGAATCTCCACCGCGTACACGGTTAGTCAAAGTGGTTTTCGGTATCGACAGAGAGTATGTCCATATCCGATCCCGGTCTCTTTGCCAACCCATCGTTATTATAACACCGCGGTCATTTAAAAATAGGTTATACTTTAAAAATCAGAATAAACATTCCATTTCATAACCATGAATACGATATCATTTCAAAACCCAAAACCATATTTTATCACTTATCCCAAATATAATTCTTTTCCAAAATCATAATGCTTTAACTTCATAACGTCTGAAAATCAAATACTTTCAAAGCATAATATTTTGAAAATCATAATTTAAAACCATAACTTCTAAAAACTTGAATGGTTTGGACATTCAACGGTATATGAATTAAATGGTTTAACTTAAATGTTACTTTGTAAAGAAAATAGTTCTCATGGCTTTACAAATACATTTCTTTATTAAAATCTAAACCAAAATTTATATTATCTCTCTCAAGTTCCAAAACCACTTCAATTTATTTATATATATACGTATATCCATTTTGAGTATTAAGATTTCAAACTAAAGTTGGATTTTATGCTTTCAACAAATCAATTGTTCTATTAATTAGTCTTGAATATTCATATAAAATCCATAAATAATAAGACTTCAACTTCTAGTAATAAAATATATATATATTTTCCCAATTCAAATTATACTAGAATATTCTTTCCAATTTATTTTGGGAAAAATCCAATTATAAATATCATATCTTAAAATTTCCAAACTTAACATTTAAACATATGATATAAATTATTAACTCCATTTTTTTTCTTCCATTTCTAATAAAGATTTTTATACACCTTTTAATTTCAAAATTTTCAACTTCATATGTATATATATATGGAAGAAAAATATTTATACAATATAAAATTTAAGATTATTATAAACCGTATTCCATCCAAACCATAGAAATCACATTTAAAACAGTTATATATAGACCGCGGTGCCTGTATATAATTTTCTATCCTATGGTCAAGTGATACGGATATTTATCATTTCAATCCGCAATTTAAAAGATATAAAATTTTGCGGTTGTATATCATTTCAAACCACAATCCCGAATGAAATGATATATGCATGATAATTTGAAATTTAATGATATACAATAAACATCCATTCATTAACATCATCCATCATCCAAATCGCAATCATCAATCAATATCAATCAATAACAATATTATTTTTGGTACTACATAACAGGTAATACTGGCAATTTTATTCAAATTAAATTTAACAGCTATTAATCTACAGTCTATATTCAGTAATAAATTATATAACTGTTAACTAGCAGTTCATATACAAACAAATAAATTTTAACTGTAAATTTATACGCAATAAATTAATTAAATTAACAGTTAAATTAAATAAATGCAATTCAACAGATATGAATAAAATAAACATGCCAAATACTCATAAATAAATTTCTATTCATTTCTAGAATTAATTTAAACAAACATAAAAGCTTCTAGTAGTTGTGAGTGGGTTTAAACACTCACCTTTTGAATTTAAATCGAATTTAAATTCGATTTAAACCCAAAAATTCGCCCTTCTCGGAATTCGTCCAAACCAGCGTCATCAAATCCGGAATTAAATTATGATCCTAACAAAAGAAATTTCGTGTGAATCCGACTTCGTATGAGAAAGTTATGGCGAAAAATGATGATTGAATTCAAAATCGAAAATAAATAAAACGACACAAAAACCATATAGATGCGATCCCCATCGTCCACTCTACAAAACCCAGAAAAGGTTTGACGATCCGACGAAGTTTGCGACGACGATGATGAATGGTCACGGACTGTTTGAATTAATTCTGGTCAAACGAATGTTCAAAACAGAAAACGAATTGCACCAGTAGATTACGTGTCTCGAGAACATTAACATATATTTTTTTGTGGAATTTTTCCGAAGTGTTTGCATTTTCATTGAAATTTGGATTGAAGTAAATCTAGGTTTTGCAACCATCTAAGGAGGAGAAGGAGATGAAGAAATGAA
Organism: Allium cepa; assembly: GCA_030765085.1. Taxonomy (NCBI): domain Eukaryota; kingdom Viridiplantae; phylum Streptophyta; class Magnoliopsida; order Asparagales; family Amaryllidaceae; genus Allium; species Allium cepa. The sequence goes on along the minus strand of CM060942.1, from coordinate 378,297,070 downwards.
TATACAGCAAATGACAATAGGATGGAGCTAGGGTTTATAACTGTATATATATATTAAATTTCCAAAATTAAATTAAATTTACTTTCCATTATTTGTTGTCAATTAGATTGATTTATCATTGGATTCATATTTCAATATGTAAATATCCCCAATTTCATCTGCACTTATATTTACATAGTTTCTAAATATTAAATTTCAAATATTACTTCATTTAACGTTACGTATTTATTATTTATTACTTGCTGCAGTTGATTATCAATTATACTTAATATACTAAATAGATGGTAAATTTTGAATACTTGTTATCATTAACGTTTTATTTCCACTTACAAAATAAATGAAATTATTACATAAACTCCCTTAATTAAGTCAACCATTATCTTATATAACTTAACTGGTAATATATATATACCCAATTGCCCTAACTGGTTTATAGTTATCAGCTAAATACATACTAACTTGTAAATAAATTCGTTTAATTGCAAATGGATCTGATCAAATTTAATAGATTGAATAGATGGGTAAGCAAATAATAAATTTTCCTTTTTGTCAAATTCAAACCCATTCCTACTTAATTATCAATTACAATTTATTACGAAACATTGATTTTATGCAGTTACCTTTTATTTGCGTAGTATTACATCAATTCCTATAACCTTGGATTCATTCCCAATTCACCAAATTCAATTAATTACACTTTACAAATGTGTTTCCAATATATAGGTATTGCCTAAATTAAATTTATTAGCTAACTCATATTAATAAACAAATGACTTATATGAATGATTAAAATTTTCAATTATCTCACTTTACTCCTAAACTTCTGTTATTTAATAATTATTGCTTAGAACCTGATTTTAATCTTCCCATTATCTATTTAATTCCTTCTAGAATCATAGCTAATATTTGTCATCCCTTCATTACCCAAATGTTCTTATCCCATCAAATTTTAGGTTATCGAAATATTAATTGTCAATTTCTTTAATTGCACTAAATTTATCTATTAAAGGTTGCACTTAACCCAAATACATAAAACTTGCCCAATTTCTCCTTAAATCAATAACCTTCATATACAAATATGTTTATCATAAATTTTATCTACTCTTCCTTTTTAGGTAATGTCCTATATATTAGATTTCCATGTAATTTGCAATAAATCATACTCGTAGTTATATCATATTAAATGAATAAATAAGTGTTGACTCTATTCTTTTGATTCAACATTGGTTTACGTTATATTTCATAAATATTTCTACATACATCAGGATTTTTCAAAAATGGTTGTAACGTGAAATCTTGTCTACTTCCCATTTTATATTTAAGGCTTCTAAAACCGATTCATATCATTTCTCTAGTCCAAATTTTATTAATATAACCTTAAATTTAATTTATTCCTATCGATGTAATGGTTAAACACAAATTTCACTTATTTGCAATAAATCCACAAATTGGATTTCAAATTTTCAAATAAATAAATAAATTTTAGTTTATCACTTCTTAAATACCCAAACGTCAATGCCTTAATTTAAACTGCATTTATTACATTTTATAAAAATCCTCCATCTTAAGTGACAAATCAAAACTACCCTAACTACACAAATCATCGTATTATAAAGATATTTACACTATCCTCCATTTATTACCTTAATTTATTTAAGGTAACCTTAAATTAATATCTATTGCAATGATTTCAAATTATTATTCCCCCATTCCTTTTTAATTTCAATAACGCCAATTTTAACCGTTATATTCTCTTTATTTATGCGATAAATGCAATTATTGAATCTAATACTCCATTTAATTAATAGATCCTGCTTCCTAGAATCTATATCAACAATAGGTCAAATATATACATAGAATTAGCCTTAACTTCACCTAAAAGAATTAGCTATTTCAACTACCGCACAAAACTACGCTACTACACTATTTAATCACATAAATTAATTGAACTTAAATCAGCATAAAGGTTATAAAATTATAAATGTAATCTTAATAAATTCATTTATTGATTTAGACTCTTTCTATACAGTAATTAACCTATTTGTGGGTATAAATAACTTTGGAATTATATTACATCTCATTAGTGCGCGTTTTATTTCCTGTAACTTCTCCTTATTTAACTATACCCATTAACAACCAAAAAAATTAAATTAGCTTTATTTCAATCTATTTCCCTTCTTAACTAAATAAAATAAATGGTTAACCTAAACACTTGTTATCCTTTGATATATTCAAATTCACTTCCAACATTTATTAACAAAATGTTGCCATAGGTTTAGATTTACATAAATAAATTATATGAATAGGTAGAAAAATTGGTAATCCGCAAATGCCCAATATACACGCATTAATTACTACCTATTGTTAGAATCCATTTATTAATTTACTAGTTAATAACGGTCTTTTTATTTCTATTTACTACCAAACTCTCTATTTTACTATAGTTCCAATATATTAATACTTAGGCACATCAAGTGCTAGCCCTTTTGTTATTTATATTAAATTGGGTATGCACAAATAAGTTGTTAATTAACTATTTCTACAAAATTATATTCATACATTCAGTTCCATATCTTATAGGGTTAAATTCTAGTTACTTACGCTTAATCTATCAATTTAATACTCTATTCAAACATGCATTTAAATTCTTTTTATTCTAAATAAATTTTATTAAGTGTTGACATCCACTAATAGCATTCACCTTTATTACAACCAAAGGTGACATCTTCACTACTGATTTTATATTAATGAATCTCATTTTAGTTAATATTTTTTTATTAATATTCTCAATTCAACATTTATTGATTTCTTAAAATTTACTTTTAACAAAAAGTGACAAATTACATTATCCAAATCTATTGTCATAAAATTTTATTGTTACACTAGGTTACAACTACTATACCAAATTTCTACATTTATTCTTAAACAAATTAGAAATTATATTAATTTAATTTATTAAATATTATTAATTTCAAGGGGTCGTTACAATCTCCCCCACTCAAAACTTTTCGTCCCCGAAAAGGAAAAAGAAGGGAGAAGGAAGAATAAAACAGTACATCTTATTTCAAATATTATTTATTTTAAAGTGAACTATTCAAGTGGATTCAATCATTAATCAACCAAACAATTCAACAACCATCAACCTTACAAACAACATACATACACAAACAAAGCAACCATTTAATCCATCAAACAAATAGTTGTTTGGGTTCAAACTTGAAATTTGTATGAAATGAAATTAACTATCAAGTGCATCCTTTACTCAACAGTCTTAGATGGAACAAAGATAGATACTTATTCATTTAACCACTTCAAATTTCTTACCCAACAACATAAATCAAACAACACAATTCAAACCAACACCCAAATTTATTTATTATACATTTATCTCATGCTTCAATGGTTTGATTTTCTTTCTTTCATTTATGGAGTGATCCCTTTACTTCTTACAATTTTCATTTTCATTTATTACAAAATTATCATATTTGTGTTCCAATTTATTGACTAAAGTTTATATCACCCATTTATTCTACTTACCTTTCTTATATAGTAAAATTTCCAATTTAGCTTAAGTTTTAACAGCAATTAATTGAATACTTTAATTACCTCAAGCTTCACTTGTAAGATTTCCCTTTACACTTTCTTACTAGCAATTGCAACTTTTATTTTATGGTAAGTTATATATATTTTAAGAATGTAAGTGAAAATTTACAAGTTTCTTTTCATTCCTTTAATTAATATATATTTGTTTTATAACCTACAATTTCAACTTACCTTTAATCTCATTCATTTATTTAATGTTGAAGTTTCCATTATATTTAATTACAGTAACCCTCTACTTACACTTAATTTATTAACCTTATAACTTGCATTCCTATAAGTGAAAGATTTTACTCATTCATTAACTATGGACAGTCATTTATATTTTTCCTACTTTCTATTATATTAGAATAGGGGAAATTAAGGCGTACTTAAGTTAATAACCCTACAATCAAACTTTATAAATTAAGGAATTTCATTTTTACTTTCTTACGGTTAAAATCACCTATTAATAATACAACCTTTAATTTTAGTAAAATTCCAATCATCACTTAAGTTAATACCATTAAATTCTTATTTATAACAGTAATTTATTGAATACTTCATTATTTCCAAAAATTCTACTTGCATAATATTCTATTCCACTCTTAATTTACATTTCAACTTTTTATACTTGGTAAGTTATTTATGTTAAAGAAAAAGCAAAAGAACTTATACAAGTTTAATCTCAACCTTTTTAATTCATTGATTACTTAACCTTTATTTTACTAACCTCAAATTTTTTTTTTTTTTTTTACAACTAATTAATGGAAATTCAAGAATTAATACTGGGTCAAATTCCAAAATTACTTTAAAATAATAGATAATTAATTTCTTACAACTTTTATATCTCTAATTACCTTTAAACAATTAAAATTTTAAATAATTTCAAACAAATCTGCAGTAGAACTTACTACAGTGGCCTTTCCCTTCGAAACTCGAAAATGAAAGTCGATGATGCGGCCGTCATCACCGAAATTATTTTCCAGCGACAGAGAGGAAAGTACAAACTTATTTTCTTCAAAATCCTCTTAAACCAATTCTTTCGAATTATACTAAATATTTATATAAGAAAATATTTATAAACCAAATCATTATATTTCATAAATCCTTTGAAAGAAGATTTCAAAAATCCCGGACTTAAGTTCTAAAATCTCTAATTTGATTTATTAAAATTCAACTTAGCTTTAATTCATTACAAATATTTTTATTACCTAACACCCAACTATAGCAACCAAAATATATCTTTATAAAAATATTTTTATATATGGAAAATATAATAGGCAAAATTATTTCATTCACCTATATTAAAAACAAATATTATGTCGGTCTGTCCTATTAAGTGTTTAGAAGCGTCCCATGCATCAACCAGAATTTATAAATACAAAGCGGAACAGATTAACACAATATCAAAATCTTTTATTAATACTAACAAATATGCTCTCTCATATATATATATACACTCAGCGACTCCCATAGGGTATTACTACCCTATTAATAGTCAAACCCCACAAAGCCAAGGCTTATCGCTAAACCAAAGCTCTGATACCAACTGTAACATCCCGCCTTTTCGCACACTTTAAACCGACACACGTGCCAATTCAAAGCATACGCAAGGGCGGATTGTTATGGGGTAAATAAGAAAACAGAGAAGAAATAAAACAAAACAGAATCTCACAGCGGAAGGATAAAATATAATAATAAATATACAGTTCAAAACAGTTTACAAACACTTGATTTGCTTTATACAATAAATATCAGAGTTACACATACCAATACAATCAATGCAGCGGAAATTTAGAGTGTGGTGCAATAGTATAAATAATATAATACGGATTCTTCGTCTTCGTCCTCCAAAGCTAAAATCTTCGATCCTGAAACGCTCGGACTGACCCGAGCGAATTTGAAAAGACAAAAACACTCGAGTCAGAACTAAAAGATCTTATGTGAGTTAAATTAACAGAAATAAATATGAGTACAGTAACTCAAGAGATGCTCGGGATTTACATCTCCTAAGGATCCGTTAAACTATTTACTATGTAGTATATTGCGCTATTATAATAGTGTCTATTTATAAAATAAACTTACTTTTTAATAGCGTTAAGGGGTTACCTATATAGCCCTTAACACAAATAATGCCAATAGTCTATACAGTACCGTAATACCTCCTGATCGGGAAGCTACCAGAGGATACTCCATAGGTACGACACAAATAGAAACTCGTAGTAAAGGCTCGGTATGGTAGGTGACACGGCACAACTAGGCAATGCCAGGGTAGATATACCAATTGCTATCCAGGCTGGTGGAAACGCGTAGCCGCAGTTACCGCCCACCTCGGACTAACTCCCCAAAATCAAAATATAGAAGTGGCCACTGAATCAATCCAAAATCAAAGTATAATATCGAAGAGGAGGGTCCGATCAGAGGAATGACCTCATTGGCCTGAGAATCGCTCCTGTTTTAGCCACCTTATGCCAACTCACGGGAGTCGGGTCCACGTATTTACCTTACAGGAAACGTCGCCACCACATACTTCATTCTGGAATCTCCACCGCGTACACGGTTAGTCAAAGTGGTTTTCGGTATCGACAGAGAGTATGTCCATATCCGATCCCGGTCTCTTTGCCAACCCATCGTTATTATAACACCGCGGTCATTTAAAAATAGGTTATACTTTAAAAATCAGAATAAACATTCCATTTCATAACCATGAATACGATATCATTTCAAAACCCAAAACCATATTTTATCACTTATCCCAAATATAATTCTTTTCCAAAATCATAATGCTTTAACTTCATAACGTCTGAAAATCAAATACTTTCAAAGCATAATATTTTGAAAATCATAATTTAAAACCATAACTTCTAAAAACTTGAATGGTTTGGACATTCAACGGTATATGAATTAAATGGTTTAACTTAAATGTTACTTTGTAAAGAAAATAGTTCTCATGGCTTTACAAATACATTTCTTTATTAAAATCTAAACCAAAATTTATATTATCTCTCTCAAGTTCCAAAACCACTTCAATTTATTTATATATATACGTATATCCATTTTGAGTATTAAGATTTCAAACTAAAGTTGGATTTTATGCTTTCAACAAATCAATTGTTCTATTAATTAGTCTTGAATATTCATATAAAATCCATAAATAATAAGACTTCAATGTCTAGTAATAAAATATATATATATATTTTCCCAATTCAAATTATACTAGAATATTCGTTCCAATTTATTTTGGGAAAAATCCAATTATAAATATCATATCTTAAAATTTCCAAACTTAACATTTAAACATATGATATAAATTATTAACTCCATTTTTTTTTCTTCCATTTCTAATAAAGATTTTTATACACCTTTTAATTTCAAAATTTTCAACTTCATATGTATATATATATGGAAGAAAAATATTTATACAATATAAAATTTAAGATTATTATAAACCGTATTCCATCCAAACCATAGAAATCACATTTAAAACAGTTATATATAGACCGCGGTGCCTGTATATAATTTTCTATCCTATGGTCAAGTGATACGGATATTTATCATTTCAATCCGCAATTTAAAAGATATAAAATTTTGCAGTTGTATATCATTTCAAACCACAATCCCGAATGAAATGAAATATGCATGATAATTTGAAATTTAATGATATACAATAAACATCCATTCATCAACATCATCCATCATCCAAATCGCAATCATCAATCAATATCAATCAATAACAATATTATTTTTGGTACTACATAACAGGTAATACTGGCAATTTTATTCAAATTAAATTTAACAGCTATTAATCTACAGTCTATATTCAGTAATAAATTATATAACTGTTAACTAGCAGTTCATATACAAACAAATAAATTTTAACTGTAAATTTATACGCAATAAATTAATTAAATTAACAGTTAAATTAAATAAATGCAATTCAACAGATATGAATAAAATAAACATGCCAAATACTCATAAATAAATTTCTATTCATTTCTAGAATTAATTTAAACAAACATAAAAGCTTCTAGTAGTTGTGAGTGGGTTTAAACACTCACCTTTTGAATTTAAATCGAATTTAAATTCGATTTAAACCCAAAAATTCGCCCTTCTCGGAATTCGTCCAAACTAGCGTCATCAAATCCGGAATTAAATTACGATCCTAACAAAAGAAATTTCATGTGAATCCGACTTCGTATGAGAAAGTTATGGCGAAAAATGATGATTGAATTCAAAATTGAAAATAAATAAAACGACACACAAACCATATAGATGCGATCCCCATCGTCCACTCTACAAAACCCAGAAAAGGTTTGACGATCCGACGAAGTTTGCGACGACGATGATGAATGGTCACGGACTGTTTGAATTAATTCTGGTCAAACGAATGTTCAAAACAGAAAACGAATTGCACCAGTAGATTACGTGTCTCGAGAACATTAACATATATTTTTTTGTGGAATTTTTCTGAAGTGTTTGCATTTTCATTGAAATTTGGATTGAAGTAGATCTAGGTTTTGCAACCATCTAAGGAGGAGAAGGAGATGAAGAAATGAATATACAGCAAATGACAATAGGATGGAGCTAGGGTTTATAACTGTATATATATATTAAATTTCCAAAATTAAATTAAATTTACTTTCCATTATTTATTGTCAATTAGATTGATTTATCATTGGATTCATATTTCAATATGTAAATATCCCCAATTTCATCTGCCCTTATATTTACATAGTTTCTAAATATTAAATTTCAAATATTACTTCATTTAACGTTACGTATTTATTATTTATTACTTGCTGCAATTGATTATCAATTATACTTAATATACTAAATAGATGGTAAATTTTGAATACTTGTTATCATTAACGTTTTATTTCCACTTACAAAATAAATGAAATTATTACATAAACTCCCTTAATTAAGTCAACCATTATCTTATATAGCTTAACTGGTAATATATATATACCCAATTGCCCTAATTGGTTTATAGTTATCAGCTAAATACATACTAACTTGTAAATAAATTCGTTTAATTGCAAATGGATCTGATCAAATTTAATAGATTGAATAGATGGGTAAGCAAATAATAAATTTTCCTTTTTGTCAAATTCAAACCCATTCCTACTTAATTATCAATTACAATTTATTACAAAACATTGATTTTATGCAGTTACCTTTTATTTGCGTAGTATTACATCAATTCCTATAACCTTGGATTCATTCCCAATTCACCAAATTCAATTAATTACACTTTACAAATGTGTTTCCAATATATAGGTATTGCCTAAATTAAATTTATTAGCTAACTCATATTAATAAACAAATGACTTATATGAATGATTAAAATTTTCAATTATCTCACTTTACTCCTAAACTTCTGTTATTTAATAATTATTGCTTAGAACCTGATTTTAATCTTCCCATTATCTTTTTAATTCCTTCTAGAATCATAGCTAATATTTGTCATCCCTTCATTACCCAAATGTTCTTATCCCATCAAATTTTAGGCTATCGAAATATTAATTGTCAATTTCTTTAATTGCACTAAATTTATCTATTAAAGGTTGCACTTAACCCAAATACATAAAACTTGCCCAATTTCTCCTTAAATCAATAACCTTCATATACAAATATGTTTATCATAAATTTTATCTACTCTTCCTTTTTAGGTAATGTCCTATATATTAGATTTCCATGTAATTTGCAATAAATCATACTCGTAGTTATATCACATTAAATGAATAAATAAGTGTTGACTCTATTCTTTTGATTCAACATTGGTTTACGTTATATTTCATAAATATTTCTACATACATCAGGATTTTTTTAAAAATGGTTGTAAGTGAAATCTCGTCTACTTCCCATTTTATGTTTAAGGCTTCTAAAATCGATTCATATCATTTCTCTAGTCCAAATTTTATTAATATAACCTTAAATTTAATTTATTTCTATCGATGTAATGGTTAAACACAAATTTCACTTATTTGCAATAAATCCACAAATTGGATTTCAAATTTTCAAATAAATAAATAAATTTTAGTTTATCACTTCTTAAATACCCAAACGTCAATGCCTTAATTTAAACTGCATTTATTACATTTTATAAAAATCCTCCATCTTAAGTGACAAATCAAAACTACCCTAACTACACAAATCATCGTATTATAAAGATATTTACACTATCCTCCATTTATTACCTTAATTTATTTAAGGTAACCTTAAATTAATATCTATTGCAATGATTTCAAATTATTATTCCCCCATTCCCTTTTAATTTCAATAACGCCAATTTTAACCGTTATATTCTCTTTATTTATGCGATAAATGCAATTATTGAATCTAATACTCCATTTAATTAATAGATCCTGCTTCCTAGAATCTATATCAACAATAGGTCAAATATATACATAGAATTAGCCTTAACTTCACCTAAAAGAATTAGCTATTTCAACTACCGCACAAAACTACGCTACTGCACTATTTAATCAAATAAATTAATTGAACTTAAATCAGCATAAAGGTTATAAAATTATAAATGTAATCTTAATAAATTCATCTATTGATTTAGACTCTTTCTATACAGTAATTAACCTATTTGTGGGTATAAATAACTTTGGAATTATATTACATCTCATTAGTGCGCGTTTTATTTCCTATAACTTCTCCTTATTTAACTATACCCATTAACAACCAAAAAAATTAAATTAGCTTTATTTCAATCTATTTCCCTTCTTAACTAAATAAAATAAATGGTTAACCTAAACACTTCTTATCCTTTGATATATTCAAATTCACTTCCAACATTTATTAACAAAATGTTGCCATAGGTTTAGATTTACATAAATAAATTATATGAATAGGTAGAAAAATTGGTAATCCGCAAACGCCCAATATACACGCATTAATTACTACCTATTGTTAGAATCCATTTATTAATTTACTAGTTAATAACGGTCTTTTTATTTCTATTTACTACCAAACTCTCTATTTTATTATAGTTCCAATATATTAATACTTAGGCACATCAAGTGCTAGCCCTTTTGTTATTTATATTAAATTGGGTATGCACAAATAAGTTGTTAATTAACTATTTCTACAAAATTATATTCATACATTCAGTTCCATATCTTATAGGGTTAAATTCTAGTTACTTACGCTTAATCTATCAATTTAATACTCTATTCAAACATGCATTTAAATTCTTTTTATTCTAAATAAATTTTATTAAGTGTTGACATCCACTAATAGCATTCACCTTTATTACAACCAAAGGTGACATCTTCACTACTGATTTTATATTAATGAATCTCATTTTAGTTAATATTTTTTTATTAATATTCTCAATTCAACATTTATTGATTTCTTAAAATTTACTTTTAACAAAAAGTGACAAATTACATTATCCAAATCTATTGTCATAAAATTTTATTGTTACACTAAGTTATAACTACTATACCAAATTTCTAAATTTATTCTTAAACAAATTAGAAATTATATTAATTTAATTTATTAAATATTATTAATTTCAACGGGTCGTTACAAAATACAAGTACAATACTTTAGCATTAAACAAAACACCGATCATATTTTCAAATTCATTGCATAATGTTTGAAAATCTTTTAGGTTTAATTTTCTTTTAAAGTTTCATAAACCTATGCTCTGATACCAACTTGTAACATCCCACACTTGGAGGTCCAAAATTATCGGCTACGGATGCTGAAGTAATCCATAGTTATTAATCCTCGATGACCAAATACGGTGAAGTTAGATTCATTGATACACAGAAACATATGGATAAGGGAAAAAAAATTAAATTTCGAACAAATCACATTTTATTTCAAAAAATTCCAATTCATTACATAATCCCAAATTCGCAAACCACGTTCAGAGAAGATATATTTATTACAACATACGCCAAGAGCAATATATGAAGATGCCCCCTTGGATGATCAGAGTATATACATGCAATATAACAACTTTGCCATTACAAACAACACCACGAAACCAAAAAAAGAGAAATCTAAATAGCTATCATACCTCTTGCATGTCTCTGGAAGCTTATTCGTCTTAAGAGGTACCTTAAAACCTCAACTCTCAAACTACTCAAAATCAATTGAGTACCCGAGAGTTTTAGGGGAAAGCAAAAACTTCAAGCCATACATAAAAGCTGGTATGAATAATAATCTACCATCTCAATTCATTTAGATATCTAGTGAGACCATGCCATTTAGATATTAGTTTTCATAGGCTGGCTAATAACCAATTAAACTTTTAAGGACTCACTATCCAATTACATAGTTTTCATGGGATCACTAAGGACCTATTGGTAACTCTAATATCTTACTCTTATCCTAGTTTTCATGGGTTGACTAGGAACCTATTAGTAACCCCAATATCCTCCTTAACTTAGTTTTCATGGGCTGACTAGGAACCTATCGACATCTGTCAATATTTCATCTGAATATAGTTTTAATAGGCTAACTACAGACCTACTGGCCCTTGCCAGTATCAAATCATAGTTTTTATGGGCTTACAACCAATCTGTTTCTGACATCTTCCTTTATACATAGTTTTCATGGGATAACTATGAACCTATTGGCCCCAGCCAATATCTTTTCCTATACACAGTTTTCATGGGCCTATTGAGAACCTATTGGCATCTGCCAATATCTTCCTTTATATTTTAGCATCATATATTCTGGTCTTCTTGACCTCTTGGATGCAATTCTACTCATTCAGAAGTTTATCAATTCATATTCACTACTAGGTTGACCTAGCTGGTTCTCCTACCCTTCATCCCAAAATGCAGTTGTGGGTCCATTATAATGTGAATATATTTATATCTGAAGAAGCAAACATAACAACATAGCAATATTACTCCTGTGGGTTTAATATAAAACATGGTTCATCCCTTTAACCTTTTATTTTTTTAAATAAATCTTCTTCTCAAAACCATTATAAAACTTCTTTAATTTAGCCATGGGTTTTTTCTTTAAAACTTTTCCTTCGAAACCTTTCGATTATATTAATGTATAAACCTTTACTTTATAAGAATAGCTTCGAAACCAAAGTGAAAGTACCCCTTTCGATACCATTGGAAGTAACCCTTCCGAAATTGTTGAAAGTCTCCATTTAGAAAGCATTAGATTTATACTTAAAACATTATTTGGGTCAAAGTGAATATAGGCGAAAGCAACTCTTCCAAAACCATCCATTATCATATAAAAGTATTGGGGAAAACTTGATGATGTCGGTACCATCCTGGCGAAAGCATAAAAACTTTTGGGTAAAATAATGGAAAGTTGGTGCCGAAACCACTTCGAAACCGTCTCCTTCGAAACCCCTAACCCCTTTCGAGCGCTACCTGAAGTGGTTTGAACTTATAAAACAAAGTACTCTTTCGCCAGCATTGATATCTTCAACACCATCGAAAGGTTAAAGAATGGCAGTAGGGCATCGACTATGTCAAAACCCCTTCTTTCAATGCATTCTTACATAACCCATTCAAAAGCAAATTTAAGTTATGGAGATCCTTTCAAAACCTTTTAAAACCTCTTTCAAAACCAAGGTTTCGACTCCTTCGGAAGCCATGCTTTCGACACCTTGCCTTTTGCCTTCCTCATATCCATTATGTACCATCTTTATCATACCTTGTGTATTGGTTTTGACATAGTAGGTTTCGACTAAGATGAAGGCGGAAGCTTCTGTGTCGGAAGGTGCTTTCCAAAGTAGGCGGAACCTATTTTCTGAGTAAACCTGGTTTAGTTCTTCTTAGAGTAAACTTTTCTTTAACTAACCTACCACGTGCCAACACCAGATTGGTTGCCTTCCAAAATAACTACCGTTAATTTCAGATCTAAACCATAGTTAAGTCAATCAAATAAGTCATTCGATTAAAAAAAATCCAATTTTGCAAAGAAGTTAGTCTTCTAAAGTAATTTGCATAGCAAATCACTTTGGTAAAATCCCCAAAAATTCCAAAAATGCACTTTAATCATGTTATCTAACATATCAAAATTCCAAACCCAAATTCTCCATTCATTTACCAAAAAGAAAATTTATAAACCCAAATAATCATATTTTCCTTTGAAAATTCATAATAATCTTTTCATAGCTTGGAAAATTATCAAAATTGAAAACCAACTCTAAAATCATGTTTCTCATAGAATAAATTTTTTCCACATCATTTAACATCTTTAAATCTCGGTTTTACCCTAAAATCGTGCTTTTACTCTTTGAAACAATCTTATTTAAACCATATCAGTTATAAATCAAGCATATCACATCCAATATATATAATAAAAATGAATTTATCCTTAAATCCGAAAATATACGATTCAAAACAAAATAGAGATAGAATTATTATTCACCTTGATTATGATAACACTAGCACATAAACAGTCTGTTGCGTCATCTTATTTGCGTCGGTTTAGGTAAAAACCGTAGAAAATAGTATTATATGCGTCGGTTCTTATTAACAACCATAGCAATTAGTCTATGAAATTCATTGGAAAATTTGAGAAAACAATTTGTGACGGTTGTCGTCTATAACTGTAGCAAATATATATGTAAACTAGTGTGAACCCGTACTTCGCACACGGGCTGGTGAAAGTAGATGTATAATAATATGAAGTTGGTAATAGTTGAAAAGAAGTTTAAGGGAATGGTTCAGCAAACAATAAGCAGCATCCAACTTTGAGCAGCAATGTAGCGTTGTAGTGAATTACCATGTCAAGCTTATAAAATAAGTGCGTGTTAATAGTTGTAATTTGTCGGCACAGAACGGCTTAGGTTTCATCACATATAAGAGAAATGTCGCACGCTCTAACAGATCACTGCAGTAATGTATAGGATGTCTGTAGGACAGCCAAGTAATGTAATTAGGAGTTCAAAATTATAAATCAAAGTAGTAAACTTATTGTTTACAGTGATAGAAGTGGAGAACCAAAATATCTTTTTACCACAGTAGCTCAATCTACATCATGAAGTATAACAACATGCAGCAAAATTCAATTTTGATTAATAATTGGAAAATATGAATTCAACCATAAAATCCAATAAACCAACAACAATTAAAATATCTATGATAGAACTTGTATTTTAATATGTGCAGTGCAAAACACAAATTTTCAAGTTCAACATATTGATCTTGGAATCTAATAGATAGCCGATCCTACTTCTAAGTCTGAAGTAACCAAATTTTACAGCATGGTCCTCAATACAGTTTTATCCGAAATGACATTTCCTTATCTATGGGAAAAAATGAATCACACATCAACAACTTCGTAATATTGAAGTAATCATCTAAGTTAAATACATACAGTAAACAAAGGTTGAGTTAAATGATAGACTAAATGATCATAATATTACTCGAAAAATGTAGTGAAAAATGTAACAATCCCGATATCTTACTTCACATGCAGTTTAATCATTGTTTGTGAATATCCAACATGGCTCAATAATTCATAATTAAAATAAGCAAAGAAAAGTGAATGAAAAATTAAGTTGAGTAAATAACCATGCTTGTGCAACTTCAATCTTACCTTTTCTTTGTCTTTTTTGGGCAAAGTTCTTGTTCTTTGAGGATCAAAATCCAAATTTTTGCTTAAGAACCTTTTCAACACAGCAACTCAGGAATTTTTTTCTTTGAACTGAAAAAGGCATCGAAACTATATGTGCATTTTAATTCGAGGAAGAAATAAAATTAGATAATGGTGAAAAACATTTCTACTTTCAATCTTAGGCACGGTCTGAAAATGTAGTAGCCAAATGATCTCATACCTACCGTATCTATGTTTGTCCATGGTTCTTAGGTGCAGCTCTATTTACGTTGGATTATTAAAGTGGTAACATGTTCATCCATGAGCAATGTAAGTCTTGATAATGTATAATCATGATAATGTATAATATATTCTGAAATAGTGAACCAACCGTAAAAATATGTTAATGGATATTTTCCATCTCCTGCAGTAATAACCGGTAAAATGAGCTAATATTATATCTAAATTATTAACAAAGATTGTTTAAAAACTTGAATAAATCATTAATTAATTACTTAATACTATCTCACTTAACTATACAAAATGTATGGGCAATCAAACCCATGAGTTCCGTACCTTCTTGTTCATGAATCAAATAATTTTTATTGATAAATTTAACAAAAGAAATCTATTAAATAACTAACTCAATAAATACATAAGAAAAATTGAACTAAAAAGTGGTAAAGACCTTAGCTTTCAAGATATGAGTAATAGTTTCTCCTCCCACACAGAACATACTTTCTATTTTTTCTATTGCTTTCTTCCTATTCTCCAAATTAAAAAGGAAATGATACTGTTAAATTAATATTGGATAAACTGGCTCAGCGAGAACTCATATTTAATATGGGAAACCAAGATTTCATAGGAAACAAATGAGATGTTTTATAGGAAGTACACCAAAAAGAATAAAGGTTAAAGCGAAGCATAAAACAACATAAGAACATCCCTAAATGTAGAGGTATCTGAACATCTTCAAATTTTGAACCATCAGTGAATTGAAGAACATAAAACATACTAATAATTTATGTACATTTATTTTTGAAGTGTATGTTGAGCATTTCAGCATCATATGTGCTGGTTCATCCAGAAAAGGTTCGTCAAATCAGGAGTGGAAGACAATGAGGAAAGTAATTGAACTAATGGTCTATTTGACCATTATTCACCTACCACTTAATTGATCTTATTTGATTTAGCAGCAGTTCAAAGGGTTTTCAACATTCAACGATTTTATCAACTTTCTAGTATTCGTGTGTATATTGGCCATCACTACATATAGCATTGAGGAGTTTACAGTAAGCGAAGAAAAAGGAATACAGCAAGAAAAATGAGAATAAGGAAACAATGGTTTCATATTTTCCTGTATAAGCGTACTTAACTTCTAATTTCAAAATTAGGAAGGCCAAAGGCAGCATAAATTCTGATAATATAGCATTTTGTTTGAGACGGGATAAGGAGTTTGTTAGCGAATGGACATGTATATTTAGAAATCATTGATAGGAAGAAGAATAAAAACGGGTGAGAAAGTTGTGTACTGGATGAGAGAATTGAAACTGAAGAGTCGGTTGGATATGATTAGTCAAAGTACCGTGTGAGTGAAAAGAGGAAAAGATGCTAACCTCTTAAGAAGATCGGATCCCTCAGTAATATCCAAATCTATGTAAACGAATGTTGCAGTAGTTGAGCTCAAGCTTGGCTTACCTATAAGTAATGACAGAGTTAATGTTTGCTAATAACAGATGTAATAGTAGGATATGTATATATAGGAAACATACCTTGGTAATTCTTCACGGTCATTGATGTACGGATAATCGTTTAGTGTTGTCATCAATAGCTGAGTTATCTATCAAGGATGGTTTGTTGCCCTCACGGTGTAGTGGCAAGGCAAGGATAAGTAAAAAAACCATCACAAATTAACTTCTGATCAAGACAAAGACAAATTTTAACAAAAAATCCATCACAAATCTTTTATTGCTTATGGTTAGAATGGAAAATACGCACCAACCTAAGAAGGTTACCTCCTTAGGTTATTGTCTACATGATATGTTTACTTCTTCTGGTAGCGGTATAAAGCATTGATCGAACTGAAAATGAGGAAGTAATTTCAAAATCACACGTTGGTATTAATTAACTAATCATAATAAATATAACATGAAATACATAAATTTCATCATGGTTGACAAAAGCCTCAAACTATAAACTATTTGTCTTCGTTAAGTGATAGCGGAGAAAATATTAAGTGCACAAAAATTTAATGACATAATCAAAAAATAAATGATGGATGAGAGTTTATTTATAAAATGTGTTATATAACAAATCAAAATGATACATGTTATGAAAGCAGAAATTATTATAATCATATACTTGTTATAGAATAAAGAGAATGGAAGCCATTAGAGAGAGAACAATTCTATTCATTCCGAGAATAGATATCTATTTACATTACATGGCCTACGTTATATAAAGGCTTCAGAAATAAGGACTGAGCTTATCCCACGATGTGGGACTAAACAGAACAATGTACAAGCATATTCACTTTATAATATACATATATTATAACACTCCCCCTTGAACATGCGTCTTCAAAATCTTGAATGCTCGGATAATTTGAAAATTTCCATTTCGAAATGTGTATGATGATTGTTCGCCCTCATTATTATCTTGCTTGCATTTATCGATTCGGTCGATATAGATATTGTCTGTTGCCTCATTAAAAACCTCTATTAGAAAAACCCAATGGGAAAAAACCTTGAGCGAGGAAAAGAGTGCAACTTGTGAAATCATAAATATCGTACCAAAAATGATATTCCTTATAAGAGTTTGATACTTCAGGATCAAAATAATGCCTCATTAAAATATTACTAAGAAAAACCCAATGGGAAAAATCTCAGTGAAGGAAAAAGAGTACAATGACATATTTTATTTTCTTATTTCTTTAAATAAAGCTTAATACTTGTGGATCAAACTAATGTCTCATTAAAATCTTACTAAGTAAAACCCTATGGGAAAAATCTTAGTGAAGAAAAAAGAGTACAATATAGTATGTCATATTTCAATAATTTACTGCATCAGATAGAGTTTGATACTTCTGGATCAGTTTAATACTTCAGTAAAAACCTTACAAAGGAAAACCCGATGGGAAAAACCTTAGTCAAGGATAAAAATATAACTTAACTTAAATAACATATTTGAGATGTTATTTCTTGAAAATACGTTTGATTCTTCTAGATCAAGATAATGCCCCATTAAAACCTTAATAAGAAAAACCCAGTGGGAAAAATCTTAAATAAGGAAAAAGAGTACATTATAGCTTATTTCAAATGTTACTAGGGAGTTGATACTTCTGGATCAAGGTAATGGCTCATTAAAACCTTATTAATAAAAACGCAGTGGGAAAAATCTTAGTTAAGGACAAAGAGTGCATTATAAAATTCTTATGAATGCTCCCCCTAATTTTAAATTTTCCTCTAAATTCATATTCGTCTTTCGGTAACTCAAATTTGTTATAGATACTTCTGGATCCATAAATATGTATCTCATTAATGATACAATTTATTAATAGTTTCCTTCGATACAATCAAATTTTCCAAGATTGTTTCTTCCAAATATGGTTTGCATTATATGCATTTTGTATGCTGCTTTTATGAAAAACACTTCATGTGCTTTCATTTTTTTTGTGCTTCAAATTAGTTTTGCGCATTACAACTATACATCTTTCATGTATATTAAAATTTTTATCACAACATTACTAGAATGCAGGAAGTAATCTACTCATCTTGAAGTATATCAAGATTTTCTTTACAACAATACTTATGAGAAATTTGTAATCTACACTTCATGTCTTTTGCATTCTTTATAACTACAAAAGTTATATGTATTCCTCAGAAATTTGTATACTTTAATAAGTATTTGCATATCGCAACTATCACTTCAGTGGATATTAAGAGTTTCATTACAACGATACTTAAATATAGGAAGTAATCTACTCATCATGAATTTATATCAAAATTTTCATTACAACAATACTTAAAAGTAGGATGAAATCTACTCTCCTTGTTCTTTGCATTCTTTATAAAAATGAAAGTTATTTATATTCTTCAGGAATCTGTATACTTTCATTATTTATAATGTTTTAAACAATATTTATACCTTCAGGGTATTTTAAGTGTTTTCAAACACTTTTACTACTTTAATCAATTTAATTATTTATAAAAACATGATGCCTAGAGCATTTAACATGATGTAGCACTACATGTACTTCAGTAATTTTAGTGTGTTTTTCTATTATATATATATATATATATACATGTGCGTGTGTGTGTGTTGCGAACTACAGGTTCACATTTCTTATTTAGGAGAATTTCATGATGGCCAATTGATGTGCACGTAAATGTGCATATTTTTGCCACCATATTTATTCTATTTAAATTAAATAAATGATCATATTGGGTATTTTAACTTGTTTTAACCAAAATTCATATTAATTCCAAATTTTCATATATTCATCTTCATATAGGGGCAAAACGGTCATTTAAGTGCATATATTTGTTTGAGAAAAATTAATTGAAAATTTGTATATATTTTTGTAGGAAATTGATCTCAAATAGAAGTGGTTTCATGAAGATATGCATGCACAAAATTAATACAAAGGAATGAAGATGGAAATAATTCAAAGTGAAGAACATGGAGGACCCCACCTACCCACATACCTTAATGTACAAATTAAAGGCTAATGCACATGCTTTTGGACTTAATGGTTTCATGTACACTTAATGGGGGATTAATACATGTTAATGGTTACTTGGCCTCCACACTTCCTAAGGGGCATTTTGGGTATTCCCCAAAAATATGAATTAGGGTTTCATACATGTATAAATACCCATATGTTTCATGTAACATGATCTCTTCTCTTAGTCTCTCTTAGGCCTCCTTCTCTTTAGTTTAGTTTAGATCAAAAATAAAATGAAAGCTCCTCTTTCTCTTTTCATGGCTACTTAGCCATTTTTTATTTTATGTAATCTTTTTTATTTTATGCAATTTAATACATGCTCTTTCCTTTTCATGTTCATTTACTTTCATGTTGTAGTGTAGATCTCTTTTATTTTATGCAAGTAGAATAATTTTTCCTTTCATTTTGCTCTCTTTTTCTCTTCTTGTTTAATGTTGTTTTCTACATTTGTTCATATAATAACAAATATGAGAGCTTAATCCCTTCAATTTAGGGGTAATGAAGCTCTCAAGTATGTAGATCCAACATTTTGTTGTTTATGCTCTCTTATTGTGCTTAATGAGAATGATTGAAGTGGTTTAATGATGTTGTATAGCTTTGAATTTGATAGTCTATGTTGTTTATAACAAATAGGCTATGCTTAAACAAACATAACACAAATTGCCTCTTCATCTAAATATGATTATGGCAAAGAAGTGAATGTTGAAATTGAAATTTGATAGCCTATATTTCTAAACAATAGTTAATAGGCTACGCTTAAAATAGATTTTGCTTTCAACTTTGTTGTCATATTTTATGAGATTTAAAAGTGTATTAGTGGTTGTGTTATAGTTTGATGGTTTATATTGAGCTAATTAATAGCACAAATATACCATACTTATGATAAGCACATCAACTAATTCACTAATGACAAGAAAAGAGAGATCATAACTTCATTTTGTTGATTTATATGATCTAGAGAGTGGATTTATCTCTAAATTGTTCTTTTAACTCTCATATTTTTATCATTTTCTTTTGCAAGTTTTTGTTAGTTTCTTACATTTCTAGCTATTCACTCTCGACTTCGGTATAATTTGATTGAATAGAATTTTAAAATCATCAATTCCCTGTGGATCGACCCGTATTCGCCGCGTGCTACATTCGTACACCGTGCGCTTGCGGTTATTTTTAATTTAAATTCGTTTGACGGTTTTCTAAACCGATAGAATTTCCGTCGACGAACACCAATCATGTTTTTCTCTAATCCAGGATCTTCAATCCATTTATAAACATAAGCGCTTTATTATTTATAAATTTATCATCGATGATTATTTCTTGTCAGTTCTAAACATGATTTATTGAGATCTCTTTAATTATCATGTTTTAAGTACCTAATCCACTTGTATGATTATTTGACAATCATGTCATGGATCTCTTTCAGAGCATCCTTAAGTGTTTCTTTAAGAACACTCACCTCCTTTATTTGGCATCTTTCTTACTTACTCCAAAAATATTTTGAACTGACTTTGGAACCATATTTCAGATATGGTTTACAAATTTTGATCCTTCAGGGATTTGAATCTATATTGGAGAAAATATGCTAAGGATAATATTGATAATATTTTGCATCATTGTATATTTTAACAAATATTTAACACTGATGATCAAAATGAACTTGTATTCCTTTATCCTCCCCCTTAATGACGACAATTGTCACATTAAATTATAATCCTCTTTGGATTCTCATTTTGATCCATTATCACATTGCTACTAGCAAATACATTATATGTATATCAGTTATAGGAGGATGATCCTTTTATTAGTTAATAAGATGCATTCAATTGATATTGCTTATTAGAATTTGTTCTTATTCACTGATCTAGAGAACTGGAGGAATTTACTTATTATGTAGATCATTTGAATACATACATGACTTCAGGTCATTCAACATTTATGTTGATTGAATTTTAAATCACTAAGTTATATCTATGCATAATCTATAAGATGAGCTTATAACAAACTTCAGGTTGTTAGCTAAATATTTACATATATGGATGTATACGTGCGTCCACATATCATATATATATTATAAAATTTTCATATTCTTTCTCCTTTGAATTAGTGTTTAGAACAAACTATTACAAGGATCCAAATTATTAATTTCTATTTATAAATCAATGTCAATGCAAACCTGTCAAAACCGCATGATAATGTTCAAAACATTTGGTTTGAAATCATATCGAACTTCTGGTTCGAACAACTTCAAATTGTTAAGTTTTGTTCTTCAATTATATCTCAAGTATAAGTTTTGAACATTAATTATATTACATATCAACGAATAATTTATAATTGTATATAGACATTTCTACACATCTCTATTGAGAGTTCTGTAAAAAAAATTACAGCAAAAATAAAAATAGTATCTTCTGCATACTTGGAATGTTAAAAGTACAAATTTCCTCAGGACCTTATGTATAGCTTTAGTGAAAATTATGATACGACATATAGATTATCTCTTCAGGAGCATATCTAAAGATATTTCTTCAAGAATAGTCGTGCATATAATATTTGATTCATCGTAAGTTCTGAAAAGTAAAAGATTACATATCACTATTTGTCTAATGGAGCTACGGGTCCATGACAATAGACGATTGAATTTTAGATAATTTATTATCACATTTGACAATATTTTATAGGCAATTCTTTTATAGTGCTATAGGATGATATAATACCACTTCTGGGGATATTTCATAAACACCGCTTCTAGAGTGGTACATATCACTTCTAAAGATACTTTATATGCATTGTTTTTGGGATGTCATCAATAATCAATATCTTTTTCTACATAATTGACATAATTCTACAACATCTCTTCTATGATGTTGGATTTTGAAATATAAAAATCATAAAACATCTCTTCAAGAGTATGTCATATGGATTATCTCTTCTGGAGAATATTAAAATGTACTTCTTCAAATATATAGTTTGGCAAACACACCCAAAGATTATCAAAACTTGGGTTTTACCAACTTCAAACTGATTTATTGAACTGAAATAAAATAAAATCCACATAGTAGACTTCAGGCTGCTATTATTGATAAATTCGACCATATCATTTATTACTGCGCTTAGATTTTCATCATTAATGAAGTTTCCTTCATCTTCGAAGAAATGATCTAACTTCAGGTTAGTATTACTAGACAATCCTTTCACATAATTTTAGTTTAGAAGTAATTTTAATATAAATGAATTGTATTTCCTAGTAGATTTAAAGACTTAAAACTTCAAGTTCAACCACTCATGTCTAGTGTTTAAAAGCGTGACGATATTTTGGTGGTCATAACGCTCCTTCAGGGAGTTCCATAGGTAAATGTTGAATAAAAATATATATTTACATAGAATCAATTTCAGTACTCACTAATATGAATGACGTGAGTATGCGCCCTGAAACATATGATTAAGAAAAAAATTACATGACTTGTACCATACAATAAAAGAGAAACCTGATGAAACTTTGTTTCTTGTGTTGCTTAATTTCATTGATAAATAGTGGACTAACCTTTTTTTTATACTTCAATGAATGTCAAGTACCAAATAAAGCAAGATGGTATGGTAATTATTAACATTAGCCGTATAATTCAAATCAAATGCTAGAAATGGAATATAATGTCCACAATATATGCACAGCTTTTATAAAGAATGAAGAATCAATTTAATAGAACCGTGTAAGCTAAACATAATGGAATACCTCATCTGAATATGGTTAATTCCAAAAAAAAAACAGATATAATCATATAAATTCTAAATTATTTCTAAATGAAAATATGAACATCACGGAACTTTGTTTCACTCAATTTGTGAATGAAACCGGAAATCTCATAGCAAGAGCAAAAGTGTGTGTTTCCATTAAAAGGAAACGTGTTTTATACATCGACGAATGAAAAATGGAACAAGTCAAAAATATAAGTACCATTGATTCGATTCTCATTACTGGAGTCATTGGAAATTAATCTGTTTGCTTCTCCATTGATTCGATTCTCATTACTGGAGTCATTGGAAATTAATCTATTTGCTTCTCCTACAACTCAAACCTCTCTGTATTATTAAATCAACAATAATATATATAATTATACATGCTACAAATATCAAAACTATTTCATGTAGATATTTGATAATCAACATTAATTTGGTAGAAATTTTTATATAAAATCCTGCATAACAAAGAATATCAATTAAAAATAATGAAAGATCAATGTGATCTAAAATCAATCATTATACCATATCAAGGCTGTGGATCGAAAAGAAAAGCAACAGTATATAAAATATAAAATATTATAGATCTATAAGATTAGATCTTTAATAGAATTAGATCAGAATCCTCTGTTCCTGTTCTTTGTCTTTCTTCATCAAACCCATTTATAGGTTGAATAACCTCTTTATCTGCAAGTTGTAAAAAGAACTTTGCTTATTCCCTATTGTATCTACCTACTTTCTTCAACAATAACAACAATTTTGATTATTTTTTTACTTACAGTTTTGAACGACAGAGAACTTTCCCCTTTTTTTTCTGAACTTTTTTTCTCTCTTCTTACTCGAGTGTTTTGAGTTAAGATTGCAAGATCTCTGGTTACTGAACTTTTCAGAGATAAGGAGGTTTAAAAATTTGAAATGGAAAGATGAAAAGTTTTCTGAAATTTCCTTTTCATTTGATTATTTAATTTGAGCAATGATGGCTTGTGCCATTTGTAAAGAGATATCTTAAGCCTTAGATTTTGTTCATTATTCTACTCCATTGTGAATGAATATTCAGCCTTTGATGTTTACAAAGCAAATGAATTTTTATAAATTTTATATTTATAACTTATACACTTTAAAAGTAAATGTGCATCTTTATTCTTTTGTATATATATACATACATGTACAAGGTATGAAAGAACTTAACTAATATATATATATATATTACATCTTCACAATATTAAATGCTACTTACTTTTTAAAACATTTATGATAAATTTAAATTCAATCTTTAATTTTTTTTTTTAAACTTGAAATATAAACACTTATGTCCATTTATACATTCACCATTTATCCTGAACAAATTTAAATCAAATTTTAAATATGCATTCAATTTACTCATATTTGTAATATATATATATATAGGATTCTAAATTTAAATGACTTTTATAAACATTTATTATTTCAATAATTTTAAACTCAAAATAAAATTGGAATTTATTTATATATTATTATCACTCATTTTCATTTGTTTTTTCGAATTTTCTTAATTTATTCCCAAATTAAATTCTAAAAGTTAAAATATATTATTAATCTTAATTGATAAATTTTTTTGGAATGTTACTTTTTACCTATAAGATTTTAAATATAAAAATTCAAAATCTCAATTAAATTTTAAAATCAATACTCAAATAAACAAATATCCTATTAATTTTGAGAAATCCAAATTAATTTACAATTTTATTCAAAAATTTATTTCCATTATCAATTTAAATTGTTATAAAAAAAAAATCGGGATCGTTACAGTTTGATGAAGAAAACCAGAGAACAGGAACAGAGGAATGAATTTGAGCATGTATATTTTTCTTCTTCCTTTAATTTTTTTTTTGAAGCTTTTATCTGCAAGTTGTAAAAAGAACTTTGCTTATTCCCTATTGTATCTACCTACTTACTTCAATAATAACAACAATTTTGATTTTTTTTTACTTACAGTTTTGAATGACAGAGAACTTTCCCCTTTTTTTCTGAACTTTTTTTTTCTCTTCTTACTCGAGTGTTTTGAGTTAAGATTGCAAGATCTCTGGTTACTAACTTTTCAGAGATGAGGAGGTTTAAAAATTTGAAATGGAAAGATGAAAAGTTTTCTGAAATTTCCTTTTCATTTGATTATTTTATTTGAGCAATGATGGCTTATGCCATTTGTAAAGAGATATCTTAAGCCTTAGATTTTGTTCATTATTCTACTCCATTGTGAATGTATATTCAGCCTTTAATGTTTGCAAAGCAAATGAATTTTTATAAATTTTATATTTATAACTTATACACTTTAAAAGTAAATGTGCATCTTTATTCTTTTGTATATATATACATACATGTACAAGGTATGAAAGAACTTAACTAATATATATATATTACATCTTCACAATATTAAATGCTACTTACTTTTTAAAACATTTATGATAAATTTAAATTCAATCTTTAATTTTTTTTTAAACTTGAAATATAAACACTTATGTCCATTTATACATTCACCATTTATCCTGAACAAATTTAAATCAAATTTTAAATATGCATTCAATTTACTCATATTTGTAATATACATATATATAGGATTTTAAATTTAAATGACTTTTATAAACATTTATTATTTCAATAATTTTAAACTCAAAATAAAATTGGAATTTATTTATATATTATTATCACTCATTTTCATTTGTTTTTTCGAATTTTCTTAATTTATTCCCAAATTAAATTCTAAAAGTTAAAATATATTATTAATCTTAATTGATAAATTTTTTTGGAATGTTACTTTTTACCTATAAGATTTTAAATATAAAAATTCAAAATCTCAATTAAATTTTAAAATCAATACTCAAATAAACAAATATCCTATTAATTTTGAGAAATCCAAATTAATTTATAATTTTATTCAAAAATTTATTTCCATTATCAATTTAAATTGTTATAAAAAAAAATCGGGATCGTTACAGATTCCCCCCCTTAAAAATTTCGTCCTCGAAATTTGCAAGGAAGACGATAAAGAAAAGATGAAAGATAGAGAAATATCTTTCCAAATTAAACTGGATATCAATTCTGCATTTGGCTTACCAAATCAAAATATCAACAATATGAGAACAAACTCATACAATGTTATACAAGATATTTGGGTCCAGCGGCCTACGAATATGCAAGGACATTGATTAGTTCGAAGGGATAACTAATCATTCGTAGAATATATCGGATCCCAGAGAATAGATAGATGGATTGAATCTTTTACGATCTCTCAAACACTAGGTATGGATTCCAACTTCAAGTCGAAATATCCCAAAGTATATACCAATTTGTCCCTCTTCGGACTTTGATATACACAAGAAATTACGATTTGGTTTTAACCGATATCGTTTTATTAATACAATTCAAATTTAGCTTCATATTAGTTAACCAATTTACTTAATTTAAAATTTCCAATTTATTTAATATTTTCAATTTCAAATTCAAACTCATTAAGGTTTAGATGGAAAAGCTGACAAGAAACAGTTGAAGATACAAAGTAAGGATTTTCTACAACGATTCGTAAGGCCACCATCGCACCGAAACTTCTTTCTAAAGCTGTCACGAAGCAATCAAAAGAATTTTGGGAATTGAATCGAAGGAGATTGAAAAGAAAGTTGTTTCCACTGTTGCAGGGTATTGATCATTTATGGTGGTATTTCCCTATCCCCTATCTCGTCCTCTTTTCGCACTCATACTTACTATCAGTGGATAGTAAGAGAATTTACTGAGGCGTTCGAACGGATATCTTAGGGATTACTCATTCTAGGGTATACTTCACCCTACCTCCAATGAGCTACTTAATGTGTTATACTCCTGAGCTAAAGTTTAACCAAAGCTCTGATACCAAAATGTCACGATCCAAATTCCAACGTTCGAAAATCGACATCCGTACTCCACTATACTTGAATGCCGCAGATTCAAACGTTGAAATTCGAGTCATGCCGGAGCTTATAACACATTAAGTATAACAACACAGCGGAAGAAAAAGAATAATACATATCAATATACATCATTGATACAATATCTGATACAATATGATACAAGATAACAGATGACACAATAGATATCATTATACATCAGAGATATGATACAAGATAACAGCAGCGGAAAAGAAAAGATAACACAGCAGCGGAACAAAAATCTCTAATATGGTCTTCAAGAAAGAACTCCAGCATCGGTAATCTCCATCTCCAAATCACCAATCCATCGATAGCTCGAACTCTCAATAACGATACACAAAGCTAAGCAAGTGCAGTCCCGATCCAAAGACGGAACTAGCTCCAGATAATCTACTAAACCTGACTATCTGAAAAAAACCCAACTCTAGACTGCCCGTGTGGGAAAATAGTGGGCACCCAGAGTTTAGGAAAGGAACAATAAACTCCAGGTCAGTCATGGGACTGGTATGAGCAAACAAAAACATTTGGTCTTTTTAAAACAAACTACAGAATTTAAATTTGAAAATCCGCAATGCTTTTTGGAAAATGAAACTACCATAAGGCCTCCCGCCACACACACAATGCAAACGCAGAATTGGAGGAGATTTCTCCTTATGATAGTCAAATATGCTTAATACGAGAAAATCTTTGATATTATTGCTATAAGTGCAAAGTGTGGGAAAACCATTTCGAAAGTATAATATAAATCCTAGCCAGCATAGACATTCCGAACTATGCCTACTATAGCTACCATCTAAACAGTGGTGACCACCATAAGTAAATGGCAGGTAATACAACTAAAACCGTACAAGGCACGTATTGGATGAATGGATTTCCAACAAATGGTCAGGCTAAGGAACTTTCTACTGCCACATGGGATCGCCTCTGGCGGGACATCCCGAGAACTAACGTTACGGTTAGATCTCTGCCAACACAAGGCCAGGTTACCTCTGTAACTAGGTAACTACTACACGAATATGCCATCCCCCGGTCCTTTGGGACCTTTATCCGAGGCGCCTCAAAGCAACAACCACACAGTAAATGAGATTGGAGCAACCACATGAGTAAATATCTGGGCTCCATACCATGATACCACCCTTTACCAGAAGGGAATGACACACCCTAAAGGGAGCGACCCTCATAACCTTGCTGCATCTTTCCCGTTTCGACCATTTCCGGGGTGTGAGGTCCTGATGCAGTCTCGTCCACAAAGCTACGCTTTGGCACAAAGCCATGCTTTGGGTCAACAGATGACCAAAGCAATGATCACAAAGATAAATGATCAAACAAATGATCATATCACAAATGATCAACCAATGATCATCACACAGCAGCACTCAGCATGCCACATTACCAAATTGGGAATATATCACTGATAAATATCAACTACATAACCTCTGAGCTCGTACGTCTCAGAGAAGGGTGTTAAGCTAAGAGAATAAATTCTCCGCCACCAAGCAGAAATGTATTTGATAGAGATCAGTTTAATATCTCAAAGTGTAATGTCGGACATACAACCATACAAGTCTGTTCCGGGTTCGAACAGAACCGAAGGTACTTCCGGAGAAGCCCTTGCAAATCCGGGCATCCACAATCCCGATCGGATTTTCCCAACACTAAGGGAATCTCTATACCGTAGCTACTCGGTGCAGAGACAATCGATAGGTTATCCTAACGTTCTCGAAGACACCCGGTCTTCAACACTGGTCTTCAAATGCAATCCATAACGTCGTATCACTATTCGGAATGGGCTATATGACACAAGGTCCTCTCCTGGCTAAACCGAATAATGAGCGCAATAGTTTAAAACATATGGATATGGGATTTCAGTTAAGTCACAACTTGATAATCCAAAGTTTTTCTTTTAAATGGCTAAACAAATTACCATTTTACATCTTTAAATAAAAAGATTTATTTCACAAAGTTTCACCCAGTTTCACAAAGGTCCATTTATATATTTCCAAATCAAACTTCCATTCCAAATGGATTAACCCATTAAATCTTTAAATTAAAGATTTAACTTATAGGTTTCAAAACACGTTTCCAAAGATATATCTATAACTTGGAAAACCATTTTCATTTTAGACTTGAATCCTTTTAACACCGATTGGAAGTTCATTCCTTAGTTGAAAGCTTTTATTATTTGAAAACAAATAGTTTTCGTTCCAGAAAAATCCAATTTTATCTATACAAGTTGAAATCTTGGGTTGAATTTAAATTCCAAGACATCACTTTTGAAAAGGTTTAAAAACCCATATAAACCCATTCATAAGTTGAGTCCCCCTTTAAACATAGTTTTCAAATCATAGAATTGAATTTCAAATATTGTATTCAAATTAAATCAAATTATTTAAATTTCAAAACTCAATCTAGTTATTCAAAATAACTTTTTTTTTTTGACATTCATTTTTCAAAAGCTTTCAATTCTAAAAACTATTTTGGGTTCAAAAATTCAATATTTAAAACTATTTCAAAATCTGTGACTTAACCCATTTCCGCGCGCAATCCATATTTGTGTGTGTATAAGTGTGGTCCAGGGGTTCAACACAATAGTGCACACATCATCAGCACAGATTCAATTATATCGATAAGCGATATAACCCATAACGCTTATCTATATTCACAAATTCATAGATAAAGTATATCATCAATCACAAAGATTCACTAATATGATTCGATGTGGGTTTCGGATAACCAACCGGAATCCGACTCCCTGTCGCATCGAAATTTAAATGTCGTTTTATGGGTAAAGGGGTTTTCATATTCATATGACAGTATATTCATCACAAATATAGCAGCTAAGTGCAAAGCATCACATAGCATCACATATCGAACATATCAATCCATCACATAGCATACAATAACAATCAAACATTTTTAATTTAGGTAAATAAATTGTGTGGTTTTGATTTCATTACTCACATAATTACTTTCATTAATAATCTTTAATCAATGATTAATTATCATAAACTTCAATTGGTTAAATTTCAATCACCTTCATTAATTAATCATTTCTTTAAGACCTTTAATTAATTACTTTAATTAATGAATCCTTAACTATTAATTAAATCTTAATTATAATTACGTATCCTTAATTGATTATTCTTAATTTAATTAACCTAATTAATTAACCACATTAATTAATTATGTTTGAAGTAATTAACCCTTAACAATCTTTAGATTTTTTTTTATATTATCTTCTCTTAATTACTTTTACTTTGTAATTTTTTTATTTTTTTATTTAACCATTCATTAATTACCTGATTAATTAACTTAATAATTTAATGAATCTAAATCATTAAATTCTATTTATCTTTAAGATAAAACATTTCTTATTTAATCAAACCTTTGAAAAACAATTTGCTTTTCAAATTAACTTTTAATTGATTAATTATTTTCAAATTAATTACCTTTATTAATTAATCACATTAATTATGTTATCTAATTAATTAGCCTTAAAATACTCGATTATAAACTTTTAAAACATTAGTTATTCATCCTTAATCACCTTCATAAATTAATTAGCCCTTAATTAATTACCTAATGATTATTAACAATCTATATTAACTTAACCTTTAAGTTAAAATATAAAAACATTTGATTAACTTCTTAATCACTTTGTTAAGTTTTATTTGAAATAACTCTATTTAAAATATAAGTTTAAAACATCTTTAACTTGATTTATTTAAAGATAATTTATTTCAAAACCTTTTAACTTCACATCCCTCTTAACAAACAATTGTTATTTTATAAAGATCAATTTTTCTTAGAAATCAATATGTTTTTAAACTTAGACTGGGAAAATTATTACCCGAGCCAAAATGAGTTAAACCGGTGTCTTCCCCTAGGCAAACCTCTCCTCTTTTTCCTTTGAACTTTGTTTTAATTTTAAACTTTTTAAAACTGTGATTCTTCATACGCAAATTACCCAACTCGAAACTCGAGTTAACTCACCACCTACACGAGTTCCTTCCCGAGCTAAACTTCATCTTCTTATCATTCCCAAACTATTCAAATTGATCATCAGATACGAGAGGCACACCGTGCACCCTGCACACCGACCGGAACGCCACTGATCATCGCCGCAACCATGTACAAGTCGCCATCAACCTTGCCGCCAACCCAGACCCCCAAAAACTTCGATCGACCCCCTCTATCGAAAACGAGGTAGTCAAGCTCCTGATTGGAACAACACTCGATCAATAAACCAACTCTGGCCATTGCTACCCTCCACCGATGAACTCACCACCGCGTCCTAAGCTGCCCTATTGACCCCCAAACATTTCCCCCTAGGTCCGATCGCTTAAAACGTATCGATGGTGACGCGATCTACTCGAGAACGCCAACAACACAAACAAGCCCGTAACCCTAAATTGGTGCCGCATCACTACTTCAATCATCGATAAATACTCTGAGTATTTTTCTTCCGCTGTGTTGTTATACTTAATGTGTTATAAGCTCCGGCAAACCAGATTCGACGTTTGGATCTGCGGCATTTGAATACGAGTGTCGTAGTCGGTGCCGATTTTAGAAGGTCAAGTCAGGATGTAGTCTACAAAGTTATATCTATACAAATAAATAATATTAGATTCACATAATTAGATCAACATTATAAGATATACAAAATGAGATCCAGGAAAAAGAAATGAGATCAAAACAAATGTTTATAAAACAAAATTTGATCTACGAAATAAAATTAGATCCCAAGAGAAAAGAAATAGATCTTAAATGCATAAAGAAAATCTTAAAAATAAAACATCGTGCTGATAACGTGTTATAGAATAAAGAGAATGGAAACCATTAAAGAGAGAATAATTCTATTCATTCAGAGAATAGATGTCTATTTACATTACATGGCCTACTTTATATAAAGGCTTCAGAAATAAGGACTGAACTTATCCCACGATGTGGGACTAAACAAAACAATGTACAAGCATATTCACTTTATAATATACATATATTATAACAATACTTAAATATCAAATACTTGAATTTTTTCCAGGCAAAGAAACTAATTTATTGTCATCCTTGGTGAACTTCTTCATGTTTATTTTATCTACTTGAGATTACTAACACTATCCAAATCCATTAATGTAGCAAGTTGCTGAGTAGAAAAAAGTGAAAGAAATCAGAATAGCATATCAAAGTATGTTTAATATATTTCCAAAATTTTCTTCTTGTGCAAAAATTTCATGATCAGTAACCCAAACAAAAAATTCATATTATGTGGTAAGAATCCATTTAGCAACTGAAAAAATTATTATTGTTATAATAATGACAAATTGAAAAATTAGGATTACCTAGTTTGTAAAGAATAAGGAATAGAAGCAATGAGATAGGTGGGAAGGAAATGAAATGTACAGGGGTTGTAAGCGACGTTCATATGCGGCAGAGAAAACTGGAAAAGGAAACCAGGGAAACAACATATAAAATGCATTGGTAATAAGCTGAATTTGGTGCGTCTGTTTGGAGAGTGAAGTGTCACACAAAAAGTAAAGGTTGGTTCATATCTTTCAATGCATGGGAGTAAAAGGGAGACATAATAAAGGATCAAATGAAAGGAGGAAGTCCAAAACATGCAGATACAAAAAGTTAACAGGGGAGCTTTGTGAAAACTTAAAAAAGTTCTATCTCATGCATATATGGGTAAATATGCAAACATGGACACACATATATTTCTAAATTTGTTGCCGTCACTGCAAAACTACGTTAATTTTTTTCCTAAATGAATCACTAAGAAGAACAGTACATTTAGTTACCTATATTTGCAGTGAAAATATTTTGTAACCATGCGTTTTACAAATTGAAAAAACTGCTATGTTACGGAGAATTTTGTATAAAGGTATATATCTTAAAACATTAAATGAAATCCATTACCATTTTGCATAATTAAACATCAATACGAAGATGTAATAATTACATGTATAAAATTATTGGAAAATGGAATAGGTTTATTAACCGATAAAATTTATACTCAAGAAGTATTGTAATATCCAACCAAAATTATAGTTTCAACCAAAAATGATTTGGTTTACCATTTATAATATATTATAATATTTCAGGTCTAAGGCCACCAGTATAAGTGCTTTCCTGCTAGCATTGAAACATCCCAAAATGATACTAACACAAACTTGAACATAAAAAAAAAACCGATGTAACAAATAATATCCTGAATTTCCATAAGTTATAGTGGAAGGACTTTAAATAATTGCATACCATACCAACATATGTTGTCCAAAATTTATGAAAATAATATAAAACAAACTGAATGGTCAACAACATCGGCAACATGTTCGATCTTCAATAGCAGGATTCATGTTTATTATCTGCTAAAAATTATAATAGGTGTTCTGATATGAAATAAATAAATAAATAATATTCAAAGTTTAGCTGAAGTTTACCTTACAAATGACGACTTTATGACCAAGTGATCCTAAGAAAACAAAAATTGTTTAAAATAAAACTATTCCATTAGCATATGATGCTGATTTAGGATTTAAAGTGATAACCCGAAATATAGCAAAGAGGGATTAGCTTGTTATAATAGAAACTGATGGTTATAAACATTGATAAATGTACAATCTTTAATAGTATTACTCATATTTATTATTTACAAAAATTTATAATAAGTGTTTTAGTGTGAAGTAAATTGATAAATAAATATAATTTTTTTGATCGAAATCATACCTTGTAAATGATGAGTCCATGGCCAAGTGATTCAAAGGAAACCAAAATTGTTTAATATGAGTTAGGACTTACTGTAGTGACCTAAAATATAAAAAGAAGATTAACATTATGTATATTCAAGTGAAATGTTTTCAGTAGCGATTTCATCTCCAGAACAAAGTAAATATCCTAATCTTTTTTATTGGTGATGTCAAAAGTTTACTCTATGCAGCAGCGTATCTCTTCACTTGGCAAAATAGAATAAAAAACAATGTCTGGTTAGTTAACATAAAATTCTTTTCCATGAACTTTTTCAAATACCTAAGTGCAATTTCCAGTACTTAGCATAAAATAAATTTCAAACAGGTCATATCTGCAAAACCAAATCAAATCAATCATATGTATTAGAGTAAAGTACAATACAACAAATCAATTACCTCCTAAATACCTACATCAATAGAACCTATTGAATAACCTTGAATAGAGATACCTGGTAATGTTAATAGTACCTGAAATACAGAGGCTGAAAGATGCACGATGCAATACTGATAGGGTAAATGATTAAGCAATTAAATCAGGATCGGTTAACGTAGGAAACAAACATATATATATATATATATATATATATATATATATATTTATATATATGCAAATCGAATGAATCAAGCAGTTAAATAAGTAATAGTTTTATAAATCCAAAATAGCAATCAGGATCGGTCAACAACATCGGCAACATGTACGATCTTCAATAGCAGGATTCATGTTTATTATCTACTAAAAATTATAATAGGTGTTCTAATATGAAATGAATAAATAAATAATATTCAAAGTTTAGTTGAAGTTTACCTTACAAATGATGACTTTATAACCAAGTGATCCTAGGAAAACAAAAAATGTTTAAAATAAAACTATTCCATTAGCATATGATGCTGATTTAGGATTTAAAGTGATAACCCGAAATATAGCAAAGAGGGAGTAGCTTATTATAATAGAAACTAAATGGTTATAAACATTGATTAATGTACAATCTTTAATAGTAGTACTCATATTTATTATTTACAAAAATTTATAATAAGTGTTTTAATGTGAAGTAAATTGATAAATAAATATAAATTTTTTGATCGAAATCATACCTTGTAAATGGTGAGTCCATGATTAAGTGATTCTAAGGAAACCAAAATCGTTTAATTTAAGTTAGGACTTACAGTAGTGACCTGAAATATAAAAAAGATGATTAACATTATGTATATTCATGTGAAATGGTTTCAGTAGCGATTTCATCTGTATAACTAAGTAAATATCCTAACAAAAGAAGGCTTCATACCTAAATTGGACTTTATTTGGCTGGGGACATTGGTGGGAGGGGTGGAAGACGATGGCAAAGCGAAAAACACACAAATTGAGGGGGGCGGGACTTACAATTTAGGGTTGGAAAAAATAAGGAGAGAGAGAGGCATGATAGAAGAAGGAAAAATCGCGACCTTTGAGTTTAAATTCAAAGCAGGCTTCTGCGTCATTGAAATAATAATATAATAATATAGATAGACAACATGGTGACGGTTCAGTTGCCAAAATTCAAGGAGGTCTGTGTGCTCTTGAAATCCAACTGACTAATAATATAATAGTATAGATATGGTTATTTGCGACGGTTACGTGTATAATCACAACAAATAGGGGGTTAGGCTAAAAATTCTTTTCCCGGTCTAAATTTTTACATTAAGCCCAAACAATATTCCCTTTTTTTTCATTGTTGGTTTGTTTTCTGGCTTATCCCTTTTTCTTCTCCTCCACTTGTTTGTCCTTCGATAGCCCTAGTTCTCTATCTCTCAATTCTCAATTTAAAAACTCGCAGTCCAAAACCCTATTTTCAAGATGGTTACAAAGATCTCCGTGCAATCTAAAACCCTCAAGGTCGCAACTCAATTTCAATGGACAGATCCCGAAGCCCACGCAATTCGAAACCCTAATCTATTGTGGTCTTGTTGTTCTACTGTAGGGTTCACGGCTGATAGGGATAGTGCAACAAGATTGGAGAGGTTACAAAATACTTCTGGTATTTTGTCTGTAGAGTTACAGGTTATTGAAGAGGAGAAAGTGGCTACAGGGAAGATCAAAAAGAGATTCAGAGAGGAGGGGCAAGGGTCTGGAAGAAGTTTAGAGGGTTGTCAAGAAGATCAGAGAGTGAGGGAAAAGTGATCAGAGAATGTATTGTAAAGATATAGGAATAAAATGTAAACAAATGTAGAAGAACAGAGAATAAGAATGATGAATAAAATGAAAGTTTTGTTATTTCTCTCTTTTTTTTACCGTACATACATCATATTTATATATGCAAATCATAGCAGCTATATTTTGCCTATACATTTCCAGCTAGTATGAATATTGACTTAATCAACCAAATACACAACCCCTAACTTGCAGAACATAAAACAGAAGGACTGTGCACGTGCACACCCATGCAGAGGCATGTATGTACTGCTTTATCCCTTCCACCTCATTCTATTGCACCATCTTTTTTCTAATTGTCTTCGGCCTGGTTCTGGTCATCCTCCTGGATCATCTGTGGCGAATTATCTAGTGAACTCCACCTGTGCATTTCTCTGTCAGGTGATGGCCGCAAACTGCTGTAAGTTATTGAGCCGATTAAACTTTGATTGTTACATCTCCCTTCCTCTTAAAAAATGGACCTTGTCTCAAGGTCTAGGGTAGGGAATTTTCTAATAATATGCCAATAATCTTCCCACGTTGCTTCTTCCTCAAGCTTTCCCTTCCATTTAAGTAAAATTTGTACCACTGCCTTATTATTTCTAGGCACAATTCTTCGATCCAAGATGACCTCTGGTTGCATTACTATTTCCTCTTCAAAACTAGGAATATATTCTTGAATAATTAATCCATGCTCCATTCTTTTTTTGAGCCGAGAGACATGAAATACAGGGTGAATTTTGCTATGAGCAGGCAGCCTTAATTTATATGCTATTGTTCCAATTTTTTCCTCTACTTGATAAGGTTCGTAATACTTTGGAGATAGTTTGTGATTTTTTTGATTCCTAACTGTTATCTGTCTATAAGGTTGCAGTTTCAAAAATAACCAATCATCTACTTGGAACTCCATCTCAGTCCTCTTCTTATATCTGCATATCTTTTCATCCTGCTTTGTGCCAGCTTCAAACCGTCTTTTAGAAATTCAATAGTAATATCTCTACTAAACAATATTTCCTCCACCTGTTCTACTTTAGTAGCGTTTGGAATATAGGTAAGCAAATTTGGTGGTTCTATTCCATATACGGCTTTAAAGGGGATTGTATTGGTGGAAGACTTCCATGTTGTGTTTTACTAATATTCGGCCATAGATAACCATTCACCCCATTCATGTGGCCCGTGACATACAAAGCACCTCAAATACCCTTCGAGCACTTTGTTAATGATTTCAATTTGTTCATCACTTGGGATGGTAAGAGGAGCTCATGTTTAATTTACAGCCTTGCAATCTGAAAATCTCCTGCCAAAACTTGCTAGTGAACATGGCATCTCTATCACTTACAATTGTTTTTGGCAATTCATGAAGCTTGAATACTCCAATGAAATATATTTTGGTGACTTCTTTTGCAGTATATGGGTGGCCCAGAGAAAAGAAATGATCATATTTGCTCAATCTCTCTACTACTACGAAAATAACCTGTGTTTATGGCTTTTGGGGAGACAAGTTATGAAATCCATTGAGATGTCTTCCCACATTCTTTTAGGTATAGGTAGAGGGTGTAATAGTCCTGGCATCATCACATTCTCACTCTTATTTCTTTGGCAAATGTCACATGTCTTCACATAGTATTCAACGCGTCTTTTCGTATGTTTCCAATAAAATACCTATTTTAACCTTTTCAATGTTCCCTTAATGCCAGCATGGCCCCCTAAAGGAGTAGAGTGATGCTCACCAATTAGAGTTTGCAGCATTCCCCGAGGTGATGGTCTACGAATATTTTCCCTTTATAAAATATCAATTCATCCACTTGCTTGCACTTGTTTTCATGCAATTCTTTATTTTGTAGTTTTTTTACTTGCTATTGGTACCACTCTGAAGCTAATAATGCCTTCTTTAATTCTTGTAACCAAGGCGTTTGAACAATTGATATGGCTAGTACCTTCATTTTTCTTTACTGAATTCTTTTCTAGACAAAGCATCTGCTACAGTATTCTTTTTCCCACTCTTGTAGTCAAAACCATGAAGTTTAGCAAGCCATTTATTTTGGATTCCAGTGTGTATTTTTTGAGACGGCAAATATCTTAGACTTTGATGATTAGTTTTAATGATGAATTGTCTACCCAAGAGATATTGTGGCCACTTCTTTGTAGCTATGATGATGGCCATCAATTCTTTTTCATATGTAGATAATGCTAAGTTTCTGCCATGCAGTGCCTTGCTATGATAGGCTATGGGTTTTCCATATTGATGAAGCATTGCACCTATACCTATCCCGCTGGCATCACACTCGAGGGTAAATGGATGGGAAAGTTAGGCATAATAAGCACCGATAGTTTTGTTAGGCTCTGTTTTAATTGATTGAATGCTTCCATAGCCTCTTCAGACTAGTGAAAAGAATCCTTTTTAGCATATCTATCAGAGGTTTAGCAATGAACCCATAGCCTTTAATAAATTTCCTATTATAAGCAGTTAGTCTTAAAAAACATCTTAATGCCTTTATATCCTTTGTTAAAGGCCAATCCATCACTGCCTTAACTTTATCTGGATCGACTGCGACCCCCTGAAATGATATGATGTGGCCTAGATATTCAAGAGAATTTTCTGCAAAACTGCATTTAGACAATTTGATTACCAACTGATTTTCCTTAAGGACCTGAAATGTCAAACTAAGATGTTATATATGCTCAGACCATGTCTGGCTATAGATTAGTATATCATCAAAAAAAAACCAATATAAATTTTCTCAGATAAGGCCTAAATATGTCATTCGTAAATGATTGAAAAGTCAAAGGGGCATTAACTAAGCCAAATGGCATTACCATGAACTCATACTGACCATCATGTGTCTTAAAGTCTGTCATGTGTATATCATTTTCATTCATTCTTATTTGATGATAACCAGACTTAAGGTCTAATTTAGTAAAATATTTTGATCTATGCAACTCATCAAAAAGATCATCTATTAAGGGGATAGGAAACTTATCTTTTTCTATGAGGGAGTTTAGGCTCTTGTAATCAATACAAAATCTCCAGATGCCATCTTTTTTCCTCACCATAACCACTGGAGAAGAGTATGAGCTATTGCTATGTCTGACTATGCCACTATCCAACATCTCTGCAATGATTTTCTCGCTCATTTTTGATGTAGTGTGAGTGTCTATAAGGCCTCAAATAGACTGGACTGGCTCCAGGCTTTAAAGAATTTTATGATCATGTTTCCTTTTAGGAGGAAGGAGTGTGGATGTGGAAATCAGTTCAGGGTATTGCTGCAGAAGTCTATGAATTTCTGAAGGGAGAGTTTGCTGTATTTCTTATTGAAATTTGGGTCTAGTATCTTCTGCAGAGCATAACATCATAGTTATTTTTCCTTGTGCATGCTCTTTATTTAATGTCTTTTTGTCTACCATTTTGACTTCTTGCTGCTGTATTCCCTACCATGTATAAGTTTTATTGCCATATGTAAATTTCGCCAGGAGTTTATCTAGATTCAAAATGATTTCCCTAGCTTCTTTATCCATTGAGCTCCAAGAACTATTTGGCACCCTTCTAGAGGTAGAATTAATAAATCTACAGGCATCTTGCATCCTTGGCAGCTTAATATCACAT
Organism: Allium cepa; assembly: GCA_030765085.1. Classification (NCBI taxonomy): domain Eukaryota; kingdom Viridiplantae; phylum Streptophyta; class Magnoliopsida; order Asparagales; family Amaryllidaceae; genus Allium; species Allium cepa. Next base: position 378,257,037 of record CM060942.1, on the reverse strand, counting down.
TACTACATATTCCAGATCCATGTAATTTTTCTCCGTTAGCTACCATAATCTCATAATTTTTGGATTGATCAATCTTCAGTTTTAACTTATGAGCTAGCTGTTCATTAATAAAGCTATGAGTAGACCGTGAGTCAATGAGTATTTGAACTGGTTTACCTTTGACAGTGCCTTGTACTTTGATGGTTGAATGCACGGGTATACCACACATAGCATGTAGGGTAATAGCATGTGTTTCCTCCATATTCCTTCACTGCTGTGTTCATGGTCACTGTCCAAAGGATATTCTTCATTATCTTCTGAATCATTAAAGGTCATCATACCCTCTAAAATTAGTACTTGAGGACTTTTACATTTATGGCCTTCAAACCATTTTTCCTTACATCCATAACATATATTTTGCCTTCTCGTTTCAATGAGTTGTTGTAGGGTCAGACCTTTGCTTCTTGCCAAACCTTCTAGATTAGCAACACCACTATCCTTTGGAGTGGTATTATTCTAGTTGTTTTACTACCTTTCTTGGTTTGATTCCAGATTCTCTCAAACATTTTTGCTAATGATACAGCTTCCCTGAAATCTACAGGTCTAAAGGACATAACATCATATTTAATCTCTTCTCTAAGTCCACCAATAAATCGATCTAGGAGGAATTGTGGGGGCAACATCTCAATAGTAGCCTGTAAGCCTTCAAATCTGGTCAAGTATGATGAAATAATTGTCTGTTGTTTATGTTTTTCTAAGGTCTCATAGGGTCTGTCCATGTCTTCCAGATTAAATCTTACTAATATTTCTTCTTTGAAAATTGCTCAAGACTCATGGTTAGGGATATTACAAGTATACCAATTATACCACTTAAGAGCATCCTTCTTGAGATAAAAAGATGATATTTCTACCCAAAAGCATCCTTCAGTTTGATGAAATTTGAAAAACTGCTCTACCTGGTTTAACCATTCATGCACCATGTCATCACCATTATAGGTAAGGAAATCTAGTTTGAGGTGAGGAAATGGCGAATTTCGATTCCAAGAAGTTGTTTCTTGATTGGGTAGAGGATTGTTTTGAAAAGGGGTGGGTACTGTTGAGTTGTTACGAAGATTGGGTGCGGGGGTAAATTACCATTTCTTGAAGTTGGTAGTGTTGTTGTTGAAGTAGGATGATGATGAGGACTGGATGCGATAATTCCTTGTAGATTTGTAGTTGCAGTGGATGATAGATTGGTAGCTGATTGAAGTTTGAGTTGTTGCATGTCCTGTGCTAATGCAGGAAGAATGTTGTGCATTCCTTCAAATCTGGTGAATATCTCCTTTGTTGTATGATCCAGACTTTGTGTGGCTTGTTCCAATCTTTGATTGCTGTGTTCCAGATTTTGGATAGATGTTTCTAACTTTCTCAAAGAGAAGGTATTTTCATGATTGATTTCTTCTTGCCTTTTCCATGCTTCTTCTTGTTCTTGAATCATTATTTCAATTTTTGAATCGTCATGGTTGTTTGAGGATGACTGGTTGTCAGAGGTTATCCCAGTCGGTTGCTCTGATACCATTTTGTTGTGTTCTTGCTGTTCTGCTGTAAGGTTCATGGCTGATCGGGATAGTGCAACAAGATTGGAGAGGTTACAAAATACTTCTGGTATTTTGTCTGTAGAGTTACAGGGTGTTGAAGAGGAGAAAGTGGCTACAGGGAAGATCAGCAAGAGATTCAGAGAGGAGGAGCAAGGGTTTGGAAGAAGTTCAAAGGGTTGTCAAGAAGATCAGAGAGTGAGGGAAAGGTGATCAAAGAATGTACTGTAAAGATATAGGAATAAAGTGTAAACAAATGTAGAAGAACAAAGAATAAGAATGATGAATAAAATGAAAGTTTTGTTATTTCTCTCTTATTTTTGTTATTTCTCTCTTATTTTTTTACTATACATACATCATAATTATATATGCAAATCATAATGGCTATATTTAGCCGATACATTTCCAACTAGCATGAATATTGACTTAATCAACCATACACAACCCCTAACTTGTAGAACATAAAACAGAAGGACTGTGCACGTGCACACCCATGCAAGGCATGTATGTACTGCTTTATCCCTTCCACCTCATTCTGTTGCACCATCTTTGTTCTGATTTTCTTCAGCCTGGTTCTGGTCATCCTCCCGGATCATCTCTGGTGAATTATCTGGTGAACTCTACCTGTGCATTTCTCTGACGGGTGATGGCTGCAAACTGCTGTAAGTTATTGAGGCGATTAAACTTTGATTGTTACATAATCCCAAATCAATTCCGAATCTTCAAGATCTACATCTTCGAAAAGTTTATTTTTCTTTGACCTATCAACAACTTCAAGGTATTTTCTATGTTACTTGTTTTATATAAATATGTAGATGTTTGTATTATAATATTAGCACCTAATAAAAAAGTTTGGAAAAACTGAAACCAATACATGCGTTGCCTAAGTTTATTGGAATAGTTTTATTTACGTCTGTTACGCCTTTAGTGTTAATAAAACTAGTATGTATATTGTTCTTGTAAGGAAATTTGACCGTTTTGTAAGGAAATTAATGTGAAAACATTAGTGGACTGTTTCCTTCCTCATTATGTGGTATATTAATGGACCGTTTCCTTCCTCATTATGTGGTACATTAATGGACCGTTTCCTTCCTCAAACGTTTCATTCCTCATTATATGGTCAATAGAATCTAAAGGATTTCCCTATTAATATGCTAACAAATAAAAAGGTTATAATCTAGAGCATTAATTTCTCTCATCTTGATCTTGATGGACGATCAAGATTAAGTCTACAAATCTGGAAAGTTGGTCCTTTCTCTACTTATAAATATTAACCTTTCCTCATCACAAATGATATAGAAAACACATAAAGAAAGATATAGGAAAAGAGAGAGAAACCATTTCCTTCTCCATTGAAACAACTTTTGACAACAACCATTGATGATTCGTATACAAGATGTCTGGAGGTATGTTTTATTAATTCATTACATATGTGATAATCATGTAATTCTAGATATTAGGGTTTATGTTATTTGCAAGATATAGATTACATATGGTATCAAAGCAAGGTTTTAGAATTCATGATTACCCATCAATATATAAAACAAAACTAGCATAGATATATGATATGATGTTTGTAATTTTACTATGATGATGATAATGATTATTAGCGTTAATATGATTCAAGTTTAATATTCATATTATTTGAGTTGCTATAGTAATCATGATTATCAATATTGTTCTATTTACTATATGCTTAGATCTGGATCTGGAAAATTTATATTTCCGCAAAAGTTGATTTTTTCTACTTTAATATTTGACCTATTGTATAATATGGAACAACTTATTGTATGCGAATACTTTTCAGAAAGTATACATATTGAAAACAATTGTTTCCTAATTTGACATTAAATTCATGACCTGGAACTTGCAAGATAATTGTCTATACATGATTTGCAAAATAATTATTTATATGTTAAATTCATGTATGGAATTTACTTGGAGTTACTGAACATTTATTATCCTTGTTGTGGATTACTTGAAAGAATGACAAATGTTTATGCAAAAAAAAAACACATTAATGTTTATCTCTTTTCTCTCTTGTTTTAGTTTTCGCTTCCGCGCTTAATTTCCTTGTTTCCTCTAGTTTGATGCATGCAGTCCCGTCCACAGGCAGCTGCTGCTTGCATAATAACGCATGAAACATTAATGTTTATCATTCTTTCATGAGTATGGTTCTACTGCCTACCCACAGGAGGCGCTAAACCTAACCTCTTATTATGACATGTGTTTTATTCTAATAAAGAAGCCTACATTTCTTTTATATCTGCAGTTGCAATGCCTTCAAACCTTAATTCGTAAGCTATGTCTATCGTCAGACTCAATGGAACCAACTACTCAGAATGGAAAGAGCAAGTTGAGTTTTCTTTAGGCGTACTTGAACTGGACATGGCTCTCCTAAAGGAAAAGCCAGCTCCACTTACTGACACAAGTACGCCTGAGGAAAACAAACTCCATGATGATTGTGAACGATCTAATAGGCTCAACATGATGTTTATGCGAATGATGATTGGTACCAACATCAAAACCCCCTACCCAAAACTTAAAGCGCAAAAGAATATTTGCAATCCATTGAAAATCGGTTCAAGACTGCAGACAAATCCCTTGCTGGGAAACTTATGGCAGATCTTGTAACGATGAAGTTCGATGGTTCTCGCTCAATGAGCGCTCATGTCATTGAAATGATTAACCTTGCTGCCAAACTTAAAAACTTGGGATTGGTTATGGACAATGCTTTTCGCGTCCAATTTATTCTCACTAGCTTACCTCCTCAGTATGAACCATTCAAAATTTATTACAACACTATTACGGAAAAGTGGAGTCTAAATGAATTTACTAACAAACTGGTTCAAGAGGAGTCTTGGAAAGGCTCGCAAGGCATTAAAGTTGCTTATTTCACTCAAGGGGTTGGAAAACAAGCTCGCAAAAAGAATAACTCACAGCATAAAAGAGCACCACCCAAATCTGATGACGCCACTCAACCATCCAAGAAGAAAAAGAAGGATGATGTCTGCAAATTCTGCAAGAAACTTGGACACTTCCAGGCAGATTGCATTAAGCGCAAAGCATGGTTCGAAAAGAAAGGTAACCCAATGGGTTTCGTAAGTCATTTCGAATCAAATCTTACTAATGTACCTTCTTCTACTTGGTGGATTGATACTGCTTCTAACATTCAAGTTTCGAATTCTATGCAGGGATTCATTACGATCTAAACCACAAACCCAAGTGAGAATTTCATTTTCATGGGGAATAAAGATAAAGCTCCAGTTGAAGCTATTGGAACTTTTCGTCTTATTTTAGATAGCGGTTATCAGTTAGATTTATGTCAAACTCTTTATGTTCCGTCTATTTCCCGTAATTTGATTTATGTAAGTGTACTTGATAAATTTGGATATTCTTTTGAAGTTGGAAATGGAAATTTTAGTTTATTTATAAATTCTAGTCTTATTGATTCTGGAATATTAATTGATGGACTTTATAAACTTCATCTTAAACAAAATGCCGAAATCCAACTCACCCAGCATGGAAAAGAAACTAAAAGAAAGTCATCCAAGAATGATTCTTACTTCTTGTGGCATAAAAAACTGGGTCATATATCCAGTGAAAGAATCAAGAGGTTAGTGAAAGATGGTGTCCTACCGGACCTAGACTTCGGTAACATTACAGCATATGTTGATTGTATTAAAGGAAAAACAACAAAAAACACAAAGAAAGGAGCCATAAGAAGTACACAACTTCTTGAAATAATACATACAGATATTTCTGGACCTTTTGATGTTCCAACTGTTGGAGGAGAGAAATATTTCATCACTTTTATCGATGATTTTTCACGTTATTGCTATCTTTATCTGTTGCATGAAAAATCTCAGTCAGTGGATGATGTACAAGTGTTCATTACTGAAGTCGAAAGGCAATTAGAAAGAAAAGTGAAAATCATTAGGTCAGATAAGGGTGGTGAATTCTATGGAAGGTATGATGAAACGGGACATGGACCTTTTGCTAGACTTCTTCAAAAACTTGGAATTGTTGCACAATACACAACCCCTGGATCTCCATGGAAGAATGGTGTAGCTGAAAGGCGAAATCGTACATACATGGAAATGGTTAGATCCACGACGAGTCATGCAAATTACCTATATCATTATGGATGGATGAATTACAAACAGCTGTCTACATCTTAAATAGAGTTCCAAGTAAGGCCGTTCCAAAGACTCCTTTTGAACTTTGGAAAGGATGGAAACCTAGTTTAAGACATCTCCAAATTTGGGGTTGTCTAGCTGAAGCTAGACTGTACAATCCAAATGAAAAGAAATTGGATTTTAAGACAGTCAGTGGTTACTTTATAGGTTACCCAGAAAAATCTAAAGGATATAGGTTTTATTGTCCTAACCATAGTACAAGAATTGTTGAAACCGGCAATGCCAAATTCTATAAGAATGGTGAAATTAGTGGGAGTACAAAACAACAAGAAGTGGTCATTCATGAAATAAGGGTACCCATTATCTTACCCTCTATTTCGAAAGATATTGGGAATCATCCCATTGTTGAACCTGTTCACAATGAGGAAAACCCAATAAATGATCAACAACTTCATAATGAAATTATCACCAATCATAATGTTGATGAAGTACCACAGGAACTAGCAGTAAGAAGATCTCAAAGACAAAGAAGATCAACTATTCCTGATGATTATATGCTTTATCTAATAGAATCTGAAGGAACTATGGAACAAATTTCATATGCACAAGCCATTAAGGATGTTAATTCTATTAAATGGATTGATGCCATGAAAGATGAACTGAAATCTATGGATAATAATCAAGTTTGGGAAATTGTTCAATTGCCGCAAGGAAATAAAGCAGTCGGTTGTAAGTGGGTCTTCAAGACCAAACGTGACTGCAATGGTAAAATCGAACCATATAAAGCTAGACTTGTTTTCAAAGGTTTTAATCAGAAAGAAGGCATTGACTATAATGGAACTTTTGCTCCTGTTTCCAGGAAAGATTCTCTTAGAATTATCATGGCATTAGTAGCTCATTATGATCTCGAGTTACATCAAATGGATGTGAAAACAGCCTTTCTAAATGGAGACTTGGAAGAAGAAGTCTACATGCGTCAACCTGAAGGCTTCATAATTGAAGGACAGTAAGACATGGTCTACAAACTTAAGAAATCGATATATGGACCGAAACAAGCTTCTAGACAATCGTATATAAAGTTTCATGAAATCATTACCGCTTTTGATTTCACTGAAAACATAGTTGACCCTTGTATATACCTCAAGTTCAGTGGGAGCAAGTTTATATTTTTGATTCTGTATGTTGATGACATATTATTAGCTAGCAGCGACCTTGGTTTATTACGTGAAACTAAGGATTATCTCTCAGCGAACTTTGAAATGAAAGATATGGGTGAGGCTTCGTATGTGATAGGAATAGCAATATTCCGTGATAGATCACAAGGAATTCTAGGATTGTCTCAAAAAGCATATATTGACAAAATTCTTGAAAGATTTGACATGACGAATTGTTCCTCTAGTCCTGTCCCACCGCGGAAAGGAGACAAACTTGTTCTTGAGCTGTGCCCAAAGACTTCTATGGAACGAGAAGAAATGACCAAATATCCTTATGCATCTCTTGTAGGGAGTTTGATGTATTCACAGGTCTGTACAAGACCTGATATCGGTCATGCAGTTGGTATGCTGGGTAGATTTCAAAGTAACCCAACAATCGCTCATTGGAAAGCTGCAAATAATTTGCTGAGATACCTAAAGGGAATAAAGGATTACATGCTCACCCATAGAAAATCAAGTTACCTACAGGTAACTGGTTATTCTAATTCAGACCTTGCTGGATGTCCTAACACTAGGACCTGCACTTTTGGCTATGTGTACCTCTTATATGGAGGTGCAATATCATGGAGAAGCCCGAAATATGAGATGCTTTTGGATCCACCATGATGGTTGAATACGTAGCATGTTATGAGGCTTCAATTCAGGGAACATGGCTGCGTAATTTTGTCTCACAATTTGGCATTTTAAGTTTTATCTCTAAGCCACTATCTGACTACTGCGACAATGAAGCTGCAACCTTTTTCTCCAAGCATGATAGGATAACCAAAGGTTCCAAACACATGGACTTTAAATACCTACTACTGAAGCAAGATGTTAAACTAAAGAAAATTATTATTGAATCGATACGTACAGACTTACAAGTGGCAGACATATTCATGAAAGGACTACCTCCAAAGACCTTTCAGAGACATAATGATAGCATGAGTCTTGCAGATAGTTCCTAATTATCTTCTTATTATGCCATTTATTTTGTACTTATCTAGACATGACAATTATTGAGCTCTTAATAATTTGAACATCTTTTATTTCTGTTTTATAATGTGCACACATTTATATTTAGATAAATGATAACAGAAACAATCTTTTGCTTCAAGACATTATGTGACCATTAAGTTATGCTCATCTACGGTCTAGTATGAAAGTTGTCAATGCCATAGTACATGGAAGTAAGCATGTTGTAAAATAACGTGTACGCGTCATGACTTCCATTGACCACTAGATTAGCCATGACACTTATGATAACTAACTAAAGAAAAGTTTAGCATATCATGCGCGCCTTATGACCTTAATACGAAAACATTAATGGATTTTACTACTGACCAAGTGGGAGACTGTAAGAAAATTTGACCGTTTTGTAAGGAAATTAATGCAAAAACATTAATGGACCATTTCCTTCCTCATTGTGTGGTACATTAATGGACTATTTCCTTCCTCGTTATGTGGTACATTAATGGATCTCGTTTCCTTCCTCAAACGTTTCCTTTCTCATTATGTGGTCAATAGAATATAAAGGGTTTTTCTATTAATATGCTAATAAATAAAACGGTTATAATCTAGAGCATTAATTTCTCTCATCTTGATCTTGATGGACGATCAAGATTAAGTCTACAAATCTGGAAATATTAACCTTTGCCCATTACAAATGATATAGAAAACACGTAAAGAAAGATATAAGAAAAGAGAGAGAAACCATTTCCTTCTCCATTGAAAGAGCTTTCGATAACAACCATTGCTGATTCGTATAAAAGATGTCTGGAGGTATGTTTTATTAATTCATTACATATGTGATAATGATGTAATTCTATATCTTAGGGTTTATGTTATTCGCAAGATACAGATTACAGTTCTTTCTTCCTATACCAATATATATTTAAATGTTTTCTTTTCTATTTTTTTAATTAACCTTAAATTTTATTTTTGAATTATCTCTTGCTGACAACAAACTGATAATGTACTTTTCTATAAATGTGAACAAATGGTATATTCATTTAGTTCTGTAAATGATTGATTTGTTTTATAATTATATATATTTGCGATTCCATTTAGATTAATATATATTAAACTGATGCATCCTTTGTTATTCTTGTTAGAAACTGATAAACTTTACAGGCAATTAAAAGTAAGGTAGCAAGCTTGTGAAAACAGGGAAATAGTTACTAGTAACAATGCAATCCGCTTCCCAATGGACTAACCTCACTGCATCACCACAGCCAATCACCGCACCATCAAGATCACTAGATCCACCTCGTTGCCACTATCTTGTCGAATATAAACTATCGGACCCACTTCACTATCAGTATTTTATCACATCTACATCAAAAGACCCTTACAGCCAACATTTGCATGTGTGTTAAATTAGGTTCTCACGATTTATTCTCTTTTTACTGTTTATTGAATTAGTTTTAAAAATATGATGTATTGGCACAAAGTATGATTCAATTGAGTTTAAAAAAATCGATATCAAAAAGTACTGGCTTTACTTCTGATTATGATATAACAAATTTAACTTTTTTTGGAACATTAAAACCCCGTGTTCAATGATATAACTATCATCATGCGACTATGATTTTTTCAGGTTCATTTAGTGCATTCAACTACTGGTTATGAAGTCTTTATTGGCATCATGACCTTTCATGAGAATGATTTATGTGGTACATTAAAGATTATTTTATGAGTCCATTTCCATGTTCCTTACACCTTATCTTAAAATTCTTCCTAAGATGCATTTTGATCACATCTATTTTATCTTTATATCTTTATCATTAGTACATTTTATCTCTGTATCAAATTATTTGATAATTCTTGATACCAAATGAATGCGTATTGATCTGAGCTATGTAGCTATAAGATTTTGAATCTCATTTATTAACTTTAAGCTTTAATTTTTCCTTTTTTGCTCACATGTAACATTGGATTAATGTTTTCTTTTCTGCATGGCGGATGATCATTTTGGATATGCAGAGACCTGCTTCTGTATATAAGTAATCTTCTGTATCTCTCTTTTATACATTGTTAAACATTTTATAGAACATCATTGATTATCAGTTCCCTATATATTTTATTCTGTTTTTTTTGGGTAGCTTTGTTATACCTTATCATCTTGTGATCCTTTAGTGGAATTTGCATGTTTATAAAATAGTATAATGGCATCCTAGCATGTAAAGCAGAATTGTTGGATATGCCACCATTCACTCAGTTAAACTCGTGATGTACATTTTAACCGTATGTGTGTCTGACAAAAAGATTTTATCACAAGGATATAAAACAAATAATTTTAAAAACTGTGCAAGATATTAATGTGTTTCTTTTATTAACCCTATATATCATGCTATGTCAAATTATTAGTGCTATGTATGTGGCCATAATATGGCCGCAAATATTATATTTCAGGTTTTATCCAAGTTTTATTTTTTTGTACAGTATTATATTTGAAACATACTAATAAGCTTTGTTTTATAAACAATCTATTTCATATGCATATGTTTTAATCATTGTTAATATTTTGAGAATCTAATTCTGCATTTAACTCATACTTTAATTTTATTTGAATAGGAGACCCGAATTTTGTTTAATTAGATTTATGAGGGTAGCATGAAAGAAACGTGAACAAAATTGAATTAAATATTGTGCAAAGAAAACATGGCACAGACAAGCCAAGCGTTATATTTTTGTGTTGTATTCTAAAATAAACAAGTACTGCAAATGATTAAAGTCAGCGCACATTTTACATTAGGATTTATTTTCGATTTGGCCTAGTTTTTAAAGTTATTATCGCATATAGCCTCGTTTTAAAACTAATATCAAGTATAGCCCTGTTTTGGTCAGATCGGCGCTAACTGCTCAAAATGCACTGGCGACTTTTCAAAAGTTGCCAGTGTAATTTTTTTTCTCACGACTTTCGAAAAGTTGCCAGTGTTATTTTTTCTGAATTTTTTTTTGCACTGACTCCTTTTCAAAAGGCGCCAATGTATTTTTCGAAGAAAAAAATTTACACTGACGACCTTTGAAAAGTCGCCAGTGCATTTTGACCAGCTCGGCGCTGAGCTGGCCAAAACAGGGCTATATTTGATATTAGTTTTAAAACTGGGCTATATGCGATAATAAGTTTTAAAACGAGGCTAAAATGAAAAAATAATCCTTTACATTATAATTAAAGGCCGCAATAGCTGAATATAAGAAGAATCGTTGGAGAGCGAAGATAAATATATGTAGCTAAACTTGTTAAAAATTAAGATAATGTGTTCAAAATTAAAAAAAGAACGATTGGTTTCCACTGTTCTATGGTTGTACTAGTAATACAATTTTTATACCAAACTAAGGCTCTTTGATCTTAAGTAAACTAATCAAATGATTGATTTTGGTTTTGCTCAGTTTTAGCTACCCTTTAGTTTATTTTTTGGCTCTCTGTTTTAATCAATTCTATATCATTTTTTAATAGGTCTTTTATCATATATGTAGGATCTAGATTAACCCTAGAGGGGGGGGGGTGAATAGGGTTATAGCAAATTTTCTCGATTTAAACACAGAAATAAACTGCAGAAATAAATATGCTGAAAAATAAATCACACACAAAATTTACCCAGCTTCGGCAACCACTGCCTACTGCTGCATTCACAGATTTCTATTAGAATTAAACAGTATCACGCTTACAAACACTCTACTAGACTCGCAGACATTTTCTCCCGCTCACAAACACTCTACTAGACTCGCACACCCTGCTCGCAAACATTTGCTCCCGCTCGCAAACACCCTGCTCCGCCTATAGAGTTTCGCTTACTCGCAAACTTTGCTTCCCGCCTATAGAGCTTCGTTTACTCGCAAACTCTGCTCCCTCCTACAATAGAATTTTGCAAACTCGCACATCCTGCTCACTGAACTAATTCTAACTAGACAATCTGACACTACCTAAACCCTAGGTGGTGATTTACAAAGTTTTGATTCGGAAAATAAAAACGATAATTAAAAGACAATAGAAAATAACCCTTAACCCTAGTTAACAAAATAATAAAGCCTAATTTAAAAACTTAAACCCTCTTTTATTATTCTATAACAAGGCCGGCCCCCTTTTAACTTCAATCCAGCCCAATCCTTTTATCTTGAGAAAAAAAATGGCTGCTTTATTCTTCGTTCGTTCCTTTTTGAGATGGCGGCTTGTTCTTCTTTGCAACTAAAAGTAGGGCTTCGGCTCTTTGCTCCTTACTTCCAAAATTAGGGTTTTGAAGCTGCGCCTTTTCGTGTGCTTCGTTCTCGTTCGTTCGCTCTTGGCCGCTTCGTTTTTCGATCGAGTTCGACTTCTTGCTTCGGTATGTTATTTATCCCTTTTGCTTTACTGGTTGATGTTTGAACTCGATCGTGATTCGAGTTGGATGATTTGTTCTTTTTTATGCTCGAACTCGAATGGATTTGCCGATGATGATCCTAGGGTTTATATAGGATTCAAAACCCTATTTTTGCGTTCGTATAAATTTTGTTTGAATTCGTCATATTATTCATCACGGCCATTTGATTTTGTTTCTATGATTGAGATGTTTTCTGACTTGATCAAAAACATATATTGATGATTACGGCTTTGCTTGACCACCACGGTATTTAATTCTGACTTGTTCAACTTCGATTTTTGCTGGCATTTTTGATTTGAGCTAGTTGCCTTGGTCATCACGGTTTGATTTGACTTGACTTCTGCCATGTTTTGATTACGTAAATTTTTGGTTTCGTGAATTTCTTCGTTCATCTTGTAGTCTTCGTCTCTGGCCATTTGTGTTGGGCATTTCCATATGATGTTTGTCACTGTTGTATTATTGATTCTGTTTGCTTGGTTACTGATGCATATAAAGTTGGATTTGTTTCATTTGAAATTCTTTTGCATACATTACTTTCCCATTGTTGTAGCCTTGGTTACTGATCGAGTTCATTTGAACTACTCACTTGTTAATGCCTGATGCATATTACCTGACCATTGTTGCTGCATTGCTTACTGTCACTACTGTGTCCTATACTTGGCGAGTCTTCGAGCATTGTTGTGAGTAATTTGAATCACTATCATTTGTTTCTTCGCTTGTGCATATTGTATTCGATACTGTTGCATTGTTCCATGTACACTTTGAGTTCTTGCAGTTGATTTGGTTGTTCCCTGTACTTGTGCACTGTTGTGTCTAGTTCTTTGAGTTCTTGATTGTCACAGCTCTATATAGTTTGGAACTGTGTCATGGTGATGCATTCTTGAGTCTTGGATATCTTGCATGATTTACTTGCATTGTGGCATTGTGTTCTGGTCATTTGCACTTGCAGTTGATTCATTTGCTTTGGCTTCTCTCTTAGTATACTTCACATGCACAGTTTTTAACTTAAGTTGCATCTGTGGTTTGTTGTATCTGATCATTGTCATGTTGTACCTGGACATGTTGCTTGAGTCATTGGAGTTTGTATTGGTGCATTACCTTACTGAATTTGGTCGAGATTAGTTATGTCATCTGAACTGCTGCCACTCTGTAGTTTCTCTGCACTTTGGTGGCTCTGGCTATGTTGTATTCGATACTGTTGTGTAGTTTGCCACTGTTGGTTTTGCTGTGGTCTTCAAGCATGTTGCTGCCTGGTCTGACCTGATCTGCATACATGATTGTTGTAGTCCGTTTTGATGTTGGTCTTCGTTTCATTCATGTCATGTTGCCTTGTGTTGAATCCAGTTTCAAAACTCGGATTTGACCTTGTGCTCGTGTCGTATTTTTGAATTTATTGCACGTGAGTTGAACCCGGTTTTTCATTTGGGTTTGACCTGTGCTCGCCTGTCCCTGTAAATCAGTCAAGTGTATATATCGCCGTGCACGGCTTGTGGCATATACAGTGATACACTGTGTATGTCACAAGTTGTTCGTGTATGATGAATTCAAATTTAAATTATGACGAACAACCCAAATAACTGAGGCAAATCATATTTTCAAAAATCATATTTCATTTTATATTGCAAAAATATTTCTTTTTCAATTTTACTGCGTTAGTGAATATTTTTGCAGATTGCTCAGATGCTGGATTCAAACTGGAATGCAGTTGAAGACAAAATACGAGTGTGAGTGATATGTAGTGAGGTTATCAATGTAAAAATATTTGTGATGTAATCGTGATGTAATCAAAAATGTATATGTATAGTGAGAGCATGAATTTGTACTATTCAAGATTGTAATAAATATTTGTTTGAATAAAATTTCTGTTTGAATTCAAAATCTGTTTAACTTGTTCTGTTTGAATTCAAATTCAAATTCTGTGTAATTTATTTTATTCAACAAATATTTATTTAATTTAAAAAAACAAAATAGTACATTACCAAATACATTTAAATGAATATATATGTTTATTATCATCAAACAAAAACATATAAGCGCATATTCAACAATCTCCCTCTTTTGATGATAACTAACATATATTTAAGATTTTGACCGTGTTAAATGTATTTGACCAATTATATACTTTAATTGCTCCCCCTATTTAAATGCTTCCTCTCTACATGATGCTCCCCCTACATATATGCATACAAATAGAAATATATTCAAATGAGCCTAGATGCATATGGGAAAATTATTTGACCTTTGCTTGATTTTATTTGACAAAATCTTAACTTTTCTCTCCCCCTTTTGTTATCAGCAAAAGAATAACAGTGTTGTAAAAATAGGGATGAAGTGATAGACATGAATCAAACATTTAACTCAATTGAATATAAATATTAAATTTCAATAAAACTCAAACAAAAATCATAATTACCCTTGTCAAGCGCATATTCCACTTTCAGAAGTGATGGGGATAAAATCATCAAAAATCATATAATTCTGTCTATTTGTGGTATATTTATTTCAGGAAATTTGAATATCTACTAACCATGCATAACCGTTAGGACTTTTAAATGAGATTAGTAGTATTCACAATTTTTATTTAAAAAATGAAATCAAGTATCTTCTAACCACGCATGACCGTGAGGACTTTTAAATGGAATTAGAATCAATTTGTCTATTTGATTCAATTAATTTTGATATGCGTTCCATACATGCATAACCATGAGGACTTTTAAATGAGCATGGAAGCACATAATCAAAAATCCAAGTAATTCACCCATGCATGACCGTGAGGACTTTTGAATGAGAGTGAATACTTTGGATATTTATTTTTATTGCCAAATATAATAAATTGAAGCACAAATAATTTCCTTCACAAATTTAAAGATATTGAAGAACAAATGATTTCCTTTGTAAACTACCACAAATTTACATACTAAATATGATCTTGATGAGTGATGGTCGATAGAAAGATGATAGAAATAGAAATGGTCATGGAATTTTTACCCAACAAAAAGTTTTTATAACTCTTGTTATGAAATTCTAAAGAAATTTTCTAATTATACTTTCTCGAGTTATAATATATGATAAATATCAACACTCATCTCTTTTTCAATCACTATTCATCTTTTCGATAATCAAAGGGAGTCAGATTAGTCAAAATTTGTCATTTAAAATCAAATTAAAAATTATAAAATCAATTTTTCAAAAATGATTAATCTGTAAATATGGTCAAACATGATTTTCTCGAGGGGGTTTTATAAGGAAATTTTCTGCTATTTGAAAATTATTTCAAATGAAAAATATGCAGATATTTTCTTTGGAAAAAAAATGATGCAGCAAATGAATGTTTCAAATATTAATCACGTTCCACTAGTAATTTTTCTATCAACTATATTACCAGTGTAATCTGCATCTGAATTTAAATTTCACTCAATATTCACTCGTTGAATTTGATTGACCAAACCATGAAGTGTGCACCAAGAATTTCAAACTTAACATCAATTTAAATGACATTCTTTTGAATTTGAATTGAAGCCGTGTTAACAATCAAACAAATATCATAGTGCTAAACTTAGAAACCATAGGATGGACAACTATCAACAGTCATTAAAACTTCATTATTATTTCAAAAAATTTCTTGAAGTTTCAACAATTTCGTAAAGTTTCAACAATTTCAAAAATCCTATCAATTAAGTCCGAATCAGTCAACCATCATAATTACTCCAAGTAATTCTATTTAAAGGTGATTGGTCAATATTTTGAAAAAATCATAGCATCAAAATCATCATTTTTTGTTCATCTCAATATTGGCTAATTTTAATTTAGAGTATGGTGTAGATAATCACATTTAATATATCGTTAAAAACAATTTTACCTGTTTTACCTTTACGATAAATTTTTCGTGATTGCCCATTGTGATTCTGTCACCTTTGTACTAGGCTAAGGAACTTTGCTTTGTCGCCCGTTGTGTTTCTGGAACAGCCAAAATCCAGAGAACACTGTTGTTGTTCCTTAGCCTGCCACCACACCTACACGGGAAAAGATTTATGTGACCTATTTGTTTTTATAGGTCCATGGTTGTTAGTGGCAGAATATGAAAAATATGTTTTTGGAGACCCAAAACTATTTACATATGTTCCTTTTGGCATCCAAATTTGTTTGACTTTCAAAGATTTTATATTTGTGCCTTTTGGAACCCAAATTGGTATAGTTTTCACATGTTTGGGTCTATACCAACAATTATTGTGATTGTGTCCATATTTTCTACAAATCGTGCACATTGAATTTTCTTGATTAATCTCATTTCTAACATATTCAGAGTGAGTATATCCAAGTCCTTGTCTATCAATATTGATAGTTTGTTTTCCTATTAACATATTCAACGATTTTTCACTTTTTGAAAATTTATCTAAAGTCGTTGACAATTGTTGGACTTGTGCTTTGAGAGATTCATTTTCATTTATCAATTGTGTGCACTTTTCAATAGAATTCTCTCTCCTATTATTTTCATTCTCTTTTAAAATCAGGATTTCATTTTCAAGTGATTTTATATTGATTTCTGATTTTTCAATTTCCTTTTCGAATGTTGGACAGTTATCACACTTAGGGATCTTACTTTGATAGGTTTTAACTAATTTGTCGAGTTGCTCATTTAATTCTAACAAAGTATCATTTTGTGATTCAAGTTTGGCATACTTCTCCCTAAGTCGTTTAAAACAGCCATTTACCTTGTGGAAATAAATAAGTAATTCAGAGTGAGTAAGTTTTGATACCTCGCTTGGCTCGTCGTCGTCGCTATCGGTTATATTCCCATGAAGGCACATATCTGCTTCCTCACTTTCACTGCTATCGCTTTTATTCCACTTGGCTGCAAATTTCCTTTTTGAATTCTCTGTTCGTAATGCCAGCTCGGTTGCTCCATCATCATCATCCTCATCACAACTGCTATTTACCAATCCTGTTAAGCATATTTCTTTAACTGAGTCGGTTGTGGAGGACTTCTCATTGCTGTTGACTTTTGCACCATATATTGCATCGAGAGTATTCCAGATTTTCTGTGCATTTTCACTAAGAGAAACAAAATTAAAATTATCACGATTAATATGAGAATATAATATATGCATAGTAAGAGCATTAATCGAGATACTTTCCTTATCGGTTTTATCACACCCATTTTCAATAATATCCCAACATTTAATATTAACAGATTTTAAATAAAATTCCATTTTCAATTTCCAGTTCAAAAAATCTGTTCCATCGAAAATAGAAGGAATAATATTGAAATGACCCTCAAAAATATTATCTGGTGGATTCATGACTCTAGAGTTAAAGAAAAATACCGGGCTCTGATACCACTTGTAGGATCTAGATTAACCCTAGAGGGGGGGGGTGAATAGGGTTATAGCAAATTTTCTCGATTTAAACACAGAAATAAACTGCAAAAATAAATATGCTGAAAAATAAATCACACACAAAATTTACCCAGCTTCGGCAACCCCTGCCTACTGCTGCATTCACAGATTTCTATTAGAATTAAACAGTATCACGCTTACAAACACTCTACTAGACTCGCAGACATTTGCTTCCGCTCACAAACACTCTACTAGACTCGCACACCCTGTTCGCAAACATTTGCTCCCGCTCACAAACACTCTACTAGACTCGCACACCCTGCTCCGCCTATAGAGTTTCGCTTACTCGCAAACTTTGCTTCCCGCCTATAGAGCTTCGTTTACTCGCAAACTCTGCTCCCTCCTACAATAGAATTTTGCAAACTCGCACACCCTGCTCACTGAACTAATTCTAACTAGACAATCTGACACTACCTAAACCCTAGGTGGAGATTTACAAAGTTTTGATTCGGAAAATAAAAACGATAATTAAAAGACAATAGAAAATAACCCTTAACCCTAGTTAACAAAATAATAAAGCCTAATTTAAAAACTTAAACCCTCTTTTATTATTCTATAACAAGGCCGGCCCCCTTTTAACTTCAATCCAGCCCAATCCTTTTATCTTGAGAAAAAAAATGGCTGCTTTATTCTTCGTTCGTTCCTTTTTGAGATGGCGGCTTGTTCTTCTTTGCAACTAAAAGTAGGGCTTCGGCTCTTTGCTCCTTACTTCCAAAATTAGGGTTTTGAAGCTGCGCCTTTTCGTGTGCTTCGTTCTCGTTCGTTCGCTCTTGGCCGCTTCGTTTTTCGATCGAGTTCGACTTCTTGCTTCGGTATGTAATTTATCCCTTTTGCTTTACTGGTTGATGTTTGAACTCGATCGTGATTCGAGTTGGATGATTTGTTCTTTTTTATGCTCGAACTCGAATGGATTTGCCGATGATGATCCTAGGGTTTATATAGGATTCAAAACCCTATTTTTGCGTTCGTATAAATTTTGTTTGAATTCGTCATATTATTCATCACGGCCATTTGATTTTGTTTCTATGATTGAGATGTTTTCTGACTTGATCAAAAACATATATTGATGATTACGGCTTTGCTTGACCACCACGGTATTTAATTCTGACTTGTTCAACTTCGATTTTTGCTGGCATTTTTGGTTTGAGCTAGTTGCCTTGGTCATCACGGTTTGATTTGACTTGACTTCTGCCATGTTTTGATTACGTAAATTTTTGGTTTCGTGAATTTCTTCGTTCATCTTGTAGTCTTCGTCTCTGGCCATTTGTGTTGGGCATTTCCATATGATGTTTGTCACTGTTGTATTATTGATTCTGTTTGCTTGGTTACTGATGCATATAAAGTTGGATTTGTTTCATTTGAAATTCTTTTGCATACATTACTTTCCCATTGTTGTAGCCTTGGTTACTGATCGAGTTCATTTGAACTACTCACTTGTTAATGCCTGATGCATATTACCTGACCATTGTTGCTGCATTGCTTACTGTCACTACTGTGTCCTATACTTGGCGAGTCTTCGAGCATTGTTGTGAGTAGTTTGAATCACTGTCATTTGTTTCTTCGCTTGTGCATATTGTATTCGATACTGTTGCATTGTTCCATGTACACTTTGAGTTCTTGCAGTTGATTTGGTTGTTCCCTGTACTTGTGCACTGTTGTGTCTGGTTCTTTGAGTTCTTGATTGTCACAGCTCTATATAGTTTGGAACTGTGTCATGGTGATGCATTCTTGAGTCTTGGATATCTTGCATGATTTACTTGCATTGTGGCATTGTGTTCTGGTCATTTGCACTTGCAGTTGGTTCATTTGCTTTGGCTTCTCTCTTAGTATACTTCACATGCACAGTTTTTAACTTAAGTTGCATCTGTGGTTTGTTGTACCTGATCATTGTCATGTTGTACCTGGACATGTTGCTTGAGTCATTGGAGTTTGTATTGGTGCATTGCCTTACTGAATTTGGTCGAGACTAGTTATGTCATCTGAACTGCTGCCACTCTGTAGTTTCTCTGCACTTTGGTGGCACTGGCTATGTTGTATTCGATACTGTTGTGTAGTTTGCCACTGTTGGTTTTGCTGTGGTCTTCAAGCATGTTGCTGCCTGGTCTGACCTGATCTGCATACATGATTGTTGCAGTCCGTTTTGATGTTGGTCTTCGTTTCATTCATGTCATGTTGCCTTGTGTTGAATCCAGTTTCAAAACTCGGATTTGACCTTGTGCTCGTGTCGTATTTTTGAATTTATTGCACGTGAGTTGAACCCGGTTTTTCATTTGGGTTTGACCTGTGCTCGCCTGTCCCTGTAAATCAATCAAGTGTATATATCGACGTGCACGACCTTGTGGCATATACAGTGATACACTGTGTATGTCACAAGTTGTTCGTGTATGATGAATTCAAATTTAAATTATGACGAACAACCCAAATAACTGAGGCAAATCATATTTTCAAAAATCATATTTTATTTTATATTGCAAAAATATTTCTTTTTCAATTTTACTGCGTTAGTGAATATTTTTGCAGATTGCTCAGATGCTGGATTCAAACTGGAATGCAGTTGAAGACAAAATACGAGTGTGAGTGATATGTAGTGAGGTTATCAATGTAAAAATATTTGTGATGTAATCGTGATGTAATCAAAAATGTATATGTATAGTGAGAGCATGAATTTGTACTATTCAAGATTGTAATAAATATTTGTTTGAATAAAATTTCTGTTTGAATTCAAAATCTGTTTAACTTGTTCTGTTTGAATTCAAATTCAAATTCTGTGTAATTTATTTTATTCAACAAATATTTATTTAATTTAAAAAAAACAAAATAGTACATTACCAAATACATTTAAATGAATATATATGTTTATTATTATTAAACAAAAATACCAAAATAGTACATTACCAAATACTTGCCAAAAGTCGCCTGCTTTTTAAGTAACAAAACAGACGACTTTTGGGAAGTCGCCCGTAATTTTTCGTGAAAAAAAAATAACTGGCGACTTTTCAAAAGTCGCCAGTACGTTTTGGTCAGCTCGGAGCTGAGCTGGCCAAAACATGGCTATAATTGATAATAGTTTCAAAACAAGGCTATTTGTGGTAATTAGTTTTTAAACGATGCTAAATTGAAAATAAACCCATAAATAAATAAGCTTTTAATAATTGCACCACACAGTCAGGAGATGAAACTGCCTAATGTTTTATCATAAATTCATGTCAGAAGAATGATTGAAAGTGTGTACATGCGCAAAGATCCCACAGTCCATGTATAATGGACTATACAGTCGTATTTAATATCATGCTGGTGACGTTAGAAAGAGTACTTAAAAACTCACAGATGGAACAGTTCTTCAGTACTAGCTTTCAAGTTTCACGTGATCAGTTTTATAAAAAACTTTATCCAAAGCATACTTTTTTATGTGCTTCCAGAAATGATATGTCCATAGAATCTGGACTGTATACTATAATACCATATATTAAAAGAAATGAAATGAAATGTCTGTTGTCCAATATAATGCACATAATTTTTTTTATTTCATGCCGATGCAGTTCCAAATTTAAAGCAATGGGAGATCATTCGCCTTTTAAACTAAGTGAATTGGTAGAAGTTGGTCATGAGGGTTCTTGGAAATCATTTAACAAAGCAAACAAGTTGAAAGAATCGGAGCAGCCTAAGACATTTGTTTCGGAGCAGCAAACAAAGCAGGCTGCTTTGAAGCATGCGGAGCAGCCTATAGCAGCTGAAGACAACTGTGACCGTAATAGTAATCTTTTCAATTACATTTCTTTTTTATTTTTATCTGAAAACAAATATTAAGATAACATAGTTAGTAAATGTACTTGTTTTATTTCAGCCATACCATTATATAAAGTGGGTTCAACTAAGATATTTGTCAGCATGGTGGATTCCGTAATATGAGATAGAAACAGAAAGTGGGTTCAATTAAGTAATTTATGTTCTATGTTTTAGTAATTTGTACATAGAAATAGAAAGTTATGTTATTAATAAAATCCATTATGTCCATCTACATTTAATGTTTGAAGCCAAATGCTAGTTCATTGTGACATTTATTATAAAAAGCCGTAGCAAAAAATAGGTAAGTTGCGACGGTTATTTAACTTGATCGTAGCAAAAGATCATCATTTCATACTCAAAATGACAGTTTTTTGCGACGGTTGTTACGAATAATAGTTGAAAAAAATAGGCAATCTGTGACAGTTGTTTAATCCAACCGTAGCAAAATGTCACATTTTCGAAGCCAAAATGACAGTTTATTGCGACGGTTATGATGAAGAACTATCGCAAAAAATATGGCTGTTGCGACGATTGCCGTAAATAACTGTAGCAAAAAGTAGTTTTCTGCGACGGTTTAAAAACCGCCGCGACATGTTTTTGCCTGCTGCGACGTCCGCATTTGCTATGGTTGTTGAACCGTCGCAGCAGGGGTTAAACAACTGTCGCAAATGATCTGTTTTGTGGTAGTGTAAGGAGATTGGATTGAGATTGATATCCCCTAAGCTTGATTCTGCAGCTTTTAATTTGTATTCCTCTTGTTCTTTTAAGGGCCGGTCGTTCCTCTTATCTTTAAAATTTGCATTTAGAAATGACGTGAATGAGGAATGATAGGGTGGGAACAAAATATATATGGGTAAGTGTTATGTGCGACAAATTTACTAATTTATCCTCATGTAATTTAGTTAACCTAAAGACCAGTCTTAAGCCCATTAATTAGGTACGACCATAATATTTATTCAATTGTCCATCCCCTTATCACTTAGCATTTTACATTATTCTGTTAATTTATCTAGTTAAATATACTAAATAATATTATCAAAAATAAGGGATGTTACATTTCGCTAACAAGCGACTCACGGGTTGACTAGTCTCTGCCATTAGCTCCTAATATCCAAGATATTTTAGGTGGAGGATCACGAGACTACGTGAAACACAAAGGAGGTTAATTCCACCAACTTTCCTATGAAAAATAATCTTCTAAAAAGTAATATACTACCTATTTGAAAATGATGTACGAAAATAAAATACATTGAAATAAATCGAAATGGCAAAAATGTTCAAAACAAAGGCAAATAGGTAGATTATTGAAATTCGTTACATAATGAAAATTAGTTGGTTCTTTTCATTTGATCTCCCAACTGTAAATTATCTTAAGAGAACATTTTGAACTATAGTATATTAATATTTCAAAATAATACATGCACTATATTACAAACCTTTATATTAAAAAATTACCAAAAAGTTTCTTGACAAATAAATATAATAATATCTTGTCAACCAATATTGTTGCTCGGATTTCTCGTAATTAAAAGGTTTGTCCATCAGCTAAGGTCGGGTGGCATTGACCTGGGCTATGTTGCCCTACCAGGGAGCGATTCAGCCCTTAACTTACATATGCACTTCAAATGGTTCAACCCTTGGAGACGGGTACCGCTTCGCTTCTTGGGTCCGAGCAGTGGCTCCTCAAAGCATCATTATCGAGAGAGCCAAGAAGCCTTACGAGCAACACCACCCCTCCCCGTCCAAAGATGGTCGTGCCATAATAAGCGAGCCTTGTCTTCTACGTGCCCATCTGAACCTCTCAATTCCCCAACCCGTCTCTCTTTTGGTCATTTGGATCGCTCAGTCCATCTTATTTTGTTGTGATTTAGCAAACATTTGACAAAAGTGCCTAGCCATCCTAGCTTAAAGAAACAACGACCCCGTATTATTTCCTTGACAAGATCAATATGATTATGACACCGTTCATTTGAAAAAGCGCCACTATGAAAAAAAAACCCCTTCTTCACAATTCATACGACCAACACTGTGCCTTCATGCCTTCTTTTTGACACAGACACGTCTTGGTATGGATCGTCAACTGGCCCTTATTCAAGTCATTCTCTTCGTTTAGCATCCTTGCTGGCCCGCATTCGAACCATACATCAACATCAGTGGCTATGAGGGATCTCATGGTCCGTCGTTTCAATTCGAGTTCTCCAGAACCCAATCTTAATAGTTATAAATATAGATAACACGTGCTTGTACTATGATTGAGTTTTTTATTTTTGCGTGCAATATTAGCTCACGACTCTTTGTAGCAAATATCTTGTAATCAATGATATATAGAAGTAAAACCAATTACTATAGTGGAAAAAGATCTTCATAGATCGAACAACTCTAATCCTTGTATCATTTATCTTTCTTTCATCACAGCTTATAAACCCTCATTTTTACTTTTATTAAACACGAAATTAGTGAATACTTCAAGGTTGAATAGAAACCTAGTCAACAAATATCATCAGATATAGTAGTTAGCATTAGGATAATTTACTTCAATTCACATCTCTATTCAACTAATCGACGCTTAAAAATATAAATGTTTTGCTTTATAAATATCTAATATTCATTCAGTTTATCCACAATTAATTTTTAGCTTTACATTTCCTTTCTTGCTTCTATACAATACTATTTAGGTCCTAAATATTTATATTTTAAAGTTTGACATTAATTTTTTACTTAAAACATTGATTTGTGAATTCTTCGATCCAAATCACCAATCAAATGTGTGTGTACTTAGGCAAACCCAGTTTATTTATTTATATAATTTTGCCACTAACTTGTGATATGTTAATATTAAAATCTAGCTCCACCAAATAGATAAATCAATGGATAAGATGACTTGCCTTACCATGATGATGCAAATTGAATTCTACCAAGCTAAAGAGCATAGAACAAGATGTTATCTTTAATATATTCCGGTCACTAAATATGGCCCAAAAATATTCTCTATCATTTCAAACTAACACTTCCTACCTTATTCAAAAAAAAATATTAAAAAATTCTTAATTTATCGATTTATTGCTAAATTAATTATTACTTTCAAAAGTAGTAATAATTTATTTCTATCAAAAATTTAACTACACCAGAAGTACATTTTTTCCTAAGAAGTTTATAATTTTACCAAAAAATTTAATATTTTAGAATCGATAATTAGTTTGCATATACAATATTTTAAAATCCCACTTTTGTGTGGAATTAGAAAATTTAGATGATTCATTTTCCAAAAAATATTAAATTTGTCTAAACACCCAAGAAAAGTTAAAAATTAATCTTCTATTAGATTTTAAAAAATTATTTCAACAAGTTTCAAATGTTTTAGAAAATTCAAAAAGGAATGATCATTGAAGTTAAACCTGAAAATAAAAGATAATGAAAATTCTAAGATAACAAATTTTCAAAAACATATTAATACATAATTTTTTTTAAAATAAATATATTAAACTTAAGAATTGCGACGATACGGATTTTTCGTGCTCGAATATCGACATCCATACTTTACATCGCACTCGAATGCGTTGATTCGACCGTTCAAATCCGAGTCGCCGGAGCTTATAACAATATTAAGTAAACAACACAGCGGAAGAAAAAGAATAATACATTGATATAAAACATTTATACAATATCTGATACAATGATCAACAAATATCAATATACA
Source organism: Allium cepa (assembly GCA_030765085.1). Lineage (NCBI taxonomy): Eukaryota > Viridiplantae > Streptophyta > Magnoliopsida > Asparagales > Amaryllidaceae > Allium > Allium cepa. The sequence continues at coordinate 378,231,913 of CM060942.1, read as the reverse complement.
TCAGAGATATGATACAATAAAATAGCAGCGGAAAAGAAAAAATAGATAACACTAGCAGCGGAACAAATAACTCTAAGATAGTCTTCAAAAGAGAACTCCAGCAACAGCAGCTCGATCCAACATCACGATGCACAAAGATAAGCAAGTGTAGTCCGTATCCAAAGACTGAACTAGCTCCAGATAATCTACTAAACCTGACTATTTGAAAAACCCAACTCTGGACTGCTCGTGTAAAAAAATTTTGAGCACCCAGAGTTTAGGAAAGAACAATAAACTCCGGATCAGTCATGGGACTGGTGTGAGTAACAAAAACAGTTTATCTTTTAAAAACAAACAACAAGAGAATTTTAAATTAGATTCACAATGCTTTTAGAAAATGAGACTACCATAAGGCCTTCCGCGCATACACACAATGCAAACGCAGAATCGGAGGAGATTTCTCCTTATGATAGTCAAATATGCTTGATACGCGAATTCCTTTGATATTATTACTATAAGTGCAAAGTGGAGAAAATATTTCGAAAGTAGAATATAGATCTTAGTGTAACGACCCGTAAATTTTCGATAATTAAAATAGCTAATTTAAAAGATTTCGTGATTTAATGTTAGAAATTTTTTTTGTAATTCGTTTGGAATAATAATAACTAGAATGAATTGCGACAATAATTACCCAAGTAATGAAAAATAAAAGCTACTTAGTGAATGCCTTTGCAATCAAAAGTTGAATAGGATAATAAATGTTGAATTCATTGGGTATAATAGAGTAATTGATTGATAAGTAAAATCTATTTAAAAATCAAATATTGAATATTGAACAGGTAAATTGTTTAAATTAAATATTTAAAACTTATTGAATAATTGAATAACTGTGAAATGAAAATAGTGTTCTAAATTGTGAATTGGTTTTAAAAGTTGATTCTTATAAGTTCAATTTCAATATTTCAAAAGATAATGAATAATTGGATAATCGAAATTGTTTAAATTTAATATTTGGAATTTATTGAATAATTTAATAATGGGAATTGGATAACCGTATAATGGAAATGGTTGTTCTATAATTTGAATTTGTTAAAATTTTAAGTTCGTTTTGAATATCTCAAAAGATAGTGATTTAAGAATAATCAAATTGTTTAAATTAAATATTACAGATGTTTGAATAATTAAATTCCGAATTTGATATGATCAATTTGATATTGAAATTAAATATACGAAAATAGAGTGAATAATTGAAATTTGATTTAATATGATTCAGATTGGTTTCCAAAGTGAATATAAGCTATATTGGGATTATAATAGAGTTAATAAGGTTTTAAAATTGGAAATTATTGGATAATCGAATAACGGGTTTAATATGATTAAAAATGATTTGTAAAATTTTATTTTATCATATTAAAGTAAGAATGATGTTGTAGAATTTTTAAAATTAGAATTAAAAGTAAATTGTGAAAATTGAATATTTTAATATTTAATTATCGACTGAAAAATAGCCAATTTTGGAACAGTCTCAGAATTGGGCCAAACTAGTTCCATTGGATCTGTAATAGTTTGTTATTATCGGATTTCAATTTTCTTATCAATCAGAGATTTCGTTTGACCGTGGCAACTCAAAACGCATCGAAATTGTTTTAAATTTAATTGACGAGTTAAAATACTCATTTTTCAAACAGTCTCGGATTTCGACGAAACTAGTTTCATCGGATCCATCATGTGATATTATTGTAAGATTTCAAATTTCGTGTCAATCGGATTTACCGGTTGTCCGGGGCGAGCCAAAACGCCTAGAAATTCGTTTAATCGATTTAATTTAAAATCGATCGTTTATTGCCATAACTCGCACAGATGATCGAATTAGCTTCCGAAACACGTTCCATTGTGTTCAGAACGTGGGGTAAACCTTAGAAACGCTAACCAGCACGCTTCATTTGGAGTTCGGAAAATCCGGGATGAATAGTGTTCGTGAAATTTTCTATATAAGGACTTATAATTCACAAATTTGCAAAGAAAAAGGGCATAGGGTTTTCATCAGTAGCCGCCTCCTACATAATTTTCAATGGCCGAAAATCATCCACTTTCCTCTCCAATTATCTTTCAATCCATCGAGTTTTAGGAGATGCTTCCAACTGGAAAGTCGAAGATCACCTCAACGTCTACCTATCCAACGGTGGATCTTGGCTGCGGTGGCTCAGGGGAGCAGAAAATTGACGATGAAGTGGCTCCGTTCGTTCGCGTTTTTCTGGTGGTAGGTGGGGCCGAGCTTCGAAATGCTCGGGGCGTGGGTGGTTCGCACGTAGGGCTGTCGTTTGGTGGTGGAGTGATTTGGTTTCAAGCATCGTGGTGGTCGCGACATCGAGCCCTACGGGGCATGCGTTGGGTTCATGTTGCACGACAAAATTCTGGGAGATGGAAGGAGCTTGGAATGGCTCTGATTTCATCAGGGAAACTAACGGCTGAGATTGGATGAAAGGTTTAAAAATTAAAATAAAATATTGATTAATTTATATATATTAATTCGTGAATGTTTAAAACACTATAACTTGTTGATACGAGGTCGGATTGTGACGAAACGAATTGCGACGGGTTTGTTTTGTCGAGCACTACGCAATGGATCTGGATTGGAGTCGTTTGGAGCTAGTGAAAATTTCGGATAAAATTAAACGCTCATTTAATTTTATTCGAAATAAAAAGCTGAAACTACATTGAAATCAAGGTGAGTGTTTTATAACGCTCACAACATACTGAATATCTTTATACTAGTTAAATTTGACATTATGAAGTGTTATGATTTTATTTGTCGTTGTTTGATAAAAATTTAATTGTCATATAGCTTGTCATTTGAATTAACCGTTGAAAAATTAAATTGACAGTTAAATTGAAATTAAAATTGAATTGCGATTAAATTACCTGACATTGATAACTATGAAACTGCCATGAATTGTATTGTCTATTGGATGATGTATTTTGATGGATGTTATTGGTTGATATTTAAATTTTGGATGTCTATTTGCTTATATATACTGTTATGCATACATATGACACTGTGATCGGTTTAAGTAATATATACTCATCCCTAACATTTAATTTAAATAAATAGTTACTTGGCCATAGGATAGAAAATTATATACGGACACCGAATTGGCTAAATTAATAATTTTTAAAATCGTCGATGTGAAATTTATTTAAATGTTTTGATTTAAAAGTTACAAATAGAAATCAATTTATAGAAATCGAATTTGTCGAAAAATTGAGTTTGGAATGTTGAAATAAATTTTGGTTAAAAGAAATTGGTAAATAATTTAAGTTGAGACTTTGAAATTTAAAATTTGGATATGATTGAATTTCGAAAATTTATTTGTTTTAAAGATTGAACATTATTTTGAGCTTTGAGTATTACTAAGTAAAAGCGATATAAAAAGATATTTTGAAATCGAGTTTGGAATTGAATCATATTTGAAATTTGGTTTTAAACTTGAATATTGATGGATAATTTTGTTAAGTGTTATAAATGGATATTTTTGAAAATCAAGCTCCAAATCGATATAAATTGAAATTGAATTAATTGCAAGTGGATATAAAATTGAATTGATTTGAAGTCAAAGTTGACATTGTTTTGAATTGAAATCGAAATTGAATCGGTAGAATGGAAATTGAAATTGATTTAAATTGGGAAGTTATAATTGAAATGGTTTGGTTCTGAAGCTGTTTATTTTGTTTTCCAAATTTCTCAGTTATATAAACCACTTTTGAATACTCAAACTATTTTAATCTATTTTAAATCTACTTAACCCAGTTTAAATTATTTTAAACTAATTCATCTATTTTAAATCCATTTTAAGACTTTAAGTATTTTTAACTATTTTAATTATTTAAAAATACTTTAAACTACTTAAACTTTTTCTAAAATTCCAAATAGTCAATAAGGTGAAATGTTTATGTTTAACTCTTGAATTTAAATACGAATTGGTTTAAATGAAGTTGCAACCTAAATTGAAATTCGAAAGGATTTTGAAATCGAAATGAGATATTGAGACGGAAAATGATTTTTGTGAATGGAATCTTACATTTTGAATAGATACGATGATATTTGAAATGGATTTGATTTTGAAACGAATATGATATTTTGATATCAATTATGAATCGATTTGAAATATAAAAGAGCCATCGGTGTAATAATACGTAGTTATTAAAGAGACCGGGATCAGATATGGACATACTCTCTAACCACTTTAATAACTATTATACGCAGAGTGTTGATCCAGAATGAAGTGGATGGTTTGGTGAACGCGTTGACTGAAGAAAGATAACGATTATTGGATGATCCCTAACATGACTAAAACAGGAGCGGCGCCGGGCCATTGAGGTTCGCCACCTCTAGCGGACACACATCTTCGATACCATATCTATTACATTTGTGATTCGATTTGGGTGCACCCCTTGATTTGGGAGTGTTGTTTCGCGGTGTTGGGGTAGCTGCTGGCTATGCTCAACATCAATCCGGATCACGCAACTACTAGTATCCTAGTTGGTATCGCCTCATGTACCTTGTCATACTGATTATTCTATTCGCGACCACTACGTTATGTTTTGTGTTATACCTATGGGGTATCCTATGATAACCACCAGTTTACGGTGGGGCTTACGGTGCTGTATAGACTATGGCATTATAAAAATGTGTTAAGGGGGATTATGGTAACGCCTTAACGCTATTTTGATACTTTATATTACTGATAGGCATTATCTACTTAGCGTACGTTACTACATAGTAGATAGTTTAACGGATCCTTAAGAGATGGAAAATCCCGTAACATCTCTTGAGATATTGCACGCACGTTGACACTGGATATGAGATGTCAAACCCCGTAAACATCTCTGACGCCGTTACACTCATATTTATTTACGATTGATTTAACTTTCATAAGGATATTTTAGTCCTGACTCGAGTGTTTTGTCTTTTCATTACGCTCGGGTCAGTCCTGAGTTTTTCAGATTTGAGGATCTATTCTGGAGGATGAAGACGAAGATTCGGTATACTATTACTATTATTACCCTTGCATCATGCTATCTGCTGCATTATTTTAATTGTTCTGTTGTATATGTATAAATCTGATAAATGTTGTATAAATAATTGTCAAAGTATAGTAAACAACTTCATGAACTGTTTATTTGACTATTATATTTTATCGTTCCGCTGCGAGATTCTGTGTTGTTTCATTTCCTTTATTTCCCTTTCTTTTCTTTTCTTATTTACCCCAATAACCATCTGCCCTTTTGAATGGTTTGGAATCGACATGTGTATTTGATCGTCGGTTTATACTGTCCAAAAAGGCGGGTCATTACAGTTGGTATCAGAGCTTTGGTTCAGTGATAACCTTAGCTTTGTGGGGTCTGACTCTTTATAAATAGGGTAGTAATACCCTATGATAAGTCGCTGAGTGAATATATATATGAGAGAGCGTATTTGTTAGTGATATAAAATGTTTTATATTGTGTCGGTTGATTTGTTGAGTGGCTTATGGATTCTGGTCAATACGAGTAATTAACATCATTGATAGGGATCTCTAAACACTTAAACAGAACAATTCGACATAGTATTGTTTCGAAATTGGGTAAATGAAATAATTTTGCCCTAATTATATTTTGTGTATAAAGAATTTATTTTCAAAATTTATTGTGACTTATCTAGCTTACCTAGTAGTTAGGAATGATAATATTGGTGGTTATCATTAATTGGGTATTGTAATTTAATAAATAAGGTTTATTGCGAAATAAACAATGATAAAACAACTTGTGGAATATCGTAAGAAAGAAAATCCTATAAGAACAATTTATAAAGGTGACTTATGAATTAAAATAGATTTAAATTGGAACTTTTTTTTTTGAATTTAAGACCCGGAGATTTTGAAAATGGTTCTCAAAGTTTTGAAGAAAATATATTGTGATATTAGTTGGAAAATATTTATAGGAAATATTTTGAAATGATTTTTAAGAAGGAATGAATTAAGTACTCCTCTCTACTGCCGCTGGAAAATAATTTCGGTGATGACTGCGTAGCATCATCGACGTTCATTTTCGAGTCTCAAAGTGGGGGAGACTTCTAAGAAGCTTTGCTTTTCTTCAAAATTATTTTGGAAAAATGGGTTTTGGTTTAAACTCCAAAGGTATGATTTGATATATTAAAGATATAAGTGTATATATTTATTTCAAACGATTTGAAAAGAACCGGGCATTTAAATTTCTAAGTTCTGTTAATTAATAATTTTCAAATTATTTGAATGAAACGTGAATAACCAGAATTTATAAAATAAGAGGATTAAGATATCTAAGCTTATTATTTGGGAAAACTTTAAAGTTGAAAGGTAAAGAGGATTTAAATAAATCAAATTTGTGTACATTCTAATCAAGAAAAATGAAACTCTATAAATTTATATAATACCGAATTTGCATTCTAATAACATATAATATGACTTACCAAATATTAAGAAGTTGAAATAATGCTTTGGATATGTAATGAGATATTGTACAAATAAACAGAACCTGAAAATAATTGAAGTATACAAGTAAGGAAAACTCAAAAAGGAATTAAAATGTATATAAATGAAAATTTAGTTGTGATAAAAAGGTTATATACTTAAATAATAACATGAAATGATGAATGGATAAATGGAACAAGTAAGTGAACTTAAGAAAGAAGACAAATGAATTGTATAATATATTTTGTAAATTGGTTATAGAAAATAAATATAAATTTAATAGAAAAAAATAATTGAATTTGTAACCTTTAAGATAACTGTAAACTAAGAAAAGTCATATATGAGAAGTTAGACTTTTATGGAATGACTATAAACTAAAGTGATGATTAATAAAATGTTCCACAAATAAATTTGTATTAACTGAAACTATGAATATGGAGTAAATGTTAAAAAAAGAATTAGGTATAGCTAAGAATCAATTGGGAAAGGAAATTGAGTTTAATTAAATTATATAGAATGTTTAAAATGAACTTGAGTAAGCAAATTCTTTGATATGATGTTTGAGAAATGTTATAACCCAGATTTTTAAATATCTGTCAATTGAATAATTAATTGGTTTTATGCAATTGAACAGATAAAATTCTGATAATTTTAAAATATCTGAATATATATATATATATATATATAAATGGATTTAAATCTATAATAAACAATTCTGTAAATAATAAACTTTATGGTGAATAAAAATATGTAAATTGACACATGCAAACTTTATAGTATTAAAGTTTTTAAGTGTGTTCATACAGTCAAGAGTGTATATTATTATGACTTAAATTTGAAGTAGAAGTAAATAATGGGATTCAATGTATTTTCTTTTATAAAATTTTATCCGTGAAATAATCCTAGTTGTATATATATAACATAAAGCAATTTCTCAAAACAAAGAAAAAAATATTTGATATCTTAAAGAAAGCATTTATTAGTTTAGAAATGTATTTATTAATTAAGATGAAGGTTTTTGAAAATCATTCAAAGGTAATATAAGTAAAATAACACAAGTGTAGTCTTTTAAAACTATGCTAAGTATATGTGTAAGGTGATTCGCCTTTAATATGACAAGTGCCAAAAATTTATTTTCATTTTTATAAATTCTAATTTTTCATTATATAAAATATACTTCATTCATATTTTCATTTTCTTCTATCTTCTTAACTTCTAGAAAAAAAGAATAACTGTAATTAAACTACGGATTCAGATTTGAGCAATACAACTTAATCAAGTAAGATTAATTCAAGAATTAGCTCAACCAGATCAGATCCTAAATTAACTCAGCGGAAATCCAGTTCAGAACAACATTAAAAGCAAAATCAAGTGGATTCAACAATTCATAATTCTGTTCAAAGCAAGGGATCATCTCAGTCTTCTCTATTTACAATTTTCAGGTGAGTAATCTACATCCTCAAACCTAAATATGAAGTATAACTCTTGTAGTAAAGTGATCTAAAGCCTGTAGGAATAAATTACCATGGTTAATGTGTATTAAGTTGGAAGTAACCAGTGCATGTTGTTTGAAATGATTTTTATGTACATATATAAATATGTGAGCAAATCTTACTTTCTTAAACAGTTTTGAAATCAGTAGCAACCTCAGGTTAAAAAGCATACCTCTATTTTGCATATAATGTGAGTAAATTTGGAAAAGAAAATCTAATACATTTCAAATTAGCAGTGTGATGATCCTTTAATTAAGATTGAATGATGCTGTGCATGTGTTTAAAAATGATTTTTAGTATATATATATGTGTGTTAATATTCATATACATGACTGGATCATGAAAGTATGCCTCTGTTCAAACTGAAATCAGTGAATAAACAATGGTTTCAAGGATTTAAATTTTATGATAACCCGAAGAATGAAAAATCTCTGAATTCATGATGTGAATTTGTTTTGCAAAAATGTATTAAAGTATGAATGCATATGAAATAAACTGGAATGTATGGACATCGACAGTTTATATATATCCTCTGTGTTTTCCCAGGCTTAAGATCACCTAAATTTTTTTTTTATCTTCCCATGCAAACAACTTTAGGTTGTAACTTATACTTGAAATTTTATTATAACTGATGTTATATTAATTCGAAGATAGATTCAAGTATTCTAACAAAATAATTAAGTCCAGTATTTGAAATATTGGTGAAAATCATAAGTAAGTTAAAAATCAAGATTAATGAATTAGAGATTTGATTTTGTAGATTGATTCAAGATAGGAAATGACGATTTTTAATATAAAAATTGGGAATTTTAAGTTTGTATGTATGAGGAATTTCTGAGTTGATCAGAAATTGGAAAAATGTCTAATTCCAATGGTCACGACATCATGTCGCCTCGGGGTTGGCACTGAAGCAAGTTTGGGAATGGTTGATAGCGACAAAAATAGTGGGAAGTGATAACTGACGCCGGGGCGGCTCGGCGAGTTGACTTTAGGGTTTAACGATTTTTTTTGGTCATCAATGAAGAAGTGACGAATTTGTCAACAAGGGGAAGCTAGGGTGATCGGTCATGGAAAAGGGATGCAAGGATTCATGGAGGAGCAGAGGCCTGAGTTTCAAGGCTTCAGGTGATCAGATCACCGAAGTCGAGACGAATTTTGGGATGATCTATGGAATTCTGATGGGGTTATTCTTCTCGATTTTGAGTGGGCTATAATTTAGGGGCTCTGGGTTGCTGAGTGGATGATCCAGGTTGTGAGTGATGATTTGGGGTCGGAGGTGATGGCCGGAGCAACGGCATGTGGGTGTGCACGTACACGCGTTTATCTGTGCATCTGGGTTTTTGTTTTTCTGGAATTAAGAACTAAGAAGAAGAAGAAGAAGTGGGGATGGGTTCGCTCGGGTACATGTTCGAATTGGGGTGGGGATCGTCTCGAAGCAGAGCGATACGTAAGGAACTCGGGGATTTTCTCAGCAATTTGGTATGGTGACTCGGGTATTGCTTTAGAAAATTTGGGTTGCTTTGTTATCTGTTTGTATTATAGGTTAAAACAGAAGAATTCCTAACCAGTTTCAAATAAACCGAAATAGACTAGTTTAAATCTATTTTCAAACTGGTATCAAAATCTAAGAAGGAGTTTTCCGAAGTATATGAATTTAGATAAGTTTACTATTGAAACTAAATAATTAATTTAAGTATGTGGTTTATTTTAATTATTAAAGATTTTATAAATTAAAATAAAACCTGTTAATATAATTAATGGATAGTTTAATTTATATTTTTAATTAATGAGAAGGATAGTTAATTATTTATTATGACAATACAAAGTAAATGATTGAATTTAGTTAAAGATAATTACCTAATGGAAGTAACTAAAGGTTAGTTTATTTAATTTGAGTGGTTAAGGGATAATTATTGGATGGGAATAATAAGAGATAATTTACTATTTAAGTAATAATTACTTAATGTAAGTAATTAAAAGATAAATCTATTGAGTGTTAATTAATTTTATTAGAGGTTAGATTAATGAATGTTCAAGGTTAACTAATTAAGGATAATTAACCAATAGTATAATTACTTGATGGAAGTAATTAGTTAAATTAACCTTGACTATGGATGATCGAATAATATTAAATTCCTTGGATTATTTGTATCCCTAGTATGTGTTTGTGATGCTATATGAAATGTTTTGTAATATGAGATGTTGGGTTGAATAGTGATAATGTGAATATCTATGATGAATTGCTGTGTGAAATGACATCATATATTTAAGATTGAGTTGTATTCACATAAATAACTTGGGTTAAAATGACATTGGATTCGAAGAGACTGGAGTCGGGTGTTATTTAATACCCAAAACCACTTCGATTCTTTATAAATTGATATTTGATATTAGTAGGCTGAAATGGAATGATTTAAGTGAATTGGACCATTTAATCTAAGTTATCAGAAATTGAGGCTTATTATAACTTGTGAAGTTGTAATTTGATACAAGTTACCTGGGTTTTATTTAAGTTGTATGCTTTTGTATTCTATGTTAAATGGGTTTACTCACGCTGGTTTCCAGCCTGACCCGGGTGTTACTTTGGTGTAATGCTCGGGTCAGACCGAGTATTACAGATTTTCAGGTAAGGACGTTGTGGAGTTCAGGAATGAGCTGGATGGTAGGAACATTTGGAGTATTTCCGCTGAGATATATTGTTGCATATTTGGGGACATGTTGATCGTATATGTTCACTGATTGTATATGTTGTAACTCTGATGTATATAAATATAAATTGACAGATACAGTTTTCTTTTGTATAACTGTTATTATTATTGATATTATATTTTATCCGCTGCGATTGTGGGTTTGTGTGTTTCTTTTCTGTTCTTCTTATATCTTTTTCTTCTTTCTCTAACTATCTGGAATTTTCGGGATCGAAATTTTCCGGGTCGTTACATTTGGTATCAGAGCTGAAGGTTAAGCGAGAACCTTGGCTCTGGTGGGATTACTCATTAAGAATAGGGTAAGTGGTACCCTAAGATGAGTTGAGTGTATATATATATATATATATGAGAGCGTACTTGTTATTTTCTTATATAAAGGATTTTAAATGATTTCAAAAGTAAATGAATCTTATATAAGAAATAGATTATCTATTATATTAAGGAAATTGGCTGTGATATTAATTAAATTAAAAGTAATAGTAAGAATTAAGTGGCAATAGAATTACAACCAAACTGAAATTAAATAAAGATAAGTTTGAAATGGATGGTTTTAGATATGATAATCTTGGTTATGATCATACGTGATTGTTGTATGTTTAATAATAAGATGTGTATAAATGGTAAGTAAAATGGAATATTCTAAAGAAGTAAACATTTAAGTAAAGTGTGACTTATAAAATTGAAAATACTTAAATTGTGGAATTTTAAATCTAGGTCCATAAATTTGAAAAATTTGTTTCAAAGTGCTAAAAGAATAAATAAGTATTATAAAAAAAAACTTATTGCAAACAATGGGTTGTTTGAAGATTGGACTTGAATTTAAAACCAAAGGTGGTTTAAAACTTAAGGTATATCTAGGTAAGAAAATTGATATATAAAATTTTAATTTTTCTAATTAAGTCTAATTTATAGGTTAGGAAGTCCCTCTAGAATTCAGTCTTTGAGAGAAATGGCTAAGAGTGAAGAATGGAAGGCAAGGCGCAGAGAACGAAGATCAACTGCACGTAAGGAGCGGGAAATAGCAATTCAGGAGTATGAAAATCGAATTAAGGAAAGAAATGGACCAGGACCTTATGATAATGTAACTTGCTATAGATGTTACAATAAGGGTCATTACGCGGCTAAGTGTGGTAAAACAAGGAAGGAATTAAATGGTATATTCCAACGTTTCCGCTCCGAGATATTATGCTTTAAGTGCCATAAGAGGGGACATTTCCTTAACCATTGTCCTGAAGTGAGGAAGGTGAAGCGTAAACCAATGGAACCGGTCAACGAGTCAACCATTTGCTATCATTGTAAAGGGCTGGGACATATCGCGAGAAATTGTCCCAAGAGACAGAAGAAGAAGATTAAGATTGTGGAACATCCACTAGGAAGCATCGAGGTCATCCAGATTGATGAAAGAGTAGAAACTTTTTGTGGGAAATGCTATAAGTGGGGACATCCTGTTGAAAAGTGCATGTTTGGGCTTTGCTCATTGGAAGGAAGTCCATAAGAAGGATTCTGATGGAAAATGCTAGGACTCTAAAACCTAGGTGATGGTGTAAACATCTTAATTGTGACTTTGTAAGGCTTTTATTATGATGAATGGATGTAATGTTGAACTGCTAGTGTGCAGTCTATCCATATATGAAATATTTTGTGGCGGTATGATCTAATAAATTCAAACTGAAATTTCGAAGGTTTGGTTTCAAAATTGAATTTGATTTGAATTAATTGGAATTATGATTGAAGATGAATATGTTTAAAAATTCAAATGGAAAATTTGAGTTAGATAAATTTGAAATTAAGGACATGGAATTACTTTAAACTGAAAATTTGAAATGAGTCCAAGTTGATTTGAATAATTTGGAATTTTAATTAAAATTTGATAATTTTAAATTCAAATGGAATTTGAATTGAATGTGGGAGGAAATCAAGAATAATTCAACTTGATTTGAAAATGGAGTTTGAAATTAGGATTAATTCAAACTAGTGATCAAGTAAATTGAAATTGGAACTAGTTCAATTAAAATTTATTTGAATTAATATAATTGGAGATCAAGGTTGAATAAAGTTAAATTTGGAAAGGAACCGAGGTTAATTCAACTTGAATTGGGGTTGAATCAATTTCAAAGGAAATTAAAGTTATTTAAATTGGAATTGGGTCAATTTAAATGGAAGAGAAAATATAAATTGAATTGATGAGAATGGAGATTAGGAAGTGAGCAATTTTGACTCTGGATTGTTTTTAAATAGAAAATTGTTTTAATATAAACCTATTTTTCCAAAAGCTATTTATGATATATACAACCATTCTTTTAAAAGCCAAACTATCTTATACTTGTTTTACAATTATTTTAGAAAACTGTTTAACAATTTTCCAACTGTTTTATAAACTAATTACCATATTTCAGCTATTTTACAAAACTAATTACTACCTTACTATTATTTTTCAATTATTTAAAATTTTATAATTATCTTAACTATTTAACACCTATTTTACAAACTAGTAATTATTTTTCAACTACTTATCTATTTTTAAAATTTTCAAGCTATTTTTTTTATAAACTAATCTGAGTTCAAACTGTTATTGGTTAAATACCCGATTAAGATAAGAATAGAGGTGATAATCAAATGGATTGAAGCATTTGAGAGTAAGTGAATGAAAATAAAAGTGAATGTGAATAGGAATGGAATTGATTTGGTTAATAACCAATAAAGATAAATACGTAGGGGGTACGTATGTTATTCTATGCGCATAGTGATTTGATCCAGATTCGAGCACAGAATTTCGAGATAGTTATTTCGATCCGAGTTGGAATTTTCCACTCGATTTTTGAAGGCGAACCTGGATATGGATTGTTGATTGGTTCTGGATATTCTCTATCATAGTTATGACTATGCAAGGAGAATGTCGGTTTCTGATCAAGAAACCAGATCTGTGTCCGCACTAGGAAGTCGGGTGGAAAATACTAGTTCGGAAATGAAATCGTGTGATCAAGTGAGCGATCAGATTGGTATAGCGTACGGATGATATGTGTACATCGTACGGATTTGAATAAAATTGATACCGGGAATTTTTGGATAAGAAATATGAAATGGTTTTTGAAATGAAAAATATATTTGGTGAAATATATGATGAAGTAAAGTGGAAATTGGATATTTCTATGGTTGAAATTTTGTTTATGGTGAGTGGTTTTGTAAAGAGTAATCAAATTTGAATATTTGATTTTGAATAAACAAAGTTAAATATCTTTGTTTTATAAAATGAAACTTCCCTGTTGAATCCTTTGATAGAATAAAAGGATTTTGAAGGTGTTTTGAAGTATAAAAAGAGATAATACAAGTTTGAAATGATCCAAAGTTTTAAAAGATTTTATATATCTGAATATATATAAAAGATCATATGAGGATTTTGGGAAAAGGGGTTTTGGGAACTTTTGGATTTGGAAAAGGCTTTTGATTTTTGGGTAAAATCAATATGAGAATTTGGAAAGCCTAGTTTGAGAATTATCGATTTGGAATAATCGATTTTGTGTAAAGGAGCTTTGTATGAGATCATACTAGGTGTATGATTTAAAGACACTATATATGTATAGTATAAAATGTTTTGATGATGCTTTGGGGAAAAAGGCGCTCCCTTGGAATGGACTTCTCAGGAGTACCACCGGGTGGTGCTGCCTTGAGCCTCAAGAGGGGGTTCTAAAGTTGATCCTGTTAGGGGTCCGGACAAACTAGTTCCTGAGGATTATTGGGTAGCGAAAGTCGAGGGCGCTGATGCCTACAGGGGCATTTGAGTTATGCTGTGACGACAGTGTAACTCGATGTCACTGCGATCTACTATGGGGACCATAGCGAAAATCGTGTGGAGGATGAGTGTCAACGGTCTACACTTGATTTTGCCGGGAAGGCAACGCAACATCGGTAGACTGCGATCTATGGTCAAGTGGAGTGGAGAAGTTTCATTCTTTTGGCAGCGAAATTCGAGGGCGCTGATGCCTACAATTATATGGGTTTTTGCTGTGATAGCTACGTAACCCCTGTTGTAACTGCGATCTGTAGCGGGTTCCATGGTGTAATCGAGGGGCGCGGAGGGCTACAGTTATCTATGGATTTTGTTGGGATGGCAACGTAACCATCGAGTTAACTTCGACCATGGATGGGGGCGATGATTTCCAGAGTATTTTTACCAAAGATATATTCTCTATTTTCAAAAATTGTTTTCTGAATTTTCAATAAAATTATTTTCCAAGTATTTTCATTGGATGTTGAAAACGGGTCTGCCAAGCACTTGTAGATTTTCAGTCCTACGCCTGATCAACGTACGACCGAACTTCTACGAGAACGAGGACGGACTTGTTGAAGCATCGAGTTATAAAAAGTATTTTTATAAAACTATTTTGGCAGTATTACAGATTTTTAAAAGTGTTTTAAATTAATCAAATAATATTTAAACTGGTTTTAAAATATTTAATAAATTCTGGTTTCGTTCCTTTTCGAGGACGAAAAGATTCTAAGGGTGGAGGAATGTGATAACCCAGATTTTTAAATATCTGTCAATTGAATAATTAATTGGTTTTATGCAATTGAACAGATAAAATTCTGATAATTTTAAAATATCTGAATATATATAAATGGATTTAAATCTATAATAAACAATTCTGTAAATAATAAACTTTATGGTGAATAAAAATATGTAAATTGACAGATGCAAACTTTATAGTATTAAAGTTTTTAAGTGTGTTCGTACAGTCAAGAGTGTATATTATTATGACTTAAATTTGAAGTAGAAGTAAATAATGGGATTTAATGTATTTTCTTTTATAAAATTTTATCCATGAAATAATCCTAGTTGTATATATATAACATAAAGCAATTTCTCAAAACAAAGAAAAAAATATTTGATATCTTAAAGAAAGCATTTATTAGTTTAGAAATGTATTTATTAATTATGATGAAGGTTTTTGAAAATCATTCAAAGGTAATATAAGTAAAATAACACAAGTGTAGTCTTTTAAAACTATGCTGTAACAACCAGGTGTTTTCAACCATTCGCATCCATTATAAGTGCATAGGTAGACACTCATGCTGGGATTGAATTGCTCAAAATACCGTGTTGTAAATAAAATTTTGACAAACCTCAGAATATACAGTAAATAAAAATCACAGATCACAGACACAGAGTATATAAAAATGCAGCGGAAGAAAAAGAGATAGTAGTTCATGAAGCTACTATATAAAATATAAGATACATCAGAGTTAAATAAGATACAACAGAAGAGTAACAGGATACATCAGGTACAAATCAGATACATCACCGAACCACTGGATACTGAAACAAAATAGATGGCTGGATCTTCAAGGAAAGCTCCAATGCCGAAGGTGAATCTCGAATGCTAACTCAATCAATCTGACTCGAGCGTAAAGCAAAACACAAAACACTCGAGTCAGGACATAAATACTTATAAACTGTAAATCAACTCAAGTGAACAGTAACAAAATGCATCAGTAACTTAAAGGATGCTTGGGACCGCCCATCCTCTAAGGATCCGTTAAACTATTTACTATGTAGTAATATACGCTATATACGGTAGTGTCTAATCAGTAAAGTATAATCATATAGAAAATAGCGTTAAGGGGATGGTGAACCTTAACGCGGTCGGATCTTTAAAACCAAAATCGTAGTGGGCTCGATATAAGGATATGACACGGCATGCGAGGCAATGCCAGGGTGGATACACCGTTTGCACTCCCGGACCGGTGGTGACGGCAAGCCAGCAGCTTCCGCCCACCTCGAACAATAACCCCGAATCAAAAGTGGCGCCACCGAATCGAATCACAACAGTAATAGAATGGTTTCCGATGGAGCATGCTTGATGAAAGGGTGCGACCCTTTGTGTAGCCCGGTATAGCTCCTGTTTTAGTCATATATGCCAACTCACGGGAGTTGGGTCCACGTAATATATACCTCGAGAACGTCGCCACCATCCTACTTCATTCTGGAATCTCCACCGCGTACACAGTTGTTAAAGTGGTTTTCGGTATTGGCCGGCTATAAGACAATATCCGATCCCGGTCTCTTTACCAACCAATCGTTATTATAACCCGTAGTTATAACTTTAAAACAATATTTTATACTTCAAAATAAAATATCCTTTTCAATCCAAATCTTTACCAAAATAAAGATTAAATCATTTCCAAAACCATTTCAATATATCATCGTAAAATATCTTTCAATTCAAATACTTATCAAAATAAATATCAAGTCATTTCTAACCATTTCAATATAATAAATTTTCATACCCATTCAACACTACCTTTCAGTTCCAAAATACCATATCTTTCAGAACTTCTTTTTTAAATCATGTTAATATCAAAATGTCCTGTCTTTCAAACTCCGTTTTTCAAATCATTTAATATCAAAAATATCATATCTTTCAAAACTTCGTTCCAAATCATTTTAATATATCAAAATATCATATCCTTTCAAAACTTCGTTCCAAAACATTTTAATATATCAAAATATCATATCCTTTCAAAACTTCTTTTCAAATCATTTTAATATATCAAAATATCGTATCTTTTCAAAACTTCATTCATTTCAAATCATTATTCATTTTATTAAATCTAAAATACCATTTCAATTCATATTTTAAAACAGTTTATATTCCAAAAAATCTTTCTTTTTCAATGAAGTTATTATGCTTAATAATTAAATTATTAAATTTCCAAAATTTCAACTTCCAAAGTTCATTTATTCAGTTAAGTTTATCAAAACGGTGAAAATTCACTTTTCGCATCATTTAGAAAACTCTACGGAAAGTTACATTCAAAACAGTTCAATTTAACAAAAGACAACGTTTAAAAGTGTTGTAATAGAGTTTACTTAAATTTCAAATAAACTTAGTGAAATTCAAAATCATAGTACTTACAACAATTTCTATAATAGTTTTTTTTCAATAGCTTTTTTTTTAGTTCATTATCATCAACTATAGTATTTACAATTGCTGTAATATCATTTACATTGTAATTAATATCATTTCAAAAATGCAGTCAATTAACTTCAAATATTCAATAAAATTTCTCAACCAGTTATATTTTTATTAAAACATTTTTAACTTATAACGTCATACGTTTTCACATTTATAACATCATTTAATTTTCCTCAAGTTCATGATTTTACAGGGTTAAATTTCCATTCAAAAATCAAGATTTAATAATAATCCACTTATTAAAATGCAATGTTCAATTTTAAAATCCATTACATTAAATTTCAACTTAACACTTAAGTTCAAATTCTCAAATATAACTTAGTTTTATTTTTATTTGCTTAACTAAAAGTTCACTTTTACGTCAATTTCATAAATTTCCAATTTTAGTTATATTTCAAAATTTCAACTTACAATATTCATTCATTTCACATTTCAACTTTATTAAAATCATTAATATGATATAAAAATCACTTTAAATTCATTTAAATTCAAATTATCATAAATTTATCATAATTTCATATTCAATTAAATTTCCAATTATAATTAAATCAAAATTTCCAAAATAACTTACGTTTAAAATTTCTAACTTTTCCATTAATTCATTTCACTTACAATTATTCAGAAAATAAATAATAATTTACAAAAATTTTATTTTTATTAAATTTAAAATCAAAATATTATAATAATTAAATTTCTAAAATATTTAAAATTTTAGAAAAACATATTTTAACTACGGGCTTGTATATAATTTTCTACGCTAGGTAAAGTGATATGGGTAATATATCATTTCAACCCATAATTTACGAAGAAAACCCGGGTTTTATCATTTCAAACCCGCAATCCCAAGTCAAAATGAAAAACTTAAAACCATTCAGGCCTATCATTTCAGCCCATAACATTTTTTTCCAACAGGGAACTTGCAGTGTGATCATATGCAGAAATAATATAAACAAGGTCAATGTCACAATATACAGTCATATATCAGATGTCAGGTGAAAATTAACAGTTTTAACATGGTAATAATATGGTAATAACATGACATAGCATATCATATGATCATCATTAACTTGCATAAATATTTTTTTATTACTAAACACTTGTCATCAATTCACTTTTCATAAGTATAAATGTCAGAGTGAGAAAGACTCACTTTTTCAAGCTGAAGACCAAAACAACAAACACAAGAGCGGTTCCAAAAGTATGACAAGCACGATACATCACGACTTTTGATTTGAATGAATGGAGAGCCTTGATATTTGTCTTATAAACAATAACCAAAACAAGACAATACACACATAAATATTCAACGCAAAACAATGTTGAAACATTGAAAATACGAAGCAACAAAGGAATAGATTACTTGACCTTGCTTTAACCATTCAAATGCTTGGCCTAGGAGGTTCTTGGGTTCAGCCATGATGATGATATAGCTCAGGTTTGGCACCATAACTCACGGCTAGAAGGAGTATGGAGTGGTAGGGTTATAACATGAAGCATACAATTGATCAAGGCAACATATATGAAGTTTTTGAGCACAACAAGGCTCGACCTTGGGTCAAGTGGGGCTTGGCCATACCTATACAGGTTTGGACAGTAGATGGAGGGGTGTGGGGAGGTCTGGAAAAGGTGGTGGTGGCTGCCTATGGTGGTGGCCAAGGTGGTGGATGAAGGGGGTGAAGTAATAGTGGTGGCTAGTGCATTGTTTTGGACATTATTTGCAATTTTGTGGAGTTTTGTCACCAAGGGAGGTGTGGCCATGGAAGGATCTGAAATGATGGCTGGAGATGATGCCAAGGAAGAGTGGTAGGGGATGGTGGAGAGTATGGTGGTGATGGTGGGTGGTAGAGGCTAATCCAGAAAGCATAGAAAACTAGGCAAAATATAAGAAAACAATGGAAAAAGAAGAGCAAAAAGAAGAGGAAAAGAGGAGCCATTACCAAATCATTCTAGCCGTGAAAAATGAAGTGGAGAGGAATGTTTTCACGTGAAAATGAGGTAAGAAATGCACAGCTACAATAAAGAAAGGAACCGTCAAATGAAATTAAATCTATTAATTGGAAAAGAAACGGAAGAAGAAATGTTAAAACGGTTTTACGTTTCTTTGCTTTCAAACCTTTTAAACTTCCTATATATATTCATATACATCTTAAATAACTAAAAACACTTATAAATTTCAGTTAGAATTCGAAAATATAACAGATAAACAAAATATTAATAATTAATTATTAATTAGATATGATTAAAATAAGAAAAATAGCACAGAAAAATGAAAACTAGACTTAGGAATTAGAAATAACTTCAATACACTTTGGAAAAATTTTCTTAAATTTAAATACATGTAAAATGAATAAAATAAAGTAAAACACAGCAATAAAAGTGAATTTATAAAATAAATCAATAAATTGATGTATTAATTGCAAAAAGAAATGGATAAAACGCCATTACGTTTCAGGCTTTTAAGATCTCTTAACTTTCTAAACCTTTTGCATTTCCTTTTCTTTTTAATTTTATAAAAACAAAATAAATTCAGAAATGTTATTTAAAACCGAAACTAAGTAAGAATAAAATAAAATAAATAATTTATTTTAAGTAAAATAGAAAAAGGAAATAAGAAATTGCTTAAAAAATAGCAAGCCTGACATAAAAATTACAAGAAAATCTCCAATGACCTTGGAAAATTTATTACTTCACAAAAAAATATTTTAACACAAAATTTGAATTAAAAATGGTTTTAAAACATTTTCAAGGTAAAATAATAATTTAATTTTTGTTAAATAGAAAGTTAAATAAAGAAAAATGCAGTAAATACCAACTAGGCTTTATAAATTGAAATAAATTCAAATAAACTTTAGAAAAATTAAATTATCATTTTAAAAATACTTAAAAGTCAAAATATACATAATATAACATATTATCACATATCGAAAAAAAATATAACAAAGAAGAAGTAATTCATACAATTTAAAACAGTCATTGTAAATAACCCTATATACGCACAATATTGTAAAGGGTATAACTTTCACAATTTACATCCAAATTCAACGAAACGAAAAGTGGTGTTCTTAGAATTTTATGTAATTTTCATAATAAAAGAAAAAAATTATAATTTTAAACTTTTAAAATTTTAAGTTGAAAGTCACAGTTTGACTATTTTGACCAAAATCAGCATTTCAGGCAAATATTACTCTTACACAAGTTTGGAATTATAACTCATATAAAAATCAAGATTATATTTAAATAATAAATTTAATCATTTCAAATAAGTAAAATAAGTTTTTAAATCAAAATCTTACATTAAAAATAATTAAAATATACAAAAAAATAATTACAAAATACAGGGTTGTTACACTCTCCCCCACTCAAAACTTTTCGTCCCCGAAAAGGAATGAGGTATGGAAGGGCACAGAAAAGATAGAGTGAAATAGGATTAAGATAATATGATAACAAGATTGAAGTTATACCTGATAACTGTTGTTATAGGTAAGTTTCGCAAGGTGTAGATTATCAAAGATTATAGAAAGATTTCTAAACAGAAAGATCATAGAAAGATGCATATACCAGTCCATAGCAAGATAAGGATGATAAGAACAACCAAAAGATAGTTTGAAAAACAAAATAAGGAAATGAATTTGAAAGCATGGAGATTTCAACTTAAACAGAGAATAAATCTTTACACAAGTTAAATAAATCTTAACTACCCCAAATTTCATTATCTTATTATCCAATCATCTTAAATTAACAATTTTTAAAACCATGGGTTTGAAAAATAATCATTTATTACACTCACATTGTACTTAATAAATTTAATTCTTCTTTTTTCGTAATTAAACTTAAATTTATTCCTCTCAATATATTCATCACTGATGTTAAATATACTTACACTTATTATAACTGCTTTATTTTATTCTTAGTTCTTCTAACATTGTTTTATTGTAAGTTATTCAATCACCCTTTATTATTTTATATATCTCTATTGATCATTTTATACTTAAAATTTAAGTGTATAACATTTATTATAACCATTCAAATTTTATTTATAAAATCTTTTTATATCGTATATTATCCAATTACATTTTTAACTTCTGAAATTTTGGTAAGTTATATTTGAATGCAATTGTATCATACAAATAAAATTTCCAATTAAATCATTTCATGCTTGATATTCATCCAAAAATTTGATTTTTTTTCTTTTTTTTTGGAATTATTCTTTAAAATAAAATTTAAGAATTAAATTTCCGATTTCTTCAAACCATTTAGAGATAAGTAATAATATATATACATATATAATATGTCAAATCAAATTTCAATCATATATATATATATATATATATATTATAAATCAAGTCATATTTTAGAAATTCAAATCAATTTAATTTCCCAAAACAAAGTTGTAGCAAGACTACAGAACAGTCTCCTAACTTCGAAACTCGAAAATGAACGTCGATGATGTCGCGATCATCACCGAAGTTATTTTCCAGCGACAAAGAGAAGAGCACTAATTTTAAACCTTTAAAATTCTTTGAAAACAAATTCTATTCAAAATACTTTAAATAATATAACCTTTTAAAACTTTAAACCAAAATTTGAAATAATCGAAATTCAAATCCTCAAATTCTTGTTTTAAATTCATTTCAGTTCCCAAATAAATTTATAAACAAATATTTATAGATCTATTTGTAGAACAATAAATGATAAATCAAGTATTATCATTTCAAATTATCAATTTAAAATCATTTCATTAAGTTCCATAAATTTAATTATATATCAAAATTTATTTCATTAACCATTTTTTTTTAAAGTATATTGTGTCCGTTTGTTCTGTCAAAGTGTTTTGGAAATCTTATCGATAGCGCTGATCAGACGTATCGATCAGAAACCCAACTCAACATCAACAACTCAAACAACACAATATTTAAAACAAAACATAGATATACAAGTACACTTCAAAATGTTTAGAAGAATAGATTGGAAACAAAAGACAATATGATTAAATAACAAAATAGGGAGGTGGATAAGCCTAAATAAATCACGGGCAACATGTATCGGGTCAACCGTGGCTTAAAGAATAAGATCAATGTGGATTTTTCTAGGGTAAATCTACATTCGATCCCAAGAGTTAGAGTTTGGAATAACAAAAGATGTTAGCATCTAAACCAAGGATAGATATAAATCTCTTGTGAATCGATGCTAATTGTAAAGGAGTTTTCCCCCTTTTTTCAATTCAATTTGAAATTGGCGTGACCGCCAACTCACTAGAAAGATCATTCGAAGCGGAGTTATGGAATGCTCCAGAGTCAAAAGAAGATGAATAGTGAGGGATACAAATGGATTTTGGAACTGTAGGGAACGTTCCAAAATTCAAAGGAATCGAGTCAAAAGAAAAAGATTCAACTCGAATGAAAGTGATTCTGTAATTACATCTACTCCATATGCTGAGTTTTGCCTAGAGCTACCAAAGCTCTGATACCAACTGTAACAACCAGGTAGTTTCAACCATTCGCATCCATTATAAGTGCATAGGTAGACACTCATGCCGGGATTGAATTGCTCAAAATACCGTGTTGTAAATAAAATTTTAGCAAACCTCAGAATATACAGTAAATAAAAATCACAGATCAGAGACACAGAGTATATAAAAATGCAGCGGAAGAAAAAGAGATAGTAGTTCATGAAGCTACTATATAAAATATAAGATACATCAGAGTTAAATAAGATACAACAGAAGAGTAACAGGATACATCAGGTACAAATCAGATACATCACTGAACCACTGGATATTGAAACAAAATAGATGGTTGGATCTTCAAGGAAAGCTCCAATGCCGAAGGTGAATCTCGAATGCTAACTCAATCAATCTGACTCGAGCGTAGAGCAAAACACAAAACACTCGAGTCAGGACATAAATACTTATAAACTGTAAATCAACTCAAGTGAACAGTAACAAAATGCATCAGTAACTTAAAGGATGCTTGGGACCGCCCATCCTCTAAGGATCCTTTAAACTATTTACTATGTAGTAATATACGCTATATACGGTAGTGTCTAATCAGTAAAGTATAATCATATAGAAAATAGCGTTAAGGAGATGGTGAACCTTAACGCGGTCGGATCTTTAAAACCAAAATCGTAGTGGGCTCGATATAAGGATATGACACGGCACGCGAGGCAATGCCAGGGTGGATACACCGTTTGCACTCCCGGACCGGTGGTGATGGCAAGCCAGCAGCTTCCGCCCACCTCGAACAATGCCCCCGAATCAAAAGTGGCGCCACCGAATCGAATCACAACAGTAATAGAATGGTTTCCGATGGAGCATGCTCGATGAAAGGGTGCGACCCTTTGTGTAGCCCGGTATAGCTCCTGTTTTAGTTATATATGCCAACTCACGGGAGTTGGGTCCACGTAATATATACCTCGAGAACGTCGCCACCATCCTGCTTCATTCTGGAATCTCCACCGCGTACACAGTTGTTAAAGTGGTTTTCGGTATTGGCCGGCTATAAGACAATATCCGATCCCGGTCTCTTTAACAACCAATCGTTATTATAACCCGTAGTTATAACTTTAAAACAATATTTTATACTTCAAAATAAAATATCCTTTTCAATCCAAATCTTTACTAAAATAAAGATTAAATCATTTCCAAAATCATTTCAATATATCATCGTAAAATATCTTTCAATTCAAATATTTATCAAAATAAATATCAAGTCATTTCTAACCATTTCAATATAATAAATTTTCATACCCTTTCAACACTACCTTTCAGTTCCAAAATATCATATCTTTCAGAACTTCTTTTTTAAATCATGTTAATATCAACATGTCCTGTCTTTCAAACTCCGTTTTTCAAATCATTTAATATCAAAAATATCATATCTTTCAAAACTTCGTTCCAAATCATTTTAATATATCAAAATATCATATCCTTTCAAAACTTCGTTCCAAAACATTTTAATATATAAAAATATCATATCCTTTCAAAACTTCTTTTCAAATCATTTTAATATATCAAAATATCATATCTTTTCAAAACTTCATTCATTTAAAATCATTATTCATTTTATTAAATCTAAAATACCATTTCAATTCATATTTTAAAACAGTTTATATTCCAAAAATTCTTTCTTTTTCAATGAAGTTATTATGCTTAATAATTAAATTAATAAATTTCCAAAATTTCAACTTCTAAAGTTCATTTATTCACCTAAGTTTATCAAAACAGTGAAAATTCACTTTTCGCATCATTTAGAAAACCCTACGGAAAGTTACATTCAAAACAGTTCAATTTAACAAAAGACAACGTTTAAAAATGTTGTAATAGAGTTTACTTAAATTTCAAATAAACTTAGTTAAATTCAAAATCATAGTACTTACAACAATTTCTATAATAGTTTTTTTTTCAATAGCTTTTTTTTAGTTCATTATCATCAACTATAGTATTTACAATTGCTGTAATATCATTTACATTGTAATTAATATCATTTCAAAAATGCAGTCAATTAACTTCAAATATTCAATAAAATTTCTCAACCAGTTATATTTTTATTAAAACATTTTTAACTTATAAAGTCATACGTTTTCACATTTATAACATCATTTAATTTTCCTCAAGTTCATGATTTTACAGGGTTAAATTTCCATTCAAAAATCAAGAATTAATAATAATCCACTTATTAAAATGCAATGTTCAATTTTAAAATCCATTACATTAAATTTCAACTTAACACTTAAGTTCAAATTCTCAAATATAACTTAGTTTTATTTTTATTTGCTTAACTAAAAGTTCACTTTTACGTCAATTTCATAAATTTCCAATTTTAGTTATATTTCAAAATTTCAACTTACAATATTCATTCAATTCACATTTCAACTTTATTAAAATCATTAATATGATATAAAAATCACTTTAAATTCATTTAAATTCAAATTATCATAAATTTATCATAATTTCATATTCAATTAAATTTCCAATTATAATTAAATCAAAATTTCCAAAATAACTTACGTTTAAAATTTCTAACTTTTTCATTAATTCATTTCACTTACAATTATTCAGAAAATCAATAATAATTTACAAAAATGTTATTTTTATTAAATTTAAAATCAAAATATTATAATAATTAAATTTCTAAAATATTTAAAATTTTAGAAAAACATATTTTAACTACGGGCCCGTATATAATTTTCTACGCTAGGTAAAGTGATATGGGTAATATATCATTTCAATCCATAATTTACAAAGAAAATCCGGGTTTTATCATTTCAAACCTGCAATCCCAAGTCAAAATGAAAAATTTAAAACCATTCAGGCCTATCATTTCAGCCCATAACATTTTTTTCGAACAGGGAACTTGCAATGTGATCATATGCAGAAATAATATAAACAAGGTCAATATCACAATATACAGTCATATATCAGATGCCAGGTGAAAATTAACAATTTTAACATGGTAATAATATGGTAATAACATGGCATAGCATATCATATGATCATCATTAACTTGCATAAACATTTTTTTATTACTAAACACTTGTCATCAATTCACTTTTCATAAGTATAAATGTCAGAGTGAGAAAGACTCACTTTTTCAAGCTGAAGACCAAAACAACAAACACAAGAGCGGTTCCAAAAGTATGACAAGCACGATACCACACGACTTTTGATTTGAATGAATGGAGAGCCTTGATATTTGTCTTGTAAACAATAACCAAAACAAGACAATACACACATAAATATTCAACGCAAAACAATGTTGAAACACTGAAAATACGAAGCAACAAAGGAATAGATTACTTGACCTTGCTTTAACCATTCAAATGCTTGGCCTAGGAGGTCCTTGGGTTCAGCCATGATGATGATATCGCTCAGGTTTGGCACCATAACTCACGGCTAGAAGGAGTATGGAGTGGTAGGGTTATAACATGAAGCATACAATTGTTCAAGGCAACATATATGAAGTTTTTGAGCACAACAAGGCTCGGCCTTGGGTCAAGTGGGGCTTGGCCATACTTGTACAGGTTTGGACAGTAGATGGAGGGGTGTGGGGAGGTCTGGAAAAGGTGGTGGTGGCAGCCTATGGTGGTGGCCAAGGTGGTGGATGAAAGGGGTGAAGTAATAGTGGTGGCTAGTGCATTGTTTTGGACATTATTTGCAATTTTGTGGAGTTTTGTCACCAAGGGAGGTGTGGCTGTAACATCCCGCCTTTTCGCACACTTTAAACCGACACACGTGCCAATTCAAAGCATACGCAAGGGCGGATTGTTATGGGGTAAATAAGAAAAACAGAGAAGAAATAAAAAAAAATAGAATGTGACGCCCCACCTCTATACCCACGCTAGCCAAGAACACTCCGGAGTAGTGCTGTCAACTAGCACGGAGAATGAGGCTGTTGAGGAGCGACCATCCATGTAATTGCTTATCACACGGTGGCTATAAATAATCTTCGGAAACAAATATAGAAATAATCATATCACAAATCAATCACAGACATCCATATCACAAAGGCGGAAGAAGATATGAATATATAACTAACACATGAAAGTGTACATCAGAGTAGTGGTCAGTAAGTTCCACGATAATACAAAAGAATAGCAACACGTGCTATACAAAAGAATACAACTATGAGTCTATATCTCAAGTGTATACAACAAAAACTGCTAATCTAAACAGTTAGCCAAAAGTCAGAGTGATGAATCCCTGGGAAGAAGTCAAGCAGAAGCACCTGTAACATCTCGGTCTGACCCGAGTATTATTTAAGAAAATAATAAACGGGTCAGTCTAGCTATAAATATCAGATGATATGATATAACATAAAAGATATGGCATAAACATAAACATCCATAATGACATACCACTATAAGTATGTAAATAATGATCAACAGAAGATCAATCAATAAGAGATAATCAATATCACAAGAATCTTCTCAAAGATTCAAAAAGGGCATCATACCCCAAACTTGTACTCATAACAAGTCAATGACATAAATTCTAGAAATCAATGCAAGAAGTCCAGAAATCATAGAAAAGAGAAAGAGGCCTATCACATGACGGTCCGAAGACCAAGGGGAGCTACCCCACATGTGTGAATGGAATCACACAGATTTAGGTCCAGACTAACCAAAAAGCAAAAAGGTATGTGTGAGTGGAATCACACAAGTGGTGTCTAGTCTAACCTCGCAACAAGAGACATCGCACAGTTGCTAGTCTAAATCATCAGAATGATCGTCATGATCAACGAGAAGTGTCAATTACACTAAGCTAGTAAATATAGAAGTTTAGCTTAATGTCCCATAACCACTTGCTTAACTTAAATATTTACGAACAAACTGTAAATCTTCACTAATAAAATTGTCACAAGAGGTTCAATCGAACAAGTCCAAGAATTAACCGACGAAGTGAACGCAAGCGTTTCATACCACTTGTTTTACTAAGTCGTTTAATTAGATTTCTCATCCGAGTGAGGTAAAGGTTTGTATATACTAATAGATTGGAAAACGGTTTAAGTAAAGAGCTTTGTTATTAAAAATAGAGTTGAAATTGTTTGTTAAAAGAGTTTTGATATTTACTACTAGTATTGAAACCTTTATATTATAAAGTGACAAAACACAGAAGCAATTGTAGAAACAATCAGTCACAAAAATCGCATACGGAGATGTGAATAAAATCCAAGG
Source organism: Allium cepa (assembly GCA_030765085.1). Lineage (NCBI taxonomy): Eukaryota > Viridiplantae > Streptophyta > Magnoliopsida > Asparagales > Amaryllidaceae > Allium > Allium cepa. The sequence goes on along the minus strand of CM060942.1, from coordinate 378,203,597 downwards.
AAATCAGCTCAATGTTTTTCAGATAAGATCCCCTACGGAGGGGGGGTCCAGGGGGGTGGCAACCCCCCAAGGTGGGGGTGCGGGGGCAACGCCACCGCTTACGGGGTTCGACCTGCCCGGTCAGGTCGCGGGGGTCCAGGGGGCAGCGCCCCCGGCGGGGTGCGGGGCAGCGCCCCGACCAAAACGGTACGACCTAGTGAAGACAAAATGAGGTCTAACGACCTAACGACTCAAGGGTCATACGACCTAACGGCTGCGACCTAGGGGTCTAAGGGGTCAAGCGACTTAGTGGTTGCGACCTAGAGGTGTTCGCGACCTAACGATGACTCACGACCCAACATGGCCGACTTAACAGAGGTCGCGACCTAACAGGATAACTCGTGACCGACTTAAGAGTTGCGTGACTGAAGGGTTCCACGACTTAAGGGTTGCACGACTTAAGAGTTGCACGACTTAAGGGTTGCACGACTTAAGGGTTACACGACTTAAGAGTTGCACGACTTAAGAGTTGCACGACTTAAGGGTTGCACGACTTAAGGGTTGCACGACTTAAGGGTTGCACGACTTAAGGGTTGCACGACTTAAGAGTTGCACGACTTAAGCGTTAGGCCAGGAGCGACCTAACGAGATAAGGTCCAACGACCTATCGGGATAACTCGTAAACGACCTATGGATGAACGACTTAACTCCGAACGAGCTAAAAATGGCCAGAACGACCTAGGGTTAACTCGTGAACGACTCACGACCTAGCGACGAACGACTTAACTCCGAACGACCTAAAAATGGCCAGAACGACCTAAGTGCAGAAAATTCACCAAAACGCTAAAAATTGGAGTTTTTCGCCAATCCAATCCAAACCAAATGCAAATGTGCATGCAAAAGTGATAGGGAATCATTCCCAACAGTCCAATATAGTTATAGACTAGATTTGTGAGATAAAAATCTCACCTTTGCACCAAATATCAATGAAAATGAAGTTTTAAGCAAGCAAGAATCAATCCTTCTTCTATCTAAGCACAAGAAGCTTGAATCCAATGTCTTCTTCTTGAATTTGGAGTAGAAAGATGGATTGCAATTGAATTTGAGTTTTGGAATTTTAATTTCCCATTCCCTCCACCATTAATGCCAAAGCTTGATTAGTTAGGAAATTTATGAAGAGTGAGGAGAAGAGGGTTGGAACTTGGGCTTAATAGGCTAAACTAACCCAAAGTCCAAAGCGGGAAAAGTTAGTGAAATTTCACTAACTCCAAACCTATCGATGTTTATACTTAAAAAAGTTGTAAACGACATTTCGAACTCAATGGAAGTGGTCTCGAGTCCTAATTCGACCGTTTGCAAAAAGTAGCTTTTCGGACCAAAATCCGATTAACGAGTTAATATTTAAATAAAATATTTAAATACAAACTCGATAAATATGCGGGTTGTTACATAGAATCTCACAGCGGAAGGATAAAATATAATAATCAATATACAGTTCATGATAACTGTTTACAAAATATTTATTTTACTTATACAATGAATATCAGAGTTACACATACCAATACAATCAATGCAGCGGAAATTTAGAGTGTGGTGCAATACTATAGATAATAATAATACGACTCCTTCGTCTTCGTCCTTCAAAGCTAAAGTCTTCGATCCTGAAACGCTCGGACTGACCCGAGCGAATTTGAAAAGACAAAAACACTCGGGTCAGACTAAAAGATCTTATGTGAGTTAAATTAACAGAAATAAATATGAGTACAGTAACTCAAGAGATGTTCGGGATTTACATCTCCTAAGGATCCGTTAAACTATTTACTATGTAGTATATTGCGCTATTATAATAGTGTCTATTTATAAAATAAACTTACTTTTAAATAGCGTTAAGGGGTTACCCATATAGCCCTTAACACAAATAATGTCAATAGTCTATACAGTACCGTAATACCTCCTGATCGGGAAGCTACCAGAGGATACTCCATAGGTACGACACAAATAGAAACTCGTAGTAAAGGCTCGGTATGGTAGGTGACACGGCACAACTAGGCAATGCCAGGGTAGATATACCAATTGCTATCCAGGCTGGTGGAAACGCGTAGCCGCAGTTACCGCCCACCTCGGACTAACTCCCCAAAATCAAAATATAGAAGTGGCCACTGAATCAATCCAAAATCAAAGTATAATATCGAAGAGGAGGGTCCGATTAGAGGAATGACCTCATTGGCCTGAGAATCGCTCCTGTTTTAGCCACCTTATGCCAACTCACGGGAGTCGGGTCCACGTATTTACCTTACAGGAAACGTCGCCACCACCTACTTCATTCTGGAATCTCCACCGCGTACACGGTTAGTCAAAGTGGTTTTCGGTATCGACAGAGAGTATGTCCATATCCGATCCCGGTCTCTTTGCCAACCCATCGTTATTATAACACCGCGGTCATTTAAAAACAGGTTATACTTTAAAAATCAGAATAAACATTCCATTTCATAACCATGAATACGATATCATTTCAAAACCCAAAACCATATTTTATCACTTATCCCAAATATAATTCTTTTCCAAAATCATAATGCTTTAACTTCATAACGTCTGAAAATCAAATATTTCAAAGCATAATATTTTGAAAATCATAATTTAAAACCATAACTACTAAAAACTTGAATGGTTTGGACATTCAACGGTGTATGAATTAAATGGTTTAACTCAAATGTTACTTTGTAAAGACAATAGTTCTCATGGCTTTACAAATACATTTCTTTATTAAAGTCTAAACCAAAATTTATATTATCTCTCTCAAGTTCCAAAACCACTTCAATTTATTTATATATACGTATATCCATTTTGAGTATCAATATTTCAAACTAAAGTCGGATTTTATGCTTTCAACAAATCAATTGTTCTATTAATTAGTCTTGAATATTCATATAAAATCCATAAATAATAAGACTTCAATTTCTAGTAATAAAATATATATATTTTTCCCAATTCAAATTATACTAGAATATTCATTTCAATTTATTTTGGGAAAAATCCAATTATAAATATCATATCTTAAAATTTCCAAACTTAACATTTAAACATATGATATAAATTATTAAACTCCATTTTCTTAGTTTTCTTCCATTTTTAATAAAGATTTTTATACACCTTTTAATTTCAAAATTTTCAACTTCATATGTATATATATATGGAAGAAAAATATTTATACAATATAAAATTTAAGATTATTATAAACCGTATTCCATCCAAACCATAGAAATCATATAAAAATAGTTATATATAGACCGCGGTGCCTGTATAAAATTTTCTATCCTATGGTCAAGTGATACGGATATTTATCATTTCAATCCGCAATTTAAAAGATATAAAAATTTGCGGTTATATATCATTTCAAACCACAATCCCGAATGAAATGAAATATGCATGATAATTTGCAATTTAATGATATCCAATAAACATCCATTCATCAACATCATCCATAATCCAAATCGCAATCATCAATCAATATCAATCAATAACAATATTATTTTTGGTACTACATAACAGGTAATACTGGCAATTTTATTCAAATTAAATTTAACAGCTATTAATCTACAGTCTATATTCAGAAATAAATTATATAACTATTAACTAGCAGTTCATATACAAACAAATAAATTTTAACTGTAAATTTATACGCAATAAATGAATTAAATTAACAGTTAAATTTAATAAATGCATTTCAACAAATATGAGTGAAATAAACATGCCAAATACTCATAAATAAATTTCTATTCATTTCTAAAATTAATTTAACAAACATAAAAGCTTCTAGTAGTTGTGAGTGGGTTAAAACACTCACCTTTCGAATTTAAATCGAATTTAAATCCGATTTAAACACAAAAATTCGACAGGCTCAGAATTTGTCCAAACCAGCGTCAATGGATCTGGAATTAAATTACGATCCTAACAAAAGAAATTTCGCGTGAATCGGAGAACGTATGAAAAATATATTCATTTTAAACGATTTGAAAACAAAAATAAAATACCGTGCCACATCCACTCTTCCCTCGTGAAAAACGTGTATGCTTCTTCTTGATTGCTAACTTTGTTCCGTAATTTTTCTTTTATTTCGATTTACTTTAATTTTCCTCCTTATTATATGAATGTATGCATTTTTAAAAGGTTTGAAAAAAAAGATTTGAAAAAGAAGAATTGAAAAAGAAAATGATTAAAATAAGAACTAAAAATGGAAGAGAAAATCTAGATTTGAAAAGAAAGAAGGTTTGAAATAGAAGAAAATTTGAAAAAGAAGTATATTTGAAGAGGAAGGAAAAATTAAAATCAGAGATAATAAGGAGATTTGAAGGAAAAAAAGGAAAAACAAGAAGAAGATTATAATGGAGGTTGTGGTTTCATTTGCGTCATATCTTATTTATAAGGTTAGAGTTAGGTTTAGGATCAAAGAGATTTGAAAAGAGAGACCGCTATTAATTAGAAATAAATGAAACGACGTTTCAAAAAATGAAGTTGGAAAATGAATGGAAAGAAATAAACTAAATATGAACAAACTTGGTTTTGAAATATAGTAAATATGAACAACCTTTTCAAACGTAGCAGGTATTAAAAAGAGGTAATTATTTATTAGAAAGGGAATGAATGGACTAACTCTATACTGTAAACATACTTTTAGGATTCAAATTTCAAAACAATTGTTTACTTAATAAATTTTGTTAACCCTAAACACACCAAAATTAACTTCATTAACTCAAGTAATATTCGAATTTCTACGCATTTGGGTTTTTGTCTATGCATAATAATTTTTTATAATTACCTTAAAATGAAAACATTTGATTTGTTTTTCCCAAAATGATCTCTAATTACCATTAAAACACCCTTTTTGTTTACCATAAAACGCGCGTTTTTTTATTATTAAATCTATTAATTGCAATCACCGTTTTCTTTTCTTTTAATTGAAATATTTGAACTACATTAATTGCAATCACACAAAATTAATTTTAAACAGACAACTAAAATGCATAAAAAAAAATTATACACAAGAGTAATAAATAGATTATTTTCCTATTCTTGTAATTAGTTTGTAAGCTAAACACAGTTCAAATAAACATATATTTCTTTCTTTAAAAATCAATCTTTCTATATTTTTATTTAAATTAAATTAAACCTACATTCATAGATGAAACATTCATTTTATTGATGTAAATGTTTTTTTTTTTGAATCAAAACTTTTCTTATATTTCACAAAACATAAGCTGCTTTTAATTGCACCTATTACAATTAGTATTCTCTCTCCTATTAATTTCAGTTGATTAAGTTTCAAAATGGGCTAAATGAATATAATGATAAGTAGAACAATTACTTCCTATTAACGTAATATTTAGATGTTAAATTTTCATTTATTTTGCAACACTTCAATTAAATTAATAAATATTGCTCTCTTTACTTAAATCTATATTAACAAAACGTTAGCTTTGGATTGGTAGAATTTGATTTACCAAAGTTTACTTACATAATATAAACTATATTAATTTGCCACCTATCAGTTCTTAATTATATTTTTAAGTTCGTTACCTATCCACCTTGATTATAATTCCATCTATAAAGCAAATTTAGTTAGCCTTAACATTACTACACTAGATCTACAATCAGTTTCAATTAATATAGAATTATATCTTAAATACTTACCATTTATTTATAAATTAGGTTACCTTCCAATAAATTTTATTGTATTTGATTGGATTGCCATCTTTACTATGTCTATTATTAATTAGCTTCAAATTCTGCAATTTCACTTCTTTAATCCACCCTTTGCTATATTATAAATAAAATTTACATTGGTTACATTTCACATAAATGTATCATTTATTTACATTTATTACAAACATATTTCCAATTCCAACTAAAAATCTAAATAAATGAATAGGCAACCTACCATAAACATTACCGTTACCTTTTTGTCACATACAAAATCTTTTATTACAAAAATCAATTTTTGCATATATTTTCATACTACAAATTCAATTTACTTATGTTCAAATTGTAGCCAAACCTGACTTTTAAATTATTTTATATAAAATTGGGATTTCATTAAGTTTATTAATTATTACCCTTAATTGGCATTTATCACCTTGTATTCTCGTTATCATTTCATAGATATGATTCTCAATTCCTTATTATTGACTTAAATTGGCATTACTAACATTGCATTAAACGTTGTTACTTAAATCTCTACCAATAGTAATTAATACTCTAAATAAATACGCTTACTCCTTTCGTTATTTATTAATTATCACAAGAAACGTTTAATCATTTCAACAGCATTGTAATTTCAAATTACCTACATTGATTGTATACGTTTTCCATTATTATCTTTTATTAGAATTCTTTTCAACTTTCCATCTTATGCATATAGTTAACCTTTCTATTGATTTTTCCTTCAAAATTTTCAGTTACTTCTTAACTTACAAAAAGGCAATGATTAATTACATTTAATCGCTATAAATTAAATGCATTGGTAACGAACAATAGCTGTCACCATTATACAATTTATAGCATTTGTAATTTATTCTCTACAACAATTATTACCTATCAATATTATTTCGCCCATAAATACAAACTTGCAATTGTTCTTATTATCATATTCCATCTACTGTTAACAATGTTTATTACATTATATTAGTTTAATATTTTCCTCAAATTCCCCATATTCAACTCATATATAGGTAAAATTCTTTACACCACTTAAAATCATTTGAATTAACTTCGAATTACTATAAGTAGGTTTTTAATTTATTTTTCTTCTAAATTTAATTACAACTTATTAATTTAACCAAATTAAATCCATAAAATCTACGGGTCGTTACACTCTCCCCACTCAAAACTTTTCGTCCCCGAAAAGGAAAAGAAGGAAAAACGAAGAACTAAGAAATCAATATACCTCATTCACACATTAACTTTATAAACAATTAAACTTATAAAATTAATTAATTTAGATAAAATATATCAATTTATAACCATAAAAAAAAATTATATCTAAATTATTAAAGTTTGGAAAAACATTTCAAAATATTTCTAAGTTCAAAATTTACGGAAAACTTTTGGCAGAGTCTCCTTTGAACGGAGAGACTCGGGAGAAAATATAATATCAAAATATAACAATTATATTACATATTTTATCCAAAATATTATATCTCAACCCGGGAAAATATATAAAATAGTGCTATAAATCGTAATCCGAAGCGTACCTACACAAGACAAAGCAACCATTTAATTCATCAAACAAATAGTTATTCGGGTTCAGAACTTGAAATTTGCATGGAATGAAAATAACTATCAAGTGCATCCTTTACTCAACAGTCTTAGACGGAACAAAGATAGATTATTTATTCATCTAAAACTTCAAATTCCTTACCCAACAACCATAAATCAAACAATGCAATTCAAACCAACAACCAAATTAACTTATTATACATTTAATTCATGCTTTACTTGTTTGATTTTCTTTTTTTTTCTTTTTTATGGAGGGATTTCTTAATTTCCTACAAATTTCATTTTCCATTTATTACAAAATTCATTATATTGGTATCCTATTTTATTTACTTAAGTTTATATCATCTATTTATAATCTTACCTTTACTTATACAGTAGAATTTCCAATTTAACTTAAGTTTATACAATTTAATTCTCATTTTATCACAGCAAATTCATTGATTACTTTCATTACCTTACTCTTCACTTGTAAGAATTTCCCTTACATTTTCTTACTAACTTTGCACTTTTCTTATATGGTAAGTTATATATGTTTTAAGAATGTAAGTGGAAATTTATACAAGTTTCTTCTCAATTCCTTTAATTAATTAATGGTTCATCAAATATATATTCGTTTTATAAATTAAAATTTCAACTTACCTTTAATTTCATTCATTTATTAAATGTTGACGTTTCTATTATATTTAATAGTAGTAACAATTTAATTTCCCACTTCCACTTATATTAAACTAGTAGCATTTAAATCACACTTAAGTTTATAACCCTACACATCAATCTTTATTTGTTAAAGAATTTCATTTTATTTACTTAAGTTTAAAATCACCTATTAATAATACTTATCTTAAATTATGGAAAAATTCAAATTATAACTTAAGTTTATACCATTATATTCTTATTTATAATAGCAATTCATTGAATCCTTCATTATTTCCCAAAATTCCTACTTGTAAAATATTCAATTCCAATCTCTCATTTAACATTTCAACTTTTTATATTTGGTAAGTTATATATATGTTAAAGAAAAATGCAGTTGAACTTATACAAGTTTATCTAAATTCTTTTAATTCATTCATTGTTCAATAAATCTTTACCTCTCTTATAAGTTAAAATTTTAACTTCCTTTATAACTTAGCATTAATTCTCTAAATTAGAGGTTTCCCTTCATTAATTACTTACCTTTTATTTCACTAAAATAATTTAAACCATTAATTAATGGAAATTTAAGAATTAAATACCGGGTCAAATTTCAAATTATCTTAAAAAAATAATAAATAATTAATTTCTTACAACTTTTATATCTCTAATTATCTTTTAAAACAATTAAAATTTTAAATAATTTCAAAACAAATCTGCAGTAGAATTTACTACAGTGGCCTTTCCCCTTCGAAACTCGAAAATGAAAGTCGATGATGCGGCCGCCATCACCGAAATTATTTTCTAGCGTCAGAGAGGAAAGTACAAAATTTAAATTCTCCAAAATCTTCTTTAAAATAATTTTTCCGAATTATACTAAATATTTATATAAGAAAATACTTATAAACCAAATCCCTATATCCCATAAATCCATTGAAAACAGATTTTCAAAATCCCGGACTTAAGTTCTAAAATCTCCAATTTGATTTATTATAATTTCAACTTAGCTTCAATTTGTTATAAATATTTTTATTTCCTAACACCCAATTTATAGCAACCAAATATATATATATATATATATATATATATATCTTTATAAAAATATTTTTTTATATATATAGAAAATATAATAGGCAAAATTATTTCATTCACCTATATTAAAAACAAATATTATGTCTGTCTGTCCTATTAAGTGTTTAGAAATCCCTATTGATGGCATAGCGTCCCATGCATCAACCAGAATTTATAAATACAAAACGGAACGGAGTAACATAATATTAAAACCTTTTTTATAACACTAACAAGTACGCTCTCTCATATATATACACTCAGCGACTCCCATAGGGTATTACTACCCTATTAACAAAGAGTCAAACCCCACAAAACCAAGGTTTATCGCTAAACCAAAGCTCTGATACCAACTGTAACATCCCGCCTTTTCGCACACTTTAAACCGACACACGTGCCAATTCAAAGCATACGCAAGGGCGGATTGTTATGGGGTAAATAAGAAAAACAGAGAAGAAATAAAAAAAAAATAGAATCTCACAGCGGAAGGATAAAATATAATAATCAATACACAGTTCATGATAACTGTTTACAAAATATTTATTTTACTTATACAATGAATATCAGAGTTACACATACCAATACAATCAATGCAGCGGAAATTTAGAGTGTGGTGCAATACTATAGATAATAATAATACGACTCCTTCGTCTTCGTCCTTCAAAGCTAAAGTCTTCGATCCTGAAACGCTCGGACTGACCCGAGCGAATTTGAAAAGACAAAAACACTCGGGTCAGACTAAAAGATCTTATGTGAGTTAAATTAACAGAAATAAATATGAGTACAGTAACTCAAGAGATGTTCGGGATTTACATCTCCTAAGGATCCGTTAAACTATTTACTATGTAGTATTTGCGCTATTATAATAGTGTCTATTTATAAAATAAACTTACTTTTAAATAGCGTTAAAGGGTTACCCATATAGCCCTTAACACAAATAATGTCAATAGTCTATACAGTACCGTAATACCTCCTGATCGGGAAGCTACCAGAGGATACTCCATAGGTACGACACAAATAGAAACTCGTAGTAAAGGCTCGGTATGGTAGGTGACACGGCACAACTAGGCAATGCCAGGGTAGATATACCAATTGCTATCCAGGCTGGTGGAAACGCGTAGCCGCAGTTACCGCCCACCTCGGACTAACTCCCCAAAATCAAAATATAGAAGTGGCCACTGAATCAATCCAAAATCAAAGTATAATATCGAAGAGGAGGGTCCGATTAGAGGAATGACCTCATTGGCCTGAGAATCGCTCCTGTTTTAGCCACCTTATGCCAACTCACGGGAGTCGGGTCCACGTATTTACCTTACAGGAAACGTCGCCACCACCTACTTCATTCTGGAATCTCCACCGCGTACACGGTTAGTCAAAGTGGTTTTCGGTATCGACAGAGAGTATGTCCATATCCGATCCCGGTCTCTTTGCCAACCCATCGTTATTATAACACCGCGGTCATTTAAAAACAGGTTATACTTTAAAAATCAGAATAAACATTCCATTTCATAACCATGAATACGATATCATTTCAAAACCCAAAACCATATTTTATCACTTATCCCAAATATAATTCTTTTCCAAAATCATAATGCTTTAACTTCATAACGTCTGAAAGTCAAATATTTCAAAGCATAATATTTTGAAAATCATAATTTAAAACCATAACTACTAAAAACTTGAATGGTTTGGACATTCAACGGTGTATGAATTAAATGGTTTAACTTAAATGTTACTTTGTAAAGAAAATAGTTCTCATGGCTTTACAAATACATTTCTTTATTAAATTCTAAACCAAAATTTATATTATCTCTCTCAAGTTCCAAAACCACTTCAATTTATTTATATATACGTATATCCATTTTGAGTATCAATATTTCAAACTAAAGTCGGATTTTATGGTTTCAACAAATCAATTGTTCTATTAATTAGTCTTGAATATTCATATAAAATCCATAAATAATAAGACTTCAATTTCTAGTAATAAAATATATATATTTTTCCCAATTCAAATTATACTAGAATATTCATTTCAATTTATTTTGGGAAAAATCCAATTATAAATATCATATCTTAAAATTTCCAAACTTAACATTTAAACATATGATATAAATTATTAAACTCCATTTTCTTAGTTTTCTTCCATTTTTAATAAAGATTTTTATACACCTTTTAATTTCAAAATTTTCAACTTCATATGTATATATATATATGGAAGAAAAATATTTATACAATATAAAATTTAAGATTATTATAAACCGTATTCCATCCAAACCATAGAAATCATATAAAAATAGTTATATATAGACCGCGGTGCCTGTATAAAATTTTCTATCCTATGGTCAAGTGATACGGATATTTATCATTTCAATCCGAAATTTAAAAGATATAAAAATTTGCGGTTATATATCATTTCAAACCACAATCCCGAATGAAATGAAATATGCATGATAATTTGCAATTTAATGATATCCAATAAACATCCATTCATCAACATCATCCATAATCCAAATCGCAATCATCAATCAATATCAATCAATAACAATATTATTTTTGGTACTACATAACAGGTAATACTGGCAATTTTATTCAAATTAAATTTAACAGCTATTAATCTACAGTCTATATTCAGAAATAAATTATATAACTGTTAACTAGCAGTTCATATACAAACAAATAAATTTTAACTGTAAATTTATACGCAATAAATGAATTAAATTAACAGTTAAATTTAATAAATGCATTTCAACAAATATGAGTGAAATAAACATGCCAAATACTCATAAATAAATTTCTATTCATTTCTAAAATTAATTTAACAAACATAAAAGCTTCTAGTAGTTGTGAGTGGGTTAAAACACTCACCTTTCGAATTTAAATCGAATTTAAATCCGATTTAAACCCAAAAATTCGACGGTCTCAGAATTTGTCCAAACCAGCGTCAATGGATCTGGAATTAAATTACGATCCTAACAAAAGAAATTTCGCGTGAATCGGAGAACGTATGAAAAATATATTCATTTTAAACGATTTGAAAACAAAAATAAAATACCGTGCCACATCCACTCTTCCCTCATGAAAAACGTGTATGCTTCTTCTTGATTGCTAACTTTGTTCCGTAATTTTTCTTTTATTTCGATTTACTTTAATTTTCCTCCTTATTATATGAATGTATGCATTTTAAAAGGTTTGAAAAAAAAAAGATTTGAAAAAGAAGAATTGAAAAAGAAAATGATTAAAATAAGAACTAAAAATGGAAGAGAAAATCTAGATTTGAAAAGAAAGAAGGTTTGAAATAGAAGAAAATTTGAAAAAGAAGTATATTTGAAGAGGAAGGAAAAATTAAAATCAGAGATAATAAGGAGATTTGAAGGAAAAAAAGGAAAAAAAAGAAGAAGATTTAATGGAGGTTGTGGTTTCATTTGCGTCATATCTTATTTATAAGGTTAGAGTTAGGTTTAGGATCAAAGAGATTTGAAAAGAGAGACCGCTATTAATTAGAAATAAATGAAACGACGTTTCAAAAAATGAAGTTGGAAAATGAATGGAAAGAAATAAACTAAATATGAACAAACTTGGTTTTGAAATATAGTAAATATGAACAACCTTTTCAAACGTAGCAGGTATTAAAAAGAGGTAATTATTTATTAGAAAGGGAATGAATGGACTAACTCTATACTGTAAACATACTTTTAGGATTCAAATTTCAAAACAATTGTTTACTTAATAAATTTTGTTAACCCTAAACACACCAAAATTAACTTCATTAACTCAAGTAATATTCGAATTTCTATGCATTTGGGTTTTTGTCTATGCATAATAATTTTTTATAATTACCTTAAAATGAAAACATTTGATTTGTTTTTCCCAAAATGATCTCTAATTACCATTAAAACACCCTTTTTGTTTACCATAAAACGCGCGTTTTTTATTATTAAATCTATTAATTGCAATCACCGTTTTCTTTTCTTTTAATTGAAATATTTGAACTACATTAATTGCAATCACACAAAATTAATTTTAAACAGACAACTAAAATGCATAAAAAAAAATTATACACAAGAGTAATAAATAGATTATTTTCCTATTCTTGTAATTAGTTTGTAAGCTAAACACAGTTCAAATAAACATATATTTCTTTCTTTAAAAATCAATCTTTCTATATTTTTATTTAAATTAAATTAAACCTACATTCATAGATCAAACATTCATTTTATTGATGTAAATGTTTTTTTTTGAATCAAAACTTTTCTTATATTTCACAAAACATAAGTTGCTTTTAATTGCACCTATTACAATTAGTATTCTCTCTCCTATTAATTTCAGTTGATTAAGTTTCAAAATGGGCTAAATGAATGTAATGATAAGTAGAACAATTACTTCCTATTAACGTAATATTTAGATGTTAAATTTTCATTTATTTTGCAACACTTCAATTAAATTAATAAATATTGCTCTCTTTACTTAAATCTATATTAACAAAACGTTAGCTTTGGATTGGTAGAATTTGATCTACCAAAGTTTACTTACATAATATAAACTATATTAATTTGCCACCTATCAGTTCTTAATTATATTTTTAAGTTCGTTACCTATCCACCTTGATTATAATTCCATCTATAAAGCAAATTTAGTTAGCCTTAACATTACTACACTAGATCTACAATCAGTTTCAATTAATATAGAATTATATCTTAAATACTTACCATTTATTTATAAATTAGGTTACCTTCCAATAAATTTTATTGTATTTGATTGGATTGCCATCTTTACTATGTCTATTATTAATTAGCTTCAAATTCTGCAATTTCACTTCTTTAATCCACCCTTTGCTATATTATAAATAAAATTTACATTGGTTACATTTCACATAAATGTATCATTTATTTACATTTATTACAAACATATTTCCAATTCCAACTAAAAATCTAAATAAATGAATAGGCAACCTACCATAAACATTACCGTTACCTTTTTGTCACATACAAAATCTTTTATTACAAAAATCAATTTTTGCATATATTTTCATACTACAAATTCAATTTACTTATGTTCAAATTGTAGCCAAACCTGACTTTTAAATTATTTTATATAAAATTGGGATTTCATTAAGTTTATTAATTATTACCCTTAATTGGCATTTATCACCTTGTATTCTCGTTATCATTTCATAGATATGATTCTCAATTCCTTATTATTGACTTAAATTGGCATTACTAACATTGCATTAAACGTTGTTACTTAAATCTCTACCAATAGTAATTAATACTCTAAATAAATACGCTTACTCCTTTCGTTATTTATTAATTATCACAAGAAACGTTTAATCATTTCAACAGCATTGTAATTTCAAATTACCTACATTGATTGTATACGTTTTCCATTATTATCTTTTATTAGAATTCTTTTCAACTTTCCATCTTATGCATATAGTTAACCTTTCTATTGATTTTTCCTTCAAAATTTTCAGTTACTTCTTAACTTACAAAAAGGCAATGATTAATTACATTTAATCGCTATAAATTAAATGCATTGGTAACGAACAATAGCTGTCACCATTATACAATTTATAGCATTTGTAATTTATTCTCTACAACAATTATTACCTATCAATATTATTTCGCCCATAAATACAAACTTGCAATTGTTCTTATTATCATATTCCATCTACTGTTAACAATGTTTATTACATTATATTAGTTTAATATTTTCCTCAAATTCCCCATATTCAACTCATATATAGGTAAAATTCTTTACACCACTTAAAATCATTTGAATTAACTTCGAATTACTATAAGTAGGTTTTTAATTTATTTTTCTTCTAAATTTAATTACAACTTATTAATTTAACCAAATTAAAACCATAAAATCTACGGGTCGTTACACTCTCCCCACTCAAAACTTTTCGTCCCCGAAAAGGAAAAGAAGGAAAAACGAAGAACTAAGAAATCAATATACCTCATTCACACATTAACTTTATAAACAATTAAACTTATAAAATTAATTAATTTAGATAAAATATATCAATTTATAACCATAAAAAAAAATTATATCTAAATTATTAAAGTTTGGAAAAACATTTCAAAATATTTCTAAGTTCAAAATTTACGGAAAACTTTTGGCAGAGTCTCCTTTGAACGGAGAGACTCGGGAGAAAATATAATATCAAAATATAACAATTATATTACATATTTTATCCAAAATATTATATCTCAACCAGGGAAAATATATAAAATAGTGCTATAAATCGTAATCCGAAGCGTACCTACACAAGACAAAGCAACCATTTAATTCATCAAACAAATAGTTATTCGGGTTCAGAACTTGAAATTTGTATGGAATGAAAATAACTATCAAGTGCATCCTTTACTCAACAGTCTTAGACGGAACAAAGATAGATTATTTATTCATCTAAAACTTCAAATTCCTTACCCAACAACTATAAATCAAACAATACAATTCAAACCAACAACCAAATTAACTTATTATACATTTAATTCATGCTTTACTTGTTTGATTTTCTTTTTTTTTCTTTTTCATGGAGGGATTTCTTCATTTCCTACAAATTTCATTTTCCATTTATTACAAAATTCATTATATTGGTATCCTATTTTATTTACTTAAGTTTATATCATCTATTTATAATCTTACCTTTACTTATACAGTAGAATTTCCAATTTAACTTAAGTTTATACAATTTAATTCTCATTTTATCACAGCAAATTCATTGATTACTTTCATTACCTTACTCTTCACTTGTAAGAATTTCCCTTACATTTTCTTACTAACTTTGCACTTTTCTTATATGGTAAGTTATATATGTTTTAAGAATGTAAGTGGAAATTTATACAAGTTTCTTCTCAATTCCTTTAATTAATTAATGGTTCATCAAATATATATTCGTTTTATAAATTAAAATTTCAACTTACCTTTAATTTCATTCATTTATTAAATGTTGACGTTTCTATTATATTTAATAGTAGTAACAATTTAATTTCCCACTTCCACTTATATTAAACTAGTAGCATTTAAATCACACTTAAGTTTATAACCCTACACATCAATCTTTATTTGTTAAAGAATTTCATTTTATTTACTTAAGTTTAAAATCACCTATTAATAATACTTATCTTAAATTATGGAAAAATTCAAATTATAACTTAAGTTTATACCATTATATTCTTATTTATAATAGCAATTCATTGAATCCTTCATTATTTCCCAAAATTCCTACTTGTAAAATATTCAATTCCAATCTCTCATTTAACATTTCAACTTTTTATATTTGGTAAGTTATATATATGTTAAAGAAAAATGCAGTTGAACTTATACAAGTTTATCTAAATTCTTTTAATTCATTCATTGTTCAATAAATCTTTACCTCTCTTATAAGTTAAAATTTTAACTTCCTTTATAACTTAGCATTAATTCTCTAAATTAGAGGTTTCCCTTCATTAATTACTTACCTTTTATTTCACTAAAATAATTTAAACCATTAATTAATGGAAATTTAAGAATTAAATATCTGGTCAAATTTCAAATTATCTTAAAAAAATAATAAATAATTAATTTCTTACAACTTTTATATCTCTAATTATCTTTTAAAACAATTAAAATTTTAAATAATTTCAAAACAAATCTGCAGTAGAATTTATTACAGTGGCCTTTCCCCTTCGAAACTCGAAAATGAAAGTCGATGATGCGGCCGCCATCACCGAAATTATTTTCTAGCGTCAGAGAGGAAAGTACAAAATTTAAATTCTCCAAAATCTTCTTTAAAATAATTTTTCCGAATTATACTAAATATTTATATAAGAAAATACTTATAAACCAAATCCCTATATCCCATAAATCCATTGAAAACAGATTTTCAAAATCCCGGACTTAAGTTCTAAAATCTCCAATTTGATTTATTATAATTTCACTAAAATCCCGTTTGTTCTGTCAAAGTGTTTTGGAAATCTTATCGATAGCGCTGATCAGACGTATCGATCAGAAACCCAACTCAACATCAACAACTCAAACGACACAATATTTAAAACAAAACATAGATATACAAGTACACTTCAAAATGTTTGGAAGAATAGATTGGAAACAAAAGACAATATGATTAAATAACAAAATAGGGAGGTGGATAAGCCTAAATAAATCACGGGCAACATGTACCGGGTCAACCGTGGCTTAAAGAATAAGATCAATGTGGATTTTTCTAGGGTAAATCTACATTCGATCCCAAGAGTTAGAGTTTGGAATAACAAAAGATGTTAGCATCTAAACCAAGGATAGATATAAATCTATGGTGAATCGATGCTAATTGTAAAGGAGTTTTCCCCCTTTTTTTCAATTCAATTTGAAATTGGCATGACCGCCGACTCACTAGAAAGATAATTCGAAGCGGAGTTATGGAATTCTCCAGAGTCAAAAGAAGATGAATAGTGAGGGATACAAATGGATTTTGGAACTGTAGGGAACATTCCAAAATTCAAAGGAATCGAGTCAAAAGAAAAAGATTCAACTCGAATGAAAGTGATTCTGTAATTACATCTACTCCATATGCTGAGTTTTGCCTAGAGCTACCAAAGCTCTGATACCAACTGTAACAACTAGGTATTTTCAACCATTCGCATCCATTATAAGTGCATAGGTAGACACTCATGCCGGGATTGAATTGCTCAAAATACCGTGTTGTAATTTTTTTTTTGGCAAACCTCAGAATATACAGTAAATAAAAATCACAGATCAGAGACACAGAGTATATAAAAATGCAGCGGAAGAAAAAGAGATAGTAGTTCATGAAGCTACTATATAAAATATAAGATACATCAGAGTTAAATAAGATACAACAGAAGAGTAACAGGATACATCAGGTACAAATCAGATACATCACTGAACCACTGGATACTGAAACAAAATAGATGGTTGGATCTTCAAGGAAAGCTCCAATGCCGAAGGTGAATCTCGAATGCTAACTCAATCAATCTGACTCGAGCGTAAAGCAAAACACAAAACACTCGAGTCAGGACATAAATACTTATAAACTGTAAATCAACTCAAGTGAACAGTAACAAAATGCATCAGTAACTTAAAGGATGCTTGGGACCGTCCATCCTCTAAGGATCCGTTAAACTATTTACTATGTAGTAATATACGCTATATACGGTAGTGTCTAATCAGTAAAGTATAATCATATAGAAAATAGCGTTAAGGAGATGATGAACCTTAACGCGGTCGGATCTTTAAAACCAAAATCGTAGTGGGCTCGATATAAGGATATGACACGGCACGCCAGGCAATGCCAGGGTGGATACACCGTTTGCACTCCCAGACCGGTGGTGACGGCAAGCCAGCAGCTTCCGCCCACCTCGAACAATACCCCTGAATCAAAAGTGGCGCCACCGAATCGAATCACAACAGTAATAGAATGGTTTCCGATGGAGCATGCTCGATGAAAGGGTGCGACCCTTTGTGTAGCCCGGTATAGCTCCTGTTTTAGTCATATATGCCAACTCACGGGAGTTGGGTCCACGTAATATATATGTAACGAATGCGGATTTTCGTTGCCGAAAAACCGAATAGTTATGGGTTTTAAAAAAAGAAAAGAAAAGAAAGAAGAGAGAAAAAGAAGAAAGAAAAAGAAAAATAGAGGGAAAAGAAGATAGACAATTTTTTTTTAGAAAATAGAGAATTAGAAAAACAGACAGAAGATAGAAAATTTGAAAAATAGAAATAGACAGAAAGGAAACAACAGAACAACAACAGAATCTCACAATTCGCAGCGGAACAACATATAATAATAAATGAATAATCTTTAAACAAAGAATTATATCAGTTATTACATTACATACATTTCATTACATCACTTCATATCATCAGAGTGTACAACAACATACAACAATAAACAGTGCAGCGGAAAAAGAAATACTATATAAACTAGTAATACGCCATGCCATCCAGCTTGCCTCCAGCAACTCCAGAATATCCAGAATATCCTGATAAACCTAACTCTTGACTGCCCGTGTGGAAATTGGTGGGCACCCAGAGTTTAGGAAGGAAAACAATAAACTCCAAGTCAGTCATGTGACTGGTGTGAGAACTCAAAACAGTTTATTTATCTTTAAAATCAAAATAGAGGAATATTTTTTTAAATCAATTCGCAATGCTTTTAAAAATGAGACTACCATAAGGCCTCCTGCCACACACACAATGCAAACGCAGACTTGGAGAAGATTTCTCCTTATGATAGTCAAAGATGCTTGATACGCATTAAAAAGAAACATTTGATATTCTTATTAGTGCATAGTGTAGAACAAATTCTTTCGAAAGTAGAATATAAATCTTAGCCAGCATAGGTACCATTATATTATGCCTACTAATAGCTACCATATTAGATGGCAGGTTCTACAACTAAAACCGTACAAGTCACGTATTGTTTCTTTGGATTTCCAACGAATGATCAGGCCAAGGAACTTCCCATTGCCACATGAGAATGCCTCTGGATGGACATCCCCGAGAACCAAACCGGATCTCTACCAACACAAGGCCGGGTTACTCCTAACTGAGTAACAACTGACCGAATATGCCATCCCCCGGTCCTTTGGGACCTTTTCACCGAGCGCTCGTAATCAATTCACACAATCATAAAGTGTTTTCAACATGAGTAAGTATCTGGGCTCCATACCATGATACTACCCTTTTCCAGAAGGAAATGGACACATCCTAAAGGGTGCTACCCCTCATAACCTTGCTGCTTCTTTCCTGTTTTGACCATTCACGGGGTGTGAGGCTCGACGAAGTCACGTCCACAAAAACATACTTTATACAAAAGCCATGCTTTGGGTCAACAAATGATCAACACAATGATCACAAGGATAGACGATCAAATAAACGATCCTATCACAAATAATCAACACAATGATCATTTCAGCATCACTCAGCATATCACATTACCAAATTGGGAATATATCGCTGATAACTTCAACTATATAACCTTTGAGCTCGTACGTCTCAAAGAAGGGTGTTAAGCAAAGAATAAATTCTCCGCCACCAACAGAAATATATTTGAAAGAAATCGGCTTTATATCTCAAATTGTAATGTCAGACATACAATCCATACAAGTCTGTTCCGGGCTCGAACAGAACCGAAGGCACTTACAAAGAAGTCCTTGAAATCCGGATATTCACAATCCTGATCGGATTCACCATCACATATGGAGAACTCAATACCGTAGCTACTCGGTGCAGAGTCAATCGATAGTTCATCCTATCACTCTCGCAAATACCGGTCTTCAACACCGATCTTCAAATGCGATTCACAACGACGTATCACATATTCGGAGTGGGTTATACGACCCCATGGTCCTTTCCCGGTTAACCCGAATAGTGAGCGCTTATTCAAAAATAAGTGTGCATTCAAATTCAATCAATTCACATCAAATACCCATTCAAAGGGAAATACTGATAGTCGGTTATTGAACTATCACTGGATATGCACACATCACCAGATTCCAAATAATTTTCCAAATTATTTATTTTCCAAAATATCTTTACAAGATATATATAGTTTCAACACTTCAAAAATAAATCAATATTTATTTTTAACCAATTTCACTTTTCACATATAAATTCCATAATGAATTTATATTTCAAAATATTCGTGCATATTCGATTTCAATAATTCATTTCAATTTATCCTCCAAAAAGATAAATTCTAATTATTCACTTCATATTGGAAAACATTTCCTTACTTATTAAATAAGTAATTCACAATCTTTTATTTTCAACACTTAGAAAATATTCAATATACTTAAACCGAATTAAGTATATATTTCTTTCTTTAAGGAAATCATTCACTTAACATATTTATTTGGGCCAAAACGAATGTTGCGTAAAACATCGTTACAACAACCCAAAATCACTAGTATAGGGATTCGAAATTAAATAGATATATAAATCCCAATATTATTCTAAACATTTCCTTTCGGAAATTATTTACTATAACAACAGTGTTATAGTCCACATTTCCTTTTATTTCTCGAAAACGTCTATTTCAACAATAAATGTTGAAATCTATGGTTTCGAATCTCAACACATTTTAAACCATCGTTAGATCGTTTTAATTCTATTTAAAACATCATATCTAAAACAATTTCTTTAACGTATTATTCACTATTCAAAAACGTGAATATACTACCTTAACAAATTTCATCATTTCCATTCACTTTAACTTAAAGGATTATTCACTGTTCAAAATGTGAATATAACTCTATCTCTAAGTTATAACAATTAACTTATCAAAATAAGTCATTTGCGGATTTATAAAACAACGTTTATAAATTCCGTTTCTATTTATTTATAAAAACTTCCTTTTTATAAATTCCTTTATTAACCTATTCCAGTTTATAACTCAATTATAAACTACAAGTTCATATTATAAGTTAATTACTTATAAAACGATTATTTTACAAAATCGTTCATTTAACTTCCCAAATTATTAATCTTAACTTATAAGATTGTTTATTTATCCAAAATTCATTCTTTCGATAACTTTATAAATTTTATAAACCTATTGCTTATAAAATTTCATTTATAACTTCACAGTTTATAATTTCATAAATTTCATTCATTTAGGAAATTCATTTTCACTACATTCAAACACTTATAAAAACTCGTTTTATAATGTCCATAATTCAATTTATAAATATCCATTTATAAATCTCTTAATATAAATTAATTTATATTATTCTTTTAAACGTCTTTAAATTCCTTTAAAATTTCACCGTTCTCTTGATTTATAAAATAATCAAATTTTATAAATCTTATATTCAAACTTTTAATAATAAACTCAAAAATCCAGTTTAAACTATTTTATAAAATCATTGGTTCATATTTCTCAAAAACCAGCTTTTAACTATATTTCACAAAAACCATAATTTTATAACTTTAAAAATTATAACGTTTATTTATTTATAATGGATCAATTCCAAAAATATAGTATATTTTCAAAAATCACTTTATAAATCATTTTAAAATTCCAAAATTTGGTCCAATGATGCTACATACCAAATAGTCAATCACGACAACAACGATATCATATATCGATATGATAATCAATCAAATATCAAAATATCTGAAAATCAAATAAATACTGTTGAGGAATCCAGTTGGATCCCTCCAACCTGTTTCCTGCATCCAAAAACATTAGCACAATACCAATTTCGCTCCAGTACGAAATTATCGCGGTACATGTTCTTAATAAATATTATCCGCTTAATAACGGCGTAATAGGGTCTCATCCGCTAAACAAAAAATGCGGGAAATCAATCAACTGCAATATATACATATGCCAATATATATATATTGATATTATATATATAATACCAATTTCACTGTTTATGAAATATTCGCGGTATATGTTTATATTAAATAACATCCGCTTACTAACGGCGTATAATGTCTATTTTAACAATAAATAGATATCAATCATCATTCAAACATGCATTCAAATATTTTAAATCCAACTATTTAAAATAAAATCGAAACCGATTCGATTGAGTGAGAAATTCTCACCTTGGTTTTAATTTCCGTTTTAGCTTTTATTTCGAATAAAATTAAACGCGCGTTTAATTTTACCCGAAATTCTCACTAACTCCAAACGACTCCAAACCAACTCCATCGCGTAGTGCTCGTCCATACGATTCCAACGCAACTGAGTTTGCATTTTTTCGACCTCGTATGAAAAAGTTATTGATTTTACAAGATTGCATACAATTTATATATATATATAATTTACAACTAAATTAACCAATTTTAAACCCACATCAAACAGTAGCCGTAGGATTTACTCTTGCTTGCATCTGGCCCTTGAACGCAACTGCTCCCCTCCTTCTCTCTCGCGCACACGGCTACAGCTATAGCCGAAACCCATATAAGAAATTAGGGTTTATTTACGCGTGCAAAACATCGACCTCCACCACGATCAAGAACCCCCACGAGATGCGCCTCCCTCCACTCCACGCTCGGCCCAAATGGCACTGAGCTCGGTTCCCCCCCTCGCACGCAGTTCGAGGCCGAACTCGTGACGTTTAATTGAGAATTGCCGTCCATTTACTCAACGAAAACCCATCACAGCCGTTCACATCGAAGTTCTCATCATGCTTAACGATATTGTAGTTGATACTTTCACGGATTGACGCATGGATTTTGAGAAATTGGAGGGGGAAGTTGGGATGATTTCGGCCTTTGATTATGGGGTGGCGGCTGGCTAGGGTTTTATTATATTTTTTTTTTATAAATGAAGGGGGTAGGGTGCATATTTATAGAGAAAAACGAAACACTATTCATCCGTAAATTCCGAACTCCGATTTAGACGCCGTAACCAGCGTACCTAGGGTTTATCCCGCGTTCCGGACACAATGGAACAGGTTTCGGAAGCTAATTCGGAAGTATGTGCGAGTTATGGCTACAAACGCTCAATTTGAATTAAACCGATTTAAATCGATTTCTAGGCGTTTTAATTTGTACCGGACAAACGGTAAATCCAATTGACTTGAAATTTGAAACCTTACAATAATATCACATTACGGATCCGATGAAACTGGTTTCATCGAAATCCGAGACTTTTTGAAAAATGGCTATTTTGACTCGCCAAATTTAAATTAAAAATAATTCGATGCGTTTCGAGCTGCCACGATCAAACGATAGCTCCGATTGACACGAAAATTGAAATCCGGTAATAACTAACTATTACGGATCCAATGGAACTGGTTTCGTTCAATTCTGAGACTGTTCAAAAATTGACTATTTTACAGTCGATTATTAAATATTAAAATATTCAATTTTCACAAATTAACTTTTAATTCGATTTTAAAAGTTCTAAAATATCGTTCTAACTTCCATATGATAAAATAAAATTTTCCAAATTATTTTCTATCATATTTAACTCAATATTCAATTATTTCCATAATTTAACATATTAAATTATTGATTTAATTATCTAATTAAATCTAATAAATCAAATAAAAATTTATTTGACTTATATATTCACTTATAAATATTTAAAATTAATTAAATATTCAAATTTTAATTTAAATAAAATTTCTGGGTCGTTACAATCTTTCCCCCTTAAAAGAATTTCGTACTCGAAATTATAAGTAAGAAAAGTTATAGAATCTATTAATTTTCCAAAATTCATAGTTAAACTTCTTACAATACTTTACTAAGTTTTCAAATCATACTTAGTTATCCTTTTCAAAAACAATTACTATTGTTTAACTTTCAACTTCAAAATCAAAGTTAAAGTTTCCAAAATTTTCCCATTTTTTCTCAAATTTTTCCTAACGCCTTAAATTTTCGGAAAAATTCGCCATAGTCTTCTTTGCGCGGCTCGATCCGAAAAAAAAAATGACAGTATATATATCACAAATATACATCTCATCAAGTAATGAGGCATCCCGAAGGGAAAAAGTGTAAAAGTATGGTATGTAATCCGAGATATGTACCTTATATTTTATTAGCAAGCATATACGGCTAATATAGCGCAAAAGCGAGCTCCAAATGCGAAGCAAACGCGATCCGCACCTACTAAACACTCAACAAACAACATGAGAATCATGCATATAGACAATAATCTCAATATACAACATATAGCAACATAATAACTATATCTGTCACATAGCAAATGCAACAATAGCAATATATATTCAACCATCAACCAACTACATACTCATTCATATTCTCATTTATATTCAATGAAATGGTTTTCAATTTAAATCACATTTGATTCATTAATGTTGGAATTTACTAACATTCATTCTCAATTCTAATTAGTTTCAATTAGTTAACATTCACTAATTAAATCCAATTCACATTCAATTCTATTCAAATTTATTTACTTTCTATTTGAATTTCAATTACATAGCTTTCAATTTCATTAACACTTAATGAACTTTATACAATCAATCAACATCCATATAGCAACCAAAGTATATTAATTATAACCAAATTCCTTTGCTTATATTCATACATTCAATTCGGTTTAAATTTTAATTGATTTTCATTCAATTTTTATTCAACTTCTAATAACATTTGAATTTTAATGAATTAACACTTATGTTCATTATTTTATATCAACTTAAATTTACATTTAATTGATTAACATTCAATCCATTAATTCAATTCAATTACAAAGTTGAATTCTATTACATAACTCAAGTTCATATTTATTACTAACTTCATTAATTTACTTCGATACCAATATTAACTTCATTAACATTACTAAAGTTATATTTCCTTTAAACATCACTTATTTTTACATAACTTAAATTCATATAGTTTCACTTCTTATATATATAAGTTTATTTCACAATTGTAAATCACTTTAATTATAATTCAATTCTTATAATTCTTTTACTTATACAATTATTCTTTTACTTAGATTATTCAAACAACCTAACAATCAACTTACATACACTTTAATAATTCTGAAAAATTATTCCTTCATATATAAAATATACTTAAGGTAAAATCATTTCATTTACCCAATTTAAAACAATATTATGTCGAATTGTTCTATTCAAGTGTTTAGAAACCCCTTCGGCATAGTTTGACTGACCGTGCTGACGAAGGTTCATATACCACTCAATAAACCAATCATCACAATATAAAACAATTTTATTCACTAACAAATACGCTCTCATAGCTATTATTACACTCAAATTCATTCTAGAGTACTACTGACTCTATCTCTAATGAATAATACCCAACAGAACCATGGTTGTCGCTTAACCATATGCTCTGATACCAAATGTAACGAATGCGGATTTTCGTTGCCGAAAAACCGAATAGTTATGGGTTTTAAAAAAAGAAAAGAAAAGGAAGAAGAGAGAAAAAGAAGAAAGAAAAAGAAAAATAGAGGGAAAAGAAGATAGACAATTTTTTTTTAGAAAATAGAGAATTAGAAAAACAGACAGAAGATAGAAAATTTGAAAAATAGAAATAGACAGAAAGGAAACAACAGAACAACAACAGAATCTCACAATTCGCAGCGGAACAACATATAATAATAAATGAATAATCTTTAAACAAAGAACTATATCAGTTATTACATTACATACATTTCATTACATCACTTCATATCATCAGAGTGTACAACAACATACAACAATAAACAGTGCAGCGGAAAAAGAAATACTATATAAACTAGTAATACGCCATGCCATCCAGCTTGCCTCCAGCAACTCCAGAATATCCAGAATATCCTGATAAACCTAACTCTTGACTGCCCGTGTGGAAATTGGTGGGCACCCAGAGTTTAGGAAGGAAAACAATAAACTCCAAGTCAGTCATGTGACTGGTGTGAGAACTCAAAACAGTTTATTTATCTTTAAAATCAAAATAGAGGAATATTTTTTTAAATCAATTCGCAATGCTTTTAAAAATGAGACTACCATAAGGCCTCCTGCCACACACACAATGCAAACGCAGACTTGGAGAAGATTTCTCCTTATGATAGTCAAAGATGCTTGATACGCATTAAAAAGAAACATTTGATATTCTTATTAGTGCATAGTGTAGAACAAATTCTTTCGAAAGTAGAATATAAATCTTAGCCAGCATAGGTACCATTATATTATGCCTACTAATAGCTACCATATTAGATGGCAGGTTCTACAACTAAAACCGTACAAGTCACGTATTGTTTCTTTGGATTTCCAACGAATGATCAGGCCAAGGAACTTCCCATTGCCACATGAGAATGCCTCTGGATGGACATCCCCGAGAACCAAACCGGATCTCTACCAACACAAGGCCGGGTTACTCCTAACTGAGTAACAACTGACCGAATATGCCATCCCCCGGTCCTTTGGGACCTTTTCACCGAGCGCTCGTAATCAATTCACACAATCATAAAGTGTTTTCAACATGAGTAAGTATCTGGGCTCCATACCATGATACTACCCTTTTCCAGAAGGAAATGGACACATCCTAAAGGGTGCTACCCCTCATAACCTTGCTGCTTCTTTCCTGTTTTGACCATTCACGGGGTGTGAGGCTCGACGAAGTCACGTCCACAAAAACATACTTTATACAAAAGCCATGCTTTGGGTCAACAAATGATCAACACAATGATCACAAGGATAGACGATCAAATAAACGATCCTATCACAAATAATCAACACAATGATCATTTCAGCATCACTCAGCATATCACATTACCAAATTGGGAATATATCGCTGATAACTTCAACTATATAACCTTTGAGCTCGTACGTCTCAAAGAAGGGTGTTAAGCAAAGAATAAATTCTCCGCCACCAACAGAAATATATTTGAAAGAAATCGGCTTTATATCTCAAATTGTAATGTCAGACATACAATCCATACAAGTCTGTTCCGGGCTCGAACAGAACCGAAGGCACTTACAAAGAAGTCCTTGAAATCCGGATATTCACAATCCTGATCGGATTCACCATCACATATGGAGAACTCAATACCGTAGCTACTCGGTGCAGAGTCAATCGATAGTTCATCCTATCACTCTCGCAAATACCGGTCTTCAACACCGATCTTCAAATGCGATTCACAACGACGTATCACATATTCGGAGTGGGTTATACGACCCCATGGTCCTTTCCCGGTTAACCCGAATAGTGAGCGCTTATTCAAAAATAAGTGTGCATTCAAATTCAATCAATTCACATCAAATACCCATTCAAAGGGAAATACTGATAGTCGGTTATTGAACTATCACTGGATATGCACACATCACCAGATTCCAAATAATTTTCCAAATTATTTATTTTCCAAAATATCTTTACAAGATATATATAGTTTCAACACTTCAAAAATAAATCAATATTTATTTTTAACCAATTTCACTTTTCACATATAAATTCCATAATGAATTTATATTTCAAAATATTCGTGCATATTCGATTTCAATAATTCATTTCAATTTATCCTCCAAAAAGATAAATTCTAATTATTCACTTCATATTGGAAAACATTTCCTTACTTATTAAATAAGTAATTCACAATCTTTTATTTTCAACACTTAGAAAATATTCAATATACTTAAACCGAATTAAGTATATATTTCTTTCTTTAAGGAAATCATTCACTTAACATATTTATTTGGGCCAAAACGAATGTTGCGTAAAACATCGTTACAACAACCCAAAATCACTAGTATAGGGATTCGAAATTAAATAGATATATAAATCCCAATATTATTCTAAACATTTCCTTTCGGAAATTATTTACTATAACAACAGTGTTATAGTCCACATTTCCTTTTATTTCTCGAAAACGTCTATTTCAACAATAAATGTTGAAATCTATGGTTTCGAATCTCAACACATTTTAAACCATCGTTAGATCGTTTTAATTCTATTTAAAACATCATATCTAAAACAATTTCTTTAACGTATTATTCACTATTCAAAAACGTGAATATACTACCTTAACAAATTTCATCATTTCCATTCACTTTAACTTAAAGGATTATTCACTGTTCAAAATGTGAATATAACTCTATCTCTAAGTTATAACAATTAACTTATCAAAATAAGTCATTTGCGGATTTATAAAACAACGTTTATAAATTCCGTTTCTATTTATTTATAAAAACTTCCTTTTTATAAATTCCTTTATTAACCTATTCCAGTTTATAACTCAATTATAAACTACAAGTTCATATTATAAGTTAATTACTTATAAAACGATTATTTTACAAAATCGTTCATTTAACTTCCCAAATTATTAATCTTAACTTATAAGATTGTTTATTTATCCAAAATTCATTCTTTCGATAACTTTATAAATTTTATAAACCTATTGCTTATAAAATTTCATTTATAACTTCACAGTTTATAATTTCATAAATTTCATTCATTTAGGAAATTCATTTTCACTACATTCAAACACTTATAAAAACTCGTTTTATAATGTCCATAATTCAATTTATAAATATCCATTTATAAATCTCTTAATATAAATTAATTTATATTATTCTTTTAAACGTCTTTAAATTCCTTTAAAATTTCACCGTTCTCTTGATTTATAAAATAATCAAATTTTATAAATCTTATATTCAAACTTTTAATAATAAACTCAAAAATCCAGTTTAAACTATTTTATAAAATCATTGGTTCATATTTCTCAAAAACCAGCTTTTAACTATATTTCACAAAAACCATAATTTTATAACTTTAAAAATTATAACGTTTATTTATTTATAATGGATCAATTCCAAAAATATAGTATATTTTCAAAAATCACTTTATAAATCATTTTAAAATTCCAAAATTTGGTCCAATGATGCTACATACCAAATAGTCAATCACGACAACAACGATATCATATATCGATATGATAATCAATCAAATATCAAAATATCTGAAAATCAAATAAATACTGTTGAGGAATCCAGTTGGATCCCTCCAACCTGTTTCCTGCATCCAAAAACATTAGCACAATACCAATTTCGCTCCAGTACGAAATTATCGCGGTACATGTTCTTAATAAATATTATCCGCTTAATAACGGCGTAATAGGGTCTCATCCGCTAAACAAAAAATGCGGGAAATCAATCAACTGCAATATATACATATGCCAATATATATATATTGATATTATATATATAATACCAATTTCACTGTTTATGAAATATTCGCGGTATATGTTTATATTAAATAACATCCGCTTACTAACGGCGTATAATGTCTATTTTAACAATAAATAGATATCAATCATCATTCAAACATGCATTCAAATATTTTAAATCTAACTATTTAAAATAAAATCGAAACCGATTCGATTGAGTGAGAAATTCTCACCTTGGTTTTAATTTCCGTTTTAGCTTTTATTTCGAATAAAATTAAACGCGCGTTTAATTTTACCCGAAATTCTCACTAACTCCAAACGACTCCAAACCAACTCCATCGCGTAGTGCTCGTCCATACGATTCCAACGCAACTGAGTTTGCATTTTTTCGACCTCGTATGAAAAAGTTATTGATTTTACAAGATTGCATACAATTTATATATATATATAATTTACAACTAAATTAACCAATTTTAAACCCACATCAAACAGTAGCCGTAGGATTTACTCTTGCTTGCATCTGGCCCTTGAACGCAACTGCTCCCCTCCTTCTCTCTCGTGCACACGGCTACAGCTATAGCCGAAACCCATATAAGAAATTAGGGTTTATTTACGCGTGCAAAACATCGACCTCCACCACGATCAAGAACCCCCACGAGATGCGCCTCCCTCCACTCCACGCTCGGCCCAAATGGCACTGAGCTCGGTTCCCCCCCTCGCACGCAGTTCGAGGCCGAACTCGTGACGTTTAATTGAGAATTGCCGTCCATTTACTCAACGAAAACCCATCACAGCCGTTCACATCGAAGTTCTCATCATGCTTAACGATATTGTAGTTGATACTTTCACGGATTGACGCATGGATTTTGAGAAATTGGAGGGGGAAGTTGGGATGATTTCGGCCTTTGATTATGGGGTGGCGGCTGGCTAGGGTTTTATTATATTTTTTTTTTTTATAAATGAAGGGGGTAGGGTGCATATTTATAGAGAAAAACGAAACACTATTCATCCGTAAATTCCGAACTCCGATTTAGACGCCGTAACCAGCGTACCTAGGGTTTATCCCGCGTTCCGGACACAATGGAACAGGTTTCAGAAGCTAATTCGGAAGTATGTGCGAGTTATGGCTACAAACGCTCAATTTGAATTAAACCGATTTAAATCGATTTCTAGGCGTTTTAATTTGTACCGGACAAACGGTAAATCCAATTGACTTGAAATTTGAAACCTTACAATAATATCACATTATGGATCCGATGAAACTGGTTTCGTCGAAATCCGAGACTTTTTGAAAAATGGCTATTTTGACTCGCCAAATTTAAATTAAAAATAATTCGATGCGTTTCGAGCTGCCACGATCAAACGATAGCTCCGATTGACACGAAAATTGAAATCCGGTAATAACTAACTATTACGGATCCAATGGAACTGGTTTCGTTCAATTCTGAGACTGTTCAAAAATTGACTATTTTACAGTCGATTATTAAATATTAAAATATTCAATTTTCACAAATTAACTTTTAATTCGATTTTAAAAGTTCTAAAATATCGTTCTAACTTCCATATGATAAAATAAAATTTTCCAAATTATTTTCTATCATATTTAACTCAATATTCAATTATTTCCATAATTTAACATATTAAATTATTGATTTAATTATCTAATTAAATCTAATAAATCAAATAAAAATTTATTTGACTTATATATTCACTTATAAATATTTAAAATTAATTAAATATTCAAATTTTAATTTAAATAAAATTTCTGGGTCGTTACAATATACCTCGAGAACGTCGCCACCATCCTACTTCATTCTGGAATCTCCACCGCGTACACAGTTGTTAAAGTGGTTTTCGGTATTGGCTGGCTATAAGACAATATCCGATCCCGGTCTCTTTTACAACCAATCGTTATTATAACCCGTAGTTATAATTTTAAAACAATATTTTGTACTTCAAAATAAAATATCATTTTCAATCCAAATCTTTACCAAAATAAAGATTAAATCATTTCCAAAACCATTTCAATATATCATCGTAAAATATCTTTCAATTCAAATATTTATCAAACTAAATATCAAGTCATTTCTAACCATTTCAATATAATAAATTTTCATACCCTTTCAACACTACCTTTCAGTTCCAAAATATCATATCTTTCAGAACTTCTTTTTTAAATCATGTTAATATCAAAATGTCCTGTCTTTCAAACTCCGTTTTTCAAATCATTTAATATCAAAAATATCATATCTTTCAAAACTTCGTTCCAAATCATTTTAATATATCAAAATATCATATCCTTTCAAAACTTCATTCCAAAACATTTTAATATATCAAAATATCATATCCTTTCAAAACTTCTTTTCAAATCATTTTAATATATCAAAATATCGTATCTTTTCACAACTTCATTCATTTCAAATCATTATTCATTTTATTAAATCTAAAATACCATTTCAATTCATATTTTAAAACAGTTTATATTCCAAAAATTCTTTTTTTTCAATGAAGTTATTATGCTTAATAATTAAATTATTAAATTTCCAAAATTTCACCTTCCAAAGTTCATTTATTCACTTAAGTTTATCAAAACAGTGAAAATTCACTTTTCGCATCATTTAGAAAACTCTACGGAAAGTTACATTCAAAACAGTTCAGTTTAACAAAAGACAACGTTTAAAAATGTTATAATAGAGTTTACTTAAATTTCCAATAAATTTAGTTAAATTCAAAATCATAGTACTTACAACAATTTCTATAATAGTTTTTTTTTCAATAGCTTTTTTTTAGTTCATTATCATCAACTATAGTATTTACAATAGCTGTAATATCATTTACATTGTAATTAATATCATTTCAAAAATGCAGTCAATTAACTTCAAATATTCAATAAAATTTCTCAACCAGTTATATTTTTATTAAAACATTTTTAACTTATAAAGTCATACATTTTCACATTTATAACATCATTTAATTTTCCTCATGTTCATGATTTTACAGGGTTAAATTTCCATTCAAAAATCAAGATTTAATAATAATCCACTTATTAAAATGCAATGTTCAATTTTAAAATCCATTCCATTAAATTTCAAATTAACACTTAAGTTCAAATTCTCAAATATAACTTAGTTCTATTTTTATTTGCTTAACTAAAAGTTCACTTTTACGTCAATTTCATAAATTTCCAATTTTAGTTATATTTCAAAATTTCAACTTACAATATTCATTCATTTCACATTTCAACTTTATTAAAATCATTAATATGATATAAAAATCACTTTAAATTCATTTAAATTCAAATTATCATAAATTTATCATAATTTCATATTCAATTAAATTTCCAATTATAATTAAATCAAAATTTCCAAAATAACTTACGTTTAAAATTTCTAACTTTTCCATTAATTCATTTCACTTACAATTATTCAGAAAATCAATAATAATTTACAAAATTTTTATTTTTATTAAACTTAAAATCAAAATATTATAATAATTAAATTTCTAAAATATTTAAAATTTTAGAAAAACATATTTTAACTACGGGCCCGTATATAATTTTCTACGCTAGGTAAAGTGATATGGGTAATATATCATTTCAACCCATAATTTACAAAGAAAATCCGGGTTTTATCATTTCAAACCCGCAATCCCAAGTCAAAATGAAAAATTTAAAACCATTCAGGCCTATCATTTCAGCCCATAACATTTTTTTCTAACAGGTAACTTGCAGTGTGATCATATGCAGAAATAATATAAACAAGGTCAATATCACAATATACAAACATATATCAGATGTCCGGTGAAAATTAACAGTTTTAACATGGTAATAATATGGTAATAACATGGCATAGCATATCATATGATCATCATTAACGTGCATAAACATTTTTTTATTACTAAACACTTGTCATCAATTCATTTTTCATAAGTATAAATGTCAGAGTGAGAAAGACTCACCTTTTCAAGCTGAAGACCAAAACAACAAACACAAGAGCGGTTCCAAAAGTATGACAAGCACGATAAAGCACAACTTTTGATTTGAATGAATGGAGAGCCTTGATATTTGTCTTGTAAACAATAACCAAAACAAGACAATACACACATAAATATTCAATGCAAAACAATGTTGAAACACTGAAAATACGAAGCAACAAAGGAATAGATTACTTGACCTTGCTTTAACCATTCAAATGCTTGGCCTAGGAGGTTCTTGGGTTCAGCCATGATGATGATATAGCTCAGGTTTGGCACCATAACTCACGACTAGAAGGAGTATGGAGTGGTAGGGTTATAACATGAAGCATACAATTGATCAAGGCAACATATATGAAGTTTTTGAGCACAACAAGGCTCGGCCTTTGGTCAAGTGGGGCTTGGACATACTTGTACAGGTTTGGACAATAGATGGAGGGGTGTGGGGAGGTCTGGAAAAGGTGGTGGTGGCGGCCTATGGTGGTGGCCAAGGTGGTGGATGAAAGGGGTGAAGTAATAGTGGTGGCTAGTGCATTGTTTTGGACATTATTTGCAATTTTGTGGAGTTTTGTCACCAAGGGAGGTGTGGCCATGGATGGATCTGAAATGATGGATGGAGATGATGCCAAGGAAGAGTGGTAGGGGATGGTGGAGAGTATGGTGGTGATGGTGGGTGGTAGAGGCCAATCCAGAAAGCATAGAAAACTAGGCAAAATATAAGAAAACAATGGAAAAAGAAGAGCAAAAAGAAGAGGAAAAGAGGAGCTATTACCAAACCTTTCTAGCCATGAAAAATGAAGTGGAGAGGAATGTTTTCACGTGAAAATAAGGTAAGAAATGCACAGCTACAATAAAGAAAGGAACGGTCAAAGGAAATTAAATCTATTAATTGGAAAAGAAACGGAAGAAGAAACGTTAAAACGGTTTTACGTTTCTTTGCTTTCAAACCTTTTAAACTTCCTATATATATTCATATATATCTTAAATAACTGAAAACACCTATAAATTTCAGTTGGAATTCGAAAATATAACAGATAAACAAAATATTAATAATTAATTATTAATTAGATATGATTAAAATAAGAAAAATAGCACAGAAAAATGAAAACTAGACTTAGGAATTAGAAATAACTTCAATACACTTTGGAAAAATTTTCTTAAATTTAAATACATGTAAAATGAATAAAATAAAGTAAAACACAGCAATAAAAGTGAATGTATAAAATAAATCAATAAATTGATGTATTAATTGCAAAAAGAAACGGATAAAACGCCTTTACGTTTCAGGCTTTTAAGATCTCTTAACTTTCTAAACCTTTTGCATTTCCTTTTCTTTTTAATTTTATAAAAAAAAAATAAACTCAAAAATATTATTTAAATCCGAAACTAAGTAAGAATAAAATAAAATAAATAATTTATTTTAAGTAAAATAGAAAAAGGAAATAAGAAATTGCTTAAAAATAGCAACCCTGACATAAAAATTACAAGAAAATCTCCAATGACTTTGGAAAATTTATTACTTCACAAAAAAATACTTTAACACAAAATTTGAATTAAAAATGGTTTTAAAACATTTTCAAGGTAAAGTAATAATTTAATTTTTACTAAATAGAAAGTTAAATAAAGAAAAATGCAGTAAATACCAACTAGGCTTTATAAATTGAAATAAATTCAAATAAACTTTAGAAAAATTATATTATCATTTTAAAAATACTTAAAAGTCAAAATATACATAATATAACATATCATCACATATTAAAATAAAATATAACAAAGAAGAAGTAATTTATACAATTTAAAATAGTCATTGTAAATAACCCTATATACGCACAATATTGTAAAGGGTATAACTTTCACAATTTACATCCAAATTCAACGAAACGAACAGTGGTGTTCTTAGAATTTTATGTACTTTCATAATAAAAGAAAAAAAAATTAAAATTTTAAAATTTTAAGTTGAAAGTCACAGTTTGACTATTTTGACCAAAATCAGCATTTCAGGCAAATATTCAACTTACACAAGTTTGGAATTATAACTCATATAAAAATCAAGATTATATTTAAATAATAAATTTAATCATTTCAAATAAGTAAAATAAGTTTTTAAATCAAAATCTTACATTAAAAATAATTAAAATATACAAAAAAATAATTACAAAATACAGGGTTGTTACATATGCTAAGTATATGTGTAAGGTGATTAGCCTTTAATATGACAAGTGTAAAAAATTTATTTTCATTTTTATAAATTCTAATTTTTCATTATATAAAATATACTTCATTCATCTTTTCATTTTCTTCTACCTTCTTAACTTCTAGAAAAAAAAATGAATAACTGTAATTAAACTACGGATTCAGATTTGAGCAATACAACTTAATCAAGTAAGATTAATTCAAGAATTAGCTCAACCAGATCAGATCCTAAATCAACTCAGGGGAAATCCAGTTCAGAACAACATTAAAAGCAAAATCAAGTGGATTCAACAATTCATAATTCTGTTCAAAGCAAGGGATCATCTCAGTCTTCTCTA
The DNA here is from genome assembly GCA_030765085.1 of Allium cepa. Lineage (NCBI taxonomy): Eukaryota > Viridiplantae > Streptophyta > Magnoliopsida > Asparagales > Amaryllidaceae > Allium > Allium cepa. The sequence continues at coordinate 378,167,543 of CM060942.1, read as the reverse complement.
TTTACAATTTTCAGGTGAGTAATCTACATCCTCAAACATAAATATGAAGTATAACTCTTGTAGTAAAGTGATCTAAAGCCTGTAGGAATAAATTACCAAGGTTAATGTGTATTAAGTTGGAAGTAACCAGTGCATGTTGTTTGAAATGATTTTTATGTACATATATAAATATGTGAGCAAATCTTACTTTCTTAAACAGTTTTGAAATCAGTAGCAATCTCAGATTAAAAAGCATACCTCTGTTTTGCATATAATGTGAGTAAATTTGGAAAAGAAAATCTAATACATTTCAAATTAGCAGTGTGATGATCCTTTAATTAAGATTGAATGATGCTGTGCATGTGTTTAAAAATGATTTTTAGTATATATATGTGTGTGTTAATATTCATATACATGACTGGATCATGAAAGTATGCCTCTGTTCAAACTGAAATCAGTGAATAAACAATGGTTTCAAGGATTTAAACTTTATGATAACCTGGAGAATGAAAAATCTCTGAATTCATGGTGTGAATTTGTTTTGCAAAAATGTATTAAAGTATGAATGCATATGAAATAAACTGGAATGTCTGGGCATCGACAGTTTATATATATCCTTTATGTTTTCCCAGGCTTAAGATCACCTAATTTTTTTTTATCTTCCCATGCAAACAACTTTAGGTTGTAACTTATAGTTGAAATTTTATTATAACTGATGTTATATTAATTCTAAGATAGATTCAAGTATTCTAACAAAATAATTAAGTCCAGTATTTGAAATATTGGTGAAAATCATAAGTAAGTTAAAAATCAAGATTAATGAATTAGAGATTTGATTTTGTAGATTGATTCAAGATAGGAAATGACGATTTTTAATATAAAAATTGGGAATTTTAAGTTTGTATATATGAGGAATTTCTAAGTTGATCAGAAATTGGAAAACTGTCTAATTCCAATGGTCACGACATCATGTCGCCTCGGGGTTGGTACTGAAGCAAGTTTGGGAATGGTTGACAGCGACAAAAATAGTGGGAAGTGATAATTGTCGCCGGGGCGGCTCGGCGAGTTGACTTTAGGGTTTAACGATTTTTTTGGTCATCGATGAAGAAATGACGAATTTGTCAACAAGGGGAAGCTAGAGGTGATCGGTCATGGAAAAGGGATGCAAGGATTCATGGAGGAGCAGAGGCCTGAGTTACAAGGCTTCAGGTGATCAGATCACCGAAGTCGAGACGAATTTTGGGATGATCTATGGAATTCTGATGGGGTTATTCTTCTAAATTTTGAGTGGGCTATAATTTAGGGGCTCTAGGTTGCTGAGTGGATGATCGAGGTTGTGAGTGATGATTTTGGGTCGGAGGTGATGGCCGGAGCAACGGCATGTGGGTGTGCACGTACATGCGTTTATCTGTGCATCTGGGTTTTTGTTTTTCTGGAATTAAGAACTAAGAAGAAGAAGAAGAAGTGGTGATGGGTTCGCTCGGGTACATGTTCGAAGTGGGGTGGGGATCGTCTCGAAGTAGAGCGATACGTAAGGAACTCGGGGATTTTCTCAGCAATTTGGTATGGTGACTCGGGTATTGCTTTAGGGAAATTGGGTTGCTTTGTTATCTGTTTTTATTATAGGTTAAAACAGAAGAATTCCTAACCAGTTTCAAATAAACCGAAATGGACTAGTTTAAAGCTATTTTCAAACTGGTATCAAAATCTAAGAAGGAGTTTTCCGAAGTATATGAATTTAGATAAGTTTACTGTTGAAACTAAATAATTAATTTAAGTATGTGGTTTATTTTAGTTATTAAAGATTTTATAAATTAAAATAAAACCTGTTAATATAATTAATGGATAGTTTAATTTATATTTGTAATTAATGAGAAGGATAGTTAATTATTTATTATGACAATATAAAGTAAATGATTAAATTTAGTTAAAGATAATTACCTAATGGAAGTAACTAAAGGTTAGTTTATTTAATTTGAGTGGTTAAGGGATAATTATTGGATGGGAATAATAAGAGATAATTTACTATTTAAGTAATAATTACTTAATGTAAGTAATTAAAAGATAAATCTATTGAGTGTTAATTAATTTTATTAGAGGTTAGATTAATGAATGTTCAAGGTTAACTAATTAAGGATAATTAACCAATAGTATAATTACTTGATGGAAGTAATTAGTTAAATTAACCTTGACTATGGATGATCGAATAATATTAAATGCCTTGGATTATTTGTATCCCTAGTATGTGTTTGTGATGCTATATGAAATGTTTTCTAATATGAGATGTTGGGTTGAATAGTGATAATGTGAATATCTATGATGAATTGCTGTGTGAAATGACATCATATATTTAAGATTGAGTTGTATTCACATAAATAACTTGGGTTAAAATGACATTGGATTCGAAGAGACTGGAGTCGGGTGTTATTTAATACCCAAAACCACTTCGATTCTTTATAAATTGATATTTGATATTAGTAGGCTGAAATGGAATGATTTAAGTGAATTGGACCATTTAATCTAAGTTATCAGAAATTGAGGCTTATTATAACTTGTGAAGTTGTAATTTGATTCAAGTTACCCGGGTTTTATTTAAGTTGTATGCTTTTGTATTCTAAGTTAAATGGCTTTACTCACGCTGGTTTCCAGCCTGACCCGGGTGTTACTTTGGTGTAATGCTCGGGTCAGACCGAGTATTACAGATTTTCAGGTAAGGACGTTGTGGAGTTTAGGAACGAGCTGGACGGCAGGAACGTTTGGAGTATTTCCGCTGAGATATATTGTTGCATATTTGGGGACATGTTGATCGTATATGTTCACTGATTGTATATGTTGTAACTCTGATGTATATAAATATAAATTGACAGATACAGTTTTCTTTTGTATAACTGTTATTATTATTGATATTATATTTTATCCGCTGCGATTGTGAGTTTGTGTGTTTCTTTTCTGTTCTTCTTCTATCTTTTTCTTCTTTCTCTAACTATCTGGAATTTTCGGGATCGAAATTTTCCGGATCGTTACAAGAAAAGATAATGTTAAAGAATATGCTATGTAAAGAAATGAATATACTAACTGAATAATGGATTGTGAGTAATTAAGTGAAAAAATAAAATATAAAAGTCAATAAAATAATTTAGTATAGATAAATTGGATAGAAATCCATTGGAAGGTAATAGTACGTATATTATTTTATTCGCATAACGATTTGATCCAAATTCGAGCACAAAATTTCGAGATGATTTATATCGATCCAAGTTAGGATTTTTCACTCGATTTTCGACGGCGAACCCTGGATATGGATTTTTAATTTGATTCTGGAATTCTCCATCGTAGTATATGGCTATGCAAGGAGAGTAACAGTTTCCAATCAAGGAACCAAATCTGAGTCCGCACTAGAGAGTCGTGTGAACGATACTAGTTTGGAAGTGAAATTGTGTGATTGAATAAGCGATTAGATTGATGTTGCTCACGGATGATATATGTACAGCTTACGGACTTAATTAAAGAATATTGGAAATTTAAGATGCCAAATATAAAATGGTCCTTTTAAAATTATATAACAGGATATATATATATATAAAAGAGATAAACCAAATCGAATGTAAAAATTAATAAGTTGGTAATGTTGGGTATGATTTGTTGTTATATGATTGTTAGTTGATTGTATATAATTCATTAAGTGTAAATTGAAAGCTATAAATCATTGAAATCAAATTGGAAGTTAAATAAATTTAAATAGAATTTGATTTGATTCAAATTGGAAGTGAACTAATGTAAATATAAATTAGTGAATGTTAACTAATTGAATTGAGAATGAATGTTAGTAAAATCCAACGTTAATGAACCAACTGCGATTAAAAATTAAATCCCAAGTCAATAAATATTAATGAGAAGGGAATTTATATTGATTGGTTATGGATTCGTTGGATGATAGTTGGATGATAGTTGATTGATGGTTGCATTTGTTGTTTTGTTGCATTTGCTATGTTGGCATATGTAGTTGTTATGTTTCTATATGATGTATATTGATATTATTTTCATATATGCATGTTTCTCATAGTTTGTTGAGTGTTTAGTAGGTGCGGATTGCGCTTGCTTCGCATTTGGAGCTCGCTTTCGCGCTATATTAGCCGTATATGCTCGCTAAATAATATATAAGGTACATATCTTGGATTACATACCGTACTTTTACACTTTTTCCCTGTGGGATGCCTCATCACTTGATGAGATGTATATTTGTGATATATATACTGTCATTTTTTTTCCGATCGAGCCGCTCAAAGGAGACTCTGCCGAAATTTTCCGTAAAATACGGGTGTTAGAAAATTTTACAAGTTTTAAAATTTTTTATAACTTGTTTTGATAACTAACTTTTAAAGTTAGAAAGCCGTTTGGAATGACTTAGTAAAAGTGTAGTAATGACTTTATAAACGGAATTTCATTGTTTATAAGTTGGTAACTTTGAATAAAATATATATAATGTTGAATTCTATACTTAGTTCCTTTTCCCTTCTTTTTCCTTTTCGAGGACGAAAAGTTTTGAGTGGGGGAGAGTGTAACGACCCGTAAATTTTCGATAATTAAAATAGCTAATTTAAAAGATTTCGTGATTTAATGTTAGGAAAATTTTTTGTAATTCGTTTGGAATAATAATAACTGGAATGAATTGCGACAATAATTATCCAAGTAATGAAAAATAAAAGCTACTTAGTGAATGCCTTTGCAATCAAAAGTTGAATAGGATAATAAATGTTGAATTCATTGGGTATAATAGAGTAATTGATTGATAAGTAAAATCTATTTAAAAATCAAATATTGAATATTGAACAGGTAAATTGTTTAAATTAAATATTTAAAACTTATTGAATAATTGAATAACTGTAAAACGAAAATAGTGTTCTAAATTGTGAATTGGTTTTAAAAGTTGATTCTTATAAGTTCAATTTCAATATTTCAAAAGATAATGAATAATTGGATAATCGAAATTGTTCAAATTTAATATTTGGAATTTATTGAATAATTTAATAATGGGAATTGGATAACCGTATAATGGAAATGGTTGTTCTATAATTTGAATTTGTTAAATTTTTAAGTTCGTTTTGAATATCTCAAAAGATAGTGATTTAAGAATAATCAAATTGTTTAAATTTAAAATTATAGATGTTTGAATAATTAAATTCCGAATTTGATATGATCAATTTGATATTGAAATTAAATATACGAAAATAGAGTGAATAATTGAAATTTGATTTAATATGATTCAGATTGGTTTCCAAAGTGAATATAAGTTATATTGGGATTATAATAGAGTTAATAAGGTTTTAAAATTGAAAATTATTGGATAATTGAATAACGGGTTTAATATGATTAAAAATGATTTGTAAAATTTTATTTTATCATATTAAAGTAAGAATGATGTTGTAGAACTTTTAAAATTTTAACTGAAAGTAAATTGTGAAAATTGAATATTTTAATATTTAATTATCGACTGAAAAATAGCCAATTTTTAAACAGTCTCAGAATTGGGCGAAACTAGTTCCATTGGATCCGTAATAGTTTGTTATTATCGGTTTCAATTTTCGTAGCAATCGGAGTTTTCGTTTGAGCGTGGCAGCTCGAAATGCATCGAAATTGTTTTAATATTTAATTGACGAGTTAAAATACTCATTTTTCAAATAGTCTCGGATTTCGACGAAACCAGTTTCATCGGATCCGTAATGTGATATTATTGTAAGATTTCAAATTTCGTTTCAATCGGATTTACAGGTTGTCCGGGGCGAGCCAAAACGCCTAGAAATTCGTTTAATCGATTTAATTTAAAATCGATCGTTTATTGCCATAACCCGCACAGATGATCGAATTAGCTTCCGAAACACGTTCCATTGTGTTCGTAACGCGGGGTAAACCTTAGGAACGCTAACCGGCATGCTTCGTTTGCAGTTCGGAAAATCCGGGATGAATAGTGTTCGTGAAATTTTCTATATAAGGACTTATAATTCACAAATTTGCAAAGAAAAAGGGACTAGGGTTTTCATCAGTAGCCGCCTCCTTCATAATTTTCAATAGCCGAAAATCATCCACTTTCCTCTCCAATTATCTTTCAATCCATCGAGTTTAAGGAGATGCTTCCAACTGGAAAGTCGAAGATCACCTCAACGTCTACGTATTCAACGGTGGATCTTGGCTGCGGTGGCTCAGGGGAGCAGAAAATTGACGATGAAGTGGCTCCGTTCGTTCGCGTTTTTATGGTGGTAGGTGGGGCCGAGCTTCGAGATGCTCGGGGCGTGGGTGGCTCGCGCGTAGGGCTGTCGTTTGGTGGTGGAGTGATGTAGTTTCAAGCATCGTGGTGGTCGCGGCATCGAGCCCTAGGGGGCGTGCGTTGGGTTCTTGTTGCACGGCAAAATACTGGGAGATGGAAGGAGCTTGGAATGGCTCTGATTTCATCAAGGAAACGAACGGCTGAGATTGGATGAAAGGTTTAAAAATTAAAATAAAATATTGATTAATTTATATATTAATTCGTGAACGTTAAAAACACTATAACTTGTTGATACGAGGTCGGATTGTGACGAAACGAATTGCGACGGGTTCGTTTTGTCGAGTACTACGCAATGGAGCTAGATTGGGGTCGTTTGGAGCTAGTGAAAATTTCGGGTAAAATTAAACGCTCGTTCAATTTTATTAGAAATAAAAAGCTGAAACTACATTGAAATCAAGGTGAGTGTTTTATAACGCTCACAACGTACTGAATATCTTTATGCTAGTTAAATTTGACATTATGAAGTGTTATGATTTTATTTGTCGTTGTTTGATAAAAATTTAATTGTCATATAGCTTGTCATTTGAATTAGCCATTGAAAAATTAAATTGACATTTAAATTGAAATTAAAATTGAATTGCGATTAAATTACCTGACATTGATAACTATGAAACTGCCATGAATTGTATTATCTATTGGATGATGTATTTTGATGGATGTTATTGGTTGATATTTAAATGTGGGATGTCTATTTGCTTATATATACTGTTATGCATACATATGACACTGTGATCGATTTAAGTAATATATACTCATCCCTGACATTTAATTTAAATAAATAATTACTTGGCCATAGGATAGAAAATTATATACGGACACGGAATTGGCTAAATTAATAATTTTTAAAATCGTCGATTTGAAATTTATTTAAATGTTTTGATTTAAAAGTTATAAATAGAAATCAATTTATAGAAATCGAATTTATCGAAAAATTGAGTTTGGAATGTTGAAATAAATTTTGGTTAAAAGAAATTGGTAAATAATTTAAGTTGAGACTTTGAAATTTAAAATTTGGATATGATTGAATTTCGAAAATTTATTTGTTTTAAAGATTGAACATTATTTCGAGCTTTGAGTATTACTAAGTAAAAGCGATACAAATAGATATTTTGAAATCGAGCTTGGAATTGAATCATATTTGAAATTTGGTTTTAAACTTGAATATTGATGGATAATTTTGTTAAGTGTTATAAATGGATATTTTTGAAAATCAAGCTCCAAATCGATATAAATGGAAATTGAATTAATTGCAAGTGGATATAAAATTGAATTGATCTGAAGTCAAAGTTGACATTGTTTTGAATTGAAATCGAAATTGAATCGGTAGAATGGAAATTGAAATTGATTTAAATTGGGAAGTTATAATTGAAATGGTTTGGTTTTGAAGCTGTTTATTTTGTTTTCCAAATTTCTCAGTTATATAAACCACTTTTGGATACTTAAACTATTTTAATCTATTTTAAATCTACTTAACCCAATTTAAATTATTTAAACTAATTCATCTATTTTAAATCCATTTTAAGACTTTAAGTATTTTTAAGTATTTTAATTATTTAAAAATACTTTAAACTACTTAAACTTTTTCTAAAATTCCAAACTGGTCAATAAGGTGAAATGTTTATGTTTAACTCTTGAATTTAAATACGAATTGGTTTAAATGAAGTTGCAACCTAAATTGAAATTCGAAAGGATTTTGAAATCGAAATGAGATATTGAGGCAGAAAATGATTTTTGTGAATGGAATCTTACATTTTGAATAGATACGATGATATTTGAAATGGATTTGATTTTGAAACGAATATGATATTTTGATATCAATTATGAATCGATTTGAAATATAAAAGAGCCATCGGTGTAATAATACGTAGTTATTAAAGAGACCGGGATCGGATATGGACATACTCTCTGTCGATACCGAAAACCACTTTAATAACTATTATACGCGGAGTGTTGATCCAGAATGAAATGGATGGTTTGATGAATGCGTTGACTGAAGAAAGAGAACGATTATTGGATGACCCCTGACATGACTAAAACAGGAGCCGCGCCGGGCCATTGAGGTTCGCCACCTCTAGCGGACACACTTCTTCGATACCATATCTATTACATTTGTGATTCGATTTGGGTGCACCCCTTGATTTGGGAGTGTTGTTTCGCGGTGTTGGGGTAGCTGCTGGCTATGCTCAACATCAGTCCGGATCACGCAACTACTAGTATCCTAGTTGGTATCGCCTCATGTACCTTGTCATACTGATTATCCTATTCGCGACCACTATGTTATATTTTGTGTTATACCTACGGGGTAACCTCTGATAACCACCAGTTTACGGTGGGGCTTACGATGCTGTATAGACTATGGCATTATAAAAATGTGTTAAGGGGGATTATGGTAACGCCTTAACGCTATTTTGATACTTTATATTACTGATAGGCATTATCTACTTAGCGTACATTACTACATAGTAGATAGTTTAACGGATCCTTAAGAGATGGAAAATCCCATAACATCTCTTGAGTTATTGCACGCACGTTGACACTGGATATGAGATGTCAAACCCCATAAACATCTCTAACGCCGTTGCACTCATATTTATTTACGATTGATTTAACTTTCATAAGGATATTTTAGTCGTGACTAGAGTGTTTTGTCTTTTCATTACGCTCGGGTCAGTCCTGAGTTTTTCAGATTTTTGAAGATCTATTCTGGAGGATGAAGACGAAGATTCGGTATACTATTACTATTATTACCCTTGCATCATGCTATCTGCTGCATTATTTTAATTGTTCTGTTGTATATGTATAACTCTGATAAATGTTGTATAAATAATTGTCAAAGTATAGTAAACAACTTCATGAACTGTTTATTTGACTATTATATTTTATCGTTCCGCTGCGAGATTCTGTGTTGTTTCATTTCCTTTATTTCCCATTCTTTTCTTTTCTTATTTACCCCTATAACCATCTGCCCTTTTGAATGGTTTGGAATCGACATGTGTATTTGATCGTCGGTTTAAACTGTCCAAAAAGGTGGGTCGTTACACTTAGCCAACATAGACATTTCGAACTATGCCTACTATAGCTACCATCCAAACAGTGGAGCGCCACCATAAGTATATGGCTGGTAATACAACTAAAACCATACAAGGTACGTATTTTAAGAATGGATTTCCAACAAATGGTCGGGCAAAAGAACTTCCCATACCGAAATAGAACGCCTCTGGAAGGACGTCCCCGAGCATCCCAACTGGATCTCTGCCAACACAAAGCCGGTGTACTCCCTGCTCAGGAGTATCAACCTTAGATATTCCATCCCCGGTCGTAACCAACCTTTATCCGGGATCCCGATAACCAACAACACCACACAGTAATAGATATAGTGTATCCACATGAGTAAGTATCTGGGCTCCTTTCCATGATACTACCCCTATCCAGAAGAAATGGACATACCCTAGGGACGCGATCCTTGAAACTTTGCTGCATCTTTCCTGTTTCGACCATTTTTCGGAATGTGAGGTTCGACGAAGTCTCGTCCACAAAGCTATCCTTTTTACAAAGCCACACTTTGATCAAGAAATGATCAGCAGCACTCAGCATGCCACATTACCAAGTTGGGAATATATTGCTGATAACTTTCAACTACATAACCTCTAAGGGTGTTAAGCTAAGAGAATAAATTCTCCACCACCAACGGAAATGTATTTGAAAGAAATCTGCTTTATATCTCAAAATGTAATGTCAGACATACAATCTATACAAGTCTGTTCTGGATTTAGAACAGAACCGAAGGCACTTCCGAAGAAGTCCTTGCAATCCGGGTATTCACAATCCCGATCGGACTTCCCATCACTTAGGGAATCTCTATACCGTAGCTACTCGGTGCAGAGACAATCAATAAGTAATCCTATCGTTCTCGCAAATATCCGGTCTTCACCACCGGTCTTCAAATGCTATCCATAACGACATATCAAATATTCGGAATGAGTTATACGACCCAAAGGTCCTTTCCCGGCTAACCCGAATAGTGAGCGCAACATTTAAAACATATGAATATTGGATTTCAATTAAGTCACAACTTGTTACCCAAAACTTTTCTTTCAAATGGTTTAAACCAATTACCATTTCAAATCTTTAAATAAAAGATTTATCTCACAAGGTTCACTCAGTTTCACAAAGATTCATCCACGGATTTCAAAACAATTTTTATCTTAATTGGATTAATTTATTTAAATCTTTAAATCAAGATTTATCTTATAGCTTTCAAACAGTTTCCATAACTTGGGAAATCATTTTTTTTCATTTTTAACTTGAAATCCTTTTTAACACAATTTGGAAGTTTACTTCTTATATGAAAGCTTTTATTATTTGAAAACGAACAGCTTTCGTTTCAGAAAGATCCAATTTTATTTACTCGAGTTAAAACCTTTAAGTTTAAATTCAAATTCCCAAATCAATATCTTTAAAATAGTTTAGCCATATAAATTGGTATAACATCTTTAGTCCCTAGTTTCCAATCATAGAATTCAATTTCAAGTATTGAATTCAAATTTAAATCAAAATATTTAAATTCCAAAACTTAATCAAGTTATTCAAAATAAATTTCATCTTTGAAATTCCATTTCAAAAAGCTTTTCACTTTAAACCCAATCCATTTTCAAAACATTTGAATTCAATATTCAAATTTAAAACTATTTCAAAAATCTGTGACTTAATCGATTTCCTCATGAAATCCATATTTGTGTGTGTATAAGTGTGGTCCCGGGATTTAACACAATAGTGCAACATCATTCAATCATCACAGATTAAAACACAGAAATATAGTTGATAAGCGATATAAACTATAACGCTTATCTTACAGATCACAGATATAGATATCAATGTAAATAAATGGATAAATTATACACAGCTCAATCCACAGAACAAAATATCATAGATCAGATAGGACAATCTATTTAATGCATCTTGCACAATACAATCATTCATAAGTAAGGTCAAACATTCAATAAACATTTATAAGTAGGATTGATTAATTATTAAATCCTAATTAATTCAATTTATTTCCAATTTAATTTAATTACTTATGAATTAATTATCCAATCCTGATTTATTAATTACAAATCATTTAATATAAATTAATTTATCAAATATTTTAATTAAATAAATTTTTTCTTAACTAATCATATTAATTAAACCAACCTTTAAACCAATTACTTAATTAATCAACCTTAATTAATCAAAATATCCAAAAATTAATTACAATAAGTGATTAATTCTTAATTACTTTCATTAAGTAATTACATTTAAGCAATTATAATTGATTATCTAAATTAATAAATCCAATTAATTATTAACATTAATCACTTTAATCAATACTTAATAATCCTTAGTCAATTATCTTTATTAACTAATAATATTTCTTTAATTACTTATTTAAGAAATTCTTTTAGATTAAATCATTATTAATCATTTCTAATTAATTTAATTTATTAATTTATAAATAAAATAAATCATTCTTTAATTACCTTATTAATCAAATCATTTTAATTACCTTAGTTATCTCTAAGATAACCTATTTTTTTGTTAATGACTTAATTAACATTAACATAAATATTTTTTTAAACATTTTACTTTTGGACTTACAATTTGGTTCCATTTTGAATTTAAGTTTAAATCAAATTATTTGCGTTTCAGCTTTAAAGATAAATTGATTCATCTAACTTACAAATTTAAGTTGAACTAATTAACTTTTCATCCAATTTTACTTTTAAATTTCACTTTTAAATTTAAGATTTAAAATGAAATACCAGTTTATCTTTAATAAGGTCTACCACTAAATTTTTAAAACCTTTAAACTCATTTGCTTAAATAATATTAATCTTATAAAGGAAATTTACAAGAGTTTAAACCAAATTATTTAAATTCAAATCATTGTATAAAGTATACTTGAACATTTTAAAGTTGTTTGAATACTTTAAATTTTATAAAACTTCATTTATTTCAAAAGTGAATTTGAATTCCATCTTCCAAATTCTGATTTTAAACTTATATTAAAATCTGTTCTGAATTCAAGTTTTGTTTAAAACAAAACAGACAGGTTCAGGTTTTAAAACCTGGAACAAACATTAACCCAAGGCCAGACAAAAATGCTTCGAGTCGCGCCCTTTCCCGCTTCGAGCAAATCAACCAAATCCCCAAGCATTTCTTCGAGCCTCCCTGTACATTCTTCTTCTCCCTTTTTTTCCAGTAAATTAAATTTAAGCCTAAGTTTAAAATGAAATTATCAGTAACCTGCTTGCTTCCTCGAGTAGAACCCGAAGTAACCACCACCCTTACTCGTGAATCATCTCGCGTCATTCACCACTGGTCTTCCTGACACAAGCGATAGCGTGCACATGCACGGTCTTTGCTGGCACTTCGACGATTGGCGATACCCCCCGCCTAACGACGAACATCACGACAACGACCCTAGACCAACCCAAGACCCAAACCCATTTCGAATCGAAAATCGAAAAAAAAGTGAAACCTGGAAACCAGTCATTGACGGAAAACCCATCATTGCCATTGCCTCGAGTCACCCGCGACCACGCAATTTTGGTCAAAGCACCACCGATTATCCACGCGTCATCCACCACCGGTCCGATCGCTTCTAGTCCATTAACGATGACGCGGTTGCATCTGGAACCACCTCGGCCCAAAAAACAACTCTAAACCCTAGTTTGATCTCGTGCAATCATTATTTGCAATATAAAAATTATTTAACATTTTTCCTAACTCCATTGACAGCTAAGCAAGCTTCAAACATAAACTCAACATTCAATATTTCTTTGATTACCAGAAATTTATCAAAAAGTGTATCCGGTTCTTTTATGAACTGCTCAAAGCATACCAAACTAAAAATTCCCATTTTAGTTTTAAAAATCTTATCTTACAGTAAAGATTCAAGCTATAAACTTGAATTAGCATTTTACAAAAATCAAATTCATCAAAATATTTTTTGTTTGCCTGTAAAACTTGATTCCAGATTTTAGTTTACTATTATGTTTTTAAAACAGGTTTAAAAATCCTGATTTACAGTTTAAACATCTTGTATGTTGAAAATTTAAGCTTTATAATGGTTTGATGAAGATAATTAGAGTTTTAGGAAAAAATATCCAACCTGTAACAAATACTATACATTCATCCAATATACACAGAGGGTTCATAAATATATGCACGCATACTTATTCACTAGTATTTGCAGTAGATTTCATACTTTTAGATTTTTGAAGAAGATGATGTTACTCACAGTTTTCAGAAAGAAGAAAGAACAAATCTCTTCTTTTCTTTGACACAGATTGAAACTTGCAAGCTAAGCTCCCCTCTTTGATTGTAGTTGAAGTTTTTGTCTAAGTTTTCAAATGAAGTTTACTCTGCTCGAACTGAAATGAGGAGAAGTTGATATATCGGAGGGAAGTTTACGTGAGACATGCTTGCACACGTTGATTATATTATTTAACATAATAGGCATGGTTGATATGCTTGCATTAAATGCATGAAGCATGTTGCATTAATTACTCGGCTGATATGTTTTGTTTGTTCATGCTTGATCATTGTTTTTCTTTTGCAAGCTGCATAGTTGTATGTATTTTTTTGTTTTTGTTTTGTAATACTTCCTGCATATGTTTACTTTACTTGTTTTGTACAATAGGTGACATTATTTCTTTGTTTAATAGGAACCAGAGATTTCAGGGAGGCTGAAATGATTCTGGTCATGGGCTGAGATGATTTGTTTGTGCAAAGAGAAGATTGGTATTAAATGCATGTGTCTTGCTTTATTTTGTAAGCTTGTACTTCTTTTATTTGTTTGCTTTGTTTATGTTTGATAGATATTTATTTTACTTTATGTACATATTATAAAAGTTGTTTTAGTTATGTTTTTTTCTACATACTTATAGTTTTATTTATTTTGGCCTTGTTACTTTGAAACAAGAATGAATATCCATAATTAATATATTGTTAAAATTGTTGCCAATGTATTTACTTTATACTTGAATGTATTTGTATCTTTTATTTTCTTGTTTATACTCAACATTCATTCATTTATTTTTATTATTTTGTAAGTATATTTTGAACTTTACATTATTTACAAACCCCAATTCGATTGAATTCAAATACATTAGTTAAAAGCAATTCCTTAATTCAACTAATATGTTATATTAATTACCAAATTAATTTCACAAATTTTTATTCAAATTTAAAATAAATTATCAATTTAAAATTATTTAAATTTCGGGATCGTTACAGACTTCCCCCCTTAAAAGGAATTTTGTCCTCGAAATTCGCCAGAGAGAGATAACGAAGATAGATGAAAGATAGAGAAATATCTTTTCAGATCAAACTGAATATCAGTTCTGCATTGGGCTCACCGAATCAGAATATCCACAATAGATACAAGAAATTATAATAGAATTTCAAATTTGGTTTTAAACGAAATCGTTTTATCGATACAATTCAAATTTAGCTTCATAATCTATTAACCAATTTAGCTCAATTTAAAATTTCAATTTATTTAAAATTCCTAATTTAAAATTTCAAATTCGTGTTCATTAAGGTTTAAATCCAAAACTGATAAGAAACTGATGAAGATACGAAGTAAGGATTTTCTACAACGATACGTAGGGCCATCACCGCACCGAAACTTCTTCTTGTAGCTGTCACGAAGCAATCAAAAGAAATTGGAATTGAATCAAACAAAATTGATAAGAAAGATTTGGTTTCCATTGTCGCAGGGTATTGACCATTTATAGTGGTACTTCCCTTTCCCCTATCTCATTCTCTTCTTGCACTCAGACTTACTATCAGTGGATAGTAAGAGAATTTATCGAGGCATTGAGACGGATATCTTAAAGATTACTCATTCTAGGGTATACTTCACCCTATCTCTAATGAGCTACTTAATGCGTTATATTCCTGAGCTAAAGTTTTACCTTAGCTCTGATACCAAATATGATGATACAGATTTTTCACGCTCGAAAATCGACATCCATACTTTACATCATACTCGAATGCCGTAGATTCGACCGTTCAAATCCGAGTCGTCGGAGCTTATAACAACATTAAGTAAACAACACAGCGGAAGAAAAAGAATAATACATTGATATACATCATTTATACAATATCTGATACAATGATCGATAGATATCAATATACATCAGAGACATGATACAATAAAATAGCAGCGGAAAAGAAAAAATAGATAACACTAGCAGCGGAACAAATAACTCTAAGATAGTCTTCAAAAGAGAACTCCAGCAACATCAGCACGATCCAACATCACGATGCGCAAAGATAAGCAAGTCCAGTCTGTATCCAAAGACTGAACTAGCTCCAGATAATCTACTAAACTTGACTATCTGAAAAACCCAACTCTAGACTGCTCGTGTAGAAAAATTTTGAACACCCAGAATTTAGGAAAGAACAATTAACTTCGGATCAGTCGTGGGACTGGTGTGAGTAACAAAAACAATTTATCTTTTAAAAACAAGCAGCAAGAGAATTTTAAATTAGATTCACAATGCTTTTAGAAAATGAGACTACCATAAGGCCTCTCGCACACACACAAACACACACACACACACACACACAATGCAAACGCAGAATCGAAGGAGATTTCTCCTTATGATAGACAAATATGCTTGATACGTGAATTCCTTTGATATTATTACTATAAGTGCAAAGTGGAGAAAACATTCGAAAGTAGAATATAAATCTTAGCCAACATAGACATTTCGAACTATGCCTACTATAGCTACCAATGACTGGTAATACAACTAAAACCGTACAAGGTACGTATTTGAAGAATGGATTTCCAACAAATGGTCGGGAAAAGGAACTTCCCATACCGAAATGGAACGCCTCTGCAAAGGAAGTCCACGAGCATCCCAACTGGATCTCTGCCAACACAAAGCCGGTGTACTCCCTGCCCAGGAGTATCAACCTTAGATATTCCATCCCTGGTCGTAACCAACCTTTATCCGGGATCCCGATAACCAACAACACCACACAGTAATAGATACAGATTATCCACATGAGTAAGTATCATGGCTCCATTCCTTGATACTACCCCTATCCAGAAGAAATGGACATACCCTAGGGACGCGATCCTTGAAACTTTGCTGCTTCTTTCCTGTTTCGACCATTTTTCGGGTTGTGAGGTTCAACGAAGTCTCGTCCACAAAGCTATGCTTATTTACAAAGCCACGCTTTGATCAACAAATGATCAGCAACACTCAACATGCTACATTACCAAGTTGGGAATATATTGCTGATAACCTTCAACTACATAACCTCTAAGGGTGTTAAGCTAAGAGAATAAATTCTCCTCCACCAACGTAAATGTATTTGAAAGAAATCTGCTTTATATCTCAAAATATAATGTCAGATATACAATCTATACAAGTCTGTTCTGGATTTAGAACAGAACCGAAGGCACTTCCGAAGAAGTCCTTGCAATCCGGGTATTCACAATCCCGATCGGACTTCCCATCACTTAGAGAATCTCTATACCGTAGCCACTCGGTGC
Source organism: Allium cepa (assembly GCA_030765085.1). Lineage (NCBI taxonomy): Eukaryota > Viridiplantae > Streptophyta > Magnoliopsida > Asparagales > Amaryllidaceae > Allium > Allium cepa. The sequence continues at coordinate 378,150,684 of CM060942.1, read as the reverse complement.
AGAGACAATCAATAGGTCATCCTATCGTTCTCGCAAATATCCGGTCTTCACCACCGGTCTTCAAATGCTATCCATAACGACGTATCACATATTTGGAATGGGTTATACGACCAAAAGGTCCTTTCCCGGCTAACCCGAATAGTGAGCGCAACATTTAAAACATATGAATATGGGATTTCAATTAAGTCACAACTTGTTACCCAAAACTTTTCTTTCAAATGGTTTAAACCAATTACCATTTCAAATCTTTAAATAAAAGATTTATCTCACAAGGTTCACTCAGTTTCACAAAGATTCATCCACGGATTTCAAAACAATTTTTATCTCAATTGGATTAATTTATTTAAATCTTTAAATCAAGATTTATCTTATAGCTTTTAAACAGTTTCCATAACTTGGGAAATCATTTTTTTCATTTTTAACTTGAAATCCTTTTTAACACAATTTGAAAGTTTACTTCTTATATGAAAGCTTTTATTATTTAAAACGAACAGTTTCGTTTTAGAAAGATCCAATTTTATTTACTCGAGTTAAAACCTTTGAGTTTAAATTCAAATTCCCAAATCAATATCTTTAAAATAGTTTAACCCATATAAATTGGTATAACATCTTTAGTCCCTAGTTTCCAATCATAGAATTCAATTTCAAGTATTGAATTCAAATTTAAATCAAAATATTTAAATTCCAAAACTTAAACAAGTTATTCAAAATAAATTTCATCTTTGAAATTCCATTTCAAAAAGCTTTTCACTTTAAACCCAATCCATTTTCAAAACATTTGAATTCAATATTCAAATTTAAAACTATTTCAAAAATCTGTGACTTAATCGATTTCCTCGTGAAATCCATATTTGTGTGTGTATAAGTGTGGTTCCGGGGTTTAACACAATAGTGCAACATCATTCAATCATCGCAGATTAGAACACAGAAATATAGTTGATAAGCGATATAAACTATAACGCTTATCTTACAGATCACAGATATAGATATCAATGTAAATAAATGGATAAATTATACACAGCTCAATCCACAGAATAAAATATCATAGATCAGATAGGACAATCTATTTAATGCATCTTGCACAATACAATCATTCATAAGTAAGGTCAAGCATTCAATAAACATTTATAAGTAGGATTGATTAATTATTAAATCCTAATTAATTCAATTTATTTCCAATTTAATTTAATTACTTATGAATTAATTATCCAATCTTGATTTATTAATTACAAATCATTTAACATAAATTAATTTATCAATTATTTTAATTAAATAAATTTTTTCTTAACTAATCATATTAATTAAACCAACCTTTAAACCAATTACTTAATTAATCAACCTTAAATAATCAAAATATCCAAAAATTTAATTACAATAAGTGATTAATTCTTAATTACTTTCATTAAGTAATTACATTTAAGCAATTTATAATTGATTATCTAAATTAATAAATCCAATTAATTATTAACATTAATCACTTTAATCAATACTCAATAATCCTTAGTCAATTATCTTTATTAACTAATAATATTTCTTTAATTACTTATTTAAGAAATTCTTTTAGATTAAATCATTATTAATCATTTCTAATAATTTAATTTATTAATTTATAAATAAAATAAATCATTCTTTAATTACCTTATTAATCAAATCATTTAAATTACCTTAGTTATCTCTAAGATAACCCATTTTTTTATCAATGACTTAATTAACATTAACATTTTTTTTAAACATTTTACTTTTGGACTTACAATTTGGTTCCATTTTGAATTTAAGTTTAAATCAAATTATTTGCATTTCAGCTCTAAAGATAAATTGATTCATCTAACTTACAAATTTAAGTTAAACTAATTAACTTTTCATCCAATTTTACTTTTAAATTTCACTTTTAAATTCAAGATTTAAAATGAAATACCGGTTTATCTTTAATAAGGTCTACCACTAAATTTTTAAAACCTTTAAACTCATTTGCTTAAAAAATATTAGTCTTATAAAGGAAATTTACAAGAGTTTAAACCAAATTATTTAAATTCAAATCATTGTATAAAGTATACTTGAACATTATAAAGTTTTTTGAATACTTTAAATTTTATAAAACTTCATTTATTTCAAAACTAAATTTGAATTCCATCTTCCAAATTCTGATTTTAAACTTATATTAAAATCATTTCTGAATTCAAGTTTTGTTTAAAACAAAATAGACAGGTTCAGGTTTTAAAACCCGGAACAAATGTTAACCCGAGGCCAGACAAAAATTCTTCGAGTCGCGCCCCTTCCCGCTTCGAGAAAATCAACCAAATCACCGAGCATTTCTTTGAGCCTCCCTGTACATTCTTCTTCTCCCTTTTTTTCCAATAAATTAAATTTAAGCCTAAGTTTAAAATGAAATTATCAGTAACCTGCTTGCTTCCTCGAGTAGAACACGAAGTAACCACCACCCTTACTCACGAATCATCTCGCGTCATTCACCACCGGTCTTCCTGACACAAGCGATAGCGTGCACATGCACGACTCTTTGCCGGCACTTCGACGATCGGCGATACCCCCACCTGACGACGAACATCACGACAACGACCCAGACCAACCCAAGACCCAAACCCATCTCGAATCGAAAATAGAAAAAAAAGTGAAACCTAGAAACCAGTCATTGACGGAAATCCCATCATTGCCATTGCCTCGAGTCACCCGCGATCACGAAATTTTGGTCAAAGCACCACGGATTATCCACGCGTCATCCACTACCGGTCCGATCGCTTCTAGTCCATTGAAGACAACGCGGTTGCATCTGGAACCACCTCGGCCCAAAAAACAACTCTAAACCCTAGTTTGATCTCGTGCAATCATTATTTGCAATAGAAAAATTATTTAACATTTTTCCTAACTCCATTGATAGCTAAGCAAGCTTCAAACATAAACTCAACATTCAATATTTCTTTGATTACCAGAAATTTATCAAAAAGTGTATCCGGTTCTTTTATGAACTGCTCAAAGCATACTAAACTAAAATTTCCCATTTTAGTTTTAAAAATCTTATCTTACAGTAAAGATTCAAGTTATAAACTTGAATTAGCATTTTACAAAAATCAAATTCATCAAAATATTTTTTGTTTGCCTGTAAAACTTGATTCCAGATTTTAGTTTACTATTATGTTTTTAAAACAGGTTTAAAAATCCTGATTTACAGTTTAAACATCTTGTATGTTGGAAATTTAAGCTTTATAATGGTTTGATGAAGATAATTAGAGTTTTAGGAAAAAATATCCAACCTGTAACAAATACTATGCATTCATCCAATATACACAGAGGGTTCATAAATATATGCACGCATACTTATTCACTAGTACTTGCAATAGATTTCATACTTTTAGATTTTTGAAGAAGATGATGTTACTCACTGTTTTCAGAAAGAAGAAAGAACAGAGCTCTTCTTTTCTTTGACACAGATTGAAACTTGCAATCTAAAGCTCCCCTCTTTGATTGTAGTTGAAGTTTTTGTTTAAGTTTTCAAATGAAGTTTACTCAGCTCGAACTGAAATGAGAAGAAGTTGATATATTGGAGGGCAATTTACATGAGACATGCTTGTACAGGTTGATTATATTATTTAATATAATAGGCATGGTTGATATGCTTGCATTAAATGCATGAAGCATGTTGCATTAATTACTCGGCTGATATGTTTTGTTTGTTCATGCTTGAATCATTGTTTTTCTTTTGCAAGCTACATACTTGTATGTATTTTTTTTGTTTTGTTTTGTAATACTTCCTATATATGTTTACTTTACTTGTTTTGTAATATAGGTGACATTATTTCTTTGTTTAATAGGAACTAGAGATTTCAAGGAGGCTGAAATGATTCTGGTCATGGGCTGAGATGATTTGTTTGTGCAAAGAGAAGATGGGTATTAAATGCATGTGTCTTGTTTTATTTTATAAGCTTGTACTTCTTTTATTTGTTTTCTTTGTTTATGTTTGATAGATATTTATTTTACTTTATGTACATATTATAAAAGTTGTTTTAGTTATGTTTGTTTCTACATACTTATAGTTTTATTTATTTTGGCCTTGTTACTTTGAAACAAGAATGAATATCCATAATTAATATATTGTTAAATTTGTTGCCAATGTATTTACTTTATACTTGAATGTATTTGTATCTTTTATTTTCTTGTTTATACTCAACATTCATTTTTTTATTTATTTTGTAAGTATATTTTGAACTTTGCATTATTTATAAATCCAAATTCGATTGAATTCAAATATATTAGTTAAAAGCAATTCCTTAATTCAACTAATGTGTTATATCAATTACCGAATTAATTTCACAAATTTTTATTCAAATTTAAAATAAATTATCAATTTCAAATTATTTAAAATTCGAGATCGTTACAAGAATTGACGATTTAAAATATTACAATTTTTTTAATTATGTTCATTAAAATTTATTCTTCTGCAATGAAATGAAATGAAATAAGAATTTCAGCAAATAGGTATATATTTCATACCATCTTAGACAACTTACGCGTAGCCATTTTCAATTTTCAATTCGGACTAAAATTAATCAAAACATGTAGGGTCATTCTTTCCTCATTGTATGGCAGTGATAATGAAAATCCCATGCCTCCTTAATTTTCCTTACCGCGTCTCCGTCAAAAAATCTTTGCACCAAAGAAGATTTCTTTCCCCCTCAAATTCATTATCCACATTACTCCTACACTAATTCATGATTCGTGCCAATAGTTATATAAAAGTTGAGCCCAAATTGCAGAATTATGTACGATTGGATCATCAACTCTGATTTGTGAGTTCAATTGCCTGATTCAAATAAATTTAAAATTTCGTTTTATGTATCATTTCCAATTTCATTAATTTAATATTCATAGTCGGGCTGTAATTTATATCGTACTAAAACAACAACAACATAGTCATTATTCCCAAACAAGTTGGGCTCGGCTAGAGATGGAACCCGAAACTAAATGAAAAAAGTAATTTAAAGGTTATAACAATAACAATAACAATAGCAATAGCAATAATAAAATTAAGTCAAATAGGTAAATTAATTATAATAGTGACCAAGTAAAATAAAGACAGAAATACATATGTATGTGAAATAAAAATTAAAAAAATAAATAAAAAATAAAATAAAATAAAATAAAAAATAAAAAATGATGATAACAGCACAAAAAACGGTGCTGATAGTAACATTGATCAAAAATCAAACTCTACGTCTTAGGCTCTTTTTCCCTAATTCTATAATCTAAAACTAATAAGACTTATAGCTCATGGTTCTGGTACATGGACTAACTTCCACGCGCTCATATCCGTTACTAACTCTTCGACTATATTCCAACCTTTCAAGTCCCTTTTAACAACTTCCTTCTATGTCAACTTTGGTCGACATCTACCTCTGTTTGAGCAAACGACACGGCCTATAATTCGAACACACATAGGTGCCTCGGGCGGCCTACGTTGGAGATGCACAAATCATCTTATGCGATGTTGAATTAGTTTCTCCTCAGTTGGTGCTACTCCAAATTTTTCACGTCTATCATCATTTCTAACTCGGTCTCTTCTTGTATGACCGCAACTTCATCGCAGCATATGCATCTCTGTTACGCTTATCTTCTGAACGTGTTGGTTTTTAGTAGGCCAACATTCTGCACCGTACAACATCGCAGGCCTAATTACCCTTCTATAGAACTTTCCTTTAAGCTTATGTGGGACTTTCTTATCATAGAGAATGCCAAATGCTTGTCGCCACTTCACTTATCCCGCTCGAATTCGAATAATAATATCTTCGTCAATCTCACCATTACACTGCAACATTGATCCTAGATATCGAAAGGATTCCTTTTTAGAAACTATTTTTCCGGCCAAAACAACATCTCCATCATCTGACCTAACACCGCTGAACTTGCAATTCATATACTTTATTTTAGTTCTACTAAGCCTAAATCCCTTAGATTCTAAAGGCTATCTCCACAGCTCGAGTTGTCTATCAACCCCAATCCTACTATCATCAATTAGCAGAACATCGTTAGCAAATAGCATACACCATGGAATCTCTCCTTGTATACTCTTCGTAACCTCATCCATCACTAGAGCAAAAATTTACAGGCTCAAAGCTGATCCTTGATGTAATCCTATGTTAATGGGAAAGTCATTGGTTACACCATCACATGCTCTGGCACTAGTCACAACATCATCGTACATATCCTTGATAAGGGTAATGTACTTTGTTGGGACTCCTTTCTTTTTCAAAGCCCATCACATGACCTTTCATGGTGCTTTGTCATAAGCTTTTTCCAAATCTATAAAAACCATGTGTAAATCCTTCTTTTGCTCCTTAAACCTCTCCATAATTGTGTTATCAAGAAAATAACCTCTGTGGTCGACCTCACAAACATGAAATCAAATTGGTTTTTTGGAACGCTTTTCATTCTTTTTAATCGATGTTTGACGACTCACTCCCATAGCTTCATCGTATGACTCATAAGCTTAATTCCTCTGTAGTTTGTGCAATTTTGTATATCTCCTTTATTCTTAAAAATTAGAACTAATATTCTTCTCCACTCATCTGGCATCTTGTTTGATTTGAAAATATTATTGAATAACTTAGTTAACCAGGCTATCCCTGCATCTACAAGGCATCTCCACACCTCAATGGGGATGCCATCAGGCCCCAATGCCTTTCCTACTTTCATTCGTTTTAGCGCCTCTTTTACCTCGGATTCTTGAATTCTCCGAACAAAATGCCTATTGTTGTCATCAAAAGAGTCTTTTATCTCGATCAAAGTGCTATCACCTTCTTCATTAAATAGCTTGTCGAAGTAATCTCTCCATCTATTTTTTATCTCATCGTCCTTCACCAAAGGTCTATTACTATCATCTTTGATGCATTTTACTTGATTGAAGTCTCTTGTCTTCCTCTCATGGAGCTTAGCTATCTTATAGATGTCTTTTTCACCCTCCTTCGTACTTAGCTTATGATATAGGTCTTCATATGTCCGACCCCTTGTTTCACTCACCGCTCTCTTTGCGTTCTTCTTTACAACTTCGTACCTTTGGATATTGTCATCGCTCATATGATGCTGCAAGCACTTATAGCATTCCTTCTTCCCTTTGATAACCTTTTACACATCACTGTTCCACCACCACAAAACTTTAGGGTTCGCATTTATTTCCTTTCGTTACCCCAGACACCTCAGTAGCCATTTTTCGAATGCGCGTTGTCATCTCATCCCACATGTGATTTGCTTCTCCTTTCAAATTCCATGCCCCTTCTCCCATCACCTTGTCCTTAAGATTGTGGCGTTATCTTATATCTATACTACTATCATCATTTGTCGTAGGACCACCAAATTTGGTAATTCTACTATGCCGTTGTCTTTTTTGGGTAGTACCAAGGTGATATGTTCTCATACCTTACTAGTTATCATCATTTATACGTATATGTTGTGAAAACCTTCCCGAAAGTCTAGAAAATTCATGATATGTAAAACACGATTGTATGTCCAAGATAGTTTTTTATTTTAAAGTACTAAAGGCGGATATTTTTGCATAATTTTATAGAGCTGCAATAGTATTTGTTCATTGGAAGAAGATAAGGAATGAGGAAAATAATGAAATCCTTGAATTGTAGCGCATAGTATGCTTCATGAACATCCGGTTATTTATATCTGTGTGATTCTTTTATGTATAATTCTCTTTCTAAATCTATTCACTACTAAAAAGGCTCTAATTCTGATAGCAAGGGGCGACGGCTTCCGACGGCTGTTTTCCGACGGCTTTCGATGGACCTTCGGCGGCCGTCGTAAGCCGTCGGAAATTAACGAATTATAGGGCTCAGTTGAGCCTTCTTCTTCCTTAGTGTTACATACGAAAATTTTAAGGAAAAAACCCCAATTCCCTTCTCCAAGGTTGCAATCTCTAATTTTGAGCTTCAGGATCTTCCACGGCTGTCTAATCAACCTATATTGCTCTCAACCTTAGGTATAATATCTTATTTCCGTCAAAAATCAAATTTTGACCCTAAATCTAAATTTGCATAAGTTGATAAATTTGGATTAATTAGTAATTGCAATGGTTTCCAATAGCGTAATAACGGTTTATAGCATCACATGATATACTTATTTCATCTTTTATCGTGAAATTGTGAATAACATGTATAATTTGTGGTTGTTCATGTATATGTAAATCGTTGTGTATGCCTTGATTCTACGTTTGTATATGTGTATAGCGCTACTATCATTGTATTATGTTAGTTGAAATAAGATAAAATGAATGAACGAGTTAGGTGTATTATATTGTGCACGTATTGACTTATGAAACCAAAAAATGCATGAGTCTATATTATAATTGTGTGTATTGAAAAATGACAAAAATGTTAAACCAGCCTTAAGTTGACGTAATACGTCGAATAAATGTGTTAAATTAAAATATATTTTTGTAAATGTGAACAGTTAGTAAAACTATATTTTTCGTTAAATGCGCACATTTAATTAACTAATGTCCCTTAGACAGTTTTTGGCCCCGTTTGACGAGTGTTGTACATGATCGTTATATAAATAGTCGTTTTTTCAAAAAACGACCATTTATATTCATCTGGTATAATGTTTGTTGGATTTGTCTCTGTATTGGACAAGTTATGAACACAGTAAGCATTTACATTTTGTATACTACTTCATCTCAAACGGTTCATAAAATTTCGGCCTAACTTTTCTTTTTTGTTTCCTACGTACATGCATTTATGTACAGCGCAGGGAACAAAAGTGAAATGCTGTCGAAATTTTGTTGAATCGTTTGAGACGAAGTAATATACGAAATGTAAATGCTTACTGTGTTTGTAATGGGAAGTAGGATGTTTAACCATGGAAAAAAAAATTTACAATTTTTTATATCGATACGTTAAAAAATAAAATGTGCCATATTTGAAAATATTTTTAAATTTGTGAAGTAGTTCTTTAAATTCAAATATTACACAGCCATGAAAATAATCTTTTTCGAATTTGTATTCTTGAAAATAAATATTAAATTTTGAACTTCTCATTTTGTCAAATAAGAAAAATGATTGATTATTTTGTTGATTGGAGGAGATGGATGTACCAAAGAAAAGGACCGAGGAAGATTTTTGTAATGGTATAAACGTGTTTGTTGAATTCGTATTAAGCAACAACGGAAACGTTCCAGAAATTCGTTGTTCGTGTAGTAGGTGTAGTCAGTTGAAGTATTTATTACCAGATACAGTGAAAGTTCATTTGTGCCAAAACGGTTTCGTACCCGAGTATTATGTTTAGGATCGGCATGAAAAAGTTGTAGCAAATATTCTTGTAGAGTCTGAAAGTGTCATTAACGAAATAGTTATGAAAGCCCGTATAGAAAATATGGTCGAAGATGCAGCACGATCAATGTTTCCTATGGTCCAAGTTGACGACGATGATGGAAATGTTGAAGAACCAAATATTGAAGCAATTTTTTTATGATTTAATGGATGCTGCTAAGAAACCTATTTGGGATGGTTGTAAAAGTGACACACAGCTGTCAATAATCGCGGAATACATTGCTATGAAGTCAAAATACAACATCACTGAAGCTGAGTTTACGGCTGTTGTACAAGCTACAAAAAGACATATGCCGCTCGATAATCTAATGTGTGAAAATCACTATGAAGTTAAAAAATTTATGTCGGCTTTTGATTTACCTTATTAAAAAATAGATACATGTTTAAAAGACTGCATGTTGTTTGAGAAAGAAGACGCAAATCTTAGAAATTGTAAAATTTGTAACTAAGAGAGATACAAACCAAGAAAAAAAGAAGGGGAAAGAAGTTCCGTACAAGCGTATGCATTACTTACCCATAACTCTCGGACTTTAAAGATTGTGTGCATCTTCTATAACTGCATCTAATATGAGATGACATAGCGTGAGAACGGAGGAAGATGATACGTTGACACATCCGGCCGATGGAGAAGCATAGAAGCATTTCGATAAAACGTATCCAAATTTTTCAGCGGAGAATCGAAATGTTTGATTAGAATTATGTATGGACGGTTTTTCTCAATTTTCTCAATTTGGTTCTAAATATTCATCGTGGCCCATTATCGTCACACCGTATAATTTAACTCCATAGATGTGTATGAAAACACAATATATGTTTCTTACTGTTGTCGTTCCTGGCCCTGACGATCCGACACAAGGAATCGATGTATATTTACAACCGTTGATCGAGAAGTTAAAATACTATGGAAAGAAGGAGTAGAAACGTACGATGTGTCCAAGAAGAAATTTTTTCGTATGTTTACTTCTTTGTTGTGGACTATAAGTTATTTTCTTGCCTATGCAATGCTTTCAGGATGTAGTACTACCGGTCGTCTAGCATGTCCATATTGCATGGATGAAATACGAGTGTTTTCTTTACGTCATGTTAAAAAATTTCATGGTTTGACTATCATCGATGCTTTCTCCATGTAAATCATCCCTTTAGAGGAGACAAGAAAAACTTTTTAGCTAATAAAATAGAAACCAGACAACCACCGACGATATGGTCAAGCGAAGACATGTATGAACATGTTAGGGACTATCTAAAGATATATGAAACTGGAGAGCAAACAGAAATTGAAGGCAAATCAGTCGTTCATAACTGGTGCAAACAAACTATTTTTTGGGAGTTGCCTATTTGAAACATCTTCTGCTTCGTCATAATATAGATGTGATGCACAATGAGAAAATGTATTTGATAATGTTTTTAACACAAGAATGTGAAAGGGAAGATGAAGGATGATTTGAAATCAAGAGGTAATATAGAAGAATTATGCAAACGTCCTGAGCTTCATATGAAACCAAATGACAGTAAAGAACCCAAAGTATATTACGAACTAGATAATAATCAAGTTAAAGCTGTGTTGAATTGGGTGGAAGGATTAAGATTTCCTGATGGGATATCATCAAATTTTCATAGATGTGTTGACTTTAAAAATGGTAGATTGAGCGGAATAAAAAGTCACGACTGTCACATAATGATGGAAAATTTATTTTCCGTTATGTTCAAAGAACTACTGCAGTTAAAAGTTTGGAAGTGTTAACGCTAAAAATGTACGCTAACACCCCAGTGTGAGTTGTGATATAGCGAAAGCACCACCCGTTGGTACGGGAATTTAAAGCAAGCAGAAAATAGCAGAAAATAGTAAAGGGACAACAATTTTTATAGTGGTTCGACTCAAAATCAAGCCTACGTTCACTTAATCTCTTCTATTATTGATTTGATTACAAATTTTACAATAATTCTTCAATTACAACACAATTAAGGCAAGTAGTTAGAACTTTGATGCAGAAAAGCTCTCTGAATTCATGTTGAATGAACTTGATCTTTTCCCAAGGTTCTTTGAAGTGTCTTTGGCATTTGAAGTGTTGTAGAAGTCGTGAAAACAGCAAAGTCTTGGCATTCGAGAAATCGTCCCCCTTCTCAATGTGGAGTAGGTGGGGTATTTATAGGGGGAGTTTCGGAGTTAGGTCATGTGGTGTAGGCTGTGGGCGGCTTAGGAGTTGAGTTAGGTCGCGAGCGACCTAATGGGTACGGGTTACGGCTTATAGTGGGTGTATTTGGCCATTTACGTTGGCTGGTAGGTCGCAGCGACCTATGAGGAATGGAAGGAGATCTATACGCTGGGGCATAAGGCCGAGCGACTTAAGATAGACTTGGGAGAAGCAGCGACCTTATATAGGTTGGAGCGACCTATATACAAACGGCATAAGGAGACACGACTTATTTAGGTACAGCTGTGGGCTCATAACCCGCTAGGTCGCTACCTCATTGAGTCGCTGTAGTATTTAACCCAATGTCATGTTTGAGTCGCTACGCCGTTGATCTGTTTAGGTCTCTTAACTCGTTGAAAGCCGTTGGGAGGTTGAGTCGTTAACTCATTGCAATGTTAGCTCGCCAGATGCTATAGGTCATAAGTTTCTTGGAGCCGTGAACAGTTAAGTCGCTTGGGGTTTTGGGGTAGTTAACTTGTTGTTATGTTAGGTCGTTAAGTCGCCAGCTTTTCTTAAGCAGTTGGGTCGCCATTCAAAAAAGGGATTAACACTTGCCCCTCGAAGTACATGTCTAGGTTATAGGCCATGTGCTTCGATTTAACCTTGCTAAGTCATGGGCGACTCAAGGATCTTGCTAACTCGCACGCCTATTCGTCTTCCCATTTTTCTTCTATATAAGCCGCTAAGCCGTTTCACCCTCTTCACTTTACTGTTTATCATCTTTCCGCCATTGTTGAATTCAAGCTCAAGAGCTAAAACGAAATTCCCCTCCTCGTATCTTCGATTATCATTTTCAACAGCAAATCTAGGTAAATCCGATCTTCTGACCATCGTGTTCACCATTGATTCTCCCATAACCAATTTCACACAATTTTAGTTACCATGTTAAAAGATTATACCCCGATTCGCCTTTCGATCATTATCGAATGTTGGTAATTGCGTTATTCTCGAAAAATGAATCGAGTTAGGGTTCCATGAAGTTATTGGGTGAATGTGGAGTTTTTGGAGTTGATCATGGGTTTTGAAGTTTTGGAGGAGACGAGGAGGTTTTGGGTTAATGGATTTCGGGTTATGTTGTGGCGTTTCTGTTGAAGTAAAGGGGATGAACACGTGGCAATGTGTGTGTGGAGAACAGGACTTAGGTTTTTAGTGGAAGAGAGCTCGGTATTTCTGGGATCCCCTTAGGGCGACCTAGGGCATGAGGCGAATTAATCATGTAGAGCGACTTACAGTGTTGAACGACCTAAGAGTCTTGATGATTTAGGGAGCCTGAGCGACATATGAGCCTGGAAACTTAAGGAGCCCGAGCGACTTATGAACTTTGGCGACTTAAGGGAGTCTGAGCGGCTTAGAGAGTTGCGACTTAAGCTAAGTCGTTGGAACAGGGCATATGAATAACTTTTTGAGCGACATAGTCATCCTGCGACTTAACTTTGGTCGTTAGAGCTCACTGGAATAACTTAAGAACTTAAACGACTTAGGATATATAGTATACTGCTTCAGATGAGATAACTCCCTTAACGACCCTTCTTTGGGTCGCTCCACAATTTGGGTGAGTTAACTTTTTATGGCATAACCTTTAGGTCGCTCTTGTACTTGGACGAGCTAAGACTTAAGCACATTTGCCTCGTCGTGACTTAAAGCCTTATAGCCTTAACTTGTGACCTTCTACCTTGCACATGCCTTACCATTCCATGGCTTTGGACAATATGAACAACATAAGTTGAACAAGATAAAGTATCGCACTGCTTAATTCATAAAATGTGACTAGACCTTTAACTTAAACTGCTTGCTTGAATTTTCAACTGCCTCTAAATAGATTGCACCAACATTTGATTGTTAATAACCTGTTATTATAATGCAGAAAACTACGACGAATATACTCATCATCGGCTGCCTACATCGAGTGATGGATTAGGTCAAAGAGATAATATTTTACTTAAGTAAAATAATATGAATCTAATTAAAAATGAAATGTTGTGAATTAACTGACTTAAATGAAGCATCAACGCAAAATTCATACAGTTATAACTGCTTATTGCTGAATATTATCTACATTGATACTGCACTTAATTTTGATCCAATAACAAGCCTTGAATCTTCTTGAATTGACGTGTGCCAACTAGTATTATTTCAAGTTTTGCCTTGTTTACTTGTTATTTCAGTAGCTTTGCACAACACTTTACATGCTTTTAGGCAACGTGCACCTTCATATTTGAATATCCAGTTCCTTGTGTAGAATGGCTTCTCAACAAGTGCGAGAAGAGATAGTAGAGCAGGCCGATGAGGTTTTCCCAATGGCTGACCCTTTGGAGAATCCTACGGAAAGAGTTTCAACTACATTGAACCAACGGGCTTTCAGCCAGCTATGTATTCAATTCGGCATTGCGGAAGCGGATGCTCTGCATCCTGGGGTAAATGACACTACCGATAGGCCGCCTCCTGGCATCATTGCAGTCAATCGTCAAATGTGTCTGAATGGAGCTATTCCCCCCTGCAACGATTTTCCTAGAACACTCCTCCTTCGACTAACTATTTCTCCATTCCAGTTGCACCCTAATGGCTATGCCATTTTGATGGGGTTGTGCGTACTATTTAGGAGGATGCTTAACCGCCTCCCAAGCTTCAAGGAGATCTTCTATTTGTGTTCGTTCGGGAGGAACAACGATCACCGTTCCATTACTCTTATACGGAGTGCAAGAAACCGCAAGCTGATTACGGATCTGCCCGAGAGCGCTCACGGGTTTTTAAACCAGTTCTTCTTTGTCTGTAGCCCCCGGAATTCTACGGTATCTGGAGAGTAGGAAGTAAGACTACCTATCTCCGTTCACTTCATTTATGAGCCTTTAAAAATTCAAGTCGTCAAGTGCTAACTTCATTATTTACTTTTGCAGCACTTCCTCCTCCCTCTAAAGATTCTAGTCACAAATCGACTTTCGAAAGATTGAGTGCCGTAGCTACCGATGTTAGAAGTATTAAGTTTCTACTGAAGGACGAATTTTCATACCAATTCGGACTCTTGAACTCTTCTCGATCCATTCAGTCCCGTGATGCCCCTAGTTCTCAACCAGAAGCGTCAGACGCCCCAGCCTCCGCAAAGGAATTCGCAGTGAAGGAACCTATTGTAGAAGCTTCATTAGTGAAATGCTCCAATTCCGTTGACGGTGTGGGATTATCTAAAAAATCTAAACTTCCCCCAGTTATTGAAGAAGAGGAATTTCCACAACATTCTGGGAAGGCTACTAGAGAGGCTGATGAGGGAGCTAAGAAAGAAAGTTCCGTTACGAAGAGTGTAAAGCATGCTGAAGAGGGCACTGCTGATATGACCCATTCCGTTGGGCACGATGGTGATGATATCTTTGGAGGACTGAGCGATCTTATGGTGACTTCCCACGAGCTCTTTAAAGATGACACCACCATTTCTAAGCTTGTTTCTCTAGCAATCGAAGCGACATCCGTTTTGCGATCAATTCCATCAACCCAAGAGTTGACTCCTGCTGCAAAAGCCGACATCACTCCTAAGCCGAAGAGTGGTTTGTAGCTTGACGCACGTAGTTCGCACGCCACACACACTCTTAGGATTTTTGGCAATTATGCGCACTTAGCTTCTTTATTTCGATGATTTTTAAATTTTGTTTCTTCTTCACTTTCAGGTTCTCCCATGGGACGCAGCAGCTCATATTACGATGACTTCCAACGCTATGCGAGGCATGATTCTTATGACCCCAGGCGCTATCTTCCTGCCTCTAGGGATACTGATGAGGAAAGAGCAGCTAGGAAAGCTCGTGAAAGGCAGGATTATGAGGGGCGTTATGGAAGAAGAGACGACCGACATGACTCTTACCAGAGAAATGATGACTCCCATAAGAGAAAGTATCATGACGATAAGGGGAAGAGTCATGTAGCTAAAGTTTCAAGCAAGCGAGCCATGCTTAGCGAAAAGTCTACATTTGAAATTTCTAAAGTGCCCGCTGCTTCTATCTCTCTAGACATCCCTTCTAGATCTCCTGCCCTTAAAAGAGCTGAAATTCAAGCAATCATTAATAGGACTCCTTATCAAGTTGAGAAGCCTCCATCTGCACTCCAAAGCCGATTTCTGCATTGGTGTTTGAAAGGAGTACGTTTTGATCTGGACTTGGTTCCAATTGATAAGCAGGCCATGTCGAGAAATCTCAACACTGTGAAGCTTGATATTGAAAGAATGTCCGGCTGGCAAAAA
Organism: Allium cepa; assembly: GCA_030765085.1. NCBI lineage: Eukaryota > Viridiplantae > Streptophyta > Magnoliopsida > Asparagales > Amaryllidaceae > Allium > Allium cepa. The sequence continues at coordinate 378,134,935 of CM060942.1, read as the reverse complement.
TTAGTTGAGGAGCTTCAAAGAGTAAATCGTTTAAATCATGAGGCTATACTGACCATGGAAAGCGATAAGTCTGAGTGGCAAAAAGTTCTTGATCAGCATGATACAGAGATGAAGAGCATCACCGCCTATAACGAGAAACTTGAGGCTGAAATCAAGAAGCTTAAAGATGATCTTGCCACCTCTTCCACTTCCTATACTCAAAAGGAAGAGGTTCTTCAAAAGCAAGTAAGAGACGCCCATGCTACTCAACGAGATGCTGAGGCTAAACTTGAGGCGGAGCAGAGAATTGTGGAAATCTACCGCAATGATGCTGCTCAGCCGCGGGAAAAGACTAAATCCCAAGATTTAGAGATTACAATGTTAAAGGCCCAGCTTTCTAAGGCTGAAAAGGAGCGTGACGAGGCCATCGCTGGAAAAGTAGCAGCTGAACAATCACATGAGGCGACTAAGGCCAACGTCAGCTCCCCTTTATTCGAGTTTTATGTTCTCAGCGTCTTGGGGCGTGACAGTCTTTCATTTTTGGGCCCAAAGTATGAGGTTACCCTGGCTGAAGTGTGGCAGGCAGCAGTTGAAATGCTTAGAGATGCTGGCTACACTGAGGAGGATCTTGAGGCTTATTATTTGGATGATGAGGGTCGTGCCGCCCTTGCCAGAGGGAAAGAACAACTTGCCAAGGAACGAGCCAAAGCGGCAGAAGGAGAGCATCTAGGGAAGGCACCTTTGGCCGACCCAACTCGTCCTTCGGCTTCTGTTGACATCGATATTATTGGCTCCAGTTCCCACACTCCGCCTCCTGCCAAAGCCAAAACCGAAACTACAACTGCTCATGCCGAAGACGAGGCCCAAGAAGACACCGAAGCCCAAGATCTTGAAATCGACGTGATAAAGCCAATCTCTCCAGGTTACTTCAACACTGATCCAGCTCAAGTGGACTACTCGTTTGCTTCACATGAGCTCGATGAACTTCTTGCTTATTACTTAAGCCTCGACGTGCCACTATCTCCTCTCTTCGCATGAAATACTGATGTTTAACTCTTCTTCTTTTGTAGTGACAACAACAAGTGTTGTACAGGCTTCGCCTCCTCCAGCTGTTGCCCCCCCACCTCTTCAAGTTACTCCTTCTGCTTCTCAACCGGGGTCGCAAGAAGAACAAATAGGAGCTCTTCAAGGCTTAGATGACCCGGCCGCTTCACAAGAGCAGAAAGCTGAAGAACTTGAGGAGGGCGAGAGGACCCCAGAGAAATTTACTGCCGATGATACAAAGCTGATTGATCTAATCACTCCGGGCAGCGATTCTTCATCAAATAAGAGGAGAAAATGTGGAATTTCGAAGAAAAAGAAGGTCACTTCTGCTAGCGATGAGAAAGCGAAAGAGGACCCAATTGCTCCTCTTTCTCCTTTTTCCCCGACTCGTTCAGGCCGACTCAAGAGGTCAACCATTAGGCCAGGGGAGGGCTCCAAAGGCGGCGGGAAGAAGAAGTAACGGGTCTGGTTTTATCCTTCTTGTTCTGCTTTTTTTGCTTTTTGCTTGTATCTAAAAACTTGTATTGACCGGAGGTTGTGCGGGTACCGGCCCCCGCTTTTTGAAACCTGCACATGTATACAAATCTTTTATAGTAATGAATAGAATGACTCTTTTTACTTGTACAATCTTTTGTCTGTATTTGTAAATGCATTTGTTCCTTATTTTCACACAAGTTTCTTTATTTTCTTTGTATGATATTGCAGTGAGCTCGTGGTATGTTGCTTGAGCGTTGTTTTTATTAATGTAGCTATATTATATTGCCCCATATCACGGCTTATTGCAATCTTCTCCATTTTGAGAAGACTTGTACTCTTACCCTGGAGAATAATTCTTCCATTTCGAGGAAATATCATTCTGCTCTAGTAGAGTGTGTCTTGTATTGGAGAAGTTTTCTTTTTTTTTAGAAATTTTTTTACACTTCAACTTTCTAAGATGGTCACTTTTATTCTTGAGAAGTGGGTTCCCCTACACGGTAAAGCGGGCCTCTGAAGAAGACTTTGATTTGTTTGCCAGAAACTTATATCTTATCGCTAAGTGGGTCCACGGGACTGCCGTCAGCTGCTTTATCGGATATTTGTTTGCACAAACGATCGCGAGCAGTTAGCTGCGGCCTAGAACCTTCTTTTTGAGAAGGTGCCCCTTCGGTGGTTCCACCAACGACTTTTTCAAGAGATAACATTTCATTTTTGGGCGTGCCTCATTATAGGGCTTTATTTGGCGCTTCAACTTTTTTGGGGAAGAATGTTCTCATTACGGAGAAATTGATATTCCCTTGAGAGTAGAAGTGTGCCTTAGAAGTGGTCTTTTTGTTTGCCTGAAAGTTACTTCTAGTAGTTAAATGGATCCATGGGGCAGACGCAAGCTACCTAATTGGATGTTCGTTTGTACGGATGGTCACAATTTGTTAGCAAGGGCCTGGTGCCTTCATTTTGGGAAGGTGCCCCTTCAGTGGTTTCACCAACCTTTTTGTTTGAGAAAAACATTTTATTTTTGGGCATGCCTCGTTGGAGGGCTTTCTTTGGCGCTTCAACTTTTTTGGGGAAGAATGTTCTCATTATGGAGAAATTGATCTTCCCTTGAGAGTAGAAGTGTGCCTCCGAAGAGGGCTTTTTTTGGCACTTCAACTTTTTTGGGGAAGAATGTTCTCATTATGGAGAAATTGATCTTCCCTTGAGAGTAGAAGTGTGCCTCCGAAGAGGGCTTTTTTTGGCACTTCAACTTTTTTGGGGAAGAATGTTCTCATTATGGAGAAATTGATCTACCAATGAGAGTAGAAGTGTGCCTCCGAAGAGTGCTTTTTTGTTTCGTTTGCCAAGAAGGTTGCATCTCACAGTTAAGTGGATCCACGGAGCAGACGCAAGCTACCTAACTGGATGTTTGTTTGCACAAACGATCACAATTAACTAGCGAGGGCCTGGAGCCTTCACTTTGGAAACGTGCCCCTTCGGTGGTCCCACCAACCTTTTTGTTGAGAGACAAGATTCCATTTTGGCTGTTTTTGTTTGCTTGCCCATGTCTTTTCACCATCTGCCTCTAAGCGATTCCTCGTTATCATTTCCAAGTACATGTTCCTTTCTTTTGCAAGTTGTTTGTTTTTTCCCAGAGAAGTGCATTTCATTGTTAAGTGAATCCACAGGGCAGGCGCAAGCTACTTAACCGGATGCCCGTTTGCATAAACGATCGCAATCAGTTAGTAAGGGCCTGGAACCTCCACGTTAGGAAGGTGCCCCTTTGGTGGAATCACCAACTATTTGTAAGAAGCACTTCTTATGTAGGAATTGAATTTGGAATTTTTGTGGCTTGACATTTGTTTGTCGAGTGATTTGTAGGAATCGCTTGGCGTTGTGATGTGTTATAAAGGTAAGCTTTGCTTTGATAGCCTGCAATATTAAATCGACATATTAGCAATATATTTAAGATATTTGCACATCGAAATGAGACAGGCATTTTATAGTAGTAGAGAACACAAGATTTATAGTAGTCCGGCCAAGAGATGGGCCTACATCCACTTAATAGTTCTTATTATTGATTCACACTGATTTTACAATGGCTTACAATACAATAATGATACATCCACAATCATTTTACAAATTTAAGCATAGCTTCTAAGTAAAATATGGATGCAAGTGATTGCTGTTCCAGGCTCTCGAAATTGGATTCCTTCGACAGTTGTGAGCTTGAAATTTCCATCAAGAAGTTTTTTGCCTATGACGTATGACCCTTCCCAGTTTGGCCCAAACACTCCTGTTGCTATCATGACCCTTTTCAAGACTAGATCCCCAATTTCAATGCTGCATTGGCGAACTTTAGAATTAAAGTGCCTGACTATCCTTTACTGATGGGCTGCAACTCTGAGCTTAGCCTCTTTCCTTCTTTCATCAAGCAAGTCAAGTGCTTTAAGTTGCAGCTTTTCATTTTCAGCTTGGTTGATATGAATTCTCCTGTGTGAGGGGACCTCTATTGCCATTGTAATCATTGCTTTTGATCCATATGCTAATGAGAATGGAGTGTGTCCAGTCGCAGTTTTGTGGGTAGTTCTGTATACCCAAAGTGCTAGTGGCAGCTTATAGACCCAACCACCTTTTTCTTTTTCCAGCTGTTTTTTGATGGTTGATTTGATAATTTTGTTCACTGCTTTCACTTGCCCGTTTGCCTACGGATGAGCCATTGCTGAGAATCTTTTTTGGATCTTGAATCGCCTGCAAAAGTCCTGGATTTCTTCGCTTTCGAATTGGGTACCATTGTCTGTGATTATCTTCTGAAGCACACCATACTTGCAAATGATATTTTTAGTCACAAAGTTTATCATCTTTTTAGAGGTAATAGTAGCCAATGGTTCAAATTCAGCCCATTTAGTGAAATAATCAACAGCAACAATAGCATATTTGATTCCGGACTTGGCAACCGGCAAAGGCCCAATAAGATCTATCCCCCAAATGGCGAATGGCCATGGATTAACCATCTGCGTTAGCTCGGTGGAAGGTGCTCTTGGGATTTTTGCAAATCTCTGGCATCTGTCACACTTTCGGGAGTAGCTAGCAGCGTCTCGATTAATATCTGGAAAAAAATACCCATAGCGGAGAATTTTCTTTGCTAGAGTTTGACCACCTGAATGATCCCTACACTCTCCTCCATGCACCTCAGCTAAAATTGTCTTAGCCTCTTCCATGGTTACACATCGGAGTAGTGGCATCGAGAATCCTCGTCTGTAGAAACAGCCGTCTTGAATTACACATGTCGGGGCTTTTCTTAACAGCTTCTGGCGCTCTTTTGAGTTTTCTGGCAGGGAGGCGTTGAGTAGAACTCCTTGATCGGGGTCATCCACGACTCCTGCTCTTGAGATACAACCATAATCCAGTCAATATCCATCTCATCAGTACTTGGAGCTAGCAAGACTTCCACAGGGACCAATCCCAATAATTGAGCTTCGCCAGAGCTTGAATATTTTGCGAGAGAATCTGCCTTCATGTTCCCTTCCCAGGGTATATGGCTTATTGTATAATGATCAAAATCATCGAGAAGCTCCTAGGCCTTTGACAAGTAGGCAGACAGACTTCCTCCTTTAGTTTGAAACTCTTTCTTGACTTGGCATACAATAAGCTCGGAATCACTGAAGGTCTGCAATACTTTGATGTTCAGTTCTTTAGCAATCTTCAAGCCGGCAACAAGAGCTTCATATTCTGCTTCATTATTTGTTGAAGGAAATTCTAATCTCAATGCATAGCACAATGACCGCCCTACGGGGGTTTCAAGCACAACCCCAGCTCCGGAACAATAGTCATTTCTAGCACCATCAACATATAATTTCCATCGGATCGGGATATCAATAGTCACCTCTTCCTTACTGTCACCTTTATCTGTGTATTCTGGAATGAAATCTGCTAAAGTTTGTCCATTGATTGCTCTTCGGGGATGGTAGGTGATATCGTATTGGCTGAGTTCAATATTCCACTTCAAAAGACGACCCGAAGTTTCAGGGCGAAATAGGACTTGCTTTAGAGGTTGATCAGTGAGGACTTTAATAGCATGAGCTTGGAAATATGGCCTCAACTTTCTAGATGCAATCAACAGACAATAGGCGAGCTTTTCCAGCTTTGAATAATTCATCAATGCCCTAGTTAATCTTTTGCTAATGTAATAAACCGGGCGCTGAACTTTTGCGTCTTCCTGTACCAATGCTGCACTGAGAGCATGAGATGAAACCGCTAAATATATGAAAAGATCTTCACCATTGCTGGGCTTAGAAAGTACTGGAGGCATTTCCATGTGATGAATCAGTTCATCAAAAGCTTTCTGATATTCAAGAGTCCATTCAAAGCTTTTCTTTCCTTTCTTCGGAGCGTCAAAGAAGGGAATGCATTTATCAGTGGCCCTGGAAATAAACCAACTCAAAGCAGCGACTTTCCCGTTGAGGCTTTGCAATTCCTTTTTTGTCCTAGGGGCTTCGACTTCTTTTAAATTAGTAATCTAAGCAGGATTAGCTTCGATTCCCCTAGCACTCACAATGAAACCCAAGAATTTTCCGGACTCTACCCCGAATGAACATTTCAGAGGATTTAGCTTCATCCCATACTTTCGGAGGACCGCGAACATTTCTGCCAAATGATCCATGTGGTCTACTGCTTTCTTCAATTTCACCAACATATCATCAACATATTCTTCCATAGTCTTGCCAATCTGGGGTTAGAACATGGCATTAACAAGTCTTTGATAAGTTGCCCCCGCATTCTTTAATCCGAAGGGCATGACTTTATAGCAGTAAAGACCAACATCAGTGACGAAGCTCGTGTCCTCCTGATCTGGCTCATGCATCATGATTTGATTATATCCTGAGTAAGCATCCATAAAAGGCAATAATTCATGCCCGACTGTTCCATCCACCAACTGATCAATCTTGGGTAACGGGAAATAGTCCTTGGGGCATGCTTTGTTTAAGTCTGAAAAGTCCATGCATACTCTCCACTTTCCATTTGCTTTTTTAACCAACACCAGATTAGAAACCCAATTTGGATAAGTGGATTCTCTGATGAAGCCATTTTCCATGAGCCGATCTACTTCTTCTTTTAATGCTGTCGACCTTTCATGACCCTGGGTTCTTCTTTTCTGCTTTACGGGTGTGAATTTTGGATCAATATTTAAAGCATGCACTGCGATTTCTGGAGATATTCCGCACATGTCGGCATGAATCCAAGCGAATACATCCAGGTTTTCTTTCAAGAATGATATCAACATATTATAAACCGTTACACCGAGTTGTGAACCCACATTCAGCACCTTGTTTGGATCATTCAGTCAACTGGTATTGGCACCGTCACTTCCAACGGCACCACTCTACTCTCCCATGCACTGGTTTTTCTGGGACCAATCTCTTTTCGTGCACCATTATGCTCACCAGTGCAGGGTCCACCCCGTAATTGCTACAAGGTGGGCTCTTTGATGCGAAGCGGAGCTGCCGCACCCTTACCCATTTCTCTCTTCTTTGCCTCCCGTAACTCTATGAGATAGCATTCTCGCCCGACATTTTGGTCCCCCTTCACAACACCGACGCCATTATCAGTGGGGAACTACATAGTCAGGCACCATGAGGCGAGAATGGCCTTGAATGCGGCAAGAGTCGGTCGACCCAAGAAGGCATTGTAAGCGGAGAATTCATCGACAATTACAAAAGTTTGTTTTCGGATCACCTTCTCTTCCCCTTCTCCAAGCTCTACAAATAATTCAATAGTCCCTATAGGCTGTTTTGGTTCTCCAGTGAACCCAACAATTTTCTGTGAGGAAGCTTTGGACATTAGCCAAGGGAATTTTCATCTGATCAAATGTCTTTCTGAAGAGGACATTGCAAGAGGCGCCGCAGTCAATAAGCACCCTTCTTACAATGGCTGGTCCGATGCCTGCAGATATCACCAAGGGATCCATGGTGGGAGCCTCAACACCAACAGAGTCTCTAGCCCGGAATATGATGTCATCGTTAAAAGTTATTTGTTGTTTTAAAGGTGTAGCCTCTTGCAAGACAAAACATTTTCTTCCGCCGGGGCATATCTCAAAGCATGAGCATATCTCTCCATCTCACCCCAACTTCTGCTCGCTGGGTGAGGACACCCTGTGATAACATTAACGACAGGCCTCTCAGACTCCTGCGCTGCAGTCCTCTCACCTGAGCCGGATTGATGAGCAGGAACTTGTTGCCCATGAGTAGATGAGGTTGGGTCACTTCTGTTTCTCTTCACATATTGTTGTAGTTTATTCTGTCTCAACAGCTCTTCAATCAAATTCTTTAAATGGCGACATTCATTAGTGTCATGGCCAAGTTGATTGTGGAACCGACAGAATCTCCCATTATGCACAACATTTTTCCCAGGCTTCATCTCAGGTGGTTTGGGGTATTCAATAGCATTCTTGGTTGCGAAAAAGATATTTTCTGGAGTATCAGTTAAGGGAGTAAAATCTGAAGGTTTAAAGTGGCGAGTTTTCTTCGCATCTTTCGGCTTTTTTCCACCGCCATTCTCCCTCTTCTGGCCACCAGATTCCTTTTTGTTAGAAGCAACATTGTTATTCTCAACTTCAATCACGACTACTTTTGCTGGCACAGGAAGGCTTTTTAAGCGCATAAATTCATCGGCCTTCTTGTAGAACTTCTCAAGTGAGTTATTCTCTTTTATCTTTATCCATTTTTCGAATTCACTTGATTTGTCAATAGCTCGCATCAAGTAAGTCAGAATCATCCGAGGCTCTGCATTGTCATCTTCGGCCAAGGCTATATTAAATCGGTTTAAGAAAGATTTGATAGACTCTCCGGGGATTTGTTCGAGGCTGGATAGTGACATTATGTCCTTGGCCTTCTAAGCATTAACGTAAACTGATCTTTGAATTTCCGAGTTAAGTCGGAGAACTGATCCACGGATCGAACTGGCAGCTTCGTGACCCAAAGTAGGGCCACTCCCTCCAAGTACACAGGAAAGTATCTGCACTTGATCTGCTCTGGCACATGTCATATGCTAGTCATACTTGTAGAACTGTTAGGATCGCTTGTCCCCCGATAAGCTGGAATAGCGGGGGGAACAAACTTCTTCGGAAATTCAGCCTTCAGAATTCTTTTAGTAAAAGGAGTCTTGCTTAGAGCAAACCCCCAGTCACTTTCATCTTCCTCCCTTCGCATGCTCTCCTTTATAATTTGTCGAATCATTCCCGAGAGGTACTCCTCATCGTTTAGAGGCCTCGCGGGACAGACGTCAGCTACTTTTTCGGAAGTTTGCCTGGACAAACGTTCACGAAGAGTTGGCTGCGGCCTTAAACCTTCAGCTTGGGGAGTGCCCCTTCGACGGTGCCAGCTGCCCTTTGAAGAATACTTTTCCCTTGGGAATCTTGAACATCCTCAGTAAAAGTTTCTTCATTATTTTCTGGTTGCTGGTTAACTCCAAGCAAAGCATTCAACCTGTTCAACATCAAAGTGTACTGGGCTTCCATTTGTTTATACAACCCAGACACTACATCATCCAATTCCGCCCTTGTGATTCCAACACTAGGAGCTGCTTGATTTGACGCTGGAGAAGTGGCGGTGTTGTCATAAGCATCTCCAGATCTAGTAGATCTACCTTTTCTTCCAGGAGCCATAATTTCGGATAGACTTCTAGTTCTTAGGGAGAGTCTTTCAACAAATCTTTGTGAAGCCATGATGAGAGCACCCCTGAGTTCAACTCTCAATGAAAGCACCAAAAATGTTAATGCTAAAAATGCACGCTAACACCCCAGTGTGAGTTGTGATATAGCGAAAGCGCCACCCGTTGGTACGGGAATTAAAAGCAAGCAGAAAATAGCAGAAAATAGTAAAGAGACAACAATTTTTATAGTGGTTCGACTCAAAGTCAAGCCTACGTCCACTTAATCTCTTCTATTATTGATTTGATTACAAATTCGCTATAGTATTCAACCCACTGTCGTGTTTGAGTCACTATGTCTTTGATCTGTTTAGGTCTCTTAACTCGTTGGAAGCCGCTGGGAGGTTGAGTCGTTAACTCATTGCAATGTTAGCTCGCCAGATGCTACAGGTCGTAAGTCGCTTGGAGTTGTGAACAGTTAAGTCGCTTGGGGTTTTGGGGTAGTTAACCCGTTGGTATGTTAGGTCGTTAAGTCGCCAGAGTTCCTAAGTCGCTCAGGCTCCTTAAGTTTCCAGGCTCATATGTCGCTCAGGCTCCCTAAGTCATCAAGACTCTTAGGTCGTTCAACTCTGTAGGTCGCTCTACATGATTAATTCGCCTTATGCCCTAGGTCGCCCTAAGGGTATCCTAGAAATACTGAGTTCTCTTCCACTAAAAACCTAAGTCCTGCTCTCCACTCACACATTGCCACGTGTTCATCCCCTTTACTTCACCAGAAACGCCACAACATAACCCGAAATCCGTTAACCGAAAACCTCCTCGTCTCCTCCAACCTCCAAAACCCATGATCAACTCCAAAAACTCCACATTCACCCAATGACTTCATGGAACCCTAAGTGGATTCATTTTTCGAGAATAATGCAATTACCAACATTCGATGATGATCGAAAGGCGAGTCGGGGTATAATCTTTCAACAGGTAGCAAAAATTGCGTGAAATTGGTTATGGGAGAATCAATGGTGAACACAATGGTCAGATGATCGGATTCACCTAGATTTGCAGTTGAAAATGATAATCGAAGATATGAGGAGGGGAATTTCGTTTTAGCTCTTGAGCTTAAATGCAACAATGGCGGCAAGATGATAAACAGTATAGTGAAGAGGGTGAAATGGCTTAGCGGCTTATATAGAAGAAAAAAGGGAAGATGAATAGGCGTGTGAGTTAGCAAGATCCTTGAGTCGCCCACGACTTAGCAAGGTTAAATCGAAGCACACGACCTATAACCTAGGCATGTACTTCGAGGGGCAAGTGTTAATCCTTTTTCTGAATGGCGACACAACTGCTTAAGAAAAGCTAGCGACTTAACGAGCTAACATAACAACGGGTTAACTATCCCAAAACCCCAAGTGACTTAACTGTTCACATCCCCAAGCGACTTACGACCTATAGCATCTGGCGAGCTAACATTGCAATGAGTTAACGACTACCTCCCAGCGACTTTCAACGAGTTAAGCGACCTAAACAGATCAACGGCATAACGACTCAAACATGATAGTGGGTTGAATACTACAACGACTCAATGAGGTAGCGACCTAGCGGGTTATGAGCCCACAGCTGCACCTAAATAAGCCGCTTCTCCCAAGTCTATCTTAAGTCACTCCACCTGATGCCCCAACGTATAGATCGCCTTCCATTCTTCATAGGTCGCTGCGACCTACCTGCCAACGCAAATGGCCAAATATACCCACTATAAGCCGTAACCCGTACCATTAGGTCGCCCGCGACCTAACTCAACTCCTAAGCCACCCACATCCTACACCACACGACCTAACTCCGAAACTCCCCTATAAATACCCTGCTTACTCCACATTGAGAAGGGGGATGATTTCTCGAACGCCAAGACTTTGCTGTTTTCACGACTTCTACAACACTTCAAATTCCAAAGACACTTCAAAGAACCTTGGGAAAAGATCAAGTTCATTCAACATGAATTCAGAGAGCTTTTCTGCATCAAAGTTCTAACTAGTTGCCTTAATTGTGTTGTAATTGAAGAATTATTGTAAAATTTGTAATCAAATCAATAATAGAAGAGATTAAGTGGACGTAGGCTTGACTTTGAGCCGAACCACTGTAAAAATTGTTGTCTCTTTACTATTTTCTGCTATTTTCTGCTTGCTTTTAATTCCCGTACCAACGGGTGGTGCTTTCGCTGTATCACAACTCACACTGGGGTGTTAGCGTTCATTTTTAGCGTTAATAGTGTATAAATTTGGATTTTAGAGCAAATCAACAAAAGTTAAGTTTGTTAGAAATAAACAAATGCTTAAATAAATAGGTTTAAATATTTATTTAGAAAGATAAGTCTTATTGAAAACATTTAATAAAGATAATAAAAGTATATACAAATATTTAAAAGTATGTTAATAATCGTTTTACAAAAATAACCAAATTTTGTTGCATTTTGTCACTTTTAATTACATTCTAAAATTACAGATTTTGATATTATTTAAATATGATTTTAAAATATAAAGAGACATGTTTTAATTTATTTAAAGAATTAAAAAGTTCAGTTTTGAACTTGGTTAACATTAATAAACAGTTTGACTAAAATGTCAAAATGTGACCGTAAAACATTTTGTCGAAAATCAACGTTTTGTCGACTAAAAGTTGTCGCATCTTTATTTTTTTATATAGAAACATATATTCAAATAGTATAAGTATTAATTAATTCACTAATCAAGTTTACTTTTACTAAACATACTTAGAAAATTCTAGAATACAATTAACAAAAAGTAAGCATGAAAAGACAAAAAAATACAAAAGTCAAAAAGTAAAACATCAAATCAAACAAACATAATTATTACTTTCTTTACTCAACACTTAAATGTAAATGAAATAAAGCAATGGTTTGAAACGTGATGTGAAGTGTTGAAAATATAAGGTTGCTTAAAAAGCAAGTAAAGGGTATTTTGGTCTTTTTACAAAATATTATTTTAATCCAAAACTTTTTCTATAGATTCCAACCACTTTCCCATTTTTCTCACACTATTTCAACCTTCTTCATCTTCCTTCTTGAAGCTCTCTGTAATGGCTTCTTCTTCTCTCTTTTCCTTAATAATTTTTTCAAAATCATATCAAATCAACTCCAAACACAACCAAACCTTACAAAGACCTTAGAATACCATTAAAACATGGTTTAGCATCTAAAAAGTGAAGAAATAATGGAGGAATGAGTGGAATAGGAGGAGGCCAAACCATTTGGAAGGTAGAAGCAAGTCGTGAAGCTCTGGAGCAAGAAAAAGAGAAGTAAGTGCCGCCATTTCATTCCAAGGAGCTAGGGGTAAATTCAAGGCGCTCTGGAAGCTCTGTCGAATTTTCCAAAGTTGGTTAAAGTTATAAAAAAATAGTGAAGTGTTGGATGATATGAATGTTGGTAGCGTAACAACCCGAAATTTTCGACCTCGAGAATTCGACACTAATACGTTCAACTGTAGAAGTACCGAGCAATCGAACATTGGAAATCCCTGATTGCTAGGTCGAGAAGAAAAGAGATAGAAGAAGAACAGAAAAAAAAACTCATAATCCTATATTTTGCAGCGGATCAAAATATAATATCAAATAATAGCATTTATACAAGAAAAGCTATAATTGTAAATTTTATAATAATACATCAGAGTACAATCATTTACACATAAACTGGACATCTATAACAACTTGTCCTAGTATACAATCAAATCAAACTCAAATACATAGCGGTAAACTCCATACGTTCCTACCATCCAGCATGCCTCCTGAGTTCCATAACGTCCTAACTTGAAGATTTGTAATACTCGGTCTGACCCGAGCATTACAATCAGATAACACCCGGGTCAGGCTAGAAACCAGCGTGAGTAAACCCATAAAATTTGAAATACCAAGTTTAAAACATAACCGAACCTCGGGTAATTTGTACTTTACTATAAGTTCTTAACTTGTTATAGTCAACACTTATTTAACAAATCTATATCTAAGTACCAAAACTTAGTTTAAATGGTCCAGATACTTCATTTATTTCATTCCAGCTTATTTGACTGCACTTATCAAATCTATAAAGAATTATCGCAGATTACAAATCGAAGTGATTTGAGGTATTTGCTGATCCTCGACCGGGTCTCTTCGAAACCAATCATCTTAAATCCAAGTTGTTTAAGTGAAAACAAATCAATTTATACTCAGAGTAACATACTCACATAGTGATTTAATTACAAATAAATAATCCATATCCAAACACCATATCACATAGCATCACAATCACATACCAAGGAAAACAAATAATCCAAGGCATTCAATATCATTTAATCATTCATAAGCAAGATAAATTGGTCACACCATTTCTAATTAATTTAAATAAATTAAATTAATTACTTCAATCACCTTTAAATCCTGCTTACTTAACATTAATTAATTACAAACCAATTAATTAATCATCCTTTAATTATCATCTTAATTAATCATCCTTAATTAATTATTCTTTAATTACATTAAGGAATTAGCCTTTAATTAATAACACAAATTAATTATCCTCTAACCATTCACATTAATTGACCTTTAATTTATTTCATTAGGTAATTAATTAGCCTTTAATTACTTAGATTAATTTTACCCTTAATTAATTTCATTTCGAAAATATTGGCATTTATAATCTATACATTTGAACCTGTTTGAAAACTAGATCAACACCTTTCTTTTGAAATCTTGTTTAATATTTACTTGGAAACTAGTTCATTTCCTTTTGCTTAACAAAATTTCCTTTTATTTAAAACAAAGCTACCAAAATTTAAACCCGAGCACAACTCAAATATTCCTGAGCTAATACCGAGCCCAGACCAAAATTTCCCATGCAACACTCGAACATTCCATCCTTCAAAAATCATGCGAACAACACGAGGAAATTCCCACACAAACCCGAGTCACCGTCTCTCTTTTCTTTTCCTAAAAAACTTTTCTTTAAATTTTAAACTGCTACAAGTTGTAAAACCCTCGCATATAACACGAAAACGGACCCGAGACAATTCCTTCATTTCCCGAGGCTAACCTCGAGACTTCTCTTCACCATCTCAAGCAAAGCTCTGATACACAGAGACACCATGTGCACGTGCACGACTGATCGCCGATGATCTGGCCACCCATACCACCATCGGCAAATCATCATTGGCCTACCCTTCCGATCCCGACCACCCAAACTAAAAATCTGGCTCGAAATCAAAATCGAGCTCAACTCACCAAACCTAGAATGAAATGGGTAGCAAAGAAAATGCCTCGACTCGTTTATTCCGATCATCGGAGTCCTCGCCACCACATCCATAGCCTCGCCGATGAGCCATGCTTCCATTCCCCCAACTCCAGTCATGTCCGATGTTCCCTTGACAATGCAAAAGCCTCGACTTCAACGTCGACCCAAATGGGTTGTTAAACCCTAAAACTCCTTCGACCTGCCACCACGGTGGCTTAAAAATCCAATGACTATTTTGCCAAAATCGCCTACCTCCAGGCTAGCTTCAGCCATGAACTCGAGGCCCCAAACCTCGTCGATCATCAGAAAATGCACAAAACCCAATTTCCGTTCAACATGCAATTTCTCTTGAAATACAAGCTTTAAAATCATGATTCTTTTTCTAAAAATCATAGATTTTGAAAACACAATAGATTATATTCATGAATCAACCAATTATTTAAATTGTGATTTCGATATAATTTAAGTTGCACTGTACTTCTTTCTTTAGGTTAAAACAAGCTTCAGATTCTTATTGAAAATAATTTTAAAATCTATATCTTGTTATTACTAACAGGTTTTGTTTATAAATCAAATCCTAAAGAGAATTAGGGGAAGAGCAATTTGATATTGAACATATTTTAAACCTGTAGAACTAAGAACAGAGCAAACATTATTATTCTAGACACACATACAAACATCAACATACATATACACATGCATTCATATTTAAACCATCGTGCAAACACTAATCGCACTTAACTTTAAGTAATTTATAGATGTATCATAATTTACCAGATTTAAACTTTTATTTTTATTTTTTTAAAGTTTGTTTGCTCACCTGTTTTTAGAGGATAGAGGACAGAGTTTATTCCTGGAATCTTGATTCTGAAGCTAAAAGCTGATTTGAATTTAACTATGTTTGAGTTGAAATCTGAGTTCACTTGATCTTAGCTTGCTTAAGCTCAGATTGGAAGGAGCTTGAAGAAATTGAAGCTGTTTTTGTTTTATATATATATATATTTGGTTTGTTATCTCAAGTTTGGTTTGAAAAATGAAAAGTTCAAAGAAAAATGAGAAAGGAGTGGAGATGATTATATGGCCTATTTTATCTTTTATTTATTATTTTAAAACAAAAATAAATAATGACACTTGTTAAATTGTATACACTTGTAAATTGCATGTAACAATAGGTTTACATTTGTAATTTTCATGAACTGAATTGTTTTTATATGCTTATATATATTTATATTATAATTTCAATTTATTTTTGTTTTTGTTAATTTATTTTGTGTTTATATTTAAATTTTCTCTCCTATTTGCCTATATATAATTTAAAAGAAAAATGATATAAAACTAATTATGCTATTAATAACCATATATACATATTATTTTTAAATCTAATTTATTTCAAAGATGTTTCCAATTGAATTTCAAATCCAAATTCTATTTAAAAATGTACTATTATAAATGTACATAACAAATTCTTGTTTTATTCGCTTGAAAAAGAATAATTATAGGTCATTTTAAATAATTTATAAAATAAGATTACCACATTATTATTGCCCAAAAATCCAGGTTGTCACAATCCTCCCCCCTTTAAATCTTTTCGTCCTTGAAAAGGAACAAAACCAGAATTTATTCAGTACTTATTATTAGATAAATTACTCTTTAAACATTTTAACTAAAAAACTCTTTTACTAATTTATTTTAAAACAATTTAAAATCTAAATAATATTACCAAAATAGTTTTTATAAAAATACTTTCATAACTCGATGTTTCCACAAGTCCATCCTCGTTCTCGTAGAAATTCGGTCATACGTTGATCAGACGTAGGACTGAAATTCTTTAAGTACCTGGTAAAACCTTTTTCAACACCCGGTGAAAATTCTTGATAAAATATTTTGTTGAAAATATAGAAAACATTATTGAAAATAATGTTATCATCTTTGGTGAGAATGCTTTGGAAATCGTCACCCCCCTCTATGGCCGCGGTTAACACAATGGCTACGTTGCCATCCCAGCAAAACCCATAGATAACTGTAGGCACTCCGCACCCCTCGATTATGCCATGGAACCCGCCATAGATCGCACCTACATCCTGGGTTACGTCGCCATCACGACAAAAATCCATGTAACTGTAGGCATCAGCGCCCTTGAATTTCGCTGCCAAATGAAACTTCACCACTCCTACATAGGTCACAAACTACATCAGTCGAGTCCCAATGTAGCCTGTAGGCTCTCACGGCCTCACGACTTTCGCTATGTCTTCATATATCATAGTCTACCGATGTTACGTTGCCATCACGGCAAAATCAAACGTAGACCGTTGGCTCTCACGGCCACACGACTTCCGCTATGGTCCGCAGTAGATCGCAGTGACATCGAGTTACACTGTGTCACAGCATAACCCAAATGTCTCTGTAGGTATCAACACCCTCGACTTTCGCTACCCAAACACATAATTCTTAGGATCTTTTGTTTGTCCGGACTTTCATCCAGGAATCAATTTAGAGCCTCCCCCTTAGGGCTCAAGGCAGAACCACCTTGTGGATCTCCTATGAAGTTCATTTCAATGGAAGCACCTTTTTCCTCAAAGCCAATCTCAAAACATTTATACTATAAACTTATAGTATCTATCAAATCTTACCCTTTATGATTCACATAAAAATCTCCATTACAAAAAATCAACATCTCAAATCGAAAGTTCCAAACTTAGCTTTCCAAACTTCCCAAAATTGATTTTCCCAAAAATCAAAAGCCTTTCCAAAATCCATAGGTTCCGAAACCTTTTCCAAAATCATTCTCATAAATATATATATATATATATATATATATATATATATATATATATATATATATATATGTATATATATATAACTTATCCTTTCCAACTTGAAAATAATCTTTGGACCATTACATAGATTCCCTTTTTATACTTCCAAATATTTTTCCAAAACCTTTTCTTCTGGTTTTAAATCCAACATAGGATGGTTTATCATATATAACAAACATATATATATATATATATATATATTACTTTACCATGTCAAATCAACAATCAAATTTGATTTTCTTTTATAAAGTTACCTACCATATCACTTACTTTTCATAAAGTGAACTACAAAAGATATCCAATTTCCACCTTTATTCATATATATTTCTCAAAATATACTTTTCTCTTCAAAAAATCATTTCTTATTTCTTTCAAAATTTCAATATCAATTTCATTTAAGTATGTACGATGTACATATACCATCCGTACGTAATATCAAATTTGATCGCTCACTCGATCCACAATTCCACTTCCGAACTAGTATCGTCCACCTAACTTCCTAGTGCGGACTTAAATCTGGTTTGTTGATCAGAAACCGTCAATCTCCTTGCACAGCCATTACTATGATAGAGAATTTCCAAAACCAATCAAAAATCCATATCTAGGGTTTGACGTCGAAAATCAAGTGAAAATCCCATCTCGGATCGATATACTATCTCGAAATTCTATGCTCGAATCTGGATCAAATCACTATGCAAATAGAATAATATACGTACAATCTACGCATTTATCTTCATTGATTATTAGCTAAATCAATCTTCTTTTTGATTCACCTTCATTTCGATTCTATTCACTTGTTCACAACCGCTTCAAATTTCCATTTGAATTATTACTTAAATTCTTATATCATTTGGTTTTTAATAATTTATCAATTTGCACTCTGACTAGCTTGAGTTTAGAAAATAGTTTGAAAATTTTAATATAGATAAGTAGGTGTGAAATAGTTATTATTTACAAAATAGCTGTAAATAGTTAAGCAGTTATAAAATAATTTTAAAATAGTTAAATGGTTGTAGAATAGTTGGATAGTTGCAAAAATAGTTGTAAAATAGTAATTAGTTTGTAAAACAGATGTAAAATAGTAATTAGTTTCAAAATAGTTGTAAAATAAGTATAAGAAAGTTTGGGCTGTTAAAAAGAAAGTTGTATAGTAAATAGCTAGGAAAATAGATTTAAAATAGTTTATATTAAAACAATTTATTTGAAAAATAGTTTTAGAGAAACTTTTTAATTTCCCAAACTCTCATTCCAATCAATTTCCAATTTCCACTTAAATTGATTCAATTCCAATTAAATTTAAATATATCTTGATTCCATTCCTAAATTCAAATTAATTTCCATTTGAATTTAAATACATTCAACTTCAATTTCACTTCCAATTAATTCAATTCAAAATTTCCATTTGAATTTATCTCGATTCCAGTCTCATCTTTAAATCGTCCCGAATTATATAAATTTGAGTAATTTTTTTTTAAATGTTGGTTTAATCTCTTAAATCAAATTAACCTTTATCTTTAATTTAACAACCTAAATCTTTAACAATTTTCAATTCTAAATCCAAATTTCAAATATTCATTTTTAATTACCTTTACTTAACTTATTTCAAAGTTCAAATAAAAGTTCAATACTTTTAAACAATTAAATCTTCAGAATTTCATTTATCTCCAAATTTTAACTTCTAACTTTGAAACCCATTCTTAAGCAATTTTAGTTTACAAATTCAATTCTTAAGTTCAAAGTGATTCCATTCTATAACTATAATTTCATTTCAAAAATCAAAATCATGTAAATAATTTCGAATTAAAGTTTAATTCCATTTATTTTCTGCAATGGATGTATATTACCTCAATCCATTTCTTAATTCAATTAAAATAATCCAATTCACAGTTTCATGGATCATTAATAACAATAGGATGATATCAGGACAAGCTAAAGTAAATAAACATTAAAATTATTTAAAACATTCACCCATAGCATCCATCAATAGCACACATTACCCATTTTCGATCTCAAATCCGTTTGGGATCACACATAACTCCCATCTCAAATCAACCCAATTAACTTCAGGTTTTTGTTATTTAACTTTGATTTTGTTCCTAATTAATTTAATTCAATTTCAAATTTCAGTTAATTTATTACAATTCCACCTTTGAATTAATTCCAATTCTATTCTCAAATAAATAAAGATAATTTTATATTAGATTGTATTGATAGAAAATATTCCATATATTGATTGACTACACACTAGTAATTCAAACATTACATCCATTTATCTAAAATAAGAGTCTTATAGAAGTCATAAATCTAGACGCCTTCTCCATTACCTAGAGGTTTGGAAAAGAACAGAGCCTTCGTATTCATACAAGAATCTAGGGACTCCCTTCCAATGGGCAAAGCCCGAACATGCACTTTTCAACAGGATGTCCCCATTTATAACATTTACCACAAAATGTTTCTACCCTTCCATCAATCTGGATAACCTTCATGCCTCCTGCAGGATGCTCCACAACCTTACTCTTCTTCCGTCTCTTAGGACAATTTCTATTGATGTGTCACGACTTCTTACAATGATAGCAAACAGTCGACTCGCTTATAGGTTCTACAGGTTTATGCTTCACCTTCCTCACTTTAGGGCAATGGTATAGGAAATTGCCCTTTCTTATGACACTTAAAGCACACGATCTTAGAGTGAAACCATTGGAATGTAACCTTCAATTCCTCCCTTGTTTTACTGCACTTGGCTACATAATGGCCCTTATTGAAACATCTGTATCAGGTGACATTATCATAAGGCCCTGGTCCAACCCTTTCCTTAACCTGTTTCTCATATTCTTGAATTACTTCTTCTCGATCCTTACGTGCAGCTGCTCTTCGCTCTCTGCGTCTAGCCTTCCATTCTTCACTCCTAACCATCTTCCTCTAAGACTGGATTGGTGGGAATTCCTTACCTATATTAGACTTAATTAGTAGAATCCCAACCTATATTCTAATTATCCCATACAATTTCAATAACCAACAACCAATTTCCTTAATATATATAATAATTACAAAGAAAACATTGCTTTATATCAAAATATAAGTTATAAAAACCAATTTTAAAACTGTTTTAAAATCTTTATATAAGAAAATAACAAATACTTCCTCATATAGAATATGCTCAACTCATTCTAGGGTATAACTGACCCTATCCTTAATGATTAAACCCACCCGAGCAAAGGTTTCGCTTAACCTTTAGCTCTAATACCAAAGTGTAGCGATCCGAAATTTTCGACCTCGAGAATTTGACACTAATACGTTCAACTATAGAAGTGCCGAGCAATCGAACGCCGGGAATCCTAGATTGTTAGGTTAAGAAGAAAAGAAAACAAAATACAGAATCCCACATTTCGCAGCGGATCAAAATATAATATCAAATAATGGAATTTATACAAGAAAAGCTATAATTGTAAATTTTATAACAATACATCAGAGTACAATCATTTACACATAAACTGGATAGTTACAACAACTTGTCCTAGACTACAATCAAATCAAATTCAAATACATAGCGGTAAACTCCATACATTCCTGCCGTCCAGCTCGCCTCCTGAGCTCCACAACGTCCTAACCTGAAGATCTGTTATACTCGATCTGACCCAAGCATTACAATCAAGTAACACCCGGGTCAGGCTGGAAACTAGCGTGAGTAAACCCATAAAATTTGAAATAACAAGTATAAAACATAACTGAACCCTAGGCATCTCGTACTTTCCTACAAGTTCTTAACTTATTATAGTCAACACTTATTTCACAAATCTATATCTAAGTACCAAAACTTAGTTTAAATGGTCCATATACGTAATTTATTTTATTCCAGCCTATTTGATTGCACATATCAAATCGTTGAAGAATTATTGTCGATTACAAATCGAAGTGGTTTCGGGTATTTGCTGATACCCGGCCCAGTCTCTTCGAAATCAATGTCATCTTAAATCCAAGTTGTTTAAGTGAAAACAAAATAATTTATACTCAGAGTAAACATTCACATAGTAATTTTATTATGGATAGATAATCCATATCCAAACACCATATCACATAGCATCACAACAGGGATAACAAATAATCCAAGGCATTCTATCATTCAATCATTCATAAGCAAGATTAATTAGTCACACAATTTCTAATTAATTTAAATAAATTAAATTAATTACTTCAATCACCTTTGAATCCTGCTTACTTAACATTAATTAATTACAAACCAATTAATTAATCATCCTTCAATTATCATTTTAATTAATTATCCTTAATTAATTATTCTTTAATTACATTAAGGAATTAGCCTCTAATTAATTACAAAAATTAATTATCCTTTAACCATTCACATTAATTAATCTTTAATTTATTTCACTAGGTAATTAACTAGCCTTTAATTACTTAGATTAATTTAACCCTCAATTAATTTCATTTCGAAAATATTTGCATTTATAATATATACATTTGAACCTGTTTGAAAACAAGATCAACACCTTTGTTTTGAAATCTAGTTTAATATTTTACTTGGAAACTAGTTCATTTCTTTTTGCTTAACAAAATTTCCTTTTATTTAAAACTTAGCTACCACCATTCAAACCCGAGCACAACTCAAATATTCCCGAGCTAACACCGAGCCCAGACCAAAATTTCCCGAGCAACACTCCAGCACTACGTCCTTCAAAAATCTTGCGAACATCCTGAGGAAATTCCCACATAAACCCGAGTCAACATCCCGAGGAAATTCCCTCGCGTACAACACGAAAATGTACCCGAGACAATTCCTTCCTTTCTCGAGACTAACCTCGAGGCTTCTCTTCACCATCTCAAAGCAAAGTTCTGATACATAGAGACACCACGTGCACGACTGATCGCCGACGATCTGGCCACCTTTACCACCATCGACAAGTTGTCATCAACCTTCCCTTCCTATCCCGACCACCCAAACTTAAAATCAAGCTCGAAATCGAAATCAAGCACAGCTCATCGAACTTGGAACGAAACATAATGCCAAGAAAACACCTCGACTAGCCTATTCCGATCATCGGTGTCCTCGCCACCACGTCCACAGCCTCGCCGATGAGCCCTGCTTCCATTCCCCCAACTCTAGTAATGTCCGATGCTCCCTTGACAATGCAAAAGCCTCGTCTTCAACGTCCACCCAAATGGGTTTTTAAAACCTAAAACTCCTTTGACCCGCCACCACAGTGGTTTAAAAATCCAGTGACTATTTTACCAAAATCACCTACCTCCAGGCTAGCTTCAGCATGAACTCGAGGCGCCAAACCTCGTCGATCATCAGAAAATACGCAAAACCCAATTTCCGTTCAACATGCAATTTCTCTTGAAATACAAGCTTAAAAATCATGATTCTTTTTCTAAAAATCATAGATTTTGAAAACACAACAGATTATATTCATGAATCAACCAATTATTTGAATCGAGATTTTGATATGATTTAAGTTTCAGTGTACTTCTTTCTCTAGGTTAAAACTAGCTTCAGATTCTTTTTGAAAATAATTTTAAAATCTACATCTTTTTATTACTAAAAGGTTTTGTTTATAAATCAAATCCTAAAGAAGATTATGGGAAGAGTAATTTGATACTGAACATATTTTAAGCCCAAGAACTAAGAACAGAGCAAACATTATTGTTCCAGACACGCATATAGACATCCACATACATATATACATGCATTCACATTTAAACCATCATGCAAACACTAATCAAACTTAACTTTAAGTAATTTCTGCATGCATCATAATTTACCAGATTTAAACTTTATTTTTATTTTTTTAAAGTTTGTTTACACACTTGTTTTTAAAGGACAGAGAACAGAGTTTATTCTTGGAATCCTGATTCTAAAGCTAAAAGTTGATTTGAATCTACAATGTTTGAGTTGAAATCTGAATTCACTTGATCTTAGCTTGCTTAAGCTCAGATTGGAAAGGAGCTTGAAGAAATTGAAGCTTTTGTTGTTTGATATATATATATATATATATATATATATATATATATATTGGTTTGTTAACTCAAGTTTGGTTTGAAAAATGAACAGATCAAAAAATGAGAAAGGAGTGGAGATATTGGTTTGTTATCTCAAGTTTGGTTTGAAAAACGAACAGATCAAAAAATGAGAAAGGAGTGGAGATGATTTTATAGCCAATTTTATCTTTTATTTATTGGTTTAAAAACAAAAAGAAATAATGACACTTGTTAAATTGTATACACTTGTAAATTGCATGTAACAATAGTTTACATTTGTAATTTGCATGAACAAAATTGTTTTTATATGTTTATATATTTATATTATAATTTCAATTTATTTTTATTTTTGTTAATGTCTTATGTGTTTATATTTAAACTTTCTCTCCTATTTGTCTACATATAATTTAAAAGAAAACTGTTATAAAACTAATTATATGCTATTAATAATCACATATGCGTTTATTATTCTACTTGATTTCTAGTAGAAACCTTGGGGGCAGCACGTAGGTAGGGTTTTGCCGAAGCTGGGTAAATTCTGTGTCGTTCTATTTCTGCATTTATTATTCTGCTATTATTTGTGCTGCTATAATTTCTGATTTATCTGTGTTGAAATAATTTTGTAAGCTTCCGCAATTAATTTTTATAATTAACAACATCACCCTATTCACCCCCCTCTAAGGTGAAATCGATCCTACACAGCATACCAGGCTCCACAAACAAAACTATAAGTGTAACGACCCGCCTTTTTGGACAGTTTAAACCGACGATCAAATACACGTGTCGATTCCAAACCATTAAAAGGGCCGATGGTTATTAGGGTAATTAAGAAAAGAAAGGGAAATAAAGAAAATGAAACAACACAGAATCTCACAGCGGAAGGCTAAAGTATAATAATAAAATAACAGTTCATGAAGCTGTTAATTAAATGAATACATTTGAAATGAATACATTTGATTATTATTATACAACATTTATCAGAGTTACATACACAGCAAATATCATACAACAATGCAGCGGAATGGAATGAATATAATAGTAGTAGATAATATACCAAATCTTCGTCTCCGTCCTCCAAGGAAATGATCTTCAACCTAAACTGAAAACTCAGGACTGACCCGAGCGTAATGAAAAGACAAACACTCGAGTCAGGACTAAATATCCTTATGAAAGTTAAATCAATCGTAAATAAATATGAGTGTAACGGCGTCGGAGATGTTTACGGGGTTTGACATCTCCTATCCAGTGTCATCATGCGTGCAATAACTTAAGAGATGTTACGGGATTTTCCATCTCTCAAGGATCCGTTAAACTATCTACTATGTAGTAATATACGCTAAGTAGATAATGTCTATCAGTAATATAAAGTATCAAAATAGCGTTAAGGCGTTACCATAATCCCCCTTAACACATTTTTATATTCCCAAAAGCATATACAAGACCGTAGTTTCCCCAAAACCGGAAGTCACCAGAGGGCAATCCATATACTCAAGGTACAAATCAAAACGTAGTGGTCGCGAATAGGATAATCAGTATGACAAGGTACATGAGGCAATACCAACTAGGATACTAGTAGTTGCGTGATCCGGACTGATGTTGGGCATAGCCAGCAGCTACCCCAACACCGCGAAACAACACTCCCAAATCAAGGGGTGCACCCAAATCGCATCACAAATGTAATAGATATGGTATCGAAGAAGTGTGTCCGCTAGAGGTGGCGAACCTCAATGGCCCGGCGCGGCTCCTGTTTTAGTCATGTCAGGGGTCATCCAATAATCGTTCTCTTTCTTCAGTCAACGCGTTCACCAAACCATCCACTTCATTCTGGATCAACACTCCGCGTATAATAGTTATTAAAGTGGTTTTCGGTATCGACAGAGAGTATGTCCATATCCGATCCCGGTCTCTTTAATAACTACGTATTATTACACCGTTGGCTATTTTACATTTCAAATCGATTCATAATTGATATCAAAATATCATATTCGCTTCAAAAATCAAATCCATTCAAATATCATCGTATCTTTCAAAATATCAGATTTCATATTTAAATTCAAGATTTAAATATAAACATTTCACCTTATTGACCAGCTTAGGATTTTAGAAAAATAGTTTTAAGTAGTTTAAAAGTAGTTTAAATAATTAAAATAGTTAAAACACTTAAAATCTTTAAAATGGATTTAAAATAGATAAATTAGTTTAAAATAATTTAAATTGGGTTAAGTAGATTTAAAATAGATTAAAATGGTTTAAGTATTCAAAATGGTTTATATAACAGAGTAATTTGGAAAACAAATTAAAACAGCTTCAAAATCAATCCATTTCAATTATAACTTTCCCAATTCAAATCAATTTCAATTTCCATTCTACCGATTCAATTTCGATTTCAATTCAAAACAATGTCAAATTTTATTTCGAATTAATTCAATTTTTCATTCACCTTTAATTTATTCGATTTCAATTTTATATACACTTTCGATTAATTCAATTTCAATTTTATATTCACTTTCAATTTATTAAATTTATAACACTTAACAAAATTATCCCTCAATATTTAAGTTTAAAACCGAATTTCAAATATGATCCAATTCCAAGCTCGATCTCAAAATATCATTTTTTATAACATTTTTACTTAGTAATATTCAAAGCTCGAATTTGAGGTTAAATCTTTAAACAAATCAATTTTCGACATTCAATCATATCCAATTTTCAAATTTAAAGTCTCAACTTAATTATTTAATAAAATTCCTTTAACCAAAATTTATTTCAACATTCCAAACTAAATTTCCGATGAATTCAATTTCTATAAATCGATTTCTATTTATAACTTTTAAATCAAAACATTTAAATAGTTTCAAATTGCCGATTTCATAATTATTAATTTAGCCAATTCGGTGTCCGTATAAAATTTTCTATCCTATGGCCAAGTAGTTATTTATTTAAATTAAATGTCAGAGATGAGTATATATTACTTAAATTAAATCACAGTATCATATGTATGCATAACAGGATATATATAAGCAAATAAACATCCAAACATTCAATTATCAACCAATAGCATCTATCAAAATACATCATCCAATAAACAATACAATTCATGGCAGTTTCATAGTTATCAATGTCAGGTAATTTAATCGCCATTCAATTTTAATTTCAATTTAACTGTCAATTAAATTTTTCAGCGGTTAATTCAAATAACAAGCTATATGACAATTAAATTTATATCAAACAACGACAAATAAAATTCATATCACTTCATAATGTCAATTTAACTAGCATAAAGATATTTAGTACAGTGTGAGCGTTATAAAACACTCACCTTGATTTTACGATTTCAAATCAAATCGAACAACGTTCGATTTGACCCAAAATTTTCTCTAGCTCCAAATGATTCCAATCCAGTTCCATTGCGTAGTGCTCGTCAATACGATTCCAACGCAAAAAGTCTCGTGCGTTTTCGACCTCGTATGAAGAAGATATGATTTTACAAAGATATCACGAATTTTAATATAAATAAATTAACAATTTCTTTTGTTAATTTACCCTCAACGAATCTTAGCCATTAGATATGCCTTCATCCGATCAAAGCCGCACGTGCTTCCTTCCCCATCTTCACGTTAGCTTCCAGGCCCGTTCGAACCCATGCCGCCACCCTAGGGTTAATTTTCGAACCTCCTCCCCTTGCTTCTACATCGATCAGGCACTCCCACAACGAAGCTCGCATGCAACACCACCCACGCCCAGAATGCGGCCCCACTCGGTCACCAATTTTCCTCGAACGGCGTGCTTGAACGCGTAGCCTTTGAGCTTGATTTGCCGACGATCTAGGGCACCAGAAACGATCATGTCCGTTCACATCGAAGATCTCAACGTGCTCTACGATGTTGTAGTTGGAGATTTCTGCTAATAATGAGTGGATCAAGAGAAAAATGAGGAGGGAGTTGGACATTTTTCGGCCATTGACTGTATGAAGGTGGCGGCCACGAACAAGCTAGGGTTTCTCAATGAAAATAATAAATAATGGAGTGCTTTTATAGAGACGATGAAAACTATTCATCCCGGGTTTTTCGAACTCCGAATTTCGCGCGATCACTGACGTTCCTAGGATTTATCCCGCGTTTCGGACACAATGGGACAGGTTTCGGAAGCTAATTCGATCGTATGTGTGAGTTACGGAAATAAACGATCAATTTTTAAATTAAATCGATTAAACGAATTTCTATGCGTTTTGGCTCGCCCCGGACAAACGATAAATCCGATTGACCTGAAATTTGAAATCTTACAATAATATCACGTTACGGATCCGATGAAACTGGTTTCGTCAAAATCCGAGACCGTTTGAAAAATGACTATTTTTAACTCGCAAAATTAATATTAAACAATTTCAACGCGTTTCGAGCTGCCACGGTCAAACGACAACTCCGATTGCTACGAAAATTGAAATCCGATAATAACTAACTATTACGGATCCAATGGAACTAGTTTTGTCCAATTCTGAGACTGTTCAAAAATTGGCTATTTTCCAGTCGATAATTAAATATTAAAATATTCAATTTTCACAAACAAATTTTAAATTCAGTTTTAAAAGTTCTACAACATCATTCTAACTTTCATATGATAAAATAAAATTTTACAAATCATTTTTAATCATAGTAAACCCATTATTCAATTTATCCAATAAATTCCAATTTTAAAATCTTATTAACTCTATTAAAATCCAAATATAACCTACATTCACTTTGTAAACCAATTTGAATCATATTAAATCAAATTTCAATTATTCACTCTATTTTCGTATATTAAATTTCAATATCAAATTAATCATATCAAATTCGGAATTTAATTTATTCAAACATTCGTAATATTAAATTTAACAAATTTGATTATTCTTAAATCACTATCTTTTGAAATATTCAAAATGAACTTATAAAATTTAACTTTTGAAACGAATTAAAATTATAGAACAACTATTTCCATTATACGGTTATTTAATTCCCATTATTAAATTATTGAATAATTTCCAAATATTTAATTTAAAATATTTTACCGGTTCAATATTCAATATTTGATTTTAAATAGATTTTACTTATCAATCAATTACTCTATTATACCCAATGAATTGCAACATTTATTATCCTATTCAACTATTGATTTCAAAGGCATTCACTAAGTAGCATTTATTTTTCATTACTTGGATAATTGTTGTCGAAATTCATTCCATTTATTATTATTCCAAACGACTTATAAAATTTTCTCTAACACTAAAATCACGAAAACTTATTAAATTAGCTATTTTAATTATCGGAAATTTACGGGTCGTTACATTCTCCCCCACTCAAAACTTTTCGTCCCCGAAAAGGAAAAAAGAAGGGAAAAAGAACTAAGTATAGAATTCAACATTAGATACATTTTATCCAAAGTTACCTACTTATAAAACAATGAAATTCCATCTATAAAGTCATTACTACACTTTTACTAAGTTATTCCAATTGCCTTTTTAACTTTAAAAGTTAGTTATCAAAACAAGTTATAAAATTTTTTAAAACTTGAAAATTTTTCTAACACCCGGATTTTACGGAAAATTTCGGCAGAGTCTCCTTTGCGCGGCTCGATCGGAAAAAATATAATAGCATATATATCACAAATATACATCTCATCTCAATGATGAGGCATCCCATATGTGGGGAAACAACATATAAATATCACCAATATCATATAAAACCGTAAACGTACCTTTTATTTAGCATTTATTAGCATTTTACTTACATTATGCGTTTAGCGTAGAAGCGAGCCCCACAACGAAGCGCATCCCCTTTGCTACCTACTAAAATGCTCAATAACTAAGTTAGAACCATGCATATAAAGATAGATCACTATACTTAGCCTACACAACATATATATAACATATTTAGCTTCAAAACTGAGATTTCAATTTCTGGACAGCAAACAAATTTTAGCTTTAGGTCATCTAAACGGTAAAATTTGACAACAGAATCTAAACAAAAGTTGTTGCATTCATTTCAGGCTTTCCGGAATGTCCAAAATCATCGAATTCGGATCATCCGTTCAAAAGTTATGGCTGTTTTACTTAGAGTATACGCCTCAGCCTGGGCAGTGTTTGCGCAGGTCCGCGACGTTCACCTATATTTCCGACCTTCTAAACGACATGAAAACACAAAACACTTAAAACAAAAGTTTTAACTTAAGTTCTTAGCTTTCCAGAAAGGGCAAGATCATCAAAATCCGATAAACCAGTCAAAAGATATGGCGAAAATACTAAAGATGTATACTACAGATTTTTACCTATTTTACACAGGCCAGCGAGTAACATTCAAGTTTTTAACCTAGTAGACGAAGGAATTTCTCAAGACACTCTAAATAAAAGTTGTGCTATAGTTTCTAAGCTTTCCGAAAAGTCCAAAATCGCCAAATTCCATTTAGCCATTTAAAAGTTATGGTTGTTTTATTTTCAGCATGTATTGGACCATTTTGGATTTTTTTTTTTCTTCCAAAATTTTGCTTTTATTATTTCAAAGTACAAACCATCAAAACATCAAATTTTCTAAAGAACAATCATAAACACAAAGCCATTTATTTTCTTATTCATCCACACAATAGGTTTACATTCAATATGTTTCCGATTTATTCAAGTTTGTTTCATTCACATTTTTAATTCAAGTCAATTTGCTTCAATTTAAATTGAATTCAATTATATTTAATTTCACTTTGCTTCAAATTTGAAGTTAATTTTTTTTTTTAAAAAAATTTTATTCCGTTTATTCAATTCCATTAACACCAATGAATTCTACTTAATCAATTATCATCCATCTAACAACCAACGCATATCAAACATTGACATCCATCCAAAATCTACACTAAATCAATTATACATTTCCATGTCAATTTTAATTTCATACACTTCCAAGCTTATAGACATTTAGTTATATTCAAATTTAATTAGTTTCCATTTACCAATTCTATATTTCATTAAGTTTAAATTTTATTCATTCACTTATATATATCATTTATTTTACCGCTTAAATTTCTTTTATATTTACAACTATCAAATAGATCTTCACATTTTATTATTCACTCTCACATTGGTATATTATTTCTCTACTTATCCTTATTAGCATTTTAAACCTTTTAAGTATTTGGTAAGTTATAGTTATGCAAATAGAATGTAGTTAAACAACATACAACTTCTTTTCATTTAAAGTTGAAATTTCAATTAATTAATTCTTAAGTCATTACTTAAATTTCACTATAATTTAATTTCACATTTACATTCACATATAGTATTTCCATTTTATATTAACATAATTGTGAATCACCTTTAAATGTTAATTTAAATTCTAATTATTTACTAACAATTTTATTTATATTTGCAAACCATTAATTAAATGCATATTTTATTATTCAAACCTATACTTGTATATTATCCAATTAACAATTCATATAACATTTTTGAACTTCTTAAATATTTTGGTAAGTTATATCTATGCTATAGAATGAAATTTAATACTATGCGAGTTTTACAGTTTCAATTTTATTTTAAGTTCATAATTTCCTAATTCTAAGGATTTCTACTTCAATTGATATTTTCACTTAGCTCTTAGGTTCATTTCTCATTTCACAATTCAGAAGTTCCTTAATGATTCAAGTCTAAATTCATTTCAATCATTTAAAAGAAATCATTAATTATTAAAGGACTTAAGAATTTCAATCCCAGTTTCATTTCAAATCAAGTTTTGAAATAATATATACTTATAATTTATATATCAAATCATACTATAGAGAATACAAAATAAAATGAAATTTGAATCAAACAAGGTTTAGACAAGCTATTAAGTGGTCTCCCCCACTCGGACTCTCGAAAATAAACGTCGATGATGCGTGCACTCATCACCGAAATCATTTTCTATCGTCAAGAGAAGGGAATATAACACTTATCATAAAAAAAAATCCTTCGAAAACAATTTCAACTCAATTATACTATCATATAATACTCGTATTATATTTTTCAAATTCTTGTAAGTCAATTTCAAACACCGGAATTTAAGTTCTCAAATCCAAGTTAAAATTCATTTATATTCATTATCAATTGTGTTTATAAGATTTCATTTTCCTAAATCCATTGTTATTTAATCAATTGTTATAAATATTGACTGATCAAATAATAACGATAATCATCTAATATTATCATCTCCTAACAATCAATTCAATCAAAATGAATAAATATTCGAATAATTCTTTTATATAAAATATATTCCAAAACAATATTGTGTTGGTTTGTCCTATTCGAGTGTTTAGAAATTCCTATCGACGCCTTGGCGTCCCAAGTATCGACCAGAATCCATAAATACTCAACGGAACAAAGTAACACAATATAAAACCATTTTATATCAAATAACAAGTACGCTCTCTCATATACACTCAACTCATTCATATAGTTTACCTCTATTTCAATGAGTTATTCCCCACTAGAGCCAAGGTTTATCGCTAAACCAAAGCTCTGATACCAACTGTAACGACCCGCCTTTTTGGACAGTTTAAACCGACGATCAAATACACGTGTCGATTCCAAACCATTAAAAGGGCCGATGGTTATTAGGGTAATTAAGAAAAGAAAGGGAAATAAAGAAAATGAAACAACACAGAATCTCACAGCGGAAGGCTAAAGTATAATAATAAAATAACAGTTCATGAAGCTGTTAATTAAATGAATACATTTGAAATGAATACATTTGATTATTATTATACAACATTTATCAGAGTTACATACACAGCAAATATCATACAACAATGCAGCGGAATGGAATGAATATAATAGTAGTAGATAATATACCAAATCTTCGTCTCCGTCCTCCAAGGAAATGATCTTCAACCTAAACTGAAAACTCAGGACTGACCCGAGCGTAATGAAAAGACAAACACTCGAGTCAGGACTAAATATCCTTATGAAAGTTAAATCAATCGTAAATAAATATGAGTGTAACGGCGTCGGAGATGTTTACGGGGTTTGACATCTCCTATCCAGTGTCATCATGCGTGCAATAACTTAAGAGATGTTACGGGATTTTCCATCTCTCAAGGATCCGTTAAACTATCTACTATGTAGTAATATACGCTAAGTAGATAATGTCTATCAGTAATATAAAGTATCAAAATAGCGTTAAGGCGTTACCATAATCCCCCTTAACACATTTTTATATTCCCAAAAGCATATACAAGACCGTAGTTTCCCCAAAACCGGAAGTCACCAGAGGGCAATCCATATACTCAAGGTACAAATCAAAACGTAGTGGTCGCGAATAGGATAATCAGTATGACAAGGTACATGAGGCAATACCAACTAGGATACTAGTAGTTGCGTGATCCGGACTGATGTTGGGCATAGCCAGCAGCTACCCCAACACCGCGAAACAACACTCCCAAATCAAGGGGTGCACCCAAATCGCATCACAAATGTAATAGATATGGTATCGAAGAAGTGTGTCCGCTAGAGGTGGCGAACCTCAATGGCCCGGCGCGGCTCCTGTTTTAGTCATGTCAGGGGTCATCCAATAATCGTTCTCTTTCTTCAGTCAACGCGTTCACCAAACCATCCACTTCATTCTGGATCAACACTCCGCGTATAATAGTTATTAAAGTGGTTTTCGGTATCGACAGAGAGTATGTCCATATCCGATCCCGGTCTCTTTAATAACTACGTATTATTACACCGTTGGCTATTTTACATTTCAAATCGATTCATAATTGATATCAAAATATCATATTCGCTTCAAAAATCAAATCCATTCAAATATCATCGTATCTTTCAAAATATCAGATTTCATATTTAAATTCAAGATTTAAATATAAACATTTCACCTTATTGACCAGCTTAGGATTTTAGAAAAATAGTTTTAAGTAGTTTAAAAGTAGTTTAAATAATTAAAATAGTTAAAACACTTAAAATCTTTAAAATGGATTTAAAATAGATAAATTAGTTTAAAATAATTTAAATTGGGTTAAGTAGATTTAAAATAGATTAAAATGGTTTAAGTATTCAAAATGGTTTATATAACAGAGTAATTTGGAAAACAAATTAAAACAGCTTCAAAATCAATCCATTTCAATTATAACTTTCCCAATTCAAATCAATTTCAATTTCCATTCTACCGATTCAATTTCGATTTCAATTCAAAACAATGTCAAATTTTATTTCGAATTAATTCAATTTTTCATTCACCTTTAATTTATTCGATTTCAATTTTATATACACTTTCGATTAATTCAATTTCAATTTTATATTCACTTTCAATTTATTAAATTTATAACACTTAACAAAATTATCCCTCAATATTTAAGTTTAAAACCGAATTTCAAATATGATCCAATTCCAAGCTCGATCTCAAAATATCATTTTTTATAACATTTTTACTTAGTAATATTCAAAGCTCGAATTTGAGGTTAAATCTTTAAACAAATCAATTTTCGACATTCAATCATATCCAATTTTCAAATTTAAAGTCTCAACTTAATTATTTAATAAAATTCCTTTAACCAAAATTTATTTCAACATTCCAAACTAAATTTCCGATGAATTCAATTTCTATAAATCGATTTCTATTTATAACTTTTAAATCAAAACATTTAAATAGTTTCAAATTGCCGATTTCATAATTATTAATTTAGCCAATTCGGTGTCCGTATAAAATTTTCTATCCTATGGCCAAGTAGTTATTTATTTAAATTAAATGTCAGAGATGAGTATATATTACTTAAATTAAATCACAGTATCATATGTATGCATAACAGGATATATATAAGCAAATAAACATCCAAACATTCAATTATCAACCAATAGCATCTATCAAAATACATCATCCAATAAACAATACAATTCATGGCAGTTTCATAGTTATCAATGTCAGGTAATTTAATCGCCATTCAATTTTAATTTCAATTTAACTGTCAATTAAATTTTTCAGCGGTTAATTCAAATAACAAGCTATATGACAATTAAATTTATATCAAACAACGACAAATAAAATTCATATCACTTCATAATGTCAATTTAACTAGCATAAAGATATTTAGTACAGTGTGAGCGTTATAAAACACTCACCTTGATTTTACGATTTCAAATCAAATCGAACAACGTTCGATTTGACCCAAAATTTTCTCTAGCTCCAAATGATTCCAATCCAGTTCCATTGCGTAGTGCTCGTCAATACGATTCCAACGCAAAAAGTCTCGTGCGTTTTCGACCTCGTATGAAGAAGATATGATTTTACAAAGATATCACGAATTTTAATATAAATAAATTAACAATTTCTTTTGTTAATTTACCCTCAACGAATCTTAGCCATTAGATATGCCTTCATCCGATCAAAGCCGCACGTGCTTCCTTCCCCATCTTCACGTTAGCTTCCAGGCCCGTTCGAACCCATGCCGCCACCCTAGGGTTAATTTTCGAACCTCCTCCCCTTGCTTCTACATCGATCAGGCACTCCCACAACGAAGCTCGCATGCAACACCACCCACGCCCAGAATGCGGCCCCACTCGGTCACCAATTTTCCTCGAACGGCGTGCTTGAACGCGTAGCCTTTGAGCTTGATTTGCCGACGATCTAGGGCACCAGAAACGATCATGTCCGTTCACATCGAAGATCTCAACGTGCTCTACGATGTTGTAGTTGGAGATTTCTGCTAATAATGAGTGGATCAAGAGAAAAATGAGGAGGGAGTTGGACATTTTTCGGCCATTGACTGTATGAAGGTGGCGGCCACGAACAAGCTAGGGTTTCTCAATGAAAATAATAAATAATGGAGTGCTTTTATAGAGACGATGAAAACTATTCATCCCGGGTTTTTCGAACTCCGAATTTCGCGCGATCACTGACGTTCCTAGGATTTATCCCGCGTTTCGGACACAATGGGACAGGTTTCGGAAGCTAATTCGATCGTATGTGTGAGTTACGGAAATAAACGATCAATTTTTAAATTAAATCGATTAAACGAATTTCTATGCGTTTTGGCTCGCCCCGGACAAACGATAAATCCGATTGACCTGAAATTTGAAATCTTACAATAATATCACGTTACAGATCCGATGAAACTGGTTTCGTCAAAATCCGAGACCGTTTGAAAAATGACTATTTTTAACTCGCAAAATTAATATTAAACAATTTCAACGCGTTTCGAGCTGCCACGGTCAAACGACAACTCCGATTGCTACGAAAATTGAAATCCGATAATAACTAACTATTACGGATCCAATGGAACTAGTTTTGTCCAATTCTGAGACTGTTCAAAAATTGGCTATTTTCCAGTCGATAATTAAATATTAAAATATTCAATTTTCACAAACAAATTTTAAATTCAGTTTTAAAAGTTCTACAACATCATTCTAACTTTCATATGATAAAATAAAATTTTACAAATCATTTTTAATCATAGTAAACCCATTATTCAATTTATCCAATAAATTCCAATTTTAAAATCTTATTAACTCTATTAAAATCCAAATATAACTTACATTCACTTTGTAAACCAATTTGAATCATATTAAATCAAATTTCAATTATTCACTCTATTTTCGTATATTAAATTTCAATATCAAATTAATCATATCAAATTCGGAATTTAATTTATTCAAACATTCGTAATATTAAATTTAACAAATTTGATTATTCTTAAATCACTATCTTTTGAAATATTCAAAATGAACTTATAAAATTTAACTTTTGAAACGAATTAAAATTATAGAACAACTATTTCCATTATACGGTTATTTAATTCCCATTATTAAATTATTGAATAATTTCCAAATATTTAATTTAAAATATTTTACCGGTTCAATATTCAATATTTGATTTTAAATAGATTTTACTTATCAATCAATTACTCTATTATACCCAATGAATTGCAACATTTATTATCCTATTCAACTATTGATTTCAAAGGCATTCACTAAGTAGCATTTATTTTTCATTACTTGGATAATTGTTGTCGAAATTCATTCCATTTATTATTATTCCAAACGACTTATAAAATTTTCTCTAACACTAAAATCACGAAAACTTATTAAATTAGCTATTTTAATTATCGGAAATTTACGGGTCGTTACAATAAGGCTAGTATCAGGGAATGGATTTCCATACAATGAGTGGGCCATTAGGGTACTGCCCATCACAGTACATCTCTACAATAATGTACCGAGGACCTCGCTGGGATCCCCTGCCACACAAGACCTGCGTGCCCCTAACCTAGATAGACCGAATATGTTATCACCCATGGTATTCCCACCCTTACAAATCGACGCTACTTCTTTCATGCACAACCATATCATATTATATAGGTTTTCAAGGATATCTAGAAAAGTGACAACATACCCTAATTGGGTTCGAACCACTTAGCCTTGCTGCATCTTCCATGTTTTAGTCGTTTTCGGTTGATGAGGCATGAGGCTAAACTTTACCTTTCAAGAAATAATTCTACTTAAAATGCTCATCGTTTACGATGTGTTGATATCATTCATCCACACAACTTGTCCTGGGTCTTGACAAATCGAATAACCATCTTCATCATCTTTACGATATTCATTCGTAACATCCAAACCATGTCGAAGTGGTTTCCAGATAATTAAATCTGATCCCAGTCTCTTCGATAATGAGATTAGCTTGTAATGATAATTAGTTATTTAATTATCAA
The DNA here is from genome assembly GCA_030765085.1 of Allium cepa. NCBI lineage: Eukaryota > Viridiplantae > Streptophyta > Magnoliopsida > Asparagales > Amaryllidaceae > Allium > Allium cepa. The sequence goes on along the minus strand of CM060942.1, from coordinate 378,098,032 downwards.
CAAAACATCCATAAGCAGTCACTAAGCCTTATTACATATTTTTTCGAAATATTTATTCTCAGAATATCTTTATAAGATATATCAATTCCTTCCAACATTTGAAAACGATTTTCAAATACTTAAATACACAATAGGATACTTCAAAACCATCTCAACACTTAAAAATATTTCCAAATTTCCATTTTTATGCTTAGGAAATTGTTACAAGTCTTATTTTCCATAATATCTTAGCATTAACTCTTCGGAGAAATTTTTTAACTTATCCCAAAGTCTCCGAAATCTCTGATAAATTTCCTCTTCTCAAAATTTCAGTCGATTATAAGCCCGATTTATGTATCTCGAGAGAATTTATAATGAAATTTTCAATCACTCCAAAACTATCTATACATATATACAATAAGTATTTAAAGAATATTAATTTATTTTTAAACCATGTTCAAGTAAAAAATATTTAAATATCAATACGACTTTTATAACAACAGTAACTTAATTTTGGATAAACAAACAAATTTTCAAAGCTGGTTTTAAAAGATAGAATTTATTAAATAAATTCTCAATATTTTAAAATCTACTTGCTACGTATTTCAACCCGAACTAGTTTCAAAATCCATAGTTTTAAATAATAAAATTTTCCATTTAATAACAAACTTAGTTTCTTAGAATTAAAAGTATATTTTTAAAACCTCATTAACCCATTCAATTTATAAATTCCGCTCAAATCACATTACATCACTTCCATTTCGATCTGCATTCAAAACATTTTTTTCTCAAAAATAGTATCTACTATTTTCTCACCCTATTTCCACACTCTAATATAAATTCACCCCATAAATTTATATTCCCTATTTATCATCCTGATATCGATTTCCTTTATTTATAAACATCGTTTACAAATTTTTATAACTCCTCTGAGTTTTTCTTATTTATAAAATTCCTTTTTTATAAATCACTCTTTTATAAATCCTATTTATAATCTTCAATCTATTTTTAATATCGACTTCAACTCCTTTTTATATTTCTCGAATATCATTTATAAATTCTTTTTATATAATTGATTTTTAAAAATGTCTATCCTAAAACAATTTACGAATAGTTAAGTACAGCTTAAAAAATTATTATTTTTAATTTTCAATTCAGTTTTCTTTAAAATATCCCAATTTCCAATATAAATATTTTTATATCTAAAATTCTTTTTTATTCCTTCGAATTCCAGAGAATAATATTTATGGTCTTTAAAAATACCAAAATCAAAGGCCAGTGCTACTATAGCATCCAATAATTCAAATTTCAATAATAATCGATAACAGATTATCTACACACATCATATATCACTATATATAAAAATTAAAAAATGTATTTGAGGAATCCAATTGGATCCCTCTAATCTATTTCCCCACATCCACGGATGTTAATACAACATAAAAATACCAATCCCACTTCGAGGGGGATATCGCGGTATAAAGGATCATCAGATACTAATATACATACTACTATATATATATAATATATATCAGTCATCAAATAATAATTATTAAATCAAAAAAGCATCAGTAATTAATTCTAATTATTTAAAATTAACATCTAGCTATCCAAAAAGAGTGAGATTTACTCACTTGATTTTTATTTGCAATCCGTCTCAATTTATATTTTCTGCACAGATTCCGTTCGATGTAAACCTCGTATAAGAAAATTTACTAATTTTATTGAACCGAGATTATAAAATTAACTAAATTAAGATTAACTTAAAATTTCAAAACTCTATAGACTAATTTAAATTACCATATTTAATTCATCTCACCAATCGTTGCTGTTCGATTTTGACTTCGACTGCTTGCCACGACCTTCTCCAACAACTAGACCACAACACAGGTGCCCACTCTCCTCTGTCGCGCCACCCATTCTTGCCTCCAGTCAACGTCGCGACTTCACTCCACTCGAGCACCCAAGGCTCATCGATCAATAAACTCCCCTTTCCTCTAGACACAAGCATGAATGCGTTTGCCTACTCCCACCTGACCTTACGAACTCCACACCAACATCGCTTCCTTCCTCGATGAACTCAACCACGACCTCGTTCAACACTCTCACCTTGAATGACTCACTGCCTCGACGCCTATCACCGGATCACGACCATAGCTCGACCGTCGACTGTGACGCACGACGCTGCCGTGCTCGAGTATGACTTGCAACATCATGGCCTAGTCTGACTTTGGAATTGAATTTGATTTTTTATTTAAACGAAACGATTTCATTTTTGTTCTTCTTTTCATAATAAAAAAGATTCGATTCTTATTCTCGAATTGATTTATCCAAGCCTCGAATTTCATTGTTGAGGAGGAAGGTCTGAAGAGTAAACGATTTGAACTCCTCTTTTTCTCCCTTTTCTTCGAATGGATTTGAATTCGTTCAAACTGAAAGGAGGAAGAAAGGGGTGCGTGCTTTTTAAAAATGAGTTATGTGTTTTAGAAGAGAAGAGATGTAAAAGCATGGACTTAACTGATCATTGATTTAATCATAATATATATATATATATATATATATATATATATATATAATATCTCATTTACCTAACTCAAAATCTCAAACATCTATCAAGGCGTGCCGCAGGGCGTTTAAAATGTTATACCCTTATTCCAAACGCAATAGAAAAGGTTTCGAGTTCTAATTCAATCGTACGGAGAAGACGTCTTTTTGGACCCAATTATTATATTGAATTTTTGATATTAATTTCAGCGCGTTTCTATTCCGCATGACCAAACGATAACTCCAAATGCCCCGGACTGCTATTTTCATGCATTGATTAAATTGACGATTTCAAAAGTTTATGAAATCACTTGAAATTCCAGTTTCAAAATCTTACTAACTAAATTATAATTCCAAATCCAATATTTAAAATCATTTAAATATTCAAAATTAACCGTCGAAAAATCCGGTCGTTACAACTCCCTCCGAGTTAAATACTTTCCTAGAATATATGTATATGTATATTTTATATTTTTTCTCACTTTGTCATCAACAAAAATGGATAAAAAATAAAAACTCCCATGAATAAAATAATTAAAAACTATAGACTCAAAATCAATAATTAAGCACTAAAATACTCGAAGCATACTAAGTTTCATGACATTAAGAATAATTATGATATAAATGATATATGAAGTCTAATAAATAAGAAAATATTTCATTTATTCAAATCAAACTGTAGATATCAAACTATCAATTAAAGTATATATAAATAAGTAATGCAAAGCAAATCAAATCCTAAGAATACTAATTATCCCAAATATACACTCCAAACTAAGTCAAATTCAAAGAGTATTAAAATATGTTATGTATATATATATATATATATATAGATATGCACATATTTATAATTTAAAACAAACCAAACAAATAGAGATTTCTTGGAACTTGAGCCCAACCGTCGAGTCCAAAGATTGGATCTGCTTTCATGACATCCCAATCGTCACTATCCATGTTGATAGAATATTCGAGGTTGTTGGTTTGATTACCTTTGATTAAGGAAGAAATCATCCATCGAAGGGAAATGAAATGATTTTATTGCTCCTTGATCATCTCCATTTGTCTTAACTCTATATGCCACTGAATTATCAAGATAAAAGCAAGAATATTCTTGAAGGATTGAAGGTTTCTTCATGATTTTCATATAATTTTCGATCTGAAAATTCATTTTTAAGAGAGAAGTTTGAGAATGAAAGGGGATGAAAGAATAGAATGAATAACTAATTTTTCTTGAAGGAATAGGCTTATATAGGAGTAAAAGGTCATTTATGATGATTGAATAATTGGTAGTTATTTTCATTTTTAAATTTAAAACATTTACCCAAGGACCAACATATGTCAATATATGGCATATAGGTATGTTGACATACATACCTGAAAATGCAAAACTTTTGTTTCTGCTACGGTTTTTGTTTTTATCTTATACCTTTATTTGTCTATAACTTCCAAAGACAATTAGAACTATATGTAACAGCAAGAACAAGATTTCACAACTAATTATACAATATTAAATGGATTCAAAAGAAATACATAAAAGTAACATGTATTTAAACTAAAAGCACATAATTTGATTTAGCAAGTCTATAGTAGACAAACCTCCCTTATGGTCGGCTGATAAGAAATACGCCCCTTATAAATCCTATGATTTAATCCACTTAAAATTCAAAATTATTTGTTGGACTTTATATTAGTTAAATACTTAATATGATGTTTGATTATGGAAGATAAAAATTAAGGTAATTAAATACAAAAGAAGATGTGATGTTACATGATTATCATGGCTATTTTTCTCCAAAATTCATTTAATTTGATCAAAATTCTTTTAGTACTTATGTATTTCGAATTAAATTGTGTTGCGCATCTGTTTCTTTTCTAAAGCAAAAATTCCAGTATTAGACCCATTCGAAAACTTATTTAACTTTAGTCATCCTTAAGAACTTATCGCAAAATTAGGTTCATTTTGACTAGCAAAATTATTTAACTTCGATGTGCATGTTTTCAAAGTGCACAGAATTATTTTCTGAAGAAAAACTGCATTTAAACATTTTTTAAGTGCATTAGTAACAAAATGTTACTATAGTAAAAATTAAATATTTTTGTAGTAAGTTTTCATAGAGGCTTATATTTGAAATAAATTGAAGTACGAGATGGATTCATGTAAAAGCCAACAAGGAATTGTAATATATCAATGTTTTAATCATAGAATTCAATATTTCAACAATGATGATACTAACTTCGATCCATGGTTCGCACATGGTTGCATGAAAACATTGTAAAGTGAAATAATAACTTACTAAATATAAATTGTAACATGCATTTTTGCATTCGATAGAAATATAATGGTATAGGATAATAATGTGCAATATGGCTATGGTTGAATCTCATGTACACCTACATATCCTTTTATAGTCTATATATCCAAATTATATATAAATATTAAGTATGTGCATACGATTTGTCCACAAATATTATATCACATAATAAGGCATCTTATACACCTCCAAAGGAATGCGAAATTTATCCTTATTGAATATGGGTATAACGACATAGGGCCTTTAAAATATATTTTTAAATGCACTCATAGTATAGTTTTTTATTCAAATTTTGAAAGTACTATTTTGAAATAATTTTTTATTATTATTATCATAATCAAGATTTATATGCATATATACAAAAAATATTATAATATATTAGTCGAATAATAAATTCTAGGAAATCATAAGAAAATATCTCTTCCATTTGATTCTTTCATTTTATTTTTCTCCCTAATTACCTCTGTTATTTCTTCTCGGATTATATCAGAATTTATTGTTACAAAGACAACTAGTATACTACTTGATTATCTTCTATTGTTTATATATAAGTCTATTACAAATATTTATACAAATGTATAATTTATCTAAAGATACTAAATAATATTATAATATGTAAATGATAGTAAAGTTGAAGAATTATCCACTCTCTCATTAAGTCTCAAAATTATGATTCTCTTGTTAAAATTCTCTCCCACTGTAGTAATTCAAGTCCATGAAGCATTTTCTTCAAAAATTTATGTTTCATATTATACGACAAACATGTTTAAATACTCATTTAATAATTAGAAGAGAAAAAATTTATCTGCTTCTCTTTATTTTCTCCAACTATATTACCTTAAAGTCCATACAATTTATAATTCCAAGTCAAGTTATTATCTCTGAATTAATATAATATTTTTGTCCATGTAATAGTGCTTTTCGTTTACACTGAATCATTGTAATATCATCATATTTTTATTTGTACTTTGCTACTTCTCATTATAAGTTGAAACAATTCACATGTTATAAACTTCTCGTTTTTCTTGAATCGTTACAAAATGAAAAATCATTGAAATATGAAATATAGGTTAATAAGTAAACATATATCAATATTAATTTCCATATATATGCGCCTAACAAAAGTTGATAGAATATTTGTTTTGAATCAACCAAATCAATGTATACATATTCATTTTTCTCACAATATCAATTGTGAAAAATAAAAAATTAGTATAACTCGTTCATTTAAGTTTTTGATTTGTCTTTTTTATTCAAATATAAAAGTTGTAATCAAAAAATAAAACTAAAATTTGGAAAAAAATAACAAGTTCAATTTTGTAGTACTATATCTAAACAAATTCACCCCCATTTCATTAAGGATTAAATAGTCTACCAATATTAAATTTAGATATCAGGCTTTTTTAATAATAGCATATGCAATGTAGTTATAAACTAGTTAAATAACAATAAAGTAGAAGAATTTCAATTTTTTCATTAAGTGCATTGCTTGTATTATATATAATAGTAACCTCGTAAAATTAAGTTATTCAAATCTTTTTATTTCCAGTGATAAATGCAAAAGTGATTCAACGAATTATGTATCCTTCTTTTATTTTATATCTATTTAGGGGTGATATACATGAACATTTAAAATCTAGTGGTTTAGAAAAATATTGGAATAGGAATAATACTGCTATTAATCCTATAATTTTAGAAAAAATTTCTCTCCTCTACTTAATTATCTCAAGCTAATTCATTTCAAATCTAATTAATTATTATAATGTTTACAATGCTCTATTAGTACTATTGTTAACCAAAAAAAGGCATCAACACCCTGGATCAAACATGAAAGCATCAGTGTAGATAATCAGCAGCACAAACCTCAGATAAACCAAAAATAAAGAGCAAAAGGAAGAAAAGAGACACATAATTTTTATTGTGGTTTAGCTGTCTCTGGCATACGTCCACTTTAGTCAATCTTTATGATGATTATACTAGTTGAATCTCTCTAGATATCAACTAGTTAGTCCTCAGATCCATGTTACAATGAGTTAGAATAAATCACAAGTTCAACGATTGACAAGAGAATCACAATAACCCCTTGATGACTTTTGTGTGGGAGAAGAAAGTTGAAGAAGTGAAGGAATTCCAGTCGAGTAATGATAGCTCTTTATCCGGAAATGACTATCTCTAGTTGCAAGTAGGTGAGTATTTATAGGGAATTTTAGTGAGTATTGGGCCAGAAGTCTAGGTGCGGAAGAGTCTAGTTGTTATGCCAAGTCATCACCCAAAATCTCAAATCAATCTGAGTCAATTCTATTGATCGCTAGCTATCCATAGGGGATGGATCGCTAGCTATCCATTAACTTAGCATATTTTTCTACGAGATGCCTTTACTTAGTGCTATGAAGGAGCTCGGAAAGTTTGTGGGTGATCGGACCTATCTTAATGGATCGCTAGCTATCCATAAGGCATGGATCGCTAACTATCCATAGGGGATGGATCGCTAGCAATCCATCTACTTAGCATATTTTTGAGTGATCTTTGTTTGGTTGTCTTCCTATCTTCCGTTTAAGTGCCATCCCAAATATCAAGTCATTTTGGGTTAGTTTGATTATATGTCTTTATGGGTCATCTGGTCCATAAGAATCATCCACGTCTCGCTCAAATCTTAACAAAATAGAAGGAAACTTGGTAGAACTACTCTAGAGGGTGTTAGGGACCCACCATAATAATTTTTGGTGGTGGAGCCCAATCTACATGGGACGCTAGCGATCCATCTAGTTAGGTCACTAGCGATCCATCAAATCAACTACATTTGATCTTTTTTTTCTTATGAGCCTTCTTCTATGTTTTCTAAATGTTCTTCCAAAATTTCAAGTCAATTCGACTTCGTATGAGTTTTGTAGGTCTATTTTAAGTTAACTACTTTAGGTTACACAGCTTGAATCAGGTGAGTTTTCATTTCTCGAGATAGATTGTTTAGTATGCTATGAAACTTGGCAAGCCTCATTAGGAAACATATTAGATCATGATGCAAGAGAAATGGAGGATCCACGGGCAAATTTTACGGATCGCTAGCAATCCATAGGTGATGGATCGTTAGCGATCCATCGCCTTAGCATGTTTTAGCATTTTTCTACTTTGGTCTTTCTCTTCTTTTCCTTCTGGTCTTCTTGGTCGTTCCTTAATTTATTTTGACTTGCTGTAGATGTTCTACTTCTCTTTTAATTCTATTGGGTTAAAAAGCCAGTTAATACTTGCCCCTTAAAGTGCGCCTTTTGAATGAAAGCTGTGCTTTACTCCAGAACAAGTTCCAGTAACGAATCACTGATTATTGAGCTTTCTAGTGGCTTTAGCCTTGGTAAGCCATCCAGTTTATTTGGACTCTTTCATTAATTACAAGTCGTTCCAAACCTATTATATCCTAGGACTCTAACTTTTCTTAGGTGCAATCCACACATCACAATCGTTCCAATTTCATTCGGAGTTATTATAGCACACATCTCTAATTAAATCACATGTTTCCAATTACATCACATATCTCTAATTGTCCCATGTTCATTTGGGATTTACTTCACAGTAAATTATTGCTTCACATCAAATTCACATTAAATATCTAAATCACATCATATATCAGAATCACATCATATATTAGTATCATAACATATCGAAATCATCGTGTGTTCATCTAGGATTTATCATTTTTACTTTGTTTATAAGTCATTAAAATCCTTTTATTAAAACAAATCAGTCTTAAGGCTCAGTCTCTCTTGACCGTTTAAGTTTAATGCATGATCTCTCCGGATTGTTTAATGTTTAGTTTAATGCGCGATCTCTCCAGATCGTTTAATGTTTTAAGTTAAGGGGATGATCCCGCTTGATCGTTTGTTTGTTAAGTTAAGAGGTATGATCTCTCCGTATCATTTTCTTATTAAGGTAAGGGTGATTAAGTAAGCCCATCCGCTCACTCTCCGGTGAGGGGACTTACTTCTTGCACTCTGATCCTGTCTCTCCGATTGGGACTCTAAGACGATCAATATTGTACAAGTCCATCTGCTTGTTCTTTGACAAGGGGACTTACACCCTACACCCTGGTCCCTTGGTGGGACTCTAAGGCGATCAATATCAGTCATCATCAATGTGGAGTTTTCAAAATTCAAATATTCAAATCAAAACAACAAACAGAAATCAAATAAGTAGAAATCAAATAAGAAGGAATCAAAATAAGTAGAAATCCAAAATTTTCACCTCAGAGATCCGAGTCAGAGCGTGCCTAAAGAGTAATCCAGGTCTCGTACATATATATGTGATCCCAGGTCATCATTGTCCTACATAGTCATCTTAGGCATCCATTTTAGGGCGTGCCTAGGGACGGCTTGGGATCCCATACACGTGTAAGCAGCCTAAGGTTATTAAAGCCAAAAAACGCATAAGCGGAGAGTAAGGGACGAAAATGCCTCTATTCCAACTATGGGATTCTGGTTTTGGCTCATAAGGTCATCCATTTGTACTCTGATTTGCTACTCTTGCTCCAACATCACCCCTTTCAATTGTTAAAGCATATCCTAGATCCAAACCTTTCATGCCCCCAAGTCATGTGGGCATTATATCAGTTTGTTTTGCTCTAACTCCAGATGCTCCTGCATTGGGTCGTACTGTTGATTCCATCATTGCCTCCAAGTATCAGTTGCTCTGGCCTTGGAGGAATGACTCCACCTCGTTCCAATCCAACTCCGGCTGCTCCTGTTTTTTCCATGTAGTTTGATTTCTATTCCATAAAGATCTAGCTATCCCTTGTTGCTCCATCCTCTACAAGAGGCTATCCGACTTATCCTATTGCCTAGGAAAGATCCAATCTTGCATCTCTTTCATCATCCTTTTCGTTTCTTTTTTAATCGCATAGAAGGTTAACGAGAAATTGCGGACACCTCTTGGCTGTCCCCAAGCACCGGTTAACTTGCTACAGCTCTAAATCTAGTATCAAGCCTACTCATCTTCTCTAAATCTTAGATTCGAACTTTAGTTCTTCAGATCTCATTCAAGTTTCTCTGTGATAGCACCAAAATATTAACCCAAAAAATGGATCAACACCATGGATCAAGTATGAAAGCACTAGTGTATATAATCAGCAGCACAAATCTCAGATAAACAACAAATAAAGAGCAGAAGCAAGAAAAGAGATAATACTTTCATAGTTTATCGGCTGCCTCTGGCCTATGTCCACTTTAATCAATCTTTATTAGGATTATACTAGTTGAATCTCTCTAGATATCAACTACTTAGTCCTTAGATCTAAGTTACAATGAGTTAGAATAAGTCATAAGTTTAAGGGCTGACTGGAGAATCATAGTAACCCCTTTGATGACTATTGTAAGGGAGAAGAAATTTGAAGAAGTGAAGGAATTCCAGTCAATTAATGGCAGCTCTCTATTCGAAAAGGATCCATCTCTAGTTGTAGTTAGGTGAGCATTTATAGGGAAGTTTAGCGAGTATTGGGCAAGAAGTCCAGGTGTAGAAGAGCCAGTTGTTATGCCAAGTCATCACAAAAAAATTCAATTCAATCTAAGTCATTTCCGTGGAACGCTAGCTATCCATAGGGGGATGGATCTCTAGATATTCATCAACTTTGCATAGTTTTCTACCAAATGCTTTTACTTAATGCTATGAAGGAGCTCGAAAAGTTTGAGGGCAATCCGAACTATATTGGTGGATCGCTAGCTATCCATAAAGGATGAATCGCTTGCTATCCATCCACTTAGCATATTTTTGAGTGATCTTTTTTTGGTCGTTTTCCTTTCTTCTGTTTAAGTGCTTTGCCAAATATCAAGTCATTTGTAGTTAGTTTGATTATCTGTCTTCATGGGTCATCTAGTCTAGAAGAATCATTCATATCTCACTAAATCTTAATGAAATCGAACGAAACTTGGCAGGAACACTCAAGAGGTGTTAGGGACCCACCATAAAAATATGAGGTGATGGGGCCCACTCTAGATAGGTCGATAGCGATCCATCAAGTTAGGCTGTTAGAAATCCATCAAATCAACTCCAATTGATATATTTTTATTCTTCTTCTATGTTTTTGAAATGTTTTTTTGAATTTTCAAGTCATTTCGACTTCGTGTTAGTTCTATAGGTCCATTTTAAGTTAACTGCTTTTGGTCAAACAGCTTGAATCAATTGAGTTTTCACTTCTCGAGCTAGTTTGTTTGGCATGCTATGAAACTTGGCAAGCATCTCTAGAGAACATACTTTATCATGATGAAATACTAATGGAGGATCCACGGGCAAGCTTTATGGATCGCTACTGATCCATAGGTGATGGATCGCTAGCGATCCATTGCCTTGGATTATTTGGCATTTTTCTTCTTCAGCCTTTCTCTTCTTTTCTTTCTGGTCTTATTAGTCGTTCCTTGAGATATTTTGACTTATTGTAGATGTTCTAATTCTATTAGGTTGAAAACCTAGTTTACAAATATTCCACTATTTTAAATTCAAATAACAACATTTAGTACTATTCATGGTTACGAGGGTTATGACACACAATTCATGCTAAATATTTATGCAAAACATTTTCTTAAATTAGATGTTGCAACTTAGAAATAAAATTTCAACTGGGGATATGATGTAATTAAGTCTATTGTAGATAACTGAAAGTTTCAGGCTAATTTTCTTAATGCCAAAATTAAAGTTGGCATTTAAATGGTGCTTACCAAGTGAATGAGGGCATTAGTATAGTGACCTATTGCTAAACATGCATGTAAGTATGATAATAACAACAGCGAATATCACTAACTTTGAGTTTTGCAGGAAAAGTAAAGTTATAAGGAGTAAGAAAGTAATGAAACCTTTGTTCTAAAGAACAAAAGCTACTTTCATGCAGAGGGAGGAAAAATGTTGGCTATAAAACCTACTAAAGAGCAGAAGTATGAAAGAAGACTAATATGATTGAGGTTTCAATGAAGAAACAGGCCATGACATCATAAAGGACGTAAAAGGGTGCATTGATGGCATTGAGCAGATATCGAAGGTGTCGAAGGCATCAACTACACATACAGTACAAAAGCCTTTGACCTACATGGAAATAGATAGACCCTTCCACTACTACCAAACTTTGGACATAGATAAACAAGCAAGAATGACTTCGAAAACCCTTTTAAAGGTAGCCAATAGTGCTCTCCCAACTACATGCCAGACCTTTCGAAGCCAAAGGTTTTGCCCCCATCATAGCCTTTTCGAAAGCATATGGAAACCTTTTGAACCGATCGAATTCCATAATATTAAAAGAAGATTCCACAACACCTCATAAGAATGCATTTAGGGGCTACTCAACATCATCGAAACCATTAACAATTGAATACCTTTAAGACTAATATAATTGACCTATCGACAGTGTCGACAACCCCAAACTTACGTTCACTAAAAATAAAATGGTGAAGAGGCATCCAAGTTACCTTTTGATAGTGTCAAAAGGTGATGCGAAGGAAGCAGTACATAGAAATCAACAGAGGCAAAAGGATGATAAAGGCCCTTTCGACTCAGTCAAAAAGGTTTAGAAAGGATAAAGGAACTACTAGAGTAAGACAAGAAGAGCAAAGAATACCTTCTGATAATGTAAAAAGAAAGCATGGCCTTCAACTATGGAAAAAGGCATAAAATATCATATAAAAGGGGTCCTTTCAACCTATTCGAAAGAAAGAACACGAGGGGGCCTCCAGCATCTATAAATAAGACCTAAGGAGTCCTATTTTGGGGAATGGATTCTGGAATCCTGAATTCATTCTCTTTACTCTACTTTCTTAGTGACAGTTGTATTTGGAAGAAACTCTAGATCAAATTAGGAAAAAGGCTCAATATCTTGTAACTTATTTTAGATTATGAATAAAAATGGGAGATGGCTTGTTCAATAAGTATACCGGTGATGAGGAAGATCATTAGCTAGACTAATGATCAACTGCGTATGATTCTTACCTTTTTATGATGATCTCCTTTTTTTCTATGCCGTGTATAAAATCAACTTGGGCATTTCCAGTCAAAACACATCACCACTGGAACCTACAAGATGATGGGGTATCGACCATGTTGAGTGCATAAGTCTTGGGAATACCTAAATTGATCTTATACAAGGTAACAAAGTGAATTGTGGGCAATAATAAGCTAGGATTGCTTCGAAAAGAATATTTCCAGAAGGAATCTTAGTTTACATTTTCTTAACAGTCATACACGGTGGAACTCATTCGAAGGGGATTAACCCTTTGGGACACAAATAAACCTTTTGAAGGGGATCCATGGTAAGAACAGCGAAACGATGGGGTCGAAAGCCACTGAGACATACTGATGAAGTAAGCATCCCCTTTTGACATAATCGAAAGGTCTTGAATGTTACCTTTCAACACGATCGAATGGGGTGGAACATAAAGATGTAAGGCTATTTCAACTCACTGGGAGGATGAGACTCAATAAAATGATGATATCAAAAACTATACCTCAAAATCAACTTTTTGAGGCCTTTCGACCGTACTAAACTGGTCGAAGGTTTAAGATAACTACATTAACTGATTCGATCAAGCCAATATGGTGGAAAGATAGAGCTATTACCTTAAATCATTTAGACCGAATCACTGTAGTCGAAAGGCATGTTTGCGAAAGAGAGAATCCTTTCAACAACATTGTCTTGTTCAAAATTAAATTATGTTATGAATAGCATTGGGGATGTTAAAATGATTTTTTGTTAGCCGCTGCCATATATCTTTTGGGATGTTGACAAGTTTTCTTATTAACACCAATATTGGAAACATTAAAAAAGATTATTTAACTTTAGCCATCCTTAAGAACTTATCATAAAATTTGGTTTATTTGGACCAAAATTTATTTTTGCTTCTACGTGCATGTTTTCAAAGTGCACAGGCATTAATTTCTAAAAGAAAGCAGCATTTAAAGATTTTTTAAGTGCATAAGTGCAAAATGTTACTATAGTGAAAATTCAAAAAATTTGTAGTAATTTTTCATGAAGGCTTAAACTTGAAATAAATTGAAGTACGAGATGGATTCATGAAAAACACACAAGGAGTTATAATATATTATGTTTTCATAATAGATTTCAATTTTGATATTCCTAGTACTGATCCATAATTCACGCATAGTAGCATGAAAACATTATAAAATGAAATAATAATTTAGTAAATATAAATTATAACATGTATTTTTTGCATTCAATAGAAATATAACAGTATATGACAATAATACGGAACAAGACTATGGTTGAATCTCATGTACACCTACCTATCCTCCTATAGTCTATATATCAAAATTCTATATACATATTTTGTATGTGCGTATGATTTTTCCAAAAAAATTATATCACATAATAACCTAGATGCAACTTCTACACCTTCAAAAGAATGGAAAATTTATCCTTACTGAATAAGAGTCAAACTACACATGGCCTTTAAACTATTTTTTTAGATGGACTTATTATATTTTTTTTAATCAAATTATGCAAGTACTATTTTGAGATAAAAATATATTATTTTTAACTATTATATTCCGAATACATATATACATATATACATAATTTTGTATAATACATTAATGAATAATAAATAGTAGGTAATCATAAGAAAGTACCCTTTTCCATTTGATTCTTTCATTTTATTTTCAATTCCCCTATTTTTTCTCTTAGATCCTCTCAGAATTTACTATAGCAAAATGTAACGACCTGGAGTTTCGAACACTTCGTATTTAAATATCTGAATTATTTAAAATTAGTATCTAAGATTTACTATGATTAAATGTGATTTTATACCTTGTTAAACACTTTTTAATCAATAACTAATGAGATAATATTGAAATGTGTTTAAAAAAATATATACTTTGTAGAAATACTGAAAATGTGACCGGTAAAATTTTTGTTAAAAATCAACTTTTCATTCAATTCAAGTTGTATAAATATTTTGTTATTTATATAGTAGCAGATGTGCATATAAACAAGAATTAAATACATCTCTTTTAGCAATAAAAGATTAACTAAACTAGATTTAATTAGTAAAAGTAAGTGTAGACATAAGGCACTAAAAGGAATTTAAATGATGTAGTGCTTTAAGGAGAGTACGGTTGTTTAAGAGCATGGTTTCTATGTGCCTAAGGCATGGCTTTGGAATAAGGAGTCCTCTTTACTTCGTAGCTAAGGAGGAGTTTGTATGATCTTTTCCATCTCATTCTCAACTCTATAAATATTTACACACACCTTCTCATTTATTCACAAACCAAATGATACTTTTCTTACACGTCTTCCTCTTCACAATGTAATATTTCCCCCTGTTTTTCCCCTTGTGCCGAGAGCAAGTAGGGGGATTAAGGCCTTAGATTGCGTACTAAAGGAGGATGAAAGTTTTAGGCCGTGTGCTATATAGTTGAGCTAGGAGGTTATCGCATGAGCAATAAGGTGCGGTAGAGGTGATGGACGAGAGCTTGGGGAAAGGTGGTGGTGGTGGTTGTTCACTACGATGGAGGGAGAAGGTCACATGCTAGGAAAATTAGAAAAGTGTTAGTGGAAGTGATTGGAGATGTATTTAATTATTTCAATGTGGGTAGGAAGTGTTTGGAATAAATAGAAGTGAGTTATTATCACTTTAAATAAAATTTTAAATTGATAGTTAGATGTTTAATAAAACATGTTAATATTGCTTGCTACTATTTATGATAAAATAAACTAACTATTAAAAGTTATGACCCTTGATTACATGCTTCAAAAAGTATGTAATTGTTAAAATAGTTGTCTTAAAGAGAATGGAATTATATTGTTTAAATTAAGCACATTTAAACATCTAAAATGGACATGATTATTGGTACATATCATAATACATGTTTAGTAGTGATATGGTTTGAGTCTAGAATCTTATATTCGTATAAAATTGAATGACACTCAATTTTGAATTAAATACAAAACTGTCCATATAGCGATAGTTGCTATAAAACACACTTTGAAATCTCTCAAATTTTATTTGTGAAAAGTTGTGATTTAAGAGCATAATTTGATATAAAAAATTGGTTGATTTATACACTTTTATAAGTTTTTGGAAAAAATAAGGTATAGGCTTTGTAAAGTTGTAGAAAATATTAACAAAGCTAAGAAAGTTTGATGTAAAAGGTCAGTATATCGACACTTCTAAAGAACTTATTTTTGGAAAATAACATTTACTTTTGTAGAAACATTCTTAGGGTTTTCTTTACCTTTTTAACAAATTAATAACATATTTTTCTTATTCCAAAAGTTTTGAAGTTTAATTCATTTGATAGCTAGTCGAATGAAGAGGAAAACGTTATAGCGAAACAGTGGCTTTATGAACATTTTCGTAAAATACCGAAATAGTGGCTATATGAACATTTTGGTAAAATACCTTGTTATCGAGAATTTATAAAAAATATTTGGAAGATATTCTTTGGAATTTTTCTTTAAGTTTTGCAAGTACCTAAAGTATAGTAACTATTGTAAAAAAATGGATTAAAAAATCATTTGTTAAGACATCGAAATCTGGGTGGAAAGTTGTAGCGAATTCACATTAAACAACAACGCGGGACTTTTGGCACTTCTGAAGTGTTATCTTTGTTTCTGAGATATTTTTGAGCTTTGCAAATTATTTTGGAGCACTTGCAAGAATGCTACCTTTGCTGTTTGAAACTATAATTTGTTTTAAAATGATATTTAATTTACGTATTTTTCTCTAATCTTTTACGACAGTTTTCTATCTTATAACTAAGTGTTTAAAATTGATTTCAATAAATATATTTTAGCCTATTAATTATGAATTTTTAAACAAAGCAGCCTTTAAAATAAATTTTTTCGATTTATTTCAAAATTCCTTATTTTTGCATACTATTTTATATAAATAATTACATATTTTTAAGTAATTTGCATAGTATTTTATCATATTAATTAGTATTTTAAAGATATATATATTAAATACTAAGTTTAGTATTTTATAAACGTAATAAAGGAGATTTGGGTCTTAAACACATAAGTTAAAAAAATAGTTTTGTGGGATTACTTAAAAGTGCATTACCTTAATTAATAAGGGTAGGTATGCTTCGATCTTTTAATAAATATTTTTGAAGTCAATAGTAAGAATTAATATGGTTTTGCGTTGTCATAAATAGTATTTCATTAACAATTATTTTTAACCCATGTACAAATTACATTTAGAGAGATTATAAGACATTACCGTAAATATTTTATAGATCGCTATAAAATGAATGATTTGGGTTTATTGTGACAAATGTTTGAGTAAGAGTTGTCTTTCACCCTTAAAATGAAATTAAACCTTTAAATAAGAGTTTAAAAGATAATGATTAGATGTGAAGTGTTTTGGGTTGTTGTAAACAATATTTTTAGTAACATTTGTTTTTAACCCTTGAATTATATTTTAAAGTGAAATAATTTAACAAGTATAATTAGATTTTTAATAATGGAGTTTCAAAGATAATAACAAGTATTGAAATCTTTTATAAAAAGATAGGAAAAGTTATATAGAAAAGTGAAGGCGTTTATAGTAATAATATTTTAGTAATATTTAGTTTTAACCTCTTTGATTACATTTTAGGTAAGTAAAACTTGTCATGTGATTTGTGAAAATACTTATACAGTAGAGATAAGTATATGAATACATCTTAAGTATTAAAATGATTATAAGGTTATAGTAGAGTACAAGTGTATATATTTTATTAAGATAAATTATATATATAAGTATGTAAAGGAAGTTTTAATTAATAAAGAAGTATCAATTAATATAGGAAGTTTGATTAATAAAAGAAGTTAATTAGAGAAAATAATGTTGTACTAATAAATTTTAGTTAGCAAAGGATAAATTAATTAAAAAGGGATTAAAAGTCGTTTTGGTAACTTGATCGTGTTTGGATGAATTGATGGTGCTTGTACGTTTACTTTCTTATGAAAAGTTTACCAGAATTAGTTTCTTTATGCGATCATTTACTTTACTGTTGGACATGCCTAACTTTATCGCTTTAGTCTTGGAATGACCGGGATTAGTAGGTGTTCTATTTATCGAAAACCACGTCAAGGCTAAGATATGTGTTATATGTTTTGGGTGTGGAATGATGGAATCTATCATGGTTTCAAAATCTATTGAGATAATGGAATCCATGTGGGATTCGTTAGTTGTCGAGTATTTAAGAGTTGTGTGAAGATGCCGAAAATAGCCTCGACATTGGAAAATGACAAAACACAGAGTAAGCTGTATATCCTGAGGTTTAGCTAACCCATGGGCGGTACATCAACTCTATATCTTGAGTATGCTTATCGATATGTTGCGCATATGGAGTTGATGGTACTTGATATTGATGAGAGTGTTCGGATGATGTCCCAATTGTGTTTACCATATGATATATTTTATCTAGAGATATGCGGTGTTTGGAAGGTAGTTCGTAATACTTGTCATAAGTGATCGGTCTCAGTTTACTGAGGAGGTCACCGTGGAAAATGCATTTATGTGAACATCCCTTGATGATTTCATTTATATACCTAAATATGCTATTAAATATAACCAATGTAACCATTTCAGCTCTGTATATATTTATACCAGACACCCTAGGCATTATTATAATATCACTGGAGTTGCTAATAGAAATGATTTGGTTACCGTAAGGAAAAAACCAATCTGTGTAGCATGGTCTTAAGAGATACTTATATTTTAAAAAGGTTTTATAACATTAAATAATTCGTGTCTTATGAGTTTCTCATGTTGGTTTACCAAACTTGTACCAACATGAATTTCTAAGCATAGTAATTAGGTAACAAATTAATTAAATAATAAAATAACTCTGTGAAATTTTCAGAATCGGACTGTGGGAGTAGCAACTTTGTGTCTATGGCGATTTTTTGATCGATTTTCATATATAGAACTTCACAATCTGAGTTAGTATAAAGATGATACACACGAAACAAGAAACGAACAAAAAAAAAAGGGCAGGTCGAGCCTAGTATCGACACTCCCGTGGGCTAGGTCAACCTTGAGCTCGACTTATGATGTGTAAGGGTCGACATGGCGGTCGAGCCGCCTTCCTATATGGCCGAGAAGCAATCCTGAAGCATATATGACATGTTTTGTTGGTTTTTCTCTCATCCAGTGCGTCCGTTCTCCTATCCGATGGCTGCTATTTAACCTATAACATGGTTGCATCCTATTCAATCTCCAAATCCAATGGTCTGAGATCCACTTCTACCCCTATAAATAAGACCATAGACTAAGCACTTTTTCTCATTTTAGTTTTTCTCCGCTTGGGTTCGCCTTTTCAAGAAGGACCATAAAAGGAATAATTTTTCAAGGAGAGGATCTTTATAATAAAAAGTATTTAATACCATACAAGTGGATCTGGGAAGGCAAAGGAAAAGAGCTAGGGACCACAGGTGAGTGATTGTATTTCTTTTAAGATTTCTCTAAGTAATTTAGAATAATAGGGTTTCTAATAGTTGTAGTTTTACTACGATTTTTGGAATAACCTTTTTAGTAGTTATATTTACAGTTTTTAGAACTATTTTCAATCTATTTCCTTTTAGCTATTCTTTTTAGTAATTTTTTATTTCTGTTAATTATAGCTTTCCATTTATTTATAGTTTATTTACAGTATTTTAGTTTATTTACTTTTATTTATACGTTATTTAGATCTTCTTTTTACGCTTTGGATTTTCTCCTTTTTTCAATTTTCTTTTATTTCTCCTTCTTTGCGTATGGATTAGAATAGGATTAATGCGTATATGGATTAAATTGTAAGAAAACTGAAATAACGGAATACAAGATATAAATTTCAAAGGCTGTAATATAAATGGAATTGGACTGAAATTACGCCTAGTTATGAAGTTAATTGGACCGAATTAAAAATATTGGCCTAGTTATAACTTAGAATTATAACTAAAAAGAGAAAAAGATGAAAGAAGCTTATTTTCGCACTTGATCCATGGGTTAAGTAATAATCATGATTATAACGTAGGTTTTAATAAGAAAACGAATAGAATAAGGCTTAGTTTATGACTCGGGTGAAATTAATAAGCACAAATAGTAGAGAAAAATGTAAAGGCTTATTTAAATAATTTACCTAATTTAATAAGAAAAAATGAAAGTAGGATTTGTAGCAAATATCATTTTTTATTAGAAAAAACGGTGGTCTTACATTAGCCTGAAGCGAGACAAGGGCATGCTTACGCTCAAAAGGAAGTAATTGGTCAATTAAGTCCAAATCATGGGGATTTGGATAAGGGCCGCAACAAGATATTGTTTGGAAGATGGGCCAATACCAACAACATTTCCTCTATTTTGTATGACATACGGTGATCGCACGTAAGCCTGAAGTAGGATGAGGAGAAGCTTATGTTGGAGTTTGAGGTAAGAAGAAGACCCAATAGGCGGAGCAAAAGGTGGCATGGACATGTTGGTAGTTACGCATGCGACTTCCGTTTGGGTGCTTAGTAATAGCTTAATTTGAGTTCCAAGCGCTTAGTATAAGTGTCTTTCGTAGACACCATTGCCTTCTGCGTAGAGAGCTATATATGTCGCCTGGTCCACAGTAACATGCTATGTAGGGAGTTATATATCGTATTGGGTCCACAGTAAATAAATACCTTCTGTGTAAGAAGCTATATGTGTCGTCTGGTCTATAGTAACATTCTATGCAGGGTGTTATATAGCAGCTGGTTCACAGAAAGGTACTGTGGAGTAGCAGGCCAATCAAAAGGGTAGGATTAGGGTTACATCCTAATTACAGGATTAGGAATTCCGCCTAGTCAAAGCAGAAATCAAGGACAAGTGCAAACAATCAAAGTTAAACTATCTTATAGTTAATCATATTTATTTCCAGTTTATCTCTTTCATATTTCCTTTATTTCCTTTTGTATATACTAGAACTATTGAAGAGTCCATTACTTTTACCTTGCTTTAAGATTCTAGTAGTTGCTACCAATCACCATCCCTTTAGTCTGACCCACTACTCTACTTTTTCCTTTTCCCTCATATGTAATCATGGGAGAGGGCAGTAGATTGCAGTTGCTCAGAGGTTTCATGGAGAAGATTCTACTATGTATTTCCCTACTTTTTTAGCTTTTGGTTCTTTCTTTGTACTGGCACTTAAAAGGGATATTTATACTCTGATTTTTTATTGAGACTATGAGTTTTTATTTCATGAGACATATTGATTTTTGAGAAATGTATGTTGTATTTGGTATTTGACTAAAGAAATTATGAAGTTTTTGTTCTGAATAATTTATTATTTTAGTTTCCGCTATTTTTACCTATTTTTGTCTTGTGAATCTTAGTTTCTATTAGTTTCAGATATATCTCCTATGCACCATGCCTTTTAATTTGTCCTTTTGGGAATATTAAGGGGTGTAGGTTGTTTCATTTGGTATCAGAGCCTAAGGTCGTAGGACTCCTAAAAAATTATTTTTAAAAGTAAAGTATTTTCGAAAATAACTTGTTTCAAAAGTATTTTTCAGAAAAGAACTCTTAGAAATAGTTTTTAAGTATAAAAGAGTATTTATAAAAATCCCCTCAAAGTCTAGTTCAACCTTCTTTCGAATCTAAGTTTCCTTTTCTTTGCATAGCATGGCTGACTGGTTCCATTGAGCTATGGTACCAGAGGTGAAGGGGCAAGCGCCCAATACAACACTGGTAGGTGGAAATCTCTTTAATCCACCTACACCAGTCGATTTTTCTACTCTATGCAAGGACATCACTAGTACAAGGGGCGGAACGTTTTCTAGCACGAAGGATTTCAAGGAGATACAAGCTAGGTTGGAAGATATATGGCGAAGGTTTAGGCGGTTAGGCTTGGAGGACCGACAGCAAATTCATTCTACTTATTGGAAGAAGAAGGAAGAACTTAAGGAGGTTCCTATAAGCTCTAAGAAATAGTGGTGGAAGGGAAAGAAGGATAAGAGGAAAAAAAGGGGACCTCGAAAGCAAATCCAGAAAAATAGGAAATATAAGAGCTATAGAATGAACGGTCATTGCGTTAAAGACTGTAAGAAGGCAGGAATGAAGGGAAGGTGTTTCAATTGTGGACAGCTTGGTCACTTCAGTAAGTTTTTCCCTCAGAAGACGGGGCGGGAGCGAGTACACCTACAATGCAGATTCAGGCTTCGGATGTAACACCTTCCAATAGTGGAACAGATCGAGGTAGGAAAATTTAATTTCCATTTACAATTTTCCCATTCAGACTCTTTTCGATCTTAGAGCATCACACTCTTCCACCTCTAGTTCTTCGGTAGATTGTTTGCACTTAGACATCTTTTTAGTGGTAGATCCAATTGTTGTTTCAAACCCCATGGGAGGATCAGCACTCTTGTCCATGGTTTGTAGGGATTTGAACTTTTTTATCCTAGGTGTAGAATTTGGCTATGACTCCTATATTTTGGGATTTTCGGGGTATGGGATGATTTTGGAAATGTATTGTATCCACATATGGAGCTATATTAGATTATGAGATGTAACATTCCGCCTTTTCGCATGCTTTAAATCGACACACATGCCAATTCAATCCATACGGAAGGGCGGATTGTTATGGGGTAAATAAGAAAAAAACAAGAAAGAAATAAAATGAAACAGAATCTCACAGCGGAAGGATAAAATATAATAATCAAATATACAGTTTATAAAGATGTTTACAAAAACATTTGATTATATTTATATAATACATATCAAAGTTACACATACCAATAATAATGCAGCGGGACAGTATGAGTGTAGTGCAATAATAAATAATAATAATAGAAATCTCCGTCTTCGTCCTCCAGAGCTAAAGTCTTCGGTCTTGAAACGCTCAGACTGACCTGAGCGAATTGAAAGGACAAAATACTCGAGTCACAACTAAAAGATCTTATGTAAGTTAAATCAACAGGAATAAATATGAGTGCAGTAACTCAAGTGATGCTCGAGATTTACATCTCCTAAGGATCCGTTAAACTATTTACTATGTAGTATATTGTGCTATTATAATAGTGTCTAATTGTAAAATAAACTTACTTTTAAATAGCGTTAAGGGGTTACCCATGTAGCCCTTAACACAAAATATATTCCCATAGTCTATACAGTACCGTAATCTCCCCCGTACTGAGCGTCGTCAGAGTGCACTCCATAGGTATGGTACAAAACAAAATCGTATAAGGCGCGCTAGGGTAGGTGACACGGCACAACTAGGCAATGCCAGGGTAGATATACCAATTGCTATCCGGGCTGGTGGTAACGCGTAGCCTCATCTACCGCCCACCTCAGACAAACTCCCCTTAAAATCAAAGAAATCAAAAGTGGCCACCGAATCAATCCAAAGTCAGAGTATAATATCGAAGAGGAGTATCCGATAAAGGGCGCTAACCCCCTTGGCCCGAGAATCGCTCCTGTTTTAGCCACCTTAAGCCAATTCAAGGGAGTCGGGTCCACGTATTTACCTCAAAGGAAACTCCGCCACCATCTTACTTCATTCTGAAATCTCCACCGCGTACACGGTTGTTAAAGTGATTTTCGGGGTTGGTAGAGAGTATGACAACTTCCGATCCCGGTCTCTTCAACAACCAATCGTTATTATAACACCGCGGTTATTTCAAAATAATTTATACTTTAAAACCAGAATATAATATCTCTTTCAAACCATATAAATACGATATCATTTATGTTTTTTTAAAACCCCAAATCAATATGATATCATTTTATTTTATAAATATCCTTTCGCAAAAATCATAATATTTTCAAATATATATACCTTGAAACCATAGCTTTGAAACATAACTTTTAATACTTAATGGTTCAAATACTATATTACTTTATAAAATAAACAGCTTCTTTAAATTTCAAAATAAATTCCCAATATCAATTTGAACCTCCAAATAAACCATTTTAATTCCCACATATTTCAAAGCTTAAATATTCAATATTTCAAAATATTATAGTTCTTATATTTCAATCTTTGAATATTCCACTATTTCAAAATGGATTCTTTGATAATTTAATATATATCAAATCCAATTCCTATTATTTAAATTTGAAATATTTACTTACTAAACAAATATTATTCAGGTAATACCCTTAAACTTCAATAATAGGATATTCTTTTAATTAAATTAACTTGATAATATTCTTTAAATAAATTTGATATTCGTTAAATCCTCAAATCAAAAATCAAGTTATAAGATCATAGCCTTTAAATCTTACAAATTTTTCGTGGAAAGTTCTTAAATACTTTAATTCAAATCATATTCACATTTATCTTCAGCCTTACTTTTATTTGAGTTATTTATAAACTCTATATGCAATAGAATTTCAAATATATTCTTAACCGTATTATATAAATGAAATCAACTTCATTATTTAGCTTATTTTAAAATTCGAAACAAATTTATACATAGCTAAATTCAAGAATTTTACTATATATATATATATATATATCAAAATTTAATATTTGTTAAACCGTATTCTTTCAAAACCATATAAAATAATTTCAAAAATAATTTTATACATATACCGCGGTGCCTGTATATAATTTTCTATCCTATGGTCAAGTGATACAGATATGTATCATTTCAATCCGCAATTTAAAAATAAAAATGCAGTTGTATATCATTTCAAACCGCAATCCCGAATGAAATGAAAATGCATAATAACTTGCAGTTTATACCATATAAATACAACATCCATTCATCCATCATATCAATCATCAACATTTATCAATTTATTATCCAATTCAAGCAATCACATCAATAAATAATAATTAATTACTGACAGTTAATTTTTCAATAATAAATTAAATAACTGTTTAACTGTAGTTTATATGCAATAATAAATAAATTTAACTAGTAGTTTATATGCAAAAATGAATTAAATAACAAGTAAATTATATGAATGCAAATTTACTGAGATAATGATGAAATATATGCCAAATAGCTATAAATAATTTCTAAACACATCATAAATCAATTTAACAACCATAAGAAATTTTAGAAGTTGTGAGTGGGTTAAAACACTCACCTTTTGAATTTAAATTGAATCTTGAATTCAATTTAAACCTAAAAATTTGACAGTCTCCAAATCCATCCAAACCAACGCCAAAATGTCTGGAATTCCGATACAACCCCAGCAAAATAAACCGCGCATGAATCCGAGGACGTACGCAAAAGTTATGAAAATTGAAAATTGGAAAATTCTGGTCCTGTGTCGACTTCGGTGCGCTGCCTCAAATCCCCGGTGCTTGCTTGGAGTTTTTTCTAAAACGATCCAGAGCGACCTGAGTCTTTTTCTTCCTGACCCATAGAAGATACAGTATTTTTGCTTCTGAAACTCGAAGCGTGACTCGACGTGGCTGCAGATCCGAATTTTTTTTTTTTGGAAATTGAAATTAACTTTTGTAATTTGGGAATTAGGTTTTTTTTTCTGCCATTGGAATGAGGAGTTGAGAAGGAGATGTACATATAGAAAAATGAAAACAAGGAGTGGCTAGGGTTTATAACGTGTTATATATATACAAGGTTGAAAAATAATAGATGGATCGTATTGGTATACACGTTGAACGCTAAATGGCCCGAAAAGCCCGTTTCTACTCCGGAACGAAATTGGGTCAACCCATATATCAAAATAGATGTTTTGAAATATTTTAAACGCAATGGAACATGTTTCACATCCAAATTCCATCATATGCAGAAGTTATGCTGAAAACAATATTTTCCAAATTGATTTCAATTGATTTCAATTGCATAAATTTGAAGGCGTTTCGAGTCCGTACGATCAACGACAAGTCCGATCACTATGAAACTTGAAACACTGTTATAATTCACCGTTACGGATCCGATGAAACTTGTTTCGTCGAAATACGTGTCAGTGGCCAAAATGGCTATTTTTCCATTAATTAAATAAATTTAAAATAAATTTGATCAAATTTCGCGTTAAAATTCTGAAATTTGAAATCTTTATCACTTTATAATTCTCAAACATTTACAATGATTTAACAATTTTAAATGTAAATTTATTAAAGATTAATCAATATAAATCTTCAATTTCATAAAATTCAAATAAATAAACAAATCTCGATTTACAATCTTTTCATTTACCAATAGTCATATTATAAATGGAATTTACATTACCTTCAATTATTAATTATCATCAGTTTAGATCTTAACATTTGTTTCATAAATTTTATTTGCCCTGAATTAGTTACTGCATTTATCTAATTCCAATTTCGTAATCACATTCAATCCATTAACTGGTATTGCATTGACATTTAACTTATTAGCTTATATCAACATTATTGTCATTAATTGCAAATGGGTTACCAAATTTAGTCACTACCCTAAATAACTAACGTAAATTAATCTCCATTAATTCCACTGATTTAACTTTCATTCAATTAATTAATGATTCGTTCAGTTAGCAATAACATAACATTTTCTTTATTTGTATTCCAAATAATTCAAAATTCAATTCTTAATTCTTAATATCCCCTAAATTACAACTTCCAAACATGGTATTAATCATCATTTACGTACCTCTAATTATTTTAATTTACATTAACATAATAAATAAATTACCTTTAATGAAATCTATCCCCCAATTTATTATATGCAATAAATTTTGACCTTACAACAGTTTCAATAATTATTTATATTTATTGCGATTGAATAACAAAATTTATTTAACACATCAAATAAATGAACAATCTATATTCATTGTCACATATTTTCTTTTAAGTTTAGTTATGAGTTTGTTACTTACCAACCAGGTTATAATGACACTAATTTTTTTATTCCACTGCTATGTATGATATATTTGCATCACATACTTGAAATTTTCAATTTCATCTTAACTCCAATTCACGGTAGTATAATTTCTTACTATAAACCCATTTATAATTTGCATACCAATTAATTAGTTTCAACTAAATAGATTGATTCAATTCAACTCTTTTATTAAGTCTATATAAATCAATATACTATTTCATTAGTAAATGTTTACTTCAATTATTCCTTTTTACTTACAAATCTTATTTCATTCATGAATGCCATCATTTATCAATTATTACATAATTTCATTAATTTACATTCAGTTACAACTAAATTAATACCCTGATTTCATTTGTAAATTAAATTCTTACAATTTATAAGCTTTTATTCCAAACAATATTTCAATTTCTACCGGACATTGATTTAATTCAATTTACTATTTAATATTATTAATTCATTAACTAAATTCACTACTTACCTTTGTTCTCTTATATGCAACTCTTAGCCTAGTATAACAATTTACATCACTTCAGTTTATTCGTCATTTTGTTTAAATTGTAAATACTTGGCCTTATATTCCCATGGTTTCATTTCATTCTCAGCATTTGCTTCATTATTTATTGTAAAATCTTTATTTCTTCTAAATTAAATTTACGTAAATCTTATTAAATGACAAATTTAATTAACGAAAATTATGGGTCGTTACAAGAGAGGAGAGTCGTTAGACTAGAGACATGCGTCGATAGGACTCTCTTGATTCCTTGCGACCTGCAAGGGTCATTTATGTTGAGCTTCCTACATTTCCTCGACTCATCATCAGAGTTAGATTCGGTTCTTGTCGTCAGAGATTTTTCCAAACATCTTTGAGGAGGTTACAGGACTACCACCACTAAGAAAGAGATTGACTTCATGATTTATTTGGCAAGTCACTAGCATTACTAGTATGGCATATGGCGCCAAAGGGAAAGGAAGGTATTGACAAGAAGATCTGTGAGCTTTGGAGAAAGGTTTCATAAGAAGAAACATATCGGAATAGGGAGCGCCGGTCTTCTTCGCTACCAAAGCAGGTAGTTCTGTTCGACTTTTCCTTGACTATAGACAACTGAATGAGCTCACAAAGAAGGACCATTATCAACTCTCTAGGATAGGTGATCTTTTCAACCAGTTTGTTGGCTCTTTAGTATTTTCCCATCTTGCTTTAGCCACGGGATTTCATCAGCTTAGGGTCACCGATAATAGCATTGATAAAACCATATTTAGGACACCAGACAGATTCTTTGAGTGGTTAGTCATGACTTTTGGGCCAGCTAATGTCCCATCCTATTCTATAGATTTGATGAACCATGTTTTTAGAGATATCCAAAAATAAAGTTCGTAGTGGAATTCATGGTCGACATTTTGGTGTTTTTCAAGAAGTATGGAAGAGCATGCTATTCATCTAAAGGAGGTTCTTTGTACACTTCGTGTTTGTCACTTAAGAGCAGAGTTCTTAAAGTACCACCTTTGAAGTGCGTTTATTGGGGCATAGAGAATGTTTACACATGATAGGAATTTTAGAAACGATTTTGTACATTTAGGATTGGGTTTATGGAAATCCAAAGAAAGGTAGGCAAAGGTTAGATATGTACAATAAAATTCAGCAGATAAGCAAAGAAGGAAGTCCATGTGTAAGTAATTGCAGAAATTATAAATTGTCTCAAATTAGTGGATTTGACGGTGATGCCTTAGAATAAATATGAATATGTAATAGGAGTAAAAGCCTTTAGTTTAGGAAAGTACTCCAAGGGTTGTTGGTCGGAAGATCCAATGAATTGAAAATTTTCATTGTTAATATTTTCTTTTAGAAAATAAACATGGGGTTTTTGAAGAATGGTATGAAATTTAAGTTGATTTTTATATAATGAAAAGTTGGGATTCTTTTTGAAGAATTATGTATATAACTCACTAGTTCCTTTATATGTAAACAAAGATTTTAAATATAAAAAAATAGGAGTGTATCAAGTATCGAAAATGTGGATTGCAACTTTTATTGTTGTAAAAAATGTTTCCGTGAAAATTAAGAGGAGCATAGGTTTTAACACTATTGTTATAGTAAGCGACTCCTAAGAGAAATATTTTTACATAGGTATATGAGATTTATTGGTATTTATTTAATTGAATCTATACACTAGTAATTTTTTTGGATCGTAGTAACAGTGTTTTACTCAACATTAGTTTTAACCTAAATAAAAATGTTTTTTAAAAGGTAATTTCTAAGTATAGAAACAAAATGGTTTATAAAGTACACTTATTAGTTTTAATAAGTATGAGGAGGTGTTTTACAGTTATGGAATATTAAAACAGTTTTGAAGATGAGTTTTCTGAAAGGAAAATGTGCAAGTTACATATTAGAAAATATTTATCATGGAAGAATATAAAGTAAACATACTTTAATCTATTGGAAAAAAAAGAATAATGGTATTATTTTCTATGAAACCAATAAAAATGTTTTGCGCAAGTTACAAGGAATGCATGAAAGAGATATATAAGGTATGAAAAGCAACATATTTTGTATAGCCTATTTTGAAAATTACAAAAATTTTGTAATTTCACATAAATATGAAATCCTCTTTTAAAAGGTTCATACAAGATTTTTGCTTTAATAATTTTTCATTTGAGAAAGTTGTTCCAATATATTAAGGTATGAGACCGCATGGTATGATAAGAAGATGTTTTGGAAACACATAAGAACAGTTTAAAAATATTTTAAAGGAAATGGTTTGGTGAAAAAGTAAATAATTTTTGGAAATTAAAATCGTAATAAAAATAGAGTTTGAAAATTCAAATTTTTATAAAAAACTAAAAAGTTCTTTAAAAGAAAATGAAGAATAAGTTTTGGACTTGGAATTTGAAAATTTTCCCCTCTAAGTTGGGAAATAATTTTAAGTAGCCAAGTATTTTTGAATTTAATAGAAACTCAAAAATAACACTTTTTAAAGGCAAAGGTTTTGGGATTTGATGTTTTAAAAATTTGGAAACCTTAATTTTTAAAATGGAATTATAAACACCGAACCAAACTCCAAAATGGGGAATAGATAGGAATCATTTCCAAGGTGTAACGGAAAAGGAGTAAGGCTATAAAGGAGACGGTGGTAATTACTTTTGGAAGTAATAATAGAGTTTTCGTAGAGTGAATAGGACCCTAGTGAGAACCTAGGAATGTTGATTCATAAGACTAGACTAAATAAGAACAATAAAATTGAGATAGTAAAACTGTAAGACACATATGGTTGAGAATGGATATTCCTGATTTTGGAAGAGCTTGGGTAAAGCATTTTACTTTAGTGGAATTCACATAAGATAGTTTTTCTCAATCTAGCATTGGAATGGCACCTTCCGAAGCTCTTAACGGAAGACCACGCAAGTCGCTTTTGTGTTGGATAGAGTCTACAGAAATTAAACAGACTTCGAAGAAGATTAAATTGATTAGCAGAACTTGCGTACTTCTTATCCACATCTCTCTTTGATAGTAAATTTTGAATTTCAGATTTTTATCTTCAGTTTTTAGTACGTTCTTTCCTTTATTATCCTTTGTGAGGGTAGAACTTAGGATTTAACCAATGGATGATAGGATTTGATGCAAACTTGTTAATAGAACAAGTTATGAATGACATATAGGAACACTAGGCACTATTATTCCTTAAGAATCGGCCTAATTAGGACACTAGATCATATGCATATGGATGTGTGTGCATTTTTTGTTTATTTCTGTGGTTGCTATAAATGGATGTTTACCACATGATTATTGCATCAGTTAGGGACATTTACACTACACTAATTGCATAAGTATCATAAATTGCATTAGAAATACTTAAGGACAATGGATTAATGGTTGATGATTGAGTAGTTGGTTATAGAACTTGGACGAAAATATTTAGTACATTCTTTTATCCTTAGAGATTTCAGAGATGAAATCCATTAAGAAGGGGAGAACGTAACAACCCGAATTTTAAGCTATAGTAATTAGGTAAAAAATTAATTAAATAACAAAATAACTTTGTGAAATTTTCTGAATTGGACCATGGGAGTAGCACCAATGTGTCCATGGATATTATCTGATCGATTTTCATGTATAGAACGTCAAAATCTGAGTTAGTATGAAGAAGATAAGAAGGAAACAAGAAATGTAGAGAATTGATAAAAAATATATAATATGTAGGGCAGGTCGACCCTGGTGCGACCCTCCCATGGGCTAGGTCGACCTTGAGGTCGACCTATCATGTGTAAGGGTCGACATGGCGGTCGACCCGCCTTCCTATATGGCCAAGAAGCAATCTTGAAGCATATATGACGTGTTTCGTTGATTTTTCTCTCATCTGGTGCGTCCGTGCTCCGATTCGACAGCTTCTATTCAGCCTATACTTTGTTCGCATCCTATTCAGCCTCCAAATTCAACAGTCTGAGATCCACTTCTACTCCTATAAATAAGACCGTAGACCTAGCACTTTTTCTCATTCCATATTTTCTCCGCTTAGGTTCATCTTTTCAGGAAGGATTCTAAAAGGAATAATTTTTCAAGGAGAGAATCTTTTTAATAAAAATATTTTAGTACCCTACAAGTGGATCTAGGAAGGCCAAGGGAAAGAGCTAAGGACCACAGGTGAGTGATTATAATTATTTTAAGATTTATTTAAGTAATTTAAAATAATAGGGTTTCCAATAGTTGTAGTTTTACTACGATTTTTGGAAGAACCATTTTAGCAGTTTTATTTACAGTTTTTTGAATTATTTTCAGTCTATTTTCTTTCAGCTATTCTTTTCGGCAATTTTAGTTTATTTCTGTTAATTATAGCTTTTCATTTATTACAGTTTGTTTACAGTATTTTAGTTTATTTACCGTTATTAATACATTATTTATATCTTCTTTCTACGCTTTGGTTTTTCTTCTATTTTCAGTTTTCTTTTATTCTTCCTTCTTCTTCGTGTATGGATTAAAATATGATTAACGTGAATATGTATTAAATTGTAATAAAACTAAAATAATGGAATATAAGATGTAAATTTCAAAACAACAATATGAATGGAATTGGACTGAAATTATGCCTAATTATGACGTTAATTGGACCGAATTAAAAAATTGACCTAGTTATAACCTAGAGTTATAACTAAAAAGGCTTAAAGATGAAAGAAGTTTATTTTAACGCATAGACATTGGGTTAAGTAATAAGAATGATTATAACATAGGTTATAATAACGTTATAATAAGAAAAAGAACAGAATAAGGCTTATTTTAAGGCTTGGGTGAAATTAATAAGCATAGATAGTAGAGAAAAATGTAAAAGCTTATTTAAATAATTTACCAGAATTAATAAGAAAAAATGAAAGTAGGACCTATACCAAATAGCATTCCCTATTAGACAAAACGGTGGTCTCAAATTAGCCTAAAGTGAGACGAG
Source organism: Allium cepa (assembly GCA_030765085.1). NCBI lineage: Eukaryota > Viridiplantae > Streptophyta > Magnoliopsida > Asparagales > Amaryllidaceae > Allium > Allium cepa. Next base: position 378,066,011 of record CM060942.1, on the reverse strand, counting down.
GGCATTCTTATGCTAAAAATGGTAGTAATTAGTCAATTAGAAGTCCAAATCATGAGGGATTTGGATAAGTGGCGCGACTAGATATTGTTTGGAAGATAGGCCAATGTGAATAGCATTTCCCTTATTTTCTATAAACACACGGTGATTTCACGTTATCCTGAAGGGGGATGAGGGGCATGCTTATTCTAGAGTTTGAGGTAATAAAAGGACCTAATAGGTGGAGCAAAAGGTAGCATGGACATGGTGGCAGTTATGCGTGCGACTTCCATTTGGGTGCTCGGTAATAGTTATGAGTTCCAAGCGCTTAGTATGGATGACTTTCGTAGACACCATTGCCTTCTGTGTATGGAGCTATATATGTCATCTGGTCCATAGTAACATTCTATGTAGGAAGTTATATATAGTGTCTGGTCCATATTAAACAAATGCCTTTTGTGTAGGGAGCTGTATATGTCGTCTGGTCCACAGTAACATTTTGGAGAGGGAGTCATATAGCGGCTGGTTCGTACAAAGGTACTATAGACTAGCAGGCTGATCAAAAGGGTGGAATTAGGGTTACATCCTAATTATAGGATTAGGAATTTAGCCTTACCAAAGCAGAAATCAAGGACAAGTATAAACAATCAAAGTTAACCTATCTTATAGCTAATCGTATTTATTTCCAGTTTATCTCTTTCCTATTTCCTTTATTTCCTTTTGTATATATTAGAACTATTGAAAATTCTATTACTTTTACTTTGCGAAAAGATTATAGTATTTGTTATCACTCATCAAACTTTTAGTCTGATCCACTCCTCTATTTTCTTCTTTTCCCCCCAATAGGCAATCAAGGGAGAGGGCAGTAGATTGCATTTGCTCGGAGGTTTCTTGGAGAAGAATCTACTATATGTTTCCCTACTTTTTCAGCTTTTGGTTCTTTCTTTGTACTAGCACTAAAGAGGGATATGTATTCTCTGATTTTTGTCGAGGCCATGAGTTTTTATTTCATGAGACATATTTGGTTTTGAGACATGTATGTTGTATTTGGTATTTGGCTTATTTAGTTTATAAAGCAATTAGGAATACTTTGTTTTGAATAAGTTATTATTTTAGTTTCCACTGTTTTTGCCTATTTTCATCTTGTGAATCATAGTCTCTATTAGTTTTAGGTATACCTACAACGCACCACGCCTTTTAATGTGTTATTTTGGGTATACTAAGGGGTGTGAGGTGTTTCAAGACTGATCTGGGTGTTATTTTCCTTATAATGCTTGGGTCTGCCTCGTATACATCAAGATCCTTGATGTTCATTAGGGCTCTTGTTGAGGAGCTGGATGATTACCTAATGTAGTTTTTCTTTTTTCGCTGCATCTTTTTTTTATATATTTATCAGAAATTGTAAGGCAGCTAGTTATAAATTTCCAGTCTGATTTTTTGTTAGTTTGCTCTGATTATTGTTATATATATTAAAATGTTCTTTTTGTAAAGATCTATTGAGATATTAAAGGTTATCGTTCTATAGTGAGATTCTAATGCTTTTGTTCTCTTTTATCTTGCTCCTTTTCTTTCTTTGTTTTCTTTTACCCTAATATTCTGCCTTTCCTGCACTTGGTGCTCGACATATGAGTACCATGGATGTATTATGTCGACATTCTAGGGTCGAAAAGGCGATAGTTATTGTCACAACCTGCAAATCCATCTCGTTCAGAGCCGATAATAACTGCACATGTCCAGCCCTAAGTTGAACATAAATATAGATAATCATGAGAAAGAAAGAAGAGAGAAGAAGAGAAGAGAAGATAAAATAAGATAAGAGAAGAGAAGATAACAGAAGAAAGAAAGAAGAAGAGGAGAAGAAGAGAAAATAAAAGACAACAAAAACAACTACAGAATCTCACAATCGCAGTGCAAAAACATATAATATCATATTAATGATCTTTACAAAACAAAAACTGCAATATAATATACATACATCCATTAGAGTACAACAATCAATCATCAATCATTAGCCTAGATAGTTATAATAACATATCCTTACAATTGTTGATAATTTAACAACAATGCAGCTGAAAATAAACATATACGTGGATTATGACCAAAAGACCTCTATCTCGCCTGGTGAAGCTCCAAAGCATCCAAATCTACTTCTGTAAATATACACGATCTGACGCAAGCATTGAAAGGAAAGAACTCCCGAATCAGTCTGGTAAACCAGCATGAGAAAAGACATCTCAAATGAATTTATTTTAAAGGTATAAAAACATTTCTTTATCAAAACAAAGGTATTTCGTAAGACCATGTCCACACATAAACATAGACGAGTTTTTACCTTACGATAATCAAAACATTTTACATAAAATCATGTTATATTATAATAGTGTCAAGTATACAAATAATAATTCAAATAGCCGAAAGTGCTACCATTTTTAAACTCTAGCATAATAGGCTCTACAAACAAAATGGAAGGCACGTAGTAGGGAATGGATTTCGTACAAATGACCAGGTGAAGGGACTATCTTTCGGCAGTACATCTCTAGAGGAATGTATCAAGGTTAGCAGAACATCTACACCTCCCCCAACACAAGACTGACCTACCTTTCTCACTAGATAGTACCGAATATGTCATCACCCTAGTCATTACTGACATATCCGAGGGACCTCATAGCATATATCCATAGTAATTTACGTCCCGTACGTTATTGAAGAAATTTATGTAGAATGGGATGATCATACCCTAATAGTTGCGAACCACATAGCCTTACTACATCTATCCTGTTTTTTGTCATTTCTCAGATGTGACATCAAAGGTTGCATTTACTTTTCACATGGTACCATTCACTTTGAATTCCACATTGCTATCCTTTGACCACTATTGAATTCCACAAACATGCAACCTCTAAGCTTGTACATCTCAGAGAAGAGTGTTAAGCTAAGAGAAGTTGCCTTCTCCGCCACTAAACAGGTGCACGTTCATAAAAGTCAAAGATGTAATCTCAAAAATGCATTGTCAGACATCCATCTATAAAAGTTTGTTCTAGGACTGAATGAAACCAAAATCACTTTACTACTACATCCTACCAAGAATTTACCCTAGGATTAGTAGCGAATAATCCTTGCATTGGATGTTTCGTAATGAAGAGACTACTACTAATATATGTATATTGTGAGTTTATCCCCAATCGATCAAGAATCGATCCTTCACTATGAAAATCCCAAATAACAATGTCTTCCAAACGAGCACATTTGAATGCACATACGTTGGTCCAAAGTGGTTCTCGGATAAATCCGACCCCGGTCTCTCCGGATCAACAACGATAAGTGGCAAAATATTTGATAGTTGGTTTTTTAACTATCAAAGCAACAAAAATATCTACACCATAAGCAATTACTAGGCTCGTTTAATTAATCAAATCTATGTATATTGGTAACAATTTCCATATACTTAGATCAACTATAAAAGCAAATTCATAAATCACTGCATTTTCAACACTTAGAAAACATTTTCATATACTTATATCAACGGTATAAGTATATTTAATAAAATTACCATCTAGAGATACACCAAATAGATTTCTATAACCGTACAACTCCTGAGTCCGTATGCCTCTGGACGGGTGTTAAGTATAGGAAGCAATGTTCGTACACCACCAATCCTTTAGTACGATCATAAAACCAATTCATGCATTTCAAGATGGAAGGTCAAAATATAATTTATTGGGTCAAAATGAATGTTGCGTAAAATATCGTTACAACAACCCAAAACATGATTATAGGAATTTGGTAAATTATATATGTATAAACAAATCACATACACTACATAAAATATTTTCTTTCGAAAATCATTTACTATAACAATAGTGTTATAGTCCATGCCTTCCTTATTTTCTCGAAAACGGTTATTAAAATAATGGATATTGAATTATATGTTTTCATTACTTATCGCATATTAAATCTTTTTCCTAAACCGTTAAATTCCATTTAAAACCACTACTTCAACAAAATATTACTTTCAAAACTCCTTTATAAATCCATATATAAAACTATTTCTAAAATCTCCTTTCAATTTTGTAAAACTTCTATGTTATAAAATTCCTTTATTTAATAATCTATTTATAAATCCATTCTTTTGTACAAACTCATTAGAATATCAAAATCCATTTATAAAATCCGTTTCTTTAAAAATTTAATTTATTTATAAATGCATTCATAAAACAACTCCCAAACCATTTTCTAAACATATGTAAATCTCAATTATAAATATATTTCTTTATTTATAAAAATATCGCTTCTATAAATTCTTTTTACGAACTTATTCAAAAATCCCAAATCAAAGTATTTCTCAAAACTCTATTTCTATAACATCAAAAATCATAACTTTTATTTGTCAAAAAAACAAATCCATTTTTTTAATGATTAAAAATTATTAAAACATATATATACACTTCCAAAATCACTTTGAAATAATTTTCAAATCAAAAACATCATTTCAAGATATCAATAATATAAAAAAAATAAGGCTCAGTGCTACCATAGCTTTAAATAAGTCAAATCATCATATATCGACATACATATGAAAATAAAATCAACAGTGGCAAGGAATCTTATTAGATCCGTCCAAATTATCCCCTGCATCACAAACATCATATAATCATAAAAGTAAAATCAAACGCTTCAAGGTGGGATTCATATATACAAAGGGTCATCCGCTCTTACATGGAAATATAATAGGGTCTCATCCGCGCCAATATGCGGGAATATATCCAAACCAACTAATATATGTAATGTATCACCCAAACGAGCATCAAAAATCGCATATAAATTTATTTTCACTTATGCAAAAATATAATAGCCTAGAGAGATTAATTTTACTCATAAATATGCCAAAAATTGCCATTACCCTTCGGATTGAATTAAAGTTGAACGCAACACAACTTATCGCATTAAAAATCGACCCCATACGAATAAGTTATGAATTAATGAACAATTTTTATAATTAATAATAAAATTAACTTAATAAATAAGGTTTATAGTTTGTCAATTTTCATGTATAGTTTGTCAGAATCCGAGCTAGAACGAAGAAGATACGAATTAAACAAGAAAACAAAGAAAAAGTAAAATAAAAGGCAAGGTCGACCCTGGGGTCGACCCTTTCTATAGCTAGGTCGACCTAGCTTGAGTTGGTCAATGCTAAGGACGACCTGCATATGCATTTGGATGTGTAATCATCTAGTTTCGAGTAGTGAAGTGTTTTGTTGATTTTATTCCGTCTTGTGCATTCATGCTTCCATCCGACGGTTCCCATCGAGCCTAGACGCGGTTGCACCAGATTTAATCCTCAAATCCAATGGTCTGAGATCCACAAGTGACACTTTAAATAAGACCCTAGGCCTAGCTATTTTTCTCAATCAAATTTTCTCCATCTGAGTTCATTGCCTAAGGCTGGACCCAAAAAGTAATATTTTTCCAAGGAGAAGATCTTATTAATAAAATATTTTATATTCGAGAAGTGGGTCAGGGAAGGCCAAGAAAAGAGCTAAGGACCACAGGTTAGTGTTTAAGTAATTATTTTACATTTCTAAGTAATTAAAAATAATAGGATTCTCAATAGTTGTAGTTTTTCTACAATTTTGAGATCTCTTTTACATAAGTTGTCTATAGTTGATTTTTAAAGTTCTTTTCAGCCTATTTTATTCAGCTATTTTATTCATTTATTTACAATTATTTACTGTTATTTATAGTTATTTGTATTTTATTTGCATCCATTTTACGTTGGAATCTAGCCGGTAAATTTTAGTTCTTTTATTCCTTTTTACTCGAATAAAATAATAAAAAGAGGATAATTCACTAATATGGACTAGAATATAAGAACACTAAATTTACAAAAAAAATGATGTAAATAAGAAGAACTATAATAAAAAGAATATAGACTAAAATAGGAAAATTTGCAAGCAAGTTGATAACTAGTAGTTATAACTAAAAAGACAAGACAAAAGAGAAATTATAACGTAGGTTATAATTAAATCGAAAGAATAGAAAATGCTTATTTTAAAACATAGAGTTAATTCAATAAGAAAATAGAGCAGGATTAACAGAAGTGTCTTATTTTAAAGACTTACACTAAGTTTATAAGCAAAGATAGAAGTAAGACCCGTACCAGCAACATTCTACTTTCAGTCGGGAAATCATGGCCTCACAATAAGTTAGGAGGGCTGGGATACGCTTATGTGGAAGTAATGGTAAATAAGAGGTCAATAGATAGAAGCTCAAATTAGGAGATTTGGGCAACTGGCACAACTATATTTTGTTTGTTAGGACCCATATTCGACAACATTTTCCTTTTAGACTTGGACTGATTGTCCCACAAAACACCTAGGTGAGGCTGGGCAGGACCTTATCAGCCTAGGACTGATGGTCTCACTACAGATCAGGTGATGTTGGACACGCTTATGCTAAAGCAGGTAAATAAAAGGCCAAAACAGGGAGCAACAGATAGTGCAAACTAGCGGTGATCGAGCGCACGCCCTCATAGCAGGGTTATAAGAACAACTGATTTCCAAAGCGCTAAACATATGTCTTTTCGGTCTGGGACCCATATGATAGGACTAGCTCACTGTGGCACAACAGAGACAGAAGGCCGATCAAAGGGAAGAATAGGACTTCATCATAATTGTAGTAGGATTAAGGTTTCAGCCTAATCAAAGTAGCAATCTAAGACAAGTGCAAACAATCGAAATAACCAAAGCAAAACAGTTAGACAGTATTTTATTTCAGATTCATCTTTTCCTTTATTTCCCTTTATACTAGAACTGTTGCTAAGTTTATTACATTTATCTTGCTTAAAAAATACTAGTAATTACTTCCACTCATCAGACTTTTAGTCTGTCCCACTCCTCTATTTTCCCCTCTTCCCCCCATAGGCTAGCTAGGCAGGGATAGTAGATTTTGGATTTTCTTGGAGATTCAACTGCGGATTTTTTCTCCATGTTTCTTATCCCTTTCAGATTTTATTTCATTTGGACTTGATGTATTGGTACTCTTGAGAGGAATGTTTTTATTTATGTACTCTGATATAATGACTGAGATGATATTTTTCATGGGACAAATGTATTTGGTATTTTGAGACATATTTTAGTTATGACTTATTTATGAAGTTTTTAATTTTTAATGAATTGTTGTTTCCACTGTGTTATTTATTTGTCTTGTGAATCTTAGTCTCTTTAAAGTTTTAGCTATACGTACAATGCACCACATCTTTTAGCTTGTCCTTTTTGGGTATACTAAGAGGGATTCGGTGTTTGACTTGGTATGAGAGCAGTTACAAGATTCCAAAAAATTTGTTTTAAAAGGTAAAGTATTTTTCAAAATATCATATTTTCAAACTATTTTTCATAAAGAAACTCTTATTGTAGAAGTGGCTTTAAGGTATAAAAGAGTTCTTATGAAAACCCCATCAAAGTCCAGTTCAATCTTCTTTCGATTCTTTCAAGCCTAAATTTTCTTTTCTTTGCTTAGCATAGCTGATGTCCCTAATCTTCCCGAGGGTATCCAAGTCCCAGGCTAGTTTCATAGATACCTTCAAGCTACGACACCGGAGGTGCAAGGGCAAGCGCCCAATCCAGCACCAGCGGGTGGAGATCCCATTAATCCACCTGTAGCAACCAATTTCTCTAAGCTATGCAAGGATTTCACTAATCTAGAAGGTAAGACAGTTTTCGGTTCAAGGGATTTCCTAGAGGCACGAGCTTGGTTAAGGAGTACGGAGTGAATATTTGGGCTGGTAGGATTGGAGGATCAGTAGAGAGTTCAGCTTGCATCTTGGCGGTTGAAAGGAGAGGCCATTTATTGGTGGGAGATTGTTGAGTTGGAAGTTAGAAACATTGATTAGAATGGATTTCGAGAAAGATTTGAAAGGAAGTTTTTGTCACAAGTAGAAGAAATTATGCAGCTGGAGAGGTTTATTAGTTTGAAGCAAGTAAGTCTTTCAGTAAAGGAGTATATTAATCAATATAATTAGTGTTCGAACATTCAAAATAGTTAGGGAAATCAAAATTTTCAATTCAACAGTTGAAAATCAACAATAAATCAATAAACCAATTATTAAATTCGAAACTCGAGGACTGAACACGGGTCTCATTTTAAATTGTTTCAAATATATACTTATATCTTTCTAAAATTTCAAATTATACTTTGGAAGTTGAAATCAAAACCGGTTTTACAAAATCACTTGCATAGCGAAGCTATTAAAGTGGCCACTCCCCCACTCTGAAACTCGAAAATCAATGTCGATGATGCGTGCACTCATCACCGAAATTATTTTCCAGCGACATAAGTGAGTTCTGGATTTCTATTTTCTCGAAAACTTCTTTGAAATTTCTTCAAAATTATTGGAATTCATTTGAACTCATTTGAAACATTTCTTATTCGGAAAAATACTTTTAAATCATATTATTTTTATATATTTTCCAAAATCTTAAAACCAATTTCAAAATACCGGAATTCAATTCTCGAATTTCAAATTTAACCCTTCAGTTATAAATCATTTTTATATGAATCCCTTTCTTATAAATTTTCGAAATTTCCAATCCTTTCAAAACTTTTATATATAGAATAACATTTCTTATTCGTTTTACATATAGGTATATAATCCTTATCGAAAACATTTCACTTTTTATATAGAATAAAATCATAATTATCAAAATAATAATTTCGATATATAAAACAATTTCAAAAATGCAAATATACTCGATTTTCAAAGAATAATTTTAAGAATGGATTTCAAAACAAAGATAGGATTTGAATTAGAGGAACTCCATTCAATAGAATTCTGATTCGAAGATAGACTCGATCAAAGATGAGATAATTAAATTACAAAATAGAAGATGGATATACTTCTATAAATCGCGGGCGACCTTAACCGGGTCAACCGTGACTTCAGGGATATGATCGATGCGGAATTCTAAAACAAATCGACATTCGATTGCCAGAGATGGAATTCGGCATATCAAGATATAACAGCATCGTAAACCGAGGATACAAAAATCTTCGGTGAATCGATGCTAAATGTAAAGGTGTTTTCACCCCCTTTACAAAACATGTTGTGGAGTTATGGGATACTCCAGAATCAAATGAATATAAATAGGAAGAGACAAGAATGAATTTCGAAACCGAGGGACATTCCAAAAATCAAAGGAAATTGAGTCAAAAAGGAAGAGATTCAACTCGAACGAAAGTGATTCTGTAAATAAATTTACCATATATGCTAAGTTTTGCCTAGAGCCAAAGCTCTGATACCAACTGTAACAGCCCGCTATTTTGGACCATTCAAATCGACAATAAAACCGTACATGTCCGACTTGAATAATTCAAAATATCGAATTGTTAATAAAATTTGGTAAAACTTAAAATATACAGTAAATAAATCAATCATCGATCACTTACACAGAGTAATACAATGCAGCGGAATAGATAAAGAATAGTAGTTCATGAAGCTACAATATACCTCAGAGTTAGAAATAAAATACAACCGAATTGTTCAAATGCCATGAAGTCTCCAATGCAACAGATGACTTCTCTGAACCAATCAACTGGATGACTGAAGGGATAGATAGCTGGATCTTCAAGCAAAGCTCCAACTTCGAAGGTGAGTCTCAAATGCTGTATCTCTCAGTCTGACCCGAGCGTAAAGCAAAAACACAAAACACTCGAGTCAGGATTAACATTTTTATATCTATAAATCTAACTCAAGTGAAATATCAATTGAAATATTATTAACTTAAAGGATGTTTGGGATAACCATCCTCTAAGGGTCCATAGAACTATCTATAAGGTAGAAATATACACTATAATACCGAGGTCATTTCAAATTAATTTATACTTCACAACAAAAATATCTTTTCATTATATATATACACACATAAATATTTAGAGTAGAATATTTGTAGTTTCCTCAACTTAACAAATCGTTTCCGAAATCAACCCGACCATCCCATTCAAATTTAATTCAATCTCAATTTATAAATTTTTATACAATTCAGTTTTTTGATCAAACAAATTCAAATTATATTCATTTCAAATACAGAACTAAATCAAAATTTCACCGTTTAAATTCTACTATATTTCAACGCTTTAATATTCAACAACTCAAAGTTTGATTTAACAGTTTCATATAGATCTCGATTTAACCTTGTTATTTAGTCTTGAAATGTTCACTAAATAAATTCAATATTTATTTAATAACCCAATTTACCTTTAAACTAAATATTCCTTTCGATTTGTTTAAACTTGAAACCTCCATTTAATCATTTAAATCAAAATCAAGTTATAAATCGAATCTTAAATTTCAAATTTTTTGGTTCAAATAATCCAATTAAGTAAAATACTTAACTAAATACAATTTCAATTAATTCAACTTTATCTTCTCAACCTTAACTTATCCAAATTATTACAACAATCAATTTTGAAATATAAATTTAAATAAATACTTAAACATATTATATGGATTAAATCGATCTCCAAAATATTACTATTAAATATATATATATATATATATATATAATTTCTATTTTCATATAATATTTTAAGAATTAATATTTATTAAAACCGTATATTTATTTTCAACCCATAGAAATTATTTTCAAAATATTTATACATATGGACCAACGGTGTCTGTATATAATTTCATACCCTATGGTCAAGGGATACGGATTTCAATCCGAAATTTAAATATACGGGTAGATATCACTTCGACCCGTAATCCCAAATTCAATTTTTATTGAAAATCGCTTGGGTTTATCATTTCAACCCATAACGAAGTTCTCCTATTCTAAAGTCCGTTCGGGTACGTATCATTTCAACCTATATTGAATTCTAAACTACGGGGAACTTGCAGAGTGATAACAAATAATAAAATAACAGACATATATCATCAATAACAGTATAATATAACAATGGGATATGGTGTCATATCCCACAGGTGAACACATTTGCAAACAACAAAATATATAGCAATGTAAATAACTAACAGTAGCATATTCCAATTGTCGTTTCAATTGGAATCAAATTTAATAAATTAAAGAACGTTAGTTATGAGTGATTGCTCACCTTTCGTGGCTGGAGGGTACCGAAGGTGATACGGAAACACACACTGATACGGACATGGAAATTTGATTTACAAATCCAAGCAAAGCAAAATTGGCATGAATTTGATGAACAGAATCTGGTAACAGAAACGACGGGAACGGATCAAAATAGCTTGATATAAAGTTTTGGACGAGACGCATATTATATTAATATTTCACTTAAACCCATTATTTTAAAATATGTATTCATTTGAAATAAATCTCAATTTTTTTTTATATATATAACCAAAATCAATAAAATCTTTATAGCTTGTATATGCACTTTGACCTAATCATTTATACCCATATAAACTTGACAGTTTAGATATATAAATTAACACAGGCTATATAAATTTTGTTTTTATTACTGTTAACTAAAACAACTACTAATGTGTATACAACCGCTTATAAATAAAATATACTTTTTATATTAACTCACTATGCAAACTAAAAAAATCTTGTAAACTTAAATATAAACAATTGCCTATACATATTAATATAATCTGGAAAAAAATTTAGAATAGAAAACGTGGGAATTCAAAATTCATGTAGTTGCAGCCTAAATCAAAAAGGTAAATTCATATACAGGTGAACATGCAGCTATATGTATAAGTAAATTATTGTAACCTTACCCAAATGAAAAGACTCAATACCAAATTTCCATAACCTATGTATTTAAAACTGACAACGTTTATATAAGTAATATAAACAAAATACCTTCCTTCTAGCGAATAAAACAATAGTTCTAACAACACTTAAAACTTTATATATTTTTCTTAAACAGTTAAAACTTTATACATATATTATATTAAATTTAGACATGTAAATAAAATAAAATTTAAAGTCCAACTTTATCTCCAACAGAAACAAAATCTTACAACTTATTCATATTTTTGCTTTTACATCAATTCAAAACATAAAAATTTAAAACTACATTTAATTTGAACCCAATATACTTAGTACACTTTAATATAATAATATCTGAAACCATACACTGCAAATACTACCCATAACATACGCACACCATGCAAAAGTTATAACCCAAATCATACACACACCACACAAAAGTTATACCAATATATATGTAAACTATATAACTAAAATATCTTATATAAACTATTTATAAACTTATACAACTATGCAGACAACCCATACAATCTGCCTATATACTAGACTCATATTATAATAGAAGCTAGACATATATATACAACAGTTATGAATCTATTACTTAATATATATAAATAATTTACACAGAATACTATACTTATATTTAAGATACATATACTAACCCAAAAAGGAAGGAGAAAGGCCGAAGTCAGGGGTGGTGGGGAGCTCGGAGGGGAGCACGGCACTGCTTCATGCTTCGACGTGGAAGAGGAGGGGAGACAAACGGAGAGGTGGATGGTGATGGCCTCGGTGGCGTGAGAGTGGATAGTGCAAGAAGAAGGAGTGATGTAACGTTTGGTGAGTGGTTACGTGAAGGAGGAGGAAGTGGTTTATGAATGAGGAAGAAAGTGAAAAGGTAAAGGCAAATGGTTCGGATCTATTTATATAGGAATAAGGCAATGGATGCAACGTATCCAACATTTACATTTCAAAACTGGCGAAATTAAAGGTAGTCATCGATGCGTTGAGTGACGGGGTTTTAAGGCATGAAATAAATATGCGAGAAATGAGCTGGCTGCAATTTATTATGTACGTTATTATATGTACTATTTATTTTTGAAACATAAGTATAGAAAAGGAAAAGGAAAAGTCAGAGCAATACGAGCCAGAAATAAATGGGAAATCAATATAACCAAAATGGTAACGGTCTAATTTCTTGATTTCAGCTGAAAATTATTTAAGCAATAAATTTATTGCTTGGCAAGCAAGGCTCAGGTTGAAAAGCAAAGGAAACAAAAGTCCCAATATAAAGTAAAGAGAGAGAAACAAAGTTAAAAAGGGAAAGAAAAATAAAGTGAATCGTTTTAAAATAATAATTACGACGTATACAAATGTATACGCTTGATTTTCGAAACTGCTAAACATAAATTCAGGAAAAATGGAAAGCAAATATATAATGATGTATGGGAAGAAAGAGAGTCACCGAAATCAATTGTAACGGTCACCTGCAATATTTTCTCCTAAACACATATATCCAATCAAAAGAAACTGTAACGCTCAAAAGCTTTGATTTAGGAAAAGGTTATTAAAACAAGTTACCGCTGGCTACAATCAAATATTTATGTTTTAAGGGAACATTTTCTTACCTTTAAAAAGCAATGAAGACAGAGAGAAAATAACAGAGACGGCAACAAATCAATCAATCAAGTGAACGAAAAAGGCAACCGGGAAACGTATCAAATTAAATATTGGCAGTAACGGTCACCCATTTATTTAGCTGACAAATATTAAAGCTATAAAGGCAATTAACATATCAACCGTTCAAAAAGATAAATACAACGTATACAAAATTATACGCTTAATTTTTGAAATGATGGCAACGGCTAAAATTTAGCAACTGATGAAATAATTACTAAAGTAAAGGATAGTGGCTATTGCTTGATAATAAATTTATTATCAGCAATTTTTAGCTTGAATTTAATAGAATTTCCCAATGAAATAAACTTTGTTAAAATAAATTGAAAATTAAAAATCTACTATATTTAAATATACGTATTCTAAATATATAAACATTTTATTTAAAAATTCAATTATTATAAGATTTCACAAATATTAAATTAAATACGTTATAGAATCAATTAAAATTGTTAAAATTTTCCGGGTCGTTATAGGGATGGAGCTTGTCAATACACAACACAAGAAGGCCATGAAGTTTGCCAAGGGATTGCTCCAATGGTTGTTATTGACACATGTACCGATGTGAGCTACATACGAGTCATTAGTGGAGATGACACTTATGTTTGAAGCAGCTATGGAAGGAGAGTCTAAGGAGGTTCCTATGTCAATGAATTCTAAGAAGAAGTGGTGGAAGGATAATAAGGGTAAGGATAAGAAGAAAGGAGGAGGAGGAGGACCTCAAAAGCAGATCAAGAAAGGTGTTAAACTCCTTTATTTCCAGTTCTTTAGTTGTTTGTTTTCACTTAGATATTCCTTTAGTAGTAGACCCTATTGTTGTTTCAAACCCCATAAGAGGATCGACACATTTATCCATGATTTGTAGGAGTTTGAAATTTTTTATTCTAGGCCTAGAGTTTGACTATGACACCTATGGGATTTTCGAGGTATGGGATGATTTTGGGGATGGATTGGTTATCCACTTATGGGGTGACATTGGACTGTGAGAGGAGAGTCATTAGATTAGAGACATGCAGTGGTAGGACTCTTGAGGTTTCTTATGACCCACTGGGGTCAGTCATGTTGATTTCCCTTTATTCCCTCGATTCATCACCAACAGAGTTAGATTTAGTTCCAATGGTCGAAGGTTTTTCAAACGTCGTCGAGGAGGTTAGGGGACTACCCCCTAAGAGAGAGATCAACTTTAGGATCTGTATTAATGACAATGTTAAGCCAGTGTTATTGCCTGTGAGACATATGGTTCCTAGGGAGAGGAAGGAGTTAATTAAGCAGGTTGGCAAGCTATTGGAGAAAGGCTACATCAAACGGAGAATATTTAAGTGCGGAGCGCCAGTCATCTTTGCTAAAAAGGCAGATGATTCCCTTCGTCTTTGTGTAAATATAGAGAGTTGAATGAGCTCACTAAGAAGAACCATTACCCACTTCCTAGGATAGATGATCTTTTTGATCAGCCGATTGGATCTTCAGTATTTTCTCAGCTTGATTTGGATACTGGATTTCATCAGCTTTGAATCGCTGACGATAGCATCGATAAGGCAACATTTAGGACACCTGATGGATTCTTTGAGTGGTTGGTTGTGCCATTTGGGCTAACTAATTCCGTAGCCTATTTCATAGATTTGATGAGCCATGTTTTTAGAGATGCCCTAAATAAGTTCATGGTAGTATTCGTGGAAGACATTTTGGTGTTTTCCAAGAGTATGGAAGAGCATGTTATTTATCTAAAGGGGGTTCTTTGTACACTTTGTGTTCATCAGTTGAAAGAAAAATTCTTGAAGTGTCACTTTTGGCCAAAAAAAGTGCGTTTCTTGGGGCATGTAGTCTCAAAAGAAGGTTTGGCTATAGATCCCGCTAAAGTAGTAGCAGTTCAAGATTGGAAGGCTCCCAAGAACACAACCAAAGTTAGAAGCTTCCTAGATTTTGCTGGCTATTATAAGAAGTTTATCAAAGATTTCACTAAGATTTCAACACCACTTACTCACCGCACTAAGAAGAATGCGGCGTTTGTGTACGACGTTTGGATTATGAGGCTTCCTTCACGAGGCTAAAAAAGGCCCTTACTAGCGCTTCAGTGTTAGTTTTACCCAACAGAACTAAGCCTTTTATAATATACACTGATGCACGTAAGATGGGTCTTAGAACAGTATTGATGCAAGAAAGGAGGGTTGTATGTTGTGGGAGTAGACAATTGATGATTCATGAGAGGAACCACCCCACCCATGATTTGGAGTTAGATGTTATTGTTTTCGTACTTAAGACTTGGAGGCATTACTTGCTCGGAGAGAAGTTCAAGCTCTTCACTGACCATAAATCATTGAAGTACCTATCCTCATAAAAGGATTTGAACTTGAGGCAGCAACGATGGATGGATTTTCTAGCATCATACGATTTTGAAATGGCTTATACACCTAGAAAGGGAAACTTGGCGGCGGGTTCGTCAGGTAGGAGGAGAGCAACCCTTAGTCCATTTTTCATAGAATGGAAAAGCCTAGAGTTTATTTCTACTTTTTATTTTGAGCCCTTTATGAATATAATCCCTCTATTGTTAGCAGCACTTGAGGTGAGGCCTACTCTCATAGATAAGATTGGTTCGAGGCAGCAAGAGGATGCAGAACTTAGGGATATTATAGAGAGGATCAGTAGAGGAGAGGTCTTTAGACATCTCCAATGCTATTCCATAGATGGTAAAGGGTGGCTAGGGAGAGACGGAAGACTTTGTGTCCCCCGCACTAGTGATTTGGTGAGTGAAGTTCTAGTAGCTTGGATGACTATTCATCCAGGTGGTGATAAGACGTATAGCGACATGAGTAGGGTATTTTATTGGAGTGGCATAAAGAAGGATGTGGCAGAGTTTATAGTTATGTGTCTTGCATCAAAGGGTTAAGACGGAACAGCAGAAGCCCAGAGGATTACTTTTTCCGTTGGATGTACTTGAATGGAAGTGGGATAGTGTTTCGATGAACTTCATAGATAGTTTACCCCCAATCTAGGAAGGGAATACTAGTATTTGGGTGATTGTAGATCACTTGACTAAGACCGCCCACTTCATTCCGATCAAGAGAAAGAGGATGGCACCTTATTTGGCACATTTACACATTCGTGAGATAATCCAACATCATGGAGTTCCCTCTAGTATAGTGAGTGATAGAGACCCTATTTTTACTAGCGAGTTTTAGAGAATCTTGTAAGAGGCTTTAGGGACGCAGGTTAGATTGAGTATGGTCTATCATCCTCGGACGGATGGCCAAACGTAGAGAGTTAATAGAGTTTTGGAGGATTTGTTGAGGATGTGCATTCTTGATTCTGGAGGAACTTGGGAGGAGAATCTTCCTTTGGTGGAATTAGCTTATAGTAATAGTTTCTAGACTAGCCTTGGGATGGCACTTTTTGAAGCTCTTTATGGAAGACCGTGCAAGTCACCTTAATGTCGCTTTGAGTCTACGGAGAGGTTGCTACTTGATCTTGACATGGGTAGGGAGATTTTAGAGAATACAGATATGATTAGTTGGAAGATGAAGATGGCCTAAGAGAGGTAGAAATGTTATGCGTGCAAGTGGAGGAGGGATATTTAGTTTGAGGTCGGGGACCTGGTTTTCATTAAGGTGTCACCATTGAGGAAGGTGGTGAGTTTTGGATCAAGGGCGAAACTAGCACCCAGAATAGTAGGACCATTCCCCATTGTAGAGAGAGTAGGGAAGATGGCATATCGAGCGAAGCTGCCAGAGAGGTTCATGGGAGTGCACGATGTTTTTCACGTCTCGCACTTGAGAAAGTTCTTACATGAGTTAACAGAGGTTGTGGAGCCTAGTCAACTCGAGGAGGTTGAAGTGGAGACAAGCATTCGTCGTGCTCTTACGAAGATCATTGGATGTGATATTAAGAAGCTCAAGAATAGAGAAGTCCCATTAGTAAAGGTGCAGTGGCGAGATGATGTTGCAGAGACTACGTGGGAGGCAGAAGGGAAGGTTCGTATCTCTTATCCACATCTCTTTGATAGTAAGTTTTTAAATTTTCCATTTCCATCTTTAGTTTTGAATAGATTCTCTCCTTTATTATCCTTTGGGACGGTAGATCAATAGGACTCAACCTATGGATGGTAGGATTTGATATAAACTGTTATTAGAACATGTTATGTATGATGGACGCTAGTGGTTGCAAGTATTTGCTAGTGGATGCTAATGGGCGCATATACTTACACTAGGCACTATAATCTCTTAGGGATCGTCCTAACTAGGACACTAGAGCATATGTATATGAATGTGTGCGCAATTCCATATTTTATTTATTCCAAGGTTGTTATAAATGGATGTTTATAATATGATTATTGCATTTGGATTATGATTGTAGCACACGTGTAGAACTATCAGTTATCATTAGGAAACTTGCATTCATTTGGATACATGACATAGACATGCGTAATAACCCATATTTTTTGGACGGTTTAAATCGACAATAAACCACACATGCCAGGCTCAAACCATTTAAAAGGGAGAATTGTTATAGGGAAAATAATAAAAAGAAGATAAAAGAAAGAAAACAAAACACAATATCTCATAGCAGAATGACAAAATATAATAATCAATAAACAGTTAATGAAGTTGTTTCACAAATAACATTTGATTACACTTTACAATACAATCAGAGTTACACATACAGCAGGAATAAATAAAAAAGGCTACGGAACAACATGATGCAGTAATATAAATATAATAAATAGCATATAAATCTTCATCTTCATCCTCCAGAGATAAATGGTCTTCAATAAACTGAAAATCTCAGACTGACTCGGGTGTAATGAAAAGACAAAACACTTGAGTCATAGCTAAAAGATCTTATATAAGTTAAATCAATAGTAAAAAAATATGAGTGTAACGGCGTCGGAGATGTTTACTGGATTTATATCACCTTTCTAGTGTCTAAAGTGCACGCAATAACTTAAGTGATGTTTGGAATTTCCATCTTCTAAGGATCCGTTAAGTTATCTACATACTTGGTACAATACGCTATTATAATATTTCTACATCAAAGTAAAATATTAAAATAGCGTTAAGGTGTTATCCATATCCCTCTTAACACATTTCATATAAATACCGTAGTCTATACAATATTGTAAACACCACTATAAACTGGTGGGCTGTCAGGGAGCACTCCATAGGTGCGATACAAACCAAACTCGTAATGGGCACGATAAGGCATGTCATAAGGCATGCAAGGCAATGCCAGGGTAGGATTCCACCATTTGCACTCCCGAACTGGTGGTAACGTATAGCAGTTACTACTGCCCATCTCGGAACACACTCCCATAATCTAATCGAGGGGTGGCCAACAAATCAATCTCAAATTCATAATATGGTATTGAAAGAAGCATGTCCAATCGTAGGTGCAACCTCACTTGTCCCGGTATAGCTCATGTTTTAGTTACATCAAGTTGGCTCGAGAGAGTCAGGGATACGATAATACCTCATACATAATTGTTCGCCAAGCTATCCTACTTCATTTTTGAATCTCCACCACGTACACGGTTGTTAAAGTTGTTTTTAGTATTGGCAGAGTATGGCAATATCCAACCCGGTCTCTTTAACAACCAAACGCTTATTTCACATCGGATGGTTCTTTCACATTTTCAACATTAATTTATATTGATATCAAAATATCATATTCAATCAAACCATATCAATTTTGAAATCATATTCACTTTCGAAATCATATTCACTTTCAAAATCATGTTCACAAAATAGGTTAAACCCTCCTTTCAAAATAATCATACTTATTCAAATATGTCATTTCCCTATAAAGTACAATTTTGAATTCTAACTTAGGTTATAACACCATTTGTCCATATTCGTTTTCAAATCAAGGATTTACATGTAAACACTTCAACTTTACACAATCTGAAGAAGATAGTTTACATATTCATAAATAGTTTGAAAATAGTTAAAATACTTTGAAAATAATTTAAATGGTTTAAAATAGTTTAAAATGGATTAATATAGTTTTAAATAGTTAAAATAGTTTGAAATATTTTAATAGTTTAAAATAGTTTAAAATAAATTAGATTAGTTTAATATAGATTAAAATAGTAAAATAGTTTAAATGGGAAAAAATAGATTAAAATAGTTAATTAGTTTAAAATAGATTAAAAATAATTTACAAATTGATTAAGTATAGTTTTAATAGTTTGATATAAAATATTTTGATTATTGGAAATGGTTTATGTAATGACCCAGAATTTCTGTCATTTTAAATTTGTATTTAATTGATTTTAAATATTAACAATTAAAATTTGTAAGTCGAATAAAATTTTATTTCGAATATCTAGATTTAATTGGATAACTAAATCGATAATTTAATATTTGAAATTACAGAAGTAATTGGAAATTGGTTTAATGTGATTAAAATTGATTTGTAAAATTGTATTAAATCATATTGGAGTTAGAATGATGTTATAGAACTTTTAAAATTGAATTAAAAGTTAAATTGTAGAAATTGAATATTTTAATATTAATTAACGAGTAAAAGTGCCCATTTTTCAAATAGTCTCGGATTTCGACAAAACCAGTTTCATCGGATCCGTAATGTTAAATTAGTGTACGTTTTCAAATTTCGTGTCAATCGGATTTACGGTTTGTCTGGGGCAAGCTAAAACGCACTAGAATCGGTTTAAGTGAATTTTAAATTTAAAATAGTCGATTTGAAAACCAATCTTTCAAATACGATCGAATTGGCTCCCGATATATATTACATTGCATTCAGAATAGGGATAAAACATTATAAATGCCAGGCGACACGCTTCGTTTCGAGTTTGGAAAAATTTCGGATGAATAGTGCGCAAATATTTTCTATATAAGGACCACAACATTTATTATTTTCACTCAACCCTAGTTTCTAACCCTAGCCGCCAGTTCTGAGTTTAATGGCCGAAATCTTCCCCTCTTTCTCCCTCATTTTCTTCAAATCCATCAACCAATTCGTAAAACTTTCTTCTTCAAAGTTGTAGAGAGCATCAAGATCTCTCTATCCAATGACCGTGATCAAGAATGGGGCAGTAAATCGACCACAAATGGTGATGAAGGCGCATCGTTCATGCACTATTTTCAAGAGCTAGGGACGACCGATTTCGTCGGCATTGGTGGTGATGGGGGAACTCGTCGTGGCCTTTCGAATGAAGGTGCTCGATCGACCTGAAATCTATCGTGGGAGGTCGCGAAAATTTATGAAGTAGGCGGCTACGGGTTTGTTTTCGCGTGAATTAACTGGGAAGGGAGGAAGAAGATCTCGTGCGGCCATGATCTAATGTTACAAAAATCAACGGCCCAGATTGAAATTAGGTTAAAATTTAAAAGGAAAATAGTAACTAATTTATTTAAAATTCGTGTAATTTTTGTAACACGATATCTTTGTTGTAATGACCCAGAATTTTAATTAATTAAAATTTAAATATTTAATTAATTTTAAATATTAATAAGTGAAATTTATAAGTCGAATAAATTTTATTTCGAATAATTGGATTTAATTGAATAATTAAATCGATAATTTGATAGTGAAAATACAGAAATAATTGAAATTTGGGTTAAATATGATTGAAAATGATTTGTAAAATTTTATTATATCATATTGAAGTTAGAACGATGTTTTATAACTTTTAAAATCGAATTAAGAGTTTATTTGTGAAAAATGAATATTTTAATATTTAATCGACTAGTGAAATTAGCCAATTTTCGAACAGTCCCAGAATTGGACGAAACTAGTTCCATTGGATCCGTAATAGTTTGTTATTATCGGATTTCAATTTTCGTAGCAATTGGAGTTATCGTTTGATCGTGGCAGCTCAAAACGCATCGAAATTGTTTTTAATATTTAATTGGCGAGTTAAAATAGCCCTTTTTCAAAAAGCCTCGGATTTCGACGAAACTAGTTTCATCGGATTGTAATGTGATATTATTTTAAGGTTTCAAATTTCATGTCAATCGGATTTACCGTTTGTCCGGTGCAAGCTAAAACGCCTAGAAAATAGTTTAATCGGTTTAATTTTAAATCGAACGTTTATTGCCATAACTCGCACAGATGACCGAATTAGCTCCCAAAACATGTTCCATTGTGTTCGGAACGCGGGGTAAACCATAGAAACGCCAACCGACACGCTTCGTTTGGAGTTCGAAAAATCCGGGATGAATAGTGTCGCGTGAATTTTCTATATAAGCCCCTTAATATTCATTTTTTCACAAAATACACAACCCTAGGGTTTTGGAACTGCAGCCGCCATCAATAAATTCAAAGGCCAGAAATTAATATCCTTCTTCCCTCAATTACTCTCAATCCATCAACAATTAGAGAAAGTGTTCAACATGAAACTTGTAGAGCATGAAGAGAGCTTCGAATCTACACGGAGTTGATCGAAATTGGAGCGACGTGGAGGGAGCAAGGGGGGCCGACAGCCGCGTGTTGCACATGCAATTCGAGATGATGCAGGGGGCCGAGTTCATCATGGTTGAAGGTGGTGGTGGAGTTCGAGATGCTCTTCAAAATGGTGGTATCTGATCGTGTTCAAGATCGTCGTATTTGGCTCGAAATCAAACCCTAGTTGGAGCTATATGGGTTTGTTCGGCCTGGGGGTTGCTTTGGGGAAGATAATGCAGAGAACAGCCTGATGTTGAGGGGTGGAGATCCTACGGTGATGATCTACTTAGGTTTAAAATCAAATAAAATTTTGTATATTTATTAAGTTAACAATTCGTGTAACTTAAAAAATCATATCTTTTTCATACGAGGTCGAAAACGAGCGAAACCAGTTGCGTTGGAATCGTATGGACGAGCACTACGCTATGGAATTGGATTGGAGTCGTTTGGAATTAGTGAGAATTTTGGATAAAATTAAACGTTCGTTTAATTTTATTCGAAATAAATCGCTAAAACGAAATTGAAATCAAGGTGAGAACTTCTCACTTAATCGAATCGGTTTTGATTTTAATTTTAAATAGTTAGATTTAAAATACTTGAATGCATGTTTGAATGATGATTGTTATCTATTGATTGATAAAATAGACATTATGCGCCGTTAGTAAGCGGATGTTATTTATTAAAAACATATACCGCGAACATTTCATAAACAGTGAAATTGGTATTATTTATGTACTTGGAGTTGATTTCCCGCAGTATATAGCGGATGAGACCCTATCGCGCCGTCTATTAAGCGGATAATATTATAAATCCCATATACCGCGATAATTTCGTACTGGAACGGAATTGGTATTGTGCTAACATCTTTGGATGCAGGAAAACAGGTTGGAGGGATCCAACTGGATTCCTCAACAGTATTTATTTGATTTTAGATATTTTGATATTTGATTGATTACCATAACGATATATGATGTCGTTGTTGTCGTGATTGACTATTTGGTGTATAACATCATTGGACCAAATTTTGGAATTTTAAAAGGATTTTTAAAGTGATTTTTGAAAGTATATGTTTATAAAATATTTTTTTAGAATCGATTCATTTTAAATAAATAAACGTATAAATTTTAATGTTATAAAAATTATGATTTTTGAGAAATATAGTTAAAAGTTGATTTTTGAAAATATGGGTTAATGATTTTATAAAATAGCTTAAATTGGGATTTCTGAATTTATTATAAAAAGTTTAAAAATAGGATTTGTAAAATTTGATTATTTTATAAATCAAAGAGAATGGTGAAATTATAAAGGAGTTTAAAGACGTTTTAAAAGAATAATACACAATTGATTTATATAAAAGATTTATAAATTGATATTTATAAATTAAAATATTGGGATTATAAAGCGAGCTTTTATAAGTGTTAGAATGAATTGTGAATGAATTTCATAAATGAATGAAATTTATAGAGTTATAAACGGTGAAGTTATAAATGGAATTTTATAAGCAGTAGGTCTATAAAATTTGTAAAGTTATTAAAAGAATAGATTTGGGTAAATAAGTGAATCTTATAAGTTATAAGATTTATAATTGGGAAGTTTAAAAAGAAGGATTTTGTAAACAAATAAATTATAAGTATTTAATTTACAATATGAACTTTTGGTTTATAATTGAGTTATAAATTGAAATAGGTTAATAAAGGAGATTTATAAAAGGAAGTTGTTATAAAATAAGTAGAAATGGAATTTATAAACATTGTTTTATAAATCCGCAAACGGCTTATTTTGATAAGTAAATTGTTATAACTTATTAATGGAGTTATATTCACGTTTTAAACAGTGAATAATCCTTTAAAATAAAATATATAGAAATGATGAAATTGGTTAACGAAGTATATTCACGTTTTGAATAGTGAATAATATGTTAAAGAAATTTTTTTGGACGTGATGTTTTAAATAGAATTTAAAACGATCTAACGATGTTTTTAAAATGTGTTAAGATTCGAAACCGTAGATTTCAACATTCATTGTTGAAATAGACGTTTTCGAGAAATAGAAGGAAATGGTGGACTATAACACTGTTGTTATAGTAAATGATTTCCGAAAGGAAATGTTTTATTTAGTATTGGGATTTATATATCTATTTTAATTTCGAATCCGTATACTAGTGATTTTGGGTTGTCGTAACGATGTTTTACGCGACATTCGTTTTGGCCCAAATAAATATGGTTAAACGAATGATTTCCTTAAAGAATGAAATATATACTTAATTTTGATTTAAGTATATTGAATATTTTTCAAGTGTTGAAAATAAAAAGATTTATGAATTACTTATTAATAATAAGTATGGAAATGTTTTTTCCAATGTGAAATAAAACATTTTGAGAATTTATCTTTTTGAAGATAAATTGAAAATGAATAATTGAAATCGAATATTCATAAATATTTTGGAATGTAAATTCACTATGGAATTTATAAAAGAAAAAGGGAATTTGTTTAAAAATAAATATTGATTTATTTTTGAAGTGTGAAAATTATATATCTTGTAAAGATATTTTTGGAAAATAAATAATTTGGAAAATTATTTGGAATCTGGTGATGTTGTGCATATCCATTGATAGTTCAATAACCGACTATCAATATTTACCTTTGAATAGGTATTTGTTGTGATTTGCTGAATTTGAATGCCACACTTATTTTTAAATTATTGCGCTCGTTATTCGGATTACCCATTCCGAATAGTGATACGACGTAATTGATAGCATTGATGACCGGTGTTGAAGACCGGATATTTTTGAAAGCGAAAGGACAACTCGTCGAATGTCTTTGCATCGACTGGTCCCCGGTATAGAGACTCCATATGTGATGGGAAGTCCGGTCGTGATTAGTGAATATCCGGATTGCAAGGACTTCTTTGTAAGTGCCTTCGGTTCTGTTCGAGCCCGGAACAGACTTGTATGGATTGTATGTTTGACGTTACAAATTGAGATATAAAGCAGATTTCTTTCAAATATATTTCTGTTGGTGGCGGAGAATTTATTCTCTTAGCTTAACACCCTTCTCTGAGACGTACGAGCTCAGAGGTTATGTAGTTGAAGGTTATCAGCAATATATTCCCAATTTGGTAATGTGACATGCTGAGTGTTGCTGTGAAATGATCATTGTTTGATCATTTGTGATATTATCATTTGTTTGATCGTTTATCTTTGTGATCATTTCTATGATCATTTGTTGACCCAAAGCACAGCTTTTGTATAAAGCGTGGCTTTGTGGACGAAACTTCGTCGAGCCTCACATCCCGGAATGGTCAAAACAGGAAAGATGCGGCAAGATTATGAGGGGTAGCTCCCTTTAGGGTATGTGCATTTCCTTTTGGAAAAGGGTGGTATCATGGTATGGAGCCCAGATACTTACTCATGTTAAAACACTTTATTTATGATTGTGTGATGATGGTTACGAGCGCTCGGATAAAGGTCCTAAAGGATCGGGGGATGGCATACTCGTGTCAGTAGTTACCCAGTTAGGGGTTACCCGGCCTTGTGTTGGCAGAGATCCGGTTAGGTTCTCGGGGACGTCCTTCCAGAGGCGTTCTCGTGTGGCAATGGGAAGTTCCTTGGCCTGACCATTCGTTGGAAATCCAAAGAAACAATACGATCCTTGTACGGTTTAGTTGTATAACCTGCCATGGAATGTGGCGGTAACCTGCTATTGAACATGGTAGCTATAGTAGGCATAAGTGCGAAATGTCTATGCTGGCTAACATTTATATCTTTACTTTCGAAATGATTTTTTTCTACACTATGCACGAGTAATAATATCAAATGTTTCTTTTTAATGCGTATCAAGCATCTTTGACTATCATAAGGAGAAATCTCCTCCGATTCTGCGTTTGCATGTGTGTGCGTGCGGGAGGCCTTATGGTAGTCCCATTTTTAAAAGTATTGCGAATTGACTTTAAAAATATTCCTCTATTTTGATTTTAAAGAAAAATAAACTGTTTTGAGTTCTCACACCAGTCACATGACTGACTCGGAGTTTATTGTTTTCCTTCCTAAACTCTGGGTGCCCACCAATTTCCACACGGGCAGTCAAGAGTTAGGTTTATGAGGATATTCTGGAATTCTGGAGTTGCTGGAGGCGAGCTGGATGGCATGGCGTATTACTAGTATATAGTATTTCTTTTCCGCTGTTTGTTGTTGTTTGATGTGTACACTCTGATGTAATGAAATGTAATGTGATGTAATGTAATAACTGATATAGTTCTTTGTTTAAAGATTATTCATTTATTTATTATAAGTTGTTCCGCTGCGATTGAGAGATTCTGATATTGTTCTGTTATTTCTTTCTGTTCCGTGCTGTTTTCTGTTCTATTTTCTATCTTCTTATCTCTTCTTATGTCTTTTTCTTTTTCTTAAACACTGAGAATTCGTATTTCCGTTCATCTTGAGTTAATCTATGGAGATTAGTGTATATTCAAGGAGTATGGATTTGCGGGTCCTTACATTTGGTATCAGAGCATATGGTTAATCGACAATCATGGCTCTGTTGGGTATTACTCATTAGAGATAGAGTCAGCAGTACTCTAGAATGAGTTTGAGTGTAATAATAGCTATAAGAGCGTATTTGTTAGTGAATATAAAATTGTTTATATTGTGATGGTTGCTTTGTTGAGTGGTATATGGATTCTGGTTAATACGTGTGATCAACGTTGTTGATAGGGATCTCTAAACACTTGTACAGAACAATTCAACACGATATTGTTTTAAAATTGGGTAAATGAAATAATTTTACCTGAGTATATTTTTATATATAAAGGAATAATTTTTCAGAATTATTAAAGTGTATATAAGTTGATTGTTTAGTTGTTTGAATAATCTAAATTGAAGAATAATTGTATAAGCAAAAGAATTATAAGAATTGAATTATAATTAAACTGATTTACAATTGTGAAATAAACTTATATATATAAGAAGTGAAACTATATTAATATATTTATGAATATATGTTGTAAATAAAAATGAATTTAAAGTTAAATGGAAATTTACTTTAGAATTGGAATCTGAAATTGATTTATAAGTGGGCATTTAAGTTAAGTAAAACCAAGTGATGTTTGTAAAATGAAAGTATAACTTAAGTGATGTTGAATGAAGTTGATTTTGGTATCAAAGTAAATAATAAAGTTAAGTGCTAAATATGAACTTGAGTTATATAAATGAAATTCAGCTTTTGTAATTGAATTGAATTAATGGATTAAATGTTAATCAATTGAATGTAAATTAAGTTGATATGAAATAATGAATGTAGGTGTTAATTCATTAAAATCTTATGTTATTGGAAGTTGAATAATTGAATGAAAATCAATTTAATTAAACCAAGATGAATATAATCAAAGGAATTTGGTTGTAATTAATATACATTGGTTGTTATATGATTGTTAGTTGATTGTATAAAATTCATTAAGTATTAATGAAAACTGAAAGCTAAAGTAATTGAAATTCAATTGGAAGATAAGTGAATCTTAAATAAATTTGAATTTGATTTGGAAGTGAACCAACTTGAATATGAATTAGTGAATATAAACTAATTGGGAATGAATGTTAGTAAGAACACTCACTGTTAATGAATCAAATGTGATTTAAATTGAAAAGCATTTCATTGAATATTAATGAGAATATGAATGAATATTTATTGGTTATGAATGCTAGTTGAATGATAGTTGGTTGATGGTTGAACATATTGCCTTTACTACATTTGCTAGGTTGACATATATAGTTATTATGTTGCTATATGTTGTATATCGATATTATTTTCATATATACATGTTCTCATGTTGTTTGTTGAGTGTTTAGTAGGTGCGGATCGCGTTTGCTTCGCGTTTGGAGCTCGCTTTCGCGCTATATTAGCCGTATATGCTTGCTAATAAAATATAAGGTACACATCTCGGATTACATATCGTACTTTTACACTTTTTTCCCTGCGGGATGCCTCATCACTTGATGAGATGTATATTTGTGATATATATACTGTCATATTTTTTTCCGGATCGAGCCGCGCAAAGGAGACTCTGGCGAATTTTTCCGAAAATTTAAGGCGTTAGAATATTTTTGGGAAAAACTGGAAAATTTGTGAAAACTTAACTTTGATTTGGAATTGAAAGTTAAACAATAGTAGTTGTTTTTGAAAAGATAACTAAGTATGATTTGAAAACTTAGTAAAGTTATTGTAAGAAGTTTAACTATGGATTTTGGGAAGTTAATAGATTCCGTAACTTTTCTTACTTGGTAATTTCGAGGACGAAATTCTTTTAAGGGGGGAAGTATGTAACGACCCAGAATTTTAATTAATTAAAATTTAAATATTTAATTAATTTTAAATATTAATAAGTGAAATTTATAAGTCGAATAAATTTTATTTCGAATAATTGGATTTAATTGAATAATTAAATTGATAATTTGATAGTGAAAATACAGAAATAATTGAAATTTGGGTTAAATATGATTGAAAATGATTTGTAAAATTTTATTATATCATATTGAAGTTAGAACGATGTTTTAGAACTTTTAAAATCGAATTAAGAGTTTATTTGTGAAAATTGAATATTTTAATATTTAATCGACTAGCGAAATTAGCCAATTTTCGAACAGTCTCAGAATTGGACGAACTTAGTTCCATTGGATCCGTAATAGTTTGTTATTATCGGATTTCAATTTTCGTAGCAAGTGGAGTTATCATTTGATCGTGGCAGCTCGAAACGCATCGAAATTGTTTTTAATATTTAATTGGCGAGTTAAAATAGCCATTTTTCAAAAAGTCTCGGATTTCGACGAAACTAGTTCCATCGGATCCGTAATGTGATATTATTGTAAGGTTTCAAATTTCATGTCAATCGGATTTACCGTTTGTCCGGTGCAAGCTAAAACGCCTAGAAAATCGTTTAATTGGTTTAATTTTAAATCGAACGTTTATTGCCATAACTCGCACAGATGACCGAATTAGCTCCTGAACCATGTTCCATTATGTTCGGAACGTGGGGTAAACCTTAGAAACGCCAACCGGCACGCTTCGTTTGGAGTTCGAAAAATCCGAGATGAATAGTGTCGCGCGAATTTTCTATATAAGCCCATTAATATTCATTTTTTCACAAAATACACAACCCTAGGGTTTTGAAACTGCAGCCGCCATCAATAAATTCAAAGGCCAGAAATTAATATCCTTCTTCCCTCAGTTACTCTCAATCCATCAACAATTAGAGAAAGTGTTCAACATGAAACTTGTAGAGCATGAAGAGAGCTTCGAATCTATACGGAGTTGATCGAAATTGGAGCGACGTGGAGGGAGCAAGGGGGGCCGACAGCCGCGTGTTGCGCACGCAATTCGAGATGATGCAGGGGGCCGAGTTCATCATGGTTGAAGGTGGTGGTGGAGTTCGAGATGCTCTTCAAAATGGTGGTATCTGATCGTGTTCAAGATCGTCGTATTTGGCTCGAAATCAAACCCTAGTTGGAGCTATATGGGTTTGATCGGCCTGGGGGTTGCGTTGGGGAAAATAATGCAGGGGACGGCCTAATGTTGAGGGGTGGAGATCCTACGGTGATGATCTACTTAGGCTTAAAATCAAATAAAATGTTGTATATTTATTAAGTTAAAAATTCGTGTAACTTAAAAAAATCATATCTTTTTCATACGAGGTCGAAAACGCGCGAAACCAGTTGCATTGGAATCGTATGGACGAGCACTACGCTATGGAATTAGATTGGAGTCATTTGGAGTTAGTGAGAATTTCTGGTAAAATTAAACGTCCGTTTAACTTTATTCAAAATAAATCGCTAAAACGAAATTGAAATCAAGGTGAGAACTTCTCACTCAATCGAATCGGTTTCGATTTTAATTTTAAATAGTTAGATTTAAAATACTTGAATGCATGTTTGAATGATGATTGTTATCTATTAATTGTTAAAATAGACATTATGCGCCGTTAGTAAGCGGATGTTATTTATTAAAAACATATACCGCGAATATTTCATAAACAGTGAAATTGGAATTATTTATGTACTTGGAGTTGATTTCCCGCAGTATATAGCGGATGAGACCCTATCGCGGCGTCTATTAAGCGGATAATATTATAAATCCCATATACCGCGATAATTTCGTACTTGAACGGAATTGGTATTGTGCTAACATCTTTGGATGCAGGAAAACAGGTTGGAGGGATCCAACAGGATTCCTCAACGGTATTTATTTGATTTCAGATATTTTGATATTTGATTGATTATCATATCAATATATGATGTCGTTGTTGTCGTGATTGACTATTTGGTGTGTAGCACCATTGGACCAAATTTTGGAATTTTAAAAGGATTTTTAAAGTGATTTTTGAAAGTATATGTTTATAAAATATTTTTTTGGAATCGATTCATTTTAAATAAATAAACGTATAAATTTTAATGTTATAAAAATTATGATTTTTGGGAAATATAGTTAAAAGTTGATTTTTGAAAATATGGGTTAATGATTTTATAAAATAGCTTAAATTGGGATTTCTGAATTTATTATAAAAAGTTTAAAAATAGGATTTGTAAAATTTGATTATTTTATAAATCAAAGAGAATGGTGAAATTATAAAGGAGTTTAAAGATGTTTTAAAAGAATAATACACAATTGATTTATATAAAAGATTTATAAATTGATATGTATAAATTAAAATATTGGGATTATAAAACGAGCTTTTATAAGTGTTAGAATGAATTGTGAATGAATTTCATAAATGAATGAAATATATAGAGTTATAAACGGTGAAGTTATAAATAGAATTTTATAAGCAGTAGGTTTATAAAATTTGTAAAGTTATTAAAAGAATAGATTTGGGTAAATAAGTGAATCTTATAAGTTATAAGATTTATAATTGGGAAGTTTAAAAAGAAGGATTTTGTAAACAAATAAATTATAAGTATTTAATTTACAATATGAACTTTTGGTTTATAATTGAGTTATAAATTGAAATAGGTTAATAAATGAGAATTATAAAAGGAAGTTGTTATAAAATAAATAGAAATGGAATTTATAAACATTGTTTTATAAATCCGCAAACGGCTTATTTTGATAAGTAAATTGTTATAACTTATTAATGGAGTTATATTCACGTTTCAGACAGTGAATAATCCTTTAAAATAAAATATATAGAAATGATGAAATTCGTTAACGAAGTATATTCACGTTTTGAATAGTGAATAATATGTTAAAGAAATTGTTTTGGATGTGATGTTTTAAATAGAATTTAAAACGATCTAACGATGTTTTTAAAATGTGTTAAGATTCGAAACCATAGATTTCAACATTCATTGTTGAAATAGACGTTTTCGAGAAATAGAAGGAAATGGTGGACTATAACACTGTTGTTATAGTAAATGATTTCCGAAAGGAAATGTTTTATTTAGTATTGGGATTTATATATCTATTTTAATTTCGAATCCGTATACTAGTGATTTTGGGTTGTCGTAACGATGTTTTACGCGACATTCATTTTGGCCCAAATAAATATGGTTAAACGAATGATTTCCTTAAAGAATGAAATATATACTTAATTTCGATTTAAGTATATTGAATATTTTTCAGGTGTTGAAAATAAAAAGATTTGGGAATTACTTATTAATAATAAGTATGGAAATGTTTTTTCCAATGTGAAATAAAACGTTTTGAGAATTTATCTTTTTGAAGATAAATTGAAAATGAATAATTGAAATCGTATATTCATAAATATTTTGGAATGTAAATTCACTATGGAATTTATAAAAGAAAAAGGGAATTTGTTTAAAAATAAATATTGATTTATTTTTGAAGTGTGAAAATTATATATCTTGTAAAGATATTTTTGGAAAATAAATAATTTGGAAAATTATTTAGAATCTGGTGATGTTGTGCATATCCATTGATAGTTCAATAACCGACTATCAATATTTACCTTTGAATAGGTATTTGTTGTGATTTGCTGAATTTGAATACCACACTTATTTTTAAATTATTGCGCTCGTTATTCGGATTACCCATTCCGAATAGTGATACGACGTAATGGGTTGCATTGATGACCGGTGTTGAAGACCGGATATTTTTGAAAGCGAAAGGACAACTCGTCGAATGTCTTTGCATCGACTGGTCCCCAGTATAGAGACTCCATATGTGATGGGAAGTCCAGTCGTGATTAGTGAATATCCGGATTGCAAGGACTTCTTTGTAAGTGCCTTCGGTTCTGTTCGAGCCCGGAACAGACTTGTATGGATTGTATGTTTGACGTTACAAATTGAGATATAAAGCAGATTTCTTTCAAATATATTTCTGTTGGTGGCGGAGAATTTATTCTCTTAGCTTAACACCCTTCTCTGAGATGTACGAGCTCAGAGGTTATGTAGTTGAAGGTTATTAGCAATATATTCCCAATTTGGTAATGTGACATGCTGAGTGTTGCTGTGAAATGATCATTGTTTGATCATTTGTGATATGATCATTTGTTTGATCGTTTATCTTTGTGATCATTTCTATGATCATTTGTTGACCCAAAGCATAGCTTCTGTATAAAGCGTGGCTTTGTGGACGAAACTTCGTCGAGCCTCACATTCCGGAATGGTCAAAACAGGAAAGATGCGGCAAGGTTATGAGGGGTAGCTCCCTTTAGGGTATGTGCATTTCCTTCTGGAAAAGGGTGGTATCATGGTATGGAGCCCAGATACTTACTCATGTTGAAACACTTTATTTATGATTGTGTGATGATGGTTACGAGCGCTCGGATAAAGGTCCTAAAGGACCGGGGGATGGCATACTCGTGTCAGTAGTTACCCAGTTAGGGGTAACCCGGCCTTGTGTTGGCAGAGATCCGGTTAGGTTCTCGGGGACGCCCTTCAAGAGGCGTTCTCATGTGGCAATGGGAAGTTCCTTGGCCTGACCATTCGTTGGAAATCCAAAGAAACAATACGATCCTTGTACGATTTTAGTTGTATAACCTGCCATGGAATGTGGCGGTAACCTGCTATTGAACATGGTAGCTATAGTAGACATAAGTGCGAAATGTCTATGCTGACTAAAATTTATATCTTTACTTTCGAAATGATTTTTTTCTACACTATGCACGAGTAATAATATCAAATGTTTATTTTTAATGCGTATCAAGCATCTTTGACTATCATAAGGAGAAATCTCCTCCGATTCTGCGTTTGCATGTGTGTGCGTGCGGGAGGCCTTATGGTAGTCCCATTTTTAAAAGCATTGCGAATTGACTTTAAAAATATTCCTCTATTTTGATTTTAAAGAAAAATAAACTGTTTTGAGTTCTCACACCAGTCACATGACTGACTCGGAGTTTATTGTTTTCCTTCCTAAACTCTGGGTGCCCACCAATTTCTACACGGGCAGTCAAGAGTTAGGTTTATCAGGATATTCTTGAATTCTGGAGTTGCTGGAGGCCAGCTGGATGGCATGGCGTATTACTAGTATATAGTATTTCTTTTCCGCTGTTTGTTGTTGTTTGATTTGTACACTCTGATGTAATGAAATGTAATGTGATGTAATGTAATAACTGATATAGTTCTTTGTTTAAAGATTATTCATTTATTTATTATAAGTTGTTCCGCTGCGATTGAGAGATTCTGATATTGTTCTGTTATTTCTTTCTGTTCCGTGTTGTTTTCTGTTCTATTTTCTATCTTCTTATCTCTTCTTATGTCTTTTTCTTTTTCTTAAACACTGAGAATTCGTATTTCCGTTTATCTTGAGTTAATCTATGGAGATTAGTGTATATTCAAGGAGTACGGATTTGTGGGTCCTTACATTTGTCGTACGAGGTCAGTTTTGGACGAAACAACTTGTGTTCGAATCGTATGGACGAGCACTGCGCGATGGAGATGGTTTGGACTAAATTGGAGCTAGTGTGAATTTTGGGTAAAATTAAACGCGCGTTTAATTTTATTCGAAATAAAACGCTAAAACTGCTATTGGAAGCAACGTGAGAACTTCTCACTCAATCGAATCTGTTTCGATTTAAATTTTAAATAGTTAAATTTAAAATTGCTTGATTGTGTGATTGAATGATGATTGCTATCTGTTGTATTGAAATAGACCCTATACGCCGCATATTAAGCGGATGTTATTATATTAAACACATATACCGCGATAGTCCACCTTGAAGTGGAATTGGTATTATATATGTGCTTGGAGTTGATTTCCCGCATTGTATAGCGGATGAGACCCTCTACACCGCATATTAAGCGGAGGTTATTGTATTAAACCATGTACCGCGATATTCCGCCTTGAAACGGAATTGGTATTGTGCTAACGTCTGTGGATGCAGGGAAACAGGTAGGAGGGATCCAACTAGATTCCTCAAGTAATTGAATTTGTTTCAATGTTGTGTGTTGATTATTTATAATCTCTGCGTGATTATCTTCGTGGTGGAAATCGCTGATGGCTAAAATTTAGCCGAATATAATTTTGGTATCGTTAGATACCGGAAATAAATAAAAAATTGATTTTTGAAAATTAAGTATGAAAGTTTATATTAATTTTTTTGATGTTTTGAGAAATATAGTTGAAAGGTGATTTTTGGAAATACGAAGTTGATTATTTTATAAAATAATTTAAATGGTGATTTTTGAATTTATTATAAAAGCTTTATATATAAGATAAAAAAATTGGATTTTTATAAATCAAAGTGATGGAATTATAAAAGAGTTTTAAAGACGTTTTAAAATGATGTTATTAATGGATTTTATAAAAGAATAGAATCTAAGACTTGTAAAGTTATAAAATGAATGAATTTGTAAATAGAGAATTTTAAGTAATTTGCTTATAATTTGGATTTTGGGGTGTAAATGGGATATGGATAGAGTTTGTTAATAAAGAGATTTTATAAGTTGAAGTTGTTATAAAATATAAATGGAATTTATTAACAATGTTTTATAAATCCAAAGTCGACTTATTTTGATAAGTTAATTATCATAGCTTATTAAAGGAGATATATCCACGATTTTGGACAGTGGATAATCCTTTAAAATAAAATGTGTAGAAACGTTGAATTTGGTTAACGAAGTATATTCACGATTTTGGACAGTGAATAATATATTAAAGAAATGTTTTGGGGAAGTGATATTTTAAATAGAATTAAAACGATTTAAAGGTGTTTTAAAATATATTAAGTATCGAAACCATAGATTTCAACATTCATTGTTGAAATAGACGTTTTCGAGAAATAAAAGTTAATGGTGGACTATAACACTGTTGTTATAGTAAATGATTTTCGAAAGGAAATGCTTTATATAGTATTGGGATTTATATATCTATCTTAATTTCGAATCCCTATACTAGTGATTTTGGGTTGTCGTAACAATGTTTTACGCAACATTCGTTTTGACTCAAATGAATGTGTTTAAGAGAATGTTTTCCTTAAAGAATAAAATATATACTTAATTGTGATTTAAGTATATTGAATATTTTCCAAATGTTGAAAACAAATAGATTTGTGAATTACTTATTATTAAATAAGTATGGAAATGTTTTCCAATATGAAGTGAAATGTTTTGAGATTATATCTTTTAAAGATAAACTGAAAGTGAATATTTGAAACCAATTTGAAAACTGTATATCAGTGGATATTTGGAAATTTAAATTCACCATGGAATTTATAAAGGAAAGCGAATTTAAAAAAAAAAAACATTGATTTATTTTTAAAGTGTGGAAACAAATTTACGGATTTGGAACGTAAATTAAAGTAAATCGGTAAGGATTTGTTTAATTGGTTTAAATGAACCATTTTTAAATGAATGTGTATTCTCCCTCGAAAGCCGAATAAATTTTTTGAATAGCTTTGAAAGATACATACATACATACATACACGCACGTATATATATATATAATTCTAGAATTGGTTTTGAAAAGGATACTTTGGAGAAATTAACTTCTTAAATTGTTTTAAATCCTTTACGTAAAGATTTATTAAGTTGATATAGAAATGATTGTTTCTAAGATTTAATCAATAATTGTTTTAGAAAATAGTTATTTAAATAGCTATACTCTATCTACTAAATTTTATTTTGAAAATTAGTTTGGACTTAAGTTATATGTAATATTGGTATAATACTTTTTATAACTAATATTTTAAATAAAGTGTTTAAAGAAAAATAGTTTTATTTCAAAGTGTTTTCTCGATATCTTTTGGATAAGTGTTATAAATTATTTTAAAGTATTTGATTCCGGTAGATTTCCTGTGAAAATGAATAAATATTTGGAAGTGTTTCCGCGTAAGGAAAATGATTTGAAATTTGTTTTCAAAAGTTGTAAAGGTGAAAATTGATTTGAAATTTGTTTCAAATGGTTGAAGTGTGGAAAAATATATCTTGTAAAGATATTTTTGGAAAATAAATAATTGAGAAATTATTTGGAATCTGGTGATGTTGTGCTTATCTATTGATAGTTAAATAACCGACTATCAATATTTACCTTTAAATGGGTATTTTTTGTGATTTTCTTGAATTTGAATGCTACACTTATTTTAAAAATAAGCGCTCGTTATTCGGTTTAGCCGGGAGAGGACCTTTGGTCATGAATCCAATTCCGAATAGTGATACGTCGTAATAGATAGCATTTGAAGACCGGTGTTGAAGACCGGATATTTTTGGAAATGGAAGGATCACCATCAAATGTCTTTGTGATCTTCAATGTAGAGATTTTGTCAACCTTTGTGATGGGAATTCCGGACATGATTAGTGAATATTCGAATTGCAAGGGCTTCTTTTGGAAGTGCCTTCGGTTCCGTTCGATCCTGGAACGGACTTGTATGGATGTGTGTTTGACGCTACAATTTGAGATGTAAGGCTGGTTTCTATCAAATACATTCTGTTGGTGGCGGAGAATTTATTCTCTTAGCTTAACACCCTTCTCTAAGATGTATGAGCTCAGAGGTTATGTAGTTGATGGTTACTAGTGATACATTCCCAATTTGGTAATGTGGCATAAGAAGTGCTGCTGATCATTTGTTGATTAAAGTATAGCTTTTGTGAAAAGCGTAGCTTGGTGGATGAGACTTCGTCGGATCTCACACCCCGGTAATGGTCAAAACAGGAAAGATGCAGCAAGGTTATAGGGAGCAACACCCCTTAGGGTATGTGCATTTCATTTTGGATAGAAGTGGTATCATGGTATGGAGCCCAGATACTTAACTTATGTGGATGTCGCAAATATATATGACTTTGTGATTGATGTTGGTTGAGGATCCTCGGATAAAGGTTGTTTACAACCGAGGGATGACATACTCGTGTCAGTAGTTACATACTTTTGCAGAGGTTACCCGGCCTTGTGTTGGCATAAATTCGGTTAGGTTCTCGGGGCGTCCCGCCAGAGGCGTTCCCATGTGGCAATAGGAAGTTCCTTAGCCTGACCATTTGTTGGAAAATCCAAAGAAACAATACTAGCCCTGTACGGTTTTAGTTGTATAACGTGCCATGGAATGTGGCGGTAACCTGCTATTGAACATGGTAGCTATAGTAGGCATACAATAATGACCGTATTTTGGCTAAGATTTATATTATACTTTCGAAATGTTTTCCTACACTTTGCACTTATAGTAATAATATCAAAAAAAAATTCTCGTATCAGGCATGTTTGACTCTCATAAGGTGAAATCTCTTCCGATTCTGCGTTTGCATTGTGTGTGTGTGCGGGAGGCCTTATGGTAGTTACATTTCCTGAAAGCATTGCGGATCTATTTTAAAATATTTCTTTGTTTTTTTTAAAAGATAAAACTGTCTTAAGTTCTCACACCAGTTCCATGACTGACCTGGAGTTTATTGTTCCCTTCCTAAACTCTGGGTGCCCACAAATTTCTATACGGGCAGCCTAGAGTCAGGTTATTAGGATATTCTGGAATTTAGGAGGTGCTGTTGAGCTCAAGAGGCGAGTTGGATGGCGAAACGTATCACTTTTATATGATATTATCTTTTTCGATGTGTATCCACTTGTAAGGACAGGTTCATATAACTGTCCATTATTGTGTTGTGTTGTATATTGACTCTGATGATGTAATGTATAAAATGCACAGTTCTTTTGATTTAAAGATTATTCATTTATCTATTATATGTTGTTCAGCTGCGATTGTGAGATTCTGATATTGTTGCTATTGCTTCTTCTTTCTTTCTTTCTTTCTCTACCTCTTCTTCTTTAACCCTAACGGTTGAGCTTTCCGGCCTTCGATTGCTCGGCAGTTGATATAGTAGACGTATTAATGTCGTCTTTCGGAAGTCGAAAATCCCGTTCGTTACAATGTGGTATCAGAGTAATTGGTTAAGCGACAACCTTGGCTATGTTGGATGTTACTCATTAGAGATAGAGTCAGCAGTACTCTAGAATGAGTGTGAGTGTAATAATAGATATGAGTGCGTATTTATTAGTGAATATAAAAATTGTTTTATATTGTGTTGATTGGTTTGTTGAGTGGTATATGGATTCTGGTCAATACGAGTAATTAATGTTATTGATAGGAATCTCTAAACACTTGTACAGAACAATTCGACATGATATCATTTTAAAATAGGGTAAATGAATTAATTTTACCTAAAACTATTTTCGTGTATAAAAGAGAAAAAATTTCTGTGAATTATTATAATATATAATTGCTTGGTTGCTAGAAAGTGATGATATTAAATTATTATCATTAATGTTGAAAAAGAAATTGAAATCGTAACTCCAAAGTTAAGAAATAAATTCACATACAAATAGAATTGGAGAATATAAATTGTAAATGTGATTTGTAATTTGAAGTAAAATTCCATAGGAATATTTGGAAATGTTTTGAAAGGGTTTGCAATTTGGAAAAGATTAAATTCCTTCTTGAGTTTGAAAATGGTTTTCGAGGGTTTGGAAAAATGTTTCTGGGAGGGATAAACGCTCTAAATTCTTTTCGGTCGTTGGAAAATATCTTCGGTGATGACTGTAGCATCATCGTTGTTCATTTTCGGGTTTCCAAAAGAGGGATTGCTGCCAAGTTATTTTAAATGGAAGTTGTTTGGAAAATTTGGATTTGGGTTTTGAAATTCAAAGGATGATTTGAATTGGTTTCAAAAATGGTTTTGAAATGTTGGAAAGAGTTTGGAATCTGATAAAAATTGTTACGAAATAAAATTTATTAAGTTGAAAATAAATTTGGGGTAGAAACAAATGAATTGAAATTGAGTTAGAATTTGTAATGAATTAGTGAAAGAAACTAATTTAAAATAGCAAGATGAATCAGTTGTGAATGAAAAATAATTGATAAAATTCAATATTCATAAGGTAAATTGAATCCAAATAGAATTAAAATGGTAAATTGAGTTCAAATGAAATTGATAATGTGAGATTGAATAAAAATGGATATTATGGATAGCAGGATATACAGGTGCATTAAAGGAAATGGTATTGGGATTTTGATTTTGAAGATAAAAAAATTGAATTGTTCGACATAAGGTATGTATTTAAATTTCAGTATGAAATTTGATGATTTTCTTGTCCAGCCACTGTGATTTTTCTTTACTTTTTGAAATCTGGGTGCCGTCGTGCCATTTTTGTAGTCTTACCGAGCTAGCCGCGCAAAGGAGACGCTGGCGAAATTTTTCGAAAATTTAAGGCATTAGAATATTTTTGAGAAAATTGAAATTTTTTGAAAACTATAACTTTAATTTTGGAGTGAAAAGTTAAACGATATAGTTGGTTTTGAAAAGATAACTAAGCATGATTTGAGAACTTAGTAAAGTTATTGTAAGAAGTTTAACTATGGATTTTGGAAAAGTTAAAATGTTTAAATGAATTTGAAATTTAATTTGAACAAATGGTTTTGAAAAGTTAATGGATTATGTAACTTTTTCTTACTTGGCAATTTCGAGGACGTAATTCTTTTAAGGGGGAAGTCTGTAACGACCCAGAATTTCTGTCATTTGAAATTCGTATATTTAATTGAATTTAAATATTAACAAGTAAAATTTGTAAGTCGAATAAAATTTTTATTTCTAATATCTAGATTTAATTGGATAATTAAATCGATAATTTAATATTTGAAATTACAGAAATAATTGAAAATTGGGTTTAATGTGATTAAAATTGACTTGCAAAATTGTATTAAATCATATTGGAGTTAGAATGATGTTATAGAACTTTTAAAATTGAATAAAAAGTTAAATTGTAGAAATTGAATATTTTAATATTTAATTAACGAGTAAAAATAGCCATTTTTCAAACAGTCTCGGATATCGACGAATCCAGTTCCATCTAAGCCGTAATGTTAAATTATTGTAAGATTTCAAATTTCATGTCATTCGGATTTACGGTTTGCACGGAGCAAGCTAAAACGCACTGAAATCGGTTTAAGTGAATTTTAAATTTAAAATAGTCGATTTGAAAACTTATCTTTCAAATACGATCGAATTGGCTTCCGATATATATTCCATTGCGTTCGGAATAGGGGTAAAACATTATAAACGCCAGGCGGCACGCTTCATTTCAAGTTTGAAAAAATTTCGGATGAATAGTGCACAAATATTTTCTATATAAGGACCTCAACATTCATTATTTTCACTCAATCCTAGTTTCTAACCACAGCCGCCAGTTCTGAGTTTAATGGCCAAAATCTTCCCCTCTTCCTCCCTTATTTTCTTCAAATCCATCAACCAGTTCGTAAAATTTTCTTCTGCAAAGTTGTAGAGAGCATCAAGATCTCTCTATCCAACTGCTGTGATCAAGAATGGGGCAGTAAATCGACGGCAAAATGGTGATGAAGCCGTGTCGTTCGTGCACTGTTTTCAGGAGCTAGGGACGACAGAGTTCGTCGGCATTGGTGGTGATGGGGGAGCTCGTCGTGGCCTTTCGAATGAAGGCGCTCGATCGACCTGAAATCGATCGTGGGAGGTCGTGAAAATTTATGAAGTAGGCGGCTATGTGTTTGTTTTCGCATGAATTAACTGGGAAGGGAGGAAGAAGATCTCGCGCGACCATGATATAATGTTACAAAAATCAACAGCCCAGGTTGAAATTAGGTTAAAATTTAAAAAGAAAACAGTAATTAATTTATTCGAAATTCGTGTAATGTTTGTAACGCGATATCTTTGTCGTACGAGGTCCGTTTTTGGACG
This sequence comes from Allium cepa, assembly GCA_030765085.1. Lineage (NCBI taxonomy): Eukaryota > Viridiplantae > Streptophyta > Magnoliopsida > Asparagales > Amaryllidaceae > Allium > Allium cepa. The sequence continues at coordinate 378,025,090 of CM060942.1, read as the reverse complement.
AAATAACTTGCGTTCGAATCATTTGGACGAGCACTACGCGATGGAGCTGGTTCGGAGTTAATGGAGCTAGTGTGAATTTTGGGTAAAATTAAACGCGCGTTTAATTTAATTCGGAATAAATGCTGAAACCACTATTGGAAGCAAGGTGAGAACTTCTCACCCAATCGAATCTGTTACGATTTAAATTTAAAATAGTTAAATTTAAAATTGCTTGATTGTGTGATTGAATGATTATTGCTATCTGTTGTATTGAAATAGACCCTATACGCCGCATATTAAGCGGATGTTATTACGTTAAACGCATATACCACGATATTCCACCTTGAAGCGGAATTGGTATTATATATGCACTTGGAGTTGATTTCCCATATTAAGCGGAGGTTATTATATTAAACCCATGTACCGTGATATTCCGTCTTGAAACGGGATTGGTATTGTGCTAACATCTGTAGATGCAGGGAACATGTTTGAGGGATCCAACTAGATTCCTCAAATAATTGAATTTGTTCCAATGTTGTTTGTTGATTATTTATAATCTTTATGTGATTATCTTTGTGATTGAAATCGTTGAAGGCTAAAATTTAGCCGAATATAATTTTGGTATCGTTAGATACCGGAAATAAATAAAAATTTGATTTTTGAAAATTCAGGCTGAAAGTTTATATTAATTTTTTTGATGTTTTGAGAAATATAGTTGAAAGGTGATTTTTGGAAATATGAAGTAGATTATTTTACAAAATAATATAAATGGTGATTTTTGAATTTGTTATAAAAGCTTTATACATAAGATAAAAAAATTGGATTTTTATAAATCAAAGTGATGGAATTATAAAAGAGTTTTAAAGACGTTTTAAAATGATGTTATAAATGTATTTTATAAAAGAATTGAATCTACGACTTGTGAAGTTATAAAATGAATGAATTTGTAAATAGAGAATTATAAGTAATTTGCTTATAATTTGGATTTTGGCGTGTAAATGGGATATGGATAGAATTTGTTAATAAAGAGATTTTATAAGTTGAATTTGTTATAAAATATAAATGGAATTTATAAGCATTGTTTTATAAATCTGAAATCGACTTATTTTAATAAATTAATTATTATAGCTTATTAAAGGAGATATATCCACGATTTTGGACAGTGGATAATCCTTTAAAATAAAATATGTAGAAACGTTGAATTTGGTTAACGAAATATATTCACGATTTTGGACATTGAATAATATATTAAAGAAATGTTTTGGGGTAGTGATATTTTAAATAGAATTCAAACGATTTAAAGGTGTTTTAAAATATATAAGTATCGAAACCATAGATTTCAACATTCATTGTTGAAATAGACGTTTTCGAGAAATAAAAGGGAATGGTGGACTATAACACTGTTGTTATAGTAAATGATTTTCGAAAGGAATTTTTTTATGTAGTATTGGGATTATATATCTATCTTAATTTTGAATCCCTATACTTGTGATTTTGGGTTGTCGTAACGATGTTTTACGCAACATTCGTTTTGACTCAAATGAATGTGTTTAAGAGAATGTTTTCCTTAAAGAATAAGATATATACTTAATTGTGATTTAAGTATATTGAATATTTTCCAAATGTTGAAAATAAATAGATTTGTGAATTACTTATTATTAAATGAGTATGGAAATGTTTTCCAATATGAAGTGAAATGTTTTGAGATTATATCTTTTAAAGATAAATTGAAAGTGAATATTTGAAACCAATTTGAAAATCGTATATCAATGGATGTTTGAAAATTTAAATTCACCGTGGAATTTATAAAGGAAAGGGAAATTTGTTTAAAAATAAACAATTATTCATTTTTGAAGTGTGGAAATAAATTTACGGATTTGGAACGTAAATTAAAGTAAATCAGTAAGGATTTATTTAATTTGTTTAAATGAACCATTTTTAAATGAAAGTGTATTCTCCTTGGAAAGCCGAATAAAATTTCTAAGTAGCTTTGAAAGATATATATATATATATATATATATATAATTCTAGAATTGGTTTTGAAAAGGATATTTTGGAGAAATTAACTTCTTAAATTGTTTAAAATCCTTTAAGTAAAGATTTATTAAGTTGATATGGAAATGATTGTCTCTAAGATTTAATCAATAATTATTTTAGAAAATAGTTATTTAAATAGTTATACTCTATCTACTAAATTTTATTTTGAAAATTAGTTTGGACTTAAGTTATATGTAATATTGGTATAATACTTTTTATAACTAATATTTCGAGTAAAGTGTTTAAAGAAAAATAGTTTTATTTCAATGTATTTTCCCGATATCTTTTGGATAAGCATTATAAATAATTTTGAAGTATTTGAACTCGGCAGATTTCCAGTGAAAATGAATAAATATTTGGAAGTGTTTCCACGTAAGGAAAATGATTTGAAATTTGTTTTCAAAAGTTGTAAAGGTGAAAAGTGATTTGAAATTTGTTTCAAATGGTTGAAGTGTGGAGAAATATATCTTGTAAAGATATTTTTGGAAAATAAATAATTGGGAAATTATTTGGAATCTGGTGATGTTGTGCATATCTATTGATAGTTAAGTAACCGATTACCAATATTTACCTTTAAATGGGTATTTGTTGTGATTTCTTGAATTTGAATGCTACACTTATTTTAAAAATAAGCGCTCATTGTTCGATTTAGTCGGGAGAGGAGCTTTGTGTCATGAATCCCATTCCGAATAGTGATACGTCGTAATGGATAGCATTTGAAGACCAGTGTGGAAGACCGAATTTTTCGGAAACGGAAGGATTACCATCGATTGTCTTTGCATCGGCTGATCTCTGATATAGAGATTTTATCACCCTTTGTGATGGGAATTCCGGACGTGATTAGTGAATATTCGGATTGCAAGGGCTTCTTTAGGAAGTGCCTTCGGTTCTGTTCGTTCACAGAACGGACTTGTATGGATGTGTGTCTGACGTTACAATTTGAGATGTAAAGCTGGTTTCTATCAAATACATTTCTGTTGGTGACGGAGAATTTATCCTCTTAGCTTAACACCCTTCTCTAACACATATGAGCTCAGAGGTTATGTAGTTGATGGTTACTAGTGATACATTCCCAATTTGGTAATGTGGCATACGAAGTGCTGCTGATCATTTTTTGATCAAAGCATAGCTTTTGTGAAAAACGTAGCTTTGTGGACGAGATTTCGTCGGACCTCACACCTCGGTAATGGTCAAAACAGGAAAGATGCAGCAAGGTTATAGGGAGTAGCGCCTCTTAGGGTATGTGCATTTCCTTCTTGATAGAAGTGGTATCATGGTATGATGCCCAGATACTTAACTTATGTGGATGTCGCAAATATAAATGACTATGTGATTGATGTTGGTTGAGGATCCTCGGATAAAGGTTGTTTACAACCTAGGGATGACATACTCGTGTCAATAGTTAATTACATTTGCAGAGGTAACCCGACCTTGTGTTGACAGAGATCCAGTTAGGTTCTCGGGGCGTCCCACCAGAGGCGTTCCCATGTGGCAATAGGAAGTTCCTTAGCCTGACCATTTGTTGGAAAATCCAAAGAAACAATATGAGCCCTGTACGGTTTAAGTTGTATAACCTGCCATGGAATGTGCCGGTAACCTGCTACTGAACATGGTAGCTATAGTAAGCATATGATAATGGTCATATGTTGGCTAAGATTTATATTATACTTTCGAAATGTTTTCCTACACTTTGCACTTATAGTAATAATATCAAAGAAAATTTCTCGTATCAAACATGTTTGACTATTATAAGGAGAAATCTCCTCCGATTCTGCGTTTGCATTGTGTGTGTGTGCGGGAGGCCTTATGGTAGTTACATTTTTTGAAAGCATTGCGGATCTATTTTAAAATATTTCTTTGTTTGTTTTTAAAGATAAACTGTTTTAAGTTCTCATACCAGTCCCATGACTGATCTGGAGTTTATTTTTCCTTCCTAAACTCTGGGTGCCCACAAATTTCTACATGGGCAGCCTAGAGTCAGGTTATCAGGATATTCTGGAATTCAGGAGGTGCTGTGGAGCTCAAGAGCCGAGTTGGATGGCCAAACGTATCACTTGTATATGATATTATCTTTTCTGATGTGTATCCACTTGTAAGGACAGGTTCATATAACAGTCCACTATTGTGTTGTGTTGTATATTGACTCTGATGATGTGATGTATAAAATGTACAGTTCTTTTGATTTAAAGATTATTCATTTATCTATTATATGTTGTTCCGCTGCGATTGTGAGATTCTGATATTGTTTCTGTTGCTTCTTCTTTCTTTCTTTCTTCCTCTATCTCTTCTTCTTTAACCCTAACGGTTGGGCTTTTGACCTTCGATTGCTCAGCAGTTGATATAGTAGACGTATTAATGTCGACTTTCGAAAGTCGATAATCCCGTTCGTTACAGTTTATATAGTAAATAGTTTAAGAATCTAAATAAATCTAGATTTAAAATAATATATCTTTAAATAGTTTACCTTAAAATAATTAATTTGAAATTAATATCAAATTAAACTTTTTCTACCATTTCAACAAATCTGGACTATAACGACCCGATATTATGACTTTCGAAAGTCGACATTAATACATCCACTGTATCGAATGCCGCACAATCGTATGCCAAAAAATCGAACCGTTAGGGTTTAAGAAGAAGAAGATAGAAGAAGAACAGAAACAATAACAGAATCTCACATTTCGCAGCGGAATAATATATAATAGATAAAGAATAATCTTTAGAACAAAAACAGTATATCGGTTTATACATCACATTATCAGAGTTTACAACAACAAACAGCGGAAAAGAAATATTACATATATAAGTGATACGCCTCGCCATCCAGTTTCAACTCCTGATCTCCACAGCAACTTCTTGACTTCGCTCCAAAACAATTGACAACCTGACTCTAGGCTGCCCATGTGGAAAATTATGGGCACCCGGAGTTTAGAAAGGGAACAATAAACTCCAGGCCAGTCATGGGACTGGTGTGAGATCTTAAAAATAGTTATTCTTTTACAAAAGAAAACAAAGGAATTTAATAGAAATCCGCAATACTTTTTTGGAAAATGAAACTACCATAAGGCCTCTCGGCACACACACAATGCAATCGCACACTTGGGGGAGATTTCTCCTTATGATAGTCAAACATGATTAATACGCAAAATCTTCTTTAATATTATTATTAGTGCATAGTGGAAAAACATTTGCAAGTATAATATTAATCTTAGCCAACATACGTACCATTATAGTATGCCTACTATAGCTACCATATTAGATGGCAGGTTATACAACTAAAACCGTACAAGGCGCGTATTGTAAATTGGATTTCCAACAAATGGTCAGGCTAAGGAACTTCCTGGGCCACATGGGTACGCCTTTGGAGGGACATCCCGAGAACCTAACCGAATCTCTGCCAACACAAGGCCGGGTTACCTCTGCAAAAATAGGTAACTACTACATGAGTATGCCATTCCCCTGTCGTAAACAACCTTTATCCGAGGATCCTCAATACAAATAATCACAAAGTAATAAATTTGCAGCAACCACATACGTTAGGTACCTGGGCTCCACACCATAATACCACCTCTATCCTGAAGGAAATGACATACCCTAAGGGGCGCTACCCCTATAACCTTGCTGCATCCTTCCTATTTCGACCATTCCGGAGTGTGAGGCTCGACGAAGTATCGTCCACAAAGCTATGCTTTTCACAAAAGTCTTGCTTTGATCAACAAATGATCAGCAGCACTTCGTATGTCACATTACCAAATTGGGAGTATATCACTAGTAACCATCAACTACATAACCTCCGAGCTCGTACATCTCAAAAAAGCATGTTAAGCTAAGAGAATAAATTCTCCGCCACCAACGGAAATGTTTTTGATAGGAACCAGCTATACATCTCAAAGTGTAACGTCAGACATACATCCATACAAGTCCGTTCCGGGATCGAACGAAACCGAAGGCACTTCCAAGGAAGCCCTTGCAAATCCGGATATTCACTAATCACGTCCGGAATCCCCATCACAAAGGGTGATAAAATCTCTATACCGTAGCAACCCGGTGTAGAGACATTCGACAGGTAATCCTTTCGCTTTCAAAAATATCCGTTCTTCAACACCATCTTCAAATGTAATCCCATTTCGTCGTATCATTATTCGGAATGGGTTTTATGACACAAGGTCCTCTCTCCGCTAATCCGAATAACGAGCCTTATTTTAAAAAATAAGTGTTCATTCAGTTTCCAAACAAACCACAACAATTTACACTTTGATTTTTAAAACAAAAGATCCATTAAATCACAAAGGTTCGATGTGGTTTCCGAATATCCATTTGGAATTCGACTCTCGGTCGCATCGAAATTCAAATGCCATTTAAATGCCAATATTGATAGTCGGTTATTTAACTACCAATCATCACTTACAACGGTCACTGGATTTCAAATAATTTTCTTCCAACTATTATTATTTTCAAAATATCTTCACAAGATAAAATTTCAGTTTTCAACACTTTGAAAACAAATTCAAATCAATTTTTTACGCTTCAATCCTTTGAAAATAAATTTCAAATCAATTTTTTCCTTACGCGGAAAACATTTCCAATATTTATTCATTTCCACTGAAAATCTACCGATTTCATATATTTGAAAATAATATAAAATATTTATTCAAAATATACTATTTTAGAATATTTTCTTAAATATTAGTTATGAAAAATATTATACTAATATCTCATATAAAAATTCAAGTCCAAAGCTAATTTTAAAATAAAATTAGTAGATAGAGTATAAATATTTAAATATCCAATATCTAAAACAAATATCAATTTAAAACTTCAAATAATCACTTCCATAATAGTTTTTAAATATATTTTAACTTTTAATGATTTTCAAAATAACTTAAGTAAATATTTTTTCAAAATATTCTTTCCTTAAAACCATCGTTACAACTTCAATCTATATTTATAAACTATATTGAAACCATTCTCGGCTTTCAGGGAAAGTACACATTTCACTCTAAAATGGTTCACTCAAATCAATTAATAAATCTTTCTGGATTTATTTTAAATTTACGTCCCAAATCCATAAATTCCTTTCCACACTTTTTTAAAATAAAATAATATTTAATTCTAAGACAAATTTCCCTTTCTTTTATAAAATTCCCATTGTGGATTTCAATCTTCAAATATCCATAGATATACAATTTTCAAATTGTTTTCCAAACATTCACTTTCGACACCAAATCAATTCTCAAATTGATTTCCAAATTTATTTCAATTACCACATCCAATTCCAAATTGATTTCTAATCAATTTTCATATTGATTTCCTAAGGGTTTTATTTTTAAAACCCTAAATTAATTTTCAAATTTAATTTCTAAATTTATTTCAACACCAAATCGATTTTCATGCAAACACTGAATCAATTTTCATATTGATTTCCCAAAGATTTATTCTTTTAACACCAAGTCAATTTCCGAATTTATTTTTAAAATAAATTCCTTTATCTTTTCCAAATCACTTGAAAACCATATTTTTAAAATAAATTCTTCACCTTTTGAATATTATTACTTGAAATCCATTTATTAAACTTTTTCCCATATTTTGGAATTTATTCAATTGGATTTCGCTATAGATTTTCTACTTAAATTTAAAGATCCAATTTTATTTATTTCTGGTATCCTACGATACCAAAAATATATTCAGTTAAATTTTAGCCTTCAACAGTTTCAACCACAAATAATCACACAAAGATTATAAATAATCAACACACAATTTCGAAAAACAAATCAAAATGTTTTGAGGATCCAGTCAAATCCCTCCAATTTGTTTCCCTGCATCCACAGACGTTAGTACAACAATAAAATACCAATTCCACTTCGAGGTGGAATATCGTGGTATATGGGTTTAATATAATACCATCCGCTATTATGCGGCGCATAGGGTCTAAACTAATATAACTGATAATAAATCAATTATCCAAGCACACAATCAATCAATTTTAAATTTAACTATTAAAATTAAATCAGCGATTGAGTGAGAAGATCTCACCTTGCCTTTTAGTTTTGGAATCCCTTTTCCATTCCGCCTTGATTTCACGGGAGATTTAATTTCAACTAATTATTATATTTAAATTAAATTTCTTTGATAATTAATTTGGTAACTAAAATAAGTTAAATAAATCTCCTTAATAAATTATTTTAGAAAAATCTATTAAATCGAAACATGTTTATGTATATTTATTTTATTTCTTACACATACTAAAATAACTTAGACAAATTAAAAATCCAATTATTATTTTTCCAAAGCTTATCTTATTCATAAACTTCCCTGTTATTCTGAAAATAATAACAATGATTCACTTTACTGTTTAGATATATACATACATATATACATCTAAAATATATCTTCCCTTTATTGTAAATTTTTTAATATATATATAAACAAAAAAAAAATACCTCACTGCCCAATCCCTAATCGCCGAACTCTCCCATCGTTTGCTTGCACTCAATTGCCACTAACAGCTCACCCAGCCCACTTGCGCATGCAATTGAATATCGCGCAACCCAGCTTCACCCAAATCGTTTCCACAGACCATCCTTGCCGCTCAAAACCACCCGTCGCTTGCCTTGCACGCAGTCGAGGTTCGCCACCATTGGAAAGCCTCCGACTCACCAATCGTTGCCGTGCGTCCAGGCATCGCATGCCTACGCGCTCTACATCGAGATCGCTATCCTCCAACCTAGCGTGCTCGAACTTCCAAAGCAAAGTCTCGGCTTCGAATGCGACATGAAATCATGACTCAAATCGATCGAGGCTTCAGCCATTTTTTTAAACTTATCGATCTGATTTAATTTGAGAAGAGGGAGAATGATTCTTTTGTTTCGAACAACTAGTTTGGCCCAATACTTTGAAACCAGTATTCATTATGTCTACGAAGACGCGTGGTAAACCCAAGAGAACACGTGTTCTCAAAGGGGACAAGTGGACGTGTTCTCGATCTACGCAACTCATAAATCTCGATCTCCAATCGATGCGTGCCGCTGGGCTTTTGTAATGTTATACCCCTATTCCGAACGCAATGGAAAAGGTTTTGAGTCCAAATTCAATCGTATGGAGATGATAGCTTTTTGAACCAGTTAAAACATTAAATTTTCAATTTAATTTTCAAAGCGTTTATTTATCGTATGGCCAAACGAAAACTCTAAACACTACGAAAATTGAAATCCAATAATAATACAATATTACGGATCCAATGGAACTAGTTTCATTGAATTCCGAGACTGTGCTTCGGAATGCTATTTTTAAATATCGATTCAAACAATATAATATCGATTTAAACTATATAATTTCCAAATTGAACAATTTACTTTGAAATTCAATTCTGTAGTTTCTATTATCTTTAGTATTATCAATATGAACTTTCTAAGCCTTTGAAATATTTTTAGTCTGCTTATAACTGAAGATTCAAATTTTTTACCCATCTTCAAAAAATAATTTAACTGCTAATTCCATAGTTATATTTGAAATTCAAGTTAAACTATCATTCAAACATTTAAAATCAATTAAATATTACAATTTCAAATGTCGAAATTTCCGGGCCGTCGCATCTTTCCCCTTTAAAAGAATTTCTTCCCGGAATTACTAGTTAACAAGAATGGACCTTAACCCGTTTACTATGTACCCAAAATAAACAGATTTAACAACTTGTCAAAACCAATCTTTTTATTAAGGACCCACTATTACTTCAACTTACTTTCCAACCTCAACCATAAACTCCAAACAATATTGTTTTCTTAACCATTCGAATTTAAAATTTCAAAATTTTTCTAACTCCCTAAATTTTCAAAAAATTTCGGCAGCGTCTCCTTTGCGCGGCTAGCTCGGTACGACAACAAAATGGCACTACGACCTCCAAATTTCAAAAAGAAAACGAAAATCCAACCGGCTGGACAAGAAAGTTATCAAATTTCATACTGAAATTTAAATACATACCTTTTCGAATAATTCAATTTCATCTTCGAAATCAAAATCCTAATTCCATTTCCTTTATAATACCTGTATGCTATTTAACAACCATATCCAGTTTCTACATTCAAAATCATTTTGCACGTTCCATTACAAAAGTTTGAATACATATTTCTTATACCATTTTTTTAAGCCACTATTGAAGTTATAAATCCATTTTCATTCATTCATACATTATCAATTTCAGTTGAATGCAATTCACAATTTCAATTCTATTTGGATTCAATTTACCTTCTGAATATTAAATTCTATCAGTTATCTTCATTCACAACGGATTCATCTTACTATTTTGAATTAGTTTCTTTTAATAATTGATTACAAGTTCTAATTCATTTCATCTCAAACCATTTTTTATTTCCTCCGTTATTATCTTTAGTTCACTTCGAACTAATTTTACAACATCATTTTATTTCACACAATTCAAATTGGTTTTCAATATTCAGTTTCAATTCCAGTTTTATCCTTTTAGTCATTTAAAAATTTATTTTCAATTCACCATTTTGGTTTATACCCACTTATATTTAATATGGATTTCCAATTCCATATGAATTCAATTTACCTTTTATTTATAATTATTGAATTCATTTCAAACCATATTTATTTGGTCTTTTTCTTCAATTAGTTTCACTTACTAATTTTTATTTCAATAATTCGCTTTGTTTATCACAAATCAAATTCAATTCCAACTCCAGTTCTATTTACTTATAAATTCGAAATGAATTTCAACATTCAATTCACTTTCATTTACTTGCAAATTTATTTATTCACTCACAATTTATTGTCCACCTTGATAGATTTTATTCAAAAACATTTAGTCTATAAGACTTCTAAAATTCACATTTATTCAAATTAACTTAAGTTAATTTCAGTTTAAATCTGAATTTTCTAAGTTTTCATTCCATAACTATTTTTTTTATAAAATTCCAGAGTCTTTTCAACCTCTTCAAAACCATTTTTGAAATCAATTCAAATTATCCTTTGAATTTCCGAAACCAAACCCAGTTTTCCAACCAACTTTAATTTAAAAAATTCGGTAGCACTTCCTCTTTTGGAAACTCGAAAATGAACATCGATGATGCTGCAGTCGTCACCGAAGTTATTTTCCAGTGACCGAAAAGAGTTTAGAGCTTTTATCCCTTCAAAAACATTTTTTTCCAAAACTTTTGAAAATCATTTCCAAACTTAAAAGGAATTTAATCTTTCCCAAATCTCAAAAATTCAGTTCCTTTCAAATTCTTTTAAACATTCCTTTGGAATTTTATTATAAATCACATTTACATTTACAATTCCCATTTGTATATAAATTTTATGTCTCGGCTTTAAGTTATGATATCAATTTCTTAATCACTTCCTAATCAAACAATCAGCCATGTACTATAATAATTTATGGAAAATCATTCCTTTTATATTTGAAAATAATCTGGGTAAAATTATTTCATTTTCCCTATTTTAAAACAATATCGTAGCAAATTGTTCTGTACAAGTGTTTATAGATTCCTATCCATAGAGTTGTACAGACTATACCGACCAGAATCCATATACCACTAAAGAAACCAATCATCACAATATAAAACAATTTTGAATTCACTAACAAATACGCGCTCATATCTATTAATACACTCAAACTTATTCTAGAGTACTACTGACTCTAACTCTAATGATTAACACCCAACAGAGCTAAGGTTGTCGCTTAACCAAATGCTCTGATACCAAATTTGTAATGACCCGGGTTTACGACTTCCGAAAGTCGACATTAATACGTCCACTGTATCAAATGCCGTATAATCGAATGCCAAAAAATCGAACTGTTAGGGTTCAAGAAGAAGAAGATAGAAGAAGAAAAGAAACAATAACATAATCTCACATTTCACAGTGGAACAATATATAATAGATAAAGAATAATCTTTATAAAAAAACTATATCAGTTTATACATCACATTATCAGAGTTTACAACAACAAACAGCGGAAAAGAAATATTACATATATAAGTGATACGCCTCGCCATCCAGCTTCAACTCCTGATCTCCACAGCAACTTCTTGACTTCGCTCCAGAACAATTGACAACCTGACTCAAGGCTGCCCGTGTGGAAAATTATAGCCACCAAGAGTTTAGAAAGGGAACAATAAACTCCAGGTCAGTAATGGGACTGGTGTGAGATCTTAAAATAGTTATTCTTTTACAAAAGAAAAAAAAGGAATTTAAAAGAAATACGTAATGCTTTTTTGAAAAATGAAGCTACCATAAGGCCTCCCGGCACGCACACAATGCAATCGCACACTTAGGGGAGATTTCTCCTTGTGATAGTCAAACATGCTTAATATGCAAAATCTTCTTTAATATTACTATTAGTGCATAGTGGAAAAACATTTGCAAGTACAATATTAATCTTAGCCAGCATATGTACCATTATAGTATGCCTACTATAGCTACCATATTAGATGGCAGGTCATACAACTAAAACCGTACAGCGTATTGGTGATTGCATTTCCAACAAATGGTCAGGCTAAGGAACTTCCTGGGCCATATGGGTACACCTCTGGAGGGACGTCCAGAGAACCTAACCGGATCTCTTCCAACACAAGGCCGGGTTACCTCTGCAAAAATAGGTAACTACTACACGAGTATGCCATTCCCCGGTCGTAAACAACCTTTATCCGAGGATCCTCAATACCAACAACCATAAAGTAATAAATTTGCAGCAACCACATAGGTTAGGTATCTAGGCTCCATACCATGATACCACCTCTATCAAGAAGGAAATGACATACCTTAAAGGGCGCTACCCCCTACAATCTTGCTGCATCCTTCCTGTTTCGACCATTCGAGGGTGTGAGTCTCGACGAAGTCTCGTCCACAAAGCTACGCTTTTCACAAAAGCCTTGCTTTGATCAACAAATGATCAGCACACTTCGTATGCCACATTACCAAATTGGAAATATATACTAGTAACCATCAACAACATAATCTCTGAGCTCGTACGTCTCAGAGAAGGGTGTTAAGCTAAGTGAATAAATTCTCTGCCACCAACGAAAATGTATTTGATAGAAACCAGCTTTACATCTCAAAGTGTAACGTCAGACACACATACATACAAGTCCGTTCCGGGATCGAACAAAACCGAAGGCATTTCCAAAGAAGCCCTTGCAAATCCGCATATTCACTAATCACGTCCGGAATCCCCATCACAAAGGGTGATAAATCTCTATACCGGAGCAACTCGGTGTAGAGACATTCGACAGGTAATCCTTTCGCTTTCGAAAATACCCGGTCTTCAACACCATCTTTAAATGCAATCCCATTTCGTCGTATCATTATTCGGAATGGATTTTATGACACAAGGTCCACTCCCGGCTAGTCCGAATAACGGGCGCTTATTTTAAAAAATAAGTGTTCATTCAGTTTTCAAACAAATCACCACAATTTCCACTTTAATTTTTAAAACAAAAGATCCATTACAATCACAAAAATTCGATATGGTTTTCGAATATCCATTTGGAATTCGACTCCCGGTCGCATCGAAATTCAAATGCCATTTAAAGGCAATTATTGATAGTCGGTTATTTAACTACCAATCATCATTTACAATAGTCACTGGATTTCAAATAATTTTCCCCTAATTATTATTATTTTCAAAATATCTTCGCAAGATAAAATTTCACTTTTCAACGCTTTGAAAACAAATTCAAATCAATTTTTGACACTTCAACCCTTTGAAAATAAATTTCAAATCAATTTTTTTCCTTATGCGGAAAACATTTCCAATATTTATTCATTTCCACTGAAAATCTGCCGATTTTAAATATTTTAAAATAACATAAAATATTAATTCAAAATATACTTGGAAACATTTAAAATAAACTATTTTACAATATTTGCTTAAATATCAGTTATGAAAAATATTATACTAATATCTTACATAAAATTTCAAGTTCAAAACTAATTTTAAAATAAAATTAGCAAATAGAGTACAAATATTTAAATATCCAATTTCTAAAATGAATATCAATTTAAAACTTTAAATAATCACTTCCATTATAGTTTTAAAATATATTTTAACTTCAAAGATTTTCAAAATAACTTAAGTAAATAATTTTTCCAAAGCATTCATTCCTTAAAACCATCTTTACGACTTCAATCTATATTTATAAACTATATTGAAATCATTCTTGGCTTTCAGGGAAAGTACACATTTCACTATAAAATGGTTCATTCAAATCAATTAATAAATCTTTCTGGATTTGTTTTAAATTTACGTCCCAAATCCGCAAATTCCTGTCCACACTTTTTTAAAATAAAACAATATTTAATTCTTAAACAAATTTCCCTTTCTTTTATAAAATTCCCATTGTGGATTTTAATCTTCAAATATCCATAGATATACAATTTTCAAATTGTTTTCCAAATATTCACTTTCAACACCAAATCAATTCTCAAATTGATTTCCAAATTTATTTCAATTACCATATCCAATTCCAAATTGATTTCTAATCAATTTTCATATTGGTTTCCCAAGGATTTTATTTTAAAAACACCAAATTAATTTTCAAATTTAATTTCTAAATTTATTTCAACACCAAATCGATTTTCATGCAAATACTAAACAATTTTCATATTGATTTCCCAATGATTTATTCTTTTAACACCAAATCAATTTTCGAATTTATTTTAAAAATAAATTCCTTTATCTTATCCAAATTATTTAAAAACCATATTTTTAAATAAATTCTTCACCTTTTGAATACTGTTACTTGAAATCCATTTATTAAACTTTTTCCCATATTTTGGAATTTTATTTAATAGGATTTCGCTATTGATTTTCTACTTAAATTTAAAGGTCTAATTTTATTTATTTGTGGTATCCTACGATACCAAAAATATATCCGGTTAAATTTTAGCCTTCAACGGTTTCAATCACAAATAATCACACACAGATTATAAATAATCAACACACAATTTTGAACAAAAAAATCAAAATGTTTTGAGGAATCCAGTTGGATCCCTCCAATCTGTTTCCTTGCATCCATAGACGTTAGCCCAATAATTAAATACCAATTCCACTTCGAGGTGGAATATCGTGGTATATGGGTTTAATATAATATCATCCGCTATTATGCGGCGCATAGGGTCTAAACAAATATAACTAATAATAAATCAATTATCCAAGCACACAATCAATCAATTTTAAATTTAACTATTAAAATTAAATCAGCGATTGAGTGAGAAGATCTCACCTTGGCTTTTACTTTGCAATCCCTTTTCCATTCCGTCTTGATTTCACGGGTTTTGACCTTGCGTAATCAATTATATGATTTTATTAATATTCGAGCCAACTGAACAATTTATTTCCATTTAATAGATTTAATTTCAAATAATTATTGTATTTATACTAAATTTCCTTTGATAATTAATTTGGTAACTAAAATAAGTTAAATAAATCTCCTGAATAAATTAATTTAGAAAAATCTATTAAATCGAAACATGTTTATGTATATTTATTTTATTTCTTGCACATACTAAAATAACTTAGACAAATTAAAAATCCAATTTTTTTTCCAAAGCTTATCTTATTGATAAACTTCATGTTTTTCTGAAATTAATAACAATGATTCACTTTACTGTTTAGATATATACATACATATATACATCTAAAATATATTTACCCTTTACTGTAAAAATTTTAATATATATAAACAAAGAAAAATACCTCACTGCCCAATCCTTAATCGCCGAACTCTCCCATCGTTTGCTTGCACTCGATTGCCACTAACTGCTCACCTAGCCCACTTGCGCACGCAATTGAAAATTGCGCAACCCAGCTTCGCCCAAATCGCTTCCACAGACCTTCCTTGCCACTCGAAACCACCCCGTCTGTGACGCCCCACCTCTATACCCACGCTAGCCAAGAACACTACGGTGTAGTGCTGTCAACTCGCACGGAGAATAAGGCTGTTGAGGAGCGACCATCCGTGTAATTGCCTTGTGCGAGCACCGATATGCCAGATAGTAAAAACGTGCATTTCATTTCAGGAGGAAATCCGACATGCCGATGCAAACTCAAAGCTACTACACGGTGGCTATAATAGTCTAGGACAAAAATATAAAATAATAACACAGATAATATAAATGCGGAACACAGATGAAACAGAAAATCTCATATACATATATAATAACTGATGTCAGTTACAATACATTTACACGGTACATGTGATACAACTACAACAGTCGACTCAGGAAGTTATATATACAAGTACATTAACGACTAACATACATGAATACATATCAACCTATACAATGACACGACAACTCCAAAAGATATGAAAGAACTTCATAGCTCTAGCAGCAACCCAAAGCAGAATATCTACAACCTGAAATACTCGGTCTGACCCGAGTATTAAATTCAAAAGAAAATAATACTCGGGTCAGTCTAATTCAAACTCAGTTATTAGTGCACAGAAGCAATAATAATTAAATAATGAATAGACGACAGTAATTAAACCAAATCAGAATGCAATTCAGAATATTGAATTGAAATAAACAAAACAGTTCAAAACATTTAAATATCAATTAAAATATTAAGTCGAGTAGGGCTGCAGTACACGCACGCGTGCACTGCCTCGCCACTACAGCTTATGGAATATGCAAAAGATCAATTAATCAAAACAAGATAGATATCATAAAACCATACCGTGTGGCTGCAGTTCACGCTTGCATGCACTACCTTGCCACTACAGTGACGATGTACCCAATGAATACCGTGTGGCTGCAGTTCACGCTTGCATGCACTGCCCTGCCACTACAGTGATAACGTACCCAATGAATGTAAGATATGTACACAAGTGAATGTACATAACCAACTACACGTGGCAAAAAGAATCAAAAGTGCAACGAGAAACCGTACAACCCAAATGAGCAAGTGCACAAGGCAGTGTTCAACATGAGGACACAACCGAATGAAGGTGAGAGCAACAAGGTGGCAACATTAAATGAATCAAAGGAAGTCCAGATATGATGCAACAACAAACTTAACCTCAATGTTCTCGAATTCAATGACAGTAAAAGACATAGAGTAGCTTTTAAATAAGATTAGTGTCTCAAATGAACATGAAGAGAGCAAGCTACAAAATACATATGCAGCATTACTACAGACTATAGGTCAGAGACTACCGAGGGAAACTCAACAAAGTTAAGTGGATAACCAGAGTATCAACATGAAGGCAATGCAGACTCAAACACAGGCAATATAAACCCAACAGTGCAAAATGGCAGTGGTTCTAACTGGTATTAAAACAGTTCACCAGCATGAAGTTCAACAAGGAGCCTCAACATTAAAGCCTAGACCCCATGTAACATGACGATTTTTCGTTGCCGAAAAACCGAATAGTTAGGGTTTTTAAGAAAAAGAATTTAAGAAAAGAGAAGAGAAAAATAGATTAGAAGGTAAGGTTGAAAATGGAGGGAAAAGAAAACATAAAATAGATCATTTTAAAATAGAAAGAAAAGAGAATAGAACGGAATAGAAAACAACAGAACAACAACAGAATCTCACAATTCACAGCGGAACAACATATAATAATAAATTAATAATCTTTAAACAAAGAACTATATCAGTTATTACATTACATCACATTTTATTACATCATATCATCAGAGTATACAACAACAACAACAAACAGTGCAGCGGAAAAAGAAATATTATATAAACTAGTAATACGCCATGCCATCCAGCTTGCCTCCAGCAACTCCAGAATATCCAGAATATCCTGATAAACCTAACTCTTAACTGCCCGTGTGGAAATTGGTGGGCACCCAGAGTTTAGGAAGGAAAACAATAAACTCCAAGTCAGTCATGTGACTGGTGTGAGAACTCAAAACAGTTTATTTATCTTTGAAAACAAAATAGAGGAATATTTTAAAGTCAATTCGCAATGCTTTTAAAAATGAGACTACCATAAGGCCTCCCGCACACACACACATGCAAACGCAGAATCGGAGGAGATTTCTCCTTATGATAGTCAAAGATGCTTGATACGCATTTAAAAATAACATTTGATATTATTACTAGTGCATATTGTAGGAAAAATTTATTTCGAAATTAGAATATAAATATTAGCCAACATACGACCATTATCGTATGCCTACTATAGCTACCATCCAAACAGTGTTGCGACACCATAAGTGAATGATAGGTCCTACAACTAAAACCGTACAAGATCGTATTGTTTCTTTGGATTTCCAACGAATGATCAGGCCAAGGAACTTCCCATTGCCACATGAGAATGCCTCTGGATGGACATCCCCGAGAACCAAACCGGATCTCTACCAACACAAGGCCGGGTTACCCCTAACTGAGTAACAACTGACCGAATATGTCATCCCCCGGTCCTTTGGGACCTTTTCACCGAGCGCTCGTAATCAATTCACACAATCATAACAAAGTGTTTTCAACATGAGTAAGTATCTGGGCTCCATACCATGATACCACCCTTTTCAGAAGGAAATGCACACATCCTAAAGGGCGCTACCCCTCATAACCTTGCTGCTTCTTTCCTGTTTTGACCATTCACGGGGTGTGAGGCTCGACGAAGTCACGTCCACAAAAACATACTTTATACAAAAGCCATGCTTTGGGTCAACAAATGATCAACACAATGATCACAAGGATAGACGATCAAATAAACGATCCTATCACAAATAATCAACACAATGATCATTTCAGCATCACTCAGCATGTCACATTACCAAATTGGGAATATATCGCTGATAACATTCAACAACATAACCTCTGAGCTCGTACGTCTCAGAGAAGGGTGTTAAGCTAAAAGAATAAATTCTCCGCCACCAACAGAAATATATTTGAAAGAAATCTGCTTTATATCTCAATTTGTAACGTCAGACACACAATCCATACAAGTCTGTTCCGGGCTCGAACAAAACCGAAGGCACTTACAAAGAAGTCCTTGCAATCCGGATATTCACAATCCTGATCGGATTCACCATCACATATGGAGAACTCTATACCGGAGCAACTCGGTGCAGAGTCAATCGACAGGTCATCCTATCGCTCTCGCAAATACCGGGTCTTCAACACTGATCTTCAATGCAATTTATAACGACGTATCACATATTCGGAATGGGTTATACGACCCCATGGTCCTTTCCCGGTTAACCCGAATAGTGAGCGCTTATTCAAAAATAAGTGTGGCATTCACATTCAAACAAATCACATCAAATACCCATTCAAAGGGAAATATTGATAGTCGGTTATTGAAATATCACTGGATATGCACACATCACCAGATTCCAAATAATTTTCCAAATTATTTATTTTCCAAAATATCTTCACTAGATATATAATTTCAATACTTCAAAAATAAATCAATATTTATTTTCATACAAATTCCACTTTCTTTTATAAATTCCTTAGTGAATTTATATTCCAAAATATCCATGCATATACGATTTCAATTTATCATTTCAATTTATCTTCAAAAAGATAAATTCTCAAAATATTCACTTTATATTGGAAAACATTTCCATACTTATACATTCATAAGTAATTCACAAATTTTATTTATTTTCAACACTTGGAGAATATTCAATATACTTAAATCAAAAATAAGTATATATTTCATTCTTTAAGGAAATCATTCTCTTAAACATATTTATTTGGGCCAAAACGAATGTTACGTAAAACATCGTTACGACAACCCAAAATCACCAGTATAGGGATATATAAATCCCAATACTATACAAAACATTTCCTTTCGGAAATCATTTACTATAACAACAGTGTTATAGTCCACCATTTCCTTCTATTTCTCGAAAATGTCTATTTCAACAATCAATGTTGAAATCTATGGTTTTGAATCTTAACACATTTTAAAACATCGTTAGATCGTTTTAATTCTGTTTAAAATATCACATTCTGAACATTTTCTTTAACATATTATTCACTATTCAAAAACGTGAATATACTACGTTAATAAATTTCATTATTTTATTCATTTTATTTCAAAGGATTATTCATAGTCAAAAATGTGAATATAACTCCATTAATAGGTTTCAATAATTAACTTATCAAAATAAGTTGTTTGCGAATTTATAAAACAACGTTTATAAATTCCATTTCTATTTATTTTATAACAACTTCCTTTTTATAAATTCTTTTATTAACCTATTTGATTTATATCCCAATTATAAAACAAGGGTTCATATTATAAGTCAAATACTTATAAATTTATTCGTTTGCAAAATCGTTCCTTTGAACTTCACAATTATAAATCTTATAACTTATAAGATTCAATTATTCATCCAAATATATTCCTTAATAACTTTACAAATTTATAAATCTTACTATTTATAAATTTCACTTATAACTTCATCATTTATAATTTTATAAATTCCATTTATTTACAAAATTCATTTTCACTTCATTCAAACACTTATAAAAACTCGTTTTATAATGTCAATATTTCAATTTATAAATATCCATTTATAAATCTCTTAATATAAATCAATTTATATTATTCTTTAAAACATCTTTAATCTCCTTTATTATTTCACCATTTTTGATTCAAAAAATAATTAAATTTTATAAATCCTATATTTCAACTTTTCATAATAAATTCAAAAATCCCGATTAAACTATTTTATAAAATCATTAGCATCATATTCTCAAAAATCAGTTTTTAACTATATTTCTCAAAAATCATAATTTTTATAACATTAAAAATTATAACGTTTATTTATTTAAAATGAATCAATTTCCAAACATACAGTATATTTTCAAAAATCACTTTATAAATCATTTTAAAATTCCAAAATTTGGTCCAATGATGCTACATACCAAATAGTCAATCACGACAACAACGACATCATATATCGATATGATAGTCCATCAAATATCAAAATATCTGAAATCAAATAAATACTGTTGAGGAATCCAGTTGGATCCCTCCAACCTGTTTCCTGCATCCACAAACATTAGCACAATACCAATTTCGCTCCAGTACGAAATTATCGCGGTATATGGGATTTAAATATTATCCGCTTAATAGACGGTGCAATAGGGTCTCATCCGCTAAACAAAAAATGCGGGAAATCAATAACTCCAATATATACATATGCCAATATATATATATATTGCTATTATATATATAATACCAATTTCACTATTTATGAAATATTCGCGGTATATGTTTTTAATAAATAACATCCGCTTACTAACGGCGTATAATGTCTATTTTAACAATCAATAGATATCAATCAACATTCAAACATGCGTTCACATATTTTAAATCTAACTATTTAAAATAAAATAGAAACTGATTCGATTGAGTGAGAAGTTCTCACCTTGATTTTAAATTCCGTTTTAGCGATTTATTTCGAATAAAATTAAACGGACGTTTAATTTTACCCAAAATTCTCACTAACTCCAAACGACTCCAATCCAATTTCATCGCGTAGTGCTCGTCCATACGATTCCAACGCAACTGGTTTCGTGCATTTTCGACCTCGTATGAAAAAGTTATGAATTTTTAAAGATTGTACACGATTTATATAAACATTTTACAACATAAACTAACTAATTTATAACCTATGCAATCCAGGCCGTTAGATCCTTCATCATGCAATCACCACCGCACCTTGCTTTCTTCCTCTCCCCTTCATTCACGTACAGGCCGCACAAACCCATGAGCATAGAAACTAGGGTTTCAATTTGCACCTCCACCACTCAACTAGAATTCGATCAGGAAGCATGAATACGTGCGCCTCACTCCCCTCCATGTTCGGCCTGAAGGCCATGAAACTCGGCTGCCTACCTCACCTAGGAGTGCGTGCGCAACCTATGGCCGACGGCCCCCCTAACATCCTCCACGTTGCACCAAAATCCATCATCACCTTATGGATTTAAAGCCCTCTTCATGCTCTACAATGTTGTAGTTGATCACTTTGGCTAAAACTTCACGGATTGGAAGAGATTAAGGAATGAAAATTGAAAAATTCTGGCCATTGGTTTGTAACTGGCGGCTAGGCAGTTGAAATTAGGGTTTAGATATATTTTTTTTATTTTTTTTAGAGTGAAGGGCTATTTATAAGGAACCGATGAAACACTATTCATCCCGGAAATTCCGAACTCCGATTTACGCGCCGTAACCAGCGTTTCTAGGGTTTACCCCGCGTTCCGGACACAATGGAACAGGTTTCGAAAGCTAATTCGGACATCTGTGCGAGTTATGGCTGTAAACGCTCAATTTAAATTAAACCGATTTAAACGATTTTCTAGGCGTTTTAATTTGTACAGGACAAACGGTAAATCCAATTGACTTGAAATTTGAAACCTTACAATAATATCACATTACGGATCCGATGAAACTGGTTTCGTCGAAATCCGACACTTTTTGAAAAATGGCTATTTTAACTCGCCAAATTAAAATTAAAAATAATTCGATGCGTTTCGAGCTGCCACGATCAAATGATAACTCCGATTCACACGAAAATTGAAATTCGATAATAACTAACTATTACGGATCCAATGGAACTGGTTTCGTTCAATTCTGAGACTGTTCAAAAATTGACTATTTTCACTAGTCGATTTTAATATTAAAATATTCAATTTTCACAAATTAACTTTTAATTCGATTTTAAAAGTTCTAAAATATCGTTCTAACTTCAATATGATAAAATAAAATTTCCCAAATCATTTTCAATCATATTTAACTCGATTTTCAATTATTTCCATAATTTCACATATTAAATTATTGATTTAATTATCCAATTAATCAAAATAAATTTATTCGACTTGTAAATTTCACTTATTAATATTTAAAATTAATTAAATATTCAAATTTTTAATTTCTAAAAATTCTGGGTTGTTACAATCTTCCCCCCTTAAAAGAATTTCGTCCTCGAAATTATTAAGTAAGAAAAGTTACAGAATTTATTAACTTTCCCAAATTCATAATTAAACTTCTTACAAAAACTTACTAAGTTTCAAATCATACTTAGTTATCTTTTCAAAAACAACTACTATTGTTTAACTTTCAATTTCAAATCAAAGTTTAAGTTTTCAAAACTTTTCTAAATTCTTTCAAATTTTTCTAACGCCTTAAATTTTTGGAAAAATTCGCCATAGTCTCCTTTGCGCAGCTCGATCCAAAAAAAAATGACAGTTTACATATCACAAATATACATCTCATCAAGTAATGAGGCATCCCGAAGGGAAAAAGGTATAAAAGTACGGTATGTAATCCGAGATATGTACCTTATTATTTTATTAGCAAGCATATACGGCTAATATAGCGCGAAAGCGAGCTCCAAATGCGAAGCAAACGCGATCTGCACCTACTAAACACTCAACAAACAACATGAGAACATGCATATAGATAGTAGTATCGATATACAACATATAGTAACATAATAACTATATATGTCAACATTTCAAATGAAACAAAAGCAACAAATGCAAACATCAACCAACTAGCATCCATAACCAAATCAATATTCATTTATATTCTCATTAATATTCAATGAAATAGGTCTTCAATTTAATCACATTTGATTCATTAACAGTGGATGTTCTTACTAACATTCATTTTCAATTAGTTTATATTCACTAATTCATATTCAAGTTGGTTCACTTCCAATTCAAATTCAATTCTATTCAAATTTATTTACCATTAATTTGAATTCAATTACATAGCTTTCAATTTCATTAACACTTAATGAATTATATACCATCAATCTAACAATCATATAACAACCAATGTATATTAATTACAACCAAATTCCTTTGCTTACAATTGGTTTAATTTAATTGATTTTCATTCAATAATTCAACTTTCAATAACATTAGAATTTTAATGAATTAACACTTATATCCATTATTTCATACCAATTTTATTTATATTCAATTGATTCATTCAATTTATTAATTCAATTCAATTACAAAGTTGAATTTCATTTATATAACTCAAGTTCACATTCATTTTTATTTATAACCCATATTCATAAATATATCCATTAGTTTCACTCCTTATATATATAAGTTTATTTCACAATTGTAAATTACTTTAATTATAATTTCATACTTATAATTCTTTTTACTTATACAATTATTCTTTTATTTAGATTATTCAAACAACTAAATAATCAACAATCTACTTATATACACTTTAATAATTTTGAAAAATTATTTCTTTACATATAAAAATATAATCAAGGCAAAAAAAAAATTATTTCATTTACCCAATTTAAACAATATTGTGCCGAATTGTTCTATTCAAGTGTTTAGAAACCCCTTCGGCATAGTCTTGCGGACCACGCTGACGAAAGTTCATATGCCACTCAATAAACCAATCATCACAATATAAAACAATTTATATTCACTAACAAATACGCTCTCATAGCTATTATTACACTCAAATTCATTCTAGAGTACTACTGACTCTATCTCTAATGATTAATACCCAACAGAACCATGGTTGTCGCTTAACCATAAGCTCCGATACCAAATGTAACATGACGATTTTTCGTTGCCGAAAAACCGAATAGTTAGGGTTTTTAAGAAAAAGAATTTAAGAAAAGAGAAGAGAAAAATAGATTAGAAGGTAAGGTTGAAAATGGAGGGAAAAGAAAACATAAAATAGATCATTTTAAAATAGAAAGAAAAGAGAATAGAACGGAATAGAAAACAACAGAACAACAACAGAATCTCACAATTCGCAGCGGAACAACATATAATAATAAATGAATAATCTTTAAACAAAGAACTATATCAGTTATTACATTACATCACATTTTATTACATCATATCATCAGAGTATACAACAACAACAACAAACAGTGCAGCGGAAAAAGAAATATTATATAAACTAGTAATACGCCATGCCATCCAGCTTGCCTCCAGCGACTCCAGAATATCCAGAATATCCTGATAAACCTAACTCTTAACTGCCCGTGCGGAAATTGGTGGGCACCCAGAGTTTAGGAAGGAAAACAATAAACTCCAAGTCAGTCATGCGACTGGTGTGAGAACTCAAAACAGTTTATTTAACTTTGAAAACAAAATAGAGGAATATTTTTAAAGTCAATTCGCAATGCTTTTAAAAATGAGACTACCATAAGGCCTCCCGCACACACACACACATGCAAACGCAGAATCGGAGGAGATTTCTCCTTATGATAGTCAAAGATGCTTGATACGCATTTAAAAATAACATTTGATATTATTACTAGTGCATATTGTAGGAAAAATTTATTTCGAAAGTAGAATATAAATCTTAGCCAACATACGACCATTATCGTATGCCTACTATAGCTACCATCCAAACAGTGTTGCGACACCATAAGTGAATGATAGGTCCTACAACTAAAACCGTACAAGATCGTATTGTTTCTTTGGATTTCCAACGATTGATCAGGCCAAGGAACTTCGCATTGCCACATGAGAATGCCTCTGGATGGACATCCCCGAGAACCAAACCGGATCTCTACCAACACAAGGCCGGGTTACCCCTAACTGAGTAACAACTGACCGAATATGTCATCCCCCGGTCCTTTGGGACCTTTTCACCGAGCGCTCGTAATCAATTCACACAATCATAACAAAGTGTTTTTAACATGAGTAAGTATCTGGGCTCCATACCATGATACCACCCTTTTCCAGAAGGAAATGCACACATCCTAAAGGGCGCTACCCCTCATAACCTTGCTGCTTCTTTCCTGTTTTGACCATTCACGGGGTGTGAGGCTCGACGAAGTCACGTCCACAAAAACATACTTTATACAAAAGCCATGCTTTGGGTCAACAAATGATCAACACAATGATCACAAGGATAGATGATCAAATAAACGATCCTATCACAAATAATCAACACAATGATCATTTCAGCATCACTCAGCATGTCACATTACCAAATTGGGAATATATCGCCGATAACATTCAACTACATAACCTCTGAGCTCGTACGTCTCAGAGAAGGGTGTTAAGCTAAAAGAATAAATTCTCCGCCACCAACAGAAATATATTTGAAAGAAATCTGCTTTATATCTCAATTTGTAACGTCAGACACACAATCCATACAAGTCTGTTCCGGGCTCGAACAAAACCGAAGGCACTTACAAAGAAGTCCTTGCAATCCGGATATTCACAATCCTGATCGGATTCACCATCACATATGGAGAACTCTATACCGGAGCAACTCGGTGCAGAGTCAATCGACAGGTCATCCTATCGCTCTCGCAAATACCGTGTCTTCAACACCGATCTTCAATGCAATTTATAACGACGTATCACATATTCGGAATGGGTTATACGACCCCATGGTCCTTTCCCGGTTAACCCGAATAGTGAGCGCTTATTCAAAAATAAGTGTGGCATTCACATTCAAACAAATCACATCAAATACCCATTCAAAGGGAAATATTGATAGTCGGTTATTGAACTATCACTGGATATGCACACATCACCAGATTCCAAATAATTTTCCAAATTATTTATTTTCCAAAATATCTTCACTAGATATATAATTTCAATACTTCAAAAATAAATCAATATTTATTTTCATACGAATTCCACTTTCTTTTATAAATTCCTTAGTGAATTTATATTCCAAAATATCCATGCATATACGATTTCAATTTATCATTTCAATTTATCTTCAAAAAGATAAATTCTCAAAATATTCACTTTATATTGGAAAACATTTCCATACTTATACATTCATAAGTAATTCACAAATTTTATTTATTTTCAACACTTGGAGAATATTCAATATACTTAAATCAAAAATAAGTATATATTTCATTCTTTAAGGAAATCATTCTCTTAAACATATTTATTTGGGCCAAAACGAATGTTACGTAAAACATCGTTACGACAACCCAAAATCACCAGTATAGGGATATATAAATCCCAATACTATACAAAACATTTCCTTTCGGAAATCATTTACTATAACAACAGTGTTATAGTCCACCATTTCCTTCTATTTCTCGAAAATGTCTATTTCAACAATCAATGTTGAAATCTATGGTTTTGAATCTTAACACATTTTAAAACATCGTTAGATCGTTTTAATTCTGTTTAAAATATCACATTCTGAACATTTTCTTTAACATATTATTCACTATTCAAAAACGTGAATATACTACGTTAATAAATTTCATTATTTTATTCATTTTATTTCAAAGGATTATTCATAGTCAAAAATGTGAATATAACTCCATTAATAGGTTTCAACAATTAACTTATCAAAATAAGTTGTTTGCGAATTTATAAAACAACGTTTATAAATTCCATTTCTATTTATTTTATAACAACTTCCTTTTTATAAATTCTTTTATTAACCTATTTGATTTATATCCCAATTATAAAACAAGGGTTCATATTATAAGTCAAATACTTATAAATTTATTCGTTTGCAAAATCGTTCCTTTGAACTTCACAATTATAAATCTTATAACTTATAAGATTCAATTATTCATCCAAATATATTCCTTAATAACTTTACAAATTTATAAATCTTACTATTTATAAATTTCACTTATAACTTCATCATTTATTATTTTATAAATTCCATTTATTTACAAAATTCATTTTCACTTCATTCAAACACTTATAAAAACTCGTTTTATAATGTCAATATTTCAATTTATAAATATCCATTTATAAATCTCTTAATATAAATCAATTTATATTATTCTTTAAAACATCTTTAATCTCCTTTATTATTTCACCATTTTTGATTCAAAAAATAATTAAATTTTATAAATCCTATATTTCAACTTTTCATAATAAATTCAAAAATCCCGATTAAACTATTTTATAAAATCATTAGCATCATATTCTCAAAAATCAGTTTTTAACTATATTTCTCAAAAATCATAATTTTTATAACATTAAAAATTATAACGTTTATTTATTTAAAATGAATCAATTTCCAAACATACAGTATATTTTCAAAAATCACTTTATAAATCATTTTAAAATTCCAAAATTTGGTCCAATGATGCTACATACCAAATAGTCGATCACGACAACAACGACATTATATATCGATATGATAGTCCATCAAATATCAAAATATCTGAAATCAAATAAATACTGTTGAGGAATCCAGTTGGATCCCTCCAACCTGTTTCCTGCATCCACAAACATTAGCACAATACCAATTTCGCTCCAGTACGAAATTATCGCGGTATATGGGATTTAAATATTATCCGCTTAATAGACGGCGCAATAGGGTCTCATCCGCTAAACAAAAAATGCGGGAAATCAATAACTCCAATATATACATATGCCAATATATATATATTGCTATTATATATATAATACCAATTTCACTGTTTATGAAATATTCGCGGTATATGTTTTTAATAAATAACATCCGCTTACTAACGGCGTATAATGTCTATTTTAACAATCAATAGATATCAATCAACATTCAAACATGCGTTCACATATTTTAAATCTAACTATCTAAAATAAAATCGAAACTGATTCGATTGAGTGAGAAGTTCTCACCTTGATTTTAAATTTCGTTTTAGCGATTTATTTCGAATAAAATTAAACGGACGTTTAATTTTACCCAAAATTCTCACTAACTCCAAACGACTCCAATCCAATTTCATCGCGTAGTGCTCGTCCATGCGACTCCAACGCAACTGGTTTCGCGCATTTTCGACCTCGTATGAAAAAGTTATGAATTTTTAAAGATTGTACACGATTTATATAAACATTTTACAACATAAACTAACTAATTTATAACCTATGCAATCCAGGCCGTTAGATCCTTCATCATGCAATCACCACCGCACCTTGCTTTCTTCCTCTCCCCTTCATTCACGTACAGGCCGCACAAACCCATGAGCATAGAAACTAGGGTTTCAATTTGCACCTCCACCACTCAACTAGAATTCGATCAGGAAGCATGAATACGTGCGCCTCACTCCCCTCCATGTTCGGCCTGAAGGACATGAAACTCGGCTGCCTACCTCACCTAGGAGTGCGTGCGCAACCTATGGCCGACGGCCCCCCTAACATCCTCCACGTTGCACCAAAATCCATCATCACCTTATGGATTTAAAGCCCTCTTCATGCTCTACAATGTTGTAGTTGATCACTTTGGCTAAAACTTCATGGATTGGAAGAGATTAAGGAATGAAAATTGAAAAATTCTGGCCATTGGTTTGTAACTGGCGGCTAGGCAGTTGAAATTAAGGTTTAGATATATTTTTTTTATTTTTTTTAGAGTGAAGGGCTATTTATAAGGAACCGACGAAACACTATTCATCCCGGAAATTCCGAACTCCGATTTACGCGCCGTAACCAGCGTTTCTAGGGTTTACCCCGCGTTCTGGACACAATGGAACAGGTTTCGAAAGCTAATTCGGACATCTGTACGAGTTATGGCTGTAAACGCTCAATTTAAATTAAACCGATTTAAACGATTTTCTAGGCGTTTTAATTTGTACAGGACAAACGGTAAATCCAATTGACTTGAAATTTGAAACCTTACAATAATATCACATTACGGATCCGATGAAACTGGTTTCGTCAAAATCCGAGACTTTTTGAAAAATGGCTATTTTAACTCGCCAAATTAAAATTAAAATTAATTCGATGCGTTTCGAGCTGCCACGATCAAACGATAACTCTGATTCACACGAAAATTGAAATCCGATAATAACTAACTATTACGGATCCAATGGAACTGGTTTCGTTCAATTCTGAGACTGTTTAAAAATTGACTATTTTCACTAGTCGATTTTAATATTAAAATATTCAATTTTCACAAATTAACTTTTAATTCGATTTTAAAAGTTCTAAAATATCGTTCTAACTTCAATATGATAAAATAAAATTTCCCAAATCATTTTCAATCATATTTAACTCGATTTTCAATTATTTCCAAAATTTCACATATTAAATTATTGATTTAATTATCCAATTAAATCCAATAAATCAAAATAAGTTTATTCGACTTATAAATTTCACTTATTAATATTTAAAATTAATTAAATATTCAAATTTTTAATTTTAAAAATTCTGGGTCGTTACACCCCAAGTACATAAAATAGTAGTGAACCATGAATCAGGTTTTGATGCATAGCTATCACGACTCAAATGAATAATGTACCAAATCAGACTCGAGAAAGGTTGCAGTGAAGACTGCAGATACAAATGCAACAACAAGAGGCTGCAGAGGTCAAGTCACTACAGGTGGAAGATGCCAAGTAAGACCAAGTTCAACTTCACTGGTAAATGCAGACCAGTGAACAACTAAACAAAACTGGACAGTGCAAGTGTCAGACTCGAGAGGAAAGGCAGTAGTACAACTTAGTTGCAACTGTATCAAAATACATGTAGATGGAGTGAGACAGTGTCAATTAAATGAAACTGAAAAAGGCAACAACAAATGTAACCACAAAAACAAGCAAGCGTATCATGGAACGGCAGTGCAACTTGACTCGATCATGCAACATGAAGAAGCCAACATACATGACTAGAGGCACATATGAACATGAAGCAATAACATATGTACATGAGCATGAATAACATGAAGCAGCACCATATAACTACATGCGACAGAATAACATGATGTAATTACTTATGTACATGAAAGTGACAGAAAGGCACTAACTCAACTTCAATCGAATCAGGAGAAACAACCTGAGCATGAACAACATGATCGACAACAAGTCAAAAACATTGAACAAAACCCAGTTAAAGCCGAGGCTATGGAACACGAAAAACAAACAGTGACATGATAATCAAACCATGGAAAACAAGGATCAATTCCGAGTCAAAATCATCCACATCGAGATGAAAATCAAACATTCGAATCAAAATACTGAGACGAATTAAATGTGAGTGAAATAAAATCACTCACCTTAGCCACGATTTAGAGCAGCCAATGTCCCCTCGAGCTCGAGCATGTCGAAGGAGCCGCTGATCGCCTAAGCAAGGCCAGAGCCTTCATTCGATCGAGCTTCGGTTGTCGGAGACTCTGATTTTCACGAACCCTAATCACGAAAGGGGGAAGAACGAGGGAGGCCGCCATTTCTCTTTTTTTTTTCTTTTCTTTTAGGGTTGTGAACGAGAGTGAGAAAAAGGGAAGGCCGGTCATATGTCTATGTAACTTTTTCACGGCCCAAATAAAAACTCGTGGACCATTTTTTTTTTTTAAAATCAAAGCCCCTCAAACTTTATAACCATTTGTAATTTAGATTTTTAATTTAAAATTTAAAAACTTCAATTTGAAAATTGACGAAAATATCGGGTTGTTACAGACTCCCCTCCTTAAAGAAATTGCGTCCTCGCAATCTTAAGGAATAAATGGGCAAAAGGTAACAACCATAAGAATATATCAACACACGATGAAGAAATTTGAAATAGGAAGTTCACCATATAGAGCTTGAGAGAGAGAGAGAGAGCCTGAACGTGTTTGCTCGATGAATTCTCTGGATTCCTAAGTGAAATCCATAGGATTTGAGAACCAATAAACTTTCACGAGAAAAACATCTTTATTTCGAGGGTGCTGAACCCCCGAAGCATTGATGTGAATAGAATGTTGCTCAAAGTCAAATCTGG
Source organism: Allium cepa (assembly GCA_030765085.1). Classification (NCBI taxonomy): domain Eukaryota; kingdom Viridiplantae; phylum Streptophyta; class Magnoliopsida; order Asparagales; family Amaryllidaceae; genus Allium; species Allium cepa. The sequence goes on along the minus strand of CM060942.1, from coordinate 377,993,466 downwards.
TGAAACTTCAATTTCTTCAATAATACCAGGCTCAAGAATAAAAATCGAAATCCCTAAGGCATTTCCATAAAAAAAAGACGCGTGAAACACGTCATGAATAACAGAAAATTGAGCCGGTAATAAGAGGCGATAAGCCAAGAAACCAATATGTTCAGTGATAGGAAATGGCCCAATATATCGAGGCACTAAATTTCCCGATCGACTGAAATGCACAACACCTTTCATAGGTGAAACACGATTAATTTGGAACAACAGCGTAGTACAATAACGATACGCCAGATGAATCAAAGCTTCATTAATTCGGAACGCCGACGTAGTACAAAAATGGTACGTCCAATGAACCGATCAACATAAAAGAACATCAGACGTAAGTCCCTAAAAGGAATGAGACGAAGCTCAATAAAACGAAGTACATCGAAACGTCTGATGAACCTGGTGAAAAGATGATTCCATTCGGACATCATCAAAGAACAACCACTTGTTTGCCTACGACAAGTGCATCGACAACACGATTTCCCATCCGGGAGTGGTAAATAATATCAAGATCATAAGATGTATGGAGCTCGAGTCAACGTGGTTGACGCAAATCATGTTCCTTGTGAGAAATAAATATTCCCAAGATTCATGATCAGGGTAAAGAACAAATTTCTTACCCAAAATAATGATGCCAAATCTTGAAGAACGAAATCAATAGCCAAGAGCACTAAATCATGAGTGACATATCTAGTCTCAATAGGCATTAATGATTTAGAAACACAAGAGACAGCACGTTCTCTTTTGCAAGAGAATGGCATGCAAACTAACACGATTAGCATTGGTACAAACGATAGAGTCTTGGTTCCCACGGGAATCACCAGAATAGAAGTGTCGGAAAAGAGCTGTTTTAAATAATATTCTTTCCCGAAAAGCTAAAACTTTCGAAATTTACAATTTACTTTATGTAATTATCATTTCAGAAAATTTTACATTTTAAAATTCAATTTATTGTGTCTGATTGTCTCATCAAAGCGTTTAGGAGATTCCTATCGATAACGTTGATCAAGCGCATCGACCAGAATTCTTAAAGCACTCAATGGGCAATACAATCACAAAATATTCTCTTAATTTTATAAAAGGAATTTACAAATTTTCACCCTCAAACGGACAAGTCCGGAATTAAACGAATCAGTAAAAGAAAGGGGTCATAGTCCTCGATTTTGCTGAAACGTTTAAATCGCTTGCTCATTTTTTTGAAAGCGTAAACTATAAAAATTTTGAAAACGATTTTTATTTTGAAACAATTTTTAAAACACGTGATTAAAACAGCGATATCAGTAGCAACTTCGATAAGTGGATTTTCATTCATCAAAAGTGTCACAAGAATCTTCTCAAAGATAGAAAAGGATATCATACCCTAAACTTGTACTCATAACAAGTCAATGACACACGAATTCACCAATGCACAAGAATTGATAAAACTTATCAATATAAATCACGAAAATTGGTGAAGCACAAATTCTAGAAATCTACACAAGAAATCCAGAAATCACAAGATAAGAGTATGAAAACTCGAACGGGAGTATGAAAACTCGAATGAGAGTATGAAAACTCGAACGGAGTATGAAAACTCGAAGGAGAGTATGAAAACTCAAACGGAGTATAAAAACTCGAAGGAGAGTATGAAAACTCAAACGGAGTATGAAAACTCGAACAGAGTATGAAAACTCGAACGGAGTATGAAAACTCAAACGGAGTATGAAAACTCGAACAGAGTATGAAAACTCGAACGGAGTATGAAAACTCAAACGGAGTATGAAAACTCGAACAGAGTATGAAAACTCGAACGGAGTATGAAAACTCGAAGTAGAGTATGAAAACTCAAACGGAGTATGAAAACTCGAAGGAGAGTATGAAAACTCACCTACACGCGAGCATGAAAATTCATCAACACATGTAACGCATAACGAGAACGGGAGCACGAAAACTCACCTACATGCGAGCATGAAAACTCACCAACACGTGCAATGCAAAGCGAGAACGGGAGCACGGAATCTCACCTACACGCGAGCATGAAAAATCATCAACACGTGCAACGCAAAGCGAGAACGGGAGCACGGAATCTCACCTACACATGAGCATGAAAATCACCAACACGTGCAACGCATAACGAGACGCTATCTCATGGTTGCAAGCCATTAATTTTGACACACGAATGGTCCGAAGACCGTGGGGCGCTACCCCACATGTATGAGTCGAAATCACACAGATTGAGGTCTAGACTAACCAAAATTCAAAAAGGTATGTGTGAGTGGAATCACACAAGTGGTGTCTAGTCTAACCTCGCAAACAAAAGGAAAGTATGTGTGAATGAAATCACACAAATGGTGTCTAGATAATCCTCAAAGCCCAAGAGATATGTGTGAGACGAAATCACACCGATGAGGCCTAGTCTAACCGAAAAGGTATGTGTGAACGAAATCACACAAATGGTGTCTAGACAATCCTCAAAGCCCAAGAGATATGTGTGAGACGAAATCACACCGATGAGGCCTAGTCTAACCGTAAAAATGATCGTCATGATCAACGAGAAGTGTCAATTACACTAAGTTAGTAAATGTAAAAGTTTAGCTTCATGTCCCATAACCACTTGCTTAACTTAAATATTTACGAACAAACTGTAAATCTTCACTAGAAAATTGTCACATGAGGTTCAATCGAACAAGTCCAAGAATTAACCGACGAAGTGAACGCAAGCGTTTCATACCACTTGTTTTACTAAGCCGTTTAATTAGATTTCTCATCCGAGTGAGGTAAAGGTTTGTATATACTAGTAGATTGGAAAACGGTTTGAGAAAAAGAGTTTTGTATTGAAAATAGAGTTGAAAACATTTTGATAAAAGAGTTTTGATATTTACTACTAGTATTGAAACCTTTATATTTTTAAAGTGACAAATCACAAAAATGATTGTAGAAACAATCAATCACAAGAATTCACATACGAAGACGTGAATAGGATCCAAAGAAATCGATACCGAATTCATCGAAAGGTATGTTCACAAAAATCCTGAAGAAAAGGTCATCAAAGTTGCTAATAAATAATAGCAACATATCGGGAAATAATCAAGAATCGATTAAATCCGAAAACCAAATCAATTCACTAAGATTCACATTCGAAGACGTGAATAAAATCCGAAGAATTTGATTCCAATCCATCCAAGTAGGAATACCCAAAAATTCCTGAAATAGAAGTTATCAAAGTCGACAAAAGTGATAACAACTAATTTGAAAAGAAGAATCGATCAACAATTGGAAAAACAAAGCAGAACGAGCATAAATGCTTGAATGACTTTAGCAAAAGTAAAAGTCAAGTCAATGTCGATATCGACAAGGCAAAGTCCAAGACAATTTCTTTTATACTAAAGAAATTTTAAAACTATCAGAGAGAGGCATATGAAAGCCAACAAACCATGGATAAGCAGACAGAGTCGACAATTGAAACTCAATTTGTCTCAAAGATTGATACCCAAAACCCAATTGCATGGAGACTGCATTAAGTACACGAATCAGAGACAAGAATGCATATATACAGCAGTTCGAATAAACAATGCGAGTTCAAATTGAAGTGGTACGAGTTGCAACAATATGCAACTTGGTAAAGCATATACACAATGATACTTAGCAGTGCATACAGAATTGAGCAAGTGCAATAGAGAATAGCAGCAATGCTCATGAATAAGAGTTAGGAATTCATACCTAACAAATCAAAGATGATCTTAAGCAAAGATGAGAGAGAAAACATCGACAAATAGTTGTAACACATGTACTATCTAAGTTATGTTTTATATTTGTTCTAATCCCCAGGCTCTGATACCAAGCTGTGACGCCCCACCTCTATACCCACGCTAGCCAAGAACACTACGGTGTAGTGCTGTCAACTCGCACGGAGAATAAGGCTATTGAGGAGCGACCATCCGTGTAATTGCCTTGTGCGAGCACCGATATGCCAGATAGTAAAAACGTGCATTTCATTTCAGGAGGAAATCCGACATGCCGATGCAAACTCAAAGCTACTACACGGTAGCTATAATAGTCTAGGACAAAAATATAAAATAATAACACAGATAATATAAATGCGGAACACAGATGAAACAGAAAATCTCAAATACATATATAATAACTGATGTCAGTTACAATACATTTACACGGTACATGTGATACAACTACAACAGTCGACTCAGGAAGTTATATATACAAGTACATTAACGACTAACATACATGAATACATATCAACCTATACAATGACACGACAACTCCAAAAGATATGAAAGAACTTCATAGCTCTAGCAGCAACCCAAAGCAGAATATCTACAACCTGAAATACTCGGTCTGACCCGAGTATTAAATTCAAAAGAAAATAATACTCCGGTCAGTCTAATTCAAACTCAATTATTAGTGCACAGAAGCAATAATAATTAAATAATGAATAGACGACAGTAATTAAACCAAATCAGAATGCAATTCAGAATATTGAATTGAAATAAACAAAACAGTTCAAAACATTTAAATATCAATTAAAATATTAAGTCGAGTAGGGCTGCAGTACACGCACGCGTGCACTGCCTCGCCACTACAGCATATGGAATATGCAAAAGATCAATTAATCAAAACAAGATAGATATCATAAAACCATACCGTGTGGCTGCAGTTCACGCTTGCGTGCACTGCCTTGCCACTACAGTGACGATGTACCCAATAAATACCGTGTGGCTGCAGTTCACGCTTGCGTGCACTGCCCTGCCACTACAGTGATAACGTACCCAATGAATGTAAGATATGTACACAAGCGAATGTACATAACCAACTACACGTGGCAAAAAGAATCAGAAGTGCAACGAGAAACCGTACAACCCAAATGAGCAAGTGCACAAGGCAGTGTTCAACATGAGTACACAACCGAATGAAGGTGAGAGCAACAAGGTGGCAACATTAAATGAATCAAAGGAAGTCCAGATATAATGCAACAACAAACTTAACCTCAATGTTCTCAAATTCAATGACAGTAAAAGACATAGATTAGCTTTCAAATAAGATTAGTGTCTCAAATGAACATGAAGAGAGCAAGCTACAAAATACATATGCAGCATTACTACAGACTGCAGGTCAGAGACTACAGAGGGAAACTCAACAAAGTTAAGTGGATAACCAGAGTATCAACATGAAGGCAATGCAGACTCAAACACAGGCAATATAAACCCAACAGTGCAAAATGGCAGTGGTTCTAACTGGTATTAAAACAGTTCACTAGCATGAAGTTCAACAAGGAGCCCCAACATTAAAGCCTAGACCCCAAGTACATAAAATAGCAGTGAACCATGAATCAGGTTTTGATGCATAGCTATCACGACTCAAATGAATAATGTACCAAATCAGACTCGAGACAGGTTGCAGTGAAGACTGCAGATACAAATGCAACAACAAGAGGCTGCAGATGTCAAGTCACTACAGGTGGAAGATGCCAAGTAAGACCAAGTTCAACTTCACTGGTAAATGCAGACCAGTGAACAACTAAACAAAACTGGACAGTGCAAGTGTCAGACTCGAGAGGAAAGGCAGTAGTACAACTTAGTTGCAACTGTATCAAAATACATGTAGATGGAGTGAGACAGTGTCAATTAAATTAAACTGAAAAAGGCAACAACAAATGTAACCACAGAAACAAGCAAGCGTATCATGGAACGGCAGTGCAACTTGACTCGATCATGCAACATGAAGAAGCCAACATACATGACTAGAAGCACATACGAACATGAAGCAATAACATATGTACATGAGCATGAATAACATGAAGCATCACCATATAACTACATGCGACAGAATAACATGATGTAATAACTTATGTACATGAAACTGACAGAAAGGCACTAACTCAACTTCAATCGAATCAGGAGAAACAACCTGAGCATGAACAACATGATCGACAACAAGTCAAAAACATTGAACAAAACCCAGTTAAAGCCGAGGCTATGGAACACGAAAAACAAACAGTGACATGATAATCAAACCATGGAAAACAAGGATCAATTCCGAGTCAAAATCATCCACATCGAGATGAAAATCAAACATTCGAATCAAAATACTGAGACGAATTAAATGTGAGTGAAATAAAATCACTCACCTTAGCCACGATTTAGAGCAGCCAATGTCCCCTCGAGCTCGAGCATGTCGAAGGAGCCGCTGATCGCCTAAGCAAGGCCAGAGCCTTCATTCGATCGAGCTTCGGTTGTCGGAGACTCTGATTTTCACGAACCCTAATCACGAAAGGGGGAAGAACGAGGGAGGCCGCCATTTCTCTTTTTTTTTCCTTTTCTTTTAGGGTTGTGAACGAGAGTGAGAAAAAGGGAAGGCCGGTCATATGTCTATGTAACTTTTTCACGGCCCAAATAAAAACTCGTGGACCATTTTTTTTAAAAAAAATCAAATCCCCTCAAACTTTATAACCATTTGTAATTTAGATTTTTAATTTAAAATTTAAAAACTTCAATTTGAAAATTGACGAAAATATCGGGTTATTACACCGTCGCTTGCCTCGCGTGCACTTAAGGTTCGCCACCATCAGAAAGCCGGTGACTTACCAATCGATGACGTGCATATAGGCATCGCACGCCTACGCGCTCGAGATCGAGATCGCTATCCTCCAACCTAGTGTGCTCGAACTTCAAAAGCAAAACGTTAGCTTCGAACGCGACACGAAATCGCGACTCAAATCGATCGAGGCTTCGGCCATTTTTTTTAAACTTATCGATCTGATTTAATTTGAGAAGAGTGAGAATGATTCTTTTGTTTCGAACAACTAGTTCGGCCCCAAACTTTGAAACCGGTATTTATTATCTCTACGAAGACGCTTGGTAAACCCAACACGTGTTCTCAAAGGGTACAAGGGGATGCTTTAAGAGAATTTAAAAAAAATACAAGTATATGTGTTTAAATTTAAATATTAAATTTAAATTGTCTCGATCTACGCAACTCATAAATCTCGATCTCCAATCGATGCATGCCATTAAGTGTTTATAATGTTATACCCCTACTCCGAACGCAATGGAAAAGGTTTCAAGTCCAAATTCAATCGTATGGAGAAGATAGCTTTTTGAACCAGTTAAAACATTAAATTTTCAATTTACTTTTCAATGCGTTTATTTATCGTACGGCCAAACGATCACTTCAAACACTACAAAAATTGAAATCCGATAATAATACAATATTACGGATCCAATGGAACTGGTTTCATTGAATTCCGAAACTGTGCCCCAGAATGCTATTTTTAAATATCGATTTAAACGATATAATTTCAAAACTGAGCAATTCACTTTCAAATTCAATTCTGTAGTTTCTATTATCTTTAGTATTATCAATATGAATTTCCGAAGCCTTTGAAATATTTTTAATCAGCTAATAACAGAAGATTCAAATTTTTTACCCATCTTCAAAAGATAATTTAACTGCCAATTCCATAGTTATATTTGAAATTTAAGTTAAACTATCATTCAAACATTTAAAATCAATTAAATATTATAATTTCAAATGTTGAATTTTTTGGGTCGTCGCATGGACCATATCTAGATTCCAACAAAACTAAATTTCCTTTCAATACAAATACCCAAAAAATTATTTCAGTTTACATCGATTTCAAATTCATGTTTGAACTACAATTTTTAAGCACTTCAAGTTTATTAGATTTCAAAATTTAAATATTCAACATTTCAATAACTCAATTTCAATAAATATCAATTATCCTTTTCAATTTTCTTTGAAATTTCGATTTAAATTCCTTTAAACAATTCATTTGAACCAATTTCAATTTCATCATTTAAAGCTTGAATTTTCGAAAATAATTCAGTTTATATAAACCATTTTTTTTCAAAATATCATTTAATTAAATTCAAGACTTAAGGATATAAAAATCATTTAATTTAACCAATCCGGTGTCCGTATATAATTTCCTCCCATATGGTCAAGAGATATGGATATATATCATTTCAACCCGCAATAATTTACATTTATGAGTATATATCATTTCAACCCGTAACCCCAAGTTAAAATTAAAATCCATAAAATCACTCGAGTCTATCATTTCAACTCATACGATTTTTCCAATCTATAAGATCATTCGGGTATGTATAATTTCAACACATAGTGATTTTTCCTAACAATAAACTAGGGGAACTTGTAGTGTGATAACAGTATAAAAATATAACATCTAGTCATCCAATATAAACAATTAAACATCCATCACAATCATAATTCAAATCATCCAATAAATAACAACAGTTGACTGGTTATCAATAGCAGGTATTTAATTGGAAATTCAAATTCAGTATTAAATGAAATAGCAATTTAATTCAATAAAATTCAGATTTAACTGGCATGACAAATTAAAATTACCAAACAGTAATCAGTCAACTTCTAATCACATCATAAATTTAATTTAACTAACATAAGACAATTAGCAGTTATGATTGGGTTAAAACACTCACCTTCGATTTCAAATCGATTTGAAATCCAAATGAAGGACCAAAATTTAATGGTCTTAGAATTCACCCAAACTAGTTCTATAAAATCTTGAATTTCGATGCGTTCGCAACAGAGAAAACCGCACGTGAATCCGAGCTCGTATGCAAAAGTTATTAACATTAGAAGATTGGAAAATTTTGGCTCTGAGTCGACTTTCGGTTCAACTTTGGTCCGCCTCCTCACTTCCCCAGTGCTTTCTCTGAGTTTTTGCCAAAACAAACAAAGAACCGAGTCATTTTCTTCCCAACTCGAACTCATTATAGGGCTTTTTTCCTTTGGAACCCGAAGCGCGACCCGAAGTCATTGTAGATTTGGAATATTTGTTCTTTTGAAATTGAAATTAGGTTTTGGAATTTGGTAATTAGGCTTGATATTCTGTCGTTTGAGAAGGAGGAAGAGATGAACGTACAAAAATAATGAAATGAAAAACAACTAGGGTTTATAACAGCCTATATATAGGTAGGGTTGGATCGAAACGATAACAACGACCCAAAAAGCCCGTTTCGTTCCCAAAACGAAAATGGCTCATCCAATATATCATAATATAGATTTTCGATATTTTTAAACTTAATTTAACTAGTTTCGGACCCTAATTCCATTGTATACACAAATTAGCTTTTAAGATAAGAATATATTCATTTAAATCCTTTTAATTGATTTCAATGCATTTCGAGCCTGCACGATCAAATGACAAGTTCGATCGCTACGAAACTTGAAATCCTACAATAATTCACTATTACGGATCTGATGAATTTGGTTTTTTCGAAATTCGAGACTTAGAAAAAATGGCTAATTTTCACGTTAATTAGATAAATTGTTATTAAATTGGTTTAATCACTTTTAAATTCGAATTAAATAGTTAACAATTTTCATCTTTTTTTTATTATGGAGAAATTTAATAATGTTTTAAAATAAATTATTTTTATTAGACCTAAGATTTAAATATTACACTAATTATAGCATTCAATGGAAATTGCAATAAACTCATTAATTATAATTTAAATTTCAATAAATTCATTTTTTTTATTTACATTTAATTATTCAATCATCCAATACCAATATGAATTCATTTGACACTAGTTCGCTTTTTATTACATGCTTATTCTACATTTATCATCTTTACTTATATTAACAACAATATTTAATTACATTAAATTTTATTAATTTCCAAATTAATTTCAAGTATTAAATTATAAGACGGTAAATAAGCATTTATTACTTTTACATAATTTAATCACATTTACAAGTTTATTGTTTCAGCTAAATTACAAATCTACGTACACATAATTGATTTCACAGTATATACCAAAAAAATTAAATAAAATGACATATAATTTCATCATTATAACAACATTGAATTTATTCCTTATTTACGGTTATAACCAAATTAGCTTTACAATTATTCAGTTGATTAAAATTGCATTAAAATAACTGTCAAAATATTCATAAAAACATTGTTAAATCATATCCAAAATAAATTCTTATTAATAAATCATAAATTTTTTTCCTTACAATATTAAATTTCCAAAATGTTATTTAATTTCAATTAATTACATACAGTCTCACTATTTACTGTAACATTTAATTTATTTCATTATTTACCATTATAACCAAATTAACCTTACAATAATTTCAATTGATTAAAATTGCTTTATAATAGTTATCAGTTTTCTTAAATCAACCTTATTAAATTACTTTCTAATTGTCTTTCCTATTTGTAAATCATGAATTTTTATTTCACACAATTTTGAATTCTAAATCTTATTAAATTTAATATTTTTAATAATTGAAAAATGTAGGTCGTTACACTCTCTCCTACTCAAAACTTTTCGTCTTCGGAAAGGAAAAGAAGGAATAATTCATTTTATTCAAAGTATTCAATTAATAACAATTAATTTACATAATTTGGCATTTTAAATAAATATACCAATTAATAAGTAATTGAATCTTCATTTTCAAGTTTAATAAAATTTGAAAATATTTCACTTTCGAAAAAAAATTCTACGTCGAAAATTCGTGGAAAATTTCGACAGAGTATCCTTTATAGGGTTAGATCCCAAAAATAACAATATCAATGACTATAATATATATATATATATATATCATATTTCAATAATAAAATATCCCAAACTATGGGAAAAATAAAATATCGCTATAAAACTGTAATCCAAAAACGTACTTATTTGTCGGACAAACAAATTTTTTTTATGAAACCAAAAGCAGTAGTTATTGCTTCCATAACTTGTATTTCACTTATATAATCCAAAGAGTGAGAATTATGTAAAGGAGCAAAAATTTAGTTGTTTCCATTTAGCAACAAAAGCAAATCAACAAAGAACATATGCAAACAAAAACAATACGATTATTATATACAACAAAAAAAATCTATCAAACAATCAATAGCAACCAAACTAATGGTTTGTTCTGGGATACTTTTCACCGTAATAGGGTGACAAATAACTATCAAGTATGCCTTATGCTAAATAGCTTTAGCTAATTACTTAATAGATTATGCATACATCCTAAATAAATAGGATTCTCCTTTCCCAGACTTCCCATTAGTCAAACAACATAGAATTTTATATCTTATTTAGGTTTATTCTATTGGTTTCTTCTCACATTATTCACTTTTAGTTTATTTTATATTTTCCTCAATACATACAGAATCATTTTTTTTATTTACAATCATTTACTTATATAAGTTAACTTCCGTTAAGTATTTAAAATAACTAATGTATTCATTATTTAAGTATTACATACATTTATTGCAGTTTAGTTCACATTTATTCTATCCTTTATAGTGTCAATTAATTACAAACTTATTTATGAATCAGTTCAATCATTTCTTAAGTATATAAACATTATAAATCATGTTAACTTTGACGATTCAATCAAATTATTAGCATTTTAAACATTAACTTATGCTTATAACATTTCTTGTACATCAAGATTCTTATTTATAGAAATAATTCCATTTGAACACTTTCATTACTTAAGTTTCACTTGCATAATATTCTATTACATATCTTATTTAACATTACAACTTTTTGAACATTTCTTATAAGTTATATATATATATATATATATATATATATATATATATATATATATATATATTACAAGTTTATCTTATTCATTTTAGCTAACAAAATGTTCAATGATTACATCTTCTAGATTTTCATTACTCTTTAATTTATAAGTGACAACCTTTAATTTCTCTACATTTCATCAATCACTTAACTCTTAAATTCTTATCTTTCATTTTAGGGGTTTTCAATTATTAATATGGTTAAGATTTCATTCATTATAATAATTGGAATTTCTAATTTGCAGAAATTTTAGAACTAGATACCGGGTTCCATTTTCAAATCATTTTAAAATAATAGATACTCATATCTTTTATATCACAATCAAATTTAGAAATTTTTGAGATTTTTTTAATCAAAAAAACGTGTAGTAAAACAATTACAGTGGTCTTTCCACTTTGAAACACAAAAATGAACGTCAATGATGCGTTCACTCATTACCGAAATTATTTTCCAACGACAAAGTGGAGAGTACAGAACTTATTTCCTTAAATTATTTTAAAATATTTCTTTCAAATTACATTGAAAATATTTATATCCAAAATACTTCCAAATATACTAATATCATATTCCAAAATCTTTTGAAAACCAATTTCTAAACTCCAGAAATCAAGTTCTTAAATTTCCAAATTATATTAAATTTGTTTGTAAATTCTATTCTGCACCCCATATTTACAAAATTTCACTTCCTAACAAACAAACATCACATATAACCGTATCATTTATAAAATCTATTATTTTATATAGAAAATATAATACTTTGTAAAATTATTTCATTTACATATATTTCGAAACAATATTGTGTCGTTTCGCCTTATTAAGTGTTTAGAAATCCCTATCAATACCATAGCATCCTATGTACGGACCAAAATTTATAAATACTAAATAGAACAAAATAACACAATATAAAACATTTTATAACACTAACAAGTATGCTCTCTTACATATACACACTCTCAAACAACTTGTTCAAGGATATTACTACCCTATCTCTAATGAGTTGGACCCCACAAAGCTAAGCTTATCGCTAAACCAATGCTCTGATACAAAATGTAACGATCCATCTTTTTGGATGGTTCAAATCGACAATAAACCACACATGTTAGACTCAAACCATTAAAAAGAGAGGATTGTTATGGGAAATGTGACGACCCGGAATTTTCAAGCATTTAAAATCGGAATATTTAATTAATTTTAAATATTCAATAGAGTAATCTTAACTTGAATGACGAATGTCACATTTTATTTGATAATTGAATTATTGAATTAAATAATTTGAAGTTAAGTGAAATGTGGAATCTGGAATTTTAAGCTTATTAAAAATAATTTGAAAGCGTATAAAATTTATATTGATAATACCGAAGATAATAAAAATGTTAAAATTAAATTTAAAGATTTTTGTTCAGTTTTTAAAAATATATCGTTTAAATTGAATTTAAAAATAGCCTTCCGAGGCACAATCTCGAATTCGACGAAACCAGTTCTGTTGGATCCGTAATATTATATTATTACCGGATTTCAATTTTCATAGTGTTTAGAGTTGTGGTGTGAGCGTACGATAAGTAAATGCGCTGAAATTTATAACGAAAATTCAATATAATAACTAGGTTCAAAAAGCTATCTTCTTCATACGATCGAATTAAGACTCGAAGCCTTTTCCATTGCGTTCGAAATAGGGGTATAACCTTATGAACGCTTGACGGCACACCTTGATAGGGGTTCGTGATTTTAAGCTGCGCAAATCGAAACAGTTTGTATTTAATAGATATATAAATATGTACGCTTGGTCAAAATCATAATAAGCATCTTTTGCACGCTTCCTTCCTTTCAATCACTTCCTGCCTACTTTTACGTCAACACAGCTGAGTCTTCTTCCCTTCTTTCATTTCAAGCGACAGCAGTTTTTTTTTTTAAAAAAAGGAAAAGGGGAAATGAAATCTCGTTCGAGCTTTTATACAAAAAAAGGAGAGAGGATAGAACTAAATCAACACGAAACAGAAATGGGGAGATTACGCAATTTTGGGCAGTGATTCATGGGCCGCTGGCATCACGATAATGGCACGGCGCTAAAGCACGATTTGAACTCGAGCCGCCACTCGATTTCATCGACTTCTGAAAGGCGGGCGGCTCGCCTAGCGCGACAATAAAGGGGTCACGTTTGATGCTGGGTTTGCAGTGGTCGGGCGATGGGGCTTGGGATGCTCGAGATGGTTGGCGAGGCACTTTCGCGTGAGCTGGTAGTTAGGGTTGTCGGGCGAGTTGGTCCTGCTCGAATCAAATCGACAGTGGCTTGGTTGGACGAGACGCGATGGTGTCGAGGGGGTGAGGAGCAGTGTGGGCCTGGTTTGCAGCTTGACAGAAAAGTATAGACAGTTTTATTTATTTATTTATCCTCTTTCCTACCAAGGAGAAAATAACACACACACACACACACATACACACACGAATAAATGCATAGATCCGACTTAATTCCTTTATAGTTGAACAGTGAATGTGTATATATATGTATATACAGTAGACGCATTACTGTTGTTATATTTAGAGAAAGAGAATATATATTTTTTAGTAAAGTATAGAAACATTTCTAAATTTGATTTAATAAAATATATACATATTTTCCACTTATACATTTTAGTTAAAAACAGTAAAAATCATATGATAAGATTTTAGAGGAGGAGTATATATATATATATATATATAAATAGGACTTCGGGAAAACAAAGGGGCATGGTATAAAGATTTGATTTTTCATCTATATGAGTTATTTCTTATACACACACACACACAAAGTTCAAAAAAAAATACATACATATTTACATATTTTAAATTTGCTAGTATAAAAATAATAATGATTGGTGAATGGATTGTTAAATTAACTCATTTAGCTATTTTAGTTACTAAAGATAATTTACTAAAGAAATGAGTTTAAAATTTACTGATTAGTTAACCAAATCTATTTGATAGAAATTAATTGTTCGATTGGTTCGATTATTAATAATAATCATATAAATTGTGTATTCAAGGTCAAAAAAAAAAAACCGAGAAACAAAGGCAATATGGATGTGGATTGCATAAAAAATCAAAGGTGAGTTAATCTCACTTAGATAAATTTAGATTTTAATGATCAAATTTAAATCATTTTTTGAATGCTTGAATTGGTCGATGTGATATAGTATGGTATAATTTGAAAGTGGCATATTTTGTTGTGCAGACTTCTATGGATGCAGGGAAAACAGGTTGGAGGGATCCAACTGGACCCCTCAACTTTATTTAATTATTTAATAATCTCTGTTCTGAATATTTGATATTTTGAAATGAATTATGTGGAAATATTGAATGTTATGGCTTGATTGTTATAATCGGGCAATAATGAAAACAAAGAAGTGAAATTATAAGTAAAATAATTATGGAAAAGTTGAATAAATTTAAGAATGAACTGGAAAGGACATAAAGTGACTTTAAAATTTTAATAAATAAATCTTGAGTATGGGAAGGAAAATTTGAATAAACAGAAAGTTAATGAGTTTTAAACTTCAGGGTTATTATTTAAAAGAACAAAACATTTATTTAAAATTGAAGTTTTAAATTGTTTACGAAGCATAAAGAAGAAATTGGGAATAACCTGAAATTTGTATATTTCAGTTAAAAGATTTAAAAATCAAACAGAAACTAATAATAACAATAAAATCCATAATAAATGAATTTTGAAATGAATTGAGTAAGCAAAGAAATTTATTTCAAAGGAAATAAATTGGGAATAAATTTGGAAAATTGATTTAAGCGAGTGAGATTGGAAATTTCTCATTGGGTAACCAAGTACATCTTCAAACTAAACTTTTAGTTTAAATTAAAGGTTTAAAAGTTGTTTTAAAAAGCAAGTTTTGGAAAATTTCTTATTTCTATTATTTAAATTCTAAAGTAAGTATTTTCTCTTAATTTATTATATTAGAAATTATTTAAAGAATGACTTAATATTATGTTTTAAAAGTATAAATCTAGTTTTATATTTATTAAGTAACCTTATTTTCAAATATTCATATAGTATGGTATTTTTAATAAATTATTGATGTAGTTTTAAACTTAAATGGTTTAAAGTATATTTCAAAGTAAAGTGTTTTAAATTATTTTAGAAATCTAGTTTTGTGCTTGGTGATTTCAGAGGAGACAGAAAATATTTAGGAAAGTTTATTCTGAAAAGAAGGATGGTTTTGAAACTGTTTTCAAAGGACTGAAAATAGAAATATATCCTGTGAAGATATTTTGAGGTTAATAAATAATTTGGGAAATTATTTATTGTTGGATGGATGTTTGTGAATATTAATTGATAGTTAAATCACCGACTATCAATATTGGACAAATACGTTGATCGTTTCGAAGAGACCGGGATCGAGATTAATTTCTCGAAAACCACTTCGATCCGTTTTGTACGTTTCATGGAAACGAGTTGGATTCGAAGATGGAGCAGTGAAGTGCAAGGGCTAGCCTGAAGATATTTCCAAAATGGATGTAGTAGGAATAGTGCCTTCGGTTCCGTTCGAACCCGGGACAAACTTGTATGGATGAATGCTTGCAAAACATCATCAGGTGGACGATGGGCATTCTAAGAGATATGTTCTAAAAAGGTAACGCTTAGCTCAAGCCTCATCAAATGGGAATGACTGAAAATCAGGGGTTATGCAGCAAGGCTAGGTGGGTAGCACCCAAGCAGGGTGAGGTCATCCCTGTCTAGATGTTCCTTTTTATTTCGGCTTAGTGGGCGGTTGCTGATCCCAACCGCGGGGTGATCCCGCTCGGGATTATCCAGTAAGGGGTAGTCCCGGCCTTGTTTTGCAGGGGAGCGGGCGTACTCCTCGGTACCGTGATCTAGGCCTCGTACTGTGACAGGTGGTACCTCAGTGCCTAGTCATTAGTTGGAAATCCATTCTCCCTACGAGCCTTTTACGAGTTTTGTTTGTATTACCCACTCTGTGGCTAGTAGCTGGAATTTAATCATGTAACAATTTTGGCTATTTTATAAGTATTTGTATATATACCCTATTATAATATCATAGGATTTCTATAAAAAAAAATTTAGCTATCGTAAGGTAAAAACCCGACATGTTTATTTGTGGCGTGGTCTTACGAGATTCTTTTGTTTTCAAAGGATTTTTGAAACTTTAATAATCAATTGGGTGTGATTTTCTCACGCTGGTATTTCCAGACTGACTCGGGTGTTATTTAACTGTAATGCTCGGGTTGGACCGAGTATTATATGATACAGGTTTTGATGCTGTGGAGCTCAGGAGACGAGCTGGACGACGATGCGTATTCTCGTACTTGTTTTATATGTATATTCTGTTGTGTTAAGTTGTTGTGTATGCATTGTATGATATTGATGTTGAGCTGTGATTGATGTACTTTGATGATAAATCGGTACATTTGATTTGAATAGGTTATTTATTATCTATTGTATTTTATTCCGTTGTGATGGTTAGATTCTGTTGTTGTTTCCTATTTTCTTCTTCTACCTCTTCTTCTTTAAATCAAATTGTTCGTATTTCTGTACAACTTGGGTTGATTTAGGTAGAATAGTGTTAACTCAAGGGGTACGGATTTGCGGGTCGTTTCACTTGGTATCAGAGCTTAGGTTGGTGATAACCTTGGCTCTGGTGGGAATTACTCATTTAAATTAGAGTCCGTAGTGCTCTAAAATGAGTTTGAGCATATTAATAGATATGAGCGCGTATTTGTTAGTGAATATAAATTGTTTTAATATCGTGTTGATTGGTTTATTGAGTGGCATATGAACCTTCATCGACACAGTCTGCGCAACTGTATCGAAGGGGTTTCTAAACACTTGAATAGAAAAATTGACACGGTATTGTTTTCGAATGTGGGTGAATGAAATTATTTTACCCAAAAATATATTTTGATGTAAATAAAATTTTTGTAAACTATTTTAGCTAATATATGGTTGCTTGGATGTTAGGAAGAATAATATTAAATTATTATCATCATGGGTAAAAATTTAACTAGAAAGTGAAAATATAACCAAAGGTTAAGTAAATAAATTCAATTATAAAATGAAATTTATAAATATGAATTATAAATGAAATTTATAAATTGAAATATAATCAAATAAGAATTTGTATGAGCATAAGCTATGCAAATGAATTGTAGTAAAATTGATTTTGAAAGCAATTGAATTAAATATGAGATCAGTTGCTTAAAAATAAATTAAACGTAAGCGAATGAGTTTTAAACCATTCAACGTGATGAAGTTGTATACAAATGGATTGAAAACCATTCAAATTGAATGAAAATGGTTTATAAATTAATTGGAACAGTGGAATTAGTATGGAAATTGTACAAGTTACTTACGGAGAAATGTTTGGTGTGAATTTCTTTTAGAATTCATGTGTCTAACGGTTGCAAATAAGTGAAATGTTGTTAAACTTTATTTATGTAGTACTTACATGTTTAAATTGAGTAAGTACAGGTAACTAGCAGCCGTGTGGCTGGATTTTGGGCACGCTAATTGCTTTATAATAAGCCGCTTGCTTAAAATGCTAAATAAGGTACGCCTACGCAATAAAAATAGGAAATATGAACTGTTTTTGGTTTTTCCGACTGTGTGGGTCGATGTATATATATTTATATCTTTTGTCAAATTGCAAAAGCTCCTCCGTACAAAGGAGACTCTGCCAAAAATTTTCAGAAATTTTGGGAGTTAGAAATTTATTTGAAATTTTTGGAAAATTTTGTTAACGGCAAAACGATTTCAAATTGGAAATTTAAAAAAATTAGTAAATGAAACTAATTAAAATAATGACATGAATTAGTAATAAATGACAAATAAAATTTATATATTCAGAGTTAAAGATGAATTGAATTCATATGTAAATGAAGAAATCAACTTGAATAGAATTAGATATAAATTAAAGTGGTAATATGAAAGTAAATATAAGAAAAACATAAATGATTATACTAACTTAAGTAAGGAATGGTGAATTCTTAAATGAAAGATTGATACTAGAAATATAATCTAAGATAATATTGGAATGAGTAGATATTGACATTTTGTAAGAAAATCGATAAAATGTTTTAAGTTGTGATTAGATATTAGTACTAAGCAGGATATGCAGGTATTATAAAAGGGAAAAGAAAATTGGATTTGATTTCAAGAGATAAATTTGAAAAGCTCGACAAAAGGTATGTATTTAAATTTGGTGTGAAATTTGATTGGGATTTGGATTGAGCCACTTGGCTTTTTGTTTTTTTTTTTGGATTTGGGAGGCTGTAGAGCCATCTTGTAGTTGTACCGAGCTAGCCGCGCAAAGGAGACGCTGGCGAAATTTTTCGGAAATTTAGGGAGTTAGAAAAATTTTGAGAAAATTTTGATAATTCAAAATTTGGTTTTAAATTGAAACTTGAGTAGCTAAACAAATAATATGTTTGAAACTATGGGAGGGTTTGGAAAGTTAATAAGAACGATAATGGTCTTTTATAAAAGATTGTTGGTTAGATGTTGAACTGATTGGATTTGAGGAAAGTAAACGGGTATTGTATCATTTCTCCCTAACTAGTAATTTCGGGGACGAAATTCTTTTAAGGGGGAGGAATGTGACGACCCGGAATTTTCAAGCATTTAAAATCGAAATATTTAATTGATTTTAAATATTCAATAGAGTAATTTTAACTTGAATGACGAATGTCACATTTTATTTGATAATTGAATTATTGAATTAAATAATTTGAAGTTGGGTGAAATGTGGAATCCAGAATTTTAAGCTTATTAAAAATAATTTGAAAGCGTATAAAATTTATATTGATAATATCGAAGATAATAAAAATGTTAAAATTAAATTTAAAGATGTTTTGTTCAGTTTTTAAAAATATATCGTTTAAATTGAATTTAAAAATAACCTTCCGAGGCACAACCTCGAATTCGACGAAACCAGTTCTGTTGGATCCGTAATATTATATTATTACCGGATTTCAATTTTTCATAGTGTTTAGAGTTGTGGTGTGAGCGTACGATAAGTAAATGCACTGAAATTTATAACAAAAATTCAATATAATAACTAGGTTCAAAAGGCTATCTTCTTCATACGATCGAATTAAGACTCATAGCCTTTTCCATTGCGTTCGAAATAGGGGTATAATCTTATGAACGCCTGACGGCACACCTTGATAGGGGTTCGTGATTTTAAGCTGCGCAAATCGAAACAGTTTGTATTTAATAGATATATAAATATGTACGACTGGTCAAAATTATTATAAGCTTCCTTCATTTCAATCACTTCCTACCTACTTTTACATCAACACAGCCAGTCCTCTTCCCTTCTTTCATTTCAGGCGACAACAGTTTAAAAAAAAGGAAACGGGGAAATGAAATCTCACTCAAGCTTTTATATAAAAAAAGGAGAGAGGATGGAACTAAATCAACACGAAACAGAAACGGGGGGATTACGCAATTTTGGGCAGTGATTCATGGGGCGCTGGCATCACGATAATGGCACGACGCTAAAGCACGATTTGAACTCGATCCACCACTCGATTTCATCGACTTCTGAAGGCGGGCGGCTCGCCTAGCGCGACAATAAAGGGGTCACGTTTGATGCTGGGTTTGCAGTGGTCAGGCGATGGGGCTTGGGATGCTCGAGATGGTCGACGAGGCACTTTCGCGTAAGCTGGTAGTTAGGGTTGTCGGGCGAGTTGGTCCTACTCGAATCGAATCGGCAGTGGCTTGGTTTGACGAGACCTGATGGTGTCAAAGGGGTGAGGAGCAGTGTGGGCCTGGTTTGCAGCTTGACAGAAAGGTATAGACAGTTTTATTTATTTATTTATCCTCTTTCCTACCAAGGAGAAAATAACACACATATATACACGCACAAATAAATGCATAGATCCGACTTAATTCCTTTATAGTTGAATAGTGAATGTGTGTGTATACATATATATATATATATATATATATATGTATGTATGTATGTATGTATATATAGTAGACACATTACTGTTGTTATATTTGGAGAAATAGAATATAAATATATGCATACATACATACATACATACATACATACATACATACATACATACATACATACATACATACATACATACATACATACATACATATATATATATATATATATTTCAGTAAAGTATAGAAACATTTCAAAATTTGATTTAATAAAATATTTACATATTTTCCACATATACATTTTAGTTAAAAACAGTAAAAATCATATAATAAGATTTTAGAGGAGGAGTATATATATATATATATATAGGACTTTAGGAAAACAAAGGGGCATGGTATAAAGATTTGATTTTTCATCTATATGAGTTATTTCTTATATATATATACATATATATACACAAAGTCCAAAAAAAACATACATATTTACATATTTTAAATTTGCTAGTACAAAAAAAATTAATGATTGGTGAATGGATTGTTAAATTAACTCATTTATCTATTTATTTACTAAAGATAATTTACTAAAGAAATGAGTTTAAAATTTAATGATTAGTTAACCAAATCTATTTGATAGAAATTAATTGTTCGATTGGTTCGATTATTAATAATAATAATCATATAAATTGTGTATTCAAGGTAAAAAAAAACCGAGAAACAGAGGCAATATGGACGTGGATTGCATAAACAATCAAATGTGAGTTAATCTCACTAAGATAAATTTAGATTTTAATGATCAAATTTAAATCATTGTTTGAATGCTTGAATTGGTTGATGTGATATAGTATGGTATAATTTTAAAGTGGCATATTTTGTTGTGCTAACGTCCGTGGATGTAGGGAAAACAGGTTGGAGTGATCCTACTGGACCTCTCAACTTTATTTAATTATTCAATAATGCCTGTTCTGAATATTTGATATTCTGAAATGAATTATGTGGAAATATTGAATGTTATGGCTTGATTGTTATAATCGGGCAATAATGGAAACAAAGAAGTGAAATTGTAAGTAAAATAATTATGGAAAAGTTGAATAAATTTAAGAATGAACTAGAAAGGAAATAAGTGACTTTAAAATTTTAATAAATAAATCTTGAATATGGGAAGGAAAATTTGAATAAACAGAAAGTTAATGAGTTTTAAACTTCAGGGTTATTATTTAAAAGAAAAAAACATTTATTTAAAACTTAAGTTTTAAATTGTTTACGAAGTATAAAGAAGAAATTGAGAATAACCTGAAATTTGTATATTTCAGTTAAAAGATTTAAAAATCAAACAGAAACTAATAATAACAATAAAGTCCATAATAAATGAATTTTGAAATGAATTGAGTAAGTAAACAAATTTATTTCAAAGGAAATAAATTGGGAATCAATTTGGAAAATTGATTTAAGGGAGTGAGATTGGAAATTTCTCCCTGGGTAACCAAGTACGTCTTCAAACTAAACTTTTAATTTAAATTAAAGGTTTAAAAGTTGTTTTAAAAAGTAAGTTTTGGACAATTTCTTATTTCTAATATTTAAATCCTAAAGTAAGTATTTTCTCTTAATTTATTATATTAGAAATTATTTAAAGAATGACTTAATATTATGTTTTTGAAAGTATAAATCTAGTTTTATATTTATTAAGTAACCTTATTTTCAAATATTCATATAGTATGGTATTTTTAATAAATTATTGATGTAGTTTTAATCTTAAACGGTTTAAAGTATATTTCAAAGTAAAGTGTTTTAAATTATTTTAGAAATCTAGTTTTGTGCTTGGTGATTTCAGAGGAGATAGAAAATATTTGGGAAAGTTTATTCTGAAAAGAAGGATGGTTTTGAAACTGTTTTCAAAGGATTGAAAATAGAAATATATCTTCTGAAGATATTTTGAGTTTAATAAATAATTTGGGAAATTATTTATTGTTGGATGGATGTTTGTGAATATTAATTGATAGTTAAATCACGGCCTATCAATATTGGACAAATACGTTGATCGTTTCGAAGAGACTGGGATCGAGATTAATTTCTCGAAAACCACTTCGATCCGGTTTGTACGTTTCGTGGAAACGAGTTGGATCCGAAGATGGAGCAGTGAAGTGCAAGGGCTAGCCTGAGGATATTTCCAAAATGGATGTAGTAGGAATAGTGCCTTCGGTTCCGTTCAACCCAGGACGGACTTGTATGGATGAATGCTTGCGAAACATCGTCAGGTGGACGATGGGCATTCTAAGAGATATGTTCTAAAAAGGTAACGCTTAGCCTCAAGCCTCATCAAATGGGAATGACTGAAAATCAGGGGTTATGCAGCAAGGCTAGGTGGGTTGCACCCAAGCAGGGTGAGGTCATCCCTGTCTAAACGTTCCTTTTTATTTTGGCTTAGTGGGCGGTTGCTGATCCCAACCACAGCGTGATCTCACTCGGGATTATCCAGTAAGGGGTAGTCCCGGCCTTATGTTGCAGGGGAGCGGGCGTACTGCTCGGTACGGTGATCTAGGCCCCGTACTGTGACAGGTGGTACTCCGGTGTCTAGTCATTAGTTGGAAATCCATTCTCCCTACGAGCCTTGTACGAGTTTTGTTTGTATTACCCACTCTGTGGCTAGTAGCTGTAATTTAGTCATGTAATAATTTCGGCTATTTTATAAGTATTTGTATATAGACCCTATTATAATATCAGAGGATTTCTATAAAAATTGTTTTAGCTATCGTAAGGTAAAAACCCGACATGTTTATTTGTGGCGTGGTCTTACGAGATGCTTTTATTTTCAAAGGATTTTTGAAACTTTAATAATCAATTGGGTGTGATTTTCTCACGCTGGTATTTCCAGACTGACTCGAGTGTTATTTAACTGTAATGCTCGGGTCAGACCGAGTATTATATGATACATGTTTTGATGCTGTGGAGCTCAGGAGACGAGCTGAATGACGATGCGTATTCTCGTACTTGTTTTATATGTATATTCCGTTGTGTTGAGTTGTTGTGTATCCGTTGTATTATATTGATGTTGAGCTTTGATTGATGTATTCCGACGATGTTCTATATAAATCGATATATTTGATTTGAATAAAGATTATTTATTATCTATTGTATTTTATTCCGCTGTGATGGTTAGATTCTGTTGTTGTTTCCTATTTTCTTCTTCTACCTCTTCTTCTTTAAACCAAATGGTTCGTATTTCTGTACAACTTGGGTTGATTTAGGTAGAATAATGTTAACTCAAGGGGTACGGATTTGCGGGTCGTTTCAGGAAAAATAAGAAAATGAATAGAAAAGAAAGAAAACAAAACACAGAATCTCACAGTGGAATGGAAAAATATAATAACAAAATAAACAGTTCATGAAGTTGTTTTACAAATAACATTTGATTACACTTTACAATACAATCAGAGTTACACGTAGAGCAAGAATAAATAAAAAAAATTGTGAAGCAACTTGATGCAGTAGTATAAATATAATAAATAGCATACAAATATTCACCTTCATTCTCCAAAGATAAATGCTCATCAATACACTAAAAAGCTCAGACTGGCCCGAGCATAATGAAAAGACAAAACACTCTAGTCATAACTAAAAGATCTTATGTAAGTTAAAGCAACAGTAAATAAATATAAGTGTAACAGTGTCAGAGATGTTAACGGGATTTTACATCTTATATCCAGTGTCTTACGTGCATGCAATAACTTATGAGATGTTTGGGATTTCCATCTCCTAAGGATCCGTTAAACTATCTACATACATAGTACAATACGCGATTATAATATGTCTACAATAAAGTAAACTATTAAAATAGCATTAAGGCGTTACCCATATCCTCCTTAATACATTTTATATAATTGTTGTAGGCTATATAGCACTATAAACTCTATCGTAAACTGGTGGGATATCAGGGAGCACTCCATAGGTACGATACAAACCAAACTCGTAATGGGCACAATAAGGCATGTGACAAGGCATGCGAGGCAATGCCAGGGTAGGATCCTACCTTTTGCACTCCCAGATTGGTGTTAACACATAGTTGCTACTATCGCCCACCTCAGAACACACTTCCATAATCAAATCGAGAGGTGGCCACCAAATCAATCACAAAGACATAATATGGTATCGAAGAAGCATGTTCGATCGGAGGTGCGACCTCACTTTGCCCGGTATTGATCCTATTTTTGTCACATCAAGTTGACTCGAGGGTGTCAGGGCTACGATAATACCTTATACAGAATCGTTTGCCAGGCCATCCTACTTCATTCTGGAATCTCTACCACATACACAGTTGTTAAAGTGGTTTTCGATATTAGGAGAGAGTATGACAATATCCGATCCCGATCACTTTAACAACCAAACGTGTATTTCACACCAAATGGTTCTTTTACATTTCCAAAATCAATTCATAATTGGTATCAAAATACATATTCAACTCAAACATATCACCTTCGAAATCATATTCACTTCCGAAATCATATTTACAAAATAGTTTAAACCATCATTTCAAAATCATCATACTTATTCAAATATGTCACTTCCCTATAAAATATCATTTCAAATTCTAACATAGGTTATAACATCATTTGACTATATTCGCTTTCGAATCCAAGATTTAAATATAAACACTTCCACTTTATACAGTCTGAAACTTAGAAGATGGTCTAGATACCAATAAATACTTTAAATAGTTTTAAAATAGTTTAAAATAGGTTAAATACATAAAATAGGTTAAAATACATTAAATGGTTAAAAATAGTTTAAAATAAATTAAAATAGTTTTAAATAGTTAAAATAGTTTAAATTATTTTAAAATGGTTTAAAATAATTTAAAATAAATGAAATTAGTTTAAATATAGATTAAAATAGTTAAGTAGTTTAAAATAGGTTAAAATAGTTTAAAATAGATTAAAATAATTAATTATTTAAAATAGATTAAAAATAGTTTAAAAATTGATTAAGTATAGTTTTATTAATATAAAATAGTTTGATTATTGGAAATGGTTTGCATAGTAAATAATTTGAGAATCTAAATAAATCTGAATTAAAAATAATATATCTTTAAACAGTATACATTAAAATAACTAATTTTAAATTAATATCAAATTAAACTATTTCTTCCATTTCAACAAATCTGGACTATATCTAGATTTCAACAAAACTAAATTTCCTTTCAATACAAATACCATAAAATATCATTTCAATTTATATCGATTTCAAATTCATGTTTGAATAAAATTTTATAGCACTTCAAATTTATTAGATTTTAAATTTTAATTATTCAACATTTCATTAACTCAATTCCGATAAATTTCATTTTTTTTCTAATTTCAACTTTGAAATTTTGATTTAAATTCCTTTAAACAATTCATTTGAACCAGTTTCAATTTGAACATTTAAAGCTTGGATTTCAAAAATAATTCATTTTATACAAACCAATTTTTTTCAAAATATCATTTAACTGAATTCAAAAATTAAGGATTTAAACATCATTTAATTTAACCAATCCGGTGTCCGTATATAATTTTCTACCCTATGGTCAAGTGATACAGATATATAAAATTTCAACCCGTAATAATTTAAATTTAGGAGTAAATATCATTTCAACCCGCAATTACAAGTTAAAATTAAAATCCATAAAATCTCTCGAGTCTATCATTTAACTCATAACGATTTTTCCAATCTAAGATCTTTCGGGTGTGTATCATTTCAAAGTGATCCTAGCAATAAACTTAGAGAACTTGTAGTGTGATAACAATATAAAAATATAACGTCCAATCATCTAATATCAATAATTAAACATCCATCACAATCATCGTTCAAATCAACCAATAAATAGCAATAATTGACTGGTTATCATTAACACGTGTTTAACTGGGAATTTAAATTCAATAGTAAATTAAATGGCAGTTTAATTCAATAAAATTTAGACTTAACTACTATGACAAATTCAAAATAACAAATAGCGATCAATTAACTTCTAATCACATCACAAATTTGATTTGACTAGATTAAGACAATTACTAGTTGTGAGTGGGTTAAAACACTTACCTTTGATTTCAAATCGATTTGAAATCCAAATACAGGCCCAAAATTTAAAAGTTTTAGAATTTGCCCAAACCAGTTCCATAATGTTTGAAATTTTGAAAGAAATCGCAATGGAGAAAACTGTGTGTGAATCCGAGCTCGTATGCCAAAGTTATTAAAGTTTTAAGATTGAAAAATGTAGGCCCGCACGATCAAACAACGAGTCTGATCGCTACGAAACTTGAAATCCTACAATAATTCACTATTACGAATCCAATGAAACTGGTTTTGTGGAAATCCGAGACAGTGTGCAAAATGGCTAATTTACACGTTAATTAAATAAATTATTATTAAATTGGTCTAATCACTTTTGAATTCAAATTAAATAGTAACCAATTTTCATCATTTTTTATTGTAAAGGAATCTAATAATGTTTTTAAAATACATTATTTTTATTAAACCTAAGATTTAAATATTACACTAATTACATCATTCAATGGCGATTGCAATAAATTCATTAGTTATAATTTATATTCCAATGAATTCATTTATTTTGATTTACATCTTATTATTCAATCATCCAATACCAATATGAATTCATTTGGCAGTAGTTCACTTTTCATTACATTCTTATTCTATAGTAATTATCTTAATTTATATTAACAGTAATATTTAATTACATTAAATTTTGTTAATTTCCAAATTAATTTCAATGTATTAAATAATAAGATGGTAAATAAGCAATTGTTACTTTTACGTAATTTAATCACATTTACAAGTTTATTGTTTCAACTAGATTATAAATCTACGTACACATGATTGATTTCACAGTATATACCAAAACCAATTAAATAAAATGACATACGATTTCATTTTAACATAACATTGAATTTATTCCTTATTTACGATTATAACCAAATTAATTTAATAAATATTTCAATTGATTAAAATTACATTAAAATAACTGTCAAAACATTCAAAAAATTATTAAATCATATCCAAAATATTATTTCTTATTAGTAAATCATAAATTTTATGCCCTACAATATTAAATTTCCAAAATCTTATTTAATTTCAATTAATTACATACAGTCTCACCATTTACTACAACATTTAATTTTTTTCATTATTTATAATTATAACCAAACTAACCTTACAATAATTTCAATTGAACAAAATTGCATTGTAATAGCTATCAATTACCTTAACCAACCTTATTAAATTACATTCTAATAGACTTTCCCATTCGTAAATCGTGAATTTTTATTTCACAAAATTTTGAATTCTAAATCTTATTAAATTTAATATTTTAATTATCGAAAAATGTGGGTCCTTACAACATTATTGCATAAAAAGAAGGTCTACCGAATCAGTAGATATCCTAATCTTTTGCATTAGTTAGGGAAATTGATACTACATTATTTGCATATATATCATAAATTGCATTAGAAGAGCTTAAGGACAATGGATGAGATGGATGATCGTTGAGTAGTTGATTGTAGAATTTGGATGAAAACATTTATTTCATTCTTCTGTCTTTAAAGATTTCAGAGGGCGAAATCCTTTAAGGAGGGGAAAATGTAACAACCTGTAATATGAGCTATAATAATCAATTAACAAATTAATTAAAAAATAAAATAACCTTGTGAAATTATCGAATTTGAGCCAAGGATTTGTACCATCGTGTCCATGATGATTTTCTGGTTCATTTCAATATATAACTTGTCAGAATTCGAGCTAGAACAAAGAAGATATGAAGTAACAAGAAAACAAAGAAAAATAAAAAACATAAAATAAAAAATAGAGGACAAGGTCGACCCTAGCTTGTGTTGGTCGATACTAAGTTCGACCCGCATATGTATTTGGTCGTGTAATCGTCCAGTTTCGAGCAGTGACGTGTTTTGTGTTGTTTTTATACCATCTCATGCATCCATGCTTCCATCTGACGATTCCCATCAAGCCAATGATGTGGTTGCAGCATATTTTTCCTCAAATTCAACGATCTGAGCTCCACAAGTAACAACATAAGTAAGACCCTAGGCCTAGTTATTTTTCACATTCAGATTTTCTCCATCTAGGTTCATTGTCTGAGGCTAGACCCTAAAAGGAATATTTTTCCAAGGAGATGATCTTTTTAATTTAAATGATTTATACCATAGAAGTGGATCTGGGAAGGCCAAGCAAAAGAGCTAAAGACGTTGGTGAGTGTTTAAGTAATTATTATAGATTTTTAAGTAATTTAAAATAATAGGGTTCTCAATAACTGTAGCTTTTCTACAATTTTGAGACCGCTTTTATATAAGTTGTTTACAGTTGATTTTTAAAATTTTTTTCAGTCTATTTTATTCGGCTTTTTTATTTAGCTATTATATTCATTTATTTAAAATTATTCACTGTTATTTACAGTTATTTGTATTTTATTTACATCATTTTACGTTAGAATCCAGCATGTAAATTTTAGTTCTTTTTATGCCTTTTTACGCGAATAAAATAGTAAAATGAGGATAATTCACTAACATGGACTAAAATATAAGAACATTAAATTTACAGAAAAATTTGATGTAAATAAGAAAGTTGTTATAAAAAGAATATAGATCGAAATACGAAAATTTGCAAGCAAGTTGATAACTAGTAGGTATAACTAAAAAGACAAGATAAAAGAGAAATTATAATGTAGGTTATAATTAAATAGAAAGAATAGAAAAGGCTTATTTTAAGACTTTGAGTTAAGTTAATAAGAAAATAGAGCAGATTAACATAAGAGGCTTATTTTAAAGACTAACACTAAGTTAATAAGCAAAGATAGAAGTACGACCCATACCGGCAACATTCTTTTTTCAGTCGGGACTTGATGGCCTCACAATGGGTTAGGTAGGGCTGAGACATGTTTATACTGAAGTAATGGTAAATAAGAGGTTAATAGATAAAAGCTCAAATCGGGAGATTTGTGCAAGGGCACGACTAGATTTTGTTTGGTAGGACCCGTATCCGGTAGGATTTTCCTTTCAAACTAGGACCGATGGCCTCACAAAACAGTTAGGTGAGACTGGGCAAGACCTTATCAGCCTAGGACTGATGGTCTTACAACAGATTTGGTGAGGCTGGACATGCTTATGATAAAGCATGTAAGTAAGAGGTCAAAAGAGGGAGTAACAGATAGTGCAAATCAACGGTGGTCGTGCATGCGCCTGGGAGCACGCTAAGACAAGTGCAGTTGTTTACGACGGTCTCCAATTTTAGTCCCATCCTTTGGGACTAGCCCACAGTTGCACAACGGAAATTGAAGACCGATCAAAAGGTAGAATTAGGACTTCAGCCTAATTACAGTAGGATTAGGATTTCAGACTAATCAAAACAGCAGTTTAAGACAAGTGCAAATTATCGAAATAACCAAAGCGAAACAGTTAAGCAGTATTTTGCTTCAGCTTTATCTTTTCCTTTATTTCCTATTATACTATAATTGTTTCTAAGCCTATTATCATTATCTTACTTAAAAAAACTAGTAATTACTTCCACTCACCGAACTTTTAGCCTGACCCACTCCTCTATTTTCCCCTTTCCCCCCATAGGCCAGCAGAGGCAGGGATTGTAGATTTCAGATTTTCTTGGAGATTCGGCTGTGGAGTTTTTCTTTATATATTTTTCTCCCTTTCAGTTTTTATTTCATTAGGACTTGATGTACTGGTACTCTTGAGAGTGATAGTTTTATTTTTGTACTTTGATGTTATGACTGAGATGGTATTTTTTTATGGGACATATGTATTTGGTATTTTGAGGCATATTTTGGCTATGACTTATTTATGAAGTTTTTGAATTTTTAATGAGTTACTGTTTCCACTATTTTATTTATCTGTCTTGTGAATCTTAGTCTCTGAAAGGTTTTAGCTATACCTACCATGCACCACATCTTTTAGTATGTCCTTTTTGGGTATACTAAGGGGTGTGGGCTATTTCACTCTTCTTCCAGTTTGTCTATATACGCATGCTTCCTTTAGTTTCTTTTTTTCGAACGAATTTGTGCGCAAAATCATCGACGAATGCCACCTCCTGACTATCGTTCGCCTCCAACCGCATCCTCGGCTCAGTGCCGCCTCAACCACCAGTGAACCGTTGTTCGCCTCCTAGTGTCGTTCCTCCACCACGACCTACACATGCCCCATGTCAGCATGTGTACGCGTGAAATCGTGGTTCATCGAAACCCAAAATTGATGACAAACGAGATGATATTTTAGCTTCCTCAATCAATGACAGCTCGATCCAACCATACACTAGCTTTGTATAGTTGCCCTATACATTTTCCTAGTTGAAGTCGTTAGCTTATTTTGCCTCTAAAGGCTCTGATCAATGTCGACCATCGGATAGTTCACTTTAATTGGCCGTTGGCAATTACCGTTTGCAAATAAGAAGAGTTGGGGGCTATTTATAGAAAATTTCACGTGACACTATTCATCCATGTAAATTCCGACCTCCAAACGAAGCTTGCACCCTGGTGTTCTATATGTTATACCCTATTCCGACACAATGGAATATGCATCGGAAGCCAATTCCATCATATACAGGAGATAACTTTTCAAAATCAAATTATTTTAATTGAATTTCCTTTAATTCATTTCTATGCGTATCGAACTTGCATGATCAAACAATGCGTCCAATCGCCACAAAATTGGACAGCATACTATAATTCACTATTATAGATCCAATGCAACTAGTTTCATCAAAATCCGAGACAGTGTCCAAAATGACTATTTTTACACATTAGTTGAATCAAGTAAAATTCCAATTTCTTTTTATTTACTTTTAAATCAAATTAAAAGTTCACTAACTTCATTCTAATTCAAGTAGAATTCAAATTAACTTTAGAAATTGTTTCCATTCACATTAAATCCAAGACTCAATTATTTAACAATTACAAATATTAAATTTAACAACTTAACTATCAAATAAATCGCCATATTCGAAATATAAGTTATTTAACATATAAAATTAAATTTTCAATATTTAAAATCAATTAAATATTCTAAATTCGAATGACCAAAATTCTGGATCGTTACAGTTACATTGTGGTGTCAAAGTTGTAGGTTGTTAACGTAAAAATCAGACGCAACCACCCTGGTGCAAGTAGTGTAAGTGTGAAAGCACCACCCGTCAATACGGGACTTAGAAATAAGCAGAAGCTAACAGTAAAACGATAAAAGACACAGTTTTTATAGTGGTTCGGCTTATGGTCAAGCCTACGTCCACTTTATAATCTCTTTATTGCTGACTCAAGTACAACTTATACAACATTCTTCAGTTTCAACAACTTCTAGACTAGTGGTTCAAACTTTGATGTAAAATAATCTTTCAAATCCATTTTGAATGATGTAAATTTTCTCTTGAAGTTCGTCATAATGTCTTTCGTGTCTGGAGTGCTTGAAGTGATGTTCGAGTTGAGAAAATGGCAGAGTGTTGGTCCCTCCAAGAATGATCCCCCGAAAATCCCTTGAATGTGTGAGCCCATGCTGTATTTATAGGAGATTCTGGACGGGCCTTAGGTCGTGAACGACCTAAGGTAGGCATTAAGTCGCAAGCGACCTAAGCTACGTCGTGGGCGATCTAGAGGATACGGCTCTATGGCTAGACAGTGTTGCATCTGAGTGTTTGGGCTGGCAAGTTGTAGGTCGAAGGTTGCGACCTAAGATAGGTCGTGTATCACATATGAGCGACCTAACAGATGGAAACTTCGACCCTACCCGGTAGCACTGGTCTCTTCTAAATGAAGTACTAAGTCATGGACGACCTAAGAAAATTGTTGGCGACCTTTACAACGCTGAAGTTATCCAACGTAGTGACCTAGGCTAAGTCGTTAACTCGCTATGTTGCTTAGCCCATTAGGTCGTTAGGTCGTTCCACCTTTTAGGTCGTTAGGTCGTCCCACTTTTAGGTCGTTGGGTCGTCCCACTTTTAGGTCGTTAAGTCGTCCCACTTTTAGGTCGTTAGGTCGGTAGGTTCTCTGGGTCGTTGTGCTTATGTAAGTTGCTAGGTCGTTTCATCTTGTTTGCCTCTTTAGGTCGCTCCGGCTATTGAGTCGCTAAGTCGCGTAACAAAGGAATTAACATTTGCCCCTCGAAGTACACGCCGAGGTCGTAGGTCGTGTGCTTCAACTTAGTTCCTTAGGTTGTAAGCGACTCATTGGGTTTGCTAGGTCGCGTGATGATATGCCTTCCTTTCTTTTCCCATATAAATCGCTTAACCCGCTCCTTCTTCACTTTATCTGTTCCAACATTCTAAGCCGCCATTAACAAAGCTTCGAGCTTAAAGACTTAGCACGAAATCTTTTCCTCTTTCAACCATCAATTCCATCAGCAAATATAGGTAATCTTGAGCATTTACTCGTTGCGCCTGTTGCCGATTCCATCATAACCATTTCCACACTATTTTGTTGTTACGATGCAATTTGGCATTCGAATTTGCCTTTCGATTCTCTGTTGAATTGTTAGTGGTTGCTGTAGGAACGAGTCGACCTAGGGTTTCATGGGGTTTCTGGAAACTTGGAGAGGACGATGAGGTTTCAGGAGTTTGGAGGAGGTGAAGAGATTCTTGGTTGTTGGGTTATTGGATAGCGGGTTATGTGATTTGCTAAGTGGAGAGAAGCGAATGGGTTAGAGAGGGATCGGAAATGACCGGTTTAAGTACCTCAGGCGACCTTTTTGGTTTGGATGTGAACTAACCGACTCATCTTCCTTGCGACCTAACCCATTTGCGACTTATCATATCTGCGACTTTGGTCTTAGGTCGCGACCGACCTAGGACCTAGATAATTTTACACTGCCGAGCAGCTTCTTGCGGCTTATACCAACCTTATATACTTGTTAGGTCGCGAACAACCTAAGACTTGAGCAAATTTTCACTGCCTTGATTTAAAGCTTTGTGACTTAACCTTTAGATCGTGTCAGCGACCTAGGACTTGAACAAATTGAGAGCTTCAAAATTTTGATAAAACTTGATTGCACTTCCAACTTGAACTTTGAACTGTAGAGATAAATTGCATGACCTTGCTATGCCTTCTTAACAGATTAAATCAACTTTAATGCTAATGACCTGTTAAATACAACATTTGCAGAAAAATGGGACGAATATACTGCCACTGACAGCCCACATCAAATGACAGATTAGTCGATAAAAGATGATCAACTTAAAGAAACTATATGAAATGTTGTGAATCAAAAAATTCAAGTGAAGTACTAAAGCAATGTTAATCAACTAAAGTCGATTTGTTTGCACCAATACTGCACTTGTACTTTGACTTAAAGCGACAAGTCTTGAAATTTTACGATTGACACATGTTTATTAGTTTGATTTCAGTTATATTTACTTGTCACTTTGTTAGCTTTACACAACACTTCACACATTTAGGAAATGTGCACCTTCACATTTGAATATCCAGTTCCCTGTGTAGAATGTCTTCTCAAGAAGAGATAATTGAGCAATCCGAAGAATTCTTCCCGACAGCTGACCCATTAGTCGATCCTCCGGAGAGGACTCCAACTACCTTGAGTCAGCGGACATTTAATCAACTACGTATTCAATTTGGGATTGTCAAAGAGGATGCTAGATTTCCTGGCCAAATGATACTGCCGACTGGCCACCTCTTGGTTTCGTCACCGTCAACCGTCAGATGTGCCTTTGCGGTGCCATTCCTCCTTTTAATGAATTCCTTCATCAACTCCTTCTCTGGCTAACCATCTCTCCCTTCCAACTACATCCCAATGGCTACGCCATCCTGATGGGATTGTGTGTTTTATGCAGGCGAACACTTAACCGTCTTCCGAGCTTCGAAGAAATTTGTTACTTATGCTCATTTGCAAAGAATAAAGACCACCCCTCCTTTATACTCATGAGAAGTGCCAGAAATCGCAAACTTATTACTGATCTTTCCGAAAGTGCCCATGGCTTTCTGAATCAATTCTTCTTTGTCCGCTGTCCTCTAGGATTTTACGCCATCTGGAGAAAAGGAAGTGAGATTGCTCATCCCTGTTTTTCTGTTTCAGCTTTTCAAGATTCGAATTGCTAGGTGCTAACTTCATTCTTTTCTTTTACAGCAATTCCTCCTCCTTCTAGAAATCCCAGTCACAAGACGACTTTTGATAGATTAGGTGTCGTGCCGGCTGAAGAAAGAAGTATCAAGTTTTTGCTGAGACATGAACTCCTGCACCAATATGGGCTTTTGCACCCTTCTCGCTCTACTCAACCTCACGAAGTTCCCGATTCTCCGGCCAAATTGCCAGATGCTCCAGTTTCTGCTGAGGAACCTATACTGAAGGAACCTACTTCTGAGGCTTTACTGGTAAAGTTCTCTACTTCTACTGATATTGCGGGGCCATCTCACAAACTTACACTTGCCCCGATCATCGAAGAGGAAGAGCCTTTTCATCATTCAGGAAAATCCGGTGATGAGGGAACCGAGAGTGCGAGTCCTGCCAAGCAGAGTGGGGATGACATGGTTGAGCGATCTGATGATTACTTCGCAGGTGCTCTTTAAAGGTGACCCTGCTTCTGCTAGAGTTACATCTTCAGCAGTTGAAGCAACATCCACTTTACAACAGACTCTGTCAGCTCAAGAGTTGACGTTAGCTATAAAACCTATCATTTCCCTGCAACCGAGGAGTGGTTCGTAGTTTGACGCGCATAGTTTGCACGTTACACACACTTAGGATTTTTAGCATTCTTATGCACTTACATGCACTTTACTTCAAAGATTCTTAAGCTTTGCCTCTCTTCCATTTTCATGTCTTTCAATGGGGCGACACTCTTATTACGACGACTTTCAGAGCAACGGGAGACACGACTCTTTTGATCCTAAGAGATATCTTCCTTCTTATAGGGAGACTCATGAGGAAAGAGCCGCACGAAAAGCTCGTGAAAGACGTGCCCGCGAAGAACGCCATGAACGACGCGACGAGCGACATGATTCTTCCAGAGGGAAGATGATTCTCATAAACGGAAGTCCCGTGATGACAAGGGGAAAAGTCCAGTTGCTGAAGACGTGAGTAAAAGAGCCAAACATGGCGAAAAACCAGCATCCGAGATTTCCGAACAACCAGCTGCTCCTGTACTATCTCAATCTCCTGCCCTGGCACGTACTGATATTCAAACAATCCTTAGAAGGCCCCCATATCAAGTTGGTCCAGGCCCAACTACTCTTTAGAGTCGATTCCCGAACTGGTGCCTGAAAGGAATGCGCTTTGATCTTGACCTGGTCCCGATCGATAAGCAGGCTATGTTGTGCAACCTTGATGCTGTCAAACTTGATATCGAAAGAATGTTAGGTTGGCAAAAGCTTGTCGATGAGCTCCAAAGGGTAAATCGCGCGAATCTTGAGGCCATGTTAACAATGGAAAACGACAAATCTGAGTGGCAGAAGATTCTTGAACAACATGATGCGAAAATGAGAAGCATTGCTACTTATAATGAAAAGCTCGAAGCGAAAGTTGAAAAACTTAAAGAAGAGCTTGCCACTTCCTCCACTTCCTATTCGCAAAGGGAGCAAGTGCTTCAACAACAAGTGCGAGATGCTCATGCCGCTCAAAGAGATGCCGAAGATAGGCTTGATGTGCAAAAAAGAATTAATGAGGGCCATGTTGCTGACATCGCAGAGATGCGAAAGAAGACTAGCTCGAAGGACGTGGAGATCGAAATGCTAAAACTTCAACTCTCTAAAGCTGAAAGAGAGCGTGATGAGGCCGTTGCCGGAAAAATTGCAGCTGAAGAGTCTCATGAAGCAACGAAGGCCAATATCAGCTCAACATTGTTTGACTTCTATTTGCATAGCGTCCTGGGGCGTGGTAGTCTCTCCTTTCTAGGCCCCAAATATGAAATAACTCTGGCCGAAGTGTGGGAGGCCATACTTGACTTGTTTGGCAGTGCTGGCTATGCTGAGGCGGATTTAGAGGCCAATTATCTTGATGACGATGCTCACGCCGCTCTTGCCAGGGGAAAGGAGCAACTTACCGAAGAGAGAGCCGGAATGGCCGAAGGAGAACATGTAGAAAAGGCAACTTTAACCGAACCAGTTCAACCTTTGGTTTTATCCGATATCAACATTGTTGGTTCCGGTCTCCATTCTCCGCCTCCTACAGAAGTCGTTACCGAAAGCACCACCGCCCACACTGGAGATGAGGCTCAAGGAAGCGCCGAAGCGCAGGACTTCGAAATTGACATAGTGAAGTTTACTTCTCCAGGTAACCTCAATTTTGATCTCGCTCAAGCAGGCTGCTTGTTCGCTTCGACTGAGTTCGATGAGCTTCTTGCTTATTTCTTAAGTGTCGATGAACCATTATCCCCTCTTTTTATGAGGAATACTGACTTTAACTTTTCTTCTCCTATAGAAAAAGCACCAAGTATTGTTCAGACTTCCCCTCCTCCAGTTATTCCTCCTCCGTCTCTTCAGGTCACTCCTCCTTCTGCCTCTCAACCGGGATCACAAGAGGAGCAAATAGAAGCTCTCCGAGACTTGGACGATCCCATTGCTTCACAAGAACATAGGGGAGAGGAACCTGAAGAGGGTGAAAAGACCCCGGAACCAACTGGTTCTGACGATACGCCGTTAACCACACTTTTCACTCCAGCCAGCGGGTCTTCTTCTAAGAAGAGGGGGAAAAGTGGAGTCTCAAAGAAGAAGGAAGCTTCAGCCGGCGAGGAAAAAGAAGAAGCAAGTCCAATTATTCCCGTTTCTCCTTCTTCCCCTACTCTTTCAAGCCGGCCCAAGAAGTTGGTCATCCGGCCAGGTGCAGGCTCAAAAGGTGGAAGGAAGAAGAAATGATGGTTTTGGTCCTGTGCTTTTATCTCGGTTTTTGCTTTTTGCTCGTATATAAGCTTGCGTTGACTGGAGATTGTGCCGGTACCAGTCCTCGCCTTCTTTTATTTTGAAACCTGCGCATGTAAATTTTTTATAGTATGGAATAAAATGATTCTTTTACTCGTACAAACTCCTGTCTGTATTTAAGAATGCATTTATTCTTTTTTTTTATATATACAAATTTCTTTATTTTCTCTGTGTGATGTTGCAGTAAACCTATGGTATGTCACTTGAGCATTGTTTTTATTTTTGTGACTATACTATATTGCCTCCATACCATGGTTTATTGCAATCTCTTTCACATTGGTAGAATTTTGAAGAACAACTCTTCTGTTTCGAGAAGACTTGTGTTCTTTCTTTAGAGAACAACTCTTCCATTTGAAGGAGGTTTGCATCTGTACTTTATAAGAAAATATTCCCGTTTTAAGGAAATATTTTTTCTGATTTAGTAAAATGCGCCTCATATTGGAGAAGTTTTTCTCTCTTTTCTTTTTGTTGCGAAGTTTTTACACTTCACTTTCGGAGAAAGTCACTTTCGGAGAAAGTCACTTTTAAAGATATATAATAATGCAGTACATAAATAAACAGTACTTCTCCAAAGAGAAGAGTTATATGGACTACATGAATATAATGACGATCCCTAATCATCAATAAACAGTAAATATCTCTAAAGAGAATACAAACACCAAAGTGTTAAATAAACAAAATCGCCACATATCATTGGCGTAGCCAAAGCTATATAAAGTTGCCCATAGGCAATAATCCCAAGAGTGACCAGAGTCTGTAATCAATGCCCAAGCAAAGATTGATGCTCCAAAGATCAATAGGGATATACTGAAAAGTCAATGAAATCGAACACTGAAAAGCAGTGTCCAGAGATACTGTAAATCCACAAGGTAATCGCACTTACATCGTATGGTTCCATAGAACCAATACCGAATGGCGGTACTCGAATGGATATAAAAATCGTCAGATAATATAATTATTGCACGTGCACCGACCAGAGTCGTTATTGCCAAGTACTGTAGAGTTGTGATCGATCACTCGCACAGATGCGGAACGCGCGAGACGGCGAGATCCTTCCCAGAAGGATAAAGGCCCAGAGGCACACGCCGAAAAACTGCTCCATAGAGCAGGTGTCCAGAGACGGTTGCCCAGAGGCGTGGTGACCCAGAGGTCCAGTACTGGCCGCCCAGAGGCTAATGTGTCACAAACTTCTTGGAGAGGAACCCGTAAAGTGTTAATAACGAGTCCCATGCTCCACGTTCGCACTAAACGTTTTACTAACCAATAGCATGCTCACACTCCAAACAATAAAAAGTCCACCTCGTATCATCGGTAAATTAGACCTAAAGGTCAAAACGATCAATCGAATAGGTCGGGGATTAACCGGAAAGAAAATACACACGGTTCCATAGGCCGGAGATTTCCTAACCGTTTAAGCACCTTTCCACTTCGCTCGACGTGCTAAAAGTGAGTGTGAGATTTTTATTACAGAAAATAATGGTGCGAAACGGATTTTTAATTGATCTTGAAATCACTTTAAAATGGCTTTTTAAAACCTCCTATTATGGAGTAATTAATTTAATAATTAAAAATAATATTATATAATAATTTCGAAAGCCATTTAGGAGTGAAAAATCCTTTTAAAATAGTTCATAAAAACCCGTGTACGAAATCCAAAGACAAATCTCAAAGAAATCGATAAAACCAGAAAATCACTGGAAATATTCTAAGTGTTGGAAAATAGTCCAAAACTGACGCGAACCCAAATTCGGAAAATTATTCGGACCAGCAAACCTAATCGGAATGGCATGAAAATTGGTAGGGACATAGTCCGACATTCCTACTACAGAACGCAAAAAGAATTACTCGATTTCGAATAGAAACGAAGTCGCAGCGACGCTCCAAAGTCGGACCCGGAAACAGTGAATACACTGTTTCAGGCTGAGATCCGGGTCCCTCTTCGACAGCAATTTCGAAGAGTCAAATGAACTCGGATACTAATCAAACTTTCTAGAGATGGAGTTCGGAACTGTAGCTTTCCAACAAGTCTAAAAACGTTGGATTTCGACCATGGATGTGACCGTGGCGATGTCACAAAGTTCAGTTCCAAAACTGCGACCAGAAAAAAAAAATGCTTTCATTTTTTTTTTCTTCTTCTTGGGTCCAGCCCCTTGCCCAATCAGGCTGGGGCGAAACTCATGCCCCCATCCTAATTGGGCTGGGGCGGACTACAAGCCCCCAGCCCAATTGGGCTGGGGCGAAACACATGCCCCCAGCCCGATGCGGGCTGGGGCGATGGGATGTGCGCCAGCCCATGCGGACTGGCCTGCTTCTGGCTAGCCCCACTGGGCTAGCCTGCTGTGCCTGGGTGCAACCCAGGCCTGCCGTGGTGCACCCAGAGCCCTGTTTTCAGCCCATTTTCAGGCTGTGCATTTCCAGCCAGCATATTTTGATCATTTTAGTGCTTTAGGGGTGTTTTTTTCAAGTTTTTGGCCTCAAATTTCACTAATAACAATCACTAACTATCATATAATGATTAATACACTACATTAAAGGAAACAAAGGGCCAAAGCTTAGCATTACCTTATGAAGCAATATCACAAACACTTTATGTGCACACCCAAAATGAAAGAAAAGATGATCAAGGAGCTATGATTCACATGTTACATAATAAAACATGTGTTACTAAATGATTTATGAAGTCAAAAGAGGATTAAACACATATTAGAAGAGGTTTTTAGCAATATACCTCTCTAGAAAGCAACAATGAACATTATAGCATCATCCTAAGTTAGCAAAAGATGATTAGGAGGCTATAAGATCATAAAAACACATAAAACATGTGTTAACAAACTTATTTCAGAAATTAGAGAGATATAATAGATGGATTTGAGGTGGGTATTTGCATTATCTTTGCATAGAGTGACTTGCATAAGCTAAAACTTGAAGGAGATGAAGATGGAGGCCATTTTTGTTAAGAAAGCTTTAGGAAATGATTAGGGTTTTGATTAGGGTTGAATGAATGAGGTTAGGAGAGTTTGAGATAATATATAGAGGAGGTTTAGGGTGGGTTATTGGGTTAAGTTTAGTAACCCAATAAGAAGAGGGTTATGAACATGTTTTCAAAAATTAGTCTAAGTGTTCATGTATGTATATGAACTCATTTTTCTAACCCAAACCCATTTTAAATCTCTCCTAAAATATTTATCTTCCAAAAATAACATTTTATCCTCATTTTAAAATTCCATATTTCCCAATTTAATTAAAATAGCCTTTTTCAAATAAACTTTGTTATTCCAAATCCTTTTACGCTTCATAAAATAAATAAAAATCCTAACTTTTATTTATTAATTGGTAATGCAAATCTCGGATTGTTACAGACTCCCCCCTTAAGAAAATTGCGTCCCCGCAATTCCTTAAGATAGATGTCGTCTATAACGTCAAATCCACAAAAGAAGTGATAGAGATAAAATAGAGAATTCTTACCCGCAGAAGAAGATGAGAGAAAGCCAGGATAAGAGCGCTCGATAGATTCTCTGGTCTCCCAAGTGCAGTCCTTAGGATTCGGTGACCATTGAATCTTCACGAGTGGAACCTCTTTATTGCGAAGGCGTCTAACCTTCGAATCAAGCACACGGAGAGGTTGTTGAATATGCGCTTATATGATTTTTGTTTGATGATAATAAACATATATACATTCATTTAAATGTATTTGTTAATGTACTATTTTGTTTTTCATAGATTAAATAAATATTTGTTGAACAAAATAAATTACACAGAATTTGAATTTAAATTCAAACAGAAATTTTATTCAAACAAATATTTATTACAATCTTGAATAGTACAAATTCATGCTCTCACTATACATATACATTTTTGAATACATCACAATTTGATTTACATTAATAACCTCACTACATATCACTCACACTCGTATTTTTCTTCAAATGCATTCCAGTCAGATTCCAGCATCCGAGTAATCTGCAAAAATATTCTCAAACGCGGTAAAACTGAAAGAGAAATATTTTTAAAATTTGAAAGAAACGATGATTTTGAAAACATTGTTTGCCTCAGTTATTTGGGTTGTTCGTCATCATTTTTGACTGTGCAATATCTGTACATATCAATATATTTTTTATCAGGGACAGGCAATTATAAGTGGCTACAGTACACACGTGTACATTCATACACGTGTGCACTGCCCCGCCAACTCGTGTGCACAAATCAAACAAAAAGCACAGAAATAAAAAACAAGGTCAAACCCAAGATAGGTTCAACTCAAGGCCAATGAATAGACAAAGCAATTGACTACAAACAGTTCAGACAAAAAGCCAGAGGTGTAGACTACTAATTCAAGTTCATAAGACCAAGATACATCTAAAATGCAACAATACTTCTTAATGGAGGAAGAACAACAAGTCACAATGTCACAGCAAGATCGAGTGACAACATAGGGCAGTGCAACTAAATGAAACAGGTCAAGCATATATAGATAAGCAGTGACAAAGTGGATCAAAACGAATACAAAATGAAGTAGTGCAAGCATATGAAATGGCAACTCAGTGATATATGCAACATGAACAGAGAACATCATTGAAAGTGCAGCAGGGAACACAAGACAGTGGCAAGTGCATATATATATATATATATATATATATATATATATATATATATCAAAGTGAACTATGAAAATCAACAAGTAAGCCGAGCAACAGAAAATCAAAGCATCATAAATATACAATGCAGACACAAGTCAGTGCAGCAATGAAACGTACAAGATGCTCAAGACATGTTCATGTTAAACCGACCAAAGAAAATGGCCAAAGACTAAAGCTAGCAGCATGTGGTAAACCAAAAATGCCATCATATGTACTCAATGCAAAGTTCAAGCCAAGTCAAGATGATCAACGACCAGTTCAAAATCAGAAGCCGCAGCCAAGTCAAAGCCGGTGGAAATAAAAATATCTTTAAAATTCAAAGCCGAGAATTATAAATCAAGTTAACCGAGTATTTCAAGTATATACGATTGAAAACTGGTCAGAATAAATCACAATCATCCAACAATAATCGAACGGCCAAAGCAACTAATTTTGAAGCAATCAGACGAACGGAAAATAAGGGTAACGAACCCTATAAAATGCCCAAATCATTATCGGCATTTATACAAGAGTTTGAATACAAGCATCAGAGAAAAATTCTTACCGAAGCAATAATCGAACTCACCGAAGCAACCGAAGAAAGCAACACGAAATCGATCGAGCCAGGCTAAATCACGCACAATCAACAACGATCGATTTAGTATCGGAGCTTCGCAAAAGCCCTATTTTGGAACAAAGAGCGCAAGGACGAAAGCCCTAATTTTAATCAGGAGAAACGAGAAGAACAACGGCCGCCATTATCAAGAGAACAAGAAAAAGGAACGAGCCGAAGAGTTAAAAGAAAAAGGGAATAAAAAAATCTCTTTTTTACTTTGGGCCAGTCATTTTTTAAGGGCTTTTAGTTTATTAATTAAATTAGGGTTTAGGTTTGTTTGTTCTGTTGTCTTTTATATTTTCTTTTGAAAATTGTGAATCAAATCTTGGTAAATCACCACCTAGGTTTTAGGTTGTGTCTGATTGTCTAGTTAGAATTAGTTCAGTAAGTAGGGGTTGCGAGTTTGCAAAACTCTATAGGCGGTAGCAGGGTTTGTGAGTCTGTTAGAGTGTTTGTAAGCGGGAGACTGTTTAATTCTAATAGAAATCTGGGAATGCAGCAGTAGGCAGGGTTTGCTGAAGCTGGGTAAATTTTGTGTGTGATTTATTTTCAGCATATTTACTTCTCTAATTTGAGAAAATTTGCTATAACCCTATTCACCCCCCCCTCTAGGGTTAATCAAGATCCTACAAGTGGTATCAAAGCCTGGTATTTTTTATTTAACTCTAGAGTCATGAATCCACCAAATAATGCTTTTTCTGAGGGCCAATCTATTGCTAGGCCACCCATGTTTAATGGAAATGATTATACTTATTGGAAAGTTAGGATGGGTATTTATCTTAGTTCTGTTGATTATGATGTTTGGGATATTATTGAAACTGGTTATAAACCTCCCACTATAACTGTTGGTGGTACTGAGATTCCTAAACCTAAGGATAGGTGGGATGCTAACGATAAGAAATTAAAAACTACTAATGCCAAAGCAATGAACGCTTTGATCTGTGCTCTTTATAAGACTGAATTTAATAGAATTTCTTATTGTGAAACTGCACAGGAAATTTGGCATACCTTGGAGGTGACACATGAAGGAACTTCTCAAGTCAAGGAGTCTCGTCTAGCCTTATTCAGCAATGAATACGAGAACTTTGTGATGGAAAAAGGCGAGAGCATAAAGGACATGTTTGGACGCTTTTCAACTTTGGTGTACAACGCTAGAGCACTTGGGAAGGTATTCACTGAGGTAGAGCTTGTGAGGAAGGTACTACGAGTTTTACCGATGAACTTTGAGGCAAAAGTCACGGCAATACAAGAATCAAAAGATCTAAGTAAACTAAGCATGGAGGAGTTGATCGGCAACTTGATGACATATGAGCTTGAGCTAAAAGCAAAGGAGGAACGCAACAACTCCGGGTCAAAGTAGAAGACGATTGCCTTAAAGAGCAAAGAAGAGAGCGATGAAGAAGAAGAAGATCCAATTGAAGAGCTTGCAATGGCTGTCAATAATCTTAAAAAATGGTCAAGATTCAAGCCACGAAAGAAGAAAATAAGTGGTAATAGGTCAAAAGATTCTGACGATTCCGATAACGAATTGACGTGCTATAACTGCAAGAAGCCTGACCACTTCAAACAAAAATGTCCACTTCTCAAAAACAACAAAGGAAAGAAAAAGAAGAAGAAGGCCTTTGCAGCAACTTGGGATGATGAAGAAGAAGAGGAAGTTTCGAATAATAGCTCAGAGGAGGCTAACTTGTGTCTTATGTCAAAATCAGATTCAGAAGCAAGCTCAGAGGAATCTAGTGAGGTAGGTGACTATTCTTATAAAGAACTTGTTTTGATGTGTTGTGGCCTTACTAAAACAATTGATACGCTTGAATCTAAAATTCAAAAACTAAAATCTGATAGGAGAGAACTTGTCCATGAAAATTCTAGGTTAGAAACTGAACTTGAAAATATTCAAAACCTAAACTGTAAAAAATGTAAAACTTTAGATTCAGAATTATCAAGACTTAAGAATAGCTTTGTGAATCTTGAAAAAGAAAACTTAAGTCTTAAGGAAAACATTGACACTAGGAAAAAGGATTTTATAAATAGATGCACCTCACTTGCAATTGAAAACACAAAACTAAAAACCAAAGTCCAAAATCTTGAGAAATCTCTGAATAACTTTTCAAGAGGAGAA
The DNA here is from genome assembly GCA_030765085.1 of Allium cepa. Classification (NCBI taxonomy): domain Eukaryota; kingdom Viridiplantae; phylum Streptophyta; class Magnoliopsida; order Asparagales; family Amaryllidaceae; genus Allium; species Allium cepa. The sequence goes on along the minus strand of CM060942.1, from coordinate 377,948,668 downwards.
AAATCATTCAACATGTTATTGAGAAATCAAATTTTTGCTAACAACAGAAAAGGACTAGGTTTTGGGAAAACACAAGTTGATGATAATGCAAAATATAAGAATGTCTTTGCTAGATGTGAAATATTTAGACATCGTGTTGAAAATTGTAGTCATAGGAACAAGAACACAAAATTTATACAAGTTTGGGTTCCTAAGAATTCTACAAACAAATTTCATGTCTATTGGAAAAAAAATAAAAGGACTAAACAAGTTTGGTTCCAAAGGGATTGTTTATTCACAATGCTTCTATCACTAATATCATTGGACCTAAGAGTTTCTCTAGATCATCCTCCTCTCTCTTTATGTAGGTCTGTTGGCGGGCTAAGGAACAACAAGAATGGTTTCTAGATTCAGGTTGTTCTAGACATACGACATGTGACAAATCGAAGTTCCTTAGCCTAGAGAATTTTAAAGGTGGAAATGTGATCATGGGAGACAATAGCAAGTGTAAGATTATTGGTAAAGGTGAAGTTGGTAACGGTATTTTTTCCTTGACTAATGTTTTATACGTTGATAATGTGCATCACAATCTCATTTCTATTAGCCAACTATGTGACAAAGGTATGAATGTGATTTTTGATAGTGATACTTGCAAAATCATTGATAAATCTTCTAATAACATTGTTTTTATGGGCAAAAGAAAAGGGAATGTTTACTCACTTTCATTTGATAATCTAAATCTTTCTAGATGTTTGGTAGCCACTGACGAAGAGGCATATTTATGGCATAGGAGACTTGGACATGCTAGCATGAGTCTCTTAGAAAAACTTGAATCGAAAGAATTAGTCAGAGGGTTACCGCATCAGAAATTTAAAAATAATAAAGTGTGTAAAGCATGTTCCTTGGGCAAGCTTAGTCGATCATCGTTTCGCCCTAAAAACATTGTTAGCACATCAAGGGTCCTTGAATTAATTCACATGGACTTATTTGGACCAAATGAAATTTCAAGCTTGAATGGAAAACGTTGTTGTTATGTATTGGTTGATGATTATTCTAGATTTGCATGGGTTTATTTGTTAGCCAAAAAGTCTGAATGTTTTGACTATTTTTCAAAATTTGCAAAACTTGTTCAAAATGAAAAAGGAGTTACTATTAAAACCTTGAGAAGTGATCATGGAGGCGAATTTGAAAATTTGGAATTTGAAAGTTTTTGTGAAGAAAATGGTTTAAAACATGAATTTTCTGCTCCACGAACACCTCAACAAAATGGGGTGGTTGAAAGGAAAAATCATACATTACAGGAATTGGCTAGATCCATGTTGAGTGAGTATAAGCTACCTCTAACCTTTTGGGTAGAGGTAGTGAATACTTCGTGCTATGTAATGAATAGAGTAATGATTAGACCAATACTTGGCAAAACGTCTTATGAATTGTGGCATGAAAGGAAACCTAACATTTCTTATTTTCGTATATTTGGATGTCCTTGTTTCATTCTTAACACAGGTGATCAACTTGGAAAATTTGAAGCAAAGGCTGATGAGGGAATTTTCATGGGCTATTCAACAAGGAGTAAGGCTTACAGGATATATAACAAACGAACAAAGACAATTGTTGAATCAATCAATGTGAAATTTGATGAATCTGACCTAGAAAGGACGACTGAAAAAACGATTGACGATGGGATTGATCATGAAGGCATTGAAGAAGGGACATCTAGTGAGAAAGCTGAAAGTAGGACGGTTGATACTGATGGATTAAAGTTCAAATCCAATCATCCTCCTGAATTGGTTATAGGTGATCCGACGGAAGGTATACGCACTCGCTCTTCATTTGATAAAAACTTGTGTGCGTTTTGCTGTGACAGTGGTTTTATTTCTGAAATTGAACCTGATTCTGTTGAAATGGCTCTTATTGATGAAAGTTGGTTTTTAGCAATGCAAGATGTACTTAATCAATTTGAGAGAAATAAAGTTTGGAAATTAGTTCCTAGGCCAAATGACTATCCAATTGTTGGAACTAAATGGGTGTTCAAAAATAAATTTGATGAATCAGGAAATGTAATTAGAAACAAAGCTAGGTTGGTCGCAAAAGGATATAACCAAATAGAAGGCATAGATTTTGATGAAACATTTGCTCCAGTTGCTAGATTAGAAGCCATTAGGATTTTGCTAAGTTTTGCATGTTATAAGGGTTTCAAACTTAAACAAATGGATGTAAAAAGTGCCTTTCTAAATGGTGCTTTGAAAGAAGAAGTTTCTGTTGAACAACCCCCCGGTTTTGAAAATCATGATTTTCCAAATCATGTGTATAAACTAGAAAAAGCATTATATGGTCTTAAGCAAGCTCCTAGAGCTTGGTATGACTACCTTTGTACATATCTTTTGGAAAACGGTTTTAAAAAGGGGAGTGCTGACACGACACTGTTTCTATTACATAAAGGAAGTGATTTTTTGATTGTTCAAATTTATGTGGATGATATCATTTATGGTGCTACTAATGAACTCTTGTGCGAGAAATTTGAACAAGTCATGCAGGCTAAATTCGAGATGAGCTTGGTTGGAGAATTGAAATATTTTCTTGGATTTCAAATCAAGCAAAGTAGTGATGGTATTTTCATTTCACAATCCAAGTATGTGTTGGAACTATTGAAGAAATTTGGAGCTGAGAACTCCAAACCATTGAGAACTCCTATGAGTCCATCAACAAAGTTGGACAAAGACGAGAAAGGAATTGCTGTTGATCAGAAGAAATATCAAGGGATAATCGGTTCACTTCTCTATCTTACTGCTTCTAGACCTGATATTATGTTTTCTATGTGTTTGTGTGCACGTTTTCAATCTAATCCTAAAGAATCTCATTTGAAAGCCACTAAACGAATTTTAAGATATCTTTCACACACACACAAATATGGATTATCGTACCCTTCTTGTGAAAATTTTGATTTAGTTGGTTATTCTGATGCTGATTATGCTGGTTCATTGGTTGACAGAAAAAGCACTAGTGGGACATGTTTCATGCTAGGACATTCATTAGTTTCATGGTCAAGTCGAAAACAGAATTGTGTTTCATTATCCACCATTGAAGCAGAATATATTACTTTAGGAAGTTGTTGTGCTCAAATTTTATGGATGATGCAAACTCTTTCTGATTTAGGCTTAGCTTATAAACAAGTTCCATTAAAATGTGATAGTAAAAGTGCAATAGACTTGTCAAATAATCCTGTTCATCATTCACGTACAAAACACATTTATGTGAGACACCACTTTCTTAGAGATCACATTCCTAAGAAAGACGTTTGCATTGAACATATTTCAACTGAGGCTCAACTTGCTGATATTTTTCACAAAACCCCTCCCTGAAGACAGATTTTCCAGATTACGTTTGGATTTAGGGATTATAGAAATTGACTAATCTGACTCCCTGATGATTATCTGAAAAGATATATAGTGATTGAAAATAAGATGTGTGTTGATATTTATCATATATTATGACTCGAGACAGTATAATTAGTAAATTTCTTTAGAGATTTAAACAAGAGTTATAAAACTTTTTGTTGGTAAAAATTCCATGACCATCTCTATATCTATCATATTTCTAATGACCATCACTCATCAAAATTCTATATAGTTTGCCGATATGTGGTACTTTAAACAGGAATCGTTCGTTTTTCATTTTCACATTTAAAAATAATAATAATAATAATAATAATAATAATAATAATAATAATAATTATATATAAATAAATATCGAAGTATTCACTCTCATTTAAAAGTCCTCACGGTTATGCATGGGTGAATTACTTGGAATTTGTTATGTGCTTCCATGCTCATTTTAAAGTCCTCACGGTTATGCATATATGGAACGCATATCAAAAGTTGCTTTTTTAAAATAAACAAGTTGATTCTAATCCCATTTAAAAGTCCTCACGGTTATGCGTGGTTAGAAGATACTTGAATTCATTTTTTTTTAAATAAAATTGGAATACTACTAATCTCATTTAAAAGTCCTAACGGTTATGCATGGTTAGTAAATATTCAAATTCCTGATATAAATATGCCAAAAATAGACACAACTGCATGGTTTTATATGATGGCATCATTTCCATCATTCTTAAAGTGGAAAATGCGCCTAACAAAATATTTATGATTTTTGTTTGACTTTTTATCTAAATTTAATATTTATATTCAATTGAGTTTTAATGTTGGATTGATATCGATTACTTTATCTCTATTTTCTCTAACACTATTACTCTTTTGCCGATAACAAAAGGGGGAGAGAAAAGTTAAAATTTTTGTCAAATAAAATCAAGCAATGTCAAATAATTTTCTATTTGCATCTAGGCTCATTTGCATATTATTTAATTGTATGCATATTTGTAGGGGGAGCTTTGTGTAGAGAGGAAGCAGTTAAATAGGGGGAGCAATTAGAGCATATCAATGATCAAATACATTTAATATATTCAAAATCTTAAATATATGTTTGTTATCATCAAAAGGCGGAGATTGTTGAATATGCGCTTATATGAATTTTGTTTGATGATAATAAACATATATACATTCATTTTAATGTATTTGTTAATGTACTATTTTGTTTTTCATAGATTAAATAAATATTTGTTGAACAAAATAAATTACACAGAATTTGAATTTAAATTCAAACAGAAATTTTATTCAAACAAATATTTATTACAATCTTGAATAGTACAAATTCATGCTCTCACTATACATATACATTTTTGAATACATCACAATTTGATTTACATTAATAACCTCACTTCATATCACTCACACTCGTATTTTTCTTCAACTGCATTCCAGTCAGATTCCAGCATCCGGGTAATCTGCAAAAATATTCTCAAACGCAGTAAAATTGAAAGAGAAATATTTTTAAAATTTGAAAGAAACGATGATTTTGAAAACATTGTTTGCCTCAGTTATTTGGGTTGTTCGTCATCATTTTTGACTGTGCAATATCTGTGCATATCAGTATTTTTTTTATCAGGGACAGGCAATTATAAGTGGCTGCAGTACACACGTGTACATTCATACACGTGTGCACTGCCCCGCCAACTCGTGTGCACAAATCAAACAAAAAGCACAGAAATAAAAAACAAGGTCAAACCCAAGATAGGTTCAACTCAAGGCCAATGAATAGACAAAGCAATTGACTACAAACAGTTCAGACAAAAAGCCAGAGGTGTAGACTACTAATTCAAGTTCATAAGACCAAGATACATCTAAAATGCAACAATACTTCTTAATGGAGGAAGAACAACAAGTCACAATGTCACAGCAAGATCAAGTGACAACATAGGGCAGTACAACTAAATGAAACAGGTCAAGCGTATATAGATATGCAGTGACAAAAAGGATCAAAACGAATACAAAATGAAGTAGTGCAAGCATATGAAATGGCAACTCAGTGATATATGCAACATGAACCGAGAACATCATTGCAAGTGCAGCAGGGAACACAAGACAGTGGCAAGTGCATATATATATATATATATCAGAGTGAACTATGAAAATCAACAAGTAAGCCGAGCAACAGAAAATCAAAGCATCATAAATATACAATGCAGACACAAGTCAGTGCAGCAATGAAACATACAAAATGCTCAAGACATGTTCATGTTAAACCGACCAAAGAAAATGGCCAGAGACTAAAGCAAGCAGCATGTGGTAAACCAAAAATGCCATCATATGTACTCAATGCAAAGTTCAAGCCAAGTCAAGATGATCAACGACCAGTTCAAAATCAGAAGCCGCAGCCAAGTCAAAGCCGGTGGAAATAAAAATATCTTAAAAATTCAAAGCCGAGAATTATAAATCAAGTTAACCGAGTATTTCAAGTATATACGATTGAAAGCTAGTTAGAATAAATCACAATCATCCAACAATAATCGAACGGCCAAAGCAACTAATTTTGAAGCAATCAGACGAACGGAAAATAAGGGTAACGAACCCTATAAAATGCCCCAATCATCATCAGCATTTATACAAGAGTTCGAATACAGGCATCAGAGAAAAATTCTTACCGAAGCAATAATCGAACTCACCGAAGCAACCGAAGAAAGCAACACAAAATCGATCGAGCCAGGCTAAATCACGCACAATCAACAACGATCGAATTAGTATCGGAGCTTCGCTAAAGCCCTAATTTGGAACAAAGAGCGCACGGACGAAAGCCCTAATTTTAATCAACAACGGCCGCCATTATCAAGAGAACAAGAAAAAGGAACGAGCCGAAGAGTTAAAAGAAAAAGGGAATAAAAAAATCTCTTTTTTACTTTGGGCCGGTCATTTTTTAAGGGCTTTTAGTTTATTAATTAAATTAGGGTTTAGGGTTGTTTGTTTTGTTGTCTTTAAAATATTGTCTTTTATATTTTCTTTTGAAAATTGTGAATCAAATCTTGGTAAATCACCACCTAGGTTTTAGGTTGTGTCTGATTGTCTTGTCAGAATTAGTTCAGTAAGCAGGGGTTGCGGGTTTGCAAAACTCTATAGGCGGTAGCAGGGTTTGCGAGTCTGTTAGAATGTTTGTAAGCGGGAGACTGTTTAAATCTAATAGAAATCTAGGAATGCAGCAGTAGGCAGGGTTTGCCGAAGCTGGGTAAATTTTGTGTGTGATTTGTTTTCAACATATTTACTTCTCTAATTCGAGAAAATTTGCTATAACCCTATTCACCCCCCCTCTAGGGTTAATCTAGATCCTACAGAGGTTGCTGCTCCAAAGATAAGTCAGGTAAGATCTCTAAATCAGGCACGACATGTGGCTCAATGATAGAATCATGATCGCGAACACACTTGCGAAGATGAGTAACATGGAACACATCATGCATTCCGAAAAAATGAGCAGGTAGAGCCACATGATAAGCAACGGGGCTGATGCGTTCTGTAATAGGAAATGGTCCCACATAGCGAGGAGCCAATTTCCCTGTAGAGCTGAAACGCACAACCCCCTTCATGGGAGAAATCCGAATGAAGACAAAATCACCAATGGAGAACTCAAGAGGCTTCCTACGATTGTCCGCGTAGGATTTCTGGCGGTCCTGTGCCTCTTTCATTCTCCGACGGATAAGAACAATCTTTTCAGAAGATTCTCGAACTAAATCTGGACCAAGAATAAGCTTCTCGCCAGATTCTAACCAACAAGCAGGAGAGGGACATGGCCTTCCGTATAGAGCCTCGAAAGGTGCCATGCCGATACTAAACTGAAAGCTGTTGTTGTAGGAGAACTCTACAAGCGGTAAGTGATCCTCCCAACTACCTCCGAAATCCAGAATACAACAGCGCAAAAGATTCTCCAAAACACGATTCACCCTCTCAGTCTGACCGTCGGTTTGAGGGTTATAAGCAGTCGAGAGATTCAGCTTTGTGCCCAAAGCTGACTGTAGGCACTTCCAGAAGTGACTAGTGAAGATAGTGTCTCGATCACAGACGATAGAGCTAGGAATGCCATGAAGTCGAATGACTTCCTTCACATATAGCTTGGCAAGCCGTGGAGCAGTCTGAGTGGACTTAATAGGAATGAAATGAGCCGCTTTGGTCAAGCGATCAACAATAACCCAGATAGAAGTATGGCCTGACCTCGATCGAGGCAGACCGTCAATAAAATCCATGGATATCTGATCCCATTTCCATAATGGAATCTCTAGAGGCTGAAGAAGACCATATGGACGCTGATGTTCGGCCTTGATCTGTTGACAAATCATGCAACCGCTCACATAGCTTGCCACATCTCTCTTCAAACCCTCCCAAAAATAAAGTCGGCACATATCGACATACATCTTACTCGAACCGGGATGTATAGTGTACTTAGTGCGATGGCACCGATGACACCGATGTATAGTGTACATATCGACGTACAACAATACGGTTCTTCCTACGAAGACACCGATGAAAATCAAGAGAATAATGCAACAAAATGGATCCTGACTCGAGAAGGTGAATAAGATGCAATAAGTCTGGATCCTGCCACTGAGCATGGGCAATGCGATCCAATAAGATAGGACGAGCTTCCAAGCTGAGTAATAAGACCGGAGAATCAGAAGATGGAGCTCGATCTCTAATATCACATAAAGATATGGTCTCAAGTATATCCCACTCGGCAATCATCATAGAAACTACTGCCGAGTGTTTGCGACTGAGCGCATCTGCAACACGATTACCCTTGCCAGGGGTTTACTGAATATCTAAATCATATGAGGCGAGAAACTCAAGCCATCGCTGCTGCCTCATATTGAGATCTCTCTGGCTGAAAAGATACTTGAGAGACTTGTGATCGGTATAAAGAGTGAAGCGTTCGCCTAATAGAAAGTGACGCCACGTCTTCAAGGCAAAGACGATAGCTGCCAACTCAAGATCATAAGTCGGATAGCGAACCTCATTCAGACGTAGCTGCCTAGAAGTATAAGCAACTACCCGATCCTTCTGCATAAGCACAGCACCGAGCCCGCTACCGCAAGCATCGGTGTAAACAACAAGGTCCTACTTACTCTCAGGAACCACAAGGATAGGAGCATGAGTGAGAAGTTCCTTCAATCGCTGAAAAGAAGCTTCACACTTATCAGAACAAATAAAGTGAACACCCTTACGAGTCAGCGTCGTAAGGGGAAGTGCAACTCGAGAGAAATCCTTGACAAACCGACGGTAATAACCCGCCAGACCAAGGAAGCTGCGAATATCATGAACGTTCTCGGGCTGCTTCCAATTCTGAATAGCTTCGATCTTGGCAGGATCGACAGAAACACCCTCAGATGATACAATATGGCCCAAGAACTTGACCTTGCTCTCCTAAAAATGGCACTTGGAGAGCTTGGACTTAAGCTGATGCTGACGAAGAGTATCCAAGACGATCCGCAAATGATGAGCATGCTCTGCCTCGGATCTAGAATAAATAAGAATATCGTCAATGAAAACCAGAACGAATCTATCGATGTATTCCCGGAATACTCGATTCATAAGATCGACGAAGAAAGACGGTGCGTTCGTCAAGCCGAATGGCATGACCAACCACTTAAAAGAACCATAACGAGTGCGGAAAGCAGTAAGAGGAATGCTATCTTCCGCAACTTGGAGCTGATGAAATCCGGTGGCAAGGTCGAGCTGTGAAAAGACCTTCGCACCGCTCAACTGATCAAACATATCGTCTATCCGTGGCAATGGATAATGATTTATGATGGTCAACTCATTAAGCTTGCGGTAGTCAATGCAAAGCCTAAGAGAGCCATCGGGCTTCTTAACGAATACCACAGCAGCACCCCATGGCGAAGAACTGGACCGAATGAACTGCTTCGCCTCAAGCTCAACCAACTTCTTCCTGAGTTCCTCATTCTCTTTAGTAGACATCCTCGTGGGAGGACGCCCAACTGGGTGGGAGACTGGAATGAGATCGATGCGGAACTCAATGGCCCGCTTTGGCGGCAGGCCTGATACTGGCTCGAATATATCGGGGAAATCCCGAACAACAGGAATACGAGATATGTCCAAATCCTCATCTCGTGAATCAAGAGAAAATAAAGTAATATCAGAAATCCCAACATCCTGAAGAGCAATAGCTAACGGAGCGGACGAGTCAGGATGACGAAGAAATAATATCTGCTCCGAACAAATGATTTTGGCGTCGTACTGAGCGAGCCAATCCATGCCAAGAATCATGTCACAAATACTCCATAACATGCAGATTCGCACGAAAGAAAATCCACAAATATCAATATCTATATCCTCACAAAGCCGACTAAGGGTCGTGGATCCACCGATGGGATTCACAATCCTTAGTGAAGAAACCAAACAAGTAACATCCAAATATAAAGTATCAACTAGTTTCTTTGATACGAATGAGTGAGAGGCACCCGTATCAAAGAGAACTCTACAAGATCTACCATGAAATAAAATAGAACCTTCAAGAACGGAAGGATGCGTACCTCGAGGCTAAGCTGAAGATGTAGGAGCCTTGGCAGCATTAAGCTTGCCAGATCTAGGAGGTGCAGTAGGACAAGTGGAGATCCTGTGTCCCTCCTTCCTGCAGAAGGTACAATAGAGAGATTTGGGACACTCTCGAATAAAGTGATCAGGAGAACCACAGTTGAAGCATTTCTTCGGAGGATGTGTCCCACTAGACTGAGCAGGAGTCTGGGGCTGAGGACGAGTCTAAGGCCGAGTCTGAAAAGTAGAACTGCTGGTCTTCTTCTTCTTGTTCCAAGGCTTAGTATTCAGAAATGGACCCCGCTTCTGATTGGGGTTTTTGGAACCCTTACCATCCCCATCGCTGTCTCTCTCACGCTCAACCGCTTTAAGGTGAAGCGCTGCGTCAACTAGCTCATCAAAAGGGAGCTTAAGCTGAAGCATAAGCTGTTTCTTCAAATCTTTCTTCAGGCCTTCAACAAATTTGAGATTCTTCTTATAAGGAAGCTAATGAACTCGAGGCCACACCTAGACAGGGCCTCGAAAGATGAAGAATAGTCAGCAACATAGGTCTTCCCTTGCTTAAGGTAAATAAAGCGGCGTGCAAGGGCTATCTTCTCGGACTCGGGGACAAACTTGAGCAAGAAGCGCCCTCGGAACTGATCCCAAGTGAGAGTGGCCTCATCGGTCTCACAAATAAGGAGCTCGTACCAATCCAAGGCACGACCCTCAAGATGGCTAGAAGCAACAAGGACTCTATCATGGTCAGGAAGGATCATGCGAGTGAAATTACGCTCGCAAACTCTGATCCACGCCTGGACCTCAAGAACAGTCTCGGAGCCATTGAACGGCTTCCCTCCAAGATGCATAAAGTCGCTGCAGAGGCACGCAAAAGCAGACTTGTGCGGTGCATCAGTAACTAGTGCAGGAGACTGAGAGTGTGACTGAGAGTTACGAACCAGCTCCATGATCTGGTCCGTGGTCATGTATACGCCCTTAGGATGAGGGTTGCTGGACTGTCCAGCATCAGCAGAACGGAGGTTCCTACCTCTCCCAACCATACTGAAAGATAAGGTAAGATTTAGTTAAGCATGATTCAAAGATAGATAATTCATTAAGGAATATTATGGAATATAATAGATTCCTACACATATTCCTAACTTATTTATCTAAAGGTGGATATGTTCAATTTGGATCGTATTATAACGTATTGTACTACGTGTCTGTTCTGTGTTTGTTATGCTTAATTCTGAATCTTAGCTCTGATACCAAAATGCAACACCCCACTCCGAGACCCACTCTAGTAAAGAGTATTACGGAGTAATACCGTCTACTAGAACGGAGAATAGAGTATAATGGAAGCAACCATGTGTAACTAACTACTAAATACGTCGAATAGGTGGTATTCTTTCCTCAAGTGGTTCGACATATTCAATAGATATTTATAACGAAATTACAATGGCTAAGGAAAATAGGTTCAGAACAAACATAATACTAAATGATAACATCTTCATCACAGAACAGTCACATAACAGTCACAGAACATAGGTACAATATATCGTCAATACAGATCCAAGTATCAGAAAGATGGGTACAAAGCCACCGCTCACACATGTGAGTCAAAGATATGTACATAAGAGTCTGAAATAACAGAGTAGCTGAATAGTGGACAAATAAAAGAGCTATCTATCAGCATAACAGATAATGTCCAAGCGGAAGCACAGAAGCTAAGTCCAGAGACCTAACCTGAAACAACTCGGTCTGACCCGAGCGAAAACACTCGGGTCAGGCTAGCTAAATAATCAGTAATAACTGAGATATATAATAATGCAGTACATAAATAAACAGTACTTCTCCAAAGAGAAGAGTAATATGGACTACATGAATATAATGATGATCCCTAATCATCAATAAACAGTAAAAATCTCCAAAGAGAATACAAACACCAAAGTGTTAAATAAACAAAATCGCCTCATATCATTGGGGTAGCCAAAGCTATATAAAGTTTCCCATAGGCAATAATCCCAAGAGTGACCAGAGTCTGTAATCAATGCCCAAGCAAAGATTGATGCTCCAAAGAGCAATAGGGATATACTGAAAAGTCAATGAAATCAAACACTGAAAAGCAGTGTCCAGAGACACTGTAAATCCACAAGGTAATCGCACTTACATCGTATGGATCCATAGAACCAACACCGAATGGCGGTACTCGAATGGATATAAAAATCATCAGATAATACAATTATTGCACGTGCACCGACCAGAGTCGTTATTGCCAAGTACTGTAGAGTTGTGATCGATCACTCGCACAGATGCGGAACGCGCGAGACGGCGAGATCCTTCCCAGAAGGATAAAGGCCCAGAGGCACACGCCGAAAAATTGCTCCATAGAGAAGGTGTCCAGAGACGGTTGCCCAGAGGCGTGGTGATCCAGAGGTCCAGTACTGGCCGCCCAAAGGCTAATGTGTCACAAACTTCTTGGAGAGGAACCCGTAAAGTGTTAACAACGAGTCCCATGCCCCACGTTCGCACTAAACGGTTTACTAACCAATAGCATGCTCACACTCCAAACAATAAAAAGTCCACCTCGTATCATCGGTAAACTAGACCTAAAGGTCAAAACGATCAATCGAATAGGTCGGGGATTAACTGGAAAGAAAATACACACGGTTCCATAGGCCGGAGATTTCCTAACCGTTTAAGCACCTTTCCACTTCGCTCGACGTGCTAAAAGTGAGTGTGAGATTTTTATTACAGAAAATAATGGTGCGAAACGGATTTTTAATTGATCTTGAAATCACTTTAAAACGGCTTTTTAAAACCTCCTATTATGGAGTAATTAATTTAATAATTAAAAATAATATTATATAATAATTTCGAAAGCCATTTAGGAGTGAAAAATCCTTTTAAAATAGTTCATAAAAACTCGTGTACGAAATCCAGAGACAAATCTCAAAGAAACCGATAAAACCAGAAAATCACTGAAAATATTCTAAGTGTTGGAAAATAGTCCAAAACTGACGCGAACCCAAATTCGGAAAATTATTCGGACCAGCAAACCTAATCCGAATAGCATAAAAATTGGTAGGAACATAGTCCGACATTCCTACTTCAGAACGCAAAAAGAATTACTCAATTCCGAATAGAAACGAAGTCGCAGCGACACTCCAAAGTCAGATCCGGAAACAGTGAATACACTGTTTCAGGCTGAGATCCGGGTCCCTCTTCGACAGCAATTTCGAAGAGTCAAATGAACTCGGATACTAATCAAACTTTCTAGAGATGGAGTTCGAAACTCCAGCTTTCCAACGAGTCCAAAAACGTTGGATTTTGACCACGGATGTGACCGTGGCGATGTCACAAAGTTCAGTCCCAAAACTGCGACCAGAAAAAAAAAATGCTTTCATTTTTTTTCTTCTTCTTCTTGGCCCCCCAGCCTGCTTGGGCTGGGGAGGGTCCAGCCCCCAGCCCAATCGGCTGGGGCGAAACTCATGCCCCCAGCCCAATTGGGCTCGGGCGGACTACAAGCCCCCAGCCCAATTGGGCTGGGGCGAAACACATGCCCCCAGCCCGAAGCGGGCTGGGGCGATGGGTTGTGTGCCAGCCCATGCGGGCTGGCCTGCTTCTGGCTAGCCCCACTGGGCTAGCCTGCTGTGCCTGGGTGCAGCCCAGGCCTGCCCTGGTGCACCCAGAGCCCTGTTTTCAGCACATTTTCAGGCTGTGCATTTCCATCCAGCATATTTTGATGATTTTAGTGCTTTAGGGGTGTTTTTTTCAAGTTTTTGGCCTCAAATTTCACTAATAACAATCACTAACTACCATATAATAATTAATACACTAAATTAAAGGAAACAAAGGGCCAAAGCTTAGCATTACCTTATGAAGCAATATCACAAACACCTTATGTGTACACCCAAAATGAAAGCAAAGATGATCAAGGAGCTATGATTCACATGTTACATAATAAAACATGTGTTACTAAATGATTTATGAAGTCAAAAGAGGATTAAACACATATTAGAAAAGGTTTTTAGCAATATACCTCTCTAGAAAGCAACAATGAACATTATAGCATCAACCCAAGCTAGCAAAAGATGATTAGGAGGCTATAAGATCATAAAAACACATAAAACATGTGTTAACAAACTTATTTCAGAAATTAGAGAGATATAATAGATGGATTTGAGGTGGGTATTTGCATTACCTTTGCATAGAGTGACTTGCATAAGATAAAACATGAAGGAGATGAAGATGGAGTCCATTTTTGTTAAGAAAGCTTTAGGAAATGATTAGGGTTTTGATTAGGGTTGAATGAATGAGGTTAGGAGAGTTTGAGATAATATATAGAAGAGGTTTAGGGTGGGTTATTGGGTTAAGTTTAGTTACCCAATAAGAAGAGGGTTATGAACATGTTTTCAAAAATTAGTCTAAGTGTTCATGTATGTATATGAACTCATTTTTCTAACCCAAACCCGTTTTAAATCTCTCCTAAAATATTTAACTTCCAAAAATAACATTTTATCCTCATTTTAAAAATCCCATATTTCCCAATTTAATTAAAATAGCCTTTTTCAAATAAACTTTGTTATTCCAAATCCTTTTACGCTTCATAAAATAAATAAAAATCCTAACTTTTATTTATTTTTATTTATTAATTGGTAATGCAAATCCCGGGTTGTTACAAAAGAAAACTTTCGTTTTCTGGCATGCCCCGTTCGAGGTCTTTTTCCTCCGAAGAGTTGTGCCTCTGAAGAGGTCTTTGGCTGTTTGATGCTTGCTCGCCCATGTCTCTTTGCCATTTATTCATATCGGCGATCCTCGTTATCTTTTGCAAACATACCTCCCTCAGTAATTTCCTTTATCCAAAGAAGTGTACTTCATAGATAAGCGAGTTTGCGGGGGCAGTCACAGGCTATTTAATCGGATGCTTGTTTGTACAAACAACCACAATTAATTAGCAAGGGCCCACTTCCAGCAGAATCACTAACTTTTTTGCTTGAAGCACTTCTTACATAAGATTTGAGTACGGAAATTTTGAACGGTGTTAACTCCGCTTTTCCAGCGACCTAAAGATGACCCGGCCTAAAGAATGGCACGACCTAAAGGAACAAGATGACCTAGCGACCTAACGACCAAAAGATGGACGACCTAACAGCTTAGGTTTATGGAACGACCTAACGACCTAAAGATGGACAACCTAACAGCTTAGGTTTATGGAACGACCTAACGACATAAAGGTTTACGACCTAGGGGAGTGGGGCGACCTAGAGAGTTGGACGACTTAAGGGCTTAACAGCTTCAGAGGGGTAAGCGACTTAAGGAGAGCAGCGACTTAACTAGTAAGCGACTCATGGAGTTATCGACCTAACGGCCTAAACACTCTGCGACCTAAAGTGCTAAAGCAACTGCGACCTAACGTCTTCTGCAAAAACCGGGGTCTCACAACCACTAAGTCGCTCGCGACTTAGGTCGGCCACGACCTAAGTTATAACAGGCTTATCCCTAAGTGGCCTAATTCCTTAGTTCATTTGAGAAAGGATCAGGAACTACACTACCCTGTTCTACTGTGACCTTAAGTCGCGCCCGACCTACCGACCTATGACATGACTTAAGTCGATCACGACCTAATACTTGGAGAATAAATAGAGCCACTTTCCTAGAGGCAGGGGAGATCTACCAAATGATTAGGTACGAGCCTGTTAAGTCATGACTCGTATCTTCCTAACTCGCGAACGAGTTATGATATATCCTAGGTCGCGTGCGACCTATAGCTCCATCCAAAGCTCCCTATAAATACGGCATGAGCTCCAACACGAAGGGGACTTTTGGATCATTTTCTTCAAAGCGTCGAGACTCTGTCATCTTCAAACCGAGCCTTACTCCAACACTTGAAACTTACAAGAAGCTTCAATCAACTTCAAATTGGGATTCAACACATTCAACTATGGATTCTGAGAATTCTCTTGCATCGAAGATTTTCTAGCTACTTATCTTTTGAAGTCAATTGTAATTGAAAGAAATTGTAAAGGATTGTAATCATACTAGCAATAAAGAAGGATTGAAGTGAACGTAGGCTTGATCATGAGACGAACCACTATAAACTCTGTGTCTCTTACTGCTTTTTTCAGTGAATTACTTCTTTTTCTGTTTCCCGTGTTAACGGGTGGTGCTTTCATTCAATCTCATTTTGTATTGGGGTGTTAGCGTCTAACTCTTTGCGTTAACATTTTTGATGCTTTCATTGAGAGAATTGAACTCAGGGACCTGTCATCATAGCTTCACAGAAGTTTGTAGAAAGGATTTCTCTAAAAACCAAAAGTTTATCTGAGATAATGACTCCAGGAAGGAAGCGCAAGTCTGTTAGATCTGATGATGTTCGCGAGACTACTGCAACCTCTCCTCCTTTAAGTCAAACAACTCCAACTGTCGGAGTTACACGAGCAGAGCTAGATGCCGTTGTATCCGGGCTACATCGGCAAGTAGAAGGTCAGAATAACCTAAGGATGGAAAGGTTGAATGCTTTATTTGAGGCAAACCGTCAACCGGTGTCTAAAGAGGGAAATCTCGCTGATGAAGTATAGAATGTGGAAGGAAGAAATATCCCTCAAAGGGCGGCTGATCCAGTGGAAAGGAAACCTCCCCAAGCCGGAGTATCAGGGCTGCAACCGACTCTCAGTGAGCGACTGTCAAGGCAAAATTCGGAGAGAATGGCTGATGTTTGTCCCGCTGAGCCTCAGAATGATGAAGAGTATTTCTCAGGCATGGTACGTCAGATTATGAAAGAAAGTATGCAGAGAAATGAAGATTAGAAAGAATGGGGTTTCGCTCCGAGCAAAACTCCATTCACTGAAAAAATCCTGAAGGCAGAATTCTCAAGGAAGTTTTTCCCTCCAACTATTCCGGCTTACAAGGGAACGAGTGATCCTAATGAGTTTCTGTATAAGTATGATTGGCACATGACAGGTGCCAGAGCCTCTGATGAAATCAAATGCCGGTATTTTCCGGTATACCTGGAAGGAGTTGCTTTACTTTGGTTCACAGAGCTGCCGGTCCGATCGATAGACCAATTTTCTGATTTGACCCGGAAATTCAAGGAACAGTTTCGGTTATATGCGTCAAAGGCGAAGGATATAATGTCATTATCCAGCTTGGAGCAGAATCCTAGAGAATCCATTAGAGCTTTCCTGAATCGCTTCAATATAGCTCTGGCTGAAGTGGACAATGCGGAGCCGAGAATGATTTTGACGTACCTGATGAAGGCTATTGATAAGACAAGTGAGTTCGGGAGATGGTTGAAAATGAAGGAACCAAATTCACTTAACAAGTTTTATAAGAAAGCTGATGAATTCATGCGTCTAGAAAGCCTCCAAGCACCGGCTAAGGTGGTATCGACAGGGGCTGGAAATAGTAATGCTGCTCCGAATAAGAAGGAATCTGGCAATCAGAAGAGGGGGAACGATATCCAGAAGAAGCAAGGAGATGCGAAGAAAGGACGTCCCTTCAATTTTACCCCCCTGACTGATACACCGGAAAACATCTACTTTGCAAACAATGACACGGTTGAATTCCCCGCACCAGCTAAGCAAAGAGTTAATGGAAGAGCTGAGAAGAATGGAAGGTTTTGCCGCTTCCATAACCAGCCCGGGCATGATACTAACGAGTGCCGTCACTTAAAGGAGGTAATTAAGGAACTACTGAAGCAAAACAAGCTCCAACAATATGTAAGAAGGAACAAGAATGGCCCAACCTCGTCAACTCAAGGACAACAGGTTCCTGTTCATTGTCCTGGCTCAAGTGAGAAGGCGGCAGCTCATGAATCAGAGAGGCTTGTTATAAATGTGGTTACAGGAGGCCCTCACCCAGCTGGCAGGAGTTGGGGCGAGATGGAAAGATATGCCTGTACTTTGAAGTATGCACCGGCAGATGAAAGTGTTTTTGTGTTAGAAGATGCTGCGCCCCTGAAGCAGCAGAAAACCTTTAGTGATGACATTATATTCAGTACTAGGGATCCGATGGGTGTTGAAGTTCCTACCATTGATCCTTTGGTCATCTCCGCTGGTATTAGGCCAGCTACTGTGAAAAGAGTTCTGGTTGATTGTGGTGCTTCATGCAACATTCTCTTCAAGAAGACTTTTGATCAAATGAAGATTTCCATGGCTGATGTTCAAGCTTCATCACTAAAGATTGCTGGTTTTACTGGTGAGCCGAAACAGCCAATTGGGACTATTGATTTGTTCGTAGAGCTTGGAGAGGGGCAGAGAAAAGTGGCGGGAAAACAGACCTTTGTTATTGTTGAAGAGTTTTCTGCCTACAATGCCTTCCTAGGCCGACCAACTCTAGCAGCGTTTAGAGCAATTCTTGCCCCATGGTGTCTGACCATAAAATTCCCCACAGATAATGGAGTCGGTGTGGTGAAAGGTGATCAGAATGCTGGACGAGAATGTTATCTTACAGAGTTGCGTGAATCGAGGAAGAGGGAAATGGGAAAGGATGAGGCATCCCCGGCCCACATCAAAGAATCGACCTTGTAGCAATTACAGGGTGGACCCTGCATAGGCGAACATAGCGGTGCGCGAAGATAGATGGATCCAAGAAAAGCCAGTGCAGGGGAAAAGAGAGTGGTACCAGTTGAAGTGACAGTCCCGGTACTTGTTGACCCGAAAGACCCGAATAAAGTGCTGAATGTGGGTTCGCAGCTTAATGCAACGGTTCAAAATGTTTTGATATCGTTTTTGAAAACGAATCTGGATGTATTCGCCTGGACTCATGCCGATATGTGTGGAATATCTCCAGAAATTGCGGTGCTTACCTTAAATATTGATCCGAAGTTTACACCGGTAAAGCAGAAAAGAAGAACTCAAGGTCTTGAAAGGTCAGCGGCATTGAAGGAAGAAGTTGATCGGCTCATGGAGAATGGTTTTATCAGGGAATCTACTTATCCGAATTGGGTCTCAAATCCTGTACTGGTTAAAAAAGCTAATGGGAAATGGAGAGTGTGCATTGACTTTTCAGATCTAAACAAAGCCTGCCCCAAAGACTGCTTCCCGTTACCCAGGATTGACCAGTTGGTGGATGGAACGACAGGGCATGAACTGTTATCTTTTATGGATGCCTATTCCGGATATAACCAGATCATGATGCATGAGCCAGATCAAGAGGACACGAGCTTTACCACCGATGTTGGTCTCTACTGCTACAGTGTCATGCCTTTCGGACTTAAGAATGCAGGGGAAACTTACCAAAGACTTGTGAATGTCATGTTTAAACCACATATTAGCAAGACTATGGAAGTTTATGTCGATGATATGCTGGTAAAGTCAAAGAAAGCAGTGGACCACATGGATCACTTGGCAGAGATGTTCTCAATCCTCCGAAAGTACGGTATGAAGCTGAATCCTTTGAAGTGTTCATTTGGGGTAGAATTTGAAAAATTTCTGAGTTTCATTGTAAGTGCAAGGGGCATTGAAGCTAATCCGGCTCAGATAACTGCCTTAAGAGAAGTCAAAACTCCTAGAACGAAGAAGGAATTGCAAAGTCTCAATGGAAAAGTTGCTGCCTTGAGTCGGTTCATTTCCAAAGCTACTGATAAATGCATTTCATTCTTCGATGCTCTAAAGAAAGGAAAAAAAACTTTGACTGGACTCTTGAATGCCAGAAAGCTTTCGATGAGCTGGTTCGTCATATGGAAATGCCTCCTATACTTTCTAAGCCTGACAATGGTGAAGATCTTTTTGTATATGTGGCAATCTCGTCTCATGCCCTCAGTGCAGCTTTGATACGGGAGGATGCGAAAATTCAGCGCCCGGTCTACTACATCAGCAAGAGATTCACTGGGGAAGAATTGAACTATTCAAAGTTGGAAAAGCTCACCTATTGTCTATTAATTGTATCAAGAAAATTGAGGCCATATTTCCAAGCTCATCCCATCAAAGTCCTCACCGATCAACCTTTGAAGCAAGTAATGTTTCGTCCTGAAACTTCAGGTCGTCTTTTGAAATAGAATATCGAACTCAGCCAATATGACATCACTTATCACCCCTGGAGAGCAATCAATGGACAAGCTTTGGCAGACTTCATTGTAGAGTGTACGGACAAAGGCAATAGTGAGGATGTGGTGACCAATAATCCTTCAATCCGGTGGAAATTGTATGTTGATGGCGCAAGAAACGATTACTGTTCTGGGGTCGGGGTTGTACTTGAAACCCCTGAAGGACGGTCACTGTGTTATGCTTTAAGATTGGAATTCCCTTCGACAAACAATGAAGCAGAGTATGAAGCTCTTATCGCCGGTTTAAGAATTGCTAAAGAACTAAACATCAAGGCATTACAGATCTTCAGTGATTCGTAGCTTATCGTGTGTCAAGTCAAGAAAGAGTTTCAGGCCAAAGGGGGGAACCTTCCCAAATATTTGTCCAAGTCCTGTGAGCTTCTTGATGATTTCGACCATTACACAATAAGCAATATTCCCCGGGAAGAGAATATGAAGGCGGATTCCCTCGCAAAATATGCGAGCCCCGGGGAAGCTCAATTATTGGGATTAGTTCCTGTAGAGGTCCTGTCAACTCCAAGCATTGATGAAATGGATATTGACTGGATCATGACTGTATCACAGGAGCGAGAATCATGGATGGCTCCGATATTGGAATACCTGCGCGACGGCTCTCTACCAGAAAACCCAAGAGAACGGCAGAAGTTGTTAAGAAAAGCATCCAGATTTGTAATTCTAGATGGCCGATTGTATAGGCGGGGATTCTCAATGCCATTACTCCGATGTGTGACCAAGGAAAAAGCTAAAACAATTCTAACTGAGGTACACGGAGGAGAGTGTGGAGACCATTCAGGGGGTCAAACTTTAGCGAAGAAAATTCTCCGTTATGGATATTTTTGGCTGGATATTAATCGTGATGCCGCAAGTTACGCCCGAAAATGTGACCGATGCCAGAGATTTGCAAAAATCTCATGAGCACCTTCCACTGGGATAACGCGGATGGTCAGTCCGTGGCCATTTGCTATTTGGGGAATGGATCTCATCGGGCCTTTGCCAACTGCAAAATCCGAAATCAGATATGCTATTGTTGCCGTGGATTTTTTACTAATTGGGCTGAATCTGAACCCTTAGCTACTATTACCTCAAAGAAAATGATAAACTTTGTAACTAAGAATATCATTTGGAGGTATGGAGTGCCTCAAAAGATAATCACGGACAATGGAACCCAATTTGAAAGTGAAGAGTTCCAAGATTTTTGCAAAAATTCAAGTTCCAAAAAAGTTTCTCAGCAGTGGCTCATCCGCAGGCAAACGGGCAAGTGGAAGCAGTAAACAAAATTATCAAATCAACCATCAAAAAACAGCTGGAAAAAGCGAAGGGTGGTTGGGTCAAGAAACTTCCGCTAGCACTATGGGCATATAGAACTACGCATAAAACTGCGACAGGGCATACTCCATTTTCATTGGCATATGGATCAGAGGCAATGATTCCGGTAGAAACAGTGGTCCCTTCACATAGAAGAATCCATTTCAATCAAGCCGGAAATGAAAAACTGCAACTTGAAGCCCTTGACTTCCTTGATGAGAAAAGGGAAGAAACTGAACTCAGAACTGCAGCTCACTAGCAAAGAATAGCCAGGCACTTCAATTCCAAAGTTCGCCGGCACAGCTTTGAAGTGGGGGATCTAATCTTAAAAAGAATTATGACACCTACAGGCGTGCTTGGACCAAACTGGGAAGGGCCGTATGTTATAGGCCAAAAACTTCTGGATGGCACATTCAAACTTGTAACTATCGAAGGAGACCCAATTCCAAGAGCTTGGAACAGCAATCATCTACGCTCGTATTTTACTTAAAAGCTTTAATTAAATATTGTAAAAGAATGATGAATGTATGATTCTTGTATTGAAAGCCGTTGTGAAGTCAGTGCAAGTGAATAATAAGAGCTATAAAGTGGATGTAGGCCCAGCTCTTGGCCGAACCACTATAAATTTTGTGTTCTTTACTATTATAGACAGCTTTGCTTTATTTCGATATATAAAATACGCCTATGGTATTACTAAAATGTCGATTTAATAATGCAGGCCATAAAACAAAGCTTACCCTTCATAAGACCGAGCAATCCTCGACATCACCCAACAAGCAAACGCTAAGACATTCAAAATTTCCACACTCAAATCCTACGAAAGAAGTGCTTCGAACAAAAGTTAGCGATTCGGCTGGAAGTAGGCCATTGCTAACTAACTATGAGTGTTTGTACAAACAAGCATCCGCCTGTGTCTACCACCACCAATTCGCTTAACTATGAAATACATTTCTTTAGATAAGGGAAATTGCTGGCAACTAAAAGGGAAGCGTATTTGAAAAAGATAATGAGGATCGCCGATATGAATAGATGGTAAAGAGACATGGGCGGGCAAGCATCAAACAGCAAAAGACCTCTTCGGAGGCACGAGCAGGAGGCACAACTCTTCGGAGGATAAAGACCTCAAACGGGGCATACCAGAAGACTTTCTCAACACGGTAAGGAATGATCGGAAGCACCTTCCCAATAGGAAGGCAAAGCGCTTGTTTACTAGTTAAGACAGTTTGCATAGAAAAGCGTCCAAGTAACTTGCGTCCGCCCCATGAGTCCATGAGACGATCGAAGGTACCTTCGCAAGTGGAAGGAAAGGCGCTCGTTCACTAGTTGAGACAATCTACGTAAACAAACGTCCAAGTAACTTGCGCTCGCCCCGTGAACCCAACCAACCATGAGGAAGAAACTTCCAGGCATCCTCGGAGGCACACATATCACTGGGATCTGAAATAAAACTTCACAAGTTCTGAGATGTGAAAAGCCCTCTTCGGAGGCCCATTTCACCATAATTGAAATGCCAAAAGACCTCGAGCGGGCCACACCAGAAAAAGAGAGTTCTTTCTCGACATAAAGTTGCGGACTGGTCGGTAGCACAGGACACTTGTGTCCGCCCCGTGAATCCATCCAACTAAGAGAAAGAAACTCCAAACTTCCAGGTAAAAGCCCTACTCAGAGGCACACATTTCACTGTGATCTGAAATAAAACTTCACACGAGTCAAAATGTGAAAAGCCCTCTTCGGAGGCCCGCTTCCCAGCGAACAGGGAAAAGATAAAAGCCTCTCCCAAGAGGCAGAAACAAAAAGCCCACTTCCCAGAGGCACAATCAAACAAAAAGCCCTCTTACTAGAGGCACAAGCAAGTCAAAGCCCACTTTACCGCGAAAGAAAATTCACTCAAAATAAAAGTGATTTTCTCCAAAAAGCGAAGTGTAAAATCTTCGCAACAAAAAAAAAGAAAAGAGAAAAAACTCCTCCAAAATGAGGCACATCCTACTAAATACGAAAAATATTTCCTTAAAATGGAAATATGATCTTATAAAGTACAGATGCAAGCCTCCTTCAAATGGAAAAGCTGCTCTCTAAAGAAAGAGTATAAGTCTTCTCGAAATAGAGGAATTGTTCTCTAAAAAACTTCGCCAATGCGAAAGAGATTGCAATAAACCATGGTATGGGGGCAACACACCATAAGTACAAGAATGGAAGTAATGCTCAAACAACATACCATAGGCTCATTGCAATATCACACAAAGGAAACAAGGAACGTGTATAAAATAAAGAATAAATGTATTCTCAAATACAGATAGAAGTTTGTATAGGTAAAAGGAACATTTTATTCAATACTACGAAAATTTTATACAGGTACATGTTTCAGGATAAAGAAAAGCGAGGGCCGGTACCCGCAAAATCTCCGGCCAGTACATGCAAAAAAAGCAAAAAGTAAAGCAAAGTAGGGAAAGCGGGGCTCATCACTTCTTTCTCCCACCACCTTTAGAGCCTTCACCCGGTTTAATAGGCAATTTTTCAAGCCGACTTGGGAGAGTTGGGGGAGAAGGAGAGAGAGCTAGTGCTGGATCAACTTCCGTTTCCTTTTCAGTAACAGAAATTCTTCTCCCTTTCTTCTTTGAAGTTGTACGCTTCCTCCTCCTCCTTGAAGAAGACTCACTCCCCGGGGTGACAAGAGCAGACAATTTTATGTCATCAGTAAGGGTTCGCTCCGGAGATACTTCGCCTCCTTCAAGTCCTTCGGCCTTCTGCTCCTGCGAAGCGGCTGGATCGTCCAAGTCTTGAAGGGCTCCTATTAATTCTTCCTACGATCCCGGCTGGGAAGTAGGAGTAATTTGAAAGGTTGGAGGAGGAACAGCTGGAGGAGGAGAAGTTTCTATGACACTGGGCGTTTTCGCTACAGAAGAGAAGCAAAAAATATTAGTATCTCCCGCGAAGAGAGGAGATAACGGCTCATCGAGTCTTAAGTAATAAGCGATGAGTTCATCAAGCTCGGCCGAAGCAAATGAGTAATCCGCTTGACCTGCTTCGACGTTAATATTACCTGGAGAAGTGGGCTTCCTAATGACAACTTCATAAGCTTGTGCTTCGGTGCTCTCTTCGCCTTCATCTCCACCCTGTGCACTTGTAATCTCAGTTATAACTTTAGCAGGGGACGGAGAATGGGAACCGGAGCCTGTGATGTCAATGTCGGCCGAAATTGAAGGAGGGACAGGGGCAATTGATGGTGCTTCTTTCATCATCCCAGCATGCTCTCTAGCGAGTTGCTCTTTTCCTCTGGCAAGGGCTGCACAAGCTCCGTCATCCAGGTAATGTGCCTCGAGTTCTTTTTCGGCATACCCAACATCTTTAAGCATATCAAGCGCAGCTTCCCATACTTCAGCCAAAGTGATTTCATATTTGGGGCCCAAAATTGCTAGACTGCCACGCTCTAGGACACTTTGCAAGTAGAAGTCGAATAATGTCGAACTGACATCGGCTTTGGTGGCTTGATGAGCTTCTTTACCTGCAATTTTACCGGCAACAGCCTCATCGTGCTCTTTCTCAACTGTAGCAAGTCGAGTTTTTAACGTCTCAATTTCGAGGTTCTGAGAGCTGGTCTGTTGTCGCAACTGTGCAACTTCAGCGCGATAATCTTCTATAACCTTTTCCTGCCGCATGAGTTTATCTTCGGCCTCTCGTTGGCTAGCATGAGCATCCCACACTTGTTGCAGAAGAACACTTTCCCTTTGAGAATAGGAAGTGGAGGACGTAGCAAGCTCCTCTTTAAGCTTTCCGACTTCTGCTTCAAGTTTTTCATTATAAGCGGCGATGCTCCTCATCTCTGCGTCATGTTGATCAAGAGTCTTTTGCCATTCGGATTTATCATTCTCCATGGTCAACATAGCCTTAAGGTTCGCATGGTTCACTCTCTGGAGTTCGTCAACAAGTTTATGCCAATTCGACATTCTCTCAATATCAAGCTTGACAGCGTCAAGATTTCGCAACATAGCTGGTTTGTCGATTGAAACCAGATCAAGATCAAAGCGAACTCCCTTCAAGCACCAGTTTGGAAATCGACTTTGAAGAGTAGCGGGGCCTGGTCCGACCTGATATGAGGGCCTGCCAATGATCGTTTGAATATCGGTACGAGCGAGAGCGGGAGATTGAGGAAGCACCGAAGCAATGGGCTCTTTAGGAATGTCAGATGATGACTTTTCATCGTGCTTGGCCCGTTTGCTCGAACCTTCGACGGCATGGCTTTTTCCTTTGTCGTCATGGGGTTTCCGTTTAAGGGAATCATCCTCTCTGTGGGAAGAATCACGACGTTCTTCCCCTCTTCCGTACCGTTCTTCATATGCTCTTCTCTCCTGAGCCTTTCGAGCCGCCCTCTCCTCATCAGTTTCCCTATGAGGGGGAAGATAGCACCTGTAATCATATTGACTGCGCCTGCCAAACTGCTTAAAGTCATCATAATATGAGCCACTTCGCCCCATTGAAGAACCTGAAATTGAGAAAGAAGCATAACTTGAGAATTTTCAAATTGAAAGGAGTTAAGTGCATATTAGTGCCAATAAATCCTAAGTGTGTGTTGTGTGTGCAAACTACACGCGCCGAACTACGAACCGCTCCTCAGTTGGTGGGTGGTGACAGATTTTACAGCCAATGTTGATTCTTGAGTTGGAGGAGTTTGTTGAAGAGCGGATGTCGCTTCAACCGCTGGAGATACAATTTTAGCAGCGAACAGATCATCTTCAAAGAGTTCTTGATACGTAACCATAAAGTCGCTCAACCCTTCGAAAGTGTCATTACCGTTGTGTTCAACATGGCTCTTCACCTTAACTCCTTCATCAGTAGTCTTCCCGGTTTGTTGAGGATCCTCTTCTTCTTCGATAACTGGGGCAAGAGAAAGTTTACAAGATGGTCCCGCAATGACAGTTGGAGTAGAATATTTTACCAATGAAGCCTCAGTTGTAAGTTCCTTCGGTACGGGTTCGTCAGTAGAAACTGGGGCATATAATACCTTAGTTGGGGAATCAGGGACTTCGTGAGGTTGTGTAGAGCAAGAAGAATGTAGAAGTACAAACTGATGTAGAAACTCATCCTTCAACAGAAACTTTATACTCCTTTCCTCAGCAGCCACGGCATTCAGTCTTTCAAAAATTTGCTTGTGGCCTGGATCTCTAGAGGGGGGAGGAAGTGCTGAAAAAGGAAAGAGTAAAATTAGCACTTAGCGACTCAGATCTCGAAAAGCTCAAGAATGGAAAAAATAAGAAGTAGGTAATCTTACTTCCTACTCTCCAGATAGCATAAAACCCTGGGGGTCTGTGAACAAAGAAAAACTGATTCAAGAAGCCATGTGCACTTTCGGGAAGATCGGTAATGAGTTTACGATTCCTAGCACTTCTTACAACAGTAATGGAAGGATGATCTTTATTCTTAGCAAATGAGCATAAGTAGCAAATTTCTTCGAAGCTCGGCAAACGATCAAGAGTTCTCCTAAATGAAACACATAACCCCATCAGGATAGCATAGCCATTGGGATGTAGTTGAAACGGAGAGATGGTCAACCAAAGGAGAAGCGTTTGAAGAAAATCGTTAAAAGGAGGAATTGATCCACTTAGACACATCTGGCGATTGATTGCTACAAAACCATAAGGTGGATTATCAGCAGTATCATTTAGCCCGGGAAGTAGAACATCACTCTCAGCAAGGCCAAATTGAATGCGTAACGGGTTAAATGCTCTCTGGGTTAAGGTAGTCGGAGTTCTTTCTGGAGGATTCACTATAGGAATAGCTGTCGGAAAGGTCTCTCCAGCTTGAGCTACCACTTCTTCTTGATGTGAAGCCATTCTACATAAACAACTGGATATTCAAACATGAAGGTGCACGTTTCCTAAATGTGTGAAGTGCTGTGTAGAGCTAACAAAGCAACAAGCAAATATAATTGAAATTAAACATGTGTCAATTGCAATATTTCAAGACTTGTCGCTTTAAGTCCGAATACAAGTGCAATATTAACAAATCGACTTTAGTTGATTAACATTGTTTTAATGCTTCACTTGAGTTTGTTGATTCACAGCATTTTATATAATTTCTTTAAGTTAATTATCCATTATCGACTAATCTGTCATTTGA
The DNA here is from genome assembly GCA_030765085.1 of Allium cepa. Lineage (NCBI taxonomy): Eukaryota > Viridiplantae > Streptophyta > Magnoliopsida > Asparagales > Amaryllidaceae > Allium > Allium cepa. The sequence continues at coordinate 377,921,317 of CM060942.1, read as the reverse complement.
TGTGGGCAATCAGTGGCAGTATATTCACCCTATTTTTCTGCAAATGTTGTATTTAATAGGTTATTAGCGTCAAATTTGGTATAATTTGTTAAGAAAGCATAGCAAAGTCATGCAAGTTATTTCGGCAGTTCAAAGATCGAATTGGGAGTACAATCAAGTTCTATCAACGTCTCGAAGTTTTCAAGTTTTGTTCAAGCCATGTAGTCACAGTCCAAAAGTTCTCTAAGTCCTAAGTCGTTCACGACCTAACAGGATGAGATGAAATTGGCTTACGCTGAGGGAAACAGTTTGGTAGTGAAAAATTGTCCAAGTGCTAGGTCGTTCACGACCCAAAGGTTAAGTCGTTCGCGACCTAAAGGGGAAGCCATGTTAAGGACCTAAAGGCTAGGTCGCTCACACGACCTAAAAGTTAGGTCGCAAGAATGGTGCTGCAGGAATTTAGGTCACGAATCTGAAGGTCGTTCAGTATCTGCTGGGTTGCAAGAATTTTTAGGTCATCCACTTTCAGAATCCTTAGGTCGTCTCTGGCGTTATTCAGCGATTTCAGGTTATCTCCTTAATCCACTAACTCCTCTCCAACCCAATAACCCATTATCTTCCATTAACAATAGAATCCACCATCTTCTCAAGAAAAACCAAAAAAACTGTTTTAAATCACCACAAATTCTATGCCCTGTCACTCTAACGCAAATCGAAGATCAATTAGCTTGAAGCATTGAAGCCCATCGATCAAACGTTTAAACCCAAAATCCACTAACCCGTTAACCAAGTACCTCTCCGCCTCCTACAAATCTCCAGAAACCATTGCTAACTACATGAATTCAAACGCTTGCCAAATAACTCCATAAGATCCTAAGCCGATTCATTTTTTAGGGTAGTTGTCAACGGTCGACAATGGTCAGGGGACGGATCAGGGTGTAATCTCACAACATGGAAACAAAAACTGTATTGAAATGGTTATGGAGGAGCTGGTGGCAAACAAAATGGATAGACGATCGGAATTACCTAAATCTGTTGTTGAAATAGCGATCAAGGATGCAAAGAGGAGGATTTCGTGTTAACTTTTAAGCTCGGATGCAGCAATGGTGACAAAGTGATAAGCAGTAAGGTAAGAAGGAAGAAGCGACTTAACGGCTTATATAGGAAATAGAGGAAAAGATGGATGGACGCGCGAGTTAACAAGCTTCTTGAGTCGCCCACGACTTAGGGACTAGATCGAAGCACACGACCTACGACCTAGGCGTGTACTTCGAGGGGCAAGTGTTAACTCCGCTTTTCCAGCGACCTAAAGATGACCCGACCTAAAGAATGGCACGACCTAAAGGAACGAGACGACCTAGCGAACTAATGACCAAAAGATGGACGACCTAACAGCTTAGGTTTATGGAACAACCTAACGACCTAAAGATGAACGACCTAACAGCTTAGGTTTATGGAACGACCCAACGACATAAAGGTTTACGACCTAGGGGAGCGGGGCGACCTAGAGAGTTGGACGACTTAAGGGCTTAACGGCTTAAGAGGGGTGAGCGACTTAAGGGGAGCAGCGACTTAACTTGTAAGCGACTCATGGAGTTATCGACCTAACGGCCTAAACACTCTACGACCTAAAGTGCTAAAGCAACAGCGACCTAACGTCTTTTGCAAAAACCGGGGTCTCACAACCACTAAGTCGCTCGCGACTTAGGTCGGCCACGACCTAAGTTAAACAGGCTTATCCTTAAGTCGCCTAACTCCTTAGTTCATTTGAGAAAGGATCGGGAACTACGCTACCATGTTCTACAGTGACCTTAAGTCGCGCCCGACCTACCGACTATGACATGACTTAAGTCGCTCACGACCTAATACTTGGAGAATAAATAGAGCCGCTTTCCCAGAGGCAGGGGAGATCTACCAAATGATTAGGTACGAGCCTGTTAAGTCGTGACTCGTATCTTCCTAACTCGCGAACGAGTTATGATATATCCTAGGTCGCACGCGACCTATAGCTCCATCCAAAGCTCCCTATAAATACGGCATGAGCTCCAACATGAAGGGGACTTTTGGATCATTTTCTTCAAAGCGTCGAGACTCTGTCATCTTCAAACCGAGCCTTACTCCAACACTTGAAACTCACAAGAAGCTTCAATCAACTTCAAATAGGGATTCAACACATTCAACTATGGATTCTGAGAATTCTCTTGCATCAAAGTTTTTCTAGCTACTTGTCTTTTGAAGTGAATTGTAATTGAAAGAAATTGTAAAGGATTGTAATCATACTAGCAATAAAGAAGGATTGAAGTGAACGTAGGCTTGATCATGAGCCAAACCACTATAAACTCTGTGTTGCTTTTTCAGTGAATTACTGCTTTTTCCGTTTCCCGTGTTAACGGGTGGTTCTTTCATTCAATCTCATTTTGTATCAGGGTGTTAGCGTCTAACTCTTTGCGTTAACAATCGGCCCAGCATTTGCTTGTTGGGTGATGTCAGGGATTGCTTGGTCTTATGATGGATAAGCTTTGTTTCAATGGCCTACAGTATTAAATCGACATTTTAGCAATACAATTGACGTATTTTATATATCAAAATAAAACAAGAAGTTTATAATGGTAAAGAACACAAGATTTATAGTGGTTCGGCCAAGAACTGGGCCTACATCCACTTTATAGTTCTTATTACTCACTTGCAATGGCTTTACAATGGCTTTTAATACAAGAATCATACATTCTTCATTCTTTTACAATTCATTAAAGCCTTTAAGTAAAATATGGGCGCAAATGATTGCTGTTCCAAGCTCTTGGAATTGAATCTCCTTCGACAGTGATTAGTTGAAAGTGCCATCAAGAAGTTTTTTGCCTATGACATACGGCCCTTCACAGTTTGGCGTAAACACTCCTGTTGCTGTCATGACCCTCTTCAAGAGTAGATCCCCAATCTCAAAGCTGCGTTGGCGAACCTTGGAATTGAAGTGCTTGGCAATTCTTTGCTGATGGGCCGCAATTCTGAGTTGAGCCTCTTCCCTTCTCTCATTAAGGAAGTCAAGTGCTTCAAGTTTCAACTCTTCATTTTTTGCTTGGTTGAAATGAATTCTTCTATGTGAAGGGACTTCTATTTCTACCGGAATCATTGCATCTGATCCATATGCCAATGAAAATGGAGTGTGCCACGTCGCAGTTTTATGTGTAGTTCTATATGCCCATAGTGCTAGTGGAAGCGTATCGACCCAACCACCTTTCGCTTTTTCCAGCTTTTTTTTGATGGTCGATTTGATAATTTTGTTTACTGCTTCCACTTGCCCGTTTGCCTGCGGATGAGCTACTGCTGAGAAGCTTTTCTGAATCTTGAATCTCTTGCAAAAATCTTGGAACTCTTCACTTTCGAATTGGGTTCCATTGTCTTTGATTATCTTTTGGGGCACACCATACCTGCAAATGATATTCTTAGTTCCAAAGTCTATCATCTTCTTAGAGGTAATAGTAGCTAATGGTTCAGATTCAGCCCATTTAGTAAAATAATCAACAGCAACAATAGCATATCTGATTCCGGATTTGGCAGTTGGCAAAGGCTCGATAAGATCTATTCCCCAAATAGCAAATGGCCACGGACTGACCATCTGTGTTATCTCGGTGGAAGGTGCTCTTGGGATTTTTGCAAATCTCTGGCATCGGTCACATTTTCGGGCATAACTTGCAGCATCACGATTAATGTCTGGCCAGAAATACCCATAACGGAGAATTTTCTTTGCTAGAGTTTGGCCACCTGAATGATCTCCACATTCTCCTCCGTGTACTTCAGTTAGAATTGTCTCAGCTTCTTCCTTGGTGACACATCGGTGTAATGGCATTGAGAATCCCCGCCTATACAATAGGCCATCTTGAATTATGTATCTGGAGGCTTTTCTTAACAACTTCTGCCGTTCTTTTGAGTTTTCTGGCAGAGAACCGTTGAGCAGATTTTCAATTATCAGAGTCATCCATGATTCTTGCTCCTGTGATATAGTCATGATCCAGTCAACATCCATCTCATCAATGCTTGGAGCTAACAGGACTTCCACAGGAATTAATCCCAGCAATTGAGCTTCACCAGTGCTTGCATACTTTGCGAGGGAATCTACCTTCATGTTTTCTTCCCGGGGTATGTGATTTATTGTATAATGGTCAAGGTCATCGAGAAGCTCCCAGGCTCTTGACAAGTATGTGGGCAGATTTCCTCCTTTAGTTTGAAATCTTTCTTGACTTGACATACAATAAGCTATGAATCACTGAAAATCTGAACACTTTGACATTCAATTCTTTAGCAATTCTTAGACCGGCAATAAGAGCTTCATACTCTGCTTCATTGTTTGTCGAAGGGAATTCCAATCTTAAAGCATAGCACAATGATCGCCCTTCAGGGGTTTCAAGCACAACCCCAGCCCCGGAACAGTAATCGTTTCTTGCTCCATCAACATGCATTTTCCATTGAATTGGGGGATTATCAGTCACTATTTCCTCACTATCACCTTTGTCTGTACATTCTGCGATGAAATCTGCCAAATCTTGTCCATTGATTGCTCTTCGGGCATGATAAGTGATGTCGTATTGGCTGAGTTCGATATTCCACTTCAAAAGACGACCCGAAGTCTCAGGGCGAAATAGGACTTGCTTCAGAGGCTGATCAGTGAGGACTCTAATTGGATGAGCTTGAAAATAGGGCCTTAATTTTCTTGATGCAATCAGCAGACAATAGGCGAGCTTTTTCAATTTCGAATAATTCATCTCTGCCCCAGTGAATCTTTTGCTGATATAATAGACCGGGCGCTGAATTTTTGCGTCTTCCCGTACCAGGGCTGCACTGAGAGCGTGAGATGAGATTGCCAAATATACAAAAAGATCTTCACCATTGTCCGGCTTTGAAAGTATTGGAGGCGTTTCCATATGACGGATCAACTCATCGAAAGCTTTTTGGCATTCAGGAGTCCAATCAAAATTATTCCTTCCTTTCTTCAGTGCATCAAAGAACGGAATGCATTTATCAGTAGCTTTGGAAATGAATCGACTTAGAGCAGCGACTTTCCCATTGAGACTATGTAGTTCATTCTTAGTCCTAGGGCTTTGACTTCTCTTAAGGAAGCAATTTGAACAGGATTAACTTCAATGCCCCTAGCACTCACAATGAAACCCAAGAACTTTCCGGACTCCACCCCAAACGAACATTTCAAAGGATTAAGCTTCATTCCGTACTTCTGGAGGATTGTAAACATCTCCGCCAAGTGATCCATATGGTCTACCGCTTTCTTTGATTTCACTAACATATCGTCAACATAAACATCCATAGTTTTGCCAATCTACGGTTTAAACATAGCATTGACGAGTCTTTGGTAAGTTGCCCCTGCATTCTTAAGTCCAAAGGGCATGACTTTGTAGCAGTAGAGACCAACATCGGTGATGAATCTTGTGTCCTCCTGATCCGGCTCATGCATCATAATTTGGTTGTATCCGGAGTAAGTATCCATGAAAGATAACAATTCGTGTCCCGCCGTTCCATCTACCAACTGATCTATTTTGGGTAATGGGAAGCAGTGTTTGGGGCAGGCTTTGTTTAAATCTGAGAAGTCAATGCAAACTCTCCATTTCCCATTAGCTTTCTTAACCAGTACTGGATTTGAAACCCAATTCGGATAAGTAGACTCTCTGATGAAACCATTCTCCATAAGCCGGTCTACCTCTTCCTTCAACGCTGCTGACCTTTCAGGACCCTGGGTTCTTCTTTTTTGTTTTACCGGTGTAAACTTTGGATCAATATTCAGAGTATGTACTGCAATTTCTGGGGATATTCCGCGCATATCAGCATGTGTCCAAGCGAATACATGCAGATTTTCTTTCTGGAATGATATCAAAATACTTTGAACCGCCGTATTGAGTTGTGAACCCACATTCAGCACCTTGTTTGGGTCTTTTGGGTCAACAGGTACTAGTACCGTTACTTCCACTGGCACCACTTGATTCTCCCCTACACTGGCATTTCTGGGATCCCTTTTTCTTCGTGCTTCGCGGCATTCGCCTGTACATGTTCCACCCTGTAATTGCTACAAGGTTGATTCTTTGATGCGGGCTGGGGCTGCCGCATCCTTTCCCATCTCTCTCTTTCTTGCTTCACGTAGTTCTATCAGATAACATTCCCGCCTCACATTCTGATCCCCTTTAACAACACCAACTCCATTATCTGTGGGGAATTTCATGGTAAGGCACCATGGGGCAAGGATTGCTTTAAAGGCTGCAAGAGTTGGACGGCCTAGGAAGGCGTTGTAAGCAGAAAATTCATCAACAATTCCAAAAGTCTACCTTTGAATGACTTTCTTTTGCCCCTCTCGAAGTTCCACGAAGAGGTAAATAGTCCCAATCAGCTGTCTGGGTTCCCCAGCAAATCCAACAATCTTTTGCGACGAAGTTGAACCTCAACCATTGGGATCTTCATTTGATCGAAGGTCTTTTTGAAAAGAATATTGCAAGAAGCACCGCAATCAACAAGTACTCTTCTTACAATAGCTGGCCCAATGCCAGCAGAAATAACCAAGGGATCTATGGTAGGGTCTTCAACACCCATAGAGTCCCTGACTCTGAAGACGATGTCATCAGTAAAAGTTTTCTGCTGCTTCGGAGGTGCAGCATCTTCTAACACAAAAACACTCTCCTCTGCTGGTGCATACTTCAATGCATGAGCGTATCATTCCATCTCTCCTCAGCTTCTGTCAGCTGGGTGAGGTCCTCCTGTAATGACATTAATAATGGGCCTCTCTGATTCATGAGCTGCCGTCTTTTTACTTGAGCTAGGACGATGAACAGGAACCTGCTGCCCTTGAGTTGACGAAGTTGGGCCATTCCTGTTCCTCTTTACATATTGCTGGAGCTTGTTTTCCTTCAATAGTTTCTCAATTAACTCCTTCGAGTGACGACACTCGTTAGAACCATGGCCGGGTTGGTTATGGAACCGACAAAATTTTCCACTTTTCTCAGCTCTTACTCCAACTCTCTGCTTAGCTGGTGCGGGGAATTCGACCGTGTCTTTGTTTGCCAAGTAGATATTCTCCGGGGAATCAGTCAGAGGGGTGAAGTTGAAGGGACGAATTTTCTTTGCATCTCCTTGCTTCTTCTGACCATCGTTTTCCCCTCTTCTGATTGCCAGATTCCTACTTATTCGGAGCAGCATTACTGTTTCCAGCCCCTGTTGATACCACTTTAGTCGATGCTTGGAGACTTTCCAAGCGCATGAATTCATCGGCTTCTATAAAACTTGTCAGGTGAATTCGATTCCTTCATTTTCAACCACTTCCCGAACTCGCTTGTCTTGTCAATAGCTTTCATCAAGTACGTCAAGATCATTCTCGGCTCTGCGTTGTCCACTTCAGCTAAAGCTATATTGAAACGATTCAAGAAAGATCTAATGGATTCTCAAGGATTCTGCTCCAAGCTGGATAATGAAATTATATCTTTCGCCTTTGAAGCGTACAATCTGAACTGTTCCTTAAACTTTCGAGTCAAATCAGAAATATGGTCTATCGACCGGACCGACAGCTTTGTGAACCAAAGTAGAGCAACTCCTTCCAGGTATACTGAAAAATACCGGCATTTGATCTCATCAGAAGCTCTGGCAATCGTCATGTGCCAATCATACTTGTACAGAAATTCATTAGGGTCACTTGTCCCCTTATAAGCTGGAATGGTAGGAGGAACGAATTTCCTAGGAAATTCTGCTTTCAAAATCCTTTCAGTGAATGGAGTCTTGCTCGGAGCAAACCCCCATTCTTTTTCGTCTTCTTTCCTTTGCATACTTTCCTTCATGATTTGTCGAACCATCCTGAGAAATATTCCTCATCATTGAGGGGCTCAGCAGGACAGGCATCGGCCATCTTCTCAGAAGTTTGCGTCGACAGGCTCTCATGGAAAGTTGGTTGTTGTCCTGATCCTCCAACTTGGGGAGTTGTGTCTTTGATTGGGCCAGCTGCCCTTTGAGAAACATCTCTTTCTTCAACATCATGAACACTATCAGCAAAGTTTGGTTCGTTGTTCATCGGTTGACGGTTAGCCCCAAGCAAAGCGTTCAACCTTTCCAACATCAAATTTTTTTGGGCTTCCATCTGCTGATATAGTCCAGAAAACGCAACATCCAATTCCGCTCGCGTTACTCCAACGGTTGGAGTTGTTTGACTTAAAGGAGGAGAAGTGGCAGTAGTCCCGCGAACATCGTCGGATCTAATAGACTTGCGCTTTCTTCCAGGAGCCATTATTTCTGATAAACTTCTGGTTTATAGAGGGATCCTTTCCACAAATTTCTTCGAAGCTATGATGACAGTACCCTGAGTTGGTTTCTCAGTGAAAGCACCAAAAATGTTAATGTAAAAATCAGACGCTAACACCCCGGTGCAAGTAGTGTAAGTGTGAAAGCACCACCTGTCAATACGGGACTTAGAAATAAGCAGAAGTTAACAGTAAAACGATAAAAGACACAGTTTTTGTAGTGGTTCGGCTTATGGTCAAGCCTACGTCCACTTTATAATCTCTTTATTGCTAACTCAAGTACAACTTGTACAACATTCTTCAGTTTCAACAACTTCTAGACTAGTGGTTCAAACATCGATGTTAAATAATCTTTCGAATCCATGTTGAATGACGTAAATTTTCTCTTGAAGTTCGTCGTAATGTCTTTGGTGTCTGGAGTGCTTGAAGTGCTGTTCGAGTTGAGTAAATGGCAGAGTGTTGGTCCCTCCAAGAATGATCCACCAAAAGTCCCTTGAATGTGTGAGCCCATGCTGTATTTATAGGAGATTCTGGACGGGCCTTAAGTCGTGAACAACCTAAGGTAGGCACTAAGTCGCAAGCGACCTAAGGTAGGTCGTGGGCGATCTAGAGGATACGGCTCTGTGGCTAGACAGTGTTGCATCTGAGTGTTTGGGCTGGCAAGTTGTAGGTCGAAGGTTGCGACCTAAGATAGGTCGTGGATCACATATGAGCGACCTAACAGATGGAAACTTCGGCCCTACCCTGTAGCACTGGTCTCTTCTGAATGAAGTACTAAGTCGTGGACGACCTAAGAAAATAGTTGGCGACCTTTACAACGCTGAGGTTATCCAACGTAGCGACCTAGGCTAAGTCGTTAACTCGCTATGTTGCTTAGCCCATTAGGTCGTTAGGTCGTTCCACCTTTAAGGTCGTTAGGTCGTCCCACTTTTAGGTCGTTGGGTCGTCCCACTTTTAGGTCGTTAGGTCGTCCCACTTTTAGGTCGTTAGGTGTTCGACGACGGAAATTCTATCGGATTAGAAAATCGTCGAACGGATTAAGAAATAAAATTTATACCGCAAGCGCACGATGTACGAATGTAGCACGCGGCGAATACGGGTCGATCCGCAGGGAATTGATGCATTTTAAAATTCTATTCAATCAAATTAACCGAAGTTGAAAGAGTGATTAACTAAAAAAATGTAGAAAAATGAGAAAAGAAAATAGATAAAAATATGAGAGTGTTAAGACAATTTAGAGGCAATTTCCACTCTCTAGATCACATAAATCAACAAAATGAAGTTATGATCTCTCTTTTCTTGTCATTAGTGAATTAGTTGATGTGCTTATTATAAGTATGGTATATTTGTGCTATTAATTAGCTCAATATAAACCATCAAACTATAACACAACCACTAATACACATTTAACTCTCATGAAATATGACAACAAGTTGAAATAAAAATCTATTTTAAGCATAGCCTATTAACTATTGTTTAGAAATATAGGCTATCAAATTTCAATTTCAACATTCACTTTGCCATAGTCATATTTAGATGAAGAGGCAATTTGTGTTATGTTTGTTTAAGCATAGCCTATTTGTTATGAACAACATAGACTATCAAATTCAAAGCTAAACAACATCATTAAACCACTTCAAATGTTTCCATTAAAGCACAAAAAGAGAGTATAAACATCAAAATGTTGCATCTACATACTAGAGAGCTTCATTGCCCCTAAATTGTAGGGATTAAGCTCTCATATTCGATATCAAATCAACAAATGTAGAAAGCAACATGGAAGAAAAAAAGAAAGAAAAAGAGAGCAAAGAAAAGAAACAAAACTAATCTACTTGCATGAAATAAGAGAAACCTACACTACAACATGAAAGTAAATGAACATGAAAAGGAAAGAGCATGTATTAAATTGCATAAAATAAAAAAGATTACAAGAAATAAAAATTGGCTAAGTAGCCATTAAAAGAGAAAGAGTGCATTCTTTTATTTGATCTAAACTAAACTAAAGAGAAGGAGGCCTAAGAGAGACTAAGAGAAGAGATCTACACTACAACCTGAAAGTAAATGAACATGAAAAGGAAAGAGCATGTATTAAATTGCATAAAATAAAAAAAAGATTACATAAAATAAAAATGGCTAAGTAGCCATGAAAAGAGAAAGAGGAGCTTTCATTTTATTTTTTTTCTAAACTAAACTAAAGAGAAGGAGGCCTAAAAGAGACTAAGAGAAGAGATAATGTTACATGAAACATAAGGGGTATTTATACAAGTTAGAAACCCTAATGCATATTTTTGGGGAGTACCCAAAATGCCCTTGGAGGAAGTGTGGTGGCCAAGTTATCATTATCTTTAATAATCCCCCACTTAAATGTACATGAAGCTTTAAATGTCTTTTAGCATGTGCATTAGCCTTTAATTTGTACATTAGGTAGTGGGTAGGTGGGGTCCTCCATGTTCTTCACTTTGAATTATTTCTATCTTCATTCCTTTGTATTAATTTTGTGCATGCATATCTTCATGAAACCACTTCTACTTGAGATCAAATTCCTACAAAAGTATATACAAATTTTCAATTAATTTTTCTCAAAGAAATATATGCACACAAATGACCATTTCACCCTTGTATGAAGATGAATGTTTGACAATTTGGAATTAATGTGAATTTTGGTTAAAAGAAGTTAAGATACCCAATATGATCATTTATTTAATTTAAATAGATTAAATATGGCGATAAAAATGTGCACATTTACGTGCACATCATTAGGTCGGTAGGTTCTCTGGGTCGTTGTGCTTATGTAAGTTGCTAGGTCGTTTCATCTTAAAAGGAAGCAAACTTATTTTCTTTTAGAGACAAGCAAAGATCAAATCGAAACAAACACAAACAAAACACATTTTTTTTAGATGAACTATCTCCAAACATATGAACTCCCACAAACAGGCAATTTAAAATCTGCACGCCCTTTTTTTTTTAATTCAGGCCCTAAATCCAAACCGGCCCACTAAAAAAAATCCAGAGTACTCAAATTCTCGATCAACAATCAGAAAACTCAGCTATCACATTTGCAACTTCAAATTTGCAATTTAGTTCACGATAGAATTCACGATTTGATTTTTAAGGTGCGATTCAATCAAATTAAGGTGCAATTCAATCAAGATACAATTCACGATATGATTTTTAATCACAAAACTCAGAGTCGATTTAAGGTGTGGCCGATTTGATGATTCGCGAGATGGTCGAAGCTTGGTGGTTGCTATTTGGTGGCCGATAGTCGATTGGAGTTTTGGTCACGGTTGTTGGTGGAATTACAGTGATGCCGTGGTATTCGTCGATTGGGGTTTGAAATGTTCGAGTGGTTGGCGATTGGGTTCTGGATGTTCGATTTAGGGGATTTCGGAGTCGCGAATGATGGATGATTGAGGTGAATTTGAGGATGGAAGCCGCGTGAAGGTTCGGTTGCTTTTGGGTTACTCGATTGAGGTAGCAGTAGCAGTAGTAAGGGGGATTGTTTATTGATGATAGCAGTTGACGTTGAATGGAGTGGTCAGAGGATTGAAGCAGTAATGAAGTGGAGGGTTTGATGTCGAGTGGTATGTCTCTAGGATGTAGTGAGTGATTGAATAGGCAGTTGTCAATTGTGTGCAGATGTCAGTGAAGTTGGGGATACAGGGAGATGAGGAGTTTGTGCTATATGTGATATGTAGTCACTGATGTTGGTGGTGATTGCTGCTGTGACAATGTTTGACAGTGTTGATGAAGGATGATAGCTTGGCTGAGGTGAAGGTGATATTGAGTGGTAGAAAATGAGGAAGTGGAGCAGGGTGGTTTATATGGTGGTGATTTGTAGCAGCAAGTTTTGTGGCAGCAAGCAAGACAGTGCACTGGATATAGAGGCAGTTTACAGTGAAATGAATATGCGTTCCTTGAAATATGTGATGGTGAAGTGAATGTGTGGAGAGGCTTGAGGATCTGAACTGTTATATGGCGGATAGTGGCTGGGAAAGATGGTGGTCTGAAGTCGTTATGAGGGGTAATGGTTTTGGAGATGGTCAGCACAGTGGTGATAATGATGTGATGATAGGGTGATGTTATAGGGTGATGCATGGGTTGTAGGCAATGATGGTCAGAGGACCAGGTGATGTAGTTGATGGTTTCTAAGGTGGAAGAAGGTGGTGGGTTTACAGGTGGTTGTTGAGTAGTTGAAAGATTTTGAGGAGGCAGCAGTTTGATATTGATGGCAGTGGTGATGTGGTTATGAAGTTTGAAGCAGGGGGTTATTCTAGTTGAAATGGATGTATGGAGTTGAAGAAGGTAGGTTTAGTTGCGATGGATGTTGAGAGGCTTGTATGAAATGGAAGAGTTGATCAATGGCAATGTGACACTGATGGTTGGTTTACGCAGTTTCGAAGTGGGTTGTTTCGAGCAAGAGATGGATGTTTTTCACTATGAGGAGGTTTTGAAGTGTAGTGATGAAGGCAGAAATGTGGAGTGGCCAATGTGGGTTGTTGGAATTGGTCTCGAGTTGTGACTGAAGGGGGTTGGTAAGTATAGTGAATGTGATGGGAATGTTTGATGATGATGACAGTGGCTATGTAATGGTCAGTGGTAGGGATTGATGTATATGGATGAAGTAGTTTGATGAGCTGGAATGAATGATGGTGATTATGGAAGTTCGGTGATGTTTTTGGTGAGGTAGATGGTGGAGTTATGTTGAAGAGTGTTTGTTTGTGAGCAAGTGGGTATGGCAAGTGTATGTAATGAGGGTGGTATGAATGAACTGCAGCAAATGTTGCAGTTTTATGTTATGGAATGAAGTTTGAAGTTGTGATGGAGAAGTTTTGGTGATGGTTCAGGCAGAAATGAATGTGGTTGTGATCAATGCAGGGATGTGAAGACAGAGCACTATGCAAGGGGAAGTCAAAGGAGAGTTTTCACTGTATATTCACAGTGAACAGTGCACAACAATGTAAAGTTTTTTTTTAAATAAAAACGTAAAATGTAAATGAAAAATGCAAATGAAATAGAATTTATTTTTTTGAATTTTTGTATGTTTTTTTTTCTTTTTGTAGAAATGCAAATGCAAAGGGCAAACTAGACCAATATGCACAAAACAAATTGAAAACAAAAATAAAACAACAAAAACGCACACTTTTTTTTTAATTGCAAACACACAAAATAAAATCACACAAAAATCAAACAAAACTAATCCGAAAAATAGAAAATCAAAATCAAAACAACTCCCCGGCAACGACGCCAAAAACTTGTTCGTCGACGGAAGTTCTATCGGTTTAGAAAATCGTCGAACGAATTCAGAAATAAAAATAACCGTAAGCGCACGGTGTACGAATGTAGCACGCGGCGAATACGGGTCGATCCACAGGGAATTGATGATTTTAAAATTCTATTCAATCAAATTATACCGAAGTCGAGAGTGAATAGCTAGAAATGTAAGAAACTAACAAAAACTAGCAAAAGAAAATGATAAAAATATGAGAGTTAAGAGAACAATTTAGAGATAAATCCACTCTCTAGATCACATAAATCAACAAAATGAAGTTATGATCTCTCTTTTCTTGTCATTAGTGAATTAGTTGATGTGCTTATTATAAGTATGGTATATTTGTGCTATTAATTAGCTCAATATAAACCATCGAACTATAACACAACCACTAATACACATTTAACTCTCATGAAATATGACAACAAGTTGAAATAAAAATCTATTTTAAGCATAGCCTATTAACTATTGTTTAGAAATATAGGCTATCAAATTTCAATTTCAACATTCACTTTGCCATAGTCATATTTAGATGAAGAGGCAATTTGTGTTATGTTTGTTTAAGCATAGCCTATTTGTTATGAACAACATAGACTATCAAATTCAAAGCTAAACAACATCATTAAACCACTTCAAATGTTTCCATTAAAGCACAAAAAGAGAGTATAAACAGCAAAATGTTGCATCTACATACTAGAGAGCTTCATTGCCCCTAAATTGTAGGGATTAAGCTCTCATATTTGATATCAAATCAACAAATGTAGAAAGCAACATGGAAGAAAAAAAGAAAGAAAAAGAGAGCAAAGCAAAGAAACAAAACTAATCTACTTGCATGAAATAAGAGAAACCTACACTACAACATGAAAGTAAATGAACATGAAAAGGAAAGAGCATGTATTAAATTGCATAAAATAAAAAAGATTACAAGAAATAAAAATTGTCTAAGTAGACATTAAAAGAGAAAGAGAGCTTTCTTTTATTCGATCTAAACTAAACTAAAGAGAAGGAGGCCTAAGAGAGACTAAGAGAAGAGATCTACACTACAACATGAAAGTAAATGAACATGAAAAGGAAAGAGCATGTATTAAATTGCATAAAATAAAAAAAGATTACATAAAATAAAAATGGCTAAGTAGCCATGAAAAGAGAAAGAGGAGCTTTCATTTTATTTTTTTTTCTAAACTAAACTAAAGAGAAGGAGGCCTAAAAGAGACTAAGAGAAGAGATAATGTTACATGAAACATAAGGGGTATTTATACAAGTTAGAAACCCTAATGCATATTTTTGGGGAGAACCCAAAACGCCCTTGGAGGAAGTGTGGTGGCCAAGTTATCATTAGCTTTAATAATCCCCCACTTAAATGTACATGAAGCTTTAAATGTCTTTTAGCATGTGCATTAGCCTTTAATTTGTACATTAGGTAGTGGGTAGGTGGGGTCCTCCATGTTCTTCACTTTGAATTATTTCCATCTTCATTCCTTTGTATTAATTTTGTGCATGCATATCTTCATGAAACCACTTCTACTTGAGATCAAATTCCTACAAAAGTATATACAAATTTTCAATTAATTTTTCTCAAAGAAATATATGCACACAAATGACCATTTCACCCTTGTATGAAGATGAATGTTTGACAATTTGGAATTAATGTGAATTTTGGTTAAAACAAGTTAAGATACCCAATATGATCATTTATTTAATTTAAATAGATTAAATATGGCGATAAAAATGTGCACATTTACGTGCACATCATTAGGTCGGTAGGTTCTCTGGGTCGTTGTGCTTATGTAAGTTGCTAGGTCGTTTCATCTTGTTAGCCTCTTTAGGTTGCTCCGCCTGTTGAGTCGATAAGTCGCATAACAAAGGAATTAACATAGGTTAAGCGAGAACCTTGGCATTGGTTGGGTATAACTCTTTAAGGGATAGGTAATGGAATGCATTATTATGAGTTGAGCTTATTATATATATATGAGAGTACATTTGTTAGTGTTATATCAATGATTTGTATTGTGCTAATTGGTCTGTTGAGTGCTTATGGATTTTGGTCGACGCATCCGATCAACATTATTGATAGGGGTTTCTAAACACCTGTAAAATGCAAACCAATGCAACATTGTTTTTGAAATTGGTAAATGAAATTTTTTACCTAGGATTAAATTATAAATATAAAAGAATATTTTAAAAATGATTATTATTATTATTTATTATATGCTTGTTTGTTAGTAAATGAGAATATTCGATTATTATCATTATTGTTTGATTTGTCGTGCTCGGCCAGTTTATGGGTATTGACTATTGTTTATTAAATTGTATGTAAGTTACATTTTCACAACAGAGGTTAGGTTGGTAGTAATTTATAGGAACATTTAAGCGACCACTTTGTGAATTAAGTTTCACAATTTGTCAATAAGGCATTCAGTAACAACGTTGGGTTAAGATGGTTAACTTTAATAAAAGTTGTTTAGTAAAATATAAAAGAAAGATAAGATATTTTGAGAATAAATCTTATGAATTGATCAAAGTAAATTTATATAGATACAATTTATATAAATATGGTTTTTGTAAATATGATTAATAAACAAAAAGGATTTAAACTAAGAATTTGTAAACTTAAATCTTAGCGCTTTTAAAGGTGGTTTCTAAGAGTTTGGTGTAAATAATATTATTATTATTCAAAACTATTTGAAGGACTAATGTTTTCAAAAGGGTTTATGATTTGTTCAAGTCCGAGGTTACTCGCGAAATCAACTATTCGTTTTGGGATTCAAAGTAATTTTATGTTAGCTGGTTCGTGTTGCTCAAAAGTGAATAAAAATGGGAAAGAGATGTGTTCGTATGGTAGGTAATTCTCTTGATTATTACCCTACTTAGTAAAAGAGGATATATGATACTTCTTTGTAGGAACCATTTCCTTATACCATTTTTTTAGTACTCACTCTACATGAATATTTTCCATGGACTATAAAGAAAATATTTCGGAAGTTAGTTTTAGAAATGATTTTGGTTTGATACCAAAATGTTTGATTTGATATCAAAAAGATATGAATATATGTTATTTCAAAATGATTTAAAATATAACCCGAAGTTTAATTTTTATGTTTTTAGGGCACATGTATCCTATACATTAGGGTAGTTAGTTGTGCATCTTATGACATATTGATTGTTAATTTTCAATTATTAAAATAAGATGGAATTTTCGATGATTTTAGACAGTCAGAACTTCCGAATTGATATAAAAATTCAATCTAAGTACATTTGTAGAGATATAAAAGTTGAATTTTTATAACTCTTAACTTGAAAAGATAGTAAGTTCGAAAAAAGTTTCAAATTTGTAAAGCATCCTTGTTAAAAAGAAAACTCGATGTTATTAGGTCAACTAATAAATGCCTTTACATTGGAGTTGATAAGGAAAGTAGACTCTAGTCTTGATTTTAGATAACAAAGTCCAACTCTACCTAGCTACTTGCCTAACCTGATGGATAAAAGATGGGTTGATTATAAAATCCAAAGTTATTTTGGGCTTTCGTAGAAATTTTAGTATGTTAAATGAATATGAAAGTTTGTATATATTCTTAAGATATAATTGAGTATTATATATGTAATGAACTTCCGCCTTGAAATATTTTCAAATGAAATTTCGTTTTGTTAAAAGTTTCAAAATGAAATTGTGTCCAGGAAATACTTTTGAATAAAGTTAATTTTTTATAAAAATGTTTATAAACATAGTTAACATTTTATGAAATGTTTTATGAATAATTTATATACTAAAAGATAATGCTATTTGGGTAAATGAATATGAACTTAAAATAATGAATTGTTCTATAAATTAGGATGTAGACTTTTGAAATGATTATGAAATTTAGAGATACTTTATAAGTGAAGATAAGTCTTTACATTATATTCATAGACATAAGTAAAATTTTTATGGAATGTTTCAGAAATGAATTTTGTATTAAGTGAGAAATACTATATGTGAAAATAAATGTGATTTAAAAAGAAATAAATTGGTGTAGTTAAGAAACCAATTGAATTAAATACGTAGTTTGCACTGGATTATTTTATTGCATGATAGTTCTCGATCTAAGATTCAAGTACATAATCTCAAGGTGATCTACACCGGTCCAAATAAGGACTTTTCACTAGAGCCTTGATGGTAAACACTTGATATAGGTTTTTGATAAGATTTTGAAGTTCTTTATCATAACATATGGCTATGTAAGGAGAAATGAAGTGTCTAGTCAAGGAACTAGATCGGAGTCCGTAGTAGATAAGTCAAGTGAGATATACTAGTTTGGATGTGAAATTTATATGATCGAGCAAGCGATCGAATATGATGTTGCATACATATGACATATGTACATCATAAAGGGTTAATATATTTGAATCACGCAATCTGATATTGCATACATAGTTTGCGCTGTTGAGCGAAAACTACACTTAGTAGTTTATTTATCATCCTTTCGCGACAAGAAGATTTTTGACTGAGGCAAACCATTAGTCTTGTTTGCTGAAGACGTAATATTCTAAAATAGTAATCTATGGTTGCTTCTTTGATTGCAGGTGTTGTAATTTCATAGATGAAATATTATATAAGGGAAGGATGTAACGACTAGGAATTTCGAAGACTTAAAATAGAATCTAAGATTTAATGTGGTTAAATATGATTGAATATGATCTTATAACTTTGTTAAACATTTTTTAACTAACAATTAATGATAGAAAACTTAATTTGGAAATGCATTTACAAAAATATATGATTCGTACAAATACTGAAATTGTAACCCAAAAATGTTTTGTTAAAAATCAAATTTTCGTTCAATACGTGTTGTTTAAATATTTTGCAACTTATATATATATATATATATATATATATATATTGACATATGCATATTTGTATAAGAATTAAAAACATCTCTTTTAGTAAGAAAGATTAATTAAACTAACATTTAATTAATAAAGTAAGTGTAGACTTAAGTACTAAAAGGACCTTAAATGATGGAGTGATTTAAGTAGAGTATGGTTATGTAAGAGCACAGTTTTTATGTACCTAAGACATGGCTATTTCATACCTCTTTTCTACATGGCTAAGGAGGTGTTTTTTTTTTTTAATTTTCCATCTCATTCTCAATTCAATAAATACACACACACCCTCTTATTTATTCACAAACCAAATCATACTTTTCTTACACTTCTTCCTCTTCACGATGTCATCATTCCCTCTCTTTTCACCTTGGGCCGAGAGAATGTAGGGAGATTAAGGCCTTGGACAGTTTAATAAAAGGGAAGGACAGGTTTGGTTCATTTGCTATAGTAGCTCAAGGAAGTAATTGCGTGAGCAATAAGGTGCGGTAGAGGCGATGGACTTGAGCTAGGCGAGAGGTGGCAGTGGTGGTCGTGCACTATGGTGGAGGGAGGTCTTGACCATATCATAGGTGGAATATAAGGTGTTAGTGGAAGTGATTGGTGGAGTATTTGATTATTTCAATATTGGTAGGAAATGTTTGGGTTGAATAAAAGCAAGTTAATCTCGCTTTGAATGAATTTATAAATTGATAGTTAGATGTTGAATAATGTTATTACCAAATATCCTTTCGATCTTGTCGAAACCGTATTGAATTGGAGGCAAAGAAGAATGATAGAAAGAAGCTCCAGCAAGACCTTTTTACTACAACTAAACTCTAGAAGTATCACAACCTTTCGAAGGGTTCGAAAGTGTCGAAAGCACCCCTCCACTTAAGTCTTTCGAAGTAGGTGCTTCCTTATGCATAAAGACCTTTTGAATGAGTTAAAGAAACACCTTTCAAAGACAAGGAATGAAAACTCTTCATATACGTGCCAAACTTTTTAGAACCAAAGGTTTCGCCTTCACTCTAACCACTAAGAAACATTTATTAGTCAAAACAACCTTTTTGAAAGCCAAACCAAGCCTTTCGAACGGTTTGGAGCCGTTAATATCTAGGGAGGTTTAGAATCAAGTCACAAGCAAAAGTTTAGAAGCAACTAATAGAATCAAAACCAGTAGTATTTTGGCAGCTTCAAACCCCTAGAGACAGCCCATCGATAGAGTGAAAAGCTCCTACAAAGCAACATAAAGAAGAAAGGCACAACCATCCCTTTCGAAAAAGATGGAAGCATCCAAGCCCATTTGAAAGCATTGTAGAGGGATGCACAAGTGTTAAAGGAATTGAAAGCACTCTAAAGTGAACTCGAAAGCCACCTTTCAATCAGATCGAAAGCATTTGGTTGAAAGGTGATGACCTGCATGTATAAATAAGACCTAAGAAGTCTGGTTTTGGGGATCCGAACTCATCCATTCGACACTTGTATTTTCTTAATTATGCCAAGTTGTGACCATAATTTGTAAATCAATGTAGGAAAATTTGTGCAATAAAGAATTTCTAAGTTACTAAAGTGAAATCTTCAATATTCTTGATTATTTAGTTGTTACGAAAATTTTTATTAGATCTAACTCTGTTTTCCAAGTATCGACCCCATAGAAAGGTCTCTTCCAACCTGGTCGAAACCCTCGCATTTGAAAGTAAACTTGATTTATAAGTCTAGACCACCTTTCACTGGACATCTGCTTTCTAGTGGATTGGTACCTAAACCCAAGCCAGTTTATTCTTCAACTTCAGTTCTGAGTCCAAGTTACTTAATGTTAACTCCTTTATTCCACGGCTCAGCGACCTAAGGAAATAAGCGACCTGAAAGAATTAAAGACCCCCAACGACCTAGCGACCTAAAGGGATCGCGACCTAGCGACATAAGCTTATCAACGACCTAACCATCAACACAGGGCAATAGCATGTCATAGCAAAGGGGCTTCGCGACTTAACTGGCTAAAGGTACAAGAGATCTGCGACCTAACAACCTATGGACTAAAGCGACCTAACGACCTAGTAGCTAAACGACCTAGCGACCTAGAAGATCCAGCGACCTAGCAAGTTATCACGGAATGAAGCCGCTTGGTTATAGGCCGCTCCCAACCTTAGGTCGCCAACCATCCTCCCCTAGGTCGCTCACGACCTAAACAATACCGAAGTAACTTCTTATGCTGCTTCCTCCTTTGGTCGTTGACGACCTATGACTTGCCGGTTTATTCAACATGATCAAGTGTGCTCTTGTTAAGCATTAAAGACCGAGTCCACTAGGTCGCTCACGACCTACGACCTATCCAAGGTCGCTCACGACCTAGACCTAATTCAGAAAACTCCCTATAAATATCCCACCTACTCCAACTGAAAAGGGATCCTTTTGGTTCATTTCTGGAACGCCGACGCTCTGCTGAATTCTCGACTCACTCGACACTTCAAACACGAAAGACATCTCAACGAACTTCAAGAGGAAATCTAACATATTCAATATGGATTCAAAGATTTCTTCTACATCGGAGTTCTAGCTACCTGTACTATCAGTGTTGTAATCGAAGATTGTTGTAAAGTTGTAATTGATTCAGCAATAAAGGAGATTAAAGTGGACGTAGGCTTCACTTGAAGCCGAACCACTATAAAACTGTTGTCTTTTACTGCTTTTTCTGTGACTTTTCTACTTACTTCTAATTTCCGTATTGACGGGTGGTGCTTTCACTTAATCTCTACTTACACCGGGGTGTTAGCGTTCAATTTTAAGCGTTAACATTTTTGGTGCTTTCATTAAGAGCCCAACTCATGCTACTTTCGTCATTGCTTCGAAAAAGTTTGTTGAAAGAACCTCTCTCAAAACCAGAAGTCTATCAGAGATAATGGCTCCTGGAAGAAAGAGCGGATCTACTAGACCCAGTGATGTTCGTGAGAATACTGCCACTTCTCCTTCATCAAGACAAGCAGCACCAGGTGTTGGAACTACACGAGCGGAGTTAGATGCTGCAGCATCTGGGTTATACCAACAGATGGAAACCCAGAATGCTTTGATGCTTGAATGGTGAAATGCATTGCTCGGAGCTAACCATCAACCGATAAACAATGAAGAAAACCTTGCAGATGATGTTCATAATCCTGAAGAGAGGAATATTCCTCAAAGAACAGCTAGCCCCGCCAAAGAAACACCTCCTCAAGCTGGAGGATCGAGACCACAGCCAACTCTACAAGAACGTTTGTCAAGGCAAACTTTCGAGAAAATGGTCGAAGTTTGTCCTGCAGATCCTTTAAATGATGAGGAATATCTTTCGGGCATGATGCGACAAATCATGAAAGAAAGCATGCAGAGGGATGAAGATGAAAAAGAATGGGGATTCGCTCCGAGAAAAACTCCGTTGACTGAAAAGATTTTGAAAGCTGAATTTCCAAGAAAGTTTGTTCCTCCTACTATTCCAGCTTATAAGGGAACAAGCGACCCTAACCAATTTCTATATAAGTATGACTGGCACATGACTGGTGCTAGGGCATCTGATGAGATTAAATTCTGGCACTTTCGTTATTCTTGGAAGGAGTGGCTCTACTCTGGTTCACAGAGCTTCGGGTTCGATCCATAGACCAGTTCGCAGATTTGACTCAGAAGTTTAAATAGCAATTCAGGTTGTATGCTTCAAAGGCAAAGGATATTATGTCACTGCCAAGCCTGGAACAGAATCCTGGGGAATCTATTAGATCTTTCTTGAACTGCTTCAACATAGCTTTGGCTGAAGTGGACAATGCAGGGTCACGGATGGTTTTGACATACTAGATGAGGGCAATCGACAAATCGAGCGAATTTGAGAAGTGGCTGAAGATGAAACAACCGAATACGCTTGAGAAATTCTATAAGAAATATGATGAATTCATGTGCTTGGAAAGCCTTCAAGCACCGGTTAAAGTGGCATTGACAGAGGTTAAGGATAATACTGCTGCTCCTACCAAAAAGGAATCCGGAATTCAAAAAAGGGAGAATAATGGTGGGAAGAAACAGAAAGATATGAAGAAACCCCGCTTCTCAAAACCTTCAGATTTCACTCCTTTGACTGACACCCCAGAGAATATCTTTTTTGCTACCAAAGACGCGGTAGAATATCCTAAACCGACTGAGATGAGAGTTGGGAAAAAAGCTGCTCAAAGTGGGAGATTCTGTCGGTTTTATAATCAACCCGGTCATGATACCAACGAATGTCGCCATCTGAAAAGTTTGATTGAAGAACTGCTGAGAGAAAACAAGTTGCAGCAATATGTTAAGAGAAATAGGAATGACCCAACTTCATCTACTAAGAACCAGCAACTTCGTGCTCATCCATCTGGCTCGGGTGAGAGGAATACTGTGCATGAATCAGAAAGGCCTGTTATTAATGTGATTACGGGAGGTCCTCACTCAGCAGGTAGAAGCTAGGGCGAGATGGAAAGATATGCCCGTGCCTTGAAATATGCACGAACAGAAGAGAGTGTTTTTGTGCTAGAAGATGCTGCACCTTTGAAGCAGCAGAAAACTTTTAATGATAATATTGTGTTCAGAGTCAGGGACTCTATGGGCATTGAAGCTCCAACCATGGATCCCTTGGTCATCTCTACAGGCATTGGGCCGGCTATTGTGAAAAGAGTGCTTGTAGATTGTGGCACTTCTTGCAATATTCCCTTCAAAAAGACGTTCGACCAAATGAAAATTCCGATGGCTGATGTTCAAGCTTCATCGCAAAAAATTGTTCGGTTTACTAGGGAACCGTAGCAGCCGATTGGAACTATCGACTTGTTCGTGGAGCTTGGAGAGGGGCAGAAAAGGTGGTTTGGAAACAGACTTTTGTAATTGTTGATGAATTTTCTGCCTACAATGCCTTCCTAGGCCGACCAACCCATGCGGCTTTTAAGGCAATTCTCGCCCCGTGGTGCCTCACTATGAAATTCCCCATGGATAATGGAGTTGGGGTTATTAAAGGGGATCAGAATGCTGGATGAGAATGTTATCTAATAGAGTTGCGTGAAGCGAGGAAGAGAGAGATGGGAAAAGATGCGACATCCCCAGTCCGCATCAAAGAACCTACCTTGTAGCAATTACAGGGTAGACCCCGCACTAGCGAGCATAGCGGGGCACGTAGAGAAATGGATCCCAGAAAAGCTAGTGCAGGGGAGAATAGAGTGGTGCCAGTGGAAGTAACGGTGCCAGTACCTATTAACCTGAAAGATCCGAACAAATGGTGAATGTGGGTTCGCAACTTAGTGTGACGGTTCAAAATTCCCTGATATCATTCTTGAAAGCAAATCTGGACGTATTCGCTTGGACTCATGCTGATATGTGTGGAATATCCCCAGAAATTACAGTACATACTCTGAATATTGATCTGAAGTTTACACCAGTAAAACAGAAAAGAAGAACCCAGGGTCCTGAAAGGTCAGCAGCGTTGAAAGAAGAGGTAGACCGACTCATGGAGAATGGTTTCATTAGGGAGTCTACTTATCCGACTTGGGTTTCAAATCCAGTACTGGTTAAGAAAGCTAATGGGAAGTGGAGAGTATGCATCGACTTCTCAGATTTAAACAAAGCCTGCCCCAAAGACTGCTTCCCTTACCCAGGATAGATCAGTTGGTGGATGGAACAACGGGGCATGAATTGTTATCTTTCATGGATGCTTACTCCGGATACAACCAGATCATGATGCATGAGCCGGATAAGGAGGACACGAGCTTCGTCACCGATGTTGGTCTCTACTACTATAGAGTCATGCCCTTCGGACTTAAGAATGCAGGGGCAACTTACCAAAGACTCGTCAATGCTATGTTCAAGCGACAGATTGGAAAAACTATGGAAGTTTATGTTGACGATATGCTGGTGAAATCAAAGAAGGTAGTAGACCATATGGATCACTTGGCAGAAATGTTTGCAATCCTCCGAAAGTACGGAATGAAACTTAATCCTTTGAAATGTTAGTTTGGGGTGGAGTCCGGAAAGTTCTTAGGTTTCATTATGAGTGCTAGGGGCATTGAAGCTAATCCTACTCAGATTGCTGCCTTAAAAGAAGTCAAAGCTCCTAGAAAGAAGAAGGAATTGCAAAGTCTTAATGGAAAAGTCGCTGCCTTGAGTCGATTCATTTCCAAAGCTACTGATAAATGCATTCCATTCTTTGATGCTCTGAAGAAAGGAAGGAAATTTTTTGACTGGACTCCTGAATGCCAGAAATCTTTCGATGAGTTGATTCGTCATATGGAAACGCCTCCAATACTTTCTAAGCCCGACGATGGTAAAGATCTTTTCGTATATTTGGCAATCTCATCTCATGCTCTTAGTGCAGCGTTGGTACGGGAAGACGTAAAAATTCAGCGCCCGGTCTATTATATCAGCAAAAGATTCACTGGGGCAGAGATGAATTATTCAAAATTGGAAAAGCTCGCCTATTGTCTATTAATTGCATCAAGAAAATTGAGGCCATATTTCCAAGCTCATCCTATCAAGGTCCTCACTGATCAACCTCTGAAGCAAGTCCTATTTCGTCCTGAGACTTCGGGTCGTCTTTTGAAGTGGAATATTGAACTCAGTCAATACGACATCACTTTCATACCTGGAGAGCAATCAATGGACAAGCTTTAGCAGATTTCATCATAGAATGTACAGATAAAAGTGATAGTGAGGAAGAGACGACCGATAATACCCCAATTCAATGGAAATTATATGTTGATGGTGCAAGAAACGATTACTGTTGCGGAGCTGGGGTTGTGCTTGAAACCCCTGAAGGGCGGTCATTGTGCTATGCATTGAGATTGGAATTCCCTTCGGAAAACAATGAAGCAGAATATGAAGCTCTTATTGCTGGCTTGAAAATTTCTAAAGAATTGAATGTCAAAGTGTTGCAGATCTTCAGTGATTCACAGCTTATTGTATGTCAAGTCAAGAAAGAGTTTCAAACTAAAGGAGGAAATCTGCATGCTTACTTGTCAAGAGCCTCGGAACTTCTCGGTGATCTTGACCATTATACGATAAATCATATACCTCGGGAAGAGAACATGAAGGAAGATTCTCTCTCAAAGTACGCAAGCATTGGCGAAGCTCAATTACTGGGATTGGTTCCTGTAGAAGTCTTATCAGCCCCAAGTATTGATGAAATGGAGATTGATTGGGTCATGACTGTTTCTTAAGCGCAAGAATCATGGATGACTCTGATAATGGAATATCTGCTCAACGGTTCTCTACCAGAAAATTCAAAAGAACGACAGAAGTTGCTAAGAAAAGCCTCTAGATATATAATTCAAGATGGCCGATTGTACAAGCAAGGATTCTCAATGCCATTACTCCGATGTGTGACCAAGGAAGAGGCTAAGACAATTGTAGCTGAAGTACGTGGAGGAGAGTGTGGAGATCATTCAGGTGGTCAAACTCTAGCAAAGAAAATTCTCCGTTATGGGTATTTTTGGCCAGACATTAATCGTGATGCTGCAAGCTATGTCCGAAAATGTGACCGATGCCAGAGATTTGCAAAAATCCCAAGAGCACCTTCCACCGAGATAACACAGATAGTCAGTCCGTGGCCGTTTGCTATTTGGGGGCCTTTGCCAACCGCCAAGTCCGGAATCAGATATGCTATTGTTGTTGTTGATTATTTTACTAAATGGGCTAAATCTGAACCATTAGCTACTATTACCTCTAAAAAGATGTTAAACTTTGTAACTAAGAATATCATTTGCAGGTATGGTGTGCCTCAAAAGATAATCACAGACAATGGAACCCAATTTGAAAGTGAAGAGCTCCAAGATTTTTGCAAGCGATTCAAAATCCAAAAAAGCTTCTCAACAGTGGCTCATCCGCAGGCAAACGGAAACAAAATTATCAAATCAATCATCAAAAAACAGCTGGAAAAAGCGAAAGGTGGTTGGGTCGATAAGCTACCACCAGCACTATGGGCATATAGAACTACACACAAAACTGCGACTGGGCACACTCCATTTTCATTGGCATATGGATCAAAAGCAATGATTCCGGTGGAAATAGAAGTCCCTTCACATAGAAGAATTCATTTCAACCAAGCTGAAAACGAAGAGTTGCAACTTGAAGCACTTGACTTCCGTGATGAAAAAAGGGAAGAGGCTCAACTCAGAATTGCAGCCCATCAGTAAAGAATTGCCAGGCACTTCAATTCCAAAGTTCGCCAACGCAGCTTTGAGATTGGAGATCTAGTCTTGAAAAGGGTCATGACATCAACAGGAGTGTTCGCCCCAAACTGGGATGGGCCATATGTCATAGGCAAAAAACTTCTTGATGGCACTTTCAAACTGACAACTGTCGAAGGAGATCCAATTCCAGGAGCTTGGAACAGCAATCACTTGCGCCCATATTTTACTTAAAAGCTTTACTGAAATACTATAAAAGAATTGTGGATGTATGATTCTTGTATTGAAAGCCATTGTAAAGCCAGTGCAAGTGAATAATAAGAACTATAAAGTGGATGTAGGCCCGGTTCTTGGCCGAACCACTATAAATCTTGTGTTCTCTACTATTATAAACTGCCTGTTTTATTTCAATATATAAAATACTTTAATTGTATTGCTAAAATATCGATTTAATATTGCAGGCCATTAAAACAGAGCTTACCCATCACAAGACCAAGCGATCCCTGACATCACTCAACAAACGAATGTTCAGCCACAAAAAATTCCAGACTCAAATCCTATATAAGGAGTGCTTTAAGCAAACTGTTAGTGGTTCCGCCGGAGTTGGACCATTCCTAACTAATTGTGATCGTTTGTGCAAACGAACATCCGATTAATTAGCTTGTGTCTGCCCCTGCGAACTCATCTAACAATGAAGTACACTTCTTTGGATAAAATAAATTACTTGCAAAAGAAAGGAATGTGTGCTTGAAAATGATAACAGGGAACCGTTGATATGAGCAATTGGCGAAAAGACATGGGCGGGAAGGCAGGAAACAACAAAAGACCTCTTCGGAGGCACAAGCCCTCTTCGGAGGCACAACTCTTCGGAGGATAAAGACCACTAATGGGACTTGCCAGAAAAAGAAAGTTCGCTTTCTCAACCAAAAAAGATTGGTGGAATGACCGGTGGCACAAGGAACTCGTTAACTAGCTGAGTACGTTTGTGCAAACAAACATCCAAGTAACTTGTGTCTGCCCCGTGAATCCATCCAACCATGAGAAAGAAACTTCTAGGAAAAAGCCCTACTCGGAGGCACACATTTCACCGTGATCTGAAATAAAATTTCACACGAGTTGAAAGGTGAAAAGACCTCTTCGGAGGCACGCAATCCACCGAGATTTGAAATAAAACTTCGCAAGTGTTGGAATGTGAAAAACCCTCTTCGGAGGCCCACTTCACCAGAGTTGAAATGCTAAAAGACCTCTTCGGAGGCACACATTTCACTATGATCTGAAATAAAACTTCACATGAGTCGAAATGTGAAAAGCCCTCTTCGGAGGCCCGATTCCCAGCGAACAGGGAAAAAACAAAAGCCTCTCCCCAGATGCAGAAACAAAATGCCCTCTTCGGAGGCCCGTTTCCCAGCGAACAGGGAAAAAACAAAAGCCTCTCCCCAGAGGCAGAAACAAAAAGCCCTCTTCGGAGTCCCGCTTCCCCGCGTACAGGGAAAAAACAAAAGCCCTCTCCCCAGAGGCACATACAAAAAAAAAGCCCTCCTCCCAGAGGCACAATCAAACAAAAGCCCTCTTCGGAGGCACAAACAGGTGGAAGCCCTTTTTCGGAGGCCCACTTTACCGCGTAGGAAAATTCACTTACCGAAAATAATTTCACTTACCGAAAATAAAAGTGACTTTCTCTGAAAGTGAAGTGTAAAAACTTCTCCATAAAAAAAAGAGAGAAAGAAAGAAAGAGAAAACTTCTCCAATACGAGGCGCATTCTACTAAATCAGAAAAATATTTCCTTAAAATGGAAAAATTATTCTATAAAGTACAGATGCAAACCTCCTTCGAATGGAAAAGTTGTTCTCTAAAGAAAGAGTACAAGTCTTCTCGAAACAGAAGAGTTGTTCTCCAAAGTTTTGCCAATGTGAAAGAGATTGCAATAAACCATGGTATGGGGGCACTATAATATAGTTACAAAAATAAAAACAATGCTCATGCAACATACCATAGGTTTACTGCAACATCACACAGAGAAAATAAAGAAACTTGTATGAAAAAAATAAATAAATGCATTCTCAAATACAGACAGAAGTATGTACAAGTAAATGAATCATTTTATTCCATACTATAAAAAAATTATACATGTGCAGGTTTCAAAACAAAAGAAGGCGGGGACCGGTACCCGCACAATCTCCGGTCAACACCAGTCTTTATATATACAAGCAAAAAAGCAAAAAAAGCGAGACGAAAAGCATAAGTACCAAACCCATCACTTCTTCCTGCCACCTTTCGAGCCTTCGCCTGACCGGATGATTAACTTTTTGGGTCGGCTTGTGAGAGTAGGGGAAGAAAGAGGAAGGGGTGCAATTGGACTTTCTTCTGCTTTTTCTTCGCCGGCAGAAGCTTCTCTCCTTTTCTTTGAGACTCCATGCTTCCCCTTCTTCCTTGAAGAGGACTCACTACCCAGAGTGAAAAGTGCAGACAACTTTATGTCATCAGAAATAGTTTGCGCCGGGGTTCTTTCGCCTTCTTCAGGTTCCTGGCCTTCTGTTCTTGTGAAGCGACCGGGTCATCCAAGCCTTGAAGAGCTTCTATCTACTCCTCTTGTGACCCCGGTTGAGAAACAGATGGAGGAGTAATCTAAAGAGGCGGAGAGGAAACAACTGGAAGAGGGGAAAGCTGAAAAACACTTGGCGCTTTCACTACAGGAGAAGAAAAGTTAACGTCAGTATCTCTCATAAAAAGAGGAGAAAGTGTCGCGTCAAGATTTAAGTAATAATCAAAAAGTTCATCAAGCTCATGTGAAGTAAACAAGCAGTCCACTTGAGCGAGATCAACATTGAGGTTACCTGGAGAAGTAGGCTTTACTATGTCAACTTCAAAGTCCTGTGCTTCAGTGATTTCTTGAGCCTCATATCCGGTGCGGGTGGTGGCACTTTATATAACAGCTTGAGCAGGAGGTGGAGAATGGGAACTAGAGCCAACAATATCGATGTCGGTCGAAATGGAAGGTTGAACTGGGTCGGTTGAAGTTGCCTTCCCTAAATGTTCTCCTTCTGCCATTTCGGCTCTCTCTTTGGCGAGCTTTTCCTTTCCCCTGGCAAGAGAGACACATGCATCATCATCTAGATAGTGTGCCATTAAGTCTACTTCAGCATATCCGGCTTCTCCAAGCATATCAAGTGCGGCTTCCCACACTTTGGCCAAAGTGATTTCATACTCCGGTCCCAAAAATTTAAGGCTACCGCGCCCTTGAACACTATGAATGTAAAACTCAAATAGAGTGGAGCTGACTTTGGCTTTAGTTTCCATATGAGATTCTTCGACTGCCGCTTTGCTGGCAATAGCTTCATCACGCTCCTTTTCAGCTTCAGAAAGTCGAGCTTTTAGCAGTTCAATTTCCAAGTTCTGGAGCTGGTTTTTTCTCGCAGTTGGGCAACGTCAGCTCGGTAGTTTTCTACAGCTTGCTGCTGTGCTTCAAATTTAGCTTCATCGTCTCTCTGTGCGGCGTGAGCATCTCTCACCTGTTTTTGAAGCACCTCTTCTCTTTGGGAATAGGAAGTGGAAGAAGTGGCGAGCTCTTCTTTAAGTTCTTCAACTTCCGCTTCAAGCTTCTCGTTGTAAGCGTCAATACTCTTCATCTCTACATCATGCTGATCGAGTGTTTTCTGCCACTCGGATTTGTCATTTTCCATAGTCAACATGGCTTCGAGATTTGCGTGGTTTACTTTTTGAAGCTCGTGAACAAGTTTCTGCCAACCATACATTCTCTCGATATCGAGTTTGACGGCTTCAAGATTTTGCAACATGGCTTGCTTATCGATGGGACTAAATCAAGGTCGAAACGCACTCCCTTTAAGCACCAGTGCGGTAACCGACTTTGAAGAGTAGTCGGACCCTGTCCAACATGATACGGGGGCCTACTTATGATTGTTTGAAAATCAGCTCTTTGAAGGGCGGGAGAGCGGGAAGGAATTTCCAAAGAGACGGAAGCAGCGGGCTTTTCTGAAATTTGAGATGTCGGTTTTTCACCAAGTTTGACCCATCTACTCGGATCCTCAGTGACATGGCTTTTTCCCTTGTCATCACGGGATTTTCACTTGTGAGAATCATCCTCTCTCTGGGAAGAATCATGTTGTTCGTCCCGTCTCCCGTAGCGTTCTTCATAAACACGCTTCTCACGAGCTTTCCTCGCAGCACTTTCTTCGTCGGTTTTCCAGGAGGCAGGAAGATACCACTTGGGGTCATAAGAGCCGCGCCTCCCAAAACGTTGGAAATCATCGTAGTAGGAACCACTTCGTCCCATTGGAGAATCTGAAAATGAAAAATAAGAGATAATTTCAGAAATCTTCAAAGCAAGGAAGTTGAATGCATATAAGTACTGAAAAGTCCTAAGTGTGTGTAACGTGCAGACTATGCACGTCAAACTACGAACCACTTCTTGGTTGGGGGTGATGATGGATTTTACAGCTAGTGTCAACTCTTGGGCTGATGGAGTTTGTTGCAGGACGGATGTCGCTTCAAGTGCTGGAGAAGTAACTTTAGCAGTGATAGGATCATCTTTAAAAAGCTCCTGTGAAGTAATCATAAGGTCGCTCAACCCCTCAAAAGTATCATCACCGCTGTGCTTGGCGGGACTCGTTCTCTCAGTTCCTTAGTCACCAGATTTCCTGGATGGTTGGGGAGGTTCCTCTTCTTCGATGACCGGGGCAAGTGCAAGTTTGCCGGATGGCCCCGCAACATCAATTGAAGTAGAACACTTTACCAATGAAGCCTCAACAGTATATTCTTTCGGTGTAAGTTCTTCGGCGGAAACTGGGGCTTCCGATGTCCCTACTGGAGAATCAGGGACTTCATGATGCTGAGTAGATCGGGAAGGATGCAGAAGTCCAAATTAGTGAAGAAATTCATCTTTCAGCAAAAACTTAATCCTTCTTTCCTCAACCGCCACGGCGCTTAATCTTTCAAAAGTCGGCTTGTGACTGGGATCTCTAGAGGGAGGAGGAAGCGTTGTAAAAGAAAAGAATGAAATTAGCACCTGACAACTCGGACTTTGAAAAGATCAAATGGAAAATGTGGGAATAAGCAATCTTACTTTCTACTCTCTAGATGTTGTAAAATCCTGGAGGGCGACGAACGAAGAAGAATTGATTAAAGAACCCGTGGGCGCTTTCCGGAAGATCGACGATCAATATATGGTTCCTAGCGCTTCTCACGAGTGTTATAGAGGGATGATCTTTGTTCTTTGTGAATGTGCACAAGTAGCAGATTTCTTCAAAGCTCGGAAGACGATCAAATGTCCTCCTGAACAACACACAAAGTCCCATTAGGATGGCGTGGCCGTTGGGATCCAGTTGGAAAGGAGAGATAGTTAATCGAAGAAGGAGTTGTTGAAGAAAGTCATTGAAAGTAGGAATGGCACCTCATAGGCACATCTGAATTGACAGCAATGAAACCGAGAGGTGGCCTGTCAGCACTATCGTTTGGCCCAGGAAGCAAAGCGTCTGCTTCAGCAAGACCAAATTGAATACGTAATTGGTTGAATGCCCGCTGACTCATGGTAGTTGGACTTCTTTCTGGAGGATTATCCAATGGATTGGCTATCGGGAAGACCCCTTTAGCTTGCTCTATTATCTCTTCTTGAGAAGACATTGTACACAAGGGATATTCAAATATGAAGGTGCATGTTTCCTAAATGTGTGAAGTGTTGTGCAAAACTAACAAAATGACAAGCAAATATAACTGAAATTAAACTAATATGCATTTGCCAATTTTAAAGTTTCAGGGCTTGTTGTTTTAAGTCCAAACACAAGTGCAATGTTAATGCAAACAAATCAGTCTTAATTGATTAATATGGCTTTGCTTTAATACTTCACTTGAATTTGTCGATTCACAGCATTTCATATAATTTCTTTAAGTTGATTATCTTTTATCGACTAATCTGTCATTCGATGTGGGCGATCAGTGGCAGTATAGTCGTCCCATTTTTCTGCAAATGTTGTATTTAAGAGGTTATTAGCGTTAAAGTTAATGAGATCTGTAAATAAGTGCAACAAGTTCAGAAATGTTATCTCGGTAGTTCAAGTTGGGAATTCAATTCAGCAATGTCATGTTCATTCAAGTTGAAAGGAGTTCAAGGCAATGCAAAATAGGCTAAGTCCTAGGTCGTTCAAATTTCATATCCGACCTACGACCTATGCCGCAAGAAGTTAAGTCATTATTCTACTAGGTCGCTTGTCTTTAAAGTTTCATGGAAAAGGCAGTGCAAATCCGGCTAGGTATTAGGTCGCTCGAGCACACACGCGACCCAGAGCTTAAGTCACAGGATGATAGGTCGCAAAGGGCGATGCCACGAGCAGTTAGGTCGTGAAGGTTAGCTTAGGTCGCAGGAAGATAAGTCGTGAAAGGACGATCCACGAACAGTTAGGTCGTGAAGGTTTTTAGGTCGGTTAAAGTCACTAGGTCTCTTCTGACACAACTCGGCAATATCAAACTCCTCCCATCAAAACACTTATGACCTTCTCTCCACTCATCAAATGCCGCATGTCCATCCCCTCCAATTCACCAGATACGTTGCAAACCCTTTAACTCGAAACCTCTTCGTCTCCTCCACACCTCAAAAAACCCACAATCAACTCCCAGTTCACTCATAAACTTCATAAAACCCTAAGACAACGCATTTTCAAGAATAAAACACTTGCCAACAATCGACAATGATCGAAAAGCAAAACAAGGTGTAGTCTCCTAACACGGTAACAAGAATTGCAGGAAGTTGGTTATGGAGGAATGGTAAACGTGGCGACCGAACGATCAAGTTTACCTAAGTTTGCTGGTGAAGATGACGATCAGAGGCGCAAGGGGAGGAGTTTCGCTTCAATTCTCGAGCTTGGATGCAACAGTGACGGCAAAGAAATAAGCAGTAAAGTGAGAAGGAGGAAACGAGTTAATGGATTATATAGGGGGAGAAGAGAAAGGCAAATAGAAATGCGAGTTAGCTTATCTCTTAGGTCGCTCACAACCTAGCAAAATTAAGTCGAAGCACACGACCTATGGCATAAGCGTATACTTTGAGGGGCAAATGTTAACTCCTCTATTCCACGGCTCAGCGACCTAAGGAAATAAGCGACCTGAAAGAATTAAAGACCCCCAACGACCTAGCGACCTAAAGGGATCGCGACCTAGCGACCTAAGCTTATCAACGACCTAACCATCAACACAGGGCAACAACATGTCATAGCAAAGAGGCTTCGCGACTTAACAGGCTAAAGGTACAAGAGATCTGCGACCTAACGACCTATGGACTAAAGCGACCTAACGACCTAGTAGCTAAACGACCTAGCGACCTAGAAGATCCAGCGGCCTAGCGAGTTATCACGGAATGAAGCCGCTTGCTTATAGGCCGCTCCCAACCTTAGGTCGCCAACCATCCTCCCCTAGGTCGCTCACGACCTAAACAATACCGAAGTAACTTCTTATGCCGCTTCCTCCTTTAGTCGTTGACGACCTATGATATGACTTGCCAGTTTATTCAACATGATCAATTGCGCTCTTGTTAAGCGTTAAAGACCGAGTCCACTAGGTCGCTCACGATCTACGACCTATCCAAGGTCGCTCACGACCTACGACCAAATTCAAAAAACTCCCTATAAATATCCCACCTACTCCAACTGAAAAGGGATCCTTTTGGCTCATTTCTGGAATGCCGACACTCTGCTGAATTCTCGACTCACTCGACACTTCAAACACGAAAAACATCTCAACGAACTTTAAGAGGAAATCTAACATATTCAACATGGATTCAAAGAGTTCTTCTACATCGGAGTTCTAGCTACCCGTACTATCAGTGTTGCAATCGAAGATTGTTGTAAAGTTGTAATTCATTAACCAATAAAGGAGATTAAAGTGGACGTAGGCTTAACTTGAAGCCGAACCACTATAAAATTGTTGTCTTTTACTGCTTTTTCTGTGACTTTTCTACTTACGTCTAATTCCCGTAATGACAGGTGGTGCTTTCACTTAATCTCTACTTACACTGGGGTGTTAGCCTCAATTTTAAGCGTTAACACTTAAGATTTCACCTACTGACAAGGTTGAAACCATTCAGAATGAATCATACCCTTAAACCTTGGAGCCATCCTCTAGACTCCCACGACTTCTTCGAAAAGGCTGCTTCGAACAGATAATCTGACCACTCTACTCAGATCGAAAGACCAAAAAGTGGAGTACTCAAACCTTTTGACAGAGTTGAAAGGTCAATAAAAAGGAAGTTTTACAATATCGACTAAGTCGAAAGGTAATCTAAGGAAGGCATTCACATCCTAGCACTCTCCAAAAAATTGAAAGAGACCGAGAAGGACTAAATTTTCCTATTAGATCAATTTTATGGTGTTGGAAAGTTTTCCTATTAGATCAACTTGGAGCGCTTGAAACAACAATGAAAGTAAGAGGATCAACTACAGTGGGAGTCTTCTATGGTTGGTCGAGATAAGCTTCAACAGTGAGATTCACCAAAGCTTATCATGATTTAAAGACTCCTTCCCCTCAGAGTCAAGAACTTTAAGTATTTTCGCTACTTTTATAGGTGGCTCCACCGTAGTTGATTTGACCAATTTTCTCTTGACGACCATCTTTGTCTTTACGAGAGATCAAGAAATGATGCACGAGAAGTCGAAGAGGGAGGAGCTGGACCAATGGCGGATTTTTTTAACCGGAGGAGCAACTGTGGAGATTTCAAACAGATTACAAGTCAGCAGAATAATTTGAGAAGAAACACGGCAATTGATGACAAGTGTAGCATTTATAACTTACTAGAGTGGTCGAGGCAAATAGGAGACATTGGGGAGAAATTTGTAGGATCTCCCAAAGAAAGGAAGCGTTTGCTTCAATATGTATGTTAGACCAAAGGAGGTTGGCTAAGAATCCTTTGACCGTTTGGAAGAAGAGAGTACTTTTGCAAATTTATGGGATTTAACAGGGTCAATCGGTTCCCAATCCTACTTAAAGCTACAATTAAGGACTCCACTATCCTCTTATCCACCTCATTTAGTTCTTTAGCAGGAACACCTTACAAAAAGCATAGATCAATGAAGAGAAGTAACTAGATAGAAGAAAAATAATGAAATCTTAGCTTGCATGGAGTAGAGAAAGTTCTGATAATGTTTGGGAAGCATCTGACAAAGAAGAACAGACTCTCCGAATCTCTAAATTTGTTCACTCCCTCATATATCACTTCTTGGAAGGATTTGCATTGAAGATTTGGTTGTTAAGCATAACCAACGGGACGAGGTGATTCGGTACTTCTACATTCAAAGAGGGAATGCCACACTCCAGTGCCATCGACTCCAAAGATAAAAGATAAGTGTACACATTAGGATATAGCTGAATCGAAGTAATTCCAAGATAAGCTATAAACCTAAACAAGATTACAGAAAAGGATGGAATCCACCATGGCAGATGTGGATTGTAGTGCGAACAAAGAATCCTTCAGAAGGGCTATAGATGGTGTCTTTTTCAGTAGGTGGGATGGCTTTCACCCCGATGATCCTGAAATCATTGAGGATCACGTCCACTTCATCCTGATGGGATATTAAGGAGCACTTGGAAGTAGTTTCAACCTTTTTAGGAGAACTCATGATTCTGTCAGGTGAAATTATTTCAGTAAGAAATTATAGTTGTTTATGAAATTAACATTCTTTCAAGGATTATTAGAAACCTATTACAATAATTTGAACATCAAACAAAACATAAAACATCATATTCTTGAAAGATTGTTAAAGTTAAAAAGATGAGAGTTATTGAGCTTTCGACAAAATCTAAAGGAAAATAGAAGTTAACACTTGACAAACAAGCTTTAACAATGTCGAAAGCCCAAGTATAAACATCTACTGAGCTTTCGATAGGGTCGAAAGGGAGGATTGAAACATATTTCTAACTGACACTCTTCAACAATGTCGAAAGCTTAATAGAAGCTTTGTTATTAGAAGGGAATGGTTAGAACCTACATAAAAATTTGGACAAAGTATACATTACCAACATTCATTAAACAAAAGGAAAGATCCTTTGACACTGTTGAAACCTACAATCTTAGTTTTACCAAGGGAAATGAATGCTATTGAAACCTTATATACCAATTAGGTCGAAAGGTTTTAAGTTTAAGTCATATTGTTAAAAAAAATGGACTTGGAACGTTGTGAAAACATTGGAGAAAGATGATTAAAGGAGGTTTCTACTTATTAGTTACAGGAGGTTCTGAAAGAATCGAAAGAAATACATGGTTTTGAAAGCCAACGAACAACTAAATTTCAATCAATGCAGTAGGTTTTGACGAAGTCGAAACGTTTTACTTGGTTTTTGAATTTTACAAAGTGTGCTTTCTTCGACCTAGTTTATAAAATATATCTATCCCTAACTTAAACAAATTTAAAGCAAGTTTATAAGAATGGATGAGAAACCTATGGGACAAAATTTATGCTTTTGGAAATGCGAGTTACGATTCGATAACCAACATCTTCGAAAGGTAATAGAGCCGAATGCACACAATTGCCTTTGAAGAGATCGGTTTCGTATGAACTAAATAATCTTTCGACAAGGTCGATAAAATAAGGCATTGGATTACCTTTCGACCCCATCAAAAGGGGCTGAAAAGTCAAAACAGTAAAATTCCAACCCAATCCCTTACGAAGAGATAGAAGGGTAAAATTCTAGCACCAAATTTTTGTTTCATATATCTCAAAACTTCTGGGCGAAGTTAACTGAAGATTCCTTCTTCCCTAATTCAGATTTTAACCCAAAAATTTAAAAACCATTAAAAAGAAGATTTAAATGTAAATCAACTACTGCAAATTTTGAAATCTTCGAGATAAAGGTTCGGATTCTCTAAAATAACGCAATAATAATAAAATCTGAATCGAATGGGTTCAAAATGAAAATAATGATAAGTACATCGAATCAAACCATTAAATTAAATCAAAGAAGGCTTTGGTCAAATTAAAACTCAAACCATTTCCAGTAAATCAAAATCAAAATTTGAAATCGCAACTGTAAAAGTTTGAGAAATCAAGATTTACTGTAAAATAAAAGAAAGTGGAAAAGATACGAGAAACAAGAAAACATATGCTTAATTAGATTTGGATTTTTTATAGAGGAAAATAAAAATTATCTTGAAGTTTGAAGAATTTGATTTTGCTCAAAGTTTATTTCCTTCGTAGGTAAATGAAAGAAGAGAAGAGGAGGTTGTGGTTTATAAGAGAAGTCGGCAAAGATGGTGAGCCGTTCGATTAGATTTAAATGAACGGTCCAGACTTACGCTGCAATACCAAAAGGCGGGAAACATTTAGGGTTATGAGATGATTGACCTGGAAATTCAAAGGCATCCCTTCACGGGGGGAAAATGTTACCAACATATGTCCTTTCGACCTTGTTGAAACCTGGTTGAATGGAATATAAAGGAGGACGAGAGAGAGAAGCTCTAGCCAGACTTTTTGAAGGAGTCGAAAGGATGCTGTAGCCAAAGTCCACAAGTATCACAACCTTTTGAAGGGGTCGAAAGGGTCAAAAGCACCCTTCCGCTTCAGTGACCACCTTTCGAAGCAGGTGCTTCCACATGCATGAAGACTTTTCGAATGAGTTAAAGAAACACCTTTCGAGGACAAGGAATGATATGCGTGCCAAACCTTTTGAAACCAAAAGTTTCGCCTTCACTCAACCCACTTAGAAACATGCCTTGGTCAGATCAACCCTTTCAAAAGCCAAACCAAGCCTTTTGAACCGGTCGAAGCCATTCATATCCAGGAAGGTTCCACATCAAGTCACAGACAAAAGTTTAAAAGAAACTAGTAGAGTCGAAACCATCAGTATTTCTACACCTTCCAAATCCCTGGAGAAAGCCTATCGATAGAGTCGAAAGCTCCTACAAAGCAACATAAAGAAGAAAGGCACAACCATCCTTTTCAACAAAGATGGAAGCATCTAAGCCCATTTGAAAGCATTCCAGAAGGACGCATTGGTGTTAAAGGAACCGAATGCACTCCAAAGACAATTCCGAAGCCAACTTTCGACCAGTTCAAAATCATTAGGTCAAAAGGTGGTGACCCGCATCTATAAATAAGACCCAATGGATCAGGTTTTTGGGATCCGAACTCATCCAATTTAAGCTTGCATTTTCTTAATTCTGAAAAGTTGTAACCCTAGTTTGTAAATCGAATTAGGGAAAGTTTTTCAATAAAGGCTTTCGGAGTTACCAAAAGGGAAATCTTCAATATTCTTGATTACTTAGTTGTTACAAAAAATTTTACTAGATCAAACTCTGTTTTTTGACCCCATTGAAAGGCCTCTTTCGACCTGGCCGAAACCCTTGCATTTAAAAGTAATCCCAGTTAATAACTCCAGGCCACCTTTCACTGGACCTCTGCCTCTAGTGGATCGAAATGTAAACCCAAGCCAGTTTTATCTTTAACTCCAGGTACAAATCCAAGTTACTTAAGATTCCAGCTTTCAACAAGGTCGAAACCATTGAGAACGAATCATACCCTTAAACTTTGTAGCCATCCTTTAGGCTCCTGCGACTACTTCGAAAGGGCTGTTACGAAGGGATAATCACACTACTCTATTAAGCTCGAAAGACCAAAAAGTGGAGTATTCAAACCTTTCGACAGGGTCAGAAGGTCAATACAAAAGAAGTTTTACAATAAGGACTGACACGAAACAAATCTAAGGAAGGCATTCACATCCTGGCCCCTCCAATAGGTCAAAAAGACCAAAAAGACTAACTTTTCCTACTAAATCAACTTTGGGTGTTGACAAGTTTTCTTGTTAATAAAGAAACATGTTAATATTGCTTTCTATTATTTATGATAATATACACTAACTGCTTAAAGTTATGTCCAAAGTATGTAATTGGTTAAAGTAGTTTCCTTAAAGAGAATGGAATTATTTGTTTAAATTAAGCACATTTCAACATCTAAAAGGGATATGATCATTAGCAGATATGTTAATACATGTTCAGTAGTAATATGGTTTGAGTTTAGAATCATATATGTGTATGACATGCGAATGACACTAAATGTTGAATTGAATACGAAATTGACAGTATAGCGATAGTCGCTATAAACCCATTTTGAAATCCATTCAGTTTAATTTGTGAAAAGTAGCGATTTAAGAATTTATTTTGATAAAACTTGTTTTGGTTTATTCATATAGTTATATAAGTGTTCGAAAATAATAATGTATATTTTTGAAAAGTTATAGATAATATAAACAAAGCTAAAAAGTTTGAAGTAAAAAGGTCGCTAACACTTATAAATAACTTGTTTTTGGAAAATAATGTTTATTTTTGTAGAAACATTCTAGGGATCTTCTTTACATTTTTAACAAGTTAATAATATATTATAATTATTGCAGAAGTTTTCCTTGATTCATTTGATAACTATTTGAACAAAGTGGCAGAAGTTATAGCGAAATAGTCGCTATATATACCTTTCAGTAAAATAACTTATTTTCAAGAATTAATATAAAATAGTTAATATATATACTTTGAAATTTTTCTTAAGCACCCAAAGTATAGCAACTACTATAAAAGGAATGGATAAAAAATTATTTATTAACATCAAAATCTAGGTGCAAAGTTGTAGCAAATTCACATTAAATGATAGCATGGGACATTTTGTCGCTCTTTTGATGTATTATCCTTGCTTCTGAGACACTTTTGAGCTATTGCGAAATATTTTGGTAGCACTTGTAGAAATGCTTTCTTTGCTATTTGAAACTATAATTTGTTTAAAATGATATTTAAATTATGTATTATTCGATAATATTTTTAGGTTTTTTAACTTATAATAGAATGTTCTAAAATTGGTTTCAAATTTAAACGTAATTTTAAAAATTAATTCTGAATTTTTAAACTAAGTAGCTTTTAAAATAAAACTCAATTTTCTGTTTATTTAAAAATTCCATATTTTCACATAATATTCAATATAAATGATTATCATATTTTTAAGTAGTTTTTTAAGCATTTTATCATACTAATAAGTATTTTAATGATATATATATATATATAAGAGTTTTAAATATTAAATTGAGTATTTTATAAATGTAATAATGGAGATATGGGTTTTAAACACTTATATTAAAATAACTAGTTTTATGGAATTAATTAAAAGTGTATTACCTTAATTAATAAGCATAGATATGATTCGATCTTTAAATATTGCTAAGTTCATAATAAGTAAAAATATGGTTTTGGGTTGATGTAAATAGTGTGTTAGTAACATTTAGTTTTAACCCTTATTACAAATTATACTTCGAGATATTATAACACATTATCGTAAATATTTTAAAGATCACTATAAAATGAATGATTTGGGCTTGTTGTGATAAATGTTTGAGTAACAATTCTCTTTCACCCTTAAATGTTCTTAAAATATAACTAAACCTTTAA
Source organism: Allium cepa (assembly GCA_030765085.1). NCBI lineage: Eukaryota > Viridiplantae > Streptophyta > Magnoliopsida > Asparagales > Amaryllidaceae > Allium > Allium cepa. The sequence continues at coordinate 377,880,375 of CM060942.1, read as the reverse complement.
AAGAGAGTTTAAAGGATAATGATTAAATGTGAAGTGTTTTGGGTGGTTGTAAACAGTGTTTTTAGTTACATCTATTTTTGACTCTTGAATTATATTTTAAAGTGAAATAATTTTACAAGTATAATTAGATCTTTAATAATGGAGGTTTCAAAGATAATAACAAGTACTGAAATCTTTTATAAAAAGATAGGAAAAGTTATAAATAAAAGAGAAGGGGTTTATAGTAATAATGTTTTAGTAATATTTACTTTTAACCTCATTATTACATTTATGTAAGTAAAACTTGTTAAGTGATTTGTGAATATACTTATACTATGGAGATAAGTGTATGAATACTTCTTAAGTATTAAAAAGAGTACAAGCTTATAATAGAGTGTGTGTGTGTGTGTATTATAAAGAGAAATTAAATGTATACACACACAAGTATATAAAGGAAGTTTTATTTAATAAAGGAATATCAATTAATAAAGGAAGTTTTGATTAATGAAAGATTTTTTATTTGATAAAAAGATGTTATCTCTAATAAAAAGAGTTTTTGATTAATAAAGGATAATTAATTTAAAAAGGATCAAAAATCGTTTTGGTGACTTGATCATGCTTTGAATGAATTGACGGTGCCTATATGTTTACTTGTTTATAGAGAATATATGAAAATTAGTACGTTTATGTGATCATTTACATTACTATGGGATAAGATCAAATTCATTGACCAAACCTTGAGAGACCGGATCCGTATGTGTACTACCTATCGAAGACCACATCAAGGCTAAGATACGTGTTCTATGTTTTGGAAATGGAATGATGGAATCAATGCATGGTCTCGAAATCTATTGATATGGTAGAATCCATGTGGGATTCGATATTTTTCGAGTAAGGAAGATAAGATGTTGAACATAGCCTTGACAACAAAAATTGACTAAACACATAGTAGATTGAACAATACTGAGGTTTAGCTGACCTATGAGGGGTACATCAACTCCATATCTAGAGTATACTTATATATATGTTTTGCACGGGGAGTTGATGGTAGTTGGTACGCATTGCTCATGAGACTGTTCAGGAGATGTCCTAGTTGTCTTTACCTTATGTATTTTTTATCTAGAGATATACGATGCTTAGAATGTAGTTTTTGATCCTTGTCATAACTGATCGTTCTCAGTTTACTAAGGAGTTCTCCATGGAAAATCCATTCATACTAATGTCCTTTAGTGACTTTGTATACCTAAATATCCTATTAAATGTAACCAATGTAACCATTTCATCTATGTATATATTTATATTGGACACCCTAGACGTTATTATAATATCATTGGAGTTGCTAATGGAATGATTTGGTTATTGTAAGGAAAAATCCCTTTCCGTGTTTATGGAGTGGTCTTACGAGATACTTTTATTTTAAAAAGGTTTTATAACATTAAATAATCCAAATGACTTTAGTTTTCATGTTGATTTACAGGACTGACCTAGATGTTTATTTTTCTTATTATGCTCAGGTCATCCTCTTGTACATTTCAAGATTTCTTTGATGTTCATTAGAGCTCTTGGAGAGGAGTTGGATGATTGCTTACCGTAGTTTTCCATTTTCTACAACATTGCTTTTTGATATTTATCAACAATTATAAGGACAGGTACCTATATCTGTCCAGTATGATGTTAGGTTAGTTTGCTCTAATTATTGTATAGTTATTAAAATGTTATTTTTGTGAAGATCTATGGAGATATTACATGTTATCGTTCCGCCATGAGATTCTAATGTTTCTATTCTCTTCTTTCTTCTTTGTTTTCTTTTCTTCTATTTCTTTTAATGTAACATTCCTGAAAATCAACCACGTTTAATTTGACAACTAATTTAATTTTGGAATTAAATTGTGAATTTATTCGTGAATTAATTAGAAAAATCCTAAAATAAATAAAATTGGATTTAAAAAATAAATATTGATTTAAAGATAAATAGAAATTTGATTGGAAATTTAAGAATAAGTATTTCATAAACAAATATTGAATTTAAAAATAAAATGTATTAAAAATAAAGTAGAATTTTAAAAGCTTTAAAAAGCTAATAAGAGTTTGTTTTCTAATTTTTTTCCAAAATATATTAACATTTGGAAGATGTATTAATTTTCAAAGTATTAATGTACTAATTTTCAAAATATTATTTTTAAGATTTAATCTTCTTATATATATATACTTATATAAATAAAAGTGATCATTTGTTGATATGAAATAAAAAATTTAAATCATTCTTTTCTTTTTATAAAGTTATACAAAAATAAATAATAAATAATGTATGAATGTAGAATGTATATATATATATATATATATGTATGTATGTAAATATAGTGAGCTAAATTAAAAGTTGTAATGTGAAAAACAATGGAGATTAAAAAATATTACTTGTGTAAAGATGGATATAAATGATGATATAAACAATTTTGAAATGGAGGCATATGATACATATAAAAATATATTTACATGAAGGGTTAAACAAAAATTTACAAAATAAACTAGATCAAGGATTTAAACAAATTTTTTATAACTTTTAACAAATGTAAAACATGCAAAGAAATAATGGTACAAGTGTTAGTCATGTGGACAAGTGGCAAAGAAAAGTTATTTTCTTTTGAATTTAATTTTGAATACATATAAAAAAAGAAAGAGAGTAACCAGGCTGAGGAATTCAATAGTCTCTTCATCTCTATTTTCAAAATCTAAAAATTCAAAAACAGAAAAGAAACTTGGAACACATAAACAAAATCATCTTCAACTCAAGAAATTCGAATCCTCCTCAATCAAAAATTTAAAACCAAAAGTTAAAACAAGAAAAAAAAAAGAAACAATTGCAAGTTTTCAAAAGTCTATAAATCATCTCAAGATCAAAACCTGAGAAGCAATTTAAAATCTTCAAAGACTGGGAAATATTAAGGCAAAGCATCAAGAAGTCAAGCCTGTGATCAAGCAAGTTCAAGCATGCAGATGGCAGCTTGACACCAATCAAGTACTGGAATTAAACAGCAGCAAATAAAACAAAATTCAAAGCTTAAGCCAAATTTTCATTTTCAGTATTCAAGCCTGAGTCTCTTCTGCTCCTCTCTGTTCTTCCATTCATAGTGAGTAAACCATTTTTTTACCCTGAATTTGTTGAAGCATTGGTTTGCATGTGATTATCTTAGAAATTTTAGGCTGGTCTGGTCATGTGTTATGCCTGGTGAATATATTTATGTGCATATACCTGATGACAGAAATATAACCTCTATTATAAAATTTACAGGCTTAAATTCTAAAGTTAAAAATCCAATTCCAATTGTTCTGATCATTTTTAACCAATAATGTGAAAATGAAATATGTTCAAAATCATCAGAATGTGATGTTAAAAATATAATTTTGGTGTAACATGGAATAGTTTTATCTGGGTGTGGAGATATAGTGAAAAATTCAAGCCCTACCCAATTTTCGATTTGCATGGAATCGAATTTGGATCACATCATATAAAACTACTTTGAAAATAATGATTTTTAAAACAAAAATTGGAATTTTTAGTTGCGTATTAGGGTGGCATTTGTGAGTTGAACAGAAAATGGGTTCTCTCGATTTCCTGGGGGTCTATCAAGTGTTGGACTTCGGGATCGAGGAGGTGGGTGCTGGAATGATTATAGATGGTAGGAAAAATGCAAGCAAATTTTTTATATTCATTAATGTTTGAAATTTGAATCAAAAAAGGGTTTAAACCCATTGTTTTGCAAATGGTAGTCACGAGTAAATTGCATCATAACCACGGCGATTCAGGCGACCGCATCTACGGTGATAGTTTCATGGTGGATCGGTATACGTTTGTTCAGAAGTGCGTGAGTACTGGCGCTGTGTAGCGATGGAGCGAAGGGAGTTTGGGTGATTGTTTTGGTTCATATTGATGGTTTGGAGGTCAGATTCGATTCTCGTTCGAATCGAAGGAGTTTGGGTGGTCATACGTGTGGACGAGGTGGATGTAGACTCGTCAGAGGTCGGCATGGGGTTCATCAACGACCAGGGGTGATGTGCACGTGGATCTGCATGCTCGCGTGCATCGTCTTGTTTCAGCATTTTGGAGTTTCTGGGGGAAGTCAATGGACTTGGGTCATAGCTCGAAGAGGAGCGTGATTTTCTCGAAGCAGCAGCAATGCGAGGGAAACTCGAAGTAAATCCTGGGAAGATGGTGAAAAGACTCGGGTCATTTGATTTGGTGCAGGGACAGTTTCAAATTTCAAAAAAAAAGTCAAGTTACTCTGAAAACAATTTTGTTAAAGTAGTTTTTTTTTGTAAATAAGAAATGTAAACTCAGTTTTAAATTGGTTAAGAAAGTTATTTTTAAATAAATTGTTTTAATTAACCTAGTTTTAAATGGGTTAAAGTAATTTTTTTTAATTAACTAAGTTTAAATTTTTTTTTCCATAAACATAGATTTTTTTAAAAGTTTATTTTAAACAAACTTAATGATATTTCAAGAAGTTAACATTAAGGGTGCTTTATAATTGTTAATTAACTTTTCAAGGTTAAGCTAAATTTTATTGATTGAGAAAATTATTATTGGAGTAAATTACTTAATGTAAGTAACTAAAGTAAATTAATTAATAATTCAAGTTAATTAATCAAGTAATTAATGGATGATTAAATAAAAATAATAATTACTTAGTGAAAGTAATTAAGAGTAGATAATTAAAGATTAAAGATTAATTAATTGAATATTAAGGGTTAATTACTTTAAAGAATAATTAATTAATGTGGTTCATTAATTAAGGTAATTAAATTAAGAATAATTAATTAGAAGTTGATTAATTTAAAGTGATTGAGAAATAATTATTAATTTAGGATTAATTAATTATTGTAATTAATTAAGAATAATTAATTAAGGATTAATTTTTAATTAAAAAGTAATTAATGATGAACTAAAGAATAATTGTAATTAATTAATTATTAATTAACCTTGACTAGGAATTATCCATAGGAAAATGATTCTAGTTTAGATTAATCGGATATCTTAATTGGTTTTATTTATGGATGAGTGTATTATATTAAATGCTGTGTATTGTTTGTCATCTCTGCTATGTGATGCTGTGTGATTAGAATTGTTTTAATTCAAGCTGTGATGAGTGTAATTTGTTTTTTATAATGCATTTATATTATCTATCTGTGATGCTGTGTATATAGATAAGCGTTATAGGATAAACCGCATATCGATATTGTTGTGACTACATCTGTAACCACTGATGATGTAAGCACGTGGAAATCGGTTAAGTCACAGATTTTTAAAATAGCTTTAAAATTGAATTTTCGAATCCAAATGGTTTTGGAAATGGATCGGATTTGAAGTGAAAATCTTTTGAAAGAGTGTTTTAAAAATGAAAGTTATTTTGAATAACTTAATAAAGTTTTGAAATTTAATAATTTGATTTAAATTTGATTTGAAGATTTGAAATTGAATTCTATGTTGAGAATTCATGATGTAAAAACGTCATAGAAGTTTATATGGGTTTTAAACCATTTTTAAAGTGTTGTTTTGGGAATTTGAATTTAACCAAAGTTTGAAAAACTTTAACTTGTATAAATGAAATTGGATATTTCCGAAATAAAACTGTTTGTTTTCAAATGATAAAAGCTTTCACATAAGAAATGAATTTCCAATTTGCATTAAAGAAATTTCAAGTTTGAATTGAAAATGGTTTTCCAAGTTATGAATGAATCTTTGGAAACAGTTTTGAAAGCTATAAATTAAATATTTGATTTAAAGATTAAATGAGTTAATCGGATTGAAATGGGAATTGTTTTGAAATTCGTGAATGGATATTTGTGAAACTGGGTAAACTTTGTGAAATGAATCTTTTTGTTTAAAGATTTGAAATGGTAATTTGGTTAAACCATTTGAAATAGTTTTGAATTTTAAAATTGTGACTTAACTGAAATCTCATATCCATATGTTTTTAAATATTGCGCTCATTATTCGGTTTAGCCGGGAGAGGACCTTGTGTTATATAACCCATTCCGAATAATGATAGGACATCATAGATAGCATTTGAAGACCGATGGTGAAGACCGGGTATTTGCGAGAACAATAGGATGATCTATCGATTGTCTCCGCACTGAGTAGCTACGATATAGAGATTCCCTAAGTGATGGGAAGTCCGATCGGGATTGTGAATATCCGGGTTTGCAAGGGCTTCTTCGGAAGTTCCTTCGGTTTTGTTCGAACCCGGAACATACTTGTATTGATGTGTGGCTGATATTACACTTTGAGATGTAAAATCGGTTTCTATCAAATACATTTATGTTTGGTAATGGAGATTTATTCTCTTAGCTTAACACACTTCTCTGAGAAGTACGAGCTAAGAGGTTATGTAGTTGATGGTTACTAGTGATACATTCCCAATTTGGTAAGTAGCATTTAAAGTGCTGCTGATCATTTGTTGATCAAAGCATGGCTTTGTGAAAAAGCGTAGCTTTGTGGATGAGGCCTCATCGAGCCTCACAAACCGATAATGGTCGAAACATGAAAGATGCGGTAAGGTTTTAGGGATAGCTCCCCTAGGGTATGTCCATTCCATCTGGAAAAGGGTGATATCATGGTATGGACCCAGATGCTTACTCACATGGACACTATAGTATATTTATTACCGTGTGATGTTGTTGGTGCAGAGGATCCTCGGATAAAGGTCGCAAACGACCTGGGGTGGCATATCTTAGGTTTTACTCCCCGGGAAGGGGTAACCGGCCTTTTGTTGGCAGAGAGCCGGGTAGGTTCTCGGGGCGACCCACAACTGACCTGGAGTTTATTGTTCCCTTCTTAAACTCTGGCTGCCCACAATTTTTCACACAGGCAGTCTAGACTTTGGTTTTTCAGATAGTCAGGTAGTAGATATTGTTTTGGTAGCCTTCAGCTTTCTGTTTGATACCTTTTGGAGTCTTCGGAGTACACGACTGCCCTTGCTTAGCTTTGTGCAACCTTGATGGAGATTCGAGCTTGGAGTTTTAGGGCTTTGGCTTTGGAGTTTGGATTGGAGTTGCAGTATTGGATTCTGTTGAGGCTTATCTCATATTGTGTCGTGTTCCGCTATATTTTATATTGTATATATCCTCTGATGTTGATGATTATCATTGTACCAAATTGATGTATCGGATATTGTATTCATGTTGTATCAATGATATCATCTTTATTTCCGCTGTGTTATTTATCATCTAACATTGTTGCAAGCTCCGACGATACGAATTTGATGTTGTTTGTCGGACATCCTGTTCGGGTCGTCACATTTGGTATCAGAGCTAAAGGTTGAGTAAGAACTTTAGCTGCAGAGTGTAATACATTAGATGGCTCATTAGAGATAGGGTTAAGTATCCCTAGAATGAGTACAACCAGTGGAACCGAAACCCAAATTACTTAGTCTATTCTCTTTATCTGTTGTTATTCTCTTAAATATTTCGTCTGAATGCCTAAATTGGTTTTCTTACTATTTACAGATAGTAAGAATGAGTGGAAGAAGAGGATGAGATAGGGGACGGGGAAGTACCACTTCAACCGGTCAAAGCCCTGCAACGACAGCTATTCCCACTCAATCTCAATCAAATCTGGTTGATTTATACCGAAGCTTTTCTAAACTTAATGGAAAGTCATTCACAGGCAAGGAAACCATTATCGAAGCACAAGCCTTGATCTGATCGTGCGAAAGGATTTTCAAGGGACTAAAGTTAGAAGATGATCAGGTGCAGTTGATAGCTTCCTGGAAACTCTAGGAAGAGGCTTTAGTTTGGTGGGAAACAGTTACATTGGATAAGCCAGTGGATGAATTTACTTGGAGTTATTTCAAGGAAGTGTTCGAGCAGCGTATATGCCGTCTGCTGGTATCTCTAGAATGTACCAGGAGTTCGGGGTTTGAAGCAAGGAGGTTTATCGTTTGAGGAATACCTGAACAAATTCAATGAACTATCTCGGTTCGGTCCAGAATTGGTGAATACACCATTAAAGAAGAATGAAAAATTTATTCGGGGAATGAACAAGGAGTTTCAGGAGAGAATGACTACTCACGTTAAAGGATCTTTTTCTGAATTAATTGATATGGGTTATAGATACGATACTCTGGATAAGCAGGAATTTCCAAAGGAGAATGGAGATACAAGCAATCTAAATTGGAGAAAAAGGAAGTTTGGTGGAAAGAAACCGAGGAGAAATAAAGGAAAGAAGAATATACAGAAGAAAAAGGTGAAAGATGTTACTTGTCTCAATTGCTTGGAAAAAAGTCATTACTCGGATAAATGTAAGAACCCTTGGAAGCCAAGAATGAGAGAGCCATTTATGAGGCCAGATCAGGAATATACGGGATGCTATTACTGCCACAAGCCGGGACATAGGATCAAGGACTGTCCAGCACAGAAGCAAGCTCTAGCAGCAAGGGTGTATGCGATCAAAGATGATTCTTCAATCTCAAGGGATGATAAAGGAAAAGAAATTTTACAAGGTAACTTTCTCGTTTACGATTAAAAAATTTGAGTTTTGTTCGACACATGGGAGCTATACATAGTTTTAATTTTCAACAAATCGTAAATATGTTAAATCTTGAATCTGAGACCGTAGTCGAATCAATTTTTGTCTGTTTTATTGGGTTTCGATATATTCTACGAACGATTAGTTATCCCTTCGAACTAACCAATACCCATATATACTTCGTAGATCAGATAACCTAATTGTTTCTTAATTGATTGAGTTGTTCTCAAATCTATTGTTGATATTCTAATTTGGTAAACCGAATGCAAAATGAATATTTCGATCTAATCTAATCGATCATTTCTTTATCTATCATTTATTCTTTCTCGTGTCCCTAGCAAATTTTGAGGACGAAATTTTTTTAAGGGGGGAACCTGTAACATTCCTAAAAATCAACCATGTTTAATTTGACAACTAATATAATTTTGGAATTAAATTTTGAATTTATTCATGAATTAATTAGAAAATTTCTAGAATAGATAAAATTGGATTTAAAAAATAAATATTGATTTAAGGAAATAGAAATTTGATTTGAAATTTAAGAATAAGTATTTCATAAACAAATATTGAATTTAAAAATAAAATGTATTAAAAATAAAATAGAATTTTAAAAGCTTTAAAAATCTAATAATAGTTTGTTTTCTAATTTTTTTTAAATATATTAACATTTGGAAGTTGTATAAATTTTCAAAGGATTAATGTACTAATTTTCAAAATATTGTTTTTAAGATTTAATCTTCTTATATATATACTTATAAAAATAAAAGTGATCATTTGCTAATATGAAATCAAAATTTTTAAATCATTCTTTTCTTTTTATAAAGTTGTAGAAAAATAAATAATAAAGAATGTATGAAAGTAGAATGTACAAAAATATATATATGTATGTAAATATAGTGAGCTAAATTAAAAGTTGTAATGTGAAAAACAATGGAGATTAAAAAAAATTATTTGTTTTAAGATGGATATAAATGAAGATATAAACAATTTTGAAATGGAGGCATATGATATATATGAAAATATATTTACATGATGGTTAAACAAAAATTTACAAAATAATTTAGAGTAAGGATTTAAACACAATTTTTATAACTTTTAACAAGTGTAAAACTGCAAAGAAATAATGGTACAAGTATTAGTCATGTGGACAAGTGGCAAAGAAAAGTTATTTTCTTTTGAATTTAATTTTGAATACATACGAAAAAAGAAAGAGAGTAACCAGGCTGATGAAATCAATAGTCTCTTCATCTCCATTCTCAAAATCTGAAAATCTGAGAATTCAAAAACAGAAAAGAAAATTGGAAAACAGAAACAAAATCATCTCCAACTCAATAAATTCGAATCCTCCACAATCAAAAATTTAAAACCAGAAGTTAAAACCGGAAGAAAAAAAGAAACAAATGCAAGTTTTCAAAAGTCTGTAAATCATCTCATGATCAAAACCTGAGAAGCAATTTTAAATCTTCAAGGACTGGGAAATATTAAGGCAAAGCATCAAGAAGTTAAGCCTGTGATCAAGCAAGTTCAAGCATGCAAATGGCCGCTTGACACCAATCAAGTACTGGAATCAAACAGCAGCAAATAAAACAAAATTCAAAGCTTAAGCCCCATTTTCATTTCCAGTATTCAAGCCTGAGTCTCTTCTGTTCCTCTCTGTTCTTCCATTCACAGTAAGTAAACCATTTTTTTAGCCTGAGTTTGTTGAAGTATTGGTTTACCTGTGATTATCTTCGAAATTTTAGGCTGGTCTAGTCATGTGTTATGCCTGTGTGAATATATTTGTGTGCATATACCTTATGATAGAAATATAACCTCTGTTATAAAATTTATAGGTTTAAACTCTAAAGTTAAAAATCAAATTCCAATTGTTTTGATCATTTTTAACCAATAATGTAAAATTGAAATAAGATCAAAATCATCAGAATGTGTGTTAAAAATTTAATTTTGGTGTAACATGGAATAGTTTTATCTGGGTGTGGAGATACAGTGAAAAATTCAAGCCCTACCCAATTTTCGATTTGCATGGAATCGAATTCGAATCACATCATATAAAACTACTTTTAAAATAATGATTTTCAAAACGAAAATTGGAAATTTTAGTTGCGTATTAGGGTGGCATTTGCGAGACGAACAGAAAATGGGTTCTCTCGATTTCCTGGTGATCGATCAAGTGTTGGACTTCGGGATCGAGGTGGTGGGTGCTGGAATGATTGTAGATGGTAGGAAAAATGCAAGCAAATTTTTATATTCATTGATGTTTGAGATTTGATTCAAAATAAGGTTTAAACCCTGCGTTTTGCAAATGGTAGTCGCGAGTAAATAGCGTCATAACCACGGTGATTTAGGCGACCGCATCTGTGGCGATAGTTTCGTGGTGGATCAGTGTACGTTTGGTCAGAAGCGCGTGGGTACTGGCGCTGTGTAGCGGCGGAGCGAGGGGAGTTTGGGTGAACGTTTTGGTTCAGATTGATGGTTTGGAGGTCGGATTCAATTCTCGTTCGAATCGAAGGAGTTTGGTTGGTCGTACGTGTGGATGAGGTGGATGTAGACTCGTCGGAGGTCAGCGTTGGGTTCGTCAGCGGCCAGGGGTGATGTGCACGTGGATGTACACGCTCTCGTACATCGGCTTGTTTCAGCATTTTGGAGTTTCTGGGGGAAGTCAATGGACTCGGGTTATAGCTCGAAGAGGAGCGTGATTTTCTCGAAGCAGCAGCAATGCAAGGGAAACTCGAAGTAAATCTCGGGAAGATGGTGAAAAGACTCGGGTCATTTGATTTGGGGCGGAGACAGTTTCAAATTTCAAAAGAAAAGTCAAGTTACTTTGAAAACAATTTTGTTAAAACAATTTTTTTTCAAAATAATAAATGTTAACTCAGTTTTAAATTGGTTAAGAAAGTTTTTTTTTAAAATAAATCATTTTAATTAACCTAGTTTTAAATGGGTTAAAGTAAATTGTTTTAACTACCTAAGTTTAAAAATGTTTTTTTCAATAAACATAGCTTTTTTTAAAAAGTTTATTTTAAATAAACTTAATGATATTTAAAGAAGTTAACATTAAGGGTGCTTTATAGTTGTTAATTAACTTTTCAAGGTTAAGCTAAATTTCATTGATTAAGAAACTTATTACTTGAAGTAAATTACTTAATGTAAGTAATTGAAGTAAATTAATTAATAATTCAAGTTAATTAATCAAGTAATTAGTGGATGATTAAATAAGAATAATAATTACTTAGTGAAAGTAATTAAGAGTAGATAATTAAAGATTAAAGATTGATTAATCGAATATTAGGGGTTAATTACTTTAAAGAATAATTAATTAATGTGGTTCATTAATTAAGGTAACTAAATTAAGAATAATTAATTAGAAGTTAATTAATTTAAAGTGATTGAGAAATAATTATTAATTGTGGATTAATTAATTATTATAATTAATTAAGAATAATTAATTAAGGATTAATTTTTAACTAAAGGGTAGTTAATGATGAATTAAAGAATAATTATAATTAATTAATTATTAATTAACCTTGACTAGATTTATCCATCGGCAAATGATTCTGGTTTAGATTAATCAGATATCTTAATTGGTTTTATTTATGGATATATTAAATGTTGTATATTGTTTGTCATCTCTGCTATGTGATGCTATGTGATTAGAATTGTTTTAATTCAAGCTGTGATGAATGTAATCTGTTTATTTATAATGCATTTATATTGTCTATCTGTGATGTTGTGCATATAGATAAGCGTTATAGGATATGCCGCTTATCGATATTGCTGTGACTGCATCTGTAATCATTGATCATGTTGCACTATTGTGTTAAACCCCTGGACTACATTATAAACACACAAATATGGATTGCATATGGAAATCAGTTAAGTCACTGATTTTTAAAATAGTTTTAAAATTGAATTTTCGAATCCAAATGGTTTTGGAAATGGATCGGATTTAAAGTGAAAAGTTTTTGAAAGGGTATTTTAAAAATTTAAGTTATTTTGAACAACTTAACAAAGTTTTGAAATTTAATAGTTTGATTTAAATTTAAATTCAAGATTTGAAATTGAATTCTATATTGAGAATTCAAGGTGTAAAAAGGTTATACAAGTTTATATGGGTTTTAAACCATTTTCAAAGTGTTGTTTTGGGAATTTGAATTTAACCTAAGTTTGAAAAACTTTAACTTAAATAAATGAAATCGGATTTTTTCGAAATAAAAACTGTTTGTTTTTAAATGATAAAAGCTTTCATATAAGAAATGAATTTCCAATTTGTATTAAAGAAATTTCAAGTCTGAATTGAAAACGGTTTTCCAAGATATGAATGAATCTTTGGAAACGGTTTTGAAAGCTATAAGTTAAATCTTTGATTTAAAGAATAAATGAGTTAATCCGATTGAAATGGGAATTGTTTTGAAATCCGTGAACGGATCTTTGTGAAACTGGGTAACTTTGTGAAATGAATCTTTTTGTTTAAAGATTTGAAATGGAAATTTGTTTAAACCATTTGAAATAGTTTTGAATTTTAAAATTTTGACTTAACTGAAATCCCATATCCATATGTTTTTAAATATTGCGCTCATTATTCGGTTTAGCCGGGAGAGGACTTTGTGTCATATAACCAATTCCCAATAACGATACGACGTTGTGGATAGCATTTGAAGACCAGTGGTGAAGACCGGGTATTTGCGAGAATGATAGGATGACCTATCAATTGTCTCTGCTTTGAGTAGCTACGGTATAGAGATTCCCTAAGTGATGGGAAGTCCCATCGGGATTGTGAATATCCGGATTCGCAAGGGCTTCTTCGGAAGTGCCTTCGGTTCTGTTCGAACATGGAACAGACTTGTATGGATGTGTGTCTGACATTACACTTTGAGATGTAAAGCCGGTTTCTATCAAATAAATTTCTTTTTGGTGGAGGAGATTTATTCTCTTAGGTTAACACCCTTAGTTGTTGGTTACTAGTGATACACTCCTAATTTGGTAATGTTTCATACGAAGTGCTGCTGATCATTGTTGATCAAAGCATGGCTTTGTGAAAAAGCATAGCTTTGTGGACGAGACCTCATCGAGCCTCACAAACCGGTAATGGTCGAAACAGGAAAGATGCGGCAAGGTTTCAGGGTTAGCTCCCCTAGGGTATGTCCATTCCATCTGGAAAAGGGCGGTATAATGGTACGGAGCCCAGATACTTACTCATGTGGACACTGTAGTATATTTACTACTGTGTGATGTTGTTGGTATAGAGGATCCTTGGATAAAGGTCGCAAATGACCGGGGGTGGCATATCTTAGGTTTTACTCCTCGGGAAGGGGGTAACCGGCCTTGTGTTGGCAGAGAGCCGGGTAGGATCTCGGGGCGTCCCTCTAGAGGTGTTCACATGTGGCAATAATAAGTTCCTTAGCCTGACCATTTGTTGGAAATCTAATCATCCCATACGGGCCATGTACGATTTTAGTTGTACTACCTGCCATTTAACATAGCAGCTATAGTAGGCAAGTATAATGGTACCTATGCTGACTAGGATCAATATTATACTTTCGAAATATTTTCCACTATGCACTAATAATAATATCAAAAAGGATTTTGCATAGTATGCATGTTTGACTATCATAAGGGGAATCTCCCCCAAGTGTGCGATTGCATGGTGTGTGTGCCGGGAGGCCTTATGGTAGTTTCATTTTCCACAAAGTATTGCGGATTTCAAATTTAAAATCTTTTGATTGTTTTTAAAGACAAACCGTTTTTGTTTGCTCATACTAGTCCCACGACTGACCTGGAGTTTATTGTTCCCTTCCTAAACTCTAGGTGTCCATAATTTTTCACACGGACAGTGTGGAGTTTGGTTTTTCAGATAGTCAGGTAGTAGATATCGTTTTGGTAGCCTTCAGCTTTCTGTTTGATACCTTTTGGAGTCTTTGGAGTCCACGACTGCCCTTGCTTAGCTTTGTGCAACCTTGATGGAGATTCGAGCTTGGAGTTTTAGAGCTTTGGCTTTGGAGTTTGGATTGGAGTAGCAGTATTGGATTCTGTTGAGGCTTATCTCGTATCGTTTCATGCTCCGCTGTATTTTGTGTTGTATATATTCTTTGATGTTGATGATTATCATTGTATCAAGTTGATGTATCGGATATTGTATTTATGTTGTATCAATGATATCATCTTTATTTCTGTTGTGTTATTTATCATCTGATGTAGCGCAACAGGAGTTCCGACCTAACGAATTACGACCTAATTCAAGGAAAGCAGATTACGCGTTAAGTCACTCGGAAGATAGCTCGGTGGTTTTAGGTCGCTCGGGTTCTTTGAGTCGGGAATGACCTAGGGATTCACGACCTACCAAGATAAGGGATGCAGCGCAACATACCTCAAGTCGCAAGATCGAAGCCGCTCTAGAATTCGTGAATTCCAGTAGGTCGTGAACTTCATATGTCGTGAGTTCCTTAAGTCGCTGATTCCTATAGGTCGCTCAAGTTATATCGTATTCTTATAAGTCGCTCAAACATGCTCATTCTTAAGTCGCTACATTTCTTAAGCCGTATCTTGTTAAGTCGCTGAAGCTCTGATGTCGCAATTCCTTGAAGATGAGCTATCTCCTCATGTCACTAAAGCTTATGTCGCATGGTGTTGTATTCTTAGGTCGTTATGTGGTAATTTATTGGATCGCATGTATGTTGTATATATTGTTTTGTCGTGTGTTGTAACTCGCGTTTGTTAAATCGTTTGTTTTTAGGTCGTTATGTCGTTATGTTGTTAGGTCATTGTAACCGATATTTGTTCGTAGGTCGTAAGCCGTGAGTCACTTGTGTTGTTGGGTCGTTTGTGTATGTTGTAAGCTCCTATAAATAGGGGTATGGTGTCACTTGTAAGGGGTGTTGATTTTGAATAAACTTTTGTTTGAGTGCTTTGTGCCTCTTTAAAATTGGAAGTTGAGTGTGAGCTCCTTTCTCCATCCTCGGTTATTCGAGTGCGCTCGAATCAACGGATTTGAAGCCGATTCACGGAATCTCGTGCGCGAGATCAACGTCAAAGAATCGTAGATCTTATAACACGGTACCGTGCGCGATCAACGTGTTAAAGATAGCTAGAATTCGGTATCTCACGAGATCAACGGATTTGGGCATTTATCTTGGGTATTATCAATCCATCAGTTTACCATTGTATCGTTCCATCGTTGTTTTGTTGTTGTTGCATCATTTGGTGACAACTTATTGTTAATCCGCCGCGTCAAGTTTGGTATCAGAGCTAGTAAAAGCTTAATCGAAGCTAGATCCGAGCTAAGTTAGTTCAAACCGAGTTAAAGCCGAGAGCTAGAAGTCGGAACCAAGTAAAGGAAAAGAGATTGTTTGAAGATCATGCCTTCGAGACGTGCTAATCGATTTCAAAATGTTGAAGATGTGTATAGAAGACAAGAAGCGGAGCAAATGGAACAAAATATCAATGAGAAGTTCGATGAAGGTATTGGAAAGTTAGAGAAATTGATGAATGACATGAATCAATGTCAAAGGAGAAGGTAACCAATCTCGAACCATGGAGGAAATAGGGTTTCGCCATCGGTTTCGGAAGCGAGGAGGGTGTCACCACAATCTTATCGAGAAAGAAGAGAGTCATCAGTTTTAATGAGATGAGAACACCATGAGTACAGAAATGAAGAGAGAAGAACTCCACGGGGATTTGAAAATGAATCATATCGCGATATTGAAAGACAGGGTAGAAGGACCATGCATGATCGTGGAGATGTAGATGGACGGGATAGATATCGAAGTACATTTGATTATGATGAAGATGGTTATAGAGGTAGTATTCATTATCGAGATCGAGACCAAGTACGAAGTCAATATCGGAATGTAGAAGATGATCGTCGATGGGAGTCGGGGATGAAAACGGAGATTCCAGAATTCAAAGGGGGAATGATAGCGGAAGATTTTCTGGATTGGTTATCAAATGTTGAAGAAATTTTTGACTTCAAGTATGTACCCGAGCATCGTAGAGTTAAGTTGGCTGCTACATGATTGAGGGGAAGAGCTATGGCATGGTGGCAACAAACTACACTTACATGGGAGAGAATGGGAAAGTCGAAGATTGTTTCATGGGAAAAGATGAAGAAGTTGATGAAGGCTACTTTCTACCTTATAATTATCAGTCTCTTATGTATCAGCACTTACAGAATTTGAGACAAGGGACAAAGTCGGTAAATGATTATGCAGATGAGTTTTATCAACTGATTGCTAGAAACGATATCATGGAAACGGAGGAATAGTTGAGATCTAGATTTGTTGGAGGATTGATAATGCAAATTCAGGATATGGTGAATATGTTTGATCCAAGATCCGTTGCTGAAGCACACCAGAAGGCTCTAGTGTGACGACCCGGATTTCTGACCATAGAAATCCGTTTCAACTTGAAGAAAGAAAGGGATGAGAAAATAGAAAAGATAGAGAAGAAAGGACAACAACATCAGAATCTCACAACGAAACGAAACAAAATATAATAGATCACATAACTATTACATAATTTTACATATATCAGAGTTATACAGATCATACAACACATACTAGACAGTTATAAACACCTGTCTAATTATACAAGTCAATATACAATACAACATAGAGATAACACAACGGAATACTATATATATCTATTACGCCGAAGCCTCCTGCTCCAATGCTTCTCAAGAATTCATCAAAGCTAACCTGAATCCCTTGGCTACTCATAAAAATTTGAGTACCCAAGAGTTTATGAAAAACAGAAATAAACTCCGGGTCAGACATGGGTCTGGTATGAGTAATAGGTTAAAGTTTGTTAACTTTTAAAATATTTGAAAACAAAAGGTATCACGTAAGACTTCCCACAAATAAACATGGTAAGTTTTTACCTTACGCTAACCAAATCATTTAATAGGAAATTCTGTGATATTATAATAGTGTCTAGGGTTTTCAAGTAAATATGAAATAGCCGAAATTGTTACATTGTTAAATTCCAGCTACTAGCCACAAAAGTGGGTAATACAATCAAAACCGTTGGCGCTTATTGGATTTTGGATTCCATACAATAGCAGGGCTACTGGGTACCTCCCGTCACAGTACGTGGCCTAGATCAACGTACCGAGGAGTACGTCCGCTCCCCTGCAACACAAGGCTGGAACCATTCCTTACTGAACAGTCCCGAACAAGACAACCCCGACAGTTGGAGCTCACAACTGTCCACACAGCCGAATAAAAAGGGACATCTAGACAGGGGAAAATCTTGTCCTGCTTGGGCATGACCTACCTAACCTTGCTGCACCTCCCCTGTTTTAGCCATTCCCGGTTGATGAGGCTTGAGGCTGCGATTACCTTTAGAGAACACATCCCTTAGAATGCTCATTGCCCACCTGACGATGTTCTGAAAGCATTCAATCCATACAAGTTCGTTACGAGTTCGAACGAAACCGAAGGCATTATCTCGTTACACTCATTTTGGAATCACCCTCAGAGTTAATGATGATAACCCTTGCATTCTGAATCTTCACTTGAGAATTCACGACCTAACGTTTAATTTGGATCGATGTGGTTTTCGGACTTCCAAATATGGAAAACCCGGTCCCGGTCTCATCGAAATCTAAAACGTATCTTTTAAGGCCAAGTTGTTTTAAAGTTTGAAACAAATCAGTTCAGTTATCCATATTCACACAGATAGATAATTCACAATATCATAATAGATAGTCAACATCAAAAGATAATCTATCACAACAGATAATCCATATTATCATCATACTTAAATCAGGGCATACTTATCACATAGCATTCATATATCTCATATTTGAGATCTCAATCTATTCAAAGTAAACAATATCATCAACCCATATATAAGCAATCATATCAGCCATAGTTAATTTAAAATGAATTAATTATTGCATCTCCAATTAATTTAAAGTAAATTAAATTAATTACTTCACCATTTTAAATCTTGCTTATATATCTATTAATTAATTTTCCATCAATTAATTTATCATCATCCAATTATTCAATTTAATTAATCACTCTTGATTAGTTAACTTTAATTACATCCAAGTAATTATCCTTTAATTTATTTTCACAAATTAGTTAACCTTAACTAAATACAGAAACTAACCTCTAATTACTTATTAAATTGGTTAACTACAATTAATTTACTTAAATCTTTAATTACACTAATTAATTTCTCTTTAATTACTTATTATTGGTTAATTGATCTTAATTGATCAATCCTTTAATTACATCATTACTTATATTAGTTAATGATTTCTAATCCATCTTAATTAATTGTCCCTTTAAATAAATTACTTTAAGTAGTAAATCTCAATTAAATCACATTTATTAATCACCCCTGATTAATACCATTCAGTAATTAAATTCCTTTAATTACTCCATCAAATAAATTAATTACTCCTTAATTAATTTGCTTTCAATTAATCCCATGATTCATTATGCAAAGTAATTATATTCCAATTACTTTCACTATTAAATCACCCTCAGTTAATTACATCCAGTAATTATCATTAATTACTTCCCTAAGTAATTATACTTATCTCATCATCATATGATTATTTAAATTAATTAAACTTAATTAACTAACTTAAACAATTCATATTAAACTGAATTAATTACAATGAGTAATTAATTCCTTAATTACTTCCATTTAGTAATTATACTTAACAATTCACAATTGCTTATCTTTAAATAATAATTTAATTAATTATTAAAATTAATCCCATTAATTGATTATTTCATAATCTTAGTTAATGACCTTCATTAACTATTTATAATTCATTAATTACTTTTCCTAAAGTGATTGACTAAGATTTATTATCAATTGCAATTGCATTTTAATTAATCTTAATAACTCATTAATTAATCCTTAATTAATTCATTAATTGATTGCCAATCATTAATTAAAAATAAATCCAGATTTAATCAATGATTCTTAATTACCAATTGATATACCTTAAATTAATTAACTTATATCTTATTTAAATAAATTTAAACTCTCAATTTCTAAGTTAATTAATTCTAGTCATTAATTATCCATTTAGTTAACTTAATAATTACAAATCCTTAAGTCTTTAAAACCTTTTTCTATTTAAAGATCAATTTATCATTAATAGGGTATTTAACACAATTTAATTTAAATTTACCTTTAAATTTCATTTTAAATTTAAGATTTAAAATGAAACCAATTTAACTTTAACCAAGTTCGTACAATTTCAAAACTCTTTTAATTTCATAAGTTAAAGAATTATTTATCTTAATATGGAAGTTTAAAAGAATTTAAAACCCAATTTCATTTTAAATTCAAATCAATTTAAAAAGTTCACTTTATTGTTCAAACTGTTTAAAACAATTTAAATAATCTTCTTTTATTTCAAAATTAAGATTCAAATTTGTATTTGAATCCAGATTTACCCTTTATTTTAATCTTCACTTACAATTTAAACTTTACTTTTAAAAATCCAAACTACTCAAGCCTTTTTAAGGTAGAAAAACAATTTAAATAAAAACTTTATTTATTTTTAAATTAAGATTTAAAACTAACTTCAACCAGATTAAACTTGGATTTAACTTATTTTTTTAATCTTTATTTTTTCATTGAACTAAACTTTAGATTTTACTTAAAAATTAAACAGGAAAACTGGTTTCCTGTAAACAAAACCTGAAGCAAAAATCAACCTGAGACAAAGCTCAGTTGCTTCGAGTCAAACTCGATAATGCTTCGAGTAAAACCCTTCAACAACCCACATATCACTCGAGTCCCACTCCTGACCAAACCAAAAGAAAAACACAGCTTCCATCCATGAACACCGTGCATATGCACGGTGGCTCCGGCGTTCATCGATCATCGACGATGATCGAAACTTGTCCGAGTACAACACAGCAACTCACCCCACTCATCGAATCAAACATCAATTCTTGCAATCAAAATTGAGACTTCGACCCCAAACCTGAAAAAATCACAGAGTATCGCCATTGAAAACCTGACATCGCCTTGCTTGGAAAATTCTGGCCACCTGACGTTCGGCCACTTCGGCCATGCCTTCATCTTCGTTCTAGCTTCCTTCACCAGAAACGCCCCATCACTCGATCCACTAAACGGGTCATGGTGATTAATTAATCAAACACAGACAAAACTAGGGTTCTAAGATAAATCTTACAACCGCAAGCTCCCTATTGAATTTTATCACCATTCACAATTTTTCCCAACATCATTGATCGTTCCTCCATCTCCAAGAAAGTCACGAGCTCACCAATCCACTTGATCTCAAGGAAGACCCAAAAATACATTTCCAGTAAAAACCCAAACCCCACCTTCAATTCTAAACTATAAATCCTAATTCTTATGTTAAAAATCATATTTTGTATAAAAGTTTCGATTTGTAATACTGGAGTTAAAATTTAAATAGTTTGAGTTTTAACTATATTTAATATACTCAGTTGTTTTTAATAGTTTCAGAGACAGACAACACAATTTTAACTAACTTAGATTTTAAACATTAATCTAATTTGAATCAAACAATATTGTTTTGATAACCAGATCTTATCATGAACAAGATCATGTGGAAGGAAATTTAAATTAAAAATTTGAGCCTGGGAAACATTGCAGAGCACAAACATAATCACAGTACTGCACATCTATATATATAGGGACCTATTTATACATAAATATCACAAACACATTCTCATAGATGAGTATGCAACAGAAATTTATAATTCAAACTTTTTAATTTGTGATGTTACTCACCTTGTTTTTAAGAAGATGGACAGAGCACTGCATTGACTCCTTTAAGGCTGGACAAATATGCTTTTTTTTCCTGCTAGTCTTTGCTTTTGATTATTGAAGTAATTTCAGTTTGTAAAAATGAAAATTTACTTATGTTTTCTGATTTTGCTTATGTTTTATAAACAAAAAGAAGTGGAAGATATGTATATTTACAAGGAAAGATTACAGGGGAAGGTGACTTCTGGGTAGCTATTAGCAGGCACCAATTATTTCCATTTTCTTTTCAAGATTGTTCAGAGATATTTCTTTGCTTTTGTTTTATCAAGCAAGGTTATGTTCAGGGCTGCAATGAGTTTATACATTTCGGCTGAAATTATTTTTATACATTTCTAGTAGACCAAATGGTGGGCTAGTATTAAATGAAATGTCCTTTACGTTTCAAACATATTTTATTTTGCATGCATTAAGATATTTCCTTTTTTTTAATTTCTTCTTTGTTCTGCATACTATTTACAAGCAACATATCTAAACTTTTCCATACAAGATTATTTAACCTGGTTTGTTTACCCACTTCATGTACTTATCATTTTTATTATTGCTTTGTCTAGTTATACCTTATTTTATCTTGTATATAGATATTAGTTTCACTTGTTTCTTTGTCTTGCATATATTACTTATATATAATTTACTTGCCTACTTTTTCTAGGTTGCCTGATTTTCTTTTGTCTTATTCCTTAGCTTGTTCTAGCATACAAAACTTCACAGGCCTATACATACTTCCTTTTTTATTACACTTTGCTCTTTTACTTGCCTGCATTTACCTGCATATTATTTTACATACATGTTACTTGCCTTGCTTGCTTTATTTTTATTCTTTTTTTATGGAGTTGTTTAAGTCATTTGTTTTGGTTTATTATCTAATTTAAATTCATATACTTTTTATACTCCATGTACATAATATAGAGTTGTTCTTAGTTATTTGTTATAAGTTTTTAACTTAAGTTAATATCAAAGTTTCTTATGTTTATTATTATCACCCTTTTATTTTTAAACTTACCAAACACTTAATTTGCTTATTATCCATTTTATACTTATTTTAACACCATATATTTGATTTGTACTTAAGTTTAATAGTTATAAAGTTTATTTTATTTCAAACATTGTTGAAAGATTTTATTTTTGAATTTTCAAATCATATCTTCTTTCAAAACACACACATATATATAAATAAATTTAAAATAACAATTTCTATTTGTATTTAAAAAAATCCATTTGTAAAGACATTCATCATTAATATTGTTTAAATATAACTCATTCTTAAATTAAAATAATCCATAAAAGAATTTGTCTCTTATTTAATAAATTACCTATTTTATCAAGCTATATTTAAAAAGAACAAAACAACTCTTTTTTTTTTATAAATTTAAATCTAGGCTAGGATTATTTTTAAACAAAGTAACTTTTATCCCAGGTGTCTTAAAATTATATAGTTATTTAATAGTTTAATATTAATTTAATTCAAATTTCAAAATTAGAATTAAAATACATGACTTTATTTATTAAATTAAAACAAAGTTTATCTATTTACAATATATACAAATATGTATACATTGCAATTAGAAAACAATTTATTAGCCTTTAAAGATAAATTATCAGTTTAATAATTTATTTTAAAGAAGATTATTAAATCTAATTCAAATTCATTATTAACATTATTGTCAAATCAATTAAATTTTGACATAAATTATTAAATTGTTATTGTCAAAATTTCCGGGATATCACACTCCTCCCCCCTTAAAAGAATTTCGTCCCCGAAATTAAAACAAAGGTAATTTAATAATCTAATTACAGATTTAATTTTTAAACACAGGCATATATCAATCATATGCTAGCAACCATAGAAACCAATTCAACTAATCAACGAATCAAATTATCCAGATAAAAATTCTAAATAGAATTTTCTCGAGTTTCCCAAGTATAAATAGCGGGATACTAGCTCTACAGAATCCACACATTCAATACTGCTAAGATGCAAAACTTCCACTCTTCCAGATCTGCAAAACAAATTAAAATATCAAACCAAACTCAAGTCTGACTCAACAACAGAAATTCCCTGAACTGCTGGTGCTACAATCAGAGATAGTGTCAGGACCCGATTCTTCGACTCCCGAATATCGACATCAATACGTCCACTGTATCGAATGCCGATCAGTCGGATGCTGGAAAACCGAAAACTGAGGGTTTAAGAAAGAAGAAAGAGGTAGAAGAAGAGAGAAAAGATAGAAAGTAGAACGGAAAGAAACAACAGAATAACATCAAAATCTCACAATTCGCAGCGAACAACATATAATAAATAAATGAATAATCTTTAAACAAAAAAAACTATATCAGTTATTGCATTACATCACATTACATTTCATTACATCAGAGTGTACAACAACAAACAACAACAACAACGGAAAGGAAATACTATATACTAGTAAATACGCCAATGCCATCCATCTTGCCTCCAGCAACTCCTGAATTCCAGAATATCCTGATAAACCTTAACTCTTGACTGCCCGTGTGGAAATTGGTGGGCACCCAGAGTTTAGGAAGGAAAACAATAAACTCCGAGTCAGTCATGTGACTGGTGTGAGAACTCAAAACAGTTTATTTTTCTTTAAAATCAAATAGAGGAATATTTTTAAATTCAATTCGCAATGCTTTTAAAAATGAGACTACCATAAGACCTCCCGCCACACACACAATGCAAACGCAGACTTGGAGGAGATTTCTTCTTATGTTAGTCAAAGATGCTTACTACGCAAAATCAAATCAATTTTGATATTATTATTAGTGCATAGTGTAGAAAACATTTCGAAAGTAGAATATAAATCTTAGCCAGCATAGGTACCATTATATTATGCCTACTATAGCTACCATATTAAATGGCAGGTTCTACAACTAAAAGCGTACAAGATCGTATTGTTTCTTTGGATTTCCAACGAATGGTCAGGCCAAGGAACTTCCCATTGCCACATGAGCACGCCTCTGGAAGGACGTCCCCGAGAACCAAACCGGATCTCTGCCAACACAAGGCCGGGTTACCCCTAACTAGGTAACAACTGACACGAGTATGCCATCCCCCGGTCCTTTGGGACCTTTATCCGAGAGCTCTCTAATCAACATCACACCATAATAAATAAGTGTTTCAACATGAGTAAGCATCTGGGATCCATACCATGATACCACCCTTTTCCAGAAGGAAATGCACACACCCTAAAGGGAGCTACCCCTCATAACCTTGCCGCATCTTTCCTGTTTTGACCATTCCGGGGTGTGAGGCTCGACGAAGTCACGTCCACAAAAACACGCTTTATACAAAGTCATGCTTTGGGTCAACAAATGATCATAGAAATGATCACCAAGATAGACGATCAAACAAATGATCCTATCACAAATAATCAACACAATGATCATTTCACAGCAACACTCAGCATGTCACATTACCAAATTGGGAATATATTGCTGATAACCTTCAACTATATAACCTCTGAGCTCATACGTCTCAGAGAAGGGTGTTAAGCTAAGAGAATAAATTCTCCGCCACCAACGGAAATATATTTGAAAGAAATCTGCTTTATATCTCAATTTGTAATGTCAGACACACTATCCATACAAGTCTGTTCCGGGATCAAACAGAACCGAAGGCACTTACAAAGAAGTCCTTGCAATCCGGATAATCTCTAATCACGTCCGGATTTCCCATCACATATGGAGATCTCTATACCAGGGATCAGCCAGTGCAGAGACAATCAACAAGAAACCCTTTCGTTTCCGAAAATATCCAGTCTTCAACACCGGTCTTCGAATGCAATTCATAATGACGTATCACATATTCGGAATGGATCATACGACCCCAAGGTCCTTTCCCGATTAACCCGAATAATGAGCGCTTATTTTAGAAAAAATAAGCGTGGCATTCAAACTCAAGCAAATCACAACAAATGCCTATTCAAAGGTAAATATTGATAGTCGGTTATTGAACTATCAATCGATATGCACAACATCACCAGATTCCAAAAAATTTCCAAATTATTTATATTCCAAAAATATCTTTACAAGATATAAATTTTCCATTCTTCAAAAATAAATCAATATTTATTTTTAAACCCATTTTCCCAATTTCATTTATAAATTCCATATTGAATTTACATTCCAAAATATTTATGAATATACGATTTCCATTCGATTTCTAATATTCATTTTCAATTTATCTACAAAAAGATAAATTCAAAATATTCACCTAATATTGGAAAAACATTTCCATACTTATTTATTTATAAGTAATTCACAAGTCTTTTTATTTTCTATAGTTGGAAAATATTCAATATACTCTAATCGAAATTAAGTATATATTTCATTCTTTAAGGAAATCATTCTCTTAAACATATTTATTTGGGCCAAAACGAATGTTGCGTAAAACATCGTTACGACAACCCAAAATCATTAATATAGGGATTCGAAATTAAAATAGATATATAAATCCCAATACTATACGAAACATTTCCTTTCGGAAATCATCTATTATAACAACAGTGTTATAATCTACCATTTCCTTCTATTTCTCGAAAACGTCTATTTCAACAATGAATGTTGAAATATATGGTTTCGATAGTTAATACATTTTAAAACATCTTTAGATCGTTTTAATTCTATTTAAAACATCACATCCAAAACATTTCTTTAACATATTATTCACTATTCAAAAACGTGAATATACTTGTTAACAAATTTTATCATTTCTATTCACTTTATTTTAAAGAATTATTCACTTTCTAAAACATGAATATAACTCCATTAACAAGTTACAACAATTTACTTATCAAAATAAGTAGTTTGCGGATTTATAAAACAATGTTTATAAATTCCATTTCTATTTATTTTATAACACTTCCTCTTATAAATTTCCTTTATTAACTTATTCGATTTACAACTCAATTATATACCGGAAGTCCATATTATAAGTTAAATGCTTATAATTTATTTGTTTACAAAATCGTTCCTTTAAACTTCATAATTATAAATCTTATAACTTATAAGATTCATTTATTTATCCAAATCTATTCCTTTAAATAACTTCACAAATTTTATAAACCTACAGTTTATAAAATTCCATTTATAACTTCACCGTTATAATTCTATAAATTTCATTCATTTATGAAATTCATTCACAATTCATTCTAACACTTATAAAAGCTCGTTTTATAATTCAAGATATTCTAAATTTATAAATATCAATTTATAAATCTTTTATATGGATCAATTTATATTGTTCTTTTAAAAAGTCTTTCAACTCCTTTATAATTTCATCATTTTGATTTGTAAAATAATCAAATTTCATAAATCCTATTTTTAAACTTTTTATAATAAATTCAGAAATCCCAGTTTAAACTATTTTATAAAATTATTAATCCCATATTTTCAAAAATCAACTTTTAACTGTATTTCTCAAAAATCATAATTTTTATAATATTAAAATTATAACGTTTATTTGTTTAAGATAAATCAATTCAAAAAAAAAAAATTATAAACGTATAATTTCAAAAATTCACTTTAGAAATACCTTAAAAATCAAAATCGTTATTTTTAAACTTCAAAATTGGATCCGATGATGCAACACATCAAATAGTCAATCACGACTTTCAAATATCATATATCGATATGATAAACAATCAAATATCACAATATCTAAAATCAATAAATATTTGTGAGGAATCCAGTTGGATCCCTCCAACCTGTTTCCCTGCATCCACAGACATTAGCACAATACCCATTCCACATCGAGGTGGAATATCGCGGTATATGGGATTTATAAAATATTATCCGCTTAATAGGCGGCGTAATAGGGTCTCATCCGCTATACAATGCGGGAAAATCAATCAACTGCAATATATACATATGCCAATATATATATTGCTATATATATAATATAATACCAATTCCACTTCGAGATGGAATATCACGGTATATGTGTGTAATAAATAACCTCCGCTTACTAACGGCGTATAGGGTCTATTCACATCCAATATATATATATATATATATATATATATATATATATATATATATATATATATATATATATATATATATATAACAAACGTCATTCAAGCATTCAATCAACACAGTCTAACAATTTTAAATCTAACTATTTAAAATTGAAATAAACCCTTTTTGAGTGAGAAGTTCTCACCTTTGCTTTTATTAGCAATCCATTTTCCATCTTGACTCGATTTTCTTGATTTATACCTTGTATAAATATTTACAAATTTATTAATATTCGAACAGATCGAATAATAGATTTTCATTTGATAATTTCGATTCATCGGTGATTTCATTTTAATAGTTAAATTAACTGATAGTTTTATTTAAACCAGTTGCTTCTTTAATAAATTTATTTTAACTAATTATTTTACTTTAAACTAATATGTTTAAATCAATTTCTTTTAATAAATTTGTTTAATTAAAAATTTAAATTTTAAAATAACTTTTCCTTCACTGTACAAGTTTTACTGTATATTTATATATTTCCAGATATAAATTAAATAAATATTGACTTGAAATAAAAATAAAAACTTCTTTATAATTTCATCTATTATTTACTGTAAAATGTTTACATACATTTTTTTATTTTTCTGTTTATAACTTTAAAACTTTACATATATTTATTATTATTATTATTATTATTATTATTATTATTATTATTTATAAATAATGTATTTATAACTTACTGCATTTTCTGTTTTCCAAATAATTTTCCAAATAAACATATACATAAACTTAAAATAACTTTTACCTTACTGTTTTAAACATTTTCAATAGATTTTTACTTTTTTTTTCGCAACTTGCAGTTGAATAAGATTAAAATAGACAGGATCGCAAATACCTCACACGAGCTTGCTCACGAGAATGCTCCCATCACGACTACATCTCCTGACCTTGCGTGCTCCACTCGTAAGCACGCGCATCGCCTCCTTCACGTGAACGCCCACGCGAACCCTAGACGCCAGTGATTTCATCTTGCGAGCTATTCGCCGCCGCCATCATCTCGCTCCATCACCTCTCGCGATGCTCTTCCAGATGCTCGCGCTGTTGCCGAGCGCCGCCATAGCGCGACAACCCAAGTGCGCGTGCCTCGCTCGAGCTCGAACTCGAGCTCCTCCTCCACACTCGCGATGCCCTAGCCGATTTCAATTTAGGGCTTCGGCCATTTTTTTTTTTTGAGCTTTCGATTTTGAATTGGAAACGAGGGTTTTTTTTTTCTTTGAATCTGGGGAGTTGGCTTTCGGTTTTGAAATTGAAGAGGAAGTGGAAGATAAAGACGCGGCCATTGTTTTATTTGATTTTGAATCTGAGAAATGAGGGAGAGGACGGGGTTATTTAAAATTTGAAAGAGGGATGCTTTGCACGATCATTGTCGTGATTTTAGGCAAAAGTTTAGGCGTAATTGAAGGAAGAACGTGCTGTTGTTTGACTAAATTTTAAATTTAAATTTAAATTAAATTCGGCTTAAATTTCAATGCGTTTTCACGTCGTGTGCTCACATATAAACTCCGAAAAATACGAAATTTGAAATCCGGTAATAATTCAATATTACGGACCCAATGGAACTGGTTTCGTCGAATTCCGAGACTGTGCCTCGGACGGCTATTTTTAAATATCGATTCAAACGATATAATTTCAAAACTGAACAATTCACTTTCAAATTCAATTCTGAAGCTTCTATAATCTTCAGTATTATTAATATGAATTTTACAAGCCTTTGAAATATTTTTATTCAGCTTAAAATTGAAGATTCAGATTTTTATTCAACTTCCAATAGATTAAACTCCATAATTTAATCGCCAGATTCATTCTGATAATTTGAAATTCAGGCCAAACCATCATTCAAATATTTAAAATTAATTAAATATTTTCATATTAAATTTTTCAAAATTCTGGGTCGTTACAATCTTCCCCCCTTAAAAGAATTTCGTCCCGAAATTACAAGTTAAGAAGAATGCCCTTATCCCGTCTATCATTTTTCACAATCCAAATAGTTTTATCCACTTTCTAAAACAAATCTTTTTATTAGAGATTCATTATCATTTCAAATAGCTTTCCAACTTCAATTATAAGTTTCAACCAACATTATTCTCCTGACAATTCAAATTTAAATTCAAATTCAAATTTCAAGATTTCAAAAATTTCTCAAAAATTTTCTAACACCCTAAATTTTTGAAAAATTTCGCCAGCGTCTTCTTTGCGCGCTAGCTCGGTACGACTACAAAATGGCACCACGCCCCTCAGAATCAAAAAGAAAAGAGAAAGCCAAGTGGCTGGAGAAGAAAATCATCAAATCTCATACTGAAATTGAAACACGTACCTTTTTGTCGAGCAATTCAATTTTATCTTTGAAATCAAAATCTCAATTCCTTTATACACCTGTATATCCTGCTATCCATAATATCCAATTCCAACATTCAAACTATTTTGCCAATTCCATTACAATTTTTTTTTTAACATATGCTTCTTATACACTTTTACTTCACTATTGAAGTTACATATTCATTTCCATTCAATTTTACATTTCAATTTCATTTGAATTCAATTGACAATTTCAATTCAATTTGAATTCAATTGACAATTTAAATTCCATTCGAATTCAATTCTCAATTCTAAATATTGAATTCTAACGATTAACTTTCATTTACTAATTCATATTACAACTTTAAATTAGTTTCATTCACTAATTCTTTTCAATTTGCAAATTTCTAAATTGATTTGTCCTTAACTAAAATTTTCCAACAATTTTCAAAAAATTCTTACTCCCAAAATTCACGGAAAATTTTGGCAGAGTCTCCCTTGTACGGAGGAGCTTTTGCAATTTTACAATATGTATAAATATGTATACATCGACCCACACGGTCGGAAAACAGAAAAACAGTTCATATTTCCTATTTTTATTGCGTAGGCGTACCTTATTTAGCATTTTTAAGCAAAGCGGCTAATTATTTGCATATTGCGCAACCCAAAATACAGCCAAACGGCTTCCAAAACCTGCACTTACTCAGTTTAGCCACGTCAGTGACAAATATAAGAAACCTATTAACATTCCATTCACTTTTAATAACAAATATACATATTTCATTGGCAATACATTCAAGATAAATTCCATTAACAATTCATATGGTTTTAATTCATCTTTAGTCGCTTACGACCAATTCACATGACATTTCCATTAAATCAAGTCGTTTACAACTCATTTTCTTCATTCTATTCATTTCTAAGCAAAACGAATTCATACTATTTTAATTGATTCAAAAATCAATTTTATTTGCTTTCATTAACTCATATAATTTTATACAATCTTGTTTGTGTCAAACGACGATTATTTCTATGCAAATTTAATGACATTCACTTAATAGAATATCCATTCTAGTTTATAACTAATTTAAATTGATACCAATTCAATTTATTTACAATTTATTTTACAAATCCCAATTATATATGAATTCATTTTCTTATATTATTTTTTTTCATATTTATAAATTTCATTTGTTAAATGAATTTATCTCTAATCTTTGGCTATACATTTTATTTCTTACTTAATTTCATATAATAATGATAACAATTCAATATTATCACTTCCTAACAACATGCAACCATATACTATAATAATTCGTAGAAAATCATTTCTTCTCTATACAAAAATAGTTTTGGGCAAAATTATCTTATTTACCCGATTCAAAAACAATTTTATATTCACTAACAAATACGCGCTCATATCTATTATTACACTCAAACTCATTCTAGAGTACTACTGACTCTATCTCTAATGAGTAACAGCCAACAGAGCCATGGTTGTCGCTTAACCATATGCTCCGATACCACATTGTCAGGACCCGATTCTTCGACTCCCGAATATCGACATCAATACGTCCACTGTATCGAATGCCAAAAACCGAACACTGAGGGTTTAAGAAAGAAGAAAGAGGTAGAAGAAGAGAGAACAGATAGAAAGTAGAACGGAAAGAAACAACAGAACAACATCAGAATCTCACAATTCGCAGCGGAACAACATATAATAAATAAATGAATAATCTTTAAACAAAAAAAACTATATCAGTTATTACATTACATCACATTACATTTCATTACATCAGAGTGTACAACAACAAACGACAACAAACAACGGAAAGGAAATACTGTATACTAGTAAATACGCCAATGCCATCCATCTTGCCTCCAGCAACTCCTGAATTCCAGAATATCCTGATAAACCTTAACTCTTGACTGCCCGTGTGGAAATTGGTGGGCACCCAGAGTTTAGGAAGGAAAACAATAAACTCCGAGTCAGTCATGTGACTGGTGTGAGAACTCAAAACAGTTTATTTTTCTTTAAAATCAAATAGAGGAATATTTTTAAATTCAATTCGCAATGCTTTTAAAAATGAGACTACCATAAGACCTCCCGCCACACTACCATATTAAATGGCAGGTTCTACAACTAAAACCGTACAAGATCGTATTGTTTCTTTGGATTTCCAACGAATGGTCAGGCCAAGGAACTTCCCATTGCCACATGAGAACGCCTCTGGAAGGACGTCCCCGAGAACCAAACCGGATCTCTGCCAACACAAGGCCGGGTTACCCCTAACTGGGTAACAACTGACACGAGTATGCCATCCCCCGGTCCTTTGGGACCTTTATCCGAGAGCTCTCTAATCAACATCACACCATAATAAATAAGTGTTTCAACATGAGTAAGCATCTGGGATCCATACCAGGATACCACCCTTTTCCAGAAGGAAATGCACACACCCTAAAGGGAGCTACCCCTCATAACCTTGCCGCATCTTTCCTGTTTTGACCATTCTGGGGTGTGAGGCTCGACGAAGTCACGTCCACAAAAACACGCTTTATACAAAGTCATGCTTTGGGTCAACAAATGATCATAGAAATGATCACCAAGATAAACGATCAAACAAATGATCCTATCACAAATAATCAACACAATGATCATTTCATAGCAACACTCAACATGTCACATTACCAAATTGGGAATATATTGCTGATAACCTTCAACTATATAACCTCTGAGCTCGTACGTCTCAGAGAAGGGTGTTAAGCTAAGAGAATAAATTTTCCGCCACCAACAGAAATATATTTGAAAGAAATCTGCTTTATATCTCAATTTGTAATGTCAGACACACTATCCATACAAGTCTGTTCCAGGATCGAACAGAACCGTAGGCACTTACAAAGAAGTCCTTGCAATCCGGATAATCTCTAATCACGTCCGGATTTCCCATCACATATGGAGATCTCTATACCAGGGATCATCCAGTGCAGAGACAATCAACAAGAAACCCTTTCGTTTCCGAAAATATCCGGTCTTCAACACCGGTCTTCGAATGCAATTCATAACGACGTATCACATATTCGGAATGGGTTATACGACCCCAAGGTCCTTTCCCGGTTAACCCAAATAGTGAGCGCTTATTTTAGAAAAAATAAGTGTGGCATTCAAATTCAAGCAAATCACAACAATGCCTATTCAAAGGTAAATATTGATAGTCGGTTATTGAACTATCAATCGATATGCACAACATCACCAGATTCCAAAAAATTTCCAAATTACTTATATTCCAAAAATATCTTTACAAGATATAAATTTTCCATTCTTCAAAAATAAATCAATATTTATTTTTAAACCCATTTTCCCAATTTCATTTATAAATTCCATATTGAATTTACATTCCAAAATATTTATGAATATACGATTTCCATTCGATTTCTAATATTCATTTTCAATTTATCTACAAAAAGATAAATTCAAAATATTCACCTAATATTGGAAAAACATTTCCATACTTATTTATTTATAAGTAATTCACAAGTCTTTTTATTTTCTATAGTTGGAAAATATTCAATATACTCTAATCGAAATTAAGTATATATTTCATTCTTTAAGGAAATCATTCTCTTAAACATATTTATTTGGGCCAAAACGAATGTTGCGTAAAACATCGTTACGACAACCCAAAATCACTAGTATAGGGATTCGAAATTAAAATAGATATATAAATCCCAATACTATACGAAACATTTCCTTTCGGAAATCATCTATTATAACAACAGTGTTATAATCTACCATTTCCATCTATTTCTCGAAAACGTCTATTTCAACAATGAATGTTGAAATCTATGGTTTCGATAGTTAATACATTTTAAAACATCTTTAGATCGTTTTAATTCTATTTAAAACATCACATCCAAAACATTTCTTTAACATATTATTCACTATTCAAAAATGTGAATATACTTGTTAACAAATTTTATCATTTCTATTCACTTTATTTTAAAGGATTATTCACTTTCTAAAACATGAATATAACTCCATTAACAAGTTACAACAATTTACTTATCAAAATAAGTAGTTTGCGGATTTATAAAACAATGTTTATAAATTCCATTTCTATTTATTTTATAACACTTCCTCTTATAAATTTCCTTTATTAACTTATTCGATTTACAACTCAATTATATACCGGAAGTCCATATTATAAGTTAAATGCTTATAATTTATTTGTTTACAAAATCGTTCCTTTAAACTTCATAATTATAAATCTTATAACTTATAAGATTCATTTATTTATCCAAATCTATTCCTTTAAATAACTTCACAAATTTTATAAACCTACAGTTTATAAAATTCCATTTAAACTTCACCGTTATAATTCTATAAATTTCATTCATTTATGAAATTCATTCACAATTCATTCTAACACTTATAAAAGCTCGTTTTATAATTCAAGATATTCTAAATTTATAAATATCAATTTATAAATCTTTTATATGGATCAATTTATATTGTTCTTTTTTTTTTAGCAAAGCTAGCCGGCTTTAAAGTGGGCCGTGCCACTGTATATAAATAGGGGAGAACAGGTGCTCTACACATGCGCAGAGCAGCTATGTTGGAAAAAAGAAAGAAGAAAAAAATTAAAGTACAGGAGTTAGACAGAAAAGCCTAAACTACTAATACAACAGAATCATTCTTCCAGAGAAGAGGAAGAATGACGTTGTCCATCAATCACTGACGGACCAATAACATGCGAAAAAAATTTATATTGTTCTTTTAAAACGTCTTTCAACTCCTTTATAATTTCATCATTTTGATTTGTAAAATAATCAAATTTCATAGATCCTATTTTTAAACTTTTTATAATAAATTCAGAAATCCCAGTTTAAACTATTTTATAAAATTAATCCCATATTTTCAAAAATCAACTTTTAACTGTATTTCTCCAAAATCATAACTTTTATAATATTAAAATTATAACGTTTATTTGTTTAAGATAAGTCAATTCAAAAAAAAATATATTTTATAAACGTATAATTTCAAAAATTCACTTTAGAAATCCCTTAAAAATCAAAATCGTTATTTTTAAACTTCAAAATTGGATCTGATGATGCAACACATCAAATAGTCAATCACGACTTTCAAATATCATATATCGATATGATAAACAATCAAATATCACAATATCTAAAATCAATAAATATTTGTGAGGAATCCAGTTGGATCCCTCCAACCTGTTTCCCTACATCCACAGACATTAGCACAATACCTATTCCACTTCGAGGTGGAATATCGCGGTATATGAGATTTATAAAATATTATCCGCTTAATAGGCGGCGCAATAGGGTCTCATCCGCTATACAATGCGGGAAAATCAATCAACTGCAATATATACATATGCCAATATATATATTGCTATATATATAATATAATACCAATTCCACTTCGAGATGGAATATCGCGGTATATGTGTGTAATAAATAACCTCCGCTTACTAACGGCGTATAGGGTCTATTCACATCCAATATATATATATATATATATATATATATATATATATATATATATAACAATCATCATTCAAGCATTCAATCAACGCAGTCTAACAATTTTAAATCTAACTATTTAAAATTTAAATAAACCCTTTTTGAGTGAGAAGTTCTCACCTTTGCTTTTATTAGCAATCCATTTCCCATCTTGACTCGATTTTCTTGATTTATACCTTGTGTAAATATTTACAAATTTATTAATATTCGAACAGATCGAATAATAAATTTTCATTTGATAATTTCGATTCATCGGTGATTTCATTTTAATAGTAAAATTAATTGATAGTTTTATTTAAACCAGTTTCTTCTTTAATAAATTTATTTTAACTAATTATTTTACTTTAAATTAATATCTTTAAATAAATTTCTTTTAATAAATTTGTTTAACTAAAAATTTAAATTTTAAAATAACTTTTCCTTCACTGTACAAGTTTTACTGTATATTTATATATTTCCAGACATAAATTAAATAAATATTGACTTAAAATAAAAATAAAAACTTCTTTATAATTTCATATATTCTTTACTGTAAAATGTTTACATACATTTTTTTATTTTTCTGTTTATGACTTTAAAAGTTTGCATATATTTATTATTATTATTATTATTATTATTATTATTTATAAATACTGTATTTATAACTTACTGCATTTTTTGTTTTCCAAATAATTTTCCAAATAAACATATACATAAACTTAAAATAACTTTTACCTTACTGTTTTAAACATTTTCAACAGATTTTTACTTTTTTTTTTGCAACATGTAGTTGAATAAGATTAAAATAGACAGGATTGCAAATACCTCACACGAGCTTTCTCACGAGAATGATCCCATCACGACTACATCTCCTGACCTTGCGTGCTCCACGCGTAAGCACGCGCATCGCCTCCTTCACGTGAACGCCCACGCGAACCCTATCCACCAGTGATTTCATCTTGCGAGCTATTCGCCGCCGCCATCATCTCACTCCATCACCTCTCGCGATGCTCTTCCAGATGCTCGCGCTGCTGCCGAGCGCCGCCATAGCGCGACAACCCAAGTGCGCGCGCCTCGCTCGAGCTTGAACTCGAGCTCCTCCTCCACGCTCGCGATGCCCTAGTCGATTTCAATTTAGGGCTTCGGCCATTTTTCTTTTTTTCCTTTTTTTTTGAGATTTCGATTTCGAATTGGAAACGAGGGTTTTTTTTTCTTTGAATCTGGGGAGTTGGCTTTCGGTTTTGAAATTGAAGAGGAAGTGGAAGATAAAGACGCGGCCATTGTTTTATTTGATTTTGAATCTGAGAAATGAGGGAGAGGACGGGGTTATTTAAAATTTGAAAGAGGGATTCTTTGCACGATCATTGTCGTGATTTTAGGCAAAAGTTTAGGCTTAACTGAAGGAAGAACGTGCTGCTGTTTGACTAAATTTTAAATTTAAATTTAAATTGAATTCGGCTTAAATTTCAATGCGTTTACAGGTCGTGTGCTCAAATATAAACTCCGAAAAATACCAAATTTGAAATCCGGCAATAATTCAATATTACGGACCCAATGGAACTGGTTTCGTCGAATTCCGAGACTGTGCCTCGGACGGCTATTTTTAAATATCGATTCAAACAATATAATTTCAAAACTGAACAATTCACTTTCAAATTCAATTCTGAAGCTTCTATAATCTTCAGTATTATTATTATGAATTTTACAAGCCTTTGAAATATTTTTATTCAGCTTAAAATTGAAGGTTCAGATTTTATTCAACTTCCAATAGATTAAACTCCATAATTTCGTCGCCAAATTCATTCTGATAATTTGAAATTCAAGTCAAACCATCATTCAAATATTTAAAATTAATTAAATATTTTCAAATTAAATTGTTCAAAATTCTGGGTCGTTACAGATAGCTCATACACGTACTCTCTTAGAGATACGTGAAACACTCCGAATTCCAGTTATCCGAACTGGCAATCTACTCTTGAAGACCAAACACTAATCCTGAGAAGAACAACAGAAAAAGATCCAAATATTTCGGAGCTAGCTTCCAAATCTTATCCAATCTTATAGTTCCCATTGATCGAAGAAAACCCCAACAACAACAAAGTCTCTAACTATGAATCTCCATTTTTTATTCACAATACTCTTCTGACGATCCTGGGCTGCCTACACCCATACTGATTAGCCCAACCCTTGCTGATATCCTCAAAAACAAATCTGAACTAAAAACAATCCAACAAAATGATCTTTCCAAGATTAACTTCAAAAATCAGAACACAACTCGATTCCAAAATCAAGATACTGATCTTACTTCTCTCATATGGAAAGATAATACAGATGCATTCCAATCTGGTCTTAAGATCCTGAAAAATTTCTAGTAAAAACTCTCTAATCCATAACACTGCAAATTCTAGTTGTTTCCACACCAGACAGCTGCCACCATGCTTCCACTGCGCAACTCTAACTAGCAGATGAAAATGCTGATGATGATCACGAGGACAAACTGGACAACACATCTAAGAACTATGGTTCAACAGATCCTTAAAAGAAACTCAGAAGTTCCTCCAAAACCCGAGTTTCTTCACCAACTTATTCTCCAAAAATCATCTTACTACTAAGTTGAACCATCTGTATACCACTTCTGGAATCAAGTCGATACCAAACTCACTCTCCAGACACGGACAAAACTCTAACCTCTTGAAGACATCCAAAAAAATCACATAATCCAAGAGAACACTCAAACAATCGCAAGTCACTTTTGCGATCAATCTAGCCCACTACCAAAGAAAAACTGTTCTTTCTTTAGCCTACGCTTAATTAGCCAATCCATCAAAGAATCGGGTCCACCTAATTACTTCTGAATTCCATTCCAGAAAAACTGCTAAGCCAGAAGATCTCTTGCCAACACCGAGAATATTCCAAGCTGCACTGCTGCCATAGATGCTAGAGAATTCCAAATTAAAGTTCTTCGAGAAACTCGGACCTCGAACCAACAGAAACATCTACTGAGCTCAGCACCCAACATCGAAGCAGATACACCTCCTTAGCCTGTTTCCGAAGAAACATCTTTGGAGACATCCATAATCACTGTGTCTCATCACACAGCTACT
The DNA here is from genome assembly GCA_030765085.1 of Allium cepa. NCBI lineage: Eukaryota > Viridiplantae > Streptophyta > Magnoliopsida > Asparagales > Amaryllidaceae > Allium > Allium cepa. The sequence goes on along the minus strand of CM060942.1, from coordinate 377,842,122 downwards.
ACGTCCTGAGGTATCAAGATATCATGACTTACTTTTGTCCAATCGACAGATCCAAACTCTAGCTCATCCAAGCTTACACTTCAATGATAAACTCCGAACCTTAACATGTTTCCTTCAGAGGTCAATGAAATTCTTGCACTATCCAAAACTTACTCGAGACGGTATTAAATCTACAGTCTCAAGATACACTTCTAACCTCAAATACTCAAACCCCAACCATTAGTAGTCGTGTTACACACACCACTACCCTATCTACCATTATAACTTATATTGGAAACCCGGACAGGTAACCCAACAAATAGGTAGAAATAAATATAAATATGTTTATATATTAAAATTACAAATACGCTCTCTCAAGATAGAAATCACTCAAGAGCCTTGGTATTCACTCAACCTAGTGCTCTGATACCAACTGTGACGACCCGGATTTATGACCGCAGGAATCCGTTTCATCTTGAAGAAAGAAAGGGATGAGAAAATAGAAAAGATATAGAAGAAAGGACAACAACATCAGAATATCACAGCGAAATGGAACAAAATATAATAGATCACATAACTATTACATAATTTTACATATATCAGAGTTATACAGATCATACAACACATACTAGACAATTATAAACACCCGTCTAATTATACAAGTCAATATACAATACAACACAGAGATACCAACACAGCGGAATACTATATATATCTATAACGCCGAAGCCTCCTGCTCCATTGCTTTTGTCAAAGCTAACCTTAATCCCTTGGCTACTCGTAAAAATTTGAGTACCCGAGAGTTTATGAAAAATAGAAATAAACTCCGGGTCAGACATGGGTCTGGTATGAGTAACAGGTTAAAGTTGCTTAACTTTGAAAATATTTGAAAACAAAAGGTATCACGTAAGACTTCCCACAAATAAACATGGTATACCTTACGCTAACCAAATCATTTAATAGGAAATTATGTGATATTATAATAGTGTCTAGGGTTTTCAAGTAAATATGAAATAGCCGAAATTGTTACATTATTAAATTCCAGCTACTAGCCACAAAAGTGGGTAATACAATCAAAACCGTAGGCACTTATTGGATTTTGGATTCCATACAATGGCAGGGCTACTGGGGTACCGCCTGTCACAGTACGTGGCCTAGATCAACATATCGAGGAGTAAACCCACTCCCCTGCAACACAAGGCCGGAACCATTCCTTACTGAACAGTCCCGAACAAGACAACCCCGATAGTTGGAGCTCACAACTGTCCACACAGCCGAATAAAAAGGGACATCTAGACAGGGGAAAATCTTGTCCTGCTTGGGCATGACCCACCTAACCTTGCTGCACCTCCCCTGTTTTAGCCCTTCCCGGTTGATGAGGCTTGAGGCTGCGATTACCTTTAGAGAACACATCTCTTAGAATGCTCATGGCCCACCCGACGATGTTCTGAAAGCATTCAATCCATACAAGTTCATTCCGGGTTCGAACGAAACCGAAGGCATTATCTCGTTACACTCATTTTGGAATCACCCTCAGAGTTAACGACGATAACCCTTGCATTCTGAATCTTCACTTGAGAATTCATGACCTAACGTTTAATTTGGATCAATGTGGTTTTCGGACTTCCAAATATGGAAAACCTGATCCCGGTCTGTTCGAAATCCAAAACGTATCTTTTAAGGCCAAGTTGTTTTAAAGTTTAAAACAAATCAGTTCAATTATCCATATTCACACAGATAGATAATTCACAATATCATAATAGATAATCAACATCAACAGATAATCTATCACAACAGATAATCCATATTATCATCATACTTAGATCAGGCCATACTTATCATATAGCGTTCATATATCTCATATTTGAGATCTCAATTTATTCAAAGTAAACAATATCATCAACCCATATATAAGCAATCATATCAGCCATAATTAATTTAAAATGAATTAATTATTGCATCTCCAATTAATTTAAAGTAAATTAAATCAATTACTTCACCATTTTAAATCTTGCTTATATATCTATTAATTAATTTTCCATCAATTAATTTGTAACGACCCGAAATTTCCAAACCCGAAAATTCCGGATAGTTATGAAAAAGAAGAAAGAGATAGAAGAAGAAGAAAAGAAACACCAACAACTCACATTCGCAGCGGATAAAATATAATAATAAATAATAGTTTATAGAGGAATACTATATTTGTTGATTACATTTAATATACATCAGAGTTACTCATATATATAGATAATGGACTTATACAAATCATGTCTCTGATACACAATAATATACTACAGCGGGAATACTCCATACGTTAGCCATCCAGCTCGCCTCCTAAGCTCTAGAACGTACCTACCTGAAAATCTGTAATACTCGGTCTGACTCGAGCATTACACCAAAGTAACACCCGGGTCAGGCTGGAAAACCAGCGTGAGTAAACCCAACTAACATGAAATACAAAATTCTACAACATGTATAAACCCGGGTAACTTATATCGATTTAACCAATTCACAATTTATATAGACAACATCTATTTCACATATAATTCTCTAAGTACAAAACTTAGATATAATAAACTGATTCACTTAAATCTCTTCATTTCGTTGTATTGATTTCACAAATCGATTTATAAAAATTCGAAATGGTTTCGGGTATTTCCCGATATCCGACCCTGGCCTCTTTGCAACTCATGCCACACTTACCCAAATTATCCAAATGAAATACACAATATTTCATATCGGAGATATCAATTCATCCAAAGCATCCAATACCATCTAATCACTCAAAAGCAAAGCTTAATCTCTTACCAATCAATTAATTTATTCTAATCAAATTCCGAACCTCACTATCTTCGATTCCTTCGTTAATCACTTTCCAACCGATTAATTAATCAACCCTTCATTTCTCATTGTAATTAACCGTCCTGGATTAATTTGTCTTCCAATTACATTCAAATAATTATCTTTATTTAATTCACGATATTAATTATTCTTAACCAAATCAATAAGTAATCTTAATTACTTCATAAATTAATTAACTATATTAATTACAATTAATCCTTACTACCTCCTCATAAGTCACTTATTGATTAATTCATCCTAATCTATCAATCCTTAATTACATCGTTGATTTTATAAAATATTGATTTCCAATTATATTCAATTTACCCTAATTTAAATTAATCACATTAAATAATTAATGGTTAAAATAAACTGCAAATATTAATCATCCCTGATTTATCTCCACCTATAATTAACTATATTTTTATTTGCTTTAATAAATAAATTGGTTATCCCTTAATTATCTACTTTAATTATTCTCTTGAATAATTCCACAAAGTAATTATATTTAATCAATTACATTTAGTATTTATCTATCAAACCATTCATTGATTTCTAAATCAATTAAACCTCATTAATAAAATAAATCCTTAATTAATTCAAGGCTTCGAATTGCTAAACTAATTAACCCAAATCATTAATTAATTGAATTAGTTAACTATCCATTTTAATCACCCTAATGAATCACAAATCATTATGCTCTCATTAACTTAAAAATAAGGCATTTTATTATTTATGATTTAAGTTTAGAACAACCCCTAACCCGAATACCTCGAGTCAAGCAACAACTAACACAAGAATCGACCAATTCATTCATGCAAACAAATATTTAAATCTAACCGGTTAAATTTAAAAAAACCAAAATGGTGGGATTTACTCACATTGCTATGATTTGCAATCCACCCACAGCCCACTAAAGAAACTAACCCGGCCTCGACTTGCTTCTTCTTCCTCTTATCATTTCCCCACACGCCTGAAACCTAATTTCACGACCATCACAACACGTGTACGAACAAAACCCACCACCGCAAGACGATTGAAGTTCCCCCTCGCATCGCCTTCCTCCTCTATCGATAGCACACCACCACAGCCGCATATGCCAAACGCTGAAACCAAGCATCGAGCGTCATCATCGCGTCCCCAAAATTTGCAGCGAACACTAGCTTAGCGTGAAACCCTAGCTCGCAACTACACCACCCTCACGTCGTCTCGATCGAACTTGCCTTCATATTCCCCCCCCCCCCCACATGACGTTCCTCCACGCGAGCAATCAGTTGAAGCCAGTCGCTTGAACGAATTTGAGGAAATTTCGCACCTTTCCCCTTTCATATGTTCGCTCGAACTGGAAAGAGCAAGAAAGGGAAACGCGATGTAAAAGAAATTAGGAAAGAAATTTTGATTCGAATCCCCTTCTGTTAGCCGTGAATTTGAAATCCAATTTCTTTTTCTTTTTTATATCTGAGTTTGATTTTCTGTTTTGAAGGTTAGAGAGCTACGGGGATAAATTAGAGGTGGGAAAGCTTCCTAGTTACGCTAGTTTATAAGTATCTCTGACGTGTTGATTTTTTTTTTTATTTTTTTTTATTATAAGGCTTACGAATCGTCTCGTTAAGCATAACGCGAAATTCCGAATCCCGAATCAGACACATCGCCAGACGCTTATAAGGTTTTACCCACATTCCGAACATGATGGAACATGTTTCAGAGGCTAATTTGATTGTATGCACGAGTTACGGAAATAAACTATCAATTTTAAATTTAAATCGATTAAATAGTTTCTAGGCGTTTTGAGCTGCCAGGGTCAAACGACAACTCCGATGGCTACGAAAATTGAAATCCAATAATAACTAACTATTACGGATCCAATGGAACTGGTTTCGTCGAATTCCGAGACTGTGTCTCGAAAGCTATTTTTAAATTCAATTTAGATGATATATTTTCCAAAATTGAACAAATCACCTTTAAATTAAATTTCAACCTTTCTATTATCTTCAGTATCATCATTATAAATTTTATAAGCCTTCACATTATTTTTAACAGGCTTAAAATTCCAAATTCCACAATTTACCCAATTTCAATTATATAATCTAATAACTGAATTGCTATTGCTATTAATAATAATAATATTTGAATTCAAGTGAAAATTAACGTTTAAATATTTAAAATCAATTTATTATTCCAATTTAAATCGTTAAAATTTCCGGGTCGTCACATTCCTCCCCCCTTAAAAGAATTTTGTCCCCGAAATTACTAACTAGGAAGAATGGTACAAACTCGTTTACTTTTCTCCCAAAACCAACAGTTTTATCAACTTGCCACAATATCTTTTATTTAAAGATTCATTAGTATCTCAACCAACTTCCAAAACCTTCCATGGTTTCCAACAATCTTTTTTTTTTACCCAATCGTTTAAATTTCAATTTAAAACTATTAAAATTTTCTCAAAAAATTTCTAACTCTCTAAATTTCCGGAAAATTTTGCCAGGGTCTTCTTTGCGCGGCTGGCTCGGTACAACTACAAAAGGCCTCTACGGGCTCCCAAATACCCAAAAAGAAAACAAAAGCCAAGTGGCTACATCAAAAACCCAATCCAATTTCATTCAGAATTTAAATACATACCTTTTAGTCGGGCAATTAAATTTTATCTTTTGGAACCAAATCCAATTTCTTTTCCCTTTAATACCTGCATATTCCATTTAACAACAATATCCAATCGTAACCTTCAAATCACTGTATACATTTCCTTACAGAAGCTTTCACATTTGCTTCTATTCAAATTAATTTTTATCATTCGCATATGAATTCAATTTATCTTTATTTCAGAGTATTAAACTTTATCGTTCATTTATAACTAATTCATATTAGTTCTGCTAATTTACTCTAAGTTCCTAATTTGAAATTGTTTTGGTCGTTAACAAAATTTTCCCAAAAATTTCAAAAAAAATTCTAACTCCCAAAATTTTCGAAAATTTATCGCAGAGTCTCCTTTGTACGGAGGAGCTTTTGCAATTTGACAAGAGATATAAATATATATACATCGATCCACACGGTCGGAAAAAGCAAAAACAGTTCAATTTCCTATTTTTATTGCATAGGCGTACCTTATTTAGCATTTTAAGCAAGCAGCTAATTAATTTAAGCAATTAGCGCAATCCAAACCAGCCAAACGGCCTTCAGGTACCTGTACTTACTCAATTTAAATATGTAAGTGTCATATATAGAAAATTTATTTGCGTCTCACTTACTTTTAATGGCTAAACACAAGCATTTCACTTATATTCAATAGCTAAACACAATATCATAAGCAACAAGCACCAAAACGCTTTCCATAAGCAATTTATATAACCTTTAAGCTAATTTAATTGCTTTCAATCAGTTCATAAACCATTTTATTCAATTTTAATGGTTTGCAACTCAATTTCTTACATTCCATTGATTTTTAATCCAATCAAGCTCATATTCACTTTAAATGATTCAGAACCAATTTATTTAATCTCTCTCAACCCAAAGAATTTTAATTTCTTTTGTTTGCTACAACGATAATTGTTTTTATATATAATCGGTGATACTTGCTTAAAAGAGTATCCATTTCAGTTTATAATCTACTTTAAATTAATTTTCAACTCATTCTGAATTTAATTTCATTTCATTTCTAATTTATTTACCACCCATACATTGCATTTCATTTCCTCTCCGCATTGACTTCATTCAAACCATTTATTAAGCTTGACACATTCAACACTTCTAAATTAATAACCATTTCCAAATTAATTTAATTCAAGCTTTTATTTAATGGGCTTTTATCCTTATTCGAAACTAAGCTTCAATAAATTTAAACTTAAGTTAATTACTTTAATTTATTCCAACATCAACTTAAGTTCACTTCCATTCAATTTGATTCTCATCAAATCAAATTCCATTTAATCCAGTTAGCCCATCTATTACATTTTAACCCTCCATCATAATTCATCAAATAATATCTAAGCACATACTTAACTCATTTACTTCAAATTGATATGCTACCGAACTCAAGTTCGGTGTGATAATCCAATTCCAATCACAACTTTGATTTAGTTTTTTTTTTTTTCAATCAGACTTCATCCATTTAATATTTAACTCAATTAACCCATTTTAAATTTTAAATTTACTTACTTAATTCGTTATCGAATTTATTTTATCAATATAAGGTCATTCTCAATTTATTTCTATTCACTTGGGTTTCGTTTTACAACTCAAACCATTGCTATTATAATCACTTCTCTTATATCCAATTTACGTACAAATTTTCATTAAATATTATTCAAATTACCTTTGAATTTTATTTGTACTTCAAACCATCACATTTTTCAATCCAACTCTATTTTATTTTTATTTTACAACATCTCCTCTTATTTAATTTATATCAAATCCAAATCGAATTCTCTCCACAATTCGAATTCATTACCAAACTCCATTATTAATTTACAATCCATTCATTTATCTGAGTTAAATTTTATTAACGTACTCAATCAAACAATTATTTAACCAATTAGCTTATTTCCAACTTCTAAATCAATATTCGATTATAATTACAAAATCATTTCACTAAAATTCTAGTTTGGATTTCCTTTTTATTTCCCCAAAATTCCAACACTTTTTATTTAAAATTTTAGCAATGCTTTTGAATTCACATCATACTAATAAAATAGCTCTTTATATATAAAAAAAATACTTTTTATAACTCGATGTCTCAACCAGTCCATCCTTGTTCTCACAGAAATTCAATCATACGTTGATCAGGCGTAGGACTGAAAATCTATAAGTACTTGGTAAACCCGTTTTCAACACCCAGTGAAAATACTTGGAAAATAATTTTATTGGAAATCTAGAAAACAGTTTTTGAAAATAGAGGAAATATCTTTAGTGAGGATGCTCTGAAAATCATCACCCCCATTCCGTGGTCACAGTTACATACCAGGGTTACGTTGCAGTCGCAACAAGAGTCCATGTAACTGCAGACTCTCCGCGGCACACACGATTACGCCATGGAACCCACACAACAGATCACAGTTACATCCAGGGTTACGTTGCCGTCGCAGCAAAAGTCCATGTAACTGCAGGCTCTCCGCGGCACTCTGATTTTCGCTGTCGAAATGAAACTTATCCACTCCTACATAGGTCGCAGTGTACCGAGATAAACTCAAACGCAGACTGTTGGCTCTCAGCGGCACACACGACTTTCGCAATGTTACCATAGGTCGCAGTTACATCCTGGGTTACGTTGCAGTCACAACAAAAGTCCTCGTAACTGTTGGCTCTCCGCGGCACACACGACTTACGCTATGGTAAAATCAACTCATAATCCTCAGGAACTAGTTTTGTCCGGACTCCTCACAGGATCAACTTTAGAACCCCCCTTGGGGCTCAAGGCAGCACCACCCGGTGGCACTCCTGAGAAGTCCATTCCAAGGGAGCGCCTTTTTCCCCAGAGCTATCATCAAAGCACTTTATACTATACACATATAGTATCTTTCAAATCATACACCTAGTATGAATTTTATCAAAGCTCCTTTACACAAAATCAATTATCCCAAATCGATAATTCTTCTAACCAGGCTTTCCAAATTCAATATTGATTTTACCCAAAAATCAAAAGCCTTTCCCAAAATCCTCATAAGATCCTTTATATATATTCAGATATATATATATATATATATATATATATATATATATATATATATATTTTAAACTTTGGATCCTTACTTTCTTGTATAAAACACCTTTTATACTCCAAACACTCTCAAAAACCATAGAAATATCCAATTTCCATCTTTATTCATTTCATATTTCTCAAAATATTCTTTCAGTTCAAAAGAACCATTTCACATTCCTTATTCACCTTTACATTAATCCCCATTTGGATTATTACTTCAATCCTTATCTCGGTTGGGTATTTTAATCAATAACAGTTCTGACCTCCGACCAGTTTAGAAAAATAGCTTGAAAATTTTAAAAATAGGTAAGTAGTTGAAAAATAAACAATAATTTGCAAAATAGTTGTAGAATAACTGACTAATTGTAAAAGAGTTGGAAAATAGTTAAATAGTTACAGAAATCTTAAATAATTGCGAAATAGTTGTAAAATAGAAATTAATTCGTAACTTAGTTGAAAATTAGTAATTAGTGTATAAAACAGTTGTAAAATAGTTAAATAGTTCCAAAAGTAGTGGCAAAACCAATATAAAATAGTTTAGGTTTTTTAAAAAAAATTGGTATAGTAAATAGATAAGAAAATAGATTTACAACTATTTATATTAAAACAATTTACATTGGAAATGGTCTAGAGTCAAAACTGTTTACTTCCCCAACAATCCAATTTAAATTTCCACTCCATTTAAATTGACCCAATCCCAATTTAATTAACTCCAATTTCCATTGGACTTGATTCATTCCCAATTCAAATTGAATTGATTCTCAATTTCCTTCCAATTTCAAATCAAATTCCATTTGATCTTTAAACTTACAACCTTAAGTATAATTTTAATTTTACACCTTCTACTTATAATCAATTACATTCACATTTATTTTTAACTTAGAATTATACATTTTATTTAGCCAATATATTTTTACTATTCCATAAATATTTAATCAAGATTCCAGAGTTTAAACAAATTTCCAAAATTTCAATATCACCTTAGAGTTCAACTATATCCAAAATTCTTTGGCGAATTCAATTATCCCTTTTGAATTTCAAAACCAAACCCAGTTCACAAACAATCCCAATTTAAAACAATTTGGTAGCAATTTCTCTTCTAGAAACTTGAAAATGAACATCGATGATGCTGCAGTCATCACCGACGCTATTTTACAGTGACCGAAAGAGTTCAATGCTTTTATCTCTTTAAAAACATTTCCAAACATTTTTAATTTCAAATCTTCCAGATTTCAAGTTCAACACAAAATATTTTTGAAATAATACTATTATTTCTCCAAAACCTTTGGAAACCACTTTCAAATCCAAAGGAATTTTAAATTTCCCAAAAATTCCAAATTCCCAATCCATCCAATTCATATTTACACATTACTCTGGAATTTCATCTCACTTTATTTTCAAATATTCTCTGGAATTCTATTTCAACTTATAATCTCATTCATTTATAAAGTTTATTTCAATTTATAAATTACATTTACAATCCATATTTCAAATTCCTTTTTGATTTTAAACTAATTCCGCTTTAATTACAATTCCAAAGTTATTCTAATTACTTTGGACTAATATCCATTCAATTGAATCCACTTCAATTTCAATCATTACAATTCTATCCAAATCTTCCATTTAAATTTTTGAACTTATACATCTTCAATCCCAAATCCAATTAATTCAAATCAGATTCAATTTGAATGAATTCTGTAACATCCCAAAAATTATCAATTAAAATAAATAATATATATTTAAACTTTTGGGGTTTGATTTGAGAATAAATTTGAAAAAAATCTAAAACAAATAAAATAAGTGAAAATATTGTATGAAATGAATTCTAATTTTATTCTATGGTTAAAAAAATATTGAGATGATAAATGTTTTCTTTAGAAGTCATTTGGATTTGAAATGTTTATATTTCAAATTTAAAAATTTAAGATTTGAATTTAAATTTGGAATAAATATTAGAAAAAAAATAATTTAAGTAGCATTAAAAATCATTGAGGAATAAGTATACAATGGTCAAAACAACCTTTCTTTTGACATTGTACATATGCATATATATACCCATGAATGAATATATACATGTATTGGTTTATAAAAATATATGTAATATAGGAAATAAAATTTATAAAGATTTCTTTGCTTTGAAAACAACAAAAGGCTGAAAACATACATTCACCATAGAATTGATTGATTAACAAAATCTAGTGCTTAAGATATTTCTTTACAAATGGCACTAACCATCAACTCTTTAATAAAAATTTCAAATAAAAAAATTCAAGAAACTCTTCACCTTCTAAAATTCGAATTTTTAAATCCCCTAACACCTGATACTCAGTAATCAAAAGACCTTTGCAACTTTTTTTTTTCTCAACATTCAAAGAAAGAAAAAAAGAGGGTGCAGAAGGAAAAAGGAAACTGCCTTCTTCCATTCAAGCTAAAAAAAAAAAAAATCTGAAATACTTTCTCATGCTTCTGAACAATAGTCCGATACTTTCAGGTAAATTTTGTTTTAAAATTTATAGTTTATGAAATTTTGATTTTTAAATCAAGTTCAACAATCTATTCAAACTTAAACTGTAGATTTCTAAAGGAGCTTCTGGTTTAAGGCAGTGCTATTTTCTTTTTGGAAATAAAAATTTTAAGAAAAAAAAGGCAAGCAACTTTTATTTATTTATTTTGAATTTGAAGTTGTAATTCCTAATGAAGCAAGAGTTTAATTCAACAATATTTAATTGGTTGCAGGAAAGTCAAGATCAAAGTTTTAGATTTATTGCTAGTTTCAAGTTTCAGAAATAAGAAATGTCTTCTCTGCTATTAATTTCAAAAGTAAGTAAAATAGAAATCCCTGTTTTTCATAATTTAAATGCATGAATACAACCACAATTAATCAGGGAATTGTACCCATCAATTTCAGATCTAAAACCCCAAGAGAATTAAAGTAGAAAAAAAAAAAGACTAGCAGGCTCATCTCTCTGTTTGGTAGGACTGTCAACAACTTCTAGAATCAAGTGAGTAAACTTTGTTTTCTCAACCTTTTGATTGCTATGTGTATGCTGGGTTACATAGGATATTTAACTTGTTTGCATGGAAGGATGTTTGTATATGATGGTAGTTGACTGTGCATGTTGATGTTTTTAAATACTAGTCCCTGTCAAACTTCAAGGAAGCAAAAAGAAAAAAAAATCATAGGCAAACTCAAGTTTGATTTGTGCTAGTTTGAATAGATTAAGAATGTTGAAAAGTAGATGGTTCAGATGTATGAATCAAACCCAAGAATGCATGTTGGAAAAGACATTGCTCTTTCTTGTTTTTGTTAACCCTCTGATTTACAGTAATCCTGCCCAAGACCAACCCAAATCTTTCTCTTTTCCATCTCCTGTAAATGAATTGGAAAAATAAGTTGAGGTCTTGTACTTGCACTTGCACTAGGTTCCAGTAACAAACCAAAAGCTGGTGATTTTCTTTTTCTTTTTACTGGAACATTAAGAATTTTAAATCTCTCTATGCCTTTGGAAAAATTGTAAACAAGTTAAAGTTTTGATTTAAACTTGTATTTTATCCCAGGTAAGAACTAAAGAAAATTTTATAAAGATTTTTTTCCTGGAAACTGTGAACAAAATTTTCATGTAGTTTTTGTTTACAAGATTAAAGCATATCACATCCATCCCAAATCTTTCTCTTCCTTATTCCTTCTGAAACAAATTTGTGACAAATTGAAGTTGTGTTGAGCTTACACCATGCTTCAGGAAAAAAAATCAAAATAGGGGTGTAGCCTCACTGGGATTGAAGGAAAGGGAAAAGAAAGAAAAAAAAAAGAAAAAAAAAACAGCACATCTGAATTTTGGTTTACAGGGAAATCAATATCAAAGAAATTTTAAAAATCTCTTTCTTTTACTTCAGAAAAAAAAAAGAGAAGAAGAGAATGTAAACAAGTTTAGGTCTTTGTTAAAACCAAGATTTATTACAGAAAAGAATTAAAACATAATATGTGCCAGGCAATGAATTTAAACAATGATATGTAGACCTCTCTGGAAATACTGTTGATTACTGTTACCATTTGATTTTGCTAAACTTTGAATTTCATAGATTTTAACTGCAAGGATGTCATTTGAATCCACTTCAATATTAATGATTTTAGAAACATGAATTCGAATTTTACATTTGATTTTTCTTTGGGAAATAGGATTTGAACTAAAAGTGAATCGTTGAGCATTTCTGATGAGCTATGTAGTTACAAGCCTCGAATTCGTGATCGAAGCTAGATTTAATGTTCGTGATTTCCAGAAAAATACTGGAATAATTTATAAAACCTTAAATTTTTGTTTTGAAATTAAAGTAGGGTTTAAGAACCCAATTTCGTTCACGTCAGAAACGGTGGCACTACGCCTTCCACCGATGACCGGACCTTACCGCACCGGGGGGGATCGAAGCGTGACACGATGACGAGGCTGGGGACTAAGTTTGGTGGCCGATAATGGCCTGGGGAGGCGGCGCGTGGCAGTTTTCGATGAAGTTCCTGATGGTAATTTTTGGGTGTGATGCTCGATTCGCGACTTCCAAACAAAAATCGAGATCAGGGTGTTCGTATCGTTTTAGGGGACGATAGGCGACTCGCTCGTGGCCTTGGCTCTGACCATCGGCGGCGGCTCTAGCTGTGCACGTGTACGTGGATGGGGTGTGTGTAAGCGTGAGACGTTGGGGAAGACGAACGGTGACTCGAAGCACAGCACGGGGAGGTTGAGGGAAAGCTCGAAGTTTCGCTCGGGAGGGGTTTCAGCGTTTATCGGGTCGTTTTTAAACCCTTAAGCAAAATTCGAAAAAAAAATTCAACACGGGTCACTTTGGGAAAAACCCGAAGTGAAAGGGGGATTTGCTCGGGGAAAACCCGAAGCAGGTCTCGGGGAAGTGATTTTAAAACAGAACTTACTTTGTTTTTTTTGCCATCTTTTTTTGGAAAACTCAAGTAAATTTGTGTTCTGAGTAAATTTAATGATAATGATAAATAGCATATGAAACAAATGGCATTTCAAAATTTATAATTTTATAAAAGTTGTTTTTTTTAAGTTTAATTTAACAAAAAATTTTAAAGGTAAAATAAATGTTTAAATGCTAATTTAAAAACCAAATTGATATAAAAAAAAATTGAAGAATAAATTAACCCTTAAGGTTTGAAATGATTTTACAATCTAAAAGTAAATAATTAAAGAATAGGGAATTTATAAAATATAATTAAAACTTAATTAATTAACAATTAAGGATCCATATATTTAATAAATCAAAGGATAATTAAGTAATTAAGCAAATTAAATTAATTTGTGGACGAGACCTCATCGGACCTCACACCCCGGAAATTGTCGAAACAGGAAAGATGCGGCAAGGTTATGAGGGTCGCGCCCTTTAGGGTATGTCATTTCCTTCTGGAAAAAGGTAGTGTCATGGTATGGAGCCCAGATGCTTACCTATGTGGTTGCTTCAATCTCATTATTCTGTGTGGTTGTTGCTTTGTGATGGAGGGCCCTCGGATAAAGGTCCCAAAGGACCGGGGGGTGGCATATTCGTGTAGTAGTTACCTAGTTACAGAGGTAACTCGGCCTTGTGTTGGCAGAGATCTAACCGTAACGTTAGTTCTCGGGACGTCCCGCCAGAGGCGTACCCATGTGGCATAGGAAGTTCCTTAGCCTGACCATTCGTTGGAAAACCCAATTCCCAATACGAATCCCGTACGGTTTTAGTTGTATTACCTGCCATTTACTTATGGTGGTCACCACTGTTTAGATGGTAGCTATAGTAGGCATAGTTCGGAATGTCTATGCCGGCTAGGATTGATATTCTACTTTGAAATGGCTTTCTACACTATGCACTAGTAATAATATCAAAGAATTTTCCCGTATCAAGCATATTTGACTATCATAAGAAGAAATCTCCTCCAACTCTACGATCGCATTGTGTGTGTGGCGGGAGGTCTTATGGTAGTCTCATTTTCCAAAAGCATACCGATTTTCTTGTAAAAAAAAAATCTGTTTTAGTTGAAAGCAATTATCTTTGTTTACTCATACCAGTCCCATGACTGACCCGGAGTTTATTGTTTCCTTTCTAAACTCTGGGTGCCCATCATTTCTACACGGGCAGCCTAGTAGCAGGTTTCTATATTTTGGCTCTAGCTATATTTTGGAGTATTTTGGTTTTTGGGAGCCTCACACCTTAGAGACATTTTGGAAGCTTTTGGATCTCGAGGTGCTTAGTTTGGTGTTCACTACCATTCTCTATCCTTTTGAAGACTTTTGGCATATGATATGTAGTTGTTCTATTATGACATTCTATTTGGAGATGTGATTCATGTATTATGTACTCTGGTGTTGTAACAGATATTATTGTGATGTCGTATCTGTGATATGATGCATGTTATTCATTTTATTTCCGCTGTTATATATATTCATCTAATGTTGTTATAAGCTCCATCTGACTGGAGTTCGATGTTTGAGTCATTGGCAGTCGAGTACAAGTTAGGTATTTGATGTCAATTTTCGAAAGTTGAATTTCGGGTCGTGACAAATTCAATTCCAACTTCAAATTTAAACCATCTCGAATTATATAATTCGAGCTATATTCTCAAAGATTGGTTTAACCTTTTTAAACCAAATTAACTTTGTTCATTTAAAGTTTCAAACAATTTTAATTTCTGAGTTCTAAGTCTAGAATTTCATTTTTAATTAATTTAATTTTAATTTGGTTGTATTATAGTTCTTCTTAACTTAATTCCAATAAGTTAACACCCAATCACCTTAATATTTATTAAAAGGAAATATTGTTTTATATATCAAAATATACTTTTATATAAAACCATTTAAAACCTTTATATAAGAAAATAACAAGTACGCGCTCATGTATATACACTCAACTCATTCTAGAGTACTACAGACTCTATTTAATGAGTAATCCCCACCAGAGCCAAGGTTCTCGCTTAACCTTTCTGCTCTGATACCAAATGTAACGACCCGAAATTTCCAAACCCGAAAATTCCGGATAGTTATGAAAAAGAAGAAAGAGATAGAAGAAGAATAAAAGAAACACCAACAACTCACATTCGCAGTGGATAAAATATAATAATAAATAATAGTTTACAGAGAAATACTATATTTGTTGATTACATTTAATATACATCAGAGTTACTCATATATACAGATAATGGACATATACAAATCATGTCTCTGATACACAATAATATACTACAGCGGGAATACTCCATACGTTAGCCATCCAGCTCGCCTCCTAAGCGCCAGAACGTACCTACCTGAAAATCTGTAATACTCGGTCTGACCCGAGCATTACACCAAAGTAACACCCGGGTCAGGCTGGAAAATCAGCGTGAGTAAACCCAACTAACATGAAATACAAAATTCTACAACATGTATAAACCCGGGTAACTTATATCGATTTAACCAATTCACAATTTACTATAGACAACATCTATTTCACATATAATTCTTTAAGTACAAAAATAGATATAATAAACTGATTCACTTAAATCTCTTCATTTCATTGTATTGATTTCACAAATCGATTTATAAAAATTTGAAATGGTTTCGGGTATTTCCCGATATCTGACCCCGGCCTCTTCACAACTCATGCCACACTTACCCAAATTATCCAAATGAAATACACAATATTTCATATCAGAGATATCAATTCATCCAAAGCATCCAATACCATCCAATCACTCAAAAGCAAAGCTTAATCTCTTACCAATCAATTAATTTATTCTAATCAAATTCCGAACCTCACTATCTTCGATTCCTTCGTTAATCACTTTCCAACCGATTAATTAATCAACCCTTCATTTCTCATTGTAATTAACCGTCCTGGATTAATTGTTCTTCCAATTACATTCAAATAATTATCTTTATTTAATTCACGATATTAATTATTCTTAACCAAATCAATAAGTAATCTTAATTACTTCATAAATTAATTAACTATATTAATTACAATTAATCCTTACTACCTCCTCATAAGTCACTTATTGATTAATTCATCCTAATCTATCAATCCTTAATTACATCGTTGATTTTATAAAATATTGATTTCCAATTATATTCAATTTACCCTAATTTAAATTAATCACATTAAATAATTAATGGTTAAAATAAACTGCAAATATTAATCATCCCTGATTTATCTCCACCTATAATTAACTATATTTTTATTTGCTTTAATAAATAAATTGGTTATCCCTTAATTATCTACTTTAATTATTCTCTTGAATAATTCCACAAAGTAATTATATTTAATCAATTACATTTAGTATTTATCCATCAAACCATTCATTGATTTCTAAATCAATTAAACCTCATTAATAAAATAAATCCTTAATTAATTCAAGGCTTCGAATTGCTAAACTAATTAACCCAAATCATTAATTAATTGAATTAGTTAACTATCCATTTTAATCACCCTAATGAATCACAAATCATTAAGCTCTCATTAACTTAAAAATAAGGCATTTTATTATTTATGATTTAAGTTTAAAACAACCCCTAACTCGAATACCTCGAGTCAAGCAACAATTAACACAAGAATCGACCAATTCATTCATGCAAACAAATATTTAAATCTAACCAGTTAAATTTAAAAAAACAAAATGGTGAAATTTACTCACATTGCTATAATTTGCAATCCACCCACAGCCCACTAAAGAAACTAACCCGGCCTCGACTTGCTTCTTCTTCCTCTTATCTTTCCCCCACACGCCTGAAACCTAATTTCACGACCATCACAACATGTGTACGAACAAAACCCACCACCGCAAGACGATTGAAGTTCCCCCTCGCATCGCCTTCCTCCTCCATCGATAGCACATCACCACAGCCGCATATGCCAAACGCCGAAACCAAGCATCGAGCGTCATCATCGCGTCCCTAAAATTTGCAGCGAACCCTAGCTTAGCGTGAAACCCTAGCTCGCAACTACACCACCCTCACGTCGTCTCGATCGAACTTGCCTTCATATTCCCCCCCCCCCCACACGACGTTCCTCCACGCGAGCAATCAGTTGAAGCCGGTCGCTTGAACGAATTTGAGGAAATTTCGCACCTTTCCCCTTTCATATGTTCGCTCGAACTGGAAAGAGCAAGAAAGGGAAACACGATGTAAAAGAAATGAGGAAAGAAATTTTGATTCGAATCCCCTTCTGTTAGCCGTGAAGTTGAAATCCAATTTCTTTTTTTTTATTTATCTGAGTTTGATTTTCTGTTTTGAAGGTTAGAAAGCTACGGGGATAAATTAGAGGTGGGAAAGCTTCCTAGTTACGCTAGTTTATAAGTATCTCTGACGTGTTGATTTTTTTTTTTTATTATAAGGCTTACGAATCGTCTCGTTAAGCATAACGCGAAATTCCGAATCCCGAATCAGACACATCGCCAGACGCTTATAAGGTTTTACCCACATTCCGAACATGATGGAACATGTTTCAGAGGCTAATTTGATTGTATGCGCGGGTTACGGAAATAAACTATCAATTTTAAATTTAAATCGATTATATAGTTTCTAGGCGTTTTGAGCTGCCAGGGTCAAACGACAACTCTGATGGCTACGAAAATTGAAATCCAATAATAACTACCAATGGAACTGGTTTCGTCGAATTCCGAGACTGTGCCTCGAAAGCTATTTTTAAATTCAATTTAGACGATATATTTTCCAAAATTGAACAAATCACCTTTAAATTAAATTTCAACCTTTCTATTATCTTCAGTATCATCATTATAAATTTTATAAGCCTTCACATTATTTTTAACAGGCTTAAAATTCCAAATTCCACAACTTACCCAATTTCAATTATATAACTAATAACTGATTTGCCATTGCTATTAATAACAATAATATTTGAATTCAAGTTGAAAATTAACGTTTAAATATTTAAAATCAATTATTCCAATTTAAATCGTTAAAATTTCCGGGTCGTCACATTCCTCCCCCCTTAAAAGAATTTCGTCCCCGAAATTACTAACTAGGAAGAATGGTACAAACCCGTTTACTTTTCTCCCAAAACCAACAGTTTTATCAACTTGCCACAATATCTTTTATTTAAAGATTCATTAGTATCTCAACCAACTTCCAAAACCTTCCATGGTTTCCAACAATCTTTTTTTTTTTACCCAATCGTTTAAATTTCAGTTTAAAACTATTAAAATTTTCTCAAAAAATTTCTAACTCTCTAAATTTTCAGAAAATTTTGCCAGCGTCTCCTTTGCACGGCTGGCTCGGTACAACTACAAAAGGCCTCTACGGGCTCCCAAATACCCAAAAAGAAAACAAAAGCCAAGTGGCTACATCAAAAACCCAATCCTTAATTACTTATTATTGGTTAATTGATCTTAATTGATCAATCCTTTAATTACATCATTACTTTTATTAGTTAATGATTTATAATCCATCTTAATTAATCATCGCTTTAAATCAATTACTTTAAGTAATAAATCTCAATTAAATCACATTTATTAATCACCCCTGATTAATAACATTTAGTAAATAACTTCCTTTAATTACTCTATCAAATAAATAAATTACTCCTTAATTAATTTGCTTTCAATTAATCCCTTGATTCATTATGCAAAGTAATTATATTCCAATTACATTCACTATTAAATCACCCTCAGTTAATTACATCCAGTAATTACCATTAATTACTTCCCTAAGTAATTATACTTATCTCATCATCATATGATTATTTAAATTAATTAAACTTAATTAACTAACTTAAACAATTCATATTAAACTTAATTAATTACAATGAGTAATTAATTCCTTAATTACTTCCATTTAGTAATTATACTTAACAATTCATAATTGCTTATCTTTAAATAATAATTTAATTAATTATTAAAATTAATCCCATTAATTGATTATTTCATAATCTTAGTTAATGACCTTCATTAACTATTTATAATTCTTTAATTACTTTTCCTAAAGTGATTAACTAAGATTTATTATCAATTGCAATTGCATTTTAATTAATTTTAATAACTCATTAATTAATCCTTAATTAATTCATTAATTGATTACCAATCATTAATTAAAAATCAATCCATATTTAATCAATGACTCTTAATTACCAATTGATATACCTTAAATTAATTAACTTATATCTTATTTAAATAAATTTAAGCTCTTAATTTCTAAGTTAATTAATTCTAGTCATTAATTATCCATTTAGTTAACTTAATAATTACAAATCCTTAAGTCTTTAAAACCATTTTCTATTTAAAGATCAATTTATCATTAATAAGGTATTTAAAACAATTTAATTTAAATTTACCTTTAAATTTCATTTTAAATTTAAGATTTAAAATGAAACCAATTTAACTTTAACCAAGTTCGTACAATTTCAAAACTCTTTTAATTTCATAAGTTAAAGAATTATTTATCTTAATATGGAAGTTTAAAAGAATTTAAAACCCAATTTCATTTTAAATTCAAATCAATTTAAAAAGTTCACTTTATTGTTCAAACTGTTTATAACAATTTAAAAAATCTTCTTTTATTTCAAAATTAAGATTCAAATTTGTATTTGAATCCAGATTTACCCTTTATTTTAATCTTCACTTACAATTTAAACTTTACTTTTAAAAATCCAAACTACTCAAGCCTTTTTAAGGTAGAAAAATAATTTAAATAAAAACTTTATTTATTTTTAAATTAAGATTTAAAACTAACTTCAACCAGATTAAACTTGGATTTAACTTATTTTTTTAATCTTTATTTTTTCATTGAACTAAACTTTAGATTTTACTTAAAAATTAAACAGGAAAACAGGTTTCCTGTAAACAAAACCTAAAGCAAAAATCAACCTGAGACAAAGCTCAGTTGCTTCGAGTCAAACTCGATAATACTTCGAGTAAAACCCTTCAACAACCCACATATCACTCGAGTCCCACTCTTGACCAAACCAAAAGAAAAACAGAGCTTCATCCATGAACACCGTGCATATGCACGGTGGCTTCGGCCTTCATCGATCATCGACGATGATCGGAACTTGTCAGAGTACAACACAGCAACTCACCCCACTCATCGAATCAAACATCCATTCTTGCAATCAAAATTGAGACTTTGACCCTAAACCTGAAAAAACACTGAGCATCGCCATTGAAAACATGACATCGCCTCGCTTGGAAAATTCTGGCCACCTGACGTTCGGCCACTTCGGCCATGCCTTCATCTTCGTTCAAGCTTCCCTCACCAGAAATCCCCCATCACTCGATCCACTACATGGTCATGGTGAATAATTAATCAAACACAAACAAAACTAGGGTTATAAGGTAAATATTACAATCGCAACCTCCCTATTGAATTTTATCACCAATCACAATTTTTCCCAACATCATTGATCGTTCCTCCATTTCCAAGCAAGTTCACGAGCTCACCAATCCACTTGATCTCAAGGAAGACCCAGAAATACATTTCCAGTAAAAATCCAAACCCCACCTTCAATTCTAAACTATAAATCCTAATTCTTATGTTAAAAATCATATTTTCTATAAAGTTTTCGATTTGTAATACTGGAGTTAAAATTTAAATAGTTTGAGTTTTAACTATATTTAATATACTCAGTTGTTTTTAATAGTTCCAGAGACGGACAACACAATTTTAACTAACTTAGATTTTAAACATTAATCTAATTTGAATCAAACAATATTGTTTTGATAACCAGATCTTATCATGAACAAGGTCATGTGGAAGGAAATTTAAATTAAAAATTTGAGCCTGGGAAACATTGTAGAGCACAAACATAATCACAGTACTGCACACATATATATACAGGGACCTATTTATACATAAACATCACAAACACATTCTCATAGATGAGTATGCAACAGAAATTTCAAACTTATTAATTTGTGATGTTACTCACGTTGTTTTTAAGAAGATGGACAGAGCACTGCTTTGACTCCTTTAAGACTGGAAAAATATGCTTTTTTTTAATTTCCTGCTAACATCTTTGCTTTTGATTATTGAAGTAGTTTCAGTTTGTAAAAATGAAAATTTACTTATGTTTTCTGATTTTGCTTATGTTTTATAAACAAAAAGAAGTGGAAGATATATATATTTATAAGGAAAGACTACAGGGGAAGGTGACTTCTGGGTAGCTATTAGCAGGAACCAATTATTTTCATTTTCTTTTCAAGATTGGTCAGAGATATTTCTTTACTTTTTTTTTATCAGGCAAGGTTATGTTTGGGGCTGCAATGAGTTTATACATTTCGGCTGAAATGATTTTGATACATTTCTAGTAGACCAAATGGTGTGCTAGTATTAAATGAAATGTCCTTTATGTTTCAAACATATTTTATTTTGCATGTATTAAGATATTTCCTTTTTTTCTCTTCTTTGTTCTGCATAAACATATCTAAACTTTTCCATACAAGATTCTTTAACCTGGTTTGTTTATCTACTTCATGTACTTAACATTTTTATTATTGCTTTGTCTGGTTGTACCTTATTTTATCTTGTATATAGATATTAGTTTCACTTGTTTCTTTGTCTTGCATATATTACTTATATATAATTTACTTGCCTACTTTTGCCAGGTTGCCTAATTTTCTTTTGTCTTATTCCTTAGCTTGTTCTAGCATACAAAACTTCACAGGCCTATACATACTTCCTTTTTTTGTTACACTTTGCTCTTTTATTTGCCTGCATTTACCTGCATATTATTTTACATACATGTTACTTGCCTTGCTTGCTTTATTTTTATTCTTTTTATATGGAGTTGTTTAAGTCATTTGCTTTGGTTTATTATCTAATTTATATTCATATACTTTTTATACTCCATGTACATAATATAGAGTTGTTCTCGGTTATTTGTTATAAGTTTTAAACTTAAGTTAATATCAAAGTTTCTTATGTTTATTATTATCACTCTTTTATTTTTAAACTTATCAAACACTTAATTTACTTATTATCCATTTTATACTTAATTTAACACCATACATTTGATTTGTACTTAAGTTTAATAGTTATAAAGTATATTTTATTTCAAACATTGTTGAAAGATTTTATTTTTGAATTTTCAAATCATAGCTTCTTTCAAAACACACACATATATAAATAAATTTAAAATAACAATTTCTATTTGTATTAAAAAAATCCATTTGTAAAGATATTCATCGTTAATATTGTTTAAATATAACTCATTCTTAAATTAAAATAATCCATAAAAGAATTTGTCTCTTATTTAATAAATTACCTATTTTATCAAGCTATATTTAAAAAGAACAAAACAACTCTTTTTTTTATATAAATTTAAATCTAGGCTAGAATTATTTTTAAACAAATTAACTTTTATCCCAGGTATCTTAAAATTATATGGTTATTTAATAGTTTAATATTAATTTAATTCAAATTTCAAAATTAGAATTAAAAGACATGACTTTACATATTGAATTAAAACAAAGTTTATCTATTTACAATATATACAAATAGGTATACATTACAATTAGAAAACAATTTATTAGCCTTTAAAGATAAATTTTCAGTTTAAATATTTATTTTAAAGAAGATTATTAAATCTAATTCAAATTCATTATTAACATTATTGTCAAATCAATTAAATTTTGACATAAATTATTAAATTGTTATTGTCAAAATTTTCGGGATATCACATCTAGCTTGGGAGAAGCAAGGCAGAAGAGGAGGTGGTATGCTTCCAAGTTCGATCAATCAGGTAAAAGGGATTAGTAGCAATACTAATATTTCCAAGGCTGTTAGTAAACCGGTTGTCAATGAAGTTGCTAAGACCAAGGACAACAACAATTTCAAGTGTTATAATTGTCAAGAGTTTGGTCATAAGAGCAATGAGTGCCCGAAGCCTAAGAAGCGAGCGATGGTTGCTGAACTTGAGGATGAGGATGCAGAAATAGAATGTTCCAATTAACCACAATTTGAGGAGGAAGAAGAATTACTGGCGGGAGACGAGGGATATTCTTTAATGATGAGGAGATCTTGCTTGATGCCAAAGCAGGAAGAGGAGACTAGTTGGTTGAGAAGTAATATTTTTCAGTCGACGTGCACTATTTTGGGAAGGGTTTGTAAATTTGTTATCGATGCATGAAGTTTTGATAACATCATCTCTACAGAAGCTGCAAGGAAGTTAGCGTTAAAGACAGAGAAGCATCCCAAACCCTACAAATTGGCTTGGTTGAGGAAAGGTGGGGAAGTGAAGGTTAGTCAAAGAGCTTGTGCAACTTTTTCCATCGGAAAGAAGTATAAGGATGAAATTTGGTGTGACGTGGTAGATAAGGATGTATGTCATTTGTTGTTGGGAAGACCGTGACAATTTGATAGAGCCGTGCAACATATGGTAGAACTAACTGCTATAGTTTCATGTTCAATGGCACTAAAATCACTTTAGTTCCTAAAAAGCGACAACAAAGTGAAAACAAGTTGGAGGAAATCGAGGAACTAAAAACTTTGTTATCTTTGAAGGAGTTTGTCAAAGAAGTGGAGGATGGACCTGAAGTATTTCTGTTAATTGGACGTGAAAGTAGTGTAACGGTTGAAATTCCTGAAGAAGTTAAGCCAGTGTTGAAGGAATTTGAAGATGTATTTCCTGATGAATTACAGAAAGAGTTACCACCGTTGAGAGACATACAATATCAGATTGATTTTGTTCCGGGAGCTGTGTTACCACATAAACCACACTATAGAATGAGTCCAAAGGAGCACGAAGAGTTGAGAAGGCAAGTGGAGGAGTTACTTGAACAAGGGCGCGTACAAGAATGTTTAAGTCCTTGTGCAGTACCAGCCTTGTTAGTGCCAAAGAAGGATGGAACTTGGAGGATGTGTACGGATAGTCGAGCACTAAGCAAGATTATAGTAAGGTGCAGATTTTCGATGCCTAGATTGGACGACTTATTAGATCAGTTGAGCGGAGCTGCTATCTTTTCAAAGATTGATCTGAAGAGTGGGTGTCATCGGATTCGAATTCGACCAAGGGATGAATGGAAAACCGCATTCAAGACGCGGGAAGGGTTGTATGAATGGCTGGTCATGCCATTTGGTCTTTCGAATGCACCCAGTACTTTTATGCGAGTAATGAATTAGATCTTTCGACCGTTTATTGGAAAGTTCGTGCTGGTATACTTTGATGATATATTGATATACAATGGAAGCACAGAAGAACATCTACAACACTTGCGGGAAGTTTTGATGATACTTCGTCAGGAGCAATTTTACGCGGCAATAGAGAAGTGCATGTTCATGACACACAGTGTTTTGTTTTTGGGGCATGTGTTGTCCAAGGAAGGTATCCATGTGGATCAAGGTAAAGTTGAAGCAATCAAGGATTGGCCACAACCTAGGACTATAACTGAAGTGAGAAGTTTCCATGGGTTAGCATCATTCTACTGAAGGTTTATTCCACATTTTAGTAGCATGATGGCAGCAGCGACAGATTGTATGAAAGGAAAGCAGTTCATGTGGACTGAAGAGGTTGAATCTGCTTTCCAACAGATCAAGACACTCTTGACTACAACACCAATTCTGATATACCCGGATTTTCAGTTTCTCTTTGAGCTAGATACTGATGCGTCTAAGGTTGGAATTGGTGGAGTATTAAGTCAAAAGGGGCGTCTAATTGCTTATTTTAGCAAGAAACTTTCTGGAGCCAAGATAAGATGCAGTACCTATGACTTGGAGTTCTATGCTATTGTCCAAGCCATAAAGCACTGGAGACACTACTTGTTTTATAAAGAGTTTGTGTTGTATCCTGATCATGAAGCATTGAAAAATTTGCAGGGACAGAATAAGATTGCAGCCAGACATGCTTCGTGGATCGCATACTTGCAACAGTTTGCATTTGTTGTAAAGCATAAGTCGGGAGTTACAAATCGAGTGGTAGACGCATTGAGTAGAAGAAATCATTTGTTGACTACGATGAGAGTTGAAGTGACAGTTTTGAAGTATTTCCAGAATTGTTTGTTGAAGATCCTTACTTTGATAAGATTATAAATGAAGTCTAGAAAGGGAAGACGGATGGATATCTGTTGGTGGATGGTTTTATCTTCAAAGGAAATCGATTATGTATACCAGAGTGCAATTTGCGAATGAAGATTATGAAGGAATTGCATGAAGAAGGACATGTGGGAAGTGATCGTACCTTGCAGTTGATTTCTCAATCATATTTTTGGCCTTCCATGAGGAAAGAAGTTGAAAGATTTGTGCAGAGATGTCACATATGTCAAGTTTCCAAAGGGACAACTACGAATGCAGGATTGTATATGCCATTGCCCATGCCTACTAGATCATGGGTTGATATTAGCATGGACTTTGTTTTGGGTTTGCCAAGAGCTCAACGAGGGAACGATTCTATATATGTTGTGGTAGATAGATTTTCGAAGATGGCACATTTCATAGCTTGTAAAAAGACCGTCGATGCAGTCCGTGTTGCTCAATTGTTCTTTAAAGAGCTTTATCGACCACATGGGCTACTTGAGACCATTGTTTTTGACCAGGATACTCGATTTCTAAGTCATTTTTGGTTGAGTCTGTGGAAGATGGTTTGGACTAAGCTGAATTTTAGTAGTGCCTATCATCACAAACGGATGGGCAAACGGAAGTGGTGAACAAATCTTTGGGAAACTTGTTGAGATGTCTTGTGAAGGATAATTTGAAGAGCTGGGATGTGAAGTTGTGTCAGGCAGAATTCGCACATAATCATGTTGTTAATTGAAGTACTGGATTCAGTCCATTTCAAGTAGTATATTCAGCAATTCCGAAAGGGCCGTTGGATTTGTCGATAGTTCCACGTCAGAAAGGGGTTGTTAAACAAGCTTGTGATTTCATGAATGAGTTGCAGGAGTGTCACAGAATTGTTCATGAACGATTGCTTAAGTCAAATGAGAAGTATAAGCAACTCGCAGATAAGAAGCGAAGGAGTGTGGACTTCAAAGAGGGTGATTTTGTTTACGCAGTATTAACGAAAGATCATTTCCCAGTTGGAACTTACAACAAATTGAAAGCTCGAAAGATTGGTCCGGTAGAAATCTTGAAGAAGATTAATGATAATGCTTATCGGTTAAGATTGCTGGATCAAGTCCATACTGCCGACGTTTTCAACGTCAAACACTTGATTCCATATCATGGGGATAAGTGTGTCGAAGAAGAGGAAAGTGTGAATTCGGGGTCGAATTCCTGTCAACCAGGGGAGGATGATGCAGCGCAACATGAGTTCCGACCTAACAAATTACGACCTAACTCAAGGAAAGCAGATTACGCGTTAATTCGCTCGGAAGATAGCTTGGTGGTTTTAGGTCGCTCGGGTTCTTTGATTCGTGAATGACCTAGGGATTCATGACCTACCAAGATAAGGGATGCAGCGCAACATACCTCAGGTCGCAAGATCGAAGCCGCTCCAAAATTCGTGAATTCCAGTAGGTCACGAACTTGATATGTCGCGAGTTACTTAAGTCGCTGATTCCTATAGGTCGCGAACTTCATATGTCATGAGTTCCTTAAGTCGCTGATTCCTATAGGTCGCGAACTTCATATGTCACGAGTTCCTTAAGTCGCTGATTCCTATAGGTCGCTCAAATTATACCATATTCTTATAAGTCGCTCAAACATGCTCATTCTTAAGTCGCTACATTTCTTAAGCCATATCTTGTTAAGTCGCTGAAGCTCTAATGTCGCAAGTCCTTGAGGATGAGCTATCTCCTCATGTCATTGAAGCTTATGTCGCGTGGTGTTGTATTCTTAGGTCGTTATGTGGTAATTTGTTGGATCGCATGTATGTTGTATATATTGTTACGTCGTGTGTTGTAACTCGCGTTTGTTAACTCGTTTGTTTTTAGGTCGTTATGTTGTTTGGTCGTTGAAACCGGTATTTGTTCGTAGGTCGTAAGCCATGAGTCACTTGTGTTTTTGGGTCATTTGTGTATGTTGTAAACTCCTATAAATAGGGGTCTGGTGTCACTTATAAGGGGAGTTGATTTTGAATAAACTTTTGTTTGAGTGTTTTGTGCCTCTTTAAAATTGGAAGTTGAGTGTGAGCTCCTTTCTCCATCTTCGGTTATTCAAGTGCGCTCAAATCAACAGATTTGAAGCTGATTCACAGAATCTCGTGCACGAGATCAACGTCGAAGAATCATAGATCTTCTAACACGGTATCGTGCGCGATTAACGTGTTAAAGATAGCTAGAATCCGGTATCTCACGAGATCAACGGATTTGGGCATTTATCTTGGGTATTATCAATCCATCAGTTTATCATTGTATCGTTCCATCGTTGTTTTGTTGTTGTTGCATCATTTGGTGACAACTTATTCTTAATCCGCTGCATCATCATCTAATGTTGTGGCAAGGTCCGGCGGTACAAATTTGATGTTGTTTGTCGGACATCGAGTTCGGGTCGTCACATTTACCCTAACATTTTGTCTTTTTGGCGCTTGGGTGCTCGGCACATGAAAACCATGGATGTATTATTGCCGATGTTCGGGGGTTGAAAAGGCGATCCTTACACAAAAATAACTAGTATCCAACTTGATTATCTTTTATCGTGTATACATATAAGTTTATCACAAATATTTATACAAATATTTTATTTACCCAAAAATAATAAATAATACTATAATATGTAAACAATAGTAAAGTTGAAGAATTACCCAATCTTTCGTTAAGTCTAAAATTTACGAGTCTCTTATCAAAATTCTCTCCCACTGTAGTAATTCAAGTCCATGAAGCATTTTATTTAAAAATTTATGTTTCATATTATACAACCAAAAAGTTTAAATACCTATTTAATAATTAAAAGTGCAAAAATACATTTTCTTCTCTTTATTTTCTCCAACTGTATCATATTGAAGTCCCGACAATTTATGATTCCAAATCAAGATATTATTTTTGAATTAGCATAATGTTTTTTCCATGTAGATGATACTTTTCCTTTACACTGAATCATTGTATGATTATTTTTAACTATACTTTACTACTTTTCATTATAGTTTGAAACAGTTTATATTTTAAAAATTTCTTGTTTTTCTTGAATTGTAACCCAATGAAAAATCATTGAAATACGAAAAAATAGGATATTAAGTAAACATACGTCACATATTAATTTCAATAAATATGTGTCTAACAAACATTGATAAAATCATTAGTTTGATTCAACCAAATCAATGTATACATATCTATTTTTTCACAATATCAATCATGAAAAATAAAAATATTAGTAAAACTCGTTTATTTGAGCTTTTGATTGTCTTTTTTTATTCAAATATGAAAATTATAAGCAGAAAACAAAACTAAACTTTCGAAAAACTTAGAAGTTAAATTTTATAACACTATGTCTAAACAAATTTTCCTTCATTCCATTGAGGATTGAATAGTCTGCCAATGTTAAATTTAGAAATTGGGTTTTTGCAACAATACCATGTGCAATGCATGAGTTATAAACTAGTTAAGTAACAATAAAGCAGAAGAAGTTCATTTTTCTTATTAAGCACGTCCCTAGTATTATATATAATAATAACCTCATAGAATTAAATTGTTCAAATCTATTTATTTCCAGTGATAAATGCAGAAGTGATTCCGAATAATTAAGTCTCCCTTTATTTCATAGTCTACATAGAGCCGGTATATACATAACCACTTAAAAGCTAATGGTTTAGAAAAATATTGGAATGGGGATAATAATGTTGTATATGCCCTAATTCAAGAAAAAATTTCTCCTCTCTCCTTAATTACATCAAGATAATTTATTTCAAATCTCTATAAATATCATAATGTTACAATATTCTGTTAGTACTATTCCACAATTTTAAATCAAATAACATGAACTATGCACGGTTATGAGTATTACGACAAGCGCTTCACACTAAATATTTGTGCAAAACATTTCTATAAATTAAGTGTTGCAACTTAGAAGTAAAAGTTCAACGTATCTATATTGCAATAATATAGCTACATAATTGTGTTAAAAGTTTCACTTGAGATGTTTTTCAACAAATTGTACAAGTTTAATACATTCAAGTGAAAATGATTTACATAAATTTTTAGCCGTATTTTTATTTTGAAATCTAGTGTTGCTAGTTTAAATTTTTATTTCTAAGTTGCGAAACCTTATTTTTTTTTCCGAGTTTAGATTGTTATTTTTGTTATTAATTACTAAAGAATGAATTTTAAAGGAAGTTTATCTCTTAGATCTTCTTTTAAATCATATTAAGATTTTTTAATATTTGTAAATGGATGTCTTGAATTTGTAAACGTAGTTTATTTGTAAGAACTTATTTTTAAGTGATACTAAAATTTGGTAATATCTTTAGAGTGGTGTTTTGATTTTGTAAATGAATTTTGTTTGCTAGATCCTAATCTTGACAATATCTCTAGAGAGACGTTTTAGGTGGTTTACGCAAACACCATAAAATTATGGCACTAAAGATATTACAACTATTATTAAAAAAGAGACTAAGATATGCTGGTCATTTTAGCTTTCTTTGTTTTACATAAATTTGTATATTTGAGTTATTTTATTGATCATTAACTTAAAAAATATAAATAAATTCAATTAACTAATATTTATATATTCGTTTAATGGATCACCAATTAAAACTAGATATGTATACTACATTCTTGTACTAACAAAATGATAACATTAATTTACTTTCACGTTGCCCCAATTCTTAAATAAGCAATAATAGAATAGTTCATTTTAATTCATTAATCTCAATAATTTATTATACATTACATACCAAAATTTTAATTTTAATAAAACTTAAATGCTTATTCAATATTACCAACTTTATTATATTTCCATATGCACTACCAAGATTGAAAAAACGTTTATGGAACTGAATTTTTGTACATGAGTTACAAAGATTGATATTGAATGAAAGATAATGGGACCGAATATTTCTATAAGCATTGCCATTTATATATGCATTACTAAGATTAATATTAAATGAAGGATAACCATACTGAATATTTGTGTAAGCATGTCCAATATTGAACGAATAATAATGGTAGTAAAAGTAATGGGTCTCGTATGGTATTTTATTTTCTCCCTAAATCCTACCATTATCGATTGAACTATAATTGTAATAAACTGAATGGGTCTCATATTGTATTTTCTTTGTTCTTTTTTTCCTAAATCAAGCAAGTATCTCTATATACGTTTCTTAACCATAAGCTGAAAGGAAAATTTCATTCTTTAGTTTCCTTACTTTCTTTCTCATGAAGCCAAATTATAATACAATCATAAACCTCCCCCTCACCCTCCTCAATCACCCCAGAAAAGAGACCATGCTGGAACCGTCATCAAAATTTATTATGATACTGTGCCACAGTTCACCACATCCTTTCAAGAGATCCTGCCTAATGATGTCCATTCAAAATTCCTATCCATTCCCCATAAATAACCTATTAAGAGATCAAGAAAAATGGTGCGCATTCCCTGCTTAAACCCACAAGGCTGATTATCTTTTCTAAACTCAGTTCGTAAGGTGAGAATAACTTTTGATTCCTTATGAATTTTATTCTCTCATGAAAGGAAAGCTCATCAACGTGTAGCTTCCCTAATGAGTGCTCGTGGTTAGTGGCTTAACCGCGACAAAAGAATTATCGGGTCCATTCCAGGAGCCAATGCGGGTGATATATTCTTTTACAGGATGGAACTACTTATTATCGGCTTGCATGGTCATAACATAGGTGGTGTTGACTGCATCTCAACTGCCAGTAGTGACTGTGGTGAACCAATTGCAACCAGCATAGTTGTCTTAACCAGGGACAAAGGCGTTTATGATTCGGTGATGAGTTCATTTACAGAAGTCCTCCTAAGCAAGGTCAAAAGGCGAATAAGCACTGTGCAAGCTAGAAGTTAGAAGTAGACATTCTCACTTTAGAAAGCAGCCTGACTTATGACGTTGAAGTTCGAGTTATTAAAGACATCCTTTGTGATTGTAGCGCAACCAAAAAAGTTTATATGTATGACGGGGTATATAAAATTATACAATGTTGTAAGGTAGAAGCAGCAAAATCTGGGTTTATGTTCATAACTTTAAGCTTTTGAGAATCAAAGGGAAAGAAGAAATAGCTAGCTCAATATTTACTAGAGCCTCAAATTTGAAAGTTAGTCCACATTTAGTGAGCCTAAATAGGTATCTGGGTTTGGATATGTCCAAGGGAAAAGAGAGATTCCTGATGCTACTGTTTAAGAATATTGATGAGCAAGATTACACTTTATTATTCCAGTATGCTAATCAACCATTATTTACAAACCATACGTACGAATCGATGTCCAAGAAAACTAGACACAGTTGTAAATGTATAGCTAGTTATGGTGCAGATTCTTATTGTGCAACAATAAATGAAGGAGAGCTGCCTTATGATGAAGATGGGATTCTCAAAAGAGGAAAACCTATTATATACGAGTTTAGACCTTGGTGTAGGTGCTCTCTAGATCGTGGCAACAAAGTTAGTCAAGGAGGCATAAAGAAGAACATTGAAGTATATAGAGATTTGACTACAAATAGGAGAATTAGGTCATTGGATTCCTCAGAGCCAGGTCGTTTTTATTTAAAATGAATGGACTAGTCTTACCAAAGAAAGTGAAATTGAATAGTGGAGAATGTGAGAGAAGTTTGGTTTATCATAATGAATTTCCAACTAGATTGGAGGAATGGGGAGATACATCGGACGTGTTTCCAGATAATAAGTCGTGTGATCTTCCTTCTTTGCCAGAGTTCGAATCTGTAATTGATGTCTTGATGAAGAGAAGCGTTTCTAGTTATTTGAGCCACAGTGGGGTCAGCCCAAATTCATTTGTACAATATGTACCTTTTAATCATCATAATCATGCCTATCCTCACCTTATGGTGTTTGTTTTTTGAAATATACCACCTACAAGGAATATAGCTTCGACTATGGAAGATAAATTAAAACTTTGAAGGATGATGTGATCTTGATAACTTTGGATGTAGGCATTGAATATGATGCCACAATAAATGATTTATAGCACTACAAGAAAAGATGTTATTTATTGCGTTGATTGATAGCGTTCCAACAATATGTGCTATAATAAGTACATGGAAATAAAGAAAAAGAAAGAAAAAAACAAAACGCTATTTTAGTTAAGGAGTTGTGAACAAAAACTCACATAGTAGACATGAGGCAGGCTCCAAAAGTTTCTGTGGCAGCAAAATTTTTATTTCATCGGCTATCGGTTAACATCTACATGGTCCTTTTCTTCTGCAGTTCCTTACAAGGAAAAATACCTCACTCTCATTTCATTCTCTCAAAATGAAGTGATAATTTTTATAGTGCCAAGTTCTTTTCTCTCCTCTCTTTGGTCAAATCCTACGGCGACATCATCCCACTATGTGAGATCTCATCCCTGAACTCTAACCTAATTTTGCAGCTTTTGCCTACAACTCCAATTTATACCATCATTGCAAAATTGTCCTCCGTCATAGCCTCATCAACAAACGTGTGGTTTCATTTCCATTCCTCTATTCACTAACCATAGCCCTAATTTATATTTTGTTACGCCACTATATCAATGCAAAATCCTAGTTCTCAAAATATTATCCAGTGATTCATTAGATGTTCTAATGGATGAAGTGCCTAGAGAGTATTTCTTTGCTGCCTGAATCCACTCGAAAATGGTTTGATAGAATATCACCATATTGTTGTGTGGTCGTTACCTAACCGCCTTCAGACCTTTGCAGGTTTGATTGAAGAATTTTTTTTGTTTTTTCCTTTAATGATTAATATTATTATTAGTTGTACTAAATTGATTTGGATATTGAAATTTCGATTATATTGACATTAGGTATCAAAGTTCAACTGAATTGTGCTTGAAAACTTAGTATTAAAAATCCTAAGAATGTAGTTATTTTTATTCACTCATTTTTGATTAATTATTTTAACATAAAACTATATTAGCATATGTAAGATCATTCTAAATCTAGTTTGTACTTTAAAATTATATCAAATAGTCCTTAAGCATATTGACATAGCACATAATTATTTTTCCTTTTTTGTATCTTGTGCAGGCTATCTTTTTCTATTATTAGTTATATCTGTTCAACTTGATTTTCTATATTTATTTTATAAGATGTCAATGCAACTATACATTGCACCAAATGGCTTTCCGTGAACAAATTACCTATGGTTTAACTCCAAGTTTTTATTTGCTGTCATTTGACTTGTGAATTAGAGCATCATTTACGTCCAATAATTTAAATTACATGTATCCAAATAGATTCCATTATTCATAATGCTCTTTGTTTAAAAAGGTGAGAAGCACTATATATTTTCAAAAGAACCTAAGAAGTTGTCGATAAAATTCGTAAGCATAGTGGTGTTCTTGTTGATCTGGTGAACATTTTAAGCCCCGTTTGGTGTCAAAATGAATTTTGAGTTTTCAGTTTTTAGTTCGTATTAAAAGAGTGGTGGAAGATGAGGGGAGATGGAAGGGGACCGAGGGGAAAGTTTTCCATACCCTCAAAAAGCGAAAAAGAAGAGCAATTTGTTTTCAAAAAACCGCTCTTCGTCCTCTTCTTTATCATTTTCTCCTATCCATGATACATTCTTCTTCATTGCCAATTGAAGTATGAATTGAAAAAAAAACACAAAATTCATTTTGAAACCAAACGAGCCTTTGTAATGACACTTTCATAATCTTGTTTTTTCATCATCACAACCATAGCTTCTGTTAAAGTAATCAACTAGAGTTGCCATACTGTAGCATGAGATGCAACATGTGGCTTTGGAATAGGGCATCTGTTTATATTTTAGTGAACATAATATTGATGGTATGCTTGCGGTGTTAGATCCCTTGCATGCTCAACATCAAGAAAGAGCCGAAGCTACTAAAGAGATCACTTTTATTCAGGTATCCACTCGTCAATATAATATGTTGTTATACGATAACTTAGTATATTATTTGTCACCTTTGTGCACAAGCAGCTGCTTTAGTCAAGTAATTTCTATTAAAAAAATTTTGTACCACATGTCTATCATACATATGCTATTTCACTATTCCCTTTTCGGGGATGATGAGCATTTTTCTTATTTCAAACCTTGATGCCAACATTTTAATTTTCCATTTTTTTATACCGGAGTGTATGTTTCTTAGTTATCTTATGATTTATTTTATTACTTTTTGGAATGAGCTAACCACTTGATTATAGTCATGGTCTTGATTCTGTTCTAAGCCTAAAATAAGATTGGTACAATGAATTTGCCTATTTTTTCCAGTTTTTTGTACGAAACTAGTTACATATAGGAAGGTAAGTTCTATTTATAATATAATGGTTTATTACACAACATTATTATTTTATGTAGGCATATGGCCATAAACTATCGGAAGGTAGTGAATGTTGCATGAAATATAGAAGATTGGGAAAAGATGTAGAAATTGCTTACGTTTCAACAACATGCTGAATATGGCCTGTCACTCGATTTTTGATTTTGCTAAAACTTCATCTTTGGCATAGTGATACTATGCCTTAATCATTATTTCAAACTTGAGATTTATATTATTACATTTTAAGGGGAATATAAAACAGCTTTTAAGTCTCACTACTTTGGACTTACAGGCAAGTGTAATGGGTTAATATATAGTTTAATGTTATCTTATTTCAGTCACTGTAATCCTTTCGATGTACTTTGTTAACTCCTCTACTCCACGGCTCAGCGACCTAAGGAAATGAACGACCTAAAGACCCCCAACGACCTAGCGACCTATACTCATCAACGACCTAACGACCTAACCATCAACAGCATGTCACAACAAAGAGGCTTCTCGACTTAACGGACTAAAGCGACCTAACGACCTATGGCCTAAAGTGACCTAACGACTTAATAGATTAAAGTGACCTACCGACCTATAGGATAAAGCGACCTATTGACCTAGTTGCTACGCACCTAGTGAGTAATCGCAGAATGAAGTAACTTCCTATGTCGTTCCCAAACCATAGGTCGCCAATTATCCTTCCTAAGTCGCTCACGACCTAAACATAACCAAAGGAGCTTCTTATGCCGCTTCCTCTCTAGGTCGGCCACGACCTATGACTTGTTAGTTTGTTCAGAATGATCAAGTATACCATAATTAAGCCGTAAACCACTCCCACTAGGTCGCGACGACCTACGACCTATCCAAGGTCGCTTGCGACCTACGACCTAATTCAGAAAACTCTCTATAAATACCCCACCCACTCCAACTGAAAAAGGATCCTTTTGGCTCGTTTTTGGAACACCGATACTCTGCTGAATTCTCCACTCATTCGACACCTCAAGCACGAAAATATATCAACGAACTTCAAGAAGAAATCTAACACATTCAACATGGAATCAAAGAGTTCTTCTACATCGGAGTTTTAGTTGTTTGTCCTAGCAGTGTAGTAATCAAAGATTGTTGTAAATTTGTAATTGATTCAGCAATAAAGAAGATTAAAGTGGACGTAGGCTTAACTTGAAGTCGAACCACTATAAAACAATTGTCTTCTTACTGTTTTTCTGTGACTTTTCTACTTGTTTCTAATTCCCGTATTCACGGGTGGTGCTTTCACTTAATCTCTATAAACACCGGGGTGTTAGCGTTCAATTTTAAGCGTTAACATTTTTGGTGCTTTCACCGAGAACCCAACTCAGACTACTTTCGTCATTGCTTCGCAAAAGTTTGTTGAAAAAATCTCTCTTAAACCAGAAGTCTATCAGAGATAATGGCTCCTGGAAGAAAGCGCGGATCTATAAGACCCAGTAATGTCCATAAGAATACTGCCACTTCTCCTTCGTCGAGTCAAGCAGCACCAAGTGCCGAAATTACACGAGCGGAGTTAGATGCTGCAGTATCGGGGTTATACCAATAGATTGAAACCCAAAATGCTTTGATGCTTGAAAGGTTAAATGCATTGCTCGGAGCTAACCATCAACCGGTGAATAATGAAGAAAACCTTGCAGATGATGTTCATAATCCTGAAGAGAGGAATATTCCTCAAAGGGCAGCTAGCCCCGCCAAAGAAACACCTCCTCAAGTTGGAGGATCGAGACAACAACCAAGTCTCCGCGAATGTTTGTCCAGACAAACTTCCGAGAAAATGGCCGAAGTCTGTCCTGCAGATCCTTTAAATGATGAGGAATATCTTTCGGGCACGGTGCAACAAATCCTGAACGAAAGCATGCAGAGGGATGATGATGAAAAGGAATGGGGATTCGCTCCGAGCGAAACTCCGTTCACGGAAAGGATTCTAAAGGCGGAATTCCTAAAGAAGTTTGTTCCTCCTACCATCCCGGCTTATAAGGGAATAAGAGACCCTAATCAATTCCTATATAAGTATGATTGGCACATGACTAGTGCTAGGGCATCTGATGAGATTAATTGCCGGTACTTTTCGGTATACTTAGAAGGGGTGGCTCAACTTTGGTTCACAAAGCTTCCGGTCCGATCCATAGACCAGTTTGCTGATTTGACTCGGAGATTTAAAGAGCAATTCAGGTTGTACGCTTTAAAGGCAAAGGATATTGTGTCACTATCAAGCCTGGAACAGAATCCTAGGGAATCTATTAGATTTTTCTTGAACCGCTTCAACATAGCTTTGGCTGAAGTGGACAATGCAGAGCCACGGATGGTCTTGACATACTTGATGAGGGCAATCAACAAATCAAGCGAATTTGGGAAGTGGCTGAAGATGAAAGAACTGAATTCGCCTGAGAAATTCTATAAGAAAGCTGATGAATTCATGCGCTTGGAAAGCCTTCAAGCACCGGTTAAAGTGGCATTGACAGAGGTTAAGGATAATACTGCTGCTCCTACCAAAAAGGAATCCGAAAATCAGAAAAGGGAGAATAATGGTGGGAAGAAACAGAAAGATATGAAGAAACCCTGCTTCTCAAAACCTTCAGATTTCACTCCTTTGACTGACACCCCGGAGAATATCTTTTTTGCTACCAAAGACGCGGTAAAATATCCTAAACCGCCTGAGATAAGAGTTGGGAGAAAAGCTGCTCAAAGTGGGAGATTCTGTCGGTTTCATAATCAACCCGGTCATGATACCAACAAATGTCGCCATCTAAAAAGTTTGATTAAAGAACTGCTGAGAGAGAACAAGTTGCAGAATATGTTAAGAGAAGTAGAAATGACCCAACTTCATCTACTAAGGGTCAGCAACTTCCTGCTCATCCATCTGGCTCGGGTGAGAGGAATACTGTGCGTGAATCAGAAAGGCCTGTTATTAATGTGATTACGGGAGGTCCACACCCAACATGCAGAAGCTGGGGAGAGATGGAAAGATATGCCCATCCCTTGAAGTATGCACCAACAGAAGAGAGTGTTTTTGCGCTAGAAGATGCTGCACCTTTGAAGCAGCAGAAAACTTTTAATGATGATATTGTGTTCAGAGCCAGGGATTCTATGGGCATTGAAGCTCCAACCATGGATCCCTTGGTCATCTCTGCAAGCATTGGGCCGGCTATTGTGAGAAGAGTGCTTGTAGATTGCGGCGCTTCTTGCAATATTCTCTTCAAAAAGACGTTCAACCAAATGAAAATTCCAATGGATGATGTACAAGCTTCATCCCAGAAGATCGTTGGGTTTACTGGGGAACCGAAGCAGCCAATTGGAACTATTGACTTGTTCGTTGAGCTTGGAGAGGGGCAAAAAAAGGTGGTTCAAAAACAGACTTTTGTAATTGTTGATGAATTTTCTACCTACGACGCCTTCCTAGGCCGACCAACTCTTGCGGCTTTTAAGGCAATTCTCGCCCCGTGGTGCCTCACTATGAAATTCCCCACGGATAATGGAGTTGGAGTTATTAAAGGGGATCAGAATGCTGGGCGAGAATGTTATCTAACAGAGTTGCGTGAAGCGAGGAAGAGAGAGATGGGAAAAGATGCGGCAACCCCAGTCCGCATCAAAGAACCAACCTTATAGCAATTACAGGCTGGACCCTACACTGGTGAGCATAGCGGAGAATGAAGAGAAATCGATCCCAGAAAAGCTAGTGTAGGGGAGAATAGAGTGGTGCCAGTTAAAGTAACGTGCCAGTATCTGTTGACCCGAAAGATCCGAACAAAGTGGTGAATGTGGGTTCGCAACTTAGTGTGACGGTTCAAAATTCCTTAATATCATTCTTGAAAGCAAATCTGGAAGTATTCGCTTGGACTCATGCTGATATGTGTGGAATATCCCCAGAAATTGCAGTACATTCTCCGAATATTGATCTGAAGTTTACATCGATAAAGCAGAAGAGAAGAACCCAGAGTCCTGAAAGGTCAGCAGCATTGAAAAAAGAGGTAGACCGGCTCATGGAGAATGGTTTCATCAGGGAATCTACTTATCCGAATTGGGTTTCAAACCCAGTACTGGTTAAGAAAGCTAATGGGATGTGGAGAGTATGCATCGACTTCTCAGATTTAAACAAGGCCTGCCCCAAAGACTGCTTCCCGTTACCCAGGATAGATCAGTTGGTGGATGGAACAGCGGGGCATGAATTGTTATCTTTTATGGATGCTTACTCCAGATACAACCAGATTATGATGCATGAGCCGGAGCAGGAGGACACGAGCTTCATTACCGACGTTGGTTTCTACTACTATAGAATCACGCCCTTCGGACTTAAGAATGCAGGGGCGACTTACCAAAGACTCGTCAATGCTATATTCAAACCGCAGATTGGCAAAACTATGGAAGTTTACGTTGACGATATGTTGGTGAAATCAAAGAAAGCAATAGAACATATGGATCACTTGGCAGAAATGTTTGCAATCCTCGGAAAGTACGGAATGAAACTTAATCCTTTGAAATGTTCATTTGGGGTGAAATCCGGAAAGTTTTTGGGTTTGATTGTGAGTGCTAGGGGCATTGAAGCTAATCCTGCTCAAATTGCTGCCTTAAGAGAAGTCAAAACCCCTAGAATGAAGAAGGAACTCCAAAATCTTAATGGAAAAGTTGCTGCCTTGAGTCAATTCATTTCCAAAGCTACTGATAAATGCATTCCATTCTTTGATGCCCTGAAGAAAGGAAGGAAAAATTTTGACTGGACTCCTGAATGCCAGAAAGCTTTCGATGAGTTGATTCGTCATATGAAAACGCCTCCAATACTTTCTAAGTCGGACAATGGTGAAGATCTTTTCGTATATTTGGCAATCTCATCTCATGCTCTCAGTGCGGCGTTGATACGGGAGGACGCAAAAATTCAACGCCCGGTCTATTATATCAGCAAAAGATTCACTGGGGTAGAGATGAATTATTCAAAGTTGGAAAAGCTCGCATATTGTCTACTGATTGCATCAAGAAAATTGAGGCCATACTTCCAAGCTCATCCTATCAAAGTCCTCACTGATGAACCTCTGAAGCAAGTCCTGTTTCGCCCTGAGACTTCGGGTCGCCTTTTGAAGTGGAATATTGAACTCAGCCAATACGTCATCACTTATCATCCACGGAGGGCAATTAATGGACAAGCTTTAGCAGATTTCATCGCAGAATGTACAAATAAAGGTGATAGTGAGGAAGAAGTGACGGATAATACCCCAATTCGATGGAAATTATATGTTGATGGCGCAAGAAACGATTATTGTTCCAGAGTTGGGGTTGTGTTTGAAACCCCTGAAGGGCGGTCATTGTGCTATGCATTGAGATTGGAATTCCCTTCGACAAACAATGAAGCAGAATATGAAGCTCTTATTGTCGGCTTGAAAATTGCTAAGGAACTGAATGTCAAAGTGTTGCAGATCTTCAGTGATTCACAGCTTACTGTATGTCAAGTCAAGAAAGAGTTTCATACTAAAGGAGGAAATCTGCCCGCTTACTTGTCAAGAGCCTGGGAACTTCTTGATGATCTTGACCATTATACGATAAATCATATACCCCGGGAAGAGAACATGAAGGAATATTCTCTCGCAAAGTACGCAAGCACTGGTGAAGCTTAATTATTGGGATTAGTTCCTGTGGAAGTCCTGTCAGCTCCAAGCATTGATGATATGGATATTGACTGGATCATGACTATATCTCAGGAGCAAGAATCATGGATGACTCCGACAATGGAGTATCTACTCAACGGTTCTCTACCAGAAAATTCAAAGGGACGACAGAAGTTGATAAGAAAAGCCCCCAAGTATATAATTCAAGATGGCCGATTGTATAGGCGGGGATTCTCAATGCCATTACTCCGATGTGTGACCAAGGAAGAAGCTAAGAAAATTCTAGCTAAAGTACACGGAGGAGAGTGTGGAGACCATTCAGGTGGTCAAACTCTAGCAAAG
This sequence comes from Allium cepa, assembly GCA_030765085.1. Taxonomy (NCBI): domain Eukaryota; kingdom Viridiplantae; phylum Streptophyta; class Magnoliopsida; order Asparagales; family Amaryllidaceae; genus Allium; species Allium cepa. Next base: position 377,801,371 of record CM060942.1, on the reverse strand, counting down.
AAAATCCTCCGTTATGGGTATTTTTGGCCAGATATTAATCGTGACGCTGCAAGCTATACCAGAAAATGTGATCGATGCCAGAGATTTGCAAAAATCCCAAGAGCACCTTCCACCGAGATAACTCAGATGGTCAGTCCGTGGCCGTTTGCTATTTGGGGAATAGATCTCATCGGGCCTTTGCCAACCGCCAAATCCGGAATCAGATATGCTATTGTTGCTGTTGATTATTATACTAAATGGGCTGAATCTGAACCATTAGCTACTATTACTTCTAAAAAGATGATAAACTTTGTAACTAAGAATATCATTTGCAGGTATGGTGTGCCTCAAAAGATAATCACAGATAATGGAACCCAATTCGAAAGTGAAGAGTTCCAACATTTTTGCAAGCGATTCAAGATCCAAAAAACCTTCTCAGGAGTGGCTCATCCGCAGGAAAATGGGCAAGTGGAAGCAGTAAACAAAATTATCAAATCAACCATCAAAAAACAGTTGGAAAAAGCGAAAGGTGGTTAGGTCGATAAGCTACCACTAGCACTATGGGCATATAGAACTACACATAAAACTGCGACTGGGCACACTCCATTTTCAATGGCATATAGATCAGAAGCAATGATTCCAGTGGAAATAGAAGACCCTTCACATAGAAGAATTCATTTCAACCAAGCTGAAAACGAAGAGTTGCAACTTGAAGCACTTGACTTCCTTGATGAAAAAAGGGAAGAGGCTCAGCTCAGAATTGCAGCCCATCAGCAAAGAATTGCCAGGCACTTCAATTCCAAAGTTCGCCAACGCAGCTTTGAGATTGGAGATCTAGTCTTGAAGAGGGTCATGACAACAACAGGAGTGTGGGCGCCAAACTGGGAAGAGCCACATGTCATAGGCAAAAAACTTCTTGATGCACTTTCAAACTGACAACTGCCGAAGGAGATCCAATTCCAAGAGCTTGGAACAGCAATCACTTGCGCCCATATTTTACTTAAAAGCTTTACTGAAATACTGTAAAAAGAATTATGGATGTATGATTCTTATATTGAGAGCCATTGTAAAGCCAGTGCAAGTGAATAATAAGAACTATAAAGTGGATGTAGGCCCTGTTCTTGGCCGAACCACTATAAATCTTGTGTTCTCTACTATTATAAACGACCTTTTTTATTTCGATATATAAAGTACTACAATTGTATTGCTAAAATGTCATTTAATATTGCAGGCCATTAAAACAAAGCTTACCCATCACAAGACCAAACGATCCCTAACATCACTCAACAAATGAATATTCAGCCACAAAATTCCAGACTCAAATCCTATATAAGAAGTACTCCAAGCAAACAGTTAGTGGTTCCGCCAGAGGTGGACCCTTTCTAACTAATTGTGATCGTTTGTGCAAACGAACATCCGATTAATTAGCTTGTGTCTGCCCCTACGAACTCAATCAACAATGAAGTACACTTCTTTGGTTAAAATAAGCTACTTGCAACAGAAAGGAATGTGTGCTTGAAAATAATAACAGGGAACCGCTGATATGAGCAAATGGCGAAAAGACATGGGCGAGCAGGCAGTAAACAGCAAAAGACCTCTTCGGAGGCACAACTCTTCGGAGGATAAAGACCTCTAATGGGACTTGCCAGAAAAAGAAAGTTCTCTTTCTCAACAAAAAAAATTGGTGGAATGACCGGTGGCACAGGACACTCGTTAACTAGCTGAGAATGTTTGTGCAAACAAACAATCGAAGTAACTTGTGCCCTCCCTGTGAGTCCATCCAACCATGAGAAGGAAACTTCTAGGCAAAAGCCCTACTCGGAGGCACACATTTCACCGTGATCTGAAATAAAACTTCACACGAGTTGAAAGGTGAAAAGACCTCTTCGGAGGCACGCATTCCACCAAGATCTGAAATAAAACTTCACAAGTGTTGGAATGTGAAAAGCCCTCTACGGAGGCCTATTTCACCAGAGCTGAAATGCTAAAAGACCTCTTCGGAGGCACACATTTCACCGCGATCTGAAATAAAACTTCACATGAGTCGAAATGTGAAAAGCCCTCTTCGGAGGCCCGCTTCCCAACGAACAGGGAAAGAATAAAAGCCACTCCTCGGAGGCAGAAACAAAATTCCCTCTTCGGTGGCCCGCTTCCCAGCAAACAGGGAAAGAATAAAAGCCTCTTCCCAAAGGCAGAAACAAAAAGCCCTCTTCGAAGGCCCGCTTCCCCACGTATAGGGAAAAAACAAAATCCCTCCCTTCAGAGGCACACACAAAAAAGCCCTCTTCCTAGAGGCACAATCAAATAAAAAAGCCCTCTTCCCAGGGGCACAATCAAACAAAAGCCCTCTTCGGAGGCACAAACAGGTCAAAGCCCTCTTCGGAGGCACAAACAGGTCAAAGCCCTCTTCGGAGGCACAAACAGGTCAAAGCCCTTTTTCGGAGGCCCACTTTACCATGAAAGAAAATTCACTTGCCAAAAATAAAAGTGACTTTCTCCGAAAGTAAAGTGTAAAAACTTCTCCATAAAAAAAAGAGAAAGAAAGAAAGAGAAACTTCTCCAATACGAGGCGCATTCTACTAAATCAGAAAAATATTTCCATAAAATGGAAAAATTATTCTATAAAGTATAGATGCAAACTTCCTTCGAATGGAAAAGTTGTTCTCTAAAGAAAGAGTACAAGTCTTCTCGAAATAAAAGAGTTGTTCTTCAAAATTTTACCAATGTGAAAGAGGTTGCAATAAACCATTGTATGGGGGCAATATAATATAGTTACGAAAATAAAAACAATGCTCAAGCAGCATAGCATAGGTTTCCTGCAACATCACACAGAGAAAATAAAGAAACTTGTATGAAAAAGAAGGTTAAATGCATTCTCAATAGCAGACAGAAGTTTGTACAAGTAGAAGAATCATTTTATTCCATACCATAAAAATTTTATACATGTGCAGGTTTCAAAATAAAAGAAGGCGGGGACCGGTACCCGCACAATCTTTGGTCAACACAAGTCTCTATATATACAAGCAAAAAAGCAAAAAAAAACGAGACGAAAAGTATAAGTCCCAAACCCATCACTTCCTCTTCCTGTCACCTTTCGAGCGTTCGCCTGGCCGAATGATTAACTTTTTGGGCCGGCTTGTGAGAGCAGGGGAAGAAAGAGGAAGGGGTGCAATTGGACTTTCTTCTGCTTTTTCTTCGTCGGCAAAAGCTTCTCTCCTTTTCTTTGAGACTCCACGCTTCCCCTTCTTCCTCGAAGAAGACTCACTGCTCGGAGTGAAAAGTGCAGACAACTTTATGTCGTCAGAAATAGTTTGTTCCGGGGTTCTTTCACCTTCTTCAGGTTCCTCGGCCTTCTTTTCTTGTGAAGAGACCGGGTCATCCAAGCCTTGAAGAGCTTCTATCTGCTCCTCTTGTGACCCGGGTTGAGAAACGGAAGGGGGAGTAATCTGAAGAGGCGGAGAGGAAACAAGTGGAAGAGGGGAAGGCTGAACAACACTTGGCGCTTTCACTACAGGAGAAGAAAAGTTAAAGTCAGAATCTCTCATAAAAAGAGGAGAAAGTGGTGCGTCAAGATTTAAGTAATAATCAAAAAGTTCATCAAGCAAGCAGTCCACTTGAGCGATATCAACATTGAGGTTACCTGGAGAAGTAGGATTTACTATGTCAACTTCAAAGTCCTACGCTTCAGCGCTTTCTTGAGTCTCATCTCCAGTGCGGGCGGTGGCACTTTCAATAACAGCTTTAGCAGGAGGAGGAGAATGGGAACTGGAGCCAACAATATCGATGTCGGCCGAAACCGAAGGTTGAACTAGGACGGTTGAGATTGTCTTCCCTAAATGTTCTCCTTCTGTCATTTCATCTCTCTCTTTGGCGAGTTTCTCCTTTCCCCTGGCAAGAGCGGCACACGCATCATCATCTAGATAGTGTGCTATTAAATCTACTTCGGCATATCCGCTCCTCCAAGCATATCAAGTGTGGCCTCCCACACTTTGGCCAAAGTGATTTCATACTCCGGTCCCAAAAATTTAAGGCTACCGCGCCCCAGAACACTATGGATGTAAAACTCGAATAGAGTGGAGCTGACTTCAGCTTTAGTTGCCATATGAGATTCTTCGGCTGCTGCTTTGCCGGTAATAGCTTCATCACGCTCCTTTTCAGCTTCAGAAAGTCGAGCTTTGAGCAGTTCAATCTCCAAGTTCTGGGAGTTGGTTTTTTCTCGCAGTTGAGCAACGTTAGCTCAGTAGTTTTCTACAGCTTGCTGCTGTGCTTCAAATTTGGCTTCAGCGTCTCTCTGTGCAGTGTGAACGTCTCTCACCTGTTTTTGAAGCACCTCTTCTCTTTGAGAGTAGGAAGTAGAAGTAGTGGCGTGCTCTTCTTTAAGTTTTTCAACTTCCACTTCAAGCTTCTCGTTATAAGCGGCAATACTCTTCATCTCGGCATAATGTTAATCAAGTGTTTTCTGCCACTCGGATTTGTCATTTTCCATAGTCAGCATGGCTTCGAGGTTTGCGCGATTTACTCTTTGAAGCTCGTCAACAAGTTTCTGCCAACCATACATTCTCTCGATATCGAGTTTGACGGCATCAAGATTGCGCAACATGGTTTGCATATCAATCGGGACCAAGTCAAGATCGAAACGCACTCCTTTTAAGCACCAGTGCGGAAATCGGCTTTGAAGAGTAGTCGGACCCTGTCCAACTTGATAGGGCGCCTACTTATGATTGTTTGAACATCGGTTCTTTAAAGGGGGAGGGCCGGAAGGAATTTCCAAAGAGACGGGAGCAGCGGGCTTTTCAGAGAGTTCAGATGTCAGTTTTTCACCAAGTTTGGCCCATTTACTCGGGTCCTCAGCGACATAACGTTTTCCCTTGTCATCACGAGATTTTCGCTTGTGGGAACCATCCTCTCTCTGGGAAGAATCATGTCGTTCGTCCCGTCTCCCATAGCGTTCTTCATAAGCGCGCTTCTCACGAGCCTTCCTCGCAGCTCTTTCTTCGTCAGTTTCCCAAGAGGCAGGAAGATACCTCCTAGAGTCATAAGAACCGCGCTTCCTATAACGCTGGAAATCGTTGTAGTAAGAGCCACTTCGTCCCATTGGAGAGCCTGAAAATGAAGAAAAATAAACTTAGAAATCTTCAAAGCAAGGAAGTTGAAAACATATAAGTGCTGAAAAGTTCTAAGTGTGTGTAACGTGCAAACTACGCGCGTCAAACTACGAACCACTCCTTGGTTGGGGGGTGATGGCAGATTTTACAACAAGTATTAATTCTTGGGCTGACGGAGTTTGTTGCAAGATGGATGTCACTTCAACTGCTGGAGAAGTAACTTTAGCAGTGATATGATCATCTTTAAAAAGCTCCTGTGAAGTAATCATCAGGTCGCTCAACCCCTTAAAAGTATCATCACCGCTGTGCCTGGCGAGACTTGTTCTCTCAGTTCCTTCGTCACCAGATTTCCCGGATTGTTGGGGAGGTTCCTCTTCTTCGATGACCGAGGCAAGTGCAACTTTGCCAGATGACCCCGCAACATCAATTGAAGTAGAACACTTTACCAATGAAGCCTCAACAGTATGTTCTTTCGGTGTAAGTTCTCCGACGGAAACTGGGGCATCTGATGTCTCTACTGGAGAATTAAGGACTTCATGAGGCTGAGTAGAACAGGAAGGGTGCAGAAGTCCGTATTAGTGAAGAAGTTCGTCTTTTATAAAAAACTTAATACTTCTTTCCTCAACCGGCACGGCACTTAATCTTTCAAAAGTCGTTTTGTGACTAGGATCTCTTGAGAGAGGAGGAAGCGCTGTAAAAGAAAAGAATGAAGTTAGCACTTAGCAATTTGGATCTCGAAAAGCTCAAATGGAAAAAGTGCGAGTGAGCAATCTTACTTCCTACTCTCCAGATGGTGTAAAACCCTGGAGGGCGATGAACAAAGAAGAATTGATTTAAGAACCCGTGGGCGCTTTCCGGAAGATCGACAATCAATCTACGGTTTCTGGCGCTTCTCACGAGTGTGATAGAGGGATGATCTTTATTCTTTGCAAATGTGCACAAGTAACAGATTTCTTCAAAACTCAAAAGACGATCAAGTGTCCTCCTGAATAGCACACAAAGTCCAATTAGAATGGCATGGCCATTGGGATGCAGTTGGAAAGGAGAGATAGTTAATCAGAGAAGGAGTCGTTAAAGAAAGTCATTGAAAGGAGGAATGGCACCACATACACATTTGACGGTTGACGGCGATAAAACCAAGGGGTGGCCTATCAGCAGTATCGTTTGGCCCAGGAAGCATAGCATCTGCTTCAGCAATACCAAACTGAATACATAATTGGTTGAATGCCCTTGACTCAGGGAAGTTGGAGTTCTTTCTGGAGGATTATCCAATGGATTGGCTATCGGGAAGACCCCTTCAGATTGCTCTATTATCTCTTCTTGAAAAGACATTCTACACAAGGAACTGGATATTCAAATATGAAGGTGCACATTTCCTAAATGTGTGAAGTGTTATGCAAAACTAATAAAATGACAAGCAAATATAACTGAAATTAAACTAATATGCATTTGTCAATTTTAAATTTTCAGGGCTTGTTGTTTTAAGTCCAAATACAAGTGCAGTGTTGCTGCAAACAAGTCAGTCTTAATTGATTAATATGGCTTTGCTTTAATACTTCACTTGAATTTGTCGATTCACAGCATTTTATATAATTTCTTTAAGTTGATTATCTTTTATCGACTAATCTGTCATTCGATGTGGGCGATCAGTGGCAGTATATTCGTCCCATTTTTCTGCAAATGTTGTATTTAACAGGTTATTAGCGTTAAAATTAATGAGATCTGTAAATAAGTGCAACAAGTTCAGAAATGTTATCATGGCAGTTGAAGTTGGGTATTCAATTCAGCAACGTCATATTAATTCAAGTTGAAAGGAGTTCAGTGCAATACAAAATAGGCTAAGTCCTAGGTCGTTCAACTGCATACGCGACCTATGACCTATGCAACTGCATACGCGACCCACGACCTAAGTCCTAGGTTGAGAAGTTAAGTCATCAATCCCTTAGGTCACTCGGCTCTAAAGTTTCATGGAAAAGGCAGCACAAATTTAGCTAAGTCTTAACTCGCTCGAGCACACACACAACCTATAGCTTGAGTCGCAGGAAAATAGGTCGTGAGGGCTGGCTTACGTCACAGGATAATAGGTCGTGAAGGTTGGCTTAAGTCGCTGGAAGATAGGTCGTGAAGGTTGGCTTAGGTCGTAGGAAGATAGGTCGCGAAAGGACGATCCACGAACAGTTAGGTCATATAGTTTTTAAGGCCGGTTGAAGCCACTAGGTCATTTCTAAGACGACTCGGCAATGTCAAACTCCTCCCATCAAAATCTTATGGCCTTCTCTCCTCCAATTCACCAGAAGCGTAACAAATCAACCCAATAACCGAATAACCCATCCTCCAAACTCATCGACCAGCTAATTCGAGGCACTACAATCCATCATCTCCTCCTCAAATCATTAAGGATCACTCAAAACCGAACCGAGTCGCTTCAATTCCACCAGAAATCGATCGCGGCATGAAACATAAAAATACGAAGTTGGATCGGAGGTTAGAGGCGGGAATCCAGGACTCGTGATTTAGTGATGGTCGTGAATTGAACAGGGAACGGATTCACTTACGTAATGAGGTTGCAAGGATGATCAGTGAGTTCAGGTTGGAAGTTTCTTCAATGGCGTTTCTAAAGGCTACAGCACGTAAGGAGGAAGAAACGACTTAGCGGATTATATAGGGGGAAAAGAGGAAGATGATTGGACACGTAGATTAACTCATCTCTTAGGTCGCTCACGACCTAGCAAAGTTAAGTCGAAGCACACGACCTAAGGCATAGGCGTATACTTCGAGGGGAAAATGTTAACTCCTCTACTCCACGGCTCAGCGACCTAAGGAAATGAACGACCTACAGACCCCCAACGACCTAGAGACCTAAATTCATCAACGACCTAACGACCTAACCATCAACAGCATGTCACAGCAAAGAGGCTTCGCGACTTAACGGACTAAAGTGACCTAACGACCTATGGCCTAAAGCGACCTAACGAATTAATGGATTAAAGCGACCTTCCGACCTATGGGCTTAAGCGACCTATTGACCTAGTAACTACGCAACCTAGCGACCTAGCGAGTTATCGCAGAATGAAGTAACTTCCTATGCCGTTCCCAAACCATAAGTAGCCAATTATCCTTCCTAAGTCGCTCAGTACCTAAACATAACCAAAGGAGCTTCTTATGCCGCTTCCTCCCTAGGTCGGCCATGACCTATGACTTGTTAGTTTGTAAACCACCCACACTAGGTCGCACACGACCTACGACCTATCCAAGGTCGCTTGCGACCTATGACCTAATTCAAAAAACTCTCTATAAATACCCCACCTACTCCAACTGAAAAAGGATCCTTTTGACTCGTTTCTGGAACACCGATACTCTGCTGATTCTCGACTCACTCGACACCTCAAACACGAAAGACGTCTCAACGAACTTCAAGAAGAAATCTAACACATTCAACACGGAATCAAAGAGTTCTTCTACATCGGAGTTTTAGTTGTTTGTCCTAGCAGTGTAGTAATCAAAGATTGTTGTAAAGTTGTAATTGATTCAGCAATAAAGAAGATTAAAGTGGACGTAGGCTTAACTTGAAGTCGAACCACTATAAAACTGTTGTCTTCTTACTGTTTTTCTGTGACTTTTCTACTTGTTTCTAATTCTCGTATTCACTGGCGGTGCTTTCACTTAATCTCTACAAACACCAGGGTGTTAGCGTTCAATTTTAAGCGTTAACATACTTCTTACGGATAGATAACCCACTTTGTTTCACTCTTGCAGTATCTATTTTGTTTGGTTTGATTTGCATATTCAAATCAATATGTATACTGTTTTGGGTGAATGGACGTTAGTTTTTTCTATAAAACACAGGAAAAATAATTAAAATCCCATTGCGATTGACTCTTCTCTATGTCAAATTGATTCTCAAATTCTAAATCAAAACCTATAGAAAATTACACCTGTAGAAAATCATTTACCTATAGGAAATTCCTCGTTTACAATTTAAACCTACAGAAAATAACAAGCAGTGAAGTATAGTAATGATCAAACGCTAGCAGTTTACTTAGTTCTAGCATTTAGCTTTCTAAGTTTTATTTCCACTGCCAAAATACAATGAAAACTGAAAACTAATATTCACAACATACAATGTTAATTTGGTATTTGATAATAATTCATTTAGATCGACTTATACAAGTCTTTTTTTGCTTTTTGAAAGACAAAACATATTTGGCTATTAAAAGAGCCAAAAAGTGGCTAATAAGTCGATCCAAACGAGACGTACCAAACAAGTCCGTGCATTAATACATAAAACTGATAATTTTTTTTTAACTAAGAAACAAGTATAGTAAAAATAATTGTTTTCCTATGTTTGTGTCTTCTAAAGACTTTTCATATGTTATCATATTTTCTATTGTATAGTGGTCTTTTTTTGGAATGCAATTGTATAATGCAATTCCAACTCGCTGGCATTTCACAATAAGTATTAAGAGATAAGTAGCAACATATTGGCTATTTAAAATAGAAAGTATGAATAAAAAGCAGTAGTTCATTGTGGAGTTAGTAAGTAGTTTAGCATACACACTGGAAAACGATGTACATTCAGTTCATCTACAAACTTATAAGAAAAAAAATTAAGCACATCTATCGATTTCCACAGATATGGAATTCTAAAATTCAGTTCAGCTACAAACTTGATTTTGGAAAATAATATGACTAATAGCATCATGCATGAAATGAACCATCACAACATAATAAAATACTTGTCATGGTTTAGAATTTTAATATAAAAAAGAAACGACAGTATATTAAGCTCATATGTAATTGAATAACTTCAAAACTACTCATGCAAGGTTTATTAGCATCATGCATGAAATGAAAAAATTCACAACTTAATAGAAGACTTATCATGGTTCAGTTCTTTCAACATAAAAAAACAATAGAAGTATTAAGCTCATGTGTAAGTTACTAACTTTCTAGTAAGTTATTGGCTATGCAAGTGTCATAAATTAATTTTCCTCGATCATTCCATGATCAAAAGTTAATGGCTATACTTGTGCCAAATCGAGCCCTTATTACGTCAGTTCTAAACCGAGGTGAACTTAAAAATTGAGGAAATTTGCCTACATTTTAAACCTAGGAAATTAGCCTTGTTTTAGAACTAGCGAAATTGCCTCAATCCAGACCAGCATTAGACTGATCTCCATATATTTTGTTTCGAAGGTAGACTTAATCACGTTGCCTTAGCATTTGTATTTGACGATTTATTTATATGTTTTTTGGTATATGATTCATTTTAACACATAATGTGTTTGTATGAGTGGGAAGGTGGGTGTGGGGAGACAAGTATGGCCTTTTTGAACATTAGTATGTATATTATTTCACTTTTTTTAGTTGTTCGATCTTGAGTATTGTTACTACAAAATATCCATTTGATCTTTTCAAAACCAGATTGAGTAGAAGACAAAGAAGAATAAGAGAAAATAGCTCCAGCAAGATCTTTTGAAGGAATTGAAGCGATGCTACAGCTAAAAACTAGAAGTATTGTAACCTTTCGAAGGGGTCAAAAGGGTCGAAAGCACTCTTCCGCTATAGTAATTCTCTTTCAAAGCAGATGCTTTCGCATGCATGAAGACCATATGCATGAGTTAAAGAGACACCTTTCAAAGATAATGAATGACAAAATCTCATATGCATGCCAAACTTTTTGAAACCAAAGGTTTCGCCTTCATTCAAACTACTTAGAAAGATGCCTTGGTTAGAATAACCCTTTCGAAAGCATAATCGAGCCTTTCGAACCAGTCGAAGCTTTTAATATCCGGAGAAGGTTCTGCATCAAGTCAGAAGCATGCATTCATAAGGTACCTACCGTGTCGAAACCATCAAAACTTCAGCAACTTTGAAACCACGGGAAGCTACCTATCGACAGAGTCGAAAGCTCGTGTCTTTGCTTCTTATGATAACAAGGCAACACAAAGAGAAAAGGTGCAACCATAGGTTTGGATGAAAATGGAAGTATTCAAGCCCATTCAAAAGCATTGCAGAAGGATGCGCAGATGTCAATGGAGTCGGATGTTATCTGAATTCCCCTTTCGACTAGGTCGAAAACACTGGGTCGAAAAGTGCCAACCCGCTTCATAAATAAGACCCAAGGGGTCTTGTTTTGGGGAGGGGGAGTAATTCAATACCTATATTTTCTTAATTTTGCAAAGTTGTAAACCCTAATTTGAATATCAAATTAGGGAACATTGATCAGCATAGTCATTGTTGGACTAATAAAGTGAATATTTCAATTATATGATTCTTTCGAAGGCTTTTGGTAGATCCAACAATGTTTTACAAGTATCGACCTCAATGAAAGGTACCTTTCAAGCGGATCGAAACCCATGCTTTTTCAAATAATCCAAACCTTTCACTTAAAACTGCAATTCAACGAATACTCACTTTTAGTGGGTCAAAACCTTAAACCCAACTAGTTTTACCATAGATTTCAGAATCAAACCCAAATCACTTGGAAATCTTGCTTTGGATAAGGCCGAAACCTACCTAAACATAGCATACTCATTGAACCCTTTGAGCCAACCTTTAGTATTTCACAACCATTTCGAAAGGAAGGTTTCGAAAGAATAACTAATCAACTTCCGCAAGCTCGAAAGGCTTGAAAGAACAGAAATAAGTGATTCAACTAGGTCGAAAGGCCCAAAAAGGAAAGTTTTCACTATAGAGACCTTTTTCTAAAGGGTAATCAAAGGAAGCACTCACATCCTAACTTCTTTACTTAACACAGAGGGACCAAAAAAAGACTAACCTTTCCCTTAAACTCTACTTTGGGGTGTTAACAAGTTTTTTTGCTAATATCTTGGAGCTGGAAGGAGGGCTCGAACCTCCACCTCTCTTGAACATCCAACATCATTTAACTCTAACCCAACTCTATTTTAAGATTATCTACTCTATACCTTAATTCAACATGGCTAGCAAAATCAAAAGATCCGAGCAATAACCATATGTACCACACTTAGAAGGATTCTCCCTGAGAACAACTAATGATTCCAAACTTTATGAAGAGCAAATGCTAAGATTCGAAGGTCTAAGGATGTGAACAAGAAAAGAACATAATCATATGATCTAGAAAAATAGAGTTTAAATCCTTTTTGTATTGGTCCCATCCCTATCTTTGCCTTAGTAGAAAAGACAAAAGGAAGTAACAACTTGTTTGATCAAATGAGAGAAAAAAATTCAACACTATACCAAAGGAACCATCTTTGAAGAAGGGAAAGTGGCAGATTACAATGCCTTTGCACATAAATGGCAACATGCTACAACTGGAACACTTCTAACATAGGAACTCCAAAGAGTTTTAAAAAGAAAACAATCAATGAGGGTGAAACTATAAGGCTAAGTAACAAAAAACCAAGAAGTCATTCTCAAGAAACAAGCTTCAACTCAAGACTTCCTAAACAATATTCTAAATACAACTATAGAGAATGTCTACTTGCTAAACAAGGATGAGCTTAAATATTGGCCGTCGCAAAAGAAGAAAACAAAATATTAAAGGAATTAGGAAGGATTTTACTGCCTTTACCATATGATGAATGGTCATGTGACTAATCACAACATAGCCTTGGAAGGGGCGATCATCAACTTTTTCAGGCATGGCAAAATCAATGAGTTTGTAAAAGACCATAAATAAAGTCAATAAAGAATTACTTTACAAAGAAAAGTCTATATGGATGGGAGTGAAATACTCCTTTCACTTGGATACTACCTTTAACGGTCAAAGCCTTTGTCCGCGTCGAGTTGGCTAATGCAGAGCACCTCTTGAAGGGAGGAGTGTAAACCTTGTGAGAAATGTGGATTACTGTAACGATCCGTAAATTTTCGATAATTAAAATAGCCAAATTTAATAAGATTTCGTGATTTAGTGTTAGAAAAAAATTGTAAGTCGTTTGGAATAATAATAACTAGAATGAAATGCAACAAAATATTATCTAAGTTAATTATTTATGAATTGAATGAAATCCCAAATCAATTGAAATAATATGTAGTCAAAGGTAATTGAATGAATTTGTATTGTATAGGTAATTGTGACACTTGTTTCAAATAATAAACTTATAAGTAATTAAAAGTTAACGGTGATAATTATTTAAGTTACATATTCATTTAGTTAGTCAAATTAAATTTGTGAACCAATTGCAATTGAAATGGAAGTTTATATATTAGTTGAGTGAATTATCTCTAACTGTAGTTAAATAATAATGTAGAGTTCATTTGATGTAATATAGTAAATCGACTGATAATGAAATTTTTATTTAAAAATCCAATATTGAAATCCGTCAAATATTGAACAATTAAATAGTTTAGATTTAATATTTGGAATTTATTGAATTAATTAATTAACTGTTTTAATGAAAATGGTTGTTCTATAATTTGAATTAGTTAAATTTTATAAGTTCGTTTTGAATATTTCAAAAGATAGTGATTTAAGAATAATCAAATTTGTTTAAATTTAATATTACAAATGTTGAATAATTAAATTCCGAATTTGATATGATCAATTTGATATTGAAATTTAATATATGAAAATAGAGCGAATAATTGAAATTGATTTAATATGATTCAGATTGGTTTCCAAAGTGAATATAAGTTATATTGTGATTATAATAGAGTTAATAAGATTTTAAAATTTGAAATTATTGAATAATTGAATAATGGGTTAATATTATTAAAAATGACTTGTAAAATTTTATTGTATCATATTAAAGTAAGAACGATGTTGTAGAACTTTTAAAATTGAATTAAAAGTAAATTTGTGAAAATTGAATATTTTAATATTTAATTATCGACTGAAAAATAGCCAATTTTCGAACAGTCTCAGAATTGAACGAAACTAGTTCCATTGAATCCGTAATAGTTAGTAATTATAGGATTTCAATTTTCGTAGCAATCGGAGTTGCCATTTGACCGTGGCAGCTCGTAACGCGTTGAAATTGTTTTAATATTAATTTGGCGAGTTAAAATAGTCATTTTTCAAACGGTCTCGGATTTCGACGAAACCAGTTTCATCGGATCCGTAATGTGATATTATTGTAAGATTTCAAATTTCGTATCAATCGGATCATTTGTCCGGGGCGAGCCAATACGCCTAGAAATTAGTGATCGTTTATCGCTGTAACTCACACATATGATCGAATTAGCTTCCGAAACCTATTCCATTGTCTCCGGAACGCGGGATAAACCCTAGAAACGCCAGCCGGCACGCTTCGTTTGGAGTTCGGAAAATTTTCGATAAATAGTGTTTTGGCGATTTTCTATAAAAGGACCCCCACTTTCTTTATTTTGCAAAAACCCTAGGGTTTAGCCCTTAGCCGCCACTTTCAATTCAATGGCCAGAAAATTTCGAAACTTCTTCCTCCTTTTCCTCTCAATCCATCAACAATTAGCAAAAACTCTCAACTACAAAGTTGTAGAGGGCATCAAGATCTAGCTATCCAACGGTGGAGATCGGAAACGGAGCCACGGATTGACGGCAAAACGTGATGGAATCAGCTGCGTTTTTCACGCTTTTCGAGAGAGAGGGGGGGCCGAGTTCACCATGGTTGCGGTTAAAGGTAGAGGGGGAGAGGAGCTTCCATTTGGCGCTAGCTGATCAACTTCTCGTCGAGCGTGGTGGTGGCAATTCCAAACCCTAGTTGCTTGCTATGGGTTCTTAGGCACGGCTAAGTTCTGGAGCATGAACGTGAGAAGGGAAGAAGGTGGGGGGCGGTCCAGATCTGATGGTAAAGGGAGGGATGGTCAGATTTGATTCTGGGTAAAAAAAAATATATAGAAATTGTAGATTAGAAATTAGATTTAATTATCATTCAATCTTTAAAATAGAATAACCTTTTCATACGAGGTCGAAAACGCACGAAACTTTTTGCGTTGGAATCGTATCGACGAGCACTACGCAATGGAGCTGGATTGGAATCATTGGGAGATAGTGAAAATTTTGGGTAAAATTAAATGCTCGTTTAATTTTATTCGAAATAAAGCGCTGGAACTACATTGAAATCAAGGTGAGTATTTTATAACGCTCACAACGTACTAAATATCTTTATGCTAGTTAAATTTGACATTATGAAGTGTTATGATTTTATTTGTCGTTGTTTGATGAAATTTAATTGTCATATAGATTGTCATTTGAATTAACCGTTGAAATTAAATTGACAGATAAATTGAAATTAAAATTTAACTGCGATTAAATTACCTGACATTGATAACTATGAAATTGCTATGAATTGTATTGTCTATTGGATGATTTATCTCGATGGATGCTATTGGTTGATATTTAAATGTTTGGATGCTTATTTGCTTATATATAACCTGTTATGCATACATATGCCACTGTGATTGATTTAAGTGATATATATATTCATCCCGGACATTCAATTGAAATAAATTACTACTTGGCCACAGGATAGAAAATTATATACGGACACCGAGTTGGCTAAATTAATAATTTTTGAAATCGCCGATTCGAAATTTATTTAAATGTTTTGATTTAAAAGTTATAAATAGAAATCGATTTGTAGAAATTGAATTCATCGAAAAAATTGAGTTTGGAATGTTGAAATAAATTTTGGTTAAAGGAATTTTGTTAAATAATTAAGTTGAGACTTTGAAATTTGAAATTGGATATGATTGAATGTCGAAAATTGATTTGTTTAAAGATTTAACCTTAATTCGAGCTTTGAGCATTACTAAGTAAAAGCGATATAAAAAGATAGTTTGAAATTGAGCTTGAAATTGATTCATGTTTGTAATTGGGTTTTAAAACTTGAATATTGAAAGATAATTTTGTGAAGTGTTATAAATGGATATTTTGAAAAACCAAGCTCCGAATCCATATAAATTGAAATTGAATAAATTGAAGGTGAATATAGAATTGAATAAATTTGAGGTCAAAGTTGACATTGATTTGAATTGAAATCGAAATTGAATTGGTAAAATGGAAATTGAAATTGATTTGAATTGGGAAGTTATAAATTGAAATGGACTGGTTTTGAAGCTGTTTTATTTTGTTTCCAAATTACTCTGCTATATAAACCATTTTTGAATACTTAGACTATTTAATCTATTTTAAATCTACTTAACCCAATTTAAATTATTTTAAACTAATTTATCTATTTCAAATCCATTTTACGATTTTAAGTATTTTAACTATTTTAATTATTTAAAACTACTTTTAAACTACTTAAAACTATTTTTCTAAAATTCTAAGCTGGTCAATAAGGTGAAATGTTTATATTTAAATCTTGAATTTGAATACGAATTAGATTAAATGAAGTTGCAACCTAAATTGAAATTCGAAATGATTTTGAAATCGAAATGAGATATTGATGCGAAAAATGATTTTGAAATCGAAATGAGATACTGATGCGAAAAATGATTTTGAAACGAAATCTGACATCTGAATAGATACGATGATATTTGAAATGGATTTGATTTTTGAAGCGAATATGATATTTTGTTATCAATTATGAATCGGTTTGAAATGTAAAAGATCCAACGGTGTAATAATACGTAGTTATTAAAGAGACCGGGATCGGATATGGACATACTCTATGTCGATACCAAAAACCACTTTAATAACTATTATACGCGGAGTGTTGATCCAGAATGAAGTGGATGGTTTGGTGAACGCATTGATTGAAGAAAGAGAACGATATTGGATGACCCCTGACATGACTAAAACAGGAGCCGCGCCGGGCCATTGAGGTTCGCCACCTCTAGCGGACACGCTTCTTCGATACCATTTCTATTACATTTGTGATTCGATTTGGGTGCACCCCTTGATTTGGGAGTGTTGTTTCGCGGTGTTGGGGTGGCTGCTGGCTATGCTCAACATCAGTCCGGATCATGCAACTACTAGTATCCTAGTTGGTATCGCCTCATATACCTTGTCATACTGATTATCCTATTCGCGACCACTACGTTATGTTTTGTGTTATACCTATGGGGTACCCTCTGATAACCACCAGTTTACGGTAGGGCTTACGGTGCTGTATAGACTATGGCATTATAAAAATGTGTTAAGGGGGATTATGGTAACGCCTTAACGCTATTTTGATACTTTATATTACTGATAGACATTATCTACTTAGCGTACATTACTACATAGTAGATAGTTTAACGGATCCTTAAGAGATGGAAAATCCCGTAACATCTCTTAAGTTATTGCATGCACGTTGACACTGGATATGAGATGTCAAACCCCGTAAACATCTCTGACGCCGTCACACTCATATTTATTTACGATTGATTTAACTTTCATAAGGATGTTTTAGTCCTGACTCGAGTGTTTTGTCTTTTCATTACGCTCGGGTCAGTCCTGAGTTTTTCAGATTTTTGAAGATCTATTATGGAGGATGAAGACGAAGATTTGGTATACTATTACTATTATTATCTGTGCATCATGTTGTCTGCTGCATTATTTAAATTGTTTTGTTGTATATGTATAACTCTGATAAATGTTGTATAAATAATTTTCAAAGTATAGTAAACAGCTTCATGAACTGTTTATTTGACTATTATATTTTATCGTTCCGCTGCGAGATTCTGTGTTGTTTCATTTTCTTTATTTCTCTTTCTTTTCTTTTCTTATTTACCCCAATAACTATCTGCCATTTTGAACGGTTTGGAATCGACATGTGTATTTGATCGTCGGTTTAAACTGTCCAAAAAGGCGGGTCGTTATAGTTGGTATCAGAGCCTTGGTTTAGCGATAAACCTTGGCTCTAGTTGGGAATAACTCATTGAAATAGAGGTAAACTATATGAATGAGTTGAGTGTATATGAGAGAGCGTACTTGTTATTTGATATAAAATGGTTTTATATTGTGTTAACTTTGTTCCGTTGAGTATTTATGAATTTTGGTCGATACTTGGGACGCCAAGGCGTCGATAGGAATTTCTAAACACTCGGATAGGACAAACCAACACAATATCGTTTTGGAATATATTTTATATAAAAGAATTATTTGAATATTTATTCATTTTGATTGAATTGATTGTTAGGAGATGATAATATTAGATTATTATCGTTATTGTTTGATCAGTCAATATTTACAACAATTGATTAAATAACAATGGATTTAGGAAAATGAAATCTTGTAAACACAATTGATAATGAATATAAATGAATTTTAACTTGGATTTGGGAATTTAAATTCCGGTGTTTGAAATTGACTTACAAGAATTTGAAAAATATAATATGAGTATTATATGATAGTATAATTGAGTTGAAATTGTTTTCGAAGGATTTTTTTTATGATAAGTGTTATATTCCCTTCTTTTGACGCTGGAAAATGATTTCGATGATGAGTGCACGCATCATCGGCGTTTATTTTCGAGAGTCCGAGTGGGGGAGACTACTTAATGGCTTGTCTAAACCTTGTTTTGATTCAAATTTATTTTATTTTGTATTCTCTATAGTATGATTTGATATATAAATTATGTAAGTATATATTATTTCAAACCTTGATTTGAAATGAAACCGGGATTGGAATTCTTAAGTCCTTTAATAATTAATGATTTTTTTTATGATTGAAATGAATTTAGACTTGAATTATTAAGGAATTCTGAATTGTGAAATGAGAAATGAACCTAAGAGCTAAGTGAAAATATCAATTGAAGTAGAAATCCTTAGAATTAGGAAATTATGAACTTAAAATAAAATTGAAACTGTAAAACTCGCATAGTATTAAATTTCATTCTATAGCATAGATATAACTTACCAAAATATTTAAGAAGTTCTAAAATGTTATATAAATTGTTAATTGGATAATATACAAGTATAGGTTTGAATAATGAAATATGCATTTAATTAATGGTTTGCAAATATAAATAAAATTGTTAGTAAATAATTGGAATTTAAATTAACATTTAAAGGTGATTCACAATTATGTTAATATAAAATGGAAATACCATATGTGAATGTAAATGTGAAATTAAATTATAGTGAAATTTAAGTAATGACTTAAGAATTAATTAATTGAAAATTCAACTTTAAATGAAAAGAAGTTGTATGTTGTTTAACTACATTCTATTTGCGTAACTATAACTTACCAAATACTTAAAAGGTTTAAAATGCTAATAAGGATAAGTAGAGAAATAATATACCAGTGTGAGAGTGAATAATAAAATGTGAAGATCTATAGATAGTTGTAAATATAAAAGAAATTTAAGCTGTAAAATGAATAATATATATAAGTGAATGAATAAAATTTAAAATTAATGAAATATAAAATTGGTAAATGGAAATTAATTAAATTTGGATATAAGTAAATGTCAATAAACTTGGAAGTGTATGAAATTAAAATTGACTTGGAAATGTATAATTGATTTAGTGTAGATTTTGGATGGATGTTAATGTTTGATGTGCATTGGTTGTTAGACGGATGATAATTGATTAAGTAGAATTCATTAGTGTTAATGGAATTGAATAAAGAGAATAAAAATTTTAAATAATTAAATTCAAATTTGAAGCAAAGTGAAATTAAATATAATTGAATTCAATTTGAATTGAAGCAAATTGACTTGAATTTAAAATGTGAATGAAACAAACTTGAATAAATCGGAAACGAATTAAATGTAAACCTATTGCAAGGATGAATAAGAAAAATAAATGACTTTGTGTTTATGATTGTTCTTTAGAAAATTTGAAGTTTTGATGGTTTGTACTTTGAAATAATAAAAGCAAATTTTGGAAAAAAATCCTAAATTGTCCAATATATGCTGAAACGAAAACAACCATAACTTTTAAATGGCTAAACGGAATTCGACGATCTTGGACTTTTCGAAAATATTTGAAACTATTGCACAACTTTTGTTTTGATAACTTGAGAAAATTCCTTCGTCTACTAGGTTAAAAACTTGAATGTTACTCGCTGTCCTGTGTAAAAATAAGTAAAATCAGTAGTACACACCCTTAGTATTTTCGCCATATCTTTGGACTGGTTTATCGGATTTGGATGATCTTGGACTTTATGGAAAGCTAAGAACTTAAGATAAAACTTTTTTTTTAAGTGTTTAGTGTTTTGATGTCGTTTAGAAGGTCGAAAACGCGGGTGAACGTCGCTGACCTGCGCAATTCATTGCCCAGGTTGAGGCGTATCCTTTAAGTAAAACGGCCATAATTTTTGAAAGTATGGTCCGAATTCGATGATTTTGGACATTCCGAAAAGCCTGAAATGAATGCAACAACTTTTTCTTAGATTTTGTTGCCGAATTTTATCGTTTAGGTGACCTAAAACTAAGATTTGTTTGCTGTCCTGAAATTGGAATCTCAGTTTTGAAGCTAAATATGTTATATATATGTTGTGTAGGCTAAGTATATCGATCTATCTTTATATGCATGGTTCTAACTTAGTTATTGAGTGTTTAGTAGGTGCGGATTTCGCTTGCTTTGCATTTGGAGCTCGCTTTCATGCTATATTAGTCGTATATGCTCGCTAACAATATATAAGGTACATACCTTGGATTACATATCGTATTTTTACACTTTGTCCCTGCGGGATGCCTCATCACTTGATGACATGTATATTTGTGATATATATACTGTCATTTTTTTTTCCGATCGAGCCGCGCAAAGGAGAATCTGCCGAAATTTTCCGTAAAATCCGGGTGTTAGAAAAATTTTCAAGTTTAAAATTTTTTATAGCTTGTTTTGATTACTAACTTTTAAAGTTAGGAAGCCGTTTAAAGTAACTTAGTGGAAGCGTAGTTATGACTTTATAAATGGAATTTCATTGTTTTATAAGCGGATAATTTTGAATAAAATATATCAAATGTTGAATTCTTTACTTAGTTCCTTTTTACTTTTCTTTTTCTTTTCGGGGACGAAAAGTTTTGAGTGGGGGAGAGTGTAACGACCCGTAAATTTTCGATAACTAAAATAGCCAAATTTAATAAGATTTCGTGATTTAGTGTTAGAAAAAAATTGTAAGTCATTTGGAATAATAATAACTAGAATGAAATGCAACAAAATATTATCTAAGTTAATTATTTATGAATTGAATGAAATCCCAAATCAATTGAGATAATATGTAGTCAAAGGTAATTGAATGAATTTGTATTGTATAGGTAATTGTGACACTTGTTTGCAAATAATAAACTTATAAGCAATTAAAAGTTAACGGTGATAATTATTTAAGTTACACATTCATTTAGTTAGTCAAATTAAATTTGTGAACCAATTGCAATTGAAATGGAAGTTTATATATTAGTTGAGTGAATTATCTCTAACTGTAGTTAAATAATAATGTAGAGTTCATTTGATGTAATATAGTAAATCGACTGATAATGAAATTTTTATTTAAAAATCCAATATTGAAATCCGTCAAATATTGAACAATTAAATAGTTTAGATTTAATATTTGGAATTTATTGAATTAATTAATTAACTGTTTTAATGAAAATGGTTGTTCTATAATTTGAATTAGTTAAATTTTATAAGTTCGTTTTGAATATTTCAAAAGATAGTGATTTAAGAATAATCAAATTTGTTTAAATTTAATATTACAAATGTTGAATAATTAAATTCCGAATTTGATATGATCAATTTGATATTGAAATTTAATATATGAAAATAGAGCGAATAATTGAAATTGATTTAATATGATTCAGATTGGTTTCCAAAGTGAATATAAGTTATATTGTGATTATAATAGAGTTAATAAGATTTTAAAATTTGAAATTATTGAATAATTGAATAATGGGTTAATATTATTAAAAATGACTTGTAAAATTTTATTGTATCATATTAAAGTAAGAACGATGTTGTAGAACTTTTAAAATTGAATTAAAAGTAAATTTGAGAAAATTGAATATTTTAATATTTAATTATCGATTGAAAAATAGCCAATTTTCGTACAGTCTCAGAAATGAATGAAACTAGTTCCATTAGATCCGTAATAGTTAGTTATTATAGGATTTCAATTTTCGTAGCAATCGGAGTTGTCGTTTTACCGTGGCAGCTCGAAACGCGTTGAAATTATTTTAATATTAATTTGGCGAGTTAAAATAGTCATTTTTCAAGCGGTCTTGGATTTTGATAAAACCAGTTTCATCGGATCCGTAATGTGATATTATTGCAAGATTTCAAATTTCGTGTCAATCGGATTTACCGTTTGTCCGGGGCGAGCCAATACGCCTAGAAATTAGTTTAAATCGATTTAATTTAAATTGATCGTTTATCGCTGTAACTCACACATACGATCGAATTAGCTTCCGAAACATGTTCCATTATGTCCGGAACGTGGGATAAACTCTAGAAATGCCAGCCGGCATGCTTCGTTTGGAGTTCGGAAAATTTTCGAAAAATAGTGTTTTGGCGATTTTCTATAAAAGGACCCCCACTTTCTTTGTTTTGCAAAAACCCTAGGGTTTCAGCCCTTAGCCGCCACTTTCATTTCAATGGCCAAAAAATTTTGAAACTTCTTCGTCCTTTTCCTCTCAATCCATCAACAATTAGCAAAAACTCTCAACTACAAAGTTGTAGAGGGCATCAAGATCTAGCTATCCAACGGTGGAGATCGGAAACGGAGCCACGGATTGATGGCAAAACGCGATGGAATCAGCTGTGTTTTTCACGCTTTGTGAGAGAGAGGGGGGACGAGTTCACCATGGTTGCGGCCGAAGGTAGAGGGGGAGAGGAACTTCTATTTGGCGCTAGCTGATCAACTTCTCGTCGAGCGTGGTGGTGGCAATTCCAAACCCTAGTTGCTTGCTATGGGTTCTTGGGCACGGCAAAGTTCTGGAGCACGAACGTGAGAAGGGAAGAAGGTGGGGGGCGGTCTAGATCTGATGGTAGAGGGAGGGACGGTCAGATTTGATTCTGGGTAAAAAAAATAATAATATAGAAATTGTAGATTAGAAATTAGATTTAATTATCGTTCAATCTTTAAAATAGCATAACTTTTTCATACGAGGTCGAAAACGCCCGAAACTTTTTGCATTGGAATCGTATCGACGAGCACTACGCAATGGAGCTCGATTGAAATTATTTGGAGATAGTGAAAATTTCAAGTAAAATTAAACGCTCGTTTAATTTTATTCGAAATAAAGCGCTGGAACTACATTGAAATCAAGGTGGGTGTTTTATAAAGCTCACAACGTACTAAATATCTTTATGCTAGTTAAATTTGACATTATGAAGTGTTATGATTTTATTTGTCGTTGTTTGATGAAATTTAATTGTCATATAGATTGTCATTTGAATTAACCGTTGAAATTAAATTGACAGATAAATTGAAATTAAAATTTAATTGCGATTAAATTACCTGACATTGATAGCTATGAAATTGCTATGAATTGTATTGTCTATTGGATGATTTATCTCGATGGATGCTATTGGTTGATATTTAAATGTTTGGATGCTTATTTGCTTATATATAACCTGTCATGCATACATATGCCACTATGATTGATTTAAGTGATATATATATATATATATTCATCCCTGACATTCAATTGAAATAAATGACTACTTGGCCATAGGATAGAAAATTATATACGGACACCGAGTTGGCTAAATTAATAATTTTTGAAATCGCCGATTCGAAATTTATTTAAATGTTTTGATTTAAAAGTTATAAATAGAAATCGATTTGTAGAAATTGAATTCATCGAAAAAATTGAGTTTGGATGTTGAAATAAATTTTGGTTAAAGGAATTTTGTTAAATAATTAAGTTGAGACTTTGAAATTTGAAATTGGATATGATTGAATGTCGAAAATTGATTTGCTTAAAGATTTATCCTTAATTCGAGCTTTGAGCATTACTAAGTAAAAGCGATATAAAAAGATAGTTTGAAATTGAGCTTGAAATTGAATCATGTTTGTAATTGGGTTTTAAAACTTGAATATTGAAAGATAATTTTGTTAAGTGTTATAAATGGATATTTTGAAAAACCAAGCTCCGAATCCATATAAATTGAAATTGAATAAATTGAAGGTGAATATAGAATTGAATAAATTTGAGGTCAAAGTTGACATTGATTTGAATTGAAATCGAAATTGAATCGGTAAAATGGAAATTGAAATTGATTTGAATTGGGAAGTTATAAATTGAAATGGACTGGTTTTGAAGCTGTTTTATTTTGTTTCCAAATTACTTTGCTATATAAACCATTTTTGAATACTTAAACTATTTAATCTATTTTAAATCTACTTAACCCAATTTAAATTATTTTAAACTAATTTATCTATTTCAAATCCATTTTAAGATTTTAACTATTTTAACTATTTTAATTATTTAAAACTACTTTTAAACTACTTAAAACTATTTTTCTAAAATTCTAAGCTGGTCAATAAGGTGAAATGTTTATATTTAAATCTTGAATTTGAATACGAATTAGATTAAATGAAGTTGCAACCTAAATTGAAATTCAAAATGATTTTGAAATCGAAATGAGATATTGATGCGAAAAATGATTTTGAAATCGAAATGAGATATTGATGCGAAAAATGTTTTTGAAACGAAATCTGACATCTGAATAGATACAATGATATTTGAAATGGATTTGATTTTTGAAGAGAATATGATATTTTGTTATCAATTATGAATCGATTTGAAATGTAAAAGAGCCAACGGTGTAATAATACGTAGTTATTAAAGAGACCGGGATCGGATATGGACATACTCTCTATCGATACCGAAAACCACTTAATAACTATTATACGCGGAGTGCTGATCCAGAATGAAGTGGAAGGTTTGGTGAACGCGTTGATTGAAGAAAGAGAACGATATTGGATGACCCCTGACATGACTAAAACAGGAGCCGCGCCGGGCCATTGAGGTTCGCCACCTCTAGCGGACACGCTTCTTCGATACCATTTCTATTACATTTGTGATTCGATTTGGGTGCACCCCTTGATTTGGGAGTGTTGTTTCGCGGTGTTGGGGTAGCTGCTGGCTATGCTCAACATCAGTCCGGATCATGCAACTACTAGTATCCTAGTTGGTATCGCCTCATGTACCTTGTCATACTGATTATCCTATTCGCGACCACTACGTTAGGTTTTGTGTTATACCTATGGGGTACCCTCTGATAACCACCAGTTTACGGTGGGGCTTACGGTGCTGTATAGACTATGGCATTATAAAAATGTGTTAAGGGGGATTATGGTAACGCCTTAACGCTATTTTGATACTTTATATTACCGATAGACATTATCTACTTAGCGTACATTACTACATAGTAGATAGTTTAACGGATCCTTAAGAGATGGAAAATCCCGTAACATCTCTTAAGTTATTGCATGCACGTCGACACTGGATATGAGATGTCAAACCCCGTAAACATCTCTGACGCCGTCACACTCATATTTATTTACGATTGATTTAACTTTCATAAGGATGTTTTAGTCCTGACTCGAGTGTTTTGTCTTTTCATTACGCTCGGGTCAGTCCTGAGTTTTTCAGATTTTTGAAGATCTATTCTGGAGGATGAAGACGAAGATTTGGTATACTATTGCTATTATTATCTGTGCATCATGCTGTCTTCTGCATTATTTAAATTGTTCTGTTGTATATGTATAACTCTGATAAATGTTGTATAAATAATTGTCAAAGTATAGTAAACAGCTTCATGAACTGTTTATTTGACTATTATATTTTATCGTTCCGCTGCGAGATTCTGTGTTGTTTCATTTCCTTTATTTCTCTTTCTTTTCTTTTCTTATTTACCCCAATAACTATCTGCCATTTTGAACGGTTTGGAATCGACATGTGTATTTGATCGTCGGTTTAAATTGTCCAAAAAGGCGGGTCATTACAATTACGGATCCTAAGGCAAGAATCAACACTAGAGGGGGGTGAATAGCGTTTTAATGAATTACTAAATCTTTTTGAGTTTATGTTAATTTGAACACAAATGTATGCAATATTCAGACACATATATGATCACAGAATCAAACATGGATGCAGAAATAAAGTAAAAGCAATAAAGGAAAGAATACACCGGATTTTATACTGGTTCGGAGTTACCCTACATCCAGTCCCGCACACAAATACAGATTTCCTTTCAAAAGCAATTGTATGATTACTACCCTCGATTTCAAGGCCACGAGGTACACCACTCCAGATTCACAATCCTCTGGGTAAAGATACTTGATTTTACAGGCAACAAGTTCACCCAATTGATTTCACAGGCTACAATCACACATTTTCTCGCTTGATTAATTTCACAAGATACAATCACACTTTTTATCTCTTAATTTATTACTAAGAAGCCTATAACTCTGAGTGGTACTGAGATCTTGTTGATATAGTGGTAGAGAATCAAACCAAAGAAGATCTAGTTAGATTTAATGGTGATTTCGGCAGAGTAATGGTAAAAATGTGTATAAAGAAATATGGAAGAAGAAGAGAAGTGAAATCAGAGAAAAATTGTGTATAAATTCGTTTAAAACTGCCCATATTTATAGTAGAACAACGATGTGATGAATAGACACTTGTTTTGAAATTCAAATTTTTGAAACAAACTGCCACCTTGTCGACAAGGGGTACTTGAGGTGTCGACATGCCTAAGGTATTTTTGGTGATTTGTTTTTTTTTTTTTGAAAATAGCTTTCATCTTGTATTAAAACTATTATTTAAACTTTATAAATATACATAACTATAGTTAAAATACATAAATAAGTATAAAGAATAATATTTTGTTATATATAAAATTTTACTATAAAATTATATTTAGATCTAAATATGAATATTAAAAAAATAGTTTAAAAACTAAGGATAACTTGATTTTGAAGATAAAGATTATTTTGAGGCTAAAGGTATTTTAAAACCAGGATAGATGTTTTTTATTCTTTTAAAAGGAAGGTTTTGAAATCATTTTGAAAATAAGATATAATTTTGTAAAAATATTTTGAATAAAAGTTAGTGGATGCAAAATAATGTTCCACTAGATTTTTCGTAGGTTCCATCCTACTTAGGGTTTCATCCCTTTAACAGGCTCGAAGTGGATTCCATTCTGCGAATAAATTAGATTTTAAGATGTCGGTGCTTTTCTAGGAGTTTTAACAAAATTCCTAACTAAATTATGATCTAGAAATCTTGAACACTTGATAATCTTGTTACTCATGAGCCTTCAATCTTGATATCTTGAATCTCTATACTGCACAGTCTTCATTCTTGGTATGTGCATGGTTAAATCCTGCATATACATATATATCTAAACTATAATGTTAGTATTTATTTTATAATCTTATTATAAGGTTGTTGTCATCAAAACCATCTTCTCAGGGACTAACAATCTCCCGCTTTTTTAGGATGACACCATTTGTTTATAAAATATTACTTCTATCCTAATAACTCCCCCTTAATCTATGCCTAGCTATCCTATTTTAAACTTCTCCCCCTTTGTCATCAACAAAAACCATCCTAAAACCATAAAACTATAAAACTCCCCCTTAAACTAATACTAGAACAAAGTATAGTAAATGGAATTAACATAATTATATTATAATTATTCAATACATACATATGTATAAGTATATTTCAACACACACATCAAAACTAATCATGTCAAACAGTCAAACAAATCAATCAAGTCAAACAAGTCAGTTATGTCAAACAAGTAAATCAAGTCAATCAAGTATGTCAATTCAATCAAACAAGTCAATTAAAACATACCAAACAAATCAAAAACTAATAATCCTATATTATAAGACAATACTACTGACTCCCCGTAAATAAGATACACTCGTTATGTATACATGTGTGCAATATGTAGTTTGTAATGCGGTATGAAATGTATGACATATCCAATATAGCATGAGATGATATGAAAATGAAGTGAAACTCTTGATGCAAATAATTGTGATATATCATGCATTGTAATTTATGATGTAATATGCAATGAAATGTGATATGAAATAGGATGCATAATGATATGTAATGTGAAACAAAATGATAACGAAGTAAAACAATAATAATAATATGCAGCATGATATGATGATATATATATACTATGGTAAGAGATATCCAGATTATAAGATAAACATGAGTGATAAGTAATATCTAATTGACAAGCATATATATGTGTATGTATGTATATGTATATGTATGTATGTATGTATGTATGTATATGCATATGTATGTATGTATGTATGTGTGTGTGTGCGTATACATATATCAAACAATTTATTATAACTCGCTTCAACCAAACAAAGGTAATACACACCAATAACTAAACTTAGGTTAAGGAAACTAATGAATGGAACTAAAAGAGTAGTAAAGACAAGAGTTTAAAGGTAATTAACGATATTAAACTATAACATATTCATGAAAAGTAGTAATCAAACTCAATATAAAAATCAAATTGCTATGAAATATGGATTTAAACTTTATATATGATCAAATATGATTTTTACAAAAATTAATACCCTAATTATTTAATTTATTTAAAATGATTTTTTTTACCTTGGTTGATTTTTATTTTTTTTAAGAATCCAAACTTCCATGTTCATAAAATACTTAAGTTACTAATTAAAACCTTTATATTAAATTATTATTGATTAAAATATTTATAAACATGTTTAAACATCTTTTTTTAAAATATCATAATGAAATATTAAATAACAAAGATTGAAAAACTAAAATAAACATGTGTTATATTAAGGCCTCTTATATTAAAAAAGTTTTAATTAATTGAAAAAAAATTAAACATGAAATTAATTTTAAAATATTCAAATATAAGTTAGAAAATAACTTTTTTTAAAAGAATAGAGAAAAATTTCTTAATTTAAATATTATTTTTACATAGTTTAAAGTTTCAAGTAGAAAACACTGCATTTATAGAATGTTGTAAAAAAATTTTGCAGTAAAATATATTCAAAACATTATAAACAAAAGCTGCAGCATTTACCAAAAGCTGCAGCATTTACCAAATGCTGCGAAAAATTTTTGAAAAAAAATACTGCGTTTCAAAGCACATAAATGCTGTAAAAACGTATTTGCAACATAACAGAAGCAAAGACATCATTTCAGAAATGCTATCTAAAGTTCTGGGCCTGTTTTTAACATGATTTTGTTGTAAATAATTGATTTTTGACCCAATTTTTTTATAGTAGTTGATATAATTAAAGTACTTGAAAAATAAAAAATAATGAAAAGACATGTGTAAAGACACTTGGCATTATGCATGTAAAAATGCTTCTATTAAAGAACAAGTGTAATGACACGTGTCATTTTGCATGTAAGCCACTATCTACTTATATGACAAGTGTCATGTGATGTGGAGCAATCTTATTGATTGAAGAAATCTATAAATAGAGCCTTATTTTAACATTCTAAATTCATTTTATTAAATTCTTAAAGACATAAAATTAATATCTTAAAACAAATAAAATACGAGAAGTGAAAACAATGATAGAAAAGTTGAAATCATGAATGAATGTATGCTTTTCTACTTGTAATAAATTAGTAGTAAGATTTTATTTGAAAGAAAACACATTTTAAAAGACTTTTTAAAAAAAAAAATTGGACTGGTATATCGATATTTATAATATGGTGCGTCGATATATGGACCAAAATATCAAAACATAGAAAAGAGATAAATTTCTACACCTAACTAAATGCATAAATATATATTCCTAAATGCAACAATAAAGATGAAATAATATTAAAGCGTACCAATTTTTGCACTCCGTCTTTCTAACTTTGTTGTTCTTCCATTGTCGTGGACCATACATTTATATCTTTCAGAATTTGATGACGAGATCTGTTCTATTGCGACGGGCTCCTTTTTCTGATCAGCGTAGTATATTCAGTTGCTAAATTTGAAGACCGTATGAGAAAAATGCAGATGATTTAGTAGATTGATTAACTTGGTGCCAAAACGTTGAATTTGAATTTTGAATGAATGGACACTTCAACCACTATAAATAGGCCCAATAGTCACCACTTTTCATAAAAATTACTCTTCTTCTTCTTCACGTTTTTGTATATACTATCAAACTTCTAGAACGCATATCTCCTTCTTTTCTTAACAGAGTTGGATGAAACCAACGACAAATCGAAGAGGAAGGCAAGGGCTACGATCTAGTAATAGTTTATGATGAATTCGAATGGTATTGTGGTGCATCAGGTCGATAGGTAGGATAAATGTAGAAAATCCCGTACACAGTTTTTCAGTTTTGGATAGCCAATTTCAAACTGTCATATCTCGCTCAATTTTGACCTGAATTTGATGATCTACCCATCAAATCTCTGGATGCAATTTGAAGAATACCATTAACATTTTTGCTTTCGTTTTCTCTTTGTTCACCAAAACTTCATTTAATCATAAGTTGGTCATTTCTTGACGGATTCACACGAAAGCAGTGACATTGCGAAGTAGATGGAGAGAAGTACAGTATCATATCAAGTTTTAGATGAGAATCAAAAGCTTTGTATTGATATGGTACCCATTTTATTGTCAACTTTCGTTATATATCCATTTGTTCTTCTTGATCGATGAATGAATATTTGGTATCTTTTAACCAACATTCATTGGACATAACCCTTCTCCTGCAAAACAACATGACTTTTTAAAGAATCAAGTGACTTTTCAAAATAACTAAATATAGTTTTAAACAACAATATCATGATGATTCTGTGACATATTCATATGAAAATAGTGTTGATAATTTTATAGAAAAATTGCCATTTTAAATTATTTTCAAAATTCAGATTATGAAAACTTTCAAAACCTTGCTCTGATACCAAATGTGAGAATTGCGGATTATGGATCTTAAGGCTAGAATTAACACTAGAGGGGGGGTGAATAGTGTTTTAAGGCATTACTAAATCTTTATGAGTTTATGTTAATTTGAACACAAATGTATGCAATATTCAGACACAGATATGATCACACAATCAAATACAGATGCAGAAATAAAGTAAAAGCAATAAAGAAAAGAACACACTAGATTTTATACTGGTTCGGAGTTACCCTACATTTAGTCCCGCATACAAGTATGGATTTCCTTTCAGAAGCAATTGTACAATTACAACCCTCAATTTCAAGGCCACGAGGTACACCACTCTAGATTCACAATCCTCTGGGTAGAGATACTTGATTTTACAAGAAACAAGTTCACTGAATTGATTTCACAAGCTACAATCACACCTTATCTTGCTTGATTGATTTCACAGGCTACAATCACACCTTTTTATCACTTAATTTATTACAAGCACTGAGATCTTGTTGAGATAGTGATAGAGAATCAAACCAGAGATGATCTAGTTAGGTTCAATGGTGATTTCGGCAGAGTAATGGCAAAAATGTATATAAAGAAATGTGGGAGAAGAAGAGGAGTGAAATAAGAGAAAATTTGTATGTAAATTCGTTTAAAACTGCCCCTATTTATAGTAGAACAACAGTCATGTCCGTGAAAGGATGTGACGAATAGATACTTCTTTTGAAATTTAAATTTTTAAAACAAATTGCCACTTTGTCGACAAGGGGTACTTGAGGTTGTCGACATGCCCAAGGTATTTTTGGTGATTTTTTTTTCTTTGAAAATAGCTTTCATCTTGTATTAAAACTATTATTTAAACTTTATAAATATTCTTAACTATAGTTAAAATACATAAATAAGTATAAAGAATAATATTTTGGTATATATAAGATTTTACTGTAATTTTATATTTAAATCTAAGTATAAATATTAAAAAAATAGATTAAAAACTAAGAATAAATTTGATTTTGAAGATAAAGATTATTTTGAGGTTAAAAGTACTTTAAAACCAGGATAGATGTTTTTGATTCTTTTAAAAGGAAGGTTTTGAAATTATTTTGAAAACAATGTATAATTTTGTAAAAATATTTTAAATAAAAGTTAGTGGATACAAAACAATGTTCCACTAGATTTTTCGTAGGTTCCATCCTACTTAGGGTTCCATCCCTTTAACAGGCTCGAAGTGGATTCCATTCCACAAATAAATTGGATTTTAAGATGCCAGTGCTTTTCTAGGAGTTTTAACAAAATTCCTAGCTAAATTATAATCTTGAAATCTTGAACTCTTGATAACCTTGATACTCATGAGTCTTCAATCTTGATATCTTGAATCTCTATACTGTACAGTCTTCATTCTTGGTACCTGCATGGTTAAATCCTGCATATACATATATATCTAAACTATAATGTTAGTATTTATTTTGTAATCTTATTCTAAGGTTGTTGACATCAAAACCATCTTCTCAGGGACTAACAAACCTTTGTCCATGCCACGCTATGGCCAGCTTAAAGATTCGACAATCCCTTGACCGCGCCATGCTATGACTAGGACAAGACGCCTCTTGGAGGGAGGATAGATTAAGCTCTTTGTCCCGCCATGCTTTGGCCTAGCCATGGCACCGAACAAGCCCTTGTCCGTGCTATGCTATGGCTAGGGCAAGGCACCTCCTGGATGGAAGAGTATAAGCCTTCATCCGCTCCATACTATAGCCAGGTTAAAGCATCAACAAGCCCATGGCCGCACCACGCTATGGCTAGGCCAAAGGTGCCTCCTGTAGGGAGGTTGGGTAAGTCCTTGTTCCAGGTGAGAATAAGCTAACCAAGCACACCAGACAACAATGGACTAAGATGTCCAAGCCCAAGAAATGGCTCATTAAACAATGGGCTAAGACGTCCAAGCCCGAGGAGTGGAACATCAAATATCGGACTAAGACGTCCAAGCCTAAGGAACGGTATATTTACAAATAATTTGATATCCAAGCCCAAGAAGTGGCATATAAAATAATGGACTAATATGTCCAAGCTTTGGAAGCAGCCAGTCAAACTACAACTATGTACAAGGCCTAAAAAGTTTACGCATGTCGAAGAAGGCAAAATCTAAGGAGTAGAAAAGAAACCTGCTTATTAATAACCGAATCTAGGTTTCGGGTCATTCATTTCTAGATTTAAACCGTTTATAACCAAATTTGGCTTTTGGATCTTTACCAATAACTTATAGTCTTTATCACACCTAAATCTAGGTTCCTAGATGTTTGCTAAACTTCACCCGAATCTGGGTTTCAGTACTACTACTTAACTTCACTCATTAATGCCCTAGTATGGGCTTGAGATTTCTATCATGAAGAAAATTATTATTATGGATTTATGGTTATCCACCATTAATACTCGAATCTAGGTTTGAGAATTCGATTATAAAAACTATTCCTGATTATAATTTATAAAAACCAAATGTGGGTTCAGGAAATCTTACAATTTACTTCTGAACTTCAATTACTAATGCTCGAATCTGGGTCATTGTATTTCTGTTACAAATTTTCAGACAATGATTTCTGGACTTTTATTACACGGTTATTATTATCTTTCTATCAGCTATCTCCAAAGGATGATTTTTCTAAAACATCTATACCCATGGTTGAGGCTATGATTTTCAACCATAAGACTTTGGATATTCCAGGAATATGGTTAAAGTTGACTTCATTCATTTATTGTCATATGTTTACATAATGATTTTTTAGCCTTCGAAAATGATATGGATATGCTTTTGTACAGATTTCAAGCTAACTATAAGAAATATTGTTTATCCCATGCATTTCAAGGAAAACAAAACGGTAAAAAAGTGACAGATGTATCAGATACATAAATTATGGTATAAAATGTCAAATAGATGATTCAAAAACAACATTACTGGAAAGTATCACAAACCAGGTGATATTTACAAAATTTTCATAATTTACAAAACTTACGAAATTATTTACAAGTGTATAGAACAAATGTATACATTTCATAAATATAAATCATTTGTAAATCTTGAACAGCTTTATTCAGATTCTCAGCAACTAAAGGATCCACGATGTGATGAATAGCAATGCGAAGAACCTCTTTAAGTTTCTTCTCTTTCTTCCTCATCTGTCCTCATCATCAATTGCCTCACTGTTGGTTTTTAAAGCATGATTAAAATCTTTATTTGCACCTTCAATAGTTTTATTCTTCCATTCTAAATCAGCGATGCACTTTAAGAGGAGGTACTTGTCGCATTCAAGCTTTTGGATCCTAATTGCATATTCACTCATACGTTGCGAATATCTTATTTTTTTCCTCATCAAAATACTTCATAATTTCAAATTTAACTTTCCTTGTGACGACCCGTATTTCTGACCCCAGAAATCCGTTTCATCATGAAGAAAGAAAGGGATGAGAATATAGAAAAGATAGAGAAGAAAGAACAACAATATCAGAATCTACAGTGGAACGAATAAATTATAATAAATCACATAACTATTACATAATTTTACATATATCAGAGTTATACAGATCATACAACACATACTAGATAGTTATAAACACCTGTCTAGTTAATACAACTCAAACAAATAACCCAAAGATACCAACACATCGGAACTATATTTATATCTATAACGCTGAAGCCTCCTGCTCCATTGCTCCTCCAGAATTCGTCAAAGCTAACCTGAATCCCTTGGCTACCCGTAAAAATTTGGGTACCCGAGAGTTTATGAAAAACAAAAATAAACTTCGGGTCAGACATGGGTATGGTATGAGTAACAGGTTAAAGTTGCTTAACTTTGAAAGTATTTGAAAAAAAAAGGTATCACGTAAGACTTCCCACAAATAAAAATGGTAAGTTTTTACCTTACGCTAACCAAATCATTTTATAGGAAATTCTGTGATATTATAATAGGTCTAGGGTTTTCAAGTAAATAGAAAATAGCCGAAATTGTTACATTATTAAATTCCAGCTACTAGCCACAAAAGTGGGTAATACAATCAAAACCGTTGGAACTTATTGGATTGTGGATTCCATACAATGGCAGGGCTACTGGGGTACCACCCGTCACGGTACGTGGCCTAGATCAACGTACCGAGGAGTACGCCTGCTCCCCTGCAACACAAGGCCGGAACCATTCCTTACTGAACAGTCCCGAACAAGACAACCCCGACAGTTGGAGCTCACAAATGTCCACACAGCCGAATAAAAAGGAATATCTAGACAGGGGAAAATCTTGTCCTGCTTGGGCATGACCCACCTAACCGTGCTGCACCTCCCCTGTTTTAGCCATTCCCGGTTGATGAGGCTTGAGGCTACGATTACCTTTAGAGGACACATTTCTTAGAATGCTCATCGCCCACCAACGATGTTTTGAAAGAATTCAATCC
The DNA here is from genome assembly GCA_030765085.1 of Allium cepa. NCBI lineage: Eukaryota > Viridiplantae > Streptophyta > Magnoliopsida > Asparagales > Amaryllidaceae > Allium > Allium cepa. The sequence goes on along the minus strand of CM060942.1, from coordinate 377,766,157 downwards.
TTACAAGTTCGTTCCGCGTTCGAACGAAACCGAAGGCATTATCTCGTTACACTCATTTTGGAATCACCCTCAGAGTTAACGACGATAGCCCTTGCATTCTGAATCTTCACTTGAGAATTCACGACCTAACGTTTAATTTGGATCGATGTGGTTTTCGGACTTCCAAATATGGAAAACCCGATCCCGGTCTCATCGAAATCCAAAACGTGTCTTTTAAGGCCAAGTTGTTATAAAGTTTAAAACAATTAGTTCAATTTATCCATATACATATAGATAGATAATTCACAATATCACAATAGATAATCAACATTGTCATCATAAACAGATAATCAATATTATCACTACAAACAGATAATGTATATTATCATCATACTTAAATCAAAGCATCTATATCACATAGCATCAATTTCTCATATCTGAGATCTTAAATCATTCAAGGTAAATGATATCATCATCCATACATAAGCAATCATATCAGCCATAATTAATTTAAAATGAATTAAATTAATTACTTGCATCTCTAATTAATTTAAAGTGAATTAAATTAATTACTATACCGTTATAACTCTTGCTTATTTAATTATTAATCAATTATCAATCGATTAATAAATTCATTTCACTTAATCACACTTGACTAATTAACATTTGATTATATACAAATAACATCCTTAAATTATTTTCACAAATTAATTATCTTATCCAAATATAGAAATTAACCTTAAATTACAAACATTACATTACTTCTTAATTACACTAATTAATTACTCTTTAATTACTTATTATTGGTTAATTAATCTAAATTTATCATCCCATCATTAATTACATCATTAGTTATATTAATTAATGATTTCTAATTACATTTTAATTAACTCCCGGTTTAATTTAATTACCTTAAGTAATTAATCTTCAATTAAATCACATTTATTAATCACCTCTGATTAATATCATTCAGTAATTAACTATCTTTAATTACTCATCAAATAAATTAATTACTCTTTAATTAATTTTCTCTAATTAATCCCCTGATTAATTATACAAATTAATTATATTCCAATTACTTCATTATTAGTCATTCTTGGTAATTACATCCAGTAATTATCATTAATTACTTCCCTAAGTAATTATACTTATCACATCATCAAATGGTTGTTTAAATTAATTAAACTTAATTAATTAACTTAAATAATTCATATTAAACTGAATCAATTACAATGAGTAATTAATTCCTTAATTACTTCCATTACTTAACAATTCGCAATTGGTTATCTTAAATAATAATTTAATTAATTGTTAAAATTAATCCCATTAATTGATTATTTCATAATCTTAGTTAATGACCTTCATTATCTATTTACAATTCTTTAATTACCTTTCCTAAAGTAATTAACTAAAATTTATTTTCAATTTCATTTATATTAATCTTAATAACTCATTAATTATTCCTCACTTAATTCATTAATTGATTGCTAATCATTAACTAAAAATTTAACCTTATTAAATCAATGATTTCTTAATTACCAATTGATTTACCTTAAATTAATTAACTTATATCTCTTTAAATAAATTTAAACTCTTAATTTCTAAGTTAATTAATTTTAGTCATTAATTATTCATTTAGTTAACTTAATAATTACAAATCCTTAAGTCTTTAAAATCTTTTTCTATTTAATGATCAATTTATCATTAATAAGGTATTTTAAACAATTTAATTTAAATTTACTTTTAAATTTCATTTTATATTTAAGGTTTAAAATGAAATCAAATTAATCTTAACAATTCCAAACTCCTTTTATTTTACAACTTAAAGAGTAATTATCTGAAAATAGAAGATTAAAAGAATTTAAACACGATTCCATTTTGAATTCAAATCAGATTTAAAAATTCACTTTATCAAAACAATTTAAAATCTCCTTTTTATTTCAAATTTAAGATTCAAATTTATATTGAATCTTAGATTTAAATCTAAAATCTTAAACTCCATCTACAATTTAAAGCTTCACTTTAAAACCCAACTACTCAAGCTTTTCTTTTTATAACAATTTAAAATAAAAAATTTATTTATTTTAAATTAAAGTTCAAAACTAACTTGAACCAAATAAATCTTGGGTTTAAATCTCATTTTAATATTTACTTGTTATTTGAACTTTGCTTTTATACTTTATTTTAAAAAAAAAATAGAACAACTGCTTCCTGTAAAAAAAACTGAAACCAAAGAGTTACCCCGAGGCTCCACTCCTTGCTTTGAGTCCAATTCGAACGCGCTTCGAGTTCACGTGAAGTTTTCCCGAGTCAATTCCTTAAGACTCGAGTACCCCCTGCTTCCAGGCACAACGCAGTGCACCGTGCATATGCACGGTGCCGATGGTCGCCGCTGATCATCTTCGATGATCCCTCCACGCCATCCATCACCCCAACACTCCCTCGCAAGCATCAACACGGCAATTCCAACATGAAATCAAGAATGAAGATTCGAACCACAAACCTGAAAACACAGACAACTCACAATCCAAAACCTGGAAGTTCGCCGTCCTTGCCACCTCGTCCACCAGAGACGCTATAATTTTGGCCATCACCACGTCTATGTCCCCTCTACCTCCCCTCAAGAGCACATAACGCTCGATCGGACCAATAGGGAGGATGAATCGAAGTTACAACCAGACAAAAATTTAGGGCTACAGAGAAGAAAACATCGCCGGCACCACCACGTCCCTCTCCCGGACCTTATACTAATTTTCCCCACTTCGATGACCGGTCCTCCATCTCTAGGAAAGTCCACGAGCTCACCCATCCTCTTGATCACGAGGTAAACCCAGAAATACACTACCAGTAAAAACTCAAACCCCACCTTCAATCCTAAACTATAAATCCTAATTCTTATGTTAAAAATCATACTTTGTATAAAGTTTTCGATTTGTAATACTAGAGTTATAATTTAAATAGTTTGAGTTTCAATTGTATTTAGTATACTCAGTTGTTTTTAATAGTTCCAGAAACAAGCAACTCAAAATTTAACTAATCTTAGATTTTAAACCTTAATCTAAATTGAATCAAACAATATTGGTTAGATAACCATATTTTATCATGAGCAAGACCATGTGGAAGGAAATTAAAATTAAAATTTGAGCCTGTGAAACATTGCAGAGCACAAACAAAATAACAGTACTGCACAAATACATATACAGGGACCTATTTATACATATGCATCACAAACATATTCTCAAAGATGAGTATGAAACAGAAATTTATAATTTAAACTACTCAATTTGTTATGTTACTCACCATATAGAGAAGATGGCAAAATACCTCTTGTTTGAAGATAGTTTGAACTTTTAAAACTGTAAACTGTTTTGCTCTTCCTCCAAATCATATGTTCTTTGGTTTTTATGCAGTTTAGGTTTGTAAATAAAAACTTACTTATGTTTTCTGATTTAGCTGTGTTGAACGAACTAAACAAAAAAAACATTGCATATATAAATAAGCAGACAGGTTGGTATTAAGAAGGTGTTTACTGGTTTAGGTATTGTATTTGATCAGAGATATTTCCAAATGGAGGCTGAAATGATCTTTATACAATTCGAAATGACTTTGTCTGTATACTGAGAAATGGAAGCATTTAATGCAATGGCACGTTATGTTTCACTTATCTCATTTTTGTGTCTAAAGATATATTCTATTTTGCAGCATACGTAACTTCCTATATAAGATTCTTGCCTATTTTGTTATTTTGCAGGCAACAAATATTACAATGTCAGGTTTGTATCTTTTACTTGTACCTGCATATATACTAGATGTCTATTTTGATGTTGGTAGATTTTTCTTTTGCTTATTTATTTTACATGTTATATACATATTTTATTTTTTCTCTAGTTGTGCTTTATTTTCACATGAAGTTGTTTTAGTCATTTTTATTTATTACTTTGTTCTTGTCTAGCATCTATTCTACAGGCATATTTCACATACCTGGCATCATTTATTTTATGTACATATATAAAGTTGTTTTAATCATTGTTATAAATTTTAACTTAGGTATTTAGTTCTATGCTTATTTTTATTTCTCTTTTGTTTTTAAACTTTAACTATTAAATACTTAATTTACTTATTATTTATTTTTATACTTATGACAATATCATAGCTTCTCATGTATATGTATTTAAATAAATTTTGAAATAGCAATTTCTATCCATATTAAAAATCTGTTTGTAATAATATTACATTATCAATATAGTTTAAATATAACTCATTATTAAATTAAAATAATTCATAAAAGAATTTGTCTTCTTATTTAATAAATTACTCATTTTATCAGCTATATAAAAACAAAACAAACCTTTTATTTAAATTTAAACTTAAGCTAAAATAAATTTTAAATAGTTAAGTTTTTATCTTGAGTATCAAAATCATATGGTTATTTATTTAATAGCTTAATATCAAATTAAGTCCAATTTTTAATTTATCAAAAAAAATATTGGAATAAGAAAACATGCATATATATATTAAATTTAAAACAAAGATTATCTATTTATAATTTATACAGATATGTATATATTACAAGTATAAAACAATTTATTACCTTTAAAGATAGATTATCAGTTTAAATATTTATTTTAAAGAAGATTATTAAATTTAATCCAACTTTATTATTAACAATATTGTCAAATCAATTAAATTTCGACATAAATTATTAAATTGTTATTGTCAAAATTTCCGGGATATCACATTCCTACACCACTGTAAGGACCCGAAATTTTGGTTGTTAGATTTTGAACATTTAATTCATTTTAAATGTTGAATGTGAATTATAATTTGGTTTTGAAACAAAAAGATTTTGATTAGATTAATGAAATTAGCTAAAACTTCAAATTTCAATTGGATTTGAATAATAATAATTTAATATTTGGGAATTGTGATAATTTGTGAATCTGAAGGTAAATAGATATGAAAATGGTTTCTAAAATATATTTCAGTCTATTTGGATTTAAAATAATGATGTTGGACTTTTGGATGAAATCAAAAGTCGATAAGTTTAAAATTTGAAAATTTAATATTAATTTAATAATGGAATTTAATAATATAATAATGCAAATAATTAGATTTTGATTCGAAATGAATCAGAATGGTTTCTGATGTGATTATAAATTCCATATGATTTATAATAAAGTTAGTAAAGTTTTAAAAGTGAAGTTTTAAAAGATTTCGACGATTTTGGAAATCGCTCGAATTAATCGACGAGTTAAAATAGACTTCCAAGGCACAGTCTCGAAATTCGAAGGAATAAGTTCCATTAGATCCGTAATAGTCAACTATTATTGGATTTCAAATTTGTAGCGTTTGGAGTTACCGTTTGCTCGTACGGGTGAGAAACGCGTTGAAATTAAAATCGAAAATTTAATATTTAAACTGTATTCAAAAAGCTATCTTCCACATACGATCAAATTAGCCTCCGAAACATGTTCCGTTGTGTTCGGAATGTGGGTAAAACCTTATAAACGCCTAGCGGCATGTCCCGTTTCGAGTTTGTTTGAAAATGATCGTTAAAATTTAAAATAATATTAAAATATTCTATGTACGTATATATACGTGGATAAACAGCAGAGCCTAGGGTTTTTGGTCTTGGCCGCCACGAAATATTTCAATGGCCAAAAAACATCGTGCCTTCTTCTCCATTTTTCTTCAAATTCATGAGCTTATAGCAAAATTCCAACTACGAAGTCGTAGACCACTCCGAGCTCTACGATATCGACGGTGGCGATCAAAATCAGAGCTTCGGGTTGTCGGCAAATCACGATGGAAGGGCAAACGTTCGTGCGTGGTTTCAGTGGCTAAGGGATGACCGAGCTTCGCCATATCTCGGACAATGGTACGAGACGTAATGGGCTATGTCGTGGTGGTCTCCGATCGAGTTAGATGGCAGCGTAGTGATTGCAAAATTTCGCGAGAGAGAGGCCGTTGAGTTCGGCTAACCTGGACATGAATGCGGTGAAGAAGAAGGTTTTCATAGCCAGATTTCTTCTGCTAGTAACGTACGACCCGATCTTGTTTAGTTTAATTTTAATACTAAAAGGAATTATATTATGAAAATCATATTCAAACTTATAAACCACTTATCTCATGCATACGAGGTCGAAATCGGGTGAAACAAGAAGCACCGGAATCGCAGCGACGTGATCTACGCGATGCAATAGATCCAAAGACATTTGGAGCAAGCGAAGGTTTTGAATTAAATCGAACGATTCGATTTAATTTAAAATTTGAAACGCCGATGCAAGGTGAGTTAATCTCACGCACATCTGGATGCCATTTAATTTGAATAGCTAATATTTAAATGATTCATTGGTTGATTAACTGAATATGATAATTATTATCAGATTATATCGATATTTATTGGTTGTGTTAACATCTGTGGATGTAGGAAAACAGTTTGGAGGGATCCAACTGGATTCCTCACAAATAGAAATTATATTCATAATCTATGGTATATCGCATTGATATCTTGTAATAAATTGATTTGGAATTTTGTTATGTTGTGCTATGGTTGGATAATATAATTTGGTATTTTAAAATATCAATAAAGTGAAATGGGTAATTAATGAATTTAAGGGAACCAAATTCGGGAAATTGAGTTGAAATTTGTAAATGGTTTTGAAACTGAGATTGGAATGGAAATGAGAAACGGAAATGTATAAATTCGGTTTATAAGTAGATTGGTATATTTATCGGTGGATAAATTTTAAAAGGTAGATTTTCGATGGTAAATTCTATAAGAAGGTATAAATTGTTTTAAAAATAAAGATGGATTATTTCTAAAGATGGAGAGTGTTTTCTCTGGAAATTAAGTATGATTCCAAAGAAAGCTTCCAAAATATGAATTAGCGGTTTAAGATGTGTTTAGGATACTTGGAGAAAATGTTAATTTTAATTATTTCAAGTACAATGTAAATATTTATTTAAAGCATTTGTAGTATTTTAAAGGTAAAATATTAATAAATTTCCAAAAGGGGAATTTTAATAAAAATAATTGATTTAATAATTTTATTTTAGAAAAGTAATTTGGTTTAAATCACTTAGAGTCTCCCCTATATTTTCTCAAGTATTATTTTCTTTTAAATAATTTCTAGTAGCCTTATTCTAAATATTTTAAGCATATATTTTGGAGAGTGATTTCCAAGAAATGGAAAATGTGTTAAAAATAAAAAGGTGTTTATTTTTAAAGTGAGGGAAGAAATTTATGGGATTTAAATTTAAATTTGAATTGAGATAAATCAAGCAGGATTTATAAAAAAGGTTCTTTGGTTATTTTGAAATGGAAGTGTAGTTCCCTAAAAAGCCAAGTACGTTTCAAAGCAGATTTTTAAGTAAAAATTAAGAAGGTTAAATTTGTTTTTAAAGGAATGTTTTAAGAAATTATTGTTTAAGTTGTAAAAAATTTAAAAGTAAATATTTAATTAGTTAGTGATAGAAGTAATTATTTTTAAGGGATTATGGGTATTATGTTTTGAAAAGAATATCATTAGTATTTGTATTTTATAAAATAGTTTATTGTAAAGATAGTTTGGTTAAAGTTTTATTTGAAAACTTGTATAGGATTTCATAACTTTATTTTAAAATTTAGTATGACTTAACTTTTATTTTGAAGAAAAAATAGTTTATATTTTATAAAGTAGTTTTATTTGAAACATTTAAAAAGTACGTATATATTTCAAATAAAGTATGTAAAAATCTTTAATTTAAATTATTATAAATCTAAAGTTATTGTCTTGGATGTTTTCAGTGGAAATCAATATTTGGAAATTTATTCCATTAGGAGTGTGTGGTTTGAAACTGTTTTCAAGGGGTTGAAAATGGAAATATATCTTGCAAAGATATTTTAAGGATAATACATAATTTGGGCAATTATTTATTGTTGATGGAGATGTTAATTGATAGTTAAATCACCGACTATCAATAGTGGCTAATGCGTTGATCGTTTCGAAGAGACCAGGATCGGGATTTATTTCTCGAAAACCACTTCGATCCAGTTTGTACATTTTCGTGGGAAAAACGAGTTCGGAGTCAAAGATGGAGCAGTGAAGTGCAAGGGCTAGTCGTTATTTATCCTGAGGATGATTCCAAAATGGATGTAGTAGGAGTAGTGCCTTCGGTTCCGTTCGAGCCCCGGACGGACTTGTATGGATGAATGCTTTCAGAATATCGTCAGGTGGACGGTGGGCATTCTAAGTGAAACGTTTTAAAAGGTATCGCTTAGCCTCAAGCCTCATTTACCGGAAATGACTGAAAATCAGGGGATATGCAGCAAGGCTAAGTGGGTAGCACCCATTAGGGTGAGGTCATCCCAGTCTAGATGTCTCTTTTTATTCGGCTTAGTGGTGCGGTTGCTGATCCAAACCGTGGAGTGATCTTACTCGGGATTATCCAGTAAGGGGTAGTCCTGGTCTTGTGTTGTAGGGGATTGGGAGCAATCCTCGGTACGGTGATCTACGCCTCGTACTATGACAGGTGGTACCCCAGTGCCTAGTCATTAGTTGGAAGTCCATTCTCCCTACGTGCCTTTACGGTTTTGTTTGTATACCTATTAGTTGGAATTTAATAAATGTAGCAATTTCGACTATTTGAATAAGTATTTGTATGTAGATACGATTATAATATCAGAGGATTTTGATAAGAAATATTTTAGCTATCGTAAGGTAAAAACCCGACATGTTTATCTGTGGCGTGGTCTTACGAGATGCTTTTGATTTCAAAGGATTTTGAACTTTAATAATCAATTTTGTTGTATTTATCTCACGCTGGTATTCCAGACTGACTCGGGTGTTATTTCATTATAATGATCGGTTCAGACTGAGTGTTATATGTTCAGGATATGATGCTATGGAGCTTAAGAGAGGAGCTGAAGACCGAGACATATTATCCGTACTTGTTTATATCCGCTGCTATGATTTGTTTGAAATTGTCGGGTTGGTAATTGTTTTCTGTTTGCGATACTCTGATGATGTAATATATAAAAAAGATATAGTTTTCATTTTGTGTAAAGATCTAATATTATGTATTATATTTTGTTCCGTTGCGATTGTGAGATTCTGTTATTGTTTAGTTCCTTCATTCTTCTATCTTCTTTCTTTTTCCTCAACAATCTGTCTTTTCCAGCACTGGAGCGTCGGTATATTATTCTGTGGTGTAGTTTTGTGTCGATTATCGAGGGTCGAGAAGGGCAGACGTAACATTTGGTATCAGAGCTTACGTTAGCGATAACCTAGGCTTTGGTAGGAAATTACTCATTAAATGGAGTCAAAAGTACTCTATAATTAGTTGAGTGTATTAATAGCTATGAGAGCATATTTGTTAGTGAACATAAATTTTTTTTAATACTGTGTTGACTTATCGGTTGAGTGTTTACGAATTCTGGTCGGTACGGAAAGTACAACCGTGTCGATAGGGGTTTCTATAATCTTAAACAAGATAAACCGACATAGTATTTTTTTAAATTGGGTAAATGAAATAATTTTACCCACAATAATACTTTAATATAAAAGGAATAATTTTCTGAAATTATTATGCATATATTTGGATGTTTGGTTGTTAATATTATAATCAAATATAAGAGTCTAAAATTTGAAATGGTTATAACCAACTAGGATTCTATAAGTATGATTTATCCAAAAGAAGAATAACTAAAAATTGATTTAAACCAGAATTTAAATCCGGAAAATTTTTAAAGATGTTTTAAATGAATTTAAACAGAAGATTGGAAAATTTTAAAATCTTGGGAATGTCTAAAATATTTTCCAAAGTGTTTGAAGGAAATAATAAGGGCGTTATTTTGGGAAATATGTTTGAATAGAAATTGTTTTGAAGGGAATTTATGGAAGTAAAGAAGCACTGAACTCACTTCAGTCGTTGGAAAATAGTCCTGATGATGATGGCCACATCATCAGAATTCATTTTTGAGTTTCTAAGGTGATGGATTGCTACCGTGATGATTGGTTATGATATTTGTTTGGACTTGTTGGGTATACAAGTTGTTTTAGAAATTTCAAAAAGGAAAATTTGTTATGGAAAAACCAAGTGTTTTGGAAAATCCGAAGACTTGATTAGATATACCAAGTGGGTATGTGTTGATTATTATTTCAAAATGGTTTTGGAATAAAACCAGGCAATTGAATTCTGGGAATTCTATTTAAAAATATAAATGTGGAGGTCAAAATGAATCAACTGTTGAACATGTAAATAGAGTTGATTTAAATAAGAAAGGAAAAATGAAAATTTAGTCCTGGAATTAAAGTTTAACTTGAATGAATGGTGGTGAATACAATTGATTTGAATTTAACATAGGATAAGTTAAATAAATTGGAATTGGGATTGAATTAAGTTGGATATAAAGTTGAAATGTAAAATGACTATAATTGTGTAATGAAAATGTATATCCTTAAGCTATTAAGTGGCATATATATAGTCTAGAATTGTGATTATAAGATGGACATGACTAAAATGAGCAATATGAGCTTTCAAATAAATAAGTTGGTAAACTTATGAATAGGAGATGAATTGTAAAACCTAAGTAGAAATGGTTGAATGTTATGATAAAAAGAATGGAAAGTTTAAGGTTGAATTCTAAATGAAATGTAAATTGAGATAAGGCAAGTGAAATATAAAAGGTGAAGAAATATAAAGGATGAATGGACTTAGGTTAGTAAATAAGTTTTGAAGTTATATATTAGAAAGTAAAAATTTAAATTGAATGGAGAAATAAAAATTGGATTTAACTTAAATTAAAAGAAATTTAGTTGAATTTGGATTGAGTTGAAATCAAAACTAGGTTGGGATATAAATAATATTGAATGAAATTCAATTCTTATTTAAAATAGTAAAGGAAATGGTATGAATTTAAGTTGAGTAAATAAAATTTGGTGGGGCTTGAATTAGAATCCCAAAAAAAATGAATTGAAAGAAAATTTAATTAAGTTCAAATGATGTTGTATGAATAAAATTCTTACCCAACTAAATTTCAAAGAGAAGTTTGAAGATGAATCTAAGGTAATCTAAATTAAATGGAATTTGTATTGGAATGAATAAAATTTTGGTAGCTTGTTAAAAATTTGAAGGGGTAAAACCCATCTCTGGTATGGAATAACTGGAATGGTTATGTTATTAATTGAATAAATTCAGAAGTGAATGAAGGAGGTGAACTAAAATTTAATATGGATTAAGTCAGTAAACTAATTGAATTGAAATTTGTAATGAATGGGAATTTGATTGAATAAGAATCAAATTTAAAATGAAAATAAAATTTGATGTAAGAAAAAAGGAATGTAATAGAGTTGAGATAACTTAAGAAAATGGTGAAAGGGTTGTTGTCAAGCCTATGTAACGGACATTGAATGAATTGGTATGGATATCGAAATCGAATGTAAGGGTAAGGATTTAATTTAAAAATTGCAATGAAATAAGAATGTTTGGATTGTGAACAATGCAAAATTTAATATAAAGTTAATATAAACTTGAGTTGGATAATGAATTTGGAATGTGAGGATCAGGATTTGATTTAATAATTGTAATGAAGTAAAAAAAAATTGTTTGGGGTATGAATAATTCCAATATAAATCCATGCTGGAATTGATTTTAAATGGTATAAGTAAGAAAAGGTTATTTGTTTGAATAACAACAGCTTGCATAGAAATTAGTCGTTTTGCCGTAAACGAAAGTAAATGAATGAAGAGAAGTAAATAGAATTAGTTTTTGAATCAACTGGAATGGATTGAAATTTTATTAAATGGATTTGTATATAAATGCAAATGAATCATAAAAGAAATGCAAATATATCAAATTTAAAATAAAAATTTGATTGTTTATCAATTTGGAATTGAATTGAAGTAAATTGATGTACGTAAAGCATAGGTTAATCATATTGAAGAGAAAATGAATTGGTTGTAGTAAATATGAATTGTATATAGTAAACTTGAATGTAAATCATTCGAGTGGAATAAAATGAAGTTTGGATTTGTTAGGAAATTAAAATGGTGATTGAAATCTTGGGATCTTTTTATAATATATGGTTAACAGGTTGAATTATGAAATTTGTTTGTTTGAACTATGTAATTGAGGTGTTTGGCAAAGATTAATATATGGAAGGATGTTATAAATCTTATATTATTGAAACTTATGGCTTGTTTAAGTAAGTACAGGTACGGGAGGCAATCGATAGAGTTGGAGCACGTATATGCAATATAATTAGCCGCTTGCTTTTAAAATGCTAATCAAAAGGTACGCCTACACAATAAAATTTGAAAAATGATATATATATATATATATTGTGGTATATTTTGTTTTCAGACCTTATGGATCGATGTATATATATTTATATCTATCGTTATATTGTAAAACGCTCTCCGTACAAAGGAGACGCTGTCAAAAAAATTCAAAAATTTTGGGAGTTAGAAAATTTTTGGAAATTTTGGGTTAACTAGAAAAGTGATTTTTGAATTAGATTGAAACAAGGTTTTGAGTTAGAAATAAAAGGAACTGGTTTTGGATTAAACCATAAAGGTTTTGAGAAATGGATGCGAATTTTAATTAAGTCGATTTTTGTAACGACCCACCATTCATTCCCACAGAATGACGCATCATTAATAAGAAAGAAAGGGATAGGAAAGAGAAAGAAAGAGAAGAAAGAAGAGAAAACACAACAGAATCTAAACAGCGGAACGAATAAATTATATTAATAATAAAAGTATTACATAGTATACAATCATTATCAGAGATACACAGATCATACAACACATACTGGACAGTTGTAAACACCTATCTAGTTATTACAACTCAATACAACTCAGATTAAACACAGAGATACAAAACACAGCGGAATACTAAACATATCTACAACGCTGAAGCCTCCTGCTCCATTACTCCTCCATAATACGTCAAAGCTAACCTGAATCCCTTGGCTACTCGTAAAAATTTGAGTACCCAAGCGTTTAAGAAAACAGAAGATAAACTCCGGGTCAGACATGGGTCTGGTGTGAGTAACTGGTTAAGGTTGCTTAACTTTGGAAAAAACCTTTTTCAAAAGAAAGGTATCAAGTAAGATTTCTCACACATAAACATGGAAAAGTTTTTACCTTATGCTAACTAAAACATTTGATAGGAAATCTAGTGATATTATAATAGGTCTAGGGTTTTCAAGTAAATATGAAATAGCCGAAATTGTTACATTTATTAAATTTCAGCTACTAGCCACAAAAGTGGGTAAAACAATCAAAACCGTTGGCACTTATTGGATTTTGGATTCCATACAATGGCAGGGCTACCGGTGTAACGACCCAGGATTTTTATTAATTTAAAATTTGAATATTTAATTAATTTTAGATATTCATAAGTGAAATTTATAAGTCGAATAAAATTTATTTCGAATAATTGGATTTAATTGGATAATTAAATCGATAATTTAATATGTTAAATTACGAAAATAATTGAAAATTGAGTTAAATATGATTGAAAATGATTTGTAAAATTTTATTATATCATATTGAAGTTAGATTGATATTTTAGAACTTTTAAAATCGAATTAAAAGTTAATTTGTGAAAATTGAATATTTTAATATTTAATCGACTAGTGAAATTAGTCAATTTTTGAACAATCTCAGAATTGAACGAAACCAGTTCCATTGGATCCGTAATAGTTAGTTATTACGGATTTCAATTTTCGTGTTAATCGGAGTTGTCGTTTGATCGTGGCAGCTCGAAACGCATCGAATTATTTTTAATATTAATTTGGCGAGTTAAAATAGCCATTTTTCGAAAAGTCTCGGATTTCGACGAAACCAGTTTCATCGGATCCGTAATGTGATATTATTGTAAGGTTTCAAATTTCGTGTCAATCGGATTTACCGTTTGTCCGGTACAAATTAAAACGCCTAGAAAATCGTTTAAATCGGTTTAATTTAAATTGAACGTTTATTGCCATAACTCGCACAGATGTCCGAATTAGCTTCCGAAACCTGTTCCATTGTGTCCGGAACGCGGGGTAAACCCTAGAAACGCTGGTTACGGCGCGTGAATCGGAGTTCGGAAAACCCGGATGAATAATGATTGAAAAATTTCCTATAAATACACCTAAATTCACAAAAAAAAAAAAAAAAAAAAATTAAACCCTAAGCTTAACCTAGCCGCCAGTTCAAGCTTCAATGGCTGAAAACGTTCAACCTTCTTCCCTCCTTTTCTTCCAATCTATCAACTTTCGTGAAAAACATTCAACTACAAAAATGTCAAGCTCAACATGATCTTCAGATCCAACGGGCAAGATCGCTTAAAACAAAATGAATCGACGGCAATTCGTCTTTGAAGCCGCCACGGTCACACACGAAAAACGAGGCCATAAAGGGGCCGAGCTTGGCCATACTCTCGGCGTTGATGGAGTTGGGTGAGGGCTACAAGGTGATGGTACCTGATCATGCTAGAAATCATCGTGGTGGCGTGCAAAATTCGAAGAGGAAGGTCGGCTATGGGTTAATCACTGCGAACGATGATAACCTGGGGAAGATGTTTTGCGTTCTAGGGTGGAGATCAGGGGGGGCTTGGATCTACGGCCCAGATTGCTTTGAGTTTAAGAATGTAATAGAAATGTAAATTAGTTATATTTATAATTCGTGTATCTTAAAAACGATGTATCTTTTTCATACGAGGTCGAAAACGCGCGAAACCAGTTGCGTTGGAATCGTATGGACAAGCACTACGCGATGAAATTGGATTGGAGTCATTTGGAGTTAGTGAGAATTTTGGGTAAAATTAAACGTCCGTTTAATTTTATTCGAAATAAATCGCTAAAACGAAATTGAAATCAAGGTGAGAACTTCTCGCTCAATCGAATCAGTTTCGATTTTATTTTAAATAGTTAGATTTAAAATATTTGAATGCATGTTTGAATGTTGATTGTTATCTATTGATTGTTAAATTAGACATTATGCGCCGTTAGTAAGCGGATGTTATTTATTAAAAACATATACCGCGAATATTTCATAAACAGTGAAATTGGTATTATATATAATAGCAATATATATATATTGGAATATGTATATATTGGAGTTATTGATTTCCCGCATTTGTATAGCGGATGAGACCCTATTGCGCCGACTATTAAGCGGATAATATTTTAAAATCCCATATACCGCGAAAATTTCGTACTGGAGCGAAATTGGTATTGTGCTAATGTTTTTGGATGCAGGGAAACAGGTTGGAGGGATCCAACTGGATTCCTCAACAGTATTTATTTGATTATGGATATTTTGATATTTGATGGTTATCATATCGATATATGATATCGTTGTTGTCGTGATTGACTATTTGGTATGTAGCATCATTGAACCAAATTTTGGGATTTTAAAATGATTTTTAAAGTGATTTTTGAAAGTATAAGTTATAAAATATTTTTGGAATTGATTCATTATAAATAAATAACGTTATAATTTTTATGTTATAAAAATTATGATTTTTGAGAAATATAGTTAAAAGTTGATTTTTGAAAATATGGGGTTAATGATTTTATAAAATGATTAAATCAGGATTTTTGAATTTATTATAAAAGTTGAAAATATAGGATTTATAAAATTTAATTATTTTATAAATCAAAAATGGTGAAATTATAAAGGAGATTAAAGATGTTTTAAAGAGTAATATAAATTGACTTATATTAAGAGATTTATAAATGGACATTTATAAATTGAAATATTGACATTATAAAACGAGTTTTTATAAGTGTTTGAATCAAGTGAAAATGATTTCGTAAATGAATGGAATTCATCAAATTAAAAATGGTGAAGTTATAAATGAAATTTATAAATAGTAAGATTTATAAATTTTATAAAGTTATTAAAAGAATAATTTTAGATAAATAATTGAATCTTATAAGTTATAAGATTTATAATTATGAAGTTTAGAAGAACGATTTTGTAAAATAATAGTTTTATAAGCATTTAACTTATAATGTGAACTTTTGGTTTATAATTGAGTTATGAATTGAATATAGGTTAATAAAGGAATTTATAAACGTTGTTTTATAAATTCGCAAACGACTTATTTTGATAAGAAAATTGTTATAACTTATTAATGGAGTTATATTCACGTTTTTAACTGTGAATAATCCTTTAAAATGAAATGAATAAAATGATGAAATTAGTTAACGCAGTATATTCACGTTTTTGAATAGTGAATAATATGTTAAAGAAAATGTTTAGATTTGATGTTTTAAATAGAATTAAAACGATCTAACGATGTTTTCAAAAGATGTTAAGATTCGAAACCATAGATTCCAGCATTTATTGTTGAAATAGACGTTTTCGAGAAATAGAAGGAAATAATGGACTATAACACTGTTGTTATAGTAAATGATTTCCGAAAGGAAATGTTTTGTATAGTATTGGGATTTATATATCTATTTTAATTTCAAATCCCTATACTAGTGATTTTGGGTTGTCGTAACGATGTTTTACGCAACATTCGTTTTGGCCCAAATAAATATGTTTAAGAGAATGATTTCCTTAAAGAATGAAATATATACTTAATTTCGATTGAAGTATATTGAATATTTTCCAAGTGTTGAAAATAAAAGATTTGTGAATTACTTATTAAATAAGTATGGAAATGTTTTCCAATACAAGGTGAATATTAGAGAATTTATCTTTTTGAAGATAAATTGAAATGAATAATTGAAATCGAATATCCATAGATATTTTGGATTATAAATTCACTAAGGAATTTATAAAAGAAAGTGGAATTTGTTTAAAAATAAATATTGATTTATTTTTGAAGTATGAAAATTATATATCTAGTAAAGATATTTTTGGGAAGTAAATAATTTGGAAAATTATTTGGAAACTGGTGATGTGTGCATATCCATTGATAGTTCGATAACCGACTATCAATATTTCCCTTTGGATAGGTAATTGATGTGATTTGTTTGAATTTGAATGCCACACCTATTTTTGAATAAGCGCTCACTATTCGGGTTAACCGGGAAAGGACCATGGGGTCGTATAACCCATTCCGAATATGTGATACGTCGTTATGAATTGCATTTGAAGATCGGTGTTGAAGACCCGGTATTTGCGAGAGCGATTGGATGACCTGTCGATTGACTCTTCACCGAGTTACTCCGGTATAGAGTTCTCCATATGTGATGGTGAATCCGATCAGGATTGTGAATATCCGGATTGCAAGGACTTCTTTGTAAGTGCCTTCGGTTTTGTTCGAGCCCGGAACAGACTTGTATGGATTGTATGTCTGACATTACAAGTTGAGATATAAAGCCGATTTCTTTCAAATATGTTTCTGTTGGTGGCGGAGAATTCATTCTTTTAGCTTAACACCCTTCTCTGAGACGTATGAGCTCAGAGGTTATGTAGTTGAAGGTTATCAGCGATATATTCCCAATTTGGTAATGTGACATGCTGAGTGTTGCTGTGAAATGATCATTGTGTTGATTATTTGTGATAGGATCATTTGTTTGATCGTCTATCCTAGTGATCATTTCTATGATCATTTGTTGACCCAAAGCATGGCTTTTGTATAAAGTATGTTTTTGTGGACGTGACTTCGTCGAGCCTCACACCCCGTGAATGGTCAAAACAGGAAAGATGCGGCAAGGTTATGAGGGGTAGCGCCCTTTAGGATATGTGCATTTCCTTCTGGAAAAGGGTGGTATCATGGTATGGAGCCCAGATACTTACTCATGTTGAAAACACTTTATGATTGTGTGAATTGATTGCGAGCGCTCGGTTGAAAGGTCCCAAAGGACCGGGGGATGGCATATTCGGTCAGTTGTTACTCAGTTAGGGGTAACCCGGCCTTGTTTTGGTAGAGATCCGGTTTGGTTCTCGGGGATGTCCATCCAGAGGCATTCTCATGTGGCAATGGGAAGTTCCTTGGCCTGATCATTCGTTGGAAATCCAAAGAAACAATACGAGACTTGTACGGTTTTAGTTGTATAACCTGCTATGGAATGTGGCGGTAACCTGCTATTGAACATAGTTAGCTATAGTAGGCATAGTTCGAAATGTCTATGATGGCTAAGATTTATATTCTACTTTCGAAATGAATTTTTCTCTACACTATGCACTAGTAATAATATAAAATGTTCTTTTAAATGCGTATCAAGCATCTTTGACTATCATAAGGAGAAATCTTCTCCGATTCTGCGTTTGCATTGTGTGTGTGTGCGGGAGGCCTTATGGTAGTCTCATTTTTAAAAGCATTGCGAATTGACTTTAAAAATATTCCTCTATTTTGATTTTAAAGATAAATAAATTGTTTTGAGTTCTCACACCAGTCACATGACTGACTCGGAGTTTATTGTTTTCCTTCCTAAACTCTGGGTGCCCACCAATTTCCACACGGGCAGTCAAGAGTTAGGTTTATCAGGATATTCAGGAGTTGCTGGAGGCAAGCTGGATAGCATAGCGTATTACTAGTTTATATAGTATTTCTTTTTTCCACTGCACTATTTGTTGTTGTTGTTGTTGTACACTCTGATGATGATGTAATGTAATGTATAAAATGTAATAACTGATATAGTTCTTTGTTTAAAGATTATTCATTTATTATTATATGAGGTTCCGCTGCGAATTGTGAGATTCTGATGTTGTTCTGTTGTGTTCTGTTCCGTTTTACTTTCTATTTTCTTTTCCCTCTATTCTACCTTCTTCTCTTTTTTCTTTTTCTTTAACCCTCAGTGTTCGGTTTTCCGTCGTTCGTTTGCTCGGCAGTCGATAAAGTGAGTATCGATGTTGAATTTTCGGAAGACGAAGAATCGGGTCTTGACAATGTGGCATCAGAGCTGTTGGTTAAGCGACAACCATTGTTCTGTTGGGTATTACTCATTAGAGATAGAGTCAGTAGTACTCTAGAATGAGTTTGAGTGTAATAATAGCTATGAGAGCGTACTTGTTAGTGAATATAAATTGTTTTGTATTGTGTTGACTTATCGGTTGATTGTTTATAGATTTCGGTCGATGTAGTCTAGCTAACTATCGTAGAAAGGGGTTTCTAAACTCTTAAACAAGATAAACCGACACGATATTGTTTTAAATTGGGTAAATGAAATAATTTTACCTTGAGTATATTTTTATATATAAGGAAAATAATTTTTCAGAATTATTAAAGTATATAAGTTGATTGTTTAGATGTTTGAATAACCTAAATAAAAGAATAATTGTGTAAGCAAAAAGAATTATAAGAATTGAATTATAATTAAAGTGATTTACAATTGTGAAATAAACTTATATATATAAGAAGTGAAACTATATGAATATATTTATGAATATGAGTTGTAAATAAAAATGAATTTAAAGTTAAATGGAAATTTACTTTAGAAATTGAATTGAATTAATGATTTGGATGTTAATCAATTGAATGTAAATTAAGTTGATATGAAATAATGAATGTAAGTGTAATTCATTAAGATCTAATGTTATTGGAAGTTGAAAGATTGAATGAAAATCAATTTAATTGAACCAATTGAAAGTGATGATGTTAAACCAAATTGAATGAATATAAGTAAAGGAATTTGGTTGAAATTAATATACATTGGTTGTTATATGGTTGTTAGATGATTGTATATAATTCATTAAGTTAATGGAATTAGAAGCTAAAGTAATTGGAATTCAATTGGAAGTTAAGTGAATCTTAAATAGAATTAAATTTGATTTGGAAGTGAACCAACTTGAATATGAATTAGTGAATATAAACTAATTGAAAATGAATGTTAGTAAAATCCAATGTAAATGAATCAATGTGATTAAATTGAAAACCTATTTCATTGAATATTAATGAGAATATAAATGAATATTGATTTGGTTATGGATGATAGTTGGTTGATGTTTGCATTTGTTGCCTTTACTGCATTTGCTATGTTAACATATATAGTTATTATGTTACTATATGTTGTATATTGATACTATTGTCTATATACATGGTTCTCATTTGTTTGTTGAGTTTAGTAGGTGCGGATCGCGTTTGCTTCGCATTTGGAGCTCGCTTTCGCGCTATATTAGCCGTATATGCTCGCTAATAAAATATAAGGTACATATCTCGGATTACATACGTACTTTTATACTTTTTTTCCCTTCGGGATGCCTCATTACTTGATGAGATGTATATTTGTGATATATATACTGTCATTTTTTTTTCGGATCGAGCCGCGCAAAGGAGACTATGGCGAATTTTTCCGAAAATTTAAGGCGTTAGAAAAAATTTGAGAAAATTGGAAATTTTTGAAAACTTTAATTTTGATTTGGAATTGAAAGTTAAACAATATCAGTTGTTTTTGAAAAGATAACTAAGTATGATTTGAAAACTTAGTAAAGTTTTGTAAGAAGTTTAAATTTGTTTTAGGAAAGTTAATAGATTATGTAACTTTTCTTACTTGGTAATTTCGAGGACGAAATTCTTTTAAGGGGGGAAGATTCTGATATTGCTTAGTTCCTTCTTCTTCTATCTCTTCTTCTTTAACCCTAATGGTTCGTAATTCTGTGCCACTTGAGTTAATAGAGGTAGAATAGTGTTGATTCAAGGGGTATGGATTTGCGGGCTGTCACACCCGGTTGATGAGGCTTGAGGCTACGATTACCTTTATAGGACACATTTATCTTAGAATGCTCATCGTCCACCTGACGATGTTCTGAAAGCATTCAATCCATACAAGTTCGTTCCGGGTTCGAACAAAAGAAAATGCATTATCTTGTTACACTCATTTTTGGAATCACCCTCAGAGGTAACTACAATAACCCTTGCACTCTGAATCTTCATCTTGAATCTGAAAGTACCACCCCGTCAAACTCATCTCGGAATCACCCTCATAGTTATACTAATGAATAGTTCTTGCACCTCGAGTCTTCACTCCTTACTTAAGATTCACGACATATCGTTAATTTGGATCGATGTGGTTTACGGATATCCAAATCTGGAAACCCGATCCCGGCCTCATCGAAATCCAAAGCGTATCTTTTAAGGCCAAGTTGTTTTAGAGCTTAAAACAATTCAATACAATTATCTATATACATACAGATAGACAATTCACAGGTTCACAATAGATAATCAACATTATCATCACAACAGATAATCTATATTATCATTATCAAAGATAATCCATATCATCATCACAATGCATCCATATCACACAACATTACTTATCTCATAACTGAGATTTCAAACCATTCAAGGCAACTAATATCACCCAGTCATATATAAGCAATGATCTAAATTCACACCATCTATAATTAATTTAAAATAAATTAAATTAATTACATAATCTCTAATTAATTTAAAGTGAATTAAATTAATTACAACGTCAATATAAATCTTACTTATATATCCATTAATTAATAAGAAATTAATTAATTAATTATCCTCTAGTTAATCAACTTAATTAATCACCCTTGATTAATTATCCTTTAATTACATTCAAGTAATTATCCTTTAATTAATTTCACAAATTAATTACTCTTAACCAAAAACAGTAATTAACCCTTAATTACTTCATTAATTAATTAACTATAATCAATTACATTAAACCTTAACTAATTACAATTAATTAATTACCCTTAATCACTTATTATTGATTAATTGATCTGAATTAATCAATATTAATTACATCATTAATTATATTAATTAATGAACCTAAATTATATTTAATTAATTATCTTATTTAAATTAATTACATTCAGTAATTAATCTCAATTAAACCATAATTATTTATCACCTTTGATTAATCTTATTCTGTAATTAACTACCTTAATTACTTCATCAAATTAATTACTCCTTAATTAATTTCTTTAATTAATCTCTTGGTTAATCATACAAGTAATTTAATCCAAATTACTTCGACAATTAAACTATCTTCCACTAATTACATCCAGTAATTATCTTTAATTACTTCACTGAGTAATTACATTCCGTTAATAAGTAATTATTTACCAAAGCATCTAGTGTTTAACTTAATTAAACTTAATTAATTAACTTAAACAAATTACATTTAAACTTAATAAATTACATTAAGTAATTAATTCCTTAATTACTTCCAATTAAGTAATTAACTTAAACAATTTCTCAAATGATTATCTTTAATTAATTAACCTAATTAATTATTAAAAATTAATCATATTAATTAATTGATAAATAATCCTTAATTAATGGCCTGCATTAACAATTAATCATTCTTTAATTACTTTACTTCTTAATTAATCTCTAATTATAAATTAATCTAAATTATTAATTTATAAATTAAATAAATAAGTCATTCCTTAATTATCTTATTCATTTAATCATTTTAATACCCTAATAATTTCAAAGATAATCACATTCCTTACTAATACCTTCATTAATATTAAAGTGTATTTAGAACATTACATTTTAAATTTAAATTCAAATTCCATTTTGAATTTAAAATTCAATATGATTATTTATTCAAACATTAATTGAATTTGAATTCAATTTATAATCCATTAAATAAATGTAAATAACATTTATTACTTACATATGAAACTTATATAAGAAAAGCCTTTAAACTAATTTACTTAATTTTATTTAAAAATTAAGCCTTTAAATATATTACTATTTAACTTGCAAAGTTGACGAATCATTTAATTTCCATTTAAAACCCTTTTATAAAAGAACTTCATTCAAAAACAAGTTTAAATATTTTGTTTGAAAACCAATTTACTTTTAAAAGCTATTTTAATTTAAACTTGTTTTAAAAACATTCAGAATTTAAAAACTTATTCAAATACCCAGATCTGAATTCAAGAAACTTGAATCCACTATTTATTTTAAACATCTGATTTTAAACTTTGATTTAAACTTGTTTTAAACCTTGATTTTAAACTTTTTATTAAAATCCAAATTTCATTTTAAAACCTGAATATTCAAAAGTTATTTGAAAAACTAAACTTAGCCTTTAAATTTAAAACACTGTTTTAAATTATGATTTAGATTTTAAAATAAAATTCAAACTCAAAAAAACTGTTAGGTTTCTTTTTTGAAAAACCTGAAAACCCATTTTAAATATTTAAAATTTTTATTTCATTTTAAATTAGAATTCAAATATAAATTTGAATCAACACTTCAAACTGTATTTAAACTTTGTTTAAATCTTAGTATTCAAATTTAAATTTCATTTAAATTTTGTTTAAATTTAAAATTACAGACAGGTTACACAAAAACTGTAACAACTCAGAACCAACCCGAGGCAACCTAATTCCTGCTTCGAGCCAAAACCCTATTTGCTTTGAGTAATCCCCTTTATTTACTCGAGTAAATTCGAGTTCAAAATTTCCTACACAAACAAGTTCATCAGAACTTCCAAAATGCACGGTGCACATGCACCGTGACTCTGGCCATCTCCGACCATCCTCCCAAGCTTCGACACATCGCCGATCACTCCTAGTCACGATCACGATCACCAGAATCCATCACAACCACTCAAATCAAAATCGAGTAGCTAACCCAAACCTAGAAACCAAACTGCAACTAATACCCAAAACCTGTCACACCCCTTCCTCAAAACATCAGCCACTTGAGAGCCACCGCCACCGGCCACAGCCTCGACTAACTTCCCTCTAGCGATCCCCAAAAGCCCATGATACTCGATGCTCGAGAGAAATCAAACAGAACCCAAATCTATCAGATAGACAAATTAGGTTTAGAAACTAAATCCCTAACCCCACTGCCACCACCGCCACTGACCAGTCACCGGTCATTTTTCCTGGCCTCTCCAGTCACCCATCTACCATCAGAAAGAAACTCAACCTCCCCAATCACTGGAATCGCCAGTGATTCCCAAAAACCCAAAAACAGTGTAATTCAAAACTGCTCCCTCAATTCTAGTTTTAAAATTGTGATTTAGGTGTTAAAAATCATGATTTTGTTTATGTATTCATTTCATAATACTGAATCTATAAATTTCACAGATTGAAATTTCATATTATTTAACAATTTCTGATATTCTTAGTTTTACAGAGATACCAGATTTTAATTTAACTATATTAAGTTTTTAAAACTTAATCTATATATTAATCAACATCTTATGTTTGTAAAACAAGTCTTAACAATGATTAGTTTCAGAGAAAAATTGAACTCAAAACAAAAACAAAAACAAAAAAATCTGGGTTCAAAAACAGAGCAGTCACAGATTACCAAACATGCATACATCACAAATTCACATAATCAGATTCATTGCAACACTACTAGCATGTAACAGATTTGACACTAAATTATTTTTATAAAGTTACTCACCAGATAACAATGAAGGCAGAGCTTCCATATCTTTTTTTTTAAAAGCTTTTGATCTTTAAACACTTGAAACAGGGATATTACTTTGCCTTAGAGTTGCTACTTAGTCTCTGAGTTTTAAAACTGAAGTTGCTTTGAAAACTTGAGTTGTCGAAGCTTTAAAACTTTGATCTTCAAATAAGAATTACATACATGCAGCAGCTTTGAAATTCCAGATTCTAAATGAAATGCAGGCTATAAAACAGATTTGCTTGCATGCTACAGATTTTTGAGATTATAGGAATTTGATTTCATGAATTTGGTTTTAGTGGAGGTGTTTTCAGATTTTAGTTTTGAGGTAATTTGTTTTTATGAAGTAATGATTCATACTTGCCTTTGAAAAATGAAAATAGAAAAGAAAAAATAAGATAAGAAACATATGTATTTATACGGGTGAAATTTGATTTATTTAAAAGAAAAATTAAAATAAATGACACTTGTCTCAAATTTAACATTTGTCATTATCCTTGCTTTATTAATTAACACATCTTAAATTAATTTCTAAAATATTTACATTTTTCTATTAAAGTTAATTAGTTATAATTAAATGTTAATTTATTATTTAGTTAATATGTTAATATAAGATAAATGTAAATTTATGTTTAATAAATTAGTTGATATTTATTTATTTACATGTAGATAATTTTGGAATAAATAAATCCAATTATATTTATAAAATAAAAGTTTATACAAATACTTTAAAATCAAAAACAATTAAAGATATTTATACTTTAAATTTTCAAAGCTTTAAATTCAAATTCAAATTCTAAAATTAAATTTTGAAATCAAGTTATATATATACATATATAACCACATGATTCAATTTTGGAAAACAATTATTTTTATTAAAATCTATTTGTTAAAAACATTACATTATTATATTTTGAAAATAACAAATTTAATAACTATAAATAATTTATAAAAAAAATTGTTTCTTTATTAATAATTTTTTTTTATCCAACTATATTTAAAAAGAAAATCAAAATAAACCGTATTGTTAGTTTATTCAAATTTAAATTCAAAATCAATTTAAACAAATTAACAATTTAAAACCATATATTATTTATTTAATAGCTTTTAAAAGTTAAAATGAAATCATAATTCCCAATTTTACCAAAGAAATATATATTTAGAAAACCAAGATTTATTTATTAAATTTAAAACAAGGTTTATCAATTTACAATATATACATATTCTATATACATTATAAATAGAAAACAGTTTATTAGCTTTTAAAAGATAAAATCTATCAATTAAATATTTATTTGATTGAATTATTAAATTAACTCCAATCTTATTAACAAAGATTATTTAATTAATCTAATTTTTTTATTCAGATTATTAAATTGATATTGCTTAAAATTCCGGGTCATCACATTCCTCCCCTCTTAAAAGAATTTCGTCCCTGAAATTTAAAAAAAGGTAATTTAATAATCTCATTAAAGATTTTAAATTTTAAAACACAAGTATATATCAATGATATGCTAACAACCATAGCAACCAATTCATCCAATCAAACAAATCTAACTATCCAGACAAAATTCTGGATAGAGTTTCCTCGAGTTTCCCAAGTATATATACCGGGATGCTCGCTCTACATAATCCAAACAATCAATACTACTAAGCTATAGAGCTCCTACTTATCTAGATCTACAAAACTAGACAGCATATCAGACTACAGACGAGTCTGACTCAACAACCAAACCTTCTGAACTGCTGGTTCCAAAGCTAGAGATAAATCATATACGTACTCCCCCAGAGATACGTGAAACTCATCGAATCCCAGTTATCCAAACTGGCAATTCAATCCTTGAAAACCTAACACTTATCCTTACAAGAACACAGAAAGATCCAAAACACCTCGGAGCTATCTTTCCAGACTTACCCTAAAACTTATAGCTCCTTCGATCGGAGAAAACTTATCCAAAACCAAATCTTAGACTCCAGATTGCAAATTTCTTCGTCTCTTATCCACAAAAGACTTCGGACGATCCTGGGATGCCAACATCTTTCCTGATCAGCTCAACCCTTGCTAATTCCTTCGGAAACAAACTAGACCAAAAACAACCCAACACAATGATCTCCTCAAGATCAATCCAAAACCAAGAAAACAACTCTACTCCATAATCAGCAGAAGACTGAACTTACTTCTCATTATCCGAAAAAGACAAATAGAAACACTCCCAAACTGTTTCCGCTGCACAACTCTGATCCGAAGTAGATAAGAAAATGTTGATGATGAACACAAGCACAAATTGGACATCACATCCCAGACATATAGTTCAACATATCCATAAAAGAAAACTCAGAAATTCCTTCGAAACCTGAGTTGCTTCACCAAAATCTATCTCGAAGAACCATCCTTCAACTAAGCTGAACCACCGGTTCCACTCCTGAAATACTAGTCAATAAGAAAACTCAATCTCCAGATGCGAACAAACCTCTGACTTCCTTGAAGACATACGGAAAATCTCTGACAATCCAAGAGAACACTCAACTATCGCAAGTCACTTTTGCGATCAATCCAACCTAATTCCAAAGAAAACTGTCGTCTCTTTACCCGACAGAACAGCTTATACTAGCCTAGCCAATCCATCGAAGAAACAGATCCACTCTGCTGCTTCTGAACTCCATCTCCAGAAAAACTACTTAACCAGAAAACTTCTTGCCAACACAAAACACTCCGAGCTGCATCGCTGACACCGATACCAAAGACTTCCTAATCCAAAGTTCTTTAAGAAACTCGGACCTCAAAGCCAACCACAACATCCTGCTAAACCCAGCCAGAACACCAAAGCAGACACACTTCCTAAAACTTGTTCTAAAGAAACATCTTCAGACACAATCCATAGTCACTGCATCTCTGCTTCCTGAGGTATCAAAATACCATCACTTGCTTCTGCCCAACCGACAGATCTAAACTCAACTCATCCAAACTCTGCACTTCAAAGATGGACTCTGAACCCTAACAGGTTTCCTTTAGAGATCGATGAAATCTTTCATCACAACAAAGCTTACTTGAGATGGTATTAGGTCAATAGTCTCGACAGATACACTTCCAACCTCAGCATACAAACTCCAACCAATGGTAGTAATCGTGTTACACACACTACTACCTTATCTACCTTTATAACTTATGTTGGAAAATCCAAACCGGTAATCCAATAGATAGGTAAAAATAGATAAATATATATAAATATATTTAAAATTACAAATACACTCTCTCAAGAAATAAATTATCCCAAAGCCTAGGTATTCACTCAACCTAGCGCTCTGATACCACTGTGACGACCCGCCGTTCGTTCCTGCAGAATGACGCGTCATTAATATGAAAGAAAGGGATAGGAAAGAGAAAGAAAGAGAAGAAAGAAGAGAAAACACAACAGAATCTAAACAGCGGAACGAATAAATTATATTAATAATAAAAGTATTACATAGTATACAATCATTATCAGAGATACACAGATTATACAACACATACTAGACAGTTATAAACACCTGTCTAGTTATTACAACTCAGATTAAACACAGAGATACAAAACACAGCAGAATCCTAAACATATCTTCAACGCTGAAGCCTCCTGCTCCATTGCTCCTCCACAATACGTCAAAGCTAACCTGAATCCCTTGGCTACTCATAAAAGTTTGAGTACCCAAGAGTTTAAGAAAACAGAAGATAAACTTCGGGTCAGAAATGGATCTGGTGTGAGTAACAGGTTAATGTTGCTTAACTTTGGAAAAAACCTTTTTGAAAAGAAAGGTATCACGTAAGACTTCCCACACATAAACATGGAAAAGTTTTTATCTTATGCTAACCAAAACATTTGATAGGAAATACAGTGATATTATAATAGGTCTAGGGTTTTCAAGTAAAAATGAAATAGCCTAAATTGTTACATTTATTAAATTCCAGCTACTAGCCACAAAAGTGGGTAATACAATCATAACCGTTGGCACTTATTGGATTTTGGATTCCATACAATGGCAGGGCTACCGAGGTACCGCCTGTCACAGTACGTGGCCTAGATCACCGTACCGAGGATCACTCCCAATCCCCTGCAACACAAAGCCGAAACCATTCCTTACTGAACAGTTCCGAACAAGAAAACCCCGCAGTTGGCGCGCATATCCAACTGCCACACACCCAAAATAAAAGAGACCTCTAGACGGGGGAAAATATCGTCCTACTTAGCCATGACCCACTTAGCCTTGCTGCACCTCCCCTGTTTTAGCCATTCCCGGTGTAACATCCCGGAATTTTTAACACGGGATTTGTGAACGTTTAACTCATTTGAAATGTTTAAGATGGTTTTAAGATTTATTTTTAACTAAAAGAATTGGTGTAAATCATAATAACAAGTTAAAATTGCTAAGGTGGAGATTTAATTTGAAATTGAAAAATAATAATTCAATATTCGAAATTGAGATAAAAAGGTAAATCTGGATGTAAATAGTGATAAAAATGGTTCTGAAAATTTATTTTGAGTTATTTGAGTGTAAATTGCGTGGTGGGAATTTTAGAAGAAATTTAAAGTCGATAAATTAATATATGGAATTTTATATTAATTTAAAAATGAATTTAAATATTATTAAAATGCAATTAATCAGATTTTAGTCCAGAATGAGCCAGAATGATTTTTAATGTGTTTATAAATTTTATATGATTTATTGTTAAGTTATTAAAATTTCAAAAGTGAAATTGTAAGCGTTTTCGTTAGTTTTGAGAATCGTTCGATTTAATAGACGAGTTAAAATAGCCTTCCGGTGTATAGTCTCGGAATTCGACGAAACCAGTTCCATTGGATCCGTAATAGTTAGTTATTATCAGATTTCAATTTTCGTAGCAATCGGAGTTGTCATTTGACCCCGGCAGCTTAAAACGCATAGAAATCGTTTTAACCGATTTAATTTTTAATTGATCGTTTAATTCTGCAACTCGCACGTATGACCGAATTAGCTTACGAGACCTGTTCCATTGTGTCTGGAACGTGGAAAAACCCTAGGAACGCCTCTCGAAACGCGTAGTTTGGAGTTCGTTTGCATATGAGGTTAAACTGAGAATTTTGTTGATTAAAATAATATTAAACAATATATATATATTAAATTCTCTCTAAACCCTAGCTAATAGCACCGGCCGCCGCATAGAAAACATTTAATGGCCGAAAACGATTGCAATTCTTCCTCCAAAATCACCTAATCCACTAATTCTTAGCGAAATCCTCCAACTAGGGAATCGAAGATCCCATCGAGTACTTTAGATCTGTACGGTTGAGACGTTGGTTAGTCGACCAGAGGAGGTGATTATCGGCCGCGTTTTAATAGGGTTCATGCTCGTTTTTCGCCTTGGGTTTAGCGCCGAGTTCGATGGGATCTGAGCCGAGAGGGAAGCGAGGTGGGGCGCACGCATTGATGATGCTTGATCGTGGTTTCGTCGACCGAGAAGGGGATGGTTTGAAACCCTAAAACGCGATTTTGGGTTTGTTTTTACTAGAGCCGTGTTCGCATGCTAGAGCGGGAAGGAGGAGGGCTGGTATGTTTCGTGATGAACGGCCTTGATTTTATTTTTGGTAAAATAATAAAATTTAATAAAAGAAATTGTTTAAAATTTTATATACAAACTTCAAATGTTCATAACGGTTACATACGATGTCAGATTTTGGTGATTTTGGTGGCGTTGAAATCGCAGAGAAGAGTACTACGAGATGGTACAGATCCGGAGCCATTTCAGGCAAGTAGAAATTTAGGTTAAATCGAACGTCGTTCGGTTTAATTTAAATTTCGAACGCTCACCGAAACTCAATGTGAGTTATTCTCACTCACATTTAGATATTGGCTGATTTGAATAATTAATATTTGAATATCTGAGTGATTGGTTGCATATTATTGTTGTTATCAGTTGAATTGATATTTATATACATGTGATGTGCTAATATTGGTGGATGCAGGGAAAACAGGTTGGAGGGATCCAACTGGATTCCTCACACTATAGTAATTATCTTTATAATTGATGTTGTAACCAGTTATATGTTGTGATTTGATAACTCTGAATTAAATTGTATTGTGATATTGCTGGATAAGTACATACACAGAATTTTAAGAATAAAATAAAATAAATTGGATTTTTAAAGAAATAAAAGGAATTGATAAATAAAGAATTTAAGGAAATTAAATTTGGAATCTGGATTGAGTGAAGAATGAAAATTTATAAAGTTGGAAATAAAAATAAGTGAAACATTTATTAGTGGATAAATGGGAAAGTATGGATTTCTGGTGATAATTTCAATAAGAAATTATAAATAGTAAAAATAACAAAGGGGTTATTTTGATAATAATGTTCTTTGGGAATTAAATATGTTTCAAAGAAACCTTCAAATTAAATTAGCAATAATTAATTGAATGTTGCAGAAGTATTATTTAAACCCATTGAAATTTTAAGTAGGTATTTAGCTAAGAAATTCCTTAAGTATGATTTCATTAAATAAATTTATAATAGTTTATTTAAAACGACCTTTAAACTTATATTTTGAAAGTGAATTTTCGGAAACGGAAATGTGGTTAAGCTTCGTAAGAAGTTATTTTAAACCTGGGGAGGAAATTTATGTTATTAAACATAAGTCTAAACTGAAATAAAATCGACAGAATTTCTAAGAAGGATTTTCTGAGATGTTTAAGTGGAAATGTGTTCCCTGGTAAAACCAAGTTCGAGTTTTAAACAGATTTTATTAAAAGAAAGTCTAAATTCAAACTTGTTTAAAAAGAGTGTTTCGAAAATTATTGTTTTAAGGTAATTATTAATAAATTAGCGATAGTAAAATATTTATAAATACCTTAGTAATTATTTTTACAAATGGATTTGTTTAAAAAGCTAGTTTTGGCCTAAGTTATGGAGTTTGTATTAATCTCTTTTAAACTCTACTTCTTAAATTTAGTTTAACTAACACTTTATTTTAAATCAAGTTATATCTTATAAAATGGTTTTACTTTAAATATTTTGAAAATATGTTTTGAGTAAATGACTAGTAGTAAATTTACATATTTTAAAGTATATGTTGGAATAAAGTGTTTTAACTGTTTTAAATCAAAATGTTTTGAACTTGGTTATTTCCAATGGGAATAAATGGTAAAGAATTTACCTTGGGAGGAAGAACTTTGGGAAACTGATTTCAAATGAGTTTTGAAAATTTGAAAATATATCTTCTAAAGATATTTGAGGTAAATAAATAATGTGGGAAATTATCTATTGTGTGATGGATGTTTGTGAATATTAATTGATAGTTAAAATCACCGACTATCAATATTGGACAAATGCGTTGATCGTTTCGAAGAGACCGGGATCGAGATTTATTTCTCGAAAACCACTTCGATCCGGTCTGTACGTTACGTGCGAAAACGTGTTCAGAGTCGAAGATGGAGCAGTGAAGTGCAAGGGCTAGTCGCTACTAATCCTAAGGATATTTCCAAAATGGATGTAGTAGGAGTAGTGCCTTCGGTTCCGTTCGAACCCGGGACGGACTTGTATGGATGAATGCTTGCGAAACATCGTCAGGTGGGCGATGGGCATTCTAAGTGATGCGTTCTTAAAAGGTAACGTTTGACCTCAAGCCTCA
Organism: Allium cepa; assembly: GCA_030765085.1. Taxonomy (NCBI): domain Eukaryota; kingdom Viridiplantae; phylum Streptophyta; class Magnoliopsida; order Asparagales; family Amaryllidaceae; genus Allium; species Allium cepa. The sequence continues at coordinate 377,734,244 of CM060942.1, read as the reverse complement.
TCAACCGGGAATGGCTAAAACAGGGGAGGTGCAGCAAGGTTAGGTAGGTCATGCCCAAGGAGGACAAGATTTTCCCCTGTCTAGATGTCCCTTTATATTCGGCTTAGTGGGTGGTTGGTCGCGCCAACCACGGGGCTATCTTGTTCGGGACTGTTCAGTAAGGAATGGTTCCGGCCTTGTGTTGCAGGTGAAGGGGCGTACTCCTCGGTACTCTGATCTAGGCCAGGTACTGTGACGGGCGGTACCCCAGTAGCCCAGCCATTAGTTGGAATCCATTCTCCCTACGAGACTTGTACGAGTTTTGTTTGTATTACCCACTTTTGTGGCTAGTAGCTGGAATTTAATCATGTAAAATTTTTGGCTGTTTTATAAGTATTTGTAAATAGACCCTATTATAATATCAAAGGATTTCTATAAAAAGTGTTTTTAGCTATCGTAAGGTAAAAACCCGACATGTTTATTTGTGGCGTGGTTTTACGAGATGCTTTTGTTTTTCAAAGGATTTTTGAAACTTTAATAATCAATTTGGATGCATTATTATCAGCTGGTATTCCAGACTGACTCGGGTTTTATTTCATTATAATGCTCGGGTCAGACCGAGTATTATATGTACAGGACTTGATGCCATGGAGCAGGAGAGGAGCTGGAGTCCGAGGCGTATTATCTATACCTATATAAATGTATATTCCGCTGCTGTGAATCGTATGGTATGTCTGATTGGTAATAGTTGATGTATGAGATACTCTGATGATATGATGTATAAAAAAATTACAGAATTCATTTTGTGTAAAGTTCTATATTTATTGTTATAGTTTATTCCGCTGTGACTGTGAGATTCTGATATTGCTTAGTTCCTTCTTCTTCTATCTCTTCTTCTTTAACCCTAATGGTTCGTAATTCTGTGCCACTTGAGTTAATAGAGGTAGAATAGTGTTGATTCAAGGGGTATGGATTTGCGGGCTGTCACACCCGGTTGATGAGGCTTGAGGCTACGATTACCTTTATAGGACACATTTATCTTAGAATGCTCATCGTCCACCTGACGATGTTCTGAAAGCATTCAATCCATACAAGTTCGTTCCGGGTTTGAACAAAACAAAATGCATTATCTTGTTACACTCATTTTTGGAATCACCCTCAGAGGTAACTACAATAACCCTTGCACTTTGAATCTTCATCTTGAATCTGAAAGTACCACCCCGTCAAACTCATCTCGGAATCACCCTCATAGTTATACTAATGAATAGTTCTTGCACCTCGAGTCTTCACTCCTTACTTAAGATTCACGACATATCGTTAATTTGGATCGATGTGGTTTACGGATATCCAAATCTGGAAACCCGATCCCGGCCTCATCGAAATCCAAAGCGTATCTTTTAAGGCCAAGTTGTTTTAGAGCTTAAAACAATTCAATACAATTATCTATATACATACAGATAGACAATTCACAGGTTCACAATAGATAATCAACATTATCATCACAACAGATAATCTATATTATCATTATCAAAGATAATCCATATCATCATCACAATGCAACCAATGCATCCATATCACACAACATTACTTATCTCATAACTGAGATTTTAAACCATTCAAGGCAACCAATATCATCCAATCATATATAAGCAATGATCTAAATTCACACCATCAATAATTAATTTAAAATAAATTAAATTAATTACATAATCTCTAATTAATTTAAAGTGAATTAAATTAATTGCAACTTCAATATAAATCTTACTTATATATCCATTAATTAATTACAAATTAATTAACTAATTATCCTTTAGTTAATCAACTTAATTAATCAAGTAATTATCCTTTAATTAATTTCACAAATTAATTACTCTTAACCAAAAACAGTAATTAATCCTTAATTACTTCATTAATTAATTAACTATAATTAATTACATTAAACCTTAATTAATTACAATTAATTAATTACCCATAATCACTTATTATTGATTAATTAATCTTAATTAATCAATATTAATTACATCATTAATTATATTAGTTAATGATCCTAAATTATATTTAATTAATTGTCTTTTTTAAATTAATTACATTCATTAATTAATCTCAATTAAACCAAAATTATTAATTACCTTTGATTAATCTCATTCTGTAATTAACTACCTTAATTACTTCATCAAATTAATTACTCCTTAATTAATTTCTTTAATTAATCTCTTGATTAATTATACAAGTAATTTAATCCAAATTACTTCCACAATTAAACTATCTTCCACTAATTACATCCAGTAATTATCTTTAATTACTTCACTAAGTAATTACATTCCATTAATTACATTAAGTAATTATTTACAAAAGCATCTAGTGTTTAACTTAATTAAACTTAATTAATTAACTAAAACAAATTACATTTAAACTTAATTAATTACATTAAGTAATTAATTCCTTAATTACTTCCATTAAGTAATTAAACTTAAACAATTTCTCAAATGATTATCTTTAATTAATTAACCTAATTAATTATTAAAAATTAATCATATTAATTAATTGCTAAAAATTCCTTAGTTAATGACCTACATTAACTATTAATCATTCTTTAATTACTTTACTTCTTAATTAATCTCTAATTATAAATTAATCTAAATTATTAATTTATAAATTAAATAAATAAGTCATTCCTTAATTATCTTATTCATTTAATCATTTTAATAACTTAATAATTTCTAAGATAATCTATTCCTTACTAATGACTTCATTAATATTAAAGTGTATTTAGAGCATTACATTCTAAAATTAAATTCAAAATCCATTTTGAATTTAAAATTCAAAATGATTATTTATTCAAACATTAACTGAATTTAAATTCAATTTATAATCCTTTAAATAAATGTAAATAACATTTATTATTTACATATGAAACTTATATAAGAAAAGACTTTAAACAATTTATATAATATTATTTAAAAATTAAGCCTTTAAATAAATTACTATTTAACTTGCAAAGTTGACAAATCATTTAATTTCCATTTAAAACACTTTTATAAAAGAACTTCATTCAAAGATCAAGTTTAAATATTTGTTTGAAAACCAATTTACTTTTAAAATCTATTTTAATTTAAACTTGTTTTAAAAACATTCAGAATTTAAAAACTTATTCAAATACCCAGATCTGAATTCGTGAAACTTGAATCCACTATTTATATTAAACATCTGATTTTAAACTTTGATTTAAACTTGTTTTAAACATTGATTTTAAACTTTTTATTAAAAGCCAAATTTCATTTTAAAACCTGAAGATTCAAAAGTTATTTATTAAACTGAACTTAGCCTTTGAATTAAAACACTGTTTTAAATTATGATTCATATTTTAAAATAAAATTCAAACTCTAGAAAACTGTCAAGATTCTTTTTTTAAAAACCTGAATACCCATTTTAAGTATTTAAAACTTTTATTTCATTTCAAATTAGAATTCAAATATAAATTTAATCCACATTTCAAACTGGATTTAAATTTGTTTAAATCTTAGTATTCAAATTTAAATTTCATTTAAATTTGGTTTAAATTTAAAATTACAGACAGGATACTGAAAAACTGTAACAACTCAGAACCAACCCGAGGCAACCTAATTCCTGCCTCGAGTCAAAACCCTATTTTCTTCGAGTAATCCCCTTCATTTACTCGAGTAAATTCGAGTTCAAAATCCTGCACAAACAAGTTCATTAGAATTTCCAAAATGCACGGTGCACATGCACCGTGACCCTGGCCATCTCCGGCCATCCTCCCAAGCTTCAACACATCGCTGATCACTCCCAGTCACGATCACGATCACCAGAATCCATCACAACCACTAAAATCAAAATCAAGCAGCTGACCCAAATCTGGATACCAAACTTAAACTACTATCCAAAACCTGTCAATGCCCCTTCCTCAAAACACCGGCCACCTAAGAGCCACCGGCCACAGCCTCGACTACCTTCCCTCTAGCGATCACCAAAAGCCCATGATACTCGATGCTCCAGAGAAATCAAACAGAACCCAAATCTATCACCCAGACAAATTTGGATTAGAAACTAAATCCCTAACCCCACTGCCACCACCGCCACTGACCAGTCACCGGTCATTTTTTCTGGCCTCTCCAGTCACCCATCTACCATCAGAAAGAAACTCAACCTCCCCAATCACTGGAATCGCCGGTGATTCCCAAAAACCCAAAAACAGTGTAATTCAAAACTGCTCCCTCAATTCTAGTTTTAAAATTGTGATTTAGGTGTTAAAAATCATGATTTTGTTTATGTATTCATTTCATAATACTGAATCTATAAATTTCACAGATTGAAATTTCATATTATTTAACAACTTCTGGTATTCTTAGTTTTACAGAGATACCAGATTTTAATTTAACTATATTAAGTTTTTAAACCTTAATCTATATATTAATCAACATCTTATGTTTGTAAAACAAGTCTTAACAATGATTAGTTTCAGAGAAAATTTGAATTCAAAACAAAAACAAGAAAAATTTGGGTTTAAAAATAGAGCAGTCACAGATTACCAAACATGCATACTTCACAAATTCATATAATCAGATTCATTGCAACAACACTAGCATGCGACAGATTTTATACTAAATTTTTTTTATAAAGTTACTCACCAGATAACAATGAAGGCAGAGCTTCCAGATCTTTTTTTTAAAAGCTTTTGATCTTTAAAAACTTGAAACAGGGATATTACTTTGCCTTAGAGTTGCTACTTAGTCTCTGAGTTTTAAAACTGCAGTTGCTTTGAAAACTTGAGTTGTCGAAGCTTTAAAACTTTGATCTTCAAATAAGAATTACATACATGCAGCAGCTTTGAAATTCCAGATTCTAAATGAAATGCAGGCTTTAAAACAGATTTGCTTGCATGCTACAGATTTTTGAGATCATAGGAATTTGATTTCATGAATTTCGTTTTAGTGGAGGTGTTTTCAGATTTTAGTCTTGAGGTAATTTGTTTTTATGAAGTATTGATTCATACCTGCCTTTGCAAAATGAAAATATTATAAAAAATTAAGAAACATATGTATTTATAAGGGTGAAATTTGATTTATTAAAATAAAAGAAAAATTAAAATAAATGACACCTGTCTCAAATTTTTACATTTTTCATTATCCTTGCTTTATTAATTAACACATGTTAAATTAATTTCTAAAATTTTTACATTTATCTTTTAAAGTTAATTAGTTATAATTAAATGTTAATTAGTAATTTAGTTAATATGTTAATATAAGATAAATGTAAATTTATGTTTAATAAATTAGTTAATATTTATTTATTTACATGTAAACAATTTTAGATTGAATAAATCCAATTATATTTATAAAATAAAAGTTTATACAAATATTTTAAAATAAAAAAAAATAAAAAATATTTATACTTTAAATTTTCTAAGCTTTAAATTCAAATTCAAATCAAATTCTAAAATTAAATTTTGAAATAAAGTTATATATATACATATATAACCACATGATTCAATTTTGAAAAACAATTATTTTTATTAAAATCTATTTGTTAAAAACATTGCATTATTATATTTTGAAATAACAAATTTGATAACTATAAATAATTTATAAAAGAAATTGTTTCTTTATTATTAAATTATTTATTTTATCCAACTATATTTAAAAAGAAAATCAAAATAAACCTTATTGTTAGTTTATTTAAATTTAAACTGAAAATCAATTCAAACAAATTAACAATTTAAAACCATATATTATTTATTCAACAGCTTTTAAAAGTTAAAATAAAATCATAATTCCCAATTTTACCAAGATATGTATATTTAAAAAAACAAGATTTATTTATTAAATTTAAAACAAGGTTTATCTATTTACAATATATACATATTCTATATACATTATAAATAGAAAACAATTTATTAGCTTTTAAAAGATAAAGTCTATCAATTAAATATTTATTTAATTGAATTATTAAATTAATTCCAATCTTATTAACAAAGATTATCAAATCAATTTAATTTTTTTTATTCGGATTATTAAATTGAGATTGCTTAAAATTCCGGATCGTCACAATTTTGGGGCAAGTAAATGAGTTTAGTAGCATTTTCCTACCTTAGCAAATTTCGGAGATGAAATTTTTAAATGAAGGAAGGAATGTAACGACCCGTAATTTTGATCGTTAGATTTTGAACATTTAATTTATTTTAAATATTGAATGTTAATTATAATTTGGTTTTGAGACAAAAAGATTTTGAATAGATTAATGAAATTAGTTAAAATTTCAAATATGGCTATTCAATTGGACTTGAATAATATTAATTAATATTTGAAAATTGTGATAATTTGTGAATCTGAAGGTAAATAGAAATGAAAATGGTTTCTAAAATTTATTTTAAGTCTATTTGGATTTAAATAATGATTTTGGACTTTTGGATGAAATCAAAAGTCGATAAGTTTAAAATTTGAAAATTTTATATTAATTTAATAATGGAATTTAATAATATAATAATGAAAATAATCAGATTTTGATTCGAAATGAATCAGAATGGTTTCTAATGTAATTATAAATTCTATATGATTTATAATAAAGTTAGTAAAGTTTTAAAAGTGAAGTTTTAAAAGATTTCGACGATTTTGCAAAATGCTCGAATTAATCGATGAGTTAAAATAGCCTTCCAGGGCACAATCTCGGAATTCGACAAAACTAGTTCTACTGGATCCGTAATAGTCAATTATTATCGAATTTCAAATTTCGTGGTGTTTGGAGTTACCGTTTGCTCATACGAGTGAGAAACGCGTTGAAATTAAAATCGAAAATTTAATATTTAAACTCGATTCAAAACGCTATCTTCCATATATGATCAAATTAGCCTCCGAAACACGTTCCATTATGTTCGTAATGCGGGTAAAACCTTATAAACGCCTAGCGGCATGTCACGTTTAGGGTTCGTTTGAAAATGATCGTTAAAATTTAAAATAATATTAAAATATTCTATGTACGTATATATACGTGGATAAACAGCACAGTCTAGGGTTTTTGGTCTCAGCCGCCATGAAATATTTCAATGGCCGAAAAACATCACGCCTTCTCCTCCATTTTTCTTCAAATTCATGAGCTTATAGCAAAATGTTCCAACTATGAAGTCGTTGAGCACTCCGAGCTCTACGATATCGACAGTGGCGATTGAATCAAAGCTTCGGGTTGTCGGCGAATTGCGATGGAAAGGCAAACTTTCGTGCGTGGTTCCAGCGACTAACGGATGACCGAGCTTCGCCATATCTCGACCGATGGTGGGAGACGTAGTGGGCTATGTCATGGTGGTCTCCGATCGAGTTAGATGGCAGCGTAGTGGTTGCAAAATTTCACGAGAGGGAGGCCGCGTTGGGTTTGGCTAACCTGGAAACGAACACGGTGAAGAAGAAGGTTTTCACAGCCAGATTTCTTCTGCTAGTAACGTACGGCCCAATCTTTTTTAGTTTAATTTTTAACACTAAAAGGAATTATATGATGAAAATCATATTCAAACTTATAAACCTCATATCTCATGCATACGAGGTCAAAATCGGGTGAAGCAAGAAGCACCAGAATCACAGCGATGTGACCTACACGCTGCAGCAGATCCGGAGACCTTTGGAGCAAGCGAAGATTTTGAATTAAATCGAACGGTTTGATTTAATTTAAAATTTGAAACGTCGATGCAAGGTGAGTTAATCTCACCCACATCTGAATGCCATTTAATTTAAATAGCTAATATTTAAATGATTGATTGGTTGATTAGCTGAATATGATAATTATTATCTGATTGGATCAATATTTATTGGTTGTGCTAACATCTGTGGATGTAGGAAATAGGTTGGAGGGATCCAACTCGATTCCTCACAAATAGGAATTATATTCATAATCTGTGGTATGTCGCATTGATATCTTGTGATAAATTGATTTGGAATTTTGTTATGTTGTGTATGGTTGTATAATATAATTTTGTATTTTAAAATATCAATAAAGTGAAAGAGTAAGTAATGAATTTAAGGGAATTAAATTCGAGAAATTGGGTTGAAATTTATAAATGGTTTTGAAACTGAGATTGGAATGGAAATGGGAAACAGAAATTTATAATTTCGGTTTATAAATTAATTTGTATATTTATCAGTGGATAAATTTTGAAAGGTAGATTTTCGGTGGGAAATTCTATAAGAAGGTATAAATTGTTTTAAAGTAAAGATGGATTATTTCTAAAGATGGAGAGTGTTTTCCCTGGAAATTAAGTATGATTCCAAAGAAAGCTTCCAAAATATAAATTAGCGGTTTAAGTTGTGTTTAGGATATTTGGAGAAAATGTTACTTTTAATTATTTCAAGTACAAAGTAAATATTTATTTAAAGAATGTGTAGTACTTAATTATTTTAAAGGTAAAATAGTAATAAATTTCCAAAAAGGGGATTTTAATATAAATAATTGATGTAATAATTTTATTTTAAAAAAGTAATTTGGTTTAAATCACTTAGAATCTCCCCTATATTTTCTCAAGTACTATTTTCTTTTAAATTATTTCTAGTAGCCTTATTCTAAATATTTTAAGCATATATTTTGGAGAGTGATTTCTAGGAAATGGGAAATGTGTTAAAAATAAAACGGTGTTTATTTTTAAAGTGAGGGAAGAAATTTACGGGATTTAAACGTAAATTTGAATTGAGATAAATCAAGCAGGATTTATAAAAAAGTTCTTTGGTTATTTTGAAATGGAAGTGTAGCTCCCTGAAAAGCCAAATACGTTTCAAAGCAGATTGTTAAGTAAAAATTAAGAAGGTTAAATTTGTTTTTAAAGGAATGTTTTAAGAAATTATTGTTTAAGTTGTAAAAATTTTAAGAGTAAATATTTAATAAGTTAGTAATAGAAGTAATTATTTTTAAGGGATTATGGGTATTATGTTTTGAAAAGAATATCATTAGTATTTGTATTTTATAAAATAGTTTATTGTAAAGATAGTTTGGTTAAAGTTTTATTTGAAAACTTGTATAGGATTTCATAACTTTATTTTAAAATTTAGTATGACTTAACTTTTATTTTGAAGAAAAAATAGTTTATATTTTATAAAGCAGTTTTATTTGAAACATTTAAAAAGTATGTATATATTTCAAATAAAGTATTTAAATAGCTTTAATTTAAATTATTATAAATCTAAAGTGTTGGCTTGGATGTTTTCAGTGCAAATCAATATTTGGAAATTTATTCCATTAGGAGTGTGTGGTTTGAAACTATTTTCAAGGGGTTGAAAATGGAAATATATCTTGCAAAGATATTTTAAGGATAATAAATAATTTGGGAAATTATTTATTGTTGATGGACGCTTATGGATGTTAATTGATAGTTAAATCACCGACTATCAATATTAGCCAATGCGTTGATCATTTTGAAAAGACCGGGATCGGGATTTATTTCTCGAAAACCACTTCGATTCGGACGTTTTCGTGGGAAAACGAGTTCAGAGTCGAAGATGGAGCAGTGAAGTGCAAGGTCTAGTCGCTACTAATTCTAAGGATGATTCTAAAATGGATGTAGTAGGAATAGTGCCTTCGGTTCTGTTCGAAGCCGTGACTGACTTGTATGGATGAATGCTTTCGGAACATCATCAGGTGGACGGTGGGCATACTAAGTGAAACGTTCTAAAAGGTAACGCTTAGCCTCAAGCCTCATCAACCGGGAATGACTGAAAATCAAGGGATATGCAGCAAGGCTAATTGGGTAGCACCCATTAGGGTAGGGTCATCCTTGTCTAGATGTCTCTTTTTATTCGGTTTAGTGGTGCGGTTGCTGATCCCAACCGTGGGGTGATCTTACTCGGGATTATCCAGTAAGGGGTAGTCCCGGTGTTGTGTTGCAGGAGATTGGGAGTAATCCTCGGTACGGTAATCTAGGCCTCGTACTGTGACAGGCGGTACCCCAATGCCTAGTCATTAGCTGGAAATCCATTCTTCCTACGTGCATTTACGGTTTAGTTTGTATACCTATTAGCTGGAATTTAATAAATGTAACAATTTCGGCTATTTGAATAAGTATTTGTATGTAGACACTATTATAATATTAGAGGATTTGATAAGAAATGTTTTAGCTATCATAAGGTAAAAACCCGACATGTTTATTTATGGCATGGTCTTACGAGATGCTTTTGATTTCAAAGGATTTTGAAATTTTAATAATCAATTTGGGTGTATTCCTCTTACGCTGGTATTCCAGACTAACTCGGGTGTTAGTTCATTATAATTCTTGGGTCAGACCGAGTGTTATATGTTCAGGATATGATGCTATGGAGCTTAGGAGAGGAGCTGGAGACCGAGATGTATTATCCGGATTTGTTTATATTCGCGGCTGTGATTTGTTTGAAATTATCACGTTGGTAATTGTTGTTTGTTTGCGATACTCTGATGATGTAATATATAAAACAGATATAGTTTTCATTTTGTGTAAAGATCTGATATTATTCCGCTGCGATTGTGAGATTCTATTATTGTTTAGTTCCTTCTTTCTTCTATCTTATTTCTTTTTCCTCAACAATCTGTCTTTTTCGGCACTCGAATGTCGGCATATTATTTTGTGGAGTATTTTTATGTCGATATTTGATAGTCGAGAAGGGCGGGTTATGACAACCACTGTCTCATTATCTTCTCGTCTAAGTCAAGAGGGAGATTAGTCGTAGTGGGGAACTTTTGGATAGCAAGGGAAGTAGACTTTGTAGATTTTGTGACAGGTGAAATAACAAGAGAAACTGATAAATCGGTACTTGAGATATTATTCTCCATAATGAATTCTAACAATTCACATTGAGCTTGACTATCCTTTAATTTCCTCTCCAAATCGCTTATTTGTTGGAAGAGTTCCGCCATTTTATGGTCAAATTCAATTGAGGGTTTTGACATAACTTGATGCTTCAACATGAAAATCACTTCATTTTTTCTGTTAACATCTGCTTCTAAATTGGTAATCTGATCATTGAGATTTCTAATAATTTTTTCTAAAGCAAAAATCTTTTATGCCATTTTAATGCTTCTATGTTATCTAGGAAATGAGCAGATAAAGTATCATCAAGAAGCTTTTTTTGAGATCTACTAATAACCTAACTTTAGTATTGATAAAGCATGATGTTGAGTCTAATGAGAGAGGCATTACGGATGATTGTAACTCCTATTTAAACAAAAAGGAAAAAGAATAAAGTCAAGACTAGAATAATTGTTCTCTTTATTACAACAATATAAGATTACAACACAAGTAACAATGGAACTAAAAGGTACGGTTAGACACTGGTTTTATATCTTAAGAAGGAAACTGCATTTTTAACTTTACTCAATGAATTGGCAAAAAGAATAACTATTGAGTCTAAGGGAACGTTAAGTCCTTCCGGAGTAATAACCGGAGAGTAGTTGCTTTAGTCCTATTCCATAGCAGGAGGACTATCACGACAACATATTAGTTTGATATGATATGTCCCGATTTCCTTAAGTAGCGTTTCTTTTTCTTCATCGAGGAAACGGTAGCGGAGATGAGGATGTTCCATGTAAAAATTTTGCAAATCTATAAGAAAACAATATATCGCTAGTTTTGAAGATTCCAAAATTGATGCCTTTTCGAGATAGTAACTTCTTAATTTAACATACTAGCTTAGGGAATCTCTAGACGCAAAATTGCCTAAGGGACATCTCTTAGTGAGCACATAACAAAATGCAGCAAAGTATAGAGGAAAATCAAAACAAAAAATTCACTCATCAATATTATTGCATATTTATGACTATTCATCCAGTTCATATAAATCGACTTTGTAAATAATTCTAAAAACTGTCCTTATAATATTTGAGTTTATCAGAAGGCAAATCTTAGGGAGTTGATCTAATTTATGGAAAGATTCAACATACTGCAGGATGTAGGTCAGATCCAAATTCGTCCAAGTATCTTTTGTGTAAACGCCTAAGTAGGCCCACACTAAAATCACGTAAGTATGAGAAATCAACGGTTGGGTGTCTACAATAGGCTTTGTATAAGAAATCTACCAGAATGTCTCTCTCCTCGATCAGCATCCAAAAGAGCTTAATCAACTCTCAGTTTTGTTCCAAAAGAGCATCATATCGAAGGCGTGCTCTCCTTAGCCGTAGGGAAGCTTCTTTATTTTTGAAGGGTGTTAACACTGCCATACTTCTATTAAGTCTATGATATTTATCGAAGAGAATGCTGTGCTCCTTCAATTGTTTATTTAACCCCCAATATAAACTATTTTTTTTCTTTCAAGTTTGGTTTAATAGGGTTAAACAGCTTTCCTTCTTGTCTAAGATAAATGATTTAAACTATTACTATCTTGGAAGCGAAAGACGTTTAAACAAAGAATCACATGCTTGAGATACGAGAATTGATGTCTGGGAGACCTACCTTTTCTCTTTTGACTCTTCCATAATAATGAAACAAGGCTCTTCTTGAGGGGAAAAAGGTACGAGAGATTCAGGTGGGCCTACTTCAAGGAGAGACGGATCAGGATTGAACTTTTCAAAGGTCCTCGTATTATCGTCATCATCTTTTCGAAGGGTTCAATTTGACCATCTATGTCGCCGCCTGACCTTGACCTCCGTCAACATTGTCATCCTTATTGTTATCATCATTATCTTTACCATTATCATCACCATCATCACTGCCCTCTTCTTCAGTGACCTCACCTTTGTCACCTTCGTCTTCGGAGTCGGATTCAATGTCGAATGAAGGAACTTAAAAAGATAGAATTTTGAAGGTGTGGATCTCCTCCCTTTTGACGACTTCAACTCCCTACTCCATATTTTTAATTTTACCTATAACTCTATCGACATGAGCAGGGTCAAGTGATGGGAAGTTCAAGTCCAGATATTTCTCGACATTGTCAGCATAGACGACATCATAGCATCCTCAAAAGAATTCACAATAATTTCTTCAAGAGACATGTGAAGGAACCGAGACACTGCCGCTTTGTGTCAGAAATAGTGCCGACTGCCAATTTTAAGGAAGCTTTTTTCTTCTTCATCTTTTCCTTTAAGAGAGATTGTTTTTCCGCCATTCGTGTCTTTTCCTCCTTAGACTCTTTTAGAGTCATTATCAGTGCTAAATTTTCATCAGCGAGGATTTGACGAGCTTTCCCCTCCTTCGAAATAATAGATTCTGATTGGGAGAGAGAACCCCTCAATTTCTTCAATTCTTTCATAGCCTCATTTCTCTCTACGGATAAGGAGGAAACTTGATTGCTTAAATTTGAAATTTCCTCTTGAAGCTTCGACGCTTCAACGACGGATGGTGATGCATTTTCATGCAACAAGAGCCAACTCTTAGAAATCTTGAAGAAAAGTAGAACATATGTTGAAAACTTAGGGGAAGCAGGAAAAATAAAGTTGAGTGAAGTGATACGTACCAAAAGTTGTTGTTCTATAAGAGACCAGTAGTGATCGCCAAATTAGAAACAAAAGATGGCGAGTGAATTGAGGAAAAAGATGAAGAATTCATGATAGGTTGGAATATCTTCTCAAATTACTTGAGGGAGTAGTAGATGATGGTCTATAAGGAATAAGCTTTTGAGAAGAGGTCGAAGTCCCCAAATCCTTCCGCATCTACTCAGTCACACTTGGAGAGCTGGAAATGACAATATGAAAAAGTGGATTGACTATTGTCGAAGTCTTTTTCGATTAATCAAAAGGAACTTTAATAGATGGACTCTCCAAAGCTTTATCAATATCTATAAACTCCACCTCTTCTTATGGTGAAGAATCTGGAACTTCAGCAATTTTAGCCTTTTTGGGGATGTTTCCATCGTAGATGATTTACCCAACTTTCTTTTGGCGGCCATCTTTGACCTATCAATGACTTGGGACATGATGGCGCACGAGAAGTTGAAGAAGGGAGAGTCGGATCACTATATGGGTTTTCTACCTGAGGAGTAGCTATAGACAATTCAAACAAATTATAAGTCAAAAACGTAACATAAGAATTAACACAACAATAAAATACGGGTATAACATTTAAACTTACCAGAGTGATCAGGGTAGGACATTGGGGAGAAGTTTGTCGGATCTCCCAAAGAGAGGAAAATTTTGCTCCTAGACGTATGCTGGACAAGAGAAGGTTGGCTAAGTATCCTCTGACCAGCTGGCAAGAGAGAATGTTTTTGTAAATTTATGGGATTTGACACAGTCAATCTATTTCCAATCTTAGTCGAAGCGGTGATCAGCAACTTTATTTATTTTTATCTTTTTTATTTATCTCTTTAGCAAAAGCACCTGTCAAAAAGCATAGGTCGACAAAGGAAATTAATTAAATGGAAAGATGAAATCTGAGATCAACTTACATGGAGAAGAGAAATCCCTACTAATGTTGGAAAAGCATTTAACATAGAAGAATTGTGTTTTCTAGTCCTTGAATTTATTCGCCCCCTTAGATATCTATTTTTGGGGGGCGTTAGCTTTGAAGATTTGGTTTCCAAGTTTCTAAGCTTAACCAACCAAACAAGATAATTCAGCAATTTAGGTTTAAGGGAGGGAATGCCGGATTCCATTGCCAAGAGCTCAAGGGGTAGAAAATAGGTATACACATTGGGTGATAGTTGTATAGGAACGGACCCTAGATAGGCCAGGAACTTGTATAAGTAGTCTGGTAAAGGAAGGAATCCTCCATGCCAGATATGGGTTGCTGAGCAAAGTGCACTTTAGGAGGGTTGTTGATGATGTCATTATCAGTAAAGGGAATGGCTTCAACCCCTGTAATGACAAAATCATTTAGATTTCATCCACCTTATTCAGAGTGGATATAAAGGAATGTTTGGAGGTGGTTTCAATCTTATTGGGTGAACCCATGATTGCGCCAGTTGAAATCATTTCAGTTAGAAATTGTAGTTTGTTATGAAATTAACATTCCTTCAAACATAGTGTAAGCCTAGTACAACAATTTGAACATCGATAAAAAAATTCATATTCTTGAAAGAATGTTAAAGTTAGAAAAATAAAATTTGTTGAGCTTTCGACAGTGTCGAAAATGAAAATAGAAGCTAACGCCCAACAAACACCCTTCCATAATGTCAAAAGCCCAAGGATAAAATATACCTAGCTTTCGACAGAGTCGAAAGGGAGGATGGAAGACACGTCCAACAAACACACTTTTAGAATGTCGAAAGCTTAATAAGTATTGAAAGGAGGTGGTTAGAATCTATACAACAAGTATACGCTATCAACGTTCAGTAAACAAGGAAAAGGAACCTTTTGACATTGTCGAAACCCATAAACTTAGTTTTTCTAAAGGAATATGAATGATGTCGAAACATTAAATGCCAATTAAGTCGAAAGGTTTTGGGTTGGAGTAATATTAATAAAAAATAAAAGGACTTTGAACGTTTCGACTTTATTGGTAGAAGATAATGATCAAATTTCAATTATTTACAGAAGGTTTCAAATCATTTGTTACAAAAGGTTTCGACAGAGTCAAAAGGGGTGCATGGTTTCGAAAGCATACCAATAATTAAATTTGAATAAGTACAATTGATTTCGGCAGGGTTGAAACGTTTGCAATTTATACAAAGCATACCTTCTTTAATCCAATTCATAAAATATGTGTGTCTCTAACTTAAACAAATTGGAAGAAAGTATGTACCTAAGGTTGTGAAACCTATAAAATAAAGATTTTTCTTTCGAAAGTATGTACTAAGTAATTATTTAATAAGACAAATTTATCGACTTCGTCGAAAGGTATTAGAATACACAAAAATACAAAACTGCTTTCGAAGTGGTCGATTTCATGCTAACTAATCAACCTTTCAACGAGTTTAATTAAGTAAGGCACTAAGTTACCTTCCGATCCCATTGAAAGGGGATGAAGAAGCAAAACAAAAAGTTGCCGCCTTAATCCCTTTCGAAGGGATAGAAAGGTAAAATTGTAGCGCAAAATTTTGATTCGTACAGCTCAAAACTTCGAGGCAAATAAATAGAAAATTCCTTCTTCCCTAAATAAGATTCCAACCCAAACATTCAAAAATCAATATGCAAATGGATTTGAGCGCGAATTTACAATTTATAGTTGACACGACCCGACTTTCTCACCATAGAAAATCGCATCGTCTTGAAGAAAGAAAGGGATAGAAAAGAGAAAAGAAAGAGAAGAAAGAAGAAACAACATCAGAATCTCAATAGCGGAACGAATAAATTATATTAATAACATAAATATTTCATAGTTTACAACCATTATTAGAGTTTCATAGATTATACATCAAACACTAGACAGTTATAAACACCTGTCTAGTTATACAACTCAATACAATACAAGGAAACTACTCAGAGAAACCAACACAGCGGAACACTATATTTCTACACGCAGAAGCCTCCTGCTCCATTGCTCCTCCATAATTCGTCAAAGCTAACCTGAATCCCTTGGCTACTCGTAAAAATTTGAGTACCCAAAAGTTTAAGAAAACAGAAGATAAACTTCGGGTCAGACATGGGTCTGGTGTGAGTAACAAGTTAAGATTGCTTAACTTTAAAAAACCTTTTGAAAAGAAAGGCATCACGTAAGGCTTTCCACACATAAACATGGAAAAGTTTTTACCTTACGCTAACCAAAACATTTGATAGGAAATCCGATGATATTATAATAGGTCTAGGGTTTTCAAGTAAATAGAAAATGGCCGAAATTGTTACACCTATTAAATTCCAGCTACTAGCCACAAAAGTGGGTTATACTATCAAAACCGATGGCACTTATTGGATTTTGGATTCCATACAATGGCAGGGCTACTGGGGCACCGCCCGTCACAGTACGTGGCCTAAATCAATGTACCGAGGAGCCACCCTAACTCCGCTGTAACACAAGGCCAGAACCATCCCTTACTGGACAGTCTTGAACAAGACAACCCCTATAGTTGGAGCTCACAACTGTCCACACAACTGAAATAAAAGGGACCTCTAGACAGGGGAAAATCTCATCCTACTTGGGAATGACCCACTTAGCCTTGCAGCATCTCCCCTATTTTAGCCAGTCCC
Source organism: Allium cepa (assembly GCA_030765085.1). Taxonomy (NCBI): domain Eukaryota; kingdom Viridiplantae; phylum Streptophyta; class Magnoliopsida; order Asparagales; family Amaryllidaceae; genus Allium; species Allium cepa. The sequence goes on along the minus strand of CM060942.1, from coordinate 377,717,249 downwards.
GGTTGATGAGGCTTGAGGCTACGATTACCTTTATAGAACACATCACTTAGAATGCTCATCGTCCACCTGACGATGTTCTGAAAGCATTCAATCCACGCAAGTTCGTTCCGGGTTCGAACGAAACCGAAGGCATTATCTCGTTACACTCATTTTGGAAACACCCTCAGAGTTAATGACGATAACCCTTGCACTCTGAATCTTCATCTTCACTTGAGATTCACGAACTATCGTTAAATTGGATCGATGTGGTTTTCGGATATCCAAATATGGAAACCCGATCCCGGTCTCATCGAAATCCAAAATGTGTCTTTTAAGGCCAAGTTGTTTTAATGTTTAAAACAATTCAATTCAGTTATCCATATACACAGAAAGAAAACTCACAAATAACAATAGATAATCAACATTATCATAATAAACAGGTGATCCACATTATCATTATAAACAGATAATCCTACTATCATCAAAATTGTCCATATTATTATCAAAATGCAACCAAAGCATTCATATCATACCGCATTACTTATCTCATTGCTGAGATCACAAACCATTCAAGGCAATCAACATTATCCATCGGTACATAAGCAATGATTTACTTAATCACAATATAATTAATTTAAAATGAACTAAATTAATTACTTCCATCTCTAATTAATTTAAAGCGAATTAAATTAATTACGCCATCTTTAATTAATTTAAAATAAATTAAATTAACTACTTCATCATTATAAATCTTGCTTATCTAACCATTAATTAATTACAAGTCAATTAATTAAGCATTCAAATTAATCACCTTAATTAATCACCCTTGATTAATTATCCTTTAATTACATTCATGTAATTATCATTTAATTAATTTCACAATTAATTATCCTTAACCAAAAACAGTAATTAACCTTTAATTACTTCATTAATTAATTAACTATAATTAATTACATTAATCCTTAGTTACTTACATTAATTACCTTTAATCACCTATCATTGATTAATTTATCTTAATTTATCAACCCTTAATTACATCATTAATTGAATTAATTAATGATCCCAAATTACATTTTAATTAATTACTTTATTTAAATTAATTACCTTAAGTAATTAACCACAATTATTAATCACTCCAGATTAATCACATTCGGTAATTAACTAACCTTAATTACTTCATTAAATAAATAAATTACTCCTTAATTAATTTCTTAATTAATCCCTTGACTAATTCCAAAGTAATTTAATCCAAATTACTTTCATTCTTAAATCATCTTCAATTAATTACATTCAGTAATTACCATTAATTATTTCACTAAGTAATTACTCTCCATTAACTACATTAAGTAATTATCATCAAAACATTCAGTGTTTAAAATTAATTAAACTTAATTAATCAATTTAAACAATCACATTAAACTAAATTAATTACATTAAGTAATTAATTCCTTAATTACTTCCATGAAGTAATTATTCTTAAACAATTTACAAATGATTATCATTAAATTATTTAATATAATTAATTACTAAAATTAACCACATTAATTAATTATTAAATAATCCTAGTTAATGACATACATTAACCATTAACAATCCTTTAGTTACTTCCATTAAGTAATTAACTTATATTAACCATTATTAATTACAAATTAATTTATCTTTAATTATTCATTAATTAATCTTAAATTATCTAATTAATTAAGTGTTAACTATAACTTAATTAATCCTTAATTACTTGATTAATTAATTATAATCACTAATTAATATCAAATTAATAATCCTTAATTATAAATTTATTTTTCATTAATTAATTAATCTTAAACCTTAATTAATTTAAACCTTTAATTACTTATTTAATTAATCCAAATCATAATTAATTATCCATTTTAATTAACTTAATAATTCAATCATTTAATCTTCATTTACTTAAAGAAAAAAAATCATTTCTTATTAATGATCAAACTATCATTATCAAAAATATTTTAAAAACAATTTACTTTAAACTTTTCTTTCAAATTTCATTTTAAATTTAAGATTCAAAAATGAATACAAATTGACTTTAAATAAAGCTTAAAAACAAATCAAAAGTCTTTAATTCACATGTTAAAGAAATATTCATTTTATAAGGAAGTTTAAAAGAAATTTAAAACCAAATTTATGTTTAAATTCAAACGATAGTTAAAAATACACTTTATTCAATTTGTTTAAAACATTTTAAATTTGAAAACTTCTTTTTATTACAAAATTGGAATGCATATTAAATTTTGATTCCAGATTAATCTTTAGATTTAAAAACCTATTTACAATTTAAAACTTCAATTTTAAAATTCAAACTACTTAACCCTTTTTAAAGTAGTTAAATGAATTCAAATTTAAAAACTTTACCTTATTTGAAAACTGAGATTTAAACTTAAACTCCAGATTGAAGAACTAGATTTAAAACTTTATTTTTCATTTAAACTCAGCTTTTAAATTTTATTTTAAAATTTAAAAAGAAAAACAGAACAATAGGTTTCTGTTGAAACCTGTTACAAATAATTAACCCGAGGCACCATTCTTATTACTTCAAGCCCGAATACACTTAACTCCGAGCAACCCATCTACCTCCTTCGAGTCAACACCATTAACTCGAATACAAATCAGAACCCAAGCAACTCATCACACAAATCACTTTACCGTGCATATGCACGGTGGCTCCGGCCACCATTGATCATCAACGATGATCGCAACACACCAGAAATAAACTCTGCAACCCATCACAATCATCAAATTGTGTCCAACACCCGGAAATCAAAATCGAGCACCCAATTCCAAAACCTGGAACAAACTGAACATCACCAACCCAAAACCTGAAAATGCTTCGCCAACCCAATTTCGATCACCGTGACCCCTACAACTCCGGCATTGTCTGCCTCTACATGCCTACCTTCATCCACCTGAGTCTCGTCACACTCGATCAACTTGAGATACAATGTCGATCTAAAAATCATAACCAAGCCAAACTAGGTTTGCAAAACAAAACGATCAACCATCGTCACCATGATGATCTTCCACCACCTCCACTATTTTTCCTCCACTCACCCATAACTCATCCATCACAGGAAGAAATTCCGATCCCCCAGATTACAGAGTTCACCAGAAAACACTAAAGTTTCAATTTCTGATTAAACCAAAAGTATATTCAAATCTCTTCACTAAAAACAGTGATTTTTGTTTTAAAAATCCAATTTTGGTTTAAGCATTTGATTTAGATTCCTGAATACAAGAATCATGACAATTGAAATTTGACTTATTTAAAGTTTCTCTGATGTTTTATTACATCCAGAAGCAATACAAATTGTTTTTAATTTAAACAAATTTTAAACTAAAACTAATGATATAAACCAATATATTTGGTTCAACGCTTAAGTCATAACATAGATTGGATTTTAGAAAATGATTTTTTTGATTTTCTTTTGAACCTGGAACTAAAGCCAGAGAAGTTCCAAACATACAGCAATGCACACACTAACCAATAATATATACACACAGAAATATTTTAAAAAATATATGCACAACATACTTAAGTTCAGAGATAAGAATGCAACTAAAATTATATACTTAAACCATTTTAAATTGTGATGTTACTCATCTGGAAATAGTGATGAATCAGAGCCCAAACTTGAAAAGCCTTTGCTTTTGAAAACTGGTTTTAAAACTTGCACTTGAAAGCTTTTACTTCTTTGTTTTAAAACTGATTTGCTTGCTTTGATTTAACTTGTGTTGCTTGCTGTTTAAATTTGCATGCAGGTCCAAGATTCTAGATTTAAGAAAATGTATGCAGAAGACAATCCCCGGATTTCATTTGAAAATGCTTCACAGACTTGGATTTTTAAAATGCTTGTAGGTTTGAAAAATGTAGACAAGATTGATTTTGTAAAAGCTTCATAGATTGAAGAAAATGATTTTAATGCTTTTGGAATTTAAAAACTGATTTGCATATGTGTTCTGAATAAATTTTCAGCTGAAAATTTTGTCTTTGCTTTTGAAAAAAAAATGAAGATTAGAAGAGAAATGAGAAAGATGAAAACATTTTTTATAAGTATAAATGATTTATTTAAAAATGAAAAGAAAAATCAAAAATTAAAAGGACACTTGCCTAAAAACATAACGTTTGTCAAAACATTTGCTTAAAATTTTACACTTGTTATATTAGGCTTAATATACTTACATTTGTCACTTAAGTTTTAATACTTATTCTTAAATGAAAATAAAGGTATTAACTTAATTTATTAAATACTTATCTATATAAATGACTTATGTAAATGTATATGTGCATTTCTTATTAAAGAAAATGAAATAAAACAAATTATATAAAAATGAAAGTTTACTCACATAATTTAAATATGTTTATTCTTTTGAATTTCAAAATTAATTCAAATTCAAGTTCTACTTAAATTTAAAAATCCAATTTAAAGCTAATTTATACCATATACAAATTTAAGATAGAAATATTAACCTATCTATTTTTTTACATTTATTACTATTTGAAAATAACATATTTATCAAATTTAAATAAGTTATAAAAGAAATTATAAATTACTTATCTTATTTTAACTTATTTAAATGCATTAATGTTTAATATATAAATGGCATTTTAAATTTTCATATATAATTTCAAATTATATTTATTAATCTATATTTAAAAAGAAGCTAAAATAAATCTTTTATTAATTTTATACTTAATCTAAGACATAATCTAAACAAACTAATATTGACCCTAAGTATTTAAAACCATATAGTTTATTTATTAGATAGCTTTGAAAAGTTATATATTCAATTAAATCATAATCTTCCAAATTATCAAATTGTATTTTAGAATTTAAAAACTTGATTTATTTATTAAATTCAAAACTTATCTATTCACAATATATATAAATATATATATATATATACACACACACACATTATAAATAGGAAAACATTTTATTAGCTTTTAAAAGATAAAATTCACCAATTAAACATCTATTTAATTGGAATATTAAATCAAGTCAAATTTTATTAACAAAATTTATCAAATCAATTTAATTTTAAATACAGATTATTAAATTAATATTGCCAAAATTTCCAGGATCCATTCCTCCCCCCTTAAAAGGATTTCGTCCCCGAAATTTAAAAGCAAAGGTAATTTAATAATCTCATTAAAGATTTAATTTTAAAATACAAGCATATATCAATCATATGCTAACAACAATAGCAACCAATTAATCCAATCAAACAAATTTAATTATCCAGACAAAATTCTGGATTGAATTTTCCTCGAGTTTCCTAAGTATATATATACCGAGATACTCGCTCTACAGAATCCAAATAATCAATACTACTAAGCTACAGAGCCCCTACTCATCTAGATCTACAATACAAGACAGGATATCAGACTATAGATGAGTCTGACTCAACAACCAAAACTCCCGAACTACTTCCAAAACTAGAGATAGATAAAACACATACTCCCTCAGAGATACGTGAAACTCATCGAATCCCAATTATCCAAACTGGCAATTCAATCCTGAAGACCAAACATTTATACACAGAAAAGATCCAAAACACTTCAGAGCTAGCTTCCCAGCTTACCCAATCTTATAGCTCCCTTTTTAATTGGAGAAAACTTATCCAAAATCAAATTTCCAACTCTGAAACCCAAATTCCACTGTCTCTTATTCTCAAAAGTCTCCCGACGATCCTGGAATACCAACATCCTTCCTGATCAGCTCATCCCTTACTGATGCCTCTAGAAACAAACTAGACCAAAACAAACCATCAGAATGATCCTTCCAAGATCAAACAAAATCAAGAACAGACTCTACTCCTCAAACATCAGAAGATAGAACTCACCTCTCCTATCCGGAAAAGAAAAGTAGATGCACACCCAAACTACTTCCGTTGCACAACTCTGATCCGAAATAGATAAGAATGCTGATGAGGAACACGAGCACAAACTGGACAACACATCCCAGAAATATGGTTCTACGGATCCATAAGAAAACTCAGAAGATCCACCAAAACCTGAGCTGCTTCATTAAACTCTATTACTAAGAACCATCCTTCTACTAAGCTGAACCACCGGTAGCACTCCTGGAATCCTAGAGGAAACTCAATCTCCAGATGCGGACAAACCTCTGACTTCTCAGAAGTCATCCATAAAAATCTTCAATAACTCAAAAGAACACTCAAACTATCGCAATTCTCTTTTGCGATCAATCCAACCTAATATCCAAAGAAAAACTATTCTCTCTTTACCAAACAGAACAGCTTACACTTATCTAGCCAACCCATCGAAGAAACGGGTCCACTCTACTACTTCTGAACTCCTCCTTCAGAAAAACTGCTAAGCAAGAAGATCTCCTGCCGGCGCACAGAACACTCTAAGCTACACTGCTGCCACAGATGCTAAAGATCTCCTAATCCAAAGCTCTTTGAGAAACTCAGACCTCAAACCAAACAAAAAAACCATGCTGAACTCAGCCACATCACCGAAGCAGACTCACTATCTTAGACTTGTTTCAAAAGAAACATCTTCGGACACCTCCATAATCACTGCATCTCCTACTTCCTGAGGTATCAAGATACCATCACTTGCTTCTGCCTAACCGACAGATCCAAACTCTACTCATCCAAACTTCAAAGATAGACTCCGAACCTTAACAGCTTTCCTTCAGAGATTGATGAAATCCTAACATCACTGCAAAACTAACTTGAGACGGTATTAGGTCTACCGTCTCGACAGATACACTTCCAACCTCAAACATTCAAACTCCAACCAATGGTAGTCGTGTTACACACACACCACTATCCCATTTACCTTTATAACTTATATTGGAAAACCCGAACAGGTAACCCAACAAATAGGTAGAAATAAATAAATATATTTAAATATTTAAAATTACAAATACACTCTCTCAAGATAGACACCACTCTAGAGCCTAGGTATTCGCTCAACCTAGCGCTCTGATACCAAATGAGACGACCCGACTTACTCACCATAGAAAATCGCATCATCTTGAAGAAAGAAAGGGATGGAAAAGAGAAAAGAAAGAGAAGAAAGAAGAAACAACATCAGAATCTCAACAGCGGAACGAATAAATTATATTAATAACATAAATATTTCATAGTTTACAACCACTATCAGAGTTTCACAGATTATACATCAAATGCTAGACAGTTATAAACACTTGTCTAGTTATACAACTCAATACAATACAAGGAAACTACTCAGAGAAACCAACACAGCGGAACACTATATATCTACACACAGAAGCATCCTACTCCATTGCTCCTCCACAATTCATCAAAGCTAACCTGAATCCCTTGGCTACTCGTAAGAATTTGAGTGCCCAAGAGTTTAAAAAGAAAAAGATAAACACCAAGTCAGACATGGGTCTGGTTTGAGTAACAGGTTAAGGTTGCTTAACTTTCAAAAACCTTTTGAAAAGAAAGGTATCACATAAGACTTCCCACACATAAACATGGAAAAAAATTTACCTTACGCTAACCAAAACATTTGATAGGAAATCCAATGATATTATAATAGGCCTAGGGTTTTCAAGTAAATAGAAAATAGCCGAAATTGTTACATCTGTTAAATTCCAGCAACTAGCCACAAAAGTGGGTAATATAATCAAAACGATGGCACTTATTGGATTTTGGATTCCATACAATGGCAGGGCTACTTGGGTACCCCCCGTCACAGTACGTGGCCTAGATCAATGTACCGAGGAGCCACCCTAACTCCTCTACAGCACAAGGCCGGAACTATCCCTTACTGGACAGTCCCGAACAAGACAACCCCGACAGTTGGAGCTCACAACTGTCCACACAGCCGAAATAAAAGGGACCTCTAGACAGGGGAAAATCTCGTCCTACTTGGACATGACCCACTTAGCCTTGCTGCACCACTCCTGCTTTAGCCATTCCCGGTTGATGAGGCTTGAGGCTACGATTACCTTTATAGAACACATCACTTAGAATGCTCATTGTCCACCTGACGATGTTTTGAAAGCATTCAATCCATACAAGTTCGTTTCGGGTTCGAACGAAACCGAAGGCATTATCTCTTTACACTCATTTTGGAATCTCCCTCAGAGTTAACGACGATAACCCTTGCACTCTGAGTCTTCATCTTCACTTGAGATTCACGATCTATCTTTAATTTGGATCGATGTGGTTTTCGGTTATCCAAATATGGAAACCCGATCCGGTCTCATCGAAATCCAAAACATGTCTTTTAAGGCCAAGTTGTTTTAAAGTTTAAAACAATTCAATTCAGTTATCTATGTACACAGATATATAATTCACAGATCACAATAGATAATCAACATTATCATAATAAACAGGTGATCCACGTTATCATTATAAACAGATAATCCATACTATCATCAAAATAGATAATCCATATTATTATCACAATGCAACCAAAGCATTCATACCATACCGCATTACTTATCTCATTTCTGAGATCACAAACCATTCAAGGCAATCAACATTATCCATCTGTACATAAGCAATGATTTACTTAATCACAATATAATTAATTTAAAATCAATTAAATTAATTGCTTATCTCTAATAAATTTAAAGTGAATTAAATTAATTACTTCATCTTTAATTAATTTAAATAAATTAAATTAATTACTTCATCATTATAAATCTTGCTTATCTAACCATTAATTAATTACAAGTCAATTAATTAAGCATTCAAATTAATCACCTTAATTAATCACCCTTGACTAATTATCCTTTAATTACATTCATGTAATTAGCATTTAATAATTTCACAAATTAATTATACTTAACCAAAAACAGTAATTAACCTTTAATTACCTCATTAATTTATTAACTATAATTAATTACATTAATCCTTAATTAATTACATTAATTACCTTTAATCACCTATCATTGATTAATTAATCTTAATTTATCAACCCTTAATTACATCATTAATTGAATTAATTAATGATCCTAAATTACACTTTAATTAATTACTTTATTTAAATTAATTACCTTAAGTAATTAACCACAATTATTAATCACTCCAGATTAATCACTTTCAGTAATTAACTAACCTTAATTACTTCATTAAATAAATTAATTGCTCCTTAATTAATTTCTTAATTAATCCCTTGATTAGTTCCAAAGTAATTTAATCCAAATTACTTCCATTCTTAAAGCAGATCTTCAATTAATTACATTCAGTAATTACCATTAATTATCTCACTAAGAAATTACTCTCCATTAGCTACATTAAGTAATTATCATCAAAACATTCCGTGTTTAAAATTAATTAAACTTAATTAATCAATTTAAACAATTACATTAAACTAAATTAATTACATTAAGTAATTAATTCCTTAATTACTTCCATGAAGTAATTATTCTTAAATAATTTACAAATGATTATCATTAAATTAATTAATCTAATTAATTATTAAAATTAACGACATTAATTAATTATTAAATAATCCTAGTTAATGACCTGCATTAACCTTTAACAATCCTTTAATTACTTCCATTAAGTAATTAACTTAGATTAACTATTATTAATCACAAATTAATTTAACTTTAATTATCCATTAATTAATCTCTAATTATCTAATTAATTAAGTTTTAACTTTAACTTAATTAATCCTTAATTACTTGATTAATTAATTCTAATCATTAATTAATATCAAATTAATAATCCTTAATTACAAATTTATTTTTCATTAATTAATTAATCTTAAACCTTAATTAATTTAAACCTTTAATTACTTATTTAATTAATCCAAATCATAATTAATTAAATAAATAAATTATCCATTTTAATTAACTTAATAATCCGATCATTTGATCTTCATTTACTTAAATAAAAAAATCATTTCTTATTAATGATCAAATTATCATTACCAAAAATATTTTAAAAACAATTTACTTTAAACTTTCCTTTCAAATTTCATTTTAAATTTAAGATTCAAAAATGAATACAAATTGACTTTAAACAAAGCTTAAAACAAATGAAAAATATTTAATTCACATGTTAAAGAAATATTCATTTTATAAAGAAGTTTAAAAGAAATTTAGAACCAAATTTATGTTTAAATTCAAACCATAGTTAAAAATACACTTTAATATTCAATTTGTTTAAAACATTTTAAATTTGAAAACTTCTGTTTATTAAAAATTGGAATGCATATTAAATTTTGATTCCAGATTAATCTTTAGATTTAAAAACTTATTTACAATTTAAAACTTCAGTTTTAAAATTCAAACTACTTAACCCTTTTTAAAGTAGTTAAATCAATTCAAATTTAAAAACTCTACCTTATTTGAAAAATGAGATTTAAACTTAAACTCCAGATTGAAGAACTAGATTTAAAACTTATTTAAAACTTTATTTTTCATTTAAACTCAGCTTTTAAATTTTATTTTAAAATTTAAAAAAAAACAGAACAAATAATTAACCCGAGGCACCATCCTTATTACTTCGAGCCCGAATACACTTAACTCCGAGCATCTCATCTACCTCCGTCGATCAACACCATTAACTCGAATACAAATCAGAACCCAAGCAACTCATCAGACAAATCACTTCACAGTGCATATGCACGGTAGCTCCGGCCACTATTGATCATCAACGATGATCGCAACACACCAGAAATCAACTCTGAAACCCATCACGATCATCAAATCATGTCCAACACCCAGAAATAAAAATCGAGCACCCAATTCCAAAACCTGGAATAAACTGAACATCACCAACCCAAAACCTGAAAATGCTTCGCCAACCCAATTCTGATCACCGTGACCCCTAGAACTTCAGCATCGTCTGCCTCTACATGCCTACCTTTATCCACCTGAGTCTCGTCACACTCGATCAACTTGAGATACAATGCCGATCGAAAAATCATAACCAAGCCAAACTAGGTTTACAAAACAAAATGATCAACCATCGTCACCACGATGATCTTCCACCACCTCCACTACTTTTCCTCCACTCACCCAACACTCATCCATTACCGGAAGAAATTCTGATCCCCCAAATTACAGAGTTCACCAGAAAACACTAAAGTTTCAATTTCTGATTAAGCCAGAAATATATTCAAATCTCTTCACTAAAACAGTGATTTTAGTTTTAAAAGTCCAATTTTGGTTTAAGTGTTTGATTTAGATTCCTGAATACAAGAACCATGACAATTGAAATTTGACTTATTTAAAGTTGCTCTGATGTTTTATTACATCAAGAGGCAATGCAAGTTGTTTTTAACTTAAACAAATTTTAAACTCAGACTAATGATATAACAAATATATTTGGTTCAACATTTAAGTCATAACATAGATTGGATTATTAGTAAATGATTTTTTTGATTATCTTTTGAACCTGGAACTAAAGCCAGAGAAGTTCCATACATACAGCAATGCACACGCCAACCAATCATATATACACGCAGAAATATTTTAAAAATATATGCACAACATACTTAAGTTCAGAGATAAGCATGCAACTAAAATTATATACTTAAACCATTTTAAATTGTGATGTTACTCACCTGGAAATAGTAATGAATCAGAGCATAAATTTGAAAGGCCTTTGCTTTTGAAAACTGGTTTTAAAACTTGCACTTGAATGCTTTTACTTCTTTGTTTTAAAACTGAGTTGCTTGCTTTGATTTAACTTGTGTTGCTTGCTGTTTAAATTTGCATGCAGGTCCAAGATTCTAGATTTAAGAAAATGTATGCAGAAGACAATCCCCAGATTCATTTGAAAATTCTTCACAGATTTGGATTTTGAAAATGCTTGCAGGTCTGAAAAATGCAGACAAGATTGATTTTGTAAATGCTTCATAGATTGAAGAAAATGATTTGCATGCTTTTGGAATTTAAAAACCAAGTTGCAGATGTATTTTGAATAAATTTTCAGCTGAAACTTTTGTCTTAGCTTTTGAAAAAAATGAAGATTAGAAGAGAAATGAGAAAGAAGAAAACATGTTTGATAAGTATAAATGATTTATTTATAAAAAGAAAAATCAAAAATTAAAAGGACACTTGTCTAAAAACATAACATTTGTCAAAACATTTGCTTAAAAATTTACACTTGTTATATTAGGCTTAATATACTTACATTTGTCACTTAAGTTTTAATACTTATTCTTAAATGAAAATAAAGGTATTAACTTAATTTATTAAATACTTATCTATATAAATAACTTATGTAAATGTATATGTGCATTTCTTATTAAAGAAAATGAAATAAAACAAATTATATAAAAATGAAAGTTTACTCACATAATTTAAATATGTTTATTCTTTTGAATTTCAAAATTAATTCAAATTCAAATTCTACATAGGTTTAAAAACCCAATTTAAAGCTAATTTATATCATATACAAATTTAAGATACAAATTCTTTTAACCTGTCTATTTTTTGCATTTATTACTATAAAAATAACATATTTATCAAATTTAAATAATTTATAAAAGAAATTATAAATTACTTATCTTATTTAACTTATTTAAATGCATTGATGTTTAATATATAAATGGCATTCTAAATTTTCATATATAATTTCAAATTATATTTATTAAGCTATATTTAAAAAGAAGCTAAAATAAATCTTTCATTAATTTTATATTTAAGCTAAGACATAATCTAAACAAATTAATATTCACCCTAAGTATTTAAAACCATATAGTTTATTTATTAGATAGCTTTGAAAAGTTATATATTCATTTAAATCATAATCTTCCAAATTATCAAATTGTTTTTTAGAATTTAAAAACTAGATTTATTTATTAAATTCAAAACTTATCTATTCACAATATATACAAATATATATATATATATATACATGTATATATATGCACACATTATAAATAGGAAAACATTTTATTAGCTTTTAAAAGATAAAGTTCACCAATTAAACATCTATTTAATTGTATTACTAAATCAAGTCAAATTTTATTAACAAAATTTATCGAATCAGTTTAATTTTAAATACAGATTATTAAATTGGTATTGCCAAATTTCCGGGATATCACAATAATCATAAAAAATTTGAGACAAAGATTCAAATTCATAAAAAACAACGGTAACAATAAAATTTGAATCAGGTAGGTTTAAAATGAAGATTAACAAGGAAATAAATCAAATCAAGCCATGAAACTAAATTATGGAATGTTTTCGGCAAATGAAAGCTTAAACGATTTATATTGAATCATGACAACAGTTTAGATCCAAACTGTAAAAATTTCAGAAATCGAAATCCACTATAAAATGGAAAAAAAATAAAAAGAAAAATGAGATAATAGAGACTTACATTAGATCTGGATTCTTATTTGTTGGAAATAAAGATTGCTTGAGAGTTTGAGAACTTTGGTTTTTTCTTGAAGTTTATATTGATTGTAGATAAACGAAAGAGGAGAAGAAGAGAAAATGATTTATAAGAAAAGTCAGTAGAGACAACAAACTATTAGACGTCTAAGATTTACACTGGAATATGAAGAGGCAGGAAACATTGAGGGTTTCGAAATGGTTGACTTGGAAAGTCAAGGACATCCCTTCATGGGGGAGGGGGGAAGGAGGGATGTTTCTACCAAATATCCTTTTGACCTTGTCGAAACCAGATTAAGTGGAAGACGAAGAAGAACAAGAGAAAATAGCGCCAGCAAGACCTTTCGAAGAAGTCGAAGGGATGCTACTGCCAAAGACTAGAAGTATCACAATCTTTTGAAGGGGTCCAAAGGGTCGGAAGCACCATTCCGGTTAAGTAATTCCCTTTCGAAGTAGGTGCTTCCGCATGCGTAAATAACTTTTGAATGAGTTAAAGGGACACCTTTCGAGGAAAATGAATGGCAACCCTTCATATGCGTGCCAAACCTTTTGAAATCAAAAATTTTGTCTTCATTCAAACTATTCAGAAAGAGCCTTGGTCAGAGCAACCCTTTTGAAATCATTATCAAGCCTTTCGAACTGGTTGAAGCCTTTCATATTTAGGGAAGGTTCCGCACTAAGTTGTAAGCATACATTCCGAAGCTACTTACCACGACAAAACCATTAACACTTCAACAACTTCGAAACCATATGAAACTACCTATCGACAGAGTGGAAAGCTCATACCTTTGCTTCTTATGACAATATAGCAAAACAAAGAGAAAAGGCGCAACCATCCCTTTCGATGAAGACGGAAGTGTTCAAGCCCATTCGAAAGCATTGCAGAGGGATGTGTGGATATCGAAGGAGTCGGAAGGTATCTGAAGTCACCATTCGACCAGGTCGAAAGCACTGGGTCGAAAGGTGCCAACCCGCATCTATAAATAAGCCATAAGGGTCTGGTTTTGCTGAGGGGGATTCATTCCATGCTAGTATTTTCTTAATTTTGTAAAGTCGTAAACCCTAGTTTGTAAATCAAATTGGGGGAAATTAATCAGCATAGTCATCATTGGATTAATAAAGGGAAGATTTCAGTATTTTTGATGATACGGTTGTTTCGTGGGCTTTTGGTAGATCTAACTGTGTTTTACAGGTATCGACCTCATCGAAAGGTACCTTCCTAGTGGATCGAAACCTCTGCTTTTCCAAATATCCAAACCCTTAACTCCAAATCGCAAATCACCAAATACTCACCTTTTAGTGGATCGAAGCCTTAAAACCAGATGGTTTTACCTTAGATTTCAAAGCTAATCCCAAATCTTTTAGGAATCTAACTTTTGACAAGTCGAAACCTACCTAAACATACCATACTCATTGAACCCTTAGAGCCAACCTTAATTGTTTTGCACCCATTTCGAAAGGAAGGTTTCGAAAGAATAACTAATCAACTTCTGCAAGCTCGAAAAGTTTAAAAGAAAGGAAAATAGGTATTTTAACTAGGTCGAAAGGCCGATAAAGGAAAGTTTACACTATAAAGACCTATTCGAAAGGGTGATCAAAAGAAGTACTCACATCCTTACTTTTTCTACTTAACCAAGAGGGAACAAAAAAGACCAACCTTTCCCTTGATCTCTACTTTATGGTGTTAACAAGTTTTCTTCTTGTGACGACCCGAACTCGATCTCCGATAAACGACATCAAATTCGTATCGCCGGAGCTTATAACAACATCAGATGAATATAAAACAGCGGAACAAAATGAATATTATACATATCCGAGATACAACATCATAATATCCAATAATACATCAGAGTATTTAATACATACACCACAACTCCACATAATATCAAATAATACATTGATGATCATATATCCAAAAGTCTTCATAGGAATGTAATGGTAACAATCTCCTAAGACATTAAACCACCTGAGATCCAAAAAGCTTCTGGAATATCTCCAAAGCAAAAGCTCCAAAATACTGCTAACTCCAAAATATAGAAACCTGCTACTAGGCTGCCCGTGTAAAAATTATGGGCACCCAGAGTTTAGAAAAGAACAATAAACTCCAGGTCAGTCATGAGACTGGTATGAGTAAACAAAGATAGTTGCTTTTAAATAAACTAGATTTATAAAAGAAAATTTGTTATGCTTTTGGAAAAATGAAACTACCATAAGACCTCCCGCCACACACACAATGCAATCGCAGAATTGGAGGAGATTTCTTCTTATGATAGTCAAATATGCTTAATATGAGAAAATTTCTTTGATATTATTACTAGTGCATAGTGTAGAAAGCATTTCGAAAATAGAATATTAATCTTAGCCAGCATACGACCATTATCGTATGCCTACTATAGCTACCATGTTTTGTGGCAGGTTACCGTCACGCTGCATGGCAGGTTATACAACTAAAACCGTATAGGGTTTCGTATTGTTTCTTTGGATTTCCAACAAATGGTCAGGCTAAGGAACTTCCTACTGCCACATGGGTACGCCTTTGGCGGGACGTCCCGAGAACCTACCCGGCTCTCTGCCAACACAAGGCCGGGTTACCTCTGTAACTAGGTAACTACTACTCGAGTATGCCACTCCCCGGTCCTTTGGGACCTTTATCCGAGGGCCCTCTGTCACAAAGCAACAACCACACAGAAAATGAGATTGGAGCTACCACATAGGTAAATATCTGGGCTCCATACCATGACATCACCTTTTTCCAGAAGGAAATGACATACCCTAAAGGGAGCGACCCTCATAACCTTGCCGCATCTTTCCTGTTTCGACCATTTCCGGGTTGTGAGGTCCGGTGAGGTCTCGTCTACACGAAAGCTTTGCTTTGATCGCAAATGATCGACTAATGATCATCAACACACAGCAGCACTTAGCATGCCACACTACCAATTTGGGAATATATCACTGATAACCTTCAACTACATAACCTCTGAGCTCGTACGTCTCAGAGAAGGGTGTTAAGATAAGAGAATAAATTCTCCGACACCAACAGAAATGTATTTGAAAGGAAATCGGCTTTATATCTCAAAGTGTAGTGTCAGAAACACGACCATACAAGTCTGTTCTGGGTTCGAACAGAACCGAAGGCACTTCGTCCAATAAAGGAAGAAGCCCTTGCAAATCCGGGTATCCACAATCCCGATCGGACTTCCCATCACTTAGGGAATCTCTATACCAGAGCAACTCAGTGCAGAGACAATCGATAGGTCATCCTATCGTTCTTACAAATACCCGGTCTTCACCACCGGTCTTCTAATGCTATCCATATACGTCGTATCATTATTCGGAATGGGTAATATGACACAAAGGTCATCTCCCGGCTAAACCAAATAATGAGCGCAATACTTAAAAATCATATGGATACTGGGGTCTCAGTTAAATCATATGGATACAGAGTTTACTTTTTGATGTATACAGGCATGCATCTTCATTTCAGGTGCAAATATATTCATGCAAACACATCTTTATCATTTAAGTCTCACTATTTTCACCACAACGAATTCAAATTCAAATTTAAGAGTTTACTCACCTTGTAAATAAGTTTGAACAGAGACTTAATCAAATTTTTGAAACTGCAGATTTGAATCTTCCTCTCTGTTTTGTGTTTCCTCTTCAGCAAATTGCTTTTAACTTGGATAAAAAAAAATGTTGTTTGCTTTTCTCTTTATTTTCTGTTCTTTGTTGTTATTATTTTTTTCAGTAAAATGGTTTAAACGAACTAGAGGTGTACATATATATAAAGGGGTTTGTACAGGGTAGGGGAGGTATTAACTTGTACAACTGTTTTCTCTCATCAGATATTTCCATCTTGCTTTGACTAAGAAAACATGATTCCGGCTGAGATGATCTTTAATTAAGAAAGCATTTAATGCCCATGCGTCTTTTTAAGTTTACATGCATATGTTGTTTTGATTTGTAAGTACAAATTTTTGTGTTGTTTTGCAGATTTTCTTTCTTATGAAATCAGATTTTGTTTTATTCTTCTGTAAGTATATCTTTTTATTTTTTTTTGTAGATTACTATCTTCTTGCATAAGCCTCATTGATTTTTATATGTACTATTGGTTTTGGTTTACATATATTTTTCCTTTTGCAATCAAATTTTGTTTTTGTTTTAGATACAACTTTTCCTTGTTTCCTGATTTATAATTACATGCAAACTTATATGTGTTTCATATGTCAATGATTTTATTACAACATACTCTTGAATTTTATTTCTATTTGTAGTTTAATTTTTCTTAATGTTGCCTAGGACCACATATTTCATTATTAACATAAGTTCTTAAATTTTGATTTCTTTTCATGGTTTAACCATCAAGTATTAAATTTATACATATATTTTATTTCATACTTTACACTTATATTAAATATTAATAAGTAGTTTTTTTTATTCTTATACTTTTTCTTTATAACTCAATTCAACTGAAAATATACATTCTTGAGTTTCAAGTCCAAATTCGAAAATAAATAAGTATACATTTCTTATTAAATTTGAAAATTTTCAAATTAGTACACAATTAAATCCAAGAATTTAATTTAATTATAAATTTAAATTCGTGATTAAACTAGGATCATTACAGATTCCCCCCCTTAAGAAATTTCGTCCCCGAAATTTGCCAAGGAGACAACCAAGATAAATGAAAGGTAGTGAAATATCCTTCCAAATCAAACTGAATATTTATTCTGCATTTGGCTTACCAAATCAGAATATCAATAGTAGATATGAGAATAAACTCAAATTATTACGAAACAATTTGGGTTGTCTGATCTACGAAGTATCCAGGAGTATTGGTTAGTTCGAAGGGATAGCTAGCCATTCGTAGATTTTATCGAAACCCAACGAAACAAACAGAAATAGATTTGATTACGATCTCAGATCCAAGATGTAACCTATTTACGATTTGCTGAGAAATAAAAATTATGTGTAGTTCTCAGGTCGAACAAAATTCGAAATTTTTTATCGTAAATGAGAAAAAAACCTTCCAAAATTCCTTTTCCTTTATCAGCCTTAGAGGTTGAAGGATCATCTTTGATGGCATACACATTTGTCACATGAGCTTGCTTCATAATTGGACAGTCTTTAACTTCGTGGCCTGGTTTGTGACAGTAATAGCATTTCTTAACTCCCTGACCAGACTCCACAGGTTGTTCTTTCTTAACTTGTTTCTTCGGGTTCTTGCAATTGTTTGCATAGTGGCCCTTCTCTCGGCAATTATAACAAGTTATATTTTTCGCCCGGTTTCCCTGACTATCCTTCTTTTCCTTGCCTTGATAAGGTTTCTTGTTCTCAAACTTTCTTTTCCTCCAATTTTGATTGCTTGTACCTCCTTCTTCCCTTGGGGTTTCTTGCATATCTAGGGTAGCATACCTATAACCAAAATCTATCAATTCAGAAAAAAGTTCCTTAACGTGGGCCGTCATCCTTCCGTGGAATTCCTTGTTCATTCCCCGAATAAACCTTTCATTCTTTTTCAAAGGAGTATTCACCAGCTCTGAACTGAATCGAGACAGCTCATTGAATTTGTTCAAATATTCCTCAAATGATAAATTTCCCTGCTTCAAATCCATAAATTCCTGGTACATTCTAGAGATACTAGCAGACGGCATATATCGTTTCTCAAACATTTCCTTAAATTGTTCCCAAGTAAATTCTTCCTCTGGCTTATCTACAATAACTGTCTCCCACCAAGTCAATGCTTCTCCTTGGAGTTGCCAAGAAGCTATGAGTCGCTTCTGATCGTCTTGCAATTTCAGCCCTCTGAAGATTTTCTCACATGATCTTATCCAGGCTTGTGCTTCGATAATGGATTCTTTGCCAGTGAACGGCTTACCACCAAGTCTATTAAAACTTCTATAGAGATCATCCAAATTAGACTGAGATTGAGTAGGTATAACTGCTTTTACTGTTTCAGGGACATGGCCAGCTGTAGTGGTATTTCCCCGACCCCTACCTTGTCCTCTTCTTCCGCTCATTCTCACTATCTGTAAATAGTAAGAAAGCTTGATTTAGGCATATGGACAAGATATCTTAGAGAATAATAACAGTTAAAGGAAGCAGACTATGTAACTCTGAGTTTCAGTTTCTCGGTTGTACTCATTCTAGGGTATACTTCACCCTATCTCTAATGAGCCATCTGATGTGTTATACTCCGTAGCTAAAGTTCTTACTCAACCTTCATCTCTGATATCACTTGTGACGACCCGAACTCGATCTCCGATAAACGACATCAAATTCGTATCGCCGGAGCTTATAACAACATCAGATGAATATAAAACAGCGGAACAAAATGAATATTATACATATCCGAGATACAACATCATAATATCCAATAATACATTAGAGTATTTAATACATACACCACAACTCCACATAATATCATAATAATACATTGATGATCATATATCCAAAAGTCTTCATAGGAATGTAATGGTAACAATCTCCTAAGACATTAAACCACCTGAGATCTAAAAAGCTTCTAGAATATCTCCAAAGCAAAAGCTCCAAAATACTGCTAACTCCAAAATATAGAAACCTGCTACTAGGCTGCCCGTGTAAAAATTATAGGCACCCAGAGTTTAGAAAAGAACAATAAACTCCAGGTCAGTCATGAGACTGGTATGAGTAAACAAAGATAGTTGCTTTTAAATAAACTAGATTTATAAAAGAAAATTCGTTATGCTTTTGGAAAAATGAAACTACCATAAGACCTCCCGCCACACACACAATGCAATCGCAGAATTGGAGGAGATTTCTTCTTATGATGGTCAAATATGCTTAATACGAGAAAATTTCTTTGATATTATTACTAGTGCATAGTGTAGAAAGCATTTCAAAAATAGAATATTAATCTTAGCCAGCATACGACCATTATCCTATGCCTACTATAGCTACCATGTTTTGTGGCAGGTTACCGTCACGCTGCATGGCAGGTTATACAACTAAAACCGTATAGGGTTTCGTATTGTTTCTTTGGATTTCCAACAAATGGTCAGGCTAAAGAACTTCCTACTGCCACATGGGTACGCCTCTGGCGGGACGTCCTGAGAACCTACCCGGCTCTCTGCCAACACAAGGCCGGGTTACCTCTGTAACTAGGTAACTACTACTCGAGTATGCCACTCCCCGGTCCTTTGGGACCTTTATCCGAGGGCCCTCTGTCACAAAGCAACAACCACACAGAAAATGAGATTGGAGCTACCACATAGGTAAATATCTGGGCTCCATACCATGACATCTCCTTTTTCCAGAAGGAAATGACATACCCTAAAGGGAGCGACCCTCATAACCTTGCCGCATCTTTCCTGTTTCGACCATTTCCGGGTTGTGAGGTCCGATGAGGTCTCGTCTACACGAAAGCTTTGCTTTGATCGCAAATGATCGACTAATGATCATCAACACACAGCAGCACTTAGCATGCCACACTACCAATTTGGGAATATATCACTGATAACCTTCAACTACATAACCTCTGAGCTCGTACGTCTCAGAGAAGGGTGTTAAGATAAGAGAATAAATTCTCCGACGCCAATAGAAATGTATTTGAAAGGAAATCGGCTTTATATCTCAAAGTGTAGTGTCAGACACACGACCATACAAGTCTGTTTTGGGTTCGAACAGAACCGAAGGCACTTCGTCCAATAAAGGAAGAAGCCCTTGCAAATCCGGGTATCCACAATCCCGATCGGACTTCCCATCACTTAGGGAATCTCTATACCGGAGCAACTCAGTGCAGAGACAATCGATAGGTCATCCTATCGTTCTTACAAATATCCTGTCTTCACCACCGGTCTTCTAATGCTATCCATATACGTCGTATCATTATTCGGAATGGGTAATATGACACAAAGGTCATCTCCCGGCTAAACCAAATAATGAGCGCAATACTTAAAAATCATATGGATACTGGGGTCTCAGTTAAATAACAGCTTAAAGCCCAAACTTTTCATTCGAATGGTTAAAACAATTTACCATTTTTCAATCTTTTAAACAAAAAGATTCATTTTAAAACCTTTGATGGTTTAAACAATTTCCACTCCTTTAATCTTTTAAACAAAAAGATTTAGTTCACAAAGTTCACCTCTTTCACAAAGATCCATTTATGGATTTCAAAACAATTACCATTTCAATTAACTCGTTAAATCTTTAAAACATGATTTAACTTATAACTTTCAAAGCTCGTTTCCAAAGATTCATTCATAGCCTTTCAAAAACAATTCCAATTCAAGTTGGATTAACTCATTCGGTCTTTGAATCAGAGACTCATTTCATAGCTTTCAAAACATTTCAATTCTAATTCAAACTTGAAACTTTTCAACACAATTCGGAAATCCTTTCTTTAAATGAAAGCTATTTGTTTTATTTGAAAACAAGTGGTTTTTGTTTCGGAGAAATCAATCTCATTTATACAAATTAAAATCTTTGGGTTAATTCAAATTTCCAAAAACGACACTTTAAAATGGTTTAAAACCGATATAAACTGTCTCCGTTAAATATCATAAATACTGAATATAGGATTCAATTTCAGATATTGAATTCTTATTTAAAACAAATTATTCAAATTTCAAATCCTTATTAAGTTATTCAAAATAATTTACACTTTTAAAACACCTTTTCAAAAGCTTTTCACTTTAAACCCAATTTTATTTTCAACCCATTTGAATTCAAAAATTCAAATTAAAACTATTTTAACAAATTTGTGACTTAACCGATTCCCACGTGCAATCCATACTTGTGTGTGTATAAGTGTGGTCCAGGGATTTTACACAACAGTGCACAACATCAATCATCACAGATATACCAATATCGATAAGCGGTATAATTCATAACGCTTACCTTCATTCACAGATTCGTAGATAAAATAAATTTATCAGCCACAAAGATTTATCATTACTATTCGATGTGGGTTTCGGATAACCAACTGGAATCCGACTCCCTGTCGCATCGAAGTTCAAATGCTGTTTTACGGCAACAGGATTTTCACATCAACACAGAACAAATCACAGTCATAGTGCATCACACAGTATCACAATCACAACAGAAATCAATATAGTGCATAGCAATGGTTAATTACTTACAAATCAAAGTGAATGTGATTTAATAAATTAACCAAATAATTATCTTTATTGATTATTTTAAATCAATTGATTTAATATTCTTAATAATAAATTAATTAATCTTAATTAACTTGATAAATTGATTTATTTGAATTATCAAATTAATTAGATACTTAATTGTTAATTAACCAATCTTCAATTACGACACAAACCCTTAATTACTTAGTTAATTATAATTATTAATTTAATCATCCTTGGTTGCTTTCTAAAACAATTTGTTATTTACCAAAATTAACATTAGAAATCTTCTTATTTCGAAACCAATTTATTGTTATTACAAAAAGCTTAAATATTAATTAACTTAAATGTCTATCTTAAACTATTTATTTGCTTAAAGAATTAATTATATTTTTAAACATTATTAAATATTTGTTAAGGTAATTAAACTTGAAAGTAAATTCTTAGCTCAAAACAGTTAATTGTTAATACTAGTTCACCATTTTAAATAATTTAGGTTCTAAATTTAAACATGTGATTTACAAGTTGATTGGGCTTAACCCATTTTCAAACGACCCGAGTAAAACAAATGTTTCCCCCGAGCCAAACTCGGGTTATTTGCGTCACTTCCCCGTGCCTTCCCTCGTTCTTCCCCCCATCTCAATTCTTCTCCTCCCTGTCTTTTTTTTCTTCTTTTTTTTCTTTTTTTTCAGTTCTAAGTTCTGCAAGAGAATACTCGTGTACGCGAGTTTACCCCAAAGCCAAATATGCTTTTACTCGAGTTTCACTCGAGCTCCAGACCAACAACTCGTTGACATGAGAAAGCACGTCGTGCACGCGCACGACGTGGCGCCGCACCTTCGATGGTGGTCACGATCATCGGCAGGTCGAAAATTCCTTGCCAATGCCAAATCGAACATCGGTTCGATCAAAGATGCTCGAAATTGGAAACTCGCTATTTCGACGAACTGTAACTCGAAATCCATCGGCCTAAACGCCTCGCCCCACCAACGACAACCACTTGGCGCCATGAAAATCCAGCCCCAACACGACAACACCCCAAGCCATCACTACCCACGAGCACGTGCAGCTCGGTCATTCCTAGGTGGTGAAATCACCTTGCTTTCGACCCACTGCAAAACTCCATCCTAAACCCTATATTTGCCTCGAACTCAAAATCCTTGCATTTGACAAATCTTTGAGCATTTTTCTTGGATTCGTGAAGGATTAAACTTGCTACATAACAAGTTTCAGCATTTATAATTGAATCAATTGCTAGAATTTTGTAAAAGTTCGATTTTTATTTAAATACGGACTACTTTTGAAATAACCAACTAAAAATCTTCATTTTTGTTTTACAAATCATGGTTTTAAGTATAGATTCAGATTATGAACTTGAATTACTTTTTTGCAACAATCAAATTTATCAAAAATATTGTATGTTCACTGTAAATATCATTTGTTTTCCAACTGTGTATACTTCTTCTCCTGGAATCTATTTTTAAATCATAGTTCATCCCTAAATATACAAGTTTCATTTTGAGATCAAAGTCTAACAATGATTACATGATGAAAGATTTGGGTTTTAAACCTGTAAGGATAGAACAGAGTTTACTTTTTGATGTATACAGGCATGCATCTTCATTTCAGGTGCAAATATATTCATGCAAACACATCTTTATCATTTAAGTCTCACTATTTTCACCACAACGAATTCAAATTCAAATTTAAGAGTTTACTCACCTTGTAAATAAGTTTGAACAGAGACTTAATCAAATTTTTGAAACTGCAGATTTGAATCTTCCTCTCTGTTTTGTGTTTCCTCTTCAGCAAATTGCTTTTAACTTGGATAAAAAAAAATGTTGTTTGCTTTTCTCTTTATTTTCTGTTCTTTGTTGTTATTATTTTTTTCAGTAAAATGGTTTAAACGAACTAGAGGTGTACATATATATAAAGGGGTTTGTACAGGGTAGGGGAGGTATTAACTGGTACAACTGTTTTCTCTCATCAGATATTTCCATCTTGCTTTGACTAAGAAAACATGATTCCGGCTGAGATGATCTTTAATTAAGAAAGCATTTAATTCTCATGCTTCTTTTTAAGTTTACATGCATATGTTGTTTTGATTTGTAAGTACAAAGTTTTGTGTTGTTTTGCAGATTTTCTTTCTTATGAAATTAGATTTTGTTTTATTCTTCTGTAAGTATATCTTTTTATTTTTTTTGTAGATTACTATCTTCTTGCATAAGCCTCATTGATTTTTATATGTACTATTGGTTTTGGTTTACATATATTTTTCCTTTTGCAATCAAATTTTGTTTTTGTTTTAGATACGACTTTTCCTTGTTTCTTGATTTATAATTACATGCAAACTTATATGTGTTTCATATGTTAATGATTTTATTACAACATACTCTTGAATTTTATTTCTATTTGTAGTTTAATTTTGCTTAATGTTGCCTAGGACCACATATTTCATTATTAACATAAGTTCTTAAATTTTGATTTCTTTTCATGGTTTAACCATCAAGTATTAAATTTATACATATATTTTATTTCATACTTTACACTTATATTAAATATTAATAAGTTGTTTTTTTTTATTCTTATACTTTTTCTTTATAACTCAATTCAACTGAAAATATACATTCTTGAGTTTCAAGTCCAAATTCAAAAATAAATAAGTATACATTTCTTATTAAATTTGAAAATTTTCAAATTAATACACAATTAAATCCAAGAATTTAATTTAATTATAAATTTAAATTCGTGATTAAACTAGGATCGTTACACTTCTTAACAAATATAATTGGTTACAACCTTTTGATTTCTCTCATTTGAGGAGAATATGAAATTGGTCTTAGAATTTTCTAGAATGGGTTGATGCTTATATTATGCAACTTTTTAGAGAAAAATTAACGTAGCATGTACCAAGTATTTTGATTGGTTTAAGTTGGATGAAAAAGTGACAGTGCACTATGGTAGTTTTTCTTTTGATATAGTCTTACTAATGGGTTATGTTTTAATATATTATTACTTCGGTCAATATTTTTGTTGTCATATAAATGAAAACAAAGTTTCTTCTGTACAACAATATCACTAATTTGCATAAAGATACTAACTATATCATCATATCTACCAATTATAACATAATTTAATCATATATTTTAATTCGTTGTGTTAATCAATTTCTAGTACCCAAACGACATATACATAAACTTTAATCAGAGAGACCCATAATAGTGCATCTGTATAGCATCTCTGCTGCATAATTACAATTGGCTAAGTTTTGCTTGCATCGGTATTGCTAACCGCTTATGACAGAATAGCACAAATGTAAAGTAATCAATGACTTTCATGGTTATATATTAGTAAAACTGTCTAAATTTGTATGATTCAACCAGTCACTTGTGGCTAAAGTCAAAAACTTGTGTGCTTTGTTGTATAAAGGACATTACACTAAATTTGGTGATTAGAACACTTTAGTTTTAGGGGTGTTAATATAGTGTTTCACATACAGTATATATACAATTGTGCTGTTAGGTTGGAACTTACATCATATTGTTACATTTTCTAATATCATTTCATCATTATAGCAAAATTTCATTTTCTGACTTAATGTAATAAAATTCTTTGCAGAGTGTAGCTTATGATAGGTTATGTTCAAAAACCGAGGGAGTTGAGGCAATTTTCCTCAGTTTCTAATTACCTCAGTGCCCAGTTGCCTCAGTTCTGACTGGTATTGGACTGAACTACATATAGCACAATAGGAAGGAATTTTCAAATTGCCTTAGTTTTGATTAGAATACCAGCTTGTATGCATTTGAGTTTTCTTAGGAGCAAATTTTGTATATCACAGTTGGAGTATTGCTCTTGTGGTCACTAGATTTGGTAAACTTTGACTTCTCTATGTTATAATAGTAGTTATGTCATAGTCTTGTAGATTGCATAACACCAATAAAAGAACCTTTTCCTACATTTTTTTGTATAGTTCTAACTTCTAGATATATGATGCTTGATGAAATTTGAATAGTTACTACCTTGTTTTTTATTTTATTTGCATCTTACAATGTAGTTGCTAAGCTAAAATATTATGATTTATTTGTTAGAATGGGAATGGGTTGCTCTAGAAAACTCGGATGTCATTTTAGTAAGTAATGAAGAAAGTACAAAAGAATATAGCAAAGAATAAAATCAGGTGCTTTTTTTAGTCTAAAAAATATTGCATAATATAATGATTTCACCTCTTTGAATAGCCTTAGCACCTATGTATAGAGTAGTTATAGTAACTCATTGACTCACTTAACAGATATTAATCAAAAATACCTACCATGGGCTGATGCAAACTATTCTTTTAAATTTCTTTCACATTACACAATCGTTTCCAATTATGGGTAAATTCTACTCAAAAGGGAAAATAAATTCTACTCAAAAGGGAAAATAAATTCTAGTCAAAAGCGAAAATAAATTATCTTTAGAATTTAGAATTAAACTTAATACCATAGACCTATATTATATGTGGTATCAAAAAGGATTTAGCAAAATAACTTGTTTATGATATTTAATATCAATATTTAATACTCGTCATATGTCAAAAGTTTTTTAGACTTACTAGCCCAGTTCGATTCGGTCGGACGGACGGCGGCGGCGCGCGCGTGTGTGGTGGTGATGCAAGATTTCCCTCCTCATAACGAAGCATACATTTGGGAGCACCAGGCCCCCAACCTCCTCATGAGAAATCCATATATAAACCAATATAGCTCTCAACAATTTGACGATGTGGGACTTTGTGTATTTCAATTCATTTTATTTGTTAAGGAATTCCAACAATCCCCCACATGAATGATAATATACATATCCCCCACACAAAGCGAAATATCACAGAGTACATATGGAATAATGCTTTATCGTGGATAAGTAGATATTTCACTTTGAACTTTCCCTAGTTAAAACTTATCGGATCTACTTGGCTAATCGGTGAATTATTTCATCTTGAACCGTCGGCCTTTATTGTATATCCAGACAATAAGCTTTACGAAGCAGTGATTCCCTTCTCATCCAATCTCTTGGTTGTGTTCATTTTGGTCCTGAACAATTTTTGGTTCTGCGAGTGTTTTAGAGAATAAAAGCCTTTTAATATTCTCATAGAGCCGACCCAGCTCACACTAACATAGGTGGTCGCAACCATTAAGAGTATCCTACATATACCCCACCTGTTATTTCCAAGATATGGTCATCATTAAAAAACATAGTTTTAACCCTTAAATACTTCTGTAGGCATGCATTTATGTTGTGCACCATAGGAATGGAGTTGGACTATGTCCACGCAAATGCATTACGTCTTGAGTTATTCAAAACTGGTTTGCCTATAGATCCTAGTCTGTGGGATCTCCAGTCACTAGGATAGGTTTCCGTATAAGATAACTCTTTGTGGTTTAGGCTTTTAAACCCATTCCCATCGATGCGCAGTCAATTTTCTCTCTTGATAAACCTTTAGTAAATGGATCCTCTAGGTTATCATTTGTTCTCACATAATCGATGGAAATAGTTCCATATGAGAGTAACTGCCTAACTGTGTTGTGGCGTCGACGAATATGTCGTGACTTTCCATTATGCACAAAGTTGTGCGCTCTGGTTAGCGCAGCTTGGTTATCACAGAGTATGCATATGGCTGGTACAGGTTTAGGCCAAAATGGAATATCTTCTAAAAAGTGACGAAGCCATTCTACTTCTTCGCCTGCTTTATCTAAAGCGATGAACTCTGATTCCATAGTGGATCGAGCTATGCATGTTTGTTTAATAGATTTCCATGACACTACTGCCCCTGCTAAGGTAAAGACATAACCACTCATTGATTTTGATTCCTCTGAATCAGCAATCCAATTTGCATCACTATATCCTTCTAGGACGGCAGGATATTTTCCATAATGTAAGGAATAATTTATGGTATTTTTTAAATATCCAAGCACTCTCATTAGTGCTTTCCAGTGTTCCTTCCCTGGATTGCTCGTATACCTACTCAATCGACTTACTACATAAGCTATATCTGGTCTTGTGCAATTCATGAGATACATTGTAACATCCCGCCTTTTCGCACACTTTAAACCGACACACGTGCCAATTAAAAGCATACGCAAGGGCGGATTGTTATGGGGTAAATAAGAAAAACAGAGAAGAAATAAAACAAAATAGAATCTCACAGCGGAAGGATAAAATATAATAATAAATATACAGTTCATAAATGGTTACAAACCAGTTAATTCTTCTTTATACAATAAATATCAGAGTTACACATACTAATACAAACAATGCAGTGGAATAGAAAGAGTGTGGTGCATACTATAAATAATAATAATACGACTCCTTCGTCTTCGTCCTTCAAAGCTAAAGTCTTCGATCCTGAAACGCTCGGACTGACCCGAGCGAATTTGAAAAGACAAAAACACTCGAGTCAGAACTAAAAGATCTTATGTGAGTTAAATTAACAGAAATAAATATGAGTACAGTAACTCAAGAGATGTTCGGGATTTACATCTCCTAAGGATCCGTTAAACTATTTACTATGTAGTATATTGCGATATTATAATAGTGTCTATTTATAAAATAAACTTACTTTTTAATAGCGTTACGGGGTTACCCATATAGCCCTTAACACAAATAATGCCAGTAGTCTATACAGTACCGTAATACCTCCTGATCGGGAAGCTACCAGAGGATACTCCATAGGTACGACACAAATAGAAACTCGTAGTAAAGGCTCGGTATGGTAGGTGACACGGCACAACTAGGCAATGCCAGGGTAGATATACCAATTGCTATCCAGGCTGGTGGAAACGCGTAGCCGCAGTTACCGCCCACCTCGGACTAACTCCCCCAAAATCAAAAATAAAGTGGCCACTGAATCAATCCAAAATCAAAGTATAATATCGAAGAGGAGGGTCCGATCAGAGGAATGACCTCATTGGCCTGAGAATCGCTCCTGTTTTAGCCACCTTATGCCAACTCACGGGAGTCGGGTCCACGTATTTACCTTACAGGAAACGTCGCCACCACCTACTTCATTCTGGAATCTCCACCGCGTACACGGTTAGTCAAAGTGGTTTTCGGTATCGATAGAGAGTATGTCCATATCCGATCCCGGTCTCTTTGCCAACCCATCGTTATTATAACACCGCGGTCATTTAAAAATAGCTCATACTTTAAAACCAGAATAAACATTTCCATTTTAAAATTATGAATACGATATCATTTTAAAACCCAAAACAATATGATATCCTTTATCCCAAATATAAACCTTTTCAAAAATCCAAATGCTTTAAAATTTATAACGTCTGAAAGCCAAATATCCTTTCAAAGCATAATATTTCGAAATTCATAATTTAAAACCATAACTTTTAAAACTTGAATGGTTTGGATATTCAACGGTATATAAATTAAATGGTTTAACTTTACTGTTACTTTGTAAAGAAAATAGTTCTCATGGCTTTACAAATACATTTCTTTATTAAAGTCTAAACCAAAATTTATATTATCTCTCTCAAGTTCCAAAACCACTTCAATTTATTTATATATACGTATATCCATTTTGAGTATCAATATTTCAAACTAAAGTTGGATTTTATTCTTTCAACAAATCAATTGTTCTATTAATTAGTCTTGAATATTCATATAAAATCCATAAATAATAAGACTTCAACTTCTAGTAATAAAATATATATATTTTTCCCAACTCAAATTATACTAGAATATTCATTTCAATTTATTTTGGGAAAAATCCAATTATAAATATCATATCTTAAAATTTCCAAACTTAACATTTAAACATATGATATAAATTATTAAACTCCATTTTCTTAATTTTCTTCCATTTTTAATAAAGAGATTTATACACCTTTTAATTTCAAATTTTCAACTTCATATGTATATATATATGGAAGAAAAATATTTATACAATATAAAATTTAAGATTATTATAAACCGTATTCCATCCAAACCATAGAAATCACAATAAAATAGTTATATATAGACCGCGGTGCCTGTATATAATTTTCTATCCTATGGTCAAGTGATACGGATATTTATCATTTCAATCCGCAATTTAAAAGATATAAAATTTTGCGGTTGTATATCATTTCAAACCACAATCCCGAATGAAATGAAATATGCATGATAATTTGCAATTTTATGATATTCAATAAACATCCATCAACATCATCCATCATCCAATCACAATCATCAAGCAATATCAATCAATAACAATTTATATTTGATAATATATAACAGGAAATAACTGGCAATTTTATTCAGATTAAATTTAACAACTATTAATCTAACAGTCTATATCCAGTAATAATCTATATAACTGTTAACTAGCAGTTTATAGGCAAACAAATAAATTCTAACTATCAATTAATATGCAATAAATAAATTAAATTAACAGTTAAACTTAATAAATGAAATTCAACAATTATGAGTGAAATAAACATGCCAAATACTCATAAATAAATTTCTATTCATTTCTAAAAAAAAATTAAACAAACATAAAAGCTTCTAGTAGTTGTGAGTGGGTTAAAACACTCACCTTTTGAATTTAAATCGAATTTAAATTCGATTTAAACCCAAAAATTCGCCCTTCTCGGAATTCGTCCAAACCAGCGTCATCAAGTCCGGAATTAAATTACGATCCTAACAAAAGAAATTTCATGTGAATCCGACTTCGTATGAGAAAGTTATGGCAAAAATTGCGATCGAAAACAATTTAAAACGAATAACTAAAATGGTACACAATTACCTAAATCTAAAGCCACGTCAGCACTTTCCATCTCCCTCACGCGACAGGCAAACATGGCCCCCCCCTCCAGATCAAGGAACCGAACCCAACCAACAACGTTGACCGCCACTTTGACCAAACTTTCACTCCACCAGACACCACCATACGCCGTGCCACCACCACCATGGGCTCCAGCTCGCCAAGCCGCACCCCCCTATATAGGTCCGGTCGCCCAAAACTCCACCGGCCGCCTATGAAAACGAAATGCAAATCAAAAATTGCTCCACATCCAACCGTTGATTCTCGAAACAAAACACATAGATGCGCTCCCCATCGTCCTCTCTTCAATACCCAGAAACCATTCGATGATCAGACGAAGTTTGATGCGACGCTGATGAACGGCCACGAACTGTTTGAATTTATTCTGAGCAAACGATGACTCCATTCGAAAACGAATTACACCATGAGATTACGTTTTCCGAGAACATTGACATATATTTTTGGGGAAATTTTCTGAAGATTTTGAATTTTCATTTTGTTTTTGAACTGACTGGATCTAGGGTTAACCCCCATTGAAGAAGAAGAGAAGCTTGAAGAAAATACGCGCAGATAAATGAAATTAGGCGGAGGCTAGGGCTGAATAGCTGGGTTTATATAGAGGGTTGGAGGTAGCGTAGATAGACTGTAGAATGAACGTGCGGAACAAACTATGGCCCAAAAAGCCCGCTATGTCTCCGGAACGAAATTTCGTAAATCTATATATCCAAATAGGTAATTTAAAATATTCTGAACGCGATGGAAAAAGTTTCACGTCCAAATTTGATCGTATGAAGAAGTTATGCTGAAAACAAAATTTCCAAATTGATTTCAAATTGATTTTATTAAAAATTGATTTCAAGGCGTTTCACGCCCGTACGATCAAACGACAAGTCCGATCGATACGAAACTTGAAACCCTATAATAATTCACCGATACGGATCCGATGAAACTGGTTTCGTCGAAATCCGAGTCCGTGGCCAAAATGACTATTTTTAATATTCATTAATTAAATTAAAATAAATTACAAAAATCCAAATTTTATATTATATTCTAAAATTGTCCAAATTTTATTACTTATATAATTTAATCAATTTCAAATGATTTAACAAGCTTGGATGTGAATTAAAATTATAAGTATATCAATTTGCAGTGTAAATTTTTGCACTTTCCTATATTTAAGAATTATAAAATTATATTCTCAAAACCCATACTTTAGATTTTTAATCTTTATATTCTCAACTTTCACCTAAAATAAAGATGCCATAAATATTAGTTCCTGATTCATATCATTATTCTTTAAGTCTAATTTAAACCTCAATAACGTAGTATTTAACGTTAGAATCCATTTTATTATGCATAAATTCCAAATTTTACTGACCCAAATTTTCTTCTTTTCATTCCATATCAATTGTCAATCTATAAGAAAAATTAACATTAGGTTCATACTTATTACAAATAACTCCAATTTCTTTCAAAAAAAATAATTACATAACTATTAAATATTAAATCCATTTAATTGCAATAAATTCAATTGATTGCAATTAATTTCCAAATAAATTTGGATCTTTATTTGGTTATACAAAAAAAAAATCCGTTATCACTTACCTAACAAAGTTATTATTACTTAAGATCTCATTGCATCCACGTTTTCACATTTTCATTTCCTGGTTTCTTTACTTTATTCTACATAAATTATTATAAATGGGATTTTTCTTGGTTACATCCTATTTGTATTTAACTTTACTCATTCACCAATTCATTTCACTTTAACTGCGGTAAATTGGCGGATAAATTGAATTTGATTCCCAAAATTTAAATTAACAAGCAACAAGAATAGGTAACACACAATAGTCGTTACGCTAAATCTAGTCACCTAAATAAGCTTTTATTACTTTACAAAATGGAATAACTTTTAAACTCATAAATGTAATACCAAAACCGTTATAAATCCAATAAATTTCCAAATCGAAGTTTGTACACATTTTACACAACTATTATGATTTCTCACAGAACGTTGAATTTATTAAATGACCATTTATTATAATTTAATTCCCTTAATTGAATCAAATGCTTATAATTTTTACATTCTTACCATTCCTTCCCATTATAAATTCATTAACGGATTTACAAATCTCTATCTTTCAAATATTAAATAACCAAACTGATTACAACCACTGTTCTTATCAAATTTTCATAAATTTGTTCAAATCTATACTCTTTTTCCATATAAATAAATTTTATGTTACTACTAGATTTTTTTTATCCACTACAGCCATTAAATTTTTACTATCTACACTTATTACATCTTTGTATTAATGAATCCCATTCAAGTTAATATTTATATTAATATTCACAAATTCAACATTTATATGTTTCTTAAATTAACTTTCAACCATATGTGCCAATTTACATTTCATTTCTATTCAATATATATTCATTTTATTCCGTTCATTCGGGTACTGCATTGGAATATATTTATTCTCTAATACTAACGTTATTATCATTAAATTATGATTGGATTCCAAGTTTTCATTCAATACCTTGAACAATAACTTATATATTAACCAAATCCTTCTTCTACTTAATTCAAATTGGATTATGTTCCAATTCCTACAACCTAGGTCTTGAGTCACCATTTACATAATTAAATTTATCATTTATTTCAATCTTCGTTTATAATTTAAAGTTCTACTAAACTAAATTACAAAACTTAAGAACTTTAACAAATTTAGTCCACCAATTAAAATTTTCTGATGTTTATATATTGCAATTCAATTCAGTTATTATTTCATTAATACCATTTTAATCAACTAATTATGACTTATAACCACAACACAAATCTTCGTTATTCTACCTATTGCCATATAACATTTCAATTGTTAAATCTTTAATCTCAGTTACTATATCCAACTCCTACATTTATTATAAATTAGATTAAAAATTATATTAAGTTAATCCATTTAATATTATCAAATTTAACGGGTCGTTACAATCTCCCCCACTCAAAACTTTTCGTCCCCGAAAAGGAAAAAGAAGGGAGAAGGAAGAATAAAACAGTACATCTTATTTCAAATATTATTTATAAACAATAATTTACTAAATTTATTTTCTTAAATAAAATATACCTGTTTATAATCATTATATTCTTTTATACTTAGATTATTAAAGCTGGAAAACATTTTCACAAAATTCTAAGTCCAAAATTTACGAAATTTTTTGGCAGAGTCTCCTTTGTACGGTGAGGATCGGGAGAAAATATAATATCAAAATATAAATATATTACATATATTATCAAAATATTATATCCCAACACGGGAAAAATAGCGCTTTAAACGTAATCCGAAAACGTACCTATTTGTCGGGCAATATACGCTTATTATTATGGAACCAAAAGCAGTAGCAGTTGCTTCCATCACCTGTATTCACTTATATAATCTAAAAGGTTAAATATTTATTTTAAAGTGAACTATTCAAGTGGATTCAATCATTAATCAACCAAACAATTCAACAACCATCAACCTTACAAACAACATACATACACAAACAAAACAACCATTTAATCCATCAAACAAATAGTTGTTTGGGTTCAAACTTGAAATTTGTATGAAATGAAATTAACTATCAAGTGCATCCTTTACTCAACAGTCTTCGATGGAACAAGGATAGATTATTTATTCATCCAACAACTTCAAATTCCTTACCCAACAAACATAAATCAACAATAACAATTCAAACCAACAACCAAATTAACTTATTATACATTTATTTCATGCTTCAGTGGGTTGATTTTCTTTCTTTCATTCATGGAGGGATTTCTTTGTTTCTTACAATTTTATTTTCCATTTATTACAAAATTCATTATATTTGTATTCCAATTTATTGACTAAAGTATATATCATCTATTTATACTACTTACCTTTACTTATATAGTAAAATTTTCAATTTATCTTAAGCTTATACAATTAATTCTCATTAACAATAGCAAATTAATAGAATACCTTTAGTACCTCAAGCTTCACTTGTAAGATTTCTCCTTTCATTTTCTTAATAACATTGCAACTTTTATTATATGGTAAGTTATGTATGTTTTAAGAATGTAAGTGAAAATTTACAAGTTTCTTCTCAATTCCATTTTATTAATTTTAAACTAGTAGTTTTCATACCGTACTGAAGTTTATAACCCTCCACATCAATCCTTATTTAATAAAGAATTTCATTTTATCTACTTAAGTTCATATCACCTATTTATATTACTTATCTTTAACTTGAGATTTCAATTATAACTTAAGTTTATACCATTAAATTCTCATTTAATATAACAATTCATTGAATACTTCATTTTTTTTTTCCAAAATTTCCTACTTGTAAAATATTCAATTCCAATCTCTTATTTAACATTTCAACTTTTTATATTTGGTAAGTTTCTTATGTTAAAGAAAAATGCAATTGAACTTATACAAGTTTTATCTCAATTCTCTTAATTCATTGATTATTCAATAAATCTTTACCATTACTAATTAGTTAAAATTTTAACTTCCTATATACTTAGCAATAATTCTCTTACTTAAATTAGAGGTTTTCAATCCATTTATTACTTACTTTATATTTCACCAAAATAATTTAAACCATTAATTAGTGGAAAATTTTAGAATTAAATACCGGGTCAAATTTCAAAATTACTTTAAAAATAATAGATAATTAATTTCTTACAACTTTTATATCTCTAATTATCTTTTAAAACAATTAAAATTTTAAATAATTTCAAAACAAATCTGCAGTAGAATTTACTACAGTGGCCTTTCCCCTTCGAAACTCGAAAATGAAAGTCGATGATGCGGCCGTCATCACCGAAATTATTTTCCAGCGACAGAGAGGAAAGTACAAAATTTATATTCTCCAAAATCTTCTTTAAAATAATTTTTTCCGAATTATACTAAATATTTATATAATAAAATACTTATAAACCAAATCCCTATATCCCATAAATCCATTGAAAACAGATTTTCAAAATCTCGGACTTAAGTTCTAAAATCTCCAATTTGACTTATTATAATTTCAACTTAGCTTCAATTGTTATAAATATTTTTATTTCCTAACACCCAATCTATAGCAACCAAATATATATATATATATATATATATATCTTTATAAAAATATTTTTATATATAGAAAATATAATAGGCAAAATTATTTCATTCACCTATATTAAAAACAAATATTATGTCGGTCTGTCCTATTAAGTGTTTAGAAATCCCTACTGATGACATAGCGTCCCATGCATCAACCAGAATTTATAAATACAAAGCGGAACAGATTAACACAATATCAAAATCTTTATTAACACTAACAAATACGCTCTCTCATATATATACACTCAGCGACTCCCATAGGGTATTACTACCCTATTAACAAAGAGTCAAACCCCACAAAACCAAGGTTTATCGCTAAACCAAAGCTCTGATACCAACTGTAACATCCCGCCTTTTCGCACACTTTAAACCGACACACGTGCCAATTAAAAGCATACGCAAGGGCGGATTGTTATGGGGTAAATAAGAAAAACAGAGAAGAAATAAAACAAAATAGAATCTCACAGCGGAAGGATAAAATATAATAATAAATATACAGTTCATAAATGGTTACGAACCAGTTAATTCTTCTTTATACAATAAATATCAGAGTTACACATACTAATACAAACAATGCAGCGGAATAGAAAGAGTGTGGTGCATACTATAAATAATAATAATACGACTCCTTCGTCTTCGTCCTTCAAAGCTAAAGTCTTCGATCCTGAAACGCTCGGACTGACCCGAGCGAATTTGAAAAGACAAAAACACTCGAGTCAGAACTAAAAGATCTTATGTGAGTTAAATTAACAGAAATAAATATGAGTACAGTAACTCAAGAGATGTTCGGGATTTACATCTCCTAAGGATCCGTTAAACTATTTACTATGTAGTATATTGCGCTATTATAATAGTGTCTATTTATAAAATAAACTTACTTTTTAATAGCGTTAAGGGGTTACCCATATTGCCCTTAACACAAATAATGCCAGTAGTCTATACAGTACCGTAATACCTCCTGATCGGGAAGCTACCAGAGGATACTCCATAGATACGACACAAATAGAAACTCGTAGTAAAGGCTCGGTATGGTAGGTGACACGGCACAACTAGGCAATGCCAGGGTAGATATACCAATTGCTATCCAGGCTGGTGGAAACGCGTAGCCGCAGTTACCGCCCACCTCGGACTAACTCCCCCAAAATCAAAAATAAAGTGGCCACTGAATCAATCCAAAATCAAAGTATAATATCGAAGAGGAGGGTCCGATCGGAGGAATGACCTCATTGGCCTGAGAATCGCTCCTGTTTTAGCCACCTTATGCCAACTCACGGGAGTCGGGTCCACGTATTTACCTTACAGGAAACGTCGCCACCACCTACTTCATTCTGGAATCTCCACCGCGTACACGGTTAGTCAAAGTGGTTTTCGGTATCGACAGAGAGTATGTCCATATCCGATCCCGGTCTCTTTGCCAACCCATCGTTATTATAACACCGCGGTCATTTAAAAATAGCTCATACTTTAAAACCAGAATAAACATTTCCATTTTAAAATTATGAATACGATATCATTTTAAAACCCAAAACAATATGATATCCTTTATCCCAAATATAAACCTTTTCAAAAATCCAAATGCTTTAAAATTTATAACGTATGAAAGCCAAATATCCTTTCAAAGCATAATACTTCGAAATTCATAATTTAAAACCATAACTTTTAAAACTTGAATGGTTTGGATATTCAACGGTATATAAATTAAATGGTTTAACTTTACTGTTACTTTGTAAAGAAAATAGTTCTCATGGCTTTACAAATACATTTCTTTATTAAAGTCTAAACCAAAATTTATATTATCTCTCTCAAGTTCCAAAACCACTTCAATTTATTTATATATACGTATATCCATTTTGAGTATCAATATTTCAAACTAAAGTTGGATTTTATTCTTTCAACAAATCAATTGTTCTATTAATTAGTCTTGAATATTCATATAAAATCCATAAATAATAAGACTTCAATTTCTAGTAATAATATATATATATTTTTCCCAATTCAAATTATACTAGAATATTCATTTCAATTTATTTTGGGAAAAATCCAATTATAAGTATCATATCTTAAAATTTCCAAACTTAACATTTAAACATATGATATAAATTATTAAACTCCATTTTCTTAATTTTCTTCCATTTTTAATAAAGAGATTTATACACCTTTTAATTTCAAATTTTCAACTTCATATGTATATATATATGGAAGAAAAATATTTATACAATATAAAATTTAAGATTATTATAAACCGTATTCCATCCAAACCATAGAAATCACATTAAAATAGTTATATATAGACCGCGGTGCCTGTATATAATTTTCTATCCTATGGTCAAGTGATACGGATATTTATCATTTCAA
This sequence comes from Allium cepa, assembly GCA_030765085.1. Taxonomy (NCBI): domain Eukaryota; kingdom Viridiplantae; phylum Streptophyta; class Magnoliopsida; order Asparagales; family Amaryllidaceae; genus Allium; species Allium cepa. Next base: position 377,678,539 of record CM060942.1, on the reverse strand, counting down.
TCCGCAATTTAAAAGATATAAAATTTTGCGGTTGTATATCATTTCAAACCACAATCCCGAATGAAATGAAATATGCATGATAATTTGCAATTTTATGATATTCAATAAACATCCATCAACATCATCCATCATCCAATCACAATCATCAAGCAATATCAATCAATAACAATTTATATTTGATAATATATAACAGGAAATAACTAGCAATTTTGTTCAGATTAAATTTAACAACTATTAATCTAACAGTCTATATCCAGTAATAATCTATATAACTGTTAACTAGCAGTTTATAGGCAAACAAATAAATTCTAACTATCAATTAATACGCAATAAATAAATTAAATTAACAATTAAACTTAATAAATGCAATTCAACAATTATGAGTAAAATAAACATGCCAAATACTCATAAATAAATTTCTATTCATTTCTAAAAAAAATTTAAACAAACATAAAAGCTTCTAGTAGTTGTGAGTGGGTTAAAACACTCACCTTTTGAATTTAAATCGAATTTAAATTCGATTTAAACCCAAAAATTCGCCCGTCTCGGAATTCATCCAAACCAGTGTCATCAAGTCCGGAATTAAATTGCGATCCTAACAAAAGAAATTTCATGTGAATCCGACTTCGTATGAGAAAGTTATGGCAAAAATTGCGATCGAAAACAATTTAAAACGAATAACTAAAATGGTACACAATTACCTAAATCTAAAGCCACGTCAGCACTTTCCATCTCCCTCACGCGACAGGCAAACATGGCCCCCCCCCCCTCCAGATCAAGGAACCGAACCCAACCAACAACGTTGACCGCCACTTTGACCAAACTTGCACTCCACCAGACACCACCATACGCCGTGCCACCACCACCATGGGCTCCAGCTCGCCAAGCCGCACCCCCCCCATATAGGTCCGGTCGCCCAAAACTCCACCGGCCGCCTATGAAAACGAAATCCAAATCAAAAATTGCTCTACATCCAACCGTTGATTCTCGAAACAAAACACATAGATGCGCTCCCCATCGTCCTCTCTTCAATACCCAGAAACCATTCGACGATCAGACGAAGTTTGATGTGACGCTGATGAACGGCCACGAACTGTTTGAATTTATTCTGAGCAAACGATGACTCCATTCGAAAAACGAATTACACCATGAGATTACGTTTTCCGAGAACATTGACATATATTTTTGGGGAAATTTTCTGGAGATTTTGAATTTTCATTTTGTTTTTGAACTGACTGGATCTAGGGTTAACCCCCATTGAAGAAGAAGAGAAGCTTGAAGAAAATACGCGCAGATAAATGAAATTAGACGGAGGCTAGGGCTGAATAGCTGGGTTTATATAGAGGGTTAGAGGTAGCGTAGATAGACCGTAGAATGAACGTGCGGAACAAACTATGGCCCAAAAAGCCCGCTATGTCTCCGGAACGAAATTTCGTAAATCTATATATCCAAATAGGTAATTTAAAATATTCTGAACGCGATGGAAAAAGTTTCACGTCCAAATTTGATCGTATGAAGAAGTTATGCTGAAAACAAAATTTCCAAATTGATTTCAAATTGATTTTATTAAAAATTGATTTCAAGGCGTTTCACGCCCGTACGATCAAACGATAAGTCCGATCGATACGAAACTTGTAACCCTATAATAATTCACCGATACGGATCCGATGAAACTAGTTTCGTCGAAATCCGAGTCCGTGGCCAAAATGTCTATTTTTAATATTCATTAATAAAATTAAAATAAATTATAAAAATCCAAATTTTATATTATATTCTAAAATTGTCCAAATTTTATTACTTATATAATTTAATCAATTTCAAATGATTTAACAAGCTTGGATGTGAATTAAAATTATAAGTATATCAATTTGCAGTGTAAATTTTTGCACTTTCCTATATTTAAGAATTATAAAATTATATTCTCAAAACCCATACTTTGGATTTTTAATCTTTATATTCTCAACTTTCACCTAAAATAAAGATGCCATAAATATTAGTTCCTGATTCACATCATTATTCTTTAAGTCTAATTTAAACCTCAATAACGTAGTATTTAACGTTAGAATCCATTTTATTATGCATAAATTCCAAATTTTACTGACCCAAATTTTCTTCTTTTCATTCCATATCAATTGTCAATCCTATAAGAAAAATTAACATTAGGTTCATACTTATTACAAATAACTCCAATTTCTTTCAAAAAAATAATTACATAACTATTAAATATTAAATCCATTTAATTGCAATAAATTCAATTGATTGCAATTAATTTCCAAATAAATTTGGATCTTTATTTGGTTATACAAAAAAAAAATCCGTTATCACTTACCTGGCAAAGTTATTATTACTTAAGATCTCATTGCATCCACGTTTTCACATTTTCATTTCCTGGTTTCTTTACTTTATTCTACATAAATTATTATAAATGGGATTTTTCTTGGTTACATCTTATTTGTATTTAACTTTACTCATTCACCAATTCATTTCACTTTAACTGCGGTAAATTGGCGGATAAATTGAATTTGATTCCCAAAATTTAAATTAACAAGCAACAAGAATAGGTAACACACAATAGTCGTTACGCTAAATTCTAGTCACCTAAATAAGCTTTTATTACTTTACAAAATGGAATAACTTTTAAACTCATAAATGTAATACCAAAACCGTTATAAATCCAATAAATTTCCAAATCGAAGTTTGTACACATTTTACACAACTATTATGATTTCTCACAGAACGTTGAATTTATTAAATGACCATTTATTATAATTTAATTCCCTTAATTGAATCAAATGCTTATAAGTTTTACATTCTTACCATTCCTTCCCATTATAAATTCATTAACGGATTTACAAATCTCTATCTTCCAAATATTAAATAACCAAACTGATTACAACCACTGTTCTTATCAAATTTTCATAAATTTGTTCAAATCTGTACTCTTTTTCCATATAAATAAATTTTATGTTACTACTAGATTTTTTTATCCACTACAGCCATTAAATTTTTACTATCTACACTTATTACATCTTTGTATTAATGAATCCCATTCAAGTTAATATTTATATTAATATTCACAAATTCAACATTTATATGTTTCTTAAATTAACTTTCAACCAAATGTGCCAATTTACATTTCATTTCTATTCAATATATATTCATTTTATTCCGTTCATTCGGGTACTACATTGAAATATATTTATTCTCTAATACTAACGTTATTATCATAAAATTATGATTGGATTCCAAGTTTTCATTCAATACCTTGAACAATAACTTACATATTAACCAAATCCTTCTTCTACTTAATTCAAATTGGATTATGTTCCAATTCCTACAACCTAGGTCTTGAGTCACCATTTACATAATTAAATCTATCGTTTATTTCAATCTTCGTTTATAATTTAAAGTTCTACTAAACTAAATTACAAAACTTAAGAACTTTAACAAATTTAATCCACCAATTAAATTGTTCTGATGTTTATATATTGCAATTCAATTCAGTTATTATTTCATTAATACCATTTTAATCAACTAATTATGACTTATAACCACAACACAAATCTTCGTTATTCTACCTATTGCCATATAACATTTCAATTGTTAAATCTTTAATCTCAGTTACTATATCCAACTCCTACATTTATTATAAATTAGATTAAAAATTATATTAAGTTAATCCATTTAATATTATCAAATTTAACGGGTCGTTACATACATGAGACATCCTATTACACGAGAATATTCCAGTTGCATTACACTCTCATTAGTGTTTTTATGCAATACTTCTGATGGATTAAAAGGTGTATTTACTCCTTTAATTCCAAAATTTTGAAATATTTTAATCACTTTTTCTACATAATGTGATTGAGATAACTCAATTCCATTAGGCGTTCTTGTTATTTTTATTCCCAAAATAACATATGCAACACCCAAGTCTTTCATGTTGAAATTGTTGATCAACATTTTCTTTATGGTCTCAATTACATGAGTATTTGGACCAAATATTAGCATATCGTCCATATATAGACAGATCATCACATATGATTGTCCAAGTTGTTTATAATAAACACATTTGTCACATTCATTTATACGAAAACCATTTCTCATCATGACACTATCAAACTTTGTGTGCCATTGCTTTGGAGCTTGTTTTAGTCCGTATAATGATTTGACTAATCTACAGACTTTATTTTCATTTCCATTGGAAAAAAATCCCACAGGTTGCTCCATGTAAATTTCCTCATCGAGATTTCCATTTAAGAATGATGTTTTTACATCCATTTGATGAATCTCTAGATTATAGATGGATGCAATTGCTATTAACATTCTTATAGAGGTTATTCGTGTTACCGACGATTATGTATCAAAGAAGTCTACTCCTTCTTTTTGACGATATCCTTTGGCTACTAATCTGGCTTTATACTTGTCGATAGAGCCATCTGCTTTCATTTTCTTCTTGAAAATCCATTTGCAGCCAATTGATTTTATTCCTGGCGGAATATCAACAATTTCCCAAGTTTTATTACTTAGAATTGATTCAATCTCACTTTGAATTGCTTCTTTCCAACATGAGGATTCAGAAGATGACATTGCTTCCTTGTACGTTTGAGGTTCGTACTCTAATACATATGTAAAAAAGTTTGAACCAAATGTTTTGGAAGTTCTAGCCCTTATGCTTCCTCTTAGTTCAGCATCCTCAATTTCATGATGAGTTTCATCTTTATGTGAATCGTTTGATTCTTCCCTTGTCCTTTTTGGGACATTATTTCCTTCATTCCTTTTGTGCGGAAACAAATCTTCAAAGAATGAGGCATCTCTGCATTCCATGATTGTATTTACATGAATATCAGTTATGTTAGACTTGAATACCAAAAATCTGTAGGCACTACTATTTTGGGCTGGCCAAAGATAATAACAATCTACTATTTTTGGTGCAAGTTTGACTCTCTTGGGAGGCGGAACTGGAACTTTTGCCAAGCACCCCCACACTTTGAGGTATTTAAAGCTTGGTTTGTGTTCTTTCCATATCTCATATGGAATTGTTCCTGTTTTATTGTGAGTAACCTTATTTAATATATGATTAGACATATTTAGGGCTTACCCCCACAAGTTCGTCGGTAGACCAGAAGTTAAAAGCATTGCATTAATCATATCTTTTAACGTTCTATTCTTCCTCTCGGCTACACCATTTTGTTGTGGTGAATATGGAGCTGTTGTTTGATGAATTATTCTATTTTCTTCACAGAATTTTCAAATAGTGATTCATATTCTCCACCTCGATCAGATCTTAGTATCTTGATCTTTTTATTTGACTGATTTTCTACCTCAGCCTTGTATTTTATAAACGCTGTTATTGCTTCATCTTTACTATTTAAAAGACATACATAGCAATATCACGTATAATTGTAAATAAAAGTAATGAAATACTTTTTCCCAGCTCTTGTAGGTAGTGATTTAAAATCACATAAATCTGTATGTACCAAACCTAATGGTTCGGTGCTTCTATCAACAGATTTAAATGGTTATTTGACCATTTTTTTCTTCTACACATGTCTCACATTTGTAGTTCTTATCTACTTGGAATTTTGGAATTAATCCCAAGTTTGATAATGTTTTCATTTTCGAAAATTTATGTGTCCCAATCTATCATGCCATAGTAAAATTTCGTGCTCAAGCAAATAAGAAACTTCAATTTTATTAATAGCACAATCAGAATACATATTTTTGTTGCCGACAATGGCTACATTTGTCTTAAATAGGCCATCACATAAATATCCCCTTCTTATATACATTCCAGCTTTGGACAGAACCATCTTGTCTGACTCGAACACCATCTCGAATCCCTTCTTTGATAGGACTGCACCAGAGATGAGATTCTTGCGTATGTCTGGAACGTGGAGCACGTCATTCAACTTAACAGTTTTTCCAAAAGTAAACTTGAGGATTACCGTGCCACTGCCTTCGATCATGGAAACTGCAGAATTACCCATGTAGAGTTTTTCTTCGTGATCGAATTTCTAATATGTAGAAAACATGGATTTGTCAGAACAAACATGACGAGTAGCGCCTGTATCTACCCATCATTGGTTAGGATTCTGAACCAGATTGCATTCAGATACCACTGCCGAGAAGTTGGACTCGTCTACTTCCATGTTATCTACTATATTTGCCTCTATATTGCATTCCTTCTTGTGTCTGCAATCTTTAGCGGCATGTCCAACTTTTCCACAAACCCAACATTCGCCATTAAACTTCTTGGTTCGTTTGTTGTCTTTTGGTTTGTTGTCTTGCGCTTTCCTTCTCTTATGGAAATTCATCTTTTTGTTTTTGGTCTTTGACCCTTCAACCACAAATGTCTCATCGCTTGGTTTTGTAACTACACGGTTGTCTGCCTCAATTTTCAATCGGACTATGAGATCCTGTAAAGAGATTTCCTTCTTCTTATGCTTTAGATAATTGCAGTAATCTCTCCATGACAGCAGCAGTTTTCCCGTGATGGCTTCAACCAAAAACGATTCTCCACTATGACCTTCTGCTTCGAGTTCATCAATGATGATTTGCAGTTCATGTAGTTAAGCAGTCACCGGTTTGGAGTCAACCATCTTGTAGTCCATGAATTTGTCTACAATGAATTTCTTAAGACTGATATTCTACGTCTTATACTTCATGGCAAGTGCATTCCAGAGTGCTTTTGCTGTCTTTAGAGGCTGATATACTTTGTATAGCACCTTGTCGAGACAATTCAGAATATAGTTTCTGCATAGAAAATCGGAATGCTTCCACATATCGACATCGAATTCCTTGCCTGGTACAGGAATCGGTTCCTCCTCCTCGAGATACCTTTGCAGGCCGAGTGTGGTGAGATAAAATAACATTTGGTTCTGCCACGTTAGAAAATCGTCACCATCTCCTTTAAAAGGATCGGGCCTGTTGTGTGTAGTAGCCTTTGTTGAGAGCTCTACTGTTGCCATCTCTGTTTTGGCAAAAACAGTAAAATTCTTAAGATGTTATTTGTCTAGTGTACTAAAACAGATAGCAAGTAAATATAAACTCGCCATACAAGTTTATCAATTAGAATTCCACTGCGCTGGAATTATGTATTAGATAATTGTAACTATAAGTTACGTTGTAAATAAGTTACAACAACAGCGTTATACTATTTTGAATAAATAGTATAAACAGAATAACAGATAGAATATAGAATAATGTATATAAATATACAAACAGACTAGAATTCTAACCGGATTATGTCTGAGGCTCGTCGTAACGATTTCCTTAAGAATTTTATTTAAAATTCTCCCAAGATACAACAGACGTATTCTGCTCGAGATTGTAATGAGTATATCACTCTGTGATTTAGAGTATAGCAGCAGAAGAGAAGAAGATTCAGATTATAAAAATGAGTAAAGAAAGTGATCAGTTTTCCTTCTTATTTATAGTTGGTCTGTATCTCTTCCGAACGGTCGTGTCTGCACCCGTTCGCTCAAACTGTCGCGTCTGTACCTCTTCGTACAGTCACATCTGTTCACCTGCCTGCTATTCGCTTCTGTTTGCCCGTGCCACTTCGTCGGGTTGCACCTGCTCATGCAGCATCCATTCGCCCGCATTTGCTTCAGTCGGGTCGCACCCGCCTGTGTTCGGCCGTACCTGTTTGCTTCTAACGGATCGCACCCGCCACTGTTCGTGCCCATTCAACCCGCGTCCGCTTCTGAACAGATCCGCATCTGTTTGTATGGCCTGCAACTGTCAGAAAGCCCGGTTCAGTTTGTAATAAAAATACGAGTATCATATTAGACCCAAACCCGTGCCCGAGCCCGGACCGGTCGGTCGGTCGGACGGACGGCGGCGGCGCGCGCGTGTGGTGGTGATGCAAGATCTCCCTCCTCACAACGAAGCAAACATTTGGGAGCCCCAGGCCCCTAAGCTCCTCATGAGAAAGCCATACATAGCTCTCAACAATTTGACGATGTGGGACTTTGTATATTTCAATTCATTTTATTTGTTAAGGAATTCCAACAAAGTATACTAACGTGATTGTTGTTTTTCTAATATGCATTGATATGCGGTGAAAGTTATGTATAGTAGTGAGTCGAATGTCATAAATGTTACAGTTTTCATACTACTTTAAATATGCCTGGATAAAATCTTTTTGCACGGCGTTTGAGAAATACTCTTAAAATGTATTCAGTTTTAATAGTGTTTATATTCCATAGTAATTTTAAAATGTCATGAAATGTCAATTTTTGTTCATAATGCTATGATACATTCCAAACTTAGTATAAAATGTCGTTACATAGCATTTTCCAAAACGATGTTAATAGTCAAATTTTTGTAGTGTTTTTTTTAAAAGCTATGGTTGTCATGGATTTTTGTAGCATGTCATTACGTAGCGTTCTCTAAAAGGCTATGAAAATATTTAATAACATTTTCGAAACGCTATTAGAAGTCCAAATGGTATAGTGTAGGCAACTTTCATTTTAGCTTTTCATCTCTATTATTAATATTTTCTATTAACTCTATATCAAGTCCACCAAATTTAAGCATTCAGGCAAATTGTAAAGTTCCATGATCGTTTCTTTTTTTGTTGAAACTACTTTGATGTTGTCTATATTTTGACTAGGCGGCCACTAACTAACTGATATGGCTTGTACGCAGCTTTTATTTTCCCTCTTTTGCTTTTATTCACTACAATACTTCTGCTTACATGACCAAACTTTATTGTTGTGTTAACAATTTATTTTTCAAACCAAATCCCAAATTAGAAATTGTGCCAATTTTTCTTTTTGCTAATCTTTGTGTTTGGTTTTAAATTTTAATTTGATACTATTTAATTACTCTTCATGTCAAGCAACCATCTTTATAAGGTCCAACATTAGAAAAATGTTTCATTGATATAAATGCATTAGAAAATTAATCTAACATAAATTCCATTGATCTCTTCTGTCCCTTTATTCTCTGTCCCTCGTGCCCTAAAAAATCTCAATTCTTCAACATATCAAATTTAGTTAAATTGTGGAGCCCACCATATTTGATGAATGGCCGGTGACTAAAAATGAATGACTAATATCATTGTGGCATACATGGACTGACAGAAGGGGAACATAATAATAGATCCCCTATTGAATACCACGGAACTATAAAATTAATCACAATTTTAAAGTTGGATTTGTTACCTTAATGTTAATTCAAATTACTTGAGAACTTATTACAATTAATTGGAATTAATGATAATTCAAATCAGTCAATACAATTAACTATTGTCACGGCGGAATTTTTGCAATTGCACCACTGCAATTTGAATTACTAATTCGCTAGTTATCAAACCGGCCGTTAGGGAGGTTTGCTTAATGTCACTGGCCAAAATTAATTTTTCTGAAACAAAAAAACGTGGATCTTGTCTCATCGCGGTTTCCCTAAAAATGTGGATCTTGTCAACATAGATCTTGTCTCATCGCGGTTTCCCTAAACTTCCTCCTTTTATTTCGCGCATCAAAGATTCCAAATTCAAATCTATTATGATTTTCAAATTCTAAAATTTCAATTTCAAATCGACAATTTTGAATGCTTTGATTAATAACCGTTGTGCGGTTATACTAGTTATTTTAAATTTTAGATTTAAAGAATATGACAGTGGAATAGTAAAGAAATTAGCATTAACGAATGCATTTATTATCCACTCAATAATATATGAACATTTATTTTTGAAGAGTCCTTTATTCTTGCAACAAAAGTATAGGTTTATAAAAGTTAAAGTACACATTAATTCTCTTCTACATAATTCTTCAACCATTTTTCTTCACTTCTAGGGATCCTCCTCTGCGAAAAATAGGTAGGCGCTTTTAATTTTTATAAATTGTTGATAACTGTTTTGAGTAATTATACACCAATCAATCACACCTTAAATTATTATAAGTTTAGTTAGATTTTACTAATGCAACCGCATAACGGTCGAAACTGATTATTCATTTATATAATTTTGTTAAATTAGCTTAGTTTTTCATTAATTTCAACTAAACATCGAACGATAATATATTGAAAAAAATTAGAATTGGAGAGATTTAAGGAGACGTTGATGGAAAACACAAAGCAGACAACCTTAAAAGATTTGAAAAGACGTGTTAAATACATACTCCTTAACCTTTTGACTTCACACAATTTGATTTAGCAAGTCCATAGACAAACATCCCTTACGGTAGGTTTGATAAGAAATACACCCCTTATAAATACGATCATCTAATCCACTTAAAATTCAAAAAAAATTGTTGGACTCTATGTTAATTAAATAGTTAATTTGATGTATGATTGTGGAATTGAAAAATTAAGGTAGTTAAATTCAAAAGTTGATGCGGTATTACGTAATTACCATGTCTATTTTACACCGAAATTCATTTAATTTGATCGAAGTCCTTTTACTACATGTGTATTTCAAATTCAATTATGATGCATATTTGCTTCTTTTCTGAAACAGAAATTCCAATATTGGACCCATTGGAGAAACTTATTTAACTTTAGGTTTCCTTAAGAACTTATCAAAAAATTAGGTTTACTTGGATTAGCATAATTTTCCAGCATCTACGTGCATGTTTTCAAAGTACATAAGCATTATTTACTAAAGAAAAACTACATTTGAATTTTTTTTATATGCATACATACAAAATTTTACTACACTAAAAATTAATTATTTTTGAAGTAAGTATTCGTGGAGGCTTAAATTTGAAATAAATTGAAGTCCGAGATGGATTCGTGTAAAAGCTGACATGGAGTGGTAATATATTATGTTTTCATCATAGATTTCAATATTGATTATACTAATGTCGATCCATGATTAGCAAATGGTTTGCATGAAAACATTGTAAAATGAAATAATATTTTACTAAATATAAATTACAACATATATTTTTTGCATTCAATAGAAATATAATGGTATAGGATAAAATCTAAAATATGGCTATGGTTGAATCTTATGTACACCTACATATCCTTCTATAGTCCATTTATCCAGATTCTATATAGATATTAAGTATGTGCATATGATTTGTCCAAAAAATTATATCACATAATAACCAAGGTGGCACCATATACACCTCCAAAGGAACGAGAAATTTATCCTTATTGAATAACTTGTTGTAATATACATTAATTATAGGGATGAATATGCTAAATATGAAAGGGCATTATTGTAATCAGCACTGCATAAGTAGTCTATAAATATGGAGCTTGATTGTATTGTAAATATATCTCTCAATTCAATAGAATTGTTCTCTCCCTAATTGCCTCCATTCTCTTTATTCTGTAACACGTTATCAGCACGAAGGAATGCGAATTAATTATTGACCTCGACCTGTTCACCTTCAAACTTTCCAACTTCTCGGCAAGTAATTAAATATTAATTACTCTGACCGTTTCTCTTCTGACCATTCCAATTCTAAGGCTATTTATATTCAAAATCCTATTATATATATTAGTGCAGACGAGTCTTTTAGAATATATCTACATACATTCTATTTCTTATTTTCTTTAAAACAGCAAGTAAAGGAATTGTTCTTGCATTTCTTTATAAACTCGTTACTTTTCCTCTCTCCAAAAAGGTAATTGTCAATATCACATTTTTTTTGATAAAGCTATCAAGTCAGCACATGCTAGTTTGGGGTTCGCTTCTATATTTTTCATGTCTTTTCTTGTATCACTCTTATTTTTATTCTTTGGCTTCTAAATTCAATATTATTATTTTTTTCCCTTTGCGGATCTACTGCCAAATAAAATTCAAAAGTTTGGAATGGAATATATGCAAAAGCTGATTTTCCTTTCTTATTTGATAAATACATGAAAGTTGCAAAATCCAAATGTTTGGTTTTGTTGATACAATTTTTTTTTGGTATAGTTGTTTGATACCATGAATGAAGACTTTCCATTTTTTTTTCTTCTTTTTAGCTGGAACAAACATATAGTGAACGCTGTTGTGGCGAATATTTTCACCTTATGCAATTTATTTTATGAACAGTTCACAAAATGACAAACATCGCCAAGCTAGAATTTAAAGCTTTGGATATATCTGGAGACAACTACTTATCATGGATATTGGATGCTGAGATTCATTTGCAATCTCAATGCTTATAAAATGCCATTAAAAATGGCAATACTATGTCCCAGCAGGACAAGGCAAAGGCTCTAATATTTTTAAGACGTCATATCCATGACGATCTAAAAACAGAATATTTGACTGAAAAAGACCCTCTCCACTTATGGAACTCCCTAAAGGAGCGTTATGACCACCAGAAGATGGTCATACTTCCAAACACTAGGCAAGAGTGGTTGAACCTGAGGTTTCAGGACTTTAAGTCCGTAAGAGAATATAATTCTGCAATGTTTAGAATCACTTCTAAACTGAAATTATGTGGAGAAAAGGTCGATGACGCACAAATGCTTGAAAAGACTTTCTCAACATTTCATGTCTCGAATATACTCCTGTAGCAGCAATATCGAGAGCGTCATTTTACAAAATATTCTGAACTCATAGAATGCTTACTAATTGCTGAACAAAATAATGAGTTGCTTATAAAAAAACCATTCCTCAAGACCAACTGGTTCAACTGCATTACCTGAAGTTAATGCTAATTTTGCCCACTCTGGAAGAGGTAGGGGTCGAGGTCGAGGTAGAGAATATGGTCGTGGACATGGATATAACTCTAGCAAAGGTGGTTATGGTGGTTTTAAAGGTAACAAAACCACCAACTTTAAAAAGCAACAAAAGAAAATTGAGCCTATAAAGAACAATGATTCAGCTTCAGAAAATAAAAGGCATTATGTGGAAGTTTGTTATAGATGTGGACGATCTGGTCACTGGTCTCGTAGATGCAGATCATCAAAGAAAACAATTGAAGAATATCATCGCTCGAAGAATATTGAGGCAAATAATGCCGAAAAGTTACCTGAAAACACTAACCTGAAGTTAGATGATTTCTTCGAAGATGACAATGGAAATTTCATTAATGATGAAAATCTAAGTGCAATGATCAATGATATGACTGAGTTGATCAATTAGAAATGTCTTAAAGTTTGTTATGTGACTTTCATTTTATTTCATTAGCTTGCATCAATAAATCAGTTTGAAATTTGTGTTCGTTTAATTGTATTTCCCTTTGCAGTACTAGTAATGTGTAATGTGGATGTTGTTTTTAATCAATAGCCTATTTTAATCATATTACTTTGTTTGTTTACATTACATTCATTTATGCATACAAATTTTTAGTGATTGACTAATCATTGTCTTTAATTCTTAAGGTATGGAATGTCATTTGGGTGATGATATATGCTTACTAGATAGTGCAACTACTCATACAATTTTGAAAAACCAGAAGTTTTTCTCTGAACTATCTAAAAATTTCTCAGCTAAAGTCTCCACTATAGCTGGATCTGCTAATATAATTGACGGGTCCGGAAGAGCCCATATAATATCACCAAATGGTACGCATATCTTTATTCAGAATGCATTATACTCAAGCAACTCTAAAAGAAATTTGCTGAGTTTCAAAGATATAAGAATGAATGGATACTATATTAAAACTATAAATGAAAACAACAAAGAATATCTTTGTGTTATTTCTAGAATTGAAAGCCAGAAGCTTATCCTAGAAAAATTTGGTACAATTTCAACTGGTTTATATTTTACAAAAATTGGCATAGTTGAATCTCACTCTATAAACATGAGCCAGAAGCTCACAAATACAAAGACATTGATTCTTTGGCATGATCGCTTGGGTCATCCTGGATCAACTATGATGCATAAAATTGCCAAAAACTCAAACGGACATGATTTATCAAACCAATTGAATTTACCAAGTGATTACTTATGTGCCCCATGTGCACAAGGAAAATTAATCACTCGACCTTCATATAGTAAAATCACCTCTGAATCTCCAACATTTTTACAAAGAATTCAAGGTGATATATGTGGCCCAATTCACCCTGAATGTGGACCATTCAAATATTTTATGGTATTGATTGTTGCATCAACTCGTTGGTCACATGTCTGTTTACTTTCTACAAGAAATTTGGCATTTGCCAAGCTACTTGCTCAAATAATAAAATTGAGAGCACACTTCCCTGATCATCAAATTAAATCGATTCGACTAGATAATGCTGGAGAATTTAATTCTCAAGTATTTGATGATTATTGTCTATCATTGGGGATTGAAATTGAACATCCAGTAGCTCATGTTCATAACTCAAAATGGTCTAGCAGAATCATTAATTGAGCGCTTGCAACTTATTGCAAGACCATTACTTATGCAATCAAAACTACCCGTTTCAGCTTGGGGGCATGAAATTTTGCATGCATCGAAATTGGTTAAAATTAGACCAACAGCTTATCATCAGCTTTCACCATCACAGCTCTTAACTGGATTTCAACCAAATATTTCACATTTACGAAAATTTGGTTGTGCTGTGCATATACCTATTAATCCCCCACTTCATACTAAAATGGGTCCTCAACGACGGTTGGGAATTTATGTGGGATTTGATTCCCCATCGATAATTCGTTACCTTGAACCTCTTACAGGTGATGTCTTCACTGCAAGATTTTCAGACTGTAAATTTGACGAGACAATCTTCCCGCCATTAGGGGGAGAAAAGACCGTTCCAATAGAATGGCGTGAAATATCATGGAATAATCCATCTATGTCTTATTTGGATCCACGTACTAAACAATGCCAATATGAGGTACAAAGAATTTTGCATATTCAAAATATTGCAAATCAACTGCCGGATGCATTTAGTGACACTGCAGAAATAACTAAATCTCACATTCCAACAGCAAATGCACCAGCAAAAATTGATGTCCCTGAAGGATCAAAAATAAATATAGCAGCAAATGAATCTAAAGCAAGACAAAAACGTGGAAGGCCAATTGGTTCAAAAGACTTGGCGCCTAGAAAAAGAAAGTCTAATAAAAAATCATCAATTAAGGAACCTCCTGAAGAGGTTATAAATGATCAAAAAGATCACTCAAATGAAAATCCCAATTCTCCTAGAAGCGCGGAAGGAAATATTATCCCAGAAGAGATAAAAGAAGATTCCAACGATAAAATGGTACCTAATAATAATGAGATCTCAATATTTTATACGAACTACGGAGAAATATGGAATCGAAGTAAAATAATAATCGATGATGTATTCTCATTCGCAGTAGCTACTGAAATAATTGAAAGTCATGACCATAATGAGAATAATGACAATGATGATAATGAACCAAATAGCATAAATGAATGTCGAAAAAGACACGATTGGCCAAAATGGAAAGATGCTATCCAAGTGGAACTAGATTCACTTCAAAAACATGGTGTATTTGGACCAATAGAGAAAACACCAGAAAATGTTAAACCGGTAGGTTATAAATGGGTATTCGTTAGAAAACGAAATGATAAAAATGAAGTCGTGAGGTACAAGGCACGACTTGTCGCACAAGGTTTCCTGCAGAGACCAGGTTTTGACTTTAAGGAAACTTACTCCCCTGTCATGGATGTCATAACATTCCGATATTTGATAAGTCTTGTAGTTTCTGAAAAACTCAATATAAGATTAACGGATGTTGTGACAGCTTATCTTTATGGTGAATTAGATACCAACATTTACATGAAAATTCCAAATGGATATAAATTGCCTGAAGCAAAATCAAAGTCCATGTACTCATTAAGACTAAGACGATCACTATATAGATTGAAACAATCTGGAAGGATGTGGTATAACCGTCTTAGTAAATATTTGGTAAAAGAAGGATACGAGAACAATCTTATTTGTCCATGTGTCTTTATAAAGAAATCGGTAAAGGGATTTGCTATCTTAGCAGTTTATGTTGATGACATAAATTTGATTGGAACTCCAGAAGAGATTGATGAAACAATAAATTATTTAAAGAAGGAATTTGAAATTAAGGATCTTGGAAAAACTAAGCACTGTCTCGGTCTACAGATTGAGCATAGTACTAATGGCATATTAATCCATCAATTAAACTACATTGAGAAAATTCTAAAGCGTTTTCAAATGGATAAAGCATATCCACTTAGTACGCCAATGGTTGTTAGATCTTTAGATATTAAAAAGGACCCTTACCGCCCAAAAGAAGAAGATGAGAATGTGCTTGGCCCGGAAGTGCCATATCTTAGTGCCATTGGTGCATTATTATATTTGGCCCAATGCACAAGACCAGATATTGTATTTTCAGTAAATCTTCTAGCAAGATACAGTTCAGAACCAACAAAAAGACACTGGAATGGTATAAAACATATCATGAGATATCTTCGTAGAACGACAAATTTGGGTTTATTTTACTCTAACACAGGCATTAATCCAAATCTAGTTGGCTATGCTGATGCAGGTTATCTTTCTGACCCACATAAAGCAAGATCACAAACTGGATATGTATTTAATAACAGCAATGCAGCAATTTCATGGCGATCTACAAAACAAACATTGGTAGCAACATCATCCAATCACTCTGAAATACTAGCACTACATGAAGCAAGTAAAGAATGTATTTGGCTAAGATCACTGATTGAGCATATTCGAAAAAGCTGCCAACTTCCATCAGTAACGGAAAGGTCAACCATTATTTACGAAGACAATGCAGCTTGTGTAGCTCAAATTCAAGCGGGTTACATTAAGGGTGATAGGACGAAACACATTTCTCCTAAATTTTTCTTCACACATGAGCTACAAAAGGATAACAAGATAGAAATGAAACAAATCCGATCCCAAGAAAATCCAGCGGACTTATTCACAAAGGCGCTTCCAAAATCAACATTTCAGAAGATGGTGTACAAAATTGGTATGCGTCGGCTGTATCAACAAACTAATTGAATAATGCGTTATAATCCAGGGAGAGCATATGAAATACGCTATAATGTACTCTTTTTCCTTCACTAATATTTTTTTCCACTGGGTTTTTATTAGTAAGGTTTTAATGAGGCATTATCTTGATCCAGAAGAATCAACCCTCGTAGTAACATTATAAAATATATGTTACTTAAAGATGAAATCATGTTGTACTCTTTTCCTTGTTTATGATTTTTTCCCACTGGGTTTTTCATAACAAGGTTTTTAATGAGGCAATTACTCTTATCATCTTTACAGACGCATATTCAAGGGGGAGTGTTGTAATATACATTAATTATAGGGATGAATATGCTAAATATGAAAGGGCATTATTGTAATCAGCACTGCATAAGTAGTCTATAAATATGGAGCTTGATTGTATTGTAAATATATCTCTCAATTCAATAGAATTGTTCTCTCCCGAATTGCCTCCATTCTCTTTATTCTGTAACATAACTGGATATGGCAAAGTATTATTATGAAATATATGTGTGTGTATGTGTGTAATCCAAATGTATATGCATATATTCATAGTTTCTTATAAATTATTAATCAAATAATAAATAGTAGGAAATCATAAGAAAATAGTCTCTTCCACCTGTTTCTTTCATTTTATTTTTCTCCTTAACTCCCTCTATTATTTTTTCCCATAGTCTCTAAGACTTTATTATGGCAAAAACGACTAGTATCCTACTTGATTATCTTATATTGTTTATATATAAGTCTATTATAAATATTTAAGCAAATATATAATTTATCTAAAGATATTAACTAATATTATAATTTTTAAGTAATAATAAAGTTGAAGAATTATCCACTCTCTCGTTAATTCTAAAATTTATGAGTCACTTATTAAAATTCTCTCCACTGTAGCAATTTAAGTCCATGTAGTATTTTTTAAAATATTTATGTTTCATATTATACAGCAAACATGTTTAAATAACTATCAAGTGCAAAACTTCATTTTCTTCTCTCTCTTTTTCTACTGTATTATATTAAAGTCCCTACAATTTATAATTCCGAATCAAGTTATTATCTTTGAATTAGTATAATGTTTATTCCATGTAAATCATGCTTTCCTTTACACTGAATTAATGTAATATAATCATATTTTTATCTATACTTCACTACTTTTCATTACAATTTGAAATAATTTATAATTTACAAATTTCTTGTCTTCTTGAATTGTAACAAAATGAAAAATCATTTAAATGTGAAAAAATAGGTCAATAAGTAAACATACGTCACATATTTATCTCAATAATATATGTCTAACAAAATTTAATAAAATCTTTGTTGTGAAACAACCAATTCATGTATACATATCAATTTTTTTCGCAATACCAATCAGGAAAAATAACAAAGTTAGTAAAACTTGTTTATTTGAGCTTTTGATTTGTCATTTTTTATTCAAATATAAAAATTATAATTAGACGATAAAACTAAGATATAACAAGTTAAATTTTGTAATACTATGTCTAAACAAATTTGCCCCCATTCCATTAAGGATTGAATAGTCTACCAATATTAAGTTTAGATATTGGGTTTTTGCAGCAATACCACGTGCAACGCATGAGTAAAATCTAGTTAAGTAACAATAATGCAATACGAATTTCATTTTTCTTATTCAGTGCATCCCTAGTATTAGATATAATAGTAACCTCATAAACTTAAGTTATTCAAATCTTTTTATGTCCAGTGGTAAATGGTAAATTGATTCCACCTAATTAATTTCCTTCTTTTATTTTATAGTCCACCTAGGGCTGATATATAGACAACTACTTAAAAACTCGTGGTTTAGAAAAATATTTGAATGGGAATAATACTGCTACAGATGCTTTGATTCTAGAAAGTTTTCTCCCCTCACCTTAATCATCCCAAGACACTCAACAAAAAGGCCCTATTGCAACCGTAATTTACAATTGTAAAAAAATGCCAGTTGTAATAAAAGTTTTTTACAACTTTTTTCTAGAAAGTTGTAATAAACTTATTTTCAACAACTCATTTATTTTGCTAATTGTAATCTATGCCTATTAGAACTTTTCCTTTTTGCCAATTGTAATATATGCCAATTTTCAACAACTATTTTATTTTTCTAGTTGTAATAGAAGCATATTATAATCTTTCTTTTTTGCAAGTTGTAATATATGCACATCTTTAACAACTCTTCTTTTTTACCAGCTATAATGGATGCATAGTATAACCTTTTTTGTTTGCTCATTTTAACAATGATTTTGTAATTATAATCAAATAATAATACTTAATAATTAATAATTAATAATTAAATAATTAATAAAAAAATTAATTGTAAATATAAATACTATTAAATAATAATAATTTATAATTAATGTGAAATAGGGAATAATTACTATAAATAATTAATACTAATAATTACCTTTCAATAATTAACAATTTATATACTAGTTAATAAATAATAAGTAATAATTGTTATTAAATAATTAATAATTCATAAATAAGAAATAATTTTAAATAATTAATAACTAAGAAGTAATAATTAATAATCATAATTATGAAGTTGTATTTAACATTTAGTAATTAATTTTTGATAATTAATAATTAGTGATTAATAATTAATAATCATAATGTTTTTCAAGAAAGTTATATAAACTTATTTTCAATAGCTTTTTAGTCTTAATAGAGGCTTAATAAATATTAGTAATAACTAATATTCTATAATTAATATTTAACAATTAATTAATAATTAATTTGAAACATGGTATAATTCCTGTTAATAATTAATAAATAACAACTAATTGGTAATTGTTAATTAGTTACTTATTAATAAAATTATAATCAATAATAAATCAATAATAATTAATTATTTGTAAAAAATAATTATTATAAAATAATAACTAACATTTAATAACAAAACTTTATAATGAATAATAATTAATT
This sequence comes from Allium cepa, assembly GCA_030765085.1. Classification (NCBI taxonomy): domain Eukaryota; kingdom Viridiplantae; phylum Streptophyta; class Magnoliopsida; order Asparagales; family Amaryllidaceae; genus Allium; species Allium cepa. The sequence goes on along the minus strand of CM060942.1, from coordinate 377,658,748 downwards.
CAATAATAATTAAATAATAATAGATAAAATATAAAAATTAATATTTAATAATAATGATAACTAATAATTAAAATTTCATAATAATAATTAATGCAAAATTTAATAATAAATAACAATTAACTAAATAATACTTAAAAATAATAATTTAATATTAATATATGATAATTATTAACTAAAATTAAATAATAATTATTAAAATGTGAAATAATTCTTAATAACAATTAATAATTAATTAATAATTAATATATCAATAATCATAATCAATAATCGACAATTAAATAATAAATATTTAATTAACAATTAATAATTTACAAATAACCATTACTATTAAATAATATTAACTAAGAATCTACAATCAACAATTATTTTTCGTATTTGATAATTTATGATAATTAGTTTTTGATAATTAGTAAATTATAGTTAATATTTGTTAATTATATTTAGTAATTAGTAAATATAATTAATAATTAATATTAAATTATTAACAATTATATTTTATAATAATTACTACCAGTATTTAATATTAAATTATTACTATTAATATTTAGTACCTAATTTAATAATTAATAAATAGTAATTATCATTAATTAAGAGTGATATTTAATATTTAACAATCACTAATTAATAAGTAATATTTAATGAATTTTTTGATGGAAAGTAATATTTAATAATTAAGACGTAATATTTAATAACTAGCAAGTCATATTTATTATTCAATATTTAATATTTAATAATTTTATATAATATTCAGTATTTTTAAAAATTATGAACTTTTGTATAATAAATTTAAAAATATTAATAAAATTTTAAAAAAATTATTACGACATGTATTTTAGCTTTGGAATTTGGTATGACATAGAGTATTATAAGTATTCTTAGCTTCAAAACAGAAATTTTGGCTCCAAACAAACTCCCCGCCCTCTTTTCCACTATAATTTCATTTCCCACTTCGATCCCTAAATTCTAAATGCGGCAACTTTAAGCATAAATGCGACATTCGCTCCTTTATACATCCAAGATCCTAAAGCTAAACATGGTGCTTTTTTTTCAAAAAATGAACATGGTTTTCAATTCATTCTATAGTTTACGCTTCTAAAAAAATCTCCTTGATAATCTATACCACGAAAGAGAATCGGACATTAACTGGCTAGAGAAGTTTCTCCTACAATTCAATGGCATTTTTTAGGAGGAGCTGAAATAGGTAGATCTAGATCTAATGGGGACTACTCAAGCGACGAAGCAAGAAGGTAGCTCTACCGGCTCGATAGTGGATCGATCCTATTTCAAAAAAATCTTAGACAATCTTCCATTATCCAGTCAAAATTCCAAAAATTCTATTCCAACGCATACTTTTCTTATCTTTAAAACTGCCGCCAATGTATGTTTCTCCGAAACCTAACCCTTAAATCAGTCATTCTATAACATATATTCTTCTTTGATATTGATACACATTTTATTTGGTTAGGCTTTAGTTGCGAATGAAGATTTCAAGCACATTCTTCGCATTTAGAACAACAATGCAGATGGGAAACAGAAGATAATGTTTGCCTTGACTTCTATCAATGGTATTTGTCGTCATTTTGCTAATATCATGTGAAAAAAAGCAGAAATTGTTGGGAAATTTTTGGGTCGAGTCAAATCTGACGATATAATGTCGTACTTCTGACTTCGAGGATCTATGGAATAATTCTTTCAGACAATATTCAACCCAGCATGTACAAACGAGTTATCGACTATCGACTTTCAAGATTCAATGAAGCCTTTGAACAGTGTAACCAGATTCAAAATTTGTACGTCTTTGATCTGGTCAAGAACACTTTATCTGATCTAAAATGATGCAAAATATGGAGGCATAATAGAGACAAGAAATGAAATGCAATCTACAATGCCGCACAGGCATAACAAATTTTACTGGATTTGCAACACCTTGCAGGCATTACAAATCTGCTGATACGATAGTGTTCTGTAACACTCAAATGGCATTGCACATTTGCATGGGAAGAAGAAGGGTACTGAATAACAGTTCTGGCCAACCAATATTAAGAGACAAGGAGATGTCTGTTCATCAAGGGTTGTGTCCGTTCAGTTTAGAAGCGTTAACAACTATCGCGCCCGTTTAAATTTCATATTCGTTTGGTTAAGAACTGTTAACAACGGTCGCTCCCTTTCCAACGTCCCGCTTTGTTTAAATTTTGGGTCCATAACCGGCTGAAATTCGGCCCATTTCCGTTTCCAAAAATCTGGTTTGGTCGGTCAAACAAACGGACGGAGGCAGCGGAGCGTGTGTGTGCTGGTTATGCATGACTTCCCTTCTCTCAACAAATCACACATTTGGAAGCCCCAAGTCCCAAACTTCCTCATGAGAAACCCATACTTAAACAAGTATGGTTTCCAATATCCTAAGATATAGGACTTTGCTCGTCTTCTTTCTTTCCTCTTCCTTTCTTCTCTCTTCATGAAAACAAAAAGGAAAACTTGAAAATATCCAACATTCTCCCCTTATTTTTAAGTTTGGATAATTTAAAAAACATTTTAAGTTTAAAAACAAGAATAATTTCATAACTTGAGTGATTGCCCACGTATCCAGGTAGGATTTAGCCAAACATAGTTCAAAGATCAAGAATTGCATCATCGTGAAAACCAACACATAAATAAAAGTTATCTTTTGGATTTGAACCTTTACTTATTTTGAACCATTCAAAACTTTATCGAGGTTCTATAGTGAAAGAATCTTGAACCAAGTATCCCTTATGACAAAACCGGAACAATCACACATGTTGATTTTCTTAGGTAAAGTTTTCTGTATTGCTCAGCACATTAATGTCCATGTGCTTTTAATCCTAGGTTCATGACTCTACATCAGAAAGCGGTCTTACTTTCTTAGCAAACGGCTTGATTTCCATACTCATATAGGTAAGTCTTTTAAGGTGTTTCTGTGATACAACTTTTTAAGGTAATTAGACTTATTAAGGATATATTATCCATCCTTTGTTCTTGCAGAATCCAACACTAAATATTAGGGGATTGTTTATTTAGTGTTCCATAATTATTCTCTTAACTTTTTGGTACCCCTTGAACTTTGTCTATCCTTTTCAAAATATAATTTGGATTACTGCTAAGGATGATCAACCTTTATTCACAGACCTTAGTCCTATTTCCTTTGATTTTATAGAAACCATTTCCTTTGAAAGACTCTTTGTGAATGTGTTAGCCATGTTTTTCTTTTTTTCTATGCAATCAACGGTTATTACTCCACTTTTGAGTAACTGTCTTATCATTTGATGTCTTAGACTCACATATCTATACTTCCCGTTATATGTCTTATTAGAGACACTGTATATTGTAGCCTGATTATCATAGTTAATCAAGACTGCTAGAGTGGCTTCTTCCATAATGGATTTCTATTAATAAATTCCTAGGCCATTATGCTTCCTTCATGCATCTACTAATGCAATCAACTCTGAAACCATTGTTGAGTCAGATATACAGGTCTGTTTCCTAAAACTCAAGACACAGTAGCACCGTCTAACGTAAATATCCATCCAGCCGTATACTTGGATTTGGATTCTACATTGTTCCATGTTGCACCACTATATCCTTCTATTATAGCAGGGTATCCTTTATAAGATAAACCATATGTAATGGTTCCTTTCAATTAAGCTAAAACTCTAGAAATAGCTTTCTAATGTTTGAAACCTGGATTACTCGTAAATCGACATAACATGCTTATAGCATGTGCTATGTCTGGTCTAGTGCAATGCATAGCATAAATAAGACTCCCAATAATACTAGAATATTCAAGTTGAGAAATGGTACGTTTAGTATTCTTTTCTAATTTAATACTAGTATCTAAAGGAGTAGGTGCTGGTTTGTCATTATAATGACCATACTTTCGGAGGAACTTCTCAATGTAATGAAATTGTGTTAGTAACAAGTGCCCCTTATTCCTAATAATTTTAATTTCTAGAATTACATCAGCTTCTCGTAGATCTTTCATATCAAACTTAGAAGATAGAAACTTCTTAGTTTCATTCACACAAGATATATTGGAACCAAATATTAGCATGTCATCAATGAATAAACATATTATAACATAATTTTTGTTGTCCGATTTGCTATAAATACATTTATCAGCATCATTAACAATAAATCCATATAACAATGATATTTTATCAAACTTCTCATATCGTTGCATGGGTGCTTGCTTCAAGCCATAAAGAGACTTTACTAATTTGCAAACTTTCAACTTTTGGCAAGGGGTTTTGAAACCTTCAGGTTGTTCTATATTATATCTCTTCTTCTAAATCTCCATTTAGAAACACAGTCTTTACATCCATTTAACGTACGATCAATTTATGAATTGATGTAAGTGCTATTAAACAGCGTATATAAGATATGCGATCAACTAGAGCATATGTATCAAAATAATCTACTCCATTTCTTTGCTTATATCCCTTAGTAATTAATCTGGCTTTAAACTTATCAATGGATCAACTTTTTCTTAAATATCCATTTACATCTTATAGGTTTTGCACCAGGAGGTAAATCAGTCAAAACCCAAGTTTGGTTTAACAGTATGGGATTCATTTCATCATTGATAACTTCTTTCCAGAATATTGAATCTCTGGAACTCATAGCCTCAGAATAAGTATTGGGTTCATCATCGACGTTCATGACGTATCTAGTCATATTAAGGACTTCGTCTTTACTGCCTTCTAAGATATGTAATGAAGTTAGGACCATAGTCCTCCTCTATTCTTGCTCTTTTACTTCTCCTTTGTTCAGTACTATTATCTGGTACTAATATTTCCTTGCTGTTTTGAGTAGAAGCATAATCATCATCATTGATGTCATCAATCGTATTAGGTTCTGGACTAGATGATCTCAATAGAATCTCAACAATTTGATTTTTAAAGAATTATACATCTATGGATTCTATAACTTCTAAGGTGTTAAGAATTAGGAACCTATAAGTTATAATATTAAGTGAATATCCTATGAAAACACATTTAAATGCCCTATTTCCTAACTTTGGTCGTTTAGGGTCTGGTTTTCTAACATATGCCAAACAACCCCAAACTTCAAGTCTTGTAAGATTAGGCTTCCTATTAAACCATAATTCATAAGGGGAAATATTATTCTTTTTAAGTGGTACTCTATTTAAGATATAACATGCAGATAGCATAACATCACCCCATAGGTTATAAGGTAAGTTTGAACTTATGAGCATGACATTAACCATTTCTACTAAAGTTCTATTTTTTCTTTCAGTGACACCATTTTGTTGTGGTTTATATGTGGCAGTGCATTGGTGAACTAAACCATGTTGTTTACAAAATAAGGTGAATTCATTTGATAAATATCACCACCTCGATCTGAGTGTACTACTTTTATTTTAACTCCTGATTGTATTTCGACCTCTGCTTTGCAAATTTTAAATTTATTAAAGGTCTCATCTTTAGTTTTCATTAGATATACATATGCATATCTAGTATAATTATCAATAAATGTTATGTAGTATTGGTTACCATCATAGGTGATATGGCTTTTTAAGTCACCCACATCACTATATACTAAATCAAGCAAGCCAGTTTTCCTTTCTATAGATTTAAAGGATTTTTGGTGTATTTTTGTTTGAACACATATTTCATATTTAGAGATAGTATCCAAATCACAATTGGAAATTAATCCTAATTTATGCATATTTTTAAGGGAATTATAATAAACATGTCCTAGTCTACCCTACCATAAACTAATAGAATCAATAATATAAATAGAAGATTGCTTTATTAGATTCAACTTAACTATGTCGTTACAAGAGTATCCTTGTTCAATGAATTTGTCGTTCTTGGACAACACTAACTTATTAGACTCATACACCATCTAGAATCCTCCTTTGTTAAGAAAGTATCCAGAGACCAAATTCTTGTACATATCGGGTACATAAAATACATTAACTAATGTAAGTAACTGTAAGTTCTATAGTGCATTTTCCCAAAAATTTACTTGGAACCTTATTTGCTCCATTAACCTTGTCGACTTCTCCATTATTTTTTTATAAGCCTTAAATAGATTATGGACTTTACAAGTGTGAATGGTTGATCCAGTATCAAACCACCAATCATTACCAGTTTCACTAATGAAGTTCGCCACTTGCACTACAGCCATAAGCGAGTCTTCGACCACATTCACCCTTTGTTGTTTCTGCTACTGATGGCAGTCTTGGGCATAGTGGTCGAGCTTGTTACAATAGCAATAAACACCTTTCTTTTTGTTGTTCGAATTTTTCTTCTTAAACTGTATCTCATTCTTAGGCTTTAGCTTGTCAGTAATTTGAACATTGTTTGCCTTAGAATGAGACTCGATTTGCGGATTAACATCTGGTTCGCACTTACAAGAATCCTCTTCAATACGAAGATGACGCTGTAAACTGACTAAATCATAATCTATTTTCGCATGCTTTAATTTTTCTTATAATCATTCCAAAAATTTGGAAGTCTTGAAATTATAACTCCAATAATAAAAGTTTAGGGAGATTTATTCCAGCATCTTTAAGTTGATTCACTAACAGTAGGATTTTGCTTACTTGTCCAACTATGGACTTGTTGGCAATCATTTTGAAATCCATAAAATTGCAAATAAGGAATTTTTTTGTTACTTGCCTTGGATATGCGGTATTTTCTTTCTAGTGCAGCCTAAAATGCCTTTGCAGTTTCCGAAGTCCTATGTGCAATGTAGACAGGAGTATATAATGCATTCAGAATGTGCCCTCTACATAAAAAATCATCCTCTTTGCGCTTTGCACATTTCACCTTTAGAGCATTATCATCTTTGTCAGTTTCATTGGGTATTACTTCCAAGCCATCTTTCAAAATGTAGAAAAAATTTATGCTGATCAGGAAGAATTTCATTGTCTCCTGCCAATGATTAAAATTGTCTCCATCAAGCCGCTCCAATCGAGTTAAATGTTGATTCATGACTTAAAGGGCGCTCGAACCTTCGACGGTTGAAGAATATTATTTGAAAATTGTTGGGAAATTTGTGGTTCGAGTCGAATTCGATGAATATAATGTCGTACTTCTAACTTCAAGGATCTATGGAATAGAATCTTTCGGACAATAGTTCAACCCAGTAGGTACAAACGGGTTATCAAACTATCGACTTTCAAGATTCAATGAAGTCTTGAAACAGCGTAACTAGATTCAAAATTTGTACAGTTTTGATCTGGTCAAGAACACTTTATTCTAATCTAAAATGACGCAAAATATGGAGGCAGAACAGAGTGAAGAAATGAAATGCAGTCTGCAACGCCGCACAAGCGTGACAAATTTGACTGGATTTGCAACACCTTGCAGGCGTCACATATCTGTTGATACGAGAGTGTTCTGTAACACTCCAATGACATTGCAGATTTGCGTGGGAAGAAGAAGGAGATTTTTTTTATACTGAATAAGAGTTCTGGCCGACCTATAGGCTGAAATCCAGCCCATTTCTATTTCCAAAAAATTATTATTGTCGTACCCATACCCGTTTCGGTCAGTCGGACGGACGATGGAGGCGGTGCGCGCGTGTGTATGGTGATTATGCATGACTTTCCACATCTCAAAAAAGCACACATTTGAGAGCCCTAAGGCCCCAAGTCCCTAATGAGAAACCCGTACTTAAACAAGTATGGTTCCCAATATCCCAACACATGAGACTTTGTTTTTCTTCTTTCTTCCCTCTTCTTTTCTTCTCTCTTCATGAAAACAAAAACAAAGGAAAACTTGAAAATATCCAACAGACATCGACATGAGCAGGACGTATGATTATGAAATTCTCGTTTTCTATTTCATTCTTTAAAGTTATTTATGTTATTAATTTTTACTTTGGTACTAATAAAATTTTAGGCTGTCATTTTTAAAGTAATAAAAATGTTATTTCCCTGAACTATAATAAGAGAAATTTAGCATATGTAACTCATTTAAGGACTACTTGCTTATTCGGTAATAAAATGGCTTTTAACTAGAATAATTACTATGATAGCTTAACCAGCCATTGATTTCAACTCCCATCAAAGGGCAGGCAGTGTAAGGCCAAAGTCCATTGTCCAAAACAGGTTTGAGTTAACTAATATTTTTAACACAACAAATCGATTTTCTGTTTTTGGTGAGTTTGCCGAAAATGAACAAAATGATGAGGCGTTGGAGATAGTGTTTTGGATAGGTGGAAAGGATGAGCCTATTTGTTCTAGCGCTGAAGTTACTAAGATAGATGGCAATATTTTGTGTCATCGGAATGTGACAAAGTACGTAAAATTTTGTGTGGAAGGAGATGTTTTTGGAACACGGTTGTTCGTAGGCCAAGATGGGACTTGAATGTAAGTGCTTATTAAAGATATTCGCTTTTCTTTCAAAATTCAACAGGTTTGAACTAGTATTTTTTGTATTTAATTGGGAAGAAATGTCATTTAGAATTTCTGTATGGTATCATTGATATGAAGTTTGTGTTGATATCACTTCCCCTTGCTGGTAACAACTACCATGAAGTTTATTATACTCATAATATTTATTCTACTACCATGAAGTCTGAAATAAAAAATTAGTTTATTATACTGTTTTAAAATTTTCTATCATAAACCAACTTTGTTTGATGCTCATAATGCAGTTTGCCGAAGTTTTGATTCAGAGACAATGCACATAATTGAGGAGTTGCGAAATACCATTCAGAGATAATGCTCATATTTGTTATACTTTGTTTGGCTGCAGTTTAAGCTATGAGATGGAATGTACTATGTTAAAGTGGTCCATGGTTATCATGCCCCCGTTTTGCAACTACATTTGTAAGAGTGTATAGTTAGATAATATCTTGATGATGTTTGAATTAATGAGTTGATATGGTAATTGTATGTGCTTAGTGAATGAAATCAGTTAAGAAGATCAGTATGTATAAGCGATTGAAAAAATTAATGTATTGTTTTGGTTTTCTTTGATTTGGTTATTTGATTTGTTTGATATATTAGTTTTGCAGATGTTAACGCTAAAATTTGAACGCTAACACCCCGGTGTGTAAAGTGTAGTTGTGAAAGCACCACTCGATGATTCGGGAACAGAGTATAAGTAGAAAACCACAGAAAAAGCAGTAAATAACGGCGGTTTTATAGTGGTTCGGCTCAATAGTTTTCCTACGTCCACTCTGAATATCTTTATTGATGATTTCGTTACAAGTCGATACAATTCTTCCCAAGTACAATACACTTTGAATTACTAAACACTTTGAACGTTTAGCTTAAACTTCAATGTAAGGGAAGGTCTTCAAATCCATGTCGGATGTATGAGATTCCTTCTTGAAGTTGTTCACGGCGTTCTACGTGTCTTGAAAGCTTTGAGTGTCGAGTCGGTTTGGAATGTAGCAGGGTATCGGCGCTTGGAGAGAATCATCCAAAAGTCCTTTGAATGTTGGAGGTGGTCGCATATTTATAGGTGTGATTCTGGGCAGTAGTTTTTCTCTCAAGTCATGAGTCGTGCACGACTCATGGAGAGTCGTAAGTCGCGCTCGACTCAAGGTTCAAGAGTCAACAGGCAGTGGAGTAAGTGAAGTGGTTCTGAGCTTTTCTTCGTTCATTTGGATACAAGTCCGAACTCGTTCACGAGTTAAGAGGTCACGGTTTAAAGTGAAGCGGCACTAAAATCTTGGCTCTGCAGTTTTAGGTCGTGTATGACTTAAACTAGGTCATAAGTCGTCGACGAGTCATCTTATTACGGCATGGTATTGAACTTGTTCTCTAAGTCTTAGGTCGTAACGTCTTTAAGTCGTGGACTTTCTTAAGTCGTGACATTCTCTAAGTCGCTTAGGTCTTAATCCTGTTAGGTCGTTAGCTCCTTAACCCGTAAGCTTTCCCTGAGACATGACATATCTTAAGTCGCAGAGGCTTTAAGTCATGGATTTCTCTGAGATGTGAGTCGCTTTGTTTGCCTAAGTCGTTTACGACTCATGCTAGGTCGTAAGTCATGGACAGCTTTAGGTCGTTAACTTATTTCCCTCTTGAGTCAGGCCATCTCTTAAGTCGTAGATTTCCTTAAGTCGTAGACTTCTTGGTCCGTTTCAATTCTTAAGTGGTCTGGACCTTAAGTCGTTAACTCGTCCAGACCCTAAGTCGTGTACCCCCCTTGATCCATTGAGTTGCTGTTCCCCTCGAGTCGTTGAGTCGGCCATTTCTTTAACACGTTAAACCGTTAAGTCGTACCATTCTTAAGTCGTAGATCGTCCATAACTTGAGTCCTTAACTTGTTAAGTCGCAGAGTGCTTTTAACTGTTAGATCATGGTGGCCTCAAGTCATGAGTCGTTGTCTTAACGGGGTTAACATTTGCCCCTCGAAGCACACGCCTAAGTCGTAGGTCGTGTGCTTCGACTTTCCTTAACTCGCTTGTGCCGTTTCAAGTTCCGCTGTCTTGGTGTATAAAAGGCTTGAGCCGTTTCTCTTATTTCTTTCTGCTCACTATCAATCTCCTAAGTCGTATCCGCCATTAACATCTCTTCAAGCGTCCTGTCGTGTTCGCCATCAGCCTCTCTCCGAGCTTACTACGGCGATCCTGACTTGATTTACTTCCAACCATCTCCAGTTTCATATCACGTGAGCAATTTTCCCCATTTTCCAATCGCCGATTATCATTGTCAATCTTTGAGCCCCGTCTTCCGTCTCTGATTTCCCCCCTTTAACTGTGCGAGTATTGTTGCATTGGTCGTCGAAGAACTCGAAGTTTGTTTGATTTGACTTAAGACGACTCGTGATTTGTGACGATTCGGTGGTGTGGCAGAACTGGGGTTGTTGTCGATTGAGAGATTATCGGGCTAACGGGTTAAGTGTTAAAGGGTTAACGGGTTAGGTGAGATGTTGTGAGATTTTCACAACTCTGCCGATTTGCACAATTCTCAAAGTAACTGACTTAAGATCCCTTACGACCTTAATTACGCACGACTTAACCCTTCAGGTTGTGTTTGTTTCTGGACGACTTAAGACTTAGCTTCATTTGTACTCCATTGCTTTGTCTTGATTTGAGATTTTCATAACTTGGCCTTAGGGTTGTGAACAATTTAGTCCTGAGTCGTAGCCGAGTTAAGACCTCGAGAGACCCACTCCATTTTAAACCGAAACCTTTTCTTCTCAACACGTCTTGCGGCTTATAGGTCCAGCGATTCAATGAGCCAACGACTTAACTTGCAGGAAGTCTTGTAAGTCGTGGGCGACTCAACCTTTAGATCGTGGACGACTCAGCACTTAGATAATCTTTTACGGTCGAATTATTTCCTTTAGCCTAAGCCAATTTCATCCCTCTGTTAGGTTGAGAACGACTTAGGGCTTAGAGGATTTTTGGACTGCGACTAAATGGCTAGAACAAAAATTTGAAAACTTCAAGATGTCGTCGAAACTTGATTGTACTTCCAATTTGAATTGCCAGAATATACTGCTTGAACTTTGTTGCGTTTCTTTACAGATTATTCTAACTTTAACGCTATCAACCTGTTAAACACAACACTTACAGAAAAATGGGACAAATATACTGCCATCGACTGCCCACGTCAAATGACAGATTAGTTAATAACAGATAATTAACTCAAATAAATTGTGTGAACGAAGTGCTTTCATCAATTTCAAGTAAAATATTAAAGCAACACTGAAATAGTCAATTGAAACTGACCAGCCTGCACTAATATTATGCTTGAACTTTATATTAACAAGTTCTGAAATTTTGTAATCGATCAATCATCGACTAGTTTAATTCAAGTTATATTTACTTGCTATTTTTATTAGTTTTGCACAACACTTCACACTTTTAGGAAACGTGCACCTTCACATTTGAATATCCAGTTGCTTGTGTAGAATGACTTCTCAGGAAGAAGATACAACGGTTCAGACTGGAGAGGCAACTGTTATTCTGGCTCCTCTGGTCAATCCTCCCGAAAGAGCCTCTTCTACTTTATCGTACAGAGTTTTTCGCCAATTGTGCGCTCAGTTTGGCATTGCTGAATCAGATGTCATTCTTCCCGAGAGAAGTAACATTGCTGACATAGCACCCCCTGGCTTTGTAACGGTCAATCGACAAATGTGCCTGAGTGGGGGCGTTCCTCCTTTCAATGACTTTTTCCAACAACTTCTTCGTCAATTGGCCATCGCCCCATCCCAATTACACCCCAATGGCTATGCCATTTTAATGGGGTTGTGTGTACTGTTTAGGAGGACGCTTGATCGATTCCCAAGCTTTGACGAGATTTGCTTACTATGCTCTTTCACCAGGACTAAAGATCACCCCCCTATTACTGTCGTGAGAAGTGCTCGAAATCGTAAATTGATCATCGGTCTTCCTGACAGCGCTCATGGGTTTTTGACTCAATTTTTCTATGTCCGTTGTCCCCCGGGGTTTTACGCTGTATGGAGGGAAGGAAGTAAGATTAACCATTCTTACTATGTTTGTTATCCGACTTTTGTGAGACTGAATTGTTAAGTGTTAACTCCGCTTCTCTCTTTTTTTATTTTCAGCGCTCCCCCCTCCTTCTAGGGATCCCAGTCATAAGCCAACTTTCGAAAGGCTCAAGGCCGTGCCAGTTGAGGAGAGAGACATTCAATTTCTGTTGAAAGACGAGTTTTTGCATCAGTACGGACTTTTGCATACTTCTCGTTCTACTCATCCTCATGAAATCCCAGACTCCCCAGCCAGAGCGTCGGATGCCCCAGCTTCTACTGACACATCTATACCAAAAGGACCTACTCCCGAGGCTTCGCTAGTGAAGTGCTCCACCTCTGTTGATATTGCGGGGCCATCTGACGAACTTGCCCCGGTTATTGAGGAAGAAGAGCCTCAGGGATCTCCCCGACGTTCACAGAAATCTGGCGAAGAAGCCGAGAAAACTAGCCTTGTCAAGCAGAGCAGGGACGATACTTTCGAAGGGTTGAGCGACCTCTTTGCCACCTCGCAAGAGATTTTTAAAGATGATCCTATCACTACCGGGGTTTCTTCTTCAGTAGTCGAAGCGACTTCTATCCTGCAACAGACTTCGTCAACTCAAGAGTTGACGCTAACTATTACACCCACAACTACTCCTCAATTAAAGAGTGGTTCGTAGTTTGATGAGCGTAGTTTGCACATCACACACACTTAGAATTTTTCAGTACTTTTATGCTCCTGACTTTTTGTACTTTAAAGAATTCTAAAATTTAGCTCTTTTTTATTTCAGATCCTCCGATGGGGCGCAGCGGATCCTACTATGATGATTTTCAGCGCTACGGGAGGCGTAGCCAATATGATTACAGGCGTTACCTCCCCTCTTACAGAGAATCTGATGAAGAAAGAGCCGCTTGAAAGGCTCAAGAGAAGAGGGCTCAAGAGGAGCGTTACGAAAGAAGAGAGAGGGAGGAGCGCCACGATTCTTCGCAGAGAGGCGACAATTCCCATAAAAGAAAAACCCATAATGACAGAGGAAAAAGTCATATGGTTGAAGATTCGAGCAAGCGAGCCCGACATGGTGAGAAGCACACCTCTACAACTCCTGAAAAGATTACTGCCCCTGCCTCGCTTGACATTCCTTCCGGCTCTCCCGTTCTCGGGAAGACAGACATCCAAACAATAATTAGCAGGCCCAAATTCCAAGTCGGACCGGGTCCGGCCACTTTGCAAAGTCGGTTTCCACAGTGGTGTCTGAAGGGAGTGAGGTTTGACCTTGACTTGGTTCCCATTGACAAGTCTGCCGTGTTACGAAATCTCGACGCCGTCAAGCTTGATATTGAGAGGATGTCAAACTGGCAAAAACTTGTCGACGAGCTTCAAAGGGTTAATCGTGCAAACATAGAGGCCATGCTCACTATGGAAAATGATAAAGCCGAATGGCAAAAGGTTCTTGAGCAACATGACACTGAAATGAGGAGCATTGCTTCTTACAACGAAGAGCTTGAAGCAAAAGTTGCGGAACTGAAACAAGAGCTTGCTGCTTCCTCTACTTCTTATTCTCAAAAAGAAGAAGTGCTCCTAAAACAAGTGAGAGACGCTCATGCCAGCCAAAGAGATGGCGAAGACAGGCTTGAAGTGCAAAAAAGAATTAGTGAGGGCTATGTTGCTGATATTGAAGAGCTTCGGAAGAAAAACAGCTCCCAAGAGGCGGAGATTCAAATGCTTAAGCTTCAACTTTCTAAAGCTGAAATGGAGCGTGATGAGGCCGTTGCCGGCAAAATTGCAGCTGAAGAATCTCACGAGGCAACGAGGACCAACATCAGCTCAACGTTATTTGATTTCTACCTGCATAGCATCTTGGGGCGCGGTAGCCTCGCCTTTCTAGGCCCCGAGTATGAAATTACTCTGGCTGAAGTTTGGGAGGCCGCACTCGATATGCTTGGTGGTAACGGCGCTGGCTATGCTGAGTCAGCTCTTGAGGAGCATTATCTTGATGATGATGCTCGTGCCGCTCTCGCCAGGGGGAGAGAACAGCTTGCAAAATTAAGGGCCGAAACAGCGGCAGGAGAATATTCAGGAAAAATCATCTCAACTGCTCCAATTCAACCTTCTCCTTCAGCCGAAATTGACATTATCGGTTCTAGTTCTCATTCCCCATCTCCTACTAAAGTTACCACCGAGATCACAAGCATACAGGGTGGAGATGAAGGCGGTGAGAGTGCTGAGGCACAGGCTTACGAAGTTGATGTCAGGGAACTGACTTCTGCAGGTAACCCTACTGACAATCTTGCCCAAGTAGACTGCTCATCTGTTTCTTACGAGCTTGATGGGCTTTTTGACTACTTCTTGAATCTCAGCGAACCTTTATCTCCTCTTTTTACTGACTTGAACTTTTTTCCTTCTGTAGAGAAAACGTCGGGCATTGTTCAAGCTTCCCCACCTCCAATTATTCCTCCTCCATCTATTCAGGTGACTCCTCCTTCCGCCTCGCAACCGGGATCACAAGAGGAGCAAATAGAAGCTCTTCAAGACTTGGATGATCCCATTGCTTCACAAGAACACAAAGGAGAAGAAACTGAAGGGAGTGAGAAGACTCCAGAAGCAACTGGTTCCGATGATGAACCATTAGCTAAACTTCTTTCTCCAGGGAGTGGGTCTTCCTCCAAGAAGAGGGGAAAGCAGGGAGTTTCCAAGAAGAAGAAGAAGAAGGGATCTTTAACTGGCGAAGAAGAGATGGAAGAAAGTCCGACTGAGCCCCTTTCTCCTTCATCCCCTACCCTTACAAGCCGGCCTAAAAAGTTGGTTATTCGGCCAGGTGCGGGCTCAAAAGGTGGGCGGAAGAAGAAATGATGGCTCTGGTTCTGTGGCTTTCATATCGCTTTTTGCCTTTTTTGCATGTACTGACCGGAAATTGTGCGGGTACCGGCCCCCCGCTTTTCTTTTGCTTTTTACTTTGGAACCTGTACCTGTATAAAATTCTAATAGTGTTGAATAAAATGATTCT
Organism: Allium cepa; assembly: GCA_030765085.1. Classification (NCBI taxonomy): domain Eukaryota; kingdom Viridiplantae; phylum Streptophyta; class Magnoliopsida; order Asparagales; family Amaryllidaceae; genus Allium; species Allium cepa. The sequence goes on along the minus strand of CM060942.1, from coordinate 377,643,321 downwards.
TTTTCTTTGTACAAACTTCTGTATGTATCTGAGAATGCATTTATTATTCATTTTTGTACAAGTTTCTTTGTATGATATTGTAGTGAGCTTGTGGTATATATTGTTCGAGCGCAATTTTACCGATGTAGTTATACCATGTTGCCCCTATACCATAAGCTCATTGTAATATTTTATTTTATGAGGAACTTGTACTTTTATTTTTTAGAGAATAATTATTCCACATTTGGAGGAATATTATTTCGTTAAAAAACAGAGTACAAATAAGTTTCTACGCTTCATCCTTCGAAGATATCACTTTTTATTTTGTGCATATACACATTTTACTGAATGAAATCTTCTATGTGGTAAAGCGGGTATTTGAAAGGTACTTCAACTTCTTTTTGAGGAAGAGAATTTTATAGAATAAGTAATTCATTCTTCCTTTGAAAGTTATTCTTTAAAAAGTTGCACCTCTTGAGGAAGACTTTTTCACGTTTCAACACCTGGAAGTTTTATTTCAATCTTGGTGAAACGTGTGCCTCCGAAGAGGTCTTTCTGCTTGATTGTGCCTCCGGGAGGAGGTCTTTTCATTTCTGCCTCTGGGAAGAGGTCTCTTTTTTTTTTTTTGCATTTCAACTCTGGTGAAGCGAAACTCCGAAGAGCGGCTATTGCACTTCAACTCTTGGTGAAATGGGCCTCCGAAGAGGGCTTTTATTTTGTTTTGCATTTCAACTCTGGTGAAGTGAAACTCCGAAGAGCGGTTGTCACACTTCAACTCCTGGTGAAATGGACCTCCGAAGAGGGCTTTTATTTTGTTTTGCATTTCAACTCTGGTGAAGTGAAACTCCGAACAGCGGCTGTTGCACTTCAACTCCTGGTGAAATGTGCCTCCGAAGATTGCTTGGAAGTTACTCTCTCATGGTTGGAGGGTCATGACTCCTCCAATCTTTTTTGTTGAGTAGAGAACTTTCTTTTTTGCGGCATATGCCTCGTTAGAGGTCTTTATCCTCCGAAGAGTTGTGCCTCCGAAGAGGACTTGTGCCTCCGAAGAGGGCTTTAGTTGTTCCTTGTCCACTTGCTTATGCCTTTTCAGCGATCCTCTATTTTTTCTTTTCAAGCTCGCACTCCCTTCTCTTACAAGTAGTTTGTTTAATCCAAAGAAGTGTACTTCATTGCTAGGCCAGTTCGCGAGAACGGGCATAAGCTTCTTAATTGGATGTTTGTTTGTTCAAACTTCTCAATTTATTAGCTAGAGCCCGTTTTCGGCGAAATCATTGGCCGTTCAATTGAGGCACTTCTTATCTAGGATTTAAATTCGGGGCTTTTGTGACTTGGAATTTGTTTGTTGAATGATAACAAGAATCACTTGGTCTTGTAATGTGCAAGTTTTATTTTCGTTGCCTGCAAAAATTTAAATCGACATTTCAGCAATACATTTAATGTACTTTTCATATCGAAAATAAAGCAAACATGTAATAATAATAAGGAACACAAGATTTATAGTGGTTCGGCCAAGAATTCGGGCCTACATCCACTTTATAGTCTTTCATTATTCACTTGCATCGGTTTTACAATTGCTTTCAATTACAAGAATCATACATTCATATTTTTTTTTTTTTACAATATTTCAACAAAGCTTTCAAGTAAAGTATGGACGCAAGTGATTGCTGTTCCAAGCTCTTGGAATTTGATCTCCTTCGACAGTAGTGAGTTTGAATGTGCCGTCAAGAAGCTTCTGACCTATGACATATGGTCCTTCCCAATTTGGCCCAAACACACCTGTCGCCGTCATAATTCTCTTCAGGACTAGATCTCCAATCTCAAAGCTGCGTTGGCGAACTTTGAAATTGAAATGTCTGGCTATCCTTTGCTGATGGGCTGCGATTCTGAGCTCAGCCTCTTCTCTTTTTTCATCAAGGAGATCTAGCGCCTCAAGCTGTAGTTTTTAATTCCCCGCTTGATTGAAATGGATTCTTCTATGTCAAGGGACCTCTGTTTCTACCGGAATCATTGCTTCTGACCCGCATGCCAATGAAAACGGAGTATGCCCAGTCGCAGTTTTGTGGGTAGTTCTGTATGCCCATAGTGCTAGTGGTAGCTTATCGACCCATCCACCTTTTGCTCTTTCAAGTTGCTTCTTGATGGTTGACTTGATAATTTTATTTACTGCTTCCACCTGTCCGTTTGCCTGCGGATGAGCTACTGCTGAGAAGCTTTTTCGGATTTTGAATCGTTTGCAAAAATCTTGAAATTCTTCACTTTCGAACTGAGTACCATTGTCTGTAATTATCTTTTGAGGCACACCATACCTGCAAATGATACTTTTAGTCACAAAACTTATCATCTTTTTAGAGGTGATAGTAGCCAGTGGTTCAGCTTCTGCCCATTTAGTAAAATAATTTACAGCAACAATGGCATATTTGATCCCAGACTTGGGCGTTTGCCTACGTCCACTCTGAATATCTTTATTTGATGATTTCGTTACAAGTCGATACAATTCTTCCCAAGTACAATACACTTTGAATTACTAAACACTTTGAATGTTTAGCTTAAACTTCAATCTAAGTGAAGGAAAACTACGCGCATCAAACTACGAACCACTCTTTAATTGAGGAGTAGTCATGGGCGACTCAACCTTTAGATCGTGGACGACTCAGCACTTTCGAAGGGCTGAGCGACCTCTTTGCCACCTCGCAAGAGATCTTTAAAGATGATCCTATCACTAGACAATAGCAATGTAATTTTTGAACTGTTTATAGTATGCTGCTATTTTTATTCCATTATTAATGTTTATCTGTTTTTTGCTTTAGTTGCAAAATATGTTTAGAATTTTTATTTTTATTTTACATTCTTTTTATTACAACTGCCAATCTTAGTTGTGAAATAGTCTTTTACAACTGTCAATAGCAGTTGTAAAAATGTTTTTTACAATTCCCAATAGCAGTTGTAGAAATGTGTTTTACAACTGTTTTAAGCAGTTGTAAAATACTTAGTTTACACCTGTTAAACACTGTTGTAAAGGATATGGCTCTATTATAACTTAGGATATAACGACTGACTATCGTCCGTTGTAATAGGTCTATTACAACTGTTTTTGACAGTTGAGAAAGGGTGTTTTTGTTGTAGTGAGATAATTTATTTCAAATCTCAATAATTATCATAATGTTTGCAATGTTCTGTTGTTACTATTCCACTATTTTAAATTCAAATAACAACATTCAATACCATTCATAATTACGACTTTTAGGACATCATGTGCTAGATTTTTTCTATAAATTAGGTGTTGCAACTTAGAAATAAAAGTTCAATGTAACTACACTGCAATAATATGACTAAACATTTATGCACAACATTTTCTCTTAAAATCATTTTCAACAAATTGTACAAGTTTGACACGTTCAAGGGAAAATTATTTGCATAAATTTAGCCATATTTTTTGCGCCCAAATCAAGTGTAGCTCGTTTAAATTTTTCTAAGTTGCAACACCTTCTTTTTGTTAGTTTGTATTTTTAATTCTATTGTTAACTGATAAAGAATGAATTTGTTAATGAAGTTTATCTATTATATCATCTTTTAAGTCATATTAAGATTTATTAATATTCGTAAACGTACGTTTTGAACTTGTAAATAAAATTTATTTGTTTAATCTTATTTTTAAGTGATATTAAGATTTGTTAATATCTTTAAAGGGGCGTTTTGATTTTGTAAATGAACTTTATTTACTTATCCTAATTTTAAACGATATTAAGACTTACGGTATCTGTAAAGAGACGTTTTTGACAGTTAACGTAAAAACAAAAGATTATGACAAAGAAATTACAACTATTTTTAGAAAGAGAAAAAGATATACAATTCTTTTTAGTTTTCTTTTATTCTACATAACTCCATATATTTGAATTGTTTTGTCGATCATTAGCTTAAACAATCTAAATAAATTTAATTAACTAATATTTACAAATTGGTTTAATGAATAACAAATGACAACTCGATATGTATACTACATTCTCGTATGAACAAAATGGTAAAAATAATTTACGTTCATATATATGTGTGTGTATCACATCATACCAATTTTTACATAAGCAATAATAGAATAGTTCATTCGTAATTCGTTAATCCCAATAGGTTATTATACTTACATATCAACATTTTAATGTTAATAATACTTAAATGTTTATTAAATATTACCAACTTTATTATATTTCTATATGCATTACCAAGATTGAATAAAAGTTAATGAGACCGAATATTTCTAGATGAGTTAGAAGGATTGAGCTTGAATAAAAGATAATGAGATCGAGTATTTCTATAAGCGTTGCTATTTCTGATGTGCGTTACGAAGGTTGAGATTAAATGAAAGATAACCGGACTGAATATTTGTGTGTGCGTTTCCAATATTGAAAGAATAATAATGGTATTAATTAACTTAATGGGCCCATGTGGTATTTTGTTTTCTCGCTAAAGCCTACCAATATTAAATGAATACTAATGATACTAAACTTAATGGGTCCTACATGGTATATTCTTTTTTTTTTTTCTTTCCCTAAATCAAGCAAGTGTCTCTCTATATAAGGTTTCTTAACCACAAGCTGAAAGGAAAATTTCGTTTTTAGTTTCTCTGTTTTCTTTCTCAGGAAGCCAAATTCTAATACTTCTTCGCCCACCCCAGTAAAGAGCTATGCTAGAACCATCATCAAAATTTACTTCTAATACTGAGCCACAGTTCGCCATACCACTTCAAGAGATCCTGCCTGATAATGTACATACCAACTCCCAATCCATTCCCCATAAAAAACCCATTAAGAGATCAAGCAAAATGGTGCGCATTCCCTGCTTAAACCCACAAGACAGATTATCTTTTCTAAACTCAGTTCGTAAGGTGAGAATAACTTTTGATTCTTTACGACTTTTATTCTCTCATGAAAGGGAAGCTCATCAACGTGCAGCTTCCTTAATGAACGCCTGTGGTTTATGGTTGAACCGCGACAAAAGAATTATCGGGTCCATTCCAGGAGTCAACGTGGGCGATATATTCTTTTACAGGATGGAACTACTTATTATCGGCTTGCATGGTCAAAACATAGGTGGTGTTGACTACATCTCAGCTGCCAGTAGTGGGTGTGGTGAACCAATTGCAACCAGCATAGTTGTCTTAACCAGGGACGAACACGATTATGATAAAGCTGACGAGTTCATTTACACAAGTCCTCCTAAGCAAAGTCAAAGGGCGAATAAGCACTGTGCAGGCAGGAAGTTAGAAGAGGACATTCTTGCTTTAAAAAGAAGCATGACTGATGAGGTTGAAGTTCGAGTTATTAGAGACATCATTTGTGATTGTAGCCCAACCAAAAAAGTTTATGTGTACGACGGGGTTTATAAAATTGTACAATGGTGCAAGGAAGAAGCGGCAAAATCCGGGTTTTATATTCATAAGTTTAAGCTTTTGAGAATCAAAGGGCAAGAAGAAACAGGTAGCTCAAAATTTACTAGAGCCACAAATTTGAAAGTTTGTCCACTGTCAGTGAGGCCGAATGGTTATTTGAGTTTGGATATGTCCAAGGGAAAAGAAAGATTCCCAGTACTGCTGTTTAACGATATCGACGAGCTAGTTGACCCTTTATGGTTCCAGTATGCTAATCAACCATTATTTACAAAGCATACATTTGAAAAAGTGTTCAAGAAAACTAGACACGGCTGTGAATGCGTAGCTAGTTGTGGTGCAGATTGTTATTGTGTGACATTGAATGAAGGAGAGCTGCCCTATGACGAAGATGGGATTCTAAAAAGAGGAAAACCTGTTATATACGAGTGTGGACGTTGGTGTAGGTGCCCACTTAATTGTGGCAACAGAGTTAGTCAAGGAGGCATGAAGAAGAACTTTGAAGTGTATAGAGATTTGACTACAGAATGGAGCGTCAGGTCATTGGATTTCATCAGAGCTGGGTCATTTTTATTTGAAATGAATGGACTAGTGCAACCTAAGAAGGAAGTGACACTGAATACTGTAGAATGTGAGAGAAGTTTGGTTTACCCAAACGAATTTCCAACTAGATGGAGAGAATGGGGAGATACATCGGACGTAATTCCAGATAATAAGCCGCGTGATCTTCCTTCTTTGCCTGAGCTAGAATTTGTAATTGACGTCTCGACGAAGAGAAGCGTTTCTAGCTATTTGAGTCACAGTGGGGTCAGCCCAAATGTATTTGTACAATATGTACTTTATGATCATCATCATCATGCCTATCCTCACCTTATGGTGTTTGCTTCTGAAAATATTCCACCTCTCAGAGAACTTAGCTTCGACTATGGAAGATAAATTGAAATTTTGAAGGATGATGGGTTCTTGATAATTTTGGATGGAGGAACCGACTACTCCATTTGATCCTTGGTATGTTTTTCGTATACGATGGCACAATAAATGATTTTTTTGGTAACTTTTATTTTACATTTTCTTCTCTATTGATAATATTCTCTATTGATTCTTTGTAAGTCTACCAAATATAAGCATACAGGCAAATTGTAAACTTCTGTGATCGTTTCTTTTTTGGTTGAAACTACATGTTTTCCATATTTTGACTAGGAGGCCATTGACTGATTGATATGGCATGTGTGCAGCTTTTATTTTTCTTTTTTTCTTTTAGACGCTTGATTATTTCTACTTGAACACATGGCCCAACTTTATTGTTCTGTAAACAATGTATTTTCCAAGCAAAATCCCAAATTGGAAAAGGTGTCAATTTTATTTTTGCTAATCTGTGTTTCGCTTTAAATCTTATACTTTGATACTGTTTAATTACTCTTCATGTCAAGCAACCAGAAAATTAATCTAACAAAAATCCATTGATCTTTTCTGTCTCTTTATTATCTATCCCAAAGTCCTAAAAATTTCAATCCTTCGTTATATCAAATTTGATTAATTTGATGGAGCCCGCCATGTTTGATGAATGGCGTTATGGCCGGTGATTAAAAATGAATGATTATTATCATTGCGGCATATGGGGACGGGCTGAAGGGGAACAAAGGGATTGAATTCCTCATTATATACCATGGAACTATAAAATTAATCACAATTTTAAAGCCATATTTATTACCTTAATATTAATTCAAATTACTTGAGAACTAATTACAATTAATTGGAATTAATGATAATTCAAATCAATCTATCATAATACAATTAATTATTCTTAGAGCGCAACTTTTACACTTGCATCACTGCAATTTGAACTACTTGCTCTGGTTATTAGTTTAAATTTCAGATTTAATGAAAATAACGGTGGAACAATGAAGAAATTTGCATTAACGAATGAATTTATTATCCACTCAATAATATACGAACGTTTATTTTTGAAGAGTCCTTTATTCTTACAACAAAATTATAGGTTTATAAAAGTTAAAATAAATATTAATTCTGTTCTCCATTATTCTTAAACCATTCTTCTCTATTTCTAGGTTCCTCCTTTGAGAAAAATAAGCAGGCCCTTGTAATTTTTATAAATTGTTGATAATTGTTTTGAGTAATTGTACACCAATCGATCACAACCTTAAATTATTATAAGTTTAGTTAGACTTTACTAGTGCAACCGATAACTGTGAAAACTGATTGTTCGTTTATATACTTTTGTTAAATTAGCTTAGTTTTTCATTAATTTTAACTAAACATCAAATGATAATATATTGAAAAAAAAATAGAGTTGTAAAGAGTTAAGGAGACATTGGTGGAAAACACAAAGCAAACAACCTTAAAAAATTTGAAAAGACGTGTTAAATACACATTCCCTTAACTTTTTGACTTCACACAATTTGATTTAGCAAGTCTACAGTAGACAAATCTCTCTTACGGTGGGTTTGATAAGAAATACAGACCTCATAAATGCTATGATCTAATCCACTTAAAATTAGAAAATTTTTGATGGATTATATATTAATTAAATACTGAATTTCATGTTTGATTATGGGATTGACAAATAAGGTAGGTAAATTCAAAAGTCGATGTGGTATTACATAATTATCGTGGCTATTTTTCTCCAAAATTCGTCTAATTTGATCAAAATCCTTTTAGTACATATGTATTTCAAATTCAATTATGGTGCATATTTGTTTCTTTTCTAAAACACAAATTCCAATATTGGACCTATTGGAAAAACTTATTTAACTTTAGACTTCCTTAAGAGCTTATCACAAAATTAGGTTTATTTGGACTAGCAAATTTTTTTAGCTTCTACGTGCGGGTTTTCAAAGTGCACATGCATTATTTACTAAAGAAAAATTGCATTTGAACATTTTTTAAGTGCATATGTACAAAATGCTACTATACTAAAAATTAAATATTTTTGTAGTAAGTTTTCATGGAGGCTTAAATTTGAAATAAATTGAAGTACGCGATGGATTCATGTAAAAGCCAACAAGGAGTCGTAATATATTATGTTTTCAGCATAGATTTTGATATTGATGATGCTAATGCCGATCCATGATTCGCACATGGATTGCATGAAAACTTTGTAAAATGAAATAATAATTTACTAAACATAAATTGTAACATGCATTTTTTGCATTCAATAAAAATATAATGGTACATGATAAAATATAAAACACGGCTATGGTTGAATCTCATGTACACCTACGTATCTAGGGCTGTCAATGGGTCGGGTCGGGTCGGGTTTGGGTCGGGTCAAGTCGGGTTCGGGTTGATTTTAAATGGGTCGGGTCAACCCGTTTATTAAACGGGTCGAAAAAGCTCAACCCGAACCCGACCCGTTTATAAACAGGTTGACCCGACCCAACCCGTGTAACCCGATTATAAACGGGTCGGGTCGTAAATGGGTCAGGTCGACCCGTATAAGGTGTAAACGGGTCGTTAACGGGTCGGGTCAACCCGTATAAGGTATAATTGGGTCGTAAATGGGTCGGAACGGGTCATAAACGGGTCGGGTCAACCCGTATAAGGTACAAACGGGTCATAAACGGGTCGGAGCGGGTCGTAAACGGGTCAGCTCAACCTATATATTGTATAAACGGGTTGTTAACGGGTCAGTTTCGGGTTAGCGGGTCAACCCGAAACCCACCCGTTTATAAACGGGTCAAATTCGGGTTGACCCGAAAATGACCCGCCAATTAAATGGGTCGGGTTAACCTGCTAATTTCCGTGCGGGTTTCGGGTCGTGTAGGAAATTGACAGCCCTATACGTATCCTTCTATAGTCTATTTATCCAAATTCTATATATTTATTAAGTCTGTGCATATGATTTGTCCATAAAATTATTCCACATAATAACCAAGGTGGCATCTTATACACCTCCAAAGGAACGGAAAATTTATCCTTAATTGAATGAGTCAAACTACGTATGGCCTTTAAACTATTTTTTTAAATGCACGTAATGTATAGTTTTTTATTCAAAATTTAAAAGTACTATTTTGAAATAAAAATATATTATTTTTTATTATTATAATACATATGTATATGCATATATATACATAAGTTATAAATTATTAATCGAATAATAAATAGTTGGAAATCGCAAGAAAATAGTCCCCTCCACCTGATTCTTTCATTTTATTTTTCTCCTTAACTCCCTCTATTATTTTTTCCCATATTCTCTCAGAATTCATTATAGCATAAACGACTAGTGTCCTACTTGATAATCTTCTATTGTTTATATATATAAGTCTATTAGAAATATTTATCCAAATATATAATTTATCTAAAGATATTAACTAATATTATAATATGTAAATAATAATAAAGTTGAAGAATTATCCACTCTCTCGTTAGTTTTGAAAATTATGAGCCTCTTAATAAAGTTCTCTCCACCGTTGTAATTTAAGTCCATGTAGCGTTTTGTTTAAAAATTTATGTTTCACATTATACAACAAACATGTTTAAATACCTATTAAGTGCAAAACTTCATTTGCTTCTCTTTTTTTCTCCAACTGTATTATATTAAAGTCCCAACAATTTATAATTCCGAATCAAGTTATTATCTTTGAATAAGTATAATGTTTTTTTCATATAAATCATACTTTCCTTTACAATAAATCAATGTAATACAATCATATTTTTATCTATACTTCACTACTTTTCATTATAATTTGAAACGATTTATTATTTAGAAATTTCTCATTTTCTTGAATTGTAACAAAATGAAAAATCATTGAAATGTGGAAAAATAGGTTAATAAGCAAACATACGTCATATATTAATCTCAATAAATATGTCTAACGAAAATTGATAAAATCTTTGTTGTGAATAAACTAAATCAATGTATACATATCAATTATTTTTGCAATATAAATCGTGAAAAATAACAAAATTTGTAAAACTCATTTATTTGAGCTTTTGATTTGTCATTTTTTATTTAAAGATAAAAATTATAATCAGACAAATAACAAGTTAAATCTTGTAATACTATGTCTAAACAAATTCGTCTTCATTACACCGAGGATTGAATAGTCTACCAGTATTAAATTTAGATATTGAGTTTTTGTAGCAATACCATGTCTAATGCACGAGTTATAAACTAGTTAAGTAACAATAAAGCATTTGAATTTCATTTTACTTGTACAGCGCATCCCTAGTATTAGATATAATAGTAACCTCATATAATTATGTTGTTCAATTCTTTTTGTGTCTAGTGATAAATACTAAAATGATTCCACCTAATTAATATTCTTCTTTTATTTTATAGTCCACCTAGGGTTGATATATAGACAGCCACTTAAAAGCTAGTGCTTTAGAAAAATATTTTAATGGGAATAATACTGCTATAGATGCTATAATTTTAGAAATTTTTTCTTCCCTCACCTTAATTATCTTAAGATAATTTATTTCAAATCTCAATAATTATCATAATGTTACAACGTTTTATTGGTACGATTCAACTATTTTAAATTCAAATAACAACGTTCAATACCATTCATGGTTACGAGTGTTACGATGTCATGCTGGAATTTTTTTCTATAAATTAGGTGTTTTTTTAAACGCACATTATATACAAAAAATCACTGTGGCAACATATCACATGTCAATAAACGTTCGAACCACGCTACGTAAGTTTTGAATTTGTGACTTTCAAGAGAAAATTATTTGCATAAAATTTAGCCACATTTTTTGTGTCAAAATCAAGTGTTGCTAGTTTAAATTTTTATTTCTAAATTGCAACACCTTTTTTTGTTAGTTTGCATCTTTATTTCTATCATTAATTAACAAAGAATAAATTTGTAAATGAAGTTTATCTATTATATCTTCTTTTTAGTCATATTAAGATTAATTAATATTTGTAAATGTACGTTTTGAGTTTGTAAACAAAATATATTCGTTTGATCTTATTTTTAAGCAATATTAAGATTAGGTAATATCTGTAGACACACATTTTGATTTTCCAAACGGAATTTATTTGCTTATCCTAATTTTAAGCGATATTAAGACCTGACAATATCTGTAGAGTGACGTTTTTGGTGGTTCACGTAAATACCAAAAAATTATTACAACAAAGATATTACAACTATTGCAAGATATGCAGTTATTTTCAGTTTTCTTCTTTTTTACATAACTCTATATATTTGAATTGTTTTATTGATCATTAACTTAAACAATCTAAATAATTTTAATTAACTAATATTTCTGAGTTGGTTTAATGGATCACAAATGGAAACTCGATATGTATACTACATTCTTGTATGAATTAAATGATAAAAATAATTTACATTCATACACACACATCACACTAATTTTTAGATAAGCAATAATAGAATAGTTCATTCGTAATTCATTAATCTCAACAAATTATTATAGGTTACATGCCAAAATTTTAATGTTAATAATACTTAAATGTTATTAAATATTACTAATTTTATTATATTTATATATGCATTACCAAGATTGAATAAAAGTTAATGGGACCGAATATTTTTACATGAGTTAGGAAGATTGAGCTTGAACAAAAGATAATTGGATCCAATATTTTAGTAAGCGTTGCCATTTCTAATGTGCGTTAGCAAGATTGAGATCAAATGAAAGATAACCGGACTGAATATTTGTGTTTGCGTTTTCAATATTGAAAGAAAAATAATGGTACTAAACTTAATGGGTGTAATATGGTATTTTGTTTTCTTCCTAAATCCTACCAATATTAAATTAATACTAATGATATTAAAATTAATGCGTCCCATATGAACATATTCTTTTTCTTTTTTTTCCCTAAATCAAGCTTCTCTCTATATAAGGTTTCTTAACCACAAGCTGAAAGGAAAATTTCGTTCTTTAGTTTCTCTGCTTTCTTTCTCATGAAGCCAAATTCTAATACAATCACAAACCTCCCCCTCATCCTCTTCACCCACCCCAGAAATGATCCCATGCTAGAACCATCATCAAAATCTACTTCTAATATGAACCACAATTCGCCATACCACTTCAAGAGATCCTGCCTGATAATGTCAATACCTACTCCCTATCCATTCTTTCTAAAAAAAACCATTAAGAAATCAAGAAAAATGGTGCGCATTCTCTGCTTAAACCCACAAGATAGATTATCTTTTCTAAACTCAATTTGTAAAGTGAGAATAACTTTTGATTCTTTACGACTTTTATTCCCTTATGAATGGAAAGCTCATCGACATGCAGCTTCCGTAATGAGCGCCCATGGTTTGTGGATGAACCGCGACAAATGAATTATCGGGTCCATTCTAGGAGTCAATGTGGGCGATATATTCTTTTACCGGATGGAACTTCTTATTATCGGCTTGCATATCTATACCTTATGTGGTGTTGACTACAACTCAGCCGCCAGTAGCGAGTGTGGTGTAAAAGAAAACTGGTTAAAGAAAGCAAAGAGATTTTTGTTATTATTTCTCTCAACCATAATACAGAAATGTAGTCTACGGTTCCACTTTTATAGGGTTTACATTGGTCTTTGATAATGCAATATTGGGCTATTCACTTTTATCCCAAGCCCTGTACAATTGTTATAGATATACATCACTGCTGAGATATACTTTACTTCATAATTCGCCCCTTCAATTTGATCTAGGGTTTTCTTCTTCATCTCTCTCCGAGCCTCCATCTCTAACTCTTATTTCCTCCTTTAATCTAATGAAATTTGTCGTAGATAGCGGTTTCGTAAGAATGTCAGCTCTTTGATAGAAGGCTGGAATGTGATTAACTTTCAGTCTCTTGCTTATAACCTTCTCACGAACGAACTAAAGGTCAATTTCGATATGCTTCTTCCTGAATGTAAGATAGGGTTTGCAGTGAGGGAAACTGAGTTGAGGTTGTCACACCAGATGATAGGTGTGCTTTTGAGATCAATTTTGATTTCTTGCAGTAGTGATTCTATCCAGGTGATCTCTGCTGCTGTGCTAGCTATGGATCTGTACTCATATTTTGTGCTAGAATGAGACACGGTGGCTTGTTTCTTTGAGTTCCAGGTAATTGAGTTGTCGCCAAGGTAAGTGCAATATCCTGATGTCTATCTTCGATCATCGGGGTCGGAGGCCTAGTCTGCATCTGAGTAAGCCTGTATCCTCAGTTGTTGTGTGCAGTTAAATGTTAGACCATGATTCAAAATTCCTTTAAGGTATCTCAAAATATGTTTAACTGCTTTCCAGTGTTCATTGGGAGGTTTGTGCATATATTGACATACTTTATTCACGCTGTAGCTTATATATGGTCTAGTTATAGTAATATACTGCAATGCTTCCACAATGCTTCTATATTGTTTTTCATTTTCAATGGCTTCGCCTCTGTTTTTGAGAGTCGAAGATTGCTGGTCATATGGGCAGGCAACGAATTAGAATTATCCATGTTTGCTCTTTTTAGAATGTCGAGAATGTATTTTTTCTGGCATAGGAACAATTCTGTACTTGATTTCTGTATGACTTCTATACCTAGAAAATATCTTAAATCACCTAGATCCTTGATGGAGAATACTTGATCGAAATACCTTATTGTCTGATCTTTGATTTTGTTGTTACTTCCTGTAACGATAATATCATCAAAATATATCATTATATATGTAATACTGTCTTTCTTACATTATACATAAAGAGAATTGTCTGATTTTTTCGGTGTGAAATCTTGCTTCATCAGTGTTGTTTTGAGTTTTTCACTCCATACCCATGGAGCTTATTTCAGACCATAGATGACTTTATGTAGCTTGCATACAAGACTATTGTTTTGTCCCCTTTTTCATACCCTTTTGGTTGTTCTATAAATACAACCTCTTTTAGGTCTCCATTAAGAAATGCATTGTTTACATCCAGTTGTCTGATTCTCCATTTCTTGTATAGTGTAGTGGCCAGTATGACTCTTATTGTTGTTGGTTTATCTACAGGAGAAAATGTCTCATAAAAGTCGAATCCATATTGTTGATTATAGCCCTTGGCTACAAGCCTTGCCTTGTATTTGGAAATTCTTCCATCGGGATTCTTTTAATCTTATATGTCCATTTGCTGCCAACTACATTGCTGTCTTTAGTTCTGGTTGTGAGACTCCATGTTTTGTTTTTGATGAGTGCTTCATATTTCTCATCCATTGCTTGTTTCCCGTTAATATTTGTAATAGCATCCTTATATTTTTTTGGCTCAGTCTGATTTAATTATGCATTGTATACTTTTGGCTTATATATACCACTCTTGGATCTTGTTGTCATATGATGTCCGATTTTTACAGGTTGAGGCACATGTGCACTGATGTTATCATCTGTGTGTTGAGACTTGGATGGTGACTGCTCTTCCTCTGAGTCTATACCATTCTTCTGGCCTGTGTTACTAGGAGGAGGACTTGAGATCTTTTCCAAATCATGACCTGATCAAGTATCTTCTCTAGATACAGTGAGTTGTGATTCATTGTTTCACTGCCTGCCTCCTTCAGTTGCACTGATACTCTAGTCTGACACAATAGGTATTGATGGTAATGATGCACCGCTTTTATCGTATACTTTCCTTGTGGTTCTGATATTTTCATCTGCAAAAGGAAATTTTCCTTCATTAAATAACACATATCTTGAAACAAATATCCTACCATCATTACTCAAACATCTATACCCGTTTTGATTATTTCCATAGCCAAGAAATGCACATGAGGTGGATCTTAAGCTTAGTTTATGACTGTTATATGGTCTAAGGCATGGGAAGCATACGCATCTAAATGTTTTTAGACTTTGATAGTCTGTTTGAACCCTAAATAATATTTCAATGGCATTTAGGTGTTTGAGTACCTTGGTAGGTAGTCTATTAATCAGATAGACTGCAGTGTTGAATGCCTCTGGCCAAAATTTTATTGGCATAGAGGCTTGAGCTAGTAGTGTTAGCCCCATCTCTACTATATGTCTATGTTTTCTTTCAACAAGCCCATTCTGTTCTGAAGTATGTGGGCAGGTTGTTCTTTGAACAATTCCCTTTTTTTGAAAATATTCCCTCATATTCACTACCTCCATCAGTTTGTATTATTTTGAGTTCATTGTTTGTTTGCTTTTCTGCTTGTGTTATAAACTGTACCACAACCTTGCTTGTAACTGCTTTTGATTTCAAAAAATATATCCATGTATATCTAGAGTAGGCATCAACAAAAGATATGTAATACCTGTATCCAGTCTGAACTTACTGGTGTAGGTCCCCATAGATCTGTGGCCACCAGTTCAAGTGGTTTACCGACTATTGTATTGGAATCTACAAATGGTAACATATGGCTTTTTCCTAATTGACGGTAGGTACATATATATGATACAGATACATCAAAAGCAATATTGTTATTACTAAGTACTTGTTTTACAACATTTATACTAGGATATCCAAGTTTATAATGCTACAAATCAAAAGTTTCTTTGTCTTTCTTAACATTTGACACAGAACTGTTGCACCACATATTTCTAATTTTTCCATTTCCTGTATTTCCAAAGTTGAACTTGTATAAATCCTTGTCCGTTTCACCCTGTAGTAATATTTCTTGATTTAGTAAGCCTTTAACAACACAGAATTTTGGTGAAACTCAAAATACACATTGTTGTCATTAGCAAACTGAGATACACTCATTAAATTTTTCTCAATTTGGGGAACCCTTAGTAAATTATTGAGGTAAAGATATCTTTTACCTTTGATACTTCTAGTTCCAACATGTGTGATGTTTATAGATTCACCACTACCCATATGTATAGTATGCAAACCTGTGTATTCTTTGTTGCCAAGTTTGAGGTTTTGAAGATTACTTGTGAGGTGGTTGGTAGCACCTGAGTCTGGAAACCAATCTTCATTTGTTATGTCATCTGTTCTATTGAGCCTTTCTGAACCTGACTGTTGCATTCTTGCATCTTCTAACTAATTATTTGATCTTTGGTTAATGTGTGCTATATTTGCACTTGATTCACCATTTTTCTGATGACTTGCATAATATTCAGTGTTGAGTGTGAAATAGGATTGCCTTGATGTATGACCAGTTTTTTAGCAAATCTGACACTTTGCTCTATTATTATTCCATTTATTATTCATTCCTCTTCCTCTCTGATTGCCACCACCTCTCTGATTGTATGAGTTTTGTTTGACATTTTGATTTTCCTATACCTTGTTTTTTGAACTTGATGCATAGTTGATTGACAGTTCTTTTTTCCTTTCTCTGTTCCACCCTTCCTTCATGTGATAATAGAATTGAGTGTACATATTACATATTGGGTAGATTTTGTTGTGATGAAAAAATTGCAACAACTGATTCATATTCTGTATCTAGACCATTTAGTATAGAAAGAATTTTCTCTATCTCTGACACTTTGTGCCCTGTAGTATGAAGAAGATCACAGTATGACTTTATCTTTGTTAGATAATCCTGCATTATCATATTATCTTTCCATAAGTTCTGCAATTGTAGTTTGTAATACATGATTCTTGCAGCTGATTGTGTGTTGGATATTTATTGTATTGCAGTCCATATCTCATATGATTTTTTTGCATCCAACAAGTTGAGTGAGTAGAGGTGGACTAATTGATGATATTAGCCATGCTGCTAATAGACTATCTTGTCTCTGTTAACTGGTGAATTTTTTATTGACGATTCTTTCTCCTTTGCTGTTGGTAACCATTCTTGCTGGAATTTCTGCTGTTCCATACAGGTAATATTCTAAACCATAGCCTCTTATGTTGGTTTCAACTTGATATTTTCACAATACGAAATTGTTTTCATTGAGTGCAGTGGTCACTAAAAATTATTCTTTGGTTGCTGATAATGCAGGGATTTATTTCGATGGTTGATGTTTCTTGATTGTCTGGTTTTGACCATTCCTGATTCTTGATTCCACTTGATGTAGTTGATGAAACATCATCATTTCCTACCATGGTGGAATGTCTGGAAGTGGTGTTGAGATTCTTGATACTAGATCTATTGCGGTGCAGCCAAGCATGTGAATCTTGAAGTAAGACTCTTGGCGTCACACTGCTTTTGGAGGTTCTTGATTAAAGAACACGATAAGAAGAATACTGCACTCTCAAATGATGAAAATGCTTATAATTGAGAGCAACAGAGTGGTGGATGATGAAGCTGCTCTGACACCATCTTTGGATGGTTCGATGATGAGGCTAACAAATATTCTCTGATGAGATTTTATGGATAATCAGCAACTGATTCCTGTCGTTTGACAGTATTTGCTCAGATACCACAAAAGAAAACTAATTGAAGAAAGCAAAGAGATACTTGTTATTATTTCTCTCAGTCATAATACAGAAATGTAGCCTATGGTTCCGCTTTTATACGGTTTACATTGGTCTTTGATAATGCAGTATTGAGCTATTCACTTTTGGCCCATGCCCTATATACTTGTTACAGATATACATAACTGCTAAGATAAACTTTACTTCATAATTTGGTAAACCAATTGCAACCAACATAGTTGTCTTAAGCAGGGAAAAAGATGATTATGATAAAGGCGATGAGTTCATTTACACAAGTCCTCCCAAGCAATGTCAAAAGGCGAATAAGCATCGTGCAAGCAAGAAGTTTGAAGAGGACATTCTTGCTTTAAAAAGAAGCAGGACTTATGAGTTTGAAGTTCAAGTTATTAGAGACATCATTTGTGATTGTAGCCCAACCAAAAAAGCTTACGTGTACGATGGGGTATATAAAGTTGTACAATGGTGCAAGGAAGAAGCAACGAAATCTGGGTTTTATGTTCATAAGTTTAAGTTTCGAGAATAAAAGGGCAAGAAGAAACAGGTCGCTCAAAATTTCCTAAAGCCACAAATTTGAAAGTTAGTCCATGGTCAGTGAGTCCGAATGGTTTTTTGAGTTCGGATATGTCCAAGGGAAAAGAAAGATTTCTAGTACTACTATTTAACGATATCAATGAGATCGATGACCCTCTATCATTCAAGTATGCTTATCAACCATTATTTACAAAGCATACATACGAAAAGGTGTCCAAGAAAACTAGAAACGGCTGTAAATGCGTAGCTAGTTGTGGTGAAGATTGTTATTGTGCGACAATGAATGAAGGAAAGCTACCCTATGATGAAGATGGGATTCTTAAAAGAGGAAAACCTGTTATATACTGTTAGAATTCTCAAAAAATGGTGAAGGAGATATATCCCACATCGCCAACAATATGTTAATTTTTTGGTTTATATAGTATACTTTCAATCCCTATATTGTCCCTTAGGGTCTGATAATTTTGTGCGAGGGGAAGGACTTATATGGCCACGGACTAACACACGTGCACGCATCACTGTCCGCCCGTCCGAATGACCGACCGAATCTGGTCGGGTGTAGGTGTGTGTCCAATAAGAGTGGACCGTGTTATATTTTTTCCGTACAAAAGTGAACGATTTTCTACTGTTTAAATTCAAATAAAAGCGACTAATGGATTGAAGCGACTATTGCAAATCATAACAGTTTCTAGCCGTTGCAAACGAAGAGACGCAACTGTTGCAAACAGCAACAGTTTTCGGCCATTGCAAACGAAGAGGTGTGACTGTTGCAAACCGTAATAGTTTTCGGCTATTGCAAACGAAGAGGCGTGACTGTTGCAAATAACAATAGTTTTCGACTGTTGCAAAATGAAGAGGTGCGACTGTTGTGAACAGTAATGCTTTTTGGCGTTGCAAATGAACGGATGCTGCTTTTCTCAATGGGTGTAGCCATTGGAAATTCGGCTATAAATAAGGAGGAAACCTGCTCACTTTCCTCACTCAATCGATTACGAATTTTCTCTTCTTCCTCTTCGTTTCTTAATATCTACAATCCGTGCGCTTTTTCATATCACACAGAAGATCGTACACATCACAGTCTTGAGCAGATCACATCTATTGTATCTTGAGAGACTTTAAAGTCTTAATGAAATTGTTGCAACAAGCCCCAAACGAAATTTTCTTCTTCAACCGATTAGATTTCTAGTTGATTTATATGTATATATATATCTCGTTTTCGTTTCTACCTTATACTATTTGTTTAAATAGTATAACTTCTGATTTATCACTATAGTTATTATTGCTATAGTTGTTATTACAACATACTTATTGTTAAAATAACTAATACAAAATTCCAAAGTAGTAAATCTGAGTTGTAAACTTGTGAGACAAATTTATTATTGATTAGCCTCTGTTTTGGTATACTAGACGTATAACATCTTAAGACTTCCTGTTTTCGCTAAAACAGAGATGGTAACAGTTGAACTATCAATAAAGGCTACTGCTCACAACATGCCTGATCCATTTAAAGGAGATGGGGATGAATTCATAACATGGAAAAATCAAATGTTATTTTATCTCACCACACTCGGTCTGCAACGGTATCTCGAGGAGGAGGGACCGATTCCTGCGCCAGGCAAGGAATCATATGTTGAAGCATTCCGATTTTCTATACAGAAACTATATTCTGAATTGTCTCTACAAGGTGCTATACAAAGTATACCAGCCTTGAAAGAGAGTAAAAGCACTTTAGAATGCACTTGCTATGAAGTATAAGACGCAAAATATCAGTCTTAAGAAATTTATTGTAGACAAATTCATGGACTACAAGATGATTGACTCCAAACCGGCGACTACTCAACTGCATGAACTGTAAATCATCATTCATGAACTCAAAGCAGAAGGCCATAAGGTTGGAGAATCGCTTTTGGTTGAAGCCATCATGGGAAAATTACCGCCGTCATGGAGAGATTGCCGCAACTATCTAAAGCAGAAGAAGAAGGAAATCTCTTTACATGATCTCATAATCCGACTAAAAATTGAGGCAGATAACCGTGGAGTTACAAAACCAAGCAAGGAGGCATTTGTGGCTGAAGGGTCAAAGACCAAAAACAAAATGAAGAATTTTCAGAAGAAAAGGAAAGCTCCAGACAACAAACCAAAAGATAACAAACGAACCAAAAAGTTTAATGGCGAGTGTTGGGTTTGTGAAAAGGTTGGACATGCCACTAGAGATTGCAGACACAAAAAGGAATGCAACAAGAGGAAAATATAGTAGACAAAATGGAAGTAGACGACTCCAACTTCTCAGCAGTTGTATTTGAATGCAATTTGGTTCAGAATCCTAACCAATGGTGGGTAGACACAAGCGCTACATGTCTGCTCTGACAAATCCATGTTTTCTACATACCAAAAATTCGATCATGAAGAAAAAGTCTATATGGGTAATTCTGCAATATCCATGATCGAAGGCAGTGGCACAGTAATCCTCAAGTTTACTTCTGGAAAAACTATCAAGTTGAATGACATGCTCCACGTTCCAGACATACGCAAGAATCTCATCTCTGGTGCGGTATAATCGAAGAAAGGATTCAAAATACTGTTCGAGTCAGACAAGGTGGTTCTGTCCATAGCTTAAATATACATCGGGAGGGGATAGTTATATGGCCTATTTAAGGAAAATGTAGCCGTTATAGGCAATAAAACTATGTATTTTGATTGTGCTATTAATAAAATTGATATTTCTTGTTTGCTTGAGCACAAACTT
Organism: Allium cepa; assembly: GCA_030765085.1. Lineage (NCBI taxonomy): Eukaryota > Viridiplantae > Streptophyta > Magnoliopsida > Asparagales > Amaryllidaceae > Allium > Allium cepa. The sequence continues at coordinate 377,622,419 of CM060942.1, read as the reverse complement.
TACTATGGCATGATATATTGAGACACATAAATTTTCGAAAAATGAAAACATTATCAAACTTGGGATTAATTCCGAAATTCCAAGTAGATAGGAACTACAAATGTGAGACATGTGCAGAAGCAAAAATGGTTAAAAAACCATTTCAATCTGTTGATAGAAGCACCGAACCACTAGGTTTGGTCCATACAGATTTATGTGATTTTAAATCGTTACCTGCAAAGGGTAGGAAAAAGTACTTTATCACGTTTATTGACGATTATACACGATATTGCTATGTATATTTTTTGAATAGTAAAGATAAAGCAATTACATCATTTATAAAATACAAGGCCGAGGTAGAAAATCAGTTAAATAAAAAGATCAAGATATTGAGATCTGATCGAGGTGGAGAATATGAATCACCATTTAAATAGTTCTGTGCCGAAAAGGGTATAATTCATCAAACAACCGCTCCATATTCACCACAGCAAAACGGTGTAGCCGAGTAGGAGAACAGAACATTAAAAGACATGATTAATGCCATGCTTTTAACCTCTGATCTACCGACAAACTTGTGGGGGGAAGCCTAAAATATGTCTAATCATATATTAAACAAAGTCCCTCACAATAAAAAAAGAACAATTCCATATGAGATTTGGAAAGGATACAAACCAAGCTTTAAATATGTCAAAGTATGGGGGTGCTTGGCTAAAGATCCAGTTCCGCCTCCAAAGAGAGTCAAACTTGGACCAAAAACAGTATATTGTTACTATCTAGGGCCAACCCAAAATAGTAGTGCCTACAGATTTTTTGTATTCAAGCCTGATATCGCTGATATTCATGTAAATACAATCATAGAATCTAGAGATGCATCATTCTTTAAAGACGTGTTTGCGCACAAAAGGAATGAAGGGAATAATGCCTGTAGAAGGACAAGACAAGAATCAAGCAATTCACATGAAGATGAAACTCAACATGAGATTGAGGAAGTTGAATGAAGAAGAAGCGTAAGGGAAAGAATTTCCAAGACATTTGGTTTGGATTTTTTAACATATGTGTTAGAACATAAACCTCAAACGTACAAGGAAGCAATGTCATCTTCTGAATCTTCAGGTTGGAAACAAGCAATCCAGGAAAGAAACATTGGAAAGCACTAATGAGAGTGCTTGGATATTTAAAAAAATACCATAATTATTCCTTACATTATGGAAAATATCCTGCCATCTTAGAAGGATATAGTGATGCAAACTGGGTTGCTGATTCAGAAGAATCAAAATCAATGGGTGGTTATGTATTTACCTTAGCAGGGGCATCATTGTCATGGAAATCTACTAAACAAACATGCATAGCTCGATCCACTATGGAATCGGAGTTCATCGCTTTGGATAATGCAGACGAAGAAGCAGAATGGCTTCGTCATTTTTAGAAGATATTCCATTTTGGCCTCAACCTGTTCCGGCCATATGCATACACTGTGATAACCAAGCTGCTCTAAGAAGAACACACAACTTTGTGTATAACGGAAAGTCATGACACATTCATCGATGCTATAACACAGTTAAGCAGTTATTCTCAAATGGGACTATTTCCATAGATTATGTGAGAACAAATGATAACCTAGCGGATCCATTTACTAAAGGTTTATCAAGAGAGAAAATTGACTACGTATTGAGGGGAATGGGTTTAAAAGCCTAAACCACCAAGAGTTATCTTATATGAAAAACTATCCTAGCGACTGGAGATCCCACAGACTAGGATCAATAGGCAAACCAGTTCTGAGTAACTCAAGACGTAAAGCATTTGCTTAGACATAGTCCAACTCCATTCCTATGGTGCACAATATAAATGCATGCCTACAGAAGTATTTAAAGGTTAAAACTATATTTTTTAATGATGACCATATCTTGAATATAACAAGTGGGGTATATGTAGGATACTTTTAATGGTTGCGATCACCTATGTTAGTGTGAGCTGGGTCAGTTCTATGAGAATATTAAAGGCTTTTATTCTCTAAAAACACTCGCACAACCAAAAATTGTTCAGGACCAAAATGAACACAACTAAGAGATTGGATGTGAAGGGAAATAATGCTTTGTAAAGCTTATTGTCTGGTTATACGATAACGGTTGACGGTTCAAGATGAAATAATTCACCAATTAGCCAAGTATATCCGATAAGTTTTAACTAGAAAAAGTTCAAAGTGAAATATCTACCTATCCTCGATATAGCATTATTTTCATATGAACTGTGTGATATTACACCTTGTGTGGGGGAGACATATATCGTCATTCATGTGGAGGATTGTTAGAATTCTCAAAAATGGTAAATGAGATATGTTCGACATCACTAAAACTATGTTATTTTTCTTTTTTATATAGTGTACTCTCCATCCCTATATTGGCCCTTAGGGTCAGGTAATTTTGTGCGTGGGAGAGGACCTACATGGCCGCGGACTAACACACGCGCGTGCATCGCCGCCCGGCCGTTCGACCAACCGACTGAACCGGGTCGAGTGCGGGCACGGGTCCGTAAGAATGTATCGTGTTATAGTTTTGCTGTACATAAGTGAACGGTTTTCTACTGTTTAAATTCAAATAGAAACGACTAATGGATTGGACGCGACTGTTGCAAAACGCAATAGTTTCTGACATTTGCAAAGGAAGAGACGTGACTGTTGCGAACAGCAACAGTTTTCGACCGTGCAAACGAAGAGGTGTGACTGTTGCAAACCGTAACAGTTTCGGCCGTTGCAAACGAAGAGGCATGATTGTTGCGAACAATACCAGTTTTTCGGCCGTTGCAAAATGAAGAGGCACGATTGTTGAGAACAACAACGCTTTTTAATGTTGCGAATGAAGTGATGCTACTTTTCTCAACGGGTATAACCATTGGGAATTCGGGTATAAGTAAGGAGAAAACCTGATCACTTTCATCACTCAATTAATTTCGAATTTTCTCTTCTTCCTCTTTGTTTCTTAATATCTACAATCCGTGCGCTTTTTGCGTATCACACAGAAGATCATACACATCACAATCTCGAGAAGATCATGTCTGCTGTACCTTGAGAGACTTTGAATAAAGTCTTAAGGAAATTGTTACAACAAGCCTCAAACGAAATTTTCATCTTCAACCGATTAGATTCTAGTTGATTTATATATATATATATATATATATATATATATATATCGTTTTCGTTTCTGCGTTGTACTATTTAAAGAAATAGTATAACGTTTGATTTATCGCTATAGTTATTATTGCTATAGTTGTTAGTTTGTTGTTATAATTAATTACAATATACTTTGATGCAGCACGATCTACAGAAGTTCAGAGGATAGAGCATTCACAACCTAAAGGAGTTACGGTTTTAACTCGTAAGTCGTGCACGAGTCAGGTGAAGGAGTCACAAGGTGATGCAGCACAGGAGATAAGTCGTTCACGACTTAAAGAAGGCAGTTCGCGAGTTAAGGAAAAGGAACTGCGACTTAATTCTAATGGTTTGCGACTTAACGAGAAAAGTGCAAAGAAGTTACGACTTAAAGGGAACCTGAGTCGTTCGAGTTTGATGAGTCGTACACGACTCAACGATTCACCTATAAGTCGTTTCCGACCTAAGGAATCACATGGGAAAGAGCTACGACCTAAGGGGAAGATACGAGTTACTGAGAAGGAGCTTGAGTCGTTCACGAGTCAACGACCTAAGGAAGGAAGATTGTCTTCGACTTAACATGGATGCAAGAAAGGAGTCAGGATGTACGACTTACGACTCAGTTAAGTCGCCTAAAGAAGAACCAATACCGAAGCCAGGAGTCGCTAAGTCGTTTCCGGGACATCTTGACTAGGTTGTTTACGACTTATGGCCAGTATCATGTATAAGTCGTAAGTCGGTAAGGGGTGAGTCGTTGGTATACTTAAGTCGGAGGTCGTTATCTGTTTAACTCGTACGTGTTGTATTTTCTTAAGTCGTGTCTGAGTGTAAATTGATGAGTCGTAAGTCGTGACATGGTGTTGTAAACTGTTTTTTTTCTTGAGTCGTTTACTTCTTATGTCGTCAGTCGCTAGGTCGTATACGACCTAAGTGTTGTGTTATGTTGAAATACGTTGAGTCGTTTGTACCATTGAGTCTGTACATGTCTTGAGTCGTTGTATTCTGGGTCGTAAGTCATTCACGACCTAGTATAAGTCGTGTAATGTGTTGTTTGTAAGTGAGTGTTGTACTAAGTCGTGTGCGACTTAAATGCTTAGTCGTGTGTTCTGATGGTAGGTTGGCAACGACCTAGGAAGGTCATAAGTCGTATACGACTTAAGGGTGAATGGTGAAAACACTATAAATAGGGAGCGTGTTGTACATTTTGAGGGGTGGACATTTTGAATAAAATTCTCTTTTGTTAGCTTTGTTCTTTCATACAAATTGGTAGTTGAGTGTGATCTCCTATCTCCTCTTTCGGTTAATCGAGTGCGCTCGATTCAACGATCGTAGAAGCCGATTCACGGTATCTAGTGCGCTAGATCAACGTACGAAGAATCGTAGATCTTTGAACACGGTATAGTGCGCTATCAACGTGTTTGAGATAGCTAGAATTTGGTATCTTCGGATCAACGAATTGGGGCATTTTGGTATTCATCAATCCACCGATTGCTACTTTCACCGATTGAAGTTTATTTTGATTAATCCGCTGCGCCATCATTTGGTATCAGAGCTTGTTTTAGCCAATCATAGCTAAATTGGGTCTTGGAGCCAAGTGTTGAAGTTCGAAGTTGTTCGTCACGTTCATATTGAAGTTGCAACAAGAGGGAGAACTTTCGATCCATTCCATTTTGGATCAAAGTGTTGAAAGGTGTTTGAATTTGAAGTAGGCCGTGTATACTTGTAGAAGTAACCGAGCCTTGTGAAGTTGTTTTGAAGGTTGAGCCGTGACTTATTGTTGTTTTGTTGAAGTGCTGTGTTGATTCAATCATGCCGCCAAGGAGAGCTAACCGCCATCAAAATGTTGAAGCTTTGTATCGAAGAGAAGAAGCCGATCAAATGGAGCAACGTATGCATGAGAAGATTGATGAAGGCATTGGTAGGTTGGAGAAGCTTATGATTGATATGAATCAAAGTAGAAGAAGAAATTCACCCGAATCCATCCGTGGGGGTAGTAGAGTGTCATCACATTCAGAACGGGAGAGGAGAGAAAGTCAAGAGCCTAGGAGTGTTGATAATCGAAGTAGGAGGAGTGTTGATGATCATGATAGACGGGATGTTGGTTGTAGGAGTGGTGGTAGAGATGTTGGAGGACGAGAAAGACAATGATATGCATCAGACTTTGATGAGGAGTTTGATGGTGAGAGGGGAAGTATTCATTTCAGAGACCGAGATCAGGGACAACGTCAGTATCGGGTTATTGATGATGATCGACGTTGGGAATCGGGAATGAAGATGGAGATTCCGGAGTTTAAAGGAGGGATGGTAGCTGAAGAATTCTTGGATTGGTTATCTAATGTGGAGGAAATTTTTGACTTTAAGGAGGTTCCGGAAAATCGAAGGGTGAAGTTAGTTGCTACTAGGTTGAGGGGGAGAGCTTTGGCGTGGTGGCAGCAAACTAAACTTACCAGAGAACGGATGGGGAAGTCAAAGGTTGTAGAGTGGGATAAGATGAAGAAGTTGATGCGAGCTACATTCTTACCATACAACTATCAATCACTTATGTACCATAGGTTGCAGAATCTGAGGCAAGGGACGAAGTCTGTTAGTGATTATGCTGATGAATTTTATCAACTCATTGCCAGGAATGATATTATGGAAACGGAAGAACAGCTAACTGCTAGATTCATTGGGGGATTGAGAATGCAGATCCAGGATATGGTTAATATGTTTGATCCTAGATCTGTAGCGGAGGCACATCAAAAGGCGTTAGCTTGGGAAAAGCAAGGAAGGCGTGGAGGTGGTGTGTTTACTAATTCTAACAATCAAGCAAAGGGTGTCGGTGGAAGTTCTAATGTTACTAAAGCTGTTGCCAAACCAGTTGTGAAGGAGGGTGAGAAGGCGAAGGTTAGCAGGGGGTTCAAATGTTACAACTGCCAGGAGATGGGTCATAAAAGCAATGAATGTCCGAAGCCGAAGAAGAGAGCTATGATAGTTGAAGCCGAGGATGAGGAGGAAGAAGCTGAATGTTCTAATTCACCTTATGTTGAGGAGGAAGAAGAAGTGTCGGGAGACGAAGGTTGTAATCTGATGATGAGAAGGTCTTGTCTCACACCGAAGCAAGAGGAGGACTGTAGTTGGTTGAGGAGTAACATATTTCAGTCGACATGTACTATTCTGGGGAAAGTTTGCAAGTTTGTCATAGATGCTGGGTGTTGTGATAATATTATTTCCACAGAGGCTGTAAAGAAGTTATCATTGAAGACTGAGAAACATCCGAAACCGTACAAGTTGGCTTGGTTGAGAAAAGGAGGAGAGGTGAAGGTTGGACGAAGGGATTGTGTGAACTTTTCTATTGGGAAGAAATACAAAGACGAAATCTGGTGCGATGTAGTGGATATGGATGTTTGTCATCTGTTGCTGGGAAGACCGTGGCAGTTCGATAGAGCAGTGCAGCATGATGGTTGGGCCAATAGCTATAGTTTCATGTTCGAGGGTACTAAAATCACTTTGGTTCCCAAGAAACAACAACATAAGGAGAGCAAGCTGGAGGAGATTGAGGAATTGAAAACTCTGTTGACTTTGAAGGAGTTTGTTAAGGAGGTTGAAGAGGAACCTGAAGTATACTTGTTGATTGGGCGTGAGAGCAGTGAAGAGGTTGAAATTCCAGAAGAAGCGAAGCCTGTTTTGAAAGAATTTGAGGATGTATTTCCAGAGGAGTTGCCTAAAGAGTTACCGCCACTGAGAGACATTCAACATCAAATCGATCTTGTTCCGGGAGCAGTATTACCACATAGACCACATTATCGAATGAGTCCGAAGGAACATGAAGAGTTGAGGAGGCAGGTGGAAGAGTTGCTTGAACAGGGACGTGCACAGGAGAGTCTGAGTCCATGTGCTGTGCCAGCTTTATTGGTACCCAAAAAGGACGGGATGTGGAGGATGTGCACAGACAGTCGAGCATTGAATAAGATCACTGTGAGATATAGATTTCCAATGCCGAGGTTAGATGACTTACTGGATCAGTTGAGTGGGGCAACTATCTTTTCGAAGATTGATTTGAAGAGTGGTTATCACCAGATTCGAATTAGACCTGGAGACGAGTGGAAGACAGCGTTTAAGACGAGAGAGGGGTTATACGAATGGTTGGTTATGCCATTTGGTTTATCAAATGCACCTAGTACATTCATGCGGGTGATGAATCAAATCTTTAGACCATTCATTGGGAAGTTCATGGTGGTTTATTTCGATGATATTATGATATATAGCAGGAGTATGGAGGAGCATGTTCTACATTTGAGGGAAGTGTTGATTATTCTTCGTGAGGAACAATTTTATGCTGCTACGAAGAAACGTGTGTTTATGACAAGAAGTGTTTTATTTCTGGGGTATGTTGTTGCGGAGGAAGGAATTCAAGTTGACCAGAATAAAGTGGAAGCAGTCAGGAATTGGCCACAGCCGAGGACGATTACAGAGGTGAGAAGTTTTCATGGGCTAGCGTCATTCTACCGAAGATTCATTCCGCACTTCAGTAGCGTGATGGTTCCAGTTACTGATTGCATGAAGGGGAAACAGTTTGTATGGTCAGAGGAAGCGGGGGTTGCTTTTGAGAAGATCAAGGAATTGTTGACGTCTGCACCAATTCTTGTTTTACCAAATTTTCAGTTGTTGTTTGAATTGCACACTGATGCGTCGAAGGTGGGAATTGGAGGAGTCTTGAGTCAGAGTGGGAAACCCGTTGCTTATTTCAGTGAAAAGTTATCAGGAGCAAAGATGAGATACAGTACATATGACGTTGAATTCTATGCTGTGGTACAAGCTATTAAGCACTGGAGGCACTATCTATTTCAGAAGGAATTTGTTCTGTACACTGATCATGAGGCATTGAAGCATATGCAAGGGCAGGACAAGATTTCCGCGAGACATGCGTCATGGATTGCTCATTTACAGCAGTTTACTTTTGTCGTTAAGCACAAATCAGGGGTAACAAATCGTGTAGCGGATGCTTTGAGCAGGAGGAATCACTTATTGACAACGCTGAAGGTTGAAGTGACAGGATTCGAATTATTACCAGAATTGTTTGAGGAGGATCCTTACTTTGCAAAGTTTGTTGAAAAGGTTAAGGATGGAAGTACGGATGAATTTGTGTTGGTTGATGGATTCTTGTTCAAGGGGAATCGATTATGCATCCCAGACTGTAGCTTGAGAGTGAAGATTGTTAAGGAGTTGCACGAGGAAGGTCATGTGGGCCGTGATCGTACTTTGCAGTTAATTTCTCAATCTTACTTTTGGCCATCGATGAGAAAAGAAGTGGAAAGATTTGTGGAGCGATGTCATATCTGTCAGATTTCGAAGGGAACAACGACCAATGCTGGATTGTATATGCCGTTACCCGTACCATCTAAACCATGGGTTGATGTGAGTATGGACTTTGTGTTGGAATTACCGAGAACGCAACGAGGAAATGATTCTATATATGTTGTGGTTGATCGATTCTCGAAAATGACACATTTTATCGCTTGTAAGAAAACGGCGGATGCTGTTCGGGTGGCACAGTTGTTCTTTAAGGAAGTCTATCGCTTACATGGGTTGCCGGATTCCATTGTTTCAGACAGGGACACCAGATTTTTGAGTCACTTTTGGCTAAGCTTGTGGAAGATGGTCGGAACAAAGTTAAAATTTAGTAGCGCGTATCATCCACAGACAGATGGACAGACGGAAGTGGTTAACAGATCATTGGGAAATTTGCTACGGTGTTTAGTGAAAGATAATCTGAAGAGTTGGGACATGAAGCTGTGTCAGGCAGAGTTTGCTCATAATCATGCAGTGAATCGTAGTACAGGATTCAGCCCATTTCAGATTGTATATTCAAATTTACCCAGGGGACCGTTGGATTTAGCAGTAGTACCACAACCGAAGGGGACGGTTAAACGGGCTGTTGATTTTGTCGATGAATTAACTGAATGTCACAAAATTGTTCAGGAACGATTGGTAAAGACGAATGAGAAGTATAAGCAAACTGCAGATTTGAAGCGACGAAATGTTGAATTTAACGAAGGTGATTTGGTTTACGCTGTGTTAACGAAGGATCGTTTTCCAGTAGGCGCTTATAACAAGTTGAAAGCCAGAAAAATTGGTCCTGTCGAAGTTGTGAAACGAATTAATGACAATGCTTATAAGCTGAAGCTGTCGGAGGATGTGTACACTTCTGACGTGTTCAATGTTAAACATCTTATGCCATATTATGGAGATGAACAATCTGGTGTAGAGGAATTTACAAATTCGAGGTCGAATTTTTCTCAACCAGGGGAGGATGATGCAGCACGATCTACAGAAGTTCAGAGGATAGAGCATTCACAACCTAAAGGAGTTACGGTTTTAACTCGTAAGTCGTGCACGAGTCAGGTGAAGGAGTCACAAGGTGATGCAGCACAGGAGATAAGTCGTTCACGACTTAAAGAAGGCAGTTCGCGAGTTAAGGAAAAGGAACTGCGACTTAATTCTAATGGTTTGCGACTTAACGAGAAAAGTGCAAAGAAGTTACGACTTAAAGGGAACCTGAGTCGTTCGAGTTTGATGAGTCGTACACGACTCAACGATTCACCTATAAGTCGTTTCCGACCTAAGGAATCACATGGGAAAGAGCTACGACCTAAGGGGAAGATACGAGTTACTGAGAAGGAGCTTGAGTCGTTCACGAGTCAACGACCTAAGGAAGGAAGATTGTCTTCGACTTAACATGGATGCAAGAAAGGAGTCAGGATGTACGACTTACGACTCAGTTAAGTCGCCTAAAGAAGAACCAATACCGAAGCCAGGAGTCGCTAAGTCGTTTCCGGGACATCTTGACTAGGTTGTTTACGACTTATGGCCAGTATCATGTATAAGTCGTAAGTCGGTAAGGGGTGAGTCGTTGGTATACTTAAGTCGGAGGTCGTTATCTGTTTAACTCGTACGTGTTGTATTTTCTTAAGTCGTGTCTGAGTGTAAATTGATGAGTCGTAAGTCGTGACATGGTGTTGTAAACTGTTTTTTTTCTTGAGTCGTTTACTTCTTATGTCGTCAGTCGCTAGGTCGTATACGACCTAAGTGTTGTGTTATGTTGAAATACGTTGAGTCGTTTGTACCATTGAGTCTGTACATGTCTTGAGTCGTTGTATTCTGGGTCGTAAGTCATTCACGACCTAGTATAAGTCGTGTAATGTGTTGTTTGTAAGTGAGTGTTGTACTAAGTCGTGTGCGACTTAAATGCTTAGTCGTGTGTTCTGATGGTAGGTTGGCAACGACCTAGGAAGGTCATAAGTCGTATACGACTTAAGGGTGAATGGTGAAAACACTATAAATAGGGAGCGTGTTGTACATTTTGAGGGGTGGACATTTTGAATAAAATTCTCTTTTGTTAGCTTTGTTCTTTCATACAAATTGGTAGTTGAGTGTGATCTCCTATCTCCTCTTTCGGTTAATCGAGTGCGCTCGATTCAACGATCGTAGAAGCCGATTCACGGTATCTAGTGCGCTAGATCAACGTACGAAGAATCGTAGATCTTTGAACACGGTATAGTGCGCTATCAACGTGTTTGAGATAGCTAGAATTTGGTATCTTCGGATCAACGAATTGGGGCATTTTGGTATTCATCAATCCACCGATTGCTACTTTCACCGATTGAAGTTTATTTTGATTAATCCGCTGCGCCATCATTTGGTATCAGAGCTTGTTTTAGCCAATCATAGCTAAATTGGGTCTTGGAGCCAAGTGTTGAAGTTCGAAGTTGTTCGTCACGTTCATATTGAAGTTGCAACAAGAGGGAGAACTTTCGATCCATTCCATTTTGGATCAAAGTGTTGAAAGGTGTTTGAATTTGAAGTAGGCCGTGTATACTTGTAGAAGTAACCGAGCCTTGTGAAGTTGTTTTGAAGGTTGAGCCGTGACTTATTGTTGTTTTGTTGAAGTGCTGTGTTGATTCAATCATGCCGCCAAGGAGAGCTAACCGCCATCAAAATGTTGAAGCTTTGTATCGAAGAGAAGAAGCCGATCAAATGGAGCAACGTATGCATGAGAAGATTGATGAAGGCATTGGTAGGTTGGAGAAGCTTATGATTGATATGAATCAAAGTAGAAGAAGAAATTCACCCGAATCCATCCGTGGGGGTAGTAGAGTGTCATCACATTCAGAACGGGAGAGGAGAGAAAGTCAAGAGCCTAGGAGTGTTGATAATCGAAGTAGGAGGAGTGTTGATGATCATGATAGACGGGATGTTGGTTGTAGGAGTGGTGGTAGAGATGTTGGAGGACGAGAAAGACAATGATATGCATCAGACTTTGATGAGGAGTTTGATGGTGAGAGGGGAAGTATTCATTTCAGAGACCGAGATCAGGGACAACGTCAGTATCGGGTTATTGATGATGATCGACGTTGGGAATCGGGAATGAAGATGGAGATTCCGGAGTTTAAAGGAGGGATGGTAGCTGAAGAATTCTTGGATTGGTTATCTAATGTGGAGGAAATTTTTGACTTTAAGGAGGTTCCGGAAAATCGAAGGGTGAAGTTAGTTGCTACTAGGTTGAGGGGGAGAGCTTTGGCGTGGTGGCAGCAAACTAAACTTACCAGAGAACGGATGGGGAAGTCAAAGGTTGTAGAGTGGGATAAGATGAAGAAGTTGATGCGAGCTACATTCTTACCATACAACTATCAATCACTTATGTACCATAGGTTGCAGAATCTGAGGCAAGGGACGAAGTCTGTTAGTGATTATGCTGATGAATTTTATCAACTCATTGCCAGGAATGATATTATGGAAACGGAAGAACAGCTAACTGCTAGATTCATTGGGGGATTGAGAATGCAGATCCAGGATATGGTTAATATGTTTGATCCTAGATCTGTAGCGGAGGCACATCAAAAGGCGTTAGCTTGGGAAAAGCAAGGAAGGCGTGGAGGTGGTGTGTTTACTAATTCTAACAATCAAGCAAAGGGTGTCGGTGGAAGTTCTAATGTTACTAAAGCTGTTGCCAAACCAGTTGTGAAGGAGGGTGAGAAGGCGAAGGTTAGCAGGGGGTTCAAATGTTACAACTGCCAGGAGATGGGTCATAAAAGCAATGAATGTCCGAAGCCGAAGAAGAGAGCTATGATAGTTGAAGCCGAGGATGAGGAGGAAGAAGCTGAATGTTCTAATTCACCTTATGTTGAGGAGGAAGAAGAAGTGTCGGGAGACGAAGGTTGTAATCTGATGATGAGAAGGTCTTGTCTCACACCGAAGCAAGAGGAGGACTGTAGTTGGTTGAGGAGTAACATATTTCAGTCGACATGTACTATTCTGGGGAAAGTTTGCAAGTTTGTCATAGATGCTGGGTGTTGTGATAATATTATTTCCACAGAGGCTGTAAAGAAGTTATCATTGAAGACTGAGAAACATCCGAAACCGTACAAGTTGGCTTGGTTGAGAAAAGGAGGAGAGGTGAAGGTTGGACGAAGGGATTGTGTGAACTTTTCTATTGGGAAGAAATACAAAGACGAAATCTGGTGCGATGTAGTGGATATGGATGTTTGTCATCTGTTGCTGGGAAGACCGTGGCAGTTCGATAGAGCAGTGTAGCATGATGGTTGGGCCAATAGCTATAGTTTCATGTTCGAGGGTACTAAAATCACTTTGGTTCCCAAGAAACAACAACATAAGGAGAGCAAGCTGGAGGAGATTGAGGAATTGAAAACTCTGTTGACTTTGAAGGAGTTTGTTAAGGAGGTTGAAGAGGAACCTGAAGTACACTTGTTGATTGGGCGTGAGAGCAGTGAAGAGGTTGAAATTCCAGAAGAAGCGAAGCCTGTTTTGAAAGAATTTGAGGATGTATTTCCAGAGGAGTTGCCTAAAGAGTTACCGCCACTGAGAGACATTCAACATCAAATCGATCTTGTTCCGGGAGCAGTATTACCACATAGACCACATTATCGAATGAGTCCGAAGGAACATGAAGAGTTGAGGAGGCAGGTGGAAGAGTTGCTTGAACAGGGACGTGCACAGGAGAGTCTGAGTCCATGTGCTGTGCCAGCTTTATTGGTACCCAAAAAGGACGGGACGTGGAGGATGTGCACAGACAGTCGAGCATTGAATAAGATCACTGTGAGATATAGATTTCCAATGCCGAGGTTAGATGACTTACTGGATCAGTTGAGTGGGGCAACTATCTTTTCGAAGATTGATTTGAAGAGTGGTTATCACCAGATTCGAATTAGACCTGGAGACGAGTGGAAGACAGCGTTTAAGACGAGAGAGGGGTTATACGAATGGTTGGTTATGCCATTTGGTTTATCAAATGCACCTAGTACATTCATGCGGGTGATGAATCAAATCTTTAGACCATTCATTGGGAAGTTCATGGTGGTTTATTTCGATGATATTATGATATATAGCAGGAGTATGGAGGAGCATGTTCTACATTTGAGGGAAGTGTTGATTATTCTTCGTGAGGAACAATTTTATGCTACTACGAAGAAACGTGTGTTTATGACAAGAAGTGTTTTATTTCTGGGGTATGTTGTTGCGGAGGAAGGAATTCAAGTTGACCAGAATAAAGTGGAAGCAGTCAGGAATTGGCCACAGCCGAGGACGATTACAGAGGTGAGAAGTTTTCATGGGCTAGCGTCATTCTACCGAAGATTCATTCCGCACTTCAGTAGCGTGATGGTTCCAGTTACTGATTGCATGAAGGGGAAACAGTTTGTATGGTCAGAGGAAGCGGGGGTTGCTTTTGAGAAGATCAAGGAATTGTTGACGTCTGCACCAATTCTTGTTTTACCAAATTTTCAGTTGTTGTTTGAATTGCACACTGATGCGTCGAAGGTGGGAATTGGAGGAGTCTTGAGTTAGAGTGGGAAACCCGTTGCTTATTTCAGTGAAAAGTTATCAGGAGCAAAGATGAGATACAGTACATATGACGTTGAATTCTATGCTGTGGTACAAGCTATTAAGCACTGGAGGCACTATCTATTTCAGAAGGAATTTGTTCTGTACACTGATCATGAGGCATTGAAGCATATGCAAGGGCAGGACAAGATTTCCGCGAGACATGCGTCATGGATTGCTCATTTACAGCAGTTTACTTTTGTCGTTAAGCACAAATCAGGGGTAACAAATCGTGTAGCGGATGCTTTGAGCAGGAGGAATCACTTATTGACAACGCTGAAGGTTGAAGTGACAGGATTCGAATTATTACCAGAATTGTTTGAGGAGGATCCTTACTTTGCAAAGTTTGTTGAAAAGGTTAAGGATGGAAGTACGGATGAATTTGTGTTGGTTGATGGATTCTTGTTCAAGGGGAATCGATTATGCATCCCAGACTGTAGCTTGAGAGTGAAGATTGTTAAGGAGTTGCACGAGGAAGGTCATGTGGGCCGTGATCGTACTTTGCAGTTAATTTCTCAATCTTACTTTTGGCCATCGATGAGAAAAGAAGTGGAAAGATTTGTGGAGCGATGTCATATCTGTCAGATTTCGAAGGGAACAACGACCAATGCTGGATTGTATATGCCGTTACCCGTACCATCTAAACCATGGGTTGATGTGAGTATGGACTTTGTGTTGGAATTACCGAGAACGCAACGAGGAAATGATTCTATATATGTTGTGGTTGATCGATTCTCGAAAATGACACATTTTATCGCTTGTAAGAAAACGGCGGATGCTGTTCGGGTGGCACAGTTGTTCTTTAAGGAAGTCTATCGCTTACATGGGTTGCCGGATTCCATTGTTTCAGACAGGGACACCAGATTTTTGAGTCACTTTTGGCTAAGCTTGTGGAAGATGGTCGGAACAAAGTTAAAATTTAGTAGCGCGTATCATCCACAGACAGATGGACAGACGGAAGTGGTTAACAGATCATTGGGAAATTTGCTACGGTGTTTAGTGAAAGATAATCTGAAGAGTTGGGACATGAAGCTGTGTCAGGCAGAGTTTGCTCATAATCATGCAGTGAATCGTAGTACAGGATTCAGCCCATTTCAGATTGTATATTCAAATTTACCCAGGGGACCGTTGGATTTAGCAGTAGTACCACAACCGAAGGGGACGGTTAAACGGGCTGTTGATTTTGTCGATGAATTAACTGAATGTCACAAAATTGTTCAGGAACGATTGGTAAAGACGAATGAGAAGTATAAGCAAACTGCAGATTTGAAGCGACGAAATGTTGAATTTAACGAAGGTGATTTGGTTTACGCTGTGTTAACGAAGGATCGTTTTCCAGTAGGCGCTTATAACAAGTTGAAAGCCAGAAAAATTGGTCCTGTCGAAGTTGTGAAACGAATTAATGACAATGCTTATAAGCTGAAGCTGTCGGAGGATGTGTACACTTCTGACGTGTTCAATGTTAAACATCTTATGCCATATTATGGAGATGAACAATCTGGTGTAGAGGAATTTACAAATTCGAGGTCGAATTTTTCTCAACCAGGGGAGGATGATGCAGCACGATCTACAGAAGTTCAGAGGATAGAGCATTCACAACCTAAAGGAGTTACGGTTTTAACTCGTAAGTCGTGCACGAGTCAGGTGAAGGAGTCACAAGGTGATGCAGCACAGGAGATAAGTCATTCACGACTTAAAGAAGGCAGTTCGCGAGTTAAGGAAAAGGAACTGCGACTTAATTCTAATGGTTTGCGACTTAACGAGAAAAGTGCAAAGAAGTTACGACTTAAAGGGAACCTGAGTCGTTCGAGTTTGATGAGTCGTACACGACTCAACGATTCACCTATAAGTCGTTTCCGACCTAAGGAATCACATGGGAAAGAGCTACGACCTAAGGGGAAGATACGAGTTACTGAGAAGGAGCTTGAGTCGTTCACGAGTCAACGACCTAAGGGAGGAAGATTGTCTTCGACTTAACATGGATGCAAGAAAGGAGTCAGGATGTACGACTTACGAATCAGTTAAGTCGCCTAAAGAAGAACCAATACCGAAGCCAGGAGTCGCTAAGTCGTTTCCGGGACATCTTGACTAGGTTGTTTACGACTTATGGCCAGTATCATGTATAAGTCGTAAGTCGGTAAGGGGTGAGTCGTTGGTATACTTAAGTCGGAGGTCGTTATCTGTTTAACTCGTACGTGTTGTATTTTCTTAAGTCGTGTCTGAGTGTAAATTGATGAGTTGTAAGTCGTGACATGGTGTTGTAAACTGTTTGTTTTCTTGAGTCGTTTACTTCTTATGCCGTCAGTCGCTAGGTCGTATACGACCTAAGTGTTGTGTTATGTTGAAATACGTTGAGTCGTTTGTACCATTGAGTCTGTACATGTCTTGAGTCGTTGTATTCTGGGTCGTAAGTCATTCACGACCTAGTATAAGTCGTGTAATGTGTTGTTTGTAAGTGAGTGTTGTACTAAGTCGTGTGCGACTTAAATGCTGAGTCGTGTGTTCTGATGGTAGGTCGGCAACGACCTAGGAAGGTCATAAGTCGTATACGACTTAAGGGTGAATGGTGAAAACACTATAAATAGGGAGCATGTTGTACATTTTGAGGGGTGGACATTTTGAATAAAATTCTCTTTTGTTAGCTTTGTTCTTTCATACAAATTGGTAGTTGAGTGTGATCTCCTATCTCCTCTTTCGGTTAATCGAGTGCGCTCGATTCAACGATCGTAGAAGCCGATTCACGGTATCTAGTGCGCTAGATCAACGTATGAAGAATCGTAGATCTTTGAACACGGTATAGTGCGCTATCAACGTGTTTGAGATAGCTAGAATTCGGTATCTTCGGATCAACGAATTTGGGCATTTTGGTATTCATCAATCCACCGATTGCTACTTTCACCGATTGAAGTTTATTTTGATTAATCCGCTGCGCCATCATACTTATTCTTTAAATAACTAATATAGAATTCTAAAGTAGTAAATCTGAGTTCTAAACTTGTGAGATAAATTTATTATTGATTAGTCTCTGTTTTGGTATATTAGACTTATAACATATACGAGATTGGACGTTGGTGTGGGTGCCCACTTGATTGTGGCAACAGAGTTAGTCAAGGGGGAATAAAGAAGAACTTTGAAGTGTATAGAGATTTGACTACAGAATGGTGCGTCAGGTCATTGGATTTCATTAGAGCTGGATCATTTTTATTTGAAATAAATGGACTAGTGCTACCTAAGAAGAAACTGAAATTGAATAATGTAGGATGTGAGAGAAATTTGGTTTATCCTAACGAATTTCCAACTAGATGGAGGGAATGGGGAGATATATCAGACGTTTCTCTAGATTATAAGCCGTGTGATCTTCCTTCTTTGCCTGAGCTAGAATTTGTAATTGACTTTTCGACCAACAAAAGCATTGCTAGTATTTGAGCCATAGTGGGGTCATTCCAAATGTGTTTGTATAATATGTACTTTATAATCATCATGATCATGCCTATCCTTGCCTTATGGTGTTTGCTTCTGAAAGTATTCCACCTCTCAGAGAACTTAGCTTCGACCGTGGAAGATAAGTTGAAATTTTAAAGGATGATCTAGTCTTGATAACTTCGGATGGTGGCACTGACTATGATACCACAGATAAATGATATTTTGGCAACTTTTATTTTACCTTTTCTTTTCTATTGTTAATGTTTTCTATTAATTCTATATCAAGCCCACCTAATATGAGCATGCATGCAAATTGTAAACTTCGATGATCGTTTCCTTGTTGAAACTACTTTGGTGTTTCCATTATTTCACTAGGAGGCCACTGACTGATTGATATGGCATGTACGCAGCTTTTATGTTCCTTTTGATTTTATTCACTAGAATTGTTCTGTAAATAGTTTATTTTTCGAACAAAATCCCAAATTGGAAAGGATGCCAGTTTTCTTTTCACTGCTCTTTGTATTTGATTTTAAATCTTATACTGTTATTAATCACATCTTTCTTAGGTTCAATATTAGAAAAATGTTTTGTTGATACAAATGTGTTAGAAAATTAATTACACATAAATTCCCATTGAATATCATAAAATTGAAGCCAACTAATGGCAATTTTAAATTAAGATTTATTACCTTAATGTTAATTCAAATTACTTGATAATTGATTGCAATTAATTGGAATCAATGCTAATTCAAATCAATCTATCTTAATATAATTAATTGTCGTTAGAGCACAACTTTTACACTTGCACCCTTGTAATTTGATATAAAATTAGCTTTAGTTACTATTTTAAAATTTCAGATTTAATGAATATAATAGTGGAGTAGTAAGGAAATTTGCATTAATGAATGCATTTATTATCCACTCTATAATATACAAATGTTTTTGTAAAGAGCCCTCTATTCTTACAACAAAATTATAGGTTTAAAATTTAAAGTGCATATTAATTCTGTTCTAGTAATTCTTCAACCATTCTCCTCCATTTCTAGGGTTCCTCTTTCAGGTAGAATAGGCAGGCCCTTTGTATTATTAAAAATTGTTATGACAACAACCTAGTGATTGTACATCATTCAGTCACAACCTTAAATTATTAAAAGTTTTGTTAGTTTTTATAGAAAATATACCCTCTTATGAATTCCATGATATAATGAACTTATTTTTTTTTTTCAAATTTGTTGAAGTCTATATTAAGTAAATACTTAATTTGATGATTGATTATGGAAGGGACAAATCAAGAAAGTTAAATTCAAAAGTTGATGTGATATTGCGTAATTATCATGGGTATTTTTCTTTAAAATTCGTTTAATTTGACCAAAGTCTTTTTATTATATATGCATTTCGAATTCAATTGTGGTGCATTTCTGTCTCTTTTCAAAAACCCAAATTCCAATATTGAACCCATTAGAAAAACTTATTTAACTTTAGTCTTTCTTAAGAACTTATCACAAAATTAGTTTTATTTTGACCAGCAAAATTTTTTTGATTCTACATGCGTGTTTTCAGAGTGCGTAGGCATTATTTTCTTTAAAAAAACCGAGTTTGTACATTTTTTAAGTGCACTAATGCAAAATGTTAAAATAATGAAAATTTAATATTTTTATAATAAGTTTTTATGGAGGCTTAAACTTGAAATAAATTGGAGTACGAGATGGATTTATGTAAAAGCCCAAAAGGAGTTGTGATATATTATGTTTTCATCATATATTTCAATATCGATGATACTTTTGCCGATCCATGATTCGCACATGGTTGCATGAAAACATTGTAAAATGAAATAATAATTTACTAAATATGAATTATAACATGCATTTTTTGCATTCAATAGAAATATAAACGGTATAGGACAATAATATGGCTATGGTTGAATCTCATGTTCACCTATATTTCCTTATACAGTCTTTTTGACCAAATTCTATATAAATATTAAGTACGTGAATATGACTTGTCCAAAAATTAATATCACATAATAGCCAAGGTGACGTCTTATACACCTCCAAAGAAATGGGAAATTTATCCTTACTGAATATGAGTCAAACAACATATGGCCTTTAAACTATTTTTTTAAATGGACTTAATGCATAGTTTTTTATTCAAATTTTGTATGTACTATTTTGAAATAAAAATATATATTTTTATTAATTATTATAATCCAAATGTATATGCATGTACATAATTTTTTATAATACATTAATCAAATAATAAATAGTGGGAAATTTAAAGAAATTTGCATTAGCGAATCATTTGTTATCCACTCTATAATATTCCAACGTTTTTTTTTTGCTTAAGAGTCATCTATTCTTATAGCAAAATTATTGGTTTTTGAAAGTTAATGCACATGTTAATTCTCTTCTGGATAATTGTTCAACTGTTCTTCTACATGTCTAGGGTTCCTCCTTTGAGAAGAATAGGCATGCCCCTTTGTATTCTTATAAATTTTTGATAAATGTTTGAGTAATTGCACAACGGTAAGTCATGAACTTAAATTATTAGAAGTTTGGTTAGAATGTATTAGAAATACAACCCTTATGAGTTCTATGATTTAACCTACTTAAAATTCATTTTTTATTGGAGTCTATATTAATTAAATTATTAATTTGATGCTTGCTTATCGAAGAGGCAAATTAAGATAGTTAAATTCAAAAGTTGATGTGCTATTATGTAGTTATGATGGCTATATTTTCCAAAATTCATTTAGTTTTAGCAAAGTCCTTTTCGTACGTATATATTTCGAGTTCAATTATAGTGGATATCTATTTATTTTTTAAAATACAAATTCTAACAGAGTATTGTTGCTTGCACTTCAATTTTTGATATCAAGAGGTCAAATTATACAAGTAATCCATATTTAATAAAATTGATGTGAGCGGTACAGAGCATTTAATCAAAGTTAGCCACTTTTCCTCTTTTGCCCTTGGTTAACACTGCAAAACTCTACTATAAAGAGTAAACATCCAAAGTAACTCTTTCCCCTCTCCCTGCCTTCATACAAAAATAATGATGAGAACAAAATATTCTAAGGAAAAATTGAATTTAAACTAAATTTTAATTGCAAATAATGTATGAAATTCTATGGTTGTATGCCGAACTAAAACCACTAAATTGTCCATAGGCTACAAGGCGTTCACATATTTCCTTGATAAGAAGGGAAATACTTAAGATAAGCGTTTATCATCAGAAGAAATCTCCTGCCCATTCTTAGTTACTTTCGAGCCACTCGAATCAATTAATCATAAGAGCCACTCGAATCAATTAATTATAAGATTGTTTTTTGTTTTCAAAATCCCATTTTAGAAATAATACTAATATTATTCCTTCTCTAAGAATCATTTGAAATTCCTTTCAAAACTATTGAAACTTATATTCTCAAAAATTTCTTTATAAAGCACGTTTTATAAATCCATTTTATAAAATCACTTGTATAAAACATATTCACAAAATATATTTATCTTGAATAAATTCCTTTAATGTAAACTAACATTATTGTTTATCGCATACTCCATAGTCAAATTGTGAAACTAAATTCACGAGGTGTTGGTGCTTATACTTTTAAACAAATCAACTAGTCAATCAATGATAATAATTGAGTATTATCATTTCCCTAATAAAATCACTATATTCAAAATGTTCTTTATATCAAAATATAATCTTAGGTAAAATTATTTCATTTACCATTTTGAAACCCAGAATCTTTTATATATATCATTAACAAATACACCCTCATATATAACACTCTCATCTCTTTCTAGGGTGTTATTAACATTAGCTCTAGTGATACTTTAACCCCACAAAGAAAAGATTCTCGCTTAACATTGCGCTCTGATACCAAGTGTAAAGATCTAGACTTTGCAACCATCAATAGTGGATACACCCACCGTAGCTCACACTGCTACCTTGAATTTTCTTTCACAACAACCATTAACCAAACCTCTAACAATAGGGACATGTAGGAGTAATGTACAATGTACAAGCTCTATGTCATATATGCAGTGGAATATCATCTCGAGTAACATAAGTTCCATGAACTTACTAAGATCGAAACATCATCCTCTTTGTTTATCATTAAATGTCATTAAACACGATGATAATGTGATTCGTATGCATATTATCTGAGTTGATTCTCTGGTATCGCATAAGACAAAAAGGACTAAGAAGAGAAGATAGCATCACGTGTAATCGATCATTAGACGAGCTAGTGAACGAAAAGATCTCCCTCATTTATCGAAATCTTTATTGAATCCACGCGCTTCCTCCTTTAATATTAATCCAAATTGAGTTATAAGTAAGAATGCTTTTCCCAAATTGGTTTAGAGTTACAGAGATTTGATTTTGCCAAGAAATTAGAGACTGAGCTTAGGATTCCAAAGTCTGGTCCCCAAAATCGGACCCTTAGGGTCGTATTTGTAGATTTAGGTCAGCCTCCCTTTCACGTCCGTCCTTTCACTTCAGTCGAAAGGTCTTCCTCCAATCTTCCGTGTGCATCCTTTCGACATGGTCGAAAGGCCTTCCTTTATCTTTTTGCATGCATCCTTTTGACATGGCCGAAAGGCATTCCTTCATCTTTCTGTGCGCACGCTTTCGACATGGTCGAAGGGCATTCCTTCATCTTTCTGTGCACCCCTTTTCGATGTGGTGGAAAGGATTTTCTTTTGAACTTTTTCAACCATTCTTTCACCTCCACCTCTTCATGTCAGTCCTTTCGACCCAGTCGAAAGGAACCTTAGCAACCTTTCCCTACCTTTTAAGTTTGAGTACTTCTTTTGCTTTGCTTTTTACTAGACCTCTTTTGACTTCATCGAAAAGGGGGTTAGAGCGCTCTTTGCTTTGTGTTTCCATACTGTTTGCAAGTGAGAGATGAGTTAAGCTTTCACATTGCATAGAAAGGGACGAAGAATGACAATTGTGTCTTAACGAAAGGACATATGGACTCCATGTATGATTTTTTCATGCATTTGAAGGGTTCCAACCGTTTCGTATGGCTTGTTGATGCTTTTGAAAGGTGTATTGGAATCGTTTCTTCAAATAGTGAATTGACAACAACGAAACCCCTGCTTTTCTTATATATGCGAATCCACCTGCATCGAAAGGTCTAGATGAGGCAGAAGGGTAACCTTGCCCTCTTTCTTCCCCTTTCGAAAGCTTTTGTCCTATTTATCATTTGTAATGGAATATGATGCTTGTGATTCCTTCAGAAGCCATCTCAATACCTTCGAAACGCTCTTTTTTGAACTTTGGCGAAACCTATGTCTCCAATTTTGGTAGAGCCTATCACTTTTATAAGCCTTCTATCAAACCCTTGTTCTTAAGTAGATTTTATGGTTAACGGATCTCATTCGCTCCAGCGGCGAAAATATATTCAAACCACTAATAAAATAGTGAACCACCGAAATTGTCAACAAAAAATCAACAATAAAATTAACCACACTTATATAGAAATATAAGTGGGCTATAGAGATGAGTTATCTCATCAAATTTCCAATTACCGCTGAAGCGTTCCGATTTGAATGGAAATTGGATAGGTGTTCAATTTTAACCCAAATTCCTACTAGCTCCAAATCAATCCAATCTAACTTTATATCGTAGCATTCGATGTAACAAGCACAATGCAACTTATCGCATTCGATTTCGACCTCGTATGGACAAGACACAAATTAATGAACACTTGAGATGATTAAGTTAAATTAATTTTAGTTTTAAGCTTAATTACCTTTGTTCATAAACCCCAATTTGCGCTTGTCCTTCAAAACCACATCCGTGACTTTTATCTCCATGCCGCTACCGCCTCGTGCCTCCTGCCCCTGCCACGCCTTCACCGATGACTTCCCCTACCTTGATGTCTCTATTCCTTGCCTTGCTTCCCCTCGAGCCGCCAATTGCCTTGATGAACCCAAAAAAGCCGCCATATTCATCTCTAGATATTCTCCTCCACCGTTAATCACATGCCAATCCCCCAGTTAATGAGCTCCTCTTATCGTGATGAACGCTTCTCTAGTTAGGGTCGAGGTCTAATTCGACATCGTTTGGCTCCGATGAATGAGAGTCGTCGGATGATGGCGTAGTTTAATGGAGTTGCACATTTTCATTCTACGTCTAATGAGAAAGTCTTATAGAAAATTTTGGCAACACTATTCATGCATTAAAATTTTGAACCCTAATCGAAGCATGCCAACTAGCGTTCTATATCTAATACCTATGTTCTGAACATAGTGGAACTAGTATATGTACCTAATTCCATCCTATATAATCAAAATCAAATTATATTATATTAAATTACTTTAATTAATTTCTATGCGTTTCAAATTGGCATGGCCAAACGGTAAGTCCAATCGTCACGAAATTCGATGGCATATAATAATGAATTATTACGGATCTAATGGAACTGGTTATGTCCAAATTCGAGACAGTGTCGCAAAAAGCTATTTTCACATGTTAATTAATATGAGTATTTTAAAAATATGTCTAATCACTTTTATTCAAATTTAAAATTTATTATGTTTATTCTTATTCAACTAGAATTTTAAATTAGCTTTTGAAAACATTTTTATTCATATTAAATTCAAAATTTAACTATTTTAACAATTGCAATTATTAAATTTGACAATTCAATTATCAAATAAATCGCTATACTTGAAACTTAAGTTGTTTAACTTATAAAATTAACTTTTCAATATTTAAATTGATTTTAAATGTTCCAAATTCGGATGATTGAAATTTTGGATCATTACATACTCCCCCTTGAAATAATTTCAACCTCGAAATTAGCAAGTAAGAAAAATGCCATAAGCCCATTACTTTTCAAAACCTATAAAATAAAATTGATTAATAAATTTTATTATTCTTTAAAATCCATTTACAAATTGCAACTAATACCATTCAAAGTTATAACACCAAAATCAAACTTTAGTTATCATTTTTTTTTTCAAAATTCTCATATTTTTTTCTAATGCGTTAAATTTAAGGAAAATTTTGTCACCGTCTCCTTTGCGCGATTCAATCGGAAAAATTTACATTATATATATAATAACAAACATACATCTCATCATCAAGGATGAGGCATCCCGTAGGGAAAAATATAAAAATATGGTATGTAATCCGAGATGTGTACCTTTTCTTATTTTAGCAAGCATATACAATCAATATATTGCGAAATATACACCTTCTGTTCCTATTAAAAACTCAACAACCAATGAGAACAAATATAGGGAAAGAAATATCAATACATAACATGTACTAATACTATAACTATATGCAAATGTAACAAGAGAAACCATTAAAAGCAAATAATATCCATCCAATTAACTAATAACCGTACCAATTACTTTTCCAATGTCAAGATTTAATTTTTAAAGCACGTACGTTGTACATATATCATCCTTATGTAAAAGAATACCGATCGCTTGCTCGATTCCACAATTTCACTTCCGAACTAGTATCATTCACATGACCACTTTAGTGCAGACTCGGATCTAATTCTTGATTAGAAACTGCTATTCTCCTTGCATAGCTATATAATATGATAGAGAATCTCGAACTCAAACAAAAGTCCATATCCAGTGCTCATCGCTGAGAATCGAGTGAAAGATTCTAACTCGGACAGATGTAGGTCATTTGGAAATAGTATATTCGAATTTGGATCAAACACTTATGCGAGCAAAATAACATACATATAACTTACGTAATTATTTCAATTGGATTTTTATTATATCCCATTCTTTTTTAGATTCTTTTATTTACTTTCATTTCATTTACTTTCATTTTTCTCATAATCATTTTCATTTACATTCATTTATTACTTAGTATATTTCTTTTAATACTAATATCACTTAAGAACCATTCCATCAAATTTTACTTATGTTCATTATATATCTTTTATACAACACTTCTCATGTTTATTTTCACTTCTCAAATCAAATTCAATTTCATTTAATCATTTCATTAATTCACTTCGTTTACCTTCAGTTGAGTCAAATTTCTCTTCAAAATTCATTTTATTTAACTTAAGTTAAATTTCATTTCATGGTCCAATTTCAAATTTACTTTTCTTAGCATTTATGTTAAACAAATATAAGAAGTTGTTTTAACTTACTAATTCCTAAATTTATAAGTTATAAACTTATTTTCTCATATATATCAAATTGTACTATAGTTTTTAAAATCAAAACTTGTTTTACCAAACCACAACTTCGATTGTAGTATTTCATCACTTAGAAACTCAAAAATGAATGTTGATGATGCTGTAGTCATCACCAGATTATTTTCCAATGACTAAAGCGAGTTCAATAATTTATATTTCTTTTAAATTCTTTTAAAAATATTTCTAGACAAAATACTTTCTAAATAATATCATTAATATTTCTTCAAAACTTGGAAAAACAAATTTCAAAATCAACGGGATTCAAATTCTTATCTTTTAAATCCTTTTTTATTTACCAATCATATTTATGAATTTTCCTTATATATAATTTCATTTTTGTTATATAAAACCATTTCTTAATTATTTGTTATTGTTTACATTATAGTGATAACGGTCTTTATTAGACTACAAATATTAAACAACGAATGATGATAATCAAATATTATCATTCACTAACAACCAAACACACCATATATGCAATAATATTATTTCGTTTACATAATTACAAAACAATATTATGTCCAATCTCCATGTTTAAGTGTTTAGAGATCCCTATCAATAATAAATTACTCGTATTGACCAAAATGCACAAGCCACTCAACAGATCAACCAACACAATTTAAAATTTTTTATATCACTAATAAATACGCGCTCATATCTATAATAAAATCAAACTCATTCTAGGGTATTACCAACCCTACCTATAACGAGTACTCAACCAAGGCCTAGGAGTTTGATAAATCTAAGCTCTAATACCAGTTGTAAAGACCTACAAATCCACACAATTCAAGGTGATAATGAACCACACATGTCCAAACCAAATTGAATGGAAAGAAGAAGAGTTATGGAAAAGAAATAAGAAAGAAGAAGAGAGGAGAAAAAGAGAAAAAGATACTAAAACAGCACAAAATCTTACAATTGCGATGAAACAACATATAATATAAACCAATGATCTTACAAAAGAGAAACAATAATATACATATATCGAATTAGAGTACATGAATAATAAATCATCAACTAGGATAGTTATAACAACCTTTCCTCACAAATGCTGATAATTTCAACAACAATGCAGCAGAAAATAAATAAATACATGAATACGACCTGAAGACCTCCACTTTGTCTACAGAAGATCCAAAGAATCCAAATCTAAATCTATAAATATGCTTGGTCTGGCCCAAGCATTTGAAGGGAATAACGCTCGGATCTGTCTGGCAAACCGGCATTGGAAAACACATCACCACTGAATTTTTTTAACGTTATCAAAAACTTTTCTTTTTCAAAACAAAAGGTATCTCATAAGACCATACCACACATAAACACATATAGGATTTTATCTTACGATAACCAAAACATTTCATATCAAATTTTGTTATATTATACTAGTGTCGAGTACAAAATAGAATTAATCATAGCTGAAACTATCACATTATTAAATTCCAGCATAATAGGTTTACAACCAAAATAGAAAGGCACGTATTGGAGAATGGATTCCATACAATGGTAAGGTAAGGGACTACCTTCCATGGAGTACATCTTTAGAGGAATGTACCAGAGACAATGTAATGACCCGTAGTTCCGTACCCCTTGAGTCGACACTATTCTCCATCAATCAACTCTAGATGTACGGAAATATGAACCATTTGGGTCAAAGAAGAAGAGGTAGAAGAAGAGAAAACAAAACAACATCATAATCTAACCATCGCAGCGGAATAAAACATAATAGATAATAATAGATATTTACACAAAAGAAAGCTATATCTGTTTATTTCATACATCATCAGAGTTCAACAACATCAATAACATACAACTAGACAGTCATATAAACTTGTCCTCAAAACTGAATACAGAGCAGAATAATAATCAAGTACGGAAGTACGTATCGCCATCCAGCTTGTCTCTTGAGCTCCACAGCATCCTTTCCTGTATTCTATAATACTCGGTCTGACCTGAGCATTATAGTTAAATAACACCCGAGTCAGTCAGGAAAACAAGCATGAGAAGACCACACTCAAATTGATTATTAAAGTTTCAAAATTCTTTTGGAAAGAAAAGCATCTCGCAAGCTAACGCCATAATTAAACATGTCGGGTTTTTACCTTACGATAGCTAAAACACTTTTTATTAAAATCCTCTGATATTATAATAGTGTCTATAGAAAGTAAAATAGAATCTAGCTGAAATGCTTGCATCTCACGTTTAAGCAAAAGTTGGTCACAATCAAAACCGTACGGACGCGTAGGGAAAATGGATTTCCAACAAAAGACTAGGCAATGGGGTACCACCTATCACGGTACCTGGTCTAGATCAGCATACCGAGGATCACTCCGTACCCCCGCAACACATGATAGGGACTACCCCTTACTGGATAATCCAGAGTAAGATCACCCCACGGTTGGGATCAGCAACCGCACCACTAAGCCGAATAAAAAGGGACATCTAGACAGGGATGACCTTATCTAAAATGGGTGCTACCCACCTAGCCTTGCTGCATAACCCTTGATATTCAGTCATTCCCGGTTGATGAGGCTTGAGGCTAAGCGTTACCTTTTTAGAACGTTTCACTTATAATGCCCATCGTCCACCTAACGATGTTCCGAAAGCATTCGTCCATACAAGTCTGTTCCGGGTTCGAATGGAACCGAAGGTGCTACTCCTACTACATCCATTTTTGAATCATCCTCAGGATTAGTAGGGACTAGCCCTTGCACTTCACTGCTCCACCTTCGACTCCGAACTCGTTTTTCCACGAAAACGTACAAACCGGATCAAAGTGGTTTTCGAGAAATATATCCCGATCTCGGCCTCTTCGGAACGATCAGCGCATTGGCCAATATTGATGGTCAATTATTTAACTATCAATTAACGTTCACAAACAACCATCAAACAATAAACAATTTCCCAAATCATTTATTTATCTCAAAATATCTTCGCAAGATATATTTTCATTTCCAATCCTTTTGAAACAGTTTCATACCACACTTTTCACATGAAATAAATTCCCAAATATTTATTTCCACTGAAAACACCAAGCACCAAAACTTTAGATTTCTTAAATAATTTAAAACACTTATTTATAAAATATACTTTAACATATAAATTGAAAACTACTTCAATACTTTATTAAATATATATACTTTAGGAATATTTAAAATAAGGTTACTTTATAAAATATTAAACTAGATTTCCTCTTTTTAAAAAAAATATCAAGTCACCTTTAATTAATTACTACGATAATAGATTAGAAAAATATATTTACTTTAGAACTTAAACATTTAGAAATAATAGATTTTCTAAAACATGCCTTTTAAAACAACATTAAAACTTTTAACTTATATTTAAAAATTTACTTTGAAAACGTACTTGGCTATCCAGGAAAATATACTTCTTTTCACATCCTTTAAAAATAAAGCACTATTTATTTTTAAACAAAATTTTCCATTTCTTTAATAAATTCTCATCGTGAATTTATTCTTCCAAATATCCACTGATATATTACTTCACTTTTATAAACCCAGTTTATAAATTTCATAGTCACAACCTTCTTTTAAAATCCCAATTCCAACACTTAAATCAATTTTCAAATGGATTTCCAATTTATCTAATTTGAAATAAGTTCCTTTACTTACTCAATTTATTCAAAATCCATAAACCTCATATTTCATTTCTTAATTATAATTAAAAATCCTTTTTAACTAAAAATACCAATTCCAGATTTCCCAAATTCCGTCTCTATTCCTTTGAATAAATTTAAAGCTTAAATCCTTAAAATAAACTCTTTTGCTCTTTAAAATGCTCCACTTAAGTTTTAAAAATTCATTATTTCCCTGTTTATTTAAATCTTCTTTCCTACTCGGAATTTATTTTTTAACATTTAAAATCCGTTTTTATTCTTTTCCAATTCATTCTTAAATTTAGTCAACATCTCTATAATTATTTTTACTTTCAAATTCTCTTCTTTATTTTCTTTCCAAAAATCTTATTCTATATATTTTCATAACTTAGTACCGAAATATATTAAATCAACCCGTAGCTCCAACATTTCCAATTATCAATATAATTTAACCCAGAATAGCAAATAATCATAACATAGAATTATTAGAATAATCTAGATAATTTTGAGGAATCTAGTTGGATCCCTCCAACCTGTTTTCCTGCATCCACAGATGTTAGTACAATATAAAATACTAATTCCACTTCGAGGAGGAATATCGCGGTATATGGGATTAATATAATATCATCCGCTATTATGCGGCGCATAGGGTCTCATCCGCTATATAATGCGGGAAATCAATCACTCCAATATACTATATACTACTATATAATATATCACATCCAATCAATTCAATCATTAAACCAATTATTTAAATTTAACTATTTAAATTTAAATGCTAATACAAATGAGTGAGATTAACTCACCTTTTATTTTTGTTTGCAACCCACTTCAATTATTGCTTGGTTTTTCCGATTCTGACCTTGAATAACAATTCACGATTTATTATGATTTGAATTAGACAAACAAAATAATTACCATTCAGTTGATTTAATTAACTAGTTATTTCATTTAAAAACAATCCTTTTAAGAATCCTTTAGTCACTACAATAATTTGACAGGTTAATTAACTAAACTAATCATCTTAAATACATAATTTTAAAATAAACTAGTAGATTTAAAAGGTATATACAATTATTTTATTTTCATTTTAAAACTGCATACAAAAACAATTCATATCAGTCAAATTTCCTATATAAACCCTTATATATTTTCTTCCAAATTCTTATATAATTTTATGTACTTAAATTTAAACTCTACGAATTTGAAAATTAGACAGCAACATTCTACTGTAATTTATAAATTTTCTTTTCCTATTTCCAAATTTGTATACCTACGTATATATATAAATTAATTTTAATAACAAAAATTGAAAATCTTATACCTTACTGCTTTGAACCACCCTCCCTCAACCCTTTTTACCTTCCATCACGACTTCGACAAATCATCGGTTCCATCGAACGCCTCACAACACATTGGCCGCTTCCCAGAATCAATCGCAAATTCCCATACGTGCTCACGATGCCCACTACCTCACGCGTGCCTCAGACGTCGCCATGTTGACCAAAAATCGCGACCGATTGCGAACTTCAAGAAATTGCGACCACTCGCCTTCGAGACCTACCCTCTTCGTTTGCCGCTATCGCCTCTCTTCACAATCTCACGAGTGCGTGTGGCCCCTTCCTATTTCGATCGGAACCCCAATGCACCGCCCTACCAAACCCTGCCTCAAGCCCTTGCCTTCGAATACGAGCGCGGCCTGCTCTTCTTCTTCTTCTTCTTTTTATTTATTTGTTGAGGAACGAGCAGATTACAATGTTGGGAAAGGAACGAAACAAATAAAGGGAGAGAGGGGAGGAAAAACATTCGGCCATCATTTGTCTCTTGCTTTTCTTATTGAACGAACTGATTTTCTTTTATAAAGATGAATTCGATTTTGAATTGTATAGTTCGGCCATTTTTCTCGAACGATTCGATTTGCTTAAGAAGATAATTTCGTGAGATAGAATTTGAAGACGATAGGGGAACGCGATTTTGTTTGAGTGGAGATAAGGGAGGAGATGCATGTAGAATCAGAGACACGTGTTGATAAGCTTTCAGTGTCTTGTAGGGGAAGACATACATTATATTTAAAATTTAAAATTTACATTTAAATCGTTTCAATTACGCAATCCCTAAATCTCAACCTCCTATCGAGGCGTGCCGCTAGACGTTTATAATGTTAAACCCCTATTCCAGACGTAATGGAAAAGGTTTCGAATCCTAAATCGATCGTATGGAGAAGATAACTTTTTGGACCTAGCTATTATATTAAATTTCAATATAAATTAAGCGCGTTTATTTACCGTGTGTTCACCAAACAACTCTAAATGCTACGAAAATTGAAATCCGATAATAATACAATATTACGGATCTAATGGAACTGGTTTCGTCGAAATCCAAGAATGTGCCTCGGAAGGCTATTTTTAAATATCAATTTAAACGATATATTTTTAAAACTGAACAAATCATTATTAAATTCAATTCTAAAACTTGTATTATCCTCAGCACTATCAATATAAATTTGACAAGACTTCAAATTATTTTTAACAGGCTTAAAATACCAGATTTCATATTTTGTCCGATTTCCAATTATTAAATTCAATAAATAAATAGTGATATTTGTAGTTCAAGTTAAAATTAACCTTTCAAATATTTAAAATAAATTAAATATTCCCATTTCAAATGCTCAAAAATTCTGAGTCGTCACATTCCTCCCCCTTAAAAGAATTTCATCCCCGAAATTACTAGTTAGGAAGAATGGTCCAATACCCGTTTACTTTTCCCCAGAACTAACAATTCAACATCCTACCAACTATCTTTTTGTAAAAGACCCATTACCATTCTTACTAACTTCCGCAAACTCTCCCATAGTTTTCAAATAATTATATTTGCTCAATCTTTCAAATTTCAATTTAAAACCAAATTTTGAATTACCAAAACTTTCTCAAAAAATTTCTAACTCCCTAAATTTCCGAAAATTTTCGCCAGCGTCTCCTCTGCGCGGCTAGCTCGGTACAACTACAAAATGCCTCTACGGGCTCCCAAATTCCAAAAAAACAAAAAGCCAAGTAACTAGATCAAAAACCCAATCAAATTTCATACAGAAATTTAAACACATACCTTTTGTCGAGCAATTCAAATTTATCTTCTGAAATCAAAACCAATTTTCCTTTTCCCTTATAATACCTGCATATCCTACTTACTAATAATATCCAATCACAACATTCAAAATTTTTTATTGACTTCCTTACAAAATGTCAATATCTATTCATTCAAGCCGTATGATGCCCATATATATTTATTAAATCTTCACTCAAATGCTTATTCAATATATTTTCCCGACACCCATATTACTTAAGAATTTCACCATTTCTTCTTAAGTTCAATATAAGTATTTATACGCTTCTTATATTTATTTTCACTTCACCACTTTAGTTTATATCTACTTCTATTCAAATTGGTTCTCTCATTTCCATATGAATTTAATTTATCTTCAAAGCTGAATATTGAATTTTATCTTCCATTTATAACTGATTCATATCATTATTTTAAATTAGTTTCATCTACTAATTTATTTCAATTTCCAATTTGAAATCGTTTTATCGCTAACTAAAATTTTCCCAAAATTTTCGAAAAAAATTTCTAACTCCCAAAATTTTTAGAAAATTTTGGCAGAGTCTCCTTTGTACGGAGGAGCTTTTGCAATTTGACAAGAGATATAAATATAAATACATCGACCCACCCGGTCGGAAAAAAACAGTTCATATTTCCTATTTTTATATTGCATAGGCGTACCTCTATTTAGCATTTTTAAGCAAGCGGCTTATTATTTTAGCATTTAGCGTGTCCAAATCCAGCCAAACGGCTTCCTCGTACCTGTACTTTCTCAATTCGAACATATAAGTACTAAATATATGCAATTTATTAACATTTCACTTACTTTCAATAGCTAACACATAAATTTCACATATAATGCACGTTATATAATTTCCATAAGCACATATAAGGTTCCGACACTTATTACAATTGCTTACAACCAATTCTCAAACCATCCCATTCAGTTTAAGTGATCTACAACATACTCGCTTATATTTAATTCATTCTAAGAAAAACAAACTCATATTCACTCCAATTGATTTCAAAATCATCCTATTTCACGTCTAATAACTCATAGAATTTTATCTAATCCCGTTTACATCGAACGACCCATTTTCTTATGCAATTAGACAATATTAATGTGAATAAATAATTACTTAAGCTTTATAACCATTTAAACTGATCCCAACTCAATTTACGCTTGATTCCATACCATTTTAGTTTCTTCACCAACCGTATATTTTAAAATCATTTCATTGAGCTTGACGACATTCGATTCTTATATAAATAACCACTTCCCGAATTAATTTAACCTAACTTTTATTTAATGAACTTTCATCCTTACTCGAAGTTGAGCTTCTAATTATTTTTAACCTAAGTTAATTTACTTCAATTTATTCCAACTTCAAAACTTAAGCTCATTTCATTTGCGAATAAATTTTCTTTTTCACTTTAACTTATTAAATCTCATTCCAATCTACAAATTTATTTGATTAGTTCTTTTGTTTTGTTCGTTTCAAATTTTAATTTCCAAATTCAATTCATTCACGACTCATTTAATTCAATTAGCCACTATCATAATCCACTTAAATTTTAATTCCATTCTATTCGTTAAAATAATATCCAAGGCCATATTTAATTCATGTTTAATTCACTTGTAATTCCAAGTTGAATTTCTATTTATAACTCGGGTTTCATTTACAAATCCATCATTAACTCAAATTTCAACTCTTATTTATCCAACTAGTGTTCCTTTTCCAGATTTCATAATTAATTAATCAGTTGTCTCACTTTCAATTTACAATTCAATCATTGAATTTATCTTCAAAAATCACTTTATCACTTTACTTGAGTTCAATCTAATTTATAATTCGAGTTTAGATTTCTATTTCACTTTCCAAAATACCAAAAACATTTTTATTTTGGCTTACTCCTTCCAATATCCAATTTCAGTTCATTTACTTACAATTATAAATTCATTTGTTCATTCACAAATTTATTTTCAACCAATAAATTTTATTTCCAAACATTAATTTTTTGTCCATTTGAACTAATTCTATACTTCATTTTACACAATTTCAAATCAAACATTATCCAATATTCAAATTTCATTTCATTTGCATGCCATATAAATCAATCAGTTACTTACTAATTTCAATCTCAAAACTTTATTTGATTCAGTCCAACTTGACTAATTTTCCATTCAAACTTAAGTTCAACGTTCAGTTTCGATTCCCTTTTGTTTACATGTTTGATCTCATTACTAAAATGTTCAAAATTCAATTTTGAAAACATATATATCTAAATCAAACTATTCCTCTGCATTTTCAAAGTCAAACCAAATTTCACAAATAAACATTAATCCAAAACATCCAGGTAGCAATCCCTCTTTTGGAAACTCGAAAATGAACACCGATGATATCGCGATCATCGTCGAAATTATTTCCCAGCGACCGAAAAGAGTTCAATGCTTTTATCACTTTAAAATCCCTTTAAATATTCCAAACTCTCCAGATTTCAAATCCAATTGAAAAATATTTCCCAAATAATATTACCATTATTGCTCTTTTGAAAACCATTTTCAAACCCAAAGGAATTTAAAAAATTTACCAAAATTCCAAATTCGAAATCCATCCAAAACATTACTCCGCAACTTTCTCACAATTTATTTCCAATATTTCTCTGGAATTCTATTTCAAATTATAAATCACATCTACAATTCACACTTCAAATTTCATTCTATAAATGGATTTCTTTCCTTAACCTTTGGTTATTTTTAATTTCTAGTTAAATTTCCACACAACAATGATAATAATTATCATTCCTAACATGCAAGCAACCAATGATTTTCAAAAACTTTTCTTTTATATCCGAAAATAATTTGGGGAAAAATTATTTCATTTACCCTATTTTAAAACCATACTGTGTCGGTTTATCTTATTCAAGTGTTTAGAAATTCCTATCGATGACATGGTGTCCCACATATCGACCAGAATCCATAAACACTTAATCGATGAGTCTGTTGAGGAGCGACCATCTGTATAATTGCTTTGTACGAGTACCGATATACCGGATAAAAATATAACTTTTCATCTCAAGAGGAAATCCGACATACCGACACAAACTCAAAGCTACTACACAGTGGCTATAAAGGTCTTCGGAAACAAATATAGAAATAAACATAACACAAATCAGTCACAGACAATTCATATCACAAAGGCGGAAATAGATATGAATATTACACTAACACATGGAAGTGTATATCAGAGTAGTGGTCAAAAAAATCCACGATAATACAAAAGAATAGCAACATGTGCTATACAAAGGAATACAACTATGAGTCTATATCTCAAGTGTATACAACAAAATAAACTACTAATCTAAGTAGTTTGCCAAAAGTCAGAGTAATGATCCAGGATGAGAAGTCAAGCAGAAGCACCTGCAACATCTCGGTCTGACCCGAGTATTATTTAAGAAGAAAATAAAAAACGGATCAGTCTAGCTATAAATATCAGAAGAAATGATATAGAATAGGAGATATGACATAAACATATAATAATCATAATGCCAAGCTGGGATAAATAAGTAATTGAAAATCAACAAGAGATTAATCAATATCACAATAATCTACTCAAGATAAAAAGGAATGTCATACTCCTGATTTCATTCACCAAGCCACAATAAGTGACATATATATCCATGCCAATCGTAAAAGTTGGTGAAACACAAATTCCAGAAATCAACACACGAAATCCAGAAATCACAATAAAAAGGAACAACGACGTCGTACAGCGGGACGTCCGATGAACCAAATCACAAGAAAAAGGATGGCCAATCCCCAAAAAAACTGGACATCGACGCACCTAGAAAGACGCGCCCCATGTACAGTCGAACATCGACGCACCTAGAAAGATACGCCCCATGCTCTAGCATTGACACACCTAGAAAGATACGCCCCATGAACAAATAAACATCGATGCACCTAGAAAGATACACCCCATGTACAGTCGAACATCGACGCACCTAGAAAGATACGCCCCATGTACAAATAAACATCGATGCACCTAGAAAGATACACCCTGTGTACAAATAAACATTGATGCACTTAGAAAGATACACCCCATGTACAAATAAACATCGATGCACCTAGAAAGATACACCCCATGTACAAATAAACATCGATGCACCTAGAAAAATACACCCCATGCATAAATAAACATTGACGCACGTAGAAAGATACGACCTATGTGAGAAATGAGACGAAGCTCAATAAAATGAGGAACAGTCCTCCACATAAACCAAGAGACATCGCACATTGCTAGTCTAAACCACAAAGATGATCGTCATGATCAACGAGAAGTGTCAATTACAATAAGCTAGTAAATATATGAGCTTAGCTTCATGTCCCATAACCACTAGCTTAACTTAAATATTTACGAACAAATTGTAGATCTCCACTTGAAAATTGTCACAAGAGTTTCAATCGAACAAGTCCAAGAATTAACCGACGAAGTAAACGCAAGCGTTTCATACCACTTGTTTTACTAAGTCGTTTAGTTAGATTTCTCATACGAGTGAGGTAAAGGTTTGTATATACTAATGGATTGGAAATCGGTTTGAGAAAACGAGCTTTGTTATAAAATAGTGTTGAAATCATTTGAAGAAAGAGTTTTGATATTTACTACTAGTATAGAAAACCTTTATATTTTTAAAGTGACAAATCACAAAGAAGATTGTAAGAACAACCAATTACTAAATTCACATTCGAAGACGTGAATAAAATCCAAAGAAATCGATACCAAATCCATAGAAATGGATATTCCCAAAAATCACGAAGAAAATGTCATCAAAGTCAACAATAAGTGATAACGCTTAATAGGATCGCTAAAATCGATAAACAATGGAAATTCACACAAAACAGCCTGAATAGGCAAAAATAAACATCTCCAGACATCTGATTTGGAATCCAGACGTCTGGATTTGTTCTCTGGAAATAACCCAGAGAACACTCAGACGTCTGAAACCTCAAGTCAGACGTCTGAGACCTATCCAGACGTCTGGTTTGATGGTTTAGACGTCTGAAAATAGTCTCTGGCTTTTTTTTATAACATGCGTGCATACATTTTTACTTTCCAGGTCCAAACCAGACGTCTGGACTTGGTCACCAGACGTCTGGTCACCTGGTCTAGGCAACAATTTGCCTAGGCCAAAGTGGCCAAAACGTATCGGGAGCGATCGGACGAGTAACGACGACTAAGGATTTATGCCTAGCGACAACCCGGTCTTATAGGCTCTCCGAAACACCTCTTAAAGCATGATCAAACATCAAAGTTATGATTTTTAGAGAATTGGCTTCAAACACCAAAAATGGAAATATTCACAAAACCAATCCAAATCAAAAGCAATTTCACATGAATAAATGTTAGGGATTCATACCTAACAACAAAGATAGATATAGACATAGATGTGAGATAAAAATCTCACCTTTGAACCCAAATTAATGAAGAAGATGCTATGAAGCAATGGCAAGAACAAGCACTCTTCAATTCCAACTCAACAAGCTTGAATCTAAGCTTAAAAGAGAAACATTCCCTAAATTAGGTTTAGGAAATTTCTGAAATTGAATGGAGAAAGAGTTGGAGAAGAAGAAGAGGAAGCTTACCAATGGGTTCTCTTGAACTTTGGAGCAAGAACATGGATTTGCAAAGAAAGCTAGGGATTGGAGTTTTAATTTCCTC
Source organism: Allium cepa (assembly GCA_030765085.1). Lineage (NCBI taxonomy): Eukaryota > Viridiplantae > Streptophyta > Magnoliopsida > Asparagales > Amaryllidaceae > Allium > Allium cepa. The sequence continues at coordinate 377,584,377 of CM060942.1, read as the reverse complement.
TTCCACCCTCCATTAACATAAAAGCTTGAGTGTTAAGAAAATAGAAGAGAAGTGAATGAAGAGGAGAGGGTTGGAACTGAGTTAAGTGGGGTTAATGGGCTCAGCCCAAACCAAAGCCCTAAGTAAAAAGCGGCAAAAATCAACTTTCTCCAAACATATCGAAGCTTATACTCAAAAAGGTCGCAAACGTCATTTTGAACTCGATGGAAGTGGTCTCGAGTCCCAATTCGACAGTTCCAAAAAGTAGGTTTTCGGACCAAAATCCGATGAACGGTGAAATATTTAAATAAAATATTTAAATATATAATCGATAAATATGCGGGTTGTTACAGACTCCCCTCCTTAAAGAAATCGCGTCCATGCAATAATTAAGAAGGAAATATAAGAAGTAACAACCATAGAAGCATATTAACACAAAAGAAAATTTGAATCAAGAAGTTCACCATAAAGAGCACGAAGGAGTAAATCCGAAAGTTTTCGTTCGATGAATTATCAAGATTTCACATGAGCAATCCTTAGGATTTGAGAACCATTGAACTTCTATCAAAGAGAATATCTTTACATCGAAGGCGCTCAACCTCCGAAGCAATGATGTGAATGGAATGGTGCTCAAAAGTCAAATTTGGTGAAACTTCAATCTCCACAATATCACCGGGCTCAAGAATGAAAACCAGAATCCCTAAGGCATTTCCGTAGATAAAAGATGTGGAAAACGTCAAGAATAGCGGAAAGTTGAGCCGGTGCAACGGCGTAGTACAAATACGGTACGCCCGAGAAACTAGAAACTCGAATAATTTGGAGCACCGACGTAGTACAAAGGCGGTACGTCCAATGAACCAAAAAGCCAAGTCATTGATGTAGTGCAAACGGTACATCCAATGAATCAAAAAGCGAAGACATTGATGTAGTACAAACGGTACATCCAATGAATCAAACATCAAAGTCATTGATGTAGTACAAACGGTACATCCAATGAATCAAAGACACTGATGTAGTACAAACGGTACATCCAATGAATCCAAAAAAAGAAAAAACATTGATGTAGTACAAACGGTACATCCAATGAATCAAAGACACTGATGTAGTACAAGCGGTACATCCAATGAATCCAAAAAGAAAAGACATTGATGTAGTACAAACGGTACATCCAATGAATCAAAAGCAAAGACATTGATGTAGTACAAACGGTACATCCAATCAAAGACACTGATGTAGTACAAACGGTACATCCAATGAATCCAAAAAGAAAAGACATTGATGTAGTACAAACGGTACATCCAATGAATCAAAAGCAAAGACATTGATGTAGTACAAACGGTACATCCAATGAATCAAAGACACTGATGTAGTACAAACGGTACATCTAATGAATCCAAAAAGAAAAGACATTGATGTAGTACAAATGGTACATCCAATGAATCAAAATCAAAGACATTGATGTAGTACAAACGGTACATCCAATGAATCAAAAGCAAAGACATTGATGTAGTACAAACGGTACATCCAATGAATCCAAAAAGAAAAGACATTGATGTAGTACAAACGGTACATCCAATGAATCAAAAGCAAAGACATTGATGTAGTACAAACGGTACATCCAGTGTATCAAACAGCAAAGGCATTGATGTAGTACAAACGGTACATCCAATGAATCAAAGCCCGAATGATTTCGGAACACCGACGTAGTACAAAAACGGTACGTCCAACGAACCGAACACAATAAAAGAACATCGGACGCAAGCTCATAAAATAAATGAGATGAAACTCAATAAAACGAAGTACATCAAAACGCCCGATGAAATTGATAAAAAGATAATTTCATTCGGTCATCAACAAAGAAACAACCCCTTGTTGCTTACGACTAAACGCATTGGCAACACGATTTCCCCTTCGGGAATAAAAAGAATATCAAGATCATAAGAAGCTAGGAACTCGAGTCAACATGCAGTTCCTTAAGAGAACATAAATATTCCAAAGATTTATGATCGAGGTAGAGAACAAATTTCTCATCCAAATATGATGATGCCAAATTCCAAAAGCAAAAACAATAGCCATGAACACTAGATCATGAGTGGCATATCTAGTCTCGATAAGCTATAATGATTTAGAAGCACAAGTGATAGCACGTTCTCCTTTGCAAGAGAATGGCATTCCAAACCAATACGACTAGTATCGGTACAAATAACAAAGTCTTGGTTCCCCTTCAGGAATCACAAGAATAAGAGTATTGAAAAGAAAGAACTTCTTTTAAATAATTCTCTTTCCCGAAAAGTTAAAACTTTCAAAATTACATTTTTACTTTTATGTAATAATCTTTCTACAAAAATTTACATTTTTACAAGTCAATATATCGTGTCTGATTGTCACATCAAAGCGTTTAGGAAATTCCTATCGATAACGTTGATCAAGCGCATCGACCAAAATTCTTAAAGCACTCAACGGGCAATACAATCACAAAATCATCTTTTATAGGATAAATAAATCTCTTAAAAAGTTTTAAGAATATTCTTTGTTCGTTTCAAGAACAAAAATCCAGTTTTACTTATAAATAAATCTTATGAAAAAGATTTGCAAAATTTTAAATTACTATTTTCATCCAAAATCAATAAACTCAAGAATGGTCTCATCGAAATATTCATAGAATATTCGATTTATAAAATGGATGAAATAAGCTGGACAAATTGAATGACATAATAAGTCATTCATAAGAATCATAACGAGTGCGGAATGCGGTAAGTGGAATGCTAATTTCCGCAACTCGTAGCAAACGAAAACCGGTGATAAAGTAAAACTGAAAAGACCTTAGCACCACACAAAAGATATTGCTAAGGTGATGATCCTAAGACAAGCTCAAAAATACCAGAAATTTTTTCAAACGATATGATTGAGAGAAATAATACATTCCTTATCATGCGGGTTTTAAGGAATAAAATGATGCCATCAAATTGGAATCAAAATCACAAAGGAAAAATAGAAATCTGCTTAACAGATTGAAAATGTCGAAGATGAATAATCCACTCGGAAAAATAGGATATGGGCTTCACAATTTAGGCCAATCCTTACAGAAAAAGTCAATTCCGAAGCCAAAGTAAATATCGGCTCGGAAAGAAAAGTCACATAAAACAATCTCGACATCAAAACAAAAGCAAATTGAGTGTTGCGGATCTACCATCCGGATTCGCAATCCTCAAAGAAGTCATCAAGCCCAAAATATTCAAAGAAAAAGAATCGACAAGTTCTTTTGATATAAAAATAATGAGATGAAACTCATATCAAAAAGAACTTGAATAAGAAGATCACAAAATAAATGTAATCAAGGATTAAATGAGAAATACCTTGACCAAGAGAAGAGTTTCTAGGGGCTTGCACAATATTTAGCTTTCTCATGTCCTTGTTCAAAAGTTTGGGACATGCAGATAAAAGATGACCCGGTTTCTTACAATAGCGACAAGAATGGGGTTTTGGACACATATTCGCATAGTGTTTCTTAGAATTACAATTGTAGCATCCTCCACGATTGGGGATTGGAGTCTTTGCTACAAAAGTAGTTTGCTTCACTCTCTTATTGGGATTAAGGCTCTTGAACTTAATATGCCTCTTCTTGGAAGTCCCAATATCACAAACACTTCCTTTACCAGCCTCTCCATGAAGAAGAGTAACATCTACAAGCTGATTGAAAGAAACTTCTAGTTTCAAAGGTAGAACCATTTCGGGGTTCTTATTCAAAGCATAGATAAACTCTTGATTCTTTACAAGATCCAAAAGTTGTTGAGCAGACATAAATACTCCATCCAGGGGAGTAGCACTAGATTGACCGGCGTCGGGACGGCCAGGCCTAACCATTTCTCTTCTTTAAGAAAGAAAGAAAGAAGAGGAAAAAGTTATTCTTAGAATAAATTTCAATCAAACTTGATTGATAAAACAAGGAATCATAAAGAAAGTAGGATGAATCGGTACGAAGACACGAATTAAAATCCTAAAGCACAACTCCTAAGAAAGACTTAGGACATGATCCTTGCTAAATTATTCTATATTGTTTCGAAGTTTGGCTCTGATACCAAGCTGTGACGCCCCACCTCTATACCCATGCTAGCCAAGAACATTACAGTGAATGCTGTCAACTAGCACGGAGAATAAGGCTATTGAGGAGCGACCATCTGTATAATTGCTTTGTGCGAGTACCGATATACCGGATAAAAATATAACTTTTCATCTCAAGAGGAAATCCGACATACCGACACAAACTCAAAGCTACTACACAGTGGCTATAAAGGTCTTCGGAAACAAATATAGAAATAAACATAACACAAATCAATCACAGACAATTCATATCACAAAGGCGGAAATAGATATGAATATTACACTAACACATGAAAGTGTATATCAGAGTAGTGGTCAAAAAAATCCACGATAATACAAAAGAATAGCAACACGTGCTATACAAAGGAATACAACTATGAGTCTATATCTCAAGTGTATACAACAAAATAAACTACTAATCTAAGTAGTTTGCCAAAAGTCAGAGTAATGATCCAGGATGAGAAGTCAAGCAGAAGCACTTGCAACATCTCGGTCTGACCCGAGTATTATTTAAGAAGAAAATAAAAAACGGATCAGTCTAGCTATAAATATCAGAAGAAATGATATAGAATAGGAGATATGACATAAACATATAATAATCACAATGCCAAGCTGGGATAAATAAGTAATTGAAAATCAACAAGAGATTAATCAATATCACAATAATCTACTCAAGATAAAAAGGAATGTCATACTCCTGATTTCATTCACCAAGCCACAATAAGTGACATATATATATCCATGCCAATCGTAAAAGTTGGTGAAACACAAATTCCAGAAATCAACACACGAAATCCAGAAATCACAATAAAAAGGAACAACGATGTCGTACAGCGGGACGTCCGATGAACCAAATCACAAGAAAAAGGATGGCCAATCCCCAAAAAAATTGGACATCGACGCACCTAGAAAGACGCGCCCCATGTACAGTCGAACATCGACTCACCTAGGAAGATACGCCCCATGCTCTAGCATTGACGCACCTAGAAAGATACGCCCCATGCACAAATAAACATCGATGCACCTAGAAAGATACACCCCATGTACAGTCGAACATCGACGCACCTAGAAAGATACGCCCCATGTACAAATAAACATAGATGCACCTAGAAATATACACCCCATGTACAAATAAACATCGATGCACCTAGAAAGATACACCCCATGTACAAATAAACATCGATGCACCTAGAAAGGTACACCCCATGCACAAATAAACATCGATGCACCTAGAAAGATACGCCCCATGTACAAATAAACATCGATGCACCTAGAAAGATACACCCCATGCATAAATAAACATTGACGCACCTAGAAAGATACGACCCATGTGAGAAATGAGACGAAGCTCAATAAAATGAGGAACAGTCCTCCACATAAACCAAGAGACATCGCACATTGCTAGTCTAAACCACAAAGATGATCGTCATGATCAACGAGAAGTGTCAATTACAATAAGCTAGTAAATATACGAGCTTAGCTTCATGTCCCATAACCACTAGCTTAACTTAAATATTTACGAACAAATTGTAGATCTCCACTTGAAAATTGTCACAAGAGTTTCAATCGAACAAGTCCAAGAATTAACCGACGAAGTAAACGCAAGCATTTCATACCACTTGTTTTACTAAGTCGTTTAATTAGATTTCTCATACGAGTGAGGTAAAGGTTTATATATACTAATAGATTGGAAATCGGTTTGAGAAAACGAGCTTTGTTATAAAATAGTGCTGAAATCATTTGAAGAAAGAGTTTTGATATTTACTACTAGTATAGAAAACCTTTATATTTTTAAAGTGACAAATCACAAAGAAGATTGTAAGAACAACCAATTACTAAATTCACATTCGAAGACGTGAATAAAATCCAAAGAAATCGATACCAAATCCATAGAAATGGATATTCCCAAAAATCACGAAGAAAATGTCATCAAAGTCAACAATAAGTGATAACGCTTAATAGGATCGCTAAAATCGATAAACAATGAAAATTCACACAAAACAGCCTGAATAGGCAAAAATAAACATCTCCAGACATCTGATTTGGAATCCAGACGTCTGGATTTGTTCTCTGGAAATAACCCAGAGAACACTCAGACGTCTGAAACCTCAAGTCAGATGTCTGAGACCTATCCAGACGTCTGGTTTGATGGTTCAGACGTCTGAAAATAGTCTCTGGCTTTTTTTTATAATATGCGTGCATACATTTTTACTTTCCAGGTCCAAACCAGACGTCTGGACTTGGTCACCAGACGTCTGGTCACCTGGTCTAGGCAACAATTTGCCTAGGCCAAAGTGGCCAAAACGTATCGGGAGCGATCGGACGAGCAACGACGACTAAGGATTTATGCCTAGCGACAACCCGGTCTTATAGGCTCTCCGAAACACCTCTTAAAGCATGATCAAACATCAAAGTTATGATTTTTAGAGAATTGGCTTCAAACACCAAAAATGGAAATATTCACAAAACCAATCCAAATCAAAAGCAATTTCACATGAATAAATGTTAGAGATTCATACCTAACAACAAAGATAGATATAGACATAGATGTGAGATAAAAATCTCACCTTTGAACCCAAATTAATGAAGAAGATGCTATGAAGCAATGGCAAGAACAAGCACTCTTCAATTCCAACTCAACAAGCTTGAATCTAAGCTTAAAAGAGAAACATTCCCTAAATTAGGTTTAGGAAATTTCTGTAATTGAATGGAGAAAGAGTTGGAGAAGAAGAAGAGGAAGCTTACCAATGGGTTCTCTTGAACTTTGGAGCAAGAACATGGATTTGCAAAGAAAGCTAGGGCTTGGAGTTTTAATTTCCTCTTCCACCCTCCATTAACATAAAAGCTTGAGTATTAGGAAAATAGAAGAGAAGTGAATGAAGAGGAGAGGGTTGGAACTGAGTTGAGTGGGGGTTAATGGGCTCAGCCCAAACCAAAGCCCTAAGTAAAAAGCGGCAAAAATCAACTTTCTCCAAACATATCGAAGCTTATACTCAAAAAGGTCGCAAACGTCATTTTGAACTCGATGGAAGTGGTCTCGAGTCCCAATTCGACAGTTTGCAAAAAGTAGGTTTTCGGACCAAAATCCGATGAACGGTGAAATATTTAAATAAAATATTTAAATATATAATCGATAAATATGCGGGTTGTTACAGACACTAAGCCGAATAAAAAGGGACATCTAGACAGGGATGACCTTACCCGAAATGGGTGCTACCCACCTAGCCTTGCTGCATAACCCCTGATTTTCAGTCATTCCCGGTTGATGAGGTTTGAGGCTAAGCGTTACCTTTTTAGAACATTTCACTTAGAATGGCCATCGTCCACCTGACGATGTTCCGAAAGCATTCGTCCATACAAGTCCGTTCCGGGTTCGAACGGAACCGAAGGCATTACTCCTACTACATCCATTTTGGAATCATCCTCAGGATTAGTAGCGACTAGCCCTTGCACTTCACTGCTCCACCTTCGACTCCAAACTCGTTTTTCCATGAAAACGTACAAACCGGATCGAAGTGGTTTTCGAGAAATAAATCCCGATCCCGGTCTCTTCGAAACGATCAGTGCATTGGCCAATATTGATAGTCGGTTATTTAACTATCAATTAAGGTTCACAAACAACCATCAAACAATAAATAATTTCCCAAATTGTTTATTTATCTCAAAATATCTTCGCAAGATATATTTCCATTTTCAATCCTTTTGAAACAGTTTCAAACCACACTTTTCACATAAAATAAATTCCTAAATATTTATTTCCACTGAAAACACCAAGCACCAAAAATTTAGATTTCTAAAATAATTTAAAACACTTATTTATAAAATATACTTTAACATTTAAACTGAAAACTACTTCAATACTTTATTAAATATATCTACTTTAGGAATATTTGAAATAAGGTTACCTTATAAAATATTAAATTAGATTTCCTTTTTTTAAAACAAAATATCAAGTCACCTTCAATTAATTACTATGATAATAGATTAGAAAAATATATTTACTTTAGAACTTAAACATTTAGAAATAATAAATTTTCTAAAACATGCCTTGTAAAACAACATTAAAACTTTTAACTTATATTTAAAAATTTACTTTGAAAACGTACTTGGCTATCCAGGGAAATATACTTCCCTTCACATCCTTTAAAAATAAAGCACTATTTATTTTTAAACAAATTTTCCCATTTCTTTAATAAATTCTCATCGTGAATTTATTCTTCCAAATATCCACTGATATATTACTTCACTTTTATAAACCATATATAAATTTCATAGTCACAACCTCCTTTTAAAATCCTAATTCCAATACTTAAATCAATTTTCAAATGGATTTCCAATTTACCTTATTTGAAATAAGTTCCTTTACTTACTCATTTTATTCAAAATCCATAAACCTCATATTCCAATTCTTAATTATAATTAAAAATCCTTTTTAACTAAAAATACCAAATCCAAATCCCCAAATTCCTTCTCTATTCCTTTGAATAAATTTAAAGCTTAAATCTTTAAAATAAATTCTTTTGCTCTTTAAAATGCTCCACTTAATTTTTAAAAATTCATTATTTCCCTGTTTATTTAAATCTTCTTTCCCTACTCAGAATTTATTTATTAACATTTAAAATCCACTTTTATTCTTATCAAATTCATTCTTAAATTTAGTCAACTTCCCTGTAATTATTTTTACTTACAAATTCTCTTCTTTATTTTCTTTCCAAAAATCCGATTCTATATATTTTGTTAACTTAGTACCGAAATATATCAAATCAACCCATAACATCCAACATTTCCAATTATCAATAAAATTCAACCCAGAATAGCAAATAATCATAACATGGAATTATTAAATAATCTAGAAAATTTTTAGGAATCCAGTTGGATCCCTCCAATCTGTTTCCCTGCATCCACAGACATTAGCACAATATAAAATACCAATTCCACTTCGAGGTGGAATATCGCGGTATATGGGATTAATATAATATCATCCGCTATTATGCGGCGCATATGGTCTCATCCGCTATATAATGCGGGAAATCAATCACTCCAATATACTATATACTACTATATAATATATCACATCCAATCAATTCAACCATTCAACCAATTATTTAAATTTAACTATTTAAATTTAAATGCTAATCCAGATGAGTGACATTAACTTACCTTTGATTTTTGTTTGCAACCCACTTCAATTATTGCTTGGTTTTCCCGATTCCGACCTTGAATAACAATTCACGATTTATTATTATTTGAATTAATCAAACAAAATAATTACCATTCGATTGATTTAATTAACTAATTATTTTATTTAAAAACAATCCTTTCAAGAATCCTTTAGTAACTAAATTAATTGAACAGATTAATTAACTAAACTAATCATCTTAAATACATAATTTTAAAATAAACTAGTAGATTTAAAAGGTATATAAAATTATTTTATTTTCATTTTAAAACCGCATATAAAAACAATTCATATCATTCAAATTTCATATATAAACCCTTATATATTTTCTTCCAAAATCTTATATAAATTTCCTATACCTATATTTAAACTCTAAAATTTGAAAATTAGACAGCAACATTCTACTGTAATATATGAATTTTCTTTTCCTATTTCCAAATTTGTATACCTACGTATATATATAAATTAAGTTTAATAACAAAAATTGAAAATCTTATACCTTACGGCTTTGAACCACCCTCCCTCAACCCTTTTCGCCTTCGATCACGACTTCAACAACTCGTCGGCTCCATCGAAGCCTCACAACACATTGGCCACTTCCCAGAATTAATCGCAACTTCCCATACATGCTCTCGATGCCCACTACCTCACGCATGCCTCAGACGTCGCCATGTTGACCAGAAATTGCAACCAATTGCGAATTTTAAGAAATCACGACCACTCACCTTCGAGACCTACCCTTTTCATTCGCCGCTATCGCTTCTCTTCACAATCCCACGAGTGCATGCAGTCCCTTCCTATTTCGATCGGAACCCCACAGCACCGCCCTACCAAAACCCTACCACAAGCCCTTGCCTCCGAATACGAGCGCGACCTACTCTTCTTCTTCTTCTTCTTTTTATTTATTTAATGAGGAACGAGACGATTACAATGTTAGGAAAGGAACGAAACAAATAAAGGGAGAGAGGGGAGGAAAAACATTCGGCCATCATTTGTTTCTTGCTTTTCTTATTGAACGAACTGATTTTCGTTTATAAAGATGAATTTGATTTTGAATTCGCATAGTTCAGCCATTTTTCTCGAACGATTGGATTTGCTTAAGAAGATTATTTCGTGAGATAGAATTTGAAGGAGAAAAAGGAAAGCGGTTTTGTTTGAGTGGATATAAGGGAGGAGATGTGTGTAGAATCAGAGACACGTGTTGATAAGCTTTCAGTGTCTTGAAGGGGAAGACATACATTATATTTTAAATTTTAAATTTACATTTAAATCATTTCAATTACGCAATCCCTAAATCTCAACCTCCTATGGAGGCGTGCCGCTAGACGTTTATAATGTTAAACCCCTATTCCGGACGCAATGGAAAAGGTTTCGAGTCCTAATTCGTAAGTATGGAGAAGATAACTTTTTCGACCTAGCTATTATATTAAATTTTCAATATAAATTAAGCGCGTTTATTTACCGTGTGTTCACCAAACAACTCTAAATGCTACGAAAATTGAAATCCGATAATAATACAATACTACGGATCCAATGGAACTGGTTCCGTCGAAATCCGAGACTATGCCTTGGAAGGCTATTTTTAAATATCAATTTAAACGATATATTTTTAAAACTAAACAAATCACTGTTAAATTCAATTTTAAAACTTCTATTATCCTCAACACTATCAATATAAATTTTACAAGCCTTCAAATTACTTTTAACAGGCTTAAAATCCCAGATTTCATATTTTACCCAATTTTGGATTATTAAATTCAATAAATAAATAGTGATATTTGTAATTCAAGTGAAAATTAACCTTTTAAATAATTAAAATAAATTAAATATTCCCTTTTCAAATGCTCAAAAATTCTGGGTCGTCACAGACAAACATCTTCAACGCCTCTGCTAATCAGAATCGGCCCACCCACATACCCATTTGGTTATGGATAGGACCTAATATGACATCACCCTAATCATGATTAATCTATCCAATGCCATAACAGATATAATCTATTCGACATATATAGTGTAATCTAGAATGGAGATGACCATACCGTCATAGGAGCAACCCATATAGCCCTAAAGCAACCCTGTTCAACCATTATCGATTGACGAGGCCAGAGGTAACGAATACCTTTCATGTAGCACACATACAACTGTGAATGCCATACTGCTAATTCTAAAAACGCACTAATCGGTTTCTACAAAAGTACAACCTTTTAGTTCTTACGTCTCAAAGAAGGTGCAAATTGTAAGAGGGTAACTTCCTACACCACCAAACAGATGTATATTTGTAAAACCCAATGTATGCGATTCTTAAAATTGCAATGTCAAATATTCATCAATACAAGCTGTCCACAAATAGGACAGACCAAAGGATTTCTCTTACTACATCTTGTTGGAATCAACCCTGGGATTAGTAGCGAGCAGTCCTTGCATCGAAGATTGTCATAATAGAGCACTACTACCACTATATATATATATACATGATAAGGAATCGCGGGGCAAGTGGCAAGCAACCCTACATCATAAAGATTTCTATTTGCAAAATTATTGTCATAATCTCACACTTTTGAACGAATACATTGGTTCTAAGTAGTTTTTGGATAAATCCAATCCCGGTATCTTTGGCCCTGCAATGATAAGAGGCCGTAAACCTCATAGAACAACCAAGTCTTATAGCCTTATTATGTTTCTAACTCTTAACTTGCTATCCTTCAGCCAAGAAGGAAGCCCGGTAGATTGGAGTACAATAGTCACTCTACACTACTCAAATGAACATTCTAAACATCAAATGATAATCAAGCCTACTTAGTTGGCTTCCTGCTAAGTGCACAACTAATTAGTTCCCACATCAAGTCAAGGAACCAAAATTGGCCAAAGTTGATAGTTGGTTATTTGACTATCAATGCAACGAATAAAATCTAGCACATAAGAAGTCACTAGGCTCATTTAAGTAATCTCTTATTAATTAAATCGCTTTACAAATATTTACTTCAAAATATCTTTAAAAAGATATATTTTCAAATCCATTTCAACTATTCGATATTTGGAAAACATTTCTATATACTTATATCAGTGGTATAAGTATATTTATAACACTACCATTTTGGAGATACATTAAATAAATTTCTATAACCATACATCTTCGCTCAGAATGGGTGTTAAGTATAAGAAGCTATGCTTCTTATACCACCAAGCCTTTTTTACGATCACAAGAATGAATTCGTGTAATTCACAAGCGAAGGCCAGAACAAAAATTATTGGGTCAAAACGAATGTTGTGTAAATAAAATAGGAATTCAATTATATATATATATATTCCTTTTAGATATCATTTACTATAACAATAGTGTTATAGTTCATGCCTTCCTAACTTTCCTTGAAAACATTTATTACAACAATAAATGTTGAAATCCATATTTTCGCCACTTAATACATTCTAAATAACTTTTAAAAATCATTCAAACTCCATTTGGAAATATCACTGTCAAAATATTCATTTAAAAGATAAAACACTTTTAAAACGATTAACTCCATATTTTAATCCCAACATAAATCATTTTTGTATTTAGAAAGCTATGTTCATAAATCTCCTTTTTATTTTATAAAACTTCTCTTTTTTAATAAAATCTCCTTACTTATAAAACTATATTTATAAATACATTCTTTATAAATCTTATTCATTATAAAAATCCATTTATAAATCCATTTACCAAATATCGATTACAAATCCATTTTTACTACTTATAAAACACCATTTATAAATATAATACTTTATTTTCAAATATCCCTTTTATGAATCCTTTATATAAATTATTCAAAAATCTTTATTTAAAATATTTCATAAACTGTAAATTTATTATCCTAAAAAACTTACTTTTATCTATTTAAAAGAACACCTTCTAATAATTCAGGAATAATTATTAACACATATATAATTCCAAAATCATTTGGAACATCATTTCAATTCAAACTACTTTATAGTATTTTAAAGTACTAAAAGTATGTCTCAGTGCTACAACAACACTAAATAAGGCAAATCATATTAATATCATCAATTATGGCATTCAACACATCATATATCACAATATATGAAAAATAAAATCAATAGTGTGAGTAATCCAGTTGGATCCCTGCAACCTAACCCTACATCACATACACCATATAATAAAATAATATAAATCAACTATTTCAAGGCGGGATCGTATACAAAGTGTCATCTGCTTATACATGAGAACGAAAATAGGTCTCATCCGCTCTAGGGGTGGGAATATATCCAAACCAACTCATAAAAGAGTAAATCATCCTAATAGTCAATAAAAAATCAACAATAAAATTATCCACACTTATATATAATCATAAGTGGGCCAAAGAGATGAATTAACTCGCTGAATTTTCAGTTATCGCTGAAGCGTTCCTGTTTGAATTAAAGCTGAACAGGTTTTCAATTTTAATCCAAATTCGTACTAGCTCCAGATCCATCCAATCCAGCATTATATCGTATATTTGTTGCAACGAGTGCAACGCAATTTTTCACGATCGATTTCGACCATGTGGACAATTGACATATTAGTGAACACTTAAGATAATTAAATTATAACTAACTTAAATTAATTTTAATTTTAAAATTAATTACATTCATTCATAAACCATATTCGTTCCTTTCCTTCAAAACCACATTCGCAACTTTCGTCTCTATGCCGCCCCGCCTATCCTTGAGCCACCAATTGCCTCCACAAACCCAAAAACGCAGTCGCCTTTATCTTTATATTACCGCCACCGTAATCGATCGCACGATAATCCCACTAGTAGATGAGCTCCTCTTGTTGAGACGAACATTTCTCTAATTAAGGCCAAGGTCTAATTTGGCCTCATTTGGCTTCGATGAATGCGAGCCGTCGGATGAGGGCGTAGTTTAATGACAGCTTCATATTTTCATTCTAGGGTTTCGAAAATGGAAAAAGTTAAGGTCCTTTTATAGAAAATTTTGACGACACTATTCACACTTTAATTTTCTAACTTCAACCGAAGCATGCCGCCTGACGTTCTTTATGTAATACTCCTATTTCGATATAAATGGAACTAATATTGGGACCAAATTCCATTATATACAGAAGTTAACTTAAAATCGAATTATATAAAATTAAATTCCTTTAGATAATTTCTACGTATTTCGAAATCGCATGAACAAACGATCGCCATGAAATTCGATTGGATATAATAATTCATTACTACTGATCCAATGGAACTGGTTTCGTCCAAATCCAAAATATTGTCCTAGAAAGCTATTTTCACACTTTAATTAAAATGATTATTATAAAAATCTATCTTATTACTTTTTTTAAATTTAAAACTTTACTATCTTCATTGTTAAACAAATAGTATTTTAAATCAGCTTTCAAAATTATTTTTATTCATATTAAATTCAAGATTCAATTATTTAAACAATTCCAATTATTAAATAAATTGCTATATTTAAAATCTAAGTTGTTTAACCTATAAAATTAAATTTTCAATATTTAAAATCAATTAAATACTCTAAATTCGAATGACTAAAATTTTAGACCATTACATACTACGAATTGAACCGTACATGGCCTTGAAACTATTTTTTTTGAAGCATAGTTTCCAAGCCGAACCACAAGTCGAACCTGGTTGGTGCAAGGTCAAGGGTTCTAGTGATTAAACCAGTTAAACTATGAGAACTACGTTGATTGTTATTTTATATTCTTCTGGTCTAAACATCGAAAGAAAATATGTTAAAGTTTAATCAATTATAATTAATATACTGACCATTAAAACAATTATTTTGAACGGTTGATGGCAAATATTAATCAAATAATTGTGTAATAATCTTTTTACCGCAAAGTGGAAATTTTCTGATTTTTTAAGATGAAAAAGTTCGGTTCAATATAATTTATAAAATGTGCATTAATAATATCACATATATTATCCAAAACTGATATGCTAATGTAATAATTTGGTAACTAAGGTTATGAAATTATTTGTTAAATTGATTATATGAAGAAGAAAAATTGAAAATTGATGCGACCACTATTTTTTTAAATTTGAAGGACCATGTAGTTCAAAAAGGTTGATCTAAAAGTTTTTTGTGGGTTTAAGGCTCGACCATGGGTCCATGCACGTGCAAGATTATTTCATTTTCAAAATTGTAATGCTCCAAAGACCAAAGGTTAATAATGGTCGAACCATGGTTGGGTTGTTTTATTATAACACTTATTTCAAGCATGCATGTGTGTTCAACGCTACTGCGTCTATGATGTAGATTAGAAAATTATATTTAAAGGACTCTTATTATAATTAAAAATGGAAGGAAAATGCTACAATATGGAATGATGCACAAATTATTTTTTCGTCAATATGTTGTTTCACTCATTGAAGTGGCTAGTAGTAAACACAGTGACACTGCATAACTTAAACTGTATATACACTTTGAAACTTTAATAATATATCATTTTTCTTGCTATGCACTTTAAATTTAATGCACGAAATATTTTGCTATACGTATCACTATTCTGTTAACATAAATCATAAGATGTCCTTGCACAAAAACAGATATGTTAGCTATATTCCTTCATTTTCATCCTTCTTAACCACGGATAGAGCATAACCATGACGGTTGGCCTCCTCGATCCTAAGAAATTGACACTAATACATCATCGGAATTCACATGCCATAAATCCAAGAGCTAGAGAGGCAAATTATTATTTCGTAAAAGAAAATAAAGATAGAAGACAACACGGTAATAAATTCTCACATCGTATCTAAGAACATGTAATCATATAGATAGTACATATAATCACTCTCAAAATAAGATATCATAGTCAAAGCAAGCACTAACCTAGCTAGGGTGGTTGTAACGGCCTATCCCTAAAGGTGTTGGTAAATACTTATACATAATGCAGACATAGTGGAAAGTGATAGATAATTTCAACAAAAAACCCATAATGCTCTATGCTCCATGCTCCATGCTCCATGATATATTCCAAAATGCTCCAAATTATCTACCTACTTAGTTGCTTAGTAAAATAGGGTATCCAGGGTTTAAGGGAAAAGAAAAATGAATTTTGAATCAATCATGGAATTGATGTGAGCTCAAAATACAAGTTTTGAAAAAAAAGGAAGGGCATCTCATAAGACCACATTGTAAATAAACACGTAATGGGTTTTTACCTTATGATAACCAAAACATATGCTACGCAATATCATTTGATATTTTCTTTAATGACATTCTTTGAAAACTTTTCAAATAAACTTGTGAATCTTAACTGAAATTGTTACATTAATTAAATTTCAGCATACCGGATATGAAGTAGGTTCACAATCAAGTCCGAAGGAATTAATTGGAGAAGGATTTCCATACAATGGCAGGTTAGGGACTACCTTTCATATAGTACATCTCTGGAGGAATGTACCGAGGATCCACAAATAATCCTCCACATCTGGCTAGACCAGTCTGTACCTATTTGGCACTCAGACATTGCATGATAGAAACTGAATATGTCATCACCCCGGTCGTAATCGACCTATTTGGGATGCCATAGCATACACCATATACTCGACATATAGAGAGTAATCTAGAAAGGTGATGATCACCCTAATGGTTGCGAACCATATAGCCATACGGTGTACATTGTTTAAGCCATTACCGGGTGATGAGGCCTGCGGTAACGAATACCTTTTACTTAGCATATCCCTTTTTGAATGCCACACTGCAATTGCATGATCACACAATGAGTTTCTACAAACGTATAACTTCGGAGCTTGCACATCTCATGAAAGGGTGTTAAGCTAAGAGAATTTTCCTTGTAACGTCCTGCCTTTTCGCACGGTAAATCGATGATAAACCACACACGTTAGACTTAAATCATACAGAAGGGCAGATTGTTATGGGTAAATAAGAAAAGTAGAGAAAGACAAAAAATAAAATAGAATCTTGCAGCGGAACGATAAAATATAATAAATCAAATATACAGTTCATGAAGCTGTTTACAAAATATTCGATTATTCTTATACAATACATATCAGAGTACACATACCAGAGAAAAATAATTAATGCAGCGGAATGAAATGGTGCGGTGGAATAATATAGTAGATAATAGTACTAAAAATCTTCTTGTTCGTCCTACAGAATAAAATCTTCAAATCCTGAAATGCTCGGACTGACCCGAGCGAATTGAAAGGACAAAACACTCGAGTCAGAACTAAAATATCTTATGTAAGTTAAATCAACAATAAACAATATGAGTGGAACGGCGTCAGAGATGTTTACGGGATTTGACATCACCTATCCAGCGTCTAACATGAGTGCAGTAACTCTAGAGATGCTTAGGATTCACATCTCCTAAGGATCCGTTAGACTATTTACTATGTAGTAATATTTCGCTATTATAATAGTGTCTATTAGTAAAATAAACATACTTTTAAATAGCATTAAGGCTTAACATTTTCCATCTTAACACGTAATAAGGCCAATAGTCTATACAGTACTGTAATGCCTCCTGATCGGGAGGCTACCAGAGGATACTCCATAGGTACGACACAAATAGAAAATAGTACAAGGCGCGATAGGGTAGATGACATGGCACAACTAGGCAATGCCAGGGTAGATATACCAATTACGCTTCCAGGCCGGTGGTAAAGCGTAGCGTGCAGCTACCGCCCACCTCGAGCCACACCTCCAAATAAAAAATCAAAAGTGTCTACCGAATCAATCCAAAAGTCAAAGTATAATATCGAAGGGAAGTGTCCGATCAAAGGTACTACCTCATTAGCCCGTCAATCGCTCCTGTTTTAGCCACCTTATGCCAACTCATGGGAGTAGGGTCCATGTATTTACCTCAAAGGAAACGCCACCACCATCCTACTTCATTCTAGAATCTCCACCGCGTACACGGTTGTTAAAGTGGTTTTCGGAGTTGGCAGAGAGTATGACAATTTCTGATCCCGGTTTCTTCAACAACCAAATGTTATTATAAAACCGCGGTCATTTCAAAATAATTTATACTTCAAAACTAGAATATAGTATCCATTTTAAAACCATATAAGTACAATATCATTTCCATTTTAAAACCCAAATCAATGTGATATCATTTTAATTTCAAATTATATCCTTTTTCCAAAAATCGTAGCACTTTAACTCTATATTCCTTGAAACCCATAGCTTTGAAACATAACTTTAAATCCTTAAATGGTTTAAATGTTAAATTACTTTATATAGTAAAATTGCTTCTTTAATTTCACAAATAAATTCCAAATTCCGGCTTGAAACCTTCAAATAAACCAATTCAAATTTTCATATATTTCAAAGCTTTAAATAATCCACCATTTCAAAACTAATTCTTTGATAATTCCACACATATCAATTTCAATTGCTATTATTTCGATTTGAAATGTTTTACTTAATAAACCCAATATCATTTAAGTAAAACCTTTAACTTCAAACAACTGGATATTCTTTCAATTTTATTAACTTGATATATTCATTTATATCAACTTTATATTCATCTAAATCACTCTAAACCAAATCAAGTTATAAGAATCGTAACCTTTAAAATCTCTATTTATTTTAAATTTCAAATCAAATTTTTCGAGTATAATTCTTATATAATTCAATTCAAACAAATTTCATATTTATTTTCCAACTTAATTTTTATTTAAGTCATTAAAAACTCTATATATACCATATCTTAAACAGGTACTTAACCATATGATATAAAACAAACAAGTTCCATTATTAAACCTATTTTTATTAAACAAACTTATACATAGTTTAAATTCAAGAATTTAACTATATATATATAATTAATTTTTATATCATATCAAAAATTAATACTTATTAAATCGTATATTTCTTTTCAAACCATAGAAAATCATTTCAAAATATTTTATATATAGACCGTGGTGCCTGTATATAATTTTCTACCCTATGGCAAGTGATACAGGTATTTATCATTTCAATCCGTAATTTGAAATTAAATTACAGTTATATATCATTTCAAACCGCAATCCCAAATGAAATAAAATGCATAACAACTTGCAGTTTAAAATACTATATAAAACAACATCCATTCATCCATCAACAGATCACACATCCATCACAATCATCGTCCAAACAATCAATCAATATCAATGGATAACTGATAATATATATAACACGTATTTAACTGGCAGTTATATTCAATAATAAATTAAATAACGATTTAATTTAAGTAAGTGCAATAACTGAGACGACGATTAAAAATAAACGAAAAGCCATAAATAAATGCATAATCATAACAAAATTTAATTTAACAAACATAATTTTTTTTAGAAGTTGTGAGTGGGTTAAAACACTCACGTTTTGAATTTAAATTGAATTTAAATCCAATTTAAACCCAAAAATTGGACGGTCTTAGAATTCATCCAAACTAGTGTCAAAGTGTCCGGAATTTCTAAACGATCCTAACAAAGGAAATTACACGTAAATCGGATATCGTATGCAATAGTTACATCAATTAGAACACTTGAATTTCAAAATTTAAATAAAATAAAGCACTCACATGAAAGGCCACGTTAGCAGTTGACCTTCCTTCGTTCTCACACGCGTTCGAGCCCTTTTGAAGGAAACCCTAACATCTACTACTGCACACGCATGCATGTTAACACCACCAGCCGCCACGATTTCGCGTTCGTCGCCATCGAACTAGGACATCGCGGCCGCGCTCACCGTCACGAATCGAACCGCCTCCCACCAAACGGCCTCCCACGACAGCCCCGATCATCCTCTGATCGACTACAGCCCCTGCCGCTACCTTAAATACAAGCCAAAAATCGAATTGTTTGCTTCGATCATACCATTGATCTCCCCACAAACGACTTAGATGAAATCCCCTTGCAAATCTTCACAACCCAGCACCAAGCTATCGACGATCGGTTGTAGTCGATCGTGACAAGGCGAACGACCGAGAATAAAAGCCAGAATTTCGGTCAAACGACAATCCGAAATGGAAAACGAATTGTAGATCTGAGATGCGTATATCGAGAGATTTGATATATAATTTTTCTGAATTTTTTTGAGTAGTTTAAAATTTTGAAGTTGATTTTTGAATTGAAATTTGAATTGGATAAATTAGGATTTACAGCTATTTAGGAAGAGGAGCACAGGAGTTTCTGTACATATAGAAACGAGGAATAGAGGCTGCTAGTGTTTATAACAGGGTATTTATATAGGCAAGGTTGAAATAGAACAGATGGAACCGATTGGTTACGCGTTGAACGATGAATGGCCCGAAAAGCCCGTTCTGACTCCGGAACGAAATTGTGTCAACCCATATATCAAAATAGATGTTTTACAATATTTTAAATACGATGGAACAAGTTTCAAGTCCAAATTCCGTCGTATGAAGAAGTTATGCTGAAATCAATATTTTTTCAAATTAATTTCAATTTCATTGATTTCAAGCCGTTTCGAGTCCGTACGATTAAACGACAAGTCTGATCGTTACGAAACTTGAAATCCTACAATAATTCACCGTTATGGATCCAATGAAACTAGTTTCGTCGAAATCAGAGTCAGTGGCCAAAATGGCTATTTCTATATTAATTAAATAAATTAATAATTAATTAGTAAAATCAAAATTTTAATCTCAATTCTAAAATTGACCAATTTTATCACTTTTATATTTCGCAATCATCTACAAAAATTTAAAAAAAATTAAATGTCAAATTAGAGTTGATAAAATTATAAATTTCGGTATAAACCTCAATTTCATTAAATTCGAAAATTATAAATTTAATTTCCAATAATTCTATTAAATTTACTTTTCATTCTTATTATTCAATTCATTATTATCCAATAGATGAAATTAACATTGGTTCATTGTTTATTCCATTATTAATCTCAAATTCCATCTTCATTTCAATTAGCGTAATGAATTAAATTTCATTTATAATAAAATCATTTACCAATTAATTAGGTAATTTTTAATAATTGTTATATTATGAATGGAATTAACGTTAATTTCAAATATTATCTCAATTTACATTAAGATAATATTTAATTACCTTTAAATGAAATTTATTTCCCATTGCACTAATTAAGTCAATTACTGCAATTGCTATCAAATTAAATCCTATGAACAAAACAAATAGGTAATTTATAACAATTGTAACAATTAAACTTTAGTTACCTTCAAATTTATTTCCTTCAAACAAATATTATAATTACTTCCAGAACATTGATCATATTCAATGACCATTTATTATAACTTAAATTCATTAATCTAACTCAATGCTTACATTTGGTTTTCATATATTCAATTTGTAGCTAAGTATACATCTACATTATTTTCATTGATCTGAATTTCATACAATTTGTTTATAGTCAACTTATATTAACCTCACTATCTTTAATTTTAATTATCAATTCATTCATTAACCACTAAACATACCTTATTACCAAATATTACCTTAAATCTTCACTAATATAATATTTAATTCCATTTATTCCAACAGGTTCCAATTAATAGTGATTGCGCTAAATTAGTTATTTATCAACTTGCATTAACGTTATTACATTAATCTACATCCAATTACAATTAATATTCCCAAAAATTTATTTAGCTTTCTATTACGCCAATTACTATCTTATAAATAAATTTTTCGTTTCCTTTTTAATTTACACCCACACTTTCCGTTATTATATTAATTATCATTAACGTACATTTAGTTATCTTTATTCTTCCCAATCAATTTCCATATGTTATTATAACTTTACCATTTTAATAAATTCATTAATTGACATTTCATTCAACCTATTAATTATTAACCTAAATTAGCACAGTTACGTTTTAATTTACTTATTAGCTTACAACAAGTGCTACCATTTGCTCATACACTAATTCGTTCCATTTTAGCTATTATTTCAATAATATTATTTCCTATTTTATTTCTTTCAGTATTAATTACACAATCTAATTAAATTAACAAATTATAATGTTTTCCGCTATTTCTTTATGGGGATTTCATTCCAATTGTCAAAAATTAATTTTATTTACCATTGCAACATTTAGTTTCAAACATTCCCTCCAATATAAACTATAAGATTTTTATTTCTTTATTAATTTAACTAAAAATCTTATTAATTTATCATATTTTAATCATCGAATTTTACGAGTCGTTACACTCTCCCCCACTCAAAACTTTTCGTCCCCGAAATGGAAAAGAAGGGAAAAGAAGACTTAAGAAATCAATATATCTTAGTTAAAATATTAAATTTATAAATGAATAAATTTACAAAATTAATTAGTTTAAGTAAAATATTCCAATTTATAACCATTAGATCCTTTTATACTCAAATTAATAAAGTTTGGAAAAAACATTTCAATATATTTTCTAAGTCCAAAATTTACGGAATCCTTTGTACGGAGAGGCTCGGAAGAAAATATAATATCACAATAACAATATACAACATATATTTTCCAAAATAATATATATATCTCAACACGGGAAAACAATATAATAACGCTATAAACAGTAATCCGAAAACGTACCTATTTGTTGGGCAATTTACGCTTATTATTATGAAACCAAATGCAGTAGCAATTGCTTCCATAAACTGTATTTCACTTATATAATTCGAAAGGGTTAGCAATTATATAAAATGAAATATTTAAAGCTATTTCAATCAATAACAAACAAATCAATACAAACAACAATCACTTGCAACCAGGCATACAACCATCACATAGAATCATCACAAATAAATCATTCATTCATATTAAACAAACAAATGTTAGTTCAGGCTTAGAGACTTTTAAATTGTATAGAACGACAAATAAACTATTAAATATACCATTCACTCAACAGTCTTAGATAAAACTGCATAGATTGTTCATACATCCAAACAATTTTAAAGTATCCTTGCCCAAACAACCATAAACCAAACAACAATTCTAACCAACTGCAGATTCTAACATTATTCAAGTTTATTCTCATAAATTATCTTTCACAACATTTATTGTTCATTCTATTTTTTTTCGTTTATTCAGTGATTACTTCATTTATTTTCATTTATTACTTACAATATTCATTTTTTTTTCGTTTCATTGTCATGTAAGTTTCTTCTATATTGCATCATATTCATTCATTCATTACTAGTAAATTTCATGTATTTACTTCAGTTTCTAGTTTCTTACTTACATACTTACTCTTTATCATATTTTATTATAGTAGCATTCCAGATTATAACTCAACTTTATTACTACTATAACATCAAGTCCTATTAATAAAAGCAATTTGTTGAACACCTTTATTACATAAATTTACTCGTACAGTTCCTATTACATTTTCTTATTAGACATCTCAACTTTTAAGTCTTTGGTAAGTTATATATATGCTTTTTAAGAATGCAATTGAAATTTATACAAGTTTATCGCATTTCTTTAATTAATTTAATGTTCAATAATTATATCCTTTGTTTCATAGGTTACAAATTTCAAATTTCATTAATATCAATTATAACCTAGCATTAAATCCCTTATTTCATTTAGGGTCTCAATTATTAGTTAAATTCTATTTCACTACACTAATTGAAACTATCAATTAACAGAAACTTAAGAATTAAATACCAGGTTTAATTTCAAATCATTTTAAAATAAGAGACAAATATATATTTACAACATATATTACCAATTATATTTAAAACAATTAAAATTCATATTTGTTTATCAAAATAAATCTGTAGCAAAACTACTACAGTGGCCTACCCACTTCGAAACACGAAAATGAATGTCGATGATGCGGCTGCCATCACCGAAATTATTTTCCAGCGACAGAGATGGAAGTACAGAACTTATTTTTCTAAAATCTTCTTTAAAACAATTCTTCCAAATTATATTGAAAAATTTATATCCGAAAATACTTCTAAATAAGATTATTATTATATTCCAAAATCAATTAAAAGAAATTTTCAAAACCTTGGAACATAAGTTCCAAAATTTCCAGTTTCATTTTTTTTCAATCTCATTTCAACTATTATTTATAAATTTATTACCTAACACCCAATATAATACAACCAAATATAGCGTTTATAAAAATTTACTTTATATATATAGAAAATATAATAGGCAAAATTATGCCATTCACCCATATTAAAACCAAATATTATTTCGATTTGTCCTATTAAGTGTTTAGAAATCCCTATTGATGTATAACGTCCCATGCACCAACCAGAATTTATAAATACAAAACGGCACAAATTAACACAATATCAAAACCTTTTTATAACACTAACAAATATGCTCTCTCATATATATACACTCAATGACTCATCATAGTAATTACTACCCTATTAAAAAGAGTCAGACCCCACAAAGCTAAGGTTTATCGCTAAACCTGGCTCCGATACCAGATGTAACGTCTCGCCTTTTCGCACGGTTAAATCAACGATAAACCACACATGTTAGACTTAAATCATACAAAATGGCGGATTGTTATGGGTAAATAGGAAAAAGTAGAGAAAGACAAAAAAACAAAATAAAATCTTGTAGCGGAACAATAAAATATAATAAATCAAATATACTGTAACAACCCTGGTTTTGGTGATTATCTGTAAATATTAAATTATAATGGTAGTTATAATTTAATATTGTAAATTAAGAATAAATTGGAGATTTAAATTATTTATTTGGAATAAGCAATTGATTTAGGGGAATAAAATGTGAAAAATAAAGTTTTGAAACTTTACTTGGTTAATTAAGTTAAAAATGAGCTAATCATGATTTTAATATAATGAAATGCAATAATTTTGATAATTATTGCCAAACATTTCTTTTATATATTTTTAAAAGAAGCATTTCATTTAATAAGTGATATTATAATTAAAAATGGAAATTTGGTTTAAAAATAAATTTTGGCTGTAAAATTTTGAAAAAACCGTTTGTTATATTTTATTGCACAAGAAAATAATTTTTACGTAATTTTTGGAGTTAAAAATAGAGTTTTATATGAATTATTGTGTAAATTGTGTATTTAAGCAAAATAAGGCTTTTTAGTAATAAAAAATATTTTTATAACTAAATTATCTTTTTAATTGTTGTAAAAGAATGTTTGTGAAACATAAAAGTATGTTTGTACAATTTGTAGAGATGAAATCATATAAATACACCTATGTTGTATTATGTAAATATGAGAGTGTTACGGTAAATTTAGTGTTAACTAGATTTTTAGTCTAATTAATTGTTTTGGGTCAAGCTCATTTGTTCACTAACCAGTAGAGTAATAAGAAAGCTTCTTCTTCCTCAAAACAGTATACGTACATTTTTACCAAAAAACAAAAAGAAGAAAAACTATTCCTCTTTCAAATCCTAGGCTTCAAATATCCAACTAATCCAAGTATTTGTTGAAATAAATCAAAATAATAGCTCTTTTCTACAGGTAATCAACTCCAAAACATATATTATATCATCAAATTTCGATTTTGAGATTTGGGTTGTTTGTAATTGTTTCTTTTCTTGTTGTATGCCTCTATTTTATTCATTTGATAGGTTGTTGAAGCATCTTCTTGCCTAAAGATATCTACTTTCTTGAGTTAGCATAATTTAATCTTCAACTATTGCAAGGTAAGTTAATCACTCACACTACTAGCTTTAATCTACCAGAATAATTGTTAGTTGCTATCTGAATTAATCGGATGGGTTGTTGATTGAATTTGGTTGTGGTTTCCTGAAAATTATTTGTGAAAAATTATTGCAGTAAAACAGAAATATCTTAGTTCATATTTACCCTAATTTGCTCAGTCTTTTTGCAGTTGGATGAAAATTCTGTTAGCTACAACTTTTCTTTTAATTACTTTCTGAAATTCTGTTGGTTACAGGGTTGAAATTTAGTTTGAAACTGATGTACACAGCTCTGCTCTGTGCAATTATTTTGTTGAAACCTGGTCCTAAAATCTCCATAACTTTTGAATGGTAAACCAAAATTGAGTGAGATCTTTTTTGGTTTGAAGGTATATTTATAAGGAACAACTTTTATGTTTATCATTTTCTATAAATCAACATTTTTCTAATCGTAATATGTGTTTGAACAGCTAATAACCCCTCTGTCCTGTGTTTTTAATTTCAACTTTGAAACACAAAATTGTTTTCGTCATATCTTTTTAGTCTTTCATCGGAATTTAATAATTTTTAATGTCCTGGAAATACATATAATATGCTACAACTTTTATGTTTTGAGTTTTCAGTATTTTTGAGGAATGTCAAAATTTGATCTTTCTACTGCTAACCCGAGAGCAAAGCCTATATTTGCTCTGTGCTTGAAGCTGAAACTAAATTAGAGATAACTTTCTCGTTTTTGATTGGATTTTGTAATGTTGAACGTTCCGAAAAGCTTAAATCCTGTACTACAACTTTTTTGTCTTATGTTTTCTATAAGTTAGCTATGTCAAAATTTGATTTTTCTACTATTAATCCGAGAGCAAAGTCTATATTTGCTCTGTGCTTGAAGCTGAAACAAAATTAGACATAACTTTCTCGTTTTTGATAGGATTTTGATATATTTGGATGTTCTGAAAAGAACAAATCATATACTACAACTTCCATTCGTTGAGTTTTATGATTTTGAGTGCTTCTATGTCAAAATTGAACTTTTCTACTTCTAACCTGAGAGCAAAAGCAATATTTGCTCTATAGTTGAAACTAAAACAAGATTTGCCATAACTTCTTTGTCTCTTAAATGAATTTGATAATCTTAGATGTTTCAGAAAGTTTAAACTTTTTATTAAAAGTTCATGTTTTATGTTTTCTAAAATTTTGATGTTTGCATGGTCAAAACTATGGTTGTTTGTTGCTGGTACGAGAGCAAAACGACAACAATAACAATTATTGACTTGAGGAGTGTTTTAGCTTATTTTTGCTCTCACTTTTATTTGATTTTGATGATTGTTTTTAAGATTTCTTGAAAGCTATAATGCCTATTTACAGGATAGCTATATTTAGAGAATTTGAAAATTTAAATTTAAATAGAATTTGAATTTATTTTGGGTTAAATTTGAATTGAATTCGTTTTGAACTCAAGTCATTGGTTTTGAGTTATCTTTCTTGTTTGTCATTGTTTTCGAGCACGGTTTTCATTAAACCATTTTGAAGTGATTTTTGAAATAAATGAAAATTTCAAATTATTATTGTATAGTATTTTAAAATTATTCTTCTAATATAAAATCTTTTATTTCCTATAATAAAGGAATTTCAAATATTGGTTTTATTAATCATTTCGGGAAAAAGTTTTAAAAGCTTGTTTTCTCTAGTAAATTATTTTAAATGCAAATATACACTTTTTCACTATTCGAACATATAAGGAAGAGAATTAAATGATTTAGTAAAACACGTGGTATGGGACATGTGCGTTTACTATTTCAGTTAATTTCGGACTTGTACGATCGAAGCTATTTGAGTTTAATGATTCTGATATGTTTTGCCATTTTATGGCGTATTTTGAGTTTTATAATTCCTATTTATTGGAATTATTTAAGATGGCCAATATTTGACAAGTATTATGGTTTAAGACCTCCTATGTACGAGTATGGTCGATGAGAACCATCATGATGTTTTATTTGCTTGCCAATGATATAAGACAAGTCTTGAGTATATGATTTCATATTTTGAGATTTATGGTTTATGAGGAACCATCACGATGTTTTCACTTGTCGAGGAGATGAGACATGTTATGATGCTATTTAATTCTTATAGATGAGATGAAACGAGTACGATGTCTTTCTATCACTTGCCAATGAAACAAGGCGAGATATGATTTTCTGAGTTTTAAGACGTTCCTATTGTGGCATCGACTAGCGGCTAGTAAACCGCTAAGTGCGAACGTGTGGTATGGGACATACGTTAATACTTTTCGGGTTCCTATCCGTGAGTTTGTGACACATTCACGATGTTTACCCAGCAGAACTGCTTTGGGAGGTGTTAGCGACCTTGTTAGGGCTGACAAAACGGCTTGGAAAGGTGACAGCGACCTTGTCACAAGAACGAACTGCTTTGGGAGGTGTTAGCGACCTTGTTAGAGCTGACAAAATGGCATGGAAAGGTGTCAGCGACCTTGTCATGAGGACGAACTGCTTTGGGAGGTGTTAGCGACCTTGTCTAAGGCTTCGACCATTTGAGTTTAGCACGTGCAGCATTGCTTCGGCATTGTAATTAGGGACCTGGCCAATCCGGGTTTTCTGAGTTTTGAATTCGCCGTTTTTGGCGCATTAGTGTTAAGATTTTCTGGGTTTTGAACTTGCATCGAATTCTTTATTGATTTTGAGATTTTATGAGTTTGAATTCGTATCGAGCTCCATGGGTTTTTAAGATTGAGATGTATGTGTGATATTTAGCCGCCTTGGCTTACTTATGAGTTTGAGATCTCACATTTTTATGGAGTTGTCTTGTGTTGCTTTCATGACTTCTATTTGTGATTGAGATGAGTTTTCTCCTTTATGGAGTAATGGTTCATCAAACCATTTAAGTTTTGCTTGAGTTTTATATGAGTTGATTTGATTTCATTATGGGTTATCGCTAATGATATGAGGCACTTGTGTTTTATTTAAGTATTGAGCTATGAGTTATCTAATCCTTCTCCTCATTCGAGAAGAAGTATCACTATATCCACTCCGCTTCATATTATCGATATTGACTGATTTGTGTAGCTAGACTGACCCATGTATTTATACTCGGGCCAGACCGAGTTGTTTCAGGTATCATCTACTGGACTTAGCTTGATGTTGATGCTGGATATCAGCTCTCCTTTCTCTTGAGAAATTTCTGTTCTTCCGCATACTCTAATGTATTTTTCATTCGATTTGATATATATGGTGTGGTCGAGTACCACCTTTATTTGTATTCATATTGTATTGTGCTAAACATGTATCAGTGTATATGTATATATATGTTCTGTGATGTGCTTTACATTTAGTTATTGTATTTTGTTTCTGATAGATCCGTTAGCCACCTATAGTTTTGGAATGAGCATTTACTGTGTATGTCGATCCATTGAGATAGAAAGGAAAAAAATTATATTGCATTTATCAACATATTCAGCAGATGTTTAAGACAAAGTAATAGATGGTCGCCCTTAACCAGCCCTATTTTCCGCTTTAGTAGACAGAATTACTCGTTACTTCTCTTTTCTAAGGTGGGTCTCGGGTTGGGGTGTTACATATACAGTTCATGAAGATGTTTACAAAATATTCGATTATACTTATACAATACATATCAGAGTACACATACCAGAAAATAATAGTGATACGCAGCGGAATTAAATGGTGTAGTGAAATAATATAGTAGATAATAGTACTACAAATCTTCGTCATCGTCCTCCAGAATAAAATCTTCAAATCCTGAAACGCTCGGACTGACCCGAGCGAATTGAAAGGACAAAACACTCGAGTCAGAACTAAAATATCTTATGTAAGTTAAATCAACAATAAACAATATGAGTGGAACGGCATCAGAGATGTTTACGGGATTTTACATCTCCTATCCAGTTTCTAACGTGAGTGCAGTAACTCTAGAGATGCTCGGGATTCACATCTCCTAAGGATCCGTTAAACTATTTACTATGTAGTAATATTTCGCTATTATAATAGTGTCTATTAGTAAAATAAACCTACATTTAAATAGCGTTAAAGCTTTACATTTTCCACCTTATCACGTAATAATGCCAATAGTCTATACAGTACCGTAATACCTCCTGATCGGGAGGCTACCAAAGGATACTCCATAGGTACGACACAAATAGAAACTCGTACATGGCGCGATAGGGTAGATGACATGGTGCAACTAGACAATGCCAGGGTAGATATACCAATTACGCTTCTGGGCCAGTGGTAACGCATAGTGCGCAGCTACCGCCCACCTCGAGCCACACCCCCAAATAAAAAAATCAAAAGTGGCCACCGAATCAATAGAAAAGTCAAAAAATAATATCGAAGGGATGTGTTCGATCAAAGGTGCTACCTCATTAGCCCATCAATCGCTCCTGTTTTAGCCACCTTATGCCAACTCACGGGAGTCGGTCCATGTATTTACCTCAAAGGAAACGCCGCCACCATCCTACTTTATTCTGGGATCTCCACCGTGTACCCGTTTGTTAAAGTGGTTTTCGTAACTGGTAGAGAGTATGACAATTTCGGATCCCAGTCTCTTCAGCAACGAAACGTTATTATAACACCGTGGTCATTTTAAAATAATTTATACTTCAAAACTAGAATATAGTTTCCATTTCAAAACTATATAAGTACGATATCATTTTCGTTTTAAAACCCAAATCAATATGATATCATTTTAATTTCAAATTATATCCTTTTTCCAAATATCGTAGCACTTCAGCTCTATATTCCTAGAAACCCATAGCTTTGAAACATAACTTTAAATGCTTAAATGGTTTAAATGTTAAATTACTTTATATAGTAAAATATCTTCTTTAATTTCACAAATAAATTCCAAATTCCGATTTGAAACCTTCAAATAAACCATTTCAAATTTCCATATATTTCAAAGCTTTAAATAATCCACCATTTCAAAACTAATTCTTTGATAATTCCACACATATCAATTTCAATTTCTATTATTTAGATTTGAAATATTTTACTTAATAAACCCAATATCATTTAAGTAAAACCTTTAACTTCAAACAAATGGATATTCTTTTAATTTTATTACCTTGAAATATTCATTTAAATCAACTTTATATTCATTTAAATCACTCTAAACCAAATCAAGTTATAAGAATCGTACCCTTTAAAATCACAATTTATTTAAATTTAAAATCAAATTTTTTGAGTATAATTCTTAAATAATTCAATTCAAACAAATTTCATATTTATTTTACAACTTAATTTTTATTTAAGTCGTTAAAAACTCCATATATACCATATCTTAAACAGGTACTTAACCATATGATATAAAACAAACAAATTCCATTATTATACTTATTTTTATTAAACAAACTTATACATAGCTTAAATTCAAGAATTTAACTATATATATATATATATTAAATTAATATTTATATCATATCAAAAGTTAATATTTATTAAACCGTATATTTCTTTCCAAACCATAGAAAATAATTTCAAAATATTTTATATATAGACTGCGGTGCCTGTATATAATTTTCTATCCTATGGTCAAGTGATACAGATATTTATCATTTCAATCCGTAATTTAAAATAAAATTACGATTATATATCATTTCAAACCGCAATCACGAATGAAATAAAATGCATAACAACTTGCAGTTTAAAATAATATATAATACAACATCCATTCATCCATCAACAGATAACACAGCCATCACAATCATCGTCCAAAACAATCAATCAATAGATAATTGATAATATATATAACAGGTATTTAATTGGCAGTTATATTCAATAATAAATTAAATAACGATTTAATTTAAATAAATGCAACAACTGAGACGATGATTAAAAATATACGAAAAGTCATAGATAAATGCATAATCACAACAAAATTTAATTTAACAAACATAAATTTTTTTAGAAGTTATGAGTGGGTTAAAACACTCACCTTTTGAATTTAAATTGAATTTAAATCCAATTTAAACCCAAAAATTGGACGATCACAGAATTCGTCCAAACCAGCGTCAGAATGTCTGAAATTTCAAAACGATCCTAATAAAGAAAATTGCGCGTAAATCCAATGGCACTCGTTTGCTTCTTCAATAGACTGATATCATATGCAATAGTTACATCGAGTAGAACATTTGAATTTCAAAATTTAAATAAAATAAAGCACTCACATGAAAGGCCACGTCAGCAGTTGACCTTCTTTCGTTCTCACACGCGTTCGAGCCCTTCTGAAGGAAACCCTAACATCTGCTACTACACACGCGTGCATGTTAACACCACTAGCCGCCACGATTTCGCGTTCGTCGCCGATCGAATTAGGCCATCACGGCCGCGCTCACGATCACGAATCGAACCGCCTCCCTCTAAACGGCCTCCCAAGATGACCCCGATCGTTCTCTGATCGACTATAGCCCCTGCCGCCGCA
The DNA here is from genome assembly GCA_030765085.1 of Allium cepa. Lineage (NCBI taxonomy): Eukaryota > Viridiplantae > Streptophyta > Magnoliopsida > Asparagales > Amaryllidaceae > Allium > Allium cepa. The sequence continues at coordinate 377,552,065 of CM060942.1, read as the reverse complement.
TTAAATACAAGCCAAAAATCGAATTGTTTGCTTCGATCATATCGTTGATCTCCCCCACAAACGACTTAGATGAAATCCCTTTGTAAATCTTCACAACCCAGCACCAAGCGATCGACGATCGGTTGCAGTCAATCGTGACAAGACGAATGACCGAGAATAAAAGCCAGAATTTCGGTCAAAAAACAATCCAAAACGGAAAACGAATTGTAGATCTGAGATGCGTACATCGAGAGCTTTGATATATAATTTTTCTGTATTTTTTTGAGGAGTTTGAAATTTTGAAGTTGATTTTTGAATTGAAATTTGAATTAGATAAATTAGGGTTTACAGCCATTAAGGAAGAGGAGCACAGAAGTTTCTGTACGTATGGAAATGAGGAAGAGGCTGCTAGGGTTTATAACAGGGTATTTATGTAAGCAAGGTTGAAATAGAATAGATGGACCCGATTGGTATATGCGTTGAACGATGAATGGCCCGAAAAGCCCGTTCTGACTCCGAAAAGAAATTGGGTCAACCCATATATAAAAATAGATGTTTTAAAATATATTAAAAGCGATGGAACAAGTTTTAAGTCCAAATTCCATCGTATGAAAAAGTTATGCTGAAATCAATATTTTTTTCAAATGGATTTCAATTGATTTCAATTTCATCGATTTCAAGTCGTTTCGAGTCCATACGATCAAACGACAAGTCCGACCATTACGAAACATGAAATCCTATAATAATTCATCGTTACGGATCCAATGAATCTGGTTTCGTCAAAATCCGAGTCAGTGGCCAAAATGGGTATTTTTATATTAATTAAATAAATTAATAATTAATTAATAAAATCAAAATTTTAATTTCAATTCTAAAATTGGCCAATTTTATCACTTTTATATACAAAAATTTAAACAAATTTAAATGTCAAATTAGAGTTGATAAATTTATAAATTTCGGTATAAACCTCAATTTCATTAAATTCGAAAATTATAAATTTAATTTCCAATAATTCTGCTAAATTTACTTTTCATTCTTATTATTCAATTCATTATTATCCAATAGATGAAATTAACATTGGTTCATTGTTTATTCAGTTATTATTCTCAAATTCCATCTTCATTTCAATTAGCGTAATAAATTAAATTTCATTTATAATAAAATCATTTACAAATTAATTAGGTAATTTATAATAATTGTTATATTATGAATGGAATTAATGTTAATTTCAAATATTATCTCAATTTACATTAAGATAATATTTAATTACCTTTAAGTGAAATTTATTTCCCATTGCACTAATTAAGTTAATTACTGCAATTGCTATCAAATTAAATCCTATGAACAAAACAAATAGGTAATTTATAACAATTGTAACCATTTGTTAACCCCGTTCCAGCATACGAGCTAAAAGGCCTACGAGTTAGAGGCGTCAACGGGTTAAGACTTGAAACGACCTACGACTTAAGGTGCCTAACGACTTAGGAGACCTCACGACTTAAGGAAAGGACCGACTCAAAGAATCCCCGACTCAACTAGTAGCGACTCAATGATACAGGCCGACTCATTAAGCTGCCGACCCAGGAAACCTCACGACTCATTGAATCACTGACTCATCTGACCTGGCTCCGACTCATCAAAGACCGACTCATTTGGTCGCGACTCATCCATTCGAGGCCCTTAAGTATTCCATTGGGTTTACGACTCAGGAGATGAACGGTTCATAAAACCTTACGACTCAAGTTCATTAACGACTCAACGACCCAAGGAGAGATCCGAGTCATAAAACCTTACGGCTCAAAAGACTTACGACTTAAGGAGTCTATGACCTAAGGCAGCTACGACTCAAAAGATAGGTTAATTCACGACACACGACTCAGAGACAAGCTCAGAATCATGCTGCAAGGGGATGACTCGTTGATGACTTAAGACTTAAGATGAGTCGTACATGATGACTCATTGATGACTCAACCTGAAGCTGCTGTGTAGAAGACCGGGGTCGCCTCATCTTAGACGGCAACTTTTAACTCGCAGACGACTCACGATGAGTCGGCCACGACTCACGACTCATGATGAGTCGGTCACGACTCATGACTTGAAAGTTCCAGCCTAAAAATTTGCCTATAAATACATGGCCACATTCAATGTGGAGGGGACCTTTTTGGCTAATTCTCGAAGCACCGTTACTCTGCCATTTTCTCGACTCAAGCAGCACTCCAAGCACTCCAAACTCCAAGGACGCTATTACACACTTCAAAGAAGAATCACAATCATTCAAGATGAATTCGAAAGATTATTCTTCATGGGAGTTTGAACTATTTGTCTGAAGTTAATTGTAATTGAAGAAAGTGATATAAATTGTACTCATATCAGCAATAAAGAGAATCTAAGTGGACGTAGGCCTGATTTTGGGCCGAACCACTATAAAACTTGTGTTTTTACTGCTTTTCTGCAATCTCCTTACTTATAATTCTTTCCCGATCTATCGGGTGGTGCTTTCACAAATACACTTCACACACCGGGGTGTTAGCGTTCAAATTTAAGCGTTAACATTTTTGGTGCTTTCACTGAGAATTGAACTCAGGACAGCTGTCATCATTGCTTCGCAGAGATTTGAAGAAAGAATTTCCTTAAAAACCAGAAGTATATCTGAGATTATGGCTCCTGGAAGGAAAAGCAGATCTATCAGATCTGGGAACATTCAAGAGGGAACCTCCGCTTCCCCTGTGCCTAATCTACCCACTCCGTCTGTTGGAGTTACAAAAGCGGAATTGGATGCTGTGATTCTAGGGCTAAACCAGCAGATAAACGCCCAAAATGCACAACTAGAGGCTCAAAGTGCCCAGAATGCTCTGATTCTGAATAAGTTGAACGACTTACTTGGGGCAAACAATGAACCGGCTGGTAATGAAAGGAACTATGCTGGCAACATTCATGATGTTAATGAAAGGAATGCTCCTGAAAGGCCTACTAGTCCCTTTGAGCAGGCAGTACCTGACGCCGGTGGATCTAGAACTCGACATGATGAGGAATATCTTTCTGGAATGGTCCGGCAGATCATGAAAGAAAGTATGCAAATTGAAGATGAGAAGGAATGGGGTTTCGCTCCAAGTAAAACTCCGTTTACTGAAAAAATCTTAAAGGCGGAATTTCCAAGGAAGTTTGTCCCTCCGACTATTCCAGCTTACAAAGGGACGAGTGATCCGAATGAGTTCCTGTATAAATATGACTGGCACATGACAGGTGCCAGGGCCTCCGACGAAATAAAGTGCCGATATTTCCCCGTATACCTGGAAGGCGTGGCTTTATTGTGGTTCACCAAGTTACCAGTCCGATCTATCGATCAGTTTTCAGACTTGACCAGAAAATTCAAGGAGCAGTTTAGACTATATGCTTCGAAGGCCAAGGATATTATGTCACTATCGAGTTTAGAGCAGAATCCTGGTGAATCTATCAGATCCTTCTTGAACCGCTTCAATATAGCACTGGCTGAGGTGGACAATGCTGAACCACGAATGATATTGACTTATCTGATGAGGGCTATCGATAAGTCAAGCGAATTTGGGAAATGGTTAAATATGAAGGAGCCAACCTCTCTCGAAAAGTTCTACAAAAAAGCAGACGAGTTCATTCGCTTGGAAAGCCGTCCTTTACCAGTAAAGACAGTGTTAGAAAAAGCAGAAGACAACACTGTCGCTCCACGCAAGAATGAATCGGTGGGGGAAAAAAGGGAGAATAGTAATGGGAAGAAACAGGGTAATCTGAAGAAGCCCCGATCCTTCAAGCCATCAGAATATTCTCCATTATCACATACACCGGAGCACATCTACCTCGCCACTAAAGATTCCGTCGATTTCCCTAAACCTATCCCGTTGAGAACTGGGAGAAAAGCCATACAAAGTGGGAAATTCTGCCGCTTCCACAATCAACCAGGTCATGAAACTGATGAATGCCGCCAGCTGAAAAATCTGATTGAAGAGTTGCTAAGAGAAAACAAGTTGCAGCAATTCGTAAAAAAGAATAGCAACAATCCTGCATCGTCGAGTCAGGGGCAGCAGGCCCCTGTTCATCAGCCTGGGGCAGGAGAGAAAGCTACGGGGCACGAATCTGGAAGGCCCGTTATCAATGTCATTTCAGGAGGACCTCACCCAGCTGGTAAAAGTTGGGGTGAGATGGAGAGATATTCCAGGGCTTTGAAATATGCTCCAGCCGAAGAAAACGTCTTTGTTCTAGAAGACACTACGCCCCTTAAACAACAGAAAACTTTCAGTGACGATATTATTTTCAGAGCCAGAGATTCTACAGGTATTGAAGCTCCTACTTTAGATCCCTTGGTCATCTCGACTGGTATTGGACCAGCCATTGTCAGAAGAGTCCTCATTGACTGCGGAGCATCATGCAATATTCTCTTCAATAAGACATTTGACCAGATGAAAATCCCTATGATCGATGTGCAAGCCTCATCACAGAAAATCGCGGGCTTCACAGGGGAGCCAAAGCAACCAGTAGGAACCATCGATTTGTTTGTAGAACTTGGGGAAGGAGAAAGGAAAGTGGCCCGAAAGCAAACATTTGTGATTGTCGATGAGTTTTCTGCCTATAATGCTTTTCTTGGCCGTCCAACACTCGCAGCATTCAAAGCTATCCTAGCCCCGTGGTGCCTCACTATTAAATTCCCTACTGACAATGGAGTAGGAGTTATAAAAGGGGATCAAAATGCTGCGCGAGAATGTTATTGGACAGAGCTGCGAGAGTCAAGAAAAAGGGAAATGGGAAAGGATGCGGCAACTCCAGTCCGCATCAAGGAACCAGCTTTGTAGCAATTACAGAGCGGACCCTGCACTGGCGAGCACAGCGGGGCACGGAAAGAAATGGATCCCAGAAAAGCCAGTACAGGGGAGAATAGAGTAGTACCGGTGGAAACGACAATTCCGGTACCTGTTGACCCGAAGGACCCAAATAAGGTGTTGAATGTGGGTTCGCAGCTTAATGTGTCAATTCAGAATGTCTTGATATCTTTCCTGAAAGCAAATCTGGATGTCTTTGCTTGGACTCATGCCGATATGTGTGGGATATCCCCAGAAGTTGCAGTACACGCTCTGAATATTGACCCAAAGTTTACGCCAGTTAAACAGAAAAGAAGAACCCAAGGTCCAGAAAGGTCAGCAGCATTAAAAGAAGAAGTTGATCGACTCATGGAAAATAACTTCATCAAAGAATCTACGTATCCGAATTGGGTTTCAAATCCTGTGTTGGTCAAGAAAGCTAATGGAAAATGGAGAGTATGCATCGACTTTTCTGATCTAAACAAGGCTTGCCCCAAAGATTGCTTCCCATTACCCAGGATCGATCAACTGGTAGACGGAACTGCGGGACATGAATTGTTATCCTTCATGGATGCCTACTCCGGTTATAACCAAATCATGATGCATGAGCCGGATCAAGAGGATACAAGCTTTATCACAGATGTTGGACTTTATTGCTACAGAGTTATGCCCTTCGGATTGAAAAACGCAGGGGCAACCTACCAAAGACTTGTTAATGCTATGTTCAAACCGCAATTGGGCAAAACTATGGAAGTCTACGTCGACGACATGTTAGTGAAGTCCAGGAAAGCAGTGGATCACATTGAACACTTAGCAGAAATGTTCGCAGTCCTCCGGAAATACAGAATGAAACTTAACCCTCTGAAATGTACATTTGGGGTCGAATCCGGAAAGTTCTTAGGTTTTATTGTCAGTGCTAGGGGCATAGAGGCTAGCCCAGCTCAAATTACCGCCTTAAAAGAAGTTAAAGCTCCTAGAACGAAGAAGGAATTGCAAAGTCTCAACGGAAAGGTCGCCGCTTTGAATCGGTTCATTTCCAAAGCTACTGATAAATGCATCCCGTTCTTCGATGCCCTGAAAAAAGGAAAGAAGAACTTTGAATGGACTCCCGAATGCCAAAAAGCTTTTGAAGAGTTGATCCGTCATATGGAAACGCCTCCGATACTTTCTAGGCCAGGCAATGGTGAGGATCTTCTTATATACTTGGCAGTATCATCTCATGCTCTAAGTGCAGCGCTTATACGGGAAGACAAAAGGATTCAACATCCAGTTTACTATATCAGCAAAAGACTCACTGGGGCAGAGCTGAATTACTCCAAGTTGGAAAAACTCGCCTATTGCCTACTAGTTGCATCGAGGAAACTGAGGCAATATTTCCAAGCTCATCCTATCAAAGTACTCACTGATCAGCCTCTAAAGCAAGTCCTATTTCGCCCTGAAACTTCGGGTCGTCTTCTAAAATGGAACATTGAACTTAGTCAATATGACATCACCTATCACCCCCGAAAAGCAATCAACGGACAAGCTTTAGCTGATTTCATTGCAGAATTCACAGAGAAAGATAATGGTGAGGAAAAAGCGGTCAATGATTCTCCAATCCAGTGGAAGATGTATGTTGATGGCGCAAGAAATGACAACTGTTCTGGAGCCGGAGTGGTACTTGAAACTCCTGAAGGTCGATCATTATGTTATGCACTAAGACTGGAATTTCCTTCAACAAACAATGAAGCAGAATATGAAGCTCTTATTGCAGGTCTGAGAATCGCTAAAGAGCTGAACATTCAAGCATTACAAATTTTCAGTGATTCTCAGCTCATTGTATGCCAAGTCAAGAAAGAATTTCAAGCAAAAGGTGGAAATTTGCCTTCCTACTTGTCAAAGGCTTGGGAACTCCTATGTGAACTCGGTCACTATTCAATAAGCCACATTCCTCGTGAAGAGAATATGAAGGCAGATTCCCTCGCAAAGTATTCAAGTTCTGGTGAAGCTCAACTATTGGGATTGGTCCCTGTAGAAGTCCTTTCAGCGCCAAGTATAGACGAGATGGATATAGACTGGATTATGAATGTATCTCAAGAACAAGAGTCATGGATGACTCCAATACTGGATTACCTACTCAGGGGTTCTCTGCCGGAAAACTCGATAGAAAGACGAAAGCTACTAAGGAAGGCCTCTCGCTATGTAATTCAGGATGGCCGATTGTACAGACGGGGATTCTCAATGCCATTGCTTCGATGTGTATCCCGGGAAGAGTCCAAAACAATCTTAGCTGAAGTGCATGGAGGAGAATGTGGTGATCATTCAGGTGGTCAAACATTAGCAAAGAAAATTCTCCGATACGGATATTTTTGGCCAGAAATTAATCGGGATGCCGCAGATTACTCCCGAAAATGTGACAAGTGCCAAAGATATGCCAAAATTCCTAGAGCACCTTCTACCGAACTCACACAGATGGTCAGTCCATGGCCATTTGCAATTTGGGGAATGGATCTCATTGGGCCGCTACCAACTGCTAAATCAGGGATTAAATATGCTATTGTTGCAGTTGATTATTTTACTAAGTGGGCTGAAGCTGAACCATCGGCTACTATCACTTCTAAGAAAATGATAAGCTTTGTGACCAAGAATATCATTTGCAGATACGGTGTGCCTCAGAAAATAATCACAGACAATGGTACTCAGTTTGAAAGCGAGGAATTCCAGGATTTTTGTAAACGATTCAAAATCCAGAAAAGCTTTTCGGCAGTAGCTCATCCGCAGGCAAACGGGCAAGTGGAAGCAGTGAACAAGATCATCAAATCAACCATCAAAAAGCAACTCGAAAAAGCAAAAGGTGGTTGGGTCGATAAACTACCACTTGCACTATGGGCATACAGAACTACTCACAAAACTGCAACTGGGCATACTCCTTTTTCGTTAGCATACGGATCGGAAGCAATGATCCCGGTTGAAACAGAGGTTCCTTCACACAGAAGAATCCATTTCAATCAAGCGGAAAATGAAAAGCTGCAACTTGAAGCGCTGGATTTCCTTGATGAAAAAAGAGATGAAGCTAACCTCAGAGTTGCAGCTCATCAGCAAAGGATAGCCAGACATTTCAATTCCAAAGTTCGTCAACGCAGCTTTGAAATTGGAGATCTAGTCCTGAAAAGAATTATGACCGCGACAGGTGTGTTTGGGCCAAATTGGGAAGGACCATATGTAGTAGGTCAGAAGCTTCTTGACGGCACATTCAAGCTCACCACTGTTGATGGAGAGCAAATTCCAAGGGCATGGAACAGCAACCACTTGCGTCCATACTTTACTTGAAAATTTTGTTGAAAAATTGTAAAAAGAATTATGAATGTATGATTCTTGTAATTGAAAGCAATTGTGAAACTGATGCAAGTAAATAATGAAAGAATATAAAGTGGATGTAGGCCCAATTTCATGGCCGAACCACTATAAATCTTGTGTTCCTTATTATCATTATATGTTTGCTTTGTTTTCGATATAAAAATACATAAAATGTATTGCTGAAATGTCAATTTAAATTTTTGCAGACAATGGAAATGAAACTTGCGCATAATAAGACCGAGCGTATCTCACCATCATTCAACAAACAAATTTCAAGTCTCAAAGACCCCGAATTCAAATCCTAGATAGGAAATACTTCAATTGAACGGCTAATGATTTCGATAGAAACGAGCCCTTGCTGATAAATTGAGATTGTTTGAACAAACAAACATCCAATTAGGAAGCTAGTGCCCGTTCTCACGAACTTGCCTGGCAATGAAGTACATTTCCTTGGATTAAACAAGCCACTTGCGAGAAGAGGGGGATGAAAACTTGAAAAGAAAAAAAAAAAAAAAAAAAGGGGATCGCTGAAAAGGCATAAGCAAGTGAACAAAGGAACAACCAAAGCTACCATCAGCAGCACAAGTCCTCTTCGGAGGCGCAACTCTTCGGAGGATAAAAGACCTCTAATGGGTCATACGCCACAAAAAAGAAAGTTCTCTACTCAACAAAAAAGATTGGAGGAGTCATGACCCTCCAACCATGAGAGAGTAACTTCCAGGCGATGAAAACCCTCTCTGAGGCACATTTCACCAGGAGTTGAAGTGTTATAACCGCTCTTCGGGATTTCACTTCACCAGAGTTGAAATGCAAACAAAATAAAAGCCCTCTTCGGAGGCCCATTTCACCAGGAGTTGAAGTGTTATAACCGTTCTTCGGGATTTCACTTCACCAGAGTTGAAATGCAAACAAAATAAAAGCCCTCTTCGGAGGCCCATTTCACCAGGAGTTGAAGTGTTGTGACCGCTCTTCGGAATTTCACTTCACCAGAGTTGAAATGTAAACAAAATAAAAGCCCTCTTCGGAGGCACATTTCGCCAGGAGTTGAAGTGTAACAACCGCTCTTCGGAATTTCACTTCACCAAAGTTGAAATGCAAAAACAAAGACCTTCTTGAAAGCACACGTTTCACCGAGATTGAAATAAAACTTCTAAGTGTTGAAACGTGAAAAGGCTTTCTTCGAAGGCACAACTCTTTGGGGGTACACGTTTCACCGAGATTGAAATAAAACTTCCAAGTGTTGAAACGTAAAAAATCCCTCCTTAGAGGTACAACCCCCTCCCGGGGACACAATTAAGAAGAAAGACCTCTTCGGAAACCCACGTTTCACCGAGATTGAAATAAAACTTCCAAGTGTTGAAACGTGAAAAGGATTTCTAAGGCATAACTCTTTGGAGGTACACGTTTCACCGAGATTGAAATAAAACTTCCAAGTGTTGAAACGTGAAAAAATCCCTCCTCAGAGGTACAACTTTCTATATATAAAAAAAATCCTCATCAAAAGCGTACTTTAACTTTCAAAGGAAAAGTAATTTGCCTACTATGGGAAATGATCGTAAAAAGAAAAGAAGTTAAAGTACCCTTCAGAGGTCCGCTTTACCACATAGAGGAATTCACTTGATGAAATATGCACATAAGCAAAAGAAAAAAGTGATTTCTTCGAACGACAAAGCGTAAAAACTTATATGAAGGGAGTTGTACTCTATAAAAATTTTCTTTAAAGAATAAAATAATTATTCTTTAGCAAATAAGAGTGCAAGTCCCCTCGAAGTATAAAATATTGCAGCAAGCTTAAGGTATGGGGGCAACATGGTATAGTAGTATAGATGCATCAGTAGAGTAATACTCAAGCAACATACCATAAGCCCGCTGCAACACTATATAAACAAACTTGTGCAAAAATAAATAGTAAATGCATTCTCAAATTCAAACAGAAATTTGTACAAACGAAGAATCATTTTATTCAACTATAATGCAGATACAGGTTTCAAAATAAAAGCGGGGGCCGGTACCCGCACAACTCTCGGCCAGTTCATACAAAAGGAAAAAAGCTAAAATCTTCACTTCTTCTTCCCTCCTTTGGACCCTTTACTCGGTCGAATAACCAGCTTTTCAGGTCGGCCAGTGGTTATAAGGGAAGTAGGAGAGGCAGGTGTAACCGGTTCAACTTCCGGCTCCTCTTTAGTGGCGGTGATTTTCTTCCCCCTCCTCTTTGATGTCCCACGCTTCTCTCTCCTTTGTGAGGAAGACTCACTCCCCGGAGTGACAAGTTTTGATAGAACAATGTCGTCAGAAGGAGTCCGTTCCGGGGAAATGTCACCTCCCTCAGATCTCTCATCTTTCTGCTCTTGCGAAGCGATGGGATCATCCAAGCCGTGAAGAGCCTCTATTTGTTCCTCCTGTGATCCAGGTTGCGAGGCAGAAGGAGGCGCCACTTGAAGAGATGAAGGAAGGATAACCGGGGGAGAAGAAGCTTGAGTTTGGCTCGGTGCTTTCACTACAAAGGAGAAAAAACTTAAAATATCAGTATCTTTCGAAAAGAGAGGGGATGACGGCTCGTCGAAAGTCGGGAATTCATTGACATTTGAAGAATAATCAAAAGTCGGGAATTCATTGAAATTCGAAAAATAATCAAGAAGATCGTCAAGTTCACAAGGAGCAAACGAGCAGTTCACCACTTGGACTGGTCCGGTGTCAAGTTTACCTGGGGCAGTTGGATCTCTGATGCTGATTTCATATCGCTGCGCTTCGTTGCTTTCACCGCCTTCATCCCCGCCTTGTGCACTTGTAGTTTCAGTTACTATCTTAGTCGCAGGCAGAGTGTAGGAGCTAGAACCCGTGATGTCAACCACGGGAGAAACTGGAGGTTGGACAGAGGGAGTAAGTGGTAATTCCTTTCCAGAATGTTCCTCTTCCGCCATTCCAGCTCTCATCCTGGCAAGTTGTTCTTGCCCCTTCACAAGAGCAGCGCGAGCTTCCTCATCCAGGTAACGCGCCTCAAAATCTTCATCGCCATACCCGGCGTCTTTAAACATGCTAAGAGCAGCTTCCCACACCTCGGCCAGGGTGATTTCATATTTAGGACCAAGAAAAGAGAGGCTGCCGCGTCCCAAGACACAGTGTACATAAAAATCGAATAAAGTCGAATTGATGTCGGTTTCCATGGTCTGAACAGTTTCTTCGGCTGCAATCTTACCAGCCATGGCCTCATCTCGGTCTTTTTCGGTCTGAGCAAGTTGGGCTTTTAGCGCTTCAATCTCCATGTCCCGGGCGCTCAGTTTATTCTGCAACTGGGTGACATCAGTACGGTGGTTCTCTACAGCTTGCTCTAGCCTCTCAGCTTTAGCTTCGGTGTCCCTCTGGCTGGCGTGCGCATCTCGCACTTGTTTTTGCAATACCTCTTCTCTTTGGGTGTAAGTATTAGTAGAAGAGGCAAGATCATCTTTGAGCTGCTTTACTTCGGCTTCGAGTTTTTCATTGTATTCGGCTATCTCCTTCATCTCAACGTTGTGTTGATCAAGAATCTTCTGCCATTCTGATTTATCATTTTCCATGGTCAGCATTGCTTCGATGTTAGCCCGATTAACTCTTTGAAGTTCATCAACAAGCTTTTGCCATCCAGACATCCTGTCAATATCAAGCCTGACAGCATCGAGATTTCTGTACATGGCTTCTTTGTCGATGGGAACCAAATCAAGGTCGAAGCGTACCCCCCTCAAACACCAATTCGGGAATCGGCTCTGCAAAGTCGGGGGGCCCCTTTCAACATGGTATGAAGGCCTGTTGAGGAGTGTTTGAATGGCACTTCCTTCAAGAGCAGGAGATTTGGAAGGGATGTCAGTAGAAACTGAGGCGCCAGGTCTCTCAGATGTCACAGGCGCGTGTTCCTCGCCAAGTTTGGTCCGCTTTCTCGAATCCTCAATATGGCTCTTCCCCCTATCATCATGCGTTTTACGTTTATGGGAATCATCACCCCTTGGGAAGGATTCGTATCGCGTGCCCGCTCCCTCGTGGCGTTCTTCATACTTTCTCCTCTCTTCAGCTTTTCGCGCAGCTCTCTTCTCATTGGTCTCTCTGGAATCGGTATAGTATTGCTTGTAATCATAGCTGCCACGCCCTCCATAGCGTCGAAAGTCTTTGTAATAAGAACCGCTGCCGCTGCGCCCCATAGAGGAATCTGAAAGGCAAAAATAACAAGTCTTAAAAACTTCCAGAGAAAAGAAGTTAAATGTGAACAAATGCCAAAAAATCCTAAGTGTTGTGTGATGTGCAAGCTACACGCATTAAGCTACAAACCACTCTTTGGTGTAGAGGTGATGATAGCTTGGGTATGAGGAGTTGATGTTTGTGTTGGCGTTTGTCGAAGAAGAGACGTCGCCTCAATTACAGGAGAGATAGTTTTAGATACGTCATCTCTAAAAAGCTCCTGCGAAGTCACTATTATGTCGCTCAACCCCTCGTAAACATCGTCACCATCACGCTTGGTGGGACTTGTTTTCTCAATTCCTACATCAGCTAACCCCCCGAGAGGCCGTGAAGGTTCTTCTTCTTCCTCGATCGGGGTAAGCACCGTCTTACTGGATGACCCCATAATGTCGGTAGAAGTGGAACACTTCACCAAAGAAGCTTCAATATTAGACTCTTTTGATGCGAGTTGTTCGACAGTAACTGGGGCGTCAGGAGTTTTCGTCGGAGAATCGGGAACTTCTGTTGGAACTTCATGAGCATGCGTAGAACGAGAAGCATGTAGAAGCCCATATTGGTGTAAAAATTCATCCTTCAGCAGAAATTTTATGCTCCTTTCTTCCGCAGCCACGGCACTCAACCTCTCGAAAACTTGTTTATGAATCGGATCTCTAGAAGGGAGAGGAAGTGCTGAAAAGAGCAAAGAATGAAATTAGCAGCTGAGAGTTCAGATCTCGAGAAAGTTTCAAAACGGAAAAAGTAGAGACAGGAAATCTTACTTCCCACTCTCCAGATGGCATAAAACCCTGGAGGGCAGCGAACGAAGAAAAACTGATTCAAAAATCCGTGAGCGCTTTCGGAGAGATCAGTAATAAGTTTGCGATTTCGAGCGCTTCTTACAACCACGATGGAGGGATGGTCTTTAGTTTTCGTGAATGAGCAAAAATAGCAGATCTCCTCGAAGCTTGGTAACCGATCCAAAACTCTCCTGGATAGAACACATAACCCCATCAGAATGGCGTAGCCATTGGGGTGTAATTGGAATGGAGAGATAGACAACCGAAGCAGGAACTGTTGGAGAAAGTCGTTAAAAGGAGGAATCGCCCCACTTAAGCACATTTGGCGATTGACTGCAACAAAGCCGTAGGGAGGATTGTCAGCAGTGTCATTTGGCCCCGGAAATAGGATGTCGGCATCATCAATGCCAAACTGGACGCGCAGTTGGTTAAATGCCCGCTGATTCAAAGTTGTGGATGTTCTCTCCGGAGGGTTGTCTATAGGGATGGCTACTGGAAAGACATCTTCAGCCTGGTCCATCGGCTCTTCTTGATGAGAGGTCATTCTACACAAGCAACCGGATGTTCAAATGCGAAGGTACACGTTTCCTAAAAGTGTGAAATGTTGTGCAGAACTAATGAAAATAAACAAGTAAATATAACTGAAGTTAAGCTAGTTGGCAGTTGGTTGACTACCAAATTTCAGGACTTATTAACTTAAAAGTTCAGGTGTGGTGTTAGTGCAAACCGGTCAATTTCAGTTGACTGTTTCAATATTGCTTTAGCATTCTACTTGGATTTGTTAATTTAGAGCACTTCTTTCACACAATTTGTTTAAATTGATTATCTGCTATAAGCTAATCTGTCATTTGATGTGGGCAGTCAATGGAAGTATATTCGTCCCAATTTTCTGTAAATATTGTGTTGGACAGATTGTTAGCCTGCAAGTCAAGGTAACCCGTCAATGAACGCAATAGGGTTCAACGGTTCAAAGACCATGTAATGGTTCAAAGTTCGAACAAAATCCATACAAGTCCTAACCCATCAACGACTCAAGAATCTTTCCTACGAGTTAAGAGCTTTGAGTCATAAGTCATAAAAACAGTGGGAAAATCTCCAAGTCCTGTCTCGGGCACGACTTACGGCTTTAGTCATGGTGTACGTTAGGTCGGTTCATGGTTAAGTCGCAAGAAGCAGCTCAGAATGGAAAATAGCTGAGTGCTGAGTCGTTCACGACTCAAGGCTTAAGTCGTGCATGGCTTAAAGAATAGGTCGTGCAACAAATTCAAAGGACTGGGTCGCTCGTACAACCGAAGCTGTAAGTCGTCAGACAACCAATACAACCTAAAATCTAAGCCGTGTGCAATTGAGATTGCGGAAAATCCTTAAGTCGGAAGATCCAAAAGACGATAAAGTCGTGAAGTAGGTCTGGAATGCAAACTCCTCAACTAAGCCTATTACTCATTTATCCCACCAGTTTATCAAACGCCGATCCAAAACTGTTATGAAGCTGCCACAAATCAAGGGCGATGCTATAATCTAGAGGATCACAACAACAACGTAGCCAACAATGATCAGAATCGTTCACAACTCAAATCAAAGCCCAAGTGAGACATGCGGCGATGATTTGGGAACAGGAAGCAAAAATTTGTGCCTTAGCAATGGACGTTGTTGGATTGAAGTTCGAAATCACTTACGCAATGTAGTGGAAAGGATGGATTGATGATCAGCTAACTTGGATTCGCCTTCGAAAGGTTGAAAGGTCTCTAATGGCAGATGCGGCTCTGGGATAAGTAATAAGAAGTGAGAAAGAGGAGAAGCGACTCAAGCATTTTTATACCTGGAAATGTTGGGACTCGACTCGGCACGGGTCATGATGAGTCGAAGCACACGACTTACGACTTAAGCGTGTGCTTCGAGGGGCAAATGTTAACCCCGTTCCAGCATACGAGCTAAAAGGCCTACGAGTTAGAGGCGTCAACGGGTTAAGACTTGAAACGACCTACGACTTAAGGTGCCTAACGACTTAGGAGACCTCACGACTTAAGGAAAGGACCGACTCAAAGAATCCCCGACTCAACTAGTAGCGACTCAATGATACAGGCCGACTCATTAAGCTGCCGACCCAGGAAACCTCACGACTCATTGAATCACCGACTCATCTGACCTGGCTCCGACTCATCAAAGACCGACTCATTTGGTCGCGACTCATCCATTCGAGGCCCTTAAGTATTCCATTGGGTTTACGACTCAGGAGATGAACGGTTCATAAAACCTTACGACTCAAGTTCATTAACGACTCAACGACCCAAGGAGAGATCCGAGTCATAAAACCTTACGGCTCAAAAGACTTACGACTTAAGGAGTCTATGACCTAAGGCAGCTACGACTCAAAAGATAGGTTAATTCACGACACACGACTCAGAGACAAGCTCAGAATCATGCTGCAAGGGGATGACTCGTTGATGACTTAAGACTTAAGATGAGTCGTACATGATGACTCATTGATGACTCAACCTGAAGCTGCTGTGTAGAAGACCGGGGTCGCCTCATCTTAGACGGCAACTTTTAACTCGCAGACGACTCACGATGAGTCGGCCACGACTCACGACTCATGATGAGTCGGTCACGACTCATGACTTGAAAGTTCCAGCCTAAAAATTTGCCTATAAATACATGGCCACATTCAATGTGGAGGGGACCTTTTTGGCTAATTCTCGAAGCACCGTTACTCTGCCATTTTCTCGACTCAAGCAGCACACCAAGCACTCCAAACTCCAAGGACGCTATTACACACTTCAAAGAAGAATCACAATCATTCAAGATGAATTCGAAAGATTATTCTTCATGGGAGTTTGAACTATTTGTCTGAAGTTAATTGTAATTGAAGAAAGTGATATAAATTGTACTCATATCAGCAATAAAGAGAATCTAAGTGGAGGTAGGCCTGATTTTGGGCCGAACCACTATAAAACTTGTGTTTTTACTGCTTTTCTGCAATCTCCTTACTTATAATTCTTTCCCGATCTATCGGGTGGTGCTTTCACAAATACACTTCACACACCGGGGTGTTAGCGTTCAAATTTAAGCGTTAACACCATTAAACTTTAATTATCTTCAAGTTTATTTCCTTAAAATAATTACTTCCAGAACATTGATCATATTCAATGACCCTTTGTTATAATTTAAATTCATTAATCTAATTCAATGCTTACATTTTGTTTTCTTATATTCAATTTGTAGCAAAGTATACATCTACATTATTTTCATTGATTTGAATTTCATTCAATTTATTTATAGTCAACTTACATTAACATCACTATCTTTAATTTTAATTATCAATTCATTCATAAACCACTAAACATACTTATTACCAAATATTACCTTAAATCTTCACTAATATAATATTTAATTCCATTTATTGCAACAGGTTCCAATTAATAGTGATTGTGCTAAATTAGTTATTTATCAACTTGCATTAACGTTATTACATTAATCTACATCTAATTACAATTAATATTCCCAAAAATTTATTTAGCTTTCTATTACGCCAATTACTATCTTATAAATAAATTTTTCGTTTCCTTTTTAATTTACACCCACACTTTCCGTTATTATATTAATTATCATTAATGCACACTTAGTTATCTTTATTCTTCCCAACCAATTTCCATATGTTATTATAACTTTACCATTTTAATAAATTAGTTAATTGACATTTCATTCAACCTATTAATTATTAGCTTACAACAAGTGCTACCATTTGCTCATACACTAATTCATTCCATTTTAGCTATTATTTCATTAATATTATTTCCTATTTTATTTCTTTCAATATTAATTACACAATCATATTAAATTAACAAATTATAATGTTTTCCGCTATTCCTTTACGGGGATTTTATTCCAATTGTCAAAAATTAATTTTATTTACCATTGCAACATTTAATTTCAAACATTTGCTCCAATATAAATTATAAGATTTTTATTTCTTTATTAATTTAATTAAAAATCTTATTAATTTAACACATTTTAATCATCGAATTTTACGGGTCGTTACATTCCTTAAATTCTTATTAATTTAACACATTTTAATCATCGAATTTTATGGGTTGTTTGTGTTCCTTTGGTTTGTCTTATTCTTGGCAACTTGTATGGATGAATGTATGATGTTGCATTTATAATTACATTGATTGATATCTATGAACATATCATCTGTCTGGTGGTGGAGAAGGACAAGTAGCAAGAATTACTCACATCAAAGATCTCAAATGAGGACTTACTGCCACATAAATATGATATAGGAAATTTCCCATGAGGGTAAGTGAAAATCACATACATTCCATCTATCAAACAATTTCAAGTCTTCACTTTAAATTTGTAGATCGGCTCAAAGTGTTTGCTGGATAAGAATTACCCAAATTCGACCCTGGTTTCTTCGAATTAATCAGCAATAAAAATACGTTAAGTGAACAAGGAAATATTCTTTAATAGATTAATAAAAATATCTTCTAGAGATATATATCTTTAATGCATTCTTTCCAGTATATGCAGAATTATCAAACCTCTCTTTTACTTTGAAATTACCAAATACGTTTCATAAATCCTTTTAGAAAATATTATTGAGGAAGTGGAACTATAGAAATTATACTGATTCTACTCAATATTAATTTTCGTATTTAACCCTTACTATTCGTCGAATAACGACGAGATCGCCTTTTAAATTCTCATAAAGAGTATGGATTCCTTCCTCAGAATTTAGTACCAAGTATAAGAAGATTATTCCTATGCATTCCAAGTTATTTAAATTTGGAAAAACATGTCTTTTATACTTTGGGAAATTTTAATTCGTATAAATCAAATTTATTATCCCCTCCGTCGGACCAGTCCGGGTAGCTAGGGAGGGCAGGCAACTCGTTTCCCAAACCCAAGCCTAGGGACTACCTTTCTACCAGCCATAAGGTGGTAAAGTTATTTGATTGACTCTAAATCTTTTAACATACTTAATTAAAATTTAATTATTTTAGAGCATCTCAGCTTTCCCTTCGATCTATTTCATTCCTTGGTTGGATTTTCTATGAAACTCACAAATGTAACAAATGTACTAATCGTTTCCGCATACTCATTTTTAAACCTCTTAAATCTTTAAGTTACTTAACAATTTATATGAAAAGGTTCAAAAATTATTTGGGAAAGAATAATTAAGTTAAAACCATTGTTTTCAAAATTTAAAAAGTGCTGCGAAAAAGTTCCCAAATAGAGTTATAAAAGCTTATTGACGAAAATGACTTTCTATCTTTTGGAAATCCATATTTATGGCTCAAATCTCTTTCTAAAACATTTTAAAGATTTATAAAATTTATTTCTTATTTTTAAAGAATTAAAAATATCCATTTTAAAACATTTACTATATTGGCCTCCAAACCGCCAAAGCGCGATTTTATTTAAAACTTGATTTATTCGTATATTAAAACCTACTAAATGAAATCTTAATTTTCTTTATCCGATTGAAAAATATGATTTTAAGGGTTTGGGAAATTATTATTCTAAATAAATCCTTCCCTGGATCCATCATACAAATGAATTTAACTTTAAGATGTGAAATTGCGAACTGCTGTTACACGACGTGCCTATTTTTGACGAAATTTTCAAAATTTATTTAAACTTTGTCAAAACACTTTTAAATGTTTATAAAACAATTCTAAGCCATATTATTCCATTTTAAATAGGTTTTTAAACATTCCATATATACTATTTCATTAATAAAAGGAAAGTAATTTCCTTTTTGATTTTCGACATGTATTAAACATGACCTATTAATACAATCAAATAAACGTATTAAACAATCAAACTGGATAATCAAAGCATAGTAAACATCTATTGCAAACATCATATCATCATCCAAAAAATAATATAAGCAAGAGTTTCTCAGCTTGGATTGAACGATTAATTTAAAAATGGCCATGATTTTGCTATCTCAGATTTTTTGCCTATGATCACTTACATGCTAGCTCCTAGGTGACTCGGCCTTGCCTTAAAATGGGTGAAGATGCTCACGGCTTAGGCTTTAGACTCGGCTATAGGGTGGGTGGTTGGTGGCCGTGGGTAGAAGAGGAGAAAGAAGGTGGTTTGGTTTAGAGTTTGAGCTATTTTATCTGTGTGTGTGTGTGTATATATATATATATAATTTTAGTTTCTTTTTGAGAAATATTTCAATATTATTTATTTCAGGATAGAAATCATGAAAGAGGAGAGAAATTTGCTTAGAAATGAAGAAGAAAGGTGTAGAAATGAAGTGAATAGTATGTGGTATTTATAAGCAAGAAAGAGGAGAAAAATATCTACATATACATCATCATCTTCATCACCTTTACATGCACCACCCTACCTCATCCACCATCACCTTATCACATTCGAATTGATCCCCATCATGGCAAGGCCATGTGGAACCCATGTGCATGTGTAATTGTTGACTTAGAGCTTACTTACGTGTTAATGAGTTTAGGAAATATCTTAGATATTTTTAGTTATATATATATATATATATATATATATATATATATATATATATATAGGTATATATGTGTGCTTATGTGCATGTTGATGTTTTCGTGTAGATGCACATGTATATATGCATATGTATGTTACTTATAATCCACAACATTGCATAACTTATTCCTTTTGAATTGTTACGCATTTTGATTTCGATTACCAGTCATATTTTCTCTTCATAGTTAATATACATATATTGGTAAACAAAGTTGAAAAATAATATTTCCATCATTATATAATAATTAAAAGGGCTTACTTAATAACTAAAATAATTATTAAATCATTTAAACTAAATTTGAATTCAAAAATCAGTTATTCGAAAGTAGTGATATATATATATATATAATAGTGTTGTAAAGAAAATTTAAATTTCAAAATAAAATACAAAATTTTATTACATGTTCATACTCAAAAGTATAATAAGTATATGAATCCAGCTCCATGCACGAGTTTGAAAGGCTAAAAAATGTTTACTAATGAAATTATTTACAGTTATTTTTTTGATATTTTAAGCTAAGTATATATTTTTGTAAATATTTATTCAAAATAAGATTACCATTATTATTTACAATTCAAAATATCATCATTTATGTTTGAAAATCTGATTTTTGAAAATTTAGAATTTTTATGAAGTGATAAATTTCCTTATCGTTATATACTTCCCCTTAAAAGAATTTATCCTCAAAATTAAGGATAAGAAGAAGATAACTTGGAAACAAATATATATATATATATATATATAACTAGATGAACCGTATAAAAGATATGACAGTTGACCACAACATAGGTTGGTTAGTAATCTAGATCGATACAACACAAAACTATGTATCAATCCTAAACTCAGGATATGCTTTTCACATTCTATCTTCCATTTCCTATGTGCAGTCTGTTGCATCACCACTCCAATATACTTTAATCGACCTTACAATCATCCTTCTTAATTGCTTCTCATCATGATCTATGATTCGCATTGGTCACATGGTAATTGCTAAATTGGGTTCAACTTCTAAATTTTCTTCGGCAGTTGCTCCTATAATTTACTCTAGATCATGCATATATTTTTGTAGGTGATATATGTGAAAGGAATTGCACACAAAAAGCAACCTTTCAGGCAATTCCACATAAGCTAATGGGCCAATCCGCTCGAGAATGGGAAAAGGCCTAATAAATAGAGGTGCTAACTTGCCTGCCCGACCAAATCTCACAACTCCTCTTATTGGAGAAACTTTCAAGAATACATAATCTATAATCGAGAATTCCAAATTTCAACTCCTCCTATCTACGCAACTCTTTTTCCTGCTCCAGGGTTATTTCATCTTCCTTTTGATCACGTCAACTTTATGAGGCTTCTCTAATAATGTAAGGGTCTAGTACCAATCGATTTTCGGTCTTGATGCAACATGCTGGGGATCCAAAGTGGATAACCATACAAAACTTTATATGCAGCCATGTTAATACTAGCCTGATTGTTGTTGTAGGAGAACTCAAAACAATGAAGATAATTTTTCCATGATACTCCAAAATCTAAGATACAAGATCTTAGAAGATCTTCTAATACCTGATATACTTTCTTAATGTGCCATCCGTTTGGGGATGATATGAGGTTCTTATACTCAGCTCTGTTCTCAAAGCTGTTTACAATGCCTCCCATAACTTACTGGCAAAGATTAGGTCTCGATCACCGACTATGCTATTTGGGACACCAAGCAATCGAGCTATTTTCCTCATGTATATTTCTGGAAGACTTGTAGCACTTCTAGTTGGTTTTAATGGGATAAAATATGTGCTTTGTTAATCGATCTGTGATAACCCAAATGCCTTCTTCCCTTTTTCGATTGAGGTAAGCTATCGACGAAATCCATTGATATTTGTCTAATTTCCAAGATAGAATTTCAAGAGATTGAAGCAATCTAGCAGTCTTTTGTCGATCGCTTTTGATCTGTCAATAATTTGCACATCTGCTAACATGAATGGAGATGTCCCTTTTCATACTTCTCCACCAAAATGTTCGTTTTACATCTTTGTGCATTTTGTTAACACCTGGGTGAATGTTTACCTTGGATTGATGGCATTCAGTCAACACTTCTTATTTGAAGTTGTGGACATTCAGAACATAGTTCTTCCCTTTAACTGTAATATCCTAAGATTGTCAACTCTAAAGCTTGAACTCTGTCCTTTGCTTATATCTTTAATAATCTCATTTAGAAATCAATCTTCGTTTTGCTTGCTGGCAATTTTTTCTAGAAGAGTTGAAGTTACTACCAGATAAGCTATAAGGTCATGCTTTCTACTCAATGCATTTTCTACCACGTTTGCCTCTCCGAGTGTATATATATGATATCAAGATCATAAGATTCAAGAAATTCTAGCCAACGCTGTCGCCTCATGTTTATGTCCTTCTGAGTAAAAAGATACTTCAAAGATTTGTGATTATTGAATAGCTCGAATTTTTCACCAGCCGAAAGAAGGAATATTATTTACGAAGGTCAAACAAAGTTTACCGAAATAAACCATGAGAAATCCTTATCCAGTAAATAATGCCTACACATTTTTAATGCGGACACCACGACTAATGGTTCTAAGCCGTGTGTTGCATAATTTCGCTCGTGGATCTTCAACTTTCTACTTGCACAAGCGATGACCATTCCATGCAGCATTAGCACTGCACCAACTCCTTCCCCACAAGCATCAGCATAAATGGTTAGATTGCCGATTTAGCAATAATTAGGACTGGAGCAGTATTTCAGCAATAACCAGGATCAGAGCGGTAACTATCTTTTTCTTAAATTCTTGGAATTCTTTGCACATTTAGTGACCATTAAAATTTTACATTCCACATAGTCAACTTTGTTATATGGGAGGAAATTTTAGAGAGGTCTTGGAGAAACCTTCAGTAACGTCCCACCACTCCTAAGAAGCTGCGAATGTCCTTAGGAGTTCGAAGTTGCTTCCAGTCTAGAACAGCTGCAATTTTTGCTGTATAAATTGTAATTCCTTCCCCCGACACAACATGTCCAAAGAATCTTTTCTCTTTTTTCCAAAAGCGGCATTTTGAGAATTTAGCTTTAAACACATTTCACTTTAATATTTCTAACACAATTTCAGGATGCCCTTCGTGTTCTTCCTTAGTCATTGAAAATAACTAAATGTCATCGACAGAAACTAGTAAGAATTTGTTGAGTACTTCCCTAAATATCCTGTTCATAAGGTCTACAAAATAGGTGGGAGCATTGGTTAGCCCAACGGACATAACCAACCATTCGTAGAATTCATTCAAGCTTATGAATGCGGTTAAAGGAATGTATTCTTCTGTTATCCTTAGCCGATGGAATCCTGTGGCTAGGTCCACTTTTGAGAATACTCCAGCACCATGTAGCTTGTCAAACATATTATCCATGCAGGGTAGAGGATATTTGTTTTTTATCCTTTGTCTGTTTAGACCTCTATAGTCCATACACAATCTTAGGGAGCCTTCAGACTTTCCAACAAAGACCAGCGCTGCCCCTAACTTGATTAACCTAGTGTTATTAGTCCTTTCATTAATAACTCATCAGTTTGTTTTCTTAGTTCTTCCTTCTCTTTCAGAGCCTTTTTATGAATCGAGTGAAAAACTTGCCTTGTATTAGGGAATAAATCTATGCAAAACTCAATTTCTCAATGGGGTGGTAGATTTTCACTTCTTTAAAAATGCCTAAAAATTCCTTAATAATTAGTATTTCTTCTAGACGTTTTTAAACAAATTGATCGCATATATGTAACTTTCGTTTACTGGACTAGAATTTTCACACATTTTTTTAAAATGTTCACCTCTTCTATTTTGTAGTAGCACTGGCCTTTTATTACAATCAAGAAGAGCTTTATATTTAGACAACCAATCATGACGAGTGAAATTTCAAAATCAAGTTGAGGACTCTTAGATATATGGAAAAATTTAGGGTTGGTACGTAATTTGTACTCTTTTACAAAATGTAACGAGATTAGTCGTACAGCCTATCGAATTAGACACACAAATGGGAATATCTAATATTTTGGTTTAAGCTTAAGTTTATTAACTAATTTCTTAGAAATAAAGCCATGGGAAACCATAGTATCAAATAATACTCTAACTAATATTTCATTAACGTCAATTTTACCTTCCATAACTCGATTTCCTATTGCATCGGTCGAAGTTAAGGGCTCATCTTTGAAGGCAAAAACTCTAGCTTGCTCTTTTTTCTTTATCAGTGGGCATTCCATCATCCTATGTCCTATTTGTGATAATTGTAGCAGGTTACCGCTTTATGATTTTTATAGATGGTGGAATGGTGACTGTTCCGTTGGCAATTGTAGTAGATTACATCTTTCAAACGATCTCGTTTTGACTTTCATTGCCTTGGTTTCTTCTCTTGCTGATTAAACTTCCTCTTCTTCCGATTAATTTTACTACTACTTTGAATTGTGGGCGGATTCTTCTTGTCTAAAGTTTCATATCGAAAACCCATGTCAACAAAATATACAAAAGTCCCCTTAACCTGTGTCCTCGTCCTGTCATGATATTGCTTCTTTATTCCAGAGATAAACATTTCATTCTTCTTCAAAGGATTGTCTACCAGACCTAGCCCAAATCGTGATAATTCATTGAACTTGTTAGAATACTCCTTTACGGACATCTTCCCCTATTTTAAATCCATAAAACTTCAGTAAAGGCTTGATTTTCCAACTGCTAGCCTATATTGTTCTTCCAAGACCTCCTTAAATCATGCCCAAGAAAATTGTCCTCTGATTCATTCATAGTAATGGACTCTCACTAAGTAAGAGCCCCATCCTATAGTTGCCAAGAAGCTAAGAATCTCTTCTGGTCATCTCCAATATTCAACCCCTTAAAAATTCTTTCACAAGTCAAGATCCATGCTTGAACTTCAATAATGGATCAAGTTCCCTTAAATGATTTACCACCCAAACCGTCATAGTTTTTGCATAAGACAGCGAAGTTAATTTGAGGTAGTACTTGAGCCAATACTTCTTCAATTACTGTAGCAGTTGGAGTGCAACCATTTGTATCCTAGCGCTGCTGTTACCCCTCCCCATCCTCGTCATCTTCTTCCACTGATATCCTACTATCTAAATATTGTTAGGAAGTATCTTTAGGATTATAGAATAGATAATCTTAAGGAATGGCATAAAATTCAAATAAAGTTATTTGGATAAAAAATTTCAAATGTGTTCTCTCTCTGACTAAACTCATTCTAGGACATTACTAACCTTATCTCTAATGAGGTGACTCTAACCCGGCTTAGGTATTCTCTCAACCATAAGCTCAGATACCAAAAGTGATTATCAGCCTCTTCGAACTCTGAAATCGATATTAATACATCCTCGATATTATTGTGCTATAAATCCAAGTGCCAAAGAAGTAAATTGTCACAGGGTAAAAGAAAATTAAGGTTGAAGACAAGAAAATAATAGAATCTCACATCATATTCAACAACCTATAATCATATAGATAGTGCATACAATCACTCTCAAAATGAGATATTAGAGTCATAGAAATTACTGACCCAGCTAGGAGAGTTATAATGGTCTATGCTTGTAAGTGATGGTAATACTTATACATAATACCGATACAATGGGAAGTGATAGATAATTTCAATAAAAAGACCCAAAATGCTCCATGCTCCATTCTAAAATGCTCTAAATAATCTTATTACTTGGCTGCCTGGAAAAATAGGGTACCCATATTTTAAGGGAAAAGAAAAATAAACTTCAGGACAGTCATGGGACTGGTGTGAGAAACTTAAAATATGCAATTTGAAAATAGAAGGTTATCTTATAGGACTAAACTGAACATAAACATGGAATGGGTTTTTACCTTATATAACCAAAAAATTTGCTACGCAAAATAATTTGATATAACTTTTAATGACATTCTTTGAAAACTTTTCAAATAAACTTATGAATCTTAGCTAAAATTGTTACATTGATTAAATTCCAGCATACTAGCTATAGAGTAAGTTCTATAATCAAGTCCGAAGGCACTTATTAGAGAATGGATTTCCATACAACGACAGGTAAGGAACTACCTTTCATACTGTACATCTCTAGAGGGATGTACCAAGGATACACAAATAACCCTTCTCATTTGGCATGATCGATTTACATCTATTTGGCACTAATACATAACCCAGATAGAAACCAGATATGTCACTACCCTAGTCTTAACCAACCCATTCGGCTTCCCATAGCATACACCATATACTTGACATATAAAGAGTAATCTAGAAAGGTAATGATCATACACTAATGGTTGCGAACCACATAGCTGTACAACATACCTTGTTTAAGCCATACTGGGTAATGAGGCCTGAGGTAACGATTACCTTTCACTTAGCATATTCCACTTTGATTGCCGCACTGCTATTCCATGATCACACAATGAATTTCTACAAATTAAAAATTTTGGGCTTGTATGTCTCAGGAAAGGGTGTTAAGCTATGAGAAGTTGCCTCCTCCAACACTAAACTGATGATACGTTCATAGGAATCAATCAATGTAATTAGAAATGCAACCTCATACATTTTTCCATACAAGTTATCCAGGAACAGGACAAACCTAAAGCACTCTCCTACCACATCCTGTCGGGAACTACCCCTAGTTTTAGTAGCAAGAAGGCCTTACGTCGAAGACTAAAAATGAAGAACTACTGCCACATAAATATGATATAGGAAATTTCTCCCAAGGTTCAGTGGCAAATCATCCCTACATTCCATCTTCCAAATAATTTTATGTCTTTTCTTCGAATGCGTAAATTAGTTCAAAGTGGTCTTCGGATAGGGGTCACCCAAATCTTACCGCGATTTCCTCGAACCAATCATTGAACAGATATATTAAGTGAATGGGGAATTATTCTTTGATTAATTAATCAGAATATCTTCTAGAGATATATGTCTTGAAAATATTCTTTCCGTTATATACAAAATTATTAAACCTTTCTTTTAACATTGGAATACAAAATCCATTTCATAAATCATTTTAGGACTATGGAAATTATATTAATTCTACTTGATATAAATTTCAATATTCTACCTTTATAATCCGTCGAATAATGGCGAGATAACCTTTTAAATTCTCATGGATAGTATAGATACCCTCCTTGGAATTTAATACAAGTAAAAGAAGATTATTCATATGCAATCCTGGTTATTTAAATTTGGAAAATTATATCGTTTATACTTTGGGATATTTTGATCAGAGTAAATCAAATTTAATATACCCTCTGTCTAGCCAGCTAGGGTAGTCAGGGAGGGCAGGCAACTGGTTTTAGAAACCCAAGCCTAGAATCTTCAAATCCATCATCCATAATTTTGTTAATGTTATACCAAATATAATCCTTTTGACTAAGTCAAAAGTTCTTTCAATAAAAAACAAATAAAAAGAAGCACAACCCAAACCTTTCGAAGGAGTCGAAGGGATGCGGCCATTAGAGTTTAACGGTCCCAAAGCTTTTGAAGGAGTCGAAAGGTTCCATCCTTCAGTATCCAGGGAGTTCTTACCTTTTGAAGAGGATGAAGAAGTCAAAAAATTGCGAGCAGCTCCATATTGACCTTTTTGAAAGCATAGCAAGCCTTTCGAACCAGTTGAAACACATCCTAGATTCCTTTCGACAATGTCGAAAGGTTTATGAGGGAAGCAGCTCTCGCAATTTAGCAAAGAATGCAAGACAACCTTTCGATAACATTGAAGGGAATCATAGCTCTCGAAAAAAATCAAGCGAAGAGCAACCTTCTGACAAGGTCAAAGGGTCCACAACAATCAAATGAAGAGCAACCTTCCGACAAGATCAAAGGTTCACAACAGTATATAGAAGGAAAACCCTTCGACAAAGTCCAAAGGTCAATGAAGGGTATAGAAAGGCAGAACTTTTGACAATGTCAAAAGGTCCATAATGGCATATGAAGGGCAAACCTTTCAAAAAATGTTGAAAGGTTCACTGTGCATATAAAAAGAAGACCTTTTGACCTGGTCGAGAGCATGGAGTCAAAAGGGAGGCTGCCTGCATCTATAAATAAGACCCAAGGGGCCATGTTTTAGGGATCTGATTCCTTTCATTCTAATCTTGTATCTTCTTAATCAAAGCATTATAACCTTAACTGGATGTTGATTTGGGGAATCTAATTAAAGGAAGCTTTTTCTTGGATAATGAGAGAAGTTTCGAGCTTAGTTAATTACTTTACTATTTTCTTAAACTTTGATTGGATTAACTCCATATTTTAGGTTCAATATCTTTGAAAGGTTCTTACCGACAAGGTCGATAACTCTTCTAATACAAAAAACTATAGCAACCTTTTGAAGCCCTTAACCCTATAACCTGGACCTTTGACAAGGTTGATAATACATCTAGTCCAAACACTAACCGTAACCTTCCAGAGTGATTAACTTTGAGGTCAAAACCATTCAAATAGGTCGATAGTTCTTGTACTATAACAATATCGGAAACCTTTAGAAGATAAAATCCAAGTGGTCTAAACATTCTATAGGGTCAAAATATGTTCTCTAACATAGATACCCAAATTTTCAAGGTTAAATTCAAAAGAGGTCATCCCCATACCTTTCGACAAGGTTGAAACCTACTTATATAAGTGATCGAACCCTTCTACAAGGTCGAAACCCACATCATAACCACCAAAGTGTATCCTACCCTACTTGAATCCAAGGAAGGTTACCACCCAAACATTTCGAAAAGATTAAAATCAATCTTTAAAGGACTGACTTAGGAGATTTCATCCAAGCCAACAAAGGGAATTTTTGTAGGAAACCTCACACCAGTTCAACCAAGGTGAAAATTTGTCTACTTCAAAGACTAAACCTTTCGACGGTGTCAAAAGGCCTGATTCAAGAATCAACAATAAGTGAAGCTAAATCTAAAGGCAATTTTTAAGGGTATCACTTCCTTCATTTGAACAAGTCTTTCCATTCCTCTTGGAATAACGTTGGGGTGTTGACAAGAAATCTTGTTAACATTTTTGGTGCTAGAAGGAGGGCCTGAACCTCCGACCTGGTTAACCCCCTAACACTACTATTCTCTTACCTCCCCCCTCTTCTGATTGATCCTACATCAAGTTTACCCACTTTGGTTTGATCACGGTCAGAAGATTTAAAAGATCTTAATAAGCTTCTTTTAAAACACATTTGTTAAGATTCTCTGAAGTAAACATCCAAAATTCCAATCATGATGAAGAGCAAAGACTAAGGCTCGAAGCCATAAGGGTTATAAAAAAAATAAAGCTGAATCTTATGACCCTGTGAAATGAGCTTAAATCCTTTTCATGTAGGCCCTACCCCAATCTTTGCACTTAGAAAGAAAAAATGGAAGTAACAATATCTTTAGTCAAATGAGAAGAACAATTCAACTTTATTCTAAGGGCGCAGTCTTTGAGAAACGGATAATGGAGCACCTTTGGACGCAAATGGCAACCTACTACAAGAAGATTATTTCTAACCCAAGAGATTCAAAAGGTTGCAAATAGAAAGACGAATGAAGAGAATGAAATGATAAAGCCGAAAAGTAAAAAGCGAAAGAATTATCCCCAAGAGCCAAGTTTCAAGTTTAGATTTCCAAAAGAATGCAACTTAACAACATCAATAGAAAACGTCTACTTGCTTACAAAGGATGAACTTAACTATTGGCCATCACAAAAGAAAAAGCCAAAACAAGAAAGGAACTGGGGAGGATCCTTATGTCATTACCATTTGATGAATGGTCATGAAACCAACTATTGCAAAGCCCTGGAGGTGATGATCATCAATTTCTTTAGATAAGGAAAGATCAGCAAATTTGTAAAAAGAACTTGAGAAAATATTAATAAAGACCAATTTTCTGTAAAGACAATATCCATATGGTTGGGAGTGAAATAATCCTCAAATTTGGTTACTACCTAAGATAGTAGAAAAGCCTCTGTCCATGCCGAGATGGCTAGGGTAGAGTGCCTCCTGGATGGAGGATGGAGTAAGCCTCCATCCTTGCTTGAGATGGCCATGGAATAACAATGAACAAGCCCTTATCCATGCCATGTTATGGCCAGGTTAAGGCAGCTCCTGGAGAAAAGACAGGGTAAGCCTCTATCCATGCCTAAGATGGCCAGGGTAGAGCACCGAACATGCCCCTTTCCGTGCCTGAAAAGAGCCAGGGTAGGGCACCTCTTGGTGGGAGGTCAGGTAAGTCCTTGATTCCAGCATTTAAGATAAGCTAACTAAGAGCACCAGACAATGGACTAAGATGTCCAGGTCCAAGAAGAGGCCCCACCAAATAAAGGACTAAAATATCCAAGCCGAAGAAGAGGCTCAATCAATAATGGACTAAGATGTCCAAGCCCGAGAGGAGGCACAATCAACTAAGGACTAAGATGTCCTAGCTCAGATAAAGACGGCTTATCTAATTATGGAATAAGATGTCCAAGCTCAAGAGGCAGCTAATCGAATTATTTCAATGCAAAACCTGAAGGGTCTTATATGCCGAAAAGGACAAAAGCAAAGAAGTAAGACAAATCTCCATTGATTATTACCCGAATCTTAGTTTTCGGGACCTTCTTGATATCATCTATTAATGACCAAATCCGAGGTTAGGGATTCTTATATATGAATTTCAAAATCTAATACCCGAATCAAAGTTTCAAAATTTCATCTATCGCTATCTTTACCAAACCCAAACCAAGGTATTAGAACATTGTTGGTTACTAAAATTCTTAGTGCTCGAATTTAAGTTTCGGCATTAATATCCTATTTTGCCAAAATATCCTAATATAGGTCCATGGCATTTGTCATAAAGAAAATTTTCATGAACTTCTGGTTATTCAAAATACGCGTTAATGCGGGCTAGGGAATTCTATTTTAATAGCCATCCAACTATACAAATATGTGCCTTAATCTAGGTCGAAGATTCTTTCTGCAGAAAGAATTGACTCGAAAATATCTGGATCTGGACTCGAAGTTCAATATGAGAATCATACTACTAATTCTCGTTTAGATGGCCACAAAACCTGAATTTAGGTTCTGAAGTGTCGTTACAGAACTATTTATAGGATACAATTATCTAGATTCTGAATATCACATTATCAATCACATAATTACTATACTCGAATCTAGGGATCACTGCTGTTTTTTATTTAAGCACAAATCTACGTACAAGAATTTTTGGATTTCCATTCATCTCAAATGCCTGAATCCAGGCCAAAGAATATTATCAAAGAGATTAATATTAAGAGCCTTTAAATAGGAACTTAGGACTTCTACTTTCAAATCCTGTTAATATTAGGGAATGGGTGAGAGAGTTACCACCTCAACATTTCAGATATGGACTCCTGAATCAGGTTCTTTATTTAATAAAAGTTGTATTTTAACATTCATGGCCTTATGATAAGGCAGAATCTACTACCACAAGTTTTATGCATTCCGAACATGTGGAAGGAGTTAATCCTTGGTTATTTCTCATCACGGTTAAAGATGAGTTCTTAGCATTTTGAATAAATTACTTTTATACAATTGGTAGGTTGATTTGCTAATCTATACAAAATATATGCGTAGACAAATATGTTAATTTTAAGCTAACAATTAACAATATTGTTTGCTTTATGTTTCTCAAGGAAATCAGAATAACAAAAGATTCAGCAAGCACAAAAGTCGCTGAATGAGAAATTCAAATGTATATCAAAAGTTACACTACACAAAAGGATCACAAATTAGGTTATATTTACAAAATTTGTACAATTTACATGAGTTATGTAGTCATTTAAAAACAACTAAATTATATACAAGATAGAAGATTTACATTGTTAGACAAATAAATAAATCATAAATCTTGAGCTGCTTTATTAAGAGTCTCCTCCATTGAAGGATCTATGACGTTATTGATTGCTGCATAGAGAACTTCCTTGAGCTTCTTCTCCTTTATCCTAATTGTGTTGTCATCATCTATTCCCTCAACGTTGGATTTCAGGGCATGGTTAAAGGCCCTATTTGCAGCCTTAAGAGTTTTATTTTTCCTTTCCAACTCTGCAACATGCTAATCAAGCAAGTGTTCATCGTGCTCTAGCTTCTGATTCTTAGCAGCGTAATCATTAATTGTTTAAGAATACTTCAATTTCTACTGCTCATGAAAATATTGGGCGATTTCGAATTTTACACTCCGACACTAGTTTCCCATTACATTATCATCCAAGCCTGGAGGAGGGTTGAGCATGGTCGGAAATTTCCAAGCAGCAAGGAGTTTCGACCTAGTAGTCTTGGTAGCTGAAGGGGTTGTTTGTGGGGCCGAAAGCTTAATCTTTGGAGCCTTGTCTCCTAAAATGAATTCTAAAGAGGCACAATGCGACTGGCTTTCTTTCAACTTTAACTATAAGTCACTTATTAGTTGAATAAGTTCATACATCCTTTGGTCAAAATCAACCTTGGGATTAGTCTTCGCTTGTCTCTTAAGTGCAGTGATTATCTCATCTTTTTGCTTGATATCGGCATCGAGATGGCTACATGGTCCTTATAGCAACTAGCGATGGTGTTTTGGATAAGATATCATTTATGCCACTTCACGGCTTTGGTGTTGCACCCAAAACACTCGAGAAGGACTTTGTCATAGATCATGATCTCGCCACTCCTTATTAATAGTCTATCTCTAATAGCATCGAGTAGAGAAAGTAAATTTTAGAATGATGAATCGTATATGACTGTACCTCTTATTTAAAGAAAAAGAAATAAGATAAGATCAAAATTGAAATAAAAGATATCTTTATTATTATAGTAACAAATTACAACTCAAATAGCCACGAAGTTAAAAGATACAACAAACACTTTCAGCACATCTAAAGTTGAGAGACTACATTTCTAACTTTGTCTAAAGTATTAGCTGAAAGTATGACTGTTGAGTCAAAAGGTATAGCAATTCCTTCAGGAGTAATAACCGACGGACATTTACTATAATCCCATTTTTCGACTAGTGGACTATCACGACCACAAATTACTTGGAATGGAATGTTTTGATTTCTTTTAAGAATGATTCCGTTTATTCACCGAGGAAGCAAAAACAGAAATGAGGGTGTTTGAAGTATAAATTTGTAAATCCCAAAGAAAACAGTATCTCGCTAACTTCAAAGTCTATAAAGTTGGTGCATTTATAGAGTAAATTCTCCTCAAGTTAACATATTGATTTAAGTGATCTCTTGGGTTGATTCGACCTAAAGAACTGATATTCTGAAATAGTACAGCTAAAAAACTAAGCATAGAGAACATAACAAAAACATGTATTCATAAATCGATTACTTGGTGCATATTTATAATCGCTCATCCGGTTCATACAAAATAGACTTGGAGAAAATATCAGAAACAAATTTGTCATTATAGTACTTAAGCTATTCAAAGGGAAGGTCTGGAGGAAACGATTTGTCCTGCGGTAGGTTCCAGCAAGCTCTAAAATGCGGGCCGGAACTGAATTCATATAAGTATCTTTTGCGAAAACATCTAAGAAAACCACCATTAAATTCCCCTAAGTATGAAAAATCTATGATCGAGTGTCTGTAATATGCTTTATAAATAAAAATAATTAAAAAATCTCTCTCTTCAATCATAATACAAAATAGAGTTATTAATTCTCTATTTTCCTTCAAAAGCGCATCGTACCGAAGATGCGCATTCTTTAATAAAGGAGCCACCCTCTGATATTTAAAAGATGCCAAAACGAAGGTACTCCTTTTTAAACTGTGATATTTCTAATATAGGGCATTGTGCTTCTTTATTAGTATATCTAACTCCGTTTATAACTTGTTAATTTTCGCCTGTTAACTCTCAAATTTTGTTCTATAGGGAAAATTTGACTTCTTCTTTATCTAAGACAAATGATTTATCACTAATTATTCTCTTCAAAGTGTAAGACATTTAAATAGAGAAGCTCGTACCTATAAAACCGGAATGGAAGCTTAGGGGCTCGTTCTTTCTCTTATGGATCCTCGGTGTGAGTGGGAGCAGTCTCCTTCTCTAGTTGAGCAGACAAACCAAGGGATATTGGTGGCATATTTTTGAAGAGATTACTTTTGTTCAGGAGCTTTGTTTTTATCACCACTGTCAATCCCTAAAGCACTAGAAGACCCCCCCTTTGCCTCCTCCAAGGCCTTAATCTTCAGAGGGGTTATCGTCATCAT
Source organism: Allium cepa (assembly GCA_030765085.1). Classification (NCBI taxonomy): domain Eukaryota; kingdom Viridiplantae; phylum Streptophyta; class Magnoliopsida; order Asparagales; family Amaryllidaceae; genus Allium; species Allium cepa. The sequence continues at coordinate 377,518,252 of CM060942.1, read as the reverse complement.
CATCATTGTAGTCACTATACCACTTAATTTAATCACCATCATCATCTTTTTATGAAGGATCGTTGTCTTTGTCCTCCTCTTCTGAATCAGATTCGATGTCAATGGAAGGGATGTCAAAAGTAAGAGCTTCTGCTACGTTAATTATCTTCTCCTTGCCTTCGAGCTTGGTACCCTGCCTAATTTGGTCAATTTTGTCCATAACTCTTTTGGATGAAGTTGGGTTGAGAGAGGGAAAGCCAAAGTCAGGACACTTCTCGTGATTGTCGGCATAGGTGAGCATTAGGGCATCTTTATAATGTTTCAGCATCATGGGCCCGAGGGTGGCTTCAGCAAACTCAGAAACTTGCTTTTTGACATTAGAGAGGGTTTGAACCGCAAACTTGAGTGAAGCTCTGGTCGTCTTGAATTTTTCATTCAATAAAGTATTCTTAGTAACCAAGTGACCTTTCTCACCTTTCGAGACTTTCAAAGTAGCGCCATTGAAATTTTTCATCAGAGGAGAGTTTGTGAGCGTGTCTCTCCACTTCTAGACAGTTTCAGCCCGGAAAGGGAGGCCTTGACTCGCTCCAACTCAGAGGTAGTGTCATTTTAAGTGGCAGTCAAAGAAGTTAATTGATCTTCAAGTTTGGCATTTTCCTCCTGTACCTTGGAGGATCCAGTAGAGAGCCTGGAGACATATTCATTTAAAAAAATCTTGTTCTTGGAAATATGCAACAAGAAGTGTAACTCATGTTGGAAATTAGAAAGATCCAATGATAATCGAATTAGATGGGTGAGAGCTTACCAAAAGTTGTTGCTTCATCAGACAACGATGGTTTTCTACCAAGTTGGGACTGAATGTCGGTGAAGAGGAACAGTTAAAGATTAGAATGAGGATAAGCATGACCAGTTTGTCAAAATTGGCTGATGAAGGAGCAGAAGATGATGGCATCGAAGCAATTTGCATCTTAGAAGGAGTCAGCATTAGAGAAAGCTGCATTTACGCTGCTGCAGTTAGGGAATTAGTGATAGCAATATGAGGAAAGGGTGTTAGAGTAGGTGGAGTTTGCTTCGGTTTATCTTTAGCAACTTCAACAGTGGTACTCTTTGAAGCATTCTCAGGAGATATGTGCTTTTCTTCTTCCTCCACATCAGTAATTTTTACAAATTCTGCCGGAGGAGCATCTTTAAAAGGCTCCATTAGTCTTCCCTTAACATATCTTTTATATTGGCAAAAGCCTCGAAGATCGATGTTACATCCAAAGATGATGGAGGAGGGGCAGTGCCACTAGAATTTTCGATGGCCATGGAGGGAGCTAAAACAATTTCAATTCGATGTAAGATCAGTCAAAGTAATTTAAGGAATTCCAAAGATGAAGAAGAATATACTAAGATAATAATATAACTGAAGTGTTAGCACAGATAAGCGACATCGAAGTAAAATGATCAGCATCGCCTAAGGAAAAGAAGCGCTTGCCATGAGAAGTGTGCATGATTGCGGGAGGAGTTCCTAGAATCCTCTGACCAAGAAGCAATCAGAAATGTTTTCTTAAATTTAAAGGGGTTAAGAGCCTCAGCCTATTCCTAAGCTGCTTTAAAGATGCATTAAAGAGTCAATGGTTTTCTTATCAGCATTGCTAAATTTCTTGGAAGATTCACCTAAAAAAAGTCAAGGATTAGTTAACAGAAAGCATATAGTAAAACAAAGACAACATTAAAGCAAACTTATGGGGAGAGGAAAAAGTCCGGTGAACATCTGCAAATCACTTGACAAGAAAAATTGATTCTCCCAGTCTTTGAAATTGTTGATGCCATCTGATATAAGCTTCTTATACACATTACTCTATAAATCTGCTTGTTAAGATTGCTTAATCTTGCCAGCTTGGTCAAGGAGTTTAGAACTTTTGCATTAAGCGGAGGAAGTTTTAATTCCAATGCTAGAATTTTAAGAGACGAATGATGGGTGTAAACATTTAGGTATAGTTGTATTAGAGTAACTCCAACATGAGACAAGTAGGAAAGCAGGAACTCGGGGAATGGAAGAAATCCACCATGCCAAATATGGATAGTCGTGTAAGTAAAATACCCTTCCGGATTGTTGTCAATGGTATCAGTTGGTTGAGGAGGGATAGCTTCGATCCTAGTAATACTAAAGTCTTTGAGTATAGCGTTGACTTCATTCTGAGTCTCGATGAAGGAATGCTTAGCAATGGCCTCAACCTTTGGAGAGCTCATGACAGGTGAAAATATTTTAGTTAAATCTTTTATCTATTTATGAGTTTAAAAATGCAGTCAAGAATTGAAAAAAAACAAGTTTGCTTAGATAGCTTAAATATGAAAACATGCACAAAGTTTTAGATGGAGTGAAAATTTTAAATAAAAAAACTTGATAGATAAAACTTTTGACAAAGTCGAAAGGTTTATAGCAAAAGATTTCAACAAAGTTGGAAGGTTTATACTAAATGCTTTCGAAAAAGTCATAAGATTTATAGTAAAAGCTTCTAACAAAGTCAAAAGGTTCACAGATCAAGCTTTCGACAATGTCGAAAGCTCAGCAATTTCTTTTGATAATGTCGGAAAGACAATGACATCAATCTTAACTATCATACTTCAACATTACGGAAAACCTAGAAAGTGAACAAATAATAACATAAATTCCTTAAGCCATCGTCAAAGTCGAAAGGAAGAAATGGTGCGTTGACTTATTCATCAAATTTAGACAATGTCGTAGGCTCTATGGATACCTGGAAACACTTCAAGTGTAGTAATATAAGTTAGATGGCAAGACCTTTCGACATGGTGTCCTACTCATTGAAGTCGAAGGGTTTCAGATTCAAACCATTTGTGCTTTAAAAGTTTTGACAAAGATGGGTAGAGACAACTCAAAGTTTGAAGAATTTCGACCTTGTCAAACGCTAGTGGTCGAAAGGTTTGAAACTCTTCAACCTTGTTTGAGATCTTGTTGTCGAAAGATTACACCATTTAATTATCCAACCTTTTAGCAACAATGGTAAAGTTGGCATCACAATACCTGCGATCCCATCGAAAGGTACAAAGAGGGAAAACCTACTGTTGCCGCCTCAATCTCTTTCGAAGGGGTAGGAAAGTCATTTTGTGTTAGTAAATCGTACATGAGAAAGTTCCTGGTTTTCATATTGGGTTTAACCAAACCCAAACCAGATAATAAATGCAATTTTCAAATATTTGTTGAAGGACAAGTAAATTTAATCAATTAACAAAATAAGTTTAAACTGAAACCGAATCAACTAGATTTCAAAAGAAGAATAAAGGTTTTCAATAAACCAAAAACTCAGGTTAAAAACTAAAAGCAAAAAATAAAGACTTTGGTTTAAAAGCTAAACCCGATAGGAAAATATTCTTTATCAAACAACATCAACGTCGAAATCTAAGACGAAGATGAATTTCATTAATTTTTTTTTCTAAAAAAATTCATTTAGAAAGAAATTTTGAATTTTTTTAGAAAACCAAACTAAAATTAAATTTCAGTTTTGGGTTTTTAAAACAAGAAATTTCATTGAAAACCGATAAGAGTAAGAGATTAGACTAAAATTTATGAACTGAATTGAGAAACCACCTAATTCTTTTAAAGTGAAATCTGAGAAGTTTTGGAGAACTCTTTTACTTGTACGTAATAATTTTGATTTCAGGTAAAAGAGGAAGAAAGAGAAGAGGCGTACTATATTAGAAAAGTCGTTGAAATTCTCAACTGTTAGGCCAGATTTAAATAGACATCCCAGATAATTGCAGAAAGGCCAAGAGGCGGGAAGTTTTATGGCTTTCGATAAAGGTGACGTGGAAAGTCAAGAGCATCCCTTCAAATGGGGGGTAAATGTTATACCAAAAATCAACCTTTTGACTAAGTCGAAAAGTCTTTGAATGAAGACAAAGGAAAAGAAACATCGCCTGAACCTTTCAAAGGAATCGAAAGGATGCAGTCATCAGAGTTTAACAGTTCCAAACCTTTCGAAGGAGTCGAAAGGTTCCATCTTTCAGTATCCAAGGAGTTCTTACCTTTTGAAGAGGATGAAGAAGTCAAAACAAGTGTGAGAAACTCCATAATGACCTTTTCAAAAGCATAGCAAGACTTTCGAACCGGTTGAAATACATTCAGGATACCTTTCGACAATGTCGAAAGGTTTATAAAGGAAGCAACACTCACAAGTCAGCAAAGAATAAAAGACAACCTTTCGACGGCATTGAAGGGAAGCATACTCTCGACAACAATTAAGTGAAGAGAAATCTACTAATAAGCTTGAAGGGTTCACAACTATCAACTGAGAAGCAGCCTTTCGACAAGGTCGTAGGATTCACAAGAGTTTATAGAAGGCAAACCCTTTGACAAAGTCGAATGGTTCATGTAAGATAAAGTAACGCAGAACTATAGAAAATGTCAAAAGGTCCATAATGGCATATGAAGGGCAAATCTTTCGACAAAGTCAAAAGGTTCACAGCTGCATTTAAAAGGAAGACCTTCCGACCCAGTCGAGAGCATGAAGTCAAAAGGGGGGCTGCGGGCATCTATAAATAAGACCCAAGGTGTCATGTTTTAGGAATTCGATTTCTTTCATTTTAATCTTGTATCTTCTTAATTAGAGCATTGTAACACTAATTGGATGGTGATTTAGGCAATTTAATAAAAGGAAGCTTTTTCTTGGATAATGAGTTGAGTCCTGAGTTTAGTAAATTACTTTACTGTTTTCTTAAACTTTTATTGGATTAACTCCTAATTTCAAGTTCAATCTCTTCAAAAGGTTCTTGCTAACAAGGTCAACAACTCTTCTAATACAATTAACTACAGTAACCTTTTAAAGCCCTTAACCCTATAACCTAAACCTTTCATCAAGTTTGATAATACATCTAGCCCAAACACTATCTGCAACCTTCCGGAGTGATTAACTTTGAGGTCAAAACCATTCAACTAGGTCGACAGTTCTTCTGCTATAACAATATCAGAAACCTTTCGAAGCTAAAATCCATGTGGTCTAACCATTCGACGGGGTCAAAATTTGTTCTCTAATATAGATACCCGAACTTGTAAGGGTAAATCCAAAAGAAGTCATTCCCATACCTTTTGACAAGGTTGAAACCTACTTATATTAGTGATCGAACCTTTTGACAAGGTTGAAACCCACATCATAACCGCCAAAGTATTTACTAACCTGCTTGAATCCGAGGAAAGTTATCGTCCCAACCTTTCGATAAGTTTAGAGTCAACCTTTAAAGGACTAACTTAGGAGATTTCATCCAAGCCAAGAAAGTTATGTAGGAAACCTCATACCAGTTAAACCAAGATGAAAATTTATCTACTTCAAGGGCTAAACCTTTGATGGCGTCGAAAGGTCCGATTCAAGAATCTACAACAACAGAAGCTAAATTTAAAGGCAAATTTTCAGGGTACCACTCCCTTCATTTGAACAAGTCTTTTCATTCATCTTGGAATAACTTTGGGTATTGACAAGAAACCTTGTTAATAGTCAATTTGTTTGATCGACCCTAAATCTTTTAACATACTTAATTAACTTTTATTTATTTTAGAGCATCTGGGCTTTCCCTTCGATTTGTTCCATTTCTTGGTCGGATTTTCTATGACATTCACAAATGGAACAGATGAACCAATCGTTTTCGCATACTCATTTTCAAACCTTTCAATCTTCTATAAATTATTCATTTATTTATTTATGTGAAAAGGTCACAAAAGATTCAGGAAAAAATAATTAAATTAAAATCACTGATTGCAAAAGTTTAAAAAGTATTATGAAAAATGCTGCAAGTAATATTGTAAAAACTTTCAAATTGACTTTTCTATCTTTTGGAAATCGATTTTTATGACTCAAATTTCTTTTTAAAATATTTTAAAAGACTTACAAAATTTATTTCATACTTCTAAAGAATTAAAAATATTCATTTAAAACATTTACTACTTCGGCCTCCGAACTACCAAAGCATGATTTTATTTAAAACTTGATTTGCTCATGTGTTAAAATCTACTAAACAAAATCTCAATTTTCTTTCATTGTTAAAAAACTATGACTATAAGGGTCGAAAATTCTTATTTCAAAGAAATCCATCTTTGAATCCATCCTGCAAATAAATTTAACTTTTAAAATGTGAAATTGTGAACCGCCGTTACGTGACGCGTCTATTTTTGACTAAATTTTCAATGTTTATTTATACTTTGTCAGAACACTTTTAAATGTTTATAAAACATTTATAAACCATATTGAATAATTTTTAAGAGGTTTAAATATTCCACATACACCATTTCATCAATAATAGAAAGTGATTTCCTTTGAGATTTTCGACATGTATTAAACGTGACCTGTTATTAAAATCAAATAAATTTTTTAGACAACCAAGCTGAATGATCAAAGAAAAGTAAACATCCATTGCAAACATCATATCACATCCAAAAATATAATATAACTAAGAGTTTCTCAACATGGATTAAATGATTAACGTAAAAATGGCTATAGCTTCGCTATCTCGGATTTTTAGCTCACAATCACTTACACTCTAGCCCCTAGGTGGCTCGACCTTGCCTTAGAATGGGTGAAAGAGCTCAAGGCCTAGGCTTTGGATGGAGGAAGACTTGGCTAAGCCATAGGTGGTGGTGGCCATGGGTAGAAAGTGGAGAAATGAGGTGGTTTGGTTAAGAGTTTGAGGTGTTTTTACTATATACACACACACTATAATTTTAGTTTCATTTTGACAAATATTTCAACATTATTTCTTTTAGGATAGAAGCCATGAAAGAGGAGAGAATAGATCCTATAAATGAAGAAAAAGTTGTGCAGAAATGAAGTGGAGGGCTTGTGGTATTTATAGGCAAGGAAAAGGAGAAAAATATTTACATGTACATCATCATCTTCATCATCTTCACATGCACCACCCTACCTCATACACCATCACCTTGTCACGGTCGAAGTTACCTCATCATGGTCTAGGCCATGTGCAAGGCAATGTGCAACACATGTGCATGTGCAAGTGTTGACTTAGAGCTTGCTTAAGTGTTAAGGAGTTAAGTGAATATCTTAGATATTTTTAGTAACCACGCACGCGCACACACACACATATATAATTATAGGTATATATGTGTTCTCATGTGCATGTGGATGTTTTCATGTTTATTGTCATGTATATATGGATATGTATGTCATATATAATCCATAACGTCGCACAACTTATTCACGTTGAGTTGTTATGAATTTTGATTTCGATTTCCGGTCATACTTTCTCCTCATAGTTAACATACACATATTTGTAAATAAAGTTTAAAAATATAATTTCCATCACTATATAATAACTAAAAGAGCTTACTTAATAATTAAAATAATTGTCAAATCATTTAAACTAAATTTAAATTCAAAAATCAATTATTCCAAAGTAATGATATGTATAACAGCGTTATAAAGGCAAATTAAATTATAGAATAAAATAGATAATTTTATTATAGATATATACTCATATATATATAAATGAGTGTATATATCCAGCTCCAAGCTAGAGTTCGAATGGCTAAAGAGTTGTTTGCTAATAAAACGATTTACCGTTATTTTATCGATATTTTAACCAAAGTATATTTTTAAATACTTATTCAAAATAAGATTACCATTATTATTTATAATTAAAAATATTATTGTTTATGTTTGAAAATGTTATTTTCGAATATTTTGAATTTTTTCTGAAGTGAGGAATTTGGTTGATACAATAACCACCAAATACTCTACTGCTTGTATTTTGAAAGAGAATTATCTAAGCTAAATTTTTCAAAGAATGAAAAATGTACCCCAACAAAATGTACAAATCAGATTAAGTTAAATATCTTTAGGTGTTCTAGTTTACGTGGATCATTGACATAATTTATATTATGGGCGGCCCATGCAAAAATACATGTAGACGTATAGAAACAGTAATTCGAACTATACATTTATGTAAATGAATACATATTTTATTTTAAACGTACACATGCCTAAAAATATACAATAAAACTTAAAGTCTTGTAGTTTGTCCAAATTTTTATTCTACACTCTATACAAAAGAAAGGATGTCTATCGACGCCATATAGGCATCTGTGCGACAATAGGTTGATGTCGTCACAGGCATAGGTAAATAAAGGAATAGAAATTGTTTATTGATGCCATGTCAACGTCTACTGAAGTGCACTAATGGCATACTAATGCATTGTTAATGCTATTTTTTCGATTTTTGTATTAAAACCACGCCTTTCTGTCGATGTCAAGTCAACAAAAAAACAACACCATATGAATTAGCTAAAGCCATACTGAAGGATACAGATGCCATGCCAACGTCTTACTAAGGCCAAATTCAAATGCAAAAATTAGTTTTTCTGATGCCACATAGACGTCATTTTGACGTCATAAATGAAGCATTTCCGCAGCATTTTTACTGCCTTTCTCACCTCAATCAGCGATTCATATTGAAATGAAATTTAATTACATAATTATATAAAATTAATATCCAAAACATATGCTTAAACATCAACATATGAAAATATGTATCCACCATCATAAGTATCAATATAATCAAATATCCATCAATATAAACATAAATGTGCATTCACAAATATTCGTCAAATATCAAATATCCGTCGATATCATAAATGTTCAACATATACAACTATTTTTATCAATACAAACAATATCCAAATAATACCCAAATAATAACAATAATAACTAATCCCCAAATCATTATCAGAAGAAGAAATGTACACATGCCGAAACAATTGCATAAATGTATCGGTGAGCTTACTAGGTTTCTTCTCTAGCTTACCGACATGTGACTTTAAAGCGTATGTTTTCTTCTTTTACGTGAGTAAATCTTGCACCTTTATCTAATTATTGTCTCTACATTTAACAAATTTTGTTTGTTAACAAAAAGTAAAATTTTATTTTAACTATTGTATTTGTGCAGTTAAGAAAATCTATATTTTAACTCAAAAAAATCTGTTTAATTTATCGAAACAAAATATACAAGTTAACGTAATTACGTACTTATTTAATTCATTGAGTGAATTAATTTTTTTAATTTATTAATTGATTTGACAAAATTAGGTGTAACGACCCGGTGTTTTCAACCATTCGCATCCGCACATGTCGGACTTGAATTGTTCAAAATACCGTGTTGTAAAAATAAATTTGGTAGAACTCAGAATATGCAGTAAATAATTAATCATAGAATCACAGACACAGAATCAGAATACTCGCAGCGGAATTAAAAATACTTAGTGGTTCATGAAGCCACTATAAATATTCTTACTCAAGTAAAATTTACATAGTTAAATATTCTTACTCAAGTAAAATTTACATAGTCTTAAATCCAAATATAGTTTTAACTTATCAGTAAACAGTCCAAATGTCCACTAGTCTTGATTTCAAAATTTTAGATAAAGAACTGGAAAGGAAGTTTGCCAGCAGCTTGAAAGTGATCTACAGAAATCCTAGCTCCGGGATGAAAACTGAACTGCAACTTAGGCTGACCCGAGCGTAACATAAAACATAAACACTCGAGTCAGGACATACATACTTATATAGTGTAAGCTAATTCAAGTGTACTGTAATATAGAGCAAGTAACTTAAAGGATGCTTGGGATCGCCCATCCTCTAAGGATCCGTTAAACTATTTACTATGTAGTATATTGCGCTATTATAATAGTGTCTATTTATAAAATAAACTTACTTTTAAATAGCGTTAAGGCTTTACATTTTCCACCTTAACACAAATAATGCCAATAGTCTATACAGTACCGTAATACCTCCTGATCGGGAAGCTACCAGAGGGTACTCCATAGGTACGACACAAATAGAAACTCGTAGGAGGCTCGCTATGGTAGGTGACACGGCACAACTAAGCAATGCCAGGGTAGATATACCAATTGCTATCCGGACCGATGGAAACGCGTAGCCGCAGTTACCGCCCACCTCGAACAACACTCCCAAATCAAAGGTGCGCACCAAAACAATCACAAGAGTAATAGAATGGCATACGAAGAAGTGCGTTCGATCAGAGGTGCTACCTCATTAATCCGAGAATCGCTCCTGTTTTAGCCACCTTATGCCAACTCACGGGAGTCGGGTCCACGTATTTACCTTAAAGAAACCGTCACCACCATCCTACTTCATTCTGGAATCTCCACCGCGTACACGGTTAGTCAAAGTGGTTTTCGGTATCGACAGAGAGTATGTCAGATATCCGATCCCGGTCTCTTTGCCAACCAAACGTTATTATAACCCGTGGTTATAGTTTGAAAAATGGTATTTATATTTTTCAAATCAATATATATATTTCAAATACCTTTAATTTCAAATCCTTGATTTAAAACATTTCCTTTGAAGATATACCATTTCAATTTATTCAATTAAATTTGGAATTTATTGCTTTTATCAAAAGAATAGAAATCAATTTTCTTCTTTTAAAACTTTCCAAACTCAACTTCTTACTTTATTAGCAATTTCATATTTAAATTCCAAATCTTAACGTATTCCCAAAATAGAGATGAAATTTTAAATAAATCAATTTTAAATCAATTTCACTTCTACAGCATCTAGGAAATGCTATCTAAAGTTATGGGTTTAAAATAGTCAAGTTTCAAAAGACAGCAATTAAATGCTGTAGTAGACTTTTAGCTAAACATCAAATTTCAAATATAACTTATTATTTATTATTTCTGTATTGAAATCTTTTCCTTTCCAAAAATATAGAATTTCTAAACAAGTTATATTCCAAAATTTTAACTCAACATTTATTTATTTAACCCCTTTTAAATCATTATAAATCTCATAAAAATCCTTTATATAATTTAAATTAGAATATCATCAAATTTCTAAATTTAAATAATTTAAAATAATTTCAGAAAATAATATATAAACCACGGGCCTGTATAAGATTTTCTAGCCTAGGTCAAGTGAAACGGATTTATATCATTTCAATCCGATATTTACACAACCCCGGGTTCTATCATTTCGAACCCGCAATCCCAAGACAATTTACAGCAGTTAACAGAACAAGTGAACAATAATAATCAATTAGGCCTATCATTTCAGCCCATACCATCTATAATAACTGGGAACTTGCAGTGGTGATTTAAGCAGTAAATAAACAATAACATAACTGCAGAAATAATATAACAGATAATACTGATGAGGTGTCAATTTAAATGGGGTCCATCATTCTATATTACACTACAGACAGATAATAGTGAAATACAATTTTACACATACACTTGCAATAATTTACCAAAATATAAATACGTATGTCTGGTGAGAAATACTCACCTGATGGCTGCAGAAAGATTTTAAATTTCAAAACGATGATTCACCGGAAAAGAACTACAGAGAGTAACGATCAAAATCCCTCGGATGTCAAGCTTAGATTTAAATCTAGAACAAGATTCAAAATATTGAATACGCGACTTTAGAATTTACGGTCAAAGAAAAATTTAAAAGTAGGGAGAGAATTTTTTTGTTTGACTTGCTCGACCACTCTACCGTGTACAACAACCAAAACATTTCCAAACACACGAACTGTGCTAACACTATAACCATGATAAAATTTCCTAAAGACAAACTAAGGCAAAATGGTGGAGTTTTCTTATTATGCCGGGGTACATGTACACGTGCACACTTCCATTACACTTACTCGCGTACACGCACTCACGCCAACATTTCCACATACTTACATCTCTTCTGCCACTTTCATTCATTATTTTCTTTTCCTTTTACCTGGATCCAACTACTAAAAATATCATCTACTACTGCAAATCAACCTAAGTTCTTACAATATTTCTTTACAGTCTAAATTTAAACTTGCAGGCTTTACAAACTTACAATCAGACAGGAATTCATCATCAGCTACACGCGCCACAACCCCACTTCTTCGAGCTAACCATGGAATTTCTTCGAGAAAAATGCAACAAATCTTCGGGACAAAATATAAAGACTTCGAGAATTTTATGCAACGACTTCGAGTAAAATCATGCGACTAAATCAAAGCATCTTCTGAATGGGTACATCTCCTCTCCTCCTTATTCTCTGCTTCCTCTATCATATGAAGGTTACATATATGCAGACTAACTGAACTCACAGTCCTAGCCTACCTCTTTCCCATCCTCACCCCTTGTTTTTTTTTTTTTTTTTTTTGCAAATGAAAGAAAACTCTCTAGGCCTTGTTAACATCCAACTCAAACATGCAAAAAGGGTTTCTCACTGTTCCTATCAGACCTCTACATGAACCAAAACAACTCCTAACCAGATACAAAACAAATGCATGCTTCTAAATATTTGTGATTGTGATACACGTACACGGTGACACCAATGCATAACCCAGTCTAACATCCCTGCCAACACATATTCACGCAACAACAAAACAAAAAAACTAAGCATCATCAGATCCTTACTAAATGAACCCATCCCTCTTTCTTAAATATTTTGACAACACTGCCCTTCCTACTCCTCTCAAACAACTCCAGACCATCTTATGTTCACGCAATTTATACCTCAAGTATATATTTTTTTTCTTCGACAGATCTGTTCCCAAAATAACTCCCAGGCCCTACAACTTACCTGGCATGACATCAACACAGTTCCCATATACAAATTTGCACAACATTCCACTACCTATGTGTCGAGAGTTAAGCCTATAACACACACACAAGATCTCACTTCCTCTCTGTTTCTAGACCTAACTTTCCAAAACAAAAACAGTTCAACATATCCAGATCCCATATGTTTAGTTCAAGGCAGATGATAAGAGTCTCATAGAAAGACAAAGTGAATAAATAGTAGTGTGGCCAAGTAAGGTACAGATAGAACAACATCAAGAGAAAGAGGAAGGAAAACTGGAAGGAAAAAAAAATAATAAGACTTATTACCTGATGGATCTTGAACGTACGAGGAAGGGGAAGGCAGAGATATTTAGATGCGGAGAAAGAAACTGGTGAGGTGGGTATATATATAGGCAGTGCGAATTAAAGGAGAGGTAAAAGCATCAGTTTTATTGATATAAATTTGGTTGATATGACTGCGAAATTTCCTCATCAGTTCAAAGGAAATAGATAAAGTTCGAACGTTGCAAAAATTAAAAAGATTTGAACTGCTGCAAGATCAATGGGGAGGGAGAGCAATCAGTTGAAGACTTGAAGCTATTAGAGACGAAAGATATGAATACGTGATTTTATTGCTGAGAAAAGAAAAGGCAAAACACATTTCCAGTTTTGAACAAAAGAATATGTTCGAAAAGGTTTGATTGAGATCTTCTTGCGTGATGAAAGAACCACTGATATAGCATGTCAGTTACACAGATATAAAGTTGTTAACATGAATGCGTGAACGTTACTTAAGGGAATATTGATCAAAGGAAGGGCAAGCAAGCATCAGTTATATTGACATAAATTGTGAATATAGATACGTGATTAAAGCAGAGAAAAAAAAATGGCAAGCATGATAAATGGTTTGATTTATTCAATGAATTGCGAGATTCATGTACTTGATTTTGGTAGAGCTGTTGGAAGCAGAGAATGGGAGAATATAGGATATGCACGTTTCAGTCTTTAAAGTGCATGCATTGATTGTGTAAAAGGATATCAGAGGGAAAAATATTTCGAACGTTACTTCATATTCATTTTTATTTCATTTTATACATTTTGATCTTTATATGTGTGATATCGATTCTCAGTTATAAATGTTTGAACGTTACCCATATTTATTAAAACATGCGTTGATTGTGGGAATATGGCTTGCGAGATTTAAAACTGCCAATTGAAATTAATGCATGCGATTACTGCAAATTTTATGAGAAGCTTTGATTTCAATATTTATGCGTGATTGAGGAACTTGATTTTGTGTAGTACTGCTTGAAACAGAGGATAAACAGATTTGGACTTTACTTATATGTGTGATTCATTTCTAGTTTATCAATCTTGATTTTTAGTTTGATTGCAATAAATGAAATGGCAAAAATTATGTAAGGCTTTAGGAATGAAACGTATATAAATTTATTTAAAAAAAAAAACCAAACTGTCCGTTAAAACAAAATAACATTTGCTATAAAATCACTGACTGATATTTTATATCCAAAAATATTAAAAATATGATTTTTTTTACAATACATCAAACTGACGTAATACAGAACATCAAAAATTTCTATAAAAATAGCATTTTTAAGTTTATACGTTTTATTCCGTTACCTACCATAGATTTTTACGCGTCCTTTAAACGCGTAATCCAACAGTTCATTAATACACTAAATTCTTCAAAATTATTACTTAACAAACTTAATTAGTTTTCACATATTATATATATATACAAAATTTCTTTTATTAAAATTCAAATGGAGTTGTCTTTTAACAAATTTAACCGTTTCACACTTTAAATTTCCATATTTAGTATTTTAAGGAAATGATTTAAATCAAATTATATATGTATATAAATTGGGAAGTAAATTTTACTGGAAAGAGAAAAATAACGGATTAAAGTTCTATACGTTTTCTTATATATAATCTTATATATATATATATATACGGTATTTATTCCCTAAATTTAGGTGCCTTTTTTAAGGCGTAATTACCCAGTTCATTTATATACTAAAAAAATTAGAAATTCTGACCATGCTGAGACTCGAACTCGTGACCTATCGTGAATAGCCCAGATGTCTTAACCACCTAAGCTATTAATGTTTTCTTAATTAAAACTTGATTTTGCTAGACATTAAGTTATTTACCATCTTCGACAAAACCCCAAATTTCCAAATTAAAGTTAATTCTTAACCATGTCAAAATTTCAGAGATCTTATTATTAAAAATTTGGTCAATTGTTTTTTTTTAGTCACTTTAAATAAACCCTAAAGTTTTTAAAAATACAAGTGAAAAATACTTGTTAAAAAAATGGGCTGTTACACTCTCCCCCACTCAAAACTTTTCGTCCTCGAAAAGGAAGAAGGTAGGGGAATAGAAACAACCTGAAAGAAAACTAAATTGAAACTTAAATTAGAATCATTAATCTAAACAATAAAAATTCAATTTTAAATTAATCATTGATTTCATCTATTTATACTTAAAATTTTAACATTTATTTATTTACATATTTACTTGTATAATATCCCTACACTAAAAAAAATCATTCAATTTTTTTTTTTTATCCAAATTTTACCCAAGGTATTATAACATTCTAATTTAAAATGTTTAATTTTAATCCAAATTTGAAATGGTAATTTAACTTAATTGTTAAAGTAAATTTACCATTTCCCAAAATAAACTAAATTCCCCATTTAGTTTCTTCTTTATTCCAAACTATAATTAAATTTATTTTTCTCAATATTTTTCTCATCTATGTCAAATATTTTTCTCAATATCTAAACCATGTAAATTCAATTAATTAATATTCAATAATTGATTTAATTCATTTGATTTTTACAGAAGTTAAATCAATCTAAACTATTTCCAAATTAATTATCTTATTATCCAATTATTTTCTAAAATCTGAAATTTGTATAGTCACTTATCATAATCATCTTTATTCAACAAATTTAATTCTTCTTTATTCCAAATTATTATTAAATATATTCTGCTTAATATATCTTATCGCACATATTAAGTAGATTATATTTAATATAACTATTCCAATATATTTCTAAATTTCCTTTAACACCATTTGATATTGTATATTATTCAATTACTCTTTTATTTCTATTTACCTCTATTTGTCTTGTTGTAACTGAAACTTTAAGTGTATAACATTTATTATAACCACTCAAATTTTTATTTATAAAATCCTTTTATATTATACATTATCCAATTACATAGTTAATTTCTGAATGATTTAGGTAAGTTATATTGACATGCAATTTATACAAGTAAAATTTTCCAACTATATTATTCAAGTTTAAATATTCATTCCAAATTTGACTTTATTTTATCATTAGAATCACCTTTTAACATAAATTTATGAATTAAATTTCCAATTAACTTCAAACCCTTTAGAGATAAATAAATACATACATATAGTATATGTCAAATCAAATTTAAATCATATATCTATATATATTATAAATTAAGTCATATTTTAGAAATTCAAATTAATTAAATTTTTGAAGCAAAACTACATCGTGGTCTCTTTACTTCGATACTCGAAAATGAATGTCGATGATGTTGTAGTCATCATCGAAATTATTTTCCAGCAACAAAGATAAGAGCACTAATTTTTTTAAAACTTTAAAATTCTTTGGAAACAAATTTATATTCGAAAATTATTTAAATAATAATATATCCTTTTAAGACTTTAAACACAAGGTTTGAAACTATCAGATATTAAATTCTTAAATTCTTGTTTTAAATCCATTTCTGTTTCCAAATAAATTTGTAACCACGTTTATATTCAATTATTTATATAAGACAAAACCAATGGTTTACAAAACAATAAATAAAACCAAACACTACTATCTCTAAACAACTAGTTAAATTTTGAAAATTATACTTATATATAATATTAGATTTTTCCCAAATATAGGAATAAATTTTTTCAAAACAAGGATAGAGATTCAAATTTTGAAGGACTCAAATTAAAGAGAATTTTGATTTAAAGATAAGTTGGAATCAGAAGATCCGATGGTTAAATAACAGAATAAGAAACCAGATAAGTTTATATAAATCGCGGGCGACCTTAACCTGGTCAACTGTGACTTAAAGAGTCAGATCGATGTGAATTTTCTGGGGTAAATCTACATTCGATCTGAAGAGATAGAGTTCAGAATAACCAAAGATACTAGTATCTAAACCGAGGATAAATATAAATCTCCGGTGAATCAATGCTAGTTGTAAAGAAGTTTCACCGCTATATTAGAATATTGGTGAAACCGCCAATTCACTATAAAGATCATCCTAAGTGGAGTTATGGGATACTCCCGAATCGAAAGAAAAATAAATAGTGAGGGACACGAATGAACTTCGGAACCGCAGGGAACGTTCCAAAATTCAAAAAGGAAGAGATTCAAGCTCGAATGAAAGTGATTCTGTAAATCAAATTTACCATACATTCTAAGTTTTGCCTAGAGCCAAAGCTCTGATACCAGATGTAACGACCCGGTGTTTTCAACCATTCGCATCCGCACATGTCGGACTTGAATTGTTCAAAATACCGTGTTGTAAAAATAAATTTGGCAGAACTCAGAATATGCAGTAAATAATTAATCATAGAATCACAGACACAGAATCAGAATACTCGCAGCGGAATTAAAAATACTTAGTGGTTCATGAAGCCACTATAAATATTCTTACTCAAGTAAAATTTACATAGTTAAATATTCTTACTCAAGTAAAATTTACATAGTCTTAAATCCAAATATAGTTTTAACTTATCAGTAAACAGTCCAAATGTCCACTAGTCTTGATTTCAAAATTTTAGATAAAGAACTGGAAAGGAAGTTTGCCAGCAGCTTGAAAGTGATCTACAGAAATCCTAGCTCCGGGATGAAAACTGAACTGCAACTTAGGCTGACCCGAACGTAACATAAAACATAAACACTCGAGTCATGACATACATACTTATATAGTGTAAGCTAATTCAAGTGTACTGTAAAATAGAGCAAGTAACTTAAAGGATGCTTGGGATCGCCCATCCTCTAAGGATCCGTTAAACTATTTACTATGTAGTATATTGCGCTATTATAATAGTGTCTATTTATAAAATAAACTTACTTTTAAATAGCGTTAAGGCTTTACATTTTCCACCTTAACACAAATAATGCCAATAGTCTATACAGTACCGTAATACCTCCTGATCGGGAAGCTACCAGAGGGTACTCCATAGGTACGACACAAATAGAAACTCGTAGGAGGCTCGCTATGGTAGGTGACACGGCACAACTAGGCAATGCCAGGGTAGATATACCAATTGCTATCCGGACCGGTGGAAACGCGTAGCCGCAGTTACCGCCCACCTCGAACAACACTCCCAAATCAAAGGTGCGCACCAAAACAATCACAAGAGTAATAGAATGGCATATGAAGAAGTGCGTTCGATCAGAGGTGCTACCTCATTAATCCGAGAATCGCTCCTGTTTTAGCCACCTTATGCCAACTCACGGGAGTCGGGTCCACGTATTTACCTTAAAGAAACCGTCACCACCATCCTACTTCATTCTGGAATCTCCACCGCGTACACGGTTAGTCAAAGTGGTTTTCGGTATCGACAGAGAGTATGTCAGATATCCGATCCCGGTCTCTTTGCCAACCAAACGTTATTATAACCCGTGGTTATAGTTTGAAAAATGGTATTTATATTTTTCAAATCAATATATATATTTCAAATACCTTTAATTTCAAATCCTTGATTTAAAACATTTCCTTTGAAGATATACCATTTCAATTTATTCAATTAAATTTGGAATTTATTGCTTTTATCAAAAGAATAGAAATCAATTTTCTTCTTTTAAAACTTTCCAAACTCAACTTCTTACTTTATTAGCAATTTCATATTTAAATTCCAAATCTTAACGTATTCCCAAAATAGAGATGAAATTTTAAATAAATCAATTTTAAATCAATTTCACTTCTACAGCATCTAGGAAATGCTATCTAAAGTTATGGGTTTAAAATAGTCAAGTTTCAAAAGACAGCAATTAAATGCTGTAGTAGACTTTTAGCTAAACATCAAATTTCAAATATAACTTATTATTTATTATTTCTGTATTGAAATCTTTTCCTTTCCAAAAATATAGAATTTCTAAACAAGTTATATTCCAAAATTTTAACTCAACATTTATTTATTTAACCCCTTTTAAATCATTGTAAATCTCATAAAAATCCTTTATATAATTTAAATTAGAATATCATCAAATTTCTAAATTTAAATAATTTAAAATAATTTCAGAAAATAATATATAAACCACGGGCCTGTATAAGATTTTCTAGCCTAGGTCAAGTGAAACGGATTTATATCATTTCAATCCGATATTTACACAACCCCGGGTTCTATCATTTCGAACCCGCAATCCCAAGACAATTTACAGCAGTTAACAGAACAAGTGAACAATAATAATCAATTAGGCCTATCATTTCAGCCCATACCATCTATAATAACTGGGAACTTGCAGTGGTGATTTAAGCAGTAAATAAACAATAACATAACTGCAGAAATAATATAACAGATAATACTGATGAGGTGTCAATTTAAATGGGGTCCATCATTCTATATTACACTACAGACAGATAATAGTGAAATACAATTTTACACATACACTTGCAATAATTTACCAAAATATAAATACGTATGTCTGGTGAGAAATACTCACCTGATGGCTGCAGAAAGATTTTAAATTTCAAAACGATGATTCACCGGAAAAGAACTACAGAGAGTAACGATCAAAATCCCTCGGATGTCAAGCTTAGATTTAAATCTAGAACAAGATTCAAAATATTGAATACGCGACTTTAGAATTTACGGTCAAAGAAAAATTTAAAAGTAGGGAGAGAATTTTTTTGTTTGACTTGCTCGACCACTCTACCGTGTACAACAACCAAAACATTTCCAAACACACGAACTGTGCTAACACTATAACCATGATAAAATTTCCTAAAGACAAACTAAGGCAAAATGGTGGAGTTTTCTTATTATGCCGGGGTACATGTACACGTGCACACTTCCATTACACTTACTCGCGTACACGCACTCACGCCAACATTTCCACATACTTACATCTCTTCTGCCACTTTCATTCATTATTTTCTTTTCCTTTTACCTGGATCCAACTACTAAAAATATCATCTACTACTGCAAATCAACCTAAGTTCTTACAATATTTCTTTACAGTCTAAATTTAAACTTGCAGGCTTTACAAACTTACAATCAGACAGGAATTCATCATCAGCTACACGCGCCACAACCCCACTTCTTCGAGCTAACCATGGAATTTCTTCGAGAAAAATGCAACAAATCTTCGGGACAAAATATAAAGACTTCGAGAATTTTATGCAACGACTTCGAGTAAAATCATGCGACTAAATCAAAGCATCTTCTGAATGGGTACATCTCCTCTCCTCCTTATTCTCTGCTTCCTCTATCATATGAAGGTTACATATATGCAGACTAACTGAACTCACAGTCCTAGCCTACCTCTTTCCCATCCTCACCCCTTGTTTTTTTTTTTTGCAAATGAAAGAAAACTCTCTAGGCCTTGTTAACATCCAACTCAAACATGCAAAAAGGGTTTCTCACTGTTCCTATCAGACCTCTACATGAACCAAAACAACTCCTAACCAGATACAAAACAAATGCATGCTTCTAAATATTTGTGATTGTGATACACGTACACGGTGACACCAATGCATAACCCAGTCTAACATCCCTGCCAACACATATTCACGCAACAACAAAACAAAAAAACTAAGCATCATCAGATCCTTACTAAATGAACCCATCCCTCTTTCTTAAATATTTTGACAACACTGCCCTTCCTACTCCTCTCAAACAACTCCAGACCATTTTATGTTCACGCAATTTATACCTCAAGTATATTTTTTTTTTCTTCGACAGATCTGTTCCCAAAATAACTCCCAGGCCCTACAACTTACCTGGCATGACATCAACACAGTTCCCATATACAAATTTGCACAACATTCCACTACCTATGTGTCGAGAGTTAAGCCTATAACACACACACAAGATCTCACTTCCTCTCTGTTTCTAGACCTAACTTTCCAAAACAAAAACAGTTCAACATATCCAGATCCCATATGTTTAGTTCAAGGCAGATGATAAGAGTCTCATAGAAAGACAAAGTGAATAAATAGTAGTGTGGCCGAGCAAGGCACAGATAGAACAACATCAAGAGAAAGAGGAAGGAAAACTGGAAGGAAAAAAAAAACAATAAGACTTATTACCTGATGGATCTTGAACGTACGAGGAAGGGGAAGGCAGAGATATTTAGATGCGGAGAAAGAAACTGGTGAGGTGGGTATATATATAGGCAGTGCGAATTAAAGGAGAGGTAAAAGCATCAGTTTTATTGATATAAATTTGGTTGATATGACTGCGAAATTTCCTCATCAGTTCAAAGGAAATGGATAAAGTTCGAACGTTGCAAAAATTAAAAAGATTTGAACTGCTGCAAGATCAATGGGGAGGGAGAGCAATCAGTTGAAGACTTGAAGCTATTAGAGACGAAAGATATGAATACGTGATTTTATTGCTGAGAAAAGAAAAGGCAAAACACATTTCCAGTTTTGAACAAAAGAATATGTTCGAAAAGGTTTGATTGAGATCTTCTTGCGTGATGAAAGAACCACTGATATAGCATGTCAGTTACACAGATATAAAGTTGTTAACATGAATGCGTGAACGTTACTTAAGGGAATATTGATCAAAGGAAGGGCAAGCAAGCATCAGTTATAATGACATAAATTGTGAATATAGATACGTGATTAAAGCAGAGAAAAAAAAAAATGGCAAGCGTGATAAATGGTTTGATTTATTCAATGAATTGCGAGATTCATGTACTTGATTTTGGTAGAGCTGTTGGAAGCAGAGAATGGGAGAATATAGGATATGCACGTTTCAGTCTTTAAAGTGCATGCATTGATTGTGTAAAAGGATATCAGAGGGAAAAATATTTCGAACGTTACTTCATATTCATTTTTATTTCATTTTATACATTTTGATCTTTATATGTGTGATATCGATTCTCAGTTATAAATGTTTGAACGTTACCCATATTTATTAAAACATGCGTTGATTGTGGGAATATGGCTTGCGAGATTTAAAACTGCCAATTGAAATTAATGCATGCGATTACTGCAAATTTTATGAGAAGCTTTGATTTCAATATTTATGCGTGATTGAGGAACTTGATTTTGTGTAGTACTGCTTGAAACAGAGGATAAACAGATTTGGACTTTACTTATATGTGTGATTCATTTCTAGTTTATCAATCTTGATTTTTAGTTTGATTGCAATAAATGAAATGGCAAAAATTATGTAAGGCTTTAGGAATGAAACGTATATAAATTTATTTAAAAAAAAAAACCAAACTGTCCGTTAAAACAAAATAACGTTTGCTATAAAATCACTGACTGATATTTTATATCCAAAAATATTAAAAATATGATTTTTTTACAATACATCAAACTGACGTAATACAGAACATCAAAAATTTCTATAAAAATAACATTTTTAAGTTTATACGTTTTATTCCGTTACCTACCATAGATTTTTACGCGTCCTTTAAACGCGTAATCCAACAGTTCATTAATACACTAAATTCTTCAAAATTATTACTTAACAAACTTAATTGGTTTTCACATATTATATATATACAAAATTTCTTTTATTAAAATCCAAATGGAGTTGTCTTTTAACAAATTTAACCGTTTCACACTTTAAATTTCCATATTTAGTATTTTAAGGAAATGATTTAAATCAAATTATATATGTATATAAATTGGGAAGTAAATTTTACTGGAAAGAGAAAAATAACGGATTAAAGTTCTATACGTTTTCTTATATATAATCTTATATATATATATACGGTATTTATTCCCTAAATTTAGGCGCCTTTTTTAAGGCGTAATTACCCAGTTCATTTATATACTAAAAAAATTAGAAATTCTGACCATGCTGAGACTCGAACTCGTGACCTATCGTGAATAGCCCAGATGTCTTAACCACCTAAGCTATTAATGTTTTCTTAATTAAAACTTGATTTTGCTAGACATTAAGTTATTTACCATCTTCGACAAAACCCCAAATTTCCAAATTAAAGTTAATTCTTAACCATGTCAAAATTTCAGAGATCTTATTATTAAAAATTTGGTCAATTGTTTTTTTTTAGTCACTTTAAATAAACCCTAAAGTTTTTAAAAATACAAGTGAAAAATACTTGTTAAAAAAAATGGGCCGTTACATTAGGTAATTTGAGAAAATCCATATTGTAATTTAAACAAAATGTATAATTTAACTTATTTATATATTTGTTCAATTTATTGAGTTATTTAACTTATATTTTTTTTGATTTATTTGGCTATGTAACAAAATCTATATTTTTAAACTCAAATAAATTTATTTAACTTATTGGAACAAAATGTGTGGTTTATAACTCAATTTCATATTTTTTTAATTTATTATTTTTTTAACTTATATATTTTTTCAATTAATATGCTAATTTAACAAAACGAATGTTTAAGCCCAATAAATATGGTAATTTATTGACATAACATTTATAATTTAACTTAATTATATATTTGTTTAATTTATTGAGTGAGTTAAATTGTATTTTTTTAATTTACTAGGTGGTTTATTAGGATCTACATTTTAGCTCACATACATTTGTTTTATTTACTAAACAAAATTTATAATTTAATATACTCGTATATTTGGTTAATTAATTATTTTTTCTCAAAATCAATTTATTTTTAAAATGACGGTTTATAACATCTATTAGAAATTGAGGATTAAGTTGAATAAGTGTAGTAAACATGCATTTAAAACATAAACATACATACATACGTATGTTAGTACCTTGGATTTTGATTTTGATGACAACTACCACATAAATATAGATGCTAAAGTTTTTTCAAATTTTATAGTTTACATTGCAGAATATTGCACAGGTACAAAATGATTAAACTTGAAGACTGATCACTATAGAGAAAGAAGAAAAGAAAGGGTAATGCCTGCTTCATAGAGAAAGAAAGAAAAAATTTTCTCTATCTTTTTTTTTCATCTCATTGAAAGATTGATTATTTTTATTTAACAATAAAATCAAAAATCACTAGTTACTAATAATCCGTCTCACTCTCACTAAAGCCCGCGTTTTTGTGGATATAATATCAATATAGCATTCGCATATCTATTACGTTCCAACATGACGAGTAGAATATTAAAGATTCAGAGACGATGATCAAGACTCGTGAATTTAGAGACAAATTACATTAAGAGCTCAAGACTCTAGTGTTTATTATGAGCCATTAAAATGAATTGTTAATATCCCTAATAGCCTATTTTGATCTTTAACACAATTTTCTAATTTTTGATATATTAATCAAAATAAATTATTTTAACATTCAAAATATATTTTTATGAATATATTATAAAAGTTTTTATGTGTTCAAAGTATCTAAAAATTAAGTTTAAAATTATTTTAAAAAATTATAGAAGTGACGTAGTTTCAAAAAATCAATTTTCAAAATGAACAAGGGTATGTCGAAAAACGCCTCCTATATATGTTAATATAATGACTATTGGTTTGTTTTTCCAATTTTGAAAAGAAGTATCTTTTGGATGCATCCCCTCATGAATGGGTACTTTTGTTCGTTCACTATACAATGAGGATTGCAAGCGAATTTTCAATTAATTTTCTCACTTTCTTCTTACTCCTAACTTCTTGTTCTATTTTTTGAAAATTACTTTATGTATTCTTCAAAATCTACATAGAATCAATTCATACTGTAATTGATTGATTCTGTACAAACAAATGACTATTTTGGAAGCATTCTTTCTACAAATTCAAAGGTTGTACCGCTATCTGAAGAACTTAGGATATCTTGTATCTCAAGTGTAGCTGTCTGTATTTGGAAATCAACAACACTACTCTTATTTTTTTGGCGTGCTTGTTGCCTTTTCAAATAAAATGGATGTGCTTAGTAGCCTGTCTAAATCTAAAGGTGATATGTTGCCCGGTAAATCAAGAGAGTTTACCCTCGGAATCATGAGATAGTAGGGTGTATCTCATAGCCTTGAAACAAAGACCGTGTTCTAGCTGCCTAGCTAAAGTAGGCGATTCAAAAGAAATCTTTACAAGAAATTGTACGGGGCCGGATGTTGGAGAAATCTGAACTATATAAAATCACGGTGTCATCTCTCAAACTCATAATTTACTTTTACTACATTTCTTTAAATCCATTATTTCCTATTAGTGTATATATCTATATCTGATTAACTATGCTTGATTCGAATTTTGCAATAA
Source organism: Allium cepa (assembly GCA_030765085.1). NCBI lineage: Eukaryota > Viridiplantae > Streptophyta > Magnoliopsida > Asparagales > Amaryllidaceae > Allium > Allium cepa. The sequence goes on along the minus strand of CM060942.1, from coordinate 377,493,286 downwards.
GTTAAAAAGTTCTCTAAAACTTATAATGCACTATTTACCTCCCTCTAGATTTAGACTAGCCTTAAGATTCATTCATATTAGTAGTACACGATTTCCCATATTTGGTATCAAAGTGTTAGGTTTTCAAGAACTCATAATCGAATTTTTGAAAAGTATAAATGGACAATAATATTATTAGAAAACTTCTCACACCTTTTTAAAAAACAAACATGTATGTTACTATCAAATATAGAAACTGATTATTCTAAAAAGCCTCTTAATGTGTTGGAAAGGTACAATGTGAAATTGTTGGAGCGAATATGCTATATGGCTAATCACGAACAAACACTTGATATTAATACATCACAAATCAAGAAGGATAAATGATACTAGATAGTGGATGTTAACTCCTCTGCTCAAGCGACTCAAACCAGGCTCGCGACTCACAATGATTACCGACTCAACAGCCTTAACTCGTTGCCAACCTAAAATGAACGACGACTCAACTGATTGCCGACTTAACGACTCAGGAGGGACAGCGACTCACCGGGTTATAACCTTAATGCCTTAAAGGTGTTGGCCGACTCAAGGTACTTCACGACTCAAGGTACTTCACGACTCAACAAGATACCGACTCAATAATTGAGGAGTTGCACGAGTTAAAGAATTGTGCGACTTACGACTTAAGGAGGTGAACGGTTTACGGCTTAAGGATTGAACGACTTAATGAGTTGACAGAATGAGCGGCTCGCGACTCAGAGAAATCTGCGACTTAAGGCCTCCGCGACTTAAGATATGTCACGACTCAGGGAGGTAAACGACTTAAGGGGCTACGACCTAAAAGACCTAAAGGCAGAACGACCTAGGGACTCAAGAGAAAGGAGGGCGAGAGCGGCTGCATTTGAGTCGTGACCGACTTACGACCTAGTATAAGTCGAACACGACCTAAAACCACAGAACCAAAATTTTAGTGCTGCCTCATTTTAAACCGTGACTTCTTAACTCGCGAACGAGTTAGGACTTATATCCAGATGAATGAAGAAAAGCTCAGTACCACTTCACTTACTCCATTGCCTGCTGACTCTTGACCCTTGAGTCGAGCGCGACCTACGACTCTCCCTGAGTCGGTCACGACTCAGGACTTGGGTGAAAAATTCTTATCCAGATTTGCTTATAAATACATGACGATCTCCAACGTGAGGGGGACTTTTGGGGGGATCATTTTCTTCAAGAGATTGAGACTTCAGCGTCTTCAAAGCAATCTACACTCCATCGCTTCAAGCACACGCAAGACGCTTAGATCAACTTCGCACAGGAATTTAACACATTCAATCATGGATTCGAAGAACTCTGTCACGACGAAGTTTTCCTTAGCTACTTGTTTTCTGAATTGAATTGGATTGTAATTGAAAGAGATTGTAATAAGTTGTAATCCGATCAGCAATAAAAAGGATTGAAGTGGACGTAGGCTTGATCATAAGCCGAACCACTATAAACCCTGTGCACATGTACTGCATTTTCTGTTACTTACTGTTATTTCTTGATTCCCGTATTACGGGTGGTGCTTTCACATCGTTTTTTACACACACCGGGGTGTTAGCGTCATATTTTCACGTTAACATTTTTGGTGCTTTCACTGAGAATTGAACTCAGGATATTGACATCATTGCTTCACCAAACCGTGAGGAAAGAATCTCTGTTAGGACCAGAAGTTTAACAGAAATTATGGCTCCCGGAAGCAAACGTAGATCTGTCAGATCTAAAGATTTTCAAGAGAACATCGCCACTTCTCCTCCTCTGAGTCAGACAACTCCAACTGTGGGAGTTACACGGGCGGAATTAGACGCTGTGGTTTTGGGATTGAATCAACAGTTAAATGCTCAAAATGCACAATTAGAGGCCCAGAATGCCCAGAATGCCTTGATTATGGATAGGTTAAACACCCTGCTTGAGGCAAGTCACCAACGACAGGATAATGAAACAATCTATGCTGAAGATGCCCATGACCCCCAAGGGAAAGATATTCCTCAAAGACCAGACAACATCGCTGCAGGGGCACCTTCCCAAGCTGAAGGGTCAAGGCCACAACCAACCTTTCAAACTTTCGAAAGGGCAGCTAACTTCTTACAGGCAAAGTCTCAAAACGATGAGGAGTATCTATCAGGGATGGTTCGGTCAATCATGAGAGAAAGCATGCGGAGGCATGAGGATGAAAGCGATTGGGGATTCACTCCGAGCAAAACTCCGTTCACTGAAAGGATTTTAAAGGCGGAATTTCCCAGGAAATTTGTACCTCCTACTATCCCGGCTTATCGAGGGACAAGTGACCCTAACCAATTTCTATACAGATACGATTGGCATATGACCGGGGCACGAGCATCGGATGAGATTAAATGTCGGTATTTTCCAGTATATTTAGAAGGGGTGGCTTTGCTTTGGTTCACCAAGCTACCGGTTCGATCCATAGATCAATTCTCCGATTTAACCCGGAAATTTAAAGAACAATTCAGATTGTATGCGTCAAAGGCAAAAGATATAATGTCATTGTCTAGCCTAGAACAAGCACCCGGAGAACCCATCAAGTCTTTTTTGAACCGTTTTAATATAGCTTTAGCCGAGGTGGACAACGCGGAACCCCGAATGATCTTAACATACTTAGTCCGGGCCATCGACAAGTCGAGTGAATTTGGGACGTGGCTCAAAATGAAGGAACCAAACTCACTCGAAAGGTTTTATAAAAAGGCTGACGAATTCATACGCCTAGAAAGCCTCTCGATGCCAGTAAAAGCAGTGGTAGCCGAAATCAAGAATAACGATGACATTACTAACAAGAAAGGATCTAGAAACCAGAAAAGGGAGAGTGATGAAAGGAAATGGCAGGGAGATAAGAAAAAACCTCGACGTTTTAACCCTTCAAATTTCACCCCCTTAACTGATACACCGGAAAATATCTTCTTGGCAACAAAAGATGTTGTCAAATACCCTAAACCACCTGAAATGGGGAGAGGTGCAGTGCAAAATGGGAAATTCTGTCGATTTCACAACCCATCCGGTCACGATACTGATCAATGTCGCCAATTAAGGAATGTGATTGAAGAATTGCTGAAACAGAATAAACTTCAACAGTATGCGAAGAAATAACTTATTTTGGATTCCACTCCATCAAACTTCAAGGCAATGAACTTAAGATCTAACGTATACTTCCTACCATGCTATGAAACCAAATAAATATAAGCTCGAATTCCTCCTTCCTAGTTCTTGGCCAAGGCTTGAGATGGAAGTTGGCCGAAAGTATAAAGAAGAAGTGGTGGAGCTTTGAACTTGAATTCTCAAAATTAGACCCAAAAAATAGATCATATTCTCTCTTTTTTTGACTCTTTTACTCTCTAAATTTGAAAAACTTATTAACTGAAAATTTGTTGCAAATTATTTTCTACTGAATTTGAAAAAAAGATTGATTTGAATCCAAGTAGTTTTGAGGGAGATATGTTCAAAATAAAAGAGCTATTCTCGGATTCACAAAAATAAAGCCCAAAAATATACTTCAAATAATTGAGTTTCCAGTATAGTAAATCACAAAACTGAGAAAACTTATCAACATAAAAGTTGTGGCTACTGAAATTTTATATGGTTGTAAAAAAGAAATTCTTAATTTAGATCTGTTATGATCAAGTTATGATCAAAACGAAATGACCTATTTTCTGGCTTAAAAACTGGGCCAGAAAATGCACTTGAAATAAATGGAATTTTGACCTATTAATGCAAAGAACGGGACAATGTGGTGAACATTAAAGTTGTAGCCACTGGAAAAATACATGATTTGAAAAAAAGAATTTTACAATTTGATTCAGGTTTTAATAATTTATGGTCATGAGAAAAGAGGTAAAATATGTCGAAAATATAAGTTTGATTTGAAGAGAATAAACATTGAATTCTTTAGAATATTTTATAAATATTTTAACATTATTTCTTTTTAATTTTTTTATATGGCTTGGAAGCCATTAAAGAGAAGAAGAAGAAGATGAAGATGCTTAAGAAAAGAAGAAGAAGAAAATGTGAACGAAATGAGAGAAGGAGGTGGATATTTATAGAAAAAGAAAGAAGTGGTAAATTTACCAAAATAACCTCTTACCAAATTACCAAAATAACCTTACTTCAACCTAAAGTAATCTCTACCTTTTTTATACCTAACATCATCTTTCACATTCTTACTTTTTGTCTTAGTCACTTAAATATTAAGTAAAGAATATCATAATTATGTTGGCTTTGATTTGATTTTGATTTGATGTTTACTTTTGACTTTTCTTACTTACTTTTGTTAATTCTTACTTGCTTTTCTTAATGACTTCTAGAAGTTTTCAAATCTTATTTAGTAAAAGTAAACATGTTTAGTGAATTACTTAATACTTACACTATTTGAATATATGTTCCTATATAAAAAAATAAAGGTGCGACAACGTTGCGACAACTTTTAATCGACGAAAAGTCATTTTTTAACAAAATGTTTTACGGTCACATTTCGACGTTTCAGTTAAACTATTTATTTATTTAAAAAAAATAAAAAAAAATTAATATAATGATATTTAAAAATATAAACACTCATAAATTAATTAAGATAATTTATTTAACCATTGAAACATACCTTTCTGAAATCAGCATTTTGCCACTTTTGTCGATATAAGCAAATGTTACTTTTTTCATGTTTTTTTTACTTCAAAATCCTATCGAATATTTAAATAATAAAACCTTTTATATTTTATATTTAAAATCACTCTAAATAATATATTTTAAAGCGGTCAAATTCTAGGTCCTTACATTCTCCTCTACTTAAAAGAATTTCGTCCTCGAAATTACATGGATGAAAAAATATAACGAAAAAACACAATTAACGAAATTAATGCACACCAAAAATAGTAATATCACCCATTACCCCCGTCGGAGGTACGATGCCTTATCCTATCCATTTTATTTATCAAATTAAGGTAGTTTCATTTTAAAAATTCCTAGGTTGATATACTAACCCTAGATGAATTTTACTTATGAACCTAACCTAAGCTCTGATACCACGTGTGACGACCCAGATTTTCGAACCAGTTAAAATTGCTGAAAGATCCGTCCGTTCTAAAACTACTAATGAAAACTACCAATTTAATACACCATATTTGATAAATATTCAACAATATTAAATGTATGGGATAAAATTTCAATTTTTACAAGTTATGAGAGTAATCAATTTAATCTACTAGGTGTGCTTATATACAAACAAAATAAAAATAAATCTAACGCCGCACAACTCTAATAAGAGAGACAACAATAGCCATTCCTACAAACTCAATAAACATGTCAAATGTGGAATAAAATAGTAAGCAGGAAAAATACAATAACACGAGATAAACAACAACCATTAACAGATAAACATGAAAAGGTTAATTCATTTTAGGGGCTGCATCACTACCACTTGTGACTGCCTACGTACCCCTATCTAATTGGGTACCCAATTAGATACAGGATCAAGCCAACGTAGTTCTCCAACCATAAATAGAACTCATGGAGCCTACTATGCAACAAACAAATATGCAATTCCCAAAACTACCCACTTAGAGTTAATCTTTAAATTTAGATTTTCAAATCCAGTCAACTTTACGGAAATTATCTCTTTGGACTTTATTCTCGAATTCTTATTTCAAAACTTTTGAAATATATATGTATCCTTTATATTCAAATTATACTTTACTTCGGGATCTTAAATAAAATCACTTTTGGAAAGTTTATTTGGAAATCCCAAATACCGTAATAAAACATATCAAACCATATGCAACCTGATTGGGAGGTTTCTCCCAATAACAAGGCAACTGGGTCCCAGCCTTAATACAATCGATAAATAAGTATATCCCTCTATTTTAAGAGCGGACTATACAAAAAACACATGCCCACTTTTTTAGTTACGGGTTGCCCGAATCATTGGTAACATAACAAATCATTTTATATCTCGAAGCGATAAATCATTTCACACTAATACTCACAAGTAATTTCAAATGTATAATAATTTTTATTTCCCAAATCTGTTCAAAAATCATCTTAAAACCATCGGGTTTAGTCCTCGAAATTCTTTCCGTTTTATAAAACATTTTTATAAAACCATTCTTATATAAATCACATTTATATAATATAACTTCAAAATATTCACTAACAATCATTTCTATTTCTTTTAAAGGGAAAACATTTCATAGAAATTCCATTTGAAAACCAATTTTCAAAACAATTCATTAAATTGATGTGAATCAAATATTACCGCTAAACACCTTATAGTCAAATTGTGAAATAAATCACAAGGTGTTAGCCTACAATTATTTTCTGCCCAGCCCATGCGTATGGATAATTAATTGCTCATAAACCGGTCGAGCAAAGTCAATAATCAATAAATAATAATCAGTGCTCATAAACTAGTCGAGCCTAATTCAAACAATCAATCCATGTAACAAATGTAATAATAAACGATAAACAATGCTTCATTCTATCAAATATTTATAACACTTTAATGGTTTGATATTTATTTTGGAGCATCCGGGCTTTCCCTTCGACATGTTTCGTCCCTTGCCCAAGTCTCCTTGGATCTCACAGACGAAATACATGTACTAGACGTTTCCGCATACCCCATTCAATATTTAACTTCTAAATTTTAAATTACTTAATAAATCATCCAAACATAATATCAAGCAAAGAAATTAAACCATTGTTCTAAGAAACAAAGTAAACAAGCATTTAACAAGGGTTTTCAAACAACTTAACGCTTAAAGTTCTTTTAACATAGCAATGGTTTTAATGAACATAAAATAAGAAATAACTTACTTTGTGTTCCACTCCGTCAAACTTTAAGGCAAGGAACTTAAGATCTAACGCATAATTCCTACCATGCTTTGAAACCAAATAAATACAAGCTCGAATTCCTCCTTCCTAGTGCTTGGCCAAGGCTTGAGATGGAAGTTGGCCGAAAGTATAAAGAAGAAGTGGTGGAGCTTTGAACTTGAATTCTCAAAATTAAACCCAAAAGGTAGATCATATTCTCTCTTGTTTTTGACTCTTTTACTCTCTAAATTTGAAAAACTTATTAATTAAAAAGTTGTTTCAAATTCTTTTCTATTGGATTTGAAAAAAAGATTCATTTGAATCCAAATACTTTTGAGGGAGATATGTTCAAAATAAAAGAGCTATTCTCGGATTCACAAAAATAAAGCCCGAAAATATACTTCAAATAATTGAGTTTTAGGTATAGTAAATCACAAAACCGGGAAAAGTTATCAAAATAGAAGTTGTAGCCACTGAAATTTTTTATGGTTTAAAAAAATAAATTCTTAATTTAGATCTGTTATGATCAAGTTATGATCAAAACAAAATGACCTATTTTCTGGCTTAAAAACTAGGCCATAAAATGCACTTGAAAGAAGTGGAATTTTGCCCTATTTATGCAAAGAACTGGACATGGTGGTCAACATGAAAGTTGCAGCCACTGGAAAAGTACATGATTTGGAAAAAAGAATTTTACAATTTGATTATTTTTGAATAATTTATGGTCGTGAGAAAAGAGGTAAAATATGGAGAAAATATAAGTTTGATTTGAAGAGAATAAACATTGAATTCTTTTGAATATTTTATAAATATTTTAACATTATTTCTTTTTAATTTTTTTCTATGGATTGGAAGCCATTAAAGAGAAGAGAAAGAAGATGAAGATTCTTGAGAAAAGAAGAAGAGGAAATTGTGAATGAAATGAGAGAAGGAGGTGGATATTTATAGAAAAAGAAAGAAGTGGTAAATTTACCAAAATAACCTTACTTCAACCTAAAGTAATCTCTACTTTTTTAATACTTAACATCATCTTTCACATCCTTATTTTTTGTCTTAGTCACGTAAAGATTAACTAAAGAATATTATAATTATGTTGGCTTTTATTTGATATTGATTTGATGTTTACTTTTGACTTTTCTTACTTACTTTTGTTAATTCTTACTTACTTTTCTTAATGACTTCTAGAAGTTTTTTAATCTTATTTAGTTAAAGTAATCATGTTTAGTGAATTAGTTAATACTTACACTACTTGAAAATATGTTCCTATATAAAAAATAAAGGTGCGACAATGTTGCGACAACTTTTAATCGACGAAACGTCGCTTTTCGACAAAATGTTTTACGGTCACATTTTGACGTTTTAGTTAAACTATTTATTTATTTAAACAAAATTTAAAAATAAACAAATATAATGCTATTTAAAAATATAAACACTCACAAATTAATTAAGATAATTTATTTAACCATTGAAACATACTTTTCTGAAATCAACATTTTGTCACTTTTGTCGATATAAGCAAATGTTACTATTTTCATGTTTGTTTCTACTTCCAAATCCTATCGAATATTATTTAAATCATAAAACCTTTCATATTTTATATTTAAAATCACTCTAAATAATATATTTTAAAGCGGTCAAATTCTAGGTCGTTACAAGTGGATTCCGACCATTCTCTATTCCGCTAACTTCGTCCTAAAATCGACAGGAGGATTAATAACTCATTAAGGATGGAGCTCGACAATCCAACTAGTGGCCTGGCTAAATCAATGCTGGGAGCAGAAGTACAAATCACTAAAAGCTGAATACGACATGTTACCATAGCTCTAGCTTGGCATTCTTTATAACTTAAGGCAACGACTACATTGAGGCCTCAATACAGAACTAATCGAAACGGAATCCAAAGCTACGAGCAACTAACTATATCATACCTCAGATCGAGGGTCAATACTGATCCGCACTAAGCACATACGAATGTGACTGGAATGTTCCTTGAAAAACTATGACCTCCAGAGTGTGGAAAGGAGAGTAAACCATGAAGACTTGGTCAAAAATTATCTAGCACCCTCCTTCGATCCACTAGGAGGAGCATGAAACAGGATGGGCATGACCCAACTGCATTTGTAGCCAACTTTACCCCAAGATCTAATTACAGAATATGAAACAAAGTGGACGTGGATGACCGTCTGTGACCAAATTACATCCTAAAAATGACGAAGCATCGAAGTACTCCTCTTGGAATGAAACACCACGATAAAATCCAAGATAGGCGAGACCGCGTCACCCATCGACTGACCTGATCCTCGATTCAATGGGAAAGAGAGTAATGCTAAAGTGGGCATGGCTGACCTTCCTACTTATTGATATATATGCCCTAGATCGGGGACATGAGCTGGAAGCAACATGAATATGAACCGACTATTCATCGATCAACTATATGTTTTCGAAGTTTAGGTGGGAATATAAACATAGCTAGGACGCGGTCAACCGTCCATGCAGTACATTTATCAACCCGAGACGGGGAGCAGACGCGTGATAATCCAAAGACTGGCTACGATAGCTCAATATTGAAAGTTATATATAACGTTTACAACTACTCAAGGCTATGACCGAAAGAATTCCTAGGGATAGAATCATTAAATCGATACCTAAGCTGGCGGGCAACTAACTGTCACTCCAACCCGAGGCATGCGGATCATGAATATTGCTCGAATGTGGAAGATGGAACCCCTGCAAAAAAAAATGCATGATGACAGACGATATAGCGTTTAGGAGTCAAGATGCAGATAAAGTGGACAACTTCGTCCGCATCCAAAACACTGACAATTGATAAGTAGTCCCGAGCCCTGGCCCAGGCAGCATTCTCGGATCTACAACGACATAGATCTGAAAGATGATGATGGGGGACCTAGGGAAACAAATGCAGCACCGGTTGAGCTGACAATTGACATACCAGTCAGGTGGGATGACCCGTCATGAGTCCTTAAGATTAGCTCGTAACTCGACCCGTCATTGGCCGAAGATCTTACCGATTTCCTCCGAGCGAACCTAGATGTTTTCGCTTGGACGCATTCTGACATGTGCGGGATTTCTCCCGCTATTGCGAGTCATATGTTGAACATAGACCCAAAATACGTCCTTGTAAAACAAAAAAGGAGAGGCATGGACCCGGAGAGGTCTGCTTCTCTCAGAGAGGAGGTGGACAAACTCAAAGCCAATGGGTTCGTCCGTGATGCCCTCTACCCTGAATGGATTTCTAACCCTGTGCTTGGGAGGAAAGTGTAGGATCGATTTCACCCTAGAGGGGGGGGGGTGAATAGGGTGATAGTATAAATTATAAAATTAATTGCAGAAGCTTATAAAATAATTTCAACACAGATCACAGAACAATAGCAGCACGGATAATAGCAAAACGATAAATGCAGAAATAGAACGACACAGAATTTACCCAGCTTCGGCAAAACCCTACCTACGTGCTGCCCCCAAGGTTTCTACTAGAAATTAGATAGTCCCTCGCTTACACACGTAAACTCGCGACACCCGCTATCGACTAAATCTAACTCTACGCTCAAAACCCTGCCACAACTCAGCCACTGAGTTGCGAATTCTCAAGCTACGCCACGTAGCTTGTCCCTAGTCACACGACTAGTAAATACAACTGTTTAAAAGAGAATTTAAATTAAAAAACAAATATTAAAACCCCTTTTAAAAAACAAAGCCCTAAAATTTAAAAACTAATCCCTTAAAAATAAATAAGCCGGCCCTATTCTTTTTTCTTTATCTCCTATCGGCCCGTTCCTTTGTGAGATAATGGCGGCTCCGTTCCTTTTCCTTGTTCGATCAAAATTAGGGCTTGTTTCTGAAGTTGCCGACCTTTGGTTGCTCAATCAAAAAATGAATTTCAGTTTGTTGCTTTCGTCGATTGCTTGGGTCTTTGAATTGTCTTCGGCTACTTCAATTTGGTCGAGTTAATTGTAAAAAAGGGTATGCGATTGTTCCTTTTTCAATGTTGATTTTTGCTCGACCTTTGATTCGAGTTATTGATATTGCTCTGTTGTTACTTGGACTCGAATCCTCCCCTTGCCGATGATGATTAGTGGGTTTTTATAGGAGTCGAATACCTAGATTTTCGTTATATATTTTTTACTTGAATTTGTCAACTGATATTGCTCGGCCATATGATTTTGATCCAATGTTTGAGATTGTATTGACTTGTTCATAAACGTATATACTTCGATTGCTTGACATTCACGACATTGATCGACTCCTTGGTCATCACGTTGTTGACTACGGCTTCCACTCCGTTCCTTCTTCTGTTGACTTGTTAGAAACACGGCTTTGATACACGACTATGTACACGAATTTCGGTATCACTATAACCTTCGTATATGCAGTTTGTTGTTTACCTTTTGTTTTAGCAATAATATTCCTTTCTGTAACAACCAAGATAAAATGCTTTTGCTCATATTCTTTTGCATGACTTGCTGTTATGTTGATGCATTTTGCCTTTGCCTCTATTTGATTGATGTCTACATGCATGTGGTCTTGGTACACTTCTTACTGTTATTTGATTGCCGAGTCTTGTTCATCCCTCTGGTATATCTGGTGTATCACTGGTGCAGCGATATTGGTCTTGTTGCAGTTTGGCTCAGTGTACATGTATATAGTTGTGTAGCTTCACTTGCATTTGAATCTTGACATGTAAAAAATGGTTGCTCATGTGCTTGTCGAATTTACATGTACACTGTGTCACTTATCTTTGCACTTGCATACTTGGTTTCCACCTTGATATTGTGTAGCCAGGTCTTTGTTGGTTTTGATTACATCTGTTTGTTGTGGCTTCATTTTTATCTGGGTTGACTTTGTTTTTGCTGTAGTCTTCAAGCAATGCTGATTCATTAATTGGCTTGTGGTCTTTGCTGTGTTCCCATGTTTCCGGTGTATGTGCATTTGTGGCTTTTCCACTATGTACTTGCATGCATGTTGGTTTGGTAGTTGCTTCAGTCACTTTGTTGTACTACAAATTCCAGTGTGCCTCTTTGTGTATGCATTTGCATACCGCTACTATGCAATTTTGGGTTTCCAGTTGTACTTGGTTCATTGTAATTTTGCTGGAATGATTTCGACGTTGATTTTTGTAGTTGGTTCCTTACTTTTCAATGTTGCTTGGATATTGAACTGCTTTATGCTTGAAGTCGTAGCCTGTACGCCTGCCCTGTGTTGAATCCAGCTAATAGCTCGGGTTTGACCTTGTGCGTGTGTTGTGATTTTATTTATATTTGCACCTGAGTTGAACCCGTCTTTTTATTTGGGTTTGACCTGTGCTCACTTGTCCCTGTAAATCGATCAAAAGTATATTTCGGTGTGCACGGCCTTGTGGCATATACAGTGATACACTGTGTATGTCACAAGCTGTTCGTGTATGATGAATTCCAATTTAAATGATGTCGAACAACCCAAATAACTGAGGCAAATAATATTTTCAAAATCCATATTTTATTTTATATTGCAAAAATATTTCTTTTTCAATTTTACCGCGTTAGTGAATATTTTTGCAGATTGCTCAGATGCTGGATTCTAACTGGAATGAAGTTGAAGATAAAATACGAATTGAGTGAATGAGTGATGTGTAGTGAGGTTAAATGTAAATATGAAATTGTGATGTATTTGTAATCAAAATTGTATATGTATAGTGAGAGCTTGAATTTGTACTATTCAAAATTGTAATAAATATTTGTATGAATAAAATATTTGTTTGAATTCAAAATCTGTGTTATTTATTTTATTCAGCAAATATTTATTTAATCCGTGAAAAATAAAATAGTACATTAACAAATACATTTAAACGAATGTATATATGGTTATTATCATCAAACAAAAAATCATATAAGCGCATATTCAACAATCTCCCCCTTTTGATGATAACAAACATATATTTAAGATTTTGAATATGTTAAATGTATTTAATCATGGATATGCATTTCTCCCCCTATTTAAATGCTTCCTCTCTACACAAAGCTCCCCCTAAAATATGCATACAATTAAATAATATGCAAATGAGCCTAGATGCTAATAGAAAATTATTTGATAAAATTTTAACTTTTCTCTCCCCCTTTTGTTATCAGCGAAAGAATAATAGTGTTAGAGAAAATAGAGATAAAGTGATCGATATTAATTCAACACTAAAACTCAATTGAATATAAATATTAAATTTCAATAAAAAATCAAACAAAAATCATAAATATTTTGTTAGGCGTATATTCCACTTTTTGAATGATGGGAATTATGTCATCATATAAAACCATACAGTTGTGTCTATTTGTGGTATATTTATATCAGGAATTTGAATATCTACTAACCATGCATAACCGTTAGGACTTTCAAATGGGATTAGTAGTATTCCAATTTTATTTATTTTTAAAAAGTGAATTCAAGTATCTTCTAACCACGCATAACAGTGAGGACTTTTAAATGGGATTAGAATCAACTTGTTTATTTTAAAAATCAACTTTTGATATGCGTTCCATACATGCATAACCATGAGGACTTTTAAATGAGCATGGAAGCACATAAAAAATTCCAAGTAATTCACCCATGCATAACCGTGAGGACTTTCAAATGAGAGTGAATACTTTGGTATTTATTTATTATTACTATTTTTTTCTATTTTTTTTATTTTAAAAAAAATGTGAAAATGAAAAACGAACGATTCCTGTTTAAAGTACCACATATTGAAAAACTATATAGAATTTTGATGAGTGACGGTTGTTTAGAAATGTGATAGAAATAGAGATGGTCATGGAATTTTTACCAACAAAAGTTTTATAACTCTTGTTTAAATTTCTAAAGAAATTTACTAATTATACCATCTCGAGTCATAATATATGACAAATATCAACACTCATCACTTTTTCAATCACTATTTTTCTTTTCGATAATCATTAGGGAGTCAGATTAGTCAAAATAGTCATTTAAAATCAAATTAAAAAATAATTATGAAATTAATTCTTCAAAATGACTAATCTGAAAATATGGTCAAAAATGATTTTCTCGAGGGGGTTATATGAGAAAAATTTCTGCTATTTGAAAATTATTTGAAATGAAAAATATGCAGATATTTTCTTTGAAAAACGATGCAGTTACTAAATGTCTCAACAAAACTCAAGTTTCACTAGTAATTTTTCTATCAACTAGATTACCAGTGTAATCTGCATCTGAATTTCTCTTTCACTCAAAATTATCATCAATTGAATTTTATTGACCAAACCATGAAGTGTTCAACAAAAATTTCAAACTCAATTTTAATAGCGATTCAAATGACATTCTTTTGAAATTGAATTGAAGCCGTGTAAATAATCAAAAAACCGTGAATATAGGGTTAGCCGAATTATAACCAAATGTACTATTATCCAACAAAACACTATTTTCAATCCAAACTGATGTATAAGAAGTAATTCAAAGAATCTACAGAATTTAATAGTGTTTTTTTGCATAAGAATATAATTTGGCCAACTATGTTGAATAAGTCAGAATCTAAATCATCATCCCATTATCGACTGATTTAATTTGGAATATGGTGCAGATTATCACATTCAATATATCGTTCAAATAAATATTTCATTACCTGTTTTACCTTTACGATATTTTTCGTTGTTGTCCATTGTGATTCTGTCACCTTTTTACTAGGCTAAGGAACTTTGTTTTGTCGCCCGTTGTGTTTCTAGAACAGCCAAAATCCAGAGAACACTATTGTTGTTCCTTATCCTGCCACCACACCTACACGGGAAAAGATTTATGTGACCTATTTGTTTTTATAGGTCCATGGTTCTTAGTGGTAGAATATTTTGAAAAACAACTTTGTAAAGACCCAAAACTATTTATAATTGTTCCCTTTGGCACCCAAATTTGTTTAACTTTGAGAGATTTTATATTTGTGCCTTTTGGAACCCAAATCGGTATAGTTTTCACATGTTTGGGTCTATACCAACAATTATTGTGATTTGTCCATATTTTCTACAAATCGTGCACATTGAGTTGACTTGATTAATATCGCTCTCAACAATTTTCGAACAATTATATCCAAGTCCTTGTCTAACCGTATTAACAGTTTGCTTTCCTAATAGCATGTTCAACGATTTTTTACTTTTGGAAAATTTATCTAAAGTCGTTGACAAATGTTGGACTTGTGTTTTGAGAGATTCATTTTCGTTTAACAACTGTGTGCACTTTCTAATAGAATTCTCTCTCCTAGTACTTTCATTCTCTTTTAAAATCAGAATTTCATTTTCAAATGATTTTATATTGATTTATGATTTTTTAATTTCTTCTTCGAATGTTGGACACTTATCACACTTAGGGATCCTACTTTGATAGGTTTTAACTAATTGGTCGAGTTGTTTATTTAAATCTATCAAAGTGTCTTTTTGTGATTCAAGTTCAACGTATTTTTCCCTAAGTCGTTCAAAACAGCCATTTACTTCATGAAAATATACAAGCAACTCAGAATGGGTGAGTTTTGATACCTCACTTGGCTCGTCATCGTCACTGTTAGTTGTATCACCTCGAAGACACAATTCTGCCTTTTCGCTTTCACTGCCAGTGCTTTGATCATCCTTGTCTATTTCATCCCAAGTGGCTGCAAAAATTTTCTTTTTCTGTTTCTTTCCATGGCTGATTTTAATTTGTGGACAATCGGGCTTGATATGATCGGGTTTGTTGCAATTATAACAAATAATCTTTTGTTCTTCTGAGTAGTCCAGTGCTTTACCGCTTTTCAATTCCTGATTTCGAGCTGGATTTCCATATTTGCGATTCCACTTTTGGAATTTCTTTATTAGTAGTGCCAGCTCTGCTGCTCCTTCATCATCATCGTTATCATCATCACTTTCGGTTGTTCCTTTAAGCGCTATTGATTTCTTTTGAGTATCTCCTCCTTCACGCTCTTCCTTGAATTTTATTTCTAGCTCCTAAGTGGTGAGATTTTCAATGAGTTCTTCGACTTTCATTTGTTTTAAATCTTTTGATTCTTGAATGGCAGCCACTTTTGCTTCAAATTTTCGTGGAAGGACTCTAAGGATTTTTCGGACTATCTCCAACTCTGTGTATGATTTTCCAATAGCTTTTGATTTGTATATGATATTGGAAAATCGTCCATGCATCTCTTTGACATTTTCTTTCTTCGCCATTGTGAAGTTCTCGTATTCGCTGCTTAGCATGGCAAGGCGAGATTCTTTGACTTGAGATGTTCCTTCGTGAGTCACTTCTAGTGTGTGCCATATTTCCTGTGCAGTTAGACAATGAACAGATAATAGAATACATAGCTTTAGCATTAGTATTTTGTAATTTATTTTCTAGTTCTGTCCATTGTTCCTTTGGTTTATCTACTTCTTGATTATCTATAGTTATAGTCGGTGTTCTATAACCTGTCTCAACAATATTCCAAGCGTCAATGGTTTTCAGAAAGATTTTCATCCTATTTTTCCAATAAGCATATTCACCATTGAACATTGGTGGACTAACTATGGATTGACCCTCAGCAAAAGCAGTATTAAAAGAAGCCATTTTAAAAATTAAAATTTTTAAAATAAAAATTGGTTTTTGTAAAATCAAATTTTTAAAACAAAAACGGCGTTTGTTCCCAGCTCTGATACCACTTGTAGGATCAATTTCACCCTAGAGGGGGGTGAATAGGGTGATAGTATAAATTATAAAATTAATTGCGGAAGCTTATAAAATAATTTCAACACAGATCACTGATCAATTGCAGCACAGATAATAGCAGAACAATAAATGCAGAAATAGAACGACACAGAATTTACCCAGCTTCGGAAAAACCCTGCCTACGTGTTGCCCCCAAGGTTTCTACTAGAAATTAGATAGTCCCTCACTTACACATGTAAACTCGCGACACCCGCTATCGACTAAATCTAACTCTACGCTCAAAACCCTGCCACAACTTAGCCAATGAGTTGCGAATTCTCAAGCAATGCCACGTAGCTTGTCCCTAGTCACACGACTAGTAAATACGACTGTTTAAAAGAGAATTTAAATTAAAAAACAAATATTAAAACCCCTTTTAAAAAACAAAGCCCTAAAATTTAAAAACTAATCCCTTAAAAATAAATAAGCCGGCCCTATTCTTTTTTCTTTATCTTCTATCGGCCCGTTCCTTTGTGAGATAATGGCGGCTCCGTTCCTTTTCCTTGTTCGATCAAAATTAGGGCTTGTTTCTGAAGTTGCCGACCTTTGGTATCTCAATCGAAAAATGAATTTCAGTTTGTTGCTTTCGTCGATTGCTTGGCTCTTTGAATTGTCTTCGGCTACTTCAATTTGGTCGAGTTAATTGTCAAAAAGGTATGCGATTGTTCCTTTTTCAATGTTGATTTTTGCTCGACCTTTGATTCGAGTTATTGATATTGCTCTATTGTTACTTGAACTCGAATCCTCCCCTTGCCGATGATGATTTGTGGGTTTTTATAGGAGTCGAATACCTAGATTTTCATCATATATTTTTTACTTGAATTTGTCAACTGATATTGCTCGGCCATATGATTTTGATCGAATGTTTGAGATTGTATTGACTTGTTCATAAACGTATATACTTCGATTGCTTGACATTCACGGCATTGATCGACTCCTTGGTCATCACGTTGTTGACTATGGCTTCCACTCCGTTCCTTCTTCTGTTGACTTGTTAAAAACACGGCTTTGATACACGGCTATGTACGCGAATTTCGGTATCACTATAACCTTCGTATCTGCAGTTTGTTGTTTACCTTTTGTTTTAGCAATAATATTCCTTTCTGTAACAACCAAGATAAAATGCTTTTGCTCTTATTCTTTTACATGACTTGCTGTTATGTTGATGCATTTTGCCTTTTCCTCTATTTGCTTGACGTCTACATGCATGTGGTCTTGGTACACTTCTTACTGTTATTTGATTGCCGAGTCTTGTTCATCCCTCTGGTATACCTAGTGTATCACTGGTGCAGCGATATTGGTCTTATTGCAGTTTGGCTCAGTGTACATGTATATAGTTGTGTAGCTTCACTTGCATTTGAATTTTGATATGTAAAAAATGGTTGCTCATGTGCTTGTCGAATTTACATGTACACTGTGTCACTTATCTTTGCACTTGCATACTTGGTTTCCACCTTGATATTGTGTAGCCTGGTCTTTGTTGGTTTTTGATGACATCTGCTTGCTGTGGCTTCATTTTTATCTGGGTTGACTTTGGTTTTGCTGTAGTCTTCAAGGAATGCCGATTCATTAATTGGCTTGTGGTCTTTGCTGTATTCCCATGTTTCTGGTGTATGTGCATTTATGGCTTTTCCACTGTGTACTTGCATGCATGTTGGTTTGGTAGTTGCTTCAGTCACTTTGTTGTACTACAAATTCCAGTGTGCCTCTTTGTGTATGCATTTGCATACTACTGCTATGCAATTTTGGGTTTCCAGTTGTACTTGGTTCATTGTGATTTTGCTGGAATGATTTCGACATTGATTTTTGTAGTTGGTTCCTTACTTTTCAATGTTGCTTAGATATTGAACTGCTTTATGCTTGAAGTCGTAGCCTGTACGCCTGCCCTGTGTTGAATCCAGCTAATAGTTCGGGTTTGACCTTGTGCGTGTGTTGTGATTTTATTTATATTTGCACCTGAGTTGAACCCGTCTTTTTATTTGGGTTTGACCTGTGCTCACTTGTCCCCGTAAATCGATCAAAAGTATATTTCGGTGTGCACAGCCTTGTGGCATATACAGTGATACACTGTGTATGTCACAAGCTGTTCGTGTATAATGAATTCAAATTTAAATGATGACGAACAACCCAAATAACTAAGGCAAATAATATTTTCAAAATCCGTATTTTATTTTATATTGCAAAAATATTTCTTTTTCAATTTTACTGCGCTAGTGAATATTTTTGCAGATTGCTCAGATGCTGGATTCTAATTGGAATGAAGTTGAAGATAAAATACGAATTGAGTGAATGAGTGATGTGTAGCGAGGTTAAATGTAAATATGAAATTGTGATGTATTTGTAATCAAAATTGTATATGTATAGTGAGAGCTTGAATTTGTAATATTCAAAATTGTAATAAATATTTGTTTGAATAAAATATTCGTTTGAATTCAAAATCTATGTTATTTATTTTATTCAGCAAATATTTATTTAATCTGTGAAAAATAAAATAGTACATTAACAAATACATTTAAACGAATGTATATATGTTTATTATCATCAAACAAAAAATCAATAAGCGCATATTCAACAGAAAGAAAACGGAAAGTGGAGAACTTGTGTTGATTACTATGATCTGAATAAAGCATGCCCAAAGGACCGTTTCCCTTT
Source organism: Allium cepa (assembly GCA_030765085.1). NCBI lineage: Eukaryota > Viridiplantae > Streptophyta > Magnoliopsida > Asparagales > Amaryllidaceae > Allium > Allium cepa. Next base: position 377,474,113 of record CM060942.1, on the reverse strand, counting down.
ACCAAGAATCGACCAGCTCGTCGACTCTACGGTCGGACATGAATTATTGTCTTTTATGAATGCGTATTCGAGATACAATCAGATCTAGATGCACATTCCAGACCAAGAACACACCAGTTTTGTCACAAATGTGGGGCTATATTACTATTTAGTAATGTCTTTTGGATAGAAAAACGCGGAAACAACTTATCAGCGTCTGGTGATTCAATTGTTTGAAGACCAGGTTGGTAGAACAATGGAAGTCTATGTGGATGACATGCTTGTAATGTCACGGTAGTCAAATGACCACATCCGAGACCTAGCAGAGATGTTTGATATACTGAGGCATTATGGAATGAAAATCAATCTTTTGAAGTGTTCATTTGGCATGGCGTCTGGAAAGTTTTCGGGTTTCATTGTGAATGCGCGGGGAATCGAAGCTAACCTAGAGAAGATTCAAGATATCCGAGACATACAAGTGCCCAGAACTATAAACCAGGTACAAAGCTTGAATGGAAGGTGCTTGCGCTGAGTCGATTCGTATCCATAGCTGTAGACAAGTGTATCCCTTTCTTCGATGTGATAAAGAAAGGAAAGAGGAATTTCGAGTTTGTGAGGAAGCATTCCGAGCTCTAGTAAGGAATTTGGAAAGTCCCCCAGTGCTATCGAAACCAATAGACCACGAAATGTTGTATGTGTACTTGGTAGTATCCCAGCATGCCATCAGTACGGCTTTGGTTCGCGAAGAGGACCGAGTTCAAAAGCCAGTTTACTATGTTAGTAAACGTCTGATGGTGGCGGAAAGAAATTATCTCAAGAGCGAGAAATTAGCCTATTGCTTGGTGATTGCATCACGCATGCTTCGCATATATTTTCAGGCACACTCAATCAGTGTTTACACTGATCAACCCTTACGACAGGTGCTCCAACGACCGAAAACTTCTGGAAGGATGTTATAATGGAATATCGAGTTGAGTCAGTTCGATATTACCTACCTGCCATGAAGGGCCATTTGGGGCAAACACTAGCAGACTTCATTGCTGAATTCATTGTGTCAGACAACTCAAATGGCCACAATGTCATACCTCCCGTTTGATGGAAGATGTACATCGATGGGGCATCTAACAACTGTTGTTCGGGGCTGGCATAGTTCTTGTGACTCCTAAAAACCAATCAGTTTGTTATTCTTTAAATCTTGAATTCCCAGCAACAAATAACGAAGCCGAGTATGAAGCATTGATTGCTGGCTTGAGATTTATCAAAGAACTGGGAGTAAAATCGGTTGAAATCTTTTGTGACTCACAACTGGTGGTGTACCAAGTGCGGGGAGACTATCAAGCAAAGGGACAAAGACTTTCCCCGTATCTTGCATGGGTTCAGGAGTTGCTAGTAAATCTGGAATATTATGATATATGTCGCATGTACCACGTGAGCAAAACAGAGCAGCCGATTTGTTGGCAAAATTTGCAAGCACTGGCGATGCGCAACAGATGAGATTGTTTCCCATTGAAACCTTACGTATTCCGAGCATAAATATGATAGAGGTAGATTTCATTTTAGAAACAGAAATCCAGAAGGAATCATGGATGACCCCATTCAAGCATTACTTGTTACACGGGGTCATGCCCGAAAGAAGGAACGAAAGATGACAAGTCATTCGTAAGGCTTCGTTTTATGAAATGCAAGATAGGGTAACGTATCGGAGGGGATTCTCGACCCACGTACTCCAGTGCATTGCCCATGATGAGATAAAACGAGTCCTGAAGGATGTCCATGAAGGAGAGTGCGGTGGCCATATTGGGGGCAGACGTTAGCAAAGAAAATCCTCCGCTATGGATACCATTGGCCAACTATAAATCGGGATGCCGCAGACAATGTGAGGAGATGTGACAAATGCCAAATATATGCAAAAGTCCCGAGAGCTTCGGCGATGGAACTCATACAAATGGTTAGTCCTGACCGTTTGCAATGTGGGGATCGACATAGTCGGTTCCTTACCCATATCCAAAGGTGGTATGAAATATGCGATAATTGCAGTCGATTACTTTACTAAGTGGGCAAAAGCAGAGCCTTTGGCCACTATCACCACCAAAAAGGTTATTAATTTCGTTGTACGAAATATTATATGCCATTTTGGCCTTCCACGAACTATCATTACAGAAAATGGAACTCAATTCGAAATCAAGGAGTTCAAGGAATTTTGCCAAAAATATGGCATTGAGAAAAAGTTTGTAGTAGTTGCTCATCCGAAAGCCAATGGACAAGTGGAAGCCGTGAACAAAATAATCAAATCCATATTGAAAAAGCGTTTGGAAAAGGCTAGAGGCAAGTGGGTGGATGAACTCCCAACAACACTATGGGCTTATAGAACTACCCATGGGTCCGTGACTGGCCGTACTCCATTCATCCTTGCTTAATGCTTTGAGAAAATACAAACAGGGAAACACAATTGAATTGCAATTAAACTAGATGGAATTGGCGACGACTTATGAGCATATAAAACGCATCTGACAACCAATGGAAAGAACGTATACCCGAACATGCATGTGTACATCCTAAAAAAGTTTGACTTCTTGAAATCAACATGGAATTTCATTCTCACTTAAGGTTACTAAGAAAAGACTGGATCAAATAGCCGAAGCTTATTGACCCTGTAGAACTGAACATGGATGGCCACTGATGAACTACAACCCTGGATTTATAATATTAGGAATCGACCAAGCGTCATGACGACCAAAGAAGGTTACGAAACCTTGAAAGGATAAAATTGAAGAATAATGACTATTCAGGAAACATGATGGATTTCTTTCTGTAAACAAGGAATGCTCGTTGATTCAAAGCATGTCATGTTGCTTCACACGACACACTTTGGGGGGGGCAAGTATTATCCGAGACCTTGGGCCGGCTACAAAACGACAGGTGAAGATATTATTATTAGCACGAGACAAGATTATGACCAAGAAGATCCTGGAGGTATAAGGGTTTGATGAAATCGACATGTTTCGGCATCCCTGGCACGATGCAGACTAGAGGTGTTAGCAAGTTTTCAGGCCTAAGGCAAAGCAAGAGCATTTGGCCTGCCTGGCCCGGTGCACAAAAGTCACCTACTATGGTCCGAGGTACCTTGTTTCTAAGCCCATAAGGGAAGTCCAACCCATCTTCGTTTATAAATAGAAGGGCAGGGACACAGTGAATGGGACCCTTTTCCAAGAACACTGGGGAGACTCTGCCATTTTTTATACTCTCCTCTTTTTAATTCAAATTTGTATTCAAGTGATTGATTTACGGATTATATCTGTATTCAAATAATTGAGAAAGCAATAAAGATTAACCTCAAAGTGGACGTATGCAATTACGCCGAACCACTATAAATCCGGTGTCCGTATTTTCTGCATTTAAGTTTGCGTACTGATCTCTGTTTAACTTTACTTTCTTCATTAATCTCTCTACATAACTCTACTCAAGGGTGTTAGTGACCAATTCTGGTGCTAACAACCATGTTTTGATTGTAATAATTTAATTAATTTTAAATATTTAAATAATCAGTTAGAAAGCTTGATAACTCTTTTAATTAACAAATAGTAGCGGTGAACTTGTTATTGACAAGTATTTACAAAAGCAAATAGTTCGAATAAATATCGATGGTGAGACCGAAAAGTTTATATCGATAAATGTTCTCGAAACGCATGAAATTATAATTCCAGGGCATTATCTTGGATTTTCATGAAACAAGCGCCATCGAAACTTGAATAATAAGGCAATGTGCAAAGACGAGTTTTGTGTCGATCTGATGTGCTTTTGAACGTGCGTGCTCGAAATACAAATTGATTAAATCAAGAAATAAATATAATATTTTAATTATTACAAATATACCACCTCCCTAATTCTTCTCTCACACTCTTCTTTTTTCCTCTTTCTCTTATTCTTTTCCATTTTATGGTAAACAAAAACTTAGTTGCCATACTAATTTAAATTTTCCAGAGCTACGACCAACGATAGAGCATATCGTTGGATCCATTGAACCCATGCGATGAAGGACTTCATATCTACACTCTTTTTGATGGGTGCGACACCGATTAGGAATGAATGGTTGTTTTTGTCTAGTATTATGGTTGAACATCAATGGAGATAGTGTCATTGAACAAGAAACCGGAGTATGCCATCGTTTTTCTCCTATCGAGAAGCGCCTCGCTACGAATTTGCATCATCTCTTGCCTTCAATTTAAGATAGCAACATTTGCTACAGTCATATGCAAGGCAACAAGTCATTTTTTTGGGGTATGAACCAAGGAATATTGTTGTAGTCGGGTTTGTCATCATGCAACATTAAGAACGGAGGAGGTTAGGGCCGATTTCGTTCATTAGAGAGGGTGACAGGGAGAAGAGGGATGGTGCATGCATGGGTGTGTAATTGTGTGTACAAGGGAAAGGGTTAGGGGTTGGTGAAGAAAGGATTTGTGGGAGGGATTCATTTTAAAAGGTATTTAATTACAAAATATAGTAAATTAATTAAAAGTTTGAAAAAAACATTCTTACTAGATTCATATTTTGTGTGCACGAGGTCCAATAGAGATACGGTCCTTTGTGTTACACTCTTAGGAGTGTTATATATATATGTGTGTGTATATATATATGTATATTGGAGCTAATTTCATTAAGTTTGGAGCTTGTAGGATTTGGAGCTAAAATTTAACGTTGTTCGATTTTAGATTAATCAAGAACGCATAAAGCGTTGATTGGAATTTCGGTGACAAAACTCTCCTTTGGATAAACATTATACGATATACATGTTGATATAAACTATAGTTTGTGTGCTTGAATGAAATCTTTGGTTTATTTAGTTTAACTAAACACTAAATATAGGGAACTTAGGGAATTTTGTAGTGGGATTCTGATTCCTTGGCACTATTGATTTTAATTTCATTTATTTACTTATTATATAAATTGTTGAATATTAAAGCTTGGTAGCTTAGCCGTATTGGATATGTGTTTGATATGTTGAAAAATTGAACACTTTTAGTTCTAGGTTTATGAATGCACTTGTAAAGTGCTATGGTAGCTTAAGGCCTTATTATAGAATTTTGAAATACAATTATTTGTTGTTTTAATTTAAAAATGGTTTTATTTCAAAGAAGGATTTTAAATATGATTTTTGGAGTTTTCAGTGGTGTTTTTGTAACTCTCCGCATTTTTATATAATTAAATAATCAAATAACTATGAAAATATTGAAAATGAATTTTTGCTAACGTTAGAATTTGACCACGAAACTTATACCATTCTGCTCATGGCAATTTTCTGATCAACTTCCATATACAATGTTCTCTGAATAGACTTTAAACGGAGAAGTTATAGCCGTTTGAACTTTAGCGTAAAAAACAATTACATATGCAAACGTGGAAATTTTATCAATTATAAATATTTGCAATTAATTCATAGGATATTTGTAAAAGTAGTAACAAATTTATTATGGAGAACATTTACATACATCCTTAATAGGTTTGAAAATACACAAAACATGCCTCCGTTTTGTTTATAAGTTTTCCATCCTTATTTTTAAATGCGAAAAAAATATTTCCCTAAATATCCTTACATCTTTCTTGAACAAAACGCAGAACCCTTTAAATTCTTTTCATTAATCAACATCTTAAAAAAAAGAAAACCCTAATTCCTTGAATTATAAATTGGAAGTAGTTGCAACTTTAGAAATCGATGTCTGAATCGAGTCCAGAACTGAAGAAAATTGAAATTCAGAAAATTAAAACAATTAAAATCAAAAAATCGAAGGTTATCTATTAAGAAACTTGGTCAATTCGATTTTTAGTCTATTTTAGTAACTAAATTTGATAAAATCGTAGATGTTTGTTAGAAAAGCTCAAAAACATTAGCATATAAATAATATTTTGCCTAATTTAATGCATCGAAATAGTTACATACTTATATGCAAATTTTAAGTGCATTTCACTTATGCTGTTAAATGTGTTTTTTAACTTCATACTTGATATGCAGTTAATAAATATAGCTGATATTAATTGCATTTTACATCAATTATATGCATGTCTGATATGTATCTTACAAATACAGTTGTTATATGCAAATTTTAACTGCATACGAAATATGCAATTAAAACATACAATTAAATGATGCAAATTTTAGTTGCATTTCACTCATGCAGCTAAAGCCATTAGATTTTAATTTACTTGCAGACATATATGCAATTATTATGAATAGTTGATACTTGTTTGCAATTATTTATGAACAACTGCATTTTTAACTGCATTTCACTTATGTTGTTATAAATTGCACCATTTTTAACTGCATATCTGTTATGCAGTGAAATCCATCACCCATTAAATGCAACTTTTAACTACATATAACATATCCAGTTAAAATATACACTTGAATCATGCAAATTTTAAAGTGCATTTCACTTATGCAGTTAAAAATTCATATGATTCTTATTATACTCGCACATATCTAACATAAAGTTATTAATTGTATAATTTTAACTACATATATGTTATGCAGTAAAAATTGCAGCTGTTAAATAAGTTTTTTAACTACATACTTGATATGGAGTTAATAAATATAGCTGTTAAATCAAATTTATACTGCATTTTTCGTAAATTATATGCATGTCTGATATGCATCTTAAAAATACAGCTGTTATATGAAAATTTTAACTATATATGAAATATGCAGTTAAAACATATAACTAAATGATGAAAATTTTAATTGCATTTCAGTTATGCAATTAGAAGTCATAAGATTTTTATTATACTTGCAGGCATATATGCAATTATTATGAATAGTTGCATAATTGTATAATTGTTTGCAGTTATTCATGAACAACTGCATTTTTAACTACATTTCACTTATGCAGTTGTAAATTGCACCATTTTATTACTACATATCTGTTATGCAGCGAAGAAAAATACCTATTAAATGCAATTTTTAACTGCATATAACATATGCAGTTAAAATATACACTTGAATCATGCAAATTGTATTATTTTTTAATTGCATATATGCCATGCAATTAAAAATTACAGCTGTTAAATGTGCTTTTTAACTGCATACATAACATGCAGTTAATAAATATAGCTACGCATTTTACATCAATCATATACATGCCTGATATACGTCTTAAAAATACAGCTGTTATATGTAAATTTTAGCTACATATGAAATATGTAGTTAAAACATACAATTAAATAGTGCAAATTTTAATTTCATTTCACTTGTGCAGCTAAAAGTCATAAGAGTTTTATTATACTTGCAGACATATATGCAATTATTATGAATAGTTTCATACTTGTTTGTAACTAATTATGAACAACTACATATTTAACTGCATTTCACTTATGCAGTTATAAATTGCACCATTTTTAACTGCATACCTGTTATGTAGTGAAAAATAGCACCTGTTAAATGCAATTTTTAACTACATATAACATATGCAGTTAAAATATCCACTTGAACATGCAAATTATGAAGTGCATTTCACTTATGCTGTTTAAAGTTCATAAGATTCTTATTATACTTGCATACACATCTAATGTAAAGTTATTAAATATATTATTCTTAACTACATAGGTGTTATGCAGATAAAACTGCAGATGTTAACTGTGCTTTTTAACTGCATAGTTGATATGCAATTAATAAATATAACTGTTAAATCAAATTTAACTGCATTTTACATCAATAATATGCATGTCTGATATGCATCTTAAAAATACAGCTATTATATGCAAATTTTAACTGTATAAGAAATATGCAGTTAAAACGTACAATTAAATTATGCAAATTTCAACCGCATTTCACTTATGCTGTTAAAAGTCATAAGATTTTCATTATACTTGCGGACATATATGCAATTATTATGAATAGTTGCATACTTGTTTGCAATTATTTATGAACAACTGCAATTTTAACTGCATTTCGCTTATGCATAAATTGCCCCATTTTTAACTGTATATCTATTATGCAGTGAAAATTAGCACCTGTTAAATGCAATTTTTAAGACACTTGAAGCATGCAAATTATGAAGTGCAATTCACTTATATAGTTAAAATTCATAAGATTCTTATTATACTTGCATACGTATCTAATATGAAGTTATTAATTGTATTATTTTTAACTGCATATATGTTATGCAGTTAAAAAGTGCAGCTATTAAATGTGTTTTTTAACTACATACTTGATATTATGTTAATAAATATAGCCGTTAAATCAAATTTTAACTGCCTTTTACATCAATAATATGCATATGCGTCCTAAAAATACAGCTGTTATTTGCAAATTTTAACTGCATAAGAAATATGCAGTTAAAAGTACAATTAAACAATGCAGATTTTAACTGCGTTTTACTTACTGAGTTAAAAGTCATAAAGATTTTTATTGTACTTGCCAACATATATGCAATTATTATGAATAGTTGCATATATGTTTGCAATTATTTATGAACAACTACATTTCACTTAAGCAGTTATAAATTGCACCATTTTTGATTGCATATCTACTATGCAATGAAAAATAGCAAGTGTTAGATGAAATTTTTAATTGCATATAACTTAAGTAGTTAAAATATACACTTGAATCATGCAAATTTTGAAGTACATTTCACTTATGTAGTTAAAAACTCATAAGATTCTTATTATACTTGCATTTGTATCTAATATAAAATTATTAATTATATTATTTTTAACTGTTATGCAGTTAAAAATTGCAGCTTTTAGTTTTTTAACTACATACTTGATATAATGGATTTTCTATTGTTATTTACAATATTTGCACCAACTTCTGCAATTATTGAGAATAATTGCAAAATTTTAAGGTATACATGCAAATTATTCAAAAGAATTGCATACATCTCTGCAATTATTTTGAATAACAAAATAATTGCATACAAAGATGAATACAAATGATATTAAGGGAATAATTGCTGATTTTTCAGCAAGTATATATTATAAATATATGCTAAATTTTAAATGAATAATTGAAGAGGAAAGTTAATAAATAAAAGCATATTTATATTCAAACATTTCCTATATTTGTTGACTTTTTTGCAATTATTTTTAAAATTTGCACCAATGTCTGCAAATAATCTTAATAATTGCTAATTTTCCAGCTACTATTAAAAATATTTGCAATAAAGAAATGTATGAATATTATTCTATGTAACATTTGAAGTATTTGTGCACATAACTTCAAATATGAAACTACAACCATTTCTCATTATAATTAATGAATTTAAACATCAAAACAACACCAATAATCCATACGAAATAAAAACAATTCATATTTTTGTAAACAAGATTGATTTGTCTTCAAATAGTTGCGTTTTTTATTGAAATTAAGAATTAAACACTTGTCTGAAGAAAACTCAGCCCGACTTTCAATTCGATCAAAACAAATTGAAGAAGAAGAAGAAGAACCACGACTCGACTTTGAACCGTGGGGGTAATTAGTGAAAAAATAGACGTAAAGCTAAAACAAGGATGTAGAAAGTATATTTTTTAGACAAGGACCAGATTTGAATTAAGTTTGGTTTTAGGGATGTGTGCCTAATATTCACTTTATTCTGTTTGTAGTGAATGTAAATTATTAAGAGAATTAGATATAGGAGGAAAAAAATAAGGGGAATAATTAACATTGCAAGCAGAATTGGCTAAAAAGTGCAATTAATTAATATGTGAATTAATATTAGAGATTAATATATAACATGTGTGTGTATATGTATATATATCAGATTCCTCAATTTAAAGAGGTTTATATATAAATGTAACAAAAAAATGTTCAAATTCAAATCTGGATAAATAACATATATGCATATTAAAAAGTATGTTAATTGAATGGTGGAATTAATTAACATGCCAATTAACGGAACGTTACAATGTGTAAAATATTAATTAAGGAAATTAACTAATAGAGGTAACATGTTAATCTATTAATGGATATATTAATTAGGGTTGTCGCATAATCAGTAGAAAATGTCAATTAATAAGGAAAAGAAATAATAGTTGACCTAGATTTGAATGTGTGCATATAAGCAGTATATTACTACGCATAAAAATTAACTGAAGGATCAATTAAGTAGAGGACTAATTAGATAATTGGTGGGCTGCATCTATATAAGAGAGAACGTAATGTAATTCATTCCATTAGCCGTCACTTTCTTCATCCTCTCTTACTGTAAACAATGACTTCTTTCTTTATTGTTTTCTCCTCTTCCTCACAAATCTTCACGAAATAAATTCAAATAAAATATATGTAAATAAAATAGAGAAATTGCAACAAATTAAAGGAGAGAAGTTGTAGAATGGCATAGTAATTTTAGAAGATAAAGATTTAAAGCTAAGGACGACAGACAAGTGGATTTAATTATATATCTTTTACGTTTATGATATATTATCATTAGAATCCTGTTAAATAATTTTATTCAGTGTTTATTTCAGCAATTGACTATATTATTTAGTTATGCTCTGACTGTAAATCGTATAAGAAAGTTTATATTTAATTAATATTAGTCTTGACGGTTAGAGAAAGACATAAGCCTAAAAGAAAGAAATTTACAGTTATTTACATCTATTTTAAAAGTTGAAATTTAGCCTATAAATGTTTGCTTCTTTTTGTTACTTTTTACCCGAATAAATTAGTTAAAGAGAAAAATTCGCAAATGCAGACTAACATAGAAAAAACATTAGATTTACATAAATTAGATTAAAATAAGAAAAGCTGAAATAAAAAGAGTAAAATAGAAATTTGCAGTAAATTATGCTAAAACTAAGGGAAAATAAATAAAAAGGGAAAATCTAATAACTTGATTTGGAATAAGTGAAAGATTGATTGGTTGGTTTAGATAAGAGAATACATTTCTATAGTTTACTACTTAAAAGTTAACGATAAAGTAAATGCATGAATAAAAGAAAGAAAAAACGGAATTAGTGTAAAGTAGAGAAACCATTGTATTTTACACTATGCAAATAGTAAAGCAATAATAAAAGAGATATCTTAGCGCAGTCATTGTAGCCAACAAAATTTAATAGAACTACTTCCTAGAATATAAGAAGTTAAAGTGAAGAATTAAAGGAGCTAAAGAAGGAATCAAGTAATTATTAGATAAGACTAGAAGCTATAAATAGAAATATTCCTAGATCTGCATTTACTACACAGGCAATAGAATAAAAGTAAAGCAGTTATTATGATAATTAAATTTGTGACAATCGGACGTAGTCCTAAGCCCAGATTTTCATATAGTATAAGAGAATTAAAAAGAATTCAATATCATAATAATAGAAGATAGAATAAAATAGGAAAGAGATGCTTGTAATAATATTTATAATGTACAGATTGTGAAAGAAAATAAAAGTGACTATTACAAGTAAAATTATAACATAGGTTATAATTAAGTAGAAAGAACAAAAATGGCTTATTTAAGGCTTAAATTTAGTTAATAAGCAAATAGAGCAGAAATAATAGAAGAGGCTTAGCTTAACAAACTTAAGACTTAAATTATGTTAGTAAGCAAGATAGTAGAAGTGGCCCATACTAACAACATTTCCTTTCAGTATGGAACTGATGGTCTCATAATAATTAGGTGAGGCTGGGACAAAATTATGCTAATTAGGTAAATAAGTAGCCAAAGGAATAATAACAATAAAATAAACAAAAAATAAAAGATTAGACTTAAGATCTAATAAAAGAGTGAGATGTGTTTGAAGCAGCCCAAAGGATGAAGAGCCTAACGAAGTAGTTCATCACAAATTATAATACGGAAGAAGCAGATTCAAAGGATGAAGAGCCTAACGAAGTAGTTCATCATAGATTATGCGAGGGTAATCTACGATGGCCCTCTGTGGTAGGCGTAGCAGAGTAGTCCTCCAAAGGAAGGTCTGTAGGTGTTGCATCAAAAGAGTACGCCATGACTGCTTTATGTATAGTAGGACCATTGTAGGCAGTCAAAAGGGGTTGATGTTTGGAGTAGGATATTCGTATGTCCCAGCACTTGCAAGTATGTTTTAGTGGGCATGACCCAAAAGGATAGTCACATGCGGATATCGAACCAGCATCAAAACCAATAAGCGAGTTTGGGAAAGACTAGAGTTAAACCAACAGTCCAATGAACCATTCATTAACGAGACATTCGATGAGGGGTGCAACCAATTGGATTTTTAGATTGTTTGCAGTAGGGCATGACCACTTAGCTCTTTAGAGGTATTTCGATTAGTTGAGAGGTAGTTGCGTGGGGCCATAGTCATGATAAGAAAAGAGATAGACCAAATAGAATATATGTACTGTAGGCCTAATGAGATAGTCCTTTATAGAAATAGAAAATCCCCGACTGAGTTCCCTACAAGGTAGACCTTGTTAAGTGGGATTCAAGCAGTAACTAAACGGGCCAAGCCTAGCAAGTTCCTACCCAAACTGCTGCTACAATGCCTCCTTTTCTTTTTCTTTTTTCCAAATGCTTGCCTGAAGCCATATCCATGCACGCATGTGCACATGCAGCGCATCTCCGGTCTTCCAACCCTTGATCCAAACACAATAGCAAGACCGCCTTAACCTCCTCGATTGAACGCACCACCCGAAGACCGCCCAGTAGCCACCACATCAGTTTCGACCATCCTTCAACCAAAACATTCTTAAGGTCCACAAATTCATCCACCACCACGGCCTTGATAAACTAAAGCCTCCGTTGCATATGTCGTTAGATCTGTCATCATTTCACCTATCTTGTAGACCCAACGCGATCGACCCTGACATCCCTTACTGTCGTCGGCAAGGGTGCGTTGAACCCAGCCATTTATGCCCTATTAGACCTTACTTTGGCTAATTTCCATCACCTTAGAGCACTAATCAAAAATAGGTTACGGTCACGACCGTCGCCTTGTCCCAAAGCTCCTCCACGACATCTTTGATCGACCTATTGGCCGTTGATTTATCAAAAATTTATTTTTAACCCAATTCCATTCATCTTCCCCTCTACGACAAATCAAGCTATTAAAAGTCTTGCGAACAGCTTCAAAAGTTCCCAATCTTTGCTATAATCCTATCCACAATCTCCATCTGAAAATCTGTGATCATTGAAAATGATCATTTCTCGACCATTTACTGATATTGGTCAATTTTTGCCACAATACTCGATGAAAAATAAGGAAACTATTTTTAAAATAAATTACAGATCGAGACAAAAAAAATTCATTTTGGAAGATTTTGTTAGAAGTTTATATATTTCGAGGGAATGATTTTTGAAGGTTTGAGGGATTTGAGAACATGGTTTGCGGGAAGTTAAATAAAAGGTACAAGTAGGAAATGAGTGCCTGCACTTACGTATATCTGTGCATAAAAACTACCTACTCCAGCTAGGCAAACCAAATGATGAATATAAGCTCAAATCAAAAGGGGACAAGGAAACATCGGCGGTTGGAAGGGTGGAAGATGAGGCGAAAAGCAGGCTAAGTTGAAGTAAATGAGTGCTGATTTGAAGACAAGGCTGCATGGTACTGTGTTTGATTTTGTAAAGATTTTGGTACACTACTAAATATTACCATTTCACATATGAGCTACGGACGATATGAAACAAAATTCGATGCATATGGAAAAGTGACACGACCGTAAAACAAGAATAAAATAGACGGGTTATCAAGTTCGGTGATGTTTTTAAAATTGCCAACGTTTGCCGCAAAATACGATAAACGATAATTTATTTATTTTTCAAAATGAATGTTATGGAAAATTTGTAAAAATTTAATTAAAAATAGTTCATCAAAAATCAAGCAATTATTTGGAACATATATTTTATTATAAAAAACCCAAATTGAATATTTAAAACAAGTTAAATATTCCAAAAAAAAGTGATAGAATTCCAGGTCCTTACACTCTTCCCCCCTTGAAGAGAATTTCATCTCTGAAATTTCACCACATGAACACCCAATACTATTCGCATGTTCGCACGGTGGTCGTAGATCATTCCTATGCAAAACTGATTCGATCGTTACTCGAATACATAGCTTCATTTCCAAACTAGCATCACTCATCTGTTTTCTAGTGCGGACTCTAATTAGCCCTCTCAATTAGGAACCTCCATTCTCCTTACATAGCCATAAACTATGAGAAAAACCATCGTTCGATATTAAGAAACCTCATCAAGCATTGGCCATCAGAAATCAAATGATGAATCCTTTTTCCAGAGTAGGGTTGAACACCTCAAGTTATGTACTCGAATCTTGGATCGAGAACTACATGAGAAAGGAAAACGATCGACGTACAACCTACGTACTTTAATTGTTGTTCCCAAACAATATCAATTCTATTTTACTTTCCAAAATTATTTATGAAAACAATTTCATAAAACACAACCTAAGTAGTAAAACTTATAAAATTCCTATCATACCCTAAGGGTGTACACAACTATCAGATCCAACTTTTCTTTTGAATTCACGTAAGAATTTAAACATCTCGGTTTTATTCAAAATACCTTTTGAAAAGACACTGTATGCATTAATCCATAGAATATATATATATATATGTATGTATCTATGTATGTGTGTGTATATATATATAGCCTGACTAACCCCAAAATTATACCAAGGAACTAAGTACTACCAAACAGTATCATACATTTACTTACTATACAGATAATACTCAAGATAAGTGTTTACCATCCGAACACATTTCTTACCTACTTTTGGTTATTTTCGAGCCACTCGAACTAGTAAACTTAAAACCACTTCTTTTCTTTTCCAGTCTATTTTAAAACCATGCTATAAATATTTCTATACAAATAGGTTTACCCAAAAATATCCATTTTCAATTTGCCTTGGATTCATTCGGATTCGAACATGTTTCGATCGTACAGTGGAAAAGCGAATAATTTACTAAGTCCACAATACTGTTTACCCAGGCAAACAACCGATCATCAGTTAGAAGATTATTATAATCATCGCAAAATGAATAGGAACTCATTTCTTGAATAAAATCGAAGAAAACACATCTTCCCTATAAATTATCTTTCCCAAAAGAATTTATACATAAATACTATTAAGTAAACTATCATTACCATTTCCAAAATCATTTATACTATAAAACTATCCCAAATAAATTTTCTCCAAAATTATTTGAAATAATAATAAACATATTTACTTTCTGGTAAATCAAATCTTACTTTTGGAAACAAATCAATTTTTTTTGTCAAAACAATAATATAGCGAGATCATAATGGTAGTAATTCCCCACTTAGAAACTCAAAAATGAACATCGACGATGCTACAATCATCGTCGAAATTATTTTCTAATGATCGGAGTGAGTTCAGTGCCTTATATCTTCTAGAAAATCCTTATAAATGTTTTTATTTCAAAAATATTTATAAAACTATTATTATATTTTAACCCTTGAAAATCATTTTTTCGAAGATCACAAGGTTTTAATATCTCAAAATTTATTTTATTTATAAGTCACATTTTTATAAGTCAAAATATTATGAAATCAGCTCCCTATATAAATCATAATTTTTTCAAACATTTATCTCAAAAATATTCTAATTTTCTTTTAGTAATTTTTTTATTAAAACTAGATTTCTATAAAATCAACTGTATATAAAATAATTTTCTATAATATTTATTTCAAAATTTTCTAATTTCTCTCTTAAAATCGGTTTTTCTTAAAACCAAATTTTTACCTCATCTTATCGACGAACGCCTTATAGTCAAATCATGAAACTTAACTCACTTGTGTTCATTTAAATATTCCACAAATTCCTATCTACCTAACCTAGGTTCCAAAAGGAAAATCGAAGATAGATTAGAGATAATAGTAAGTGCCCAGAACTGGGCGAGCATGAATAATCAAAATTCTAGATGATATTGATGGAATATCATTGTTTCCTAACAACCAAGCATAACCAATAATAACTATATTAGATTTTGAAAAGATTTCATATATATATATATAATTATAGATAAAATTATATTACTTACCTATTTTAAAACAATATTGTGTCAATTTGACTTGTTCAAGTGTTAAGGATATCCCTATCTATAACGTTGCCAAGAGGCATCGACTAGAATTTTTAAGCCACTCAACCGATCAAACAACAGAATATAATTTTTTTTATGAAAACAACATATATCTTATATATACTCTCAAACTCATTCTTGGACATTACTAATCCTATCTCTAATGAGTTTACCCCACCAGTGCCTAGGTGTTCGCTAAACCCAAGATCTGATTCCACAAGTAACAACCTACTTATCCATACAGTTTAAGTGGCTGATAAACCACCATGACCAACTCAAATTGAGTCGAATGGCGGATAGTTGGATGAAAGAAAGAAAGGAGCATAATCTCAAATCATAATGAGATAAATATATGATATACACAAGATTCTTTACAGAAAGAGATCATCTTATTAATACATACATAACATAATATTAGAGTTTAGTTACCTATTTTAGTCTAGATAGTTATAACGCCCGTCCTTACGATTGCTAGTGAATATATACAAAAATCAAGAACAACAAATAAAAGAAAATATAAGATACATGAATACACCTTGGAGAATCGTGCTCGTCTCTTGAAAGCACCAAAGTATCCAGCTAAATCTTGAAAATATGCTCAGGCTAGCCCGATTATTATAGGAAAATAATGCCTGGGTCTATCTGGTAAAACCAGCGAGAGAAACTTAAATCATAAGGAACTTTATTAAAATTTATATAACCCGTTAAAAATCAAAAGTATCTCATAAGACCGTGCCCCATATAAACATTGATGGGATTTTGCCTTAAGGTAACCAAAACATTTTCTAATAGAAAATCCAGAGATATTATGATAATGTCTAGAATACAAATACATATTAATCATAGCCAAAATTGTTAAATTCCAACATAATGGGTATACGACCAAGTCCGCATGAAACTTATTGGAGAACGGATTCCAACAATGGCAAGGTAAGGGACTACGTACCATAAAGTATACTTTAGATAAAATGTACCCGAGGTCAGACCTTGAACTTGGTTTACCCATACCAACATAGGGCCATCCTATAACTAAACGTGGATAGTGCTAAATATGTCATCACCACGGTTGCTTTCCAACCTAAATCAAGTGCCTCCATGCAAAACTAAATCCATAATATGATAATCTAGAAAGGTGATGACACACCCTAAAGGGAACAACCATATAGCCTCGCGACATCTACTATATTTTAGCCATTTCGAGTATGAAGCTTGAGGCTATGATTACCTTTCATATATAAATTCTACTTGGAACGCTAACACCACTCAACAAGCAGCAATACAGTGCCAACATTTGTCCATACAAGTTTGCTCTGGGTCTGGATGAAACCGAAGGCACTACCACTACATCCATTTTGGAATCACCATCAGGATTAGTGGCAACCTGTCCTTTTAGAAACACTCTCTTCGATTCAATCTTCGACTTTATATACTTCAAGATGTCTTCAGTTCGAAACGCTTGATTTGGATCAAAGTGGTTTTTGGATATTTTATACAGTTCCGATCCCGGCCTCTTCGAACAATATTTGGTTGTTCTAATAAACTCAACTCCAATTCTTCGAAAATAATAAGAGAATACTTAGGAGCAAGGATCACCTCCTAATTGTTTAAGTGGACGAATCTTTCTATCATTTGTTATAGGAGAACAAAATGAGATTTATACACACGGTATATTATCATCGAAGATGACTGTGCCATAAAGCTCACATGCTTCTCCTAGATATATCTGGAGTAATATTTTGGTCCAGATATAATAGTCGGCTATTTGACTACCAAATAACAAAATTCAACAAAGATCACATTTCCTATGGAAATAACTTAGCCTCATTTAATTAAATTTCCATTAATTTGAATCTCTTTATCAAAAACATCCGTATACATATCTCATTGAAATAAGTATATATATACAAACTATTTGTTTAAAAAATACTTGAATACTCTTAAAAAAAGATATGGAAAGTATAGTTCGATATCATCCATGAATAGCATCATACATAATGGTTACATCGCTATCCTAACGAAAACATCATAAATTACAGGCAATCCCTGCCCCTCGAATTAGGCCATGGAAATCAATCATTTCTTTCCAAAATCTCTTTATTTCATAAAGATCTTCAAATTTATTATAAAGCTTCTTTATAAATTTTCAAATCTTAATTTTAGAAAAATATTCCTTTAAAAAACCCAAACTACTTAATAAACTTTTTTTAGGTCTCTGAAACCCATTTAAAAATCACCTGTCATAAGTCATTAAAATCTAAACTTCTTTTACCAATTCCAAAATAACTTCCCAATTTGTAAACGCTTTTTATAAATTCTTGTGTTTGAATAAAACCATTTTTGATGTCTTTCATTTAATGATCGTTTATAAGAATGTTTCAATTTTAGATAGTACCATTTAAAATAAATGGTTTATTATTTTTGAAACTCTTCTTATAACACCGTTTGTTATCGAAAACCCATTTTTAAAACAAGTCCATCATCTAACACTTTCCACATAGAAAATTATCATTCAAAAACCCTTTTTATTTAACTTTCTCTAAACCTCATTCAAAACAATAACTTGGACAATATTAATAATATAATTAAAATAACTTTAACAAATATTATAATAATGGTATATTAACTTTAAAATATAATAAAATTATTAATTATAAATAAAAATTAACTAATAAACAATAATTAACTTTAAAATCAATTTTTATAAAATAACTTTAATTAAATAATTAATTAACTTCAAACAAATAATTACAATGTAATTAAACATTTTTAAATAATAACTAAATGACTTGGAAAAATATTCATAAATAACATCATGAAATACTTTAAAGAATCATAAAATAATTAATCTTATATTATCATTTAAAAGTTAACCAATATCCTTTGAAAACACTATCAATAAATAATATTTATCTATAAAGTGTTGTTAATAATTTATAATTAATAATAATTATCGTTAAAATAACTTTAGTAAATAATTAATCTTCCAAATTAGAAGAGGTTTGGCATCTCCCATGGTACTTAATCAAGTCATCATTAATTCCATGACTATCCATGTCGTTTTCCAGGAATTTACATAACATCATATATGTAACTTCTACTCATAATTAACAATTGATTATGAGTATACAATTATCCAATACTGAAAAATTGGAATGTAATTAAGTGTCCACACCAATGTATCAGCAGAACATGTTTAATTTCTACTAAAATAAATGTTTGAATTTAACATATCAAGTTAATAATAGCAAGACGGTGATTTATTCTTCTAATAGGTGCCCAATTAATTTAATTAGCAGAATAGTGTTTTATTTCGCTAAACAAATGTCCAATTACCATATTCAGCCCAATTTAACTCAATATTATTTTATCTGACAAAAAACATCAATAATTAAAGTATGTAAATTTAAACAATGTTATTAATTAGAATAATGTAATTCAAATCATGTCCGTTTTCCTATGTCATAAATTTGTATTAGTACAAAGCATTCAATACGTTGCACTATCATGTTGTACTCATCCATATGAGCCTCACACAAAAATCCACAGGTAAACTAGATTTCAATTGACCGGGATATGAATTTTCAAAATATAAACGTTTTAAAATTTAATTAATCAAATAAAATTAAAATTTCTTACCACAACCAAATGGGCAGAGCCTAGCAAGCTCCCACCCAAATTGCTGCTATAGTGCCTCCTTCTCCTTTTTCTTTTTCTTTTTTCCAAATGCATGCCTGAACCCATGCCTATGCATGCATGTGCACATGCATCGCATCGCATCTTCGTTCATCCAACCCTCAATCCAAACACATCAACTGGACCGCCTTCACCTCCTCAACCGAAAGCACCACCCGAACCCCGCCCATAAGCCACCACCTCAATTTTGGCCATCCTATAAACAAAATGCATTACAGGTGTGCATATCCACCCCACCAGAATCTTGATAACAAAAGCCTCCATCACCTATTTTGTTTGATCCACCATCACTTCGCCTATCCTCCGGACCTACCTTGATCGACCCCGACATCTTCTACCGCCACCAACAAGGGTGCAATTGAACCCATCCATTTATGCCACTTAAACCCTACTTTGACCAACTCCCATCAACCTAGAACACTACCCAATAATTGACTACAGTCATGACCTACGCCTTGTCCCAAGGCTCCTCCCCGACATCTCCGATCGACCCCTAGACCACTAGTTTGTCAAAAAATTAATTTTACCTCAATCTATTCTCCTCCACGACAAACTAAGCTACTAAAAGTCATGCAAACACTTACAAAATTCACCAATCTTCTCTATGATCCCATCCATACTCTCCATTCGCAAATCGGTGATCATCGAAAACTTCTCGGCCATTTACTGATATTAGTCGATTTCCACCACCACACTCGACGAAAAATCTGGAAACTAATTTTAAAATAAATTATAGATCGAGAAAAACGTTTTCCATTTTGGAACAATTTATTAAATTTTATAGATTTAGAGGGAATGTTTTTTGAAGGTTTGAGGGGTTTGAGAACTTAGTTTAAAGGAAGTGAAATAAAATGAATAAGAAGGAAACGAGTGCCTACACATGCGTGTATCTATGCATAGCAACCACCTACTCTAGTTAAGCAAGGCAAATTATGAATATGAGCTCAAACTAAAAGGGGATAAGGGAACATCGGTTGCTTTTTGAGTAGAAGATGAGGCAAAAAGTTGGTTGAGTTGAAGTAAAGGGCCGCTAATTTGAAGATAAGGCTGCGCGTTACTTGTGTAAGATTTTGTAAAGATTCCAATATTACTACACATTATTATATCGTGTACAAACCGCGAATGATAGGAAACAAAATTCGGTTGCATATAGAAAGGTGACATGATCAAAAAATAAGAAAAAAATAGACAGTTTATCAAGTTCTGTGAATTTTTCAAAGTTGCCGATGTTTGCCTTAAAATACGACAAATGGGAATTTATTTATTTTTCAAACTAAAAATTATTGAATAATTCTAAAAATTAAATTAAAAACACATCTTTAAAAATTAAGCAGTTATTTGGAACATAGATTTTACAATAAAAACCTCAAATCAAATATTTAAAAACTAATTAATTATTTCAAAAAATCAATGTGATAAAATTTTAGGTCATTACATTAATAATGTACATCAAGGCAAGGACGGTATGCTAACTTGTCTGACTACATTGCTAGTGAAGAGATAGTACAAGTTTGAAATCGAAAAGTGGTGGGAAGTATATTTGGTATTATTTCCACACAATCCTTTTATTTACATCACAAGTGTTTCAGTTTATTTTTATAAGTGTTTCAAATGACATAAGTTTTAACCTAATTAAGCATGGTTTTGGAATTGAAATCTTTTTCAAGATTTTTCGAGTATATTTGTACCACTAAGGTAAGTATATTATTGCATTTTCTAAGTATTGAAAGTGCAGTGTTTTACGAATATACCTATACCGATGAGATAAATATATTGATATTTTTTAAGCATTGAAAGAGTACAAATGAATAGTGAATGAGTAGTATACATGAAGCACCCTACACCTCTTAATATATCCAAAAGGATACGTTAAAAAGTGTGGTGCGTTGTAGGTATAACTAAACCAATAGAGACTAAGATTCACAAGAAAAAAATAGGTAAAAACAGCGAAAACTAAAATAATGACTTATTTAAAATAAAACTTTCATAATTTCTTCATAAATAATGTCAAATATCAAATATAACATGCATATCTCAAAACCCATCATGTCTTATAAAATAAAAATTCATAGTCTCCAAATCAGAGTATATAATATCGCTTATAATAAGCCAATACATAAAAAGAACTAAAGCTAAAATAAAAGGAATACATAGTAGAGAGCTCCTCCAAGAAACTGCCAAGCAACAGCAATTCTACTGACTTCTTCCTTGATTGTCTATTAGAGAAAAAGGGGAAAATTAAGGAATGAGTCAGACTAAAAGTCTGGTGAATGATAGTAATTACTAGAGTCTTTAAGCAAGATAAAAGTAATAGACTCTATAATAGTTCTAGCATAAATAAGGATAATAAAGGAAATAGGAAAGAGATAAATTGGAAATAAGTATGATTAAATATTGCTCAATTTATAAGATAGGTTAACTTTGATTGCTTGCACATGTCCTTGATTTTTGGTTTAATTAGGTTGAATTCCTAATCCTGTAATTAGGATGTAACTATAATTCCACCCTTTTGATCGGCTTGCTACTCCATAATACCTTTCTACATACCAGCCGCTATATAACACCATACACAGCAGCCAATGGTATTTACGAAAGATACACAGGGAAAATGCTGTGGATACGGACGACATATATAGCTTCCTATACAGTAGGCATTTATTTACTATGGACTAGATACTATATATAACTGTCTTCACAGAATGTTACCGTGGACCAAACGACATATATAGCTCTCTATACAAAAGGCATTGATGTCTATAAAAGACATTCATACTAAGCGCTTGGAACTCATAGCTATCACTGAGCACCCGAATGGAAGTCGCATGCCTTCTTATTGGATCTTCTTATTACCCCAACATCCAACATATGCGTGCCCCCACTTCAGGCTAACGTAAGATCACCGTGTTTCCATAGATCTATAGGGGAAATACTGTTGGTGCTGGCCCTTCATCCAAACAATATCTAGTTGCTCCTCTTATTCAAATCCCCCATGATTTGTACTTCGATTTAACCAATTACTACCATTCTTAGCATAAGCGTGACCTAGGCTCACCTTTTTGTCTAATAGGGAATGCTATTTTGTACGTGTCCTACTTTCATCTTTTCTTATTAACTTAGATAAATTATTTTAAATAAGCCTTTACAATTTATCCCTGCTATCTTTTCTTATTAATTTGCCCTACGTCTTAAAATAAGCCTCCTTTTATTCCTTTTCTTATTATATCCTACGTTATAATCATGCTTATTACTTAAGCCAAGGTCTAAGTGTGAAAATAATATTCTTTCATCTTTTACTCTATTTAGTAATAACTATGCCAATTAACTTTAATAGTCCAATTCTAATTATAATTAGGCGTAATTTCAGTCCAATTCCATTATTTATTAGTCCGATTCCATTATTTATCATAGTCTTTATAATTTAAATATTATTTTCTTCATGTAATATTCTTACTTATATAATCCATATTTGCATTTTAATTTATTCTAATCCATAAGCAGAGAAAAGGAGGATGAAGAGAATAGACGCTTGCATAAAATCCAAAATGTCGAAATGATGTAAATAAGAAATAAATAAGAGTAAATAAACTTAAATATTGTAAATAAACTGTAAATCAATAAAAAGCTATGCTTAACAGTAATAAATTATAATTAACATAAATAAACTAAAATTACTGAAAAGAATAGCTGAAAGGAAATAGACTGAAAATTAATCCTAAAAGCTGTAAATAAACTACTAAAATGGCTATTCCAGAAATCCTAGTCAAACTACAACTAATGGAAACTATATTATTTTAAATTACTTAAAGAAATCTTAAAATAATTACAATCACTCACCTCTGGTCCTAAGCTCTTCCTTTGGTCTTCTCGGATCCACTTGGAGTTGTAAAATAATTTAATTTATAATGATTTTCTCTGTTGGAAAAATTATTCCGCTTTAGGGTCCTTCCTCGGAAGGTGAACCCTATTGGAGAAAATCTAGAATGAGAAAAAGTGTTAGGTCTAAGGGTCTATTTATAGGGGTAGAAGTCGATCTCGGACTGTTGGATTTGAAGATTGAATAGGATACAATCACGTCATAAGCCGAACAGGAGCCATTGGATGCAAAACTGGAAGGACCAGATTGAAACAAAGGATGCAAATGACATGAAAAAGGTTCGTTGGAACATACTGGAACGAAGGAATGATTCATCGTTCCTTTACCTGAGTCGGGTCGACTGGGCAGTCGACCGCTACCTTGCTTAGGTCGACTAGCCGGACGACCTGTATATATTTTTATTTTATTTTTCGTTTCTATGATTAGCTCATTCTTTCCTAAGATTAACTTGGATTCTGACGTTCTATATATGGAAATTGACCAAAAAATTACCACGGACACAATGACGCAAATCCCATGGCTCAATTCTCATAGCGAATTAATTATTACGGGTTAAATTTTAGGTTGTTACAGTGCATATGCATATCTTTTGTAAAGGTATTTCAATAAAAATAATTGAAAGGGGAATTTAATTAATGAAAGGATTAATTAATGAGGCTTAATGGTTGCTTACGTGCTTAATCATACTTGGGTTCCACGTTAAATTAGATCTCTGATTTGATTATTTTTTCATTTATCAGTTCAATAACTGATTATCAAATCTTGGCTAGTTTTCAACCATCTTTGTTGGCTTGGAGAGACTGGGATTTGATAAGTTATCTGAAAACCACTTCGAACAGGCTTGAGCATCCGAATTTAGACTTCTTGTAATGACCAATAATTTAATCACATAGAAATTAGAATATTTTATTATTTTAATGGTGGATTATGTAAACCTAATATATGCCTTTTCAAAAAAAAAAACATAAGAGAATGATTATTTCATAGGAATTCAGAAAAGAATGGCCTAGTAAAACCAAATAGTACAATGACCAGCCTAATAAAACGAAATAGAATAATGACCCACTTAGTAAAATTATAGCATAAAACAAAATAGTATAATTACTTACCTAAGAAAACAATAATGTAGAGAAAAATAGCACAATAATTCTCGTTTAAATTATATTCCATGCGGATGGTTACCATCGGACCAAAATTTGGTCAAATCGGGTTATGCCGTGCGGATGTTTGCTATCGGACCAGAATATTATCGAATCAGATTAGCCAGAGTTGATAAGGAGGTTTCTATTAGACCAAAATGTGGTTGAATCAAATTAAGCCATAAGGATGGTTCATATTGGAAAAAAATATGGTCGAAGGAAATGACCAAAGTATCCCCTTTGGACCACCTATGATTAGCCAAGTCACATAGAAGGAAAGGGAAATTATAGTTTAAGTTATATCAATAAAATTTCTTTTTTTTACAAAACCCAACTCCGATAGTAGGGCTAGAGCATACAGTTGTCCGCCACACTGACCTCCCTTTTTAAGTTAGCCCAGCCAAGAGCACCAATCCTCTACCGTTTTTATTTGGTTTGATTAGGGATAACTGCTCAAAGCCTTAAGGGAAACCGTTCTCGGCATAGTAGGTCTCGAACCGGCAACCTCCAGGAACTTTGTTCCATGGTTGCAAAGTAGTCCCAACACAGCCGAGCTATGCTTGTGGACAAAACCATTTTCTATTCATCCAAAGAAGCATGATCTTTTTCTCAGAGCAAAGGAGCCAATATAGGGCTAGAAGTGTATAATTAGTGTATCTTGGAAGGAGGTGGTCATTGCTTTGCTTTTAGACTTGGTAGCAAGGTTCTAGGAGCTTAGGAGGCCTAATATAAGGCTTGACTAAAGGATATGTGAGATTCATACGCAAGTTATTATGGTAGTATAACCTTAACTAAGGAACGTGCTAACTTTGGATCACCTTACTTTTTTAAAGAATATGGAAACTCTATATACAATGACTTCAATTATATCATCTTCTTGAACTTGTGATGTGGTCTATACCTTTTATTCGCATGGCTTTGGATTTCTTTATAAAATATTAACTAAGGGATTAAAGTTAGAAAGCGAAAAAGTCACTTTGGATGCACTTCTAAATATTTCTATTTCAATCATTTCAAAGTGTTGGCATGTTAGTATAAATTAGAAAATTATTGAATCTATTCTTGAATCAAAGTAATTTAGTTTAAAACAAAGAATTTTTTTATACAATAGTTAAAGTTACATAGAAAGACTAGCAAAAGATAGAACGATATAATGCTTATTTAAGCTCTTTCTATAGCACTTTATTATGACAATTGTTTTAATGTCTTTATACAAAATTTTAAGTGCATCATATTTTCAGTTCAATTTTTGTACATGCTTATACTATAAATAAGTGTGCACTAAATAATTTTAAGTATATAATGAGTTTGGAAAAATGATGGTTAATTTAAACAAAAGATGCGAATGTTTTGATAATGAAAGCTCTAATAACATTTTTCCTGTATAACCAATGGTTTACAAATTAAGATAATATTTTGGACCAAGTGTCTTGTAATAGAACCGCATAGGCTTGGGGTTAGATACCACTATTCTCCCTTCTCTGTTTATGTGCCTAGCCCGTTAGATAGAGTAAGTCAAAAAGATTAATGCTTATTTTAATATCCTTTATAAGTGTTTGCAAAGTAATTAAAACATACCATGAGTAAATTAAAGTGATTATATATTTTTACTTTTTTACATATACCAGGTGGATAATTTTTCGACTATCGAACATGACTTTTAGCTTAGGAAATATATAAATGAGATGCAAAGTTTATACGACATGGATACCTACAAAATTGGGCTCTACCATACATATAAACACACCTTTCACTTTAGGGGAAACGTGTATAAATATCCTACCAGTGAGGATCAACCTTATATGTTCTACATTTATTTCCAAAAAACTGGAATTGAGTTAACTGGAAATTCATTATATGACGATTTTGAAGATTCCAAAGTAGGATAAGCATATGTAGGTATACTTAACCAAATCCGCTTCAAAATATGAAAATACATTAAATCGAATGAATATACTTTTAAAGATCTATGAAGATGATTCTATTTAGGATGTTGCACTTATTATATGACCTATTTGGAAAGTGATTCTGAAGGAAAACGTCCTAGTGACTTGTTTAATTTTCTAGACCTGTTGTACTACCTATCCTATCAGCGATTCAGGGGAGGAAGCAGGGTTAACAATGATGTGTTTTGCTGGAAAAAATGATTCGAACTAGACTTCAATTAAGGAAGTGACTAAGGCTGAGGGATAGGGGAGGTCGAGCTGTATGGATCGCTACCATTAGGGTATGCCATACCTTTTCTAGAGCATACGTTAAGTGACCATCTTAGCCTAATTGGGGTAAACCTATTAAAGATAGGATAAGTGATGCCCTAGAATGAGTTATGAGAATATGTATTTTAATTTTTATATAAAATTATATTTAATAGTCCCTTTTAAATGATCTATTATTTGAAATATTTCCTTCAAAGATAGTCCAATCAAGTATTCTAAAGATACCTTATTATATTCAGGTAGTAGAAAGTGAATATTGGAGGAGGATGAGGTAGGGGAATATGATATAAAAATCTTGGAAGTACAACTACAAATGGTGGTACTAGGAATGCGGTTAAGGCAACTAGGGATGAAATTGAAGAGGAAAGTGAACGAGTTCAACCACTGATGAACTTCGCTATTTTACAATGAGATTTCTCCAGCTTGGGGGGTAAACTATTTAATAGCACATAATCTATCCTCGGAGGTCAAAAATAGCTACAAACATGTGAGAGAACCTTTAGAGATCTCCATTTAGAAGATAATCGAAAGCACCTATTAGCCTCATAACAACTGCAAAAGGCAATAATGAATTGATGGACTCAATTTCTATAGTTACTTCAGTAGAGGAGTTTTCATAGGATGAATTCAAATAAATGTTAATGTAACGACTCGAAATTTTCGATCCCGAAAATTTCAGATTGTTATGAGAGAAGAAAGAGATAGAAGAAGAAGAATATCAGAAACACCAACATTTCACATTCGCAGTGGATAAAATATAATAATAAATAATAACAGTTTACAAAAGAATTCTGTATCTGTTAAAATACCTTTATAATACATCATAGTTACACATGTATACAGTCACTGAATACACATAATTATCATGTCACAGATATACCACAATATGATACAGCGGAAACACTCCATACGTTCTTGCTATCCAACTCGCCTCCTAAGCTCCAGAACATCCTTACCTGAAAATATGTAATACTCGGTCTGACCTGAGCAATACATTAAAGTAACACCCGGGTCAGGCTGGAAACCAGCGTGAGTAACTCATCCAACATGGAATACAAAGCATAAAACTTATATAGAACCCGGGGTAACTCGAATCAATTTACAAGTTCACAATATGTTATAGAGATCACTTATTCCACACATAAGTTTTCTAAGTACCAAAGATTTAGATTTAAAATCGTCCAATTCCTTTAAATCACTTACTCCAGCCTATAGATTTCACATATCAATCTATAAAAATTTGAAGTTGTTTCAGGTATTTCCTAATACCCGAACCTGGTCTCTTCGAGTCTCATGTCATCCTAACCAAAGTTATCCAAATGAAATACACAACATTTCATATCAGAAATATCAACTTATTCAAAGCATTCAATACCATTCAATCATCCATAAGCAAAACTTGATCGCTACCAAAATTAATTTAATTAATTCTAATTGAATTTCTAGCCTCAATCAGGTAGATTTCTTCACTTGTCATTAATTAATTTCAAATCAATTAATCAATCATCCCCTCATTATTCATCTTAATTAATCAACCTGGATTAATTATCCTTCAATTACATTCAAGTAATTATCTTTAACTAACTTCACAATATTAATTATCCTTAACAAAAAACAATAAGTAATCTTAATTAATTCATGAATTAATTAACTATTTTAATTACATTAATCCTTAATTACTTATATTAATTTACTTCTCATAAGTCACTTATTATTGATTAATTCATCTTAATTAATCAATCTTTAATTACATCGTTAATTATATAAATTTATGATTTCTAATTATATTTCAATTTATCCTAATCTAAATTAGTTACATTAAATAATTAATCATTAATGAAACCGCAAATATTAATCATTCTTGATTTATCTCAACATGTAATTATCTACCATTTTATTTACTTCATTAAATAAATTAGTTACTCCTTAATTAACTATCTTAATCAATCTCTTGATTAATTTCACAAAGTAATTATATTTTATTAATTACATTAAGTAATTACCTATCAAATCGTCCATTGATTATTCTAAATTAATTAAACTTAAAAAATTAACTTAAACCTTAATTAATTAATTCAAACCCTTAATTAGTAAATTAATCAACCCAAATCATTAAATAATTGAATTAATTAATTATCCATTTTAGTTATCCTTATAATTTGATGAATCACAAATCATTAAGCCCTTATTAACATTAAAGTGAAAATATTTTCTTATTTACGACTTAAGTTTAAAACAACTTAAAACCCGAATACTTCGTGTCAAGCCACAATTAACATGAGAACCAACCAAAACCAAAGTTACCGGATCATCAGTTCATAGTGCATGTCAAATCAATTCAATCATGCAACCAAATACTTAAATTTAACCATATAAATTTAGATAAAAATCCAAAGGAGTGAGATTGACTCACCTTTGCTTTTATTTGCAATCCACCTCAAAATTCCCTTGGTTTCCTCGATTTTTGACCTTGTATAAATAATTAGGTAGTTTATTAATATTTGAACAAATCGAAAAATCAATTACCATTTGATACTTTAATTAACTAATAAATTTATTTTAATACAATAATTTCCTTCTTAAAAATCTTTTAGTGGCTAAATAAATTAAATAAGTTTATTAATCAAATTAATCATTAAAATACATTATTTAAAATAACTGGTAGGTTTAAATAATGTGTCTATGTATTTTAATTTATTTTTTTCTCCATTCCCAAACTGCATATAAAAATAATTTATATAGGCTTAAAATCTAACTTTAATATAAACTTTTAACATTTAAAAAAAATCATTAACTTTAAAATAAAAACAGCTTATCAGGTCAAGTTTACTTTACTGTAAAATCCCTTTAATATATATAAATATATGAACCATAAGAACCTGATTTTTAAATTTCTTCTTTTGCTTACTGTAATCTATGAATATATGAATTCACATATAAACTCAAATAATTAACTCGAAATACCTTAACGAGTCGTGTACCTAAACTCTCGTTCGAGTACGAGCCTCCTTGATTGTCGCTGCCACCACGAACCAGAAGCTCTATTGGCCCATCTAAACCCTTCTTCCCAAATGATCACCTAGGCACGAACGAATCAGCCACAATCTCGAATGCAAAGCCCTAACTGCTTCGATTAATACCCCATTCGATCATTTCCTCCCTTGGCATTCGCGACCGCCTGCTGCGATTTAATATTCGAACGAGATGTGCGACTTGAGAATCTGGCCGAGCAAAGAACAGTGACGATGCGATTTGATCGATGAATCTCGGCTATGATATACCCCTTTTTTTGCAAACTAATATGAAGAGGGAAGAGGGAAACATAGTTTTTAGTTTTGGGAAGAAAGAACAGGTGTTCGCGATTGAACTGTTGTTCGGGCATTTTTCTTTCGTTATGTTTTATATTCTTCAACTATTCGATTATTAAACCGAGGGAAGAAAAAGATGTCACGTGATAACAAGAAATGAGGAAAGGCGAGACGTGATGTTGAACAGAAAGTGTCGTGCACGGGAAGGTAAGCTACAGTGCTTTGGAAAGGACTGGAAAAAGTTTTGACGTGAAAGTATTTTAGTCGGTCAGAACATTATATTTAAATTTTAAATTTAAATTTAAATCGACTTGAATTCGCAACTTAAAATCTTGACATCCTAGCAAGGCATGCCGCCAGGCGTTTATAATGTTATGCCCCTATTTCGGACGCAATGGAAAAGGTTTCGAAGGCTAATTCGATCATATGCGCAAGTTACAGAAATAAACGACTAATTTTAAATTAAATCGATTAAAATAGCTTCTATGCATTTTGAGCTACCAGGGTCAAAGGACAACTCTGATTGCTACGAAAATTGAAATCCGATGATAACTAACCATTACGGATCCATTGGAACTGGTTTCGTCAAATTCCGAGACCGTGCCTCGGAAGGCTATTTTTAAATATCGATTTAAACGATATATTATTAAAACTGAACAAATCACCTTTAAATTTAATTTCAACCATTCTATTATCTTCAGTATCATCATTATAAATTTTATAAGCCTTCAAACTATTTTTGACGGGCTTAAAATTTCAGATTCAACATTTTACCCAATTTCAGTTTATTAAATCCAATAACTTAATTGCTATTAATAATAATATTTAAATATTTAAAATCAATTAATCATTCCAATTTAAATTGTTGAAAATTCCGAGTCGTCACATTCCTCCCCCTTTAAAAGAATTTCGTGCTCGAAATTGTTAGTTAAGAAGAATGATTCAATACCATTACTATTTTCCCAAAACTAAACAGTTTTTATCAACTTGACATAACCTATCTTTTTTTAAAGACCCACTGTTACTTCAACCAACTTCCAAAACCTCCCATAGTTTCCCACAACATTATTTACTTCATTTATTCAAATTTAATTTAAAATTCAAATTTAAATTATCACAACTTTCTCAAAAATTTCTAACTCTCTAAATTTTTGAAAATTTTTGCCAGCGTCTCCTTTGCGCGGCTAGCTCGGTACAACTACAAAATGCCTCTACGGGCTCCCAAATTTCAAAAGAAAACAAAACGCCAAGTGGCTAGATCAAAAACCCAATCCAATTTCATACAGAAATTTAAATACATACCTTTCAGTCGGGCCATTCAAATTTATCTTCCAAAATCAAACCAATTTTCCTTTACCTTTATAATACCTCCATATCTTACTTAGCAATAATATCCAATCATAGCCTTAAAAATCATTTTATACATTTCCTTGTAGAAGTTTTCATATCTACTTCTATTCAAATTAGTTTTCCCTATTTCTATATGAATTCAATTTATCCTCAATTCAGAATATTGAATTTTATCTTCCATTTATAATTGATTCATATCATTATTTTAAATTAGTTTCACCCACTAGTTTATTTCAATTTCCAATTTGAAATCGTCTTGTCGCTAACAAAATTTCTTCCTAAAAATTTTCCGACTCCCTAAATTTTCGAAATTTTTTTGACAGAGTCTCCTTTATACGGAGGAGCTTTTGCAATTTGACAAAAGACATAAATATATACATCGACCCACCCGGTCGGAAAAGCAAAAAACAGTTCATATTTCCTATTTTTATTGCGTAGGCGTACCTTTATTTAGCATTTTAAGCAAGCGGCTTATTATTTTAGCAATTAGCGCAACCAAATCTAGCCAAACGGCCTTCATGTACTCGTACTTACTCAATTTTAATATGTAAGTGCCATATATAGAAAATCTATTGGCATTTCAGTTACTTTCAATAGCTAAACACATGCATTTCATAAGCAACAAGCACCAAACACTTTCCATCAGCAATTTATATAATTTTAAAGCTAATTCAATTGCTTTCAACAAATTCATACGCCATTTCATTCAATTTCATTGGTTTACAACTCAGTTGCTTACATTCAATTTATTTTTAAGCAAAACAAACTCATATTCACTTCAATTGATCTTAAAACCAATTTATTTAATCTTTATCAACTCATAAAATTTTAATTACCTTTGTTTACGTCAAACGATAACTATTTTTATGCAAATTCGGCGATATGCGTTTAATAGATTATCCATTTTAGTTTATAATACTTCAAATTAATTTCAACCCATTCTATATTTAATTCCATTCATTTCTAATTTATTCACCAACCATACATTTGCATTTCATTTCATCACCGCCTTGGTTTCATTTTAAAACTATTTCATTGAGCTTGGCACATTCGATGCTTATATTAATATCCATTTTCCAAATAAATTTAACCCAAACTTTTATTTAATGGTCTTCTATTCTACTCGAAACCAAGCTTTTATTGACTTAAGTAATTTTACTTCAAATTAATACGCCTCATAACTTAAGTTCATTCTGATAACCCAATTCCAATTAAAACTTTGATTTATTTTTTTTATTCAATCAGATTTCATCCATTTATTATTTAATTCGATTAACCCCTTTCATTCACCCCATTTTATATTTTTAATTCACCTACTTAATTCATTTTCGAATTTATTTTGTTAATACAAAACCATTCTCAATTTATTTCAATTCACCTAGGTTTTGTTTGCCACTCAAACCATGTCTATTATAATTCAACTCCATTTTATTTTGACAACATCTCTGCTTATTTTAATTCCTCATCAAATCCAAGTTTAATTCTATTTATAATTCGAGTTCATTTCCAAACTCCATTATTAAGCCCGAGTTAAATTTTATTAACATACTCTATCAAATAATTATTTAACTAATTAGCTTACTTCCAACTTTTAAATCAATATTCGATTTTATTACAAAAATCACTTCATTAAATTTTCTTGAATTAAGAAAAAAAATTCTTCTGATTCCAGTTTGGATCTTCTTTCATTTTCCCAAAATTCCAACACTTTTATTTTAAAAATTTAGAAATACCTTTAAATTAATATAATATTATTAAATTAGTTTTTTTTAAAAAATACTTCTTATAACTCGATATCTTAACCGGTCCGTCCTTGTTCTCATGGAAATTTAGTCATACGTTAATCAGGCATAGGACTGAAAATTTATAAGTACTTGATAAAACGTTTTCAACACCCAGTGAAAATACTTGTGAAAATAATTTTATTGAAAATATCAAAAAAAGTTTTTGAAAATAGAGGAAATATCTTTGGTGAGAATTCTTTAGAAATCATCACCCCCATCCATGGTCGTAGTTACATTCGAGGTTTACATTGCCATTGTAGCAAAAGTCCATGTAACTGTAGGCACTCCGTGCCCCTCGATTACGCCATGGAACCCACAACAGATCGCAGTTACATTTCAGGGTTACGTTGCCATCGCAGCAAAAGTCCATGTAACTGTAGGCATCAACGCCTTTGATTTTCGCTGTCTAAACGAAACTTCGCCACTCCTACATAGGTCGCAGTCTACCGATGTAAAATCAAACGTAGACCGTTGGCTCTAAACGGCACACACGACTTTCGCTATATCACCATAGGTCACAGTCTACCGATATAAAATCAAACATAGACTGTTGGCTCTCAGCAGCACACACGACTTTCGCTATGGTCTGCAGTAGATCGCGGTGACATCGAGTTACAATGTCGTCACAACATAACCCAAATGCCTCTGTAGGCATCATCTCCCCTCGATTTTCGCTACACACTACTCATAATCCTCAGGAAATAGTTCTGTCTGGACTCCTCACAAGATCAACTTTAGAACACCCCCTTAGGGTTCAAGGCAGCACCACCCGGTGGCACTCCTAAGAAGTTCATTTCAAGGGAACGCCTTTTTCTCTAGAGCCGTTATCAAAACACTTTATACTATACACATATAGTATCTTTCAAATCATACACCAAGTATGATCTCATACAAAGCTCCTTTACACAAAATCGATTATCCAAAAATCAATAATTCTTAAACTAGGCTTTCTAAATTCCAATATTGATTTTACCCAGAAATCAAAAGCCTTTCCAAATCCAAAGGTTCCCAAAACCTTTTTCCAAAATCCTCATAAGATCCTTTATATATATATATATATATATATATATATATATATATATATATAAAATCCTTGATAAAAATCTTTGGATCATTTTGCACTTGTATAAAACCCTTTTTATACTTCAATTATTTCCAAAAATCCATTTTCTTCTGGCTATAGATTTAACAAGGGTAGTTTCATCTTATATAACAAAGACATATAACTTTTGTTTATTCAAAATCAAATATTAAAATTTTATTACTCTTTCCAACATCAATTTCATTCAAATTTGTACGATATACACTTATCATTCGTACGCTATACCAATCTGATCGCTCACACGATCACACAATTTCACTTCCGAACTAGTACCGTCCACCCGACTTCCTAGGACACATATCTAGTTTCTTGATTAGCAACCGTCATTCTCCTTGCATAGCCATAACTATGATAGAGAATATCCAGAACCAATCAACAATCCATATCCAGATTCGCCGTCGAAAATCGAGTGAAAAATCCCAACTCGGATCGATAAACTATCTCGAAATTCTATGCTCGAATCTGGATCAAGTCACTATGCGAATAGAATAATATGCATATATCCTACGTATTTATTTTCATTGATTAATAGCCAAATCAATTTCCTTTCTATTCACATTCACTTAAATTTTCATTCACTTATTTACCATTGCCTCAATTCCATTGGATTATCACTTCAATCCTTATCTCAGTTGGGTATTTAATCAATAACAGTTTGAATTCCGACTAGTTTATATTTAGAAAATAGCTTGAAAATTTTAAAAATAGATAAGTAGTTGAAAAATAATTATTAATTTGCAAAATAGCTGTAAAATAGTTAACTAATTGTAAAATAGTTAGAAAATAGTTAAATGGTTTCAGAAATTTTAAACAATTGCAAAATAGTTGTAAAATAGTAATTAATTTGTAAAATAGTTGAAATATAGTAATTAGTTTATAAAACAGTTGAAATAAATGTTAAATAGTTTCAAAAATAATTATTGAATAAGCATAAAATATTTTGGGGTATA
Source organism: Allium cepa (assembly GCA_030765085.1). Lineage (NCBI taxonomy): Eukaryota > Viridiplantae > Streptophyta > Magnoliopsida > Asparagales > Amaryllidaceae > Allium > Allium cepa. Next base: position 377,438,703 of record CM060942.1, on the reverse strand, counting down.
AAAAGAAAGGTTATATATAACAGTTTGTATTAAGCCAATTTACATTGAAAATAGTCCACAGTCAAAACTGTTCACTTCCCTTTCTATTCAATTTAAATTTCCATTTTCATTTAAATTGACTCAATTTCTAATTTTAATAATCTTCAATTTCCATTGGAATTGATTCAACCCCAATTCAAGTTAAATCAATACTGATTTCTTAAATCAAATTCCATTTGATTTTAAAGCTGTTCAACTTTAATTATAATTTCAAATTATTCCAATCAATTTGGACTAATATCAATTGAACCCATTTCAATTTCAATCATTTCAATTTAATCCAATTCAAATTTTCCATTTAGATTTTTAGACTTATACATCTTTAATCACAAATCCAATTAATTCAAATCAGATTTAAATTTGAACTAAATCAATTCAAATTTCAAATTTAAACTATTTTGAATTGTATAATTTCGAGTTAAATTATTAAATGTTGATTCAATCCTTTAAATCAACTCAACTTTTCTCTTTAGACCATTTAATTCCGAATCCATTTCAAACTTATCTTCATTTAATTTTAATTTGGTTGTATTTCTATTACCACTTAATTTAATTCCAATTCAAGATTTCAATTTGGTTGTATTATATTACTTCTTAATTTAATTCCAATAATTTAACGCCCAATCACCTTAATATTTATTAGATGGAAATATTGCTTTATATATCGAAATATATTTTTATATAAAATCATTTAAAACCTTTATATAAAAAATAACAAGTAAGCTCTCATATATATATTCAACTCATCCTACAGTACTACAGACTCTATTTAAGGAGTAATCCCTACCAGGCCCAAGGTTTTCGCTTAACCTTTCAGCTCTGATACCAACTGTAACGACCTAAAATTTTCGATCCCGAAAATTTTGGATAGTTATGAAAAGAAGAAAGGGATAGAAGAAAAAGAAAATCAGAAACACCAACATTTCACATTCACAGCGGATAAAATATAATAATAAATAATAACAGTTTACAAAAGGATTCTGTATCTGTCAAAATACCTTTATAATACATCATAGTCACACATATATACAGTCACTAAATATGCACAATTATCATGTCACAGATATACCACAATATAATACAGCGGAAACACTCCATACGTTCTTGCTATCCAACTCGCCTCCTGAGCTCCAGAACGTCCTTACCTGAAAATCTGTAATACTCGGTCTGACCCGAGCCTTACATTAAAGTAACTCCCAGGTCAGGCTGGAAACCAACGTGAGTAACTCATCCAACATGGAATAAGAAGCATACAACTTATATAGAACCCGGGGTAACTCGAATCAATTTACAAGTTCACAATATGTTATAGAGATCACTTATTCCACACATAAGTTTTCTAAGTACCAAAGATTTAGATTTAAAATCATCTATTTCCCTTAAATCACTTCACTCCAGCCGATAGATTTCACATATCAATCTATAAAAATTCGAAGTGGTTTCGGGTATTTCCTAATTCCCAAACCCGGTCTCTTTGAGTCTCATGTCATCCTAACCCAAGTTATCCAAATGAAATACACAACATTTCTTATCAGAGATATCAACTTATTCAAAGCATTCAATACCATTCAATCATCCATAAGCAAAACTTGACCGCTACCAAAATAAATTTAATTAATTCTAATTGAATTTCTAACCTCAATCACTTAGATTTCTTCACTTTCATTAATTAATTTCAATCAATTAATCAATCATCCCTTTATTATTTGTCTTAATTAATCAACCTGGATTAATTATCCTTCAATTACATTCAAGTAATTATCTTTATTAACTTTACAATATTAATTATCCTTAACCAAAAACAATAAGTGATCATAATTACTTCGTGATTAATTAACTATTTTAATTACACTAATCCTTACTTATATTAATTTACTTCTCATAAGTCGCTTATTATTGATTAATTCATCTTAATTAATCAATCTTTAATTACATCGTTAATTATATAAATTTATGATTTCTAATTATATTTCAATTTATCCTAATCTAAATTAATTGCATTAAATAATTAATCGTTAATTAAACCGCAAATATTAATCATTCTTGATTTATCTCAACATGTAATTATCTACCTTTTTATTTATATCATTAAATAAATTAGTTACTCCTTAATTAACTATCTTAATTAATCTCTTGATTAATTTCACAAATTAATTATATTTTATTAATTACATTAAGTAATTACCTATCGAACCATCCATTGATTATTCTAAATTAATTAAACTTAATAAATTAACTTAAACCTTAATTACTTAATTCAAACCCTTAATTACTAAATTAATCAACCCAAATCATTAATTAATTATCCATTTTAATTACCCTTATAATTTAATGAATCACAAATCATCAAGCCCTTATTAACATTAAAATGAAAACATTTTCTTATTTATGACTTAAGTTTAAAAAAACTTAAAACCCGAATACTTCGAGTCAAGCCACAATTAACACGAGAACCAACCAAAACCAAAGTTACCCGATCATCAGTTCACAGTGCACATCAAATCGATTCAATCATGCAACCAAATACTTAAATTTAACCATTTAAATTTAGATAAAAATCCAAAGGAGTGAGATTTACTCACCTTTGCTTTTACTTGCAATCCACCTCAAAATTGCCTTGGTTTCCTCGATTTTTGACCTTGTATAAATAATTAGATAGTTTATTAATATTTGAAAAAATCGAAAAACCAATTACCATTTGATACTTTAATTAACTAATAAATTTATTTTAAAACAATAATTTCCTTCTTAAAAATCTTTTAGTGGCTAAATAAATTAAATAAGTTTATTAATCAAATTAATCACTAAAATACATTATTTAAAATAACTGGTAGGTTTAAATAATGTGTCTATGTATTTTAATTTTTTTTTTCTTCATTCCCAAACTGCATATAAAATAATTTATATAGGCTTAAAATCTAACTTTTATATTAACTTTTAACATTTAAAAAAAATCATTAACTTTAAAATAAAAACAACTTAACAGGTCAAGTTTACTTTACTGCAAAACTCCTTTAATATATATAAATATATGAACCATAAGAATGTGATTTTTAAATTTCTTCTTCTGCTTATTGCAATCTGTGAATATATGCATTCACATACAAACTTAAGTAAATAACTCAAAAATACCTTAAAGATTCGTCTACCCAAACTCTCGTTCGAGTACAAGCCTCCCTGATTGTCGCTGCCACCACGAACCCGAAGCTCTATCGGCCCATCCAAACCCTTCTTCCCAAATGACCACCTAGGCACGAACGAATCAGTCGCCACCTCATATGCGATGCCCTAACTACTTTGATTAATACCCCATTCGATCGGTTTCCCCCCGGCATTTGTGACCGCCTGCTGTGATTTAATATTCGAACGAGGCATGCAATTTGAGGATCTAGCCGAGCAAAGAACAGTGACGATGCGATTCGATCGTTGAATCTCGGCTATGATATACCCTTTTTTTTCACAAACTGATTTGAAGAGGGAAGAGGGGAACACAGTTTTTAGTTTGGGAAGAAAGAATAGGAGTTTGCGATTGAACTATTGTTCGGCCATTTTTCTTTCGTTATGTTTTATATTCTTCGACTATTCGATTATTAAACCGAGGGAAGAAAAAGAAGTCGCGTGATAAGAAGAAATGAGGGGAGGCAAGATGTGATGTTGAACAGAAAGTGTCATGCACAGGAAGGTAAGCTACAGTGCTTTGGAAAGGACTGGAAAAAGTTTTGACGTGAAAGGATTTTAACTGGTCAGAACATTATATTTAAATTTTAAATTTAAATTTAAATCGACTTGAATTCGCAACTTAAAATCTGGATGTCCTACCGAGGCATGCTTCCAGGCGTTTATAATGTTATGCCCCTATTTCGGACGCAATGGAAAAGGTTTTGAAGGCTAATTCGATCATATGCGCAAGTTGCGGAAATAAACGATCAATTTCAAATTAAATCGATTAAAATAGCTTCTACGCGTTTTGAGCTGCCAGGGTTAAACGAAAACTCTGATTGCTACGAAAATTGAAATCGAATAATTACCAACCATTATGGATCCAATAAAACTGCTTTCGTCAAATTCCGAGACTGTGCCTCGGAAGGCTACTTTTAAATATCGATTTAAACGATATAATATTAAAACTGAACAAATCACCTATGAATTTAATTTCAACCTTTCTATTATCTTCAGTATCATCATTATAAATTTTATAAGCCTTCAAATTATTTTTAACAGGCTTAAAATTCAAGATTCAACATTTTACCCAATTTCAGTTTATTAAATCCAATAACTTAATTGCTATTAATAATAATATTTAAATTCAAGTTAAAAAATTAACTTTTAAATATTTAAAATCAATTAATTATTCCAATTTAAATTGTTAAAAATTCCGGGTCATCACAGTTAAGGACTAGTTCATTCTAGAAGTTGGAAAGACTCGACTCTTTAGAAAATTCCTTGATCTTAAACAATGTGATATGAAAGTAGCTCAATATGAACATAAGTTCAATTCCATGTAATATTTTGGACTTAGGCTTATTGATAACCCATAGAAGAAAAATGAAATGTTTATTAGTTGGGTGAGACTAAAATTTCATAGAGAAGTTATACACCATATACAAGGGATGTTTACAAATCTCGTTAGTATGGGTTTAAGATTTGAAGTCCTAGCAGCAAAAGAACATGCAATTAACCAGTTAGAGGGAGCAAACCAAATGTCAACAACAACAAATGCAAGTTTTAGCCACAAGGAAACAAGTCGAAGGCAAGAAAACATGAAGTTGGGAAACCAAAGAGGAAGATCGATTTCAGCAACATCATTTGCCATAAGCGCCGACAATATGGCCACTTTACAAATAAATTCTCAAATGTTGGCCAATTGACTTAGTACAACCGCAATCAACCAGGGCACATGATTAAGAAGTGTCTATTACTGAAGATAATTCGAAAAGGTATGGCTTATACCACAGAAGCTACAACTTCTACTTCAACTACAAATAATGGAAAGCAAATATTGTAAAGTGTTCTATTTATTTACAATATTCCAGTAATAGTATTATTTGATACCGATGCATGCCATAGCTTTATTTCTAGTAACCTTGTAGTCAATCTAAATCTTAAACCCATTTATGTAAAAGAATCTCTCTGTGTGTTGAACCCTATAAGGGGCTTGACCAATATTAATACAATGTGTCTAAGAGTTCCTATTACTTATTGCAATCCCCCATTCATATGCGATATGTAGGTCCTTCGATTGACGAAAAACATACCGATTTCGAATTATCTTAAGAAATTAGTTATATTTAAAGATAAGGGAGGAAATATTATACAATTATCGTGCGAAGAGCCTTGTGAGTTGATATGCAGCCTTCTCTATTTGTTCGATGTGGCTAAGAAAGTATTAGGATTAATGCCGGTCATTGAAGATTACCTGGACGTACTTGATGAGGTGAAGTGTAACATCCTCTACTTGGAGGTCCAAAATTAACGACTACGAATGTTGTAGTCATCCACAGTTATTAGTCCTCGATGACCAAATACGGTAATGTTAGGTGCATTGATATAATATAAATGCATGGATATGGAAAAATGTAAAAACCATTAAACAAATTTTTCATTCCATTCCAGAACAAATTTCAAATTCATTAAATACTCCCACATTCGAGAACCATGTACAGTGAAAATACAATTATTACAACATATGCCAAGAGCGACATATAAGGATGCCCCCTTAGAAGATCAGAGTCTCAACATAGGCAAGTAAACTACTTTAACTTTACATCAAAACACAGTCGAATCAGAAAGTAAAGAGCTCCTAATAACAATCTTGCATCCTGCATGTTTTCGGAAGTTAATCGTCTAAAGAAGTACCTAAAAATCTAAACTCAAACTACTCAAAATTAATTGAGCACCCGAGAGTTTAAGGGGAAAACATAAACTTTGAGTCAAACATAAAGCCTGGTATGAATAATAACCTACCATCTTGAACCATTTAAATATCTAGTGAGACCATGCCGCTTAGCGAAACGGTTTTTCCTCTCACTAGCATCTTATCCAAAAATTTATAATAACCATATATTATGCTTCTACATCCACAATGGTTAAAACACAGCAATTTGAGATATCTTGATGATACACAAACAAGCAAAATATTCTGGATTTTCCATCCCCATACATTTGACTATCTAACTCAGTTATAATTTCTAGAGTCACATTAACCTATTAGTATTTATGAGCTGATAAATAACATGTTTAATGCTTATGAACTATCTGTCCAGTCTCGTAGTTTTCATTGGATCACTAAGAATCTATTTTCCCCGCCAATAACTTCATTATTTGATGGGTTCATCCCGAATGTATTGTAATCTCCAATAAATTACTCCATATCATAGTTCATGGGTTGACTAGGAACCCATTGACTTCTGTCAATAACTTTATTCGAATATAATTTTCATGGGATCATTGCGAACCTATTGGCCCCTACCAATAACTCTTTCTCAAATATTTTTTGTACGTTTACTATGGACCTAAACTAATAATTTCTTTGATCGGTCTTTTGGCATCCGATGTTCTGGCCTCGCTAACCTCCTGGATGCAGCTTTACCCATACAGGAGTGAACTCTATTTATATTCACTATTGGGTCAACCTAGCTCGTTGTACTAGCCTTTCTACCTAAAATACAATTACGGGTCCATTATACAGTGAATATGTTTATAGAAGAAGAAAACACATTAACATAGCAATACCAACATTTACGGTTTAATATCCTTGAAATCATTTTCACATGAAACATGTTTAATCCCCTTAAATAATTATTTTGCCCAGGAAAGCTTCCTTAGAAACTCAAAAATTAAAAGCCATTCCAAAACACTTATATTTTTCCATGGGTTATCCTTTAAAAATAAGCTTGGGTTCTTTTTTTTGAAACCAAAGCATTCGAAAACTTGGACCATGACTTTCAAAACCATTAATAGATATCCTTCGAAAGCATTGAACCCTTCTTTTTCAAAACACTTGAACATATGCCCTTTGAAGCACTTCTTTCGAAAGCATCAAAATCCTCCTTTTGAAACCATTAAAATATTCCTTTCAAAGTACTAAAGTATATCTTTCCAACACATGAAGCATTGTTTCCAAAGCATTTGAAAGTACCTCTTTCGAAACCATTGGGTTTATCCTTAAAAATAACATGTCAGTTGAAGTGAATATGAACGAATGCACCCATTTCGAAACCATTAACCTTTAATTAAGAGCGATTAGGGAAAACTGATGGCTTCGGAACCATCTTTTCGAAAGCTTTAATCTTTTTAAGTAAAACAATTAGAAGGATATCTTTAAATATGTTTCGTAGCCATTGACTTTGAAACCTTTAGTATATGTTTCTATTGGATCCCTTTCGAAAGCGTAGGGAAGCGATCTGTTATATTTATAAGACAAAAATTTACTTTCGAACTCATTGAACCTTAAACCTATTCGAAAGGTAAGAAGATGGCGGCAAGGTTTTGACTTAATCCAAAACTATCCTTCCGAAAGATTGTTTGTAAAACTAATATAGGGAAACTCATTCGAAAGCTACCCTTTAAACAAAAAGGAGGAAACCCCTTTGAAAGATATAAAATGATACTTTCGAAAGCATCCATTTGAAGCAAGGCAAGAGGCATCTCTTTGAAAGCAAAAAAGTCCTTTGAAAGTTATTTCGAAATGGCCTCGACCCCTTCCAAAGCATGGTTTCAAGTCCATACCTTCCGCCTTCCTCCAATCCACTACATATAAAAGCATTGATTATATGTGTATTTGTTTCGACTTAGATGGGAACGGGGGTATGTTGTCGAAAGGTTGCTACTGAAAGTGGCGAAACAATGCTTCTTTACTACACTATTTTGTTGCCTTTTTAAGTAAATGCTTTTTAACGAAGTTGCCTATTTGTACAAATATAATTAGTTGTCATAACCTTTACAAAATCTTTTCAAAAAGACTACCAAATTCATTTCAGAATTAATTAAAAACAATTAGCAAAGAAGCCCTTCCCTTTAGCGAAACAATTAAGAAATTTAAATCCTCCAACTAAATTAATTTAATTTCCATAGAAAATTACTTAGAAAATCACTAAAACTTTCAAAATTCACTTTTAATACGTTATATAAAAAAAAATTCAGACCTAAAATCTTTCATATAAACAAATATTTAACTCAATTATTTATTTCTTCCTCCAAAAATTCATAATAAATTATCATATTTGGGAAAATTATGAAATTAAAACCCATCTCCAAAATAATGTCTCTTATAACATTTTAATTTCTCATGGCATTCAAAACCCAATAGAAACAATTTTAGCTTTAAAATCAAAATAAACATCCATTAGTCATACTTGTTTGAATAAAACATATCATAAAATCCAAACATATCATCATTAAAATCATCATAAAGGTTTTGAACACAAAATCCAAAATCAAATGCTCTTTGGAGCGAAAATTGAGATGATTTTGATTATCATTCCCCTTGTTTTAAATAAGGAACTTGAGATTTGATCATGCTTAATTCCCTTGCTTGACTCCATAGCATTTAATTGATCCCCCCCCCTAAGTTATGGCCGGTTTGAGCTCCCATTTCCTTATGTTCATGAATTTTTGAACGTGTGTAATGATAATGGGAATAGGGTTTAGAGGTTATAGGGTTATGGTGGCGGCTATTCCCCATAATGCCCTTGGTTTATTCTCTTATTAGTTAACATATGAAACTGTTCATAAACCCATTCTTTTAAGATTTTATTTAGTTAAGCTCAGCCTCTAATGAAATTTCAAATCACAATCTCCTTATCACTATAAAATTTACATTATTCTATTTAATTAATCTAATTTAATCTTTTGAATAATGTTAAAAAAAAATAGGGGTGTTATAGGCTCCCCTCCTTAAAGAATTTCATTGTTGAAATTCAGTAAGGAAAAAACACTAAACATAACAATCATCTGTAACAGCTTCTAACTACTATCTAGCCTACCTAACTAGAAACATCTATATGAAGCAAATATAGAACATACCCTTACAGCAGATCAGGATAAGTATCTCTAATCATGTCTTCTATCCCTTAAGTATAGTCCTCGTTGTCCTCCATTGAACTTTCACCAACTTAACTGTCTTGTTTCTTAACCTTTTCTCATCCCTCACCACAATCCGGACTGGTTGTCTAACAAAAGTCAAAGTTAATTCTACTATCAAATCTTCCCACTCCGTTGGAGGAATAGTAATCTCCAGATCATGCACATATTGGTGATGATGAGATACATGAAACACATTGTGGACACCTTCCATAGAGCTCGGCAACTCTACTCTATACGTGAGCTTTTCAATCCTCTCTATAGTTAGAAACAGACCAACATATCTCGGTGCCAATTTTCTTGACTTTTTCAAATCATACCACACCCTTCATTTGGATACTTTAATGAAAATCTTATCTCCAACTGAGAATTTTAGATCATTACGCCTCTTATCTGTGTAACTCTTCTATCTAGACTGAGCTTTCTTTATCCTTTCTTAGATCAACTCAATCTTCTCTGTCAATTCTTTCACCAGATCTGGAATTAAGACCAATCTGTCCTCCGTCTCAAGCCAACATGCTGGTGATATGCAAGGACTTCCATCCAAAGCTTCAAAAGGAACCATTTCTATACTAGTCCGGTAACTGTTATTATAGGAAAACTCCACTAAGTGTAGGTGATCTTCTAAGATCCACCAAAGTCTAACATAGAAGCCCTCAATAAATCCACAAGTACCTTATTGATTCTCTCCATTGCCCATCCGTCTAAGGGTGATACACAGTACTCATCTTGAGCTTGGTGCCTAATACATCCTTTAGACTCTTCCAGAATTTACTAGTGAACAAAGCACCTCAGTCACTGACTATACTACCAGGAATTCCATGCAGTCTAACTATGTTCTTCATGAACTATTTAACTAAAACAGGCGCCGTCTTGGTTGACTTAACTGGAATGAAATGGAAGCTCTTTGTCAACCTATCTACTATGACCCACGTACTTTCATTCCTCTATTCTACCTAGGCAATCCGTATATAAAATCTATGTATATCGAATCCCATTTCCAAAATGGTATTTAAGGTTGAAGCAATCCACTCGGCTTCTGATGTTCGACCTTCACTTGTTGACCGTTTTCCATATGCCAACATCCTTCTTCATACCTTCCTAGTAGAAGCTTTTCTTTATGTATTGATACATCTTTGTTCCTCCAGGATGAATTGTAAATTTGGATCGATGACATTTTCTAAGAACTTCTTTCGTCAATTCCTCAACATTTGGAACACACAACCGTCCCTTCATTCTCAATCCTCCCTTCTGGTCAAGATTAAAATCCTTTTGATCATCGATCTCAGATCCCACCTTAAGCCTTCTAATATTTTCGGCTAATAAATGAACCTCCTTTTGCTTAGAAGCAATCCTTTTGATCAACCTTGGTCGAACTTCCAAACCGGACAACATGGTGGTGCTTTGCCTAGAACTAGCAGTCGATCTAAACTGCACATTACACATAGAAGAAACTTCTAAATCTTTCCATTCTACCAACATAGCTAATGTAATGACCCCCGTTTTTCCATACCTTTTGAATATACAATAAACCGCACATGTCTAGCTCAAATTGCACGAATAAACAAATCATTAAGGCTAGAAAGAAAATAAAGAAAGAACAAAATCTCACGAATGGAATAACATATATTATTTAAATAATAATCTTTACAGCAGAAAATATTAAAATAAAATATCAGAGTCGAACCTAGATTCATCCTGGACAATTAGGACACCTTCCCTTACAAATGCCGACAAACAAAAAACATAAACAAACGAATCACAACGGATTACAGAATATGTCTATACGATGATGAAGATCTCCATCTCTCCTCTATAAACTCCAACTGTCTTTAACTCAACCTGAAACCACTCGGATCTGAGCCGGGTATGAAGATCTTCACTCTCCTCTAGAAACTCCAACCGTCTTCAACTCAGCTTGAAACTACTCGTATCTAATACGGGTATTTTTTTTAATACCTGGATCAAAGCCGAGTAGTTTCAGGTTGAGTTGAAGACGAATGGAGTTTCCAAAGGAGAGAAGAGATCTTCATCATCGAATGGACATATTCTATTATCTGCTGTGGCTTGTTTGTTTTTGTTTGTTGTTTGTCGGCATTTGTAAGGGAAAGTGTTATAATTGTCCAGGCTGAATCTAGGTTAGACTCTGATATTGTATTTTAAAATTTTCCGCTATGAAGATTATTATTGAAATAATATATGCTATTCCGTTCACGTGAGATTTTGTTCTATATTTATTTTCTTTCTACCCTTAATGATCCACCTATTCGTGCAATTTGAGTAAAGCATATATGGTTTATTGTCGATTCAAAGGGTATGGTAAAATGGGCCATTACACTTGGTTTCAGAGCTAAAGGTTAAGCGAGAACCTTGGCTTTGGTTGGGTAAAGACTCATCAGAGATATGGCTAGTAATACACTAAGATGAGTAACTCATTATAGATAGGGTTAGTGCACCCCTAGAATTAGTTTGAGTGTATTATATATGAGTATATATTTGTTAGTGACTAATAATTTTTTTGTGTTGATTTATCAGTTGAGTGATTTATGAATTTTGATCGATGCACCTGATCACCGTTATCGTTGAGGGTTCCTAAACATTTAAAAAAGATGAACCGATATACTGATTTTAAAAAATTGGATAATGAAATAATCTGACCTAGGATTATATTTTGAATATAAAGTATGCATTTTGAAAAGTTGTATGATTATAAATCAGGATTACTGAAATTTAAATATGAACATCTTGTGATTAGATTTTCACCGTTTGATTATAAGATGTTTCATAAAAATAATTGATAAGTAAAAAATCTAATATGGTAATTTAGATCTTTAATACTTATTCCAAAATAATAAACTAAGAAATGATAATGTTAAGTTACTATCATAAATCGATCAATTGTTTAATTTAAAAGTTAGTACAAATAACTTGTGAATTAAGTTTCACGATTTGACTATAGGGTATTTAATAATAAGTTTTGTTTCAGGAATGAACACATAAGATGAGAATGTATTTAATTGATTGTGTAAAAAAATACATATAAAAGGAATGAGAATTTAAATTCGAGTAAAAGAATTGTGATGATTTAAATGAATTTAATTAATAAAAGATAAATGTACAAAATGAATTTATAAAATCGGTATTATAAAGTAATCTCTAAAGGATATTGAAAATGGTATTATTTCAAATAAAAAGAGTTTATGATAACTAATTTGATTGGCTCGAAAATAAACTAAAAATGGGCAAGAGATGTATTCGGATGGTAAGCACTGCTCTTAAGTATTACTCTTCTTGTTAAGAGGATATATGATAATAGTGATAATACCTAGTTCCTTGGATTGTTTTGGAGTTACACGATCTATATAATTTTCTTAAGTTAAAGAAATAATGTGAATCATTAACTAATAAAATGATTAGTTATCTTTATAAAAGTGTTTAAACTAAAGATAAATTGGGATCGCTAATTGCTAAAATAAAGCGAAATTTTCAACAATTTCAGATGGTCGAAAATTTTCAAATCATACCTAACTTAGAGCTAATAAATTTATGAAAACTATTGGTAAAAGATTGTGAAATACTTTGAGTAAATGAAATAAGATAAGGATAATTTATAAATCTGATTTATAAAAAAGATGTAAGGGTTTAGAGTATGAGGATCTAAATACAGGTGGTTTTAAAATTCGTTTTTTTAAAAGCTAGAAAATTAACTATAGTATTAAATAAGAAATATGTTTTATAACTTATGAATTTGAGATGATAGTAAACTACAACAAATTTTAAATCTGTAAATCACCCGGATATAAAACCGATCAAGAATTAGGGATGTGTATATATGCTATTAGGATGTAAAAGAGTATTGTACAAAAATATATTTACGTCATGAACTATTTATACACTTAAGTAAAATAATGACTCCTCAAAAAGGTAATTATAACCTAGAAATATTTTATTAATGAATTCTAGCATTAATTAAGAATTTGGACTTAAGTCTTTAAAATATGATTGATTTACATAAGTTATAAGATGAAATAAACTTAAGTAACAATTTTACAAAATGAATCACAAATAATATTAGTGTTAAAGGAAATATACTAAGTTAAAGGATTGTGGGAATTATAATACAGAAAAACCATCTTTTCAGTGAAAAACGATTTCTTTAAAATATTTTCCTTTATTAAAAATATCCATAAATAAATAATTAAAGGGATTATATAAAGAAGCATCTTTATAAAAAAATTAAACTTAAAATAAAAGTTTATGAAAAGTTTTTGAAAGTGAATAAAAATATATATTATATGTAGATCATCTCATCATACAAATTTTGATCTAATATCCGATTACGAAACTTTGAGGTGTTTACAGCAATTTGGAAAAATGATTTATCACTTGACCATTGACGACGAACATTGATGAGGGTTTGTGGTTAGGTACTATAGTTTTCTATCATCGTTGAGAACTATGCAAGGAAAGCAAAAGGTTATGATCTACAAGCCTGATAAGAGTCCGCACAAGTGGATTGAGGAATCGATACTTGTATAAAAGTAAAGTTGTGTATTCAAATTGAACATTGAATAAGATATTTCATACGGATGATCTGTGTATATTATATGGAATTAAGTTTAAAGATAAATGTTTTACTCAAATTTTTTCTTGGGTAATTTCGAGGAAGAAATTCTTTTAATGAGGGAAATGTAACGATCCAGAATCTGACCACTTTAAAATATATTATTCAAAGTGATTTTAAATATAAAATTGATAAGGTTATATGATTCAAACAATATTGGATAGGATTTGGAAAGAGAAATATACACAAAAATAGTAACATTTGCCTATATCAACAAAAGTGCCAAAATGATGATTTTAGAAAAGTAAGTTTCAATGGTTAAACAAATTATTTTAATTTATTTATGAGCGTTTATATTTTTAAATAGCAGTCTAAAAATTTATTTTTAAATTTGATTTACATAAATAAATAGTTTAACTAAAACGTCATAACATGACCATAAAATATTTTGTCAAAAATCAACGTTTTTTCAGTTAAAAGTTTTCGCAACGTTGTCGCACCTTTATTTTCTTATATAGGAACATATATTCAAATAGTATAAGTATTAATTAATTCACTAATCAAGTTTACTTTTACTAAACAAACATAAAAAATCTGGAATTTACTTAAGAAAAAGAAATCACAAAAAACAAACATGTCACTTAGAAGAAAAAAGTAAACATCAAATCAAACTAAACATAATTATTATATTCTTTACCTAATACTTAAGTGAAAATGACATAAAGTAATGATTTGAATTGTGATGTTAAGTGTTGAAAAATAAGGTTGCATAAAAAGTAATCAAAGGGTTTTTGGACTTTTTACAAAATATTATTTTAATTCAAAACTTTTTCTGTAAATGAGCATCCACTTTCTCACTTTTTTATACTTCTTCTTTTTCATTTTTCAAGCTTTTCTCCACTTCTCTAATGGCTTCTTTTCTTCAATTTCCTAACTAACATTTTCAAAACCATATAAAACAAAGTCAAAACTCCATCAGTCTTTACCAAAGACCTTAGAAAACTATCAAAACATCGTTTAGCATCTAAGAAGTGAAGAAATAATAGAGGAAGGGGAAGTAGATGGAGGCCTGACCTATGTAAGAGGAGGAGTAAGTTCAAGGAGCTCCGGAGCGAGAAAAAGAGAAGAAGGTGATGGCTGAGTACTAGAAAGTGAGATGATGTTGCTTACGTGATAGTTTAGTGTAGTTAAGAGGATTTAGTGAAGCGTTGTGGCATATGAATGTTGGTAGGAAGAATTGGTGAAGTTAAAGGTGAGTACTCATATTTTAAGTTACAAATTCCTAAAAATATTTCAATTTAATAACATGATAAGTCTGTTATATGTTGGATGATTTAATGGATGATAACTTGATTGATATTATGTTTGATTATATGGTTGTGATATGGTTAATAACTTGTTCAATAAATGATAAGAGAAATGGTTAGTAAGCATAGTTAATTAAATGAGAATTAAATCCATATAAATGTGTGTATGGAAATTATTTGACCTCTTAATGATTTCAAAATATCTAAAAAGATTGAAAATGATATTACAATAATATAATATTATAATATGAAATGAAATGAAAAATGAGTTTGAAATGATGAAAATATTATTTTAAATAAGTTAAAATAGTTTAAATATGGTTTAAGACAAATTTGAAGTGTTTCGAACAAGTTCCGAAGCAATTCACAAAATCGATCAAAATTGAGCTCGCCGCATAGTGGTTGTTTGTAAATTTCGACCCATAACTTCAAATTAATGTAGGGAATAATTTATAAATCATATTTCTTCGAAATAAAAATTCTTTGGTCCACAATGATAATAGTTTTCAACGAAGAAATAAAATCAAGATTTCATCAGGTAGATTTTGAAATATGTCCAAAACAATTTTCTAAAAACATCACGGTTCTGCAGTTCGAAATCCAAAAAGGTATTTCTTCATAAATGACATTTTTAAATGACTGAAAAATAAAATAAGTTTGATAAATCTATTAAAATGGTTTAAAAAATATTTGGAAGGGAAAATATGAATTTTCAAATACTAAAAAATTATTTAAATCAAATAAGCTTATATAGCACTTTCTGTCGCACGTTTGTGCTGCGAATTCTATAACCTTTTGAATATGAGTTTAAACTTAATAATTCTTTTCTAAATCTATTGTGAATGATTTTAAAAGAATAATTAAGTAATGTCAAATGGTTTGGAAGTTTTAATAAGAGCTTGAATAAATGGTTAAGAGAAATTGTTTGTAACATTTAAACAAAATGTGAAGAAAGTTAACGTAATAACAAACTGAGTATACGGAAACAACTAGTACATTTGTCCCACATGTGAGAGCTGGAAAGATAAAACAAGGTGTTTAACTAAGGTTAGTGATGGAGCAACTAGTGCCCTGAACTTACCTGGCCTATATTTTCTCTTCTTAGGCGAGGGATGGAACAAATCGAAAGAAAAGCCCAGATGCTCTAAAAGATCATATTTAAGTTTTTCCAAGATAAAAGAAAAGAAAAAATTCTTTGAATGTTGATTAACCACTTAACATCTTTTATACGATGATTGGTACGAAAGAACTGAGATCAGATTTGGGTGATTCCTATCCAAAAACCAAAATCGGATTTTGAGCGATTCCCATTCGAAAATCACTTCAGACTAATTTTCAAAACCTTATATGAACTTAACTTCTTTTTATCAATGATTAAGTACTATGTAGTTTCATCTTGAGTTGAAGATGGTTGGATCATATTTTTAAGTATTAAGTGTTAAGGGGGTTGGAGTTAGACATTGTGAGACACTATTAAATTCAGTTTGATCTAATGAACAAATAATAGAATTCAACGCGTCACACATTGTCTATTTTATCTACAATGTCTCACAAATTAAATTTGATTGTGTCACACATTGTGCTAATGCTAAATATTTAATACTTAATACCCCAATCGTGTCTCATATTGTCCAACTACAGAATGCTAACGCTAATGCTAGTAATTCTCAATGAGTATGTTTTGATACCTCGCTTAGCTCATCATCATCATTGTAAGTTGTATTACCTCGAAGGCACAGATCTACTTTTTCACTCCAACTACTAGTGCTTTTATCATCTCCATCAGTTACATCCCAAGTGGCTGCAAACTTCTCCTTTTTGGTTTCATTCCTTGGCTAAATCGATTCTGAGGACAATTGGGCTTGATGTGGCCAGGTTTATTGCGCTTATGACAGATGATCTGTTGCTTGTTTGAATTGTCTTGTGCTTTGACTATTCTTCTGTTTAGCTGTTGATTTAGAGGTGGATTTCTTTATTTGTGATTCAACCTTTTGAATTTCTTTATTATCAGTGCTAATTCAGCTGCTCCATCCTCATCGTCGTCATCTTCACTTTCAATTTTTCCTTTAAGAGCTATCGATTTCTTTTGAGTATCACCTCCTTCATGTTTTTCCTTGAATTTCATTTCTAGATCGCAAGTGGTGGGATTTCCGATGAGCTCTTTAACTTTGATTTGTTTCAGATCTTTTGATTCTTGAATAGCAGTGACTTTGGCTTCAAAATTTCATGGAAGACTCTGACGATTTTTTAGACTATCTCCAAATCTGTGTATGATTTTTCGAGTGTTTTTGATTTGTAAACGATATTGGAAAGTCGTCTGTACGTCTCTTTAACATTTTCTTCCTTGGCCATTGTGAAATTCTCGTATTTGCTACTAAGCATGGCAAGGCAAGATTCCTTGACTGGAGATGTCCCTTCATGAGTCACTTCAAGTGTGTGCCAGATTTCATGCGTAGTTAGACAATATGAGACACGATTAAATTCAATTTGATCCAGTGAACAAATAATAGAATTCATATCTTTAACATTAGCACTCTGTAGTGTATTTTCTAGATCTGTCCATTGATCCATTGGTTTACCTATTTCCCGATTATCTACCACTATAATTGGAGCTCTATAATCTATCTCAACAATATTCCAAGCATCAATGGTTTTAAGGAAGATTTTCATTCTATTTTTCCATTAAGCATATTCACCATTGTACATTGGTGGCATAACTATAGACTGACCCTCAGCAAAAGCATTATTAAAAGAAGCCATTTTAAAAAATTTAATTTTTAAAATAAAAATTGGTTTTTGAAAAGTTGAATTTTTAAAACAAAAATTCACTTCTGTTCGTAGCTCTAATACCACTTGTAGGATCGACTTCACCCTAGAGAGGGGGTGAATAAGGGTGATACTATTAATTATAAAAAATTTAATGCAGAAGTATATAAAATAATCACAGTTTTGATAATAGTAGAATAATAGCAATACAGATAATAGCAGAATATAAAAAGCAGAGATAGATTTACCCAGCTTCTGCTAAATCCAGCCCATGTGCTGCCTCCAAGGTTTCTACTAGAAATTAAGTAGTCAGACTCTTACACACGTAAACTCATGACACCCGCTATTGACTAACCAAACTCTACGCTCAAAACTCCGCCACAACCCAGCCACTGAGTTGCAAATTCTTGAACTACACCATCGTAGTTCATCCCCTAGTTACACGAATGGAATTCACAAGAGTTTAAAAGAGAAATACAAATCAAACAAAAATTTAAAAAACAAAAAACCTAATATGTAAAATAAAGCCCAACAGCAGTTTATAACCATCCCAAAAAATAAAAGTAAATCCTATGTTTCTTTTCTATTATTCGGTCTGATTCCTTCTTTCGTTTGTGATATTGGCTGCTTCCCCTTCTTCATTCCGAAATTAGGGATTTGCTGATGAGGCCACCGCTTGGATTTATAGCTGATGCTTCAAATGATTTCTTCGATTGATTAATTCGTTCACGGCTGCAAAGTCGAGATCTAATGATGCTTTGAATTAAATTGGTATGTTTGTCCCCTTTACGATATATATTATACTCGACTTGATTCAAGTTGAATGATTATTCCTCTCTGTTATTGCTTGAACTTGAATGATTTTTAGGCCAATGATGACTTTTGCTTTTATAGGGTTCGATTACCCTAACTATCGTTCGTATAAATTCATTTGAATTCGTCTGTAACTTTAGCTTGGCCATTCGATTATGATTAAATGCTCGCGATCAATTTTGACTAGTTCATTTCATACGTGTTGCTTGATAAATTTGAATTTGCTCCGATCTTCATTGCTATGAATTGTTCATTGTACTTTCTTGGTTACCACGGCCTGTTTGATTCTGACTTGTATGTTTTCTTAGCCACCATGGCTCTGACTTGATTTGAAACTGTAAACCTGCTTTGTCATTTTTAAAACTGCTATTCTTTTTCAGTCATTGAAACTTATATTTGTGATTACTGGTTTCGTGTGAATTTTATGACTTCGGTCACTTGATTTTGTGAAAATATTTACTTATTTCTACCACATGACCTTTTGTCAAAAACTGCTTAAAATCCCATATGACTTATTTTCATGCCTGATATTATTTTCGACCTGATTATTGTGTACGTGCTTACTGCATCCCTGTACTTCATGTTGTTTGGTCTTGTTTCACTTCACCGTTCATATTTTGTTACACTGCTTTACTGCAACCATATTGTCACCTCTATCCTTGGTAGCATGTATTCTGGTTGCATATGTATACATGTAATTTTTCTTGCATGATCTGTTGTTCATCGCTTAGTATAGATGTTGTATGGTTGTTCGAGTACATGTTTATTGTCACTGCATTTATTGTCTGAGTTCATATGAACTTGAGTCATGTTGAACTATTTTTGATTATTTAATGGTTTGAATGTGGTCGGTGGTCTAGGCACAACTGTGTTCATCATATATACACGTGTATATTTGTGTTCATTTGTCCACATGAGTCTTGTGGCTTTACTTATCTTCACTGTTGAGACTGCACATCGCTATAGGATATATATACACACACACACACACATATGCATATACATACATACATATATTTATATATATGTGTGTGTGTGTTGTTGTCTTGATTGCATGTAGTTGGGTTCCTTTTAGTCCGGAGCTTGTTGTATATATTATATGCTAGCTCGAGTTGCTTGATCTTTTGACTAAAACTTGGTTTATTGTACACATGTATATATGTATGTCCTGGCTGTCTTGGTTGAGGCTGTACTTGTACCATTCGAGTTGCGGTACTGGTTATCACTACACATACATCATATATATGTATGTATGTAGACACATGTATCTATGTATGTTGTGTCCTTCATTTTTGTTGCAGTCGAAGCTTTGAACTGTTATATATATCTGTGTGTGTGTATTTGACCATGGTTCTACCTTTGCACATTGGTCTGGTGTCTAGTTGAGTTTGCTTGGATCTTGTTGTTTTCTGACTTTTATTCATTTGGTCCGGTTCACTTTGAACTTTCAATCAATTCATTTTTGTGGTCTTGTAATTGATTCCATATGCTTGCATTCATACTTTATGCCTTTCGAAACTGCTTTTAACTATAATGATGGTTTCATTCATGTTTTGAAAGTACTTGACTTTGATTGAGCTTGGGCATGTGTGCTTGAACATTTATTTGTTGTTGCCTTTAGTTTCACGATGTCTTCATGTGTACATTTGGATTGCACCTATGTTGAATCCAGCTTATAGCTCAGGTTTGACCTTGTGCTGATATCATGACTTTATTTTTCTTTCACTTGAGTTGAACCCGACTTTTGATTGGGTTTAACCTTGTGCTCACATATCCCTGCAATTTTATCAAGTGTATAACGGTGTGCATGGCATTATGGCTTGTATAGTGATACACTATGCATGTCACTTGTTGTTCGTGTATGTTGAATTCAAAACAAACGATGAAGAACAAACTAAATAACTGAGGCAAATAATATTTTCAAAATACACATTTTATTTTACACTACATAATATTTCTTTTACAATTTTACTGCATTAGTGTATACTTTTCAAATAACTCGTGTGCTAGATTCAGGCTGGAGCAGAGTCGAAGATAAAATACCAGTGAATGAGTAATATGTAGTGAGGTGAACAATGTAAAGTAAAAATTATGATCTAATCGAAATTGTATTGTAATCAAAGATTGTATATATATAGTGAGAGCTTAGATTTGTACTATTCAAAATTGTAATAAAATATTTGTTTGAATAAAATGTATGTTTGAATTTAAATTCCGTGCCATTTATTTTATTTAGCAAATATTTATTTAATTATATGAAAAATAAAATAGTACATTAAAACATACATTTAAATGAGTGTGTGCATATATGTTTATTATCATGAAACAAAAATCATAAACTAGCATATTCAACAACTCTTTGAAGGGCAGGAGAGCTGGAGGGAATTTCCAAAAAGATGGGAGCAGCGGGCTTTTCAGAAATTGCAGACGCCGGCCTTTCGCTAAGCTTGGCCCGCTTGCTTGGATCTTCAGCGATATGACCTTTCCCTTTGTCATCATGAGATTTTCTTTTGTGGGAGTCATCATCTCTGTGGGAAGAATCATGTCGTTTATCCCTTCTTCGATAGCGCTCCTCATAATCCCGCCTCTCGCGAGCTTTACTTGCGGCTCTTTCTCCATCAGTTTCCCTAGGGGGAGGAAGATACCGCCTGGGATCATAAGAGTCGCGTCTTCCATAGCGCTGAAAATCATCATATTATGAGCCGCTGCGTCCCATTGGAGAACCTAAAAGTGGAAAAGAGACAATTTTAGAAATCTTCGAAGTAAAGAAACTAAGTGCATATAATTGCCAAAAATCCTAAGTGTGTGTGATGTGCGGACTACACGCGTCGAGCTACAAACCACTCTTCAGCTTGGGAGTAATGTCGACTTTTGCAATAGGCGTCAACTCTTGGGTCGAAAAAGTTAGTCGTAAGGTGGATGTCACTTTGACAGCTGGAGAAACAAGTTTAGAAGCAGCGGTATCATCTTTGAAGAGCTCATGTGAAGTCACCGCTAGATCGCTAAGCCCTCCGAAAATGTCATCACCATCATGCCTAGCAGAACTCTCTTTCTTGACTCCCTCATCAGCAGCCTTCCCAGAATGTTAAGGAAGTTCCTCTTCTTCGATAACTGGAGGAAGTGTAAGCTTGACAGATGACCCCGCATCGTCAACAGGGGTAGAACATTTCACCAATGAGGCCTCTGCAACAGGTTCCTTCGGTGTAAGCTCTTTTGCGGAAACCAGGGCATCTGACGTCTCTGCTTGTGAACTGGGGGCATCACGGAGTTGAATAGATCGAGAGGGGTGCAAAAGTCCGAATTGGTGTAAAAACTCATCCTTCAGCAGAAACATGATACTTCTCTCTTCAGCAGCTACAACACCCAATCTATCAAAAGTCTATTTATGGCCAGAATCCCTTGATGGAGGAGGAATTGCTGCAAAAGTAAAGAATGAAGTTAACACTTGACAACTCGGATTTTGAAAAATATTAGAAAAGGAAAGAACGGAGATAAGCAATCTTACTTCCTACTCTCCAGATGCTGTAAAATCTCGGGGGGGGGGGGGGCAGCGAACATAGAAAAACTAGTTCAAAAATCCATGGGCGCTTTCAGGAAGATCGGTAATCAATTTATGGTTTCTAGCGCTTCTCACAAGTGTAATTGAAGGATGATCTTTTTTCTTCGCAAATGTACACAAGTAGCAAATCTCTTCAAAGCTTGGAAGACGATCGAGTGTCCTCTTGAACAGTACACATAGTCCCATCAAGATGGCGTAGCCATTGGGATGCAACTGGAAGGGAGAGATAGTTAATCGGAGGAGGAGCTGTCGAAGAAAATCGTTAAAAGGAGGAATAGCTCCACTCAAGCACATCTGACGATTAACTGCGATAAAACCAAGAGGTGGCCTGTCAGTAGTATCATTAACCCCAGGAAGCTGGGCGTCCGCTTCAGCAATACCAAACTGAATGCATAACTGGCTGAAAACTCGTTGATTCAGAGTGGTTGAAGTTCTTTCCGAGGGACTACCCAAGGGCTTAGCTATTGGGAAGACTTCTTCAGCTTGCCCTACTATCTCTTTTTGTTGAGAAGTCATTCTACACAAGGAACTGGATATTCAAATATGAAGGTGCACGTTTCCTAAAAGTGTGTGAAGTGTCGTGCAAAACTATTGAAATAACAAGTAAATGAAATAAAACTTGAAATAGTACTAATTGATGCATGTCAGTTCAGGAAGTTTCGAGGATTGTTATTAAACCAAAGTTAAGTGTAGTGTCAATGCAGGTGATATTTAGCAATAAGCAGTTATAATTGTGTGCATTTTGCGTTGATGCTTCATTTAAATCAGTTGATTCACATCACTTCATCTGTAATCAGAATCATACTATTTTACTTAAGTAAAATATCATTTCTTTGAGCAAATCCATCACTCGATGTGGGCAGTCGATGATGAGTATATTCGTCCATTTTTCTACAAATGTTGTGTTTAACAGGTTGTTAGCGTTAAATTCAATATAATCTGTAAAGAAGTGCAACAAGTTCAGGTTGGTTATCTTAACAGTTCAAGTTGAAAATTCAGTTAAGGACTGTCCAATTTTTACAAGCAGTCAAGCTCAAATGACTTAGCATAGGTCGAAGCTTCCTTAAGTCGCACTGTTCAAGTCAAAAAGTTCAGCAGTATTATGTTCCCACGAGTTAAAAAGTTATGATGCAGATTAAGGCTTCAAGTCAAGGCAGCGCATAATTGTCTAAGTGTTAGGTCGTTCAGATATACTCGCGACCTAAAGCTTATGTCGCAAAAAGTTAGGTCGCTGGTTCGTTAAGTCTTTTAGCTTTCCTTAGGTCGCAAGGGCTATTAGGTCTGTGATATCCCGGAAATTTTAGCAATATCAATTTAATAATCTATATCTAAAATTTAATTGATTTGATAAAATTTTAATAAAAATTTACTTGATTTAATAATCCAATTAAATGGATGTTTAATTAGTAAATTTTATCTTTTAAAAACTAATAAGATATTTTCCTATTTATAATGTGTATATATGTATATATTGTAAATAGAAAGGTTTTGATTTGTAGTTAAATTAACAATTAAAATCTTGTTTTAAATTCTAATATCATTTTGATAATTTGGAAATTATAAGTAAATTTTAAATACCATTTATATATTAAAACATTAATTAATTTTAAATTAATTATAGTATAATTAAGATAAATAAGAAATGTAATTTATGATTTCTTTTATAAATGATTTAAATTGATAAAAATGTTATTTTCAAATAATAGTGATAAATGTATAATTATAGATAAATTTTAAAAGTCAATATTGTTATTACTTTAAAATTTAATATGTTAATATTAATTAGTTTTAAAATTGGATTTTTAAATGTATGAGTAAACCTATATGAATCTTGTAAATAAGTTTTCATTTTTATATAAATTGTTTCACTTCATTTTCTTTAAAAAATAGGAATGTATATACATTCATTCATGGAAATAACTTACACATATATAAATACAAATAAAGTGAAAGAGTTTTATTTACTTTTAAAATAAAATATAAAGAAATAAATTTCATTTATAAAACACATGTTATTATATTGAGAGGTGTAATGACAAGTGTAAACAATTAATCTACTTAATTTGACAAGTGTCTTTTATTTTGATTTTCTTTTATATTTTAAATAAATCATTTTTATCTTGTATAAAACATGTTTTCTTCATCTATATTCTTTTCTAATTTTCATTTCCTCAAGAAAAAAAAAGATCTCAGCTGAAACAATTTGTTTCAGAAATCTCTTAAACCTAAGAATCAAATATGTTCTTCTTCAAAAATCAAATCAATAACCTATTACTAAATCGGGGCTACAAAGTTTCCATAAATCTGTAATTTCTTTTAAAAGCAAAATAAAATTGCCTGCATTTCCTTCTTCTTCAACCTGGAAAATCAAACCATCAGCATATCATTGCAAATCAAATCTGCACATTTTCAAAGCATTACAATTCCTGTACATAGCCTGCATTACACCAAATCTGGGATTCAATAGTAGCATGCAACTTCAAGTTTTTTTCAAAATTAAAGATTTAAATGCTAGTGGAATCAAGCCTGCAACTCAGTTTTTAAAATTCCATAAGCATGCAACTGCAAGCTTAAAGCAACAGCAAGGCACTCTGGTTTTAAAATCAAAATAAAAAGCTTTTCAAAAAGAATTTGTGCTCTGCTTTCAAAACATCAGGTGAGTAACTTCATTAATTCAAAAATAATAAGTATTATTTTGTTGCATGTTTATTTTTCCCTGAAATAAGTAAGTTGTGTGAATATTTATTGATGAATGTTCTGTGTAAATTTGTATATGTGTGTATGTGATGACTGCAAACTTTCTGTTATCAGTTTCTTTAAAAAAAAATCCTTTTGCTTTAGTAGGAAATTTTTGTTAAGGCTTAGATTATGCAATAACTATGTTGATTAGAACATAGTTTAGTTTAGAAAACCTATTGAGCAAAATTCAAATCTGGTGAAGTCTCTATAAAATCTTAAACATCAGAGTATGTTAAATAAGTTGAAACTCAAACATTATAAATTATAAATCCAGCATTAAAATCTGGAAACATAAAAAAAATAATGATTTTTAAAACTATAATCATAGTTTTTAGTTAGAAGTTGAGACTGCAGTTCTTATTAGAACTGATAATGGGTTTGAGTAAATTTTTGATGATCAAGTTGATCAGTAGGTTTGGGGTTCTTGGTGGAGGAAGAGCAGTGATCAGGGGTTTCGGCAAAATTTTCAGATAGCCAAATAATTGATTGTGACAGCTGCGGTGAAGAATTGAAGTTCTTAAACCTAGTTTGGACAGGCGGATTATTTTGGGTCGAGGTGAGGGCTCTGGTTGATCGAGCGTGACAGGACTTTGGGTATTAGAAGTGTGGTTGTTAACGAAGTCAGGGCCGGAATTGCTGCTATTCTGGTGGACGGAGGGCAGTGATTTGGCGATGACAGGTTTTGAAGAAGGTTCTAGTTTAGTTCCAGTTTGGGATTTAAGCTCGATTTCGTTTTCGAGTTTGGAAGAAAGATTTGATGGTCGTGATGGGTTTCTGGGTAAAACGTCGACTTGTTCGATGTAGTGGAGGAGGCCGGAGATGGCTAGAGCCACTGTGCATATGCACGGTGGGGTGGTGTATCAGGGGATAGTTTTGGGTTTACTGTGTTTTGTTACTCGGGTTATACTCGAAGTAACTCGAGCTTTTGCTCGAAGACAGCATGAGGTTTACTCGAAGTAAACTGAAGAGTGACTCGGGTTGCTTTCTCTAATTACAGATTTCTGAAACCTGTAGTTTTAATTTAAAGATTGTTTTAAAATCTAATGCAGGGGTTTTGAAAACAGAATTTAAGCCAAATTTTAAAATTTGAATTTCAAATGAGTTTTGAATCCAGGTTTGAAATTTAAATTTAAGCTTTGAAACAAAATGTTTAGAACAACTTCAAGAGTTTAAATATTTTAAATAAAGCTTTAAATTTAAGTAGAGATTCAAACATGTGTTTAAAATCTGAAAATCAAATTCAAATTTGAAACAATGGTTTGAAAATGAAGGGAGTTTTAAGGCAACTTAAATGCTTAAACAAATTTGTAGTTCAAACATATTTAATTATGATTTGTATTTTTAAATGAATTTGGAGTTTAAATTTCTTATAACTTCTTTTATAAAATAAGAATAAAGCTTTAAAAGATTTTAAAATGTTTTTAAAAACTTTGTTTAAGTTAAGTTTGATTTCTTTTTAAACCTAAAATTTAAAAATGTAATTTGAAAACAATTTTAAGATAAATTGATTTAAATTACTTTATTAAAAATAAAGTAATCATGAATAAGAAATGTTTTATTTTAAGAAGTAAATTTAAGATTTAATGATCTTTGTTTCATTAAATTTGTAAGGTAATTTAAATAATTTAATTAATAAATTTGTTTAATTAATTAAAGATTTGAAATTAATTAAGGTTAATTAAATTAGTAATTAATTTAAGTTAATTACTTAAGAAAGGTAATCAAGAAATTGTTAATAAGTTAATGAAAGTCATTAACTTGTGATTATTTATTAATTAATTAATGTAATTAATTTTGATAATTAATTGGATTAATTAATTTAAATAATCAATTATGAAACTTAATTAAGTATGATTACTTTATGTAAATAATTAAAGATATTAATTACTCTTTGTAATTAATTTATTAAATCGATTAGTTTAAATTAATTAATTAAGTTTAATTAATTTAGAATAATCATTGAATGGATTTATAAGAAATCAATGTGGAATAATTACTTAGAGAAGTAATTAAGTTAAGTAAATTTTTGGAAGTAATTAATTAAAGTATGATATTTGGGATTAATTATCTTGTGAAGTGATTAAAAATTAATTACTAAATGGAATTAATTTAAGCATTTATCAATTGAGTTATTTGAAATAATTAAGTGATGTAATTAATTAAGAGTAATTAATTACTAATGAGATTAATCAAGGATGATTAATAAATATAATTAATTTAGGAGTGATTAAGAAGTAATTAAGGTTAGTTAATTACTAAGTGTAATTAATCAAGTATGATTAATAATTGTGGATTAATTAGGATAACTTACTTAAAATAATTAATTAAATAAGTAATTAATTTAAATTTAATTAAGAATCATTAATTAATATAATTAATGATGTAATTAAGGATTAATTTATTAAGATTAATTTATCAATGATAAGTGATTAAGGAAGTAATTAATTAATGTAATTAATTAATATAATGAAGTAATTAAAGGTTAATTACTGATTTTGGTTAAGGATAATTAATTTGTAAATTAATTAAAGATAATTACTTGGATGTAATTAAAGGATAATTAATCAAAGGTGATTAATTAAGGTGATTAATTTGAGGATAATGATTTAATTGATTGATAACCAATTAATGGTTAAGTAAGCAAGTTCTAAATGGTGAAGTAATTAATTTAATTCATTTTAAATTAATTAAAAATAGGTAATTAATTTAATTCACTCTAAATTAATTAGAGATAGAAATAATTAATTTAATTCATTTTAAATTAATTATAGATGGTGTGATTATGGATCCTTGCTTATGAATGGATGATTTGGTTTGACTTGAATGGTTTGAGTCTCAGACATGAGATAAATAGTGTTGTGTGATATGGATGCATTGGTTGCATTGTGATGGTATGAGTTATCTATGGATGATGGTAATATAGATTGTCAATTTGTGATGATTATTTGTTTATGATAATATTGTTGCTTATCTATTATGATGATGTGAAGTATCTATCTGTGTGTATATAGATAGTTTAAATTGAATTGTTTTAAACATAAAACAACTTGGACCTAAAAGACACGCTTTGGATTTCGATGAGACCGGGATCGGATTTCCATATTTGGAATCTGAAAACCACATCGATTCCAATTAACGTTGGTCGTGAATCTAAGTGGAGCAAGTGAAGACTCGAGGTGTAAGGGCTATACGTCAGTATAACTCAGTGGGTGATTCCGTAATAAGTTGACGGAATAGTGCTTATAGATTCGAGATGGTGAATCAGAGTGCAAGGGCTATGGTCGTTGACTCTGAGGGTGATTCCAATAACGAGTGCAACGAGATAGTGCCTTCGGTTTCGTTCGAACCCGGAACCAACTTGTATGGATTGAATGCTTTCAGCACATCGTCAGGCAGACAATGAGCATGCTAAGATTTGATGTCCTATAAAGGTAATCGTAGCCTCAAGCCTCATCAACCGGGAATGGCTAAAACAGGGGAGGTGCAGCAAGGTTTCGTGGGTAGCCCCCACTTGAGAGCAAGATTTACCCCTGTCTAGAGGTTCCTTTTTATTTCGGCTGTGTGCGGCGGTTGAATCGCGACAACTGCCGGGGTTGTCTTGTTCGAAACTGTTCAGCAAGGAATGGGTCTGGCCTTGTGTTGCAGGGGATGAAGGGAGTAATCCTCGGTACGGTGATCTAGGCCACGTACTGTGACGAGCGGTACCCCAGTAGCCCTGCCATTGTACGGAATCCAAAATCCAATAAGTGCCAACGGTTTTGATTGTATTACCCACTTTTGTGGCTAGTAGCTGGAATTTAATAGATGTAACAATTTCGGCTATTTCATATTTATTTGAAAACCCTAGACACTATTATAATATCATTGGATTTCCTATCAAATGTTTTGGTTAGCGTAAGGTAAAAACTTTTCCATGTTTATGTGTGGGAAGTCTTACGTGATACCTTTCTTTTTAAAGGTTTTTAAAAGTTAAGCAACTTTAACCTGTTACTCACACCAGACCCATGTCTGACCCGGAGTTTATTTTTGTTTTCATAAACTCTTGGGTACTCAAATTTTTACGAGTAGCCAAGGTATTCAGGTTAGAATTCGGGTTAGCTTTGACGAGTATTGGAGGAGCAAATGGAGCAGGAGGTTTCTGCGTTAGATATTAGTATTCCGCTGTGTGTTCTGTGTTGACTCTGAGATTGTATTATGTTGTAAATACTAGACAGGTGTTTATAACTATCTAGTATGAGTTGTATAACTGTGTACTCTGATAATGTTGTATACTATGTAAATATTTTATGTTATTAATATAATTTATTCGTTCCGCTGTTTAGATTCTGATGTGTTGGTTCTTCTTTCTTCTCTTTCTTTCTATTCTCTATCCCTTTCTTTCTTATTAGCGATGCGACTTCCTGGAGATAGGAAGTTGGGTCGTTACAAGGTCAATCAAATTCATTAGGTTGCTGCTAAAGTAGCTCGGCAGTATAACACTATCTCCCATCAACAAACCCTAAGGCCTGCTCTCCACTCATGCGCTGCCACACGTTCACCACCTCGCATCACCAGGAGTGCCACGGTTCAACCTAGAACCCACTAACCCGT
Organism: Allium cepa; assembly: GCA_030765085.1. Lineage (NCBI taxonomy): Eukaryota > Viridiplantae > Streptophyta > Magnoliopsida > Asparagales > Amaryllidaceae > Allium > Allium cepa. The sequence goes on along the minus strand of CM060942.1, from coordinate 377,409,245 downwards.
TAACCAAAGGTACTTTCGTCTCCTCCAATCACTTAAGGCCTCTTCTTTTCCTCTGAATCTCAAAAAACCATCATTAAACTCCTCAAATTCAAGGCACTCGCTATGCAGCTATGTAAAATCTTAGGCCAATCCATCTTCAAGGCAATCGCTAGCAATTCGACAAGAATCAAAGGGCAAATCCGAATGCAATTTTTCAACATAACAACAAAAATTGTATGGAGATGATTATGGGATAATCGATGGCAAATGCGGTGAATAAATGCTCGAAGTTACCTAAATTCACTGTTGGAATTGACGATTGGAGATGAAAAAGGAAAATTTTCGTGTTAGTCTCTGAGCACTGGTGTAGCAATGGCGGCAGAAGTAAACAGTTCAATGAAAAGGATGAAGCGAGCTAATGGCTTATATAGGGGAAAGAGGAAAGGATGCATCGGCATGCAAGTTAGCGAGCTTATTAAGTCGCCCACACCTAGCAGAGTTAGATCGAAGCACACGACCTATTACATAGGCGTATACTTTGAGGGGCAAGTGTTAACCCTATTCTGAACGGAGACTTAATTACTCAAGGAAGGCAAGCGATCTAGCGAGTTAAGCATTTCAGCGACCTAACGATCCAAAGTCTCCAGCGAGTTTACGTGGTAACAGCTAGCGACTTAGCGACCTAACGAGATAAAGTAAAAGCGACCTAACGAGATAAAGTACAAGCAACCTAACGAGATAAAGGACAAGCGACCTAACGAGATAAAGTACAAGCGACCTAACGAGATAAAGCACAACGACCTAACGAGATAAAGTTCAAGCGACCTGGTGACCTAAACTTGTGATGAGTTAACGGCCTAGCAATCAATACGGGACAGCAGTACATTGCAACAAAAGAACCTAATGACCTAGCGAGTTAACGACCTAGCGATTTAACGACCTAGTGAATTAATGACTTAGCAAGCTACAAGCCTCATGTCCTTATGTCGCTTGGTTATAGGTCGAACTAGCACTAGGTCGTTGCTACTCCTGAACCCAGCCTAGGTCGCTCCACTTGATGCCTCGGCATGTTAAAGTCGCCTACCACTCTTTCATAGGTCGTTACAACCTACTAACCCGCTCAGTTGACCAAATGCAACCCTGATAAGCCGTAACCTATGCTCCCTAGGTCGCTCACGACCTAGGACCTACCCCTAGGTCGCTCACGATCTACGACCTACCCCTAGGTCGCTCACGACCTACGACCTACCTTATGGTTTTCCCTATAAATACCCCCTATAAATACCCCACCTGCTCCAACTGAAGGGGAACTTTTGGATCATTTCTAGAACGCCTATACTTTGCTGTTTTCTCAACTCCTTCAACACTTCAAACACCAAAGACACTTCAACGAACTTTGGGAAAGATCTAACTCATTCAATATGAATTCGAAGAGCCTTTCTACATCGAAGTTCTAGCTACTCGTCTTGATTGTGTTGTAATCAAAGATCATTGTAAAAGTTGTAATCAAATCAGCAATAAAGAGGATTAAAGTGGATGTAGGCTTGACATTAAGCCGAACCACTATAAAAACTATTGTCTCTTTACTGTTTCTCTGTTATTTTCTACTTATCTCTAGTTCCCGTACCAACGGGTGGTGCTTTCACATTTTCACTACTTACACCGGGGTGTTAGCGTCCAATTTTAGCATTAACAGTGTGCCTCAGAAGATAATCACAGATAATGGTAACCAATTCGAACGCGAAGAATTCTAGGACTTTTGCAAGCGATTCAAGATCCAAAAAAGCTTCTCAGCAGTGGCTCATCCGCAGACAAACGGGCAAGTGGAAGCGATGAACAAAATTATCAAATCAACCATCAAAAAATAGATGGAAAAAGAAAAAGGTAGTTGGGTCGATAAGCTGCCACTAGCACTTTGGGCATACAGAACTACCCACAAAAATGCGTCTGGGCACACTCCGTTCTCATTAGAATATGGATCAGAAGCAATGATTTTGGTAGAAATAGAAGTCCCCTCACACAGGAGAATTCATTTCAACCAAGCTGAAAATGAAAAGCTGCAACTTGAAGCACTTGACTTGCTTGATGAAAGAAGGAAAGAGGCTGAGCTCAGAGTTGCAGCCCGTCAGCAAAGAATAGCCAGGCACTTCAATTCTAAAGTTCGCCAACGCAGCTTTGAAATTGGGGATCTAGTCTTTAAAAGGGTCATGACAGCAACAGGAGTTTTTAGGCCAAACTGGGAAGGGCCATGCGTCATAGGCAAAAAACTTCTCGATGGCACTTTCAAGCTCACAACTGTCGAAGGAGATCAAATTCCGAGAGCCTGGAACAGCAATTACTTGCGTCCATATTTTACTTAGAAGCTATGCTTAAATTTGTAAAATGATTATGGATGTATAATTTTTGTATTACAAACCATTGTAAAATCAGTGTGAATCAATAACAAGAACTATAAAGTGGATGTAGGCCCAATTCTTGGCCGAACCACTATAAGTATTGTGTTCTCTACTACTATAAAATGCCTGTCTCATTTCGATGTGCAAATATCTTAAAATATATTGCTAAAATGTCGATTTAATATTGCAGGATATCAAAGCAAAGCTTGCCTATTCAACACATCACAAGGCCAAGCGATTCCTACAAATCACTCAACAAACAAATGTCAAGTTACAAAAATTCCAGATTCAATTCCTGCATAAGAAGTGCTTCCCACAAACAGTTGGTAATCCCACCGGAGGGGCACCTTCCTAACGTGGTGGTTTCAGGCCCTTGCTAACTGATTGCGATCGATTGTGCAAACGAACATCCAGTTAAGTAGCTTGCGTCTGCCCCGTGGATTCACTTAACAATGAAATACACTTCTCTGGAAAAAAGAAAAGCAAACAACTTGCAAAAGAAAGGAACATGTACTTGAAAATGATAACGAGGAATCGCTGAGGGGCATATGGTGAAAAGACATGGGATAGTAGACAAAAAGTGGCCCAAATGAAATCTTGTCACTCAACGAAAAAGGTTGGTGGAGCCACCAAAGGGGCACCTTCCCGAAGTGAAGGTTCCAGGCCCTTGCTAGTTAATTGTGATCGTTTGTTCAAACAAACATCCAGTTAGGTAGATTGTGTCTGCTCCGTGGATCCACTTAACTGTGAGATGCAACCTTCCTGGCGAGCCAAATAAAAAGCCCTCTTCGGAGGCACAAATCCCTCTTCGGAGGCAAAAAGCCCTCTTCGGAGGCCCACTTCTACTCTCAAGGCAGATGTGCCAAAAAGCCATCTTCGGAGGCATAAAGCCTTCTTGGGAGGCAAAAAGCCCTCTTCGGAGGCCCACTTCTCCTCTCAAGACGAAGTGCGACAAAGCCCTCTTCGGAGGCAAAAAGCCCTCTTCGGAGGCCCACTTCTCCTCTCAAAGGGAAATTTCCAAAAAGCCCTCTTCAGAGGCCCACTTCTGGTCTTAAGGCGGAAGTGCCAAAAAGCCCTCTTCGGAGGCGCAAAACCCTCTTCGGAGGCACAAAGCCCTCTTGAGAGGCAAAAAGCCCTCTTCGGAGACCCACTTCTCCTCTCAAGGGGAAAGTGCCAAAAAGCCCTCTTCGGAGGCCCACTTCTCCTCTCAAGGGGGAAGTGCCAAATAAGCCCTCTTCGGAGGCGCACTTCTACTCTCAAGGGAGAAGTGGCAAAAAAGCCCTCTTCCGAGGCTCACTTCTACTCTCAAGGGAGAAGTTCCACAAACGAAGCCCTCTACGGAGGCCCGCTACACTGTGTAGGGGAATCCACTTCTCAAAAATAAAAGTGACTATCTCTGAAAGTTGAAGCGTAAAATCTTTTTCTAAAAAAAAAAGAGAGAAAACTTCTCCAATACAAGGCCACTCTACTAAAGCAGAATAATACTACCTCAAAATGAAAGAATTATTCTCCAAAGTAAGAGTACAAGTCTCCTCAAAATGGAGAAGATTGCAATGAGCCATGATATGGGGGCAATATAATATGGCTGTTTTAATAAAAGCAACGCTCAAGCAACATACCACGAGCTCACTGCAATATCACAGAAGGAAAATAAAGAAACTTGTGTGATAAAAAGGAATAAATGCATTTATAAATACAGACAAAAGTTTATACAAGTATAAAGAATCATTTTATTCCTTGCTATAAAAAATCTGTATACATGTGTAGGTTTCAAAAAGCGGGGGCCGGTGCCCGCACAACTTTCGGTCAATACAAGTCTTCAAATATAAGAAAAAAAGTAAAACAAAGACGATAGATCCAGGCCCATTACTTCTTCTTCCCGCCGCCTTTGGAGCCCTCGCCTGGCCTAATGGTTAACTTCTTGAGTCGGTCTGAACGAGTCGGGAAAGAAGGAGAGAGAGGTGCAATTGGGTCCTCTTCCGCTTTCTCATCACCAGCAGAAGTGTCCTTCTTCTTCTTTGAAATTCCATGCTTTCCCCTTTTCTTTGAAGAAGATTCGCTGCCCAGAGTGATAAGATCAATCAGCTTTGTGTCATCGGCGGTAAATTCCTCCGGTATCCTCTCACCCTCCTCAAGTCTTCAGCTTTCTGCTCTTGTGAAGCGGCCGGGTCATCTAAGCCTTGAAGAGCTTCTATTTGTTCTTCTTGCGACCCCAGTTGAGAAGCAAGAGAAGGAGTAACTTGAAGAGATGGAGGGGCAATGGCTGGAGGAGGGCGAAGCCTGTACAACACTTGTTATTTTCACTATAGAAGAAGAAAAGTTAACATTAGTATTTCTCGCAAAGAGAGGAGATAATGGCACGCCGGGGTTTAAGTAATAAGCAAGATGTTCATCGAGCTCATGTGAAGCAAACGAGTAGTCCACCTGAGCTGGATCAGTATTGAAGTTACCTGGAGAGGTTGGCGTTATCACGTCAATTTCAAAATCTTGAGCTTCAGTGTCTTCTTGGGCCTTCTCTTCGGTGTGGGCAGTTGTAGTTTCAGTTTCGGCTTTGGCAAGAGGCGGGGAGTGAGAACTAGAGCCAATAATATCGATGTTAACCGAAGCCGAAGGACAAGTTGGGTCGGTCAAAGGTGCCTTCTCTAGATGCTCTCCTTCTGCCACTTCGATTCACTACTTGGCAAGTTGTTCTTTCCCTCTGGCAAGGTCGGCACGACCCTCATCATCCAGATAATAAGCCTCAAGATCCCCCTCGGCGTAGCCAGCGCCCCTAACCATATCAACTGCTTCCTCCCACACTTCAGCTAGGGTAACCTCATACTTTGGACCCAAAAATGAAAGACTGCCATGGCCCAAGACACTATGAAGATAAAATTCGAATAGAGTGGAGCTGATGTTGGCCTTAGTCGCTTTGATTGATTGTTCAGCTGTTGCTTTTCCAGCGATGGCCTTGTCACGCTCCTTTTCAGCCTTGGAAAGCTGAGCTTTTAACATTGCAATCTCTAAATCTTGAGAGCAAGTCTTTTCCCGCAGCTGAGCAACATCATTGCGGTAGATTTCCATGATTTTTGGATGTTCCTCAAGTTTAGCCTCAGCATCTCATTGACTAGCGTGGGCATCTCTTACCTGCTTTTAAAGAACCTCTTCCTTTTGAGTATAAGAAGTGGAAGAGGTGGCAAGATCATGTTTAAGCTTCTTGACTTCAGCCCCAAGTTTCTCATTATAGGCAGTGATGCTCTTCATCTCTGCATCATGCTGGTCAAGAACTTTTTTCCACTCAGACTTATCGCTCTCCATGGTCAGCATAGCCTCGAGATTTAAGCGATTTACACTCTGAAGCTCATCAACTAATTTTTTCCAGCCAGACATTCTTTTGATATCAAGCTTGACGGCGTCAAGATTTCTCAGCATGGCCTGCTTATCAATTGAAACAAAGTCTAAATCAAAGCGTACTCCTTTCAAACACCAATGTGGAAATCAGCTTTGGAGTGCAGGCGGAGGTCTCTCAACTTGATAAGGAGGCATATTAATGATTGAGTGAATGTTGGCTCTTTGATGGGCAGGCGAGCTGGAAGAGATGTCTAGAGAGGTAGGAGTAGCGGGCGCTTTAGAAACTTCAGATGAAGACTTTTCTCTAAGCTTGGCCCGCTTACTTGAATCTTCGCTATATGACTCTTCCTTTTATCATCATGAGACTTTCTCTTATGGGAGTCATTGTCATGTCAGTCGTCTCTCCTTCCATAGCGCCCCTCATGAGCCTGCCTCTCGCGAGCTTTCTTAGCTGCTCTTTCCTCATCAATTTCCCTAGAGGCAGGAAGATAGCGCCATGGGGTCTTAAGAATCACGCCTCGCATTGCGCTGAAAGTCATCATAATATGAGCCGCTGCGTCCCATGGGAGTACCTGAAATAGAAGAAGAGACAAAATTTAGAAATCTTCAAAATAAAGAAGCTTAGTGCGCATAATTGCTAAAAATCCTAAGTGTGTGTGACGTGTAAACTATGCGCGTCAAGCTACAAACCGCTCTTCGGCTTAGGAGTGATGTTGGCTTTTGCAACAGGAGTCAACTCCTGGGTTGATGGAGTTGATCGCAAAACAGATGTCGCTTCAAGCTTAGAGGTGACAGTGTCATCTTTAAAAAGCTCTTGGAAAGTCACAATAAGGTCGCTCAGTCCCCCAAAGACATCATCACCATCGTGCCCAACGGCATGGACCACATCAGTAATGCTCTCTTCAGCACGCTTTACACTCTTCGCAACAAAACTTTCTTTCCCCACCTCTCATCAGCTTCTCCAGTAGCCTTCCCGGAATGTTGAGGAAATTCCTCTTCTTCAACAACTGGGGAAGTTTAGATTTGCTAGATAATCACTCACCGCCAAAGGAACTGGAGCATTTCACTAATGAAGCCTCTACAATAGGTTCCTTCGGTGCAGATTCCTTTATGGAGGCTAGGGTATCTGATGCTTCTACTTGAGAACTAGGGGCATCACGGGATTGAGTGGAACGAGAAGAATGCAAAAGTCCAAATTGGTGCAAAAACTCGTCCTTCAGCAAGAACTTAATACTTCTCTCATCAGCAGCTACGGCATTCAATCTTTCGAAAGTTGGTTTGTGACTAGAATCTTTGAAGGGAGGAGGAAGTGTTGCAAAAGTAAAGAATGAAGTTATCAATTGACAACTCGAATTTTGAAAGGCTTAGAAGTGAAGTGAACAAAGATAGGTAGCCTTATTTCCTACTCTCCGATGCCGTAGAACCCCGGAGGGCAACGGAAAAAAAGAACTGGTTTAAGAACCCGTGAGCGCTCTCGGGAAGATCCGTAATCAACTTACGGTTTCTTGCACTCCTTACAAGAGTAATCGAAGGGTGATCTTTGTTCCTCCCGAATGAACACAAGTAGCATATCTCCTTGAAGCTTGGGAGGCGATTAAGCATCCTCCTGAATAGTACGCACAACCCCATCAAGATGGCATAGCCATTAGGGTGCAACTGGAATGGAGAAATAGTAAGTCGAAGGAGGAGTGTTCTGAGAAAATTATTGAAAGGAGGAATACCTCCATTCAAATACATTTGACGATTTACTGCAACTAAGCCAGGAGGCGGTCTATCCGCAGTGTCATTTACCCCAGGAAGCAAAGCATCCGCTTCACAATGCCAAATTGAGTACATAGCTGGTTGAAAACCCGTTGGTTCAATGTAGTAGAACCTCTTTCCGGAGGATTCTCCAGAGGATCGGCTATTGGGAAAACCTCATCGGCCCGCTCTACTATCTCCTCTTGCACATGTTGAGAAGTCATTCTACACAAGGAACTGGATATTCAAATATGAAGGTGCACGTTTCCTAAAAGTGTGAAGTGTTGTGCAAAACTAATAAAATGACAAGCAAACATAACTGGAATTAAACAAGTTGGCGTTTGTCGATTATAAAGTTTCAGGGCTTGTTGCTTTAAGTTCAAGTACAGTGTTGATGCAAACAGATCAGCTTTAGTTGATTAATTTAGCTTTTCTTTAATACTTCACTTGAACTTGTTAATTAACAGCATTTCGTTCACACGATTTCCTTTAGTTGATTATTCTTTATCGACTAATCTATCATTCGATGTTTGCAGCCAATGGTAGTATATTGTCCCTAGTTTTCTGCAAATGTTGTATTTAACAGGTTGTTAGCTTAAAAGTTAATACAATCTGTAAAAGAGTGCAACAAGTTCAAGCAGTTCATTCTGGCAGTTCGAGTTGGAAATTCAATCATGTTTTGTCAATTTCTAGCAAATCATCAGTCACATTCCTACAAGTTAAAGCTATGCTGCGAGTTAAAATTAGGTCGCATTGATTCATTAAGTCGTTCTGCTTTAAGTCATGTGATGTTCTGGCAAAGTTAAGTCGCAAGTCATATAAGTCGTTGTCTCTTATGTCGTTTAGAGTTTGGGAATTAAGTCGTTAGGTCATTCACTGAGTTAAGTCGTGCGATTCATGTCCAAACTGCTAAACCCTAGGTCGTTCGAAGCTCCTAAGCCGGCCACTTCCTAACTCTCCGTAACCCGCTAACTCCTCTTTAATCAACAATTTTCCTAACTCGCTAACCCGCTAACTTGTAACCCAATAACCCGTTAGCGTCCCCACCATAAAATCCATCATCACTCCACCGCCAAATCATCCAAAAACCGTTTCAAATCACCTCAGATCCATCATAGATCCGATGCGCTGCTGTATTCTCATGAATTACAACGAAAACATGTCCAATGACGATCAACATCAATCGTAACATGATTTGTGGTGAAATGCAACACATGAAATTGGATTAGGGTCGAAAAATGGGGGATTCAAGATACGGCGATGGTCGTGGTTGGATAACGATCTGATTCACTTACGTAGTGTGATGGTGAAGATGATCAACGATTGGTTGGTTTGAATTCGTCTTCGAGAGCTCGGAGAATTCTTCAATGGTGGTTCAGAATGTTAGAGTGGGTGAAGAGGAGAAGGATCAACATAAGCGACTTATATACAGGGGAAATGAAACACGAACCGACACCAACGACCTAGCTTTCTCATAAGTCGCTCACGACCTAGCGACTCAGGAAGGCACGAGTTAAGAGGTATCGAAGCACACGACCTAACCCTTATGTGTATACTTCAAGGGGCAAGTGTTAACACCACTCTTTTTCACGACCTACCAACCTAAAGCACAAAGCGGTTCAACATGGCACGACTCAACGACCTACCGACCTAAAGTACAGAGCGGTTCAACATGGCACGACTCAATGACCTAGTGACTCAGCGAGCAATGACCTAACGAGTTAAAAGAAAAGCGACCTAACGAGGTAGCAAGTTTCAGAGTAAAGCCGCATGCACACTGCCTTTTCCCTTAGGTCACTCACGACCTAAGCAAGCCGAGGTAACACATGTGCTACACATGCTAAGTCACTCACGGCATATATCTCGTCCAAGATGGCTCCATTAAGTCGCTAACGACTTATGCTACCTCGGGATAACTCTTAGGTCGCAACTCCCTAAGCCGCAACTCCTTAGGTCGCCCACGGCTTACGCCACACGACCTAACTCCGAAACTTCCCTATAAATAGCCTGCCTACTCCACTTTAGAGGGGGACTTTTGGACCTTTTTCGAACACCAAGACTCCGCTGCTTCATAACTTCCACAACACTTCAAATGCCAAAGACACTTCAAGGAACCTTAAGAGAAGATCAAGTTCATTCAACATGAATTCAAAGAGATTTTCTGCATCAAAGTTCTAACTTCTTGCTTTAATGGTGTTGTAATTGGAGAATTATTGTGAAACTTGTAATCAAGTCGATAAGAGAAAAGATTAAGTGGACGTAGGCTTGACTTTGAGCCGAACCACTATAAAATCGTTGTCTCTTTACTATTTTCTGCTATTTTCTGCTTACTTTTAGTTCCCGTACCAACAGGTGGTGCTTTCGCTATAACTCAACTCACATCGTGGTGTTAGCGTACATTTTAGCATTAACAAAATGAATATTCTAAAGAATCTGAGGATACTATCAGTTTTGACCCTGTCGAAGGCTTAGGTGTATTGGGGTTAAAACTTAGATCAGAGATTCAGGATTTAATTTTCGCCCCTATCGAAAGCAGCACCCTTAATTGTCTTAGATTCGGGCCGGGAATCAAAGGACAAAGTCGATTGGTATAAGGTTTCGACCATGTCGAAAGAAGAAGTCCTAGGAAAAATGACTTGGAATCTATAACTGGTGTTGTTTGAGAATATTAGGGTTTCAACCTAGTTGGAAGAGACCTTGCTATACGGGTGATACTTGTTACACAAGGTTAGACCTGATAAAAGCTTGAATGATAGTAAAGTAATTAGAAATATTGAAGACTTCCCTTTATCATCTCAAAGAAGACTTCATTAACCAATTTCCCTATTTCAATTTAAAATTAAGGTTTTATAGATTTTGGAATTAAGAGAATAGAAGTTTAGAATGGATGAATATGGATCCCCAAAACAAACGACTTGGGTCTGATTTATAGATATAGGTCAGTGACTTTCGACCCTAATGCTTTCGATCTAGTAGAAAGGTGGCTACCGAAATGATTCTATAATGCTTTCGTCCTTTTTGAGAGGAATAGTTGCACTTCTCTTCTTTGCATTGTCCTGTAAGAGCTTTCGAATCTGTCGGTAGGCTTTGCTCAGTCATTTCGATGGAGTTAAAATACTGATAGCTTCGATGCTATAGGTTACTTCTGAACACTTGCATATGACTTGATGTGTAACCTCCCTGGATAATAATGGCTTTGACCGGTTCGAAAGACTTAGTATTGCCTTCAAATGGGTTGTTCAGTCCAGTACATGCTTTCGAGTGATTTGAGTTAAGGTGAAACCTTTGGTTTCGAAACGTTTGGTGCATATACGAAGAATTATCATTCATTGTCTTCGAAAGGTGTTGCTTCAACTCACCCGAAAGGTATTTATGTGGAATCAACTGCTTCGATAGGTGGTCACCGAAGGTGGAAGGGTGTTTTGACCCCTTCGAAAGGTGTAGAATCTTCTATAATTGGCTATACTGTCCCTTCGACTCTTTCGAAAAGTCTAGCTGGAGCCCTTTTTTATTATTCTTCTTTGTCCTCTACTCAAATAGGTTTCGACAAAGTCGAAAGGAATTTTAGGTTGTAACATGTCCCCTTACGAAGGGATGCACATGACTTTCTAAGTCAACTATACCAAAACCTGGAAACTTCCCGCCTTTTGGAATTCCTACGTAAATCTGCACCATTTATCTAAATTTGATCTAATGGCATGGTGCCTTCTCTGACTTTTCTTATAAATTACGTTCTCTTCTTCTTCCTCTTCACTCATCTACAATTAAATCAACTTCAAAAAAGTAAAGAAATTTCCAAATTTTCTTTTCCTCAATCAAAGAAGAAACCTGATTCAATCGTAAATAAAAATAATTTCTGTTCTTCTAATCTCCCTTTCTTTTTATTATTTTTATACTTCACGGTGGATTTTAATCTCTTAGATCTCATAATCGAGATTCCAATTTCAAATTTTGTATAATTGAGATTTTGAATTTTTCTTTAATTTTCTGCAAATTGCTTAAGTTTTGAAATATTAAACAACATAAGGGCATTCAACGATTCAACTTCATGAATCGATCATATTTACTTCTTGTTGATTTTCATTTTAAACTCAGTTTCATTTTTTCATGAATGCTGTTACTTTTTTAGAGAATTTGAAGTCTCGTTTTACAGATTCCTATATTCAAAAAGTTTTATTCCTGCTTAAATTTGTTAGTTCAATGGTTTTGATTCACCTTTTTATTAATTTGAGTCCCTGGATTCGAAATTGGGTTTGGGGAAGAAAGGGTTCCGTGTTTTCTTTGCCCGAAAGCTTTGGAGTTGTATGGATTAAAAAATTGGCGCCATAAATTTACTATTCTGCCCGTTTGAAATGGTTTAAGGTGGCAACTTTAATTTTTCTTTTGTAACCTCTTTCGATGGGGTCAAAAAGTGTTGTGGCGCTAATTTGACTGACCTTGTTAAAAAGCTATATGGTGAAGAAGCATGATAACCCTCTCGAAAGCAAAACGTTTCAACCTAGTTGAAACCTTTTGTGCTGATTGAAATCTTTTTTTGGTATGTTTTGAAACCATAATATCCTTTCGATCCTATTGGAACCTTCTGTAACTAATGAATCAAAACTTTTTATAACCACATTTCTCCATCATTGTCGAAATGTTCCAAGTTTGTATAATTTTAACTTAGACCTTTGGGCTTAATAGGTATATAAGGTTTCGACATCATTCATAATTCTCTTAGAAAACTTAAGACATTGATTTCGACAGTATCGAAGGATCTTGTTATCTTATCTATTGAATATTAGTTATATGTACTTTGTTCGAGTTTTTAAGTTAGTTTTAACTATTTTCTTCTAACAACCTGGTTCTTATTGAGCTTTCGGCATCATTGAAGGGTGTTGATAGGATACATACTCTAACCCTCCCTTTTTACCTTGTCGAAAGCTCGGTGAATTTTCATATTTAAGCTTTCAACATTGTCAAGAATTGTTTATTAAATGTTAATTTTTCCTTCCCTTTCGACTTTGTCGAAAGCCCTATATCTTTGATTTTAACTTTAACACTCTTCTAGGAATTTGAAGTTTCATGTTTGGTTTTATGTTTTAGTTGCTATATTAGGTTCTTACTAATTCTTGAAAGAATGTTAAGTTCATAATAAACTGGAAGTTTTAATTGAAACGTTTTAACCTGGCAGAACCAAGAGCTCTCCAAAGAAGGTCGAAGAAATGTCAAAGCATGCTCTTATATCTACATAAGATGAAGTTGACACCATTCTTTGTGACTACGGAACTACTTATGTGGAAGTTATCCCACCTAGGGAATCTGACAGTATTGCCAGCCCGCCCGAAGTATTCTTTGGTTGTAATACCATTCATATACGGCACGGAGGGTTTCTGCCTTTTTCAGCATTCTTGTCCAAGTTTCTTTCTTTCCACAGAATTGCTTCAATCCAATTGTCATCAAACGTTTACAACTACTTTATGTCATTATAGTTGATGGAATTAGAGTATGGCCTCCCTTCTTTAAATGTTGAAGTATTGAACCACTTGGACTGACTGGTCAAGCTTAGCAACCTCAATAGCACAAATTTTAGGGAAAATCCTCCGAAGAAGCTGATGTCAAAGAGGTTAACAAGTTTAAAGACTTGGAGAACCAGTTTTTGTTCGATGCTTCCCAAATATCAGTGGGACCATGTCTACACCTCGTATGTGTAGACTTTTTCATTATTTTCCTGCTATCTAGTTACTTTTTCTTATCTAATATTTGCCTAATGTCAGGTGCTTTTGCCAAAGAACTTAATGAAGCCGATAGTAGAACAGTAGAGCCTCTAATCGCAAATTCTAATGAGATGGAAAATCGACTGAAAATATTGAACCCCGCTAACTTAAAGAAGTATTCTCTCCTCCCGCCGGGTCAAAGGGTTCTGGGGATGCCTACTTTAATCCAGCATACATCAAAAGGTAAACGCTTCTTTTCCTTGGAAGATCCTGCTCATTTTTCTCCTCTGTCGCCTATTTGCTCCAACCCTTTTGGTAAGTTATAAACACTGTTCTTGATATCTACCACTATGCTATTTTTCGCAATATTCTATGGACTTTTAAACTGTTTGAATCCTCTATAGCTACTTCTCAGGTCAAAAAGCCTGTTAGTGATCCAGCTCCTCCTCCTGCTACTTCTCATATGCCATCCATCGCTTAATCTCTTGCCTACACTAAGATGGCAGTCAAGAGGAAGTTGGCGCAATCAACTAAAGTGGAAGCCCCTTTGAAAATAGCTAAAGTAGTTGAAGTTCCTGATTCAGAAGGGAAGGAATCATTGTCCCTTGATAAAGCATCAAAGAGCTCGATTGTTGAAGCCCCTCAGGATAAATTCAAGCCGACTCCTACAGCACTCGATCTTCACTTTCGCATTATTGTTTCAAGCTCTCCGGGCGCACTTGAACAGATGCAACAAGCTTTGGAGATGACCTCCACCCCAAAGCACATTCCACCAATGCCAATATCTTCTTCTCCTTCTACTAATTTTGAAGAGATAGCCTAGTCTATCTTAAATTGTTAGTCTTTTACCTCTATCCACCTGCCTTCCTCCATTTTTGACTTGGTAGGTCACTATCACTGTCTAGTAGAACAGCATTCGTTAGTAAGTTTTACTTCAATTTACTTTATCATTACTGGCCTTCTCTAAATCTCTAACTTGCATTGCATTTATTATTTCATATTTCCAAGAGTTGGCTAATTTTTTACGAGCAAGAATCTAAATCTTATGTCGAGTCCTCCAAGTTTCAAGAGGAGAATTCTTCCTTAAAGAATCAAGTTTCTTCTTTATCTGCGGTAAAAGATGAAGCAACCTCAGGACTGGAGCTATTGAGAACTTCTCTCGCCCAGTTGAAATCTGCCATTTTAGAAGAAGGAAAGGCTCGATTGGTAGTGAAAAATGCTTTTTTGAAAAAGAAGCTGAAGAAGAAGAAGGCTTCCCTGAAACTATTCGTCAATGCTATCTCCGATGCTATAAAGCAAGTATCACAGTTTCTCGACACTACACTATGGGAGATCATGATGAGCTCTTTTGAAGAAGCCTTGATGATAGCTTATGCAGACAATATAAGAAAATGCCCTGATCTATGTTTTCCCTTAGCTCGACTTTGCCTTCATTGATAGAGTTATGGGCAAGATTAACCAGATGAAGCAGGGAGTGGAAACTGCTGAAAAGGTGGAGATCGATGCCTCCAACATTCTTTCCTTTGAAGTACCTACTTTTGAAGTCGAATCTGATTTAGCAGATGATGGTGAAAAAGGCGATGTTGCCAAAGAGGAATGGGAACACAATGATGATGACAACAACGACGACAATAACGACGATGATGATAGCAGCAATAGTGGCGGCCAAGGATCAGGTAGTGATGGAGGGGCTACGTCAAAGCTTTTGATAAAGATGGGGATGATAATACAAGAGCCTTTGAAATAGATCCATCTCTTCATAATGCTATCCCGCCAGAATTTGCTACCCCCTATGCTCCTCAAAAGGATCCAACTTCTATTAATGTCGAAAAACCAAGAGGAAAAGAGCAGGTTTCCCATATTTATGTATCGATATCTCAGGTATAGGATTCTTTGTTTAAACACCTTTCATTTTGAAGATAATAATAGTGTAAGTCTTTTATTTAGATAAGAAAGAAGTCTATCCACCTATATAAACTAAACTTGAAAGAAAATAAGCTGAAATAAATAGTTTATATAGGGAGTTAAATAGGCAGTTGAAGGAGCATAATGTCCTTTCCGATAAATACCATAAACTCAGTAGAAGTGCGGCAGTATTAGCCTCTTTTAAGCATCAAGAAGCTACACCACGATTAAGGAGAGCACACATCCGTTATGATGTATTCTTAAAGAAAACCGAGAATTAATTACCCTTTTTGGATGGTGATTAAAGAGAGACATTTTACTTAACTTCTTATATAAGGCCTACTGTAGACACCCAATTGTTGATTTTTCGTATTTAGGTAAATTTAGCTGGGGTCTACTTAGGTGCTTGCATAAAAAATACTTGGACGAATTCAGATCCGACCTGCATCCTGGAGGTTGTTGGAACTTACCACGAGAAAGAACCATACCCCAAGATCTACCTCCATAAAAACTTAAGTATTATAAGGATAAATTTGTCTCTGAGTTATTTGTTATGTCTATCTTGTATGAACCTGATGAATAATCAAAAACATGTAACAATATATTTATTTGTAATTATTTTATTTAATCATTCTTATTATGCTTAGCTTCATTTTATTATGTTATCACAAAGTGACTGTTCATCAGGCCAACTTGTTTCTAGGGACCATTTAAGTCAACATGTTAAGCTGAGGAGATTTTATCTTGAAAAAGCATTAATTTCAAAGTCTTCAAGATTAGCAAGATACTATTTTCTTTGAGACTTATAAAAACTTTATATGGAACACTGTCATCTCCATTTTGATTTCCTTAGTGATGAAAAAGAGAAGCTACTTAAGGAAATCATGACATTCCACACTAAGTTAATTTGTGGTCATGCTAGTCCTCCAACTGGGGAACGGGGCTATAGCAAATGTCCCCCGGTGATTACTCTGGAGGTACTAAATTTCCTTTTGATTCTTCATATATTATTTATTCTAATTCATTAGATAAAGATAGAGGTTTCTCATCTTTAGAGGTAAATCCAATGACAATGTATCTTTTAGTTTCATTATCATTTTAGTTGTAATCTTTAATCGCAATAATAAAGAAATTCTTAATTCTGATTTTGCCTTTATTTCATTTCTTTTCCTATTTAAATAGAATTTATAGTTATCAGTAGATCCACTCTCACTCAATTCAGCATCACCCTTTACTAATCTTAAAGACATGCTATTAACAGAATTTGAAAGAAGTAAACATCCTGACGATACCTTACTTGCATGCTTTCATGGAAATGCTGAAGCCTTAAGGTAGCATAAGAGATACTTTATTCATAAAACTATCATTAGCAACCTTAAGGATCAAGTTATTAACTTAGAGGACGATGTCAAAAGTAAGGATGAAATGATTTCTGCACTAAAGCGATAACTCAAGTTGAATCCTTCGATCGATTTCGATCATAAAATGTCAGAACTTCTCTAATAAATAAGTGATTTGGAGTTGAACCGAAGGACAGTCAAGTTCAGTGTGAATCATTGGAATATATTATGGGGATAACATTCCAAGTGTTAATTTACCAACTTCCCGCACTACTACTTCTGATACCAGACCTAAAAGGTGTACTTCCCCCGCTACTCATAAATTCCCACAATGACAAATCCTCCCCTTGGCTTAAACGAGAGTGTTGTGGGTGGATGGTGCAGGAAAGTTAAGTTCGAATTGGCTAAATACTTAGATGAACAATAGAGAGCGAAATACACACAGAGCATTAATTAGTACACCACCAAAATTCTAGAACATGAACGTAACAATTACTTCCTTCAAAAGCGCATCGCGAAATTAGAAAGGGAAAATAAAACCCTTAGAAGTGCAAACAGAGCTTTCAACCATGCTCTAAAGACTAACATCGATGCAATCGACAATGCATATAGTATAAAGAAGACGGAAAGAAACTCAAAGAAGTCTTATGCATCGCAATTAGTCGCATAGTTGATCCTTCAATTGTTTAGAATATGAGCAAGGCTGCTCAAGATTCATGATAGACTTGTATTCATGAAATGTATGTATTTGCTTTATATATTTTTAAATATTTTCATAAGTCATGTAAATCATATAAATTTTGTAAATATCACTTGATTTTGTGTTCTTCCTTGTAAAGTCACTCATGAAGCGCTTGTTTGATTGCTCATACTATGATTTCCATATTTTCTATTTCTCTTTACGGCTCTGATTTCCCTGAAATGTATGAAGCAAACAATATTTTAAATTGTTAGCTTGAAATCGATGTATAAGTCTATGTAAATCATCGGTTTAGATTAAAAAATCATTATGTTGACGGCATGAAGTGTAGTTTATACCAAATATCTAAATCCCATCTTTGACAATGATGAGAAATAATGAAGAATTAAACTTTAACCATTTTGCTGGGATAACTAAAATATATTAATAGAAAATCCCACCCCATAGTTGAGGTCTAAATGCTAGAGAGACATTCTCTTGAGATAGTTAATAAAAAGCTAAATAAGAAGAATTCAGAAATCATTATCTGAATATTTGCAATAGAAACCTAATGATCCATTCTCTGGTATCCGAAAATTTAGAAATCCGAAACCCAGATTTGGGTATTAATAGAAACTCAAAATAACGTTCTTCTTAAGAAACTTTTTACCCCAGATTCAGGAATTTATGGTGAACAATTAGAAGTCCATAATAGAAATCTCAAGCCCAGATTAGGGCACTGATAATTAATATTATCACAACCTAGATTCAGGTATGATAAAGATAGTTAGTGATTGACAAAGACCCAAAACCCAGATTCAAGTATTAGTAAATGAAGTTCAGAAATGAAAGTCTTGGAACCTAGATTTGGGTATAGTAAAGATCATAAGTAACTGATAATGACCTGAAACCCAGATTCGGTTATTAATAATGAAATCCAGAAATGAGAAACCTGAATTCCATATTTAGGAATTCAATAGATGGAGTTCGGCTTTACTCCTTAGATTTTGTCTTCGTTGACATGTATGAACCCTTCAGGTCTTGTATGTTGTTATAATTTGACCGATTGCCTCTTGGCTTGGAGATCATAGTTCATGATCAGATATGCTGCTTCTCAGGGTTGGACATCTTAGAGGATTGTCCGACGAGCCTCTTCTTGGGCTTGGACATCTTAGTCCATTATTTAATGAGCCTCTTCTTGGGCTTGGATGTTTTAGTCCATTATTGTCTGGTGCTCTTGGTTAGCTCATCTTAGAGGCTAGAACTAAGAACTTACCCAAACTCCCTCCAAAAGGCGCTTGACCTGGCCAGAAGCGTGACCAAGGGGTTGCCCAATGCTTTAACTTGGTGATAGTATGGCACGGTTAAAGGCTTACTCCGCCCTTCCTCTAGAAGGTGCTCTGCTCTAGCCAACTTAGCATGGACCGAGGCTTTCTGTGATCTTAGGTACTATCCAAACGCAAGGAATATTTCACTCCCAATCACGAAGATCTTTCTTAGAAAATTAGATCTTTATTGATTTTTCTCATGTTCCCTTTGCAAATTAATTAATCTTTCCTTAATGGAAGAAATTGATTATCATCCCCTCTAGGGCTCTGCAATGATTGGTCTCATATACATTCATCATATTGAAATAAAAGTAGGATTTCCCCAAATTTCTTTCATATTTTGGCTTCTTTTTCCTTGAAGGCCAATAATTGATTTCATCCTTTGTTAGCAAGTAGACATTCTATGTGGATGTTGTTAGATTGCAATCTTTAGGAAGTCTTGATTTGAAGCTTATTTCTTGACAATGTCTTCTTAATCTCTTATTACTTGGTTCTAGAGTTTCCCCTTTAATAACTAGTTTTCTCTTTAAACCACTGGGGTTTCGATGAAGGTATTGTCCCTTTGTAATTTGACTCCATTTGTCCGCAAAACGTTGTAATCTACCATTATTTCTTCTTCAATGATTGTGCCTTTGATATAGTGTTGGATTTTTTTCCTCATTTGTCTAAACAAGTTGTCGCTTTTATTTGGCTTTCCTAGGGCAAAGATAGGGGCAGGGCCAACATGAAAAGGATTTATGCTCCACTTTTATGGATCGTACAACTTTACTCTTTTCTCTTTTATAATCCATAGAGCTTTCAATCTAAAAAATTTCTCTTCATGTAGTTTGGAATCCTAAGTTGTCCTTGGGGGAAGTCCAATTAAATGTGGCTCTAAAGATACTTGCATAGAACTTTTGATTTTTCTATTCATGATGAATTATGGTCCTAAATTTTCAATCTTGATGTAGAATCAGGCTAGACACAAGTGGTGTTGCATATTCAACACACACGGAGGTTCACGCCCTCCTTCTAGCGCCAAAATGTTACTAAGAAATCTTGTCAACACCCTAAGGTTGAGTTAAGGAAGAAGTCTAATCCCTTTTTGGATTTCTTTGGGTAGGTTGGGGAGAATATGATGTGTATTTTCTTCTCGGCTACCCATTTGAATAGAAGGCTATGGTGAAAACTTGATCAGAATGACCTCCGAATCCAGTCGAAATGGTCTATTTCTTTACTTAACTAACTTTAGAGCTAGATGAGATGATATGAACTTCCCTTCAAAAGCTTTACTTTCCAAGTGGTTGCAAGACTTAAATGGATATCCAGAGGAATTTGAGGATGTGATTGGTTTCGACCCCATTGAAGGCTTAGGTGTATTGTGCTTAAGACTTGGATCAGTGATTCAGGATTGAAGTTTTGATCCTGTCAAAAGCAGCTCCCTTAAGTGTCTTGGATTCGCACTGAAATTCTAAGACCAGAGTAGATTGGTATAAGGTTTTAACCTTGTCGAAAGGAGAAGTCCTAGGAAAAGGTACTTGGAATCTATAGCTGGTGTTATTTGATAATATTAGCGTTTCAACCTAGTCGGACGAGACCTTTTGATACGGTCGATACCTGTGACCAAGGTTAGACCTGATCAAAGCTTGAATGACAGTAGAGTAATTAGAAACATTAAAGATTTCCTTTATCATCTCAAAGGAGAATTTATTAATCAATTTTTCGAATTCGATTTACAAATTAGGGTTTTACAGCTCTTGGAATTAAGTGAATACAAGTCTAGAAAGACTGAACTCGGATACCCAAGACCAGACCCTTTGGGTCTATTTATAGATGTAGGTCAGCACCTTTGACCCTAATGCTTTCGATTTGGTCGAAAGGTGGCTACCTCTCAACAGTTTACTTGCAAGACCGTGGAAGAATGACTAGGGGCATAAACGCCTAGCATAGAACCTAACACCAAGTAAACTAACTTCGTTACTTTCTCTTCCAAGGTCGTTACAAGACAACTGAGTGAGCATAGTTGGCAATGATTCAACTATGGTGCCGAAAATTCGCAAGCTTGTCCTATGTAATCGTTGTTGTTCATTGGATTCCAGAGGAATGACTTCATTAGGATTGGAGAATTGCTGCAATTCTTCTTGAATAGACTTGATTCTCCCATCGAGAGTTTCTTTGAAAGTCTTACCTAAACTCTTTTGACTGAATATGACAAAGCCTAAAAAGCAACGAGCTACTATCATTTCTTCATTATAGTTTGAGATTATCTTCGGAGTTGATGCACAATTGGATGGAATAGCATAAAATAGCATCTTTTGATCCTGCATATTTGTTGAAATCAATCTCATTAGGTTCTTATTTCTATCTATCTTCTTTGCAAGGGAACATGAAGTTCAGTTGTGTAGGACAAGATGCGTCGGTATATTAATTGGCGGCGACTAAGTAAAAAAGCCCCGGGGAACTTCGTATTTTGTAAGTCTCCTTTAGTTCTCTTTAACCTTGAATACAATTTATAGATTCGACAGCAATAGTACCTCGGATTCGAAAAGTTATCATGGAAATGGCTGATCCAATAGCGTATTCCGCAGCTGCCACGGTTGGAACTAATGAAGCAAATGATTGACCCATCATATCAACCAAAGAAATGGAAAATCCCAAAAAGTTCGAATTGACAGCTAATAACATTGATTCAATTGGCCTTGGCATAATAGGAATATTTTGCCTATTAAGGAGGATTCCCCCAATACCTAAAATAGAGATAATCGTAAAAAATGTAAAATATTTGATAGGATCCATTTCGAAAATGTGGAATATTTGAGAAATTCAAATTGATAGTTTGGACTTGGTATACTAGGCTCCTTGTTATCTCTCTATATAAAATAATTGTGGTCAATAGAATGAAATAGAACAGCAATAGAATGGATCGCTCTCCTCTTGCCAACTTTAGTAATTGGCTGTAATTACACCTGATTTTCGAGTGAGTTGTGGGTTGATTCCATCTCAGTCATATCTTATCCTGACTTAATGTTTTGGTTCTATCAATAACAGTAATATATTCACGTCTTAACACTCAGTATCAATATCTCTACCTGGCTCTGGTAGTTCGATACTTGGATTTGGAATATACTTGCATAAAACAACAAACAATCATTCTATCTGTGGGCTGAGCTAGTTCTCTCATGAAGCAAGAGAGGTGCCTTGTATACCAAGTCCATTCTATTGCATCTAATCTATTTTTGTGAATATTCAATCTCACCTTTATTGAACATGACTCTTCTCGCTACGCTGTTCTTTCATGTTAAAATAAAATGCTTCTATTCTATAAGTCTTCCCGAATATACTGGATGTTAGAGCCCGGATTAATATACTTGGACCATCCAATTAATATACTGGCCGTTCGGCTCCGTTATGTTCTCGGCTAGACTTCACTAATCAGTCACATTCACTTAATGAGCCGTCCAATTAATATACTGGACTTTCCGAATGAATATCTGGGGCTCCTATTAGAGACAGGTTCATACTAGACTAGTCTGATTTAGTACGATTTTCGAAATAACCCTGATATTAATAGCATCGATCTCCTAATCGAGACAATATGAAAGACGTCTCGTATGCGACTAGTATCTCCGTTTTTGTTCGCAACTCATTCATGATGAAAGAGCAGGTTTGAACAATCAGCAAATCCATACATGGCTAACATGCCTTAGGGAGAGAGGGAGAGTCTAATATATTCTTCTTTGCCCAAGCCCCAACGGGTTCGCATAGTCGGGTTACCAGCTGGCATAGTATATTCTTCGTGATTGAATCATTGATTGGCTACTCTTTCTAGTTCAATCACAAAGTGAGTCCACCATCGAGTAGTCCATGCAATGGGAACAGCTGGATTGGTATTTGTGAGAGAATCATCAAGTGTTTGCCAGACGTGCATAATGGGGTAGATAAAAGAAAAATACATAAATGCAAATTTCTTTCTTAAAAACTCAAGTGGGAATTGATCTTTGCTATGATTAACACATGAAAGGAGAAGGTTTAGAGAATAGCTATACATATATGTTGATTGTATCGGTCCTCGTTACTTTCTCTTCCCGTCCCGCTCAATTAATATACTAGGCCCCATTAATAGTCTCTCTCTCTCCCTCCCGTTGGTCGCCTATGTTTATACTGGCGTTTGGATTGGTCTCCTCCCGAATTAATATAACGGCGGGGAAGATAACATAAAATATATATAATTCACTCGTTATGCATAACACAAAAATTCAAAGCCCTTATATATTTCTAACATCCCCTATTTAGATCACTTTGTCACTAAGTAACTCAATGTGTTCAGTTAGGGCTTAACATAATAGCGATTCATGTGCATTCACTCCGATTGGGAATGTTTTCTAAGCTGGTATTTTTAATAATGAGAATACCAGATGAGGTTGTGGAATGACGAAGATTAGGTGTAAAATATAAACTTTTCATCTAGGTTTTCATAATCTTTTGACCGGAGGAGGGGAGCGAAGTGATGTTCGACTAAAAGAAGCGATCTGTCCAAACTATTCTTAGCCTAGTATACCAAGTCGGAAGGAAATTTCCTTAATGATTGGAGTAGCTCGTTGTTGTCCGCGTACTACCCGGAATAAGACATGTATATATATCTCTCGGAACCATAGTTAGATCATATGTCTAATAGATCACTCATTCTTGTGCTACTGAGAAAGAAATCTAGTAAAGCTTATGCTTTCTCTTTGAGAGTTCCCTTGCTTGATCAAATATTATTTCAACAAAAAAGGGTCAACGAAATGAGAGTAACTAGACATCAGTACTCCCATAAAATGGAAAGTGGTCTATGGGATCATACCTAAGGAGCTATTACAAGGAACTCGTGATTGCTAAGCAGCCGAAGTAGCAAATCCGTTAGGGATCTTCTATAACTGATCAGGCAAGGAGCTAACAACAACATCTGTTATATCTCAAAATACCAATTAGGTAGGAATTATACTACTTGCAACCACTATGGCCTGCTTCACACTAACCAAAAACAAATAACAAGTAGTAAACCCTATGAGTAAACTCATAAGCTTTCTACGCTTCGGAATCGAGAGTCAGATCCCTCCTTACTTATGAGGAGACGGAAGGATAATTGTCTAGACTACGTCTAGAAATGACTTGATTTGCATGAGAGTTCATTCGCATATAGACGTAAGACACAAATAGGGAGAAAAATCCTAATCATCACAGCCCTCCTTCAGTTGCCTCAGAGATGATTCTCGAGTCAGGGACTTATGTAAAGAAAATAGAAGTGGTTGCTTTGGTTTAGAGGAAATTCCCATGTGTCCCGAGGCCAAGGTTGTATAATGGAAAAAGTGATTAAGATTCAAGGCAAGCTTGATGTATCCTATAAAGAGAATGAACTCTCCAACCCCACACAGATAAAGGAAGGACAGACGGAGGTAGTGCTTTCTTATAAAAAAAGAGTCTTACCCATCAACTAATTGAATCATGGCTTGTTCGACTAGCTAAATAAGGGGGCAGCGAAGTGAATAAGGTGCATTTCCATCAGTATCAAGATAATTCCCATGCAACTTTGTTCGAAACCTCATATTATATTTCAGTTCACGTGGTTACGGTTCCGCTCATCAAACTCCACTCCCACTAGTCATCCCTTACCGGTTATTGAATCCCAATAATAGTCCACTGCTACCAATAGTCATTATTGGGTAGGTCTTAAGTCAGCTAACTCAAACACTATACATAGGGAAGAAATATTGAGTCAAATGAACAACTGACGAATAACAATATTCCATTGAGTGCTCTAATTGGTGGAACTCGGTATATTCTATTACACTCCACGGAAATTCTTCTTTGAAAGATCGAAGAAGAGTAGAGATAGTGAAGGTTGCAAGGTGAACCTAATTCGCTAAACAAATAGAATCTTGAACAATAGTAATCACTTGCTGCTCGCTAATTGAAGGCCGTTGAAAGTTGGCCTTCGCTCTCTTTCAGTCTGGCCTTGTCTTGGTTATTGACCCGATCCCTTGTTTTGAGGTCTTCTCCTCATAATAACACAAAGGAACTGGCAACAGGAAAGTCCAACGATAGGTCAACTAACCGTCGCACTTCTTTATCCGAACGAGGAAAATTCTTTTACAATAGGTTTCATATGTTGTTGGTGCTGATATATTGGGAAGGGATAGGCCAGTATATTAATTGGGAATCCAACCAGAATCGACACCTAAGGCCGTCTTCTTTGTCTAGTTTTTTATTGTGAAACTGTCTATTGTTCAGGGGGTTTCCCAGTTATTCTGGCACGAAATATAAGATCCTGATCCACCAATGTAAGTGGACGAGAAGAAATTGATGTAATAAAAATGTTCCAAGCACGATCATATAGTACAATTCACCAAAGATGCATGCATATTTTGTATCAAATCAGCAAAATAGTAACTTTCCACGGATGCAAGTATACTCCTTTTTTGAAACACGAATTCTTATTCCCCACTTTACGAACAGAAGAATTCAATCAGTGAATTGTGGGTTTCCATAAGAAATGGGAACTAAGAGCTTGAATCTCCCCAGTTTAGTATTCTTTACCAACTCAAAGACAAGATAATGCGAGTGGATCTACAGAACGACTGAAAGGAGTGGATCTATGAGAGCATGACGGAGTGGACATTGAAGCATCAATGACGGAGATACCAACTCAAATCAAGATTGGTTGGGTGTGAAGCATGTGGCCCCATTTTAGGTTATATCCACTACCTAACATGTAACATCTCTCTCTGTAGGAGTTTGTTTACACCTTGACTCGCTACACCTTTCGTAGAGAAAGAAGACCTGTCCAGTATATGAAGACCAATGCTAGGATACAAATCCCCTGACTTGCCAGTATATTAATTGGCAGGCCAAGTATATTAATCCGGCGGGTGGAAGGTCGCTAAGCCAATAAGGTAGGTGGACTATTTGGGTAGTGAACTTCCTTATGTCACCATTCTTAGTTATTCTCATACTTTGTTCCCCTAAATATACTGGCTCCTCTCATCAATATAAATTTCTTTTGCCCCTACTTTAGCTTTCCCTCATATTTCTGTTCTTCTAATACCTGATCAAAAACGAATAATCCATATCATGAGAGAGAATAGTGACTCGTTCGTTTGCTCATTCCAACGTCCATTTATTTTATTAGTCTAAACGAAGGTGGTTGCTAATTAATATACCTGATTCATTGCCAGAGCTTGGTTGAGTTACTGGTATTCCCTTGTGTTTTCTTATGGCTTCAAGACGTACGCTTGTAATTATAAAGAGACATCTCTTGCGGTTGTTTGCCAGTATAAACATTGGCCTATGGTCTCCTTGATACCAATGGAAAAACAGGAAGGCCATCACTCATCATTCGGTTAGATATCGAACGGGTACATAGATATCTATAGCTTCTCTAGCCTAAAATCTTAGATCATAGCTAACTATCAATCGGTCTCAACTGTATAACATCTATCTCTGTCTAATGCCTTTTTCGTAAACCCACTCCTTTTAGTCGCAATTAATATACTGGCCTCGGTTTGGACCAACTTGAGCGCTCTTTAGTCAGTCTATCCATACATGCAGTTGTACCTTCTCTGGATCTGCTCCTATTGGCGAGGCGCACCTCATATCCTTCCCTATGATACTATAAGTCCTTGTTGCTTTCGTGTTGACCAGTTCTATTCACATAGAACATCGTTATCGTTAACTTTTCATTTGCGTATCACATATGCATCCGAATCTGCAGCTACTATCTTTGATCCGATTCTTCCACATATGCGTAGTGGTTTACTTAACTGTTGGTGGCCATAATCCTCTACTTTGCATCCTCATATACTAGTAGCTATCTCTCGTCCATAGGGCAAGCAAGCATTGACCATCTGGGATGGAGAGGAATGAGAATACTTGCTGTGGGATGTAGCGGCTCCAATCGCATGATGATGGTCCTTCATTACGTCTTAGATTGCACAAGTATCGTCGTCTCCATCACTTACTCAACCTGTAGAGGAGTGGAAGAGAATTTTCTTGTTTTTACTTTTGCTCTTACTTCTTCGAATAGAATTGTCTCTGCTTGGTCTGATCTTAGTCTAGATCCGTCTATCAGTCAGCCTCTGAAGATAGGAATGCCAGGAATAGAGAGTCCATTTCGCTATGGACCTCATCCTTGTGGTTCCTCTATCCCATTCTACTGGTTCTTCCATTCAGTGTCATCCAATTAATACATAGGGCATAATAGGGTCACATAGTTGCTCATTGACCTCAACATGCCTTAGAACATGAGTCTAGCGATCTACCAGAGAGAGAGGTGCTTGCGAATCAGTAAAAGAGAATAAGGTAATCAAGCCCATTATTCTACCATAAGATTGCAAGATTCAAAAGAAACCTAAAGGAAGAGACCCGAAATGTTTATACTGGGCGAGTTTGGAAACATCAGGCGCGTAGCGAAAGGTTTCTTGGTTTCAACCCAGCTCCTGGTGTTCGAATTACTCATTAATGGTCGGCTACACGGGTAGTTTGCTTTTTCGGTATGCGTGGTGAATACTTTCATTTCTTTTTAGCATCTCATCTTCTCTGGAGAAGCTAAAATTGAATGGATAGAGCAGATGGTCAAACAATAGAACTTCTTCTTTTTCATTACTTCCATGGTCGTGCTTCGTGGCACGGCAACACCCATACTATTGAAATGGTTCGTCAGTAGAGATGTTTCCACTGGTGCCCCTTCTTCCTATGGTACTATAATTCCTATTACTATCCCTATTCCCTTTTTTGGTCTATCTACATTCCAAGAAATTATATGCACTATGGACAGAGCAAAAAGTGGAGTGTTGGTCAGAGCAAGCCGACCCCCATTATTAAATAATATAATTGGTAGAAGTTCATCCGCTAGAAATGCTTCATTTCATTTCGTTCCTACTCTTTATTTCCTTCTTCTTGAATCCGTGGGGGACTTGTCATATTTAGAATCTTTTGGTGGTCTGCTCTGTTTACGATTCTTTCATACTCTCTTCTCTTTACCACGTGATAGGTCATTGAAGCATGAGCAGGCATGGAGAAGGAAAGGACAAATACTTTGGGGGAATGAGCAGCGACGAAATGAGAAGATGTGGTACCCTAGGCACCCCCATATAAAAAGAAGGTTCGACGGTTTTGGACCTGTAGCTTTCCCTGCCCCCTTCAACGAGTGGTGCTTGTTTGGGGGGTGTGACGCCCGAAATCGGGCTTGAAGCTCTCGCCAAACCAAAGAGCCGACTGCTGATGGATGTTGGTCATGACTACTACAAAAAAATGAAGATGAATCTTCCTATTTCATATAGAAGAGTGTGCATCTTTATGTTGGGTGTTCTTCTATCGTGCAACCCGGTGGCTTACGTGCGACCGTTGGCCATGCCTCCTATTTGTTCAGGCGAGCGGCGTGAATTCTGATTCGATCCGGGTATTCGATCCTGCCGCTGTGATGCTCAGTTTACTCCTTAACCTTGATAGTAAGATTGATGGCTTATTCAAAAATGAGTGCATAAAGGTAAGGAACTTTGGATGAACTAATGCGAATGGTGTAAGCCTCGCTGCTCGGAAACACCCAGTGCAGATCATACTGAGAGAGACGAAAGTGAAGGTCATGCCAGTTGGTGAAGTGGCATTAAGCATCCCTAGTGGTTTGCAAAGAGAGGTCGTGATGATATCATCTATGTCTGTACCGCTCCTCGTGGATTAGATACCGCATCCAACCCCTTTTTTTCATTTTTTAGGGAATGAGAGAATTCCCACTAGCGCTAGCAGACCAGCCAGACCGTGAGCACAGTGGAAACGGTCTTCCCATAAAGCCAGCCCCAGACGGGGTAAGCATAGAATGAAGGGGATGGCCCTAAAGTTGTGTTGGCAAAGAGGGTCGTGGGCAGATAAAAGCGGACGTCGGGATTCGGGTCGGGGCGGAGCGTAACTAAGAGAGTCATTCCATTTAGGGCGAGCATGATCGTAGTTTGGGCGGGCACGAGCGATCTAGTGTCCGAGCCGATTGGTCAGATGACGACTACTACACTTATAAGATTAGTAATAGCCGCCTATCCCGATCCGGAATGGACTTGGCAACCCTAGTATCTTAATTAGAGGTCCAAATTCGACTTTTTACGCCTGAAGGGGTTCAGTTTTTTAGGGGTGGGGGAATAAGCTTGCTTCTTCACAAGTTTATCCCCGCCCCATTTCATGTCCATCCCAGCCGACAACTGTCGGGTCTCCCCAATGTTTATACTAGACTTAGTATATAAGGCACCTCAACTTCCCCCAGTCTTCGGCCCGAGCTGTATGAGGCAGAACTCGTCCTAGTGCGGTTCGGAGGCCGAGCCCCATCCCCGGCAATAATGGTGCGGCTTAGGTCAACTAATAGGAATAAGATGCAGTTAACTCAACGATTGCCTTTGGGTCCCGAAATCCATATGGGTAAGGAGCGTTGTTGTTTGTGAGGTCTCGATCATTTACATGGACCCACTTCTCAATCCATTTGTGGTAATTTGATGATTTATGAACCGTCCCCAACGAGCGATCAGTTCATGTTTGAGCATGATGAATCACTTCAAGCCAACGTGTTGCCAATAAATTTTCCTGCCTCATACGATAATGGAAAACTGGAGCATTTTCTGCATCGGTGGATGAAGAATCGCGAACATCAGAATTTCTGGTTTACTATGTTCCTAGAGAAAAGATTCTTTTTTGCCATTCGAGAAACGACAAGCACGACTGAAGTGGCTATACATACAAATCTATTTGCGGATCTATATACTCCGAGTGGAACTGGAAGTTCTAGTACTGGCGACTGGTATACCACAATAATGAAACTGCTCTTTATTTTTAGTATTCGGATATGATTTATGTTGGCTTCATCGGGAGGCTTTCGTTGTTTGTTATGTCACCTCAAAAAAGAGAAGATGCATTCGAATCGAGAAAGCCGTGGAGTTCATAATTGCATAAAAGGGTCAAAATTGTGGCTACGGTGCCTAATATATTAATTGGGCGACCATAGGCGACCTTTAGACCAGTATATTAATTGCAGGAGCGATCGAAGTGAGGACCAAAGGCTCCATAGTTTGCTTGCAGTCCACCATGCTTCTTTGACATCGCCCCCAATCTATCAATAGAGGGAGCAAAAAACAGGCTTTGCTCCCTAAAATAAAGAACGAAAGGTCGATGTTTAGACCGCTCACTATAGTTCTACCCATAGAATAGATTAAGAAAGAGGCGACCAGAATGGTACCCGAATCCATTTATGATTCGAGTTTCCAGATACGTCGCACTTCCGCCCGGGCCGAGGCTTCCACTCGTCCCTAAGACGGATCAAAGAAGAGTGGAGAGCTTCTCGCTGGTTTTTGGAATTCGATATCAGGAAGTGTGTTCACACCATGGACCAACATCGGTTCATCTTAATCATTAAGGAAGAGATTGATGATCCTATGTTCTTTTACTCCATTCAGAAACTGTTTTCTACCAGACGGCTCGTAGGAGGTGAGAGGGGTCCCTTACACCATCCCACACGGTGTAATACTATCGGTCCTACCAGGCAACATCTACCTATACATGCTCTATCAAGAGATAGGTATGATCTAATAGAAGCATGAAATTTCTCTTGTTTTGAGAATCGGATCAGTTCTATGTTAGATTGGTCGTCGTATTGATGACCAAGAAAACTTTAGAGAAGAAGCAAGCTTCAACGCTCCGCAAGACAACAGAGCGATCATTGTAGGGAGGGTAAAGAGCATCCAACGCAAAGCGACCTTTCATTCCCTTGTTTCGTCGTGGCACCCCCACCCACTTCCCCCCCCGCATGCACCCCCGGCGAAGGGGGGACCAGAAAAAGCCTTTCGTTTTCCCCCGGCCCTTGCCGCCTTCCTTAACAAGCCGTTTATCCTTCTTTGTGCTGCCTTCCACATAGAAGCCGTCTCCCCGAATGCCGAATTCTATGGTGGAGAAGTCTTT
This sequence comes from Allium cepa, assembly GCA_030765085.1. NCBI lineage: Eukaryota > Viridiplantae > Streptophyta > Magnoliopsida > Asparagales > Amaryllidaceae > Allium > Allium cepa. The sequence goes on along the minus strand of CM060942.1, from coordinate 377,378,906 downwards.
CATAAGAATTTGGCCATGAGGGACCTTATTAAATATTGCAAAAGAAGGGGCCTGCTGATAGAGCTGGGCAGGGAGGTGATACTAGTTATCAGGAGTTATCAGGTCAGAGAGAAGCCCGGCCCTGGCCTCCTTAAAAACCCATGACTTATTAATATTAATAAGGATTTGTTACGTGCGATATACTACTAGGAATCGTGGGTTCCATAGAGCTTCTTATAGAAATACAAAAACGTATCACTCACTTCCTACAATCCGGCCTGAACCTTTTGGTAAGCTCCGCAGGATCAACAACCATAGTTGCATGGAGTACAGTAGAGTTCCCCGGTACGGTCATCCGGGAAGTCCAATTAATATAAGGGGAATGAGTCCCATACAATTCTTGCGAGAGCTGGAGAAGTGCCTATGGGTAAAGCACCGTAACCATATAACTGCTTGCCACCTACGGTCCGCCATCCATTCCAAGTTTTGCTAACGAAGGGGATGAGCGAAAGAGGTCATCTACTGGGCACGGATCGACTAGTAGAGACTTTTGGAACAGCCGGGGTAAGAAGTCCCCAAGTTAGTGTATTATGGTGGACCGTCAATCACATCCGGCAAGGATCAAGGGAGATCTCATTGTTGCATAGCTCAGGTCGGAGCAACATGCCATCAGATGTTCAATAGGCAGTCTGGCGATCAGGCATGAGTATTTGGAAGTTTTCATTGGATACTCGCGCGAGTCGAAAGGCGACGGGAGAAAGAGAGGGACACTGGGCGGGATCTTTTAGCAGCGAATTTTCCATACATATAGAGGCGCCTATCAAAAAGATACTCCGAAGGCTTCGGGATTGAGGTCTCATTAGCTGAAGAAGACCCAGGCCAGTCCACGTGGCCTCTTTGAAAAATGTCAGCGATGGAGACATAGTAAATCGGTATGCGGGCATCGCTATAAGTCCTCTGTCCTACTATAGGTGTCGCGATAACCTTTACCAATTTCGAACGATTGTCGACCACCAGATCCGTAGGTCTGCTATATTAACCCTATCCCACAAGCATAAATCTTCGACGTGGAATATAATCCCAAAGTACCTAAAAGAATCAAATCTAGTAAACAAAGAAGGTGGTAAGACCCTTGAGAGTTCCCAAATAGCATAGAGCTTGGGAAGCTTGGACCCGGTCAAGATTCGAACAACGCCATCAAATACATAGCACTCAAATACATGTTTCATAAGTTAAGTCATTTTTTCTATTAGTGTAGCTGCAAACATTTACATGAGATTACTTGAGTTGGCTTGCGTTGTTTGTCTGCTATAAGATAGCTAGTTATGGAGCTTTCGAAAAAGGGAGGCTTGGCTTCGCTATCGCTCATAACTTGTATTGTAGTCCTAGTCTTGCGAAGTAAACTGGAATTAATATAATGGCGATAATTAATATACTGGGTGTAAACTGGCCCTAATTAATATATTGGCCTGAAGCTCACTAGAAGTCTTTCTAATGAGGAGGCCAGGGTTTGCGTTTCCTTCATTCATTTTTCAATTGCTTAAGCGCCAGAGACCTACTTCTCGTCCCAGAAGATCGCTTCGCTTCTGGCAACTAGCTTCCACTGCTTCAATCAATGGCTAAAGCTACCTTTCATCAATCAATGAATGATTGGGTTTGAGCACCTGTTGGTCAAAGGAATGGGGAGGTCCAGATTCCGAGACGGAGCCGTATGACGCGAGAGCCTCACGTACGGTTCCTTTGAGAAGGGTGTGATACCACCACCTATCAGGCCTGATGAGCGGTCCACGGAGCTGCATCCCTACTCACCCGGTCCACGCACATCGCTCTCGTTAGGAGTTTGGCCACCTACCCTAGATCTTCCCATTTCCAATAAGATCTCGGGTTCGATCTGGTTTAGTATCAAGGTGATTTTCTTCTCTTTCTATATATATGGATCCGTGCAACATTTCCACGATATCATCACGATCCATTAATGGAAACTGGCCGAAAAGTGTTCTTGCCTCTATCATTAGCTTGGGTAGTCCCCTTTTCTGGTGTTTTAGTCACCTTTCAAGAGCTCCCTTAATCTAAAATCTTAATGTATGGAAGTTTCAAGTAGGCTACTCCCCGAAAATGCCCCACTCCGTTGCCAATGTTTTAGCTGGTGTCGTTGGGGATAAAAATCTTACTTGCTCCTTCCTAGGTTCTTTTATCTTATTGCATCAACTAGGTCTACTAAAAGACTCCCTTAATTTACTGAAATCTCTTAAGGTTACTGGTGTGATTCCAATAGGATGTAACGATTGCGACTTTTTGACGCTCGAACACCGACATCAATACGTCCACTGTATCAACTTCCGAGCAATCGAATGCCGGAAAACTGTACCGTTATGGTTAAAGAAGAAGAAAAAGATAGAAGAAGAGTGAAAAAGATAGAACAGAACAGAAGGAAACAATAGAACAATATCAGAATCTCACATATCGCAGCGGAACAACATATAATAGATAAATGAATAATCTTTAAACAAAGAACTATATCAGTTATTACAATACATCATATTACATTACATTACATCATCAGAGTGTACAACAAAAAAAACAAACAACGGAAAAGAAATACTATATACTTGTGAATACGTTATGACATCCAGCTTGCATCCGGCAACTCCTGAATTCCAAATATCCTGATAACCTAACTCTAGACTGCCCGTGTGGAAATTGGTCGGCACCCAGAGTTTAGGAAGGAAAACAATAAACTCCGAGTCAGTCATGTGACTGGTGTGAGAACTAAAACAGTTTATTTTTAAAACAAAGTATAGGCTAATTTTAAAATAGATTCGCAATGCTTTTTAGAAAATGAGACTACCATAAGGCCTCCCGCGCACACACACAATGCAAATGCAGAATCGGAGGAGATTTCTCCTTATGATAATCAAAGATGCTTGATACGCATTAAAAAGAAACATTTGATATTATTACTAGTGCATAGTGTAGGAAAAATCATTTCGAAAGTAAAGATGTAAATCTTAGCCAACATACGACCATTATCGTATGCCTACTATAGCTACCATCTAAACAGTAGGGCGCCACCATAAGCGAATGATAGGTTCTACAACTAAAACCGTACAAGATCGTATTGTTTCTTTAGATTTCCAACAAATGGTCAGGCCAAGGAACTTCCCATTGCCACATGGGTACGCCTTTGGAAAGACGACCCGAGAGCCTAACCGGATCTCTGCCAACACAAGGCCGGGTTACCCCTAACTGGGTAACTACTAACACGAATAAGTCATTCCTCGATCGTAACCGATCTATATCCGAGGATCCTCGATTTCCAACAACCACAAAGCAATAAATTTGCAGCAGATACCACCTCTATCCAGAAGGAATGACATACACTAAAAGGGCGCTACCCCCTAATAACCTTGCTGCATCCTTCCTGTTTTGACCATTTTCGGGGTGTGAGGTCCGACGAAGTCTCGTCCACAAAGCCACGCTTTATACAAAAGCCATGCTTTGATCATCAAATGCTCAACAGCACTTCGTATGCCACATTACCAATTTGGGAATGTATCACTAGTAACCATCAACTACATAACCTCTAAGGGTGTTGAGCTAAGAGAATAAATTCTCCGCCACCAATGGAAATATATTTGATAGAAACCAGCTTTACATCTCAAATTGTAACGTCAGACACACATCCATACAAGTCCGTTCCAGGATCGAACGGAACCGAAGGCACTTACAAAGAAGCCCTTGAAATCCGGATATACACTAGTCACGGCCGGAATTCCCATCATAAAGGGTAATAAATTTCTATATCGTAGATCAGCCGATGCATAAATATTCGACGGTAATCCTTCCGTTTTCACAAATATCCGGTCTTCAACATCGGTCATCAAATGCAATCCATAACGACGAATCACATTTTCGGAATGGTTATACGACCCCAAGGTCCTTTCCCGGCTAACCCGAATAGTGAGCGCTTATTTTAAAAATAAGTGTGGCATTCAAATTCAAGCAAATCACAACAAATACCCATTTAAAGGTAAATATTGTTAGTCGGCTATTTAACTATCAATAGGTATGCTCAACATCACCAGATTCCAAATAATTTCCCAAATTATTTATTTTCCAAAAATACCTTTACAAGATATATAATTTCCACACTTCAAAAATAAATCAATATTTATTTTTAAACAAATTTCCCTTTTCTTTTATAAATTCCATAGTGAATTTACATTTCCAAAATATCTATGAATATATGATTTTCAAATCGACTTACAATATTCATTTTCAAATTATCTTTAAAAGATAAAATCTTAAAATATTCACTTCGTATTGGAAAACATTTCCATACTTATTTAATAGTAAGTAATTCACAAATCCATTTATTTTCAACACTTGGAAAATATTCAATATACTTAAATCAAAATTAAGTATATATTTCATTCTTTAAGGGAAACATTCACTTAAACACATTTATTTGGGCCAAAACGAATGTTGCGTAAAACATCGTTACGACGACCCAAAATCACTAGTATAGGGATTCGAACTTAAAATAAATATATAAATCCCAATACTATGTAAAACATTTCCTTTCGGAAATCATTTACTATAACAACAGTGTTATAGTCCACCATCTTCTTATATTTCTCGAAATCGTCTATTTCAACAATGAATGTTGAAATCTATGGTTTCGACACTTAATGCATTTTAAAACAACTTCAAATCGTTTTAATTCTATTTAAAATATCACTTCCCTAAAACACTTTAATATATTATTCACTGTCCTAAAATCGTGTATATTATTCGTTAACCAAATTCAACATTTTTCTACACATTTTGTTTAAAGGATTATCCACCGTCCAAAATCGTGAATATATCTCCATTAAAAATCTAAAACAATTGACTTATCAAAATAAGTCGGTTTCGGATTTATAAACCAATGTTTATAAATCCTCATTTATATTTTTATAAGGACTTCAATTTACAAGATTTAAAATCTTACTACTTATAAAATTCCATTTATAACCTCATTTTCAGCATTAACGGAACTTCTTTTATAATTCCATTATTTCGATTTATAAAATATATATTTTATAAATCTCATCTATAAACCATTTATACTTTATTCGAAAATCTCAATTAAAATGCCAAAATCTGATTTACAAGTTAATTACTTATAAATCTTTTATTTTACAAAAATCTATTCATTTTATAATTTCACAATTTATAAATTTATAAATTTTATTCACTTGTGAAATCCATTTATACTTCATTTTAACACTTATAAAAACTCGTTTTATAATTCCTATATTTTTTTATAAATATTAATCTTGGAAATATTTTATATAAACCGTTTATAATGATTCAAAGATCTCAATTTAAATAAACCAATCCTTTTAATAATTTACAAAATGATATTAAAACTTATATAACTCCAAAATCATACTTAAGTACTATTTTCCAAAAATATAACTTTTATAACAATAAAATTATAATGTTTATTTATTTTAACAATTCAAAATTTAATAAAACGTATACTTTCAAAAATCACTTTAAAATTCTTTTTAAAATCAAAATCATTATTTTAAAACTTCAAAAATGGATCCGATGATGCAACAGCACCAAATAGTCAATCACTACAACAAAAACATCATATATCAGTATATGACAATCGAAAAATATCACAATATCTGTAATCAAATAAATGCTGGTGAGGAATCCAGTTGGATCCCTCCAACCTGTTTCCCTGCATCCAAAGATGTAAGCACAATACCAATTCCGTTCCAATACAGAATATCGCGGTATATAGGATTTATAAAATATTATCCGCTATTATGCGGCGCAATAGGGTCTCATCCTCTATATAATGCGGGAAAATCAACTCCAAGTACATATATAATACCAATTTCACTTCACTTTGCAGTAAAATATTCGCGGTATATGTTTTTAATAAATAACCTCCGCTTACTAACGGCGCATAATGTCTATTTTAACAATCAATAGATAATAATCATCGTTCAAACATACAATCAAGAAATTTTAATATAACCATTTAAGATTTAAATCGAGACAATTCGATTGAGTGAGAAGTTCTCATCTTGCTTTCAATTCAGTTTCAGCGTTTTATTTCGAATAAAATTAAACACGCGTTTAATTTTACACAAAATTCTCACTAGCTCCAAACGAATCCAATTCAACTCATTGTGTAGTGTTCGTCAATACGAAGCCAACGCAAGTCGTTTCGTCAAATTCCGACCTCGTAGCAAAAAGTTATGATATTTATAAGTTTACATGAATTTATATATAATTAAATCATATTTTCTTTTAAATTTTTTTATACCCAAACAAATCAGAGCCGTTGATTTTCATATGCCAGATCTAGCCGTGCTTCATCCTCCTTCCCCCAAACATATCTCTTTCGAGCCAAACCCATTGCCGCCACCTTGCTCCAAAAACGCAACCCCATACGATCACCGATACCTCGATCAACACCCACCACCTCGCATGCGCGCTTCCGCTCCACCACCGAGCCAAATGTGGTCGAGCTCGGTCGAGCAATTACCTCGATTTTTGTGGTCGAACAGCCGGCCGACGTGGCCCACCAAATCCCACCTCGTCGCTCCAAATCCCATCACAACCGTTGAATACATAGCTCTCGTTGAGCTCCACATTTTTCGTGTTGAACAATTTTGGTAATACTGCTTGAATCGGTCAGAAATTGGAGAAGAAGAGAACGAATTCATGGCCATTGAATATGTAAACGGCGGCTGCTAACCCTAGGGTTTTCTGAATGTAAATGTGAATAAGTGAGGGCCTTTTATAGAAAAAATAGCCAAAACACTATTCATCCGTAATTTTCTGAACTCCAAACGAAGCGTGCCGGTTGGCGTTTCTATAGTTTAACGTGTTTCGGAGGCTAATTCGATCATCTGTGCGAGTTAGGAAATAAACGATCAAATTTAAATTAAATCGATTTAAACTAATTTCTATGCGTTTTGGCTTGCCCCGGACAAATGGTAAATCCGATTGACACGAAATCTGAAACATTACAATAATATTACATTACGGATCCGATGAAACTAGTTTCGTCGAAATCCGAAACTGTTTGAAAAATGGCTATTTTAACTCGTCAATTTAAATATTAAAATATTCAATGTTCACAAATTAACTTTAAATTCAATTTTAAAGTTCACAAACATCTTCTTAATTCTAACATGATTAAATAAAATTTTACAAATCAATTTTAATCATATTTTAACCCAATTTTCAGTTATTTCTGTATTTTCACATATTAAATTATCGATTTAATTATCCAATTAAATCCAATTATTCGAAATAAAATTTATTCGACTTATAAATTTCACTTATTAATATTTAAAATAAATTAAATATACAAATTTTAATTGACAGAAATTCTGGGTCGTTACATAGGATAGGAGTTCAGGCAGCTAGGAGAGGACAAAAAAGAAGCATAATCGGACGTTAGAAAATGTCTCGATGAACTTCACACTTTATATCGCTAACACGCGCCAGTGCGTCGGGCTAACAGGTGACATGAAAGGTCCCTCCCCATTTACAACCTTGGGAGAGGAGGGCGTTGATCGAGCTTTTCCATGCCTAGTCCGAGTTTTGGTTAAACACCCAGAGCGGGATACGAATCTATACCAAGCCCGTTACGCCATAATTCATTGAGGTTGATCCCGAAGTTAAGATCGTAGCAGTAGTCTCTATTTATTCACCCCAAGAATGAACTATCCCTTGTTTCATAGGAAGATTTCAGTAACACGAATAAACCAGAAAAGTCGCAAGCATACCGCATGCGAATTCAGACCTTAGCCCTTCATCTTTGATTACTATTTGCAACAGCTCGCTCGACTTAATAATAGCTGTCTTACTCGACTTGCTTACTAGCCGCCTTTCTGACTAATATTAGAATTTCACTTATGAATTTAGAGAAATAAATTGAGTACACTAGGAGAACAGTAGTTTCCTTGCTACACATCTTTTTATGAACACGGAATGATCAGCATTCCTTCTCTGGAAACCCATCTATCTTCTTCATAACCAAACTTCATATCTCGAACCAAGCCCGGGGAGACTGCTGTGACGCCCCACCTCTATACACACGCTAGCCAAGAACACTCCGGAGTAGTGCTGTCAACTAGCACGAAGAATAAGGCTGTTGAGGAGCGACCATCCATGTAATTGCTTATCACACGGTGGCTATAAATAATCTTCGGAAACAAACATAGAAATAATCATATCACAAATCAGTCACAGATATCCATATCACAAAGGCGGAAGAAGATATGACTATATAACTAACACATGAAAGTGTACATCAGAGTAGTGGTCATTAAGATCCACGATAATACAAAAGAATAGCAACACGTGCTATACAAAAGAATACAACTATGAGTCTATATCTCAAGTGTATACAACAAAAACTGCTAATCTAAACAGTTAGCCAAAAGTCAGAGTGATGAATCCCTGGGAAGAAGTCAAGCAGAAGCACCTGTAACATCTCGGTCTGACCCGAGTATTATTTAAGAAAATAATAAACGGATCAGTCTAGCTATAAATATCAGATGACATGATATAACATAAAAGATATGGCATAAACATAAACATCCATAACGACATACCACTACAAGTATGTAAATAATGATCAACAGAAGATCAATCAATAAGAGATAATCAATATCACAAGAATCTTCTCAAAGATTCGAAGAGGGCATCATACCCTAAACTTGTACTCATAACAAGTCAATGACATAAATTCCAGAAATCAACACGAGAAATCCAGAAATCATAAAAAGGGAAAGAGGCCTATCACATGACGGTCCGAAGACCATGGGGAGCTACCCCGCATGTGTGAATGGAATCACACAGATTGAGGTCAAGACTAACCAAAAAGCAGAAAGGTATGTGTGAATGGAATCACACAAGTGGTGTCTAGTCTAACCTTGCAATGAAAGAGACATCACGCAATTGCTAGTCTAATTCATAAAGCGATCATCAAGATCAACGAGAAGTGTCAATTACACTAAGCTAGTAAATATAGAAGTTTAGCTTCATGTCCCATAACCACTTGCTTAACTTAAATATTTACGAACAAACTGTAAATCTTCACTAATAAAATTGTCACAAGAGGTTCAATCGAACAAGTCCAAGAATTAACCGACGAAGTGAACGCAAGCGTTTCATACCACTTGTTTTACTAAGTCGTTTAATTAGATTTCTCATCCGAGTGAGGTAAAGGCTTGTATATACTAATAGATTGGAAAACGGTTTAAGAAAAGAGCTTTGTTATTAAAAATAGAGTTGAAATTGTTTGTTAAAATTGATATTTACTACTAGTATCGAAACCTTTATATTATAAAGTGACAAAACACAGAAGCAATTGTAGAAACAATCAGTCACAAAAATCGCATACGGAGATGTGAATAAAATCCAAGGAAATCAGCTCAATGTTTTTCAAATAAGATCCCCTACGGAGGGGGGGTCCAGGGGGGGTGGCAACCCCCCAAGGTGGGGGTGCGGGGGCAACGCCACCGCTTACGGGGTTCGACCTGCCCGGTCAGGTCGCGGGGGTCCAGGGGCAGCGCCCCGACAAAACGGTACGACCTAAGTGAAGGCAAGAGGCCTACAACCTAAAGCAAAATGAGGTCTAACGACCTAAGGGTTCACGCGACCTAACACAATGGCTGAGCGACCTAACTAAGTGCGCGACCTGGTGGGTAAGGAGGTTGAGCGACCTAATGTTCTTTGCGACCTAACGAGGTAGAGGAGACACGCGACCTAAGAAAGTTCGCGGGCTAAGGATGAGCGACCTAGCAAGGTTCACGACCTAACGGAGACGAGGTCATGCGACCTAAAAGTGAAACGACCTAAGGGCGAAAACAAGGTCACGCGACCTAACAGGAAACAAGGTCAAGCGACCTAAGGGGTTATGCGACCTAACGTAACACGGGTCAAACGACCTAAGGCATCACAGGACGAACGACCTAACTTCTTAAGGGACAGGCGACCTAAAGAGGTTCGCGGCCTAATAGGGTTCGCGACCTAAAGGTGCACGACCTAAGGTCTTTCGACCTAGGGGTATATAGGTAACACGACCTAAAGATGTCGCGACCTAAAAATAGAAAGCATGGCCGAACGACCTATCGAAGTAGAAAGGCATGCGACCTAACGGTCAAAAGGCCAACGACCTACGACCTAAAAGTCATACGACTTACGACCTAAAAGCCATACGACCTAACGTGAAACGACCGAACTCCGAAGTGAAGATTCAAGGCAGTGCGACTTAGCGCGATAACACACGAACGACCTAAGGGTTAGGTCACGAGCGACCTAAGTACTAGGTCGTGAACGACCTAACTCCGAACACGCGAAAAATGGTCAGAACGATCTAGGAGCTATCTCGTACGCGACCTACGACCTAAGACCCACACGACCTAACTCCGAACGACCTAAAAATGGCCAGAACGACCTAAATGCAGAAATTTCGCCAAAACGCCAAAAATCGGAGTTTTTCGCCAATCCAATCCAAACCAAAAGCAAATATTCATGCTAAAGTGATAGGGAATCATTCCCAACAACCCAATATAGTTATAGACTAGATTTGTGAGATAAAAATCTCACCTTTGCACCAAATATCAATGAAAATGAAGTTTTAAGCAATCAAGAATCAATCCTTCTTCTATCTAAGCACAAGAAGCTTGAATCCAATGTCTTCTTCTTGAATTTGGAGTAGAAAAATGGATTGCAATTGAATTTGAGTTTTGGAATTTTAATTTCCCATTCCCTCCACCATTAATGCCAAAGCTTGATTAGTTAGGAAATTTATGAAGAGTGAGGAGAAGAGGGTTGGAACTTGGGCTTAATAGGCTAAACTAACCCAAAGTCCAAAGCGGGAAAAGATAGTGAAATTTCACTAACTCCAAACCTATCGATGTTTATACTTAAAAAGTTGTAAATGACATTTCGAACTCAATGGAAGTGGTCTCGAGTCCTAATTTGACCGTTTGCAAAAAGTAGCTTTTCGGACCAAAATCCGATTAACGAGCTACTATTTAAATAAAATATTTAAATACAAACTCGATAAATATGCGGGTTGTTACAACTGCTCTCGAAGTATATTGGATTGGTTGCCTTACCAGAAAACTTTCCCCCTGAGCTCGAATACTTGGTGGAGGACTCATAGAAACCTATTTGTGAAGGTCTCCATGAAGAAAGGTCTTTTTGACATCGTGCTGATGCGGTGACCAAGATTTGTTAACTGCAACTGACAAAATGACTCGTTTAGTTTGGCCACAGGAGCAAACATCTCGAGATAATAAATGCCATAGGTTTGTGTGAAACCTTTTGCCACAATACGGGCCCTCTCGATAGAGCTATCAGCTTCGTGTTTCGGGGCCACCTGCAGCTAACCGTACGTTTGCCTCTTGGTAACGTGATCAGTTCTAAAGTGTCGTTCTTCGCTATGCACCTCCATTTCTTCTATGATAACTTTCTTCCATTGAGGATGATTGAGGGGTTATCGCTGAAACGAATTAAAGGAAGTTTGATAGGACACTTTTTAATAGGGTGTTAACTACAATATCTCTTTTTTTTATTTCATCGTGAGTTGGCATAGAGAAGTCGCTGAAGAATCTTCTACCAAGGCACTGGCCCCTTAGCCGAATAAGACACTGGGAAATGGTTCTCCACTTGTGTGATGTCCCTGAAATTTAGGCAATATTTATTTAATAATTCCCATTAATAATCATTTTAAAATATGTAATATTGATTTGCTAATCTAATTGAAACAGGATTTATCTTTATTAAAACCTAAAATTGTTTAATTTAACAAATGTTATCTTTTCAAAATTTATATTAATGATAATAATTTAATTTGGAAATTTTTTTCTTTTCAAATTAATAATAATTTAATTGATAAAATTTATCTTTTCAAGCTAATTAAAAAGATATTTTATTTATAATGTATAAATATGTGTATACATTATAAATAGGGAGTTTGATTTTAATTTAAATTTAAATTTAATAAGAATGTTTTCAAATTTATAATATATGTGTGTGAATATATATATTGTGAATTGGAGAAATTGATTTAATTTAATATAGAAAATTTTCAATAGCTTAATTAAAAATCTATCTTATATTTTCAAAAGTAATTAAACTAAATATTTATTTTGTTTAAAAATATAATAGTTTTAAATAGTATATTATAATAAAAGTTTAATTTGTTTTCTTTAAAAATGGGTTTTTGAAATAAATTTGGTTTATATATTTTTGTACAATAATTTAGTTTGAAACTTTAAAATAATATTTAATTCAATATCCTTTTCGTTTTAAAATTTTATTTCTTTAAAATTTAGCTTTGGAAAATGTATTTTAAAAAAAATATAAATAAAACATAAAGGTATGTACTTAATAAAGATAATTTGTATATATAAACATTAAAAACTAAATTGAAATAAACATTATAACAAGTTAATATAAATAAGAAATCAACTTAAAAACATTTGAAAAAAGTATTAAATTATTATGATATTTGAAATGAAATATGTTAAGGCAATTAGACCATGAAGAAACACTTGTAAACATTCTAACAACCTAATGTAACAAGTGGCAATGTTCATATATTTTTGAAATATTTGTAAATAGACAAGAAAATTTGGAAATTATTTTAGTTCAAAACTTTCTTCTCTTCTAAAATTGAAATCAGATTTGAAAAAAAAAATTCAAAACCAAAATCTAAAATCTGTCCAAAATCTTCACGCCTGTAATCAAAACTCAGTTCAAAAATCAGTAGCAATTTTCAAAATCAAAAACAAACATTTTTAAATATGAAGTCCTGCAAATCTGAGGTCTTATAAACAAAAGAGAAAGGAAAATTTTCTACAACAACAACTGTAAATCAACTACTGCACAACCTCTTTGGATCTACAACAAGTAATTTCAACTAACAAGACAACAAATTCAACTTCTGGATTAAATTCCAACAATAGTAAATTCAACAGAGAATTCAATTCAAAACTGAAAGTTCAAAATTTAGCTGTTCCAGGATGAAACAATGCTCTCTGCTTCAACGTTGGTGAGTAAACTTTTGATTTAAAAAACAGTTTTCAAATTTGTGATGAAATTCTTGTTGCTTGTGTAGGAACGTAGTTTATAATGCTTGCTTGAGTATCAATGTATGTAAATCAGTATAATATGTATGCAGTGGTCTTTGCATGTTTGTATGAGTGCTTTGTTGTTAGTAACAACCTAAAAGTTATCATCAATAATTTCATATCTCCCTTCATAATCAAAATTAGACATTGATTATTGAAGAGAAAATGTTAAATACATTGTATTCTTGTTTTAAAAAATAAATTCAGGTAAATGTATTTAGTTAATACTCTGTAAAATTTAAAGTTACAGTGAAAATCAGAAAATGGGAAAAATTCAAACTTGATGGTTCTTGAATTCACCAATATAGTTTGATTTGTCTTCAAAAGCAGGAATTTTAAAAGCTAAATCATAATTTTAAAGATATTATTGGGTGAGATATTTGGGTTTGTTCAGAAAGGGCGTTTTGTGTCTTTTCTGATGATCAGTGCATTCCTGAGCATTGAGATTGCTACTGAAGGTGGGGAAGAAGTAGAGGAGTATGGGAAAAATGCTTAATGGATTTTACGAATGGCGAGGCGATGGCGAATGGTTGAGGTAGGTTTTAGGTCTGTGAAGAGTCGACTTTGTTCTCGAGGGCTTTGCAGAGTCATTAGCACTTCGAAGTTCATCGGAATAGTGGGATGGGCTTCAGGGATGGACAAAGAACGTTTGGTCGTGGTTACCCTTCATTCGGTGGTCAGTTCAGCGTCTGATTGAGTTGGATTTTGGTTGATCGGTGTGTTCCAGGTGAGGTCGATATAGCTTGTTTTTGAGTTTAGGCATCGTGGTGATTTTGGTAATCGGAATCGTCTCAAGGGAGGCTCGACGATGTGTTGAAGATAGCGCCGATGATCAGAATCCGGTGGCTACGGCGTACATGTTCATGCGTGTACCGGTTATTCTGGTATGGGTTTGTTCATTGAGTTGGGTAGTGATTTGCTGTGTTTACTCAAAGGGTTATTCGAGTGTGGCTCGGGGAAGAAGCATGAGAGTGTGCTCTGTAGTTAGCTCGAGTTTTTGTTGTTTTGGTTTGGGAAACTGTTTGTAGTTTTCTTTAAAATCATGCTCAGATTTTAAAACTAAAATGAATTTCAAATTTTAGAAGCCAAACTGAAATTTTAGAATAAGTTTTTACTAGTTTTCAAAAGAGGCGTTTCAGGTTTTTAAAACCAAAGCTTGAGTTTACAAATGATTTCAAATTTTAAAGTAAAAGCAAATTTCAAACAAAGTTCTAAGTTTTGCATTAACAATAGTTTTGATTGATATATTTTTACCTTAACAAAATCTTGTAAACTTTGTTCCATAACTGGGTAATTTGTCGAAATTATAAGAAGGGGTAATTTGTTGAAACTAAGTGTGATTTAAGTAAAACAAGTGTTTAGCTCTAATAATCGAAGAATGATGATTTTAATAAATCATATTCAAGCTTTTAAATCAATTTATTTTAAATGGAAGTTAAGAGTTAAATGTAATAAATGTTTTATCTTAATTTAAATCAAGTTTTATTTACAAAAGTAATTAAAGTAAAATTACTTAATTAATTGAGATAAGAAATTTGAGTAATTAAATTAAGGTAAATTAGTTTGTGAAATTAATTAATTATAATTAATTTCTTAATTAATATTTGATTAATCAAAATTAATTAATTTAGAAATAATTAAGTAATAAGTAATTAAGGGGTTAATTACTTAATGTTAAGAAGGTTATTAAAGATAATTACTTAATAAAGTAATTAATTACTTGGTGTAATTAATTAGGTAAATGTGATTAATTTCAATTAATTAATTAAGTTTAATTAATTAAAGAGGATTACTTAATGATTGAATTAAGTATTATCACTTAATGTAATTAATGAGATGTAATTACTTAGTGAAGTAATTAATGGATAATTACTGGATGTAATTAATTAAAGAAAATTACTTGATGGAAAGTGATTAGGGAATAATTACTTAGTGGAAGTAATTAGGTGATGATTACTCAGTGTAATTAAAGGATTAATTAATGTAATTAATCAAGGAGTTGGTTTAATTGAAGGAGTAGTTAAGGGAAGTTAATTACTGATTGTGATTAATCAGGTTTGATTGATGAATGTGGTTAAGTTAAAGATTAATTATTAATTGTAATTAGAAAAATAATTAATTAATGGAAAGTAATTATAAGATCATTAATTAATATAATTAATGATAATAATTAAAGGTTTAATTGATTAATAGCTATGATTAATTATAATATAATTAATCAAGGAAGTGATTAAGGTATAATTAGTTAATGTAATTAATTAAAGATTAATGTAATTAATTATAATTAATTAATTAATGGAAGTAATTAAGGTTAACTACTAAGTGATTAAAGAATATTGATCGGTGTAATTAATTTAAAGGTTAATTACCTAAATGTAATTAAGTAATAATTAATCAAGTGTGATTAATTTAGAGGATAATGAAAGGATAGTTAATCTGTTAATTAAAGATTAATTAATTGGTCTATAAAGTGATTAAAAGTTGATAAGTTAATTAAAAGGTTTGTATTTAATTAATTAATGATTGTTTAAGCAGGATTATGTAATTAATTCTCAAGTAATTAATTTAATTTAAGTTGATTTATATTAATTATAATCTGGATTAATGATTCTTGTTTATAGATGATTGATTGAATGGAATGTTTGTAGTTTGAATAATCCGTGATATGCTATAATATGATATTGATTATAGCTGTGATAAATGTGTGATATTTGTCTATGAATGCTGCTGTGTGAATTCAATGTTTTAAATTGAATTAAATTGTTCGAACTAAAATCACTTGGACATTAAGATGGCATTTTGGATTTCGATGAGACCAGGATTGGGTTTCCAAATTTGGAATTCTGAAAACCACGTCGATCCAAATTAAAAGTTAGGTCGTGAATCTCAAGTGAAGAGTGAAGACTCGAGGTGTAAGGACTATTCGTCGTTAAAACTCTGAGGGTGATTCCAATACGAGTTTAACGGGGTAGTACTTTCAGGTTCAAGATGAAGATTCAGAGTGCAAGAGCTATCGTCGTTAACTTCGAGGGTGATTCCAAAATGAGTGTAGCGAGATAGTGCTTTCGTTTCGTTCGAACCCATAACGAACTTGTATGGATTGAATGATTTCAGAACATCGTCAGGTGGATGATGAGCATTCTAAGATAGATGTGTTCTGTAAAGGTAATCATAGCCTCAAGCCTCATCAACCGGGAATGGCTAAAACAGGGAAGGTGCAGCAAGGCTAAGTGGGTAGCACCCAAGTAGGACGAGATTTACCCCTGTCAAGAGGCTCCTTTTATTCGGCTTACTGTGCAGTTGGCGACGACCATCTGCAGGGTTGTCTTGTTCGAGACTGTCCAGTAAGGGATGGTTCGGCCTTGTGTAGTAGGGGATTTAGGGTGGATCCTTGATACAGTGATCTAGGCCCCGTACTATGACGGGCAGTACCCCAGTAGCCCTACCATTGATGGAAACCCATTCTTCCTATGTGCCCTTTACGGTTTTGATTGTATTACCCACTTTGTGGCTAGTATGCTGGAATTTAATTATGTAAAAATTTCATCTATTACTTATTTACTTGAAAACCCTCGACCCTATTATAATATCATTGGATTTCCTATCAAATGTTTTGGTCAGCGTAAGGTAAAAACTTACATATGTTTATTTGTGGAGAGTCTTACGTGATACCTTTTGTTTTCAAAGGTTTTCAAAGTTAAGCAACTTTAACCCGTTTACTCACACCAGACGAATGTCTGACCCGGAGTTTATTTTCTATTTTATTAAACTCTTGGGTATTCAAATTTTATGAGTAGCTAAGGGATTCAGGTTAGCTTTGACAAGTTCTGGAGGAGATACAGAGCAGGAGGCTTCAACATATAGATATGTAGT
Source organism: Allium cepa (assembly GCA_030765085.1). NCBI lineage: Eukaryota > Viridiplantae > Streptophyta > Magnoliopsida > Asparagales > Amaryllidaceae > Allium > Allium cepa. The sequence continues at coordinate 377,361,885 of CM060942.1, read as the reverse complement.
GGTTCCGCTGTGCTATTGCTGTATCTGTCTATATATGATGTACTTGAGTTGTAATAACTAGACGGATGTTTATAACTCTCTAGTTTGTGTTGTATTAGTTGTATAACTCTGATTTATATTATACTACGTAATTTCTTATGTGATATAATATAATTTATTCGTTCCGCTGTGAGATTCTGCTGATATTGTTTCTTTCTTTTCTACTCTTTTCTCTTTTCTATCCCTTTCGTTCTTCTTAATGATGCACCTTTCTATGGAATGAAAAGTGGGCCGTTACAATTGGGAACATCATAGACTGGCTCCATGACACCGGCAGATGGAAAGGTCGGCTTCCCTAAAAGCTTGGCCCGAATTGAAAGCATTGAACCTTACTTATGGAATTGGAATTCCCTCCTATCTGTATTAGGGCACTCACCCTAATGACTAATGACTTTCATTCCTTCTCTCTAAGCCCGCTTTTCCTTGAATTCGACGATTCAGGAGTTCCACAATCCACAAGTACAGTAGCGAAAGAACAAAAGGAGAATTACAATCGGAAGGTAATGGGGAGACAGGTGCGAAGATAGCAGGCACAATAGAAAGGGTTAAGGGCCTCCAACGCCTCTAAAGTCTAAGCGAAAGGCTTCACTCAGGTAGACCACTCTCCAATATATGGAACATCTATCTATCATTTTCCGTCTTCTGGTGTCACCTTCTCCCAAAAATGTGATGAGCACGCATATAGTCAAGGGCTGTCCATGGGCCTTTCACTTGCGGGTGATGCCCCCAAAGAACATCCAAAGTTTGGCTCGTCCTGTTTCAAGACATTCAAGCACTCTTTCAACCTCAATCTCTAGGTCTTCGATACGCTTTGTGAGCAGTAAAAGCCTATCTCTAATTCAAAAGGGCTTATGCACTCCACTTTCCACAAGGTGTAAAAGAAAGGGCCAAACTATAAGCCTTCAGGTTTTATCACTCTAAAGAGTAACATAATATTGTGGATTTACTTATTTAACTGGAAGAATTGATACGTCTTTTCCAGTTGGTTTAATTTCTTCCCTTTCTCCTTTTCCCATGATACGCATACTCCCGAGGCTACTACGTTGGTGCTGCCAGCTTTTCTTCTCATTTTAGAGTGATAGGCTTCCTCCCATATTGAAAGCGTAGGTAGGTATTTGTTCATTTCTTCTCGACATTTCTTCTTCTATTATAAAGAACTCGTGTTCCTTTATTTAGGTTACCTTGTTTGACTTGCTAAGAAATTGGAAGAGAGCTTTCAAATAGAAACAGCAACTTTCAACCTTACAGAAAGCGTAATACTTAATCAACTTACTTGAGGTTCAATCATCGATTTCACTTTCTTGTTGACTTCTGAGCAAGCTGAAGGGAGAGTCGCAACTATGAACAAGAGCTAGCTACTCCGCTTCTATATCGTTATATGACCTATCTCAGAAGCAAAGGATCTAACTATACTATAGTTACTTTAAGGCTCCCTGCGGGCGTGCCAGTGAAATAAGTCAAGTAAGTATAGATATTAGGCTAATCCCTTAATGGAAAATGAAGGAACTCTCGCTTCTTTTCGCTAATAAGTGCTCTATCGCCCTATCTTACTTAAGCCCCTGTATGAGAAGGACGGAACAGAAAGGAAAGATTCGATGATCTGCCTGTGTCACTCACACGCTCGCTACTGAGAAACTGGCTTCCCAACCCTTCCTGAAGATGAAAAGATTGAATTTTGGATAGCGAGAAAAGAACCTATTAGCCTTACGCAATGACAAGGATTTTTTATGTAAGCTCGTTAAATGCAAAGAAAGAGTCCTTTAATAAAGAGATCGGTCATTCTCACTTGAACTGAACGCTTTCCCTGACTAGAAGTCACCAGTTCCTAGAAGTAAACTTCGAGTACTGCCGTGAATTATTGCTGATAAACATATTTATTCGAGAACACGGACAAAGAGTCTTATTTCAGCAGCTCAGCTGCACCTGTGATCGTTCGACATAGAAAGCCGGCAAAGCCCAAACAAAGACAAAGAAAGATAGCAATCAGTAGGCACGGGCAGGACTAGCGCCTATGGAAGAAGAATGAAAGAGCAAGGTGGCTACTACGAATTTCGGCAGGATCGATGAATGACTGGGTCTCGATGAACTAGAATATACTCTTCCAATCAAACGGAGTTAGAATGATATCAATATGCAGCGATCGCAACACAAACCTAGTAGCCCAGAGCACGAGTCTAGGAAGGGAAAGGCGGAGGGACAGGAGCATCTTCTTTTGAAAGCATGCTACAATAACGGACTTCGCGGGGGTTAAGGTAGGTTACTTGATGGCTGATAAGTCAAGTAGCGAAACCTAAGATTAGATGACTGATTAGATTAATAATTTGTTTAACTGAGGCCCGCCTAAGTCCCATAAAAGAAGGAAGAATAGTCGGAAGCTAGAGAGTCGCTGCCTAGCTACAAACTCAAAAGCCTGGATTTGGCTACTAGTCCTTATTATTCTTATTCTAAAATACCATTGGAGCTCCTTTTCCCGACAACAGATCAGAGATCTTACTTTCTCAAGTCATACGTCTTTTGTTCAGCCAATAGTGTTCTGCTCTACTTATTATTACATGCTAGTGCCCTTCACTTCAACTCATACTACTTTACTTCCGCCATATTCCCAAATCAAAGCTACTTTCTTATAAGAGCAAGGTGCGTAGCAGGCTTGTTAAAGCATGGAAAGGTATCCAGAAAACACAGTAACAGCAATGAGATAGGTGCCCTCTCACATAATACCCGCCAGTAATACTAAGGATTGAAAGAAGCACAATCGGCTATAGGGCAGAACTCAAGATATACGAATAGCCGCAGGCAAGCACCTTTAACAAGCAAGTAGCTAGCTTCCACCTTACTTAACAGCAAGGTGCAAAAGCCTTCGCCTATAGCTTCTACTTAGCAGCCAAAATAAAGTACTCCTTTAACACACAAGTACGCTAGTAAAAAAGTCAGTAAACTACCTGATCTGCTCTTTTTCCCGTTGTTAGCGTCTCGTTCTCCCATTAGGTGGCATGAAAGCTTTGGCTAGAACGCCTTGCTCTTAAAAGCAGCAAGTAAGCAAACCACCTTCTCACGTCTCCAGACCTTCTTTGAACAGGGCTTTTGAACTATAGCAAATAGCCCATTAGTTGAGCTTTTCTCTATGCTGGCTTAACTCTTCCTTTTATGCTTCCCTACGTGGAAAATGAATCAAACCAGTTCTCCCTCTCTTGGAGCGAGAGTACAATAGAATTCCCTCTCCCAGAAGGAGAGTACAATAGAATTCCCTCTCCCTACAGGTAATCTAAATGGTTATTGTCTATGCTCGTATAGCATAAAAATGATTCATTGGGAGGACCATGAGAAATCCACTTCGTACCTTCGTCATCAAAGCCTCTTCGCTACTCTGAACTCTACACCTATTTTGTTCTATCTTGTACTCTCTTTATTTTCTTTTCTTTCTAGTGCTACATTCCTTGTTCAAGTCGGTATGTAGTAAGTAAGTAGTAAGTAAGTGAAGTGGCAATTGGAAAGGAGAAATAAGGCTCATTTCACGTATATCTATTTCTTCTACTTTATTCTTTTGTAAGGTTCTCTTTTGATATGTCAAAGCAACGGTTCTCTCTAACCTTTTCTTACTCGCCTTACTTGAAACCTGTCCGTTATTCTTTTATCTATAATCTGAAAACTTCTCACCACTGTGCCTTCTGTACTTTTCGGCTCAAGCAAGAGTCGTAGTGACTGGAATAATAGGAAAGCCACCTTAATAGGTCAAGCAAGTAATTTGAATAGAGATTATGAACGCCTTGGCCTTAGCTGTTTGATTAATTGTTCTACTAATGTCGAAGTCGTTTCGTTAAGTCGAATTGAAAGGTAGATTTTGTCAGTGATTAAATGGAAAGGTGGAGCAGGTCGGGCTTACTCTTTCACTTTTAGGCTAATTAAAATCTAAAACAAAGGCGACTAAAGGGAAAGGTATGTAACTGTGAAAGATGGGATTTAGTCAACAAAGGAAATTAAAACACTCTCTTCATTTTGTCCACAATGATGAAAACCAGATCGAACTGTCAAGTCCTTCACTTCATTGTTCAAGCTCTTTTTCATGGATTAAATTCATACAGAATGCTTTCCTATTCAAGACATACACTACCAATTTATTTGAAGCTACTACCACAATACAATAACTGCTCTGGCTTGCTTGTTTTGGTTACTAGTTGTGGGGTTTTTAAACCAGATAAAGGAGAGATCCGGTTGGGCTTGCTAGCGATGGGAGATTAGTCACCGTAAGACTTGCTGGCTTGTTCCTTTAGAAGGTTGCTAATACGTATGGCCTATAGATATAGCTGGAAGACGGAGTATTATGCCTATTCAACATGTTCCGATTGTGATACAATTCCATTGCCTGGTCCTATTCATGTTCATGCTTACTTATATGCCGAAACGGTCAATAAATAAGGACTCCTATCCTAGGTCTGAAACTCGGGCTGCTTGCTCCTATAAAAGCTCATACGATGTGTTTACTACTCCCCTCCCGATACGAGTTATTTCCTTACCGTTTCCTCATCCCGATTTCAGGAAGCACTTCAGTTGTTCCAATAAATATAAAGATTCTTTCACAGAAGATCTAGAGGCCGAGCCGATTGGACCTACTTGAACAATCGCCCTACTTGATCAAGACGATTAGCAAGTCGACCAACTCGTTTACCATTGTTCGACCTAATCGTAAGATAAGACTATTCCCATTTAGCTTCTTTGGTCAATTCAAACTGTTCACTCTTAGTTGACCATTTGGCTGGGGCCATGATCCTTAAACCTATCAGCTCGATCAACCAGGTACGTAGATTTGATCGAAAACACAACTTTTCTATACGGAGCCCGCTTGAGTTTAGCCTCCTCCACAAGTCAAGGCAAGTGGCCCTAGTACTGCTTTTGTGCACTATGATCATAATATATCTTCCAAAGAACTTGGAAGTATTTGCAGCAGAGTCAATGCGGTCTGTAACCTTGGTTATGTGCAATGGCACATCCATCCCTAGTCTAGGATTGGGCCGAAATTGGGGTAGATGGGATATCCACAGGTCGTCCCACACCTTAATGGATCGACCTCACTTTGAGACATGATCACTTCTCGGGTAGATTTTTCACCTTTAACATACCTTTCCGGCGCCATGATGAAATAGGAGCCCTAGAGGCATGAAGAAAGGAAGTATTTCCTAGGTACTTTGCCTTCAGGGCCCTTCCGCGATCCACTCTTGAGGCTACATTCCAACAAAGTTTAGCAATTAATGCCCTAATTAGATCGAATGTACGTCATAATCCAAGGCCCTACAACTGGTTTACAGATGGACTCCAAAGCATTCAGCTCTGTTTATCTTCCTTGAACCCCCGCCAGAAGTCCTTAAGGCTTTTCTCAATGTACGCACATAAAGATTTGGGAAACAAATAAGTGGACTAATATAAAAGGGGGCTGGTATAGTGGATGAAACTGCCCTAATAAGTGTAGTTCGTCCCGCTTGCAAGAAAACTCAAGCTTTCCACCCTGAGACACTCTTTACCACTCTTTCTATCGATGAAGCCTCTAAAGGGCGGTAGACCAAAGTCGTTGGTTTGTGGTGAAGCTTAGTCTTTTCGTTGGTAGTGCCCCAATTCCTATTCAACTATCTCGGAGCTATACTCTTCTTTGTTTTGTCTGGGCCATGTCAGTATGTTTTTTGGAGCTCTTCCCGATTTGCTAAGGAATGAATAATGAAAAAGTAATTCATTGCAAAGAATTAGTATACCGGTCTCTCGCTTTCTTATTATTTGAGGTGTGAAGCGTAGTGGACTGTATTGAAAATCTTAGTATCCTGTCTCTTTGGCTATTAAAGATATACATACCAATAGAAACTCCCAATTCATATACCTCCCAATTAATATATTGGCACCTCTGTTACAGAATTAATGGTCAATTCATTAGAAGACGATTCAGTGCACTAAATTAAAGAGACGATTGAAAATACCATTTGTGCTAGCCAGTTCCAAATCATATTGAGGAAGAATCAAAGTCTTATAGCATAGCTAAGATCTATGCCTTTCACTTTCGAGTAGCTTTGCACCTCGAGTTCTAGTAACTAGGAAGGGAGACTTTACTTTCTAAGTAGATGCGTCGAATCGAGAAAGATCTTATTAGCATATTCAAATTTGATTGATAAAGGCTTAGATTATTATCCCAATACTCCATTCTCGAAATGGTGTGTTTCCTGATTGAACTGTCCAAATCCTCTACTCACTCCCTTTCGATTATCCATTGAGTCTTACCCTGGAGTTGGTATAACCCCTCTATATCTTATTCCACCTTCCCTACCCCTACCTCACTTGTTTAGGCCAGCCTTAGTCCTTCCCACCATTCTAGACATCGATTAAAGTCTCGTTGGTCTCCTCCTCTTCTATATCCCTCCTAATTAATATACTGGTCCTCCCTGCGCCAGAGAGAGTATAATGATTATAAAGACTCGAAAAGCCTCTCCGCTACCGATCCACCCTATAAGGTCTTCCACCGTCTTAGCAGACCGGGTGCTTTTGTTTCTAACGTAGCCTTTTTCCTTCCGTAGTCATCTACCAATTAAGAAGAGGGTCATACCAGTAATGATACTAGTTGGAAAATATATATCATTGTAATAAGTGCTTCACTAGGTATGTAAGTCTTCCCTCGTCTTAGTTAGCTTTGCATTCTCAATTGATAGATTCGAATCTATTACTAAGTCATTAATGGCTAGTATAACTGAAGTGCAACAGCAAGTTCAACAAAATAGTGCCAGGCGGAGGGAGGAGATGGAGAGCGTTATCTCATACTTGCTTATCTATTTGCATATTAGAGTTCACTTGCGGGAGCTTCTAAGGAGATAAAGCACAGCGTCCCCACAACTCGCTTACGACACAGGAGGGTAGAATAAATAATAGGGGAATCGCATTCTCTACCATAATATGAGCATATTGCATTGTCTACTGGCTCAGCTGGGGGAAAATGTCTCTCCTTCTCTACCAGAAGATTCTCAGACTCACTCTTCGATAGCGGGCAAATGCCCTACTTGGTGCAGGGGAAGAACTTCTATTTGTTACTGACTCATGATCATCTTCATTTATCTGACCTCATTAATCCAATGTTAAGGGTAACCAAGGGTTCTCTCTGCCTCCTCTAGTTAATGGGCCGTGTGTTCTTACCTATAATAAGAACCTTCGGAAGGAAACACATTCTTATGTGTTTTCTATGAATACTTTGTTTTGGTCAAAGGAAATGGTATAGCCGAGATACCATCTCTCTAAAATATCTCTTAAAGAACACCAAACATAGAGGGGTTTGGAGCTGTGCCCTATTAACCTTGCTAGGTAGTTCGAGAGTCGACATGTCTTGAGCTACACATTGGGAAATCCAGGAAGGGGAACTAAATGCTCAAAATTGAATTTCTTTCTTTATTTTCTTTTTCAGTGCGGAATAAGTAGTTAATTGAAGCCCGCCAGGAGGATATCTAGGAGGAAGCCTTCCCAACTTTACTAGGATGGCAGCTAGGTACCCAGGAATCTTGAATAGGGAACAAAGTTAGAACGTTATGCATTGGCTTGACCGGAGAGATCTGACCTGTAAACCTCTTTATATCTTTCGTATGACCCCGCTAGTGAGTCTATTTGCTAGTTTGTCCTTTGGGCCTCCCATAAATTGTATGTTCGACATAGCTAGAAATTACGATCAAGGATTATTCTATCAATCACCATCTACTGAAGAAAGTCTCTTTGAAGTCTTTTTCAAATCCAAAATTTCAGTATCTTCACACGAATTAGTGAATTAGGCAAGGTTCTTTGCGCATAATAAGAAAGAGTGGGTCAAGTCAATCTCTAACCCTACCCGATTCTTTCTTTCCAAGAAGAACTATATTTCTTTTTAACTGAGCTGCATTTCCAATCCGTTTCGTCAGTTTCGTACCCAAAATAATATAAGGTGGGATTTTGCGTAACACTATATTGAAACCAAAGAATAATCTTACCTCTCTAAGTCGATCTATTATTCTCTTTCCCTCCAAACCTTCCTAGTTGAGCTTCCACCGCCCCTAAATGGGAGCACATCCGTAACACAATGAAACAACTTACGGCTCATGGATACCCCTTCTTTTCTTGAGCCAGAGTTTGGCTTTTGCGGTATCTATTTCAGTATCAGATCGAGTTGATAGGCTACGCACCTTGGCAAAGACGGTTTACTTCTCTTTCACTTCCGTACTTCTATATCTTCTCTTTAGCTTATTAATTTAATTGGTTACAAAGTCTTTCCCTGGCATTGGCTAAAAGAGAGTACCTACCTCCAACACTGACTTCTTAGTCGAGTAGTCCGCAAGGCTTTGGTTTTCTCGAAACTGGCCACTCCTTATGATACGGCATCTCAACCCTCGATCTAAGAGAATCTGAGAACATATTAGATGAGGGAAACTCAGATAACTGGAGTGATTGGCCTTCGTGCATATCCCCATCGATCGGAACTGGCAACAGATCTTTCAGCGGATGTAGCAGCGGATCAATATCAGCTGTGTTCAACTCCCGCTACTGGGTCAACTCCAAACCAACATTCGAGAAGGGAAGCCAAAATACTTCTTGAACAAAACTACTTCTTTCTTTTCATCGATTGACTAATTCCCCTCGAAAGAGAATCTCGCTGGATCAGCTGAAGAAGAATTCAATTCTTCCTATTATAGATCGCTGCCATCTCATGAATTGGATTTGAACCAATACCTCCGGGCGAATTTCCTTTTAATCGATCGTGATCCCACCCACCCTCTTTTCCTTAGACAAGCATTTGGCACTGACTTTCAAAGATTGAGGCAGCGATCGATAAGCACCTGAAGCACCTCTACATAATAGACGCTATTGAACCCTTGCGAGGAGAGTGAGAATAACATGTCTTGAAGAAACACCGCGTCCTCCACGTCATGATGGAGATGGGCGGTGACGTCTTGAATAGACAGTTGCGGAGGTAAGTTCACATTCTGTGACAATAAGAGATCTTCCAACTTATCATCAATCAGTGCCTTTACACCATCAAACCCAAAATCACTAACTGATTCTTCGGTTTTCGAGGACATCTTGTGCAGACAGCGTCCATAGCATAGCGATAAATGGATAAAGGCATGCAAAATCTGTTCCCCATTATAATAGATACGATAATAAGATCTGTTTTTTGCATATGAAAAAGCCTCGATTGAAAATTATGTTAAACTCCCTCATCATCATAGATACGGCAATGCGCTTTCTTTTAAAGAAGCATCTGGTTCACTCTTTCTTTCATGAGTTAACCCACCCTTTTCTTTTAAGGATTTGAGTAATTTGGGATTTATACTACTTGGAATTGCTCTCTCATATTGTGCCATTTTTTCTAGTGGCACTCGATCACTAAAGCCCTTGACAGCAGCATAAACCATTGCAATTTGTTTTTCAATTGGAAGTGTTGAATATTGTGGTTGTTTGGGCACTTCTGTAAGCCTTGCACCTCTATTGGGCAATGCCTGAGTCGCTGCATCAAGGTCCGAGCCAAATTGAGCGAAGGCGGACACTTTGCGATATTGTGCAAATTCTAGCTTTGAACTACCGTGGATTTGTTTCATAGTTTTCAACGGAGCGGCAGACCAAATGTGATTGACATATAAGCCAACGTTAATTGCAGGTCTAATTCCATGATAAAAGAGCACGGTTTCGAACAGATTTGCCCATCAGTAATGGGGATCACATTATTGGGGATATAGGCCGACATGTCTCCACCTTGTGTTTCAATGAAGGGTAATGCAGTCAACCAACCTGCACCTCTCTGGTCCGATCAGTTAGCGGCTCTTTCTAAGAGACGTGAATGTAAATAGAAAACATCCATAGGGAAAGCCTCATGGCCTGGTAGTCGGCATAACAATAATGACATTTGTCGATATGCCACTGCCTATTTAATAAGAGCATTACATATTATTAATGCACATATGGAATTATCATAGAAATATTCCCCCATGGCACACCTAGAATATGGGGCCAGAAATTGCAGTGGAGCAGGATCTAAAGCGATGGCTGCTACAAGAATGGAATATTCCAAAACATTCGCTTCAATTAGAATTTGAACTAATTGTGCCACAGTCGATCGTTTCTATCCAGTCGCTACATAGACACAATACAATGTCTCACTCTCAGAGCTTTCATTCATTTGCTTTTGGTTTAATATAGTATCGATGGAAATAGCTAATTTTCCAGTTTGTCTGTCCCCGGTTATAAATTCACGTTGACCACAACCTATAGAAACCATGCTATATATTGCTTTTAATGCTGTTTGCATGGGTTCATGCACAGATCTACGCTCAATAATCCCTGGGGCTTTCACTTCGACACATCTTCGTTCGTGATTGCTTAGAGACCTTTCCCGTTCAACACATCATAACCTCACGGCCTAACGTGGCCTTTCCCACATGAACATCCACAATGGATCCAGTGCGCTTGACAAGGTCCCCTTCTTTAATAGTGGTATCACTACCAAAGACAACAATACCTACATTCTCATTCTCAAGATTTAAGGCTATTCCTTTCACACCGCTGGAAAATTCAACAATTTCCCCAACTTGAATCTTGTTCAATCCATAAACTCGTGCAATCCCATCTCCAACTGAGACTAGTCGACCTATTTCATATACTTGAAAGTTCGTGTAAAAGTTGGCCATTCTAGTTTCTAATAGAGTTGTGAGTCCCACTGCTCTAGGTGAGAATTCCATACTAAAAGAGGGAAAGTGGGGTAAGTGAAATTATTTAGATGTTGGTAATGAGAGAAAGAAGCTCGGTTGCTTCCAACCAAAACCAGCTCTACGAACCATGCTGGAGCAGGTCGGCCAAGATCAGGGCCAGATCCATGGGGTCTTGAATCGCTTCTTCCCCAATCACCTCTCGGGAAAATTATGGGATGAACCATTCTACTGGCAAGGCCAGTCCGCTTGCTTCCAACAAGCCTTTCGATTTTTCCGTTATGTTTTTAAGAAGATTCGTAGGAGAATCTAGAGCAATCAGGGATAGATTAGGATCATCCTTGGAAGCGGATGAAGCCTCAGAAGTCTCCGTCTCAGGGATGCTCTCTGGAGTAACTCGATGAGATGAAGATGTTGTTTCATCATCCAGTTTCGCTCGCTTGGAAGAGGGAGAGAAACCCTTGTTCGTTTCAACTCCCCTATAAGAAAAGCATAATTGAGTACTATGGTAGTACTCGATAGCCAGGCGACAAGTGTCCATAAGAAAGAACTTTGGGGTAAGTGAAATTATCTTTTTGAAAGTTAGTACAAAGCATGAACGAACCCTTATCTATGAAGACTTCTTCTTTCTATGATCTTTTTCTCTTGCAGAATGGAACGCTACTATATCGAGGCATGGGAAGACCAATCCAGAGAGGAAAGAGGTGTTTTCCAATTGGTTATTCGACGCCAGGCAGCGTCGAAGGCGTGTGCTCGGGTCTTATTGATGAATAAATCCTATTTGTCAACTGGATCGAAATCCTTGACTGACGCTATTCGAGGCCTGTCATCAAGATGTGGAGAAGTAGAGACTATAATACCGGGGTAAGATAATGAGTATTCGTACATCTCCCAATTGATATACTGGGGCAGCGTTCGTCCCTCAAAGAATAGAACAGCTGCGCTACCTCCGACCATACAACTTCCCTTATGTCTTCCCGAATATACTTGATCCTCGGCATCTGTATGCGTCTTAACCTTTGAATTTGGTGTGTTAAGCATAAAGAAGACAAGTATATTAATTGCCCCATTAATAGGACACATCTCAATAAAATCATTCTCAATTCTGGTTGACCCCTAATATACTGGGCTCAACCATAAAGTAGAGTAAAATGTTGACTTCTTTTATATACTTTGAAAACTATCTCGGAGACTGGGACGCCTCTCCCTATGACTAGACTCTTAGTGGAGTTGAAGTGTCTTAATGCTAGTACCTAGTCTAAAAGCGACTAGTGTCCGTCCGTTTGGCCGGCTTAAAAATAAGAACCTGGCTCGTCGGGTTTTCATCGAAGAAAATACTCCCATCCCGACATTGCCTTCCATCTCCATCTATTAGATGATAGATCATCAGAGGTAGCGAAGCTCTATGCGACCAATGGAAAAATCTGGAGAAAGGTTGAGTGACCAAGGGTAGTAGGTGCTAGTATATTAATTCGGGAGGTGACCAACGGGAAGAGGGATTGAGGTGCGTAGCCTCGCACTGTAGGATAAGTAAAAGTTGCAAGAGGTCGGAAACTAGGAACAATCCAAACCCACTTTTCGGGAGGAAAGAGTATAGAGGGATATTGGGACTGTTGCTACGACCATGTCAACTAATGATGCTCTCGTCCCCGTCTTAGATTCTTTCTCTATATAGCAATATACTCGCATACCCTTTGTGGCAGATTATCACCATTGGACAAGCTTATTATATAAGACATATCTACAGAGGCTTATGATAAAGGATTCAATCTAAGGCTTTTTCCTATCTCGCGTATCCGCTTTTCTTTTCGCTACCTTGTCCAGAGCCATCTAGCTTTCTCAAATGAGCCGGTTGCTTGTTCTCGTGTTGCTGGGGTGCTTGCCTTGATTCGACACGACGTGGCTTGCCTAGTTCTAGATGTCGCATCAGTGGAATCCTATTCTCTACTTTCTTTTTCGAGGCTGGACGGGATCGGTCTGGGATTTTTGAATCTGAAGCCGAGGATGAGCGAACATAACCCGACTATGTGAAAGAGGTGCATAACGAGCTAAACAAGATTCCTCCCCAGGTGAATCTAACTTTGTAGTTATAGAGAAAGATAGCGCGGCATAAACTTTTTGCAAAAAACTTCTTAAATCCGAGCTAATTTAATTAATTACTTATTATAAGTCATTTATCAATATTCTCGATTTCTAGGGAAATCTTATCAAAAAACATGGGTTGGCATCAATTAATTCGGATAATGGAAATAGAGAAGTTCGATGCTTAACACATTAAAGTCAAAGGTAGCTACTAATATAGAAAGGGGAAGTGCAAGAGAAACCAGGGGCCAACTGGATATATAGGGTGGGTATACCAAGTTGGGTAGAAACATCCGACCCGATATTCTAATTGCGTGAGCTAATAACCAAGACCAGATTTCGCTCATGCCCAGCATCCCACCATTCTAGATAGAACATTTCCCGGCCTCCTTTTTACTAGAAAGTGCTATGACTTGGGAGTTCCCTGGCTAGGTATAATTAGTTTGGATCAGCAATGAATAGACTCGGTTTGAATACTGGACATCTAGAGGAGGTAGTTCTCTCCCATTGCCCTGGTATCGTTGGGCGTTCAGTCACCTTATTCGTTTCTCTTCCCCAAAATAGTGTGAGCCCCCTGGAGTCTGTATATAGGCTGTTGTCTAAGGAAGTTTGTTTCTTTCCTCACTTCGCTCGCTTAAGCCAAGGCGTAAGGTGCCCTTTCTTTCCAGACAATCCCATGTCTTAAGCTTCCATCTGAGAGAAAGAGATTAGTACTGACATGAAATCAAGCCAAGAAACAAGACCATGGTTCCAAGGAGGATGAGAACGGAATATTTCAATAACAAGCAAGCCCAAATGAACATAAAGGCCTTGTCATGAGCTGGACTCGAACCTGCACTTCTAGGATCCAACAAACTTTCATTTTTTCGCGACTTTGGTTACTCGGTTCACCTGTAAGCTACATCTGATTCGGGGGTCGTTATTTTTCCATTCCGAAGGCGAATAAAATTTTGGATAATTGCCTCAACAAAATTAATATACTGGCGGAGTCATATCTAAAAAAACTGTCCATTCGTTTTTTTGGTTAGTAAGTCATTCTCATTCATCGTCATCGCTACTTATTTATGCATTCTCCGTTTGATCCGACCATTCACTCTGATCTTTCTTCTGTTAGGTTCTTAGTAGTGCGACCTTTTCTTCTTTTACTTCACATAGCTTTTCGTCTCTTTGATAGTAGGAAGTTCTCCAAAAGTATGAAAAGCTGGAGGACTTTGTGCCATCCATTCAAGTGTGGTTGAATTCTTCTCTTCAACAGCTCAAGGGCTTAGAGCACATTTAGCATTGTTTCCACTGCTTAAAGTGATTGTGTTGACCACGAAGAAAGAACGAATCCTAACTACGGATATGTAAAAGCCAAAAGTGCTCAGAGCATTCCATCTGGCGTAAGCATCTGGATAATTTGGAATGCTACGTGGCATACGCGAAAGCCCTAAGAAATGCATGGGAAAGAAGGTAAAATTCACCGCGGAAGAAGTGATCCAAAAATGGATTAGACCTAAATTTTCCGGGTATGTCCGACTAAAGATTTTACCCACTCAATAGTAAAATCCTACAAATAAAGCAAAAACCGCTCCCATATAAAGTACATAATGGAAATGTGCCACCACATAATAAGTATCATGTAGAGCAATGTCTAGCCTAGACTTCGCTAGAATTATTCCTGTGAGCCCGCCTATAGTGAACAAAAAGATGAACCCTACAGCAAATAACATGGGTGCTTTGTATTGTACCGAACCTCCCCACATGGTAGCAATCTAACTAAAGATTTTGATTCTAGTAGGGACAGCTATGATCATGGTAGTTGCGGTGAAGTAAGCACGCGTATCAACGTCCAAGCCCACAATAAACATATGATGAGCCCAAAAAAGAAACCCAAGAGCACCTATACTGGTCATGGCATAAACCATGCCTGATAGTCGAAGACCGATTTTCCCAAAAAGGTCGATACAATATGACTAATAATACCGAATCCGAGCAGAATGAGAATATACACCTCTGGACGACCGAAGAACCGAAAGAGATGCTGATATAATATGGGGTCTCCCCCTCCTGCAGGATCATAAAAGGTTGTATTAAAGTTTCGATTGGTTAATAACATTGTAATTGCCCCCGCCAGTATCGGAAGTGATAATAAAAGTAGAAATATTGTCACTAGAATGGACCATACAAAAAGGGGTAATCTATGCATAGTCATTCCAGATCCATGCATGTTGAAGATAGTGGTTATAAAATTGATAGAACCTAAAATTGATGAAACAACTGATAGATGAAGACTAAAAATGGCTGAATCAACTGCTCCTCCAGAATGGCGGGTAATACCACTAAAAGGCGGATAGACCATCCACCCAGTGTCGCTATCCACTTCTACTAAGGCTGAGCTTAATAGGAGCAAGAGACTTGGTGGTAACAACCAGAATGATATATTATTTAATCGTGGAAATGCCTTGTCAGGTGCACCAATCAGAATCGAAACAAACCAATTACCAAATCCACCTATCATCATTGGCATCACCATAAAAGAGATCATTAAAAAAGCATGAGCAATTATTAAAACATTATAAAGCTGATAATTCCCGCCAAGAATTTGATCGCCGGGTCGGGCTAATTCCATACGAATCAGTACGGAGAAGCATGTGCCCATCACTCCAGCAATGGCACCAAAGATGAAATAGAGAGTACCGATGTCTTTGTGGTTAGTAGAGAAGAGCCATCATACCACCATATGAGGAAGGAGAAGTGGCATATCGCTAACCGGTCAACCCGCTGGTGTATATCCCGGAGTACCGAGAAGTACCTATCCCTTTACAGGAATTGAACCCATTTCTTCGACATGACAAGACGATGTCCTAACCACTGGACGAAAGGGACTAAAATGAAATTCCAGCTACGCTACCCAATTAATATCCTGGCATAGGAGAATAAGCAACCTACGTTGACGAAAGATTGGATATTGTCCTACTGATTTTCCTTTACGCTTTAGAAGATTGAATCACAACTTGTTCCATTCTATCTAAAGGAAGACTCTTTAAGGGCCCAATATCTTAATAGCACCTACCTACTCACAAACAAGAAAGGAGGTGAATGTCAACCTTTTTCCATGATTAGCCTTCGTTTATTCTGAATCTCTTCTTCTGGGGCGTAGCATGTTATCATCAGGTTCTTGATGCAGATCAGCCATCTTTGCATCTGAAATTGAATATAATTTTCATTGCTATTGAGTAGCATTGGTCCTAGGCCTTATCTATCTCTTGGGATTGGCATATCATCTTCCCTATGTGGAACAGTGCCTATATGAGAATCCGCATATGGAATAGTATCTCAATTGTACCGCGTCACTGAAGTATTAATTGATCACAGGTTTCCCCAGTATACTTAGGGCATCCACCGTCCCCACGGCTGCTTCTCTAAGACATTTGGCATCTGTCTTAACTATCTCCGCCGCGGGCGGTGTGTGTAAGAAAGGGCGCGCTAGTATACATGAAGAAGGCTAAGGTGTATTCTTAAGTTACAGTCTTGTCCTGACTAAGTCTTTTGTTATCGAGAGGCTCGCCTGCTACAAAAAGAAAATCACCTGGCATGATCAAGACATTTTCGTCTTCTTAAATGAGGAGGATAATTTCTTTCGACATAAGGAACATGATGAACAAGAAAATCTCTCGGCAATCGATTTTGGACTGGAAGAGGATGAGTATGAAGATGATGGCCAGTATATTAGGGCTATTATGACATCTAATATTTCCTGAGAGTATATACCAAAGTACGCGAATCGGAACCAAAGAAGTGCCCTGAGGCGCGTAGCGAGATTTTTGATACTGGGTGAGGTACTCTGGGTCTTTTGATGGAGTTCTTTTAAGATAAGATGTGTCACTCAGGAAAAAGGTTCATACATTGTACCGTACCTTTCTGTGTCAACAACTGTAACTCGAGCGCATCCGGCAGCTATGGACCTACTCTGATTGCTTACTCTGGAATTCTTGCAGGCCCTGAACGGGTCTAAAATAGAAGGCCCCTTTTGTGATGAGATTTCGTGGTAGAGATTGTTTTCCGCTACAAATTCCCTGTTCTGCTAGTTGGTTTTGGGTTTAACTTGACATACGCCTATGACTTCTATCAGGACCATGACCTGAAGATTGCAGGCTAGTTACCCAAGAAATGGGGTAAGAATGTCTTCTAGAAGCACAATGTACTACCTACTATTCCTTCTTTCCTTAGTTATGGAGCAGACGATTTTGAACGGAGAATGCAAAATAGAATCATCATCAGAATTGTATGATGATATTCCATCTAGCTGGGGTTGGCTTTCTCTCACTAGGAAAGGGGGAGACCAAATTAAGCAGTTGAATGGGGAAGCAATATTAATACCTTGCACGGATACCATTCCGAAGCAATGGAAAGAAGGCACCACAACGTAGTCAACGAGAAGAATAGCAAGGAAGAGACACTCTAGAGGGAAAGGAACTGTCTAAAAATGAGCTCATTCAAGAATCTCCCATTAGAGACAATTAATTTGAGGAAGGAATAGTAAGATATGACTCAGTAGTCAGTTCCCCTGTGCAGGCCACAAGCGAACCAAGTTTACTGACTCGCTAAGATTTGGTCTTCCATAGTAGTGGGCTCGATGTACTCGATGTACAACAGATTGTGAGAAATGCGGATTACAGATCTTAAGGCTAGGATTAACACTAGACGGGGGGTGAATAGTGTTAATAATGAATTACTAAATCTTTTTCGATTTTTAGACACCGATGTATGCAATACAAAGACACAGATATGATCACAGAAACAAACACAGATGCAGAAATAAAATAATAGCAGTAAAGGAAAGAACACACCAAATTTTATACATCCAGTCCCGCAACACAAGTACGGATTTCCTTTCAAAAGCAATTGTACAATTACACCCTCGGTTTCAAGGCTACGAGGTACACCCTCCAGAATTTCGATCCTCTGGGTAGAGATACTTGATTTCTGGGCCACAAGTTTACCCAATTGATTTACCAACGCTACAATCAAACCTTTTCTCTTTTGATTGATTTTCAAGGCTACAATCACACCTTTTCTCGCTTAATAGATTAAAAAGAAGTCTATAACTCCGAATAGCACTGAGAATCTTGTAGAGAGAGTGATAGAGAATCAAACTAGAAGTAATCAAGTTCGATTCAATGTTGATTTCGGCAGAGTAATGATAAGAATATGTATTAAGAAAAGTGTAAGAAGAAGAGGAGTGAAAAACCAGAAAATCTGATATAAAATTCGTTGAAACTAACCCCTATTTATAGAAGAACAACAGCCATGCCCATTCGTGAAGAGTTATGGCGAATAGACACTTCTTTTGAAATTTAAATTTTGAACTCAACTGACACAATGTTGAGGGGTATATAGGCATGTCGACATCCTAAAGGATTTTTTGATGTTTTGATTTTCTTTGAAAATAACCTTTATCTTAAATTAAAACTAATTTAAACTTTATAAATATACTTGAATATAGTTAAAATTCATAAGTAAATATAGAGAATAATATATATATAATTTAACTCTAATTTTATATTTTAAATCTAAGTATAAACATCTAAAAGTTAAATATTATATTAAAAGACAGTTTAAAATCAAGAGTAATTTGACTTTGAAATTAAAGACAATTTTGAGGCTAAAATTATTTAAAATCAGGATAGAGCGTTTTGACTCTTTTAAAAGGAAAGTTTTGAAAACATTTTGAAACCAGGATATAATTTTGAAAAATCATTTTGATTAAAAAGTTAGCGGATACAAAACAATGCTCCACTAGATTTTTCGTAGGTTCCATCCTACTTAGGGTTCCATCCCTTTAACAGGCTCGAAGTGGATTCCATTCCACGAATAAATTGGATTTTAAGATGCCAGTGCTTTTTTATGAGTTTTAACAAAATCCCTAATAATAGAAAATACTTAACTTTGAAATCTTGTACTTTTGATAATCTTGATACTCATGAGTCTTCTATCTTGATATCTTGAATCTCTATACTGTACAGTCTTCTTCTTAGTACCTGCACGGTTAAATCCTTCATATATATATATATATATATATATATATATATATATATCTAAACTTATAATGTTAGTATTTATATTTTATAATCTATTCTAAGGTTGTTGTCATCAAAACCATCATTTCACGGACTAACAATCTCCATATTTTTTATGATGACAACCTTTGTTTATTAAATTTACTTCTATCCTAATAACTCCCCCTAAAACTAATAACTCCCCCTTAGTCTATGCCTAACTACCCTATTTTATATTTCTCCCCCTTTGTCATCAACAAAAAAATTCACCCCCCCCCCTCATTCTTCAATACCTATATTGATAAACTATACAAAGGATTATATAGATTAAGAAATAATTATACTTATGAACATGATAACTAATCAAAGTCTATATACATTTCAATGCATATATATATATATATATGTGTGTGTGTTTTTACAAAAAATTTCAAACCAATATTAAGAAACCAATCCACATAGAGTATCAATCCAAACCAAATCAATTCAAACAAATCAAACAAAGCAAACAAATAAAAATCAAACGTTACATGGAACTTCCACCCATCCTTCTTCTCCAAAGATTGGGTCTGCCTTAATAGCATCCCAATTATCATTGTCATTGGTGAAAGAGACAGGAGGACGTGCTTCGTTATCATCCTTGTATAGAGAGGAGATCATCCATCGTATCGCATCGAAGTGCCTTTCTTCTTTCTTGATCATCTGCATTTGAATCAATTCTAAGTGACACTGGTTTTGAAGAATAAACGAGAGAATATTCTTGAACGGATTAAGAGTTTCTTCAAGATTTTCGGATGGATTGTGAATAGGATTAGCCATAGTTGAATTTATGAAAGAAATAAAGGATATAAATGATAAGAAATGATTTTCAGTGAAGAATTCTGGAAGAAACGGGTATTTATAGGTGTAGAAATTCGTTTGAAATGAATAGACATTTGGTAGTTATTCAAATTTCAAATTCAAAATCAATTGTCATTTCTGACCAGTACATGTCGACATGGTCATATAGGGGATGTCGACATGGGTCAGTGAAAAATTATGACTAATTTGATTTTGTAATATCCCGGAATTTTGGACAATATAAATTTGATAATCTGTGTTTTAAATTTATATTGAATTGATAATTTTTGTTAATAAATTGGATTTGATTCTATAATCTTCTTTATTTAAATATTTAATTTGTGAATTTATTTTTAATGAGTTAATAAATTGTTTCCTATTTAATAATGTATATGTATTTATATATATTTTAAATAGACAAGATTGTTTTTAATTAAATTTGTATAGCATAATTTTAATATTTTAAAAATAGAAATTTTGATTTGTTTTTAATTTAAGCTTTTCAAAAATATTTAATAAAATACTATATGATTTTAAATATGAGATAAATGCTTTAATTAGTTTAAAATTCATTTTTATTTTAAAGTTTGAATATTAAAATAAGTTACAAAAATGTTGTGCTATTCTTTTTAAAATAATTATTTATAAAATGTGATTTGTACATTCAAAATACAATTTAAAATGTGAACATGTATTCAATAAGTTACAAACTCTTGTGTAAATTTATTTTAATTGTCTAAAATATTCTTTTTCAAAAGAATAATTTGTATGTTGTTTTATTTGTTTTAATACTTTGCTTATTCTTTAGAAATTTATTTAAATACATAACTAAGTCTAAGAACTAAATAATTTACTAAGTTTAAACATTTATTAACACTTAATTTAAATAACAAAAACATTTACAAGACATGTGTAAGTATGTTAGAACATTTGTTAACATGTGTTAGATGTTTGATTAAGGAATTTAACAAATGTTAACACTTAGGACAAGTGTCAATTTTATTTTGATTTTTCTTTTAATTCATTAAATCTGAAAATTTCCTTTACATAAACTAGCTTCTTCATTCATATTTATTTTCTTTTACATTCCTTAATCAAAAGAAAGACCAAATTTCATTTTTCATTTCCATAATCAAAAATCTGCATACACCAATTTCCAGAATAATAAAATCTGCAATACTTCAAAACTCAAGTATATTTGCATTATTCACTCTTCTTAAAAATCATTCCCTGCAACTCCTCTTTTCAAAATAAAAACATGCAATTGAATCTGGAAAGGGAAAAGATCCGCATTAATTCATTTTTTTCAAAACTCTGGAACATGCAAATTACATCAAGTCTGTGTCCTCTAAACAAAGCCTGTAGCTCCTCAAAATGCAAAATACAAACCTACATGTTCTTGTTTACTAAAACAAAGGCCTGCATGCAACAAACTAAAACATGCATTCAATCTGGAAATTAAGAAAGATGTCTGCATACATGAATTTTCAAATCTGGAAGCATCAAGTTGGAAGCAAGTTTAAAAAGCATATTACAGAGGGTGTTCTGCATGTTCAATCTGTGCTCTGCATCTTGCAACTGCAGGTGAGTAACACCTAATTTAAAATAAATTAAGTAGGATTGCATGCTTGTTTTTCTGTTGAGTTAAATTTTTGTATATGTTTTTTTTAACTGCCTGTGTATATATGAAATGCAATGCATGTCTGATTTCCAAGGTTCTGATTATTCTAGTTTAAGTTCAAATTTGATAAATAGTTTTTCTTTTCTTAATCTGGTTGCTATTATGGATTAGCATTTGAATGGAATTTGTTTATTACATGATTAAATAAATTTTAAAGGCTTTTATAAGTTGTTTAGTTTCTGTGTTGTCTGAAACACAAAACACAACTAAATTCTGTAAAATTGAAAAAAAATTAGGTATCATGAATTAATGTTTCAAGTTTATTAATAGAATCATAAGTGAATTCAAGAATTTTTTAAACAAAAATTTCAATTTATTGTGTTGTAAATATAGTGCAGTTTCAAGAACACTGTATTTTACATTTTAGTCAAGTTCAATTGGAACTCGCATTGGATTTGAGTGAATTTGATTCTGGAGTTACTGTAGCTATCAATGATCATGGAAAAATTATTTAATTGAGTTAAAATTGGGTTTTGATGTTGTAATTTGGGATTTTTGGTTATGAACCCTAGTTTTACTGGGTTACTGTGTTTGCTCGAGTATGATCTCCTGGGTTGATCGAGTGTATAGATATTTGGGGTTTGGATAGATGATGCGTTGATGAAGTTATTGCCGGAGTTTGGACGATGATGGTGACCGGAGATGGGAGAAATTGGTGATGACAGGTTTTAGGTGGTGGGGGTTTGGTCTGTTCCAGGTTTAGGGTTGATTGTTGGTTGCAGATTTTTGTCTCGGGATGGTCTCGGGATTATTGGGGGAAAACTCGAAGCAGGTGCGGTTTTGACTCGAAGTCAAATAGGGAGGTTTGTGTGTATTTATGTTTTCAGGTTTAACAAAGTAGAACCTTTTCTGTTTTAGGAAATTTAAAAAGTAAAGTTTAAATTTAAATCTGGAAATTGAACTTAGGATTAAACCTAAATCTGAAGATGAATTCAAAAAGTTTGAATTCTGATTTTGGAATAATTTGAATTAGGAAATTCAAGTTTGGTTTTAAATAAAAAAAAAAGAACAGGAAAACCTGTTTCCAGTTTTATATAGTTTGAAATAAATGCAAACTAAAGTTTTAACTTAGGATTTTAAAACTGAATTCAAATATGAATTCAAATAAGTTTGAATTCTGGTTTCTTTGAAATAATTTAAATTCAAAAATTTCAAAGTTTGGTTTTTAAATAAAACAGATAACAGTTTTCTGTTTTTAATAGTAAAGATAAAGTTAAGTTGCAAATGGAAATTTATACTGAGTTTTTTAAATCTGAAATTTGGATATGAATTCAAATTTGTTTGTCAGAGATTTAAAGTCATCTATGTTTTAAAATTTAATTTTGATTTTCAAACTCACAAGTGTAAATGCATATGTGATTTGCATTTGAATTGAAAGGTTAAATATTTAAATTAGAAATTCAAAATGAATTCAAATCTGAGTTTTTAAATCTGGAAATAAATGTAAACTTCAGTTTTAAATAAAGGTTTAAATTTAAATTGTTTTTAAATGATTAAACTGATTTGCATTTGAATTAAGATTGTAGATTGTAGGAAGAAATTTAAAGAATTAAAACCAAAATGAGTTTGGAAGTTGTATCTCAATTTTGAAATTTTAAAATAATTTTAAATTAATTTGAATTTAAATTGAATTTTTAATTTAAATTGTTTTAACTTATTGATAAGGTAGATGTTTTAACATATATGATAAAAAGTTTTGAATTGTTTTAAAATCTTATTTAAGATAAAGTTGAGTCTTAAGTTTAAAATGAAGTTAAATAGAATTTAAAGTAAATTTAAAAACATTTTTTTTTAAACGTATAATTAAATAAGAAATGTTTATCTAAAAGATGAATAAAATTAGATGATTTGATTCATTTAATTATTAATGTAATTAAGATGAATATTAATTATTTAATTAATTAATTATGTGGATGTTTAATTAAGTAATTAATGATTTTTAAGTTAATTAATTAGATTTGAGATTAATTAATTAAGGTTAATTAATCTATAATTAAGGATGATTAATTAAATTTTAATTTATGATTAAGATTTATTTAATCAAGTGATTAATGATTAATTTAGATTTTAATTAACACTTAATTAATTAATAATTAGAGATTAATTAAATGGTAATTAAATATTAATTAATTGATAATTAATGATGATCAATTTTAGTTAATTCTTAATCAAGTAATTAAGAAATGTTAATGAAGTCATTAACTTAAGATTATTTAACAATTAATTAATGTGATTAATTTTGATAATTAATTAGATTAATTAATTAATAATAATCAATTATTTAAGTTTAATTACTTAATGGAAGTAATTAATGAATTAATTACTTAGTGTAATTAATTTGATTAATGCGATTAGTTTAGATTAATTAAGTTAAATTAATTTAAACATTTGTTGATTGTTTGATAATTACTTTAAGTAATTTATGAATTTGTAATTACTTAAGGAAGTAATTAATTAATAATTATAGGATGTAATTAAAGATATTTGATATAGAAGTAATTGGATTTAAATTACTTTGAAATTAATCAAGGAGATTAATTTAGATAATTAATTAAGAATAATTAATTATGGGATGAGTAATTAAAGTAGTTAATTACTGAATGGTTATTAATCATGGGTGATTAATATTTATATGTGGATTAATTTCAGATTAATTACTTATGTAATTAATTTATAATTTATTAAATGTAATTAGAATCATTAATTAATTGGCTAATGATGTAATTTGAAATTGATTAATTAGGGTATAATTAATAATGAATAAATAATTAATGTAATTAATTTAGTTAATTAATTAATTTGGTTAATTATTTGCAATGGGTTTAAGTAATTAACTTGTGCGATTAACTTATAAGCTAATTACTTATTGTAATTAGAGATTGTTAATCAATATTAATTGAAATATTGAGATGGTGATTTATAAATTGATTTGAAATCAATGGATGGATAAGTTAAGGAGAATTTTGATGATGAAGTAATTAATTTAATTCATTTTAAATTAATTAGAGATTGAGTATTTAATTTAATACATTTTAAATTAATTATAGGAAGTGTGATCATTAGATAGTTGCTTATGTTTGATGAATGGTATTGGTTACCTGGTATGGGTTGTAATCTCAGTTATGAGATGAGTAGTGTATGTGATATGGATGCATTGGTTGCTTTTGGATGATAATATGGATTATCTGATTATGATATGAATTATCTGTTGATAATGATAATGTTGATTATCTATTATGTTGTGAATTATCTATCTGTGTATATTTAGATAATGAATTGAATTGTTTTAAACTTAAAACAACTTGGACCTAAAAGACACGCTTTGGATTTCGATGAGACCGGGATCGGGTTTCCATATTTGGACATCCGAAAACCACATCAATTCCAATTAACGTTAGGTCGTTAATCCAAGTGGAGCGAGTGAAGACTCGAGGTGTAAGGGCTATACGTCAGTATAACTCTGTGGGTGGTTCCGTAATGTGTTTGACGGAATAGTACATATAGATTCGAGAAGGTGATTCAGAGTGCAAGGGTTATTGTCGTTAAATCTGAGGGTGATTCCAAAATGAGTGTAACGAGATAATGCCTTCGGTCTCGTTCGAACCCGGAACGAACTTGTATGGATTGAATTCTTTCAGAACATCGTCAGGTGGACGATGAGCATTCTAAGTGATATGTCCTATAAAGGTAATCGTAGCCTCAAGCCTCATCAACCGGGAATGGCTAAAACAGGGGAGGTGTAGCAAAGCTTCGTGGGTAGCCCCCACTTGAGAGTAAGATTTACCCCTGTCTAGTGGTCCCTTTATATTTCGGCTGTGTGGACGGTTGATCATGACAAGCGTCGGGGTTGTCTTATTTGGAACTGTTCAGTAAGGAACGGGTCCGGCTTTGTGTTGCAGGGGATTGGGAGTAATCCTCGGTATGGTGATCTTGGCCACGTACTGTGATGGGCAGTACCCCAGTAGCCTAGCCATTGAATGGAATCCAAAACCCAATAAGTGCCAACGGTTTTGATTGTATTACCCACTTTTGTGGCTAGTAGCTGGAATTTAATGAATGTAACAATTTCGGCTATTTCTTATTTATTTGAAAACCCTAGACACTATTATAATATCATCAGATTTCCTATCAATGTTTTGGTTAGCGTAAGGTAAAAACTTTTCCATGTTTATGTGTGGGAAGTCTTAGGTGATACCTTTCTTTCAAAAGGTTTTAAAAATTAAGCAACTTTAACCTGTTACTCACACCATACCCATGTCTGACCCGGAGTTATTTCTGTTTTTCTTTAACTCTTGGGTACTCAAATTTTTATGAGTAGTCAAGGGAATTCAGGTTAGGATTCAGGTTAGCTTTGACGAATTATGGAGGAGTAATGGAGCAGGAGGCTTCTGCGTATAGTTATATAGTTCCACTGTGTTGGTATCTCTGAGTGTTTCTGTATTGTGATTGAGTTGTAATAACTAGACAGGTGTTTATAACTGTCTAGTATGTGTTGTATATGTCTGTGTAACTCTGATATTTGATGTAAACTACGTAATACTTATGTTATTAATATAATTTATTCGTTCCGCTGTTGAGATTCTTGTGTTGTTTCTTCTTTCTCTTATTTCTTTCTCTTTTCTATCCCTTTCTTTCTTAATTAACGATGCGACTTCCTGGTATGTGGAAGCCGAGTCGTCACAATTGGTATCAGAGCGTTAGGTTGAGTGAATACCTAGTCTCTGTAGTGGTGTCTATCTTGAGAGAGCATATTTGTATTTTTAATATATATATATATATATATATATATATTTGGTTCTACCTATTTGTTGGATTACCCGTTCAGGTTTTTCCAATATAAGTTATAAAGGTAGATGAGGTAGAAGTGTGTGTAACACGACTACCATTGATTGGAGTTCGATGGATGAGGTTGTAAGTGTATTAGTCGAGATTGTAGACCTAATACCGTCTCGTGTGAGCTCTGTTATGATGAAAGACTTCATCGATCTCTGAAGGTAACCTGTTAAGGTTCGGAGTTCATCTTTAAAGTGCAGAATTGAGTTTGGATCCGTCGGTTGGGCAGAAGCAAGCAAGTAAAAGTGTCTTGATATCTCAGGAAGTAGTAGCTGCGTGATGAGATGCAGTGACTATGGATATTTCCGAAGTTATTTCTTTAGAACAAGAGTAAGAAGTGAATCTTCCGGTGATGTGGCTGAGTTGATCGCAAAAGTGACTAGCGATAGTATGTTCTCTTGTGTTTGTTGGAGATTGTCCGGATTTCTTTCAGGAAGTCAGAGTTTGTCTGCATCTGGAGATCGAGTTTTCTTTTCAGGAATGGTACTGGTGGTTCAGTTAGTAGATGGATGGTTCCTTGAGATAGAAGTTGGTGAAGCAACTCAGGTTTGGGAGGAATATCTGACTTTTTCTTATGGATATATGGAACCATATTTCTGTGCTGGGTTGTCTAGTCTGTGCTTGTGTTCTTCGTCAGCATTTTCTTCTGTTTCGGATTAGAGTTGTGCAGCGGAAGCAATTTGGGAATGTTTCTTTTCCGGATAAGAAGAAGTTTGTTCTGTCTTATGTTATTGAGAAGCAGGGTTTGTGTTCTTGGTTTTGAGTGATCTTGAGGAGATCATTGGATTGTTTTTGATTCAGTCTGTTTCTTTTGGAATCGGCAAGAGTTGAGATGATTAGGAGTGATGTTGGTAGCCCAGGATCGTCCGAAGAGTTTTTGTGGATAAGAGACAGAGAAATTTGGATTCTGGAATCGGAGATTGGATTTTGGTTAAGTTATTCTCTGATCCAGGGAGCTATAAGTTTGGGAAGCTAGCTCCGAAGTGTTTTGGTTTCTTCTGTGTTGGGTAAGATGAGTGTTTGGTTTCCTAGAGTTGAATTGCCAGTTTGGATAACTGGGATTCAGTATGTTTCACGTATCTCTGAGGGAGTACGTGTTTGATATTTCTGGTTGTAGGACCAGCAGTTTAGGATGGATCGGTTGTTGAGTCAGACTCGTTTGTAGTCTGATATTCTGTATAGAATTGTTGTTTGGAGCTCTATAGCTGATAGTATTGATTGATTGGATTCTATAGAGCGAGTATCCCAATATATATATATATATATATATATATATATATATATATATATATATACCGGGGAAACTCGTAAAGTTTTATCCAAAATTCTTTTGGGTAATTAGATTTGTTCTGATTGTGTGAATTGGTTGCTTTGGTTGTTGGCATATGATTAGCATATGCTGTGTTTTAAAATAAAATATGTAAATAGATTATTAAATTACCTTTGTTTTAAATTTCGGGGACGAAATTCTTTTAAGGGGGAAGGATTGTAATATCCCGGAATTTTGGACAATATAAATTTGATAATCTGTGTTTTAAATTTATATTGAATTGATAATTTTTGTTAATAAATTAGATTTGATTCTATAGTCTTCTTTATTTAAATATTTAATTTGTGAATTCATTTTTAATGAGTTAATAAATTGTTTTCTATTTAATAATGTATATGTATTTATATATATTTTAAATAGACAAGATTGTTTTTAGTTAAATTTGTATAGCATAATTTCAATATTTTAAAAATAGAAATTTTGATTTTTTTTAATTTAAGCTTTTAAAAAATATTTAATAAAATACTATATGATTTTAAATATGAGATAAATGCTTTAATTAGTTTAAAATTCATTTTTATTTTAAAGTTTGAATATTTAATAAGTTACAAAAATGTTGTGTTATTCTTTTTAAAATAATGATTTATAAAATGTGATTTATACATTGAAAATACAATTTAAAATGTGAACATGTATTCAATAAGTTACAAACTCTTGTGTAAATTTATTTTAATTGTTTAAAAGATTCTTTTTCAAAAGAATAATTTGTATGTTGTTTTATTTGTTTTAATACTTTGCTTATTCTTTAGAAATTTATTTAAATACACAACTAAGTCTAAGAACTAAATAATTTACTAAGTTTAAACATTTATTAACACTTAATTTAAATAACAAAAACATTTGCATGACATGTGTAAGTATGTTAGAACATTTGTTAACATGTGTTAGATGTTTGATTAAGGAATTTAACAAATGTTAACACTTAGGACAAGTGTCAATTTTATTTTGATTTTTCTTTTAATTCATTAAATCTGAAAATTTCCTTTACATAAACTAGCTTCTTCATTCATATTTATTTTCTTTTACATTCCTTAATCAAAAGAAAGACCAAATTTCATTTTTCATTTCCATAATCAAAAATCTGCATACACCAATTTCCAGATTAATAAAATCTGCAATAATTCAAAACTCAAGTATATTTGCATTATTCACTCTTCTTAAAAATCATTCCCTGCAACTCCTCTTTTCAAAATACAAACATGCAATTGAATCTGGAAAGGGAAAAGACCTGCATTAATTCATTTTTTTCAAAACTCTGGAACATGCAAATTACATCAAGTCTGCATCCTCTAAACAAAGCCTGTAGCTCCTCAAAATGCAAAATACAAACCTACATGTTCTTGTTTACTGAAACAAAGGCCTGCATGCAACAAACTAAAACATGCATTCAATCTGGAAATTAAGAAAGATGTCTGCATACATGAATTTTCAAATCTGGAAGCATCAAGTTGGAAGCAAGTTTAAAAAGCATATTACAGAGGGTGTTCTGCATGTTCAATCTGTGCTCTGCATCTTGCAACTGCAGGTGAGTAACACCTAATTTAAAATAAATTAAGTAGGATTGCATGATTTTTGTATATGTTTTTTTAACTGCCTGTGTATATATGAAATGCAATGCATGTCTGATTTCCAAGGTTCTGATTGTTCTAGTTTAAGTTCAAATTTGATAAATAGTTTTTCTTTTCTTAATCTGGTTGCTATTATGGATTAGCATTTGAATGGAATTTGTTTATTACATGATTAAATAAATTTTAAAGGCTTTTATAAGTTGTTTAGTTTCTGTGTTGTCCGAAACACAAAACACAACTAAATTCTGTAAAATTGAAAACAAATTAGGTATCATGAATTAATGTTTCAAGTTTATCAATAGAATCATAAGTGAATTCAAGAATTTTTTAAACAAAAATTTCAATTTATTGTGTTGTAAACATAGTGCAGTTTCAAGAACACTGTATTTTACATTTTAGTCAAGTTCATTTGAATCTTGCATTGGATTTGAGTGAATTTGATTCTGGAGTTAGTGTAGTTATCAATGATCATGGAAAAATTATTTAATTGAGTTGAAATTGGGTTTTGATGTTGTAATTTGGGATTTTTGGTTATGAACCCTAGTTTTACTGGGTTACTGTGTTTGCTCGAGTATGATCTCCTGGGTTGATCGAGTGTATAGATGTTTGGGGTTTGGATAGATGATGTGTTGATGAAGTTATTGCCGGAGTTTAGACGATGATGGTGACCGGAGATGGGAGAAATTGGTGATGACAGGTTTTAGGTGGTGGGGGTTTGGTCTGTTCCAGGTTTGGGGTTGATTGTTGGTTGCAGATTTTTGTCTCGGGATGGTCTCGGGATTATTGGGGGAAAACTCGAAGCAGGTGCAGTTTTGACTCGAAGTCAAATCGGGAGGTTTGTGTGTATTTATGTTTTCAGGTTTAACAAAGCAGAACCTGTTCTGTTTTAGGAATTTAGAAAGTAAAGTTTAAATTTAAATCTGGAAATTGAACTTAGGATTAAACCTGAATCTGAAGATGAATTCAAAAAGTTTGAATTCTGATTTTGGAATAATTTGAATTAAGAAATTCAAGTTTGGTTTTAAATAAAAAAAAGAACAGGAAAACTTGTTTCCAGTTTTATAAAGTTTGAAATAAATGCAAACTAAAGTTTTAGCTTAGGATTTTAAAACTGAATTCAAATATGAATTCAAATAAGTTTGAATTCTGGTTTCTTTGAAATAATCTAAATTCAAAAATTTCAAAGTTTGGTTTTTAAATAAAACAGAGAACAGTTTTCTATTTTTAAAAGTAAAGATAAAGTTTAAGTTGCAAATGGAAATTTATACTGAGTTTTTAAAATCTGAAATTTGGATATGAATTCAAATTTGTTTGTCATAGATTTAAATTCATTTATGTTTTAAAATTTAAATTTGATTTTCAAACTCACAAGTGTAAATGCATATGTGATTTGCATTTGAATTGAAAGGTTGAATATTTAAATTAGAAATTCAAAATGAATTCAAATCTGAGTTTTTAAATATGGAAATAAATTTAAACTTCAGTTTTAAATAAAGGTTTAAATTTAAATTGTTTTTAAATGATCAAACTGATTTGCATTTGAATTAAGATTGTAGATTGTAGGAAGAATTTTAAAGAATTAAAACTAGAATGAGTTTGGAAGTTGTATCTCAATTTTGAAATTTTAAAGTAATTTTAAATTTATTTGAATTTAAATTGAATTTGTAATTTAAATTGTTTCAACTTATTAATAAGGTAGATATTTTAACATATATGATAAAAAGTTTTGAATTGTTTTAAAATATTATTTAAGATAAAGTTGAGTCTTAAGTTTAAAATGAAGTTAAATAGAATTTAAAGTAAATTTAAAAACATTTTGTTTTTAAATGTATAATTAAATAAGAAATGTTTATCTAGAAGATAAATAAAATTAAATGATTGGATTAATTTAATTATTAAGGTCATTAAGATGAATATTAATTATTTAATTATTTAATTATGTGGATGTTTAATTAAGTAATTAATGATTTTTAAGTTAATTAATTAGATTTGAGATTAATTAATTAAGGTTAATTAATCTATAATTAAGGATCATTAATTAAATTTTAATTTATGATTAAGATTTATTTAATCAAGTGATCAATGATTAATTTAGATTTTAATTAACACTTAATTAATTAATAATAGAGATTAATTAAGTGATAATTAAATATTAATTAATTGATAATTAATGATGATCAATTTTAGTTAATTCTTAATTAAGTAATTAAGAAATGTTAATGAAGTCATTAACTTAAGATTATTTAACAATTAATTAATGTGATTAATTTTGATAATTAATTAGATTAATTAATTAATAATAATCAATTATTTAAGTTTAATTACTTAATGGAAGTAATTAATGAATTAATTACTTAGTGTAATTAATTTGATTAATGTGATTAGTTTAGATTAATTAAGTTAAATTAATTTAAACATTTGTTGATTGTTTGATAATTACTTTATATAATTTATGAATTTGTAATTACTTAAGGAAGTAATTAATTAATAATTACATTATGTAATTAAAGATATTTGATATAGAAGTAATTGGATTTAAATTACTTTGAAATTAATCAAGGAGATTAATTTAGATAATTAATTAAGAATAATTAATTATGGGATGAGTAATTAAAGTAGTTAATTATCGAATGGTTATTAATCATGTGTGTTTAATATTTATATGTGGATTAATTTCAGATTAATTACTTATGTAATTAATTTATAATTTATTAAATGTAATTAGAATCATTAATTAATTAGTTAATGATGTAATTTGAAATTGATTAATTAGGGTATAATTAATAATGAATAAATAATTAATGTAATTAATTTAGTTAATTAATTAATTTGGTTAATTATTTGCAAAGGGTTTAAGTAATTAACTTGTGCGATTTACTTATAAGCTAATTACTTATTGTAATTAGAGATAGTTAATCAATATTAATTGAAATATTGAGATGGTGATTTATAAATTGATTTGAAATCAATGGATGGATAAGTTAAGGAGAATTTTGATGATGAAGTAATTAATTTAATTCATTTTAAATTAATTAGAGATTGAGTAATTAATTTAATACATTTTAAATTAATTATAGAAAGTGTGATCATTAGATAGTTGCTTATGTTTGATGAATGGTATTGGTTACCTGGTATGGGTTGTAATCTCAGTTATGAGATGAGTAGTGTATGTGATATGGAAGCATTGGTTGCTTTTGGATGATAATATGGATTATCTGATTATGATATGAATTATCTGTTGATAATGATAAGGTTGATTATCTATTATGTTGTGAATTATCTATCTGTGTATATTTAGATAATGAATTGAATTGTTTTAAACTTAAAACAACTTGGACCTAAAAGACACGCTTTGGATTTCGATGAGACCGTGATCGGGTTTCCATATTTGGACATCCGAAAACCACATCAATTCCAATTAACGTTAGGTCGTTAATCCAAGTGGAGTGAGTGAAGACTCGAAGTGTAAGGGCTATACGTCAGTATAACTCTGTGGGTGATTCCGTAATGAGTTTGACGGAATAGTACTTATAGATTCGAGATGGTGATTCAGAGTGCTAGGGTTATTGTCGTTAACTCTGAGGGTGATTCCAAAATGAGTGTAACGAGATAATGCCTTCGGTTTCGTTCGAACCCGGAACGAACTTGTATGGATTGAATGCTTTCAGAACGTCGTCAGGTGGACGATGAGCATTCTAAGTGATATGTCCTATAAAGGTAATCGTAGCCTCAAGCCTCATCAACCGGGAATGGCTAAAACAGGGGAGGTGCAGCAAAGCTTCGTGGGTAGCCCCCACTTGAGAGTAAGATTTACCCCTGTCTAGAGGTCCCTTTATATTTCGGCTGTGTGGACGGTTGATCATGACAACCGTCGGGGTTGTCTTATTTGGAACTATTCAGTAAGGAACGGGTCCGGCTTTGTGTTGCAGGGGATTGGGAGTAATCCTCGGTACGGTGATCTTGGCCACGTACTGTGACGGGTGGTACCCCAGTGGCCCAGCCATTGTATGGAATCCAAAACCCAATAAGTGCCAACGGTTTTGATTGTATTACCCACTTTTGTGGCTAGTAGCTGTGTTAACGCTAAAAATTGAACGCTAACACCCCGGTGTGTAGAAGGTAATTGTGAAAGCACCACCCGTTGGTACGGGAACAAAGTATAAGCAAAGAAATCACAGAAAAGCTATAAAAGACAGAATATTTATAGTGGTTCGGCTTAAGATCTAGCCTACGTCCACTTTAAAGCTCTTTATTGCTGATTTGGTTACAATTCTTTACAATCAACTCCGATTACAACACACTTAGACAAATAGCTCAAACCCCGATGTAGAAGAATCCTTCGAATGCATGGCGAATGAGTTAGATTTCCTCTTGAGATTTGTTGAAATGTCTTTGGTGATTGGAGTGATAGAAGTGTTGCTTGAACGTTGCTTGAAGTCGAGACAATGGCAGAGTAATGGCGTCCAGGAAGTGAGCCAAAAAAAGTCCCCCTCATGTTGAAAGTGGTCATGTATTTATAGGAGTTTTCGGCCGTGAGTCGTGAGTCGTACGCGACTCATCGTTAACTCGTGGCCGAGTCAGGTTGGGTCGTGGACGACTCAACAGGTTGAACCCCAGCTTCGCACCAGAGCGCCTTCGATCTTCTGAATATAGCACAAGTCTTAAGTCGTCTACGAGTCATTCCTCTTTGATATAAGTATCGTGATAGCGTACTACGACTCAGTGTCTTTAGGTCGTAGACGAGTCATGGTGAGTCATGAGTCGCTAAGTCGTTAACGACTTATCAGGTAGCGGTACATAAATGAAGCGGCACAAGGATCCACCTTCTTATGTCGTTACTTCCCCGTAGTCGTCTCATATGATAAGTCGCGAACTTGTTGAGTCGTTGATCCACTGAGTCGTCTCATATGATAAGTCGCGAACTTGTTGAGTCGTTGATCCACTGAGTCGTTGTAAGCTCTGAGTCGTTGAAATCCTTAGGTCGGTCTGCCCCATGAGTCGCTAACTCCATGGGTCGTTAACCCGTCGAGTCGGCCGGCACCTTTAAGTCGCTAAGGTTATAATCCGGTGAGTCGTTATCCCTCCTGAGTCGTTGAGTCGTAACCCTTCAAGGCCGTTAAGTCGGTAACTCCTCAAGGCTGTTGAGTCGGTAACTCCTCAAGGCTGTTGAGTCGGTAACTCCTCAAGGCTGTTGAGTCGGCAACCAGATAAGTTGAGTCGCTGGCTTACTTCACTCTTTAAGTCGTATACCGTTTTGGTCGGGGCGCTGCCCCGCACCCCGCCGGGGGCGCTGCCCCCTGGACCCCTGCGACCTGACCGGTCAGGTCGAACACCGTAGGAGGTGGCGTTGCCCCCGCACCCCCACCTAGGGGGATTGGCACCCCCCCTGGACCCCCCCTCCGTAGGGGATCTTATCTGAAAATTCATTCAACAGAACTTGCTTTATTGGGAGGTTAAGTAGACCATCCTTCGAGATGAACCATCATTGGCCTTTCGGTCGATTTTTGATATCACAGCCTTGCTGAAAAAGCAGAGTTAACACCTTTCACTGAGAATTGAACTCAGGAATACTTTCACCATTGCTTTGCGAAAGTTTGTTGAAAGAATCTCTCTAAAGACCAGAAGTTTATTGGAAATAATGGCTCCTGGGAGAAAGCGAAGTTCCGCAAGATCCGATAATGTGAATACCGCTACCTCTCCTCCTTCAAGTCAAGCAGCTCCAACTGCTGGAGTTACACGAGTAGAATTGGACGCCGTAGTTTTGGGATTGAATCAGCAATTGAATGCTCAGAATGCGCAGTTGGAAGCCCAGAATGCTCAGAATGCCTTGATTATGGATAGGTTAAACGCCCTTCTTGAGGAAAATCACCAACGACAGGATAATGAAACAATCTATGCTGAAGATGCCCGTGACCCCCAAGAGAAAGGTATTCCTCAAAAAGCAGACAACGCCACTGCAAGGGGACCTTCCCAAGCTGAAGGTTCAAGGCCGCAACCAACTTTTCGCGAATATTCGCCCAGGCAAACTTCCGAAAGAACAGCGGACGCGGACGTCTGCCCTACAAGACCTCTGAACGATGAGGAGTACCTATCAGGGATGGTTCGCTCGATTATGAAAGAAAGCATGCAAAGGCAAGAGGATGAAAAGGATTGGGGATTTGCCCCGAGTAAGACACCGTTCACTGAAAAAATCTTAAAGGCAGAGTTTCCCAAGAAATTTGTACCTCCTACCATCCCAGCTTATCGAGGGACAAGTGACCCTAACCAATTCCTGTACAAGTACGATTGGCATATGACCGGGGCAAGAGCAACAGATGAGATCAAGTGCCGTTACTTTCCGGTATACTTAGAGGGAGTGGCCTTACTTTGGTTCACAAAGCTGCCAGTTAGATCCGTGGATCAATTCTCTGACTTAACACGAAAGTTCAAGGATCAGTTCAGGCTATATGCTACAAAAGCCAAGGATATAATGTCTCTCTCTAGTCTAGAACAAAACCCCGGAGAATCTACCAGATCATTCTTAAATCGTTTCAATATAGCCCTAGCTGAAGTCGAGAACGCAGAGCCAAGGATGGTTTTGACTTATCTAATGCGGGCTATCGATAAATCGAGTGAATTCGGTAAATGGCTAAAAATGAAGGAGCCAAACTCACTTGAGAAATTCTATAAGAAGGCTGATGAATTTATGCGTTTGGAAAGCTTTCCTGCGACATCAAGAGCAATCGAGGCCGAAATTTTGAATGTCAGTGTTACTTCTGATAAAAGAGAATCTAGAGGAAAGAAGAGGAAGAACGATGCTGGAAAAAAGCAGAGAGACTTGAAGAAAGCTCGCCGCTTTAAACCTTCAGACTTTACTCTCTTAACTGATACTCTGGAGAACATCTTTCTCGCAACCAAGGATGCTTTTGATTATCCTAAGCCACCTGAGTTGAAGGTTGGGAAAAATGCTACGCATAATGGGAGGTTCTGTCAGTTCCACAACCAACCTGGTCATGACACCAACGAATGTCGTCATTTAAGGAATTTGATTGAAGAACTATTGAGACAGAGTAAACTCCAGCAATATGTCAAAAGAGACAGGAATGACCCATCCTCATCCACTCAGGGGAGCCCCTCACCCGGCAGGCAGGAATCATGATAGGATGGAAGGATACGCTCATGCTCTAAGAAAAGCCCCGAAGGGAAAGAATGTTCATGTTCTCACACCGGAGATTCGATCCCGAGAAGCTTGGGACAGCATGGACTTGCATCCATGTTTTACTTTAAGGCTTTGTTACGAATTTGTAAAAGAATAATGGATTTATCATTCTCATATTAAAAGTCGTTGTAAAAACAATGCAAATGAAATATAGGAACTATAAATCTTGTGTTTTCTATTACTATAAAAGCCCTGTTTCATTTCGATATGCCAAGTATCTTGAATATATTGCTAAAATGTCGATTTAATATTGCAGGCAATCAAAGCAAAGCTTACCTAGTCAGCACATCGCAAAGCAAAGCGATTCCTATAAGTCATTGAGCAAATAAATGTCAAGCCAAAAAAGGTTCCAAATTGAATTCCTGCATAAGAAATGTTCCTCACGAACTGTTGATACAACCAAAAGGGCACCTTCCCAACGCGAAGGTTTCAGGCCCTCGCTAACCGACAAAGATCGTTTGTGCAAACAGACATCTAGTCGGGTAGTTTGGGTCTGCCCTATGGATTCACTTAACAATGAGGAGCATTTCTCTGCAAAAGAGACAAATAACTGGCAAAGAAAAGAACATGGCTGTGGAAATGATAACGAGGAATCACTAAGGAGCAGATGGTGAAGAGGCATGGGCAAGCAGACAGAAAACACACAAGCCCTCTTCGGAGGCACAAGTCCTCCAATGAGGCACGCTTCCCATGTTTGAAGCGCAAACTAAAGTCCTCCAATGAGGCACACTTCCCAAGTTTGAAGTGCAAACTCAAGTCCTCCAATGAGGCACGCTTCCCATGTTTGAAGCGCAAACTAAAGTCCTCCAATGAGGCACGCTTCCCATGTTTGAAGCGCAAACTAAAGTCCTCCAATGAGGCACACTTCCCAAGTTTGAAGTGCAAACTAAAGTCCTCCAATGAGGCACACTTCCCAAGTTTGAAGTGCAAACTAAAGTCCTCCAATGAGGCACACTTCCCAAGTTTGAAGGGCAAACTAAAGTCCTCCAATGAGGCACGCTTCCCATGTTTGAAGCGCAAACTAAAGTCCTCCAATGAGGCACGCTTCCCATGTTTGAAGCGCAAACTAAAGTCCTCCAATGAGGCACGCTTCCCATGTTTGAAGCGCAAACTAAAGTCCTCCAATGAGGCACCCTTCCCAAGTTTGAAGCGCAAACTAAAGTCCTCCAATGAGGCACACTTCCCAAGTTTGAAGTGCAAACTAAAGTCCTCCAATGAGGCACCCTTCCCAAGTTTGAAGTGCAAACTCAAGTCCTCCAATGAGGCACGCTTCCCATGTTTGAAGCGCAAACTAAAGTCCTCCAATGAGGCACGCTTCCCATGTTTGAAGCGCAAACTAAAGTCCTCCAATGAGGCACACTTCCCAAGTTTGAAGTGCAAACTCAAGTCCTCCAATGGGGCACGCTTCCCATGTTTGAAGCGCAAACTAAAGTCCTCCAATGAGGCACGCTTCCCATGTTTGAAGCGCAAACTAAAGTCCTCCAATGAGGCACACTTCCCAAGTTTGAAGTGCAAACTCAAGTCCTCCAATGGGGCACGCTTCCCATGTTTGAAGCGCAAACTAAAGTCTTCCAATGAGGCACACTTCCCAAGTTTGAAGTGCAAACTAAAGTCCTCCAATGAGGCACGCTTCCCATGTTTGAAGCACAAACTAAAGTCCTCCAATGAGGCATGCTTCCCATGTTTGAAGCTTAAACTAAAGCCCTACTTAAAGGCACAAACCTTCAGAGGATAAAGACCTCTTCGGGGGCACATTTCACCGGAGCTGAAGTGCAATCTCTGTGGAGGCCCACTCCTCCAGAGTTGAAATGTCAAATCAAAGCCCTCCAGCGAGGCGCAATAAAAAAAAAAGAAGGGGAGAAAAGGCTTCTCCAATACAAGGCGCACTCTACCAGAACAAGAATAATATTTCCTTAAAAATGGAAAATTATTCTCTAAAGAAAGAGTGCATGCCTTCTCAAAATGGAAAATTATTCTCTAAATTAAGAGTACAAGTCTTCTCAAAACAGAAGAATTGTCCTCCAAAATCTCCGCAAAAATGGAGAATATTACAATAAGCTGTGGTATAGGGACAATAAGATATCGCTATATTAGTCAAAGCAATACCCAAGCAAAAGACCACAAGCTCACCGCAGTATTATGCAAAGAAAATGAAAAACTTATATGAAAATGAGCAATAATGGCATTCTCAAATACAGACAAAATTCTGTACAAGTAGGAAGAATCATCTCATTCCATACTACAAAAAAATTTCATACATTTGCAGGTCTCCTAGATGCAAGTTCCTCTGCGGAAGCTGGGGCACCTGAAGTCTCTGCTTGAAAATCAGGGGCATCATAAGGCCAAGTCAATCAAAAGAGGGAAAAAAGTCCGAATTAAGTGCAAAAATTCGTCTTTCAGCAGAAATTTAACACTCCTCTCTTTAACCGCCACAGCACTTAGTCTTTTAAAAATTGACTTATGACTGAAATATTCGGAAAGAGAAGGGAATGCTACAAAGTAAAGAACGAAATTAGCACCCAACAACTCGAATTCTGAAAATCTCAGATGTGAAAAAATCCAGCTTGCTCCACTATTTCTTCTTATCAAGAAGACATTCTACATAAAGAACCGAGTATTCAAAAATAAAGGTGCACGTTTCCTAAAAGCATGTGAAGTGTTGTGCAAAGCTACTTGAATAACAAGCTAATAAAGTAATACTCGAAATAATACTGGTTGGCAAATATCTCAATTCAGAAAAATTCGAGGCTTGTTATTTGAAAATAAGTGCAGTATCAATGCAAATAGCAGTTATAACTGTGTAATTTTTTTGTTGATACTTCATTCAAGATAGTTGATTCGCAACACTTCATCAAATCCATACTAATTTACTTACCGTAAAATATCAGTTCTTTGATCTAATCCATCACTCGATATGGGAAATCGGTGATGAGTATATTCGCCCCATTTTTCCGCAAATATTGCATTTAATAGGTTGTTAAAATGATCTATAAAGAGATGCAACAGTTCTGGTCAAGTTCAAAAGGCTTCAGGACAAAACAAAGTAAAGTTGCCTAAGTACAAGCTCAGCAGCTCAATAAAGCACGAGTTAAGAAGAATCGAAGCACACGACCTAGTCCCTAGGCGTATACTTCGAGGGGCAAGTGTTAACTCTGCTTTTTCAGCAAGGCTGTGATATCAAAAATCGACCGAAAGGCCAATGATGGTTCATCTCGAAGGATGGTCTACTTAACCTCCCAATAAAGCAAGTTCTGTTGAATGAATTTTCAGATAAGATCCCCTACGGAGGGGGGGTCCAGGGGGGGTGCCAATCCCCCTAGGTGGGGGTGCGGGGGCAACGCCACCTCCTACGGTGTTCGACCTGACCGGTCAGGTCGCAGGGGTCCAGGGGGCAGCGCCCCCGGCGGGGTGCGGGGCAGCGCCCCGACCAAAACGGTATACGACTTAAAGAGTGAAGTAAGCCAGCGACTCAACTTATCTGGTTGCCGACTCAACAGCCTTGAGGAGTTACCGACTCAACAGCCTTGAGGAGTTACCGACTCAACAGCCTTGAGGAGTTACCGACTTAACGGCCTTGAAGGGTTACGACTCAACGACTCAGGAGGGATAACGACTCACCGGATTATAACCTTAGCGACTTAAAGGTGCCGGCCGACTCGACGGGTTAACGACCCATGGAGTTAGCGACTCATGGGGCAGACCGACCTAAGGATTTCAACGACTCAGAGCTTACAACGACTCAGTGGATCAACGACTCAACAAGTTCGCGACTTATCATATGAGACGACTCAGTGGATCAACGACTCAACAAGTTCGCGACTTATCATATGAGACGACTACGGGGAAGTAACGACATAAGAAGGTGGATCCTTGTGCCGCTTCATTTATGTACCGCTACCTGATAAGTCGTTAACGACTTAGCGACTCATGACTCACCATGACTCGTCTACGACCTAAAGACACTGAGTCGTAGTACGCTATCACGATACTTATATCAAAGAGGAATGACTCGTAGACGACTTAAGACTTGTGCTATATTCAGAAGATCGAAGGCGCTCTGGTGCGAAGCTGGGGTTCAACCTGTTGAGTCGTCCACGACCCAACCTGACTCGGCCACGAGTTAACGATGAGTCGCGTACGACTCACGACTCACGGCCGAAAACTCCTATAAATACATGACCACTTTCAACATGAGGGGGACTTTTTTTGGCTCACTTCCTGGACGCCATTACTCTGCCATTGTCTCGACTTCAAGCAACGTTCAAGCAACACTTCTATCACTCCAATCACCAAAGACATTTCAACAAATCTCAAGAGGAAATCTAACTCATTCGCCATGCATTCGAAGGATTCTTCTACATCGGGGTTTGAGCTATTTGTCTAAGTGTGTTGTAATCGGAGTTGATTGTAAAGAATTGTAACCAAATCAGCAATAAAGAGCTTTAAAGTGGACGTAGGCTAGATCTTAAGCCGAACCACTATAAATATTCTGTCTTTTATAGCTTTTCTGTGATTTCTTTGCTTATACTTTGTTCCCGTACCAACGGGTGGTGCTTTCACAATTACCTTCTACACACCGGGGTGTTAGCGTTCAATTTTTAGCGTTAACAAGCTGGAATTTAATGAATGTAACAATTTCGGTTATTTCTTATTTATTTGAAAACCCTAGACACTATTATAATATCATCAGATTTCCTATCAATGTTTTGGTTAGCGTACGGTAAAAACTTTTCCATGTTTATGTGTGGGAAGTCTTACGTGATACCTTTCTTTCAAAAGGTTTTGAAAATTAAGCAACTTTAACCTGTTACTCACACCAGACCCATGTCTGAACCAGAGTTATTTCTATTTTTCTTTAACTCTTGGGTACTCAAATTTTTATGAGTAGTCAAGGGAATTCAGGTTAGGATTCAGGTTATCTTTGACGAATTGTGGAGGAGTAATGGAGCAGGAGGCTTCTGCGTATAGTTATATAGTTCCGCTGTGTTGGTATCTCTGAGTGTTTCTGTATTGTGATTGAGTTGTAATAACTAGACAGGTGTTTATAACTGTCTAGTATGTATTGTATATGTCTGTGTAACTCTGATATTTGATGTATACTATGTAATACTTATGTTATTAATATAATTCATTCGTTCCGTTGTTGAGATTCTTGTGTTGTTTCTTCTTTCTCTTCTTTCTTTCTCTTTTCTATCCTTTTCTTTCTTAATTCATGATGCGATTTTCTAGGAGTAGAAAGTCGGGTCGTGACAGATTTTGTGAATAAGTGTGTGTATATGTATATATATTTATATACTATACTTGGATGTCGACATGGGTCAGTGAAAAATTATGACTAATTTGATTTTATGAATAATTGTGTGTATATGTATATATATTTATATACAATACTAACATTTTTTCTGGAGATAAGATAAGATAGATAACAGAAAGGAAATTTCATTTCATTGCATACTATAATAATACAACGATTAAGCACACAACAAACTACAAGAACATTCGAAATAAAGCAAACTAAAACAAATACAACAAGATATGAAAAGATAAGACTAGTTAGAGGATAATGAAGATGAAGATAGTCCAAGTTTCTTACTGACTTTGGAAATGAACTTGTTCATCTTGGATGAAATTTGTCCAACTTCTTACTAACGGATCTTTTAAGAATCATTGATTCTCAACAATCGCCTTTTGGTTTTTGAGAAGGGTTTCGGTGGATTGATTAGGAGGATAGTCAATGCTTTCCAAAGAGGTTTCACCTTCTTCTTCTTCAATTTCCATTTCATCCCCTTCTTCTTCTTCTTCCACTTCCTCTTCTTCCATTTCCTCATGAGCCAAACGCTCTTCTTTTTCGGCAAGGGTCTCATAAGGTTGAAAAACAAAAGGAATTTTCATAAGAGAAATGTTGGAATGGTTGAAAATTTTTCTAGAAACAAATTCTTCGCCTTTGAAATCCACTCTAAAATATTTAAAAATCCGAGTGAGATAAATTGCATGGTATAAGATATTCTCATCCATTTCAAGATTTTTAGGACAAAGTTCATCCAAAATAACTTGCGCCCAATTTATGTCATATTTTTCGAAAATAGCAAAAAGGGCTTTGCAAACTTTTGAAGTAGGATTGTTAAAATTTCTTGATCTTGGGGTCAAAGTATGTTGCAAAAGAAGATTGAAAATTCTTGCCTTTGGTCGAAAATCTCGATTTTTGAATTCAAAATTATCAATCCCTTCGAAAATGTGATGAAATGTCTCATGATCATTCATCGATTTTAAAATTAGAAAAATCCATTCCCGTACACTTGCAATTGAGAATGATACCTAAAAGATCACAATTCAAAACAATTCTAGTGCCTTTGACACTACTCCAAATTTCATCTTCATTTCCATGATAAAATCCACGGTTTAAAATTTTTGACAAGATTTGGATAGCAAACAAAACCATTTTGAGAAGCATCAATAAGACTAAGAACTCCATTGTTTGCAAAAAGAGAATCAAGTTCATAAGAAGAAAAATATTGAAAAATAGCAAATTTTCCGGGATGGACTTTGGCATAGTTAGCATAATTGATGTATGCTTTTATTGCCTCCAGATCATTGAATAATTGCTCTTTGATTTTTTTTGGATATTCTCATGGTGGAAGGGTTGCTTGAAGAAGCCATTAAAGTTGAGAGTAGAGAGTTTGAAGTTATGACGAGAGAGTTTGAATTTGAAATGAGAGTGAAAAGATATGATAAAAGATAGTGAATAAATAGATTCTCAAAGGACATATTCTCTGGTCAAAAAGTTGCTTTCAAGAGAATTGAATGAACTGAAAAGGTGGAGGGAAATTCAAACATTAGAATTCAAATTTTGAAATTCAAATTCAGATACCCATGTCGACATGATGGTAGGGACCATGTCGACATGTGTCTTTGAATTTTCATGAATTGATTTTTCCTAAGTTCTCTAATACATATATTTATTATTATTATTATTAATGCCTATATATATCTGAAATATTCTTAAACATCAAGTATATTTTAGAAAATATTATTATACTATTAAAAAATAATAAAATAATAATAAAATAATGAAATAATAATAAAAAATAGAAAATAAATTTTAAAATTCAAACAACACACCAATTCAAAACCAATCAATCTAACAATCAAGCAACTAATTCTAAGCAAGCAATTTCAACAAATTGTATTATAAACGTGTACCTTTTTCTGAGTCCATTTCTTTGAATTCGTTTGAGTCATGAACAGCTGTGAAACACAAATTCGAATTATCTGTTTTCTGATCATAATCACTTGAGGATGAGTCTGAGTCGTCTAGAGTAGCAGTAAATGCTCGCTTCCGTTTCTTTACTGGATCATTGATCATAGGAGAATTTTGCCTATCTGGATACGGACTGTCTCTTTTGAAATGGCATGGTTTATCACAGTTGTATCATTTGTCATTATTTGGCACAACATTCTGATTTCCAGAATTCTTATAGTTATTTCTCTTGAGATTATTCATCTTTTTGTATTTCAGGAATTTTCTAAAATTTCTGGTCATAAAGGTTATCTCTTCATCATTATCGCTGTTTGAGTTTGATCCATCGGTTAATCATTGAATGCCATTGATTTCTTTTCAGATAATTTACTTTCTCTTCTCCCAATCATTTGAACTTCATACGACATTATATTTCCAATTAATTCTTCTATCTTTAAAGTACTGATGTCATTTGCCTCTTCGATCGCAAGTGTCTTTTGATCCCATTCTGGAGTTAGAGAACTTAAAATTTTTCTGACTTGATCTTCTTCAGAAAATTCCTTTCCCAAAGATATTAGAGAATGCACAATATCCTAAAATCTACTATAAATATCTGAAATAGACTCATTAGGATTCATTTTAAATAATTGAAACTGATTTGTGAGCATGGAAATTTTGGTCTATTTAACTTTGCTTATTCCTTCGTGAGTAACTTGCAAAGTTTTCCAGATTTCATATGCAGACTTACAAAATGAGACTCTATTGAATTCATTTCTATCTAGTGAACAGAATAGAATA
Source organism: Allium cepa (assembly GCA_030765085.1). Lineage (NCBI taxonomy): Eukaryota > Viridiplantae > Streptophyta > Magnoliopsida > Asparagales > Amaryllidaceae > Allium > Allium cepa. Next base: position 377,317,553 of record CM060942.1, on the reverse strand, counting down.
TTCATTGCCTTAGAATTATTTTGTGCAATAGCCTTTTTCTCAGTAGTCCATTGTGCAAAATTAGTTGTGGGTTCAGAATATTCAGTTTGTACGATATTCCAAGTGTCTAATCCTATAGATTGTAAATGTATTTTCATCCTACATGCCTAATATGCATAGTTACTGCCATTAAAAAGTGGTGGTCTGACAGTAGACTGACCCTCTACAAATGAACTAGTGATAGGGATACTAGTGTTAGTAACAGTACCAGTGTTGGTAGCCATTTTGAAATTTTTTCAAAAATCAGATTATGAAACTTTGAAAACCTTGCTCTGATACCAATTATGAGAAATGCGGATTACGGATCTTAAGGCTAGGATTAACACTAGAGGGGGTGAATAGTGTTAATAAAGAATTACTAAATCTTTTTCGATTTACGTTAATTTAGACACCGATGTATGCAATATAATGACACAGATATGATTACAGAAACGAACACAGATGCATTAATAAAATAAAAGTAGTAAAGGAAAGAACACACCAGATTTTATACTGGTTCGGAGTTACCTTACATCCAGTTCCGCAACACAAGTATGTATTTCCTTTCAAAAGCAATTGTACAATTACACCCTCGGTTTCAAGGCTACGAGGTACACACTCCAGAATTTCGATCCGCTGGGTTGAGATACTTGATTTTCGGGCCATAAGTTTACCCAATTGATTTTCTAAGGCTACAATCACACCTTTTCTCTTTTGATTGATTTGCAAGGCTACAATCACACCTTTTCTCGCTTAATAGATTACAAAGAAGTCTATAACTCTGAATAGCACTGAGAATCTTGTAGAGAGAGTAGTAGAGAATCAAACTAGAAGTAATCTAGTTCGATTCAATGTTGATTTCGGCAGAGTAATGATAAGAATATATCAAGAAAAGTGGAAGAAGAAGAGGAGAGAAAAACCAGAAAATCTGATATAAAATTCGTTGAAACTAACCCCTATTAATAGAAGAACAACAGCCATGTCCATTCGTGAAGAGTTATGGTGAATAGACACTTCTTTTGAAATTTAAATTTTGAACTCAACTGACACCATATGGGGTATATAGGCATGTCGACATCCCAAAGCATTTTTTGATGCTTTGATTTTCTTTGAAAATAACCTTTATCTTAAATTAAAACTAATTTATACTTTATAAATATACTTGAATACAGTTAAAATTCATAAGTAAATGTAGAGAATAACATATATAGAATTTAATTCTAATTTTACATTTTAAATCTAAGTATAAATATCTAAAAGTTAAATATTATATTAAAAGACAGTTTAAAATCAGGAGTAATTTGACTTTGAAATTAAAGATAATTTTGAGGCAAAAATTATTTAAAATCAGGATAGAGGGTTTTGTATCTTTAGAAGGAAAGTTTTGAAAACATTTCGAAAAAAGGATATAATTTTGAAAAATCATTTTGAATAAAAAGTTAGCGGATACAAAACAATGTTCCACTAGATTTTTCGTAGGTTCCATCCTACCTAGGGTTCCATCCTTTTAACAGGCTCAAAGTGGATTCCATTCCATGAATAAATTGGATTTTAAGATGCCAGTGATTTTTTTGAGTTTTAACAAAATTCCTAATAATAAAAAATACTTAACTTTGAAATCTTGAACTCTTGATAATCTTGATACTCATGAGTCTTCTATCTTGATATCTTGAATCTTTATACTTTACAGTCTTCTTTCTTAGTACATTCATGGTTAAATCCTGCATATACATATATATATATATATATATATATATATATATATATCTAAACTTATAATGTTAGTATTTATATTTTATAATCTATTCTAGGGTTGTTGTCATCAAAACCATCATTTCACGGACTAACACAGGTCACTCGTTAAAGAGTAAGGAACGAACATATATTGAGTCATCAATTTATTTTCAACCATTATACAGGATGGTAAACTATGCATGACGGGGCATCTAACCAATTAATATACTAGTGGGGAAGATAATATAAAATATATATAATTCACTAGTTATGTTTAACACATGAAAGGATAAGGTGCTGACCTAATAGTAACTATTTACGGAAGCGTACGTAGTTTCTACTGAAACTAGGTGCACCACTCAACTATTAGTTTCGTTTCGTTTAGTAGAGCCATAGGAGGCTTCCTTCCTCAACTCCGGAGATGATGCATGTTTTGAGATCAACCAAAGAGGTCTTCGTGTACCTATGGTCCTTCCTCAGCTCCCCTTCCAGTCCCGTATTGAACATGAGGGGGTATTATCCGTCAAAGCACAAGCGTTATGAACTATGCCGCCTAGACTACTAGTGAAGTTGTGTCAACAGGCATACTCAGCCTAAGCCGCATCTAATTATTTAGTTGAATTGCCTTGCGATATGTACGTGAGTCCCCGAATCTCTCTTAAGGTTAGGGCCAGTATAAACATTGGTATCAACAGATCCTATGGTCGCCTTTGCCCGTTCTACCAATATCAAAGAATAGAGTTCTGGTAGTTGGTAACCATTGCGCTTTGAGACAACTAACTAGGCCAGTATACTAATTGGGGAGGAATAGTTTCCAATTCTTGAACAAGGAGTTAGACTGGTTCTTTCGCAGCTACCTCTTTCTTTGACCGCGCCAAGTCGTAAGACCATTGAACCCTACATACATGCAAAGGAATTACCATTTGCTTGTTGTCCACCTCATTATGATTGATTTGAAAAACCTATCATAGAGAAAGGTAGCTAATAGCGTAATCGACACTAATCCTCTCCCGTCAATAAAATAATGCTCGGCTCGTCCCATAGACAGATAGCACGATGTCCCATAACAACTATAGCCTATGTATCTTGGATCAGTCACCTAAAGCCTACTAATTGGGGCATGTACGGCTTTTCCATAAGCCTTGTAGAGAATATCTCTTTAGCACATGGAAACCTTTAGTAGATCCCCTCGATTTTTGCTATTCAGCACTGCGTTACTAAAGAATGAAGATCAGTTACGTAGATAAGCACGCCACTTCCAGGTCCAATACACGGAGGCAACTAAAAAGGCGGCAGTATATTAATTGGGGATCGTTTATGCGTAACATTATCAAGTAAAAGTGTGAAGCACAACATATAGTCCAATATTACTTAGGGGTAGAATATGTGAGGTTTCTCAATCTTTCTCTTGCGGTGTAGAGCAGCAGCTCGCAAGGCTCATAACCTTGAGGTCACAGGTTCAAATCCTTTCCCCGTATCACACTTATTCTTTGGTATGCCGCTCCGCAAGTAAGGAGAGCCGCGAGCAGAGCGAGGGAACGCAATGAGCTTTTTATGACAGAGGTAGAAATCACTTCCTTTATTTTGTTTGGCTTCGGCCTGACATTCCACATTGCATTTCGAACCCTGCGATGTATAATCTATGACTACTTGATTACTCTCCCCAGGGAGTATGCCATGGAGCACATGGAAGATGTGTTAAACGATGCACTGATGGAAGGGATTCAGCAGAAAGCTGGATGTCTTCAGCGATAAAGCTGGGTTCCATTACCTAAAGGGATTTATTCATCCCACATTATGGACCGTATGTTCACTTTCGACCACGATTTTGATTATATCAACTTTGGTTACCATGATTTATTGGTATACGTCCAAATGTCTGAGACTTTTGCGTATGCGCTTGACGTCCTCGCACAAGCGCTGAATCTTCTTTAAGAATAAATGGAAATAAGAAATACCGAAAGGGGAGGGCCCCTTCCACTAGAGTACTTTACTTTCTAGAATTCTTTCTTAACTTAAAAGTTACAAGAACTGGGAAAAAAAATGGACCTAGAACTACATATGGTCTGAGACTCGCTTCCTTGAAAAGAGGAGGTGAGCTATGTAGGCTGTGGCCGTTCAAGAAATGTCGCAGTTGCTTGACCAAAGCTGGTCAGTAAATAGATTCTTTTTTGTCATATTCCAGATATTGCCATAAGACTAATTAGACTTACCAGAAGTGAAGTACAGAAGAGCAGGAAATTTCATACCTTATTTTGAATGAGGTTATCCCGCTTAACCTTCACTAAAGAATCCCTATGCTTCAAAAAGGGCGCGGGCAGTACAAAGAGCATTTAGTTCATCTTATTACTTGACTTTCTTTCTAGCCATTTTTGTGCCTAGAAAGAAAGCTAACTTTTACATGAAAGTGTTAAGCATAAATTGAGAGAACAGGGCTAGTATACCAAGTCTAGTATAAACATCGTGGATCCATGATTTTTCTTTCAGAATTTCTTGTCATCAAAAAGGCATGATTCACTAGTGGAAGTCTTCTTTTTTCATAATCTGAATGGTGGTATTAAACATAAACAGGAGTGGAATAGTAATAGCAATGGAATGCTTTCTGTTAAATGAATGAAATGCAAACTTGGGAGCCTAGAGATAGAGAAAGGGAAAAGGCAAGGGGAGAGCTGATCTTCCAGTTCTACCGGGGCAGTATATTAATTGGGCGTAGGTATCTCCTGAGACCAAGTTACCCTCGTAATATGCTTTACTAAACAATCTAGGGCGACCCAGTGTATTAATCTTTTTGAATGAGGTGTGTAGCGTATACTGGGATACCAAGTCCAGTATATTAGTTGGATCATTTTCATTGTAGTTGGATCATTTTCATTGGTAACTACCATAAGGTAAGGTGCGAAGCGAACGGTTCTCGGGACAAAGAGGAACACTATAGAATAGAATGGTGCCTCTCTAGTCCCTAATATGGTTAACTTCTGTGCTTTCATGGACTTTTGGGACTTCTTCCTCTCCTTTTCAGTCGAGCCAGTTTGAACTTTCGTAGTTCCTTTACTACTAGAATACCTGAAATTAAGGAAGAGTTCTAGATCTAGGTCGAGGGCGGTCCTATAATAAAAGATATGAAGAAGGCCTGATCAAGCTTCCTTCGGGTGCCTTGTTGGTTGTCTAATTCCAAAGAAAGTTGGCAGCAGGTTCTTTCTTTATCCCCTTCTGTCGATCGAATGATTCATTGCCACAGGTAGGGTCCTAGGTTAGTTGAGAGCGGGAAATGGACTCATGTGCAAATATACTAATGTGATTAAATGGATCTAGCCCAAACATAGGATCTTTCAGGTCTTCGCTTATTCTTCTTTTGATTATGAAAAATCGGCTTTTTAGTTCTTTACTGATGCATAAGCTTCGGTTCCAAGGGTTGGGAAGTTGAAGACTCCTAGCCAGTAAAGTCATATTCCACTAAGACTCTTGCGAAATAGAAAATCTATCATATCTACAAGTCAAGCCTTGTATATTAATTCGGTAGTCAGAATCCGTGGAAGTCTAAGATCTAAGTGAAGAGAATAGAATAGCCGAATTCACCCCTAGCTATACCCCCTAAGTAAGGTCGCGAAAAGGTAAACCTGTCTCCATCATCACCTTCAGAAAGAGAAATAATTGTGGTCTGTGGCTGGATGAGATGAGATAAGGCAGCTAGGATACATTTTTATTCTTTAACTAATATCCCTTAATCTATATCTATCTTCAGAACATAAGATCTATACAATCCCAGGACGACGGTCATATCTTAGATGAAACTGGAGCAATCAGTACGGCCAGGAAGAGTCAAACTGAGAAAAGGTGGTGCCGGTAAATAATGGAAAAAACTTGGTGGAAGAACGTATAGATCGAATCACGAGAGAATGAATTGTTATGGAACATCCCAAATGTTGTGTTGGCAAAGGAAAACGGTTTGCCCACTGGGTGTTGCGGTAGGAGTCTCAGCCGAATGCTGAGAGAAACAATTATGGAGAACTCTAAAATCTTCAACACAATATTACTTAGGGGTTGGATAAATAGAATAAGTAATATTGTATTGGTAGAGAAAAACCTTTAGAAGAATGACTAGATGACTTTAACTATATATAACAATAGGAGATGAATCTCTGGGTGGATAGGAATGATTCAAGAATTCGATAGACGTGATTCCCCTGTGGCAGGAGACACGTAGTTCACTCAGCCTATTCTACTTTAGGTGCGTAGTGAATTGAAGGATTTCTTATGCTAGAACTTCCTTCTCTCACGTTCATATAACATATGCGGGAAACTTAGTGGCTGGGAAAAAAATATCCCATGGGGAAAAAAAATGGGATTCTCTTTCGATTCGGAAAAAAGAAAAATAGGGACAAAGTCAACCTAACCGCTTACTTTTTCGTAAGCCGCGCACCCAGGCCGGCCATACCGGTTGTCCCCGCAATTGTTATACCGCGCCTCCCCTTATTGAGATTAAGTCCCACTCAATATTTTATACCAATATTTCGTACTCTCTTGATCAGGTCATCAAAATACTGAAAAATCTTTCTGATGTGAGAGAAGTAGGGAAGGCACCCAAAAAAAGCTACAACTAAGTGCCTGCTGAAAAACGCAAGATTAGCACCCTAGTTTAAGTACTAGCGCCCCACCCCAATGTTGTTGTACTTTACTGGACTCTCCGCTGCTTGTTGCTTACCTCGGCCAGATGTGGCTTATGTAGTGAGCAGTGCCCTTGCTTTCTATTAAGAATACTCTTCAACTTGCCCTACTATAGGGCTTTTGAAGGTGATGCTTTGGTGACGATGGTCGTCGGGGGTTTATGGACGGATTCTGTGGCGCCCCTCAATCAATACAAACAATATGTTGTGACTGCTTGGTCTACTTTGTAATATAAGAGGGTTAAGGGGCTTCATTGATTAGTAAACTTGTGGTGCTGGTAAGGTTGGGACCGTGGTCGTCCGTCTTTGGTTTGCCGGCTGATAAGATCATTGAGATTGACCAGCCAGCTGGGTTGGTTTGGCTATTCCTTTCTATTGAAATGAAAAGGATTCAGCTGTCTGCACGAGTCACCTTCTTCTGGGCTCCGAGTCACCTTCTTCTAAGCTCCGTTGGACGACACGACATTCTTTTTCTATAGGCTGGTCGTACTTGTGATGGTTCCCCGGGATCCAAGAAACCCACTTAGGTCTACATTGCCATGATATTGTTCTCCGGAAGCGGGCAGGCAGCTTCTAAAAAGTTCGGCCCGCTTTTTTGTTTTTTACTAAAGGCGTCGGTATAAACGAAGGATTTACCTTTCTAACGCATATTCTGTCGTACCGACATGGCCCCACTGATTTGTTTTCGATCGAAGCATCAAGCAGTGCAACCCGGTTCTACTTGACTAAGCCCCCTGCTCGTCCAAGGAGGGAATTTTCTTTACCAATTCCTTGATAACAAGGCGACCCAGTATCTTAATTAGAGGTCCAACTTCGACCCATTATCTTAATTAGAGGTCCGGTATACCTAGTATATTAATTTCGGATGCAGGTATATTAATTGTAAGGCAACCCCACTCAATTGGGAAAGTCCAGTATATTTTTGGAAGGGACGACCGATCCGGTATATTTCTAGGGTTGTGCGAAGCCAAATAATGAAGAGTGCCCGGAACCTCTTTTTTCTTCACTGTCGGATTTTGAAGTTGGTAAAGACCCACCCCTTGTTTAAGTCAAAATGAGTCCCCGGGACCCAGGGCATTGGCTTCCGCCAGCAGTGAACTACTAAGGATCGCATCCCGTGCATATTCTACGTTATAGCCTGCAACTGATTCAGCTTCCACTTTTGGGAGATCAGAGGGAGCTCGATTAATTTCTTTTAGACAAGGAATAAGGAACATAACCAAGACGGTGAACACAGGAATACCGGACTATATCTGCTTTTGTGCTATGGCAATCTCACTCAAATTACAGGACCTACGCGTATTAGTACAGTATATTGGGTTCCCTGGCCAGAACCACACATGCAACTTTCCCTGTATTTGGCTCGTCCGTGCTTTGTTTTTTGATGAGGCGCTGCATGTGACTCCACATGGGAAAAGGGGATAGGGATGAACTGCAAACTTTCATGTTCAGAGCATTGCGTTGTCTGGGGTGCTTGCGTGGGTGAGTAAGCAGCGTCTACCTAGCTAAGCTTTCCTTTCGTCGAAAAGGCTAGACTGGTTCCTTTTCGACGCCCGCCCATGATTTAGATGTTGGGGAAAGGCAAGCGCAAGGCGAATGAAGTGAATGGGAGTCAACGGCCAGTATACTTATAGGGGACCGATCCAAACTATTCTTAGAACGTGACGCTGTTCGATTCTCGAAGGGCCAGCTTTATCTCGGTCGGCATCCTTCTCTCGAGAGGGCTTGGTCCTGAATGGCTCATGTGTTGTGTTATACCAAGGGAATTTTCATTTGGTGAGGAGCTACTAGCGTAGCCGTTGATAAGCCACTGATCGAAGGCGATTGGAGTGCTTTCATCAAACGATGCATGCGGGCTGAGCCATTCCCATCCCAAGTGGCGGCCTGATTCGGCCTGGCCAGGTCGGGAAGAGATTATAAATAGAGAATATGCACATTGAGATTAGATATCTATCTTAGCTAGCGGGGGCGCCTTCGATAATTCCGCTGCGGCCTCTGCCAATTAAAATACTGGGCACGTCTCATCTTTCTTTGGCTCTACTTGTAGCCAGCCATGTTAGCTCCCAACCCTTTCTAACAAAAAAGGCACTCATCGGCCGCCCCCTTTCCTATTCAGCTTTGCTTGTCGCCTATTAGATTTTGAAAATAGGTTCCGGTTCAATCAAGCGGCCCACCTTTCATCATCTATCCCAGCTGCCATGCACGACCTGAACGATTTCTGCACCCTAAGATGTAAACCGCGCCATCACCTACAGCTCTTTCCTCTGCCGGGGATTTCCACGGAATGAAAACGGGCGGCATCGTCGTATGCTCGACTTTGCCCTGGTATATATCTCGGAGTACTCCTATGGACGATCTTTTACTCATACATTCTGAGCTTAGCCCCGCCACCTCGAAGGCACGGCTTAGTCATTTGCAATTGAGAGTTTAGTTATGTAAACCGCCACTTCTTTGAAAGCATGGTTTGCCCAAGTATACTTAGGCCTCCTTGGAACTCGTCCATTCGTTGGGTTATCCCTTGCTCCCAAGTTCGAGTGTTTGCTCATCGTTTTGGATGGCGAGTGACATTTCTTCTCATTACAGTCACTCCCGGTGTTCTTCGCACCTGGGTAGTACCAGGACCCTTGTGCCGCAGATTGCGCGCCCTATGGCCCAAAACGCAAAATGAGCCTTGCGACGAGACATGAACATTCCTCGTGCTGCGATTCCCTCTAGCCCGTTCCCGGGTTGGGTTCGGGGAACATCCAAGCGATTGCCTTTGCAGATTCAAACATGCTCACAAGGCACACAATAAGAATAAGACCAATGGAGACTTGATAAGGGACCATTTGAGCTGCAGATTGTAATGCTCCTAGAAAGGCATATTTCGAATATAGAGGACATTCCCAACAATCCACGAGAACCGCATACCCCACTATGAATTGTACGAACCCGTCCTCTGTCACCCCACCACGCTTACGGCTCTAAACACTAACCCAACTTGCTCTGGCCCCGGGCCCTCCCACATCTCTTTCTCGGTAAGCGGACCGTGGAAGCTAGGGATATCTGATCCGCTTGGGACTGATAAAAAGCATCATATCTATTATTTCCGTACTGACCAAACCCACCTAAAAAAGAATAATAGTGGAAGTGTGGTCGTGTTAGAGAATCTTTCCCTCAAGTATACTGGATCGGTCGGAGTGAACACAAGAATACCTCCCGCCTATAACCGTCGCCTCCCAATTAATATACTGGATCAGTACCTAGAGAAACTTTGACTTTCAGTTTGATATGAGAAAATGGACTTTCGAGTGAGGGATCCTACTACTTGTTTGGAACAGAAGAAGTACCAACGGTCCAAGTTTGACCAACAACAGGTCAAGTCTTCCTATTCAGTAACAAACCAAACAGGACCCTCCAGTAAGGTGCTTGCGAAATAAGAAAGAGATTATTACCCACCTTATACTACTAAGCCCTCTTGAATTAGTTCTACGATAGAAGCCGTACATTTGGGGACAAATCTTTCACTCAATGAGTTGTGTAAACCTGTGACTATATCGTCCTGAAGACGGAAGTGACGAGAAGAAGTGGCATTTAGAAGTGTTGCTTTCTTTACATTTAGGTTTCAGCATAACAAAGCTTGCATTTTCTTTTCACACTTAGGCGACCCCAAAATAATGGTGGAGGGTAAATTAATAGTGGTAATGATTCTACTATGGTGCCAAAAATTCGCAAGTTGATCCCATGTAATCGTTGTTGTTCATTGGATTCCAGAGGAATGACTTCATTAGGAGTGGAGAATTGCTGCAATCCTTCATGAATAGACTTGATTCTCTCGTCGAGAGTTTTTTGAAAGTCTTACCTAGACTCTTTCGACTGAATATGATAAAGCCTAAAAAACAACGAGCTACTATCTTTTCTTCATTATAGATTGAGATCTTCTTCGGACTTTATGCACAAATGGATGTAATAGCAGTAAATAGCATCTTTCTATCCTGCATATTCGTTGCACTCAATCTCATAGGGTTCTTATTTTTACCTATCTTCTTTGCAAGGAAATGGGAAGTTCAGTTGTGTAGGACAGGATGCGCCAGTATATTAATTGGCGGCGACCAAGTCAAAAAATCACAAGGAACTTCGTATTTTGTAACTCTCCTTTAGTTCTCTTTAACCTTAAATACAATTTATAGATTCAACAGCAATAGTACCTCGGACTCGAAAAGTTATAACAAAAATGGCCGATCCGATAGCGGATTCCGCTGCTGCCACGGTTAGAACTAATGAAGCAAATGATTGACCTATCATATCATCCAAAGAAACGAAGACCAAAAAGTTCGAATTGACAGCTAATAACATTTATTTAATTGGCATTGACATAATATTTGATAGGATCCGCTTCGAAAACGTGGAATATTTGAGAAATTCAAATTGATAATATGGACTTGGTATACTAGGCTCCTTGTTATCTCTCTATATAAAATAGTTGTGGTCAATAGATTGGAATAGAACAGCAAGAGAATGGATCGGTCTCCTCTTGCCATCTTTAGTAATGGCTGTAGTTACACCTGATTTCGAGTGAGTTATGGGATGATTCCATCTCAGTCATATCTTATCCTGACTTAGTGTTTTGGTTCTATCAATAACGTAATATATTCACGTCTTAATACTCGATATCAATATCCCTACCTTGCTCTGGTAGTTTGATACTCGGATATGGAATATACTTGCATAAAACAACAATAAATCATTCTATCTGTGGGCTAAGCCGTTTCTCTCGCGAAGCAAGAGAGGTGCCAAGTATACCAAGTCCGTTCTGTTGCATCCAATCAATTCTCGTGAATAATCAATCTCACCTTCATTGAACATGACTCTTCTTGCTACGCTGTTATTTCTTGTTCAAATAGAATGCTTCTATTCTATAAGTCTTCCCAAATATACTGGATATTGGTGCCCAGATTAATATACTTCAACCTCCCAATTAATACATTAGCCGTTCGGCTCTGTTATGTTCTCGACTAGACTTCCCTAATCAGTCACATTCACTTGATGAGCCGCCCAATTAATATACTAAACTTTCTGAATGAATATCTGGGTCTCCTATTAGAGACGAGTCCGTACTAGTCTAGTCTGATTTAGTACGAGTTTCGAAATAATCCTAGTATTAATAGCATCGATCTCCTAATAGAGACAATATAAAAGACGTCTCATATGAGACTAGTATCTTCGTTTTTGTACGCAACTCATTCATGATGAAAGAGCGGGTTTGAAAAACCAGCAAATCCATACATGGCTAATGTGCCTTGGGGAGAGAGGGGAGTCCAAGCTATTCTTCTCTGCCCAAGCCCCGAGGGGTTCGCATAGTCGGGTCACCAGCTGGCATAGTATATTCCCGTGGTTGAATCATTGATTGGGTACTCTTTCTGGTTCAATCACAAAGTAAGTCCACCGTCGAGTAGTCCGTGCAATGGGAGCGACTCGGATTGGTATTGTGAGAGAATCATCAAGTGTTTGCCAGATGCGCATGATGGGGCAGATAACAAGAAAGATACATAAATGAAAATTTCTTTCTTAAAAACTCGAAGTGAGAATTGACCTTTGCTATGCTTAACACATGAAAGGAGAAGGTTTAGAGAATAATGATTCAGTATATGTTGATAGGATCGGTCCTTGTTACTTTCTCTTCCCATCTTGCCCAATTAATATACCAGGCGCCATTAATAGTCTCTCCCCCCTTCCCGTTGGTCGCCTATGTTTATAGTGGCATTTGGATTAGTCTCCTTCCGAATTAATATATTGGCAGGGAAGATAACATAATATATATATACACACACGCACACACACACTTCACTCAATATGCTTAACACAAAAAGTCAAAGCCCTTATATCTTTCTAGCATCCCCTATTTAGATCATTTTGTCACTAAGTAAGTCAATGTGAAATTTAGGGCTTAACATAAGAGTGACTCATGCTGCATTCACTCCGATTGGGAATGTCTTCTAAGCTAGATTTTTTTAATAATGAGAATATGAGATGAGGTTGGGGAATGACGAAGATTAGGTGTGAAATACGAACTTTTCTTCCAGGTTTTTATAATCATTTGACGGTAGGAGGGGAGTGAAGTGACGTGCGACTAAAAGGAGCGACCTCTCCAAACTATTCTTAGCCTAGTATACCAAGTCGGAAGGAAATTTCCTTAATGATTGGAGTAGCTCGTTCTTGTCCGCATACTGTCAGAATCGAAGACATGTATACATAGCTCCCAAAACCATAGTTGGATAATATGTCTAATAAATCACTCATTCTCGTGCTATTGAGAAAGAAATCTAGTGAAGCGTCTGCTTTCCCTTTGAGAGTTCCCTTGCTTGATCAAATACTATTTCAACAAAAAAATCAATGAAATGAGAGTACATGGACATCAGTACACCCATAAAAAGGGAAGCGGTCTCCGGGACCATACCTAAGGAGCTACTAAAAGGAACTCGTGATTGCTAAGCAGCTGAAGTAGTGATGCCATTAGGGATGTACTATAACTGATCAGGCAAGGAGCTAACGACAACATCTATTATATCTTATAATACCAATTAGGTAGGAATTATATTACTTGCAACCACTAAGGAATTTCGTGGACGACCTGCTTCACACCAACCAAAACCAAAACCAAATATTAAGTAGTAAACCCTATGAGTAAACTCATATGCTTTCTACGCTTCGGAATCGAGAGTCAGATCCCCCCTTACATATGAGGGGACAGAAGGAGAATTGTCCATACTAACGTCTAGAAATGACTTGATTTGCATGAGAGTTCATTCGCACATGGACCTAAGACACAAATAGGGAGAAAAATCCTAATCATCAAAACCCTCCTTCGGTTGCCTCAGAGATGATTCTTGAGTCAGGGACTTGTGTAAAGAAAATAGAAGTGGTTGCTTTGGTTTAGAGGAAATTCCCATGTGTCCAGAGGCCAGGGTTGTATAATGGAAAAAATTCAGGCTTGATGTATCCAATAAAGTGAGTGAACTCGCCAACCCCATACAGATAAAGAAAGGACAGACACGGGTAGTGCTTTCTTGTAAAAAAAGAGTCTTTTTCTCCAACTAATTGAATTATGGCTTGTTGAACTAGATAAATAAGGGGGTAGCGAAGTGAATAAGGTGCATTTCCATCAGTATCAAGATAAATCCCATGCGACTCTATTCAAAACCTCATTATATTTCAGTTCACCTGGCTACGGATCCGCTCTTCAAACTCCACTCCCGCTGGTCGTCCCTTACCGGTTATTGAATCCCGATAATAGTCCGCTGCTACCTATAGTATTATTGGGAAGGTCTTAAGTCGGCTAACTCAAACATTATATATATGGAAAGCTATGCTTTTGCCGATTGAGAAGAAATATTGAGTCAAATGAAGAATTGACGAATAACAATATTCCATTGAGCACTCTAATTGATGGAACTCGATATATTCTATTACACTCCATGGAAATTCTTCTTTGAAAGATCGTAGAAGTATAGGGATAGCAAAGGTTGCGAGGTGTTAACACCACTCTTTTTCACGACCTAGCAACTTACACGACTCAATAACCTAGTGTCTAAACGACCCAACGACCTACAGCAGGGAGCGACCTAGCGACCTAAAGTACAGAGCGGTTCAACATGGCATGAATCAATGACCCAGCGACCTAGCGACTCAACGAGCAACAACCTAACGAGTTAAGGAAAAAGCGACTTAATAGCCTAGCAAGCTCCAGAGTTAAGCTGCATGCACACTGCCACTTCCATTAGGTCGCTCACGACCTAAGCAAGCAAAGATAACTCCTATGCTACACATGCTAAGCCGTTGACATCATATACCTCGTTCAAGATGGCTTTATTAAGTCGCTAACGACTTATGCTTCCTCGTGATCACACTTAGGTCGCAACCCCCTAGGTCGCTCACGACCTATGATCTCATACGACCTAACTCCAAAACTCCCCTATAAAAACTCCACCTACACCACTTTGTGGGGGGGGGGGGACTTCGGGGACCTTTTTCGAACGCCAAGACTCTGCTGTTTCACAACTTCTACAACACGTCAAACACCTAAGATATTTCAAGGAACCTTAAGAGAAGATCAAGTCAATTTAACATGAATTCAAAGAGCTTTTCTGCATCAAAGTTCTAACTTCTTGCTTTAATGGTGTTGTAATTGGAGAATTATTGTGAAATTTGTAATCCAGTCGATAAGAGAAAAGATTAAGTGGACGTAGGCTTGACTTTGAGCCGAACCACTATAAAAATTGTTTTCTCTTTACTATTTTTTCCTACTCTCTACTTACTTTTAGTTCCCGTACCAACAGGTGGTGCTTTCGCTATATCATAACTCTCACTAGGGCGTTAGCGTACATTTTAGCGTTAACATTTTTGGTGCTTTCACTGAGAACCGAACTCAAGTGTGCTCTCATCGTTGCTCCAAAAAGATTTGTTGAAAGACTCTCCTTAAAAACCAGAAGCCAATCCGAAATTATGGCTCCTGGAAGAAAGAGTAGATTTACTAGATCTGGAAATGCTTATGACAACACCGCCACTTCTCACGCGTCAAATCAAGCGGCTCCCAGTGTTGGAATCACAAGGGCCGAATTGGATGCTGTAGTGTTTGGGTTGTATCAACAAATGGAAGCCCAAAACACTTTGATGTTGGACAGGTAGAATGCTTTGCTTGGAGTTAACCAGCAACCAGGAAATAATGAAGAAACCTTTGCTGAAGATGTTCATGATTCCCAAGGGAAAAGTATCCTCAGAGGGCAGCTTGCACCGCCGAAGGGGCACCTCCCCAAGCTGGAGGTTCAAGGCCGCATCCAACTCTTCGTGAACGTTTGTCCAGGAAAACTTCCGAAAAAGTAGCTAACGTCTGTCCCGCGGGGCCTCTAAATGATGAGGAGTACCTCTTGGGAATGATTCGACAAATTATGAAGGAAAGTATGCAAAGGGAGGAAGATGAAAGTGACTGGGGGTTTGCTCCAAGCAAGACTCCTTTTATTGAAAGAATTTCGAAGGCTGAATTTTCGAAGAAGTTTGTTCCCCCCACTATTCCAGCTTATCGGGGGACAAGCGATCCTAACCAGTTCTTATACAAGTATGACTGGCATATGACAGGGGCCAGAGTGACAGATGAGATTAAGTGCCGATACTTTCCTGTGGCTTGGAGGGAGTGGCCCTGCTTTGGTTCACGAAGCTGCCAATTTGGTCCGTGGATCAGTTCTCCGACCTAACTCGGAAATTCAAAGATCAGTTCAGGTTATATGCTTCGAAGACCAAGGACATAATGTCGCTATCTAGCCTCGAACAAAGCCCCAGAGAGTCTATCAAATCTTTTTTAAACCATTTTAATATATCCTTGGACGAAGTTGACAATGCAAAGCCTCAGATGATTCTGACTTACTTGATGCGAGCAATTGACAAATCAAGTGAATTCGAAAAATGGCTGAAGATGAAAGAGCCAAATTCACTTGAGAAGTTCTACAAGAAGGCCGATGAATTCATGTGCTTAGAAAGCCTTGCTGCGCCAACAAAAGTAGTCGTGACTAAAGTTGAGAATAACAACGTTGCTTCCAACAAAAAGGAATCTGGTGGCCAAAAGAGGGAGAATGACGGTGGAAAAAAGCAGAAAGATGCGAAGAAAGCTCGCCACTTTAGACCTTCATATTTTACTCCTTTAACTGATACTCCAGAAAATATCTTTTCCACAGCCAAGAACGTTGTTGAATACCCCAAACCAGCTAAGATGAGGCTTGGGAAAATTGTTGTGCATAATAGGAGATTCTGTCGTTTCCACAATCAACCTGGCCATGACACTAATGAATGTCACCATTTAATGAATTTGATTGAAGAGCTTTTGAGATAGAATAAACTACAGTAATATGTAAAGAGAAACAGAAATGACCCAACCTCATCTACTCTGGGGCAACAAGTCCCTGCTCACCAATCTAGCTCAGGTTAGAGGAATACAGCGCATGAATCTGAGAGGCCTGTCATTAATGTCATCACAGGGGGTCCCCGCCCAGCAAGAAGAAGTTGGGGAGAGATCAAGAGATATGCTCACGCTTTGGGATATGCCCCGGCAGAAGAAAGTGTTTTTATCTTGGAAGATGCTGCACCTTTAAAACAGCAGAGAACTTTTAACGATGACATCATATTCCGAGCTAGAGAATCTGTTGGTGTTGAAGCTCCCACCATGGATCCCTTGGTGATATCTGCAGGCATCGGACTAGCCGTTGTAAGAAGGGTGCTTGTTGACTGCGGCGCCTCTTGCAATGTCCTCTTTAGAAAGACATTTGATCAAATGAAAATCCCCATGGCTAATGTCCAAGCTTCCTCATAGAAAATTGTTGGGTTCACTGGAGAACCAAAACAGCCTATTGGGGCTATTGACTTATTTGTAGAGCTTGGAGAAGGGGAAAATAAAGTGTTTCGGAAACAAACTTTTGTTATTGTTGATGAATTCTCTGCTTACAATGCCTTCTTGGGTTGGCCGACTCTTGCTGCATGCAAGGCCACTCTAGCCCCATGGTGCCTGACTATGAAGTTCCCCACTGATAATGGCGTCGTTGTTGTGAAAGGGGATCAAAATGTCGGACGAGAATGTTATCTCATAGAGTTACATGAGGCAAAGAAGAGAGAAATGGTTAAGGGTGCGGCAGCTCCGCTCCACATCAAAGAGCCCATCTTGTAGCAATTACGGGGTGGACCCTGCACTGGTGAGCATAGTGGTGCACGAAAAGAGATTGATCCCAGAAAAACTAGTGCAGGGGAGAATAGAGTGGTGCCGATGGAAGTGACGGTGCCAATACCTGTTGACCTGAATGACCCAAACAAGGTGCTGAATGTGGATTCACAACTTTGTGTGACGGTTCAAAATATGTTGATATCATTCTTGAAAGCAAAACTTTATGTATTCGCTTGGAGTCATGAAGAAATGTGTGGAATATCTCCAGAAATCGCAGTGCATGCTTTGAATATTGATCCAAAATTCACACCCGTAAAGAAGAAAAGAAGAACCTAGGGTCCTGAGAGGTCGACAACATTAAAAGAAGAAGTAGACCGGCTCATGGAGAATGCCTTCATCAGAGAATCCACTTATCCGAATTGGTTTCTAATCCGGTATTGGTGAAAAAAGAAAATGGAAAGTGGAGAGTATGCATCAACTTTTCAGACTTAAATACGGCATGCCCCAAGGACTGTTTCCCATTACCCAGGATTGGTCAGTTGGTGGATGGAACAGCCGAGCATGAACTATTGTCTTTTATGGATGCTTACTCAGGATATAATCAAATCATGATGCATGAGCCAGATCAGGAGGACACGAGTTTCATCACTGATGTTGGTCTTTACTGCTATAAAGTCATGCCCTTCGGACTAAAGAACACGGAGTCAACTTACCAAAGACTTGTTAATGCCATGTTCAAATCCCAGATCAGCAAAACTATGGAAGTATATGTTGATGATATGTTGGTGAAATTGAAGAAGGCAGTAGACCACATGAATCATTTGGCAGAAATGTTCTCGGTCCCCCGAAAGTATGGGATGAAGCTAAATCCTCTGAAATGTTCATTTGGGGTAGAGTCCGGAAAATTCTTAGGTTTGGTTTTGAGTGCTAGGGGCATCGAAGCTAATCCTGCTCATATTACTGCTTTAAGAGAAGTCAAAGCCCCTAGGACAAAGAAGGAATTGCAAAGCCTTAATGGGAAAGTCGATGCTTTGGGTCGGTTTATTTCTAGGGCTACTGATAAATGCATTCCCTTTATTGATGCTTTGAAGAAAGGAATGAAAACTTTGAATGGACTCCTGAATGTCAGAAAGCGTTTGATGAACTGATTCGTCACATGGAAACACCTTCAATACTTTCTAATCCCAGCAATGGTGAAGATCTTTTCATATATTTAGCGGTTTCATCTCATGCTCTTAGTGCAGCATTGATACGGGAAGATGCAAAAGTTCAGCGCCCGGTTTACTACATCAGCAAAAGATTCACTGGGGCAGAGATAAATTATTCAAAGCTGGAAAAGCTCACCTATTGTTTGTTTATTGCATCCAGAAAGTTGAGGCCATATTTCCAAGCTCATCCTATTAAAGTCCTCACTGATCAACCTCTAAAACAAGTCCTATTTCGCCCTGAAACTTCGGGTCGTCTTCTAAAGTGGAATATTGAACTCAGCCAATATGATATCACCTACCATCGCCGAAGAGCAATCAATGGACAAGCTTTAGAGGACTTCATTTTAGAATAAACAGATAAAGGTGACAGTGAGGAAGAGCTGACTAATGATATCCCGATCCGATGGAAATTATATGTTGATGGTGCAAGAAATGACTATTGCTCCGGAGCTGGGGTTGTGCTTGAAACCCCCGAAGGTCGATCATTGTGCTATGCTTTAAGATTAGAATTTCCTTCGACAAATAATAAAGCAGAATAAGAAGCTCTTGTTGTCGGCTTGAAGATTGCTACAGAACAGAACATCAAAGTATTGTAGATCTTCAGTGATTCCCAGCTTATTATACGCCAAGTCAAGAAAGAGTTTCAAACTAAAGGAGGAAATCCGCCTACTTACTTGTCAAAGGCCTGGGGGCTTCTTGATGATTTTGATCATTATACAATAAGCCATATACCCGGGAAAGAGAATATGAAGGCGGATTCTCTCGCAAAATATTCAAGCTCTGGCGAAGCTCAATTATTGGGATTGGTCCCTGTGGAAGTCTTGTCAGCTCCAAGTACTGATGAGATGGATATTGACTGGATTATGGTTGTATCTCAAGAGCAGGAGTCATGGATGACACTGATCAAGGAATATCTACTCAATGGCTCCCTACTAGAAAACTCAAAAGAGCGCCAGAAACTGTTAAGAAAAGCCTCGAGATATGTAATTCAAGACGGTAGGTTGTATAATCGAGGATTCTCGATGCCATTACTCCGATGTGTAACCAAGGAATAGGCTAAGACAATTTTAGCGGAGGTGCACGGAGGAGATTATGGGGATAATTCAGATGGCCAAACTCTAGCAAAGAAAATTCTCCGTTATGGGTATTTTTGGCCAGATATTAATCGAGACGCTGCTAGCTACTCCCGAAAGTGTGACAGATGCCAGAGATTTGCAAAAATCCCAAGAGCACCTTCCACCGAGCTAACACAGATGGTCAGTCCATGGCCATTCGCCATTTGGGGGATAGATCTCAATGGTCTTTACCGGTTGCTAAGTCTGGAATCAAATATGTTATTGTTGTTGTTGATTATTTTACTAAATGAGCTGAAGCTGAACCACTAGATACTATTACGTCTAAAAAGATGATAAACTTTGTGACTAAAAATATCATTTGCAGGTATGGTGTGCCTCAAAAGATAATCACAGACAATGGTACCCAATTCGAAAGCGAAGAATTCTAGGACTTTTGTAGGCAATTCAAGATCCAAAAAATCTTCTCAATAGTGGCTCATCCGCAGGCAAACGGGCAAGTGGAAACAGTGAACAAAATTACCAAATCAACCATAAAAAACAGCTGGAAAAAGCAAAAGGTGGTTGGGTCGATAAGCTGCCACTAGCACTATGGGCATACAGAACTACCCATAAGACTACGACTGGGCACACTCCATTCTCATTAGCATATAGATCAGAAGCCATGATTCCAGTGGAAATAGAGGTCCCCTCACATAGGAGAATTCATTTCAACCAAGCTGAAAATGAAAAGATGCAACTTGAAGCACTTGATTTGCTTGATGAAAGAAGGAAAGAGGCTGGCTCAGAGTTACAACCCATCAGCAAAGAATAGCCAGGCACTTCAATTCTAAAGTTCGCCAACGCAGCTTTGAAATTGGAGATCTAGTCTTGAAAAGAGTCATGACAACAATAGGAGAGTTGGACCAAACTGGGAAGGGTCATACGTCATAGGCAAAAAACTTCTTGATGGCACTTTCAAACTCACAACTGTCGAAGGAGATCCAATTCCGAGAGCCTGGAACAGCAATCACTTGCGTCCATATTTTACTTAGAAGCTATGCTTAAATTTGTAAAATGATTATGGATGTATCATTCTTGTATTGTAAGCCATTGTAAAATCAGTATGAATCAATAATAAGAACTATAAAGTGGATGTACGCCCAATTTTTGGCCGAACCACTATAAATCTTGTGTTCTCTACTACTATAAAATGCCTGTCTCATTTCGATGTGCACGTATCTTAATATATTGCTAAAATTTCAAATTAATATTGCAGGCTATCTAAGCAAAGCTTACTATTCAACACATCACAAGGCCAAGCGATTCCTACAAATCACTCAACAAGAAAATGTCAATACACAAAAATTCCAGATTCAATTCCTACATAAGAAGTGCTTTTCACAAACAGTTGGTGATTCCACCAAAGGGGCACCTTCCCGAAGTGAACGTTCCAGGCCCTTGGTAACTGATTGCGATCGTTTGTGCAAACGAACATTCAGTTAGGTAGCTTGCGTCTGCCCCGTGGATTCACTTAACAATGAAATACACTTCTCTGGAAAAAAGAAAAGCGAACAACTTACAAAAGAAAGGAACATGTGCTTGGAAATGATAACGAGGAATCGCTGAGGAGCAGATGGTGAAAAGACATGGGGAAGCAGACCAAAAATAGCCAAAATGGAATTTTGTCTCTCAACCAAAAGGTTGGTGGGACCACCGAAGGGGCACCTTCCTAAAGTGAAGGTCCCAGGACCTTGCTAGTTAATTGTGATCATTTGTGCAAACAAACATCCAATTAGATAGCTTGCATCTGCTCCGTGGATCCACTTAACTGTGAGATGTAATCTTCCTGGCAAACAAAAAAGCCCTCTTCGGAGACACAAAGCCCACTTCAGAGGCCCACTTCTCCTCTCAAGGGGGAAGTGCGAAAAAGCCCTCTTCGGAGGCACAAAGCCCTCTTCGAAGGCACAAAGCTCTCTTCGGAGGCCCACTTATCCTCTTAATGGGGAAGTGCCAAAAAAGCCCTCTTCGGAGGCCCACTTCTCCTCTCAAGGGGAAAGTGCCAAAAAAGCCCTCTTCGGAGGCCCACTTCTCCTCTCAAGGGGGAAGTGCCAAAAAGCCCTCTTCGGAGGCACAAAGCCCTCTTCGGAGGCCCACTTCTCCTCTTAAGGGGGAAGTGCCAAAAAAGCCCTCTTTGCCGGCCCATTTCTCCTCTCAAGGGCGAAGTGCCACAAAGCCCTTTTCGGAGGCAAAAAGCCCTCTTCGGAGGCCCACTTCTCCTCTCAAGGGGGAAGTGCCAAAAAAAACCTCTTCGGAGGCCCACTTCTACTCTCAAGGGAGAAGTACTCAAGAAAGCACTCTAACGAGGCACGCCCAAAAATGAAATGCTTTTCTCGGACAGGAAGGGTTGATGGAACCACCGAAGGGGCACCTTCCCAAGATGAAGGCATCGGGCCCTTACCACCAAATTGTGATCGTCCGTACAAACGAACATCCAATTAGGTAGCTTGCGTCCGCCCCGTGGATCAATTTAACCGGAAAAGTAACTTCCTGGCAAGCAAATCAAAGCCCTCTTCGAAGGCCCGCTTCACCGTGTAGGGGAATCCACTTCTCAAAAATAAAAGTGACCATCTCCGAAAGTTGAAGTGTAAAAACTTTTTCCAAGAAAGAAAGAAAACTTCTCCAATACAAAGCACACTCTATTAGAGTAGAATAATATTTCCTAAAAATGAAAAATTTGTTCTCCAAAGTAAGAGTACAAGTTTTCTCAAAATGAAGAAGATTGCAATGAGCCGTGATATGGGGGGAATATAATATAGTTGCATTAATAAAAGCAATGCTCAAACAACATACCACGAGCTCAGTGCAATATCATACAAGGAAAATAAAGAAACTTATGTGAAAATAAGGAATAAATGCATTCACAAATACAGTTAAAAGATTGTACAAGTAAAAAGAGTCATTTTATTCCATACTATAAAAGATTTCTACACATGCGCAGGTTTCAAAAGCGGGGGCTGGTACCCGCACAATCTCTGGTCGATATAAGACTTTAAATATAAGCAAAAAAGCAAAAAAGCAAAACAAGAAGGATAAATTCAGGCTCATTACTTCTTCTTCCCGCCGCCTTTGGAGCCCTCGCCTGGCCTAATGGTTAGCTTCTTGTGTCGGCCTGAACGAGTCGGGGAAGAAGGAGAAAGAGATGCAATTGGGTCCTATTCCGCTTTCTCATCACTAGCAGATGTGCCCTTCTTCTTCTTTGAAATCCCACGCTTTCCCCTCTTCTTTGAAGAAGATTCGTTTCCCAGAGTGATAAGATCAATCATCTTTGTATCATCGGCAGTAAATTCCTCCGGGGTCCTCTCACCCTCCTCAAGCTCTTCAGCTTTCTGCTCTAGTGAAGCGGTCGGGTCATCTAAGACCTGAAGAGCTTCTATTTGTTCTTCTTGCGACCCCGGTTGAGAAGAAAGAGAATGAGTAACTTGAAGAGGTGTAGGGGCAACAACTGGAGGAGGCGAAGCTTATACAACACTAGTTTTTTTCACTACAGAAGAAGAAAAGTTAACATCAGTGTTTCTCGCAAAGAGAGGAGACAGTGGCACGTCGAGGTTTAAGTAATAAGCAAGAAGTTCATCGAGCTCATGTGAAGCAAACGAGTAGTCCACTTGAGCTGGATCAGTATTGAAGTTACCTGGAGAGGTTGGCATTATCACGTCAATTTCAAAATCTTGAGCTTCAGTGTCTTCTTGGGCCTTCTCTTCGGTAGGGCAATTGTAGTTTCAGTTTCGGCTTTGGCAGGAAGCGGAGAGTGAGAACTGGAACCAATAATATCAATGTTAACCGAAGCTGAAGGACAAGTTGGGTCGGTCAAACATGCCTTCCCTAGATGCTCTCCTTCTGCCGCTTCGGTTCGCTCCTTGGCAAGTTGTTCTTTCCCTCTGGCAAGGGCGGCACGACTCTCATCGTCCAAATAATAAGCCTCAAGATCCTCCTCGGCGTATCCAGCGCCCATAAGCATAACAACTGCTGCCTCCCATACTTCAGCTAGGGTAATCTCATACTTTGGGCCCAAGAATGAAAGACTGCCACGTCCCAAGACGCTATGAAGATAAAACTCGAATAGAGTGGAGCTGACATTGACCTTAGTCGCCTCATGTGAATGTTCAGCTGCTGCTTTTCCAGCGATGGCCTCGTCACGCTCCTTTTTCAGCCTTGGAAAGCTGGCCCTTTTGCATTGCAATCTCCAAATCTTGGGAGTTAGTCTTTTCCCGCAGCTGAGCAACATCATTGCGGTAATTTTCCATGATTTTTTGTTGTGCCCCAAGTTTAGCCTCAGCATCCCGTTGAGCAGCATGGGCGTCTCTTACTTATTTTTGAAGAACCTCTTCCTTTTGAGTAAAAGAAGAGGAAGAGGTGGCAAGATCATCTTTAAGCTTCTTGACTTCAGCCTTAAGTTTCTTGTTGTATGCAGTGATGTTCTTCGTCTCTGTATCATGTTGATCAAGAACTTTTTGCCATTCAGACTTATCACTTTCCATGGTCAGCATGGCCTCGAGATTTAAGCGATTTACCCTCTGAAGCTCATCAACTAATTTTTGCCAGCCAGACATTCTTTAGATATCAAGCTTGACGGTGTCAAGATTTCTCAACATGGCCTGCTTATCAATTGGAACCAAGTCCAGATCAAAGCGTACTCCTTTCAAACACCAATGTGGAAATCGTCTTTGGAGTGCAGGTGGAGGTCTCTCAACTTGATAAGGAGGCCTATTAATGATTGATTGAATGTCAGCTTTTTGAAGGGCAGGAGAGCTAGAGGGGATGTCTAGAGAGATAGAAGCAGCGGGCACTTTGGAAACTTCAGATGAAGACTTTTCGCTTAGCTTGGCTCGCTTGCTTGAATCTTCGGCTATATGACTCTTCCGCTTATCATCATGAGATTTTCTTTTGTGGGAGTTATCATCATGTCGGTCATCTCTCCTTCCATAACGTCCCTCATGAGCCTGCCTCTCGCGAGATTTCCTAGCTGCTCTTTCCTCGTCGGTATCCCTAGTGGCAGGAAGATAGGGCCTGGGGTCATTAGAATAACCCCTCGCATAGCGTTGAAAGTCATCATAATATGAGCCGTTGCATCCCATGGGAGAACCTGAAATTGAAGAAGAGACAGAATTTATAAATCTACGAAATAAAGAGGTTAAGTGCACATAATTGCCAAAAATCCTAAGTGTGTGTGGCGTGCGAACAACGCGCGTGAAGCTACAAATCACTCTTCGGCTTAGGAGTGATGTCGGCTTTTGTGGCAGGAGTCAACTCCTGGAGTGATGGAATTGACTGCAAAACGGATGTCGCTTCGATTACTGGAGAAACAAGCGTAGAATTGGTGGTGTCATCTTTAAAGAGCTCTTGAGAAGTCACCATGAGATCTCTCAGTCCTCTAAAGATATCATCACCACCGTGCCCAGCGGAATGGGTCTTATCAGCAGTGCTCTCTTCAGCACGCTTTACACTCTTTGTACCAGAACTTTCTTTCCCGGCTCCCTCATCAGCTTCTCCAGTAGCCTTTCCAGAATGTTGAGGAAATTCTTCCTCTTCAATAATTGGGGGAAGTTTAGATTTGCCAAATACTCCCTCACCATCAACGGAACTGGAGAATTTCACTAATGAAGCCTCTACAATAGGTTCCTTCGGTGCAAATTCCTTTGCGGAGGCTGGGGAATCTGACATTTCTGCTTGAGAACTGGGGGCTTCACAGGATTGAGTGGAGCGAGAAGAATGCAAATGTCCGAATTGGTGAAAAAACTCGTCCTTCAGCAGGAAATTAATACTTCTCTCCTCAACAGATACGGCATTCAATCTTTCAAAAGTTGGTTTGTACTAGAATCTTTGGAGGGAGGAGGAAGTGCTGCAAAAGTAAAAAATGAAGTTAGCACTTGACGACTCGAATTTTGGAAGGCTCGGAAATGAGGTGAACAGAGATAGGTAGTCTTACTTCCTACTCTCCAGATACCTTAGAATCCCGGGGAGTAAAGGACAATGAAGAATTGGTTTAGAAACCCATGAGCGCTCTCGAGCAGATCCGTAATCAACTTATGGTTTCTTGCACTCCTTACAAGAGTAATAGAAGGGTGATCTTTGTTCCTCCCGAATGAGCACAAATAGCATATTTCCGCGAAGCTTGGGAGGCGGTCAAGTGTCCTCCTGAATAGTACGCATAACCCCATCAAAATGGCATAGCCATTAGGCTGCAACTGGAATGGAGAAATAGTAAGTTGAAGGAGGAGTGTTCTGAGAAAATCTTCTAAGGGAGGAATAGCTCCATTCAAACACATTTGACGATTTAATGCAATGAAGCCAGGAGGCGGCCTATCGGCACTGTCATTTACCCAGGAAGCAGAGCATCCATTTCAGCGATGCCGAATTGAATACATAGTTGGCTGAAAGCCCGTTGACTCAATGAAGTTGAAACTCTTTTCGGAGGATTTTCTAGAGGGTCGGCTATTGGGAAAACCTCATCGGCCCGCTCTGCTATCTCTTCTTGCACTTGTTGAGAAGTCATTCTACACAAGGAACTGGATATTCAAATATGAAGGTGCACGTTTCCTAAAAAGTGTGAAGTGTTGTGCAAAACTAAAAAAATGACAAGAAAATATAACTGAAATTAAACTAGTTGGCGTTTTTCGATTATAAAGTTTCAGGGCTTGTTATTTTAAGTCCAAGTACAGTGTTGATGCAAAAAGATCAGCTTTAGTTGATTAATTTAGCTTTGCTTTAATACTTCACTTGAACTTGTTAATTCATAGCATTTCGTTCACACAAATTCCCTTAAGTTGATTATTCTTTATCGACTAATCTGTCATTCGATGTGGGCAGTCAATGGCAATATATTTGCCCTAGTTTTTTGCAAATGTTGGATTTAACAGGTTGTTAGCTTAAAAGTTAATATAGTCTGTCAAAGAGTGCAACAAGTTCAAGCAGCTCATTCTGGAAATTCATCAATCATGTTCCTACGGGTTAAATCTATGTTGCGGGTTAATTTAGGTCGTGATGATTCTTTAAGTCATGTGCTATTCTGGAAATTTAAGTCGCAAGTCATTTGGGTCGCAGTCCCTTATGTCGTTCAGAGTTTGAATGTTAAGTCGTGTAATTCCTGTCCAAACTGCTAAGCCCAAGCCCTAGGTCGTTCGAGGCTCCTAAGTTGGCCACTTCCTACCTCTCCTTAACCCGCTAACTCCTCTTCAATCAACAACTTGCCTAACTTGCCTAACCCGATAACCCGTTAGCATCTCCACAATAAAATCCATCACCACTCCACCGCCAAGTCATCCAAAAACCGATTCAAATCACCTCAGATCCATCATGGATCCGATGCACTGCTGTATTCTCATGAATTACAACGACAACATGTCCAATGACGATCAAAAATCGATTGTAACATGATTTGTGGTGAAACACAGCATATGAAATTGGATTAGGTTCAGAAAATGGGGGATTCAAGATATGGTGATGGTCGTGGTTGGATGATGATCGGATTCACATAGGTAGTGTGATGGAGAAGATGATCAACGACCGGTTAGCTTGAGTTCGTCTTTGAGAGCTCGGAGAATTCTTCAATGGCGGTTTAGAGTGTTAGAGTAGGTGAAGAGAAGAAGGATCAAAATAAGTGACTTATATACAGGGGCAATGGAACTCGAATCGGCACAAACGACCTATCTCCCTCATAAGTCACTCACGACTTAGCGACTCATGATGGTGCGAGTTAAGAAACATCAAAGCACACGACCTAACCCTTAGGCGTATACTTCGAGGGGCAAGTGTTAACACCACTCTTTTCCACGACCTAGAAACTTAAACCACTCAACGACCTAGTGTCTAAACGACCCAACGACCTAGTGTCTAAACGACCCAGCGACCTACAGCAGGGAGCGACCTAGCGACCTAAAGTACAGAGCGGTTCAATATGGCACGACTCAATGACTTAGCGACCTAGTGACTCAACGAGCAACGACCTAATGAGTTAAGGCGAAAGCGACTTAATAACCTAGCAAGCTCCAGAGTTAAGCTGCATGCACACTGCCCCTTCCATTAGGTCGCTCACGACCTAAGCAAGCCAAGATAACTCCTGTGCGGCACATGCTAAGCCGCTCACAGCATATACCTCATTGAGGATGGCTCCATTAAGTCGCTAACAACTTATGCTACCTCGAGATCACTCTTAGGTCGCAACCCCCTAGGTCGCTCACGACCTATGATCTTGTACGACCTAACTCCGAAACTCCCCTATAACTACTCCACCTACTCCACTTTAGGGAGGGCTTTGGAGACCTTTTTTGAACGCCAAGACTCTGCTGTTTCATAACTTCTACAACACTTCAAACGCCTAAGACACTTCAAGGAACCTTAAGAGAAGATTAAGTTCATTTAACATGAATTCAAAGAGCTTTTCTGCATCAAAGTTCTAACTTCTTTCTTTAATGGTGTTGTAATTGGAGAGTTATTGTGAAACTTGTAATCAAGTCGATAAGAGAAAATATTAAGTGGACGTAGGCTTGACTTTGAGCCGAACCACTATAAAAATTGTTGTCTCTTTACTGTTTTCTGCTATTCTCTGCTTACTTTTAGTTCCCGTACCAACGGGTGGTGCTTTCGCTATATCATAACTCTCACTGGGGTGTTATCCCACATTTTAGCGTTAACAGGCGGTGAACCTAATCCATTAAACAATCAGTATCTTCCTTAGTAGTAATCACTTGTTGCTCGGTAAATGAAGGCGGTTGGAAGTTGGCCTTCTCTCTCTTTCAGTCCGGGCCTGTCTTATTAATTGACCCGATCCCTTTTTCTGAGGTCTACTCCTTATAATAACACAAAGGAACTGACAACTGGAAAGTCCAATGATAGGTCAGCTAACCCTCTTGCTTCACTATCCGAACGAGGGAATTTTTATTAAAATAGGCTGCATATGCTGTTGGGGCTGATAAATTAGGCAGGGCCAGGCCAGTATATTAATTGGGAATCCAACCAGAATCGACACCTAAGGCCGTCTTCTTTGTATGCTTTTTTTATTGAGAAACCGTCTATTTTTTAGGGAGTTTCCCGGTTATTATGGCATGAAATATAAGATCCTGATCCACCAAAGTAAGTGGATGCGAAGAAATTGATGTAATAAAAATGTTCCAAGCACAATCATATAGTACAATTCACCAAAGCTGCATGCATATTTCGTGTCAAATCAGCAAAATAGTAACTTTCCGCAGACGCAAGCGTACTCCTTTTTTGAATCCCAAATTCTTATTCCCACTTTTCGAACAGAAGAATTCAATCAGTGAATTGTGGGTTTGCATAAGAAATGATAACTAGGAGCTTCTATCTCCCCAGTTTAATACTTTTTACTCAACTCAAAGATAAGATAACGTGAGTGGATCTATAGCACGACTGAAAGGAGTGGATTTATGAGAGCCAGACAGAGTGGACATTGAAGCATCAATGATTGAGATACCAACTCCAATCAAGATTGATTGGGTGTGAAGCATGTGTCCCCATGGTAGGTTATATCCACTACCTGGCACGTATCATCTCTCTCTGTAGGAGTCTGTTTACACCTTGACTTGCCACACCTTTCATAGAGAAAGGAGACCTGTCTAGTATACTTAGACTGATGCTAGGATACAATGCCCCTGACTCGCCAGTATATTAATTGGCAGGCCAAGTACATTAAGTTGGGCGGGAGGAAGGTCGCTAAGCCAATAAGGTAGGTGGACTATGCGGGTAGTGAACTTCCTTATGTTACTAATCTTAGTTATTCTCATACTTTGTTCCACTAAATATACTAGATCCTCTCATCAATATAAATCGCTTGTGCCCTTGCTATAGCTTTCCCTCATATTTCTGTTCTTTTGATGCCTGATCAAAAACAAATAATCCATACCACGAGAGAGAATAGCTACTCATTCGTTTGCTCATTCCAACGTCCTTTTATTTTATTAGTCTAAAGGTAGGTGGTCGCCAATTAATATACCTGATTCATTGCCAGAGCTTGGTTGAGTTACTGGTATTCCCTTGTGTCTTCTTATTGCTTCAAGACGTATGCTTTTAATTATAAAGAGAAATCTCTTGCGGTTGTTCGGCCAGTATAAACATTGGCCTATGGTAGCCTCGATACCAATAGAAAAATAGGAAGGGTCGTCACTCATCGGTCGATTAGATGTCCAACGGGCACATAGATATCTATAGCTTCTCTAGCCTAAAATCTAAGATCATAGCTAACTATCTATCGGTCTCAGCTATACAACATATATCTCCATCCAATTACTTTTTTGTAAACCCGCTCCTTTTAGTCACAATTAATATACTGGCCTTGGTTTGGACCAACTTGAGTGCTCTTTAGTCAGTCTATCCATACATGCAATTGTAATTTCTTTGGATCTGCTCCTTTTGGCGGGGCATACCTCATATCTTTCCCTATGCTAAAAAACAGACCTTGTTACTTTTGTGTTGACTAGTGCTATTTTCATAAAACCCTCGTTATCGTCAACTATTCGTTCGCGTATCACATATGCATCCAAATCTGCAGCTACTTTCTTTGATCCAATTCTTCCACATATGCATAGTGGTTTACTGAACTGTTGGTGGCCATCATCCTTTACTTTGGGTCTTCCTGTACTAGTAGCCATCTCTCATCCATAGGGTAAGCAAGAATCGACCATTTGGGATGGGTAGGACTTAGAATACTTGCTGTGGGATCTAGCGGCTCCAACCGCATTGACGATAGTCCTACATTGCGACTTAGATTGCACGAGTATCGTCGTCTCCATCACTTCCTCAACCTCTAGAGGAGTGGAAGAGAATTTTATTATTCTTACTTTTTCTCTTACTTCTTCGAATAGAATTGTCTCTGCTTGTTCCCATCTCAGTCTAGATCTGACTCTCAGTCGGCCTCCAAAGATAGCACTGCCAGGAATAGAGAGTACATTTCGCTACGCACCTTGTCCTAGTGGTTCCTCTATCCCGTTCTAATGGTTCCTCCATCCAGTTTCATCCAATTAATATACATGGCATAATAGGGATCACATAGCTGCTCGTTGACCTAAACGTGCCCTAGAACATGAGTCTAATGACCAACCAGAGAGAGAGGTGCTTGCAAATCAGTAAAAGAGAAGAAGGTAATCAAGCCTATTATTCTACCAGAAGACTGCAAGATTCAAAAGAAACCTAAAGGAAGAGACCCTAAAAGTTTATACTGGGCGAGTTCGGAAAAATCAGGTGTGTAGCGAAATGTTTCTTGGTTTCAACCCTGCTCTTGGTGTTCGAACTAGTCATTAATGGTCGGCAACATGGGTAGTTTGCATTTTTGGTATGCATTGCGAACACTTTCATTTCCTTTTAGCGTCGCATCTTCTTTGGAGAAGCTAAAATTGAACGGATAGAGCAGATGGTCGAACTACAGAACTTCCTCTTTTTCATAACTTCCATAGTCGTGCCTCATGGCACGCCATCACTCGTACAATTGAAATGGTCTGTCAGTAGAGTTGTTCCCACTGGTACCCCTTCTTCCAATGGTACTATAATTCCTCCTCCTATCCCTGAATTCCCTTTTTTGGTCTATCTATGTTCCAGGAAATTTATACGCTTCATGGACAGAGCAAAAAGTGGAGTCTTGGTCAGCGAAAGCCGCCCCATATTATCAAATAATATAATTGGTAGAAGCTCATCCGTTAGAAATGCTTTATTTCATTTCATTCCCGCTCTTCATTTCCTTCTTCTTGAATCCATGGGGGACTTGTCATATTTTGAATCTTTCTATGGTCTGCTCTATTTACAATTCTTTCGTACGCTCTTCTCTTCACCCCGTGATCGGTTATTGAAGCGTGAGCGGGCACGAAGAAGGAAAGGCCAAACACTTCGGGGGAATGAGCAACGACAAAATGAAAAGATGAGGTACCCCAGGCACCCCCATATAGAAAGAAGGGTTGATGGTTTTGGGCCTGTAACTTTCCCACCCCCTTCGTCGAGTGGTGCTTGTTTAGGGAGTGCGTCGCCAGAAATCGGGCTTGAAGCTCTCGCCTTACAAATGAGCCAACTGCTAATGGCTGTTGGTCACGACTACTACAAAAAAGTGAAGATGAATCTTCCTATTTTACATAAAGGAGTATGCATCTTTATGTTGGGTGTCCTTCTATCGTGCGACCCGGTGGCTTATATGCGACCTGTGGCCCATGCCTCCTATTTGTGCAGGGCGGGCCGCGTGAAATCTGATTCGATCCGGGGATCCAATCTCACCGCTGAGATGCTCAGTTTACTCCTTAACTTTGATAGGAAGATAGATGGCTTATTCTTTACTCAACTCAAAGAAAAGATAACGCGAGTGGATCTATAGCATGACTGAAAGGAGTGGATCTATGTGAGCACGACAGAGAGGACATTGAAGCATCAATGACTGAGTTACCAACTCAAATCAAGATTGGTTAGGTATGAAGCATGTGTCTGCATTGTAGGTAATATCCACTACCTGGCACGTAACATCTCTCTCTGTAGGAGTCTATTTATATCTTGACTCGCCACACCTTTTATAGAGAAAGGAGACATGTTCAGTATACTTAGACCAATGCTAGGATACATGCCCCTGACTCGCCAGTATATTAATTGGCAGGCCAAGTGTATTAATCCGGGTGAGAGGAAGGTCACTAAGCCAATAAGGTAGGTGGACTACGCGGGTAGTGAACTTCCTTATGTTACTAATCTTAGTTATTCTCATACTTTGTTCCCTTAAATATACTGGCTCTTCTCATCAATATAAATCACTTGCGCCCCTGGTCTAGCTTTTCCTCATATTTCTGTTCTTCTAATACCTGATCAAAAATGAATAATCCATACCACAAGAAAGAATAGCTACTCGTTCATTTGCTCATTCCAATGTCCTTTTATTTTATTAGTCCAAAGGAAGGTGGTCGCCAATTAATATACCTGATTCATTTCCAGAGCTTGGTTGAGTTACTGGTATTCCGATGTGTCTTCTTATGGCTTTAAGATGTACGCTTGTAATCATAAAGAGACATCTCTTGCGGTTGTTCGCCCAGTATAAACATTGGCCTATGATCGCCTCGATACCAATAGAAAAATAGGAAGGGCCATCACTCATCGTTCGATTAGATGACCAACAGGCACATCGATATCTATAGCTTCTATAGCCTAAAATCTTAGATCATAGCTAATCATCTATCCGTCTCAACTGTACAATGTCTATCTCTGTCCAATTCCTTGTTCGTAAATCTGCTCCTTTTAGTCGCAATTAATATACGGGCCTCGGTTTGGACCAACTTGAGTGCTCTTTAGTCAGTCTATCTGTACATGTTGTTGTACCTTCTTTGGATCTGCTCCTATTGGCGGGGCGCACCTCGTGTCTTTCCTTATGCTACTACACAAACCTTGTTGCTTTCGTGTTGACCAGTGCTATTTTTATAGAAGCCTCGTTATCGTCAAATATTCGTTTGCGTATCACATTTGCATCCGAATCTACAGCTACTTTCTTTAATCTGATTCTTTCACATATGCGAAGTGATTTACTGAACTGTTGGTGGCCATCATCCTTTATTTTACATCCTTCTATACTAATAGCAATCTCTCATCCATAGCGCAAGCAAGAATTGACCATCTAGGACGGGGAGGACTGAGAATACTTGTTGTGGGACCTAGCGGCTCCAACCGCATTGTTGATATTCCTTCATTGTGGGTTAGATTGCACGAGTATCGTCGTCTCCATCACTTCCTCAACCTTTAGAGGAGTGGAAGAGAATTTTCTTGTTCTTACATTTTCTCTTACTTCTTCTAATAGAATTGTCTCTGCTTGTTACCATCTCAGTCTAGATCCGTCTCTCAATCAGCCTTTAAAGATAGCATTGCCAGGAATAGAGATTCCATTTCGCTACGTACCTCGTCCTAGTGGTTCCTCTATCCTGTTCTAATGGTTCCTCCATTCAGTTTCATCCAATTAATATACAAGGCATAATTGGGGTCACATAGCTGCTCGTTGACCTCAACGTGCCCTAGAACATGAGTCTAGCAACCTACCAGAGAGAGAGGTGCTTGCAAATCAATAAAAGAGAAGAAGGTATTCAAGCCCATTATTCTACCAGAAGATTGCAAGATTCGGAAGAAACCTAAAGGAAAAAACCATAAATATTTATACTGGGCGAGTTCGGAAACATTAGGGGTGTAGCGAAATGTTTCTTGGTTTCAACCCTGCTCCTGGTGTTCGAACTAGTCATTAATGGTCGGCAACATGGGTAGTTTGTATTTTCGGTATGCGTTGCGAACACTTTCATTTCTTTTTAGCATCTCATCTTCTCTAGAGAAACTAAAATCGAACGGATAGAGTAGATGGTCCAACTATAGAACTTCTTCTTTTTCATTACTTCCATGGTCGTGCCTCGTGGCACGACAGCACCCGTACTATTGAAATGGTTCGTCGGTAGAGATGTTCCCACTGGTATCCCTTCTTCCAATGGTACTATAATTCCTATTTCTAACCCTAAATTCCCTTTTTTGTCTATTTACGCTCCAGGAAATTTGTACACTTCATGGGGAAAGCAAAAAGTAGAGTGTTGGTCAGAGCAAGCCGCCCCTATTATTAAATAATATAATTGGTAGAAGCTCATCCACTAGAAATGCTTTATTTCATTTCGTTGCTACTCTTCATTTCCTTCTTCTTGAATCCATAAAGGACTTGTCATATTTAGAATCTTTGTACCGTATACTCTGTTTACAATTCTTTTGTACGCTCTTCTCTTTACCCCGTGATAGGTCATTGAAGCGTGAGCAGGCATGGAGAAGGAAAGGCCAAACACTTCGGGGGAATGAAAAATGAAGAAATGACAAGATGAGGTGCCCCGGGCACCCCATATAGAAAGAAGGGCCGAAGGTTTTAGGCCTGTAGCATTCCCCGCCCCACTTCGTCGAGTGGTGCTTGTTTGGGGTGTTCGCCGTCGAAAATCGAGGTAGAAACTCTCGCCTTACCAACGAGCCGACTGCTTATGGCCGTTGGTCACGACTACTACAAAACGTGAAGATGAATCTTCCTATTTCACATAGAGGAGTATGCATCTTTATGTGGGTGTTCTTTTGCCATGCGATCCGGTGGCTTATGTGCGACCGGTAGCCGATGCCTCCTATTTATTCAAGGCGGGCGGCGTGAACTCTGATTTGATGCGGGTATGCAATCCCGCCGTTGAGATGCTCAGTTTACTCCTTAACCTTGATAGGAAGATAGATGGCTTATTTAAAAAATGAGTGCATAAGGGTAAGGCACTTTGGATGAACTAATGCGAATAGGTGTAAGCTTTGCTGCTCGGAAACACCCAGTGCTGACCATACTGGGAAAAGCACGGGTAATGCCAATTGGCGAAGTGGCGTTAAGCATCCTTAGTGGTATGCAAAGAGAGGTCATGATGATATCATCTACGTCTGTACTGCTCCTCGTGGAGTAGATCCCACATCCAACCCTTTTTTTCATTTTCCACGGAACGAGAGAATTCCCACTAACATTGATAGGCCAACTGGGCCGTAAGTGCGGTAGGAACGGGCTTTCCAAAAATCCAGCCACGGTCGGGGTCAACATAAAATGAAGGAGACGACCCTAAAGTTGTGTTGGCAAAGAGGGTTACGGGTGGATAAAAGCGGACGAGGGGACTCGGGTCGGGGCGCAGCGTAACTAAGAGGGCCATTCCATTTAGCGCGAGCATGATCATAGTTTGGGCAAGCACGAGCGATCTGGTGTCCGAGCCGATTGGTTAAACGACTACTACACTTATGAGATAAGTGTTAGCCGCCTATCCCGGACCGAAATGGACTAGGCGACCCAGTATCTTAACTAGAGGTCCAACTTCGACCTTTTGCGCCCAAAGAGGGTCAGTGTTTTTGGGTTGGGGGAATAAGCTTGCTTCTTCGCAAGCTTATTCGTGCCCCGTTTCCTGTCTGTCTCGGCCGGCAGTAGCCGGGTCTCCCCAATGTTTATACTGCACTTGGTATGCTAGGCACCTCAACTTCCCTCGGTCTTTGGCTTGATTTGTATGAGGCAGAAACTCATCCCACGTACGGTTCGAAGGCCGAGCCCCATCTCCGAGCAATAATGGTGCGGCTTAGGTCAACTAATAGGAATAAGATGCAGTTCAATCAACGATTGCCTTTGGCTCCCGAACTCCATATCGGTAAGGAGCATTGTTGTTTGCGAGGTCTTGATCATTTACATAGACCCACTTCTCATTCCATTTGTGGTAATTTGATGATTTATAAACCGTCCCCAATGAGCGATCGGTTCATGTTTGAGCATGATCAATCACTTCATGCCGACCTGTTGCCAACAAACCTTCCTGCCTCATATGAGAATGGAAAACTGGAGCATTTTCTACATTGGTGGATGAAGTATCATGAACATCAGAATTTCTAGTTTACCATGTTCCGAGAAAAATGATACTTTTTTCCATTCGAGAAACACCGAGCACGACCGAAGTGGCTATACATACAAATCTATTTACGATCTATATGCTCCGATTGGCATTGGAAGTTCCATAACTAGCGGCTGGTATACCACAATAATGAAACTGCCCTATCTTTTTATTATTCGGATAGGATTTCCATTGGCTTCATTGGGAGGCTCGCGTAGTTTGTTACGTCAACTCAAAAAAGAGAGTTTTCTTTGGAATCGAGAAGGGCGTGGAGTTCATAATTGCATAAAAGGAGTCAAAATAGTGGTTGCGGCATCCATATATTAATTGGGTGACCATAGGAGACCTCTAGGCCAGTATATTAATTGCAGGAGCGATCGAAGTGAGGACCGGAGGCTCCATGGTTTGCTTGCAGTCTACCATGCTCCTTGACATCGCCCCTGATCGATCAATTGAGGGAGTAAAAAATAGGCTTTGCACCCCAAAATGATGAAAGAAGGGTCAAAGTTTAGACCGCTTATTTTAGTTCTACCTATAGAAAAGATCATGAAAGAGGCGATCAAAATGGTATGTGAATCCATTTACGATCTCGAGTTTCCAGACACATCGCACTTCCGCTCGGGTCGAGGCTTTCACTCGGCCCTAAGACGGATCAAAGAAGAGGGGGAACCTATCGTTGGTTTTTGGAATTCGACATCAAGAAGTGTTTTCACACCATCGACCAACATCGATTCAACTCAATCTTTAAGGAAGAGATCACCAAGTTCTTTTACTCCACTCAAAAATTGTTTTCTGCCGAACGACTCGTACGAGGTGAAAGGGGCCTTACTCCGTCCCACACAGTATACTGCTATCGGCCCTATGAGGCAACATCCACCTACACAAGCTCGATTAGGAGATAGGTAGGATCTGACAGAAGCACGAAATTCCTCTTGTTCTGAGAATCAGATCAGTTCTATGTTGGACATGTCGTCATATTGATGACGAAGAAAACTCTAGAGATGAAGCAAGCTTCAACGCTCCCTATGACAGCAGAGCCATCATTGTGGGGAGGGTAAAGAGCATCCAATGCAAAGCGACCTTTCATTCCTTTGTTTCGTCGTGGCACCCCCCCTCGGCCACAAGCACCCCCGGGGAAGAGGGGACCATAAAAAGCCTTTTGCTTTCCCTCCGCCCTTGTCGCCTTCCTTAACAAGCCCTCGAGCCTCTTTTGTGCCGCCTTCCTCATTGAAGTCGCCGCCCCGAAGGCCGATTCTATGGTAGAGAAGGCTTTCATAAGAATTTGGCCATGAGAAAACTTATTAAGTATTGCAAAAGAAGGGGCCTGCTAATAGAGCTGGGCGGGGAGGTGATACTAGTTATCAGGTAAGAGAGACATCTGGCACTGACCACCTTAAACACCCATGACTTATTAATATTAATAAGGATTTGCTACGCGTGATATGTCGACGACTTACCACTAGGAATCGTGGATGTTGTAGAGCTTCTCATAGAAATACGAAAATGTATTACTCACTTCCTATAATCCGGCCTGAACCTTTTGGTTGGCTCTGCAGGATCAACAAATATAGCTGCATGGAGTACGGTAGAATTCCCCGGTACGGTCATTCGGGAAGTCCCAATTAGTATAAGAGGGATGACTCCCGTACAATTCTTACGCCAGCTGGAGAAGCTTCTACAGGTAAAGCACCGTATCCATATAACTGCTTGCCACCTATGCTCCGCCATACATTCCATGTTTCGGAACCTAGGTCATAGTATCCCGATCAAACTGCTGACGAAGGGGATGAGTAGAAGAGGTCATCTACTGGACTCGGTTCGACTAGCAGAGACTCTTGGAACAGCCGGAGTAAGAAGTCCCCAAGTTAGCGTATTATGGGGGACCGTCAATCACATCCGACAAGGATCAAGGGAGATCTCGTTGTTGCATAGCTCAGGTCGGAGCAACATGCCATCGGACGTTTAACAAGCAGTCTCACGATCGGGAATGAGTATTCGAAAGTTTTTGTTGGATACTCCTGCTAGTTGGAAGGCGACGGGGGAAAGCGAGGACATTGGGCGGGACCTTTTAGTAGTGAATTTTCCATAAAGATAGAGACGCCTACCAAAAAGATACTCCGAAGGCTTCGAGATCAAGGTCCCATTAGCTGAAGAAGACCCAGGCTAATCCACGTGGCCTCTTTGACGAACGTTAGCGATGGAGACATAGTAAATCGGTCCGCGGGCATCGCTATAAGCCCTTTGTCCTACTACAGGTGCCGCGACAACCTCTACCAAGTTTGAACGATTGTCGACCATCAGATCCGCTGGTCTGCTATATTAACCCTATCCCACAAGCATAAATCTTCGACGCGTAATATAAACCCAAAGTACCCAAAAGACTCAAATCTAGTCAATAAAGAAGGTGGTAAGACCCTTGTAGAGTTTCCAAACAGCATAGAGCTTGGGAAGCTCGAACCCGGTCAAGATACGAACAACGCCATCAAATACGTGGCACTCAAATAAATTTTTCATAAGTCAAGCCATTTTTTCTATTAGCATAGTTATGAACATTTACATGAGATTAGTTGAGTAGGCTTGCGTTATATGTCTGTTATAAGATAGCTAGTTGTGGGGCTTTTGAAAAAGGGAGGCTTGGCTTCGCTATCGCTTATAACTTGTATTGTAGTCCTAGTCTTGCGAAGTATACTGGAATTAATATACTGGCGATAATTAATATACTGGATGTAAACCGGCCATATTTAATATACTGTCCTGAAGCTCACTAGGGATCTTTCTAATGCGGAGGCCAGGGTTTGCGTTTCCTTCATTCATTTTTCGGTTGCTTACGCGCCAGAGACCTCCTTCCCATCCTAGAAGATCGCTTCGCTTCTGACGACTAGCTTCTACCGCTTCAATCAATGGCTAAAGCAACCTTTCACCAATCAATGAATGATTGGGTTCGAGGACCTATTGGTCAAAGAGAAGGGGAGGTCCAAACTCCGGGATGGAGCTACATCCCTACTCACCCGATCCATGCACATCGCTCTCTCTAGGAGGTCGGCCACCTATCCTAGATCTTCCCATTTCCAAGAAGATCACGGGCTCGATCTGGTTTAGTATTAAGGCGATTCTTTTTCTCTTCCTATATGTATGGATCCATGTAGCATTTCCACGATATCGTTATGATCAATTATTGGGACCTGGCCGGAAAGTGTTCTTGCCGTTATCATTAGCTCTGTAGTCCTCGTTTCTGGTGTTCTAGTCACCTTTCGATGGATCCCTTAATCTAAAATCTTAATGTATGGAAGTTTCTAGCGGGCTACTCCCCAAAAATGCCCCGCTCCACTGCCAATGTTTATACTGGTGTCGTTGGGGATAAAAATCTTACTTGTTCCTTCCTAGGTTCTTTTCTCTTATTGCATCAACTAGGATTGCTAAAACACTCCCCCAATTTACTGAAAGCTCTTGAGGTTATTGATGTGATTCCAGTAGGATAGGAGTTCTGGCAGCTAGGAAAGGATAAAAAGAAGCATAACCGGACGTTAGAAAATGTCCCGATGAACTTCGCACTTTATGTCGCTAGCACGCGCCAGTACGTCGGGCTAACAAGTCACGGGATTGTCCCTCCACATTTATAATCTCGGTAGTGGAGGACGTTGATCGAGCTTTTCCATGCCTAGTCCCAATTTCGGTTAAAGACCTAGAGCGGGATACGGATCTGTACCAAGCCCGTTATGCCATAATTCATTGAGGTTGATCCCAAAGTTACAACCGTAGCAGTAGTCTCTATTTATTCACCCCAAGAATGAACTATCCTTTGTTTCACGGGATGGGTTTCATTAACACGGATGACCAGAAAAGGTCTTCGCAAGCATACCGCATGCGAATTCTGACCTTATCTTTTCGTCTTTTATTAGTATTAGCGAAAGCTCGCTCGACTTAATAATTGTTGTCTTACTCAACTTGCTTACTAGTTTCCTTTCTGACTAATATAAGAATTTTACTTGTGAATTTAGAGAAATAACCTGAGTACACTAGGAGAACATTAGTTTCCTCGCCGTGCACCTTTTTATAAACACGAAATGATCAGCATTCCTTCTTTGGAAAGCTATCTATTTTCATCATAACTAAACTTTATATCTCAAACCATACCCAAGGAGACTGCGCTCGAAGCATATTGGATCGATCGCCTCACCTGAAAACTTTTCCCCTGAGCTCGAAAACCTAGTGGAGGACTCATAGAAACCTATTCGTGGAGGTCTCCCGAAGAAAGGTCTTTTTGACATCGAGCTAATGCAGCGACCAACATCTGTTAGCTGCAACTGACAGAATGACTTGTTTAGTTTGGCCACAGGAGCAAACGTCTCGAGATAGTAGATGCCATAGATTTGTGTGAAACCTTTCACCATAATACTAGCACTCTCGATAGAGCCATTAGCTTTGTGTTTCGGGGCACCTGCAACCATATGTTTGCCTCTTGGTAACGTGATCAGTTCCCTAGTGTCGTTCTTCGCTACACACCTCCATTTCTTCTATCATAGCTTTCTTCCACTAAGGATGATTGAGGGGTTATCGCTAAAACGAATTAAAGGAAGTTTGATAAGACATTTTTTAATAGGGTGATAAGTACAATATCTCTTTTTTTATTTCCTCGAGGGTTGGCGTAGAGAATTCGTTGAAAAATCTTCTTCCAAGGTACTGGCCCCTTAGCCAAATAAGACACTGGGAAATGGTTCTCCACTTGGAAAATCATAGACTAGCTCCACGACACTGGCAGACAGAAAGGTCAGCTTCCCTAAAAGCTTGGACCGAATCGAAAGCATCAACCTTATGGAATTGGAATTCCCTCCATATCTATATTAGGGCACTCACCCTAATGACTAATGGCTTTCATTCCCTCTCTCAAAGCCCGCTTTTCGTCGAATTCGACGATACAGGAGTTCCATAATCCACAAGTACAGTACTGAAAGAACAAAAGGAGAATTAAAATCGAAAGTTAACAGGGAGACAGGAGTGAAGGCGGCAGGCACAATAGAAAGGGTTATGGGCCTCCAACACCTCTAAAGTCCAAGCAGAAAGACTTCACTTAGGTAGACCACTCTCCAATATAAGGAATCCCTATCTATTGTTTTCTATCTTCTAGTGTCGCCTTCTCCCAAAAATGTGATGAGAAGGCATATAGTCAAGGACTGTCTAAGGGCCTTTCACTTGCGGCTGCTGCCCCGAAGAACATCCAAAGTTTGACTCATCCTGGTTCAAGACATTCAAGTGCTCTTTTAACCTCCACCGCTAGTTCTTTGATACGCTTTGAGAGCAGTAAAAGCCTATCTCTAATTCAAAAGGGCTTATGCACTCCACTCTCCACAAGGTGTAAAAGAAAGCGCCAAGCTATAAGCCTTCAGATTTTATCACTCTAAAGAGTAACATAATATTGGGGCTTTACTTATTTAACTGGAAGAATTGATACGTCTTTTCCAGTTGGTTGAATTTCTTCCCTTTCTCCTTTTCCCATGATACGCATACGCCCAAGGCTGCTACGCTGGTGCTGCTAGCTTTTCTTCTTATTTGAGAGTCAGAGGCTTCCTCCCGTATCGAAGGCGTAGGCAGGTATCCATTCATTTCTTCTTGACGTTTCTTCTTCTATTATAAAGAACTCGCTTACCTTTATTTAGGTTACCCTGTTTGACTTCCTAAGAAACTGGAAGAGAGCTTTGAAATAGAGATAGCAACTTTCAATCTTACAGAAAGCCCAATACTTAATAAGCTTACTTGAGGTTGAGTCGTCGATTTCACTTTCTTGTTGACTTGCGAGTGAGCTGAAGGGAGAGTCGCAACTATGAACAGGAGCTAGCTACTCCTTTTCTTTATCGTTATATAACCTATCTCAGAAGCAAAGGAGCTAACTATACTATAGTTACCTTAAGGCTCCCTACGGGCGTGCGGGTGAAGTAAGTCAAGTAAGTATAGATATTAGGTGAATCCCCTAATGGAAAATGAAGGAACTCTTACTTCTTTTCTTTAATAAGTGCACTATCGCCCAATCTTACTTACGCCCCTACGTGAGAAGGATGGAACAGAAAGGAAAGATTCGATGATCTGCTTGCGCCCCTTACCCGCTCGCTATAGAGAAACTGGCACCCAAACCCTTCTTGAAGATGAAAAGATTGAATTTTGGATAGCGGGAAAAGAACCTAATCGCCTTACGCAACGACAAGGATTTATTATCTAAGCTCGCTAAATGCAAAGAAAGAGTCCTTTATTAAAGAGATCGGTAGCTCTCGCTTGAGCCGAACGCTTACCCTGAACTAGAACTCCTACAAGTCACCGGTTCCTAGAAGTATACTTCGAGTACTGCCGTGAATTGCAGCTGGTAACGTACTTGTTCGAGAACATGGACATAGATTCTTATTTCAGCAGCTCGGTCACATATATGATCGTTCTACATAGGAAGCTGACAAAGCCTAGCCAAAGACAAAGAAAGATAGCAATCACTAGGTATGGGCTGGACTAGCGCTAGTGGAAGAAGAATGAAAAGAGCAAGAGTGGCTACTACGAATTTCGAAAGGATCGGCGAATGCCTGGATCTCGATGAACTAGAATATACTCTTCCAAAACAAGCGGAGTTTGACCGGTATCTATATGCAACGGCCGCAACACAAACCTAGGAGGCCAGAGCATGCGTCTAGGAAAGGGTTAGCAGGAGGGAAAGGAGCATCTTCTTTTGAATGTATGCTATAATACTAGACTCCTCAGGGGTTAAGGTAGTTTACTTTCTGGATGATAAGTCAGGTAGCGAAGCCTAAGATTAGATGACCGATTAGATTACTAATTTGTTTAACTGAGGCCCACCTAAGTCCCATAAGAAAGGAAGAATAGCTGGAAGCTAGAAAATCGCTGCCTAGCTACGAACTCAAAAGCCTGGATTTGGCTATCAGTCCCTATTATTCTTATTCTAAAGTACCATTGGAGCTGCTTTTCCCAACAACAGATCGGAGATGTTACATTCTCAAGTCGTACGTCTTTTGTTCAACCAACAGTGTTCCGCTCTACTTATTATTACTTACTAGCGCCCTTCACTTCAACTCATAATACTTTACTTCCAACTAATTCCCAAACCAAAGCTACTTTCTTATAAGAGCAAGATGCATAGCTGGCTATTTAAAACATGGAAAG
Source organism: Allium cepa (assembly GCA_030765085.1). NCBI lineage: Eukaryota > Viridiplantae > Streptophyta > Magnoliopsida > Asparagales > Amaryllidaceae > Allium > Allium cepa. The sequence continues at coordinate 377,274,611 of CM060942.1, read as the reverse complement.
GTATACAAAAAGCACAGTAACAGCTATGAGATAGGCGCCCTCTCACCTAATACCCGCTACTAATACTAAGGATTTAAAGTAGCACAATCGGCTATAGGGCAGAACTCCAGATCTACGAATAGCCGTGGGAAAGCACCTTTAACAATCAAGTAGCTAGCTTCCACCTTACTTAACAGCAAGCCCAGAAAGCCTTCGCCTATAGATTCTACTTATCAGCCAAAATAAAATACTCCTTTAACATACAAGTATGCTAGTACAAAATTCAATAAACAACCCGATCTGCTCTTTTGCCCGTTGTTAGCACCTCGTTCTCCCTTTAGGTGGCATGAAAGCTTTGGCAAGACCGCCTTGCTCTTAAAAGCAGAAAATAAGTAAACCACCTTCTCATGTCTTCGGACCTTCTATGAACAGGGCTTTTGAAATATAGCAGCCCATTGGTTGAGTTTGCTCTATGCTGGATTAACTCTTCCTTTTATGCTTCCCTATGTGGAAAATGAATCAAACTTGTTCTCCCTCTCCCAGAGGGCGAGTACAATAGAATTCCCTCTCCCTGTAGGTATGCTAAATGGTTATTGTTTATGCTCGTACAACATAAAAATGATTCACTGGAAGGACCATGAGAAATCCACTTCGTACCTTCGTCATCAAAGCTTCTTCGCTACTCTGAACTCTACACTTATTTTGTTCTGTCTTGTACTCTCTTTATTTGCTTTTCTTTCTAGTGCTACTTACTTGTTTAAGCCGGTATTTAGTAAGAAAGTAGTAAGTGAAGTGGCCATTGGAAAGGAGAAATAGGGCTCATTTCACATATATCTATTTATTCTACTTTATTCTTTTGTAAGGTTCTCTTTGTTATGTCAAAGCAACAGCTCTCTCTAACCTTTTCTTACTCGCCTTACTTCAAACCTGTCCATTTTTCTTCATATCTATAAACTAAAAACTTCTCACCTCTGTGCCTTCTGTACTTTTCGGCTCAAGCAAGAGCCATAGTGACTGGAACAACAGGAAAGACACCTTAATAGTCAAGAAAGCAATTTGAATAGGGATTATGAGTGCCTTGGCCTTACCTGTTTGATTAATTGTTCTACTAAAGTCGAAGTCGTTTCGTTAAGTCGAATTGAAAGGTAGGTTTTGTCAGTGATTAAATGGAAAGGCATAGCAGGTCGGGCCCACTCTTTCACTTTTAGGCTAGTAAAAAGCGAAAACAAAGGCAACCTAAAGGAGGAGCATGTAACTGAGAAAGATGGGATTCGGTCAACAAAGGAAATTAAAACACTCACTTCGTTCTATCCATAATGATGAAAACCAGATCGAACTATCAAGCACTTCACTTCATTGTTCAAGCTCTTTTTCATGGATTGAGTTCATACAGAATGCTTTCATATTCAAGACATACACTACCAATTTCTTTGAAGCTACTACCATAATACAATAACTGCTCTGGCTTACTTGTTTTGGTTACCGGTTGTGGGGTTTTTAAACCAGATAAAGGAGAGATTCGGTTGGGCTTGCTAGCGATGTGAGATTAGTCACCATAAGACTTGTTGTCTTCTTCCTTCAGAAGGTGGCCAAGACGTGTAGCCTATAGATATAGCTGGCAGACGGACTATTATGCCTATTCAACATATTCTAATTGTGATACAATTCCATTGCCTGCTCCTATTCATGTTCGTGCTTACTTGTATGCTGAATTGGTCAATAAATAAGGACTCCTATCCTAGGTTTGAAACTCGGGCAGCTTGCTCCTACAAAAGCTCATACGATGTGTCTCTTACTCCTCTCTCGATACGAGTTATTTCCTTGACGTTTCCTCGTCCTTGTTTCAGGAAGCACTTCGGTCATTCCAGTAAATCTAAAGATTCTTTTACAGACGACAAAGAGGTCAAGCCGATAGGACCTACTTGAACAATCGCCCTACTCGATCAGGCCGATTAGCAAGTCGACCAACTCGTTTACCTTCATTCGACCTACTCTTAAGATAAAACTATTCCCCTTTAGCTTCTTTAGTCAATTCGAATTTTTCACTCTTAGTTGACTATTCCACTGGGGTTATGATCCTTAAACATATCAGCTTGATCAACTAGCTATGCAGATTTGACTGAAAACACACCTTTTCTATACGGAGCCTGCATGAGTTTATCCTCCTCGGCAAGTCAAGGCAGCTGGAGCTCTAATACTACTTTTGTGCACTATGATCATAAAATATGTGCCGAAGAACCTAAAAGTATTTGCAATTGGATCAATGAGGTCTGCAACCTTGGTTATGTGCGATGGAATATCCACCTCTAGTCTAGGATTGGGCCGAAACTGTGGTAGATGGGATATCCACGAGTCATACCACACACTAATTGATTGACCTCACTTGGAAATATAATCACTTCTCGAGCAGATTTTTCACCATTAACATACCTTTCCTGCACCATGATGAAATAGAATCCCTAGAGGCATGAAGAAAGGAAGTATTTCCCAGTTACTTTGCCTTCAGGGCGCTTCCTCGGTCCACTCCTGAGGCTACATTCCAACAAAGATTAGCAATTAATGCCCTATTTAGATCGGACATACGTCGTAATCCAAGGCCCCTACAACCGGTTTACAAATGGACTCCAAAGCCTTCTGTGTATAGTTCCTCTGTTTACCTTCCTTGAACCCCCGATAGAAGTCCTTAAGGCTTTTCTCAATAGACGCACATAAAGATTTGGGCAACAAATAAGTGGACTAATATAAAAGGGGCTGGTATAGCGGATGCAACTGCCTAAATAAGTGTAGTTCTTCCCACTTGTAATAGAACTCCAGCTTTCCACCCTAATACCCTCTTTCGTATAGTTTCCATCGATGAGGCCCTCTAAAGGGCGGCAGACCAAATTCCTTGGTTTGTGGTGAAGCTTAGTCTTTTCGTTGGTAGTGCCTCAATTCCTATTCATCTATCTCGGGGCTATACTCTTCTTTGTTTTGTTTGAGACATGTCAGTATGTTTTTTGGAGCTCTTGCCGATTAGCTAAGGGATGAGTAATGAAAAAGTAATTCATAACAAGGAATTAGTATACCGGTCTCTTGATTTCTTACTATTCGAGGTGCGAAGCATAGTGGACTGTATTGAAAATATTAGTATCCTGTCTCTTTGGATATTAAAGATATATATCCAAATAGTAACACCCAATTAATATACCTCCCCAATTAATATACTAGCGCCTCTGTTACAGAATTAATGGTCAATCCATTGGAGGATGATTCAGTGCATCAAATCAAAGAGACCATCGAAAATACCATTTGAGCTAGCCAGTTCCAAATCATATTGAGGAAGAATCAAAGTCTTGTAGGGTAGCTAGGATCTATGCCTTTCGCTTTCGAGTAGCTTTGCACCTTGAGTTCTAGTAACTAGGGAGGGAGACTTTACTTTCTATGGAGATTCGTCGAATTGAGAATGACCTTATTAGATTATTCAAAATTGATTAGTAGAGGCTTAGATTATTATCCCAATACTCAATTCTCGAAATGGTGCGGTTCTTGATTGAACTGTGCAAATCCTCCACTCACTCCTTTTCGATTATCCATTGAGTCTTACCCGAGAGTTGGTCTCACGTATCTATATCTTATTCCACCTCCCCTAGCCCTACCTTACTTGTTGGGGCCAACCTCAGTCCTTCCCACCATACATGGACATTGACTAAAGTCTCATTGGTCTCCTCCTCTTCCGTGTCCCGCCCAATTAGTATACTGGTCCTCCCTGTGCCAGAGAGAGTCTAAGTGATTATAGAGACTCAAAGAGCCTCTCCGCTGTCTATCCACCCTATAAGATCTTCCGTCGTCTTAGCAGATCGGGTGCTTTTGTCTCCAACGTGTCCTTTTTCCTTCCGCGGATCATCTACCAATTAAGAAGAGGGTCATACCATTATTGATACTAGCTGGCAAATATGGATCATCGTAATAAGTGCTTCCCTGGGTATATAAGTCTTCCCTCAGCTTAGTTAGCTTTGCATTCTCAATTGATAGATTCGAATCTATTACTAAGTCATTAAGGGCTAGTATAACTGAAGTGTAACAGTAAGTTCAACAAAATAGTGCCAAGCGGAGAGAGGAGATGGAGAGCGCTATCTCGTACTTGCTTATCTATTTTCTTATTAGAGTTTACTTACGGGAGCTTCTAAGGAGATAGAGCGCAGCGTCCCCACAACTCACTTACGACCTAGGAGGGTAGAATAAATAATAAGGGAATCACATTCTCCATCAGAATATAAGCATATTTAATTGTCCACTGGCTTAGTTGGCAGAAAGTATCTCTCCTTCTCTACTAGAAGATTCTCGGACACACACTTCGATACCGGGCAAATGCTCTACCTAGTGCAGGGGAAGAACTTCTATTTGTTACCGACTCATGATCATCTTCACTTATCTGACCTCAATAACCCAATGTTAAGGGTTACCAAGCGTTTTCTCTGCCTCCTCTAGTTAATGGGCCGTGTGTTCTTACCTATGTATAAGAACCTTCGGAAGGAAACACATTCTCATGCATTTTCTATGAATACTTTGCTTTGGTCAAAGGCCTCTCAAAGAACACCAAACACAAAGGGGTTTTGAGCTGTGCCCTATTGACCTTGCTGGCAGATCGAGAGTCGACCTATCTTGAGTTACACATTGGGAATTCCAGGAAAGGGAACTAAATTCTCAAAATCGAATTTCTTTTCGTATTTCCTTTTTCAATGCGAGAGGTCAGGGTAAATGAGTTGCTAGTTGAAGCTCACCATGAGGAGATCTAGGAGGAAGCCTTCCTAACTTTACTAGGATGGCAGCTAGGTACCCAGAAATCTCCAATAGGGAACAGAGTCAGAACGTTATGCATTGGCTTGACTGGTGAGATCTGATCTGTAAACCTCTCGATATCATTCGTATGACCCTACCAGTGAGTCCATTTGCCAGTTTGTCCCTTGGGCCTCCTACAAATTTTATGTTCGATGTAGCTGGAAATTTTGATCAAGGATTACTCTATCAATCACCATCTACTAAAAAACCTCTCTAAAGTCTTTTTCAAATCCAAAAATTCAGTATCTTCACAGAATTAGTGAATTGGGCAAGGTTCTTTTGTGCAAAATAACAAAGAGTGGGTCAATTTAATCTCTAACCCTACCCGATTCTTTCTTTCCCGAAAGAAATGTCTTTCTTTTCAACTGAGCTGCATTTCCAATCCGTTTCGTCAGTCTCGTACCGAAAATAATATAAGGCTAGATTTTTGCGTAATATTATATTGAAACTAGAGAATAAGCTTACCTCTCTAAGTCGATCTATTATTCTCTTTCGCTCCAAATCCTTCTAGTCGAGTTTCCACCGCCTTTAAATGGGAGCACATCCATAACTTAATGAAATTACTTACGGCTCATGGATACCCCATCTTTTCTTGAGCCAGAGTTGGGGCTTTTGCGGCATCTAGTTCAGTATCTGATAGAGCATATAGGCTACACACCTTGGCAAAGAAGGTTTACTTCTCTATCACTTTCATACTTCTGCAACTTCTCTTTAGCTTATTAATTGAATTGATTAGAAAGTATTTCCCTGGCATTGGCTAGAAGAGAGTGCCTACCTCTAACACTGACTTCTTAGTCGAGTAGTTCGCAAGGCTTTGGTTTTTTCGAAACTGGCTAGTCCTTATGATATGCCACTTCAACCCCCAATCTAAGAGCATCTGAGAACATCTACGATGAGGGAAACTCAAATAACTGGAATGAATGGCCTTTAGGCTTTCCCCATCGACCGGAACTGGCAACAGATCTTTCAACGGATGTAGCAGTGGATCAATATCAGCTATGTTCAACTCCTGCTACTGGTTCAACTACAAACCAACATTCGAGAAGGGAAGCCAAACTACTTCTTGAACTAAACTACTTCTTCCTTTTCATTGGTTGACTAATTCCCCTTGTAAGAGAATCTTCCTGGATCAGCTGAAGAAGAATTCAATTCTTTCTATTATAGATCACTACCATCTCACGAATTGGATTTGAGCCAATATCTCCGGGCGACTTTCATTTTAGTAGATCGTGATCCCACCCACCCTCTTTTCCTTAAACAAGCATTTGACACTGACTTTTATAGATTGAGGTAGCGATCTATAAGCACCTAAAGCGCCTCTACACAATAGAGGCTATTGATCCCTTGCAAGTAGAGTGAGAATAAAATATCTTGAAGAAACACCGCGTCCTCCATGTCATGATGGAGATTGTAACACCCAACCCTTATTTCCATGCCAACCTAGAGCAATACAAAGTATTACTGCCAAAAAGCACGAAGAATGGGACTCGATAGGGCTAAATGTTGTATTCATTCTCTTGAACTAACACCGGCACGAGAAATTTTACGACTTTTTTTCTACTTACCATTCATGCACAGTGTTGGTTCAAAGCAATGGTACAAGATAAAAAAAATTCCAGGTTACATAGTACAGAATATAATAGAATGTACAGTTCAGCACAAAAACAGCGTAATGCATAATACATATCATAATAGTAATGTCCAAAATACATAGTACATAGTACATATCACTTCCAAAATACATAATAACATACATACCATATTACATATATTAACTACTCCTAAGTCCAAGCTGAAAAGTCCAAAACCCCAAAATATGGAAAATGATAAGAATGCTGCTACAGTCCATGCAACCTAACCTGCAACCACAATCCTTAGACTGACCCGAGGATTGTAAAACAAATCACACGGGTCAGACTATTTCTAGTGTGAGTGAAGTAAGATCTATGAACAATAATTGTCTCAACCAACAAAAAGGAAAAGAAAGCGCCGCATGTATAAACCAACATGAGGCATATATGTGTGTGAGAACCAACATGCAAATTTGGTTTCATAAACAATTCCTTTAATCAAACAATGGTTTTGGGCCAAACCTATCGTATGTAATCCAATACGATACCAACCCAATTATCATTTGTAACACAAAGAATAAGTTCATACGCACATTCTCCAAAGATAATGAGTTTTCAAAATCAAATTTAGTACTTTCCAAAAATCATAAAGTAAAGAAAATTGCATTATGGGAATTATGGGATAAATGTAACATGACTCATAAAATATACCAAATAAACAGACGCTAGTATTGTAAAATCACAGTGGTAGAGCTCAAGCGCGCGCGGAGACATCAACCCCGTAACATACTCATAACGCCATAATACATCTGGCGATCAACCCAGGATAACCAACATGGTCTAAGCAAAGGTCATATGCTACCCGTTCACGGATCTGCACGTGGGACCCACATGCCTCCATCCATCATAGTCCGTGACCCGCCGATCGGAGATCTCGATCAAAAATAAGATTAGCCCTATGTAGCAGAACATTGACCTTTGGTGGTAAAAGGGCATGTGATATACCACCGATTCAGGTAGTGATCCTGAATCAGGTCGACCAAGGTGGAGTTTTCGTCCATTGGTACAACAGAGTCCAATCTATCTCGACCCAAAAATCAAAGTGTTTGTAATTTTGAAACACTTCTTAAAAATAAAAGTCAAAAATGACAATCGTCTTTCAAAAATTCCATTAATAAACCCAGTATAATATTCAAAAAGCAAATAAAATTTAGCAAAATCATTGTCTGTAGGAAAAAAAGAAAATAGATACATCTTTGTTTCGCATTAATACGTAAGTACCCTATGATACTTATGTATCAAGGCGAAACATAAAAACTTAATTTATTAAATTAAAGTTATTTAAGTTCGTTAAAGGAAACATTATAGCAATTTATTTAATTTTAAAACAAAATAACACATGCATTGGTATGCAAAATGCTATCAAAAGGTTTGAAATAAATTTTCTTTTTCTTGAAAACATTTATTAGTCGATTATTATACTTTTTTTAAAAATAAAATATAAAACCTTTTTTTTCTAATTTTTTTCTTCTTCCGGGCTGTACAGTGCAGCCTGGCCAATGCTGCCCATCTGGGCTGCATTTGCAGCCCTAGGCTGGGCTGCACTACAGCCTTGAACTGGGCTGGGCTGCCTGTGCAGCCATCGGCCGGGATGCACATGCAGCCCGCGGCCGGGATGCACATGCAGCCCAGGCCGCCTTTTATGAACTCTTATTCCCTTCGAGACCTTTATTATTAGGTCATTAGCTTTCTAGTAGGAAGGAAGAATTCTTATCGCTTAGCGCTTGTGCTAAGGAACTGACTCGATAGTGGAGGAAGGCACTATCAAAAGATAGGGCCGACCGTAACGGACATAAGAGAATCTGCTCTTTCTTTCACGAAGCAGAAACACAATCCCTTGAATTCACTGCTCCAATCAGCTCGAGGTTATCGATTTATCAATCTCTTTTGCTCCTAGGATCGATATTCTCAATAACGAGAGTCAGATCTTGACAATCCTTATGCTCGTCCTCAGTAATGGATAAGCGTGATTCAGTCTCTCAAGAGCCGGAGCCAAGAACGCCAAAAAGTTTCATGATCATGAGTTGGCCATACAAAACCAGATCCATCCGAGCTGGATGTGGAAAAAGGGGTCGAACCCAATGGCTTCGCCAATAGCATAATCGTCGTTTATGCACTCAAGCAGCGCAGCGTAGCACCTGAAGCAAAGGCTAGAGAGGCGCCGGTTCAACTGAAATATCAGGGAATCTCTTGGGATCGGTGGAAAGGAAGCTAACTGCTACTAGCAACTGCACCTATCGACATGATAGGATTGGGGGTAGGGGAATCAGTTCCTTGGATCTTTTGTCGTTCAAGGACCATTTTTTTTCGTAGGATGTCATCACTTTAGGATTCCATATCAACTCCCATTATTTAGCGGCCACGGTTTCTTATACCAGTACAGCGTGGTCTTCTTTCAAAATGAAGGTTCCTGGCTTAACAAAACTGAAAGCTGGCCACCATACTTTGAAAAAGCAGTCTATCGTGGAGTCATTTTAGAAAACGCTTCCAGATAGAGTGTCCAACAATGATTACGGAATTTATTATCATAGAAGAAAGCTTCAAATAAAGCATCTCTTTTATAATTTCTAAAATACAGATCTCCAAGTCCAGTATATTAATAGGGAGGCGGACGACAAAACCTCTTGGCTATACTCTACTGTCCTTCGGTTCTTTCCTTTTGGCTCGGTGGAGCTGGGTTCCATTGCACTCTGTAGGAAATGCATAGGAAGTCCACGTAGCAAACCAAGGCCCTGCATGCGCCATACCGTCGACGAATAATAGGTAACCCCACCCCAGGCAGAGTTTGTGAGCCATGTAATAGGCGACCATTTCGCGCAGTTGGGGGAAAATTGAGTAAGCCCCCGGCTGCATCTTTACCCCTATCCAATTTATGGGCCAATTCCCCCTTCATACTACCTAAAAATGAGATTCCTTTCAATCCAAGTTTCCTACTCCAACCATTACAAAACTAAAGCCTATTCTGTTTAGTACTTCAGGTGATTCTCTAGCATATAATGTAAATCTCATAGTGGATCAATTCCAACGAGCCCTTCAAACTAGTACTTTTTGTGATCGACTCTATTGCTTCTTCAATAAACGCTGGTTCTTCGATAAAGTTTTGAATGACTTTCTAGTCAGATTGCTCCTGCATTTTGGATATTTTGTCTCATTCGAAGCTTTAGACAAGGGTGCTATTGTGATATTAGGCCCCTATGGTATCTCGTACACATTTCGACGATTGGCCAAACGAATAAGTCAACTTCAAAGTGGATCTGTTGTGCAAAGAGTGCGTTAAGAACCGTGGTTGCCTGCCTGGTGGGGCCGGCTCCTCCGTTGTGGGAAAACGGGTAACCTGACTCTACGAACCCAAGGAAAAGCTACACAACTTCCGTAGGGGCATTAAGACTGGAGCTTTTTGTAGTTCTAGCAGAAATGCAAGTGCCAACTTACATATTTCCCATCCCCTAGCGAACTTTAAAGAAAGCGAGGCCAGTATATTAATTGAGGCCGGTTTACACCTAGTATATTAGTTATCGTCGGTATATTAATTATGACGACAACTAACCCTACATTAATTGGGTCAGCTGTATATTCAATCGGGAGCTTTGACAATCGAAACTTAGACAACCGGAGGGTAGCTATATATTGATGTATATTTGTGCTGCCTCTTTTGAACGACTGGGAGATTTGGAAGAGGTCCAGTGTACTTCGACCACTTCAGCGTAGCAACAGCGCCTTATTGAAGTAGGGCGCGCTACGGCAACAAAGTACGGGGTGGGGGCTTGCTGTCTACTTCGCGAGCCTAGACTGCCCTGTTCTGTAACTTCCCTTCTTTCGTCCGTCCATGAGGCAATCAAAGGAAAGGGGCGGCTATAACATAGAATTGTGGCGGTTGTATGCCACGAGGTCCCTATAGAAAAGGGGACAAGTGATTCATCGCTTTTGGGCGCAGGCTATCCTCTACCATCCATCCCATTGCATTCCTCTCGTAGAGCCATATTAGACTAGATGAATCTATGGATTCTATATAAGAATCTTCATTTTTCTATTGATATGGATCCTTATTCATTTCGTTATTCCCGTAACTATGGATTGATTGTCCCTACCTAAATGGAAGTTTTCTAGGGAGTGCAATGCTAGAGCATGGGAAAATAGTAATGATTTAGGCAAGAGCAGCCGGACAGACTACTACAGTGAGTCCAATGACTACTAAAGTCTTTTATTTCTTTGTAGTTTAGTATTAATGTCTGGTATAGTCTGAGCGAGCCTTTGGGATCTCCTGTAAACCCCCATTCTATTAATTGGTAAAGGGAGGATATCAGGGGACGCAGTGAGTGGAGATTCCCTTACGGAGAGCCGAATGAGGAGGGACCCTCATGTCCGGTTCAAAGGGCGATGATATCCTGACCCTAATATCATAATGCCTTTGCAATGTTACTTGGTTCAACTCCATTTGTGACCTTTTATCGTATGTGGCACTCTCCATCTTCTTGGGCAGATTTTAGATCGTCTTTTATTTTCATAGCGAGTTGTTTTCTTAAAAATAAGTCAAATCAAGAGTAATAATCAAACTGGAGGAGCTTGCCAGGATGGCTTGGTAAGAAAGCAACTTGTTATGTAGGTGCCAACTCCCAATTCTTTCTCTTCTTTCTTTTTTTGTTTAGTGACAGTTCATCAAAACAATTTTCCGATGATTGCTAGACCGACTAGAAAAAAGTTCATAAAAAGGGGTCATCTTCACCGAGAAGATGATACGTGGAAAGTAGAAATAAGAAAATCGTTGGCACTCGAGGTTTTCCGACTTAAAGGGCCAACATCGAGACAGAAAATCAAGACTTCCATCCGATGTCTCGCCCAGGATAGTTTACTTGTTAAAAATCTCTTCGGAAAAGAATTCCAATATCATAGGATGGAATGGGCGACAGAGAGCATCTTTATTCCACCGGACGTTAGAGTAATAAACAGATGAAGACGTCCATATAGGTTCCCATCGTAACCCTAGGGGGATTTCAAACAACTTAGAGACATCCCCCAACTCGACACAGCATGCTCTATAGTCGGTTAATAATTCGACTAGAACTGATCATCGATTCAAATTCAAAATTCGTTTTCGATTCATTTGAAAAGTGAAAATAGTGAGTTCCCTCACTAATTGATCTGTCTTGGAATCACGGCATTTTATCATCCTTCTATGAAACACCGCGATGCATTGAGGGATACCACTACGAGTAAGGAACACTGAAAACAGAATAGCGAGGGGTTTACCAAAACAATCTCCACAGCGCCTCATCAAGCACACGACACAAGACTGAGAATAAAGACCTTATCTAGTGAAGTAGAGATTCAAGTCAACAGAGTAGGTGGTACATACTTTGATTAAGGGCCTTTTCGCCCCACTCCTAAATGTAACTGTTCTTGTTCACTCGAAGTGAACTGGTTACAGAGCTCGCTCTCTTCTTTCAACAAGTGGAACGTTCCGAATGAATATGTTGGCGCCAATTAATATACTGGACCCGTTGGTCGCCATTTAATATACTGGCGCCTCACCCGAAAACCTACATTCGTCTAGCCTTTTACCGGATTAATATACTTGGCCTAGAGTAAGAATAGTTTGGCGAAGCGTACTGGACCTATAATTAAGATACTAGGTCGCATTGCAGTTGGGATTTCAATTTCTACATTCTTCATGATCTACAACTATATAAGAGCGAAGTTTCTGGACTCTTGACACCTCGGATTAGGTATTACCCTTGAAGAGCGAAGTTTCTGGGCTTTAAGCTCTATATTCTCCCTCAAGGGTTCCACTCTTCCCTATTATAAAGCCCCCACGAGCCCTAGCAAGTTCTTCCAGACTTCATTGGATCTCCATTCTCAACCTTCAAAACAGTCCCATTAACTCCCATTTGCAATGAACCAAGGACAATGGACATGGTAGCAATCCTATAATGGAGCAGACACCATTAGCCACTCTTTCCATCCTTTCCCCCGATCAAACAGGAGCGAGCCCTGGGAGGAAAACATCTCATTTTCATTGTGGAAGTTTTACTTTGGGGCCTCGATGATTTCATTAATGAATTGGCAAGAAAGCACAAGCACTAAGAGTGAATGGAATCCCGAAAGGATAAAGTCAAATACAAAGGGCAAGGAAGGCCTCCTAACGTGAATGAACCTCACTTAACCCTTGGTAGGTAATAAATCTATTGATCGATTAGTGGTTGTGTTTAAAAACCTTTACGCCTAAAAAAAGTCATGGTTGGGCCACGCAAATCAACTAAACAGCGTGGCAAGCATATAATATAGCAAGGCGGATAACAAGGGAATAAGGACATTTCATTCAGCAGTATTCTTATGAATCTATCCAATAGACAAGTGGGCGGAAACCACTTTAGGATAAGCTATCCGAAATGCTTTCTTAAATACGGGCACCTTCCAATTTGATCCAAAAGGCTATCTTGGAAGAAAGGCTTTTTTTAGCTGTGGCGCCAGTATATTAATTGGGGAGGTATATTAATTCGAAAGGGCACTATCATCGGTCAAGTTCGGTCCCCTTTGGGCGCCTCACTAACGCTCGCCTTCTCTTCGCTTTGGACATGAGCACTAATGGACACGGGGAGGGAGCAGGCGAAGCATGTCGTTCATAATGGAAAGATAGCTTCCTTCGTGCATCCGCCTCTTTGTTGGACTGCGAACACAGTGGTCTCTGACTAGGACAAGGGACCAATTCGAATTTGGATCTTGACATGTCGGTTGTTTTTTACCATAGGCATCTCGCCAGGAAGTTGGTGGGCTATTCATGAATTAGGTCGGGTTGGCTGGTGGTTTTGGGATCTCGTAGAAAATGCATCTTTTGTGCCTCGGTTATTAGCCACAGCTCATATTCATTCAGTAATTCTACCCCTTCTTCATTCTTGGACGTCCCTTAAAAATATTTTGACTCTTCCATGTTGTGTCTCATGAACCTCTTCAATACGGTCCGGATTGCTAGCTCCCATTCACAGTTCTGCTATAGATAATATATGAGGAAGATTTTTATGGCGGTTCTTCCTTCTAATTACAGGCATATCTATGTATCTTTTCTACTAGATGAAGCAGCAGACATCGGTCTGTAGAACCTATAAAAAAGAGATGGTTGTGGCGCGAAGTACACTAATGCACCTACGTCACTCGGCTCGAGCGCAACCCCACCCCTTATGTTATGGAAGAATTGAGCTTATTGCTGGTTATTCAAAGCTAGCAATTGGCTGCCAGATTTCGTCCCGTGCGTAGCGATTCGGAATTCACTATGGCATGGATGAATGTAAAGCAGTCCGCGGCAGAAGCCTTTGATCAGTAGATTATTTGGATCTTTGGAAGATGGTCAAGGTAGCTTGCTTCCAAGACACTACGCTAGATGTGCATGTAGTCGTAGTTGTGGTCCTATCAGTAGAAAAACAAAAGGATTAGCATAGCCAGCCGATATCAAACGTAAGAAAGTAGTCTAGTAGCCAGAAAGCTAGCAGCGGGGCAGTGAGCAAGCCAGCGGTAGCCAAGGATAGTGGTCCAAGTATATTAATCTTGGCCCCAACAAGGTATGAGCTTGAAGTGTGTTCGAGGTCCAAACTTATTAATATACTATAGATTCTTTTCAAATTTTTTTAACAAATGCAAGGAGAAGTTTAGATAATTAGCTTCGCTCGAGCTATACTATACAGCTACGCTCCTCCTGGTGGTCCTGTTGGTCGCCAGTTGTCGAACAGATCGAGTGGCTAATGAAAATCTCTCTGTAGTCTATCTATGGATGTGCAGAGCTAGGTTATCAAGATTATCTGTGGAGTGGTATCACTCTTGTAGGGGAATGATACCCCTATATACCAGTCTCATACCTTGTTCTCAGAGGAGTCTAGCCATGCTCGATGTTGACTATGGTTTCTGGACGGAAAGAAAGAGAACTTCTGCATTCGAAGTGATGTTCTCTTAGGCCATGAATGATGTTACGGTTCGTTTCATCAGCGACATGAGCGGCAACAAGTTGGACTATCAGCCATGTAGGGACCTGTCCACTGGCTGACTATATAAGAGTCTCGCCGATGCTAGCTATGCACCTCGCTTAAGTTATTACACTACCAATGGCACTAGCCTACCGTTACATAATGACTTCCAATTCTTATGGTATATAAATCAATCAATGGAATGGGTAGTCAATGATTTTTCCAGATGACTGATAGCAATAATAGCATTATTCATACTTCGCTACCCAAATAAGAAAACAACTTCGCTACCTCGGCCTTTGGAAGAACAACTCATGCCTTGTTACCATGTCTATTCAGGGCATTCCTTTCCCATGCATGCACAAAGCTGGAAATGCCTAATATCCGCTTCATCATCTTTACCTGGTGAGTGGATTAAGCATCAAGTACTCCTGCCTTTGTTGTTCAAACAAGGACTTTAACCGGCGAGGCAATTCGACACCGTGATGTGGGCTAGTTAAAGAAAAAATTCATAGGCGACCCCTGTAAGAGGTCCAATGTCACTCTAGGAGACCGATCCAAACTATTCTTAGCCTAGTATACCAAATCCAAACTATTAATTTCATCAGAACCTGAAGATAAGAAATTGGTATCAATTCAGTCGGCTGCATAATTCAAGGACATGCAGACTACCTGGTAAAGCCAACACAAGGACATGGAGCTTCCCGGTGGAACCATGGGTGTAGGGAGTTTTCCTGGGAGCAATACAAGAGAGGAATCCATTATCCCAGTTGCCAAGTGCTTAGTCATGCTTCTCAAGTGCCACTTCTGATTGATGCTCGAGAGGATTCAAGTTCAGTACCCTACTCAAGTACCGACAAGGCCAGCTAACGATTCCCAAGCAGTCGGTTCTTGCTAGGTTGACAAAGGAAAATTCCAAAGAGGGAGTGGCTCGACGAGGGAAGGAGCTAAGTAGCTTATAGTTGTCGCCTCACAAACTCCCAAGCATGATAAGCAGCTTTAGGTCGTTGGTAGACTGCCTGATTAAACACCTTACATAGCAACATCATACTTAGCAAGAAAAGAAAGAACTCTTCTTTCCGGTCTCTTCTCTTATATGTCTAAGAGTTCCTGCTGCGCATAGGACTGAGTGCCAGTCTTTCTGGTTAGAAGTCTTGCTACGCACCTCCCCAAGCAAGAACGATTCTCTACTTGCTATGGAAGAAAGAACCACAAAAGAACTAGGGGATTCTCTACTTGCATTGGAATCAAGATGAGCCGCGGAAGAACGATTCGATATTCAAGTTCTTTTTAACTTATTTCATTTCGACAAGAATGATTCAATCACACTTTAACTTATTTCGTTCGGTACTTGTTCGAGTGGTAATATTCTCCCTCCGTCCTGGGCTCCCCTAGGGACCGCGCATTTGTCAATACTTCAGCACTCGGCAAGAATTTCGATTGAAAATCGGAGTGAAAGAGAGCTAGAGAGGTCCCAAACCCCAATCCCGATCCCATTCCAAACAACCCTAATTAAGCCCGGAATGGAATTAAGTGTGAATAACGAATTTTTCATGAAACTTGGGGACTGGAGACCTTCCCATTAACAAGTATTTAATCTAAATTAGCTACGCACCTACTATAGGAGTTCGTTTTTCCTTCATACTACAAGATGAGTTAACCCTTGGAAACTAGTCCTTATGTTCTATATGGATGACTATGATACTACCGAAGAAGACTATGAGAACGAAATATAAATGTTGCTGAATAGATATGTCACTATGATAGCGACTGGGCATGTATGTTGCTATAGCAGCTACTGGGAATGGCAAAAAAGAATAGAATGGATTTGATTATGGTCGCGTTCGAAAAGAGATTCTGAATCTCCGTTCTCCTAGTGGATGGAAATCCCAAAGACTTCGAATCCATTGACTTATAAGCCCTCTCAAATTAGTTCTACGATAGAAGCCGTACACCCAAGGGAAAATATTTCACTCACTGAGTTGTGAAAACCTATGACTATATCATCCTGAAGTAAGAGAAAGAGAGAGATCCCACTGTACAGCATTGCCAAACTAAGGATAGACCCGGGAACATCAAATAGTTGTTTCATTTGATCCATCTAATCGAAAAGGCCATCTTTTTGTAAGGCAATAGATAAGACAATCATTAATTTCTACAACGAGAAAGGAATTTTGTAGCCAAAAAAATAGTGAAATAGTGCCATGGATAAACACCCATGTTGTTTATAGACTAGCTCTCACCCTACTATTGCTTACACGGTCTCACACAATCAACTACCGATCACTTCCAATCACCTTCAATCAAGCCTATTTCCGATTACGGGTATATTATCTTAGTTGAACAAATGCTTAGGCCAGTATATTAATTGGGCGAAAATTTCTTGTTAAGGCTAGTCAAACAGTATGCATATGGTCAAGCAAGTTATACTAGCAGTGATAGTGCCGAAGACACAAAAGTCAAAATCAATAACCAAGACAAAAATCGAACAAGTTCGCATTTTCACAAAATCAAAGTCAAGCCCGAAGTCACAAAGAACGAAATCAACGTTGTCAATGCAATTCACCACCGTGATGACCACGAAAGCAAACAAGCCTGAATCGAGGCCGAGTGAATCAAGCTACCAGAAAATATAAGAATTTGAACAAGTCAATAATAAATTACGACATTCAATCAAAACCAAACGGCCAAGCATAAAAGTATCAGATGAATTCGTATATAATATAGGAATGAAATTATAGGAGATTGAACCATATATAAATCCTAAAACATCATCGGCATTAGGCATTCGAGTTCCAGCTAAACATAGAAGAATGAATCATAAAACTCGAATCAAAGTCTAGTGCTGTATAAATCAAAAGGGAACAAACGTACCAATTCTTTCAACAATCAAACTCGACTAATTGGAAGCGATCGCAAACCAAGAAGAAACCGTGAACCAAGGAATCAATCGAAGAAAGCAATCGAAGTATCGGCTGTAATTTAATCGGCAACTTCAAATTACCCAAAAGTCCTAATCGCTCAGAGAGGAACGAACGAGCAACGACCATATTTTTTCACAACAATAGAGATAACGGGCAAAAGAAATATAAAAGAGGATAAAATAAAGAGGATTCTATTTATTGGGCCGGCTTTAAAATTGTTGCTTTGAGCTTTTAATTTAAACTAGGGTTTCTAGTTTTGTTTTGTTTTTAAATTTGTATTTTCTCTTGTGTAATTTCTAGTCGTGTGACTAAGGGACGAGCTACGATAGTGTAGTTTAAGAATTCGCAACTCAGTGGCTGAGTTGTGGCAAGGTTTTGAGCGTAGAGTTAAGGCTAGTCAATAGCGGGTGTCGCGAGTTTACGTGTGTAAGCGTCTGACTACTTAATTTCTAGTAGAAACCTTGAGGGTAGCACGTAGACAGGGTTTTGCCGAAGCCGGGTAAATTATTTGTTGTCATATTTCTGCGTTTTTATTATTCTGCTATTATCTATGCTGCTGACTATTCTCTGTGCTGAAATTAATTTATACACTTCCACAATAAATTTTAATAATTTATAGTATTACCCTATTCACCCCCATCTAGGATGAAATCCATCATACAAGTGGTGTGAAAGCCAGGTTCAAAAGCCATTTTTGTTTAAAATTTTTGATTTTTCAAAGGCCAATTTTTCTTACAAATTTGAACTTTTTAAATGCCTTCTGAATAGTGATTTTACTGTGGGTCGGTCCAATATTATTCCTCTTGTTTTTGATGGAACAGATTTTTTGAATTGGAAATTAAAAATGGAATTTTATTTAAAATCTGTTAATATTAAATGTTGGAATATTATTGAAAATGGGCGTGACATAATGGATGAGAAAATTATCTCGATTAATGCTCTTGCTATGCATATAATATATTCTTATATTAATCAAGATAATTTTGAGTTTATCTCTCGTTGTGAAAATGCATGGGAAATCTTGAATATTTTTGATGCAACATATAGTG
This sequence comes from Allium cepa, assembly GCA_030765085.1. NCBI lineage: Eukaryota > Viridiplantae > Streptophyta > Magnoliopsida > Asparagales > Amaryllidaceae > Allium > Allium cepa. Next base: position 377,256,261 of record CM060942.1, on the reverse strand, counting down.
CAAAAGTCAACAGAAATGAGAAATCTTCCATAACCGACTCAGTTAAAGAAATATGCTTAACAGGATTGGTAAAAGGCAGTTGTGATGAGGATGATGCTGATGGAGCAGCTGAGCTAGCGTTACTAATGAAGAGATTCAAAAAGTGGAACCGCATATACAGAAATCCAACTCTAAATCAGAAATTGAAAAGTAAAATAGCCAAAGTACCAGACAACCTAAAAGAATGGGAGATAATCTGTCACAAGTACAACAAACCCGAACACATCAAGCCAAATTGTCCCCGAATTTAACTCGACAAAGAAAAGAAATCACAAATAAGAAGTTTTGCAGCCAGTGGAATAAAACCGATAGCATTGAAAGTGAGAAAGCTGATATGCGCCTTCGAAGTGATACAGTTGATAGCGATGATGACAAGCCAAGCGAGGTATCAAAACTTACTCACCCAGAATTACTCATATATTTCCACGAAGTACATGGCTGTTCCGAATTACTTAGGGAAAAATACGCTAAAATTGAATCACAAAGAGATACTTTTATAGATTTAAATAAATAACTTGATCAACTAGTTAAAAACTATCAAAGTAAGAGCCCTAAGAGTGATAAGTGTACATTATTCAAAGAAAAATTTAAAAATCAGAAATTAAAATTAAATCGCTTGAAAATGAAATTCTGATTTTGAAAGAAAGTGAAAATACAAGTAGAGAAAATTCCATTAAAAAGTGCACACGGTAATTAAATGAAAATGAATCTCTCAAAACGTAAGTCCAACAACTATCAACGACTTTAGAAAAATTTCCAAAGGAGAAAGATCGTTGAATATGTTATTAGGGAAGCAAACTGTTAATACATTTAGACAAGGACTTGGGCATAATCAATCTGAATCTATTAAAAGAAAAATTACTCAAGTCTATTCAAAGTGCCCAATATGTGGAAAGACTGGACACCATCATAATATTTGCTGGTATATACCTAAAAATGTGAAAACCATAACAATTTGGGTTCCAAAAGGCACAAATATAAAATCTCTCAATGTTAAACAAATTTGGGTGCCAAAAGGAACATATATAATAGTTATGGGTCCCCAAAAAATTATTTTCCTAAATATTTTGCCACTAACAACCATGGACCTATGAAAACAAATGGGTTGCAAAATCTTTTATCGTGTAGGTGTGGTGGCAGGCTAAGGAACAATAATAATGTTACTTGGATTTTGGCTGCTCTAGGGACACAACGGGCGACAAAGCAAATTTCCTTAGCCTAGTATAAAGGTGGCAGAATCACAATGGGCAACAATGAAAAATTATCGTAAAAGTAAAACATGTAACGATATATTTATTTTAAACAATATATTAAATGTGATAATCTGCATCGTAATCTGAATTAAATCAGCCAGCAATGTAATAACGAAATGAATGATGATTTTGATTCTGACTTATTCAAAATATTGACCAATCATCTTTGAACTTTAGATTTGCTTAGACTAAGGATGATTGCTAATTACTCACGATGCATGCAGATATATTTGCTTATCTTATTGCTTCGGGATCTGACACTATGGTTAATGTTTGATCGTTTACACGGCTTCAATTCAAATTCAAGAGAACTTCATTTAAAAGCTGTTAAAAATGATTTCAAGGAATTTGTTGAAACTTCATAGTCTTGTCTATAACATTCAATTAATGATAATCTCGAGTGAAAGAAAAATTCAGATGTAGATTACACTGGTAATCTAGTTGGTAGAAAAATTACTAGTGGAACGTGATTTATGTTGAGACATTTAGTAACTGCATCATTTCCAAAGAAAATATCAGCATGTTTCTCATTTCAAATAATTTTCAAATAGCAGACATTTTTCTCATAAAACCCCTTCAATGAATAGTTGAACTTGTTTTCAGATTAGTCATTTTTAGAAAAATTTATTTTATAATTATTTATGGATTTGATCTTAAATAATTACAATGACTAATCTGACTCCCTATTAATTATCGAAAAGAAAATAGTGATTGAAAAAGTGATGAGTGTTGATATTAACCATATATTATAAATTGAGATGGTATATTTAATAAATTTCTTTAGAAATTTGAACAAAAGTTATAAATACTTATTGTTGGTAAAAATTCCATGACCATTTCTATTTCTATCATATTTCTATCAACCATCACTCATCAAAATCCAATATTGTATGTTAATAAATGGTATTCTAAACAGAGAAGAATAAATCATAAAACTCGAATCAAAGTCGAGTGTTGTATAAATCAAAAGGGAAAAAACGTACCAATTCTTTCAACAATCAAACTCGACTAATTGGAAGCGATCGCAAACCAAGAAGAAGCCGTGAATCAAAGAATCAATTGAAGAAAGCAATCAAAGAATCAACTATAAATTTAATCGGAAACTTCAAATTACCCAGAAGCCCTGATCACTCAGAGAGGAACGAACGACAGGGACCATATTTTTTCACAAAAATAGAGAAAACGGGCCGAAGAAATATAAAAAAGGGTAAAAGAAAGGGGATTCTTTTTATTGGGCCGGCTTTAAAATTTTGGCTTCATCTTTTACTTTAAACTAGGGTTTCTAATTTTGTTTTGTTTTTAAATTTGTATTTTCTCTTGTGTAATTTCTAGTTGTGTGACTAGGGGACGAGCTACGATGGTGTAGTTCGAGAATTCGCAACTCCGTCGCTGAGTTGTAGTAGGGTTTTGAGCGTAGAGTTAAGGCTAGTCGATAGAGGGTGTCGTGAGTTTACATGTGTAAGCGTCTGACTGCTTAATTTCTAGTAGAAATCTTGAGGGCAGCACATAGGTAGGGTTTTGCCGAAGCTGTGTAAATTTTGTGTTGTTCTATTTCTGCATTTTCATTATTCTGCTATTATCTATACTGTTGTCTATTATCTGTGCTGAAATTACTTTATATACTTCCGCAATAAATTTTAATAATTTATAGTATCACCCTATTCACCCTCCATCTAGGGTGAAATCGATCCTACAATGCACACATGGGATTCAACTTTCGCTTGTTTGAGTTGATGAGTTCGCAATCAAATAGAGAAGATTTTTCTCTATTTCTCTTGAGAAACTTATTTCTCTGAAAGAAGAGCTCAAAGTGATTTTACCTCGTTTTCCCAAGAGGTCATTTGTCTTACACCATTGTCTGACATTGAAGAAAGAGTTTTCAGATACGAGAGACCTGTTTGAAAACTTTTGGTTGACATATCATCCAAGCTCTTAGGATCCTTACTAGGAATTGGGGTTTCCCACTGTGAAAGAAGTAGGTTGCGCAGCTTGAGAATTCTGCTGATTCCAAGTACGCCATCTCCATCATTACATATAGAAACATAAAAAGAAGTAAGTAGAAGACATAACCAAAAGAATAGTGAAAAATACATGAATTTCTATAGTTGCAGCATGATTGGAACCTTATAGATTGAAAAATCGTTTATTTATTACCCCCACTTGTCGATGCATATTTGGTTATCCACAATCGACTAGCGAACCGCTTTCTTGATTGCGGCTTGAACCGGACCCAAATCGCGTTTGGGGTTCTCTTTGCTTAGCCGGGTTAAAAGGGTCGCAAGACTGCGGTGTTCCTCTTTCAGAGTCGGACTCTGGTCGGCTTTCCACCCATACGTAGCGCGAACCTCCCTAGTTTGTTCCTCTAAATTTGAAATCGAAAAGTTCTCCGGGGGCAATACACCGGTTTCGAGAAGAGGGACTTGTCGAAATAGGTGGTTGACCCGGATCCGAAGGGAAGTCTCCTTTTCCGCTACCTTCTCGTGGAGTCCAGTGCTTCTTGTACTTCATCTGTGGCGCTTTTATTAAGATCCATATCGATCCCCCTCGGCACGTGGAGATCGGGTAACATGCATGCTTCCATCCCGGAAATAAAATGGGTAAGGGGGTGCGCCCACCCCCAATCCAAAAAAGTTAAGACCTTGAACAGAAACCGATTGAAAAGAAAGCCCTTTCCTAGGAACGCGGATACTAAAGCTAGTGAAACGGTGGCTACTAAAGCGTAAATAAGATTCTTTTGTTTTCCAATTGGAAGTGCTTTTGTTTTGTTTATTTTATTTATTGTTATTTGCTTGCTACTTCTCTTTTTTCTCTCTGGGAATGCGAAGAGGGTGTAAGGCAGGGCGCCAATGGTTCAATTCTCACTTCTGGTTAACACTTTCAATAGGTTCGATATCCAAGGTAGCCTATTCAAACAACTTAGTTAGCATTGATGGATTTCTTGTGACTGAAGTAATTGGAAAAGAGCGGACCTATCAATTCCAATTAAAGCATCTGCTAGGGCTATAGTTGTGATTCCAACACCTAGAAGTTTTGCTTCCATATCCCCGGAAATAGTTGGTCTTTCAACTACTAAGAGAAGAGACTTATCCATGAGAAAGTCTTTTATCTATTGCACTTAATCTGGTAAATACTCTATGTTGGAAATAATATCCAAGGGAGCGTTCACACCTAAACATAGTAGACCAAAGCTAGCCAATTGGTTGATTTTCTTGGCCATTGATAAGAGATCAAAAGTTTGGCTCCAAGCTGAAGTTACTTCTATATTCGAGTACTTTGTGTTAAGCATATCAATAGTAACTTCTCATGGCAGAGATTTCTTGTCTACTTTCCGCATTTTTTGATAAGATTTTTCCCCTGAATTGGGATCCTCGGCTCTTATTGGAGAATCACGGGATGACCAGATTTCAGTGAAACTTTTAGTCCAGCTATAGGTAAATGTTAGTCAATTGTTGAATCTCCCTAAGGGAAACCATTTTTCAAAGATATTAGGTTTCGCAACTACGTCCGATGCAAGCCATCTAAATCCATACCGAATAAAGTCCTGGCTAAATCCTCTAGGTGTCAAAGTGCCAAAACAACTATGAATTTGTCTCGATTTACCAGATTCCGAACAAGCCAAGCAATAAATTGGTATGCAGCAGTCCCAATGGAGTCATTTACCAGGGGACCTCTTCAAAATCCTATTTTGAAGACTTTTGAGGTCTAATCATGCATCCAACCAAATTTTCGAAGGTTTGAGATATAGGAACTTGATTGGGACCTCTCATTTCAATAGAAGAAGGAGCTATCTGCCGCACACACTGGCTACCTAGCCTAGTCCACCAAGAAAGTTTCATACTGAAGATTAGTGGTAGAATTCACTTTCAAATAGTGTGATCGGTGGAAGATTTCATTCATGAGGAGGCGAGCCACTTTCCTTAATAGAAATGCGTGGAAAGAGCTTGCATGTGTCCAAAAAAACAAAACAAAACACCAGATGAGAATGGGAGTACGATAAGTTTTCCAATAGAGAAGTAGTGCTCCGAGAGCGAATTCTATGCATTGGTTCGCATTCCCATTCAATCTTGGAATTAGGAGCCCGGCCCCTATGCACATCCGTATGTAGGACTACCCTCTAATTTTCCAGGTAGAAATTCATTTTGAAATCTTGTCGAAATTTTTATTTCTATTTTTCTTTTTGAAATTATTCATTTTCCTGGCCTAGTAAAGATTGATTGGTAGAATCGGGATGGAGTCTTTGGAATTAGGCTTCGGATTGAAAGTAACTGGAACAAACTAGTAGGTACGCAAATGTGCGCACCCATGCATGTGTGAGATGAAACCTAACACTCCTTGTCCCATTGCTGCTCGGTTCTCTAATTGAATTGGAGGTAGCGAACATGTTCCTATCTCAAAACTCTTGATAAAGGTTCTCAATGATAAATTTATCATTCGGTATTAAAAAGTAGCACTCTTACTCATACAATATATATATATATGTTTGTGTGTAGTATGCCTTAGGAAAGAATATAATTGAGCGCTAGTGTTTTCAACTTCTTCCTAGAATAAGAAAAAAGTCCGCCCGTATGAGACAAAATGACTTAGAGCTGGTCCATCCCTAGTATTGGTGAGGTAAGCAGCCAACTTCTAGAAGTAAGCATGTACGAAGATCCACGCATGTGTCTCGGATGAGAAGAACAAGGGTGCCGCTAATTCCTAAATCATAAAGTATGGCATTGAAAAAGACGAGTCAAATCGCCGATTTCCCATAGGTGAATTCACGTAGCTACCTAAGTTTGAGTTTCTCAAAACCTCAATATAGCGAAGTGGTAAATAACTCTAGGGGCTACTGGCTTCCTATCCTTTTTAAAGGCATATAGATCAGTGAAGCTCAGTCTTAAATCCTTGTAGTGCCTGGGCCACAAAGTTCCCCTTGAAACCTTGGTACTGGTGTAGCGAGAGACGAAATCTGAATTTCCTACCTTGCTTTTTCCCTTGTCGAGAAGTGAGGATCAATTAGGTTAAATCTACCCTTTTCCTATTATTCTATAATTCTACGATTATTGACCGAGATCAATTTCCTTCAAGAAAAATATTCGTTATAGGCCACTTCGATGATAGCTTGTACGTCTGGAGTGAAAAAAGTAGCATTATAGCTCATATTCTATAGAAAGATGTAATTTCCCCTTCTTTTAGAGTTGGAGCTGCTAGGCGTAACTTCTTTAATTTAAAGACTACGGCCAACTGGATATATAGGGCGGGTGTACATATGGGCGACTGAGTAAGATTGGAATTAGGAGACTTCAGGTCCATCCGAGCTTGGGGCTTCGGAGCATAACTTCCGTAAATAAGTACTATGTGTGCATATCAAGCAAAACCTTTCTTTATTCTCCCATTGGTCGGTCTGGGAGCGATGAACAAATTCCTTTAACAAAATCTTCGATAAGCACTTTCAATGATAAATCAAATCACACAACACACACATATCCAAGATGGAAAACTCGCATTGTAGGTTTTTTTTATGTATCAGTTGTCAGTACAATTGAACTACCAAAAACAGAGGTTGCGTAGTGGAACCTCGTATTAATTATAAGTACGCATACATGAGAGTCCTTCTATTGACAAGTGACCGATCGATTACCTTTATAAGAAACCTCCAGAAATGATGTGGGATGGTAGATTAGACCCGAAAAGGCTTGAAATGCATAATTTCGTACGGCAAGAGGAAGGGCTCGAATGCAAGCACCTTAGGAGGTACCTCCAGGCGCGTCTCTAATTGGTATTTGTAGCAGATCTAGACATCGAATCGACAACTCACCCATGTGACGATTCTAACTATTCCTTAAGAAACATGGATGAAGGAGGCAGTCGCTCAACCCTATGTTACGGACCGCCACCCCTTCTCTAGTGAGCTTCAAGTACGCTCTTATTTTTTATGAATGAAACCAGGATCGTATTTTGAGATGCGGAAAGTCAAGAGAGCTAGTTCTCTCAAGAGTGGAAGCGAGATGCTAAACCACCGCACAAAGCTAGCCGGTCCTTCGCAAGTCAGGTGTGAATCTTTATTAGCATAACCTTATAAAAGTAAAGAATCGGTGCAAACAAGAAAGACTCATGAGTAATATGATTCAAGATCTTGATCTTATTCTACTTCTTGAATCTTGGAATCTTTGATCTTGATGGAATTCGTGCTTATAGGATGGGATGGGATGGTCTCGTGGATCACACGTGGAGAGTATAGCCTCATCCAACGTTGGGAGTTATCAGTCATGCTTAACAGTAACGCTAAGGCCCAGGTTTGTCATGCTAACTAGAAAGCGAATAGTGGCTTCCAGGTAAGGTGCATAGCAGCGAAGAGTAGTGATGAAATCTTAGGCCTTGTACTAGAAGCGAATGCTAACTGTTGCTATTTCTATTCACTTCAACAGTGGCTATCAAGTAAGCGATTTGGCTTTCACTTCTTATATGCTTAACTTCAACTGCGGCTTTCAGCACACTCATGAACGAACTCTTGCTATTGCTTTTCACTGTCAATATGAAATAAGTAACTTTCAATCTTCACTTTCACTTTGAAATCTGAATAATTCAAAATATGGGGTTTCTTGAATTGTTTAGATTCGATACCAATCCTACGGGCATCAGTTTAAGCCAAAAATACAGGGTTTCTTGAATTGTTCAGAAGTCGAGGCTTTAGGGCAAAAACAGGTTGAGGCCAAAAACACGAGGTTTGTGATCTGTTTCACATCAAGCAAGAAAACGTATTCGCGTTAGCGCCCCTTATCAATCAAGTTCTGGCTTTAAGCAAGTAATAGGTGCTCAGGAGTTCCTTTCGGTTGATTGGCCATGTCCCTTTCCCCTCGTTAGCTAACCGGCCTAAGTGGGCCTTCCTTACTGATTACTACTGACAACTGACCTAATACCGATTCAAGAAAGAAAACGATTACGGCCAAGAACAAGCAGCCTGATGGAACCTAGCACCAAGACTTGAACTGGTTTGTAGCCCTCTTCACCGAGTCAATAGCCAACCATTACTGATCAAAGGCAAGCACTGACTTTCACCGGAACTAGAACCCAATCTCGATTAAGCGAGAAAACAAGCTACGGCTTTTGCTTGCTCGACTTAGTCTCTAGTCTCTCCATATGCTTGCTCGACTTAGTCTCTAGTCTAGTCTTGATCTACACTTAAATCAATGAATTCCGCCCTCCTTATTTCTTTCTTTCCCTGCTTCTATTTCGGCCCCTGCTTGTTGACTGGATTAGAAACATCAGCATGAGCCGACTCACCTGACCCCAATAACTTCCCTTTCGGGGCTAGCTCTCCTTCAAACCCTTGCCTTCACTGCTTATCCTGCCTTTACTAGCGGCACTTGGCTTTCTATCGTCGGCTTTCATTCTATCCCCCTTCAGTTGATGGGCTTGCTTCGGTCCTATAAGCACTCTCTACTTGCCTTCCTCTCTGGAACTGTCACCTACTTCCAACCTTCGAGCAGATACAATCGAATACGAATAAGAAACTGTTGGAAGAGCCTTATTCAATTACCCAACTTTTAGCGATCCTTTCTCTTTCATGATAAGCTACATCAAGGCCAGTCCTACTTGTATTTGAAGCTACAGTTGTTACAGTCCGCTCGAGAATAAGGGAAAGGGGCAACTATTGTTCAGAATGTCCATGACACTACACCAGAAAAGACTTTTGGTAGCGTTGAAAAAACGCTACCATAACTTATGGTAGCGTTTTAGTGAACGCTGCTATACGACATGCAACTAAAAGTCTAAAACTTTTTGTTGCGTTGTAGTAAACGCTACCAAAAGTCACTTTTAAATGCAACTATAGGTTTTTTCTGTAGGGTTTAAAAAACGCAACCAAAAGTCACTTTTAAATGCAGCTATAGGTTTTTTCTGTAGGGTTAAAAAAACGCTACCATAAGTCTCCATTTTTTGGTTGTATTTTTTGTTTATATGCTTTTTTGATTTTCAGTAGCGTTTTTAAAATGCAACTGTATAATTTTTATATTAGTTTACATTTGTTTCTGTAGCATTTCTGAAACGCTACCAAAAGTTATTGGTTGTTTGGTAGCATATTTTAAATGCTACTATTTACGGTTGATGGTTTATACCATTTCCAGCAATCGCTTATATACTATTCATATTAAAACGAACGATCAATCGCATAATTTTCATATATTCAAACAAACAATTAAATCACATAATTAGCATATACAAACAATCAATCATATTATCATCATATTCAAATAATTGCAAAAACATGCTAATCTCACAATCAAATATAATATCCATAATCAATTAGATAGTAATTTTTAACAAAATAAGTCACATACTACAAGCATTCACAGACAAGTTTCCACAAATTGTACTAACAAAATACGACAACATATATAACAATTAAATTCATGTTCGTTGCTTGATTACCAATAGTTCTTTGTTGTCGACAGTTTTCGCTTCGAAATAGCTAATTACCTGCAAATGAGTTTAAAAATCAACAATATATATTGACTGCTGCTGTTGTATTACTTGAACTTCATTCCATTCTGCTTCATCATGCTCACGACCATACTCAGTGCTTCATATCCAACCTAGCTGCTTGTAGTAGTACATGAACTGTGCACACATATCCAACCTAACTGCTTCATCATAATCACTGCCGTGCCACTTCACACACACCTCCCTGCACACAATCACTACCATACCACCAATCATCATAATCTAAACTGCCACCTCTTCGCATACACCTCCCCGTTACACAGCCTTCCCACTGCTCAACAAAATATCAACAAAATTGCTGCACGTTTTCCAGCCATCCACACCATCCCATAATAAGTGCAATACATCATTTTCCCTCTTCACACAGTTTCTGGTATCACCTTCATAAACAACCATGCCTTCACATACACCTGAATACAACACTGCTTAAAAAAATCATTGTCAAACACCCTCCCTGTCTAAGTGCAGATTCAACATACCACTTCTTTCATCTCTGAACAACAACTTGCCTGAATAAATCATACAATCCATATACAACTCCACCTCTTTCAACATACTGCCATCACAATCACTCCACATCCACCTTACTACCTCTGACCTCTGTCTTACTTCTCACACTCCAATAACCCCCACGACATACTGACCGTCCTCCCTCTGCCTAAACTGCCTGAACAACAACCACCATCAAAAACTCTACCATCAACATTTCTACTGCTTCATCACTGCCATTTACCATATCACATTCACAACACAACACTCCAACCATCAAAATTCACTTACCTTACTGCTCACAACCTAGCAATAGAACTTAAACATCAACTCTGCATTTCTTAGCATAGCTTACTGCCTGCCAACAGTTCCTACACACCTGATCCATCTTCAATCTCCAACCATCATCATAACACAACAAAACCCCATCAACATTCACATACAAGCTAGCTCCTCAAACATACAAACTGCTATATCCCTACTGCTACTCACTTCATCACTGCCTTTAAGCCTGACTTCAACTGACTTTGCAATTTCATCAAACTATCATAATCATCTCTACCTCAAACCGTCAAATTGCCTGCACAAACATTCCCTACCCCTTTCCACTGCCTCATGCATATCAACCATCCCTGATCGCTGCATATTACCTACATCACCCCAGTACAACTTCAACTTTCTGCCATCACCTGCACACATCCTCCACCATCAACATCCCTTGTTACAACTACTGCTCCTCCAACATCATACAACCATAATTAAGAAAATAGAATTCATAAACAAGTTCCATCATTGAAGAAGGTTGTATAATATTTACCTGAACTGTGCCCTCAGTAAGACCATTGCCAACTTTCAAACTTTCAACAGCTTTTGCAAAGGCATTCGCAAATTTTTTTCATAGACGCCTAGCAGTAAATAGGCAAGAAGTTACTTTATTTCAATACATGAGTATCATATTAGAACTAGGTTATTATGTATACTAAGCTGCGTATAACATTTCAAGTACATGGCAAAGTTAATGAAAGCACGCAGAAGAGAATTCATAAACTTGAAATAGATTAGAACAGTGTTATCCTGGTAGCATTAATATAGTACTAAGGAAATGTAACTACATGCACTTGTATGTATTAGCAACAACATCCATTTTTTTAAATCCATTTGTAATTTCATTCTTGCATTATGAAAATAGTAATAAATAAAACAAAGAGTAATATTATTCTTTTAGATAGTTCCTCACTTTTATTGAACTGGCTCAAGAAACTAGGACATAAAATAGAAAATTCAAAGCTCTTTCTCTATCACATTATTTCTCTTTACATTGTAATGTTACGGTTTTGGAATTAACAGAAAGTTAGTAAATAAGAATTTAATACATGTTAAAAAAAGGATAAGAGAAGGAGATGAAAGCGAATAGGAAACTGGAGGGTAGAAGAGGTGATGGGCTACGCCATTAGCGGCCCAGCCACCGTTGTGGTGGTAGCAGCCTCTGCTGCACACTGCTGTCGATAGGAGCCAGGCCGTCGGCCTGGCCACCCATCTGGTTACCTCCATCCAGGGGCTGGTGCATAGCCAGATCGGGCTGGTCAATCAAGACAAGGATTGTATGAGAGGGGAGAAGATCAAAGAAGAATTTGGTTAGGCTTTTCTTTTTTGGGCGGAGTTTAACAAAAATTATTAGGTGATGAGATAAGAAAGCAGAGGATATGAAAAGATGAAAAAAGAGAGGATATGAAAAGATGAAAAAAGAGAGGATATGAACGACCTAGAAAAAATTTCAACAAATTTTTTATGAATTCTTAGTGGGATCGTTAGCCAGCATTTCATTCTTTACTTTTACTGTAAAAAATGGCAAATTGTTGCATTTAATATCCAAACGCTGGTAAAATATGCTACCAATAAAAGATTTTCTTGTAGCGAACATAACAGACTTAACAGAGCGTGTGTTAGATAATCTGAGGGAGATCAAAGTAAATCAAAGAAAGAATCAAAATTACGACAAGAAATATAAGTGCATACCATAAAGACGAGATTCAACACTTCCATTCCGAACAAGTTCATAAGCCAAGCAATGCCTATCTTTTTCAATGCAAACACCAATCAACTTTACAAGATTCTAATGATGCAATCTGCTTAGGATTTCTACTTCTGATATAAACTCAGGCTCTCTATCCCTATCTTGATCTACACTTTTAAGCAATTTCACAGCAACATCACTTCCATCTTCCAACATACCATGAAAAACAAAAACAAAACCACATTCACCCATTTTTTTACTAGCATTCAAATCGTATGTGGCCTTGTCAAGCTTAACTAATGTGAAAGTCTTCACCAAGGGTGGGCAGGCAAAGGTATTTGGAAGAAAGGGTGGGCAGGCAAAGTCTTCACCAAGGGTGGGCAGGCAAAGGTATATGGAAGGAAACGAAAATGGATTTAGGGTTTTGCGGGAGGAGAAGTAAGTGGGGAAACACGATAGGGAGGGAAATGAAAATTGATTTTGGGTTTTGCAGGTGGAGAAGGAAATGGAGAAATGTGATATGGAGGGAAACGAAAATAGATCGAAAAAATTGGAATTTTTTCCCACCGAATACAAGTAAGAGAGGTACTAGTAGCGTTTTAATCAAATAAAACAGTGAAAATAAAAAGAGCCAAATACCATTAGTTGCACTTTGCTCACAAACGCTACTAATATATGCCACTAAAAGTAGTTTTTCTTGTAGTGTCGTGAGCTCACGAGTGGACTCCCACAAGTCGGTAAGGTATCTTCGACAACCCTCGACCTTTCGTAGGTGAGAAGAGAACCTAACAACAACCACTTTAGAATACCTCCCTAAACTAAAGGCCGGGATTGAATTTGACATGCCTATCAAAACCGCATTGTAGGTTTAGCGGCAGGAGTCAGCTTTCCCTCTCATATAGGTAGGAGCAGTATATGCAAGCTTTAATCGTGTAGTTCCGGCATCAGCCAAAGAGCGATAGGTTTCATTCAGTTCACCCACTGGCTTAGCTGGCAGCTTTCCCTTGGCTTGAAGTCTCTCCTGCCTTCAATTCAGTCACAGACTTGACATCTGACAATCACTCAACACATGGGCCTGATAGAACCGAATAAGACTTCAGTACCATGCTGGTAGCTTATACCGAAGCTTTATACAAATAGTAGGCCAATCAAGGCCCTATTACAGACCTTTCAGGAAAAGGGAGAAAGAACCAAACATAAGTGCATCTCGAGAGGAATTCGTTGCTTAACGAAGCAAGAGAGCTAACCGCTTAGAGATGTCGGGCATCCAGCCCCCATACAACAAATAATTGGGTAGCATCTTTGTTATAAGAAATTATATGCTTTGCACCTCTACTTGAGAAGGTTCTTACTAGGCATGATACTCATCGATTATTTGGCCCTTTGGGATCGAAACAACCTAGGAAAAGTTGTCTCCTTCATTACTGTTAAGCATAAGGTTTCGTAAGAATAGAATGGATCCTTCCCCTCACTCGCTTCTACATCTGTACAACTGTAACAAAGAAAAACCAGATCCCTTTGTTAGTTGTCTAAGACCAATGTTTATACTAGTCTATCGACTATTACGTTCCTCACTCCACTATCAAGCATTCCCTTTAAATCAAGCCGAAGATCTTTTTATATTTCTAAAGGGGACACTCAGAAGAAGAAAAGATGACACGAAGATGGTTAGCTGCAAGGTGATGATAGAAAGCAAGTTTGTCGTCAACAGAGGGTATATTAATTGGGCGAATCTATCATGAAGAATCCGGGATGAAGACATAGACCCACAGAGGTAATAGAGTGCCATCTGTAATGCTAATAGAATTTTTGAGGAGAATTAGATAGGTCCAGTATATTAATTGGGCGAACTCGCCCGACATGTGACTGGTAGCGCCGGAATCGATGAATCCACTCATTGGGAATGGAAGAAGAAGCAGCAGATCCAGATACCTGATTTGCCATGTTTGTAGAATGAGAAGGCCCAAGATCTTCAATCTTTTGAGTGATAATAGACAACGATTACTTAAGAATTTCTAGAGTAATAGGACTTGACTCAGAAAGAACAGCAAAATAGAAAGAAGCACAGCACCCTACAACTCTATGAGATCCGCTATGCATCTCCACCTTTGGAGTGAAAGTATATAGGACCGTATAATATGGATAAACAGTAATACAGAAGTATAGATAGTAAATAACGCGGAATATAAATGTAGTAAGTAAAATGACACCAGAGATTTTATACTGGCTCGGAGCACTGTCCTATGTCCAGTCCCAGACTGACTTCTGGCTTTAACTAACAATACCCTAACTTAACCCGGAAGAATAGGTAAACAACACCTGAGCAGCAGAACGGGATTTTTACCTCAACAGTAGAAGAGGACTTTCCCTTGCCTGAGCAGCAGAACAGGACTTTAACAAAGTATAAATGTAGTTGACTTAATGTGTTCTTGATAACACTGTTTTGTCTATTAAGATTACAAACTTCCTATAATCAATTCCTCAAGAGTATAAAAAGTATGTGAAGAGTTGAAAAAGGAGAATATTGATATGAATCAAAGTATATAGAATATAACTTAAAGATTCAAAGCAATGAAGAGTATGAGAGCACTTGAGTAATCACAAGAGAGAGTAAAAAGAATTAGAATCAGAAATTTGTGATTATGATGTATGAGATAACTTCTATATATAGTTATCAAAGAGATGCAACTCTTAGTGAAGAGTTTCAGCCAAGAGAGACGACTGTTAATGAATTGCAACTCTACATGGAAGAAGATGCCCATTCAGAAATGTTGCAGTTGAAGCCGGTTCAGTCGACTGGTATATTGGTCAGTCGACTGGTGTTTGAATATTTAAAAATATTTGTCGTTTCAAAAATATGAACAGTGTTCACTGCTGTGCATATGCACAGTCAGTCGACTGGCAAGAACAGTCAGTCGACTGGCGGCGCATAAATTACACAGTGAACTTTGTTTGTAAAGAAAAATTTAAAAATTGAAAACTTGAGGATTGATTTTAACATATGTCTAAGACTCAATATCTATAATAGTTACTTTAAGCCCAAAGATCCTCTGTTGTCTTCTTTTTGTCATGTATGAATGCAAATTTTTCTTTAGCTTCTGAACTGTCTTGTCATGAATCAAAACTAGTAATTGTTGAATATGCGCCTTGCGCTATATGATTTTTGTTTGATGATAATAAACATATATACATTCATTTAAATGTATTTGGTAATGTACTATTTTATTTTTTTTATAGAATAAATAAATATTTGTTGAATAAAATTAAATTACACAGAATTCGAATTTGAATTCAAACAGAACAAGTTAAACAGATTTTGAATTCAAACAGAAATTTTTATTCAAACAAATATTTATTACAACTTTGATAGTACAATTTCAAGCTCTCACTATACATATACAATTTTGACTACAATACATGACATTTCACATTTACATCAAAACCTTACTACATATCACTCACACTCATAATTTTTGTCTTCAACTATAATCCAGTTTGAATCCAGCATCTGAGTAATCTGCAAAAATATTTTCAAACGCAGTAAAATTGAAAGAGAAATATTTTTGAAATTTGAAAGAAACGATGATTTTGAAAACATTGTTTGCCTCAGTTATTTGGGTTGTTCGTCATCATTTTTTGACTGTGCAATATCTGTGCATATCAGTATTTTTTATCAGGGACAGGTAACTATGAGTGGCTGCAGTACACACGTGTACATTCGTATACGTGTGCACTGCCTCGCCAACTCGTGTGCACAGCTTCAACCAGAAATTCAAGGCAACAGAGACCAAGCAAAGAACAACTCAAAGCAACAGTCAACTGGCCAAGACTACAAATACAAGCAGCAGTGTGCAACTCGAAAATGTACACAAGTGAAACCAGGAAAATCATGACATCAAGTATGATCAAGACCAAATGCAAACAGCAGCATACAAGATTGCCACCAACAACAACATGAATACTGCAACAACAATTTAGCACTGACTCAAAGCACCACTGACCAGAATACTGCAACAACAAGTATGGTGAAGCACTGACTCAAAGCACCACTGACCAGAATACTGCAACAACAAGTATGGTGAAGCACTGACTCAAAGCACCACTGACCAGAATACAATGCAACAACACAGTCAACAAGGCAACAATGAAAATGAACATCACAATGAACCAACAGGTCAGAGGTGAAAACAATGGAATGCTGAAGTGTTGAAGTGCATACAAACAACTGCAACACTGCATACAATATGGTGCAGAACAAAATGCCATCAAGAATCGATGCAATGACCAAGAAATGATACAAGACTTCAAATATGCAATGCTCAATATCACTACAAACTGCAGTAAACAGCAAAAATGATCAAATATACACAAATGCAGTCCAAAAGACCAAAGTACAACATCAAAGACAGCACTGACTTAAGTATATAAGTGAAACTGTAATAACTCAGTGGACAGAAATGCACAAAAGCTACAATGGATAATCAAACTCAATGGACCAGACTACAAGCATGACAAACATGAACACAGTATCCACAGCAAACAACATGGTGCAGCAACCTACATATATAGTGAAGCAGTGCAAACTCAACAAAACCAAGTGCAGCATCAATGCAAACAGCAAAGTGATCGAACAAACAAGATCAGGGCAGTGGACAGTACAAGCCAGCAAATGCAACAAACTCAAAATGTCCAGTTATAGTCACAAGACCATCAAGCAGTGAACAAGTGCAAATCGAGCTCCAGAAATAACAAATGCAGACACAAATTTCAACAGTGCAGTGAAATGCAGTGGTATGCAGCAGAGAAAATTTAAAAAGCAATGGTGATGATCGAAGCTAATACAGAGTAGTGGATTCACATATCCAAAATCAACAGTCGAAAATATACGAAATTGACAAAGTCAAATATCTCAAATCACGAAATCAATTCAAAGCCGTGTGAATCAAGTTACTAGAAATACGAAATTGACAAAGTCAAATTAATCCTCAGCATCAAAGCGTAATCGAACGGCAAAACAAGAATTTTTGCAGCAATCAGTCGAACGCAAAAATAGGAAATCAAATCCTATTAAAACCCTAATCATCATCGGCATTTAGATTCGATCGAGTTCAAGTATCAATATAGAAAAGCAAAAAGAGACAGTACATACCGAATTCACAAGCATCAAACTCGATCGAGCAACTGCAAACAAGCAAAAGTCAACCATCAGAGAAGCAGCGAGCTAGGGCAACAAATCATAGATCAATTGAAGAAACCGAAGCCCTAATTGGAACAAAGAGCCGAAGCCCTAACTGGAACAAAAGGGAACGAAGCCCTAATCAGAACGAAGCCGCCATTATTTCTCACGAACGAAGACAAAAAGAGGATCGGGTGAAATAAGGAAGTGGGCCGGTCTTAAAAATCAAAAGGGGGTTTTGTTTAATTATAGACTTATATTAATATTGTTAATTAGTTTAGGGCTATTTTATATTGTTCTTAATTATTGTTTTTATTCTACGAATCAAAGAGTTTAGGTAAATCACCACCTAGGTTTTAGGTTGTGTCTGATTGTCTATTTAGAGTTAGTTCAGTAAGCAGGGGTTGCGAGTTTGCAAAACTCTATAGGCGGGTAGCAGGGTTTGCAAGTCTGTTAGAGTGTTTGTAAGCGTGATACTGTTTAATTCTAATAGAAATCTGGGAATGCAGCAGTAGGAAGGGGTTGCCGAAGCTGGGTAAATCTTGTGTGTGATTTACTTTTCAGTATATTTATTTCTGCAGTTTATTTTTTGTGTTTAAATCAAGAAAATTTGCTATAACCCTATTCACCCCCCCCCCTCTAGGGTTAATTTAGATCCTACAAGTGGTATCGGAGCCCGGTATATTTTATTTTATTTTAACTCTAGAGTCATGAGTCTACAAAATAATGCTTTTTCTGAGGGGCAATCTATTGCTAGGCCACCCATGTTTAACGGGAACGATTATGCTTATTGGAAAGTTAGGATGGGTATCTATCTCAGTTCTGTTGATTATGAAGTTTGGGATATTATTGAAACTGGCTATAAACCCCCCACTATAATCGTTGGTGATACTGAGATTCCTAAACCTAAGGATAGGTGGGATGCTAACGATAAGAAATTGAAAACAACAAATGCTAAAGCCATGAATGCTTTGATATGTGCTCTTGATAAAAATGAATTTAATAGAATTTCTCATTGTACAACAGCACAGGAAATTTGGCACACTTTGGAGGTGACACACGAAGGAACTTCTCAAGTCAAGGAGTCTCGTCTAGCCCTGTTTAGCAATGAATACGAAAACTTTGTGATGGACAAAGGCGAAAGCATAAAAGATATGTTTGGACGCTTTTCAACCTTGGTATACAACGCTAGAGCACTTGGGAAGGTATTCACTGAGGTAGAGCTTGTGCGGAAGATACTATGAGTTTTACCAATGAACTTTGAGGCAAAAGTCACAGCAATTCAAGAATCGAAAGATCTGAGCAAACTAAGCATGGAGGAGTTGATTGGCAACTTGATGACATATGAGCTTGAGCTAAAAGCAAAGGAAGAACGCAACAACTCCGAACCAAAGAAGAAGACGATTGCCTTAAAGAGCAAAGAAGAAAGCGATGAAGAAGAAGAAGATCCAATTGAAGAGCTTGCAATGGCTGTCAATAATCTTAAAAAATGGTCAAGATTCAAGTCACGAAAGAAGAAAATAAGTGGTAATAAGTCAAAGAATTCTGACGATTCCGATAATGAATTGACATGCTATAACTGCAAGAAGCCTAGCCACTTCAAACAAAAATGTCCACTTCTCAAAAACAACAAAGGAAAGAAAAAGAAAAAGAAGGCCTTTGCAGCAACTTGGGATGATGAAGAAGGAGAGGAAGTTTCAAATAATAGCTCAGAGGAGGCTAACTTGTGTCTTATGTCAAAATCGGATTCAGAAGCAAGCTTAGAGGAATCTAGTGAGGTAAGTAACTATTCTTATAAAGAACTTGTTTCAATGTGTTGTGATTTTACTAAAATGATTGATACTCTTGAATCTAAAATTGAAAAACTAAAATCTGATAGGAGAGAACTAGTCCATGAAAATTCTTGGTTAGAAACTGAAATTGAAAATATTCAAAACCTAGAATGTAAAAAATGTAAGATTTTAGATTCAGAATTATCAAAACTGAGGGATAACTTTGAAAGTCTTGAAAATGAAAACTTGAATCTTAAGGAAACCATCGACACTAGGAGAAAGGATTTTATTAATCGATGCACCTCACTTGTTACTGAAAACTCAACATTAAAAACCAAAGTCCAAAATCTTGAGAAATCTTTGAATATCTTTTCAAGAGGCGAAAAATCTTTCAACATGCTATTGGGAAATCAAATTTTTGCTAACAACGGGAAAGGACTAGGTTTTGGGAAAACACAAGTTGATGATAATGCAAAATATAAGAATGTCTTTGATAGATGTGAAATATTTAGATGTCGTGCTGAAAATTATAGTCATAGGAACAAGAACACAAAATTTATACAAGTTTGGGTTCCTAAGAATTCTACAAACAAATTTCATGTTTATTGGAATAAAAATAAAAGGACTAAACAAGTATGGATTCCAAAGGGATTGTTTATTCACAATGCTTCTATCACTAATAACATTGGACCTAAGAGTTTCTCTAGGTCATCTTCCTCTCTTCTTATGTAGGTCTGTTGGCGGGCTAAGGAACAACAAGAATGGTTTCTAGATTCAGGTTGTTCTAGACATATGACAGGTGAAAAATCGAAGTTCCTTAGCTTAGAGAATTTTAAAGGTGGAAATGTGATCATGGGAGACAATAGCAAGTGTAAGATTATTGGCAAAGGTGAAGTTGGTAACGGTATTTTTTCCTTGACTAATGTTTTATACGTTGAAAATCTACATCACAATCTCATTTCTATTAGCCAACTATGTGACAAAGGTATGAACGTAATTTTTGATAGTGATACTTGCAAAATCATTGATAAATCTTCTAATAACATTGTTTTCATGGGCAAAAGAAAAGGGAATGTTTACTCACTTTCATTTGATAATCTAAATCTTTCTAGATGTTTGGTAGCCACTGACGAAGAGGCATATTTATGGCATAGGAGACTTGGACATGTTAGCATGAGTCTCTTAGAAAAACTCGAATCAAAAGAATTAGTCAGAGGGTTACCACATCAGAAATTTAAAAATAATAAAGTGTGTAAAGCATGTTCCTTGAGCAAGCTTAGTCGATCATCATTTCGTCCTAAAAACATTGTTAGCACATCAAGGATCCTTGAACTAGTCCACATGGATTTATTTGGACCAAATGAAATTTCAAGCTTGAATGGAAAACGTTATTGTTATGTATTGGTTGATGATTATTCTAGATTTACATGGGTTTACTTTTTAGCCAAAAAGTCCGAATCTTTCGAATATTTTTCAAAATTTGCAAAACTTGTTCAAAATGAAAAAGGAGTTACAATTAAAACCTTGAGAAGTGATCATGGAGGCGAATTTGAAAATTTTGAATTTGAAAATTTTTGTGAAGAAAATGGTTTAAAACATGAATTTTCTGCTCCACGAACACCTCAACAAAATGGGGTGGTTGAAAGGAAAAATCGTACATTACAGGAATTGGCTAGATCCATGTTAAGTGAGTATAAGCTCTAATCTTTTGGGCAGAGGCAGTGAATACTTCGTGCTATGTAATGAATAGAGTAATGATTAGACCAATACTTGGCAAAACGTCTTATGAATTGTGGCATGAAAGGAAACCTAACATTTCTTATTTTCGTATATTTGGGTGTCCTTGTTTCATTCTTAACACAGGTGATCAACTTGGAAAATTTGAATCAAAGGCTGATGATGGAATTTTCATGGGCTATTCAACAAGGAGTAAGGCTTACAGGATATATAACAAACGAACAAAGACAATTGTTGAGTCAATCAATGTGAAATTTGATGAATCTGATCTTGAAAAAACGACTGAAAGGATGGTTGACGATGGAGTAGATCCTGAAGGCACTGAAGAAGGGACATTTAGTGAGAAAACTGAAAGAAGGACTGTTGATGCTGATAAATTAAGGTTCAACCTAATCATCCTCCTGAATTAATTATTGGTGATCCTACGGAAGGTATACGTACTCGTTCCTCATTTGATGAAAATTTGCGTGCGTTTTGTTGTCATAGTGGTTTTATTTCTGAAATTGAACCTGATTCTGTTGAAATGGCTCTTAATGATGAAAATTGGTTTTTAGCAATGCAAAATGAACTTAATCAATTTGAGAGAAACAAAGTTTGGAATTTAGTTCCTAGGCCTAATGACTATCCAATTGTAGGGACTAAATGGGTGTTTAAAAATAAATTTGATGAATCAGGAAATGTAATTAGAAACAAGGCTAGGTTGGTTGCAAAAGGTTATAACCAAATAGAAGGCATAGACTTTGATGAAACATTTGCTCCAGTTGCTAGGTTAGAAGCCATTAGAATCTTGCTAAGTTTTGCATGTTACAAGGGTTTCAAACTTAAACAAATGGATGTAAAAAGTGCCTTTTTGAATGGTGATTTAAAAGAAGAAGTTTTTGTTGAACAACCACCCGGTTTTGAAAATCATGAATTTCCAAATCATGTGTATAAGCTAGAAAAAGCATTATATGGTCTTAAGAAAGCACCAAGAGCTTGGTATGACTGCCTCTGTACATATCTTTTGGAAAATGGTTTTAAAAAGGGAAGTGCTGACACGACTCTGTTTCTATTACATAAAGAACATGATTTTTTGATTGTTCAGATTTATGTGGATGATATTATCTTTGGTGCTACTAATGAGCTTTTGTGTGAGAATTTTGAACAAGTCATGCAGGCTAAATTTGAGATGAGTTTGGTTGGTGAATTGAAATACTTTCTTGGATTTCAAATTAAGCAAAGTAGTGATGGTATTTTCATTTCACAATCCAAATATGTGTTGGAGCTATTGAAGAAATTTGGAGTCGAAAATTCCAAGCCATTGAGAACTCCTATGAGCCCATCAACAAAGTTGGACAAAGATGAGAAAGGAATTGCAATTGATCAAAAGAAATATCGAGGGATAATCGGTTCACTTCTCTATCTTACTGCTTCTAGACCTGATATTATGTTTTCTGTGTGCTTGTGTGCACGTTTTCAAGCTAATCCCAAAGAATCTCATTTAAAAGCTACTAAACGAATTTTGAGATATCTTTCACACACACACAAATTTGGACTATGGTACCCTTCTTGTGAAAATTTTGATTTAGTAGGTTATTCCGATGCTGATTATGCTGGTTCATTAGTTGACAGAAAAAGCACTAGTGGGACATGTTTCATGCTAGGACATTCATTAGTCTCATGGTCAAGTCGGAAACAGAATTGTGTTGCATTATCCACCACTGAAGCAGAATATATTGCTTTGGGAAGTTGTTGTGCTCAAATTCTATGGATGATGCAAACTCTTTCTGATTTTGGCTTAGTCTATAAACAAGTTCCATTAAAATGTGATAGTAAGAGTGCTATAGATTTGTCAAATAATCCTGTCCATCATTCTCACACAAAACACATTGATGTGAGACACCACTTTCTTCGAGATCACATTGCTAAAGAAGACATTTGCATTGAATATATTTCAATAGAAACTCAACTTGCTGATATTTTCACAAAACCTCTCCCCGAAGACAGATTTTCCAAATTACGTTTAGATTTGGGAATTATAGAGGTTGACTAATCATTTTTTTTTAAATTTTGATTTTTGAATTTGATTCTAAATGACAATTTTTTTTAACTAATCTAACTCCCTAATGATTATCGAAAAGATGAATAGTGATTGAAAAAGTGATGAGTTTTGATATTTATCATATATTATAACTCGAGAAAGTATAATTAGAAAATTTCTTTAGAATTTCATAACAAGAGTTATAATATTTTTGTTGGGTAATAATTCCATGACCATTTCTATTTCTATCATCTTTCTATCGACCATCACTCTTCAAGATCATATTTAGTATGTAAATTTGTGGTAGTTTACAAAGGAAATCATTTGTTCTTCAATATCTTTAAATCTGTGAAGGAAATTATTTGTGCTTCAACTTATAATATTCAACAATTAAAAATAAATATCCAAAGTATTCACTCTCATTTAAAAGTCCTCACGGTTATGCATTGATGAATTACTTGGATTTATGATTATGTGCTTCCATGCTCATTTAAAAGTCCTCACGGTTATGCATGTATGGAACGCGTATCAAAATTAATTAATTAAATAGATAAGTTGATTCTAATCCCATTTAAAAGTCCTCACGGTTATGCGTGATTAGAAGATACTTGATTTCGTTTTTTTAAAAAAATTGTGAATACTACTTATCTCATTTAAAAGTCCTAACGGTTATGCATGGTTAGTAGAGATTCAAATTTCCTGAAATAAATATACCACAAATAGACAGAATTGTATGATTTTTGATGATTTTTTTTATCCCCATCACTTCTGAAAGTGGAATATGTGCTTGACAAGGGTAATTATGATTTTTGTTTGAGTTTTATTGAAATTTGATATTTATATTTAATTGAGTTAAATGTTTGATTCATGTCTATCACTTCATCCCTATTTTATAACACTATTATTCTTTTGCTGATAACAAAAGGGGGAGAGAAAAGTTAAGATTTTGTCGAATAGAATCAAGCAAAGGTCAAATAATTTTCACTGTGCATATAGGCTCATTTATATATTTCTATGCATATATGTAGGGGGAGTATTGTGTAGAGAGGGAGCATTCAAATAGGGGGAGCAAATTGAAATTATCAAATAACATTTGATATATTCAATATCTTAAATATATGTTTGTTATCATCAAAAGGGGGAGATTGTTGAATATGCGCCTTGCGCTATATGATTTTTGTTTGATGATAATAAACATATATACATTCATTTAAATGTATTTGGTAATGTACTATTTTATTTTTTTTATAGAATAAATAAATATTTGTTGAATAAAATTAAATTACACAGAATTCGAATTTGAATTCAAACAGAACAAGTTAAACAAATTTTGAATTCAAACAGAAATTTTTATTCAAACAAATATTTATTACAACTTTGATAGTACAATTTCAAGCTCTCACTATACATATACAATTTTGACTACAATACATGACATTTCACATTTACATCAAAACCTTACTACATATCACTCACACTCATAATTTTTGTCTTCAACTATAATCCAGTTTGAATCCAGCATCTGAGTAATCTGCAAAAATATTTTCAAACGCAGTAAAATTGAAAGAGAAATATTTTTGAAATTTGAAAGAAACGATGATTTTGAAAACATTGTTTGCCTCAGTTATTTGGGTTGTTCGTCATCATTTTTTGACTGTGCAATATCTGTGCATATCAGTATTTTTTATCGGGGACAGGTAACTATGAGTGGCTGTAGTACACATGTGGACATTCGTATACGTGTGCACTGCCTCGCCAACTCGTGTGCACAGCTTCAACCAGAAATTCAAGGCAACAGAGACCAAGCAATGAACAACTCAAAGCAACAGTCAACTGGCCAAGACTACAAATACAAGCAGCAGTGTGCAACTCGAAAATGTACACAAGTGAAACCAGGAAAATCATGACATCAAGTATGATCAAGACCAAATGCAAACAGCAGCATACAAGATTGCCACCAACAACAACATGAATACTGCAACAACAATTTAGCACTGACTCAAAGCACCACTGACCAGAATACTGCAACAACAAGTATGGTGAAGCACTGACTCAAAGCACCACTGACCAGAATACTGCAACAACAAGTATGGTGAAGCACTGACTCAAAGCACCACTGACCAGAATACAATGCAACAACACAGTCAACAAGGCAACAATGAAAATGAACATCACAATGAACCAACAGGTCAGAGGTGAAAACAATGGAATGCTGAAGTGTTGAAGTGCATACAAACAACTGCAACACTGCATACAATATGGTGCAGAACAAAATGCCATCAAGAATCGATGCAATGACCAAGAAATGATACAAGACTTCAAATATGCAATGCTCAATATCACTACAAACTGCAGTAAACAGCAAAAATGATCAAATATACACAAATGCAGTCCAAAAGACCAAAGTACAACATCAAAGACAGCACTGACTTAAGTATATAAGTGAAACTGTAATAACTTAGTGGACAGAAATGCACAAAAGCTACAATGGATAATCAAACTCAATGGACCAGACTACAAGCACGACAAACATGAACATAGTATCCACAGCAAACAACATGGTGCAGCAACCTACATATATAGTGAAGCAGTGCAAACTCAACAAAACCAAGTGCAGCATCAATGCAAACAGCAAAGTGATCGAACAAACAAGATCAGGGCAGTGGACAGTACAAGCCAGCAAATGCAACAAACTCAAAATGTCCAGTTATAGTCACAAGACCATCAAGCAGTGAGCAAGTGCAAATCGAGCTCCAGAAATAACAAATGCATACACAAATTTCAACAGTGCAGTGAAATGCAGTGGTATGCAGCAGAGAAAATTTAAAAAGCAATGGTGATGATCGAAGCTAATACAGAGTAGTGGATTCACATATCCAAAATCAACAGTCGAAAATATACGAAATTGACAAAGTCAAATATCTCAAATCACGAAATCAATTCAAAGCCGTGTGAATCAAGTTACTAGAAATACGAAATTGACAAAGTCAAATTAATCCTCAGCATCAAAGCGTAATCGAACGGCAAAACAAGAATTTTTGCAGCAATCAGTCGAACGCAAAAATAGGAAATCAAATCCTATTAAAACCCTAATCATCATCGGCATTTAGATTCGATCGAGTTCAAGTATCAATATAGAAAAGCAAAAAGAGACAGTACATACCGAATTCACAAGCATCAAACTCGATCGAGCAACTGCAAACAAGCAAAAGTCAACCATCAGAGAAGCAGCGAGCTAGGGCAACAAATCATAGATCAATTGAAGAAACCGAAGCCCTAATTGGAACAAAGAGCCGAAGCCCTAACTGGAACAAAAGGGAACGAAGCCCTAATCAGAACGAAGCCGCCATTATTTCTCACGAACGAAGACAAAAAGAGGATCGGGTGAAATAAGGAAGTGGGCCGGTCTTAAAAATCAAAAGGGGGTTTTGTTTAATTATAGACTTATATTAATATTGTTAATTAGTTTAGGGCTATTTTATATTGTTCTTAATTATTGTTTTTATTCTACGAATCAAAGAGTTTAGGTAAATCACCACCTAGGTTTTAGGTTGTGTCTGATTGTCTATTTAGAGTTAGTTCAGTAAGCAGGGGTTGCGAGTTTGCAAAACTCTATAGGCGGTAGCAGGGTTTGCAAGTCTGTTAGAGTGTTTGTAAGCGTGATACTGTTTAATTCTAATAGAAATCTGGGAATGCAGCAGTAGGCAGGGGTTGCCGAAGCTGGGTAAATCTTGTGTGTGATTTACTTTTCAGTATATTTATTTCTGCAGTTTATTTTTTGTGTTTAAATCAAGAAAATTTGCTATAACCCTATTCACCCCCCCCCCCTCTAGGGTTAATTTAGATCCTACAGTAATTCAACATTCTCCCCCTTTTTGATTGATGACAACCTGTATATATGTTAGAGAGAAAATATTTCTCCCCCTGAATGTATGATATCTTTTTCCTGCATCAAATATGTTAGTGCACATACTTTTTCTCCCCCTTTGTCATCGACAAAAAAGGAGATACAGCAAACAAAAATATAAAAGAAAAGTGCAGAAGTATATAAAAGAGAGACTATTTAGTCAAGTCAATATAACTAAATAATTTTTAAAAAATGAAAGTAGGGTTAAATTACTTTGAATAAATAATTAGAACATAATCAAAAAAAATTTAATCTGTAATTAAATGACTTAAAATAATAAATAAATATTCTTTAATAACATGAAAAATAACTTTTAAGAACGATATTGATAAAATAATTTAACTTGAATCGTTATTTAAAAACAATTATTAATTATCTTTGAAACGTTACTAATAAATAATATTTATTACTTCCAAATATCTTGTTACTAAATAATAATTATTCTTAAAATAACATTCAAAACAAAATCTTATTTTTCAAATTTGAAGGAGGCTTAACGATCACCATAGTACTTAAAAAAGCTACCATATCATTTAATTTAACTTTTCAAGTTACTCACTGATATTTACATAATCAACGGCTACATAATATATTCAACACTTAACTGTCATTATTTATCACATCACTTATTCAAACTTTGCATATCAGTTAATTTCATAAGAAGAACGAGGATTTATTCTGCTATTTAAATGATCAATTAATTTTATTAGCGGAACGGTGTTTTATTCCGCTACACAGGTGTCCAAATTATACTATCCAACTTACTTAACGGTATGGTGTTTATTTGGCGAAATAGATAACACCGATAAGCATGCCTACAATAACATAATTATATTAATTGAAATCGGTATCAATTTATCACCTCCTATATGACCCATTACTTAAAAAAAGTTTTAAATACATATTTAAAACTAAAACAATCTAATAGCATTTCAAGATGCTATAAGGTGATCTTAGATAAAATTCAAACAATTTAATAGTATTTCAAGATGTAATATCGTGATCCTAAATCAAATTCAAATGATCTATTCAACAATCAGCTAATTCAATAATCCAACCAAGCATAAATAAATTTTATTTACAACAACATATTAATTAACCAAAAAGGGTGAGTTGAACTCACCGAAGTGTTCCGCTTTGAACTAAAATCAAATGATGTCTGATTTTAGCCCAAATTTTCAACTTGCTCTTAACTCAACCAAAACAATTCCATTATGAAGCTTTCTTCAATACGAGTGCAATGCAAAAAGTTTCTTCTCGATTGGACCTCGTATGAGAGAGTTATTGAGTTTAAAATTTAACAATTTTAAATATTGTAAATTAACTGCTAATTACATTTCTTTAGTTACTAGCTACCATTTAAACCATCTTCTCTAATATAACTCCCGCCTCTGCCTTTAGCACAAAACCCACCCAACATGGCCGAACTGCACCACCCACTATCTTCGTTTTCGTCGAAATCGCTTCCCGTCAGCTCCAACGAACTTCTCACTTCACACCCCATCCAACATAGTCCATGACAAGGAGCTTAGTCTCTACTCCACATTGTGATGCCAGTGCCTGCACATGACCCAGTGAATGTCGTGAACCACAACTCTTGATTGCACGACCCCAAACTCCACCATTTGATGCTCCATACATCGAGAACCGCTATGGAGTCAACCATGATGCCTATTTCTCCTTCCATCATCCAGAAATCAAAACCCTAGCTACCAATAACAAACTGTCAAACAATAACAAATGCCACACCCTCACATACTCATGCCAAAGCATAGATTAGCCTTTGACAAAACTAAGGATGCTAGCTTTAGATTTAATTTGATTTTTTTGATTTTGAATTTTAAAAAAGGAGCATTTTTATTTGCTTCAGTAAATGGTAGAACGAGTAAAGTAAGAAAGAAGAGATATGCCAAGTGTTTAACCTTTATTTCATCTTATAACCAAACTAAATAATGTTTTAAAAAAACATAATTATAATGTTTTCTCCAACCAAAAGTTTCCTGCGATACGAAGAGACAGTGCAGAAACATGTTTGCATGCTGATGGTATGTGTGTATACAGATTGTCTCGAGCATGTTCTATAACTCAAAATTTCCGATACCACGCCATATAGATTTCTCATTTATGTACGAATCCTAAACAACCAAATAAAAATATGGTCATGCTCAGAACAGCAATGTGACCCCCAAAACAATAATTATATACAATGGTTATTGAATTCTATAAAAGCATAAAACACCGTCGTTTGCCAAAAATTCGTCAAACAACAATTTATATATTCCCCAAATTAAAAATTTAGAAAAAAAATCAAATAAAATAAATTAAAAATACGTCAATAAAAATCGATCCATAAAAATAAGAATAAATTTTCTGATAATTTATTCGAAATGTTATTGCTACACAAATTTGAATTCAGTATTATCATTTATATAAATGAAGTAAGCAAGTCCATTTGATCAAATTCAATTAGCAATCAACTATAAATCTTGTTGATTGAAACACTAATCAAATATTAATTTTAAATTCAATACTTTAAATAATCCATACATTTGAATTCTAGATATTAGTTTTTAAAATAATACATATGTTTGTATTTATGTTATTAAACCTTTATAGACCAATAATTTAATAATTAAATTAATTGAATATTCAAAATCAAATGACTAAAATCCCAGATTGTTACACTTTACCCCTTATCCTTAAAGAATTTCGTCCCTGAAATTGCCGAGGTAAAGAATACGCCTCCAAATCCAATACTTTTCTAAATCAATTGGTTGAAAAAGGATTGTTAAATTTTCTAAGTCCTAAAATTATGGAAAATTTCAACAGCATATCCTTTGCGTGGCTCGATCAAAATAGCGACAAATCATGACTACGGCCCCAAACCAATCAAAAAAAACAAAAGCCAAGCAGCCTTCCATATTAGGAGAATAAAATCATAAATCCAAACAACAATATAAAAACATACCTATTTGTTGGGCAACAAAATCAACTCATGAAACTGAAAGCATTAACTAGCCTTTGTTTCCATGCACCTGCAACTTATTTACATATAATGTGCAACCATATAATTAATAGCCATATAATTATGATAAATCCTATAAGATGTGCATATATCATTCATACGAAATATTAAATCTGATTACTTACTCGATCATACAAATTTCACTATCGAACTAGCGTCATTCACTTAACTTCCCTAGTGTGGAACCCGATCCGATTCCTTGATTAGAAACCATCATTCTCTTTGCATATCCATATACCATAATAGAAAATTTTGAAATCAACTCAAAAATCCATATCGAGTGTTCGCCATCAAGAATCAGGTGAAAAATCCTTGTCCGGATCGGTATGGATAACCCTAAAACCGTGTACCCAAATCTAGATCAAAATCAATTATGTGGATAACATAATCTATGTATGACTTACGTATTTATTTCATTGGTTCCGAAATTGTGCCAATTTCTTTTTATTCACATTCAATTTTAGAAACACTTGATTTTCCAATAGTACTTCCTTTAATACTAAAATTTATTTACAAACTATGTCATAAATTATTTTATTTAACTTCACCCGAATTAAATTTCATCTCATAACTATACATCAAAATTTAATTTTCTTAACTACACAAATAATTTTAATTCACATTTATTATTTCTCAGTATATTCCCATTAATGCTGAAATTATTTATGAACTATTTTATAAAACCTTACTTAAGTTTATAAACATTTTAAAATACCACTTATACAAACCAGTCCCTTTAAAATTTAAATTTACACATATTTCAAAAGCCACAACTCCATCTTAAAGCTCCTCCGTACTAAAGTTTACTATAAACATTGTATAAAGCATGCTTATGTTTATTATCCATTTTAAACTTAAGTTTATTTTTTTTAATTAATAATAGAATTCATTTTTTAAGTCATTTTATAACATATTACTGTAAGCCTACAAACATTTTACAAAAACTGATATTTATTAATAAAACATTTCCCAAGATTTTAATTACCTTTT
This sequence comes from Allium cepa, assembly GCA_030765085.1. Taxonomy (NCBI): domain Eukaryota; kingdom Viridiplantae; phylum Streptophyta; class Magnoliopsida; order Asparagales; family Amaryllidaceae; genus Allium; species Allium cepa. The sequence continues at coordinate 377,225,358 of CM060942.1, read as the reverse complement.
CAAAGAATTATTATCTTATTTAAGAAACATTAGTTAAGTCTATTTAAATTCTATAAATTAAGTTTATAATTGCAACATACTCTTCTATTCCCTAAGAGTATATATAAAATAATAGATTTGTTTTATTTAATTAAAATATTCGACAAATATAAAACTAGTTTTAAATTATTTGCACCTAAAATTCATAAGTTACTGAACTTATTTCTTTAAATCTATCAAAACACTTAACTTCAGATTTCTATATTAAATTGGAGGTCCTGACTGTCCAAAATCATCAAAAAATTCCATGTCATTTTTTAATAAATGAAAATTTCACAAACAACATCATGAAATGAGATACACCAGTAAAGTATCCAGATGGTTAAGATGTATGAGTTTGTATTATCACTTAGTTGAAATTTTTCATAGTTTAAAAACCCAATTTATATTACAAAGCATTTTAAATTATTAATATCCATATATTCCTTTGTATATCAAATTATATTTTTGGGAATTTTTAAACAAATTTTCTATACCGAAAATAATTCAATAACCAACTTCTATCACTGTAGTAATTCCTCGCTTTAAAAACTCAAAAATGAACACCGAGATGCTGAAGTCGTCATCGGAATTATCTTCCAGCGACTGAAGTGAGTTCGCTGCTTTTTTAAATATTCTAAATCCTTCTACAACATTTATATTAATTAATACTTTCAACATAATACCTTATTATTATTTTCGAAAAATTGAAATAAATTTTCCAAACGCCAAGCTTTGAATTATAAATTTCTCAGTTTAAATTCATTTTTGTTTATAAACATATTTAAAAAAATTCTAATCTAAAACACTCTCTAATAATATTGTTATTATTCCTCACACACTTTGAAAAATAATTTCAAGTCCCTAGGGTTTTGTATTCAAATTCTTAGTTTTAAATCCTTATTTATAAACTATAGTTATAAATCCTACTTATATCATTTCATTTCTTATATGGGATCATTTTTCACCATTTTCTATCTTTGTGTAGATTATAATGGATAACTTTATTATAATTAAAAGTTCAAATCAATATTATAATCGAACACCTTATGGTTAAACTATGAAGCTGAATTCACAAGGTGTTCGTACTTAATTTAGCAAATAATAAAGGCCCATAAACTATTTGAGCACAACTAATCACAATAAATGATAATAATTATTACTTCCTAAAATTCCTTTCGACTTAGTCGAAACCAGTTTGAGTAGAAGGCAAAGAAGAATAAGAGGAAAAGGATTTGGCTAGACCTTCCAAAAGAGTCGAAGGGATGCTAGAGCCAAAAACCAAAAGATTATTTACCTTTTGAAGGGGACGAAGGAGTTGAAAGCACCCTTCCGCCTTTAATGACAACCTTTCGAAATAGGTGATACCATATGCATCAAGACCTTCTGAATAAGTCAAAGTAATACGTTTCGAAGACAGTGAAGGACAACTATTCATATATGCGCCAAACTTTTCGAAACCGAAGGTTCCGCCTTCACTCGAACCACTCGAAAGCATGTATTGTCCTGAACAACCCTTTCCAAAGCTAAGTCAAGCATTTTTTATCGGTGATGCCATTATTGTCCAAGGAGGTTCGCACCAAGTCACGGATAGGAGTTCTGAAGCAACCAACAGCATCGAAACCATCAACATCTCAGCATCTTTGAAACCGCTGAATAAAGCCTATTAACAAAGTCAATAACTCTTATAAAGCAACATAGAGAAGAGAAGCACAACCTTTCCTTTCTACAAAGGCGGAAGCATACAAGAGGCAATACGGCAGTCTCCTTTCAACCAGGATGAAAGTATTGGGGTTGAAAGGTGTTGTCTCGCATTTATAAATAAGGCCCAAGGGGTAAGGTTCTGGGGATCCGAACTTAGTGATTTTAACTTGTGCTTTCTTAATTCTAAGAGCTGTAAAACTCTAATTTGTAAATTAAGTTAGTGAAATCGATTTATAAATCTTATTTAAGCCAAGAAAGTTAAGTCTTCAATATTTCCTGTTACTTAACATTTTTCTCAAGCTTTCATCAGGTCTAACCTTGTGTTACAAGTATCAATTGTATCGTAAGGTCTCTTTAGGCCAGATCGAAACCCTTGCATTCTCAAGCAATATCAACCATAAGTCCCAAGCACTTTTCCTAAGACTCTACTTTAGGCTGGGTTGAAACCTAATTCAAAATAACTTTAAATTGAGATTTTCGTTCCAGAGCCTAGATACTCAAGGCTATAGATTTCAACAAGGTCGAAACTCTATCTCAGAATCTTGACCAAAGCCCTAGCCACTCAACAACTTAAGCCTTTGTCAAGGTTGAAACCCACTAAGTCAATCCCTACCCAGTGATTCATAAAATTATCCATGTGGGTTCTGCAACCACTTCGAAAGGAGAGCTTTTGAAGGGAAAACCATACTATCTCAGCAAGATTGAAAGGCTGATAAGAAAAGGAACCTACCGTTTTCGACTAGGTCGAAAAGTTGATCTGAACAAGATTTTACTATAGCAACCTGTTCGAAGGTTTACCAAAGTAAATATACACATTCTATTCTCCTCAACTCATCTAAAGGAAACCAAAACGGAATTGACTTTATCCTTTAACTCTACTTTGGGGTGTTGACAAGATTTCTTGTTAACATTTTTGGCACCAGAAGGTGGGCTCAAACCTCTAACTTAGTTGAACACCCTACACCACTTGTCTCTAAACCCAACTCAATTTCAAGCTTATCTACATGGTCTAATATCATCATGGCTAGCAGAACCAAAAAGTCCACGTAATAATATTCCGAACCAAATTTATAGGATTCTCCGAAGAACCATCAAGGATTCCAAACTACATGAGACCAAATTCTAAGATTGAAAGCTCTACGGATTATAAAAGATAAAAAAGTGGAATCATATGATCTGGGAAAGTGGAGCACAAATCCTTCTCGTATTGGTCTCACCCCTATTTTTGTCTAAGGGAGAAGGGAAAGTGCAAGTGACAATGTATTCGGTCAAATGAGGAGAACTATTTAACATTATTCCAAAGGCACAATCTTTAAAAAAGAGATAGTGGCTTATCATAATTCCTTTGCACATAAATGGCAACGAGCTGCGATAGAAACACATCCAACACAAGAACTCCAAAGGGTGTCAAAAAGGAAAGCAATCGAGGAATGTTAAACTATAAGGCCAAGAGATAGGAAATCAAAGGTCCATCCTCAAGAGACAAGTTTCAAGTCTAGACCTCCTAAATAATGCAACTTAATAACATCCATAGGGAATGTCTACTTGTTAACCAAGGATGACCTCAATTATTGGCCATCACCGAAAAAGAAGCCAAAATATGAAAGGAATCTAAGCGGAACCTACTGCCATTATAACATGATAAATGGACATAAGAATAACAATTGTAGAGCCTTAGAAGGGATGATAAACTTCTTCCAACAAGGAAAGATCGGTAAATTTGTAAAAATATCATGAATGAATCAATAAAAAATTACTTTCTAAGAAAGATCTACATGGTTAGGAATGAAATAATCCTTGCATTTTGATACTACCTAAGATGGTGGGATACTACATAAGATGGTAGAGAGCCTCTGTCCGCGCCGAGTTGGCCAGAGCAGAGCACCTTCTGGAGGGAGGGCAGAGTAAGTCTTTAACCGTGCCATGCTATGGCAAGGTTAAAGCACCAGACAAGCCCTTGGTCGCGTCTCTGGTCATGTTAGACACCTCTTAGAGTGAGGACGGAGTAAGCCTTTATCCGCGCCATGCTATGGCTAGGATAAAGCACCAAACAAGCCCATGTCTATGCCACGCTATGACCAGGGTAGGTTGCCTCCTAGGGGAGGACAGAGTAATCCTTTATCCATGCCATGCTACGGTCGGGTTAAAGCACCGAACAAGCCCATGTACATGCCACGCTATGGCCAGTGCAAGGCGCCTTTGGAGGGAGGTTAGGTAAGTTCTTGGTTCCGGCCTCTAAAATGAGCTAATCAAGAGCACCAGACAATAATGGATTAAGATGTCCAAGCCCAAGAAGAGGCTCATCAAATAATGGACTAAGATGTCAAGGCCTAAGAAATGGCACATCAGATTATGGACTAAGACATCTAAGCTTGAGAAGCAGTCAATCAAATTACTATTATACAAGGCCTAAAGGGTTTATGCATGTCAAAGAAGACTGAATCTAAGGAGTAACGTAGAACTACGTCTACTAATACCCAAATCTGGGTTTCGGGACTTCCATTTCTAAATTTCATTTATTAATATCCAAATCTGGGTTTTGGGACTTCCATTTCTAAATTTCATTTATTAATACCCAAATCTGTGTTCGGGACTCTCATTTCTAAATTTCAACTATTAATACACGAATTGGGTTTTCAGGTCTTTATTAATCACTTGCGGTCTTTATTATACCCGAATCTGGGTTTTGAGAATATTACTTAAAAATGTCCTAATTTGGGCTTGAGATTTTACTATGGATTTCTGAATGTCTACCACAAATGCCTGAATCTGGGTCATAAACTTTTCCCAAAAGGATCATTAAGAGTTCATGTTAATGCCCGAATTTGGTTTCGAATTTCTATGTTTTCAAATTTCATTAATACCCAAGAATGGGTCAACTGATTTCCACTACAAAAATTCAAATAATAATTTCTGGATTTTCTCTTATTTAGCTCTTTATTAACCGAACAGAAAGGTCCTCTAGTATATATACCCCTAGTTCAGGATAGGATTTTCCGCTAATGGACTTCATAAATTGGTTAAGGTTAAATTCTAAATTATTTCTCATCATGACCAAAGATGGGATTTAGACATTTGATATAAACTGCTTTTCATACGATTAACATGATGAGTTGTTAATCCTCTTGAATGGCATGCAATGACTTATATATCAGTTTCAAGATAACAATTGTAAATGTTGTTTGCTTCATATTTTTTAGGGAAATCAAAATAGAAAAGAAGAACGAAAGATTCGGCGAATACAAAAATTATAGTATGGGGCATCAAACAAGCATTTCAGTAATAACACTACAAGAAAGAATCACAAATCAGGTGATATTCACAAAGTTTATATGATTTACATAACTTATAAAATTATTTACAAATATACAAAATGGGTACATACATTTCATGAATACAAATCAATCATAAATCTTGGGTAGCCTTTCTCTGTCTCAAAAATTGAAGGATCGGCTATATGATGGATTGCAACACAGAGGACCTCTTTGAGTTTCTTTTCTTTCTTCCTTATTCTATATATATCGTCTATAGCATCGATGTTGTTCTTCAGAGCATAATTGAAAGCTCTTTTCGCACCTTTATGGGTCTTGTTTTCCCTTTCTAATTCCGCAACGCACTTCAAAAGGGGAGAATTCTCACGTTCAAGTTTCTGGATTTTAGCAGCATATTCGTTTATGCATTGTGAATATTTTGCTTTCTGTTGCTCATCGAGTATTTTATCATTTGGAACTTAACTTTCTTACACGGCTCGCCCATTATCTTCTCATCTAAGCCTGGAGGAGGATTTGTTGTAGTGGGAAATTTCTAAGCAGCAAGAGAAGTTGATCCCACAACTTTAGCAGCAGATGAGTAGCATGGGAGACGGTTAATCGATGCTCGGAATGTTATCCTCCATAATATATTCCAGTGACTCAAATTAAACTTGGTTGTCCTTCGATTTCATCTCCAAATCACTTGTTTGTTGGAGAAGATCTGACATCTTGTGGTCGAAATTGATTGAAGAATTTGACTTAACTTGTCACTTCTATGCGGAAATTGTTTCATCTTTTCTTTTGACATCGGCCTCTAAATTGAAATTTTGATCCTTAAGGTTGCTGACAATAGTTTTATGAAGCAAGTATCTTTTATGCCATCTTAAGGCTTCGGCATTGCCGTGAAAACTGGGTAGTAAGGTATCTTCGAGAAGGTTACTCCTTTCAAGTTCTGTTAGCAGCTTATCTCTAAGATTGGTAAAGCGTGATACTGAATCGAGTGGGGGAGGAGCTATTGATAAATTTTGCTCCTATTTAGCTAAAAATAATAGAATGAAGTCAAAACCAAAAGGATAAATCTCTTTATTATTATGATAAAAAATTGCAACCTAAATACCAATGAAATTGACAAGGTAGAAGTGAATATTTGCTCCATATCCAAAGTTGAGAAACAACATCTCTAGCTTTATTTAATAAATTGATAGAAAGCATAATTATTGAGTCAAAAGAAATGTTTAGCCCTTCTGGAGTAAACATCCGGGGAAATTTGCCATAGTCCCACTCCCCAGCTGAAGGACTATCGTAACCATAAATTAGTTTTGAATGATATGTTCTTGTCTCCATAAGAAGCTTTTCTATCTCATCATCAAGGAAATCAAAGTGGATATGAGGATATTCCAATTAGAGTTTTCTGTAAATATCTTAGAAAACATTAGTTTGCTAATTTTGAAGACTTTAAAATTGATGCCTTTTCAAGATAAAATATTCTCAGTTTAACATATTAACTTAAATGGTCTTTAGAAACAAGTTGGCCTTATGAACAGTCACTCTATGATAACAAAATAAATGAAGCTAAGTATAAAAAGCGAGAATAAAACAAATGTTTATGAATCTATATATTATTGCATGTTTACAATTATTCATCTAGTTCATACAAGATAAACTTGGTAAATAATTCAGAGACAAATTTTTTTCTATAATACTTAATTTTTTCAGGAGGAAGTTCTTAGGGAATCGATCTAACTAGTGTTAAGTTCCAACAAGCTCCAAGATGCAGGTCAGATTCAAATTCATCTATGAAAGCACCTAAGTAGACCTCCACTAAATTCACCTAAATATGAAAGTCTACAGTTGGGTGTCTACAATAGGCCTTGTATAAGAAGTTAACTAAAATATCCCTCTTTTCAATCAGCATCTAGAATAAGGTGATTAACTCTCGGTTTTCTTTCAAGAGAGCGTCATAGCGAAGACGAGCTCTCCTTAGTGGGGGAGGGGGAAGCTTCTTAATGCTTAAAAGATGTCAGCATTACTACACTTCTGTTAAGCCTATGATATGTATTGGAAAGTACATTGTGCTCCCTAAATTGCTTGTCTAACTCCTTATATAAACTATTTATCTCTGCTTATTTTCGTTCAAGTTTGGTTTTATAGGAGAGGACAAATTTGTTCGTTATTTAAAATGAATGATTTACGCTATTATTATCCTTTAAGTAAAAGATGTTTAAACAAGCAATCCCATACCTAAGATATTGGGACTGATGCTTGGGAAGCTTGTACTGTCTCCTTCTGCCGTTCAACATCAACAAAATTAGGATCTTCTTGAGGAGAAGAAGGTGCAGTAGATTCAGGTAGGATTGCTTCAGGAGGAGATGGATTTTTTCAGAAGATCTAGTATTATCATCTCTGTCTTTGTTAGAAGTCTTAGTATGGCCCCCTCTGTAACCACCTGAACCTTGTCCGCCATTAAGGTTGTCATCATCGTCATCAGTATCATCGTCGTTGTAATCATCATTATTGCCGCCCTCTTCTCCAGCAGGAACGTCTTTGTCGCCTTCACCTTCTTAGCCATATTCGACTTCAAAAGAAGGGACTTTGAAAGAAAGAAATCCAAGAGGCATCAATTTCCTCAGTTTCTACATCCTCGATTCTCCGCTTCATCTAGTTAATCTTTCCCATAACTTTATCAATGAGGGTAGAGTCGAGCATAGGAAAATTTAGATCAGGGAATTTGCTGATATTATCTGCGTAAGCGAGCATTAGAGCCTCCTTAAAACAATTCATCATGATATCCTCTAGCGTAGTATCAATAAAACGATATACTAGCTATTTGGCATCTGAATGGTATGATTGTCAGTTTTAAGGAAGCCTTGTTCTTCTTCAACTTCTCCTTCAAAGAGGCATTCTTTGCTGCCATTTGGGCCTTCTCCTCATCAGATTCTTTTATGGTTAGCCGCATTGCAAAATTTTCATCGGCGAGGAGTTGGCGAGCCTTTCTTTCTTCCAAGATAGTGAGTTCTAACTGGGCGAGAGAAGTTTTCAATTGCTCTATTTCAGAGGTTGCTTCATCTTTTTCTGTCGATAAGGAAGAGACAAGATTCTTCAAGGTGGAAATTTCCTCCTGAAACTTTGAGAGCTCGATAGAAAATTTAGATGCCTGCTCATGCAAAATTAACCAACTCTTGAAAAACTAAAAGAAGCAATGCAGCACAAGTCAGAAATTTATAAAAGAACAATAATGATGAAGTCGAGTAAAGAGAAAATTACCAAGAATTGTTGTTCTATCAGAGAACGATAGTGACCCACCAAGTCAGAAACAACGGAAGGTGGTGAATGGAGTCAGAAGACACATAATTCAAGGTGGACTGGGCTATCTCTTCAAAGTTAATGGAGGAAAAAGGAGATGTAGACCTTGAAGGGATGTGCCTTTGAGCAGGGGTCGTCTATAAAGCTTTTTGCATCTGGTCATGTGCAGATGGAGAGGTCAAAACAGTGATGCGAGATAGAGTATTGATTATAGTAGGAGTCTGCTTGGATTTACCCTGAGGAGCTTCAATGATCGGGCTCTCTAACGCTTTATCGAGTGATGAAGACTCCTTCCCTTCCGAATCTGGGACATCAACCACTTTAGCTATCTTAGGAGGTAGTTCCATCGCAGTTGATTGCTCTTTTTTCTTGACGGCCATCTTAGTTTTGGCAAGAGATTGAGTGATGCACGATGCATGAGAAGTTGTAAGAGGAGAGGCAGTACCACTAGCAGTATTTTTTATCTAAGAATCAGCTATGGAGAGTTCAAATAGATCAAAAGTTAGCAACGTAATTTGGAAACCAACACATAAATAGGAAACAAAAGTCGTGTCAATAACTTACTAGAATGGTTTGGGAATATATGTGACATAGGAGAGAAGTGTGCATAATCTACCAAGGAAAGGAAGCGTTCACTCTTCGATGTATGTTGAATCAAAGGAGGTAGCCTTAGAACCCTTTGGCCGGACGGGAGGATAGAATGCTTCTTCAAGTTGGCGGGATTAAGCAGCTTCAATAATTTTTCGATCTAACTATGAGCTACGACTAAAGGCTCCACCGTTCTCTTATCAGCCACTTAAGCTCTTTGGCAGGAGCACCTGACATAAGGCAAAAATTAGACAAAAAAATCACCGAATTGAAGGAAAATTATGAAACTTTGAACTTACGAGGAGTAGAGAAAGTCCCACTGATATTTAGGAAGCATCTAACAAAGAAAAACTAGTTCTCCTAGCCTCTAAACTTATTGACACCTTCTGAAATCAGCTTTCGCCCTGAAGATTTGGCTATTGAGATTGCTGAGTTTGACTAGTCGGACTAAGTAGCTCAATAATTCATAATTTAAAGAGGGGAGGCCAGAATCCAATGCCATCAACTCCGAAGATAGAAGGTAAGTGTAAACATTCGGGGATAGCTGGATTGGAGCGATTCCGAAATAAGAGAGGAACATGGACAAGTAATTCGAAAAAGGGAGGAACCATCCATGCCATGTGTGAATGGTAGTATAATCAAAGAACCCTTCAGGAGGGTTGTTGATGATGTCTATTTCTCTAGGAGGAATGGCTTCCACACCGGCAATTCCATAGTCATTGAGAATGGCGTCTACCTCATTTTGTGTAGATATTAGAATATGCTTTGAAGTATCTTCGAAGTTCTTTGGCGAGCTCATGGTTCTGCCAGGTGAAAACGTTTTAGTTATAAAAAAAAATATTTTTTTATGAACTTAACATTCTTTCAAGAATTGGCAGAAACCTACTATGGCAACTTAAACATAAAACAAAACATGAAACTTCAAATTCTTGAAAGAATTTTAAATTTAAAAATCAAAAATTGAGAGCTGTCGACAGAGTCAAAAGGAAAGGAATTAGCTTGTAGCAGACACCTCTCGACAGTGTCAAAAGCTTAAATATGAACATCCACTGAGCTTTCGACAAGGTTGAACTGAAGGGTTGAAGTATATGACCAAATGGCACTTCTCAATAATTCCGAAAGGTCAATAGCAACTATGTTACTAAGAGGGAAAAATTAAAACCAACTTAAATTTTTTGAATAAAGTATATACTACTAATATTCAATAGACAAGGTAACACGACTGTTCGACACTATTGAAACCCATGGCTTAAATTTTTCAAGGGTAAGTATGAACGCCGTCGAAACCTTATATACCAATTGAGTCAAAAGGTCCTAAGTGAATACCATATAAACTTGGAACGTTTCGACGATGTTGGATAAAGGTGATTATATAATGTTTCGACTCATTAAGTTACAAAAGGTTTCGATAGGGTTGAAAGGACATTATGGTTTCAAAAGCATGCTAAAAAGGAAAAAATTCATCAGTACAGAAGGATTCGACTAAGTCGAAGAATTTGGCTTTCGAGAGGGATGACTACATGATGCTTTACTATAGAACCTTTCGACAAGGTCAGTCAAATTAGCACCTCGACACCATTCAGCCCCATTAAAAGAGCCTAAGAAAGAAAAATAAAAGCTTCCACCTTAAACACTTTCAAACGGTATAAAAGTAAATTTATGGCGCTAATTTTTAGGTCGTAAAATTCAAAGCTTCCATGTGATGAAAATAGAGAGTTCTCTCCTCCCCAAACTCGAGTTCAACCCAGGAATTCAAAAAATGAATAAACAAATGAATAAAAATCACTAAACTTATAGATTTAAACATGAATTAACGATTTCAATTTCAAAATCTCCAAAATAAGGATTCAAACTTTCTAAAAGGTAGAAACAATCATGAACGCTGAAATTGGGTTCAAAATGAGAGACAAATCTTATCGATGCGTGAAATTGAATTGTAAAATTTTCTCAAATGAATTGAATTTTAAAACTCAAACGTTTCTAAGAAGATTAAAAAAATATTGAAATCCTAACTGTAAGATTTGAAAGCCAACTCTACCTAGAATAACAAGACCAAAAGAAGTAAATCGAATCACACATGCTTTCTATAAAATTAAAACTCGAGCAGTTTTTAATTCAAAATCCAAATTGAGAGATTCGTGAAAAAACTAAAATTTATCGTAAAATAAAGAGAGATAAAGATTACAAGGGCAAAAATGATTTTAACTTACAATTAGATCTAGTTTCTTCTTTGATTGAGGAAAAAGAAATTTTAGAATTTTATAATTCCTTTACTTTTACTCGAAATTTGATTTTATTGCAGAAAATTGAAAGGGGAAGAAGAAGACGTAATTTATAAGAAAAGTCAGCAAAAGCGGCAGGCCGTTAGATCAGATATTAATATACGGTCCAGATTCACGTGCAAATGCCAATGGGTGGAAAGTTTCTAGGTTTCGACATAGTTGACATGGAAATTCGAATGCATCCATTCATGGGGGGAGGGGAGGGGTGCAAATTCTAAAATTCCTTTTGACTTAGTCGAAACCAGTTTGAGCAGAACGTAAGAAGAACAAGAGGGAAAGGCTCCAGCTAGACCATTCGAAAGAGTCGAAGGGATGCTATAGCCAAAGTCAAAAAGATTCTTTACCTTTCAAAGAGGTCGAAGGAGTCGAAAGCACCCTTCCGCCTTTAATGACCACCTTTCGAAGTAGGTGATTCCATATGCATGAAGAAATTTCGAATGAGTCAAAGCAACATCTTTGAAGACAATGAGGGACAACTCTTCAAATACGCGCTAAACTATTCGAAACCACAGGTTTCTCCTTCACTCAAATCACTTGAACGCATGTATTGGCTTGAACAACCCTTTTGAAAGCTAAACCAAGCCTTCCAAACTGGTCGAAGTCATTATTGTCTAGGGAGGTTCCGCACCAAGTCACATACAAAATTAAAAAGCAATCAATAGCATCAAAACCATCAACATCTTAACATCTTTGGAACTGTTGAATAAAGCCTATCGACAGAGTCGAAAGCTCTTACAAGGCAACATGGAGAAGAGAAGCGCAAGCTTTCCTTTCGACAAAGGCGGAAGCATAGAAGAGATAAAATGGCACTAACTATTCAACCAAGACGAAAGCATTAAAGTCGAAACGTACTGAGATGCATCTATAAATAAGACCCAAGGGGTCATATTTTGGGGATCCGAACTCAGTCATTCTAAACATGTGCTTTCTTAATTCTAAGAGCTGTAAAACCCTAATTGGTAAATTGAATTAGGGAAATCGATTAATAAAATATTCTTTGAGCTAAGAAAGGGAAGTGTTCAATATTTCTTGTTACTTAACAGTTTTCTCAAGCTTTTATCAGGTCTAACCTTGTGTTACAGGTATCAGCTATATTGAAAGGTTTCTTTCGACTAGATTAAAACCCTTGCATTCTCAAGCAATACTAACTACAGGTCCTAGGCACTTTTCCTAAGACATCTACTTTCGACAGGGTCAAAAACTAATTCCAAATCACTTTAACTTGAGATTTCTAATCCAAACCCAGGATACTCAAGGCTATAGCTTTCGATAGGGTCAAAACCTCTATCTCAGATTCTTAACCAAAACCCTAGCCACTCAACAACTTAAGCCTTCGTCGAGGTCGAAACCCAGTCAATCCTTACCTAGTGATTCCTAAAGTTATCCTATAACACCTCATATTTTTGGTAACATTATTTAGAACATTTAATTAGCTAAATTAAATAAAATAATGTATTGATTAGGGGATTGAGATTTAATTTACTTAAGAGGTAACCGTGCCATTTAAACAATGAAATAAAAGAAATTTAAAACGAAATAGAAGACGGGTAAAATAGGAAAGAGGTCATTGTTATACCCTAATCCCTTGGTCATGTATCCTATATACATTCATTTTCATTCATCAAAATTTTTAAACTCAAGGCCGACCACCATTTACAAGAGAAAGAGGAAAAAGATTCAGAAAAGCTAAGGAAGAAGTTAAATTAAATCAAATCCATTCAAAAATCAAGCTCCTTAATCTCTAAAGCAAAGGTGAATAATGACAGCATCTCAAATTTCTATTTAATTTCTATTTTAAGTTGAATCTGAACCTGATTGCAATGACTTACCATGTTTTTGAATGATGAACTGATTATATATACTTGTTGATGATTTACAGCTATTCATATAGATTTATGACATGTTTTAATATGAAAACCCTATCAAATGACATCCAGATGCCTTGCTAATTTTTATATAGATCGAAAATGATATTTTAGAGATGGGTTTCAATTTTCAGAATTTTTTGAGCTTATGTGGATTATATAGGAATTATCTAGTGAAGAAAATGTTATTTAGTTAAAAATTATTCACAGTTAAATAATTAATGGTTTAGGTTTTAAAATTAATATATGTTAGAAAACATATTAAAAGTGATTTTTTGAAATTTTTATACGATTTTCCTATGTGTTTTAACGGATATATAAAATTATTTAAGGTGTGAGACTTAAATGTTTTATATATTTATAAAAAGGAGAAAGGGTATTTTATAAATGATTCGAAATTGTTAATTCTGTAAATTGGCATAGTTTTAGAAAAGGGAAACTTGAAACCAATCATAATTTGATAAATAAGGCATGTTAGGTACAATGAAATGGTTTAAAAGGGACTAATCTACATGGTTTTTACTGTTGCGATGCTTTCGGCACCAGGCTTTCACCTCCTTGCCTTCGCCTTCGACTCCAATGAAACCAGTGCACATGGTATCAGGTAACTGTTACATAGTGAATCGACTATGGGCGGAGGTATAGGGTCAAAATCAGGGGTTCCAATGCTGTTAAAGCGATACTTTACTTTTAGATGAAAATGTGTCTGCTTGCTTTCGATTGAATAGCTTTCAACTTGGTTGACTTTCGACCAGCTCAGATGTATGACGACCAGTAAATCCGTACCCTTTGAATCGACAATAATCCACACATGTACGACCCAAAAATCACAAACTGGCGGAAAGTCAAGAGAAAACAAAGAAGAGAGAAGAAGAGAAGAGAAGAAAGAGAGAAGATAGAACCAAACAGAACAATACAGAAACTCACAACACAGCAGAAAATATATAATATCATATCAATGATCTTTACAAAACAGAAACTGTATATATACATACATATATCAGGGTCAACAATCAATCAACAGTTATCAGCTTGAACAGTTATAATAACCCGTCCTCACAAATGCCGATATAACAACTAAGCACAGCAGATAATTAATAATCAAAACAGATACGAATATACGAAAATGAAGATCTCTAGCTCTCCTGCTGAAGCTCCAAAGGCATCAAATATAGACCTATAAATATACTCGGTCTGACCCGAGCATTGAAAGGGAAGACGCCAGGATCATTCTGGTAAATCAGTATGAGAAACACACTCAACTGAATTTATTAAATTACCAAACTTTTCCTTTATCAAAACAAAAGTATCTCGTAAGACAAGTCCATACATAAACACGTTCATGTTTTTACCTTACGATAACTAAAACATTTCATATCAAATCATGTTATATTATAGTAGTGTCTACTATATACAAATAATATTAATCATAGCCGAAATTTTTACATTGGTTAAATTCTAGCATATAGCCCGATTGGGTAATACAATCAAAATGGCAAACACGTAGTGGAGTTTGGATTTTCATACAAATGACCAGGTGAAGGGACTACCTTCCGGCAGTACATCTCTAGAAGAATGTACCGAGGACCATCACAAAGGATCCTCTACCAACACAAGACCGGCCCACCTCTATAACTAGATGGTACTGAATATATCATCCTCCAGTCGTTACCGACCTTTACCGAGGGCCCTCATAGCATACAAACCACTATAATCAGATACACAACGTCATAGTATGTAGATATATCTAGAAGAGGATGATCATATCCTACTAGGGAATAACCCACTTAGCCTTGTCGCATCTAACCCTGTATTGGTCATTTCCGGTTGATGAGACCTGAGGTAACGATTACCATTCACAATCACATATCACATCACTTTGAATGCCACACGGCCATTTCCGTTGACCACTAATTGCCTTTCACAAAAATACAACCCTTAAGCTCATACGACTCAAGGAGGGTGTTAACCTAAGAGAAGTTGCCTTCTCCGCCGCCACTGATATACGTTTGTAAAAACCAATGTACGTAATCTATAGAAATGCAATGTCAAACAAACATCCATACAAGTTGTTCAGGAACGGGACAAACCGAAGGTACTTTCCTACCACATCCTGTCGGGAAATCCCTAGGATTAGTGGCGAATAGTCCTTGCATTGGATATTTCATAATGAAGAGACCACTGCTACTGGATGAATATTGGGATTTTAACCCCAAACGATCAACAATCGATCTTCCACTATGAAAATCCAAAAATCATTATCATCAAAGCAACCTATACAATCGTCGCATATACGTTGGTCCGAAGTGGTTTTCAGATAAATCCGATCCTGGTCTCTTCGCACCAACAACGCCAAAGCGTTTCTCAACCTCACACAGAAACTAAGTCTCGTAGACTTATCACGTCTCCAACTTTCAATTTGCTATCCTTCGGGCCAAGAAGGAAGCTTGATAGATTTGAGTAATACTCCACACTATATGAATCAACATCCTCAACACAAACGATAATCAAGCCTACGCAGAAGGCAATGTACTAAGTGTACGACTAAATAGTTCCCACATCAAGTCAAGGAACTAAAATTTGGCAAACGTTTGATAGCCGGCTATTTAACTATCAAAGAAAGCAAACAAATATTTAGCACCATAACAATCACTAGGCCCTTTTAATTAACCTTTTATTAATTAAATTATTTGCCAAATATTCACTTCAAATTATCTTTAAAAAATATATTCTCAAACCATTTTAACATTGGAAAACATTTCTATATACTTATTTAATAATAAGTAATTCACAAATCATTTTCAACACTTAGAAAATATTAAATATACTTAAATTAGGATTAAGTATATATTTATTCTTTTAAGGAAAATATTCTCTTAAACACATTTATTTGGGTCCAAATGAATGTTGCGCAAAACATCGTTACGACAACCCAAAATCACTAGTATAGGGATTTGAAAATAAGATATATAAATTCCAATACTACACAAAAAAAAACATTTCCTTTCGAAAATCATTTACTATAACAATAGTATTATAGTCCATCATTTCCTTAATTCCCGAAAACGTCTATTTCAACAATGAATGTTGAAATCTTTGGTTTCAATACTTAACACATTTTAAAACAACTTCAAACCATTTAACTCCATTTTAAAATATCACTTTCCAAAACATTTCTTTAATATATTATTCACTGTCCAAAATCGTGAATATAAGTCGTTTACCAAATTCAGCACTTCCACATATTTAATTAAAGGATTATCCACCGTCCAAAATCATGGATATAATTCCTTTAATATACTTTTATACTTAACTTACCAAATTCAATCAATTTTGAATTTATAAATCAATGTTTATAAATTCATATTTATATATTATAAAAACTTCAAGTTATAAAATCACTTTATTTACAAATTCTATTATATCTCATTTAATTGCCAAATCGAAATTATAAGCAAATATAAATCTCTTATTTACAAAATTCATTCTTTTAAACTTCATTAATTATAAATCTATAAATCTTATTTACGTATAAAACCCATTTATAACATCAATTTAACAATTATAAAAACTCCTTTATAACTCAATTATTCTAATTTATAAAAATTCAATTTTATATATCTTCTTTATAAACCATTTGTATTAGTCAAAAATCTCAATTTAAACCATTTTACAAAATATTTAACTTCACATTCCAAAAATCATATTCTGGTTTTATTTAACAAAAACCATAATTTTTATAACATAAAAATGATAATTTTTATTTATTTAAAATGAATCAATTCCAAAATTCAATAAAATGTATACTTTCAAAAATCACTTTAAAATCCTTTTAAATTTGGAAATCATCACTTTAACATTTTTAGATTCCAAAATATAGGCCCAATGCTGAAACAGCACTAAATACATCAATCACGGCATCCAAAACATCATATATCATATGATAACAGCATATATCATAATATCTGTAAATAAATAAATACGAGTGAGGAATCCAGTTGGATCCCTCCAACCTGTCACCTGCAACAAATATACACATTAGAATATGTGTACAATGTCTGCTTCGAGGTAGACGCGCGTACAAAGGGTCATCGGCTCATACACGGGAGCGTATAGGGTCATCTACACCACTAGGCATGTATATATTCAAATACCAATCAATATATCATATATCATCCAAAACAATCATCAACCATCATAAATAATATTTATCCTCACTTATATAAAAATATTACTGAGTCAGAAAGAGTGAGTTGTACTCACATTGCTTGTAGTCGTCGCGATAGCGATTTATTCCGATTAAAATTAAACGCGTATTTAATTTCAACCAAAATTTTTACTAGCTCAAATAAATCCCAATCCAGCTGCATAATGTAGTGCTCGTCAATACGAACCCAATGAAATTCATTTCGTGCAAACCGGGCCTCATATGAAAAAGTTATGGCATTTTAAAATTTGTACGAATTTATATAATATAAATTTACACATTTATTTTATTTTTCAAACCCTAGTCAATCCTGGCCACACGATTTGCTTGATTAACATCTGGCCATGTATGCTTTTCTTCCTCCCCCATCAGGTTTCGTACGCATCCGAACCCATTGAAGCTGCCACTAAACCCTAATCAACGTGCCTTCTACTTCGATCTTTACGACGATCAAAAGCCACTGTGTCGAAGTCCATCACGAGAGCCACCTTCAGCCTGAGGCACGGCGAGCTCGGTCAGCGCATTGCTTCGAAAAACATGCACGACCTAATGATGAACGCGGCCAATTTTCCACCTCTACGTCACGTTTTACGATGATCCATCCTATGGATTAAAGATCTCGTCTAGCTCTACAAGTTTGTAGTTGAGAGTTTTAGATAATTGTTGATGGATTTTGAGACATTAAGAGGAGAATTATCGTGCATTTCTGGCCATAGAAATTGAAAGTGGCAGCTAGGGTATGAAACCTCAGGGTTTGTGAAAAAAGGAAAAAATGAGGGGCTTCTTTAGAAAATTTACGAGCACTATTCATAAGAAAAAATTTCGACCTCGAAACGAAGAGTGCCACCGGGCGTTTATAACGTTTTATCCCTTTTCCGAATGCAATAGAATATACATCAAAAGCCAATTCGATTGTATTTGAAAGACAGGATTTCAAATCGAATTATTTTAAATCCAAAATTAACTTAAACCGTTTTCTACGCGTTTTAGCTTGCCCCGGACAAACCGTAAATTCGATTGACACGAAATTTGAAATCTTACAATAATATAACATTACGGATTTGATGAAACTAGTTTCAGCGAAATCCGAGACTGTTTGAAAAATGACTATTTTTACACGTCAATAAAATATTAAAATATTCAATTTCTGTAATTTAACTTTTAATTCAATTTTAAAAGTTTTGTAACATCATTCTAATTCAACTAGTATTTAATTCAACTTTATAAAACATTTTCATTCACATTAAATCCAATTTTCAATTACTTATGCAATTTCAAATATTAAATTAACAATTTAATTATCCAATTAAATCACTATGTTCGAAATATTATTTATTCAGCTTATAAACTTAACTTTTAAATATTTCAAATTAATTAAATATATGAATTTCAAATAACTGAAATTCTGGGTCGTTACAAGATGGTTTTAAAGAAATTGTTTCAATTGGGTTGCGCCTTTGTTTTTAAATAAATGCTATGGAGTGGATCGAAATCCCTGACTTCCTCTTTCTACCTTTCGACTCAGATTAGTTTCGAAAGGGTTGCTTTGCTTTTCTTTGATTTTAACTTGGACACTTCTCTAATGCTTTCAAAGAGATGGTTTCGACACCATCACTTCTTTACTTAAGAATGATTTTGAAAGGAATGCTTTCGAATTTAATGGGTTTTTGATCCTTATGCTCTACATGATGGCATAATCCAAATAGTTTCAACTAAAATGGTTTTCAAAAGTTTCGAACGAGTAAAATTTTGAAAGGTTTCACCATGTTTTAAAATTGAACCTAAGTTCTTTCGAAAAGATTGTGTTTATAAAGGTTGATGCATTTGAAACATCTTAAAGAAAGGTTTAGAAGGTGTGATTCCCAATGGTTTGGAAGGAGTCAAAGGGAAAGTTTTTCTGATTGTTTCAAAAGGGTTGAAAGGAAAGGTTTTTCCAATGCTTTCGAAAGGCATGGTTCAAAGGTTTTAAAAAAGGATGTCTAATGTTTTAAAGCTTTTGAAGGGAAGGTTTTTTCAACGACTTCGAAAGGGTTTTAAGAATGGTTACGAAAGGAAGGTTTTGGCCTTTTGGCCTAGGCCAGACAAAGGGTTTTACTTGGTTTTGAAAGGAGTGCTTTCAATAGATTTAAAAGCGGTATTTTCAAAGGATTATATGTTTTCATCAACTAAGATTTGGGTAAAGTATATATAACATGGCAAGGTGATTTTGAGTAAAGCATAGATTGTATTTTTTTTTCCTTGCGTAAGTTTGATTTAAAGATTTTAAATCACTCTGAAACGGTTTTTAAGGAAAATTTCCCTAAGTCAAATGACCCTGATATTAGAATATCAGATCGGACTGGTATAGGGTCACAACTTGTAAGTTAGCTATTACTCCCAGTTAATTTTGTTTAATATTCCGATATGTAAGGGCTTTTCATAGGTAGGACTAAAATTATGGTTACACACAGAAGGAATATATGTTTGTATACAGATAGGTTATTGGTGAGGCTGCAAAACCATTAGGATCAGGTGACCTAGGGAGAAGATAAGTTAGGGACAGATTATCTAAAAGAGAAGTATTTCATAGACAGTTAAGGACAGATCGTCCATAAGAAGAGTGTCTAATAGATGTTAGATAAATTTGGTTTATATTGTGTAGTAAGACTGAGTAAGCCAAAGGTTAGCACTTAGCCAAACTAAATTATGGTTTTCAGATAGATGGTCCATTTATTACTTGATATGTTTGTTTACATGATAATGCCTCACAGTTTTAACTAGTTTTGGTTGCAGGAAAAGATTTGAGAAAGATATGTGTTAACAGGATTTAAATGAGGGGAAACCCATTCTGCTAAGCGACATGGTCTCACTTAATATAAATTACCGAGATGGATAGTATTATTCACACTAGGCTTTATGCTTGACTCAACGTTTCTATTTCCTCTTGAACTCTTGGGTGCTCAAAATTGATTTGATTAGGCTAAGGGTTGAGGTTTTTAAATTTTAGTAATTTTGGTGAATAAAGCTTCCGGAAACGAGCAGGTGGATGATAGATAGCTAATTAGGAGTTACAGTTTATTCTGTATATTTCCACTGTGTGTATTAGGCCAAACATGACTATGTCAACTGTGGTCAACCGAGGGGCATCATCATATGTCGCTCTTGTCTTATTTTGTAATTGATGTATTTAATCATTGCTTAGGAAACGTTAAGGGTTTAAGTAACATGGTTATGAATTATTGTTTTGAAATATAATTAGTAAAATGTTGTTTTTGAAGTCTATGATTTTTTTCATATTCAAGTGCTTCTGCTATTATGGATACCATTAGCTAGCATTACAGTATTTTGTTACCAGAAGTTAATACTAGCGATGATTGTAGCATTTATAGCGCTTAGCTTTTGGCCTTTAGATACGATATGTTACAACTTGGTATCAGAGCATATGTTTATGAAAAACTTTAAACTAAAAATGGTTTTTAAAACATAATCTTAAGGAATTAGAGTAATATTGGGGTATGGGATAACGCTATCGTAACGTATTTGTATTTGCTATATGCAAGTATATCTCTAGTCTCATATCTTTGTTAGGTTATTCTTCTATATCTTATGAGGTTTGAATACAGATATGTATGGTAGAAGAGGAAGAGCTAACTCAGGAGGGGATTGTTGAATATGCGCTTATATGATTTTTGTTTGATGATAATAAACATATATACATTCGTTTAAATGTATTTGTTAATGTACTATTTATTTTAACAGATTAAATAAATATTTGTTGAATAAATTAAATAACACAGAATTTGAATTCAAACGAATATTTTATTCAAAGAAATATTTATTACAATTTTGAATAGTACAATTTCAAGCTCTCACTATAATTATACAACTTTGATTACAATTACATCACATATCACATTTACAGTTGACCTCACTACACATCACTCACACTCGTATTTTAATCTTCAACTTCATTCCAGTTTGAATCCAGCATCTGAGCAAACTGCAAAAATATTCACTAATGCAGTAAAATTGAAAATAAAATATTTTTGCAATATAAATTAAAAGATGGTTTTTGAAAATAATTTTTGCCTCAGTTATTTGGGTTGTTCGTCATAATTTAAATTTGAATTCATCATACACGAACAACTTGTGACATACACAGTGTATTACTGTATATGCCACAAGGCCGTGCACGCCGATATATACACTTGATAATGCTACAGGGACAGGTGAGCACAGGTCAAACCCAAATGAAAAGCCGGGTTCAACTCACATGCAATATATCATGACACGAGCACAAGGTCAAACCCGAGTTTTTAAAACTGGATTCAACACAAGGCTACAAAAAAAAAAGAATGCAAAGCTTAGACTTCAAGATTGCACCAATGGAAAACATGTCACTGCATCATGAATGTCATCACAGTCATCACAATGAACACTTATACTCAATGCAACATGATCAACTCACATGTGTGAAGCCATAAGAGAATGCAAACTACCAACTACATGCTGGAGTACAAAGAAGACAGTGGCAACATCAAAATAAAAAAATCAGCTGCAACATGAAGAGAGTCATATGTGCAAAGGTCAGACCAAACATGAAGGCTACATGAAGTATGCAAGTTCAACCTCTTCATTAAACAACCAAACCAACATGATACTGTTCAATATCCAAGACTCAAGAATGCATCACCATGACACAGTTCCAAACTATATAGAGATGTGACAACCAAGAACTCAACGAACCAGACACAACAATGCACAAGTACAGGGAACAACCAAATCAACTGCAAGAACTCAAAGTGTACATGGAACAATGCAACAGTATCGAATACAATATGCACAAGCGAAGAACCAAAGTCAGTGGCAAACTACACAACTACAAGTACGGAGAGACTACAATATCAAGGGCAAGTGCACAACTAGATCAAAGTACAACATATACTACAATGAATACAGGCAGTGCAACAGAGCTATTCCAGACCAGGGCATATTGAAGCAACACTCAAGTAAACACTATAGGCCGTAACAGTAGCAAATCAAACCATACCAGTAAACCAATGAACCAACACAAGCATACACACACACACACATACATATGCATGTGTATACATGAGGAAGGTTACAGATTAAATCCCAAATGCACAGTAATGCAATGTCACAACAAACATGGACTACAACGCAAACCAGGCATAAGTTCAACAGAGAAGCAAATTCAGAGTAGTAAACAGGTGAAAGTGCAACAGGGAACACAAGACAGTGGCAAATGTATATATATCAGAGCTGAATTACGCAGGGGCCAGAAATTCAAGAAGCCAAAGTCAACAGTAAAATGACCGAAGTCATATAATGAACAAGTCAAAATCGAGGTAGCAAAGGTAATTGACGAAGTTAAAAATCAAGCCGTGATCATCACAATTCAAAACAATATTGAACGAGTCAATAATCAAAACCGTGTCAACCAAGCCGTGGGAAGCAAGTAACAAAATTATACGCATATGAAAAAGTCAATCAAAATCGCAAGCATCCAAGCATAAACGATCGGCCGAGATAAATTCAAATATATATTTGAACGAACGCAAATCTAGGGTTACAAACCCTATATAAACCATCATCATCGGCAATCTAAAATCCATCGAATTCAAGCAAGCATAGAATCAGTAAAAGCAAAAGCATATAATTACATACCAAAGTAAGGAAGGAATTCGATCAACGAAGCAGCCGCGTAAGTAACGAGGAATCAATCGATCAATGCGACACGCAAAACATCACTGGATCGATCGAATTAAAGCCGGCGACTTCAAGCCCTAATTTCCAGAGTAGAGAGAACGAAGCAAAGCCCTAATTTCAGAACTAAGAAAGGAAGCAGGCCGACAATTGTTTTCACAGAGCAAAATAATTTAAAGAAGACAACGGGCTAGAGTGAAATAAAAGGGGGCCGGCTTTATTCATTTTAAAAGGGCTTTAGTTTTTGAGTTTATTGTTAATTAGGGTTTAAGTGTTTTTAATTGTTGTTTTTTGTTTTTACTTTTCGAAACAAAACTTTGTAAATCACCACCTAGGGTTTAGGTAGTGTCAGATTGTCTAGTTAGAATTAGTTCAGTGAGCAGGGTGTGCGAGTTTGCAGAGCTCTATAGGCGGGAGCAGAGTTTGCGAGTAAGCGAAGCTCTATAGGCGGGAAGCAAAGTTTGCGAGTAAGCGAAATTCTATAGGCGGAGCAGGGTGTGCGAGTCTAGTAGAGTGTTTGTAAGCGGGAGCAAATGTTTGCGAGCAGGGTGTGCGAGTCTAGTACAGTGTTTGTGAGCGGGAGCAAGTGTTTGCGAGTCTAGTAGAGTGTTTGTAAGCGAGATACTGTTTAATTCTAATAGAAATCTGGGAATGCAGCAGTAGGCAGGGGTTGCCGAAGCTGGTTAAATTTTGTGTGTGATTTACTTTTTCAGCATATTTATTTCTGCATTTTGTTTCTGTCAAGAAAATTTGCTATAACCCTATTCACCCCCCCCCCCCCACCTCTAGGGTTAATCTAGATCCTACAGGGATAGCACCGATGAAAATGCCAGACCTAATATAAGGAGAACTAGAGGTCAGGCATAAGCAGAGAATATAGGTGCTGGAGTCATGCAAGTGGATATGGGAGCTATGTTTAGTTTTTGTAAATATGATGCAAGCTGGAATTGTAGCTGGAGTGGTAGGAGGAGATGTTGTAAGAGCAGCAGTTCCAGAAGTTCTGGTAGTTAACGATTATGCTAAGTTGAGTAGAGATTATACTAAGCTTAGAGGGAAGCCGTTTACTGGAACCGAGATGCTATCGAGGTAGAAAACTGGTTGTTGCACTATGAAAGGATTTTTGTCGACTTAGGCTCAATGATGAGCAGAAAGGGAGGCTTGCTTCTAGACAGCTTCAGGGGCAGCTTATTTTGGTGGAATGGTGTGATTGTAAGTATGGTAAAGAGACGATTACATGGGTAGAATTTAAAAGGAGGTCCCAGAAGAGGTTCATGTCAGTAACAGAGCAGTCTGTTTTGATCTGAATGTTTGTTGAATTGGAAAAGGGAGAAATGACTGTTTTGGAGTATGCCAGTAGGTTTGAAGAGCTAGCCAGATATGGACATGCTTCAATGGTCATGGTGATTAAGAGGAATGAAAAGTTTATCAAGGGATTAAAGCCTGAGTTGGCCAAGGCTACCTTACCGCATATTAGAGATCACTATGATGTGGTTGTGGTGATGTCTTTAAGGCACGAGGAGATGCTTGCTGTCACGAGAAGAGTAAGGTGAAGAAGGTCCAGGTTGGTTAAGGCCAAAGGAGGAAGTTCTTCCACTAGAAGGGTGCTCAGAAGGGTGGAGCAGCTAAGAAAGGAAAGTCTAAGGTGACTATACTAAGCTTATAGGGAAGCCATTTACTGGAACCAAGATGCTATCGAGGTAGAAAACTGGTTGTTGCACTATGAAAGGATTTTTGTCGACTTAGGCTCAATGATGAGCAGAAAGGGAGGTCTGCTTCTAGACAGCTTCAAGGGCAACCTTATTTTGGTGGAATGGTGTGACTGTAAGTGTGGATAAGGAGACGATTACATGGGTAGAATTTAAAAGGAGGTTCCAGGAGAGGTTCATGTCAGTAACAGAGTGGTCTGTTTTGATCTGAATGTTTGTTGAATTAGAAAAGGGAGAAATGACTGTTTTGTAGTATGCCGGTAGGTTTGAAGATCTAGCCAGATATGGACATGCTTCAATGGACATGGTGTTTAAGAGGAATGAAAAGTTTATCAAGGGATTGAAGCCTGAGTTGGCTAAGGCTACCTTACCGCATATCAGAGATCACTATGGTTGTGGCGATGGCTTTAACGCACGAGACATGCTTACTATCAGGAGAAGAGTAAGGTGAAGAAGGTCCAGGTTGGTTAAGGCCAAAGGAGGAAGTTCTTCCACTAGAAGGGTGCTCAGAAGGGTGGAGCAGCTAAGAAAGGAAAGTCTAAGGTGATTTGTTTTAAGTGCGACATAAAGGGTCATTTTTCCACTGATTGCCATACTGGAAAGATGAAAGAAGCGATCAGGAAGAACATCAGGTGCTTCAACTGCGATCAGATAGGCCACTATAAGAATCAATGCAAAGACCCCATTAAGGATGGAAAGGGAAAGTTCTACGCATTGGAGCCTGCTACTTCGAAGCCAACAGCTCAGGAGAAGGGAAAGGCAATTTTAGGAGATACGCTTCAGATTCATGATAAGTCTTTTGGCATTCTATTTGATACTAGTGCATCGCATTCTTATATATCTAGATTTTTGATAGATAAGTTTAACCTAGAACCCACATATTTAGTTACTTACGAGTTGCGAATCCAATAGGAGGGTATGCAACTCTAGGATTGAGATATGACCAGTCCGAGTGTAACGACCCGAAATTTTCTAACCCGAAAATTCCAGATAGTTATGAAAAAGAAGAAAGAGATAGAAGAAGAAGAACAGAAACAATAACATCTCACATTCGCAGCGGGTAAAATATAATAATAAATAATAACAGTTGACAAAAGAATACTATATCTGTCGCTTAAATTTAATACATCAGAGTTTCACATTTATATACAGTCACTGAACATTTACAATTATCATGTCTCAGATTAACAATAATATCAATACAGCGGAAATATTCTATACGATATTGCCATTCAGCTCGCCTCCTGAGCTCCAGTACGTAACTACCTGAAAATCTGTAATACTCGGTCTCACCCGAGCATTACGTCAAAGTAACACCCGGGTCAGGCTGGAAAATAGCGTGAGTAAATCCAACTAACATGGAATACCAAGCAATCAACTTATATAAAACCCGGGATAACAAATATCAATTAACAAATTCGCAATTTGCTATAGACAACACTTATTCCACACATAAATTTTCTAGGTACCAGACTCAGATAAAATAGACCAATTTTCTTAAATCATTTCATTCCAGCTTTTTGGTTTCACAAATCAATTTACAAGTCACACTTTTCCATAGTCATAAATTATTTTCAAAATAAGTACTCTATGTGCCAATATTTAGATTAAATAATCCGATTCATTTTAATCCATTCATTCCAACCTATCAATTTCACATATCAATTTATAAGAAATTCGAAGTGGTTTCGGGCATCTTCCCAATACCCGATCCCGGCCTCTTCGAGTCTCATGTCACCCTAACCCAAGTTATCCAGATGAAATACGCGACATTTCATATCAGAGATATCAATTCAATCAAAGCAACCAATACCAATCAATCGTCCATAAGCAGAGCTTAATTACATACGAACCAATTCAGTTGATTCTAATTAAATTTCAATCCTCAATCGCTTAGATTCTCTCAATAATTAATTCCAAATCATTTTATTAATCAACTCTTCCATATTTATTCATCTTAATTAACAACCTTGAATTAATTATCTTCCAATTCCATTCATGTAATTTCTTTAATTAATCTCACGATATTAATTTTTTTCTTACCAAATAAATGAGTAATCTTTAATTACTTCATTAATTATATAAATTACTGATTTTCAATTATATTACAATTATCTTAATCTAAAATTAATTACATTAATTAAAACTATCCATTTAATCATCTTAATTAATCTCTTATTTAATTTCACAGTAATTGTATTTTATTAACTTCATTAAATAATTGTTTATCAAACTTTCAATTGATTATACTAAATTACTTACTCTTAATTAATTAACTTACAACTTCACTTATTAATTAATTCAAACCCTTAATTACTAAAGTAATTAACCCAAATCATTAATTAATTAAATTAATTAATTGTCCACTTTAACCGTTTTTTTTAAATAAAAATAAAAATAAATCCAACTCTTATATATTTCAATAACTCAGGGTACCAAAATATTCAAGCACACCACATCATTCAAACTTCCAATTTCCAATAATATCCATCACAGAATATCCATCACCCAATATATATATTATGCTATCATATATAATATAGCACCTCAAACAGACCAATCATTCAACCAATTATTTAAATTTAACCATTTAAATTTAAATAGAAATCCAAAAGCGTGAGTTTTACTCACCTTTGCTTTTTATTTGTTATCCACCTCCAAAATTGCCTGGACTTCCCCATGATTTTTGACCTTGTACAATATTATATTATATAAAATTTTATTAATATTCAAACAATAGAATAATCAATTACTGTTCAATAATTTAATTAACTGATAGTTTTAAACCAATTCCTCCTTTAAATAAATTAAATTTTAATAACTTTTTAAACATTTAAAAAAAAATCCAATATATTTTCCAAAGTCATGTATATTTATATAAACCTGATTTTTAAAACTTTCCTCTCAGCAATTTCTCTAGCTATGAATCTAAATTATATTTTTTTTTAAATGTAAATACGATTCTATTATTTCTTTAAACTCGGAGACAAAAGAATTCAATTGCTAACACATCTACTGAAATTAATAAATATCAATTACCCAAATCCACATCCCCTTCAAGACAGTGCATCGCCAGAAGCCTCCTCGTTCGCACAGCCAGGAAGCAAGGTGTCCCAATCCTACCCAAAGTCACCGCCTTCAATACCCTAGCGCACCGCGACCACCCAGTACACCCGCGTTCGCCGTCCAAGTCCGTGAGCCCAAACCGCACTTGTGTTGCCGTGAATCGAGCTCCAGCTAGCAATGCCTTCCCTCATTCAACGGCCAATACCCCAACGCGATTTATCTCCCCTCCCTTAGAACGTTGCCGAGTTTGCTAGCAAAAACGCCCGCCTCCCCTTTTGTTTTTTTGTTTTTATATATCGGGAACTGGAAATCGCGATCTCCTTGAAGAGAAAGGGAGAGGGCTGGGTTTGATTGCAGTGGTTTGAACGATGTTTGGGAAGAGTAGATATTCGATTGTAACAAACTGGGAAGGAGAAGAGGTAAGTTTTTTTTTCTCGAGAATTCGTGCCTTCAGGTTGAAAATTAGCGAGAGTGGTTAAGGTATAGGTTTAGAAAAACTTCCTGCGTATGCTATTATGTAAAAAATCTCTGACCAAAAGTACTTTTAATTTTATTATATTATAAAACTTACAAACGTCTCGTTAAACACAACGCGAAATTTCGAACCCCGTAACAGACATGCCGCCAGGCGATTATAAGGTTTTACCCGCGTTCTGAACACAATGGAACGTGTTTTGGAGGCTAATTTGAACGTATGCGCGAGTTACGGAAATAAACGATCAAATTTAAATTAAATCGATTAAAATAGTTCTACACGTTTCGAGCTGCCAGGGTCAACCGACAACTCCGATTTCTACGAAAATTGAAATCCGATAATAACTAACTATTACAGATCCAATGGAACTGGTTTCGTCGAATTTCGAGACTATGTCTCGGAAGGCTATTTTTAAATTCCAATTTAAACGATATAATTTCAAAACTGAATAAATTACCTTTAAATTAAATTTCAAACACTCTATTATTTTCAATATCATCATTATAAATTTTATAAGCCTCCAAATTAATTTAAACGGGCTTATAATCTTAGATTCAACAATTTTACCCAATTTCAACAATTAAATTCAATTCTTAAACCATATAATTCAATGATTTAATTATCAAATAAATATTGATATCTGGAATTCAAGTTCAAATTAACTTTAAATATTTAAAATCGATTAACTATTCCAATTTAAATTGCTAAAAATTCCAGGTCGTCACATTCCTCCCCCCTAAAAGAATTTCGTCCCCGAAATTATTAGTTAGGAAGAATGGACCAATCCCTTTTACCTTTTCTCCAAAACTAACAGGTTTATCAACTTGCCACGATATCTTTTATCAAAGATTCACTATTACCTCAACTAACTTCCAAAACCCTTCATAGTTTCAAATACTACCCTTTTTGTTCGATCATTTAAATTTAAATTTAACCAACTTTTGAATTATCAAAATTTTCTCAAAATTTATAACTCCCTAAATTTCTGAAAAATTTTGCCAGCGTCTCCTTTGCGCGGCTAGCTTGGTACAACTACAAAAGGCCTCTACGGGCTTCCAATTTCCAAAAAGAAAACAGAAAGCCAAGTGGCTAGATCAAAAACCCAATCCAATTCATACGGAATTTAAAATACATACCTTTTTGTCGGGTAATACACATTTATCTTTTGGAATCAAATCCAACTTTCTTTTCCCTTCTTAATACCTGCATATCTTATTTAACAACAATATATAATTGTAACCTTTCAAATCATTTTCACTTTTTCTTATAGAAGCTTGCACATATACTTCTTTGCAAATTATTTTCCCCACTTTATGCGAATTCAATTCGTCCTCAATTATGAATATTAAATTTTATTTTTTATTTACAACTGATTCACATTAGTTTCATCTACTAATTTACATTAGTTTTCCAATTTGAAATCGATTTGTCGTTAACCATTTTTTCTCAAAAATTTCCAAAAATTTTCTAACTCCCAAAATTTTCGAAACTTTTTGGCAGAGTCACCTTTGTACGGAGGAGTTTTTATAATTTGCTAAGAGATATAAATATATATACATCGACCCACCCGGTCGGAAAAAGCAAAAACAGTTCATATTTCCTATTTTTATTGCGTAGGCGTACCTTATTTAGCATTTTAAGCAAGCAGCTTATTAATTTTAGCAATTTGTGCATCCAAATCCAGCCAAACGGCCTTCGAGTACCTGTACTTCCTCAATTTAAACATATAAGTACCATATATATGAAATTTATAATATTTGTCTTACTTTAAACAACTGTAACACTGGAATTCTAAAAGAATTCATTACAAATAACTTCCACAAGCAATTTATATGTTTCCAAAACCAATTGCATTGCTTTCAACTAATTCATAAGCCGTTTCATTCGATTTTAATGGTTCACCACTCAATTTCTTACATCCAATTGGTTTTTAAATCCAAACAAGCTCATATTCGCTCCAATTAATTCTAAAACGAATTTATTTAGTCCCTATCAATTCACAGAAACTTAATTACTTTTATTTACGTCATACGACGATTCATTCAATACAAATTCGATAATATTCGCTTAATAGAGTATCTATTTTAGTTATAACTACTTCAAATTAATTTCAACTCATTCTATAATTAATTCTATTTCATTGCTAATTTATTTACCAACCATTCATTGCATTTCATTTTATCTCGGAATTGGATTCATTTAAAATGATTTATTTAACTTGGCGCATTCAATACTTATAAATTAATAACCATTTCCAAATTAATTTAATTAATGGCTTTCATCCTTATCCGAAACCAAGCTTCCATAAATTTTAATCTTAAGTTAAATTACTTTGACCTATTCCAACATCTAACTTATGTTTACCTCTATTTGATTCTCATTTAATCAAATTCCATCAATTTCAGTTAGCCCATCTATTTAAATTTTAATTTTAATTCACCTTCTCCATTTATCAAAATAATATCCAAGCACCTATGCCACCGAACTTAAGTTCAGTCTGATAATCCAATTCCCATTACAACTTTGGTTTAGTTTTTATGCAATCAGACTTCATTCAATTATTATTTAATTCAATTAACCCATTTTTAATTTTTAATTTATGTACTTAATTCATGTTCGAATTTATTTTATTAATACAAGGTCATTCTCAATTTATTTCTATTCACTTGAGGGTTTTGGTTTGCAACACAAACCATATCTATTATAATCGCTTCTATTATCCAATTTACTTGCAAATTTCATTAAATATTATTCAAATCACACCTAAATTTTATTTGTAATTCAAACCATCACTTTTTCCAATCCAACTTTATTTTATTTTTATTTTATAGCATCCTTACCTATTCAATTCATCAACAAGTCTAAGTCGAATTCTATTTACAAATTCTAATTCATTTCCAAACTCCATTATTAATTTACAATCCATTTATTTACCCAAGTTAAATTTTATTAACATACTCACTCAAATAATTATTTAGCCAATTAACTTACTTCCAATTTTATATCAAGATTCGATTTTATTATAAAGAATCGCATCATTTAAATTTTCCCGAGTCCAATTTTATTTTATAATTCCAGTTTGGATTTCCCCTTTATTTTAAAACTTAGAAATGCCTTTAAATTCAGATAATACAAATTAAAATAGCTCTTTATAAAAATACTTTTTATGACTCGATGTTTCAACCAGTCCATCTTTGTTCTCACAGAAATTCAGTCGTACGTTGATCAGGCGTAGAACTGAAAATCTATAAGTACTTTGTAAACCCGTTTCAACACCCAGTGAAAATACTTTTGAAAATAATTTTATTGAAAATATAGAAAACAGTTTTTGAAAATAGTGGAAATAACTTTGGTGAGAATGCTCTGGAAATCATCACCCCCATCCATGGTCGCAGTTAACCCGATGGTTACGTTGTCCTCCCGACAAATTCCACAGATAATTGTAGGCCTCCGTGCCCCTCGATTACACCATGGAACCCACGACAGATCGCAGCTACAACTGGGGTTACGTAGCTGTCACAGCAAAAACCCATATAACTGTAGGCATCAGCGCCATCGAATTTCGCTGCCAAAAATGAAACTTCTCCACTCCACTTGACCATAGATCCCAGTCTACCGATGTTGCGTTGCCTTCCCGACAAAATCAAGTGTAGACCGTTGGCACTCATCCTCTACACGATTTTCGCTATGGTCCCCACAGTAGATCGCAGCGACATCGAGTTACACTGTCGTCACAGCATAACCCAAATGCCTCTGTAGGCATCAACGCCATCGACTTACGCTACCCAATAGTCCTCAAGAACTAGTTTTGTCCGGACTCCTCACAGGATCAACTTTAGAACCCCCCCTTGGGGCTCAAGGCAGCACCACCCGGTGGCACTCCTGAGAAGTTCATTTCAAGGGAGCGCCTTTTTCCCCAGAGCCATCATCAAAACATTTTATACTATAAACATATAGTATCTTCAAATCATACACCTAGTATGATCTCATACAAGGCTCCTTTACACAAAATCGATTATTCCAAAATCGATCATTCTCAAACTAGGCTTTCCAAATTCAATATTGATTTTACCCAAAAATATCAAAAGCCCTTCCAAATCCAAAGGTTCTCAAAACCTTTTCCAAAATCCTCATAAGATCCTTTATATATATATCCAGATATATATTATTTTTAAAACTTTGGATCTTTTCAAACTTGTATAAAACTCCTTTTATTCTTCAAACACTTTCAAAAATATTGCTTCTGGCTATAGATTTACCAAGGGAAGATTTATCTTATATAACAAAGATATACAACTTTGTTTATTCGAATCAAATATTCAAATTTGATTACTCTTTTCAATATCAATTTCTTTTCCATTCACTTATCCACCTTTACATTAATCCCCATTTGGATTATCACTTCAATTCCTATCTCAGTTGGGTATTAAATCCATAACAGTTTGAACTCCGACCAGTTTATTTAGAAAATAGCTTGAAAAATTTAAAAACAAATAAGTAGTTGGAAAATAATTACTAGTTTTGTAAAATAGTTAGAAAATAGTTAACTAATCGTAGAATAGTTGAAAATAGCTGAATAGTTTCAAAAAATTTAGATAATTGTAAAATAGTTGTAAAATAGTAATTAATTTGTAACATAGTTGAAAAATAGTAATTAGTTTAGAAAATAGTTGAAAAATGGTTAAATAGCTTCAAAAATAATCGTAAAACAAGTATATAAAATAATTTGGCTTTAAGAAAGAAAGGTGTATATATTTAATAGCTTAGAAAAAATAAGTTTATATCAAAACAATTTATATTGAAAATAGTCAAGAGCCAATTGTTCACTTCCCCAACAATTCAATTTAAATCTCCATTTAACTTGACCCAATTCCAATTCAAATAACTCCAAATTCCATTGGACTTGATTAATTCCCAATTCAAGTTGAATCAATCTTGATTCCTTCCCAAATTTAAATCAAATTCTAGTTAGTTTTAATCCTGTTCAATTTTAATTATAATTTCATATTATTCCAATCAATTTGAACTATTATCAATTTAATTTCAGAATCCAAATCACTTCAATTTAATCCAATCCAATTTCCCATTTAAAATTTTTAAACTTATACATTTTCAATCACCAATCCAATTACTTCAAACCAAATTAAATTTTGAACTAATTCAATTTCAATCTTGAATTTAAACTACCTCGAATTATAAATTCGAGTTAAATTCTCAAAGGTTGATTTAACTTTTATTTGTTTTCAAAATTTAATTTATTATTCAATTTTATCTTCCAGTTTGAAGCCAGTTCTTAAACAATTTTAATTTACAAACTCCATTATTCAAATTTATTTTATTTATACAGTACCATTCACAATTTAAAGATTTTATCAACAATAGGATGATAACATCCAATTTATTCTAAAACATCCATCCATTTTCAATTTTAAAATCTCAAACCCGTTTTGAGGTCACACAAATTCCCAATTCAAATCAACCATTTAACTTTCCAAATTAAATTCCAATTTCATCTTGAAATTTCCAATTCTGGTTGCTTTTTCTACACTTGTTTAACTTCCCAAAGTTAAATTTCAATTTACTTAATCCAATCAACCTTACTCAATTTGAATTTCTGCTTCAAACTTCAAAATTATTTCCCTCTTATAAGCTCAAAACTTATACTACTTTGGGTTTTTTTTTTACATCACAATTCAGGGAAAAATCAAAACTCAACCTCTTAGAGTTTATTTCAAATTATCTTTGATATCATGTATATCCATACATATTTATTTCTTGGCCCTCCCAGTCATATTTTACATTTTTTAACCACCCTTGGTTTAAATTCAAATCAATTTTAAAACAACCCATTGTTTCCAACAAGTCCCAATTATCCAAATAATACTTATTTATTATTTCTCATTACTTTGAAACCAAATTCTCAAATTCTAGGATTAGATTTAGAATTTCATTTTTTTCAATTGCTTAAATTTTAATTTAGTTGTACTTCTATTTCTACTTGATTTAATTCCAATTCAAGACTTCAGTTTCAGTTTGAATCCATTTCAAACTTATCTTTATTTAATTTTAGTTTGGTCGTATTATATTACTTCTTAATTTAATTCTAATAATTTTACAACCAATCACCTTAATACTTATTAAAGGAAATATTGCTTTATATATCAAAATATATTTTATATAAAATCATTTAAAATCTTTGTATAAGAAAATAACAAGTACGTGCTCATATAGATATACTCAACTCATTCAAGAGTACTTTGGACTCTATTTAATGAGTAATTCCTACCAGAGCCAAGGTTCTCGCTTAACCCTTCTGCTCTGATACCAATTGTAACGACCCGAAATTTTCTAACCCAAGAATTCCAGATAGTTATGAAAAAGAAGAAAGAGATAGAAGAAGAAGAACAGAAACAATAACATCTCACATTCGCAGCGGGTAAAATATAATAATAAATAATAACAGTTGACAAAAGAATACTATATCTGTCGCTTAAATTTAATACATCAGAGTTTCACATTTATATACAGTCACTGAACATTTACAATTATCATGTCTCAGATTAACAATAATATCAATACAGCGGAAATACTCTATACGATATTGCCATCCAGCTCGCCTCCTGAGCTCCAGTACGTAACTACCTGAAAATCTGTAATACTCGGTCTGACCCAAGCATTACGTCAAAGTAACACCCGGGTCAGGCTGGAAATCAGCGTGAGTAAATCCAACTAACATGGAATACCAAGCAATCAACTTATATAAAACCCGGGATAACAAATATCAATTAACAAATTCGCAATTTGCTATAGACAACACTTATTCCACACATAAATTTTCTAGGTACCAGACTCAGATAAAATAGACCAATTTTCTTAAATCATTTCATTCCAGCTTTTTGGTTTCACAAATCAATTTACAAGTCACACTTTTCCATAGTCATAAATTATTTTCAAAATAAGTACTCTATGTGCCAATATTTAGATTAAATAATCCGATTCATTTTAATCCATTCATTCCAACCTATCAATTTCACATATCAATTTATAAGAAATTCAAAGTGGTTTCGGGTATCTTCCCAATACCCGATCCTGGCCTCTTCGAGTCTCATGTCACCCTAACCCAAGTTATCCAGATGAAATACGCGACATTTCATATCAGAGATATCAATTCAATCAAAGCAACCAATACCAATCAATCGTCCATAAGCAGAGCTTAATTACATACGAATCAATTCAGTTGATTCTAATTAAATTTCAATCCTCAATCGCTTAGATTCTCTCATTAATTAATTCCAAATCATTTAATTAATCAACTCTTCCATATTTATTCATCTTAATTAACAACCTTGAATTAATTATCTTCCAATTCCATTCAAGTAATTTCTTTAATTAATCTCACGATATTAATTTTTTTCTTACCAAATAAATGAGTAATCTTTAATTACTTCATTAATTATATAAATTACTGATTTTCAATTATATTACAATTATCTTAATCTAAAATTAATTACATTAATTAAAACTATCCATTTAATCATCTTAATTAATCTCTTATTTAATTTCAAAGTAATTGTATTTTATTAACTTCATTAAATAATTGTTTATCAAACTATCAATTGATTATTCTGAATTACTTACTCTTAATTAATTAACTTACAACTTCACTTATTAATTAATTCAAACCCTTAATTACTAAAGTAATTAACCCAAATCATTAATTAATTAAATTAATTAATTATCCACTTTAACCCTTTTTAAAAAAAATAAAAAAAAATCCAACTCTTATATATTTTAATAACTCAGGGTACCAAAATATTCAAGCACACCACATCATTCAAACTTCCAATTTCCTATAATATCCATCACAGAATATCCATCACCCAAT
Organism: Allium cepa; assembly: GCA_030765085.1. Classification (NCBI taxonomy): domain Eukaryota; kingdom Viridiplantae; phylum Streptophyta; class Magnoliopsida; order Asparagales; family Amaryllidaceae; genus Allium; species Allium cepa. The sequence continues at coordinate 377,189,302 of CM060942.1, read as the reverse complement.
ATATATATATATATATATATATATATATATATATTATGCTATCATATATAATATAGCACCTCAAACAGACCAATCATTCAACCAATTATTTAAATTTGACCATTTAAATTTAAATAGAAATCCAAAAGCGTGAGCTTTACTCACCTTTGCTTTTTATTTGTTATCCACCTCTAAAATTGCCTGGACTTCCCCATGATTTTTGACCTTGTACAATATTATATTATATAAAATTTTATTAATATTCGAACAATAGAATAATCAATTACTATTCAATAATTTAATTAACTGATAGTTTAAACCAATTCCTCCTTTAAATAGATTAAATTTTAATAACTTCTTAAACATTTAAAAAAAACATTCCAATATATTTTCCAAAGTCATGTATATTTATATAAACCTGATTTTTAAAACTTTCCTCTCAGCAATTTCTCTAGCTATGAATCTAAATTATATTATTTTTTTTTAAATGTAAATACGATTCTATTATATCTTTAAACTCGGAGACAAAAGAATTCAATTGCTAACACATCTACTGAAATTAATAAAAATCAATTACCCCAAATCCACGTCCCCTTCAAGACAGTGCATCGCCAGAAGCCTCCTCGTTCGCACAGCCAGGAAGCAAGGTGTCCCAATCCTACCCAAAGTCATCGCCTTCAATACCCTAGCGCACCGCGACCACCCAGTACACCCGCGTTCGCCTTCCAAGGCCGTGAGCCCAAACCGCACTTGTGTTGTCGTGAATTGAGCTCCAGCTAGCAACGCCTTCCCTCGTTCAACGGCCAATACCCCAACGCGATTTATCTCCCCTCCCTTAGAACGTTGCCGAGTTTGCTAGCAAAAATGCCCGCCTCCCCTTTTTTTATATTGGGAACTGGATACCGCGATCTCCTTGAAGAGAAAGGGAGAGGGCTGGGTTTGATTGCAGTGGTTTGAACGATGTTTGGGAAGAGGAGATATTCGATTGTAACAAACTGGGAAGGAGAAGAGGTAAGTTTTTTTTTCTCGAGAATCCGTGCCTTCGGGTTGAAAATTAGCGAGAGTGGTTAAGTTATAGGTTTAGAAAAACTTCCTGCGTACGCTATTATATAAAAAATCTCTGACCAAAAGTACTTTTAATTTTATTATATTATAAAACTTACAAACGTCTCGTTAAACACAACGCGAAATTTCGAACCCCGTAACAGACATGCCGCCAGGCGATTATAAGGTTTTACCCGCGTTCTGAACACAATGGAATGTGTTTCGGAGGCTAATTTGAACGTATGCGCGAGTTATGGAAATAAACGATCAAATTTAAATTAAATCGTTTAAAATAGTTCTACGCGTTTCGAGCTGCCAGGGTCAACCGACAACTCCGATTTCTACGAAAATTGAAATCCGATAATAACTAACTATTACAGATCCAATGGAACTGGTTTCGTCGAATTCCGAGATTATGTCTCGGAAGGCTATTTTTAAATTTTAATTTAAACGATATAATTTCAAAACTGAATAAATTACCTTTAAATTAAATTTCAAACACTCTATTATTTTCAATATCATCATTATAAATTTTATAAGCCTCCAAATTAATTTAAACAGGCTTACAATCTTAGATTCAACAATTTTACCCAATTTCAATAATTCAATTCAATTCTTAAACCATATAATTCAATGATTTAATTATCAAATAAATATTGATATCTCGAATTCAAGTTAAAATTAACTTTAAATATTTAAAATCGATTAACTATTCCAATTTAAATTGCTAAAAATTCCGGGTCGTCACATCGAGTTTGATTTGTTAGGTCTTGCTTTTGTTTGCAGTTTGCATGTGTTTGATTTTGTGGGGTTCTGAATTATTCTTGTCATGGATTGGTTAAGCGAATACGAAACTAGGATATTTTGCTATGATAGGAAATTATCGCTTAGGCACCCTGATTGTAGCGATATGATTGTTTATACCAGAGGAATCCTTAGCAGTGAGGTGAATGATTTGTTGGGTGTTATGAATTGGAAGATGAGCTGAATCAAGTTTTCGTGGTTAGAGAATTCGCACATGATTTTGAGCCCATAGTTAGATTGCTACTGAAATGAGCAATTGAGTTTTGGATAGATTTGGTGCCAGGAGCAGACCAGTGAGTGGGCAGCCAAGCATGATGACCCCTACAGAGATGAGGGAGTTGGAGGTGAAGTTCATGGATCTGGAAGGCAAGAGTTTTATCAGGTAAGTAGTTTTCCTTAGGAGCAGCCATAGTGTTTGCTAAGAAGCCAGAGGGATCATTGAGGCTTTGTATCGATTAACGTAAGTTTACTGAGAGAACGATTTAGAATCGATATTCATTGCCTCGAATTGAAGATTTGTTTGACCAATTGAGTGGAGCCAGGTTATTTTCCCAGTTAGATTTAGCAACAAGTTTCCATCAGCATAGAGCAGCAAAGGATAGTATAGCTTTGACGATGTTTATAACTAGATATCGATAACACGAATGGATAGTTATGTCGTTTGGACAGACTAATGCGTCGGAATTCTTCTTGAATATTTGATGAACCGAGTTTTTCAAGGCCACTTGATATGTTACTGGTTTTCATTTATGATATCTTGATATACCCTAAGGAGGAGAAGGCATTAAGTTCATCCTAGAGTGGTACTTGAGACGCTAAGGCAGGATCAGCTAATGGCGAAGTTTTCGAAGTGTCATTTCTGAAAAAAGAAAGTGAAGTTTCTTGGTCACGCAATCTCAGAAAAATGGTTATCAGCAGATCCAACTAAGATTAAAGTAGTGAATAGTTGGAGGAGACCCAAGATAGTAGTCGAGATAAAGAGTTTTCTTGGATTGGATGGATATAATCGATGGTTCACTAAGGATTTCCCACGGTTAGCAGCACCTATGACCAAGCTAACAAGAAAGGATGTGTTGTTCGTGTGGACCGACAAGTGTGACGAAGCATTCTAAATTTTGAAACACTTATTGATCCATGCACCCGTGTTGGTTTTTCCGAAAGGAAAGCAGGATTTGGTGGTTTATACTAATGCACATGGAACAGGATTAGGAACTGTGTTGATGCGAGAGGTAAGGTGATTGCCTATGCTTCAAGGCAGCTTAAACTGCATATTGCCAGATACTCGATGCATGATTTGGAATTGGTTGCAGTGATTTTTGCATTGAAGGTGTGAGACATTACCTTTTTGGAGAGAGTTTCGAGCTTTATATGGATCATAAATCATTGAAGTATTTGTTCTCTCAAAAGGAGCTGAACATATGACAACAAGGTCGTTAGAGTTTATTGCTGCTTATGATTTTAGGATTGAGTACACACCAGGGAAAGCTAATAAGGTAGCAGATACACTTAGCGGATAGTATCAGAATGCAGTGTTTACAATGATTGCTGAGTGGAAAGATTTGGAAGCCTTGACATCTTATAGATTTCAGTGGAGATCCAAGGGTAGGTCTAGTGAAGAGATTGTTATATTATCTTGTTTGGAAGCTTGACCAGTGATGATCGAAAGGATTGCTTCTAAACAAGAGGAGGATCCAGTCTTAGCTAAACAGATCAAGAAGTTAAGAGGTGGAACCTAGAACGATGACTTAAAGGATTTCAGTCCAGACAAGAATTGGTGGTTGAAAAAGAAAGGGAGATTATTTTTTAATGGGTGTAAAAAAACATAAGGAAAGAAGTTTTGGAGGAATGTCATCGTTCGAAATTCACTATTCATTTAGAGGGAACTAAGATGTACCAGGATATGGAGAGAAATTTCTTTTGGAAGGTATGAAGCGAGATATTGACCTATGGGTAAAGCGGTGCTTGAACTGCCAACAGGCAAAGGCCGAACACCAGATGTAAAATGGATTACTTCGGCCTTTAGATATTCTGGTTTGAAAATGGGAATCTATTTCTATGGATTTCATTAAAGGGTTGACAGATCTAGTAGAGGAAATGATAGCATGTGGGTCATAGTGGATAGAATGACCAAGAGTGCCCATTTCATTCTAGTTAAGTCAACTAGGACAGCACCTATTTTGGTGAAGTTATTTGTGAAGAACATAGTTAGACTGCACGAAATTCCTAGTAGTATAGTTAGTGATAGAGATTCCACATTCACTAGCTAGTTCTTGAAGAGTCTGTAGAAAGTTTTGGGAACCATGCTTAAGATGGGTACCACTTAACATCCGCAGACAGATGGACAAATGAAAGATTTAACAAAATCAAGGAAGATTTTTTAAGAGCTTGTGTATTTGATTTCGAGGGATCATGGGAAGACCATCTGCATTTAGTCAAGTTTTCATACAGTAATAGTTACCAGATTAGTACGAGATGGCACTGTTTGAACCTTTTTATGGAAGGCCATGCAATATGCTGGTTAGAGACCGAGGATAGGTTGGTTCTTGGTCTAAATTTGATTGGAGAAGCTGTAGGAAAGAATGAGGTCATTCGAGCTAGGATGAAGGAGGCTTAGTCTAAGCAAAAGAGTTATGATGATAAAAGACGAAAAGATTTAGAGTTCTCAGTTGGAGATCGGGTTTCTGTTAACGTATCATCGATGAAGGGTGTGATCGGATTCGAAAGGTCAAGAAAGTTGGCATCAAGATTCGTTGGACCTTTCCATATTATTGAGATGATCGGGAAACTAGCATATAGAGTCAAGTTACTAAGAAGATTGGTAGGAGTCCACGATGTTTTCCATATTTCTCATCGCAGAAAGTGTATTAGAGACCAGGAGACTACTATTGCACCGACTGTGCTAGATTACTTTATGGTAGAACTAGACTTGACTATAGTGAGGAAGTTGATTTGCATTGTTGCAAGAGATGAGAAAAGGCTTGGAACCAAGACAGTCAGATTAGTTAAAGTCAGTAGATTGATGATGAGAGAGACTATTCTTCGGAGACAAAAGGCAAGATGAGATATGCTTATCCTAATTTGTTTGACGATATGTTTTACCTCTTTGATTGATTTTTTGTGTACCTTATCATAATTTCGAGGACGAAATTCTTTAAGTAGTGGAGTTTGTAACACCCCATATTTTTGGTAACACTATCTAGGATATTTACTTAGCAAAATTAAATAAAATAATGTGCTTTAAGGGATTGGGATATGATTTAATTAAGGGGTAGCCGTGCTATTTAAACAATAAAATAAAATAAAAGTTAAAATGAAATAGAAGATGAGTAAAATAGGAAAGAGCCCATTCTTGTACTCTAAACCCTTGGCCATGTATCCTATACGTGTTCATTTTCATTCATCAAAAAAATTTAAGTTAAGGTTGGCCACTATTAACAAGAGAAAGTGGAAGAAGATTAAGAAAAGCTAAGGAAGAAGCTAAATCAAATCAAATCAATTCAAAACTCAAGCTTCTTAATCTCTAAAGCTAAAGTGAATAATGAGTACATCTCAAATTTCTATTTAATTTTGGTTTTAAGTTGAATCCAAACTTGGTCGCAACAATTTGCCATGTTTTTGAATGATGGAATGATTCTATAATTGATGGTTTATAGTTGTTCATATAGATTTTATGACATGTTTTTATATGAAAACTCTATTAAATAACATCTAAATGCCTTGCAAATTTTTTTATAGGCCAGAAATGATATTTTAAATGTAGGTTTCAATTTTCAGAATTTTTGAATCTATGAGGATTTTTATGAATTTTCTAGTGAAGAAAATGTTATGTTGGGTTAAAAATTATTTATGGTTAAATAATTAATGGTTTGGGTCTGAAATTAATACATGTTATAAAACATATTAAAAGTGATTTTTGGAATTTTGTTTAATGGATATGTAAAATTATTCAAGGTATGGGACTTAAATGTATTTTATAATTATAAAAAGGAGATAGGGTATCTTGTAAATAAGTTAAAATTGTTAATTCTGGAAATTGGCGATACATTTAGAAAAGAGAAACTTGCAACCAATCAAAAATTAACAAACATTGCAGGTTAGGTACAAAGAAATGATTTAAGAAGAAAAAATCTACATGGTTTATACTGTTTCGATGCTTTTGGCACTAGGCTTTCGCCTCCTTACCTTCGCCTACGACTCCAACGAAACCAATGCATATGGTATAAGGAACTGGTACGTAGTGAGTTGGATATGGGCGGAAGTATAGGGCCAAAACCAGGGGTTCCGAAGGGGTTGAAGCGAAACTTCGCTTTAAAATGAAAATGCACCTGCTTGCTTTCGATCGAATAGCTTTCGACTTTGTTGGCGGAAGTATTGGCCAAAATTTTATGTATATAGCAACTTACGAAATACTTTAAATATTACATGTGTATTTTAAATTTTAAAGCAATATTTTTGGATATAAATTATATTTTAATTTTATAATTTTGGTAAAAAAAAATATTTAAAGTTATATTGAGAAATTTAAAAACCTATCAAATTAAAATTTTAAATTTTGTTTACCTTTTCAAACAAGATATTTATTTATAAATTCAAAATAGTAATTTATACTTATTTAAATTTCATAAGATATTTTAAATGATATTTTTCAAATATTTAAAATAATAACATCGAGTTGTATATATAATTATACATACATCTATGCATGTGCCCTTGTTAAATAATATTATCGCTAATGTAGAGTGTGGGGTATTGTTGATAATGTTAAAGAAAACTACATGGATGGTGATCTAAGCTGCTATACTTTGTAGGAAGAATAGAGCTAGTTCGTTCAGTTATTACTTATAAAGTGAGATTTTGGCTTCAAAATTTCCAAAACCCTAATTGTTCCATAGACAAAATCAATTTAGTTTGTATAAGTTTCATTTTGAGGGGTGGTTTACACAGGGTTAGTTACAAAGAACTTTGCAAACCAAAAAAGGAAGGTGATGTTGGCCTTAAGAATCTGTTTGAGCTTAAAAAGTTTTGTGATCTCTAATTGTTATGGAAAATCCTAGAGTCTAACAACCTATGGGCTAGTTGGATGAGGGCTAGATATCTTAAATACAATTTTCGCACTCTTAAAATTGTTAACAATGCTTCTACTATCTGGAAAAACATTTTGAAACAAAGAGAGCGACTGAAGGATCTAACTGAAAGGCAAATCCCTATGGGGGAAGCCACAAATCTTTGGAAAGACCCATGGTTAAACAAAAAAAGCTTCATTGAATGACATGGGTAAAATGGTTTCTCTATTAACGGAACTCCATCTTGTAAGGTTGCAAGCATTATAAGGGGCACAAAATGGGTTAATGATAGGTATATTATTAATAGAAACTTTAAACAAGAAATGGAGGCCATTCCATTATTTTCGGGGAGAACAGAAGATATTTGGGCCAAGAAAAAAGTAATAGTAAGAGGCAGTTCAAGTACATGTTGCATGGAAGATTCTAGGACTCAATCGTCGATTGTTCAATGGCACAAAATCGTATGGAGTTGGTCAAATAATCCTAAAATGGCTCATACTACCTATAAAGCTCTGCGTTTGAGGCTTCCTACGAATGATATGCTACTTAATTGGGGATTATTGGATGGCGCAACATGCAAGTTATGCAATTTAGCCATGGTATCACACAACCACTTATTTTTTGACTGTAAATACAAAAAATGGTCCGGGCCATATAGAAGTTAAAACGCATGCAACCTAAAGAAGTTAAGTGCATACAAGAAGAAGCTAATTACCTACACCGGCAAAGTGGCATTTTTTACTTGATCAAGGAAATTAGCAAAATTAGCTTTATAGCAACCATTGGTATCTCTGGACAGAAAGGAACGATCAAGCTTTCAATAACAAAAGAAAAAATGAATTATCCATTTCTAACCAAATTGGTTGGGATGTCTCAATTATTATTGAAAGAATTCTAAAGAAAAAACTTACCAACCTAACGGCATAAGAACGACAGGCACAAGAACGAAAAACACAGGAGAAATTAAACTGGAGGGTTGAGAATGAAGTCGCTTGAATAGAGAATCCTGCCACCATAGTTGCTGCTCTAATTTTTTAGTGTCCCATTTGAAGTGTAGAATGTTTTATCTTTGTAGTAAAGGGTAACTTTATACTGTATTGTATTATATAAGAATGGATATAGCTGTATGGGCTTGGGCTGCAAAGCCTTATGAGTAATAAAACTTTTAAGCCAGTTTCAGTATATGTGTGTATATGTGGGTGTGTTATATAAAAAAGTATTTTGGCAAATGGTATATACATATACACAAGGTGCCAAGTATATACATAACAAATGTAAATCCCAGCATTTATATTTATGTGTATATTTAATTATCTATAATATTGCCCTGTTTTGCATGCATGTTATATACACTTGAGCACATGATAATGTATTCAGATTTACATTATATCATTTCAAAAAATTTATCAAATCGATGAAAATAATTAAGCAAAATATGACTTTATTGAATTAATTAGATTAGATCTAATTCTACGATTAGACTTCACAGGCCCAATCAAAGTGACACGGTTCCTTCATCAAGAAGATCACAAAGAATGAATTCAAAGAGCCAGAACCATTTAGATGAGCTAAGATCAACCGTGCCATGATATATGAAGAATTTACCTCAAGAAGTTGCTAAAAGAGGGACAATCCTGAATAAGCACATGTACCAGTTACAAGCGGTGTAACCATTCCAAGGGTTGTGAGCTCTTTGGTTGGAAAATTAAAGAAGCATCTCATCTTAAGGAACATCGTGCCTTCTATAAATCCTCTTTAAATCCATGGTCTTTAACCTGGATGATGAAGAATCAAGAGGGATATTAGGGACCATTATGATAGGCAGAGTGACAAATGGTATTTTAGTAAAATTCAACTGTCTCAATTCCCGAGCAATCGCGCCAAAAACTCGAGTTCCTTTTGGATTTCCTTCTTGATCAATGACAACCGCTTCATTGTCATCATATCGTATTATCATACCGTTGTCACGTTTGAGTTCTTTACATGTACGTTCAATTACAGCTCTTATTACTTCTGATCTTTCTAGAGGCATATTGGGCACTGCTTCTTTAATTACAGCAACAATAACATCACCAATATAAGCATATCTATGATTACCAGCTCCTATGATTCGAATACACATTAATTCTCGAGCTCCACTGTTATCGACAATGGAATGAGGTTCAGCATGAGGAGTGTTTTGAAGTTGTGGGTGATAGAATGCCCAACTCTAAAAGGAGTTGAAGAAGTAGCCGACGAAAAGGATGAGCCTATTTATAGAGAAGTAAATTGAGATGCAAAAAGGCCATCATCGAAAAGACAAAGAGATCATCTAGGGTCGACCATCTTGTTAACCCGCCTTTTGTCAAAGCCATAAGTAGGCGGGTTCAACCTAACTAACTTGACGACTATCGAGTTTGGAGTATGATGGATTTGGTTTTGAACGATGAAGTTTACTTGGATATGTCATTTGGTCAAGAAATGAAGGGGATACATGGCGCAAGTACTTCGTTCGGCCTACGAGTACGTTCGGCATAGTTGCCTCGTTCAGCCTACAAGTATGTTCGGGTTAGTTGCCTCGTTCGGCATACGAGTATGCTCGGCATAAGGGATGGCTCGGCATTGGATGGATCATTCGGCATTGGTAGGTCGCTTGGCATCAGGGATCGTTCGGCATGGTAGGTCGTTCGGCAGGATGGATCGTTCGGCATCAGGGATCGCTCGGCATTAGATGTATCGCTCGGCATCCTAGCAGCGTTCGGCATGGAAGTAGCGTTCGGCATTAGACTAGAGTTCGGCATGATGGCATCGTTCGGCATTGGATGAGTGTTCAGCATGGAAGCATCATTCAACATCCAACCTCGTTCGACATCAGACATCGTTCGGCATCGGGGTAGTTCGGCACTCATTAGTGGCTCGGCCTTTGGATGGTTCGGCATCCGATGGTGGCTCGGCATAAGGAGAAGGACGGCAGATGCCGCTCGGCATAAGGTCCTGGTTCGGTATTATAAGGTTGGCTCGGCATTAGGAGGTAGGTCGGCCTGAGGGTTTAGCAAAGGATGGTACGGCCATGGTTGTTGTTCGGCACGAGTAGTTCGGTTACAGTGGGAAGCACGGTTCGACATATGGCCTTGGTGGGCCGGAATCATTCAGAGAGCCCAACATCTACCTGGACGTGTCTATAAATAGAGCACGTAGAGCTTCAGAAAAGGGATCCCGACTCTCTCTCCTGCTCTCTAACTTTCTATCCCCTAAGGCTAAGGCTAGCCTATCACTTTGTAACTGTAATCGATTGTTACAGCAATAAAGAAGAAATTATTGGAGTGGACGTAGGCCAGAGTTAGCCGAACCACTGTAAATTCCGTGTTTTTACCGCTTTCATTTTAAATTCTATTATTCTTCATATTAAATATCCTCTACATATATCCCACCCGTGAATTGTGATTGTTGTTTGGTACTTTCACTTGGATTTGGGTGTTAGTGACCAATTTTGGCGCTAACATTTTGGTGCTTTCACTGAGAATTGAACTCAGGAATTTTGGAGTTAGAAACTTGGATTTAAAAGAGCAATGGCTAGACCATCAGTAAGGAAGCAAGTAATGGAAAGGAGCAATCAGGAGGGAAGTCAAGAGGCTTCCTCTGGAGATGGAGCAGGTGGAGCATCCATTTACATCACTAGAGAGGAAATGGAGGCGATGATGAAAAGACAAGAGGAGATGATGCAGACTCTTCTCAGACAATTTGCACAAACAGAAAATGCAGGAGCTCAGATCCGTAGAGCTGGATCAGAAGCACTCAACCAGCAAGCAGAGGGAATAGCTCGGTAGGGGGCAAACCCCAATCAGCAAACAGCTATCAATCCAGATGGATCTAGACTTGGGGGCATACCACCAGGAAATGTTGGACCAACCCATGGAGGGATACCAGACGATGTTGTGCAACCCGACACCAACAGGAGTGCAGGAGTGCGAGATGAGGAGTATGTGCCAGAATTCCCTCATAAACTCGGGGGGCGGACCAGAGGCGATGGACAAGGATTACATCTTGGGGGCAATGACAGACTAGCGGAGATGGTTAGACGGGCTATGAGAGGTGGATTGGTAAATAGAGACTTGGAGGATGTAAATAGGAGTCCCTTTACTCCTACTATCAGGCAAGCTAGGAACCCACCCGAATTTAAGCTACCAAATTTGGAAATGTATAATGGGAAGGCGGATCCAACGGTTCATCTGACGAAATACATAAGGCATATGGAGGTACTGGGGGAATCAGATGAGGTCATGGCTCGATACTTCCCATTGTATTTGACAGATATCGCAGCTATGTGGTTTAGACAGCTGGAGAATGGTTCTGTCGGCACATGGACGGAGCTAATTGAGAGGTTTATGAGACAGTTTCGGGTCCACATAGTTAGACCCAAGAACGTGATGACTCTGACTTCTATGAAACAATGGAAAGGGGAATCGCTCAGGGACTTCTTAACCAGATTCAACGCAACGGTAGCCTCAGTGGATCGACCCGATCCGTCAATGGTTTTGATGGCAGCCGTCTCGGGAATCGCGAATAACTCGAATTTCAAAATATAATTGGAACGGGACCCACCGAGGGATCTCGGGGAGTTCTATCATAAGGCGGAAAGGTTCTTGAGAAAGGAGGATGCGCAGGCTGAGAGAGTAAGGAGAGAGGCTGAAGCTTATGCAGTGAGGGGTGGAGGTCCATCCAGGGAGGATCTAAGTAAAGATGATAAAGGAAAAAGGAAAACGAATGGAAATGGTGGCACTTCGAAGAAACCTCGGAAGGAGTCAAAGTTCTCTTCTTACACAGATTTAACTGAGACTCTAGAAAGGATTTACTTGGACACTCGAGGGCGGCTCCAATACCGAAGGCCAGCAAAGAGAGAGCCTTCAGAATACGAACGGACATCGGGAAAGCATTGCCTATTCCATGAGCTGGATGGGCACAACACAAACGACTGTAGGCATCTGAGGGATATCATTGAGGAGCATGTAAGGAATGGTCACCTACAGCTATATGTCAGGAATCGAACTATGGCAGGGGAGCAAGAGCAGCCACCACCTACCTCTAGCAATGGCGGCATTGGGTCTGGTCAACGCCGGTTTACTATCAACTAAACAGGTTCATGGTTTTGAATAAGTAATAGAACTCAAAGTAATACGGCTAGGTCACTTACACACGTACGGGATTGAGGATGGTCCCTAGGCGTGCTCTGAGATAACTAAAAACCGTACTACTTGAGTCTATGAAATCCTTCTTTCTTTCTAGTTTTCTACAAACTTTGGTTTTCTCTTTCGTATTTCGGACATTTACTTTTCTTTGGTATGGTTTTGGAGTTTGGATTGAACTCCCGATTTGGTTGGTTTTTTCTTGGTTTCCCATTCTGGTTTGGATGTTTGATTTTTGATACGGATTTCTGGTTTTATATTTGGTTTTGGATCAATGTAATAAACAGTTCAGGTTTTATAATTACTGCCCCGACCGGAGAGATGGGGCAATGGTCACAAGTTATGAGTCCCTTCGCCGGAGAGCGAAGAAATGGACTCGGGCAGAATATAAAAAGTCCTTGACCGGAGAGTCGAGGCCGGAGAATATAAAAAGTCCTTGACCGGAGAGCCGAGGCCGGAGAATATAAAAAGTCCTTGACCGGAGAGTCGAGGCCGGAGAATATAAAAAGTCCTTGACCGGAGAGTCGTGGCCGGAGAACATAAAAAGTCCTTGACCGGAGAGTCGAGGCCGGAGAATATCAAAATCCTTAGCCGGTTTGCTGAGGCCGGTGAATATCAAAGTCCTTGACCGAAGAGTCGAGGCTGGATAATATCAAAATCCTTAGCCGGTTTGCTGAGGCCGGTGAATATCAAAGTCTTTGACCGGAGAGTCGAGGCTGGAGAACATACAAGCCCGTGATGGAAAAGTCAAGGCTGGAACAGGATAACACGACCCGGCGAGGTCTACAAAATCAAGATTAAGCCCGGAGAGGTCATGGATTTGATAGTATGGTCACAAAAAGGATATGGACTTTGGATATTGGGTTTGAGGCTATTCAAAACACACCTTCCAATGGCAAGGCATGTTTTGGGGGGCAAGTGTTAACCCGCCTTTTGTCAAAGCCATAAGTAGGCGGGTTCAACCTAACTAACTTGACGACTATCGAGTTTGGAGTATGATGGATTTGGTTTTGAACGATGAAGTTTGCTTGGATATGTCATTTGGTCAAGAAATGAAGGGGATACATGGCGCAAGTACTTCGTTCGGCCTACGAGTACGTACGGCATAGTTGCCTCGTTCGGCCTACAAGTATGTTCGGCTTAGTTGCCTCGTTCGGCATACGAGTATGCTCGGCATAAGGGATGGCTCGGCATTGGATGTCGCTCGGCATAAGGGATGACTCGGCATTGGATGGATCGTTCGGCATTGGTAGGTCGCTCGGCATCAGGGACGTTCGGCATGGTAGGTCGTTCGGCAGGATGGATCGTTCGGCATCAAGGATCGCTCGGCATTAGAGTATCGCTCGGCATCCTAGCAGCGTTCGGCATAGAAGTAGCGTTCGGCATTAGACTAGCGTTCGACATGATGGCATCGTTCGGCATTGGACGAGTGTTCAGCATGGAAGCATCATTCAACATCCAACCTCGTTCGACATTAGACATCATTCGGCATCGGGGTAGTTCGGCACTCATTAGTGGCTCGGCCTTTGGATGGTTCGGCATCCGATGGTGGCTCGGCATAAGGAGAAGGACGGCAGATGCCGCTCGGCATAAGGTCCTGGTTCGGTATTAGGAGGTTGGCTCGGGATTAGGAGGTAGGTCGGCCTGAGGGTTTAGCAAAGGATGGTACGGCCATGGTTGTTGTTCGGCACGAGTAGTTCGGTTACAATAGGAAGCACGGTTCGGCATATGGCCTTGGTGGGCCGGAATCATTCAGAGAGCCCAACATCTACCTGGACGTGTCTATAAATAGAGCACGTAGAGCTTCAGAAAAGGGATCCCGACTCTCTCTCCTGCTCTCTAACTTTCTATCCCCTAAGGCTAAGGCTAGCCTATCACTTTGTAACTGTAATCGATTGTTACAGCAATAAAAAAGAAATTACTGGAGTGGACGTAGGCCAGAGTTAGCCGAACCACTATAAATTCCGTGTTTTTACCGCTTTCATTTTAATTTCTGTTATTCTTCGTATTAAATATCCTCTACATATATCCTACCCGTGAACTGTGATTGTTGTTTGGTACTTTCACTTGGATTTGGGTGTTAGTGACCAATTTTGGCGCTAACACATCTTAATACTGAAAGCTTGAAAGTCGAGCATGGTAAGGTAAGATTTAGTTCATGTGTTTTACTTTAATTAAAACCATTAGCCAATGTAGAGGATCCAACGGACGTCAACGTGTGTTGGGCAATCGATTATGTACATTAACCAGGGTAGTGCACCGTGTCAATCTATGAAATGTTTATCTTGTGTCCCTAACACGGTGCATAAAAGCACTACGTACAAATAAACCCGCTCGTGCTGTCCATCTACCTCAAAAATAACAATATCATATATTATATTTAAAAACTCTCTATTTTAATCTATCTCAGAATAATAGTAATTTAAATCAAAACATTTTTGGAAACATATCTTTAATAATAATGATGTTCTTATTATTATTACTATTATTATTATTAAAAATCATTTTTATTTTATTAATCAAATAATAATAATGACATTTTCCTTTATAAAGACCGTAAAAATTAATTATATTGTTATTTACTCAAAATAATTTAGTTTGACCAAAACCATATTATTATTTATGAATCCCTTTATGTTTTACAAATAAAACATATCTTCTAACTTTGTTTTAAAAACACATTTTTTGTTATTGGTCAGGAATTTCCCATGAAATTCATACCTTATCAAATTCATTACTTTAATTTTAGTAAAATTCGTTAAATCATTGTTATTTACATATACCTATCAAAAATTTGTAAAAAAACCTTACCTGTATTTATTTATCTATATTTGCTAAAGTCAAATAATTTAATCCAATTTTTGTTAACAAATTATTTTCCATCCAAATCCATAATCAATTATAATTATACATCAAATAATGCCAAATCAGGAGCAAACATCCAAACCAAGGCGCAGAAACACCATACTAGCCAAGCAAACATCATCGCGTATCAATAGGTATTAATTTTCATTAATATATACGCATTTTCATACCAATGTATTATTTTAAATAGCTCTAAAACTTAGCAAAACTGATGCCAAATTATCCGGAATTCCACCACGAGTCCAATGGATAAACTGCGCATGAATCGGATTTTTCTTGTAGGAGATATGGAGGTTATAAAACTAAGAGCCTATATGTAATTAATCAAAATAGGTGATAATTCTGTGATATTTACCATTATGCTACATTAGCCGCATTATCCTAACTTCCCCCTTTGTTGATAACTGATGTTTCATCAGGAAAACATTGTCGCCATTCCACTAATCATGACCAACTCACCCCATCATCGATCATGACATGTCATGGTGCGTTGAACCTAACCACCTAGCCTACCTACCGTCACCTCAACCACCAGTACCACTTCTTAAATTCCTTAACGATCGACCTCGATATCTAGCGATTTCAGCACCTACCGACTGGTCAACTATATGGATCAACTCCTTTCAACGTTCTCTACACAAATGTGTCACTGACCATCGATTAGTCATTGTTTCATCGTTGAATCAAAAACCTTATATTCGACGATCGAGAATTATTTACCTTTTTCTAGTTGATCAAAGCACTTTTTTGAAAAATGGACACTTGTTGCCTCTTTTATTTGTTGAGAGCTTCCAAACGATAGATAATACTATAGGATTTGGTTATTTCAAATTTTAGATCACCTGTTAATTAATTTGCTAACCATCATTAAAAAGATATTAAGTGATTTAGGTATTAGAGAGAAGAGACTAATGTGGCGTCTTCCCTCTAGGGATTAAAGGCATAAGTTATACAGGCAACGAGATAATTTTAGTTATATGTAACTATTTGACCAAAAAATGGCAAGTCTCTAATTCAACAATGGAACGCTTCTATTTTGCAAAATGTAACTTCAAATCCGTCAAAATTACAACCAGCTAGGAAAGATCTTTAACGGTTATAAATATGATGCCTAATTCACCTTTTAATTAAAAATTCATTTTAAATTATTTTGAATATTAACAACATTAAATTTTTGTATTGTTGCATTCTCCCTCCTTAAAAAATTATGCCCTTATGATTCCCCAAATACAACTGTCGACAAAATTATCAAAATACTAACCTTGGTTTAATCATAAAATATGAGGAATCATATCAGTTATAAAATAACTACATCTAAAGTAGTATACAACAACTACATGGTACAATTAGCCATGACACAATAAAGTTCCTTTACAATAATGAATTCAACATCATAACACATACTATATTACCACATCTATTTTCTCAATCATGAAATCCAAAACATAGCATACAAAAAAAACACTCTGTTACCAAAGAGTGTAACAATTTCAATTATATCAACTTCATTCACAAGTCATATCATGCATTTCAACAATCAGGCATAATTGCCAATAATAAGAACAGTTTACAAGGCTCGGGTCATTCCAACAAAGCATGGACAAACAAAAATATCGACAATCAGCATAGGCTACCATAGTAAAGCATGCATATGACTTAAAAAGGACAATCAACACATCATTATACCAACAAATAACATGTGTGCGTTAACTCCTATGCTGATTATACATCCATCATAATATGGTATCCTCAAAGTTATTGATAAACTTTCTCCTAGTCTCATATTCTAAATAATCTATGTACTACTTTATTTCTATAGCTTCCAAACAATTCATATGCCCACTCATGGGTGCATTCTCAAAATAATATGCATCTAGTCATGGCTACATCCTCTAAATAAAATGAACATATACTCTTTTTGTAGTTGCATCAATCCTTGATTCTTAAACCCATATTATAAGATCTTTTACAAATGACCATCATCACAAGGTCAATGAATACTCACCTTCATAAGAGTATCATACTTAAGGATATATAATGAAAAAGATGACCCACATGATAAGGTCAACGAATACTCAACATCAAGAGCATCGTGGCTGGCCTAAATCTAGCCACATAGATGGCTAAAAAACAAGATAGACAATCAAAAGTCGGGAGTACATAGACCTACAGCTAAAGGCTCGAGATATAACTAAATCCAAGTGAGTGTCCTCACATACCCTTGATTTGTGGGCACTCTTCAGATTATTTGATCATCATCGATCCCATAGTACACATCAAATATTATAACACGTAGTATATCTTACTCCACAATTTCCCATCATAAAATTTGTCTCCATGGACCATCATCAAAACTCCCATCGTCAATTTGTCGAAGTTTTGAACATTTTTGGTTACTGCACTAAAAATCCATTGGTAGGCATTCGCGTTAGAACCCATCTTGTTCCAACCATCAGATCATGTCAAATTATCTTATTCCAATATCCTCTTATTTTGATTTCTTCATCCAATGAATAAGATGAAACTTCCACCTATCAATTTGATTCCCTAGTGATACCTATCGAATCTCTAATTACCAAAATTCTCTAATCATTATTAATCATCTCTAAAAAATATCTTCACAACTCTTAGTCAATCCCAATATTTGTCTTTCCCAAATTAGAAACTATGCTATACCATTACAAATAAATCAAACATGTCCCTTAGCATCTCACTAGTTTCTACAATGTACATTATGCTAAAGTTAACATTTGATAACTACCTCATTGTAAAATTATCATACATAGCTAGCAACATAACCTAGCATATAGTACAACAAGCATAACAAAGTAGACAAACAAGCACCCAAACAAACAACAAATCAAATAGTTAAACAAACAAGTAACCAAACAAATAAGTAAAACCAATCACATCCAATCAGGCAATCAAGACCATATAAACAAAGGAAATAATTCAAATGAGCACGACATGAATGTTACGGAAATGATTTCATTATTTTTATGCTAACAACTATACAACAATGCTATTGATGATTTTATCAAGTAACTAGGTGATTAAAGAAACAAAAACTTACGCATAATTCAACACGATAACATACATATGCACAAGTACAAGATATGAAGGATACTGATTAATTGTGGAATCTTCGAGCATTAATAGATCAGTTGTGGTATTTTAAAAGCTATTTGGACTCAGATTCGCTAAGACAACAAGAAGAGACAAACTCAAGAGCTAAAAAAGAACGTATATTATAAGTTGAGTTTATATCAAGTCATTATTGTTAACTAGAAAACTTGTCAACACCTCAAATTTCAAATCGAAGTATGGATGTGCTTTTGAGACCTCCTTCCGAAGGAGTAAAGGTCGCTAACAATTTTCACGTCGAAAAAGATGGTTGAGAATTGATTTCATTGTATCTTTCAACGCAGTCAAAATGCTAACTTCTCTTTCGAGGAAACCTTTCAAATTGCTTAATAAACGACCTGGACGGAACCACCGTTCGATGTAGTTAGGGTGGTCAAGGTTGGAGACTTTATGGATTCTAGAAAAAGTAGTACGGGATGGGTTTCGACATGGTCGAAAAGGTAGACTTCTTCCGTGTTATAGATTTAGGCTAAGCTCTTAAGATATGTATTAGCGGGGGTTTCGACCGAATCGAAAGGATCCCTTCTGACAAAGTCGATAGCTGATAGGATGAATTGTATGAAATAAGGGTCTCAAAACTTCTATATGATCAAGACCATCACAATTTTTTTTATTGAAATCAATTGTAAAAGTTGACTAAATTCCCAATTTTATTTGAGAATTAAGGTTTTTCCAACTTTAGAAAGTATAAGTGAGGAGTGAAAGAAACCTGATCCCTTACAGCTAACCCATGTGGTCATATTTATAGGTATGGATTGGGACCTTTTAACCCTAAGCTTTGACGCGGTCGAAATATTAACCCTTCTGCTTTCGTGAATGTCCACTAAACCATACATTTCGATCTAGTCAAAAAGGTTTTGGTCATTCTATTGCCACTGGAGGTTAGGCTTCTCTCTCTTGCCTTGCTTCCTTTAAACTTCGTCGAAAGGTGCTACAGGAAAGCTTTCGACCTTGTCAGAAGGTCTATTGATGTGCTTCTATCTTGAATGTTGATAAGCTGCATAAGTTGACTTGGATGCTAGCCTTCGATGCTATTGAAACATGTATTATTTTGGCTTCAAATGAGTCGAAGCTCCTAGAAGGTTTTGTTGTATATGGACTCTTTGAAAGCCTTAACCCATCTAGTTCGAAACCTTATGACTATATGGTAAGAGATGTGTAGTACTTCTTTCTCATGTGAGAGTGGCCATAACCATTTCTCAGGTGAGAGTGGTCTATTTGTAAGTTATTCCTATCCAAAATTGGTGGAGGATTGATTGTAGTTAAGGTTTCATGATAGCAAATCTTTGTACTCTGTTGGCTACAATATTGGTAGCCACTTTGAATCGGGCATTCGAGTTATCTTTCTCAAGTTGCAAGACATTTGTTATGCTCTAAGAGTATGATGAATGCCATGGATTGGTTTTGTTTTTTTACCTGTAATGACACTTGAATATTGTATTAATATGTGACTAATTTCAAGTACAATTCAAATTAAAGAAATTAGATGCAAAGAAGATTTACAATAGAAAAATGCTGCTAGGCCTTATAGCTTGATCAGTGTCTGAAGGAGAAGTGGTTATTCTGATTTTCTATATGAGCTTCATAATGATTGGGTCGCTTCTTTTAAGATAGGAAATATTTTAACCCTCTTTGATGAACTCTTTTAAGAATCTGGATTTGGTTAGGTTTTGAACTATTTTTTCCAAAACATTGCAATTGTCAGTTGCATGTCCATTCACTTTATGATAAGCACAATAATTCTTTCCTTCTTTAGGCTTAGAGGGAGTTCATGTCTTACAGGAAAACGGAGAAATTGTCATCATTTTTTATGATGGAAAAGATATAGGAGAGGCGTTTGTTTAACTCAACTTATTTGGATTTAGATATCATCAATTGGTAGTCTTTTCTATCTTCTTTCCATTTTGATCTTTTGTTGGATTGATTGAAGTTAAATTTTTCTATCTTCTGTTTTTGCCAAGATTTCTTCATATCATGATGCATTTCGTCCATTTGAATAAACTTTTCAACTTGGAGATAGAAATGTTGTAAATCCTTACATCCATGAATATGAAGTTCTTTCCAAAAAGGATTTTGTTCGATTAACCTTAAGCGAATTGTCACTTATTTTTCTTGATCAATTGCTTTTTCGGCTCTCAATGCTTCCATGTTGAATCTTTTAATATATTCTCCAAGCAATTCATCTGGCCTTTGCCTAATATTAGCAAACATGTAAAAATCAACCATTGGATCTCTATATATATAAATATATGAAATTGCACTTTGAATTCATAAGAAAATTGTTCACAAGAACATATGGTCTTCCCTTGATGATTCCTGTGCCATCTGATATTCGCTACTTGAAAAGTAACAAGGAAACTTTTGCATCGAAATAGACCAAGAGTGTTATATAAGCCCATCCAATTGTAAAAAGTTATGAGGTGATTGTTTGTATTAGTAGTTCCATCACATTTTAGTAGGGGAATTTAAATGGAAGAGGAAATGCCAACTGCCACATTTTCTCCTAAAATAGGAGCCTTTTGCAGGATAACATATTTCCTTAATTCATCGAGTACAATTCTTTTTGTATTTCTGTGACTTGGTTGTGAATGTTGTCATGGTGACCATCACTATTTTCTATGGTTAAACTATTTGATTGCTCAATGGTTTTCTTAACCCGACTTTCTTGATCCTCATTTGGACGTTGGCCTCACCTTCTCTATTCGTAAACTTTAGTGACCCTTGAGATGGTGCTCTTTCAAGAAATTCTTGCATGGCTATCATTCATAACACATTATTCCGTACCAATTTTAAACCATTCTTGTCAGCTAAATCATGCGGGAAGACGGATAATGAAAGAAAGAAAGAAGGTAGAAATAGAAAGAAGACAAAAGAAAAGAGAATAAATCAGAATCTCACAGCGGATCGACTAAATTATAATGTAAACAAATCTTTACACGAAACCGAAACTGTTACTTTATATAACATATACAGGCTTTACATCAGAGTTACAACCACATAACTCGGGCAGTTATATCAAACCTGTCCTTACAACCATAACCATACGACCAAACATACTGAATATAAACATCTACGAGAATACGTTCTTGATCCAACTCCTCTCCTGAACAGCTTCCACTCTTCCAATTAAACCTGGAATACACATGCTCGATCTGACCCGAGCATATAGGAAAATCACCAAGCCCGGGTCAGTCTGGTAAACCAGCGTGAGAAACACACTTTACTTGATTATTAAGTTAGAAAATCCTTTGAAACAAAAGCATCTCGTAAGACCACACCACAAATAAACATGTCGGGTTTTTACCTTACGATAGCTAAAACATTTTTATACCGAAATCCTCTGATATTATAATAGGGTCTACATACACATACTCATTAAAATAGACGAAATTGTTACATTAATTAAATTGCAGCTACTAGTCACAATCGTGGATAATACAAAAAAAACTGTAAAAGGCACATAGGAAGAATGGATTTTCAACTAATGACTAGGCACTGGGGTACCACCTAACACAGTACGTGGCCTAGATCACCATACTGAGGATTACTCCCAATCCCCTGCAACACAAGACCGAGACTACCCCTTACTGGATAATCCTGAGTAAGATCACCCCGCGGTTGGGATCAGCAACCGCCCACTAAGCCGAAATAAAAAGGGACATCTAGACAGGGATGACCTCACCCTAATGGGTGCTACCCACTTAGCCTTGCTGAATAACCCCTGATTTTCAGTAATTCCCGGTTGATGAGGCTCGAGGCTAAGCGTTACCTTTTTAGAACACATCGCTTAGAATTCTCATGGCCCACCTAAAGATATTTTGATAGCATTCATCCATACAAGTCCGTTCTGGGTTTGAACGGAACCGAAGGCACTATTCCTACTACATCCATTTTGGAATCATCCTCAGGATTAGTAGCGACTAGCCCTTGCACTTCACTGCTCCACCTTCGAATCCAAACTCTTGTTTTCCACATGAAAACATTCAAACCGGATCGAAGTGGTTTTCAAGAAATAAATCCTAATCCCGGTCTCTTCGAAACGATCAGCGCATTGTCCAATATTAATAGTCGGTTATTTAACTATCAAAATAACCAATCAATACAACCAAGTTATTTTCCACTGCAACCATTAAGCCCTGTTGATATTTAAAATCCTAGCAGATTTATGAAAGCTTATTTACTGGGTAGATATAAATTTAAAACAACTTCTTTCCAAATCATACTTATAAAATTTCCAAATACATTTCTCAAGTTTATTAAATAAAAATACTCTTTTATAAAAGTTTCTATAATATATTATATTAAAGGATATATACTTAAATTCTAAATTAATAAAAATTTACTTTTTGAATAATTATTACAAAAATAGTATTTATACTTGAAATAGTTCAAATAATACACACTTATAACAAATTATACCTTTTAAAAAGATTTCCAAAAATAATAAATAAATTACCTTTGATATTTCATAAATATTTATTGATTCTTTAAAACATTCCTAAAAATAATATTTATTTTAAAAAAAACTAGGTTCAAAGTCAACCCAAAACAGAATAAGGCTTATCAGTCTCAACGGTACTTACCAATTCACCATTCACAGTTATAGATATTCAAGTCAATCAGCTATCATAGATCGATTCACATTATATTCTCAAATATAATTAATAGGTATACATGAATAGCAGATCAGAGATTAACCTAACTAGTAGTCAATTACACAGATAATATCAGATAGATGTCTTATACTATCTGCAGACGTTTTAATTAACTATTCAACATAATGGTGCCTGTTTCCACTGTCCAAATGTCAACTAGTTGAAAAAAATCTAAAATAAACACACCTAATTCAGTTGGGAAACATTTCAACAGTTTGGCCGTAAAATTATATAATGGCATTCATTTATAATTAGGTAATTAAATTATATCTGCACAAGCTCGTAAATTATTTTATTTAACTTCACAACTGGTCATACGACGGTGTACCATCCGTCGATTCGAACCACCTTCCTTAATAACACACTATTGTATGTGAATTTAAAATAATTATTATATTATCACTTAAGAACTCAAATTCATTTCAAAGTATAAACATTTATTTTCTTTTAATTATTTCAGTTAAACTTCACTTATTCAAAACCCAAGGATATATATATAAACTATTTTTGAAAGCTTGATTACTAAATGGTAAAATAACTTATTTAAACAACTTAAATAACATCTCAAACAAAACAAGTTTATTTCCAAATTTTCTTTGTCTTTATAAAACTTGAAAATAAACATTTCGTATTAGAGAAAAATTTGTTCTAAAAATATTTATTTCAATCATCATTCCTGTTGAAAGTCAATTTGCTTTGGACTTTGTTTACTTTGTAACCAAATTCTTTACTTCATAAGTCTTATTTAAAAATATTATAACAAACCAATCAGCCCAAACTAATCACAAACCGAAACCCTCTTTAATTATTTTACACAAATAAAGTAAATGGGCCAAGCCCAAAGACAAAGAACCTACCTAATCCCTATTCTTTCTCCTCCTTCTTCCCTCATCTTACAACCCCGGTCCAGTTCCTCATCAGGAACGCAACTCAAATTCGAACATCAACAAGTTACAATACTAGTATCGATCAAAACGAGGATCACTCGAGAAAAACATCGAACCAAAACGTTCGCACTACCCATCACACGAACAACTGTGCTTGCCTGGACGTCGCTCGTGCTCAGCGGCCCGCATGCACGTATACACCCGAGCCCTTGATTAACTCGCCGTCGTGACACCACCGTCGAGTCCCCTATCGTCCCTAGACACGATTCGCTGCGTCGTCGATGCCAACTTCATCTCCGATCGTAAATCGATCTTCAGCTCACCCAATACCAAACCAGAAACCCACAATACCTCCACAAATCGACGAACTACTCTCACCTTCGACAACTATGTCGCACGTCGCCTATCTCAGATGAAAGCCCTCCCAGGCAGCTATCACCGAGCCAACCCCTTCGAATTTCGGTCGCTCACCATTCCTTGAAAACACTACGTAGCCACCATTGTCGAGCCTACCCTTAAACCCTACAACTCGCTCGTTCTCCCAATCGAAACCCAAATCCAACAAACGGCCATGGTATATGTCTCCTCCATGATCACCTGCTCCTACCAGAATAGGCCACAACACCTCTCTTCGATGAAATCGTCCGAGCAAAATCCGTTCATCTAACAATTCCTCGAGATGTTCAACGCTAAAAATTATAACTTCACCACTAAAGTCCATATTTTCTCACAAGAATCAAGACTGCATGCTTGAATCTTTGAAATAAAAACATTGAATTTCCACTAAAATTGATTGCCCACTGTAAAGCAGGACCCTATCGAACAACACAGCATATTCCTTCACAAATCTATTTTTTGCACAAACTATATTGGAAAAACAAACAGACTCCTAGTTTGGATCAACATGTAATATGAACTAGGTGAAGAGATTCAGATTTTTGAAGGCTAAAATGAACAATGCATCTATAGTAATAGAGTAGTTTCGATTTCCAGGTTTTGGAAATTTAGTTTCTAACCTTCCACATTGATTCCAGATGCTTTAAAACTTGAAGTTGAATTCTTGATTTAAAAGTTGAAATCTTAAATTCGAACTAGCCTTTAAAATTTCTGAGTTTGTATTTGAACAGCAATCACCAACTAGAGTGCATTCTTCTTGATATACAGAGTACTGCTTAGTTGCTTAATAAATTTGAACAGAGCTTTGTTTTCAAATAACAGGCTTTAAATTTTCAAGCAACTCAGATCAGAGGTTGTTCAAATATATACATGCAGATGCAGTCAAAGAAAATGAACAGATTTGATGATTTGTTAGCTAAAGTTGACATTTTGTTAGCTGAAGTTGACATTTTGTTAGCTAAAGTTGATATTTTCTTTTCTGTTGAAAAGATTTGTGAAAAGAATATGGATCTTGCTATGATATTTTCTTTATTTGGTCCGACAATTTCCTGCCGAATGTATATTTTTGTTATCTGTTTATTTCCAGGTTTTGGTTAACCAGTTTCCTTTTTACTTACAGTAAATGGTTTTTCCAATCTTTCTATTCTTCTTATAGTTTAAAGTTACAGCGTTTCTTTATTTATAGAGGTGTTTGTATTCAGGCTTGAACTAAAACAAAAGACATATATATCCATATATGTGTATATGTATTATATTTAAGTGATGGATTAAAATGATCCCTTGGCGGCTGAAGTAGATGTTTGCTTTTTGTAGTGAAATGAAATTGAAAAGAATCTGAATTAGTGTTTTGGTTTTTACTATATCTTTCCAGGCAAGCTGCTGCAACACATCTTTTATTTCTTACCTGCTTACTTGATTTGCATTTATATTTATATTTTACTTGTTTCTTTCGATAAGATAAATGTCTGCTAGTTGTTACTGTTTTCTGGTTTCTTACTTACCGTAAATAATTTAGAGCCTTCCTCTTATCATATATTTATAATAACGTAAACCATATACTATTAAAAGCGTATGCAAGTATATCCCAGATTTTAAACCGCCCATAATTCACATTATTTGACAAAGTAAATGTTTGTATTGTTTCTATATATTTAAAAATAAAAATAAAAATGAGAAACTATATTGAAATAACACTTCTTAGTTAATTTATCTTATAAACATATGTGTTAATTTAAACAAAGACTACAAAATAGCTAAAAATTATCTTTGCTTTTGACTAAGTTGTATTTGCATTTGTCACCCATACATTTTAAAACAAAATAAGAAACTAGATTAACATAATACTTCTTGGTTTATAATTATATAAATATGTTGTTACTTAAATAACATTGAATATCAACACCTTATATTCATACTTACTAAAATAAAATAATTAATATTCAATATTAAATACTCTATATGTTATAAGAACTTCAAAGTGGTACTAAATCCTTCATGTGTATATATAACCATAGATACATCTTTTAAATTTATGATATAGAAATACATTACTCCAAATAAACTAAATTCACTAGTAATCTACATATATATATATATAGTCTCTCCTATTTATATTTATGTGATTATTATACATGTCTCTTAGTTCACAACATTTATCTATTTAAAATATTATAAACTTTATTTTTACTTAACATAACATATATATAATTTCCTTATTCAATGTATACATATTATTTAAGTAACTTAAACTCCTTTTTATTTAATATAAACACATTGTTCATATATATCGAAATCAAAAATATCACTTTTACTTTACTATGAACCTATCCCAATTTTATTACATATAAATTTATTATTCCTATATGTAAAATATATGCATTTGGCTATTCAAATTTATTTAATGCTCTATTAATAATAATATATATATTTATCTTTAAAACAAAATACATATATTTAATCTAAAACAATATATACTTGCTTTTAAAACAAAATATACATATAAGAAATTCCATTTAAATCAATCTATATTCTAATATAGATTTGAAAATTCAAGTTATATTGATTTGGAAAATTGCATATAATTATTAATCATTAATTTATGGGAATACTGTGTACATAAAAAAATACAATATTATTGAATAAATTAATATTCACAACTCGGGATGTCCAAAATCCCGGGTCGTCACATTCCTCCCTCCTTGAATGAATTTCGTCCCCGAAATTCCATAGCTAATTTAGTAAAATTACCTACAAAGATTAGAACAAATCAATAACAATCCAAACCAGTAAACACATAGATTCAAACTGTTTATCAAAACATACATTACATTAAGTGCCATCTAGAATATTCCTACAGCTGTTATCATCATCCATTCAATAATACGTACATATATAGATATATATATATCACCCTATCAAACATCTAATATCTAATAATCATGACGTCCATGGATCACAAACACCTATAAAAAGCACACCATACCATGAGAAAGCAACCCAACTAACTATGGACTCTCACTACCAGAGTCCTCCCTTTCGGGTCTTGACAATTCCCTGGCCTCTGCATCACTGTCTGGTACCCAAACATACTCTGGATTAGGCACTCCAGGAATGAAACCTACACCATCTGGCTCCTCAACAGCATTACCTAAATCCTAAATGACTGCGTCATCATTCTCTGATTCAACATATTCCTCATCTTCAAACTCTTCCTCGTCATCAAACTCCTCTTCTTCCTCTTCGCGTCCTTCCTCGTTCTCGAACTCCTCTTCATCGTCGAATACCTCTTCAAGTTCTTCTTCGACTTCCTCCCTGGGATCCTCAACTGTTTCTTCCTTAGGCTCTTCTTCCTAAGGTTGTGGCTGATCGATAGACTCCACTGGCACTTCCTTGTATATTGATGGCTCACCCAGATCCTCCCGAATCCTCCTAGCAAAACCATAATCGCCATCCCTTCTGGCCTTCGAGAGTGCTCCACCCCGGTTGATGCCACGGGTTCTCTACAATCAAAACCAAAACCCAAAGATGAGATCCTAAGGTTTTAGAATTCTATAGGCTAAGGGGTACATCAAGATTTACATTTCAAAATTTATTCCACCTTTTAAATTCCTATTATCCTAGATTTTTATAAAATCATCCTTTCAAAATAATTTAAGAATACATAATTGAAAAGTGATTATCGAATGGAGAAAATACACATATATATAGTAAGTTTTATAAACAACTTATTTCTTCAATTTATAAATCCATATATACATATATAACAAATAAATTGTTATAAGGTTTTTAAATTTCAAACATTCTTTTTTTAGAAACCCATTATTCTAAAATTATCTTTAAAGGGTGGAAAATTTCCCAAAAAATTACTAATTTAAAAGTTTCCAAATTTCTCTAGTAAATAAACTCAGCAAAATCTTCTTTCCAAAGATTCAAATTCTAAAGGGTTCAGTTTCTAAGGGTATGTTTTAAGTCAAAAGGGAAACCAATGAAAATACACAAGGTTGACAACTAAGACCACTAAATTCAAGATGATAAATTATAATCATCACAACCAATCATTTTAAATACTATATATATTTAAAACTCATACCCCTTTTATATAGAAAATATATTTTGGGTAAAATTATTTCATTTACACCTTTAAACAATATTATGTCTGTTGGCCTGGTTCAAGTGTTTAGAGATCCCTATCAATAACATTAGCTACTCGTATTGACCAGAATCCATATGCCACTTAACCGATCAATTAACACAATATAAAAACATTTATTATGAAAACTAACAAATATGCGCTCTCGTATATATATACACACACTTAGACTCAAACAGGTTGCTATAGACTCTATTCCTAATAAGCAACCCTTCCAAACCTAGGTATTCACTTAACCTAGGCTCTGATACCACAATCTCACGACCCATTATTCCGTACCGATTTAAACCAATTTTAAACCACTCTTGTCAGCTAAATCGTACGGGAAGACGGATAATGAAAGAAAGAAGGTAGAAATAGAAAGAAGACAGAAGAAAAGAGAACAAATCATAACCTCACAGCGGATCGACTAAATTATAATGTAAATAAATCTTTATACGAAACTGAAACTGTTACTTTATATAACATATACATGCTTTACATCAGAGTTACAACCACATAACTCGGACAGTTATGTCAAACCTGTCCTTACAACCATAACCATACGACCAAACAAACTGAATATAAGCATGTACAAGAATATGTTCCTGATCCAGCTCCTCTCCTGAACAACTTCCACTCCTCCAATTAGACCTGGAATGCACATGCTCGGTCTGACCCGAAGATATAGGAAAAACACCAAGCCCCGGTCAGTCTGGTAAACCAGCATGAGAAACACACTCCACTTGATTATTAAATTTAGAAAATCCTTTGAAACAAAAGAATCTCATAAGACCATGCCACAAATAAACATGTCAGGTCTTTACCTTACGATAGCTAAAACATTTTTATACTCAAATCCTCTGATATTATAAACAGTCTATATACAAGTACTTATTAAAATAGCCGAAATTGTTACATTAATTAAATTCCAGCTACTAACCACAATCATGGGTAATACAAACCAAACTGTAAATGGCACGTAGGGAGAATGGATTTCCAACTAATGACTAGGCACTGGGGTACCTACTAACACAGTACGTGGCCTAGATCACCGTACCGAGGATTACTCCCAATCCCCTGCAACACAATTCCGAGACTACCCCTTACTTGATAATCCCGAGTAAGATCACTACGCGGTTAGGATCAGCAACCGCCCACTTAGCCGAAATAAAAAGGGACATCTAGACAGGGATGACCTCACCCTAATGGATGCTACCCACTTAGCCTTGCTGCATAACCCCTGATTTTCAGTCATTCCCGGTTGATGAGGCTCGAGGCTAAGAGTTACCTTTCTAGAACACATCTCTTAGAATGCTCATCGCCCACCTGATGATGTTTTGAAAGCATTCAACCATATAAATCCGTTCCGGGTTCGAACGGAACCGAAGGCATTATTCCTACTTGTAACGACCTGGAATTTTGGGTCGCCAAATTTGAACATTTAATTCATTTTTAAATGTTGAATATGTATTATAATTTAATTTTGAAATAAAAAGATTTTGGTTAAGTTAATAGAATTAGTTAAATTTCAAATACGAAAATGAAATTGAAATTTGAATAATAATAGCTTAATATTAGAATTGGGATAAATGGGTGAATCTGAGTGTAAATAAATATAAAAATAGATTCTAAAATTTATTTTAAGTCTATTTGGATATGAATTATACTATTGGATTGTTGAATGAAGTTAGAATTGGATCAGTTAATTTTGGAATTTTATATTAATTTAATAATGGAATTTAATAATATAATAATGCAAATATTCAGATTTTGATTTAAACCGAATTAGAATGATTTCTAATTTGATTATAAATTCTATATGAATTATAATTAAGTTAATAAAATTTTAAAAGTGAAATTTTGGATGATTTCGACGATTTTGGAAATCGCTCGAATTAATCGACGAGTTAAAGTAGCCTTTCACTGAGCAGTCTCGGAATTCGACGAAACCAGTTCCATTGGATCTGTAATAGTTAGTTATTATCGGATTTCAATTTTCGTAGCAATCGGAGTTGTCCTTTGACTCCGGCAGCTTAAAACGCATAGAAAATACTTTAATCGATTTAATTTAAAATTGATCGTTTATTTCCGTAACTCACGTATATGATCGAATTAGCCTCCGAAACATGTTCCATTGTGTTCGGAACGTAGGTAAAACCTTAGAAACGCCTGTCGGCACGCGTTGTTTGGAGTACGTTTGTATGAGCTTGTTATTTGGAGATTTTATTAATAAAATAATATTAATTAACATTATAAAGCATGTTTAATAACCACAAAACCCTAAATTTAGTTCGGCCGCCTCTTTTTCGGTTAATAGCCGAAACTTTCCTTCAATCTCCCTCATCTATCTTTCCATCCTCTCTACATTAGCCAAAACTCCCAACTAGGAAGCTGTAGGGCGCAGCTAGATCTGCCTATTCAACAGGTATGATCGTATATTGTGGAGCGGATCATCGTGAAACCAACCTCGAACTCATGGCATTCAAACGAGTTTTTCGAGAGATGGATGAAACCGAGCTTCGTTGTGCTTGGGCCGAAGATGGAGCTCGCAATGCTCTTCAGCGTGGTAGCATCTGATCGATCCATCGGCGAGCGATGTGGGAGAAGCAATTAGGGTTTAGAGGAGTTGATGGGTTCGGACTTGACTGTGTATTCGCGTGTGTGAAGTTGATGAGGGAAAGAAGAAGCATGTCGGCCCGTGTTATTTTCGTAAAATAAAAAAAAAGAAATTTGTTTATGGATCTTATTAAAAACCTTTAATAATTCATATCTAATACATTCTTTATTAGATTTCAACGAAACTGGCGATGCCGGAATCGCACGACGCGATCCACGTAGTGGTGCAATTCTGGATTCATTCTGAGCAAGAAAAAATTTAGGTTAAATCGAGCGTCGTTCGATTTAATTTAAATTTGAACACTCGCCAAAATCCCAAGGTGAGTTTAACTCACTCACATCTGGAATATTAGTTAATTTAAATAATCAATAATTGAATGATTGCTTGATTGGTTGAGTATGATAAATATTATCAAATTGAATTGATATATATTGTTGTGCTAATATCTGTGGATGCAGGGAAAACAGGTTGGAGGGATCCAACTGGATCCCTCACAAATAGAAATTTATTTATATCCTGTAATATATCACATTTATATTCTGTGATAATTGTTTTAGATCCTGTTATGCTATGCTCTGTTTATTTACTGGGATAGATAAATTGGACATTTAATTGTGTTGTGTTCTGATTTGGTGAATACTATTGAAAATTTAAATATAAATAAATTGGGTTTTAAGGAAAATTAAAGAAATTCTTAAATAAAGAATTTAAAAGGAATTAAATACAGGTGATGGGTTGATAATATGAAGTGTTTGAATTTGTGGTTTAAAAAGGGAATTGAGAATGGTTTGAAATAATAGCGAGATTTATTTTAAAGAATGTGAAGTGTGCTTTCTCCTAGAAATTTTATTTTGTTTTTAAGAAAGCTTTCAAATTATAAATTGCAGTTTAAATATTTTAGGATATTTTTAGAAAGAAGTATTATTTTAGAATGTTTTTGAGTGAAAGCAAATATTAGATTAAGTAATTATGGTATTTAATTATTTTTAAAAAGGTAAAGTAGTATTAAGTTTTAAAAAGTAAATTTTAATGTGAATATTTGATTTAATAACCTTATTTTAAAAAGTTAAATTTTACTTAGAAGCCCTGTATATTTCCTTAAGTATTATTTTCAATTAAATAAATTTCTAGAGCTTATTCTAAATATTTAAACGTATGTTTGGCAGTGATTTCCAGGAAAAAAAAAGAAATGTGTTTAAAAATAAAAGGAGCTATTTTTAAAGTATGGAAAGGAATTTTACGGGATGAACGTAAAATTGAATTGAGTAAATCAAGTTGGATTGATAAAAAGAATTCCTTAGGTTATCCTGAACGGAAGTGTATTTCCTTGAAGCCAAGTACGTTTAAGTAGATTTCTAAATATAAGATAAAAAATTTAAATTTGATTTCAAAAGAATGGTTTAAGAAAAAATACTTTTGTAGGATTGCAGAGTTTTCAAAATAAATATGTACTAAGTAGTTATAGTAATAATTAATTAAGGAAAAATTGGCATTAAGTTTTAAAGTGATATTATTAATATTTATGTTTGTAAATGGTTATATTTTAAAGGTAATTAGTTAAAGTCTTATTTGAAACTTGTATAGCATTTCATAACTTTATTTTTAAATCTAGTATGACTTAACTTTATTTTAAGGATAATAGTTTATATTTTATTGAGCAGTTTTATTTGAGATATTTTTAAAAAGTATATGTGTATATTTTAAATCAAGTATGTAAGAAGTTTTAATATAAATGTTTAATGTATTTCCAAGAATAAAGAATTTAAATTATTTTAAACCTTAAACATTGGTACTTGGATGTTTTCAAAGGAAGTAACAATTTGGGAAGTTTATTCTATGGAAAGAGTTGGGATTGAAATTGTTTCAAAAGTGATTTGAAAACGAAAATATCTTGTAAAGATATCTTTGAGGAATATAAATAATGTGGGGATTATTTATTGTGTGATGGATACTTATGGATGTTAATTGATAGTTAAATCGCTGACTATCAATATTGGAAAAATGCGTTGATCGTTTCGAAGAGACCGGGATCGAGATTTATTTCTCAAAAACCACTTCGATCCGGTTTATACGTTTTGTGGAAAAACATGTTCGGATTCGAAGATGGAGTAGTGAAGTGCAAGGGCTAGTCGCTACTAATCCTGAGGATATTTCCAAAATGGATGTAGTAGGAATAGTGCCTTCGGTTTCGTTCGAACCCGGGACAGACTTGTATGGGCGAATGCTTTCGGAACATCGTTAGTAAGCGATGGGCATTCTAAGTGAAACATTCTAAAAGATAACGCTTAACCTCAAGCCTCATCAACCGAGAATGACTAAAAATCAGGGGATATGCAGCAAGGCTTGGTGGGCAACACCCATTTCCGGGTAAGGTCATTCTGTCTAGATGTCCCTTTTATTTCGGCTTAGTGGTGCGGTTGCTGATCCCAACCGCGGGGTGATCTTACTTGGGATTATCCAATAAGGGGTAGTCCGGGCCTTGTGTTGCAGGGGATCGGACATGGTCCTCGGTACACTGATCTAGACCAGATACTGTGACAGGTGGCACCCCAGTGCCTAGTCATTAGTTGGAATCCATTCTTCCTACGAGCCTTTTACGAGTTTTGTTTGTATTACCCACTCTGTGGCTAGTAGCTAGAATTTAATAGATTTAATAATTTCGGCTATTTTATAAGTACTTGTATATAGACCCTATTATAATTTCAGAGGATTTCTATAAAAAGTGTTTTAGCTATCGTAAGGTAAAAACCCGACATGTTTATTTGTGACGTGGTCTTACGAGATGCTTTTGTTTTCAAAAGGATTTTTGAAAATTTGATAATCAATTTGGATGCATTATTATCATCTGGTATTCCAGACTGACTCGGATGTTATTTCATTATAATGCTCGGGTCAGATCGAGTATTATATGTTCAGGGCAGGATGCTATGGAGCAGGAGAGGAGCGGGAGCCGAGACATATTATCTGTACTTATGTATATCCACTTCTATAATTGTATGATTGTCTGACTGATAAATATTGTTTGTATGAGATACTCTAATGATATGATGTATAAAATAGATATAGTTTCATTTTGTGTAAAGACCTATTATTTACTATTATTGTTTATTCCACTGCGACTGTGAGATTCTGTTATTGTTTAGTTCCTTCTTTCTTCTATCTCTTCTTCTTTAACCCTAATGGTTCGTATTTCTGTTCCACTTGAGTTAATTGATGTAGAATAGTATTGACTCAAGGGGTACGGATTTGCGGGCTGTTACATTTGGTATCAGAGCTTAGGTTGGCGACAACCTAGGCTTTGGTGGGGAAATTTCTCATTAAATAGAGTCAATAGTGCTCTATAATGAGTTGAGCGTATAAATAGATTTGAGAGCGTACTTGTTAGTGAATATAAAAATTGTTTTTATACTGTGTTGACTTATCGGTTGAGTGTTTGTGAATTCTGGTCGGTACGGGAAGTACAACCGTATCGATAGGGGTTTCTAAACTCTTAAACAAGATAAACCGACATAGTATTGTTTTTAAGGTGGGTAAATGAAATAATTTTACCCAAAACTATATTTTTGATATAAAAAGAAATAATTTTCTGAATTATTATATATATTTGATTTTTTGGATGTGAATATCTTAATTAAATAAGAATCTAAAATTTGAAATAGTTATAACCAAATAAATTCCATGAGTATAGATAATGCAAAGGAAGAATAACTAAATTTGAATTAAACCAGAATTTGAATTTTGGGGATTTTGAAAAGGATTTTAAATGTATTGAAACAAAATTTGGAAATTAAAAATCTTGGAAATGTTTAGGAATGTTGTCCAAAGACTTGAAGGTAATGATGGAATATTGTATTGGGGAAATATTTGAATGGAAACTGTTTTGAAATGAATGTGGGAAAGTAAGGAAGCACTGAACACACTTCAGTCGCTGGAAAATAATCCTGATGATGCAGGCCACATCATTAGAATTCATTTTCAAGTTTCTAAAGTGATGGATTGCTACCAAAATGGTTGGTTATGATATTATTTGGACTTGTTGTGTATACAAGTTGTTTTGGAAATTTCAAAGGGAAAATTTGTTTGGTAAAACAAGTTGTTTGGAAATCTGGAGATTTGATTTAATATACCAAGTAGGTATGAGTTATTTATTATTTCAAAAGGGTTTTGAAATAAAACCGGGCAATCAAATTCTATAAAATTCTATTTAAATGATGTGTAAGTTAAAATGCATCAACTAATGAACTTATTTGGTGAAGTTAATGCTGATAAGAAGGAAATGAAGATTTTAATCCTGAAATTGAAAATTTAACTTATGTAAATGGAAGTGAATGAAATATATTGAAATGAATAGAAATTTTGAATTTAACTTAGGATAAGTTAAATAAATTGGACATAGAATTTAATGGATTTGGATTGAATTGTGATGTGCACGTAAATGTGCATATTTTTATCACCATATTTATTCTTTTTAAATTAAATAAATGATCATATTGGGTATTTTAACTTGTTTAAACCAAAATTTGTATTATTTGAAATTGTCACATATTCATCTTCATCCAAGGGCAAAATGGTCATTTTTGTGCGTATATTAATTTGAGAAAAATTAATTGAATATTTGTATATATTTTTGTACGAATTTGATCTCAAATAAAAGTGGTTTCATGAAGATATGCATGCACAAAATTAATACAAAGGAATGAAGATGGAAATAATTCAAAGTGAAGAACATGGAGGACCCCACCTACCTACCTACCTTAATGTACAAATTAAAGGCTAATGCACATGCTTTTGGAGTTAATGGCTTCATGTACACTTAATGGGGGATTAAGACATGTTAATGATTACTTGGTCTCGACACTTCCTAAGGGGCATTTTGGGCATTCCCCAAAAATATGAATCAGGGTTTCATACATGTATAAATACCCATATGTTTCATGTAACCCCTCCTTCTTAATCTCATCTCTTAGTCTCTCTTAGGCATCCTTCTCTTTAGTTTAGATCAAAAATAAAATGAAAGCTCCTCTTTCTCTTTTCATGGCTACTTAGCCATTTTTATTTTATGTAATCTTTTTTATGCAATTTAATACATGCTCTTTCCTTTTCATGTTCATTTACTTTCATGTTGTAGTGTAGATCTCTTTTCTTTTATGCAAGTTAATTAGTTTATCTTTTCATTTTGCTCTCTTTTTCCTCTTCATTTTGCTTTCATGTTATTAGCTACATTTGTTAATAAAATGACAAATATGAGAAGCTAAACCCCTTCAATTTAGGGGTAATGAAGCTCTCTAATTAATGTAGCTTCAACATTTTGTCAATTCATGCTCTCTTTTTGTGCTTAATGATGATGATGGAAATGGTTTGCTTTGAATTTTGATAGCCTATATTATTGACACCAAATAGCCTATGCTTAAACAATCACTAACACTAATTGCCTCTTCATCGAAATATGATTATGGCAAAAGAAAGTGATTTGAAATTAAAATTTGATGGTCTATGTTTCTAATCAATAGTTAATAGGCCATACTTAAAATAGATTTCATTTTCTTTGTCAAGTTTCATGAAAGTTAGTAAGTGTTTTAATTGGTGTGTTATAGTTTGATGGCTTATGTTGGCTAATCAATAGCTCAAATATGCCATACTTATGATAAACACATCAATTAAAACACTAATGACCATAGAAGAGAGATCATGATTTCATGTGTTGAACTACATGATCTAGAGAGTGGATTTATTCTCTAAATTGTCATTTAACTCTCATATTTGCATTTCTTTTCTTTTTGTTAGTTAGTTCATTTTCTCATTTTCTAGCTTAAACACACTCTCGACTTTGGTATAATTTGATTGAGTAGGAAATTTAAATCAACAATTCCCTGTGGATCGACCTGTATTCGCCACGTGCTACATTCGTACACCGTGCGCTTGCGGTTATTTTTAAGTTTAAATTCGTTCGACGGTTTTCTAAACCGATAAAATTTCGTCGACGAACAAGTTTTTGGCGCCGTTGCCGGGGAATGTTTTGATTTGATTTTCTATTCTTCGAATTATTTTCGTTTTATTTTTGTGTGTTTAAATTTTTGTGTGTTGAGTGCATAAAAAAACGTGGTGTGATTGTTGTTGTTTGATTTTTTGTTTGCATTTGTCGTGTTTTGTGTGATTGTTGTTGTTGTTCATTTTGCATCTCTAAAAAAAATCATCAATTTCTCTTTACAACCAGTGTACAAGTTTGTATTCACTGTTTACATTTGTATTCACACTGTTGTTTACATTTGTATTTACACTGCCTCGGCCATCTTCAATCACCATCACCCATCCATACTCCCCTTTAATCTTTTCCACTTGAACTCCAATCATCATCTACAGCCAACTTCAAACCTTCACCACCAACACCACTTGCTTCTGAACTACCGCCATTTCAACCTGACTGCAGCTTCAATATACTGCCTTCATTCATCATCCCACAAAATTCTCAACATACAAACAAAAATAGTCCATTCCCTCCACCTCCTTGCTGTCAAATACAGCAGTTCAACCATACACTTTCCTCCACAAACAACACACCTTCATTTCCAAAATTCACTCTACATCACTCGGCAATACCATCCAAACCAACAGTTCAACAAATATCCACTGACCAGTACTTCGATCCACCACCAACTACCACTGTTTCATCCATCACAACCACATTCCATCTGCTGTCATCCTGTTCAATTCACAACTTCCTCTACCCACTATCCACTGACTTCTATTTCTTGCTGCAATTCCTCCTACCAACAAATCAACTGCCCCAAGTCATTCCATAACCCATAGTCAAACACACCAAACCTGACCATACCCATCTACACTGCTCTCTGTTTCATTTCTACTTCTCTGTTCCTTTAATTCACTTCAATCCTCTCTGTCTTTTCAATACCTCATTTCAACATCCCACAGTCTACTTCATTACCACTGTAACAACAGGTGCTACTTCATCCACCATCACACTCCCATTTCCACTTAACCAAACAACAACAAACAACCCACTGTCAAATGCAACCACCACCAAATACAACATCCCACTGATTCAAACAACCATCACCACCAGTGATCCTACCACCGTACAACGTACAAAAACCCCTCTGCTTCACCACATTCCAATAGTGCAACAACAACCTGCAACTTTCCCTGACATCACGAACCGAAGAAGTCAAAACATCTCCATCTCATCAGTATACAAACCCCCTCCTAACATCATCATCTTCCTCGACTTCGACGCCCACACCAATTCACCACAAATCCAATCACCTGAAACCATCATCGCCCGTCGGCCACCAGTGCTTCTGTTTACATCACCCACCACATTCCATTACTGCAGTTAAACTTAACAATCCCAAATTGTCATAGCCAGCCGCGTACATCACACGAACAACCAGAAGCACTGATACCTACTTCCTCGATTCCACATCCCACAAACTCGAGAAACTGCGACCATACAAACTGCCTGCCTGACCACCACATTGTCCATTCCATCATCTACCCACTTAATCTTGTTACATACCCAATCACAATCACTGTCAATACACACCTGACCACTGTACATCCCTTTGCCAAACCTCGGTTTCTTTTGCCTGAACTTCATCATCTCTGCTACTTGCTCACAGTCAATACCGAAACACATCATTCCTTATCCACTTCAGTGCCTCATCGGCATCCAAGCAACCACTACTCTGTGCACACAACCCGACATCGACTCCAGACCTCCCTCCAAATCACCATGACCTGAAGCCATCAACCACAAACTCCTCGAACCCAAATAGCCGCAACCAAATCCCTCATCGAACAACCCA
Organism: Allium cepa; assembly: GCA_030765085.1. Taxonomy (NCBI): domain Eukaryota; kingdom Viridiplantae; phylum Streptophyta; class Magnoliopsida; order Asparagales; family Amaryllidaceae; genus Allium; species Allium cepa. The sequence goes on along the minus strand of CM060942.1, from coordinate 377,150,731 downwards.
TAACCAATCACGATCTTTCACAGCAACATCACCCTCTTCCCAAACCTCAACAGATAATCGCGGCCGAAATCCCCCACTCCAGCACATCCAATCCCCCATTCTCCATATTAGTCAAAACACTTTGGGTTAAAATAGCCATACCGTTCCCATATTCCAGCTCAGCCTTCCTCTTGTTCTGACCAGCGTCGACTGGATCCAATTGCTACGATTGATCGGGATGGCATTTTAATTCGTGGGATTTGGATTTAGGAAGCTCTGAATTTTTGTTTATTGAATTTAGTTTTGTTTTGTTGAATTTGTTGAAGACAAAGGGGAGAGTCATTGTGAAATTTGTTGCGTTGCGTATGGGCTTATGGACCGAGTTCCTATTACGTTTTCTTTTTAAATTTTCTTATTTTTGAATTTTCTTTCGGTTTGATTAAAAAAAAGCAAGTGCTTGCAAATTGTTTTAGCTTTATTTGTTTTGTTTTTCATTTGTGTAGTTGCTTCTTCGATATATTTTTTTTAAGTAAAACCCTACTTTTAAGTTGCCTTTCAAAAAAAACAAAAAAAAAACAATTGTATATGTTTTGTTTTTAATTTCAGGTTGCCCAAGCAGAAGGGATTTGCTTGCTGAAAATTGAAGAACTGTCGCCAAAAATAAATTGCTTGCTTGCTTAAAAAAAAGAAAAATTGTTGTTTTCATCTCTAATGTTATTTGAATTGCATTGTTGATTGCTTGCATTAAAAAAAATCCAAAAACAAAAACAAAAATCCATTCATAGTTGCATTGTTAATACACGTTTAATTTCTGTTTTGCATTTCATCTTAGATTTTGACTAATAATAACAAGTAGACATCGGTAAATTTTAATTGTATTTTCACAATTGTTTCCTTCGAACAATTTTATTTCTTGGTGTCTAGGCTACGGCAGAGTAATAACCATTTATAAATATTACGGTGATTCGTAAATATTATAGTGGTTGTTCCTCTGAAGGTACTTAAACCTTCGGTAGCATTGCTACGGTGATTCGTGTTTGCACCGATAACCCCTACCCGTTACCTTGCAGAGAAATATTTTTGTTGATTTAAGACAGTGTGTGACTATACAATTTTGTGTTAACTTAGGATAAATCATTTGTAATTAACCCTTGCAGTCATTTAGTTGCAATAGTTCATGCATATTTAAAAAAAAACAAAAAAAAATTCAAAATCCAAAAGTAAAAAAATTGTAAATATTCCTTTTTCTTTGAAATTTTTAAATCCTTTTCTTTGAAATTTCAAAAAAAAAATCCAAAAAAATTTAGAAAAACCAAAATTCAACAAAAAAAATGAAAAATAAAAACAGAACAAAAATCGATTTTCCTTTTTAAAAATAAATTTTCTTTCTGAATATTTTCCATTTATAAAAAAAAACCAAAAAACATTCTTTAAAATGTCTGAATTTCCATTTTTACTTGAATTTTACAATAGTCGTGAAAATCAATATAATCCATACGATTTCAGTCCAAATTCGTACGGATATTTTAACAACAATTGTTGTGTAAATAATTCAAATTTCGAACAACAAAATTTTCAAAACGATGACCAGCCTTCGACTCTTGAAAATAGCATTGAAATGATTTCATCTTTACTCGAACTTTCTACACGACAAAATCAAGAGATAAATGAGTTACGTAATTCTGATTTGTGTAATAACTCGAGTCAAGGATTTCAGAATTTGAATTCAATTCAAAATTCAAACGATTACGATTATAACCCATGCCAATTTAATTTCGAACTCCAAACTGAATTCCAAACTCAACATGAAAATGGGAACAACTTTTCAAACGAATTTGGCAATGGGAATAATCTTAACCATTTTACGAGTGAAAATTTTTGTTCTCAACAAATCCAAATCGAAAATTCTCAATTTAATAACTATAAATTGGATTTTGTTGAACAAATGAATGAAATTTACATGATCATACGGATTTGTTGTTTGAAACTTATATGAAACAACGTGAACAACAAAATCAAATCTCAACGTGTGATGAATCACGTGATAATCCACCCTTTACCCAAATCGACAATTTTCAAATAACAACTTTTGAATTTGATAATGACGATCTTAATCAAGTTGTTGAAAATAGGGTAATTAAGTTGGATTTCAATTCTTTTGAGGGTGCGAAACTCGATTTAAACTTCGATCTTCCTTTTTTTGAAAATTTGAATACGACAACTTTGAATTTTAAACTCGATTTACATGATGAAGTTGTTGATAATCCAATAAAGGAAGTCGAATTTAACGAACATGAGTTTTATGGACTTTTTGAAAATGAGTTGCTAAATTCTGTAGGGGACGATTTGAATCACCAGTTCGATTTTGAAATCGATGATAAACTTGAAATTGGTGAAAATAAATTTCAAGCAATTGTTTTATCAACCCCGAAAATCATTGAAAATAAAACAACTCATACGGTTCTCAATAAAACGACATTCGTTTTTCCAAATCGACAATCAACTTCGGAATCTTTTACGAATTGGTTTTTCGAGCTTAAGCCGTGTCCTGTATACTTGACGAGACAAATGAATTGATCTTTGGAAGACCGCTTCATTTATTTTTGACGATATACTTTCTGATCTCGTGTAAATACATTTCATTTTCATGTAAACAATAATAAACGTTCCTTTCACTTGGGTTGACTGCGGGGACACAGTCAAAATCAAGTGTGGGGGGGAGACTCATCTTAATTTTTTTTTTTCATGGTTTTTTTTGCTTTAAAATCACCCAAAAAAAAATTTAAAAAATCCCAAAAACAAATTTTCTTTTGATTTATTTTTAAAAGAAACACTATAAGATAAATATATGGCTATGGTTTGTTAAATTGAAACTTTTGGAAATTTATTTGTCTAAACAAAAATAAAAATGAAATTGGATTACAAATAAAAATGGTTTAACTAGTATATAGGAAGATTCATACGTGTTAATTATGAAGTATATCCTAATTTAAAATCTTTGTTTTAAAAAGTGGTTGATTTGAAGTAAAGGATATAACATTTTTTTTGTCTTCTTAGTTAAATGATGCTAAGATGATTTTGCAAAACTCTCTCTCTCTCTTAAAAATAAAATAAAAAATAAAATAAAAAAATAATAACATCCAAGTATTCACTCTCATTTAAAAGTCCTCGCGGTTATGCATGGGGGAATTACTTGGAATCTTTGATTATGTGCTTTCATACTCATTTAAAAGTCCTCACGGTTATGCATGTATGGAACACATGTTAAAAAAAGACTTAATAAAAACCACCTACGGTCGATAAGTGTATGCACGAAAGTGTGTACACTCGCCATGCTTTGTACTCCCCTCACATAAGCCCGAAAGGCAGTGCATGGATGGTATATCTGGCCTTAGTTTACCTGAGCTAGGTGTGTAATTTTTCTTGCAAATAATGAGAGAGCAAGCAATTGAAATCCTAGCACTATTTTTACTTATTTGATTTGATTTGTTATTGAAAAGAAATGAAAATACCACTTTGATAAACTTTGATAATCAACTAAGGATCCATTTTATAATTACACTTTGTTATCAATCGAAACAACAAGTTAAACTATTGTCTATTTGTTATGATAACTTGATTTTTGTTGGAAATTTTGACGAGTAAATGACATAATTTCCAAGATAATAACCAAAACATATATTTAACTTATTCGTGTCAATTTAAAAATAAATCCTTCATTTGTAAATATTTTCAAAAATTTGCATTCATCTCTTTATAAATAAATCTTGCATTTTGTAAATATTTTCATCATGCATTTGGATTTTGTGGGTAGTATCCGCTAAAAACCCCCACGAGACAACACTCATCCTACTGGGGACACCCAGAGGTTTAACGGCTTGTTGCATACGATCAATGCAATCGTGCTTCCTACGAAAATGGATTTATCTTAGTTTCCCTTTATTCGAGGACGAATAAAACGATAAGTGTGGGGGTATTTGATGTGCACGTAAATGTGCATATTTTTATCACCGTATTTATTCTTTTTAAATTAAATAAATGATCATATTGGGTATTTTAACTTGTTTAAACCAAAATTCATATTATTTGAAATTGTCACATATTCATCTTCATCCAAGGGCAAAATGGTCATTTTTGTGCGTATATTAATTTGAGAAAAATTAATTGAAAATTTGTATATATTTTTGTAGGAATTTGATCTCAAATAAAAGTGGTTTCATGAAGATATGCATGCACAAAATTAATACAAAGGAATGAAGATGGAAATAATTCAAATTTCGAACAACAAAATTTTCAAAACGATGACCAGCCTTCGATTCTTGAAAATAGCATTGAAATGATTTCATCTTTACTCGAACTTTCTACACGACAAAATCAAGAGATAAATGAGTTATGTAATTCTGATTTGTGTAATAACTCGAGTCAAGGATTTCAAAATTTGAATTCAATTCAAAATTCAAACGATTACGATTATAACCCATGCCAATTTCATTTCGAACTCCAAAATGAATTCCAAACTCAACATGAAAATGGGAACAACTTTTCAAACGAATTTGGCAGTGGGAATAATCTTAACCATGTTATGAGTGAAAAATTTTGTTCTCAACAAATCCAAATCGAAAATTCTCAATTTAATAACTATAAATTGGATTTTGTTGAACAAATGAATGAAATTTACGATGATCATACGGATTTGTTGTTTGAAACTTATATGAAACAACGTGAACAACAAAATCAAATCTCAACGTGTGATGATTCAAGTGATAATCCACCCTTTACCCAAATCGACAATTTTCAAATAACAACTTTTGAATTTGATAATGACGATCTTAATCAAGTTGTTGAAAATAAGGTAATTAAGTTGGATTTCAATTCTTTTGAGGGTGCGAAACTCGATTTAAACTTCGATCTTCCTTTTTCTGAAAATTTGAATATGACAACTTTGAATTTTAAACTCGATTTACATGATGAAGTTGTTGATAATCCAATGAAGGAAGTCGAATCTAACGAACATGAGTTTTATGGACTTTTTGAAAATGAGTTGCTAAATTCTGTAGGGGACGATTTGAATCACCAGTTCGATTTTGAAATCGATGATAAACTTGAATTTGGTGAAAATAAATTTCAAGAAATTGTTTTATCAACCCCGAAAATCATTGAAAATAAAAAAACTCATACGGTTCTCAATAAAACGACATTCGTTTTTCCAAATCGACAATCAACTTCGGAATCTTTTACGAATTGGTTTTTCAAGCTTAAGCCGTGTCCTGTATACTTGACGAGACAAATGAATTGGTCTTCGGAAGACCGCTTCACTTATTTTTTGATGATATACTTTCTGATCTCGTGTAAATACATTTCATTTTCATGTAAACAATAATAAACGTTCCTTTCACTTGGGTTGACTGCGGAGACACAGTCAAAATCAAGTGTGGGGGGGGAGACTCATCTTAATTTTTTTTTCATGGTTTTTTTTGCTTTAAAATCGCCAAAAAAAAAAATTTAAAAATCCCAAAAACAAATTTTCTTTTGATTTATTTTTAAAAGAAACACTATAAGATAAATATATGTGGTACGTAGGATATACAACCTTCCTTCGTGAACCACATATCATCTCTCTGATTGCCATATTCTCCTCTGTCCATACATCCTGACCAAGCCAAATACCCAACAACCTCTACAACAACTCCGCAAACCACCTCCACAACTTCCAATTCCTACACTCTGAACCCCGCTACCATCCTTAAGTGATCAGAATGCAGCCACAATCTTGAAACAAGCAACGAATCACCAATTTTTCCTGTTAACCAGCTACAACCCCACAACATCATCATCCCCTACTTCGACTTCTACCAACTTTGCACTTCCTCCTCTCATTCATCTCTTCCCTGAACTGCTGCAACCATCCATTCCAAACGACAGACTCAGGTTCATCCCCTACCGTCAAACTGCCACAAACTCCTTCAATCAGTGTAAACCATTCCTAACAGCAAGCTTCATCTCCCCATTCACCTGATACTGCCAACTTCTACTTACTGCTCCAACTCTGCACAGTGCACATCAAATCACTAGCCACAGTTATCAAGTGCAACAGCAACTTCCACTTCTTCACCAAAACCATTTCATCCACTTCATTCCTAATTGCACCCTGCCTGCATATCTTACTGTCCCCCTTCCACCACTGCATATCCCCGATCCTCTAACCAAAACACTTCATCTCCAAGAACACTACCTCACCTCATTGCCATATCACCTCTGATACATACCAGACCATTCACACATTAAGACCAGCACACCACTCTGCAGCAGTTCCCTATCCATCACCTATCTCTGCCTATTTCGACCTTTGCTACCATACCACCCCATATATCCATTCCACTTTCAACATAACAACTAATCCGACCACAACCACCACACCAACCCCTGTCCATTCATTGCATCATCATCCCCTCAACAACACAGTAGTGTCAAAACCATTCAGCAACGTACAACCAACCACGAGCAACAACACAATCTCCTACCTCTACAAGTCACCTTCCTGCTGCTCAAACAACACGTCGAACACCACAAAAATCGCCTCATCCCAAACTCGATTCACGAACATCACCATCCCAAATCCCCAGTTCAACGCGGACCCAAACAATTGACTGACTTCCGAGCTTCCCCTAATCACAGAATCATTCGTCGGCCAACGAACGAATCCAACCTCTGCCGAACAAGAATCGAACATCGATTGCCACCAATTTGATTTAGATTCCAACATTCGGTTTTGATTTTGAGGTGGATTTTGATTTTACTTTCTGGTTTTACTTTCTGAAAATCGTTTGATTTTACTTTCTGAGAATCATTTAAGTAGCAAGTGTAATTGAGTTTGGGTTGATTTTAACTGGCCCGGAGTTTGGCTGTTTGCTTTTATTCGGCTTTGTTCTTCTTGAGTTTAATTTGTTTAGATTTTTATTTTATTTATTTTTACTTTGTTCTGTTTTGTTTTAAATTGTGTTAAGTTCCATATATATTCTAATTTTTTTTTTTAAGTAAAACTTTACTTTTCAATTTTATTTCCTTTTCACAAAAAAAAAGTTTCACTTTATTTGGTTTTCATTTGTTTTCACTTGTTTGACTTTTACTTGTGTTAGTTTTCATTTTTTTCTTTTCTGCTTCTTTTGATTTTCATCTTTGATAAATATAATATAAAAAATTGTTGTATTTATCTTCGTTCACTCATTTTCAGGTTGGCAAACCAGATTAAAAGGAAGAACTGATTGCCCAAAAATAATTGCTGCTTATAAAAAATTGCTGCTAAAAAAAAATTTGCTAATAATCTGCATGCTCTGGTATCGTGCTTTCATCTCTAGTGCATTGTTGGTTGCTTGCATTTGCATTTACATATAAAAAAATTCAAAATCCAAAAAAAAAAACAAAAAAAAAACAAAAACAATCTTCATTTTAGTTGCATTGTTAATACACGTTTAATTTCTTGTTTTGCATTCATCTCATCTTATTTTCTTTTCTAAGGGCAATACCCTAATTCACATAAGGTGAGGGATTTCATCACCCTTTCCTTAGCCCACAAAAGCATTTCATCGTAGAATTTGACTAATAATAAAGGTTAGACGTTGGACCTAAGGGTGTCACGAGCTCACTTAGGGCTTAATTGTATCTTCACAATTGTTTTATTTGAACGATTTTATTTCTTGGTGTCTAGGCTACGGCAGAGTAATAACCAGTCATAAAAATTACGGTGATACGTAAATATTATACTGGTTGTTCCTCTGAAGGTACTTAAACCTTCGGCTGCATTGCTACGGTGATTCGTGGTGCACCGATAACTGCTGTCCGTTACCTGGATGAGAAATTTTTTTGTTGATTTAAGACAAAGTGTGATTATACAATTTTGGGTTAGGAGCTACTAAGGACAGAAAACTGTAATTAAGTCCTTTGCATTCATTTAGTTGCATTAGTTCATGCATATTTAAAAAAAAATTAAATTAAAAAATCCAAAATCCAAAAAAAAATTGTAAATTTAACTTGATTTTTCAAAAAAAAAAAATCTTCTTTTTTTCCGTTTTCCTTTGAAAATTTTCAATCAAAAACAAAAATCCAAAAAAAAATATAAAATCTTTTCAAAAAGAAAAAAAAATTCAAAATTCAAAAAAACAAAAATCAATTTCCATTTTGTTTAAAAAAATCCTTTTGTTAAATATTTAAAAATTCAAAAAAAAATACAAAACCGAAAACATAAAAAAAACTTGAAAACCAAAAACAAAACAAAAATCAAAATTTTCTTTTGAAAATAAATCTCACTCATTAAATAGTTTTCTCCCTTGTAAAAAAAAAGCAAAACAAAAAACAAATTTTCAAATCTTCTTTCACTCTCTAAACTCAATTCTAACTCCTTTCTCTTCTCGACTTTCACTTGTGCATGAGTACTTGGACTCGTGACACAACAACGAATCGTTGGACTCGCGACCCTTTTACAAACTGTTTAACTCGAACAGACGATCCTCCTGAAATGGCGTACGAAAACGCCCATCGAACTCTTATGGATAGAATCTTTTCCGATAGAGTTTCTATTCCATCTTGCATCACGTTGCCCGCCCCTACGGGTAACCATTTCGAAATTCATTCGAACCATATTGCCACGCTTCCAAAATTTGGCAATTTCGAGCACGATGATCCATACATCTTTTTGACTAAATTCGAACAAGTTTGTGCAACCATTAAACTCCAGCAACTTTCTGATGACGGAATCAAACTTCGATTAATCCCATTTGCTCTTACAGATTACGCTGAAAAATGGTTGTACAGCTTACCTTCGAACTCAATTAAAACATGGGAAGAATTTGTAAAAGCTTTCTTTAAAAAGTTCTACCCCTTGGAAAAAACAAGTAGAATTCGAAACGAAATTGTAAATTTTCATCAATTCAAGGGTGAACCATTTGGAAAATATTTTGAAAGATTCAAAGAGCTTTTGATAAAATGTCCACACCATAACTTTGAAAAATGGACGATTTGCCAAATCTTATACGATGGACTCGAAAACAACTCACGAACCATTCTCGAATCAATGTGCCAAGGCAATTTTCTTGCCCAACATCATGACGATGCTTGGCAATTTCTTGAAAACCTTGCTGAAAAGTCGTCCCAATGGGAACGCTCGAACGAAAAATCAATATACTCACGATCGAGTGCACACTCGATAGGAACTTCAGTTGCTTTGGAAGCTAAAATCGATGCAATGATTAAAAAATTTGATAACGTTTTCTCATCGAATCAAACGAACCAAGCTTCCCAACCAATGTGTTATAAATGCAACGATCCTAATCATATAGCCGATCAGTGTCCTAATTCCGTCGAACAAATCAATGCCTTCAATAAAACCAAAAACGACCCGTTTTCTCCAACGTACAACCCTGGTTGGAGAAATCAACCGAATTTTGCGTGGAGCCAAAACAATCGCAACACGAATACGATTCGTCCCAATTTTCAAGCATTTCCGAATAATGCTTTGAATCCTCCCTTTCAGCACAATAATTTTCAACCAAACTTTACGGGCCCGTCTCATAATCAACCACAACAACCAAATTTTCCACCAAATTTTGCTCATCCTCCACAAGACGATAAACGTTTAACTTCGCTTGAGAAAACTGTTGAAACGTTGGCTAAGGCAACTACTCAAAGCCTTCAATCAAACAGCAATTTGCAAAATTTATTGACTTCATATATGCAAAACACAAACCAATCGATTGCAAAACTCGAAATGCAAATGAGTCAATTAGCCACGTCTGTAAGTGAACGTGAACGTGGAACATTCCCAAGCCAGCCCCTTCCAAACCCCAGAAATCAAAACGCAAATTCAAATCAAGCCCATGTTGTTCAAGATAGCAACGTCACCCAGTTGAATGCTATCACAACTCTCCGTTCTGGTAAACAAATCGATAATCAAGTCGTTAATCCAAATGATTCACCGGAAACTTTTCTCGACACTTCTAAAACAACGAACGACCCAGAACAGAACGTGGAGCCAAACGTAGAATCGAACAACAATCAAAATTCCTCTTCTTCCACTCGAGTAAACCCGCCCATCGAGTATCGTGTTCCATTTCCACATCGTCTTCGACCAAAGAAACACTCGGACCAAAAGGAAAAGATGATGGAAATTTTTAAACAAGTGAAGGTTAACATCCCACTTCTTGACATCGTGCAACAAGTCCCCACTTACGCAAAATTCTTAAGGACTTTTGCACCCAAAAGCGACACACTCAAGTGCCCAAAAAAGTCTTCTTAGCATCCAGTTTGAGTGAAGTCTTGTCCCAATCCATGCCCATTAAATATAAAGATCCTGGCTGCCCTACGATTTCGTGTACAATTGGAGACAAGACGATTAACAAATGTTTGATAGACTTAGGCGCGAGTGTCAACTTGATTCCATATTCCGTGTACGAACAATTAGGCTTAGGTGAGCTCAAACCCATGAAAGTTATGCTTCAATTTGCCGATCGTTCCATTAAGAAGCCCGTGGGAGAAATCGAAGATGTACTCATTCGATTAGGGCAATTTATATTCCCCGTTGACTTTATCGTTCTCGAAACACAACCTGTGACGAATCCCTCGATTTAAATTCCGTTGATTTTAGGCCGACCATTCTTAGCCACCTCAAATGCCTTAATCAATTGTCATAACGATCAATGAAAATCTCTTTTGGAAACATGACTTTGGATCTTAATATTTTCAATCTTGAAAGCCAATCGAATGAACCTTGTGACCAAACGTTGGAAGTTAGTGCCATTCACGAGAATGTTGAAAACGAAACACTTGATCTTGACGATGAACGTGAGGCCGAGTATGAAAAATTGTTTCACAAAATTCCCAACGATATTGAACACACTCTTCCTTTTGAATCTCTTCCAGTTGAGTCTGAATCTCAACCCAATTCTTCGATTGAAAAAATTCCAAAGTTGGACCTCAAACCGCCTCCCGACCACCTTAAGTACGCATACTTAGGTGAAAATGAAACCTGTCCTGTCATCATTTCTAACAATCTTTCTCTTGACCAAGAAGTTTCTCTTCTCTCTATCCTTTCGAAAAATAAGGAAGCAATGGGATGGTCGATTTCCGATATAAAAGGAATTAGTCCCGCTCTGGTTCAACATCGCATCCATTTAATCGATGATGCCAAGCCTGTTCGTGACGCGCAACGAAGGCTTAATCCAAAAATGAAAGATGCGGTACGTGATGAAATTCTTAAACTTCTCGACAACGGAATCATCTACTCAATCTTCGATAGTTCATGGGTTAGCCCAATTCACGTTGTACCGAAAAAGTCTAGGCTAACCGTAGTCAAGAACGATTCAAACGAGCTTATTCCAACTCGTACTAAAACGTGTTAGCGTGTTTGCATTGACTACCGAAAACTAAATGCCGCAACACGTAAAGATCACTTTCCTCTTCCTTTCATTGACCAAATGCTCGAACGTTTAGCCGGCCATGAATTTTACTGTTTCCTTGATGGTTATTCTGGCTATAACCAAATTCCAATCGCTCCCGAAGATCAAGAGAAAACAACTTTCACATGTCCATTCGGTACCTTCGCTTATCGACGTGTGCCTTTCGGACTATGTAACGCTCCTGCGACTTTCCAACGATGCATGGTTGGAATCTTTTCCGACATGATAGAACGCTTTCTAGAAGTTTGATGTGCACGTAAATGTGCATATTTTTATCACCATATTTATTCTTTTTAAATTAAATAAATGATCATATTGGGTATTTTAACTTGTTTAAACCAAAATTCATATTATTTGAAATTGTCACATATTCATCTTCATCCAAGGGCAAAATGGTCATTTTTGTGCGTATATTCATTTGAGAAAAATTAATTGGAAATTTGTATATATTTTTGTAGGAATTTGATCTCAAATAAAAGTGGTTTCATGAAGATATGCATGCACAAAATTAATACAAAGGAATGAAGATGGAAATAATTCAAAGTGAAGAACATGGAGGACCCCACCTACCCACCTACCTTAATGTACAAATTAAAGGCTAATGCACATGCTTTTGGAGTTAATGGCTTCATGTACACTTAATAGGGGATTAAGACATGTTAATGATTACTTGGTCTCCACACTTCCTAAGGGGCATTTTGGGCATTCCCCAAAAATATGAATTAGGGTTTCATACATGTATAAATACCCATATGTTTCATGTAACCCCTACTTCTTAATCTCTTCTCTTAGTCTCTCTTAGGCATACTTCTCTTTAGTTTAGATCAAAAATAAAATGAAAGCTCCTCTTTCTCTTTTCATGGCTACTTAGCCATTTTTATTTTATGTAATCATTTTTATGCAATTTAATACATGCTCTTTCCTTTTCATGTTCATTTACTTTCATGTTGTAGTGTAGATCTCTTTTCTTTTATGCAAGTTAATTAGTTTATCTTTTCATTTTGCTCTCTTTTTCCTCTTCATTTTTCTTTTATGTTATTAGCTACATTTGTTAATAAAATGACAAATATGAGAAGCTAAACCCCTTCAATTTAGGGGTAATGAAGCTCTCTAATTAATGTAGCTTCAACATTTTGTCAATTCATGCTCTCTTTTTGTGCTTAATGATGATGATGGAAATGGTTTACTAGTTGTTTTTGCTTTGAATTTTGATAGCCTATATTGTTGACACCAAATAGGCTATGCTTAAACAATCACTAACACTAATTGCCTCTTCATCAAAATATGATTATGGCAAAAGAAAGTGATTTGAAATTAAAATTTGATGGTCTATGTTTCTAATCAATAGTTAATAGGCCATACTTAAAATAGGTTTCATTTTCATTTTCTTTGTCAAATTTCATGAAAGTTAGTAAGTGTTTTAAGGGGTGTGTTATAGTTTGATGGCTTATGTTGGCTAATCAATAGCTCAAATATGCCATACTTATGATAAACACATCAATTAAAACACTAATGACCATAAAAGAGAGATCATGATTTCATGTGTTGAACTACATGATCTAGAGAGTAGATTTATTCTCTAAATTGTCATTTAACTCTCATATTTGCATTTCTTTTCTTTTTGTTAGTTAGTTCATTTTCTCATTTTCTAGCCTAAACACACTCTCAACTTTGGTATAATTTGATTGAGTAGGAAATTTAAATCAACAATTTCCTGTGGATCGACCCGTATTCGCCACGTGCTACATTCGTACACCGTGCGTTTGCGGTTATTTTTAAATTTAAATTCGTTCGACGATTTTCTAAACCGATAAAATTTCGTCGACGAACAAATTGAAATGTAAATTAACTTGGTAATTATGGGTCATTGTGTAATAAATTGTGCCCATAAGCTATTAAGTGTCATACTTAATCTGAAATTGTGGGTTTAAAATTTGCAAAGGGTTAAGGTGAAAGAAAATTTGTATCTTTAAGAATTCAGTGATATACATACATACATATATATATATATATATAATTTGTTATTGTGTTTATAAGATGTAAATGGATTAAAATGAGCAATATAAACTTTGAAATAAATGATTGGGTGAACTTATAAATAGGGAAATGGAATTATAATCACAAATGGGAAATAGATGAATGGTGTGGTGAATTCAAACCTAATCTCAAATGAAATATAAAGTAAAATAAGGCGAAGAAAATGTAAAAGATAAAAGGGTGAATGAACTTAAGTTAGTAAAATAAATTTTTAACTTGTTATGGAGGATTAAAATTAGATTGAATTGGATTTAACTTCGATTAAATAGAATCGAGTTGAATTTGGAATGAATTAAAGTCAAATTTCAATTACGTTATAAATAATTTTGAATAGAACTAAATTCTTATTTAAGATAGTAAAAGAAATGGAATAGAATTAAAGTCAAATTTCAATTACGTTATGAGATACTCTAATGATATGATGTACAAAATAGCTAAAAATTATCTTTCCTTTGACTAAATTGTATTTGCATTTGTCACCCATACATTTTAAAACAAAATAAGAAACTAGATTAACATAATACTTCTTGGTTTATACTTATACAAATATGTTGTTACTTAAATAACATTCAATATCAACACCTTATATTCATACGTTACTAAAATAAAATAAAATAATTAATATTCAATATTAAATACTCTATGTGTTATAAGAACTTCAAAGTGGTACTAAAACCTTCATATGTGTGTGTGTATATATATAACCACAGATACATTTTTTAATTTATAATATAGAAATATATTACTCCAAATAAACTAAATTCACTAGTTATCTATATATATATAGTCTCTCCTATTTATATTCATGTGATTATTATACATATCTCTTAGTTTACAACATTTATCTACTTAAAATGTTATAAACTTTATTTTTACTTAACATAACATATATATATATATATATATATATAATTTCCTTATTTAATTATACATAATATTTAAGTATTTTAACTCCTTTTTATTTAATATAAACACATTGTTCATATATACTGAAATCAAAAATATCACTTTTACTTTACTATGAATCTATCCCAATTTTATTACATATAAATTTATTATTCCTATATGTAAAATATATGAATTTGCCTATTCCAATTTATTTAATGCTCTATTAATAATAATATATATTTATCTTTAAAACAAAATAAAAATATTTAATCTAAAACAATATATACTTATTTTGCTTTTAAAAAAAATATACATATAAGAAATTCCATTTAAATCAATCTATATTCTAATATAGATTTGAAAATTCAAGTTATATTGATTTGGAAAATTGCATATAATTATTAATCATTAATTTATGGGAATATTGTATATATAAAAATACAATATTATTGAATATTATAAATTAATATTCACAACTCGGGATGTCCAAAATCCCGAGTCGTCACAATTGTTGTAGATGCTCGACTTAAACCCAATCTCACTAAGGTCGAAGGTTGCTCATTTTCCATATTTCCCAAGTTAATGTTTGGGACTACATTGTCTTCCAAAATTGATTATGGCTTGACTTCTTCGTTTGAGATATTAATATTATTCATAATTTCTTCCATCTTCTTCTTTTGGATGAAGTACTCTATGCTACTAATCTATGATGAAAGTGATTATGGATCGAAGGTTAGGGCCCTCCTTCTAGCATCAAAAATGTTAACAAGAAAACTTATCAACACCTCAAACTTCACATCGTAGTATGGGTGATGATTTCGAGACCTCCTTTCGAAGGAGTAAAGGTTGCTAACACTTTTTAGGCCAAAAAAGATGGTTGAGAACACTTCCTTTGTATCTGTCGACGCAATCGAAAGGCTAACTTATCCTTTGGGGAAACCTTTTGAATTGGTTAATAAACGACCTAGATGGAGCCACCTTTTGATGTAGTTAAGGTGGTCTTGGTTAGAGACTTTATGGATTCTGGAAAAAGTATTAGTGGAAGGGTTTCGACGTGGTCAAAAAGGAAGACTTCTTCCATGTTATAGATTTAGGCTAAACTCTAAAGATATGTGTTAGCTATGGTCTCAATCCAGTCGAAAGGATACCTTTCGACAAAGTCGATACTTGATAGGATGAATTCTCTGAAATAAGGGTCTCGGAACTGCTATATGATTTTGTATATCACAATCTTTCTCTTTATTGAACTCAATTGTACAAATTAACAAAATTCCCAATTTTATTTGAGAATCAGGGTTTTTCCAACTTTAGAAAATATAAGTGAGGAGTGAAAGAAATTAGATCCCTTACAACTGACCCCTGGGGTCATATTTATAGGTGTGGGTTAGGACCTTTCGACCCGAATCTTTCAACGTGGTCGAAAGCTTAACCCCTATGCTTTTGTGAATGTCCACTTAACCATACCTTTCGACCTAGTCGAAAGGATTTTGGCATATCTCTATTTCCACTGGAGGCTGGGCTTCTCTTCTTGCCTTGGAACCTTTCGACTCGGCGAAAGGTGCTGCTCGAAAGCTTTCGACCTTGAAGAAAGGTCTATTGATGTGCTTCTATCTTGAATTTTGATGAGCCGCATAAGTTGACTTGGGTGCTAGCCTTCGATGCTATCAAAACATGTCTTTTTTTGGCTTTGAGTGAGTCAAAGCTCCTAGAAGGTTTTGTTGCACATGGAATCTTTCGAAAGTCTTAGCACCATCTAATTCGTGATCTTATGCCTCTATCGTAATGGGCGTGTAGTTCTTCTTCCTCAAGTGAGAGTGGCCCTAACCATTGAGAATGTTTATATACGATTTAGAAAGGGTATAATTGTTTGAATACTTCTCTAGCAGAAATGAATGAAGGTGAAATCAAGTTGTTTTGAATGGCTTGGCGTAAAATTTTGTATGTCTGCTATCCATTGCCTTCGAGAGGTGTCTTTTTGAGTACTTTAGATGTTGGTAACATGTTTCTATTGCCTTCGAAAGGTAACCTTCGACCTTGTCGAAAGCTTCCTATTGACACAGTCGAAACGTCCTTCTGAACTTCACGAAAGGTATTCCTAGTGATGTCGACACCTTGTTGGAAGCTATATTTACCTAGATCATCTTGTTACTTTCTAATCTATATCAATGTTCTGGTGTTCCTTCTTTCATACTTTTATTCCTGAGAATATTTTGATGGACAACAATTATAGTCTAAAATTGTTAAAACCGCAAATTTTAAACTACTAAAATTCATCTCAATTTCTAACATATATTATAATATATCTAAGGTGTTTTCTAGATTTTATGGAATTTTTAAATGCAAGAAAATGGTAAAAAAATGTCAAAATTTGCAAATGACGATAGTTTTTTCCAGGCATCAAAGCACATATATGGCCAAAACTGCTAGGAAAGGGTCTAAACAGCGACATTCCGGTAGAGTTTTGGTAACGTTTCTAAAGAAAATTGCTACCGTGCATTGCTGTCTAAAATCCCATGTTTTAATTTCACATAAGGTTGTATTTCATGAAACTTAGCTTTGTTTTTTCATCACTCCTCTTCAAAAAATTTACCTTTATGAAGGGTTGTGACCCAAATGGTATCCAATCATCACTATATAAACCTTAAACATCTCCAACAATCTAACAAAACTTACTTTGATCAAATCTATCGATTTTGCTCTAAAATTGCTCTTTAAATATTATTTTCTGAAATTCAATTTTTATATCAATTCTTTTCAATCAAATCCTTTATAATATACCTAATATTAATCCTAGCTTCTACATATCCACTAAATATCATTTGTGAGGAATATAAGAGTTGTTGTATTATAGCGTGACAATTCAGTGCATCAAGATATAAAATATTGTCGAAGAAGTTTGTTTTCTACTTTGTTGTAAAAGTTCAAGAAGTCAGTAGAGTGAAGTTCAATAGAGGTAGTCTTTAGGTAATGTTGTAGTAAACATGTTCCATCAATGAAGTGAGCGCTTGTTCCATGACTGAAATACCGAAGAGGAGCTTTGTAACTAGACGTAGAATAGGAAGTCTGAACCAGTATAAATCGATTGTTTCTGTTATATTTCTGTTGCATTTATATGATCTCTTACTCTATTAATCACCTTTGTTACATAGGGCCTTAACAACGGGTTAATCAAATAATAGACAAATGGTATAATACAAACATGGAATCAAATATGACCTAAAAGAAATAAATTAGTACAAACAAGTCAACCAAATGAATGAATACAATAAAAAGGTCATTAACCCAACATTGAAATGGTTAATCCCTACATCATATTCCAACTCTCTATATGAAAAGGAATAACAAAACTTCCCCACACCTCATTAGGGAAAATCACACATAATAGTCATAATGGTAATATCGTCATAATGGGTGTTACGCAAACTTTTAAGACTCATCTTACCATAATGTATTATACCTCACAATACAAAGTATAGTTCTACAGTACTCATCTTACTTGCAACCGTTTTCTTCCAAATCAAATCATCCTCATCTTAGTAAAATATTTTCTCAAAGCAATGTCAGATTAGATATTTTTAAAATGCATTATTTCTCCATAATATATCCTCCAATATATTCTCAATAAAAAAATTCCAAATTAGGACTTTTTCAACGAAAACACTTAAAAATGCTTTTGCATTTCAAAACATCTTTTGTTGAAATTACACTTTAAGTGGAAATTCTTGCAACCGAAATTAATTTTCAAATAAAAAGTTTTTTGAGATCATAGATACTCTATGGATAATACATTCACTCAAATAAATATGTTTTTTTCATTCTTTACTCAAAAAGATAGTCTCCAAATAAATAATACTTCCATCAAATTATTTTCAAATTTTTCCATCACTAAAACAATTTCTCAATTTAGAATATGTCCACCATATTATTTTCAAATAATTCTATCGAGAAAAGTAAGTTCTTCAGAAGAAAACCCTTTTCGTGGAAATGGCTTTCATGTAAAGTATCTTTGAAATTAATCTTCTCCAAATCATAGTATATTTGCTATAAAGAATGCTCTATCAAAATATCTTTCCAAATAAATACCCCACAAATCTTATAGTGCTTATTTTAAAATATTCTTCAACGAAAGTACCTCTTCCCAAAGATATCTCTCAAAAAAATTATTTTATACGGTATTCTAAATAATAATTTCAAATATCTTTCAACAATATCTCTTAAATTTATGTTCCCAAACTAAAAATAATTTTAACAAAGATTTTCTCATTAAATATTTGTATCAAAATAAAATATTTTATACTGAACAGTCTTTCCTAAAAATATTTTCAAATAAAATACTTATCAACAAAATTTTCTCTTCCCTTGGATAAATATTTTCCCAATTTTATCAAATCATTTCTAAATTATAATACCTTTATAAAATACATTCCGAAGAACGTATTGAAAACAATCAAAATTTCTCATATTAAAATATTTCTCCAAACACTGAATTCAACTTCCAATATCTAATTAAACCACATTTCTACTAAAAATATTTCTAAATAAAATATTTTTACAATATTCGCTTTTCCTTAATAAATTATCTCCATAAAATATTTTATTTCCTAAATTAAATACATTATTCTCACTAAAAAATTCAACAAATCGCTATATGCCCTATAATAAACATTTCTCCCTTTTTAACAAAATATCTTTAAAATTAAAATTGTATATTTTAATTTTCCAAACGAATATTATTTACTTAAAAGTAAAAGGCGATTCCATCTTACTATCGTTGGGTTTCAATTATAATTTAACGTCGTGTATATGTCATACGGGTTATAACCAATACTTAACCCCTCTTATAAGTGTTCATCCTACCTCACTACTGCTTTATCTACCTTCCACACAAGGGCCATCATTAATAAACATCATTCCTGCGTGAGGTAGTAGTGATTAAACAAACAAACCATACATAAAGCCTATAATAATTAATCAAAACATTATTGCATCCATATTATAAATCAACCTAAGGTGTAAATCATCAAACCCCAAAAGGTCAAACCTACCTAAGGCTCAAGAATCGCTAAACTTAAGCTCTGATACCAAGTGTAATGACCCATTATTTTTAAATCAAAAATCAATTATAAATGATGTCAAAATACGCTTACAACTAAGTTTAGATATTAATGGTAGTGGACCGTGGGTATATAAAATTAAAATTCTAAAAATAATGAACATAAAAAGGGAACCTCATAGCGGATTTTAAACATAAATATATAATTTAAACAATTAATATTTCAATACATTAGGTAATTTACATTTTCAATACATAACCATTAAATTCAAAATAATAACTTTATAAATATGATGCAAGAGAATATACCAAATCATCCTATGGATATGACATATTCAAGTTCTAGTAGTAATAATGGTAGAATATCACACGCTCATCGAAATGTGATATTGTTATCAAACATTGACCAAACATGATAATTACAACCAATAATTAATACATATACAACCATTATTCTCCTAAGTATAAATCCTTTTTATTATTTTTTATTATAGAATTGCCTTTGTTTACATATCTCAAAATAGTAATAACCTTTCCAAAATGATAATATAGTTCAACTACTCTTTATTACACTTCTATTTCTTTAGATACCCGGAAACATCGTACTTTAGTCAAAAGTAGTAATTGACATTGAATTACTTTCAGATGATAATATTATTATTTTACATCAAATTAATAATTATTACTATACAAAATGAATATTCCACAATCGACTTATTAAAATCTACCTCAAAAATAACAAATATTATATTTAAAAACTCCCTTTATAGTTAATCTTAAAACGGTAATAAATTAATTCAAAAAACTTTTGGAAATAAATTTTTACAGTTATTATTATTATTTCAAATACATTTTTTATTTTATTAACCAAACAATAATGATAATGTTTTCTCTTATAAACACCGTAAAATCAGTTGATTGTTATTTATGAAATTCCTCAATATTCATTAATAAAAATTATCTTCCAATTTTAATTTAAAAATAGGATTTTCGTCAATATTCATGAATCATCCCAAAAAATCCACAAATAATAACCATATTAAATTATTTATTTAATTTCAATAAAAATCACTAAATCACTGTCATTTATGGATATCTATCAAAAATCTTTATACAACTCTACTTTTATTTATTTATCTATATTTTCTACAGTCACGTAATTTCATCCAATTTCTATTAACAAATTACTTTTCATCCAAATCACTAATCAATTATAATTAAACATCTAATAATACAAATCAGTAACAAAAATCTAAACCAAGGCAAAACATATCCTAGCACCATACTAGCTAAACAATCATCATCACATATCAACAGGTGTATATGTATATGTATATGTATATATATGTACGCATTTAATACTTTTAAACCTTAATCATTTAAAATAAATTAACTATACCAACGCACCATTGAAAATAGCCTTAAAACCCAACAAACCTAGTGCTAAATTGTCCAAAATACCATTACGATTCCAATAGAACAAATCGCACGTGAATAAGAGTTTGCATGCGAAAGGTACAAAGGTTAGAACAAACAAGGTCTTATCTGAAATTAACTAAAATAGGTGATGTAAAACCTACCCTTATCAACATTAGCTGCATCCCATCAACTATTCTTCTTTCATTGCCAGCTGCCGCTTTCATCATGAAATGTCATCACCACGACGGCAATTATAAGCTTCCAACCCCACTGCCACTCACGCCATGGCAAGGCGCATCGAACTCGATCACCATAGACACTTACTATTTTCTTAAACATTAGCATTGTTATCATATTTCCTTGATGTTCCCCCTCTATTTTTTGAAATTTCGACACCTACCTCATCGATCCAACTATATGGATTTACTCTGCTTAACGTCCTCTACACGATTTGTCCACCGATTGTCGTTTGGTCGTCGTTTCACTGTTGAATCAAAACCCTATATATTCAACAACGGAGAATAGTTCATCCATTTTTGGCCGACTTAGGAACAAACACTTTCTTCCTCTTTAATTATTGAGAGCTTCGAAACGATATATAATTCAATGAGATATGGTTATTTCGAACTTTCAATTAATTAGCTAACCACCATTAGAGGAGAGCTATTTCGGGATTATAGAGGAGAGACTAATATGACGACTTCTCTCCATAGTTTCTAAGCATCATTTATATAGATAACTAGGTGAGTTCAACAATACATTATTGTTTGGCCTAAATGTTATTGCTTACTCTATTTAAAAAATATAAAGCCGCTATTTCGCAAACTGTAACTCCAAATTCATTGAAATTTAATACCAAACTAAACATCTCATAAAGACCTCTATAACGGATATAAAAATGATACTCAATTCATAATTTAATTAAAAATCCAATTTTAATTAATTGAATACTAACAACATCAAATTTTGGTCATTATAATGAGTGGCTCTACGTACAAGTTTGAAAAAAAAGATAAGTTCTAGAGGGACAAAACCATTTGAAACCAAACCATCCTTGATGGGAAATTTTATCAATGAAGATCCAAAGTTTGAAAGCCTAAGCAAATATAAAAATTGAAGAAATAGACAAGTAGAACCATTCAGCACCAATTGATATCGTGTGGTTTGGCTATTCAAAGTTGTTGATTTTCACTTCTTCTTCATGGAAAAAAAATCTTAGATCTATATGTTTGCTTGTTCAAACCCGTTCCCATGGCGGAGTACACATATAAAAATATCATATCTTTCTCTTAGGAATGGGACTATTTTGATCTCATCATGGATTTTTGCATTGAATTACTATCATTTTCAAAACAAACTTTATTAAAATTACCAGTAAACTTGGTTGTAATTGTGAAAGTAATCCAAAATATAATTCATAGTGGACGTTGCCAGACCACTTAAAAATTCGTTTTCCATAAGAATTTCCTTTTTGGCATGATAGCGCATTGTTTGGAACAATAGATCATAAACTCAAGAATTTCAAAATTTCTAAGTTTTTCAGCACCTTTAAAAAAAATTCTAAGGAGATCGGTTTCAACCGAGCCCTTGAAGGAATTACTTTGACCAAATTGGTAACAATTTGTCCTAAACTTGAATTCTATAACTTAGATAATGAGAGTGATACCAAAACCAGGTGTTGGGAATACAGTATAGTTTACTCCTCGAAATTTGTATACAAGTTTGTAAATTACTCTATAACTAAACAAAACATCTTTTAATTAATGGAAATTTAATGCACCTCCTAAAAAAATTGCACAAGTGCCTAATCCTATACAAGAAATTAAAAACAATTAAATTATTTATGAAAAAGAAATTGCTTGTAGAAAAAGTGTGTTTTTTATCTATAAGTAATTTTTTTTCACTAATAATTCGATTGGAAATTTAATGCACCACCTAAAAAAATTGCGCATGTGGCTAATCATGCACAAAAAATTTAATACAATTGAACTACTAATGAAAAAGGAATTGTCTATTGACAAAAAAAATGCTTTTTGTCATTTAGGCTTAGATAACATAACATATCTATAACATAATTGTCTCTTAACTAATTCTATACTTGTAAACACTATTTTCTTGTTCATTCTATACTTGACAAACAGTGATTTCGACTGTGACTACTACTGGAATGGGCTAAGATTTTGATATGCTAAGAACTATAAATATTTACTCGTCCCTATCTTGACAATCACTTGTGGGATATTCAATAATGTTAGACCCCATTCTATAATATGATCGATGCCATTGCACTTTTTAGTTATAATTGAATTTCGAACACTAGTTACAAATTGTCTAAATATATATACTTCAAGGAATTTCTTAATAAAATAAAATGACGCGTTGATAGTCTGAAGGTTAAAAAATTAAAATAATATGAATCAATGTATGAGTGTAGGCACTGACATAGTTGGCTTGTAATATGAAGATAACCAACCAAACATGTTACTCCCATGTGAAAACTAGGATTTGTCCACTTCAGTTGTTACTTTACTAGTAACACATGTATGTGTATACCATATATACATATATAAGTGCAGGACTCACGTTCTTAACAAGATGTTTAGGTTTAGTAAGTTGTAATAGATTGAACCAACTATGCTTTGGCGATTCAGCGAGCAAAATGTGGATGTCACTAGATACCTCTTGAAGTCCCTTTATCGTCGTTGCTTTCATTGATTTATCTTGTAGGTGGTCTTCTATTACTCCACTTTTATTGATACACTCGGCTTATTAGCTTCATTTTGTAATGACGTGGCATTCAAACCATTCAAATCGAAAATCATCCACAAATGCTAGACTAGAATTGATCAAAAAACATATTGTTAATTTATATTTGACAAAACTTAGCATATACAGTAAATAAATCAATCACAGAATCACAAACACATGGTATTACAACAATAAGCAGCAGAATAGATAAATAGTAGATTATGAAGCTACTACATAAAATCAGAGTCTAAAATAAATAAATTAGAATCCCAATAAACGAATATCTCAAATACAAATGAAAATGAAAAATCTGAACATAAAACTAGAAATAACTAGAATAACTGAAGGCATAATAGATAAAGATAGATCTCCAAGCAACTCCAAGCTCCAAAGGTGAGTCTCAAATGCTATGACACTCAGTCTGAACCGAGCATAAAGCAAAACACAAGACACTCAAGTCAGGATTAACATTCTTAAGCAAGTAAATCAATTCAAGTGAAATGTCCAAGTGAAATGCGATATAACTTAAAGTATGTTGGGATTTCATCCTTTAAGGATCCATGGAACTATCTACATACATAGTACAGTACCCGACCTATATAATGTCTACAGTAAAGTAAACTACTAAAATAGCGTTAAGGCGTTACCCATATCCCCATTAACACATTTATATATATATATATATATATATATATATATATTCCCGTAATCTGTGTGGTACTGTAATTCCTCCGTAAATTGAAGAGCAATCAGAGGGCACTCCTTAGGTATGGTACAAACCAAACTCGTAGTGGGCACGATAAGGCATGTAACAAGGCATACGAGGCAATGCCTAGGGTAGGATTCTACTGTTTTTAGAAACGGCATGGTGGTAACGCATAGTAGCTACTATCGCCCACCTCGAGACACACTCCCATAATCAAAGATGCACCCAATCAATTCACAAAGTAATAGAATGGTATCAAAGAAGCATGCTCGATCGAAGGTGCGATCTCACTTGGCCCAGGTATAGCTTCTGTTTTAGTCACATCAAGATGACTCACGGGAGTCAGGGCTGCGTTCATACCTCATATAGACGTCGCCAAACCATCATACTTCGTTCTGGATTCTCCACCACGTGTACAGTTTTT
Source organism: Allium cepa (assembly GCA_030765085.1). NCBI lineage: Eukaryota > Viridiplantae > Streptophyta > Magnoliopsida > Asparagales > Amaryllidaceae > Allium > Allium cepa. The sequence continues at coordinate 377,126,030 of CM060942.1, read as the reverse complement.
TAAGTGGTTTTTGGTATTGGCGGAGAGTATGATAATATCTCATCCCGGTCTCTTTAACAACTAAACGCTTATTTCACACTATGGTCATTTTCATTTCCAACAGTTCATACTTCATATCAAAATATCAAATTCATTTCAAAAAATCATATTACTTTCAAAATCATTTTCACTTTCGAAATCGTGTCACTTTTGGAATCATATTCACTTTCGAAATCAAATCACTTTCAAAATCATTATTCACTTCCAACTAAAATAGTTTAAATATTGAAAGTAGGATATATTTTGGAATAGTTATACATTAATAATAGTATATATTTAAAAATAGGTTATAGATTAAAATAGTTTATATTAAAATAGTTTATATATTAAAATATTTATATATCTAAAATTGTTTACAAATTTAAAATAATATATATTAAAATAGTTTATATATTTAAAAGAGCTTATATCCAAATAGTTTCAAATCAGAATTGTTTCTTCCAATTTCACAAACAATTCAAATCAATTTTAGTTCCAAAGTTCAATTTAAATCAATCTCAGTTCAAAATTTTCAATTAAAAAGGTTATAGGTTCAACTCAAATTCTTATTAAAACCATTTTAAATTTATATTGATTTCAAACCGAGATTCCAAAAGGTTTAAATATTCAAATAATTTGCAAAAGCTCAATATCAAAATTTCATTTATATTTCAAAATCTAACTATAAATTTTATTTAAATTTGAAAATATTCACTTAATCATTTTTAAGAACATTTAAATAAAATCTCAAATTACAAATTCAAATCAAAATTAAATATTCAATTTTATTGAAAATATTCATTTAATCACCTTTAATTAAATCAAGTTGTAAAATCATATCTTTAAAATCTCAAAATTAATAAGTTCAAATCAATTCCTATTTAAATACAATTCTTAAACAAATTAAATTACAAATCAATTTTAATTTACCTTTCCAATCATAATTTATTAAAGTTATTACAAAAATCTATTTTTAAAAAAATAAATAAAATTTTAAATAAATACTTAAACATATTATATATATACACTAATTTTAAATCAAATTTTATTAAATTTGTTTTATGTTAAATCCAATTTTATATATTTAAAAATAATAAATTATAAGCAAAATCTTAAAATTTATACTTTCCAAATCTAAATTTATAAATTTAAAATTTCCAATATATAATTTAAAATCTATATTTTACTCACATATTAAAATAAAATAAAATCTATATATTATACTTTTAAATAAATATTCCATTTAAAACACATATTTAAAATAAAACCTTTATTTTATATTTTAAAAATCAATACTTATTAATACCCGTCTATTTTCTTTCAAAACTTTGTAAATCATTTTTTAAAATAGACCAACGGTGTTTGTATATAATTTTCTAACATATGGTCAACTGATATGGATATTTATCATTTCATTCCGCAGTAAATTTAAATTTATAGGTATATATCATTTCAACCAGAAATCCTAAAATTCAATTTAATAAAATCGCTTGGGTCTATCGTTTTAACCCACGATTTTCCCTAATCTATAATATCATTCGGGTATGTATAATTTCATCCATTAGGGAATTCCTAAACTAAACGGGAACTTGACTTATATCGTAGAACTAATTCGAGAGGGCTTATAAGTCAACCGGAGTCGAAGTCTTTGGGGTTTCCATCCATTAGGATAATGGAGATGCAGAATCTCTTTTCGAACCCGACCATAATCAAATCCATTATATACTTTTTTCCATTCCAGTAGCTGCTATAGCAACATACACGCCCAGTTGTTAGACATATCTATTTAGCAACATTTCTATTTCGGTCTCATAGTCTTCTTCGGTAGTATCATAGTAATCCATATGGAACATAAGGTCTCGTTTCCAAGGGTAAACTCATCCGGCAGTATGAAGGAAAAACGAACTCCTATAGTAGGTGCGAAGCTAATTTAGATTCAACACTTGCTAATTGGAAGGTCCCCAATCCCCAAGCTTCATGAAAAATTCGTTATCCATACTTAATTCCATTTCGGGCTTAATTGGGGCGGTTCGAAACGGGATCGGGATTGGGGTTTAGGACCTCTCTAGCTCTCCTTCACCCCAATTTTCAATCGTAATTCTTGCCGAGTGCTAAAGTATTGACAAATGCTCTGTCCCTAGGGGAACCTAGGACGAAGGGAGAATCTTATCACTCGAACAAGTACTGGACGAAGTAAGTTAAAGGGTGATTGAATCATTCTTGTCGAAACGAAATAAGTTAAAGAGAACTTGAATATCGAATCGTTCTTCCGCTGCTCATCATGATTCCAACGCAAGTAGAGAATCTCCTAGTTCTTTTTCGGATCTTTCTTCCACGAGAAGTAGAGGATCGTTCTTGCTTGAGGAGGTGCGTAGCAAGACTTCTAACCGAAAAGACTGGCACTCAGTCTTGTGCATAACGAGAACTCTTAGACGTATAAGAGAAGAGACCGGAAAGATGAGTTCTTTCTTTGCTTGCTAAGTATGATATTGCTATCTAAGGTGTTTAATCAGGAAGCCTACCAACGGCCTAAAGTTGCTTATCAAGGTTGGGGAGTTTGTGAGGCGACAACTATAAGCTACTAGCTCCTTCCCTCTTCGAGCCACTCCCTCTTTGGAATTTTCATTAGTCGACCTAGCAAGAACCATCTGCTTGGGAATCGTTAGCTGGCCTCATTGGTACTCGAGTGGGGTACTGAATTTGAATCCCTCTGGTCTTCATTCGGAAGTGGCACTTGAGAAGCATGACTAAGCACCCGGCAAATGGGATAATGGATTCCTCTTTAGTATTTCTCCTAGGGAACTCCCTACACCCATGGTTCCACCGAGTAACTCTATGTCTATATGTTGGCTTTACCAGGTAGTCCGCATGTCCATGAATTATGCAGCTGAACGAGTTGGTACCGATTTCTTATCTTCAAGTTCTGATGAAATTAAAAGTTTGGACTTGGTATACTAGGCTAAGAATAGTTTGGATCAGTCCCTCGGAGTGACACTGGACCTCTTACTGGGGTCGCCTATGAATATTTTTTTCTTTAATAGACCACGTCACGGTGACGAATTGCCTTGCCGAGCGGAGTCCTTGTTTGAACAACAAAGGGTGGAGTACTTGATGCTCAATCCACTCACCCGCTAATGATGATGAGGCGGCTATTAGGCATTTCCAGCTTTATGCATGCATGGGAAAGGAATTCCCTAAACAGACAAGGTAACAAGACATGAGTTGTTCTTCCAAAGTCCAAGGTAGCGAAGTTGTTTTCTTACTCCGGGTAGCGAATTATGAGTAATGCTATTGTTGCTATCGGTCATCTGGAAAAATCATTGACTACCCATTCCATTGACTGATTTATATACCATAAAAACTTGAAGTCATTATGTAATGGTAGGGTGGTACCATTGGTAGTGTAATAACCTAAGTAAGGTGCGTAGCTAGCATCAGCAAGACTCCTAAAGTCAACCAGTAGACAGGCACCTGCACGACTGATAGTCCAGCTTGTTGCCCCTCATGTCGCTGATGAAATGAACCATAACATCATTCATGGCTTAAGCAAACAGCACTCCTTGATGAATGCAGAAGTTCTCTTTCTTTCAGTCCAGAAACTATAGTCAACCTCGGGCATGGCAAGACTCCTCTAAGAACAAATTCTGAGACTGGTAAATAGGGGCATCATTCCCCTGATGGAGTGCTACCGCTCCACAGGTAATCCTGATAACCTAGCTCCGCACCTCCATAGATAGACTACAGAGAGCCTTTCATTAGCCACTAGATTTGTTCGACAACTGGCGACTAACGAGATAACCGGGAGGTATCGTAGCTGTATAGTATACTTCGAGCGAAGCTTATTATCTAAACTTCTACTTGCATTTGTTAAGTAAATTTGAAAAGAAACTATAGTATATTAATAAGTTTGGACCGCGAACACACTTCAAGCTCGTATTTTGCTGCAGCCCAGATTATTATACTTGGACCCCTATCCTTGGCTACCGCTTACTTGCTCAAAGCCCCGCTGCTAGCTTTCTTGCTACTGGACTACTTTTTTGCAGCTGAAATCAGCTGACTATGCTACTCTCTTTTTTGGCGACCGACGGGACTGCAGCCACTAATACAAGCGCATCTAGTGCAGTGGCATGGAAGCAAGCTACCTTGACCATCTTCCGAAGTTCTAAATCATCTACTGATCAAAGGCTTCCGTCGTAGACTGCTCTATATTCAGCCACGCCACAGTGATTTTCGAAGTGCTATGGACGGGATGAAATCCAACAGCCTATTGCTGGCTCTGAATAACTAGCAATAAGCTCAATTCTTCCATAACATAATGGGGCGGGGTTGCGTGCGAGCTGAGTGACGTAGGTGTATAAGAGTACTTCGTGCCACAACCATCTCTTTTTTTAGGTTCTACGGACCGATGCCTGCTGCTTCATCTGGTAGAAAAGATTCATAAATATGCCTATAATTATAATGAACAACGGCCATAATAATCTTCCTCGTGTATCATCTGTAGTATAACTATGAACGGAAGCTAGCAATCCGGACCGTATTGAAGAGGTTCCTGAGACATAGCATGGAAGAGTCAAAATATTTTTAAGCAATGTCCATGAATGAAGAAGGGGTAGAATTAGTGAATGAATACGAGCTGTGGCTAATACCCAAGGCATAAAAGATGCATTTTCTATGGGATTCCGAAACCACCAGCCACCCCGGCCTAATTCATGATGAGCCCACCAACTTCCTGGCGAGATGCCTACGGTTAAAACCAACCAACATGTCAAGATCCAAATCTGAATTGGTTCCTAGTCCTGGTCAGAGACCACTGTGTTCGCGGTCAAACAAAGAGGCGGGCGCCCGAAGGAAGCTCTCTTTCCATTACGAACGACACGCTTCGCCTGCTCCCTCCCTATGTCCATTAGTGTTCCTGTCCAGAGCGAAGAGAAGGCGAGCGTTAGTGAGGCGCCCGAAGGGGACCGAACTTGACCGATGATTGGGCCCTTTCGAATTAATATACCTCCCCAATTAATATAACGGTGCTCAGCTAAAAAAAATCCTTTCTTCCAAGATAGCCTTTTTGATCAAATTGGAAGGTGCACGTATTTAAGAAAACATTTCGAATAGCTTATCCTAAAGTGGTTTCCGCCCACCTGTCCATTGGATAGATTCATAAGAATACTACTGAATGCAATGTCCTTGTTCCCTTGTTATCTGTCTCTCTATATTATATGCATGCCACGCTGTTTAGTTGATTTACATGGCCCAACCACGACTTTTTTTAGGCATAAAGGTTTTTAAACACAACCACTAATCGATCAATAGATTTATTACCTACCGAGGGTTAAGTGGGGTTGACCCACGTTAGGAGGCCTTCCTTGCCCTTTGTATCTGACTTTATCCTTTCGGGATTCCATTCACTCTTATTACTTGTGTTGCATTGCCAATTCATTGATAAAATCATCGAGGCCCCAAAGTAAAACTTCCATAATGAAAATGAGATGTTCGCCTTCCAGGGCTCGCTCCCGTTTGACGGAGGGAGGATGGAAAGGGGGTTAACGGGGTCTGCTCCATTAGTGGATTGCTACCATGTCCATTGTCCCTGGTTCATTGCAAATGGGAGTCAATGGGGTTGTTTTGAAGGTTGAGAATGGAGGTACGATGACAGAGTGAGAACAATAGAATAATAATATAAAATGGCATAACATATCAATTACATCATGGATCATAATTAACAAAGGTGAATAATTTTAAATAATAACATATCATATTTAAAGATCAAATCACTAATCAATTCAAATTTAATAACATATTTAAATTGTTATTTCATATGAAATCGATTTACTAAACACAAGAATGTCAATCGTGAGTGATCGCTTATCTTTCGAGGCTATGAAAACAATGATGGCAAAGATGGTGATACGAATATGCACAGGGATACGGACATGAGCAACGCAAATCAAATAGATGCTGAAATTGTGAAAACAAATCAAGGCTAGCATGAGATTGATGGAAATGAAATATATATATATATATATATATATATACACACACACTCTCTTTTTTATAACAAAGAGTAGTAAAGGCTACACCTTGAAACCTTTAGAGGCCATAACTTTTGCAACAAAGAAGCTTCTTACTTCTTAGTCGTACTGCTTGCGCCATGTTATGTTGAGGCTGCCTTGGCAGTGGCTAGGGACATAAAAGCGTTGGAGGCGAGACTGGGTCGTGGTTGGCAGCTGTTATGTGGAGAGGGCGGAAATGGCAGCAGGCGAAGTCAAAAGAGAGAGAGGAAAGGTGGCAGTTTAGGCAGAGGGGTTGTAAGATAATTTCGGCGATGGAACAGTGGAGGAATGAGTTATGGAGGAGATCAGCGATGTGGGTGTGAAGTGGAGAGGCATTGGTAATGGAGATGGAAATCACGTGTGTGGCAGGCTGATGTCAGTGGGGAGTGAAGCACAGTTTGGGTGAGTTGTAGGGTTGTAGTGCTTTCGACAGGGGAAGCAGCTAATGGGAATAGCAGGTCAGGTTCGAATGGCGGCGTTTGTGTTGGCTTGAGATGGGTGGATGAAGGTTGGGCTGAGTGCATTTAGTGGAGGGTCGGATCAAGTAGGAGATGGGTGTTGCGGGTTTGATGTGGGTCACGGCTGTACGGTTTTGTATGGGAAGCATGGAAAGTGGCGGGTTTGGGGTGCGGTGATGGTTGCTAGGTCGGAGATGCTTGGGATCAAGGGGAGGTGGGAGGTGGCAGTATAGGGTCGTCTCCGCAAAAGATGGAATGGAGACGGAGGAAAACGGGGTGGGTTTCGGATACAAGCCTCAAGGAATATATATATGCTGCATGTTTTTTATTTTTCTTTATATATGCAGATGAGCACAAAATGAAGAATGAGAGAGGAGAAAGAATGGAGGAAGGGAAAACGACCGATGGTTGGAAGGAGGATGAACTTGGCAAATCTCAGAAAACAAAATAAAAGAAGAAGAAGGTTACAGAAATAATATATATACGAACTAATATTTTGTTATATATTCTCAAAGCAAGAAACAGAATGAAAAGAGGAAACGAACCAACAATAATATTGAAAATGTGGAAACAGCAAAGGTTAAAATTAAATTCTGAGAATACTAATAGTTAATTTCCATTTGTTTTCAGCGAATGGATAATTTAATGGACACAGAACATACAAGAGACTCAAAATAGGTGCCGATACGGCTAACCATCTCACAGATTTCACCGTGTACCGGATGTTGAAATACACAAATGAATATACTACGGAGATCGGCATGACAAGATGAACAGAATGGTACACAGATATGAGTGACACGACCCACTTATCAAAACTCGATATTATCTGCCAAAACTACTGCTATAACGTCGAAAATAATATAAAAGGAGCTAGAGCAGTCCATATTTAGCGAAACGAAATACGATGCCTCACTCAGAAAATGGTTTACATTTTACTTATAACGATATTCAAATTTCAAAAACACTTTATTTTCATTAAATTTAACTAATTTTAAATTTTAAGCTTGAAATTTCACAACTAAATAAACTTTCATATATTCCGATGAAAATCTGCCATTTTCTATGTTTAAATAGACACATACCAAATACCAAATTTTCGTTCCCAAAATTTAATTGTTTATTTTCAAAAAAAATAGATAGTTACGTTATTAAAAATCGTTAAATTTCTGAGTTGTTACACTCTCCCCTACTCAAAACTTTTCATCCCCGAAAAGAAACGAGATAGTAGAATAGAAGTAATAGAAAGGAAAGATAGATTCGAAATACATAGTACCAGATACAATAATTAATCCAAAACCATATAAATTTCATTTATTATTATCATTCTAATGAAATCACTCTCAATTAATTTGCATTTATGTCCAATTTATTTGCATTCCTCTTATTTACTTTAAATAGCATTCTCATTTTATTATTCAATTTATTTCACTTAACATATCTTGCAACATAGAATAAGTGTATAAACATTTATTGTAACCCCTCAATTTTTGTTTATAAATTCCTTCAACAAAATTTCATTTTTGGAAATCATATTACATATATTTTGTATTGTATATTATTCCAGTTACAAGCTTCATTACATTCATACTTTTTCCAAGTAAGTTATATTAATGATTCTGAGTGTAATTGAGCACTATACAAGTTTACCTTTTATTTACAACATTTTAATTAAGAAAAATTTAGTTTGAACGTTTTTATTACTTAAATTTCTCTTGTATAACCCTCAATTACATATTCACATTAACATTAATATTTTAACTTTTTGAATATTTCAAGTAAGTGATATAAGTTTTAGAATGCAATTGAGTATTATACAAAATAAACTGTATCCTAGTTCAACTGTTTCAAGTTATTTCAATTCCATTTCTCATTTTAGACACTCCAATTATTCAAAAAAAATTCTTCATTTCAATAATTGACAACCATCACTTAGCATGAATTTAAGAGTTAAATTTTTGGTTTCGCCTCAAACTATTTTGAAAAAAATATATACACATATAAATATTATACATCAAATCATACTCAAGAAATTCAAATCAAATCCATTTTTCAAACAAAAGTGTAGCAAAGCTACCAAGTGGTCTCCCTACTTTGAGACTCAAGAATGAATCTCGATGATGCTGCAACGATCGCCAAAATTATTTTCCAGTGACATAAGAGGAGAGTACTGACTTGCTTCTTTTAAAATTCTTTGGAAATAATTTCCATTCGAAAATACTTTCAAATAATATATTTTCTCAAAACTTTGAGAATCAAATTTTGAAAAGCACCGAAAATTAAATTCTTGAATCCTTAATTTAAATTCATTTCATTTGCAAATCAGATTTATAAATCATGCTCTAAAAATTTCATCTCTTTATACAACAATAGTTAATGGTTTAGTAATGTTAACAAAACAATAAATAATAATCTAGTATTATCATTTCTAACAACCAATTCATTTACTGTCTAATTTCAAAAACTTATACTTATATATATAAATATAATCATACACAAAATTATTTCATTTACGAATTCGAAAACAATATTGTGTCAGTTTTCTCTGTTCGAGTGTTTTGGAATTCCTATCGATAGCATTGGCCAGACGAATCGATTGAAACCCAAAATTCAAACTTACAGCTCAAACAACACAATATAAGACATTTTTATACCAATTAAAAATATACTCCCTCCCAGGAGGATTCAAGAATGGATTTTAGAATAAGGATAGGATTCAAATTTAGAGGGACCCTAATCAAAGAGAATTTTAAATAAGAAGATAGGCTCGAAAGGAAGATAAGAAAATTAAATTACAAAAGAGGAAAGATGGACAGACTTATATTAATCATGGCGACTTTAACTAGATCACCGAGACTCCATTTTCAGAAACAATGTGCCCAAGAAATTGGACTTCATCCCTCCAGAAATGGAATTTAGAAAATACGTCCTACAACTGATGACTCCAAAGAGTTTGGAGAATATAGTTTAAATAAGACTCATGCTCCTTCTCTAACTTAGAAAAGACGAGAATATCATCAACAAAAATAGAGACAAACATGTTGAGAACATCGCAGAAAATGCGATTCATGATATCGATGAAGAAGACAGGAGCATTGGTTAATCCAAAGGGCATGACTAACCATTCGTCTCGGAGGAAAAACAACAGGTTGAGCTTCAGGAATAAGATCGATGCAGAATTCAATTTCCTGCTTGAGAGGAAGAGAAGTGACTTCACCAAAAACATCAGGATAATCGTTGACCATAAGAATGGTGTCAAGATCACTAAGCTAAGAATCAAGCGGAAAGATGAAACTGCATGTATAATCCTGAAGCAATCGACATTCGATCACGATAGAATTACACTATTCGTCTGCTAAAGATACGGTTCGGGCTTTGTAAGAATTTACAGCATCATAACCAAGGATGTAGAAATCTCTGGTGAATTGATGCATGTATAAAGGAGTTTCACCCCTTTACAAATCATACTAAGGTTGGCGGGACCGCCAATGGGATTAATCACAGATGGAGTTGTCAATGGAAGTTGTAAGATGTGCTCCAATATCAAGAAGGATACGAATAGGAAAGACTGGAATGGATTTCAGAACGAAGAGAAAGTTTCGAAATTCAGAAGAAATCCTAATCAAAGGGGGTCCTAACAAAGAATTTCAAGCTCGAGCGAAGATGATTCAATGATTAATTCTACTCGTTCTAGGGTATTACTACCCTATCTCTAATGTAATTTTACTCCATATGCTAAATTTTGCCTAAACCAAAGTTCTGATACCAACTATAACAACCTGGCATTTTGAACCATTCAAATCGACAATCATCCACACATGTCAGACTTGAATTTCTCAAAACAATAGGTTATTAATTTATATTTGGCAAAACTTAGCATATACAATAAATAAATCAATCAGAGAATCATAGATACAGAGTATTACAACAATAAGCAATGGAATAGATAAATAGAAGTTCATGTAGCTACTACATAGAATCAGAGTCCAAAATAAGTACATCAAAAATCCTAATATACAGAAGTCTCAAATACAAATGAAAATGACAATCTGAACATAAAACTAGAAATAACTGGAATAACTTAAAGCGGAATAGATAAAGATAGAACTCCTAGCAACTTCAAGCTCCAAAGGTGAGTCTCCAATGTTGTGACACTCAGTCTGACCCGAGCATAAAGCAAAACACAAATCAACTCAAGTGAAATGCAATATAACTTAAAGGATGTTGGGATTCCATTCTTTAGGGATTTGCGGAAATAACTACAATCATACTACAATACGCTACATATATAATGTCTACAGTAAAGTAAACTATTAAAATAGTGTTAGGCGTTACCCATATCCCCCTTAACACATTTTTATATATTCTCGTATTCTATACAGTACCATAATTCCTCCATAAACTGGTGGGCTATCGGAGGACACTCCATAGGTACTGTACAAAGCAAACTCGTAGTGGGGCACCATAAGGCATGTGACAAGGCATACGAGGCAACGCCTAGGGTAGGATTCTACGTTTTGCATAACTGGGCCGGTGGTAACGCATAGCAGCACTACCGCCCACCTCGATACACACTTCCATAATCAAAGGTGCATCCAATCAAATCACAAAGTAATAGAATGGTATAGAAGAAGCATGCTCAATCGGAGGTGCGACCTCACATGACCCAGGTATAGCTCCTATTTTAGTCACATCAAGCTGACTCGCAGGAGTCAGAGCTGTATTCATACCTTATATAGACATCGCCAAACCATCCTACTTCATTCTGGATTCTCCATCACATGCACAATTATTATAGTGGTTTTCGGTATTGGTAGAGAGTATGATAATATCTGATCCCGATCTCTTTAACAACCAAACGCTTATTTCACACCGTGGTCATATTCATTTCAAACAGTTCATACTTCATATCAAAATATTAAATTCATTTCAAAAAATCATATCACTTTCGAAATCATATTCACTTTCGAAATCATATTATTTTCGAAATCACATTCACTATCGAAATCATATCACTTTCAAAATCATTATATCATATCACATTCTAAACCATTATTCACTACCAACTTAAACATTTTAAACATTGAAAGTAGTTTATATTTTGGAATAGTTATACATTAAAATAGTTTATATCCAAAAATAGGTTATAGATTAAAATAGTTATATATTAAAATAGTTTATATATTTAAAGGAGTTTATATCCAAATAGTTCCAAATCAGAATTGTTCCTTCCAATTTCACAAATCAATTCAAAATAATTTTAGTTCCAAAGTTCAATTTATATCAATCTTAGTTCAACAATTTCAATTAAAAAGATTAAAAGTTCAATTCGAATCCTCGTTAAAACCATTTTACATTTATGTTGATTTCAAACCTAGATTCCAAAAGGTTTAAATGTTCAAACAGTTTACAATAACTCAATTTGAAGTTTTCATTCATATTTCAAAATCTAACTTTAAATTTTATTTAAATTTGAAAATATTCACTTAATCAATTTTATAACATTTAAATAGAATCTCAAATTACAAATTTAAATCAAAATTAAATAATCAATTTTATTTAAAGTTGAAAATTTTCATTTAATCACATTTAATTAAATTAAGTTATAATATCATATCTTTAAAATCTCAAAATTAATAAGATCAAATCAACTCCTATTTAAATACAATTCTTAAACAAAATAAATTACAAATCAATGTTAATTTATCTTTCCAATCTTAATTTATTAAAGTTATTACAAAAATCTATTTTTAAAAATAAATAAAATTTTAAATAAATACTTAAACATATTATATATATAATAATTTTAAATTAAATTTTATTAAATTTGCTTTATATTAAATATAATTTTATATATTTAAAATAACAAAATTATAAGTGAAATCTAAAAATTTATACTTTTCAAAACTTAACTTATAAATTTAAAACTTCCAAATATAATTTAAAATCTAAATTTGCTCACATATTAAAATAAAATAAAGTCTATATATTATATTTTAAAATCATATTCCGTTTAAAACACATGTTTAAAATAAAACTTTTATATTATATTTTAAAAATTAATACTTATTAAAAACCCGTCTATTTCCTTTCAAAACTTCGAAAATCATTTTCAAAATAGACCAATGGTGTTTGTATATCATTCGGATACGTATCATTTCAACCTATAGGGAATTTCTAACAAACTAGGAACTTACAAAATGAGAACAATAGAATAATAATAATATAAAATAGCATAACATATCAATTACAGCATGGATCATAATTAACAAAGGTGAACAATTTAATTATTTACATATCATATTTAACGATCAAATCACTAATCGATTCAAATTTAATAACATATTTAAATCATCATTTCATGTAAAATCGATTTACTAAACATAAGAATGTCAATCGGAAGTGATCGCTCACCTTTCGAGGCTATGAAAACAACGATGGCGAAGATGGTGACACGGACACGCATACGGATACGGACATGAGCAACGCAAAGCAAATAAATGCTGAAGCCGATGAAAACAAATCAATGCTAGCTTGAGATTGATGGAAAAGAAATATATATATATATATATGCAATAAATATATATATATACTTACTCTTTATTTTTATAACAAAGAGGAGAGAAGGTTGCACCTTGAAACCTTTAGAGGCCATACCTTATGCAACAAACAAGCTTCCTACTTCCTGGTTGTACTGCATGCACCATGTTATGTCAAGGTTGCCTTTTTAGTAGTTGGGGAAGTTAGAGCGTTGGAGTCGAGACTGGGTCATGGTCGGCAGCTGCTATGTGGAGAGGGCGGAAATGGCAGCGGGCGAAGTCGAAAGAGAGAGGGGAAAGGTGGTAGTTTGGGTGGAGGGGTTGTAGGCTGGTCTCGACGATGGAACAGTGGAGGAATGAGTTACGGAGGAGATCAGCAGCATGGATGTGAAGTGGAGAGGCGTGGGTAATAGAGAAGGAAGTCGTGTGTAGGGTAGGCTGACGTCAATGGGGAGTGAAGCACAGTTCGGGCGAGCTGTGGGGTTGTAGTGCTTTCGGTAGGGGAAGTGGTTGATGGGAACAGCAGGTCTGGTTCGAATCATGGCGTTTGGGTTAGCTTGAGATGGATGGATGAAGGTTGGGCAGTGTGCGTTTGTTGGAGGGTCAGATCAAGTGGAAGATGGGTGGCGCAGGTTTTTTGTAAGTCACGGCTGCACGGTTTTGTGTGGGAAGCAGGGAAAGTTGCGGGTTTGGAGCGTGGTGATGGTTGCTAGGTCGGAGATGCTTGCGGATCAAGGGGAGGTGGGAGGTGGTTGTGAAGGGAGTTCTCGGCAAAAAATGGAGGGGAGGCGGAGGAAAAGAGGGTGGATTTCGGATACAAGCCTCAGGGAATATATATGTAGCATGTTTTTTTTTCTTTTCTTTTTTGTATAAAGATGAGGGCAGAATGAAAAATGAGAGAGAATAAAGAAATGGAGGAAGGGAAAACGGCCGATGGTTGGAAGGAGGACGAACTTGGCAGATCTTAGAAAATAAAATAGAAGAAGAAGAAGGTTACAGAAATAATAAATATACGAACTAATATTTTATTATATATTCTTAAAGCAAGAAACAGAATGAAAAGGGGAAACACAACAATAATATTAAAAAGGTGGAAATAGCAAAGGTCAAAATTAAATACTGGGAATACTAAGAGTTAATGTCCATTTGTTTTCAACTGATGGATAATTGAATGGACACAAAACACACAAGAGACTCAAAATGGATACTGATACGACTAACCTTTTCACAAATTTCGACGGGTACCGGACCAATAGAATGATACACAGATATGAGTGACACGACCTACCAATCAAAACTCGATATTCGCTGCCAAACCTGCTGCTAAAATGCCAAAAATAATATAAACGAAGCTCGAGCAGTCCATATTTGGCAAAATGAAATACGACATTTCACTCAAAAATGGTTTACATTTTACTTATATAAAAATATTCAGATTTCAAAAATATTTTATTTTCATTAAATTTAACTGATTTTGAATTTTAAAATTGAAATTTCACAACTAAATAAACTTTCATATTTTCCAATGAAAATCTGTCATTTGCTATGTTTAAATAAACGCATACCAAATATTAAATTTTCATTGCAAAATTTAATTGTTTATTTTCAAGAAAAAATTAGTTAATTATGTTATTAAAAATCGTTAAAATTTCTAGGTCATTACAATTTTTCTGCTAGGTTGGTTAACTCCTCCAGTCTTCTTCCCGACCTGAACCTCTTAATTACTTTAGAAAAATAATATATTCTTTAGGATTCTAGTTTTTAGGTTGTGGAAGGTTTTTTCTTTTATTTATAAGGGATTTTTTGCTACCTATCAGACTTGTTAACAGGTCATTTTAAGTGTGCAATAAAATTATATAAGTGCTCTCCTTCTTAAGAACACACCTGTTTTTTCTCAAAAAAACTCATGTTCTCTCTTTTATATTCTCAATTTTTTTATCTATAATCTCGTTTCCATTTGAATTGAGAATGTTTGCACATTTTCTATTCAAATAACTATTTCCCGAAATTGATTGTTTTTATGGTCTTTCCCTCTCCGGTGCATTTTGAAATGCATGACTACAGTACATAGCTCTTTTTCAAACCAAACGGAGCCTTGGATTCGATTATTGTTGAACAATTCTCAAAATCAAGTTTAACGGCATATTGATCAACTTCACTAACTTAAAAATAACTGAATTTACATTGATTTCATGGAAGGTAAGTAAAACTAATGTTTTTTCTAAACAAAATTCTAAGACAAAATGCCTCTTTAATAAATTTTCTAAACGTGATTGTTAAAATATTTTTTATGTCGAGCCTTCAAAATTCAAGAAACAATCTTGTCAAAAATGAGCTTTAAAACTTAGATAAAACATACAGCTGAGAGCACTACTTAGTCGCCATACTTTATGAAGCGAATGGGACATTTGAGCATGGAAGATGGTTAAAAAGAGAAGTGCGATAATGCGAAAGGAGTATTTCAGTGGAGTATTTGAAATATAATTTTTAATATAATTGATTTATAATTGATTAATTATTATTATTTATTTTGTAATATACATCTAATAATTTCAAATAATAAGAAATAATTTGTGCAATTTTAATAAAATAACTTGATTCATTTTAAAATTGAAATACATTTAAAAACAAACTAAAATTACTGACAATGACCATGCAATAAATTCAACTCATACATTATAAATCCCGGTGCTTCGTCGTCACTCATTTTTTTCATAATATCCAAGTTTGTCGATTCCGTACGAAAAATTAGCCTAAGCTCCCATCGCTGAACAAACAGAATAGAAGTCATTAAACCATAATAAAGTTGCACTACATTGTTGAAAACGATCTGTATTCACAAGCAACCTTCCAACGTCAAGCCTGTTCGAACTATGCTGATCGGTGTGCCTACTACGTATATGTGGTGGAGTAACTGAAGTGTCATAGGTTATCCAGTCGAAGTAATAATTTATATCGGGGGTAGTAAAAGCGTGAGCTGGTGGGTTAGAAGCTATCAGATTTCTACAAGTCTCCTTTTTAATGCCGCCTCCAAAAAGCTGATCCAACTGTCTAAATCTAAAAACGAACTCCTTTATGAATCTTTTGAATCATCATGCGGTCGTATTCCACCACTCCTTAGGATCGTTCATGTAATCATTCTCAGGATCCGAAATCCCTTCTTCTAGACGTAGGAGTTTACCCCAATCAACCGAAGAACGCTTCAGGTTGTCGCATTTATTCTTTAATTGTGTTTGGGACCGGGACCAATCAAGATTCATTCTATCGTTAAATGTGTTTGTCAACAAGCTGACCGAGTCCTTCTTTTCTGTGACGACCCAGAATTTTGGACAATTTAAATTGGGATATTTAACTGATTTAATACTTAAAAGTTAGTTTCTAACTTGAATTTGAATATCACTATTTACTAGGTAATTTAATTATTAAATTAAATCATTTGAAATTGGTTTAAGTGGTAAATCTTGGATTTAAGCTGAATAAAATTATTTCAAAGACTTGTAAAATGTATACTGATAGTACTGAAGATAGTAAAAGTGTTGAAATTGAATTTGAAAGTGTTTTGTTAAGTTTTGAAATTATATCATTTAAATTAATATTTAAAAATAGCCTTCCGAAGCACAGTCTCAGAATTCGATGAAAGCAGTTCCATTGGATCTGTAATACTTAGTTATTATTGGATTTCCGTTTTCGTAGCGTTTGGAGTTACCGTTTATCCGTACGGGTGAGAAACGTGTTGAAACAAAAATCGATAATTTAATATTTAAACTTGATTCAAAAAGTTATCTTCCACATATGACTGAACTAGGCTCCAGAACACGTTCCATTGTGTTCAGAATATGGGTAAAACCTTATAAACGCCTGGCGGCATGTCTCATCCAGAGTTCGAGATTTCGAATTATGCTAAATGAGATATTTTGAAAATTTAAAAATATTAAAAAAATTGAAAAGTCAAACCAGCCACCAAATAATCGTACTCGAGCCACCCTAGCTTCTGAAACGCACAGACCTGCACTCCCCGTTCTCGTTTAAATCGCTCAACCCCTCTTCTGCTAATTAAATGAAATCCAGAAGAAAAAAAGAATCGAAAAGGAAAAAGAAATGGCCGAACTTAGTTAGGATAAATCAGAAAGGCGAAGGACTGTAGCGTCCTTCTTCTCGAAAAAAATTTGTTCCTCCTTTTCAAATCAAATCGCAAGATCCATCACGATTTTTCTTTTTTTTTCCTTCGGTTTTCGATCTGTTCAAGCTTTAAAGGGAAGTCTGAGTTCTGGAGCAATGTTAGACGACGAGCTGTTATCTTTCGAATCAATGGAAGGAACTCGCGAATCGAGCTCGCGATCTTGTCGGCTTCGATGGGCTAGGGTTCGAGCAAAGATGATGGGTTGCGCGCACGTTTGGGTCTGACTCTGGAATCGCAAGGAAGCTGGGTTGAGACGTAGCGGAGTCGCGATGACACCGAGGTGTCGAGGATTCATTCGGATGGAGGTGTCGAGGGATGGTTCGCGCGGAGACAGGAAGTCGCAATTTTTTTGCGATGGATTTGAAGTAGTTCGATGGTCTGGTTGAGGCTCGATTTGGTTTAGGCCCTGGCGACATGATGGGCAGTGACTGGCGAAGATCGGTGGGAGGCGCTGCATGATGGCTCGGGTTTTCGAGATGTTGGGTCGAGGTCTTCAATGTTGAAGACCAAGTTCGTCATTTTGAAGTAAGGTAACGATCCCTTTTATTAAATTAAATTGAATAAATAATGTTTATATATTTGCAGAAAAAGAAAATACGATATACAACACATTATTTGATTTACAGTAAGGTGTAAAACCTATTCTAGTCTAAATTATATATATCTATACATTTTGAAAAACATATATATATATATATATATATATATATATTACAGTAAGGAAATATAAATATATAATAGGAATTTCTAAAAGGGTTTGAGAGTTTATATAAAAAAAATTGAAATCTATAGATTATTTTTATAAATATATGTGAAGTTTCAAAATAAAATAAATATACAAATACACTTTTGGTCGCTAATTTATTTAAATTAATGAAATATGGATATTAATTTATTTTGTAAACTTATTTAATTATTTTAGTCACTAAAAATATTTTATTTAAGGAAATTAGTTTGAGATAAATAATTAGTTATTTAAAACAAAAGGAAATTTATTGTTCAATTAGTTCAAATATTAATAGAACATATAATGTTTATACAAGGTCTAAAGTCATGAAAAATCAAGTCGAGTTGGATGGATGGCAAAACAAAAATCAAAGGTGAGTTAATCTCACTCTTCTGGATTGCTATTTAAATTTAAATGGTTAAATTTAAATAATTAGTTGAATGATAAAATTGATTGGTTGTGCTATATTATATATAGTAGTATATATAATATATATTGGAGTGATTGGTTTCCCGCATTATATAGCGGATGAGACCCTATGCGCCACATAATAGCGGATGATATTATAATAATCCCATATACCGCGATATTCCACCTCGAAGTGGAATTGGTATTGTGCTAACGTCTGTGGATGTAGGGAAACAGGTTGGAGGGATCCAACTGGATTCCTTAAAATTATTTAGATTGTTTAATATTCTGTGTTATGAATATTTGATATTCTGTAATGAATTATATTGATAATTGGAATATTGAATGCTATGGGTTGCTTGAATATATTTCGGTACACAGAGTTATCAAAATATATAGAATTGGATTTTTGGAAAGAAAATAAAAGAGTAAATTTTTAAGTAAAATAATCGTAGAGAATTTGAATAAATTTAAGAATGAATTTGAAAAGAGTAAAAGTGATTTTAAAATCCTAATAAATAAATTCTGAGCATGGAAAAAGGGGATTTTGAATAAACAGAGAAATAATGAATTTTAAAACTAAAGTGATGTTATTTAAAGGAAAAAAGAATTTATTTTAAAATTTTAAAGTTTGAAAATTGTTTTAAGGGATAAAGAAGGAATTTGGGAAATATGAAATTGGCAGTTGAAAGATTTTAAGTCACAATTAAGAAATAAAATCTAAAGTTAATGGATTTTGAAATAAATGAGTGAGTAAGGAATTTATTTCAAAATGGAATAATTTGGAAACCAATTTGAAAATTGATTTAAGTGTTTGATATGGGAATTATAAAGGAGGATGGGACTAAGAAATTTATAAACTGGTTTTATAAAAGTGAAGTAATATATCAGAAGATATTTGGAAGAATAAATTCACGATGAGAATTTATTGAAGAAATGGGAAAATTTGTTTAAAAATAAATAGTGATTTATTATTAAAGGAAGTGAAGAGAAATATATTTCCCTGGATAGCCAAGTATGTTTTCAAAGTAAATTTTTAAATATAAGTTAAAGGCTTTAATATTGTTTTAAAAAGCATGTTTTAGAAAATTTATTATTTTTAAATGTTTAAATTATAAAGTAAGTATTTTTCAAATCTATTGTCGTAGCAATTATTTAAAGGTGACTTGGTATTTTGTTTTAAAAAGAGAAAATCTAGTTTCATATTTTATAAAGTAACCATATTTAAATATTCCTAAAGTATATATTTTCAATAAAGTATTGAAGTATTTTTCAATTTAAATGTTGAAGTATATTTTATAATTAAGTTTTTTAAATTATTTTAGAAATCTAAAGTTTTGTGCTTGGTGTTTTCAGTGGAAATAAATATTTGGAAATTTTTTCCATAAGAGGAGTGTGGCTTGAAAATTGTTTTCAAAAGGGTTGAAAAGTGGAAATATATCTTGTAAAGATATTTTGATATTAATGAATAATTTGGAGAAATTATTTATGTTTGATGGTTGTTAGTGAATGTTAATTGATAGTTAAATAACCGACTATCAATATTGGCCAAATGCGCTAATCGTTTCGAAGAGACCAAGATCGGGATTTATTTCCTGGAAACCACTTCGATCCAGTTTGAATGTTTTCATGTGGAAAACAAGAGTTTGGATTCGAAGGTGGAGCGGTGAAGTGCAAGGGCTAGTCGCTACTAATCCTGAGGTGATTCCAAAATGGATGTAGTAGGAATAGTGCCTTCGGTTCTGTTCGAACCGGGACGGACTTGTATGGATGAATCTTTCAGAACATCTTCAGGTGGATGGTGAGCATTCTAAGGGATATGTTCTTAAAAGGTAACGCTTAGCCTCAAGCCTCATCAAGCGGGAATGACTGAAAATCAGGGGTTATGCACCAAGGCTAGGTGGGTAGCACCCATTAGAGTGAGGTCATCCCTGTCTAGATGTCTCTTTTATTTCGGCTTAGTGGTGCGGTTGCTGATCCCAACCGTGGGGTGATCTTACTTGTGATTATCCAGTAAGTGGTAGTCCCGGTCTTGTGTTGCAGGGGGTTGGGAGTAATCCTCGGTATTGTGATCTAGGCCACGTACTGTGACAGGTGGCACCCCAGTGCCTAGTCATTAGTTGGAAATTCATTCTCCCTACGTGTCTTTTACGGTTTTGTTTGTATTACCCACAACTGTGGCTCGTAGCTAGAATTTAATAAATGTAACAATTTTGGCTGTTTGAATAAGTTTTTGTATATAGACACTATTATAATATCAGAGGATTTTATAATAAACGTTTTAGCTATCGTAAGGTAAAAACCCGACATGTTTATTTGTGTCGTGGTCTTACGAGATGCTTTTGATTTTCAAAGGATTTGGAAACTTTAATAATCCAATTGGGTGTGATTTCTCACGCTGGTATTCCAGACTGACTCGAGTGTTATTTAACTATAATGCTCGGGTTGGACCGTGTATTATAGGATACAGGAAAGGATGCTGTGGAGCTCAGAAGACGAGCAGGATGGCGATACATACTTCCGTACTTGATTATTATTCCGCCGTGTATTCAGTTGGGAGGACAAGTTTATATGACTGTCCAGTTGTATGTATTGATGTTGTTGAAATCTGATGATGTATTCTGATGATGTATGTATAAAACAGATATAGGTTTCTTTGTGTAAAGATCTGTTATTATATATTATATTTTATTCCGCTACGATGGTTAGATTCTGATGTTGTTTCTACTTTCTTCTTCTACCTTTCTTTTTTAACCCATATGGTTCGTATTTCCATTCATCTTGAGTTAAGTGTTGGAGAATAGCATTGACTCAAGGGGTACGGGTTTGCGGGCTATTACTGTTGGTATTAGAGCCTAGGTTGGTGATAACCTTGGCTCTGGTGGGGATTACTCGTTGAAAGTAGAGTCTGTAGTACTCTAGAATGAGTTTGAGGGTATTAATAGATATGAGCGCGTATTTGTTAGTGAATATAAATTGTTTTAATATTGTGTTGACTTATTGGTTGAGTGTAATATGAACTCTGATCGAGTAAGTCGGCCGCTATTCGAGAAGAGTTTATAAACACCTGACACGATAAATTGACACAATATTGTTTTAAAGGTGGGTGAATGAAATAGTTTTACTCCAAAACATATTTTGATATAAAAGAAATATTTCCTTAAATTGTTATATAACTTGGGTGCTTGGATGATAATTATTTAAACCAATAAGATTATAAAAAAAAGGGAATGACTGGTGTAATCAAATGGAAATAAAAAAAATGGTATGAGCATAAATTATACAGATGAATTATAGTTAAAATTTGATTTAAGTCAAAATTCAAAATTTAAAATCCCGGAGAATTTGGAAGTGTTTTTCATAGTGTTTTGAAGACAAATAATGGCATTATTATTTTAGAAGTATTTCTGAAAGGAAATTGTTTCAAATAAATTTTGGGAAGGAATATAGCATTAGACTCACTTCGGTCACTGGAAAATAATTTCGGTGATGACTACAGCATCAACGATGTTCATTTTCAAGTTTCTAAGTGACGGATTGCTGCCAAATTGATTTGTTCAGAAGAACTAGTTTGTTTTCGAAATTTCAAAGAAAATTTATTGGGGATAAAAACCATGATTGGTTTAAAAATTTGAGAAGTGTGATTTTGGGATAATGGTGGTTGTAAAATGATTTGAACCAAAAGCCGGGTGTTTGAAATCCTGAATCCTTATTTGAATTGAAAATCCGGATGAGATAAGTTATAAGCTTATAAATTGAGATGATATTTTTAAATAAGGAAGGAAAATATGAGCTCTGAATGTTGGAATTAAATCTTAAAGTGAAAAGGTTAAATAAATTTAATTCGGAGAAACAAAATTGTGGAAATTTAATGGATGATTGGAAGAAATAATTAGTGAATCTTAAATATGATTGGAATGGGAAAATAGAAATTAAATTTGGATTGGGATATAAAATTTAATTAGATTGAAATAAATTGAATTAAACTGAAAATAAAACCCAGTAGTATTTGAATTGAGTTGAAAAGAATTGGAATGAAATTAAGGTGAATTGTGTGGGATGGTATTAAATGAAATTAAGTCCTTGCTTAACAAAATTCAAAAGAGAATGGTATGATGCTAGATTTAATTGAAGTTAAGCTAAATAAAATTGAATTGAAATAAATTTAATTGAATTATAGATTATATTGAATTGAATAAAATTCTTACTTAAATAAATAAGCGTAAACTAAGAAATATTGAATTGGGATAAATAAGCTTTGGAAGCTTATAAAACAATTGAAAAACATTGAAATAAAAAAAAAATCCCTAGTTAAAAGTAAAGTGAATGTGATTGACTGTAATGGATGGAGGAGTATGAATATTAATAAGTGAATAGCTTATAAAAATGTAAAAAGGGAATAAATAAGCCAAAATAAAAGGGTTGGAATTTTGGAAAATGAAAGAAAATCCAAACTGGAATTATAAAAAAAAATTGCTCAGGAAAATTTAATGAAGTGATTTTTGTAATAAAATCGAATATTGATTTAAAAGTTGGAAGTAAGCTAATTAGCTAAATAAATTATTTGAAAGAGTATGTTAATAAAATTTAACTCGATTAAAGGAAATGGATTGTAAGTTAATAATGAATTTGGGAATAAACTCGAATTATAAATAGAATTCAACTTGCATTGACAGTGAATTAAAATAAGTGGAGATGTTGTAAAAATAAAACGGAATTGGATTACAATAAAATGATTTGAGTTACAAATAAAATCCAATTCGAGTATAAATGCGTTATATTTTTATAAATTGAGAATGTGAATTAAATTAAAGTGGATGGGCTAACTGAATTAAATGGAATTTGATTAGATGAGAATCAAATTAAACGGAAGTGAACTTAAGTTTGAAATAGGAATAAATTAGAGTAAATTAACTTAAGTTTGAAATTTATAGAAGCTTGGCTTCGAGGAAGGGTGAAAGTTCAGTAAATGAAAGTTTGGGTTAAATTAATTTGGAAAATGGTTATTGCTATAAGCATTGAATGTTGTCAAGCTCAATGAAATGGTTTTAAAACGAAACCAATGCGGAGATAAGATGAAATGAAAATGTATGGTTTGTAATAAACTAGAAATGGGATGGAATTTAAAATAAATTGAGTCAGAATCAACTTAAATTGGTTATAAAACTTAAGTAATTATTTATTCACATGGATATCATCAAATTGCATAGAATGAATTGTCATTTGACGTAAACAAAGGTAATTAAAATTCTATGAGTTGACAGAGATTAATAAATTTATTTTAAGATCAATTGAAGTGAATATGAGTTTGTTTTGCTTAAAAATGAATTGAATGTAAGCGATTGAGTTTTAAACCATTTAAATTGAATAAATTGTATATGAATTGGTTGTAAACAATTAAAATTAATGTCGGGACCCTATAATTTTCTTATAAATATTGTTTAACCTGCATTGCTTATGGAAACTCGTAT
Source organism: Allium cepa (assembly GCA_030765085.1). NCBI lineage: Eukaryota > Viridiplantae > Streptophyta > Magnoliopsida > Asparagales > Amaryllidaceae > Allium > Allium cepa. The sequence continues at coordinate 377,102,182 of CM060942.1, read as the reverse complement.
GTTTTAGTTAAATATGTAAAATGTTGTTAATTTACACGATTTTGGCACTTACATATTTAAATTGAGTAAGTACAGGTACCGGGAAGCCGTTTGGTTGGATTTGATTGCGCAAATTGCTAAATAAATAAGTCGCTTACTTAAAAATGCTAAATAAAGGTACGCCTACGCAATAAAAAAAGAAAATATGAACTGTTTTTGTTTTTTCCGACCGTGTGGGTCGATGTCTATATATATTTATATCTCTTGTCAAATTGCAAAAGCTCCTCCGTACAAAGGAGACTCTGCCAAAAAATTCGAAAATTTTGAGAGTTCGAAATTTTTTGTTAGCGCCAAAACGATTTCAAATTGGAATTGAAATAATGGATTTTGGAAATGGAAATTGAAACTAATTGTTTAGCTGGAACTAAGGGATTAAGAAAGTGAATTTGGGATTTTTGATTTCAGAGGATAAATTGAAATTTGCTCGGCAAAGATATGTATTTAAATTTCTGTATGAAATTTGATGATTTTTTGGTCTAGCCACTTGGCTTTTTGTTTTCTTTTGGAATTTAGGAGCCCGTAGAGGCATTTTGTAGTTGTACCAAGCTAGCCGCGCAAATGAGACACTGGCGAAATTTTTCAAAAGTTTAGGGAGTTAGAAAATTTTTGAGAAATTTTGAAAATTTAAAACTTGGTTTTGAATTATAATTTGAATTGTTGAATAAGTAAGGTTGTTTGGGAACTGTGGAAAAGTTTGGAAAGTTAGTAAGATGGATAGTGTGTCTTTAATAAAGATTGTTTGGTTGTTGTTAAAAACTGTTTGGTTTTGGGGAAATAGTAAACGGGTATTGGACCATTCTTTCTAACTAGTAATTTCGAAGACGAAATTCTTTTAAGGGGGGACGAATGTGACGATCCGAAATTTTGGACAATTTAAATTGGGATATTTAATTGATTTAATATTTAAAAGTTAGTTTCTAACTTGAATTTGAATATCACTATTTATTAGGTAATTTAATTATTAAATTAAATCATTTGAAATTGGTTTAAGTGGTAAATCTTGGATTTAAGCTGAATAAAATTATTTCAAAGACTTATAAAATGTATACTGAAAGTACTGAAGATAGTAAAAGTGTTGAAATTGAATTTGGAAGTGTTTGTTTAAGTTTTGAAATTATATCGTTTAAATTGATATTTAAAAATAGCTTTCCGAGGCACAGTCTCGGAATTCGACAAAACCAGCTCCATTGGATCCGTAATAGTTAGTTATTATCGGATTTCAATTTTCATAGCCTTTGGAGTTACCGTTTGTCCGTACGGGTGAGAAACGTGTTGAAATTAAAATCGATAATTTAATATTTAAACTCAATTCAAAAGGCTATCTTCCACATATGACTGAATTAGGCTCCGAAACACGTTCCATTGTGTTTGGAATACGGGTAAAACCTTATAAACGCCTGGCGGCATGTCTGATTCGTAGTTTGAGATTTCGAGTTATGCTAAACGAGATACTTTGAAAATTTAATAATATTAAAAAAATTGAAAATTCAAACCATCCACCCTATAATCGTACTTGATCCACCTTAGCTTCTGAAATGCACAGATCTTCATTCCCCCTTCTCGTTTAAATCGCTCAACCCTCCTTCTGCTAACTAAATGAAATCGAGAAAAAAAAAAAAGAATCGAAAAGGAAAAAGAAATGGCCGAACTTAGTTAGGATAAATCAGAAAGCGAAGGCCTGTAGCCTCCTTCTTCTCGAAACAATTTTCGTTCCTCCTTTTGAAATCAAATCGCGAGATCCATTCGTGATTTTTCTTTTTTCCCCTTCGGTTTTCGATCTGTTCAAACTTTAAAGGGAAGTCTTTGAGTTCTGGAGCAATGTTAGACGACGAGCTGTTACCTTTCGAATCAATGGAAGGAACTCGCGAATCGAGCTCGAGATCTTGTCGACTTCGATGGGCTAGGGTTCGATCAAAGAGGATGGGTTGCGCGTGCGTTTGGGTCTGACTCTGGAATCGCGGGGAAGCTAGTTCGAGACGTAGCGGAGTTGCGATGGCACCGAGGTGTCGAGGAATCGCTCGCATGGAGGTGTCGAGGGATGGTTCGCGCAGAGACTGGAAGTCGCAATTTTTTTTTGCGATGGATTTGAAGTTGTTCGATGGTCTAGTTGAGGCTCGATTTGGTTTGGGGTCTGGCCAGACGATGGCAGTGACCCACGAAGATCGGTGGGAGGTGCTGCATGATGGCTCGGGTTTTCAAGATGTTGGGTCGGGGTCTACGATGTTGAAGACCGAGTTCGTCGTTTTGAAGTAAGGTAACGATCCCTTTTTATTAAATTAAATTGAACAAACAATGTTTGCATATTTGTAGAAAAAGAAAATATGATATACTATACATCATTTGATTTACAGTAAGGTGTAAAACCTATTCTAGTTTTAATTATACATATCTATACATTTTGAAATATATATATATATATATTACAGTAAGGAAATATAAATATACAATAGGAATTTCTAAAAGGGTTTGAGAGTTTATATAAAATTAGATTTTTTTTTTGAAATCTATAGATTATTTTTATAAATATATGTGAAGTTTCAAAATAAAATAAATATACAAATACATTTTTAGTTACTAGTCTATTTAAATTAATGAAATATGGAGATTAATTTATTTTGTAAACTTATTTAATTATTTTAGTCACTAAAAATATTTTATTTAAGGAAATTAGCTTGAGATAAATAATTAGTTATTTAAACCAAAAGGAAATTTAATAGTTTAAATATTAATAGAACATATAATGTTTATACAAGGTCTGAAGTCATGAAAAATCATGTCGAGTTGGATGGATGGCAAAACAAAAATCAAAGATGAGTTAATCTCACTCTTCTGGATTGCTATTTAAATTTAAATGGTTAAATTTAAATAATTGGTTGAATGATTAAATTGACTGGTTGTGCTATATTATATATAGCAGTATATATAGTATATATTGGAGTGATTGATTTCCCGCATTATATAGCGGATGAGACCCTATGCGCCGCATAATAGCAGATGATATTATAATAATCCCATATACCGCGTTATTCCACCTCGAAGTGGAATTGGTGTTGTGCTAACATCTGTGGATGCAGGGAAATAGGTTGGAGGATCCAACTGGATTCCTCAAAATTATTTAGATTGTTTAATATTCTGTGTTATGAATATTTGATATTCTGTAATGAATTATATTGATAATTGGAATATTGAATGCTATGGGTTGCTTGAACATATTTCCGTACACAGAGTTATCAAAACATATAGAATTGGATTTTTGAAAAGAAAATGAAAGAGTAAATTTTTAAGTAAAATAATCATAGAAAATTTGAATAAATTTAAGAATGATTTGGAAAAGATTAAAAGTGATTTTTAAATCCTAATAAATAAATTCCGAGTATGGAAAAAGGGGATTTTGAATAAACAGAGAAATAATGAATTTTAAAACTTAAGTGATGTTATTTAAAGGAATAAAGAATTTATTTTAAAATTTAAAAATTATTTTAAGGGATAAAGAAGGAATTTGGGAAATATGAAATTGGTATTTTCAGTTTAAAGACTTTAAGTCATAATCAAGAAATAAAATCTGAAGTTAATGGATTTTGAAATAAATTAGTAAGTAAGGGAATTTATTTCAAAATGGAGTAATTTGAAAATCAATTTGAAAATCGATTTAAGTGTTTGTAATGGGAATTATAAAGGAGGATGGGACTAAGAAATTTATAAACCGGGTTTATAAAAGTGAAGTAATATATCAGTAGATATTTGGAAGAATAAATTCACGATGGGAATTTATTAAATAAATGGGAAAATTTGTTTAAAGATAAATAGTGATTTATTTTTAAAGGATGTAAAGAGAAGTATATTTCCATGGATAGCCAAGTACGTTTTCAAAGTAAATTTTTAAATATAAGTTAAAGGCTTTAATGTTGTTTTAAAAACATGTTTTAGAAAATTTATTATTTTTAAATGTTTAAATTCTAAAGTAAGTATTTTTCAAATATATTATCGTAGTAATTATTTAAAGGTGACTTGGTATTTTGTTTAGAGAAAATCTAGTTTTATATTTTATAAAGTAACCTTATTTTAAATATTCCTAAAGTATATATTTTCAATAAAGTATTGAAGTAGCTTTCAATTTAAATGTTAAAGTATATTTTATAAATAAGTGTTTTAAATTATTTTAGAAATCTAAAGTTTTGTGCTTTGTGTTTTCAGTGGAAATAAATATTTGGAAATTTTTTTCTATAAGAAAAGTGTGGTTTGAAAACAGTTTTCAAAAGGGTTGAAAAGTGGAAATATATCTTGTAAAGATATTTTGAGATTAATGAATAATTTGGAGAAATTATCTATGTTTGATGGTTGTTTGTGAATGTTAATTAATAGTTAAATAACCGACTATCAATATTGGCCAAATTCGATGATCGTTTCGAAGAGACAGGGATCGGGATTTATTTTCTGAAAACCAGTTCGATCCTATTTGAACGTTTTCGTGTGGAAAACAAGAGTTTGGATTTGAAGGTGGAGCAGTGAAGTGCAAGGGCTAGTCGCTACTAATCTTGAGGTGATTCCAAAATGGATGTTGTAGGAATAGTGCCTTCGGTTCCGTTCGAACCCGGGACGGACTTGTATGGATGAATGCTTTCAGAACATCGTCAGGTGGATGGTGAGCATTCTATGGGATATGTTCTTAAAAGGTAATGCTTAGCATCAAGCCTCATCAACCAGGAATGACTGAAAATCAGGGGTTATACAACAGGCTAGGTGGGTAGCACCCGTTAGGGTGAGGTCATCCCTGTCTAGATGTCCCTTTTATTTCGGCTTAGTGGTGCGGTTGCTGATCCCAACCGCGGGGTGATTTTACTCGAGATTATCCAATAAGAGATAGTCCCAGTCATGTGTTGCAGGGGGTTGGGAGTAATCCTCGGTACTGTGATCTAGGCCACGTACTGTGACAGGTGGTACCCCAGTGCCTGGTCATTAGTTGAAAATCCATTCTCCCTGCGTGCCTTTTACGGTTTTGTTTGTATTACCCACGACTGTGGCTCGTAGCTGGAATTTAACAAATGTAACAATTTCGGCTATTTGAATAAGTTTTTTTATATAGACACTATTATACTATCAGAGGATTTTATAATAAATGTTTTAGCTATCGTAAGGTAAAAACCCGACTTGTTTATTTGTGGCGTGGTCTTACGAGATGCTTTTGACTTTCAAAGGATTTTGAAACTTTAATAATCCAATTGGGTGTGATTTCTCACGCTGGTATTCCAAACTGACTCGGGTGTTATTTAACTATAATGCTCGGGTCAGACCGAGTATTATAGGATACAGGAAAGGATGCTGTGGAGCTCAGGAGACGAGCAGGATGGCGATACGTACTTCCGTACTTGATTATTATTCCGTTGTGTATTCAGTTGGGAGGACAAATTTATATGACTGTCCACTTGTATGTTATTGATGTTGTTGAACTCTGATAATGTATTCTGATGATGTATGTATAAAACAAATATAGTTTTCTTTGTGTAAAGATCTATTATTATCTATTATATTTTATTTCGCTGCGATGGTTAGATTCTGATGTTGTTTCTACTTTCTTCTTCTACCTCTCTTCTTTAACCCATATGGTTCGTATTTCCATTCATCTTGAGTTAAGTGTTGGAGAATAGCGTTGACTCAAGGGGTACGGGTTTGCAGGCTGTTATATTTTCAGTAAAAATTTCACGCACAAGTTTATGAAAATTGCAATCCTTTCAAGCATCCACAAAGCCATAGGATGAAAGAAAACAGAACATCCATGCGCCATTTTAAAAGTTAAAAATCACAAAATATAATAAAAAAAACTATAAATATATGTTGTATCTCAAAAAATATAGCAGAGAAAATAATCGGATTGATGTGTAGAAATTGATGAAAGCTCGGATTTGGTTGTGTGGAGGTGGAAGAGAAAAAACGAGAAAATAATAGCCATTTTGAGGAAAACACATGATGCGTCCATCGTAAACGTGGCAATTTCCTCCCTTTCCCTCAATGGTTCAAATGGGGCATTTGGACCGTTGAGGTGTCGAACGTGTCCGATACATCTCCAACGGTAATATGGCTCAAATTGGTTGTGAACGGTATTGCAAGTAAAACTTTTGCTGCTTTGAACATAAAAAAATAATAAAGCTTGCTTACAAAAAAGCAAATGGCATGGCATGCAAAACCCAAAATAGGTGTGAATCTCACATGCTCCCTCTTTTAAGTAAAATTTATTAAAATAGTCACATGTCCAACCCCCCCCCCCCCCCCCTCAAGTAAAATTTATTAAAATCTTTATGGATAGTTCTAACAAGATACAAGCGAATGCATTAGATTAAAATTGGATTCATTTAGAAAATTGTACCACGGGGAGCAACTAAAGGACGGATCATAACTAGGGATCTTTTCAAGATGAATTGGACATCTTTCAAATTGTTGTACAGCTAATGTCATTCTGCATAATCTCTACTATTAATAAAATGAGAATTCCGTAAATAGAATTCAGCCATGTCTTTTTGAACTTTCCTAAATACACTTTATATCTCCATAAAGCAATATAGGGGACAACCATCGAATCCTTCATTGTTAAAGTAGTAGCGACAAGCACCATTTTCTAAGTTGTTAAATGATTCGACTTTGGTGCGAGAAGTCATAAGCTCGAAACTTGTGTAGCGTGATTTGAACATATATTGACACGTGACTATGTTATGTTGTCCCCGTGACATATTTTATCTAAATACCATTTTTAAAGTAGTAGCTAAAATCATTTGAACTGTTTCTCAAGTTACATGTCATTCATTAATGTGCCATATTATTAAACTTCAAGGCATAATCTCAACTCAATTAGATGCTTTTTAGAGCGAATGCTACTTCATCCCTTAGCTTATATATAACAACAGCTAATATATTTTGAACGATGTAGGACTAATTAAAACAATTAGAATGTTTGGAAAAATAAAAGAAGGGTGGAGATTAAACAATGAAATCAATATCAAATGGCTACTAATGCAATACCAACCCATTGTTGATGATTTATAGAACGACGTTAAAATTAACCGACAATCCATTTCCTTCATGATGTCCACATTTTATTTCTCTTCCCACTTTCTTCTTATATCGCTCCATTAAAACTTCAAAACATTTGCAATTAACCAATAATTCGTTTCCAAGTCCTATATTCTTTTTCCATGGAGCGTTCTTCTCAAATCCATTATCCAACGTCACATCTGTCTACACATTCATTGTCGGTAATCATTTATCATTTCATCATAAGTTTTAATAATTTTATCCAGTAACTGTATAGTGGTTTCAATCCTAGAATTTGAGCTCTACAGGATTGGAAGTGGTGGTGCTTTGGCCGAAAATTTCAATAATTTTGTCAACGTTATCCTTTTTCTTAAATTTTGTATCCGGAGGGTTTCTCGTTTGGTTGAAATATGATCCTCAAGCTTCAAAAAAGATATTGAACCCTTTAAGGATACCTTCTTAGTTTTCCTAAAATAGTAAAAAAAAAGTGCATTTTTGATAATTATCTGCTTTTTGATAGAATGTTATGCAAGGATTCGTCTAGAAAATAGTTCAACTGTTGAAAAGTGAATTACTTTATGAGTCCCAAGGTGGCCCTATAATTCTTTCCCAGATATTATCTCTATCTTAAGAACCACCGTGTAAGAAAAGGGTAATATTCAGAATGACATAAACAACATATTTTGCTGAAAATTTGAGTATTAATGCAGAATGAGAATGAATTAGACCAGAAAGTAAAGCATTTGGTCCAGCTGGTCACAATTATGTGAATTGGACTACAAAAATGGCCATTGAAACCGGCACAGGTTACCTTGATTTATGTGCGAAGCAGATGATGCACATGACCCAATGGCATGAGATTTACTCTTTCAAGCACAAATTTTTAATACACGGATAATTGTACATTGTCCTAAGTTTCTTAAATAGTATGCACTGACTCTATAACAATATATACTTCAAGTAATTCAATATATACATTATATTGAAATACATATTCCATATTGGGCATCTTGGTAATTTGGGTAGACGAGCTATTCCAAACACAAATTTATATTGATATAGCTGCAATTTGAATTATTGATTGTAACCAGTGTCATTTTCTATGTGGCACAATAGATTAAAGCATGCAATGGTTTTTACCGTGATGGGTTCACTCCGAACAAGCCATATAAACCTTTCTTTTGCTCTGGACTGAAACTTGGAGTGGTTGGTAACTTTTCTTTTAATGTTGTAGTAACCTTTTATTTGTAATATATTTATGTTAAGTAAATTGTCTACTATGATAAACAGGTTTACAGAATTTGGGGGTGTTATATTTCAATGACCAGTTATTTAATGCTTACTGAATTTGCAATTTCCAATTTATGATGCTTTGTGTGAGTGTGAGTGTGGTATGCAAGTAGAATATAACCTGCTTTATGGAATAACATGATAGTAAAAGATTGGTAACAATACCGCATCTTCACAAAAAGGCACTCCTTTTCGGATTGAAGATGCAAACCATTACATTGTTCTATATAAGAGTTTTCTAATTTTGTGCTTAGTAAGATTTCATGGTCATCTAAGCAATAAAAGCAAAAGTCTATAACCACAACGGTACTGTGGCGTTCACCATTCCTCAAACATGATGTTCAAGAAATATAATTGTGGCATAAATTAATAATTTCAATGGGTGGGTAGGGGGTATATGTTGTTATTTTATAAAACAATATAATCTATATAATAAAGAAGTTTAGGTTTAACTGATGTGGCAAAAAGTGGATGAGATGTAATCTTTAAAAGACATTGGATGGATGTGTATTCACCGACTGGGATAAAAGTTAACGTCGTTACCTCATTATTCACAATGTTAAATTTTTTTGTCACACTGGACGGATGAGACAAAAAAAGTTGATTTTCTTTTGTGGAAAAACAAACCGTTAATTTGAAAGTATTAGTTATCTATTTGAGTTAAGTCTTTGTCTAATCTCTTGATTCTTTCATTTTATCATTACGAAAACTTTATGCATTGAAAGTTTAAATTCAACAAGCGCATTAGTAGACACATTTAAAAATTAGATTTAAGTACATTTGAAGAAACTTTACAATGAATGAAACAAATTGCCAAACTTTCAAAATGTGCCCCACATATCATGCACATGCTTAATTATCAACATCTATATTATAACTAATGTTGTCCTATTGAAACAATTGAAAAGTAATCATTCTGTTTTGGTTTACATATTTTGATATAGGTACTAATGTGCACTCTCTTTTACCACCATTGATATGATCACAATAAAGGGTCGATGTTATTTGGTTATAAATTGTGATTAGTAACTATTCATGTACACTGAACCGATTCATAAGACAATTCAAAGACGTTGGCTATATTTGAATGTGATGATGCGACAATCACTCATTGTACTAATTTAATTGTCATTATTTTTTAATAGTTACACGATAAAAATATGGCTCATCAAACAAATGCAGGTCCAACTTAAACATCATATCGAATAGTAAAGTAGTCAAATTTGAAGTCAAATTTGACCACAAGTCGATATTTGTCAAAAACAATGGAATTGTACATAAACATCATATCAAGTAGCATGAAGAGCACACACATTGATTAATTTTAAAATACATTCACTTAATAATAAATATAAAAGTAGTGAACTAATTCGTAAACACATATGTTAGCTGTCTAAGTACATTTCTCAACATTCTTAATGCAAAAGGTGAATGACGGGATTGAACAAAAATATTTTCCATGATGGAAAGAACAGAACTAGTTATGTCAGTGAAAGATTAGATGCAACAATGAAATATTGATGGAAGTAAGATGCCTAATTAATATTCAGTTGCAGTTATAGTAATCATCAAATATGTTTAATGAAGGAAAGTAACCTGCACATTAAAAACAATAATACATACGTTATCATATAATAATAGTATATATGTTATGATATATAAAGTTCACAGAACCAAGTGATTATATGCAAACTCATATGGCCGTGCATATATACTCGTAGTAATAATGATGATGATTTATTGTTATAAAAATGAAAATTCAAAGATCTAATATTCAGTCTTCAAACAAACTCAATATGTCCATTTGTAGCTAAATCATCAAACACAATCAAATACATTTTATATAACTAAATTTATGCCTATATCTTCAAATAAACAATGAAGGTGTTCATGATCTTAATCTTTCTGAGAATCCTCCTCGAGTGATACTATCTTGGCTTGCCCATAAGTCGAGTCAGAAATTTTACTACCTGCTGAAACATTTTTTCTTTCTGCCTGTAGAGATCGGCATAAAGATTCTAGTTTATCTTTTTGGTTCTTCACTTTCTCAAATTGTTGCTTCATAAGTTCCCGCTTCAGAGTTCGAAAAAAGAAAAGAGCTTAGATATTAACTACATCAATCATATGCAGCCTAAAACTACAAACTAGTACCGTAGCATAATGTTGTGTAGTGATTTTCACGCTCTTTTTACCGCACATATTTAATGTACTGTGTCCTGATGCAAAGTATAGGAATGCCAAAATATAATACAAGGACACGAAACTATTAGTATAGTAACAAATACCAGCTTCAAAATGCCAGTAGTCGCATTACAATTACAACAGTAGGATAACTGGTAACAAAGATATGTAATTGATACTGCTTTCTTGCCAAAAAATTTGATAAAATATTGACCTGTTAAGTACTTAAATGGCCACCAGTCTCCCATGTGAAACTCAAAATTGCGCAAACCATTGCCAACTTTTTTGCATAACTCATAATTGCTCACATACTAAGGAGTTCAAATTTGCTGAGTTGGCTTAGTCTTTTGATAATAAGTTTGCAAACTAGATATTTTGCTTGGGGGAATCAGTGAGAAGGACAAATTTTAGAAAAAAATTAACATCAAGATTTATTTTTGGACTGAAGGAGAAATGCTGTTTATAGTTAGCATTATATTCAATTTTAACATTATACATAATGCTAGATATAACTAGCATCATATTCAGTTTTACACTATAAATAATGTTGGTTATAATGCTAGTTATAACTAACATTATATTCAGTTTTACAGTATACACATTATACATAGTGCTAGTTATAATGCTAGTTATAGCTAGGATTATTTTCAGTTTTGCATTATACAAAATATTAGTTATAATTAGCATTGTCATTCAGCCTACAAAAAAAAAATTGTTGTCCTTCGGCCTAATTTTTTTCAAAATTTATCATTGAGCCTATTTTCCTATTTTGCTAACAATTTACTTTAGTGGCTTCTATAAAAGATTTGTGCTTTAGTTAAAGGAGTTCACATCAAAAGTGAACTAATTCAAGGGGATTTTCACTTGAAGGGCTTATTTATGCAGGATGATAAGTTTTAAGGACACTACTTTTGAAAAATTAGTTTTAAGGACATTTTGCAGGAAAAAGATAAAAGAATTTATCATTTTCAGTTATACAGAAATAATTATAAAAGAATTTATCATTTTCCTGTATAACTTAAAAGATAAATGAATTTATCATTATGTTGTGAATTGTCCTTAAAACTAATTATTCAGAAATGTTGTCCTTAAAAGTTATTACCCTGCAAATAGAATCTCTTCAACCTAATTTTCACTTCATATGGAAGGTGGGTCTTTCTTTGTGGTGTCTACCATGATTTCAGAAGAACAAAAAAAAAGGAAACATTTGATCCTTTTGCTGAGAATTAAGGGCAAGTTTGGCTGCGTTTACAATATGCATATAAAAATGCATGGAATATGAGAAGGGGGTGAAAAATCATAATCAATACAACAAAAGAGAGATGAAGAAGGGTGAGATAGTTTTTTATATTTCCCACAAAGCAAAAGGAATGTAAAAAGTTGCTTTCAATTTTATACATTAAACCCATTTTCCAAATTGACAATTTTCTACCCCGTCCTCTCACATAGTATTTTGACAGACATATTGAGAACACAAACTCAAGCCAAACGAACCGCAAGTACTTCAAAAGTAACTTCTTACAGAATAGGAAACTATTCTCAATCAATCAACAAACGTAAACTATCATCTTAAAATTTCTGTCAATAAATTTGACTATTTAAAATTTCATTCTCTAATGGTTAATGATTTTAGTTTTGACAACAGCACCTTCGAAGATGTCGCAGTTTCTTTGTTATAATCGTTCCTTGGTGACAATTGCGGTTTGACAATTCTACTTGGAACATGATGCGAACACGTTTCAGTGTTAACCATAACATGTTTCTCCTGAACTAGAAAGAACATTTCCAATAACATTACCAAAACTTTAACGACCAAGGTTCTTGGAAAGAAAGTCGGAGATTATTTGTACATCATTAACAAAGGTGAAAACAACTTTGAAAACCAAATGCGAGCGATGTAAAGTCAATCATATTGCTCTTTTTCCCCTAAAAATTTGCATTTTAAAAAACTTCATTAGTTATTCCAACAAAATGCTACATGATAAGTAAAGAATAATATGTTGGGAGTTTAATATCAAAAATTATTAAATTTTAACGTTCAAGTAACCTTCTACTAACAAAAAGTTTCAATATATATTGTGTGCATATATAAAAGAAACCTTGAAAATATTTACAATTTTTTGTTTATAAGAGCCTGTTTACATCAATTTCCAGCTGTATACTTCTTTAACCAATTATGCATCAGCACTCCCCTACACACTCTCATTCCTACTTCAGCATTATATTGTTTTGATAAATTAATAGATATATTATTCGAAGAAAAGCAGATGAACTAAGACTATACCATATAAATAGTGTTTATTATTATTATTTTATGGTACTCGAAGCATTTATTTGTGGTGTCCTTAGCACCACACTATAGATATGATAGTAAATGTACTGTGCATTATAATGACAAATATATGTAAGAAATATAGTATACGTTACGTAAAGATAATACTCAGTATTTCTATTAATGTAAACACCACTTAATAGCAGAAGTAGAACATGCATTTGCAGTTAAGTTTTACCTCTTCGACAAGCTTTACAAGTGCAACATCTGAGTTCTCGCATTTGCTCTTCAAAAATTCATTTTCCTTTTTTAGTTCTTTTATCGACTTTGACATCTGTATGGAAACATAACAATATTAGTTCACTAAACATAAGCATGTTGCAATATACCACGACTAAAAAATAGGCATGCCTTCTCCATCTCCTGCTTGAATGACTCAAAAACCTCATTACTTTTCAACAGCGCGTCCTGCAAAGAAAATAAGGAGGAAAAAAAGGTGATCCTCGATTTTTCCCAGGCAATTAGATAATGAAATAAGCCAACTGTGCCTGAATTATTGCTAATGAAATGTGATGCGTGCACTAAAATACAACAACATAAACATAACTTGATGCACACACAACAAAATGCTCCTCGTTCTCCAACCTTCCATTTTTTGTACCAAATTCTTCAAAGTTGATTATTTTCTTCATTATTTTGGGAGGGATTTTCTATTTGGGCTATTCTTTATACGTATTGATACATGTCATTAACATAGATTATTTTGACTAACTCAGCAGCTGGCTGATCTGTTCTTGTTCTGCTCCTACTTTTTTTCTTTTTTTTAAAGTATGAGCACAATTGTTAATTGCATCCATAATACTGGCCAACTGACAAGTACACCCTTCTATACTTCTCTATCATAAATGTCAGCAAGTTGTTAACAAGATTTCTTGTCAGCACCCCATGGATGTGCTAAAGGATGAAAGTTATCATTTATGCAAGCAGAAAAGAAAAGGAAGTATATATCCTCCCTTGAATTCCTTTTTAAGTAGGCTTTAGCTGATTGTATTCCTCAAATAAACCTTTCGACACCGTCGAAAGGGTCGAATTCTGTGTTAGGTGACCTTTGGATCCAGTTGAGTTAGTATGGTTTCTCCTTCGAAAGCCTTCCTTTTGATTCAATTGGAATATCCTAGAGGCTAAGTTCTCTTAGATAGGTTTCAACCCAGTTGGAGGCCAAAAGCTGTTAATTAGCTTGGGTTTTGGTTATTGAGCAGAAATGGAAATTTCGACGCTGTCGAAAGCTTGAGGACTTGTCCTACTTGTGTTTGAATAGATAATCATTAGCTTCAGTGGATCTGAGATAGGTTTCAACCTTGTCGAAAGCTAAAACCCCAAGTTCCTTTTGTTTGGTGTAATCCTTCAGTGAATTATAGTTAGTTTTGACTTTGTCGACGGCAATGGTTCAAAGGAAAACTCAGAGTAGGTATCTATGATTGTTTGATTATGAGTGGTTTCGACAGTGTCGAGAGAGAGCCCTATCGATGCAGGCGAAATCTGAAATACACAAAGTGAAACCAACAAAACTTTAATGGGACAGTAAAGTAGATTAAAGTACACAAGACTCCCCGTTTTCCAGCTAAGAAGATTTTATTTCTTCAAACTCTCAAATTGATTTACAAATAGGGTTACAACGCTTTACTTAAGAGTATACAGATTGAGAATGAGAGGAACCGGCTTCTCTAAACATGACCCATCAGGTCTTATTTATAGAAGCGGCTTCACACCTTTCGCCCCAGATGCTTTCGACTAGGTCGGAAGGTGGTTGCTGAGACACTTAAGCATGTTGCCGCCTTTGTCGAAGGGTGTGGTGACGCTCCTCTTCTTCGAGTTGTCTTATAGTGCTTCCGACTCTGTCATTTACCTTTGTTCATTGGTTTCGATGATGTTGGTTACGCTCATACTCTTGTTTCTGATCTGATGCGGAACCCTTCCAGGACAACACTGGTTTTGACCGATTCGAAAAGCTTAGTATAGCTTTCAAAGGCGTTGCTCCAGATAATACTTACTTTCTAGCAGTTTGAATGAAGGCGAAGCCATTGGTTTCAAATGATTTGGTGTATGCTCAAAGAGCTAATCTTCATTGTCTTCGGAAGGTGTGGCTTCACCTTAATCGAAAAGTCTTTAACTAGTCGAAGGGCTGTTAATGAGGGCAGAAGGCTGCTTTCGACTCCTTCATGCTCTTCGAAAGGAATGAACTCTTTGGATATTGATAGGAGAAACCTTTCGACACCTTCGAAAGGTCTTGAAGCTTTCAAACTTTGATGGCACAATCCCTTCGACTCCTTTAAAAGGTTTGACTGGAGCTCTTCTCTCTTGCTCTTTGTTTAAAAAGGTCTCAACTTGATCAAAAGGTGAATATTTGAAGTAACACTAATATTCTTTGTTCTCAGCTTTTTTACCATCATTGAAAACTCCAAAAAAAAAATCAATAGAAACTAACTTGAAATTTATTCTAAAAAAAGGGGGGAAAAGCTCAAACCAAGCATAATATGCATTTTGATAGCTTGTAACATCATTTCTAACCCGATTAAAATGTAAATCCAAATCCTAACATGTTTTCTGGGGCTATTAAGAGTTACTTTCAAGAAAATATGTACAATGATTTGGATCTATGTAAGCTATATTGCTTTGTTATTGCATTAATAATAGTTTATTTTAAGACATTTTTACCATGCGTAGTTAATTTATGGGAGAATTTCTTATATGAATGATTTGAAAGAAAAGCAGTATATATAAAAATTCAACTCGTAAAAATATGATGCTGTGTTTATAACCAAATGGGTGATGAAGACAGTTCTGTTGTTTAAGTTGTATGTTTGCACCAAGGCTCCACCTCAGCCTTGTTAATTAAGTAAATGATGAAAATGACATTGATGCTAGGTTTTCAGCTTTCAGAAGTTATTTCATTAAAAACTAGATCAAATCTGTAACGATGATGTATCGTTTTATATCAGTTTGAATGTTAATAGTGAAAAATGACTATTTAGATGATGAATAACTTAGTTGTTGGCCTTAGTTGGAAAGTTGGTATGTTGTCCGTACATAATTTGCAACTATTGGTCAATATATTTATTTTCAATATCAATAAGAATTGAAAAAAAAAAAAAAAGACAATTTTAATATAGGCACCTTAATAAAACATACTGCAACAATGGACATGCTTCAAAACCAATTGTAAAAATAGCCCTGATTTATATATTTTTGTGCGTTTATGGAATGCGCAAACTATATATTTAAAGAAAACTAGCAAATACAAATATAAATAGGTATGAAGAAAGGGGCTGACTGGTTATTTCAGCCCTGAAAACGCATTTGCATTTTTTGAATTCGCAAGCTATATTTTTTTTTAAAACAAAAAAAAAGCCTGCGCATTCCAAAAATGTGCAAGCTCAAAAAATATTTAAAAAAAATATAGTTTGTGCATTCCATAAACGTGCAAACTATATAAAACCATGCATATTTTTACAATTAATTTTGACGTGCGCCCATTGTTGCAATGTGTTTTTTTTGAGGAACCTAAATGAAAATTTTGTCCCTAAAAAAGACAAAATATTCTAAGTTTGTGGCATCGTGTATTTTTATTGATTATGAGTCCAACTATGAGGAATATGAAATAACTAGTAGTTTTAAAGAAAAGTTGTTCAATTTCACAAGGAACCTCATTATTTTGTACACAACTTTTATTTTTGAAATTTCTATATAAAGTGATTTTTTTTTGGGGATTTTTTTGAGTTGACTCATTCTTCTAATTGTTATGTTTAGCTTGATTCTAATCCTAGATATTCGAAAAAACTGAGATCAAAATTATTTGTTTTTAAACTATCGATTTTTTGTGAATAAAAATGGTAGGCAAAATACTCATTTTGGTGTCTTGGAGTTTGAACCAATGACCTCTAGAACCTCAGTCTAGAGCGTTATGTCACTTGTCACTTGATGAGCTAGTGGTCCTTAACTGTAAGTTGTCAATTTTAATTGCAAATCCTGGTGATGGTAATTTGTTATGAAGTTGGTATTTTTTGTTAGTCGTATGATTTTAATTTTTTGACTTGTGACTGAAATATCAATGATTTATGTATGTTTGGTGGAAATCAAAATTTCAGCTTAACACACCCGTATAATCAATTTAAAATAGATTAATCAGAATAACACATGACATATAAAATGTTTTTGTACTGGCAAAACTAATATGACAACTGTTATATACATCAAAATGAGCCGATTATCTCTACTACTAATAAAGAGAATTCAATGAATTTGATTTCTACGGTGTCTTTTTCAAATTCCAAAAATACCCTTCATTCATTAACGAAATCTTATGATTCGTTTACAACCTCAACCATCATTCCCTTTTCGATCATTCATCAACTGTATTTGCACCAACACAACAAGCAAAACTGTATGAAATAAAAATGTTGTGACCACCACAGTTTTTTACACTTATAGTACACATCCGTCCATTAATTTTTTTTATCAAATCAAAATGAAATATTTATATAGAAGCACGTACGTGCAATTTACACTAGTTTAGATAATGGAAAGTACACAGAAAATAGTTATATGTATAAATGTGCATATGTACATCAGTACATGTACATGCATACATGTGTGTGTGTGTGCATGTGTGCATATTAATAGGTTTTTAAATGAATGTAATACTAAGCTGATATCAAACATACGAACTGCAAAATACCGAGATTTTTGTTTGTAGAGTATATCAAATATAGTTATTACATATTGAGGTGTCTTTATGGGTATCTGTTATTATGTAAGGGACGTAGTAAGGATCATTTCTAGGTGATTTTGGGAAAATATTGTCTCTTCATTACAAATGTAAACATGTCATCAGAACATGCAAATTTCTAGTGTGGACATGATACAAACACATATAAACAGGAGATTCAAACTCAAAATGTGAACATGTCACAAGAACATGCAAATTTCTAGTGTGGACATGATACAAACACATAAACAGGAGATTCTAACTCAAAATGTTAGTTATATTTTCATCCTATCCATAGTTTATATGCATGCATTTATTTTATACATCCATTGTACATTTGTATGGGAACCAGTGGTTTTTTATACTGAAAAAAATAATTCTACAAAAGTGGTGTTTTTATACTAAAACAAATAATTCTATAAAAGTGGTGTTTTGAGAATAATATAGTTATTACTATGATTATACAAAAATAAGTAATGCTATAGAATAAAAAAGATAAATAAAAAATATACAGACTAGGACTGAAGATGTTACTTCTCTCTGTCTTGACATTTCTATGTTGATAATTTTATTTCAGATTTATTCTGTCTATATTTAGTCAAGCTTTTTGGGTGCAGCAGGTATGTCATGTTAACCATTTGTGTTGCAGGAAGTCTTATTCCACTCTCTAAAGTAACATTAATGATATTTTTATTTTTATTTGTTTATTTGCAGCATTTGCTTATTTTATTTATTTTTGGTGATTTTTTGGTTAAACGGTATTGAACTTCCACAGTTATGGGTATGTAGAATTATACTCGTATCAGGTTTATAATCTGACATTAAGTTGTTTTTCATCTTTGGGTGTGTGCAATCAATAGGCTCGGCTCAAGTAAATGTTCAAATAGATGAATTTGGTACTTCGGTTGCATAACCTGATTTGTTGCAGAAGCTAGAAATAAAGCAAGGCTGATAAATCAGTAATTTCTTTGTGTTTGAGTTCTAATTAAATGTGAGCAGCCCAATTAATTAAAACAGCTATGTAATGTTAGAATTTGATATTTGATTATAATAGTTGTTACATTTTATTTAATAAAGATCATTTGTTCTCGAAAGTTTCCAGTTTTCTCGTAATTTTGTGTAATGTGTGATGGATAATGTATGTTCTAAATAATTTTAAAAGACAATAGGAGCATGTTTGTTGAAAGTTGAAACCTTCACATGTAGAACAATTTGTAAAAGCCTTTTGAGAAGAAATCCATGTACCGATATAAATCAATATATCAAGTGGTGTTTTAGCAATAATTCATAATCAAGTATATTGTACCATATCTTTATCTAAATTTTCGAGGCTTCAAGGAATATTTGAAAGTATTATCACCTATTATGGATGAATTATCATGAATACTTCATATTTTTGCACTCTAATTCATAAGATAGATCCCTTATTGCCTTTTTGCTGTCTAATTGCCCAGAAAGGGAACGGATAAAAGTTTAAAAAATGTAAATACTTGAGCATAAAAATTACATGTTCATGATTTTAAATATGTCGAATCCAATGATTTTGTGTATACACTTGTCTCACAAATTAGCATTCCACATCATATCCTTAATATCTTCATATCTTTCTTTGATTTCTGTTTATACATTTTTTTTTCTTCATTTTTTTTTAGTTTTTCTTTTTTGGGAAATTTGGTGTACAAGAATATTGGATCCATATTCCCAATGTCTTTCCACTTTACAAGTGGTCACTAAGAAAATTTATATCTTTGTTAAAGTTGGCAACTTTGTTTTGTTCACTATTTAGGTGTAATCTACAGTACACTAGCCAGAGACCATCTGTTACTACCACGAGTTGCAACAAAAATCCCGTTGGTAATGCTTATTGGAATGACAACGTATCAAATATTCTAAAATGTAATGTTTAGTTGAATTCATTCTAACTTTTACTTAATTAGAACCATTGGACAGCAAAAGCCGGAGATTAAAAAATTACTACACAAACAGATGAATTCAAATAACTAAAAGAGGGGAAAAAATGAGCCAATAGATCTGAACTTGATAGATTTCTCATAGAGTACTCTATTCTTGACCCAAAATGTACCTGAAATTGTTGAAACTTCTCACCATCAGCTGCTAGTTGTAGCCTTAAATTCTTCTCAGTTTGCAATAACTGTGTGACCTGTTCTGCATATAACTGAACTTGTGTTTGTTCCGCAGATGATCTCTCTTGATGTTGCTGAATTTTCAAGTCAGCCAACTGGAGTTCTAGCGTTTTCTGTTTTAACTGCAGGTTAGCATATTCAAGGGAACATCAAAGTCAGTCTAAACATTTAAGTATATATTTAGCATGCGTAAAATGTCAATGAACGTACTTTCTGTGAGAACTGTTCTTCAGCAACAGCATACTGATCGGCAAGATGTATTAGTTTGTTCCGTAGCCTGCAAAAATATTGGCGTATGCCAGTTTTATGAGGTAAGAAAAGCCAAAATTATGGGGTATAATTTGAGCTTTATAGAACGAAACATATTGTGGAGCCATAAGCCAAAGTACAACACTATATTATATAATATACAGTTAGAGGAACAATTTAACTCTGGCTTGTGGAACAGAAATGTCAGTAGATTTACCGCAAATGGCGGGAACGACCAATAGTTTTACAGACCAATTTCAAGTTGAGTACATACACTGAATGAGTTGTTATATTCATCTTATTCATCCCATCGGAAACTACAAGATTGTATACCTATGTATCTTTAGTCAATTAAAACGAGAGAGATATTTACCCTCGAATCTCATCCAAAATATAGATGATGTAATAATATTTGAAAGTTTACAAACCAATTTCAGAATAGACATGTACACCGAATTTTTTGGTTTTTATGTTCAGTTTGTTCTTCTCGTTGAAAGCAACATTCAAGATCCCGGTTTAAGACTCGGTTTTGATCATTTGAAATTTTAGGAATTTCAATGTAATTTGTAAATTTCGGGAATTTCAATTGTAGTTTCGGTATCGGATCTCGTTATTTATTTTTCATATAATTACACATATATTTGTTTAATTTAGTGAAAAAAAACGTATAATTTATATTTAATTGGAAATAAGATATAAACGAACATAACCGATTAATTATAAATATATATATATATAACACTAAAAAATGTTTAATCGTTATTTTGTCTTCGATTTTTTTTTAATTACGTCATTTATATATTTTGCGAATTTGTATGTTTCTTAATTTAAAATTTTAGATTTTGAATATGCATGTATTTTAAACTCGAATTAATTCTTATTTGAGTTTTTTCCATAAAATTTAAAGTTCGATATTTTTTATTGAACCAGAGTTTTGGCTTGGCTTCATTTCGGTCCCTACTGAAACCTAAATGGAACGACCGAAATCTCAGTGTTTCGTTCGAAACTTCAAACCCTGGTTGAAAGCTACGTAACAGTATACTTGTATGTCTAAACTGATCAAAAATAAATGAATACTTGTCAAAATTGACAAAATAAAACTTTGTGATGACAAATTCCGAAATTACATGAAAATATAATGGACTAAATATAACATTTTACTCCACCGTAAGGTTGCTCTGTAAGTCATACAGCTTGAAATTAAAATGATCCAAAGAGGACCAATGACTTAGGGGTGACTGAACAATTAGTAACGGAAAGATGTCTTCCAATCGAGTCGAAGTTCAAATGTTGAGATATTTATTATGACTGATATTTCAGGTCCATGTACAATTCCTGTTGGCTGCATTTATAGCCAATATCTGATTTTTCTGTATAAATCTCGGTATAAATCATTCACATGCCTGACTTTTTTTAACGTTTTATGGAATATTGATGCCTTTAACATGTAGCTCAGGAACGCTGAAGCCAAAACAATTGTAATGTATAGATATGACCCGCTGATAGCCATACTATGTATCAAATATTTCATAATACATATGTATATGTTTACCAGGAGGATTAATTACATCAATGATAGCAGTAAGTGAAACATATGAGAAAAATATGAAGATTTCATCCATTGAAAATAATACGATTAATCACCTAGATGCTATTGGCAAACAAGCAAAACTCACCTATGAGGTGTCCACAAGAGAAATTGGTAAAAATAAAGAAACTTACATTTCATTTTCCTTCAACTGAGTGAGGCAATCATCTTTTTGCTCCTCCAGCTTAATGTTGATATCCTATAACCTCATCAAAGAAAGATTGCATCTTTAGAGCCTACTATACAGAAATCAGATATGCCAATGAGGGCATATCTGTATTTTCTGAATTGCAATTTTAAAATATATCTTAAAATGAGTAACAAAATGTATGCATATTACTGGAGAAGGTTCAAATAAGTAAAAAAATGAAAAGCAAATTGGAACATATCTATTAGTACAAGATTTTTTGGCATGTGCATATAAAATTCGTAATATAATGATATAAAATTGTTAAATTTTAATTTTATACATAGCTCTTGTAAGAAAAAGTTGAAAATTACAAAGAACATAACGTTATGTTGAGATTATGATTTGAACTTGTGATCTTATTTATGCATTAAAATTCTCATTTGGAAATAGATGTTATTTTTGTTTGTAGTGGGATTCAAACTTCAGACATTTGTATATAAGGGCATTTTTAGAACTCTGCGATCGGACCAAAAAATTGTTACCCTATTCCAATTATTAATAAAGAAAAAATGTCTAGCATAACATTGAAGGTATCCAATGAAAAATCCCTTTTGTTTTTTTTTTTTTGTTTTTTTTTTTTTTGTTTTTTAGATGACACCAAAAGGTTGGTTTTAAATGTCACATATATCCTACACTATCACCGAGCTTTCCATAGTTGTAACTAGAGGATAAGCAATAGATAAAGAGAAGAGGTAAATTTGTGGCGGCTACGAGGCAGGATATAGTGCCAAACGTTTCTCGATATCTTCTATAATTAGGTATTTAACATGGAAGACCAAACTGTTGAAGCATTATTAACTTGGTATAACAGAAAGGATGATAATAATAATAAGGCCGTGTTTGTCAATTATGGTTAATTTTGTGGAGAATAGTCCAAATTCCAAAAATAGGCATAAGATAAGAAACTCAATAGGACTAGATCATCTCCAATGCAAGTAGTCTTAAAGAAATTGAAGCTACACGGTACGTACACATTTTATTGAAGCAGTTGATCTTTAATGCAAAATCTTGTTTATTTTTTCTTAAAAAATGTTAAAGTTCTGATAAATGTTTGTGTGTTTGCTATTTCTTTGTTAAGTAGATATTCAACTTCAAGACCATGTTATAGTAGATATTTGCTTTTTTAAAACTTATTTTCTTTACATACTTGTAAAGACAACTTCACTTAAAAATTTAAAAAGCGTGCATGGGAAATAAATGTATTTGGTCACCGGAAAATTATACAAATGGCCTAATTCTACCAACTCATACTTTTTAAGCGTCTCCCGCTATCATTTACTAATTTAAGTACTACAACTTAAATCAAAAGGTAAGAATATATGGGGAAAAATATTGAACGAAAAAAAAAAAACCTCAACTAAAGATATGACTCAAAATATACACGTGTAAAAATGTTAAGAATTTATGTAGTAAACCGCAATCATTTGAAGAAGAAAAAAGGCAAGGATGATGGCTGTCATAAAATAAATAAAAGGGTTAAAATATAAATTTTATAGAACTTTAATATAATATATGAGACCCATAATATTAAGAGGAAATTAGAGAGGACAGACTTTGGAAAAAAAATTAGACTAAAGGACACAAAATTTCATTTTTAGACAGAAGGCAAGTTAGTTAAGGCGCTAAGGCGTAAAAAAGTGTCAAGCTGAAGTGTGACGACCCGAAATTTTCGAGCATTTAAAATCGGAATATTTAATTGATTTTAAATATTTAATGGTCAAATATTAACTTAAATTTCGAATATCACTATTTATTTGATAATTAAATTGTTGATTTAATAAGTTGAAATTGGGTAAAATGTTGAATCTTCAGTTTTAAACCTATTAAAAATAATTTGAAGGCTTGTAAAATTTATATTGATAATACTGAAGATAATAGAATTGTTAAATCAAATTTAAAATGGTTTGTTAAGTTTTGAAATGTATATCGTTTAAATTGAATTTAAAATAGCCTTCCGAGGCACAGCCTCGGAATTGGACGAAACCAGTTTCATTGGATCCTTAATATTGAATTATTATCGGATTTCAAATTTCTTATTGAACGGGGTTGTTGTGTGAGCGTACGACATACAAACGCACTGAGATTTTATATCGAAATTTATTTTTATTACAGGCTTCCTAATCGAATCGAATAAAACTTATAACTTCGTTCCTTCCCAAGCAAGCCAACGTGTGTACGACATTTTTTTTAAATTACACACGCAAGGCATCACTTCCGTATCCTTCTGAATCTTTTTTCTATCTCCTTACATTCGAATCCAAATCTAAAAACAAAATCAAATCGTTCAAGAAAAAAGATGGCGGAATCAATAAAAAAAAATATAATAATGGTTGAAGCCCTCATCTTTCCCCTTTCTCGTCTTCTTATTTCACCTCCTTCAAACTTTAAGCAGTTCGATTCATATGTTGAGAGAAAAAAACAATGGCCACACGATTCCATTCAAGATCGAAATCGTGAATCAAATCGCGCCTCCCTGGCTATAACGAGATCGAATCAATTGAGGTTGCTAGGGCAGGACTTTCGCGTGCGGCATGACAGGGAGCTCGCGATTGGGGGGTTCAGCAACATCGTCGTCGCGTGGGATCGGAGGAGCGCTCTCGCGTGGAGGTAGGGCGTTCGCGATCGAAGCGGTGAAGGCCGAGGTGAAGTTCCTGTGTCTCTTTTTTACCTGAGTCTGTTTTTTTTACCTAATCAAATTTTGGTTAAGAAAAAAAAAGTAAAATTTTTAAAACAGCAAGATTTAGTTTTATAAAATTATTCATATTCATGGTTTAAACTTATGAATTAATTGATAAATCAATTGATGACCATTATTATTATTTTCAAAAAAAAAATTTGACAGCAAGTTATAAACGGTTTGTTAAATTTAACACAGTAAGGGATATTATAGTATTGGATTATATATTTATAGATTAGAAAACATGTTACCGTAAGATATTGGTTGTTCTACCTTAATTTAATGTTTTAAAATTTATGTTAAGTAAAAGTTTAATTTGACTGGTTGTTTATTTAGATTATTAGAAATTTTCAGTAAAGAAGGGTTTACAGTAAGGAGGAATGAAAAATAAAAACAGAATACAATTTACTAATTTATTTTAGTGATTAATTTGTTTAGTTAACTTATGTAATTATTTTGGTACTTAGAAAATATTTTATACAAAAGGAGTTAGCTTAAAATTAATTATTAGTTAAGTTAAAGAAATAAATTGTAGATTAATTCAAAGATTAATCAACCATATAAATTATTATTCAACGTCAACGTCTGAAAGGAAACAAGCCGTTTGGAAGTGGATTGCAAATTAAAAGCAAAGGTGAGTTAATCTCACTCAGCTGAATTTAAAATTTAAATTTAAATGATTAAATTTAAATAATTGTTTGAATGATTGAATTGATTGATGTGCTATAGTATGTTATATTTTGGGATTGTCATATTATATTGTGCTAACATCTGTGGATGCAGGGAAGACAGGATGGATCCCTCAACATTTATTTAAATTATTTAATACCCTCTGTTGTGATTATTTGATATTCTATGATGAACTTTATTCGAATATTGAATGCTATGGTTCGATTGGATATGATTGGGTATAATGAATTGCTAACAAAAAAAAATTGGATTTTGGAAAGAAAATAAAATAAGTGAATTTGTAAGTAAAATAATTATAGAAATTCGAATAAATTTAAGAATGAATTGGAAAAGAAATAAAGTGACTTTAAAATTCTAATAAATAAACCTTGAGTATAGAAAGGGAAATTTGAATAAACAGAAGATTAATGAATTTTAAACTTCAGTTTTATTATTTTAAAAGAACAAAACATTTATTTAAAATTTAAGATTCAATTTATTTAAAAGAATAAAGAAGAAAATTGGAAAAAAGCTGAAATTTGTATATTTCAGTTAAAGATTTAAAATCAAACGGAAGATAATAACAATAATAATAAAATCCATAATTAATGAATTTTGAAATGAACTGAGTAAGTAAAGAAATTTATTCCAAAGGGAGTAAATTGGAAATCAATTTGGGAAATTGATTTAAGTGATTGAAGTTGGAATTTTTCTCTCGATAATCAAGTACGTTTTTAAAGTAAATTTTTAAATATAAGTTAAAAAATTTAAAGTTGTTTTAAAAAAAACAAGTTTTGGAAAATTTATTATTTCTAATATGTGAATTCTAAAGAAAGTAATTCCTTTTAATCTATTATGGTAGTAATTATTTAAAGAATGACTTAGTATTTTGTTCTTTTTAAAAGTGAAAATCTAGTTTTATATTTTATTAAATAACCTTATTTTCAAATATTCATATAGTATGTATTTTTAACAAATTATTGAAGTAGTTTTAACTTAAATGTTTTAAAGTATCTTTCAAAGTAAAGTGTTTTAAATTATTTTAAAAATCTAGTTTGTACTGGGTGATTTCAGAGGAGACAGAAAAATATTTGGGAAAGTTTATTCTGAAAAGAAAGATGGTTTGAAACTGTTTTCAAATAGTTGAAAATAAAAATATATCTTGTGAAGATATTGTTGAGGTTAATGAATAATTTGAAAATTTGTTTATTTTGGATGGATGTTTGTGAATGTTAATTGATAGTCAAATAACCGACTACCAATATTGGCCAAACGCGCTGATCGTTTCGAAGAGACCGGAATCGAGATTTATTTCTCGAAAATCACTTCGATCTGATTTGTACGTTTTCGTGGGAAACGAGTTTGGATTTGAAGATGGAGCAGTGAAGTGCAAGGGCTGGTCGCTACTAATCCTGAGGATGTTTCCAAAATGGTTGTAGTAGAAATAGTGTCTTCGGTTCCGTTCGAATCCGGGACGGACTTGTATGGATGAATGCTTTGGGAACATCGTCAGGTGGACGATAGGCATTCTAAGGGATATGTTCTAAAAAGGTAACGCTTAGCCTCAAGCCTCATCAACCGGAAATGACTGAAAATCAGAGATTATGCAGCAAGGCTAGGTGGGTAGCACCCAAGCAGGGTGAGGTCATCCCTGTCTAGATGTCTCTTTTTATTTCGGCTTAGTGGACGGTTGCTGATCCCAACCGCGGGGTGGTCTCACTCGGGATTATCCATTAAGGGGTAGTCCCGGTCTTGTGTTGCAGGAGAGCGGGCGTACTCCTCGGTACTGATCTAGGCCACGTACTGTGACAGGTGGTACCCCAGTGCCTAGTCATTAGTTGGAAATCCATTTTCCCTACGAGCCTTGTACGAGTTTTGTTTGTATTACCCACTATGTGGCTAGTAGCTGGAATTTAGTAGATGTAACAATTTCTGCTATTTTATAAGTATTTGTATATAGATCCTATTATAGTATCAGAGGATTTCTATAAAAATTGTTTTAGCTATCGTGAGATAAAAACCTGACATGTTTATTTGTGGCGTGGTCTTACGAGATGCTTTTGTTTTCAAAGGATTTTTGAAACTTCAATAATCAATTGAGTGTGATTTTCTCACGCTGGTATTCCAGACTGACTCGGGTGTTATTTAACTGTAATGCTTGGGTCAGACCGAGTATTATAGGATACAGGATATGATGTTGTGGAGCTCAGGAGACGAGCTGGATGACGATACGTACTTTAGTACTTGTTTTATATATATTCCGCTGTGTAGAGTAGCTGTGTATCCAGTTGTATGATATGGATGTTGAGCTGTGATTGATATACTCTGATGATGTAATATATAAACAGATACATTTGATTTTTTTGATTAAAGATCATTATTATCTATTATATTTTATTCCGCTGTGATGGTTAGATTCCGTTGTTGTTTTCTATTTTCTTTTTCTACATCTTCTTTTTTAACCCAAATGGTTCGTATTTCTGTACAACTTGAGTTGATTTAGGTAGAATAGTGTTGACTCAAAGGGTATGGATTTGCGGGTCGTTACACTTGGTACCAGAGCGAGGTTGGTGATAACCTTGGCTCTGGTGGGAATTACTCATTTAAAATAGAGTCTGTAGTACTTAGAATGAGTTTGAGCGTATTAATAGATATAAGCGCGTATTTGTTAGTGAATATAAATTGTTTTAATATTGTGTTGATTGGTTTACTGAGTGGCATATGAACCTTCGTCGGCACAGTCTGGACAACTGTATCGAAGGGGTTACTAAACACTTGAATAGAACAGTTTGACAAGGTATTGTTTTAAATGTGGGTGAACGAAATAATTTTACCCAAAAATATATTTTTGATATAAAAGAAATGTTTTTGTAAACTATTTTAGCTAATATATGGTTGATTGGATGTTAGGAAGAATAATATTAAATTATTATCATAGTTGTGTAAAAATTTAACTAGAAATTGAAAACATAACCAAAGTTTAAGGGAATAAATTCATTGTGAAATGAAATTTATAAATATAAACTATCAACATGATTTATAAATTGGAATATGAACAAATGGAAATTTATATTAATGAATTATAGTTAAAATTGATTTAAGCAGAATATGAAACTTTAAAACCCCGGAGATTTTGGAAGTATTTTAAAGACAGATAATAGCATTATTGTTTTAAAAGTATTTCTAAAAGGAAATTGTTTCAAATAAATTTTGGGAAGGGATATAGCATTGAACTCACTTTAGTCGCTAGAAAATAACTTCGGTGATGACTGCAGCATCATCGATGTTCATTTTCGAGTTTTTAAGTGACAGATTGCTGCCAAATTGATTTGTTCAGGAAAACCTGCTTGTTTTTGAAATTTCAAAGGAAATTTATTGGAAATAAAAACCAGGATTGGTTTAAATTTTTGAGAAGTGTGATTTTGAGATAATGGAAGTTTCAAAATAATTTGAAACCAAAAGCCGGGTATTTGAAAATCCTGATGAGGTAGGTTGTAAGCTTATAAATTGAGATAATTTTTAAATCAGGAAGGAAACATAAACTTTGAATGTTAGAAATTTAAATTTAAGGTGAAAAGTTAAAAATAAAATTAACTTAGATTGAGGAATAAAAATTTAACTGGATTGAAATTAATTGAATAGGCTGAAAATAATATCCAGATGTATTCGTATTAAGTTGAAATCGAATTGAGATTAAATAAATCTTAGTTTAAAATAAAATTGAATTGGAATAAGAATTCAATTGAGTTATTAAATGGAATTAGATTCTTACCTGAATAAATGGAAAATAAGTGGGATAAGGATTGGATTGAAATAAATCAGAATAACTTACAAAAGAATCAAAAATCCATAGAATAAAATATGCTTAGGTTATAAATAAGCACAAGGCTTGAGTTAAAAATAAAAGATGAATATATTCAAGCCTAGAATGAATGGTAATGTGTAAAATAATATGTTGTGACTTATAAAATTGGGAAATGGAATACAAAATCCCAAAATAAATATTGTTTGATGTTTTGGATAATGAAACGAAAATCCAAACTTGAATTATAAAATAAATTGAACTTGAGAAAATTAAACGAAGTGATATTTGGAATTAAAAATCAAGTATTGAATGATAAATAGGGGGAGAATTAATTTGGAATAAAATTAGTTAATTGAATTTGTTAATGGAATTTAGATTGGACAAGTAGAAATTGAATTGTGAGTTAATAATGAAGTTTGAAAATAAAACTCAAGATATAAATTAAATTCGACTTGAATTGTTAGTGAAGTAAATGAAATCGAACTGTGAGTTCATAAAAGTGGACGGTAAATTGAAAATGGAAGTGGATTCAGAATTTGAGTTATTAATTGAAATTTGACTTGAGGTGTAACAAATTAAATATAATCGGAAATGTATCGAATAAAAAAGAAATTGGATTAAAATAGTAATGGTTTGAATGTGCAGATAAAATTCAAATAAGTAGGAATACATTGGAAATGGCCTTGTAATCAATTGAATGAGTTGAATCTAAAAGGTTAAGTTTTATAATAGCTAATCAAATGAAATTGTAGATTTAATATGAGATTTGATTAAGATAGAATTAAGTTGAATAGAAAACAAAAATTACTCGTGAGATGAAATGAGCTTAAGTATAAAATTGAAGTAAGTCGACTTAAGCTAAAAAGTTGGAAAGGAGTTGAATTGAATTCAACTTAAAACTAAGTTTAATGATATTGGGTTGGATTTAAATCAAGTGAAAATAAATTTGAATCGAAATAGAATTCGGTGAGTTATAAATAATATTTAAGGAAATGAAAATTCATAATGGATTGAGTGGATAAACTAATTATATTGAATAAATAAATGAATGGAATAAACAAGAATTAAATGAAAGATGGAAATAGAACTTATTGTAAAAAGAAATGGAAATGAACTTAAGTTATTGACTTAAGTAAGTGTTGAATGAAAGCAGAACTCAAAATGAAGTGTGGTTTAAATGAGTTGAGAAATAGTTATTGAATGGAATAGCCTGGATTGTTTTCGAGCTAAATAAAATAGTTTGGAATGAAATGAAACCCAAATAAATGGATCGTGAATAAAATTTAAATGGAATGTATCGTGCTAAATAAAATGGTTGTGAATGAATTTAAATAGAAATGAATTAAAAATAAATTGAGTTGGATTCATTTCTAAAATTTGCTATAAAACTTAAGAAGTAAAAATTCTATGAACTGGTAAATGTATATAAAATTGATTTTGAAATCAATTGAATTGAATATGAGCTTGTTTGGATTAAAAATGAATTGAAATACAAGAAATTAGATTGTAAACCATTAACATTGAACGAAATGGCATATGAATTGGTTGAAATAAATGTCGAAACCTTACATATGTACTTATGAATGTATATCACATGCATTACTTATGAAATCTATGTGTTAGCTATTTGAATACAAGTGAAATGTTAATAAATTGCATATATTTAGTACTTACGTATTTAAATTGAGTAAGTACAGGTACTGGGAAGGCATGTGGCTGGATTTTGGGCACGCTAACTGCTAAATAAATAAGCTGTTTGCTTAAAAATGCTAAATAAGGTACGCATACGCAATAAAAATAGGAAATATGAACTGTTTTTTGTTTTTCCGACCGGGCAGGTCGATGTATATATATTTATATCTTTTGTCAAATTGCAAAAACTCCTCCGTACAAATGAGACCCTGCCAAAAAATTTCAGAAATTTTGGGAGTTAGAAAAATTTTGTTAACGACAAAACGATTTCAAAATTGAAAATTGAAATAAATTGGTAAATGAAACTAACTAAAATAATGACATTTGGTTATAAATGGAAAATAAAATTCAAACATTCAGAGTTGAAGATAAATTGAATTTATATGGAAATGAAAGAATCAATTTGAATAGAAATAGATATAAACTAAAGTGGTAAGGTGAAAATAAATAAAGAGGCATATAAAATGCTTATACTAACTTAAGAAAGGAATGGTGAATTCTTGATTGGAAATTTATATTACAGATATATTTTAAGTCAATATTTGAATGAATAGATATTGGCATTTTGTGAGAAAGTCGATAAAATGATTTTGGGAATGGTGTGAATGGATATTAGTGCTAAGCAGGGGTATGAAATTTGATTGAGTTTTTAATATAGCCACTTGGCTTTTTGTTTTCTTTTGGAATTTGGGAGCCCGTAGAGGCCTTTTGTAGTTGTACCGAGCTATCCGCACAAAGGAGACGCTGGCGAAATTTTCGGAAATTTCGAGAGTTAAAAATTTTTGATAATTCAAAATTTAGTTTTGAATTATAATTTGAATGATTTGATAAATAAAGTTGTTTGGGAACTATGGAAAAGTTTGGAAAGTTAATAAGAATAATAATGGGTCTTTTATAAGAAGATAGTTGATAAGATGTCGAATTGTTAGAGACTGTTTAGTTTTGGGAAAAAGGTAGACGGGTATTGGACCATCCTTCCTAACTAGAAATTTCGGGGACGAAATTCTTTTAAGGGAGGAGGAATGTGACGACCCGGAATTTTCGAGCATTTAAAATCGGAATATTTAATTGATTTTAAATATTTAATGGTTAAATATTAACTTGAATTTCAAATATCACTATTTATTTGATAATTAAATTGTTGAATTTAATAAGTGAAGTTGGGTAAAATGTTGAATCTTCGGTTTCAAACCTATTAAAAATAATTTGAATGCTTGTAAAATTTATATTGATAATACCATGGTTTGAGGTTTCGGACGGTACCCCGAATTTTCGGTGGTACTGTACCGGTGCCGAAGGTGAGCGAACCGAAATCGATCAAAAAAATCGTTTCGGTTACGCTGTAAAAAAAATTTGAACCCTAGCGAAATCATTCGACTTGCAGAAAAATAGGAGATACGAAAGGAAAAAATTTCAAATAATCGAGCAAGGTCGGCCTCGATTTAGCATCAGTCTTCGTCTTCAGCGATGTCGACCGCCACAACTTGTGCAACAGTGAGATCGATGACTCAAAGTGAGCCACTTTTTAGTCGGCATTGAAGATGGTTGATCGACTTTTATTTTATTTTATTTTTTCCGTTGTTTCAGCAATTTTTTATTTTGCCCTAGCTTTCGGTGAAAGGGAATTTTGGTGGGTGCGTGCAAATTTTTTTTGTGGAGAGAGAGAGCAGCAGAATGAATATTTAGTTGTGTTAGATTTTATGTTATTATGGGCTGAAGTTGGGCTGCGTTGTGTATTAGTCTTGGGCTGAAATTGTTCAATTTAGATTAGTATATTATTATTGTTAGGTTAAATTTGGGGTTGATTTGGTTATATATTATATAATATTAAGTTTAATATTGTTATGTAACTAAACATTGAAAAATTGAAGTCGGGACCGAAACCGAAACCGAAACTGAAACTTCCGAAATTTCCGAAATCGTCCGAAACTAACAAAATTTGAAATGGCCGAAACCGAGTTCTCGAACCTTGGATAATACTGAAGATAATAGAAGTGTTGAAATCAAATTTAAAATGGTTTGTTAAGTTTTGAAATGTATATCGTTTAAATTGAATTTAAAAATAGCCTTCCAAGGTACAGTCTCGGAATTTGACGAAACCAGTTTCATTGGATCCGTAATATTGAATTATTATCGGATTTCAAATTTCGTATCGAACGGATTTGTTGTGTGAGCGTACGGCATACAAACGCACTGAGATTTTATATCGAAATTTCTTTTTATTACCGACTTCCTAATCGAATCGAATAAAACTTATAACTTCGTTCCTTCCCAAGCAAGCCAATGTGTGTACGACATTTTTTTTTAATTACACACGCAAGGCATCACTTCTGTATCCTTCTGAATCTTCTCTCTATCTCCTTACATTCGAATCCAAATCTAAAAACAAAATCAAATCGTTCAAAAAGAAATGGCAGAATCAATAAAAAAATATAATAATGCCCGAAGCCCTCATCTTTCCCCTTTCTCGTCTTCTTATTTCACCTCCTTCAAAATTTAAGCAGTTCGATTCATATGTTGAGAAAAAAAACAATGGCCGCGCGATTCCATTCAAGATCGAAATCGCAAATCAAATCGCGCCTCCCTGAATATAACGAGATCGAATCAATTGAGGTTGCTAGGGCAGGACTTTCGCGTGCGGCATGACAGGGAGCTCGCGATTGGGGGGTTCAGCGACATCGTCGTCGCGTGGGATCGGGGGCGCGCTCTCGCGTGGAGGTAGGGCATTCGTGATCGAAGCGGTGAAGGCCAAGGTGAGGTTCCTGTGTCTCTTTTTTACCTGAGTCATTTTTTTTACCTAATCAAATTTTGGTCAAGAAAAAAAAAAGTAAAATGTTTAAAACAGCAAGATCTAGTTTTATAAAATTATTCATATTCATGGTTTAAACTTGTGAATTAATTGATAAATCAATTGATGACCATTATTATTATTTTCAAAAAAAAAAAATTGACAGCAAGTTATAAACGGTTTGTTAAATTTAACACAATAAGGGATATTATAGTATTGTATTATACATTTATAGATTAGAAAACATGTTACCGTAAGATATTGGTTGTTCTACCTTAATTTAATGTTTTAAAATTTATGTTAAGTAAAAGTTTAATTTGACTGGTTGTTTATTTAGATTATTAGAAATTTTCAGTAAAGAAGGATTTACAGTAAGGAGGAATGGAAAATAAAAACAGAATACAATTTACTAATTTATTTTAGTGATTAATTTGTTTAGTTAACTTATGTAATTATTTTGGTACTTAGAAAATATTTTATATAAAAGGAGTTAGCTTAAAATTAATTATTAGTTAAGTTAAAGAAATAAATTGTAGATTAATTCAAAGATTAATAAACCATATAAATTATTATTCAAGGTCAACATCTGAAAGGAAACAAGCCGTTTGGAAGTGGATTGCAAATTAAAAGCAAAGGTGAGTTAATCTCACTCAGCTGAATTTAAAATTTAAATTTAAATGATTAAATTTAAATAATTGTTTGAATGATTGAATTGATTGATGTGCTATAGTATGTTATATTTTGGGATTGTCATATTATATTGTGCTAACATCTGTGGATGCAGAGAAGACAGGATGGATCCCTCAACATTTATTTAAATTATTTAATACCCTCTGTTGTGATTATTTGATATTCTATGATGAAAATTGGAATAAAATTTAAGATTCAATTTATTTAAAAGAATAAAGAAGAAAATTGGAAAAAAGCTGAAATTTGTATATTTCAGTTAAAGATTTAAAATCAAACGGAAGATAATAACAATAATAATAAAATCCATAATTAATGAATTTTGAAATGAACTGAGTAAGTAAAGAAATTTATTTCAAAGGGAGTAAATTGGAAATCAATTTGGGAAATTGATTTAAGTGATTGAAGTTGGAATTTTTCTCTCGATAATCAAGTACGTTTTTAAAGTAAATTTTTAAATATAAGTTAAAAAATTTAAAGTTGTTTTAAAAAAAACAAGTTTTGGAAAATTTATTATTTCTAATATGTGAATTCTAAAGAAAGTAATTCCTTTTAATCTATTATGGTAGTAATTATTTAAAGAATGACTTAGTATTTTGTTCTTTTTAAAAGTGAAAATCTAGTTTTATATTTTATTAAATAACCTTATTTTCAAATATTCATATAGTATGTATTTTTAACAAATTATTGAAGTAGTTTTAACTTAAATGTTTTAAAGTATCTTTCAAAGTAAAGTGTTTTAAATTATTTTAAAAATCTAGTTTGTACTGGGTGATTCCAGAGGAGACAGAAATTGGGAAAGTTTATTCTGAAAATAAAGATGGTTTGAAACTGTTTTCAAAGAGTTGAAAATAGAAATATATCTTGTGAAGATAATTTTGAGGTTAATAAATAATTTGGAAAATTATTTATTTTTGGATGGATGTTTGTGAATGTTAATTGATAGTTAAACAACCGACTATCAATATTGGCCAAATGCGCTGATCGTTTCGAAGAGACCGGAATCGAGATTTATTTCTCGAAAACCACCTCGATCCGGTTTGTACGTTTTCGTGGGAAACGAGTTTGGATTTGAAGATGGAGCAGTGAAGTGCAAGGGCTAGTCGCTACTAATCCTGAGGATGTTTCCAAAATGGATGTAGTAGAAATAGTGCCTTCGATTCCGTTCGAACCCGGGACGGACTTGTGGACTTGTATGGATGAATGCTTTCGGAACATCGTCAGGTGGACGATGGACATTCTAAGGGATATGTTCTAAAAAGGTAACGCTTAGCCTCAAGCCTCATCAACCGGGGATGACTGAAAATCAGAGGTTATGCGGCAAGGCTAGGTGGGTAGCACCCAAGCAAGGTGAGGTCATCCATGTCTACATGTCCATTTTTATTTCGGCTTAGTGGACGGTTGCTGATCCCAACCGCGGGGTGGTCTCACTCGGGATTATCCAGTAAGGGGTAGTCCCGATCTTGTGTTGCAGGAGAGCGGACGTACTCCTCGGTACTGTGATCTAGGCCACGTACTGTGACAGGTGGTACCCCAGTGCCTAGTCATTAGTTGGAAATCCATTTTCCCTACGAGCCTTGTACGAGTTTTGTTTGTATTACCCACTATGTGGCTAGTAGCTGGAATTTAGTAGATGTAACAATTTCAGCTATTTTATAAGTATTTGTATATAGACCCTATTATATTATCAGAGGATTTCTATAAAAATTGTTTTAGCTATCGTAAGGTAAAAACCCAACATGTTTATTTGTGGCGTGGTCTTACGAGATGCTTTTGTTTTCAAAGGATTTTTGAAACTTTAATAATCAATTGAGTGTGATTTTCTCACGCTGGTATTCCAGACTGACTCGGGTGTTATTTAACTGTAATGCTCGGGTCAGACTGAGTATTATAGGATACAGGATATGATGTTGTGGAGCTCAGGAGACGAGCTGGATGACGATACGTACTTTCGTACTTGTTTTATATATATTATGTTGTGCAGAGTAGCTGTGTATCCAGCTGTATGATATGGATGTTGAGCTGTGATTGATGTACTCTGATGATGTAATATATAAACAGATACATTTGGTTTTTTTTAGTAAAGATCATTATTATCTATTATATTTTATTCCGCTGTGATGGTTAGATTCCGTTTGTTTTCTATTTTCTTCTTCTACCTCTTCTTTTTTAACCCAAATGGTTCGTATTTCTGTACAACTTGAGTTGATTTAGGTAGAATAGTGTTGACACAAGGGGTACGGATTTGCAGGTCGTTACATGTAGCCTAGAGATTTTTTGCGACTAGGGCTTTTTTGGGAGCCTTGAGCATGAGACGGCGAGCAGTCTGGACGGCTCTCGAAGTTTGAATAGGTTACATATTTTAATTTGATAGATATGATTTTGAGTTGGTCTGGGCACGAATTTGTTTTTGAGATGGGTGATTTAACTGGGTGCGGATAAATTGAAGGGAGGTTATGTGTTTGGGCTCATATTGGACCTCAAGAAAAAAATTCTTCAACAAAGCAGCCCAAGGCGCGCTTTTACAGCGCCTCAAAAGCCAACGCCTTGGGGCTTTCGGGGCTTTTCCGGCGCCTCGTGCATCCATGGCGCCTCAGAAGTCAAAAAAGCCCCAGCTTGGAGCCTAGGGCTTTTTGGAGCCTAAGCGCGCCTAGGTGAGGGCTTTGATAGCACTGGCGGAAGGACAGACTTTGAAGAAGAAAAATCGGACTTAAGGACAATTTTTGTACAGTTTTTTACACTATACAAAATGCTAGTTATAACTAGCATTATGTTCAGTTTTACACCATAGGGAATTACCGAATAAGTAACAAATACACGCAAGGCAATACATAGATTGATAAATGTTATTTCCTCTTTTCTGGCGACCTAAAGATAACCGACCTAACAGACTCAAAGAGATGCCGACCTAAGCCTTAATAAGGTTACCGACCTAACTGTCTTAAAAGGATGCCGACCTAAGGCCTGGAAGGGATACTGACTTAAGGCTGAACAGTTGCCACCGACCTAAGATAGCTACCGACCTAAGTCGCCACCGACCTATAACCTATGTTAAGTCGTTCACAGAGCAAGCAAAGGAAGACAGGTTCAATGCATCTACTTGGCGCAGTGGTCTCTTAACTCATACACGACTCACGACCTAGCTTAAGTCGTCCACGACCTAAAGCTACTGGGTGAAGGTTCAATGCCGCATAAAGAAGACCAGTTGATTCATTTGCGACTTAGAGGATGACTCGTGGGAGACTTAGGACTTGTACAAATGAACTCTTGTGAAGCCATGGAGGGGCCAGATGAATCGGCCACAACCTACCTTAGACCGGCCACAACTCACCTTAGACCGGTCACGACTTACGACCTAAGGGAGGATTTCCTCTATAAATACCAACCTACCTCAAGCATGAAGGGGACTTTTTGGGGCCGATCTCTTTAAGCGCCGATACTCTGCTGAATTCTCGACTCACTCGACACTTCAAGTACGAAAGGCATCTCGATTAACTTCGAGAAGAAATCTAACGCAATCTACATGGATTTAAAGAATTCTTCTGCATCAAAGTTCTAGTTGTTTGTCTCATCGGAATTGTAATTGAAGATTGTTGTAAAGTCATAATCGATTCAGTAATAAAGAGAATTAAAGTGGACGTAAGCTTACCCTAAGCCGAACCACTATAAAAACTATTGTTTTTTTTCTGCTTTCTCTGTGATTTCTCTACTTGTTTTTAGTTCCCGTGTACACGGGTGGTGCTTTCGCTCAACTTCAATTTACACCGGGATGTTAGCGTCTGATTTTTACGTTAACATTTTTTGTGCTTTCACTGAACTCAAGAAACTTCCACTATTGCTCCGCGAAGGATTGTTGAAAGGATTTCTTTTAAAACAGAAGTTTATTGGAAACAATGGCTCCTGGGAGAAAACGAAGTTCTGTAAGATCCGACAATGTTCAAGAGAATACTGCTACCTCTCCTCCTTCAAGACAAGCAGCTCCAACTGTTGGAGTTACACGAGCAGAATTGGACGCCGTAGTTTTGAGATTGAATCAGCAATTGAATGCTCAGAATGCGCAGTTGGAAGCCCAGAATGCCCAGAATGCCCTGATCTTGAGTAAGTTGAATGATC
This sequence comes from Allium cepa, assembly GCA_030765085.1. Taxonomy (NCBI): domain Eukaryota; kingdom Viridiplantae; phylum Streptophyta; class Magnoliopsida; order Asparagales; family Amaryllidaceae; genus Allium; species Allium cepa. The sequence goes on along the minus strand of CM060942.1, from coordinate 377,064,010 downwards.
TACTAGTGGCAAATCGTCAATCGGTTAATAATGATGGGAACCCTACTGCGGGAGTTCAGGATGTTGAAGGAAACATTTCTCAAAGAGCCGCAGACCCTATAGAAAGGACTCCTCTTCATGCTGGAGGATCAGGGCCGCAGCCGACCCTCCGTGAACGATTGCCAAGGCAGAATTCAAAGAGAGTGGCTGATGTGTGCCCTCCAGAACCTCTAAATGATGAAGAGTATTTTTCGGGTATGGTTCGTCAAATCATGAAAGAAAGTATGCGAAGAGATGAAGACGAGAAAGAGTGGGGATTTGCTCCGAGCAAAACTCCATTTACTGAAAAGATCTTGAAGGCAGAGTTCCCAAGGAAATTCGTTCCCCCTACCATTCCAGCTTACAAGGGGACGAGTGATCCAAACGAGTTTCTGTATAAGTACGACTGGCATATGACTGGTGCCAGGGCGTCAGATGAAATTAAATGTCGATATTTCCCGGTATATCTCGAAGGTGTGGCTCTATTGTGGTTTACAAAGCTGTCAGTCAGGTCCATTGATCAATTCTCCGATTTGACCAGGAAGTTCAAGGAGCAATTTCGATTGTATGCTTCTAAAGCAAAGGATATAATGTCGCTATCAAGTCTAGAGCAAAATCCAGGAGAATCCATCAGGTCATTTTTAAATCGTTTTAACATAGTATTTGCCGAGGTAGATAATGCTGAGCCACGCATGGTCCTAACATACTTGATGAGGGCGATTGACAAATCAAGCGAATTTGGAAAGTGGTTGAAAATGAAGGAGCCAAACTCACTTGACAAATTCTACAAGAAAGCGGATGAATTCATGCGCTTGGAGAGCCTCCAAACACCGGCTAAGGTGGTATCAGCGGAAGCCGGGAACAATGATGCTGCTTCGAACAAGAAAGAACCTAACATTCAAAAAAAGGGAAATGATGGTGGAAAGAAACAGGGAGACGCTAAGAAAGGCCGTTCTTTCAATTTCACACCCTTGACCGACACCCCCAAAAACATCTTCTTTGCAACCAAAGATGATGTCATTTATCCGACACCCCCTAAAATGAGAGTTGCGATTAAGATGGAAAAAAAGTGGAAGGTTCTGCCGATTGCACAACCAGCCCGGCCATGACACCAACGAATGCTGTCAGTTGAAAGAGGTAATTGAACAACTCTTAAAGGAAAACAAACTCCAGCAGTATGTGAAAAGGAACAGAAATGCCTCAGCTTCGTCAACTCAAGGACAACAAGTTCCCGCTCACCGTCCTGCCTCAAGTGAGAAGGTCGTGGAACATGAATCAGAAAGGCCTGTCATCAATATAATAACTGGAGGACCTCACCCAGCAGGCAAAAGCTGGGGCGAGATGGAAAGGTATGCCCGGGCCTTGAGGCATGTACCAGCTGAAGAGAATGTTTTTGTCTTAGAGAATGATGCACCTTTAAAGCAACAAAAGACTTCCACAAATGATATCGACAAATGATATCGTGTTCAGTGCCAGGGATTCTTTGGGTATTGAGGCTCCGACCATAGATCCTTTGGTCATATCCGCTGGTATTGGGCCGGCAACTGTAAGAAGAGTTCTAGTTGATTGTGGAGCTTCATGCAACATCCTCTTCAAGAAGACCTTCGATCAAATGAAAATTCCAATGGCTGACGTTCAAGCTTCGTCACTTAAGATTGCTGAGTTTGCTGGAGAACCCAAACAGCCGATTGGGACTATTGATTTGTTTGTAGAACTCGGAAAGGGACCGAGAAAGGTGGCTCGAAAGCAAACCTTTATAATTGTTGAAGAGTTCTCTGCCTACAATGCCTTTTTAGGCCGACCAACTCTTGCTGCGTTTAAAGCTGTTCTTGCCCCATGGTGTCTGACTCTAAAATTCCCCACAGATAACGGAGTTGGTGTGATTAAGAGAGACCAAGATGCGGGGCGAGAATGTTACTTTGCAAAGTTGCGAGAATCAAGGAAAAAGGAAATGGGAAAAGGTGCGGCGGCTCCAGTCCGCACCAAGGAACCAACCTTGTAGCAATTACAGTGTAGACCCTGCATTGGCGAATGTAGTGGCGCACGAAGAGAGATGGATCCAAGGAAAGCCAGTGCAGGGGAGAATAGGGTAGTATCAGTAGAGATAACAGTGTCGCTGCCCGTTGACCCAAAGGACCCAAACAAAGTGCTTAATGTGGGTTCGCAGCTCAACACAATAGTTCAGAATGTTCTGATTTCATTTTTGAAGGCTAATTTGGATGTATTCGCTTGGACTCACGCTGACATGTGCGGAATATCCCCAGAGATTACAGTACATACTCTGAACATTGATCCAAAGTTTACACCTGTGAAACAGAAGAGAAGGACTCAGGGTCCTGAGAGAACGGCAGCGTTAAAAGAAGAAGTGGATCGGTTCATGGAGAACGGTTTCATCAGAGAATCTACTTATCCAAATTGGGTATCAAATCCAGTGCTGGTGAAAAAGGCTAATGGAAAGTGGAGAGTATGCATTGATTTTTCAGATCTGAACAAAGCCTGCCCCAAAGACTGTTTCCCGCTGCCCAGGATCGATCAGTTGGTGGATGGGACGGCGGGACATGAATTGTTATCTTTTATGGATGCATACTACGGATATAACCAGATTATGATGCATGAGCCAGATCAAGAGGATACTAGTTTCATCACAGATGTTGGACTCTACTGCTATAAGGTCATGTCTTTCGGACTCAAAAATACAGGGGCAACTTACCAGAGGCTTGTTAATGCCATGTTTAAACCATAGATTGGCAAGACAATGGAAGTTTATGTTGATGATATGCTAGTAAAGTCTAAGAAAGCAGTGGACCATATGGATCACCTGGCAGAAATGTTTGCAGTACTCCGAAAGTACAGAATGAAGCTTAATCCCCTGAAATGTTCATTTGGAGTAGAGTCCGGAAAGTTTTTGGGTTTCATTGTGAGCGCTAGGGGCATTGAAGCCAATCCAGCTCAGATCACCGCTCTGAGAGAAGTCAAGGCTCCTAGAACGAAGAAGGAATTGCAAAGTCTCAATGGAAAGGTTGCTGTCTTGAGTCGGTTCATTTCCAAAGCTACTGACAAATGCATTCCATTCTTTGATGCTCTGAAGAAAGGAAGAAAAAATTTTGAGTGGACTCCTGATTGTCAGAAAGCATTTGATGAGTTGGTTCGTCATATGGAAGTGCCTCCGATACTTTCAAAGCCTGACAGTGGTGAAGATCTCTTCGTATATTTGGCAATTTCGTCTCATGCTCTCAGTGCAGTGTTGGTACGAGAAGACGCAAGGATTCAACGCTCAGTCTATTATATCAGCAAAAGATTCACTGGGGCAGAGATGAACTATTCAAGATTAGAAAAGCTCGTCTATTGTTTGTTGATCGCATCAAGAAAATTGAGGCCGTATTTCCAAGCTCATCCTGTCAAAGTCCTCACTGATCAACCTCTAAAGCAAGTCCTATTCCGTCCTGAAACTTCGGGCCGTCTTTTGAAATGGAATATTGAACTCAGCCAATATGACATCACTTACCATCCCCGAAAAGCAATCAATGGACAAGCTTTGGCAGATTTCATCACAGAGTGTACGGATAAAGGTGATAGTGAGGAAGAAGTCACTGATAGCATCCCAATCCAATGAAAATTGTATGCCGATGGCGCGAGGAATGATTACTGTTCCGGAGCAGGGGTTGTCCTTGAAACTCCAGAAGGGCGATCGCTATGTTATGCACTGAGACTAGAATTCCCTTCGACAAACAATGAAGCTGAATATGAAGCTCTCATTGCTGGTTTAAGGATCGCTAAAGAACTAAACATCAAGGCATTACAGATCTTCAGTGATTCTCAACTTATTGTTTGCCAAGTCAGGAAGGAATTTCAAGCTAAAGGAGTGAATCTACCCGTCTATTTATCAAAAGCCTGGGAGCTCCTTCAAGATTTTGACCGTTATTCAATAAACCATATACCCCGTGAAGAGAACGTGAAGGCGGATTCTCTTGTAAAGTATTCGAGTACTGGTGAAGCTCAACTACTGGGATTAGTTCCCGTCGAAGTCTTGTCAGCTCCAAGCACAGATGAAATGGATGTTGATTGGATTATGAGTGTATCCCAAGAACGAGAATCATGGATGACTCCGATACTTGAATATTTATTCAATGGTTCTTTGCCAGAAAGTTCAAAAGAACGACAGAAGCTCATGAGGAAAGCCTCCAGATATATAGTTCAAGATGGTCGTTTGTACAGACGAGGATTTTCAATGTCATTACTCCGATGTGTGACAAAGGAAGAAGCTAAGACAATTCTGACTGAAGTACACGGAGGGGAATGTGGGGATCATACAGGTGGTCAAATTTTAGCAAAGAAAATCCTCCATTATGGATACTTTTGGCCAGAGATTAATCAGGATGCTGCTGATTATTTCCGAAAGTGTGATAAATGCCAGAGATTCGCTAAAATTCCTAGAGCACCTTCCACTGAGCTAACACAAATGGTCAGTCCATGGCCGTTTGCTATCTGGGGAATAGATCTCATTGGGCCTTTGCCGACTGCCAAATCAGGGGTTAAATATGCTATCGTGGCTGTTGATTACTTCACTAAATGGGCTGAAGCCGAACCATTAGCTACTATTACCTCTAAGAAAATGATAAGTTTTGTAACTAAAAATATCATTTGCAGGTATGGTGTGCCTCAGAAGATAATCACAGACAATGGTACTACTACTCAGTTTGAAAGTGAGGAGTTCCAAGATTTCTGCAAACGATTCAAGATCCGAAAAAGCTTCTCGGCAGTGGCTCATCCGCAGGCAAACGGGCAAGTGGAAGCAGTAAACAAAATCATCAAATCAACCATCAAAAAGCAGCTGGAAAAAGCAAAATGTGGTTGGGTCGATAAGTTACCGCTTGCACTATGGGCATACAGGACCACTCACAAAACTGCGACTGGGCATACTCATTTTCATTGGCATACGGATCAGAAGCGATGATTCCAGTGGAAGCTGAAGTCCCCTCACACAGAAGGATCCATTTTGATCAAAATGAGAATGAAAAATTGCAATTGGAAGCACTTGACCTCCTCGATGAAAGAAGAGAAGAGGCAAGACTCAGAATTGCAGCTCACCAGCAAAGAATAGTCAGGCACTTTAATTCCAAAGTTCGTCAGCGCAGCTTTGAAGTTAGGGACTTAGTTCTGAAAAGGATCATGACAGCCATAGGTGTGTTTGGACCAAACTGGGAAGGGCCATATGTTATTGGCGCAAAACTTCTTGATGGCACATTCAAACTCACAACTGTCGAAGGAGAACCAATCCCAAGAGCTTGGAACAGCAATCATTTGCGTCCCTATTTTACTTGAAAGCATTGCTGAAATGTTGTAAAAAGAATTATGAATATATGATTCTTGTATTGAAAGCAATTGTAAAGCAAGTGAATAATGAAAAGCCATAAAGTGGATGTAGGCCCAGCTTTTGGCCGAACCACTATAAATCTTGTGTTCTCTACTATTATAAACTGCTTTGTTTTATTTCGGCATATAAAATACATTAACCGCGTTACTAAAATGTCGATTTAATAATGCAGGCCACAAAGACAAAGCTTACCCATCGCAAGACCAAGCGATCTCCGACATCACTCAGCAAGCAAACATCAAACCATTCAAAATTTCCATACTCAAATCCTACAAAAGAAGTGCTTCGAACAAAAGTTGGCAATGTGGATGGAAGTGGACCATTTCTAACTAACTGCAAATGTTTGAACAAACAACCAGTTAAATAGCTTGTGTCTACCACCACCAACTCGCTTAACTATGAAGTATATTTCTTTGGATAAGGGAAATTATTGGCAACTAAAAAGTGATGACACTTGCACAAGACAACGGGGATCGCCAACATGAATAGATGGCAAAGAAACATGGGCGAGCAAGCATCAATCAGCAAAAGACCTCTTCGGAGGCGCAAGCCCTCTTCGGAGGCACAACTCTTCGGAGGATAAAGACCTCGAGTGGGCCTAGCCAGAAAAAGAGAGATCTTTCTCGATACAAAGTTGCGGAATACACTCCCGTGAATCCGTCCAACCGAGAGAAAGAAACTCCAAACTTCCAAGCAAAAGCCCTACTCAGAGGCACACGTTTCACCGAGATTGAAATAAAACTTCCATGTGTTGAAACGTGAAAAGCCCTCTACGGAGGCCCATTTCACCACAGTTGAAATGCTAAAAGGCCTCGAGCGGGCCAAACCAGAAAAAGAGAGATCTTTCTCGATACAAAGTTGCGGAATGATCGGTCGATACACTCCCGTGAATCCGTCCAACCGAGAGAAAGAAACTCCAAACTTCCAGGCAGTAACCCTACTCAGAGGCACACATTTCACCATGATCGGTGATACACTCCCGTGAGACGAAATGTGAAAAGCCCTCTTCGGAGGCCCGCTTCCCAGCGAACAGGGAAAAAATAAAAACCTCTCCCAAGAGGCAGAAACAAAAAGACCTCTTCCCAGAGGCACAACCAAACAAAAAGACCTCTTCCCAGAGGCAGAAACAAAAAAGACCTCTTCACAAAGGCAGAATAAAAAGACCTCCTCCCAGAGGCACAATCGAACAGAAAGACCTCTTCGGAGGCACACGTTTCACCGAGATTGAAATAAAACTTTCAGGTGTTGAAACGTGGAAAGCCCTCCTCGGAGGCACAACTCTTTGGAGGCACCCGTTTCACCGAGATTGAAATAAAACTTCCAAGTGTTGAAACGTGAAAAAGCCCTCCTCAGAGGTACAACTTTTCAAAGAAGCATTTCGTCAGAAATGCAAAGCAATGATCAAAGCCCTCCACCGAGGCGCAATATAAAAAAAAAGGTAAGCCCTCTTCAAAGGCACATTTTAGCCTTCAAAGGAAGAATTGTTCTTCTATTCTTGGAAATACTCTTTCTCAAAAAGAAGTTAAAGTGTACTTCAGAGGCCCGCTTTACCACATAGAAGAATTCACTTGGTAAAATGTGTGTATGCACAAAAGAAAAAGTGATATCTTCGAAGGATAAAGCGTAAAAAACTCATATGGAGGGAGTTGTACTCTATTTTTAACAAGATATATTCCTCAAGTATGGAATAATTATTCTCTAGAAAATAAGAGTACAAGTCCCCTCAAAGTATAAAATACTGCAACGAGCTTATGGTATAGGGGCAACATGGTATAGCTACATACAACATGGTATAACTACATTGGTAAAATTACGCTCGAACAACATAACACAAGCTCACTGCAATATCATATAAAGAAACTTGTACAAAAAAGTGAATAGTAAATGCATTCTCAGATACAGACAGAAGTTTGTACAAACAAAAAGAATCATTTTATTCAACACTGTCAAAATTTTGTACAGGTACAGGTTTCAAAATTAAAAGAAAAAAGAAAGGCGGAGGCTGGTACCCGCACAATCTCCGGCCAGTACATGCAAAAAGCAAAAAGTAAAGATAAATCAAAGCAGGACCCCTTACTTCTTCTTGCCACCACCCTTAGAGCCTTCGCCTGACCTAATAGGCAGCTTTTCAGGACGGCTTGGGAGAGTCGGGGATGAAGGAGAAAGGGTTACTGCCGGATCAACTGTCGTTTCCTCTTCAGAAACAAGAATGTCTTTCCTTCTCTTCTTGGATGTGGCACACTTCCTCCTCCTCCTTGAAGAAGACTCACTTCCCGGAGTTACAAGAGAAGATAATTTTATGTTATCAGAAGTGGTTTGCTCCGAAGACTCATTGCCTTCTCCAAGTCCTTCTTTCCCGTGTTCTTGAGAAGCAATAGGATCATCTAAGCCATGAAGAGCTTCTATTTGCTCCTCTTGCGACCCGGGTTGAGAGGCGGACTGAGGAGTGACCTGGAGAACCGAAGGAGGAATAATTGGAGGAGGGGAAGCTTGAACGATACTCGGTGCTTTCTCTACAGAAGAAAAGAAGTTAAAGTCAGTAAAGAGAGGAGATAAAGGCTCATTGAGGTTCAGAAAATAGTCGAGAAGCTCATCGAACTCATAAGAAGCAAATGAGCAGTCTACTTGGGCAAGATTAACAGTAGAGTTACCTGGAGAAGTCGGCTTCCTGATATCAACCTCATAAGCCTGTGCTTCGGCGCTCTCTTCACCTTCATCTCCACCATGTGTACTCGTAATCTCAGTTGTAACTTTGACCAGGGATGGAGAATGAAAACTGGAGCCAATAATGTCGATTTCGGCCGGAGGAGAAGGCTGGACTGGAATAGTTGAAGTGGTCTTTCCTAAACGTTCCCCTTCGGCCATCTCAGCTCTTAACTTTGCAAGTTGTTCTTTTCCCTTGGCGAGAGCGGCGCGAGCATCATCATCTAAGTAATGCTCCTCAAGAGCTAATTCGGCATACCCAGCACCTTTACCGCCAAGCATGTCAAGTGCGGCCTCCCACACTTCAGCCAGAGTAATTTCGTACTTGGGACCTAGGAAGGCGAGGCTACCGCACCCCAAGACGCTATGCAGGTAGAAGTCAAATAGTGTCGAGCTGATGTTGGTCTTCGTTGCCTCATGAGATTCTTCAGTTGCAATTTTACCGGCAACGGCCTCATCACGCACTCTTTCAGCTTTGGAGAGTTGAAGCTTTAGCATTTGAATTTCCGCCTCTTGAGAGTTGACTTTCTCCCGTAACTCTGTTGCCTCAGCATGATACCTTCCCGCTGTTTTCTGCTCGGCTTCAAGTTGTGCCTCGGCATGTCGCTGAGCAGTGTGAGCATCGCGAACTTGCTTTTGAAGTACTTCTTCTTTTTGAGTATATGTGGTAGAAGAAGTAGCAAGCTCTTGTTTAAGTTCCTCAATTTTCGCTTCAAGCTCTTCATTGTAAGTAGTAATGCTCCTCATTTCGGTATCATGCTGCTTAAGAACCTTCTGCCATCCGGCCTTATCATTCTCCATAGTAAGCATGGCCTCTATATTCGCACGGTTGACCCTTTGAAGCTCGTCAAGAAGCTTTTGCCAATTCGACATCCTTTCAATATCAAACCTCACGGCATCGAGATTTCGCAGCATGGCAGGCTTGTCAATAGGAACCAAGTCAAGGTCGAACCGCACTCCCTTGAGGCACCAGTGCGGGAACCGGCTTTGCAGAGTAGTCGGGCCTGATCCAACTTGGAATTTAGACCTGCTGATTATTGTCTGAATGTCTGTCTTCCCGAGAGCAGGGGAGCCAGAAGGAATGTCAAGTGAGACGGGGGCAGTGACCTTTTCAGGAGTTGTAGAAGCATGCTTTTCACCATGTCGGGCACGCTTGCTTGGGTCCTCAACTATGTGGCTTTTCCCCGATCATCGTGCGACTTTCTCTTGTGAGAATTGTCACCTCTCTGGGAAGAATCGTGGCGCTCCTCCCTTTCTTTTCTCTCATAACGCTCTTCTTGAGCCCTCCTCTCCTGAGCCTTTCAGGCGGCTCTCTCTTCATCGGTTTCTCTGTGAACGGAAAGTTAGCGCCTATAATCATATTGGCTACGCCTCCCGTAGCGCTGGAAGTCGTCATAGTAAGAACCGCTGCGTCCCATCGGAGAATCTGAAATAAAAAAGAGAGAAAAGTCTTAAAAGTCTTCAGAGAAAAGAAGCATAACTTTAGAATCTTCAAAGTACAAAGAGTTAGGAGTATAAAAGTATCAAAGGATTCTAAGTGTGTGTGATGTGCAAGCTACGCGCATCAAACTACGAACCACTCTTTGATTGCGGAGTGATCGAGGGGTTGTAGTTAACACCAACTCTTGGGTCAACGGAGCTTGTTGCAAAGAAGAAGTCGCTTCCACTACTGAAGAAGAAACCCTGGCAGTAACAGGATCGTCTTTAAAGATCTCCTGTGAGATGGCGAAGAGGTCGCTCAACCCTTCGAAAGTGTCATCCACGCTCTGCCTAACAGGGCTTGTTTTCTTGGCTTCTTCGCCGGACTTCTGCGAACGTTGGGGAGATCCCCGAGGCTCTTCTTCCTCAATAACTGGGGCAAGTGTGAATTTGCCAGATGACCCCGTAACATCGACAGTAGTAGAGCATTTTACTAGAGAAGCTTCGGAAGCGGGATCTTTTGGTACGGGTGCGTCAGAAGAAACCGGGGCATCTGATGCTCTAGCCGGAGAGTCTGGGATCTCATGAGGATGTGTAGAGCGAGAGATGTGTAAAAGCCCGTACTGATGCAAAAATTCATCCCTCAACAAAAACTTTGCACTTCTTTCTTCTGCAGTCACGGCACTCAGTCTTTCAAAAACTTGCTTATGGATTGGATTTCTAGAAGGGAGAGGAAGTGCTGAAAAGAGCAAAGAATGAGATTAGCAAGTGATAATTCGGATCTCGGAAAAGTTTGGAAATGGAGAAAATAGAAACAGGTAATCTTACTTCCTACTCTCCAGATGGCATAAAACTCTGGGGGGCGGCGAGCGAAGAAAAACTGGTTCAAAAATCCATGAACGCTTTCTGTAAGATCAAAAATAAGCTTGCGATTTCTAGCACTTCTCACGATAATGAGGGAAGGATGGTGTTTACTCTTTGCAAACGAACATAAGTAGCGAATTTCTTCAAAACTCGGCAAGCGATCAAGAGTTCTCCTAAACAAAACACACAACCCCATCAAAATGGCATAGTCATTAGGATGAAGTTGGAATGGAGAGATTGTCAACCGAAGGAGAAGGGTTCGGAGGAAGTCGTTGAAAGGAGGAATCGCCCCGCTTAAGCACATTTGACGGTTGACTGCAACAAAACCATGAGAAGGACTGTCGGCAGTATCATTTTGCCCGGGAAGTATGACATCATTTTCAGCAAAACCAAATTGAGTACGTAGCTGAATAAATGCTCTCGGAGTTAGGATGGTCGGAGTTCTCTCTGGAGGATTCTCTATGGGGATAGCTATCGGAAAGGTCTCTTCAACTTGAGCTACCCCTTCTTCTTCTTGGTGGAAAGTTATTCTACACAAACAACTGGATATTCAAACATGAAGGTGCACGTTTCCTAAAGTGTGTGGAGTGTTGTGTAAAATCAATCAAGCAATAAGCAAATGTAACTGGAATAAAAACTAGCAAGTATTTGTCAGTTATAAAGTCCAGGGTTCATTGTTTTAATATGCAAGTGTAGTGTTGATGCAAACAAATCAGTTCAAGTTAGCAATGCTTTGCATTAATACTTCACTTTAGTTGATTGGTTCACAGCATTTCATACAGTGTATTTAAGTTGACTATTTTATGTCGACTAATCTGTCATTTGATGTGGGCGATCAGTGACAAGTATATTTGTCCCATTTTTCTGCAAAGTGTTGTGTTTAACAGGTCGATGGCAATAAAACTGGTGTAATCTGTAAGGAAATGCAACAGAGTTCAAGCAGTTTATCCTAGCAATTCAAATTGGAAGTACAATCAAGTTCTATCAACATCTCTAAATTTTCAAATTCTGCTCAGGCCATTGAGTCACAATCCAAAAGCTCTCAAAGTCATGAGCCGTTCACGACCTAGCAGGGTGGGATGCAATTGGCTTAGGCTAGAGGAAACAATTCGGCAAGTAAAATATTGTTCAAGTAATGAGTCGTCCGCGATCTAAAGGTTGAGTCGTCTAAGACCTAGAAATTAAGTCGTACACGACTTAAAAGATCTCCTGAAGGTTAAGTGGTTGACTCGGTTAAGTGGTTGGCCCCTTAAATCGTTGGTCCTATAGGCCGCAGAACGTGTTGAAGAGATAGATCTTAGCTCGGCCGCGACTCATAGCTTATGCCGTATCTAGTTAAGTCGTGAAGGGTTATAGGTCGTCCAAAACTACTGAGTCGTGTCCAAGTCGGCATTCCACTTCATCGACAAACCCCCCATCTAATCAGAAACCCTTCACCTTCTTAGCCCGCTAACCCGTTAGCCTCTCCACCAGCACAAGCCCTAATTTTCACCCGATGACGAATCATCCAAAAACTAAATCACCGCAAATTCAATGCCTGTCACTCCAACGCAATTCAAAAATCGATTAGCTTGAAGCATCGAAGCCCACCAATCAAACGCTTAAACCTAAATTCAGCCAACCAGAGTTCGCCAACTATGGAAAGTTCACGACGACGCATTGCGTGGAAAAGTGAGTTAGGGTCAGAAGAAGAAAACGAAATCACTTACGCAATGAGTAACAAAGGTTGTCGGTAATTGATTGGAGTGAAATCGCCTTTTGAAGCTCAGGAAAATTGTTAATGGCAGAAAAGGATGTGGGAGCAGTTGATGAGGAGGAAGAAAACAAGCTAACGCTTATATAGGGCAGAAGCAAGTAAATGTGCAGATTAAGCCATCTCTTAGGTCGCCCGCGACTTAACAAAGTTTGGTCGAAGTACACGACCTACGACCTAGGCGTGCACTTCGAGAGGCAAGTGTTATTTCCTCTTTTCTGGCGTCCTAAAGATAACCGACCTAACAGACTCGAAGAGATGCCGACCTAAGCCTTAATAAGGTTACCGACCTAACTGCCTTAAAAGGATGCCGACCTAAGGCCTGGAAGGGATACTGACTTAAGGCTGAACAGTTGCCACCGACCTAAGATAGCTACCGACCTAAGTCGCCACCGACCTATAACCTATGTTAAGTCGTTCACAGAGCAAGCAAAGGAAGACAGGTTCAATGCATCTACTTGGCGCAGTGGTCTCTTAACTCATACACGACTCACGACCTAGCTTAAGTCGTCCACGACCTAAAGCTACTGGGTGAAGGTTCAATGCCGCATAAAGAAGACCAGTTGATTCATTTGCGTCTTAAAGGATGACTCGTGGGCGACTTAGGACTTATACAAATGAACTCTTGTGAAGCCATGGAGGGGTCAGATGAATCGGCCACAACTCACCTTAGACCGGCCACAACTCACCTTAGACCGGTCACGACTTACGACCTAAGGGGGGGATTTCCTCTATAAATACCAACCTACCTCAAGCATGAAAGGGACTTTTTGGGGCCGATCTCTTTAAGCGCAGATACTCTGCTGAATTCTCGACTCACTCGACACTTCAAGTACGAAAGGCATCTCAATTAACTTCGAGAAGAAATCTAACGCAATCTACATGGATTTAAAGAATTCTTCTGCATCAAAGTTCTAGTTGTTTGTCTCATCGGAATTGTAATTGAAGATTGTTGTAAAGTTGTAATCGATTCAGTAATAAAGAGAATTAAAGTGGACGTAGGTTTACCCTAAGCCGAACCACTATAAAAACTGTTTTTTTTTTCTGCTTTCTCTGTGATTTCTCTACTTGTTTTTAGTTCCCGTGTACACGGGTGGTGCTTTCGCTCAACTTCAATCTACACCGGGGTGTTAGCGTCTGATTTTTACGTTAACAATAAACTTTCTAGGATATATCAACAATGCATACATATGCCATTAGCTAAAGAAGTTAAAAGAAAGAGTGAAAATTAGTCATCTGCATGTGTTTACTTTGATTGCATCGCTAAATTTGGCTGACAAATCTGATCTCATCTTCTGTCCCTCTGTTGATACCCGATGGCACTCATCCTGCAGAAAATAAATATATGTGAGAATAAACAACCCGGTGAACACCCTGCATTAAAGGATAAAAGCATCATGAATGTCCAATGAATGTATGTTAGATAAAGTTGTTTATACCTTTCTAAATCACTATACATAAAATATAATTTTTTAGAAAGAAAACAATTCACTGCATTAAAATCCTTGATAAAATTCCAGATAAGCAAGACTAATACATTTATTGTCATCGGAAAGTTTGAGCACTACTGAAGAGCAGTGAGCCGTTATATGATGGAATCATAAACGCTTAACAAAGTTGATCATAAAGCAATACGTACAAGTTGAAAATGCGAGAAAAAATGTATAATATAATCTGAAGCATATACCATAAGCATCTTATTCTGGCGTTGCAGCTCTCTACAAAGTGATTCAAGCCTTTCCCGCATTGAAACAGCTTCATGGTAATTGAGTAAAAAGGAGTTCAGAACTTGAATTTGAAAAACCAAAACTAACACAATGGTATCCAAAGATTCTAAACAAAAAGGTGAGTATTATTTAGAGTAACATCATACCAAGCATCATCTCATTCACTCAAGTACGTGTATACATGTGTTTCTATGGTGGTTGAAAGCCATTAATCATAAGGAGACCACGATAAAACTCTTTTTCCCTTTTATTTTCCATTTTTTCCCTTTTTTTCTCTTTTTTCCCTAAACATGATCTATTATTCTCTGAGAACAAATTCTTAGAAAACACATTAGCAGCTAAGAGAATTTATTCATCAAATATGCATTCATCCAAAATGATACTTCGTATGGAACCAAACCACAATGAATTACATCATATTGATGTTTGTCGTGTGTACACATTTAAGACCCTCTACTAGAGATCCAAAAGGTGAAACACATGCGGGAGCACGCACACACACCATGAAAGTTCAGTATCAAGTTAAGCAACTAGCATAAAGACATTATTATTTTGAATGAAAGTTTCTGAAATAAAACAAAGTTCAAATATGAAGTCACTTTGAATGAAATTAGGATACACTTGGTTCCACTGAGATATTTAAACTTGCAAAAATGTGTCATCATTCATTTAGATCGGGGATGAATGATTTCAACTTGCAAATTAATGAAACCAACAAGTAGTTTGAGTAAGTATTTGGATCATTTAAATTGAAGATGTGATCAAATCTAATTCTCGAAATTGAAAAAAGGGATTATGCAACTCTTCTTTTTAATTGATGACTTACTATAAGCAACTTTCTGTCAACAGTTTGTTGACAAACACATCAACTTTCACAAGTAGCCTGTAGCTTACGGAAGTAGGATATAAAGTTATCCTACTTATAAGGTGATACTCCCTGAATATGGGAGTTGATACCTTGATATATGTTTAATTTTGTTAAATTCGAAGATTAATAATGATCAATAAAACTAATGTATTTAGAATGCCAAAATCCATTCGAATGGATTTCACAATTAAGCTTTCTATTTTCAATAATTGTCTGCTCGTGAAAATTCCAAGATTCTTGAAAATCTCTATCGATTTTTAGACAAAAATTGTTCAAGGAAAATCCATTGATATTCACCAGCATCTCTCTCTGCAATGACTTTTTGATAATTAAGAGTAAATTCCAGCAATTCCTTCTCCGATTTCACGCTGCGCTTCGCAACTTTCCGCTTTGCTTCAACATTTTCCTGAAATTGCATACAGTATATAAATCAATAAAATAGCATGATTAAATAAACTTCGAATTATTGGAGTTTGGCGGTTGATAAGTAAATAGTTTGTATACGCTATTATACTGTTTTGTGTTTTCACCTTTTTTTCATAAACATCTCGAATGAAGCAATTAGATAACCTTCATTTTTCAACCATGAACTAGATGCATTTCAAGTGTGTGATTGGAATGTTCTAAAAATAAATTATTATTTTTCATGCCATAGCCACTGTGATTAGCAATTCAACTTTGAAATACACCATTAAATGCCAAGTATGATGTTACGAAATATCTCGCACACAAACATATAGATATACACAAGCACGCATGCATACATGTGTGTGTGTAATATAAACACACACGCACCCACAATATGAATAATATACATACATATATGTGTGTGTATGCATATGTATATGTATGTATGTATATGTATGTATGTATAGGTACATGTGTATGTGTATACATATATGTTTACATGCATGTAATATAAATATATATGTATGTATAAATGTGAATTTTGTGTGAACTGGTTTATGTCAAGGATGTTTGATTGCAAGACCTTTAGGTTAACTCGTTAAAAGTCCTACCACTTTATCACTGGTCCTCGACTATATCATACATATATGTCTACGCACATAAATGCATGCAATCATTTATAACTTGTAGCATCATCATGAGGGACTAAGCATTGTCAAGGTCGATCTCAGTACTTTTAACTACTTACTGACAAATCCACTGATAAAACATGAAAAGAAAAGGCTAATTGTGGTCAAAAGATGTCTCATGTGATTTGAATTTAGAACAAAGATTTTCTGATTTATTATTGGTTTGAATACCAGGTAATAAATGGCAGATCCCATCCAAAATTGCTCAAAATGGGAGTGATAAAAGAGAATGAGAAGCCATCAATTTGATTTAAGGGATGTTATAGACATATAAAAACAGTCTTTCACAAGAATTAACCAACAAAAAGAATCGGAAATCATTAAATATAGGAAATTCTAATTGAAAATTCATCAAATTGTAAAACCTTAAAGAAAAGCCAATCCTTTAGTCTTAGCCTTTTTCTTTGCTTTATTAACATTGGAAATTGAATTTGATACATTAGTTAACTTTTCGTGTAACTGAAACTTCACCAACTACCTTTTGATTCTTCTGACTACCAATGCTACCAGACTTCTGTGTATCTAAGATACACGTACCTTTACAATCTTCAGCACCTACAAAAGTCAGCAACAGAAGAACCATCAACAAAAACAATACTAGTGCCTGTAGATTTCAGCTAATCACCAATGCGGAACATTGCTTTTTCCCAATAGGGGAGTTCCCGAGTGATAATAGAAAATGGGAGGTATATGATACCCAGGTTTTTATGAAATTATTCCAAGATGAGTTTAAAAAAATTACATGCAAAAGAATATTAAGAAACATTTTACGTACAGATATATCTTAGTTCATTTCAATATTGAATGTCTACATGTTGAACAAAAACGCATTTTGCACATAAAAAAGAGTAAGAAATCTCTATAGTCTAGTACTCATTTATCATTTTATAAAGATGGTAAGATGCTATCAAGTACTAAAAGCTGGATGTTTCATTAAAAACCAACTGCAATGAATATAGCTAATGGATGAAGAGAAAAGAAGTAGTTGAGTGGTATAAATGTGTACTAACTGAAAAGGAGAAGGAAAGTTTAACCTAATAGTACCACGAAGATACGTCAAACCCAACGACCGTTACTTCTAACTAACAAAACTAGAGAAGTTCCCAAACAAATAGACTGGCCCAACTATCTCGATTTGTCTAACATCTTTTTAATGACATCTCTAGGGTACTCTCGTGGGTACGCTAAGATTTAGGTGTTTGGGACTAGCACAAGCAGGTTTCTAGATCTTTCGAAGGCTTGGAGATTTGCTTTTCAGTTATGGTGTAGTATCACCATACAAGACATGTATCATATATTTATTTTGTTCCGTAGTTGTTTATGTATGAAGCCTTGGCGCAACAGTTCAGTCACCCGCATGGTGATCTGGACACTCAGGTATTGCATTATCGACCTCCGCAGAGTCCGCTATCGTGCGGGAGTCTCGTGCACTGGGTTCCACCTTTAGCAATTGTTTATGTATGAAGGATTACTGATATACTTTGATCCTACTCATGTTATATTTTGATCCTTCTGATGTGAGTTACGATTACACACTTTAGGCAGCCCAAGCACTTGAATGAACCTTGTGCAAGTAAGAAATGACACCACAATGAACGAAACATTGAGAGAGCATGTTATTTGTTATGTTTGTTATATTTGATATCAAAGAAAAATGTATATTTAAAGAGATCCTCTATTTAAAAAATGAAGTACATATATTCATTTATCTTTACCATTTTACTTCATGCAACAAAACGTTATACCATCTTTGTCGTTGACCAAAATGTATATTTGATCCATATCAATGATCAAAACCACATAAAGGAACAAAATATGTACCGTAAAATACGTACCATATTAGCACACAATAAAAAAGTAACTTCTAATATGAGCTACAAACATTACACAAATGCATGTGTTTGAACAAATTAAAAACACTAATAAGCTCCTTGACAATAAGGGGTTATTCAAAGAACAATTCAAAAGCAATTTAAAAAATATATTTAAGCACGCTCTCTTAGACAAACTGATCTAGATACATTTATTTTTACTTCTAACATTGAACAAACGCCAAAAAATATTTCATGCTATTTGTAGGTAGTTTCAATGGCTTGTCATGGTATTAACCACTTGATCTTGCTTGGTGCAGTGAACTAGCTTCAAAACTTTACCTTCTGTTTGATCACAAAAAATGGAACCTAAAACCAGTATGTTTACTTTTACCATGTTGCATAGTACTTTCAGATAGCATGATAGCAAAAGTATTGTCAGTTGTCACAATACAACATGGTTAGCTACTTATGAACATGGTGAACTTATTCAAGTAATTTTTTCCAACCATACTTTTGGACATGTATAGGATGTCGTTGCAACAAAATTTCGCTTCAGTTTTGGTTAATTAATGATTGGTTGTTCTTTGAAGGACCAAGAAGTAGTTGTGTCACTTAAAACAGACATGACCACATGTGTTCTTTGATCATTAAGTCTCCTTCAAAATTACTATCAAATCACTATAGCTAAATTTAATCCATTCATCACTTTCACCCTTCTTGTAGAAGTCGTATGTTTCTTCTGAACAGCGAAGAGTCCCTTTGTAGCTTATAAACAAAACTTTGTAGGACCCTTAATAAGCTTATAACAAACATCATACCTGACCACGTAGTTGACAAATGCTTGAGATTGTGGAACTTTTATTACCTTTTTACTCCATTCTTTGAAATCTTGCCACCATTGTATATAAAGCTTGAAACGTTTTTGGGTGTTCGTTCATTGTTTAGAGTAAAGTAAATGCATCTAGACCTTTTAGTTTTAAAGGAAAATATATATTTTTAAGTTGCCTTCGAACTATTTTTTGAAAAATCCTTTATTGTTAAGGAGCTTAATACTAGTGCTTTTGAATTGTTCAAACATGTTTTATGTGTACTTTTTATAGCTTATAAATAGCAACCTTTTTTAGTGTGTTATTTTGGAGATGCGTATTATGTTGTTCGTTGAGGTTATTATCGACATGGGTCGAATAAATAATTTGATTACTAACAAATAATGGAAATATTGTTGCATGAAGAAAACTGTTAAATATAAATAGATATCTCTTTTTCCTACAGTACACATTTATATTACTCAGCTACCTTTGTTCCCATCTATTAGCTATATGCGGCGCAATTGGTTTTAAGTAAAACATCCAGATTTTAGTACTTAATATCTTACTATCCCTATAATCATAGATGCTTTGGCACGGACGATACAAGTGCATATAGGAAAATAAGCATGAAATATACTAATGAATATAAAAAAGATTTTGAATATATTTGCTAAGTAAATATATTATCCTGATTAAAATTACTACAGACAAGTATCTAACAAAATTGCTAAAATTAACACGTGAATATTATAATATGCATGAATATCTAACAAAACATGAGTTATTTTGATTGAAATTTTTTATATTTCATTATTCTATGTTTTTTAGAAATATGTTAGCTTTGCACATTATTTTTGACGCTTTTTCATAATTTTTTATTTTAAAATGTTGGATTGTTTATTGTTTGCACAAAAAATGGGCAAACGCCTCCAAGTCGTATGATTTAGTCGATCTTAAGTTGTTCTTAGTGATTTAGATGATTTATGCAAATATGAAAAAAGCAGGGACTAAACTGTAAAAGACACACAGATTTATAGTGGTTCGGCCAGAACGTGCCTACGTCCACTTTATATGTTATTCTCCTTTTCTATTCAGATTACAAGTACAAAGCTTTAATTACAAGTAACTGAAAGTTGTTTGAAAGTTCTATCCGTGCTTGAGCTCTCAAACTTGTCTGCCATTGTGGTACCCCTGCCCCTCTATTTATAGAGTGAGGCTGGGGGCAGGGGTCCTGAATGTATATAGCTGCTGGTGGGCCTGGGCTGATGCAATCTGGCCTAATAGTGTCGGTCCGGTACGCCTTGCTTCGGTGGTAGGTGGTAGATGCTTTGGTTCGGCGGGAGGTTGGTTCGGTGGTGAGTGGACCGGCAGTGCATGGGGATGGAGTTGGACCGGTGGAGGTTGGTCCGGCCAAGGTGTGGGAAGTGTGTTGGTTCGGCAGGGAGTTGGTTCGGCAGGGAGTTGAACAGGGTTTGGTTTGGACCGGCAGTGCTTGGGAGTGGAGGATGGATGGTTCGGCAGTGCTTCCTTTCATTTGGCTTGGTTATATCTCCTTCATACGAACTCCGATTAACATGAAAATTGAAACATAGTCTTTCCTAGTCCTTATCATCATTTCCAATCAATTTCGTCCCGATCGAAGCTCAACCAAATTTTGGCGACATTGATCGTAACCTTGATTCCAACTGATCTCCATTATTCCTTGCCAATTTGTTGATATTCCAGTTTTGACCAAAAATGGGACAACACTTTGCCCCCCAAAACATGCCTTGTGATAGGAAGGCGTGTTTTGTAATGACATGAGCTGGATGTTCATATCCTGTTGATGTCCTGCAAATGAATTTACAGCTTTATGTGACCTCAAATGGCGATCGTTCGGGATCGAGATATTTGAGATGAAGTGCGACCGTTCATGGTCAAGCGCCTAACTTCAAATGACGATCGTTCGGGATCGAGCCATTTGAGGTGAAGTGCGACCGTGCGCGGTCAAGTGGCGGACCTCAAATGACGACCATTCGTGATCGAGCCATTTGAGGTGAGTTGAGTTGTGCCGTTCGGGGCGAGTTGTGACCGTTCGAGGTCGGATGCCGTTCGAGGCGAGTTGTGACCGTTCGAGGTCCGGTGCCGTTCGAGGCGAGTGAGTGTGCCCAGGGGGACTTAATATTATCAGTGCCGGAGTTATTGTTTGGGAGAATTTTCGAATCAAAGACTTCGGCAGTTCACTGCCATGCAATAGGTGCTCGTGGACCGTTCGCGATCCAACGGGCATACAAGTAGATTTTTTTTCATAGAATTGTAAATATTAAAGCAATAATCATATGAACCTTAGAGCAGAAATGTCCAAACAGACAAAATTTAAACGTTCAAATCAAAATGCAAAACGCAAAATGAAGATGTTAAAGCGTAAACTCTTACTATAACGCGGTTGGTAGTCATTCAGAGCATGCCTATGGATCGTGCGCGATCGCTCACATGTGTAAATGATTTAACCGCGTTAGTGAGAGGTTTACAACTTGTTCATCGTTATTTTAATCGAGCAATCAATGGATAATCAAACGGTGCCCCGATCCAGGATCACCTCTAGCCGATGTAGACGGTGGTCGCTCTGGCTCCACTGCTGGAGTTCGCCTCCTCACATACTGAAGGAGCATACCGTTCCTGATATGCCCTTCCACCTCGTCCTTCAAATGCCTACAATCATTAGTGCTATGGCCATTCAATTCATGAAATACACAAAACTTGTCTGATTTTCTTTCGTCAGAAGTTGGATCCCTTTGCATCGGTCTACGATACGGAACCTGCTCTTTAGTATCCTGATAAATTCGTTACAGACTCTCATTCAGCTCAGAGTAAGTGGTGAATCGCGGCTCCCTCCGTTGCCACTTTGACATGTCCCCGTCATTCTCAGTCTTTCTTTTACCTCTACTAGTTTCCGCGCCTTTCTCAGGGGGATTTCCTCCTTTGATCGCATAAATATCAATTCCTTCTCCTTCTTCTCTTTCGGCGTTCGCATCCTCCAATCGTAGAAACTTTTCCGCCTCATGATAGAATTCTCTTAGATCCACGGGTGGATCCCGTCAGCTATCCCGGACACAGCCGCTATCATAACCATGGATAGATCTGGTCGATCCACCGAAGCTGCTGCCGCATTGAATCACGTTAGGTAACTCCTCAAAGTCTCTCCGGTTTTCTGTTTTAGGGTTGTCAAAGTCATCACATTCTTGGGTCTTGTAATGTGGACCCTGAATTGCCTCATAAATCTCTCAATTAAATCATTCCACGTTCCGATGGATCCATTCTCCAATTGTCTAAACCACAATGCTGCAATATCCGCCAAGTACAATGGAAAGCACCGGGCCATAACTTCCTCTGATGCCCCCAGCACTTCCATATGCCTCATATACTTCGTTAGATGAACCGTGGGGTCCGTTCTCCCGTCATACATGTCCAGCGATGGTAACTTGAAATCCGGTGGGTTTCTAGCTTGTCTGATTGCTGGAGAAAAAGGACTCCTATTAACATCCTCCAAATCTTTGTTTACCAAACCGTCTCTCATAGCTTTTCTAACCATCTCCGCCAACCTGTCATTGTCTCCGAGATGCAATCTTTGTTCATTACTTTCGACCTGCCCCCGAGTCCACGAGGGAATTCTGGGATCTGCCCCCTTGACTGAGCGTTCACTCCTCCGCTGCTCTCAGGTTGTGCAGATGCTCATCTTTCTCTCTCCGAAATTGGATCTATGTTCTCCATGGGTGTGCCCCCTAATCCAGGTGCCATGCCGGATGGTCCTGCTCCGTTCCGAACTCCATCCGCTTTCCTATTCTGTGCTCTAAGTTGCCCAATCTGCTGAAACAAATTCTGAATCAACTCCTCTTGTCTTTTCATCATTGTCTCCATTTCATCCCTGGTGATGAATACTGAAGTTTGGTTCTCTCCTGAGGAAGCCCCTTGACTCCCTTCGTGCTGACTTCTTTCTGGTCTCTGTCTTCTACTTGTTTTCCTTCCAAGAGCCATAATCTCGGATAGACTTCTGGTTCTTAAAAAGAGTTTCTCAACAAATCTTTGCGAGGCAATGATTAAAGCACTCCTGAGTTCAATTCTCAGTGAAAGCACCAAAAATGTTTGCACAAAAAATGGGCAAACACCTCCAAGTCGTATGATTTAGTCGATCTTAAGTTGTTCTTAGTGATTTAAATGATTTATGCAAATATGAAAAAAGCAGAGACTAAACTGTAAAAGACACAGATTTATAGTGGTTCGGCCAGAACGTGTCTACGTCCACTTTATATGTTATTCTCCTTTTCTATTCAGATTACAAGTACAAAGCTTTGAATACAAGTAACTGAAAGTTGTTTGAAAGTTCTATCCGTGCTTGAGCTCTCAAACTTGTCTGCCATTGTGGTACTCATGCCCCTCTATTTATAGAGTGAGGCTGCGGGCAGGGGTCCTGAATGTATATAGCTGCTGGTGGGCCTGGGCTGATGCAATCTGGTCTAGTAGTGTCGGTCCGGTACGCCTTGGTTTGGTGGTAGGTGGTAGATGGTTTGGTTCGGTAGGAGGTTGGTTCGGTGGTGAGTGGACCGGCAGTGCATGGGGATGGAGTTGGACCGGTGGAGGTTGGTCCGGCCAAGGTGTGGGAAGTGTGTTGGTTCGGCAGGGAGTTGGTTCGACAGGGAGTTGGTTCGGCAGGTAATGGAACAGGGTTTGGTTTGGACCGGCAGTGCTTGGGAGTGGAGGATGGATGGTTCGGCAGTGCTTCCTTTCATTTGGCTTGGTTATATCTCCTTCATACGAACTCCGATTAACATGAAATTTGAAACATAGTCTTTCCTAGTCCTTATCATCATTTCCAATCAATTTCGTCCCGATCGGAGCTCAACCAAATTTTGGCGATATCGATCGTAGCCTTGATTCCAACTGATCTCCATCATTCCTTGCCAATTTGTTGATATTCCAGTTTTGACCAAAAATGAGATAACATTTATTAACTATTTTACTTTATAGCAAAATTCCTTTTTGAATTTTATTAATATTTTGTTTTGAACGTTATTTATTCCCTTTTAGCCTCCTTTTTTACTTTCTTTGGATTAATTTGTCTCATTTAATATTCTCAATTGAAGTAGGTGTATTTATGAGATTTCATGATTATACAACATATGTGATGCTAAAGGCATGGCAACAATTACAAAACATAAATACTATTGAAATTTTGCAAATAATTATTAATAAATGTATAGTATAAATTAACTTAGAAATCATTCAAGTTCAATGTTTCAAAATCTATACAATTAAATTGAAATTTATAAAATTTCAAGAAAATATAAATATTTTTAAAAATAATTTTTAACTTCCTATTTCTAAAAATGAAATATAGTGCATAATATTCAAATTCTAGAATTTTATATTGAACGTCAAAAGTTAAGAAGATCAATTACCTATGAATAATTTTAATGAAAGGAATACTGAAAATAGAGTTAAATAAATAAAATATTAAATATGTGTGTAAAATAAGACCATTAAAATTGTATGTGCGAAAAATCGTGTGGTATTAAGATCAAACTAGATAGTTAAATAAATAAATATTAATTATATATTTGTAAAGCAAGACCATAAAGAATGTATATTTGGAGAAAAAAAATCTACTGCTTAAAGAAAATCTTGTGGTACAAAATAAATTGAAAAGAAATGAAAAACCATAGTTTTTGTTAAACTTGAAATCTAAATCGTGACTTTGCAAAGTAATAATATAATTTTGTTAAGACCGGTATTTCAACTCGTGACCTCACTGTAAACTAAACATATAATCTGTGAAAAACGTGTATCAAACTCGTGACCATGTATGTGTAGACATAGTGGTATTTTTGCAAGTTCACGTCTACACCAAAAATGTGTGACGCTAGAGGTATTACAAATACTAAATTAAGATTAATCACTTTATTTTGGTAGTTGCAATGGACTAGCTTCAAAACTTCATGTTTTGTTAGACACGAAAAAATGGTACCTAAGACATGTTTATTTTACCATGTTGCATGGTATTTTAGATATGATAATAAGCAAAAGTATTGTCAAAATACAACATATTTGGCTCTTTGTGAACATTGTTAACTTCTTTAAGTAACCAACTTAACCAAACTTTTACGTGTATAGGATGTCGTTGCAACCAAATTTTACTCTGGTTGTGGTTAAGTGACCGTTGGTTGTTTTTTGAAGGAAAAAGAAATAGTTGACACTTGAAATAAAGACATGACCACATGTGTTTTTCTATCATTTAAGTCTCCTGCAAAATTACTATCAAATCACTACTGCTAAACTCAATTGAATCACCTTTTCAACCTTCTTGTGGAATATACCATCATATGTTTCTTCTAAATAGCGAAGAGCTCTCTTTGTAGCTTATAAATAAAGCTATGTAGGATCCTCAATAAGCTTCTAACAAACATCATATTTGACCCTGTAGTTGTATTAGGATTGCATTTTTCAAAATCCAACACGCACACAATTTGTAGAAATTCAGTTTCAAGAAAATATTTCCTTTTCCTAGATCTACCATTTCAAACCTCTCATTTTTGAATGACGTAAATTCTTTTATCATCAAATCGTCATTTTCAATGAATACAGAATCATCAACATATAAAAGCACACTACTAGTAATTTATCACTTCTATTAATTATGAACACTATGCTCACAAAAACATCTATTGAACCCACATGTCATGAAGTAGCTTTGAATCTATTTACACCATGCTCGAGGTGCTTACTTTAGTCCATAAAAAGCTTTTCACAATTTATAAATCATATTTGCATTTCCTTTATTCCATATCATTGTGGTCGCATGCTGAAAACTTTCTCGTATGCAATAAAGCAGATTTTACACTAAGTTAAAAGAAGGACCAAGTATTGAGTGTCACCATCAATTTCTTCCTCTTACCAACCTTTGTTTAAATATCCATTTTACGCATGCTGCTTTTTCTCCTTAAAAAAGACCAACTAGCTTTTAAGTGTCATTCCTTTCTATGGTTTTAACCTTGACTTTGATTGCTTCTCTCTCGTTTTTGCTTTACTCTGTTTCAACAAAATAAATTGGGCCATTACTTGCATATAAAGCATAATGAACTTGATGATTCTCATCGTACAACTCATCTTCACTTATATAGACCATTATCTATGTTGGGCTTCTACTTTCATGTGGCAAAAGTTCGAGGGATGTTTTTTGAAATATCAATTTCATCACTTGACGAAGTGC
This sequence comes from Allium cepa, assembly GCA_030765085.1. Lineage (NCBI taxonomy): Eukaryota > Viridiplantae > Streptophyta > Magnoliopsida > Asparagales > Amaryllidaceae > Allium > Allium cepa. The sequence goes on along the minus strand of CM060942.1, from coordinate 377,038,321 downwards.
TTATGTTATTTTCAATCAATTGAATCCCATGTGTTTTTTCATCATTGTTTACTTCGATATTTATTACATTCTCATAAATTTTGTTACCATTCCAATTTCAACATTCCTTACTAAAGATGTTGTGAAATCTTCTTTGTCCAAGGATTATACAGTTTGATTCTTCAAACTTCGAGTAGCACATTTGAGCCTTTTGTCATTATGTTTATTTTTTCCTTACATCTAGGAATCGTGCATAAGCTATACTCGAAAATTTTGAAGTAGCATATAGTACATTTAATACCAAATCAAGCTTTTTGCAGTCATATTTTCAACATAAAGTGGTGCTTCATTAAGAACATGCACACTCCAATTAATATTTCGAGGATACAACTTCTTTGATTGACATGATTTGAACCATGTAATTAGAGGTTTGAATTTTCTTTCTAGCATACTATTTTAGTGTAGCGCGTATGCAACAATTAACTTCTTAATCTGTTGCATTTCTCACAAGTATGTGAACCTTTTAACACACCATGGTAAGTAAATGTTTCGGTACACTTGCCCAAAAAAATTAGCTTGTGCTTGAAAATCTCCTAAACATAAAAATGAGTTTTCACTCCTCAAGCAAAAAAGAAAAAAAAAACATATATTTCTTGTGAAAAGGATGAAATATCATTCTCCACTATTTGATGTTCAATTTATCAATCCATAAATGTTCAAATGAATGAGTTGCAACTGCTGATTGGCTCTCCAAGTAATGCTCTTTGTTTGTGTTGCTTATGACACTTGACAAATACGCAAGGAGGTTGAATTTTCGAAAGTTCTCTTACCATACGTTTTTGCTTCAAAGCTTCAGTCCACTGAAGTGACGATGATCATATTTGCAGTACCAAAGCATGTAAAACAAAAAAGGAGGGCTAAAGGCAATCTTAATCTTCAATTTTAACATGAGCCTTTAAAGCAAGCATGCGACTAGTGGACATTTTGACCAACACTAGAAGCTAACTTGTTAGATTGCACATTTGAAACTCTCTTGTTATAATGGCAAATTCATTTTCTTGCAATTGACCCAAGCTAATCAAATTGCTCAAGTACAGGAACATGGAATACTCCACTAATGGTGTATAAATTAAACAAAAAAAAAAATCACTTCTCCTTTCGGTTTAATTTTAAGGTATGGATTATTCGCAAATTTCAGAGTTCCTCAAAATGTTTCATCAAGTTGGACGCTTCTCAATTAACACTCTTGCAGTTGCTATGCTCAAAGTTAAGATACCACACCATGCTATCATACTCTCAAAGTGTTTGTGAGCATTATTTCATTGAGCGAAACTCTTCTTTTGTTTCAAACAAACTAGCATTTTCATATTCCTCCTTAGAACATTCCTATCGAAAATACACCATCTTAACACCATGGTTCAAAATTTCGGTCTGAATTTTGATTGTTGAAATGAAATCTGATCCAAATTTTGGTTCGTACAAATTTCGATTCCGGAAATTTCTGTTTTGGTCTTCAAATGCGAAAAAGTACAACAATATGCATGTAAGAAATAAAAAAGGTAACGAATCTAACAATATAGTATAAACCGGACAAAAAATAGAAGTTTACAAATATACCAACTTTTATCAATGTTAAACTTTTATTTTTATCAGATAGTATATACTAAATAATAATTGACAAGAATAAATTGTTAAAATTTCATTTATATATTGCTCTTATTTTATTAATAAAGTTCTCTAAAATGACAACTCCAATGATTCTTTTTCTATGCCTACTATTTCCAAGAAGATGTAAATTCAAAATTTAAGATATCAATTGGAGACATATACTCAAGTACCATTCATCTTGTTCGAGATATTGTTTAAATATAAGAAAATTCGAATATGAGATAGGACTGAAAATCAAAAATCAAAACTTTGATACTGGTAACAAGATCAAAAGACCTTATATGCTTGATATCAATAAACACATGTTAACCATTTTGAATATTAACAGCATTGCTACAGCATATATTTTCCTGTGTGTGAATATCATATATTTCTATTTAAGGACTTAGGTAGAAAGGTGAAGATTTACATTCATACTGTATGACAGATTTTAGCGTTGCCTAAGTGGGAGGATATTTGTAAGCACTTTTTATCATTGTCAAATTTAATAAATTTGATAATTGTAAACTTAACGATCCAAAATGTTTGTTGCAAATTTATACATTGAATTGCCATTAATTTAGATATCAAATCAAAAGTTAATTCTACAAAATTTTGAAGTAATACATTACATGCATTTACTATGCACCATTTGTGCACACCAAATATTTTTTGGACAGTAAAAAAAATCGCATACAATAATTATGTATGTATACTGATTTATCTAAATGTATATGATGACAAATGCAATTAATGAAAGAACACAAATAACAAATGCAATAAACAACATTAGCACATGCAACTATGCTAACAGATTGTTATTGTAAACACTAATGTATAATATGATGTGAACATGCATGCACATGTGATACGAAAAAATAAAAGGTTATTTATGTAACTTTGAAGATAGTTGAAATGGAGAACATCAATGAGTCTTATACAATCAATTCATGTTACTACTTAGTAAGGATAACCATGACAGTACTTTATTTTTCATTCCAGGTACAATCAGTTTTATTTGAACCTCTTAAGCTGTACATATAAATGCAGGTGTGTGAGTTTTTTTTTCCAGTAATAACCAAAACACATTTCTTGTTCTATTATTGTTCTATTCAAACATTGATAAACCTTAATAACTCAAAATTATTAGCCTTACAAAGAATTTACAACAGTTATTCATCGAACTCAAAGACGAAAAATGACAACAAAGTTCTATTACAAGAGGTAATTTTCAATTGTATTTTCCTTCAACGAATTGATAAACCGCAATGAAGGGTTGGCTACATGGATTGCTACCATACCTGCCATGCGAATTTTTAGGTTGCTTTGAACAACCACTAGCATAGAAATTACGTATCCTTGTAAAATAAATGTGGGCAAAAATTAAATCAAAGGGAGATAAGGATAGTATTAGAATTAGTTGAATATCGAAGATACTTTTGTGATGTATTTGGAATATGGAAGGAGCATTTTGGATTTCAAATAGAATTAACCTCTATGTATCTTCTGTGGTGAGAAACATACAATTTTCTAGCACTACAAGTCCATTGAATGATTATATTATAGTTAAGGACTGTCCAAAACTGAGGTATTGCAATGAAAGTAAAGTTTTAAACTAACTGTAGGATCCTACCTGCGCAGATTAAGATGAGAATAAAAATGTAAATATTGGAAATTTCGTTCTGAATGTTAAATCTGATCAATGAAGACGAACTTAGGAAACTCCAATAATAACGGATTCTGATTCTTACATTAACTCGATCAGCATAAGTAAATCATTTCAAAATAGCAAACCTTCTATGACAGAGGAAGTATGGGAATCAGATCGACTGCTATCGTTTGATGGAAGTCCAATCAAAACTCCATCTTGACTTCTAGGAGACGGCTCCATCTCTTTATAATCCTTTATCTCTTCGATTGTTTCCTTGTCCTTTTGAATAACTACGGGTTCGGCTTGAGATTGGTTATTGACTAAAGAATCCGATGAGAATTCGACGAATCCGTCAGGTAAAGAGTGAGCTTCCGGGAGGTGATGTTTTAATGGCGACGTTGTTTCCATTATTTGGGTAAAATAATTAAATAGAGTGAGCTGAGACAGGAAGTTGGGAATAAAGGGGTTTAGGGTCAGCCTAGTGCAATTCAAACCCAGTTCTCCCTGCACTTGTAATGGATACCAAAAATTCCGAAATTGGTAACATGGTGTATGAGTAGTGGATAGATCATTGATATTAGAGAAAAAATGATAGGGACGTGAATAAACGTCCGCTTTTGAAGATTATCCGTCCCATTTTTATCAGGATTATAGTTTATATCGTATATATTTTATGAGAATTAGATGTATATATTTATTGTTTTACTAATTTAAAAGTTTATATTATATACATTTAATGCATGTTAACGTTCAAAGCTATATGTTATCATCATATTTTTTGATATAACATACTTTTATGTTTAATCAAAATTTTCTATTTGTATTTTTTTGATTTCGATTGCTAGTGAATAGGATGGTTATCTAATATCTATCTGCATCCACGAATGTAGATATGCGATATCCAATAATGATTCCGGATGCAGATGCAGATGTGTATATGATATTATCTACATCTAAAAGTATCCGTTGACGGGTCTAATTTTTCCTGGTGGGCTGCTATAAATGATTTGGCTTTCTAATTTTAGTTGAAAGTAGATTATCAAAAGAAAGAAAGAGAGTGTAATTATTCATACCATCCTAATATTCAAAGTCAAAAAAGAGTTGGTTATAAAACAAATTTAAAATTAGGCTAATTCTATTATCTGCTTTCCCTTCACACCGCGCTACTTTATTAATTTTCAAATGTTCCAAAATTGTCTTCATCTTCAAACCGCGATAGGATAGAAATCATGTGTTTATCATGTTGAAGAAAATAGTGATTCAATTTATAACCACAAAACAAGCTCCAATGGAGCGAGGTTCATGTAACACTGCACTCTAATTGAGTGAGGTTGATGTAATAACTCTGCTCGAGCCAAGCGAGTTTTATGTAATAACACGCTCGATATGAGCGAGGATCGTAGAAGGACCATGCTTCAACCGAGCATGGCTCATGAAAGAACCACGCCACCCCTAAACGTGGTTTAACAATGACATGACATTTTCAAAATGAATTGAGGGTGAAAACAAAAAAGTGGGATGTGGTATAAAAAAGTTAGCCTAGCAATGGTGAAAGGACGAAAGCGAAGGAGAATAGAATCAACATTAAACTTATTAGTTATCTTGTTAAATCATAATCGTATCATCTTCTATCTCACGGCATTTCTCATTTCTAAACCCTGAACTCTTCTTTATCACCTTCTCTAATCAATTTGTAAAAAAGAAGAAAACATCGTTCTTCATTGTAAATATGGAAAACGAAAAAAAATGAAGACGGGAGGAATCATCTTAGGAATAATTAAATATCTATATATTCTTTCATTGTTTATGGAGATCTAGTGATTGACAGGTTGGAAATTAATTATTTTTACCTAACATTGTGTTTGGTTAAATGTGATAATGTGATACATAATTCATAATCGTTTTTTTAATTTTGGCTTAATCTAAGATAGAGGTCAGCTATAAAAGCAGAAAGCGGCCGCTTGGAAAGTTAAAGATATAGATGTATATTGTCGGATGACAGATGTGTATAAAAAATTTATTACTCTATTTGAGTTTATAGTGTTCTACTATTGGCATCCAGACAAATGTATATGGCTACTATTAAAATTTTACTACTTATCAATCTTTTAGCGTATTACTAAAGGCACCCTCTTCTGGCTATCATAACTAATGGTGGTCGTATAAGCTATGCTTACCATACACTATTTTGTTTTATCAAGTAAGCATCCAAATACTGTTCAGTTGTTTATCATCAAACAATAATGAACGACTGTTGAAAATCAAAGTTGCACGTTATTTATCACCACTCGGTAGTCAACGGCCATTGCAAATAAAACATACATGGCCATTTAGGGCCAAAACGATAGAAAATAATATGATCGCGTAGAACAACGTAACGCGATTTCAAAACGAAAATAAAATATACAAGTTGACTTATTCTATGAAATTTCAAAAGTGCCGACGTTTGGCGCAAAACGCGTCAAACGAAAATATTTATATTTTCTAAATTAAAAATTATGAAAAAATCTATAAATTAAATTAAAATGGCATCATCAGAAATCAAGTCTTAATTTGGAATATATATTTCATTATAATTTAACTCAATCGAATATTTAAATGAATAAAATATTCAAATTTGATGACCCAAAATATGGGTCGTTACATATATTCTAATACCTTTCGAAGAGGTTGTCTATTGCGCTTTATTAAAGACTATCTAGTCAATATTGTTTGAAAGCATAATTTTTATTTTATAGGTCTCGAAACCTCTACCACATGCATATTTCTAATTTAATTTTAGGAAATGTGTGAAGTTAGAGATACATACATTTTTTTATGAATTGGATCAAGGAAAACATACTTTGTATAAGTTGTAAATCAAATCAAACCTTTCGACTTGATCAAAACCCTCTGTATCGAATTAAGTGTGATTGTTCGTATACTTTCGAAACCATGTACCCCTTCCGACTCTCTCGACACCCCTTGTAACTAATTTGGATTCAACCATCATTTTATACAAATATTGTCGAAACGTTTCAAAACCTTTTCATTTATATTAACATGACTCAAATCCAAATCTTTCGACTTGGTCGACATACGGGGTTTAAACCGTATTCATATTCCCTTAGTAAAAACAAAGTTAATAGGTTTCGATGGTGTCGAAAGGTTAACTTGTCTTGTTTATTGAATGTTGTTAGTGCATATTTATGTCTGAATTAGTTGTGCAAACTTTAACTACTCCTTTCATCAATAAGGTTTTATTAGAGTTTTCAACATTATTGAAGGGTGTTTGTTGGAGGTCCACTTCCATCTTTCCGTTCGACCCTTTCGAAAGCTCAACAAATTTCATTTCCTATTGAGAAATTGGAATCCGTGTTATCAAAGAATTATCCACAATTATTTCTAGTATGGAATGAGTCAATCCCAAAACCAACTCTAACATTTTTCTAATATCCCCTATTTAGAGGTCCAAAATTAAGCGCTACAAAAGCTGCAGTCATCTATAGTATTAGCTTCCAGTGACTAAATACGACTATGTTAATAGTATCAATAATATCAAAGGCACTTAAATATGAAAAAACACAGATTTCAAAACAAATTTTTACTTCATTACATTTCAAAACCAATTGTTTCACATTCACAACACATAATCCCAAATCATGCCTAGGCATGGATCAAGTATAATTATTACAAATTACGTCAAGAGCGGTATATAAAGATACCCCGTTGGTTGATTAGAGTCATATGGTCATAATAGACCTAATACAATCACAGCGGAAATACATCAAACATAACAAGAACTGCAAATCCTAAATAGCTATCCTTTGTCTCCTACATGCCTCCGGTAGCCTTATTCGTTATCCTATTAAAACCTAAAAAAAATCTTAATCCCTCAGCCTACTCAAATTAATTTTGAGCACCCGAGAGTTTAAGGAGAAAACATAAACTTTGAGTCAGACATAAAGCCTGGTATGAATAATACTATACATCCAAGTTAAACATGTTAAATGAGACAATGCCGCTTAGCGGAACTGCTTTTCCCTCACTAACATCCTTTTAAAATATATCTTTTGCAAAATCTTTCATAAAACCACATACTGCATCCATATATCCACAATGGTTAAAACATGTATTTATAAATCATTATGGTGATATATGCATACTTGAAAAGAATTAGGATTTTCTCATCCCCAATTAGAGTTTAATTATATCAAAGAGGGACTACCTATTCCACATTCATTTTGCATAAGTTGATGTAGACTATCCATCTCACATCACATAGTTTTTCTACGATGAGTATGAATCCAACATTTTGCCACTTGATGCATGCTAGCCCTATGAATCTAATTATTTCAAGTTATCCCCATGAACTTAATGGTCTCGTGTAAGCCCCGTGAGTTTACTTATATCATGCTAGCCCCATGATTCTATTTGAATTTACCATTTAACTCATGTTAGCCTATGAATCCATTTGTATCATGTTAGCCCCATGATTAACCTATTTCCATCAGTATCCCTAACTTAGGTCATAATCATTTATTGTTCCCATTGATACCCTCAAAACCCTGAGATATCAAAACCTTACGAAACCATTGAAACCCAACCCTTCGAAACTATTGAACCTCAAACCTTTCGAAACCATTGAACTTCAAACCTTTCGAAAGCAATAAAACCTTAGACATCCTATTTTAAAATGACTTGGGACATTGCCTTAGAAAATCTTTGGAAATCCTTCCATTTAAAACCCCTTCGAAAGGTTATCTTTCGACTCCATTGAAAGCTTGGCTTTTCACCCCTTTGAAAGCTTTTCTTTCGACCCTTTTTTTAAAAAAACCATTCGGTAAACAAATCCTTTCGAAAGCATAAACTCTTCTTTAACACAACCTTTGGAAAACTTTTCTGGGTTCAATTTAAACCAGGTGGAAAACCTTCTATTAAAACCTTTCGACTCCATCGGAAGCAACATTTCGGCTTAGTCGATTCAAAAGCTTTAAAGCATCTCTTAAAACAACTATTTCGAAATCTTTGGGTTATAGTTCAATTTATAAAACAAGGGTAAATCACCTAAGTCGAAAGCTTCCTTTTGAAAGCACGTAAAAGAGGCTAGTTTTTAAAACAAGTAAACCTTTCGAAATCAATCAAAATAAACCCTTCGACTTTGTCGAAAGATTCAGGTGTATAAAGTGGCAGTAACCTTTCGACTATGTCGGAAGGTTTCGAAACATAACTTTCGGCTATTTCAAAAGGTTTAAAACCTTTCTTCTAAACAATTTGACCAAGTCGAAAGCAACCAAGTAGAAAGCTCTACTTCAAAAGCAAAGCAGGGGAAAACTTTTGGTATATAAAACAAACATACCCCAACCTCTTTAGCCATCAACCTTTCGACTAAGAACCTTTCGATTCTGTCGAGTTCATTACGTACCAAGTAGTTTGATACCATATGCATTAATTTGAACTCATCTAAATCTATAAACCTCTCAACCTTGTTGGATGGTCTGGGTCAAAAGATTTACTGCTGTAATAGGCTGAAACATGCTAAAAGTATGATTTCTTTGTTTTTACCTAAAAAGGAAACTTTTCAACTAACCTGCCTTGATTTATCAAATTCTCATTGGTTAACAAATTCTTTTCAGAAATGTGATGCCGCTATTTTCAAAATTTATGATCATTTTATTTTACAAAATGTCCATTCTCCTTAATTAAATATATAAAACATTTAAGTGCCATAACTTAAATAATTTTATATATTCATCAAAAAACTTAGGAAAAATCTGGAAAAAAATCCTAGAAAATATATTTTAGTATGTTGCCTAACATATAAAAATTTCAACCTCAAATAATAATTATTTTAGCCATAAATAATTTATAACCCAATAAACAATTTCCTTTGCTAGAAAATTAATATAAAATCTACCTTAATTCGAAAAATTATGAAAATCGAAATCCACCTCTATAATATCATTTCTAATCTATATTTAAATTTTCATGACAATTGGATGTCATTTAATAGGGTTTTCATATCAAACATATCATAAAACAAGTAGGAACATGCATACTTCACCAACAAATAAATATATGTGACTTTAATCATAAAAACATGGTATATACTTGCGAAATCATTTCGGTTCTCATCTTAAACTAAAAACCAAAAAAAAATTGTGATGTGGTAATTATTCACCTTATCTTTGAGATTATAGATGTGAGATTTGATGTTGATTTAATTGATCGTTTCCCTTCTCTTGAATCCTAGCTTTAATCTTCTTCTTGAGAGTGAAAATGGTGGCCGACCTTAGTATTTTTAGTTTGATAAAAATGATAATGAACGTGAGCATCCTATCTCCTAAGGGTTTAGGGTATAAGCTGTCTTTTATTTTCCATATTTCTCTTGTCATTTCCTAACACCTTCGTTTAGGTTATTTTATTTTAATTAACACAACACCATAGCACGGCTAGCCTTAGCTAAAACAAATCTCAATCCACAAATCTCCATGTTATTTTATTTAATTTTAGCTAATTAAATATCCTAAATAATGTTATAGAAATATGGGGTGTTATAATTTTTTCAAGGATATGGAATTTCATCTTTTGATTGATATTTGAATTATTGTAACATGTCCTCAATATTCTTGAAAAAATTTGATTGCATAACAAATTACAACTTCTTATTGAAATGACTTCACTTGGCAGGATTATAGGCGCGAAAAAGACTTCTCAAAACCAAAAAAAGATACAATACCGATGATGGAATCTTCTCCAAAGAAGATTGAAGCTACATCTAAACACACTTTAATATCCTCCCAGGATAAGATGGACGCAATTCTAAACGACCTCGTTATTACTAATGTGGAAGCTATTCCCCCTAGTGATAGTGACATCATCCAAAGGCCTCCTGAATGATATTTCGCCTATACCTCTATCCATATTTGGCGTGGAGGCTTCTTACCTTTCTTGGATTTCTTTTCCAAATTCTTAACCTATCCGGGCATTGCTCCTATAAAGCTACCTCCAAATGTATATACATATCTTCTATCCTTAGAATTTATGGCTTTGGAGTCAGGGATTCCATCGTTAAATGCTGAAGTTCTAAACTACCTGGTTCAATTAGTCAAACTTAGTAATCTCAACAATCAAATTTTTAGGGCCAATCCCCCTAAAAAGCTAATTTCTGAGGGGGTAAACAAGTCCGAGATTGGAAAACACTTTGTTAAAAAATTTCCCAATATCAGCAGAGCCTTCTCTTCCCCTCGTATGTTGATCATAGTTTTTATTCTTGTCTGGTTACTTTCTTTTGCTAATTTATGCTTCTTTGTCAGCTCCTCATGCTAAAGATCCAAGAGATGAGGATAAGAGAATCGTCAGGCTATTAATTGCTGCTTCAAGTAGTATTGGAAATAGGCTTACTTTGTTAAATCTCTTAAACCTTCAGAAGCAATCCCTCCTACCAGCAGGCCAAAGGGTACTTGGTCAACCTCCCTTAGTTCAACACACTTCTTGGAGCAAATGTTTCATGTCTTTGGATGATCTAAAGAACTTCTCCCCATTATCTCCAATTTGCCCCGATCACTCCAATGGCTTTAAAATAATACTTGTAATTTGTTGTTATGTTACTTTTTTTTAAATTACTCTATTGACTTGTAATTTTTTGATCCTCGGCAACTGCTTCTCAGGTGGCACCAATCATAAGTGATCCCGCTCTTTCAACATCTGCATCCTATGCCCCATCTTTGACGATGGTCGCTGCTAGGTTAAAGATGGCTATTAAAAGGAAACTGGGTAAAATATTCAAGACGGAATCATCCCTCAAGAAAGCCAAAATTGTTGAAGTTCTAGGATCTCCACCTCTATAAGAGGGCAAGGTTCTTGAAATGAGTAAAACTTCAAAGAGTCCAATGATTGAAGCTTCTATTGATCATCCCAAGATGACTCCTTCAAAAGTCGATACATTGTCTCGCATTATTGTTTCCTGCTTTTCTAGCGTCGTTGATCAGATGCAAAAGGACTTGGGAACTTCAACTCCCTCTCAGGAGTTGAACCTTTCTAGACGTACGTCTTATGTTCCATCAAGTGACTTCGAAAAGATAGTTCAATATATCTTGACTTCTTCATCTTTCACTTCTATTCATCAGCCTTCTTCTGTTGCGGACCCGACAGATCACTGTCGGTCGCTTATAGAACAACAATTTTTGGTACATTTCACATTATTTATCTTTCTTATCATTTTTTTCTTTTTGAATGCTGACTTGCATCGTACTTTTTCTTTCAGATTTTCACGAGCTGGCTCTCTCTGCAAGAAAATACAGCAAAATCTTTTACCGAGACCTCCAGGGTTCAAGAGGAAATCTTAACCTTAAAAGGAAAAATCACTTCCCTATCTGCTGACAAAGATATCACAATGAAAGAACATGAAAGAATGAAAGCGTCTCTTGTTCAAGCGGTATCTATTATTTCTGAAGAGAGGAAATCAAAACAACTTCTAGCTGGCGAAAATATGGCTCTGAAAATGGCCTTGAAGGAAGTTGAAGATGAAAAAGCTCGTATGGTGATCAAGCAATCTTCTCTCATGAAAAAACTGGAGAAAAATAAAATTTCTCCAAAAGTTGCTGTCAATGTTATCTCTGATGCTAAGCAACGGGTGTCGCAATTCCTAAGTACATCCCTCGATGACATCATCGTTACCTCCTACGAGGATGTTTCGATGCTTGCTTATACAGATAACATAGAGAAATGTCCATATTTGAGCTTTCCTTCCCTCGATCCTACTCTTGTCAATAGATTTATGGCCAAAAGTTAAAGAAATGGAGACGGGGTTGAAATTCTCGAAAGAGAGGAGACTGATGCCTCTAAAATCTTATCATTCGGAATCCATTCCTTCGAAGTAGATTCTGATTCTGAAGATGAAGGTGATAAAGATGACGTCGTCGAAGAATAAGGTGGTCATGATGACGATGATGATGACGACGATAATGATAATAATGTTGATGGAGGTCAAGGTTCAGTTGGAAATGGGAGTGGTCACTTCGATGCTCATGAAAAAGACGGTGATGACAATACCAAGGATTCAAAAAAGGTCCACCCCGATTCAATCATTCATGAAGCAATGAACCTGCAAAGCCATCTGACCTTCTAGAAGAGACCGCGAACATTGACGTCGATGAACAAAGGGAGAAAAAGCAGGACTTTCAAACCTCAATTCTCGTTTCTCGGGTATGGGATTCCTTGTTTAAATGGATTTAACTTCCGAGATAATAATAGTTTACGTCCTTTATTTTAGATAAGGAGGAAATTCATTCACTCTTCTAAAAACAAGTTTGAAAGAAAACAAGCAGAAATAAATAGCTTGTATAGAGAGTTAGATAAGCAATTAAATGAATACAATATTCTTTTCGATAAATATCATAGACTTAACAGAAGTATGTCAGTGTTAACATCTTTCAAAAATCAAGAAGCTGCCCCACGACCGAGGAGGGCGGGCCTTCGATACAAAATCCTTTTGAAAGAGAATCGGGAGATAATTACGCTCTTTTGGATGTTGGTTGAAGAAAGGAACATCCTTGCGGATTTTTTATACAAAGCCCATTGTAGACAACCAACTATAGATTTTTCATACTTAGGTATTTTCTTGGGGTCTATTTAGGCATTTACACAGGAGATATTTAGACGAATTTGGATCTGATCCACTTCCTGGAGCATGCTGGAACTTACTAGGAGTTAGATCGGTTTTCCAAGAGTTACCTCCTGAGAAACTTAAATACTTTAAGGACAAATTCGGTTCAGAGTTATTTAAAAAGCCAATTTTGTATGAACCGGATGAACATTCATAATTATGTAATAATATTGGTTTGTGAATTTTTTGCTCTAGTTTCCTATTATACGTAGCTGTATTTTATTACGTTAATACATAATGAATACCCAAGGAAAATTTATCTCTAAAGATTATCTAAGCAAGTATGTTAAACTAAGATGAGATAATCTAGGAAAGGCTTCACTTTTACATGGAACATCCTCGTCTTCATTTTTATTTTCTTGGTGAAGAATAAGAAAAGCTTCTTAAAGAAGTTTGGACGTATCATACCAAATTGATACGTGGTCATGATAGGCCTACTGCCGGGGAATGAGACTATAACAAATATCCACCAGTTATTACCCTAGAAGGATTTAATGTTCCTTTTGATTCAATGGTTACCCTTTTGGCCAATTCTTTAAATAAAGTCAAAAAGGCCATCTCTAAACTTTAAATGTGAAATAAGTGTCTAATGAAATTGTACCTTTTATTTCATGTTTACTTAAGTTGTAACCCTCTACGGCTATAATAAAGAGATTGATTATCCAAGTCTTGCCTTCATTTTCTATTTTGTTTGTTTAAATAGGAGTTACAGTTATCTAAATATCGCTCTCATTGGATTCTCCATCACGTTTCATCAGCATCAAAGATAGGCTATTAGCCGACATTGAAAAAAGAAAACTTGCTAACGATCCTTTATTTAATCGATTTCAAAACAATTTGTAGATCTTGAATGGTACATAAGATATTTGTTGCTAAAGATAATCATTAGAAACCACAATGATCATAATGCCAATCTTGAGGCGGATATTAAGAGTAAGAACGAAACAATTTCGATATTGAAACGCCAAATTAAATCAAATCAATTAATTGATTTTAATCATAAGATGTTCGAACTTCTCCGAAAAATAAGTGGTTTAGAGATTAAACTAAAGGATGGTCAAGCTCCATGTAAATCGCTAGAATTCATCATGGGGAATAATATTTCAAACATTGATTTACCAGCTTTTTCCATTTTTCATCTGTTGCAAAATCAACAAGGTATACTTCTCTTATCATCCAAAAGTTCCCTACTACGACGAATCCTCCCTCTGACTTAGACGAAAAGGTGGTTGGAGAATGGTGTAGGAAAGTCAAATTTGAGATGATGAAGTATTTCAATGAACCATAGAGAGTAAGATACTCGCAACGCATAAATGAATATGCAACTAAGATCTAGAAACGTGAAAGCGAAAAGTATCTTCTTCAGAAGCGTATTGCTGATTTAGAAAAGGAAAATAAAACTCTCAAAGGCGTAAACAAAGCTTTTAATCGTGCTTTAAAAACCAACAATAAATCCATTGATGATGTAGATAAAATGAGGAAAAAAGAGAAGAGGCTTAAGGAAGTTCTTCGTATTGCAATTCATCACACTGTTGATCCTTTAATTGCCGAGAATTTAATAAGGCTGTTCAAAATTTATGAACAATTTATATTTGTAACACATACCTGTAAATGATTTCAAAAATTATGAAAATTACGAAAATTTTGTAACTATCACCTGGTCTGTAGTCCTTTCCAATAATATCGTTTCTGAATTTGCTTTCTGATAGGTTAGTCTATGGGTTTTTTATTTGCTGATCCCTTTAGTTTTCCTTTTCGATCTCCTTTTCCTACAAAGTATGACATAAACAATATTCTTCGTCATTAACTTAAGATCTATATAAAGTTTATCCACATTATTAGCAGAGGTTAACAAATCATTATATAATAAATGGAAATAATTGTATATGGTTAAATGCCTTGAAACCCATCTTTGATAATGATGGGAGAGAAAGCCAGGGATCCACTTCAATCATATTGATAGAATACCAATCATCTAATGATTGAAGTTTAGAAATGTATCTTCTGAAGATAGCTAACAGAAAGCCAGTAATTAATCATGTAATTGAAGTCCAGAAATCGTTGTTTGAAAGTTTGTAGTGGAATTCTAGTGACCCTAATTTGAGCATTAATAAAATAGATCTCAAACATCAAATGCTCTGGATCCCAGATTTGGGCATCAACGAGTGAAATTCCAAAAGTTAAAAATTCAAAACCCAGATTCGGGTATTAATGATGATAACCAAAAATCCATTATAATTTCGATAATAAGAATCTTGGCTCTAGATTCGGGCATTATGGAGTGAAGTCCAGGAATTCTTAGTAATTGTCCCGAAACCTCGATTCGGGTATTTGTGGATAATAACCAAAAGTCCATAATAATCATCTTCTTAATAGAGATCTTTAGCCTAGATTCGTAGGCATTAATAAGTGAGGTTTTGTATAATGAATGACCTGAAACCCAGTTTCAGGTATTAATAAATGAAGTTCAGAAATTCTCTTCTTGGGAATAAATCGGAGGTTGTAGATTCTCATTGAAGCGTTCTTTCTTGCACCGCTCTTTGGGTATGTGTCACTTGATTTGCCGCTTCCCGAGCTTGGAAGTCTTAGTCCATTATTTGATATGCTGCTTCTTGGGATTGGATGTCTTAATCCATTGTTTAATATACCGCTTCTCGGACTTAGACGTCTTAATCCGTTGTTTAATATATTGCTTATCCATAAGCAGGACCCAATGACTTACCCAATCTCTCTCCATGAGTTGCCTTGACCTGGCCATAATGTAGCGCGACCAAGGGCTTATTGATGCTTTAACCTGGTTACAACATAGAATGGATAAAGGCTCACTCTAGCTTCCCTCCATGATGCTCCTTGACCTGACCATAGCATGGTGCGGCCAAGGACTTGTCGATGCTTTAACCTGACCATAGCGTGACGTGGATAAAGGCTTACTCTAATCTCTCTCCAGGAGGTGGCTTGACCTGTCCATAGCGTAGCATGGCCAAGGGCTTGTGAATGCTTTAACTTGGCCATAACGTGGTGAGGATACAAGCTTACTCTAACCTTCCTCCATGAGGCGCTTTGACCTGGCCAACTCAGGGAGGACAAAGGTTTTAATCGTTTAAGGTTATGTCCAAGTGCAAGAAGAATTCTACTCTCAACCGTGTAGATTTTTCTTAGTAAAGTAGTTCTTTATTGACTTCATCTAGGATTTCTTTACAAACTCGTTAAATTTGCATTGTCTGGAAAAGTTAATTATCATTCCTTCGAGTGTTCGGCATTGATTCCTTACTTGTCCATTCATCATGTGATAGTGGCGATAGAATCCTCTTAGATTCCTTTCATATTTAGGTTTTTTTCTTTTGTGATGGCCAATAATTAAGCTTTTCTTTAGTTAGCAGGTAAATATTTTAGATTGTGTTGTCAAATTGCATTCCTTTGGGAGTTCAGATTTGAAGCGTGTCTTTTGAGAATGGTTTCTAGATCTTTTATTATTTAGTTATGAAGCTTGATCTCCCTCAACGACCAACTTTCTTTTCAAAACCCTTCGAAGTTTGTGCATTGGCAATGTCCCACTCATTGCTTGAAGCCATTTATGTGCAAAGGCGTTGTAATTAGTGATCATTCCCTCTTCAAAGATTGTGCCTATGGTATAGAATTGAATTGTTTTCCTCATTTGGTTGAACAAGTTATCACTTGTATGCTTTGTTTTTCTTAAGGAAAAGATAGAAGTGGGACCAATGTAGAAAGGGTTTAAACTCCATTTTTCTGGGTCATATGATTTTGCTCTTTTCTTTTTCACAATTCTTAGAGCTTCTAGTCTTAGCAATTTCTCTTCATGTAGTTTGGAATCAATAGTTGTTCTTGGAGAGAATCCAACTAAGTGCGGCTCTAAGGACCCTTGTTTGGATCTTTTGATCTTGTTAAATGCGATGATGAAAAATCTAAAGTAGTTAGACTTGTGGTTTGGAATAGAATTGGGTCAAGGAAAGCGAGGTTGGAAGTTCAACAAGGCCGGAGGTTCAAAACCCTCTGTTAAAAAAAAAAAATTATCAACACCCCAAACTATGCTAAGGAATGTGAATTATCCTTTAATCAAGTTGAACAGATTAGAAGGAGTGAATCCTTTTAGAATTTCCTCTTGATTAGAATTTAGCAAGTTAGAATTATCCAAACAAACCTTTCGACTATGCCGGAAGCCTTGTGGGTTGTATAGCTAGGACTTATTCCAAGAATCTGATATCGAAGTTCCGACCCTGTCGGAAGCGTGGCAACCTTGATGATAAAACTTGAATCAAGAAAATTGATTTGAGCATTGACATTGTCGTGAACTTTAGAATTTAGAGTATTTTATGGCTTTGGATTAGGATCTTGGGGGGGGGGGGTTCAACCCGGTTGAAAGGTGTGGATATAACCTCCTTGGGTTTGATCAGTAATTTCAGGCTTCAATGTTTAGAGGATGGGCTTCGACCTTGTTGAAGGCTTTAGCCCAGAAAGAAGATTGCTCCTGAATTGATTGCGAAAGTTATTAGGACTTATAGGGGCTTCAACTATGTCGAAAGTAGCCCTTCGATGAAGGTCAAACTTGAAATATAAAGTTGAATCCAACAAAATGTTTAATGGAACAGTAGAGTATATTAAAGTATTCGAACCTTCCCTTTTTTAGCTCTAAAGACTTTATTTCTTCATACTCTCGAATTGATTTACAAATTAAGGTTATAAGAGTATTCTTAAGAGTATAGAGCTTGAGAAAGAGAAGAATCGGATCCCCTAAACGTGAATCCTTGGGTCTTATTTATAGATGCGGCTTGGCACCTTTCGACCCTGATGCTTTCATCTGGGTCGAATGGTGGCTGCTAAGAGACTTGAGCATGTTGCCGCCACTATCGAAAGGTATGGTGATGCTTCTCTTCTTTGAGTTGTCTTGTGAGTACTTCTGACTCTGTCATTAGTATTTGTTCATTAGTTTCGATGATGTTGGTTATGCCCATGCTCTTGTTTTTGATCTGATGTGGAACCTTTCCTGGACCACACTGATCTTGACCAATTCGAAATGCTTACTTTAGCTTTTGAAGGGGTTGCTCCAGATAATACTTACTTTCAAGCAGTTTGAATGAAGGCGAAACCATCAGTTTCGAATGGTTTGGTGTACGCTCGAAGAGCTATTCTTCATTGTCTTCGGAAGGTACGGAATCCCCTTAATCGAAAGGTCTTTAACTAGTCGAAGGGTTGGTAATGAGGGTGGAAGGGTGCCTTCGATTCCTTTATCTTCTTCGAAAGGTAAGAACCCTCTGGATATTGATTGGATAAAATTTGCAACACCTTCAAAAGGTTTTGAAGCTTCTAGTTTTGATGGCAGCATCCCTTCGACTCCTTAGAAAGGTTTGGCTAAAACTCTTCTCACTTGTTCTTTACTTAAAGAGGTTTCAACCCAGCTGAAAGGTGATTTTTGGAGTAACATTTTCCCTCTGCGAAGGGATGCACTTGACTTTCCAAGTCAAACGTGTCGAAACCCAGAAGCTTTCCCGCCTCTTGGCCTTTCCCCGTGGATCTGGACCGTCCATTTAAATCTTACAGCGATTGATAATTTGGGCGACTTTTCTTATAAAGTATGCCTTTATTCTTCTTCCTCTTTTACTTTTCCTGCAATCAAAATTCTAAGCGCGAGTAAAATAATTCCAAAAATCTTCAACTTCCCAGTTTACTTTCAAAAAACCAAGCAATCATCAAATCTCATTCGTAAGTTTAAATTTTAACTTTATATTACTTGTTTCTATCGAACTTCACTATTCCAGATTTCAAATTTGAAATTCGATTTTTTAAAAAGTCCGACCTTCGATTTTTTGGAGGTTGATTTGGTTTGATTTGCTGAGAAGCTTTTTTGAATTCTGTTTTAGGAATTAATAGAGTTTGTTTCTTGTTTATAATCTAGAAATTAACAGTTGTGTATATCTCCTTATCGGGTTTGGATTTTCAATCCAAAATTTACTATTTTTGTCCACCGTTAGCAAATCTGAGTTTCTAGTTTGATAATCATTTTTATACTTTTGAAATTAAGATATATCGATTTCTATTTGAATTAGATTTATTTAACAGTTTAGATTTATTTGCTCTTTAAGAAGTTTTTTTTTTGAAACCTGGAATTGCAATCGGATTTGGGGAAGTTGGTGGAACGCATTTTCTTTGCCCAGAAGTTTCAAACGTACAGATGAAAAATTAGCGCCACAAAATTAATTTTCTACCCCTTTGAAAGAGATTGGGGCTGCAACATTGATTTTGCTTTCGTAGCCTCTTTCGATGGAGTCGAAAGGTGTTATAATGCCAATTAGTCAAAAGGTTATGCTACTAAGTAGATAGTAGGAACTCCTTTGATAACAAAACGCTTCAACTTAGTTGAAACTCTTTTATTTCGATTGCAACCTATTTTCCTTAATTAATTTTTGGTATCGTCAGACCCATTTCAACCCCCTTCTGTAGGATCTAGATTAACCCTAGAGGGGGGGTGAATAGGGTTATAGCAAATTTTCTCGATTTAAACATAAAAACAAACTGCAGAAATAAATATGATGAAAAGTAAATCACACACAAAATTTATCCAGCTTCGGCAACCCCTGCCTACTACTGCATTTCCAGATTTCTATTAGAATTAAACAGTATCCCGCTTACAAACACTCTACTAGACTCGTAAACCTTTGCTCCCGCTCACAAACACTCTACTAGACTCGCACACCCTGCTCCGCCTATAGAGTTTCGTTTACTCGCAAACTCTGCTCCCACCTATAGAGTTTTGCAAACTCGCACACCCTGCTCACTGAACTAATTCTAACTAGACAATCTGACACTACCTAAACCCTAGGTGGTGATTTACCAAGATTTTGATTCGAAAAGTAAAAAACAACAATTAAAAGACAAATAAACCCAAAACCCTTATTTTTAAAACTAAGTCCAAATTGTTAGAGCCGACCCAAAACAAATGCGTCCCCCTTCTTCTTCTTCTTTTTTATCCGGCCTGCTTTCCTTTGTGAGATAATCGCAGCTTTGTTTCGTTCTTCCCTTTTTGCGTCTGAGTTAGGGTTTTTGAAAACTGGGGCTGTCGACTTCTATGTCTCGATTGAATGAATGATTTGGCGTTGTTGCTTCGTCAAACGATGATCTCTCTGCTTAGCACACCGTTCCCCCAATTTCCAATCGAGTTCGATTTCCTACTTCGGTATGTAATTTATCCTTTTGCTTTGCTGGTTTTGGCTTTCTTGAACTCGATACTCAAAAATTGCCGATGATGATTTCAATTTATAAGGTTCAATGCCCTGAATTTTCGTTCGTATTTCATCTACGACTTCGTCTGATAATTTATTTGAAAATGTCAATTTTAATTCTCTGGCCGCTTGATTATGCTTTGATGCTTGGGATTGATTTGTGACTTGTTCAAATTGCTTGAATAACACGGTTTCGAAACTTGGCCATCACGGCATTGATTTGATTTGACGATGTTGATTTCGTTCTTTATTTTCTTTGACTTCGGCTATGTTTTGATTTCGTGCTGTGATCTATCACCTTGGCCACACGGCTGTGAATTTGTGGCATTTGAACTCTGACATTAACTTTGTTAATTCATTGTTCCTCATGATATCTGACTTCGGTCTTGTATCACTGATTGACTTTTAACTTGTTGCGTGAATTTCATTTCTTTGTCAACACGACATTGATTTTTGCTTGGAACATTGTTGACTTTTGTTACTTAAAAGAAACTGCTGTTGAACTTAATTCCGTGAAGTGGTTAATGTCTCTGTACATTTGTTGCTTCGGTCATTTTTGAAAATTCTTTCTTGATTTTGCTCGGCCTGTACTTGTGCATTTGCATCATTTGAGTTTGTAGCTGTCTTGTATAACTTGAACTTCGATAGTTGCTGGCTTGTTTCAGTTGCTTAGTGTCTTGATGCTCGGCTTGCATTGTGGTTCCCACTGTGTTGCATTTGTATCACTGTATCATGCTTGGCTTTGCGGTTTGGTTTTACTCATTACTTTTTCTTGTATCATTGATGTTTCTTGAGCTTCTGGCCTGAACTTGACTCACTTGAACTTGTTGTTGCCAGTTTTCATTTGTAGTTGTATTCCCTTCATGTTTGCATACTGTACTTCATTTGCCACTGTTTGGTTGATGTGCATGTGCTGTGATGTTTGTTGTTTGGACATTTGCTTGTGTGATCTTGACTATTGTCTGCACTGTCCATTTGTGTATTGCCTTTGACATCCATGTTCTTCACTCTGGTTGGTCTGCATTTTTGCTGCAATCTTCATTGAGCTTGTACACCATGTTGCATGCATTGAGTAACTGGTTTTTGGTCGAGACTTGATTCTTTGTTGGCACTGGCTTGAACTTGATTTTCATTGTGGGTCTGTTCATTGCTTGTGATATCCATGTTGCAACTGTTTTTGACATGTTTAACTGCCCTGTGTTGAATCCAGTTTCAAAAAAACTCGGGTTTGACCTTGTGCTCGTGTTGTGATATATTGCATGTGAGTTGAACCCGACTTTTCATTTGGGTTTGGCCTGTGCTCACCTGTCCCTGTAGCATTATCAAGTGTATATCGATGTACACGGCCTTGTAGCATGTACAGTGATACACCGTGCATGTCACATTGTTCGTGTGTGATGAATTCAAATGCAAATTATGACGAACAACCCAAATAACTGAGGCAAATCATATCTTCAAAAATCGTATTTCATTTTATATTACAAAAATATTTCTTTTTCAATTTTACTGCGTTAGTGAATATTTTTGCAGATTGCTCAGATGCTGGATTCAAATTGGAATGCAGTTGAAGACAAAATACGAGTGTGAGTGATATGTAGTGAGGTTATTAATGTAAAAACAATTGTGATGTAATTGTGATGTAATCAAAAATGCATATGTATAGTGAGAGCTTGAATTTGTACTATTCAAGATTCTAATAAATATTTGTTTGAATAAAATTTCTGTTTGAATTCAAATTCTGTGTTATTTATTTTATTCAACAAATATTTATTTAATCTATGAAAAAATAAATAGTACATTAACAAATACATTTAAATGAATGTATATATGTTTATTATCATCAAACAAAAATCATATAAGCGCAAAGCGCATATTCAACAATCTCCCACTTTTGATGATAACAAATATATATTTAAGATTTTGAATGTATTAAATGTATTTGGTCGTTCAATTTGCTCCCCCTATTTAATTGCTCCCTCTTTACACAATACCACCCTACATATATGCATACAAATAAAAATATGCAAATGAGCCTAGATGCAAATCGAAAACTATTTGACATTTGCTTGATTTTATTTGACAAAATCTTAACTTTTCTCTCCCCTTTTGTTATCAGCAAAAGAATAACAGTGTTATAAAAATAGGGATGAAGTGACAGACATGAACCAAACATTTAACTCAATTGAATATAAATATCAAATTTCAATAAAACTCAAACAAAATTCATAATTACCCTTGTCAGGCGCATATTCCACTTTCAGAAGTGATGGAGATAAAATCATCAAAAATCATATAGTTCTGTCTATTTGTGGTATATTTATTTCAGGAAATTTGAATATCTACTAACCATGCATAACCGTTAGGACTTTTAAATGAGATTAGTAGTATTCACAATTTTTATTTAAAAAATGAAATCAAGTATCTTCTAACCACGCATGACCGTGAGGACTTTTAAATGGGATTAGAATCAACTTGTCTATTTAATCAATTAATTTTGATATGTGTTCCATACATGCATAACCGTAAGGACTTTTAAATGAGCATGGAAGCACATAACCAAAAGTCCAAGTAATTCACCCATGCATAACCGTGAGGACTTTTAAATGAGAGTGAATACTTTGGATATTTATTTTTATTGAAGAATATAATAAATTGAAGCACAGATATTTTCCTTTATAATAATTAATTGAAGAATGAATAATTTCCTTTGTAAACTACCACAAATTTACATACTATATATGATTTTAATGAGTGATGGTCGATAGAAAGATGATAGAAATAAAAATGATCATGGAATTTTTATCCAACAAAAAGTTTTTATAACTCTTGTTATGAAATTCAAGAGAAAATTTTCTAAATATATTGTCTTGAGTAATGTATGACAAATATCGACACTCATCACTTTTTCAATCACTATTGATCTTTTCGATAATCATTAGGGAGTTAGATTAGTCAAAAATTTGTCATTTAAAATCAAATAAGAATGACTAATCTGAAAATATGGTCAATAATGATTTTCTCGAAGGGGTTATATGAGAAAAATTCTGCCATTTGAAAAATTATTTCAAGTGAAAAATATGCAGATATTTTCTTTGAAAAATGATGCAGCAAATGAATGTTTCAAAGATTAATCACGTTCCACTTGTAATTTTTCTATCAACTACATTACCAGTGTAATATGCGTCTGACTTTCACTCAATATTCACTCGTTGGATGTCAAAGACCAGATTGTGAAATTTCAACAAACAATCTCAGAATGAAATTCTCTTGAATTTGAAATGAAGCCATGTTAACACTCAAACAAACATCATAGTGTTAATTTAACCGTAGGATAAACAGTTATATTCATGAGTAATCAACAGTCAATCAACATCATAATTATTTCAAAAACAATTTCTTGAAGTTTCAACAATTTCTTAAAATCCTTTTTAACAGCTTTCGCATGAAATTTGAAATTGTGCAAATTTCCAAGCAGTGACCAAAATGTCAAAACAAATATATCTACGTGTAGCATAAGTAGTCAAAGATCAATAAAATACCATTATTTGACCGAACAAATTTATATAGATTAGTTCAAAGTTGAAAATCTGATTGGTCATCATTTAAGCACAAATGAAGGTCATAAATAAGAAAAAATCATATCAATAAGTCAGAATTAAAGACATCGTTTATTTCATCATCACATTACTGGCTGATTTAATTCAGATTACAGTGCAGATTATCACATTTAATATATCGTTCAAAACAAATTTACCTGTTTTACCTTTACGATAATTTTTCGTTGTTGTTCATTGTGATTTTGTCACCTTTATACTAGGCCAAGGAACTTTGCTTTGTTGCCCGTTGTGTTTCTGGAACAGCCAAAATCCAAAGAACACAGTTGTTGTTCCTTAGCCTGCCACCACACCTACACGGGAAAAAATTTATGTGACCTATTTGTTTTTATAGGTCCATGGTTGTTAGTGGCAGAAAATTTTGAAAAACAATTTTGTGGAGACCCAAAACTATTTATAATTGTTCCCTTTGGCACCCAAATTTGTTTAACTTTGAGAGATTTTATATTTGTGCCTTTTGGAACCCAAATCGGTATAGTTTTCATATGTTTGGGTCTATACCAACAATTATTGTGATTGTGTCCATATTTTCTACAAATCGTGCACATTGAATTTTCTTGAATAATCTTATTTTCAGCAATTTTAGATTGATTATATCCAAGTCCTTGTCTTACCGTATTAACAGTTTGCTTTCCTAATAGCATATTCAACGATTTTTCGCTTTTTGAAAATTTATCTAAAGTCATTGACAATTGTTGGACTTTGGTTTTAAGTGATGTGTTTTCAGTTACAAGTGAGGTGCATCGATTTATAAAATCCTTTTTCTTAGTGTCGATGGTTTCCTTAAGATTCAAGTTTTCTTTTTCAAGATTCTCAAAGTTATTCCTAAGTTTTGATAATTCTGAATCTAAAATCTTACAATTTTTACAGTCTAGGTTTTGAATATTATCAAGTTCAGTTTCTAACCTAGAATTTTCATGGGCGAGTTTCCTCCTTTCAGATTTCAGTTTTTCAATTTTTGATTCAAGACTATCAATTGTTTTAGTAAGATCTAAGCACATAAAAACAAGATCTCTATAGGAATACTCACCTGCCTCACTAGATTCCTCGGAGCTTGCTTCTGATTCTGATTTTGCCATACAACACAAGTTAGCCTCCGCTGAGCTGTTATCCGAAAATTCCACTCCTTCTTCATCATCCCAAGTCGCTGCAAAGGCCTTTTTCTTCTTTTTCTTTCCTTTGTCGTTTTTGAGAAGTGGGCATTTTTGTATGAAGTGTCCAGGCTTCTTGCAGTTAAAGCACGTCGGTTCATTACGGAATTGTTAGAATGTTTTGACCTATTACTACTTGTTTTCTTCTTGCGTGGCTTGAATCTTGATGAGTTTCTAAGTTTATTGTCAGCCATTGCAAGCTCTTCAATTGAATCTACTTCATCTTCATCGTTCTCTTCTTTTCTCTTTAAGGCAATCGTCTTCTTCTTTGATTCGGAGTTGTTGCGTTCTTCCTTTGCTTTTAGCTCAAGCTCATATGTCATCAAGTTGCCAGTCAACTCCTCTATGCTTAGTTTATTCAAATCTTTCGATTCTTGTATTGCCGTGACTTTTGCCTCAAAGTTCATCGGTAAGACTCGTAGTATTTTCCGCACAAGCTCTACCTCAGTGAAGACCTTCCCAAGCGCTCTAGCATTGTACACCAAAGTTGAAAAACGTCCAAACATATCCTTTATGCTCTCGCCTTTGTCCATTACAAAGTTTTCATATTCATTGCTGAATAGGGCTAGACGAGACTCCTTGACTTGAGAAGTTCCTTCGTGTGTCACCTCCAAAGTGTGCCAAATTTCCTGTGCTGTTGTACAATGAGAAATTCTATTAAATTCATTTTTATCAAGAGCACAGATCAAAGCGTTCATTGCTTTGGCATTTGTAGTTTTTAGTCTCTTATCGTTAGCATCCCACCTATCCTTAGGTTTAGGAATCTCAGTATCACCAACAGTTATGGTCGGAGATTTATAGCCAGTTTCAATAATATCCCAAACATCATAATCAACAGAACTAAGATATATACCCATCCTAACTTTCCAATAAGCATAATCATTCCCGTTAAACATGGGTGGCCTAACAATAGATTGCCCCTCAGAAAAAGCATTATTTGATGAATTCATGACTCTAGAGTTAAAGAAAAATACCGTGCTCTGATACCACTTGTAGGATCTAGATTAACCCTAGAAGAGAGGGTGAATAGGGTTATAGCAAATTTTCTCGATTTAAACGTAAAAAAAAACTGCAGAAACAAAATATGCTGAAAAGTAAATCACACACAAAATTTATCCAGCTTCGGCAACCCCTTCCTACTGCTGCATTCCCAGATTTCTATTAGAATTAAACAGTATTCCGCTTACAAACACTCTACTAGACTCGCAAATCTTTACTCCCGCTCACAAACACTCTACTAGACTCGCACACCCTGCTCCGCCTATAGAGTTTCGTTTACTCGCAAACTCTGCTCCCGCCTATAGAGTTTTGCAAACTCGCACACCCTGCTCACTGAACTAATTCTAACTAGACAATCTGACACTACCTAAACCCTAGGTGGTGATTTACCAAGTTTTTGATTCGAAAAGTAAAAAACAACAATTAAAAGACAAATAAACCCAAAACCCTTATTTTTAAAACTAAGTCCAAATTGTTAGAGCCGACCCAAAACAAATGCGTCCCCCTTCTTCTTCTTCTTTTTTTATCCGGCCTGCTTTCCTTTGTGAGATAATCGCAGCTTTGTTTCGTTCTTCCCTTTTTGCGTCTAAGTTAGGGTTTTTGAAAACTGGGGCTGTCGACTTCTATGTCTCGATTGAATGAATGATTTGGCGTTGTTGCTTCGTCAATCGATGATCTCTCTGCTTAGCACACCGTTCCCCCAATTTCCGATCGAGTTCGATTTCCTACTTCGGTATGTAATTTATCCTTTTGCTTTGCTGGTTTTGGCTTGCTTGAACTCGATACTCAAAAATTGCCGATGATGATTTCAATTTATAGGGTTCAATGCCCTGAATTTTCGTTCGTATTTCATATACGACTTCGTCTGATAATTTATTTGAAACTGTCAATTTTAATTCTCTGGCCGCTTGATTATGCTTTGATGCTTGGGATTGATTGTGACTTGTTCAAATTGCTTGAATAACACGGTTTCGAAACTTGGCCATCACGGCATTGATTTGATTTGACGATGTTGATTTCGTTCTTTATTTTCTTTGACTTCGGCTATGTTTTGATTTCGTGCTGTGATCTATCACCTTGGCCACACGGCTGTGAATTTCTGGCATTTGAACTCTGACATTAACTTTGTTAATTCATTGTTCCTCATGATATCTGACTTTAGTCTTGTATCACTGATTGACTTTTAACTTGTTGCGTGAATTTCATTTCTTTGTCAATACGGCTGATTTTTGCTTGGAACATTGTTGACTTTTGTTACTTAAAAGAAACTGCTGTTGAACTTGATTCCGTGAAGTGATTAATGTCTCTGTACATTTGTTGCTTCGGTCATTTTTGAAAATTCTTTCTTGATTTTGCTCGGCCTGTACTTGTGCATTTGCATCATTTGTGTTTGTAGCTGTCTTGTATAACTTGAACTTCGATAGTTGCTGGCTTGTTTCAGTTGCTTAGTGTCTTGATGCTCGGCTTGCATTGTGGTTCCCACTGTGTTGCATTTGTATCACTGTATCATGCTTGGCTTTGCGGTTTGGTTTTACTCATTACTTTTTCTTGTATCATTGATGTTTCTTGAGCTTCTGGCCTGAACTTGACTCACTTGAACTTGTTGTTGCCAGTTTTCATTTGTAGTTGTATTCCCTTCATGTTTGCATACTGTACTTCATTTGCCACTGTTTGGTTGATGTGCATGTGCTGTGATGTTTGTTGTTTGGACATTTGCTTGTGTGATCTTGACTATTGTCTGCACTGTCCACTTGTGTATTGCCTTTGACATCCATGTTCTTCACTCTGGTTGGTCTGCATTTTTGCTGCAATCTTCATTGAGCTTGTACACCATGTTGCATGCATTGAGTAACTGGTTTTTGGTCGAGACTTGATTCTTTGTTGGCACTGGCTTGAACTTGATTTTCATTGTGGGTCTGTTCATTGCTTGTGATATCCATGTTGCAACTGTTTTTGACATGTTTAACTGCCCTGTGTTGAATCCAGTTTCAAAAAAACTCGGGTTTGACCTTGTGCTCGTGTTGTGATATATTGCATGTGAGTTGAACCCGGCTTTTCATTTGGGTTTGGCCTGTGCTCACCTGTCCCTGTAGCATTATCAAGTGTATATCGATGTGCACGGCCTTGTGGCATGTACAGTGATACACTGTGCATGTCACATTGTTCGTGTGTGATGAATTCAAATGTAAATTATGACGAACAACCCAAATAACTGAGGCAAATCATATCTTCAAAAACCGTATTTCATTTTATGTTACAAAAATATTTCTTTTTCAATTTTACCGCGTTAGTGAATATTTTTGCAGATTGCTCAGATGCTGGATTCAAACTGGAATGCAGTTGAAGACAAAATACGAATGTGAGTGATATGTAGTGAGGTTATTAATGTAAAAACAATTGTGATGTAATCAAAAATGTATATGTATAGTGAGAGCTTGAATTTGTACTATTCAAGATTGTAATAAATATTTGTTTGAATAAAATTTATGTTTGAATTCAAATTCTGTGTTATTTATTTTATTCAACAAATATTTGTTTAATCTATGAAAAAATAAAATAGTACATTAACAAATACATTTAAATGAATGTATATATGTTTATTATCATCAAACAAAAATCATATAAGCGCAAAGCGCATATTCAACACCTTCGACACCACATTTATTTACTAGGTCGAAACACCACCAGAACTGTGTTTGTCCAACTTTGTTGAAACGTCCTAAATGCATATGAATTTAACTTAGAATCTTTCGACTTCAATGAATATGTTAGGTTTCGACAACATTAGTTTTTTCTCTCAAGAAATCTAAGTTATTGGTTTCGACAGTGTCGAAGGGTCTTATTGCTTAGTTTATGAAATGTTCGTAGTGTATTTTTTTTTTTAAGTTTTTGAGTTGATCTTAACTACCTTTCCTTAGCAATTGGGTTCCTTTAGGACTTTCAACACTGTTAAAAAGTGATGATTGAACAAATATTTTGTCATATCCTTTCGACCTTGTCGATAGCTCAGGGAACACTTTTACTTAGGCTTTCGACAATGTCGATATGTGTTTGTTAAATGTTGATGTCTTTTTCCTTTTGAATTTTTTGAAAACCTGATGTCTTTGATTTTTAACTTAAATTATTTGCACAAACTTGAGGTTTCATATTTGGCTTTTTTTAAAGTTATAAAAATAGGTTCCTTTGACTAATTCTTGAAAGTATGCTAGGTTCATAGTTAACCCAATTTTTTTAACTAAAACGTTTTCACCCAGTAGAATCATGAGTTGTCCAAAGAGGGCTGAAGCTATTTCCAAGCATTCTTTCTTAGCAACTCAAGATGAAGTCCATGTCATTCTTAATGACTTTGGCATTACTGACATCGAAGTCCTTCCCCCAAAGGAGACTGACACCATATACAACCCTCCTGAAGGGTTTTTTGCGTATATTGCCATCCACATATGGCATAGTGGATTCTTGCCTTTCCCAGAATTCCTATCCACATTCCTTTCTCATGTTGGGATTTCTCCCATCAAACTATCACCAAACTTTATACTTACCTCTTGTCCTTAGAAATGATGGCATTGGAATCTGGACTTCCTCCTCTCAATGCCGAAGTGTTGAACTTCTTAACCCGGCTGGTCAAGCTGAGCTATCTCGATAATCAAATATACAGAGCCAAGCTCTAGAAAAAGTTGATTTCAGACGGGGTTAATAAATTCAGGGACTGGGAAAATTAGTTCTTCTTCGTCAAGTGCTCTTCTGATATCCGCGGGACTTTCGCTTCTCCTCTTAAGTCATGATATTTGTTGCTTTCCCTTACTTATTTTTTTCTTTCGCCTAATCTCTGCTTTTATCAGGTGTCTCTGCTAAAGAGCTTAACGATGAGGATAAGAAAACAGTTGAAGCTTTAATTGTGGCCTCGAGCCAAGTTGGGAGCAGACTGATGCTGTTAACTCCCACCAATATATGAAAACACTCTCTTTTGCCAACAGGCTAGAAGATCTTGGGAACTCCTCCATATGTCCAACTCATTTCTCGTGGCTAACGCTTTCTCTCCTTAGGAGACTCATTAACTTTTTCTCCTATGTCACCATTTATGCTGATAACTCTAGTATGTTACAGGTCTAGTATTTGATTTTCATCCGTGGTATTCTTTGAATTATTTGGCTAACTTTTAATCTGCTTGTATTTGTTTCAGCTTCTTCTCAAGTCACAGTGTCTGCTAACGGTGCTGCCCCTTTTCCTCCAACTTCTGAAATGTTGTCAATCATCGAATCACTTGCCAAGTCCAAGAGAGCTTTTAAGAGGAAGGTGATGGAATCCTCTGAAATAGAGCCCTCAAAGATAGTTGCAAAAATTATTGATGTAGAGGAAGAGGAGGATTCATCACTCGATAAAGCTCCAAAATGTCCTATTATAGAAGTTCCTAGAGAAAAGTCGGGGCAGACTCCAACTGCATTCGACCCTCTTTCTCGAATTTCCGTATCTGATTCTCCAACTACACCTCATCAAATGCAAATGGCTTTGGAGGCATCCCTTTCTATAAGGCAGATTCCCTTAAAGCCATCGTCCTCTGCTCCTCCTTCGATTAAATTTAAAGAAATAGTTGAGTCCATCCTACATTTCGAATCATTCACTTCTATCCACCCACCTTCAGTTGTACCTGACTTGGCGGGACACTACCACTATTTGATTAAACAACAACTTTTGGTAAGTTCCATTTCAATCAACTTTATTGTCATTGGTTTTCTCTGAACATCTAACTTGTGTTATATTTCTCCTTTCATATTTCTAAGAGTTGGGAAGCTTTAAACGAACATGCAGCAAGGTCTTCTGCCGAATCCTTTCAATTTCAGGGGAAAAATGCTGAGCTCAAAAATCATGTATCTTCTCCATCTGCTGCTAAAAATGATGCTTCCATAGAGTTGGAACAAGTAAAAACCTCTCTTTCCCGAGCTAAGGCCGATCTAGAAGCAAAAATGCCAGCTCGTCAACTTCTTACCGATGAGAAACTTGCCGTGGAGCTCACTCTAAAAGATTCTGAAGACGAGTAGGTGTGCTTGGTTGCAAGCAACATTTTCCTGAAGGAAAAATTCAAGAAGACCAGAGCATCACTAAAACTTGCTGCCCATACCATTATTGATGTCAAGAAGCGAGTGTCCCAATTCATCGGCGCACCCTAGGACAAATGATGCTGAAAAATTATGAAGATGCCCTTATGCTTTCATATGCGGACAACCATAAGAAATGCCCAGACTTTGGCTTTCCTTCACTTGATTATGACTTAGTCAATAGAGTGATGGGAAAAATTGACTAGATGAAGTAGGGGATTGAGCCAGCAGATGAAGAGGAAATTAATGCTTCTGAGATACTTTCTTTTGATGTCCCCTCCTTCAAAATCGAATCAGACTCTAAGGAAGAGGGTGAAAAAGATGATGTCACTGGGGAAGAAGGCGATGATGATGGCAATGACAGTGATGATGATAATGACAGTGATGATGATAATGACCTTGCCGGCGCCCAAGATTTTGACGGAGATAAAGGGGGGCCTTCTGGAACTTTTGAGAAGGACGGTGGAGACAACGCTAAATTTTTTGAAAAAGTGCCATCTCCTCAGAAGGATATTCCACCTACATCCCTTGGGCCTTCTGCTCCTCTTGAGGATTAGCCTGCTCATGTTCATGTTGAAGATCTAAAAGGGAAAGAGCAGGCTTCTCAGGCTTCTGTCACAGTTTCTCAGGTGTGGAATTGTTTGTTTAAATATTTTTTACTTCGAATATAATAATTAGTGCAAAATCATTTGTTTTAGATAAGGAAGAAGTCCATCCTTCCCTATAGGGCAAAACTTGAAAGAAAATAAGAAGATTTAACAAGTTATATAGGCAATTAGACAAACTGATAAAGGAGCACAATATTCTTTTCGAAAAGTATCATAATCTCGGCAGGAGTTCCTCTATACTAGCATCTTTCAAATATCAGAGGGCTGCCCCCTTATCAAAGAGAGCACGCCTCCAATACGACGCTCTCTTAAAGGAGAATCGGGAGTTACTTACCTTATTTTGTATGATGAATTAAGAAAGAGACATTTTAGGTAACTTTTTTATAAATCTTATTGTAAACATTCGATTATTGACTTTTCGTACTTAGGTGAATTTAGTGAGGGTCTACTTAGACGTTTCCACAAAAGATATTTAGACGAATTTGGAACTCATCCACTTCCTGGAGCTTGTTGGAATTTACCATGGGTCAGGTCGATTCCTTAAAATCTCCCCGTTGAAAAGCTTAAGTACTACAAAGATAAATTTGTCCATGAGTTTTTCTATATGTCCATTTTGTATGAATCAGATTAGTGATTATAAATATGTAACAGTTTATTGATTTATGAATATATGTTTTAGCCCTGCCTTTTATGTTTAGCCTTTCTTTATTATACTATTACAGAATGACTGTTCACTAGGCCGACTTGTTCTTAAAAATCATTTAAGCCAATATGTTAAACTAAACTTAGGAGATTTTATCATGAAAAGACATCACTTTTAAAGACTTTGAAATTAGCAAAACATTGCTTTCTTCGAGATTTACAAAAACTTTACTTTGAATACCCTCACCTGTGCTTTGATTTTCTTAGAGAAGAGAAAGAGACATTTCTTAAGGAGATCAGAACATTTCATACAAAATTAATTTGCGGTCGCGATAGTCCTCCAACTGGGAAGTGGGACTATAGCAAATGCCTATCGGTCATTACCCCAAAAGGAGTCATTATCCCTTTTGACTCAACAGTTACATTTTCTGCTCACTCACTAAATAAAGTTAGAAAAGTAGTTTCAAAACTTTAGATGTAATCCGATTGCTTGCTGTATCATTTAACTTTGTTGTTGTTTAAGTTGTAATTCGTTATTATAATAATAAAGAATATTTTTATCCTAATCTTGACTTGTATTTTATTTCTTTTGCTTAAATAGGAGCTACAGTTATCTGCAACTTCTCTTCCGTATAACTTATCGTCACGCGTCGATGCTCTAAGAGAGAAGTTGTTGCAAAGAAGTGGAGGGATTGTGCTTAGCAACGACATCTTATTAGAATACTTTGGCGGTAATATCGAGGTTGTGAAATGGCACAGAAGACATGTTATTTAGAAAACCATCTCAGCAGCCAAAAAGATCACATCTCCCGTCTCAAGACTGAAATTAAAAGTAGAGATTAAACGATTACAGCGCTTAAGCGACAAACGAAGACAAATCTCTCAATTGACTTTGATCACAAGATGTCAGAGCTTATTCAACAAATAAGTGACTTGGAGCCGAAATTAAAGATAGTCAAGCATAATGTGCTTCCTTGGAATTCATTATAGGGACAAGACTTTAATCATTGATCTACCGGTCCCTCACGCTATTCCTCCAGTCACTAAACCTACAAGGTCGAAGCTTCTTGTGGCTCAGAAATTCCCTACCATGATTAACCCTCCCTTGGGCCTAGATGAAAATGTTGTGGGGAATTGGTGCTGCAAAGTTAAATTTGAAATAGCCAAATATTATGATGAACAACAAAAATTTAAATATTCTCAGACTATTAATGATTACGCCGCCAAGAATCAAAAGCTCGGCGCGATATTTATTTCCTCTAAAAGCGCGGCACAAAAGTAGAAAGGGATAACAAGACCCTTAGGGCGGCAAATTGAGCCTTAAATCGTGCTCTGAAAAATAACATCGATGCCATTGACGATGAAACCAAAGTAAGGAAGAAAGACAAAAAAACTCAAAGAAGTGCACTGTACCACGATTCGCCATGCAGTAGATCCTTCAATTGCCAAACTCTTGACAGAGTTGCACATGACTTGTGATTTATTTGTATATTTGATATGAAATTTTTTTTTTGTATAAAGATGTGATTATCTTCATTGTTTTGTAAATTATTTCATGACTTATGTAAATTATATAAATTTGGAAAATCTCACCCGATTTGCAATCCTTTATATGATGTCACTTCCAAAACGTTTTTTGATTGCTCCTTCATTACTTTCGAATTTGCTGAATCTTTTATTTCTCTTTGTTGTGCTGATTTCTCTAAAAAGTATGAAGTAAGTAATATTTCTAATTGTTAAATTGAAATTGACATACCAGTCTATGTATATTATTTGCTTAAATTAACAAATCATCCTGTTAATTACATGAGAAATAATATGTATCAAACTTTTAAATCCCGTCCTCAACTGTGATAAGAAATTGTGACGACCCGCCTTTCATTCCACAGAAAGACGCATCATCAATAAGAAAAGAAATAGGTAGAAAAAGAATAGATAGAAAGAAACAAACAACAACATCAGAATCTCACAGCGGAAACGGAACAAAATATAATATTTCACATATCTATTACATAGTCATTACATCAGAGTACACAGTTATACAACTTCATTTCATTAGACAGTCGTAAAGACTTGTCTATCATTACATCCAAAATACAACAGCCAAAAGACATAACACAACAGAAAGATATGGATAGATACGTCTGGACTCCTGCTCTAAGCTTCTCCAAAATTTGTCAAACCAAACCTTATCACTTGGCTACTTATAAAATTTTGTGTACCCAAGAATTTAAGAAAATAGAAATAAACTCCGGGTCAGACATGGGTCAGGTGTGAGTAAACCGTTAAGTTGTTTAACTTGAAAAACCTTTGAAATAAAATGTATCTCGTAGGACTCTCCGCAAATAAACACGGACAAGTCTTTCCCTTACGATAACCAAAATATTTGATAGGAAATCTAGTTATATTATAATAGTGTCTAGGGTTTTCAAATAAATATTCACATAGTTGAAATTGTTACATGATTAAATTCCAACATACTAGCCACAAAGTGGGTTATACAATCAAAACCGTAAAGGGAACATAGGGATAATGGATTCCATACAACGGCAGAACTACTGGGGTACCGCCCGTCATAGTACGTGGCCTAGATCACCGTACCGAGGATCCACCCTGATCTCCTACATCATAAAGCTGGAGCTACCCCTTACGGGATAATCCAAATAAGACAACCCCGCGGTTGTGGCTAAACAACCGCCCATACAGCCGAATAAAAGGGACCTCTAAAGAGGGAAAAATCTTATCCTACTTGGGTGTTACCCACTTAGCTTTGCGTGCACCTCCCATGTTTTAGCCATTCCTGGTTGATGAGACTTGAGGCTACGATTTCCATGTAAGAACACATCTTGGAATACTCATCGTCCTCCATTGACGATGGTCTGATAGCATTCATCCATACAAGTTCGTTTCGGGTTCGAACGAAACCGAAGGCATTATCTCGTTACACTCATTTTGGAATCGTCCTCAGAATTAACGACAATAACCCTTGCACTCTGAAACTCCATCTCGATCTTCACTTGAGATTTCACGACCTATCGTTTAACTTGGATCGATGTGGTTTTCGGATAATCAAACTTGATATCCGATCCAGGTCTCATCGAAATTCAAACGCCGTTTTAAAGGCCAAGTTGTTTAAGGTTAAACAAATTTAATTCAATACTTTGAATTCACACAGCATTTATCACAGATGAATAATACACCATAGATATATCAATATCACATCACATAATATCATAGATTATCATTCAATACATATCAATCAATCCAGACATTCTACTCAAAAAATCATCTACAAGCAAGAATTATTAATCCATATTATAATTAATTTAATTAACTTAAATTAAATTAATTACTTAAGAATTAATCACCAAACCCTGCTTAATCAATCATTAATTAATTACAACCCATTTAATTAATTAATCATTCCTTAATTACCTTATAATCAATTAATTAATCCCTAATTAACTAATTAATTATCCCTTAATTATTAATTAATAAACCTTAATTATTAATTAATAAAACTTAATTACAAATTAATTAATCCTTAATTACCAGTTAATTAATCTCTAATCATTAATTAATAATTTTTAATTATCTAATTAATAATCCTTAATTACAAATTAATTAACCTCTAATAAATTAATTATAATCCTTAACTATTTATTAATTGGCCTATAATCATTAATTAATTAAACTAATTAATTACTCTTTAATTACTAATTAATTATTTAATCTTTGATTATCAAAACCTTGATTAACTTTAAGATAAATCATTATCTTTATTAATGACTTACTTATCATTAACATTTTAAACACATTTTATCATTAATTAACACTTAATTTTATTACTAAATTAAGTCTTTAAAAATAACATAAAAATAATTTTATCTTAACAAATTTAAGTTAACAAATCATATAACTTCTTTAATCAAATAATTAAAAAAATTATCCTATAATAGTTTAAACTAGTTTTAATTTAAATTTAAAACTTGCTTTATTATTTAAACCTAAAACTGTTTTAAACCTTACTTCGGTTTCGACCCGATCTTTACCCGAGACCTACCTTGAGTAAACCAACTTTCCTTTCCTTTTTAAAAAAAAAAACCAGATTGTTAAAACTTTAAAACCTGTAAGATTAACACTCACATTCTACTCGAATACGAACCCGAGTCTTTACTCGAGTCTCCTCCTACATTATTTGAGCTTCTCCCAAAGCTTACCCTCTCCCCAAACCACCGACACCACCCTCACGGGTGCACCTGCACAGTCGGTCGCGACGACATCGACCACCGCCAACACCTTCAACCCATCGTCGATCACCGTTACAAACAATTCCAACCACCCATACACTATCATAAGACCAAGATCGAAATCGAGGTACTCAGTCAAACCTGGAACCAAAACCTATCACCAAAAACCCTCCCGAACCCGTGTCTCCGACCACGAGCGATCGCGCAACCCCGTCCTCAGCTTCCCCGGACATCCATGCAACCAAATCCCCAAGTCCGATGCAACTCGATTCACCAGGGACGCTGTAGCAAACCAAAACCTGACCTCGACCAAACTTAGGGTTAAAACCCTTCTCCGACCGATTGCCGACGCCATGATGAACTATCCACCCTTCTGATATTTTTACCGAGATCGCCGAGCTTCCCTCTACCTCCAGTCGAAACCCTGACCACTCCGAGACCTCCGACCACCAGAAAAACACCAAATCCCAATTTGTGGTCAACTCTGATTTACACGCTCGATTTAATTCTAAAAATCATGATTCAGCTCTTAAAAATCATGGATTAAGATGGTGGTCCAGATTATCTAAGTAGATCAAAGGATTATGATACTTGAATTTAACATGTTTGTAAATTTTAACTGTAATTCTTGATTTCCAGATAATATATAT
This sequence comes from Allium cepa, assembly GCA_030765085.1. Lineage (NCBI taxonomy): Eukaryota > Viridiplantae > Streptophyta > Magnoliopsida > Asparagales > Amaryllidaceae > Allium > Allium cepa. The sequence goes on along the minus strand of CM060942.1, from coordinate 377,001,156 downwards.
ACAAAACATATTTAAAACTATTTTTAAGTCCTAGTTTATGTTTAAACAAACTTAAATTGTTTGAAAACCAGAACCTAATAGAGAACAGAAGAAGAGATTTTGAAAGTTTTATCAAATTTAAACTCTGTAACATGAAACAGAGAAGAACATAGATATATCTGACATGCACACTCTAACACATTCAAGCATACAGGATTCACACTTGTATATATACATGCAAAGCACAATTCATTCCGGGAATCATATGCACAGATTTTAATTTACTGAAGCCTTTTAATAAAAATGTTTACTCACTTGTTGATGTACAGAGAGCTTTAAACTGAGATGCTTGAAAACTGGAATTTGAAAAAAAAAAGCTTGAATTTGGAAACTTGTTTAACTGGAAACTTTGAATTGGTGTGATCTTCTTAAAAACTGAAATGCTTTGTTAATCTTTGAAAGCTGAGATGTTCTTGTTTGATTTTTCTTGAGTTACTATGATTTAATCTCAAGTTTGAAAAATGTTACAGGCTTTGTTTTCTGGTTTGAGAAATGGTTTTCAAGTTTTTAGTTTGATCTGGTGTGAAAAATGTTTTACACATTTGAGTTTTCTTTGCTTTTGAAAATGAGAATGGGAAAAGAATGGAGAAGAGAAAGGAGATGTATATATATATTTAATTAGGATTTATTAAAAATATAAAAGAAAATAAAATAATAAGTGACACTTGTTAAATTAGTTAACATTTGTCATTTACACTTATTAATCAATTTACATTTGTTATTAAATTGATTTATAAGCTAACACTTGTCATTATGCAATTCTTAATTATTTTTAAAGGTTAATATAAAGCTTTTATATTTAATTTACTAATTTATAAATACTTTTCAAATTTTATATAAATAAATTTCTTTAAAGAAAATAATATGAAACAAATCATATACTAATAAAAATCTTATACATATATTTTTAAATCCAAAATATTTCAAATTTAAATCCAAATTCAAATTCATTTTAAAATCCAAATTAAAATCAACTCTAATATATATATATATATAAACAACACAAATTCAATTGTAAATAATAATTCTATTTTAAAATCTATTATATCTATATAAAATAACACATTATTATTATTGTTTGAAAATAAAATTTTTGCCAATTTTAAATAATTAATAACGGAGATTATTATATTTTAAATTGCTTGAAATTTCGAGATATCACAGAAATGTTTGAGAATTTATCTTCAACCATTTGGCTGGAATATCTAAAATTTGCTAATAGAAAATCTTGCCTTATCACAGGGGAATAAATATTGGAACGTAACCTTTAATATAAATTCAATAAAGAACTAAATTCAGAAATCGCCATCTGAATTTTAGAAGCAAAATTTCTTTGATCTATTCCTTGACATTAATGGGATTTGTTAAATTAGAAATCCAAAACTCAGATTCAGAAACTCTTCACAATGATCTTCGTGAAAATATTCTTCGATCCAGATTGGGGCATTTGCAATAGGAAAATAGAATTCCATTATTGAAATTTCATACCCAAATTAGGGTTTAAATAGGTAATTGTCTCGATCCCCAGATTCAGGTATATTAAGATAATCAATGATCGATAAGGACTGAAAACGCAGATTCGGGTATTAATAAATGACATTTAGAAATGAAAGACCCCAAACCCATATTTGGGTATTAATAGATGAAGTTTAGAAATGAAAGACCCAAAACCCAAATTTTGGTATTAATAGATGAAATTCCAGTTTGAGAAACCCAAGACCTAGATTTGGGTATTAGTAAATATGTTTATAAATGAAAATCCCGAAACCCAAATTATGGTATTTATAAGTAGAGCTCCGTTCTACTCCTTTGATGTGTGAACTCTTCAGGTCTTGTATAGAAATATTTTGTCTAGTTTCCACTTGAGCTTGGACGTCTTAGTCCATGATCTGATGAGCCTCTTCTCAGGCTTAGACATCTTAGTCTATTATTGAATGTGTCTCTTCTTGGGCTTGGCCGCCTCAGTCCATTATAGAATATGCCTCTTCTTAGGCATGGACATCTTAATCTATCGTTTAGTGGGCCTCTTCTTGGGCCTAGACTTCTTAGTAATCGTTTAGTGGGCCTCTTTTTGGGCTTAAACGTTTTAGTCCATTGTTGTCCGGTGCTCTTGTTTAGCTCATCTTAGAGACTGGAACCAAGGACTTACCCGACCTCCCTCTAGGAGGCGCCCTGCCCTGACCCTTTTGCGGCGTGGACATGGGCTTATTTGGTGCTCTACCCTAGCCACCTTATGTCGCATATAAAGGCTTACTCCATCCTCCCTCCAAGAGATGCCTTACCCTGGCCTTTGGCACGAAAAAGGGCTTGTTCGATGCTTTACCCTGACCATCTTATGGCGCGGATAAAGGCTTACTCAGTCCTCCCTCTAGGAGATGCCTTGGCCTAACCAGAGGCGCGGCCAAGGGCTTGTCCGATGCTTTAACCTGGCCATCTTATGGCATGGCTAAAGGCTTACCCGCTTTCCCTCCAAGAGGTTCTCTGCCCTCGCCATCTTGGCGCGGACAGAGGCTTTTCTACCATCTCAGATAGTATCCAAATATAAGGAGCATTTCACTCCCAACCATATAGATTTTTCTTTGAAAAGCTACTCTTTATTGATTCTTTCTCAAACTTTCTTTATATATTCTTTGATCTTTCCTTGTCGAAAGAAATTTATGATCATCCCTTCTCGGGCTTTGCAACGGTCAGTTTCATGACCCTTCATCATGTGGTAATGATAATATGATCCTTCCAGGTTTCTTTCGTGTTTTGGCCTTCTTTTCTGTGATGGCCAGTAGTTAAGCTCATCCTTTGTAAGCAAGTAGACATTCTCTATGGAAGTTGTCAAGTTGCACTCTTTTGGAAGTTTAGACTTGAAACTTGATTCTTGCGGATGGCCTTTTGGCTTTTTATTTCTTGGCCTTATTTTTCACACTCTTGATTTCTTTTCTTTCTTCCACCCTTAGAATTCCTTGAGTTAGAAGTGCTTTTGCTATAGTTGGTTGCCACTTATATGCAAAGGCATTGTAATAATCCATTATCTCTTTCTCAAAGATAGCGCCTTTGGAATAATGTTGAATTGTTCTTCTCATCTGGTTGAAGACATTGTCATTTCCATTTGTTTTCTTTCCAGTGCAAAGATAGGGGTGTGGCCAACATGAAAAGGATTCAGGCTCCATTTCTCAAGATCATAAGATTCCGCTTTCTTCTTATCTATAATTCTAAGAGCTTCTAGCCTCAGTCTTTGCTCTTCATCTTGATTGGAGTTCTTGATGAACCTCAAAGGGAACTTTATCTCATGGGGCTCAGAGGATCCTTGTTCCGATCTTATGATTCTTCTAGTCATGATTTACCAAATTAGGTAATCTTGGAATCAGATTGAACTAAGTAAGATTAGAGAGTAGTAGTGTTGGGGGTTTATCCAAGGCGGAGGTTCAGGCCCTCCTTCTAGCGCCAAAAAATGTTAACAAGATTTCTTGTCAACACCCAAAAATTATGCTAAGGAATGTGAATTATCCTTTAATCAAGTGGAGCAGAAGAGAAGAAGTGATTCCTTTTGGAATTTCCTCTTGATTAGACTTTAGCAAGTTAGAATTATCCAAACAGACCCGTTGACTGTGTCAAAAGGTTTAGGTTGCGTGCTTGGTTACCTTTCGGCTTTGTTGGGTTGGATTAACCTTCCCTTTGAAGGATTTTCTTTCGTATTGGTAGAAGTATCTTAGAAAAGTTTTCCTTTAAAAGGTTTCGACAGTTTCGAAAGCCTTGTGGGTTGTATAGCTAGGACTTATTCCAAGAATCTGATATTGAGGTTCCGACCCTGTCGGAAGCGTAGAAACCTTGATGATAAAACTTGAATCAAGAAAATTGGTCTCATCTTCGACCTTGTCAAGAACTTTAGGATTTAGTGTAATTTAGCATTTGGATTGGGATCTTAGGTGGGGGTTTCGATCTGGTCGAAAGTTATGGATATAACCTCCTTGGGTTTGAATCAGTAATTTCGAGCTTCAGTGTTCAGAGGACCGGCTTCGACCTTGTTGAAGGCTTAGCTCAGAAAGAAGATTGCTCTTGAATTGGTTATGGAAGTTATTAGAACTTATGGGGGTTTCGACTATGTTGAAAATAGCCCTTCGATGAACGTCAAACCTGAAATATAAAGGTGAATCCAACAAAATCTTTAATGGAACAGTAGAGTAGATTAAAGTATTCGAAACTTCCCTTTATTCAGCTATAAAGACTTTATTTCTTCATACTCTCGAATTGATTTACAAATTAGGGTTACAGGACTATTCTTAAAAGTATACAAGTTGAGAATGAGAATCCCCTAAACCTGACCCCTTGGGTCCTATTTATAGATGCGGCTTGGCACCTTTCGACCTTGATGCTTTCGACTGGGCCGGAAGGTGGCAGTTGAGAGACTTAAGCATGTTGCTATCTTTGTCGAAAGGTATGGTGATGCTCCTCTTCTTCGAGTTGTCTTCTGAGTACTTCCGACTCTGTCATTAGCCTTTGTTCATTGGTTTCGATGATGTTGGTTACGCCCATGCTCTTGTTTCTGATCTGATGCGGAACCCTTCCTGGACCACACTAGTTTTGACCGATTCAAAAGGCTTACTATAGCTTTTGAAGGGTTTGCACCAGATAATACTTACTTTCTAGCAGTTTGAATGAAGGTGAAACCATTGTTTTCGAATGGTTTGGCATATGCTCAAAAAGCTATTCTTCATTGTCTTCAAAAAGTGTGGCTTCACCTTAATCGAAAGGTCTTTAACTAGTCGAAGGGTTGCTAATGAGGGCGGAAGGGTGCTTTCGACTCCTTTATCTTCTTCGAAAGGTAAGAACCCTTTGGATATTGATTGAAGAAACATTGTGACACGTTCAAAAGGTCTTGAAGCTTCTAGTTTTGACGGCAGCATACCTTTGACTCCTTCGAAAGGTTTGGCTCGAACTCTTCTCACTTGTTCTTTGCTTAAAGAGGTTTCAACTCAGTCGAAAGGTGATTTTTGAAGTAACACCCTCCTTGCGCCAAAATATTAACAAGAAAACTTGTCAACACTTCAAAGTTGAATTTAAAATGTTAGTAGTTCTTTTTAGACCTTAGTTCCTAAAGATGGAGATAGTTGATGTAACACCCCACCCCGAGACCCACCTTAGTAAAGAGAATTAACAAGTAATTCCGTCTACTAAAGCGGAGAATAAGGCTGGTTAAGGGCGACCATCTATAATTTTGTCTTAAACATCTATTGAATACGTCGATAAATGTAATATAACTTTTTTTTTAACTCAAGTGGATCGACATACCCAGTAAATGCTTAATCCAAAACTATAGGTGGTTAACGGATCTATCAGAACAAAATACAATAACTGAATGTAAATCACATCACAGAACAGTAACCAACATCATATATATACATATTCACTGATACATGTTTAGTACAATATAATATGAATACAATAAAGGTGGTACTCGACCACACCATAAATATCGAATCAAATATAACTACATCAGAGTATGCGAAAGAACAAAAACTACTCAAGAGAAAGAAGAGTTGATATCCAACATCAACTTCAAGCTATGTCCAATAGATGATACCTGAAACAACTCGGTCTGACCCGAGTATAAATACACGGGTCAGTCTAGCTACACAAATCAGTCAATATCGATAATATGAAGCAGAATGGATATAGTGATACTTCTTCTCGAATGAGGAGAAGAATTAGGTAACTCATAGCTCAATACTTAAGTAACAAACGCTACCTAAGTGACAAAATACCTCGAAAGAGGTAACTCAAACTCCATACTCAAATAAAACACAAGTGCCTCATATCATTAGCGATAACCCATAATGAACTCAAATCAACTCATATAAAACTCAAGCAAAACTCAAATGGTTCGATGAACCATTACTCCAAAAGGGAGAAAACTCATCTCAATCACAAATAGAAGTCATGAAAGCAACACAAGACAACTCCATAAGAATGTGAGATCTTAAACTCATAAGTAGGCCAAGACGGCTAAATCTCACACATACATCTCAATCATAAAAACTCATGGAACTCGATACGAATTCAAACTCAATAAAGATTTCGATGCATGTTCATAACTCAGAAAATCTTAACATTAATGCGCCAAAAACGGCGAATTCAAAACTTAGAAAACCCGGATTGGCCATATCCCTGAATACAATACCGAAGCAATGCTGCATGTGCTAAACTCAGACGGCCGAAGCCTTAGACAAGGTCGCTGACACCTTCCAAAGCAGTTCGTCCTCATGACAAGGTCGCTGACACCTTTCCAAAGCAGTTCGTCCTCATGACAAGGTCGCTGACACCTTTCCAAAGCAGTTCGTCCTCATGACAAGGTCGCTGACACCTTTCCAAGCCATTTTGTCATCCCTAACAAGGTCGCTAACACCTCCAAAGCAGTTCGTCCTCATGACAAGGTCGCTGACACCTCTCAAAGCAGTTCTGTTAGGTAAACATCGTGAATGTGTCACAAACTCACGGATAGGAACCCGAAAAGTGTTAACGTGTGTCCCATACCACACATTCGCACTTTGCGATTTACTAGCCGTTAGTTGATGCCACACTAAAAACATCATAAAACTCAGAAAATTATATCTCGCCTAATCTCATTGGCGAGTGATAAAGAGATATCATACTTGTCTCATCTCATCGAGAAGTATTAAATGACATCATAACTTGTCTCATCTCATCGACAAGTGAAAAACATTATGATGGTTTCTCATAACCATAAATCTCAAAATATGAAATCATAAACACAAGACTTGCCTTATGTCACTGGCAAGTAAATAAAACATCGTGATGGTTCTCATCGATCAAACTCCTACATAGGAGATCTCAAACCATAATACTTTCCAAATATTGGCCATCTTAAATAATTCCAATAAATAGGAATTATAAAATTCAAAATACGCCATAAAATGGCATAACATATCAGAATTATTAAACTCAAATAGCTTCGATCGTACAAGTCCGGAATTAACCGAAATAGTAAACGCACATGTCCCATACCACGTGTTTTACTGAATCGTTTAACTCTCTTTCTCATACGTTCGAATAGTGTAAAAGTGTATGTTTTATATGTAAAATAGTTTACTAGAGAAAACAAGCTTTTAAAACTATTTCTTGAAAAGATTAATAAAACCAATATTTGAAATTCCTTTATTATAGGAAATAAATAGATTTTATATTAGAAAAACAATTTTAAAACTATATAATAATAATTTGAAAAGTCCATTTATTTCAAAAATCACTTCAAAATAGTTTAGTGAAAACCGCGCTCGAAAACAATGAAAAACAAGAAAGATAACTTAAGACCGATAACTTGAATTCAATACGAATTCAATTCAAATTTAACGCAAAATCAATTCAAATTCTATTTAAATTTGAATTTCAAATTCACCAAATATAGCCAGCTTATTGATAGGAATCATAGCTCTCAAACCATTTCAAAACAACATCCAAATCGGACAAGAAACAAGGAAGATATGATCAATTTACTAACTGTGTTCAGTTTGGATAACATAGTTACTAAAGTGACAGAGCTGAGAGTTTGCAAAAGCATTTTGATCAACTTATGCTCAAAATATGCAAATGTGTACAACAGTAAAGTTGTCACATATAAAATAAGCTTTCCGGAACTTCAAAAATCATCCAAATCGGACAAGAAAAAAGGAAGATATGATCAATTTACTAACTGTGTTCAGTTTGGATAACATAGTTACTAAAGTGACAGAGCTGAGAGTTTGCAACAGCATTTTGATCAACTTATGCTCAAAATATGAAAATGTGTACAACAGTAAAGTTGTCACATATAAATTAATCTTTCCGAAACTTCAAAAATCATCCAAATTGGACAAGAAACAAGGAAGATATGATCAATTTACTAACTGTGTTCAGTTTGGATAACATAGTTACTAAAGTGACAGAGCTGAGAGTTTGCAACAGCAATTTGATCAACTTATGCTCAAAATATGAAAATATGTACAACAGTAAAATTGTCACATATAAAATAAGCTTTCCGGAACTTCAAAAATCATCCAAATCGGACAAGAAACAGGGAAGATATGATCAATTTACTAACTGTGTTCAGTTTGGATAACATAGTTACTAAAGTGACAGAGCTGAGAGTTTGCAACAGCATTTTGATCAACTTATGCTCAAAATATGTAAATGTGTACAACAGTAAAGTTGTCACATATAAAATAGGCTTTCCGGAACTTCAAAAATCATCCAAATCGGACAAGAAACAAGGAAGATATGATCAATTTACTAACTGTGTTTTAAAGCTAAGATTAAAACACAAGACAGAAAGGTTACATCATCTTCAAACTCAAATTACTCTTAGTAAACAGCATAATCACAAAAAGTAATGAACATAAAAGTTGTTTATTATAAAAGCATCTTCCAACTGAAAAAAACATAACTCAATTTCGATCTACCATTTCAAAGTTATGGTGACTTCAATATCAGGTTTCAACAAAAATATTGCACAGAGCAAAGCTGTGTACATCAGTTTTAAACCCAATTTCGACCCTCTAAACCATGGAATTTCTTAAAGTGATTAAAAGAAAACTTACAGCTAATATAAATTTCTTTCAACTGCAAAAAGATTGAGCTAATTTGGATAAACTGGCTCTAAGATATCGCTGTTTTACTGCAGTGATATTTTTACAAACAATTTTCAGCAAACTACAACCATGCGATCATTCAAATTCAAGCAACCAATTCACCACTAATTTGAAAGCAATTCAATCATCAAACCATCAATTCAATTCAATTATCAACTGAAAATTATTCTCATAGATTAGAGGTAGTAGTGTGAGTGATTAACTCACCTTTTACTTTCCTATAGCTTGCTAAATCCTCTTTTAAGCCTTGCTAACCTCTTAGCTTCTCCAAAATCACCAAAAAACTCAAGAACAAAATTTGGACAGCAAGCAATTTGATCAAAAAGGGGATCAAAATCATTCTTTTAGAGTTCTAAAGGATAGAGATAGAGTTTAAAACACTTACTCTACATTATTGGACAAAATCCCTTTGATTTGAGCTTTGAATTTTGAAATTAGGAACTAGGGTTTAGGAAGAGAAGGCTGAGAAGGAGAATGAACGTACTGATGTTTGAGAAAGAGAAATATGATTCTCATTTCTTTGCTAACAGGCCAAGTGAAGTATGTTAATGGGCTAGAGTCCAATTTTTCAAGGAAATTAGCGTAGGTTATAAATTAATCACTTAGTTACATGTTAACAATGCACACCTTCAAATTCAATCTTCTATTCAACTTTATTTCATATCAAAAATTTATAAAACTTCATATTCATGATGACAAAATGTTATATACTCAAAATAGAAGATTATTTATATTTTTAAAACTTTTTATCATCATATTTCTTTTCCTTTTTATAAATAAAAAATCTACATCCTTAATTACAAATTCCATTGTAATTAACATTATAAATTACACAAAAATAATATTTTTGTGTAATAAAATTTTTATAACCCTTTTCAAATATAATTTTACACTTAAATTATATTTTTAAACTCAATTCCATCATTATTTTGAATATATCTCATCTTAAAATTAATCACTTCTTTTAAAATTCATTAAAAGAAGTAAATAGCAATAATTAACAAAATTATTGCATTAACTCTAAATAAAACACATTTTCCTCATTTTATTATCTCAAACCATGTTAATAAAGTCTTCAAAATTCTATTTTCTCATTTTTATCCTCAAATATATTGTTTATTGCAAATAAACAATTTAAATTCCTCATTAATTATTAATTTACACTATTAAATTATAACCGCCGTTATAATTTAATATTCTCAGGTAATCACTAAAATTAGGGTTGTTACAGTTGATATTTCTAAATTAGGTTATGATGGTTATAATCCATTCCATTCTCTAAAATTTTCCTCTTATGTAGATTATGGTGATAAAATCTCCTTCTTATTAGATCTTTCGACTTGGAAGAAACACTAAAAATCCCTCTTATATTGCCTTTCGAAATGGTTACTCTACCTTAGTTCTCTATTAAAACCCCCCTTTCAAATCAGTTGATGAGGACTTAAGGATGACTTTAAAGAGTTAAGGATGTGGATTGGATTGACTGGTTTCGACTACTTTGAAAACTAGCCCTTCATTAAGAGTAGAAGTTAAGGCTCTTAGGGTATTGGGTAAACTAAGGGTTCCGACTCACTCTTAAAGAAGACCTTCCGACCCAACCGATACACGAAGATTACAAACTGAATTCAGTTGAATTATCAAATCCATAAAATATTCAGAAAAATCCATAATCATGCTTCCATTAAACTCAAGTAATACAAAATGATAAAATTCCCAATCTGATTTCAAAATTAGGGTTTACAATTTTTAGAAAATACAAGAATGGAATGAAAGAGTTTGGCTCCCTAAACCAGACCTCTAGGGTCTTATTTATAGGTATGGGTTGGCACCTTTTCGACTCGGTGCTTTCGACCTAGTGGAAATGTAGCCTTGTAGATCTTTCATCACCTTTGACATTTATTCATCCCTCTACATTGTATTTAAATGGACATGAATGCTTCCCTCTTCATCAAAATGGGTAAATGCGTCTTTTCCCCTTGTGTTCTTTGTTGTTGCAAGTGAGAAAAAGCATGAGCTTTCGACTTTGTCAACATGTAATTCTTTAAGGTTTCGAAGGTGTTAAAATGTTGAGGGTTTCGACGCGGAAGGTAACTTCCGAAAACATGTTTGCGAATTGGTGCGGCACCCTTTCTGGTTGTTTAAGGCTTCAACTAGTTCGAAAGGCTTAGTTATGTTTTCAATGGGGTTGTTCTAATCAAAGCATCTTTCTGATTAATTTGAATAAAGGAGAAACCTTCGGTTTTGAAAGGTTTGACGTGCATATGATTGGTTGTTATTTGTTGCCTTCAAAAGGTATCCCTCTATTTATTCGATACGTCTCCATGTAGGCAAAAGCATTTGTTCCAAAAGGAAACCATTTGAAGTGAAAGGGAACTTTCAACCTCTTCGACCCTTTCGAAAGCTTATGACATATCTGACTTTTTTTACTGTAGCATCCCTTTGGCTCATTCGAAAGCCTTTGTTGGTGCTGTCTTCTCTCGTTCTTCTTTCATTTCTATTCATTTTGGTTTCGACAAGGTTGAAGTGAGAATTGATGGTAACAAGCAATAATATGTTGTAGACATTTTCCTTCATCATCATTATATCACTTAAACATTGATTATGGTCAAAACTCTAAATTTACCTGTATTTAATTGCAAGTCCAACATTAAAGTTCATGGATCAATGCAATAACAATTATCAAGTAATCAATTTACTTTGGCTAATGTCTTTGACTTTACGTTGACTACCAATTAAGTGATACAAACCTTTTATTCGATAGAGATGAATCCTCTCTTGAACAATGAACGATTTAAATTATACCCAACTATGGCCTTAACACGATCATTTTGTTGTCAAGTGATTAACCAAATCAAAGTATAGTTTAGACAATTAAAATTCGTTGTATTCTCAAGTCAAAAAAAACATTGCATATCATCATGTGAAATCTTCAATTTGACTTTTAACATATAGAATACTCTCGACGGGTCGTTCTGTAATTGTTCCAAACAACCACATACACATAACTCATTGGTGCCATCAATGGGCATGAGTAACTCAACATGCATCATATAAAGAGCTACACTAGTCTTGACGAATATATCGATATTTCATTCTCGATACATCTTAACGAAGAATAAGTATTTATTCTATACGATTTGATACCCAGGGTTACGAACATATTCGTAACTACAATCGATTAAATATTTTCCCTAAAGATTTTCTACTCGAATAACATTATTTATATCACAGTATAATAACATATTCAATATAAAATGAAAATGAAATATTAATTTATTTCGAATAAGATTCGCTATAATAGTTAGGTTATGCATAATCAAATTATATAATTTTCTTTAAGGCACACTATTAACTCTATCAGATTCTCATCCGAAGCGACAGACAAAGAGCATGTATAAGCTTAATAGAAATCCAAAGGCATTCAGATGCAACTGAGATGGAGTAATCAAGAGTGTTATATGAAATGGATGCCTGCTCGTGTTGCAAACGAGTTCCCGATACACAACGGTACTATGTATTGGATAGAAATTGTTAACATGATGACTACATTAACAATCCCGGAATAATCCATGTAGAAAGGAACTGTTCTCGACCGATCTTTCCCGGGAAGGAAGTACATTTTCAGGAAGTGAAGGACTTTGAAATCACCGAAGGTGAATATTGATGAAACTCGTATTCTCAGACATTTCAGCTATGAAGTTCAATAAAATCTCCAAATCCATGATGTTTTTCCTACATCGATCGGTGTTGATCGATGTAATGTTTGTGCACTTAATCCAAAATGCCAAAAAATAATTTGAAATCAATGCAACGAGAGAGTATTCGTCATATGTGTTCAACTTAGCCTCTAACTCCACCAAAACTCTTTCCTTCTCCCATGACTTTACCAAAACACCTTTCTTCTCCTCCCTTGTTCAATCAATGCAGGAGCGAATTGCTAAAAAGGGAGCGACTAAAGGAGAGAAGGGCAGATACCGACACGGATGGACTTCAATTGGTTTGTTCGCGACTGCCATTGAGCGACGTTGTACACTGAAAATCAAGGAGTTCGATGAACTACGGAGAATGAATGAAATCTAAAACTGATTGAACCTGAAGAAACTGGAAAAAACGTAGATTGGATAACATAAGAGCAGGATGGATAATGATAGCTGGAATGGTGTGAAATAAAAAAGTACCAATTACCAAGTATTAATATGAAGATCGATCTCAGTGGAACAATACCTATCCTTAAAAAAAGAAATCTATTAAAAAAATATCTCTTTACCAACTACAAACCTCGGTGATGGATGAAGAAATTGAAGATTTATGAACATCGACTTACCTATGAATTGATAAAAAAATTGCCGGAAAGGACGAATTTCCTAAATTGCAAAAATCCATAATTTACATCGATCGAAGGGACGTGATTTAATGACTCGGTGAAAACAATGATTTAATGAGTCGGTGAAAACAACGTGCTTTTAAAAGATACGACTTTCCATGGAGACGGTCTAAGCAATGGAAACATTTGTTCAGTTCAACATTTGATTGCTTGTCTTTGATCCATGCACACATTGTATTCACAAAATCATACTTTAGAGAGCCAGTGCTACCTATGATTTTTCATAGGCAACAATTCGATAATATTGAAGTTGAAAAGGATGGAGTGTAAATAAAACTAAAAGACGATCGAGTATAACATTGCAAAAAGAAAAGGAAGAAAAATTAGCTAAGTGGATCGATCGTTACCAATACATCAAATCTCCTTATTCTCAATAAATCTATGGAAGAACTTAACTTGGGAACCGGAACAGGTACAGTTACAATCTCGAAATTTCATCAAGATTGATAGCAACAAGATTTCCTCTTTGATAAAACAGCAAAGAATCTCAGAGATTATTTTTCGGTTGCATGAAGACCCATATTTATATCTGCAGTAGGTTGACATTGAGCATTGGAGTCATCATGGTTCTCCACTAACTCGCTCAGCACACAAAGAAAAAAGTAAAAACATAAACATGTAATGTACAAGTGGAAGTGTAAATTAAAACATATAAAATATAAATTAATGCATATAAAATATAATAAGCATAATAATATAACACCACATACCCAATGTCTAAACACCCCTAAGTATTTGCTACCGACCAGAATTCAGCTATGGAATAGCTTAAATCTGGGTTTTAATTCGAGTAACAACAATCAAACGATATCTTCATTGCGATGCATTAAACAAAGATCCATAGCTTCAGTGTTAAGAAACAACACCAAAATCTGACTGACATTTAATCGTGCAGAACAAAATACAAGTACAGTACACAATATACAATCCCAATATTTTTAAAACTTTGATGGTAACATAAACAGGCCTATATTTGATATTCAAAATTCAGCTGATAATGTAAAAACTCTATATTTTCTTCCACTAATCTGCACAAAAAAATTCTCTCTATCCATTATTGCCTTTTGTTATAATGCTAACAAAGTGAAAGTCAAAGAGAATTCAAAAAAAATTCTGCTATTTCAAATCAATTTCATCCGATGATAAAAGAATTGGAGGAAGAATAATGGCTTCAAAGAATGTGGATTGGTACTAGCTGACTCACATACCCATCTTTATGAATCTCCATCTACAGAAACATAAATGAAGAAGATAAAGTGTATAGTAACCTTCATCATGGACTGATACTAAGTCATGAAGACTAGGGTCAAAACTGAAAAAGACTACAGAACAGTGATCAAACTAATGCTACGTAACTGCAACCCAAACATACAGATTCTACAGGAGCAATAATGTTGTAGAACACCATTAACATGAAATCCTTATTATTTTAAAAATATGTACACAGAAGAAAAACGGAACAGTTTGGTGAATCATGCCCAAAAGCTATGGTGGAATCAAACCATCAGAGGAATAGAAGAAATGTTGGAAGCATGCAGCTTAATATGATTTCATAGCAAGGTGAAATGTTACTTGGTTTTCATGCAGTAGATAGTGAAGGTACAAATTGTTATAGTCCCACTGTTGGATCTTATCTGTGGACCACTTAACTATCTCTATGAAGCAAGGTGTTGTATTGCATAAATCAACAGTTTTTTTGCATTTGAAGAACATGAACGTGTTACAAAACTACAAATTGTTATAGACCCACTGTTGGATTCTATAATATTCTCCGTGGACTACCTAACTATCTGATATGAAGCAAGGTGTTGTATTACGTAAATAACCTGCGGTTTTTTTGGCATTTGGAAGAACAAACAAGTGAGGCGCAAGAGAAAGAAAGACTGCACTTAGCATGCAAGTTTAATTTTTATGAGTAAGATGTCATTCTAAAAAGGAAATTTACCCATTTAAACCGCTTTTCAAAACTACATGATTAAACTGCTTTCAAAACTACATGATTAAACTGCTTTCAAAACTACTCACGCCTAGCACAAAAAATTGGCACTACTTTTACTGCAGCTCAAATGGTTATTATCTTTAAAATATTATGGCACTATTTGAATCAGCACAAATATAAAAGTTCTAAAGAATAACGTTTTCGTTTCCAGATTGGTTCAAATATGAAGTAAGTTTTCTAAAAGTGGCCTTATAAATTGTAAAAAATGACTATGCACTTTCAAGTTTTTTGAACACAGTTTGCCTTCTGCCTGTTTGTAAATATGTGAACCATTCGGCGTGGAAGGGTCTTTGTGAATAAATGAATCACAAAGAAACAAAATTTACATACCAGTATCAGTAAATCCCAAAACAGCGTTCACCATGACCATCAACATCAGCAACTTATGATCACAAATCGTCAGACTGGAGACTCACTAGCTATAATTATTGCCTTTCGTATCCAAATGCCATGAAAATATTTAAATCATTGTCATCGTCGCCATCAATGTCAGTTTGAATAGTTTTATCCCCATGGGTAGTTTCATTATTCTCTTCGGAATCGCTAAGGATAATGATATCAGGACCTTTAGGTGTATAATCATTAAACTTTGTTTCACTGGCACCAACCTGAATAGTATCATTATTTTCTGTTTGATCATTTTCCTCGGAGTCGCTGAGGACTATAACATTGGCGTCCTTGGATGTAATTTCAAAGTTGTTAATAACTGGATCAACCTCATTACCACTATTTGATGAGATATTCACATTGGGAATTTCATCTACGGATTTCTTAACGGCCCATGTTCCATCTCGGTTCCTTTTAATTCCTATTGTCAAACTTTTACTGTTTTCCGAACCACTTTCTTGTTTAACAAACATTGTTTCATTGAACTCAGATTTTGTTTCAGACTCCGCTTCAGTATAAACAGATCCATCAGCATAATGCCACTTATAAAAGTTGCCTCCGCCTTTGGCACGCCATAACCCATTAGGTTTAATTTCGACCTCAGTTACATCTTCCCCACAAGATTGTAGCTAACGAATATCAACAACTTTAGCAAAAGAGATATATACGGCAATTTTTTTACTCATTTAGATCACTTTTCAAAGCAAATTACACATTTAGACCCATCTCATAACTAATTACAAAAATATATCACATCTGCTTCTGTGGCAGAAACTGGATTTCCGGACTGGAGCTATTTGCAAAAGCGTCGGTACAAAAAATTGCATTGAAGCTGTTTCAAACAGCGCAAGTACTAGTAGTTTTTTTATAAAAGAACAAGAAATAAAAGAAATGTCGTTTCAAACAATGCTAGCACATTTGTCTTAAGCAAAGGTTGTAGTATTGCTTGTTTGAAACAACTCCAGTACAAAATGTCACTTTTTGCCAAATTGGTGGATAATGTCATATTTCTGTTATTAGTTTTGAAACAAATCCAAATGTGTAATAAGATCTGAAAAGTAGCCTAAATGGATAAAAAAATATATGTACGATGGGAAGTATCAGAGAAATTAAACATACCAAAGATGTTATCCGATTAAAATATGGATCAATTATGATGTTGTCTACAGCATAATTTTTTAGACATATTGGACATTGCCACTGCATAATGTAGGCTTTCATGTTAGAGAAACGTGTGGATGATCAATGACTAATGGGTATCACAAATCTAGTATTACCTTCCTAGATCGTTGAGTAAGTTCAATAAAAGTATATAAATCGAAGCCACCCATGTGAACACAAGGCTTGAATCTCCCAGCCACCTTTATTCTCGAACCACCCATCTACAAAAAATAAATAAATAAATAAACAAAAAAAACAGAAAGAAATTGAGGGGGGGGGGGGGGGGGGGTAATAGTGACGGTTGGAACCAAAGAAATAATGTAGCAACACTTTTCACAAAACCAAGATTGCCCGACTTCAACTTCTTTATTTACCATGTAAACTTTCAGTGATTATTGTGCATAGCATTGTTGCATTTACACAAGATGCATTACTATATATATATAATCAAACTCCTAGTTTAACGCCCAAATTTATTATCAAGTTGTCCCAAATTTGAGTTATGTACAAGAAATATTTTTCGACTATTTCATCATTACTTGAATTGCAACCAGCATGACTGACTAGTTTCTATCGGCAGGTGATACATTAAGTGATTTTTTTTTTTTCAATTTGGTCCACTTTAGAAAACATTTGTCAAATAGAGTCCACACTGAAAATGAACTACAAACTTGGACCACTTTTTGTCAACCCGTACAGGTACCATCGCTCCAGTGTAGTTTTTTTTAATGAAATTGCACTAGTACGAAATGCTGATCTGATACTAGCATGGCAAAAAGAGTTCTAAGTTTGCATTTGAATTTGGCCAAAATTTGTTATTGCTTCTGTAACGTGTCTCAAATCGAGAAAAATCGCATATGAAAAGCATAACTTACAGGACAACGCAGACTAACTGTTACAGTGTCTGCTATTACTTCCAAATCAGTGTCACTTTCAGCATTTTCCTGGTTGGCATCACCACCAACACAACGACGTACACGTGCAAGGGCAGCTTCAAATCGCTCACCACATTCTTCCCTAGGGATCAAACTTAATACCTAGATATTTTGCAAAAGATATCAGGTGATCTGCAGAACATTTTCATACACTAGTTTTTTACATGTGCAATGTTTATAATACACAGAAGATGTTATTTTAAGATAACCGATAGATACATTTTGTAGGAATACGACGTATCAGCATAGATATCATACAATGAACAGGTTAAAAACATTATGATACAGTAAACAAATAATGTCATCATATTAAAAGGGAGAACCAATCAGCATGCGGGTAAGCAGCATAGCAAGATCCAATTATTGACAAAATAATGGCAATGCATAGTAAGAATTTCAAGCTTATTTACATGGTGAGGCCAGGCATTGTGAGAATGTTCGATTCACTCTTCTAACATGCAAAATGTTTTGGTGTCAAGCCATTATCCACATACATAAAAAATCACACAAAATTGTGTTTCATTTACTGTGTTTTTTTTGGCGGTGATTCGAAACATTTTGCAACAATATGGTGAAATATTCACAAAAATAAATATGAATTTATCCAAATTTCGGAATTTTAACCCTTCCTTTGGCTAAAAATAAGTCGGATTGATAAGGATGGACTTTGGATCTCATAGGCATGTTCAGTATTTGTGAAACCTTAAAGAATACTGTTTCCAGAATAACAATCCGAAGAAAATTATGATATATGTGTGTGTGTGTGTGTGTTATATATAAGAGTGTGTGTGTGTGCATAATTTACAAGAGATCTACGCAGGCACACGCTCACAAATACCAAGAATGTCCGGCCACACTATTTATTTTGCATCATCTCATTGTAAACCATTGAACATAATCAAATATTCTGAAAAAAATGAAGATAATCTATATGAATAATTACACATGCGCGCGCACACGAAGAATGTTCAGCCACAGCACTTATTTTGCATCGTCTCGTTTTAAACCATTGAATTGAATCAAATATACTGTAAAAAACGTAGATAATTAATATGAATAATTATGAGAACAGAGATAAATTTTTGTCATGTTTAAGAACGTGGGAGGAAAATTAAGGTCATTACTAAAGGGGAAAAAGAAAATGTATAGGAAGAGTGAATTTTAAGGGAAAAAACAAAAAATAGAATGTCTGATGAATTTTATTTTTTTTCATTCATAATTGTGAAGGTCCTAATTACCCTTTATTGTTTTAACGGTAGCATGACACAAAAAGGCTGGCCCAGTATACATTTTGCCTCCTACAAATCTCACATCTACTTCTGTCATTTTAAAACTCAAAATTGAGAAATGTTGTCATATCCTTAAACCTCTGATATAACCTCTCTATCAACATGTTATTTGAATCTTGAATTGATGCTACATAATCAAATTCCATGTTCTAACACATTTTAGCTATTGCTATTTCAGTGAGTTACCTTTAGTTATAGTAAATGTTTGTTTCTGATCTTTTGATTGATTATGCATGCATGTTTTTAGACTAGGGGTTTTGTTGAAAATGTATGGGATGAAGAAAGTGGTGGCAAACTACCACATCGGTCCTTTTGAAATTAAGGTTAGAAAGTTAATTTTATTACATTTTTTCTCTTCCCCCTAGTAATTTATGTTTTAACTCTAAAATCCAAACAAAATATCACTTCCATTATCCATTTTATATTTCCATCTAAAACTGGTCAAAATTAGCCTGGCACAGTTAGCTTTATTTTTGGCTTTAAACTAAATTCAGTGGCAATTAGGCTCAAGTCTTTGTTTGTAAACTCAATCCATGTAAAGCCACTTCCAACCAATATCCATAAATCAAATCCCTAGAATTACATTTAGTTTACATATTTGAGTTATTTCCACCTCTCTTGTAAACTTACCTCCGTATTAGTTAAAAACAAAAAAGGTGATATCTTTCATTTGATTAGTCCGGTTGAAAATTTTGTTTCACTTTCAAATCACAAATTTCTTATTCTCTTTTAACAAAATATATGTGTTGTATACTTCGATGGAGTTTCGTGTTTGCAAATATTTGCAAAAAATGCTCATATTGGAAAGCACAATTTGCAAATATTTGCGATTTACATGCAAGAGCAAATATTCGTACTTATCTAAAATTTAAAGCGATTGA
Source organism: Allium cepa (assembly GCA_030765085.1). NCBI lineage: Eukaryota > Viridiplantae > Streptophyta > Magnoliopsida > Asparagales > Amaryllidaceae > Allium > Allium cepa. The sequence goes on along the minus strand of CM060942.1, from coordinate 376,981,448 downwards.
TTGAAATTTTATTTTCGCCGTTAAATCACAAATTTTATAATCATTTTTTAGGGTGTTGTTGGTGGTTTTGTATGAAAAAGAAGAGAAGAAGAAGAAGAGAGAAGAGACATAGAATAGAGGAAGATATGAGAAGAACTAGTATAAAGAAGAAATAACTTGTGATTGCCTGCCTTCATTTGTAGATTTCCTTGTTCATTTATAGGCTATTTGCTTCTACAAGTAGCTAATAAAATTCTAACACTTGTCCAAAACATTGTAACATAATTGTTTGTAACAACAGAAGAAACATACTATATGGCCATGATTCCTTGCTACAGTTGCTGCCTCAAAAAAAAAACACTCTAATTCAATTTTGGCACCTGGATCAAAGATGATGGGTTTCCTTTCACTCATCTTCCGGAAAAAGATATTTGGTTGTTGATCAAAAGATTAAGGACTTCCGACGTTGCAACATAATATCCCCTCTAAAGAAAGGAAGTCAAGTTTGATCTCCAACTCTTGTTGTCAGTAGTGGTAAGTATGGTGGTATTGGTGTTAGAAGAGTGGTCGGAGAGGTTTTTGTGAAAGGTAGTGGCAATGTGAAAGGGTAGTCGAGTTTGGGTGTTCGAGGTGGGTGTAGGTATGGGAGTAAGAAAAAGTAGCGGCGGTCGCATGATTAGTGCAAATTGTGTTGAATCAGGGTGAATAAAAGTGGGTTGTGGATTAATGAGTTGTGTGAAGGGGTTTGGCTCTAGTAATGAAATGAAAGAGATTTTGGTGGAAATTTTGACTAATGAAATGATGATGTGACTGACGGAATTTGGATTTCGATGATGGCAAGTTGTTGAGCGGCAAGGGTAGTTTGTGGGGAGGCAAGGATGACTTGTTGGATGGTGAAGTCGCATAGCTGTTGCAGGGCTGGGATCTCACCTATGGCGAGAGGTTAATAAAAGCACCAATGTTAAGGTGTTGCTAGTGGTTTTCTGTGAAGAAGAAGAACAGAGGAGAGAAGAGATAGAGAGAATAGAGGAAAATATGAGAAGACTTAGTTACTTGCCTACCTTCATTCCTAAATTTCCTTGTATATATATGGGTTATTTGCTTTTACAAGTAGCTAATAGAATTTTAACTCTGGTCCGAAACATTGTAACAGAACTAGTTATAATAACAAATGAAACATACTATATTTTGCCATGATACATGGATAAAGTTATTGCCTTGTAACCAAATTGCAATATTTGTGTTCAGATGTTATTCAGGAAGCTTTGTAGGTAATTAACTAATCTCTCAACCTAGCTGTGCAACTGTACCATCTTTTTAATGGTATTCATATGTTATATAATTTGTTAAAACTTTATTGGTGTAAATATTCTGCAACTCGAAATAGAAATTGCAAATATACGCAATTTACTTGCAAAACGCAAAACTTCACTGAAACATCTAGCATATGAATCTTGTTAATAAAGAGCACATAGTTACTTCAGATATAAGATCCCTCTATTTCACTCCAACGGTTTTAAATGAGGTGCAAAATATAGATGTTCGCAGACATTCCCCTATATATGAGTGTGTGGGTGTGCGCGCGCGCGCACAAACGTACAGATACACATAAATGTACACTTCTCGGTCCACTTATTAATACGTGCAATTAAAACGCTTAGCAACTAAGATGCAAAAGGCTATAGCGAAGATAAAGCAAGGATATAGAAGAAAGAGCGGAGTACAAAAGGCTATATTGAAGATTAAATTCAATTCCCAAAATTGAATTATTATTGGTCATCATTGGTGTATAGCCTAACTTCAAGAATGTTTTAATCCATGCAGTTCAAACGTGGGAACTAGAAATAGTGTTCTAATTTATGCTGACCTCTTTGACCTGAACTTAGGCTTATACTAAAACTTTATTGATTTTTTATTAAAGCGAACTTGTTAAATAATTTTTTTATATCCTAAAACTGTTAAAACGAGTGCTAAAAGCCACTGATTCAGCGGGCTTAGCAGTAAATAGAGAAGCTTTAAGCGGATCCACTATTTATAGTGCTAATTTGTAAAAGCGTAACTGAAAAGCGCTGAACATTTTACTGAGGTTTATCGAGGCTTTAGCAGGACTTTAATTGCACGGGTATTAATCGAATCATTCCAAGAATTCGCTGGAGAGAATCAACACATGAAAATAATAGTATTTACTTTTTATACGACTGAAAGCTTTTAACCAGCATAAGAAATGGAAAATGGTCACACTTCCTTTTTTTCCTTCAATAATTTCCAGCAAAAGTAAATATTGTGTGATTGGAATTTGGTTATAGACATTCCATAGATAATTTGTGTTCGAAATCTTTTTAAGTCCATTTTTTCACAGAAAACAGAAAACCATCATTATTGTCCCGCATAAATGGTTAAAATGGACTAATTATTTGTTTGAACCACAAAATTAGCGATTAATCATTTTCGCATCTCCTGGAAAGCATTAATATTTTCATGCAAGAGGCATCACTGATGGTAGTTTACTGTCTGATGCTGAATTAATTTTTCAGAACCATTCACATAAACATCAGTTTTATCATCCACTTTTCTCGGCATGATTGATTTCATATTATTCAAATTTTCAGCCAAAAACACAATTAGCACAACCATTAATGCGCAAGTCTCAAAGTCATTTGAAATGTATGGAGAAAGAAATTTATAGAATTTGTTGGTCACCGGACTCATGAAGTTGTTTCCATTGTTTTTGTACTACAGTGGCCAATTTAGACGCTACAGTTTTTGTAATAGGCCAATTGCTTGCTACTGGAACACGTTACCTCCTGTCAAAAGTTTGATTTTGAGCGACTGCTTATAGCACCATTAAAATTCATACTGTATCTACTTATTATTATATAAACTTGGGTTTCTTGCTATCCCTGAAGTGTTAATAATTAGAATGGTTTCTTCCAATAATCATATTAAGAAAAACAAATGAAAGAAATTACTTGTTCAACAGTTTGTCTCTTAGCAAGCCTTACACCAATACAGAATACGCGGGCATCGCACATTGACAACGAGATTTTATTTATTCCTTCACTAACGTATGCAGAGATCTATAAAAATGAAATTTCTGCAATTAGTCAAGAAAAATAAGTTGTTAAACATTAATATATATGAAGTTTTAATAGTATAACTCTTACAAGACACCCGTCATCTCGACCGTTGACACCTAATAATTGAGCTCCTTGTCTATTGACCACTCTAACTAAAACTCCTGTTGGAAAAGAGAAACAAATAAATACTGCACTATTAACTCTGTGAATAAATGTGGCATGTATATACACTTTAAAAATTAAATATGTCAATATCAGTCCATTTTTTGACATATGCTGTACACTGCTAGCATCTGCAGTGACAGCAGTTACATGTGATTTCAATGTTATACTAGTTTTCTTCGACGTACCATTGACTACCAACTCTGCATGCAGTGGCCAGTGCATCCTAAGTGGCACTTTATCATTGAGAAGTAAACACCAAACCTGCAAAACCAATGAATACTTAAATATATGAAATGTTTGATCAGCATTTTCACTATAATCCACTCAATCAGGCAATACAAAGTACGGGGACATCTAACAATGAACTCTGCACTGATTATCATGAACTCAACACTGAAACAACAGAAGCTGGGTTGCTTAAGATTTGTCATTAGATGATCGTTAAGTATATCGCTGTAAATGCGTATCGCAGTATTTTATCAGCATAGGTACATCCAAATGAAAATAAGGTAAATTATCCAGAATATAATACTTGTAAACATGTGAAAGACACATAATATGAAGACTCAAAACATGTGAATAACCAACCTGAAGATCCACCTCACCCGCCTGCAACATATAAGCATTTAACTTTGTTACTGTAAACACTTTCTCTGTTATCTGCAAGGCTGGTCGTCTGGAAATAGATAAAAGCAGTAAAAATGCACATCAGAACAACGAAACATAAAAAGGTGACATTGAGCTTAGAAATTCTATCGCACGAAGATGTTGTGCATGTGGGCACAGACACAAAAATTGAAAATTGATAACTCGCGTCTAGAGTACTGGAACCAAGGCATCTAACTCGAGTCTAAAGATTTTACCACTTTGTTAGTGGTCTTTGAAAATACACATAAATGTGCATATGTGTACATTGTATACGCACATATGATCACATATATGGAAGGATCTGCAGCATCCATTAGCTTTTTTTGCATATTTAACTTAACAATTCAAAATGTTTACAAAATTTTCAAAGATATTTAATCAACATATGAAAATCATCTCCCAAAAGATGCGAATATTTCAAAATTTCTGAACTCTTCAAAATTATATTATAAGTCAATATCAACCATTATAAAAATTATTTTAACTGTTGATTTGAAACATCGATGTGTTAATATTATTCAGATGAGCTACTTGAAAATTTGAAATGATATTCAGAACATGGATGAGATATTTCAAAAAACTAATAATGTTTTGAGTTGTGTAGTAAAAAATATAGAAGAGGTGCTATGAAATAGGTGTGTCATAGATTTTTTTTTACATCATCTTTTTTAATAATAGTTATAATAGCTTGGGTGTCACACTTTTTTTGGTATTAACGTGAACTGCCAAAACGTCTCTCTATATATTATCATATCTTAATCACTTAAAAATAAGATATAATATAAAACTTCTTTTACAAATTCAAAGTCTCCTAAAAGTAGGATCTAACAATGCTTTACAAATTCAAAACGCTTCTAAAAACAGGATCTAAAATTAAACTTCCTTTATAAATTCAAAATACTTCTTTACAAATATACAGATCCTAATATCACTTGAAAATAAAAAATCATTTTTTGAAATGATTTAAGCGTATACAATTTATAAGGAAAACAATTCACTTGCGAAGCGCGTGCCGTAACACTCGTTAATAATAATTGTAATATTTTTGGTGTCAATACATTTTAGTATAGCCAAAAACTTAACAAAGTATCTTTTGATTTTATATTGAAAAAAATTGGTGCCGGGAACGTCTTAAATACCTATATCATAAATATAAGTGGTAGAAGCATGGTATCAGGTTCCGGATGGAACCTCGAGATTCCGGCCAACCGGGTTCGGTTCCGGCCGAAGGCGGGACGGGATTATGGCAAAAACCCGTCCCGTCACCGCTGACAAAAAAAAATTCAAAAATTTGAAAGAAAAAAATTGCAACTGCGGTAGAAGATTGGAAGGTGGAAGAGAAGCAAATCTTATCTATAAACGCAGTAAAACCGAATCATAAATTACCTTATAATCAATTCGAGCTTTAAAATCTTAAGCGATTGTCGTTCTCATGTTTGTCGTCTTCATTCGAGCATAAATTTGTAGATCGTGTCTTCTTGGTTCTCGTCTCTCATCTTCGAGGGTGAACGTCATTTCTTATTTCCTCTTTTTTTGCTGAGTTGCGTTGATGGCTGAAGTAGGAATAAATCTGGTTGGTTTAGGGTTAGGTTATTTGATTGGGTATTAGGTATTGGGCGGGTTGAATATGAATGGGCAGGGCTGGTTATATTATTTATTTAGATTATGCTATATTCAATAACATTATGTGTCTAAATTCAATGTTCATTATATTAGTTATTCAGGTTAGACTTAAATAATGTTTAGACTAGACCGTATTCTTATATTTTATTTATAACATTTATTATTACCTTTTCACTAAAAATACGAAAATATGATATCGGGACCGAAACCGAAATTAAAACCGAAACTTTTGAAACTTCCGAAATTGATCGAAACCAAGAAAATTTCAAAAGAGCGAAACCGAGTTCTCAAACCTTTGATAGAAGTTTAAATCTAAAAAAAAAGGCTTTATTTTCAGACTGCTTGTATTTTTGTATTTTCTTGTGTTTTTAGTTCTAGGTATTTGTATTCGTCCATCACGATTTATTTTCAGATTCATACATTACAGATTTTACTTGTTTAAGCTTTCGTGCATAATGATTATCCTATTAAAAAATATTTAAGGGCTGATGGATTTTTTTAATACAATATATTTGGGTTTATAAGTGTAATGTGATGTTCAATTTCGTGATATTTAAGATTATCTAAAACAACCAGGTTTATAAATAAAAATTCCTACTTTATATATGATTTTTTTTAGTTGCAATTTTGTTTCTGTTTATAATGCAATAGTCATAGAATCGCATCTAACTTTATTCGTGGCATAAAATTACCATATTCATAATAACCATTAGTTCATGAGGGTTAGGCTTTGATCATTTTAAGTCAATTTGTATATATTAAATATATTTACCTTCAAATATTTGTGTGCTCAAGTCCATATCACGTGACAAAGTAATGGCACACACACACACAGAAAAAAACTATGAAGCAATAAATTTCACCTGATAGAGAGAAAACCAAATGCAGAATGAGTAACAAAAACAAAGCTTAAATGGTATAGTCTTGAATACAAATTTGAACAAGAGAAGCTATCAAAATAACAGTAAAATGAGAAGATAATATTATTTAATTTTTTTGACAAAGCTACTATCAGACCTTATACTCAACTTCGGATGGACAAATAGAGCACACTCAAGTAAATACAAAAACAATTAATAACAAAATGGAAAAAACACTTAAACAAGAAAACATTACATACTAACCACAAGATTACACGCCCAGGTAAAAGACAGATGCACTCACCCATCAGTTTTAAGTCCAGAAGGCATAAGTTTAACAGGAGGTAAACTATGTTGCAAAGTCACCCAAAACCTATCATTGCACAAAAATATCACTTTCTGAATTAGACATGTCCTTTTTAAGGAAATACACTATGATTAAAGTAAAAATAAATATTCCATGAATAAATAACAGCATTACACCTTTTCATGGATAGTATGACATATAATATAATCCACAGTTGATGAAATGGCATAGCCAAATTTTATGTGCGTGTGTGTGAGCATGCGCGCGTGTGTTGCCAAGACAAATCCATATCCAGATAAGGTTTGCTAATTTATTTTGATAATAGATTCGTAGACAACTTCCATATGGCTGAGGAACCATGAGCTATAAAGAAATATGATATAGAAAAGAAATATGATATAGAAAGTGTTAATACCCTAGGTATTGATTTTGATGACAACAACCATGTAGATATTACTACTAACGTATATTCGAGTTATGTAGTCATATCAGATATATCATGGAGACATTTACAGAGATAAACAAGAATACAATGGAAGCAAATGAATTATAGAAGAAGGTTAATCAGAGCAATTGAAAAACAAAACCCAATTAGAGAAGAATGCTAAAGGATAAAGGTGTTTGAAGTGATGAGGAGTTGATTGAACCTTAGAATATCTTGTTAAAAATCTCATGACAATTATACTTGAAGATCATCAACCATTGACCTCAAGCGAATCACAAAAATCCACAAATATAAGGTAATTTGAAATGCTGAAAATTTGCAACACTTATTAGTGTTACTTTTCATTTTGCAACACACCCATGTCGACATACTTGGTAGGGGATGTCGACATACTAGCAGTTTTTCAGAATTTTAAATTTTAAATGAAGAGACATTTCCCTTCACCTCTTCACCAAAAGACGTCTCTTCAACAACTATATATATAAAGGCTTCTGGAAACGAATTTTAACATCAAGAATTCTCATTTTCTCTTACTCCTTCTCCAAACATTTGCAAAAGAAATCCATTGCATACTCTTCAAATCTCCTTGCAAATCGATACTATTTGACTCCAATTCTTCACTGATTTGCAAGCCACACAATATCAGAGAGTTGTACTTTAATTCACATCATTCTCTTTCTGATTTCATCCTATTCCTCAAAGAATTCAAAGATATTGCCATTGGAGGTCTATAAGAACATTGTACCGAATCTGCAAGAATCTGTATTGAAGATACGAGTACTTGCCATGGTTTATTGTTGCTGATAAGGAGAAGGTGTTCTTGTAGCCTGTAAAATCAAGAGGGTGTGTCTTGTAGCTGGTGAAACCAAGATTGTAAAGGTGTTCTTGCCACCCGTGGAAAGCAGGCGATTATAGTGAAATTCTGCACGATAAAGTGCATGACTGGATGTAGAATTGGTTAATCCGAACCAGTATAAAAATCCGAGTGTTATTTACATTACTGCATTTTACTTTATTACTTATTCTCTGATTACTTCTTTCTGTTTGCAGTTTGAGTAAATACAATTTTATATTCATAAGTAAGTAGTTAATACACAATTCACCACTTCTGGTGTCTGAATAGCCTTAAGATCCAACATTGTGTTATAACCACCCCAGCTTTCTACAGAAAGAACATGACAAATATAAAATAAATAGAACTGCATTGTTAATGAGTTAGCCAGTGGCAAGTTTCTCTTTCCAAATATGAAAATTACCATCGTCCTCAGGTTTAAAGCTTTGAGTTTAACACCAGTTGTGCAAATTTGATGACAATTCTATATCCACATAAATTGGGTAAACAAAAAAAGGTAGCCATTGCATGAGGTTGTCCATCATGCAGGGACCTAGAAGGTTGCCTTAGAAGTAACCTCCTTTTCAATCAAGTAATGCAAGTTACTACACCCCAACCTACATCCCCTTAAAAAAAACTATTACAATAATCTATTGTCCTTAGAATCACTTTCTATTGTTCTGATATGCCAGAAAACTGTTAATTTATGCCCTAAATAACGAATCAACATACACATAAAATTTCCCTAAAAGATGTCATGTAAAATTTTACATCAGTTTGTAGTTGTAAAACCAACAAGTAACGGCATCAGTAACAATAATCTTTCATAACTGACCTAATACCTACATCAGCCCTTGGTATTTGGAAATTTTTTTGTAGCAATAACACATAAGCTGCACTGATGGATAATATAAATAACAGTATGTTTATTACTGCAAAAAACATGTGCGCGCGCGAGCGGGCAATAAACAAACAGACATACAAGTATGTGTGTCAGTGTTTGCATATGTGTACACACACATAAGGGGCCATGAAGGAGTTAAATTTGGAGGAGCTATGGATCCCTCTCCTCCTACACACACAGGAGCGCTCAACGGCACCCCGAACAGTGTAGCACCATAAATGCCCCCTGATTTTCACCACAAGCTCCGAATTAAATAATAGCCCTAGTGGGAAGGGAGGAAGTGCTATTAATTAATTTGGAGCTTGTGGTGGAAATAAAGGGGCATTTGCGATGCGCGCACACACACATACACATATATATAGACAGACATGTACAGACGCCAAAAGTTGGCAATCAGAACTATTGATTACAATCATAGATATGGTTGAACTCATACAATTATGCTTTTAACCTATTGCAGATAGATCTCTCACTTTAAATAATTATTAACTTTGTCACAATAAACAAATCAAGCGTGTTAGCAGGAAAAGACAACCATTTCAGTGCTTAATCTTAAACGATAAATATTTTGCATCTTTGCAATTTGTGCAACAAAATGACCAACAGAAAGCAATGAAACTTACGGATCAGCCTTTTTGATGCGACATAGCTCACAATAAAAGCAAGAAGGATTTTCAGGTTGTTCCATAGATTGTTCAGGTATCAGTACACAAGAAACATGTTGCCAAACTTGGCAACGTGGATTTTCACACTGCAACAAGAAAGAAAATAATTAATCCTTAAGCACTGAGTGATACGACAAATAGATGGATGAACAGGATCATCAAAAGCCAAGGATCTTATAAAAACATTGAGATTTGAAAACTTCGGTGTAGGATGAATGCTTTCTGTTCAATATACCTATCTTAATATTTTATTTATTTCCTTTCCTTTTTTTCTTTCTGAGCATCTAGTGATTCAAGCTTTTCTCAAAAACCACAGGGAATATGTGTTTGACCTAACATTTTCTTCACCATTAAATAAAGGAAATATGGTGGTAATACCTTGATCATCGTCTTGTTGTCAACTCCACTAATCCATGAGGCTGTGTTAGCATCAACTCTCATGTAGAAAAGAAGGAAAATGTTTATTGTTTTTGGAAATATTATGTTTCTGGTTTATTTTGATGAACCATCTCCTTAATATAATACTAACTTCCTTACAAGTCTACGACACAAATTGTTTTTTCAGCACTAATCATATTTCCTGGAAAGGCATTTCATGTTCTATAAGTAGTCAAACTAAGAGGTTTTAAAAAATTAGTTTTTATGCATCTAATGAATTTTCTTTCATGCAAAATGGAATTTGATTTGAGTAGTAAAATTGCATTTAAATGTACAGGAGGAAAATTATTACTTGTTTTCATCCAAATTAACTTTGTTTGAATTCGAAGTGCACGTTGATAGCAAGCATGGACCAAAAATATAGACATGAAACATGTCTAAACAACTATTATTTTATTTGGAGTAATAGTTCCTTGCCATACATCGGTAAAAGTGACACACCCATGAAAACATAATTAAATCAAAGTTCAGTGAATCAAGCAAAATGTTGCTTACATCTAATATCTTTTGTAGGACAAAGGGATGGGAAATAGAATGTGCAATGCATATTGCATATTAGGATTCAATTCAACAACTTGACCAGGTTATTTAGCCAAGTTAACCATATATTGCAAATTAGGATTCAACCATTTATTGCAGCTCTCCTTCCCATCGGAGGAGAGTGTTTGTGTTCAATGTAAACTCATATCTATTAATAGCTGGAATAGAAACACAGTTTTTTTGGCGTGCCCGTGAACTTTTCAAAATACCCTTACATTATATAGACGAAGTCGCGATTTCGGATCCTGCCGATAGCAAAAATTAATCTTTAATTTTACTAGAAAAGATTGGAATATTATCAAGGTCAAGTGTCCGAATCCCGATAAATACAATACTTTTTACATGTTTTTTCCTTTTGTTTTTTTTAATGTTCTTTTTAATTCTCGGTATCAATAAATCATCATCATTCTTCTTTTATTCCATATTTAAGTTTAAGTCGCATTTTATCATGATTTTTTTATAGTTTTAGCTTACTTTGTGGAAAAAATTATTTAATATGAGAAAATAAAAGTCAATTTCATCTAGCAATAAATAAAATCATTTTTTAAAACAGTTTATATAACAACGAAAAAGTTTCTTCTACTTAGAAGTTATTTGAAAGAATATTACAAATGAGAATAAAGCTTATATATATATATATATATATATATATATATATATATATTCCGTTCTACATTTTTTTTTCAATTCTAGAATACAATATTTTGAAATTACTACAATTATTGAATGTTAAATCAAAAAAATCACACTGAAAATAACCAGTGTTAAGTTTGATTATTTCAAAGAAATACGCATTCTGTTGAAAACACTATTTTACACAAGTTATGTAAGCACAAGTTCACAACCTAATAAAAAACCTTGAAATGGCTTTCAACCCCATTTGTAAACAGTTTCCAGATAAATCAGTGTTCACTTTAATAAATAATATTAAAAAAATTGAAACTAAATCTAGTTGAAAACACAATAGTTGTTAAGTTTAACAATTTGATTAATATTGCAAGTTACATTGAAGTATCATTTGAATTTTTTTTTTTTTACACCGCAACATATATTATTTTTTCTATTGACATCGGTGTCAAGATTGGACAAATGAGAAGGAAAAACACTGCTATAACAACATTTAATATATTTTGAACCGCCATATTATGTTTGAATTAACTTCTGTACAGGTTTACATATGTTGAATTGATGTTATTATGTCGGCACTTTTAAGTTTTAAAAGTTCAAAATCCGACTGTTCAACTTAAGAAATAGTTTACTGAAACTTCAGCAATCTCAACGCATTATATAGCTACAAATCCATGACAATTGTTTTTTAATTAAAGGTCCGAACGAAAATAGGTATAACTGTTATAACTATAACTTACCATAATTGTTGAGCCAGAAGCTGATGTGCTACCACATGGACAACAAACTCTTAACATCTCTTTACGGTCTTCATGATCTGGATTTGGATTTGGATGAACATTCGATACTACTACCTCCTTAGTCCCAGAATTACGCATCTTTCTATATGTGACATAATAAAAAAATTAAAATTAAAATTAAAATAAGCATGCAACAAAACGAACAATTTCTTCATTGACGTATTCAGTACTGGATAGCGTGTTTAGGTGATTAAACACATACCTGAAAGTATCATTGATTATATTTACTGCTCTTGCTATATCGGCTGTCCTTCTACTCTGTAAACCATTTGGTGATAAAACTGCAGATTTAATTTTCATGTTATTATATGATCATACATTTTGGAAATGCAGAAGTTCTTATTTTGAAACATATGAATAAAAACTGCATGTAAAGGTTGTTGAATAGTCACAGCGTCAATAACTATGCCTCTATTTCTAAAGATATTGGTTATAGTAATAAACAAACGTCTTGCATAAAGATTTCTTGTGCCTCTTAATGTCGATTTTTGCAAAAGATATGTATGAACATATATATCAATGATAACCATTCTAAGAGCATGGTAATGCGGTTTCAAAACACACATACTGCAAACAAGGTGTGAACCAGTCAGACTGAGGCCTAATCATGTCTACAAAAAGAAAAGAAAATTTTAAGAACATAATCACCTCAAAAGTGGTGTTAGATCAGGCACTAACCATAAATATTGGAGAAAAGGCCTAAGAAGATGATATAGAGAGTTAAGAGTAAATACCTAAGAATTGGTCAACTGACGGAAAAAAAAAGATTAATATATTCATTAGACACATGGGCATCCTAGCTCTATGTCTGAATAAACACAGCATGACAAGAAAAATTAGCTAAATTTTTGTTGCACATCTTTCACAGACCATGTCATGGGAAAATTATGATATATTAGCTTTAGATGTTAGATGCCAATAAACAAATTGTTTGTATACCATATAGAACATATTAAGGCAAGTTAACATATTGTTTGTGGTGACATTCTTTTATACATGATACCAACCAATGCAGGCATGGTTAAAGAGTCTAAGGTTAGCGAGATAGTCAGACTTTAACGTAGTTAATTAAATGATGCATGCACAAGCACACAGAAAGGGTAAGGATCTGCTACAATCCTCTTTCGATACACCCCATTGATAGCCCTATGGTTTTTTAAGCTACACAATTCGAAATCCAATAAAACTTTGGAGATGTTGGATCTGCACTGTGAACATCATGTCTACAACAAATGAGGTTACTTTGAACGTCTAGCATGCTCAAAATGATAAGTCAATATCAACCGTGAAACATTTATTATAACCGTTGATTTGAAATATAATTTTGAATATGTGAAGATTATCGAAATTAATCAAAATTTAGTGAAGCTGGTCTTGAAACATGTAAGAACATATCAAAGAGTTTTCGTTTGATTCGAATTATGGAGCTTTAAAAAGCATAGAGATGTAGATGAGGTGTAGTGGAAGAGGGGTGTAGTAGAACCAACTGAGCGGAGATGTTACCTTCAACTTTCAGACTGTCTAAAAGGCGTTCTACAAGGTCCTGCAGAGAAGAAAGATACAGCAAAAATTGTTCAAGAATAATGTAAACTTACATTAGCCATTACTATCAATGACAATTGGTACATAGAAAATACCGACTTAACCCTTCTGAGTAATATTTCCTTTTGATGTGTTACAACATCATATAAAACAAAGGGGAAGATGAAATGGAAAATGTAATACATGAGAAATTAAATCTCAGACATCTGGTCTACGCTGTCAGAGGTTTTGACTAACCTCGTTAAGCTTAAGTTTTACTTTCCAATTTGAAGCTTAGACGAACGCTGTTACAACATTCAGTCTCTGACAGCATAGCTTGTGGTTACAAAAGTGTTAAATTGTAGATTAGAAAATAAAAACTCAAAGTTACTTTCTAATTACTTTTTTAACCAGTGCTGAAATTTACACATTATAATATAGCTCATACTACCACTATCTGTTTTACGCATGAACAATATTTATAGCTTAAGCAGCACACACATAGGTAAAATGTAAAAACGATCAATCAATTTATGTTAAATAGGAATACAATAAATCAAATTAAACCATGATGTTACAGAAAAAATGATCCCTAAAATACTAGTACTTCTACATTTGCTACATATATTTATCAAATAATTGGTAAAGCGAAGAAAAAGTCTGTTTGCATGTTCTACTTGATACATGTTAACATCGTAGATTTTATATTATAATACAATGTACTACTTGGATCATATATGTAATAACATAATTGCCAAGTACAATTCAGAAGCGAAAATAAAACATTAATTTACTGGGGCAAAACTGAATACGATATGGTGGGCATACATTGAAAATTGAGATACAATAACTATGAGTTTTAATTCAAGTTAACAATGGTATTGGGGAAAAAATTAAGATTTTTTTAAAAACGACCATAAAGATTGAAAGCTCGACACAAAACCTCATCAAATGAGAGTTTATCCTTTAAAGTGCTAAGCGTAATAAATTCTGAATAAAACCATTTGAGATCAAGACATCAAATGATACTTAATCACATTGAAACACAAGGAAGACTGCAAGTCAAAAATTATATTTCTGCTATGTGTTCAACAAGTAAAAATAATCTATGACGACAATAAACACACAGATTAACAAAAAAATAAAAAATATCTTCAATGAAAACTACTTATTATAGAGAGTAGTTTGTCTTCTTTCTTTAGCTTATTAAAATCATTCTTACTTAGTTGAATTATATCAAATTGTGCCACAAATCATTCTTACTTAGTTGAATTATGTCAAACTTGCGCCTCAAATTATTGTCGTATACACAAACAAAACTGACCTAAATAAGCGACACCAAATTTACCAGTTACACTTCTTAAGTAACAAGTGACAACAATATAAACATTAACATTTTATCGTTAACCCGCTATCTACCAAGGTTCAAAATCTTGAATTTCAGTCATGTTTCGTCTCGAAATTTCCACCTAAGATAACTCGTACTGGAGAAGGTCTTGGATGAGACGAGGGTGCCTCGGATGTACATCTCGGATTACACCTCGAATCTTAAAGTATATCTTGGCACTATCTCAAAGTAGATTACATGTCCGAAATTGATGTTAAATAATCGGTATCCAAAAATAAAAATAAAAATTTATAATGTACTTGATTAGCATTAAAAAATATATTTGAAATAGATGGTTCGAAGAAGACACAAAGCTTGGATAACAGGATTGATTTGGTAATGATTGACTAACATCCTCTTATTCGCTGTTTAAAATCTCGATAATCTCGGCTAATATCTCAATCGAGATCTCAAGGAGAAGTTCTAGCGAAACAAAACACAAAATTTCAACAAAAATCTCATTTTCCATATAGTGGTTGAGATCTTGGTATCTAGGTTGATATCCTTGGCTGAGATGAAATTCCAATATCTCGGCTGATATTAAGATTTTTTATTGCGACAACTTGAATTTTTGATGAAAATTCAAGTTATGATAAATAGCATAACAAATATTTATAAATGAATGCGGCCAATTGAAATGAGGATTTTTGACACCAATAGAAGTAGCACAAATCAAATAGTATTCGTATGCACATGACTCGTGATATGACTTATTGCTCAAAAACTCATAAATTTAGGATTTACACAAATGTGTCAAGTTGCATCCTGTATAAAGAGTCATTAAAAATATTTTGAGAAGAAATGGTTTTTGTTTCGACGTGATCAAAAAATTCAACTTTCGGACCAAAATATCATGAAGCATAAATACCTCATGAGATATTTGAGCACGTGCAACGCACGTGCATGTGCATATAAGTTTTTTATTAAATTATTAAATTTGAAAGTTCTATGTAGTTTGATAAAAATATGCTTAAAATATAAAGAAAAAATGTAATATTTTTTTTTAAATAGGATTTGAATTTGTAACTTGTTTTTTTTTTTAAAATTCTATTTGAAGATAAATGTTAATTTTTATTCACGGTAGGAATTAAATTCATGACTTCTTGTTTGCATGGAAGGACGTTTTTGAAATTTTATGGTCGGACAAAAATTGTATTTTAATTTCAACTATTAATAAGGATTAATAAAGATTTATAAATTGGTTGATTTATCTAGAAATATCTTGCATTACTTATTCTAATGCAGCCATATATATTTGACGCGTTCTTTGAAGTCTTATTTGTCATTTGACAAGAGAACCACATAGTAGGGTGAAAAAATATTTAAAGAGAAAGGGAAGTTAAATCTAATATTGATTAAGAAAAATCGATGAGTAAATACATCACTCAATCTCCTGAATTCACAATTACATATTAATTTTTTAATCATACTTTAATATGATAAATATTGTTAGTGTTTGGTTCATTTTGGATAGATCTGTAAACGGTCGGATACGGATTCGGATATTGTCATATCTGCATCTGTATCCGCAATAATTTTGGATATCTGTATCCGCAGATGCGAATGGATATCAGATATTTATCGAATATTCTTTGATCAGTTCACAAGTAATAAATCTAAACAAACAATAGAAATTTTTAATTCATTTTAGATCTATTTCACTACTAAAAATACTAAATACAATGAATATGGTAAGAAAAATAATTTTAAGTAGGAAATATTAATTTTCACGCATATTAAACCTAGATAAAATCACAAATGATAATCATTTATGTACTAAATACATATAAAATCACTATAATCCAAATAAAAACTAAAAGGATAATTATCGGATGCGGATACAAGGGTTCAACAATTCGGCTTCCGTCTCGATTTCGATTACTTGAAATTTTCTTAATTTGGGCAAGTTTCGAAAATTTTGGATGTTTCGGTTAATTTTCGATTTCGGTCATAATATCGAGTTTCTGTAGTTTGAATGAAAAAAGGTAATAATAGACGTTGTAAACAAGATACAGATATAGTCTATAATAAATAGATGATAATAATACAACGTTAAATGTAAACAAAGTTCGAATATAACTTAAAATCAATCGATTTAAAATTACTATTGAACTCATATAAACTACAGCAGCCCGTTTAAATATGAACTAGAGCAGCCCATAAAACTTTAGCCTTGCCTTTTATTTTATATTCAATATCCAACTTAACCTTAACCTCAAAAACTAACCGTTGTCTGGCCAAAACAACAGACAAGAAAAAAGAACGGAAGGGGAAAAAATCATCGACGAGGACAAAGACGACGAGCTGTTCGAATTTTGTCTGATGCTTGAATCTTCTTCTTTTTTATGTTGAATTTCATGTGTTGTCTCGAATTTGTGAGGTAAGTTGTATTTTCAATTTCCTGCTTTATAGATGATTTTTGATTCAATTTTATCCTTCTTTCCCACTTACTGTAGACATTTTGAATTTGATTTTATTTTAATTTACATCAACAACACCGGGACGAGATTTTAACCTAAACCAGTCCCGCCTCTGGCAAAAACCGAACTGAGATGGGGGAGAATCTCGTGGTTTCGACCGGAACCTAAAACCATGGTGGATACGGCCATATTCGCATTTGTATCCATTTTTGGAATATCAGATAGTTTTTCATATTTTGGATACAAATACAGACGAATTCGAATTTTTCGGATACTCATTAAGAACCCTAATTTTGAAATTATAAAATGACTAGATTCGATTAAGAGATGCTTGATTGTGATTTCATGTTGATTTGATTTGTTAGAGAATTGTGAAAACTTTATCATTTGATCGAATTTGATAAGAGATGTCCAATTTTATGTGTTTAGTTTGATGTTGCTCATGAGATGGTTTGAATTAATTAGAAGTGAAATTGAAAATTAATGGAAATAATGGAAAAACAAATCAAGTGAAAAATATTATTCTTACGGTAGTATTTATAGATATTACTGTGCAAATCAATTTTAGAGATATTGCATACCCGAGATGTTCCCAACATGAACTTTGATCTGAGATGTAAATTCGAGATAAACGGTCGAGATGCACTCATCCCGTCTGTGTTCTCCTCTGATACGATATCAGGTCTTTAAAACTCTCTAGACAAAACATGATCGAAACCCAATAATTATGCATGTATAACTCTCAAGACAAAACGTGATCGAAATCTGATATTTAAAATCTTGCTCTTATTTGACGCCGAGACAAAATGAAATTGTTTGCTTTGACTCATCGAGATGGAAGTAAAAAATATTTATAAGGTTGTTAAATTGTTATTGGATTGACTAAGCAAAAAAATATTATGTAAAAGAAAGAAACAAATTTCGAGAGAGATCTTGAATTGAAATTTCAATTCATATTTCAAATAAGATTTGAATATTTCGAATAAGATGAATGTCAAAAGATATATAAATGAGATTTGGTGGCTCATCTTGTCTAAATGCCAAAGAAGATCTAGGGCAAGATAAAGGAGACTTAAAACCATGTTATCTAAGCTTAGATTTAAGTATTCCAAATTTGATTCAACTTATCTACCATATTTAATTCGATTATTATAGCTTAAGTTTTGGTCATTTATCATCTTGTTTGTTGTTGCTTATGGAGCCTTATGTAAGTAATAAAATAATGGTATGTTGGTTTCATTTAGAGTTTTGTATTATTCAACCTTCATTGCAAAATATGAAGAGAACAAATGAGAAGAATTAAAATTCCAAATCATTAAACGAGACGGCGGAGAGGATGGAAAGACATGGAGGAGATGGACTGTTTTCTATGCTTTTGTTGTATTCCAAAACACGAAAAATAAAATTTATTTTATATTTTGTACGTTAACTTCATTTTACAAATTAGATGTCTTCCACAAATACATGCATCGTACGCAGCTTGGAAGGTATCCAAAATGAAAAATGAAAAACCAAACGGGACTTAATACTGGAATTTTAAGGCCAAAATCTTTAACTTGTCATTTTCATCTATCAGATCATGTTGCACACTTGCCTTTTATATGGAAATGTAATTGTTCTTTGTCCATCGTTCTTCACAATAACCAGATGTGCCTGCTTATGTAATACAACTGAGGAAATGGCTTAAATTTTTAATGAACCTTTTAGGTTGACGTTGACCTTAGAAAACTTATATACACCTACTTCATTTTTAAGTGTTTCTTTATATGGCATGACATGATTTTCTTGGTTTGAGAGCTTGCATGCCTTACATCTAATTGCATTGGACTATGCGTTGCATATAATTTAACTCATGCTATAATTCATTTTGTGCTTATAACTCTTCTTCATTTTCCCATAGAAACAATTGTCTAAGGATATATTTTGAAATGTTAAATGATAGAAGTGCGCGTGCGCGCACACATTATATTGTATTTGAATGATCATTGTTACTTGAGCGAGTGTGAATAAACCAACCCCTACAAAAGTCGGGTCCACATTCAAATCAAACTTTTTCCAAAGGCATATAACAATTTTTTTCCCATGATATCTTATTGTATTTACAGGAACATATTTACCCACCCCTAAAGAAGTGCAGGTCTTGCAATGCTGAATTAAACAACACAAAAAAAGTAAGATGGTCAAAACCTTTTTCAGTCCTGTTTTTGATAACCCAAGTTTTGCCAAGACATCTTTGAGCTCAGCTACTCTGAACTGTGATATCTTAACCTGCAATAAGAAGCAAAAATATAAGAACCATGCAAGTCATGAGATGCAATTAATTCATGAATACGAGATTAGGCAATAACAGAAATCTACACGATCCACTTTTTCAAAAAATATTTTTGATTACCAAGTTTCCACACGTGATATCATCATTGCCAAGTAATCTTATGATTCGTTGGGAACATATTTTACAAGTTTAAAATAGGCATGTCAAATGTAGCAAGGCCAAGTAAAAGTCATTTCTTTGTAGGAAGTTACGAACTTCAAAATTGTAAATCGAATTCTACGTCGTATGAAATAACTGGTCGACGAAGTTATAGTTATTTCGGCACCGTACCTTACAGTCAGAAATCAAATCCATGGCTCAGAACCTCAATTAATACAAATTGATCATCAAAATTAATCTAGCGCGCGAGAACAAACCCTAGAAGAAATTGGGGTGATTTAAAATTAAAAGCAAGTAGCCGTCACTTGTGACTTGCGTGGTAAAATAGTTAATCGTCGATGGATTAGTGCCCAAGATTTGATGATGTTTACTTCGCTGGACTAGATGGATCGGTAACGGATGATGGCTTTCCGATTGGAAAATGATGCATATCGGAGTCATTTATTTAGCGTGCACCCGAAGCCAACTTTTATGACAATAATCTATTCTTCCTAGCACCACAAAAATTCAAATCAACAAAAATGGAGAAGCACCCATCAAAACGTAGTCTTCCTTCTTCACTCAGTTCAAAACGCAAGTTCACTTCGTCGTTGAATCCTACTCCATCGCCGTCGCCTCCGCCGCCGCCGCCGATAATGAAGAAGCTCAGTTCGCAGACCGGCGTTGCTTCCCAACAACCCACAAATTCGAGTAAGTCTCTAAGCCTTAATTCGTATTATTTAGGTCTAATTTCTCATTCTCGTTTGTCAAAAACCATATTTGTCATTCGCGTTGTTAACTCGATTGAGTGCATTGGCAACCAAGTATTAGACGTTGTAGTCGATTGAATGCGAATATGGATAATATTGAAACCCGATTGTTGTAGTCAACGTCTACTACTTGTTCTGTTGTGAATTGACGAAAACCTACTTTTTGCTCCTTTGAACGCAGCCATACAGATAATTTTTTGAGTTGGGGATTGGTGTAAAACTTGTTCGGTTGTATACAGCCGAGAAAAGATTTTTTGGTTGGTTGGACGTCGCCGAACAGTTTATTTTTGAGCTGGGGTATTGTTTGATATTTGGTCGGTTGTTTATAGCCGAAATAAAATTTAATGTTCGATTGAAAATGGCCGAGCAGATCAACTTTCTTGTGCATGACTATGAATTTCATTATTTTTTGAATTACTATGAATTACTAAATTTTGAATCTAAATCTACGCACTAAATATGGATTGATGCACTATAAATATTAATGTGATATTGGTGTGCTGTGAATATTGTTGTGCTACGAATTTCTACTTTTTTTTTCTTCAATATACAGTAAATCTGGATGTGCTATGAATATTGATGTGTTTGTAAATTTAGCAATCGTGCAGTATAATTGTAAATGTCATTATATATGTTATAGAAAAAGAGAAGCAAGCCATGACAGCTTCGTTGAGACGTAAACGTGCTGCGGAGCTAGAGAAGAAATAAAAGGAGCAATTAGTAGAAACTGAAAACATAGAAGAGGATAGGAATGATGAAGAACCGACAAATGGGTCTGGTGAAGATGAATCGGGAAATGAGTCTGGTTCTGATGGTTCTGGAGAAGGATCGGAGAAAGATGGTTCGGACGATGCACAAACGGCAACAAATTTGCCTCCTTCAGATCATCCCTCTTCTAGCCAAGCTATTGCTCCTTTATCGGTGAATAAATCCATATTAAAAAGCTTTGAATCGCATCTTGCATTTGCTGTTTGGAGTAATAAGCAAGTTAGTTTGATTTCACAATCGGTCTGCCATATAATATTTTAATATATTACAAACTATTTAGGAGAGAGGTCCGCTCAAATGCATTTCACATACAACGAATTTGAAGGAATGGAGTATCGACGATATGCCAACTCAAGTTGCATAGAAAATTAAAAATTCTGGTTTGTATTCATTGGCACGATACTCATACAAGCATGTTGACTATGTAACGATTTCCGCTTTCGTAGAGAGATTGCATCTAGAAACTAACTCTTTTCACATGCTTTTCAGAGAAATGACAATAACATAAGATGATGTGGCACAAATTTTGAAAATTCCTGTTGTTGATACATGATAAGGACTCGAATGATCGTAATGCGATCGGTCTTTTAGTTGATTATCTTGGCGGTGGACAAGATGTAGCTAGGGAAGAATTAAATTATTCGAATTCGGTGAAACTTAGCTTTTTATTGGAATATTTTTGAAGAGAAGGCAAAGAAAGCGATGCAAGTGAAGGTGATTATGAAGTTGTCCGTACCTACCTTCTTTATTTATTGGGTTGTACTTTGTTTTGTGATAAGTCAGACACTAAAGTTTCCATTAACTACTTGAAATGTTTGGAGAAAGTCAATCAGTTGAATGAACAAGCTTGGAGGATGGGAGCATTAGCCTTCTTATATCGACAGTTGGGTCTGGATTCTAGATCGGATGTCAGACAAATTGCCGGTTACTTGACACTATTGACTGTAAGTATTTCACTTATTGTTTAATTTTATCAATCAGTATACTCAAATAAGTGCATTTTCATACAGGCTTGGATTTATGATCACTTTCTCATGCTTCCGAATGTCATTCCCAGTAAAGACTATAATGACATGATGCCTAGGATGTGCAGATGGCAACCTATGAAATAATCCGGTGATACAACTTTGGCTATAATACGGTTACAAGAGTAGCTAAACAATCTAACTGTACAAGATGTAAGTTTGTCAATTGTTTTCTTCAAGCAAATTATAAAATAACCTAGTAGTTAAAGGAATTGTTATTTAAATGAATTATTAGGTATGCTGGGATCCATATTATAACGTGAGGTCGAAGTACCCCTTCCCCGAAGTTGCTTTCTATAATGGTGATATTCTATGTTTTGATATTGCGGAACCGTACTATCTTAACAGAGTGCTCCGTCAATTTGGTATCGCTCAACGAATTCCGTCAAATCCAATGGCACCACGTAAATGTCGTAGAGGAAAAACGCTAATCAATATAAAGTTGAATTTGACAACAGTTATTGGTATTCAGAAAATTGGCAAGATCGTGTCATATTTATGAAACCACGGTCTACTCGTATAATTGATCCATGGTATTGTATCGCTAAATATATGACTTGGTATTTGAGTATTTCTCATCCCATTGTTCAACACCCGGATGTGAGGAAAAGTGGTTCAAGGAAAGTGGATAATAATGAGTATTTGGTAAGAATAGTAATCCTGTGTTATATATTGACATGAAAATAAATTTTTATTCATACATATATATATATATACACATACATATATATATATATTGTTGGATCATAGGTTTTGATTGCTGACAAGATACAACAATCCACGAATCTACGACTACGATAACATCCAGACTCATCGACTCAATACATGGTTTGCATAGTTATATATATTTTAACAAGAGTCATCAAATATGTATATAGAGTCTAGTTTAGTGCTTTGTTAAAATCTTTCCTCAAGAATCATCACTCACATTCAAATAAACTTGCATGCATATTTTAATCAAAATCAAGTTTTCAAAAAATGCATGAAGCGAGGCTCGAACCCAAGTCACCAATTTAGAAGGCAAATGCTTTAACCAAATGAGCTATGGTGACTTTTAGTTATCGACATAATTCAGTCGACTGAACAAAATCGACCAGTCGACTGAATATCTATAAGACAGCCTATTGTACACAGATATGCACTGTTTTTTACTATCTTTGAATATTCAGTTGACTGATCGTTTTTCCCCAGTCGACTGAATTCTACAACAGTCATTTTTTGTGAAAAGATACTTCCTTTTTTGAATAGCTTTCTTCCTCCCAAGGGTTGCAACCATTGCTATTCACAAAGATCTCTTCACCAGCAGTTGCAACCCCTTAACTACTATATATATGCATGAATTTCAAGTTCAAATAACACACTTACTTGCTTATACTTGAATCATATTTTCTGAATCAAATACTCTCTTGAATTCATACATTCATTGCTTACAATCACAATTCTATATTTCTAAAGCAATTTGAAACTTCCTAATCTTCATATATACACAACTATAGGCATTATACTTATGGAAAAGATTATAGGAAGTGTGTACTACAAGTGACAAATCCGTGTTATTAGAACACACGAGGTCAAGATACCTACTTTGTAATCAAAGTCCTGTTCGGTCGCTCAGGCGGTAAAGTCATGTTTGTTGCTCAGGCGGTAAAGTCCTGTTCTGTTGTTCAGGCGGTAAAAGTCCTCTACGGCTGTTGGGGCGGGAAAATCCTGATCGGTTGCTCATGTGTTGTATACCTATTCCTCCGGATTAAGTGAGGGGTTATTGTGAGAAATTACAGAGGGAAGTCTGGGACTGGACGTAGAACGGAAAGTTCGAACCAGTATAAAAACTCCTGGTGTGCTTATTCTTATTTACTTTATTATTATTATCTGTTTTCGCATTTTGTTTATAATACATTCCATATGACACGATCCTAAGTGACAACTAGCCACACGGTATTCACTTTCATAACTAGCTACACAGTAGTCGCTTTCATTTGGTATCAGAGCCTGGTATTCTAGAGATCATAACAACATCCTAGAATAAATGGCTACAAAAAGATCCAGTCAAGGCAATAAGAAGAGGAAGAGCAATAAAGAAAAATCAAAGGAGCAAACAAATAAATGCTTCAAGGCAAAAGATAATGAGTTTAGTGATCTAACCTTTGATGATATGATAGAAATAAATTCAGAACTTCCAGACACTTTAAAAAGTCTCAAAAGAAAATATAAGGAAGCTCTGAAAAATCAAAAGAAAGTAGAATTCGAAAGAGATATGCTTAAAGACGAGAAGAAAATATTAGAAGAAGAACTTGAGAAAATTCAAGATTCACTCTCTGACAATTCTCAATTTGCTCTATTAAGTCAAGAAATAGAAGCTCAAAAAGAAAAGAATAATGCTTTAGCTTCTAAGAATCATGAGTTAAAAACAAAAACTAAAATTGTTGAGTTAGATAACACTAGTCTCAAAACTAAGCTTGATGACATTACTAAAAATATTTTCAATTTTAATAAAGGGAGAGAAAATTTATCCAGGATTATTGAAAATTCTCAACCTGCTTCACAAAAGAATGGATTAGGTTATTCAAAAACTCACAATGGTAAAAGTGATTTAGGGTATAATAAAACTGATCATAGAAATAGCACTAGATATGCTTTTATGTATAGTAAAAATGATAGTGCTAGTACTAAATTTTGAGTAAAGCCTAAATCCAATTTTATAAAAATTCAAATACTACTATGACCTATAATTTTGATAATTTCTCTAGAAGTACAAAATCATCAACAGGAAATATGAATAAAACTTATCTAAGTATTTGGGTTCCTGTTAATTGGAAAAATAGAGAAAAATACATTGACGATTATTTTGATATGGTAGTTAATAATGAAAATTATATTTATAAAGGTTCAACTACACCCAAATGTGTATGGTTTCCTAAAAATTAGGAAATTATAAGAACCTTAGGTATCGCATGCTTTAAATGTTAATTTTTTTCTGATACCTTGCATTATAAGTAGTAGTTATTTTGTTTTATATTGTTCTATGTTAACACTTATGTAAAATATAATTTATATCATCATATAAACTCTCCTTTTTGTCCATAACAAAGGGGAAGAAAGATATTGCTCTCTAACACTATTTGCAAGAATAAACCATGCAAGCACGGATTAAGGGGGAAAAAAGATTAATTATTTACAGCTTTATATAGCATAGATTCAGGAGAATAATCTATAGCACAATTACAGGAATATATTTAGTGAGAAAGATAAGGTCAACAAAGCATGTCAAAGATTCGTTCGTAGAAAATGAAGTTGTCATCACCAAAAAGGGGGAGAATGTTGGATCATAGGTTTTGATTGCTGACAAGATACAACAATCCACGAATCTACGACTACGATAACATCCAGACTCATCGGCTCAATATATAGTTTGTAGT
This sequence comes from Allium cepa, assembly GCA_030765085.1. Taxonomy (NCBI): domain Eukaryota; kingdom Viridiplantae; phylum Streptophyta; class Magnoliopsida; order Asparagales; family Amaryllidaceae; genus Allium; species Allium cepa. The sequence continues at coordinate 376,955,821 of CM060942.1, read as the reverse complement.
TATATATATTTTAACAAGAGTCATCAAATATGTATATAGAGTCTAGTTTAGTGCTTTGTTAAAATCTTTCCTCAAGAATCATCATTCACATTTAAATAAACTTGCATGCATATTTTAATCAAAATCAAGTTTACAAAAAATGCATGAAGCGGGGCTCGAACCCGAGTCACACAGATATGCACTGTTTTTTACTATCTTTGAATATTCAGTCGACTGATCGTTTTTTTCCAGTCGACTGAATTCTGCAACAGTCATTTTTTGTTAAAAAATACTTCCTTTTTTGAATAGCCTTCTATTCACAGAGATCTCTTCACCAGCAGTTGCAACCATTAACTACTATATATATGCATGAATTTCAAGATCAAATAACACACTTACTTGCTTATACTTGAATCATATTTTCTGAATCAAATACTCTCTTGAATTCATACATTCATTGCTTACAATCACAATTCTATATTTCTAAAGCAATTTGAAACTTCCTAATCTTCATATACACACAACTATATACATCATACTTGAGGAAAAGATTATAGGAAGTGTGTTCTACAAGTGACAAATCCGTGTTATTATAACACACAAGGTCAAGACACCTACTTTGTAATCAAAGTCATGTTCAGTTGCTCAGGTGGTAAAGTCCTGTTCTGTTGTTCAGGCGGTAAAAGTCCTATACGGTTGTTGAGGCGGAAAAATCCTGATCGGTTGCTCAGGTGTTGTATACCTATTCCTCCGGGTTAAGTGAGGGGTTATTGTGAGAAATTCCAGAGGGAAGTCTGGGACTAGATGTAGAACGGGAAGTTCGAACCAATATAAAAACTCATGGTGTGCTTATTCTTATTTACTTTATTATTATTATCTGTTTCCGCATTTTGTTTATAATACAGTCCATATTACACGATCCTAAGTGATAACTAGCTACACAGTAGTCACTTTCATAACTAGCTGCACAGTAGTCACTTTCAAATATATATATATATATGTATGTATGTATGTATATATATGTGTGTGTGTGTGTGTGTGTGTGTGTGTATTTGCAAATGTTATAGAGAGTTGCTGCGGGGAAAGCGGTAGAAAAGTTGAAAGAAGATCTGAGTTCTCAACAAAAATCAATTGGTCGGCGTCTTGATGTGGAATGTGCAGTAGTTGACTTGTTGGAGGAAGCGTTGAATGAACCGGATAAAAGGGAAAAACGTGCAAAAAGAAAGAATGGTCGTCAGATGTGATTGTTTAATTGTTGTATGTTGTTATGGATGTACTTTTTTATGAACCTGCGATGTATTTTTGGATGAACTTGCGATGTAATTTTGAACCGTGTCGACTTATGGATGGAGCTGTTGCTTGTTGACTTGTTGGAGCTGTTGTATGGAGCTGTTGCTTGTTGACTTATGGATGTATGTATGAACCGTGTTTATGTTGAAATAGATGGAATTGTTGCTTGATCGTTGTACTTGTGGATGTGTAGTATGTATTGTTTATGTTGGAAATATGGCGCGGTATGAATTGTTTGTGTTGGAAGTACTTATAGATGTATAGTATGAATTGTTGGAAGTACTTATATATTTGCAGAATGAATTTAACAAGTTATAATCTCTAATCGGTCGTAATTGACCGAAGCATTTCAAAATGTCCTGGTTGTTTATAGCGGTGCCAATGCAGTTATTAAATAACTTACAAGGTCCATCTTTTGGTCGGTTACCAACAGCCAAAAAAAATAAGTACTCGGTTTTGAACAGCTATGAAGTTGTTAGTAAATAATTCATCAATACCTTGTTCGGTTGTCAACGACCGAACCATTTCGAAATATGCCGGCTGTAAACAGCCGTGGCACCGTCGACACAAAAACCTTGATACATCTCCTGATCGACTACCATATGCGAAATAAATATAAATGCTCGTTTACTAAAGGCCTTGCTATTGATTTGTTAAATAGCACAAAAATTCTCTGTACGGTTTTGCCCAACCGGAAATTTTTCATACCAACGGTTGTTGGCAACCGAACAGAGAATTCGATCGAAATTAAATAATGTTAGTTAAATCTCCACGGTGGTGTTATACCGAGTATTTAAAGATCTTTCGGTAGGTAACCACCGAACAACTTTAGCACAAATGCTGCAATTTTCTGTTCGCTTACTAAAAACCGACCTGGGCTGGTACTTGCGGTTATTTGCTCCCGAAGCTCTACTAGGGAGAACCATACGATACATATTGAATGCCACGGTGGTGTTTCACTGAATGTTTCTTTATTTATTACGGCGTCTAACCGTCGTGATGCTGTAACTTTTAATTTCCCTGGCCTTACTTGTTCTTTTCGGTTGCTACTAGCTGGGTTTGATGAATTTTTTCGGTCATGTGTAGCCATAAGTACGCTAATTGCTGAGATTAATGCAATTTCCTATGTTTTGACAATTCATATGTAAATACACAATTAATTTTCACAAACATCAATTACTAGTTTATATGCAATCACAACAATGTTAATTAATTTTCAATAAATAACAAATTGATCGAACACCAACACATAATTGATTTTCACTAAACTTGAATAAGTACACAAAATTTTCAAGTTTATATGCTATTACATCGATGTTATTTGCTGAAAATAAAAAGCAAGTATGTTGGAGTTAAATGTGAGCATCCTTTGTGGCCATATCCGGTGGGCAAAGTTTAACATAATCAATTTGTCGATCAACGTACAGCTCGCTCCATAGTTTAGCTTCATCAGTTGTCAATCTATCCAAAAGCTAGCAACCGGTGGAATTGGTGCATTTTTCATCAATGCCAATTTAATAAAGAGATAGTCTAAAATATTTGCAAAAATAATGAATTGTTGCTCGTCTCCAGGACTAGGGCCTCTTTCATGTGGAAAAAATGTCAAATTCTGAAGAACGGATATATAGACAACAACTTGATTGAATGCATTTGCAACCAAGTATCCAGTTTCAGGCATTACCATCCAATTAGCTTTAGAACAAGGACAAGATTCACAATCCGTAGCTGACTTTAATTCTTCGTAGTTTGTTATATCGAAACATTATCCCAATTTTTCATCAACTCTTTTAAAATTGATTTTCTTGCTTCTCTCCAATCAGAATTTAATTCCTCAACTTGTTCAGCTATGCAACGAATTCCACAATTGCCATCTGCTATAACATCTTCAACTTTAACAATATACTGGTGTAGGAAAGCTGGTAGATACGCTAAATACTTGAAACCGTTATTTGTTGTATTTACATCAACCTTATCGAACTTCACATCGGACTTTTTCCGTTTGGGAGGCAGAGGCAGTTTCTTGTTCACGCTAGTTTGAGAAAGAATTTCGTTACTAGTTTTTGTTTTTTCAAACGTGGAGGGATTCCTTTTTGTAAATGTTTGACGTTTTGTTTATTTGCTAGTTAATTTGTTCTTACTACGAATTGGTCTACCTTTGTGTTTCTCTATTTTTGGTTTCAGAGTAGATGTCGTGGCCGACAATCCAATTTCTCTTAGCTTCAATAGTATCACTTTCTTTTCCTCAGGCGTACTCGAATCAAAAAGTTTTTTCACATAAGAAAACTCGGGTGTATAGATTAATTCAAGTGACTCTTCAACTTGTGAAATATAGTTTAATTGTCTCCAATGCTCATCTACTAGTTCAATCGGGATTGGAAGACCATCAATGTGATATTCGTATATTTCATATGCATATGGAAGACCATATACTAGACGATTCAAATGGTCACAAGCGGAAGCATCCAAGCAACATAACTAATTTTTCCAATTTCTTCCCCAATCAAATCCAATGCAAAAAAAGATGTCTTACCTCGTAGATGTTTTAACAATGGAACTTGATATGCAGTCCGTACGGCTTCTAAACTTCTTTCAAAAGTGGCTTTTATTTCCATATGTTGTAGACACAGCATAACATCCATTTTCAACCATACAAAAGCAAATGTTGCTCTATACGTACCAAGATGTTTTTTGAATTGCGTATCGGAAGATTCAGCTCTAGTCGTTGTCCTATTATCATGGGTAGTTTATCAGGCATATAAAAATATTTTACTTGGTTAGCACTCGTTGGTAATTCTTCTTCCTCTCATGTGCTAGAAATGCATGAGCAATACTAAATGTTCGTCCCGTAGAAGTCATACCAACCATTTGTAGTAAAGGCATATTATACCAGTTTGTTTTATAAGTACAATCAAGCAAAAGAATGGATGAAAAACACTTATACAATACAGATGATTCCAGATGAGACCACATTATATTAAATGATCAGTTTCCATGTCAGACCTGTCAAAATACACATAATGCTTCTTCGTAAGCAATTTCATTAAATGTTGCATGGCAGATCTACATTCCATAACTGACAGCTGCATTTTATATTTGGCATTGTAGATGGTTTTCAAAGTTGATGTATTTTCTGAAAACAACTTCTTAATGGTTACTAACACCTCTCTTGGAGGAATGCCTGCAATACTCATGGCTTCTAAGATTTTTTTCTCTCCATGTCAATCAACCATGCCGCTTACGGATGTCCTTCTAAAGAATAAGGAAGTTCTTGATTATGTACTCCATTGATAACACATATATTCCACTTATCTTTGTCTAGATACACGCCCTTCAATCTAAAAGAACAATTGTATTTTCTACTGGCGCCAGCTCTGCTTCGCTTTACATTGTTTTCCTTGTTTATTGACTTTGCCATATGACTACAATAAAATTCAGTCCTTTCACACCCCAATTGCAACCCTGGTTTCCTTCCACGTCCTAATTTATCAGACTTTAGAATTACAACAAGGGTATTCAACTTTTTTCTGTTGTTTTACACCATCAGGCCAATGTACTCTGCGAATCAAATACCCGAAATCATATAGTTAAACAAAAAAATTAACATAATTTATTTTAATAACAACATTAGCGATTTTTTTAATGAATACTTACTTTGTCGCTTGTAAAATAATTTGTTAGATCAACACTTACGTCCTTTTAGTCATTCGATCGAACATCTTGCATCATATTGTGACAATCAACATATTTATCATCCGAAACTATAAGGGCATTCTCCAATTTATTATCATTCAAATTTTCAGTCGAACAAATGAAAAAAGTCAATGTCATCAAATTGTAAAACAAGACATGTAAGTGTATGGAGAAAAACCCTAAAAGTCAATAACCTACATTGTCATTCTCTATTACAACGTCACCAAATTTAATGTCCTCCAAGCTATCCAACGTAGCGGAAAAAGCATCCTAAAACGCAATAGAAAACCCTAACCAAAAAACATAATAATATAAAATAGAAAATAATAAAATCATGGGAAAACAAATCTAACATCTTTTTGATCTTCATCTTCCATCGTTTATTAAGAAAAAAAGAATATCTTCTTCTGGTAGGGTTTAGGGTTTGAAATTTTATAGAAGTACATATTTTTTTAACAAAAAGAGGTACAACAGTGAACAGCTAAATGAAGGAATATCCTGTGATAGTCAGAAATGTATAAAAAATAATCATCTGTATTAAATTTTAAAGGTGGCTAGTAGATTAAACAGGGGTGCCAATAGCAGCACATTTTATTCAGTACACTTCTTGCTAATTTTTATATATATATACACACACACAAAAAAGGGGCTTCGTCTATTAGCCCTTCGATAATTGCTGTTCGGCCCCATTAAAAAAATAAATTAATAATTCTAGTTTTGCCCTTTAATAAAAACCGTTGTCTCTAAAACATGTAGATGTTTGATGCTGAAGCAATTGAAATAACGTAGTTGTCATGAAATGTATAAATATAAGCCTGCTCCCCTCTGGCAATCAACATTACTTGAAACAAACTTTGAAAAAAATCAAAACCACGTTTCACTGTAGCGTTGAAAATGATCGAACATCGCTAGTATGTAGCAAGAAGAATAAGAAAACAACGTATGTCTTCGGCTTGGAATAGGTAAACCCACGTTTCCCATTACGTTGATAAAAGTGAAATAACCAGTTGTCAGGAATCGTGTAAACAGAAAGTTAAGTGTCTTTGGAAATCAATATGAATTAAAGACGACACTGAAAAAATTGAAATAACGCTAATATCGGGTGTCTGATATTATTAAACCACGCCTACCACGGGTGTTGTAATTGCCTAATCCATGATGGGGAGAGGCGTTGATATCCCAAAAACCACGCACGTTGATGTTATGCATTAATAATATCCCAAAAAATAGCACTGCCGGTCCGAAAAATGGCATTATCATTGACACATTTGTGTTGATATCCAAAAAAGGGCATGTGTTGTAATTGCCACATAAACATTATTAGCATTGTTATTGTAACATCCCGTGTCTAGTGTCCAAAAGCTTACCGCCACAGATGCAACAGTCATTCATAATACTAACTTCTAGTAACGACGGTAATGCTAATGGTATCCATAATATAAAAAGCACTTAAATATGAACGAAATCACGTATTAAAAAAATGATTATAGTGACTACATTTCAAGCAAAGTCATATCCAAGTTACAAAATCCCAAACGTATCGCAGGCAATTATCAACTACAATTTACAATAATACATCAAAAGTGACACACGACGATACCCCCTTGAATGATCAAAGCAATATATTCATATCTGACTTAATACAACGGAAACAAAATAAATGAATTCCAAAAATAGCTATCCGTCAACCATCTACTCATCTTCGAAAGCTTTATTCACCAAAAACTGCGAAAACCTAGAAACCTATATCCTCAGCCTACTCAAATCAATTTTGAGCACCCGAGAGTTTAAAGAAAAATAAAAATTTCGAGTCAGACGTAAAGTTTGGTATAAATAATAATGTTACATCTTGGTTACTGATATTGAGTGAGACCACGCCGCTTAGCAGAACATGTTTTCCCTCACTAATATCATTTTTCGAAACATATATTTTGCAAATCCTTTCCAACAACCAGACTGGTTAATCGAACTGATTATAATAATATAGCAAGTTCCGTTATGGTAAAAATAGGAAATAAATGGACTAACTATCCAAAATCTGGGCTAGCTGCCCTTAACTGGACTAACTGTCACAAAATTGATTATACCAAAACATCAATATCTTATATGCTAATAAATGGACTATCTGTCCAAAATAGGTAAAAAGTGGACTAACTGTCCTTAAAAAGTAGCAAGGCCCGTTATGCTAATAAGTGAATTATCTGTTCACAAACTGCGTTGACTGCCTTAAACTTGACTAACCGTCCTATGGACTGACTGTCCTCAAATTGGACTAACTGCCGAATTTAAATGGACTGACTGTCCTAATTTTCTTTGTACTGACTACCGTTTTAATTTTTCCTTGAAAACCTTTTCAAAATAATTTAGTCCATCAAATCATAAATATACATGAAAAATATGTCTTTAGCTTTACTCTAAGCTACTTTTTCCATGTTATATATACATTACCCAAAATAATGTTGATGATATTCAATAAGGATTAACCATCCTTTTAAATAAGTTAAACTCCTTTATAACTTAAAACACTTAGGCTATTCATTATATTCGAAACCTTTGTTTAAAAGCTTTAAACAATCCTTTCAAAATCATTGAAGGTAACTCCTTCGGAACTATTAAATGACGCTTTTGAAGTCATTAAAGATAACTCCTTCTAAACCATTGAAAGACCATTCGGTAAACATTGGAATAACATTTTCTTCTTTTCTTCGAAAGCTTCAAACATCAAACATCCTCCATTAAAACCTTTTAAATATTGCCTTTCAAAAGCATAGAAAAACCTTCCTTTTCAACCTTGAAAAACCCTAAGGAACCACCCTTTCGAAGCCATTCATAAAATCCTTTTGAAATAGTCAAAACAATCCTTTCAAAAGCAATTTGGGTTCAATTTAAAACATGTGGATATCTTTAAAACCATTCAAAGTTAACTACTTTGAAACTCCTTTTAAAAACGTTTCAATCAAAAACTTTGGACTATGGCTTTAAGTTAAGCAAAAGGATCAGAAACCAACAGAGTCAAAAGCAACTGCTTTGAAACTATTTTTAAATAAAGAGATGATGGTGTCGAAACCACCCCTTCGAAACCATTGGAGAGGAGGCAGATTTTAGAAAAAAAAACATTCCATTCGAAACAATCTATATCGAAATGTAGGAACAAAACAACTATAGGTTTGGACCTTGTTGAAAACAATCATTTAAAACAAGAGCGTAACTCAATCGAAAGAATATCTTTTAAACCATTTGACTTAGTTGAGAGCTAACTAAGCTTAAAGCAATTTAGTCAAAAGCAAGTAGACGTATTTTTCTTTAAAACTAAAATAATGTCTCATCCCTTTCGGAACCTATCGTTTCGACCCTATACATTTTGCCATCTTCCAATTCACTACGCACCAGTTGCCTGATACCATGTGCATTGGTTTCAACTGTGTCGAAAAGTTGTTTATTTGTACTTACAACATTGCTTTTGTACTTAACCTGCCTTATTTGTTGAAATCTGATTCGTTGCTAGATTTTTCTTTTCAAAGGTGCCGCCACCTTTCAATATTTAACAATTTAAACATTTTTATAAAAAGCTCCTTCTCCTTTGTAATTATATAAAACATTTAAGTCTTATACCTTAAATAATTTTATATAACCAATAATACACTTTGGAAAAATCTGGAAAAATTCAAAAAATCACTTTATATATGTTCTCTAACGTATAAAAATTTTAGATCCAAATAATTTATTATTTTCCTGTAAATAATTTATAATCCAAAATATAATTTTCTTTACTAGAAAATCATATTAAATCCACGAAAGTTCAAAAAAACTGAAAATTGAAACCTGTATCTAAACTATTTTTTTGAACATTCATAAAAATTCGCAAGGCAATTGGACATCATTTAATATGGTTTTCATCTCAAAACATGTCATAAAATCTATATGAATATTCATAAATTATCAACAAGTATATATATTCATTCTATCATTAAAAACATGGAAAATACTTGTAAAATATTCAGATTTGATCTTAAAACCGAAACCGATAAAATTTGAGATGTAAACATTATTTACCTTAGCTTTAGAGATTAAAGGAGCTTAAAATTTGGATGAATTTGATTTTGAATTAGCTTTTCCTTTAACTTTTCTTAATTCTTCTTTCTCTTTCCTTGTATATGGTGGCTGATCTTGTTTTATAAAAATTTCGAAGTGAAAATGAACGATATGTTATACATGGTTATGGGGTAATAATATAGGAATGGCATATTTTTCAATTTACACCTCCTCTAATTCGTTTTAAAACCTTCTTTAATTCGTTTGTTTTAAATGACGCGGCTACCTTAATTAAATTCGAATCTCAATCCTCTTAATCATCACATTATTTTATTTAATTTAACTGATTAAATATCCTAAATAATGTTACCAAAAATTTAGGTGTTACAGACTCCCCTCCTTAAAGAATTTCTCCCTTAAAATTACGATAAGGCAGACAATAAATCAAACAAAAAGGTAAAACTTACCATCAAACAAGTCAGGATAAGTATCTCTAATTCTACTCTCAACCTTCCAAGTGAAAATCCCTATCATCGTTACTCCACTAGACTTTGACTAATCTGACTGTCTTGGTTCTAAGCCTCTTCTCATCTCTCGCAACAATGCAAACTGGCTTCCTCACTGTGGTCAAGTGTGACGACCGGGCAATCCGTACCCTTTGAATCGACAATAATCCACACATGTCCGACCTAAAAAGCATAGACAAACGGAAAGTCAAGAGAAAGAAAAGAAGATAGAAGAAGAGAAGAGAAGAAAGAGAGAAGATATAACAAAACAAAACAATACAGAACCTCACATTGCAGCGGATAATATATAATATCATATCAATGATCTTTACAAAACAGAAACTGTATATATATTCACATCAATCAGAGTTCAACAATCAATCGTTAACTATCAGCCTGAACACTTGTAATAATCTGTCCTTACAAATGCCGATAATTTAAAACAACTAAGCAATGCAGCGGATAATCAAGCAAATATGGATGTACGAAAATGAAGATCTCCGGTTCTCCTGTTGAAGCTCCAAAAGCATCAAATCTAGACCTGTAAATATACTCGGTCTGACACGAGCATTGAAAGGGAAGAACGCCCGGATCAGTTTGGTAAACCAGCGTGAGAAACACACTCAACTGAATTTATTAAGTTACCAAACTTATCCTTTATCAAAACAAAAGTATCTAGTAAGACAAGTCCACACATAAACACGGACAAGTTTTTACCTTACAATAGCTAAAACATTTTTATATATCAAAACATTTGGTATTATTTCTAATGACATTCTTTTGAAATCACTTTTCAAATAAACTTATACAAATAAGGTATCAATACCTGGACTAAGTCTAACGGAATATAACCAGACTGGGTCAATGGAATATACCAAATGAAATATATGATACCAAAAAAGAGTAGCTGAAATGTTTGCAAGTCATTACAACTATTTTGGGAATACAATGAAAACCGTAAATCTCGTATTGGGATTAGATTTCCAACATGATAGGAAACTAGTGAAAAGATCAATCTTTATCCATAGCTTACGTCCATGACTCAAACGCCGTTGTACAACAACACAAATAGCTAAAAGTGGATGCAATCTGTGGATAACATCCAAGGACTTGGACTTCACGCATCCCTGCCATGAGGCTCAGAAGTATCTGGCACCTGGGGTTCAGAACATCTGATAACCCAAATCACTACAATCCGAAATGCGAGCATACATCTGACCATATAAAATCCCATCATAACTGGGGTATGAGGCTCGCAAGGCTACGATTACCTTTCACATATCAGATATCACATCACTTTGAATGCCACATGACCATTTCTGTTGACTACTAATTGCCTTCCATAAAAATACAATCTTAAGCTCATACGTCTCAAGAAGGGTGTTAAGCTAAGAGAAGTTGCCTTCTTCGCCACCATTGATGTATGTTTGTAAAACCAATGTACGTAATCTTTAGAAATGCAATGTCAGACAAACATCCATACAAGTTGTTCAGGAACAGAACAACCCGAAGGTACTTTCCTACCACATCCTGTCGGGAAATCCCTAGGATTAATAGCGAATAGTCCTTGCATTGGATATTTCATAATGTAGAGACCACTGCTACTTTATGCATATTGGGATTTTAACCCCAAACAATCAACAATCGGTCCCCCACTATGAAATCCGGAATATCAATATCATCACAAGCAACATGCACAATCGCCGCAGTCCGAAGTGGTTTTCAGATAAATCTGATCTCGATCTCTTCGCACCAACAACGCAAAATCGTTTCTCAACCTCACACAGAAACTAAGTCTCATAGACTTATCACGTCTCCAACTTTCAACTTGCTATCCTTCGGGCCAAGAAGGAAGCTCGATAGATTGGAGTAATACTCTACGCTATACGAATCAATACCCTCAACACAAAGGATAATCAAGCCTACACAGAAGTCTACGTACTAAGTGTACGACTAAATAGTTCCCACATCAAGTCGAGGAACTAAAATTTGGCTAAGTTTGATAGTCGGTTATTTAACTATCAAAGCAAACAAACAAATATTCAGCACTATATACAATAACTGGGCCCTTTTATTAATCTTTTATTGATTAAATCACTTGCCAAATATTCACTTTAATTTATCTTTAAAAGGATATAATCTCAAAACCATTTCAATATTTCAACATTGGAAAATTTTCCATATACTTATTTACTAATAAGTAATTCACAATTCACTTAAATTTCAACACTTAGAAAATATTACATATACTTAAATCATAATTAAGTATATATTTTATTCTTTAAGGAAAGCATTCTCTTCAAATATCTTTTATTTGGGTCAAAATGAATGTTGCGTAAAACATTGTTACGACAACCCAAAATCTATAGTATAGGAATTCAAAAATAAGATAGATATATAAACCCCAATACTATATAAAAACATTTTCTTTCGAAAATCATTTACTATAACAACAATGTTATAGTCCATCATTTCCTTATTTCTCAAAAACATCTATTTCAACAATGAATGTTGAAATCTATGGTTTCGATATTCAACACATTTTAAAACAACATTAAATTGTTTAACTCCATTTAAAAGATCACTTTCAAAAAGTTTACTTAATTTCAAAATATTATTCACTGTCCAAAATCATGAATATAGTTCGTTCACCAAATTCTATATTTCTACACATTTGATTTTAAAGTAAAATCCACTATCCAAAATCGTGGATTTAATACCTAATCAAATTTATTACTATTTCTCTTTTATTAAAGGATTATCCAATGTCCAAAATTATGGATATAATTCCTTTAATAACGATAATAATTAACTTATCAAATTCAATTGGTTTCGGATTTATAAACAATCTTTATAAATTCCATTGCAATTTATAAAAATTTAAATTTATAAATTCCTTTATTTACCAATTCTATATATGTCTTACTTCTATTCCAAAGTCCAATTTATAAGTTAATTACTTATAATCCATTTATTTACAAAATCTATTCACTTTATAACTTCACAATTATAAATCTTATTTACTTATAAAAATCCATTTATAACTTCATTTTAAACACTTTCAAAACGCCTTTATAATTTGATCACTTTGATTTTTAAAAATTCAATTTTTTATAAATCATATATATAAAACCATTTATAATAATTCAAAAATCTCCATTTATACTATTTCACAAAACAGTTAACTTCATATTTCAAAAACCATATTTCAATTATATTTCCTAAAACATCATAATGTTTATAACATAAAAATTATAACATTTATTTATTTAAAGTAAATCCATTCCTTTAACACTTCAAAATTTAACAGAACGTATATTTTCAAAATCACTTTGAAAATCCTTTTTCAATTTAAAAATCATCACTTTAATATTTTTAAATTATCAAAATAGGCCCAATGCTGCAACAGCACTAAATACAACAATTACGACATCCAAAACATCATATATCATATGATAACATAATATATAAAAATATCTGTAAATAAATCAATACTGGTGAGGAATCCAGTTGGATCCCTCCAACTTGTCACTTGCAACAAATATACATTACAACGTCCGCTTCGAGACTGACGTGCGCATAAAGAGTCATCCGCTCATACACGGGAACGTGTAGGGTCATCTGCTCCACTAACCAGGTATATATCCAAATACCAATCAATATATAGATATTATATCATCCAAACAATCATCAATCATCATAAATAATATTTAATTTCACTTATATAATAATATCAGTGAGTCAGAAAGAGTGAGTTGTGCTCACATTGCCTGTAGTTGTCGCGATAGCGATTTATTCTGATTAAAATTGAACAAGCGTTTAATTCCAAACAAAATTTTCACTAGCTTAAATAAATCCCAATCTAGCTCCATAATGTAGTGCTCGTCAATAAAAACCCAACGGAATTCGTTTCGTGCGAAACGGACCTCGTATGAAAAAGTTACGCAATTTTAAAATTTATTCGAATTAATATATATATATATATATTTCAATTTTTTTTTATTTTTTTTCCACAAACCATCCTGGCCATTCAATTTCTCAACCTCAGATCTGGGCCGCCCCTTCTTTCATCTTCCCTCTACGTACATCCTGGTTAATCATGAATGCAAGCAACCCATATAGCCGATCTACATCCCATTGCCACGACCTCCTCACTTGATTCGGACGCTGCCATTTCGAAGCCCTATGCGAGCACCTCCTTCGGCTATAACATCAGGGAGCTCAGCCTCCTCCATGCATAGATAAACACGCCCAAACACGTGAAGAACGCATGCCCCTAGCTCCATGATTGTTGCGCCGTTTTAGATCGTACCCGTTGGATTGAACGATCTCGTCGAGCTCTACAAATTGTTAGTTGGAAGTTTTAGCTATTAGTCGACGAATTTGGAGAAAAAGAGGTAGAAAGCACATGAAATTTTGGCCATTAAATCAAAGCCGACGGCCAGGGTTTTGGAGAGATAGGGTTGTGAAAAGAAAATATTTTGGTCTTATATAGAAAATTTGACGACACTATTCATCTTAAAATTCTTTGGACTCAAAACAAAGCGTGCTGCCTGGCGTTTATAATGTTTTACCACTCCGAATGCAATGGATTATATATCGGCAGCCAATTTGATCGTATTTAGAAGATAGATTTTTGAATCGACTATTTAAATTTAAAATTCGCTTAAACAGATTTCTACGTTTTAGCTTGTCCCGGACAAACTGTAAATCCGATTGACACGAAATTTGAAATCTAATAATCAGATAACATTACAGATCCAATGAAACTAGTTTTGCCAAAATCCGAGACTGTTTGAAAAATGACTATTTTTACTCGTCAATTAAATATTAAAATATCCAGTTTTTACAATTTAACTTTTAATTCAATTTCAAAAGTTCTGTAATATCATTCTAATTCAAATAGAATTTAATTCAACTTTATAAATCATTTTTATTCACTTTAAATTCAAATATCAATTATTTATGTAATTTCAATATTAAATTAACAATTTAGTTATCTAATTAAATCACTATATTCGAAATATTATTTATTCAGCTTATAAACTTAACTTTTAGATATTTAAAATTAATTAAATATAGAATTTTGAATGACTGAAATTCTAGGTCGTAACATTCTCCCCTACTTAAAAGAATTTCTTCATCGAAATTACCAAGTAAGAAAAAGTCACAAAATCCATTAACTAAACTCTTATAAAAACTTTTCTAAGTTTTCCAAATCCATATATAGTTATCTTTTCAAAACCAACTAATATCGTTTAACTTTTATAACTCAAAATCAAAATTATATTTATCACAAATTTTCCAAAAACTTCCAACACCTCAAATTTTCAAAAAAAAAAATTCGCCAGCATCTCCTTTGCGCGGTTCGATCATAGTAGAATCACAAACATATATATATATATATATATCACAAATATACGTATCATCTCAGTGATGAGGCATTCCGAAGGGAAAAAAATATAAAAGTACGATATGTAATCCGAGATATGTACCTCATATATTATTAGCGAGCATATGCGGCTAATATAGCATGAAAGCGAGCTCCAAATGCGAAGCAAGCGCCGTACGCACCTACTAAACACTCAACAGCAATGAGAAACATGTATATATGAAAGTAATATCAATATATAACTTATACCAATATAACTACTATATATGCCAATATAGCAAATGCAATCACCACAACAAATCTAACCATCAACCAGCTTTCATCCAACTAACATCCATAACCAAATCAATACACTTTCACTTCTCATTAATATTTACCAAATTGGTTTTCAATTTAATCACATTTGATTCATTAACATTGGATTTACTAACATTCATTCATTCATATTTAATTAGTTTACATTCACTAATTCATATTCAAGTTTGTTTACTTCGAAATTAAATAAAATTCAATTCTGTTTAGATTCACTTAACTTCCAATTTGAATTCAACTATTTAGCTTCCAATTTCGTTAATTCAATTTCATTAACACTTAATAAATTTCTATTCAATCAACTAGCATCCATCTAAAAAATAATGCATAGCCAACATTTACCAAATTAATTTACTTTACATTCATTCAATTTGGTTCAACACTTTTAATTTCAAATTGGTTTAACATTCAATTGACTTTCATTCAATTATTCAATTCACAACTTCTTAACTTAAGTTTTATTCAATTCTTAACAACAACATTTTCAAATCCATGTTTATTCCCTAATTCACTTTTATTAATTTACTTCGATACCAAAATCAACTTCATTCAACATTACTTAAGTTATGTTTCATTTCAACTTCATTTACCTTCGCTTTCACTATACAACTTAAGTTTGTCTCTAATTCATTTCAAATTCTTTTTTATTTAACTTTTACTTAAGTCAAATTTCATTCTGCTTTTCAAATTTAGATTTTTTTTGCCTAACCAAAAGTGTTTAACCATTTTGACAATTGGTTTTACTTATATTTTCTCATTTTATAAGTTATACAACTTAATTATCTAAACTTCCAAATCCATATTATATAATCACTTATCTAATCCAATTAAAATTCAATTCAATTTAACCTTCCTTAGTTAAATTTCAAATCATATAATTCATTTACTAACTCAAATTCCTTTCAACTCTACTAAAGTAAATTCTTACTTCATGTCCAAAAATAATTTCACTTATATTTATCAATTACAACTTGGATTTTAAATCAAATTTGTTTATCATAACACAACTTCAATTTCAATTTACTATGGTAGCAAACCTATCACATAGAAACTCGAAAATGATATTGATGATGCTGTAGTCATCACCGTTATTATTTTCCAGCAATAGTAGTGAATTCAGTGCTTTGTATTCTTTTTTAAAATAATTACTTTTATTTTTATAAATCAGATTTATAAACTCTTTTACTTATATAATTTCACTATTTTACTTTACTTATATTATTTCAATTCACTTAT
This sequence comes from Allium cepa, assembly GCA_030765085.1. Lineage (NCBI taxonomy): Eukaryota > Viridiplantae > Streptophyta > Magnoliopsida > Asparagales > Amaryllidaceae > Allium > Allium cepa. Next base: position 376,939,384 of record CM060942.1, on the reverse strand, counting down.
ATAAGATTCATTTCAAATTCATTTATCTTATCTAGATTTGTAACAATATAACCTCTTTTACTTTTGAAAAACAACTTTCAAATTTAATAGGATTCAAATTTTCAAATTCTTAGTTAAATCCATTTTTTAATTATAACTCGTATTTATAAATATATTCATGCTGTTTCATTTCTTATATATAAGATTATTTCATAATTGCAAATCATATTAATTATAATTCCATACTTATAATTCATTTGCTTATATAATTCATTCTGTTACAATTGTTTTTTTATTAAGATTATTCAAATAGCTTTTATAGACTTATATATATATTTATATTTTCAAACATTCAAACAATTCATTTATACACACTTTGATAATTCCAAAAAAATTATTTCCTTAATATATAAAATATAATCGAGGTAAAATTATTTCATTTACCCAATTTAAAATAATACCATGTTGACTTGCCTCGTTTAAGTGTTCGAAAATCCCTATCGATAATATGGCTTCTCGTGTAACAACCAGAATTCACAACAGCTCAACGGATAAGCAAACACAATATAAAACATTTTTATATCACTAACAAATACGCGCTCATATATATAATACACTTAAACTCAATGTACGGTGCTACTGTCCCTATCTATACTGAGTACACATCAAAGCTTATGAATATACAAAATCTAAGCTCAGATGCCAAATGTGACGACCGGGCAAACCGTACCTTTTGAATTGACAATAATCCACACATGTCCGACGCAAAAAGCACAGATTGACGGAAAGTCAAGAGAAAGGAAAGAAAAGAGAAGAAGAGAAGAGAAGAAAGAGAGAAGATAGAACAAAACAGAACAATACAGAATCTCACATCATAGTGGAAAATATATAATATCATATCAATGATCTTTACAAAATAGAAACTGTATATATACACACATCAATCAGAGTTCAATAATCAATCAACAATTATCAACCTGAACAGTTATAATAACCTGTCCTTACAAATGCCGATAATTTAAAACAACTAAGCAATGCGGCAGATAATCAAGCAAATATGGATGTGTGAAAATGAAGATCTCCAACTCTCCTGCTGAAGATCCAAAAGCATCAAATCTAGACCTGTATATATACTCGGTATGACCCGAGCATTAAAAGGGAAGAACGTCCGGATCAATCTCGTAAACCACCGGGAGAAACACACTCAACTGAATTTATTAAATTACCAAACTTATCCTATATCAAAACAAAAGTATCTCGTAAGACAAGTCCACACATAAACACTGACATGTTTTTACCTTACGATAACTAAAACATTTTTATATATCAAAACGTTTAATATTATTTCTAATAACATTCTTTTGAAATCACTTTTCAAATAAACTTATTCAAATAAGGTATCAATGCCTGTACTAAGTCTAACGGAATATATCCGGACTGGGTCACGGAATATACCGAACGAAATATATGACACCAAAAAGGGGTAGCTGAAATGTTTGCAACTCTTTACAGCTATTTTAGGAATACAATCAAAACCGTAAATCTCTTATTGGGATTGGATTTCCAACATAATAGGAAACTAGTGGAAAGATCAATCTGTATCCTTGGCTTACGTCCATGACTCAGACACCGTTATACAACAACACAAATGGCTAAAAGTGGATGCAATATGTGAATAATATCCGAGGACTCGGACATCGCGCATCCCTGCCATGAGGCCCAGACGTATCTGGTACCTGGGGCTAAGAACATCTGATAACCCAAATCACTACTATCCGAAATGCGAGCACACATCTGACCACATAGAATCCCATCATAACCGGGGTGTGAGGCTCGTGAAGCTACGATTTCCTTTCACATATCACATATCACATTACTTTGAATGCCACACGGCCATTTTCGTTGACTACTAATTGCCTTCCACAAAAATACAACCCTTAAGCTCATACGTCTCAAGGGGGGTGTTAAGCTAAGAGAAGTTGCCTTCGCCGCCACCATTGATGTACATTTGTAAAAACCAATGTACGTAATCTTTAGAAATGCAATGTTAGACAAACATCCATACAAGTGTATGACTAAATAGTTCCCACATCAAGTCGAGGAACTAAAATTTGGCTAAGTTTGATAGTAGGTTATTTAACTATCAAAGCAAACAAACAAATATTCAGCACCATATACAATCACTGGGCCCTTTTATTAATTAAATCACTTGCCAAATATTCACTTCAATTTATCTTTGAAAAGATATAATCTCAAAACCATTTTAATATTTCAACATTGGAAAACATTTCCATATACTTATTTACTAATAAGTAACTCACAATTCACTTAATTTTCAACACTTAGAAAATATTGCTTATACTTAAAATCATAATTAAGTATATATTTTATTCTTTAAGGAAAACATTCTCTTTAAACATCTTTTATTTGGGTCAAAATGTACGTTGTGTAAAACATCATTACGACAACCCAAAATCAATAGTATATGGATTCGAAAATAAGATAGATATATAAACCCCAATACTAAATAAAAAAATTCTTTTGAAAATCATTTACGATAACAACAATGTTATCGTCCATCATTTCCTTATTTCTCGAAAAGATGTTGAAATCTATGTACTGATATTCGACACATTTTAACTTCAAATCATTTAACTCCATTTAAAAGACCACTTTCACAATGTTAACTTAATTTCAAAAGATTATTCATTATCCAAAATCGTAAATATAGTTCGTTCACCAAATTCAATACTTCTACACATTTTATTTTAAAGTAAAATCCACTATCCAAAATCGTGGATTTAATACCTAATCAAATTTATTACTATTTCACTTTTATTAAAGGATTATCCACTGTCCAAAATCATGGATATAATTCCTTTAATAACTATAATAATTAACTTATCAAATTTAGTTGATTTCGAATTATAAAACAATCTTTATAAATTCTATTTCAATTTATAAAAACTTCAATTTATTTTATTTACCAATTTTATATATATCTTACTTATATTCCAATGTCCAATTTATAAGTTAATTACTTATAATCCATTTATTTACAAAGCCCATTCATTTTATAACTTCACAGTTATAAATCTTATTTACTTATAAAAATCCATTTATAACTTCATTTTAAACACTTTCAAAATTCCATTATAATTTCGTCACTTTGATTTATAAAAATTTATTTTTTTATAAATGTTATATATAAAACAATTTATAATAATTCAAAAATCTCCATCTATACTATTTCATAGAATAGTTAACTTCATATTTCAAAAATCATATTTCAATTATATTTCCCAAAACATCATAATGTTTATAACATATAAATTATAACATTTAAATAAATCCATTCCTTTGACACTTCAAAACTCAACAAAACATATATTTTCAAAATCACTTTGAAAATCCTTTTTCAATTTAAAAATCATCACTTTAATATTTTTAAATTATCAAAATAGGCCCAATGCTGCAACAACACTAAATGCAACAATCACGACATCTAAAACATCATATGTCATATGATAACAAAATATATAACAATATCTGTAAATAAATCAGTACGGGTGAGGAATCCAGTTGGATCCATCCAACCTGTCACCTACAACAAATATACGTACTAGAATATATGTACAATGTCCGCTACGAGGCAGACGCGCATACAAAGGGTCATCCGCTCATGCACGGGAACATATAGGGTCATCTGCTCCACTAGGTAGGTATATATCTAAATACCAATCAATATATATATAATATATCATATATCATTCAAACAATCTTCAATCATCATAAATAATATTTATTCTCACTTATATAAAAATATCAGCGAGTCAGAAAGAGTGCGTTGTACTCACATTGCTTGTAGTTGTCGCGATAGCGATTTATTCCGATTAAAATTAAACAAGCATTTAATTTCAACCAAAATCTTAATTAGCTCAAATAAATCCCAATCTAGCTCCATAATGTGGTGCTCATCAATTCAAATCCAACGCAATTTGTTTTGTGCGAAACGGACCTCGTATGAAAAAGTTACGCAGTTTTAAAGTTTATACGAATTAATATATATATATATAAATTTCAATTTTCTTTTTTATTGTTTTTTCACAAACCATCCTGGCCGTTCAATTTCCCTACCTCAGATCTGGACTGCCCCTTCTTTCATCTTCCCCCTACGTACACTCCAGGTTAGTCACGAATGCAAGCAACCCATATGGCCGATCTACATCCCATTTCCACGACCTCCTCACTTGATTCGAACACGATCAGACGTTGCCATTTCGAAGCCCTATGCGAGCACCTCCTTCGGCTACAACATCAGGGAGCTCAGCCTCCTCCATGCATAGATAAATGCACCCAAACATGTGAAGAACGCAGGCCCTAGCTCCTTGATTGTTGCGCCGTTTTAGATCGTAGACGTTGGATTGAACGATCTCGTCGAGCTCTACAAATTGTTGGTTGGAAGTTTTAGCTATTAGTCGACGGATTGGAGAAAAGTGGCAGAAAGCACATGAAATTCTGGCCATTAAATCAAAGGCGGCGGCTAGGGTTTTAGAGAGATGGGGTTTGTGAAAAGTGAAAATATTTTGGCCTTGTATAGAAAATTTTTGAACTCAAAACGAAGCTTCTCGCCTGGCGTTTGCAATGGTTTACCCCTATTCCAAATGTAATGGATTATATATCGGGAGCCAATTCGATCGTATTTGGAAGACAGATTTTCGAATCGACTATTAAAATTTAAAACTCACTTAAATAGATTTCTATGCATTTTAGCGTGCCTCGGACAAACTGTAAATCCGATTGACACAAAATTTGAATTCTTACAATAATATAACATTACGGATCTACTGAAACTGGTTTTGTCGAAATTCGAGACTATTTGAAAAATGGTTATTTTTACTCGTTAATTAAATACTAAAATATTCAGTTTTTACAATTTTACTTGTAATTCAATTTCAAAAGTTCTGTAAGATCATTCTAATTCAAATGGAATTTAATTCAACTTTATAAATCATTTTTGTTCACTTTAAATTCAAATATCAATTATTTACGTAATTTTAATAATAATTTAATTATCCAATTAAATCATTATATTCGAAATATTATTTATCCAACTTATAAATTGACTTTTAAATATTTTAAATTAATTAAATATACGAATTTCAAATGACTGAAATTGTGGGTCGTTGCATCAAGTCCAGTTCTACCACTAAATTGTCTTGCATAGTCGGTGCAATAGTGGTTTCCGGGTCTCTAACACACTTTTTGAAATGAGAAATATGAAAAACATCGTGAACGCCTTCCAAATTGCTCGGTAACTCAAATCTATATGCGAGCTACCAATCCTCTCAATAATAGGAAAAGGTCCAACGAACCTCGGCGATAACTTCCTCGATTTCTCAAATCTAATCGCGCCCTTCATCGACGAAACCATGACGAAAACTTGGTCCCCAACTGAGAACTCTAAGTCCTTCCGTCTCTTATCTTCATAATTCTTTTGCCTAGACCGGGCCTCCTTCATTCCAGCCCGAATGACCTCGATCTTTTATGTAGCCTCTCTAACCAAATCCAAACCAAGAATTAACCTATCTTCGGTCTTCAATCAACACACGGGAGATTTGCATGGCCTTCCATACAAAGCTTCAAATGGTGCCAGCCCAATACTAGTCTGATAACTATTGTTATGCGAAAACTTGACTAAATGTAGATGGTCCTCCTATGATCCATCGAAATCTAGAACATAAGCTCTTAGCAAGTCTTCCAAAACATTGTTTGATAACCCGGATTTTTGGATAGCTGTTAATTGGAAATTAACAGATTTTAACTATTGAAACGCTGATTTATAAGTGAACAAATAAATGTTGAATTAAATATCTGGAAATGATGAATTTATAGTAAATTAATAAATATATAAATATTTATGTGCAAACTTTATAATATTGAAAATTTTAAGTGTGTTCGTATACAAGTATATAAGTGTGTGTTATATATATATATATGTTTTGTGAATGGAAAGCATTGATTTAAATTCAATGTATTAAATTTTAAAAGGGTATTTAAAGTTAAAATGGTCAAAACACTAATGATAAATCTTTATATATATAGCTATTATTTGAAATAGTAATAACTTAAGTAATGATTAATATTTTAAGTTTGAAATAAGATTTAATAAAAAGGTTTAATACACTTTCTTTTACATTTGAAATAAAGATATTTTGTATAAATTTAAAATATAAACATAAATTAATAAACACATAACATTTGAATATATAAAACATATGTATATATATAAATTAAAAAATATAATATATAAATAAATTTTATAAAAATAATTATAATATGCAAATTTACAAGTGTAAGCCCATTTAAAATACAATTTGACATTTGTTAGATAATAATAAAAGATTTAAACATTTGTAAGCTTCATATAACATGCACAAATACAAGTGTCGTGATTTAATTTATTATTTTCTTTTTAAAAATAGCAAAACATTCCTATATAAACATCTCTACTTCTCCAAAGTTCATTCTTTCTTCATCTTTCATTTTCAAAGAACTACAAATCAGAAAAAGAAAGAACATCAAAATTAAAATCTGGAAGTGATAAATCAGAGAAACCAAAACCTGAAAAGAAAACAAAGGGCAAAGATGAACTCAATCAAAACAAACTTTTCAAAATCTCGAACCTGGAAGCAAAATCAAACTGAAGCAATCAAAAGCATGCAAGTTCAATTCAATTTTATCAAGAAAGCTAACAATTCAAAGATTCCAGATCATCCCAAACAAGTTCAGATCAAAGTTTAAGTTCAAAACAAAATTTCCAGTTTTCAAAATTTATTTCCGGGCTCTGCTTCTTCAACCATGTGAGTAAAACTTCACTTTTAAACTAAATCCTCTATATTTACCTATGCTTGTGATAATGGACGAGATTTATAACAACCCGCAAATCCGTACCCCTTGAGTCAACACTATTCTACATCAATTAACTCAAGTGGAACAGAAATACAAACCATTAGGGTTAAAGAAGAAGAGATAGAAGAAAGAAAGAACTAAACAAAATCAGAACCTAATTATTACAGCGGAATAAAATATAATACTCAATAATAGAGCTTTATACAAAATGAAAACTTTATCTGTTTTATACATCATAGCATTGGAGTATCTCATACAAACAACATTTACCAGTCAAACAATTCCATACAATTCACAGCGGCAGATATATATATATATATATATATATATATATATAAGTACGAATAATACGTCTCGGACTCCAGCTCCTCTCTTGCTCCATAGCATCCTGTCCTGAACATATAATACTCGGTCTGACCCGAGTATTATAATGAAATAACATCCGAGTCAGTCTGGAATACCGGCTGATAATAATGCATCCAAATTGATTATTAAATTTTCAAAAATCCTTTTGAAAATAAAAGCATCTCGTAAGACCACGCACAAATAAACATGTCGGGTTTTTACCGTACGATAGCAAAAACACTTTTATAGAAATCCTCTGATATTATAATAGGGCCTATATACAAATACTAATAAAATAGCCGAAATTGTTACATGTATAAATTCTAGCTACTAGCTACAGAGTGGGTAATACAAACAAAACTCGTAAAAGGCTCGTAGGGGGAATGGATTTCCAATAATGACTAGGCACTAGGGTACCACCTGTCACAGTACCTGGTCTAGATCAGAGTACTGAGGACCATGCCCGATCCCCTGCAACACAAGGCCCGTACTACCCCTTATTGGAGAGTCCCGAGTAAGATCACCTCGCGGTTGGGATCAACAACCGCACCACTAAGCCGAAATAAAAGGGACATGTAGACAGGAATGACCTTACCCGGAAATGGATGCTGCCCACCAAGCCTTGCCGCATATCCCCTGATTTTCAGTCATTCCCGGTTGATGAGGCTTTAGGCTAAGCATTACCTTTTAAAACGTTTCACTTAGAATGCCCATCGCCCACCTGACGATGTTCCGAAAGCATTCGTCCATACAAATCCGTCCCGGGTTCGAACGGAACCGAAGGCACTACTCCTACTACATCCATTTGGAAATATCCTCAGGATTCGACTAGCCCTTACACTTCACTGCTCCATCTTCGACTCCGAACACGTTTTTCCATGAAATGTACAAATCAGATCGAAGTGGTTTTCGAGAAATAAATCTCGATCCCGGTCTCTTCGAAACGATCAACGCATTTGTCCAATATTGATAGTCGGTGATTTAACTATCAATTAACATTCATAAACATCCATCACAAAATAAATAATTGCCCAATTATTTATTTCCTCAAAAATATCTTTACGAGATATAATTCCATTTCAAAACCCATTTGAAATATTTTTCAAATCCAATTCTTCCTATGGAATAGATTTCCAAATCTTTACTTCCTCTGAAAAACATCCAAGTACGAAAATTTATGGTTTAAAATAATTTAAATACTTTATTCTTGAAAATACGTTTAAACGTTCATATTTCAAACTTCTTACAAACTTGATTTAAAAAATATATATACCATTAGAAATAACTTGAATAAAACTGCTTAATAAAATATAAACTATTATCTTTAAAATAACATTAAGTCATACTTAATTTAAATAAAGTTATGAAACTCTATACAATTTTTAAATAATACTTTGATTGATTATCTTTAAAATAGAACCATTTTATGAAATACAAATAATAATAATAATAATCTTCAAAACATAATTCTAATTGCCGTTTAAAAATAATTACTTTTATAACTACTTTGATATCTGTTCACTTATAAAATTCTTACAACTTAAATAATTTCTTTAAAACCATTCTTTAATATAACTTCAAACTCTGACGTTTCAAAAATCTATTTTAGAAATGTACTTGGTTTTTCAGGAAAATACTCTTCTATCTTAGAACAACCAAGGAATTCTTTTTTTATCAATCCAACACGTTTTATCCCAATTCAATTTTATGTTCATCCCTTAAAATTCCTTCCATACTTTAAAAAAAATTGCTCCTTTTATTTTTAAAGACATTGCTATTTCCCGGAAATCATTTCCGACATATGTTTAAAATATTTAAAATAAAGCTTCTAGAAATTATTTAATTGAAAATAATACTCAAGGAAATATATAGGGGTTTCCTAAGTATTTTAAATAAAATTTATTTTTTAAAAATAAAGTTATTAAATTAAATATTTATATTATAATTTCTTGGAAAACTCAATACTACTTTACCTGTTAAAAATAATAAATACCATAATTACAAATCAAATATTTGCTTTCACTTAAAAACATTTTTAAAAAATATTTCTTTCTAAAATATTCTAAAACATACTTAAACTGTAAATTTATAATTTGAAAGCTTAAAAACAAAATAAAATTTTCAGGAGAAAGCACGCTTCCCATTCTTTTAAAAATAAATCTCGCTATTCTTTTAAGCAATTCACTTTTCCTCTATAGATCACATTTCCAAACATTTCAAATTATCAACCAAATTTCTTGAATTTAATTCCTTTTAAATTCTTTACTTAGGAATTTCTTTATATCCTTTAAACCCAATTCATCTATTTATATTTAAAATTTTCAAGTTGTATCCACCCAACCACAGCACAACACAATTTAAATTTAATTCATTACAGCATATAAATAAAACACAGCATAACAAGATCTAAACAAATTATCACAGAATAATAAATAAGATATATCACATAATATAAATTAATTTTTATTTGTCAGGGGTCCAGTTGGATCCCTCCAACCTGTTTTCCCTGCATCCACAGATATTAGCACAACAATATATATCGATTCAATTTGATAATAATTATCATATTCAACCAATCAAGCAATCATTTAGATATTGACTATTTAAATTAACCACTATTCCAGATGTGAGTGAGTTAAACTCACCTTGGGTTTTCGACGAGCATTCAAATTTAAATTAAATCGAACGGCGTTAGATTAACCTAAATTTTTACTTGCTCGAAAAGATTCCAGAACTGCTCCACTGCGTAGTACGTGTCTCTGCGATTCCGGCGTCACCAGTTTCGTCTGAATCTGACAACGTACGTACTAGATATGAATTTTCAAAGTTTAATTACTAATTTAAAAACAATTTCTTTTAAATTTAATTTTTATTATACCCAAACAATCTCAGCCGCAAGATCTGGAAACCCACATCAAAGCCGCACGTTTCCATCTTCCTCACGTACGCTATTACAGTCAAGGCCGAACCCAAATTCGCTAATTAGGGTTAACAACCGCGACCACCACGGCGATCTCGGCGACGATCCAAGACCTCCCCCTCGAAGCTCATCCCACACTCTCCCTTCAGCCGAAGCAGCGCCGAGCTCGGTCACCTTCTCCACCATGGTGACGAGCTCGAACGCAAGCCACACGGTGCAAAATTGCACCTCCAAACGACGACTACTGTAACGACCCGTAAATTTCAATAATTTAATTTGTTTATTTAATAGGATTTCTAATTTAAATTTAGGAAGAAACAGAAATCTTATATATTTATAGGAAAGAGAATGTTAAAATTTGATGTATCAAGGGAAATTAAAATTTACAAATTGAATTATATATTGCAATTAATTGAAATAGTGGAAATTGTTGCAATTGGATATAAGGTTAGAAATAAGTAAATAAAGGCAAGTATTGAATTCATCAATGATTTTTTTTAGTACAATCCCTTTTTATTAACTATTGTAAGGTGTTAATTAATTGAAATGGAAAATTTGACAATAGATTCAATTTGCATGTTGGATAATAAATTGCAATAACTAAAGTTAGTAATTAATGGGTTAAAGGGAATACCAATTTACTCATAAAGTGAATATAAGTGAATGTAACAAAATAAATAGGAAACAATAATTATTCATAAGTGATGGTTGATGTAAAAGGAATAATTAATTGGATTTAGAATCTTAATTTGTATGTGTGCATATATTTATGATGGAGAATAAAAGGGTAAAATAATAATATACAAGTATATTAAACGTTATATTAGTGGGTTACTAGTAAATTCCCTCATTACCAAAAAAAATGCCTTGATGATAATTAATGACATATCGGAAAAGAGTAAATGTATTCATTTGAATATTAATTGAAATTGGATAGGGGTTTTAAGTAACAATGTTAATGCAAGGTAATTAATGATAAATTTAAGTAAATAATAATGAATAGCGATTAATTCAGAATTTGTAACACATATTATAAATTACCTGCTTATTTGTTAATAAGATTAAAATTTGAAATAAGTGATAATACAATAAATGAATGTTACACAAACTGAAACTGAAATAACGTTCGTTTAAATGTTGAGTAATTATAGGGTCGTAATTATTATAAGCGTTACTTTAAAAATTTATGTTTAATTGTGAAATTAATACAAGATAGTAATTTGGGTAATAAAAGGTATAAAACTAAGAGATATATTGCAGAGAATATTTAGTTGTAATTAATATATTTGACATATATAATAAGTGATGATTTAATAAAAACCAATACGCTGTAAACAACAAACTTATAAATGTGGGATTTAGAGTTTGACAACAATTATTATGAGCTATATATATATATATATATATATATTTAGTTCATTCAATTTAATTTGTAAATCATTGAAATAAATGTTACGTTTAAATAATTTAGGTAACAATGGAGAATAACGTAAATAAATTCTTCTTTAAATGATGGTTAGTGTATATAAAGAATGTAGATAAAGCTTTATAAATTGATTTGAATCTAAATTTAATGAAAGGATAAATTGGAATTAAATGGATTAAATGTTTGAAGTTTACGTAAACTTTAATTTAGAAAAAAGGGTAGACATTTATGTAATAGAGTATGAATCTATTATTAAGTTTATTTATAAAATGACAGTTGGGTAAATGAAAGGGTGCAAAAGTAAGCTTGTCAGTATATTGAAGTAATGTATGATAATAGGTTTAATTGAAATAAATGAAAAATTAACATCTAAATATTACGTTAATAGGAAGTAATTGTTCTACTTATCATTTCATTCATTTAGCCCATTTTGAAACTTAATCAATAGAAATTAATGTAATTGAAAATTTTCAATTAATAGGAGAGAGAATACTAATTGTAATAGGTGCAATTAAAAGCAGCTTATGTTTTGTGAAATATAAGGAAAGTTTTGATTTAATGAAAAAAAAAATTTACATCAATAAAATGAATGTTTCATCTGTGAATGTAGGTTTAGTTAATTTAAATAAAAAATAGAAAGATTGATTTTATAGAAAGAAATATATGTTTATTTGAACTGTGTTTAGCTTACAGACTGATTACAAGAATAGGAAAATAATCTATTTATTACTCTTGTGTATAAACAATTTTTCTATTTTTTTATGCATTTTAGTTATCTGTTTTAAAATTTAACCTTGTAAGTGATTGCAATTAATGTAGTTCAAATATTTCAATTAAAAGGAAAGAAAACGGTGATTTCAATTAATAGATTTAATAAAAAAAAACGCGCGGTCTGTGGTAAACAAAAAGGGTGTTCAATGGTAATAAGAGATCATTTTGGGAAAAACAAATCAAATGTTTCATTTTTAAGGTAAGTGTAAAAATTTTTTATGCATAGACAAAAACCCAAATGCGTAGAAATTCGAATATTACTTGAGTTAATGAAGTAATTTTGGTGTGTTTAGGGTTAACAAAATTTATTAAGTAAACAATTGTTTTGAAATTTGAATTCTAAAAGTTTGTTTACAGTATAGAGTTAGTCCATTCGTTCCCTTTCTAATTAATAATTGCCTCTTTTTAATACTTGCTACTTTTAAAAAGGCTGTTCATATTTACTATATTTCAAAACCAAGTTTGTTCATATTTACTTTATTTCTTTCCATTCATTTTCCAACTTCATTTTTCTGCAAGGTCATTTCATTTATTTCTAATTAATAGCGGTCTCTCTTTTCAAATATATTTGATCCTAAACCTAATTCTAACCTTATAAATAAGATATGACGCAAATGAAACCACAGCCTCCATTCTAATCTTCTTCTTTTTTTTCTTTTCTCTTCAAGTCTCCTTATTATCTCTCATTTTAATTTTTCCTTCCTCTTCAAATATTCTTCTTCTTCAAAATTTTCTTCTATTTCAAACTTTCTTCTTTCTTTTCAAATCTAGATCTTCTCTTCCATTTTCAGTTCTTATTTTAATCATTTTCTTTTTCAATTCTTCTTTTTCAAATCTTTTTCTTCTTCTTTCAACCTTTTAAAAATACATACATTCATATAATAAGGAGGAAAATTAAAGTAAATCGAAATAAAAGAAAAATTACAGAACAAAGCTAGCAATCAAGAAGAAGCATACGCGAGGGAAGAGTGGATGTGGCACGGTATTTTATAATTGTTTTGTTTATTTTTAATTTCTATTTCAAATCGTTTAATTATGATAACTTTCACATACGTACTCCGTTTCACGCGCGATTTTTTTTGTTAGGATCGTAATTGAATTCCGAACCTGTTGACGCTGGTTTGAATGAATTTGAAGACCGTCAAATTTTTAGGTTTAAATTGGACTTGAATTCAATTTAAATCCAAAAGGTGAGTGTTTTAACCCACTCACAACTTCTAAAATTTCTTATGTTTGTTAATTTGACTTAAGATATGAGTAGGAAGTTATTTATGACTGTTTGGCATGTTTTATTTATCACCTCTGTTAAATCGCATTTATTTAGTTTAACTGTTAATTAATTTTATTATTGCATATGAATTGACAGTTAAGAATTTATTTATTTGCATGTAAACTGATAGTTAACAGTTAATAAATTTATTATTGAATATAAACTGTTGGTTAATACATGTTATTTATTACCTGTATAATTTATATGCTCTATATCGATGATTGTTTAAATTGGATGATGATTGCAAATAATGGTTGATGATTGATATTTGGATGAATGGATGCTACATTCATATGGTATAAACTTCAAGTCATCATGCATTTTCATTTTTTTGGGGATTGCGGTTTGAAATGATATACAACCGCATTTTTATTTTAAATTGCGGATTGAAATGATAAACATCCGTATCACTTGACCATAGGGTAGAAAATTTTATACATGCACCGCGGTAAATATATAAAATTATTTTTTGAAATGTTTTACTATGATTTTGTAAAGCTATATATATATATATGGTTTATGGGATATTGATTTGGTTATTTATATATATATATATATATATATATATATATATATATATATTGTAAATTTTCGGTTTTTAAGCTTTGTATAAATTTGATTTGAAGTATAAAATAAAGTTTGATTTTTAAGATCAAATACGATTAAGCCTTTATTTAAAATCTAATTTATGGAGCTTTTATGACTTAAATGAGAATAAGATTTGGAAGATGAATATTAAGTTAAATTGAAATTTAATAAAAATTAATTTTTTTAATGGATATGATTTTTATAACTTGATTTTTTTTAAAGTGATTTAAATGAATATCAGGTTGATTTAAATGAATATATCAAGTTTAATAAATTGAAAGATTTTCCAATTATGTGAAGTTAAAGGTTTTACTTAAATTATATTGAATTCATTAAGTAAACATTTCAAGTCTAAATAATAAGTAATTGAATTTGATATATATGGGTTTGTCAAATGAGTTTGTTTTTGAAATGGTGAAATATTTAAAGCTTTGAAACATAAGAATTAAAAACGGTATTTGGAAGTTTAAATCGATATTTGGAATTGATTTGTGAAATGTAAAGAAGCTATTTTGTTTTATAAAGGAAATTTAATATTTAACCATTTGAAAAATGGAAATTTGTTTCAAAGTTATGATTTTCAAGGTAGTATAATTTGGAAATATTATATTCCAGAGTTTTGATTTCTAAATATTTTACTTTGAAAACCCTATGAGTTTGGAAAGAATATATATTGGAAAATAAAATGACATTATATGGGTTTGGGCCTAAATGATATCGTATTGATCTGGGGTTCTAAAAATATAAACGATATCGTATTTATATGGGTTTAAAATGGATATTTTATTCTGGTTTTAAAGTATAATTATTTTAAATGACCGCGGTGTTATAATAACATTTGGTTGTTGAAAAGACCGGGATCGGAAGTTGTCATACTCTCTGCCAACTCCGAAAACCACTTTAACAACCGTGTACGCGGTGGAGATTCTAGAATGAAGTAGGTTGGTGGAGGCGTTTCCTGCAAGGTTAATACGTGGACCCGACTCCCGTGAGTTGGCATAAGGTGGCTAAAACAGGAGCGATTATCGGGCCAATGAGGTCATTCCTCTGATCGAACACTCCTCTTCGATATTATACTTTGACTTTGGATTGTTTCAGTGGCCACTTTTACTTTGATTTTTGGGGGAGTTTGTTCGAGGTGGGCGGTAGCTGCGGCTACGCGTTTCCATCAGCCCGGATAGCAATTGGTACATCTACCCTGGCATTGCCTAGTTGTGCCATGTCACCTACCATACCGAGCCTTTACTACGAGTTTCTATTTGTGTCATACCTATGGAGTGTCTTCTCGTAGTCTCCCGATCAGGAGATATGCAGGCACTGTATAGACTATTGGCACTATTACGTGTTAAGGTGGAAAATGTAAAGCCTTAACGCTATTTTAAAGTAAGTTTATTTTACAAATAGACACTATTATAATAGCGCAATATACTATATAGTAAATAGTTTAACGGATCCTTAAGAGATGTAAATCCCGAGCATCTCTTGAGTTACCACACTCATTTATTTATGTTAATTTGACTCAAATAAGATCTTTTAGTTCTGACTCGAGTGTTTTTGTCTTTTCAAATTCGCTCGGGTCAGTTCGAGCATTTCAGGATTTGAAGTTTTAGCTCTGGAGGATGAAGACGAAGATTTGTATTACTATCTACTATATTATTCCACTACACTATTTAATTCCGCTGCATTGATATTTATTGGTATGTGAACTCTGATATTTATTGTATAAAGAAGAATCAAATGCTTGTAAACAGTTTTATGAACTGTATATTTATTATTATATTTTATCCTTCCACTGTGAGATTCTGGTTAGTTTTCTCTTCTCTTTCATTTTCTTATTTACCCCATAACAATCCGCCCTTCCGTATTCTTTGAATTGGCATGTGTGTCGATTTAAAGCGTGCGAAAAGGAGGGATGTTACATCTGGTATCAGAGCTTTGGTTTAGCGATAAACCTTAGCTTTGTGTGGTTTGACTCTTTACTAATAGGGTAGTAATACCCTATGGGAGCCGCTGAGTATATATATGAAAGAGCGTATTTGTTAGTGGTATAAAAAGGTTTTAATATTGTGTTAATCTGTTCCGTTCTGTATTTATAAATTCTGGTTGGTGCACAGGACGCTGTGACATCAATAGGAATTTCTAAACACTTAATAGGACAGACCAACATAATATTTGTTTTTAATATAGGTGAATGAAATAACTTTGCCTATTATATTTTCTATATATAAAAATATTTTATAAAGATATATATTTGGTTGCTATAGATTGGGTGTTAGGTAATGAAAATATGAATAATAGCTGAAACTAAGTTGAAAATAAAATAAATGAAAGTGGAAACTTAGAATTTAAGTTCCGGGGTTTTTGAAATTTCTTTCAAATAAATTTTGGAATATAATAATATCGTTTATAAGTACTTTCTGATATAAACATTTAATATAATTTGGGAAAAATTGTTTTAAAGAAGATTTTGGAGAAAATAAGTTTTGTACTTTCCTTTCTGTCGCTGGAAAATAATTTCGGTGATGACGGCCGCATCATCGACTTTCATTTTCGAGTTTCGAAGGGGAAAGGCCACTGTAGTAGTTTTACTGCAGATTCATTTTGAAAAATATATAAGTTTTGAATTGTTTTTAATATAATTAGAGATATATAAGTTGTAAGAATATATTTATCTATTATTTTAAAATAATTTGAAATTTAACCCGGTATTAAATTCTTAGATTTCCATTAATTATTTGTTTCAATTATTGTAGTGAATTGAAACGTAGGTAATTAATAAATCAAAACCCCTAAAGGAAATAAGAGATTTAATGATAGGTTATAAATGGTATTAAATGGAATTTGAAATTATAACCTACGAAATAAAGAATATTATTATTGAACGTTAAATTAATCATAGGTAACAAGAAAACTTGTATAACTTTCAAGTACATTCTTTAAAAACATATATAACTTACCAAATATTAAAAGTTGAAATGTTTAATAAGAGATTGTAATAGAATATTATACAAGTAGAAATTTGAAATAATGAAAGTATTCAATGAAATCGCTATTAAATGAGAATTTAATGTTATAAACTTAAGTTATAATTAAAATTTTACCAAGTAAATATAATTAAAGGTAAGTATGACAAATAAATGATTATAAACTTAGGTAATTAAAGTGTAAATAGATGAGGTCATGCAATTATAAATGAATGTAATATAATAAAGAGAAATTGTAAACTTAAGAAAAAGGGTTGAAGTTATTCTAAATAAAATTTAAAGAAATAAATGAAAATAAAAAAGATAAACCATTATATAAACGAAAAAAATCACTGAAATGAATGAAGGAAATTAAAAAAAACTAATGTATGAAATAAAATTAATAATAAGAAAAGTTGATTTGAATTGTGTTGTTTGATTTATGGTTGTTGGGGTAAGGATACTTTAGATGTATATGGATGTGTGAATAACCTATTTAGATTTATCTAAGACTATTGAGTAAATGATACACTAGTAGTTATTCTTCATTCCGTATAAATTAAAAGTTTTGAACCCGAACAACTATTTGTTTGTTTGGTTGAATGGTTACTTCGAATTTGTCGTGTATGCTATTTGTCGAATTGATGGTTGTTGTGCTGATTTGTTGTTAGTAATTGAAACCACTTAAATAGTTCACTTTATATAAATTGTTAACCCTTTAGATTTTATAAGTGTTCTAAGTGAAATGTAGGTTATGGAAGCAAAGGGCTACTGCTTTTGGTTCCATAAATTTAGCGTAAGTTGCCCGACAAATAGGTACGTTTTCGGATTTCGGTTTATAGCACTATTTTATATATTTCCCATGTAGGGTGTAAAGACCCGTAAGTCCGTACTCCTTGAATAGACACTAATCTCCTTTGTTTAATTCAAGATGAACGAAATTACGAACCCTTAGGGGTTTTAAGAAAAAGAATTTAGGAAAAGAAAAAGAAAGAAGAGAGAAGAGAAGATAAGAAGATAGAAAAATAGAGGGAAAAGAAGATAGACAATTTTTTAGAAAACAGAGAATTAGAAAACAGAAAATTTTAAAAATAGAAAAAGAGGAATTTTAAAAATAGAACGGACAGATAGAAGATAGAAGAATTTTAAAATAGAAGAAAATAGAATATAGAGGAAAAAGAGAAACAGAAGAAAATAGGACGGAACAGAAAACAACAGAACAACAACAGAATCTCACAATTCGCAGCGGAACAACATATAATAATAAATGAATAATCTTTAAACAAAGAACTATATCAGTTATTACATTACATCACATTTCATTACATCATATCATCAGAGTGTACAACAACATACATCAACAAACAGTGCAGCGGAAAAGAAATACTATATACTAGTAATACGCCATGCCAATCCAGCTTGCCTCCAGCAACTCCAGAATATCCAGAATATCCTGATAAACCTAACTCTTAACTGCCCGTGTGGAAATTTGTGGGCACCCAGAGTTTAGGAAGGAAAACAATAAACTCCAAGTCAGTCATGTGACTGGTGTGAGAACTCAAAACAGTTTATTTATCTTTGAAAACAAAATAGAGGAATATTTTTAAATCAATTCGCAATGCTTTTAAAAATGAGACTACCATAAGACCTCCTGCCACACACACAATGCAAACGCAGACTTGGAGAAGATTTCTCCTTATGATAGTCAAAGATGCTTGATACGCATTAAAATCAAATCAATTTTGATATTATTATTAGTGCATAGTGTATAAAACGATTTCGAAAGTAGAATATAAATCTTAGCCAGCATAGGTACCATTATATTATGCCTACTAATAGCTACCATATTAGATGGCAGGTTCTACAACTAAAACCGTACAAGTCACGTATTGTTTCTTTGGATTTCCAACAAATGGTCAGGCCAAGGAACTTCCCATTGCCACTGAGAATGCCTCTGGAAAGACATCCCCGAGAACCAAACCGGATCTCTGCCAACACAAGGCCGGGTTACCCCTAACTGGGTAACTACTGACACGAGCACGCCATTCCCCGGTCCTTTAGGACCTTTTCAACCGAGCGCTCGATATCCAACATCACACCATAATAAATAGAGTGTTTTCAACATGAGTAAGTATCTGGGCTCCATACCATGATACCACCCCTTTCCAGAAGGAAATGCACATACCCTAAGGGGAGCTACAGCAACCCCTAATAACCTTGCCGCATCTTTCCTGTTTTGACCATTTCCGGGATGTGAGGCTCGACGAATTCACGTCCACAAAAACATACTTTATACAAAAGCCATGCTTTGGGTCAACAAATGATCAACACAATGATCACTAAGATAGACGATCAAATAAATGATCCTATCATAAATAATCAACACAATGATCATTTCAGCATCACTCAGCATGTCACATTACCAAACTGGGAATATATCGCTGATAACTTCAACTATATAACCTTTGAGCTCGTACGTCTCAAAGAAGGGTGTTAAGCAAAGAATAAATTCTCCGCCACCAACAGAAATATATTTGAAAGAAATCGGCTTTATATCTCAACTTGTAATGTCAGGCATACAATCCATACAAGTCTGTTCCGGGCTCGAACAGAACCGAAGGCACTTACAAAGAAGTCCTTGCAATCCGGATATTCACAATCCTGATCGGATTCACCATCACATATGGAGAACTCAATACCGTAGCTACTCGGTGCAGAGTCAATCGATAGTTCATCCTATCGCTCTCGCAAATACCGGGTCTTCAACACCGATCTTCAAATGCGATTCACAACGACGTATCACATATTCGGAGTGGGTTATACGACCCCATGGTCCTTTCCCGGTTAACCCGAATAGTGAGCGCTTATTCAAAAATAAGTGTGCATTCAATTTCAAACAATTCTCATCAAATACCCATTCAAAGGGAAATACTGATAGTCGGCTATTGAACTATCACTGGATATGCACACATCACCAGATTCCAAATAATTTTCCAAATTATTTATTTTCCAAAATATCTTTACAAGATATTTAATTTCAACACTTCAAAAATAAATCAATATTTATTTTTATACAAATTCCACTTTTCACATATAAATTCCATAATGAATTTATATTTCAAAATATCATGCATATACAATTTCAACTATCCATTTCAATTTATCTTCAAAAGATAAATTTTAAATATTCACTTCATATTGGAAAACATTTCCATACTTATTAAAAATAAGTAATCGACAAATCTTTTTATTTCAACCTTTGAAAATATTCAATATACTTAAATCGAATTAAGTATATATTTCATTCTTTAAGGGAAATCATTCTCTTAAACATTTTTATTTGGGCCAAAACGAATGTTGAGTAAAACATCGTTACAACAACCCAAAATCACTAGTATAGGGATTCGAAATTAAAATAGATATATAAATCCCAATACTATACAAAACATTTCCTTTCAGAAATTATTTACTATAACAACAGTGTTATAGTCCACCATTCCCTTTTATTTCTCGAAAACGTCTATTTCAACAATAAATGTTGAAATCTATGGTTTCGAATCTCAACACCTTTAAAACATCGTTAGATCGTTTTAATTCTGTTTAAAATATCACATTCTAAAACATTTTCTTTAACATGTTATTCACTATTCAAAAACGTGAATATCCTATGTTCACAAATTCCATTATTTCTATTCACTTTAACTTAAAGGATTATTCACTGTCTAAAACGTGAATATAACTCCATTTATAAGTTATAACAATTAACTTATCAAAATAAGTCGTTTGCGGATTTATAAAACAACGTTTATAAATTCCATTTCTATTTATTTATAAAAACTTCTTTTTTTATAAATTCCTTTATTAACATATTTCAGTTTATAACTCAATTATAAACTAAATGTTTATATTATAAGTTAAATACTTATAAAACGATTATTTTATAAAATCGTTCTTTAAACTTCATAATTATAAATCTTATAACTTATAAGATTCATTTATTTAACCCAATCTATTCTTCAAATAACTTCATAAAATTTATAAATCTACTGTTTATAAATTTCGTTTACAACTTCACCATTTATAATTCTATTGATTTCATTCTTTAATGAAATTCATTTTCAATTCATTCAAACACTTATAAAAACTTGTTTTATAATGTCTAAATCTCAATTTATAAATATCCATTTATAAATCTCTTAATATAAATCCATTTATATTATTCTTTAAAACGTCTTTAATTTCCTTTATAATTTCATCATTCTGATTTATAAAATAATTAAATTTTATAAATCCTATATTTAAACTTTAATAATAAACTCAAAAATCCAGTTTAAACTATTTTATAAAGTCATTAATTCATATTTCTCAAAAATCAGCTTTTAAC
The DNA here is from genome assembly GCA_030765085.1 of Allium cepa. Lineage (NCBI taxonomy): Eukaryota > Viridiplantae > Streptophyta > Magnoliopsida > Asparagales > Amaryllidaceae > Allium > Allium cepa. The sequence goes on along the minus strand of CM060942.1, from coordinate 376,917,826 downwards.
CGTATTTCTCAAAAACTATAATTTTTATAACTTTAAAAATTATAACGTTCATTTATTTATAATGGATCACTTCCAAAAATATAGAATAATTTCAACAATCACTTTAAAAACATTTTAAAATCCCAAAATCTGGGTCCAATGATGCTACACACCAAATAGTCAATCACGACTACAACGATATCATATATCAATATGAAAATCCATCAAATATCAAAATATCTGAAATCAAATAAAAACTGTTGAGGAATCCAGTTGGATCCCTCCAACCTGTTTTCCTGCATCCACAAACATTAGCACAATACCAATTTCGCTCCAGTACGAAATTATCGCGGTATATGTTCTTAATAAATATTATCCGCTTAATAACGGCGTAATAGGGTCTCATCCTCTAAACAAAAAATGCGGGAAATCAACAACTCCAATATATACATATGCCAATATATATATATTGCTACTATATATAATACCAATTTCACTGTTTATGAAATATTCGCGGTATATGTTTTTACTAAATAACATCCGCTTACTAACGGCGCATAATGTCTATTTTAACAATCAATAATTTACAGTCATCATTCAAACATGCATTCAAATATTTTAAATCTAACTATTTAAAATAAAATCGAAACATATTCGATTGAGTGAGAAGTTCTCACCTTGGTTTTAATTTCCGTTTTAGCTTTTATTTCGAATAAAATTAAACGCGCGTTTAATTTTACCCGAAATTCTCACTAACTCCAAACGACTCCAAACCAACTCCATCGCGTAGTGCTCGTCCATACGATTCCAACGCAACTGAGTTTGCATTTTTTCGACCTCGTATGAAAAAGTTATGAATTTTACAAGATTGCTCGTATTTTTATAACTAAATTTCAACATTAAACTTTAATAATTTTTATACCAAACTTGATCAAAGCCCTCCATCCCAAACCCAAACACATCAGGCCGTCCCCCCATCATCTCCCACATTCACGCAACTCCATCTCCAGAAAAAAGAACGCACGCACAACCCATCATGCTCCAATTTAGGTTTTAATCTTACTACCTCATTTCTCGACGAAATCGTATCAAACCACCTTCATCTCGAAGCTCCTTCTACAAGCTATACTCGGCCCCAAGGAGGTTGAACTCGGCCATCCCTATAGCACGCAGTTCGAGGCTGAACTCCAGGTCTTTGAGTGAGATTTGTCGCCAATCCGGAGCTCCAAACACGATCATAGCCGTTGAAATCCAAGATCTCACCACCCTCTACGAGTTTCTAGTTGAAACTTTCTTGAATCGATGAGTAGATTAGAAGATTTGGAGGGATGAAGTTGAGAAAATTCTGGCCATTGAAGGGTTAGGGCCGGCTATGCAGTTTTAAAATTAGGTTTTATTTTTTTTTATCAATTTGTGAAGAGAATGGGTGTATTTATAAGGAACCGTTCGACACTATTCACCCGGAAATTCCGAACTCCGATTTAGACGCCGTAACCAGCGTACCTAGGGTTTATCCCGCGTTCCGGACACAATGGAACAAGTTTCGGAAGCTAATTCGGAAGTATGTGCGAGTTATGGCTGAAAACGCTCAATTTGAATTAAACCGATTTAAACCGATTTCTAGGCGTTTTAATTTTTACCGGACAAACGGTAAATCCAATTGACTTGAAATTTGAAACCTTACAATAATATCACATTACGGATCCGATGAAACTGGTTTCGTCGAATTCCGAGACTTTTTGAAAAATGGCTATTTTCACTCGTCAAATTTAAATTAAAAATAATTCGATGCGTTTCGAGCTGCCACGATCAAACGATAGCTCCGATTGACACGAAAATTGAAATCCGGTAATAACTAACTATTACGGATCCAATGAAACTGGTTTCGTTCAATTCTGAGACTGTTCAAAAATTGGCTATTTTACAGTCGATTATAAAATATTAAAATATTCTATTTTCACAGATTAACTTTTAATTCGATTTTAAAAGTTCTAAAATATTTCTATAACTCCAGTATGATTAAATAAAATTTTACAAATCATTTTCTATCATATTTAACTCTATTTTCAATTATTTCCATAATTTAACATATTAAATTATTGATTTAATAATTCAATTAAATCCAATAATTCAAATTAAAATTTATTTGACTTAAAAATTCACTTATTAATATTTAAAATTAATTAAATATTCAAATTTAAATTTATTAAAAATTCTGGGTCGTTACAATCTTTCCCCCTTAAAAGAATTTCGTCCTCGAAATTATAAGTAAGAAAGGTTACAGAATTTATTAACTTTCTAAAATTCATAATTAAACTTATTACCATACTTTACTAAGTTTTCAAATCATACTTAGTTATCTTTTCAAAACAAACTATATCATTTAACTTTCAATTCTAAAACAAAGTTAAAGTTTTCAAAATTTTCCCATTTTCTCAAAATTTTTCTAACACCTTAAATTTTCGGAAAAATTCGCCATAGTCTCCTTTGCGCGGCTCGATCCGAAAAAAAAATGACAGTATATATATCACAAATATACATCTCATCAAGTAATGAGGCATCCCGAAGGGAAAAAAGTGTAAAAATGCGATATTTAATCCGAGATATGTACCTTATATTTTATTAGCAAGCATATACGGCTAATATAGCGCTAAAGCGAACTCCAAATGCGAAGCAAACGCGATCCGCACCTACTCAACACTTAACAAACAACATGAGAACATGCACATATGCAAATAATCTCAATATACAACATATAGCAACATAACAACTACATATGTCAGATAAGCAATGTATTCAAAACAACAAATGCAAACATCAACTAACTACCATTCATAATCAAATGAATATTCATTCATATTCTCATTCATATACAATGAATTGGTTTTCACTTTAATCACATTTGATTCATTTACATTGGATTTTATCAACATTCATTTTCAATTCAATTAATTTACATTTACTAATTAAATCTAATTCACTTTCAATTCTATTCAAATTTATTCACTTTCAATTTGAATTCAATTTCATAGCTTCCAATTTCGCTAATTCATTTTCATTAACACTTAATGAATTTTATACTATCAACTAACAATCAATATCAACCAATGTATATTAATTACCACCAAATTCCTTTGCTTATATTCATTCTCATTCAATTTATTCAACTTCTAATAACATTTGATTTCAATGAATTTATACTTTCATTCATTATTTCCTATCAATTTTAAATTACATTCAATTGATTAACATTCAATCCATTCATTCAATTCAATTACAAAGTTGAATTTCATTCATATACTCAAGTTCACATTCATTTAATCCACTTGATTATTTACAACTCATATTCATAAATATATTCATATAGTTTCACTTCTTATATATATAAGTTTATTCACAATTGTAAATCACTTTAATTATAATTTAATTCTTATAATTCTTTTTACTTGTACAATTTTCTTTTATTTAGGTTATTCAAACAACCTAACAATCAACTTATATACTATTTAATAATTCTGAAAAATTATTTCTTTATATATAAAATATAATCAAGGCAAAATTATTTCATTTACCCAAATTTTAAATCAATATTGTGTCGAATTGTTCTATTCAAGTGTTTAGAAACCCCTTCGGCATAGTCTTGCGGACCACGCTGACGAAAGTTCATATACCACTCAATAAACCAATCATCACAATATAAAACAATTTTATATTCACTAACAAATACGCTCTCATAGCTATTATTACACTCAAACTCATTCTAGAGTACTGCTGACTCTATCTCTAATGAATTATACCCTACAGAACCATGGTTGTCGCTTAACCATCAGCTCTGATACCAAATGTAAAGACCCGTAAGTCCGTACTCCTTGAATAGACACTAATCTCCTTTGTTTAATTCAAGATGAACGAAATTACGAACCCTTAGGGGTTTTAAGAAAAAGAATTTAGGAAAAGAAAAAGAAAGAAGAGAGAAGAGAAGATAAGAAGATAGAAAAATAGAGGGAAAAGAAGATAGACAATTTTTTAGAAAACAGAGAATTAGAAAACAGAAAATTTTAAAAATAGAAAAAGAGGAATTTTAAAAATAGAACGGACAGATAGAAGATAGAAGAATTTTAAAATAGAAGAAAATAGAATATAGAGGAAAAAGAGAAACAGAAGAAAATAGGACGGAACAGAAAACAACAGAACAACAACAGAATCTCACAATTCGCAGCGGAACAACATATAATAATAAATGAATAATCTTTAAACAAAGAACTATATCAGTTATTACATTACATCACATTTCATTACATCATATCATCAGAGTGTACAACAACATACATCAACAAACAGTGCAGCGGAAAAGAAATACTATATACTAGTAATACGCCATGCCAATCCAGCTTGCCTCCAGCAACTCCAGAATATCCAGAATATCCTGATAAACCTAACTCTTAACTGCCCGTGTGGAAATTTGTGGGCACCCAGAGTTTAGGAAGGAAAACAATAAACTCCAAGTCAGTCATGTGACTGGTGTGAGAACTCAAAACAGTTTATTTATCTTTGAAAACAAAATAGAGGAATATTTTTAAATCAATTCGCAATGCTTTTAAAAATGAGACTACCATAAGACCTCCTGCCACACACACAATGCAAACGCAGACTTGGAGAAGATTTCTCCTTATGATAGTCAAAGATGCTTGATACGCATTAAAATCAAATCAATTTTGATATTATTATTAGTGCATAGTGTATAAAACGATTTCGAAAGTAGAATATAAATCTTAGCCAGCATAGGTACCATTATATTATGCCTACTAATAGCTACCATATTAGATGGCAGGTTCTACAACTAAAACCGTACAAGTCACGTATTGTTTCTTTGGATTTCCAACAAATGGTCAGGCCAAGGAACTTCCCATTGCCACTGAGAATGCCTCTGGAAAGACATCCCCGAGAACCAAACCGGATCTCTGCCAACACAAGGCCGGGTTACCCCTAACTGGGTAACTACTGACACGAGCACGCCATTCCCCGGTCCTTTAGGACCTTTTCAACCGAGCGCTCGATATCCAACATCACACCATAATAAATAGAGTGTTTTCAACATGAGTAAGTATCTGGGCTCCATACCATGATACCACCCCTTTCCAGAAGGAAATGCACATACCCTAAGGGGAGCTACAGCAACCCCTAATAACCTTGCCGCATCTTTCCTGTTTTGACCATTTCCGGGATGTGAGGCTCGACGAATTCACGTCCACAAAAACATACTTTATACAAAAGCCATGCTTTGGGTCAACAAATGATCAACACAATGATCACTAAGATAGACGATCAAATAAATGATCCTATCATAAATAATCAACACAATGATCATTTCAGCATCACTCAGCATGTCACATTACCAAACTGGGAATATATCGCTGATAACTTCAACTATATAACCTTTGAGCTCGTACGTCTCAAAGAAGGGTGTTAAGCAAAGAATAAATTCTCCGCCACCAACAGAAATATATTTGAAAGAAATCGGCTTTATATCTCAACTTGTAATGTCAGGCATACAATCCATACAAGTCTGTTCCGGGCTCGAACAGAACCGAAGGCACTTACAAAGAAGTCCTTGCAATCCGGATATTCACAATCCTGATCGGATTCACCATCACATATGGAGAACTCAATACCGTAGCTACTCGGTGCAGAGTCAATCGATAGTTCATCCTATCGCTCTCGCAAATACCGGGTCTTCAACACCGATCTTCAAATGCGATTCACAACGACGTATCACATATTCGGAGTGGGTTATACGACCCCATGGTCCTTTCCCGGTTAACCCGAATAGTGAGCGCTTATTCAAAAATAAGTGTGCATTCAATTTCAAACAATTCTCATCAAATACCCATTCAAAGGGAAATACTGATAGTCGGCTATTGAACTATCACTGGATATGCACACATCACCAGATTCCAAATAATTTTCCAAATTATTTATTTTCCAAAATATCTTTACAAGATATTTAATTTCAACACTTCAAAAATAAATCAATATTTATTTTTATACAAATTCCACTTTTCACATATAAATTCCATAATGAATTTATATTTCAAAATATCATGCATATACAATTTCAACTATCCATTTCAATTTATCTTCAAAAGATAAATTTTAAATATTCACTTCATATTGGAAAACATTTCCATACTTATTAAAAATAAGTAATCGACAAATCTTTTTATTTCAACCTTTGAAAATATTCAATATACTTAAATCGAATTAAGTATATATTTCATTCTTTAAGGGAAATCATTCTCTTAAACATTTTTATTTGGGCCAAAACGAATGTTGAGTAAAACATCGTTACAACAACCCAAAATCACTAGTATAGGGATTCGAAATTAAAATAGATATATAAATCCCAATACTATACAAAACATTTCCTTTCAGAAATTATTTACTATAACAACAGTGTTATAGTCCACCATTCCCTTTTATTTCTCGAAAACGTCTATTTCAACAATAAATGTTGAAATCTATGGTTTCGAATCTCAACACCTTTAAAACATCGTTAGATCGTTTTAATTCTGTTTAAAATATCACATTCTAAAACATTTTCTTTAACATGTTATTCACTATTCAAAAACGTGAATATCCTATGTTCACAAATTCCATTATTTCTATTCACTTTAACTTAAAGGATTATTCACTGTCTAAAACGTGAATATAACTCCATTTATAAGTTATAACAATTAACTTATCAAAATAAGTCGTTTGCGGATTTATAAAACAACGTTTATAAATTCCATTTCTATTTATTTATAAAAACTTCTTTTTTTATAAATTCCTTTATTAACATATTTCAGTTTATAACTCAATTATAAACTAAATGTTTATATTATAAGTTAAATACTTATAAAACGATTATTTTATAAAATCGTTCTTTAAACTTCATAATTATAAATCTTATAACTTATAAGATTCATTTATTTAACCCAATCTATTCTTCAAATAACTTCATAAAATTTATAAATCTACTGTTTATAAATTTCGTTTACAACTTCACCATTTATAATTCTATTGATTTCATTCTTTAATGAAATTCATTTTCAATTCATTCAAACACTTATAAAAACTTGTTTTATAATGTCTAAATCTCAATTTATAAATATCCATTTATAAATCTCTTAATATAAATCCATTTATATTATTCTTTAAAACGTCTTTAATTTCCTTTATAATTTCATCATTCTGATTTATAAAATAATTAAATTTTATAAATCCTATATTTAAACTTTAATAATAAACTCAAAAATCCAGTTTAAACTATTTTATAAAGTCATTAATTCATATTTCTCAAAAATCAGCTTTTAACCGTATTTCTCAAAAACTATAATTTTATAACTTTAAAAATTATAACGTTCATTTATTTATAATGGATCACTTCCAAAAATATAGAATAATTTCAACAATCACTTTAAAAACATTTTAAAATCCCAAAATCTGGGTCCAATGATGCTACACACCAAATAGTCAATCAGGACTACAACGATATCATATATCAATATGAAAATCCATCAAATATCAAAATATCTGAAATCAAATAAAAACTGTTGAGGAATCCAGTTGGATCCCTCCAACCTGTTTTCCTGCATCCACAAACATTAGCACAATACCAATTTCGCTCCAGTACGAAATTATCGCGGTATATGTTCTTAATAAATATTATCCGCTTAATAACGGCGTAATAGGGTCTCATCCTCTAAACAAAAAATGCGGGAAATCAACAACTCCAATATATACATATGCCAATATATATATATTGCTACTATATATAATACCAATTTCACTGTTTATGAAATATTCGCGGTATATGTTTTTACTAAATAACATCCGCTTACTAACGGCGCATAATGTCTATTTTAACAATCAATAATTTACAGTCATCATTCAAACATGCATTCAAATATTTTAAATCTAACTATTTAAAATAAAATCGAAACATATTCGATTGAGTGAGAAGTTCTCACCTTGGTTTTAATTTCCGTTTTAGCTTTTATTTCGAATAAAATTAAACGCGCGTTTAATTTTACCCGAAATTCTCACTAACTCCAAACGACTCCAAACCAACTCCATCGCGTAGTGCTCGTCCATACGATTCCAACGCAACTGAGTTTGCATTTTTTCGACCTCGTATGAAAAAGTTATGAATTTTACAAGATTGCTCGTATTTTTATAACTAAATTTCAACATTAAACTTTAAAAATTTTTATACCAAACTTGATCAAAGCCCTCCATCCCAAACCCAAACACATCAGGCCGTCCCCCCATCATCTCCCACATTCACGCAACTCCATCTCCAGAAAAAAGAACGCACGCACAACCCATCATGCTCCAATTTAGGTTTTAATCTTACTACCTCATTTCTCGACGAAATCGTATCAAACCACCTTCATCTCGAAGCTCCTTCTACAAGCTATACTCGGCCCCAAGGAGGTTGAACTCGGCCATCCCTGTAGCACGCAGTTCGAGGCCGAACTCCAGGTCTTTGAGTGAGATTTGTCGCCAATCCGGAGCTCCAAACACGATCATAGCCGTTGAAATCCAAGATCTCACCACCCTCTACGAGTTTCTAGTTGAAACTTTCTTGAATCGATGAGTAGATTAGAAGATTTGGAGGGATGAAGTTGAGAAAATTCTGGCCATTGAAGGGTTAGGGCCGGCTATGCAGTTTTAAAATTAGGTTTTATTTTTTTTTATCAATTTGTGAAGAGAATGGGTGTATTTATAAGGAACCGTTCGACACTATTCACCCGGAAATTCCGAACTCCGATTTAGACGCCGTAACCAGCGTACCTAGGGTTTATCCCGCGTTCCGGACACAATGGAACAAGTTTCGGAAGCTAATTCGGAAGTATGTGCGAGTTATGGCTGAAAACGCTCAATTTGAATTAAACCGATTTAAACCGATTTCTAGGCGTTTTAATTTTTACCGGACAAACGGTAAATCCAATTGACTTGAAATTTGAAACCTTACAATAATATCACATTACGGATCCGATGAAACTGGTTTCGTCGAATTCCGAGACTTTTTGAAAAATGGCTATTTTCACTCGTCAAATTTAAATTAAAAATAATTCGATGCGTTTCGAGCTGCCACGATCAAACGATAGCTCCGATTGACACGAAAATTGAAATCCGGTAATAACTAACTATTACGGATCCAATGAAACTGGTTTCGTTCAATTCTGAGACTGTTCAAAAATTGGCTATTTTACAGTCGATTATAAAATATTAAAATATTCTATTTTCACAGATTAACTTTTAATTCGATTTTAAAAGTTCTAAAATATTTCTATAACTCCAGTATGATTAAATAAAATTTTACAAATCATTTTCTATCATATTTAACTCTATTTTCAATTATTTCCATAATTTAACATATTAAATTATTGATTTAATAATTCAATTAAATCCAATAATTCAAATTAAAATTTATTTGACTTAAAAATTCACTTATTAATATTTAAAATTAATTAAATATTCAAATTTAAATTTATTAAAAATTCTGGGTCGTTACAATCTTTCCCCCTTAAAAGAATTTCGTCCTCGAAATTATAAGTAAGAAAGGTTACAGAATTTATTAACTTTCTAAAATTCATAATTAAACTTATTACCATACTTTACTAAGTTTTCAAATCATACTTAGTTATCTTTTCAAAACAAACTATATCATTTAACTTTCAATTCTAAAACAAAGTTAAAGTTTTCAAAATTTTCCCATTTTCTCAAAAATTTTCTAACACCTTAAATTTTCGGAAAAATTCGCCATAGTCTCCTTTGCGCGGCTCGATCCGAAAAAAAAATGACAGTATATATATCACAAATATACATCTCATCAAGTAATGAGGCATCCCGAAGGGAAAAAAGTGTAAAAATGCGATATTTAATCCGAGATATGTACCTTATATTTTATTAGCAAGCATATACGGCTAATATAGCGCTAAAGCGAACTCCAAATGCGAAGCAAACGCGATCCGCACCTACTCAACACTTAACAAACAACATGAGAACATGCACATATGCAAATAATCTCAATATACAACATATAGCAACATAACAACTACATATGTCAGATAAGCAATGTATTCAAAACAACAAATGCAAACATCAACTAACTACCATTCATAATCAAATGAATATTCATTCATATTCTCATTCATATACAATGAATTGGTTTTCACTTTAATCACATTTGATTCATTTACATTGGATTTTATCAACATTCATTTTCAATTCAATTAATTTACATTTACTAATTAAATCTAATTCACTTTCAATTCTATTCAAATTTATTCACTTTCAATTTGAATTCAATTTCATAGCTTCCAATTTCGCTAATTCATTTTCATTAACACTTAATGAATTTTATACTATCAACTAACAATCAATATCAACCAATGTATATTAATTACCACCAAATTCCTTTGCTTATATTCATTCTCATTCAATTTATTCAACTTCTAATAACATTTGATTTCAATGAATTTATACTTTCATTCATTATTTCCTATCAATTTTAAATTACATTCAATTGATTAACATTCAATCCATTCATTCAATTCAATTACAAAGTTGAATTTCATTCATATACTCAAGTTCACATTCATTTAATCCACTTGATTATTTACAACTCATATTCATAAATATATTCATATAGTTTCACTTCTTATATATATAAGTTTATTCACAATTGTAAATCACTTTAATTATAATTTAATTCTTATAATTCTTTTTACTTATACAATTTTCTTTTATTTAGGTTATTCAAACAACCTAACAATCAACTTATATACTATTTAATAATTCTGAAAAATTATTTCTTTATATATAAAATATAATCAAGGCAAAATTATTTCATTTACCCAAATTTTAAATCAATATTGTGTCGAATTGTTCTATTCAAGTGTTTAGAAACCCCTTCGGCATAGTCTTGCGGACCACGCTGACGAAAGTTCATATACCACTCAATAAACCAATCATCACAATATAAAACAATTTTATATTCACTAACAAATACGCTCTCATAGCTATTATTACACTCAAACTCATTCTAGAGTACTGCTGACTCTATCTCTAATGAATTATACCCTACAGAACCATGGTTGTCGCTTAACCATCAGCTCTGATACCAAATGTAAAGACCCGTAAGTCCGTACTCCTTGAATAGACACTAATCTCCTTTGTTTAATTCAAGATGAACGAAATTACGAACCCTTAGGGGTTTTAAGAAAAAGAATTTAGGAAAAGAAAAAGAAAGAAGAGAGAAGAGAAGATAAGAAGATAGAAAAATAGAGGGAAAAGAAGATAGACAATTTTTTAGAAAACAGAGAATTAGAAAACAGAAAATTTTAAAAATAGAAAAAGAGGAATTTTAAAAATAGAACGGACAGATAGAAGATAGAAGAATTTTAAAATAGAAGAAAATAGAATATAGAGGAAAAAGAGAAACAGAAGAAAATAGGACGGAACAGAAAACAACAGAACAACAACAGAATCTCACAATTCGCAGCGGAACAACATATAATAATAAATGAATAATCTTTAAACAAAGAACTATATCAGTTATTACATTACATCACATTTCATTACATCATATCATCAGAGTGTACAACAACATACATCAACAAACAGTGCAGCGGAAAAGAAATACTATATACTAGTAATACGCCATGCCAATCCAGCTTGCCTCCAGCAACTCCAGAATATCCAGAATATCCTGATAAACCTAACTCTTAACTGCCCGTGTGGAAATTTGTGGGCACCCAGAGTTTAGGAAGGAAAACAATAAACTCCAAGTCAGTCATGTGACTGGTGTGAGAACTCAAAACAGTTTATTTATCTTTGAAAACAAAATAGAGGAATATTTTTAAATCAATTCGCAATGCTTTTAAAAATGAGACTACCATAAGACCTCCTGCCACACACACAATGCAAACGCAGACTTGGAGAAGATTTCTCCTTATGATAGTCAAAGATGCTTGATACGCATTAAAATCAAATCAATTTTGATATTATTATTAGTGCATAGTGTATAAAACGATTTCGAAAGTAGAATATAAATCTTAGCCAGCATAGGTACCATTATATTATGCCTACTAATAGCTACCATATTAGATGGCAGGTTCTACAACTAAAACCGTACAAGTCACGTATTGTTTCTTTGGATTTCCAACAAATGGTCAGGCCAAGGAACTTCCCATTGCCACTGAGAATGCCTCTGGAAAGACATCCCCGAGAACCAAACCGGATCTCTGCCAACACAAGGCCGGGTTACCCCTAACTGGGTAACTACTGACACGAGCACGCCATTCCCCGGTCCTTTAGGACCTTTTCAACCGAGCGCTCGATATCCAACATCACACCATAATAAATAGAGTGTTTTCAACATGAGTAAGTATCTGGGCTCCATACCATGATACCACCCCTTTCCAGAAGGAAATGCACATACCCTAAGGGGAGCTACAGCAACCCCTAATAACCTTGCCGCATCTTTCCTGTTTTGACCATTTCCGGGATGTGAGGCTCGACGAATTCACGTCCACAAAAACATACTTTATACAAAAGCCATGCTTTGGGTCAACAAATGATCAACACAATGATCACTAAGATAGACGATCAAATAAATGATCCTATCATAAATAATCAACACAATGATCATTTCAGCATCACTCAGCATGTCACATTACCAAACTGGGAATATATCGCTGATAACTTCAACTATATAACCTTTGAGCTCGTACGTCTCAAAGAAGGGTGTTAAGCAAAGAATAAATTCTCCGCCACCAACAGAAATATATTTGAAAGAAATCGGCTTTATATCTCAACTTGTAATGTCAGGCATACAATCCATACAAGTCTGTTCCGGGCTCGAACAGAACCGAAGGCACTTACAAAGAAGTCCTTGCAATCCGGATATTCACAATCCTGATCGGATTCACCATCACATATGGAGAACTCAATACCGTAGCTACTCGGTGCAGAGTCAATCGATAGTTCATCCTATCGCTCTCGCAAATACCGGGTCTTCAACACCGATCTTCAAATGCGATTCACAACGACGTATCACATATTCGGAGTGGGTTATACGACCCCATGGTCCTTTCCCGGTTAACCCGAATAGTGGGCGCTTATTCAAAAATAAGTGTGCATTCAATTTCAAACAATTCTCATCAAATACCCATTCAAAGGGAAATACTGATAGTCGGCTATTGAACTATCACTGGATATGCACACATCACCAGATTCCAAATAATTTTCCAAATTATTTATTTTCCAAAATATCTTTACAAGATATTTAATTTCAACACTTCAAAAATAAATCAATATTTATTTTTATACAAATTCCACTTTTCACATATAAATTCCATAATGAATTTATATTTCAAAATATCATGCATATACAATTTCAACTATCCATTTCAATTTATCTTCAAAAGATAAATTTTAAATATTCACTTCATATTGGAAAACATTTCCATACTTATTAAAAATAAGTAATCGACAAATCTTTTTATTTCAACCTTTGAAAATATTCAATATACTTAAATCGAATTAAGTATATATTTCATTCTTTAAGGGAAATCATTCTCTTAAACATTTTTATTTGGGCCAAAACGAATGTTGAGTAAAACATCGTTACAACAACCCAAAATCACTAGTATAGGGATTCGAAATTAAAATAGATATACAAATCCCAATACTATACAAAACATTTCCTTTCAGAAATTATTTACTATAACAACAGTGTTATAGTCCACCATTCCCTTTTATTTCTCGAAAACGTCTATTTCAACAATAAATGTTGAAATCTATGGTTTCGAATCTCAACACCTTTAAAACATCGTTAGATCGTTTTAATTCTGTTTAAAATATCACATTCTAAAACATTTTCTTTAACATGTTATTCACTATTCAAAAACGTGAATATCCTATGTTCACAAATTCCATTATTTCTATTCACTTTAACTTAAAGGATTATTCACTGTCTAAAACGTGAATATAACTCCATTTATAAGTTATAACAATTAACTTATCAAAATAAGTCGTTTGCGGATTTATAAAACAACGTTTATAAATTCCATTTCTATTTATTTATAAAAACTTCTTTTTTTATAAATTCCTTTATTAACATATTTCAGTTTATAACTCAATTATAAACTAAATGTTTATATTATAAGTTAAATACTTATAAAACGATTATTTTATAAAATCGTTCTTTAAACTTCATAATTATAAATCTTATAACTTATAAGATTCATTTATTTAACCCAATCTATTCTTCAAATAACTTCATAAAATTTATAAATCTACTGTTTATAAATTTCGTTTACAACTTCACCATTTATAATTCTATTGATTTCATTCTTTAATGAAATTCATTTTCAATTCATTCAAACACTTATAAAAACTTGTTTTATAATGTCTAAATCTCAATTTATAAATATCCATTTATAAATCTCTTAATATAAATCCATTTATATTATTCTTTAAAACGTCTTTAATTTCCTTTATAATTTCATCATTCTGATTTATAAAATAATTAAATTTTATAAATCCTATATTTAAACTTTAATAATAAACTCAAAAATCCAGTTTAAACTATTTTATAAAGTCATTAATTCATATTTCTCAAAAATCAGCTTTTAACCGTATTTCTCAAAAACTATAATTTTTATAACTTTAAAAATTATAACGTTCATTTATTTATAATGGATCACTTCCAAAAATATAGAATAATTTCAACAATCACTTTAAAAACATTTTAAAATCCCAAAATCTGGGTCCAATGATGCTACACACCAAATAGTCAATCACGACTACAACGATATCATATATCAATATGAAAATCCATCAAATATCAAAATATCTGAAATCAAATAAAAACTGTTGAGGAATCCAGTTGGATCCCTCCAACCTGTTTTCCTGCATCCACAAACATTAGCACAATACCAATTTCGCTCCAGTACGAAATTATCGCGGTATATGTTCTTAATAAATATTATCCGCTTAATAACGGCGTAATAGGGTCTCATCCGCTAAACAAAAAATGCGGGAAATCAACAACTCCAATATATACATATGCCAATATATATATATTGCTACTATATATAATACCAATTTCACTGTTTATGAAATATTCGCGGTATATGTTTTTACTAAATAACATCCGCTTACTAACGGCGCATAATGTCTATTTTAACAATCAATAATTTACAGTCATCATTCAAACATGCATTCAAATATTTTAAATCTAACTATTTAAAATAAAATCGAAACATATTCGATTGAGTGAGAAGTTCTCACCTTGGTTTTAATTTCCGTTTTAGCTTTTATTTCGAATAAAATTAAACGCGCGTTTAATTTTACCCGAAATTCTCACTAACTCCAAACGACTCCAAACCAACTCCATCGCATAGTGCTCGTCCATACGATTCCAATGCAACTGAGTTTGCATTTTTTCGACCTCGTATGAAAAAGTTATGAATTTTACAAGATTGCTCGTATTTTTATAACTAAATTTCAACATTAAACTTTAAAAATTTTTATACCAAACTTGATCAAAGCCCTCCATCCCAAACCCAAACACATCAGGCCGTCCCCCCATCATCTCCCACATTCACGCAACTCCATCTCCAGAAAAAAGAACGCACGCACAACCCATCATGCTCCAATTTAGGTTTTAATCTTACTACCTCATTTCTCGACGAAATCGTATCAAACCACCTTCATCTCGAAGCTCCTTCTACAAGCTATACTCGGCCCCAAGGAGGTTGAACTCGGCCATCCCTGTAGCACGCAGTTCGAGGCCGAACTCCAGGTCTTTGAGTGAGATTTGTCGCCAATCCGGAGCTCCAAACACGATCATAGCCGTTGAAATCCAAGATCTCACCACCCTCTACGAGTTTCTAGTTGAAACTTTCTTGAATCGATGAGTAGATTAGAAGATTTGGAGGGATGAAGTTGAGAAAATTCTGGCCATTGAAGGGTTAGGGCCGGCTATGCAGTTTTAAAATTAGGTTTTATTTTTTTTTATCAATTTGTGAAGAGAATGGGTGTATTTATAAGGAACCGTTCGACACTATTCACCCGGAAATTCCGAACTCCGATTTAGACGCCGTAACCAGCGTACCTAGGGTTTATCCCACGTTCCGGACACAATGGAACAAGTTTCGGAAGCTAATTCGGAAGTATGTGCGAGTTATGGCTGAAAACGCTCAATTTGAATTAAACCGATTTAAACCGATTTCTAGGCGTTTTAATTTTTACCGGACAAACGGTAAATCCAATTGACTTGAAATTTGAAACCTTACAATAATATCACATTACGGATCCGATGAAACTGGTTTCGTCGAATTCCGAGACTTTTTGAAAAATGGCTATTTTCACTCGTCAAATTTAAATTAAAAATAATTCGATGCGTTTCGAGCTGCCACGATCAAACGATAGCTCCGATTGACACGAAAATTGAAATCCGGTAATAACTAACTATTACGGATCCAATGAAACTGGTTTCGTTCAATTCTGAGACTGTTCAAAAATTGGCTATTTTACAGTCGATTATAAAATATTAAAATATTCTATTTTCACAGATTAACTTTTAATTCGATTTTAAAAGTTCTAAAATATTTCTATAACTCCAGTATGATTAAATAAAATTTTACAAATCATTTTCTATCATATTTAACTCTATTTTCAATTATTTCCATAATTTAACATATTAAATTATTGATTTAATAATTCAATTAAATCCAATAATTCAAATTAAAATTTATTTGACTTAAAAATTCACTTATTAATATTTAAAATTAATTAAATATTCAAATTTAAATTTATTAAAAATTCTGGGTCGTTACATAGGGATATATATTATTTTGGAAAATATCTGCGTATATTGTAATATTTATATTATTTTTTCTTCCGAGCCTCTCCGTACAAAGAAGACTCTGCCAAATTTTTTTTTTCCGTAAATTTTGGACATAGAAAAATTTGAAAATGTTTACAAACTTTAACAATTTATGTATAAAGGATTTGAATAGGTATAAATTGGTATATTTTATGTTAAATTATTTTATTTTGTAAACTTATTTGTTTATAAATTTAATTTAAGAAAGATATATTGTTTTCTTATTTCCTCTTTTTCCTTCTTTTCCTTTTCGGGGACGAAAAGTTTTGAGTGGGGGAGAGTGTAACGACCCGTAAATTTCGATAATTTAATTTGTTTATTTAATAGGATTTCTAATTTAAATTTAGAAAGAAACAGAAATCTTATTTATTTATAGGAAAGAGAATGTTGAAATTTGATGTATCAAGGGAAATTAAAATTTACAAATTGAATTATATATTGCAATTAATTGAAATAGTGGAAATTGTTGCAATTGGATATAAGGTTGGAAATAAGTAAATAAAGGCAAGTATTGAATTCATCAATGAATTTTTTTTAGTACAATCCCTTTTTATTAACTATTGTAAGGTGTTAATTAATTGAAATGGAAAATTTGGCAATAGATTCAATTTGCATGTTGGATAATAAATTGCAATAACTAAAGTTAATAATTAATGGGTTAAAGGGAATACCAATTTACTCATAAAGTGAATATAAGTGAATGTAACAAAATAAATAGGAAACAATAATTATTCATAAGTGATGGTTGATGTAAAAGGAATAATTAATTGGATTTAGAATCTTAATTTGTATGTGTGCATATATTTATGATGGAGAATAAAAGGGTAAAATAATAATATACAAGTATATTAAACGTTATATTAGTGGGTTACTAGTAAATTCCCTCATTACCAATAAAGATGCCTTGATGATAATTAATGACATAACGGAAAAGAGTAAATGTATTCATTTGAATATTAATTGAAATTGGATAGGGGTTTTAAGTAACAATGTTAATGCAAGGTAATTAATGATAAATTTAAGTAAATAATAATGAATAACGATTAATTCAAAATTTGTAACACATATTATAAATTACCTGCTTATTTGTTAATAAGATTAGAATTTGAAATAAGTGATAATACAATAAATGAATGTTACACAAACTGAAACTGAAATAACGTTTTATAGGGTCGTAATTATTATAAGCGTTACTTTAAAAATTTATGTTTAATTGTGAAATTAATACAAGATAGTAATTTGGGTAATAAAAGGTATAAAACTAAGAGATATATTGCAGAGAATATTTAGTTGTAATTAATATATTTGACATATATAATAAGTGATGATTTAATAAAAACCAATACGCTGTAAACAACAAACTTATAAATGTGGGATTTAGAGTTTGACAACAATTATTATGAGCTATATATATATATATATATATATATATATATATATTTAGTTCATTCAATTTAATTTGTAAATCATTGAAATAAATGTTACGTTTAAATAATTTAGGTAATAATGGAGAATAACGTAAATAAATTCTTCACTAAATGATGGTTAGTGTATATAAAGAATGGAGATAAAGCTTTATAAATTGATTTGAATCTAAATTTAATGAAAGGATAAATTGGAATTAAATGGATTAAATGTTTGAAGTTTACGTAAACTTTAATTTAGATGAAAGAGTAGACATTTATGTAATAGAGTATGAATCTATTATTAAGTTTATTTATAAAATGGCAGTTGGGTAAATTAAAGGGTGCAAAAGTAAGCTTGTCAGTATATTGAAGTAATGTATGATAATAGGTTTAATTGAAATAAATGAAAATTTAACATCTAAATATTACGTTAATAGGAAGTAATTGTTCTACTTATCATTTCATTCATTTAGCCCATTTTGAAACTCAATCAACAGAAATTAATGTAATTGAAAATTTTCAATTAATAGGAGAGAGAATACTAATTGTAATAGGTGCAATTAAAAGCAGCTTATGTTTTGTGAAATATAAGGAAAGTTTTGATTTAATGAAAAAAAAATTTTACATCAATAAAATGAATGTTTCATCTGTGAATGTAGGTTTAGTTTAATTTAAATAAAAAATAGAATGATTGATTTTATAGAAAGAAATATATGTTTATTTGAACTGTATTTAGCTTACAGACTGATTACAAGAATAGGAAAATAATCTATTTATTACTCTTGTGTATAAACAATTTTTCTATTTTTTTTATGCATTTTAGTTATCTGTTTTAAAATTTAACCTTGTAAGTGATTGCAATTAATGTAGTTCAAATATTTCAATTAAAAGAAAAGAAAACGGTGATTTCAATTAATAGATTTAATAAAAAAAACGCACGTTCTGCGGTAAACAAAAAGGGTGTTTCAGTGGTAATAAGAGATCATTTTGGGAAAAACAAATCAAATGTTTCATTTTTAAGGTAAGTATAAAAAAAATTTATGCATAGACAAAAACCCAAATGCGTAGAAATTCGAATATTACTTGAGTTAATGAAGTAATTTTGGTGTGTTTAGGGTTAACAAAATTTATTAAGTAAACAATTGTTTTAAAATTTGAATTCTAAAAGTTTGTTTACAATATAGAGTTAGTCCATTCATTCCCTTTCTAATTAATAATTGCCTCTTTTTAATACCTGCTACTTTTTAAAAAGGCTGTTCATATTTACTATATTTCAAAACCAAGTTTGTTCATATTTACTTTATTTCTTTCCATTTATTTTCCAACTTCATTTTTCTAAAACGTCATTTCATTTATTTCTAATTAATAGCGGTCTCTCTTTTCAAATATCTTTGATCCTAAACCTAATTCTAACCTTATAAATAAGATATGACGCAAATGAAACCACAGCCTCCATTCTAATCTTCTTTTTTTTTTTCTTTTTTTTCTTTTCTCTTCAAGTCTCCTTATTATCTCTCATTTTAATTTTTCCTTCCTCTTCAAATATTCTTCTTCTTCAAAATTTTCTTCTATTTCAAACTTTCTTCTTTCTTTTCAAATCTAGATCTTCTCTTCCATTTTCAGTTCTTATTTTAATCATTTTCTTTTTCAATTCTTCTTTTTCAAATCTTTTTTTTCTTCTTTCAACCTTTTAAAAATACATACATTCATATAATAAGGAGGAAAATTAAAGTAAATCGAAATAAAAGAAAAATTACAAAACAAAGCTAGCAATCAAGAAGAAGCATACGCGAGGGAAGAGTGGATGTGGCACGGTATTTTATAATTGTTTTGTTTATTTTTAATTTCTATTTCAAATCGTTTAATTATGATAACTTTCACATACGTACTCCGTTTCACGCGCGATTTTTTTTGTTAGGATCGTAATTGAATTCCGAACCTGTTGACGCTGGTTTGAATGAATTTGAAGACCGTCAAATTTTTAGGTTTAAATTGGACTTGAATTCAATTTAAATCCAAAAGGTGAGTGTTTTAACCCACTCACAACTTCTAAAATTTCTTATGTTTGTTAATTTGACTTAAGATATGAGTAGGAAGTTATTTATGACTGTTTGGCATGTTTTATTTATCACCTCTGTTAAATCGCATTTATTTAGTTTAACTGTTAATTAATTTTATTATTGCATATGAATTGACAGTTAAGAATTTATTTATTTGCATGTAAACTGATAGTTAACAGTTAATAAATTTATTATTGAATATAAACTGTTGGTTAATACATGTTATTTATTACCTGTATAATTTATATGCTCTATATCGATGATTGTTTAAATTGGATGATGATTGCAAATAATGGTTGATGATTGATATTTGGATGAATGGATGCTACATTCATATGGTATAAACTTCAAGTCATCATGCATTTTCATTTTTTTGGGGATTGCGGTTTGAAATGATATACAACCGCATTTTTATTTTAAATTGCGGATTGAAATGATAAACATCCGTATCACTTGACCATAGGGTAGAAAATTTTATACATGCACCGCGGTAAATATATAAAATTATTTTTTGAAATGTTTTACTATGATTTTGTAAAGCTATATATATATATGGTTTATGGGATATTGATTTGGTTATTTATATATATATATATATATATTGTAAATTTTCGGTTTTTAAGCTTTGTATAAATTTGATTTGAAGTATAAAATAAAGTTTGATTTTTAAGATCAAATACGATTAAGCCTTTATTTAAAATCTAATTTATGGAGCTTTTATGACTTAAATGAGAATAAGATTTGGAAGATGAATATTAAGTTAAATTGAAATTTAATAAAAATTAATTTTTTTAATGGATATGATTTTTATAACTTGATTTTTTTTAAAGTGATTTAAATGAATATCAGGTTGATTTAAATGAATATATCAAGTTTAATAAATTGAAAGATTTTCCAATTATGTGAAGTTAAAGGTTTTACTTAAATTATATTGAATTCATTAAGTAAACATTTCAAGTCTAAATAATAAGTAATTGAATTTGATATATATGGGTTTGTCAAATGAGTTTGTTTTTGAAATGGTGAAATATTTAAAGCTTTGAAACATAAGAATTAAAAACGGTATTTGGAAGTTTAAATCGATATTTGGAATTGATTTGTGAAATGTAAAGAAGCTATTTTGTTTTATAAAGGAAATTTAATATTTAACCATTTGAAAAATGGAAATTTGTTTCAAAGTTATGATTTTCAAGGTAGTATAATTTGGAAATATTATATTCCAGAGTTTTGATTTCTAAATATTTTACTTTGAAAACCCTATGAGTTTGGAAAGAATATATATTGGAAAATAAAATGACATTATATGGGTTTGGGCCTAAATGATATCGTATTGATCTGGGGTTCTAAAAATATAAACGATATCGTATTTATATGGGTTTAAAATGGATATTTTATTCTGGTTTTAAAGTATAATTATTTTAAATGACCGCGGTGTTATAATAACATTTGGTTGTTGAAAAGACCGGGATCGGAAGTTGTCATACTCTCTGCCAACTCCGAAAACCACTTTAACAACCGTGTACGCGGTGGAGATTCTAGAATGAAGTAGGTTGGTGGAGGCGTTTCCTGCAAGGTTAATACGTGGACCCGACTCCCGTGAGTTGGCATAAGGTGGCTAAAACAGGAGCGATTATCGGGCCAATGAGGTCATTCCTCTGATCGAACACTCCTCTTCGATATTATACTTTGACTTTGGATTGTTTCAGTGGCCACTTTTACTTTGATTTTTGGGGGAGTTTGTTCGAGGTGGGCGGTAGCTGCGGCTACGCGTTTCCATCAGCCCGGATAGCAATTGGTACATCTACCCTGGCATTGCCTAGTTGTGCCATGTCACCTACCATACCGAGCCTTTACTACGAGTTTCTATTTGTGTCATACCTATGGAGTGTCTTCTCGTAGTCTCCCGATCAGGAGATATGCAGGCACTGTATAGACTATTGGCACTATTACGTGTTAAGGTGGAAAATGTAAAGCCTTAACGCTATTTTAAAGTAAGTTTATTTTACAAATAGACACTATTACGTGTTAAGGTGGAAAATCAAAGCCGACGGCCAGGGTTTTGGAGAGATAGGGTTGTGAAAAGAAAATATTTTGGTCTTATATAGAAAATTTGACGACACTATTCATCTTAAAATTCTTTGGACTCAAAACAAAGCGTGCTGCCTGGCGTTTATAATGTTTTACCACTCCGAATGCAATGGATTATATATCGGCAGCCAATTTGATCGTATTTAGAAGATAGATTTTTGAATCGACTATTTAAATTTAAAATTCGCTTAAACAGATTTCTACGTTTTAGCTTGTCCCGGACAAACTGTAAATCCGATTGACACGAAATTTGAAATCTAATAATCAGATAACATTACAGATCCAATGAAACTAGTTTTGCCAAAATCCGAGACTGTTTGAAAAATGACTATTTTTACTCGTCAATTAAATATTAAAATATCCAGTTTTTACAATTTAACTTTTAATTCAATTTCAAAAGTTCTGTAATATCATTCTAATTCAAATAGAATTTAATTCAACTTTATAAATCATTTTTATTCACTTTAAATTCAAATATCAATTATTTATGTAATTTCAATATTAAATTAACAATTTAGTTATCTAATTAAATCACTATATTCGAAATATTATTTATTCAGCTTATAAACTTAACTTTTAGATATTTAAAATTAATTAAATATAGAATTTTGAATGACTGAAATTCTAGGTCGTAACATTCTCCCCTACTTAAAAGAATTTCTTCATCGAAATTACCAAGTAAGAAAAAGTCACAAAATCCATTAACTAAACTCTTATAAAAACTTTTCTAAGTTTTCCAAATCCATATATAGTTATCTTTTCAAAACCAACTAATATCGTTTAACTTTTATAACTCAAAATCAAAATTATATTTATCACAAATTTTCCAAAAACTTCCAACACCTCAAATTTTCAAAAAAAAAAATTCGCCAGCATCTCCTTTGCGCGGTTCGATCATAGTAGAATCACAAACATATATATATATATATATATATATATATCACAAATATACGTATCATCTCAGTGATGAGGCATTCCGAAGGGAAAAAAATATAAAAGTACGATATGTAATCCGAGATATGTACCTCATATATTATTAGCGAGCATATGCGGCTAATATAGCATGAAAGCGAGCTCCAAATGCGAAGCAAGCGCCGTACGCACCTACTAAACACTCAACAGCAATGAGAAACATGTATATATGAAAGTAATATCAATATATAACTTATACCAATATAACTACTATATATGCCAATATAGCAAATGCAATCACCACAACAAATCTAACCATCAACCAGCTTTCATCCAACTAACATCCATAACCAAATCAATACACTTTCACTTCTCATTAATATTTACCAAATTGGTTTTCAATTTAATCACATTTGATTCATTAACATTGGATTTACTAACATTCATTCATTCATATTTAATTAGTTTACATTCACTAATTCATATTCAAGTTTGTTTACTTCGAAATTAAATAAAATTCAATTCTGTTTAGATTCACTTAACTTCCAATTTGAATTCAACTATTTAGCTTCCAATTTCGTTAATTCAATTTCATTAACACTTAATAAATTTCTATTCAATCAACTAGCATCCATCTAAAAAATAATGCATAGCCAACATTTACCAAATTAATTTACTTTACATTCATTCAATTTGGTTCAACACTTT
Organism: Allium cepa; assembly: GCA_030765085.1. NCBI lineage: Eukaryota > Viridiplantae > Streptophyta > Magnoliopsida > Asparagales > Amaryllidaceae > Allium > Allium cepa. The sequence continues at coordinate 376,893,725 of CM060942.1, read as the reverse complement.
TAATTTCAAATTGGTTTAACATTCAATTGACTTTCATTCAATTATTCAATTCACAACTTCTTAACTTAAGTTTTATTCAATTCTTAACAACAACATTTTCAAATCCATGTTTATTCCCTAATTCACTTTTATTAATTTACTTCGATACCAAAATCAACTTCATTCAACATTACTTAAGTTATGTTTCATTTCAACTTCATTTACCTTCGCTTTCACTATACAACTTAAGTTTGTCTCTAATTCATTTCAAATTCTTTTTTATTTAACTTTTACTTAAGTCAAATTTCATTCTGCTTTTCAAATTTAGATTTTTTTTGCCTAACCAAAAGTGTTTAACCATTTTGACAATTGGTTTTACTTATATTTTCTCATTTTATAAGTTATACAACTTAATTATCTAAACTTCCAAATCCATATTATATAATCACTTATCTAATCCAATTAAAATTCAATTCAATTTAACCTTCCTTAGTTAAATTTCAAATCATATAATTCATTTACTAACTCAAATTCCTTTCAACTCTACTAAAGTAAATTCTTACTTCATGTCCAAAAATAATTTCACTTATATTTATCAATTACAACTTGGATTTTAAATCAAATTTGTTTATCATAACACAACTTCAATTTCAATTTACTATGGTAGCAAACCCATCACATAGAAACTCGAAAATGATATTGATGATGCTGTAGTCATCACCGTTATTATTTTCCAGCAATAGTAGTGAATTCAGTGCTTTGTATTCTTTTTTAAAATAATTACTTTTATTTTTATAAATCAGATTTATAAACTCTTTTACTTATATAATTTCACTATTTTACTTTACTTATATTATTTCAATTCACTTATATAAGATTCATTTCAAATTCATTTATCTTATCTAGATTTGTAACAATATAACCTCTTTTACTTTTGAAAAACAACTTTCAAATTTAATAGGATTCAAATTTTCAAATTCTTAGTTAAATCCATTTTTTAATTATAACTCGTATTTATAAATATATTCATGCTGTTTCATTTCTTATATATAAGATTATTTCATAATTGCAAATCATATTAATTATAATTCCATACTTATAATTCATTTGCTTATATAATTCATTCTGTTACAATTGTTTTTTTATTAAGATTATTCAAATAGCTTTTATAGACTTATATATATATTTATATTTTCAAACATTCAAACAATTCATTTATACACACTTTGATAATTCCAAAAAAATTATTTCCTTAATATATAAAATATAATCGAGGTAAAATTATTTCATTTACCCAATTTAAAATAATACCATGTTGACTTGCCTCGTTTAAGTGTTCGAAAATCCCTATCGATAATATGGCTTCTCGTGTAACAACCAGAATTCACAACAGCTCAACGGATAAGCAAACACAATATAAAACATTTTTATATCACTAACAAATACGCGCTCATATATATAATACACTTAAACTCAATGTACGGTGCTACTGTCCCTATCTATACTGAGTACACATCAAAGCTTATGAATATACAAAATCTAAGCTCAGATGCCAAATGTGACGACCGGGCAAACCGTACCTTTTGAATTGACAATAATCCACACATGTCCGACGCAAAAAGCACAGATTGACGGAAAGTCAAGAGAAAGGAAAGAAAAGAGAAGAAGAGAAGAGAAGAAAGAGAGAAGATAGAACAAAACAGAACAATACAGAATCTCACATCATAGTGGAAAATATATAATATCATATCAATGATCTTTACAAAATAGAAACTGTATATATACACACATCAATCAGAGTTCAATAATCAATCAACAATTATCAACCTGAACAGTTATAATAACCTGTCCTTACAAATGCCGATAATTTAAAACAACTAAGCAATGCGGCAGATAATCAAGCAAATATGGATGTGTGAAAATGAAGATCTCCAACTCTCCTGCTGAAGATCCAAAAGCATCAAATCTAGACCTGTATATATACTCGGTATGACCCGAGCATTAAAAGGGAAGAACGTCCGGATCAATCTCGTAAACCACCGGGAGAAACACACTCAACTGAATTTATTAAATTACCAAACTTATCCTATATCAAAACAAAAGTATCTCGTAAGACAAGTCCACACATAAACACTGACATGTTTTTACCTTACGATAACTAAAACATTTTTATATATCAAAACGTTTAATATTATTTCTAATAACATTCTTTTGAAATCACTTTTCAAATAAACTTATTCAAATAAGGTATCAATGCCTGTACTAAGTCTAACGGAATATATCCGGACTGGGTCACGGAATATACCGAACGAAATATATGACACCAAAAAGGGGTAGCTGAAATGTTTGCAACTCTTTACAGCTATTTTAGGAATACAATCAAAACCGTAAATCTCTTATTGGGATTGGATTTCCAACATAATAGGAAACTAGTGGAAAGATCAATCTGTATCCTTGGCTTACGTCCATGACTCAGACACCGTTATACAACAACACAAATGGCTAAAAGTGGATGCAATATGTGAATAATATCCGAGGACTCGGACATCGCGCATCCCTGCCATGAGGCCCAGACGTATCTGGTACCTGGGGCTAAGAACATCTGATAACCCAAATCACTACTATCCGAAATGCGAGCACACATCTGACCACATAGAATCCCATCATAACCGGGGTGTGAGGCTCGTGAAGCTACGATTTCCTTTCACATATCACATATCACATTACTTTGAATGCCACACGGCCATTTTCGTTGACTACTAATTGCCTTCCACAAAAATACAACCCTTAAGCTCATACGTCTCAAGGGGGGTGTTAAGCTAAGAGAAGTTGCCTTCGCCGCCACCATTGATGTACATTTGTAAAAACCAATGTACGTAATCTTTAGAAATGCAATGTTAGACAAACATCCATACAAGTGTATGACTAAATAGTTCCCACATCAAGTCGAGGAACTAAAATTTGGCTAAGTTTGATAGTAGGTTATTTAACTATCAAAGCAAACAAACAAATATTCAGCACCATATACAATCACTGGGCCCTTTTATTAATTAAATCACTTGCCAAATATTCACTTCAATTTATCTTTGAAAAGATATAATCTCAAAACCATTTTAATATTTCAACATTGGAAAACATTTCCATATACTTATTTACTAATAAGTAACTCACAATTCACTTAATTTTCAACACTTAGAAAATATTGCTTATACTTAAAATCATAATTAAGTATATATTTTATTCTTTAAGGAAAACATTCTCTTTAAACATCTTTTATTTGGGTCAAAATGTACGTTGTGTAAAACATCATTACGACAACCCAAAATCAATAGTATATGGATTCGAAAATAAGATAGATATATAAACCCCAATACTAAATAAAAAAATTCTTTTGAAAATCATTTACGATAACAACAATGTTATCGTCCATCATTTCCTTATTTCTCGAAAAGATGTTGAAATCTATGTACTGATATTCGACACATTTTAACTTCAAATCATTTAACTCCATTTAAAAGACCACTTTCACAATGTTAACTTAATTTCAAAAGATTATTCATTATCCAAAATCGTAAATATAGTTCGTTCACCAAATTCAATACTTCTACACATTTTATTTTAAAGTAAAATCCACTATCCAAAATCGTGGATTTAATACCTAATCAAATTTATTACTATTTCACTTTTATTAAAGGATTATCCACTGTCCAAAATCATGGATATAATTCCTTTAATAACTATAATAATTAACTTATCAAATTTAGTTGATTTCGAATTATAAAACAATCTTTATAAATTCTATTTCAATTTATAAAAACTTCAATTTATTTTATTTACCAATTTTATATATATCTTACTTATATTCCAATGTCCAATTTATAAGTTAATTACTTATAATCCATTTATTTACAAAGCCCATTCATTTTATAACTTCACAGTTATAAATCTTATTTACTTATAAAAATCCATTTATAACTTCATTTTAAACACTTTCAAAATTCCATTATAATTTCGTCACTTTGATTTATAAAAATTTATTTTTTTATAAATGTTATATATAAAACAATTTATAATAATTCAAAAATCTCCATCTATACTATTTCATAGAATAGTTAACTTCATATTTCAAAAATCATATTTCAATTATATTTCCCAAAACATCATAATGTTTATAACATATAAATTATAACATTTAAATAAATCCATTCCTTTGACACTTCAAAACTCAACAAAACATATATTTTCAAAATCACTTTGAAAATCCTTTTTCAATTTAAAAATCATCACTTTAATATTTTTAAATTATCAAAATAGGCCCAATGCTGCAACAACACTAAATGCAACAATCACGACATCTAAAACATCATATGTCATATGATAACAAAATATATAACAATATCTGTAAATAAATCAGTACGGGTGAGGAATCCAGTTGGATCCATCCAACCTGTCACCTACAACAAATATACGTACTAGAATATATGTACAATGTCCGCTACGAGGCAGACGCGCATACAAAGGGTCATCCGCTCATGCACGGGAACATATAGGGTCATCTGCTCCACTAGGTAGGTATATATCTAAATACCAATCAATATATATATAATATATCATATATCATTCAAACAATCTTCAATCATCATAAATAATATTTATTCTCACTTATATAAAAATATCAGCGAGTCAGAAAGAGTGCGTTGTACTCACATTGCTTGTAGTTGTCGCGATAGCGATTTATTCCGATTAAAATTAAACAAGCATTTAATTTCAACCAAAATCTTAATTAGCTCAAATAAATCCCAATCTAGCTCCATAATGTGGTGCTCATCAATTCAAATCCAACGCAATTTGTTTTGTGCGAAACGGACCTCGTATGAAAAAGTTACGCAGTTTTAAAGTTTATACGAATTAATATATATATATATAAATTTCAATTTTCTTTTTTATTGTTTTTTCACAAACCATCCTGGCCGTTCAATTTCCCTACCTCAGATCTGGACTGCCCCTTCTTTCATCTTCCCCCTACGTACACTCCAGGTTAGTCACGAATGCAAGCAACCCATATGGCCGATCTACATCCCATTTCCACGACCTCCTCACTTGATTCGAACACGATCAGACGTTGCCATTTCGAAGCCCTATGCGAGCACCTCCTTCGGCTACAACATCAGGGAGCTCAGCCTCCTCCATGCATAGATAAATGCACCCAAACATGTGAAGAACGCAGGCCCTAGCTCCTTGATTGTTGCGCCGTTTTAGATCGTAGACGTTGGATTGAACGATCTCGTCGAGCTCTACAAATTGTTGGTTGGAAGTTTTAGCTATTAGTCGACGGATTGGAGAAAAGTGGCAGAAAGCACATGAAATTCTGGCCATTAAATCAAAGGCGGCGGCTAGGGTTTTAGAGAGATGGGGTTTGTGAAAAGTGAAAATATTTTGGCCTTGTATAGAAAATTTTTGAACTCAAAACGAAGCTTCTCGCCTGGCGTTTGCAATGGTTTACCCCTATTCCAAATGTAATGGATTATATATCGGGAGCCAATTCGATCGTATTTGGAAGACAGATTTTCGAATCGACTATTAAAATTTAAAACTCACTTAAATAGATTTCTATGCATTTTAGCGTGCCTCGGACAAACTGTAAATCCGATTGACACAAAATTTGAATTCTTACAATAATATAACATTACGGATCTACTGAAACTGGTTTTGTCGAAATTCGAGACTATTTGAAAAATGGTTATTTTTACTCGTTAATTAAATACTAAAATATTCAGTTTTTACAATTTTACTTGTAATTCAATTTCAAAAGTTCTGTAAGATCATTCTAATTCAAATGGAATTTAATTCAACTTTATAAATCATTTTTGTTCACTTTAAATTCAAATATCAATTATTTACGTAATTTTAATAATAATTTAATTATCCAATTAAATCATTATATTCGAAATATTATTTATCCAACTTATAAATTGACTTTTAAATATTTTAAATTAATTAAATATACGAATTTCAAATGACTGAAATTGTGGGTCGTTGCATCAAGTCCAGTTCTACCACTAAATTGTCTTGCATAGTCGGTGCAATAGTGGTTTCCGGGTCTCTAACACACTTTTTGAAATGAGAAATATGAAAAACATCGTGAACGCCTTCCAAATTGCTCGGTAACTCAAATCTATATGCGAGCTACCAATCCTCTCAATAATAGGAAAAGGTCCAACGAACCTCGGCGATAACTTCCTCGATTTCTCAAATCTAATCGCGCCCTTCATCGACGAAACCATGACGAAAACTTGGTCCCCAACTGAGAACTCTAAGTCCTTCCGTCTCTTATCTTCATAATTCTTTTGCCTAGACCGGGCCTCCTTCATTCCAGCCCGAATGACCTCGATCTTTTATGTAGCCTCTCTAACCAAATCCAAACCAAGAATTAACCTATCTTCGGTCTTCAATCAACACACGGGAGATTTGCATGGCCTTCCATACAAAGCTTCAAATGGTGCCAGCCCAATACTAGTCTGATAACTATTGTTATGCGAAAACTTGACTAAATGTAGATGGTCCTCCTATGATCCATCGAAATCTAGAACATAAGCTCTTAGCAAGTCTTCCAAAACATTGTTTGATAACCCGGATTTTTGGATAGCTGTTAATTGGAAATTAACAGATTTTAACTATTGAAACGCTGATTTATAAGTGAACAAATAAATGTTGAATTAAATATCTGGAAATGATGAATTTATAGTAAATTAATAAATATATAAATATTTATGTGCAAACTTTATAATATTGAAAATTTTAAGTGTGTTCGTATACAAGTATATAAGTGTGTGTTATATATATATATATGTTTTGTGAATGGAAAGCATTGATTTAAATTCAATGTATTAAATTTTAAAAGGGTATTTAAAGTTAAAATGGTCAAAACACTAATGATAAATCTTTATATATATAGCTATTATTTGAAATAGTAATAACTTAAGTAATGATTAATATTTTAAGTTTGAAATAAGATTTAATAAAAAGGTTTAATACACTTTCTTTTACATTTGAAATAAAGATATTTTGTATAAATTTAAAATATAAACATAAATTAATAAACACATAACATTTGAATATATAAAACATATGTATATATATAAATTAAAAAATATAATATATAAATAAATTTTATAAAAATAATTATAATATGCAAATTTACAAGTGTAAGCCCATTTAAAATACAATTTGACATTTGTTAGATAATAATAAAAGATTTAAACATTTGTAAGCTTCATATAACATGCACAAATACAAGTGTCGTGATTTAATTTATTATTTTCTTTTTAAAAATAGCAAAACATTCCTATATAAACATCTCTACTTCTCCAAAGTTCATTCTTTCTTCATCTTTCATTTTCAAAGAACTACAAATCAGAAAAAGAAAGAACATCAAAATTAAAATCTGGAAGTGATAAATCAGAGAAACCAAAACCTGAAAAGAAAACAAAGGGCAAAGATGAACTCAATCAAAACAAACTTTTCAAAATCTCGAACCTGGAAGCAAAATCAAACTGAAGCAATCAAAAGCATGCAAGTTCAATTCAATTTTATCAAGAAAGCTAACAATTCAAAGATTCCAGATCATCCCAAACAAGTTCAGATCAAAGTTTAAGTTCAAAACAAAATTTCCAGTTTTCAAAATTTATTTCCGGGCTCTGCTTCTTCAACCATGTGAGTAAAACTTCACTTTTAAACTAAATCCTCTATATTTACCTATGCTTGTGATAATGGACGAGATTTATAACAACCCGCAAATCCGTACCCCTTGAGTCAACACTATTCTACATCAATTAACTCAAGTGGAACAGAAATACAAACCATTAGGGTTAAAGAAGAAGAGATAGAAGAAAGAAAGAACTAAACAAAATCAGAACCTAATTATTACAGCGGAATAAAATATAATACTCAATAATAGAGCTTTATACAAAATGAAAACTTTATCTGTTTTATACATCATAGCATTGGAGTATCTCATACAAACAACATTTACCAGTCAAACAATTCCATACAATTCACAGCGGCAGATATATATATATATATATATATATATATATATATATATATATATATAAGTACGAATAATACGTCTCGGACTCCAGCTCCTCTCCTGCTCCATAGCATCCTGTCCTGAACATATAATACTCGGTCTGACCCGAGTATTATAATGAAATAACATCCGAGTCAGTCTGGAATACCGGCTGATAATAATGCATCCAAATTGATTATTAAATTTTCAAAAATCCTTTTGAAAATAAAAGCATCTCGTAAGACCACGCACAAATAAACATGTCGGGTTTTTACCGTACGATAGCAAAAACACTTTTATAGAAATCCTCTGATATTATAATAGGGCCTATATACAAATACTAATAAAATAGCCGAAATTGTTACATGTATAAATTCTAGCTACTAGCTACAGAGTGGGTAATACAAACAAAACTCGTAAAAGGCTCGTAGGGGGAATGGATTTCCAATAATGACTAGGCACTAGGGTACCACCTGTCACAGTACCTGGTCTAGATCAGAGTACTGAGGACCATGCCCGATCCCCTGCAACACAAGGCCCGTACTACCCCTTATTGGAGAGTCCCGAGTAAGATCACCTCGCGGTTGGGATCAACAACCGCACCACTAAGCCGAAATAAAAGGGACATGTAGACAGGAATGACCTTACCCGGAAATGGATGCTGCCCACCAAGCCTTGCCGCATATCCCCTGATTTTCAGTCATTCCCGGTTGATGAGGCTTTAGGCTAAGCATTACCTTTTAAAACGTTTCACTTAGAATGCCCATCGCCCACCTGACGATGTTCCGAAAGCATTCGTCCATACAAATCCGTCCCGGGTTCGAACGGAACCGAAGGCACTACTCCTACTACATCCATTTGGAAATATCCTCAGGATTCGACTAGCCCTTACACTTCACTGCTCCATCTTCGACTCCGAACACGTTTTTCCATGAAATGTACAAATCAGATCGAAGTGGTTTTCGAGAAATAAATCTCGATCCCGGTCTCTTCGAAACGATCAACGCATTTGTCCAATATTGATAGTCGGTGATTTAACTATCAATTAACATTCATAAACATCCATCACAAAATAAATAATTGCCCAATTATTTATTTCCTCAAAAATATCTTTACGAGATATAATTCCATTTCAAAACCCATTTGAAATATTTTTCAAATCCAATTCTTCCTATGGAATAGATTTCCAAATCTTTACTTCCTCTGAAAAACATCCAAGTACGAAAATTTATGGTTTAAAATAATTTAAATACTTTATTCTTGAAAATACGTTTAAACGTTCATATTTCAAACTTCTTACAAACTTGATTTAAAAAATATATATACCATTAGAAATAACTTGAATAAAACTGCTTAATAAAATATAAACTATTATCTTTAAAATAACATTAAGTCATACTTAATTTAAATAAAGTTATGAAACTCTATACAATTTTTAAATAATACTTTGATTGATTATCTTTAAAATAGAACCATTTTATGAAATACAAATAATAATAATAATAATCTTCAAAACATAATTCTAATTGCCGTTTAAAAATAATTACTTTTATAACTACTTTGATATCTGTTCACTTATAAAATTCTTACAACTTAAATAATTTCTTTAAAACCATTCTTTAATATAACTTCAAACTCTGACGTTTCAAAAATCTATTTTAGAAATGTACTTGGTTTTTCAGGAAAATACTCTTCTATCTTAGAACAACCAAGGAATTCTTTTTTTATCAATCCAACACGTTTTATCCCAATTCAATTTTATGTTCATCCCTTAAAATTCCTTCCATACTTTAAAAAAAATTGCTCCTTTTATTTTTAAAGACATTGCTATTTCCCGGAAATCATTTCCGACATATGTTTAAAATATTTAAAATAAAGCTTCTAGAAATTATTTAATTGAAAATAATACTCAAGGAAATATATAGGGGTTTCCTAAGTATTTTAAATAAAATTTATTTTTTAAAAATAAAGTTATTAAATTAAATATTTATATTATAATTTCTTGGAAAACTCAATACTACTTTACCTGTTAAAAATAATAAATACCATAATTACAAATCAAATATTTGCTTTCACTTAAAAACATTTTTAAAAAATATTTCTTTCTAAAATATTCTAAAACATACTTAAACTGTAAATTTATAATTTGAAAGCTTAAAAACAAAATAAAATTTTCAGGAGAAAGCACGCTTCCCATTCTTTTAAAAATAAATCTCGCTATTCTTTTAAGCAATTCACTTTTCCTCTATAGATCACATTTCCAAACATTTCAAATTATCAACCAAATTTCTTGAATTTAATTCCTTTTAAATTCTTTACTTAGGAATTTCTTTATATCCTTTAAACCCAATTCATCTATTTATATTTAAAATTTTCAAGTTGTATCCACCCAACCACAGCACAACACAATTTAAATTTAATTCATTACAGCATATAAATAAAACACAGCATAACAAGATCTAAACAAATTATCACAGAATAATAAATAAGATATATCACATAATATAAATTAATTTTTATTTGTCAGGGGTCCAGTTGGATCCCTCCAACCTGTTTTCCCTGCATCCACAGATATTAGCACAACAATATATATCGATTCAATTTGATAATAATTATCATATTCAACCAATCAAGCAATCATTTAGATATTGACTATTTAAATTAACCACTATTCCAGATGTGAGTGAGTTAAACTCACCTTGGGTTTTCGACGAGCATTCAAATTTAAATTAAATCGAACGGCGTTAGATTAACCTAAATTTTTACTTGCTCGAAAAGATTCCAGAACTGCTCCACTGCGTAGTACGTGTCTCTGCGATTCCGGCGTCACCAGTTTCGTCTGAATCTGACAACGTACGTACTAGATATGAATTTTCAAAGTTTAATTACTAATTTAAAAACAATTTCTTTTAAATTTAATTTTTATTATACCCAAACAATCTCAGCCGCAAGATCTGGAAACCCACATCAAAGCCGCACGTTTCCATCTTCCTCACGTACGCTATTACAGTCAAGGCCGAACCCAAATTCACTAATTAGGGTTAACAACCGCGACCACCACGGCGATCTCGGCGACGATCCAAGACCTCCCCCTCGAAGCTCATCCCACACTCTCCCTTCAGCCGAAGCAGCGCCGAGCTCGGTCACCTTCTCCACCATGGTGACGAGCTCGAACGCAAGCCACACGGTGCAAAATTGCACCTCCAAACGACGACTACTGTAACGACCCGTAAATTTCAATAATTTAATTTGTTTATTTAATAGGATTTCTAATTTAAATTTAGGAAGAAACAGAAATCTTATATATTTATAGGAAAGAGAATGTTAAAATTTGATGTATCAAGGGAAATTAAAATTTACAAATTGAATTATATATTGCAATTAATTGAAATAGTGGAAATTGTTGCAATTGGATATAAGGTTAGAAATAAGTAAATAAAGGCAAGTATTGAATTCATCAATGATTTTTTTTAGTACAATCCCTTTTTATTAACTATTGTAAGGTGTTAATTAATTGAAATGGAAAATTTGACAATAGATTCAATTTGCATGTTGGATAATAAATTGCAATAACTAAAGTTAGTAATTAATGGGTTAAAGGGAATACCAATTTACTCATAAAGTGAATATAAGTGAATGTAACAAAATAAATAGGAAACAATAATTATTCATAAGTGATGGTTGATGTAAAAGGAATAATTAATTGGATTTAGAATCTTAATTTGTATGTGTGCATATATTTATGATGGAGAATAAAAGGGTAAAATAATAATATACAAGTATATTAAACGTTATATTAGTGGGTTACTAGTAAATTCCCTCATTACCAAAAAAAATGCCTTGATGATAATTAATGACATATCGGAAAAGAGTAAATGTATTCATTTGAATATTAATTGAAATTGGATAGGGGTTTTAAGTAACAATGTTAATGCAAGGTAATTAATGATAAATTTAAGTAAATAATAATGAATAGCGATTAATTCAGAATTTGTAACACATATTATAAATTACCTGCTTATTTGTTAATAAGATTAAAATTTGAAATAAGTGATAATACAATAAATGAATGTTACACAAACTGAAACTGAAATAACGTTCGTTTAAATGTTGAGTAATTATAGGGTCGTAATTATTATAAGCGTTACTTTAAAAATTTATGTTTAATTGTGAAATTAATACAAGATAGTAATTTGGGTAATAAAAGGTATAAAACTAAGAGATATATTGCAGAGAATATTTAGTTGTAATTAATATATTTGACATATATAATAAGTGATGATTTAATAAAAACCAATACGCTGTAAACAACAAACTTATAAATGTGGGATTTAGAGTTTGACAACAATTATTATGAGCTATATATATATATATATATATTTAGTTCATTCAATTTAATTTGTAAATCATTGAAATAAATGTTACGTTTAAATAATTTAGGTAACAATGGAGAATAACGTAAATAAATTCTTCTTTAAATGATGGTTAGTGTATATAAAGAATGTAGATAAAGCTTTATAAATTGATTTGAATCTAAATTTAATGAAAGGATAAATTGGAATTAAATGGATTAAATGTTTGAAGTTTACGTAAACTTTAATTTAGAAAAAAGGGTAGACATTTATGTAATAGAGTATGAATCTATTATTAAGTTTATTTATAAAATGACAGTTGGGTAAATGAAAGGGTGCAAAAGTAAGCTTGTCAGTATATTGAAGTAATGTATGATAATAGGTTTAATTGAAATAAATGAAAAATTAACATCTAAATATTACGTTAATAGGAAGTAATTGTTCTACTTATCATTTCATTCATTTAGCCCATTTTGAAACTTAATCAATAGAAATTAATGTAATTGAAAATTTTCAATTAATAGGAGAGAGAATACTAATTGTAATAGGTGCAATTAAAAGCAGCTTATGTTTTGTGAAATATAAGGAAAGTTTTGATTTAATGAAAAAAAAAATTTACATCAATAAAATGAATGTTTCATCTGTGAATGTAGGTTTAGTTAATTTAAATAAAAAATAGAAAGATTGATTTTATAGAAAGAAATATATGTTTATTTGAACTGTGTTTAGCTTACAGACTGATTACAAGAATAGGAAAATAATCTATTTATTACTCTTGTGTATAAACAATTTTTCTATTTTTTTATGCATTTTAGTTATCTGTTTTAAAATTTAACCTTGTAAGTGATTGCAATTAATGTAGTTCAAATATTTCAATTAAAAGGAAAGAAAACGGTGATTTCAATTAATAGATTTAATAAAAAAAAACGCGCGGTCTGTGGTAAACAAAAAGGGTGTTCAATGGTAATAAGAGATCATTTTGGGAAAAACAAATCAAATGTTTCATTTTTAAGGTAAGTGTAAAAATTTTTTATGCATAGACAAAAACCCAAATGCGTAGAAATTCGAATATTACTTGAGTTAATGAAGTAATTTTGGTGTGTTTAGGGTTAACAAAATTTATTAAGTAAACAATTGTTTTGAAATTTGAATTCTAAAAGTTTGTTTACAGTATAGAGTTAGTCCATTCGTTCCCTTTCTAATTAATAATTGCCTCTTTTTAATACTTGCTACTTTTAAAAAGGCTGTTCATATTTACTATATTTCAAAACCAAGTTTGTTCATATTTACTTTATTTCTTTCCATTCATTTTCCAACTTCATTTTTCTGCAAGGTCATTTCATTTATTTCTAATTAATAGCGGTCTCTCTTTTCAAATATATTTGATCCTAAACCTAATTCTAACCTTATAAATAAGATATGACGCAAATGAAACCACAGCCTCCATTCTAATCTTCTTCTTTTTTTTCTTTTCTCTTCAAGTCTCCTTATTATCTCTCATTTTAATTTTTCCTTCCTCTTCAAATATTCTTCTTCTTCAAAATTTTCTTCTATTTCAAACTTTCTTCTTTCTTTTCAAATCTAGATCTTCTCTTCCATTTTCAGTTCTTATTTTAATCATTTTCTTTTTCAATTCTTCTTTTTCAAATCTTTTTCTTCTTCTTTCAACCTTTTAAAAATACATACATTCATATAATAAGGAGGAAAATTAAAGTAAATCGAAATAAAAGAAAAATTACAGAACAAAGCTAGCAATCAAGAAGAAGCATACGCGAGGGAAGAGTGGATGTGGCACGTTATTTTATAATTGTTTTGTTTATTTTTAATTTCTATTTCAAATCGTTTAATTATGATAACTTTCACATACGTACTCCGTTTCACGCGCGATTTTTTTTGTTAGGATCGTAATTGAATTCCGAACCTGTTGACGCTGGTTTGAATGAATTTGAAGACCGTCAAATTTTTAGGTTTAAATTGGACTTGAATTCAATTTAAATCCAAAAGGTGAGTGTTTTAACCCACTCACAACTTCTAAAATTTCTTATGTTTGTTAATTTGACTTAAGATATGAGTAGGAAGTTATTTATGACTGTTTGGCATGTTTTATTTATCACCTCTGTTAAATCGCATTTATTTAGTTTAACTGTTAATTAATTTTATTATTGCATATGAATTGACAGTTAAGAATTTATTTATTTGCATGTAAACTGATAGTTAACAGTTAATAAATTTATTATTGAATATAAACTGTTGGTTAATACATGTTATTTATTACCTGTATAATTTATATGCTCTATATCGATGATTGTTTAAATTGGATGATGATTGCAAATAATGGTTGATGATTGATATTTGGATGAATGGATGCTACATTCATATGGTATAAACTTCAAGTCATCATGCATTTTCATTTTTTTGGGGATTGCGGTTTGAAATGATATACAACCGCATTTTTATTTTAAATTGCGGATTGAAATGATAAACATCCGTATCACTTGACCATAGGGTAGAAAATTTTATACATGCACCGCGGTAAATATATAAAATTATTTTTTGAAATGTTTTACTATGATTTTGTAAAGCTATATATATATATGGTTTATGGGATATTGATTTGGTTATTTATATATATATATATATATATATATATATATATATATATATATATATATTGTAAATTTTCGGTTTTTAAGCTTTGTATAAATTTGATTTGAAGTATAAAATAAAGTTTGATTTTTAAGATCAAATACGATTAAGCCTTTATTTAAAATCTAATTTATGGAGCTTTTATGACTTAAATGAGAATAAGATTTGGAAGATGAATATTAAGTTAAATTGAAATTTAATAAAAATTAATTTTTTTAATGGATATGATTTTTATAACTTGATTTTTTTTAAAGTGATTTAAATGAATATCAGGTTGATTTAAATGAATATATCAAGTTTAATAAATTGAAAGATTTTCCAATTATGTGAAGTTAAAGGTTTTACTTAAATTATATTGAATTCATTAAGTAAACATTTCAAGTCTAAATAATAAGTAATTGAATTTGATATATATGGGTTTGTCAAATGAGTTTGTTTTTGAAATGGTGAAATATTTAAAGCTTTGAAACATAAGAATTAAAAACGGTATTTGGAAGTTTAAATCGATATTTGGAATTGATTTGTGAAATGTAAAGAAGCTATTTTGTTTTATAAAGGAAATTTAATATTTAACCATTTGAAAAATGGAAATTTGTTTCAAAGTTATGATTTTCAAGGTAGTATAATTTGGAAATATTATATTCCAGAGTTTTGATTTCTAAATATTTTACTTTGAAAACCCTATGAGTTTGGAAAGAATATATATTGGAAAATAAAATGACATTATATGGGTTTGGGCCTAAATGATATCGTATTGATCTGGGGTTCTAAAAATATAAACGATATCGTATTTATATGGGTTTAAAATGGATATTTTATTCTGGTTTTAAAGTATAATTATTTTAAATGACCGCGGTGTTATAATAACATTTGGTTGTTGAAAAGACCGGGATCGGAAGTTGTCATACTCTCTGCCAACTCCGAAAACCACTTTAACAACCGTGTACGCGGTGGAGATTCTAGAATGAAGTAGGTTGGTGGAGGCGTTTCCTGCAAGGTTAATACGTGGACCCGACTCCCGTGAGTTGGCATAAGGTGGCTAAAACAGGAGCGATTATCGGGCCAATGAGGTCATTCCTCTGATCGAACACTCCTCTTCGATATTATACTTTGACTTTGGATTGTTTCAGTGGCCACTTTTACTTTGATTTTTGGGGGAGTTTGTTCGAGGTGGGCGGTAGCTGCGGCTACGCGTTTCCATCAGCCCGGATAGCAATTGGTACATCTACCCTGGCATTGCCTAGTTGTGCCATGTCACCTACCATACCGAGCCTTTACTACGAGTTTCTATTTGTGTCATACCTATGGAGTGTCTTCTCGTAGTCTCCCGATCAGGAGATATGCAGGCACTGTATAGACTATTGGCACTATTACGTGTTAAGGTGGAAAATGTAAAGCCTTAACGCTATTTTAAAGTAAGTTTATTTTACAAATAGACACTATTATAATAGCGCAATATACTATATAGTAAATAGTTTAACGAATCCTTAAGAGATGTAAATCCCGAGCATCTCTTGAGTTACCACACTCATTTATTTATGTTAATTTGACTCAAATAAGATCTTTTAGTTCTGACTCGAGTGTTTTTGTCTTTTCAAATTCGCTCGGGTCAGTTCGAGCATTTCAGGATTTGAAGTTTTAGCTCTGGAGGATGAAGACGAAGATTTGTATTACTATCTACTATATTATTCCACTACACTATTTAATTCCGCTGCATTGATATTTATTGGTATGTGAACTCTGATATTTATTGTATAAAGAAGAATCAAATGCTTGTAAACAGTTTTATGAACTGTATATTTATTATTATATTTTATCCTTCCACTGTGAGATTCTGGTTAGTTTTCTCTTCTCTTTCATTTTCTTATTTACCCCATAACAATCCGCCCTTCCGTATTCTTTGAATTGGCATGTGTGTCGATTTAAAGCGTGCGAAAAGGAGGGATGTTACATCTGGTATCAGAGCTTTGGTTTAGCGATAAACCTTAGCTTTGTGTGGTTTGACTCTTTACTAATAGGGTAGTAATACCCTATGGGAGCCGCTGAGTATATATATGAAAGAGCGTATTTGTTAGTGGTATAAAAAGGTTTTAATATTGTGTTAATCTGTTCCGTTCTGTATTTATAAATTCTGGTTGGTGCACAGGACGCTGTGACATCAATAGGAATTTCTAAACACTTAATAGGACAGACCAACATAATATTTGTTTTTAATATAGGTGAATGAAATAACTTTGCCTATTATATTTTCTATATATAAAAATATTTTATAAAGATATATATTTGGTTGCTATAGATTGGGTGTTAGGTAATGAAAATATGAATAATAGCTGAAACTAAGTTGAAAATAAAATAAATGAAAGTGGAAACTTAGAATTTAAGTTCCGGGGTTTTTGAAATTTCTTTCAAATAAATTTTGGAATATAATAATATCGTTTATAAGTACTTTCTGATATAAACATTTAATATAATTTGGGAAAAATTGTTTTAAAGAAGATTTTGGAGAAAATAAGTTTTGTACTTTCCTTTCTGTCGCTGGAAAATAATTTCGGTGATGACGGCCGCATCATCGACTTTCATTTTCGAGTTTCGAAGGGGAAAGGCCACTGTAGTAGTTTTACTGCAGATTCATTTTGAAAAATATATAAGTTTTGAATTGTTTTTAATATAATTAGAGATATATAAGTTGTAAGAATATATTTATCTATTATTTTAAAATAATTTGAAATTTAACCCGGTATTAAATTCTTAGATTTCCATTAATTATTTGTTTCAATTATTGTAGTGAATTGAAACGTAGGTAATTAATAAATCAAAACCCCTAAAGGAAATAAGAGATTTAATGATAGGTTATAAATGGTATTAAATGGAATTTGAAATTATAACCTACGAAATAAAGAATATTATTATTGAACGTTAAATTAATCATAGGTAACAAGAAAACTTGTATAACTTTCAAGTACATTCTTTAAAAACATATATAACTTACCAAATATTAAAAGTTGAAATGTTTAATAAGAGATTGTAATAGAATATTATACAAGTAGAAATTTGAAATAATGAAAGTATTCAATGAAATCGCTATTAAATGAGAATTTAATGTTATAAACTTAAGTTATAATTAAAATTTTACCAAGTAAATATAATTAAAGGTAAGTATGACAAATAAATGATTATAAACTTAGGTAATTAAAGTGTAAATAGATGAGGTCATGCAATTATAAATGAATGTAATATAATAAAGAGAAATTGTAAACTTAAGAAAAAGGGTTGAAGTTATTCTAAATAAAATTTAAAGAAATAAATGAAAATAAAAAAGATAAACCATTATATAAACGAAAAAAATCACTGAAATGAATGAAGGAAATTAAAAAAAACTAATGTATGAAATAAAATTAATAATAAGAAAAGTTGATTTGAATTGTGTTGTTTGATTTATGGTTGTTGGGGTAAGGATACTTTAGATGTATATGGATGTGTGAATAACCTATTTAGATTTATCTAAGACTATTGAGTAAATGATACACTAGTAGTTATTCTTCATTCCGTATAAATTAAAAGTTTTGAACCCGAACAACTATTTGTTTGTTTGGTTGAATGGTTACTTCGAATTTGTCGTGTATGCTATTTGTCGAATTGATGGTTGTTGTGCTGATTTGTTGTTAGTAATTGAAACCACTTAAATAGTTCACTTTATATAAATTGTTAACCCTTTAGATTTTATAAGTGTTCTAAGTGAAATGTAGGTTATGGAAGCAAAGGGCTACTGCTTTTGGTTCCATAAATTTAGCGTAAGTTGCCCGACAAATAGGTACGTTTTCGGATTTCGGTTTATAGCACTATTTTATATATTTCCCATGTAGGGTGTAAAGACCCGTAAGTCCGTACTCCTTGAATAGACACTAATCTCCTTTGTTTAATTCAAGATGAACGAAATTACGAACCCTTAGGGGTTTTAAGAAAAAGAATTTAGGAAAAGAAAAAGAAAGAAGAGAGAAGAGAAGATAAGAAGATAGAAAAATAGAGGGAAAAGAAGATAGACAATTTTTTAGAAAACAGAGAATTAGAAAACAGAAAATTTTAAAAATAGAAAAAGAGGAATTTTAAAAATAGAACGGACAGATAGAAGATAGAAGAATTTTAAAATAGAAGAAAATAGAATATAGAGGAAAAAGAGAAACAGAAGAAAATAGGACGGAACAGAAAACAACAGAACAACAACAGAATCTCACAATTCGCAGCGGAACAACATATAATAATAAATGAATAATCTTTAAACAAAGAACTATATCAGTTATTACATTACATCACATTTCATTACATCATATCATCAGAGTGTACAACAACATACATCAACAAACAGTGCAGCGGAAAAGAAATACTATATACTAGTAATACGCCATGCCAATCCAGCTTGCCTCCAGCAACTCCAGAATATCCAGAATATCCTGATAAACCTAACTCTTAACTGCCCGTGTGGAAATTTGTGGGCACCCAGAGTTTAGGAAGGAAAACAATAAACTCCAAGTCAGTCATGTGACTGGTGTGAGAACTCAAAACAGTTTATTTATCTTTGAAAACAAAATAGAGGAATATTTTTAAATCAATTCGCAATGCTTTTAAAAATGAGACTACCATAAGACCTCCTGCCACACACACAATGCAAACGCAGACTTGGAGAAGATTTCTCCTTATGATAGTCAAAGATGCTTGATACGCATTAAAATCAAATCAATTTTGATATTATTATTAGTGCATAGTGTATAAAACGATTTCGAAAGTAGAATATAAATCTTAGCCAGCATAGGTACCATTATATTATGCCTACTAATAGCTACCATATTAGATGGCAGGTTCTACAACTAAAACCGTACAAGTCACGTATTGTTTCTTTGGATTTCCAACAAATGGTCAGGCCAAGGAACTTCCCATTGCCACTGAGAATGCCTCTGGAAAGACATCCCCGAGAACCAAACCGGATCTCTGCCAACACAAGGCCGGGTTACCCCTAACTGGGTAACTACTGACACGAGCACGCCATTCCCCGGTCCTTTAGGACCTTTTCAACCGAGCGCTCGATATCCAACATCACACCATAATAAATAGAGTGTTTTCAACATGAGTAAGTATCTGGGCTCCATACCATGATACCACCCCTTTCCAGAAGGAAATGCACATACCCTAAGGGGAGCTACAGCAACCCCTAATAACCTTGCCGCATCTTTCCTGTTTTGACCATTTCCGGGATGTGAGGCTCGACGAATTCACGTCCACAAAAACATACTTTATACAAAAGCCATGCTTTGGGTCAACAAATGATCAACACAATGATCACTAAGATAGACGATCAAATAAATGATCCTATCATAAATAATCAACACAATGATCATTTCAGCATCACTCAGCATGTCACATTACCAAACTGGGAATATATCGCTGATAACTTCAACTATATAACCTTTGAGCTCGTACGTCTCAAAGAAGGGTGTTAAGCAAAGAATAAATTCTCCGCCACCAACAGAAATATATTTGAAAGAAATCGGCTTTATATCTCAACTTGTAATGTCAGGCATACAATCCATACAAGTCTGTTCCGGGCTCGAACAGAACCGAAGGCACTTACAAAGAAGTCCTTGCAATCCGGATATTCACAATCCTGATCGGATTCACCATCACATATGGAGAACTCAATACCGTAGCTACTCGGTGCAGAGTCAATCGATAGTTCATCCTATCGCTCTCGCAAATACCGGGTCTTCAACACCGATCTTCAAATGCGATTCACAACGACGTATCACATATTCGGAGTGGGTTATACGACCCCATGGTCCTTTCCCGGTTAACCCGAATAGTGAGCGCTTATTCAAAAATAAGTGTGCATTCAATTTCAAACAATTCTCATCAAATACCCATTCAAAGGGAAATACTGATAGTCGGCTATTGAACTATCACTGGATATGCACACATCACCAGATTCCAAATAATTTTCCAAATTATTTATTTTCCAAAATATCTTTACAAGATATTTAATTTCAACACTTCAAAAATAAATCAATATTTATTTTTATACAAATTCCACTTTTCACATATAAATTCCATAATGAATTTATATTTCAAAATATCATGCATATACAATTTCAACTATCCATTTCAATTTATCTTCAAAAGATAAATTTTAAATATTCACTTCATATTGGAAAACATTTCCATACTTATTAAAAATAAGTAATCGACAAATCTTTTTATTTCAACCTTTGAAAATATTCAATATACTTAAATCGAATTAAGTATATATTTCATTCTTTAAGGGAAATCATTCTCTTAAACATTTTTATTTGGGCCAAAACGAATGTTGAGTAAAACATCGTTACAACAACCCAAAATCACTAGTATAGGGATTCGAAATTAAAATAGATATATAAATCCCAATACTATACAAAACATTTCCTTTCAGAAATTATTTACTATAACAACAGTGTTATAGTCCACCATTCCCTTTTATTTCTCGAAAACGTCTATTTCAACAATAAATGTTGAAATCTATGGTTTCGAATCTCAACACCTTTAAAACATCGTTAGATCGTTTTAATTCTGTTTAAAATATCACATTCTAAAACATTTTCTTTAACATGTTATTCACTATTCAAAAACGTGAATATCCTATGTTCACAAATTCCATTATTTCTATTCACTTTAACTTAAAGGATTATTCACTGTCTAAAACGTGAATATAACTCCATTTATAAGTTATAACAATTAACTTATCAAAATAAGTCGTTTGCGGATTTATAAAACAACGTTTATAAATTCCATTTCTATTTATTTATAAAAACTTCTTTTTTTATAAATTCCTTTATTAACATATTTCAGTTTATAACTCAATTATAAACTAAATGTTTATATTATAAGTTAAATACTTATAAAACGATTATTTTATAAAATCGTTCTTTAAACTTCATAATTATAAATCTTATAACTTATAAGATTCATTTATTTAACCCAATCTATTCTTCAAATAACTTCATAAAATTTATAAATCTACTGTTTATAAATTTCGTTTACAACTTCACCATTTATAATTCTATTGATTTCATTCTTTAATGAAATTCATTTTCAATTCATTCAAACACTTATAAAAACTTGTTTTATAATGTCTAAATCTCAATTTATAAATATCCATTTATAAATCTCTTAATATAAATCCATTTATATTATTCTTTAAAACGTCTTTAATTTCCTTTATAATTTCATCATTCTGATTTATAAAATAATTAAATTTTATAAATCCTATATTTAAACTTTAATAATAAACTCAAAAATCCAGTTTAAACTATTTTATAAAGTCATTAATTCATATTTCTCAAAAATCAGCTTTTAACCGTATTTCTCAAAAACTATAATTTTTATAACTTTAAAAATTATAACGTTCATTTATTTATAATGGATCACTTCCAAAAATATAGAATAATTTCAACAATCACTTTAAAAACATTTTAAAATCCCAAAATCTGGGTCCAATGATGCTACACACCAAATAGTCAATCACGACTACAACGATATCATATATCAATATGAAAATCCATCAAATATCAAAATATCTGAAATCAAATAAAAACTGTTGAGGAATCCAGTTGGATCCCTCCAACCTGTTTTCCTGCATCCACAAACATTAGCACAATACCAATTTCGCTCCAGTACGAAATTATCGCGGTATATGTTCTTAATAAATATTATCCGCTTAATAACGGCGTAATAGGGTCTCATCCTCTAAACAAAAAATGCGGGAAATCAACAACTCCAATATATACATATGCCAATATATATATATTGCTACTATATATAATACCAATTTCACTGTTTATGAAATATTCGCGGTATATGTTTTTACTAAATAACATCCGCTTACTAACGGCGCATAATGTCTATTTTAACAATCAATAATTTACAGTCATCATTCAAACATGCATTCAAATATTTTAAATCTAACTATTTAAAATAAAATCGAAACATATTCGATTGAGTGAGAAGTTCTCACCTTGGTTTTAATTTCCGTTTTAGCTTTTATTTCGAATAAAATTAAACGCGCGTTTAATTTTACCCGAAATTCTCACTAACTCCAAACGACTCCAAACCAACTCCATCGCGTAGTGCTCGTCCATACGATTCCAACGCAACTGAGTTTGCATTTTTTCGACCTCGTATGAAAAAGTTATGAATTTTACAAGATTGCTCGTATTTTTATAACTAAATTTCAACATTAAACTTTAATAATTTTTATACCAAACTTGATCAAAGCCCTCCATCCCAAACCCAAACACATCAGGCCGTCCCCCCATCATCTCCCACATTCACGCAACTCCATCTCCAGAAAAAAGAACGCACGCACAACCCATCATGCTCCAATTTAGGTTTTAATCTTACTACCTCATTTCTCGACGAAATCGTATCAAACCACCTTCATCTCGAAGCTCCTTCTACAAGCTATACTCGGCCCCAAGGAGGTTGAACTCGGCCATCCCTATAGCACGCAGTTCGAGGCTGAACTCCAGGTCTTTGAGTGAGATTTGTCGCCAATCCGGAGCTCCAAACACGATCATAGCCGTTGAAATCCAAGATCTCACCACCCTCTACGAGTTTCTAGTTGAAACTTTCTTGAATCGATGAGTAGATTAGAAGATTTGGAGGGATGAAGTTGAGAAAATTCTGGCCATTGAAGGGTTAGGGCCGGCTATGCAGTTTTAAAATTAGGTTTTATTTTTTTTTATCAATTTGTGAAGAGAATGGGTGTATTTATAAGGAACCGTTCGACACTATTCACCCGGAAATTCCGAACTCCGATTTAGACGCCGTAACCAGCGTACCTAGGGTTTATCCCGCGTTCCGGACACAATGGAACAAGTTTCGGAAGCTAATTCGGAAGTATGTGCGAGTTATGGCTGAAAACGCTCAATTTGAATTAAACCGATTTAAACCGATTTCTAGGCGTTTTAATTTTTACCGGACAAACGGTAAATCCAATTGACTTGAAATTTGAAACCTTACAATAATATCACATTACGGATCCGATGAAACTGGTTTCGTCGAATTCCGAGACTTTTTGAAAAATGGCTATTTTCACTCGTCAAATTTAAATTAAAAATAATTCGATGCGTTTCGAGCTGCCACGATCAAACGATAGCTCCGATTGACACGAAAATTGAAATCCGGTAATAACTAACTATTACGGATCCAATGAAACTGGTTTCGTTCAATTCTGAGACTGTTCAAAAATTGGCTATTTTACAGTCGATTATAAAATATTAAAATATTCTATTTTCACAGATTAACTTTTAATTCGATTTTAAAAGTTCTAAAATATTTCTATAACTCCAGTATGATTAAATAAAATTTTACAAATCATTTTCTATCATATTTAACTCTATTTTCAATTATTTCCATAATTTAACATATTAAATTATTGATTTAATAATTCAATTAAATCCAATAATTCAAATTAAAATTTATTTGACTTAAAAATTCACTTATTAATATTTAAAATTAATTAAATATTCAAATTTAAATTTATTAAAAATTCTGGGTCGTTACAATCTTTCCCCCTTAAAAGAATTTCGTCCTCGAAATTATAAGTAAGAAAGGTTACAGAATTTATTAACTTTCTAAAATTCATAATTAAACTTATTACCATACTTTACTAAGTTTTCAAATCATACTTAGTTATCTTTTCAAAACAAACTATATCATTTAACTTTCAATTCTAAAACAAAGTTAAAGTTTTCAAAATTTTCCCATTTTCTCAAAATTTTTCTAACACCTTAAATTTTCGGAAAAATTCGCCATAGTCTCCTTTGCGCGGCTCGATCCGAAAAAAAAATGACAGTATATATATCACAAATATACATCTCATCAAGTAATGAGGCATCCCGAAGGGAAAAAAGTGTAAAAATGCGATATTTAATCCGAGATATGTACCTTATATTTTATTAGCAAGCATATACGGCTAATATAGCGCTAAAGCGAACTCCAAATGCGAAGCAAACGCGATCCGCACCTACTCAACACTTAACAAACAACATGAGAACATGCACATATGCAAATAATCTCAATATACAACATATAGCAACATAACAACTACATATGTCAGATAAGCAATGTATTCAAAACAACAAATGCAAACATCAACTAACTACCATTCATAATCAAATGAATATTCATTCATATTCTCATTCATATACAATGAATTGGTTTTCACTTTAATCACATTTGATTCATTTACATTGGATTTTATCAACATTCATTTTCAATTCAATTAATTTACATTTACTAATTAAATCTAATTCACTTTCAATTCTATTCAAATTTATTCACTTTCAATTTGAATTCAATTTCATAGCTTCCAATTTCTCTAATTCATTTTCATTAACACTTAATGAATTTTATACTATCAACTAACAATCAATATCAACCAATGTATATTAATTACCACCAAATTCCTTTGCTTATATTCATTCTCATTCAATTTATTCAACTTCTAATAACATTTGATTTCAATGAATTTATACTTTCATTCATTATTTCCTATCAATTTTAAATTACATTCAATTGATTAACATTCAATCCATTCATTCAATTCAATTACAAAGTTGAATTTCATTCATATACTCAAGTTCACATTCATTTAATCCACTTGATTATTTACAACTCATATTCATAAATATATTCATATAGTTTCACTTCTTATATATATAAGTTTATTCACAATTGTAAATCACTTTAATTATAATTTAATTCTTATAATTCTTTTTACTTGTACAATTTTCTTTTATTTAGGTTATTCAAACAACCTAACAATCAACTTATATACTATTTAATAATTCTGAAAAATTATTTCTTTATATATAAAATATAATCAAGGCAAAATTATTTCATTTACCCAAATTTTAAATCAATATTGTGTCGAATTGTTCTATTCAAGTGTTTAGAAACCCCTTCGGCATAGTCTTGCGGACCACGCTGACGAAAGTTCATATACCACTCAATAAACCAATCATCACAATATAAAACAATTTTATATTCACTAACAAATACGCTCTCATAGCTATTATTACACTCAAACTCATTCTAGAGTACTGCTGACTCTATCTCTAATGAATTATACCCTACAGAACCATGGTTGTCGCTTAACCATCAGCTCTGATACCAAATGTAAAGACCCGTAAGTCCGTACTCCTTGAATAGACACTAATCTCCTTTGTTTAATTCAAGATGAACGAAATTACGAACCCTTAGGGGTTTTAAGAAAAAGAATTTAGGAAAAGAAAAAGAAAGAAGAGAGAAGAGAAGATAAGAAGATAGAAAAATAGAGGGAAAAGAAGATAGACAATTTTTTAGAAAACAGAGAATTAGAAAACAGAAAATTTTAAAAATAGAAAAAGAGGAATTTTAAAAATAGAACGGACAGATAGAAGATAGAAGAATTTTAAAATAGAAGAAAATAGAATATAGAGGAAAAAGAGAAACAGAAGAAAATAGGACGGAACAGAAAACAACAGAACAACAACAGAATCTCACAATTCGCAGCGGAACAACATATAATAATAAATGAATAATCTTTAAACAAAGAACTATATCAGTTATTACATTACATCACATTTCATTACATCATATCATCAGAGTGTACAACAACATACATCAACAAACAGTGCAGCGGAAAAGAAATACTATATACTAGTAATACGCCATGCCAATCCAGCTTGCCTCCAGCAACTCCAGAATATCCAGAATATCCTGATAAACCTAACTCTTAACTGCCCGTGTGGAAATTTGTGGGCACCCAGAGTTTAGGAAGGAAAACAATAAACTCCAAGTCAGTCATGTGACTGGTGTGAGAACTCAAAACAGTTTATTTATCTTTGAAAACAAAATAGAGGAATATTTTTAAATCAATTCGCAATGCTTTTAAAAATGAGACTACCATAAGACCTCCTGCCACACACACAATGCAAACGCAGACTTGGAGAAGATTTCTCCTTATGATAGTCAAAGATGCTTGATACGCATTAAAATCAAATCAATTTTGATATTATTATTAGTGCATAGTGTATAAAACGATTTCGAAAGTAGAATATAAATCTTAGCCAGCATAGGTACCATTATATTATGCCTACTAATAGCTACCATATTAGATGGCAGGTTCTACAACTAAAACCGTACAAGTCACGTATTGTTTCTTTGGATTTCCAACAAATGGTCAGGCCAAGGAACTTCCCATTGCCACTGAGAATGCCTCTGGAAAGACATCCCCGAGAACCAAACCGGATCTCTGCCAACACAAGGCCGGGTTACCCCTAACTGGGTAACTACTGACACGAGCACGCCATTCCCCGGTCCTTTAGGACCTTTTCAACCGAGCGCTCGATATCCAACATCACACCATAATAAATAGAGTGTTTTCAACATGAGTAAGTATCTGGGCTCCATACCATGATACCACCCCTTTCCAGAAGGAAATGCACATACCCTAAGGGGAGCTACAGCAACCCCTAATAACCTTGCCGCATCTTTCCTGTTTTGACCATTTCCGGGATGTGAGGCTCGACGAATTCACGTCCACAAAAACATACTTTATACAAAAGCCATGCTTTGGGTCAACAAATGATCAACACAATGATCACTAAGATAGACGATCAAATAAATGATCCTATCATAAATAATCAACACAATGATCATTTCAGCATCACTCAGCATGTCACATTACCAAACTGGGAATATATCGCTGATAACTTCAACTATATAACCTTTGAGCTCGTACGTCTCAAAGAAGGGTGTTAAGCAAAGAATAAATTCTCCGCCACCAACAGAAATATATTTGAAAGAAATCGGCTTTATATCTCAACTTGTAATGTCAGGCATACAATCCATACAAGTCTGTTCCGGGCTCGAACAGAACCGAAGGCACTTACAAAGAAGTCCTTGCAATCCGGATATTCACAATCCTGATCGGATTCACCATCACATATGGAGAACTCAATACCGTAGCTACTCGGTGCAGAGTCAATCGATAGTTCATCCTATCGCTCTCGCAAATACCGGGTCTTCAACACCGATCTTCAAATGCGATTCACAACGACGTATCACATATTCGGAGTGGGTTATACGACCCCATGGTCCTTTCCCGGTTAACCCGAATAGTGAGCGCTTATTCAAAAATAAGTGTGCATTCAATTTCAAACAATTCTCATCAAATACCCATTCAAAGGGAAATACTGATAGTCGGCTATTGAACTATCACTGGATATGCACACATCACCAGATTCCAAATAATTTTCCAAATTATTTATTTTCCAAAATATCTTTACAAGATATTTAATTTCAACACTTCAAAAATAAATCAATATTTATTTTTATACAAATTCCACTTTTCACATATAAATTCCATAATGAATTTATATTTCAAAATATCATGCATATACAATTTCAACTATCCATTTCAATTTATCTTCAAAAGATAAATTTTAAATATTCACTTCATATTGGAAAACATTTCCATACTTATTAAAAATAAGTAATCGACAAATCTTTTTATTTCAACCTTTGAAAATATTCAATATACTTAAATCGAATTAAGTATATATTTCATTCTTTAAGGGAAATCATTCTCTTAAACATTTTTATTTGGGCCAAAACGAATGTTGAGTAAAACATCGTTACAACAACCCAAAATCACTAGTATAGGGATTCGAAATTAAAATAGATATATAAATCCCAATACTATACAAAACATTTCCTTTCAGAAATTATTTACTATAACAACAGTGTTATAGTCCACCATTCCCTTTTATTTCTCGAAAACGTCTATTTCAACAATAAATGTTGAAATCTATGGTTTCGAATCTCAACACCTTTAAAACATCGTTAGATCGTTTTAATTCTGTTTAAAATATCACATTCTAAAACATTTTCTTTAACATGTTATTCACTATTCAAAAACGTGAATATCCTATGTTCACAAATTCCATTATTTCTATTCACTTTAACTTAAAGGATTATTCACTGTCTAAAACGTGAATATAACTCCATTTATAAGTTATAACAATTAACTTATCAAAATAAGTCGTTTGCGGATTTATAAAACAACGTTTATAAATTCCATTTCTATTTATTTATAAAAACTTCTTTTTTTATAAATTCCTTTATTAACATATTTCAGTTTATAACTCAATTATAAACTAAATGTTTATATTATAAGTTAAATACTTATAAAACGATTATTTTATAAAATCGTTCTTTAAACTTCATAATTATAAATCTTATAACTTATAAGATTCATTTATTTAACCCAATCTATTCTTCAAATAACTTCATAAAATTTATAAATCTACTGTTTATAAATTTCGTTTACAACTTCACCATTTATAATTCTATTGATTTCATTCTTTAATGAAATTCATTTTCAATTCATTCAAACACTTATAAAAACTTGTTTTATAATGTCTAAATCTCAATTTATAAATATCCATTTATAAATCTCTTAATATAAATCCATTTATATTATTCTTTAAAACGTCTTTAATTTCCTTTATAATTTCATCATTCTGATTTATAAAATAATTAAATTTTATAAATCCTATATTTAAACTTTAATAATAAACTCAAAAATCCAGTTTAAACTATTTTATAAAGTCATTAATTCATATTTCTCAAAAATCAGCTTTTAACCGTATTTCTCAAAAACTATAATTTTATAACTTTAAAAATTATAACGTTCATTTATTTATAATGGATCACTTCCAAAAATATAGAATAATTTCAACAATCACTTTAAAAACATTTTAAAATCCCAAAATCTGGGTCCAATGATGCTACACACCAAATAGTCAATCAGGACTACAACGATATCATATATCAATATGAAAATCCATCAAATATCAAAATATCTGAAATCAAATAAAAACTGTTGAGGAATCCAGTTGGATCCCTCCAACCTGTTTTCCTGCATCCACAAACATTAGCACAATACCAATTTCGCTCCAGTACGAAATTATCGCGGTATATGTTCTTAATAAATATTATCCGCTTAATAACGGCGTAATAGGGTCTCATCCTCTAAACAAAAAATGCGGGAAATCAACAACTCCAATATATACATATGCCAATATATATATATTGCTACTATATATAATACCAATTTCACTGTTTATGAAATATTCGCGGTATATGTTTTTACTAAATAACATCCGCTTACTAACGGCGCATAATGTCTATTTTAACAATCAATAATTTACAGTCATCATTCAAACATGCATTCAAATATTTTAAATCTAACTATTTAAAATAAAATCGAAACATATTCAATTGAGTGAGAAGTTCTCACCTTGGTTTTAATTTCCGTTTTAGCTTTTATTTCGAATAAAATTAAACGCGCGTTTAATTTTACCCGAAATTCTCACTAACTCCAAACGACTCCAAACCAACTCCATCGCGTAGTGCTCGTCCATACGATTCCAACGCAACTGAGTTTGCATTTTTTCGACCTCGTATGAAAAAGTTATGAATTTTACAAGATTGCTCGTATTTTTATAACTAAATTTCAACATTAAACTTTAAAAATTTTTATACCAAACTTGATCAAAGCCCTCCATCCCAAACCCAAACACATCAGGCCGTCCCCCCATCATCTCCCACATTCACGCAACTCCATCTCCAGAAAAAAGAACGCACGCACAACCCATCATGCTCCAATTTAGGTTTTAATCTTACTACCTCATTTCTCGACGAAATCGTATCAAACCACCTTCATCTCGAAGCTCCTTCTACAAGCTATACTCGGCCCCAAGGAGGTTGAACTCGGCCATCCCTGTAGCACGCAGTTCGAGGCCGAACTCCAGGTCTTTGAGTGAGATTTGTCGCCAATCCGGAGCTCCAAACACGATCATAGCCGTTGAAATCCAAGATCTCACCACCCTCTACGAGTTTCTAGTTGAAACTTTCTTGAATCGATGAGTAGATTAGAAGATTTGGAGGGATGAAGTTGAGAAAATTCTGGCCATTGAAGGGTTAGGGCCGGCTATGCAGTTTTAAAATTAGGTTTTATTTTTTTTTATCAATTTGTGAAGAGAATGGGTGTATTTATAAGGAACCGTTCGACACTATTCACCCGGAAATTCCGAACTCCGATTTAGACGCCGTAACCAGCGTACCTAGGGTTTATCCCGCGTTCCGGACACAATGGAACAAGTTTCGGAAGCTAATTCGGAAGTATGTGCGAGTTATGGCTGAAAACGCTCAATTTGAATTAAACCGATTTAAACCGATTTCTAGGCGTTTTAATTTTTACCGGACAAACGGTAAATCCAATTGACTTGAAATTTGAAACCTTACAATAATATCACATTACGGATCCGATGAAACTGGTTTCGTCGAATTCCGAGACTTTTTGAAAAATGGCTATTTTCACTCGTCAAATTTAAATTAAAAATAATTCGATGCGTTTCGAGCTGCCACGATCAAACGATAGCTCCGATTGACACGAAAATTGAAATCCGGTAATAACTAACTATTACGGATCCAATGAAACTGGTTTCGTTCAATTCTGAGACTGTTCAAAAATTGGCTATTTTACAGTCGATTATAAAATATTAAAATATTCTATTTTCACAGATTAACTTTTAATTCGATTTTAAAAGTTCTAAAATATTTCTATAACTCCAGTATGATTAAATAAAATTTTACAAATCATTTTCTATCATATTTAACTCTATTTTCAATTATTTCCATAATTTAACATATTAAATTATTGATTTAATAATTCAATTAAATCCAATAATTCAAATTAAAATTTATTTGACTTAAAAATTCACTTATTAATATTTAAAATTAATTAAATATTCAAATTTAAATTTATTAAAAATTCTGGGTCGTTACAATCTTTCCCCCTTAAAAGAATTTCGTCCTCGAAATTATAAGTAAGAAAGGTTACAGAATTTATTAACTTTCTAAAATTCATAATTAAACTTATTACCATACTTTACTAAGTTTTCAAATCATACTTAGTTATCTTTTCAAAACAAACTATATCATTTAACTTTCAATTCTAAAACAAAGTTAAAGTTTTCAAAATTTTCCCATTTTCTCAAAAATTTTCTAACACCTTAAATTTTCGGAAAAATTTGCCATAGTCTCCTTTGCGCGGCTCGATCCGAAAAAAAAATGACAGTATATATATCACAAATATACATCTCATCAAGTAATGAGGCATCCCGAAGGGAAAAAAGTGTAAAAATGCGATATTTAATCCGAGATATGTACCTTATATTTTATTAGCAAGCATATACGGCTAATATAGCGCTAAAGCGAACTCCAAATGCGAAGCAAACGCGATCCGCACCTACTCAACACTTAACAAACAACATGAGAACATGCACATATGCAAATAATCTCAATATACAACATATAGCAACATAACAACTACATATGTCAGATAAGCAATGTATTCAAAACAACAAATGCAAACATCAACTAACTACCATTCATAATCAAATGAATATTCATTCATATTCTCATTCATATACAATGAATTGGTTTTCACTTTAATCACATTTGATTCATTTACATTGGATTTTATCAACATTCATTTTCAATTCAATTAATTTACATTTACTAATTAAATCTAATTCACTTTCAATTCTATTCAAATTTATTCACTTTCAATTTGAATTCAATTTCATAGCTTCCAATTTCGCTAATTCATTTTCATTAACACTTAATGAATTTTATACTATCAACTAACAATCAATATCAACCAATGTATATTAATTACCACCAAATTCCTTTGCTTATATTCATTCTCATTCAATTTATTCAACTTCTAATAACATTTGATTTCAATGAATTTATACTTTCATTCATTATTTCCTATCAATTTTAAATTACATTCAATTGATTAACATTCAATCCATTCATTCAATTCAATTACAAAGTTGAATTTCATTCATATACTCAAGTTCACATTCATTTAATCCACTTGATTATTTACAACTCATATTCATAAATATATTCATATAGTTTCACTTCTTATATATATAAGTTTATTCACAATTGTAAATCACTTTAATTATAATTTAATTCTTATAATTCTTTTTACTTATACAATTTTCTTTTATTTAGGTTATTCAAACAACCTAACAATCAACTTATATACTATTTAATAATTCTGAAAAATTATTTCTTTATATATAAAATATAATCAAGGCAAAATTATTTCATTTACCCAAATTTTAAATCAATATTGTGTCGAATTGTTCTATTCAAGTGTTTAGAAACCCCTTCGGCATAGTCTTGCGGACCACGCTGACGAAAGTTCATATACCACTCAATAAACCAATCATCACAATATAAAACAATTTTATATTCACTAACAAATACGCTCTCATAGCTATTATTACACTCAAACTCATTCTAGAGTACTGCTGACTCTATCTCTAATGAATTATACCCTACAGAACCATGGTTGTCGCTTAACCATCAGCTCTGATACCAAATGTAAAGACCCGTAAGTCCGTACTCCTTGAATAGACACTAATCTCCTTTGTTTAATTCAAGATGAACGAAATTACGAACCCTTAGGGGTTTTAAGAAAAAGAATTTAGGAAAAGAAAAAGAAAGAAGAGAGAAGAGAAGATAAGAAGATAGAAAAATAGAGGGAAAAGAAGATAGACAATTTTTTAGAAAACAGAGAATTAGAAAACAGAAAATTTTAAAAATAGAAAAAGAGGAATTTTAAAAATAGAACGGACAGATAGAAGATAGAAGAATTTTAAAATAGAAGAAAATAGAATATAGAGGAAAAAGAGAAACAGAAGAAAATAGGACGGAACAGAAAACAACAGAACAACAACAGAATCTCACAATTCGCAGCGGAACAACATATAATAATAAATGAATAATCTTTAAACAAAGAACTATATCAGTTATTACATTACATCACATTTCATTACATCATATCATCAGAGTGTACAACAACATACATCAACAAACAGTGCAGCGGAAAAGAAATACTATATACTAGTAATACGCCATGCCAATCCAGCTTGCCTCCAGCAACTCCAGAATATCCAGAATATCCTGATAAACCTAACTCTTAACTGCCCGTGTGGAAATTTGTGGGCACCCAGAGTTTAGGAAGGAAAACAATAAACTCCAAGTCAGTCATGTGACTGGTGTGAGAACTCAAAACAGTTTATTTATCTTTGAAAACAAAATAGAGGAATATTTTTAAATCAATTCGCAATGCTTTTAAAAATGAGACTACCATAAGACCTCCTGCCACACACACAATGCAAACGCAGACTTGGAGAAGATTTCTCCTTATGATAGTCAAAGATGCTTGATACGCATTAAAATCAAATCAATTTTGATATTATTATTAGTGCATAGTGTATAAAACGATTTCGAAAGTAGAATATAAATCTTAGCCAGCATAGGTACCATTATATTATGCCTACTAATAGCTACCATATTAGATGGCAGGTTCTACAACTAAAACCGTACAAGTCACGTATTGTTTCTTTGGATTTCCAACAAATGGTCAGGCCAAGGAACTTCCCATTGCCACTGAGAATGCCTCTGGAAAGACATCCCCGAGAACCAAACCGGATCTCTGCCAACACAAGGCCGGGTTACCCCTAACTGGGTAACTACTGACACGAGCACGCCATTCCCCGGTCCTTTAGGACCTTTTCAACCGAGCGCTCGATATCCAACATCACACCATAATAAATAGAGTGTTTTCAACATGAGTAAGTATCTGGGCTCCATACCATGATACCACCCCTTTCCAGAAGGAAATGCACATACCCTAAGGGGAGCTACAGCAACCCCTAATAACCTTGCCGCATCTTTCCTGTTTTGACCATTTCCGGGATGTGAGGCTCGACGAATTCACGTCCACAAAAACATACTTTATACAAAAGCCATGCTTTGGGTCAACAAATGATCAACACAATGATCACTAAGATAGACGATCAAATAAATGATCCTATCATAAATAATCAACACAATGATCATTTCAGCATCACTCAGCATGTCACATTACCAAACTGGGAATATATCGCTGATAACTTCAACTATATAACCTTTGAGCTCGTACGTCTCAAAGAAGGGTGTTAAGCAAAGAATAAATTCTCCGCCACCAACAGAAATATATTTGAAAGAAATCGGCTTTATATCTCAACTTGTAATGTCAGGCATACAATCCATACAAGTCTGTTCCGGGCTCGAACAGAACCGAAGGCACTTACAAAGAAGTCCTTGCAATCCGGATATTCACAATCCTGATCGGATTCACCATCACATATGGAGAACTCAATACCGTAGCTACTCGGTGCAGAGTCAATCGATAGTTCATCCTATCGCTCTCGCAAATACCGGGTCTTCAACACCGATCTTCAAATGCGATTCACAACGACGTATCACATATTCGGAGTGGGTTATACGACCCCATGGTCCTTTCCCGGTTAACCCGAATAGTGGGCGCTTATTCAAAAATAAGTGTGCATTCAATTTCAAACAATTCTCATCAAATACCCATTCAAAGGGAAATACTGATAGTCGGCTATTGAACTATCACTGGATATGCACACATCACCAGATTCCAAATAATTTTCCAAATTATTTATTTTCCAAAATATCTTTACAAGATATTTAATTTCAACACTTCAAAAATAAATCAATATTTATTTTTATACAAATTCCACTTTTCACATATAAATTCCATAATGAATTTATATTTCAAAATATCATGCATATACAATTTCAACTATCCATTTCAATTTATCTTCAAAAGATAAATTTTAAATATTCACTTCATATTGGAAAACATTTCCATACTTATTAAAAATAAGTAATCGACAAATCTTTTTATTTCAACCTTTGAAAATATTCAATATACTTAAATCGAATTAAGTATATATTTCATTCTTTAAGGGAAATCATTCTCTTAAACATTTTTATTTGGGCCAAAACGAATGTTGAGTAAAACATCGTTACAACAACCCAAAATCACTAGTATAGGGATTCGAAATTAAAATAGATATACAAATCCCAATACTATACAAAACATTTCCTTTCAGAAATTATTTACTATAACAACAGTGTTATAGTCCACCATTCCCTTTTATTTCTCGAAAACGTCTATTTCAACAATAAATGTTGAAATCTATGGTTTCGAATCTCAACACCTTTAAAACATCGTTAGATCGTTTTAATTCTGTTTAAAATATCACATTCTAAAACATTTTCTTTAACATGTTATTCACTATTCAAAAACGTGAATATCCTATGTTCACAAATTCCATTATTTCTATTCACTTTAACTTAAAGGATTATTCACTGTCTAAAACGTGAATATAACTCCATTTATAAGTTATAACAATTAACTTATCAAAATAAGTCGTTTGCGGATTTATAAAACAACGTTTATAAATTCCATTTCTATTTATTTATAAAAACTTCTTTTTTTATAAATTCCTTTATTAACATATTTCAGTTTATAACTCAATTATAAACTAAATGTTTATATTATAAGTTAAATACTTATAAAACGATTATTTTATAAAATCGTTCTTTAAACTTCATAATTATAAATCTTATAACTTATAAGATTCATTTATTTAACCCAATCTATTCTTCAAATAACTTCATAAAATTTATAAATCTACTGTTTATAAATTTCGTTTACAACTTCACCATTTATAATTCTATTGATTTCATTCTTTAATGAAATTCATTTTCAATTCATTCAAACACTTATAAAAACTTGTTTTATAATGTCTAAATCTCAATTTATAAATATCCATTTATAAATCTCTTAATATAAATCCATTTATATTATTCTTTAAAACGTCTTTAATTTCCTTTATAATTTCATCATTCTGATTTATAAAATAATTAAATTTTATAAATCCTATATTTAAACTTTAATAATAAACTCAAAAATCCAGTTTAAACTATTTTATAAAGTCATTAATTCATATTTCTCAAAAATCAGCTTTTAACCGTATTTCTCAAAAACTATAATTTTTATAACTTTAAAAATTATAACGTTCATTTATTTATAATGGATCACTTCCAAAAATATAGAATAATTTCAACAATCACTTTAAAAACATTTTAAAATCCCAAAATCTGGGTCCAATGATGCTACACACCAAATAGTCAATCACGACTACAACGATATCATATATCAATATGAAAATCCATCAAATATCAAAATATCTGAAATCAAATAAAAACTGTTGAGGAATCCAGTTGGATCCCTCCAACCTGTTTTCCTGCATCCACAAACATTAGCACAATACCAATTTCGCTCCAGTACGAAATTATCGCGGTATATGTTCTTAATAAATATTATCCGCTTAATAACGGCGTAATAGGGTCTCATCCGCTAAACAAAAAATGCGGGAAATCAACAACTCCAATATATACATATGCCAATATATATATATTGCTACTATATATAATACCAATTTCACTGTTTATGAAATATTCGCGGTATATGTTTTTACTAAATAACATCCGCTTACTAACGGCGCATAATGTCTATTTTAACAATCAATAATTTACAGTCATCATTCAAACATGCATTCAAATATTTTAAATCTAACTATTTAAAATAAAATCGAAACATATTCGATTGAGTGAGAAGTTCTCACCTTGGTTTTAATTTCCGTTTTAGCTTTTATTTCGAATAAAATTAAACGCGCGTTTAATTTTACCCGAAATTCTCACTAACTCCAAACGACTCCAAACCAACTCCATCGCGTAGTGCTCGTCCATACGATTCCAACGCAACTGAGTTTGCATTTTTTCGACCTCGTATGAAAAAGTTATGAATTTTACAAGATTGCTCGTATTTTTATAACTAAATTTCAACATTAAACTTTAAAAATTTTTATACCAAACTTGATCAAAGCCCTCCATCCCAAACCCAAACACATCAGGCCGTCCCCCCATCATCTCCCACATTCACGCAACTCCATCTCCAGAAAAAAGAACGCACGCACAACCCATCATGCTCCAATTTAGGTTTTAATCTTACTACCTCATTTCTCGACGAAATCGTATCAAACCACCTTCATCTCGAAGCTCCTTCTACAAGCTATACTCGGCCCCAAGGAGGTTGAACTCGGCCATCCCTGTAGCACGCAGTTCGAGGCCGAACTCCAGGTCTTTGAGTGAGATTTGTCGCCAATCCGGAGCTCCAAACACGATCATAGCCGTTGAAATCCAAGATCTCACCACCCTCTACGAGTTTCTAGTTGAAACTTTCTTGAATCGATGAGTAGATTAGAAGATTTGGAGGGATGAAGTTGAGAAAAT
This sequence comes from Allium cepa, assembly GCA_030765085.1. NCBI lineage: Eukaryota > Viridiplantae > Streptophyta > Magnoliopsida > Asparagales > Amaryllidaceae > Allium > Allium cepa. The sequence continues at coordinate 376,855,307 of CM060942.1, read as the reverse complement.
TCTGGCCATTGAAGGGTTAGGGCCGGCTATGCAGTTTTAAAATTAGGTTTTATTTTTTTTTATCAATTTGTGAAGAGAATGGGTGTATTTATAAGGAACCGTTCGACACTATTCACCCGGAAATTCCGAACTCCGATTTAGACGCCGTAACCAGCGTACCTAGGGTTTATCCCGCGTTCCGGACACAATGGAACAAGTTTCGGAAGCTAATTCGGAAGTATGTGCGAGTTATGGCTGAAAACGCTCAATTTGAATTAAACCGATTTAAACCGATTTCTAGGCGTTTTAATTTTTACCGGACAAACGGTAAATCCAATTGACTTGAAATTTGAAACCTTACAATAATATCACATTACGGATCCGATGAAACTGGTTTCGTCGAATTCCGAGACTTTTTGAAAAATGGCTATTTTCACTCGTCAAATTTAAATTAAAAATAATTCGATGCGTTTCGAGCTGCCACGATCAAACGATAGCTCCGATTGACACGAAAATTGAAATCCGGTAATAACTAACTATTACGGATCCAATGAAACTGGTTTCGTTCAATTCTGAGACTGTTCAAAAATTGGCTATTTTACAGTCGATTATAAAATATTAAAATATTCTATTTTCACAGATTAACTTTTAATTCGATTTTAAAAGTTCTAAAATATTTCTATAACTCCAGTATGATTAAATAAAATTTTACAAATCATTTTCTATCATATTTAACTCTATTTTCAATTATTTCCATAATTTAACATATTAAATTATTGATTTAATAATTCAATTAAATCCAATAATTCAAATTAAAATTTATTTGACTTAAAAATTCACTTATTAATATTTAAAATTAATTAAATATTCAAATTTAAATTTATTAAAAATTCTGGGTCGTTACATAGGGATATATATTATTTTGGAAAATATCTGCGTATATTGTAATATTTATATTATTTTTTCTTCCGAGCCTCTCCGTACAAAGAAGACTCTGCCAAATTTTTTTTTTCCGTAAATTTTGGACATAGAAAAATTTGAAAATGTTTACAAACTTTAACAATTTATGTATAAAGGATTTGAATAGGTATAAATTGGTATATTTTATGTTAAATTATTTTATTTTGTAAACTTATTTGTTTATAAATTTAATTTAAGAAAGATATATTGTTTTCTTATTTCCTCTTTTTCCTTCTTTTCCTTTTCGGGGACGAAAAGTTTTGAGTGGGGGAGAGTGTAACGACCCGTAAATTTCGATAATTTAATTTGTTTATTTAATAGGATTTCTAATTTAAATTTAGAAAGAAACAGAAATCTTATTTATTTATAGGAAAGAGAATGTTGAAATTTGATGTATCAAGGGAAATTAAAATTTACAAATTGAATTATATATTGCAATTAATTGAAATAGTGGAAATTGTTGCAATTGGATATAAGGTTGGAAATAAGTAAATAAAGGCAAGTATTGAATTCATCAATGAATTTTTTTTAGTACAATCCCTTTTTATTAACTATTGTAAGGTGTTAATTAATTGAAATGGAAAATTTGGCAATAGATTCAATTTGCATGTTGGATAATAAATTGCAATAACTAAAGTTAATAATTAATGGGTTAAAGGGAATACCAATTTACTCATAAAGTGAATATAAGTGAATGTAACAAAATAAATAGGAAACAATAATTATTCATAAGTGATGGTTGATGTAAAAGGAATAATTAATTGGATTTAGAATCTTAATTTGTATGTGTGCATATATTTATGATGGAGAATAAAAGGGTAAAATAATAATATACAAGTATATTAAACGTTATATTAGTGGGTTACTAGTAAATTCCCTCATTACCAATAAAGATGCCTTGATGATAATTAATGACATAACGGAAAAGAGTAAATGTATTCATTTGAATATTAATTGAAATTGGATAGGGGTTTTAAGTAACAATGTTAATGCAAGGTAATTAATGATAAATTTAAGTAAATAATAATGAATAACGATTAATTCAAAATTTGTAACACATATTATAAATTACCTGCTTATTTGTTAATAAGATTAGAATTTGAAATAAGTGATAATACAATAAATGAATGTTACACAAACTGAAACTGAAATAACGTTTTATAGGGTCGTAATTATTATAAGCGTTACTTTAAAAATTTATGTTTAATTGTGAAATTAATACAAGATAGTAATTTGGGTAATAAAAGGTATAAAACTAAGAGATATATTGCAGAGAATATTTAGTTGTAATTAATATATTTGACATATATAATAAGTGATGATTTAATAAAAACCAATACGCTGTAAACAACAAACTTATAAATGTGGGATTTAGAGTTTGACAACAATTATTATGAGCTATATATATATATATATATATATATATATATATTTAGTTCATTCAATTTAATTTGTAAATCATTGAAATAAATGTTACGTTTAAATAATTTAGGTAATAATGGAGAATAACGTAAATAAATTCTTCACTAAATGATGGTTAGTGTATATAAAGAATGGAGATAAAGCTTTATAAATTGATTTGAATCTAAATTTAATGAAAGGATAAATTGGAATTAAATGGATTAAATGTTTGAAGTTTACGTAAACTTTAATTTAGATGAAAGAGTAGACATTTATGTAATAGAGTATGAATCTATTATTAAGTTTATTTATAAAATGGCAGTTGGGTAAATTAAAGGGTGCAAAAGTAAGCTTGTCAGTATATTGAAGTAATGTATGATAATAGGTTTAATTGAAATAAATGAAAATTTAACATCTAAATATTACGTTAATAGGAAGTAATTGTTCTACTTATCATTTCATTCATTTAGCCCATTTTGAAACTCAATCAACAGAAATTAATGTAATTGAAAATTTTCAATTAATAGGAGAGAGAATACTAATTGTAATAGGTGCAATTAAAAGCAGCTTATGTTTTGTGAAATATAAGGAAAGTTTTGATTTAATGAAAAAAAATTTTTACATCAATAAAATGAATGTTTCATCTGTGAATGTAGGTTTAGTTTAATTTAAATAAAAAATAGAAAGATTGATTTTATAGAAAGAAATATATGTTTATTTGAACTGTATTTAGCTTACAGACTGATTACAAGAATAGGAAAATAATCTATTTATTACTCTTGTGTATAAACAATTTTTCTATTTTTTTTATGCATTTTAGTTATCTGTTTTAAAATTTAACCTTGTAAGTGATTGCAATTAATGTAGTTCAAATATTTCAATTAAAAGAAAAGAAAACGGTGATTTCAATTAATAGATTTAATAAAAAAAACGCACGTTCTGCGGTAAACAAAAAGGGTGTTTCAGTGGTAATAAGAGATCATTTTGGGAAAAACAAATCAAATGTTTCATTTTTAAGGTAAGTATAAAAAAAATTTATGCATAGACAAAAACCCAAATGCGTAGAAATTCGAATATTACTTGAGTTAATGAAGTAATTTTGGTGTGTTTAGGGTTAACAAAATTTATTAAGTAAACAATTGTTTTAAAATTTGAATTCTAAAAGTTTGTTTACAATATAGAGTTAGTCCATTCATTCCCTTTCTAATTAATAATTGCCTCTTTTTAATACCTGCTACTTTTTAAAAAGGCTGTTCATATTTACTATATTTCAAAACCAAGTTTGTTCATATTTACTTTATTTCTTTCCATTTATTTTCCAACTTCATTTTTCTAAAACGTCATTTCATTTATTTCTAATTAATAGCGGTCTCTCTTTTCAAATATCTTTGATCCTAAACCTAATTCTAACCTTATAAATAAGATATGACGCAAATGAAACCACAGCCTCCATTCTAATCTTCTTTTTTTTTTCTTTTTTTTCTTTTCTCTTCAAGTCTCCTTATTATCTCTCATTTTAATTTTTCCTTCCTCTTCAAATATTCTTCTTCTTCAAAATTTTCTTCTATTTCAAACTTTCTTCTTTCTTTTCAAATCTAGATCTTCTCTTCCATTTTCAGTTCTTATTTTAATCATTTTCTTTTTCAATTCTTCTTTTTCAAATCTTTTTTTTCTTCTTTCAACCTTTTAAAAATACATACATTCATATAATAAGGAGGAAAATTAAAGTAAATCGAAATAAAAGAAAAATTACAGAACAAAGCTAGCAATCAAGAAGAAGCATACGCGAGGGAAGAGTGGATGTGGCACGGTATTTTATAATTGTTTTGTTTATTTTTAATTTCTATTTCAAATCGTTTAATTATGATAACTTTCACATACGTACTCCGTTTCACGCGCGATTTTTTTTGTTAGGATCGTAATTGAATTCCGAACCTGTTGACGCTGGTTTGAATGAATTTGAAGACCGTCAAATTTTTAGGTTTAAATTGGACTTGAATTCAATTTAAATCCAAAAGGTGAGTGTTTTAACCCACTCACAACTTCTAAAATTTCTTATGTTTGTTAATTTGACTTAAGATATGAGTAGGAAGTTATTTATGACTGTTTGGCATGTTTTATTTATCACCTCTGTTAAATCGCATTTATTTAGTTTAACTGTTAATTAATTTTATTATTGCATATGAATTGACAGTTAAGAATTTATTTATTTGCATGTAAACTGATAGTTAACAGTTAATAAATTTATTATTGAATATAAACTGTTGGTTAATACATGTTATTTATTACCTGTATAATTTATATGCTCTATATCGATGATTGTTTAAATTGGATGATGATTGCAAATAATGGTTGATGATTGATATTTGGATGAATGGATGCTACATTCATATGGTATAAACTTCAAGTCATCATGCATTTTCATTTTTTTGGGGATTGCGGTTTGAAATGATATACAACCGCATTTTTATTTTAAATTGCGGATTGAAATGATAAACATCCGTATCACTTGACCATAGGGTAGAAAATTTTATACATGCACCGCGGTAAATATATAAAATTATTTTTTGAAATGTTTTACTATGATTTTGTAAAGCTATATATATATATGGTTTATGGGATATTGATTTGGTTATTTATATATATATATATATATATATATATTGTAAATTTTCGGTTTTTAAGCTTTGTATAAATTTGATTTGAAGTATAAAATAAAGTTTGATTTTTAAGATCAAATACGATTAAGCCTTTATTTAAAATCTAATTTATGGAGCTTTTATGACTTAAATGAGAATAAGATTTGGAAGATGAATATTAAGTTAAATTGAAATTTAATAAAAATTAATTTTTTTAATGGATATGATTTTTATAACTTGATTTTTTTTAAAGTGATTTAAATGAATATCAGGTTGATTTAAATGAATATATCAAGTTTAATAAATTGAAAGATTTTCCAATTATGTGAAGTTAAAGGTTTTACTTAAATTATATTGAATTCATTAAGTAAACATTTCAAGTCTAAATAATAAGTAATTGAATTTGATATATATGGGTTTGTCAAATGAGTTTGTTTTTGAAATGGTGAAATATTTAAAGCTTTGAAACATAAGAATTAAAAACGGTATTTGGAAGTTTAAATCGATATTTGGAATTGATTTGTGAAATGTAAAGAAGCTATTTTGTTTTATAAAGGAAATTTAATATTTAACCATTTGAAAAATGGAAATTTGTTTCAAAGTTATGATTTTCAAGGTAGTATAATTTGGAAATATTATATTCCAGAGTTTTGATTTCTAAATATTTTACTTTGAAAACCCTATGAGTTTGGAAAGAATATATATTGGAAAATAAAATGACATTATATGGGTTTGGGCCTAAATGATATCGTATTGATCTGGGGTTCTAAAAATATAAACGATATCGTATTTATATGGGTTTAAAATGGATATTTTATTCTGGTTTTAAAGTATAATTATTTTAAATGACCGCGGTGTTATAATAACATTTGGTTGTTGAAAAGACCGGGATCGGAAGTTGTCATACTCTCTGCCAACTCCGAAAACCACTTTAACAACCGTGTACGCGGTGGAGATTCTAGAATGAAGTAGGTTGGTGGAGGCGTTTCCTGCAAGGTTAATACGTGGACCCGACTCCCGTGAGTTGGCATAAGGTGGCTAAAACAGGAGCGATTATCGGGCCAATGAGGTCATTCCTCTGATCGGACACTCCTCTTCGATATTATACTTTGACTTTGGATTGTTTCAGTGGCCACTTTTACTTTGATTTTTGGGGGAGTTTGTTCGAGGTGGGCGGTAGCTGCGGCTACGCGTTTCCATCAGCCCGGATAGCAATTGGTACATCTACCCTGGCATTGCCTAGTTGTGCCATGTCACCTACCATACCGAGCCTTTACTACGAGTTTCTATTTGTGTCATACCTATGGAGTGTCTTCTCGTAGTCTCCCGATCAGGAGATATGCAGGCACTGTATAGACTATTGGCACTATTACGTGTTAAGGTGGAAAATGTAAAGCCTTAACGCTATTTTAAAGTAAGTTTATTTTACAAATAGACACTATTATAATAGCGCAATATACTATACAGTAAATAGTTTAACGGATCCTTAAGAGATGTAAATCCCGAGCATCTCTTGAGTTACCACACTCATTTATTTATGTTAATTTGACTCAAATAAGATCTTTTAGTTCTGACTCGAGTGTTTTTGTCTTTTCAAATTCGCTCGGGTCAGTTCGAGCATTTCAGGATTTGAAGTTTTAGCTCTGGAGGATGAAGACGAAGATTTGTATTACTATCTACTATATTATTCCACTACACTATTTAATTCCGCTGCATTGATATTTATTGGTATGTGAACTCTGATATTTATTGTATAAAGAAGAATCAAATGCTTGTAAACAGTTTTATGAACTGTATATTTATTATTATATTTTATCCTTCCACTGTGAGATTCTGGTTAGTTTTCTCTTCTCTTTCATTTTCTTATTTACCCCATAACAATCCGCCCTTCCGTATTCTTTGAATTGGCATGTGTGTCGATTTAAAGCGTGCGAAAAGGAGGGATGTTACATCTGGTATCAGAGCTTTGGTTTAGCGATAAACCTTAGCTTTGTGTGGTTTGACTCTTTACTAATAGGGTAGTAATACCCTATGGGAGCCGCTGAGTATATATATGAAAGAGCGTATTTGTTAGTGGTATAAAAAGGTTTTAATATTGTGTTAATCTGTTCCGTTCTGTATTTATAAATTCTGGTTGGTGCACAGGACGCTGTGACATCAATAGGAATTTCTAAACACTTAATAGGACAGACCAACATAATATTTGTTTTTAATATAGGTGAATGAAATAACTTTGCCTATTATATTTTCTATATATAAAAATATTTTATAAAGATATATATTTGGTTGCTATAGATTGGGTGTTAGGTAATGAAAATATGAATAATAGCTGAAACTAAGTTGAAAATAAAATAAATGAAAGTGGAAACTTAGAATTTAAGTTCCGGGGTTTTTGAAATTTCTTTCAAATAAATTTTGGAATATAATAATATCGTTTATAAGTACTTTCTGATATAAACATTTAATATAATTTGGGAAAAATTGTTTTAAAGAAGATTTTGGAGAAAATAAGTTTTGTACTTTCCTCTCTGTCGCTGGAAAATAATTTCGGTGATGACGGCCGCATCATCGACTTTCATTTTCGAGTTTCGAAGGGGAAATGCCACTGTAGTAGTTTTACTGCAGATTCATTTTGAAAAATATATAAGTTTTGAATTGTTTTTAATATAATTAGAGATATATAAGTTGTAAGAATATATTTATCTATTATTTTAAAATAATTTGAAATTTAACCCGGTATTAAATTCTTAGATTTCCATTAATTATTTGTTTCAATTATTGTAGTGAATTGAAACGTAGGTAATTAATAAATCAAAACCCCTAAAGGAAATAAGAGATTTAATGATAGGTTATAAATGGTATTAAATGGAATTTGAAATTATAACCTACGAAATAAAGAATATTATTATTGAACGTTAAATTAATCATAGGTAACAAGAAAACTTGTATAACTTTCAAGTACATTCTTTAAAAACATATATAACTTACCAAATATTAAAAGTTGAAATGTTTAATAAGAGATTGTAATAGAATATTATACAAGTAGAAATTTGAAATAATGAAAGTATTCAATGAAATCGCTATTAAATGAGAATTTAATGTTATAAACTTAAGTTATAATTAAAATTTTACCAAGTAAATATAATTAAAGGTAAGTATGACAAATAAATGATTATAAACTTAGGTAATTAAAGTGTAAATAGATGAGGTCATGCAATTATAAATGAATGTAATATAATAAAGAGAAATTGTAAACTTAAGAAAAAGGGTTGAAGTTATTCTAAATAAAATTTAAAGAAATAAATGAAAATAAAAAAGATAAACCATTATATAAACGAAAAAAATCACTGAAATGAATGAAGGAAATTAAAAAAAACTAATGTATGAAATAAAATTAATAATAAGAAAAGTTGATTTGAATTGTGTTGTTTGATTTATGGTTGTTGGGGTAAGGATACTTTAGATGTATATGGATGTGTGAATAACCTATTTAGATTTATCTAAGACTATTGAGTAAATGATACACTAGTAGTTATTCTTCATTCCGTATAAATTAAAAGTTTTGAACCCGAACAACTATTTGTTTGTTTGGTTGAATGGTTACTTCGAATTTGTCGTGTATGCTATTTGTCGAATTGATGGTTGTTGTGCTGATTTGTTGTTAGTAATTGAAACCACTTAAATAGTTCACTTTATATAAATTGTTAACCCTTTAGATTTTATAAGTGTTCTAAGTGAAATGTAGGTTATGGAAGCAAAGGGCTACTGCTTTTGGTTCCATAAATTTAGCGTAAGTTGCCCGACAAATAGGTACGTTTTCGGATTTCGGTTTATAGCACTATTATATATATTTCCCATGTAGGGATATATATTATTTTGGAAAATATCTGCGTATATTGTAATATTTATATTATTTTTTCTTCCGAGCCTCTCCGTACAAAGAAGACTCTGCCAAATTTTTTTTTTCCGTAAATTTTGGACATAGAAAAATTTGAAAATGTTTACAAACTTTAACAATTTATGTATAAAGGATTTGAATAGGTATAAATTGGTATATTTTATGTTAAATTATTTTATTTTGTAAACTTATTTGTTTATAAATTTAATTTAAGAAAGATATATTGTTTTCTTATTTCCTCTTTTTCCTTCTTTTCCTTTTCGGGGACGAAAAGTTTTGAGTGGGGGAGAGTGTAACGACCCGTAAATTTCGATAATTTAATTTGTTTATTTAATAGGATTTCTAATTTAAATTTAGAAAGAAACAGAAATCTTATTTATTTATAGGAAAGAGAATGTTGAAATTTGATGTATCAAGGGAAATTAAAATTTACAAATTGAATTATATATTGCAATTAATTGAAATAGTGGAAATTGTTGCAATTGGATATAAGGTTGGAAATAAGTAAATAAAGGCAAGTATTGAATTCATCAATGAATTTTTTTTAGTACAATCCCTTTTTATTAACTATTGTAAGGTGTTAATTAATTGAAATGGAAAATTTGGCAATAGATTCAATTTGCATGTTGGATAATAAATTGCAATAACTAAAGTTAGTAATTAATGGGTTAAAGGGAATACCAATTTACTCATAAAGTGAATATAAGTGAATGTAACAAAATAAATAGGAAACAATAATTATTCATAAGTGATGGTTGATGTAAAAGGAATAATTAATTGGATTTAGAATCTTAATTTGTATGTGTGCATATATTTATGATGGAGAATAAAAGGGTAAAATAATAATATACAAGTATATTAAACGTTATATTAGTGGGTTACTAGTAAATTCCCTCATTACCAATAAAGATGCCTTGATGATAATTAATGACATAACGGAAAAGAGTAAATGTATTCATTTGAATATTAATTGAAATTGGACAGGGGTTTTAAGTAACAATGTTAATGCAAGGTAATTAATGATAAATTTAAGTAAATAATAATGAATAACGATTAATTCAAAATTTGTAACACATATTATAAATTACCTGCTTATTTGTTAATAAGATTAGAATTTGAAATAAGTGATAATACAATAAATGAATGTTACACAAACTGAAACTGAAATAACGTTTTATAGGGTCGTAATTATTATAAGCGTTACTTTAAAAATTTATGTTTAATTGTGAAATTAATACAAGATAGTAATTTGGGTAATAAAAGGTATAAAACTAAGAGATATATTGCAGAGAATATTTAGTTGTAATTAATATATTTGACATATATAATAAGTGATGATTTAATAAAAACCAATACGCTGTAAACAACAAACTTATAAATGTGGGATTTAGAGTTTGACAACAATTATTATGAGCTATATATATATATATATATATTTAGTTCATTCAATTTAATTTGTAAATCATTGAAATAAATGTTACGTTTAAATAATTTAGGTAATAATGGAGAATAACGTAAATAAATTCTTCACTAAATGATGGTTAGTGTATATAAAGAATGGAGATAAAGCTTTATAAATTGATTTGAATCTAAATTTAATGAAAGGATAAATTGGAATTAAATGGATTAAATGTTTGAAGTTTACGTAAACTTTAATTTAGATGAAAGGGTAGACATTTATGTAATAGAGTATGAATCTATTATTAAGTTTATTTATAAAATGGCAGTTGGGTAAATTAAAGGGTGCAAAAGTAAGCTTGTCAGTATATTGAAGTAATGTATGATAATAGGTTTAATTGAAATAAATGAAAATTTAACATCTAAATATTACGTTAATAGGAAGTAATTGTTCTACTTATCATTTCATTCATTTAGCCCATTTTGAAACTCAATCAACAGAAATTAATGTAATTGAAAATTTTCAATTAATAGGAGAGAGAATACTAATTGTAATAGGTGCAATTAAAAGCAGCTTATGTTTTGTGAAATATAAGGAAAGTTTTGATTTAATGAAAATTTTTTTTACATCAATAAAATGAATGTTTCATCTGTGAATGTAGGTTTAGTTTAATTTAAATAAAAAATAGAAAGATTGATTTTATAGAAAGAAATATATGTTTATTTGAACTGTATTTAGCTTACAGACTGATTACAAGAATAGGAAAATAATCTATTTATTACTCTTGTGTATAAACAATTTTTCTATTTTTTTATGCATTTTAGTTATCTGTTTTAAAATTTAACCTTGTAAGTGATTGCAATTAATGTAGTTCAAATATTTCAATTAAAAGAAAAGAAAACGGTGATTTCAATTAATAGATTTAATAAAAAAAACGCACGTTCTGCGGTAAACAAAAAGGGTGTTTCAATGGTAATAAGAGATCATTTTGGGAAAAACAAATCAAATGTTTCATTTTTAAGGTAAGTATAAAAAAAATTTATGCATAGACAAAAACCCAAATGCGTAGAAATTCGAATATTACTTGAGTTAATGAAGTAATTTTGGTGTGTTTAGGGTTAACAAAATTTATTAAGTAAACAATTGTTTTGAAATTTGAATTCTAAAAGTTTGTTTACAATATAGAGTTAGTCCATTCATTCCCTTTCTAATTAATAATTGCCTCTTTTTAATACCTGCTACTTTTTAAAAAGGCTGTTCATATTTACTATATTTCAAAACCAAGTTTGTTCATATTTACTTTATTTCTTTCCATTTATTTTCCAACTTCATTTTTCTAAAACGTCATTTCATTTATTTCTAATTAATAGCGGTCTCTCTTTTCAAATATCTTTGATCCTAAACCTAATTCTAACCTTATAAATAAGATATGACGCAAATGAAACCACAGCCTCCATTCTAATCTTCTTCTTTTTTTCCTTTTCTTTTTTTTTCCTTTTCTCTTAAAATCTCCTTATTATCTCTCATTTTAATTTTTCCTTCCTCTTCAAATATTCTTCTTCTTCAAAATTTTCTTCTATTTCAAACTTTCTTCTTTCTTTTCAAACCTAGATCTTCTCTTCCATTTTCAGTTCTTATTTTAATCATTTTCTTTTTCAATTCTTCTTTTTTTCTTTCAACCTTTTAAAAATACATACATTCATATAATAATGAGGAAAATTAAAGTAAATTGAAATAAAAGAAAAATTATGGAACAAAGCTTGCAATCAGGAAGAAGCATACGCGAGGGAAGAGTGGATGTGGCACGGTATTTTATTTTTGTTTTGTTTATTTTTAATTTCTATTGCAAATCGTTTAATTATGATAACTTTCACATACGAACTCCGTTTCACGCGCGATTTTTTTTGTTAGGATCGTAATTGAATTCCGAACCTGTTGACGCTGGTTTGAATGAATTTGAAGACCGTCAAATTTTTAGGTTTAAATTGGACTTGAATTCAATTTAAATCCAAAAGGTGAGTGTTTTAACCCACTCACAACTTCTAAAATTTCTTATGTTTGTTAATTTGACTTAAGATATGAGTAGGAAGTTATTTATGACTGTTTGGCATGTTTTATTTATCACCTCTGTTAAATCGCATTTATTTAGTTTAACTGTTAATTAATTTTATTATTGCATATGAATTGACAGTTAAGAATTTTTTATTTGCATATAAACTGATAGCTAACAGTTAATAAATTTATTATTGAATATAAACTGTTGGTTAATACATGTTATTTATTACCTGTATAATTTATATGCTCTATATCGATGATTGTTTAAATTGAATGATGATTGCAAATAAAGGTTGATGATTGATATTTGGATGAATGGATGCTACATTTATATGGTATAAACTTCAAGTCATCATGCATTTTCATTTCATTCGGGATAGCGTTTGAAATGATATACAACCGCATTTTTATTTTAAATTGTGGATTGAAATGATAAACATCCGTATCACTTGACCATAGGGTAGAAAATTTTATACAGGCACCGCGGTGAATATATAAAATTATTTTTTGAAATGTTTTACTATGGTTTTGTAAAGATATATATATATATATATATATATATATATATATATATATATATATGGTTTATGGGATATTGATTTGGTTATTTATATATATATAGTAAATTTTCAGTTTTTAAGCTTTGTATAAATTTGATTTGAAGTATAAAATGAAGTTTGATTTTTAAGATCAAATACGATTAAGCCTTTATTTAAAATCTAATTTATGGAGCTTTTATGACTTAAATGAGAATAAGATTTGGAAGATGAATATTAAGTTAAATTAAAATTTAATAAAAATTAAATTTTTTAAAGGATATGGTTTTTATAACTTGATTTTTTTAAAGTGATTTAAATGAATATCAGGTTGATTTAAATGAATATATCAAGTTTAATAAATTGAAAGATTTTCCAATTATGTGAAGTTAAAGGTTTTACTTAAATTGTATTGAATTCATTAAGTAAACATTTCAAGTCTAAATAATAAGTAATTGAATTTGATATATATGGGTTTGTCAAATGAGTTTGTTTTTGAAATGGTGAAATATTTAAAGCTTTGAAACATAAGAATTAAAAACGGTATTTGGAAGTTTAAATCGATATTTGGAATTGATTTGTGAAATGTAAAGAAGCTATTTTGTTTTATAAAGGAAATTTAATATTTAACCATTTGAGAGATGGAAATTTGTTTCAAAGTTATGATTTTCAAGGTAGTATAATTTGGAAATATTATATTCCAGAGTTTTGATTTCTAAATATTTTACTTTGAAAATCCTATGAGTTTGGAAAGAATATATATTGGAAAATAAAATGACATTATATGGGTTTGGGCCTAAATGATATCGTATTGATTTGGGGTTTTAAAAATATAAACGATATCGTATTTATACGGGTTTAAAATGGATATTTTATTCTGGTTTTAAGGTATAATTATTTTAAATGACCGCGGTGTTATAATAACGTTTGGTTGTTGAAGAGACCGGGATTGGAAGTTGTCATACTCTCTGCCAACTCCGAAAACCACTTTAACAACTGTGTACGCGGTGGAGATTCCAGAATGAAGTAGGTTGGTGGAGGCGTTTCCTGCAAGGTAAATACGTGGGCCCGACTCCCGTGAGTTGGCATAAGATGGCTAAAGCTGGAGCGATTCTCGGGCCAATGAGGTCATTCCTCTGATCGGACACTCCTCTTCGATATTATACTTTGACTTTGGATTGTTTCAGTGGCCACTTTTACTTTGATTTTTGGGGGAGTTTGTTCGAGGTGGGCGGTAGCTGCGGCTACGCGTTTCCATCAGCCCGGATAGCAATTGGTATATCTTCCCTGACATTGCCTAGTTGTGCCGTGTCACCTACCATACCGAGCCTTTACTATGAGTTTCTATTTGTGTCGTACCTATGGAGTGTCTTCTCGTAGTCTCCTGATCAGGAGATATGCAGGCACTGTATAGACTATTGGCACTATTACGTGTTAAGGTGGAAAATGTAAAGCCTTAACGCTATTTTAAAGTAAGTTTATTTTACAAATAGACACTATTATAATAGCGCAATATACTATATAGTAAGTAGTTTAACGGATCCTTAGGAGATGTGAATCCCGAACATCTCTTGAATTACCGCACTCATATTTATTTATATTAATTTGACTCACATAAGATCTTTTAGTTCTGACTCGAGTGTTTTTGTCTTTTCAAATTCGCTCGGGTCAGTCCGAGAATTTCTGGATTTGAAGTTTTAGCTCTTGAGGACGAAGATGAAGATTTGTATTACTATCTACTATATTATTCCACTACACTATTTAATTCTGCTGCATTGATATTTATTGGTATGTGAACTCTGATATTTATTGTATAAAGAAGAATCAAATGTTTGTAAACAGTTTTATGAACTGTATTTTTATTATTATATTTTATCCTTCCGCTGTGAGATTCTTGTTAGTTTTCTCTTTTTTTTCTTATTTACCCCATAACAATCCGCCCTTCCGTATTCTTTGAATTGGCATGTGTGTCGATTTAAAGCGTGCGAATAGGCGGGATGTTACAACTACAGACAAGATCCACCGTTGGATCTGAAGCTCTCTCCGCCCTCTACGACATTCCAGTTGGAAGTTTTCGCGATTTCTTGATGGATTGATCGATAATTGAAGAGGAAGGTGGATGATTTTCGACCATTGGAGGAATATGGTGGCGGCCTGAAGAAAAAAGGAATTAGGGTTTGGCTTACGCGTATATATATACGTTTATCCAATTAAATTAATATTTAATTCACTTTAAAGAACTTTTACAAACGATCTCCAATATCGCGTGCCAACAGGCCTTTCTAAGGTTTTACCCACGTTTTGAACACAATGAAACGTGTTTCGGAAGCTAAATTGGTCGTATGCGCGAGTTACGGAAATAAACGATCAATTTTAAATTAAATCGACTAAAGTATTTTCTAAGCGTTTTAAGCTACCGGGGTCAAATGACAACTCCGATTGCTACGAAAATTGAAATCCGATAATAACTAACTATTACGGATCCAATGGAACTAGTTTCGTCGAAGTCCGAGACTGTGCCCCGGAAGGCTATTTAACTCGTCGATAAATTTGAGCGATTTTCAAAATCGTCGAAATCACTTAAAATTTTACTTTAGAACTTTATTAACTCTATTATAACTTGTATAAAACTTATATTCACATTAGAAATCATTCTGATTCAGTTTAGATCAAAATCTGAATATTTGCATTATTAAATTCCATTATTAAATTAATATAAAATCCCAAATTCCATCTATCGACTATTAATTCCATCCAATGGTCCAATATTACTATTTAAATTAAAATAAACTTAAATAAATTTTTAGAATCCATTTTTATATTTATTTACACTCAGATTCACCCATTTATCCCAATTCTAATATTAAGATTATTATTCAAAATTCAATTTCATTCCCGTATTTGAAATTTAACTAATTCTATTAACTTAACCAAAATCGTTTTTTATTTCAAAATCAAATTATAATCCATATTCGACATTTAAAATGAACTAAATGTTCAAATTTGGCGACCCAAAATTCTGGGTCATTACATTCCTCCCCCTTATAAAAATTTCGTCCACGAAATTTGCTAAGGTAGAAAGAATGTTCCAAACTCAAAAGAAAAACTTACTTAGTGAAATCTCAATTTCACTTTGCTCAAATTTTTTAGTTACAAATCGAAACTACTAGTTTCAATTCCTATCCCAAAATCCCTTTTATTTTCAATTGTTATTTGAAATCAACTTTGTCATTAATGAAACATTTCAAAAAAAAATTCAAATTTTTTCTAACTCCCAAAATTTTCGAATTTTTTGGCAGAGTCTCCCCTGTACGGAGGAGCTTTTGCAATTTCACAATAGATATAAATATATATACATCGACCCACACGGTCGGAATAACCAAAAATAGTTCATATTTTCTATTTTTATTGCGTAGGCATACCTTTATTAGCATTTTAAAAGCAAGCAGCTAAATAGTATCGCATATACGCACTCCAACTCTATCCATTGCCTTCCATACCTGTACTTACTTAAACAAACACATCAGTTTCCAATAATATGAGCATTTATCAACATTCCTTTCATTAATCTAGCCAAACTCATCTATTTCATAGTTTAAACAAGTAAACTTCATAGTTAAACAATGTTAACCATATTTTATCAGCTATTTAAAGATTTCAATCACCTTTTTAAATTTCTTATACAAGTCCAAACTTCATTTTATTTTACTTGAATGCTTTACATTCAAGTTCACTATATACCATTCATATTTATTACAACCAATTCATTTCCACTTCAATATGATTAACATATGCCTTGGTTACATCTTTTTTTTTTCAATTCAATTCCAAATTAATTCACAACCAAATTTTACCTTCTATTGGAAGTATTTGCATTTATATACAAATCCATTTAATGAAATTTCAATCCATTTCAAATTGATTTACAACTGAACTTTATTTTCAATTTAATATATTTGCATCATATTATGATCTACTTCAATTTTTATGTAAAGCTACTTAATAAAATTTCAATTCATCCCAATTGATTTAAAAACCAATTTTAATTTGTTTCTTTAAGCCAATTAAATTTTATTTACTACAAAACATCCAATTTCTTTGCCAATTTAAGGTTATCCAAGCAAGTGACCATCAATAAAGCTTATAACCATTTAAAATTAATTTCCAACTTAGATTCATATCAATTTTATTCAATTCTGCATGGTTCACAATCCAAGCATTCTTATTCCATTGCAATTCTTAAATCAAATCCTTATTCTCATTTTAAATTTATCATTCAACTTAAGTTTAAATCAATATAATCCCATTCTATATTATTTACAACTCATACATTCTTATTTCATCACAATATTTAATTAAAACCATTTCACTTGCAATTCAATTTTATTACCTAAACAAAATTTATCCAAGACAACATTATAAAGCTCGACCACAATTATTATTCAATTTGCTTAAGTTCTTCCACAATATCTTCATTATCTTCTCATATCAATTTTATTTTATTTTCATTTGGTTCTCATCCAAATCAATTCCAATCCATTTACAAATTTTAATGCACTTTGTTTATTTATTCAGTCGATTTTAGATTTATTCTATTAGCAAAGAGATAACTTTAAATTATTTCACTCATTTGAATTTATTTACAATTCAACCCATCACTATTATAATCTAACTCCATTATTCATTTACATCTCAACTTTTTATTGCCAAAACTAAATTCCATACATCATCTATACCAATACAAATTCCATTTAATTTAGTTTGCGCTATATTCACCTTCAAGCTTCTTTTTATTTAATTTAGCTCACACTAAATTCATTCTCAAACAATTTTCTTTGAATTTAGTTGAGTTAAAATTTTATTCATACGATATCATTCTTACTTAATCTAAACTAAATTTCCCTTCAATTTAATTCTTTGCCAAATTTAATTCAAGTCCAATTAAATTTTATTTAGCCAACTTGAGCTCATACCATTTCTTTTACTATCTTAAATAAGAATTTAGTTCTATTCAAAATTATTTGTAACATAACTGAAATTTGACTTTAATTCATTCCAAATTCAATTCGATTCTATTTAATCGAAGTTAAATCCAACTCAATGCAATTTTAATCCTCCATATACAAGTTCAAAATTTATTTTACTAACTTAAGTTCATTCACCTTTTTATCTTTTATATTTTCTTCACCTTATTTCAATTCACATTTCTTTTGAGGTTAAGTTTGAATTCACCCTACCATTCAACTATCTCCCATTGGTGATTAGAATTCCACTTTACTTGGGTTTACAATCTGATTTTCAATTCTTAAGTTCACCAATTTATTTACTTAAAAGTTTATATTGCTCATTTTAATCCATTTACATCTTGTAATCACAATTATGAATTCTATATATATATCTATGTATCACTGAATTCTTAGAGATACAATTTTCTTTCAATTTAATTCCTTGCACCATTTTAAATTCACAATTTCAAATTATAATTATAACACTTAATAGCTTGTGGGTACAATTTACTTCACAATGATCCACAATTACAGAGTCATTTTACATTTCAATTTAATCCAAATCAATTTAATTTTAAGTCCAATTTATTTAACTTATCCCAAGTTAAATTCAAATTTTCTATTCACTTCAATATATTCCATTTACTTCCATTTACTCAAGTTAAATTTTAATTCCAAGATTAAAAATTTCATTTCCTTCTTATTAATATCAACTTCACTTAATAAGTTCAATAGTTGATTCATTTTAACTTTACACTTTATTTAAATAGAATTTTCCAGAATTCAATTACCTGGTTTTATTCCAAGACCATTTTAAAATAATAAGTAACTCATACTCTCCTAGTATATCAAATCAAACTTTCAGATTTCTAAAACAAATATGTTTTTACCAAAGCAATTTCCCTTTTTGAATCTTCTAAAATCACTTATATCCAACAAGTCCAACAAATGTCATAATCACTCACATGGTAGCAATCCATCACTTTAGAAACTCGAAAATAAATTCTAATAATGTGGCCAGCATCATCAGGATTATTTTGACTGAAGTGAGTTCAGTGCTTCCTTAATTTCCCAAATTCTTTCCAAAACAATTCTCATTCAAAAATACTTCCTAAAACAATATTCCATTATTGCCTTCAAACACTTTGGAAACATTTCGAACATTTCCAAGATTTTAAATTTCCCAAACCTTTGTTTTCAATAAATTTAAAATCTTTTTCAAAATCCCCGGGATTTAAATTCTGGTTCAATTCAAATTTAATTATTTCTCTTTTGTATAATTTATACTCATAGAATTTTATCTTATTATAACGATTTCAAATTTCAGATCAAATTTTAGATTCCTATTTAATTAAGATATTCACATCCAAACAATCATATATATATATATATAATAGTTTCAGAAAATTATTCTTTTTATAACAAAATATAGTTTTGGGTAAAATTATTTCATTTACCATCTTTACAAACAATACTATGTCGGTTTGTCTTGTTTAAGAGTTTAGAAACCCCTATCAATACGGTTGTACTTCCCGCACCGAGCAGAATTCATAAACACTCAACCGATAAGTCAACACAGTACAAAAACAATTTTATATTCACTAACAAGTACGCTCTCATATTTATTTATAAGCTCAACTCGTTATAGAGTACTATTGACTCTGTTTAATGAGAAATTTCCCCACCAAAGCCTAGGTTGTCGCCAACCTAAGCTCTAATACCAATTATAACAAACCGCAAATCCATACTCCTTGAGTCAACACTATTCTACATCAATTAACTCAAGTGGAACAGAAACACGAACCATTAGGGTTAAAGAAGAAGAGGTAGAAGAAAGAAGGAACTAAACAATATCAGAATCTAACCATCGTAGCGGAATAAAATATAATACTCAATAATAGAGCTTTACACAAAATGAAAACTATATCTGTTTTATACATCATATCATCAGAGTATCTCATACAAACAACATTCACCAGTCAAACAATTCCATACAATTCACAGCAGCGGATATATATAAGTACGAATAATACGCCTCGGACTCCAGCTCCTCTCCTGCTCCATAGCATCCTGTCCTGAACATATAATACTCGGTCTGACCCGAGTATTACAATGAAATAACACCCGAGTCAGTCTGGAATACCAGCTGATAATAATGCATCCAAATTGATTATTAAAGTTTCAAAAACCCTTTTGAAAACAAAAGCATCTCGTAAGACCACGCCACAGATAAACATGACGAGTTTTTACCTTGCGATAGCTAAAACACTTTTATAGAAATCCTCTGATATTATAATAGGGTCTATATACAAATACTTATAAAATAGCCGAAATTGTTACATGATTAAATTCCAGCTACTAGCTACAAAGTGGGTAATACAAACAAAACTCGTAAAAGGCTCGTAGGAAGAATGGATTTCCAATAATGACTAGGCACCGAGGTACCACCTATCACAGTACCTAGTCTAGATCAGCATACCGAGGACCACGCCCGGTCCCCTGCAACACAAGGCTCGGACTACCCCTTACTGGATAGTCCCGAGTAAGATCACCCGCGGTTGGGATCAGCACCCGCACCACTAAGCCGAAATAAAAGGGACATCTAGACAGGAATGACCTTACCCGAAAATGGGTGCTGCCCACCAAGCCTTGCTGCATAACCCCTGATTTTCAGTCATTTGCGGTTGATGAGGCTTGACGCTAAGCGTTACCTTTTAGAACGTTTCACTTAGAATGCCCATCGCCCACCTGACGAAGTTCCGAAAGCATTCGTCCATACAAGTCCGTCTCGGGTTCGAACGGAACCGAAGGCATTACTCCTACTACATCCATTTGGAAATATCCTCAGGATTAGTAGCGACCAGCCCTCGCACTTCACTGCTCCATTTTCGACTTTGAACACGTTTTTCCACGAAACGTACAAACCGGATCGAAGTGGTTTTCGGGAAATAAATCTCAATCCCGGTCTCTTTGAAATGATCAACGCATTTGTCCAATATTGATAGTCGGTGATTTAACTATCAATTAACATTCATAAACATCCATCACATAATAAATAATTCCCCAATTATTTATTTCCTCAAAAATATCTTTACGAGGTATAATTCCATTTTCAAAATCCTTTCGAAACATTTTTCAAATCCAATTCTTCCCATGGAATAGATTTCCAAATCTTTACTTCTTCTAAAAAACATCCAAGTACCAAAATTTAAGGTTTAAAATAGTTTAAATACTTTATTCTTGAAAATACGTTTAAACATTCATATTTCAAACTTCTTACAAACTTGATTTAAAATATATATATATAGCTTTAGGAATATCTTGAATAAAACTGCTTAATAAAATATAAACTATTATCTTTAAAATAACATTAAGTCATACTAAATCTAAAATAAAGTTATGAAACTCTATACAATTTTTAAATAATACTTTGATTGATTATCTTTAAAATAGAACCATTTTATAAAGTACAAATAATAATAATAATATTCCTCAAAACATAATTCTAATTACCGTTTAAAAATAATTACTTCTATAACTACTTTGATACCTGTTCACTTTTAAAATTCTTACAACTTAAATAATTTCTTTAAAACCATTCTTTAATATAACTTCAAACTCTAACGTTTCAAAAATCTATTTTAAAAATGTACTTGGTTTTTCAGGGAAATACTCTTCCATCTTAGAATAACCAAGGAATTCTTTTTATCAATCCAACACATTTTATCCCAATTCAATTTTACGTTCGTCCCGTAAAATTACTTCCATACTTTAAAAAAATAGCTTCTTCTATTTTTAAAGACATTGCTATTTGCCAGAAATCATTTTCAACATATGTTTAAAATATTTAAAATAAAGCTTCTAGAAATTATTTAATTGAAAATAATATTTAAGGAAATATATAGGGATTTTCTAAGTATTTTAAATAAAATTTAGTTTCTAAAAATAAAGTTATTAAATTAAATATTATATTATAATTTCTTGGAAAACTTAATACGACTTTACCTGTTAAAAATAATAAATACCATAATTACAAATCATATATTTGCTTTCACTTAAAAACATTTTTAAAATAATATTTCTTTCTAAAATATTCTAAAACATACTTAAACTATAAATTTATAACCTGAAAGCTTTCTTAAAAACAAAATAAAATTTTCAGGAGAAAGCACACTTCCCATTCTTTTAAAAATAAATCTCGCTATTCTTTTAAGCAATTCACTTTTCCTCTATAGATCACATTTCCAAACATTTCAAATTATCAACCAAATTTTTTGAATTTAATTCCTTTTAAATTCTTTACATAGGAGTTTCTTTTATATCCTTTAAACCCAATTCATCTATTTATATTTAAAATTTTCAGGTTGTATCCACCCAATCACAGCACAACACAATTTAAATTTAAATTTAATTCATCATAGCATATAAATAAAATGCAGCATAACAAGATCTAAACAAATTATCACAGAATAATAAATAAGATATATCACAGAATATAAATTAATTTTTATTTGTGAGGGGTCCAATTGGATCCCTTCAACCTGTTTTCCCTGCATCCACAGATATTAGCACAACAATATATATCGATTCAATTTGATAATAATTATTGTATTCAACCAATCAAGCAATCATTTAGATATTGACTATTTAAATTAACCAGTATTCCAGACGTGTTAACGCTAAAAATGTACGCTAACACCCCGGTGTAAGTTGTAGTATAGTGAAAGCACCACCTGTTGGTACGGGAACTGAAAATAAGCAGAAAATAGCAGAGAAATAGTAAAGAGACAACAGTTTTTATAGTGGTTCGGTTCAAAGTCAAGCCTACGTCCACTTAATCTCTTTTATTGCTGATTTGATTACAACTTTTTCAATGATTATTCAATTACAACACGATTAAGACGAGTAGCCAGAACTTCGATGTAGAAAAGCTCTTTGAATTCATGTTGAATGAGTTAGATCTTTCCCAAAGTTCTTTGAAGCGTCTTCGGTGTTTGAAGTGTTGAAGAAGTCGAGAAAACAGCAAAGTATTGGCGTTCCAGAAATGATCCCCCAAAAGTCCCTTTCCTGGTTGAGTAGGCGTGGTATTTATAGGGAAATTCTGGGTCTAGTTCGTAGGTCGTGGGCGACATAGAAGTAGGTTAGGTCGTAGGTCGCCAGCGACCTAATGGATACGGTCTATGGCTTGATCAACTACTTTTGCTGGTAGGTCGTAGCGACCTATGGGAGTGGAAGGTGACTTATATGGAGCGACTTAGAAGAGGTAGCGACCTAAGGTTGGGAGCGACCTATATGCAAGCGACTTTACTCTGTTTTAACTCGCTAGGTCGCTGGACCTTTTAACTCGTTAGGTCGCTGGACCTTTTAACTCCTTAGGTCGCTGATTCCTTTAGGTCATTAGGTCGCTGAGCCCTTTAGGTCGTTAGGTCGCTGAGTCCTTTAGGTCGGTAGGTCGCTGAGTCCTTTAGGTCGTTAGGTCGTTGAGTCCTTTAGGTCGATAGGTCGCTGAGTCCTTTAGGTCGGTAGGTCGTGCCTTGCTGCAAGTAGTTGAGTCGCCATTCAGAAAGGGATTAACACTTGCCCCTCGAAGCATATGCCTAGGTTACTTCTTAGACAGCTCGACACCTCTGGGTTACTTTTTAAAGCGACCTAGGGCACGAAGTGAGTTAAACATGTAGAGTGCCTTAGGGCATTGAATGACCTATGAACTTTGCGACTTAAGGAAATCTGAACGACTTACGAACTTGCGACTTAAGATGTATAGCATATTTCTTCGGACAAGATAACTCTTATAACGACCTTTCTTTGGGTTGCACTATGACCTGGGCGACTTAACTTTTTGTAACATAACCTTTTAGATCGCGGACGTACTTGGACGAGTCAACACAAGCAAATTTGCTTTGTCTCGACTTAAAGCCTTATGCCTTAACCTGCAACGTAGCTTTTAACTCGTAGGAAGATAACTGATGAACTCCATAACTCGAGCAGAGCGACGTAGGGAAGCTCAACCTATGTTAAGTCATTTGAACTTGATCTGGACGACCTAAGAAGTTTCGAGTTAACTTAAGTCGTTCCTGCGACCTAAGAAATGAACAGGACTTGAACACTTGTAAAATGTAACAGAACTTGATTGAATTTCCAACTTGAATAGCTATAAGGAGTTGCTTGAACTTGTTGCACTTTTTCATAGATTATATTAACTTTTAAGCTAACAACCTGTTAAATACAACATTTGCAGAAAACTAGGGCGAATATACTGCCACCGACTGCCCATATTGAATGACAGATTAGTCGATAAAGAATAATCAACTTAAAGGAATTATATGAACGAAGTGCTGTGAATTAACAAGTTCAAGTGAAGTATTAAATCAAAGCTAAATTAATCAACTAAAGCTGATCTTTTTGCGTCAACACTGTACTTGTACTTGGACTTAAAATAACAAGCCCTGGAACTTTATAATCGACAAATGCCAATTAGTTTAAGTCCAATTATATTTGCTTGTTATTTTATTAGTTTTGCACAACACTTCACACATTTAGGAAACGCGCACCTTCATATTTGAATATCCAGTTCCTTGTATAGAATGACTTCTCAACAAATGCAAGAAGAGACAGCAGAGCGAGCTGATGAAGTTTTCCTAATGCTAACCCTCTAGAAATCCTCCAGAAAGAGTTTCAACTTCATTGAGTCAACGGTCTTTCAGCCAACTATGAATTCAATTCGGCATTGCTAAAACGGATGCTCTGCTTCCCAGGGTAAATGACACTGCTGATAGGCCGCCTCCTGGATTTGTTGCAGTCAACCGTCAAATGTGCCTGAATGGAGCTGTTCCCCCATTCAACGATTTTCTTAGAGTACTCCTCCTTCGATTGACTATCTCTCCATTCCAACTGCACCCCAACGGTTACGCCATTTTGATGGGGTTGTGCGTATTGTTTAGGAGGACGCTTAATCGCCTCCCAAGCTTCGAGGAGATCTGTTACTTATGCTCGTTCGGGAGGAACAAAGATCACCCTTCCATCACCCTTGTAAGGAGTGCGAGAAACCGTAAACTGATTACAAATCTTCCCGAGAGTGCTCACGGGTTTTTAAACCAGTTCTTCTTCGCCCCCTCGGGATTCTACGACATTTGGAGAGTAGGAAGTAAGACTACTTATCTCTGTTCACTTTATTTCCGAGCCTTTCAAAACTCGAGTCATCAAGTGTTAACTTCATTCTTTACTTTTGCAGCAATTCCTCCTCCCTCAAAGGATTGTAGCCATAAACCGACTTTTGATAGATTGAGTGCTGTAGCTGCTGAAGAGAGAAGTATTAAATTTCTGCTGAAGGACGAGTTTTTGCACCAATTCGAACTTTTGCATTCTTCTCGGTCTACTCAACCCCGTGATGCCCCCAGCACTCAGGTAGAAGCGTCAGGTGCCCCTGCGTCCGTAAAGGAATCCACACTGGAGGAACCTACTATAGAGGCTTCGTTAGTGAAGTGCTCCAGTTCTGTTGGCGGTGAAGGATTATCTGAAAAATCTAAACTTCCTCCAGTTATTGAAGAAGAAGAATTTCCTCAACATTCCGGGAAGGCTGCTGGAGAAACCGAAGAGGGAGTTGGGAAAGAGAGTTCCGTTGGGCACGATGGTGATGATGTCTTTGGGGACCGAGTGACCTTATGGTGACTTCCCAAGAGCTTTTTAAAGATGACACCATCACCTCTAAGCACGTTTCTCCATCAATTGAAGCGATGTCTATTTTGCGATCAACTCTATCAATCCAAGAATTGACTCCTAAGCCGAAGAGTGGTTTGTAGCTTGATGCGCATAATTCACACGCCACACACACATAGGATTTTGGCAATTATGTGCACTTAGCTTCTTTATTTCAAGGATTTCTAAACTTTGTCTCTTCTTCATTTTTAGGTTCTCCTGTGGGGCGCAGCGGCTCGTATTACGACGAATTTCAACGCTATGGGAGGCGTAATTCTTACGACCCCAGGCGTTATTTTCCTGCCCCTAGGGAAACCGATGAAGAAAGAGCTGCCAGGAAAGCTCGCGAGAGGTAGGCTTACGAGGAGCCACCATGACTCTCACCAAAGGGATGATGACTCCCATAAAAGAAAGTCTCACGAGGACAAGGGGAAGAGTTTTGAAGCTGAAGGGTCCAACAAGCGGGACAAGCGTAGCGAAAAATCTTCATCTGAAATTTCCAAAGTGCTTGCTACTTCTATTTCTCTGGACATCTCTTCTTGTTCCTCTGCCCTCAAAAGAGCTGAGATTCAATCAATTATTAATAGGCCTACGTATCAAGTTGAGAATGCTCCGCCTGCACTCCAAAGCCGGTTTCAAACCGGTGTTTAAAAGGAGTACGCTTCGATTTGGACTTGGTCCCCATTGACAAACAGGCTATGCTAAGAAATCTTGATGCTATTAAGCTTGACATTGAAAGAATGTCCGGGTGGAAAAAGCTAGTCGATGAGCTTCAAAGAGTGAACCGTTTAAATCTCGAAGCTATGCTAACCATGGAAAGTGATAAATCTTGCTACCTCTTCCACTTCTAATATTCATAAGGAAGAGGTGCTTCGAAAGCAAGTAAGAGATGCCCATTCTAGTCAACGAGATGCTGAGGCTAGACTTGAGGCACAACAGAGAATTGTGGATAGCTACCGCACTGATGTTGCTCAGTTGTGGGAAAAGACTAGCTCCCAAGACATGGAGATTGAAATGTTAAAAGCTCAGCTTTCTAAAGTTGAAAAGCAGCGTGACGAGGCCATCGCTGAAAAAGCAGCGGCTGAACAATCTCATGAGGAGACGAAGGCCAACGTCAGCTCCACTTTATTTGAGTTTTACATTCACAGCGTCTTGGGACATGACAGTCTCTCATTTTTGGGCCCAAAGTATTAAATTACCCTGGCTAAAGTGTGGGAGGCAGCGGTTGAAATGCTTAATGGTGCCGGCTACGCTGAGGAGGGTCTTGAGGCTCGTTTTTTGGACGATGAAGGTCAAGCCGCCCTTGCTAGAGGGAAAGAACAACTCGCCAAAGAACGAGCCGAAGCGGTGGAAGGAGAGCATTTAGGGAAGGCACCTTTGACCGACTCGACTCATCCTTGGGCTTTGGTTGACATCGACATTATTGGCTCTAGTTCTCATTCTCCGCCTCCTGCCAAAGCCGAGACCGGAATTACAACTGCCCGTACCGAGTCCCAGGAAGATATTGAAGCCCACGATTTTGAAATCGATGTGATAAAGCCAACTTCTCCTGGTAACTTCAACACTGATCTAGCTCAAGTGGACTACTTGTTTGCTTCACATGAGTTTGATGAACTTCTTGATTATTACTTAAACCTTGACGTGCCACTATCTCCTCTTTTTGCGAGAAATACTGATGTTAACTTTTCTTCTTCTGTAGTGAAAACAACAAGTACTGCACAAGCTTCGCCTCCTCTAGCTGTTTCTCCTCCATCTCTTCAAGTTACTCTTTCTCTTGCTTCTCAACCGGGGTCTCAGAAAGAACAGATAGAAGCTCTTCAAGGCTTAGATGAACCGGCCGCTTCACAAGAACAAAACACTGAAGAACTTGAAGAGGGTGAGAGGACCCCGGAGGAATTCACTGCCGATGATACAAAATTGATTGATCTTATTGCTCTGGGTAGCGAATCTTCTTTAAAGAAGAGGGGCAAGCATGGAGTTTCGAAGAAAAGGAAGGAGACTTCTGCTGGTGACGAGAAAGCAGAAGAGGACCCAATTGCGCCTCTTTCCCCGACCTGTTCAAGCCGACTTAAGAAGTTAACTATTAGGCTGGGCGAAGGATCCAAAGGCGGAGGGGAGAAGAAGTGATGGGTCTGCCTTTATCCTTCCTGTCTTGCTTTTTTGCTTCTATTTGAAAACTTGTATTGGCCGGAGATTGTGCGGGTACCGGCCCCCGCTTTTTGAAACCTGCACATATATACAGATTTTTTATAGTACAGAATAAAATGATTCTTTTTACTTGTACAAACTTTTGTCTGTATTTATAAATGCATTTATTCCTTTTTATCACACAAGTTCTTTATTTTCCTTGTATGGTATTGCAGTGAGCTCATGGTATGTTGCTTGAGCGTCGCTTTATTAATGCGAATATATTATATTGCCCCCATACCACGGCTTATTGCAATCTTCTCCATTTTGAGAAAACTTGTACTCTTACTTTGGAGAATAATTCTTCCACTTTGAGAAGACTTGTACTCTTACTTTGGAGAATACTTCTTCCATTTTGTGGAAATATTATTCTACTCTAGTAGAGTGTGCTTTGTATTGGAGAAGTTGTCTTTCTCTTTTGTTTGAAAAAGTTTTTACACTTCACTTTCGGAGATGGTCACTTTTTATTTTTGAGAAGTGGATTCTCCTACTCGGTAAAGCGGGCTTCCAGAGAAGGCTTTGATTTGTTTGTGCCTCAGAAGAGGGCTTTTTGTTTGTGTCTCTGGCGAGGGCTTTTTTGTTTGTGCCTCTGGAGAGGGATTTTTTCCCCCTATATGTGGGGAAGCGTGCCTCCGAAGAGGGCTTTGGCACTTCAACTTGGTGAAGTGGGCCTCCGAAGAGGGCTTTGGCACTTCATCTTGGTGAAATGGGTCTCCGAAGAGGGCTTTTGGCACTCCTCCCTTGTGAGGAGAAGTGGGCCTTCGAAGAGGGCTTTTTGGCTCTTCCCCCCATGAGAGGAGAAGAGGGCCTTCGAAGAGGGCTTTTTGGGTCTTCCCCCCTTGAGAGGAGAAGAGGGCCTCTGAAGAGGGATTTTTGGCTCTTCCCCCCCTTGAGAGGAGAAGAGGGCATCCGGAGAGGGCTTTTACCTCCGAAGAGGGCTTTGTTGTTCGCCTGGAGGGTTGCACCTCACAGTTAAGTGGATCCACGGAGCGGACGCAAGCTACCTAACTGGACGTTTGTTTGCACAAACAATCGCAATTAACTAGCAAGGGCCTGGAACCTTCACTTTGAGAAAGGTGCCCCTTCGGTGGTTCCACCAACCTTTTTGGTTGAGGCACAAGATTCCCTTTTGCTGTTCTTTGTCTGCTTGTCCATGTCTTTCCACCATCTGCCTTTTAGTGATTCCTCGTTATCATTCCCAAGTACACATTTCTTTCTTTTGCAAGTTGTTTGCTTTTTTTTCCAGAGAAGTGCATTTCATTATTAAGTGAATCCACGGGGCAGACGCAAGCTACTTGACCGAATGCCTGTTTGCACAAACGATCGCAATCAGTTAGCAAGGGCCTGGAACCTTCACGTTGGGAAGGTGCCCCTCCGGTGGAGTCACCAACTATTTGTGAGAAGCACTTTCGATGTAGGAATTGAATGTGGAATTTTTGTGGCTTGACATTTGATTGTTGAGTGACTTGTAGGAATCGCTTGGCCTTGTGATGTGTTGAATAGGTAAGCTTTGCTTTGATAGCCTGCATTATTAAATCGAAATTTTAGCAATATATTCAAGATACATGCACATCGAAATGAGACAGGCATTTTATAGTAATAAAGAACACAAGATTTATAGTAAAATCAGTGTGAATTAATACAAGAATGGTACATCCATAATCATTTT
Source organism: Allium cepa (assembly GCA_030765085.1). Lineage (NCBI taxonomy): Eukaryota > Viridiplantae > Streptophyta > Magnoliopsida > Asparagales > Amaryllidaceae > Allium > Allium cepa. The sequence goes on along the minus strand of CM060942.1, from coordinate 376,825,883 downwards.
ACAAATTTAAGCATTGCTTCTTAAGTAAAATATGGACGCAAGTGATTGCTGTTCCAGGCTCTCGGAATTGGATCTCATCAGTACTTGGTGCTGACAAGACTTTCACAGGGACCAACCCCAATAATTGAGCTTTGCCAGAGCTTGAATACTTTGCGAGAGAATCTGCCTTCCTGTTCTCTTCCCGGGGTATATGGCTTAATGTATAATGATCAAAATCATCAAAAAGCTCCCAGGCCTTTGAAAGTAAGCAGGCAGATTTCCTCCTTTAGTCTGAAACTCTTTCTTGACTTGGCATAGAACAAGCTGGGGCATATCTTAAAGCGTGAGCATGTCTTTCCATCTCACCCCAACTTCCGCCCGCTGGGTGAGGACCCCCTGTGATAACATTAATGATAGGCCTCTCAGATTCCTGCACTGTAGTCCTTTCTCCTGAGCCGGATTGATAAGTAGGAACTTGTTGCCCCTGAGTAGATGAGGTCGGGTCACTTCTATTTCTCTTCATATATTGTTGTAGCTTATTCTGTCTTAACAGCTCCTCAATCAAACTCTTTAAATTGCGACATTCATTAGTGTCACGGCCGGGTTGATTGTGGAATCGACAGAATCTTCCATTATGCGCAACATTTTTCCCAAGCATTAACTTAGGTGGTTTAGGGTATTCAACAGCATCCTTGGTTGCCAAAAAAATATTCTCTGGAGTATTAGTTAAAGGAGTAAAATTTGAAGGTCTAAAGTGGCGAGTTTTCTTCGCATCTTTTTGCTTTTTTCTACCGTCATTCTCCCTCTTCTGGCCAACAGATTCCTTTTTGTTAGGCGCAACATTGTTATTCTCAACTTCATTCATGGCTACTTTTGCCGGCACAGGAAGGCTTTCTAAGCGCATAAATTCATCGGCCTTCTTGTAGAATTTCTCAAGTGAATTTGGCTCTTTCATCTTTAGCCATTTCCCAAATTCGCTTGATTTGTCAATAGCTCGCATCAAGTAGGTCAGAATCATTCGAGGCTCTGCATTATCAATTTCGGCCAATGCTATATTAAAGCGGTTTAAGAAAGATTTGAGAGGCTCTCCAAGGCCTTGTTCGAGGCTCGATAGTGACATTATATCCTTGGCCTTCAAAGCATATAACCTGAATTGATCTTTGAATTTCCGAGTTAGGTCGGAGAACTGATCCACAGATCGAACTGGAAGCTTTGTGAACCAAAGCAGGGCCAATCCCTCCAAGTACACCGGAAAGTATCTGCACTTGATCTCATCTGATGCTCTGGAACCTATCATATTCTAGTCATACTTGTACAAGAACTGGTTAGAATCGCTTGTCCCCCGATAAGCTGGAATAATGGGTGGAACAAACTTCTTTGGAAATTCTGCCTTCAGAATTCTTTCAGTAAAAGGAGTCTCGCTTGGAGCAAACCCCCAGTCACTTTCATCTTCTTCCCTTTGCATGCTTTCTTTCATAATTTGTCGAATCATTCCCGAGAGGTATTCCTCATCATTTAGAGGCCCCGCGGGACAAACGTCAGCTACTTTTTCGGAAGTTTGCCTGGACAAACGTTCACGAAGAGTTGGCTGCAGCCTTGAACCTCCGACTTGGGGAGGTGCCCCTTCGGCGGTGCCAGCTGCCCTTTGAGGAATACTTTTCCCTTGGGAATCATGAACGTCTTCGGCAAAGGTTTCTCCATTGTTTTCTGGTTGACGGTTAACTCCAAGTAAAGCATTTATCCTGCCCAACTTCAAAGTGTTCTGGGTTTCCATCTGTTGATACAACCTAGACACCGTAGCATCCAATTCAGCTCTTGTGATTCCAACACTAGGAGCAGCTTGATCTGACGCGGGAGAAGTGGCGGTATTCTCATAAGCACTTCCAGATTTAGTAGATCTACCTTTTCTTCCAGGGGCCATAATCTCGGATAGACTTCTGGTTTTTAGAGAGAGTCTTTCAACAAATCTTTGTGGAGTAATAGTGAGAGCACCCTGAGTTCGATTCTCATTGAAAGCACCAAAAATGTTAACGCTAAAAATGTACGCTAACACCCCGGTGTAAGTTGTAGTATAGTGAAAGCACCACCCGCTGGTACAGGAACTGAAAATAAGCAGAAAATATTAGAGAAATAGTAAAGAGACAATAGTTTTTATAGTGGTTTGGCTCAAAGTCAAGCCTACGTCCACTTAATCTCTTTTATTGCTGATTTGATTACAACTTTTTTCCAATGATTCTTCAATTACAACACGATTAAGACGAGTAGCCAGAACTTCGATGTAGAAAAGCTCCTTGAATTCATTTTGAATGAGTTAGATCTTTCCCAAAGTTCTTTGAAGCGTCTTCGGTGTTTGAAGTGTTGAAGGAGTCGAGAAAGCAGCAAAGTATTGGCATTCCAGAAATGATCCCCCAAAAGTCCCTTTCCTGGTGGAGTAGACGGGGTATTTATAGGGAAATTCTAGGTCTAGGTCGTAGGTCGTGGGCGACATAGGAGTAGGTTAGGTCGTAGGTCGCCAGCGACCTAATGGATACGGTCTATGGCTTGATCAACTGCTTTTGCTGGTAGGTTGTAGCGACCTATGGGAGTGGAAGGTGACTTATATGGAGCGACTTAGAAGAGGTAGCGACTTAAGGTTGGGAGCGACCTATATGCAAGCGGCTTTATTCTGTTTTAACTCGCTAAGTCGCTGGACCTTTTAATTCGTTAGTTCGCTGATTCCTTTAGGTCGTTAGGTCGCTGAGTCCTTTAGGTCGTTAGGTCGCTGAGTCCTTTAGGTCGGAAGGTCGCTGAGTCCTTTAGGTCGGTAGGTTGCGCCTTGCTATAAGTAGTTGAGTCGCCATTCAGAAAGGGATTAACAAGACGTGAGTGAGTTAAAATCACCTTGGGTTTTTGGCGAGGGTTCAAATTTAAATTAAATCGCACGGCGTTCGATTTAACCTAAAATTTTACTTACTCGAAAAGATTCCAGAACTGCTCCACTGCGTAGTACGTGTCTCTATGTTTTCGGCGTTGCCAGTTTCGTCTGAATCTGGCAACGTATGTACTAGATATGAATTTTCAAAGTTTAATTACTAATTTAAAAACAATTTCTTTTAAATTTAATTTTTATTATGCCCAAACAATCTCAGCCGCAAGATCTGGAAACCCACATCAAAGCCGCACGTTTCCTTCTTCCTCACGTACGCTATTACAGTCAAGGCCGAACCCAAATTCACTATTTAGGGTTAACAACCACGACCACCACGGCGATCTCGGCGACGATCCAAGACCTCCCCCTCGAAGCTCATCCCACACTCTCCCTTCAGCCGAAGCAGCGCCGAGCTCGGTCGCCTTTTCCACCATGGTGACGAGCTCGAACGCAAGCCACACGGTGCAAAATTGCACCTCCAAACGATGACTGCAGACAAGATCCACCGTTGGATCTGAAGCTCTCTCCGCCCTATACGACATTCCAGTCGGAAGTTTTCGCGATTTCTTGATGGGTTGATCGATAATTGAAGAGGAAGGTGGATGATTTTCGGCCATTGGAGGAATATGGTGGCGGGCTGAAGAAAAAAGGAATTAGTGTTTGGCTTGCGCGTATATATATATATGTTTATCCAATTAAATTAATATTTAATTCACTTTAAAGAACTTTTACGATCTCCAAATAACGCGTGCCGACAGGCGTTTCTAAGGTTTTATCCACGTTCCGAACACAATGGAACGTGTTTCGAAAGCTAAATTGGTCGTATGCGCGAGTTACGGAAATAAACGATAAATTTTAAATTAAATCGATTAAAGTATTTTCTAAGCGTTTTAAGCCGCCGGGGTCAAACGACAACTCCGATTGCTACAAAATTGAAATTCGATAATAACTAACCATTACGGATTCAATGGAACTGGTTTCGTAAAATTCCGAGACTGTGTCCCGGAAGGCTATTTAACTCGTCGATAAATTCGAGCGATTTTCAATATCGTCGAAATCACTTAAAATTTTACCTTTAAAACTGTATTACCTCTATTATAACTTGTATAAAATTTATATTCACATTAGAAATCATTCTGATTCAGTTTAGATCAAAATCTGAATATTTGCATTATTAAATTAATATAAAATTCCAAATTCCATCTGTCGACTATTAATTCCATCCAATGGTCCAATACTACTATTTAAATTAAAATAAACTTAAATAAATTTTTAGAATCCAATTTTGTATTTATTTATACCTAGATTCACCCATTTATCCCAATTCTAATATTAAGCTATTATTATTCAAATTTCAATTTCATTCTCGTATTTGAAATTTAACTAATTCTATTGACTTAACCAAAATCTTTTTTTATTTCAAAATCAAATTATAATCCATATTCGACATTTAAAATGAATTAAATGTTCAAATTTGGCGACCCAAAATTCCAGGTCGTTACAAGATTAATAACTTGGAAATGTGTTTGTATGAATGAAAATGTGTTGCATGTACACACACACACACACACACACACACACACATATATATATATATATAAAGATATATGTGTGCATGTCTGTACATATTAATGTCTTGCTCTGCTCCAAGTTACAGGTTTTAAGCAATTTCAAAAATCAAAATCTCTTGCTCCAATCCCTTTCAGGTGATGATTATTAAAATAAAAATGTTCGTAACAATGTAATATTTAAAAAAAAATAGATTCAAGTGTGTATATTAAGAAAATAATTCGGAAATAGGATATTATAGTAATAACCAATTCAAGTCAAAATTTGGATCAGTTAAATTCCAAGTTTCGATTGCATGACTAGATTCGAACTTAGAAATCATGATTTTTGATTTAGATTTCATGATTTTTAGTGTTGTGCTTAACGTGATATTGCGAGTTGAACAATTTTGGGACTTTCGTAAATTTTCGGCGATCGGAAAAGGTTTGGATGTCGTGTTTTATGCCGGAGGTAGCTTGAGGGACGTGGATCTTGGGAAAAATAGCCGGAGAATTTCCTGACTATTATGGTGGTCGGACGAAAAGGATCTAGGGTTTATCGACCTGTTTTGTTCGACCAGGTTTGCAAGGCTGGACCGTCAACGTCGAGGCACCAGAATCGATCGCATGTGGTGGGATCGACGCGTGGGAGGGTGGTGAGGCTATAGACGTGAAGGTGTGGTGACCGATGGTCAGAGATGAAGGCATAAGGTGGTTTTCTGGTGACTGGTTTTGTTCCAGGTAGAGGTCGATGTGTTCGATTTGGATTTACGAGGTGGCTCATGGTTTTGGGTTGTCGTTTGATTCGAGTGGGTCGTCATCGACGTGTTGATGGTCGGAGCGATGATTGTAGGCGATTTGGTTGGTATGCACGGTGCACAGGTATCATTAGTGTCTGGGGTATATTTGTGTTGGAGGAGAAGGATGTGGCTCAAAGTCGAACTCGAGAAATTAGATTGTTGGCTCGGGTAAGGGCTCTGGGGTGTGTTCGTGTGTGTTAAGATAGTTTAAAATTTAAACAAAATAAAGGTAAAAAGAAAAGAAATAGGAAGAATCGAGGGTTTGCTCGGGGATATCGGAAGCTGGCTCGAGTTTGACTCAAGTTTATCTCGGGTAAAGGATGCAGCAGTTTTGTTTTTTTTCCATATAAAACAAGTTTTAAAAGTTTAAAATGAAACAAGTTTTGAACTATATTTTTAACAATTGTTTATCTAAACTTTAGGTTAGTTAAAGCTTTGAATAAATTATTTTAGATAAATTTAAATGATATAATTAGGTAGTTAATTAAAAAGACGAGTGTTTTTAATTAACTTACGTGTTTTAAGTTAATTCATGTGTTAAAAATAAATTTAATTTTCAAGGTTACTTAAAAAGAGATTAATTGAGGATTAAATAAATAAATTAAGATAAATGGTTTATCTTTTAATTAATTCAGGGTCTTGCTTAATAAAAGATAATTATTTAATTAATTATATGGTAATTAATTAAAGATAATTTATTAATTAAGGCTTAATTAATTAATGGAATTAACGTAAAGTTAATTAATTCATATGATTAGTTAATGGTTAATTAATTAATCGAGGATAATAAATTAAGATGGCAAATAAAGATGATTTTTTAATTTTCATTAATTGATTAAGATAATGACAAATGGTTTAATGTTAATTAAGCAGGGTTTTAAAATGTAATTAATTTAATTTATTTGGTGATTAAATTAAATTAATTAGCAATTGTGTGTTGAATCAATCTTGCTTACGAATAATAAACCTGAATTGAATGCCTTGGTTTGTTTGATATATCTATTATGTGATTTGTGATGGGCTGTGATGTGAAATAGCTGGCTCGATCTATTAATAAATGTGAATCATTTATCTGTGACAGATTTCTGTATGCGTATGTTGTTTAATTAAATTAAATTATTTACTTAAATAACTTTTTTAACAGATGACATTGGATTCGAAGAGAGCGGGATCGGGTATCCGCAAAAATACCCGAAACCACTTCGATATGTAATTTTCAGTAATTCTTTATAGATTTGATTTTAGAACCAAACTGGCTGGAATGAAACAAGTGAAGCAACATGGGCATTTAAACCGAGTAACAATTCTTAGATATAATTTTGTGAAATAGGTATTGATTATAACAAGATAAGAACTCGTAGTGAGGTATGAGTAACCCTGGTTTGCAACTATGTTTCATAACTAGTATTTCGAATTATTTGGGTTTACTCACGTCGGTTTCCAGCCTGACCCGGGTGTTACTTTAATGTAATGCTCGGGTCAGACCGAGTATTATAGATTTTCAGGTTAGGACGTTTTGTAGCTTAGGTGGCGAGCTGGATGGCAGGAAAGTATGGAGTTTATTTCGTTGTTTATTGAAGTTATGTTGTCGTTGAGTGGGACAAGTTAATTTCAACTGTCCAGTTTTGATGTACTCTGATGTATTGTATGTAAGTTAACAGATATAGCTTTTCTTTATATAAATGCTATTATGTGATATTATATTTTGATCCACTGCGAATGTAAGATTCTATGTTTTGTTTTCTGTTTCTTCTTCTACCCCTTTTCTTCTTAATCCTAACAATCTGGAATTTCCGGCATTCGGATGCTCGGCACTTCTACAGTAAACTTATAAGTGTCGAATTTTCGAGGTTGAAAATTTTGGATCGTTACATTGTGGTATCAGAGCTGAAGGTTAAGCGAGTACCTTGGCTCTGATGGATTTACTCGTTAAGGATAGGGTCATTAGTACCTTAAAATGAGTTGAGTGTATTATATATGAGGGCGTATTTGTTATTTTCTTATATAAAGATTAAAAAAAAGTTTAAAAGTCGTTTTTATATAAGCTTATATTCTGATATATAAAGCAATAGTTTTTATAATTATTATATATATTAAGGTAATTGGTTGTTGATTATTGAATAAATATAATAATAAGAATTAACTGATAATAGAAATATAACCAAATAGGAATTGGATAATATGAACTATACAATATGATAAGCTAGAAATAGATTCAAATTAGAAAATAAAATCTTGAAATTTGTAGAAATGTTTTCAGAATGCTGAATTAAGTTAACTTATTTTATGTTTCCAACAGATTACGAGATAATATGTAGTGATTTGGTCTCCAGATATGATAATCTTGGTTACTATCATAAAAAGGTTATTACGTCTAATAATGGGATGTTTGTTTCTAATAAAATTAATGATTAAGCAGAATGTAATATTTTAAGAAAGTAAACATTTAGGTGAGTATGACTTAAAAATTGAAAAGGATGTAAATTGTGAAATTTTAATTTCTAGGTGGAGAAAATTTGAAATTGTTTCGAAGTATTAAAAGAAATGATAAATAGTATTATTTACAATGTATTTGAATGAAGGAGTCTTGTTTTAAACAGAAGTTGTTTAAATTTTTAGAGAAATAAGTTTTGAACTTATAAGTGAGAAAGGCTATTGATAAAGAAGTTTAAAATTTTGAAATGGAGAATTCAAATTGAGTAAGGTTGAGTGGATTAAATGAATTGAATTTAACTTAGGGAAGTTAAATGGTTGGTTTGAATGGGAGTTATGTTTTGAGTTCTGAAAATTGGTAATGGATGCTATTGATGAATGTTTTAAATAAATTGGATGTTTTTTTTACTTTGACTCAACCTAATATTATCCTATTATTATTAATAATCTATGAAATTTAGAATTGTATTATTTTAATTAAATTAAGAAGTGGATTGAGACTATATATATATACACACACACACACATACATCCATTACTGAAGTAAAATGGAGATGAAACTCTAATTTGAAATTATTTAATAAATTTTGGTTTTTAGAGATAAAGATTGAACTTATGAAAATGAAATCACTTTGAACTTAAAATTTGAATGGTTAAGATGAATTTGCAAACTGAAATTGTTTAAGAATTGGTTTCAAGGTTTGAAGTTAAAATTGGGTGATAAATTGGATTCTGAAGATTAAATTGTTTAAAAAGGTTTTAAACTCTACTTAGACCTTGAAATAAGTTAAGCAGAAGTATTTAAATGAAAATTAAAATTTGAACTCGAAATTAAACTTTTTAAAGATTTAGGGTGTAAAATTAAAGGTAAAGGTTGATTTTATTTAGAGGATTAAATCAACATTTGAAAATTTAACTTGAATTTATATAATTCGAGATGGTTTAATGTTGAGATTGAGATTGAAATTAGTTCAAATTGGATTCGATTTGAATTAAATGGGAACTATGATTGAAGTTGAATAAGTTTAAATTCAAATGGGAATTAATTTGAATTTGGGAAAGGAATTGATGATTATTTAATTTGAATTGAAATTTAATCAATTTAAATGGAAGTGAAAATTTAAATTGAAGTGATTGAAATGGGAAATTGGACTAGTTTGACTCTGAAACTGTTTTTGAATAAACTGTTTTAATATAAACTGTTTGAAATTTATTTTCCTAGCTATTTACTATATGACCCTTCTTTTTAGAACCCAAACTATCTTATACTTATTTTACAACTATTTTGAAACTAATTACTATTTTACATCTATTTTACAAACTAATTACTATTTTGCAACTATTTTTGCAACTATCTAACTATTCTACAATTATTTAAGTACTTTACAACTATTTTATAATTACTTAACTATTTTACTGCTATTTTACAACTAATTGCTATTTTAAACTTTTCAAGCTATTTTCTAAATTCAAGTGGTCAGAGTGCAAACTGTTTATAATTTAAGTGATAAATCAATTGTGAATAAGTGAATAGAGAATCAAAATAAAGGTGAACGAAAAAGAAAATTGATTTAGATAATAGTCAATGAGGGTAATACATAGGATGCACGTATATTATTTTATTCATGTTACGATTTGATCCAGATTCGAGCATAGAATTTCGAGATAATATACCGATTCGAGTTGGGATTTTTCACTCGATTTTCGACGGCGAACCCTGGATATGGATTTTTGATTGATTCTGGAAATTCTCTATCATAGTTATGGTTATGCAAGGAGAATAACGTTTTCTAATCAAGAAACCAGATCTAAGCACTAGGAAGTCGGGTGGACGATACTAGTTCAGAAGTGAAATTGTATGATAGAGCAAGCGATCAGACTTGATATTACGTACAGATGGTAAAGGTACATCGTATGTGCTTAAATGTAATAGATATTGAAATTTTGAAAGAAATGAAAAATGATTTTTGAAATGAAAAGTATATTTTGAGAAATATATATGAAGAAAAGTGGAAGTTGGATATTTCTATGATTTAAATTCACTTTTTGAAAAGTAAGTGATATGGTAAATAACTTTATAATGGAAATCAAACTTGAATATTTAATTTGGCATGACTAAACCCCCCCTTGTTGAATCTATAGCCAGAAGAAAAGATTTTAAAAATATTTAAGGTATAAAAGGAAATTTTTATAAGTCTGAAGTGATCTTAGATTTTTCAAGATTATATATCTATATATATATATATATATAAATGATTTTATGAGAATGATTTTTGGAAAAAGGTTTTTGGAACCCACTGATTTTGAAAGGCTTTTGATTTTTAGGAGAAACCAACTTTGGGAATTTGGAAAGCTAAGTTTGGAACTATCGATTTGAGATATCGATTTTGTGTAAATAAGATTTTTATGAGAATCATAAGAGTATGATTTGAAAGATATTATATGTATATAGTATAAAGTGTTTTGAGATCGGCTTTGGGGAAAATGCGCTCCCATGAAATGAACTTCATAGAAGATCCACAGGGTGGTTTTGCCTTGAGCCATAACGGGGGTTCTAAATTTGATCCTGGGAGGAAGTCCGAAAAAACTGAAGTTCCTGAGGATTGTGTGTTGGTAGCGAAAGCCGAGGGCACTGATGCCTAAAGAGACATTTGGGTTATGCTATGACAACAGTGTAATTCGATGTCACTGCGATCTACTGCGGACCATAGCGGAAGTCATGTGGCAGTGGGTGCCAACGGTCTACGTTTGATTTCGCCGGGAGAGTGACGTAACATCGGTAGACTGCGATCTATGAAGACATAGCGAAAGTCGTGTGGCAGTAAGTGCGTACAGGCTACATTGGGACTCGACTGATGTAGTCTGCGATCTATATAGGAGTGGTGAAGTTTCATTCGGCATCGAAATTCGAGGGCACTGATGCCTACAATTACATGGGTTTTTGCCGTGATGGCGACGTAAAACCTGGGTGTAGCTGCGATCTATGGCAGGTTCCATGGTGCAATCGAGGGGCATGGAGGCTTACAGTTATCTACGGTTTTGCCGGGATGGTGACGTAATTATCGGGTTAACTGCGACCATGGAGGGGGTGATGATTTCCAGAGCATTCTCACCAAAAATGTTTTCTATATTTTTCAAAAATGTTTTCTATATTTCATTAAAATATTTTTCAAGTATTTTCACTGGGTGCTGAAAACGGATTTACCAAGTTCTTATAGACTTTTAGTCCTACACCTGATCAACGTATGACCGAATATCTATAAGAACGAGCATGGACTTGTTGAGGCATTGGGTTATAAGAATATTTTTATAAGAACTATTTTGATAAATTCTGGTTCGTTCCTTTTCAAGGACGAAAAGATTTAAAGGGAGGAGGAATGTGATAATCCAGATTTTTAGACATCTGTTAATTGAAAATTAACAGATTTTAACTATTGAAACGCTGATTTATAAGTGAACAAATAAATGTTGAATTAAATATCTGGAAATCATGAATCTTATAGTAAATTAATAAATATATAAATAGTTATGTGCAAACTTTATAATATTGAAAATTTTAAGTGTGTTCATATACAAGTATATAAGTGAGCATATATATGTTTTGTGAATGAAAAGCATTGATTTAAATACAATGTATTTTAAAATGGTATTTAAAGTTAAAATTCTATATTTTCAAAACACTAATGATAAATCATTATATAAATAGTTATTATTTGAAATAGTAATAACTTAAGTAAAGATTAATATTTTAAGTTTAAAATGCGATTTAATAAAAAGGATTAATATACTTTCTTTTATATTTGAAATAAAGATGGTTTGTATAAGTTTAAAATACGAACATAAATTAATAAATACATAACATATGAATATATAAAACACACAAATATATATAAATTAAAAAATATTATATATAAATAAATTATATAAAAATAATTATAATATGCAAATTTACAAGCGTAAACCCATTTAAAATACAATTTGACATTTGTAAGATAATAATAAAAGATTTAAACATTTGTAAGCTTCATATAACATGCAAAAATACAAGTGTCATGATTTAATTTATTTCTTTCATTTTAAAAATAGTAAAACATTCCTATACAAACATCTCTACTTCTCCTACCTCCATTCTTTCTTCATCTTTCATTTTTCAAAGAACTACGAATCAGAAAAAGAATGAACATCAAAATTAAAACCTGGAAGTTATAATCCAGAGAAACCAAAACCTCAAAAGAAAACACAGGGCAAAGATGAACTCAATCAAAACAAACTTTTCAAAATCTCAAACCTGGAAGCAAAAGCAAATATAAGGATTCAAATTCAAACAGAAGCAATCAAAAGCATGTAAAGTTCAATTCATTTTTATCAAGCAAGCTAACAATTCAAAGATTCCAGATCATCCCGAACAAGTTCAGATCAAAGTTTAAGTTCAAAACGAAATTTCCAGTTTTCACAATTTATTTCTAGGCTTTGCTTCTTCAACCATGTGAGTAAAACTTCACTTTTAAACCAAATCCTCTATATTTACCTATGACTGTGACGGTGGATGAGATTAATAACTTGGAAATGTGTTTGTATGAATGAAAATGTGTTGCATGTATGTATGTGTGTGTATATATATAGAGATATATGTGTGCATGTCTATACATATTTATATCTTGCTTTATTCCAAGTTGCAGGTTTTAAACAAATTCAAAAATCGAAATCTCTTGCTCCAATCCCTTTCAGATTATGATTATTAAAATAATTTTTTTTGTAACAATGTAATTTTTTTTTTAAAATAGATTCAAGTGTGTATATTATGAAATTATTTCGAAAATAAGATATTATAGTAATAATCAATTCAAGTCAAAATTTGGATCAGTTAAATTCCAAGTTTCGATTGCATGACTGGATTCGAACTTAGAAATCATGATTTTTGATTTTGATTTCACTATTTTTAGTGTTGCGGTTAACGTGATATTGCGGGTTGAACAATTTTTGGATTTACGTAAATTTCTGGCGATCGGCAAAGGTTTGGGTGCTGTGTTTTATGCCAGAGGTAGCTTGAGGGACGTGGATCTTAAGGAAAATGGCCGGAGAATTTCTTGACCAATATGGTGGTCGGACAACAAGGATCTAGGGTTTAACGACCTGTTTTGGTCGACCAGGTTTTCAAGGCTGGATCGTCAATGTCGAGGCACCAGAGTCGATCGCATGTGTTGGGACGACGCGTGGGAGGGTGGTGAGGCTCTAGAGGCGAAGGCATGGTGACCAATGGTCATAGGTGAAGGCACGAGGTGGTTTTCTGGTGACTGATTTTGTTCCAGGTAGAGGTTGATGTGTTCGATTTTGGTTTACAAGGTGGCTCGTGGTTCTGGGTGGTCGTTTGGTTCGAGTGGGTCGTCCCCGACATGTTGATAATTGGAGCGATGATCGGGAGCGATTTTGTTGGTGTGCACGTTGCACAGGTGTCATTGGTGTCTGGGATATATTTGTGTTGGAGGAGAAGGATGTGGCTCGAAATCGAACTTTGGAAATTGGATCGTTGGCTCGAGTAAGGGCTCGTGGGTTTGTTCGTATGTGTTACGATAGTTTAAAATTTAAACAAAATAAAGGTAAAAAGAAAAGAAAAGGGAAGACTCGGGGTTTGGTTGGGGATATCGGAAACTTGCTAGAGTTTGACTCGAGTTTGTCTCGGGTAAAGGATGCAGCAGTTTTTTTTCTCTCAAATAAAACAAGTTTTAAAAGTTTAAATTGGAACAAGTTTTAAACTATATTTTTAACAATTGTTTATCTAAACTTTGGGTTAGTTAAAGATTTGAATAAATTATCTTAAGATAAATTTAAATGATATAATTAGGTAGTTAATTAAAAAGATGAGTGTTTTTAATTAACTTAAGAGTTTTAAGTTAATTCATATATTAAAAATAAATTTAATATTCAAGGTTACTTAAAAAGAGATTAATTGAGGATTAAAGAAATTATTTAAGATAAATGGTTTATCTTTTAATTAATTCAGGGTCTTGATTAGTTAAAGATCATTATTTAATTAATATAAGGTAATTAATTAATGTACTTAATCAAAGGATAATTTATTAATTAAGGGTTAATTAATTAATGTAATTAACTTAAAGTTAATTAATTCATATGATTAATTAAGGGTTGATTAATTAATTAAGGATAATAAATTAAGATGGGAATTAAAGATGATTAATTAATTTTCATTATTAATTAAGATAATAACAAATGGTTTAATGTTAATTAAGCAAGGTTTTAAAAAGTAATCAATTTAATTATTTGGTGATTAAATTAAATTAAATTAATTAGGAATTTTGTATTGAATCAATCTTGCTTACGAATGGTAAACTTGAATTGAATGCCTTGGTTTGTTTGATATCTCTATTATGTTATTTGTGATGGGCTATGATATGAAATGGCTGGCTTGATCTGTTAATAAATGTGAATCATTTATCCGTGATAGATTTCTGTGTGCGTATGTTGTTTAATTTACATAAATTATTTACTTAAACAACTTGGTTTAAGATATGACATTGGATTCGAACAGACCGGGGCCGGATATCCGTAAAAATACCCGAAACCACTTCGATTTGTAATCTTCAGTAATTCTTTATAGATTTGATTTTGGAATCAAACAGGCTGGAATGAAACAAGTGAAGCAACATAGCCATTTATACCGAGTAACAATTCTTAGACATAATTTTGTGAAATAGGTATTGATTATAACAAGATAAGAACTCGTAGTGAGGTATGATTACCCTCGTTTGCAACTATGTTTCATAACTAGTATTTCAAATTATTTGGATTTACTCATGCTAGTTTCCAGCCTGACCTGGGTGTTACTTTAATGTAATGATCAGGTCAGACCGAGTATTACAGATTTTCAGGTTAGATCGTTCTGGAGCTCAGGTGGCGAGCTGGATGGCAGGAACGCATGGTATTTTTTCCGCTGTGTATTGAAGTTATAATGTTGTTGACTGGGACAAGTTAATTTCAACTGTCCAGTTTTGATGTACTCTGATGTATTGTATGTAAGTTAACAGATACGGCTTTTCTTTATATAAATGCTATTATGTGATATTATATTTTGATCCGCTGCGAATGTAAGATTCTGTGTTTTGTTTTTTGTTTCTTCTTCTACCCCTTTTCTTCTTAGCCTTAACAATCTGGAATTTTCGGCGTTCGGATGCTCGGCACTTCTACAGTGAACGTATAAGTGTCGAATTTTCGGGGTCGAAAATTTTGGGTCGTTACATTATGGTATCAGAGCTAAAGGTTAAGCGAGAACCTTGGCTTTGGTTGGTTTACTCATTAAGGATATGGTCAGTAGTGCCCTAAAATGAGTTGAGTGTATTTTATATGAGGGTGTATTTGTTAATTCCTTATATAAAGATAAAAAAAGGGTTTTAAAAGTAGCTTTTATATAAGCTTATATTTTGATATATAAAGCAATAGTTTTTCTAATTATTATATATATATTAAAGTAATTGGTTATTGATTATTGAAATTAAATATAATAATAAGATTTAATTGATAATAGAAATATAACCAAATAGGAATTGGATAATATGAACTATACAATAAGATAAGCTAGAAATATATTCAAATCAGAAAATAAAATCTTGAAATTTGTAGAAATGTTTTCAGAATGCTGAATTAAGTTACTTGATTTTATTTTTCCAACAAATTATGAGATAAAATGTAGTGATTTGGTCTCCAGATATGATAATCTTGGTTATTATCATAAAAAGGTTATTGTGTCTAATAATGGGATGTTTGTTTCTAATAAAATTAATGGTTAAGCAGAATGGAATATTTTAAGAAAGCAAACATTTAGGAGAGTATGACTTAAAAATTGAAAAGGATTTAAATTATGAAGTTTTAAATTCTAGGTCTATAAAATTTGAAGTTATTTCAAAGTATTAAAAGAAATGATAAATAGTATTATTTACAATGTATTTGAATGAAGGAGTCTTATTTTAAAAAGAAGTTGTTTAAATTTTTAGAGAAATAAGTTTTGAACTTATAAGTGAGAAAGGCTATTGATAAGAAGCTTAAAAATTTGAAATGGAGAATTCAAATTGAGTAAGGTTGACTGGATTAAATGAATTGAATTTAACTTAGGGAAGTCAAATGGTTGGTTTGAATGGGAGTTATGTGTGATCTCAAAGCAAATTTGAGTTATGAAAATTGGTAATGGATGCTATTGATGAATGTTTTAAATATATTTGGATGTTATTTACTTTGACTCAACCCGATATATCCTGTTATTATTAATAATCTATGAAATTGAGAATTGGATTATTTTAATTGAATTAAGAAGTGGATTGAGGTAATATGTATATATATATATACATATATATATATATATCCATTACTGAAGTAAAATGGAGATGAAAATTTGATTTGAAATTATTTAATAATTTTTGGTTTTTAGAGATAAAGATTGAACTTATGAAAATGAAATCACTTTGAACTTAAGATTTGAATGGTTAAGATGAATTTGCAAACTGAAATTGTTTAAGAATTGGTTTCAAGGTTTGAAGTCAAAATTGGCTGATAAATTGGATTCCGAAGATTAAATTATTTAAAAGGGTTTTAAACTCTACTTAGACCTTGAAATAAGTTAAGTAGAAGTATTTAAATGAAAACTAAAATTTGGACTTGAAATTAAATTGTTTAAAGATTTAGGGTGTAAAATTAAAGGTAAAGTTGATTTGAATCAAAGGATTAAATCAACATTTGAAAATTTAACTCGAATTTATATAATTTGAGATGGTTTAAAGTTGAGATTGAGATTGAAATTAGTTCAAAATGGATTTGATTTGAATTAAATGGGAACTATGATTGAAGTTGAATAAGTTTAAATTCAAATGGTAATTAATTTGAATTTGGGAAAGGAATTGAAGATTATTTAATTTGAATTGAAATTGAATCAATTTAAATAGAAGTGAAAATTTAAAATGAAGTGATTGAAATTAGAAATTGGGAAATTGAACCAGTTTGACTCTGAAACTATTTTTGAATAATTTATTTTAATAAAACTATTTTAAATTTATTTTCCTAGCTATTTACTGTACAACCCTTCTTTTTCAAACCCAAACTAACTTATACTTATTTTACAACTATTTTGAAACTAATTACTATTTTACAAACTAATTACTATTTTACAACTATTTTTGCAATTATCTAACTATTCTACAGTTATTTAACTACTTTACAACTATTTTATAATTACTTAACTATTTTACTGCTATTTTACAACTAATTGCTATTTTACAACTACTTATCTATTTTAAACTTTTCAAGCTATTTTCTAAATTCAAGTGGTCATAGTGCAAACTGTTTATAATTGAAGTAATAAATCAATTGCGAATAAGTGAATAGAGAATCAAAATGAAGGTGAATAAAAAGAAAATTGATTTAGATAATAATCAATGAGGGTAATACGTAGGATGTACGTATATTATTCTATTTGTGTTATGATTTGATCCAGATTCGAGCACATAATTTCGAGATAATATATCGATCCGAGTTGGAGTTTGTGATGACCCAGAATTTTCAACGTTTGAAAATTCAAATTTAATTGATTTTAAATATTTGGGAGTTAATTTAAACTTGAGTTTCAAGTATAACTATGAATTGGCAATTAGATGATTAAATTTAATTGATTAATGATCGATAAAAATTTGAATCTTCGATTTTAAGCTTGGTAAAAATAATTTGATGGCTTAGAAAATTTATATTGATGATACTAAAGATAATAGATGCTTCATAGTTGAATTTGAAAATGTTTTGTTCAATTTTGAATTTATGTTGTTTAAATCCATATTTAAAAATAGCTTTCCGAGTTACAGTTTCGGAATTTAATGAAACCAGTTCCATTGGATCCGTAATATTGTATTATTATCAGATTTCAATTTTTGCATTGTTTGGAGTGATTGTCTGACCATGCGATAAGCGAACGCGCTGAAAATTATCGAAATTTAATATTATAGTTGGATCCAAAAAGCTATCTTCTCCATACGATCGAATTTGGACTCGAAATCTTTTCCATTATGTTCGAAATAGGCGTATAACATTATAAACGTATGGCAACACACCTCGATAGGTTTGAAATTTTGAACTTCGAATTGGAGACGATTTAAATTTGAATTTAGATTAAATATTTATATACACGTAGAATACCCAATTTAACACGTTTCTTTCTTTACAACACATTTTTGTCTTTGTGCCCTTTATGTTGCACGCGTTCTTTGCTAAAGAGAAAAAAATAGATAAAGGAAGAAAAAAACCGACCCTTTCGTTTTCATTTAAAAATAAAACAAAGCATCGGGTCGAAAAAAATGGCAGAAATGAAATTAGTCAAATCCATGGCCGCTGTTCGATGTAATCGCGAGTCTATAGTTTTTCCCTTTTTAGTTCGAATGGCCTTCCTCCCCTGTTTATAAATTCTTCCTCAAATCGAGCATGGTCGTGACTGTTGGGAAGCAAATTCGATTTCGACTTTCATCAAAGCTTGGGACGTGAAGACTGGCGGAAACCGGAGTAGTTTTCGCGTATCACGAGATGGGTCTCGCGCGTGTGGATTCGAGGTCTAAGCAAGTTGCGATTATTGAGGGAGACGATAATCGATGGGCAGTGGCATATGATGTCAAGCGACGCGCATTGACAAGGCAGAATAGGGGTCGCGATTGGGCGTCAGGGTTCGAGCACGGCAATTGCTCGCATAGTAAGGTTGTTCGCACGACATGCAGGCAATCGAGAGTACGGCTCTCGCGTGGTTCGTCATTGACACGGCGACATGTCAGAGCTGCAGTTGAGATGGCACGACTTAGGGTTGCTCGAGTTGATCGAAGGTGATGCTCGTTCGTGGAGTCAGTAAGGTATTTATCTAGCCTGCAGTTTAATAAATATATATATGTCCATGTATAAAATTATGAGAAAATAGAAAATATTTTGTACAAGCAAAGTTTGAGGAAAAAATAACAAATTTTAAAATTTATATAGATTATTTTCATAGAAAATAATAAAGTTAATATGTGTGTATATATATACATACTTTAATTTACTAGTTTATTTTAAATGGTTTGGTGATTAATTTATTTTTATTAACCCACTTAATTATTTTAATTACTGAAAATAAATTATTAAAGGAAATTTAGTTTCTAATTTAAGATTTTAGTTAAATAAATTTATTTATTAAAAAGGAATTTGTTTAAAATTAAAAGTATTAGTTTAAAATAAAAATGGTTAGTTAATGAAATTTATTAAAGGAAAATGGGTTTAGGAAATTTTAATTATTAGTTTAAATTAAATAAATCTATTAAATGGAAATTTATTATTCGATTTATTTTGAATATTAATCAATTGTATATAATTGTTTATACAAGGTCGAAATTGCAAAGAGAACAAGTTGGAATGGAAATGGTTTGCATGCGTAAGCAAAATGTGAGATCTTCTCACTCAATCGGATTTTTCTGATTAAATTTTAGATAGCTAAATTTAAAAATTGTTGATTGTGTGCTTGGATGATAAATTATTATCAGTTGTATTGGATTAGACCCTATGCGTCGCATAATAGCGGATAATATTATATATAAACCCATATACTGCGATATTCCACCTCGAAGTGGAATTGGTATTATATATGTATTAGGAGTGATTGATTTCCCGCATTATATATCGAATGAGACCCTATGCATCGCATAATAGCAGATGATATTATCTTGATCCTATATACTGCTATATTCCACCTCAAAGTGGAACCGGTATTTAATTGTTGTGCTAACGTCTGTGGATGCAAGGAAACAGGTTGGAGGGATCCAACTGGATTCCTCGAATATTTGAATTTGCTTCAATATTGTGTGTTGGTTATTTATAACCTGTGTGTGATTATATTTGTGATTGAAATTGTTGAAGGCTATAGTTTAGCCGAATATATTTTTTGGTATCGTAGGATACTGGAAATAAATGAAAATTGGATTTTTGAAATTTAAGTAGAAAATTTATAATAAATTCATTTAAAGAATTGGGTGAATTTAAAAGAAGAAATTGAAATAGATAAATTTTTATTTTTGAAACATTAATGAATAAATTCAAAAAAATACGGGAAAGGATTTTAATCAATGGATTTTAAGTAATATTATTTAAAGATTGAAGAATTTATTTTAAAATACGGATTTTAAATAGTCTGGAAGAGACAAAAGAATTTATTTTATAAATAAATTTGGAAATTGATTTGGTGTTTAAAAATGAACCTTTGGAAAATCAATATGAAAATTGATTTGGTGTTTGAATGAAAATTGATTTGGTGTTGAAATAAATTTAGAAATCAATTTGGAGTTCTATTTAGTATTTAAAATAAAATTCAAAATCAATTTGAAAATTGATTTGGTGTTTAGGAATGATATTTGAAATCAATTTGAAAATCGTATATCAGTAGATATTTGGAAAATTTAAATTCACAATGGGAATTTAAAAAGGAAAGGGGAATTTGTTTTAAAAATGAATATTGATTTATTTTTTAAAGTGTGGTAAGAAATTTGCGTAATTGGGATATAAATTGAGATAAATCAAGAATAATTTATTTATTGATTTAAATGACCAATTTTGAAATGGAAGGTGTATTTTCCCTGAAAAGCCGAATATGTTTTTAAGGTAGCTTTCAAAATTAAAAAAAAATTAGTTGGTTTTAAAAAGGATATTTGTGGAGAAATTATCTTTTAAGCTGTTTTTAAATCTTTAAAGTAAAAGATTTATTTAATTAGTTATAGTAGCGATTATTTAAAGATTTAATTGATATTTGATTAGAAAATGGTTATTTAAATAATTACACTCTATCTAATAATTTTATTTTAAAATTATTTTGGACTTAAGTTTGATGAGATATTAATATAATATTTTCATAATTAATATTTAAGCAAGTGTTTTAAAATAGTTTTATTTTAAATATTTCCACGTATATATGTTTGGATAAGTAATTTAAATTATTTTAAAGTATTTGAATTCGGCAGATTTTCAGTGGGAATGAATAAATATTTGGAAATATACTCCACGTAAGAAAAATGGTTTGAAATTTGTTTTCAAAGTATTGAAATGTGGAAAGTGATTTGAAATTGGTTTTCAAAGTTTTGAAGTGTTAAAAATTGTAGCTTGCGAAGATATGTTGGAAATAAATAATTGGGGAAAATTATTTAAATCTTGGTGAATGTTGTGAATGGTTAAATAACTGACTAT
Source organism: Allium cepa (assembly GCA_030765085.1). Classification (NCBI taxonomy): domain Eukaryota; kingdom Viridiplantae; phylum Streptophyta; class Magnoliopsida; order Asparagales; family Amaryllidaceae; genus Allium; species Allium cepa. Next base: position 376,804,977 of record CM060942.1, on the reverse strand, counting down.
CAATATTGGCTCTTAAACGACGTTTGAATTTCGATGCGATCGGGTGTCGGATCCCAAATGGATATTCGAAAACCACGTCAAATCTTTGTGACAATGATGGATCTTTTGTTTAAAAAGATCAAAGTGGAAATTTTTTATAATTTGTTTGAAACATGAATGTAACACTTATTTTTAAAATTAGCGCTCGTTATTCAGATTGGGCGAGAGAGGACTTTGTGTCATAAAACCCATTCCGAATAATGATACGACGAAATGGGATTGCATTTGAAGATGGTGTCGAAGACCGGGTACTTTCGAAAACGAAAGGATTACCTGTCGAATGTCTCTACAGCTGATGGCTATGGTATAGAGATTTTATCACCCTTTGTGATGGGGATTCAGGACGTGATTAGTGAATATCCAGATTTGCAAGGGCTTCTTTGAAGTGCCTTCGGTTCCGTTCGATCCCGGAACGGACTTGTATGGATGTGTGTCCGACATTACACTTTGAGATGTAAAGCTAATTTCTATCAAATACATTTCCGTTGGTGGCGGAGAATTTATTCTCTTAGCTTAACACCCTTCTCCGAGACGTACGAGCTCAGAGGTTATGTAGTTGATGGTAACAAGTGATACATTCATAATTTGGTAATGTGGCATATGAAGTGCTGCTGATCATTTGTTGATCGAAGCATGACTTTGTGAAAAGTGTAGCTTTGTGGACGAGATTTCGTCGGACCTCACAACCTGAAAAAGATCGAAACAGGAAGGATGCGGCAAGGTTATTTGGGGGTTGCTCCCCCTGAGGGTATGTTCATTTCCTTCTGGAAAGAGGTGGTATCATAGTATGGAGCCCAGATATTTAACCTATGTGAATGCTGCAAATTTATTACTTTGTGGTTGTTGGTGTTGAGGATCCTCGGATAAAGGTCGGTTACGACCAAGGGATGACATACTCATGACAGTTAGTTACCTAGTTATAGAGATAACCCGATCTTGTGTTGGCAGAGATCTGGTTAGGTTCTCGGGACGTCCCTCCAAAGGCGTACCCATGTGGCAATTGAAAGTTCCTTAGCCCGACCATTTGTTGGAAATCCAATCACCAATACGCGCCCTTTACGATTGCAATTGTATAACCTGCCATTCTTAAATGCTAGCTATAGCTGGCATAATATAATGGTACCCATGCTGGCTAAGATTAATATTATACTTTCGAAAGGTTTTCTGCACTATGTACTAATAATAATATTATCAAAAAGGATTTTACATATCAACATGTTTGACTATCATAAGGAGAAATCTCCCCCAAGTGTGCGATTGCATTATGTGTGTGTTGGGAGGTGAAACGACCCGACTTTCTTACCACAGAATCGCATCATCTTTAAGACAGAAAGGGATAGAAAAGAGAAAAGACAGAGAAGAAGAAAGAAACAACATCAGAATCTAAACAGCGGAACAAATAAATTTTATTAATCACATAATACTTTACATAGTATCATATACATCAGAGTTACACAGCTAAACAACACATACTAGACAGTTATAAACACCTGTCTAGTTGTAATACTCAAAACAACTCAAAGACAACAACTCAGAGAAGACACAGCGGAAAACTATATAGCTATACGTAGAAACCTCCTGCTCCCTTGCTCCTCCATAATTCATCAAAGCTAACCTGATCCTAACCTGAATCCCTTGGCTACTTGTAAAAATTTGAGTACCCAAGAGTTTAAGAAAAACAGAATAAACTCCGGGTCAGACATGGGTCTGGTATGACTAAACAGTTAAAGTTGCTTAACCTTAAAAACCTTTGAAAAGAAAAGGTATCACGTAAGACTTCCCACACATAAACATGGAAAAGTTTTTACCTTACGCTAACCAAAACATTTGATAGGAAATCCGATGATATTATAATAGTGTCTAGGGTTTTCAAATAAATATGAAATAGCCAAAATCGTTACATCTATTAAATTCCAGCTACTAGCCATAAAAGTGGGTAATACAATCAAAACCATTGGCACTTATTGGATTTTGGATTCCATACAATGGCAGGGCTACTGGGGTACCGTCCGTCACAGTACGTGGCCTAGATCACCATACCGAGGAGCCACCCTAACTCCGCTGCAACACAAAGACGGAACCATTCCTTACTGAACAGTTCCAAATAAGACAACCCCGGCGATTCTAGCTATCAATCGCCCACACAGTCGAAATAAAAGGGACATCTAGACAAGGGTAAATCTTACTCTCAAGTGGGGCTACCCACGAAGCCTTGCCGCAACTCCCCTGTATTAGCCATTCCCGGTTGATGAGGCTTGAGGCTATGATCACCTTTAGTGAACAAATCACTTAGAATGCTTATCGTCCACCTGACGATGTTCTGAAAGCATTCAATCCATACAAGTTCGTTCCGGATTCGAATGAAACCGAAGGCATTATTTCGTTACACTCATTTTGGAATCACCCTCAGAGTTAAAGACAATAACCCTTGCACTCTGAATCACCATCTCGAACCTATAAGAACTAATTCCGTCAAACTCATTACGGAATCACCCACAGAGTTATACTGACGTATAGTCCTTACACCTCGAGTCTTCACAAAGCTTCATTTTGATTCACGACCTAACGTTTAATTGGAATCGATGTGGTTTTCAGATATCCAAATATGGAAACCCGATCCCGATCTCATCGAAATCCAAAGCGTGTCTTTTAGGTCCAAGTTGTTTTTAAGTTAAACAATTAAATTTAACTATCTATATATACATAGAATAGATAATTCACAAGCCACAATTGATAACTACATTATTGAAATAACAGATGATCCATAACAAAAAAGGTAATCCACATCATTATCACAATAGATAATCTATATTACTATTACAATACAACCAAGCATTCATACCACACAACATTTACTTATCTCATTTCTAAGATTACATCCATTCAAGAAAATCAAAGTCACACATTCATACATAAGCAACGATTTACTTAATCACAACATAATTAATTTAAAATGAATTAAATTAACTATCTCTATCTCTAATTAATTTAAAGTGAATTAAATTAACTACTTCATCTCTTAATTGATTTAAAATTAATTAAATTAATTACTTTCATCCCAATAAATCTTGCTTAATAAACATTAATTAAACCAATTAATTAATCATCTTCCTAATAAATCAACCTTGATTAATTAACTCTTGATCATGTAATTAATCCTTAATTATTCTTATTAATCATATCAACTAATAAACCTTATTTAATTACTTCCATTAATTAATTAACTATAATTAATTACATTATTTCTTAATTAATTACATTAATTAATCATGCTTAAATTAATTACTTTCAACTAATCAAATATAAACATTAATCAATTATTTTTAATTACATCTTAATTACTTTATAAATTCATTGATTTATTACACCAAGTAATAAACCTTTAACTACTTTAACCAGTAATTACCCATTTAAAATTACTTCCTAATCAGTAATTTTACTTATCTTAATTACCTCTGTAATTTATTAATTACATATCTTAAGTAATTACTCTTATCAAAACTTATTAAGTAAACATACTTAATCATTTATCAAGTGACTATATTTAATTAATTTACAAATTAATTAACTTACTTGATTTCACTCATCTCATAAAACATAATCGAGTAATTCATCCCTTAATTACTCGTTAACCAAATTAATCTTCAAATAACAGATTAACTATCATCAACTATTAATTAATAAACCTTAATCAATCCTTTAATACAAAGTAACTAATCACTAATTACCTTTATAATTAATTAATTAAACTTAATTAACAATTTAATTATCTCTTAATCATTAATTAATAAACTTAATTATTAATTAACAATCTTAATTACAAATTAATTAATCCATAATTAAACTTAATTAATTCTTAATTACAATTAATTAATTTTTAATAATATTTAATTAATTTCTAATTAATTTGCATTTTAGATTAATAACCCTTTTAATTATAAATTAAGAAAACCCTAATTATTACTTAATAAAACCTTTATTAAGTATTAATTAATTACTATTTTAATTAACTCTTAATTACTTAAATAAATAAGTAATTATAATTTAATTAATCATTAGTCATAAATTAAATCATCATCTTAATTAATAGTTAACTAAATAAATAATTATACTTAATTAACCCCCTTTTTAAAATAAAAATTAAATAAATTAATTAACTTAAAATTTCTTAATTAATTTAATTAATTAATACTTAATTAATATTTAAGATAAACATTATCTTCATTTAACCTTGAAAAAAAGTTTACTTAACAAAATTCATTAATTAAATTAAGATATAAAATAATCATTAATTACTTTCCTTAATTATTAATTAGCAATTCTAATTTCAAGTTAACAAATTATCTTAACCTTTAATTGTTAATTTTAAATCATTTTCCACTAATTAATTTAAATAAAACATTTACTTAAAATTCTCTTTTATATTTCAAAATAAGATTTGAAAATAACATTAAATTAAAACATTTAAACAAATTATGCAAATTCATTTATAAAAACAAATCAATTTAAAAACAAGAATTTAACTTAGCTTAAATTGTTAAAGTTTAAAACTTTATTTATTTTAAATAAAACCTGGTTGAACATTAAATTGGGTTCAACCCATGTATACTTGAATTTAAGTAAAAGTACATTTTTTTTTAAAAAAAAGACCTACCCTTTTAAAATTTTAAAACTATTTTAATTTAAAACTTAAAACTGTTAAAACAAATAGTTTAACCCTGCAACTCAAAACCCCAGAGACCACGCGAGTATTACCCCTAGCCACAACCAAAAATACTCGAGCTTTTCCCCCGAATCTCCTCCCTTACCACCTGAGCTAAATCCCAGTAACAAAAACCCAAAACAAAACCCAATCCCACTGACAACAACCAACCCCCGTGCAACCTGCACCGGTGCCGGATCCATTCCGACCAACGTCGAACCCACCGACAAGTCATTCTACCACCCTACAAGCCTCCATGACCAACCAAACTCCAACATCTACCCCAAATCGAATTCGAGCTTCCTTGAGTGTACAGAACCCAAACACCATCATCAGCAAACCCCAAAATCATCACCTCCGATCAACGTTAAGCACCACAACTCCGGCCATAGATCATTGACCCACCATGCTTCCTTCATCCAAGATTTCACCCAACTCGATGCAGAGAAGAAGGTGCAGTAGCTCAATTTCCAGCAAGAACCCAAAACTAGGTTAAAAATGAATCTCTAGCAAAATCAAACTTCTCAGTGATTTATAAATTCTTCAACTATTTTTGCTACACTCACTGATGCTTCACCTAGCTCCGTCAACCATCTCAAGCCACCCAGATACACGGATCAACAGAATTGGGCAAAAATTCAATTTCCAGATAATACCCAATTCCTCTCTCAATACAAATTTGAAAATTGATATACTTATTTCAAAAATCCTAATTTTCCTAACTGATCTAAGATATAAGCTTGAATTAATAAAATTTAACATTTGATTTTATTGAAGTTGCAGATTACAACTGTTTTATTTTCAGATACAACATATCCTTAATCCTTAAATACATGTTATATATTCAGTACCTAGTTTATGACAATACTTAGCTAATTTGTTTTTATTCAAGTGTTAAAAATGCATAAATAAACAAATATGGAATTTTATACATTTGTAAACACTCAAACCTGTAAACAAGGAAATGATATTCATGCACAGGTTTAAAACATAATAAACTCTATTGCATTTTTATTTTCATAGAAGCAACTTATATAAACATTATTACCACTTAAATGCAATAGATAATTACTATTTTAAATTTTAACAAAAAGTTTACTCACCTCAATAAGAAATGCAGTGCAGGGTTTTAGGAAAAAGAACAGGAAGTTGCAAAATTCTTTGAACTGATGATGAAGCTTCATTTGAAATAGAGAAACCTTCAGGTTTGCTTCAACAATTTGTTTCAGGTAATACTTTGACTCATAATATACACTTGCATCCATTTTAAAAATTGAGGCAGACAAATTGATGATAAAACTGGAATTGTCAAAATGCTTGAATTTTGAAGATGAAGCCTCTTTTGAATAGAAGTGCTCTTGAACCATATTCCTGCTTGCATGCATATGAAAAATTTGGGGCAGACATTCAAATGCAGAACTGGGTTGTTAACATGCATCAAACTCTGAAAACAAACTGCAGATATTGTTTTGAAGATAAACTGCAGACATGCAGTTGATTTGGAGGAAGTTTCAGGTTTTGGTAACAAGGAGTAGTGTTTGAGTTTGAAGAGCGTTTGCAAGCTTGGGAAAAAGTTGTACAGGAAGAACAAATTTGCAGATTTGTTTTGAGGAGAATTTTGATTTGAACAATGATTTTTTTTTATAGATTTTTGGAGAGTAAAAGTTTGCATGATGGTTTTAGTTTTCTTTTAAGCATGAACAAAGATTTTTAAAGAAAAAGAAAAAAAAAAAGAGAAAGAGTGTTTATATAGGTAATTTCAGCTTTTATTAAATTAAAAAGAAAATTAAAAACAATAATGGACACTTGTCATTTAATTACATGAATGTGTTAACACTTGTTAGCAAAGTGTTTTAATATTAAACATTTGTCACTTCTTATGTATATTTATTTTAAAAGAAATTTAAAAGACTTTTTAAATTATTTCCTAATTAGTAACATGTTTTCTAAATTTTATAAATGCTTTTCTATTTAAATATCTAATAAACAAATCCATTTTTACATTTATAAATGTATGCTAAATTTATAAAAAAAATACAATCTTTAAAAAGAATGAAACCAAATATAATTTTAAATAAAGTTATATACATATTTCAAACTAAATTTTAAAGATGCTATTTCAAAAGCCTTGCATTTATTTTATTAAATAAATACAAATCCAAATTTCCATAAAAAGAAAATACAAAATCTTATTTTTAATTAAAAACATTATCTATATATTTTAAACTCAAACTATATTAGTAATATGTATGTATTTCTTTGAATTCAAATTTATATTCATTTTCGAAGTCCAATTTAAAAATCCAAATTTAAAATAAATTTAAATAAATATAAACATCTATTTTTAAATAAGCTCATTATTATTTACAAATAATATATCCTATTTTAAAATCAATTTAAAATACACAGATATAAATGCATTTAAACACGCTTATAAATTTTGAAAACAATATACCAATTTATAACCATAATTAAAATATTATATTATATTACTTGGTTAATTATCTTTGAAAATAACAATTTTTTAATTTCAAATAATTTAAATAAGAGATTATCAACATTTTAAACTCCTGGAAATTCTGGGATATTACAATCCTCCCCTCTTAAAAGGATTTCGTCTTCGCAATTTAAAACAAAGATAATCCACAGTTTTATTTTATTTCAACAAATTCAAACATACATAACAACCATACACTATCAATCAAACAAACAATTTCATCTAAACAACCAATTCAATCAAACAACACTAGCTATCCGGACACAGATCCGGATAAACTTCCTAAAAATTAGCTCGAGTTTCCCAAGTACAGACACAAGGATACTCGCTCTACTAAATCCAAACTAACTATACTGCTACTATTGAGTTCCTATTCAGCTAGATCTATAATCTTCACAAGATACTAGACCACAGACAAGACTGATCAACTACTAAATCCTTCATAGAACTACTGGTCTCAAAACCAGTGATGACCAAAACACGTACTCCCTCAGAGACACGTGAAATAATTTGAATTCCAGTCTTCCAAACTGGCAATTCAACTCTTCAAACCAAAGCACTGATCTTTACAAAAACTCATAAGAATCCAATATGCCTCGAAGCTTACCAAAACTTATTGCTTCCTTTACCAGAGAAAATCTCAATAACATCGAAGCCTCCCACTTCGAATTTAAAATTCTTCCGTTACTTAACCTCAAAACTTACTGGTTGATCCGGGCTGCCTACAGATTCTTCCCGATCAGCTCAGCCTTCGCTGATGCTCCTACAAACAAATTGGATCAACTCAACAAACTGATCCTCACAAGATCAATCCAAAAATCAAAACCAAACTTTACTATCAACAGAAGAAAACAACTTCTCCCATCTGGAAAAGACAGAACAGAATCACTCGCCAACTTGCCTCAGATTCTGAAAAATAAATTCAGAAGAAACTCTCTAATCCAAAATACTGAAATTCGTAGTTTCTTCTACTCAAGAACAACACCCACCTTACTTTCGCTGCACAACTTTGATCTGGAGCAGATGAAAATGTTGTCGAATGAACACAGGCACAAACTAAACATCACATCTTGGAAATAAGGTTCAACAGAAATTCCAAGAGATACAGAGCCGCTACACCAAACAACCAACCTAGGAAACAACCTTCTACCCAGCTGAATCACCGGTATCACTCCTGACATCAAGTCGATACAGAACTCAAACTCCAATGCGGGCAAATCTATAACTTCCCTGTAGATATATCCGAAAAATCTTCGACAACTCCATAACTTCTATATCCTCTAGAAATGCCACAAATCCAAGCAAAAGACTATCTAAGATGATCACCAAACCATCGTAAGTCACTTTTGTGATCAACCCAACCCAATATTCAAGATACTGTTCTCTCTCCACTAATCCGAACAGTTTATCCTTGACCAACTAATCCATCGAAGAAACAGATCCTCACTACTGTTTTTGAATTCCACCTCTAGGAAATTCTAAGCCAAAAAGATCTTCCTGCTAAAACACAGAACATTCCCGAGCTACACCGCTAACTTAGATGCCAAAGACTTCTTATCCAAAGTTCTTTGAGAAACTCGAACCTCCAACTAAACACAAACATCCTGCTAAGCAGACACACTTCCTTAAGCTTGCTCCGAAAGAAAATATCTTCGGAGACATCCAAGGTCACTGCATCTCATCACGCAGCTACTACTTCTGAGGTTGTCAAGATATCATCACTTACTTCTGCCTAACCGACAGATCCAAATTCTCAAAAAAAAATCCGATCACACGAGCGTAATCAAACTTACACTTCGAAGATGAACCCCAAACCTTAACAGATTTCCTTCAGAGATCAATGAAATCCTTACACCAAGCGACAAAGATTACTCGAGACGGTATTAGGTCTACAGTCTTGACAAATACACTTCCAACCTCAAACATTCAAACTCCAACCATTGGTAGCCGTGTTACACACACCACTACCTCATCTACCTTTATAACTTATATTGGAAAACCTGAACAGGTAACCCAATAGATAGATAGAAATATATATATATATATATGTATATATATATAGTTATATATAAAAATTACAAGTACGCTCTCTCAAGGAAGACACCACTACAGAGCCTAGGTATTCACCCAACCTAACGCTCTGATACCAGCTGAAACGACCCGACTTTCTTACCACAGAAAATCACATCATTTTTAAGAAAGAAAGGGATAGAAAAGAGAAAAGACACAGAAGAAGAAAGAAACAACATCAGAATCTAAACAGCGAACGAATAAAGTATATTAATCACATAATACTTTACATAGTATCATATACATCAGAGTTACACAGCTAAACAACACATACTAGACAGTTATAAACACCTGTCTAGTCATACAACTCAAAACAACTCAAAGACAACAACTCAGAGAACACACAGCGGAAAACTATATAGCTATACGTAGAAACCTCCTGCTCCCTTGCTCCTCCACAATTCGTCAAAGCTAACTTGAATCCCTTGGCTACTCGTAAAAATTTGAGTACCCAAGAGTTTAAGAAAAACAGAATAAACTCCGGGTCAGACATGGGTCTGGTATGAGTAAACAGTTAAAGTTGCTTAACTTTAAAAACCTTTGAAAAGAAAAGGTATCACGTAAGACTTCCCACACATAAACATGGAAAAGTTTTTACCTTACGCTAACCAAAACATTTGATAGGAAATCCGATGATATTATAATAGTGTCTAGGGTTTTCAAATAAATATGAAATAGCCAAAATTGTTACATCTATTAAATTCCAGCTACTAGCTACAAAGTGGGTAATACAATCAAAACCGTTTGTATTTATTGGATTTTGGATTCCATACAATGGCAGGGCTACTGGGGTACCGCCCGTCACAGTACGTGGCCTAGATCACCGTACCGAGGAGCCACCCTAACTCCCCTGCAACACAAAGCCGGAACCATTCCTTACTGAACAGTTCCAAATAAGACAACCCCGGCGATTCTAGCTATCAATCACCCACACAGCCGAAATAAAAGGGACCTCTACACATGGGTAAATCTTACTCTCAAGTGGGGGCTACCCACGAAGCCTTGCTGCACCTCCCCTGTTTTAGCCATTCCCGGTTGATGAGGCTTGAGGCTACGATTACCTTTAGTGAACACATCACTAAGAATGCTCATCGTCCACCTGACGATGTTCTGAAAGCATTCAATCCATACAAGTTCGTTCCGGGTTCGAACGAAACCGAAGGCATTATTTCATTACACTCATTTTGAAATCACCCTCAGAGTTAACGACAATAACCCTTGCACTCTGAATCACCATCTCGAACCTATAAGAACTAATCTCGTCAAACTCATTACGTAATCACCCACAAAGTTATACTGACGTATAGTCCTTACACCTCGAGTCTTCACAAAGCTTCATTTTGATTCATGACCTAACGTTTAATTGGAATCGATGTGGTTTTCGGATATCCAAATATGGAAACCCGATCCCCGTCTCATCGAAATCCAAAGCGTGTCTTTTAGGTCCAAGTTGTTTTTAAGTTAAACAATTAAATTCAGCTATATATATACACAAAGAATAGATAATTCACAAGTCACAATTGATAACTACATTATCAAAATAACAGATGATCCATAAAAAAATAGGTAATCCACATCATTATCACAATAGATAATCTATATTACTATTAAAATACAACCAAGCATTCATACCACACAACATTTACTTATCTCATTTCTGAGATTACATCCATTCAAGAAAATCAAAGTCATCCATTCATACATAAGCAACGATTTACTTAATCACAACATAATTAATTTAAAATGAATTAAATTAACTATCTCTATCTCTAATTAATTTAAAGTGAATTAAATTAATTACTTCATCTCTTAATTGATTTAAAATTAATTAAATTAATTACTTTCATCCTAATAAATCTTGCTTAATAAACATTAATTAAACCAATTAATTAATCATCTTCCTAATAAATCAACCTTGATTAATTAACTCTTAACCAAGTAATTAATCCTTAATTATTCTTATTAATCATATCAATTAATAAACCTTAATTAATTACTTCCATTAATTAATTAACTATAATTAATTACATTATTTCTTAATTAATTACATTAATTAATCATTCTTAAATTAATTACTTTCAATTAATCAAATATAAACATTAATTAATTATTTTTAATTACTTCTTAATTACTTTATAAATTCATTGATTTATTACACCAAGTAATAAACCTTTAATTACTTTAACCAGTAATTACCCATCTAAAATTACTTCCCAATCAGTAATTTTACTTATCTCAATTACCTCTGTAATTTATTAATTACTTACCTTAAGTAATTACTCTTACCAAAACTTATTAAGTAAACATACTTAATCATTTATCAAGTGACTATATTTAATTAATTTACAAATTAATTAACATACTTGATTTCACTCATCTCATTAAACATAATCGAGTAATTCATCCCTTAATTACTCGTTAACCAAATTAATCTTCAAATAATGGATTAACTATCATCAACTATTAATTAATAAACCTTAATCAATCCTTTAATACAAAGTAATTAATCACTAATTACCTTTATAATTAATTAATTAAACTTAATTAACAATTTAATTATCTCTTAATCATTAATTAATAAACTAAATTATTAATTAACAATCTTAATTACAAATTAGTTAATCCATAATTAAAATTAATTAATTCTTAATTACAATTAATTAATCTTTAATAATATTTAATTAATTTCTAATTAATTTGCATTTTAGATTAATAACCCTTTTAATTATAAATTAAGAAAACCCTAATTATTACTTAATAAAACCTTTATTAAGTATTAATTAATTACTATTTTAATTAACTCTTAATTACTTAAGTAAATAATTAATTACAATTTAATTAATCATTAGTCATAAGTTAAATTATCATATAAGTATATTCATAATAATGGCGGCTGGAACAAGTATTCCCGAAACCCTAGACGTAGATGAAGATGACGGTGGTGGCTGGAAGGAGGTTAAAAGTAGGGGAAAAGCGAAAATAACGTTTGCTGAAGCTCTTAAATCCAACAAGGAAGCAACTAGAGCCAGATCTTGGATCGAAGCAATCAGATCTAATATTGAACTCAAAGGATCTGCGAATTTTTATGCTCCACAGAAAAATGGGGAAGAGATCTATCAATTGATAGATGATGAAGACTATGAAGAGTCTAAAAAGCTATGGCAACACTCGATTTATGCGTATATGGCTGGGAAAAGGCCTTACTTTGTTCACTTCAATGCCTATATCAAACGAATCTGGAAGCCAAAGGGATCTTGGGATGTTTTCCCCCGTGATAATGGATTCTACTTAATTAAATTTGAATTAGAGGAAGATTTTCAACGCATTATCAACGGTGGCCCTTGGTTCATGGACAGCAAATTAATTTTGATGAGGAAATGGGAAGCAGATTTCAATTTCGAACATGTTATGCTAACAACATATCCAATTTGGATCAAATTCAATAATCTGGACCTTGCTTTATGGAATATGAGATGCATCAGCAAACTTGCAAGTATAATAGGGAGGCCAATTGATATTGATGAGAACACAAGGAAACTTAAAAAAATTAAATTTGCAAGGGTACTGGTAGAAATCTCAGCTAATACAGTGCTACCAAAAACAGTTAAAGCTATTGATAAGCGGGGATTCATTTACAATCAGGAGGTGGAATATGAGTTCGTTCCACCAAAGTGTGGTGAATGTTTTTGTTTTGGTCATACAAATTTACAGTGCCAAAATAAAGTTACTGACAGACAAAAGATTTGGGTTGAAAAACCAAAAAACACATCATTTCCATTTGAAGCTAGTAACCCAAAAAATCAGGAGGATACTACAAAAAATTTACAAAATATATCCCCCATCATCATACCTAGTGAATTGCAAAATGTCACTATGGTGTCGGACTGCGTAACAGAGCAAGAATCTCATCTATCTCTTGCTCAGAAAGAGAAGACACCCTGTTCAAAGGATCATCTGAAGAATGCTGAACATGATGAACCACTTCATGATCAAGATCAAAATCTGGTACTGCAGGCTGAGGTACCTCCAATTGTTGAACATAATAAGGAGGAGGAGGAGCTTCCAAACTCCCTAACAGATATCCACAAGATGGACATTGATTTGGAATCAACTGATGAAGAAAAAGAAGAAGAAACATCAGAAGACATAAGTAAGTATACAAAATGCAATACTGAATATGGCAATCAATTCATTCAAATTGATAAAGGTAGACTCAAATCAGTCTCGGTGGGTAATGCTCCGGTTACACGGAGTAAATCTACCAAAAAATAATGTCTATCATATGCTGGAATGTGAGAGGTCTCAACAATGAAACACGTAGGTTAGACCTCCACATTTTAAAGGCTTATCATAAGCCTACTATTGTTGCTCTCTTGGAAAATAAACTAAATAACTTTAATTTGGAGTTACTGAAAAGTCAGTTTGGTAATCAATGGCAATTTATCACATCTCAATATAAAGGCAGAATTATTGTAGGATGGGAGACTAATTATTGGAATGCAAACATTGTTGATAATGGTGAACAACAAATCTCTATTAAATTTCATAACAAAGGGGGATTACAAATAGCAACCACGTTTGTGTATGCAAAAAATCTAGCATCTGAAAGATTGAGTCTATGGAAACAAATTACTGAATTAGCTAAAGATATTAACATTCCCTGGATAGTTACTGGTGATTTCAATTCTGTTCTTAAAACTAATGAAAAAAAAGGAGGACTTACACTGCGTGTTTCACAAGTGGCTGAATTCAATAATTGTGTATTATCTGCGGGTCTTGTTGAAGCTATCCACTCTGGCCTAAAATACACATGGAGAAGTGGTAAGTCAAAGAAAATTACTTCTAGATTAGACAGAGTTCTGGGTAATGCGGAACTATTTACAAAAATTACAAATTTGAAAGTGACTGTTCTACCTTGTTCAACAAGTGATCACTGCCCCCTTTTAGTACAATTCAATGATGATGACAAAATGCATAAAGGAAAACCTTTCCGATATGCAAACCACTGGCCTCTTATTGATGGATTTGATGAAGTGGTGAACTTTAACACTGTTATAATTCCTCCAGGTAACCACATGTACAGTTTTGTAATGCTCATTAAAACCATGAAAAATAGACTCAAGGAATGGAACAAAAACAGACCCAAAAACAATGATAATATCACAAAATTCCATCAACATTTAGAGGAAATACAGCATAGACTTGATGAAGATCCGCTAAATGAAGACCTAAACAATGAATTCCACACGGTTCAAAAATGCCTTAAAGAAGAAATACACAAGAAAGCTGTTGAACTGAAGCAAAAAGCAAAAGAAAAATGGTTGATGCAGGGAGATGAATGCAACAATTTCTTCTATGCGAAAATGTCCATTAGACAACATCATAACAATCTGCTTAACTGCATAGACGAACATGGTGATACATCAAAATACATACAAAATATAGAAGAACAAGCTATATCATATTTTACTAATTTATACAATGGGGACAGCAATGATCACTTACCTCAGGTCAACTGCAGAAGGATCATTTCCACTGAAGGAAGCAGTATGCTGATTGCACCAATTCATGAAAGGGAACTGAGAGAAGCTATTTATTCCATCCATAATGACTCCTCCCCCGGACCTGATGGAATGGGGGCAGCTTTCTTCAAACAGCACTGGATAAACCTGAAGGATTTAATGTTAAAAGCTTATAATGAGGCCTTACAAACAGGTAAGTTTATTAAAGAAATTAATCATACTTTTATCTCTCTTATCCCTAAAGTTAAAAAACCAGACAGAATTGAAGAATATAGACCAATTGCATGCTGTAATGTGACATACAAAATCCTCAGCAAGATTATTTGTACAAGATTGAATAAAGTACTGCCAGATCTGATATCTCAATGTCAAAGTGCATTCATCAAAGGAAGATGTATTTCAGAAAATTCTCTTTTGGCTCATGAGTTGATAAGAAATTTTAATAAAAAAGGAGCTGAAAAAATTTGTATAAAAGTTGACCTCCAAAAAGCTTATGATAAAGTCAATAGGAGCTTTATTATTCATATGCTAGATTCGATGGGTGTTCCAGTGAAGCTTTTAAAACTGATAAAATACTGTATAGACACTCCAACTTTCTCTATATTGGTGAATGGCAAACCTACAGGTTACATACAAAGCAACAGAGGGATTAGGCAAGGTGACCCCCTTTCACCATATCTCTTTGCAGTAGCAATGGAGTGGTTTACTCTCCAAATGGAACTGGCACACAATCAGGGCTTAATACAACCAGTTTTCAATCATCAACCATATGTAACTCATTTACTTTATGCTGATGATTTACTGGTAGTAATAAAAGGGAACTTAAAAGCAGCAGAAAAAATCAAAGATATATTCAGAGATTTGGAAAGTTTTGCAGGGCTAAAATTAAATGAAATGAAAACTAAATGCTACTTCAACAAATTCTGCTCAAACAAACAATCAATGCTAGATAAACTGGGATTTACTGAAGGTTCCCTCCCAGTCAAATATTTGGGAGTACCTCTATCGAATAATAATATTACTGATGTGGAGTGTGGTAAACTTATAAATGAAATCAGGGATAAGCTACAAGGATGGAGATCAAAACTTCTGTCTTTTGCTGGAAGAGTGGAGCTAGTTCATACAGTTATAACATCTAAGGTCAGATTCTGGCTTCAAACTTTCCAAATACCTGATTGTTCTATTGCAAAGATTAACTCTGTTTGTGCTAATTTTATTTGGAGAGGAGGGATACACAAGATTAAATATTCAGACCTATGTAGGAAAAAGAAAGAAGGTGGAGTTGGATTGAAAAATCTATTTGAACTCAAAAAGGTATATTGCCTTAAACAAGCCTGGAAAGTATTAACATCTAATAAATTATGGGCTACTTGGATGCGAGCTAGATATTTGAAAGATAACTTCTGGACTACTAAAATAGACAATAATGCTTCAGTTACTTGGAAAAATATTCTTAAAATCAGAAATGATCTCCAAAAACATTTAGACAAACAAATAGCAAATGGTAGAAATACAGACATTTGGAAAGACCCATGGTTGAACTCGAAAAGTTTCATTGATAGACTTGGTTGGGATATCTTCTCGACATATGGTACTCCTAATTGGAGGGTAGCTGAAATAGTGGATAATGGTACCTGGAAATGCAATAATCATTCAATAACTCTTAACTATATTGAGGAAATCAGGAAGAAATACATTTATACAGATAATTCTGAAGATAAATGGGTATGGAAGGCTAGCATGAAAGATCAGTTCAAGTTCAAAGACATCTGGGAAGAAATACGAGAAAAAAATACAGAAGTTATCTGGTCTGATGTTGTCTGGAGCAAATCTATCCCTCCCAAAATGGCTCACACCCTTTACAAAGCGATAATGAGAAAACTTCCAACAAAAGACAGATTAAAAAAATGGAAGATTTTGGATGACTCAAAATGTAATTTCTGTTGCATAGAAGAGGAGACACATGACCACATCTTCTTTGACTGTGAATTTTCAAAAAGAATCTGGAACACCCAAAAATGCAGACTCCAACTCAACAAATGCGCTACAAACCTAAAAGAGGAATTAGAATACCTGCACAGTAGGAGTCACCTCTCTGATTTGATGAAGGAGATTGGAAAAATTGGCCTCGCAGTCAGCTTGTGGTTCATTTGGAAGGAGCGGAACGGCAGGACTTTTGAAAACAAAAAGCAAGACACTTTAACTATTACAAAGCTAATCAACAGAGAAATTGCTACTGTAATTGGAAGAATTCCGACAAAGAAACTTACCATTGCATCGGAACAAGAAAAACAACTACTGGAGAAGTTGAAGAAGATGGAATTGATCGAACGAACTCCACCAGGGAATTGGCAGCCGCCATAATCGCCCCAATTTGGAAAGTTTGGAAGTTATATTGACTGATCTATGTTATGTCGGCCTGTGATATATTTGTAATGCTATTGGGCCGCAAAGCCTGTTTAGTAATTCAATTAACCAATTTTCAAAAAAAAAAAAAAAAAAAAAAAGTTAAATTATCATCATAATTAATGGTTAACTAAATAAATAATTATAATTAATTAATTACTTAATTAACCCCCTTTTTAAAATAAAAATTAAATAAATTAATTAAGTTAAAATTTCTTAATTAATTAAATTAATTAATACTTAATTAATATTTAAGACAAACATTATCTTCATTTAACCTTGAAAAAAACTTTACTTAACAAAATTCATTAATTAAATTAAGATATAAAATAATCGTTAATTACTTTCCTTAATTATTAATTAGCAATTCTAATTTCAAGTTAACAAATTATCTTAATCTTTAATTGTTAATTTTAAATCATTTTCCACTAATTAATTTAAATAAAACATTTACTTAAAATTCTCTTTTATATTTCAAAATAAGATTTGAAAATAACATTAACTTAAAACATTTAAACAAACCATGCAAATTCATTTATAAAAACAAATCAATTTAAAAACAAGAATTTACTTAGCTTAAATTTTTAAAGTTTAAAACTTTATTTATTTTAAATAAAACTTGTTGAACATTAAATTGGGTTCAACCAATGTATACTTGAATTTAAGTAAAAGTACATTTAAAAAAAAAAAAACAACCTACCCTTTTAAAATTTTAAAACTGTTTTAATTTAAAACTTAAAACTATTAAAACAAATAGTTTAACCCTGCAACTCAAAACCCCAGAGACCACGCGAGTATTATCCCTAGCCACAACCAAAAATACTCGAGCTTCCCCCCAGTCTCCTCCCTTACCACCCAAGCTAAATCCCAGTAACACTAACCCAAAACAAAACCCAATCCCACTGACAACAACCAACCCCCGTGCAACCTGCACCGGTGCCGGATCAATTCCGACCAACGTCGAACCCACCACAAGTCATTCTACCACCTACAAGCCTCCACGACCAACCAAACGCCAACATCTACCCCAAATCGAATTCGAGCATCCTTGAGTGTATAGAACCCAAACACCACCATCAGCAAACCCCAAAATCATCACCTCCGATCAACGTTAAGCACCACAACTCCGGCCATAGATCACTGACCCACCATGCTTCCTTCATCTAAGATTTCACCCAATCCGATGCAGAGAAGAAGGTGCAGTAACTCAATTTCCAGTAAGAACCAAAAACTAGGTTAAAAATGAATCTCTGGCAAAATCAAACTTCTCAGTGATTTATAAATTCTTCAACTATTTTTGCTACACTCACTAATGCTTCACCTAGCTCCATCAACCATCTCAAGCCACCCGGATACACAGATCAATAGAATTGGGAAAAATTCAATTTCCAGATAATGCCCAATTCCTTTCTCAATACAAATTTGAAAATTGATATACTTGTTTCAAAAATCCTAATTTTCCTAACTGATCTAAGATATAAGCTTGAATTAATAAAATTTAACATTTGATTTTATTGAAGTTACAGATTACTACTGTTTTATTTTCAGATACAGCATATCCTTAATCCATAAATACATGTTATATATTCAGTACCTAGTTTATAACAATACTTAGCTAATTTTTTTTTATTCAAGTGTTAAAAATGCATAAATAAACAAATATGGAATTTTATACATTTGTAAACACTAAAACCTGTAAACAAGGAAATGATTTTCATGCACAGGTTTAAAACATAATAAACTCTATTGCATTTTTATTTTCACAGAAGCAACTTATATAAACATTATTACCACCTAATTGCAACAGATAATTACTATTTTAAATTTTAACAAAAAGTTTACTCACCTCAATAAGAAATGCAGTGTAGGGTTTTAGGAAAAAGAATAGGAAATTTCAAAATGCTTTGAATTGATGATGAAGCTTCATTTGAAACAAAGAAACCTTCAGGTTTTCTTCAACAATTTGTTTCAGGTAATACTTTGACTCATAATATACACTTGCATGCATTTTAAAAATTGAGGCAGACAGATTGATGATAAAACTGGAATTGTCAAAATGCTTGAATTTTGAAGATGAAGTCTCTTTTGAACAGAAGCGCTCTTGAACCATAATCCTGCTTGCATGCATTTCAAAAATTTTGGGCAGACATTCAAATGCAGAAATGGGTTGTTAACATGCATCAAACTCTGAAAACAAACTGCAGATATTGTTTTGAAGATAAACTGCAGACATGCAGTTGATTTGGAGGAAGTTTCAGGTTTTGGTAACAAGGAGTAGTGTTTGAGTTTGAAGAGTGTTTGCAAGCTTGGGAAAAAGTTGTACAGGAAGAACAAATTTGCAGATTTGTTTTGAGGAGAATTTTGATTTGAACAATGATTTTTTTTTTATAGATTTTTGGAGAGTAAACGTTTGCATGATGGTTTTAGTTTTCTTTTAAGCATGAACAAAGATTTTTAAAGAAAAAGAAAAAAAAAGAGAAAGAGTGTTTATATAGGTAATTTCAGCTTTTATTAAATTAAAAAGAAAATTAAAAACAGTAATGGACACTTGTCATTTAATTACATGAATGTGTTAACACTTGTTAACAAAATGTTTTGAAATTAAACATTTGTCACTTCTTATGTATATTTATTTTAAAAGAAATTTAAAAGACCTTTTAAATTATTTCCTAATTAGTAATATTTTTTCTAAATTTTATAAATGCTTTTCTATTTAAATATCTAATAAACAAATCCATTTTTACATTTATAAATGTATGTTAAATTTATAAAAAAATACAATCTTCAAAAAGAATGAAACCAAATATAATTTTAAATAAAGTTATATACATATTTCAAACTAAATTTTAAAGATGCTATTTCAAAAGCCTTGCATTTATTTTATTAAATAAATACAAATCCAAATTTTCATAAAAAGAAAAATACAAAATCTTATTTTTAATTAAAAACATTATCTATATATTTTAAACTCAAACTATATTAGTAATATGTATGTATTTCTTTGAATTCAAATTTATATTCATTTTCAAAGTCCAATTTAAAAATCCAAATTTTAAATAAATTTAAATAAATATAAACATCTATTTTAAAATAAGCTCATTATTATTTACAAATAATATATCCTATTTTAAAATCAATTTAAAATACACAGATATAAATGCATTTAAACACACTTATAAATTTTGAAAACAATATACCAATTTATAACCATAATTAAAATATTATATTATATTACTTGGTTAATTATCTTTGAAAATAACAACTTTTCGATTTCAAATAATTTAAATAAGAGATTATCAACATTTTAAACTCCTAGAAATTCCGGGATATTACAGGAGGCCTTATGGTAGTTTCATTTTCCAAAAGCATAGCGGATTTCTTTTTCTTTCTTTGTGAAAATAACTGTTTTACAGATCTTATGCCAGTCCCTTGACTGACCTAGAGCTTATTTTTCCCTTTCTAAACTCTAGGTGCCCATAATTTGCCACACGGGCAGCCTAGAGTCAGGTTATAAGTTGTTCTGGAGCGAAGTCAAGAACTTTCTGTGGAGATCTAGAGTTCAAGCTGGATGGTGAGACGTATTACTTATACTATGTAGTATCCGCTGCGTTTGGGTTGCTGAAAAGTAAATTTCCATGTAGTCAAGTTATAATGACTCAGTGTTGTATTGTGTTGTTGACAACTTTGATGTTGTATTGTAATAACAGATATGGTTCTTTGTTTTAAAGATTATTCATTTGTCTATTATATATTGTTCCGCTGCGAAATGTGAGATTCTGCCATTGTATCTGTTACTTTTTCTATCTTCTTCTTCTTTAACCCTAACGGTTCGGTTTTCCGACATTCGATTGTGTGGCATTTGATACAGTGGACGTATTGATGTCGACTTTCGAAAGTCGTAAAATTGGGTCGTTACAATGTGGTATCAGAGCAATTGGTTAAGCGACAACCTAGGCTTCGGTGGGGATTACTCATTAGAGATAGAGTCGGTAATGCTCTAGGATGAGTTTGAGTGTAATAATAGATATAAGCGCGTATTTATTAGTAAATATAAAAAAATTGTTTTATATTGTGTTGATTGGTTTTTTGAGTGGTATATGGATTCTGGTCGGTATAGTCTGTACAACTCCATCGATAGGGATCTCTAAACACTTGTACAGAACAATTCGACACAGTATTGTTTTAAAATAAGTGTGAATGAAATAATTTTACCCAAATTATTTTCGTATATAAAAGAATTAATTTTCCGTACATTATTATAATACATGGTTGCCAGATTGTAGGAAGTGATAATATTAAAATTATTATCGTTGACTATTTAATAAGAAGTTGAAATCATAACTTAAAGCTGAGAAATAACATCCTTATACAAATGGGATTTATAAATATGAATTGTAAATGTGATTTACAATTTGCAATTTGGGAATTTTGGAATTTAAATCCCTTTTAGTTTGAAAATGATTTTCGAAGTTTTGGAAAAATGTTTTTAAAGGGATGAAAGTACTAAACTCTTTTCGGTCGCTGGAAAATAATTCCGATGATGATCGCGACATCATCGATGTTCATTTCGATGATGATCGTGACATCATCGGTGTTCATTTTCGAGTTTCCAAGAGAGCAATTACTGCCAAATTATTTAAAAATTAAAGTTGTTTGCAAAATTTGGGTTTGGTTTTGGAAATTCAAAAGATAATTTGAATTGATTTCAAAAATGATTTCGAAATGTTGGAAAGACTATGGAATCTGATAAAAATAATCATGCAATAAAATTTATTAAGGTGGAAAATAAGATTGTGAATGAATAAATGAATTTACAATTGCAAGTAAATGAAAGTGAAATTGAATATTGAAATTCATTTTGAATTTGTAAGTAAATAAAACTGGAATGGGAACTGAATTTGATTTGTGATAAACAAGCAAAGTGTTGAAATAAATTAGTAAGTGAAACTAATTGAAGATAAAAGAATTGAATTTAATATTTATAAATTAAAGATAAATTGAATTCATATGGAATTTGAAATTCAGTTTACAAATAAGTAGTTATAAATTCCAATGGTGAAGTGAAGAACAAATATAAAAAGTGATGTGAAATATTTATTAGACTTAAGAAACAAATGGTGAAATTCTTAAGTAAAATTTGGAATGGGAAAAACATATTCTAAGCTAATAAGTGAATGAAGATTAAGCTAGAAATTGTGAAATGGCGATTGTGAATAAGCGTATAGAAATGAAAATCAATGTGAATAAACGAATAAAATAAAATTGATATATCTAATAATCAATTGGAACAAATACGTTGGATGAATGTATATTATTTTATTCGCATAGTAATTTGATTCAGAAATCGAGCACATAATTTCGAGATAATTATATCGATCTAAGTTGAAAATTTTCACTCGATTTTCGACGACAAACCTGGATATGGATTTTTGGTTGATTTTGGAAATTCTCTATCATAGTTTATGGCTATGCAAGGAGAATGTCGGTTTCTGATCAAGAAACCAGATCTGGGTCCGCACTAGGAAGTTGGATGGACGATACTAGTTCGAAAGTGAAATTGTGTGATTGAGTGAGCGATCGAATTTGGTGTTGCGTACGAATGATATAAGTTTATCGTACGGATTTGAATGGAATAATTATTCCAACTTTTGAAAAGAAATGTGCAAAATGATAAGCAGGATATATAGGTGCGTTAAAGGAAAATGGAATTGGATTTTTAATTTCGAAGATAATTTGAATTGCTTGAAAAAGTTATGTATTTAAATTTCTAAATGAAATTTGATGACTTTCTTGTCTAGCTACTTGGCCTTTTGTTTTCTTTTGAAATCTAGGGGCCCACGGTGCCATTTTGTAGTCATAGAGAGCCACGCAAAGGAGATGCTGACGAAATTTTTCGAAAATTTAGGGAGTTAGAATTTTTTTTGAGAAAATTTAAATTTAAATTTAAATTTGAATTATTGAGAAAATAAAGTTGTTTGGAATCTATGGAAGATTTTAGAATGCTAGTTGAAGTAATAATGGGTCTTTAATTAAAAAGATTTGTTTTGGCAAATTGATAAAATTGTTGGTTTTGGGAAAATGATAAATGGGTTAAGGATCATTCTTCTTAACAAGTAATTTCGGGACGAAATTCTTTAAGGGGGAAGAATGTGACGACCCAGAATTTTTAACGTTTGAAAATTCAAATTTAATTGATTTTAAATATTTGGGAGTTAATTTAAACTTGAATTTCAAGTATAACTATGAATTTTGCATTAAATGATCAAATTTATTCATTAGTGATGGGTAAAAATTTGAATCTTCAATTTTAAGCTTGATAAAAATAATTTGATGGCTTAGAAAATTTATATCGATGATACTGAAGATAATAGAAGCTTCAGAGTTGAATTTGAAAACGTTTTGCTTAGTTTTGAATTTATATCGTTTAAATCGATATTTAAAAATAGCCTTCCGAGGTACAATCTCAGAGGTTCCATTGGATCTGTAATATTGTATTATTATCGAATTTCAATTTCGCAGTGTTTAAAGTAATCGTTTGGCCATACGATAAGCAAACACGATGAAAATTATCGAAATTTAAACTGGGTCCAAAAAGCTATCTTCTCTACACGATCGAATTTGGACTCGGAACCTTTTCCATTGCGTTCGGAATAGGCGTATAACATTATAAACGCCTGGGGGCACGTCTCGATAGGAGTTCGAAATTTCGAACTTCGTATTGGAGACGATTTAAATTTGAATTAAGATTAAAGATTTATATACACGTAGAATACCGAAATTTAACACGTTTATTTCTTTACAACACATGTTCTTCTTTGTGCCCTCTATGTTGCACGCTTTCGTTTGTTAAAAAGGAAAAAATAGATAAAGGAAGGAAAAAACGACCCTTTCCTTTTCATTTCAAAATGAAAAAAAGCATCAGGTCGAAAAAAATAGCGGAAATGAAATTATTCAAATCCATGGCCGCTGTTCGATGTAATCGCAAGTCTACAGTTTTTCCCATTTTAATTCGAACAACCTTCCTTCCCCCTTTATAAATTCTTCCTCAAATCGAGCATGGCCACGACTGTTGGGAAGCAAATTCGATTTCGACTTTCATCAAAGCCTGGGACGCGAAGATTGGCGGCAACCGGAGTAATTTTAGTGTATCGTGAGATGGGTCTCGCATGTGTGGATTCGAGGTCTAACCAAGTCGCGATTATCGAGGGCGGCGATAATCGATAGTGGCATGTGGTGTCGAGCGACGCGCATTGACAAGGGCAGAATTGAGGTCGCGACTGGGCATAAGGGTTCGAGCATGACAATTGCTCGCACATTAAGGTGGTTCGCACAGCATGTAGGCAGTAGTCATGGCAATTGAGAGTACGGTTCTCACATGGTTCGTCATTGACACGACGATGTGTCAGGACCGCAGTCGAGATGGCACGGCTTAGGGTTGCTCGAGTCGATCGATGGTAATGCTCGTTCGTGGAGTCAGTAAGGTATTTATCAAACATGCAGTTTAATACACACACACACACACACGTCCATGTATAAAATTATGAGAAAACAGAAAATATTGTGTATAAGCAAAGTTTGAGAAAAAAAATAAATTTCAAAATTTATATAGATTATTTACAAAGAAAAAAATAAAGTTAACATGTATATATATATATATATATATGTACATACATTAATTTACTAGTTTATTTTTAATGGTTTGGTGAATAATTTATTTGTATTAACCCACTTAATTATTTTAATTATTGAAAATAAATTATTAAATGAAATTTAGTTTTTAATTTAAGATTTTAGTTAAATAAATTTATTTATTAAATGGAATTTATTTAAAATTAAAAGTATTAGTTTAAAATCAAAATGGTTAGTTAATTAAATTGATTAAAGGAAAATGGGTTTAAGAAATTTTAATTATTAGTTTAAATTAAATAAATTTGTTAAATGAAATTTATTATTCGGTTTATTTCGAATATTAGTCAACTATATATAATTGTTTATACAAGGTCGAAATTGCAAAGAGAACAAGTTGGAATGGAAATGGGTTACATGCGTAAGAAAAAGGTGAGATCTCTCACTCAATCGGATTTTTCTAATTAAATTTTAAATAGTTAAATTTAAAAATTATTGATTGTGTGCTTGGATGATAAATTATTATCAGTTGTATTGGATTAAACCCCATGCGCCGCATAATAGCAGATGATATTATATATAAACCCATATACCGCGATATTCCACCTTGAAGTGGAATTAGTATTATATATGTATTTGGAGTGATTGATTTCCCGCATTATATAGCGGATGGGATCCTATGCGCCACATAATAGCGGAAGATATTATCCTGATCCCATATGTCACGATATTCCACCTCGAAGTGGAATTGGTATTTAATTATTGCGCTAACGGCTGTGTATGCAAGGAAACAGGTTGGAGGGATCCAACTGGATTCCTCTAATATTTGAATTTGTTTCAATATTGTGTGTTGATTACTTATAACCTGTATGTGATTATATTTGTGACTGAAATCGTTGAAGGCTATAGTTTAGCCGAATATATTTTTGGTATCGTAGGATACAGAATATAAATAAAATTTTGATTTTTGAAATTCAAATAGAAAATTTATAATAAATTCATTTAAAGAATTGGGTGAATTTAAAAGAAGAAATTCAATTAGATAAAAATTTATTTTTGAAAATTTATTGAATAAATTCAAAAAAATATGGGAAAGGATTTTAATAAATGGATTTCAAGTAATATTATTCAAAGGTTGAAGAATTTATTTCAAAATACGGATTCAAAATAGTTTGGAAGAGATAAAGGAATTTATTTTAAAAATAAATTTGGAATTTGATTTGGTGTTTAAAAATAAATCTTTGGGAAATCAATATGAAAATTGATTTGGTGTTTGAATGAAAATCGATATGGTGTTGAAATAAATTTAGAAGTCAATTTGGAGTTTGACTTGGTGTTTAGAATAAAACTTGAAATCAATTTGAAAATTGATTTGGTGTTTGGAAATGATTTTTGAAATCAATTTGAAAATCTAACATCAGTAGATATTTGGAAAATTTGAATTCACAATTGGAATTTAAAAAGGAAAGGGGAATTTAAATTTCCACTTTAAAAAGGAAAAGGGAATTTAAATTTCCACTTTGATCTTTTTAAACAAAATTTCCGCTATATCCCATTATTTCCGGTATATTCCGCTATTTCCGCTATATCTTGTTTAATAAAATGAATTGAAAAACTGCATTTATACATTATAAAAATTATGAAACTAGTTTATTTGATTTAATTTTTAATATATTTTGAGAAATGAAAATACTCTAATCTTCTACTAAATTTAATTATGTTATATATAATAGTTTTACGTTTATTTAAAGTATATTCGCACATGTTTTTGTTCAAAACTATTTATGTATTAATTATAATTTAAGTGAATGATAAATTTTCATTTAATTACCATTTATATATTTGTAAAAACATTAAGTACGAGTTTTACATGCTATTTTAGAGTCATCCTCTATATCTCGCTATATCCTCGCTGTATCTCCACTTTGACTTTTTGCACCTCCACTGCTTTGAATCTGCCGAGCGCATTAACTGCACAGGTGTGTTGGGAGGCCTTATGGTAGTTTCATTTTCCAAAAGCATAGCGGATTTCTTTTCCTTTCTTTGTGAAATAACTATTTTTCGGATCTCACACCAATCCCATGACTGACCTGGAGTTTATTGTTCCCTTTCTAAACTCTGGGTGCCCATAATTTTCCATACGGGCAGCCTAGAGTCAGGTTATCAGTTGTTCTGGAGCGAAGTCAAGAAGTTGCTGTGGAGATCTAGAGTTCAAGCTGGATGGCGAGACGTATTACTTATACTAAGTAGTATCCGATGCGTTTGGGTTGCTAAAAAGTAAATTTGCATGTAGTCAAGTTATAATGATTGTCAGTGTTGTATTGTGTTGTTGAAAACTCTGATGCTTCATTGTAATAACAGATATGGTTCTTTGTTTTAAAGATTATTCATTTGTCAATTATATACTGTTCTGCTGTGAAATGTGAGATTCTGTTATTGTTTCTGTTTCTTCTTCTATCTTCTTCTTCTTTTACGGTTCGGTTTTTCAGCATTCGATTGTGCGGCATTTGATAAAGTGGACGTATTGATGTCGACTTTCGGAAGTCGTAAAATTTGGTCGTTAGAGGATTTTTCACCAATTTTCGACGGCGAACCCTGGATATGGATTTTTGATTGATTCTGGAAATTCTCTATCATAGTTATGGCTATGCAAAGATAATGACAGTGTCTGATCAAGAAACCAGATCCGAGTCTGTACTAGGAAGTCAGGTGTACAATACTAGTTCCGAAGTGAAATTGTGTGATCGAGTGGACGATCAGATTTGATATTTCGTATGAATGGTATATGTACATCGTACGTGCTTAAATGTAATAGATATTGAAAGTTTGGAAGAAATGAAAAATGATTTTTGAAAAGTATATTTTGAGAAATATATATGAATAAAAGTTGAATCTGGATATTTTTATGATTTGAATTCACTTTTTGAAAAGTAAGTGATATGGTAAATAACTTTATAAAGGAAATCAAACTTGTATATTTAATTTAGCTTAACTAAAGTTATATATATTTGTTACGTATGATAAACTCTCCCTTTGTTGAATCTATAGCCAGAAGAAAAGAATTTTGAAAATATTTAAAGTATAAAAGGAAATTTTTATAAGTATGAAGTGATCCAAGATTTTTCAAGATTATATATATCTATATATATATATATTTATATAAATGATTTTATGAGAATGTGTAACGACCCGAAAATTTCGTTAACTAAATTTGTCATATTTTCCACAAATTTTAATAAAATGAGTGTTAGGAATTTGGTGTTATCATTTGTTCTTATTAAAAGTTAACAATTTAAAATGAGGTTTCCAATTCAATAAAATATTGTAATTATTGTGGTTTAATTTTTGAATGGAATATGTGAAAACAAGAGTAATTATGGAATAATATGTTATTTATTTAGAGTATTGAATAAAAAAAATTTGTAAGCCAATTTTAATTAATGGTTATAATGCGATATAAGCTAATAAATTTGATCTCAATGCGATAACCATTTAATGAAGGTAATGAAATAGGATTTAGGAAAATGTATACTAGGTATAAATCAAATAGAAGGAAACAAACGTATATATCGAATTGATTTATGAATAAATACTTTGGATAGTGATTGAATGCACAGTAATGGTAATTTAAAACTTATTTATAGTAAGACTGCATAAGATTCAGTAAATTAAGCGGTGGAAAGATTTTTCCTAGATATACTTTGAAGATGTGAAATTAAAGGTGAATATTAAAGTTTGTTAATGTAAAATAACATTGATTAACCGTAAATGGGAATAAATTTGAAAATAAAAATTTATGTTAATACAAGTGGATCAATTATAAACTTAAATGAAACATTCCAATTTAATAAGAGGTATTCGAATGTTATGTTTTATTTAAAAGGTAATAATTGGATTTAATTGGAATTTGTGTATGTTGGATTATATAGGAAAGGAGTATACAAAAGAAACTGTGAATAGTATAGTAGCAACTGAAAAGGAAGAAATTGAAATAAGGGCAATAAACATTGTATAAATTAATAGTAATAAATGCCAACATTGAATTGTAATAAATATAATTAATATTACAAGTGGGTGAACGTAAAGATAAGGGTTAAGAGTGTTGGAATAGGTATATTAGAATAACTATAAAGTGTAAATGTACGTATTTATAGCAACATGAATTATTGAAGGAAAATAATTGGTAAACGAGGTTTGGGCTAAGGCAATGTTATTGATTGTTTTAAACCTTATTTATTATGGGAAATTAATTTAGCATAAGAAAAACAAATGCAAATATCTAATTTATCAGTAAAGTAATAATAAATAGTAATCAATGCAAATTTATGTAACGATAGAATGTGAAATTTAGGGAATAGATGCAAAGTATATATGAGTTGCTAAAAGTATGCATAATAAGTGCAAATTTAATAAATCAATGGGAGTATGGATTTAAGAATAGAAAGTTTGGTAGTAAATAGGATATAAGAAGACAAAGGCAACTAGTAAATTAATAAATGAATTCATGATAATAAGTAGTAATTAATGCATATATATTTGGCATTAGTGATAATTACAAAACTTTACCCATTTATCTAATTTATTTAATTAAATCTAAATCTATGGCAACATTGTTGTAATGATGGTTGTAAGTGAATTTGAATGTAAAAGGGTAACAATTATTTAGGTTAACCATTTTGAGTATGATAAGTTAAGAATGGCAATCGATTGAAATAAATCTAAATTAATTATTTTGTTTTGGTTAATGTGTTCTAGTTAATAAAGGGGAGTTTATAAGAAATGAAGCATGCACTAATGACATGTGTTATAATTCAAATGTTATTTATACCCATAAAATGTCTATTTACTGAATAGAAAGATTTTTAAATCAATAAGCGAATTTATTGAGGTTCCAATTTATAATTTATAACATTTAATGTAGACTCAATTACAATTAATTGACTTAAATCGGGCAGTTAGCATAGATTAGTAATTGGAGTAGTTAATCCTATAAGATGAAGTTAATACTAATTCTATTTATAATTGGACCATTTGTTGATATAGGTTATAGAAAGCAAGATGTATAAATTTAATTAAAGTATCAACATTCAACAATTGCAATTATTGAAAATTAAAATGGAATTTGAGGATAATAAGGTGAAACCATGAACAAATGTTAATGCATC
Source organism: Allium cepa (assembly GCA_030765085.1). Taxonomy (NCBI): domain Eukaryota; kingdom Viridiplantae; phylum Streptophyta; class Magnoliopsida; order Asparagales; family Amaryllidaceae; genus Allium; species Allium cepa. The sequence continues at coordinate 376,774,950 of CM060942.1, read as the reverse complement.
CTTATTACTGGTAAAAGATGAGTATATAAAAGTTTGAAAATCAAAGATAGGTTTTTGAAAACTTAATTTATAATTTCTAAATATAAGGAAGGGGAGAAATTAACACTGCAATGGGTAGACTTATCAGCTTTTAATTTACATCTAAATTTGTTTACATCAATTTGGAAATTAATAAAAGTGTGGATATATTTTGAAACGTAAAAGAAACGTCTAGATTTACATTTGTAAATACGTTTAAAATAAAATGTAAATGATAAGGAATTTATTTATTTCCTAAATCCGTAACGTGTGTAATTAATATTATTTATCTTTTGGGACCACTTCCGTTTGCACGTTAAAATTCGTGCACACCTATTCTTTTGCGATCTATCTATAAATAGACGATCAAAAACCCTAGCCTCCATCTTCTATCATTTGTCTGTACGTTCTTTTCTTCAACTCCTTCTCCTCCTCAAATGGATGCAAACCTAGATCTATTTCTATTCAAATTTCAAATGAAAATTCAAACATCTCAGAAAAATTCCAAAAAATTATATGTTGTAGATTTCATCCATACGAATCTACGTGCAGTCTCTGTTTTCGAAATCGATACTCGAGTCAGCGGCAAATCGCGGTCAAAATCAGGAAATTCGAAACCTATGTCAATTTGGACGTTTTGATTTGGAGCGACTATTTGCAAAATGGTTTCACTTGAGTCTCCAGTTATGTTCACGTGGCTCTATTATAATTAGGTTTGTTTGTTTATAATTCAATTTTTATTTTGATTTTTTTAATCGTTTAACTCGAATAACTTGCTCATACGTTATCCGTTTCGCGTGAAATTTCTTTTGTTAGGATCGTATTTAAATTCCGGATCTGATGACGCAGGTTTGGACAGATTTGGAGACCGTCAAATTTTGGGTTTAAATCGGATTTAAATTCGATTTAAATTCAAAAGGTGAGTGTTTTAACCCACTCACAACTTCTAAAAAGTTTTTATGTTTGTTAAATTTATTTTAGATATGAGTAGAAATTTATTTATGACTGTTGGCATGTTTTATTCAGCATATCTGTTAAATCGCATTTATTAAATTAACTGTTAATTTCTTTTATGTATTGCATATAAATTGGCAGTTAGAATTTATTTATGTGCATATAAACTGCTAGTCAAACAGTTATAAATTTAATTGAATATGAATTGTTAATCAATAACTGCCAATTATTTCCTGTTATATTGTATATGCCATATATTGATGTTTGTTTAAACGGATGATGTTTGAGATAATTTGGTTGATGATTAATGATGGATGAATGGATGTTTGTTTCATATCATTAAACTGCAAGTTATCATGTATTTTTCATTTCATTCGGGATTGTGGTTTGAAATGATATACAACCGCAAAATATTATATCTTTTAAATTGCGAATTGAAATGATAAACATCCGTATCACTTGACCATAGAATAGAAAATTATATACAGGCACCACGGTAAATATATAAAATTGTTTTTGAAATGTTTTTCTATGGTTTTTGCAAAGTTATATATATATATATGGTTTATGAGATATTGATTTGGTTATTGATAAAGGCTATTATATATATATAGTAATTTCTGGTTTTTAATCTTTGTATAAATTTGATTTGAAGTTTAAATAAGTTTGATTTTAAGATCAAATAGGATTAAACATTTATTTAAAATTTAATTTCTGGAGTTTTATGACTTAAATGAGAATAGATTTGGAAGATGAATATTAAGTTAAATTGAAATTTAATAAAAATTAGAATTTTTAAAGGATATGATTTTTATAACTTGATTTTTGTGTAAAGTGATTTTAATGAATATCAGGTTGATTAAATGAATATATAATAAATTGAAAGATGATCCAGTTATATGAAGTTAAAGGTTTTCTTAAATTATATTGAATTCATTAAGCAAACATTTCAAGTCTAAATAATAAGTAACTGAATTTGATATATATATATGGAATTGTCAAATGAGTCTGTTTGAAATGGTGAAATATTTAAAGCCTTGAAACATAAGAATTGAAATGGTATTTGGAAGTTTAAATTGATATTTGAAATTGATTTGTGAAATCTAAAGAAGCTATTGTGTTTTATAAAGTAATTTAATATTTAACCATTTAAGAGATGGAAATTTGTTTCGAAGTTATGATTTTCAAGGTAGTATGATTTGGAATTATTATATACAAGAGTTGTGATTTCTAAGTATTTCACTTTGGAAACCCTATGATTTTGGAAAAGAATATATATTGGAAAATAAAATGACATTATATGATTTTGGGTCTAAATGATATCGTATTGATTTCGGGTTTTGAAAATATAAACGATATCATATTTGTATGGGTTTAAAATGGATTTTTGTTCTGGTTTTAAAGTATAATTATTTTAAATGACCGCGGTGTTATAATAACGTTTGGTTGTTGAAGAGACCGGGATCGGAAGTTGTCATACTCTCTGCCAACTCCGAAAACCACTTTGACAACCGTGTACGCAGTGGAGATTCCAGAATGAAGTAGGTTGGTGGCGGCGTTTCCTGCAAGGTAAATACGTGGACCCGACTCCCGTGAGTTGGCATAAGGTGGCTAAAACAGGAGCGATTCTCGGGCCAATGAGGTCATTCCTCTGATCGGACACTCCTCTTCGATATTATACTTTGACTTTGGATTGTTTCAATGGCCACTTTTACTTTGATTTTTGGGGGAGTTTGTTCGAGGTGGGCGGTAGCTGCGGCTATGCGTTTCCATCAGCCCGGATAGCAATTGGTATATCTACCCTGGCATTGCCTAGTTGTGCCGTGTCATCTACCCTAGCGCGCCTTATACGATTTTGGTTTTGTACCATACCTATGGAGTGCCCTCTGACGACGCCTAGTAAGGTTTGACTTTGGATTGTTTCAATGGCCACTTTTACTTTGATTTTTGGGGGAGTTTGTTCGAGGTGGGCGGTAGCTGCGGCTATGCGTTTCCATCAGCCCGGATAGCAATTGGTATATCTACCCTGGCATTGCCTAGTTGTGCCGTGTCATCTACCCTAGCGCGCCTTATACGATTTTGGTTTTGTACCATACCTATGGAGTGCCCTCTGACGACGCCCAGTAAGGGGGAGATTACGGTACTATATAGACTATGGGAATATATTTTGTGTTAAGGGCTATATGGGTAACCCCTTAACGCTATTTAAAAGTAAGTTTATTTTAAAAATAGACACTATTATAATAGCGCAATATACTACATAGTAAATAGTTTAACGGATCCTTAGGAGATGTAAATCCCGAGCATCTATTGAGTTACTGCACTCATATTTATTTCTGTTAATTTAACTCACATAAGATCTTTTAGTTCTGACTCGAGTGTTTTGTCTTTTCAATTCGCTCGGGTCAGTCTGAGCGTTTCAGGATTTGAAGTTTTAGCTCTGGAGGACGAAGACGAAGATTTGTATTACTATTATCTACTATTATTCCACTACACTCATATTTTTCCGCTGCATTGTTATTGGTATGTGTAACTCTGATACGTATTATATAAATGTTTGTAAACAGTTTTATAAACTGTATATTTTATTATTACATTTTGTAACAACCCGCATATTTATCGATTTTATATTTAAATATTTTATCGTTAATCGGATTTTGGTCCGAAAAGCTACTTTTTACAAATGGTCAAATTAGGACTCGAGACCACTTCCATTGAGTTCGAAATGCCGTTTACAATTTTTTAAGTATAAACATTGGTAGGTTTGGAGTTAGTGGAATTTCACTAACTTTTCCCGCTTTGGACTTTGGGTTAGATTGCCATTATAACTCAAGCCCAAACCCCCTTCCTTCTTCTCACTCTTCATAAATTTCCTAACAACCAAGCTTTTGCATTAATGGTGAGTGGAAGAGGAAATTAAAACTCCAAGCTTAGGTTTCAACTTTAAATCCATCATTCAACTCCAAATCAAAGTGAAGACATTGGATTCAAGCTTCTTGTGCTTAGATAGAAGAGGGATTGATTCTTGCTTGCTTAAAACTTCATTTTCATTGATATTTGGTGCAAAGGTGAGATTTTTATCTCACAATTCTAGCCTATAACCATATTGGACTGTTGGACCCCTATCATGTTTGCATGTATATTTGCATTTGGTTTGGATTGGATTGGCGAAAAACTCCACTTTTTAGCGTTTTTGGTGAACTTCCAGCCTTAGGTCGTTCTGGACCCTTAGGTCGCTCGGGTTCGTGACGCGCGCGTGGAAAAGTCGCCTGGACTTAAGTCGTAGGTCGTTTCCGACCTATAATCTCTAGGCAAACGTTAAGTCGCTCGCCCTGGTTTATCTCGTAGGTCGTTTCCGACCTATAATCTCTAGGCAAACGTTAAGTCGCTCGCCCTGGTTTATCTCGTAGGTCGTTTCCGACCTATAATCTCTAGGCAAACGTTAAGTCGCTCGCCCTGGTTTATCTCGTAGGTCGTCTCCGACCTAAGCTCCTGATAAGTCGTTCGAGTTAGGTCGTTGGACCATTTACCTTAGGTCGCTCGTCCACTAAGTCGGCCTGGTTTATCTCGTAGGTCGTCTCCGACCTAGGCTTCTGTTAAGTCATAGGTCGCGTGGTTTTTAGGTCGCATGACCTTTAAACCGATAGGTCGTTGGACCTATAACTCGTTGGGTTGACCCCTTTTAGGTCGTGAACCTTGTTAAGTCGTCCACCCTCCATTTCGTAAGTCGTTACCGACCTTAAATCTCCTCTGCTAGTTTGGTCGTGTGCTTTTAGGTCGTTCGACTATGTTAAGTCGTAGGTCGTTGGACCTTAGGTCGTTCGCCTTCCTTAAGTCGCTCGACCCCTCCACGCTAGGTCGCTCGGCTTGCTTGAGTCGTAGGTCGTTGGACCTTAAGTCGCTTGCCTCCCTTAACTCCAGTTAGGTCGCGTGAACCCTTAGGTCGTTAGGCCTCATTTTGCTTTAGGTCGTAGGCCGCTTGTCTTCACTTAGGTCGTACCGTTTTGGACGGGGCGCTGCCCCCTGGACCCCCGCGACCTGACCGGGCAGGTCGAACCCCGTAAGTGGTGGCGTTGCCCCTGCACCCCCACCTTGGGGGGTTTCCACCCTCCCCGGACCCCCCCCCTCCGTAGGGGATCTTATCTGAAAAACATTGAGCTGATTTCCTTGGATTTTATTCACATCTCCGTATGTGATTTTTGTGACTGATTGTTTCTACAATTGCTTCTGTGTTTTGTCACTTTATAATATAAACGTTTCAATACTAGTAGTAAATATCAAAACTCTTTTAACAAACAATTTCAACTCTATTTTTAATAACAAAGCTCTTTTCTTAAACCGTTTTCCAATCTATTAGTATATACAAACCTTTACCTCACTCGGATGAGAAATCTAATTAAACGACTTAGTAAAACAAGTGGTATGAAACGCTTGCGTTCACTTCGTCGGTTAATTCTTGGACTTGTTCGATTGAACCTCTTGTGACAATTTTATTAGTGAAGATTTACAGTTTGTTCGTAAATATTTAAGTTAAGCAAGTGGTTATGGGACATGAAGCTAAACTTCTATATTTACTAGCTTAGTGTAATTGACACTTCTCGTTGATCATGACGATCATTCTGATGATTTAGACTAGCAACGGTGCGATGTCTCTTGTTGCGAGGTTAGACTAGACACCACTTGTGTGATTCCACTCACACATACTTTTTTGCTTTTTGGTTAGTTTGGACCTTAATCTGTGTGACTCCATTCACACATGTGGGGTAGCTCCCCTTGGTCTTCGGACCATCATGTGATAGTCCTCTTTCTCTTTTCTATGATTTCTGGACTTCTTGCATTGATTTCTAGAATTTATGTCATTGACTTGTCATGAGTACAAGTTTGGGGTATGATGCCCTTTCCGAATCTTTGAGAAGATTCTTGTGATATTGATTATCTCTTATTGATTGATCTTCTGTTGATCATTATTTACATACTTATAGTGGTATGTCATTATGGATATTTTATGTTTATGCCATATCTTTTATGTTATATCATGTCATCTGATATTTATAGCTAGACTGATCCGTTTATTATTTTCTTAAATAATACTCGGGTCAGACCGAGATGTTACAGGTGCTTTTGCTTGACTTCTTCCCAGGGATTCATCACTCTGACTTTTGGCTAACTGTTTAGATTAGCAGTTTTTGTTGTATACACTTGAGATATAGACTCATAGTTGTATTCTTTTGTATAGCACGTGTTGCTATTCTTTTGTATTATAGTGGATCTTAGTGACCACTTCTCTGATGTACACTTTCATGTGTTAGTTATATATTCATATCTTCTTCCGCCCTTGTGATATGGATGTCTGTGACTGATTTGTGTTATGATTATTTCTATGTTTGTTTCCGAAGATTATTCATAGCCACCATGTGATAAGCAATTACATGGATGGTCGCTCCTCAACAGCCTTATTCTCCGCGCTAGTTGACAGCACTACCCCGTAGTGTTCTTGGCTAGCGTGGGTATAGAGGTGGGGCGTCACATATTTTATCCTTCCGCTGTGAGATTCTATTTTGTTTATTTCTTCTCTGTTTTTCTTATTTACCCCATAACAATCCGCCTTCCGTATGGTTTGAATCGGCATGTGTGTCGATTTGAAGCATGCGAAAAGGTGGGACGTTACAGTTGGTATCAGAGCTTTGGTTTAGCGATAAACCTTGGCTTTATGGGGTTTGACTCTTTATTAATAGGGTAGTAATACCCTATGGGAGTCACTGAGTGTATATACGAGAGAACGTATTTGTTAGTGTTATAAAAAGATTTTGATATTGTGTTAATCTATTCCGTTTTGTATTTATAAATTCTGGTTGGTGCATGAGACGCTATGACATCAATAGGGATTTCTAAACACTTAATAGGACAGACCGACATAATATTTGTTTTTAATATAGGTGAATGAAATAACTTCGCCTATTATATTTTCTATATATAAAATATTTTATTAAGGCATTATATATATATATTGTTGGTTGCAATAGATTGGTTGTTAGGAATAAAATTTTAAATAAAGGTAACATGAGATTGAAATTAAAATCAATGAAATTTGGAAATTTTAGAACTTAAGTCCGGGATTTTGGAAATTTGCTTTCAAAGGATTTATGAATTATAATAATTTTGTTTATAAGTATTTTCTTATATAAATATTTAGTATAATTTGGAAGAATTGTTTTAAAGAAGATTTTGGATAAAATAAGTTTCGTACATTCCTTTCTGTCGCTGGAAAATAATTTCGGTGATGGCGGCCGCATCATCGACTTTCATTTTCGAGTTTCGAAGGGAAAGGCCACTGTAGTAAATTATACTGCAGATTTATTTTGAAATATCTAAATTTTAATTGTTTAAATATAATTAGAGGTATATAAGTTATAAGAATATACTTATCTATTGAAATTTAACCCGGTATTTAATTCTTAATTTCCATTAATTAATTGTTTCAATTATGGTAGTGAAACAGAAAAAAAATTAATAATTGAAACCCTAAATAAAATAAGAGACTAAAATACTAAGCTATAAAGGAAGTTAAATTTTTTACTTATAAAGGAAAATTTAAGATTTATTGAACATTAAATTAATTAAAAGAAGAGATAAAACTTGTATAAATTCATTTGCATTTTCTTTAACATAAATAACTTACCAAATATGAAAAGTTGAAATGTTAAATAAGAGATTGGAATAGAATATTATACAAGTAGAAATTTTGGAAATAATAAAGTATTAAATGAATTTCTGTTATAAATTTAATGTTATAAACTTAAGTTATAAATTGAAATTTTACCAAAATTAAAGGTAAGTATTATAAATAGGTGATTTTAAACTTAAGTAAATAAAATGAAATTCTTTAATAATAAGGATTGATGTGTAGGGTTATAAACCTAAGTATGATAAATGCTACTAGTTTAATATAATAAAAGTAGGTAATATAAATAGATGACTGCAAACCCTTGTTAATGAGTTAATAAAATCCTTTATTTATAGGAATGGATGTTATAAGATTAAAAATTTAAGTGAAATTAAAAAGGGTTACTATAATTAAATGTAATAGAAATGGAAGCATTAAATAAATGATTGAAAGTGAGAAGTGCATTAAATGTAATAAAATAGAAGAAACTTACATGACCTAAATAAATGGAAATGGATAATTGGAGGAGTGAATAAAATTAAAGGTTGTGGGAAATAAATGTAAATTATAAAAGGATAATTTAAAGAAATAAATGAAAATAAAAGATAAACTGTTATATGAATGAAAAGATCAAACTTTTAATGTATGAAATATAAATTTATAATAAGTTAAATTGATTTGTTGGTTTAAATCGATATTGTTTGCTTTATGGTTGGCTGGGTAAGGAAATTTGAAGTTGTTGGATGAATAAATAATCTAATTCTGTCTCATCTAAGACTGTTGAGTAAATGATGCACTGGATGGTTATTTTTCATTCCGTACCATTTCAAGTTTTGAACCCGAACAACTATTTGCTTGTTTGACTGAATGGTTGTTTTGTTTGTGTGTATGCTGTTTGTTGAAATCGATGATTGTGTATTGATTATTGTTAGTAGTTGAAACTATGAAAATATTTCACTTTAATATAAATAGTTAACCTTTTAGATTATATAAGGGAAATGCAGGTATGGAAGCAATTGCTACTGATTTTGGTTCCATAAATTAAGCGTAATTTGCCCGACAAGTAGGTACGTTTCCGGATTACGTTTTGTAGCGATATTTTTATATTTTTCCCGTGTTGGGATATACTATTTTGAATATTCTATATGATACTTTGTTATATTTTGGTATTATATTTTCCCGAGCCTCTCCGTACAAAGGAGACTCTGCCAAAAATTTCCGTAAATTTTGGACTTAGAACTATGTTGAAAATGTTTTTCAAACTTTAATTATTTAAGTATAAAAGGATATAATGATTATAAAACGGGTATATTTTATTTAAGGTAATAAATTTAGTAAATTACTGTTTATAAGTTAAATATTTTGAATAAGATGTATTGTTATTTAATTCTTTCTTCTCCCTTCTTTTCCTTTTCGGCGGCGAAAAGTTTTGAGTGGGGGAGAGTGTAACGACCCGAAAATTTCGTTAACTAAATTTGTCATATTTTCCATAAACTTTAATAAAATGAATGTTAGGAATTTGGTGTTATCATTTGTTCTTATTAAAAGTTAACAATTTAAAATGAGATTTCCAATTCAATAAAATAATGTAATTATTGTGGTTTAATTTTTGAATGGAATATGTGAAAACAAGAGTAATTATGGAATAATATATTATTTATTTAGAGTATTGAATAAAAAAAATTTGTAAGCCAATTTTAATTAATGGTAATAATGTGATATAAGCTAATAAATTTGATCTCAATGCGATAACCATTTAATGAAGGTAATGAAACAGGATTTAGGAAAATGTATACTAGGTATAAATCAAATAGAAGGAAACAAACGTATATATCGAATTGATTTATGAATAAATACTTTGGATAGTGATTGAATGCACAGTAATGGTAATTTAAAACTTATTTATAGTAAGACTGCATAAGATTCAGTAAATTAAGCGGTGGAAAGATTTTTCCTAGATATACTTTGAAGATGTGAAATTAAAGGTGAATATTAAAGTTTGTTAATGTAAAATAACATTGATTAACCGTAAATGGGAATAAATTTGAAAATAAAAATTTATGTTAATACAAGTGGATCAATTATAAACTTAAATGAAACATTCCAATTTAATAAGAGGTATTCAAATGTTATGTTTTATTTAAAAGGTAATAATTGGATTTAATTGGAATTTGTGTATGTTGGATTATATAGGAAAGGAGTATACAAAAGAAACTGTGAATAGTAGAGTAGCAACTGAAAAGGAAGAAATTGAAATAAGGGCAATAAACATTGTATAAATTAATAGTAATAAATGCCAACATTGAATTGTAATAAATATAATTAATATTACAAGTGGGTGAACGTAAAGATAAGGGTTAAGAGTGTTGGAATAGGTATATTAGAATAACTATAAAGTGTAAATGTACATATTTATAGCAACATGAATTATTGAAGGAAAATAATTGGTAAACGGGGTTTGGGCTAAGGAAATGTTATTGATTGTTTTGAAACCTTATTTATTATGGGAAATTAATTTAGCATAAGCAAAACCAATGCAAATATCTAATTTATCAGTAAAGTAATAATAAATAGTAATCAATGCAAATTTATGTAACAATAGAATGTGAAATTTGGGGAATAGATGTAAAGTATATATGAGTTGCTAAAAGTATGCATAATAAGTGCAAATTTAATAAATCAATGGGAGTATAGATTTAAGAATAGAAAGTTTGGTAGTAAATAGGATATAAGAAGACAAAGGCAACTAGTAAATTAATAAATAAATTCATGATAATAAGTAGTAATTAATGCATATATATTTGGCATTAGTGATAATTACAAAACTTTACCCATTTATCTAATTTATTTAATTAAATCTAAATCTATGGCAACATTGTTGTAATGATGGTTGTAAGTGAATTTGAATGTAAAAGGGTAACAATTATTTAGGTTAACCATTTTGAGTATGATAAGTTAAGAATGGCAATCGATTGAAATAAATCTAAATTAATTATTTTGTTTTGGTTAATGTGTTCTAGTTAATAAAGGGGAGTTTATAAGAAATGAAGCATGCACTAATGACATGTGTTATAATTCAAATGTTATTTATACCCATAAAATGTCTATTTACTGAATAGAAAGATTTTTAAATCAATAAGCGAATTTATTGAGGTTCCAATTTATAATTTATAACATTTAATGTAGACTCAATTACAATTAATTGACTTAAATCGGGCAGTTAGCATAGATTTGTAATGGAGTAGTTAATCCTATAAGATGAAGTTAATACTAATTCTATTTATAATTGGACCATTTGTTGATATAGGTTATAGAAAGCAAGATGTATAAATTTAATTAAAGTATCAACATTCAACAATTGCAATTATTGAAAATTAAAATGGAATTTGAGGATAATAAGGTGAAACCATGAACAAATGTTAATGCATCCTTATTACTGGTAAAAGATGAGTATATAAAAGTTTGAAAATCAAAGATAGGTTTTTGAAAACTTAATTTATAATTTCTAAATATAAGGAAGGGGAGAAATTAACACTGCAATGGGTAGACTTATCAGCTTTTAATTTACATCTAAATTTGTTTAGATCAATTTGGAAATTAATAAAAGTGTGGATATATTTTGAAACGTAAACGAAACGTCTAGATTTACATTTGTAAATACGTTTAAAATAAAATGTAAATGAAAAGGAATTTATTTATTTCCTAAATCCGTAACGTGTGTAATTAATATTATTTATCTTTTGGGACCACTTCCGTTTGCACGTTAAAATTCGTGCACACCTATTCTTTTGCGATCTATCTATAAATAGACGATCAAAAACCCTAGCCTCCATCTTCTATCATTTGTCTGTACGTTCTTTTCTTCAACTCCTTCTCCTCCTCAAATGGATGCAAACCTAGATCTATTTCTATTCAAATTTCAAATGAAAATTCAAACATCTCAGAAAACTCCAAAAAATTATATGTTGTAGATTTCATCCATACGAATCTACGCCCAGTCTCTGTTTTCGAAATCGATACTCGAGTCAGCGGCAAATCGCGGTCAAAATCAGGAAATTCGAAACCTAAGTCAATTTGGGCGTTTTGATTTGGAGCGACTATTTGCAAAATGGTTTCACGTGAGTCTCCAGTTATGTTGACGTGGCTCTATTATAATTAGGTTTGTTTGTTTATAATTCAATTTTTATTTTTATTTTTTTAATCGTTTAACTCGAATAACTTGCTCATACGTTATCCGTTTCGCGTGAAATTTCTTTTGTTAGGATCGTATTTAAATTCCGGATCTGATGACGCAGGTTTGGACAGATTTGGAGACCGTCAAGTTTTGGGTTTAAATCGGATTTAAATTCGATTTAAATTCAAAAGGTGAGTGTTTTAACCCACTCACAACTTCTAAAAAGTTTTTATGTTTGTTAAATTTATTTTAGATATGAGTAGAAATTTATTTATGACTGTTGGCATGTTTTATTCAGCATATCTGTTAAATCGCATTTATTAAATTAACTGTTAATTTCTTTTATGTATCGCATATAAATTGGCAGTTAGAATTTATTTATGTGCATATAAACTGCTAGTCAAACAGTTATAAATTTAATTGAATATGAAATGTTAATTAATAACTGCCAATTATTTCCTGTTATATTGTATATGCCATATATTGATGTTTGTTTAAACGGATGATGTTTGAGATAATTTGGTTGATGATTGATGATGGATGAATGGATGTTTGTTTCTTATCATTAAACTGCAAGTTATCATGTATTTTTCATTTCATTCGGGATTGTGGTTTGAAATGATATACAACCGCAAAATATTATATCTTTTAAATTGCGGATTGAAATGATAAACATCCGTATCACTTGACCATAGGATAGAAAATTATATACAGGCACCGCGGTAAATATATAAAATTATTTTTGAAATGTTTTTCTATGGTTTTTGCAAAGTTATATATATATGGTTTATGAGATATTGATTTGGTTATTGAAAAAGGCTATTATATATATATATAGTAATTTTCGGTTTTTAAGCTTTGTATAAATTTGATTTGAAGTTTAAATAAGTTTGATTTTAAGATCAAATAGGATTAAACATTTATTTAAAATTTAATTTCTGGAGTTTTATGACTTAAATGAGAATAGATTTGGAAGATGAATATTAAGTTAAATTGAAATTTAATAAAAATTAGAATTTTTAAAGGATATGATTTTTATAACTTGATTTTTGTGTAAAGTGATTTTAATGAATATCAGGTTGATTAAATGAATATATAATAAATTGAAAGATGATCCAGTTATATGAAGTTAAAGGTTTTCTTAAATTATATTGAATTCATTAAGAAAACATTTCAAGTCTAAATAATAAGTAACTGAATTTGATATGTATATATGGAATTGTCAAATGAGTCTGTTTAAAATGGTGAAATATTTAAAGCCTTGAAACATAAGAATTGAAATGGTATTTGGAAGTTTAAATCGATATTTGAAATTGTTTTGTGAAATCTAAAGAAACTATTGTGTTTTATAAAGCAATTTAATATTTAACCATTTAAGAGATGGAAATTTGTTTCGAAGTTATGATTTTCAAGGTAGTATGATTTGGAATTATTATATACAAGAGTTGTGATTTCTAAATATTTCACTTTGGAAACCCTATGATTTTGGAAAAGAATATATATTGGAAAATAAAATGACATTATATGATTTTGGGTCTAAATGATATCGTATTGATTTCGGGTTTTAAAAATATAAACGATATCGTATTTATATAGGTTTAAAATGGATTTTTGTTCTGGTTTTAAAGTATAATTATTTTAAATGACCGCGGTGTTATAATAACGTTTGGTTGTTGAAGAGACCGAGATCGGAAGTTGTCATACTCTCTGCCAACTCCGAAAACCACTTTAACAACCGTGTACGCAGTGGAGATTCCAGAATGAAGTAGGTTGGCGGCGGCGTTTCCTGCAAGGTAAATACGTGGACCCGACTCCCGTGAGTTGGCATAAGGTGGCTAAAACAGGAGCGATTCTCGGGCCAATGAGGTCATTCCTCTGATCGGACACTCCTCTTCGATATTATACTTTGACTTTGGATTGTTTCAGTAGCCACTTTTACTTTGATTTTTGGGGGAGTTTGTTCGAGGTGGGCGGTAGCTGCGGCTATGCGTTTCCATCAGCTCGGATAGCAATTGGTATATCTACCCTGGCATTGCCTAGTTGTGCCGTGTCATCTACCCTAGCGCGCCTTATACGATTTTGGTTTTGTACCATACCTATGGAGTGCCCTCTGACGACGCCCAGTACGGGGGAGATTACGGTACTGTATAGACTACGGGAATATATTTTGTGTTAAGGGCTATATGGATAACCCCTTAACGCTATTTAAAAGTAAGTTTATTTTAAAAATAGACACTATTATAATAGCACAATATACTACATAGTAAATAGTTTAACGGATCCTTAGGAGATGTAAATCCCGAGCATCTATTGAGTTACTGCACTCATATTTATTTCTGTTAATTTAACTCACATAAGATCTTTTAGTTCTGACTCGAGTGTTTTGTCTTTTCAATTCGCTCGGGTCAGTCCGAGCGTTTCAGGATTTGAAGTTTTAGCTCTGGAGGACGAAGATGAAGATTTGTATTACTATTATCTACTATTATTCCACTACACTCATATTTTTCGCTGCATTGTTATTGGTATGTGTAACTCTGATACGTATTATATAAATGTTTGTAAACAGTTTTATAAACTGTATATTTTATTATTATATTTTATCCTTCCGCTGTGAGATTCTATTTTGTTTATTTCTTCTCTGTTTTTCTTATTTACCCCATAACAATCCGCCTTCCGTATGGTTTGAATCGGCATGTGTGTCGATTTGAAGCGTGCGAAAAGGTGGGACGTTACAGAATGATTTTTGGAAAAAGGTTTTTGGAACCCACTTATTTTGGAAGGCTTTTGATTTTTGGGAGAAATCAATTTTGGGAATTTGGAAAGCCAAGTTTGGAACTATCGATTTGAGATAGATTTTGTGTAAAGGAGATTTTTAGGTGAATCATAAGTGTATGATTTGGAAGATACTATATGTATATAGTATAAAGTGTTTTGAGATTGGCTCTGGGGAAAAAGGCGCTTCCATGAAATGAACTTCATAAGAGATCCACATGGTGGTTCTGCCTTGAGCCCTAAGGTGGGTTCTAAATTTGATCCTGGGAGGAAGTCCGGACAAATTGAAGTTCCTAAGGATTGTGTGTGGATTGCGAAAGTCGAGGGCGCTAATGCCTACAGAGACATTTGAGTTATGCTGTGAGGACAGTGTAACTCGACGCCACTGCGATCTGCTGCGGACCATAGCGGAAGTCGCATGGCAGTGAGTGCCAACGGTCTACGTTTGATTTTGCCGGGAGGGCGACAAAACATCGGTAGACTGCGATCTATGAAGACATAGCGAAAGTCGTGTGGCAGTGAGTGCCTACAGGCTACATTGGGACTCGACTGATGTAGTCTGCGATCTATGTTGGAATGGTGAAGTTTCATTCAACAGCGAAATTCGAGGGCGCTGATGTCTACAGTTACATGGGTTTTTGCCGTGATAGGGACGTAAATCCTGGGTGTAGCTGCGATCTATAGCAGGTTCCATTGTGTAATCAAGGGGCGCGAAGGCCTATAGTTATATATGGTTTTGCCGGGATGGCGACGCAATTAACGGGTTAACTGCGACCATGGAGGGGTGGTGAATTCCAGAGCATACTCACCAAAAATGTTTTCTATATTATTCAAAAATGTTTTCTATATTTTCACCAAAATATTTTCCAAGTATTTTCACTGGGTGTTGAAAACGGGTTTACCAAGTACTTTTTGATTTTCAGTGTTATGCCTAATCAACGTATGACCGAATTTCTGTGAGAACGAGGATGGACTTGTAAGATGCAAATAATTATAATATGCAAATTTACAAGTGTTACACCCATTTAAAATACAGTTTGACATTTGTAAGATAATAATAAAAGATATAAACATTTGTAAGGTTCAAATAAGATGCACAAATACAAGTGTCGTGATTTAATTTATTTCTTTCATTTTAAAAATAGTAAAACATTCCTATATAAACATCTATACTTCTCCTACCTTCATTCCTTCTTCATCTTTCATTTTCAAAGAACTGCAAATCAGAAAAAAATCAACATCAAAATTAAAACCAGGAAGTTGTAAACTAGAGAAACAAAAACCTAAAAAAAGAAAACAAAGGGCAAAGATGAACTCAATCAAAACAAACTCTTCAAAATCTCAAACCTGGAAGCAAAAGCAAGTATAAGGATTCAATTGCAAACTGAAGCAATCAAAAGCATGCAAGTTCAATAAAATTTTATGAAGCAAGCTAACAATTCAAGGATTCCAGATCATCCCAAACAAGTTCAGACCAAAGTTTAATGTAACGACCCAATTTTTCGATGCCCGAAAGTCGTCATCAATACGTCCACCGTATTGAATGCCGAACAGTCGAATGCCGGAAAACCGAACCGTTAGGGTTTAAAGAAGAAGAGGTAGAAGAAGAAAAACAGAAACAATAACAGAATCTCACATTTCGCAGCGGAACAAATATAATAGATAAATAAATATCTTTAAAAAAAATCACTATATCAGTTACTACATTACATCACATTACATTATCAGAGTGTACAACGATAAACAACGGAAAGAAATATTACATATATAAGTGATACGCCTCGCCATCCAGATCCAAGTCTCGATTTCCACGGCAACTTCTTGACTTTGCTCCCAAATAATGATAACCTGACTCTAGGCTGCCCGTGTGGAAAATTGTGGGCACCCAGAGTTTAGAAAGAAAACAATAAACTCCAGGTCAGTCGTGGGACTGGTGTGAGATCTTAAAAAATAGTTATTTTCACAAAGAAGATAAAAAAAATCCGCTATGCTTTTGAAAAATGAAACTACCATAAGGCCTTCCGCCACACACACAATGCAAACGCAGAATTGGAGGAGATTTCTCCTTATGATAGTCAAATATGCTTACTACGCAAAATTCTTCTTTTATATTATTATTAGTGCATAGTGGAAAACATTTTGAAAGTATAATATTAATCTTAGCCAGCATATGTACCATTATATTATGCCTGCTATAGCTACCTCCTGAGGAGGCAGGTTATACAATTGCAATCGTAAAGGGCTCGTATTGTTTCATTGGATTTCCAACAAATGGTTAGGCTAAGGAACTTCCTAATGCTACATGGGTACGCCTCTGGAGGGACGTCCCGAGAACCTACCTGTATCTCTGCCAACACAAGGCCGGGTTACCTCTGTAACTAGGTAACTACTACTCGAGTATGCCATCCCCCGATCCTTTGGGACCTTTATCTGAGGATCCTCTACACCAACAACCACAAAGAAAAGTATTAGCAGTAACCACAAAGGTTAAATATCAGGGCTCCATACCTGACACCATCCTTTTCCAAAAGGAAATGACATACCCTAAAGGGCGCGACCGTCATAACCGTGCCGCATCTTTCCTGTTTTGACCATTTCCAGGGTGTGAGGTCCGATGAGGTCACGTCCACACAGCTACACTTTTCACAAAGTCATGCCTTGATCAACAAATGATCAGCAGCACTTCTTGTGCCACATTACCAAATAGGAAATGTATCACTAGTAACTATCAACTACATACCGCTGAGCTCGTACGTTTCAGAGAATGGTACTAAGCTAAGAGAATAAATTCTCTGCCACCAACAGAAATGTATTCGATAGAAACCAGCTTTTACATCTCAAAGTGTAACGCCAGCCATGCATCCATACAAGTCCTTTCCGAGATCGAACGGAACCGAAGGCACTTCCAAAGAATCCCTTGCAAATCCGGATATTCACAAATCACGTCCGAAATCCCCATCACAAAGGGTGACAAAATCTCTATACCGGAGCAACCCGGTGCAGAGACATTCGACAAGTAATCCTTTCGCTTTCGAAAATACCCAGTCTTCAACACCATCCTCGAATGCAATCCCATTTTGTCATATCGTTATTCAGAATGAGTTTTATGACACAAGATCCTCTCCCGGCTAATTCGAATAACAAGCGCTTATTTTTAAAAATAAGTGTTCAGTCGAATTTCAAACAAATCACAACAATTTTCACTTTGATCTTTTAAATAAAAGATCTATCGCAAATCACAAAGGTTCGATGTGGTTTTCGGATATCCACATCGAGGTGAAATATCACGGTATATAGGA
The DNA here is from genome assembly GCA_030765085.1 of Allium cepa. Lineage (NCBI taxonomy): Eukaryota > Viridiplantae > Streptophyta > Magnoliopsida > Asparagales > Amaryllidaceae > Allium > Allium cepa. The sequence continues at coordinate 376,757,069 of CM060942.1, read as the reverse complement.
TTTATAAAATATTATCCGCTATTATGCGGCGCAATAGGGTCTATTTCAAAACAAATAATAACAACCATCACCCAAGCACACAATCAACAATCTTAAATTTAACTATTTAAAATTAAACAAAACCCTTTGTTCGAGTGGGAAGATCTCACCTTTTATTTGCGATCCGATTCGATCCGGACTGTTTTCTCCATAAATTTGACCTTGTATAAACAATTATATAATTCAATTAATATTCGAATCGGTCGAACAATTAAATTTTCATTTAATAAATTAAATTAACTAATGCTTTTAAAATTTGACTAATCTATTTATCAATTTTCCTATTAGATAAATTACCTTTTGTAACCAGAGTAAATTTAATAAGTTAATTAGATTAGTAAAACAAATAATTCACCATATCTATTATTTATAAAATAACCCAGTAAGCTAAAATGAATATACCTATATTTATTTCTTTCCTACATATAAATTCATTTACATTTTTTTTCTTTCAAAATGTTTCCTATATAAAATTTCCTTTTAAGTTAAAATAAATTACCTCTTCCTCTCACTATAAGCCTTTGCAGTTTCAAACACACTCAACATAGCCATCACTCTATACCACTCAACTCCTCAACCAAACATCCATTCCAACATCTATAGATTTGCCAGTAACCACTACTAACATCAAGCATACCAACAGACTCTACACATTTCTATACAACCACTACCGTGACATAACCCCCTCAGTCACTGCTGCAATCATGAATGGCTTCCACAACCCAGTCCTCTACTACAAATCGCAACCTCTTCGAGCATCTAAAAACCATCACCGTCGTCAGCATCCTCCTCAACCACGACCTAACCATAGTCGCGATAAAAACTACATTGTGATTTTGTTGAACGAGATGATCCTCCCCATGCCCAGCTTCGTGCGAGACCTCATCCGTGCATCTAGAGCTCGAGCTCGAGATCGAAAACCCCAAATTTCGAACGTGAAAACCCTAGCTCTTAACCGCGACTTCAACTTCCCAATCGAACCCATAAGCCACCGCGCGATAGGCTGCCCCATCCACCCTTGTGCGTGTGATGCTTCCCAATGCGCCTTTTGGCTTCGACCATTGATTAATTTTTTTTCGATTTTGAGAACTGAAGAGGGAGAGAGAGAGAGAGTGACGACCTTGATTTTTTCTCTGTTCTGGATCTTTTAGTTTTGAAATGAACTGAAATGAAAGGAAATAAAGATGGATGCGATATTGATTTGCCCTTTGCATGAGAAAAGGGTGGCTTGCTTGTGACTGAATTTGACTGTGATTTGATTTTACAAAATTTTAAATTAAATTTCAATTTAATTTCCAACGCGTTTGCTTATCGTATGCTCACACAAAAACGCCGAATGCTACGAAAATTGAAATCCGATAATAATTCAATATTACAGATCCAATGGAACTGCTTTCGTCGAATTTCGATACTGTGCCTCAGAAGGCTATTTCTAAATATCGAATTAACGATAAAATGTCAAAACCGAACAAACTATTTCCAAATTTAATTCCGAAGCTTCTATTATCTTTAGTATTATCAATATAAATTTTCTAAACCATCAAATTATTTTTAACAAGCTAAAAAATTGAAAATTCAAATCTTTACCCATCATTAATAAATTAAATTCAATAATTTAATTGCCAAATTCACATTTACATTTGAAATTCAAGGTTAAAATAACTTCCAAATATTTAAAACCAGTTAAATATTTCGATTTCCAACATTCAAAATTCTGGGTCGTTACACTTAACTTCAAAACAAAATTTCCAGTTTTCAAAATTTATTTCCAGGCTCTGCTTCTTCAACCAGGTGAGTAAAACTTCACTTTTAAACCAAATCCTCTATATTTACCTATGCCTGTGATGATGGATGAGATTAATAACTTGGAAATATGTTTGCATGAATGAAAATGTGTTGCATGTATATGTGTATATATATATATGTGTGTGTGTATGTATACATACATACATACATACATACATACATACATACATACATACATATATATATATATATATATATATAAAGATACATGTGTGCATGCCCGTACATATTAATGTCTTGCTCTGTTCCAAATTACAGGTTTTAAACAAATTCAAAATCGAAATCTCTTGCTCCAATACCTTTCAGGTTATGATTATTAAAAGAAAAATGTTGGTAACAATGTAATATTTTTTTTAAAATAGATTCAAGTGTGTATCTTAAGAAATTATTTTGAAAATAGGATATTACAGTAATAATCAATTCAAGTCAAAATTTGGATCAGTTAAATTCCAAGTTTCGATTGCATGACGAGATTCGAACTTAGAAATCATTATTTTTGATTTAGATTTCACGATTTTTAGTGTTGTGGTTAACGTGATATTGCGAGTTGAACAATTTTGGGACTTCCGTAAATTTCTGGCGATCGGCAAAGGTTTGGGTGTTGTGTTTTATGCCGGAGGTAGCTTGAGGGACGTGGACATGGGAAATGGCCGAAGAATTTCCTGACCACTGTGGTGGTCGGACGACAAGGATCTAGGGTTTATGGACCTGTTTTGGTCAACCAGGTTTACAAGGATGGATCGTCAACGTCAAGGCACCAGAGTCGATCACATATGGCGGGATCAACATGTGGGAGGGTGGTGAGGCTCTTGAAGCGAAGGCGTGATGGCCGGTGTCAGAGGTGAAGGCATGAGGTGGTTTTTTGGCGACTGGTTTTGTTCCAGGTAGAGGTCGATGTGTTCGATTTTGATTTACGAGATGGCTCGTGGTTCTGGGTGGTCGTTTCGTTCGAGTGGGTCATCGTCGACATGTTGATGGTCGGAGCGATGATCGAAGACGATTGGGTTAGTGTGCACGGTGCACATGTATCATTGGTGTCTGGGGTATATTTGTGTTGGAGGAGAAGGATGTGGCTCGAAGTCGAACTCGGGAAATTGGATTGTTGGCTCGAGTAAGGGCTCGGGGTGTGTTAGTGTATGTTAGGACAGTTTAAATTTAAAAAAAAAATAAAGGTAAAAAGAAAAGGGAAGACTTGGGGGTTTGCTCAGGGATATCGAAAACTGGCTCGAGTTTGACTCGAGTTTGTCTTAGGTAAAGGATGCAGCAGTTTTGTCTTTTTCAAATAAAACAAGTTTTAAAAGTTTAAAATGAAATAAGTTTTAAACTCTATTTTTAACAATTGTTTATCTAAACTTTGGGTTCGTTAAAGATTTGAATAAAATATTTTAAGATAAATTTAAGTGATATAATTAGGTAGTTAATTAAAAAGATGAGTGTTTATAATTAAATTAAGAGTTTTAAGTTAATTCATATGTTAAAAATAAATTTTATTTTCAAGGTTACTTAAAAAGAGATTAATTGAGGATTAAAGAAATCAATTAAGATAAATGGTTTGTCTTTTAATTAATTCAAGGTCTTGATTAATTAAAGATCATTATTTAATTAATTATAATGTAATTAATTAATGTACTTAATCAAAGGATAATTTATTAATTAAGGGTTAATTAATAAATGTGATTAACTTAAAGTTAATTAATTCATATGATTAATTAAGGGTTAATTAATTAATAAGGATAATAAATTAAGATGGGAATTAAAGATGATTAATTAATTTCCATTAATTAAATAAGATAATAACAAATGGTTTAATGTTAATTAATTAGGGTTTTAAAAAGTAACTAATTTAATTTATTTGGTGATTAAATTAAATTAATTAGGAAGTTCTTATTGAATCATTCTTGCTTATGAATAATAAACCAGAATTGAATGCCTTGGTTTGTTTGATATCACTATTATGTAATTTGTGATAGGCTGTGATATGAAATTGCTGGCTTGATCTGTTAATAAATGTGAATCATTTATCTATGATAGATTTTTGTATGCGTATGTTGTTTAATTAAATTATTTAGTTAAACAACTTGGTTTAAGGGATGACATTGGATTCGAAGAGACCGGGGTCGGATATCCGCAAAAATACTCGAAACCACTTCGATTTGTAATCTTCAGTAATTCTATGTAGATTTGATTTTAGAATCAAACAGGATGGAATGAAACAAGTGAAGTAACATGGCCATTTAAACTGAGTAACAATTCTTAGATATAATTTTATGAAATTGGTATTGATTATAACAAGATAAGAACTCGTAGTGAGGTATGAGTTACCCTGGTTTGCAGCTATGTTTCATAACTAGTATTTCAAATTATTTGGGTTTACTCACGACCCGGATGTTACTTTAATGTAATGCTCGGGTCAGATCGAGTATTACAGATTTTCAGATTAGGACGTTCTGGAGCTCATATGGAGAGCTAGATGGCAGTACCGTGTGGGTTTATTCCGCTATGTATTGAAGTTATATTGTTGTTGACTTTGGTACAAGTTAATTTCAGTATCCAGTTTTGATGTACTCTGATGTATTGTGTGTAAGTTAACAGATACAGCTTTTCTTTGTATAAATGCTATTATGTGATATTATATTTTGATCCACTGCGAATGTAAGATTCTGTATTTTGTTTTCTATTTCTTCTTCTACCTCTTTTCTTCTTAACCCAATCAATCTGGAATTTCCAACGTTCGGATGCTCGGCACTTCTACATTAAACGTATAAGTATTGAACTTTCGGGGTCGAAAATTTCGGGTCGTTACAATTGTTTACCCTTTCCATTTTCCCATTCATCTATGGATGGTAAGCGATGCTCATCTTAAGCTTGGTTCCTAAAACTTCCTGCAGACTCTTCCAAAACTCACTTGTGAACAAGGGATCTCTATCACCAGTTGTACTACTAGGAACTCCATGCAGCCTAACCATATTCTTTATGAAAAACCTCGCTAAAAAAGATGCCGTCCTGGTTGACATAACTGCAATGAAATGACTCTTGGTCAATCTATCCACTATGACCCATATACTTTCATTTCCTCTGTTCGACCTTGGCAACCCATCAATGAAGTCCATAGAAATAGAATCCCACTTCCATACTGGAATGTCTAAAGGCTGAAGCAAGCCACTTGGCTTTTGGTGTTCAACCTTTTCCTTTCGACAATTCAAGCACTGCTTTACACACAAGCAAATATCCTGCTTCATATCTTCCCAGAAGAAACTCCTCTTCATATCCTGATATATCTTAGTACCTCCTGGGTGCATGGTGATTTGAACGATGGCATTCCTCTAAGACTTCCTTTCTTATGTTTCCTATACTCGAAACACATAATCTTACTTTCTTCCTCAACCATCCATTCTGGACAAGACTGAAGTGTTTCAAGTCATCGCTCTGAGTTCCTTCCTTAAGCTTTCTGATCCGCTCAACTAGCATAGGATCTTCCATCTTCTTAGAAGCAATTCGTTCGATCAACACTGGTCCAACTTCTAAACAAGACAATGCAACCGTAACTCCACTAGACCCAGCCTCGGATCTCCACTGCACTTTGCAATCTGCTAGTGTTTCCAAGTCTTTCCACTCAGCAATCATCGCTAACACTGCATTCTAATGCTTTCTGCCAAGTTCATCTCCAACCTTGGTGCCCTTCCCTAATGTGTATTCAATCCCAAAATCATAAGCGGCTATAAACTCTAACCATCTCTGATGTCTCATATTCAGCTTCTTTTGAGAGAACAAATACTTCAGTTACTTATGATCTATATATAGCTCAAACCTCCTACCCAAAAGGTAACGTCTCCATATCTTCAAAGACATAAATCATATCAGCCAATTCCAAATCATGCGTGAGATATCTGACCTCATACGATCTAAGCTGTCTTGAAGCGTAGGCAATCACTTTAGCTCTTTGCATTAGCACATCTCCTAATCATGTTCCACATGCATTGGTATAAACCACCAAATCCTTATTCCACTCGAGAAAAACTAACACAGAGGCATGAGTCAATAAGTGTTTCAAACTCTAGAATGCTTTTTCACACTTATCGATCCACACAAATTTCACATCCTTCCTCGTCAGCTTGGTAATCGTGCTGCTATCCGTGAAAAATCCCTAATGAATCTTCGATAATAACTAGCCAACCCAAGGAAACTCTTTATCTCAGTTAATATCTTGCGTCTCTTCCAACTATCCACTGCCTCAATCTCAGTCGGATCTACTGACAACCCTCTCTCTGAGACTAAGTAACCAAGAAACTTCACTTTCTTCTTTCAGAAGTGACACTTCGAAAGCTTCGTTTTCGGCCGATGCCGCCTCATCTCAAGCACCACCTAAGATGAACTTCATGCTCTCTCTCATCCTTAGAGTAAATCGAGATATCATCTATGAAAACCAATACGAACCTATCTAAGCGCTCTTGGAAAATCCGGTTCATCAAATCCACCAAGAAAGCTGGCGCATTCGTCAGTCCGAACGGCATAACTATCCATTCGTATGACCATATCTGGTCCTGAACGTCGTTAAAGGTATACTATTATTTGCTACCTTGAGCTGATGGAACCTTGTTTCCAAATCCAACTGAGAAAATACCTTTGCTCCACTTAATTAGTCGAACAAATCATCAATCCTGGACAATGGATTTCTGTTCTTTATCATCCCTCATTCAACTTATGATAATCGATACATAGCCTCAACGATCCGTATGACTTCTTAGCAAACACTACTGCTGCACCCCAAGGCGAACTACTCGGCCTAACAAAACTCTTGCCTTCCAAATCTACCAACTGCACCTTCAACTCCCTCATCTCCGAAGAAGTCATCCTGCTCGACGGCCTACTCACTGGTTCTGCTCCCAAAACCAAATCTATCTGAAACTCAATGGCTAGCTTCGGTGGTAATCCAACTACAGGCTCAAAAACGCATGTGAATTCTCTAACCATGAAAACTCAACTCAACTCATCATCAGATTCCATAGCACCCAACAAAGCAAACATTTCACCGCCAAAACCTTCTACGGTAAAAATAATCCCGTCGCTACGATCATGGTGTCTAAGAGATATCTTCCTATCCTGGAAAAATATCCTAGCATCATACTCACTTAACCAATTCATACCAAGGATAATCCCGAACCCTACAAAATCAAACACATGCAAACTGCAAAACAAAAGTATGACCTAATAAGTGAAACTCTAACTAGTCATATGTCAACCCTAGAGTTGCATACCCTCCTATTGGATTCACAACCCATAAGGAGGTAACTAAATATGTGGGTTCAAAGTTAAGCTTATCCATCAAACATCTAGATATAAAAGAATGCAATGCTCCAGTATCAAATAAAATGCTAACAGAAATACCATAAATCTAAAGCGTTCCTCCCAAAATTGCCTTTCTATTCTCCTGGGTTGTTGGCTTAAAAGCAGTAGGCTTTAATGCAAACACCTTGCCCATACCATCTCTAACGGGCTCCTTGCATTGGTTCTTGTAATGACCGATCTGGTCACGGTCGAAGCACCTAACATTCTTTCCCTTAGCCACATCCTTTTCCTTTCCAGAACGGCACTAATTAGCAAAATGCCCCTTCTTGTAGCACTTATAATAGACAATCTCAGACTTCCATTTATTAGTTTCTCCACCCTTATGAGCACCTTTCTTAGGAAAAAACTTCCTCTTCTGGCTCTGCCCAACCTAGACCTCCTTAGCCTTGCTCTTCTCTAGAGAATCAGGAACCTCTTCTTACCTTATGGTCATCTCCATGACAATATCAAGGATCCCCAATGTGAGATAAAGTAGCCCTAGCCAACTCAGGCTTCAATACCCTGATGAACTTCTCATTCCTCTTCATCACTGTATTTACTGAAGCATACCCATACTGGGCCAACTCTTCAAACTTCTTGGTATACTCTACAACTGACATATCTCCTTGCTCTAACTCGGCAAACTGCTTGATCAGAGCTAATTGAGCCATAATAGACATGAATCTCTCCTGGAAACTTCTCTTGAAATCCTCCCAGGTCATTATCTCTTTATCCACCGTCATAGTCACACTATTCCACTTGTACAAAGCAGTTCCTCGAAATTGTCTAGATGCCAACCTCTTCTTTTACTCATCATTGATCCCTAAATCTGCGAAAATCCTTTCGCGGTGCAATAATCAGTTCTCCACTTTAATGACATCCTCCGAACCCATAAACGGTTTCCCTCCAACCTTAACATAATCACTACTCAGCTTAGCAAAATGGTTAACCACTGGAACTTCCAGAAACCCTGCTCCTACAACATTTCCTTCTAGCACTCCGGCTACAACTCCCGCCTACATCATATTCCTAAAAAACTTATACATAGCTTCCGTTTTGACTTGCGGGACCTCACCAACATTCTTAGCTTAGGCCTGACCTGTCCTCTCCCCACATTAGGTCGACATTCCCTTCGATGCTTCCCCTTCCTGGGTTAACTCTGCTTCTTCTACCATCCATATCTATATTCAATCTCATGAGGTAGAGAAAAGATAACCTAAGTAAAGATAGGGGAATAGAGATAAAGCTCATACTTATATATAACAAATACAAGTACGTTACTATAACGTTATACCAAACCCTAAACTTTCTCTAATTTCTTTGGATTTTGTTTTCAAAACCATTTTTAGTTAAAAAAATTCATAAACCTATGCTCTGATACCGAGTTATAACATACCATATATAGAGGTCAAAAACTAAGGGCTATAGATGTTGCAGTCATCCATAGTATTAACTTCTGGTGATGAAATACGGTGATGCTACTGTTATTCAGAATATCAAAAGCACTTGAATATGAACAAAATCGTAGATTTGCAAAAAAATTCAATTATATTAATTACATGTTAGACAAAGTCATATCCAAGTTACAAAATCCCAAAACATATCCCAAGCAATGATCAACTATAATTTACAACAATACACCAAGAGCGACATATGGCGATACCCCTTAGATGATTAAAGCAATATAGTCATATCTAACTTAATATACAGTGGAAACGCAAACAAATGAATTCCTAAAAAAGCTATTTGTCCGCCACCTACTCGTCTCCGTAAGATTTATTCATCGAGTGAAAACTTAAACCCTCCGTCTACTCAAATCAATTTTGAGAACACGAGAGTTTAATTAAAAATAAAAACTTCGAGTCAGACATAAAGTCTAGTATGAAGAATTCTGTTACATCTCGGTTTACTGATATTGAATGAGACTACGCCGCTTAGCGGAACGGGTTTCCCTTCACTAATATCCTTTTTCAAAACATATATTTTGCAAATCCTTTCCTGCAACCATACTAGTTAATCAAACCGATTATAATAATATAGCAAATTCAATTATGCTAAAAACAGGAAATAAATGGACTAACTATCTGAAATCTAGGCTAGTTGCCCTCAACTGGACTAACTATAGGAAAACTGATTATACCAAAATAGCAATATCTTTTACGCTGATAAATAGACTATCTATCCAAAACAGGTAAAAGGTGGACTAACTGTCCTTAAAAAGTAGCAAGGTCATTTATGCTAACAAATAAATTATCTATTCGCAAACTAGGTTGACTGCCCTAAACCGGACTAACTGTCTTCTGGGCCGACTGCCTTCAAAATGGACTAACTTTCCGAATTTAAATGGATTTACTATTTGAATTTTCTTTGGGTTAACTTCCCTTTTAAATTTTCCTTAAAACCTTTTCAAAATGATTTAGTCTGTCAAATCATAAATATACAAGGAAAATATGTCTTTAGCTTTGCTCTAAGCTACTTTTGTCATATTATATATACTTTACTCAAAATAATGTTGACGATATTCAATAAGGATTAACCATCCTTTTAAAATAAGTTAAAGTCCTTTATAACTTAAAACACTTAGGCTATTCATTATAATCTAAACCTTTGTTTAAAACCTTTAAACAACCTTTTCGAAATCATTGAAGTTAACTTCTTCGAAACCATTGAAATACGCTTCAAAAACATTGGATAACCTTTGCTTTCTTTTCTCCGAAAGCTTCAAAATATCACACATCCTCCGTTAAAACCTTTTAAATATTGCCTTTCAAAACCATAGGAAAAACCTTCCTTTTCAACCTTGTAAAAACCCTAGGGAACACCCCTTTCGAAGCCATTTATAAAAACCTTTCGAAATAGTCAAAACAATCATTTTGAAAGCAATTTGGGTTCAATTTAAAACATGTGGATACCTTTCAAAACCATTCGAAGTTAACTACTTTAAAGCTCCTTTTTAAAACGTTTCGATCAAAAACCATTGGATTATGCCTTCAAGTTGAGCAAAAGGATCAGAAAACCAATAGAGTCGAAAGCATCTGCTTTGAAATTATTTTTAAATAAAAAGGTGACGGTGTCGAAACCACCTCTTCGAAACCATTGGAAAGGTGGTAGATTTTAGAAAACAAAATAGTCCCTTCTAAACAATTTGGATCGAAAGTTAAGAAGCGGCAATTATAAGTTTTTACCTAAACAAGAGAGCAACCTAATCAAAACCATATCTTTTAAACCATTTGACTTAGTGGAAAGCAAATAAAGCCGAAAGCAACTTAGTCGAAAGCAAGCAGGCGCATTTTCCTTTAAAACCAAAACAATGCCTTATCCCTTTCGAAACCTCATGGTTTTGAGCCTATAGCTTTTTCCCTCTTCCAACTCACTACGTACCAGTTGCCTAATACCATATGCATTAGTTTCGACTGTGTCAGAAGGGGTGGGATAGAGGTGGAACCTAGGTTTCGAAGGAGACGAAACAATAAAAAGGCTGTTTATTTGTATTTTAGAACCATGTTTTTGTACCTAACCTGCCTTATTTGTCTAAATCTGATTGGTTGCTAGAATTTTCTTTTCAAAAGTGCTGCCACCTTTTTATATTTAATAATTTAAATATTTTTATAAAAAGCCCATTCACCTCTATAATTATATGAAACATTTAAGTCCCATACCTTAAATAATTTTATATAACCAATAAAACACTTAGAAAAAATCTTGAAAAATTCCAAAAAATCACTTTATATATGTTCTTTAACATATAAAAATTTTAGATCCAAAGAATTAATTATTTTCCTGTAAATAATTTATAGTCCAAAATACAATTTTCTTTACTAGAAAATTCATATTAAATCCACGAAAATTCAGAAAATTCTAAAAATTGAAACTCATCTCTAAAATATCTTTTTAAATCTTCATAAAAATTCGCAAGGCAATCGGATGTCATTTAATAAGATTTTCATCTCGAAACATGTTATAAAATATATATGAACATTCATAAATCATCAACAAGTGTGTGTGTGTGTGTGTGTATATATATACATATTCATTCTGTCATTCAAAAACACAGAAAATACTTGCAAAAATATTTGTATTTAATCTTAAAACCTAAACCAATAAAATTTGAGATGTAAACATTATTCACCTTAGTCTCCAAATTCCATCATCTTCAAGATATTTTCTCTTCGAAGTGCTTAAGTTTGATCGAAGTGGTTTTTGGATAACATATCTAATTCCGGTCTTTTTAAAACAACATTTGATAGCTTCTAATAAACTCAACCCCAATTCTTCAGGAAATAAACAGTCAAAGATAAGATCGAAAATAACCTTTAACCATTAGTGGACAGATTTTCTTATCATTTATCCTAGGAGAATGAAACAAGATTTATACATACAGTACAGGATCATCGGAGATGACTGTGTCATATGACTTACGTGTTTCTCCTAGATATTTTCAAATTTACATTTGAGTCCAAATTCGATAGTCGGTTATTTACTATCAAATAACAAACAACCACAAAGATTTACATTTCATTATGGAAATAACTAAGCCTCTAAAAATTAATTTTTCGTTTATTTGAAAACTTTATTAAACTTGATCCTTAGGTTGTTTTGAAACATTATTCCCAAACTCCTTACATCCCTTTTATACTTATGGAGACCAAAACTATCTTATTGGTATGAGTATATTTATAAAAATTTACAAAAGTTTTCTTCTTTCAAAACTCCATATTAAATGCCTAAATAAATTCCATATAAAACATTACTTCCCATGAAACCAACCCAGTATCCTTTATCAAATATTCTTTTTAAAATAAACTCATTTCATAATTCAAATAACTTGTAAACTTCCAAAATAATTTATAATTCACTTTTACGAACTCCAAGTTAATTTAAGGAAACCTTTATAGGAAAATTATATACCTTGAAGAATCATTTTCGCTTTTCCTCAATTCAAGGTCTCTTTAAGAATTAAAAAAAACTTATGTCATAAACTTTCCTTATCTAAACAGACTTCCAAAATAAATTTAATCAATAAGACCCTTTCGATAACAATCAATTATTTAAACACCTTTAAATAACTAAGTTACCGTTTACATTCTTCGTTTAGTTTCTTTAAACCTCATTTAAAATAATAACTTTAGAATGCCATTAATAATATTTAAACTAACTTTAGATATTATTATTACACTAGTATTTTAACTCATAACAATATTAATAAAATAAATAAATATTTTTTTCAAATATTACAAGTGTAACAATTTGTTAGCCTTAAAATAATGTAATTGTAATAATTTATTAACCTTTGGATAATATTAACATGGTAATTAACTAACCCAATAAATATAATTAATTAACTAAAATAATTGTATTAAAAAAATATTAACTAAAATAAAATTAGAAACATTTTTAAACAACTTAAATACTCTTAAAATAACTTTAATTAATAAATAATTTAGAACTATTTTTAATAAATATTAAAATAACTTTTAAAACAATAATGAAATATTATTTTAAATAGACTTAAGAATCATATAAATGAAATGATTAACTTTAAAACATTAGTTATTTATCTCTAAAACATTATTAATAAATAACTATCATCGGAACCTTATTAATTAATAATAACTGGCTTTAAAGTAACCTAGATTCTAGAATAAAATTTTCTAATTTAGAAAGTAGCATAGCGACCACTATGGTACTTAAACAAGTTACCCATCCATTAAATACAACTTTGTAATATATTACACTTTGTATTCACATAGGTAGATGTATGTGTAAATTAAATCCATATTTAACAAATCAATTGCTAAAATAATAATTATCCAACGTTAATCAACTTGAAGGCACAAAAGTGTCTATACCAATCTAATAGCAGAACGAGATTTATTTCTGCTAAATAAATATCTAAATTTAAACTATCCGGTTATTAATAGCAGAATGATGATTTATTCTTCTAAATAAATGTGCAATTAATTTATTTAGCAAAATGGTGTATTATTTCACAAAATGGATGCCCAATTACCATATTTAGTTCAATTAACTCAATGGTATTTTATTTGGACAAATAAACATTCGTAATTAAGGTATATAGATTTAAACGACTTTATTAATTAAAATAATGTAATTTTAAGTCCTATCCGTTTTCATATGTCATAAATTTATACTTATCCAAGGCTATTAATAAGTGACACTACAATATTTTACTCATCAATACGAGTCCATCGCACAAAACCAGAGGTTAATCGGATTTCAAACGTGTAAGTTATCACCATTTGAAATTTTACTAACTAAACTTATATATAATTAAATAATTTAAATCAAGTTTTCTCACCAATTCCTATATGCACCAATCCCATCCAAACAAACACATCCACACCCGAAATGCACAGCACCTGTCTTCTTCCCTAATCCGCTTTAGTTCCTCCATTCACCATTAATGTGCACACGTGTGCACGTGCATAACAAATCCTCATCTCAGTTCAACTAGCCAGCCACGCCACCATGCTCTTCCACACGAGCTCCACCCTCCGGCACCACCCACCTTACGACAGAAGCCAAAGGTCAAAGTGCACCCATCCAAACCATGTTTAGATTGAAAATAAAATGTGAAAACTTTATGTTTCGATCTCCACCAAAATTGACCACAAGGTAGCACTCTCCAAGCCCGACAACACGCCATCTTCTGATTCTCTCATCGTTGCTCGAGTCGCCGGAAAAACCAAGACCTAACTTTCAACCACCGTCGATCGTCGACGCCAAACCTTACCGAACTTCCACCAAAAATACTAGATCAACATGCAATCACAATGGCACTAGCATATCATGCACATGCAAAGAAATCTGAGACATCACACATTAACAAACTTAAATGTTGAAATGGATATAACGGTAAATCCACATGGCCATGAACAAGCCTTCGAAACATCAATTGAATTTTATTTAGAATGTGTGATTCAACACAAACAGGGACTGGCAACATATACCTTAAGTCCAACCCAGTTGAGAACATTGGATTGGAATGAGACCTAGAATAATCATTATTCCATTCCACCTTCTCTAAACAATCTTTATTCAAAGAAACTCGACAAACTTCATTATGGAGCTTGGCTGAAAAATTGGTTGAAGCGAGACTAGAGTTATCATCCTCCCATTCAACCTCTTTCCACCATTTTTTAAATCCCTTGATTTGTCAAAGTTGAGTGGTTGTTTTAACCTCAAGAGGAGTGATTTCAACAAAGGATAGTCCATAATATGCAACCGTTCGAGTTGTGGAAAAGTAAGAGAATGGACAACTATTTTTTCCAATTTATCCATATCGTACAACTGGAACACCTCAACTGAAGGAAAGGTTAAAACTTGTGGGTCCACGTCATTATTAGTCGCAATTTTCTGTGACGACCCGGAATTTTCAAGTATTAAAAAAAGAATATTTAATTGATTTTAAATATTCAATAGAGTAATTTTAACTTGAATTCAAGTACCACTATTTATCTGATAATTTAATTATTGAAGTAAATCATTGGAAGTTGAGCTAAATGTTGAATCTGGAGTTTTAAGCTGGATAAAATAATTTGAAGGCTTGTAAAATTCATATTAATAATACTAGAGAGGATGTTGGACGAATTTTCACCACCGACCAAATCCATCCCTAGCCGAACCAGGGAATCACCGGTCCAACTCCATCTCCCAACCGGACCATCAACCCAACGAACCAGCCACACCGGACAAGCTCCCTACAGGCTGAACCAAGTGTTTCTCCTCTACTACCGAACCACCTCATGACCGAACCAATGCACCACCAAACCAACTAAACTCCCACCGGACCGTCTCCACTCCATGCTCACCGAACCAACCTCTCTTCCCGTGCCACCGAACCAAGGACTCGCCAAGCCAACTCACTGCCGAACAACTCATTCCAAGCCACCGGTCCAGAAGCCCTCTCCTCCATGCCGAACCATCTCTCCACTTCCATGCCGAACCAAACATCTATTCACCCACTACCAAATGAACCTCCGGACCAACCACTCCAAGCACGACTGAACCAAGCTCCGCCGAACCAAATATGCCAGGCCAAGATCGCTTCAGCCCAGGCCCACCAGCAGCTATATACATCCAAGACCCCTGCCCCCAGCCTCACTCTATAAATAGAGGGGCAGGGGTACAACAATGGCAGACAAGTTTGAGAGCTCAAGCACGGAAGGAACTTTCAAACAACTTTCATATACTTGTATACAAAGCTTTGTACTTGTAATCTGAAAGAAAAGAGAGAATAACATATAAAGTGGACGTAGGCACGTTCTGGCCGAACCACTATAAATCTGCGTGTCTTTTACAGTTTAGCCCCTGTTTTTTATATATTTGCATAAATCACCCAAACCGCTAAGAACAACATAAAATCAACTAAATCATACAACTTTGAGGTGTTTGTCCATTTTTTGTGCAAACATTTTTGGTGATTTCATTGAGAGCTTCGAACCCGAAGCTTCAAGCTTCCCCCACTCAGCCTTCTTCCTAACAGCATCGCTTGGTGCCTGGACAACATGATTTCCAGGCAGAGAAAGGGAAAGAACATCGCAACTAGCAGCATTCCGGATCCAGTAATCACAGATCAAGAGAATCATCCCATTCCAACAGCAGTACCGAACGAGGATCAGACAAACCCGACAGCCCCTGCCACAGGACAACCGGCAGCAATTACTAGGGCAGATCTAGACAGAGTTGTGGCTGAAGTAACTAACCGCTTCACATCCCAACAAGAAGCTTTGGTGGACCAACTCATGTCACGCTTAAGGGATGCCGAAGAATCCAACCGCAACACTGAATCATGGGGTGAGTCTCAATCTGGAGGATCTCGGAGACAAAAAAGGTCTTCCCTCTTCGAGGAAGTTATCAACAGGAACAACAATGATAGGGGTCGCGCCCGGAATCAGCCCGAACTCCGACTCGAGGAAGCGCTTGGAACCGAACCCAATGGGGGAGGCACCAGACGAGGGTCGGATGTAACTGAGCCAGTCATGCCGCCTAATCATAGAAACCCCGCTGAACGGAGCCGAGCTAGAACCCAGCCCGAAGTTGACCCCATGGAAATGCTCGAAACAGAACCCCACAGGGGAAGATCAAGGCAGGGGCCAACTGTAGCTGGTCCTAGCATGCATTCGAGCAGCCAAAGACAACCACTGGATAACGTGAGAAGTGATAGACTATACCATCCCTACAGGTCATCTGGACGAGATCGATCCCGCAGGGAAGAACCAAGCTCTTACTTATCCGCTCCAAATTCTGATGAAAGAATGGCACGATTATTCAGGGAATGCGTCCGACGGGAGCAAAGGGATCAAGGGATAGGCGCTAGGGTAACCAGCCCTTTCACCCGCGACATCGAAACCGCCATCACCCCTCGAGAATGGAAAATGCCGACGATGGAACCGTACAAGGGAACTTCCAACCCCGTTGTACACTTGCAGAGATACACACAGCATATGCTCATGAGCGGAGCAACGGAAGGAGTGTTGTGTAAATGCTTTCCGCTATTCCTAGCAGACCTAGCTATCTCCTGGTTCTGCCATCTACCCCAATGATCTATCAGCTCATGGGAGATGTTGAAAGAAAAGTTCATTAGCCAGTTCTGCATTCATGTGGAACAACCCAAGGATGCTTATTCTCTATCTACTGTCAAACAGAAATCCGGAGAGACACTGCAACAATATCTAACCTGGTTCAACGCCGCAGCGGCCGCAGTCCAAGATGCCGATGAGAAACTCACCCTAATGGCCCTCTGTAGTGGTGTGCACCCAGATACCAAGTTTGCTAGAAGACTAACTAAAGAAAAACCAGCTACCTCGCCCGATTTCTTCCATGAAGCTGGGAAGTACATGAGACTCGAAGAGGCTGCCACTGAAAGGCAGACAGGACCACAGGCTAAGACGGCTCATGGAAACGCCCCCGCCGCAGCGAAGGACATTCGGAGAAACGACTCCAGTGACAATGCAGGGGGCAAGAAGGGAGAAAAGCGCTTGTACCGACCAGGACCGAGATTTGACGCTTACACTCCCTTGAATGAAACAGTCGAGAACATCTTCCTGGCCACCCAGGATGAACTTACATACAAGCTCCCCCCGTACAAGAAAGAGTCAGATCGCGCAATCCAGTCCGGAAAATTCTGCCGTTTCCACGAGTCTCATGGGCACGATACCAATGAATGCCGCCATCTCCGAGACCTAATTGAAGAACATATCAGGAGAAAGAGGCTGGAACGCTATGTAAAGGGCCATGACAGGACTCCAGCTCCCGCCAAGGAAAACCCAGGGCAGCTCCACCCAGAGACAGGCGGAGGAAATCACAACACCAGCGGTTCCAGCCAAGAGAAGATAGTGGTCCGTACAATATCAGGAGGGCCACACATCGCCGACAAGAGCTGGGCAGAAATGGAAAGATATGGAAACTCACTTAGAAGCTAGGGAGACTGCGTCAATTCTGTTATGGAAGAACGCCACCCTAAGCGGAAGGAAAATAATGACATCACATTCAGTGGGTGCGACCTAGAAGGAAGGCAATACCCTCATATGGATCCTATGGTCATCTCTGCCTGGTTCGGCCCAGCTGAAGTTTTTCGAATCCTAGTAGACACTGGAAGCTCAGTGAATATTCTGTTCAAGCATGCTTTCGACAAAATGAAGCTGTCAATGAAGGACGTGTCTCCCTGCAACAAACCGCTACATGGTTTCACTGGAGAAGCAAAGATGCCCCTCAGACAATTGGATCTCTTTGTTGAATTGGGAAGTCATCCCCGCTCCGCCATTCAGAAACAAACATTCGTGCTAATAGACAACCACTCGGCCTACAATGCCTTTTTGGGAAGACCAGCCTTGTCCGACTTCCAAATTGTCCTCGCCCCATGGTGCCTGAAGATGAAGTTCCCAACGGATAATGGAGTGGGAGAAGTAGAAGGTGATCAAGACGCCGCTCGGGACTGCTATGTAACCGAACTTCGCAATAATCGCATGGGAGATAAAGGGAAAAATGCAGAGACTATTCTCTGCATGAAAAGCTTGGAAGCATAGCAACTAAAGAAAGCCCCTCCTCTTTGGTATACCAGTGATCCTTTCAATGAATTAGACCCCAGGGACAAAGAGGAGGAGGCCACCGCCGAGCCTGCAGAGGCTATGGAATTCGTATCTGTAGACAAACGCGACCCAAGTAAACTGCTGAGAGTCGGATCTCAGTTAAAAAGAGAATTAAAGAATCAACTCATTGATTTTCTTCGCCACAACATGGATGTATTTGCATGGACGCACGCTGATATGACTGGAATCTCCCCAGACATAGCATGCCACGCACTAAACATCGATCCTACCAAGGTACCGGTAAAGCAAAAGAAGAGAAGTATGGGGGCAGAACGATCAGCAGCCCTCGAGGAAGAAGTAAAGAACTTACTTGCCAATGACTTCATACGTGAAGCCATCTACCCGGAATGGATCGCCAACCCGGTACTGGTAAAGAAAGCTAATGGGAAGTGGCGAACATGCATCGATTTCTCCAACTTAAATGACGCTTGCCCGAAAGACTGCTTCCCACTCCCCCGAATCGACCAACTCGTGGACAGCACTGCCGGACACGAACTTTTATCCTTTATGGACGCATACTCAGGATATAACCAGATCCCTATGCACGCCCGCGATCAAGACCACACTAGCTTCATCACTGACCGAGGATTGTACTGCTACAAGGTAATGCCATTTGGACTTAAAAACGCCGGAGCTACTTATCAGCGCCTCGTCAACAAGATGTTTGCTGAACTGATAGGACGAACTATGGAAGTTTATGTGGATGACATGCTGGTAAAATCGAGGAAAGCCAACGACCATATAAACCACCTGGACGAGATGTTTCAAGTACTTCGCCAATATGGAATGAAGCTGAACCCTCTAAAGTGCTCCTTCGGATTATCATCGGGAAAGTTCCTGGCATCGTTCATGCCAGGGGGATTGAAGCAAACCCCGAACAAGTCCGAGCTTTACAAGATATCAGGACACCATCTACTCGAAGATAGATGCAAAGCCTAAACGGGAAAGTGGCCGCCCTGAGTAGGTTCATCTCTAAAGCAACCGACAAATGCATCCCTTTCTTCGAAGCTCTAAAGAAAGACAAAGGAAAGTTCGAATGGACTGACGAATGCTCGACAGCCTTCCTTAACTTAATCGGACACCTCCAGAGACCACCGGTACTTTCAACTCCAAATGAAGGCGAGGAACTATACCTATACCACGCTTTGAGCGCCGCTTTGGTAAGAGAAGACAACCACGCGCAGCGACCCGTATACTTTGTAAGCAAGAGATTCACAAGGGAAGAAGTCAGATACCCTAAACTTGAAAAGCTAGCATACTGTTTGCTTATTACGTCACGGAAACTGCGACACTATTTCCAGTCTCATTCCATCAGAGTTTTAACCGATCAACCGCTAAGGCAAGTGCTCCATCGCCCCGACACTTCTGGGCGATTACTTAAGTGGTGCATCGAACTAAGTCAATATGATATCACTTACCATCCTCGCACCGCTATCAAGGGGAAAGCCATAGCTGATTTCATTGCCGAATTCACTACTAGCGAAGGTAAGGACCAATCTGAAATAGCAGAAGATATCAAGTGGAATCTCTTCGTAGATGGAGCATCGAACGAACAAGGCTCGGGGGCAGGTGTTGTGATAATCACCCCCAGGTGAAAGAAGCTGCACTACGCCCTAAGATTGGAATTCGCTGCCACCAACAATGACGCAGAATACGAAGCAGTGATAGCCGGATTAGAACTTGCATTGGAAATTGGAGTCAGTTCTTTATGTCTCCGTAGTGATTCTCAACTTATTGTAAATCAAATACTGGGAGAATTCCAGACTCGAGGAGAATGACTCACAGCGTATCTAAAGAAGACCAGGCTACTGCTTAATCAATTAGATCACTATTTAATCAAACACATTCCCCGAGAAGAGAATCAAGAGGCCGACGAACTAGCAAAACAAGCTAGCATGAAGAGCATCACTATTTTCGGAGCATTAACCATCTCAAAACAGCTGGCACCAAGCTTCGAGCAAGTAAATCTGATAGCTGCAACCGAAGAAGAAACATGGATGACCCCTATCCGAGAATACTTACAAAACGGCACCCTACCCGACGGGCGAAATGAAATTAAGAAAATTCTAAGGAAAGCTTCCCGCTACACAATGTAAGAGGGCATCCTCTATCGGCGCGGCTTCTCTAACCCCTTATTGAGGTGCGTTGCTGGAAGAGAAGCCAAGGAAATTCTATCCAATATCCATTAGGGAAGTTGTGGAGACACACCGGAGGGTAGACCCTAGCAAAAAAGATACTCCGATATGGGTATTTTTGGCCCACTTTAAACAAAGATGCCTTAGACTTCGTCAGAAGATGCGACAGATGTCAGAAATTTGCTAAGATTCCTCGACTACCAACCAATGAAATTGCTCAGATGACCAGCCCTTGGCCCTTCGCAATATGGGGAATTGACTTAATTGGCGAACTGCCGATGGGCCGAGGTGGGGCCAGACATGCTATAGTGGCAGTTGACTATTTCACCAAATGGGTGGAAGCGGAGCCTCTGAATAAAATATCTTCAACTAAAGTTATCAACTTCTTGATCAAAAATGTTCTGTGCAGGTGCGGGGTTTCACTCAGAATCATATCAGACAACGGGCCTCAATTTGACAGCGAGGAATTTGCCGACTGGTGCCAAGAGCACGGAATTCATAAGGGCTTCTCATCCGTAGCTTATCCCCAGGCAAATGGACAAGTCGAAGCTGTCAACAAGATTCTCAAGACTCTAATCAAGAAGAAGCTTGAAAAGTCAAAAGGTGCTTGGGTGGACGAACTTCCTACAGCACTATGGGCCTACCGCACTTCTTTCAGAACATCAACAGGGCATACTCCGTTCTCTTTGGCATACGGATCAGAGGCCATGCTCCCAGTTGAAACTATTGTACCTTCCCACCATAGGATCCACTACAACCCAGAAAAAACGAAGAACTCCTCCACATGTCTTTGGATCCAATTGAGGAGAGAAGAAATGATGCAGCACTCAAAGCAGCAGCTCACAGACAAAAAGTGGCAGCACTATACAACTCCAAAGTCAAACATCGCAGCTTACAAGAAGGAGATCTTGTCCTTAAGCGAATCTTTCCGCGCCCAGGAGCGCTGGATCCAATCTGGGATGGACCATATGTAATTCATAAAGATCTCCACAACGGAGCTTATATTTTGTCAACAGTGGATGGAGAGGTGTTCCAGAGGGCATGGAACATCCAACACCTCCGTCGATACTTTTCTTAACTTGTACTGCCCATATGAAGTGAATTAACAAAGAGAATCAGTGGACGTAGGCATTTTCGTGCCGAACCACTTTAAAAAACTTGGCTCTTGTTAACTTGTTCCTTTATATCTTGGCAACTTGTTAAGCTTTATCCTTTGCTGTTGAACAAAATCCTTTGCAGATGACATTTCAATTCAGAACTTCACAACACAACTCCACCTGGACAAAATCTAACAGGTACGCTACGATCCTACGCCCTCGCCAATGAGACACTTTGCTCCGGTATCCCTCTACCGCGAGTTAACTCATTGTTTGCTTCGGCCCTTAAAGCCGACTGTAATAAGCCGAGTATAAGCCACAGAGAAGGCCGATTATGCCATGGCAGCTCATTACAGCGATTCGGCTCGCCGGCAACTGTGAACCGATCATAAGCCCCAACATAAGGTTTGGCCAGCCAGGGGCAGTTCACAGTTGACGATCGGCCCCCACGCTAGCCGGCCACAGTAAATCGAATAATACCCACGATTACGGGCCATAATGGCCCGGGTAGTTACTGTGCGCGATCGACTCCGATGTGTCTTAAGTGCGGCTGTGGTAAAAAAGAAAACTCCCCGCAGAGGAGTAAGATGGGTGACAAATGTCTCCAAGACCCACAGCTAGGGAAAGTGACTACAAAACCCGTTTGCCACGAACTTAAGCACATCGACAGCCTTCCGTGACTGGAAGTTTTACTTTTCCTATATTTCCATTTCATTTAAAACTTTTCTCCCATTCTCCGTAACGGTGCTTGAAAGTACAGGACATGAAATAGGGAACGCTCGCTAATGGGAACAGAAAATTACAATCGGATGACGAGACACTCAACAGCATTCCGTGCTTAGTCTTACAGGGCGCGCAAAGTTGCCGTCCACAGCCGAAACATGAAGGGCGGTACCTTCTACTTTTATACATTAATGCATAGCTGCAGTTCATATTCACACATCACATTTACGTTGCAAAATGAGAAAATTATACTTTAAGAAAAAAACTTAGCATCAGGCATAGTCAAGTCACTAGTAACATACATAGTTACATCACTTACACAGCACAACAAAATAGCGATAACATTCCAAGGAATCAGCTTATGTTATGAAATTACATAAAGTCATTCACCACAAACAATATTATTACAGTCACGTCAATGTTTTGGACTAACATAAACATCGATAAAAGTAAATCAAAAGGTGACCGAATCCGGACAAGGAACCAGCTACGTCCGCACCTCACCCTCATCCTACCAACTCTCCAAGCCTACTTAGACGCAGGGTCGGAGCTCCCAGCATGCTTATCAGAAGTCCCACCTGTCCAATTCAGAAGAGGAATCCATTAAATAAACAGTAAACGATCAGGTTATGAAAACCTAAAGAGAAAAGAGAAACAAAAGGGAAAACTCACCAACACCCGCTTCTTGGTCCTCATCCCCCAACTGCACATCGGCTTCCTCCGCAGCAAGTAGCCGCATCCCCTCCTTCACCGCTATCTTCTCCTCCTTTGAGAACTGGGCGGTAACCATATCCATCCTGAATGCCGCTCCACCTTCCTTATCCGCATCGGCCTTGGCCTCCTCCAAAGCCCGAAGATATATCCTAGCCATGATCCGGGGATAGTCATCCATCCAGGATAGATTACCCTGCTTCCAGGTACGGAAGTACATATCCTGCAACACCAAAAACACAGAAAAGCACAATATTAGACCAAGGAGGCGCAGAGATGCAAACAAACAAGGTTCATTCGGCATTCTCAGTATAAGATTTATTCGGCATTCCCAATACCAGGGTCCATTCGGCATTCTCAGTATAAGGTTCATTCGGCATTCTCGGTACAAGGTCAATTCAGTATTAAACTCTTTTAGTTCATTCGGTAAAACGAAGTAAATCGAAGAAGACATTCGGCAGTCACCTGATTCGGCAGATTCACTGATTGGTTCGGCAGGAAGTTCTGATCCGGATAGCTCGTTCGGTAGGGAATAGCAGAAGCCCTAGGCCCATACTTATAGGGGAAGGTTGGATAACCGGACCAGCCGGTTCGGCTCTCAGGCCGAATATGGTCGATAAATCAAAACAAAGCACGACATATGTTAAACATATGCCCTACTTTGGGGGGGCAAGTGTTGGACGAATTTTCACCACCGACCAAATCCATCCCTAGCCGAACCAGGGCATCACCGGTCCAACTCCATCTCCCAACCGGACCATCAACCCAACGAACCAGCCACACCGGACCAAGCTCCCTACAGGCCGAACCAAGTGTTTCTCCTCTACTATCGAACCACCTCATGACCGAACCAATGCACCACCGAACCAACTAAACTCCCACCGAACCGTCTCCACTCCATGCTCACCGAACCAACCTCTCTTCCCGTGCCACCGAACCAAGGCCTCGCCGAGCCAACTCACTGCCGAACAACTCATCTCCAAGCCACCAGTCCAGAAGCCCTCTCCTCCATGCCGAACCATCTCTCCACTTCCATGCCGAACCAAACATCTATTCACCCACTACCAAATGAACCTCCGGACCAACCACTCCAAGCACGACCGAACCAAGCTCCGCCGAACCAAATATGCCAGGCCAAGATCGCTTCAGCCCAGGCCCACCAGCAGCTATATACATCCAAGACCCCTGCCCCCATCCTCACTCTATAAATAGAGGTGCAGGGGTACAACAATGGCAGACAGGTTTGAGAGCTCAAGCACGGAAGGAACTTTCAAACAACTTTCATATACTTGTATACAAAGCTTTGTACTTGTAATCTGAAAGAAAAGAGAGAATAACATATAAAGTGGACGTAGGCACGTTCTGGCCGAACCACTATAAATCTGCGTGTCTTTTACAGCTTAGCCCCTGTTTTTTATATATTTGCATAAATCACCCAAACCGCTAAGAAAAACATAAAATCAACTAAATCATACGACTTTGAGGTGTTTGTCCATTTTTTGTGCAAACAGAGGATAAAACTTTTAAAATTGAATTTGAAAGCGTTTTGTTAAGTTTTCAAATTTTATATCGTTTAAATTGAATTTAAAAATAGCTTTCCGAGGCATAGTCCCGGAATTCGACGAAACCAGTTCCATTGGATCCGTAATATTGTATTATTATCGGATTTCAATTTTCATAGTGAATGGAGTTGTTGGGTGAGCGTACGGTTTACAAACGCGCTGAAATTCTATCGAAAATTCAATTTAAATAATTTATATAAATAAGTTGACCGATCAATTAACCTTCACCTCAAAACTTTTTCGTGCCTCTGTAGCATGTGGGTGAAACACGCAACTGTCTTCTCGTGTTTCCCTTTTTCTTGACATAGTATAGGCATACCATTTCAAACGAAACCAAATCATTCGAAATGGCAGAACGAAGATTCATGTGTTCCAGAAAATAAATTAAAAACCTAAATCAGAGCCGATTAAGCTATTCAATAATAACCTAGGCTCTCCATGCTTTTTACTCCTCAATCAAAATCGAACCAGAGATGGCCGAACTCGTCGTTACGAAGGGAAGAGGGGTGGATCACGAATTCGAATTGAATTCGATTCTTCAGTGCGAGGGTTTGCGTTTCAGGTGAACCGTGAGTGGGGTCGCGAAGCTTTGCGATGGCATGGAGCTCGAGATCTAGGGCAGAGGTATAGGGATTCACGCGCATGGCCGATTGCAAGGCCATGGAGAGAAGGGCGACTAGTAGATCGTGTGCGTGAAGCTCGCAAAATCTGGGTGGCTCGGTGGCGTCTGAAAGTTGGGGTTGCGCGAATTCAAGGAGGCGGCGGCGGCTACAAGCGGCGGCAACGCGACTTCGGCTAGGGTTTCGTGAATGATGTGGGAGGCGAGTCGATGGAGGCGGCGCTGTGGGGTTCGTTTGAACAGTAAGGAGGCCTGCTCGTGATGGTTGAGAGTGATTGGCAGTGAGGTATATTTGTTAACCATTTAATTTCAAATTTTGAATCTAATTGAAATTTTATGTTTATAGGTTAGAAAGGAATATTTGGAAATTCTTTTTCAATTAAAAAAAATATATATTGTACCTGTATATATGTATGTAGGTTAGGCAGTGCATAGATATATATAAAATTTTGGAAATAGATAGGAATTTAAATGTTAAAAAGGAATTTATAAAAATTAGATTTTTAAAATCTATATAAATGAAATTTTGTTTTAGGTGAATGAGTTTTAAAGTAGATATATATATATATATATATATATATATATAAATGTAGGATCATATCTTCACCAACCTGTTATTGTTAAAATATATTAAGAAGATTAACTAAAGTAATTAACTTATTTAATCATTTGGTTACTAAAATAATCTGTTAAAAGGAGAATTAGTTAAATTTAAATTTAATTGTTTAAAATGAAATTTATGGTTAATTTAATTATCAAATGGAAATTTAAATCGCTCAATCGACTCGCATATCAATAAAACATCTGATGTTTTTACAAGGTTTGAAATCGAGAAATCAAATCAAGAATGAAGTGGGTTGCAAATGTAAAGGGAGCGGTGAGTTAATCTCACTCAGTTAATTTTATTTAAAATTTAAATGATTAAATTTAAATAATTGTTTGAATGGTTGAGATTGATTGTTGTGCTATAGTAGGGTAAATTTTGGAATTTACATATTATTGTGCTAACATCTTTGGATGCAGGGAAAACAGGTTGGAGGGATCCAACTGGATCCCTCACATTTATTATTAATATTCTCTGTTGTGATTACTTGATATTCTATGATGAATATACTGGAATATTGGATGTATGGTCTGATTGGATATATTTGAGTAGAATGAATTACCAGAAATATATAAATTGAATTCTGGAAAGAAAATAAAGGAAGTAAATTTGTAAACGTAATAATCCCAACAATTTAATAAAGGAAGAATGAATTGAAAAGAAATGGAAGTATGCTAAATAATAATAAATAACTTCGAGTATGAAAAGAAAGGGGTTTGAATAAACAGTGATTTAATGAATTGTAAAATCAAGTGATATTAATTTAAAGGAAATAATAATTATTTTAAACTCAAGTTTTAGATTTATTTAAAAGAATCAGAAGTAAACTAAAAATCTAAATTGGTATTTCAATTAAAGGTATTCTAAATCTTAATTAAGGAATAAATCTGAATTAAAGGATTTTTGAATAAATGAAGTAAACCGGAAATCAATTTGGAAATTGATTCAAGTGTTTGAAATTGAATATTCGGAAGAATAAATTCAAGTTGGGAATTTATTAAAGGAAAGAGAAAAATTTGTTTTAAAATAAATAGTGATTTATTTTTAAAGACGGTGAAGAAAAGTATATTTCTCTGGATAGCCAAGTATGTTTTCAAAGTATGTTCTTGGAAATTCATTATTTCTAAATGTTAATATTTTAAAGTAAATTCTAAAGTAAGTAATTTGTCAATCTATTATCGTAATAATTATTTAAAGAATGATTTGGGATTTTGTTTAAAGAGGAAGCTCTAATGTCTAGTTATAAAGTAACCTTATTTTAGTTATTTCTAGAGTATTATTTTAAATTAAGTACTAAAGTAATTTTTCTATATTAAATGTTAAATATATTTTACAATAAAGTGTTTTTAAATTATTTAAAAATCTAGAGTTGTGCTTGGTGATTCCAGTGGAAATAGAAATACTTGAGATTTATTCTGAGAAAGGCAGATAGTTTTGAAAATGGTTTTCTAAGGAGTTTGAAAGGTGAAAATATATCTTGTAAAGATAGTTTGAAATAAATAAATAATTTGGGAAATTATTTATTAGTTGATGGTTGTTTGTGAATATTAATTGATAGTTAAATAACCGACTATCAATATTGGCCAAATGCGTTGATCGTTTCGAAGAGACCGGATCGAGATTAATTTCTCGAAAACCACTTCGATCCGGTTTGTACGTTTTGTGAAAAGAATTTGGATTCGAAGATGGAGCAGTAAAGTGCAAGGGCTAGTCGCTACTAATCCTGAGGATATTTCCAAAATGGATGTAGTAGGAATAGTGCCTTCGGTTCCGTTCGAACCCGGGACGGACTTGTATGGATGAATGCTTGCGAAACATCGTCAGGTGGACGATGGGCATTCTAAGGAAAATTGTTCTAAAAAGGTAACGCATAGCCTCAAGCCTCATCAAATGGGAATGACTGAAAATCAGGGGTTATGCAGCAAGGCTAGGTGGGTAGCACCCAAGCAGGGTGAGGTCATTCCAGTCTAGATGTCCCTTTTTATTTTCGGCTTAGTGGGCGGTTGCTGATCCCAACCGCGGGGTGATCTCACTCGGGACTGTCCAGTAAGGGATAGTTCCGGCCTTGTGTTGCAGGGGAGCGGGCGTGCTCCTCGGTACGGTGATCTAGGCCCCGTACTGTGACAGGTGGTACCCCAGTGCCTAGTCATTGTTGGAAATCCATTCTCCCTACGAGCCTTGTACGAGTTTTGTTTGTATTACCCACTCTGTGGCTAGTAGCTGGAATTTAATAGATGTAACAATTTCGGCTATTTTATAAGTATTTGTATATAGACCCTATTATAATATCAGAGGATTTCTATAAAAATTGTTTTAGCTATCGTAAGGTAAAAACCCGACATGTTTATTTGTGGCGTGGTCTTACGAGATGCTTTTGTTTTCAAAGGATTTTGAAACTCTAATAATCAACTGGGTGTGATTTTCTCACGCTGGTATTCCAAACTGACTCGGGTGTTATTTAACTGTAATGCTCGGGTCAGACCGAGTATTATAGGATACAGGAGGTGCTGTGGAGCTCAGGTGACGAGCAGGATGGCGATACGTATATCCGTACTTGTTTATGTATATTTTCCACTGTTGAGTTGTTGTGTATCCTTTGTATTGTATTGATGTGAGCTGTGACTGATGTACTCTGATGATGTAATGTATGTAAACAGATATATTTGATTTTGAAATTATTTACTATCTATTATATTTTATTCCGCTGCGATGGTTAGATTCTGATGTTGATTTTGTTTTCTCTTCTTCTACCTCTTCTTCTTAAACCCAAATGGTTCGTATTTCTTTACAACTTGAGTTGATTTTTGTAGAATAGTGTTGACTCAAGAGGTACGGATTTGTGGGTCGTTACACTTGGTATCAGAGCGTAGGTTGGTGATAACCTTGGCTCTGGTGGGGATTACTCATTGAATAGAGTCCATAAGTACTCTAGAATAAGTTTGAGAGTATTAATAGATATGAGTGCGTAATTGTTAGTGAATATAAAATTGTTTTTATATTGTGTTGATTTATCGGTTGAGTGTTTATGGATTCTGGTCGATGTGTGGGACGCCATGTCATCGATAGGGATTTCTAAACTCTTGAACAAGATAAATCGACACGGTATTGTTTTAACTAGGGTAAATGAAATAATTTTACCCAAATTTATTTTATGTATATAAAAGAAAATGATTTTCTTAATTATTATAGCTTTACATGGATGTTTGGATGATAGAAGTGATAAATATTAAATTATTATCATTGTAAGATAATTGAATAAAGTTTGAAATAATAACTAAAAATTAAGGAATAAATTAACATAATAGATGAAATTTATGAATGTGATTCATAATAGGATAAGGAATTGAATTCATAATTAAAAACTGAGAAACCAATTCATATCAAATGAATTTGTAAATGTAAACTATAATGTAAATTATAATGTAATTAATTATTAAAGTAAGATAAAATTTCAAAGAAAAGTTTGAATTTAAATCTAAGGAGCTTGGAATTTGGAGATTTAAGTTTCTTTGAATCGGATAATGATTCTCAAAGGTTGGGAGGATAATATATATTGAGAAATATTTTTAAATCGGATTTGAAATCTAGAGAGATTTGGAATTTAAAAATATTGGATGGATTTTAGAAAGAGAATAAAAGCATTGAACTCTTTTGGTCGCTAGAAAATAACTTCGGTGATGACTGCAGCATCATCGATGTTCATTTTCGAGTTTCTAGAAGTGAAATTGCTACCAAATTGTTTTGAATTGAAATTGTTTGCAAAACTGGTTGAGTTTTGAAATTCAAAGAGATAGATTGAATTTATCAAAGGAATTTTGGATATAGAAGGTTTTAAAGGGAATTTTGAAATATTAAAAGGTTGTTTAAACTTTGGAATTTGTTGGAAAAATAAATAAATAAATAAAATAAAAAAATCAACGGTGTAAGTAAAGTGAAACTGAGTACTGGAATTTAAAATTGAATTGTGTGGAGTTATGTGGAATGGGGAAATTAGTCAGGATGGACTAAAGATAATTAATGTTTGGAAATAAAATTTATTGGTTAAATAATGAATTGGTGAACGAATAAATGATAAATAATGTACTTATAAAGAGAAGTTGATATTCATAAGAAGGGATTGAAAATTTTAATTCAGCAAAATAAAATTTAACTTAAGTGAATGAAAATGAAGGAAATATAAGCTTTGAATAATGGAATTTAAATTTAAAAGGCTAAAATGAAATTAACTTGGATTGGGGAATAAAATTTTAACTGGATTGAAATTATTTGAATAAGCTGAAAATAATATCCAGCTGTATTCGAATTTAGTTGCAATCGAATTGAGTTAAATAAATTGAGTTAAGATAGAATTGAATTGGAATAAGGATTCAATTAAATTATTTGATGGAATTAGATTCTTACCTAAACAAATGAAAAATAAATTGACTAAGGATTGGAATTGAAATAAATAAATCAGAATAACTTATAAAAGAATTAAAAATCCATGGAAATAAAATATGCTTGGGCTATAAATAAATAAAAGGCTTGAGTTAAAAACAAAAGATGAATATATTCAAGCTTTTGATGAATGGAATTGTATAAAATAATAAGTTGTGACTTATAAAATTGAAAATGGAATACAAATCCAAAATAAATATTATTGGATGAATTGAAAAATAAAATAAAAATCCAAACTTGAATCATAAAATAAATGTGAACTTAAGAACATTTGAATGAAGAGATTTTGAGATTAAAATCAAGTTCTGGTTTATAAGTTGGGGAAAGACTATTTAGATAATGAAATGTGTAAATGGAGTCTATTGCAGTTAAATAAAGCTGAATTGTGAGTTAATAATGAAGGTTGAAAATAAAACTCGAGTTATAAATTAAATTCGACTTAAATTATCGATGAAGTAAATGTAAATGAATTGTGAGTTCATGAACTTTGGGGGTAAATTGAAAATGGATAATGGATTCAGAACTTGAGTTATAAATTAAATTTAGCTTGAAGTGTTAACAAATTAAATATAATTGAAGTGTATCGGATAAAAATGTAAATGGATTAAAATAGCAATGATTTGAATGTGCAAATAAAATCCATAAGTAAAGATAACTTGGAAATAGCCAGGTAATAAATTGAATGAGCTGAATCTAAAAAGTTAAAATGTATAATAATTGATCGAATAAATGTGTAGTTTGAAATGAGATTGGATTAAAATAGAATCAAGATTAATTGAAAAGAGAAATTTATTTGTAAAATGAAAATGAGCTTAAGTATAAAAATTTGAATAAATTGAAGTAAATTGACTTAAGCTAAATGAATGAAGGAGAGTTGAATTGAATTCAACTCAAACCAAGTTTAATAATATTGGAATGGTTTTAAATGTAAATGTATGGATTGTGAATAAATCCGAAATGTAATAGAATTAAGTGTAAGTTGAGTTGGAGTCAATTTAAATTGATTATAAAACTCAAGTGCTTATTTATTGCAACGACCCAGGATTTTTGATAATTAAAATTCGAATATTTAATTAATTTTAAATATAAATAAGTGAAATTTATAATTCGAATAAATTTTATTTCGAATAATTGGATTTAATTGAATAATTAAAATCGATAATTTAATATGTTAAATTATGGAAATAATTGAAAATCGAGTTAAATATGATTGAAAATGATTTGTAAAATTTTATTTTATCATGTTGGAGTTAGAACGATATTTTAGAACTTTTAAAATCAAATTAAAAGTAAATTTGTGAAAATTGAATATTTTAATATTAAAATCGACTAGTGAAAATAGTCAATTTTTGAACAGTCTCAGAATTGGACGAAACTAGTTCCATTGGATCCGTAATAGTTAGCTATTACCGGATTTCAATTTTCGTGTCAATCGGAGTTATCGTTTGATCGTGGCAGCTCGAAACGCATCGAATTATTTTTAATATTAATTTAGCGAGTTAAAATAGTCATTTTTCAAAAAGTCTCGGATTTCGACGAAACCAGTTTCAACGGATCCGTAATGTGATATTATTGTAAGGTTTAAAATTTCGTGTCAATCGGATTTACCGTTTGTCCGGTACAAATTAAAACGCCTAGAAAATCGTTTAAATTGGTTTAATTTAAATCGAACGTTTATAGCCATAACTCGCACAGATGTCCGAATTAGCTTCCGAAACCTATTCCATTGTGTCCGGAACGCGGGATAAACCCTAGGAACGTCAGTTTCGGCACGTAAATCGGAGTTTGGAATTCCCAGATGAATAGTGTTCAACGATTTCCTATAAATAGACCCTTACCCCTTCATAAATTAAAAAATAAATAAAACTAAACCCTAATCCTTTACAGCCGCCACCCCTATAATCTATGGCCGAAAATGATCCTTTTTTCTCCCTCAATTTCTCTAAATCCGTAGACAATTAGGAGAAGTGTTCAACTAATGAAAGGAAGAGCATTGTGAGGGCTTCCAATCTGTACGGCGATGATCGCCTCGATCGTGATGTGGTGGCCAGAAAGTGAGGAGGAAGCGGCGCGTTTGGGAGCAAACTGCGAGACTTAGGCACGACCGAGCCTGCCGCAGTCGAAGGCGTGAGTAGCTTGTGGTGAGGCGAGTTGGATGGCGCTAGTTGATCGAGCTAAAAGTCGTCGTGGAGGCGTGCGAAATTCAATGAAATGGGCGGCCGTGGGTTTCGAATGGTCTGGGGGAAACGCGTGATGGGGAAGAAGGGGTGGACGGTCACGATGGTGGAGTGCAGGATCGTGTGGCTCAGATTTGTTAGGTTATAAATTAAAAGAAATTTATGTTGTAAATTATATAAACAAAATCGTGTAAACTTCATAAAATCATAACTTTTTCATACGAGGTCGAAAACGCGCGAAACCAGTTGCGTTGGAATCGTATGGACGAGCACTACGCGATGAAATTGGATTGGAGTCGTTTGGAGTTAGTGAGAATTTCGGGTAAAATTAAACGTGCGTTTAATTTTATTCGAAATAAATCGCTAAAACGAAATTGAAATCAAGGTGAGAACTTCTCACTCAATCGAATCAGTTTCGATTTTATTTTAAATAGTTAGATTTAAAATATTTGAATGCATGTTTGAATGATGATTGTTATCTATTGATTTTTAAAATAGACATTATGCGCCGTTAGTAAGCGGATGTTATTTATTAAAAACATATACCGCGAATATTTCATAAACAGTGAAATTGGTATTATATATAATAGCAATATATATATATATATTGGCATATGTATATATTGGAGTTATTGATTTCCCGCATTTGTATAGCGGATGAGACCCTATTGCGCCGTCTATTAAGCGGATAATATTTTAAATCCCATATACCGCGATAATTCCGTACTGGAGCGGAATTGGTATTGTGCTAATGTTTGTGGATGCAGGAAAACAGTTGGAGGGATCCAACTGGATTCCTCAACAGTATTTATTTGATTTCGGATATTTTGATATTTGATGGATTATCATATCGATATATGATATCGTTGTTGTCATGATTGGCCATTTGGTATGTAGCATCATTGGACCAAATTTTGGAATTTTAAAATGATTTTAAAGCGATTTTTGAAAGTATACGTTTATAAAATATTTTTGGAATTGATCCATTTTAAATAAATAAATGTTATAATTTTTAATGTTATAAAAATTATGATTTTGAGAAATACGGTTAAAGATTGATTTTGAGAAATATGGGTTAATGTTTTTATAAAATAATTAAATTGGATTTTTGAATTTATTATAAAAGTTTAAATATAGGATTTATAAATTTGATTATTTTATAAATCAAAAAAATGGTGAAATTATAAAGGAGATTAAAGATGTTTTAAAAGAATAATAGTATAAATTGATTTATATAAAAGATTTATAAATTGATATTTATAAATGAAAATATTTGAATTATAAAAACGAGTTTTTATAAGTGTTAGAATGAATTATGAATGGATTTCACAAATGAACGAAATTTATAAAATTATAAACGGTGAAGTTATGAAAGGAATTTTATAAGCAGTAGGTTTATAAAATTTGTAAAATTATTAAAAGAATAGATTTGGGTAAATAATTGAATCTTATAAGTTATAAGATTTATAATTATGAAGTTCAAAAGAACGATTCTTGTAAACAAATAAATTATAAGTATTTCACTTATAATATGAACTTTTAGTATATCATTGAGATATGAATTGAGATAGGTTAATAAAGGAATTTATAAAAGGAAGTTGTTATAAAATAAATAGAAATGGAGTTTATAAACGTTGTTTTATAAATTCGCAAACGACTTATTTTGATAAGAAAATTGTTATAACCTATTTATGGAGCTATATTCACGTTTTAGACAGTGAATAATCCTTTAAAATGAAACGTATAGAAATGATGAAATTGTTAACGTAGTATATTCACGTTTTTGAATAGTGAATAATATGTTAAAGAAATTGTTTTGAATGTGATGTTTTAAATTGAATTAAAACGATCTAACGATGTTTTAAATGTGTTAAGATTCGAAACCATAGATTTCAACATTCATTGTTGAAATAGACGTTTTCGAGAAATAAAAGGAAATGGTGGACTATAACACTGTTGTTATAGTAAATGATTTCCGAAAGGAAATGTTTTGTATAGTATTGGGATCTATATATCTATTTTAATTTCGAATCCTTATACTAGTGATTTTGGGTTGTCGTGACGATGTTTTACGCAACATTCGTTTTGACCCAAATAAATATGTTTAAGAGAATGATTTCCTTAAAGAATGAAATATGTACTTAATTTCGATTTAAGTATATTGAATATTTTCCAAGTGTTGAAAATAAATAAAATTTGTGAATTACTTATTAAATAAGTATGGAAATGTTTTCCAATATAAAGTGAATATTTTGAGAATTTATCTTTTTGAAGATAAATTGAAAAGGAATATTGAAATGAATAATTGAAATCGTATATGCATGGATATTTTGGAATGAAAATTCACTATGGAATTTATGAATAAAAAGGGAAGTTGTTTAAAGATAAATATTGATTTATTTTTGAGGTATTGAAATTTTATATCTTGTAAAGATATTTTGGAAAATAAATAATTTGGAAAATTATGTGGAATCTGGTGATGTTGTGCATATCCATTGATAGTTCAATAACCGACTATCAATATTTCCCTTTGAATGGGTATTTGATGTGATTTGTTTGAATTTGAATGCCACACTTATTTTTGAATAAGCGCTCACTATTCGGGTTAACCGGGAAAGGACCATGGGGTCGTATAACCCATTCCGAATATGTGATACGTCGTTATGAATTGCATTTGAAGACCGGTGTTGAAGACCGGATCTTTTTGAAAACGAAAGGACAACTCGTCGATTGTCTTTGCACCGAGTAGCTACGGTATAGAGACTCCCTATGTGATGGGAAGTCCGGACGTGATTAGAGATTATCCGGATTGCAAGGACTTCTTTGTAAGTGCCTTCGGTTTTGTTCGAGCCCGGAACAGACTTGTATGGATTGTATGTCTGACGTTACAAATTGAGGTATAAAGCCGATTTCTTTCAAATATATTTCTGTTGGTGGCGGAGAATTTATTCTTTTAGCTTAACACCCTTCTCTGAGACGTACGAGCTCAGAGGTTATGTAGTTGAATGTTATCAGCAATATATTCCCAATTTGGTAATGTGACATGCTGAGTGTTGCTGTGAAATGATCATTGTGTTGATTATTTGTGATAGGATCATTTGTTTGATCGTCTATCCTGGTGATCATTTCTATGATCATTTGTTGACCCAAAGCATGGCTTTTGTATAAAGTATGTTTTTGTGGACGTGACTTCGTCGAGCCTCACACCTCGGGAATGGTCAAAACAGGAAAGATGCAGCAAGGTTATGAGGGGTAGCGCCCTTTAGGATATGTGCATTTCCTTCTGGAAAAGGGTGGTATCATGGTATGGAGCCCAGATACTTACTCATGTTGAAAACACTTTATGATTGTGTGAATTGATTACGAGCGCTCGGTTGAAAGGTCCCAAAGGACCGGGGGATGACATATTCGGTCAGTTGTTACTCAGTTAGGGGTAACCCGGCCTTGTGTTGGTAGAGATCCGGTTTGGTTCTCGGGGATGTCCATCCAGAGGCATTCTCATGTGGCAATGGGAAGTTCCTTGGCCTGATCATTCGTTGGAAATCCAAAGAAACAATACGATCTTGTACGGTTTTAGTTGTAGAACCTGCTTCCTCATGAGGTAGCTATAGTAGGCATAATATAATGGTACCTATGCTGGCTAAGATTTATATTCTACTTTCGAAATGATTTTTCCTACACTATGCACTAATAATAATATCAAATGTTTCTTTTTAATGCGTATCAAGCATCTTTGACTAACATAAGAAGAAATCTCCTCCAAGTCTGCGTTTGCATTATGTGTGTGGTGGGAGGTCTTATGGTAGTCTCATTTTTAAAAGCATTGCGAATTGACTTTAAAAATATTCCTCTATTTTGATTTCAAAGATAAATAAACTGTTTTGAGTTCTCACACCAGTCACATGACTGACTCGGAGTTTATTGTTTTCCTTCCTAAACTCTGGGTGCCCACCAATTTCCACACGGACAGTCAAGAGTTAAGCTTTATCAGGATATTCTGGAATTCAGGAGTTGCTGGAGGCAAGCTGGATGGCATGGCGTATTACTAGTATATAATATTTCTTTTCCGCTGTCTGATGTTGTTGTTGTTTGATGTTATACACTCTGATGATATGATGTAATGAAATGTAATGTATAAAATGTAATAACTGATATAGTTCTTTGTTTAAAGATTATTCATTTATCTATTATATGTTGTTCTGCTGCGAATTGTGAGATTCTGATGTTGTTCAGTTGCTGTTTTCTATTCCATTCTATTTTCTATTTTCTTTTCTCTCTATTTTCTACCTTCTTCTCTCTTCTTCTACCTCTTTCCTTTTCTTAAACATTGATAATTCGTATTTCTGTTCATCTTGAGTTCATCTTGAGTTAATCTATGGAGATTAGTGTATATTCAAGGAGTACGGATTTACGGGTCATCACAGGTGGTATCAGAGCATATGGTTAAGCGACAACCATGGTTCTGTTGGGTATTACTCATTAGAGATAGAGTCAGCAGTGCTCTAGAATGAGTTTGGGTGTAATAATAGCTATGAGAGCGTATTTGTTAGTGAATATAAAAATTGTTTTGTATTGTGTTGACTTATCGGTTGATTGTTTGTAGATTCAAGTCGATGTAGTCTGGCTAACTATCGTAGATAGGGGTTTCTAAACTCTTAAACAAGATAAACCGACACGATATTGTTTTAAATTGGGTAAATGAAATAATTTTACCTTGATTATATTTTATATATAAATGAATAATTTTTCAGAGTTATTAAAGTGTATAAGTGGATTGTTTAGTTGTTTGAATAATCTGAATAAAAAAATAATTGATAAGCAAAAGAATTATAAGAATTAAATTATAATTAAAGTGATTTACAATGGTGAAATAAACTTATATATATGAGAAGTGAAACTATATGAATAGTTTTATGAATATGAGTAGTAAATAAAAATGAATTTAAAGTTAAATGGAAATTTACTTTAGAATTGGAAGCTGAATTGATGTATAAGTGGGAATTTAAGTTAAGTAAAACAAAGTGATGTTATAAAATGGAAGTATAACTTAAGAGATGTTGAATGAAGTTGATATTAGCATCAAAGTAAAATAATAAAGTTAAGTGATGGATATGAACTTAAGTTATTTAAATAAAATTCAACTTTTGTAATTGAATTGAATTAATGGATTAAATGTTAATCAACTGAATGTGAATTAAGTTGATATGAAATAATGAATGTACGTGTTAATTCATTAAAATTTAATGTTATTAGAAGTTGAATAATTGAATGAAAATCAATTAATTAAACCAATTGAAAGCAAAGGAATTTGGTTGTAATAAATATACATTGGTTGATATATGATTGTTAGTTGATTGTATATAATTCATTAAGTATTAATGAAATTGAATTAATGGAATTGGAAGCTAAAGTAATTAAAATCCAATTGGAAGTTAAGTGAATCTTAAATAGAATTGAATTTGAATTGGAAGTGAACCAACTTGAATATGAATTAGTGAATATAAACTAACTGAAAATGAATGTTAGTAAGAACATCCACTGTTAATGAATCAATGTGATTTAAATTGAAAACCCATTTCATTAAATATTAATGAGAATATGAATGAATATTTATTGGTTATGAATTTTTGGATGATAGTTGGTTGATGGTTGAATATATTGCTTTTATTGCAATTGCTATGTTGACATATATAGTTATTATGTTGCTATATGTTGTACATCGATACTATTGTCTATATACATGATTCTCATGTTGTTTGTTGAGTGATTAGTAGGTGCGGATCGCGTTTGCTTCGCATTTGGAGCTCGCTTTCGCGCTATATTAGCCGTATATGCTTGCTAATAAAATATAAGGTACATATCTCGGATTAAATATCGCACTTTTATACTTTTTTCCCTGCGGGATGCCTCATTACTTGATGAGATGTATATTTGTGATATATATACTGTCATTTTTTTTTGGAATCGAGCCGCGCAAAGGAGACTATGGCGAATTTTTTCGAAAATTTAAGGCGTTAGAAAATTTTTGAGAAAATTGGAATTTATAAAAGGAAGTAGTTATAAAACAAATAGAAATAGAATTTATAAACAAGACTTTAACTTTGATTAGGAGTTGAAAGTTAAACAATAGTAGTTGTTTTTGAAAAGATAACTAAGTATGATTTGAAAACTTAGTAAATATTATAAGAAGTTTAACTATGGATTTATGGAAAATTAATAGATTCTGTAACTTTTCTTACTTGTTAATTTCGAGGACGAAATTCTTTTAAGGGGGGAAGATTGTAACAACTCAGGATTTTTGATAATTAAAATTCGAATATTTAATTAATTTTAAATATAAATAAGTGAAATTTATAAGTCGAATAAATTTTATTTCGAATAATTGGATTTAATTGAATAATTAAAATCGATAATTTAATATGTTAAATTATGGAAATAATTGAAAATCGAGTTAAATATGATTGAAAATGATTTGTAAAATTTTATTTTATCATGTTGGAGTTAGAACGATATTTTAGAACTTTTAAAATCAAATTAAAAGTAAATTTGTGAAAATTTAATATTTTAATATTAAAATCGACTAGTGAAAATAGTCAATTTTTGAACAGTCTCAGAATTGGACGAAACCAGTTCCATTGGATCCGTAATAGTTAGCTATTACCTGATTTCAATTTTCGTGTCAATCGGAGTTATCGTTTGATCGTGGCAGCTCGAAACGCATCGAATTATTTTTAATAGTAATTTAGCGAGTTAAAATAGTCATTTTTCAAAAAGTCTCGGATTTCGACGAAACCAGTTTCATCGGATCCGTAATGTGATATTATTGTAAGGTTTAAAATTTCGTATCAATCGGATTTACCGTTTGTCTGATACAAATTAAAACGCCTATAAAATCGTTTAAATCGGTTTAATTTAAATCGAACGTTTATAGCCATAACTCGCACAAATGTCCGAATTAGCTTCTGAAACCTATTCCATTGTGTCCGGAACGCGGGATAAACCCTAGGAACATCAGTTTTGGCGCGTAAATCGGAGTTTGGAATTCCCGGATGAATAGTGTTCAACGATTTCCTATAAATAGACCCTTACCCCTTCATAAATTAAAAAAAAATAAAACTAAACCCTAATCCTTTACAGCCGCCACCCCTATAATCTATGGCCGAAAATGATCCTTTTTTCTCCCTCAATTTCTCTAAATCCGTAGACAATTAGGAGAAGTGTTCAACTAATGAAAGGAAGAGCATTGTGAGGGCTTCCAATCTGTACGGCGATGATCGCCTGGATCGTGACGTGGTGGCCAGAAAGTGAGGAGGAAGCGGCGCATTTGGGAGCGAACTGCGAGAATTAGGCTCGACCGAGCCTGCCGTGGTCGAAGGCGTGAGTAGCTTGTGGTGAGGCGAGTTGGATGGCGCTAGTTGATCGAGCTAAAAGTCGTCGTGGAGGCGTGCGAAATTCAATGAAATGGGCGGCCGTGGGTTTCAAATGGTCTGGGGGAAACGCGTGATGGGGAAGAAGGGGTGGACGGTCACGATGGTGGGGTGCAGGATCGTGTGGCTCAGATTTGTTAGGTTATAAATTAAAAGAAATTTATGTTGTAAATTATATAAACAAAATCGTGTAAACTTCATAAAATCATAACTTTTTCATACGAGGTCGAAAACGCGCGAAACCAGTTGCATTGGAATCGTATGGACGAGCACTACGCAATGAAATTGGATTGGAGTCGTTTGGAGTTAGTGAGAATTTCGGATAAAATTAAACGTGCGTTTAATTTTATTCGAAATAAATCGCTAAAACGAAATTGAAATCAAGGTGAGAACTTCTCACTCAATCGAATCAGTTTCGATTTTATTTTAAATAGTTAGATTTAAAATATTTGAATGCATGTTTGAATGATGATTGTTATCTATTGATTGTTAAAATAGACATTATGCGCCGTTAGTAAGCGGATGTTATTTATTAAAAACATATACCGCGAATATTTCATAAACAGTGAAATTGGTATTATATATAATAGCAATATATATATATATATATATTGGCATATGTATATATTGGAGTTATTGATTTCCCGCATTTGTATAGCGGATGAGACCTTATTGCGCCGTCTATTAAGCGGACAATATTTTAAATCCCATATACCGCGATAATTCCGTACTGGAGCGGAATTGGTATTGTGCTAATGTTTGTGGATGCAGGAAAACAGGTTGGAGGGATCCAACTGGATTCCTCAACAATATTTATTTAATTTCAGATATTTTGATATTTGATGGATTATCATATCGATATATGATATCGTTGTTGTCGTGATTGGCCATTTGGTATGTAGCATCATTGGACCAAATTTTGGAATTTTAAAATGATTTTAAAGTGAATTTTGAAAGTATACGTTTATAAAATATTTTTGGAATTGATCCATTTTAAATAAATAAACGTTATAATTTTTAAAGTTATAAAAATTATGATTTTGAGAAATACGGTTAAAGATTGATTTTGAGAAATATGGGTTAAAGTTTTTATAAAATAATTAAATTGTATTTTTGAATTTATTATAAAAGTTTAAATATAGGATTTATAAATTTGATTATTTTATAAATCAAAAAATGGTGAAATTATAAAGGAGATTAAAGATGTTTTAAAAGAATAATAGTATAAATTGATTTATATAAAAGATTTATAAATTGATATTTATAAATGAAAATATTTGAATTATAAAAACGAGTTTTTATAAGTGTTAGAATGAATTATGAATGGATTTCATAAATGAACGAAATTTATAAAATTATAAACGGTGAAGTTATGAAAGGAATTTTATAAGCAGTAGGTTTATAAAATTTGTAAAATTATTAAAAGAATAGATTTGGGTAAATAATTGAATCTTATAAGTTATAAGATTTATAATTATGAAGTTCAAAAGAACGATTCTTGTAAACAAATAAATTATAAGTATTTCACTTATAATATGAACTTTTAGTATATCATTGAGATATGAATTGAGATAGGTTAATAAAGGAATTTATAAAAGGAAGTTGTTATAAAATAAATAGAAATGGAGTTTATAAACGTTGTTTTATAAATTCGCAAACGACTTATTTTGATAAGAAAATTGTTATAACCTATTTATGGAGCTATATTCACGTTTTAGA
The DNA here is from genome assembly GCA_030765085.1 of Allium cepa. Classification (NCBI taxonomy): domain Eukaryota; kingdom Viridiplantae; phylum Streptophyta; class Magnoliopsida; order Asparagales; family Amaryllidaceae; genus Allium; species Allium cepa. The sequence continues at coordinate 376,715,577 of CM060942.1, read as the reverse complement.
CAGTGAATAATCCTTTAAAATGAAACGTATAGAAATGATGAAATTGTTAACGTAGTATATTCACGTTTTTGAATAGTGAATAATATGTTAAAGAAATTGTTTTGAATGTGATGTTTTAAATTGAATTAAAACGATCTAACGATGTTTTAAATGTGTTAAGATTCGAAACCATAGATTTCAACATTCATTGTTGAAATAGACGTTTTCGAGAAATAAAAGGAAATGGTGGACTATAACACTGTTGTTATAGTAAATGATTTCCGAAAGGAAATGTTTTGTATAGTATTGGGATCTATATATCTATTTTAATTTCGAATCCTTATACTAGTGATTTTGGGTTGTCGTGACGATGTTTTACGCAACATTCGTTTTGACCCAAATAAATATGTTTAAGAGAATGATTTCCTTAAAGAATGAAATATGTACTTAATTTCGATTTAAGTATATTGAATATTTTCCAAGTGTTGAAAATAAATAAAATTTGTGAATTACTTATTAAATAAGTATGGAAATGTTTTCCAATATAAAGTGAATATTTTGAGAATTTATCTTTTTGAAGATAAATTGAAAAGGAATATTGAAATGAATAATTGAAATCGTATATGCATGGATATTTTGGAATGAAAATTCACTATGGAATTTATGAATAAAAAGGGAAGTTGTTTAAAGATAAATATTGATTTATTTTTGAGGTATTGAAATTTTATATCTTGTAAAGATATTTTGGAAAATAAATAATTTGGAAAATTATGTGGAATCTGGTGATGTTGTGCATATCCATTGATAGTTCAATAACCGACTATCAATATTTCCCTTTGAATGGGTATTTGATATGATTTGTTTGAATTTGAATGCCACACTTATTTTTGAATAAGCGCTCACTATTCGGGTTAACCGGGAAAGGACCATGGGGTCGTATAACCCATTCCGAATATGTGATACGTCGTTATGAATTGCATTTGAAGACCGGTGTTGAAGACCGGATCTTTTTGAAAACGAAAGGACAACTCGTCGATTGTCTTTGCACCGAGTAGCTACGGTATAGAGACTCCCTATGTGATGGGAAGTCCGGACGTGATTAGAGATTATCCGGATTGCAAGGACTTCTTTGTAAGTGCCTTCGGTTTTGTTCGAGCCCGGAACAGACTTGTATGGATTGTATGTCTGACGTTACAAATTGAGGTATAAAGCCGATTTCTTTCAAATATATTTCTGTTGGTGGCGGAGAATTTATTCTTTTAGCTTAACACCCTTCTCTGAGACGTACAAGCTCAGAGGTTATGTAGTTGAATGTTATCAGCAATATATTCCCAATTTGGTAATGTGACATGCTGAGTGTTGCTGTGAAATGATCATTGTGTTGATTATTTGTGATAGGATCATTTGTTTGATCGTCTATCCTGGTGATCATTTCTATGATCATTTGTTGACCCAAAGCATGGCTTTTGTATAAAGTATGTTTTTGTGGACGTGACTTCGTCGAGCCTCACACCTCGGGAATGGTCAAAACAGGAAAGATGCAGCAAGGTTATGAGGGGTAGCGCCCTTTAGGATATGTGCATTTCCTTCTGGAAAAGGGTGGTATCATGGTATGGAGCCCAGATACTTACTCATGTTGAAAACACTTTATGATTGTGTGAATTGATTACGAGCGCTCGGTTGAAAGGTCCCAAAGGACTGGGGGATGACATATTCGGTCAGTTGTTACTCAGTTAGGGGTAACCCGGCCTTGTGTTGGTAGAGATCCGGTTTGGTTCTCGGGGATGTCCATCCAGAGGCATTCTCATGTGGCAATGGGAAGTTCCTTGGCCTGATCATTCGTTGGAAATCCAAAGAAACAATACGATCTTGTACGGTTTTAGTTGTAGAACCTGCTTCCTCAGGAGGTAGCTATAGTAGGCATAATATAATGGTACCTATGCTGGCTAAGATTTATATTCTACTTTCGAAATGATTTTTCCTACACTATGCACTAATAATAATATCAAATGTTTCTTTTTAATGCGTATCAAGCATCTTTGACTAACATAAGAAGAAATCTCCTCCAAGTCTGCGTTTGCATTATGTGTGTGGTGGGAGGTCTTATGGTAGTCTCATTTTTAAAAGCATTGCGAATTGACTTTAAAAATATTCCTCTATTTTGATTTCAAAGATAAATAAACTGTTTTGAGTTCTCACACCAGTCACATGACTGACTCGGAGTTTATTGTTTTCCTTCCTAAACTCTGGGTGCCCACCAATTTCCACACGGACAGTCAAGAGTTAAGCTTTATCAGGATATTCTGGAATTCAGGAGTTGCTGGAGGCAAGCTGGATGGCATGGCGTATTACTAGTATATAATATTTCTTTTCCGCTGTCTGATGTTGTTGTTGTTTGATGTTATACACTCTGATGATATGATGTAATGAAATGTAATGTATAAAATGTAATAACTGATATAGTTCTTTGTTTAAAGATTATTCATTTATCTATTATATGTTGTTCCGCTGCGAATTGTGAGATTCTGATGTTGTTCAGTTGCTGTTTTCTATTCCGTTCTATTTTCTATTTTCTTTTCTCTCTATTTTCTACCTTCTTCTCTCTTCTTCTACCTCTTTCCTTTTCTTAAACATTGATAATTCGTATTTCTGTTCATCTTGAGTTAATCTATGGAGATTAGTGTATATTCAAGGAGTACGGATTTACGGGTCATCACATTTATTCACATAAATCTCGTCAAATTGCAAAGAATAAATTGCTATTGAATGTAAATAGAAGTTATTAAAATGCCTTGGATGGATAGGAGTAAAATAAATTGGTTTTGAAAGTAACTGAATTAAATATGAGTTCAGTTTGCTTAAATAAATAAATAAATAAATTAAATGTAGGCGATTGAGTTTTAAACCATTCAAATTAATGAAGTTATATATGAATGGATTGAAAACATTCACATTGGATGAGAATGGTTTATAAATTAATTGAAACGATTGAATTGGCATGGAAACTATATAAATTGATTACGGAAAAAGTTTGGTATGAGTTTCTTTTAGAATTCATATGTTTTAACTATTGTAAACAAGTGAAATGTAGTTAAACTTCATTTATATGGCACTTACATGTTTAAATTGAGTAAGTACAGATACCTGGAAGCCGTGTGGCTGGATTTTGTTGCGCTAACGGCTAAATAAATAAGCTACATGCTTAAAAATGCTAAATAAGGTACGTCTACGCAATTAAAATAGGAAATATGAACTGTTTTTGGTTTTTCCGACCGTGTGGGTCGATGTATATATATTTATCTCTTTTGTCAAATTGCAAAAGCTCCTCCGTACAAAGGAGACTCTGCCAAAAATTTTCAGAAATTTTTGGAGTTAGAAATTTTTTGAAAATTTTGGAAAATTTTGTTAACGGCAAACAAATTCAAATTAGAAACTAAAATAAACTAGTAAATGAAACTAGTTAAAATAATGACATGAATTAGTTATAAATGAAAAATAAAATTTAATATTTAGAGTTTAAGATAAATTGAATTCATATGGAAATGGAAGAATCAATTTGAATTGAAATGATATAAACTGAAGTGGTAAGGTGAAAATGAATATAAAAAGCATATTAAAATGCTTAAACTAAACTTAAGAGGGAATGGTGAAGTCTTAAATGGAAATTGATACTACCAATGTAATTTAAGTCAATATGGGAATGAATAGATGTTGACATTTTGTGAGAAAGTCGATAAAATGTTTTGGAATATTGTGTTTAGATATTGATGCTAAGCAGGTATGTAGGTATTATAAAGGGAAAAGAAAACTGGGTTTGATATCAAAGGATAAAATTTGAAATGCCCGAAAAAAGGTATGTATTTAAATTTGGTGTGAAATTTGATTGGGATTTTGGATTGAGCCACTTGGCCTTTTGTTTTCTTTTGGATTTGGGAGGCCGTAGAGCCATTTTGTAGTTGTACCGAGTCAGCCGCGCAAAGGAGACGCTGGCAAAAATTTTCGGGAATTTAGAGAGTTAGAAAATTTTTGAGAAAATTTTGATAATTCAAAATTTGGTTTTAAATTGGAATTTGAATGATTGAGTAAGTAATATTGTTAGAGACTATGGGAAAGTTGGGATAGATTAGTAAAAATGGTAGTGGGTCTCTTATAAAAAGATAATGGATAGGATGTTGAAGAGTTTGGTTTTGGAAAATAGTAACGGGTATTTGACCATTCTTCCTAACTAGTAATTTCGGGGACGAAATTCTTTTAAGGGGGGAGGAATGTGATGACCCGGAATTTTCAAGTATTAAAAAAAGAATATTTAATTGATTTTAAATATTCAATAGAGTAATTTTAACTTGAATTCAAGTATCACTATTTATCTGATAATTTAATTATTGAGGTAAATAATTGGAAGTTGAGCAAAATGTTGAATCTGGAGTTTTAAGCTGGATAAAATAATTTGAAGGCTTGTAAAATTCATATTAATAATACTGGAGAGGATAAAACTTTTAAAATTGAATTTGAAAGCGTTTTGTTAAGTTTTCAAATTTTATATCGTTTAAATTGAATTTAAAAATAGCTTTCCGAGGCATAGTCTCGGAATTCGACGAAACCAGTTCCATTGGATCCGTAATATTGCATTATTATCGGATTTCAATTTTCGTAGTGAATGGAGTTGTTGGGTGAGCGTACGATTTATAAACGCGCTGAAATTCTATCGAAAATTCAATTTAAATAATTTGTATAAATAAGTTTACCGATCAATTAACCTTCACCTCAAAACTTTTTCGTGCCTCTGCAGCATGTGGGTGATACACGCAACTATCTTCTCGTGTTTCCCTTTTTCTTGACATAGTACAAGCAGACCATTTCAAACGAAACCAAATCATTCGAAATGGCAGAACGAAGATTTATGTGTTCCAGAAAATAAATTAAAAACCTAAATCAGAGCCGATTAAGCTATTCAATAATAACCCAGGCTCTCCATGCTTTTTACTCCTCAATCAAAATCGAACCAGAGATGGCCGAACTCGTCGTTTCGAAAGGAAGAGGGGTGGATCACGAATTTGAATCGAATTCGATTCTTCAGTGCGAGGGTTTGCGTTTCAGGAGAACCGTGAGTGGGGTCACGAAGCTTTGCGATGGCATGGAGCTCGAGATCTAGGGCAGAGGTATAGGGATTCACGCGCACGGCCGATTGCAAGGCCATGGAGAGAAGGGCGACTAGTAGATCGTATGCGTGAAGCTCACGAAATCTGGGTGGCTCGGTGGCGTCTGAAAGTTGGGGTTGCGCGAATTCAAGGAGGTGGCGGCGGCTACAAGCGGCGGCAACGCGACTTCGGCTAGGGTTTCGTGAACGATGTGGGAGGCGAGTCGATGGAGGCGGCGTTGTGGGGTTCGTTTGAACAGTAAGGAGGCCTGCTCGCGATGGTTGAGAGTGATTGGCAGTGAGGTATATTTGTTAACCATTTAATTTCAAATTTTGAATCTAATTGAAATTTTATGTTTATAGGTTAGAAAGGAATATTTGGAAATTCTTTTTCAATTAAAAAAAATATTATACCTGTATATATGTATGTAGGTAAGGCAGTACATAGGTATATATAAAATTTTGGAAATAGATAGGAATTTAAATGTTAAAAACGAATTTATAAAAATTAGATTTTTAAAATCTATATAAATGAAATTTTGTTTTAGGTGAATGAGTTTTAAAGTGTATATATATATATATATATATATATATATATATATAAATGTAAGATCATATCTTCACCAACTTGTTATTGTTAAAATATATTAAGAAGATTAACTAAAGTAATTAACTTATTTAATCATTTGGTTACTAAAATAATATGTTAAAAGGAGAATTAGTTAAATTTAAATTTAATTGTTTAAGATGAAATTTATGGTTAATTTAATTATCAAATGGAAATTTAAATCGCTCAATCGACTCGCATATCAATAAAACATCTGATGTTTTTACAAGGTTTGAAATCGAGAAATCAAATCAAGAATGAAGTGGATTGCAAATGTAAAGGGAGAGGTGAGTTAATCTCACTCAGTTAATTTTATTTAAAATTTAAATGATTAAATTTAAATAATTGTTTGAATGGTTGAGATTGATTGTTGTGCTATAGTATGGTAAATTTTGGAATTTACATATTATTGTGCCAACATCTTTGGATGCAGGGAAAACAGGTTGGAGGGATCCAACTGGATCCCTCACAATTATTATTAATATTCTTTGTTGTGATTACTTGATATTCTATGATGAATATACTGGAATATTGGATGTATGGTCTGATTGGATATATTTGAGTAGAATGAATTACCGGAAATATATAAATTGAATTCTGGAAAGAAAATAAAGGAAGTAAATTTGTAAACATAATAATCCCAGCAATTTAATAAAGGAAGAATGAATTGAAAAGAAATGGAAGTATGCTAAATAATAATAAATAACTTCGAGTATGAAAAGAAAGGGGTTTGAATAAATAGTGATTTAATGAATTGTAAAATCAAGTGATATTAATTTAAAGGAAATAAGAATTATTTCAAACTCAAGTTTTAGATTTATTTAAAAGAATCAGAAGTAAACTAAAAATCTAAATTGGTATTTCAATTAAAGGTATTCTAAATCTTAATTAAGGAATAAATCTGAATTAAAGGATTTTTGAATAAATGAAGTAAACCGGAAATCAATTTGGAAATTGATTCAAGTGTTTGAAATTGAATATTCGGAAGAATAAGTTCAAGTTGGGAATTTATTAAAGGAATGATAAAATTTTGTTTTAAAATAAATAGTGATTTATTTTTAAAGACGGTGAAGAAAAGTATATTTCTCTGGATAGCCAAGTATATTTTCAAAGTATGTTCTTGGAAATTCATTATTTCTAAATGTTAATATTTTAAAGTAAATTCTAAAGTAAGTAATTTGTCAATCTATTATCGTAATAATTATTTAAAGAATGATTTGGGATTTTGTTTAAAGAGGAAGCTCTAATGTCTAGTTATAAAGTAACCTTATTTTAGTTATTTCTAGAGTATTATTTTAAATTAAGTACTAAAGTAATTTTTATATATTAAATGTTAAATATATTTTACAATAAAGTGTTTTTAAATTATTTAAAAATCTAGAGTTGTGCTTGGTGATTCCAGTGGAAATAGAAATACTTGAGATTTATTCTGAGAAAGGCAGATAGTTTTGAAAACGGTTTTCTAAGGAGTTTGAAAGGTGAAAATATATCTTGTAAAGATAGTTTGAAATAAATAAATAATTTGGGAAATTATTTATTAGTTGATGGTTGTTTGTGAATATTAATTGATAGTTAAATAATCGACTATCAATATTGGCCAAATGCGTTGATCGTTTCGAAGAGACCGGGATCGAGATTAATTTCTCGAAAACCACTTCGTTCCGGTTTGTACGTTTCGTGAAATGAATTTGGATTCGAAGATGGAGCAGTAAAGTGTAAGGGCTAGTCGCTACTAATCCTGATGATATTTCCAAAATGGATGTAGTAGGAATAGTGCCTTCGGTTCTGTTCGAACCCGGGACGGACTTGTATGGATGAATGCTTGCGAAACATCGTCAGGTGGACGATGGGCATTCTAAGGAAAATTGTTCTAAAAAGGTAACGCTTAGCCTCAAGCCTCATCAAATGGGAATGACTGAAAATCAGGGGTTATGCAGCAAGGCTAGGTGGGTAGCACCCAAGCAGGGTGAGGTCATTCCAGTCTAGATGTCCCTTTTTATTTTCGGCTTAGTGGGCGGTTGCTGATCCCAACCGCGGGGTGATCTCACTCGGGACTGTCCAGTAAGGGATGGTTCCGGCCTTGTGTTGCAGGGGAGCGGGCGTGCTCCTCGGTACGGTGATCTAGGCCCCGTACTGTGACAGGTGGTACCCCAGTGCCTAGTCATTGTTGGAAATCCATTCTCCCTACGAGCCTTGTACGAGTTTTGTTTGTATTACTCACTCTGTGGCTAGTAGCTGGAATTTAATAGATGTAACAATTTCGGCTATTTTATAAGTATTTGTATATAGTCCCTATTATAATATCAGAGGATTTCTATAAAAATTGTTTTAGCTATCGTAAGGTAAAAACCCGACATGTTTATTTGTGGCGTGGTCTTACGAGATGCTTTTGTTTTCAAAGGATTTTGAAACTTTAATAATCAACTGGGTGTGATTTTCTCACGCTGGTATTCCAGACTTACTCGGGTGTTATTTAACTGTAATGCTCGGGTCAGACCGAGTATTATAGGATACAGGAGGTGCTGTGGAGCTCAGGTGACAAGCAGGATGGCGATACGTATATCCGTACTTGTTTATGTATATTTTCCGCTGTTGAGTTGTTGTGTATCCTTTGTATTGTATTGATGTGAGCTGTGACTGATGTACTCTGATGATGTAATGTATGTAAACAGATATATTTGATTTTGAAATTATTTACTATCTATTGTATTTTATTCCGCTGCGATGGTTAGATTCTGATGTTGATTTTGTTTTCTCTTCTTATACCTCTTCTTCTTAAACCCAAATGGTTCGTATTTCTATACAACTTGAGTTGATTTTTGTAGAATAGTGTTGACTCAAGAGGTATGGATTTGCGGGTCATTACATTTTCATACTCCCACATGAACTTATGTGTAAAATTTTGAGAGATGGAAGATGAATAACCCATGTTATATCCTCTAGACAAACACAATTCTGGATAGCAATGCTTCTTAGCTCAAAAAATAATATTTCTGGTGATATATTTTTCCAAATTATCCTTTTTAATTTGTGGAGATTAGATAATTCAACATATGTATTGTACATAATTATGTCAACCAGAGCACTTGATAAGTGCAAGGTTTTGTTCATTTTATTTGTCCAAAAAAAGTTCGCATGGCCATTTTATTCCTTAATTATTCACATTTATTCCTTTTATACAACGTGTAACTTAATTTAATATGCTATTTTCTTCATGTCTCATTTCTGTTCATCTCAATATTCCTTATTTCATGGTGTATTTTAAATCATGAAAAAAAATGCTTTCACTCTTTCTATCCTTCTAACTCACAATAACAAGAATGCTTTCAAAGATTTTTTCTCATTACTTCCTTCATCTAATGTTTTATTTCAATTATTTGTATCCATCGGAGCTTGGTCACTTATATGATAGTTAATGTGAATAGGAGTAGTGATAATTTTTTTGCATAAGTGCAAATTTATATTGCGCATTCCAAATTTGCATAAGCATAAATTTTCTTTTTAAGTTAGTGATAAAAAATGAGTAGCTTAATTTTAATTTAAAGTTTAATTAATCATAATTTAATTTTGATTTAAATTTCAGTTAATGTGAATATAATTGTAGTCAAGGTAGCAAATGAGAAAGATTAGCTAATGTTAATATTGAATAAACTTCAAGATATCAAATAGGTAAGTTGAGTAAAATTAAAATATACGATTTTAAGTTATTGATTATAAGTAACTAGTTTAATTTTAACTTTATTTTAAATTTAATTTAAAATTTAGTTAACTTATTCAATTTTGATTTAAAGTTAATTTAAAGTAGATTTAGATATACTAGACACTTTTTGTTAACTTCAAGATAATTTAAAGTAGATTTAGATTAGTTAACTTTTTGTTGCTTAAAACCATCAATCATGTCATTTGTTCTTTCTTTTTTCTTGAAATTTTGGAAGTTTTTATTGCAGTAAAATTATCAATTGAGTTTCTTTATGAATAAATTAGCAGTGTACAAACAATGTTATTAGCAATAATTATAATTAGCAGTGTACCAAATAATATTAAATTAGTTGTGTATGTCAGCTTATATAAATATAAATAAATGCAATTTATGATAATTTATATTAGTGGGTATCAATTCATCTCAATGCTAATAAATGACTAATCTATTCTTTCTTTTACTTCAAAACTATTGCGATTCTGTACTAATTTTTAAAACCCAAAATTTTAGAAATTTAAATTAGTAAAGCACGATTGTCACCATAATCGCTAATATATAATTAGAAGTGCACGTCAATTTATATCATATATCATTATGAATAAATGTAATTCATGATTAGTTATATCAATGCGGCTCAATCCAAATGCTAATAAATAACTAATCTATTCATGCCAATGTTGTTACCAAAATCTTAGCAAAAAATAAGGAAGAAACCCCAATAGAAAGGAAATAATTAGTCACAATTGTTACAGGGAAATCATGCAAGCATTGTGGACAAAAGCACAATAAAGAAAGTGACAAAAAAGACAATGACAAAAAAGGGCACTTCTTAAGAAAGCAATCTAAGGAAAAAAAATCATTGGCTAAAACAGTTATATTTGCATGTATACAGAAAACATAGATTAATGTGACATCCAATATTTGCTTTTAAATATATGCAAGCAGAGATCACTTTGTGCAAAGATAAAACAAATACTGTTGTGGATAATCAAACAATTACCTTAGGTATACCATTCCGTAAATAAAGAAAATAGATACGCCGAACCTAAGGACTAAGGACCTTGAATATGAAATATATAATCAAACATAAAATTGTGGTGTTCTCATTTGGAGGAATCATTGCGCTTTTGCAACAATAAGTGCTAGCACAAATGCATGTTTCTCCAACTTTTTTAATTTTCTCATAAACAATGGTCTTATATCTGTTAAAACTCACAAAGCATGGAATCAACATTTTACATAAATTCCTAACTTTATAAAAAAAAAATGAAACATATAAATTAAAAACGTACTATTTAGATAATATAGCTACATCTAACACGTAAATTTGTGTTTTAATCCATGATTCTTGCTCTAGCTAGAACAGAGATGATCCACATTCATGAGTAACCTATACCTTTTTTTTGGTTAAGCTATGCGTATGATAATTGCAATAATTATAATTATTTAACACATGCATGACTTAAAATCTGAAATCTCGGTAGAGATGTGAACATGAATGAAGAATACAGAAACAAATAGTAATGTATACGCAGACTATTTTACTTAGTTTTCACAATTCAGTAGGCACGATAAAGTAATACATTATTGTTACAACAGAAAAAAATGTCACTATTATATAATCCACAGGTTTCTCATGCCCATCCTAAGGACTAAGGACCAAAGACTGCCGTATAATTTGTTATCCAAAATGTAGTAAATATAACTTCTGGGCGAATGCAATATAAAGTTCAGAAAAGAAAGGAATTTCTTGTTTTGAGAATACATGTTGTTAACCCCGTTTCCTCTACGAGTTAAGGAGTCTACGAGATAAGGATCTACGACTTAAGGCCTCTACGAGTTAAGGAGTCTACGAGATAAGGATCTACGACTTAAGGCCTCTACGAGTTAAGGAGTCTACGAGATAAGGATCTATGACTTAAGGCCTCCACGAGTTAAAGAGTCTACGAGATAAGGATCTACGACTTAAGGCCTTCACAACCTAAGAACATTAACGACCTGAGGAATGTCACGACTTATGGAAGTCTACGACTCAAGAGGTATGCGACATAAAGGTGATACGACCTAAGACTTCAGAGACAAGTTCAATACCGTGCTATAATGAGATAACTCGTTGACGACATACGACTTATGATGACATACGACTTATGACGACATACGACTTATAATGAGATAACCCTACGACTCATACTAACATCAAGGAAGGTTGCACTGGTTAACTCGTGAACGGCTCAGGACTTGTGTTATTCATCTAAATGGGAGCCTAGCTTTGGACCAAGCAGTGAGCTAATCCAGTAGGTCGGCCGCAACCTACTATGAGTCGTGAACGGGTTATGGCTCATCATGAGTCGTGTACGAGTCATGACCTAATTCCGAGAAATGCCTATAAATACGACCCTAGCTCCAACTAGAAAGGGACTTTTGGCTCATTTCCTTCAAACGCCGTTACTCTGCTGCATTCCAAACCAATCCAATCCAACACTTGAAGCTCTCAAGACATTAAGAACGCTACAAACAACTTCAAGAAGAGATCACATACATCCAACATGGATTCGAAAACTCTCATCTTCATCGAAGTTTAAGCTACTTGTTCTAAGTCTCTTGTAATTCAAAGTGTATTGTATTTGGGAAGAATTGTATTAGCTTGTAACGAGATTATTAATAAAAGTACTTAAAGTGGACGTAGGCTATACCCTTAAGCCGAACCACTATAAAATTGTTGTTGTTTACCGCTTTTCTGCTATTATCTGCTTGTAATCTGTTCTCGAGTCGTCGGGTGGTGCTTTCACAACTACAACTCATACACCGGGGTGTTAGCGTTCAAATTTTAGCGTTAACATTTTTGGTGCTTTCACTGAGAACTCGAACTCAGGCAAGTTATCATCATTGCTTCACAGAGGTTTGTAGAGAGAATTTCCCTGAAAACCAGAAGTCTATCCGAGATAATGGCTCCTGGAAGGAAGAGTAGATATGTCAGATCTGGGAATATTCAAGAGGGAACCTCCGCTTCTCCTGTACCTAATCAACCCACTCCGTCTGCTGGGGTTACGAAAGCGGAGTTGGATGCTGTAATATTAGGGCTGAACCAGCAGATAAACGCCCAGAATGCACAATTAGAGGCTCAGACTGCCCAAAATGCTCTAATTCTGAATAAGTTGAATGATTTGCTCGGGGCAAACCATTAACCGGCTAGAAATGGAAGGAATTATGCTGGCAACATTCATGATGCTAATGAAAGGAATGCTCCAGAAAGGGCTGCCAGTCCCTTTGAGCAAACGCTTCCTGAAGTTGGTGGATCTGGAACTCGACATGATGAGGAGTATCTTTCTGGAATGGTCCGGCAAATCATGAAGGAAAGTATGCAAAGGGTTGAAGATGAGAAAGAATGGGGTTTCGTCCCAAGTAAAACTCCATTTACTGAGAAAATCTTAAAGGCGGAATTTCCAAGGTAGTTTGTCCCTCCAACTATCCCAGCTTACAAAGGGACAAGTGATCCGAATGAATTCTTGTATAAATATGATTGGCACATGACAGGTGCCAGAGCCTCTGACGAGATAAAGTGCCGATATTTCCCCGTGTACCTTGAGGGTGTGGCTCTACTGTGGTTCACCAAGTTGCCAGTCCGATCTATTGATCAGTTTTCAGACTTGACCCGAAAATTCAAGGAGCAGTTCAGACTATATGCTTCAAAGGCCAAGGGCATCATGTCATTGTCAAGTATAGAACAGAATCCCGGTGAATCTATTAGATCTTTCTTGAACCGCTTTAATATAGCGCTGGCAGAGGTGGACAATGCTGAACCGCGAATGATATTGACTTATCTGATGAGGGTTGTTGATAAGTCGAGCGAATTTGGGAAATGGCTAAACATGAAGGAGCCAACCTCCCTCGAAAAGTTCTACAAAAAGGCAGATGAATTCATACGCCTGGAAAGCCGTCTTGTACCGGTGAAGGCAGTGTCGGAAAAAGCTGAAGATAACACTGTTGCTCCACGCAAGAATGAATCTGTAGGGCAAAAAAGGGAAAATAACAATGGGAAGAAACAGAGTAATCTGAAGAAGCCCTGATCCTTCAAGCCATCAGAGTATACTCCTTTATCAGATACGCCGGAGCATATCTACCTTGCCATTAAAGATTCTGTTGACCTCCCTAAACCTATCCCTTTGAGGACCGGAAAAAAGGCTATACAAAGTGGGAAGTTCTGCCGCTTCCATAATCAACCCGGTCATGAGACCGATGAATGCCGCCAGTTGAAAAATCTGATTGAAGAATTGCTAAGAGAAAACAAGCTGCAGCAATTCGTGAAAAAGAGTAGCAACAATCCTGCATCGTCAAGTCAGGGGCAACAGGCTCCTGTTCATCAGCCTAGGATAGGTGAGAAAGCTACGGGGCATGAATCTGGAAGGCCCATTATCAATGTCATTACATGAGGACCTCACCCAGCTGGCAAGAGCTGGGGTGAGATGGAGAGATATACCAGGGCTTTGAAATATGTTCCAGCCGAAGAAGACGTCTTTGTTTTAGAATACACTACGCCCCTGAAACAACAGAAAACTTTCAGTGATGATATTATTTTCAGAGCCAGAGATTCCTCAGGTATCGAAGCTCCTACCCTAGATCCCTTGGTCATCTTAGCTGGTATCGGACCGACCATTGTCAGAAGAGTTCTCATTGACTGCGGAGCATCATGTAATATCCTCTTCAAGAAGACATTCGACCAAATGAAAATCCCTATGGTCGATGTACAAGCCTCATCGCAGAAGATCGCTGGCTTCACCGGGGAGCCAAAGCAACCAATAGGAACCATCGATCTGCTTGTAGAACTTGGGGAAGGAGAAAGGAAAGTAGTCCGCAAGCAAACATTTGTGATTGTCGATGAATTTTCTGCTTATAATGCTTTCCTTGGCCGTCCAACGCTCGCAGCGTTCAAAGCTATCCTATGCCTCACTATTAAATTCCCTACAGACAATGGAGTAGGAGTTATAAAAGGGGATCAAAATGCTGCGCGAGAATGCTATTTGACAGAGTTGCGAGAGTCAAGAAAAAGGGAAATGGGAAAGGATGCGGCCACCCCGGTCCGCATCAAAGAGCCAGCCTTGTAGCAATTACGGGGCGGACCCTGCACTGGCGAGCATAGCGGGGCACGGAAAGAGATGGATCCCAGAAAAGCCAGTGCAGGGGAGAATAGAGTAGTGTCGGTTGAAACGACGGTACCGGTACCTGTTGACCCGAAGGACCCAAATAAGGTGTTGAATGTGGGTTCACAGCTTAATGTGTCAATTCAGAATATCTTGATATCTTTCCTGAAAGCAAATCTGGATGTCTTCGCTTGGACTCATGCTGATATGTGTGGAATATCTCCAGAAGTTGCAGTACACGCTCTGAATATTGACCCAAAATTTACACCAGTAAAACAGAAAAGAAGAACCCAAGGTCCAGAAAGGTCAGCAGCATTAAAAGAGGAAATTGATCGACTCATGGAAAATAACTTCATCAAAGAATCTACATATCCGAATTGGGTTTCAAATCCTGTGCTGGTTAAGAAAGCTAATGGAAAATGGAGAGTGTGCATCGATTTTTCAGATCTGAACAAGGCCTGCCCCAAAGATTGCTTTCCTTTACCCAGGATCGATCAATTGGTAGATGGAACAGCGGGACATGAATTGTTATCTTTCATGGATGCCTACTCCGGATATAACCAGATCATGATGCATGAACCGGATTAGGAGGACACGAGCTTCATCACCGATGTTGGTCTTTATTGCTACAGAGTTATGCCCTTCGGATTGAAGAATGCAGGGGCAACCTACCAAAGACTTGTTAATGCTATGTTCAAACCGCAATTGGGCAAAACTATGGAAGTCTACGTCGACGACATGTTAGTAAAGTCTAAGAAAGCAGCGGATCACATTGAACACTTGGCAGAAATGTTCGCAGTCCTCCAGAAATACAGAATGAAGCTTAACCCTCTGAAATGCACGTTTGGGGTCGAGTCCGGAAAGTTCTTAGGGTTTATCGTCAGCGCTAGGGGCATTGAGGCTAGTCCACCTCAAATTACTGCCTTGAAAGAAGTCAAAGCTCCTAGAACAAAGAAGGAATTGCAAAGTCTCAATGGAAAAGTTGCCGCCTTGAGTCGGTTCATTTCCAAAGCCACAGATAAATGCATCCCATTCTTTGACGCCCTAAAGAAAGGAAAGAAAAACTTCGATTGGACTCCCGAATGCCAAAAAGCCTTTGATGAATTGATTCGCCATATGGAGACGCCTCCAATACTTTCTAGGCCTGGCGATGGCGAGGATCTTCTTATATACTTGGCAGTATCATCTCACGCTTTAAGTGCAGCGCTGATACGGGAAGACAAAAGGATTCAACATCCAGTTTACTATATCAGCAAAAGACTCACTGGGGCAGAGATGAATTACTCTAAGTTGGAAAAACTCGCCTATTGCTTACTAATTGCGTCTAGGAAATTGAGGCAATATTTTCAAGCTCATCCTATCAGAGTCCTCACTGATCAACCTTTAAAGCAAGTCCTGTTTCGCCCTGAAACTTCGGGTCGTCTTCTAAAGTGGAATATTGAACTCAGTCAGTATGACATCACTTATCATCCCCGGAAAGCAATCAATGGACAAGCTTTAGCGGATTTCATTGCAGAATTTACAGATAAGGGTAACAGTGAGGAAGAAACGTTCGACAATTCCCCTATCCAGTGGAAGTTATATGTCGATGGTGCAAGAAATGATTACTGTTCTGGAGCCGGAGTTGTACTTGAGACTCCTGAAGGTCGGTCATTATGCTATGCACTAAGATTGGAATTTCCTTCAACAAACAATGAAGCAGAATATGAAGCTCTTATCGCAGGACTGAAAATCGCTAAAGAACTAAACATACGAGCATTACATATCTTTAGTGATTCTCAGCTTATTGTATGCCAAGTCAAGAAGGAATTTTAAACGAAAGGGGGAAACCTGCCCGCTTACTTGTCAAAGGCTTGGGAACTTCTGTGTGAGCTCGATCACTATTCAATAAGCCACATTCCTCGGGAAGAGAATATGAAGGCAGATTCCCTCGCAAAGTATTCAAGTTCTGGTGAAGCTCAACTATTGGGATTGGTCCCCGTAGAAGTCCTTTCAGCACCAAGTATAGACGAGATGGATATTGACTGGATTATGAATGTATCTCAAGAACAAGAGTCATGGATGACTCCAATACTGGACTACCTACTCAGAGGTTCTCTGCCAGAAAATTCGATAGAGAGACGGAAGCTACTAAGGAAAGCCTCTCGCTATGTAATTCAGGATGGCCGATTATACAGACGGGGATTCTCAATGCCATTGCTTCGATGTGTATCCAGGGAAGAGTCCAAAACAATCCTAGCTGGGGTACATGGAGGAGAATGTGGTGATCATTCAGGTGGTCAAACATTAGCAAAGAAAATTCTCCGATACGGATATTTTTGGCCAGAAATTAATCATGATGCTGCAAGCTATTCCCGAAAGTGTGACAGATGCCAAAGATTTGCCAAAATTCCTAGAGCGCCTTCAACTGAACTCACACAAATGGTCAGTCCATGGCCATTTGCAATGTGGGGAATGGATCTCATTGGGCCGCTACCGACTGCCAAATCAGGGATTAAATATGCTATTGTTGCAGTTGATTATTTTACTAAATGGGCTGAAGCTGAACCATTGGCTACTATCACCTCTAAGAAGATGATAAGTTTCGTGACCAAGAATATCATTTGCAGGTATGGTGTGCCTCAGAAAATAATCACAGACAATGGTACTCAGTTTGAAAGCGAGGAATTCCAAGATTTTTGCAAGCGATTCAAAATCCAGAAAAGCTTTTCAGCAGTTGCTCATCCGCAGGCAAACGGGCAAGTGGAAGCAGTAAACAAGATCATCAAATCAACCATCAAAAAGCAACTTGAAAGAGCAAAAGGTGGTTGGGTCGATAAGCTACCACTTGCACTATGGGCATACAGAACCACTCACAAAACTGCGACTGGGCACACTCCTTTCTCATTAGCATACGGGTCGGAAGCAATGATCCCGGTAGAAACAGAGGTTCCTTCACACAGAAGGATCCATTTCAACCAAGCAGAAAATGAAAGGCTACAGCTTGAAGTGCTAGACTTCCTTGATGAAAAAAGAGATGAGGCTAATCTCAGAATTGCAGCTCATCAGCAAAGAATAGCCAGACATTTTAATTCCAAAGTTCGCCAACGCAGCTTTGAGATTGGAGACCTAGTCCTGAAGAGAATTATGACAGCGACAGGTGTATTTGGGCCAAATTGGGAAGGACCGTATGTAATAGGTAAGAAGCTTCTTGACGGCACATTCAAACTCACCACTGTTGAAGGAGATCAAATTCCAAGGGCATGGAACAACAACCATTTGCGTCCATACTTTACTTGAAAATTTTGTTGAAATATTGTAAAAAGAATTATGAATGTATGATTCTTGTAATTGAAAGCAATTGTAAAACTGATGCAAGTAAATAATGAAAGAATATAAAGTGGATGTAGGCCCAATTTCCTGGCCGAACCACTATAAATCTTGTGTTCCTTATTATTATTACATGTTTGCTTTATTTTCGATATGAAAGGTACATAAAATGTATTGCTGAAATGTCGATTTAAATTTTTGCAGACAGTGGAAGTGAAACTTGCACATAAAAAGACCGAGTGATTCTCGCCAAATTTCAAGTCACAAAAGCCCCGAATTCAAATCCTAGATAGGAAGTACTTCAATTGAACGGCCTATGATTTCGACAGAAACGGGTCTTTGCTAATAAATTGAGATCGTTTGAACAAACAAACGTCCAATTAAGAAGCTAGTGCTCGTTCTCACGAAATTGCCTGACAATGAAGCGCACTTCCTTGGATTAAACAAGTTACTTAAAAAAAAAAGGGAGGAGGCAGAGGATCATTGGAAAGGCATAAGCAAGTGAACAGAGGAACAACCAAAGCCATCATCGGCAGCACAAGTCCTCTTCGGAGACACAACTCTTCGGAGGATAAAGACCTCTAATGGGTCATACGCCACAAAAAAGAAAGTTCTCTACTCAACAAAAAAAGATTGGAGGAGTCATGACCCTCCAACCATGAGAGAGTAACTTCCAGGCGATGAAAACCCTCTCTGAGGCACATTTCACCAGGAGTTGAAGTGTTATGACCCCTCTTCGGGATTTCACTTCACCAGAGTTGAAATGCAAACGAAATAAAAGCCCTCTTCGGAGGCCCATTTCACCAGGAGTTGAAGTGTTATGACCGCTCTTCGAGATTTCACTTCACCAGAGTTGAAATGCAAACGAAATAAAAGCCCTCTTCGGAGGCCCATTTCACCAGGAGTTGAAGTGTTATGACCGCTCTTCGAGATTTCACTTCACCAGAGTTGAAATGCAAACGAAATAAAAGCCCTCTTCGGAGGCCCATTTCACCAGGAGTTGAAGTGTTATGACCGCTCTTCGAGATTTCACTTCACCAGAGTTGAAATGTAAACAAAATAAAAGCCCTCTTCGGAGGCACATTTCGCCAGGAGTTGAAGTGTAACAACCGCTCTTCGGAATTTCACTTCACCAAAGTTGAAATGCAAAGACAAAATAAAGACCTTCCTGAAAGCCCACGTTTCACCGAGAGTGAAATAAAACTTCCAAGTGTTGAAACGTGAAAAGGCTTTCTTCGAAGGCACAACTCTTTGGAGGTACACGTTTCACCAAGATTGAAATAAAACTTCCAGGTGTTGAAACGTGAAAAATCCCTCCTTAGAGGTACAACCCCCTCCCGGGGACACAGTTCAAAGGAAAGACCTCTTCAAGGGCACAATCAAGAAGAAAGACCTCTTCGGAAGCCCACGTTTCCCCAAGATTGAAATAAAACTTCCAAGTGTTGAAACGTGAAAAGGCTTTCTTCAAAGGCACCACTCTTTGGAGGTACACGTTTCACCGAGATTGAAATAAAACTTCCAAGTGTTGAAACGTGAAAAATCCCTCCTCAGAGGTACAACTTTGTATATAAAAAAAAGAAGTTAAAGTGCCCTTCAGAGGTCCGCTTTACCACATAGAAGAATTCACTTGGTAAAATATGCACGTAAGCAAACGAAAAAAGTGATTTCTTCGAACGACAAAGCGTAGAAACTTATACGAAGGGAGTTGTACTCTACAAAAATTTTCTTTAAAAAGAATAAAATAATTATTCTTTAGCAAATAAGAGTGCAAGTCCCCTCGAAGTATAAAATATTGCAGCAAGCTTAAGGTATGGGGGCAACATGGTATAATGGTATAGCTGCATCAGTAAAGTAATACTCAAACAACATACTATAAGCCCGCTGCAATATCATATAAATAAACTTGTGCAAAAATGAATAATAAATGCATTCTCAAATTCAAACAGAAGTCTGTACAAACAAAGGATCATTTTATTCAATTGAAATGCAGGTACAGGTTTCAAAATAAAGAAAAGCGGGGGCCGGTACCCGCACAATTCTCGACCAGTACATACAAAAGGCAAAAAGCTAAAATGTTCATTTCTTTTTACTACCTTTGGACCGTTTTCCCGGCCGAATGATTAGCTTTTCAGGCCGGTCAGTTGGCACAAGGGAAGAAGGAGGGGTAGGCGCAGCTGGTCCAACTTCTGGCTTCCCTTCAGTAACAGTGATTTTCTTCCCCCTCCTCTTTGACGTTCCGTGCTTTTTCCTCCTCTTTGAGGAAGACTCACTTCCCGGAGTGGCAAGTTTAGACATGGTTATGTCATCAGAAGGGGTCCGCTCCGGAGATATCTCACCTCCCTCAAGTCCCTCGTCTCTATGCTCTTGCGAAGCGATGGGATCGTCTAAACCGTGAAGGGCTTCTATTTGTTCCTCTTGCGACCCGGGCTGAGAAGCAGAAGGAGGAGCCACCTGGAGAGACGGAGGAGGGATAACCGAAGGAGGAGAAATCTGAGCGGTGCTTGATACTTTCTCTGTAGAAGAAAAGAGGTTAAAGTCAGTAAAGAGAGGAGATGAAGGCTCATCAAGGTTGAGAAAATAGTCAAGAAGCTCATTAAACCCATGTGAAATAAATGAGCAATCCACTTGAGCGAAATTTACAGTGGAATTACCTGCAGAAGTTGTCTTTATTACGTCAATTTCATAGTCCAGGGCTTCAGCACTCTCTTGTGATTCATCTGTGACTTGAGTAATTTTGGCCCCGGTATCAGTTTGAGCAGGGATCGGTACATAAGAGTTAGAGCCAATAATGCCAGCATCGGCCGGAGTTGAAGGAGGGACAGGAACAGTCAAATTTGTTTCTTTTTCTTGATGCTCTTCCCCCACTATTTCAACCCGCGATCTGGCGAGTTGCTCCTTCCCTCTGGCAAGGGCTGCGCGAGCCTCAAAGTCTAAGTAGTGCACCTCCAACTCCTCTTCAGTGTATCCGGCCCCTTTAAACATATCTAGTGCGGCCTCCCACACTTCGGTCAGGGTAATCTCATACTTGGGGCCCAGGAATGCAAGACTGCCACGCCCTAATATACATTGCAAGTAGAAATCAAATAGTGTCGAGCCAATATCAGCTTTGGTGGCTTCATGGGCCTCTTCAGCTGTAATTCTACCCGCAACAGCCTCATCCCGCTCTCTCTCGACTTTGGATAACTGGGCTTTCAATTTTTCAATCTCTGCAGCCTGAAGGCCAGTTTGTCCTCGTAACTGAGTAATATCAGTACGGTTGCCCTCTATAATCTGCTCCAACCCATCAGCCTTGGCCTCAGCATCCCTTTGCGCGGCATGAGCATCCCGCACCTGTTGAAGAAGCACACTCTCCCTTTGAGAATAAGAAGTGGAAGAAGTAGCAAGCTCCTCTTTAAGTTTCCCAACTTCTGCCTCAAGTTTCTCGTTATAATCGGCAATACTCCTCATTTCTGCATCATGCTGTTTAAGGATCTTTTGCCATTCAGTTTTGTCGTTCTCCATGGTAAGCATAGCTTCGAGATTGGCCCTATTCACCCTTTGGAGCTCATCAACGAGTTTCTGCCAAGATGACATCCTCTCAATATCGGTTCTGACTGCATCAAGGTTCCGTAACATAGCACTTTTATCTATGGGAACCAGATCGAGGTCAAAGCGAACTCCTTTTAAACACCAATTAGGAAATCGGCGTTGAAGAGTGGCTGGACCTGGTCCAACTTGGTAAGATGGCCTATTGATGATTGCTTGGATATCAGTAGGGGAAGGGGCAGGAGATTGAGCAGAAGTAGGAGCAGTAATCTTCTCTGAAGGCGCAGGCATTGGCTCCTCAATAACTTTGGCTCGTTTGCTCGAGTCATCAGTTGTGTGACTCTTCCCTCTATCATCATGAGATTTACGTTTAAGGGAGTCACTCTCTCTGTAGGAGGAATCATGTCGACTATCTGGTCTTCCAAAGCGTTCTTCATAATCACGTCTTTCCCGAGCCTTCCGGGCTGCCCTTTCTTCATCGGTCTCTCTATGAATAGGAGGATAGGATTGATAGCCATACTGGCTGCGTTTCCCATATCGCTGAAAGTCATCATAGTACGAGCTGCCTCGCCTCATTGGAAAACCTAAAATATAAAAAAAAAAAAGAAACAAAACTTGAGAATCCTTCAAACGTTAAAAAAAAAGAGAGCATAAAAGTGCCAGGAATTCTAAGTGTGTGTGATGTGCAAACTACGCGCATCAATCTACGAACCACTCTTTAATTGGGGAGTAGTTGTGGGTGTAATAGATAGCGTCAACTCTTGAGTCGACGGCGACTGTTGCAAAGTAGAAGTAGCTTCAACTACTGAAGAAGAAATCCCGGCAGTGATAGGATCTTCTTTAAAGATCTCTTGTGAAGTAGCAAAAAGGTCGCTCAGTCCTTCGAAAGTATCGTCCCTGCTCTGCTTAACAGGACTGGATTTCTCAACTTTTTCACCAGATTCTTGTGAATGATGGGAAGATCCCTGAGGCTCTTCTTCCTCGATAACCGGGGCAAGTTTGTCAGATGGCCCCGCAGCATCAACAGAAGTGGAACACTTCACTAGCGAAGCCTCAGGAGCAGGTCCTTTAGATATGTATGTGCTAGTAGAAACTGAGGCATCCAACACTCTAGCTGGGGAGTCTGGAATTTCATGAGGACGCGTAGAACGAGAAGTATGCAAAAGTCCGTACTGATGCAAAAATTCATCTTTCAACAGAAATTGAATATCTCTCTCCTCAACCGGCACGGCCTTAAGCCTCTCAAAAGTCGACTTGTGACTGGGATTCCTAGAGGGAGGAGGCAGCGCTGAAAATAAAAAGAAGCAGAGTTAACACTTAGCAGGTCAGTCTCACAAAGGACAGATAACAAACGAAGCAAGGATGGGTGATCTTACTTCCTTCCCTCCACAGAGCATAAAACCCCGGGGGGCAACGAACGAAGAAGAACTGAGTTAGAAACCCGTGAGCAGTGTCAGGAAGGCCAACAATTAATTTGCGGTTTCGGGCGCTTCTCACAACAGTAATAGAAGGATGATCTTTGGTCCGGGTAAAGGAGCATAAGTAACAAATTTCATCAAAGCTCGAAAGTCGATCAAGTGTTCTCCTAAATAGCACACACAACCCCATTAGAATGGCGTAGCCATTGGGGTGTAGTTGGGATGGAGCAATGACCAATTGATGAAGAAGTTGTTGGAAAAAGTCATTGAAAGGAGGAACGCCCCCACTTAGGCACATTTGTCGGTTAACTGTCACAAAGCCAGAAGGTGCTATGTCAGCAGTGTTACTTCTCTCAGGAAGAATGGCATCTGATTCAGCAATGCCAAACTGAGCACACAGCTGGCAAAAAACTTTGTATGATAGTGTAGTAGGAACTCTTTCGGGAGGATTAACTAGTGGAGCTGGAAGAACAGTTGCCTCTCCCGTCTGAACTGTTGCATCTTCTTCCTGAGAAGTCATTCTACACAAGCAACTGGATATTCAAATATGAAGGTGCACGTTTCCTAAAAGTGTGAAGTGTCGTGCAAAACTGATAAAAATAACAAGTAAATATAACTGGAATTAAACTGGTCGACGATTGATCGACTACGGTAATTTCAGAACTTGTTAATTTAAAGTTCAAGCATAATATTAGTGCAGGCTGGTCAGTTTCAATTGACTATTTCAGTGTTGCTTTAATATTCTACTTGAAATCAATAGCACTTCGTTCACACAATTTATTTAAGTTAATTATCTGTTATTAACTAATCTGTCATTTGATGTGGGCGGTCGATGGCAGTATATTCGCCCCAATTTTCTTTAAATATCATATTAAACAGATTGTTAACCCACAAGTTAAAGTGATCTGTAAAAGAATGCAGCAAAGTTCAACAGTTCAAAATCCATACAACAGTTCAAGGTCTAAGCAGAGTTTAAAAATGCAAGTGCTGAGTCGTATACGACTCAAGAGCTAAGTCGTAAACGACTCAAGTGCTAACTCGGCAACAACTTAAGTGCTAACTCGTGTACGAGTTAAGAATTTTTCCTTCGGGTTAAGTTAAGTCGTTGGTTCTCTGGTTGACTCGTCCACGACCTAAAGGATTATGAGGAGAGACAGGATAGGTCGCTTCACTTTTGAGTCGTTGATGCCTTGAGTCGGTAGTCCTTTGAATCGTGAGTCATAAAAGAGAGACAAGACTTCAAGTCAGAAAGATACGAATTCTTCTAAGTCTTAACTCAGTTACGACCTAAAACTCATGCCTCAACTAGTCGAATAACCTTATCTCCACTCCTAAACCCATAAACCGTCTCACCCCTAAACCGATGAACCCACTAACTATTATCTCGTCTTCTCCAAACCCCTAACAGCCTAAAAAATATATATATATATAATATATTGAAACCCATTATCTTCTCCTCGCGAATTATCCAAAACCTAATCAAACTTCCTCGAGCTCACCAGCAATCGATCGTGGCAACAATCGTGATGAAGCGTGGTATAAGGAACTGGATTAAAGTTGTCAATGAGGAGTCCAGATTCGCAAGTTAATGGCTATCGCGGAATCAAATGAACTGCGGATTTACTTACGCAATGCGATGATGAGGATTATAGGGACTGAATCAACGGAAGGATGAACTGGTTGAATTTGTTTCCGAAAGCTCGAGGACGTGTTAATGGCAGAAATAGCTCAGGGGTAAGTAATGAGAAGAAGGAAATAGGAGGAACGACCCAAGCATTTTATACCTCAGGGAAGTGGAACTCGAATCGGCACACCCGGGTTATGATGAGTCGAAGCACACGACTTACGACTTAAGGCATGTGCTTCGAGGGGCAAGTGTTAACCCCGTTTCCTCTACGAGTTAAGGAGTCTACGAGATAAGGATCTACGACTTAAGGCCTCTACGAGTTAAGGAGTCTACGAGATAAGGATCTACGACTTAAGGCCTCTACGAGTTAAGGAGTCTACGAGATAAGGATCTATGACTTAAGGCCTCCACGAGTTAAAGAGTCTACGAGATAAGGATCTACGACTTAAGGCCTTCACAACCTAAGAACATTAACGACCTGAGGAATGTCACGACTTATGGAAGTCTACGACTCAAGAGGTATGCGACATAAAGGTGATACGACCTAAGACTTCAGAGACAAGTTCAATACCGTGCTATAATGAGATAACTCGTTGACGACATACGACTTATGACGACATACGACTTATGACGACATACGACTTATAATGAGATAACCTTACGACTCATACTAACATCAAGGAAGGTTGCACTGGTTAACTCGTGAACGGCTCAGGACTTGTGTTATTCATCTAAATGGGAGCCTAGCTTTGGACTAAGCAGTCAGCTAATCCAGTAGGTCGGCCGCAACCTACTATGAGTCGTGAACGGGTTATGGCTCATCATGAGTCGTGTACGAGTCATGACCTAATTCCGAGAAATGCCTATAAATACGACCCTAGCTCCAACTAGAAAGGGACTTTTGGCTCATTTCCTTCAAACGCCGTTACTCTGCTGCATTCCAAACCAATCCAATCCAATACTTGAAGCTCTCAAGACATTAAGAACGCTACAAACAACTTCAAGAAGAGATCACATACATCCAACATGGATTCGAAAACTCTCATCTTCATCGAAGTTTAAGCTACTTGTTCTAAGTCTCTTGTAATTCAAAGTGTATTGTATTTGGGAAGAATTGTATTAGCTTGTAACGAGATTATTAATAAAAGTACTTAAAGTGGACGTAGGCTATACCCTTAAGCCGAACCACTATAAAATTGTTGTTGTTTACCGCTTTTCTGCTATTATCTGCTTGTAATCTGTTCCCGAGTCGTCGGGTGGTGCTTTCACAACTACAACTCATACACCGGGGTGTTAGCGTTCAAATTTTAGCGTTAACACATGTAAAGCAAACATCAGAAAGAAAATGTATGCATACAATCGGAATCTAAATCTTTCAACTTTCTACATATAAAAATTGAATCAGCAACATGCAAGTCCTATACACGCAGCCATAAATCAAAATCTACAGATGCAGATTTGACTAGAAATTAAAGGAAAAAAGGAAAAGTTTCCGCTCATTACTTATTCAAGATGAAATTAGTAATTGTAGGAGCATCTCTAAATGTTCCAAAGCATAGCGTAGTACATTAATACTGTGGTATTTCGATTTGTGAAAAATGAAACTTTTTCTGAACAATGTACAATTTTGCAGTGCATTATAACCTTTTTGTCGAATATTTACATTTTTAGACAATCTTAAACGTTGTTTTAAAAAAAAGACCCCTTGCATCCTTTCCCAAAGCACACTTTCAATTTTTCTATCAAACAGAAAACTATTTATTAGAATTGTGATTCAAATTCAGACATATAGACTTCAGCATCAAAGACCCGAATTCAATCTCAATCGTAGTAAAGTGGTTTGAAGTAAAATTGGACTCTTTTCATTTTCACAACAATATCATATCCTTTCCTATGCCCAACTAAACAAGCTTTCAACTATGTCGGTATTGATTTTGAAAAAATATGAAACAAATCTAACTCCAGTAATACCTAGAGGAACATCAAGTTCTAAACATAAAAGCTTTCACCCAGTGTTTTAAAAACCGTGCCGAACCGCGGTTCGACCGTGAAAAACCGTGAACCATTTCAGTTGAAGGCCCGGAGACGAGTTGAGCCTCTAACAAGCATGAACCGTGGGTTGAACCATTAACCGAGGTTGAACCGTTGCAGTTAACCCAGGTCTGACCGCCTTTTCGTTTGTTATTTTCATTTTTCTCCCGTTCGTATTCAGATAAAAAAAATGTCGAGCAGCAAACCCTAATTCTATTCGTCACCGCTATTAACTGCTTGCCGCCGCTACCAATTGCTCGCCGCCGCTACAAATGCTCGCCGCCATAACCAGCTCCGGGTCGCCGCAAACCCCAAAATCCGCCGCCTGCTGCCCTAGCTTCAACTGCCTATTTGACGTCATTTTTATTGGATTCAGGTATGACACTATTGCTACATCTCATTTAGGTAAATTTGTTTAGCAACCGTCAATTGGATTAACAGTTAATTGGATTTAACAACTGTGAATTGGATTTAGCAATTGTTAATTGGATTTGAAAGTTGAAACTGTAAGTGTAAACTGAATTTGAAGCTGTAAAATAACTTAAAAATGTAAGTTTAATTTAATATATGAAAGGGGTTGTTGGCTAAAAGAACGAGGAAGGAAAAAAAAAGAAAAAAAAATGGAAGAAGAGAGCTACAAGAGGAACAAAAGTGGACGTACCTGGTTTCCAATGGACGGTAGCAAAAGTGAGAGGCAAGAATGAATAATAATATGAATTAATACATTTTTAAAACCTGTTAATGTATGTCAATGCAAACTTGGATCATTGTCTGCAAATGTGTGCGATATTATTTATGAAATGGTTTTACAATTTCAGTTCATATTTATTTCAATAGTTATTTTTTGGTCAGTGCTCATTTTAATGGTTTTTTTCTTCAAATAACCATAGATGTCATCAAATCCAATCTCTGAAGGAGCGTCCAATCCTAGTACCGAAAGCAAAGCCCATCCATTAAATAGGCCTAAAACTGATCCAGCATGGCAATATTGTACCGAAACAATAACTAATGGACATATGGAAATAAAATGTATGTTTTGTAGCAAAGTATTTAGAGGTGGTGGAATTCGACGCTTCAAATATCACATTTCTGGTTTATTTGGAGGAGGATGTGCACCTTGCCCACGTGCGACGGATGAAGTCAAACATGCTATGAAGTTGAATATTGAAAGTGGTGAAGCTTTAAAAAATAATGGAACAAAAAAGGCTAAAGCATATGCTTCTCAAAATGAAGAAAATGATTTACCTTCTAGTTCCAGAAAAAGACCTGCATCTAGTAGCATACATATAAATGATCCTAACAATCTCTTGAGTCCCACTTTTATGCCTAGAACCACTGTTGGATGCCAACCAACCATACAAAGTGTGTTTCATGGCCAAGCCGTAAAAGATAAAGTGGATATGGCTGTTGCAAAGTGGTTTTTTGATACTTCTATCCCTTTCAACGCCGTAAATTCTGTATTGTATCAACTAATGATTAACGCCATTGCTAGCTATGGGAAGGGATATGAAGGACCAAACCTATATTTATTGCGTGGTAAGTTATTAAAGTGTTGTGTTGAACAAGTAAATGACGAGGTTAAAAAACATCGGGATTCATGGAAGAAGACTGGTTGTACATTGATGGCGGACGGATGGTCTGATCAAAATGGTAGAAGTTTGATCAACTTTTTGGTTTATTCGCCTAAAGGTATATTGATTTATAGTTCATAATTATTGTGAATCTCGTATGTATAAAAATGTTTTTTGACCTTTTTCTTTTATCTATTATCATACAGGAACACTATTTTTAAAATCTATTGATGCATCTGCCGCTTCTAAAACCGCTGTAATGCTTTTCGGCTTATTCAAAGATGTTATTTTATTTATAGGAGCTGAAAATAAAATGCAAGTAGTAACCGACAATGCGGCGAACTATGTAGCTGCTGGGAGATTAATTGAATCTGAATTTCCATCCATTTCATGGTCTCCGTGTGCTGCACATTGCTTAAATCTGATGTTTAGCGATATTGGAAAACTTGAACGAGTCTCTTGTGCCGTAGATCAAGCATCAAAAATAACAAAGTTTATCTATAATCATTGTTTCGTGTTATCAATGATGCGGAGATTTACAAATGGGAGGAACGCACTTCGTCCCGCCCCGACCAGATTTGCAACGAATTTTGTTGCTTTACAAAGTGTTTTGAATCACAAAGATGAACTTATGACCATGGTAACAAGTCGAGAATGGAGAGCTTCCTCATTTGCAAAAGATGTGAAGGGGAAACAATTTGTTAATCATATATGTGATCCGGCTTTTTGGAAAGAATGCTCACTGATTGTTAGTGTCACCGAATCACTTGTTCGTGTTCTTAGGCTTGTTGATAGTGATGAAAGGCCTGCAATGGGTTATTTATATGCTGCAATCCATAATGCAATAGACGATATGATGAAACGATTTGCAAAAAATAAAAAAGTACTAAAGCCATTCATTGACATTGTTAATAGTCGTTGGGACAGACAATTGCATAAAAATCTACACTCTGCAGGTTTTTGGTTTAATCCAGGGTATCAATATAATATTGAGATGATGGAAAAACATTACTCTAGCCATTCTGCTATTTTAGATGTTATTGAAAAATATTCGGATGGAGATATAGATTTGATTAGAGATCTTACAAAGGAAATTAAACTTTATAGGAATTCTGAGGGTGATTTTGGTAGAAGCTCGGCTATAGCTAATCGTAAACAAATGCTTCCAGGTAAACATTTTTTACGCTGTGTAGTTATCATCAAAATAATTATAACTACAATGCTTGTTAGTGATTGATATTATAATTCAAATATAGATGAGTGGTGGTCAATTTATGGAACTAATGCACCGAATTTGAGGAAGTTGGCAATCCGAGTGTTGAGTCAAACTTGTGGCTCATCCGGTTGTGAAAGGAATTGGAGCGTTTTTGAACACATCCATTCAAAGAAAAGAAACCGATTGGAGCATCAAAGATTGAACGATCTAGTTTTTGTGCATTATAATCTTTGACTTGGACAAAAGTAAGTTACTTTGCTTCATGAAATTTGTTCATTTATTTGCTAAATATTAATTTATGATACTATTATGATCTATTAAAATAATATTTTAGGCATGAATTAAAGGGCCGAAACTATGATCCCATAAGCTTTGTTGAGTTTGATGAAACTAGTACATGGATAATGGAGGAGGAACCACCGCTACTGACGATTGATGAGGTTAATGCATTGTATAACGAAGAAGGTGATCTTTTATTCATCTTTATAGCTTGTTTATTTCATTTACTTCAATATATGTTAGCTAGTTCTAATAAACTTGTTTATATATATCAAGTACAAACTGAAACTGAAACTAGTACAAGAACTCATCTTATTTGTGCTGCTACTTATCTTATTTTGGCAACAATAGAAGCGAACATGAACTGGTTTGACAAAAAGAACTCATCTAATTAACTAAAAGTTTATTAGAAACTGCATTCCTTCAACAAACCCCACCACCTATCCATCAAAAATAGCCCACGCTCCTTACTAACTCTTGGTAACTGCCGTGCCACCATCTGTTTGACCATCCACTCATCTGAAAACTGACCACTACCACATCATCTTACAACTACAACCTCTTCCTGCTACAACAATCACAGTTACAATACCACCATCCATTCAAATCCACCTTCCACTTTATAAACCATATCAAAAAACCATCCAATTCACCCACTGCAAATACTTGCAATTACCTTGCTTCTCAACATTCACTTCAAAACAACATTCAGTTCAGTGCACTACACATCTAACTGCTGCTGCACGTCTAACTGCTATTCTACCATCAAATACTGCTCATCTGATACCACCATCCACACTATTCTTGCATAATGCACTGCTATTGTCGCCAAACTGCTGCAACATGTATACCATCTTCCTCTTACATCAACTGCTTTCACCGTGCAATCACCTTCAAAAACATTTCTACTTCATATACTTCTGCAACTGGTGTTTTCAACATCCACAAACAACATACTACCCCTCTGCTACTTGTTTGCTGCCATTTCCACTGCAATTCACTCCTACATCAAACAGCAAACCGAGCACCTCTTAAAAAAAAGAAGAAACTGCAACCAACGAACTAATCCAGCTTCAACTTACGGTTTTTGAAACACATCCCACAGTCATCGCGACAGCCTTCAATACTCGACCAACTCCAAACCCCCAATCACCGAGCCTCGACTCAAATCGCAACCTCCAGTCAGTCATCTTCAGTCGATTTGTAACCTGAAACCAATCGATTTGAAACTGAAACTTGGAAATTAAACTTATTAACTTATTTGCTGAAACTTATATTTGTCTGCAGCCTTCATGAAACTTATACCTATTTGTTTGTTTATACCTATATTTGTTTGCTGAAACTTATATTTGTTTGCTTCATGAAACTTATACCTATATTTGTTTGCTTCATGGAACTTATTAACTTATTTGCTGAAGCTTATATTTGTCTGCTGAAACCAATAACATTAAGTTACTTTGCTTCATGAAACTTATACCTATTTTAATTGAATGAATTTTGATTTATATTTGTTTTTTTTTCAAACATTGATTGCGTCGCAAATACAGAACAAGATAATAATGATTTAGAAGTCTCGTTGGACGATGTAGAAGCTAGTGCCATTGATAATGATGACAATGTAATTGATGTTGATAATGATAATTATGGAGTGGGTGTTGATATTGTTGGTGGCAATGAAGCCTGTTTTCAAGAAATAAATGATGGTGTAGAAACGTTTAACTTTGATCCGAAAATGAAATATACTGCAATGTTACAAGAAGTTGAAGGCGGCGGCGACAACAATAGGCAAGCGCCGGTATGGACGATGGATTTGTGAGGTGGATGATTATGCTATGCAAGTGAGTCTAAGTATGTTGTGCTGAAAAGTGAACAAGAAGTCGGTTGAAGACTATTTTGTATTATGTATGAGAGTTTGAAACCAGGGTATGTTATTTATGCATGTTGGAGACCATTAGGTGTTATGTATTCAAGTTAAAAGACTACTTTATGCTATGCTAACTACTATGTTTTTTGTGTTAATGGGTAAAAAGTGCCGTTAATTTTCATATGGATTTTTTTTTCTTGTGGTGTATACTATATTGTCATTCTTCCATTGTAGTATATTTGTGAAAGTGTGAACCGGTATGTAGGATATCGGTATTGTAGTAGCTATAAATTAAAAAAAATCACGGTTCCGACGGTTCGACCGGTTGAAGCATCAACACCTTAAACCTTCAATCATCACAGTTTGAGTCACGGCACGGTTTTAAAAACTCAAATATATATTGATGTATCACGTGCATGAATGTACCGGTTACCCAATGATAATGACGTAAAAGACAGAAACCCTACATGCTTCAAGGAAAATACCAACACGTACGAAAGAAAACTTCATGCAGGTTGAAAAACTTGGACGAAAAACTTATGTTTTTTATAGTCTATCAAGCTCACAGACTTGCTTATTATGCCAATGGTTGTTGATTACATATTGTTCTTAAACCCTGATCACTTACTGGACTGTAGGTTCAAAGAACCATGATTTTGTACTGACTAAAAAAATATTTTTCATTTTATAGTATTCAATATTTTGATTGGTAAGCATCTTATTCCACTGTCAATAATAGAAAAAATTACAAACATTTGACCAAATGGAAAAGAACCATACTTACTTCTTAACAAACTAACCTCATTTTGTTGGCAAACACATTACTTTTGTTTAACTTCACTATTCTTTCCTTTTCACCTTTGTTTGATCTACGTTCATGAAATAAGAAGCGATAAAAGTAAAGAAAGAAAGTTACCTTTTCCAAATCACAAATAATTGCACATGAATCCTTGTTGAAACACACGTCTGAAAGGCAGAACCCATTTTAACAGCACCAGGACACCGATATTGTGAGGCAATTATAGCTCAGACGTTATTCAAATCACAAGACATGAAAAAATAAAGGTAAGGCCGGAAAAAAGGAAACCGATAGAAGAAAAATTAGTATTGATGTATCAACTAATTGAACAAAAAATAACTCAATCAATACTAACTTTTGCAAAGAAAACAAAAAATCATAAATCTGATTTTGAATGTGAAAACGTTGCTAATAGTAAATCTGATTTTGAATGTGAAAACGTTGCTAAGCTTAAATTTGAATTTGTATGTAAGAAATTGATACGAATTTGAAAAAAAATGTTCATAGCTGAGTAAGCGGAGGTGGAAAAGCGAAACCCTAGATCTGTAGTTCGCAACCCAATCTTTCTTCATCTTCGTCAATTTGATAGGACAAAGGGAGGAGGTGGTAAGAGACGGCGGAGGCGGTGGCAACGAAACGTGTCAGGAAAGAAAAGGAAGCAAAATGTGAGAGAGTGAGAAATGAAAAGTTATCATGTAAGAAATGAGATAACGATTGAGAGAAATCTACATTCTTATCCATCTACTTTAAATTATTTATGAAATTACTATATTTACTAACGGTAATGATTGTTGTAAATAATTGTGACAGATATAACCGATAGAAATTTGTAACGGTTATTAGCGTTGTAAATTGAAAACAGAAAAGTGTTACAAAATATGTTATTTGGTGTAGTGTAATTAGGGGTGGACATAAACTACACCTCTATACGGAAATCGTCCGCATCGGACCGTAAAAACGGTGCGGAAATCCATATCGAATTTTCTAACCAAATCAAATACCTCAAATCAGACCGATCCACATCGATACTGTTTGGTTGCGGTTCGGATGATTAAACCAACCATATTAAACCGGACCGAACTGAAAATTTATACTAGTAATCTTATGATAAAAATATAAGCAACTTCTATCTTATTTTAAATTCTATTGATGTACATTCTATTTTTAGCGTATGTTGTTGTTATATTAATAATAATCGCCGATATAAAGGAAGAATTTATAGTTTTGGTATAATATTTTTCATCTCATGTTTTTTGCGAATAAATGCTAATTATAATCTTATTCTAGTCATTTTCCTTAATGATTGTGCATTGATTAAGGTTGATGTTTGGTTAATCTAACAAAAAAATCTCACTTGTAGTAAATGTCAAATTGAAATATTCATACGATTAAGAACTAATCTTTCATTTTAGTATAACATTGTGTGTTTTAACCTTTAAGTGTAAAAGTTGTACACTATGACTCCCCACCTCTATACTCATGCTAGCCAAGGACACTACGGGATAATGCCGTCGACTAGCACGAAGAATGAGGCTGCTGAGGAGCGACCATACGTGTAATTTCTTTGTGCGAGTACCGTTACGTCAAATAATTTGGCATGGATTTCATTTCAAGAGGAAATCTGACATATCAAATACAAACTCAAAGCTACTAGGCAGTGACTATGTGGTCTTTGGAAACAAATATAAAATAAGCATAACACAAATCAGTCACAGATATCCATATCATAAAGGCGGAAACAGATATGAATACAACACATAGAAGTGTACATCAGAGTAGTGGTCATACAAGATCCACAATATCACAACAAGTGCTAGACAAAAGAATATGTATACATCAAGGTGTCTCTATCTCGAATGTAATAACAAAAACTACCGAACTAGAGTAGTTAGCCAAAGGTCAAATGATGGTCCCAGATAAGAAGTCAAACAGAAGCACCTGTAACATCTTGGTCTGACCCGAGTATTATTTAATAAAAAAATAATGAACGGATCAGTCTAGCGACAATAAAGAGGTTTCAGATATATGGTGGCCTGGATTTTTGCAATAGCGACAATAAAGAGGTTTCAGACACTCCTTTGCATAGTGTGGAACCACAATTGTAGCATTGTTAACGACTAGAGGTAGGAGTCTTTGCTACTGTAGTTTCTTGCTTCCTTTTCTTGTTGGGATTGGGGCCTTTGAACATAATAGGCCTCTTCATGTTATTGTTGAAGTTCTGTTTGACACCCACAACTTCAACATCACCTTCTTTATCGGCCTCTTCAAATCGAAGAGCGATATCTACAAGCTGACCAAAAGAAACTTCTAGTTTTAGAAGTAAAGACTTTTGAGGTTCTTATTCAACCCATAGACAAACCTCTGATTTTTCTTCAATGGGATATTAATATACTCGACTCCATATTTAAAGAGAGATTCAAAATATGCTACGTAATCCATCAGAGAAGATTCACCTTGAACAAGGTCAATAAAGCGCTGGGCCAAAGTTACCTTTTTAGCCTCCGACACAAATTTCAACTCGAACCTTTTCCAGAATTGCTCCCAAGTAAGATCCGCTTCGATAGTCTCCAAAATCAAAAACTCATACCAATCTAATGCTCTTTCTTGGAGCATGCTAAAAGCCACTTGGACTCGATGGAGATCAACAAGATTCATGCGAGAAAAGATGCGGTCGCATGATCTAAGCCAAGCTTGGATTTCTATAACACTTTCGGATCCCTTGAATGGCCTTCCACCCAAATTGGTATAGTCTCTGCACAAACATGCAAACCCAGATCTAGGATGAATAGGCACTGGAATGGGTCCGACAGCTTGAGCATTCTTTACAAGATCTAAAAGCTACTGGGCAAACACGAATACTCCATCCTGAGGAGTAGCACTAGATTGACCTGCGCTGGGACGGCCAGGTCTAACCATTTCTCTTATTTAAGGAAGAAAGAAAGAAGAAGAAAAAGTAATTCTCAGAATGAATATCAAATAATCATGATTGATAAAACAAGACATCATAAAAAAAAGGTAGAACGGGTCCCAAAACTCGAATAAATCCTAAGGCACGACTCCTAAGAAGGTCTTAGGACAATGATCCTTGCTAGATTATTCTACATTGTTCCGAAGTTTGGCTTTGATACCATGCTGTGATGCCCCACCTTTATACTCACGCTAGCCAAGGACACTACGAGGTAATTCTGTCGACTAGCACGAAGAATAAGGCTGTTGAGGAGTGACCATCCGTGTAATTGCTTTGTGCGAGTACCAATATGTCAAATAGTTTGGCATGGATTTCATTTCAAGAGGAAATCCGACATATCAAATACAAACTCAAAGCTACTACACAATGGCTATCTGGTCTTTGGAAACAAATATAAATAAGAATAACACAAATCAATCACAGATATCCATATCACAAAGGCGGAAACATATATGAATATAATACATAGAAGTGTACATCAGAGTAGTGGTCATACAAGATCCACAATATCACAACAGAATAGATACAAGTGCTAGACAAAAGAATATGTATACATCAAGGAGTCTATCTCGAATGTATAATAACAAAAACTACCAAACTAGAGTAGTTAGCCAAAAGTCAAATGATGGTCCCAGATAAGAAGCAAAACAGAAGCGCCTATAATATCTCGGTTTGACCCGAGTATTATTTAATAACAAAATAATAAATGGATTAGTCTAGCTATGAATATCAGATAAAACGAGATAGGATACGAGATATGACAAAATGTATGGTAACAATAATACCATACTGTGATAAGTATACATTTAGAAGATCAACAAAAATCATACAATATCTCTAGAAATCTTAAGCATACGGAAGAATGTCATATTCTTTATTTTATTCACCAAACCATAGATATTGACAAACATATCAATGCCAATCACAAAAATTGGTGAAACACAAATTCTAGAAATCATCAATTAGAAATCCAGAAATCACAAAGGGGGAGGCCTATATCAAATGAGAGCATGAAAACTCATCAACACATGTATCACAAACATCGATGCACCTAGAAAGATACGCCCCATGCATAAATAGACATCGACGCACCTAGAAAGATAAGCCCCATGTATAAAAAAACATCGACGCACTCGGAAAGATACGCCTTATGCATAATCAAACGTCGACGCACATAGAAAGATACATCGCATGCATAAACAAACATTGACACACCTAGAAAGATATGCCCCATGCAAAGTCAAACATCGACGCACCTAGAAAGATACGCCTTATGCTCCGACTTATCGAGCTGATTGCTCCACGAATGGTCCAAAGACCATAGGTCGCTATCCTATAAAAAATGAGTCGAAACTCCAAAGTGAGTCGAAACTCCAAAGAACCCATAGGTCGTTATCCTATACAAGAAATGAGACGAATCTCAATAAAATGAGGTACATTCCCCTGCGTGGACAAAGAGATATTGCATAACGCTAGTCTAAACCATAAAATGATCATCATCGATCAACAAGAAGTGTCGATTACACTAAGCTAGTAAATAAATGAGTTTAGCTTCATGTCTCATAAACACTGGCTTAACTTAAATATTTACGAACAAATTGTAGATTCCCACTCAAAAATTGTCACAAGAGTTTCAATCGATCAAGTCCAAAAATTAACCGACGAAATAAACACAAGCGTTTCATACCATTTGTTTTACTAAGCCGTTTAATTAGATTTCTCAAAAGAATGAGGTAAAAGGTTTGTATATACTAATAGGTTGGAAAACGGTTTTAATAAACGAGTTTTGTATTAAAGTAGTGTTGAAATCGTTTTGATGAAAGATTTTTGATATTTACTACTAGTATAGAAACCTTTGCATTTTAAAGTGACAAACCATAGAAATGATTGTAGAAGCAATCAATCACTAGAAATTCACATTCGAAGACGTGAATTAAATCCAAAGAAATCGATACAAAATCCATCAAAATGAATGTTCCCGAAATCCCCAAAAAGAAGTTATCAAAGTCAACAAAGGGGACAACAAAATCCACTAGAATCGATTAAAAATTAGAAATCCACGCAAAAAGGCAGAATTGGCTGAGACAGCAGATTCTATCGACCGGATCAGTGGTCAGTCGACTAACATAATTCCTGGAAACTTTCTGTTTCCAGGTTTAATCGACTAAACCAGAGTGGTCAATCGACTGAAACATGCCTGGAAACTTTCGATTTCCAGGCTCAATCGACTGACCCAGAGTGGTCAGTTGACTGATACTGGCCCAGGAAAATTCTTAGGTTCTGGTTCAGTCGACTGAACTGGAATTTCTAGTAATCTCAGCGTAGCCCTACCAAGGGAAAAAATCCAAACAAATTACGATCGGACGAGCAATGGGCGCTAGGGGTTTATGTCAATCGGCAACCCAACCCTATAGGCTCTTCGATACACCACCAAAAACATGTTTAAACATCAAAGTTAGGATTTCTAAAAATTTGAGTTCAAAACACCAAAAATTGGAATATTCATAAAACCAATTCAATCCAAAGCAAATGGACAAGGAATAGATGTTAGGAATCACTACCTAACAACTATCAAAGATATAGACATAGATGTGAGTTCAAAAACTCACCTTTTACTCAAAAACACAAGCGAGAAGCTATAAGGCAAGGCACGAACAACCACTCTTCATTTTTAACCCAAGAAGCTTCAATCTAAGCTCATAAGAAAGACATTTCCTAAGTTAGGGTTTAGGAAATTTCTGAAATTGAAGAGGAATTGAGATGGAGAAGATGAAGAGAATGCTTACCTAAGCTTCTCCTTGATTTCTAGCTTAAAGTTGATAATTCCTAAGAGAATTAGGGCTTAGGAATTCCTAATTTCTTTTCTCTCCTCCATTTTTACAAAAGCTTGAGTATTAGGAAATATTATGAAGGAATGAAGAGGAGTGGAGTTGGGTTAATATGTTTGGTTTATGGGCTGAAACCCAAACCCAAAGCCCTAAATGAAAACATAAATTTTTTAATCAACTCCAAACAAATCGACGTTTATACTCAAAAAGGTCGCAAACTCCATTTTGAACTCAATGGAAGTGGTATCGAGTCCCAATTCGACTGTTTGAAAAGAGTAGCATTTCGAACTTAAATCCGACTAACGATGCTATATTTAAATAAAATATTTAAATACAAAATCGTAAAATACGCAGGTTGTTACATGCACAGCTGCCTTCGTAAATTAACTATTGATGGAATTTATTCACTTATTTCATATTTATTATGGATTCAAACCAGACCGAATCGAAACCGAACCGTATTACATTCAAACCAGACCGAAACCAAATCGTTTAAAAGATTGGTATCATGGTTTTGGACTCGAAACCACACCAAACCGACCCGCGCCCACCCTTAAGCGTAATGTTAACAAAAATCTAGGGTGTTACAGTTATCCAAAAAGCAGAAAGTCTAAGTGGAAAAGAAATAAGAAAGCAAAAGAGGTAGAAAGGAAGATAAGAAAACGTAGATAATAAAGAGACAAAGTTAATTTAGAATTTAATCGGGTGGGGAAAGAAAATTCTAAGATGAGAATTAATTTTTAAAATTATCGAGATAGGGAAAGCAATTATTGGGTGGCAATAGATGGAGCCAAAAAAATACATTACTAAATCTTGGATACAAGAGGCATCACTAAAATTGATGTGATTTTTGGTATAAGGACACCGTGTATAGCGTACAATTTTTTTTCTAGGTTATAACCGAACTTTTTTGCCCCCTCATATTCAAAAGTGAAGTCAGTTCAACAATGGCTTAAAAAAATTGTTTGTTTCCTAATAGCAAGCTATTTCACATGTCATTAACCACTGTCCAAATTTTTTTGCGCGGTCACCGCAATAGGTAAAAACAGTTTTGCATGGCTATGAACCACCGAACTAATGTCTTTGGTATCCCTTTGAAAAATCTAATATTAAGAAAAGTATAGCATAAATTTGTCCGGTTTTTTCCAGGAATGGTAATGGTAAACATTCTTTCCAATGCCAGTGAGGAGGAAAGCATGCATGTTATTTTATTCCACACTTAAAAAAGAAGCTACGAATGAGTTTGATAATTGCTCTTCCCCATGAAACCTACGATTATAAAATAAAAAAAATAAAAAAATCCAAACCAGTAGAAAAAAGCAAAAGTACAAGAAAAAGGAAAAAGCAGTTCTGAAGCAACTTAAGTCGAAAGCAGGAGGGCTTAATGGGAGCAAGGCCTAGTCTAGTCCCCTAGAAGGAAGTAACACGTACAACAAAAGCAAAGAAAGTCCAAAGTAGCTGTAGAAGTCCCAATTGCATACTGACGCTTAACTCATCCAATGAATGAGGACTCAAAGTGCCTATCTCAATAGTCAGATAATAGGGTCCCTCAAGTAATAGGGTCCCTCAAGTGATCGAATAGTCCGATCCAAGAAAACAACATGAGTAGTCAAAAAATAGAACTGACCAAGAAAATGTACAACACCAAGAAATGATGAATACACTTAGATAAATGGAAATTTTTGATCGAGAAGAATATGTTATCCTGCAAAGACTCCCTTTTCCAAAGAAATAATGGAAGCAACCCCGCCGCACATTCAAATTCCTTCACTAAAATATGATGGAACAATTAATCCAGATGACCGTCTTGTCGTCTTTGAAAATTGGATGAACTTATACAACACTCCAAAGGTAGTTCGCCATAAACTTTTTTCCATTACTTTTCAAGGAGCGGCTATAAAATGGTATAGGAGTTACCAAATGAAACCATCAATTCTTGGGAACAATTTACTTGCGACTTCATGGCCCAATTTTCTATACTTAGAGATACAGCTATGGACTTTGGCTTGCTAGCAACTATCAAAGAAAAGATAAAGGAACTGCTTGGTGAATATTTGAACAGATTCAGCACAGAAGCATTAAGGGTAGAAAGTATAACTGGTAGAGAAAAGCTTATGGCAGTTCGATTAGGACTAATTGAACAAACTCCATTCTGTAATGATCTTTATATCAGTGGATGCAAAGGTCTACAATATTTACTTCTCCAGCCTGAAAAGTTTATTCAGTCAGACGAGATGCACCATGCTAAGAGAGAATTCCATCGAGAATCCAAGGAAGAGAAATCTGATTTTAGGCATCTTAAAAAGAGACCAAGGGAAAGAGAAAACTGAAGGGAAGTCGAAGAAAGAATTCCAAAACAAATCGTGCAGTCTTAAACAAGCCCCTCTCCTACATATTCGCCAAGATAAAAGGAAATAATAATTTTACCGCACCTCATAATGTTCGGAGCGCCCCAGCGCCAAATAAAGGAAGAAGTTACCACGAGTACCATAAAGCAAATGGACATGAAATCGATGAATGCCGTGTTCTATCAGAGAAAATTCAAGGCATGGTCAGGGCAGGGTTCTTGTAGGAATTCGTCAAAGAAACCTAAAGGACATCTTGATCAAGCCGAGTGGTAAAACAAAATCAGACCAAAGCATTCAACATACTCATAGAGAACAATGCACTCCTAGCTACTTGAGAAGGACAATTAAGATGCCAGATACGAGGTAATTATTAATATTTCAACCAACACAATACAAAGGCTATTATCCAAGAATTTGTAGATCACTGCTAAATCCAACATCAATTTAGGAGAAAATCCATATTTTCCAACTCTATTTTTAGCAAATAATTTTAAAAGAAATTTCTCAAACATATCTTCTTAAGAAAACTATTTTCAATTAGCCCAAAACCGGCGAGAAAACAAATACCTATTTGTCCTAAAAGATGGTTTATGCGACCTATTTGAAATATTATATAGCATTAGTGAATGCATACCAAAGATTTTAAACTGATCAATTTCAATATTTCTAAAGTTTTGTAGGAATTACGGGTTGAGAAAAGACTATTCATACTTTTTCAAGAAAGATTTAAAAATCATCAAAAGTTTATTGAAAATCAGAATAGAGAATCTTATTCTCAATTAAAAGACTATTGGTTCATGAATCATGACCTCCTAGTCTTCTATTTGAGATTGTCTCTACTATGAGAACAACAAGAAAGTCCTTGCAAATGACCATACTGAGAAATATTCTTTTCAAAAGGATTCATGACTCCAAAATATTTTCGAAAAAATAACCCTTAATTTACTAAGTGGAATTAATTATAAAATTCTTTCAACCAAAGAAGACTCAATTTTAATTGGCCAAATTTTTTCTTTATATAAAAGTATTCAAGCCTACAATGCTATTTCGTAGCACCTCCTAAAGAGAGGGACACAAGCCCAAGACATTATTCCGTGGCACCTCTTAGAGGGAGGGACATAAGCCTACGATGCTATTTCATAGCATCTCCTAAAGGGAGAGATAGAACCATAACATCAAAACCACCTCTTAGGAGTTGGGTAAGGATAGTACCCATCATCAACCTTATAGAGGAAGGCCATCTCAGCATGCGCAATATCCCTTTGAGGCAAGGGAAGCCCAAGAAGGGGCACATCAAAAAATGGATTCGGATGTCCAAACCTAAGAAGAGGCTCATCATATAATGGACTAAGATGTCCAAGCTCAGAGGGTGCACCAAACAAGAGAAGAAAGTCAAAGATTTCTACAACTCAAGTCGAAAAGTTAAAACCAAAGAGAATAAAGGGTTAAGGAAAGGAATCTATCCATCATCTAAAATAGAGATAAAACTCAAGAAAGAGAAATGAACAAAAAAAGGGATAAATATATTCAACGCCCAAAAAGGGAATGGACGGAAAGTCCAAAATCATATATAGAAGGGACAAAATATGGAATAATGAATCTAAGAACATCCAATGTTTGAGAAGTGATTTCTTTAAAAAAGGACTAGGAAAATGCATCCTAAAAAGGTGACACGAGATAAAAGAGTGGGTAAAAGGGATCCATAACATGATGCCAAAAGCAAGGATCTATACAAGATCTAAAGGAATGGAATAGATAGAAAATTTTGCTACAAAGTTTAAAATAACCTCATTTGAGGAATGGATTAGATACACCACTCTTGAATTCCTAGAAATAGGGAAATCACATAGGATAAATGAAGCAATATATTAAATGAGGAGCCACTATTCCAAATGGTTGCAATGCTTTATAGACACAACTCAACCCCAAAACTCTACTAACCAATAGGTCTAGGAATTTGTTGTTTGGATTTACTGAATTTACTATGGCCAGGAAAAGTTTTAATTTCAGTAGATGAATTTTTAATAATCTATTTGTCAAATGAGATCATGATAAGATTTTGATTAAATTGCTGATTACCTGGACCTTTAATTCCTACTTTGAAAATTCCATTTTGGATTTAATCAGTCCTAAACTCCTACATGGACTTTATAATGATTTATTGATTTCGCCTTCCTAATTCCATCTGTAAATTTCCATACTGATTTCTTACTAAATTCTTAATTCCGAGAGTTTTGAGTTTCCCTATTTCTATTGATGCTGGTTTCATTTGAGATTTTGTGAATTATGAATTTCCATAACGCTTTTTATGATGGTTCATAGATTCCATATTCATGTTATCCTTGTTGAATTTCATGATACTTTTTAGTTGAATTTCTGATTTCATGAGCTTTGAATTTCCCTATTGATTTATTATGATAATTTGTGAATTCCTAATATTGAGTTTCTCCCCATTGAGTTTTCGTGATGATTTCTTATTAATTGCTTGGTTTAATGAGTTTTCGATTTTCCTGCTGAGTTTTTATGATGATTCAAATTTCTCATTTCTAGCTTCTTCCGTACTAAATTTTTGATTTCCAATTTTGTGAATTCTGGAATCCCTTGCTGATTCTCATAATACATATGAACTTTGCATTGGAGTTTCCATATTGAATTCTTGATGATCTTATTGTTTTTGGGTTTAGTGAATTCTACTCTTCCTTATGGATTTTGATGACGATTTATGGATTTTTAATTCCTGATTGCTTTGTTGAATTTTTGATGATCTCATGTTAGATATCTGGCTTTGTGAATCCTAGATTTTCTTATTCATTTTCATGATGATTTTCATGTTCCTGATTTTCATATTCAAAATTTTGATGATCAACTATTGAATTTTCGATTCTACAATTTCCTTGTGAGTTTCCATGATGATTTATGGATTTCGTACACTTGATTTCCTCTGTTAGTTCTTGGATTGAT
Source organism: Allium cepa (assembly GCA_030765085.1). Taxonomy (NCBI): domain Eukaryota; kingdom Viridiplantae; phylum Streptophyta; class Magnoliopsida; order Asparagales; family Amaryllidaceae; genus Allium; species Allium cepa. The sequence goes on along the minus strand of CM060942.1, from coordinate 376,672,272 downwards.
GGTTTTGATGACAACAACCTTAGGACTTGTTATAAAATATAAATACTAATATTCTTGCCTTGATATATATGTATATGCAGGATATGTAAATGCAGGTACTGAAAATGAAGATTATACAACATAAAGAATCAAGACTGATAAATTCAAGACTAAGGAAATCAAGACCGAAGACTCATGAGTATCTAAAGTTCAATGTATCAAGATTATCAAGAGTTCAAGTGTTCAAGATATTAAGATAAGTAATAGAGTCTTGATTTATATTAAAACTTCATAATAGCACTAAAATTTTAATTTGGATTTTAATTGTGGAATGAAACCTACCTTCTCACTTTAATAGTAGGATGAAACCCACGACCTCTTTAGTGAGATGGAACCCATGACCTTCTCTAGTGGAATGGAATCCACGAAATTTTCAAAATAATTTATTTTAAATATTTTTCCCCAAACTTTTTAAAGTCACTCTCTCAGTTTAAATATTTTAGCCTTAAACTATTTTAATTATCTTTTATATTTTAATTTCAAAATCGTATCTTGTTTTTAACTGCCTCCTGTCTTTAATATTATATCCTTTAGATCTCAAAAATATATTCTATAATTATTTTTAATATTAATTTTATATTGTATATTTTTAAGATTATTTTTTAAATCTCTTTTATAAGATTAAACTATATTCAAAATGGTATACAAAGTTTAGAAATTGTTTTAACAAGTTTTAGAAAAGAAATCATTTTGAAAACAAAATCAATTTTCAAAATACATATAGGCATGTCGACATAACCACCCTCCTATGTCGATATGGTAGCCGTAGAAATTCAAATTTTAAATTTTTAATAAAGTGTCTATTTGCCATAACCTTTCACGAGTGGACATGACTGTTATTCTTCTATAACTATAAATACAAGTTGTTTTCAATGAATTTTAAGTTAGTTTTTCTTCATTTCTTCATTCCTTCTTATCCACTCAAATATTCTCTTATATTTTAACAACACTCCATCGAAATCCTGAGTGAATCAATCTCGATCATCTCTAGTTTGATTCTCTGTCCTCTGTCTTAAAGATCTTAGTGCTATTCAGAGTTATATGATCATTTATAATCAAAGATCGAAAGATCGAAGTGTATCGAGTCTCTCTCTCTCTCTGTCAAAGTGTGATTGGAAATAATGTGATTGTGGACCATAAATCAATTAGGTATGATTGTAGACCATAAATCAATTAGGTGATCTTGTAGCCTAGTTATATCAAGGGAGTTTTCCCTGGACTCAAAGATAGAAGGGTGTATCTCATGGTCTTGAAATCGAGGTTGTAATATCGACATTATATTTGAAAAGAAAAATGCATAAGGAATTTTATGGGACTGGATGTAGGGTAACTATGAACTAGTCTAAAATTCCAGCGTATTCTTTCCTTTACTGCTTTTTATTTACTATTTGCGCCTGTGTCTGATTCTGTGATTGCCTCCGTGTTTGTGAATTGCATCCGTCTGTGTTTAATTTCAAAAGATTTCAAAATTTCCATTAAATCCGTTAAACACTATTCACCCCCTCTAGTGTTAATCCAGCTTTAAGATCCGTAATCCACATTTCTTACATTTAGTATCAAAATATTGGTTTTCGGAGTTATAATAATCTGAACTTTGACAAAGTTCAAAATGGAAATTTTTAGAAATTCTGTGAACACTAATTCAAAACTATCTAAATCATCATTGTCTCATAAATCAACATATTTTTATTATAGAAAATCAAGTTATATACCGAATTGGTGCGTTGTGTAGAAACATGTGGTATATGGCTTTTGATGAATCAACACTCAATGGACAAATGGTGCAAATCAAGAAAAATAAATGGATACTTGATAGTGGATGTTCGAGACACATGACTGGCAATCCAGAGATACTGAATGACATAATTTATGAAGATGGAGGACTATCAACTTTGGAGACAACTCAAAAGGATATGCGATTGGCATCGGCAATGTCAATAACTCTAAAACTCCTACTATTTTTGATGTTTTGTTAGTTAGCAATCTAAAAAAAATTTACTTAGCATAAGTCAACTATATGATAAGGGGTACAAAATCAAATTTGAAAAAGATAAGTGTCACATCGAAGATATAAATCAAATATTATCTTTGAAGGAATTAGGAAGAAAATTATTTATATTCTCAGCATGAAAATCTCAAATGACAACCTATGTCTTTTGGCTAATATAACTGACCTTTGGATTTGGCATAAAGGACTTGGACATTTGAATTTCAAACTCTTGTCTAGACTTTCAAAACTTAATCTAGCAGGAGATCTCCCTAAAATGGATTTTAAATTAGATAGCATATGTGATGCTTGTCAATTAGGAAAACATAGAAAGAGTTCATTTAAATTGAGATATTTTTTCAACTTCATAACCTCTTGAGTTACTACATTTAGATTTGTTTGCCCCATCTCAAATTTTGTCAATAAATCATAGTAAGTATGTTTTTGTTATTGCAGATGATTATTCTAGATTTACATGGACAGTTCCTAAAATTTAAAAGTGATGCTTTTGATTCATTTAAAATTTTTGCAAAAATAATTCAAAATCAATTTTCTTTAAAAGTCAAAACTATTCGTAGTGATCACGGTGTAGAATTTGAAAATGAAAATTTTGAGAATTTTCTAAAATTAAAAAGAAATATATCATAATTTTTCTTTTTCAAGAACTCCACAACGAAAAGGAGGGTAGAGCGTAAAAATACGATGAATCAAGAGTGTGCAAGAACTATTCTTTCAGATAGTAAATTACCAAGAAATTTTTAGGTTGAAGAAGTTGCTACAACTTGTTACATTCCGAATAGTATTTTAATTAGACCTTTAACCAATAAAACACGGTATGAATTTCTTTTCAATAAGAAACCAAAGGTATCTTATTTTAAAGTTTTTGGAAGTAAATGCTTTATTAAATACAAAGGACAATTTGGATAAATTTTGGTCCTAAATCTAATAAAGGAATCTTTATCGGATATTCTAATAGAAGTAAAGTATACAGAGTTTTCAATTTAAAAACTAACACCATTGGAGAAAAAATGAATGTATCTTTTGATGAAAATTTCAAAGATTTTGTTCAAATGAATGATGAAGATGATTTTGTTACTTTAAATAATGAATCAAATAAAACAAATTGTGAAACTGTTCATCCTAATAAAAGGATCAGGCTTTTAGAAGATCATCCTGTAGAAAGTATAGTTGGAAATATTAAATCTGTTGTTAGAACTAGAAATCAATTAGACAAGATGAGTGATGTACTTTTTATATCAACCATTGAACCCAAAAATCCAAAGGAAGCATCATCCGATGATTCATGGATTCTTGCTATGCAAGAAGAACCGAATCAATTCACCAGAAATGATGTATGGGAACTTGTTCCTAGACCTGAGTAAAAAACTATAATAGTAACTAAATGGATTTATAAAAATAAAATGAAAAAACAAGGTGAGGTTGTTAGAAATAAAGCTCAGTTAAGTTGCGCAAGGTTATTGCCAAGAAGAAGGAATAGACTATGATGAAACCTTTGCACCCATGGCAACATTAGAGGCCATTAGAATTCTATTTGCTTTCGCAAACCACAACAATTTCAAGTTATTTCAATGGATGTCAAAAGTGCATTTTCAAATTGTTTTGTTAAAGAAGATGTTTATGTTGAACAACCCCCAGTTTTTGAAAAAGAAAAGTTTCCAAATCATGTTTACAAATTAAAGAAAGCTTTATTTTGTCTGAAACAAGCTCCTAGTGCCTGTTATGATAGACTAAGATCTTACCTATTACAATCAAAATTTGAAAGGGGCATTTCACTAGAAGGACAAACTTTGCAGTCTAATTAGTTTCTAGGACACACATCCACAGAAATTAGTTTCAAGGCCAAAATCAGCAGAACAATTACTTTTAAGGACAAAATCAGCAGTCCAATTACTTTTAAGGACATAATTTCATAGGTTTTTAGGCCTTAGAAACTAATTAGTTTGCATTTTTTCCTTAAAATTAATTATTTCAATTATGTGTCCTAGAAACTAATTTCACTTGCTAAAGAGGCCCTTGTGGCTAATTTCCACAATTTGAAATCGGTAAAGTAGATAATACTTTTTTTTAAAAGAAACAAAAATGAAATTCAATTAGTATAGGTATATGTAGATGACATAATTTTTGGATCAACAAATAATGAAACGAACAAAGAGTTTTCTAAAATAATGACAAAAGAGTTTGAGATGAGTCATATGGGTGAACTTACTTTCTTTTTTAGATTGCAAATAAAACAATTAGATAGTGGTATTTTCATTAGTCAAGAAAAGTATGCTAAGGATCTAGTTAATAAGTATGGTATGACCACTGCGAGTGGAAAACCCACTCCTATAGCAACCAATGAAGTCTTGAATAAAGAAGACATGTCAAAAGATGTCGACCAAAAAACTATATAGGGGAATGATTGGATCGCTACTCTATATAACTACGAGTAGGCCTGACATCATGCATAGTGTCTGTCTCTGTGCAAGATACCAATCCCAACCCAAAGAGACCCATTTAAAAGCTATTAAACATGTACTAATATATGTTAAACACACTTTAGACTATGACCTATTTTACCCTAAAAATGATTCATTTGATTTAATCTCATATTGTGATGTCAACTATGCTGGTTGTAAATCAGACTGGAAAAGTACAAGTGGAACTTGACACTTTTTAAGACATTCTTTGGTTTTCTGGTTTAGTAAAAAGCAAAATACTGTTTTAGTATCAACAACAGAAGCAAAATATATCTCTACTGCTTTGGTTTGTTCTCAAGTTATCTATATGCAATAGACCCTAAAGGATTTTGGATTAAATATTTCAAAATCACCAATTTATTGTGACAATACAAGTGCAATAAATTAATCCAAAAATCCTACTCACCATGCCAGAACCAAACATAATGATATCAGACATCATTTTCTCGAAGATAATATAAGTAAAAATATTAACACAGAGAATTAAATAGCTGATATTCTTACCAAACCCTTGAATCAATCAACCTTAACTAAATTTAAAAGAGAACTTGTAATGACCCTAGATTTTTATTTAATTTAAATTAATAATTAAATGAATTTTTGAATAAAAATTTGTAGAATTAATTATAAATGGAAGCGAGTTTCCTCGATTCAAATAGAAAATATGTAAAGTCATATGGATTTGAAAATTTGTATATATGTGAATATATATGTATATATTGGATTTTAAATAAATTCTTAAATAAATGATTTTGAAAAATAAATAATATACTTTGGACACAAGTATAAAAATAAATAAATAAATTGACTTAAAAATTTATAAATGATGATAATTTGAGTTATATAAAATATATTTGTACATAGAGAAATGTAAAACAATAATTTTTAAAGTAAAATTTATGATAAATATTTAAACTAAAAATAGAAGTAAAAAGAACAAGTAAAAGAGATAAGAATAAAACATAAACAATTAAAGCTTTCATCTCAACTCAAACAAATAAATATATAAACTGTACATACATAATAGAATAACATAAATATGTACACTTAAAACAAATACAAAAACAAAAGTATAAATAAAAGAATTAAGGCATAAGCTTATAAAAAACAAAGTAAAATAACAAGACAAGGCAATAGAACTAAAGTAGATAGTTAAATGCATTCAAATGTGCAGGCAATAAAAGAGTAAGTAAATAAACATAAAATAAAATAAATAAGGTAAGGTTGTAGACATTAAGTACAAGCAAATAAATGATAAGTATGTAGGCTGTAACTAAGGAAAACAACATATGCTCACATATAAAACAAGTACAAATATAAGCATGGAATGAAACAAGTAAACAAATACATTTATATGTATAAACAAGTACAAGCAAGCATCTTCACCCACGCCTTTGTACAAATAATGTCCCTGTAAACTGCTTTATATAAGCAAAGGCACCTTATTCTAATTCATTCATTTTAAAATGAGCAAAAGAAAAAAATAAAAGAAAAACATAGGAAAGCTTCAGATTTCAAGCATCATCATCTGCATACATGTAGTTTGTGAATCAAGGAGCAAAAGCATTTCAACATTCAAGTTTTCAAATAAGCAAAAGCTTTTTCATTTTCAATGGTGCTCTGTCCATTTCAAAACCCAGGTGAGTAACATCACCTTATTTAAACTTAAGTCTCTGAATTTGTTGCTTATGAATATCTGGGAATGTATATAGATATATGTGAATGGGTGGATCAGTGTATGTTGTAACATTGTGATGCTCCTGTTCCTGTTTCTTTCTAAAACTCAGATTTGTAAATAAAATTCTATATCTTAATCTAGTAACTATTAGGATTGAAAATACCAATAAAGATTTGTTTGTTTGTTTACGAATTAAGCTTTAAAATTTTTTTCAGTTGAAATAACTTGCAAAAACCTCTGGAAATTTGATTTTACAGAGAGATTTTTAATATATGTAAAAATTCAAATGTCACGAATTGTCAGTTCATTTATATAACTTGAATCACCATTAGAAAATAGGATTTTTAAAACAAGTATGATGATTTTTAGTAACGTGTTTAAGGGGCAGTTCGAGATGAAGCAAAAATTGTTTTTTTTATCAATCCTGATAATTTAACAAATTTTAGATCTTGTAATTCGTTTTTGAAGCTTGCTTGATCTTCGTAGAATCCAGGAAAAATGGATAAAAAATTATCGATTGCATAAATTTTTGTGATGAATCGAATTTAGGGTTTAAAGTGAATTTTGGGTTCGGCCTGATTCTCGTGCTCGCGTGGAGTCAGGGAGGGATCGAGTTTAGTGGGATTTTTGGAGATGGTAGCATGGACGTAGACGAAGGTCTGGAAGGAGGTGTGGCGCGTTCTGGTGGTCGGAGTTCAAAGCAAGGCGCGTTGAAAGGGTTGAGGTGGATCACTGTTGCGTTTCCAATTTTTGGGTTGAGCTCCTCGAATTTGATTTCGAGATAATTGGGTGGTCCAGATGTTTGGGATGGGTTGCGAGTTTGGTTTGTCACTTGCAGAGATGGCCGTTGATGGTCGGCGTTGGCGATCGTGCGTGTGCACGTGCACGGCTGTAGATAGCGTGTCTGGTTTGGGTTTGCGTGAGGGTCTCGGGAGAAATCTCGTGCCTGGAAAGGTTTGGAGTGGGTTATCTCATGAGAGTTGGGTAAATTAACAGTTTAAACTTAACAGTTTTTAACCAAAAAAAAAAATAAGAGAAGAAAAATAGGAGTGGTAGAAGAAGAAGCAACCGTGTGTTGCAGGGGAGATTCAGGGAAGAAGGGAAGTAGCATGTGCTGCAGGGATGACTAGAGTGTTTTGGGTAGGAAACGCGAAGTGCTACTCGGGTTTAGCAGAGGTATTCTCGAGTTTTTCAACTGTAGCTTTTTATAAAGGGTTAAGTAAACTGTTTAATTAGTCTTAACACTACAAGTTAGGGAAATGGTTAACAAATTAGTTAAGTCCTAAATACGAGTTTTAAGTAATTAAGTTAAGTTCAGTATAGAAATTATTAACATTTAAAGTTATAGTTAATTATAAATTTATTTATTTTTCAAATTTTAAAAAAGAGACTTATAAAAATGTTAATTTAAACAAACAATTAACATTAGTTAATTATTTTTGGCAAGTAATTAAGAATGGTTAAATGTTCAATTAATTTTTTTAAAAGTAATTAAGGATAATTACATAATAATTATAATTAGAGTTGAACTAATTAATGTTTAAGTAATTAATAAAATTTTGTAATTAATTACTTAAGTTAATTAATGAATGATTAATAAGTTAATTAATTTAAAATTTTAATTATGAATTGATAAACGATTAACCAAGTAATTAGTAATTAACGATGAATAATTAATTAAGTAATTAAGGCTTAATAATTGATTACGTAATAATTTATTAATTAAATAATTTGAAATGGAATAAGAAATTGATTGATAATTAATGAGAGTAATTAAGGATTAATAACTTATCGTAATAAATTTTGGATATTTTGATTAATTAAAGGTTAATTAATTATGTAATTAACTCAAAGTTAATTTAATTAATGTGATTAATTAAGGGCTAATTAATTATAGGTAATTGATTAAGATGGATAATTAAGGATTAATTTATAAATTGATTAATTAATATTAAATGATTTGTAATTAATAAATCAAGATTGGATAATTAATTCATAAGTAATTGATTTAATTGGAAATAAATTGAATTGATTAGGATTAAACGATTAATTGATCCTGTTTATAAATGACTATTGAATGCTTGACCTTACTTATGAATGATCGTATTATACGAAATGCCTTGAATTGATTGTCCTATTTGATCTGTGATATTTTGTTCTGTAGATTGTGGTATGTAAAATTTATTCATTTATGGATGATACATCTGTATATTATCTGTTAATCTGTGATGATTAAATGTTGTTGCACTATTGTGTTGAACTCTTGGACCACACCATACACACACAATTATGGATTTCACGAGGAAATCGGTTAAGTCACAGATTTTTGAAATAGTTTAAAATTTGAATTTTTAAATTCAAATGTTTTGGAAATGGGATTGGAATAGAAGTGAAAAGCTTTTGAAATGGAATTTCAAAGATGAAATATAGTTTGGATAACTGGATTAAGTGTTGGAATTTAAATACTTTAATTTAAATTTGAATTCAATATTCAAATTGAATTCTGTAATTTGAAACTAGGGATTAATGATATATACTAGTCATTATGAGTTAAATCATTTTTAAAGTATTATTTTTGGGAATTTGAATTTAACCCAAGGATTTCAACTCGTATAAGTGAATCAGATTTCCAAAATGAAAACTGTTGTTTTCAAATGATAAACACTTTTAGATAAGAACTGAGATTCCAGTTAATTAGGGGAATTTCAAGATTGAATAGAGAAATGATTTTCCTAAGTTATGAATGAATTCTTTTTGAAAACTATGAATTAAATCTGTTTATTTTTAATAGATTTAAATTGATGATTTGTTTAAATCAAATTGAAATGAAATTATTGTGAAGGCTATAAGTTAAATCTTTGATTTAAAGATTTAACGAGTTAATCAAATTGAAATGAAATTGTTTTGAAGGCTATAAGTTAAATCTTTGATTTAAAGATTTAACGAGTAAATCAAATTGAAATGAAAATTGATTTGGAAAATCTGTGAATGAATCTTTTGTTTAAAAGATTAAAATGTGAATATTGTTTAAACCGTTAAAGGTTGTGAAAATGAATCTTTTTGTTTAAAGATTGAAAATGGTAATTTATTTAAACCATTTGAAAGAAAGTTTTGAATTATTAAGTTGTGACTTAATTGAAATCCCATATCCATATGTTTTAAATGTTTTCGCTCACTATTCGGTTTAGTCGGGAAAGGACCTTTGTGTCGTATAACCCATTCTGAATATGTGATTTGACGTTATGGATAGCATTTGAAGACCGGTGATGAAGACCGGGTATTTGCGAAAGCTATAGGATGACCTATCGATTGTTTCTACACCGAGTCGCGCCGGTATAGAGACTCCATATGTGATGGGAAGTCCGAACGTGATTAGTGAATATCCGGATTGCAAGGACTTCTTTGTAAGTGCCTTCGGTTCTGTTCGAGCCCGGAACAGACTTGTATGGATTGTATGTCTGACATTACAATTGAGATATAAAGCTGATTTCTTTCAAATATATTTCTGTTGGTGGCGGAGTATTTATTCTCTTAGCTTAACACCCTTCTCTGAGACGTACGAGCTCAGAGGTTATGTAGTTGAAGGTTATCAGCGATATATTCCCAATTTGGTAATGTGACATGCTGAGTGTTGCTGTGAAATGATTATTGTGTTGATTATTTGTGATAGGATCATTTGTTTGATCGTCTATCTTTGTGATCATTTCTATGATCATTTGTTGACCCAAAGCACGGCTTTTGTATAAAGTGTGTTTTTGTGGACGAGATTTCGTCGAGCCTCACAAACCGGTAATGGTCGAAACAGGAATTGTGCGGCAAGGTTTTCAGGGATCGCTCCCCTAGGGTATGGCCATTCCTTCTGGAAAAGGGTAGTATCATGGTATGGAGCCCAGATACTTACTCATGTTGAAACACTTATTATTATGGTGTGATGTTGGTTAGAGAGCTCTCGTTTAAAGGTCCCAAAGGACCGGGGGTGGTATATCTGAGGGTTTGTAATATCCCTTGGGAAAAGGGGTTCCCGGCCTTGTTTAGCAGAGAACGGTTTGGTTCTCGGGGCATCCTTCCAGAGGCGTTTCCATATGGCAATGGGAAGTTCCTTGGCCTGACCATTTGTTGGAAAAATCCATTCATCCAATATGAGCCTTGTACGGTATTAGTTGTATTACCTGCCATCTACTTATGGTGGCGCCCCACTGTTTGGATGGTAGTTATAGTAGGCATAGTTCGAAATGTCTATGTTGGCTAAGATTTATATCTTTACTTTCGAAATGATTTTTTCCCACACTATGCACTAGCAATTATATCAAATGTTTCTTTTTAATGCGTATCAAGCATCTTTGACTATCATAAGGAGAAATCTCCTCCGATTCTGCGTTTGCATTGTGTGTGTGTGCGGGAGGCCTTATGGTAGTCTCATTTTTAAAAAGCATTGCGAATTGACTTTGAAAATCTTTTGTTGAATGTTTTAAAAGATAAACTGTTTTTGTTGCTCACACCAGTCCCACGACTGATCCAGAGTTTATTGTTTCTTTCCTAAACTCTGGGTGCTCATTATATTTTCTACACGAGCAGTCTAGAGTTGGGTTTTTCAGATAGTCAGGTTTAGTAGATTATCTGGAGTTAGTTCAGCCCTTGGTTCGCACCAGTCTTGCCTAGCTTGGTGCATCGTTATTGGGAGTTCGAGCTATTGCTGGATTGGTTCTTGGAAATGGAGTTGTAGTTTTGGAGTTCTTCCTTGAAGACTATCTTAGAGTTATTGTGTTCCGCTGCTAGATGTTGTTATCTATTTTCTTTTCCGCTGCTATTTATTGTATCATATCTCTGATGTATATTGATATCTATTGGATCATCTGTTGTATCAGATATTGTATTAAAGCTGTATATCAATGTATTATTCTTTTATTCCGCTATGTTATTTACTTAATGTTGTTATAAGCTCCGGCGAATCGGATTTGAACGGTCGAATCTATGGCATTCGAATACGATTTGAAGTATGGATGTCGATTTTCGAGCGGGCAAAATCCGAAACGTTACATTTAGGTGTTTGTTATATAACTGAGATATAGAATATAGATATAGTAACATATATATTTAAATAAATAAATAAATAATCGTCAAAATTTCCATAAGGATGTCGACATACTCCTACCCCCTACGTCGACATATAATGGTGAAATTTGAAAATTTGATTTTCCCTCTAACATCTGCTTAGTGTTTATATAACCCATAATATTTTGAATTCTTCTATCTTCTCTCTTCATTTTCTCTGAAATAAACTTTTGAGAATATAAATTAATGGCCTCCTCTCCTGAATCAAACCAAATGCGACCTTTTCTTTCCCATCTCCTAATGCTGGTCTATTTCAACAAAATAAACTGGCCTGAGCCATGAAGATAAAGGAAACCTTGAAGGACTTTGTACAAATAATGACTGGGTTACAAGTCATGCAAATAAAGATGGCTAAGGAACAAGAGAAACAGGACAAAATCCTTAGAAATTTGCAAAAATTTCTAATGGATAATCATGAGGATCCGATCTTGACTGAAGATAACTCCTTTAACGTTCATATTCATAATCCACTAGAGGAAGACGACGAAGAAGAAGAAGAGCAAATGGACGAAGACGATAATGTTATTTGCATTGGAGAAGTCTGTTTTGATAAAGATGGTAATTTGGTCAAACAATGTGGAAACTTTTGTCTCTATTACCCATATTGTTCGATTCACAAGTAGTAGTTCCATTAGCCAAACGTTTCGCTTAGTTATATTTCTTATTAGTATTTAGTTCCATAGTATTAGTTTAAGGGGGAGTTATGTAGTTGAGGTTTAGTTTTTGTTGATGACAAAGGGGGAGAATTATAAAATAGGTTAAATAGGCTTAAATTAAGAGGGAGTTAGTAGATTAAGGGGGAGTTGTTGGAATAAGGGGGAGTCAAAGTAGAATCAGAGTTTGGTGGAGTATATTTTATAAACATAGGTTGTCATCATCAAAAAGGGGGAGACTGTTAGTTCCTGAGATGATGGTTTTGATGACAACAACCTTAGGACTTGTTATAAAATTTAAATACTAATATTCTTGTTTATGTATATGTATATGCAAGATACATACATACATACATATATATGCAGGTACTGAGAATGGAGACTGTACAATATAAAGATTCAAGATCGAGGAATTCAAGATTGAAGAAATCAAGACTGAAGACTCATGAGTATTAAGTGTTCAAGATATCAAGATTATCAAGAGTTCAAGATATCAAGATAAGTAATAGAGTCCAGATTTATGTTAAAACTTCATAACAGCACTAAAATCTTTATTTGGATTTTAATTGTGGAATGGAATCCACCTTCTCACTTTAATAGTGGGATGAAACCCATGACCTCTTTAGCGGGATAGAACCCACGACCTTTTCCGGTGGAATGAAATCCACGAAATTTTCAAAATAATTTATTTTAAATATTTTTTCAAAAACTTTTTGATGTCTTCTCTCTCAGTTTAAATATTTTAGCCTTAACTATTTTTATTATCTTTTATATTTTGATTTCAAAATCTTCTCTTGTTTTTAAACTATCTCCTGGTTTAAGTATTATAGCCTTTAAATCTCAAAAATGTATTCTATACTTAGTTTTAAATATTACTTTTATATTCTAAGTTATATGTTTTTAAGATTATTTTTTAAGTCTCTTTTACGAGTTTAAACTATGCTCAAAATGGTTTATAAAGTTTAGAAATTGTTTTGACAAGTTTTATAATAGAAATCATTTTAAAAACAAAATCAATTTTCAAAATACACATAGGCATGTCGGCATAGCCTATCCCCCATGTCGACCTGGTAGCCCTAGAAATTTAAATTTCTAATTTCCAAATGAAGTATCTATTCGTCATTACCTTTCACGAATAGACAATGCTGTTGTTCTTCTATAAATACTAGTTGTTTTCAACGAATTTTAAGTTAGTTTTTCTTCATTTCTTCACTCCTTCTTATCCACTCAAATATTCTCTTATATTTTAACAAAACTCTAACGAAATCCTAAGTGAATCATACTTGATCATCTCTAGTTTGATCCTCTGTCACTCTCTCTCAGAGATCTAAGTGCTATTTAGAGTTATAAGATCATTTGTAATCCAAGATTGAAAATCGAAGTGTATCGACTCTCTTTCTATAAAAGTGCGATTGGAATGTGGCCCATAAATCAATTGGATGTGACTGTAGCCCGTAAATCAATTAGGTGATCTTGTAGCCTGGTTAAATCAAGAGAGTTTTCCTTAGACTTGGAGACAAAAGGGTGCATCTCGTAGCCTTGAAATCGAGGTTGTAATATCGTCATTATATTTGAAAAGAAATCTGCAAAAAAAATGTGTGGGACTGGATGTAGGTTAACTCCGACCTAGTATAAAATTCCGGTGTATTCTTTCCTTTACTGCCTTTTATTTACTATTTGCATCTGTATCTGATTCTGTGATTGTCTTTGTGCTTGTGAATTACATATCTTTGTGTTTAATTTCAAAAGATTTCAGAAATTCCATAAAATCCATTAAACACTATTCACCCCCTCTAGTATTTATCCATCCTTTAGATCCATGATCCGCATTTCGTACATCCTCTTTGGATTTTGAATGATCTCTTGATAGTTTTCTGCTCTTTATGGATTTTAAACTTCCCAGTGGGTTTTGGTGGTAATTTATGGATTCCTTATTTCCTTATGGGTCTCTTATTGAATTCTTAACTTTGAATTTTATGGTGATTTGTAAATGTTCCATTGGATTTGAACTTAGGTTTTAGTGCAAAATCCGCATACCACCAAGTGGCATCATTATTAAACTACTTACTACTCTTTCACTAAATGGAAATTACTAACTAATAGTATATGGATGAAAATAAAGTTACCTTGATAAGACAAGGTAAGGCCAACAACAAGCACAAAATTGGTACGTACGGGTTGAAGAGGGTTCAACTTCTGGAGAGGAACTGCCTAGAGTACGTGGCTGACTTACTTCAAAGGTTGATTTATTTAAGTCAAAGTCTATAAATCAGGTGATATAATTTCATATTTTCGATAAAAGAAATTTAATCATGTATATATTTTAGAATACTTTTTTCAAAAATGCTACTAAGCAACATCTTTAATATTAATTTCATAAGTTTAAGAGTAATCATTAAGGTCTCATAACAAGGTTACAATCTTAATAAAGGATAATATCTATTTCGCGGGATATAAAGCAGGAATTTCCTTGGAATTTTTGTCCTAAAGAACAAAAGCTTCTTTCATACAAGGAGGGCTAAATGTTATCCATAAAATATTCTCAAATAAAAGTATGAAAGAAGGAACAAAAGAGTGTTGATAAGGAATAGAAAGCATCAAGATGGTCTAGTTAAACATAACTTCCGACAAGAATGTAGCAGCGTTAGTAGTACCTTTTGAGTAGGACAAAGAGATGTTTCGATTGTGTCAAAAGAGAGCTTTCGATAAGGCTGGAGGCTACCTTTTGAAGGCAGTAGCAGGCATGTTAACAACGTCTAAATCATTCAAAATGACACCTCTCGAAGGGAATGGATAGCACACACTTTATATTTGGCGGTAAACCAATTAAAACGTCTTGGTTTTGCCTTCATTCACTTCCGCCAGATAAGTAGTCAACCAATTCGATCCTCAAAGCCTTTTAGGGTGTTTCAACACATTCGAACCCAAAGGAGGACATATTCCGACAACATCGAAGGCAAACTCCCAAGTCAACTTATACAGCACATCAACACTCAAGACAATAGCGCATCAGTAAACCTTTCGATGAGGTTGAAAGTTATTAAGCAGCATCTATCGACGAAGTCGAAAGGAAAAAAGCAAAAGAGAAGCCCAGCTTTAAGCGGCAACGGAAGAATAACCATAACCTTTCGACCAAGTCGAAAGATATGGCTCATGAGACATTAATGAAAGCAGGAAGACTGACCTTTCGACCGCATTAAAGGCTTGAAGTCGAAAGGGACCTAACCCACACCTATAAATATGACCCCAGGGGTCAGTTGTAGGGGATCTGATTTCTTACTTCTTACTTGTATTCTTCTCAAACTAGTAAACCCAAACTCTCAAATTAGATTAGGGATTTGGTCAATTGGTACAATTAGGTTTAATAAAAGAAGATTGTTACAATCGCGTTTACTTAGCAGCACAAATTTCCTTATCTTTTACAGATATGTCAACTTACAGTTGAGTTGGTCGAAAGGAGCCCTTTCGACCAAGTCGAAACCCAACGTTTTCTTAGTTCCTATAAGTTTATCTATAATCTACTAGATTGCAAGTGTTATCCCTTTCGATAGTGTCAAAACCTTGTGAACTCTGCTATTTCCAAAGACCCTTAAATTTCTACCCAAACACTCAAATCTATGTCGAAGGGGTATTTCGATAGAGTTCTCAATCAACACATTCGAAAAGGTTTTCCAAGACGAAAACTCCCTTATCGATTGCGTCGAAAGCAACCCACTAACTCAAAAGGAGATTTCATAAGCATTACCCATATCCAAACTTGAAACTTATGGCGTTGACATGTTTTCTTGTCAATACCTATCGAGATGAAGGAGTTAAAACTGCAACTCGTACACTTAAAAGGAAAGAGTTTTATTAAGTTTGCCTTGGGATGCAATCATAGAGTTCATGAAGATACCAGATGGGTCGTTAAGGTTATGCATCGATTATCGTAAGTTGAATGAAAAGGCGATAAAGAACCAATATCCTTTATCGAGAACTGATTATTTATTTGATCGGTTGAGTGGAGCCAAAGCATTTTTTGAGTTGGATTTGGCAATAGGGTTCCAGCAATAAAGAGGTGCAGACTGTAGTATTCCATTAATGGTGTTTCAAACATGGTATGGTTCCTATGATCAATTAGTGATTCCATTCAGACTAACTAATGTGCCAACTTTCTTTATGGATTTGATAAACCGATTTTCCAAGAGCACTTGGATAGATTCATGTTGGTTTTCATTGATGACATTTTAGTACTAAGGACGAAAGAGATCACGAGATTTATTTTTGAAATGTGCTTGAGACGTTGAGGCAGCATCAAGTTTCTGAAATGTCATTTCTAGAAGAAAGAAGTGAGCTTTCTTGGTTATGTAGTTTCAGAGGAAGTGTTGTCACTCGATCAAGCTAAGATCGAAGCTGTCAGTTGGAAAAGGCCCAAGACGGCGACTGAGATGATAAGTTTTCTTAGATTAACTGGCTGTGACCAAAGATTTATCAAGGATTTTTTGCGGATAACATCGCCTTTGACTAAGCTAACCATGAAGGACATGAAGTTTATCTGGTCTAATAAATGTGAGTAAGACTTCCTTGAGTTGAATCATTTGTTGACCAATGCGTCCATTTTGGTAGTTCTATATGGGAATCAAGCTCCAGTTGTGTATTTGGATTTATATGGAACATGATTAGGTGCTGTATTGATGTAGGGGGTAAAGTGATTGCCTATGCTTTCAACAGCTCAACCCACATGAAGTTAGATACCCGACCATTGATTTAGAGTTGGAAATGGTGATTTTCACATTAAAAGTGTTGGGACACTACCTCTTAAGAGAACGATTCAAGTTGTATGCAGATCATAAATCTTTGAGGTATTTGTTCTCTTAAAAAGAGTTAACTATGAGACTGCAGAGGTGGTTGTAAGTTTTAGAAGCTTATGATTTTGGTATTGAGTTTACACTAATGAAAGGAAATGGCATTACAGATGTACTTAGCAGGAAACATCAGAATGTGATGTTTGCTATGTTGGTAGAATGGAAGGATTCGGAGGCTTTAACTGCTTATAATATGTAGTTAAGATCGACTGCTAGTTCCAGTCAAAGTACTGCCAAGTTATTTTGTTTAGAAGTTCGACCAGTATTGATCGAAAGGATTGCTTCTAAGCAAAAGGATGATTCAGTATTAGCTGAATAGTTCAGAAGATTGGAAAATGGAAACAAGATCGATAATTTAAAGGATTTTAGTCTTGACCATAAGGGATGGTTAGGAAAGAAGCAACAATTGTATGTTCTAGATGTTGGAAATGTAAGAAGGGAAGTTCTTAGGAAGTGTCATCGATCAAAGTTTATAATTCATCCTTGGAAAAGCAATATGTATCGGGATATGAATAGAAGTTTCTTCCAGGAAGGTATGAAGAGGGATAAGATTATGGGTAAAATAGTGTCTAAATTTTCAGTAAGTGAAAGCCAAACATCAAATGAAGCCAATAGGATTGCTTTAGCCATTGGACATACTGGTTTGGAAATAGGATTCAATATCCATGGATTTTATTGATTGGTTTCCAAGGTCGAACATGGAAAATGAAAGTACATGGGTTGTGGTAGAAAGGTTAAACAAGAATGCCAATTTCATTCCAGTTAAGTCTACTAGGACAGTGTTTGTATTGGCTAAGTTGTTTATGGAGAACATAGTTAGACTGCATGGGATTTCTAGTAGTATAGTCAGTGATAGAGATATCTTGTTCATTAGTGAGTTCTGCAAGATTCTATGGGAAGTTTTAAGTACCAAGCTTAAGATGAGTACTGCTTATCACCCTCATATAGATGGGCAGCCACAGAGAGTCAATAAGGCACTTGAAGATTTGTTGAGAGCTTATGCACTAGATTTGGGTGGGTCATGGGAAGACCATTTGTACTTCGTTAAGTTTTCCTATAATAATAGTTATTAGACTAGTCTAGGAATGCGGCCTTTCAAAGCTTTGTATGGACGGCCGTCCAAATCACCAATATGTTGGGTGCAGACCGGACATAGATTAGTTCTTGGTTCAAATATGGTAAGAGAAGCCACATAGAATACTGATTTAATTCGGGATAGGACGAGAGAAGCTCAGTCTAGGTAGAAAAGATAAGTGATAAGAGGCATAAGGATCTTGAGTTCTCAGTTGGAGACCATGTTTTTTTTAAAGTATCATCAATGAAGGGTGTGGTATGGTTTGGGATGTCAGAGAAACTGGCATCGAGATATGTTGGACTGTTCCCTATTATAGAGTGGATCAGAAAATTCGCATACAGAGTAGAGTTTCCGAGTGTATGGCAGGTGCCCGTAATGTATTTCATGTTTCTCATCTTCGGAAGTATGTGCATGATCCAAGGATTACCATCACTCTAACTACAATAGAAGATTTAGTAGTAGAACCGGATCTAACTTTTGTAATACGACCAATACAGATTGTAGCGAGAGATGAGAAAAAGTTAAGGAACATGGCGGTCAGATTAGTGAAAGTCCAGTGGAGTGACAAGGAGAAAGACTATACATGGGAGACAGAGGACAGGATTAGGGATATTTATCCTTAGCTGTTTTGATGGTTGTTCTATATTTGTTCTACACAGAATTAGTAGCTCATGGGATATACTAGCATTGTTTGTAGGTTTGATATGCTAGTTTCGTAGCTCGTATCGAACTTCAAGGACGAAATTATTTAAGGAAGGAAGCAAGTAACACTCCTACTTTTAGTTAAACATTATTCAAGACATTTAATTTCATAGATAAAATAGAATAATGTAAAGAGATAAGGGGAATAAGATTTGAAAATATTAAGGTCGTGCCTTTAACGAACTATGTAATAAGATTGTTTTAAATTTAAAACACATAAGAGGACATATGAGGAGGTAAAATAGGTTAATCCACCTTTTATTCCTTAAAACCTCCCCCTTCATATCATTCTCCTTTTTACTAAAACAAAACAATCAAAAGAAAGAAGAAAACAGGTCGGCCATAACCTAGGGAGGGAATCATGAAATCAGTGGGATTCAGAGGAGAAGAACTTAGGAAGATTAAAGCCAAATCAAATCTGAACTCCAGCAATTAATCTAAGATGAATAATAATGAAACCAATTTATTTGCTTTTGAATTCGATTATGGATAATACCTAAATGATTGATGTTTGTTTTGCCAATATGTGGTTGTTTAATCATTTTTTGGATAGAATAATGGTTGTTGGAATTTTTATGAAATTGTTTAAACGAGTTTTAAGGGTAAAACCTAATATTTTAATCTCTAAATGGTTCGATTTTTAATATATTATGTAAAATGATATTTTGGAGATGAGCTTTTAATTTCATAATTTTCAAATTATATAGATTATTTTATGAATATTTTAAGGAGGAAATAGCTTATTTTCGAGTTTTAGTTCTTTAAAATGATTAAATGGTTTCTGGCTTCAAAGTTTTATATGTTAAAGAAGGATATTCTCTAATTTCTACGAATAGGATTTTTCCCAAGTGATTTCAATTTATGGTGATTTTATTATGCTAGATAAGAATTTTAAAGGTTAATTAATTATGAATATTTATTAATTATTTTGAAGCATTTTTGGAACTTGCATAATGGGTGCGGGAAAGATTTCTAAAAAGGATTTGTAAAAACTTATTTTATCCAATAGAAATTGGACAAGAATTGAGATTTGGTGAAATGCTTTTACTTTAAGAAGTAATAAAACAGTTTTATAAGAATTACGACAATGTCATGCCGCCTTATCATCTTCGAGCCTAAGACAAGGCTACATTTATGGGTGTTGACGTCATAGTAAATGGAAACATAGGACAGTTACCTCGACAATAATGCAACAGTTTCAAGTAGGTCGAAGTCGATGTCATTGACAACATATTATAAGTGTTAATGAAGCTTCGTGATTCCTTATATGTTCCAAAAGCTTTAGTGCCAACGACGACGTCGCATACCTTCATCACTATTTTAAACGATGCCACATCTCTTTTTAATTTTCCAAAGCAAGGCAATGACGCTGCTATTGTGTCTTTGATTCTATATTAAGAGCATCACAGTAGCCGAAGTGGTTTAAGTGTAAAAGGTTTAAAACATCATCGAGGGTCTTAGGGGATCAATGTGCATCAAGGTCGATGACCTTATGTTTTAGAGTCGATGCTTCTTCGCCACGATGTCGCACCTTATATTTTGAACATTAAAGAGGCATGTTTTGTGTAAATCAAAACTAAGTTTTAAAAAGGCAAAGAAGCCTATGTTTATAACGGTTGATGACACAATGTCTTCGGCAATTAGCCATATAACTATAAAGGTTTTAAGTTTTATTTAATAGGCGGATAACCTATAATTTATGAAGGTCAAAAACACCAATCTCGAAATGAATTTTTCTTGAACTTAAAAGAAATTAAGTTTTTTATTCGACCCTCATTGATCTATATTAACCTAAAAAGGGAGGCGAGCCTACTTTTTATGACTTCGATTCTAAACATTAGGGATACCAATGCTAATTTTATTTTAAATGTCGACATTATCATTATGGACACCAAGGTATATTGGTTTTGACAAACTAAATATTTTATAAATGAAACTTTATTGTTAAGGATATCAACACATTTCCTTAAATGAGTTTGACATAGATCATTTGGGGATACCAATGTTATCCCATTTTGAAATGTAAAGATTATAAGGGGATACATGTGGGTAACATGAATTAAATTGAAACATGTAGGTAGCATGAATTAAATTGTAAATGATGGGTTCATAGTCATCATAAGAAAACAATGGGATGTGAGATGGATAGTCCATATCATATTGGAGATGGATGGTCTCTATCAGGATAAAGAAAGGTTCGTAGTCATCTTATGAAAACTATAGGATGTGTGATGGACAGTTCACATCATTTTAAGTTAAAAGGAATATATGTGATGGATAGTCCACATAATTTTGAATAATTGAACCATATGTGATGGTAGTCAATGTGGTAGGGAATGTGTAATCCAAGTAATAATTACATGTGAGATGGATAGTCCATATAATCATGTTTAAATGTGAGATGAGTCTCCACATAATCACAAGATCGACAGTTAGTTTAAATTGTGACGGGTAGTCATTTGAGATTAAGATAGATAATCTAATGAATTGAGATGCATAATCTAATATATGTTGCATGATTACAAATGCTATCTTCTATGTTTTAACCATTGTGGTTGTAGAAAAACGCACATGGCTGTTACATTTTGGTTAGGATACCCACGAGGGGAAAACTCATTTTGCTCAAAGGCGTGGTCATACTAGATATCTATTTGGTTCGAGATTGTAGGTTATTTTTCAAACCAGACTGTTGTCTGACCCGAAGTATTTGTTTTTCCCTTAAACTCTTAGATGCTCATTTAAGTGGGTCGAGAGTAAGGGATTTCAGGTTCTAATTAGATGAATAAGCTTATGGAGACATGCAGGTAGCAATCTAGCTATTAGAATTATATCTATTTTCGTTGTATAGTTTGGTTCTATCTATTTGGATGTAATGGAAAAGTTGGATAATTGTAAAGTATTTTTTTTCTAATCAACCAAGGAGGTATCTTCATATGTTACTCTTGGAGTATTTTGTAATAAATGATATATTCTCTAGGTGTGGGATTATGTAATGAATATGAAATATTATCATGAAATGAGATATGAAAATTTGTTATTAAAATATGTTGAAACTTTTTCATATTCATGTGCTTTTGTTTATTAATAAGATTAACATAGCCACATTTTATCGTCAAGAATTAATAGCTATGGATGACTATAGTATCCGTAGCAGTTAGTCTTGAGTCGTAAAATGGGGGATGTTACAAGTGCACCAGTGGTATTATTTCTATAGCAGTAGTTAATGAAATCTTGTACAACCACAATCCCATTGTAATATTTATACGTTGATAAATGCAATTTATGAGCTATCGATTTGATCGTACAAAGTCTATTGGCTAAGATTTTTGATATAATTTTAACAGAGTAATTTGACAACGAAATAGGTCTAAAATCTTTTAGTTCATCCACACCAACTTTCTTGTATGGTAGAATTAAATTAGCAAAATTAAACCTACCCAATGTAGCATACCAACATAGAATTCATTAAACATTTCTATTAGATCAGATTTACAACAAAACATAATTATTTTGTAAAAAGGACAGGAAACCCATCGTTGCCTGGCGCCTTGTCGCAAGGCATTTCTTTAATAGCCATAAAAATTTCCTCGTCCAAGAATGCGACATCTGGGCCATTTAAGTCAATCCTTCTCTCTATGGGATATAATTCATCCTACTTAGCTCCAATCCTATGACCTATCCTAGTTACAAAAATATCTTTATAATATTTGGTTAAATACTCGGGTAATTCAGTTTGATCAATTTTTTTTAAGACTAATGGAGTTAACGGTGTTACTATGTTTTCTACCGTTATCCACTTTATAAAATAATTTGGTATTCTTTTCATCCTCGTCCATCTACTAAATTCTGGTCTTTGTTTCCATATAGCTTCCTCCTAAGTTATTAACGTATGTGCGTATATAATTTTTATTTCCTTGTATACATGTGTGTGTTTGTGTGTTATTAGTATTTTAAACATACATGCATATACATATGCATATAGCAATAAATATATATTTATAAATAATTTTTCATTAAATGAAAAATTAAAAATCCTGACATTTATATTTGATTTTCATGTATATGTACATTTTTATTTTATTTGATTTGGTAAAAGTTTAAAAATAAAATTTTAAAATAAATTTTAAATTAAACATTTTTTTGGCAGTTATAATGTGTGTATATCTTATATTATTATATATATGTATATTATTTTGACCAAGGGTTTATATATATTGTATAAGGGGTCAAAAAATAATTCTGTAATTTTACACAAAAGTCCTTTTTGTAAAACTTGAATTGAATACACACACACACATATAGTAGAGAGTTTCCTCTCTAATAGTTAAAGAGACGAAAAATTCTTTCATTTTTAGTTCCTCTACAAACAAATACATAAGCTTACAATTGAAGGCAGCTAAGGCTTTGGGGAGATAATGGCATAATTTTTTCAAGGCTAATGGGTAAAATAGACCCGATCCAAATCATCTTGCTTTAATTAGTGTTCACTAAAAAAGATGAATCCAGATTTGACCAAATGGATTGCATAGATTGTAGAGATTACGAACCATGGCACTTTGAGTTTTCATTGGAAGGTTTTTCATTCATTAGATTAGTGCAGCTATTTTTTTTGAAAAAACCCAAATGGCACGAACCCATCATATTAGGGTTAGTTTCGATACATGTTTTTACAGGAATCGATGAACTTTCCATTATAGCGGCTCACGAAATTAGAAATCTGTGGCATTATTATGTGCGAACAGTTGAGGGAAATGGAATCACATGAAGAAATTTCAAGCATATTCAATCAATTTTTTGATGTTATGTTGGATGTTTGTAGAAGATTATTAACATTCGCAAAAAATGATTATCTTTGTAGTGGGATGAAGCTTTAACATTTAGGCTTGTTGCGATAACATTCGTTGCTATATGGAGAAATGAAGTTTAGACTGGATATCAGGAGTGAATTATATTACTTATTTTTCTTAGATTATTTATATGATTTAATTAGCTTATTATCCTTGTTATTGCTTGAGCTACTGTTTGTGTAATACTTTGTAATCTTGTGTTTTGTTAAAAGCAATAAAAGGAACTCACTTTTAATACACACATACGCACATACTTAATTTGTTTCGACCATGTGAGTATTCAAGTTTTGAAATTTGTATTATATACATACTTATCCAAATAAATATAATTACTATAATAATATGTATGTTTTGTAGGATCTAGATATTAATATTTTGTAGGGTTGATCCCACATATAAAAATATATATACATATACTTGAAATTTAAAGTGTATACACACACATACATACATGTATACACACATACACTCATATCGTAATTTTCAGCATTATTCAAATTTGGATATGAATGCGCGTGTTATATGTTACATATATATTTTATAAGGTATGTTAATATGTGTGTTTGTATATATATATTTGTTTGTGTGTATGTTTTTATGTATATTGTGAATGTATTTATATGCATTACGTACATACATACACATATATTTTTATATGAATATATATGTTATAAATGTATACACGCCTACATATTTATTTATTTTCACCTATGTTGGCACATGCACATACTCCGATATTACATTACACCCTATAACAACATGTATTTTTTAAGCGAATATCGGTATGTTTTAAGGGTAATTATGTAACTTATTGCATATATCTAACTCTGTTGTCAATCATGTTCATAATAAAAGTGTTTAGTTTCTATTATATACTTTATTACATTATGATATAATATTTAAGTATTAAAGTTAAAGCATATTACTAAGAAAAATACATAAATAAAATGTTATATGATTTTAGTTCATATTTGTAATTGTGAGCAATTATTCACAAAATAAAATAACATTTTATTTTAAATATTCTTCATCAGGATGTTTTGAGAAAGGATATCGATACATCTATTGTGATCATAGTGCATAATGCTATCCAAATGTTTGGCTATGTATTACGCTTTGCTCCGAGGGGAACCATAAGTTATGTACTTGTAATTATTGGATAATCGTAGAATGACTCTTGTGAGAGTTTCTATTTGGTTGATAACAACTAGATCAAATAAGAAATCTCAATGTGACGATGTTACATGGTTCCCTCGACTTATGAATATCGTGGAATTTCAATATGGATACTCACTTTGATTATATTTAAACCATATCATGACGATACGTCAAGTGACTATAGTCGAGTCTGAGTAGAAGCATTGCAAGTAAAATACTATTTAACAAAGAATTCACCTCCTTAGTTATATGAGGGCAGTATCACGGTCATGTGTATTTAACTCAAAGTCAAAATCTCTAACTAGAGTATAATGATTGATAATAAATGTCATTATTGAACCAAGGACCATGTGTATGAAGTAACCAAGATGAATTTTTTATGAACTAATTAAGTTGATTATGGATAATATTGGAACTTTGACCGGCACTAGATCTCATACATCCTACTGTAATATAGTGTTGGCAAAGAGAACATGTGTAAATTATTATCACTATTTGTACCACTTAAGGTAATATAAAATATGATTTTGTATTTAGGTGACGATTGTTCAACATTTATTGCTGATTGAATTTACAATAGCTAAAGTGATATGTGAACATTAATGTTTGAATTGTTCAATATTTATCGCTGATTGAATCATACCTCCGAGTTATGCAACCGCATTTGTAAATTAACCAAATTAATTAATATTTAAGAATTATTAACTATTGATTTATTTAATATTTTGAGTGTTGTTAGTAATTATTCGATGTATGTATAAAAGTAGTATATACGGATCAATGTATGACGTCGGTCATATTTAAACATATTTTAGTTAGAATTAATTACATAAGAGGCTTTAGGAGTTAATGATCCAAATAAGGCAAGGTATGGTCAATCGCACTATAGAAAGAGAAAGAGATCTATATGTGATCTAATTGAGGATTAATTAGGGAACTAAAAGTAGAAGTTTAAAGGGAGAATGTGAATGTCTTCATGGTCTTCTTAAAATAAAATCATCACATTCATTTACTGACTTTAACTCTTTTAGTTCTTGCTCAATCAACCATGATTGCCACCGCTTTTCCCTTTTAGGGTTTACATTTTTCAAAAAAACATAAAACAAAATTTAACCATGTGGTTCATTCAAGTGTAACCAGATAAGGTGACATTTCTAGTGATCAAGGAGACGACTTGCAAATCATGGTGTTGTGAAGGGCATGACTCTCTCAGGTTCAATTCCTGTTTATTTCATTCATTCATGATGTTTAATCTTGGCTAACTTCACTTATAATTAAAATAAAAGCATATTTTGAGTTTGATTTTAAATTTTTATATTGTTAATATTGAATCTAAAACTAATTTAATGTACCTTTGATTTACTATATTCATCTTAGTGTTATTTAGAATTGCAAACCAATGTTAAGTTAAATTGTTGGTTAAGTTAATTTTGGTTTTCAAATATTATATATTTAATATTTATTATTTAGTCAAATATGTATTTGAAATTTAAATTTTATAATATAACATACACACAGGTATGTGTATGTATGTGTGTGTGGAATGTTTTAATTAATTAATCACATTGTTGGAGCAATTTGTTAAACACGACAACGTTTTAGAATAATCTATTTTACATATGTGTTTACGTGATAATTCTATTTTTAAGTATTAAAGTTAAGATAATTTTAATGATGAATAAGTATATAACTAATTTTTGAGGTTGAGCATAGTACTAATTGTGTGTTTATAAACGAGGAAGGTGGGATCATTTAAACTGTCACATTTTTCACTTTCATCTTTAAATCCCGATTTGATTAGATTTGGGTATAACACACACACATCCATCTTTTCTTAAACACTAAGAATTCATCAATTTTGAAAATGTCTATTTATTTTTTTGATTTATTTTCATGTGCGTGTAAGTAGCAATATAGATATCACATATGCATATGTAAAATTTTAAATTATATCTATATATATATGGCAATATAAATATTTATATACAAATAGTATACACATATTATATCATATTTAAACATATATATATATGTATATATATATATATATTAATTAGGCATTTATATTCTCGATATTCATATGAAATTGTCATATGCTTAGGTTAGTATCATATATATGTATATACAATAGATATAAATCTCACTATATATATGTATGGTCACATATATTTATACATCATTATACTATCTTGTCATGTGGTTGAATATATACATGATATATTCAACTAAACATATAATAAAATTATTTAATATGATTAACTAAAAAATAAAAAATAATTTTGAATGAAATATGATTTTATTTAATAGATAAATGGGATATAATGCAAATTAATAGACTTCATAAGACTATTAAGATCCAAATAGAGAATTTTATTGAAATTTACCCATCACCCTGTAATGACTGGCAATCAGCACAATTCAAGTTGATAATAAACCACACATGTCCAATCTAAATTGAACAGAAAGACAGATAGTTATAGGAAAGAAGAAGAAAGAAGAAGAGAAAGAAGAAGAAGAGAAAAGAAATTAATTTAACACAGAATCTCACAACCGTAGTGGAATAACATATAATATAAAATCAATAATCTTTACAAGGAGAAACTGTTATATACATACATCCATCAGAGTAAAACAACAAATCACCATCTTTAGCCTAGACATTTATAACAACCCGTCATCACAATTGCTAATGATTCCAATAACATATAGTCGAAAATAAACATATTCGTGAATACGACTCGAAGACTTCATACTGTTCTCATGAGCTCCAACGCATCCAAAGCTATCTGTAATACACTCGGTCTAATCCAAGCATATAATAAAATAACATTCAAGTCAGTCTGGAAAACCAGCGTGAGAAAACATACCCAACTGGATTTTAAAGTTCTAGAAAACCATTTGAAAATCAAAAATATCTCGTAAGACCACGCCGCACATAAACACGGATGGGTTTTTACCTTACAATAACCAAAAAAATTATATGAAATTCTCTGTTATTATAGTAGTGTCTAGATACAAATACTTATTAATCTTAGTCGAAATTGTTAAATTCATTAAATTCCAGCATAATAGGTGTACAACTAAAACCATAAAGGCCCGTATTGGAGAACGGATTCCATACAATGACTGAGTTACTAGGGTACCGCCCATTACGGTGCATCTCTAAATAAAATAACATCGAGGTCGAACCTATCGACTCCTGCCAACAGAGAACGACCTACCCTTCACTGGGTAGTACCAAATATGATCACCTCTCCGTTAATGGGCCCCAAAGCATTCAAATGAAAGATAATAGCGACTCTGATAGGGATAATCATACCCTACCGGGGAGTGACCCACATAGCCCTACTACATCTGCCCTGTTTTAGTCATTCCCAGTTGATGAGGCTTGAGGCTACGTTTTACCTTTTATATAGCACATTCCACTTGGAATGCTAATACTGCCATCCAAGCAACAATGCAATACCAATATTCATCCATACAAGTTCATTCTAAGACCGAGCGAAACACTTGAGAGCTCCATCTCCAATTCCATCATCTTCAAGATGTCTTTACTCCGAAACGCATTCGTCGGATCGAGGTGGTTTTCGGATAGCATAAACAATATCTGTCTCTTCAAAACAACATTCGATAATTCCCGATAAAATCAATCCCGATTCTTTAGGAAATAAACGATTAAAGATAAGATCGGAGAACACCTCCCAACCGTTAGTGGACGGATTTCCCTATCATTTTCCTAAGAGAACAAAACGAGATTTACACGCATAGTACAACGTTATTGGAGATGATCGTGCCACATAACTCAAGTGTTTCCCCTAGATATTTCCAAAGTTACGTTTAGGTACAAATTTGGTAGTTGGTTATTTAACTATCAAATAAAAAACATTCAATTAGGGATTTAATTCCATAGGGAAAAACCAACATTGTTTAAGCACCAAATAACACTAAACCTCTATTAATTTATTTTTTATTAATTAAATTTACTTTATGATACTTGAATCAAAAATTATTTTTACAAAGATTGATGTAAACCCAAAATTCCTATTTCTCCATACTTGGGATAATTATCTATATGCTTAACTCGATGGCATAAGTGTATTCACCAACAATTTGGAAGATTCCCCTTTTTATTCAATTCAAAACCCATTTATAACCGTTATTATAATCCACAAAACCTTTTATAAAATCCTTTTATAAATTTATAAACCTATTTCTAAAATTCCTTTTATAAATATCTAAAACCATTTATAAAACTCCTTTTATCCTTTTAACCAATCTTTTCTTTTTGTTTTCCAAAACAAATTATAAGATTCCTCTTGTAACCCACATATGTTTAATAAAATCCGATTTATAATCTCGAAAACATTTAAAACATAATTTCTAATCAATTACTTTAAAACACTATTATATAATAATGTATATTATAAATAAATAAATATTAACCTTAAAACACTTTAAAATAATAATTAATAAATTTCAAACATTCTAAATAAAACAACAATAATTTATCCTCAATTTTTATTTACCTATAAATAATAGTTAATTTCCAAAACTTTAATAGTATATAATTATAACCAATTTCCAACCATATTAAAATTTTAAATAATTAACCTTCCAAAATATTTAAAATATTGATAAACAATTTTTATATAATGCTAATATTATAAAAAACATTTAAAATATAATTATATTACCTTAATAAAAATACATACTTATTTCGCATAATCATTTCCATATTTGTAAACCATGTTTATAAATCTCTTTTCATTTTATAAATTTTTCTTTTATAAAAATTTCTTTATTTATGAACCCATTTATACCTCTATTCCTTTATAAATCCATCTTATTTATAAAACCCCATTTAAAACATAATTTGAACTGTTTTATACTTGCTCTCATAGGTATAGATTTCTTTTAATTTATAAAATATCATTTAACAATCTCAAATTTATCCTCATCTTAGATTTCCAAACCAAAATATCATCCCCCATCTTATAAAAAATTCACCGTTGATTTATTTCTCCAATCTATTAAATGATAATAGTTTCATTTTTTATTTATAAACCACCGTTTATAAATCTATTACTTCATAAATAAATTACGATTTTACAAATCTTAACTTTTTTTTGAAAAATATCACTTTTATAACTTTAGCACATTTATAAATTCACCTTTTAAGTGAATTTCACTACATATACCTATAAATATAATGGTTGATAATATTTATATAAAAATATTTCTATTTTCTTTTTAAGACCATATCTCTTTATTATAAATGATTGACTTATTTTTCCAGATTTTAAAATCTTTACTCTCAATTTTAAAACTCTATCTAAAATGCTTTATAAAACTATTAGATTATAATAGCCACAAAACTATACTTTTATTTTAGAAAAATTAATTAAAACATGAATGACTTTCAAATCATAGCTTAGAGAGGCTTCAGAAAAGATTGAGGTCATTCGAGCTAGAATGATGGAGGCTCATTCTATGCAGAAGAGTTACGTAGACAAGAGAAACACAAACTTCTAGTCAAACAATAAGTCTGTTATGAATAATTCCATAATCATATCATATCTTATCATAAATAGATATCTAGTGAGACCATGCCACTTAACGAAAATGGTTTTCCCCTCATTAGTATCCAAAATAAAACATGCAAATCATTTACTATGCCCCCGCACATAAAATGTTTAGTGTTATCATAATATGAAATAAATGCATAAATCATATGTATTGGATATCTCATCCACCCATTTATTAGATATCCTATCTAAAAGCAATTTATTAAATTTTCCATCTAAAATCAATTTATTAGAGTTCCCCTCTAAAATCTTTAAAATAACTACCCGTCATAATTTAAGCGGACCGTCCGTCCTAAATCCATTTAAAATAAATGCAGATTATCCATTGTACATTGTTTATAAAAGACGGTATATGCTATTCACCACATACTCCATAGTTTTTTCTAGGATGACTATGAACCCTACGGTGCCAATTCTTGAGGCTAACCACCTCTAGCAAAACATTCTTTACTTTAGAAATTTGATGTGGCTTATCCACCGCACATTCTATGGTTTTCCTAGGTTAACCAAGAACCCAACACTTGGCCAATTAAAACATCATGATCCTCATGATTATTTATAAAAATTCATGATCCCCATGATTACTTATTTTCTCCAGGTATACCACCTATTTAACCTATTTCTACTGGCAGCCCCAATTAGGTTAAATTAAATAAAAACATATTGATAGCCCCAACGTATATTTTCAAAAACATATCTTTGTTTGTAACCCCAAACCATGCATTGAAAAAATGAAACCCATCTCGGTGTCCCTAAGGTTTATTAACATTCATTTTATGTAAGGATCCCCCTTAAATATTCAAACAAAGATAAGTACTTTATGCTACAACCCTTTGTAGTAACCCATTCGACTTAACAATGTCTTTGTAACGACCCGTAATTTTGACACTTTGAAAAATAATTTAAATGTAGAATTTTCAAACTTAAACAATCATGTTTATATGATAAATAAAAATGGTAAACTTATTTTTGATATTGAATAAAGATTTTGGATTCCCATTGTAAAATTGACAAAAGGCGGATTCCGATAAAGTAGGATAAATATTCAAGAAATTTGTTTGAAGGATAAATAATTCATTTTAAATATATATATATATATAATCCATATCAAACTCATTTGATAATAATAGTAATTTAATTTATATTGGTTCGATAAATATATAAAACTTGTTTTATAAAATTGATAAATTTCGTCACATATCGATAAATAGATGTTGTATTTTTATAAGAAGATTTGGATATTGTTTTATATTATTTTATAAGTCAAATATGATTGTTTTAATTATTTAAAGATAATAATAAATTTATTTTGAAGTTTAGTTTACATGAATAAATAGTTTGATAAAAACGTCGAAATGTGACTGGAAAACGTTTTATCGAAAATCAACTTTTTGTTCAAAATAAGTTGCTGCGTTGTTATCGCACCTTTGTCAACATGTTTAACATATATATTACAAATTTTAATAACTAAACATGTTTACTTTTACTAAATAGCATAGAAGTCATTAGTAAAATTAAGTAAGAATTAACAAAAGTAAGAAAAGTAAACATCAAATCACATCAAATCAAAATCCAACAAAATAATTACTTTTCTTTACTTAATCTTTATGTGACTAAGAAATAAAGTAAGAAGTGAAAGAATGATGTTAAGTATTGAAAAAGTGGATTTTACTTTAGGTTGAAGTAAGGATAGTTTGGTAATTTGCTAAGAGGTTATTTTTGGTCAATTTACCACTTCTTTCTCTTTCTATAAATAACCACCTCCTTCTTCACTTTCATTCACATTTCTTCTTCTTCTTTTTTCAAGCTTCTTCACATTCTTCCTCTTTTATTCAATAGCTTTCAAGCCATAGGAAATACTAGAAAGAAATAATGTCAAAATATTTACAAATTATTCAAAAGAAATCAATGTTCAATCTCTTCAAATCAAACTTCTTTTTTCTCCATATTATACCTCTTATTCTCTCGGCCATAACTTCTTCAAAACTGAACCAAATTGCAAATTTTTTCTTTACAATCATGTATATTTCCAGTGGCTACAAATTTATTGTTGACCACTTTATCTCATTCTTAAAGTAACCATGTCAAAAATCCATTACTTTTTAGTGCATTCTCTGGCCTAGTTTGTAAGCCAGAGAATATGTCATTTTGTTTTGACCATTACTTGATAATAAAAGATCTAAATTAAGAATTTTTTTTAAACCATATGAAATTCTAGTGGCTACGTGTTGATCACTTTTTCCAGTATTGAGGTTTGCTATACCTGAAACTCAATTCTTTGAATACATTTTCGGCTTTATATTTGTGAATCCAAGAATAGCTCCTTTTCTATTAACCATATTTTCCTCAAAATAAATCAAAATGAAGTGATTCGTTATTTTAAATTCAAGAGAAATGAATTTGCAACAACTTTTCTCTTAATTAGTGTTTTAAAATTTGAGAGTAAGAGAGTTAAAAACAAGAGAGAAGATGACCTATTTTTCGGGTCTAATTTTGAGAATTCATGGTCAAAGATCTACCACTTCTTCTCTATACTTTTGGCCCACCTCGATCTCAAACCTTGGTCGAACACTTTAAAGGAAGGGAAAGTTGTTTACCATTGTTTAAGTGGAGTAAGAAGTAGTTAGTGAAGCATGGATTAGTTTGAAAGTTGGTAGGAAGTTAATCGCTTTTGTTTATGGTGAGAAACGCTATTTAACATCTATATTTATATATATACATGTTTGATGATGTGTTATGATTGCTACGGATGCTTATATATGCTTTGATCATCAAGTATTGACTATTTGGCATGATTGTTAAATTGTTTTACTAAGTCACATTAATACACGTCGATAAGCACAAAGGAAATCACTTTCCTTTTAAAAATGAAATGGTGTATATGGAATGCTTAAACCTTTTGGAAATAGTTTTAAAATGAGCTAGAAATGTTTATAAACATCTAAATATGTTTAATGAAATAAAGAAAAAAAATCAAGATTTTATCTTGTATATTTTGAAACATGTCCAAAACAATTCTTTAAAAAAATCACGCTTTTTCAGTATATTGATCAAAGTTTAAAATTAATATTTTAAATGTTTTAAAAATATGAAATAAATTATAAAAATATTTTAAAATGTTTTAAAAGATATTTAAGTTGAAAAGATGGATTTTTAATTGATATAAAGTCGTTTTGAAGAATATAGCTTTTAAAACACTATTTGTAACACTTTTCGTAGTAGTTTTAAATGATTTTAAAAATATAGTTTTAAACTTAAAAGTTCTATCATAAATCTTTTGTGAATGATTTTAAAAGAATAATTAAGTCATTTAAAGGTGATTTGGATGTTATAGTAAGATTTTGAATAAATCATTATTTATAACACTTATACAATAATTGAAAAGTATTGAATATAATAACAAACTGAGTATGCAGAAACTACTAGTATATTTGTCCCACCTGAGAGAGCTAAATGGTAAAATAAGGTGTGTAACCAAGGTTAGGGATGGAGCAACCAGTGCCCTCAACTTACCTGACCTATGTTTTCTCTTTATAGGCGAGGGGGTGAATAGATCGAAAGGAAAGCTCAGATGCTCTAAAAGATCATATTTAAGTTTTACCATGATAAAAAAAGAAACAATTTTTTTTCAAAGTTATTTAACCACTTAACTTTTATTTGATGATGGGTACGAAGGAACCGGGATCAGATTTGGGAGATTCCTATCCGAAGAACCAGGATCAGATTTGAGTGATTCTTATCCGAAAACCCCTTTAAACCAATTTTCGAAATAAAACATATTAAAACCAAAGATCATTGAAGACAAAGTTATTCATGATGTAGGATTACTTTCCATTAGTCTCTAGGGGTGAAATTTACCCTATCTAAAGTGGTAGTAGTGCTCTGCTATGAAAATCTTTAATTTGCAAGAATATGATTTGAACTTAAGAAGAAAAACTTTGATTAAAATTTAATAAATGATTTGGGAATATTTTCCCTAAGTTAAATTTTTTAATTTGAATGAAAGAAATCTTTGATTAGATTTAGTGAATGATTTGGAAAGGTTTTCCAAAGTAAAAGAGAAAATAATTTGGAATTACTCCAGGATCTGAGAAAGGTTTAAATAAATAAATGATTTAATAAATAAGGCTTAATAATTCCATATACACTTGAAAAAAAGGAATAAATTAAAGAGAATATATTGAAGAAAGATATTTAATTTAAATAAAAGAAAATTGAGATATTATCTAAAGCAAAAGAATGAATTACTTAGAATTATCCTAAGACAATAGAAAGAGATTTCGAAATCATCTAAATTGAAATTAAAGTGAAAAGAGACTTAATAAATCCTGTATACTCATATTCACTTTTTATCAATAATTGGATTTCGAAGGAACCATGGTCGAATTTGGGTGATTCCTATCCGAAAACCACTTCGAACCAATTTACGGTTCAAAGAATGAGATGTTTAAAGATGGAGATATTAAGACGAATAATAAAGAGGGACTACTTGTTGATTAATTAGGGATAAACGCCCGATCCACTATGTTGTAGCAGTGTTCTCTTTGTTATGAAAAACTTCAGAACCACAAGGGCTTCTTGGCTAGTAATGGCTGAGGAAAGTGCTTTCGGTTTCATTCAATCCTAGAATGAACTTGTAAGGATGGCTATCTGACCTTGCATTCCAGATCATAATGAGTGATCTCTATAAAAGTATAGCAGTCGGTGGCGGAGAAGACACCGTCTCTTAGCTTAACACTCTTTCCTACGACATACGAGATCAGGAAGTTATACGTTTGTAGAAATCAGTCATGTGATTATGGAATGACAATGTGGCATTCAAAGTGAAAGAAGATGTGCTATGTGAAAAGGTAATCGTTGCCTCGAGCCACGTCAACCGAAAATGACCGAAACAAGCATAAATGCGGCAAGGCTAAGTAGGTCATTCCCAATTAGAGTATGATTATCCCCTTCTAGATATATTTCCTCTTGCTATGACATTCGAGATGTAAATTAACGTGGTTTGTATGCTAGAGCGCGTTCGGTTAAAGGCCGGTAATGACCGGGGATGACATATTCGGTACTAAAAGAGGTTGGCCGGTCTTGTGTTGGTAGAGGGCAGATGTTTTATGCCTCGAGACATTCATCTAGAGGTGTACCCATTGGAAGGTAGTCCTTTCACCTGTTCATTTGTATGGAAATCCATTCTCCAATAAGAACCTACATTATTGTTTGTAGAGCCTATTATGCCATAATTTAATAATGATAACAATTTTGGCTAAGGCTAATAAGTTTATTTGCAAATGTTTACAAAGAATGTCATTAGCAATAATATAAAATGTTTCGATATAAAAGTTTTTTAGTTATCCTGAGGCGAAAACCCATCCGTGTTTATGTGTGGGCATGACCTTATGAGATATTCTTTCTTTTCAAAAGATTTTATTTAACGGCTGATATATGACACTGTCATTTATTACTGTGTTTTCTCACGCTGGTTTATCAAGCCTGATCCTGGTATTTTCAATACTCAGGTCAGATTCAAGTAGTTTCAGGTTTATTTGAAGATGGTTGAAGTTTCCAGAGGAGAGCTGGAGATATTCATCTATGTATGACATATTATATTATCCGCTGCTATCTGTTTGTTTTAGTTTGATGTTTGTCAGCAATTATAAGGGCATATGTTTATAACTATCCAAGCTGAATTTAAGTTAGACTCTGATAAATGTAATGTAAAAGTTTTCCGCTGTAAAGATATTTGTTCAATATTATATATTATTTCATTCATGTGAGATTCTATTTTGTCTATTTTCTTTATTACCTTTTATGTTCCATCTTTTCGTGCAATTTGAGTTAGACATGTGTGGTTAATTATCGATTCAAAGGGTACGAAAAAATATGCCATGACATCTGGTATCAGAGCTGAAGGTTAAGCGCGAACCTCGGCTTTGGTGGGGTAAAGACTCATCAGAGATTGGGTTAGTAATACCTTAGGATGAGTAACTCATTATAGATAGGGTTAGTAACACCCTAGAATGAGTTGAGAGTATTATATATGAGCGCGTATTTATTAATTTTATATATAAAGGTTTTGTTTTGAAAAAATTGTAAATGAAATAATTTTACCATAGATTATATTTTGATTACAAAGTATATATTTTGAAAAGGTATATTAGTTAGAAATCAAGATTAGTGAAATTTAAATATGAACATCTTATGATTAGAATTTCACAGTTTGAGTATATGGTGTTTGATAATAAGATTGGTTTCAGAAATGAAAATATGAGATAAAAATGTATTCGAAAATAGAAAATGATTATGTGAATGGTAAATGTAAAAGGAATTAGAATTTAAATTTGAGTAATTTAAAGGAATTATGGTAATTTAAGTGAAGTTAATTAATTTAAGATAAATTTATAAAAAGAACTCATAAAATAGGTTTTATAAACAAAAGTAATCTCTAAAGGAATTTTAAAATGGTACTATTTCAAATAAAAAGAGATATTTTATGATAACTAGTTCGAATTGCTCGAAAATAAACTTAAAATGGGTAGGAGATGTGTTTGGATTGTAAGCACTTCTCGTAAGTATTACTCCTCTTGTTAGGAAGATATATGTTACCATTGGTAGTACCCTGTTCCTTTGTATTATTTTGGAGTTACTTGATTTATATAAATTTCTTAAGTTAAAGAGATAATGTGAATCATTAATTGATAAATTGATTAGTGATATTCATAAAAGTGTTTAAACTAAACATAAATTTGGAATCACTAATTAATAAGATAAAGTGGGATTCTCAAAGATTTTGGACAGTTGAATTTTTTTGAATCTCACCAAACTCAAAGCTAAGGAATTTATGGAATATTCTGGCAAAAGGTAAAATGTTGCAACATGTTTTAAGTAAATGAAACTGGATAAGTATAATTTATAAATGTGAATATAAATAAAAGGGATTTAAAGTGGAGAAATTTATAATAGCATTGAATCGGAAATAAATTTTGTGATTATGAATTTAAAAGGATAGCAACCTACAACAAAATGTAATTCACCCGGATATAAAACCGATCGGGAATTTAGGATGTGTATATATATACTGTTTGGATGCAAAAAGGTATCATATAAAACTAGATTTAAGTCATGAACCATTTATACACTTAAGTAAAGTCATGACTCTTTAAATGTAATTATAACCTAGAAAAAGTATTATTAATGAATTCTACCATTATTTAAGGATTTGGGCTTAACTTTTTTTAAAGTGAGGGATTTACATAGTTGTGTTCATAGGATATAATAAACTTTAGTAATAGTTTTATAAAATGATTCATAAAAAATATTAGTATTAAAGAAAATATGCTAAAAATAAATAGAATATTAAAAAAATAAAGAATGTGAATAAAGAGAATTTGGTATAACTGAGAAAAACCAATAATAATAAATATGTAAATTATGCGTAAATCATTTCGTCACACAAATTTTGATCTAATATCCGAGCACAGAACTTTTAGGTGTTTACAATGAACCAGAAAATAGTTTATCACTTGATTTCTTGATGACGAGCATTGATGATGTTTTGTGGGTAGTTACTCGAGTTTCTATCATAGTTGAGAGCTATGCAAGCATAGCAAGTGTATCTGATCTATAAGCTTGATCACAATCTACGCTAGAGGATTAGGGGATCGATATTAGTTTGGAAATAAAGTTGTGGATTCAAATAGATGATAATTAAATATTTATATGGATGATTTAGGTAGATCTTATGGGTTAAGTTTGTGAAATAATGATTTAGGTAAAAAAATTGTGGGTTTAGGTTCAGGGTAATTTCGGGGACGAAATTCTTTTAAGTAGGGGAGAATGTAATGACCCGTAATTTTAATACTTTGAAAGAATATTCAAATGTAGAATTTTCAAATTTAAACAATCGTGTTTTGTATGATAAAGCATGAATGGTAAACTTATTTTTGATATTGAATAAAGATTTTGGATTCCCATTGTAAAATTGACAATAGTCGGGTTCCGATAAAGTAGGATAAATATTCGAGAAGTTTGTTTAAAGGATAAATAATTTCTTTTAAATATATATAATCGATATCAAAATCATTTGATAATAATAGCGATTCAATTTATATTGGTTCGATAAATATATAAAACTTGTTTTATAAAATTGACAAATTTCGTCGCATATCGATAAATTGTTGTTGTATTTTTATAAGAAGATTTGGTACTATTTTATATTAATTTAAAGTCAAATATGCTTGTTTTAATTATTTAAAGATAATAAAAAATTTATTTCGAAGTTTGATTTAAATGGATTAATAGTTTAACAAAAACATCAAAATGTAACCGGATAACGTTTTGTCGAAAATCAACGTTTTGCTCAAAATAAGTTAGGTAACGTTGCACCTTTGTTAACATGTTTTAACGTATATATTACACATTTTAATAACTAAACATGTTTAATTTTACTAAATAGGATTAGAAACTTCTAGAAGTCATTAGTAAAATTAAGTAAGAATTAACGAAAGTAAGAAAAGTAAACATCAAATCACATCAAATCAAAATCCAACAAAATAATTATTATTTTTTACTTAATCTTTAAGTAACTAAGACGTAAAGTAAGAAGTGAAAGGATGATGTTAAGTATTGAAATAGTGGATGTTACTTTAGGTTGAAGTAAGGATAATTTGGTAATTTGGCAAGATGTTATTTTGGTAAATTTACCACTTCTTTCCTTTTCTATAAATACATACCTCCTTCTTCACTTTCATTCATATTTCCTCTTCTTCTTTTCTCAAGCTTCTTCACATTTTTCCTCTTCTCTTTAATGGCTTCCAAGCCATAAGAAAAACTAGAAAGAAATAGTGTGAAAATATTTACAAAATATTCAAAAGAAATCAATGTTATCCTCTCAAATCAAACTCCATTTTTCTCCAAATTTTACCACTTCTTCTCTCGGCCTTAACTTCATCAAACTCAAACCAAAATGCAATTATTTTTCTCAAATCATGCATTTTTCATTGGCTACAACTTTTATGTTCACCATTTTGTCTCGTTCTAAAATTAACCAAGTTAAAAATCCACTTCTTTCTAGTGCATTCTCTGGCACCGTTTTTAAGCTAGAGAATATGCTATTTTATTTTGA
The DNA here is from genome assembly GCA_030765085.1 of Allium cepa. Classification (NCBI taxonomy): domain Eukaryota; kingdom Viridiplantae; phylum Streptophyta; class Magnoliopsida; order Asparagales; family Amaryllidaceae; genus Allium; species Allium cepa. The sequence goes on along the minus strand of CM060942.1, from coordinate 376,632,997 downwards.
TCATAACTTGATCATAACTGATCCAAATTAAGAAATGTTTTTAAACCATATCAACTTCCAGTGGCTACAACTTGTTTATTGATCACTTTTTCCCATTTTGAGGTTTGCTATACCTGAAATTCTTTGAAGTACATTTTCGATTATATATTTGTGAATCCGAGAATGGCTCCTTTTCTTTTGACCATATCTTCCTTGAAACTAAACTAAATGAAGGGATTTTTTATAAATTCAAGAGAAATGAATTTGCAACAACTTTTCTAATAATATGTTTTCAAATTTTGAGAGTAAGAGAGCCAAAAACAAGAGAGAAGATGATCTATTTTTCGGTCTAATTTTGAGAATTCAAGATCAAAGCTCTACCACTTCTTCTCAATACTTTCGGCCCACCTCCATCTCAAGCCTTGACCAAGCACTTTGAAGGAAGGGAAAGTTGTTTGCTAATGTTTAAGCGGAGTAGGAAGTAGTTAGTAAAGCATGGATTAGTTTGAATGTTGGTAGGAAGTTAATCGCTTTGGTTTATGGTGAGAAACTCTATTTAACACACACACACATACACACACACATGTTTTATGATTGCTATGGAATCTTTTATATGCTTTAATCATCAATTATTGGCTATATGATATGATTGTTAAATTGTTTTACCAAGTCACGTTAATACACGTCGGTAGACACTAAGGAAATCACTTTCCTTTTGAAAATGAAATATTATATATGGAATGCTTAAAATTTTTGGAAAATGTTTTAAATTGAGTTAGAAATGTTTTATAAACATTTAAATATGTTTAAAAAAATAAAGAAAGAAAATCAGGATTTCATCTTGTATATTTTAAAATATGCTCAAAATAATTTTGTAAAAAAATCTCGCTTTTGCAATAAATTGATCAAAGTTTAAAATTGACATTTTAAATATTTTAGAAATATGAAATAAATTCTAAAATATTTTAATAGAGATTTAAGTTGAAAAGATGAATTTCTATATGATATAAAAGTAGTTTTGAAGAATATAGCTTTTAAAACACTATTTGCAACACTTTTCGCAATAGTTTTAAATAACTTTTGAAATGTAGTTTTAAACTTAACAGTTCTTCTCTAAATCTTTTTTGAATGATTTTAAAATAATAATTAAGTTATTTAAAGATTATTTGGAAATTTTAATAAGATTTTGAATAAATGGTTAAGAGGAATTGTTTATAACACTTAAACAATAATTGAAGAATATTGAATATAATAACAAACTGAGTATGCGAAAATGGCTAGTACATTTGTCCCACCCATGAGAGCTAAATGGAAAACAAGGTGTGTAACTAAGGTTAGGAATGGAGCAACCCATGCCTATGTTTTCTCTTTTTAGGCGAGGGGTGGAATAGATCGAAAGGAAAGTCCTAAACTTACCTGGCCTATGTTTTCTATTTTTAGGCGAAGGGTGGAATAGATCGAAAGGAAAGCACAGATGCTCTAAAAGATCATATTTAAGTTTTACAAAGCTTAAAGAAAAGAAACAAATATTTTGAATGTTATTTAACCACTTAACATCTTTTATTCGATGATTGGTACGAAGGAATCAGGATCAGATTTGGGCAATTCCTATCTAAAAACCCTTTCAAACTAATTTTCGAAATAAAACATACCAAAGACAAAGATCATTAAAGACAAAGATATTCATGATGTAGGATTACTTGCCATTAGTCTTTAGAGGTGAAATTTACCATATCTAAAGTAACTATAGTGCTCTATTATAAAAATCTTTGATTTGCAAGAATATGATTTGAAGTTAAGAAGAAAACCTTTGATTAAGATTTAATAAATGGTTTGGGAATATTTTCCCTATTTTAAAAGTTATAAATTGAATGAAAGAAATCTTTGATTTAGATTGAATGAATTATTTGGAAAGGTTTTCCTAAGTAAAAGAGAAAATGATTTGGAATTATTCAAAGATTTAAGAAAGTTTAAATAAATCAATTGATTTAATAAATGAGGATTAATGATTTCATATACTCCTAAAAAGAAAATGGAATAAATTGAAGAGAATATATTTAAGAAAGATATTTGATTTAAATAAAATAAAATTGAGATATTGTCCAAGGCAAAACAATGAATTACTTAGAATTATTCTAAGACCGAAGAAAGAAATTTCGAAATCATACGAATTGAAATTAAAGTGAAAAGAGACTTAATAAATCCTGTATATGCATATTCACTTTTTATAGATAATTGGATTTCGAAGTAACCGGGGTCATATTTGGGCGATTCCTATCCGAAAACCACTTCGAACCAATTTACATGTTCGAAGAATGAAGAAGTTTGAAGAAAAGATATTGAGGCGAATATTAACGAGGGATACTTGTTGATTAATTGGGGATAAACTTCCGATTCACTATATTGTAGCAGTGATCTATTTGTTATGAAAAACCTCAAAAGCACAAGGGCTTCTCGCCTAGTAGTCGTTGAGGAAAATGCCTTTGGTTTATTCAGTCCCAGAATGAAATTGTAAGGATGGCTGTCTGACCATGCATTCCAAATCATAATGCATGATCTCTATAAAAGTATGTCAGTCGGTGGTGGAGAAGTCCTCTTCTCTTAGCTTAACACCCTTTCCTGTGACATATGAGCTCAAGAAGTTATACTTCTGTAGAAATCAATCATGTGAACGTGGAATGGAAATATGGCATTCAAAGTGAAAGAAGATGTGCTATGTGAAAAGGTTATCGTTGCCTCGAGCCTCATCAACCGAAAATGACCGAAACAGGGTTAGATATGGCAAGGCTAAGTGGGCCATTCCCAATTAAGGTATGATCATCCCCTTCTTGATATATTTCTTCCCACTATGACGTTCAAGATATAAATTAATGTGGTTTGTATGCTAAAGCACGCTCGGTTAAAGGTCGGTCCGAAGGATGACATATTCGGTACTATCTAGTTACAAAGGTAGGCCGGTATTGTGTTGGTAGAGGTCAGATGTTCCATGCCTCGGGACATCTACCCATCGGAAGGTAGTCCCTTCACCTGGTCACTTGTACGGAAATCCATTCTCCAATAAGAACCTACGATTTTTTTGTAGAGCCTGGTATCTTGGAATTTAATAATGGTAACAATTTCGGCTAAGATTAATAAGTTTATTTTCAAATGTTTTCAAAGAATGTCATTAGAAGCAATATCAAATGTTTTGATATAAAATTGTTTTAGTTATCATAAGTCAAAAACATGTCCGTGTTTATTTGTGGGCATGGTCTTATGAGTTACTCTTTCTTTTCAAAAGATTTTATTCGAAGGCTGATATATGACAATGCCATTTATTATTGAGTTTTCTCACACTGGTTTATCAAGCCCGATCCGGGTATTTTCAATACTCGGGTCAGATCTGAGTAGTTTCAGGTTTATTCGAAGATGGTTGAAGTTTTCGAAGGAGAACTGGAGATATCCATCTACGTATGACATATTCTATTATCCACTATTGTCTGTTTGTTTTAGTTTGATGTTTGTCAGCAATTGTAAGTACATATGTTTATAACTGTTCAAGTTGAATTTAAGTTAGACTCTAATATTTGTAATGTAAAAGTTTTCCGATGTAAATATATTTGTTCAATATTATATATCATTCCATTCGTATGAGATTTTGTTCTGTCTATTTTCTTTATTACCTTTCATGTTCCATCTTTTCATGCAATTTGAGTTAGACATATGTGGTTTATTGTCGATTCAAAGGGTATGGAAAAATGGGCCATAATAGTTCTACTTCAGAAAAATAGCTAAAAACAGCCCTTTAAAAATCTTCGAATGAAGTCCCATTTGAAAGCAAATAAACCTACAATTTTAGCCCCTTCGGGAACCTTTCTTTTGAAAGCATCACAAAATCATACCTTTCGACCTTATCGAAAGGTTCTACCTTTCGACCTTGTCGGAAGGTTTCTTTTCGACCTAGTCGAAAGGTTCTACCTTTTGACCTAGTCAAAAGCCTGGGATATCCCCCTTATAAAATCATTTATAAACCTTTGGAAAGCAATGAAACTCAAAACTTTCGAAATCAAAACCTTTCAAAGTCTTTCAAAAATAATGAAGTATTGTTATTGGAACCAACCCTTCGAAAGTATACTTCTGACCTTATCGGAAGGTTTTCCCTTTGAATTTGTTGAAAGGTATTAAAACCTTTACTTTAAAAACAATAAGAGGTTTAGAACTAACCCCTTCTTTCCCTTTGGCTTTGTTGAAGGCTTCCCTTCGATTTGGTCGAAAGGATTAAAACACTTTTTAGAAATAGTTTTAACAATTATTTTAAAGAATTTGGGTTCCGAAGATCCCCTTCAAAACCCCTTCTTGAATATATAAATTTTTTAATCTTTTATAAAATGATAGAGTCAAAGGATACGCCATCAATTTATTCGAAAACAATTATGTTTCTATTCGAAACCAAAGGAAGCAACCTCCCCATCCCGTTGCCCCTCTTCCTTCGACACCGTGCCTACCTTTCAACTTAGGTGGAGGGTAGTTGTTTACCTTCCATCTTATATGAAAGGTACCTTTCGACTTCGTCAAAAGGGTAAAAGCAGGCTTGTTGCAATCGAAGGCAGAACTGGGCCTGCTGAAGTGATGTTTTATCTTGCTTGTCTAATTTGGATTGACCGAGGAGCCTTCTCCTATACTTCCAAATAGTAAAAAGTATACAAAAGTCAACCTTTTTCTTAAAATACTACTCTTCTTCCCCAAATCAATTTCTAAGCAGCTTTCCCTCCGAATTTGACCAATTCAAAAGTAAATTTGCAGTTTAGCCCTTAAGCTTAAATAATTTAATTGCCTCAGTAAACCACTGAGGAAAATTCTCAAAAAATTACCAAATATCCTTTAAATCGTATACTTTAACAAATTAAATTTTTAGATTATATGAAGCTCAATATAATTTGGAATTTAACAAAAATCGATATAGACTATGTTAATTAGCCCATTAACATTTGAAACATCTATGTCTTATCCAAACAAAGGTCTAAATGGTTATATCCTAGTCAAGATCACAAATATGAATTAGGTATAACCCATAAACAATCCAATCATAGAAAAATGGGACGATAAACATGATTATTCACCTTGATTAGTTGATTGGAGAATGAAACAATTTCCTAGCTTTAATTCCTTAGCTTTTTCTTCAATTTATTGCTCTTTCTGGAGGTTTTAATGGCCGACCAAAATTGGGTAAGGAGTTATGAATAAAAGAGTTAAAATTTATTAAAATCAAGTGATAGATTTATACTAAGAATTGTAGCACCATTTCCATGTTTACCCCTTAGGAAATCCTCTTCCTTAATTTAGTTACGTCTTATTTTAGTTCATTCATTAGGACACGGCCATTGAATTTATTAATCTCATCTCTCTAATTAGTTACATTATTCTATTTAATTTATCCAATTAAATATCCAGAATAATGTTAATTAAAATTCAGGGGCATTACATTAAATGATTTATAGAATTATAAAGGAGAAGGAGACGTTTTCAAAATAATTCAAATTTCCAAACAAGGGAAGTCGGCAGCATTTTTAAATATAAAAATCTGGAAACCAATCTAATTTAGACAAATAAGCTAGGTTGGGCACGAAAGAACTATTTTGAAGCACGAATAAATAGAGTTTTCACCGTTTTAGCTCTTTCGGCAAGAAGTTCCGCCTCTTTTCCAAACCTTTCAACTAGGTCAATAATTAATGCACATGGTATTAGGCAACTGGTACATTATGAATCGGAAGGAGTCGGAAGGTTCAGGGATGAAATGTTAGAGCTTTCGAAAGAGATGAAGCTTTGTTTTGGTTTTAAAGAAAATATGCCTGCAAGCTTTCGACAAAGAGATTTAGACACTGTCAAATGGTTTGAAAGAATAGGTTTCGATTGGTTTTCTTTCTTGTTTTAATTGAAACCTTTTGACAAAGTCGAAAGGTATAGCTTTTGAGAAGGACGAAAGAATAGTTACCGCTTCCAAACCATTCGACCCGGATGGAGTCGAAGGCAATCTTTTGTTTTCTAAAATTTTCCGCCTCTCCATTGATTTCGAAGGGTTGGTTCCAACACCAGCACTTCAATGATTTCGTATGGTTTCAAAAGGTTTTTTTTTTAAGGTTTCGAAGCATTTGCTTTCAATTCCAATGTTTTTTGATTCTTTTGCTCAACTTGAAGGCATAGTCCCAATGTTATAAGCCAAAACATTTTAAAGGTTTCGAAGTAGTCAACTACGTATGGTTTCGAAAGGTTTCAACTTGTTTTAAATTGAACCCAATGTCTTCGAAAGGTTTTGAATTTCATTGCTTTCGAAAGGTTTATCAATGATTTCATAGGGAAGGAATCCCAGGCTTTCAACAAAGTCAAAAGGTGTGTCCTTTCGACTGGTCGAAAAGAAAACTTCCGACAAGATCGAAAGGTATGACCTTTTGACTAGGTCGAAAAGTATGGTTTTTAACGTTTTCGAAAGGCTAAGGTTTAAAGGAATTAAAAGGCGGATGTCATCTGTTTAAAGCTTATAAAAGAAAGGCTTTTTAAAGGTTTTGACGGAGTTATCTTCAATGATTTCGAAAGGCTTTAGTAAAGGTTATGAAGGAGTTACCTTCAATGCTTTCAAAGAATTTTATTAATGGTTTTGAAGGAGTTACCTTCAATATTATCGAAAGGTTGTTTAATAGTTTTAAATAAAAGATTCAAATATAATGATTAGGAAGATAACCTAAGTGATTTAAGTTATAAAGGACTTTAACTTATTTTAAAAGGATAGATAATCCTTAATGAACATCACCAACAATATTTTGAGTAAAGTATATAAATCATGGCAAAATAACTTAGAGTAAAGTGAAGGGTATATTTTCCTTTATATATATATGTATATGATTTGACGGACTTAATCATTTTGAAAAGATTTTTAAGGAAAATTTAAAGGGTAGTTATCCCAAAGAAAATTCGGACAGTTAGCTCATTTAAATTCGGATAGTCAGTCCATTCTGAGGGCAGTCAGCCTAGAGGACAGTTAGTCAAGATAAGGGTAGTCAGCCCAGATATAAACAGTTAGTTCATTTGTTAGCATGATGGACCTTGCTGCTTGTTAAGGACAACTAGTCCATCCCTTTTAACCTATTTTATGGGGAGATAGTCAATTATTTAGCATAAAGGATATTTCTATTTTGGTACAATTAAATTTAGGACAGTTAGTATAAAAGGGAGCAGTTAGCTTAGATTTAGGACAGATAGTCCATTTTTTTCCTTCTGTTTTAGCATAATGGATATTTTTATATTATTATTATTATCAGTTGATTAACCAGTTTGGTTACAGGAAAGAATTTGAAAAATATGTGTTTTGGGTAGAGATATTAGTGAGGGGAAACTCGTTGCGCTAAGCGGTGTGGTCTCACTATATATCAGTAAATAGAGATGTAACATAAATTATTCATACCACGCTTTATGTCTGACTCGAAGTTTTCGTTTCCCCTTAAACTCTCGGGTGATCAAAATTGATTTGAGTAGGCTGAGGGTTTAGGTTTTCATGTTTTAGCATATTTTGGCGAACAAGTTTCCGAAGACGAACAGAACAGATAGCTAAATTAGGGATTTGTTTTTGTTTCAGCTATATATTAATACAATTATGTCTACAGTGCTTTGATCATCAAAGGGGGCATCTTTATTTGTCGCTCTTTACATATTGTTGTAATTATATTTGACCATTGCTTGATAATACATTTGCGGATTTTTTTAACTTCGATATGATATCATTTGAAATATAATTACTAAAATTATTGTTTAAGGAAATCTATGATTTTGTTTATATTCAAGTGCTTCTAGTATTATGGATACCATTAACACTACCGTATTTCTTCACCAGAAGTTAATACTGTGGATGATTGCAGCATCCATAACTCTTAGCTTTTGGCCTCTAGATACAAGTTGTTTAAATAGGAACGGTTGATAAAAAAATTTTACAAACGATTGGGGTATTTATAAAAGAATTTTTGGAAAATTATTTGGATATTCATAAAGGGAGTTTATAAAAAGATTTGAATATTTATAAGAAATTATATATAAAATTTTGGATATTTATTAAAGCAATTTATATAAATGACTTTGAATATTTATAAAAGGTTTTTATAAATGAATTTGGAAGTTAGTAAGTATTTTGAAACGGATTTGGATTTCAAGTAAAAAAGGTTTCATGAATGAGATAGGTTTGATTAAAGAGGGTTTATCGAAAGAAGTATAAAAAGAGTTTGAGACCTGGGTTTCTCTAAACTGACCTTTTAAAAATGGTTGTATGGAACATCCATTCCACAATTACCACAGTGCGAACAGTGTTTAGGGTTGTCCTTACCTCCAATATAAATAACATTTGTTTAATCCATTTTAACCTGATTTGGATGTAAAAAGTTATTCACAAATTTTTATAAATATACCATGTCATAGATAAGTATATGAATGTTTTTGAAAGATATTTCTTAAACAAAGATTTATTTTGAGGCTTAGTCGTTGCTATGGATGAATAATCTTAAATGGAAGTGAAGACATCTTGAAGATGATGAAATTGAAGACGGATGTAACGACCTAGAATTTCACTATTTTGATTTGAGAATATTTAATTAATATTAAATATTCAAGTGATAGATATTATAATGGAAATAAAACTCTTTTAAATAATAATTAGTGATGTTGAAATCATTTTCAAATTTTTTTACAAAAATAATTAGTTCGAAGAAAAATTAAAAATGTGATCGAAATTCGTTTTTCGGATTTTCATCTTCTCATCGGCTAAAAGGTATCAGAAATGTTATGAACTCTTTTTCATAAGTACACATTTATAAATAAGTTAGAATATGTATGTATGTGTGTATTAGAGCATGTGTATATATGTATTTGTACCTAAGTATATTAAGTTTATAGAAAATATAAGAGAAATGCCATAAAAGAGGAGACATTTAATACAAAAGTACTTAGAACATGTTTAAACATGTTTTCCTTTACATGAAAGGGAGGAAAAGGCTTTGTGGGCCGAAATGATGAGGTGGGAAGGAGGTGGTGATGTGTCATACATGTAGTAGAGGGCAAATGACAAGGGGTATTTTGGTAATTTTCTCATTGTGTTTCTTATTTTTCTTTCATTTCTCACATCTTAGAAACTCCTTCATCTTCTTCATGTAATACATTCCCACCTAGACATATTTTTCAAGTTTTAAAATCCATGTATTTCCACTTAAATCTCTTCCATAACTTGCTAAAACACTTCTACAATCAATACTCCACTTCCTCCATTTTTACTCACACTTCATTTGACAATAACTTCCTCTAGAATTCTCCTAATTAGGATTTTCATTTTATCAAACCACATAGAATTCCAGTGGTTACAGCTTTTATTTGAAAAACTTTTTTGGTTTTTGAATATTTTTGGGTGAAAATTACAATTTTTTCTAACTCATTTTTGGATCCATATTTTCAAGTCCGAAAATACCTTTTCTTCTTTTGATCATAACTCCCTTAAAAAAATTTGAAATTTAGTGATTCTTTTATTTAAAATTATAAAGAAAATAATTTCCAAGAACTTTTATTTCTACCACTTTCCCAAATTCTGAGAGTAACATAGCCAAAAATCAAGGAAAAGATGACCCATTTTTGAGTTGATTTTGTGGTTTTCCAAGCTTACAAATTCTAAAGTAATCCAAGTTTTCAAAGAGTTTTGCAAAATTTCTGTGAGTAAGCTTCTTAATTTCTGGAATTTTTTACCTTTTCATTTATTGACTATTGGGTGATAAAATAAGTTCATTATTTGGTTGGATGATTGTATGGTTTGGATGCATATATATGTGTGTGTGTTTGTGTGTGTGTGTGTGTGTGTGTGTGTGTGTGAATGCAGTGGTTAAGTTAGTATGTGTTTGAATGTGAAGTTTAGACTTTTATGAATGATGCAAACAGTGATTTTGTTTGTTTAGGTTTGTGGTATGAGTAAGTTGTTGTCAACATAATTATGTGGTTGTTATGCAAAGAAAAGTTAACAAAATTAATAATTAGATTTGGTTATCGATAAAGAATCCTTTATACAGAGTACGAGTTTTAGTTTGTAATCAGAATCAACTTTAAAGGTTAGAAACTTTGTTTCAAATTATTTATTTTGGGTTTTGAAAAGATAGTAAGCTTTCTAGTGTTAAATTTCCAAAGAGAAAAGTCAAAATATTTGCAAGTATGACATCCATAGCAATAATCGTTATGGATACATTTCCGATAAAAGTCCGATTTTTGAAATTTAGTTTTTCATACTTTAAATTTTTTTAGAAATGTTTTATAAACTTAATAAAAATGTTTTATAAAGTTAATTAAGTTTTTAATAATTAATTATTTTTGATAATTAATAATTAAAGAAGTATTAAACAAGGTTTATTAACTTTAATTAAATAAAGATTACTACTAGTTAATTTCGTTTAAAAGTAAGAATAATTTTAATTAATTATGAGTTAAGTGTATGATTTGTTTTAAATTAATTATTAATCAAATATAATGTCAATTATTTATTTAACCAATGAAGTGTTTAATTATTTTTAATTATAAATTAATTAAGTTTTTAATATAAAATTATTATTTATTAAATGTTAAATTATTTATTAGTTTATAATTATATCAAGTCCAAATTAAATAAAGATTATTTATGATTTAATAATAGTTTAACTTGTAATTGATCATTTTAAAATGGAGTATTAAGTTTTTAGTCCTTGTTTTCCAAGAATCAAATTGTTTAAAATGTACTTCTTTTTCAAAGACAGTTTTGAACACAAAAAATTCAAATGTTGATACCATTAAGCAAATAAAAAATTATGAAAGTGGTAATGTAATTGTTTATTGTGTGGACATGTGTTAGTAGAATAAATTCCCATTCTGCTTTAAGTTGATTGTTTGATTATTTGGACATTTGATAGTAGAATAAATCTCCTTTCTGCTGTAATCTAATTGTTATTTGTGTGGACGTGTATTTTAGAAGAATAAATTCCCATCCTGCAAATAATTAATTGAATTGTTTTGGACATCTATTTAGCAGGACAATCACCCTCCCGCTATTATGTTGTTTGGACATGTATATGCTAGTTTAGTTACACTGATATGCGCTAATTTGATAATGGATTTGATCTACATACATGTTGGCTTACGTAAATAATTGATAAGTGACCTGGAATTAAACTAAAACAAAATGTAACTCAAATAAGTATCAATGAGATTGCTAAGCTCTTTTTGAATTTATAAATGTGGTTTTGAACTAACTTCAATTCTTTAATCAATTTGGGTTTAAAGTTTATAAATGATTTTCAAGTTATATTATTATTTTATAAAGTTATTTATAAGTAATAACTTGTTTATAAAAGGAGATTTTACTAAATAAAAGGGTTTTTCTAAAGTGTTTTACTAATGATATTTTATAAATGATATTTTATAAAGGAATTTTAATAAAGGAGTTATAAAGGAAATTTTATACAGAGATTAAAACTAAAGGAATGATTTATAAATTATTTTAGAGATTAACAAAGATTTTTATAAATTAACTTAGGAATTTATAAAAGTGAATAATTAATTTATTTTGGAAGTTTATAAGTTGTTTGAATTATGTAGTGAGCTTTTAAAAAGGGAATTGTTATAAAGGATAAGAGATTCGGTTTTACAATAAGCAATGTTTTTTCGAAAAAAATGAGAATTTGAAAGGCGAAAATTTGCCAAATGTTCTGGTAGTATACTTATACTGTTAAGATAAGTAAATAAATGTTTTCCAAGTGTAAATAAGATGTTAGGGTTTTCGAGAATAGTGGTTTGAAGAGATCTTTTGATTAGTTTTGTATGAAATCAAATAAATATTGAATGATTATTTTCTCATAAGTAAATAAGCGACTATCAAATCTGGACCAATATCTAAATTTGGAAATATCTAAGGGAAACACGTGAGTTATATGGCAAAGTCATCCCTAATGATGCTGTAATATGTGTATAAATCTCATGTCATTCTTGTAGGATAGATGACAAGGAAATCCATCCATAAATGGTTAGGAGTTAAACTTCTCTCTAATTGTGATGACCCGCCTTTCTCTCCACAGAAAGGCGCATCATCTTTAAGTGTAACGCTTCGATTTTTCGTTGCCGAAAAACCGGAATGTTATGGGTTTTAAAAAGAATTTAGGAAAAGAAAAAGTAGAAAAGAAGAGAGGAGAAAACAGAAGATAGAAATTTTTTAAATTAGAAGGAAAAGAGAATAGAAAATAGAACAAAAAAGAGAACAGATAACAACACAAGAGAACAACATCAGAATCTCACAATTCGCAGCGGAACAACATATAATAATAAATGAATAATCTTTAAACAAAGAACTATATCAGTTATTACATTACATTTCATTACATCATATCATCATATCATCAGAGTGTACAACATCAAACAACAAATAGTGCAGCGGAAAAAGAAATACTATATAAGTAATATGCCATGCCATCCAGCTTGCCTCCAGCAATTCCTGAATATCCAGAATATCCTGATAAACCTTAACTCTTGACTGCCCGTGTGGAAATTGGTGGGCACCCAGAGTTTAGGAAGGAAAATAATAAACTCCAAGTCAGTCATGTGACTGGTGTGAGAACTCAAAACAGTTTATTTATCTTTAAAAATTAAAATAGAGGAATATTTTTAATTCAATTCGCAATGCTTTTAAAAAATGAGACTACCATAAGGCCTCCCGCACACACACAATGCAAACGCAGAATCGGAGGAGATTTCTCCTTATGATAGTCAAAGATGCTTGATACGCATTTAAAATAACATTTGATATTATTACTAGTGCATAGTGTAGAGGAAATTCATTTCGAAAGTAGAATATAAATCTTAGCCAACATACGACCATTATCGTATGCCTACTATAGCTAACTATGTTCAATAGCAGGTTACCGCCACATTCCATAGCAGGTTATACAACTAAAACCGTACAAGTTTCGTATTGTTTCTTTGGATTTCCAACAAATGATCAGGCCAAGGAACTTCCTATTGCCACATGAGAATGCCTCTGGAAAGACATCCCCGAGAACCAAACCGGAACTCTGCCAACACAAGGCCGGGTTACCCCTAACTGGGTAACTACTGACACGAGCACGCCATTCCCCGATCGTAAACGACCTTTCTCACGGGATCCCGAAAACCAACAACCACAAAGTAATAAATTCGTAGTAACCACATAGGTTAAATATCTGGGCTCCATACCATGATAACACCTCTATCCAGAAGGAAATGTACATACCCTAAAGGGTGCTACCCCTCATAACCTTGCCGCATCTTTCCTGTTTTGACCATTTCCGGGGTGTGAGGCTCGACGAAGTCACGTCCACAAAAACATACTTTATACAAAAGCCATGCTTTGGGTCAACAAATGATCAACACAATGATCACTAAGATAGACGATCAAATAAACGATCCTATCACAATAATCAACACAATGATCATTTACAGCAACACTCAGCATGTCACATTACCAAATTGGGAATATATCGCTGATAACTTCAACTATATAACCTCTGAGCTCGTACGTCTCAGAGAAGGGTGTTAAGCTAAAGAATAAATTCTTCGCCACCAACAAAAATATATTTGAATGAAATTGGCTTTATATCTCAACTTGTAATGTCAGACATACAATCCATACAAGTCTGTTCCGGGATCGAACAAAACCGAAGGCACTTACAAAGAAGTCCTTGCAATCCGGATATTCACAATCCTGATCGGATTTCCCATCACTTAGGGAGTCTCTATATCGCTGCAACTCAGTGCAGAGACAATCGACAGGTCATCCTATCGCTCTCGCAAATACCGGGTCTTCAACACCGATCTTCAATGCAATTCACAACGACGTATCACATATTCGGAATGGGTTATACGACCCCATGGTCCTTTCCCGGTTAACCCGAATAGTGAGCGCTTATTCAAAAATAAGTGTGGCATTCACATTCAAACAAATCATATAAATTACCCATTCAAAGGGAAATATTGATAGTCGGTTATTGAACTATCAATTGGTATGCACACATCACCAGATTCCAAATAATTTTCCAAATTATTTATTTTCCAAAATATCTTTACAAGATATATTATTTCACACTTCAAAAATAAATCAATATTTATTTTTTTAGACAAATTCCACTTCCTTTATAAATTCATATAAAATTTCACACTTCAAAAATAAATCAATATTTATTTTTTTAGACAAATTCCACTTCCTTTATAAATTCCTTAGTGAATTTATAATTCCAAAATATCAATGAATATTCGATTTCAATTATTCATTTTCAATTTATCTTCAAAAAGATAAATTCTAAATATCACTTCATATTGGAAAACAATTCCATACTTATTTAATAAGTAATTCACAAATTTTATTTATTTTCAACACTTGGAAAATATTCAATATACTTAAATCGAAATTAAGTATATATTTCATTCTTTAAGGAAATCATTCTTTTAAACATATTTATTTGGGCCAAAACGAATGTTGCGTAAAACATCGTTACGACAACCCAAAATCACTAGTATAGGGATTCGAAATTAAAATAGATATATAAATCCCAATACTATACAAAACATTTCCTTTCGGAAATCATTTACTATAACAACAGTGTTATAGTCCACCATTTCCTTTTATTTTCTCGAAAACGCCTATTTCAACAATCAATGTTGAAATCTATGGTTTTGAATCTCAACACATTTAAAACATCGTTAGATCGTTTTAATTCTATTTAAAATATCCAAATCCAAAACAATTTCTTTAACGTGTTATTCACTATTCAAAAACGTGAATATACTTCATTAACAATTTCATCCTTTTATTCATTTTAATTCAAAGGATTATTCACTATTCAAAAGCGTGAATATAACTCCATTAATAGGTTTCAGCAATTTACTTATCAAAATAAGTCATTTGCGAATTTATAAAACAACGTTTATAAATTCCATTTCTATTTATTTATAAAAACTTCCTTTTTATAAATTCTTTTATTAACCTATTCCAGTTTATAACTCAATTATAAACTAAAAGTTCATATTATAAGTTAAATACTTATAAAACGATTATTTTACAAAATCGTTCCTCTCAAAACTTTCCAAACCATAAATCTTATAACTTATAAGATTCATTTATTTGACCAAATCTATTCTTCAAATAACTTCACAAATTTATAATTCTTATTATTTATAAACTTCATTTATAACTTCACCGTTTATAATTCTATAAATTTCATTCTTTAATGAAATTCATTTTCACTTCATTCAAACACTTATAAAATCTCGTTTTATAATTTCCATATCTCAATTTATAAATATCCATTTATAAATCTCTTATATAAATCAATTCATATTAATATTTTAAAAACGTCTTTAAACTCCTTTATAATTTCATCATTTTGATTTATAAAATAATCAAATTTTATAAATCCTATATTTAAACTTTTCACAATTAATTCTAAAATCCCGATTAGACTATTTTATAAAATCGTTAGCATCATATTCTCAAAAATCAGTTTTTAACTATTTTTCTCAAAAATCATAATTTTTATAACATTAAAAATTATAACGTTTATTTATTTAAAATGGATCAATTCCAAAATATTATATATTCTCAAAAATCACTTTAAAAATCATTTTAAAATCCCAAAATCTAGGTCCAATGATGCTACACACCAAATAGTCAATCACGACAACAACGATATCATATATCAATATGATAATCCATCAAATATCAAAATATCTGAAATCAAATAAATACTGTTGAGGAATCCAGTTGGATCCCTCCAACCCGTTTTCCTGCATCCACAAACATTAGCACAATACCAATTTCGTTCCAGTACGAAATTATCGCGGTATATGTTCTTATTAAATATTATCCGCTTAATAACGGCGTAATAGGGTCTCATCCGCTAAAAAATACGGGAAATCAACAACTGCAATATATACATATGCCAATATATATATATTGATATTATTTATAATACCAATTTCACTGTTTATGAAATATTCGCGGTATATGTTTTTATTAAATAACATCCGCTTAATAACGGCGTATAATGTCTATTTTAACAATCAATATATAATAATCATCATTCAAACATGCATTCAAATATTTTAAATCTAACTATTTAAAATAAAATCGAAACTGATTCGATTGAGTGAGAAATTCTCACCTTGATTTTAATTTCCGTTTTAGCGATTTATTTCGAATAAAATTAAACGGACGTTTAATTTTACCCAAAATTCTCACTAACTCCAAACGACTCCAAACCAACTCCATCGCGTAGTGCTCGTCCATACGATTCCAACGCGACTGGTTTCGCGCGTTTTCGACCTCGTATGAAAAAGTTATGTATTTTCAAAGTTTACACGAATTTAAATTAACTAAATTACAACATAAACTTTATAATATTAAACCTTAACCATCCACAACCCTTAGATCCAACTCCATGAAATCCTGGCCGTGCATATGCTTCCTTCTCCTACGCTCCATTCACGTACGCATCTTCGAACAAAAGAACCCATACAACTCAAATTAGGTTTTGATTTCACGAGCAAAATACTCAACTATATGTCGATCAGGGAGTTGCAAATCGAAGCCTTCAACATGCTCAAACTTCGGCCATCACCCTGTGGAGCTTGGCCCCCTAGGTCGCACGCAGTTCGAGGCCGAACTACAGCCCTTTGAACACAAATTCCCGTTGATTCGTGAAGCCATTCGCGATCTTGACCGTTGATATTAAAGATCTCTTCATGCTCTTCGATTCTCTAGTTGAAAGTTGTTGGTAAATGTCGATGGATGAGGAGATAATCGAGGTGGAAGTTGGGAGTTTTCTGGCCGTTCATGGGGTAGTGGCGGCTGCAGTTATAAATTAGGGTTTTGTTTTTTTTTTTTTGTGTGAGGGCTATTTATAGAGAAAACCGAAACACTATTCATTCCGGAAATTCCGAACTCCGATTTACGCGCCGTAACTAGCGTTTCTAGGGTTTACCCCGCGTTCCGGACACAATGGAACAGGTTTCGAAAGCTAATTCGGACATCTGTGCGAGTTATGGCTACAAACGCTCAATTTAAATTAAACCGATTTAAACGATTTTCTAGGCGTTTTAATTTGTACCGGACAAACGGTAAATCCAATTGACTTGAAATTTGAAACCTTACAATAATATCACATTACGGATCCGATGAAACTGGTTTCGTCGAAATCCGAGACTTTTTGAAAAATGGCTATTTTAACTCGCTAAATTTAAATTAAAAATAATCGATGCGTTTCGAGCTGCCACGATCAAACGATAGCTCCGATTGACACGAAATTTGAAATCCGGTAATAACTAACTATTACGGATCCAATGGAACTGGTTTCGTTCAATTCTGAGACTGTTCAAAAATTGACTATTTTCACTAGTCGATTTTAATATTAAAATATTCAATTTTCACAAATTAACTTTTAATTCGATTTTAAAAGTTCTAAAATATCGTTCTAACTTCAATATGATAAAATAAAATTTTACAAATCATTTTCAATCATATTTAACCCAATTTTCAATTATTTCCATAATTTCACATATTAAATTATCGATTTAATAATCCAATTAAATTCAATAATTCAAATAAAAATTTATTTGACTAATAAATTCACTTATTAATATTTAAAATAAATTAAATATTCATATTTTAATTAATAAAAATTCTGGGTCGTTACATTAAGAAAGAAAGGGATAGAACGAGAAAGATAGAGAAGAAAGAAAGAAATAACATCAGAATCTCTACAGCAGAACGAATAAATTATATTAATCACATAAAATAGTACATAGTATACAACATCTATCAGAGTTACGCAGATTATACATCACATACTAGACAGTTATAAACATATGTCTAGTTATTACAACTCAAATACAACATAAATAATCGACTCAGAAATCACACAACGGAACACTATATATATCTACAACGCTGAAGCCTCCTGCTCCATTGCTCCTCCAGAATTTGTCAAAGCTAACCTGAATCCCTTGGCTACTCGTCAAAATTTGAGTACCCAAGGGTTTAAGAAAAAAAGAAGATAAACTCCGGGTCAGACATGGGTCTTGTATGAGTAACAGGTTAAAGTTGTTTAACTTTGAAAATCCTTTGAAAACAAAAGGTATCACGTAAGACTTCCCACAAATAAACACGGGTAAGTTTTTTCCTTAGCTAACCAAAACATTTGATAGGAAATCTAGTGATATTATAATAGGGTGTAGGGTTTTCAAATAAACTACAGAAATAGCTAGAATGCTTACATCTCACTGTTCCAAATAATTGGGCACAACTAAAACGTACGGCACTTATTGGAGTTTGGATTCCATATAATGGCAGGGCAACTGGGGTACCGCCCGTCATACTACGTGGCCTAGATCACCGTACCGAGGATCCACCCTAAATCCCCTGCAACACAATGCGAGAACCATCCCTTACTGGATAGTCCCGGATAAGACAACTCCGGCAGTTGTTGCAATCAACTGCCCCACACAGCCGAATATAAAGGGACTTCTAGATAGAGGTGAATCTCGTCTTACTTGGGTGCTACCCACTTAGCCTTGCTGCACCTCCCCTCGTTTAGCCATTCCCAGTTAATGAGGCTTGAGGCTACGATTACCTTTAGAGAACACATCTCTTAGAATGCTCACCGTCCACCTGACGATGTTCTAAAGCATTCAATCCATACAAGTTCGTTTCGGGTTTGAATGAAACCGAAGGCATTATCTCGTTACACTCATTTTGGAATCACCCTCAGAGTTAACGACGATAACCCTTGTAGTCTAAATTTTCATCTTCACTTGAGATTCGCAACCTATCGTTAATTTGGATCAATGTGGTTGTTAGATATCCAAATCTGGAAACCCGATCTCGGTCTCATCGAAATCCAAAATGCCATCTTTTAGGTCCAAGTTGTTTTAAAGGCAAAACAATTCAATTCATTATCTATATACACATAGATAGATGATTCACAATCTCACAATGGATAATCTACATTATCATCACAAATAGATAATTAACATTATCATCACAAACAGATAATTCACACTATCATCACAATTCAACCAAAGCATCCGTATCACACAGCATCACTTATCTCATATCCGAGACCTTAAACTATTCAAATCATTCAATATCATTCAGCATCCATAAGTAATGATTTATTAATCACATCCATAATTAATTTAAAATGAATTAAATTAATTACTTCATCTCTAATTAATTTAAAATAAATTAAGTTAATTACTTTCATCACATAAATATTGCTTACATAACCATTAATTAATTACAAATCAATCAATTAATTATACTCTAATTATCCATTTTAATTAATCACCCGTTATTAATCATTCTCTAATTACTTTAAGTAATTATTCTTTAAATTAATTACACAAATTAATTATCCTCAAACAATTTCAGTAATTAACCTTTAATTACTTCATTAACAACTAACTATAATTAGTTACATTAATCCTTAATTAATTATATTAATTAATTTCTTTATTGATTAATTATTCCTTAACTAATCAACCCTTAGTTAATTATATTAATTAATGATACTTAATTACTTCTTTAATTAATTATTAATCATATTTAATAATTAATCTCTAATTAAATTTTAATTAATTAAATTAATCAATCCTGATTAATTCCATTCAGTAATTAATTACCCTTAATTATTTCATTGAATAAATTAATTACTTCCTAATTAATTACATTTAATAATTAATCTTTAATTAATTATATTAATTAATTACCCTTGATTTATCTCATTTAGTAATCAATTACCTTTAATTGATTACATCACTTAATTATCTTCAAATAACTTTATTAATCAAATATTAAGTTAATTACACTAAGTAATTAATTATTAGTTACTTTCACTAAGATTATCCTTTATATTAATTACACAAAATTATTAATCCAAACTACTTCCATACTACAATAAATTACATCCAGTAATTACCCATTTTAATTACTTCACTAAATAATTTACTTTATAAATTACATTAAGTAGTTATACTTAACCCATCCTCAAGTGATTATTTAAATTAATTAAACCAATTAATTAATTTAAACTAATCCTATTAGTTAATGAATTTCACTGAGTAATTAATTACACCGAGTAATTGATTACACTGAGTAATTAATTACTTTAATTACTTTCATTAAGTAATTATACTTAAACAATTCCATAAATGATTATCTTTAATTAATTAATATAATTAATCATCTTAAATTAATTGCATTATCTAATCATTTGATAATCCTTAGTTAATGATCTTCATTAACTATTAACAATTCCTTAATTACTTTCCTTAAGTAATTAAACATAGACTAATCATTATTAATTACAATTTAATTAATCTTTAGTAACCAATTAATTAATCTCTAATTATTTAGTTAATTAAGTGCTTAACTGTAACTTAATTAATCTTTAATTACTTGACTAATTAATTAATCATTAATTAATAATCTAATCTTATCTAATTAATGATCTTAGTTACAAATTAATTATTCTTTAAATAATTAATCTTAAACCTTAATTAATTAATTTAAAATCCTTAATTACTAAATTTATTAATCCAAATCATTAATAAATTAAACTAATTTATTATTCTTTAATTACCTTAATAATTTAATTATCCTAAATTATTAAATCTTAATTAACCTTTAGGATAAAACATTTTTTATTATTAATGACTTAATTATCATTTACAAATGCGTTTGAAAACATTATACTTTTTAATTTACTTTTAAATTCCATTTCAAATTAAGATTCAAAATAAATATATATTTAACTTTAACAAAATTTAAACACATTTTTTTTTAAACACATGTTTAAGAAATACTTAACTCATAAAAGAAATTTAAAAGAGTTTAAACCCAATTAATTTTAAATTCAAACCATTTAAAATATACCTTAAACATTTTAAATTTGTTAAAACATTTTAATTTGATAAAACTTTATTTTATTCCAAAACTAGGATGCAAAGTAAAACTTGAATCCATACTTAACTTTGATTTAAAACTTTGTTTAAATTTGGCTTTCAATTTTTAATTTCCTTTTTGAGTTTAAAAACACTGACAGGTTTTTTTAAAAACCTGTAACTAATTAACTACCCGAAACACAACATAAGGTCTTCGAGTCAAACTCCTCACATCTTCGAGTAAAACACGTAATAACTCGAGTAAAAACTCGAGTACTCATCCCCTGAAATGCACCGTGCATATGGACGGTGCTCTGGCCACTTCGAGTCATCTTCGCAACCCTCCCACAGTCGACGATCACGACCTTAGACTATCCAAACACCAATCCCATTGATTCACACTCGAAATAAAAATCGAGCAGGCAAACCCAAAAACTAGAATCAAAGACCCAACCTGGAACCTCCTCGTTCTCGCGCCTCCGACCACTGGAGTGCCTATCCTCCGGCCCTGACTTCGTCCATGCCCAGCTACCATTCCCTTGATTTCTGTAGAACTCGATCAACCAGAGGAGTCATGCCGATCAAAAATTCAAGAACATACCAAAACTAGGTTTACAAGCTTCATTGACAATCTATCGTTGCCACCGTGCCTGGAGCACCATTCCAATATTTTTCCTCAAGTCTCCGACCACTCTTCTACTTCCAGAAAGAATCATGACACCCTAGATCAATTAGAACGCCAGGAACTACTCAAATTCCATTTTATGGTCAAACCAGAACTGCTCATACATCTCTTAACTAGAAATTATGATTTCATTCTTAAAAATCATGTTTTGAGTTAAGAATTCAATTTATGTTCCTGAATTTATGAATTAGGATGTTTGAATTTTCACATTTATTAAACATGCACTGTTATTTTTAGTTTATAGATACATTCAGGTTTTAATTTGACTTATTTTGAATTTTTAAACATAAATCTATGATTAATCAAACAACTTTTGTTTATATTCAATGTCCTAACAGTTATTAGATCAAAGGATAATGATTTTTTTGTTTGCTCTAGGTCTTGAAAACAAAGAACAGAGATATCTCAAATGATACAGGCATGCACACATTTATATCCAAATATTCAAAGATAATTCATACATACATATATATATATATATATATATGTATGTATATATGTAAAAACTTACTCATCTATATCCACACAAATCATAATTTTCATAGGAATCATCATGCAACCATGTTTAAACTTAAGTAGTCTTTAAAAAGAATGTTACCCACTTGTTAAAATGAACAGAGCACTTCTTTGTTTTGATTTAAAAGCTTGAGTTGCTTGAATTTGTCTTTGCTTTTAAAACTACATGCTTGTTAAATGATGTTACAGGATCTTGAACTTGCTTCAAACAAATTCCAGGTTTGAAGAAAATGCCTTTGAACAGATTCCAAATTGAAGAAGAATGCACAGGCTTTGCTTTATAAACTTGCTTTAGTTTTGGAAAAGATGCAAGCTTTTGATTTTGATAGTGGATTACAGGTATGAGTGTAACGATACGAATTTTCCGCATTCGAAAATCGACATCCATACTTTACATCATACTCGAATGCCGCAGATTCGAGCGTTCAAATCCGAGTCGCCGGAGCTTATAACACAATTAAGTAAACAACACAGCGGAAGAAAAAGAATAATACATTGATATACAACATTGATACAATATCTGATACAACAGATGATACAATAGATATTAATATACATCAGAGATAAGATACAATAAAATAGCAGCGGAAAGAAAATAGATAACACTAGCAGTGGAACAAATAACTCAAGATAGTCTTCAAGGAAGAACTCCAGCAACAGCTCGAACCAATATCACGATACACTAAGACAAGAAAGTCTCGTCCACCTCCAAAGACTGAACTAGCTCCAGATAATCTACCAACCTAACTATCTAAAAAACCCAACTCTAGACTGCTCGTGTGGAAAATAGTGAGCACCCAGAGTTTAGGAAAGGAACAATAAACTCCGGATCAGTCATGGGACTGGTGTGGGTAACAAAAACAGTTTATCTTTAAAAACAAACAGCAAAAGAATTTTAAAGTCAATTCGCAATGCTTTTCGAAAATGAAACTACCATAAGACCTCCCTCCACACACACAATGCAAACACAGAATTGAAGGATATTTCTTCTTATGATAGTCAAACATTCTTGATACGAGAGAATTTCTTTGATATTATTACTATAAGTGTAAAGTGAAGAAATTATTTTGAAAGTATAATATAAATCTTAGCCAACATAGACATTTCGAAGTATGCCTACTATAGCCATCATCCAAACAGTGGGGCACCACCATAAGTAGATGGCAGGTAATACAACTAAAATCGTTCAAGGTACGTATTGGAAGATTGGATTTCCAACAATTGGTCAGGCTAAGGAACTTTCCACTGTCCATCGGATCGCCTCTGGCGGGACGTCTCGAGAAATTAACCAGCTCTCTGCCAACACAAGGCCGGGTTACCTCTGTAACTAGGTAACTAAAAGCATGCCATCGCCCGGTCCTTTGGGACCTTTATCCGAGGTACCTCTAATCCAACAACATCACACTGTAATAAATGTATGGCGTCCACACGAGTAAGTATCTGGGTTCCATACCATGATACCACCTTTTCCAGAAGGAAATGACACACCCTAAAGGGAGCGACCCACATAACCTTGCCGCATCTTTCCTGTTTTGACCATTTCCGGGAAGTGAGGTCCTGATGCAGTCTCGTCCGCAAAGCTATGCTTTATACAAAAGTCATGCTTTGATTACAAATGATCATCAACACACAACATCACTCAGCATGCCACACTACCAAATTGGGAGTATATCATTGATAACCTTCAACTACATAACCTTTGAGCTCGTACGTCTCAGAGAAGGGTGTTAACTAGGAGAATAAATTCTCCATCACCAACAGATATGTATTTGAAAGAAATTTGATTTATATCTCAAAGTGTAGTGTCAGACATACAACCATACAAGTCTGTTTCGGGTTTGAACAGAACCAAAGGCACTTTCGAAGAAGTCCTTGCAATCCGGGTATTCACAATCCCGATCGGACTTCCCATCACTTAGGGAATCTCTATACCGGAGCAACTCAGTGCAGAGACAATCGATAGGTCATCCTATCGTTCTCGCAAATACCCGGTCTTCACCACTGGCCTTTAAATGCTATCCATAACGTGGAATCACATATTCGGAATGGGTTATACGACACAAAGGTCCTCTCCCGGCTAAACCAAATAGTGAGTGTAATATTTAAAACATATGGATATGGGATTTCAATTAAGTCACAACTTAATAATTCAAAACTTTCTTTCAAATGGTTTAAACAAATTACTAATTCAAATCTCTTAAACAAAAAGATTTATTTCACTAAGTTCACCGATTTTCTTAAAGATCCATTTACGGATTTCAAAACAATTTCCATTTCAATTGGATTAGCTCGTTTAAATCTTTAAATTAAAGATTTAACTTTTAGCTTTCAAACCATTTCCATAACTTAGAAAGTCATTTTCATTTTCAACTTGAAATCCCTTTTTACACAATTTGGAAGTTCACTTCTTATATGAAAGCTTTTATTATTTGGAAACAAATAGTTTCATTTCAGAAAGATCCAATTTTATTTACAAGGGTTAAAACCTTTGAATTGAAATTCAAATTCCCAAATCAATACCTTTAAAATAGTTTAACCCATATATAAACTGGTATAACATCTTTAGTCCCTAGTTTCTAAATCATAGAATTCAATTTCAAATATTGAATTTAAATCAAAATATTTTAATTCCAAAACTCAATCATGTTATTCAAAATATATTTCATCTTTGCAATTCTATTTCAAAAGCTTTTCACTTTAAACCCACTCCATTTCCAAAACATTTGAATTCAAGTATTCAATTTTTAAAACTATTTCAAAAATCTGTGACTTAACCGATTTCCTCATGAAATCCATATTTGTGTGTGTATAAGTGTGGTCCAGGGGTTTAACACAGTAGCGCATCATCATTCAATCATTACAGATTAAAACATAGAAATATAGTTGATAAGCGATATAAATTATAACGCGTAACGTCCATTCACAGATTCGTAGATAATATACAAATGTATCATCAATAAATGAATAAATTATATACAGCTCAAATCACAGAACAAAATATCACAGATCAGGTAGGACAATCAATTCAAGGCATCTCATACAATACAATCATTCATAAGCAGGATTAATTAATCGTTTAATCCTAATCAATTCAATTTATTTCCAAGTAAATTAATTACTTTATAAATTATCTTAATTTGGAAAATTTGTTTATAATTTGATTTTAAACTTTGAAAACTTTGGAAACTTGAGTTCTTTCTTTCTGTAACCCGGTATACTTAAATTACTTGAGCAAAAGCACTTCCGCCCCGAGTCATCTTTCTTCTCCATCACGTACGATTCTTCTTTCCTTTTTTTTATATATTTAAAGGTTCGTACTTAAACAAATGGGCCGTGCCCAACCCAACAAACCCGACCGACCTTACCTTGCTTTTCCCTCCCCTCTTCTTATTCCACCTTCCTTAAACCATCTCCAGTAAAAGATAACGTGCACGCGTGCACCTTGCACGAAGCTCCACCCATCCACTCGACTAACGGAGACTGCCAACATCTCTCCCTTCACCCCCTCGACACGGCCGTACCCTCATCCCCACTCCCGACCCCCTATCCGAAAATCCGATCGAGCCTCAACCCATCCAGGCACCAGAAAATGTGCGAATTTTTTTTTCGTCGAACCCCTCCAAAAATCCACCGCCGACCTTGCTCTCCACCCCGGACACATCGCTAACCCTCAAAACACGAAACGCCGCCTCGATCTAACAAAAACTCGAACCCTAGCTTTTAACGTTCGTCAAGAATCATCACGAAATCGAGTCGAACCTATACCAAAAATATCTTCGCTCCCTACGATTCCAATGTAGCATACGGCAGCAAGCAATTTTCTGTGGATTGCGAGAAAACATCATTCGAAGCTAATGTCCATTTCGACCTCTTTCTAACTTTTAAGGATAACCCACTCGACCCCTAACGAAATCCAGTTCTATGAATTTAAAAAAAATAGTTCAGACCAATACAAACACCTCCCATGTTGACCGATTTAGCTAAAACTCGTTGGGTTGGAAGGTTATGATTTTTGAAGCTAAAGTTCGAACTATTTTAAAGCAAAACAAGAAGCTGAGAAGTTCTCTTTTGTTTACTGTTAGCGTGTTTAACCCTCGTATAATTAGCATAAAAAGCTTGTTTGCATATGAATCCATGGCAAAATAAAAGCATTTACTCAAGCTTACTATATATGGACACACATAAATATCCAATATGAAGGACTAAATTTACTCACCGTTTCAGAAAAATGAACAGAACTTGTATTTGAGTTTTCATCTGAAAATTCTAGTTCCATTTCGATTTTCCAGTTTGAAAGCATGAGCACTTGCTTGAGATGATCTTTTGCAAACTGATCTAGATTTTATTTGGGTTACTTTGTATTGAATTTCCTTTGAATCTGAAGCCTGTTGTTGAGATTCCAGGCCTGAAAATCTTCTGGTTTGGTTTGATATATATTGTTGTTTTAAAGTTGAGATGGTATTCATTTTAGAGGTTGCTCGGTTTTTTTTTCTTCAGTTATGATGGATGAAACTGAAGTGAGGAAGGTGATAATATAGGATAGTTTACAGGGTAATGCAATTTGTACAATAGGCATGCTGAATAGGCTTGCATTAAATGCATGATGTATGTTGCATTAATTACTTTATGTACATATTACTTTGTTTATTCTTAACTTATGCAGATTGTCTTCCTTCCTTAGGTGGCCGAAATAATATATATGGTGTACGAAAGATTTTTGTTATTAATTTCTATGCCTTGTTACTTTGTGTCTAACTTCAATATTTTGCTATCTTGTATGTCTTCATATACATAGATTTATATTTTCTTTGCTTGTCTAGCTTGCTTTACTTTACTCGGCTGAGATGATGCAATTGGTGCTGGCATTTATCAGGTTTATCTTGTTTGCTTACTTTTTTATTTGCCTACATACATGCCTTTTTTATATATTTGTTTTATGCTTTGTATTCCATTTTCATCTTAACATGTTCTTTACTTATTGACTATGCAGTTTTGTTTGGTGGCTGATATCATGTACATAAATCATTTTATTTGATTTTTTTCATTTGCTTGTGCATGTTTTGGATGTATATTTGTTACTTTGTCATATTAATTATGTATTTGGTGTTTGAATCTTAACAAGTTTATTTAATGTATGTTTAATGTTTTATAGTTTACATTCTTACTTTGTTCATAGGTGAATGTATTGTTTCTTTTACTTGCCTTAATTATCTTTCTTTTATTTTAAAACTTAAGCTATCAAATATTAAATTTACTTATTATTATTTTCATACTTATCTTATCTTTTGTAAATATATTTCTATTTTCAATTTAAATATTTGTTTTAACTTTAATACTCATTGTCCTATATGACTACATATTTATTTATTTTTATTATTTAGATAATAAATTCTTAAAAAAAATCATTTTTAAAACTTAATAAAATAAACACATATCTTTTTGTACGAATTTTAGGAAATTCAAAGTAATTTACCAATAAATTTCACAATTTTATTCAAAATTAAAATAAAGTATCAATTGAAAATTATTTAAAATCCGGTATCGTTACAGATTCTCCCCTTAAGAAATTTCGTCCCCAAAATTTGCAGGCACGAAAATAACAAAGATAGATGAAGAATGTTTCATCAAATCAAACTGAATATCTATTCTGCATTTGGCTTACCAAATCAGAATATCAACAATAGATACAAGAACGAATCATTTAACACTCACAAGATACACGGGCTATCCAGATCTACGGAATATGCAAGGCACTGGTGAGTTCGATGGATAACTAACCGTCCGTAGAATATAACGAGACCCAAACAATAGATAAATGGATTTGATTTTCCACAATTCTCAAACACTAGATATGGATTCCAAACTCAAGTCGGAATGTCTCAAATTATATACCAACTTGTCCCTCTTCTGACTTCGATCAACACAAGAAATTATCATAGAGTTTCAAATTTGGTTTTAATTGAAATCATTTTATCGATTCAACTCAAATTTATTTTCATATTCTATTAACCAATTTGACTAAATTTAAAATTTCCAATTTATTTAAAATTTTCAATTTCAAATTTCAAATTCATATTCATTAAGGTTTAAATCAAAAACTGATAAGAACCCGATGAAATACGAAGTAAGGACTTTCTACAACGATTCGTAGAGCCGCCATCACATTGAAACCTCTTCTTGCAGCTGTCACGAAGAAACCAAAAAAAATTTGGGAGCGAATCAAAGGAGATTGATAGAGAAAATTGTTTCCGCTATTGCAAGGTATTGACCATTTGTAGTGGTACTTTCCTATCCCCTATCTCGTCCACTTCTTGCACTCATACTCACCATCAATGGTTAGTAAGAGAATTTACAGAGACATTCAAACGGATATCTTAGGGATTACTCATTCTAGGGTTTACTTCACCCTATCTCTAATGAGCTACTTAATGTGTTATACTCCTGAGCTAAAGTTCAACCTTCAGCTCTGATACCAAATGTAACAATACGAATTTTTCGCGTTCGAAAATCGATATCCATACTTTACATCGTTCTCGTATGCCACAGATTCAAGCGTTCAAATCCGAGTCGCCGGAGCTTATAACACAATTAAGTAAACAACACAGCGGAAGAAAAAGAATAATACATTGATATACAACATTGATACAATATCTGATACAACAGATGATACAAGAGATATCAATATACATCAGAGATAAGATACAATAAAATAGCAGCGGAAAAAAATAGATAACACTAGCAACGGAACAAATAACTCAAGATAGTCTTCAAGGAAGAACTCCAGCAGCAGCTCGAACCAACATCACGATTCACCAAGACAAGCAAGTCTCGTCCACATCCAAAGACTGAACTAGCTCCAGATAATCTACCAAACGTAATTATCTGAAAAACCCAACTCTAGACTGCTCGTGTGGAAAATAGTGAGCACCTAGATTTTAGGAAAGGAACAATAAACTCCGGATCGGTCATGGGACTGGTGTGAGTAACAAAAACAGTTTATGTTTAAAAACAAACAGCAAAATAATTTTAAAGTCAATTCGCAATGCTTTTCGAAAATGAAACTACCATAAGACCTCCCGCCACACACAATGCAAACGTAGAATTGGAGGAGATTTCTTCTTATGATAGTCAAACATGCTTGACACGAGAGAATTTTTTGATACTATTACTATAAATGTAAAGTGCAGAAAACATTTCGAAAGTATAATATAAATCTTAGCCAACATAGACATTTCAAACTATGCCTACTATAGCTATCATCCAAATAGTGGGGCGCCTAAGTAGATGGCAGGTAATACAACTAAAACCGTACAAGGTATGTATTGGAAGATTGGATTTCCAACAAATGGTCAGGCTAAGGTACTTTCCACTGTCCATGGGATCGCCTCTGGAGGGACGTCCCGAGAACTTAACCAGCTCTCTGCCAACACAAGGCCGGGTTACCTCTGTAACTAGGTAACTACTACTTGAGCATGCCATCCCCCGGTCCTTTGGGACCTTTATCCAAGGTACCTCTAATCCAACAACATCACACAGTAATAAATGTATGGTGTCCACATGAGCAAGTATCTGGGCTCTATACCATGATACCACCCTTTTCCAGAAGGAAATGACACACCCTAAAGGAAGCGACGCTCATGACCTTGCCACATCTTTCCTGTTTTGACCATTTCCGGGGAGTGAGGTCCTGATGCAGTCTCGTCCGCAAAGCTACGCTTTATACAAAAGTCATGCTTTGATTACAAATGATCAACAAATGATCATCAACACACAGCAGCATTCAGCATGCCACACTACCAAATTGGGAGTATATCACTGATAACCTTCAACTACATAACCTCTGAGCTCGTACGTCTCAGAGAAGGGTGTTAACTAAGAGAATAAATTCTCCGTCACCAACATATATGTATTTGAAAGAAATCTGCTTTATATCTCAAAGTGTAGTGTCAGACATACAACCATACAAGTCTGTTCCAGGTTTGAACAGAACCGAAGGCACTTCCGAAGAAGTCCTTTCAATCTGGGTATTCATAATCCCGATCGGACTTCCCATCACTTAGGGAATCTCTATACCGGAGCAACTCAGTGCAAAGACAATCGATAGGTCATCCTATCGTTCTCGCAAATACCCGGTCTTCACCGCCGGTCTTCAAATGCTATCCATAACGTCGAATCACATATTCAGAATGGGTTACACGATACAAAGGTCCTCTCCCGGCTAAACCGAATAGTGAGCGTAATATTTAAAACATATGGATATGGGATTTCAATTAAGTCACAACTTAATAATTCAAAACTTTCTTTCAAATGGTCTAAACAAATTACCATTTCAAATCTCTTAAACAAAAAGATTTATTTCACTAAGTTCACCCATTTTCATAAAGATCAATTTACGGATTTCAAAACAATTTCCATTTCAATTGGATTAGCTCGTTTAAAATATTTAAATTAAAGATTTAACTTATAGCTTTCAAACCATTTCCATAACTTGGAAAATCATTTTCATTTTTAACTTGAAATCCCTTTTTACACAATTTGGTAGTTCACTTCTTATATGAAAGCTTTTATTATTCAGAAACAAATAGTTTCATTTCAGAAAGATCCAATTTTATTTACACGGGTTAAAACCTTTGAATTTAAATTCAAATTCCCAAATCAATACCTTTAAAATAGTTTAAATCATATATAAACTGGTATAACATCTTTAGTCCCTAGTTTCCAAATCATAGAATTTAATTTCAAATGTTGAATTTAAATCAAAATATTTTAATTCCAAAACTCAATCAAGTTATTCAAAATATATTTCATCTTTGAAATTCTATTTCAAAAGCTTTTCACTTTAAACCCAATCCATTTCCAAAACATTTGAATTCAAATGTTCAATTTTTAAAACTATTTCAAAAATCTGTGACTTAACCGATTTCCTCGTGAAATCCATATTTGTGTGTGTATAAGTGTGGTCCAGGGGTTTAACACAATACTGCATCATCATTCAATCATTACAGATTAAAACACAGAAATATAGTTGATAAGCGATATAAATTATAACGCTTAACGTCCATTCACAGATTCGTAGATAATATACAAATGTATCATCAATAAATGAATAAATTATATACAGCTCAAATCACAGAACAAAATATCACAGATCAGGTAGGACAATCAATTCAAGGCATCTCATACAATACAATCATTCATAAGCAGGATTACTTAATCGTTTAATCCAATCAATTCAATTTATTTCCAAGTAAATTAATTACTTATGAATTTAATTATCCAATCCTGATTTATTAATTACAAATCATTTGATATATATTAATTTATCAAACATTTTAATTAAATTAAAATTTTCTTAATTAATAATATTAATTAAACCAACGTTTAAACTAATTACTAAATTAATTAATCCCTTAATTAATTTTTTTAAGAAATTAAACCTTTAACTACTTGCCATTAAGCAATATTCTCATACCAATAAATCATTAATTACCAATTAATCTTTATCAGTAAATAAATTAAAATACCCAATTTAAATTACAATTAGTAATTAACCCTTTAATTACTTTCATTAAGTAATTAACAAATTTACAATTGATTATCTTAATTAATAAATCGAATTAACATTATTCACTTTAATCAATAATTAATAATCCTTAGTTAATTATCTTTATTAACTAATAATATTTCTTAATCACTTTCTTAAGAAATTCCTTAGATTTATTTCATTATTAATCATTTCTAATTATAATTAAAGTAAATTATTTATTTATAAATTAAATAAATCATTCTTTAATTCTCTTATAAATTGAATTCTTTTATTATCTTAATTATTCCTAAGGTAATTCATTTACTTTATTAGTGGCTTCATTAACATTCGCGTGTATTTAAAGCATTACACTTCTAAATTTTTAAAACTTCCTAAAGTTATTTAACAAAATTTAATACAAATTATAAATTATTCATTCTAATTAACTCAATAATTAATGGATTAGAAATCATTAAATCTTCATTAACTTAAGTTAAAACTTATTCTTATTTATGATTTAATCATCACTCACAATATGTTTGAAAACATATATTTCAAATACTTTGGTTTTAGAAGAAATTTTAAAGAGTTGAAATAAAATCCTAAAATATTCAAACTTATTTAAAATATTTAAATATTTACATTTATCACTTTCTTT
This sequence comes from Allium cepa, assembly GCA_030765085.1. Classification (NCBI taxonomy): domain Eukaryota; kingdom Viridiplantae; phylum Streptophyta; class Magnoliopsida; order Asparagales; family Amaryllidaceae; genus Allium; species Allium cepa. Next base: position 376,600,651 of record CM060942.1, on the reverse strand, counting down.
CATTTCAAAATCTGAAATTAAAATTTAAACTCAAACCCCGGGTCTTAATCAGCTTAAGATACATCACTTATCTTAATTACTTGCTAAATCACATTCATCGGATCACGTTTGAAAACACTTAAAGATTTTAATTAAACAATTATCCTAAAATAGTTTCCAAACATTCAATTTAACATTTAAACTTTGAAACTTACTTTTAAACACTTTGTTTTGGGAACTCTATAAATTATCTTAACTTGGAATTTTTTTTTATAATTTGTTTTTAAACTTTGAAAACTTTGGAAACTTGAGTTCTTTCTTTTTGTAACCCGGTATACTTAAATTACTTGAGCAAAAGCACTTCCGCCCAGAGTCCTCTTTCTTCTCCATCACGTACGATTCTTCTTTCCCCTTTTTTTAATCTAAAGGTTCTTAGTTAAACAAATGGGCCGAGCCCAACCCAACAAACCCGACCGACCTTACCTTGCTTTTCCCTCCCCTCTTCTTCTTCTTCCACCTTCCTTAAACCATCTTCAGTAAAAGATAACGTACACGCGTGCACCTTTCACGAAGCTCCAACCATCCACTCGACTAACGGAGACCGCCAACATCTCTCCCTTCACCCCCTTGACACGGCCGTGCCCTCATCCCCACTCCCGACCCCCTATCCAAAAAGCCGACTGAGCCTGAACCCATCCAGGCACCAAAAAGTGTGCGACAAAAATTTTCGTCGATCCCCTCCAAAAATCCACCGCCGACGCTGCTCTCCACCCCGGACACCTCGCTAACCCTCAAAATATGAATCGTCGCCCCGATCTAACAAAAAATCGAACCCTAGCTTTTAACGTTCGTCAAGAATCATCACGAAATCGAGTCGAACCTATACCAAAAATATCTTCGCTCCCTACGATTCCAATGTAGCATACGGTAGCAAGCAATTTTCTATGGATTGCGAGAAAACATCATTCGAAGCTAATGTCCATTTCGGCCTCTTTCTAACTTTTGAGGATAACCCACTCGACCCCTAAAGAAATCCAGTTCTATGAATTAAAAAAAAAAATAGATCAGACCAATACAAACACCTCCCATGTTGATCGATTTAGCTAAAACTCGTTGGGTTGGAAGGTTATGATTTTTGAAGCTAAATTTCGAACTATTTTAAAGCAAGACAAGAAGCAGAGAAGTTCTGTTTTTTTTACTGTTAGCGTGTTTAACCCTCGTATAATTAGCATAAAAAGCTTGTTTGCATATGAATCCATGGCAAAATAAAAGCATTTACTCAAGCTTACTACATATGGACACACATAAATATCCAATATGAAGGACTAAGTTTACTCACCGTTTCAGAAAAATGAAAAAAGCCTGTATTTGAGTTTTCATCTGAAAATTCTAGTTCCATTTTGATTTTCCAGTTTGAAAGCTTGAACACTTGCTTGAGATGATCTTTTGCAAACTGATCTAGATTTTATTTTGGTTACTTTGTATTGAATTTCCTTTGAATCTAAAGCCTGTTGTTGAGATTCCAGGCCTAAAATCCTCTGGTTTGGTTTGATATATATTGTTGTTTTAAAGTTGAGATGGTATTCATTTTAGAGGTTTCTCGGTTTTTTTTTTCTTCAGTTATGATGGATGAAACTTAAGTGAGGAAGGTGATAATATAGGATAGTTTACAGGGTAATGCAATTTGTACAATAGGCATGCTGAAGAGGCTTGCATTAAATGCATGATGTATGTTGCATTAATTACTTTATGTACATATTACTTTGTTTATTCTTAACTTATGCAGATTGTCTTCCTTCGTTAGGTGGCCGAAATAATATATATGGTGTACCAATGATTTTTGTTATTAATTTCTATGCCTTGTTACTTTGTGTCTAACTTCAATATTTTGCTGTCTTGTATGCCTTCATATACATAGATTTATATTTTCTTTGCTTGTCTAGCTTGCTTTACTTACTCGGCTGAGATGATGCAATTGGTGCTGGCATTTATTAGGTTTGTCTTGTTTGCTTACTTTTTTATTTGCCTACATACTTGCTTTTTTTATATATTTGTTTTATGCTTTGTATTCTATTTTCATCTTAACATGTTCTTTACTTATTGACTATGCAGTTTTGTTTGGTGGCTGATATCATGTACATAAATCATTTTATTTGATTTTTTTCATTTGCTTGTACATGTTTTGGATGTATATTTCTTACTTTGTCATATTACTTATGTATTTGTTGTTTGAATCTTAACAAGTTTATTTAATGTATATTTAATGTTTTATAGTTTACATTCTTACAATGTTCATAGGTGAATGTATTGTTTTTTTTATTTGCCTTAATTATCTTTCTTTTATTTTAAAACTTAAACTATCAAATATTAAATTTACTTATTATTATTTTCATACTTATCTTATCTTTTATAAATATGTTTCTATTTTCAATTTAAATATTTGTTTTAACTTTAATACTCATTGTCCTGTATGACTACATATTTATTTATTTTTATTATTTAGATAATAAATTCAAAAAAAATCGTGTTTAAAACTTAATAAAATAAACACATCTCTTTTTGTACGAATTTTAGGAAATTCAAAGTAATTTACCAATAAATTTCACAATTTTATTCAAAATTAAAATAAAGTATCAATTTAAAATTATTTAAAATCCGGGATCGTTACAATGAGGAAGATGTTTACTGATCTTGATTTGCAAACTTGATTCCAGGTTTGCTTGTGTAACGCCCCGAAAATTTTCGACTTTCGAAAATTCAACATCGACACTCACTTTATCGACTGCCGAGAAATCGAAGGCCGGAAACACGGAATGTTATTGTTTTTAAAAAGAATTTAAGAAAAGAAAGAGGTAGAAGAAAATAGAAAAACAGAAAAATAGAACGGCACAGAAAGAAAACAACAGAACAACATCAGAATCTCACAATTCGCAGCTGAACAACATATAATAATAAATGAATAAATCTTTAAACAAAGAACTATATCAGTTATTACATTACAACACATTTCATTACATCATATCATCAGAGTGTACAACATCAAACAACAACAACAGTGCAGCGGAAAAAGAAATACTATATAACTAGTAATACGTCATGCCATCCAGCTTGCCTCCAGCAAATCCAGAATATCCAGAATATCCTGATAAACCTAACTCTTGACTGCCCGTGTGGAAATTGGTGGCCACCCAGAGTTTAGGAAGGAAAACAATAAACTCCAAGTCAGTCATGTGACTGGTGTGAGAACTCAAAACAGTTTATTTATCTTTGAAAACAAAATAGAGGAATATTTTTAAAGTCAATTCGCAATGCTTTTAAAAATGAGACTACCATAAGGCCTCCCGCACACACACACATGCAAACGCAGAATCGGAGGAGATTTCTCCTTATGATAGTCAAAGATGCTTGATACGCATTTAAAATAACATTTCATATTATTATTAGTGCATAGTATAGAAGAAATTCATTTCGAAAGTAGAATATAAATCTTAGCCAACATAGACATTTCGAACTATGCCTACTATAGCTACCATCCAAACAGTGGTGACCACCATAAGTGAATGGCAGGTTCTACAACTAATACCGTACAAAGTTTCGTATTGGGAATTGGATTTCCAACGAATGATCAGGCCAAGGAACTTCCCATTGCCACATGAGAATGCCTCTGGATGGACATCCCCGAGAACCAAACCGGATCTCTACCAACACAAGGCCGGGTTACCCCTAACTGAGTAACAACTGACCGAATATGCCATCCCCCGGTCCTTTGGGACCTTTTCACCGAGCGCTCGTAATCAATTCACACAATCATAACAAAGTGTTTTCAACATGAGTAAGTATCTGGGCTCCATACCATGATACCACCCTTTTCCAGAAGGAAATGGACACATCCTAAAGGGTGCTACCCCTCATAGCCTTGCTGCTTCTTTCCTGTTTTGACCATTCACAGGGTGTGAGGCTCGACGAATTCACGTCCACAAAAACATACTTTATACAAAAGCCATGCTTTGGGTCAACAAATGATCAACACAATGATCACAAGGATAGACGATCAAATAAACGATCCTATCACAAATAATCAACACAATGATCATTTCAGCATCACTCAGCATGTCACATTACCAAATTGGGAATATACCGCTGATAACATTCAACTACATAACCTCTGAGCTCGTACGTCTCAGAGAAGGGTGTTAAGCTAAAAGAATAAATTCTCCGCCACCAACAGAAATATATTTGAAAGAAATCGGCTTTACATCTCAACTTGTAATGTCAGACATACAATCCATACAAGTCTGTTCCGGGCTCGAACAAAACCGAAGGCACTTACAAAGAAGTCCTTGCAATCCGGATATTCACAATCCTGATCGGATTCACCATCACATATGGAGAACTCAATACCGTAGCTACTCGGTGCAGAGTCAATCGACAGGTCATCCTATCGCTTTTGCAAATACCGGGTCTTCAACACCGATCTTCAATGCAATTCACAACGACGTATCACATATTCGGAATGGGTTATACGACCCCATGGTCCTTTCCCGGTTAACCCGAATAGTGAGCGCTTATTCAAAAATAAGTGTGGCATTCACATTCAAACAAATCACATCAAATACCCATTCAAAGGGAAATATTGATAGTCGGTTATTGAACTATCAATGAATATGCACACATCACCAGATTCCAAATAATTTTCCAAATTATTTATTTTCCAAAATATCTTTACAAGATATATATAATTTTAACACTTCAAAATAAATCAATATTTATTTTTCTAAACCAATCTCACTTCCTTTTATAAATTCCTTAGTGAATTTATATTCCAAAATATTCATGCATATACGATTTCAATTTATCATTTCAATTTATCTTCCAAAAGATAAATTCTAAATATTCACTTTATATTGGAAAACATTTCCATACTTATTTATTCATAAGTAATTTTCAATCCATTTATTTTCAACACTTGGAAAATATTCAATATACTTAAATCGAGATTAAGTATATATTTCATTCTATTAAGGAAATCATCCTCTTAACATATTTATTTGGGCCAAAACGAATGTTGCGTAAAACATCGTTACGACAACCCAAAATCACTAGTATAGGGATTCGAATTTAAAATAGATATATAAATCCCAATACTATTCAAACCATTTCCTTTCGGAAATCATTTACTATAACAGCAGTGTTATAGTCCACCATTTCCTTTTATTTCTCGAAACATCTATTTCAACAATAAATGTTGAAATCTATGGTTTTCGAATCTCAACATGTTTAAAAACATCGTTAGATAGTTTTAATTCTATTTGAAATATCACATTCAAAACATTTTCTTTAACGTGTTATTCACTATTCAAAGACGTGAATAAACTTCGTTAACAAATTTCATCCTTTTATTCATTTTAATTCAAAGGATTATTCACAGTTTAAAATTGTGAATATAACTCCATTTATAAGTTATAACAATTAACTTATCAAAATAAGTCATTTGCGGATTTATAAAACAACGTTTATAAATTCCATTTCTATTTATTTTATAACTCCTTTTTATACATCTCTTTTATTAATCTATTCGATTTATAACTCAATTATAAACCAAAAGTTCACATTATAAGTTAAATGCTTATAAAACGATCATTTTACAAAATCGTTCTTTTAAAGACTTTCCAATTTATGAATCTTATAACTTATAAGATCCGTTTATTTTACCTAACTATTCTTCAAATAATTTCACCAAATTTATAAATCTTACTATTTATAAATTTCATTTATAACTTCACAGTTTGTAATTCTATAAATTTCATCCTTTTATGAAATTCATTTTCACTTCATTCAAACACTTATAAAAACTCGTTTTATAATGTCAATATTTCAATTTATAAATATCTATTTATAAATCTCTTAATATAAATCAAATTATATTATTCTTTAAAACGTCTTTAAATTCCTTTAAAAACTTCACCATTTTGATTTATAAAATAATCAAATTTTATAAATCCTATATTTAAACTTTTTATAGCAAGTTCAGAATCCCAATTTAAACTCTTCATAAAGTCATTAATTCCTTATTTTCAAAAATCATCTTTTAACTATATTTCTTAAAAATCATAATTTTTATAACTTTAAAAATTATAATGTTTATTTATTTAAAATGGATCAATTCTAAAAATATAGTATATTTTCAAAAATCACTTTAAAATTATTTTAAAATCCCAAAATCTGGGTCCAATGATGCTACACACCAAATAGTCAATCACGACAACAACGATATCATATATCAATATGATAATTAATCAAATATCAAAATATCTGAAATTAAATAAATACTGTTGAGGAATCCAGTTGGATCCCTCCAACCTGTTTTCCTGCATCCAAAACATTAGCACAATACCAATTTCGCTCCAGTACGAAATTATCGCGGTATATGTTCTTATTAAATATTATCCGCTTAATAACGGCGTAATAGGGTCTCATCCGCTAAACAAAAAATGCGGGAAATCAACAACTGCAATATATACATATGCCAATATATATATATTGCTATTATATATAATACCAATTTCACTGTTTATGAAATATTCGCGGTATATGTTTTTAATAAATAACATCCGCTTACTAACGGCGTATAATGTCTATTTTAACAATCAATAGATATCAATCATCATTCAAACATGCATTCAAATATTTTAAATCTAACTATTTAAAATAAAATCGAAACTGATTCGATTGAGTGAGAAGTTCTCACCTTGATTTAAATTCCGTTTTAGCGATTTATTTCGAATAAAATTAAACGGACGTTTAATTTTACCCAAAATTCTCACTAACTCCAAACGACTCCAAACCAACTCCATCGCGTAGTGCTCGTCCATACGATTCCAACGCAACTGGTTTCGCGCGTTTTCGACCTCGTATGAAAAAGTTATGAATAATTGAAGTTTGTACACGATTTAAATAAACAAATCTCAACATAACTAAAATATTTATAACCTAAAATAAATCACAGCCCTCCATCTCAACCCCAACCACATTTGGACCGTCCCTATCATCTTCCATCCTCTCGTGTTCATCTCCAGACCATCACACGCGCATAGAACCCATATACATAGAATTAGGGTTTAATTATGCAACATCAATACTCAACGATAACTCGATCAAGACGTTGCAACTCGAAGCTCTCCTCCTCCACCATGTTCGGCCTGAAGGACAGCAAGCTCGGCCCCCTCCTCCTCCTAGGAATGCGTGCGCGACCTGTAGGGAACGGCCCCCCCTAGCTCCCTCTCCGTTGCACCATTTCCGATCATCACCGTATGGAATCGAAGCTCTCGTCGTGCTCTACGACTTCCGTGTTGAACACTTCGCGTAATTCCTTACGAATTGAGAGAGATTGATGAAGAAGTGAGAGACAATTCTGGCCTTTGGTTGAATAAGTGGCGGCTAGGGTTAAAATTTAGGGTTTTAGTTATTTTTTTTATCAAATTATGAAGAGTGGTGGTGTATTTATAGAGTTTCGTTCGACACTATTCACCCGAAAATTCCGAACTCCGATTTAGGCGCCGAAACTGACGTACCTAGGGTTTATCCCGTATTCCGGACACAATGGAACAGGTTTCGGAAGCTAATTCGGAAGTATGTGCGAGTTATGGCTATAAACGCTCAATTTGAATTAAACCGATTTAAGTCGATTTCTAGGCGTTTTAATTTGTACAGGACAAACCGTAAATCCAATTGACTTGAAATTTGAAACCTTATAATAATATCACATTACGGATCCGATGAAACTGGTTTCGTCGAAATCCGAGACTTTTTGAAAAATGGCTATTTTAGCTCGCCAAATTTAAATTAAAAATAATTCGATGCGTTTCGAGCTGCCACGATCAAACGATAACTCCGATTGACACGAAATTTGAAATCCGGTAATAACTAACTATTACGGATCCAATGAAACTGGTTTCGTTCAATTCTGAGACTGTTCAAAAATTGACTATTTTCACTAGTCGATTTTAATATTAAAATATTCAATTTTCACAATTTAACTTTTAATTCGATTTTAAAAGTTCTAAAATATCGTTATAACTCCCATATGATAAAATAAAATTTTACAAATCATTTTCAATCATATTTAACCCGATTTTCAATTATTTCCATAATTTAACGTATTAAATTATCGATTTAATTATTCAATTAAATCCAAAAATTCAAATAAAAATTTATTTGACTTATAAATTCACTTTTTAATATTTAAAATTAATTAAATATCCAAATTTTAATTTCTAAAAATTCTGGGTCGTTACAATCTTCCCCACTTAAAAGAATTTCGTCCTCGAAATTACAAGTAAGAAAAGTTACAGAATCTATTAATTTTCCAAAATTCATAATTAAATTCCTTACAATACTTTACTAAGTTTTCCAAATCATACTTAGTTATCTTTTCAAAAACAACTACTATTGTTTAACTTTCAATTTCAAAATCAAAGTTATAGTTTTCAAATTTTTTCAATTTTCTCAAAATTTTTCTAACGCCTTAAATTTTCGAAAAAATTCGCCATAGTCTCCTTTGCGCGGCTCAATCCGAAAAAAAAATGACAGTATATATATCACAAATATACATCTCATCAAGTAATGAGGCATCCCGAAGGGAAAAAATGTAAAAGTACGATATTTAATCCGAGATATGTACCTTATTATTTTATTAGCGAGCATATACGGCTAATATAGCGCTAAAACGAGCTCCAAATGCGAAGCAAACGCGATCCGCACCTACTAAACACTCAACAAACAACATGAGAACATGCATATATGAAAATAATTTCAATATACAACATATATGTCCATAACAACTACATATGTCACATAGCAAATGCAACTAAACAATAATTGCAAACATCAGCCAACTACCATTCATAATCAACTCAATATTCATTCATATTCTCATTCATATTCAATGAATTGGTTTTCAATTTAATCACATTTGATTTATTAACATTGGATTTTATCAACATTCGTTCTTATTCAATTTTAATTAGTTTGCATTCACTAATTAAATCCAATTCACATTCAATTCTATTCAAATTTATTTACTTTTAATTTGAATTCAATTACTTTAGCTTCCAATTTCATTAATTCAATTTCATTAACTTAATGAATTACATACAATCAACTAACAATCATATAACAACCAATGTTTATATAATACAACCAAATTTCCTTTGCTTATATTCTTTCAAATTTGGTTTAACACCTTTTACTTTCAATTGGATCATATTAAATTGACTTTCATTCAATTATACAACTTCCAATAGCATTAGATTTTAATGAATTAACACTTATATTCATTATTCCTTATCAACTTAATTCACATTTAATTGATTAACATTCAATCCATTAATTCAATTCAATTACAAAAGTTGAATTCTATTACATAACTCAAGTTCATATTCATTTAATTCACTTGATTATTTACTTCGTTACCAACATCAACTTTATTCAACATTTCTTAAGTTATACTCCATTTTATAAACATCACTTTTTATTTACAATTCACATTCATAAATATATTCATATAGTTTCACTTCTTATATATATAAGTTTATTTCACAATTGTAAATCACTTTAATTATAATTCAATTCTTATAATTCTTTTGCTTATACCATTATTCTTCAATTTAGACTATTCAAACATCTAAACAATCAACTTATATACACTTTAATAATTCTGAAAAATTATTCCTTTATATATAAAAATATAATCAAGTAAAATTATTTCATTTACCCAATTTTTTTAAAACAATACTGTGTCGAATTGTTCTATTCAAGTGTTTAGAAACCCCTTCGGCATAGTCTTGCGGACCACGCTGACGAAAGTTCATATGCCACTCAATAAACCAATCATCACAATATAAAACAATTTTATATTCACTAACAAATACGCACTCGTATCTATTATTACACTCAAATTCATTCTAGAGCACTACTGACTCTATCTCTAATGAGCAATACCCAACAGAACCATGGTTGTCGCTTAACCATATGCTCCGATACCAAATGTAAAGATCTAGGCTTTTCAACCGTCGACAGCAGTCACAACCGGTAGGCTTTTCAACCATCCCAGCCCCACCGTGGCTTACACTGGTACCCCAGACCTTGCTTTTACGGCCAGCCTCTCGACTGTCTCAGGTTACACCTAACCAACCCCCTAAAAGAGGATGTGTGGGAGTAAGAGTCTCCCGTTCGCCACCTAACCGCGAAGCGAGAATCCCCCATCACATAGCCCAATAGCTTAACAAGACTGGTGTGAGAACTCAAAACAGTTTATTTATCTTTGAAAACAAAATAGAGGAATATTTTTAAAGTCAATTCGCAATGCTTTTAAAAATGAGACTACCATAAGGCCTCCCGCACACACACACATGCAAACGCAGAATCGGAGGAGATTTCTCCTTATGATAGTCAAAGATGCTTGATACGCATTTAAAATAACATTTCATATTATTATTAGTGCATAGTGTAGAAGAAATTCATTTCGAAAGTAGAATATAAATCTTAGCCAACATAGACATTTCGAACTATGCCTACTATAGCTACCATCCAAACAGTGGTGACCACCATAAGTGAATGGCAGGTTCTACAACTAATACCGTACAAAGTTTCGTATTGGGAATTGGATTTCCAACGAATGATCAGGCCAAGGAACTTCCCATTGCCACATGAGAATGCCTCTGGATGGACATCCCCGAGAACCAAACCGGATCTCTACCAACACAAGGCCGGGTTACCCCTAACTGAGTAACAACTGACCGAATATGCCATCCCCCGGTCCTTTGGGACCTTTTCACCGAGCGCTCGTAATCAATTCACACAATCATAACAAAGTGTTTTCAACATGAGTAAGTATCTGGGCTCCATACCATGATACCACCCTTTTCCAGAAGGAAATGGACACATCCTAAAGGGTGCTACCCCTCATAACCTTGCTGCTTCTTTCCTGTTTTGACCATTCACGGGGTGTGAGGCTCGACGAATTCACGTCCACAAAAACATACTTTATACAAAAGCCATGCTTTGGGTCAACAAATGATCAACACAATGATCACAAGGATAGACGATCAAATAAACGATCCTATCACAAATAATCAACACAATGATCATTTCAGCATCACTCAGCATGTCACATTACCAAATTGGAAATATACCGCTGATAACATTCAACTACATAACCTCTGAGCTCGTACGTCTCAGAGAAGGGTGTTAAGCTAAAAGAATAAATTCTCCGCCACCAACAGAAATATATTTGAAAGAAATCGGCTTTACATATCAACTTGTAATGTCAGACATACAATCCATACAAGTCTGTTCCGGGCTCGAACAAAACCGAAGGCACTTACAAAGAAGTCCTTGCAATCCGGATATTCACAATCCTGATCGGATTCACCATCACATATGGAGAACTCAATACCGTAGCTACTCGGTGCAGAGTCAATCGACAGGTCATCCTATCGCTTTTGCAAATACCGGGTCTTCAACACCGATCTTCAATGCAATTCACAACGACGTATCACATATTCGGAATGGGTTATACGACCCCATGGTCCTTTCCCGGTTAACCCGAATAGTGAGCGCTTATTCAAAAATAAGTGTGGCATTCACATTCAAACAAATCACATCAAATACCCATTCAAAGGGAAATATTGATAGTCGGTTATTGAACTATCAATGAATATGCACACATCACCAGATTCCAAATAATTTTCCAAATTATTTATTTTCCAAAATATCTTTACAAGATATATAATTTTAACACTTCAAAATAAATCAATATTTATTTTTCTAAACCAATCTCACTTCCTTTTATAAATTCCTTAGTGAATTTATATTCCAAAATATTCATGCATATACGATTTCAATTTATCATTTCAATTTATCTTCCAAAAGATAAATTCTAAATATTCACTTTATATTGGAAAACATTTCCATACTTATTTATTCATAAGTAATTTTCAATCCATTTATCTTCAACACTTGGAAAATATTCAATATACTTAAATCGAGATTAAGTATATATTTCATTCTATTAAGGAAATCATCCTCTTAACATATTTATTTGGGCCAAAACGAATGTTGCGTAAAACATCGTTACGACAACCCAAAATCACTAGTATAGGGATTCGAATTTAAAATAGATATATAAATCCCAATACTATTCAAACCATTTCCTTTCGGAAATCATTTACTATAACAGCAGTGTTATAGTCCACCATTTCCTTTTATTTCTCGAAACATCTATTTCAACAATAAATGTTGAAATCTATGGTTTTCGAATCTCAACATGTTTAAAAACATCGTTAGATAGTTTTAATTCTATTTGAAATATCACATTCAAAACATTTTCTTTAACGTGTTATTCACTATTCAAAGACGTGAATAAACTTCGTTAACAAATTTCATCCTTTTATTCATTTTAATTCAAAGGATTATTCACAGTTTAAAATTGTGAATATAACTCCATTTATAAGTTATAACAATTAACTTATCAAAATAAGTCATTTGCGGATTTATAAAACAACGTTTATAAATTCCATTTCTATTTATTTTATAACTCCTTTTTATACATCTCTTTTATTAATCTATTCGATTTATAACTCAATTATAAACCAAAAGTTCACATTATAAGTTAAATGCTTATAAAACGATTATTTTACAAAATCGTTCTTTTAAAGACTTTCCAATTTATGAATCTTATAACTTATAAGATCCATTTATTTTACCTAACTATTCTTCAAATAGTTTCACCAAATTTATAAATCTTACTATTTATAAATTTCATTTATAACTTCACAGTTTGTAATTCTATAAATTTCATCCTTTTATGAAATTCATTTTCACTTCATTCAAACACTTATAAAAACTCGTTTTATAATGTCAATATTTCAATTTATAAATATCTATTTATAAATCTCTTAATATAAATCAAATTATATTATTCTTTAAAACGTCTTTAAATTCCTTTAAAAACTTCACCATTTTGATTTATAAAATAATCAAATTTTATAAATCCTACATTTAAACTTTTTATAGCAAGTTCAGAATCCTAATTTAAACTCTTCATAAAGTCATTAATTCCTTATTTTCAAAAATCATCTTTTAACTATATTTCTTAAAAATCATAATTTTTATAACTTTAAAAATTATAATGTTTATTTATTTAAAATGGATCAATTCTAAAAATATAGTATATTTTCAAAAATCACTTTAAAATTATTTTAAAATCCCAAAATCTGGGTCCAATGATGCTACACACCAAATAGTCAATCACGACAACAACGATATCATATATCGATATGATAATCAATCAAATATCAAAATATCTGAAATTAAATAAATACTGTTGAGGAATCCAGTTGGATCCCTCCAACCTGTTTTCCTGCATCCAAAACATTAGCACAATACCAATTTCGCTCCAGTACGAAATTATCGCGGTATATGTTCTTATTAAATATTATCCGCTTAATAACGGCGTAATAGGGTCTCATCCGCTAAACAAAAAATGCGGGAAATCAACAACTGCAATATATACATATGCCAATATATATATATTGCTATTATATATAATACCAATTTCACTGTTTATGAAATATTCGCGGTATATGTTTTTAATAAATAACATCCGCTTACTAACGGCGTATAATGTCTATTTTAACAATCAATAGATATCAATCATCATTCAAACATGCATTCAAATATTTTAAATCTAACTATTTAAAATAAAATCGAAACTGATTCGATTGAGTGAGAAGTTCTCACCTTGATTTAAATTCCGTTTTAGCGATTTATTTCGAATAAAATTAAACGGACGTTTAATTTTACCCAAAATTCTCACTAACTCCAAACGACTCCAAACCAACTCCATCGCGTAGTGCTCGTCCATACGATTCCAACGCAACTGGTTTCGCGCGTTTTCGACCTCGTATGAAAAAGTTATGAATAATTGAAGTTTGTACACGATTTAAATAAACAAATATCAACATAACTAAAATATTTATAACGTAAAATAAATCACAGCCCTCCATCTCAACCCCAACCACATCTGGACCTTCCCTATCATCTTCCATCCTCTCGTGTTCATCTCCAGACCATCACACGCGCATAGAACCCATATACATAGAATTAGGGTTTAATTATGCAACATCAATACTCAACGATAACTCGATCAAGACGTTGCAACTCGAAGCTCTCCTCCTCCACCATGTTCGGCCTGAAGGACAGTAAGCTTGGCCCCCTCCTCCTCCTAGGAATGCGTGCGCGACCTGTAGGGAACGGCCCCCCTTAGCTCCCTCTCCGTCGCACCATTTTCGATCATCACCGTATGGAATCGAAGCTCTCGTCGTGCTCTACGACTTCCGTGTTGAACACTTCGCGTAATTCCTTACGGATTGAGAGAGATTGATGAAGAAGTGAGAGACAATTCTGGCCTTTGGTTGAATAAGTGGCGGCTAGGGTTAAAATTTAGGGTTTTAGTTATTTTTTTTATCAAATTATGAAGAGTGGTGGTGTATTTATAGAGTTTCGTTCGACACTATTCACCCGGAAATTCCGAACTCCGATTTAGGCGCCGAAAATGACGTACCTAGGGTTTATCCCGCATTCCGGACACAATGGAACAGGTTTCGGAAGCTAATTCGGAAGTATGTGCGAGTTATGGCTATAAACGCTCAATTTGAATTAAACCGATTTAAGTCGATTTCTAGGCGTTTTAATTTGTACAGGACAAACCGTAAATCCAATTGACTTGAAATTTGAAACCTTACAATAATATCACATTACGGATCCGATGAAACTGGTTTCGTCGAAATCCGAGACTTTTTGAAAAATGGCTATTTTAGCTCGCCAAATTTAAATTAAAAATAATTCGATGCGTTTCGAGCTGCCACGATCAAACGATAACTTCGATTGACACGAAATTTGAAATCCAATAATAACTAACTATTACGGATCCAATGAAACTGGTTTCGTTAAATTCTGAGACTGTTCAAAAATTGACTATTTTCACTAGTCGATTTTAATATTAAAATATTCAATTTTCACAATTTAACTTTTAATTCGATTTTAAAAGTTCTAAAATATCGTTCTAACTCCCATATGATAAAATAAAATTTTACAAATCATTTTCAATCATATTTAACCCGATTTTCAATTATTTCCATAATTTAACGTATTAAATTATCGATTTAATTATTCAATTAAATCCAAAAATTCAAATAAAAATTTATTTGACTTATAAATTCACTTTTTAATATTTAAAATTAATTAAATATCCAAATTTTAATTTCTAAAAATTCTGGGTCGTTACAGCTTGTGAAAATGAAAATGAATTACAGGCTTTTGATTTACATTTCAGATTTGAGGAGGACTGTATTTGAAGAATTTTGTAGGCTGAAAATTTTGTTTTGAGATTTGTTTAGAGGAAATGGTTTGAGTTTTCTTCTTAGTTTTGAGTAAAAGATAGAAAAAAAAATGAAGAGTGAGAAAATAATGTACATAGGCTGAAAATACGATTTAACAAAAATAAAAGAAAAATTAAAATTAAAATGACACATGTATAACATCTTACCGTTTGTTATCTTGTTTATTCTATTACTTAACACATGTCATTTATGGCCTTAGAGATTTACATTTGTAATTTAAGTAATCTCTACTTATTTTTAAATGTTAATAAAAGTTTTTAACTTACTTTATAAATTTACAAATCCTTATCTATATATTTATTAATAACTTTTCAGAGAAAATAAAAAAAACAAATTAAGTATATATATAAATAAAAGCTTATACAAATATCTTTAAAATCCGAAACATTTTAAATATTTATCTTTTGAATTTCAAAACATTGAATTCAAATTAAAATTAAGTTTTAAAATCCAATTAAAAGTCAATTTATAACAAAACATTTAATTTTAAAATAACAAATCCTATATTCCTTAAAA
This sequence comes from Allium cepa, assembly GCA_030765085.1. Lineage (NCBI taxonomy): Eukaryota > Viridiplantae > Streptophyta > Magnoliopsida > Asparagales > Amaryllidaceae > Allium > Allium cepa. The sequence goes on along the minus strand of CM060942.1, from coordinate 376,584,695 downwards.
TTTATTTAAATTTAACACATTATTAATATTGTTTAAAATAACAATTTAAAAATAATTTATAAAAGAGATTATCTCATTGTTTATAAATTACTTACATTATTAAATGAATTAATATATCGTATATTAATTGTATTTTAAACTTTCATATCTAATTACAAATCATATTTACTAAGCAATATTTAAAAAGAATAAAATAAACCTTTTATTTAAATTTAAACTGAAGCTAAGATATATTTTAAACAATTAAACATTTATTCTAAGTATTTAAAACCATATAGTTATTTATCTAAATAACTTTTGAAAAGCTTTATATTAAATTTTAATCATAATTTCTAAATTGCCAAATATCTTTCAGAATTTGAAAACAAGATTTTTATTTTTTTATTGAATTCAGACCAAAGAAAACTAAAGATTTCTATTTACAATATATACAAATATATGTACATTACAAATAGAAAATATTTTATTAGCTTTTAAAAGATAAATTTCACTAATTAAATATCAATTAAAAGAAAATTATTAAGTCAATTCAAATTTATTAACAAAGCTTATCAAATCCATTTAATTTTTAGCACAGATTATTAAATTAATATTGCCCAAAATTATAGGCACACTTATCTTTTATTTTCTTATTTCTTAAATAACCAGGATCGAGTTTACCAAAAACTATCGAAAGTTGTTTCGAAGAGACTGAGATCAAGTATGTTATCAGAAAACCACTTTGATCCTACTCAAGCATTTCGAAATAAAAACATTTTGAAGAATACAGAGTCGAAGATGGAGCTCTTGAAGTGCAAAGGAAACTTGCCACTAATCCTGAGGGTGATTCCAAAAAGGATGTAGAGGAAGGAGTGTCTTTGGTTTCATTCAGACCCAAAATGAAATTCTATAGATGATTGCTCTCACTATATTGCTGCTTGGAGCATAGTTTTAGCATTCCAAGATGGTCTACTAAGAGGAAAGGTAAAAGCATTGCCTCAAGCCCGACAACCCGAGAAATGGCTAAAACAGGGTAGATGCGGCATGGCTATATGGGTCGCTCTCATTAGGGTGTGTCATCACCTTTGTAGATTATCATATTATGGATTTGGTTGTGCATGAGAGCTCTCGATAAAGGTGTGGAACAACCGAGGTGATTACATATTAGGCACTGTCCAAGTTTAGGGGTAGGTTGGTTTTGTGTTGGCAAGAGTAGACTAAGTTCAAGGTCTGAATCCTGTACATTTGATCTAGACGTGTACAATTTTTGGAAGGCTGTCACGATTCAAATTTTAGCATTCGAAAATCGACACCCGTACTCCACTTGTACTTGAATGCCGCAGATCCAAACGTCGAAATTTGACTCGTGCCGAAGCTTATAACACATTAAGTACAACACAGTGGAAGAAAATGAAATAATACATTGATATACAACATTTGATACAATATTCAGATACAATGATGATATAACAGAGTGATACAATAGATATCAATACCATTAGAGATACAAGAAACAGCAGCGGAAAGTTAATGTCTTCAATAAAATACATCTCCAAAATGCAACTTCAAACTATCTCCAAACTAAAGGTAGCTCGAACAACAATCAAGTTGCACCAAGCTAATTAAGGTCAGCTGTGAAACCTGAAGTGTAGCAAATGCGATCCACAAATCCAAAAGGCTTCGAAGGCTATCGAATCGATTCCTACTATTCGATTATCTGAAAAACCCAACTCTAGACTGTCCCTGTGGAAAATTATGGGCACCCAGAGTTTAAGAAAGGAACAATAAACTCCACGTCAGTCATGGGACTGGCATGAGCAAACGAAAATAGTTTTTATCTTTTAAAACAAACAAAAGAATTTAGATTGAAATCCACAATGCCTTTTGAAAATGTAACTACCATAAGGCCTCCCGGGACACACACAATGCAATCGCATACATGAGGGGGATTTCTCCTTATGATAGTTAAATATGCTTAATACGTAAAAACCCTTTTTGATACTATTATTAGTGCACAGTGGAAAACATTTCGAAAGTATGATATTAATCTTAGCCAACATAGATACCATTATACAATGCCTACTATAGCTGCCATTTTAAACGACAGGTTCTACAACTAAAACCCTATAAGGCGTGTATTGTTTCTTTGGATTTCCAACAAATGGTCAGGCTAAGGAACTTCCTACTGCCACATGGGAACGCCTCTGGAGGGACGCCCCGAGAAGCTACCCGACTCTCTACCAACACAAGGCCGGTCATCCCCTTCACGGGAAGTAAAACCTAAGATATGCCACCCTTGGTCGTTTGCGACCTTTTCCGAGGATCCTCTACACCAACAACATCACACAGTAATAAATATACTACAGTGCCCACATGAGTAAGTATCTGGGCTCCATACCATGATACCATCCTTTTCCAGAAGGAATGGTCATACCCTAAGGGAGCTACCCCTGAAACCTTACCGCATCTTTCCTGTTTTGACCGTTACCAGTTTGTGAGGCTCGATGATGTGATGCCCCACCTCTATACCCACGCTAGCCAAGAACACTACGGAGTAGTGCTGTCAACTAGCACAGAGAATAAGGATGTTGAGGAGCGACCCTCCATGTAATTGCTTATCACACGGTGGCTATAAATAATCTTCGGAAACAAACATAGAAATAAGCATAACGCAGATCAGTCACAGACATCCATATCACAAAGGCGGAAGAAGATATGAATATATAACTAACACATGAAAGTGTACATCAGAGTAGTGCTCAAAAGATCCACAATAATACAAAAGAATAGAAACACGTGCTATACAAAAGAATACAACTATGAGTCTATATCTCAAGTGTATACAACAAAAACTGCTAATCTAAATAGTTAGCCAAAAGTCAGAGTGATGAATCCCTGGGAAGAATTCAAGCAGAAGCACCTGTAACATCTCGGTCTGACCCGAGTATTATTTAAGAAAATAATAAACGGGTCAGTCTAGCTATAAATATCAGATGACATGATATAACATAAAAGATATGGCATAAACATAAAATATCCATAATGACATACCACTATAAGTATGTAAATAATGATCAACAGAAGATCAATCAATAAGAGATAATCAATATCACAAGAAACTTCTCAAAGATTCGGAAAGGGCATCATACCCCAAACTTGTACTCATAACAAGTCAATGACATAAATTCTAGAAATCAATGCAAGAAGAAATCATAGAAAAGAGAAAGAGGCCTATCACATGACGATCCAAAGACCAAGGGGAGCTACCCCACATGTGTGAATGGAATCACACAGATTAAGGTCCAGACTAACCAAAAAGCAAAAAGGTATGTGTGAGTGGAATCACACAAGTGGTGTCTAGTCTAACCTCGCAACAAGAGACATCGCACAGTTGCTAGTCTAAATCATCAGAATAATCATCATGATCAACGAGAAGTGTCAATTACACTAAGCTAGTAAATATAGAAGTTTAGCTTCATGTCCCATAACCACTTGCTTAACTTAAATATTTATGAACAAACTGTAAATCTTCACTAATAAAATTGTCACAAGAGGTTCAATCGAACAAGTCCAAGAATTAACCGACGAAGTGAACGCAAGCGTTTCATACCACTTGTTTTACTAAGTCGTTTAATTAGATTTCTCATCCGAGTGAGGTAAAGGTGTGTATATACTAATAGATTGGAAAACGGTTTAAGGAAAGAGCTTAGTTATTAAAAATAGAGTTGAAATTGTTTGTTAAAAGAGTTTTGATATTTACTACTAGTATTGAAACCTTTATATTATAAAGTGACAGAACACAGAAGCAATTGTAGAAACAATCAGTCACAAAAATCGCATACGGAGATGTGAATAAAATCCAAGGAAATCAGTTCAATGTTTTTCAGATAAGATCCCCTACGGAGGGGGGGTCCGGGGGGGTGGCAACCTCCCCAAGGTGGGGGTGCGGGGGAAACGCCACCGCTTACGGGGTTCGACCTGCCCGGTAAGGTCGCGGGGGTCCGGGGGCAGCGCCCCTGGCGGGGTGCGGGGCAACGCCCCGACCAAAACGGTACGACCTAGTGAAGACCAAAGGGAGGATAGGATCGAGCGACCTAAGGGGGTACGCGACCTAATGGAACAAAGGCGCAAAAGTCACGCGACCTAACGGTTTATAGGTCATACGACCTAGTGGGTTAACGGTCTAACGACTTACGGGTTATAGGTCCAACGACCTAAGGCCTAACGGTATATAGGTCAGGCGACCTAACAGTGTTGCGACCTAAAAATGGAAGGCAAGGCCGAGCGACCTATCGAAGTAAAGAGGCACGCGACCTATCAGAGAAAAAGGGGCACGCGACCTATCGGTGTTACGACCTAAGGAATTCGAAGCCACACGACCTAAAGGGGTTTGCGACCTAATGGGGTTCACGACCTAAAGGTATTCACGACTTAACGCGCTATAGGTGTAACGACCTAACGACATAAAGGCCTAACGACCTAAAGGTGATGGGGTTACGCGACTTAGGGACAGAAGTAGGACCGAGCGACCTACGACCTAGGAGACTCACGACCTACGACCTAAGGCCCGCGCGACCTAGTGAAATAGAAGAGGCAATATTAGGTCGGAGACGACCTACGACTTAAGGCCAGCGCGACCTAAAGTTTTAACACGCGAGTGACCTAACGTTATAAAGGCCAAACGACCTAAGACTTAACTCGCGAACGACCTTCGGCTTAAGGCTTAACTCGCGAGCGACCTAAGAGTTAGGTCGCGAGCGACCTAACGACTTAAGACCAACGACCTAATTCCGAGGCGAACGACCTAACACGTGCGAACGGTTTTAAGGCCAGAAACGAGCTATTCTCTGAGTGACTTTTCAACGCGAACGACCTAACATAGGCAGAACGACCTAAGTGCAGTTTTTCACCAAAAACACTAAAAATTGGAGTTTTTCGCCAATCCAATCCAAACCAAATGCAAATGTACATGCTAAAGTGATGGGGAATCATTCCCAACAGTCCAATATAGTTATAGACTAGAATTGTGAGATAAAAATCTCACCTTTGCACTAAAATTTATGAAGATGAAGCTTGAAAGCAAGGAGAAGCAATCCAAAGCTTGAATCCAATATCTTCTACTTGAATTTGGAGTTGAATGTTGGATTTGCAATTGAATTTGTGCTTGGAGTTTTAATTTCCCATTCTCTTCACCATTAATGCCAAAGCTTGAGTTAGTTAGGAAATTTATGAAGAGTGAGGAGAAGGGGGTTGGAACTTGGGCTTAATAGGCTAAACTAACCCAAAGTCCAAAGCGGGAAAAGTTAGTGAAATTCCACTAACTCCAAACCTATCAATGTTTATACTTAAAAAGGTTGTAAATGGCATTTCAAACTCAATGGAAGTGGTCTCGAGTCCTAATTTGACCGTTTGCAAAAAGTAGCTTTTCGGACCAATATCCGATTAATGACAAAATATTTAAATAAAATATTTAAATATAAAATCGATAAATATGCAGGTTGTTACAGATGAGGTCTCATCCACAAAGCTACACTTTTTCAAAAAGTCATGTTTGATCAACAAATGATCAGCAACACTTCGTATGCCACATTACCAAATTGGGAATGTATCACTAGTAACCATCAACTACATAACCTCTGAGCTCATACTCCCAGAGAAGGGTGTTAAGCTAAGAGAATGAATCTCCGCCACCAAACAGAAATGTATTTGATAGAAACCGGTTTTACATCTCAAAGTGTAATGTCAGTCACACATCCATACAATTCTGTTCCGGGATCGAACAGAACTGAAGGCACTTTCGAGGAAGCCCTTGCAAATCTGGGTATTCACAATCCCGGTCGGACTTCCCATCACTTAAGAAATCTCTACACCGGCTTGACTCAGTGCAGAGACAATCAACGAGTTATCCTTTCGTTCTCGAAAATACCCGATCTTCACCACCGGTCTTCAAATGCTATCATAACGACATATCATTATTCAGAATGGGTTATATGACACAAGGTCCTCTCCCGGCTAAACCGAATAATGAGCTTAATATTTAAAAACATATGGATAATGAGATTTCAATTAAGTCACAACTAATTATCCAAAACTTTTCTTTCAAATGGTTTAAACAAATTACCATTTTAAATCTTTTAAACACAAAGGGTCATTTCAAAAAGTTTACCTATTTTCCACAAAGGTTCATTTACAGCTTTTTGAAACATTTTCATTTCAAATTGGATTAACTTATCCAATCTTAAAATAAAGAGTTAATTCATAACTTTTAAATCATTTCCTATTCAAATCCTTTATATGAAAGATACAAGGTTTAATAATCTTTCACAAAGGTTAATTTATAGTTTTTCCAAACTACTTACAGTTTCATTTAAAACTTGAAATCTTCGATACAAGCTGGAAATCCTTTCTTTTTATGGAAGCTATTATCATTTGGAACAAATAGTTTTCTTTTTTGGAAAAACTGATTACAATTTACATAAGTTAAAGCCATTTAAGTAAAAACTTGGATTTAAATTTAAATTTCCAAAACCATACTTTTAAAATGGTTAAAAACCCATATAAACACCTTTATAACTTGTACAATCTTTTTAGACCATAATTTCCAAATCAATGAATTCAATTTCAAATATTGAATTCAAATTTAAATCAAATTATTAAGCTTTCAAGTTTTATTAAGTTATTAAAATAACTTTTATTTTTGAAACTCATTTTCAAAAGCTTTCAATTCCAATTTCAAAACTATTTTGGATACAAAAATTAAATCTTTAAAATCATTAAAAATCTTTGACCTAACCAATTTCCTCGTGCAATCCATATTTGTGTGTGTATAGTGTGCTCCAGGGGTTTAACACAATAGTGCAACATCATTCAGTCATCACAGATTGCAATCACAACAATATCGATAAGCGGTATGTCCCATAGCGCTTATCTATATACATAGAATCACAGATAGAAAATATGAATGCATAATAAATAAATGAATTACATTCATCACAGCTTGAATTAACAAAAATCAAATCATAAAGCATCACACAACAGAGATGACAAAACAATTCACAGCATTCGATAGAAGACAATCATCTATAATAAGGTTGGTTGATCATTTGTTTAATTAAAACCAGATTAATCACTAATTCTGGTTGATTAACATTAATTAATTATAGTTTATGTTAATTAATTATCCTTTAATTACTTATTAATTAACCTCCATTTATAAATTAATTAAATCCTTTAACTATTAATTAATCAACGTTAATTAATAAATTAATTAACCTTGATCAACAATTAATCAACCTTGATTTATAAATAAATCAACCTTTTATCATTTACATAATTAACCTTAAATTATTTGATTATCCTCTAATTTCTAATCAATCTTTAATTAATTACTTCAATTAAGTGATCCTTAATTACAAATTAATTAACCTTTATTAATAATTAATTAGTTAATTATCATTGACAATATAAATTAACTTAACCTTTAAGTTAATAATTAAAATATTTGATTGACTCCTTAATTACATTGTTAAGTTTTATTTAAAACAAACTCTTTTGAAATATAAGTTTAAACAAATTAAACTTAACTAATTTTAAAAGATTCTATTTCAAAACCTTTAACTACCATTTAACTTTAAATTTTTAAACCTTTAAATCTTGTTTTAAATTTGTTTTAAATAAATTTTACTTTGAAAACTGAATTTATATTTTATTTTATTTTTAAAACTTAGCTCACTCATATTTATGAAAACTGATAAATTTCCATTTGGCTTTGAACTTATTTTAACATTTCTATTATACTATTAAAAACCTGATTTAAATTTTTTTTCAAGCTCCATACCCGTGTTTAAATGTTGATCGTGTTTACCCCCGAGTCACTTACCTCTCTTCTGCTGTTGTTTTTTTTCTTTCTGTTTTTAATTTAAACCTTTCAAAACCTGTTAATATATTATGCTCCACCTCGATGCTTACTTCGAGCCAACACCATGATTTCGTGCATATGACTTCGATCCAGCTCCTTCTTCCACCCCAAGCTCGCTGATCATAACGACGCATACGCCACAGTGCTACGTGCACGTGCACATGATCGCCAATCGACTCTGGTCACTGTCGCCGCCCTCAACACATTACTGACGACTTTTCCAAACAAACCAAACATCTAGATCGATGAATACGCTAGAGAATCAAAATTGAGCTAACAACTCATCTGAAAACTCAACTTGAATCAACAAATTCACCTCGCGACTCCATATTACTTCGTCAAAACCCTCGCTACTTCGCCCTGAGCTCCGCCGCAACCCCATGCACCTATCCTCCCATGACCGATCACCTGAAACACTTCAACGGCGACGCGACAATATGATTTCCCAACTCGACCCAAATTAGCAGTTAAAACCCTAAATCCATATCATTCCAATGCCCTGATCATTTATAAAATCGAATTGTATTTTTTTATTGATCCTTGATGCTCCAGCTAACCTTACCGATGATCACGATCTTCACTTCATCGTGGGTCATCGGCAATTTATAGAAATAGGTTTTCTGATCATCATACAATTGCTTGAGATTTACTCATTTAAAAATCAAAATTTAGTTATCAAATTTCATCAATTCATACTCCTATCAGATTTCAAAATCCACTTATAAAATTAAAAGCATTGATTTTTCTGGAATTAATGGTTTTTACTGTAAATCCCTTTCTTTTTAAATATCTGCTAATTATTGTTACTTAGGACCATCTTTGAAATTCTCATTTTGATGTTATAATAAGTTTACTTCTGGTGATCAAATCTTAAAGCTTACTGGAAAGGAAGATAAATTTTTATTTTTATTTAGTAACCTGTTTTCTAATAGAGAGATATCATTGTAGAAATATTCACATAGATATTCAATCAACTGTATATATATATAGTCAAACATACATGCATGTTAACATTCATGCAAACAACTTCAACACCATATCAGAATCAAATACAAGAGGGGATAGTTTGCTCACCTGGAACAATTTGAAACAGAGAGCTGCTTCCTGTTTTGAAAACAGCAAATTTATTTAAGTTTTATAAGAAAAATAGTGATGCTTATATTTTTTATGGAATGCTTAGTTTGATGATCGAACTGGAACAAAGAGTGGATATAAATATATAGAGAGAAAGGTGTTTGTAGAGGAGGCTTGCTGTACAAGATTATTTCCTTTTGATCAGATTTTTCCTTTTTTCTTTCTTTCTTGCCTCCATCTTTGACCAAAGATATTTTTCTTTTGGAGGCTGAGATGATGCTGAGATGATAGTAATAAGTACATATGTTTCCATATAGGTTTACATGCATTATCTCATTCTTGTATGTTCTTAGATTTTTATTTGTATGTAGATAATTTTGTTTTATCTTCTTGTGTATATATATACACACTTTTTTAATATCTTTCCTACACTTGTTGATATCATACTTCATATATTTTTTCATAATTAGCATTTTTATGCTAAAGACCTTTGTGTAAATAAATTTAAAATTTTATGGTTTTAAACCTTGTTTACAAATTAACTTATAACTTTGTTTTTTAAGCCCTCATTTCATTTTAATTTAATTCTTTCACAAAAATGAAACTAAATGACACTTGTTTTTCTCATGAATCGAAAGCTTTTAAATAAATTTTATATTACATTTTTCTTATTTTATAAATACATCTTCTTAATCAATATTATATACATATTATTTAAAAGAAAATGTTTTTAAAACTAATTATCCATAATTTATTTAAATAATATTTTTAAACCCAAATCATTTTTCTAAGTCATTTATTTAAATTTTAAATTCAAATACAAATTCAATTTTCCAATTCAAATTCTAAAGTCAAATTCAAATTTACTCATATATACATATACATATATATTTCAAATTCATATTAATTCCAAAATTTGTATTAACTATTAATTTAAATTTAATTCAAATTGGGATCGTTCCAGATTCCCCCCTTAAATAATTTCGCCCTCGAAATTTGCAGGCACGAAAACAACAAAGACAGATACACAAAGATAGAGAAATAGTTTTCCAGGTCAAACTGGATATCAATTCTGTATTTGGCTTACCAAATCAGAATATCAACAATAGATACGAGAACAAACTCGTGCAATGCTATACAAGATACTCGGGTCATCAGGTCTACGAAATATGCAAGGCACTGGTTAGTTCGAAGGACAACTAACCATTCGTAGAATATATCGAGACCCGAACAATGGATAAATGGATTTAATCTTTCATTATTCTCAAATACTAGATATAGATTCCAAACTCTAGTCGGAATACCCGAAAGTATATGTAACTTGTCCCTCTTCGGACTTTGATATTCATAAGAAATTACAATAGAATTTCAAATTTGGTTCTAATCGAAATTGTTTTATCGATACAAATCTTCATGTTCACTTTATATTTAATTTACTAATTTATTTCAAATAGAATTTCAAATTCATTGAAGTTAAAAACGAAAAGCTGATAGAAATTTAACGAAGAGAATATGAGATAGAAACTTATCTACACGATTCGTAAGGGCCACTATCACACCGAAACTACTTCCTCGAGCTGCCACGAAGCAATCAAAGAATTGAAAAGACGAATCGAAGGAGATTGATAGAGAAAGATATTTCCATTGTTGCAGGGTATTGACCATTTGTATTGGTACTTCCCTGTCCCCTACCTGGTTCTCTTCTTGCACTCATACTTACTATTAGTGAATAGTAGAGAATTTACTGAGGCATTCGAATGGATATCTTAGGGATTACTTATTGTAGGGTATACTTCACCCTCTCTCTAATGAGTCACTTAATGTGTTATACTCCTGAGCTAAAGTTTTAACCTTCAGCTCTGATAGCAAGATGTCACGATTCAAATTTCGGCGTTCGAAAATCGACACCCGTACTCCACTTGTACTTGAATGCCGCAGATCCAAACGTCGAAATTTGACTCGTGCCGGACCTTATAACACATTAAGTACAACACATCGGAAGAAAATGAAATAATGCATTGATATACAACATTTGATACAATATTCAGATACAATGATGATATAACGGAATGATACAACAGATATCAATACCATCAGAGATACAAGAAACAACAGCGGAAAGATAATGTTTTCAATAGAATGCATCTCCAAAATGCAACTACAAACTATCTCCAAAGTAAAGGTAGCTCGAATAACCATCAAGTTGAACCAAGCTAAGGAAGGTCAGCCGTGAAACCTGAAGTGTAGCAAATGCGATCCACAAATCCAAAAGGCTTCGAAGGCTATCGAATCGATTCCTACTATTCGACTATCTGAAAAACCCAACTCTAGACTGCCCATGTGGAAAATTATAGGCACCCAGAATTTAGGAAAGGAACAATAAACACCAGGTCAGTCATGGGACTGGCGTGAGCAAATGAAAATAGTTTTTATCCTTTAAAACAAACAAAAGAATTTAGATTGAAATCCGCAATGCCTTTGGAAAATGAAACTACCATAAGGCCTCTCGGCACACACTCAATGCAATCGCACAAATGGGGGGATTTCTCCTTATGATAGTTAAATATGCTTAATACGCAAAAAATGCTTTTTGATATTATTATTAGTGCATAGTGGAAAACATTTCGAAAGTATGATATTAATCTTAGCCAGCATACGTACCATTATACTATGCCTACTATAGCTGCCATTTTAAATGACAGGTTCTACAAAGAAAACCGTACAAGGCGCGTATTGTTTCTTTGGATTTCCAAAAAATGGTCAGGCTAAGGTATTTCCTATTGCCACATGGGAACGCCTCTGGAGGGACTCCCCGAGAACCTACCGGCTCTCTGCCAACACAAGGCCGGTTACCCCCTTCCTCGGAAGTAAAACCTATGATATGCCACACACGGTCATTTGCGACCTTTATCCGAGGATCCTCTACACTAACAACATCACATAGTAATAAATATACTACAGTGCCCACATGAGTAAGCATCTGGGCTCCATACCATGATACCACCCTTTTCCAAAAGGAATGGTCATACCATAGGGGAGCTACCCCTGAAACCTTGCCGCATCTTTCCTGTTTCGACCATTACCGGTTTGTGTGGCTCGATGAGGTCTCGTCCACAAAGCTACACTTTTTTCGCAAAGTCATACTTTTATCAATAAATGATCAGCAGCACTTCGTATGCCACATTACCAAATTGGGAATGTATCACTAGTAACCATCAACTACATAACCTCTAAGTTCGTACGTCCCACAGATGGGTGTTAAGCTAAGAGAATGAATTTCTATGACCAAACAGAAACGTATTTGATAGAAACCAGTTTTACATCTCAAAGTGTAATGTCACACATCCATACAAGTCTGTTCTGGGTTCAAACAGAATCGAAGGCACTTTCGAGGAAGCCCTTGCTAATCCAGGTGTTCACAATCCCGATCGGACTTCCCATCACTAAAGAAATCTCTATACCGGTGCGACTCGGTGCAGAGACAATCGACGGTTTATCCTTTCGTTCTCAAAAATACCCGGTCTTCACCACTGGTCTTCAAATGCTATCCATAACGACGTATCATTATTCGGGATGGGTTATATGACACAAGGTCCTCTCTCGGCTAAACCAAATAATGAGCGTAATATTTAAAAACATATGGATAATGGGATTTCAATTAAGTCACAACTAATTATCCAAATTTTCTTTCAAATGGTTTAAACAAATTACCATTTCAAATCTTTTAAACACAAAAGTTCATTTCACAAAATTTACCAATTTTCCACAAAGGTTCATTTACGGCTTTTTGAAACAATTTCATTTCAAATTGGATTAACTTATCCAATCTTAAATTAAAGAGTTAATTCATAACTTTCAAATCATTTCCAATTCAAATCCTTTATATGAAAGATACAAGGTTTAATAATCTTTCACAAAGGTTAATTCTTAGTTTTTCCAAACTATTTACAGTTTCATTTAAAACTTGAAATCTTCGATACAAATTGGAAATCCTTTCTTTTTATGGAAGCTATTATTATTTGGAACAAATAGTTTTCGTTTTGGGAAAAACTGATTACAATTTACATAAGTTAAAGCCATTTAAGTAAAAACTTGGATTTAAATTTAAATTTCCAAAACCATACTTTTAAAATGGTTAAAAACCCATATAAACACCTTTATAACTTGTATAATCCTTTTAGACCATAATATCCAAATCATTGGATTCAATTTCAAATGTTGAATTCAAATTTAAAGCAAATTATTTAAATTTCAAGTTTTATCAAGTTATTAAAATATTTTTTATTTTTGAAACTCATTTTCAAAAGCTTTCAATTCCAATTTCAAAACTATTTTGGATTCAAAAATTAAATCTTTAAAATCATTAAAAATCTGTGACCCAACCAATTTCCTCGTGCAATCCATATTTGTGTGTGTATAGTGTGGTCCAGGGGTTTAACACAATAGTGCAACATCATTCAGTCATCACAGATTGCAATCACAACAATATCGATAAGCGGTATATCCTATAACGCTTATCTATATACACTGAATCACAGATAGAAAATATGAATGCATTATAAATAAATGAATTACATTCGTCACAGCTTGAATTAACACAATTCAAATCACAAAGCACCACACAGTAGAGATGATAATACAATTCACAACATTCGGTAGAAGATAATCATCCATAATAAGGTTGATTGATCATTTGATTGATTAAAACCAGATTAATCTGTAATTCTGGTTGATTAACATTAATTAATTATAGTTTATGTTAATTAATTATCCTTTAATTATTTATTTATTAACCTCGATTTATAAATTAATTAAATCCTTCAACTATTAACTAATCAACGTTAATTAATAAATTAATTAACCTTAATCAACCGTTAATCAACCTTGATTTAGAAATAAATCAACCTTTTATCACTTACATAATTAACCTTAAATTATTTAATTATCCTCTAATTAATTAATTAATCAATCCTTAATTAATTACTTCAATTAATTGATCCTTAATTACAAATTAATTAACCTTTAAATTAATAATTAATTAGTTAATTATCATTGAAAATATAAATTAGCTTAACCTTTAAGTTAATAATTAAAAATATTTGATTGACTCCTTAATTACATTGTTAAGTTTTATTTAAAAAAACTCTTTTAAAATATAAATTTGAACAATTTAAACTTAACTAATTTTAAAAGATTCTATTTCAAAACCTTTAACTACCATTTAACTTTTAATTTTTAAACCTTTAAATCTAGTTTCAAATTTGTTTTAAATAAATTTTACTTTGAAAATTGAATTTATATTTATTTTGCTTTTAAATCTTAGCTCACTCATATTTATGAAAACTGATAAATTTCCATTTGGCTTTGAAATTATTTTAACATTTCTATTATGCTATTAAAAAACTTGATTTAAAATTTTTTTCAAGCTCCATACAAATTCTGGAAAAAGAAATACTACGGCACCAAAAGAAAGCTCGAGCAAATATTGATCAAACCCGTGTTTACCTCGAGTCACTTCCCTCACTTCTGTTGTTGTTATTTTTTCTTTCTATTTTTAATTTCAACCTTTCAAAACCTGTTAACACATTACGCTCCAACCCGATGCTTACTTGGAGCCAACACCATGATTTCGCGCATATGACTTCGATCCAGCTCCTTCTTCCTCCCCGAGCTCGCTGATCGTAACGACGCATACGCCACAGTGCTAAGTGCAGTGCACATGATCGCCAATCGACTCTGGTCACCGTCGTCGCCCTCAACACATCACTGACGATTTTGCCAAACAAACCAAACATCCAGATCGATGAATACAATAGAGAATCGAAATCGAGCTAACGAACTCTCCTGAAAACTCAACTTGAATCAACAAATTCACCTCGCGACTCCACATTACTTCACCAGAACCCTCGCGACTTTGCCCTGAGCTCCGTCGCAACCCCACACACCTATCCCCCCATGACCGATCGCCTGAAACACTTTGACGACGACGCGACAATATGATTTCCCAACTCGACCCAAATTAGCAGTTAAAACCCTAAATCCATTTCATTCCAATGCCCTAATCATTTATAAATTCGATTTTTATTTTCTTATTGATCCTTGATGCTCCATCTAACCTTACCGATGATCACGAACTTCACTTCATCATGGGTCATCAGCAATTGATAGAAATAGGTTTTCTGATCATCATACAATTGCTTGAGATTTTGCTTATTTAAAAATCAAGATTTAGTTATCAAAATTCATCAATTCGTAACTCCTATCAGATTTCAAAATCCATTTATAAAATTAAAAGCATTGATTTTTCTAGAGTTAATGGTTTTTACTATAAATCCCTTTCTTTTTAAATATATGCTAATTATTGTTACTTAGTACCATCTTTGAAATTTTCTTTTTGGTGTTATAATCAGTTTACTTCTAGTGATCAAAGCTTAATGCTTACTGGAAAGGAAGATAAATTTTTATTTTTATTTAGTAACCTATTTTCTAACAGAGAGATATCTCTATATAAATATTCACACAGATATTCAATCAACAATGTATATATATAGTCAAACATACTTGCATGTTAACATTCATGCAAACAACTTCAACATCATATCAGAATCAAATTCAAGAGGGGATAGTTTGCTCATCTGGAACATTTTAAAACAGAGAGCTGCTTCCTGTTTTGAAAACTGCAGATTTATTTAAGTTTTGTAAGAAAAATAACGATGCTTATATTTTTTCTGGAATGCTTAGTTTGATGATCGAACTGGAACAAAGAGTAAATGTAAATATATAGAGAGAAAGGTGTTTGTAGGGGAGGCTTGCTATACAAGATTATTTCCTTTTGATCAGATTTTTTTCTTTTTTTCTTTCTTTCTTTCTTGCCTCCATCTTTGACCAAAGATATTTTTCTTTTGGAGGCTGAGATGATGCTGAGATGATAGTAATAAGTACATATGTTTCCATATAGGTTTTCATGCATTATCTCATTCTTGTATGTCCTTAGATTTTTATTTGTATGTAGATATTTTTGTTTTATCTTCTTGTATTTCTTTTATATCTTGCCTACACTTGTTAATATCATACTTCATATATTTTGTCATAATTAGCATTTTATGGTAAAGACCTTTATGCAATTAAATTTAAAATTTTATGGTTTTAAACCTTGTTTACAAATTAACTTATAACTTTGTTTTTTAAACGCTTATTTCATTTTAATTTAATTCTTTCACAAAAATAAAACTAAATGAAACTTGTTTTTCTCATGAATCGAAAGCTATTAAATAAATTTTATACTACATTTTTCTTATTTGTTAAATACATCTTCTTAATCATTATCATATACATATTATTTAAAAGAAAATGCTTTTAAAACTAATTATCCATAATTAGTTTAAATAATATTTTTAAACCCAAATCATTTTCCTATGTCATTTATTTAAATTTTAAATTCAAATACAAATTCATTGTTCAAATTTAAATTCTAAAGTCAAATTCAAATTTACTCATATATGCATATACATATATATATTTCAAATCCAAAATTATTCCAAAATTTATTTCAAAATTTACATTAACTATTAATTTAAATTTAATTCAAAATTGGGATCGTTACAAAGGCATTACCTACCATGCCATTTGTTGGAATCCATTCTCCAATACGTGCTTATGATTTTAATTGTAGACATTAGTGTGTTGGAATTTAATAATGGTAAATATTTCGAGTATTTTCATATATTTATTTTGAATGCTTAGACATTCTTATAATGTCGTTGGATTTTTTACAAAAAGTTTTTTTATCGTAAGGTAAAGACTCGTCCTTGTCTATATGCAAGGTGATCTTATGAGATACCTTTTATTTTAAAAAGTTTCTAAACATAATAATTCAATTTTTTGAGTTTACTCACACCAGACCTATGTCTGATTCGGAATTTTATTTTCTTTCCTAAAACTCTTGTGTGCTCAACTTTTTATGTACAGCCAAGTAGTTCAGGTTTTCCTCGGAAGCATCTTGAAGGAACTTTGAGCACCAAGCTTCATCGATAGCTAGTTTTTATCTAGTTTTCTTTGTATTATATGTATCTTGAATCAGTTTGGTAGGAACAGGCTTTTATAACTATCTAGGGGTAGAACTATATCAGTATGACTTTGACGTATCATTTTGAAACGTCATTGTAAAGTATCATGTAGATTAACGTATGTTATTCCGTTGCGTTGTGAGATTCTATGATTTTTTTGGTTTCTTCTATCTTCTTCTTTCACCCCTAGCAATTGGTTTTTTCGATACTTGAGTGCACGACATGAAATACAGTGGACGTATTAGTGTTGATTTTCGAGAGATGAAAACTCTATTCGTTGCATTTGGTATCAGAGCAAAAGGTTAAGTGAGAACCTTGACCCTAGAGGGGTAAACTCATTTGAGATCAGGTAAGTGAGACCCTAGAATGGGTATAAGTGAATTATATGTTTGAGTGCGTATTTGTTAGTGAATATATAATATTTTTTATTTTGTTGATTTATTTGTTGAGTGGTTTATGAATTCTTGTCGAGTTGTGGGGAACCACTGTATTGATATGGATTTCTAAACACTTAAACTAGACAAATCAACATGGAATTGCTTTGAAATTTGGTAAATGAAATAATTTTACCTAAAAGTCTATTTTATATATAAAAGAATGATTTTCAAAATAGTATAATATAGTATGGTATAGTTACTTGAGGGGTTGGTTATTAAGAGATAATAATATTCTATTATTATCAATTAGGTTTTTGTTAGTCATTCTTACCAAGTTGATAATTGACTTTTGTTAGTCTGTGTAGGTAGCTTACCTTTTTAAGATTTAGGGTGGGTAAGTAGAAATAAGGAAAATGTAACAACCCAGAATTTTGGGTTATTTGAAATTATTTATTTAACTGATTTTAAATATTGGAAAGTAAAATTTTATTGATTTAATAGGTTGAATTTCAAATATAATGATTTATTGATAATTCAATTGTTGAATTAAATAATTAAAATAGTGAAAATAATTTAAATATTGGATTTTTATATGGAAAAAACAGTTTAAAAGCTTATTAAATTTATATTCTTAAGAATGAGGAACATGACTTTTAAATTGAATTTAAAAGTGATTTGCTCAATTTTAAAAATAACTCGTTAAAATTAGCATAGAAAGAATAGCTTTTCGAGGCACAGACTTGGAACTTGATGAAATCAGTTCTGTTGGATCCGTATTAGTATATTATTATCGGATTTTAAATTTCGTAATGTTTGGAGTTATCGTTTGGTCGTACAGGATAAAAATGCGTTGAATTTAATATCTAAAATTCAATATAATAATTTGGTCCAAAAGGCTATCTTCTCCATACGATTGAATTAGGGATCGAAACTTATTCCATTGCATTTGGAATAGTGGTATGACATTATGAACAACCGGTGGAACGACTCGATTGGGATCCAAAATTTTCAGCTTGATATTTTGAAAATTTAAATGATTTATTTTAATTGATTGGACTAGGGTTAAAGTAACTATGTAATAACCCAGATTTCTGGGCATTGTAATAATTGGGTTAATTAATAAAAATACTGAACTTTAGATTAAACAAATGAATCTGATCAGATAAATATTCATATTTGTTATTGTGTTGTATATATATACATAGATTTTAAATAAAATTTATATATTTCAAATTTAATTTGTGTTGCTTAATACATACATATAGTTGAAAATATATAGAGTTAAAATAATTTTCCAAACATATAGACATATGATGCATTTGATTTGATCAAAATATAAGTTATTTATAAATAAATGTTTACTGAATTCACTTTTGTATATTTATTAAAATCTAAAAGCATATTTATATAAGATGAATACATTTTATATATATGTAAATATTTCATATATATATATATATATATATATATATATAAATTTAAATGAATTAATAAAAGACAAGAGTAACACTTGTAAGAAATTTAAAATGGATTGAAGACAATGTGTAAGCTAATTAACACCTAAGAGGACAAGTAGTTTTATATTATTTTATTTTTTCTTAATAATTAAAGTTCATAAATTTTAAAATATAAAAGCGAAATCTTTTTTACTTTTCAGTTCAATTCACTTTTCTCCATTTTAAGTAAAATTTATTCAAAACAAAAGAAAACATAAAAGCTAGAAATTTAAATCTGGAAACAAAATCTAAAGCAAGAAAGCAACAACAGTTAAAATTCTTCAAGTTAAATAAATTTCAACAAGCAATAGAAAATTAACAAACCTGGAAGCAAAATTTCAAGAAAACAACAGAACTGTTTTCTGCATGACTGGGAATTCAAGAGCATGGAAACAAACATTGTTCTCTGTCCTCTGCATGTTGGTGAGTAAACTTAAGTTTTAAACAGTTTAAATTTGATGCATGTGGAAATTTTTGAAGTAGGACTTTGGTAAATGCTTACAGAGATGATTGCATGATGTTTTATGATAAACACATGAATATAAGTATATAGATATCTGTGTTTATGTTTGTAACTCACCATTCTGTTCTGTTCTTCATCTTCCAGAATTCAAAAAGGATTCAAAATTTAAACTTCTCTTCAGCTAATAATGTCTAGACCTTAATATGTAAACAAATATGTTTGCTACATCAAGATATCAAGTTTAAAATATTTCCAGGATTTAAGTATGAAGTTAATTTTAATAAAGGGAAGAAGAACAGTAGAACTCAAATACACGTAAAAATCCCAACCATAATAATGTTTGATCCAGGTATATAATCTATTTCAATTTTGAAAACAAGGATTTTTAATCAGCATTTCGATATTTTTAAACTTGCGTAAGTTGAGGTATCTTTAATTGTCCAGATTTGGAATTGTGGGCAAATTCAGACGAACAACGAAAAGTTGAGGGCTAAAATTGTGGTCGGAGGTAGTTTGCGAGTTGGTGGTCATCAGAAAATTAGTGGCGAGATTTGTAGTTAGCTGTAGTGTTCTGGCGGCGATGCGTTAGGGTTTAAGGTTGGCTTTAATTTAGGTGGAGTCGCGAGTGAACCAGGATATGGAGGTGCAACCGGAGGGGGTGATTTTTGGCAGGAAGGAAGAGAAGTGTGTGGGCTTCCGATTGGTGATGGCGGCCGGGGAATCAGATGTATATGATGATCGCAGTTCGTCGATTATGGGAGGCAGGTGAGTTTTTCCGGTTTTGGAAATTTGGGAATTTGATCGAAATTCGATAGAGGAGAGTGGTGCCCTTAGTGAAGTGACGTTTTGGACCCGGAGGTATTGAGAGACTCGATGGTGGTGGCACAGCGGCGAGATGGTCAGTGAGGAAGATGTGCACGTGCACGAATGTCGCCATGCACAAGAGGTCTAGTCGTAGATGCTTCGTGTTTGAGTAGTGTGTGATCGGCGATGGTCTTGGGATATTCTCGAGGAGAAGCTCGAACCGATCGAGTTTGGGTTATTTTCTCTTTGCGTTGATCCGTGAGGGTCATGTTCCTGAAGATTGGAATTAGAAGCAGAGAGAGGATAAGGAAGGTGGGGGTTCCTGGGTTGTGTTTTGGTTGGCACGTTCATTCTGGTGATTTGAAATTGGACTTCGGCCCAGTTTAGCTGTGTTGCGGGATGTTTAACTGGAGCGTGTTTGTTTAATTTTTTTTTAGTTGTGGGCTTGGGCCAGTGGTTTTTTTTCCATTTAAAACAAGATTGTTAATAAAAGAAATTGATAAAGTAAAACAAAACCAAACGAATTGATTCTTACAAAATTTATAACAGAATGATGATCTAAAGTATTGAGTTTTATTGTTGAGTAATTGAAGACAAATCGCCTAAATGGTAAATACATGAATGAAAGCAATTGCGAATTAAATTACGTAGCGTAATTAATTAAAGGGTTGAGTTATTAAGGAAATTAATTAGGGGATAGTCAATTAATAAGTGGAGTTAATTATAGGATGATTAATCAAGATAAATGATTATAGGGAAATAAATTGAGAAATTAATCAAAGATAAAGGTAAGTAGTGTAATGGGAGAAGGTTAAGTTATTTGTGTAACCAATTAAGGAGTAATAAATTTTATTTAATGAAGTAAATAAAAGATAGATAATTACTAGATGAGATTAAACAAGTGTGATTAATAAATGTTGTTTAATTAAAGATTAAATATTTGATATAATTAATTTAAATGGGATGATTAATTACAATGTAATTATGGATCATTAATTAATATAATTAATGATGTACTTGAGGATTAATTGGTTAAGAAAAACTAACTAAGGGTGAGTTAATTAATGAATGTTAATTATTAACTATAGAATCATTAATCAGGATAATTAATTGAGGAATTAATTACTCTGTGTAATTAATTAAGTTGATGTGGTTAATTTTAGTTAACTAATTAAGTTTAATTAAATAAAAGTAATCATTTGATGTTAAGTTCCGTATAATTACTTAAGGTAATTAATGAGGTATAATTACTTAGTAAAGTACTTGATGGGCAGTAATTAAAGAATAATTACTTGGTGAAAGAAATTAAGTAATGATTTCTCAGTATAATTGAGGGATTAATTTGTATAATTAATCAAGGAGTGGATTTAATTGAAGAAGTAATTAATGAAAGTAAATTTCTGATTATGATTAATCAAGACTGATTAATGAATATAATTAAGAAAAGTTTAATTATTAAATGAAATTTAAGAATAATTAACTAATGAAAGTAAATAAGGAATCATTAAGTTAATGTAATTAATGGAAGTGATGAATATTGCTTACTAATAATTGAATGATGATGAGTGTTTTTGAACTGGTTGATATCATCGATATGAATTGCTTTGAGATATGATATGTTGGATGGACAATGATAATGTGGTTACCAATCAATTATGAGTTGCTGTGTAAAAGTATTATCCGACAATTTAAGTTGAATTATATTTGAATGAGATAATTTGGAATAAGATGTCATTGAATTCGAAGAGACCGGAGTCGGGTATTAGTTAATACCAGAACCATTTCGATTCCATATAAACATGATATGTGGAGTAAATGGGGTGCAATGGAATGTTTATGTGAATCGGATCATTTAGTCTAAGTTTCGGCACTTAGAATTGATATGAATGATGTCTATAACAACTTGCAAAGTTGTAAATTTATACAAGTTACCCGGGTTTATATGAGTTGAATGCTTTTGTAATTTATGTTAGATGGGTTTACTCATGCTAGTTTCCAGCCTGACCCGGACCTTGATGTAATGCTCGGGTCAGACCGAGTATTACAGGTTTTCAGGTAGGAACATTCTGGAGCTCAGGAGACGAGCTGGATGGTGGCATCGTATGGAGAGTTTATGCTGTGATATATTATAGTATCTGAAATAGATTGACTTATCTGTCCAATGTTTGTATAAAATTGTTGTAACTCTGATATATCGATGTAAACTGATAGATACAGTTTTCTTTGGAATAACTATTATTTTTGATATTATATTTTATCCGCTGCGAATGTGAGATTGTGTGTTTTAGTGTTTCTGTTCCTTCTTTTCTTCTATCTCTTCTTCTTTTTATTATTAACTATCAGGAAATTTCGAGTTCGGAAATTTCGGGCCGTTACATTTGGTATCAGAGCAGAAGGTTAAGAGAGAACCTTGGCTCTGGTGGGATTACTCATTAAGGATAGGGTCAATAGTACCCTAGAATGAGTTGACTGTATATATGAGAGAGCGTACTTGTTATTTTCTTATATAAAGATTTTATATAAAAATATGTTTTGATATATAAAGAAATATTTCTTTCTAACAAATAGTAAGGGAATTGGTTGTTAAATTATTGAATTAAATTAAGAAGTAATAGAAATACAACCAAATTGGAATTAAATAAGATAAGTTTGAAATAAATTCAAACTAAAATTGAAATCTTGAATTGGAAAAAAGTTTCAGAATAAGATAATAATAAATTGGAATTCATGTATGATAATTTGGGTTATTATCATAAATAATTGTTGTGTTTAATAATAAAATGTGTATTAATGAGTAGGCAAAAATAAAATGTTTTAAGGGGGTAACCCTTAAATAAGCAGACATGTGAATTGAAATGGGTTTCAAATTGTGAAGTTCTGTATTCTAAATCTAAACATTTGAAATAGTTTTCAAAGTATTAAAGGAAATAATATTATTTAAACTATTTTGAATGTAATCTTAATTTAGAATAAGAAGTTGTTTGTAAACTTTAAAAGAATTTGTTTGTATTAAAAACAAAGGTGGTCTAAATTTTAAATTTTGGCTTGGCGGGCCAAGAAGTAAATATGTATATATGTGTGGATATACATAATATCAAAGTTGATTTGAAATAAACTCTAAATATTGAGTTTTAAATCTGGAATGAGACATGATACACATAGTGAATTGGGTTTAACTTGGGAAAAAGTTAAATAAGTTAGAATTATCAACCTGATTTGGAAATTTGAAGATGAAATTGGAATTTAACTTGGGAAGTTAAATGGTTGATTTGAATTAGGAAGTTTGAGTGATCTCAAAATGGTTTTGAGATCCGAAATTGAAAATGGATGGATGTTTTAAAAGAAAAAAATAATTTGAACGATATCATCCTATGGTTAGTAATAATCTTTAGATTGTGAATTGGATTTGTTTAAATGAATGAGAAGTGAAGCGTGATAATATATCCATTATTAGGATAAAAGGAAAATCACACTTTAGTTTGAAATTAAGGATAAGGAATCACTTTGAATTGAAAATCTGAATGATTGAAATTGTAAATTAAATTTGTTTAAGAACTAATTCCGAACTAGAAGATAAAACTGGGTGATAAGTTGAATTTCTAAGATAGAAATTGTTTTGAACTCTTATGTAAACTTTGAAATAAGTAAGTAAAGATAATTTAAAATGAAAATTCTTGAATTTGAGCTCAGAAATTAAATTGTTTAAAAGCTTTTAATAAAGGTTAACTTGGTTTAAAGGGTTAAACCAACCATAGTGAATTTAACTCGAATTTATATAATTCGAGATGATTTAAAGCGAGACTGATTTTGAAATTAGTTCAAATTGAAACTTGATTTAAAATAATTTGGATTTGTGATTTAAGTTGAATAGTTTTAAAATTCAAATGGAATTTGAATTAAATTTGGAAGGAAATCAAGAATAATTCAACTTGATTTGGAAATGGAGTTTGAAATTGGGATTAATTCAAACTGGAGTTGAAATAAATTTAAATTGGAACTAGTTCAATTGAAATTTATTTGAATTAATAGAATCTGAGATCAAGGTTGAATAAAGTTAAATTTGGAAAGAAACTAAGGTTAATTCAACTTGAATTGGGGTTGAATCAATTTCAATGGAAATTGAAGTTATTTAAGATTGGAATTGGGTCAATTTAAATGGAAATGGAAATTTAAATTGAATTGAAGAGAATGAGATTGGGAAGTGAGCAGTTTTGACTCTGGACTAGTTGTAACATAATTTTTTTAATATAAACCTATTTTTTTCAAGCTATTCATTATATATACAACCTTTCTTTTAAAAGCCAAACTATCTTATACTTGCTTTACAATTATTTTTGAAACTGTTTAACATTTTCCAACTGTTTTATAAACTAAATACTATATTTCAACTATTTTACAAAACTAATAACTATCTTACTATTATTTTGCAATTATTTAAAATTCCTATAATTATTTTAACTATTTTCTAAATATTTTACACCTATTTTACAAACTAGTAATTTTTTTCCAACTACTTATCTATTTTTAACTTTTCAAGCTATTTTCTAAATAAACTGGTCGGAGTTCAAACTGTTATTGGTTAAATACCCAATCGAGATAAGAATAGGAGTAATAATTCAAATGGACTGAAGCAATTGTGAGTAAGTGAATGAAAATCAAAGTGAATGTGAATAGAGATGGAATTGATTTGGCTAATAACCAATAAAGAAAAATATGTAGGGTGTACGTATGTTGTTCTATTCGCATAGTGATTTGATACAGATTCGAGCACAGAATTTCGAGATAGTTATAACGATCCGTATGGGATTTTTCACTCGATTTTCGACGGTGAATCTTGATATGTGTAACAACCCGCATATTTATCGAGTTTGTATTTAAATATTTTATTTAAATATTAACTCGTTAATTGGATTTTGGTCCGAAAAGCTACTTTTTGCAAACGGTCAAATTAGGACTCGAGACCACTTCCATTGAGTTCGAAATGTCATTTACAACTTTTTTAAGTATAAACATCGATAGGTTTGGAGTTAGTGAAATTTCACTAACTTTTCCCGCTTTGGACTTTGGGTTAGTTTAGCCTATTAAGCCCAAGTTCCAACCCTCTTCTCCTCACTCTTCATAAATTTCCTAACTAATCAAGCTTTGGCATTAATGGTGGAGGGAATGGAAAATTAAAATTCCAAAACTCAAATTCAATTGCAATCCATCTTTCTACTCCAAATTCAAGAAGAAGACATTGGATTCAAGCTTCTTGTGCTTAGATAGAAGAAGGGTTGATTCTTGCTTGCATAAAACTTCATTTTCATTGATATTTGGTGCAAAGGTGAGATTTTTATCTCACAATTCTAGCCTATAACTATATTGGACTGTTGGGAATGATTCCATATCATTTTTGCATGCATGTAGCATTTGGTTTGGACTGGATTGGCGAAAAACTCCAATTTTTAGCGTTTTGGTGAATTTTCTGCACTTAGGTCGTTCTGGCCATTTTTAGGTCGTTCGGAGTTAAGTCGTTCGTCCATAGGTCGTGAGTCGTTCACGAGTTAACCCTAGGTCGTTCTGGCCATTTTTAGCTCGTTCGGAGTTAAGTCGTTCGTCCATAAGTCGTGAGTCGTTCACGAGTTAACCCTAGGTCGTTCTGGCCATTTTTAGCTCGTTCGGAGTTAAGTCGTTCATCCATAGGTCATGAGTCGTTTACGAGTTAACCCTTAAGTCGTGCAGCCCTTCAGTCACGCAACCCTTAAGTCGGTCACGAGTTATCCCGATAGGTCGTTGGACCCTTAACTCGTAGGTCGTTGGACCTTATCTCGTTAGGTCGCTCCTGGCCTAACCCTTAAGTCGTGCAACTCTTAAGTCGTGCAGCCCTTCAGTCACGCAACCCTTAAGTCGGTCACGATTTATCCCGATAGGTCGTTGGACCCTTAACTCGTAGGTCGTTGGACCTTATCTCGTTAGGTCGCTCCTGGCCTAACCCTTAAGTCGTGCAACTCTTAAGTCATGCAGCCCTTCAGTCGCGCAACCCTTAAGTCGGTTACGAGTTATCCCGATAGGTCGTTGGACCCTTAACTCGTAGGTCGTTGGACCTTATCTCGTTAGGTCGCTCCTGGCCTAACCCTTAAGTCGTGCAACTCTTAAGTCGTGCAACCCTTAAGTCGTGGAACCCTTCAGTCACGCAACTCTTAAGTCGGTCACGAGTTATCCTGTTAGGTCGCGACCTCTGTTAAGTCGGCCATGTTGGGTCGTGAGTCATCGTTAGGTCGCGAACACCTCTAGGTCGCAACCACTAAGTCACTTGACCCCTTAGACCCCTAGGTCGCAACTGTTAGGTCGCTCGACCCTATCCCTCTTAGGTCGAACCCCGTAAGCGGTGGCGTTGCCCCCGCACCCCCACCTTGGGGGGTTGCCACCCCCCCTGGACCCCCCCTCCGTAGGGGATCTTATCTGAAAAACATTGAGCTGATTTCCTTGGATTTTATTCACATCTCCGTATGCGATTTTTGTGACTGATTGTTTCTACAATTGCTTCTGTGTTTTGTCACTTTATAATATAAAGGTTTCAATTCTAGTAGTAAATATCAAAACTCTTTTAACAAACAATTTCAACTCTATTTTTAATAACAAAGCTCTTTTCTTAAACCGTTTTCCAATCTATTAGTATATACAGACCTTTACCTCACTCGGATGAGAAATCTAATTAAACGACTTAGTAAAACAAGTGGTATGAAACGCTTGCGTTCACTTCGTCGGTTAATTCTTGGACTTGTTCGATTGAACCTCTTGTGACAATTTTATTAGTGAAGATTTACAGTTTGTTCGTAAATATTTAAGTTAAGCAAGTGGTTATGGGACATGAAGCTAAACTTCCATATTTACTAGCTTAGTGTAATTGACACTTCTCGTTGATCATGACGATCATTCTGATGATTTAGACTAGCAACTGCGATGTCTCTTGTTGCGAGGTTAGACTAGACACCACTTGTGTGATTCCACTCACACATACCTTTTTTCTTTTTGGTTAGTCTGGACCTTAATCTGTGTGATTCCATTCACACATGTGGGGTAGCTCCCCTTGGTCTTCGGACCGTCATGTGATAGGCCTCTTTCTCTTTTCTATGATTTCTGGACTTCTTGCATTGATTTCTAGAATTTATGTCATTGACTTGTTATGAGTACAAGTTTGGGGTATGATGCCCTTTCCGAATCTTTGAGAAGATTCTTGTGATATTGATTATCTCTTATTGATTAATCTTCTGTTGATCATTATTTACATACTTATAGTGGTATGTCATTATGGATGTTTATGTTTATGCCATATCTTTTATGTTATATCATGTCATCTGATATTTATAGCTAGACTGACCCGTTTATTATTTTCTTAAATAATACTCGGGTCAGACCGAGATGTTACAGGTGCTTCTGCTTGACTTCTTCCCAGGGATTCATCACTCTGACTTTTGGCTAACTGTTTAGATTAGCAGTTTTTGTTGTATACACTTGATATATAGACTCATAGTTGTATTCTTTTGTATAGCACGTGTTGCTATTCTTTTGTATTATCGTGGATCTTACTGACCACTACTCTGATGTACACTTTCATGTGTTAGTTATATATTCATATCTTCTTCCGCCTTTGTGATATGGATATCTGTGACTGATTTGTGATATGATTATTTCTATGTTTGTTTCCGAAGATTATTTATAGCCACCGTGTGATAAGCAATTACATGGATGGTCGCTCCTCAACAGCCTTATTCTCCGTGCTAGTTGACAGCACTACTCCGGAGTGTTCTTGGCTAGCGTGGGTATAGAGGTGGGGCGTCACAATATGGATTGTTGATTAGTTCTGGATATTCTCTATCATAGTTATGACTATGCAAGGAGAATGACAGTTTCTGATCAAGAAACCAGATCTGTGTCCGCGCTAGGAAGTCGGGTGGACGTTACTAGTTCGGAAGCGAAATTGTGTGGTCGAGTGAGCAATCAGATTGGTATAGCATACAGATGATATGTGTACATCATACGTATTTGAAAGAAAATGATATTGAAGGAGTAATCAAATTTGAATATTTGATTTTGGGTAAACAAAGTTAAATATCTCTGTTTTATAAAATGAAACTCCCCTTGTTGAATCTTTTGCCAAAAGAAAAGGTTTTTTGAAGGTGTTTGATGTATAAAAGGAGTTTTATACAAGTTTGAAATGATCCTAAGTTTTAAAAATTATATACGTCTGTATGTATATATAAAGGATCTTATGAGGATTTTGGAAAAGGGTTTTGGGAACCTATAGATTTGGAAAGGCTTTTGATTTTTGGGTAAAATCAATATGAGAATTTGAAAAGCCTAGTTTGAGAATTATCGATTTTAGAATAATCGATTTTGTAAAGAAGTTTTGTTTGAGATCATACTAGGTGTATGATTTGAAGATACTATATGTGTATAGTATAAAGTGTTTTGATGATGGCGCTGGGGAAAAAGGCGCTCCCTTAAAATGAACTTCTCAGGAGTACCACCGGATGGTGCTGCCTTGAACTCCAAGGGAGGAGGTTCTAAAGTTGATCCTGTGAGGTGTCCGGACAAAACTAGTTCCTGGGGATTATGAGTAGAGTATACCAGAGCGAAAGCCGTGTGTGCCGCTGAGAGCCAATAGTCTGCATTTGATTTTATATTGGTGGACTACGACCTATGGTAACATAGCGAATGTCGTGTGTTCCGCTGAGAGCCAACAGTCTGTGTTTGATGTTATATCGGTAGACTGCGACCTATGTAAGAGTGGAGAAGTTTCATTTTGACAGCGAAAATAAGAGGCCGCAGAGATCCTGCAGTTACATGGACTTTTGCTGTGATGGCAACGTAACTCTGGAATGTAACTGCGATCTATCGTGGGTTCCATGGCGTAATTCAGAGGCCGCGGAGAGCCTGCAGTTACATGGACTTTTGCTGTGATGGCAACGTAACCCTGGAATGTAACTGCGACCATGGATGGGGGTGATGATTTCCAGAGCATTCTCACCAAAGATATTCCTCCATTTTCAAAAATGATTTTCTACGTTTTCAATAAAATTATTTTTCAAGTAATTTCACTGGGTGTTGAAAACGGGTCTGCCAAGTACTTATAGATTTTCAGTCTTACGCCTGATCAATGTATGACCGAATTTCTACGAGAACAAGGATGAACCTGTTGAGACATCAAGTTACAAATGTATTTTTATAAATACTATTTTGGTAATATTATATAGATTTTAAATTGTATTCAAGTTTTTAATAATAAAAAGGAGTTTATAGTAAAAAAGGGACTTAAACGATAATTTTTAATAAATTTTGGCTTTGTTCCTTTTTGAGGACGAAAAGATTCTAAGGGGGGAGGAATGTAATAACCCAGATTTCTGGGCATTGTAATAATTGGGTTAATTAATAAAAATACTGAATTTGATATTATACAAATGAATCTGATCAGATAAATATTTATATTTGTTATTGTGTTGTATATATATACATAGATTTTAAATAAAATTTATTGATTTCAAATTTAATTTGTGTTGCTTAATACATACATATATTTGAAATGATATAGAGTTAAAATAATTTTCCAAACATATGATGCATTTGATTTGATCAAAATATAAGTTATTTATAAATAAATGTTTACTTGAATTCACTTTTGTATATTTATTAAAATCTAAATGCATATATTATATAAGATGAATACATTTTACATACATGTATACATTTCATAGATATGTATACATAAATTTAAATGAATTAATAAAAGATAAGAGTAACACTTGTAAGCAATTTAAAATGGATTGAAGACAATGTGTAAGCTAATTAACACCTAAGAGGACAAGTGGCTTTATATTATTTTATTTTTTCTTAATAATTAAAGTTCATAAATTTTAAAATATAAAAGAGAAATCTTTTTACTTTTTAGTTCAATTCACTTTTCTCCATTTTAACTAAAATTTATTCAAAACAAAAGAAAACATAAAGATGGAAAATTAAATTTGGAAACAAAATCTGAAGCAAGAAAGCAACAACAGTTCAAATTCTTCAAGTTAAATAAATTTCAACAAGCAATAGAAGATTTAACAAACCTAGAAGCAAAATTACAAGAAAACAACGTAACTGTTTTCTGCATGAATGGGAATTCAAGAGCATGGAAACAAACATTGTTCTCTGTCCTCTGCATGTTGGTGAGTAAACTTAAGTTTTAAACAGTTTAAATTTGATGCATGTGGAAATTTTTGAAGTGGGACTTTGGTAAATGCTTACAGAGAAGATTGCATGATGTTTTATGATAAATACATGAATATAAATGTATAAATATCTGTGTTTATGTCTGTAATTCATCATTCTGTTCTGTTCTTCATCTTTCAGAATTAAAAAAGGATTCAAAATTTAAACTGCTCTTCATTTAATAATGTTTAGACCTTAATATGTAAACAAATATGTTTGCTACATCAAGATATCAAGTTTAAAATATTTCCAGGATTTAAGTATGAAGTTACTTTTAATAAAGGGAAGAAGAACAGTAGAACTCAAATACATGTAAAAATCCCAACCATAATAATTTTTGATCCAGGTATGTAATCTATTTCAATTTCGAAAACAAGGATTTTTAATTAGCATTTCGAGATTTTTAAACTTGCGTAAGTTGAGGTATCTTTAGTTGTCCAGATTTGGAATTGTGGGCGAATTCAGATGAACGGAGAAAAGTTGAGGGCTAAAATTATGGTCGGAGGTAGTTTGTGAGTTGGTGGTCATCGGAAAATTAGTGGTGAGATTTGTAGTTGGCTGTAGTGTTCTGGCGACGATGCGTTAGGGTTTAAGGTCGGCTTTATTTTGGGTGGCGTCGCGGGTAAACCAGGATAGGGAGGCGCAACCGGAGGGTGTGATTTTTGGCAGGAAGGAATAGAAGTGTGTGGGCTTCCAATTGGTGATGGTGGCAGGGGAATCAGATGTATATGATGATCGCAGTTCGTCGATTAGGGGAGGCATGTGAGTTTTTTCGATTCTGGAAATTTGGGAATTGGATCGAAATTCGACCAATGGAGAGTGGGGTCCTTAATGAAGTGACGTTTTGGACCAGGAGGTATTAAGAGGCTCGATGGTGGTGGCACAGCGACGGGATGGTCAGTGAGGTAGATGTGCACGTGCATGAATGTCGCTGTGCACGAGAGGTCCAGTCGTAGATGCTTCGTGTTTGAGTAGTGCGTGATCGGCGACGGTCTTGGGATATTCTCGAGGAGAAGCTCGAACCGATCGAGTTTGGGTTATTTTCTCTTTCCGTTAATTCGTGAGGTTCATGTTCCTAAAGATTGGAATTAGAAGCAGAGAGAGGATGAGGAAGGTAGGGGGTACCTGGGTTATGTTTTGGTTGGCACGTTCATTCTGGTGATTTGAAATTGGGCTTCGGCCCAATTTAGCTGTGTTGCGGGATGTTTAACCGGAGCATGTTTGTTAAAATTTTTTTTAGTTGTGGGCTTGGGCCAGTGGTTTTTGTTTCATTTAAAACAAGATTGTTAATAAAAGAAATTGGTACAGTAAAACAAAACCCAAACGAATTGATTCTTACAAAATTTATAACAGAATGTTGACCTAAAGTATTGAGTTTTATTGTTGAGTAATTGAAGACTAATCGCCTAAATGGTAAATACATGAATGAAAGCAATTGGAATTAAATTTCATAGTATAATTAATTAAAGGGTTGAGTTATTAAGGAAATTAATTAGGGGATAGTCAATTAATAAGTGGAGTTAATTATAGGATGATTAATCAAGATAAATGATTATAGGGAAATAAATTGGGAAATTAATCAAAGATAAAGGTAATTAGTGTAATGGGAGAAGGTTAAGTTATTTGTGTAACCAATTAATGATTAATAAATTTTATTTAATGAAGTAAATAAAAGATAGATAATTACTAGATGAGATTAAACAAGTGTGATTAATAAATGTGGTTTAATTAAAGACTAAATATTTGATATAATTAATTTAAATGGGATGATTAATTATAATGTAATTAAGGATCATCAGTTAATATAATTAATGATGTACTTGAGGATTAATTGGTTAAGAAAAACTAATTAAGGGTGAGTTAATTAATGAATGTTAATTATTAACTATAGAATCATTAATTAGGATAATTAATTGAGGAATTAATTACTCTGTGCAATTAATTAAGTTGATGTGGTTAATTTTAGTTAACTAATTAAGTTTAATTAAATAAAGGTAATCATTTGATATTAAGTTCCGTATAATTACTTAAGGTAATTAATGAGGTATAATTACTTAGTAAAGTAATTGGTAATTAATTACTGGATGTAATTAATTTAAAGGAAATTACTTGATAGGCAGTAATTAAAGAATAATTACTTGATGAAAGAAATTAAGTAATGATTTCTCAGTATAATTGAGGGATTAATTTATATAATTAACCAAGGAGTGGATTTAAATGATGAAGTAATTAAGGAAAGTTATTTTTTGATTGTGATTAATCAAGATTGATTAATGAATATAATTAAGATAAAGGTTAATTATTAAATGAAATTTAAGAATAATTAACTAATGAAAGTAATTAAGGAATCATTAAGTTAATGTAATTAATGGAATTGATAAATCTTGCTTATTAATGATTGAATGATGATGAGTGTTTTTAAACTGGCTGATATCTCTGATATGAATTGCTTTGAGATATGATATGTTGGATGGATGATGATAATGTGATTATCAATCAATTATGAATTTTTGTGTAAAAGTATTATCCGACAATTTAAGTTGAATTATATTTGAATGAGATAATTTAGAATAAGATGTCATTGAATTCGAAGAGACTGGAGTCGGGTATTAGTTAATACCGGAACCACTTCGATTCCATATAAACTTGATATGTGGAATAAATAGGGAGCAATGGAATGTTTATGTGAATCAGATCATTTAGTGTAAGTTTTGGCACTTAGAATTGATATGAATGATGTCTATAACAACTTGTGAAGTTGTAAATTTATACAAGTTACCCGGGTTTATATGAGTTGAATGCTTTTGAAATTTATGTTAGATGGGTTTACTCACGCTGGTTTCCAGCCTGACCCGGGTGTTACCTTGACGTAATGCTCGGGTCAGACTGAGTATTACAGGTTTTCAGGTAGGAACGTTCTGGAGCTCAGGAGACGAGCTAGATGGTGGCACCATATGGAGAGTTTCTGCTGTGATATGTTATAGTATCTGAAATAGATTGACTTATCTGTCCAGTGTTTGTATAAAATTGTTGTAACTCTGATATATTGATGTAAATTGATAGATACAGTTTTCTTTGGAATAACTATTATTTTTGATATTATATTTTATCCGCTGTGATTGTGAGATTGTGTGTTTTTGTGTTTATGTTCCTTCTTTTCTTCTATCTCTTCTTCTTTTTATTATTAACTATCAGGTATTTTCGAGTTCGGAAATTTCAAGTCGTTACAAACTAATAAGGCTACCTATTATTTAGGATCGTGTAATATGGAATATAATTAAATCTAAATGCGGAAATAGATGATAATAGCAAAATAATATAAATAAGACATGCACACCAGAAATTTTTATACTGGTTCGAACTTCCCGTTCTACATCCAGTCCCAGACTCCTTCTGGAATTTCAACTACAACAACCTTCATTTAACCCGGAGGAATAGGTTTACACTGCCTGAACAACCAAACATGACTTTACCCGTCCAAGCAACCGAATAGGACTTTAATACAAATAACAAATGTATCCGACGTAGTGTGTTCTTAAATAACACTGATAAGTCAATTGAGTACAATCTTCCTATAACCTTCTCCTCAATGATATATAGTGATGTGTTTTGAGAAATGTGGAAGATAAAGTGATCAGAGATCAAAGTATGTAAGCAATTTAAGTGCAATTTGAAAGTTTGAGAATAGATGAGAATTCAAGAGTGCTAAAAGTAAATTCGATGAATTGTTTGTTGAATTTTGTAATATATTTATAGTATATAAAGAGTTGCATCTTTAAATGAAAAATTATATTGAAAATAACGGATGCAACTGTTGATTTTAGAAATGTTTCTCTTGGTGAAGAGAAGTGTCTTTTCAAAAAAAATAGCAGTTGGAAATATTCAAACGTCTGAATTAAAAAATTCAGCCTTCTGAATTAGATTGAAATGCAAACAAGCAAGGAAATAGGCTATTTTTGGCCTTATTCAGATGTCAGAATATTTTCGTTCAGACGTCTGAATATTGTGAAAACAATATTCATTTTTCAACACTCAGACGTCTGAATGAATGGTTTCAAACATCTGAGTTTGCTCTTTTGTGCATGTATGAACATGTGTGTGCATGTGTGTATGTGTGTGTGTGTGTGTGTGTGTATCGTTTAAGGAGAGATTTTAACAAATTTCTAAGTAAAGTACAGACTATAGACACATAATATACAGCTTTAAACATCTATAGATGAATCTGTAATAAATCTCCTACAAAGATGGTTATTATACACATAACATTTTATATAGGTTGTTACAATCAAAATCTAGATTCTAACATTCTCCCCCTTTTTGATGATGACAACTATGTAAAATTAATAAACTAGTAAAGTATTGATACTCCCCCTGTCAATATGCACAATTTAAATTTCTCCCCCTTTGTCATCGATAAAAAGAAAGAACATGAATGATAATAGATAATTCATTTCATTAAAGCAAACATAGTAGTAGATAATAATATATAAAGAGATAATGTTTTAGAAATTTCTCATACAACTAGACAATAAAAGATAGAAGCAAAACATAAGAAAATTTCTCATACAACTAGACCAAGAAAATTAAAATTGGGTGATACTAAGTAAATTATGTTTTAAATTTTTGACAAGTAAAACATTTGAAATAAGAAGTAAATTTGAAATACCCGTTGTTGCTCACATCTCCTTTACTGATGATATAGCCTTTGGAGTTGTCTCCAAATGTGACGGAGCCTTCATTTGAGTAAGTAATGTTTGATAGCATATCTTTGTCTCATGTCATATGTTTTGAGCAACCACTATCGAGTATCCATTCTCCTCTTTTCTTGAGTGGGACCTACAAAAAATATAAGATAACATTGGTACGCACCTTTTATTAATAGGGTCCTAAGAGTTAAATCTTAGGAAACCAAACCCAAGAGGGTTCAGTATGCCATTTGAAAATGCAATCTTTATTTTTATGAATAGTTTCTAAGAAGGTGTTTATATATTTCTTCCTAATCAAAACATTATTTGTTTTAGGAACCCA
The DNA here is from genome assembly GCA_030765085.1 of Allium cepa. NCBI lineage: Eukaryota > Viridiplantae > Streptophyta > Magnoliopsida > Asparagales > Amaryllidaceae > Allium > Allium cepa. The sequence continues at coordinate 376,549,257 of CM060942.1, read as the reverse complement.
AACTTTTTTTTTGGATAAGTATTTATTTTTGACTGTTTTACAGTAGGATTAGTATTTCTCCTAATTTTCTTTTTAGGTAGAGTTTTTGTTTTGTCAACATACCCTAACCCATTCTTACTTGAGACAGATTTAGAACTATCAATAATTTTAGATAGGGTTTCTCTTCCTTTATTAAAATTTGAAACATTTTTGGTGATGCTATCTAACTTTGTTTTGAGACTAGTATTATTAATTTTATCAATTTTACTTTTGTCTTTAATTCGTGATTTTCAGAAACAAGAGCGTCATTCTTTGCTTTTTGAGTTTCAATTTCTTGACTCAAAAGAGTGAGTTGAGAATTAACATTAGAGAATGATTCTCGTAATTTTTCAAGTTCTTCCTCTAGTATTTTCTTCTCATCTTTGAGCATATCTCTTTCGAATTCTGCTTTGTTCTGATGTTCACGAGTCTCCTTATGTTTTCTTTTGAGTTTTTTTAGGGTGTCAACAAGCTCTGAGTTTATCTCTATCATATCATCAAAAGTAAATTCACTAACCTCATTTTCATTAGCCATAAAGCAAACACTAGCTTGCTCGTTTTCACTGTCATTGCTTCTATCTGATGAAGAGGTATCTGAATCATCCCACGTAATAGAGAATGTTTTCTTTTTCTTATATTTTCGTCCCTTGTTGAAGTATTTTTTCTTTAAACCTGGACATTCTTTCTGCATATGACCTTTCTTATGACAATTAAAACATTCTAGAACTGAAGATGATGGTTTACTTTGAAAGTTCCGTTTTCCATTGTTTCTATTGTTTTTTCCGAAATTTGAAGAACTTTTTGAAATTTTTGGCAGTAAATGCAAGATCTTCTTCATCTAAATCTTCATCTTTTTCTTCTTCAACATGGAAATCTTTGTTCGTTTTGTCTTGTGCTTGTACTCATTTTTCCTGCAAATTTACTTCATAGGACATTAGATTTCCTACTAACTCTTTAAGTTTTATGGTAGAGAGGTCATTAGCTTCTTCAATAGCCAAGACTTTTCTTTCCCATTCATCCGTTAAAGAGTTTAGGATTTTTGATACAATACCAAAATCAATGTACTTTTCTTCTAATCCTAATAATGAATGATAGATATCTTGAAATCTGGAGTACATATCATTGATGGATTCAACTTGTTTCATTCTGAAGTTTTGAAACTGATTTTTGAGCATGTAGATTTTTCTTTGTTTGACTTTGTTAGTACCTTCATGAGTGATTTTAAGCGTTCTCCATATTTCATAAGCAGTTTGACACATGCTAACACGATTAAATTCTTTTCTATCTAGTGCACAAAATAACATGTTCATAGCTTTAGCATTGGCAGTAGCATCTAATTTTTGTGTGTTTGGCCATGTGGAGTATTCTTCAGTAGGAAGAGTGAATTCATTCTATGTGATATTCCATGATTCAAAACTATGTGATTGCATATATATTCTCATATGAGTAGACCAATAATTATAGTTCAAACCATTGAAAAATGGAGGTCGTTCAGTGGATTGACCTTCAAAAAACTATTGTTAGCGACAATGTTAGTGGTAATGCCGGTGTTGTTTTCCACATTAGCAAGATATCAGATAACTATGTAACGGTTATAAGATGCCTTGCTCTGATACCAAATGAAAGTAACTAATAAGGCTACCTATTACTTAGGATCGTGTAATATGGAATATAGTTAAATCTAAATGCGGAAACAGATGATAATAGCAAAGTAAATAAAAATAAAACAAGCACACCAGGAATTTTTATACTGGTTCGAACTTCCCGTTCTACGTCCAGTCCCAGACTCGTTCTGGAATTTCAACTACAACAACCCTCACTTAACCTGGAGGAACAGGTTTACACTGCCTGAGCAACCGAACTGGACTTCACCCGTCTAAGAAATCGAATAGGCTACGATACAAATAACAAATGTATCTGGCTGTAGTGTATTCTTAAATAACACTGATAAGTCAATTGAGTACAGTCTTCCTATAATCTTCTCCTTAGTGATATATAGTGATGTGCTTTGAGAAATGTGGAAGATAAAGTGATCAGAGATCAAAGTATGTAAGAAATTTGAGTGCAATTTGAAAGTTTGAGAATAGATGAGAATTCAAGAGTGCTAAAAGTAAATTTGGTGAATTGTTTGTTGAATTCCATAATCTATTTATAGTATATAAAGAGTTGCATCTTTAAATGAAAAGTTATATTGAAAAGAACAGATGCAACTTTTGATTTTAAAAATGTTTCTCTTGGTGAAGAGAAGTGTCTTTCCCAAAAAAATAGCAGTTGGGAATATTCAGACGTCTAGATTAAAAAATTCAGACTTCTGAACTAGATTGAAACGCAAACAGCAAGAAAATAGGCTATTTTTGGCCTTATTCAGATATCTGAATATTTTCGTTCAGACGTTTGAATATTGTGAAAACAATATTCATTTTTTAGACGTCTGAATGAATGGTTTCAGACGTCTGAATTTGCTCTATTGGGCATGTATGAACATGTGTGTGCATGTGTGTATATATGTCTATATATATATATCATTTAAGGAGAGATTTTAACAAATTTCTAAGCAAAGTTCAGACCCTAGACACACAATATACAACATTAAACATCTGTAGATGAATCTGCAATAAATCTCCTGCAAAGATGGTTAGTATACACATAACATTTTATATAGGTTGATTTTGATAGTAACATAGGGTGTCACTTCCTGTCAATGTAGCCGCTCTGCTCAAATGCTAGCCCAACCTTTTTTCTAAAGCAAGCCATCCCATCTCCTCTATAAAATCACGTCTATCCATTTTCATTCTTTTTATAAACACAGAAAAAATTAGAGTTTCAAAAATCCATAGCAATTTAAAGAAAAATCAAATAAATTCAAACTTTAAATATTTAGTCGTGATGTACCAATTTAGGGCTGTTTTGATGGGAGCGATTGTTTTTTAGCAAATGTCTTTAATGGTCATGAGTCGTTCGCCATTAGGGTTCGACCGTTTGTAGAATAGAGGAGGATTTAGCATGGTTGTAGTTTGATTCGAGTTTTTCGTGGAAAGTAGCGGCTTTATGCAGAATTTGACAGGGTCCGGTTGTCGATTGGAGGTTGCGACATCAAGCTACAGTGCTCGCTTTTAGGTCCATTGCATTTCGATCGAGTAGGTTTTGGCCAGTGGTGAAGACGTCGTTGGGTCGAGCTCAGAAAGTGGGTTGTGTACACAGTTGGAGTTCGACGAGGTGGTGGAGGGATGATACGTGTGCATGCACGGGAATGCGCAAGGTTGGGTTCCTGGTGCTTCAATTGGTTTGGGGGAAAAGGATGCGAAGTAGGCTGAACTTTCTTTTGTGGGCTAGGTAATCTATTTGAGTGATGATTAAAGTTATTTATATATGAATTGTTAATTTAAATTTCCAATTCTTATAAATTCCATAACACGATCGTTTTAGGTCCTAATCCAACGTGGTTAGTCGCGTTGAGTTCGTATTAGAAAGGTCTTTGCTATGGAACTAGTTTGGTTGAATTTAGAGCTTTTAGAATTTTCAGTTAAATTAATCAGAATCAGAATGCGACAGCGACAACAAAAATAAAAGGCGAGTGTTTTATAGTGCCCACAAGTACTATACTATTTTTATCCTAATTAAATTTGAAATTATGAAGTGATATAAATTTATTGGTCATTATTTGATAAATTTAATTGTCATTGGAGTAACTATTAAATATTAAAATTGATAATTAGATTTGAAATTGGAATAAAATACCCGATACTGATAACTATGAAATTATTGTGGATTATATTGTCTATTTGTATGATTGATTGTGATGGATTCCAATTGACGATATTTGGATGATTGGATGTTTATTTATTTTATATATCCTGTTATCACCTGGTAAATTATTTACAGTATATAAAACTGTAAATTTAATTATTTCAAATAAATTAAGAAATAGATTGAAATGATATACCTATGACACTTTTATTTGGATTGAAATGATATATATATATATCCGTTTTTGAAATTAAATTGAAACAACTGAGCACTTGGCCATAGGATATAAAATAATATACGGACACCAGATTGGTTAAATTAAATGATTGTAAAGTTTCCGATTTGAAATTATTTAAATGATTTGATTTAATGGAGTAAAAATCAAATTATTTTCGAACTTGAGCTCGAAATGTTAAAAGTTTAATTTTGTAATCGAAATTGTTTAAATAATCGAAGTTGAGATTTTAAAGTTATAATCGAAATATGATTTGAACTTCGACAATTGATTTGTTTTAAGAGGATTCGAAATTTCATTCGAACTTTAAAATTTTTCTAAGTAAAGATAATTTAATTGGATATATAGATTTAGACTCAATAATGGAATTTGGTTTAGGTTAAGAATCTTAATTTGAAAATTGAAGTGTAATTTGAATCCAGCGATTTTAATCGATATAAATCGAAATGGTTTAAAATTGAGAATTGAAATTAATTCAGATTGGAATTGAATTGAATTAATCCGAATTAAGATCGAAATTGAATGAAGTTGGAACTGAAATTGAAATTGATTTGAATATAAACTGGAATCCAAGTTAATTCGAATTGAAATCGGAATTGAATCAATGTTTTGAAAATTGAACTCGGAAGAGATAAAAATCAAAATGGAAATTTAAAAGTGATTTGAACTAGAAACTTGGAAATTGAATCAGTTTGACTTTGAAACCATTTTCAAACAAATTATTTTGATATTAACTACTTAAATTTATCTTTCTAGATATTCAAATCGTTTTGGATTTTCCAAACGATTTTGCTATATAAACCATTTTAATACTTAAAACTATTTTATATCAAACTACTTTAACCCTTTTAAACTATTTTAATTATTAAACTATTTTAAAATTATTTGAACTATTTTCTAAAAACTCAAAATGGTTAAAGGAATGTTTATATTTAAATCTCAAATTCAAATATGTATTGGGTTAAAATGAAGTTATAATCTAAATTGAAATTCGAAACGATTTTGGAAGCGAAATCGAAATATTGAGACGAAAATGATTTTTGAAGTGAAATGGTATATTTTGAGTAAATATGATGATTTCGAAATGGATTTGGTTTTGAAATGAATACGATATTTTATTATCCGCTATGAACTGTTTTCGAAATGTAAAGGTACCCATCGGTGTGTAAAATGACGTTTGGTTGTTAAAGAGGCCAGGGCCGGATATGGGTATACTCTCTGTTGATGCCGGAACCACTTTAACAATTGTGTACGTGGAGTGATGATCCAAAGCAAAGTGGTTGGATTTGGCGTTATTTGCTGGATTTGAAGAAAGAGAACGATGATGTATTAGCCTGGCACTTGTGCCAATTTGAAATGACTAAAAAGTAGCCGTACCGGCAAAGTTGGTTAGCTACCCTGAGCGAATGCACTTCTTCGTATTACCATCATTTATATTGTGATTGATTGGTGTGCACATTCCCATTTTGTGGGAGTTTTGGACTCATTGAGTGATCATGGCTATGATGTGTTACCACCGGTCGGGAAGGGTAAATTGGTAGTATCCTACCTTGGGCATTTCCAAACGTGCCTTGTCATACCTTTATCCCTATACGAGACCAATATGATTTTGGTTTAGTGTTTTCGTATCACGGTGCATCCCTATCCACCAACCGTTTACTAGTGTATTATATGCAAACTATACGACAATGCTTAAAACGCATTAAAGGGGATCAATATAAAGGCTTAACGCTAAGAAAAATATTTATTTTATTGATTGGACATTATATATGAAGCGTATTCTACTATGTATAAAGATTTTGACGGATCCTTAAGAGATAGAAATCCCATAACATCTCTTGAGTTATTGCACACACATTATACATTAGATAGGAGTTGTGAAATCATGTAAATATCTTTAGTGCTATTACACTCATGTTATATGTGTTATTGATTTAACTTACATAGCTTTAGTTTAGCCCTTACTCGAGTGTTTAGTCTTTTCATTATGCTGGGGTTAGTCTTAAGTTTTTCATCTTATTGAAGATTTATTTTGGAGGACGAAGATGAAGATTTGATATATTATTAATATATTATCCCTGCATCATGTTGTCTACTGCATTACTTTATTTATCCCTGATGTATATATAACTTTGATAAATGTTGTATAGATTATAATCAAATGAATAATATCGATAGCTTCATGAACTGTTTATTTGATAATTATATTTTATTGTTCTGCTATGAGATTCTATATTCGTTTCTTCTTCTGTTCTTATTTTTCTTAATTAACCCCATTGATTATCTATAATCCGGATTTTTTAAGTTGGACATGTGTGGATAATTGTCGATTTAAACCTTCTGAAATTTGGTTTGTCACAGTTGGTATCAGAGCATTGGTTTAGCGATAAACTTGGGTTTGTGGTGTAACTCATTAGAGATATAGCCAGTAGTACCCTAGAATGGGTTTGAATGTGTGTGTATATATATATATATAAGCATGTATTTTTTAGTGAATATAAAAAAATATTTTATATTATGTTGGTTGATTTGTTGAGTGGCTTATGGATTCTGGTCAATAGAGTAATTAACGTTATTGATAGGGATCTCTAAACACTAGAACAAAATAATACGACATTTGAAATTGGGTTAATGGAATAATTTACCCTGATTTTATTTTATATGTAAAGGAATAATTTTCAAAAATTATTATGGTATATATAATGTATTTGGTGGTTAGGAACGATAATATTGGTTATTATCATTAATTAGTTATTACGCCTTAACAAAAGCTGTTTATTATAAAATAAGCAATGATAATACATTTGTGAAATATTTTAAGGAAGTGAAATTTTGAGTATAATTTATAAATGTGACTTATAAATTAAAATGGATCTAAATTTAGAAGTTTTGAATCTAAGTCTCGAAGATTTTGAAATGTGTTTCAAAGTATTTCGGAGAAAATAATTATGATAGTATTATTTTGGAAGTATTTTGAACAAAAATATTTAAAAATGGTTTTTAAAGAGATAAAAGTACTGAACTCACTTCAATCGTTGGAAAATAATTTCGACGATGATCGGGACATCATCGGTGTTCATTCTCGAGTTTCTGAGTGATGGATTGCTACCTTAATGGTTTGCTAATGGAGTTTTGTTTTAATAAATGAGTTTTGATTTCAAGAAATTTTAAAATTTGATTTTATATAAAAGTGAGATATGTGTGTGCATATATATATATATATATTTATATTTATATATATAATTTCAAATTGATTTGAAAATAAACTGGGTGTTAAGATTCTGAAATCTGCTATCTAAGTTTGTGAAATAAATAAAGATAAGTTTTGAACTTATAAATTTGAGAAATGACATAGATAAGAAAAGAAATTATGGAATCGAGATAAGAGATTAAATTTAATTTAAGAAAAGTTAAATGAAGTGATTGAGGTAGCAGAATAAATTAGCGAAGTGAATAAATTAAGTGAATTGAATTGAACTAATAAAGTGAAATTTGGAAAGTTAGCCTAAGTGGGGATAAATAGGATAAATTTTGGAAATGGAATTTATTGAGATTTGAAATAATTAATGAAATGGGCAAAATGAACTAACTATTTTAATTAGTGAGTAAATATGGTTAGCAGATAAGGTTGATAAAATCCAATATTTAGAATTGGGAGATGAATTGAGTTAAATGGAATTGAATACGAATAAAAGTGGATACAAATTTAAGTGGTGAAGTGGTAATAAACACAAGAACTCTTGTATGAAAATGTTTATAATTGACTTAAGAAAATTTGATGTGACGCCCCACCCTGAGACCCACATTAACAAAGAGAATTACTGGGTAATTCTTTCTTCTAATGCGGAGAATAGGGCTGGTTAGGAGCGACCAATCTATAATCTTGTCTTAAACATCTACTAAATACGTTGATAAATGCTCCATGTTTTTTTCTATCTCTCATGGATCGACATATCCAATGCATTCTTAATACAAAAATATAGGTGGCTAATGGATCTATCAGAACAAAATACAATAACAGAATGCATATAACATCACATAACAATAATCATCGTATATATATACATTGATACATCCCAGTATTATACAGACTAATACACAAAAAGTGGTATCAATACCATATTATATACATCTAATCAAATACATATCAGAGTCAAGCGGAAGGAGATATAAACTACAAAAAAGTGCTAAATTGATATCCAAGTAGTTGCATCAAAGCTAAGTCCCGTAACTGATAGCTAACCTGAAACTACTCGATCCGACCTGAGTACAAAATACACATGTCAGTCTAGCTAAAACAATCAGTTAATGAGGATAGACGATAATATGAAGCATAAGATGCAAGATGATAATTCTTCTCGAATGAGAAGAGGCAACTGAAAGAATATAACCCATGACTTAAGCGAGCTAATGACACTTAAGTATACAAAGACCTCAAAAGAGGTAAAATTAACTATAACACTCAAATAATATAAACAATCGCTGATGATAATATCCAATTCAAAACTCATAAAACTCAATAGATTTTTATAATCCCAATATAGAAATCACCATAAAATGTAACGACCCATAATTTTTGTCGTTAGATTTTGAACATTTAATTCATTTTAAATGTTGAATTTAAATTATAATTTGATTTTGAAATAAAAAGATTTTGGTTAAATTAATAAAATAAGTTATAATTTCAAATATGATAATTAAATTGAAAGTTGTTTAGATAATAAAATTTTAATGCAAGTGAAAGAGTTTTTATTTCTTATCGTGATGAAATAAGAATGTATGAGTTGTAAATAATCCAGAATGGAGTGCTATTAATATAAACTTAAGTTGGATGATGAACTCGAAATGAGAATAGGGATTTGATTTAATAATTGCAATGAAATAAGAATGTTTGGATTGTGAGATTCTGTTATTGTTTAGTTCCTTCTTTCTTCTGTCTTCTTTCTTTTTCCTCAACAATCTGTCTTTTCTGGCACTTTATCATCGTCATATTATACTATGGAGTATTTTGTGTCGATTTTCGAGGGTCGAGAAGGGCGGGTCGTGACATTTGGTATCAGAGCCAGGTTGGCGATAACCTTGGCTCTGGTAGGGAAATTACTCATTTAATAGAGTCAATAGTACTCTATAATGAGTTGAGTGTATTAATAGCTATGAGAGCGTACTCGTTAGTGAATAGAAAAATTGTTTTTATACTTTGTTGACTTACCGGTTGAGTGTTTACGAATTCTGGTCGGTACGGAAAGTCCAACCGTATCGATAGGGTTTCTAAACTCTTAAACAAGATAAACCGACATAGTATTGTTTTTAAAGCGGGTAAATGGAATAATTTTACCCAAAATTATATTTTTATATAAAAGAAATAATTTTCCTGAAATTATTATATAAATTTGATTGTTTGGATGTGGATATCTTAATCAAATAAGAATCTAAAATTTGATCTAAAATTTGAAATGGTTATAACCAAATAAAATTCTATAAGTATAAATGATAGAAAGAAGAATAACTAAATTTGAATTAAACCAGAATATGAATCTCAAATTTTTTGAAAAGGATTTTAAATGAATTTAAATAAAAGGTTTGGGAATTTAAATCCTGGGAATGTTTGAAATGTTTTCCAAAGTGTTTGAAGGCAATGATGGTGTATTATTTTGGGAAATATTTTTGAATGGAAATTGTTTTAAAAGGAATTTATGGGAGTGAGGAAGCACTGAACTCACTTCCATCGCTGGAAAATAATCACGATGATGATGGCCACATCATCAGGATTCATTTTCGAGTTTCTAAAGTGATGGATTGCTACCCTGGTGATTGGTTATGATATTTGTTTGGACTTATTGGGTATAATAGTGGTTTTAGAAATTTTAGAAGGAAATTTTGTTTGGTAAAACCAAGTGTTTTGGAATTCGAAGATTTGAATTGATATACCAAATGGGAATGTGTTGATTCTTATTTCAAAATGGTTTTGGAATAAAACCAGGCAATTGGATTCTGGAAACTCTATTTAAAAATAATGTGTAAAGTTAAAATGAATCAATTATTGAACGTATAAAATGAAATTGATTTAAATACTAAGGGAAAATGAAATTTTTAATCCTGGATTTAAATTTTAACTTGAGTACATGGTATTGAATAAAATATGTTAGAATTTAACTTAGGATAAGCTAATAAATTGGAATTTAAATTGAATTAAATGGAATCTAAAATTGAAATGTAAAATGATTATAATTGTGTAATGAAATTTTATACCCTTAAGCTATTAAGTGATATATATTTATATATATAATCTGGAATTGTGATTATAAGATGTAAATGGATTAAAATTAGCAATATAAGCTTTTAAGTAAATAATTTGGTGAACTTTATAATAGGGAATGATATTGTAAAACCAAAATAAAATGGTTGAATGATATGGTAAATTGAAAATTTAAATCCTAAATGGATGTTAAATGTGATAAGGCAAAGAAAAATATAAGATGTGAATGGACTTAAGTTAGTGAATAAGTTTTAAAACTTATATATTAGAAAGTAAATGTTAGTTTCTAACTAAGTAAGTTTGGGTAAGTAAATGAATTTAGTAGCATTTTTATACCTTAGCAAATTTCGAGGGCGAAATTTTTATAAGGGGGGAGGAATGTAACGACCCAGAATTTTGGTCATTAGATTTTGAACATTTAATTCATTTTAAATACTGAATTTGAATCATAATTTGATTTTGAAATAAAAAGATTTTGGTTAAATTAATAAAATAAGTTATAATTTCAAATATGGTAATTAAATTGAAAGTTGTTTGGATAATAAAATTTTAATGCAAGTGAAAGAGTTTTAATTTCTTATCGTGCTGAAATAAGAATGTATGAGTTGTAAATAATCCAGAATGGAGTGATATTAACATAAACTTAGGTTGGATGATGAACTCAAAATGAGAATAGGGATTTGATTTAATAATTGCAATAAATAAGAATATTTGGATTGTGAGATTCTGTTATTATTTAGTTCCTTCTTTCTTCTGTCTTCTTTCTTTTTCCTCAATAATCTGTCTTTTCCGACACTTAATCGTCGGCATATTATACTGTGGAGTATTTTGTGTTGATTTTCGAGGGTCGTGAAGGGCGGGTCGTGACATAAAACAACATACATATATAAGCCTTTCTCAAACTCAAGGATATAAGTAAATTCATCATATCAAAATTGGTGAAATCGAAAATCAAAAACTCATAAAAATTCTCTGGATTGGCCAAATCCCATTTGCATGCCGAAGTGATGCTTGTGCCATTCTCAGACGGCCGAAGCCTCTAACAAGGTCGCTAACACCTCCAAAAGCAATTCATCCTCATGACAAGGCCACTGACACCTCTCCGAGCTCTTTTGTCAGACCTAACAAGGTCGTTAACACCTCCCAAAGCAGTTTGTAACAACCCAGAATTTTAAACAATTTAATTTGGAAATATGTAATTAATTTTAAATATTTGAATGATGGTTTGACTTGAGTTTCAAATTTCAGAATGAATTTGACGATTAAGTTATAGAATTTAATCTATTGAAAGTTAAATAAAATTTTGAATCTTCAATTTTAAGCCGATTAAAAATATTTCAAAGGCTTGTAAAATTCATATTGATAATACTGAAGATAATAGAAGCTTCAGAATTGAATTTGGAAGTGAATTGTTCAGTTTTGAAATTAAATCGTTTGAATCGATATTTAAAAATAGCCGTCCGAGGCACAGTCTCAGAATTCGACGAAACCAGTTCCATTGGGTCCGTAATATTGAATTATTCTCGGATTTCAAATTTCGTATTTTTCGGAGTTTATATGTGAGCACACGGTGAGTAAACGCATTGAAATCGAATCGAATTCAATTTAAATTTAAATTTAAAATAAAAGACAGCATCCCTAACCTCAAGCCTAAAATCACTCCTTCGATCACGCCTAGTATCACGCCAGAGATCGTGTAAGCATGCCGAGACCCATTTTTAAATACTCCTCTCCCCCTTCACTCTCGTTCAAAATCAATTCACAGAAAAATAAAATAAAAAAAATGGTGCCGCTTCTTTCTCGAGTTTGAAGCTACCCTCCAGTTCAACTCACCAAAACAAACCGAACCACCCCTTTTTCTTCTCTTCTTTCTTCTCCACATTTTGGAATAACAGAATGGCCGGAGCCTAGTTCAAATCGAAATATATATATATATATATATATATATATATATATATATAATGATTTAACAACGGCCGAAGCCCTAAATTGAAATCGCGAGGCGCGTGCTTGCGTATGGGAGAGGGAGGTGACGCGATTTGGGCTGTCGCGATTCATGGGGGTCGCGGTCAAAATCGTGGTGCCGTGAAATCAGTTAGGGGTTTCGCGTGAGGCGTGGAGTAGGTGGATGCGACTGGAAATGGGGGCGAATTCATGATGGCTGTTGTCGTGGGATTCGCGAGGTAAGGGACGACGGCACGCAGTCAGGTGAGGCACGAGGCGGCGATGCCGCGATGGAGTGGGTACTCGCGGCAACGAGGCGCGCGCGTAGGAGGGGGCTGAAACAGTAAGGTATTGATTTAATTTTTTTTTCCTCTGATTTGATATTTAAGTATATGCAGTAGAGATTGAAAAAAAAAGAAGAGTTATTCATTTCTGTTATTAACATACAAGAAAATCTGTACAGACAAAGAGATTTGTGTGAAATTTAATTATTAGTTTAAATTAAACTTTTGGGTTAATTGAAAATAACGAATGGTTTTGAATTTAAGTTTTGTTAAATCAAATTATTAAAAAGAAATTGTTTGAAAGCCAAAAACAATTTATTAAAAAGGGATTTAGTTTTAAAATTGTAACCTTTAGTTAAACAAATTTAATTAAAGAAAATCAGTTTGAATTTTTAATTTTTAGTTTAAAATAAAAATCATTAGCTTGAGATTTAAATAATTAGTTGGATAAATTTAATTTAAGGGTAAGTTAATTAAATCTATTTAAGAAGAAAATTAGTTTTAAAATTAAATTGTAGTTGAATAAAATTATTAAAGGAATTGTTTAGAACAAAACCATTGAATGAATCAAAATTATCAAATGAAAATTTATTATTCGATCTGTTCGAATATTACTAAATTGTGTAAATATTTATACAAGGTATAAATCAAGAAAATCGAGTCAAGATGGAAATGGATTGCTAATAAAAGCTAAGGTGAGAACTTCTCACTCAAAAAAATTTATAAGTTGGATTTGCAGTTATTTATTGGTTGCTATATTGGTTGTGATATTAGATATAGTAGGATATATCTATATATATAGGAATATATATATTGGCATATGTATATATTGCAGTTGATTGATTTCCCGCATTGTATAGCGGATGAGACCCTATTGCGCCGTTAGTAAGCGGATAATATTTTTATAAAATCCCATATACCGCGATATTCTACCTCGAAGTGGAATCGGTATTGTGCTAATGTCTGTGGATGCAGGGAAACAGGTTAGAGGGATCCAACTGGATTCCTCACAAATATTTATTTGATTTTAGATATTGTGATATTTGATTGTTTATCATATCAATATATGATGTTTGAAAATCGTGATTGACTATTTGATGTGTTGCATCATCGGATCCAATTTTGAAGTTTAAAAATAACGATTTTGATTTTTAAGGGATTTCTAAAGTGATTTTTGAAAGTATACGTTTATAAAATATTTTTTTGAATTGATTCATCTTAAATAAATAAACGTTATAATTTTAATATTATGAAAATTATGATTTTTGAGAAATACAGTTAAAAGTTGATTTTCGAAAATATGGGGATTAATGATTTTATAAAATAGTTTAAACTGGAATTTCTGAATTTTTTATAAAAAGTTTAAAAATAGGATTTATGAAATTTGATTATTTTATAAATCAAAATGATGAAATTATAAATGAGTTCAAAGACGTTTTAAAATAGTAATATAAATTGTTTTATATTAAAAGATTTATAAATTGATATTTATAAATTAAAAATATTTGAAGTGTAAAACGAGCTTTTATAAGTGTTAGAATGAATTGTGAACGAATTTCATAAATAAATGAAATTATAGAATTATAACGGTGAAGCTATAAATGGAACATTATAAATAAAATTTGTAAAGTTATTTAGGGAATAGATTTGGATAAATAATTGAATCTTATAAGTTATAAGATTTATAATTATGAAGTTTAAAGAAACGATTTTTGCAAACAAATAAATTCTAAGTATTTAACTTATAATATGGACTTTCGGTATACAATTGAATTATAAATCGAATAGGTTAATACAGGAAATTTATAAGAGGAAGTGTTATAAAACAAAATGAATAGAAATGATAAAATTTGTTAACAAGTATATTCACGTTTTTGAATAGTGAATAATATGTTAAAGAAATGTTTTGGATGTGATGTTTTAAATAGAATTAAAACGATCTAAAGATGTTTTAAAATGTATTAACTATCGAAACCATAGATTTCAACATTCATTGTTGAAATAGATGTTTTCGAGAAATAGAAGGAAATGGTAGATTATAACACTGTTGTTATATTAGATGATTTCCGAAAGGAAATGTTTTGTATAGTATCGGGATTTATATATCTATTTTAATTTCGAATCCCTATACTAGTGATTTTGGGTTGTCGTAACGATGTTTTACGCAACATTCGTTTTGGCCCAAATAAATATGTTTAAGAGAATAATTTCCTTAAAGAATGAAATATATACTTAATTTCTATTAGAGTATATTGAATATTTTCCAAGTGTAGAAAATAAAAAGGCTTGTGAATTACTTATAAATAAATAAGTATGGAAATGTTTTTCCAATAATAAGTGAATATTTTGAATTTATCTTTTTGGAGATAAATTGAAAATGAATATTAGAAATCGAATGGAAATCGTATATTCATAAATATTTTGGAATGAAAATTCATTATGGAATTTATAATGGAAATGGGGGATTCGTTTAAAAACATAAATAAAAATAAATATTGATTTATTTTTGAAGTATTGAAAATATATATCTTGTAAAGATATTTTTGGAAAATAAATAATTTGGAAAATTATTTGGAATCTGGTGATGTTGTGCATATCTATTGATAGTTCAATAACCGCCTATCAATATTTACCTTTGAATAGGTATTTGTTGTGATTTGCTTGAAATTGGATGCCACACTTATTTTTTTTAAAAATAAGCGCTCACTATTCGGGTTAATCGGGAAAGGACCTTGGGGTCGTATAACCCATTCCGAATATGTGATACGTCGTTATAAATTGCATTTGAAGATCGGTGTTGAAGACCGGATATTTTAGAAAACGAAAGGGTTTCTTGTTGATTGTCTCTGCACTGGCTGATCCCCGGTATTGAGATCTCCATATATGATGGGAAATTCGGACGTGATTAGAGATTATCCGGATTGCAAGGACTTCTTTGTAAGTGCCTTCGGTTCTGTTCGATCCCGGAACAGACTTGTATGGATTGTATGTCTGACACTACAAATTGAGATATAAAGCCGATTTCTTTCAAATATATTTCTGTTGGTGGCGGAGAATTTATTCTCTTAGCTTAACACCCTTCTCTGAGACGTACGAGCTCAGAGGTTATATAGTTGAAGGTTATTAGCAATATATTCCCAATTTGGTAATGTGACATACTGAGTGTTGCTGTGAAGTGATCATTGTGTTGATTATTTGTGATAGGATCATTTGTTTGATCGTCTATCTTGGTGATCATCTCTATGATCATTTGTTGACCCAAAGCATGACTTTGTATAAAGCGTGTTTTTGTGGACGAAACTTCGTCGAGCCTCACACCCCGGAATGGTCAAAACAGGAAAGATGCAGCAAGGTTATGAGGGGTAGCTCCCTTTAGGGTATGTGCATTTCCTTTTGGAAAAGGGTGGTATCATGGTATGGAGCCCAGATACTTACTCATGTTGAAAACACTTTGATATGATTGTGTGATGACGGTGACGAGCGCTCGGTTAAAGGTCCCAAAGGACCGGGGGATGGCATACTCGTGTCAGTTGTTACCCAGTTAGGGGTAACCCGGCCTTGTGTTGGTAGAGATCCGGTTTGGTTCTCGGGGACGTCCATCCAGAGGCGTTCTCATGTGGCAATGGGAAGTTCCTTGGCCTGACCATTCGTTGGAAATCCAAAGAAACAATACGAGACCTGTACGGTTTTAGTTGTAGAACCTGCCATCTAATATGGTAGCTATAGTAAGCATACTATAATGGTACCTATGCTGGCTAAGATTTATATTCTACTTTCGAAATATCTTCTACACTATGCACTAATAATAATATCAAATGTTTCTTTTTAATACGTATCAAGCATCTTTGACTAACATAAGAAGAAATCTCCTCCAAGTCTGCGTTTGCATTGTGTGTGTGGCGGGAGGTCTTATGGTAGTCTCATTTTTAAAAGCATTGCGAATTGATTTTCAAAATATTCCTCTATTTTGATTTTAAAGAAAAATAAACTGTTTTTGAGTTTCCACACCAGTCTTGCTTATGCTAGGTGATATGTGATGGGGGGTTCTCGCTTCGCGGTTTGGTGGCGAATGGGAGACTTTTGCCCCCACACGTCCTCTTTACGGGGTTGGTTAGGCGAAGCCGTGACATTCGAAAGGGTGGCCGTAAAAGCAAGTTTGGGATATCAGTGTAAGCCACGGTGGGGCTGGGATGGTTGAAAAGCCTACCGGTTGTGACCGCTGACGGTATGGTCCTGACAATGTGGTATCAGAGCTTATGGTTAAGCGACGACCATGGTTCTGTTGGGTTTTACTCATTAGAGATAGAGTCAGCAGTACTCTAGAATAAGTCTGAGTGTAATAACAGATATGAGCGCGTATTTGTTAGTGAATATCAAATTGTTTTTGAATCGGGTAAATAAGATAATTTTGCCCAAAACTATTTTTGATAGAGAAGAAATGATTTTCTATGAATTATTATAATATATGGTTGCATGGTTGTTAATAATATTAAATTGTTATCATTATTATATGGAATTAAATAAGAAATAAAATGGATTGAATTCAAATAAACTAACTTGATAAATTATAAATTCTTAGACTAATGAATTGGAATTTGAATTGGTTAAATTAAAGTTTAGTTGTGAGCTAAATTTAAAGATGAATTTAAGTTTATATATAAATTCCAGTAAGTAAAAGAAATAAGTTGAAATTCCCTTTGTTATTAATTAAGTAAATTCGAGATGAATTGAATATGGAAATTGAAAATTGAAATGAATTAGTGAATGAAACTAATTTAATGTAGTAATCATATGAATTAGCAAATGAAAGTTAATCGATAGAATTCAATATTTAGAATTGAGAATTGAATTCAAATGGAATTGAAATGTAAAATTGAATGAGAATGGATATGTAACTTCAAGAGTGAAGTAAAAATGTATAAGAAGCATATGTTGAAAATTTTGTAATAGAATTGGAAAAATAGTTTAAATGTTGGAATTGGATATTATGGATAACAGGATATACAGGTGTATAAAGGAATTGGGATTCTGATTTTGAAGATAATTTAAATGGCTCGATAAAAAGGTACGTATTTGAATTTCAGTATGAAATTTGATGATTTTCTTCTCCAGCCACTTGGCTTTCTCTTTTCTTTTTGATTCTGAGGGGCCGTGGTGCCATTTTGTAGTCGTACCGAGCTAGCCGCGCAAAGGAGACGCTGGCGAAATTTTTCAGAAATTTTGGGTGTTAGAAAATTTTAAGAAATTTTGAAAGTTGAAATTTGAATTTAAAATTAAATTTGAATTGTTAGGTAAACTGTAACGACCCAGAATTTTTAGTAATTAAAATTTGAATATTTAATTAATTTTAAATATTTATAAGTGAATTTATAAGTCGAATAAATTTTTATTTGAATTATTGATTTAATTGAATAATTAAATCGATAATTTAAAATGTTAAATTATGAAAATAATTGAAAATTGAGTTAAATATGATTGAAAATGATTTGTAAAATTTTATTTTATCATATTGGAGTTAGAACGATATTTTAGAACTTTTAAAATTAAATTAAGAGTTAATTTGTGAAAATTGAATATTTTAATATTTAAATCGACTAGTGAAAATAGTCAATTTTTGAACAGTCTCAGAATTGAACGAAACCAGTTCCATTGGATCCGTAATAACTAGTTATTACCGGATTTCAATTTTCGTGTCAATCGGAGTTATCGTTTGATCGTGGCAGCTCGAAACGCATCGAATTATTTTTAATTTTAATTTGGCGAGTTAAAATAGCCATTTTTCAAAAAGTCTCGGATTTCGACGAAACCAGTTTCATCGGATCCGTAATGTGATATTATTGTAAGGTTTCAAATTTCAAGTCAATTGGATTTACCGTTTGTCCGGTACAAATTAAAACGCCTAGAAATCGATTTAAATCGGTTTAATTCAAATTGAACGTTTATAGCCATAACTCGCACAGATGTCCGAATTAGCTTTCGAAACCTGTTCCATTGTGTTCGAAACGCGGGGTAAACCCTAGGAACGTCAGTTTCGGCGCGTAAATCGGAGTTCGGAATTTCCGGATTGAATAGTGTTTGAGAAAACTCTATAAATAGACCAAAATTATCACAAAAAATAAGAAAAATAAAAGGCTAGGGTTTCATCATGTTCAGACCGGCCGCCACTTTCAAAACGAAAGGCTGAAAACTTCTCCTCTTCCTCCCTTAAATTCTTCTAATCCATTCATCGATTCAAAAAGTGTTCAACATCAAAGTTGAAGAGTGAAATGAGATCTTTAAATCTATACGGTAGAGATCTGAAATGGTGGAGTGTAGGAGCTTCATATTGCTCGCGTTTGGGCCGATGTTGCGCACGAATTCCGAGATCTACAGAGGGCCGAGCTTCATGGGGATGGAGCCGAGCATGGAGCATGTGGGAGGCATTCGAATGAGGGTAGTTTGATGAAGTTTCGTCAAGTGTTGGAGTTGAAAATTTAAACCCTAATTTATTGAGATGGGTTCTTGCGTGCTGTAACGTGAGGTGGGGGAGAGGAACACGCGTAGGAAGGAGAAGTTAAAAACCACGGCCACGATTTGGCATGATGGAATCAACGGCTTAGATGAAGAAGGTTAAAATATAAAAGGAAATGTTGTAATTTATATATATATAAATTCGTAAAACTTCAAAAATGTATATCTTTTTCATACGATGTCGAAAACGCGCGAAACCAGTTGCGTTGGAATCATATAGACGAGCACTACGCGATGGAGATGGATTGAAGTCGTTTGGAGTTAGTGAGAATTTTGGGTAAAATTAAACGTCCGTTTAATTTTATTCGAAATAAATCGCTAAAACGGAATTTAAAACCAAGGTGAGAACTTCTCACTCAATCGAATCAGTTTCGATTTTATTTTAAATAGTTAGATTTAAAATATTTGAATGCATGTTTGAATGTTGATTGATATCTATTGATTGTTAAAATAGACATTATACGCCGTTAGTAAGCGGATGTTATTTATTAAAAACATATACCGCGAATATTTCATAAACAGTGAAATTGGTATTATATATAATAGCAATATATATATATTGGCATATGTATATATTGGAGTTGTTGATTCCCCGCATTTTTTTGTTTAGCGGATGAGACCCTATTGCGCCGTCTATTAAGCGGATAATATTTTAAATCCCATATACCACGATAATTTCGTACTGGAGCGAAATTGGTATTGTGCTAATGTTTGTGGATGCAGGAAAACAGGTTGGAGGGATCCAACTGGATTCCTCAACAGTTTTTATTTGATTTCAGATATTTTGATATTTGATGGATTATCATATCGATATATGATATCGTTGTTGTCGTGATTGACTATTTGGTATGTCGCATCATTAGACCAAATTTTGAAACTTTAAAATGATTTTTAAAGTGATTTTTGAAAAGTATACGTTTTATAAAATAATTTTGGAATCGATCCATTTTAAATAAATAAACGTTATAATTTTTAAAGCTATAAAAATTATGATTTTTGAGAAATATAGTTAAAAACTGATTTTTGAGAATATGATGCTAATGATTTTATAAAATAGTTTAATCGGGATTTTTGAATTTATTGTGAAAAGTTTAAATATAGGATTTATAAAATTTAATTATTTTATAAATCAAAAGGATGAAATTATAAAGGAGATTAAAGATGTTTTGAAAGAATAATATAAATTGATTTATATGAAGAGATTTATAAATTGATATTTATAAATTAAAACATTTGAATTATAAAACGAGTTTTTATAAGGGTTTGAATGAAGTGAAAATGAATTTAATAATTGAATGGAATTTATAGAATTTTAAACAGTGAAGTTATAAATGGAATTTTATAAACAGTAGGTTTATAAAATTTATAAAGTCATTAAAAGAATGGTTTTGGATAAATAATTGAATCTTATAAGTTATAAGATTTATAATTATGAAGTTCAAAGGAACGATTTTTGTGAACGAATAAATTATAAGTATTTAACTTATAATATGAACCTTTGTTTTATAATTGAGTTATAAATCGAATAGGAAAAAAAGGAATTTATAAAAGGAAGTTGTTATAAATAATTAGAAATGGAATTTATAAACGTTGTTTTATAAATTCGCAAACGACTTATTTTGATAAGAAAATTGTTGAAACCTATTAATGGAGTTATATTCACGTTTTTGAACTGTGAATAATCCTTTGAAATAAAATGAATAAAAGGGATAAAATTTGTTAACATAGTATATTCACGATTTTGAATAGTGAATAATACGTTAAAGAAATTGTTTAGAATGTGATATTTTAAATAGAATTAAAACGATCTAACGATGTTTTAAAATGTGTTGAGATTCGAAACCATAGATTTCAACATTTATTGTTGAAATAGACGTTTTCGAGAAATAAAAGGAAATAGTGGACTATAACATTGTTGTTATAGTAAATGATTTCCGAAAGGAAATGTTTTGTATAGTATTGGGATTTATATATCTATCTTAAAAATTCGAATCCCTATACTAGTGATTTTGGGACGTCGTAACGATGTTTTACGCAACATTCGTTTTGGCCCAAATAAATATGTTTAAGAGAATGATTTCCTTAAAGAATGAAATATATACTTAATTTCGATTGAAGTATATTGAATATTTTCTAAGTGTTGAAAATAAATAAAATTTGTGAATTACTTATAAATAAATAAGTATGGGAAATGTTTTCCTATATAAAGTGAATATTAGAGAATTTATCTTTTTGAAGATAAATTGAAATGAATAATTGAAATCATATATTCATAGATATTGTGAAATATAAATTCACTATGGAATTTATGAATAGAAAGTGGAATTTGTTAAAAAAATAAATATTGATTTATTTTTGAAGTGTTGAAAATATATATCTTGTAAAGATATTTTGGAAAATAAATAATTTGGAAAATTATTTGGAATCTGGTGATGTGTGCATATCCATTGATAGTTCAATAATCGACTATCAATATTTCCCTTTGAATGGGTATTTGATGTGATTTGATTGAATTTGAATGCCACACTTATTTTTGAATAAGCGCTCACTATTCGGGTTAACCGGGAAAGGACCATGGGGTCGTATAACCCATTCCGAATATGTGATACGTCGTTGTGAATTGCATTTGAAGATCGGTGTTGAAGACCGGATCTTTTTGAAAGCGAAAGGACAACTCGTCGATTGACTCTGCACCGAGTAGCTACGGTATTGAGTTCTCCCTATGTGATGGGAAGTCCGGACGTGATTAGAAATTATCCGGATTGCAAGGACTTCTTTGTAAGTGCCTTCGGTTCTGTTCGAGCCCGGAACAGACTTGTATGGATTGTATGTCTGACGTTACAAATTGAGATATAAAGCCGATTTCTTTCAAATATATTTCTGTTGGTGGCGGAGAATTCATTCTTTTAGCTTAACACCCTTCTCTGAGACGTACGAGCTCAGAGGTTATATAGTTGAAGTTATCAGCGATATATTCCCAATTTGGTAATGTGACATGCTGAGTGTTGCTGTAAATGATCATTGTGTTGATTATTTGTGATAGGATCATTTGTTTGATCGTCTATCTTTGTGATCATTTCTATGATCATTTGTTGACCCAAAGCACGGCTTTTGTATAAAGTGTGTTTTTGTGGACGTGACTTCGTCGAGCCTCACAAACCGGTAATGGTCGAAACAGGAATTGTGCGGCAAGGTTTCCAGGGATCGCTTCCCTAGGGTATGACCATTCCTTCTGGAAAAGGGTAGTATCATGGTATGGAGCCCAGATACTTACTCATGTTTAAAGCACTTTATGATTGTGTGATGATGGTGACGAGCGCTCGGTTTAAAGGTTCCAAAGGACCGGGGGTGGTATATCTGAGGGTTTGTAATATCCCTTGGGAAAAGGGATTCCCGGCTTTGTTTAGCGGAGAACGGTGGTTCTCGGGGCGTCCTTCCAGAGGCGTTTCCATGTGGCAATGGGAAGTTCCTTGGCCTGACCATTTGTTGGAAGATCCATTCTTCAAATACGAGCCTTGTACGGTTTTAGTTGTATAACCTGTCATGGAATATGGCGGTAACCCGCTATTGAACATGGTAGCTATAGTAGGCATAGTTCGAAATGTCTATGTCGGCTAAGATTTATATCTTTATTTTCGAAATGAATTTTTCCTACACTATGCACTAGTAATAATATCAAATGTTCTTTTAAATGCGTATCAAGCATCTTTGACTATCATAAGGAGAAATCTCCTCCGATTCTGCGTTTGCATTGTGTGTGTGTGCGGGAGGCCTTATGGTAGTCTCATTTTTAAAAGCATTGCGAATTGAAATAAAAATATTCCTCTATTTTGATTTTAAAGATAAATAAACTGTTTTGAGTTCTCACACCAGTCACATGACTGACTCGGAGTTTATTGTTTTCCTTCCTAAACTCTGGGTGCCCACCAATTTCCACACGGGCAGTCAAGAGTTAGGTTTATCAGGATATTCTGGATATTCTGGAATTGCTGGAGGCAAGCTGGATGGCATGGCGTATTACTAGTATATAGTATTTCTTTTTCCGCTGCACTGTTTGTTGTTGTTGTTGTTGTACACTCTGATGATATGATGTAATGATGATATGATGTAATGAAATGTATAAAATGTAATAACTGATATAGTTCTTTGTTTAAAGATTATTCATTTATCTATTATATGTTGTTCCGCTGCGAATTGTGAGATTCTGATGTTGTTCTGCTGTTTCCCGTTCCGCTCTATGTTCTCTATTCTCTTTTTCTTCTATTTTAAAAAATTTCTTTTTTCTATTTTCTCTCCTCCCTATTTTCTATCTTCTTATCTCTTTTTTATCTTTTTCTCTCTTCTTCTTTGTCTTTCTCTTTCTTAAAACCCTCAGTGTTCGGTTTTCCGTCGTTCGATTACGCGGCAGTCGATAAAGTGAGTATCGATGTTGAATTTTCGAAAGACGAAGAATCGGGTCTTGACATAAACAATATTGTTTGAAACTTATAATTGGAATTGGAAAGCTAGTTGAAATGATAATGAATCTCTAGTAAAAAGATTTAGGTTAGTAAGTTGATAAAATTATTTGAATTGTGAAAAATAGTAGACGGGATAAGGGCATTCTTCTTAACTTGTAATTTCGGGATGAAATTCTTTTAAGGAGGGAAGATTGTAACGACCCAGAATTTTAAACAATTTAATTTGGAAATATTTAATTAATTTTAAATATTTGAATGATGGTTTGACTTGAATTTCAAATTTCAGAATGAATTTGACGATTAAGTTATAGAATTTAATCTATTGAAAGTTAAATAAAATTTTGAATCTTCAATTTTAAGCCGATTAAAAATATTTCAAAGGCTTGTAAAATTCATATTGATAATACTGAAGATAATAGAAGCTTCAGAATTGAATTTGGAAGTGAATTGTTCAGTTTTGAAATTAAATCGTTTGAATCGATATTTAAAAATAGCCGTCCGAGGCACAGTCTCAGAATTCGACGAAACCAGTTCCATTGGGTCCGTAATATTGAATTATTCTCGGATTTCAAATTTCGTATTTTTCGGAGTTTATATGTGAGCACACGGTGAGTAAACGCATTGAAATCGAATCGAATTCAATTTAAATTTAAATTTAAAATAAAAGACAGCATCCCTAACCTCAAGCCTAAAATCACTCCTTCGATCACGCCTAGTATCACGCCAGAGATCGTGTAAGCATGCCAAGACCCATTTTTAAATACTCCTCTCCCTCTTCTCTCTCGTTCAAAATCAATTCACAGAAAAAAAAATAAAAAAAATGGTGCCGCTTCTTTCTCGAGTTTGAAGCTACCCTCCAGTTCAACTCACCAAAACAAACCGAACCACCCCCTTTTCTTCTCTTCTTTCTTCTCCACGTTTTGGAATAACAGAATGGCCGGAGCCTAGTTCAAATCGAAAATAATAATATATATAATGATTTAACAACGGCCGAAGCCCTAAATTGAAATCGCGAGGTGCGTGCTTGCGTATGGGAGAGGGAGGTGACGCGATTTGGGCTGTCGCGATTCATGGGGGTCGCGGTCAAAATCGTGGTGCCGAGAACTCAGTTAGGGGTTTCGTATGAGGCGTGGAGTAGGTGGATGCGACTGGAAATGGGGGCGAATTCGTGATGGCTGTTGTCGTGGGATTCGCGAGGTAAGGGACGGCGGCGCGCAGGTCAGGTGAGGCACGAGGCGGCGATGCCGCGATGGAGTGGGTACTCGCGGCAACGAGGCGCGCGCGTAGGAGGGGGCTGAAACAGTAAGGTATTGATTTAAATTTTTTTTTCTCTGATTTGATATTTAAGTATATGCAGTAGAGATTGAAAAAAAAAAGAGTTATTCATTTCTGTTATTAACCTACAAGAAAATCTGTATAGACAAAGAGATTTGTGTAAAATTTAATTATTAGTTTAAATTAAACTTTTGGGTTAATTGAAAATAACGAATGGTTTTGAATTTAAGTTTTGTTAAATCAAATTATTAAAAAGAAATTGTTTGAAAGCCAAAAACAATTTATTAAAAAGGGATTTAGTTTTAAAATTGTAACCTTTAGTTAAACAAATTTAATTAAAGAAAATCAGTTTGAATTTTTAATTTTTAGTTTAAAATAAAAATCATTAACTTGAGATTTAAATAATTAGTTGGATAAATTTAATTTAAGGGTAAGTTAATTAAATCTATTTAAGAAGAAAATTTAGTTTTAAAATTAAATTGTAGTTGAATAAAATTATTAAAGGAATTGGTTTAGAACAAAACCATTGAATGAATCAAAATTATCAAATGAAAATTTATTATTCGATCTGTTCAAATATTAATAAATTGTGTAAATATTTATACAAGGTATAAATCAAGAAAATCGAGTCAAGATGGAAATGGATTGCTAATAAAAGCTAAGGTGAGAACTTCTCACTCAAAAAAATTTATAAGTTGGATTTGCAGTTATTTATTGGTTGTTATATTGGTTGTGATATTAGATATAGTAGGATATATCTATATATATAGCAATATATATATATATATATGTATATATTGGCATATGTATATATTGCAGTTGATTGATTTCCCGCATTGTATAGCGGATGAGACCCTATTGCGCCGTTAGTAAGCGGATAATATTTTTATAAAATCCCATATACCGCGATATTCCACCTCGAAGTGGAATGGGTATTGTGCTAATGTCTGTGGATGCAGGGAAACAGGTTGGAGGGATCCAACTGGATTCCTCACAAATATTTATTTGATTTTAGATATTGGGATATTTGATTGTTTATCATATCAATATATGATGTTTGAAAAGTCGTGATTGACTATTTGATGTGTTGCATCATCGGATCCAATTTTGAAGTTTAAAAATAACGATTTTGATTTTTAAGGGATTTCTAAAGTGATTTTTGAAAGTATACGTTTATAAAATATTTTTTTGAATTGATTCATCTTAAATAAATAAACGTTATAATTTTAATATTATGAAAATTATGATTTTTGAGAAATACAGTTAAAAGTTGATTTTCGAAAATATGGGGATTAATGATTTTATAAAATAGTTTAAACTGGAATTTCTGAATTTTTTATAAAAAGTTTAAAAATAGGATTTATGAAATTTGATTATTTTATAAATCAAAATGATGAAATTATAAATGAGTTCAAAGACGTTTTAAAATAGTAATATAAATTGTTTTATATTAAAAGATTTATAAATTGATATTTATAAATTAAAAATATTTGAAGTGTAAAACGAGCTTTTATAAGTGTTAGAATGAATTGTGAATGAATTTCATAATAAATGAAATTATAGAATTATAACGGTGAAGCTATAAATGGAACTTTATAAATAAAATTTGTAAAGTTATTTAGGGAATAGATTTGGATAAATAATTGAATCTTATAAGTTATAAGATTTACAATTATGAAGTTTAAAGAAACGATTTTTGCAAACAAATAAATTCTAAGTATTTAACTTATAATATGGACTTTCGGTATACAATTGAATTATAAATCGAATAGGTTAATACAGGAAATCTATAAGAGGAAGTGTTATAAAATAAAATGAATAGAAATGATAAAATTTGTTAACAAGTATATTCACGTTTTTGAATAGTGAATAATATGTTAAAGAAATGTTTTGGATGTGATGTTTTAAATAGAATTAAAACGATCTAAAGATGTTTTAAAATGTATTAACTATCGAAACCATAGATTTCAACATTCATTGTTGAAATAGACGTTTTGAGAAATAGAAGGAAATGGTAGATTATAACACTGTTGTTATAATAGATGATTTCTGAAAGGAAATGTTTTGTATAGTATTGGGATTTATATATCTATTTTAATTTTGAATCCCTGTTCTAGTGATTTTGGGTTGTCGTAACGATGTTTTACGCAACATTCGTTTTGGCCCAAATAAATATGTTTAAGAGAATAATTTCCTTAAAGAATGAAATATACACTTAATTTCGATTAGAGTATATTGAATATTTTCCAAGTGTAGAAAATAAAAAGGCTTGTGAATTACTTATAAATAAATAAGTATGGAAATGTTTTTCCAATAATAGTGAATATTTTGAATTTATCTTTTTGGAGATAAATTGAAAATGAATATTAGAAATCGAATGGAAATCGTATATTCATAAATATTTTGGAATGAAAATTCATTATGGAATTTATAATGGAAATGGGGGATTCGTTTAAAAAAATAAATAAAAATAAATATTGATTTATTTTTGAAGTATTGAAAATATATATCTTGTAAAGATATTTTTGGAAAATAAATAATTTGGAAAATTATTTGGAATCTGGTGATGTTGTGCATATCTATTGATAGTTCAATAACCGACTATCAATATTTACCTTTGAATAGGTATTTGTTGTGATTTGCTTGAAATTGGATGCCACACTTATTTTTAAAAAAAATAAGCGCTCACTATTCGGGTTAACCGGGAAAGGACCTTGGGGTCGTATAACCCATTCCGAATATGTGATACGTCGTTATAAATTGCATTTGAAGATCGGTGTTGAAGACCAGATATTTTCGAAAACGAAAGGGTTTCTTGTTGATTGTCTCTGCACTGGCTGATCCCCGGTATTGAGATCTCCATATGTGATGGGAAATTCGGACGTGATTAGAGATTATCCGGATTGCAAGGACTTCTTTGTAAGTGCCTTCGGTTCTGTTCGATCCCGGAACAGACTTGTATGGATTGTATGTCTAACATTACAAATTGAGATATAAAGCCGATTTCTTTCAAATATATTTCTGTTGTTGGCAGAGAATTTATTCTCTTAGCTTAACACCCTTCTCTGAGACGTACGAGCTCAAAGGTTATATAGTTGAAGGTTATTAGCAATATATTCCCAATTTGGTAATGTGACATACTGAGTGTTGCTGTGAAATGATCATTGTGTTGATTATTTGTGATAGGATCATTTGTTTGATCGTCTATCTTGGTGATCATCTCTATGATCATTTGTTGACCCAAAGCATGACTTTGTATAAAGTGTGTTTTTGTGGACGAAACTTCGTCGATCCTCACACCCCGGAATGGTCAAAACAGGAAAGATGCAGCAAGGTTATGAGGGGTAGCTCCCTTTAGGGTATGTGCATTTCCTTCTGGAAAAGGGTGGTATCATGGTATGGAGCCCAGATACTTACTCATGTTGAAAACACTTTGTTATGATTGTGTGATGATGGTGACGAGCGCTCGGTTAAAGGTCCCAAAGGACCGGGGGATGGCATACTCGTGTCAGTTGTTACCCAGTTAGGGGTAACCCGGCCTTGTGTTGGTAGAGATCCGGTTTGGTTCTCGAGGACGTCCATCCAGAGGCGTTCTCATGTGGCAATGAGAAGTTTCTTGGCCTGACCATTCGTTGGAAATCCAAAGAAACAATACGAGACCTGTACGGTTTTAGTTGTAGAACCTGCCATCTAATATGGTAGCTATAGTAAGCATACTATAATGGTACCTATGCTGGCTAAGATTTATATTCTACTTTCAAAATATCTTCTACACTATGCACTAATAATAATATCAAATGTTTCTTTTTAATACGTATCAAGCATCTTTGACTAACATAAGAAGAAATCTCCTCCAAGTCTGCGTTTGCATTGTGTGTGTGGCGGGAGGTCTTATGGTAGTCTCATTTTTAAAAGCATTGCGAATTGATTTTCAAAATATTCCTCTATTTTGATTTTAAAGAAAAATAAACTGTTTTTGAGTTCCCACACCAGTCACATGACTGACTCGGAGTTTATTGTTTTCCTTCCTAAACTCTGGGTGCCCACCAATTTCCACACGGGCAGTTAATAGTTAGGTTTATCAGGATATTCTGGAATTCAGGAGTTGCTGGAGGCAAGATGGATGGCATAGTGTAATACTAGTATAGTATTTCTTTTTCCGTTGCACTGTTTGTTGTTGTACACTCTGATGTAATGAAATGTAATGTAATGTAATAACTGATATAGTTCTTTGTTTAAAGATTATTTATTTATCTATTATACGTTGTTCCGCTGCGAATTGTGAGATTCTGATATTGTTCTGTTGTTTTCTTTCTATTTTCTATTTTCTATTTTCTTTTCTCTCTATTTTCTATCTCTTCTCTCTTCTTCTTCTTTTCTTTTCCTTAAAACCCTCAGTGTTCGGTTTTCCGGCATCCGACTGATCGACATTCGATACAGTGGACGTATTGATGTCGAATTTCGGGAGTCGAAGAATCGGGTCCTGACACAGTTCATCCTCATGACTAGGTCGCTAATACCTCTCAAAGCAATTCTGTTAGGTAAGCATCATAAATGTGTCACAAACTCACAGATAGGAACCCAAAAAGTATTAATGTGTATCTCATACCACACGTTCGCACTTAGCGGTGTACCAGCCGCTAGTCGATGCCATATTAGGAACATCATGAAATTTAGAAAATCATATCTCACCTCATCTCATTGGCAAATGATAAAGAGACATCATACTCATCTCAGCTCATCGACAAGTATTAAATGGCATCATAACTTGTCTCATCTCATCGACAAGTGAAAATATCGCGATGGTTCCTCACAAACCATAAATCTCAAAGTAGAAATCTCAAACCATAAAACTCATCAATGGCCTTCCCAGATAATTCCTAAAGATAGGAAATATAATCTCATAAACCCACTATAAATTGGCTGAATAACTCAGAAATCAATAACCCAAATAGTTTTGATCGTACAAGTTCGGAACTAATCGAAATAGTAAACGCACATGTCCCATGCCACGTATTTAACTAAATCGTTTAATTCTCTTTCTCATACATTTGAATAGTGCAAAAGTATGTATTTTATATTTAAAATAGTTTACTAGAGAAAACAAGCTTTAAGACTTTTTCTCGAAAAGATTAATAAATCCAATATTTGAAATTCCTTTATTTTAGGAAATAAATAGATTTTATATTGGAAAAATAATTTTAGAATGCTATATATAGTAATTTGAAATGTCCATTTATTTTAAAAATCATTCCAAAATGATTTAGTGATAACCATGCCCTAAAACAATGAAAAACAAGAAAGATGACTCAAGACCGATAACTTGAATTCAATACGAATTCAATTCAAATTTAACCCAAAATCAGTTCAAATTCTATTTAAATTTGAATTTCAAATTCTCCAGATATAGCTAGCCTATTGGTAGGCATCACAGCTCTCAAAACATCTCAAAAACAACATCAAAATCGAAGAAGAATGAGAGAAAAAAATAGGCTAGTACAATTCTCAGGTCAATGATTGTTATTACTGTCGTTTTGCTCTTAGGACAGCGAAAAAACATAGTTTTGAACAAGCTAACTTCGAAATTTCAGAAAACTCAAAACATGAAACGTTTAGCACAAAGTCTATGCTTTCTAGAACATCTAAAATTATTGAATTTGGATAAAAAATGTGAAAGTTATGGTCGACATAATTCCCATATTTTAAATTCACTGTCGCTATCGTTATTATCAGGGCTGCAACAAAGAAATAATGTTTCGACTATCTTGGCCTCAAAATTTTGCAAAAATTAAAATATGAAAGTTTTAGAAAATAATCTAAGATTTCCAAAACAACAAGAATTATCTAGATCCAACTAGAAAAGCGAAGACACGCCTAATTTACTAACCATATTTAGTTTAGATAGTGTAATTATCAAAGTGACAGAGCTGGGAGTTTGTCATATAATTTCAATCAATCCGTGCTAAAAACTTGTAAGTATATTCAAAATGAAAATTGTCATACATAAAGTAAGCTTTCAAGTGCATAAAAAATTATCGAATTTTGATAAAGAATGAAATAGTTACGACTAAAACAATTTTCAGATTTGAAGTTCACCTCTATTGTCGTTTTAGTCTTTTGGCAGCATCACTAGAAGGAATTTTCGATAATTTAAGCCTCAATATTTAACAAAACCCAAAACATGGAAGTTACAGAAGACAATCTAAGATTTCCGAGACATCAAGAATCGTTAAATTTGGGCATCAAATAAGAAAAATATACTCAAATTACTAACGATATTAAGCATAGAAACTCAAAGTTTTACAATGACAGGGTAGCGAGGTTGTATTTGGTTTTTCCGCCCTCTGTGCTCAAATTTTTTGAAAGTGTCTAACATGAAATTTATCATACTCTTTTAATACTTTCAAGAACTTCAAAAAAATCAAATTCAGATTTAAAACGAAAGAGATATGCCTAATTTACTGACAGCGATTCACAAATGAATATGCAACAAAAATAAAAT
This sequence comes from Allium cepa, assembly GCA_030765085.1. Lineage (NCBI taxonomy): Eukaryota > Viridiplantae > Streptophyta > Magnoliopsida > Asparagales > Amaryllidaceae > Allium > Allium cepa. The sequence goes on along the minus strand of CM060942.1, from coordinate 376,518,026 downwards.
TGAGATTTCTAACCTTAAAATGTCAATTTATGCTAGAAGATGTGAGTTTTCGACTCAGCTTGAATTAAAGGTGACCAAACCTCAGATTTTTTCTGAAAGAAGCAAGCTTTTAGGAGAAGAAAGCTTCCAATAACCTGTAGAACTCAAAAATAGTACATGCAAAAAGGAAAAATATAGTAAATTAGAAAACCTACTACTAAAATTAGGAATTTGATGAAACCGTAGGGTTTGGAGATTGATCACCTTTTAATTTTACTACAATTTGCAAAAGATTTCAGTTTGCTTTGAGGAAATTGAGTTTGAAGCCTAGGGTTAAGGAAAATAGAGTTGTGTTTTAGTGTATATCTATTTTTGCAGAAAAAGGAAGAAGGAAGAGTAAAATGAACATACTATCATCTATTTCTCACCTTCTCAAACTAGATTAAGTGCTAATGGGCTTCATGGACCCATTAAACAAAAGAAAATATGATGGCGTAAATTAATTAATTCACCACTTAAACAAAATATATACATATGTTACTTAATAAAACAACATTTTCTACCAAGTTTTAACGCAATAAATAATGTAACCATATCTACTTGCTAAATAAAATATTTTACACTTACTAAAAAGATAGTTTATGTTATAAAACATTTTTATTATTCTTATGTTTCATAAATAACCAATATTAGACAAATATATAAATAAAACCTTATTTTTAACTTCAAAATTCAACAAAAATCATTTTTTTATTTAGAAAAATATTTCCAACCATATCCAAACTTTATTTATAGCCAAAACACATTTTAAAACCAATTTCCATCATTTTATTTAATTAAACATCCTTTACAAAAAATACTTCATTTAAAAATAATAAAAAGAAGTAATTGGCAGTAATTTATAAAATTATTTCATTTTCTCTAAATAAAGATCATTTTCCATCATTATTATCCCAAATAAATAAAATAAAGTTCCAAAATTTATCTTTCTCATTTTATTTTTTTCAAAATTCATTTTCTATTCCAAATAACAAATAAAATTTCCAATTTTATTTTAATTAACAATATTAAACTATAACTACCGTTATAACCTAATATTAACAGGTAATCTCCAAAACCAGGGTTGTACATTTGATGAGAAATTCTTAAGAGATAATTTGTATTGAGAAAAAAAACTAAGAAATTAAGCAATGTGAATAATGCAATGTGGATGATAATTGTCAATAATTGAATGGAAGTGAAGTAAATGTAAACAAAGGAATTTGGTATAGCCAAGAATCAATAGAAATAAAAAAGTAAGTTGTATGTACATTATTTTATTCTCATAATGATTTGATCCAGATTCGAGCATAGAAGTTTGAGATAATTTATATCGATCCGAGTTAGGATTTTTTATTCGATTCTCGACGGCGAACACCGGATATGGATTTTTTTGGTTGATTACGGAGTTCTCTACCATAGTATATGTCTATGTAAGGAGAATAACTGTTTCTGAACAAGGAACCAAATATAAATCCGCACTAGAGCGTCGTGTGAACGATACTAGCTCGGAAGTGAAATTGTGTGATCGAGTGGGCGATCAGATTTCATATTGCGTACAGATGATATATGCACATCATACGGGCATAAGTGAAGTAAATATTGAAGATACGAGATATAAAATGATTTTAAATTGATTGGATATCACTGGTAAATAAGATGCAGGTATTTAAAATCAAGAAAAAATTGAGGTTGCCCGACAGAAAGTTACATGTTTGTTTTGTTATTGGATTTGACGGTTTTATGATTGAGCCGCTTGGCCTTATTTTCTATTGTTGGTTTGGGGCACTTAGTGGCGTTTTCTAGTTGTTACGATCTAACCGCGCAAAGGAGACGCTGGCGAAATTTTCCTAAAATGCAAAGAGTTAGAGAAAATTTTTAGTAATTTTTTCTTTTATTTTGGATTATAACTTGAAATGGTTGAGTAAATAATATTATTTGGAATCTGTAGATGAAGTTGGAGAATAGTAAAAGTAATATTGTGGTTTCAACAAATTGATTTAGGAATTTGTGTCAACTAACTTGTTTTGGGAAAGTTAATGGGTTTTAGGACATTCTTCTCACCTGAACGATTTCGGGGACAAAATTCTTTTAGGGGCGGGAGAATGTGAAGATCCAAAATTTTGGGTTATTCGAAATCGTTTATTTAGCCGATTTTAAATATTGGAAAGTAAATTTTTATCAATTTAATATATTGAATTTCAAGCATAATGATTTATTGATAATTTAATTCTTGAATTAAATAACTAAAATCATGAAAATAATTAAAATCTTGGATTTTTATTTGAAAAAACCCAGTTTAAAAGCTTATTAAATTTATATTCTTAAGAATGAGGGAAATAGGACCTTTAAATTGAATTTAAAAGTGATTTACTCGATTTTAAAAATAACTCGTTTAAATTAGCATATAAAGAACAACCTTCTAGGTCACAGTCTCGGAATTCGACGAAACCTATTCCACTGGATCTGTAATAGTATATTATTATTGGATTTCAAATTTCGTAGCATTTGGAGTTTTTTTGTCGTACGGGATAAAAATTCGTTGAATTTAATATAGAAAATTTAATATAATAATTGGGTCCAAAAAACTTTCTTCTCCATACGATCAAATTGAGACTCGAAACGTGTTCTATTGCGTTCGGAATAGGGGTATAACATTGCAACGCCCCACCCCGAGATACACCTTAGCAAAGAGAATTAACAAGTAATTCTGTCTACTAAAGCGGAGAATAGGGCTGGTTAAGGGCGACCATCTATAATTTTGTCTTAAACATTTATTGAATACGTCGATAAATGCAATATAATTTTTTTTGCAACTCAAGTGGATCGACATACTCAGTAAATGCTTAATCCAAAACTATAGGTGGCTAACGGATCTATCAGAACAAAATACAATAACTGAATGTAAATCACATCACAGAACAGTAACCAACATCATATATATACATATACACTGATATATGTTTAGTACAATACAATATGAATACAATAAAGGTGGTACTCAACCACACCATATACATTGAATCAAATATAATTACATCAGAGTATGCGGAAGAACAGAAATTGCTAAAGAAAAAGGAGAGCTGATATCCAACATCACTTCAAGCTAAGTCCAAAAGAGGATACCTGAAACAACTTGGTCTGACCCGAGTATAAATACACGGGTCAGTCTACCTACACAAATCAGTTAATATCGGTAATATGAAGCAGAATAGACATGAAGATACTTCTTCTCGAAAGAGAAGAATGAATTGATAAACTCATAAGCTCAACACTTAAGTAACAAACGGTACTTAAGTGAACAAATACCTCGCAGGAGGTAACTCAAATCAAACACAAGTGCCTCATATCATCGGCGACATCCTAAAATGTCTACATGGTTTCCATGAACCATATTTCCTCATAAGGAGAAACATCAATAAAAACTCTTGCTAAAATGGCAAATATAAAACATTCTCAAATAGGGTGATCCAAAACTCAATTATAGACGAATCTCCAAATTCAATTATACCTCATCTCATCGATGTAAATGTATATAAATCTCAACCTCAAGTCGCCAAAATGGCAAAACCTAGAATATCCTATAAAATCATGAAATTATCAAAACTCATAACTCAAGGAACTCGATAAGAGTTTAAAACATCATAATTGAAATCACCATATATATAACATCTCATATAGCACTAGGATATCGATGTAATAAAACATCTTAAAAAGGTGAAATCATAATAAAATAGAAAACTCAGAAAACCCGGATTCGCCAAATCCCCGATTACAATGCCGAAGCAATGCTGCACGTGCTAAACTCAGACGGCCGAAGCCTCAGACAAGGTCGGTAACACCTCTCAAAGTAGTTCGTCCTCATGACAAGGTTGCTGACACCTCTCCAAGCCATTTTGTCAACCCTAACAAGGTCGCTAACACCTCCCAAAGCAATTTGTCCTCATGACTAGGTCGCTGACGCCTCTCCAAGCTGTTTTGTCAGCCCTAACAAGGTCGCTAACACCTTCCAAAGCAGTTTGTCCTCATGACTAGTTCGCTAACACCTCTCAAAGCAGTTCTATTAGGTAAACATCTTGAATGTGTTACGAACTCACAGATAGGAACACGAAAGTGTTAACGTGTGTCCCATACCACACATTCGCACTTAGCGGTTTACCACCCGTTAGTCGATGCCACACTAGAAACATCATAAAACTCGGAAAATTATATCTCGCCTAGTCTCATTGGCGAGTGATAAAGAGACACTATACTCATCTCATCTTATCGACAAGTATTAAATGACATCGTAACTTGTCTCATCTCATCGACAAGTGAAAACATCGTGATGGTTACTCATAAACCATAAATCTCAAAGTAGAAATCTCAAACCATAAAACTCGCCAAATATTGGCCATCCAAAATAATTCCTAAATATAGGAATTACAATCTCAAACACCCTCCATAAATTAGCTAAGTAACTCACAAATCATGACCCGGATAGTTTCGATCGTACAAGTCCGGAATTAACCGAAATAGTAAACGTACGTGTCCCATACCACGTGTTTTACTAAATCGTTTAATTCTCTTTATCATACGTTCGAATAGTATATAAATATGTATTTTAAATTTAAAATAATTTATTTGAGAAAACAAGCTTTTAAAACCATTTTCCGAAATCAATTTTGAAGACGATATTTGAAAATTCCCTTATTATGGAGAATAAATAGATTTTATAGACTAAAATAATACTATATAATAATCTCACAAGCCAATTTGTTTGAAAAACACTTTAAAATTCTTTATAAAACCCGTGCACGAAATCTAGAGAGAAAACTCAAGAATTCGGGAAAATATCAAAAATGGTAGAAATTATTCTAAATATAAACACTTCTGAAATCAAGCTATGATCACTAGTTACAGCAGGTTTGGACTTGAAAACAAAGTCCAAATGACATGAAAATTTGCAGTAATGTAGAATAACAGCCCTACTCTAATCATAAAAAATATTGATCCAATTCCGACTTGAATTGAAGATTCTGCGTCGCTTCGAAGTCGGACTAAAACCACTATAAACTGCTGTGTAAAAACAGCGCAAATGTTCAACTTTGACGATGAGTTCGAAGGGCCAACTAAACCAGATCTTCATGAAATTTGGTAGGAGCATAAACAAATACTTCTACTACAATTTGAAAAAAGAAACGTTCGATTCGGACTTGAAACGAAGAAGTGACATCATCTCAAAGTTGGACCGAAACTAGGATTTTCTGTTTACTCAAAACAGCGCAAAGGTCCGACTTCGGCAACGAGATCGTCTTAGCTAACCAGCCCAGATTTTTATGAAACTATACAAAAGTGTAGATCATCACTTCGTCTTTTCAACAAGACCAAGAATGGAAGATTCCAACATCGGACGTGCCCAGGATGGCGTCGCAAAGTCGGGGTTCTGTGTTGAAAACAACGGGAGAAAAGAGTCTAAGGCCGGTAGCTATGCACTAACAGGTCAGAGAAGAATAACCACAACTTTGACATAGTAAACTTCAAATTCTGGCAAAATTAATAAAATAAAAGTTGTAGATTAACTTCTAAGATTTCCGGAATGACCAAGATTAGCAAAATCGGTTTGGAAACGAAGAAGTTATGATCAATTATGTTTCAGCTTCAATGACAGAGCAAATATTGGATTTGCTCTCAGGTTAGCAATAGAAAAACTGAATTTTGGCATAGCTAACTTCAAAATTACAGAAAACACAAAACATAAAAGTTGTTGCACATAAATTAAACTTTCCGAAACATCCATAATTATCAAATTCCGATAAACAATGTAAAAGTTACGACTAAAACAATTTTCAGATTTAAAGTTCACATCTGCTGTCATTTTAGCCTCGGGACAGCGTCATTAGAAGAAACTTTCGACCATTTAAAGATCAAAATTTAACAAAATACAAAACAAGAAAGTTATAGAATACAAGCCAAGCTTTCAAGAACATCAAGAATCGTTAAATTTGGATATCATATAAGAAAGATATGCTAAAATTACCAACAATATTAAGCACAGTTTTCCAATGACAGGGTAGCAAGTTAGTATTGGGGTTTTCTATACTCTATGCTCAAAATTTGCGAAAGTGTTTAATATGAAAGTTATCACACTTTCTTCAAGCTTTCCAGAACATCAAACAACATACAATTCCGATTAAAAACGAAAAATATATGCCTAATTTACTGACAGTGATTCACAAATGAACATGCATTAAAAATAAAATTGAGATTTCTAACCTTGAAATCTCAATCTATGCTAGAAAATGTGAGTTTTCAACTCACACTGAATTAGAGATGATCAAATCTCAGATTTTTGCTGAAATAAGCAAGTTTTGAGGAGAATAAAGCTTCCAACAACCTGTAGAAAAATTAGAACAGCACATGCAAAAGGAAATTAACAAACAACCTAAACATAAAAATTGGATTTTTGATGAATTAATCTCATGTTGGAGTTGGTTACCTGTTGCAATCCTCTCTAATTGATAAAAGCAACCATTTTTATTTGAAAATTTGGAGATTTAAGGCTTCAGATTGAACAAATGGAGGAATTTTGCTCTCATTTTCTATTTCCAGGCTAATGAAGAAGAAGAGGAACTAAAAATTGTGTACATACAGGTTATTCATTCCTCTTTTTCTCCTTCCTGGTTATAATTTGCTAATGGGCTTTGGACCCAATAGAGAAAGTAAATTAGACTAAGAATTTTTTTAATTCACCACTTAAACAAATATGCACATAAACACAATGTTATAATGAGAACAATATATTTTTCTTCAAGTTTTAATACAACCAATTTATGCAAACATAATTACATATGAAATAAAATATTTCACATTATATAAAAAGTTAATTTTAGTTCTCAAAACATTTTTATTATTAAAAACCCTTATTTTATATAAATATACAATTTGCACAATTAAATGCATAAATCCTCATTTTTAACTTTAAAAATTCTACAATAATTATTTCTTGGATAGAAAAATCTAATCAACCATTTCAAACTCAAATTTATAACCAAAATACATTTTTATACCAAATTCCATTTTTTTTATTTTAATAAAATCCTTTTAAAAAAAATAAATACTACTGTTAAAAATTATTAAAAGAAGTAATTGGCAATAATTGCAATAATTATTGCATTTACTCAAAATAAAATCATAATTCATTTATTATTTTCATAATTAAACACAATAAAGTTACCAAAACTTTATTTCCACATTTTGTTTCCAAAATTCATTGTTTATTCCAAATAAACAATATAAAACTTTCAATTTTATTTAATTTATAATATTAAATTATAACCACCGTTATAATTTAATATTAGCAGGTATTCTCCAAAACCAGGGTTGTTACCAACATTATGAATGCCTGGTGGCATGCCTCGATTGGGTTTCAAAATTTTTAGCTTGGTATTTTGAAAATTTAAAAAATTTATTTTCATTGATTGGACTAGGCTGTCACTTCCTTTCATTTTAGCCAATCTATTCAAATCCTAGCCCAACTTATTTTCTAAAGCAATCCATCCTATCTTGTCTATAAAATCACGTCCATCCCGTTTCATTCTTTTTATAAAAGCAAACGAAAAATCAGAGTTTTAAAAATCCATGACAATTCAAAGAAAAATCAAATAAATTCAAACTTTGATGCTTCGATCGAGATGCACCCGTTTGGGGCTGTTTTTATGGCAGCGATCATCATTTAGCTGAAGTGTATAATGGTCATGAGTCGTTTTCCATTAGGGTTCGACCTTTTGTAGAATAGAGGAGGATTTAGTATGGTTCGTAGTTTGACTCGAGTTACCATGGGATGTAGCAGCTTGGTGCAAAATTTGGCATGGTCAGTTGCCGGTTGGAGGTTATGACATCGAGCTATAGTGCTCGATTATGGGTCCAGTCGCATTTCGATCGAGGAGGTTCTGGCCAATGGTGAAGATATCATTGCGTCGAGCTCGAAAAGTGGGTTGCGTACATGGTTGGAGTTCGATGAGGCGGTGGAGGAATGGTACATGCACGTGCACGGGAATACACGAGGTTGAATACTTGGAGCTTGAATTGGTATGGGGAAGAAGGATGCGAAGTGGGCCGAACTTCCGTTTGTTGGCTGGGCAGTATATTTGATTGACGATTAAAGTTATTTATATATAAATTGTTAATTTAAATTTCCAATTCTTCTAAATTCCATAACTCGATCATTTTAGGTCCTAATCAAGCGCGGTCAGTCGCGTTGGGTTCGTATTAGAAAGGTCTTTCCTATGGAACAAGTTTGGCTGAATGTGGAGCTTTCCGAATTGTCAGTTAAATTCGAACGCGTTCGAATTTAATAGGAATCAGAATGCGACAACGATAACAAAAATAAAAGGTGAGTGTTTATGACGCTCATAAGTACTAGACTATTTTTCTGCTAATTAAATTTGAAATTATGAAGCGACATAAATTTATTGGTCGTTGTTTGATAAATTTAATTGTCTTTGGAGTAACTGTTAAAAATTAAAATTGATAGTTAGATTTGAAATTGGAAAAACATACCCGATATTGATAGCAATAAAATTATTGTGGATTGTATTGTCTATTTATATGATTGTGTGTGATGGATGCCAATTGATGATATTCGGATGATTGGATGTTTATTATTTTATATATCCTGTTGTCACCTGGTAAATTATTTATAGTATATAAAACTGTAAATTGAATTATTTCTAATAAATTAAGAAATAGGTTGAAATGATATACCTATGACACTTTGATTTGGATTGAAATGATATATATCCATCCTTGAAATTAAATTGAAACAACTGATCACTTGGCCATAGGATATAAAATAATGTACGGACACCAGATTGGTTAAATTAAATAATTTTAAAATTTTCGATTTGAAATTATTTAAATGATTAGATTTAATGAAGTAAAAATCAAATTTATAGAAATCAAATTATTTTCGAACTTGAGCTCAAAATGTCAAAAGTTTAATTTGGTAGTCAAAATTGTTCAAATAATCGAAGTTGAGACTTTGAAGTTATAATCAAAATATGATTTGAATTTGGACAATTGATTTGTTTTAAGAGGATTTAAAGTTTCATTCGAACTTTGATGTTTTGCTAAGTAAAGGTAATTCAATTGCATATATGGATTTGGACTCGAGAATGGAATTTGTTTTGTTTTTAGAATCTTAATTCGAAAATTGAAGTTTAATTTGAGTCTAGTGATTTTAATCAGTATAAATTGAAATATTTTAAAATTGAGCATTGAAATGAATTCAAATTGGAAATGAATTGAATTAATTGGAATTGAGATCGAAAATGAATTAATTTATAAACAAAATTGACATTGATTTGAATATAAAATGGAATCGAAGTTAATTCAAATTAAAGTCGAAATTGAATTGATGTTTTGAAAATCGAGCTCGAAATTGATAAAAATCTAAATGGAAATTTAAAAGTGATTTGAATTAGAAATTTGGAAATTGAATCGGTTTAACTATGAAACTATTTTCAATTAAATTATTTTGATATAAACTACTTATATTTATTTTTTAAAATATTCAAATCATTTTGGATTTCCAAAAATTTTTGCTATATAGACCATTTTAACACTTAAACAATTTTATATACAACTATTTTTAGCTTTTATACTATTTTTAACTGTTTTATTTATTAAACTTATTAAAGTTATTTAAACTATTTTCTAAAAATTCAGATTGGTCAAAGGAGTGTTTATATTTAAATCTTGGATTTAAATAAGTGTTGGGTTAAAATGAAGTTGTAACCTAAATTGAAATTCGAAACGATTTTGGAAGCAAAATGAAATATTGAGGCGAAATTTTTTTTTGAAGTGAAATGGTATATTTTGAGTAAATATGATGATTTCAAAATGGATTTGATTTTGAAGCGAATATGATATTCTGATATCAAGTATGAACTATTTTTGAATTGTGAAGGTACCAACCGGTGTGTAAAACGACATTTGGTTGTTAAAGAGGCCCGGTTCAAATATGGGCATAATCTTTGTCGATGCCGGAACCACTTTAACAATTGTGTACGTGGAGTGATGATCTTCAACGAAGTGGTTGGATTTGGCATCATTTGCTAGAGTTGAAGAAAGAGAACAATGATGAATTAGCCTGGCACTTTTCCAGTTTGAGATGACTAAAATAGGAGTCGTACTGCCAAGTGGGTTAGCTTTCCCAAACGGACGCACTTCTTCGTATTACCATCATTTACATTGATTGGTGTGCACCCTCTGATTTTAGGGAGTGTTGGAAGCGGTGAGCGATCATGGCTATGCTGCGTTACCCCCAGCTAGGTAGGGTAAACTAGTAGTATCCTACCATGGACATTGACTATCGTGCCTTGTCATACCTTTATCCTTATACGAGACCTATACGATTTTAGTTTAGTGTTGTCGTATCATGGCGCATCCCTACCCGTCGACGGTTTACTGGTGTTTTACATGCAAACTGTACGACAATGCTTAAATATGCATTAAGGGGGATTAACGTAAAGCCTTAACGCTATAAAAAATATTTATTTTATTGATTAGAAATTATATAAGTAGTGTATTCTACTATGTATAAATATTTTGACCGATCCTTAAGAGATCGAAAATCCGTAACATCTCTTGAGTTATTGGACGCACGTTATACAGTGGATAGGAGATGTCAAATCTCGTAAACATCTCTGATGCTATTACACTCGTGTTATATGCGATATTGATTTGACTTACATAAGGATATTTTAGTCCCGACTTGAATGTTTTTTCTTTTTATTATGCTCGGGACAGTCCTGAGTTTTTCAGCGTATTGATGATTTATTCTAGAGGATGAAGACGAAGATTTGGTATACTGTTACTATTACTATCCCTGCATCATGTTGTCTACTGCATTACTTTATTTATCCCTGATGTATATATAACTCTGATAAATGTTGTATAGATTATAATCAAATGTATAATATAGATAACTCCATAAACTGTTTATGTGGTTATTATATTTTATCATTCCGCTACGAGATTCTATGTTTGTTTCTTCTTCTATTCTTATTTTTCTTAATTAACCCCATTGATTATCTATATTCATGATTTTTAAGTTGGACATGTGTGAATTATTGTTGGTTTAAACCTTTCGAAATTTTTGTTTTCATAGAAAACATTGAAATGAGCACCTTGTGAATTAAGTTTCACAATTTGACAATAAGACGTTCAATTGATAATGTGGGGTTAAAATTGATTTAACAAAAGATGTTTATTAAAAGTTAGAATATTTGAAATAAATATTTGGAAAAGGTTTTATAAAAGTCAATTTATATAATGGATTTATAGGAATGTGTCTTTGATAAAAAATAATTTAAGTTGAAAACTCGAGAATTTAAGTCCCAGGGATTTTGGAAAATGATTTTCAAGGTTTTGAAGGACAATAATATCTTATTTGAAAGCAATTTTAGTTCAAGAATAAAATTTTAAAGATTAAAATGTTACGTAAGAAGTATTTCCTTTAGATTGGTTAGGGGAACGGTTCTTGATTGTTTTGTATTTATCGAAATAATCTTCTAAGTGATGATCGGATGTTTGACTAGGTGACATTGTAGTGCACTTAGTAAATTATTCTTTTTATCATTGTAGAATCAAAACAAGTTCAACACGAACGAACCCAAAGCAAGTTGGTGATAAATGTTTTATTTGAACGAAAAGTATTGTTTCAAATAAGCGCAAAATGGAATAGTTGGATCAAATAATGGAGTAGTATACAAGTTGAACATAAGTATAGTTTATGAAATGTTTTCACTAATAATTTTGTAGGAATAGGGTTAGTATTAGCGAGAACCAATTAAATACGTGCATAGGTTAGACGTGACCATTTCTCCTTCCCTGTAGTTTTAATCTAAAATTCGAGCACAGGCTTTGAGGCAATTCACACTATTCCAAATAAGGATCTATTGCTCGATTTTTGACAACGAGCACTTAATGAGGGTTTTTGATATGTGAAAAATGTTTTATATCATATTTATAATTATGTAAGATGAACATAAGTTCCTAACCAAGGAGCATGATCAGAATCTGCACTAGAAAATCGGGTGAGCGATACTAGTTTAAAAGTGAAGTTATGTATTTGAGTTGTGATCGAATCATATTTTTATATAAGAATGATCTATATAGATCATATGGACTAGTATATAGTTTTAAGTATTGTCTGGGTTAGGTTGAGGTGTAATTTTGGGGACGAAAATCTTTTATTGTAACGGCCCGGAATTTCACTACTTTGATATGATAATATTTAATAATTTTGAATATTCAAAAAAAAGATATTATAATGAAAATAAAAATATTTTAAATAATAATTAATGATGGCGAAATCATTTTCAAAATTTCTTTACAAAAATAATTAGTTTGAAGAACAATTGAAAACATGACCAGAATTTGTTTTTCGAATTTTTGACTTCTTATCGGCAATGTTTTGAACTCTTTCGCATAAATACAAATTTTCAAATAAGTTAGAGTATGTATGTGTATTATTTTATGTATATATATGTATTTGTACCTAAGTATATTATGTTTATAAAAAAATATAAGAAAAAATAAGAAAAATGTCATATCAGTGGAGACGTTTAGTACAAAAGTAATTAAAACATGTTTGCCTTTACATGAAAGGGAGGGGAAGGCTTTATGGGCTGAAATGGTCAGGTTGGAAAGGGGCAATGATGTGTCATGTGTGTATTGGAGGGAAAATGACAAGGGGTATTTTGGTGATCTTCTAATTGTAATTTATATAAAAGAGATTTTCATGATTTTCTTTCTATTTTTCTTTCATTTTTCACATCTTAAAAACTCCTCCATCTTCTTCATGTATTCCATGGCGTCGTAAACATATTTTCAAAGTTTTAAAATCCATGTATTTCCACTTAAATCTCTTCCATAACTTGCTAAAACACTTCCTTGTTCAGTACTCCACTTTCTTCATTTTTACTCACACTTCATCTGATAATAACTTCCTCTATACTTCTCCTAATCAAGATTTTCATTTTGTCAAACAACATAGAATTCCAATGGCTACAATTTTCATTTGAAATACCTTTTAAAATCTGGAATATTTTTGGGTCAAAAATACAGTTTATTTCTAACTCATTTTCGGATCCATATTTTCAAATCCGAAAATACATCTTCTTCTTTTGATCATATCTTCTAAAAAAATTGAAATTTAGCAATTCCTCTTTTTGAAATTGTAGGGAAAAGAATTTCCAAGAACTTTTATTATTACCACTTTTTTGATTTCGGAGAGTAACATGGCCAAAATTGGGGAAAAGATGTCCCGTATTCGAGTTGATTTTGTGGTTTTCCAAGCATTGCAAGTTCTAATGTAATTCTAGTTTCAAAAGAGTTTTGCATAATTTTGGTGAGTAAACATCTTAATTTTAGGGAAAGTTTTTACCTTTTCATTTATTGGCTATTGGGAGATAAAATATGTTGGTTGTTTGGTTGGATTACTGTACGCTTTGGATGCATATACATATATACACACACACATGTATGTATGTATATGTAAATGTATGTATTGCTTATATATGTGAATGCATGTGGTTAAGTTAGTGTGTGCTTGAATGTGAAGTTTAAATTTTTATGAATGATGTAAAAGTGTGATCTTGTTTGTTTAGGTTTTTGGTATATATAAGTTGTTATGGACATAATTATGCAGTGCAAAGAAAAGTTAACAACGTTACAATTAGATTTGGTTATCGATAAAGTATTCTTTATGAAGAGTACGAGTTTTGGTTTGTAATCAAAATCGATTTTACAGTTTAAAAACTTGGTTTAAATTTATTTATTTTGTGTTTTGAAAAGTTAGCAAGCTTTCTAATGCTAATTTTCCAAAGAGAAAAGCCAAAATATTCGCAAGTATGACATCCATAGCGATAATCGCTATGGATGCAGTTTCGATAAAGTCCCATTTTTGAAATTAAGGTTTTCATAACTTAAATTGTTTTAGAAATGTTTTATAAACTTAATAAAAATGTTTTATAAATTTAATTAAGTTTTTAATAAATAATTTTTAATTAGTTATTTTTGATATTAATAAATAATTAATTATTAAATGAGGTTTATTAACTTTAATTAAGTAAAAAATAGTACTAGTTAGTTATCTTTAAAAGTAAGATTAATTTTTAGTTAATTATGAGTTAAGTATATGATTTATTTTTAGTTAATTATTAATCAAATATAAGGTAAATTATTTATTTATTTGATTTATCAAGTGTTTAATTATTTTTAATTAAGGATTTAATTTAAAATAATTATTTACTAAAGTTTTAATTATTTATTAGTTTATAATTAAATCAAGTTCAAATTTAATAAAGATTCACTATGATTTAATAAGAGTTTAAATTGTAATTAATCATTTTTAAATGAAGTTTTAAGATTTTAATCCTTGTTTTTCAAGAATCAAATTTTCTATGGTACTTATTTTTTAAAGATGATTTTGAACACAAGAAATTAAAATGTTGATACCATTAAGTAAACAAGCAATTGTGAAAGAGATAATGTAATTGTTTGTTATATGGACATGTGTTAGAATAACAAATCCCTATTCTGCTATAAGTTGATTATTTGATTGTTTGGACATCTGAAAGCAAAATAAATCGCCTTTCTGCTATAATGTAATTGTTGTTTTTGTGGACATGTGTTTTAGATGAATGAAGTCCCGTTTTGCTATAAATTGATTGAATTGTTTTGGACATCTATTTAGGAGGACAAATCATTGTTCTACTATTATGTTATTTGGACAAGTATATGCTAGTTGAGTTGTATCGATGTGTTATTCCCTGATTTGATAATGGATTTTGATTTACATGTATGTTGGCCTATGTAAATAATTGATAAGTGACTTGGAACTAAATTGAAAATAAATGTAATTTAAATAAGTACCAATGGGATTGCAAAGCTTCTTTATAATCTATAAATGTGGTTTTGAATTAACTTCAATTCTTTAATCAGTTTGGGTTTAATGTTTATAAATGATTTTTAAGTTATATTATTATTTTATAAACCATTGATAAGTAATAACTTGTTTATAAAATGATTTTTTACTAAATAAAAGGATTTTCCTTAAGTGTTTCACTAATGATACTTTATAAATGATATTTTATAAATAATTTTGTTACAAAGGAGTTATAAAGGAAATTTTATAAGGTGTTTAAAAATAAAGGAAAGATTTATAAATTATTTTAGAGATTAACAAAGAGTTTATAATTTAACTTGGGAATTTATAAAAGTGAGTTATAAATTTATTTTGGAAGTTTATAAGTTATGTGAATTATGATGTGTGCTTTTCAAAATGGAGTTGTTATTTAGGATAAGAGGTTTGGTTTTATAGTAAGTAATGTTTTTTCAAAAAAAACAGGGAATTTAAAAGAAGGAAATTTGCCAAATGTTCTGGTAATATACTTATACCATTGAGATAAGTATATAAATGTTTTCAAAGTATAAAAGGGATGTTAAGGATTTTGGGAATAGTGGTTTGAATAGATCTTTTGATCAGTTTTGCAAAGTATTTTAATTAATAGAAGATTAATTAATAAAGGCTTGGTACGTCCTATACAGAGACAAATCAATATTGAATGACTGTTTATTTGATAATTAAATGACCAACTATCAAATCTGGACCAAAATTTAAGTTTGGTAATATCTAGGGAAAACATATGAGTTATATGGCACAGTCATTCCTAATGATATTGTACCGTGCGTATAAATCTCATTTCCATCTTCTTTGATGGATGATAAGGAAATTTATCCATACATGGTTAGGAGGTGAACTTCACTCTTATTTTTTATCTGCTTATTTTCTAAAAAACTAGGATTGAGTTTACAGGAAACTATTGAAAGTTGCTTCAAAATGAAGACATCTTGAAAAATAAGGAACCAAAGGTGGAGCTTTTGAAGTGTAACGACTGCTTATGACTAATCTTTAGGGTGATTCCAAAATGGATATAATGAAAGTAGTGCCTTCGGTTTCGTTCAGACCTAGAACGAACTTGTATGAATGAATGTTGGCACTATATTACTGCTTGGAGGGAAGGTTAGTATGCTAAGATGGTCTGCTAAGAGGAAAGGTAAAATCATTGCCTCTAGCCTCGTAATCGGGGAAATAGCTAAAATAGGGTAGATGCAGCAGGGGTATGTGGGTCACTCCCATTAAGGTTTGTCATCACCTTTCTAGATTATCATATTATGGATTTGATTATACATGAGAACTCTCAATAAAGGTTGGGAAAAAATAGGGTGATGACATATTTGGTAGTATCTATGTTCAGGGGTAGGCCGGTTCTGTGTAGGCAGGGGTAGACCAAGTTCAGGCAGGGGTAGACCAAGTTCAGGGCTGACCCTAGTACAACTTATCTAGAGGTGCACCATTTTTGGAAGGTAATCCCTTACCTTTCCATTTATTAGAATTTATTCTCCAATACGTGCCTTTACGGTTTTGACTTTAGAGCTTAGTATGCTGGAATTTATTAATGGTAACAATTTTGACTATTTTCATATATTTATTTTGAATGCTCAGATATTATTATAATATCACTTGATTTTCTATAGAATGTGTTTTGGTTATAAGCTAAAAACCCATCCATATTTATGTGCATTGCGGTCTTACGAGATGCCTTTGATTTTAAATTATTTTTAAACATAATAATTTGGTTGTTTGAGTTTACTCACACCAGACCAATGTCTAATCTGGAGTTTAGTTTTCTTTCCCTAAAACTCTTGGGTGCTTAATTTTTATGTGCAGCTAGGTAGTTCAGGTTTTCTTTAGATACATCTTAGAAGAGCATGGAGCAGGATGCTTCATTGATAGTTAATTATTATCTTATTTTCACTATATTATATGTATCTTGTACTAGTTAGGTAGGGACAGGCTATTATAACTATCCAGGGGTAGAATTATATTAGCATGACTTTGATGTATCGTTTTTAAAATGGCTTTGTAAAGTATTATTTTGATTAATATATGTTATTTCGTTGCGTTGTGAGAATCTGTGAATTTTTTGTTTCTTCTTTCACTCATTACGATTTATTTTTTCGACATTTGAATGCTTGGCATGCAATACATTGTCGATTTTCGAAGGTAAAATCCCGGTCCGTTACAATGGATCTCTTTGAAGCGCAAGGGCTGCTTGCTACTAATCTTGAGATGATCCCAAAATGGATGTAGTACAAATCGTGCCTTCGGTTTGTCCATCTCCTGGACAGCTTGTATAGATGAACGCTGACATTACATTATTGCTTAGAGGGCGGTGTTAGAAATTCAAGTGGGAAGTGATATATAAAGGTAAATCGTAGCCTCAAGCCTCTTCAACTAGGAAATGAAAAAAATCTAGCATGCAGAAGGGCCATGTTGGTTGCTCCCATCAGGGTATGGTTATTCCAAATCTTGATTGATTAATGTAATGACCCATAGGTTTATCGCTTTGATAAATCGTATTTATTTTTAAATTTATTCAAATAAAAGATTGTTCAAATAATATTGTTTTGAGTAATAAAAAGTAATAATAATCTTATTTTAAATAATATTTACAAATTATTTTCCTCGAAATCTAAATCGATAAAATGGCTATAAACCGTTTTCTCGGTAAAAAGCTATAAAATCATTAAACGTCATGAATTTTTTGTATAATTGAATAATAATATGTAATAAATTAATTTATTGTATTTTTCAAAAATCAAATTTATTTATGACATTTTTTAATTCCCTTAAATATAATTGATTTATTTTTGTTTAATTGATATTTAATGATTTAATAACTTTTTAAATAATTATAATTCATTTTGAATAGTTATAAAGTGATAATAAAACATTTATGATAGTTTTATAAAGATGTATATCTAATTTGAAAATATAAGAAAAAATCGATATCGCTATATCGGTATAATAGTAACTATTGGAAATGATCTTTAATATTATTTTATACGGTTTTATAATTTAAATTGACAATAAATTTATTTTTAAATTTTATTTACAAATAGATGTATGTTAATTAATAAGTGAAAATGTGACTGATAATCGATTTCCCTGTTTCAATAATTTGACAAACAAAATTGTTCGAAGACATTTGAAGTGCTATGCACATACATGTACATGTGTACATGAATAATTAAATATATACATATTACAAAATAATTAAATAATCCCTATAACTTAATACTTAAGTAACCAAAAAAAAAACATCAACTCATCGTACCACATCATCATCACACCATGACCTCACATCACCGTCACATGGCCTGGGGGAAGCCGTGTGCTAGACGGGTGTCGGAGGGGTGTGGGATAAGGGTGTTTTGGTAATTTTGCCTTTAGATATTTTGTTCCATGTTTTCTCCTATTAATACCCAACCACTTACTCACATTTTTCACCACATTCTTATCATCTTCATCTCCGCTTCAAGTTTCTTTTCATGGCTTCCATTCTTAAAAAATTATGGAAAAGTATTTGTAAAATGATATTTAAAATCGTATAACATATATAAGTTATCAATTCTACTTACAACGGAAGCAAAACTACTTCTCTACCTTTTCTAAATCCACGGCCACAACTTCACAAAGCAAGGCCGAGCCTTTCCTCCTTTTCTACCAAGGTCATGAGCTCCTCTTTGCAACCAAAGCCTAGGCTGAGCCATTTAAATTCGATAGTGCTAGTGATCGTGAGCATAGATTTCAAGATAGCGGAGCTATAAACGATTTTTATATTAGCTCAAAGGGAAAATGAAGGTGAGAACTCCTAAACTATAGTATTATATCCTATTAGATGTTATATATGTTTATTTATAATTGTTGATGATGGTTGTTAATATGAATGTTGAATATATGTGCAAATCACAGAAATACACGTCGATAAGCACAAAGGAAATCACTTTCCTCTATATCAATGAATTAGTGCATACAGAATGTTAAACTCTTTAATATGGTTTAAGAATGAATTTGAAATGTTTATAAACATATGAATGTGTTTCGGTGAAATTTGAAAATTAATGGAAAATTTAGCCAAAAATAGGCGCATCGCATAAAGGTAATTCACGATTTCACGCCATAAAATCCAAACGAGTGTACAAAATGGAATATACCTTAGAATTCTTTGAGATAAGAATTTTATGAATTATTATATCTATAGTTTCCCCATAAAGAAAGAAAATCGAGATTTCAATGAGTGGATTTTGAAATATGAGTAAAACGAGCTTTTTGAAAAATCATGGTTTTGTTGTTCGGAATCCAAAACTGGATTTCTTTGAAAATGTTATTTTAAAATTACTTAAAAATAACGAATTAATTGTAAAGTTTTTTTAAATCTTCCAAAAGTGATTTGAATTATAAAATGAATTTTCAAATGATCGAAAAGTCATTTTGATCAATAAAGCTTAAAAAGCACTTTTTGCAGCACATTCCGCAGCACTTTTCTATAATCTTTGAAATATAACTTTAAATCGAACAATTCTTTTCCAAATCTTAAATAAATATTGCCAAATGATGATAAAGTGTTTTAACAATATTTTAGGGCATTTATAGCTTATTTAAAAGAGTTCAAACAAATGATTTAATGAGAAGCTGTTATAAATAAAGTGGTTAAATCTTGGATCTAAAAGCCGAGGAGTAGGCTGGACTTTTCTTTTCGTGAGATCCAGATGTGTGGTTCTTAAACTAAGGAGATGTTCAAGACTAACCAGTGCCCTGGCTCACCTGATCTCTTCCCTGGGCGAGGGATAAATAATGGCGAAATGTCGAAAACAAGTGAAGTATAAAAAGGATTAAATTTTCCAAATTTAAATTAAATACAATTTTGATTTTATAGAGATGATCTTCTTATACTTAGTGTTAAACCAAAAGAGGGAACTCATACTATTCGTGGAATTTAAAAGGTGATTTTTCCATTATTCCGCATATAGTACTTATTGAATAAGGGAATTGATATTGAGTAGAATTAGATGATTTCTATAGATTCTATTCATTTAACATTTAGTGGTTTTGGATTAATATCCTAGATAAAATAGTTTTAACACCATCAAAATTGTGAGTTTTGAATTAAGAAATCATTATTAAGATTTAAATGAAATGTTTGGAAATATTTTCTTAAATGAAAAATGAAATGATTTTGAAATTTTCAAAGTTTAAAAAGGGTATAAGTAGTTAAAGGATGTGATAGGAGGGGTTTAATGATTCCTTATACACTGAAAAGAATTTTTTGGAAATGCAGATCTCTAGAAAAAATTTGATAAAAAGAAATTATTCTACTAAAGCATGATTCCTATTCATAAATACTCTTTTTATCGATGAGTTGATAGAAGGATCCCCGGTTGAATTTGGGATAGTTCCTATATGAAAACCACTTTGAACCATTGTATGTATCTGAAAAATGAAAACCTGATAAAAAAATTAAAGATGAAGACCATAGATCTTAGAGGTGAAAGTACTGCTTATTGATAATTCTTCTTAGCCCCTGAATACTAAAGTAGTAGTGGTCCCTTCATTTTTGAAACTCTTCGGGTTGCAAGGAATTCTCTCTAATAATCCTAGGGGTAACTTCGGACAAGATGTGGTAGGAGAGTGCCTTCGGTTTTTCCTATTTATGGACAACTTATACGTACAAATTTCTGACATTGTATTCCTAGTTACATAAGTGATCCCTATGAACGTATCATCTGTTTGATGGCGGAGAAGGAAACTTCTCTTAGCTTAACAACATTTCCTAATACATACGAGCTTAGGAGTTCTACGTTTGTAGAAATCAATTGTGCGACCACGGAATGGTAGTGTGGCATTCAAAGAAAGATGATGTGCAATGTGAAAGGTAATTGTTATCTCAAGCTTCACACTCGGGAATGCCCGAAACCGGGTAGATGCAGCAAGGCTATGTGGTTCGCAAACATTAGGATATGATCATCCCATTCTAAATAAATTTTTTCCTGCTATGACCGTTGAGACTTAAATTATTATAGATGTATGCTTTAGGGCCCTTAGATAGGTCGGTAACGACTGGGGTGATGACATATTCGGTACTATCTAATGAGAAAGGTTGGCAGATCTTGTGTTGGTAGAGGGTAGATGTTTTATAGCCTTGTTACATTCCTCTAGAGATGTACTATCAGAAGGTAGTCCCTTTACCTGTTCATTTGTATAGAAATCCATTTTCCAATAAGCGCCTGCCGTTTTGTTTATAGAACCCATGCTGGAATTTAATCAATGTAACAATTTCGACAAAGATTAATATGCTTACTTGAAAATGTCTTC
Organism: Allium cepa; assembly: GCA_030765085.1. NCBI lineage: Eukaryota > Viridiplantae > Streptophyta > Magnoliopsida > Asparagales > Amaryllidaceae > Allium > Allium cepa. The sequence continues at coordinate 376,496,740 of CM060942.1, read as the reverse complement.
TAAGAAATGTCATTAAAAATAATATCCCTTATTTTTATGTAATAATGATTTGGTTATCACAAGGTAACAACCCGTTATGTGTTTTTGTGTGACGTGGTCTTATGAGATATCTTTTATTTTTAAAACATGTATTTTGTTTCCTCACACCAGTCCCATGAATGACCCAGAGATTATTTTCCTTTTCCTCAAACTATAGGTGCCCTAATTTTCCCAGCAGCCTAATAGTCATTTGGTTTAGAAGAAATCTTGGTGGAGTTCGCAGTATGGAGTTGGAAGATTTTTATGAAGATTTTTTTATCTTTTTCTACCACACTCTTATGCTATAGTACTCCACATTTGTAAGGATAGGAATTTATAACTATCCCTTTTGAAACTTCGATTTATGTATTATAAATTTCTGTTGTAAGTTTATGTTGAATAATGTATGTGAATTTTGCTCTATCTTTATTTTTTTTTATCCTTGAGAATCCACTGCTTCGGCACATGGATTTGCTTCACATGAATACCGAGGATGTATTGGTGTCGATTTCCAAGGATCAAAGAAATGGGTCCTCACATCTTGGTATCAAAGCATATGTTGAGCGAACACTTTAGCTTTGGTAGGGGTAAGGACTCATTAGAGATAGGGTAATTAATATCCTAGGATGAGTATCTCATTAGAGATATGGATAGTAAACCCTATAATGAGTTTGAGTATATATGAGTGCATATTTGTTGAAATCATATACAAATGAATTTGGTTTCATATGAAATCATTTTTACCATATATATGAAAAAAAAATGGTAAAATTTTCAAAGAAATTTTGAAAGAATAAAACATTTTATACATAGAATTTCGAAAACTATTTTTAGAAATGAATCCCAAGCAGTGACCAAACCACTCTACCTAAGAATACGCTAGCAATTACCTACTACTTATGTGTAACGACCCGTATTTTTGATAATAAAACTATTAAATCAAATAAAATTTTGAAATTTAATACTGTGAGGAATTAAAATTTATGATTTATTAATAAGAAAAATAATTTGAAAATGATTTAATAATGTTGTTAGAGTATTATTAACAATTATTTTAATATAATTTCAATCAATTGAGATAATTGTAAAGTTAATTTCATTATAATTGTAAATATGGAATAAATTAAATGTTGGATTCAATGTTGAAATTATATGTTATTAATTGAAATAGGTTTATTACAAAATATGAAATCTGTTAACGTCAAAAAATGTACGCTAACACCCCGGTGTGTAGATGACAGTTGTGAAAGCACCACCCGTGAATACGGGAACAAGATACAAGTAAAGAGATTGCAGAAAAGCAGTAAAAACACAAGTTTTATAGTGGTTCGGCCCAAAATCAGGCCTACGTCCACTTAGATTCTCTTTATTGCTGATATGAGTACAATTTATATCACTTTCTTCAATTACCATTAACTTCAGACAAATAGCTCAAACTCCCATGAAGAATAATCTTTCGAATTCATCTTGAATGATTGTGATTCTTCTTTGAAGTGTGTAGTAGCGTCCTTGGAGTTTGGAGTGCTTGGAGTGTTGCTTGAGTTGAGAAAATGGCAGAGTAACGGTGCTTCGAGAATTAGCCCCAAAAGTCCCTTGAATGTTGGTGATGGCCGTGTATTTATAGAGGTTCTCGGTGTTGAGTTATAGGTAGTAGCCGGGTCAAACTGGGTCGTGAGTTGGTGCCGAGCTAGGCTAGGTCGTAGGTCGCCCCCTCTCTCTTATGCATGGTCTTCAGTTTAAGTTGACGTCATGTGCTAAGTCCTAGGTCGTTACCGAGATAATGTGTTACGTGTTAAACTCCTGCGCAACTTCACTCCTCAAATCCATAGATCGGTCACGACTCATCATAAGTCATAAGCCGGCCACGGTTTAGATTGGATGAGTTTGTGCCTGATAGTTAAGTCGGCAAGCATCTTGGATAGTTAAATCGGTAAATAGGTTAAGTCGGTGGGCTTTTATAAGTTTTTAGATCGGGTCCTTCTAAGGCACTAGATCGGTAGCTGCCTTAGGTCGTAAACCTTGTAAAGTACTAGGTCGGCTTCCATACTAGGTCGGAACTCTCCTTAGGTCGGCATAGCCTCGTTAGACCGGCATCCCTTCATGCCTTAGATCGGTATCATTTGGGTTAGCATGCTTCATAAGGTTAAACAGTTAAGTCGTCATCCCTTCAAGCCTTAGGTCGGTGTCCTTGTAATTCCCCTTAGGTCGGTAACCCTATTAGGCAGTTAGGTCGGCAACCATGTTAAGTCGGACCCTTTGTTATCTCTTAAGTCGTTAGGCCAGTCTCTTCTGAGGCACTAAGTCGGCACCCGTGATAAGGCATTGGATCAGTACGATTCTTAACCAGTTAGGTTGGCATCGAATTAAGTCCTGAGCTCTTAGATCGGCAAACCCTTTGGGTTGTTAGGTCGGCATAGCCTTAGGTCGGCAACTCCTCTGGGTCGTAACTTTCGGCCGAGGCAGAGTTAACATTTGCCCCTCGAAGTACACGCCTATTGGTTAGGTCGTGTGCTTCGATATTCTTTAACTCGTCCTCCACCAAGTCGGTAAGTATTTAGACCGTACGCGATCCAACAGTTCTCCCCAATGTAAGGTATAAAACATCCATCCTCTTCTTTCTTTTCATCACTTACTCCTTTGCTCGATTTCGCCATTAAAATTTTCTCAAGCTCTTACAAGCGACCTCATTCCAGTCGATCACCGATAATCACTACTATCCATTGCGTAAGTGAATCCGTCCCCTTCTCGATCATAGGTTGCTGTCGGTTCATGAATTCTGTCATTTGAATACGAATCGTTTCTTTGCGCAACGTTCCATCACGAATCCCACTATACCTGTAGTCGATGAAGTTTAGGTTACTCGATTTTGGCTTCAGATGATCGTTGAGATGATGAAGATGGTTTATCACTCAGGTTCAATGATCTCTGAAGGCAGAGCAATGGATTTATGCAATTTGGAGCTGTTTTATTGGGTGACCCGATAGCTTGAATGAAGGCTGCTGTTGATTGAATGACTATCGGGTTAATGGGTTGAAACCGAAAGAGATGTTTGACTCGGAAGTGGCTCAGTGAATTTGGGTGGCCTAACTTTTGACCGATCTGACCTTGAAATGGCCTTAAGTTGTGGTTGAGATAATATTTGAAAGAAACTCGCCGATCTGAACAAGGCTTGGACCGTGGCCGAGTTAAAACTTGGGGAAATTTCGGCCTCTTGAACTGGAACGTGCCTTCTTATTTCTCCCCTTGCGACCTAGGGAAATAAGTCGCCAAGCTGAACCACCTAGACTTTGACCCGTTACCGACTTAGTCTTATCTCGCATGAGACTTTTGAACCGTAGCCGAGTTAATACTTAGGCTCTGGACGTATTGACATTTAGGAGCATAGGCCTTCTTTAAGTATTCTGACCCGGACTACCGAACTAAATTGCCTTTATTTTGAACATCTTGAACTGCCCCAACTTAAAATTTGCTTGAGTCTCAATGTATTATCTCACAGATCGTATTAACTTATAAGCTGCTAACCTGCTGAAAATAACAGACAAACAAAGAAAACCAAGGCGCACATACTGCCATTGACTGCCCATATCAAATGACAGATTAGTCAAGACAAGACAAGAGACATGAATATATTGCATGAAATGTTGTGAATTAATTGACTAAAGTAAAATATTAATGCAAAGTATCAACAATTTGAAATGATTTGTTTGCATCCACATTGTATTTGCATAATCAAACTCAAAACAAAGATTCCTGGTCTTTATAACTAACAAATGTTTGCTAGGTTTTATTCCAGTTGCCTTTGCTTATTGTTTGATTGATACTTGTACAACACTTCACACACTTTAGGAAACGTGCACCTTCATGTTTGAATATCCAGTTGTTTGTGTAGAATGACTTCTCATCAAGGAGAAGAGGAGGCTGCTCAAGCTGAAGAGACCTTTCCAATAGCTCTTCCCATAGAGAACCCTCCAGAAAGAACTCCGACTATCTTAACTCTGAGGACGCTTGTTCAGCTACGTACTCAATTTGGCTTTGCTGAAGATGATGTCATATTTCCTGGACCGAATGATACTGCTGACAGACCTCCCTATGGTTTTGTTGCGATTAATCGTCAAATGTGCTTAAGTGGGGCGATCCCACCTTTCAATGACTTTCTTCGAATTCTTCTTCTTCGGATGTCAATTTCTCCGTTCCAACTTCATCCTAACGGCTACGCTATTTTGATGGGGTTGGGTACACTGTTCAGGAGAACTCTTGATCGCTTGCCGAGCTTTGAAGAAATTCGCTACTTATGCTCGTTTGCAAAGAGCAAAGACCATCCTTCTCTTATCATTGTGAGAAGTGCCAGAAATCGCAAGCTTATTCTTGGTCTTACTGAAAGTGTCCACGGATTTTTAAACCAATTTTTCTTTGCCCGCAGTCCCCCAGAGTTTTATGCTTCTTGGAGAGTAGGAAGTAAGATCATCAGTTTCCGTCTTTCCATTTTCTTTCTTAATTCTTTTTGGAGTCCAAATTGCTAATCTCATTTTTTTCTCTTTTCAGCACTTCCCCTTCCCTCTAGAGATCCAATACATAAGCAGACTTTTGATAGATTGAGTGTTGTAGCCGCAGAAGAGAGAAGTATCAAGTTTTTGCTGAGAGACGACCTTTTACATCAATACGGGCTTCTTCACCCTTCTCGCTATACTCAGCCTTGTGAAGCCCCAACTGAAGTTCCCGATTCCCCGACTGAAGCATCGGATGCCCCCGTTATTGTCGAACAACTCACATCAAAAGAGTCTAATATCGAAGCTTCATTGGTGAAGTGTTCCACTCCTACCGACATTATGGGGTCATCTAGTAAGACGGCGCTTGCCCCGATTGAGGAAGAAGAAGAACCTTCACAGCCTCTCGGGGGATTAGCTGATGTAGGAATTGAGAAAACAAGTCCCACCAAGCATGATGGTGACGATGTTTATGAGGGGTTGAGCGACATAATAGTGACTTCGCAGGAGCTTTTTAGAGATGACGTATCTAAAACTATCTCTCCTGTAATTGAGGCGACGTCTCTTCTTCGACAAACACCAACACAAACATCAACTCCTCATACCCAAGCTATCATCACCTCTACACCAAAGAGTGGTTTGTAGCTTAATGCGTGTAGCTTGCACATCACACAACACTTAGGATTTTTTGGCATTTGTTCACATTTAACTTCTTTTCTCTGGAAGGTTTTAAGACTTGTTATTTTTGCCTTTCACATTCCTCTATGGGGCGCAGCGGCAGCGGTTCTTATTACAAAGACTTTCGACGCTATGGAGGGCGTGGCAGCTATGATTACAAGCAATACTATACCGATTCCAGAGAGACCAATGAGCAGAGAGCTGCGCGAAAAGCTGAAGAGAGGAGAAAGTATGAAGAACGCCACGAGGGAGCAGGCACGCGATACGAATCCTTCCCAAGGGGTGATGATTCCCATAAACGTAAAACGCATGATGATAGGGGGAAGAGCCATATTGAGGATTCGAGAAAGCGGACCAAACTTGGCGAGGAGCACGCGCCTGTGACATCTGAGAGACCTGGCGCCTCAGTTTCTATTGACATCCCTTCCAAATCTCCTGCTCTTGAAGGAAGTGCCATTCAAACACTCCTCAACAGGCCTTCATACCATGTTGAAAGGGGCCCCCCGACTTTGCAGAGCCGATTCCCGAACTGGTGTTTGAGGGGGGTACGCTTCGACCTTGATTTGGTCCCCATCGACAAAGAAGCCATGTACAGAAATCTCGATGCTGTCAGGCTTGATATTGACAGAATGTCTGGATGGCAAAAGCTTGTTGATGAACTTCAAAGAGTTAATCGGGCTAACATCGAAGCAATGCTGACCATGGAAAATGATAAATCAGAATGGCAGAAGATTCTTGATCAACACAACGTTGAGATGAAGGAGATAGCCGAATACAATGAAAAACTCGAAGCCGAAGTAAAGCAGCTCAAAGATGATCTTGCCTCTTCTACTAATACTTACACCCAAAGAGAAGAGGTATTGCAAAAACAAGTGCGAGATGCGCACGCCAGCCAGAGGGACGCCGAAGCTAAAGCTGAGAGGCTAGAGCAAGCTGTAGAGAACCACCGCACTGATGTCACCCAGTTGCAGAATAAACTGAGCGCCCGGGACATGGAGATTGAAGCGCTAAAAGCCCAACTTGCTCAGACCGAAAAAGATCGAGATGAGGCCATGGCTGGTAAGATTGCAGCCGAAGAAACTGTTCAGACCATGGAAACCGACATCAATTCGACTTTATTCGATTTTTATGTACACTGTGTCTTGGGACGCGGCAGCCTCTCTTTTCTTGGTCCTAAATATGAAATCACCCTGGCCGAGGTGTGGGAAGCTGCTCTTAGCATGTTTAAAGACGCCGGGTATGGCGATGAAGATTTTGAGGCGCGTTACCTGGATGAGGAAGCTCGCGCTGCTCTTGTGAAGGGGCAAGAACAACTTGCCAGGATGAGAGCTGGAATGGCGGAAGAGGAACATTCTGGAAAGGAATTACCACTTACTCCCTCTGTCCAACCTCCAGTTTCTCCCGTGGTTGACATCACGGGTTCTAGCTCCTACACTCCGCCTGCGACTAAGATAGTAACTGAAACTACAAGTGCACAAGGCGGGGATGAAGGCGGTGAAAGCAACGAAGCGCAGCGATATGAAATCAGCATCAGAGATCCAAATGCCCCAGGTAAACTTGACACCGGACCAGCCCAAGTGGTGAACTGCTCGTTTGCTCCTTGTGAACTTGACGATCTTCTTGATTATTTTTCGAATGTCAATGAATTCCCGACTTTTGATTATTCTTCAAATGTCAATGAATTCCCGACTTTTGACGAGCCGTCATCCCCTCTCTTTTCGAAAGATACTGATATTTTAAGTTTTTTCTCCTTTGTAGTGAAAGCACCGAGCCAAACTCAAGCTTCTTCTCCCCCGGTTATCCTTCCTCCATCTCTTCAAGTGGCGCCTCCTTCTGCCTCGCAACCTGGATCACAGGAAGAACAAATAGAGGCTCTTCACGGCTTGGATGATCCCATCGCTTCACAAGAGCAGAAAGATGAAAGGCCTGAGGGAGGTGACACATCTCCGGAGCCAACTCCCTCTGACGACATTGTTCTATCTAAACTTGTCACTCCAGGGAGTGAGTCTTCCTCAAAAAGGAGAAAGAAGCGTGGGACACCAAAGAGGAGGGGGAAGATAGTCACCACCACTGAAGAGGAGCTGAAAGCTGGACCGGTTGCGCCTTCCTCTCCTACTTCCCTTATGCCCACTGACCGCCCTGAAAAGCTGATCATCCGGCCGGGTAAAGGGTCTAAAGGCAGCAAAAAGAAGTGAAAATCTTCAGTTTCTAGTTTTTTTTTTGTGTTTTGCATGTACTGGCCGAGAATTGTGCGGGTACCGGCCCCCGCCTTTCTTTATTTTGAAACCTGTACCTCCAAAGAGTTTTGCCTTAGAAAGCTATTCCACGTTTCAACACTTGGAAGTTTTATTTCAATCTCGGCGAAACGTGGGCTTCCGAAGAGGTCTTTCTTCTTGATTGTGCCTCCGAAGAGGTCTTTATTTTGCTTGTCTTTCAACTCCGGTGAAGTGAGATTCCGAAGAGCGGCTGTTACACTTCGACTCCTGGTGAAATATGCCTCCGAAGAGGTCTTTATTTTGTTTGCATTTCAACTTTGGTGAAGTGAAACTCCGAAGAGTAACTACTCCGACTCTTGGTGAAATGTGCCCCCGAAGAGGTCTTTATTTTGTTTGCATTTCAACTTTGGTGAAGTGAAACTCCGAAGAGTACCTACTCCGACTCTTGGTGAAATGTGCCCCCGAAGAGGTCTTTATTTTGTTTGCATTTCAACTTTGGTGAAGTGAAACTCCGAAGAGTAACTACTCCGACTCTTGGTGAAATGTGCCTCAGAGAGGGTTTTCATCGCCTGGAAGTTGCTCTCTCATGGTTGGAGGGTCATGACTCCTCCAATCTTTTTTGTTGAGTAGAGAACTTTCTTTTTTGTGGCGTATGACCCATTAGAGGTCTTTTATCCTCCGAAGAGTTGTGCCTCCGGAGAGGACTTGTGTTGCCGATGATGGATTTTGGTTGTTTCCTCGTCTTCTTGCTTATGCCTTTTCAGCGATCCCTCATTTTTTTTCTTTTTTCAAGTTTTCATTCCCCTTTTCTTGCAAGTAGCTTGTTTAATCCAAGGAAGTGTACTTCATTGACAGGCAAGTTCGTGAGAACGGGCACTAGCTTCTTAATTGGATGTTTGTTTAAACAATCTCAATTTATTAGCAAGGGCTCGTTTCTACGAAATCATTAGCCGTTCAATTGAAGTATTTCCTATCTAGGATCTGAATTTGGGGTCTTTGTGACTTGAAATTTGTTTGTTGAATGATGGAGTGAATTGCTCGGTCTTATTATGTGCAAGTTTTATTTCCATTGTCTGCAAAAATTTAAATCGACATTTTAGCAATACATTCTATGTACTTTTTATATCGAAAATAAAGTAAACATGTAATAAAAGTAAGGAACACAAGATTTATAGTGGTTCGGCCAAAAATCTGGGCCTACATCCACTTTATATTCATTCATTATTCACTTGCATCAGTTTTACAATTGCTTTCAATTACAAGAATCATACATTCATAATTCTTTTTACAATATTTCAACAAAAATTTCAAGTAAAATATGGACGCAAGTGATTGCTGTTCCATGCCCTTGGAATTTGATCTCCTTCAACAGTAGTGAGTTTGAATGTGCCGTCAAGAAGCTTCTGACTTATCACATACGGTCCTTCCCAATTGGGCCCAAACACACCTGTCGCGATCATAATTCTTTTCAGGACTAGATCTCCGATTCCAAAGCTGCGTTGGCGAACTTTAGAATTGAAATGTCTGGCTATTCTTTGTTGATGAGCTGCAACTCTGAGTTCAGCCTCTTCTCTTTTCTCATCAAGAAGATCTAGTGCTTCAGATTGCAATTTTTCATTTTCCATTTGATTGAAGTGGATTCTTCTATGTGAAGGGATCTCTGTTTCTACCGGAATCATTGCTTCTGACCCGTATGCTAATGAAAACGGAGTATGCCCAGTTGCAGTTTTGTGGGTAGTTCTATATGCCCATAGTGCTAGTGGTAGCTTATCGACCCAACCACCTTTTGCTCTTTCAAGTTGCTTCTTGATGGTTGATTTGATGATCTTGTTTACTGCTTCCACTTGCCCGTTTGCCTGCGGATGAGCCACTGCTGAAAAGCTTTTCTGAATTTTGAATCGTTTGCAAAAACCCTGGAATTCTTCGCTTTCAAACTGAGTACCATTGTCTGTAATTATTTTCTGAGGCACACCGTATCTGCAAATGATATTCTTGGTCACAAAACTTATCATTTTCTTAGAGGTGATCGTAGTCAATGGTTCTGCTTCAGCCCATTTAGTAAAGTAGTCAACTGCAACAATAGCATATTTAATCCCTGATTTGGCAGTTGGTAGCGGCCCAATGAGATCCATTCCCCAAATTGCGAATGGCCACGGACTGACCATCTGTGTGAGTTCGGTAGAAGGTGCTCTAGGAATTTTGGCAAATCTTTGACACCTGTCACATTTTCGAGAGTAATCTGCAGCATCCCGATTAATTTCTGGCCAAAAATATCCGTATCGGAGAATTTTCTTTGCTAATGTTTGACCACCTGAATGATCTCCACATTCTCCTCCATGTACCTCAGCTAGGATTGTCTTGGATTCTTCCCTGGATACACATCGGAGTAAAGGCATTGAAAATCCCCGTCTATACAATCGGTCATCCTGGATTACATAGCGAGAGGCTCTCCTCAGTAGTTTCTGTCTCTCTCTCGAATTTTCTGGCAAAGAACCTCTGAGTAAGTAATCCAGTATTGGAGTCATCCATGACTCTTGTTCTTGAGATACATTCATAATCCAATCTACATCCATTTCATCTGAACTCGGTGCTGAGAGAACTTCTACGGGGACCAATCCCAATAGTTGAGCTTCACCAGAACTTGAATATTTTGCGAGGGAATCTGCCTTCATGTTCTCCTCCCGAGGAATATGGCTTATCGTGTAATGGTCGAAGTCACATAAAAGTTCCCAAGCCTTTGACACATAAGCGGGCAGATTTCCTCCTTTCGTTTGAAACTCCTTCTTGACTTGGCATACTATAAGCTGAGAATCACTGAAGATCTGTAACGCTCGAATGTTTAGTTCTTTAGCAATTTTCAAACCAGCAATCAGAGCTTCATATTCTGCTTCATTGTTTGTTGAAGGAAATTCCAATCTTAGCGCATAGCATAATGACCGGCCTTCAGGAGTCTCAAGAACAATTCCAGCACCTGAACAGTAATCATTTCTTGCGCCATCTACAAATAACTTCCATTGGATTGGGGAGTTCTCGATTGTTTCTTCCTCGCTGCTACCCTTGTCTGTGAATTCTGCGATAAAATCTGCCAAAGCTTGTCCGTTGATCGCTTTTCTAGGATGATAAGTGATGTCATATTGGCTCAGTTCAATATTCCACTTTAGAAGGCGGCCCGAAGTCTCGGGGCGAAACAAGACTTGCTTTAAAGGTTGATCAGTGAGGACTTTGATAGGATGAGCCTGGAAATATTGCCTCAACTTTCTTGAGGCAATCAATAGACAATAGGCGAATTTTTCCAACTTGGAGTAATTCATTTCTGCCCCAGTGAGTCTTTTGCTGATATAGTAAACTGGATATTGAATCCTTTTGTCTTCCCGTACCAGCGCTGCACTTAAAGCATGAGATGAAACTGCCAAGTATATAAGAAGATCCTCGCCATCGCCGGGCCTAGAAAGTATTGGAGGCGTTTCCATATGTTGAATCAATTCTTCAAAAGCTTTCTGGCATTCGGGAGTCCAGTCAAAGTTTTTCTTTCCTTTCTTTAGAGCGTCGAAGAATGGAATGCATATATCAGTAGCTTTGGATATGAACCGACTTAAGGCGGCAACTTTTCCATTGAGACTTTGCAATTCCCTCTTTGTTTTAGGAGCTTTGACTTCTTTTAAGGCAGTGATTTGAGCTGGGCTAGCTTCAATGCCCCTAGCGCTCACGATGAAACCCAAGAACTTCCCGGATTCCACCCCGAATGAACATTTTAAAGGGTTAAGCTTCATTCCGTATCTTCGGAGGATTGCGAACATTTCTGCTAAGTGTTCGATGTGATCCACTGCTTTCTTAGATTTTACTAGCATGTCATCAACGTAAACTTCCATAGTCTTTCCCAACTGCGGTTTGAACATAGCGTTGACCAATCTTTGGTATGTTGCCCCCGCATTCTTCAACCCGAAGGGCATAACTCTGTAACAGTAGAGACCGACATCGGTGATAAAGCTTGTGTCCTCCTGATCTGGCTCATGCATCATGATCTGATTATATCCGGAGTAGGCATCCATAAAAGACAACAATTCATGACCCGCTGTTCCATATACCAGTTGATCGATCCTGGGTAATGGGAAGCAGTCTTTGGGACAGGCTTTGTTTAGATCTGAAAAGTCGATGCACACTCTCCATTTACCGTTGGCTTTCTTAACCAGCACTGGATTTGAAACCCAATTTGGATAGGTAGATTCTCTGATGAAGTTATTCTCCATGAGCCGATCAACTTCCTCTTTCAATGCTGTTGACCTTTCTGGACCTTGGATCCTTCTTTTCTGTTTTACGGGCGTGAATTTTGGGTCAATATTCAGAGCATGTACCGCAACTTCTGGGGATATTCCGCACATATCGGCATGGGTCCAAGCGAAAACATCCAGATTTGCTTTCAAAAAAGATATCAAGGCATTCTGAACTGACGCGTTGAGTTGTGAACCCACATTTAGCACCTTGTTTGGGTCCTTCAGATCAACGGGCACCGGTACCGTCGTTTCTGCTGGTACCACTCTATTCTCCCCCGCACTGGCCTTTCTAGGATCCATCTCTTTTCGTGCCCCGCTATGCTCACCAGTGCAGGGTCCGCCCTGTAGTTGCTATAGGGTTGGTGTTTTGATGCGGATTGGGGTTGCCGCATCTTTTCCCATCTCTCTCTTCCTTGTTTCTCGCAGCTCTGTCATATAACATTCTCGCCCAGCGTTCTGGTCTCCTTTAATAACTCCTACTCCATTGTCTGTAGGGAATTTAATAGTAAGACACCATGGGGCAAGGACAGCTTTGAACGCTGCAAGAGTAGGACGACCAAAGAAAGCATTATAAGCAGAAAATTCATCTACTATCACAAAAGTTTGCTTGCGAACTACTTTTCTTTCTCCTTCCCCGAGTTCCACAAGCAAGTCAATGGTTCCTACTGGTTGCTTCGGCTCCCCGGCGAAGCCAGCAATTTTTTGCGATGATGCCTGCACTTCAACCATAGTAATTTTCATCTGGTCGAAGGTTTTCTTAAAGAGGATATTACAGGATGCGCCGCTGTCGATAAGAATCCTTCTGACGATGGCTGGCCCAATGCCGGCCGAGATGACCAAAGGATCCAAGGTCGGGGCTTCAATACCGATGGAATCCCTAGTTTTGAATACAATGTCATCATTGAATGTCTTTCGTTGCTTCAAAGGTGTAGTGTCTTCCAGAACAAAAACATTTTCTTCCCCCGGTGCGTATTTCAAGGCCCGGGAATACCTTTCCATCTCGCCCCAGCTTTTGCCCGCTGGGTGAGGTCCTCCAGTAATGATATTGATAACAGGCCTTCCAGACTCAATGCCGCCGTCCTTGCCATTTGTCCCAGATTGATGAGCAGGAGTTTGCTGCCCCTGATTCGACGAAGCAGGATTATTATTATCATTCTTCTTCACAAATTGCTGTAGCTTATTTTCCCTTAGCAATTCTTCAATTAGATTCTTCAATTGGCGGCAGTCATCAGTATCATGACCGGGCTGATTATGGAAGCGACAGAACCTCCCACTTTGCACAGCTTTTTTCCCGGTTCTCAAGACAGGGGGTTTAGGATAATTGACAGAATCTTTGGTAGCCAGGTAGATTCGTTCTGGAGTATCTAACAAAGGTGTGTATTCTGATGGCTTGAAGGATCTAGGCTTCTTCTGATTATTCTGTTGTTTTCCATTGTTGTTCTCCCTCTTCTGTCCCACAGACTCATTTTTGCGTGGAGCATTGGCGTTAGCTTCAGCCTTTTCCAATGCTGCTTTTGTCGATACAGGGCGGCTCTCCAGACGCATGAACTCGTCTGCTTTCTTGTAGAACTTTTCGAGAGAGCTTGGTTCCTTCATATTCAGCCATCTTCCAAACTCACTAGATTTATCTATGGCCCTCATCAAATAGGTCAAGACCATGCGAGGTTCTGCATTATCCACCTCAGCTAACGCTATATTAAAGCGATTTAAGAAAGACTTGATAGTTTCCCCCGGATTCTGCTCCAAACCGGATAACGACATGATGTCTTTGGCCTTTGAAGCATATAGCCTAAATTGCTCTTTAAATTTCCTGGTTAGGTCTGAAAATTGATCGATGGACCGGACGGGTAGCTTCGTGAACCAAAGCAGAGCTACGCCTTCCAGATATACGGGGAAATATCTGCATTTTACTTCATCTGAGGCTCGGGCACCCGTCATATGCCAATCATATTTGTACAGAAATTCGTTTGGATCACTTGTCCCCTTATAAGCTGGGATAGTTGGAGGAGCAAATTTTCGTGGGAATTCAGCCTTTAGAATTTTTTCAGTAAACGGAGTCTTGCTTGGAGCAAAGCCCCATTCTTTCTCATCTTCGACTCTTTGCATGCTTTCCTTCATAATTTGGCGAACCATTCCAGAGAGATATTCTTCATCATTCCGAGCCCTAGATCCACCTACCTCAGGAAGTATTTGCTCAGCGGGGTTAGTGTCCCTTTCGGAAACATTCCTTTCTTCAGTTTCATGAATATTACCAGCAAAATTCCTTTCATTAGCTGTTGATTGACGGTTTGCCCCGAGCAAATCGTTCAACTTATTCAGGATTAAGGCGTTTTGGGCATTCTGGGCTTCCATTTGCACATTTTGAGCATGTATCTGTCTGTTCAACCCCAAAATTGCGGCATCCAACTCTGCTTTCGTAACCCCGACAGTTGGAGTGGCTTGATTTGGTGTTGGGGAAGCGGAGGTTCCCTCTTGAGCGTTTGCAGATCTCACAGATTTACTTTTCCTTCCAGGAGCCATGATTTCGGATAGACTTCTGGTTCTTAAAGAAACTTTATCTACAAATCTTTCTGAAGCAATGATGGTAGATCTCCTGAGTTCAATTCTCAGTGAAAGCACCAAAAATGTTAACGTCAAAAAATGTACGCTAACACCCCGGTGTGTAGATGACAGTTGTGAAAGCACCACCCGTGAATACGGGAACAAGATACAAGTAAAGAGATTGCAGAAAAGCAGTAAAAACACAAGTTTTATAGTGGTTCGGCCCAAAATCAGGCCTACGTCCACTTAGATTCTCTTTATTGCTGATATGAGTACAATTTATATCACTTTCTTCAATTACCATTAACTTCAGACAAATAGCTCAAACTCCCATGAAGAATAATCTTTCGAATTCATCTTGAATGATTGTGATTCTTCTTTGAAGTGTGTAGTAGCGTCCTTGGAGTTTGGAGTGCTTGGAGTGTTGCTTGAGTTGAGAAAATGGCAGAGTAACGGTGCTTCGAGAATTAGCCCCAAAAGTCCCTTGAATGTTGGTGATGGCCGTGTATTTATAGAGGTTCTCGGTGTTGAGTTATAGGTAGTAGCCGGGTCAAACTGGGTCGTGAGTTGGTGCCGAGCTAGGCTAGGTCGTAGGTCGCCCCCTCTCTCTTATGCATGGTCTTCAGTTTAAGTTGACGTCATGTGCTAAGTCCTAGGTCGTTACCGAGATAATGTGTTACGTGTTAAACTCCTGCGCAACTTCACTCCTCAAATCCATAGATCGGTCACGACTCATCATAAGTCATAAGCCGGCCACGGTTTAGATTGGATGAGTTTGTGCCTGATAGTTAAGTCGGCAAGCATCTTGGATAGTTAAATCGGTAAATAGGTTAAGTCGGTGGGCTTTTATAAGTTTTTAGATCGGGTCCTTCTAAGGCACTAGATCGGTAGCTGCCTTAGGTCGTAAACCTTGTAAAGTACTAGGTCGGCTTCCATACTAGGTCGGAACTCTCCTTAGGTCGGCATAGCCTCGTTAGACCGGCATCCCTTCATGCCTTAGATCGGTATCATTTGGGTTAGCATGCTTCATAAGGTTAAACAGTTAAGTCGTCATCCCTTCAAGCCTTAGGTCGGTGTCCTTGTAATTCCCCTTAGGTCGGTAACCCTATTAGGCAGTTAGGTCGGCAACCATGTTAAGTCGGACCCTTTGTTATCTCTTAAGTCGTTAGGCCAGTCTCTTCTGAGGCACTAAGTCGGCACCCGTGATAAGGCATTGGATCAGTACGATTCTTAACCAGTTAGGTTGGCATCGAATTAAGTCCTGAGCTCTTAGATCGGCAAACCCTTTGGGTTGTTAGGTCGGCATAGCCTTAGGTCGGCAACTCCTCTGGGTCGTAACTTTCGGCCGAGGCAGAGTTAACAAAATCAATTCATTGGTATGTAGATTTATTAGCTTTGTTTGTAAAAAATAAATTTAGAAATGTGTTTGAATTACTAATGTCTAACAATTGTTTTAATTATTATTTTATTATTTAACCCATTTGAAATTAATTTGGAAATCAACAAAATTAATATAATTGAAATATTGCAATTAATACGGTAAAAGACTTTAACTGTTGAGTGCAGAGAATAGAAAGATGGAACTTTATGTCAAATTAATTCATCAGTGAATAATAATTTAATATAAGAATTTAAATATAAATAGAATATTTTATTTGAAACTTCATATTATAAAGAATGGATTTATTACATTTGCGTTGAAATTAATTTAATTTTTAAATCCTGGATTTAATATGGAAAATTATAATTTAAAAGGTTATAAATTACTGTTTAATTAAGAATGCTAAAAATTGTTAACTTTTAATCTAGAATTTAAATTTGATTAAATTGATCTTTAAAATAATAATTTATTTAATTAATGTGTAGAATTGGGTTTCTTAGGCACTGTCTCAAATTTGATGAAACCAGTTTCATTAGATCCGTAACAGTGAATATTTATAGTATTTTAAGTTTCGTAGCGATCAGACTTATCGTTTGATCGTGTGAGCTTAAAACACATAAAAATCGATTAACAGAATTTAAATGAATATAATTTGATTTTAGAAGCTAACTTCTGTATACAATGGAATTGAGGTTTGAAAATAGTTCCATTGAGTTTGAAAATATCGAAAACCTATATTTTGATATATTGAATGACTTACTTTCATTTCGGAAACGAAATGGAATTTTCAGGTCGTTGGTATCGTTTCGACCCAATTCAATCTATTCCATCAGTTCTTATCTATCTATGCCTATATATAGGCTGTTATAAACCATAGCAATTTCTCATTTTCATTTTTCTGTAAGTATCTGTTCATTTTTCGTTCCTTATTAATGACAGTCAATTCAAAACCATAATTCCCAATTCCAAATCAAATCGAAAATTCAAACTCCTCAAAAACTATCGAATTATAATTCATTGCAAAGCTCTTACGACATGATGTACATCTGTAGTTTTTTTTTGCATTCGAATCACAGTTTGGACGAAAATCAGTGAAGAATTCTCGGCCATCCATATTAGGGTTTTCTTTTCAATGGTGGATTGTCAACCAATCGACGATTGGAGGTTGCTAGCGCGTCAAGGAGGCTGAGGCACATTCATCCATGTTGGTCTTTCGAGTCTGAGGTTGCCAGAAATCGATGATGATTGGAGCGGCGGTGGTGTAAGCTTGGAGGTGACGTGGGTGGTCGCTAGATCAAGGCAGAGGCGGACTGACATGGCCGAAGCAATGGTGGTCTTGGATCAGGTCGGAGGTGCACGTGGTGGCATGCGGTAGTGACGTATAAAGGCGGCGGTAGGGTTCCAATTGGTTCACAATTATTTTAGGGTTAGAGAAAGGTCAGTTTATTTACCAAATTGCCCCTGATTAAATTTAATCTAAATTTTGGATTTTAAATTGTCTAATGCTCTTAACTCTTGCATACGAACTCAGTTTTGGATGCGATTTCTTCCATTGGGATGGTATCATAATTCCGGACGGGTTTAGTTCAATTTGGAAACTATTCAAAATTTTGGCTTTTACTGGATTTTAAATCGACGGTAAATCAAAGTGAGCAATTTAACTCACTCACGAAATACTAAACCTTCTTACTTTAGTTGAATTAAATTTATGAATTGATAAGAAATTTTTTGTTTATTGTTTGGTAAATTAAATTGTAGCTTAAATTTAATTTGAATTAAACTGCCATTTAAATTAATATTGAAATTAAATTGATAGTTAAATACCTAATATGGATAACCTGTTAATTGTTGTAATTTATTGACTGATTTAGATGATGATTGTGATGGATGTTTATTTGTGACATTTTGGATGATTGGATGTTATGTTTATTATATATGTTGTTATCACACTACATGTTCCCTTAGTTTGTTGTTAGGAAAATCACTAGGGTTTGAAATGGTGCATACCCAAATGATCTTATAGTTTAGGGAAAATTGTTGAGGGTTTAAATGATACAAACCCAAGCGATTTTATTGATTTGGAAATTATTGATTCGGGATAAAGGTTGAGATGATAAATACCTGGGAAATTTATCCATTTTGAGTTGTAATAATACATACCCAATCACTTGACCATAGGGTAGAAAATTATAAATGGACACTGTTAGTCGGTTTTAAACTATTTTATAAATGGTAAAGTATGTTTGATTTATAAATTTAATTTAATGATTTTATTTAAAAATTTATATTTGAATTTTTTTTATATTTTTATGTTTTAAAGCTTCAAATTATAAGTTAATATAAGTTTTAAAAACCTAGA
This sequence comes from Allium cepa, assembly GCA_030765085.1. Taxonomy (NCBI): domain Eukaryota; kingdom Viridiplantae; phylum Streptophyta; class Magnoliopsida; order Asparagales; family Amaryllidaceae; genus Allium; species Allium cepa. Next base: position 376,478,792 of record CM060942.1, on the reverse strand, counting down.
CTTTAAGATTTTAACTTATAATTTTATTTAGTTTTAAAATATATAATTCAAATAATGTAATAAAATAAAAACATTTTAAAAATTAATTTAATAAAATATTCAATACAATTTTAAAATAATTATTTAAAAACTTAATTTAAGATAATAAATGTAGAATTTTATAATAACTTTAATAGATAAAAGAATTTGTAAAAGATTTTAGAATTTTCTAAAAGGTTTTGTAAGGAATTTATAAAAGTTTTATAAGAGATTTTATAATGGATTCTATTATATGATTTTTTTATAAAATATTTTTGCAAAGGTTATTTATAATGGTTTTATAAAGGTGTTATCAAGGTTTTAAAGGATTTATAAAGGGTTTTATGAAAGAACTTGTATAAAGGGATTTGGAAGCATTTAAAGGAAATTGCATAAAAGTTTATGAAAATGGAAAGAGTTGTAAACTATTTTGGAATCTATAAATAACTCTATAAGTGCTTCTAAAGCATATGAATAGCCTATAAATGGTTTATGAGAGATTTAGAAATTATTTTTGTAATTGATTGAAAGAAATCTTCCTCGGTGTTTGTGAATATATTTATACTTTTGGAATAAGCATATGGATATCTTGGTATGAAAGTATAAACCATTTTCTGCATTTATTACTAAAAATGTTTTATAAAATGACCACTGTGTGAAATAAGTGTTTGGTTGTTAAAGAGACCAGTGTCAGATATTGTCATACTCTCTGCTAATTTCGAAACCACTTTAACAGCTGTACATATGGTGGAGAATCCGAAACAATGCAGGATGGTTTGGCGAACGCTACTGATATGAGGTAAGAACACTGCCATGAACTTCGAGTCAGTTTCATAGGCTAAAACTGGAGCTATCCCAGGGAAAGTGAGGTCACTCTTCCTATCGTACACACTTCTTCGATACCATATCTATTACTTTGTGATTGATTGGTGGCCACCCTCGATTTGATTATGGGAGTGTGTCTCGAGGTAGGCGACAGTAGCTGCTATGTGTTACTACCAGTCCGAATGTGCAAAACGGTAGAATCCTACCCTGGGCGTTGCCTCGCATGCCTTGTTATATGCCTTATCGTGCCCAATACGATTTTGATTTGTGTCGTACCTATAGATTGCTCCCTGATAGCCTACCAGTTTACGGTGAAGTTACAGTACTGTATAGACTACGATACCAATAAAAATGTGTTAAGGGGGATATGGGTAATGCTTTAATGCTATTTTAATACTTTACTGATAGACACTACCTATATAGCGTATTCTACTTTATATCGATACTTTAACGGATCCTTAGAAGAAGGAAAATCCTGAAAATCTCTTAGGTTTTTGCATGCACATTATACATTTGATAGGAGATGGGAAATCCCGTAAACATCTCTGAAGCTATTACACTCATAATTATTTGTTGCTGATTTAACTTATATCGGACCTTTTCTTTCTAACTCAAGTGTTTTGTCTTTTCATTATGCTCGGGTCAGGCAGAGCATTTCAGTGTCGAAGACTTTATTTCTGAAGGATTAAGATGGAGTTTGGTATATTATATTATTAGTAATTTTCTACTACATCATTATTGGTATGTTGTTATTTGCACTATGATTGTTTCAAAAATTGTGTAATCAAATATATATTATAAAATAGCTTCATGAACTATTTATTTGATTATTATATTTTGTCATTCAACTATGAGATTCTTTGTTGTCTTCCCTTCTTTTCTATTATTTTCTTATTTATCCATTGACAATCCTCCCTTTTGAATGGTTTGAGTTAGACATGTGTGGTTTATTGTCGACTTAAACTATTCAAAAATGCGGAGCATCGCAGTTGGTATTAGAGCTTTGGTTTATTGATACCATAGCCTGTTCGAGGTTAGAGATAGGGTTATTAATACCCTAGAATGAGTTTGAGAGTATATATACGAGAGAGCGTATTTGTAAGTGATATAAGAAAATTTATGTTGTGCTAATTTGTTCTGTTGAGTATTTATGACTTCTTGCTCGTACATAGGACACTATGGCATCGATAGAGATTTCTAAACACTTAATATGGCAGACTGACACAATATTGTTCCTAAAATATAAGTAAATGAAATAATTTTACCTAGTATTATATTTTTTATATAAAAGAATAATTTTTATAAAAGGATATAGTTGTATGTGATATGTTTATTTGTTAGGAGGTGAAATTTTGTAAATATTGGTTGCAAAATAGGATTTACAAATAAAGTGAATATGAATTGGAAATTTGGGAACTTAAGTTCCAAAGATTTGAAATTGATTTTCAAAAAATTGGGAATATAATGTTAGTACTATTTGGAAGTATTTTCGGATATAAATATTTTCAATATGATTTGAAAGAAATGTTTTAAAAGAATTTTAAAAGGAAATAAGTTCTATACTCCCCTCTTCTAGCGTTGGAAAATAATTTTGGTGCTCATCGCAACATCATCGACTTTCATTTTCGAGTTTCAAAGTGGGAAGACCATTATAGTAGCTTTATTACACACTTGTCTTGATAAAAAAATTTTTATTTATTTTCTTAAGCATGATTTGATATAAATAAAACATATGTGTGTGTGTCTATATATATATATGTAATTTCAAAATGATTTAAAATGAACCCGGTATTTAGTTCATGTTAAATTAATGATTTTCAGTTGTAGAAATAAAGTGAAATTTTAATAGTTGGAAACTTCTGAAATGAAAATAAAATAAGAAATTAGAAGCTAAGTGATTAATGAAATTGTAAAGAAATTGAAGATTTGTCACTTGTAAATTAAAGGGTAATGAAATTTAGAAGATGTAAATTATTAAATATTTTTTGCTAACTAACTTGACTAAGATAAATTTGTATAACACTCAATTACATTCTAAAAACATATTCAAAAATCACTAGAAATGTTTAAAAGTTGAAATGTCAATATGAACATGTAACAGAATTTTTTATACAAGTAAAACTTAAGTAATGGTGTTATATCTACAAAGAAGAATTATGATGTACAAGAAATATTTTAAATATAAGTTAATATTTGCAATTCTATTAATTAAATTAAATAGAAAAGGAATGAAAACTTTTTAAGTAAATGATTATAAACTCAAGAAAAGACTTAAATGGTTCATTGATGAATATTAATATTAAAATGGATATCAAAGTTATAAGTACATAATAAATGTGAAATAAACTGCAACGAAATGTACGTAATACTTTAATAATGGATTCATTAATGATTTCAAATATTGAATGGGAAATAAATTATGTAAGTATTGAAGGAAAATTAATAAAAGGTAATTATTGTATGAATGAATCAAAACAAATGAAAAGTAAATAATTTGGTTATAATTGTAAATATGGATTAAATTAAATGTTGGATCCAATGTTGAAATTATATGTTATTAATTGAAATAGGTTTACTACAGAACATGAAATCGATTAATTGGTACGTAAATTTATTAGCTTTGTTTGCAAACAATAAATTCAAAATTGTATTTGAATTACTAATGTATAATAATTGTTTTATTTTTATTTTATTTATTTAATCCATTTGAAATTAATTTGGAAATCAACAAAATTAATGTAACTGAAATATTACAATTAATATGGTAAAAGAAGTTAACCGTTGAGTGTTGACAGTAGTAAGATGGAAATCTATGTTAAATTAATTCATCAGGTCATAATGAATTAATATAAGAATTTAAATTTAAATAAAATATTTTGTTTGAAATTTAAATTATAATGGATGGATTTAATACATTTGTAATTTAGAAAATAATGTAAATTTTAAATCTTGGATTTAATATGGAAAACTTTACTATAAAAGATTATAAATTTCTGCTTAGTTAAGAATGATGGAAATTGTTAAATTGATTTTTAAAATAATAATTTATTTAATTAACGTGTAAAATTGGGTTTTTGGGAACTATCTCGGATTCCGACGAAACCAGTTTCATCGGATCCGTAATTATGAATTATTATAGGATTTCAAGTTTCGTAGTGTCGGACTTATCGTTTGATCGTACAAGCTCGAAACGCGTAGAAATCAATTAATGGAATTTTAATCAATATAATTTGATTTTCAAAGCTAACTTTTGTATACAGTGGAATTAGGGTTTGAAACCAGTTCCATTGAGTTTGAAAACATCGAAAACCTATGTTTTGATATAGTGGATGACCTAATTTCGTTTTCGGAAACAAAACAGGCTTTTCGGGTCGTGTTATCATTTCGACCCAATTCAATCTACTCCATCCATTCTTATCCATCTTTGCCTATATATAGGCTATTATAAACCCTAGCAATTTCTCATTTTCATTTTTTTGTACGTATATATTCATTTATCCATTCCTTCTTAATGGCAATCCATTCATAACCCTAATTCCCAATTCCAAATCATATCGAAAATTCAAACTCCTCAAAACCTATCAAATTATATATTATTTTGAATCTCTCAACGAGCGTAATCCACATCTTCAGTTCATTTTTGCAATCGAATCACGGTTTGGCCAGAAATAAGTGAAAGCCTCGGCCGTCCATATTAGGGTTTGCTTTTTGACGGTGGATCGTCGACCAATCGACGATCGGAGGTTGCTTTCGCGTAGAGGAGCTTAAGGCACGTTCATCCTTATGGGTCGTTCAAGTCAGAGGTTTCCAGAATCGCCAGAAATTGATGATGATTGAAGCAGTGGTAGAGCACGCCTGGAGGCTTCGTGGGTGGTCGCAAATCCAAGGTGGAGGTGGCCTGACATGGCCGAGGCAACGGTGGTCTTAGATCTGGTTGCAGGTGCACGTGGTGGCATGCAATAGTGATGTATGAAGGTGGTTGTAAGGTTTCAATTGGGTCGCGATATGTTTTAGTGTTAGAGAAAGGTGAGTTTTTTGTCCAATTGCACTGACTAATTTTAATTTTGAATTTTAAATTGTCTAAAGCTCATAAGTCTTGCATACGAACTCGGTTTTGGACGTGGTTTCTTCCGTTGGGCTCATATTGAAATTCCAAACAACATGAGATAAGTTTGGTTGAATTTAGAAACTGTTCAAAGTTTGGGCTTTTATTGGATTTTAATCGTCTATATACCAAAGGTTAGCGATTTAACCCACTCAAAAAATACTAAACCGTTTTACGTTAGTTGAATTAAATTTATGAATTGATAAGAAGTTTATTGAAATCTATTTGGTAATTAAAATTATCATTTAAATATAATTTTAATTAATTTCCATTTAAATTAATATTGAAACTAAATTGTCAGTCAAATACCGGATATTGATAACCAGTTAATTGTTGTGATTTATTGACTGATTTGGATGATGACTGTGATGGACGTTTATTTGTTGACATTTTGGATGATTGGATGTTATGTTTATTATATATGTTGTTATCACACTGCAAGTTCCCTTAGTTTATTTTCAGAAAAACCATTATGGGTTGAAATGATACATACCCAAATGGTCTTATAGATTAGGGAAAATCGTTATGCGTCGAAATGATAAATACCTGAGTGATTTTATAAATTTGGAAATTATTGATTCGGGATGAGGGTTGAAATGATATATACCTGGAAAATTTATTTATTGTGGGTTGAAATGATACATACCCAATCACTTGACCATAGGATATAAAATTGTATACGGACAACTTGGTCGGTGTTAACTTCCGTATTCCGCGACTCAGCGACCCAAGGAAATAAGCGACCTAAGCTTATTAACGACCTAGTGACCTAACTATCAACACAGGGAAACAACATATCATAGTAGAAAGGCTTAGCGACCTAACGACCTATGGAGTAAAGCGACCTAACGACCTATGGAGTAAAGCGACCTAACGACCTATGGAGTAAAGCGACCTAACGACCTATGGTGTAAAGCGACCTAACGACCTATGGAGTAAAGTGACCTAACAAACTATGGGGTAAAGCGACCTAGTAGCTAAGAGACCTAGCGACCTAGTAGCTAAACGACCTAGCGACATAAAAGATCCAGCGGCCTAGCGAGTTATCACAGAATGAAGCAACTTCTTATGCTGTTCCCAATCGTAAGTCGCAAACTATTCTCCCTAGGTCGCTCACGACCTAAACATACTGAAGAAGCTTCTTATGCCGCTTCCTCCCTAGGTCCTTCACGACCTATGACTTGTTAGTTTGTTCGAGGTGATCAAATACACTCTAGTTAAGCCGTAAGCCGCTCCCACTAGGTCGCTCACGACCAACGACCTACCTCTAGGTCGCTCACGATCTACGACCTAGCTCTGAAATTTCCCTGTAAATACCGTGCCTACACCACCGAAGGGGGGATCTTTTGACTGATTTCTAGAATGCCTATACTCTGCTGAATTCTCGACTCACTCGACACTTCAAACACGAAAGACATCTCGACGAACTTCAAGAGGAAATCTAGCACGTTCGACATGGATTCAAAGAGTTCTTCTACATCGGAGTTCTAGCTATTTGTCCTAGCAGTGTTGTAATCGAAGATTGTTGTAAAGTTGTAATTGATCGGCAATAAAGGATATTACAGGGGACGTAGGCTTAACATGAAGCCGAACCACTATAAAACTGTTGTCTTTTTACTGTTTTTCTGTGACTTTTCTACTTACTTAATTCCCGTATTGACGGGTGGTGCTTTCACTTAATCTCTACTTACACCGGGGTGTTAGCGTTCAATTTTAAGCGTTAACATTTTTGGTGCTTTCACTGAGAAACCAACTAAGGCTACTTTCCTCATTGCTTTGCAAAAGTTTATTGAAAAAATCTCTCTCAAAACCAGAAGTCTATCAGTGATAATGGCTCCTGGAAGAAAGCGCGGACCTACTACACCCAGTGATGTTCGTGAGAATACTGCCACTTCTCCTTCGTCAAGTCAAGCAGCACCAAGTGCTGGAATTACACGAGCGGAGTTAGATGCTGCAGTATCTGGGTTATACCAACAGATGGAAACCCAAAATGCATTGATGCTTGATAGGTTAAATGCATTGCTCGGAGCTAACCGTCAATCGATGAATAATGGAGAAAACCTTGCTGATGATGCTCATAATCCTGAAGAAAGGAATATTCCTCAAAGAGTAGCTAGCTCCGCCAAAGAAACACCTCCCCAAGCTGGAGGATCGAGACTGCAGCCAACTCTCTGCGAACGTTTGTCCAGACAAACTTCCGAGAAAATGGCTGAAGTCTGTCCCGCAGAACTTTTAAATGATGAGGAATACCTTTCGGGCATGGTGCGACAAATCATGAAAGAGAGCATGCAGAGGGAAGAAGATGAGAAGGAATGGGGATTCGCTCCGAGCAAAACTTCGTTCACTGAAAGGATTCTAAAGGAGGAATTCCCAAGGAAGTTTGTTCCTCCTACCATCCCGGCTTATAAGGGAACAAGCGACCCTAATCAATTCCTATATAAGTATAATTAGCACATGACTGGTTCTAGAGCATCTGATGAGATCAAACGCCGGTACTTTTTGGTATACTTCGAAGGAGTGGCTCTACTCTGGTTCATAAAGCTTTCGGTCCGATCCATAGACCAGTTCGCCGATTTGACTCGGAAGTTTAAAGAGCAATTCAGGTTGTATGCTTCAAAGGCAAAGGATACTATGTCACTGTCAAGCCTGGAACAGAATCCTGGGGAATCTATTAGATCTTTCTTGAACCGCTTCAACATAGCTTTGGCTGAAGTGGACAATGCAGAGCCACAGATGGTCTTGACATACTTGATGAGGGCAATCGACAAGTCAAGCGAATTTGGGAAGTGGCTAAAGATGAAAGAACCGAATTCGCTTGAGAAATTCTATAAGAAAGCTGATGAATTCATGCGCTTGGAGAGCCTTCAAGCACCAGTTAAAGTAGCATTGACAGAGGTTAAGGATAATAGTGCTGCTCCTACCTAAAAGGAATCCGGAAGTCAGAAGAGGGAGAATAATGGTGGGAAGAAGCAGAAGGATATGAAGAAACCTCGCTTCTTAAAACTTTCAGATTTCACTCCTTTAACCGACACCCCGGAGAATATCTCTTTTGCTACCAAAGATGTGGTAGAATATCCTAAACCACCTGAGATGAGAGTTGGGAAAAAAGCCGCTCAAAGTGGGAAATTTTGTCGGTTTCATAATCAACCCAGTCATGATACCAACGAATGTCGCCACCTGAAAAATTTGATTGAAGAATTGCTGAGAGAGAACAAGTTGCAGCAATTTGTGAAGAGGAATAGGAATGACCCAGCTTCATCTACTAAGGGTCAGCAACTTCCAGCTCATCCATCTGGGTCGGGTGAGAGGACTACTGCGCATGAATCAGAAAGGCCCGTTATTAATGTGACTATGGGAGGTCCTCACGCAGCAGGCAAAAGCTGGGGCGAGATGGAAAGATATGCCCGTGCCTTGAAGTATGCACCAACAGAAGAGAGTGTTTTTGTGCTAGAAGATGCTGCACCTTTGAAGCAGTAGAAAACTTTTAATGACGATATTGTGTTCAGAGCCAGGGACTCTATGCGCATTGAAGCTCCAACCATGGATCCCTTGGTCATCTCTGCAGGCATTGGGCCGGCTACTGTGAGAAGAGTGCTTGTAGATTGCGGCGCTTCTTGCAATATTCTCTTCAAAAAGACATTCGATGAAATGAAAATTCCGATGGCTGATGTTCAAGCTTCATCGCAAAAAATTGTTGGGTTTACTGGAGAACCGAAGCAGCCGATTGGAACTATCAACTTGTTCGTGGAGCTTGGAGAGGGGCAGAAAAAGGTGGTTTGGAAACAGACTTTCGTAATTATTGATGAATTTTCTACCTACAACGCCTTCCTAGGCCGACCAACTCTTGCGGCTTTTAAGGCAATTATCGCCCTGTGGTGCCTCACTATGAAATTCCCCACGGATAATGGAGTTGGAGTTATTAAAGGGGTTCAGAATGCTGGGCGAGAATATTATCTAATAGAGTTGCGTAAAGCGAGGAAGTGAGAGATGGGAAAAGATGCGGCAGCCCCAGTCCGCATCAAAGAACCAACCTTGTAGCAATTACAGGGTGGACCCTCCACTGGCGAGCATAGCAGGGCACGAAGAGAAATGGATCTTAGAAAATCTAGTGCAGGGGAGAATAGAGTGGTGCCAACGGAGGTAACGGTGCCAGTACCTGTTGACCCGAAAGAACCGAACAAAGTGGTGAATGTGGGTTCGCAACTTAGTGTGACAGTTCAAAATTCCTTGATATCATTCTTGAAAGCAAATCTGGACGTATTCGCTTGGACTCATGCTGATATGTGTGGAATATCCCCAGAAATTGCAGTACATACTCTGAATATTGATCCGAAGTTTACACCGGTAAAGCAGAAAAGAAGAACCCAGGGTCTTGAAATGTCAGCGGCGTTGAAAGAAGAGGTAGACCGGCTCATGGAGAATGGTTTCATCAGGGAGTCTAGTTATCCGAATTGGGTTTTAAATCCAGTACTGGTTAAGAAAGATAATGGGAAATGGAGAGTATGCATCGACTTCTCAGATTTAAATAAAGCCTGCCCCAAAGACTTCTTCCCGTTACCCAGGATAGATCTGTTAGTGGATTGAACAGCGGGGCATGAATTGTTATCTTTTATGGATGCCTACTCCAGATACAACCAGATCATGATGCATGAGTCGGGTCAGGAGGACATGAGCTTCATCACCGAAGTTGGTCTCTACTGCTATAGAGTCATGCCCTTCGGACATAAGAATGCAGGGGCAACTTACCAAAGACTCGTCAATGCTATGTTCAAGCCACAGATTGGAAAAACTATGGAAGTTTATGTTGACGATATGCTAGTGAAATCAAAGAAGGCAGTAGACCATATGGATCGCTTGGCAAAAATGTTTACAGTCCTCTGAAAATACGGAATGAAACTTAACCCTTTGAAATGTTCGTTTGGGGTGGAGTCCAGAAAGTTCTTGGGTTTCATTGTGAGTGCTAGGGGCATTGAAGCTAATCCTGCTCAAATTGCTGCCTTAAGAGAAGTCAAAGCTCCTAGAACGAAGAAGGAATTGCAAAGTCTCAATGGAAAAGTCGCTGCCTTGAGTCGATTCATTTCCAAAGCCACTAATAAATGCATTCCATTCTCTGATGCTCTGAAGAAAGGAAGGAAAAACTTTGATCGGACTCCCGAATGACAGAAAGCTTTCGATGAGTTGATTCATCATATGGAAATGCCTCAATACTTTCTAAGCCCGACGATGGTGAGGATCTTTTCATATATTTGGAAATCTCATCTCATGCTCTCAGTGCAGCGTTGGTACGGGAAGACGTAAAATTTCAGCGCCCGGTCTATTATATCAGCAAAAGATTCACTGGGGAAGAGATGAATTATTCAAAATTGGAAAAGCTCACCTATTGTCTACTGATTGCATCAAGAAAATTGAGGCCATATTTCCAAGCTCATCCTATCAAAGTCATCACTGATCAACCTCTGAAGCAAGTCCTGTTTCGTCCTGAGACTTCGGGTCGCCTTCTGAATTGGAATATTGAACTCAGTCAATACGACATCACTTATCATCCCCGGAGAGTAATAAATGGACAAGCTTTAGCAGATTTCATCGCAGAATGTACAGACAAAGGTGACAGTGAGGAAGAGGTGACTGATAATACCCCAATTCGATGGAAATTATATGTTGATGGTGCAAGAAACGATTACTGTTCTGGAGCTGGGGTTGTGCTTGAAACCCTTGAAGGGCGGTCATTGTGCTATGCAGTGAGGTTGGAATTTCCTTCAACAAATAATGAAGCAGAATATGAAGCTCTTATTGCCGGCTTGAAGACTGCTAAAGAACTGAATGTCAAAGTGTTACAGATCTTCAGTGATTCACAGCTTATTGTATACCAAATCAAGAAAGAGTTTCAAACTAAAGGAGGAAATCTGCCTGCTTACTTGTCAAGAGCATAGGAACTTCTCGATGATTTCGTCATTATACGATAAGTCATATACCCCGAGAAGAGAACATGAAGGTAGATTCTCTCGCAAAGTACGCAAGCACTGGTGAAGCTCAATTACTGGGATTGGTTCCTGTAGAAGTCTTGTCAGCCCCAAGTATTGATGAAATGGAGATTGATTGGGTCATGACTGTTTCTCAAGAGCAAGAATCATGGATGACTCCGATAATGGAATATCTGCTCAACAGTTCTCTACCAGAAAATTCAAAAGAACGACAGAAGTTGCCAAGAAAAGCCTCAAGATATATAATTCAAGATGGCCGGTTGTACAGGCGGGGATTCTCAGTGCCATTGCTCCGATATGTGACCAAGGAAGAGGCTAAGACAATTCTAGCTGAGGTACATGGAAGAGAGTGTGGAGATCATTCAGGTGGTCAAACTTTAGCAAAGAAAATTCTCCGTTATGGGTATTTTTGGCCAGACATTAATCGTGATGTTGCAAGCTACGCTCGAAAGTGTGACCGATGCCAGAGATTTGCAAAAATCCCAAGAGCACCTTCCACCGAGCTAACACAGATGGTCAGTCCGTGGCCAGTTGCTATTTGAGGAATAGATCTCATTGGGCCTTTGCCAACTGCCAAGTCCAGAATCAGATATGCTATTGTTGCTGTTGATTATTTTACTAAATGGGCTGAATCTGAACCATTAGCTACTATTACCTCTAAAAAGATGATAAACTTTGTGACTAAAAATATCATATGCAGGTATGGTGTGCCTCAAAAGATAATCACAGACAATGGAACCCAATTTCGAAAGTGAAGAGTTCCAAGATTTTTGCAAGCGATTCAAGATCCAAAAAAGCTTCTTAGTAGTGGCTCATCCGCAGGCAAATGGGCAAGTGGAAGCAATAAACAAAATTATCAAATCAACCATCAAAAAACAGCTGGAAAAAGCAAAAGGTGGTTGGGTCGATAAGCTACCACTAGCACTATGGGCATATAGAACTACCCACAAAAATGCGACTGGGCGCACTCCGTTCTCATTAGCATATGGATCAGAAGCAATGATTACGGTGGAGACAGAAGTCCCTTCACACAGAAGAATCCATTTCGATCAAGCTGAAAATGAAAAGCTACAACTTGAAGCACTTGACCTCCTTGATGAAAGAAGGGAAGAGGCTCAGCTCAGAATTGTAGCCCATCAGCAAAGAATCGCCAGGCACTTCAATTCCAAAGTTCGCCAACGCAGCTTTGAGATTGGAGATCTAGTCTTGAAAAGGATCATGACAACAATAGGAGTGTTTGCGCCAAACTGGGAAGGACCGTATGTCATAGGCAAAAAACTTCTTGATGGCACTTTCAAACTGACAACTGTCGAAGGAGATCCAATTCCAAGGGCTTGGAACAGCAATCACTTGCGCCCATATTTTACTTAAAAGCTTTATTGAAATAATGTAAAAGAATTATGGATGTATGATTCTTGTATTGAAAGCTATTGTAAAACCAGTGCAAGTGAATAATAAGAACTATAAAGTGGATGTAGGCCCAGTTCTTGGCTGAACCACTATAAATCTTATGTTCTCTACTATTACAAAATGCCTATTTTATTTCGATATATGTAAAGTACTTTAATTGTATTGCTAAAATATCGAGTTAATATTGCAGGCCATTAAAACAAAACTTACCCATCACAAGACCAAGCGATCCTTGACATCACTCAACAAATGAATGTTCAGCCACAAAAATTCCAGACTTAGATCCTATATAAGAAGTGCTTCAAGCAAACAATTAGTAGTTCCGTCGAAGGTGGGCCCTTGCTAACTGATTGTGATCATTTGTGTAAACGAACATCCGATTAATTAGCCTGTGTCTGCCCCTGCGAACTCATTTAACAATGAAGTATACTTTTTGAATAAAATAAACTACTTGCAAAAGAAAGGAATGTGTGCTTCGAAATGATAACAGGGAATCGCTGATATGAGCAAATGGCAAAAAGACATGGATGAGCAGGCAGGAAACAGCCAAAGACCTCTTCGGAGGCACAAGCCCTCTTTGGAGGATAAAGACCTCTAACGGGACTTGCCAGAAAAAGAAAGTTCTCTTTCTCAACCAAAAAAGATTGGTGGAATGAACGGAGGCACCTTCCCAAGTGGAAGGCATGGCACTCGTTAACTAGCTGAGGACGTTTGTGCAAACAAACATCTAAGTAACTTGTGTCTACCCCATGAATCCATCCAACCATGAGAAAGAAACTTCCAGGCAAAAGCCCTACTTGGAGGCACACATTCCACCAAGATCTGAAATAAAACTTCACAAGTGTTGGAATATGGAAAGCCCTCTTCGGAGGCCCCATTCACCATAGTTGAAATGCTAAAAGACCTCTTCGGAGGCACACATTTCACCGAGGTCTGAAATAAAACTTCACGAGTGCTGAAATGTGAAAAGCCCTCTTCGGATGCCCACTTCACCAGAGTTGGAGTGCAAAAGCCCTCTTTGGAGGCTCGCTTCCTAACGAACAGGGAAAAAACAAAAGCCTCTCCCCAGAGGCAGAAACAAAAAGCCCTCTTCGGAGGCCCGCTTCCCCGCGTACAGGGAAAAAAACAAAAGCCCTCTCCCCAGAGGCACACACAAAAAAACCCTCTTCCTAGAGGCACAATCAAACAAAAGCTCTCTTCGGAGGCACAAACAGGTCAAAGCCCTTTTTCGGAGGCCCACTTTACCGCGTAGGAAAATTCACTTGCCAAAAATAAAAGCGACTTTCTCCGAAAGTGAAGTGTAAAAACTTCTCCATAAAAAAAAAGATAAGACTTCTCCAATACGAGGCGCAATCTACTAAATCAAAAAAATATTTCCTTAAAATGGGAAAATTATTCTCTAATGTACGAATGCAAACCTCCTTCAAATGGAAAAGTTGTTCTCTAAAGAAAGAGTATAAGTCTTCTCGAAACAGAAGAGTTGTTCTCTAAAATTTTGCCAATGTAAAAGAGATTGTAATAAACCATCCTATGGGGGCAATATAATATAGTTACAAAAATAAAAGCAATGCTCAAGCAACATACCATAGGTTTACTGCAACATCACACAGAGAAAATAAAAAAACTTGTATGAAAAAGAAGAATAAATGCACTCTCAAATACAAACAGAAGTTTTTACAAGTAAAAGAATCATTTTATTCCATACTATGAAAATTTTATACATGTACAGGTTTCAAAACAAAAGAAGGCGGGGGCTGGTACCCGCACAATCCCTGGTCAACATAAGTCTTTATATATACAAGCAAAAAAGCAAAAAGCATAGTTCCCAAACCCATCACTTCTTCTTCCTGCCACCTTTCGAGCCCTCGCCTGGCCGGATGACTAACTTTTTGGGTCGGCTTGTGAGAGTAGGGGAAGAAAGAGGAAGGGGTGCAATTGGACTTTCTTCTGCTTTTTCTTCGACGGCAGAAGCTTCTCTCTTTTTCTTTGAGACTCCACGCTTTCCCTTCTTCCTTGAAGAAGACTCACTACACGGAGTGAAAAGTGCGGACAACTTTATGTCATCAGAAATAGTTTGCTCCGGGTTCTTTCGCCTTCTTCAGGTTCTTCGGCCTTCTGTTCTTGTGAAGAGACCGGGTCATCCAAGCCTTGAAGAGCTTCTATCTGCTCCTCTTGTGACCCCGATTGAGAAACAGAAGGAGGGGTAATCTGAAGCGGCGGAGAAGGGAAAGTTGGAGGACGGGAAGTCTGAACAACATTTGGCGCTTTCACTACAGGAGAAGAGAAGTTAAAGTCAGCATCTCTCATAAAAAGAGGAGAAAATGGCGCGCCAAGGTTTAAGTAATAATCAAAAAGTTCATCAAGCTCATGTGAAGTAAACAAGCAGTCCACTTGAGAAAGATCAGCATTAAGATTACCTGGAGAAGTAGGCTTTACTATGTCGACTTCAAAGTCCTGCGCCTCAGTGCTTTCTTGAGTCTCATCTCTAGTGTGGGTAGTTGCACTTTCAATAACAGCTTTAGCAGGAGGTGGAGAATGGGAACTGGAGCCAACAATATCGATGTCGACCGAAACCGAAGGTTAAACTGGGTCGGTTGAAGTTGCCTTCCCTAAATGTTCTCCTTCTGCCATTTCGGCTCTCTCTTTGGCGAGTTGCTCCTTTCCCCTGGCAAGAGCGGCACATGCATCATCATCTAGATAGTGCGCCATTAAATCTTCTTCAGCATATCCAACTCCTCCAAGCATATCAAGTGCAGCTTCCCACATGTTTCATCACGCTCTTTTTCAGCTATGGGATTCTTCGGCCACTGCTTTCCCGACAACAGCTTCATCACGCTCTTTTTCAGCTATGGAAAGTCGAGATTTTAACAATTTGATTTCCAAGTTCTGGGAGCTGGTTTTTTCTTGCAACTGAGCCACATCAGCTCGGTAGCTTACTACAACTTGCTGCTGTGCTTTAAATTTAGCTTCAGCATCTCTCTGTGCAGCATGAGCTTCTCTCACCTGTTTTTGAAGTACTTCTTCTCTTTAAGAATAGGAAGTGGAAGAAGTGGCAAGCTCTTCTTAAGTTTTTCAACTTTCGCTTCAAGCTTCTCATTATAAGCGGCAATACTCTTCATCTCTGCATCATGCTGATCGAGTGTTTTCTGCCACTCGGATTTGTCATTTTCCATAGTCAGCATGGCTTCGAGATTTGCGCGGTTTACTCTTTGAAGCTCGTCAACAAGTTTTTGCCAACCAGACATTCTCTCGATATCGAATTTGACGGCATCAAGATTTCACAACATGGCTTGCTTATCGATTGGGACCAAGTCAAGGTCGAAACGCACTCTCTTTAAGCACCAGTGCGGAAACCGGCTTTGAAGAGTAGCCGGACCCTGTCCAACTTGATACGGGGGCCTACTGATGATTGTTTGAATATTAGCTCTTTGAAGGGCGGGAGAGCTAGAAGGAATTTCCAAAGAGACGGGAGTAGTGGGCTTTTCAGAAATTTCAGATGTCGGTTTTTCACCAAGTTTGGCCCTTTTACTCGGATCTTCAGTGACATGGCTTTTCCCTTTGTCATCATGGGATTTTCGCTTGTGAGAATTATACTCTCTCTGGGAAGAATCATGTCTTTCGTCCCGTCTCCCGTAGCGTTCTTCATAAGCACGCCTCTCACGAGCTTTCCTCGCAGCTCTTTCTTCATCGGTTTCCCAGGAGGCAGGAAGATACCTCTTGGGGTCATAAGAGCCGTGCCTCCCATAACGCTGGAAATCATCATAGTAAGAGCCACTTCGTCCCACTGGGGAAGATGAAAATGAAGAAAAGACAAAGTTCAAAAATCTTTAAAGCAAGAAAGTTGAATGCATAAAAGTGCTGAAAAATCCTAAGTGTGTGTAACGTGCAAACTACGCGCGTCAAACTACGAACCACTCTTCGGTTGGGGGGTGATGACAGATTTTACAGCAAGTGTTAATTCTTGGGCTGATGGAGTTTGTTGCAAGACAGATGTTGCTTCAACTGCTGGAGAAATAACTTTAGTAGCAGCGGTATCATCTTTAAAAAGCTCATGTGAAGTGATCATCAAGTCCCTCAACCCCTCAAAAATGTCATCACCATCATGCCTGGCGGAACCCTTCCCCTCAGCTCCTTCATCAACAGTCTTCCCGGAATGGTGGGGAGGTTCCTCTTCCTCAATGACTGGGGCAAGTGCAAGTTTGCCAGACGACCCCGCAACGTCAATAGAAGCAGAGCACTTCACCAGTGAAGCCTCAACAGTATGTTCTTTCGGTGTAAGTTCTCCGACGGAAACTAGGGCATCCGATGATTCTACTGGAGAATCAGGGACTTCATGAGGCTGAGTAGAACGGGAAGGGTGTAGAAGCCCGAATTGGTGAAGAAATTCAACTTTCAGCAAAAATGTAATACTTCTTTCCTCAATCGCCACGGCACTTAATCTTTCAAAAGTTGACTTGTGGCTGGGTTCTTTAGAGGGAGGAGGAAGTGCTGTAAAAGTAAAGAATGAAATTAGCACCTAGCAACTCGGACTTTGAAAAAGCTCAAATGGAAAGAATAGGGATAAGCTATCTTACTTCCTACTCTCTAGATGGCGTAAAATCCTGGAGGGCGACGAACGAAGAAGAATTGATTTAAGAACCCATGGGCGCTTTCCGGAAGATCGACGATCAATCTACGGTTACTGGAGCTTCTCCCGAGTGTGATTGAGGGATGATCTTTGTTCTTTGCGAATGTGCACAAGTAACAGATTTCTTCAAAACTCGAAAGACGATCAAGTGTCCTCCTGAACAGCACACAAAGTCCCATTAGGATGGCGTGTCCATTGGGATGCAATTGGAAAGGAGAGATAGTCAATCGGAGAAGGAGTTGCTGAAGAAAGTCATTAAAAGGAGGAATAGCACCACATAGGCACATCTGACGATTGACAGCGATGAAACCGAGAGGTGGCCTGTCAGCAGTATCATTTGGTCCAGGAAGTAAAGCATCTGCTTCAGCAATACCAAACTGAATACGTAGTTGGTTGAACGCCTGCTGACTCGGAGTAGTTGGAGTCCTTTCTGGGGGATCATCCAGTGGATTGGCTATCGGGAAGACCTCTTCAGCTTGCTCTATTATTTCTTCTTGAGAAGACATTCTACACAAGGAACTAGATTTTCAAATATGAAGGTGCACGTTTCCTAAATGTGTGAAGTGTTGTGCAAAACTAACAAAATGACAAGCAAATATAACTGAAATTAAACTAACAGGCATTTTTCAATTATAAAGTCTCAGGGCTTCTTGTTTTAAGCCCAAATACAAGTGCAGTGTTGATGCAAACAAATCAGTTTTAATTAATTAATATGGCTTTGCTTTAATACTTCACTTGAATTTGTCGATTCACAGCATTTCATATAATTTCTTTAAGTTGATTATCTTTTATCGACTAATCTGTCATTCGATGTGGGCGATCAGTGGCAGTATATTCGTCCCATTTTTCTGCAAATGTTGTATTTAACAGGTTGTTAGCATTAAAGTTAATGAGATCTATAAAGAAGTAGGACAAGTTCAAGCATGTTTTCTCGGCAATTCAAGTTGGGAATTCAATTCAGCAATGTCATGTTCATTCGAGTTGAAAGGAATTCGAGCCAATGCAAAATAGGCTAAGTCCTAGGTCGCTCAGATGCATACGCGACCTACGACCTATGCCGTAAGAAGTTAAGTCATCTATCTCCAAGGTCGCTCGGCTTTAAGTTTCATGTCATTCCAGCAAGTTAGGTCGCAAGTATGATAAGTCGCAAGAAGTTAGGTCGCAAGTATGATAGGTCGCAATAAGTTAGGTCGCAAGTGTGATAGGTCGCAAGAAGTTAGGTCGTAAGCAAGATAGGTCGTATGATTCATGATCAAACCGATAGGCCTAAGGCCTGTCCTCCACTCGAGTGCAGCCACGTGTCCTTCACCTCATAATCACTAGAAGCGCAATGGTTCGACCTGGAATCTACTAACCCATTAACCCGTTAACCCATTAAGGACCTTCTCACGTCCTCCAAACTCACAAATTAGTTAACTCGAGGCACTATAATCCATCATCTCCTCCTCAAATCATCGAAGATCACCCAAAACCGAATCGAGCCACCTCAAGTCCATCAGAAATCGATCGAAGCATGGTTCGCAATGAGACACGAGAATATAAAATTGGATCAGAGGTTATGGATGGGAATCCGGATCCATGATTTAAGGGTGATCGTGAGTTGAACAGAGAACGGATTCACTTACGTGATGAAATTGCAAGGATGATCGCTGATCTGAAAGTTCAGGTTTGAAGTTTCTTCAATGGCGTTTTTGAAGGCTGAAATAAGTAAAGAGGAAGGAATGAGTTAGCGGTTTATATAAGGTAAAGAGGGAAAGTCGAATGGGCATGAGAGATCTCTTGGGTCGCTCACGACCTAGCAAAATTAGGTCGAAGCACACGACCTAAGGCCTAGGCGTGCACTTCGAGGGGCAAATGTTAACTTCCGTATTCTGTGACTCAGCGACCCGAGGAAATAAGGACCTAAGCCAGCTTATTAACGACCTAGCGACCTAACCATCAACACAGGGCAACAACATATCATAGTATGGAGTAAAGCGACCTAACGACCTATGGAGTAAAGCGACCTAACGACCTATGGAGTAAAGCAACCTTGTAGCTAAGCGACCTAGCGACCTAGTAGCTAAACGACCTAGCGACATAAAAGATCCAGCGGCCTAGAGAGTTATCACAGAATGAAGCAACTTCTTATGCCGTTCCCAACCGTAAGTCGCCAACTATTCTCCCTAGATCGCTCATGACCTAAACATACCGAAGAAGCTTCTTATGCCGCTTCCTCCCTAGGTCGTTCACGACCTATGACTTGTTAGTTTGTTCGAGGTGATCAAATACACTGTAGTTAAGCTGTAAGCCGCTCCCACTAGGTCGCTCACGACCAACGGCCTACCTTTAGGTCGCTCACGACCTACGATCTAGCTCCGAAATTTCCCTATAAATACTGTGCCTATGCCACCGAAGGGGGGATCTTTTGGCTGATTTCTGGAACGCCTATACTCTGCTGAATTCTCGACTCACTCGACACTTCAAACACGAAAGATATCTCGATGAACTTCAAGAGGAAATCTAACACGTTCGACATGGATTCAATGAGTTCTTCTACATTGGAGTTCTAGCTATTTGTCCTAGCAGTGTTGTAATCGAAGATTGTTGTAAAGTTGTAATTGATTCAGCAATAAAGGGATTAAAGTGGACGTAGGCTTAACTTGAAGCCGAACCACTATAAAACTGTTGTCTTTTTACTGCTTTTTCTGTGACTTTTCTACTTACTTCTAATTCCCGTGTTGACGGGTGGTGCTTTCACTTAATCTCTACTTACACCGGGGTGTTAGCGTTCAATTTTAAGCGTTAACAGTCGGTTTTAAAGTATCTTCTAAATGGTAAAGTATTTTAATATATAATTTGAATTTTAAATTTAATTAAATGATTTTATTTAAAAAAAAATTATTTAGAATTTTTTTGTTTTATACGTTTTAAAGCTTCAAATTATAAGTTAATATAAGTTTTAAAAACCTAAATTTTAAGTTTTTAACTTATAATTTTATTAAGTTTTAGAATCTATAATTTAAATAATGTAATAAAATAAAAACACTTTAAAAATTAATATAATAAAATATTCAATATAGTTCTAAAAGATTTATTTAAAAATTTAATTAAAATAATAAATATAGACTTTTATAATAATTTTAATAGATAAAAGATTTTAGAATTTTGGAAAAGGTCTTGTATGGGATTTATAAAAGTTTTATAAGAGATTTTATAATGGATTTTATAAAAGGATTTTTATAAAATATTTTTACAAAGGATTTTATAGTCGTTTTATAAAAACGTTATAAAGGTTTAAAGGATTTTATAAAGGGTTTTATAAAACAACTTGTATAAAGGGATGTGGAAGCTTTTACAGGAATTTGTGTAGAAATTCATGAAAAGCGGAAGAGTTTTCAATTGTTTTGGAATTTATAAATGGCTTTATAAATGGTTCTAAAGCATATAAATAGTTTATAAATGGTTTATGAGGGATTTATAAATTATTTTCATAATTGATTGAAAAACATCTTTCTCAGTATTATGAATATATTTATACTTTTGGAATAAGTATATGGATTCTTGATATGAAAGTATAAACTGTTTTCTGGATTTATTATTAAAGACGTTTTAAAAAATGACCACGGTGTGATATAAAGTTTGGTTATTAAAGAGACTTGAAACACCCCACACCCCTTAGTATTTCCAAAAAGGGCACACCAAAGGTTGTGGTGCATTACAGGTATAGCTAAAGCATCACAAAGAATAAAATTCACAAGACAAATAAGTAAATACCGTGGAAATATTTAAATAATAAATTATCATCCAAAACTAAACTTCATCTCAAAATAAGTAATAAAAAAATAACATGTCTCAAAAACTCAAAATGTCTCATGTCTCATGAAAATACATCTTGGTCTTATAAAATCAGAGTATAAAGATAACAATAATAATAATCTTTCTCACAAGTGCCAATCCATCATAAGCCAAATGAAAAGATGAAAAGCAGAAGAATACATCTGAAATGAGAAAACTCTGGGAATGAATCTCCAAGCAACCCGTATCAACTATTTTTAAATCTGCTGGCCTATTGGGGGAAAAGGGAAAAGATAGAGGAGTGGGTTAGACAATAAGTCTGGTGTGTGAAAGTAATTACTAGCATTTCTAAGGAAGATAAAGATAATAGACTAAGCAATAGTTCTAGCTTGAAAGGAAAATACAGAAAGATAAAACTTGGATAAAATACTATTTTTGATTCTGTTTGACTGTTTGCTTAATTATTGGATTGTTTGTACTTGTCTTATACTACTGTGATTAGGCTGAAACTCGTCCCTATCTCAACTGGTAACTTGATTAGGCTGAAATCCTAATCCTACCCATTGATCGGGCTTTCCTATCTCTATTGTGCTACTATGAACTAATCCTGTTGGTCACAGCAAAAGACACCTCTTTAGAGCTTAGGATCCAGTAGCGAATTATTTACCTTAATCGATGCCGCATGCTCGATAATTGTCGGTGCACACTAACTATCTTCCCCTATTCGACCCTTTATTTAGTCTAATCAACATAAGCCTGCCATTCCCCACCTAAGTGTGGGACCATCAGTCCTCGACCTGAAAGAAAATGCAGTCGATACTAGTCCTAACAAACAAATCTTCTAGTTTCATGCCCCTTACCCAAATCCCTAGATTTGATCCCCTATCTTATGGCCACTTGTTTACCATAATCGGGATAAGCATGTCCCAACCTCACCTACGTGTGAAACCATCAGTCCTAGACCTAAAAGGGAATGCTCCCGGTATGGGCCCTACTTTTATATTTTCTTATTAACTTAATCCAAGATCTATGTTTTAAAATAAGCTTCTTCTGCTATTTCTGCTATATTTGCTTTTTAACTTAATCCAAGATCTAAGTTTTAAAATAAGCTTCTTCTATTATTTCTTTCTTTCTAATTATAACCTATGAGTTATAATTGTTATTGCAACTGTCATTGTTCTATTTTCTCTTTTTAGTTATAACCTCTTGTTATAATCATACTTGAAAATATCTTAAATTTACCTATTTCAGTCGGTCTCTACTTTAATTAAGTTTTTCTCATTTTACATCTGTTTTATATAAATTTTGTGTTTTTTTATTTAATCCACATTGGCGAATTCTTCTCTTTTTAATATTTTATTCGCGTAAAAAAGGATTAAATCTCAATAAAAAGAAACTAACATTTACAGGATAAATTCCAACTTAAAATAGATGTAAATAATTACAAAATTTTTGAATAACTGTAAATAACTGAATAAAAAAACTTTTGAGATTTACTTGAAAACTAACTGTAAATATACTTACATAAAAACTGTCTCAAAATTGTAGAAAAACTACAACTATTGAGAACTATATTATTTTAAATTGCTTACGAATCTAAAATAATTATAGAACATCACTTGCGGCCCTTAGCCTTAGTCGTGGGCCTTCCAGGATCCACTTCTAGGGCATAGAATATTTTTGTCAAAAAGATTTCCTCCCTATAAAATTTTTCTATTAGGGTTCAATCTCAGGCAATGAACACAATTGGGAGAAAATCTAAATAAGAAAAATGGCTAGGCCTAGGTTCTATTTATACTGTGGCTTAGGGATCTCTAGCCGTCGAATTTGAAGATTAAATCTAGTGCAACCGCGTCATAAGCTCACTAGGAACCGTCGGATGAAGCTACGAACGCACAAGATTAACCAAAAATCAAAATGATTCTCTTCAACTCGTACTTGGACATTTTTACGTCTAGGAAGTTTTGCGGGTTAACCTATTATCTTTGAGGGTTGACATATAGGTCGACCTAACCATATCTTGTGTCGACCCATGCCCTTGTATTTTTTTTTCATTTTTGTTTATTTGATTCTAATTTCTTGTTTCTCTTATACCTTCTCCGTACTGACTCGGATTTCGACGAGTTATGTATGGAAATTGATAAGAAAATCGCCACAGACCTAATGGTGATACTCCCATAGCTCGATTCTGACAATTTCAAAAACTTTTTGTTGTTTAATTAATTCATTAATTAGTTATTATAGCTCAAATTATGGGTTGTTACATTCTCCCCTCCTTAAAGGGTTTCATCCCCAAAATCTCCACGGAAAAAAGAATGAAATAAATATTTTCATCGAAATTCCACAACCACATATTCAACTATCATCCATTACATCCATTGTCCTTCATCTTCCTAATGCAATTTATTATATATGCAATTGTGTAGCGTCAATGTCCCTAACTAATGCAAAAGATTAGACGGTCTACTGATTCAGTCGACCTCCTTTTTATGCGCCCATGTCCGTGCCATGTATCCAAATGAATGCAAATTCGCTAATGACAACTGATAGTTCTATATGCGTGTTACAATCATCATCAAAATGCAACAATCATATGATAATCATCCATTCATAGCAACCACGAAATAAAAATCCAAGTGCACATGCATCCATATGCATATGCTTTAGTGATCTAATTAGGCCGATCTCTATAAGATAATAGTGCCTAGTGTGTGTATATGGGTCCATTAGCATCGACTAGCAAAGACTTGCAAGCATTAGCATCCATCATACATAACATGTTCTAGTAATAGGTATACATTCAATCCTACCATCCATAGGTTAAATCCTAAGATCTACCTTTCCAAAGGACACTAAAGGAAAGAACCTATTCAAAACTAAAGATGGAAATATGAAATTCAAGACGTACCATCAAAAGACGCGGATAAGAGGTACGTATTTTCTCTTCAGCCTCCCACATAGCGTCCTTAATACTACCTCCCCACTGCACCTTAACCAAAGGGATTTCCTTATTTTAAGCTTCCTAATATCAAGCCTAACGATCTTGTTAGGAATGCGACGAACCGATGCTTCTCTCCTCACATCAACTTTCTCAATTTGGCAAGGATCCACTACCTCTGTTGAATCATGTAAGCATTTTCTCAAGTGTGAAACATAAAAACATCATGAACTCCCATGAGCCTCTCTGGTAGCTTTATCTAATACGCCACCTTCCCTCTCCTTTCCACCGTAGGGAATGATCCTAGGAAACTTGGAGCAAGTTGTCCACTTGATCCAAATCTCACTATCTTTCTTAGCGGAGACACCTTAATAAAAACCAAATCTCCTACCTCGAACTCAATATTCCTTCTCCACTAATCTTCATAGGATTTCTGTCTCTCTCTGGCCGTCTTCATTCTTCTTCCAATCAAATCAATCTTTTCTGAAGTCTCTCTAACCATGTCGGGACCAAGTAAAAATCTTTCTGTAGACTCCAACTAACACAAAGGCGACTTGCAGGGTCTTCCATAAAGGGCTTTAAAAGGAGCCATCCCAATGCTAGCCTAAAAACTATTTTTATAAGCGAATTCCATTAAAGGAAGGTGCTCCTTCGAAGTTTCTTCAAAATCAAGAATGAACATCCTCAACAAATCCTCAAGAACCCTATTTACTCTCTCTGTTTGTCCATTCGTTTGAGAGTGATAGGTTGTACTCAATCTAAGTTGTGTCTCTAAAGCCTCTTGCAAGCTCCTCCAAAACTCGTAGTAAAGATAGGGTATTTTTCGCTCACTATGCTAGAGGGAACTCCATGAAGTCGGACTATCTCACGAACATATATGGTTGCCAAATAAGGTGATGTCCTCATACTCTTGACTGGAATGAAGCGGGCGCTCTTAGTCAAATGGTCTATAGTTACCCAAATACTAGTATTCCTCTTCCTAGATTGGGGTAAATCATCTATGAAGTCCATCGAAATACTTTCCCACTTCTATTCGGGTACATCCAATGGTTGAAGCAACCCGCTAGGCCTCTGTTGCTCCGCCTCAACTCTTTGGCACACAAGGCACTTAGCTACCAGCTCTGCAACATCCTTCTTCATGCAACTTTAATACACTCTCTTCATGTCCTTATATATCTTATCACCACTGGGATGGATAGTCATCCAAGAATGGTGTGCCTCTGCTAGAACCGCTCTCATCAAATCACCAGTGCGGGGGATACAAAGTCTTCCATCTCTCCTTAGCCACCCTTTACTATCGGTGGAATAGCGTTGTAGATGTCTATAGACCTCTCCTCTGCTAATCCTATCCATAATATAAACAAGGTCAGAATCCTCTCGCTGCCTTAAGCCAATCTAACATATGAGGGTAGGCTTAACCTTAAGTGCTGCCAATAATCTAGGTGTGATGTCCGTAGAGGGTTTAAAATCAAAGGTGGAAATAAACTATAGGCTTTTTCACTCCATGAACATTGGACTAAGGGTTGCTGTAACAACCATGGTTTTGGAGATTACCTGTAAATATTAAATTACAATGGTAGTTATAATTTAACATTGTGAATTAAAATAAAATTGGATATTTTAAATTATTTATTTGGAATAAACAATGAAATTTGGAAATAAAATATGAAAATAAAATTTGGAACTTTATTTTATTTATTTGGGTTGATAGTGAACGGAAAATGATTTTTATTTAGAGAAAATGCAGTAGTTATACTAATTTTTGCCAATTACTTCTTTTAATAATTTTTAAAAAGAAGTATGAGATTTTAAAGGTTGTTTATTCAAATAAAAAAAAAGAAATTAGTTCAAAAATAAGTTTTGGCTATAAATAATATTTTAAAATGGTTTGAAATATTTTTGATAAGTGAGGAAATAAATTTAGTGGAATTTTAGAAGTTAAAAATGTAGACTTTACATTTGTTTTGTGAAAATTATGTTATTGTGAAATAAAAGATTTTAATAATAAAATGCTTTAAAAATATAAATTATTCTTTTTAATTGATAGAAAATGTTTTATTTTATATGTATACAAGCTCTCTTAATCTTCTTGTGTAAAATTTGTGAGAAAATGAATTTTTGTTTTTGTGCATATGTGATTTATATACACAGTTTAAGTGTTGTTTAATAAACATTAGGCCATTTTATTTTCTATTTGGGTCCAAATGGCCCATTAGCCTAAGCAAGTAATAAGAAGAAGAAAATTCTTTACCTGTATGTTTGTATCCTAGCCTTGCTTCTTCTTCCTCTCAAGCATTTACAGCATAAAGAAAAGCTTCATTTTTACTCAAGCAAACTTTCAAATTCAAAGCTTTTTCTAATAAATTGCCGCTCTTTTCAAATTTAGAGAGAACTAGAAAGATAAACTCACTCTAAACCTAACTATTGCATCAAAATTCTAAATTGAGAAGTAGGTTTTCTAATTTATTGTGTCTTCTTTTTGCATTCACTATTTTTTTTAAGTTTTATATGTTATAGGAAGCTCTTATCTCCTCCAAGCTTCAATCTTTTGACTTAAATTCGAAGTTTGATCATCTATAATAGCAAGGTGATTTATAATACTCACAAATTGTGGTTTAGCCAAGCTCAAAATTGCAAGAAATTGTAGAATTTTTTTTAGCTTTTGTTGATAATTGTGTAGTTTTTCTGTGTAAAATCTGTTCTCTGTTGCATATTTGAGAGCTTATAACTTTTGATTCCCCAATGAAATGCTTCCATATTTTGTGCATTTGGTAGCATACATGTTGAAATTCATTTCTGCAAATTTTGGCTGAAAAGTATTATCATTGGATGTTCAAATCAGTGGTAGAAAATCTACTCGAAAGCAGATTTTTGCCTATAGAAATTGTTTGCTGAGTTGCTGCAAGCATGACCTTAGTCCATGTTTGAGATAGCATAACTTTTTTGTTTCTTACTGTAATTCATTGATTCTTTTTTGGTTTGAAAGATGAAGTTCTCTAATATAAATATATCAAATTTCAGGTCATTTCGACCTATATAGTTTATATTAATATGGTGCCGAACTTTGTTCCGGAGCATGTTTTTGCCTAGATTTTTACAGTGAAAACACTGTCTGGGTTCAACTTTGAGACATCATAACTTCCTTATACTTTATCCAAATTGTATGATTCTTTTTCTAATTAAAAGATGAAGTTTTCTACTATGAGCATACGCTATTTCAACTCAATATGAGATCATTTGTTCCTCCATTTCATGTTTGGAAGTTGAATCCAAGATGGTTTTTAGGCCTGTGCACTTGGTTTTTGAACTGTTTCAAACATGGCCTGAGTCCATGTTTGAGACAATGTGAGTTTTTCATTTCCAATCGGAATTCATCAATTATTTTTTGTTTCCAATTTGAGATTTTCTACTTTGTGCACACCAATTTCCAGTTCAATCAAAGGTCGGTGCCACCTGTTTTATGTCCGAAAGTTGAACCCAGGGAAGATTTCAGACCTGGTTATTATTTTGCCCAAGTGTATTTATGTTCATTTTCCGTTCGATTTTTGACTTTTACTTTAGTTTTTGTGATATTTCTGAAGTATTTTTAGAGCTATGATTCCTATCAATAGGTTAGCCCAGTTTTGATGAACTTGAAATTTAAATTTTGAATTATTTGATTCAAATTTGAATTTCGGTTTGAGTGGAATTTTTCTTGTTTTTGGTCGTTTAAAAGCAAAGTTTTCTCCAAATCTTTTTGAAATGATTTTTAAATGTAGGGGAATTAAAAATAATGATTATATAATACTTTAAAGTATTTTTAAGTATAAAGCCTATTTATTCTTTGTAACAAGGGAAATATTCAAATATGGTTTCCACTGGTTTTCAAAATCGGTATTCAAAGCTTATTTGCAAGGTAAATTATTTTCTATAACAATTACATATTTTTGCCATGTCGAGCGAACGAGAAGGAGAGTAAACAACTAGGTAAAATGCATAGTATGGGATATGTGCGTTTATCTTTTCGGTTAATTCCTAACTTGTCTGTTTGATCGTTTTGGCCTATGGGTCTAATTTATCGATGACATGAGGTGAACCTTTTACTGCTTTGCATGTTAAATTTACTAGCGGTTAGTAAACCTTTTAGTGAAACGAGTGGTATGGGACATGCATTAACACTTTTCGGGCTCCTTCTCGATAGTTTGTGACATATTTGCCTGCTGGCATGCCAGTACTAGACCTTTGGGTCATTTTCCATTGCGGCGTATTTGTCTTCAAACATTTTACATTGCGACATATTTGTCGTTGAATGTTTGTCATTGCGGCGTATTAGTCTTTTGACATTTGCCTTTGGGCGAGGTACCTATTATGTGAAACATTACTAGGCATGCAAAACCTTTTTGAGATGATTTTTACCCTTGTGTCTCGTCATTTTGGAATCGGTCCTTTGAACCATTCGGTGGTGATTAATTTGGGATTTTCGGACTCTTGGGAGTTCTTTTAGGATTTTCATTGCCTACACTGGCGTGTTGAGATTTGCCTTTTCGCATATATGTATTGAGATTGCCTATTGGTGATATTTATGGGATTTGACTTTTGGCGTTGTATGAGATTTTATCACTTTGTTGACATTTGCCTTATGACTTATATCGTGATGGATTTTGCTTATGTTTTCCTTAGAGTTGCCTTTAAGGCGGGTTTGGAAATTTCTCTTTTAGGAGTTTACATTTACTATTCCCTAAACCATTCTTATTTGATTTATGATTGCTGATGACATGAGGCATGCTACATCTTAGCGATTCATGAGATTTTCGTCTCCTTTGTGTTTTATTCTTATCGAAGCAATAGTGTTCTATCACCTAGTGTAATCATGTATGCCATACATCCAAGTGTTATGGTACATCTAAGTGTAATCAGAGCTGAATTCAAAACAAAATAGGATAAACACAGAAAAAAACACATATTACGGTACATCTAAGTGTTATACGAGTGTTACGAATTATTTTATCATCGTGTCCTATACCTTATCATGTCCTTTGAGATAGAGGTTTCGAATATGTCTAGAAATATATTTTATTCCGTAGTATTTCATAATAGAATTGATAATATCTTAGCTTAGGAGTAATCCTAATAGTGATTATTCTATTCGAGTCCTCTTAGATACGGGTGCTTGACCTCATCCATATCGGAGGAATTTGTTGATGCTTTTTGTTGTTCTTATCTTGTGATTTCTTTGAGGATTGCGAATACTATTGAGGAGATCCACAACATTTGGTATGATGTTTGAGGATTTTGGGATTGTTCCTTGTAGCTTATCTTTTCGTGCGAATTAGCGCGCTATTTTTCTGTCTAGTGTTTGGAATGGTTTGAAATGAAGTAGCTTGCGTATTATCATGTCGCATTCTGTGATTCGAAGGATCCTATATTTAGGTATCCTAATTTTGGCTGGTTTGTTGTTTCTTGTTCTTTGGAATGTTAATGATGATTCTGAAGTATCTGTATTCACTCTTGAGTTTCGAGATGTTGATGATATATCTCGAATTCCAGTCATTGTGACTCTGTTGATTTCTGTGAGTTCGTTTCCGATATGACACCCAATCGTGCAATTGAATATTTTATTGACTTCATCCTGGTCCTTAGACCTTTGGTCATCCTTCCATGATGATGTCCACCAAGAAAATGAGGTGATTCATTGAATTTATTTGATATTGTCGTTCTTGCCTCCTTTGAGATACCATCTTTGGATACTCAATTTTTGATATACTTTGTAAAATTACTTCACCCCAAGTAATGATATGTTGTTAATGTTCTTCTTCTCATCCGACAAATATCTTAACCTTACTCTTATATCTCATTTCTCTCTTTTTAATTTATTGTGTGGTGCTAGGGTCATTCCTCATCTTGACTTTACACTGATTTTTCATGAGCTATGAGTCATGGAGGGTAGCGTTACTCTTACTGCTTTTCGCACTCGTTACGTGTCTTGTGAGTTGTTCGTTATACTGTTCAGAATTGTAGCAACCCGGGGTTTTGTAATAATTAATTATCGTCAAATGACGATTAAATTGGTTGTTAATTGCTGCTGGGCATTTTGAATCCAGTTTAAATTCTTTTGAAATTTGTTAAGGGTTGTGGGCTTTATAAAAAATTTTGGGCCACGTTTAATTTCGTAGCGTCGTGATATTATCTAAGGCCGATACTCACTCCTCTCTTCATTCCATTCGAAAACCCTAATCAAAGCAAGAATAAAAATGGCGGCTCATTTGCCTTCCTTCAAAAAGTAGGGTTTCGTGAAATTTCGAAGAGGCCGATTATGATCGTTCGATTTTGTGCTCCTGCGTGCTTGCTCTGTCCAGTGATCATCTCTTCGATTTTGTAGTGGCTGCTAGGGTTGTCTCCGCTCGATTCTTGAGTGCCACGGCTTCGATTTGAACTGTCGATCTTTGTTCTGTGTTCTTGGGTTTGCGCTTGTAGAAAAGGTGAGTGATTTTAGTTTTCACTCACATCTAATTCAAAATTTTAGCGATTTTGAACTTGCGATTTCGTGATTCCCTTGGCTTATTTTGATTTTGCTGATGTTGATTTTGTCCTTTCTTGTTGTCTTCGGCACTAACTTTGGCTTGAAATCTACAGACTCAATTTTGTGAAAATATTTTAGATGAGAATTTGCTTGACTTTGCAATTACTTTTAGTGTCGACTTCAGCCGTTATTTTAGTTTGGAACTGTTGAACCATTGATTTGTTGGAATTTGTATAATTTGATACCTGATACTCTTGGGGTTGATTCGCGACTTAGTTACTTTACTTGGTCTTCACGGAGTTGACTTGATTGTGAACTGCGTATAGTTTTTATCTTTGTTTTTCCTATTCACTTTTGTTCTATTCATTGCGTTTCACTAACACTTGATCGCTGTCACTGGTAACTGTTTTGTAAATATATATGCCCTTGTTTTGGTTGCTGCATTTCAACTGTAACTGAACTAGGCGTTGCTTTGTACTCGTGTCTACACTGCGCATTATCTTGAATTCATGAAGCGTTGCATTTATAGAGTCACTGGTTTGATTTATATTCATCTGTACAGTTTATATAGGGGCTGGCATATTCGATGTTGTTGATTTAGTTGCATCTCCATTTGTACACTTGATGTTGATTTGAGTCTGGTCTTTGATGACGAGGCTGTTGCACTATTTCTTGTTCCATTATGTGGTAGCTGTTTTCACGTTTTTGTTTGCACTATGTAGTTTGGTTTTTTCGATGTGCACTGACTTGAGTTTGCATGGAGTTGCACTGCACTTGTATACATTATGGTCTTGGTCAAGCCTGGTGCTTGAGATTGTCTCAGCTTTAAACTCTGCATCCCTGTATTGTGTCATTTACTGGTTTACTGCTTGGTTTTGAGATCTGTTAGTACCCGAGTCTGATGCCTTTTTAAAGTCTGCATCTATTAGTCTGCAGTTCCATGTTATCACCCCTATTTCATTTTGTTCTTTTACATTGTCACTACATATGGTTAAGGCTTGGTCACTGAGTATCACTGCATACTGCATGTCGCCATTCCGGCTGTTGCAGTTCCATCTGGGTCATTTTGATTTGAGTTGCATCTTTATTTGTCGTACTTGAGTTATTTGATTGCATTGAGTACGGAATTGCATTCGTTCATGTACATATATGCACTACATGTATGTATCTAGTTTCGTTTGTTTGAATGTGGCTTTGTCCCATGCTGTTGATATTTGTTAATTAATGTAATGGCCTCGCTTTGGCATTTGAACTGGTTAGATATTAATTTCCTTGTTGTTTTTCATATACTTGTTGCTGCTATGCACATTCTTCACTGTGTACATTGTATTCAATCGAAGCTATATTGCAGTTTTATTATGCATATCTTAATCTTTTGTGTATTTCATCTGAATTTGGCGAGGCAGTGCACGTGATGTGTACTGCAATCAATTCAGAATTTGACGTTTTAATTGATTGATTTCAATTGAGGGAATTGTTTCGGGTTGCCAATTCAATATATTTTGAGTTGTACTTTGATTTGGTTTAATTTGATGATTTTGTTGATATTTAATTATCTTTTTGATAATTAGATTATGTGTTCTGATTATTTATTTAATAATTATATTTTTTTGTTAATTGTCGTTAGGCTATTCTGTTGTTTTCTAAATTATCTTCATTGAAATCCTTTCATTTATCTTCGTTGATAATTTGAATTTGCTGATTTGTTGTTTAACACTATTACGTGTTATATTTACCGTTATCCAATTTCTTATTAAAGGATTGGATAGACGAGATTCTGTGACTGTCGTCTAATTGTTATTTAATTATTATTGCTTCTGTGCATTAATAACTGAGTTTGAATTAGACTGACCCGTGTATTATTTTCTTTTGAATTTAATACTCGGGTCAGACCGAGTTATTACAGGTTTTTGATATCTTACTTTGGGTTGTTGATTGAGCTATGAAGTCTTTTCATATCTTTTAGAGTAGTCGTTGTCATAGTATAAGATGATATGTATTCATGTATATTATTGTCAATAATGTACTTGTATATGTAACTTCCAGCGTCGATAGTTGTTGTTGTATCATATGTATTGTATCACATGTATTGTATTTGACTTCAGTTATATATATGAGATTTGATATTATCTATGTTCCACATTTAGATTATCTGTCTTTGTGATATCCCAGAAATTTTAGCAATATCAATTTAATAATCTATATTTAAAATTAAATTGATTTGATAAAATTTAAATAAAAATTTACTTGATTTAATAATCCAATTAAATAAATGTTTAATTGTTGAATTTTGTCTTTTAAAAGCTAATGAATTGATTTCTATTTATAATGTATATGTATATATGTATATATATTATAGATAGATAAGTTTTGATTTTAGATAAATGAACAAATAAAATCTTGTTTTTAAATTCTAATATTCATTTTGATAATTTGAAGATTTTTATTTTATTTAATAAATAACTAATTGGTTTAAAATACTTAAAGTAATTGTTTTAAATTGTATAATTGTATTTTAAACATAGTTTAAAACTTTATAAGATAAACAAAAGTTTATTTTATTTGTTTTAAATATAGTTTAATAATTATAATTTGGAATTTATATGAAAATTTAAGATACTCTTTATATATTAAACATTAAATCTTTTAATTAAGATAAAAAAGATATGTAATTTATGATTTCTTTTATAAATGATTTAAAATTAATAAATATGTTATTTTCTAATAATAATAAATGTATAAATGTAGATATGTTTTTAAAGACATTATTATTTTTAAATTTAATATGTTAATATAAATTAGTTTTAAAATTGGAATTTTTTTTAAATGTATAAATAGCATTTGAATTTGAATTCATTTTGAAATTAAAATGAATAAACATATATGAATAACCATATTTAAATTTTGTAAGTGAGTTTTCATGTTTTATAAATTGTTTTATTTCATTAAAAAGAAATATATATACATTTATTAATGAAACTACTATATATGTATTCAATAAAGAAAAAGGATTTTATTTATCTTTTAAATTAAATAAAAGAATAAGTAGAATACGTATAATGACAAGTGTTAAGATTCTAATTTCTTAAATAACATGTGTTAGTAATGAACTATTGCAAAAGACAAGTGTTAGTTTATTTTACAAGTGTCCTTTTCATTTTAATTTTCTTTTAATTTTTAAAATAAATCATTCATACTTATATAAACATGTTACTTTATTCCCTCATGCTTCTTTTCTAAATCTCCATTTTTTTCTTCAAAAGTTTAGAAGAAAAGTTTTCAGCTGAAAACAAACTTGTTTTTTCAAACTCTCAAAAACAAAAATTTAAATCATGTTTGAACTCAAATCTGAAAGTCTCATCCTCAAATTAGATAGTAATCTGCAAATCTCTTTCCAAATTCTACAAACCATTTTGCAAATTTTCATATGTAAATTCTGTTCAAACATGCAAGTCTATAATTCACTTCCAAAACAAATCTGCAACTCTACTTCCTCTCAAACCTGAAATTCGTTTTCCTTGAATCTGGAAAATCAAAGCTTGCCTGCAATTCCATTTAAAAGAAAATAAAATGGGCTCTGCATTTTTTTTGAATCTGGGAATCAAGTATGTCTGCATGCAAGTGCTAACAACTAGTTCAAAGTTCAAACGGCCTTCAAGCCTGCATACAAGTTTTTAACAGCAAGCTACTCAAGTTTTATCGAAAGCAATGAAGTCATGGCATTTAAAATTAAAGATTTCAAGAGCTCTCAAAACAGTTTTCAAAATTTATGCTCTGTCTTTCACATGACAGGTGAGTAACTTTTATTTTATTTTAAAAAAAAATAAAACTTAAGTATAATCTGTTGCTTGTTTTATGACTGAAATGAATATGCTTGTGTTTATTACCTGATAGCATGTTGAATGGAGTGTTTATGAGTAACACTTTCTGTTTAAAAACTTAAATATTAAATTTTTGCTTGATTGATGACTTGTGTATATCTGGTTGTATGTTGATTCTTATATTGAGAGTAACCTCTTAAATTTTTAAATTTAAGTAGATATAAAGTGCATGCTTGTTCCTGTAATAAAAACTGTATTTAGTATAGGAGTAAGATTTCTGTTTTGTGATATTTACAGTATTCTTCTAAGTTCTAGGTTCCAAGTTTTAAAAGAAAAACTTAAGTGTCTTTAAAATTAATCTTTAATAATATAAGAGATTTTGGTCAATGTATGTTTAATAAATCATAAATGATAAGCTTAAGATTTTGTTTAAGATAAAAAAAAAGAAATATACCTATAGTTTACTGGAAAACAAGTTATAACAAAAGTAAATTAAAATCTGTAAAAAAAATCCAGTTGATTGTTAGTTTCAGGTGTTTGAATCAAAAGTTAAATCTAAATTGTGATTATCTAAAAACAAATTGCAATTTTTAGTGATGGATTTATGTGCATTGCTGTTCTATCTGGAAAAGGGGAAATGCTAAACCTAGTTTTTAGGCACTGCATGATTTGATCTGTGGGAAGACTATAGGTGATCGAGTGTCTTGATTTTTGGGGTAATGGTAGCTTGGGAATTGGTGAAGGGTTGGACGGAGTTGCTAGGCCGCCGGTGACCGGTGGAGCGAGGACGTGGGGTTTTCAGGTTTGGATGAAGGAGTGCCTGTTGTTGCTGACAGGTTTGGATTGGGGAAAAATTCGAATTCGTTTTCGAGTGGAATTGAGGGGTTTGACGGTCGTGAGGTGATGCTGAGATGGACGGCGACTTGTTCATGGCCTGGGTGGTGGCCGGAGGTGGCTACAGCCACCGTGCATATGCACGGTGCAGCGTCGTTCAGGGGAATATTTGGGGTTGCTGTGTTTTGAGACTCGAGATTTACTCGGGTAAGTCGAGTATTTACTCGAAGAAGAGTATGGTTTTACCCGAAGTAATGTTAGAGAAAACTCGGGTTTATTTTCTGTAATCACAGGTTTTTGAAACCTGTAGTTTTAATTTTAAGATTTGTTTTAAAATCTAAATGCAGGTTTTTGAAAACAGAATTTAGATCAAATTTAAAAATTGAATTTCAAATGAGATTTGAATCCAGGTTTGAAATTTTAAATTTAATTTTTGAAACAAAATGTATAAAGAACTTCAAAGAGTTTAAATATTTTAATTTGGGCTAAAGCTTTAAATTTAAGTAGAGATTCAAACATGAGTTTAAATCTGAAATCAAAATTCCAATTTGAAACACGGGTTTGAAAATAAAGGAAATTTTAAGGAAATTTAAATGTTTAAACAAAATGGGTTGTTGAAACATATTTAAGTATGATTTATATTTAAAAATGAATTTGGGGTTTAAATTTCTTTTAACTTCTTTTATAAAATAAGAAAATCTTTAGCATAAGATTTTAAAGGTTTTGAATGTTTTAAAAATTTGATAAAGTTAAGTTTGATTTCATTTTAAATTTTAAAATTTAAAATGTAATTTGAAAACAATTTTAAGTTAAATGGTTTTAAGTTAATTTATTTATGATAAAGTAATCTTGAATAAGAAATGTTTTATTTTTAAAGTAAATTAAAAATTAAATGATCTTTGCTTCATTAAAATTAGTAATTTAAATAATTTAATTAATTAATTTGTTTAATTAATTAAAGATTTGAAATAAATTAATTAAGGTTAATTAAATTTGTAATTAATATTAATTAATTTAAGTTAATTACTTAGAAAAGGAAATTAAAGAATTAAACAAAAGTTAATAAAGATCATTAACTTGAGGTTATTTATTAATTAATTTATGTAGTTAATTTTGGTAATTAATTGGATTAATTAATTTAAATAATCAATTATGAAACTTAATTAAGTATAATTACTTTATGGAAATAATTAAAGATATTAATTACTCTTTATAATTAATTTATTAATTGGTTTATTTTAAATTAATTAATTAAGTTTAATTAATTTAGAATAGCCATTAGATGAATTGGTAAGTAATCAATGAGGAATAATTACTTAGAGAAGTAATTAAGATAAGTAAATTACTGGAGATAATTAATTAAAGTATGGAAGAGTTTTTGAATTCATTACTTTGTGTAATTAATGTGAAGATAATTTCTTTATGAAGTAATTAATAATTAATTACTTTGTGTAATTAATTTAAGCGTTTATTAATTACTTTATTTGAAATAATTAAGTGATGTAATTAATTAAGAGTAATTAATTACTAATGAGATTAATCAAGATTGATTAATAAATATAATTAATTATTAAATGTAATTAATTTAGGAGTAATTAAGAAAGTAATTAAGGTTAGTTAATTACTGAATATGATTAATCAAAAGTGATTAATAATTTTGGTTTAATTAAGATTAATTATTTAATGTAATTAATTTAAATAAGTAATTAATTTAAATTTAATTAAGGATCATTAATTAATATGATTAATGATGTAATTAAGGATTAATTAATTAAGATTAATTAATCAATGATAAGTGATTAAGGAAGTAATTAATTAATGTAATTAATTAATTAATTAAGTAATTAAAGGTTAATTACTGATTTTGGTTAAGGATAATTAATTTGTAAAATTAATTAAAGATAATTACATGAATGTAATTAAGGGATAATTAATCAAAGGTGATTAATTAAGGTGATTAATTTGAGGATAATGATTTAATTGATTGATAATCAATTAAGGGTTAAGTAAGCAAGTTTTAAATGAGGAAGTAATTAATTTAATTCATTTTAAATTAATTAAAGATAGGTAATTAATTTAATTCACTTTAAATTAATTAGAGATAGAAGTAATTAATTTAATTCAATTTAGATTAATTAAAGATGGTGTAATTGTAGATCCTTGCTTATGAATGGATGATATGGTTTAGCTTGAATGGTTTGAATCTCAGATATGAGAATAGTATTGTGTGATATGGATGCATTGGTTGCATTGTGATGGTATGAGTTATCTATGGGTGATGATAATGTAGATTATCAAGTTATGATGATAATATAGATTACCAGTTTATGATAATATTGTTGATTATCTAGTATGATGATGTGAAGTATCTACCTGTGTGTATATAGATAATTAGATTTAATTGTTTTAAACTTAAAACAACTTGGACCTAAAAGACACGCTTTGGATTTCGATGTGACCGGGTCGAATTTCAATATTTGGAATCCGAAAACCACATCGATTCCAATTAACGTTAGGTCGTGAATCTAAGTGGAGCAAGTGAAGACTCGAGGTGTAAGGGCTATACGTCAGTATAACTCTGTGGGTGATTCCGTAATGAGTTTGACGGAATAGTGCTTATAGATTCAAGATGGTGAATCAGAGTGCAAGGGCTATGGTCGTTGACTCTGAAGGTGATTCCAATAATGAGTGCAACGAGATAGTGCCTTCGGTTTCGTTCGAACCTGAAACGAACTTGTATGGATTGAATGCTTTCAGAACATCATCAGGTGGACGATGAGCATTCTAAGATTTGATGTCCTATAAAGGTAATCGTAGCCTCAAGCCTCATCAACCGGGAATGGCTAAAACAGGGGAGGTGCAGCAAGGCTTCGTGGGTAGCCCCCACTTGAGAGCAAGATTTACTCCTGTCTAGAAGTCCCTTTATATTCGGCTGTGTGGGGCAGTGGTTCTCGACAACTGCCGGGGTGGTCTTATTCGGAACTGTTCAATAAGGAACGGGTCTGGCCTTGTGTTGCAGGGGAGTTAGGATGGCTCCTCGGTACGGTGATCTAGGCCACGTACTGTGACGGGCGGTACCCCAGTAGCCCTGCCATTTATGGAATCCAAAATCCAATAAGTGCCAACGGTTTTGATGGTATTACCCACTTTTGTGGCTAGTAGCTGGAATTTAATAGATGTAACAATTTCGGCTATTTCTTATTTACTTAAAAACCCTAGACACTATTATAATATCATCGGATTTCCTATCAAAGGTTTTGGTTAGCGTAAGGTAAAAACTTTTCCATGTTTATGTGTGGGAAGTCTTACGTGATACCTTTCTTTTCAAAAGGTTTTAAAAGTTAAGCAACTTTAACCTGTTACTCACACCAGACCCATGTCTGACCCGGAGTTTACTTTTGTTTTTCATAAATTCTTGGGTACTCAAATTTTTACGAGTAGCCAAGGGATTCAGGTTAGGATTCGGGTTAGCTTTGACGAATATTGGAGGAGCAATGGAGCAGGAGGCTTCTGCGTTAGATATTAGTTTCCGCTGTGTGTTCTGTGATTGACTCTGAGATTGTATTATGTTGTAAATACTGGACAGGTGTTTATAACTGTCTGGTATGTGTTGTATTATCCGTGTACTCTGATAGTGGTTGTAAACTATGTAAATATTTTATGTTATTAATATAATTTATTCGTTCCGCTGTTTAGATTCTGATGTTTTGTTTCTTCTTTCTTCTCTTTCTTTCTATTCTCTATCCCTTTCTTTCTTATTAGCGATGCAACTTCCTGGTGTCTGGAAGTTGGGTCGTGACTGTGGTATCAGAGCATTAGGTTGAGTGAATACCTAGGCTCTGTAGTGGTGTCTATCTTGAGAGAGCGTATTTGTAATTTTAAATATATTTATATATATTTATATATTTCTACCTATCTGTTGGGTTACCCGTTCAGGTTTTCCAATATAAGTTATAAAGGTAGATAAGGTAGTGGTGTGTGTAACACGATTACTACCATTGGTTGGAGTTTGAATGTTTGAGTTTGGAAGTGTATTTTTTCGAGGCTGTAGACCTAATACCGTCTCGAATGAGTTGTGCAGTGGTGTAGAGATTTCATCGATCTCTGAAGGAAACTTGTTAAGGTTCAGAGTTCATCTTTGAAGATGGATGAGTTGAGTTTGGATCTGTCGGTTTGGCAGAAGTATGTGATGGTATTTTGATACCTCAGGAAGTAGTAGTTGCGTGATGAGATGCAGTGAATATGGATGTCTCCGAAGATGTTTTCTTTGGAACAAGTTTTAGGGAGATATGTCTGCTTCAGTGTTGTGGCTGAGTTCAGCAGGATGTGGTGGTTGGTTTTGAGGGCCGAGTTTCTCGAAGAACTTCAGATAAGGAAGTTTTGGCATTGGAGTCAGCAGTGCAACTCGGAGTGTCTTTGTTGGCAGAAGTTGGCTGGCTGAGTAGTATCTGA
Source organism: Allium cepa (assembly GCA_030765085.1). NCBI lineage: Eukaryota > Viridiplantae > Streptophyta > Magnoliopsida > Asparagales > Amaryllidaceae > Allium > Allium cepa. The sequence continues at coordinate 376,439,505 of CM060942.1, read as the reverse complement.
AGGTGAAGTTCAGAAGCAGTAGAGTGGACCCAATACTTTATTGGATTGGCTAATTAAGAGTAAGTTGTTCTGTTTAGTAAAGAGAGAATAGCTTTGTTTGGAATTGGTCTATATTGATCGCAAAAGTGATTTGCGATAGTGTGAGTGTTCTTTTGAGGTATTGAAGAATTTTTGGTTGTCTTTTGAGAAGTCGGAGGTTTGTCCACTTCTGAAGATTGAGTTTTCTTATTGACCGGATTCCAGGAGTGCTACCGGTGGATCAGCTAGTAGAAGGATGATTCCTTGAGATAGGGTTTGGTGAAGCAGCTTGGATTTTGGTGAAATTTCTGAGTTTTCTTGGATATGTTGAGCCATATTTTTGGGAAGTGATGTCCAGTTTGTGCTCATATTGTTCATCAGCAGTGTCTTCTGTGCCAGATCAGAGTTGTGCAGCGGAAGCAGTTTGGGAATGTTTCTGTTTTATCTTTCCTGATAGAAGAAGTAAGTTTGTTCTTCTAATGGTTGAAGAGTAGAGTTTGTGATCTTAGTCTTGGTTGATCTTGAGAAGATCGTTGTGTTGGGTTGTTTTTGGTTTAGATTGTTTTTAGAGGAATCAGCAAGAGTTGAGCTGATCAGTTTGGATAAGAGACGAAGGAATTTGAATTCCGGAGTCGGAGATTTGTTTTGGATCTCTTCTGTGTTTTGGTTGGATTGGTGTTTGGTTTTCAAGAGTTGAATTTCCAGTTTGGATAATTGGATTTATGAGTTTCACGTATCTCTGAGGGAGTACGGTTATGAGTTATCTCTGGAAATGGAACCAGCTATTTAGAACGTTTAGTGGTTGAGTCAGACTCTTTCGTAGTCTGATATCTTGTCTAGTTCTATAGATCTAGATGAGTAAAAGCTCTGTAGCTTCGTAGTTTAGATTGTTTGGATTCTGTAGGGCGAGTATCCTGGTGTATATATATATATATATATATATATATATATATATATATACTTGGGAAAATTCGTGGGAATTCGTCCAGAATTTTATCTGGATAATTAAATTTGTTTGATAAATTGGTTGTTTTGGTTGTTAGCATATGATTGATGTATGTTTGTGATTTAAAATTTTAAATTTTAATGGGTTATTAAATTACTTTTGCTTTTAAATTTCGGAGATGAAATTCTTTTAAGGGGGAAGGAATGTGATATCCTAGAAATTTTAGCAATATCAATTTAATAATCTATATTTAAAATTAAATTGATTTGATAAAATTTTAATAAAAATTTACTTGATTTAATAATCCAATTAAAAAAATGTTTAATTGATGAATTTTGTCTTTTAAAAGCTAATGAATTGATTTCTATTTATAATGTGTATGTATATATGTATATATATTATAGATAGATAAGTTTTGATTTTAGATAAATGAACAAATAAAATCTTGTTTTTAAATTCTAATATTAATTTTGATAATTTGAAGATTTTTATTTTATTTAATAAATAACTAATTGGTTTAAAATAGTTAAAGTAATTGTTTTAAATTGTATAATTGTATTTTAAACATAGTTTAAAAGTTTATAAGATAAACAAAAGTTTATTTTATTTGTTTTAAATATAGCTTAATAATTATAATTTGGAATTTATATGAAAATTTAAGATACTCTTTATATATTAAACATTAATTCTTTTAATTAAGATAAATAAGATATGTAATTTATGATTTCTTTTATAAATGATTTAAAATTAATAAATATGTTATTTTCTAAAAATAATAAATGTATAAATGTAGATATGTTTTTAAAGACATTATTATTTTTAAATTTAATATGTTAATATAAATTAGTTTTAAAATTAGAATTTTTTTTTTAAAATGTATAAATAGCATTTGAATTTGAATTCATTTTGAAATTCAAATGAATAAACATATATGAATAACCATATTCAAATTTTGTAATTGAGTTTTCATGTTTTATAAATTGTTTTATTTCATTAAAAAGAAATATATATACATTTATTAATGAAACTACTATATATGTATTCAATGAAGAAAAAGGATTTTATTTATCTTTTAAATTAAATAAAAGAATAAGTAGAATACGTATAATGACAAGTGTTAAGATTCTAATTTCTTAAATAACATGTGTTAGTAATGAACTATTGCAAAAGACAAGTGTTAGTTTTTTTACAAGTGTCCTTTTCATTTTAATTTTCTTTTAATTTTTAAAATAAATCATTCATACTTATATAAACATGTTACTTTATTCCCTCATGCTTCTTTTCTAAATCTCCATTTTTTTCTTTAAAAGTTTAGAAGAAAAGTTTTCAGCTGAAAACAAACTTGTTTTTCAAACTTTCAAAAACAGAAATTTAAATCATGTTTGAACTCAAATCTGAAAGTCTCATCCTCAAACTAGATAGTAATCTGCAAATCTCTTTCCAAATTCTACAAATCATTTTGCAAATTTTCATATGTAAATTCTGTTCAAACATGCAAGTCTATAATTCACTTCCAAAACAAATCTGCAACTCTACTTCCTCTCAAACCTGAAATTCGTTTTCCTTGAATCTGGAAAATCAAAGCTTGCCTGCAATTCCATTTAAAATAAAATAAAATGGGCTCTGCATTTTTTTGAATCTGGGAATCAAGTATGTCTGCATGCAAGTGCTAAAAACTAGTTCAAAGTTCAAACGGCCTTCAAGCCTGCATACAAGTTTTTAACAGCAAGCTACTCAAGTTTTATCAATAGCAATGAAGTCATGGCATTTAAAATTAAAGATTTCAAGAGCTCTCAAAACAGTTTTCAAAATTTATGCTTTGTCTTTCAAATGACAGGTGAGTAACTTTTATTTTATTTTAAAAAAAAATTAAAACTTAAGTGTAATCTGTTGCTTGTTTTATGACTGAAATGAATATGCTTGTGTTTATTACCTGATAGCATGTTGAATGGAGTGTTTATGAGTAACACTTTCTGTTTAAAAACTTAAATATTAAATTTTTGCTTGATTGATGACTTGTGTATATCTGGTTGTATATTGATTCTTATATTGAGAGTAACCTCTTAAATTTTTAAATTTAAGTAGATATGAAGTGCATGCTTGTTCCTGTAATAAAAACTGTATTTAGTATAGGAGTAAGATTTCTGTTTTGTGATATTTACAGTATTCTTCTAAGTTCCAGGTTCCAAGTTTTAAAAGAAAACCTTAAGTGTCTTTAAAATTAATCTTTAATAATATAAGAGATTTTGGTCAATGTATGTTTAATAAACCATAAATGATAAGCTTAAGATTTTGTTTAAGATAAAATAAAAAGAAGAAATATACCTGTAGTTTACTGGAAAACAAGTTATAACAAAACTAAATTAAAATCTGTAAAAAAAATCCAGTTGATTGTTAGTTTCAGGTGTTTGAATCAAAAGTTAAAACTAAATTGTGATTATTTAAAAAAAATTGCAATTTTTAGTGATGGATTTATGTGCATTGTTGTTCTATCTGGAAAAGGGGAAATGCTAAACCTAGTTTTTAGGCACTGCATGATTTGATCTGTGGGAAGACTACAGGTGATCGATTGTCTTGATTTTTGGGGTAATGGTAGTTTGGGAATTGGTGAAGGGTTTGACAGAGTTGCTAGGCCGCCGGTGACCGGTGGAGCGAGGACGTGGGGTTTTCAGGTTGGGGTGAAGGAGTGCCTGTTGTTGCTGACAGGTTTGGATTGGGGAAAAACTCGAATTCGTTTTCGAGTGGAATTGAGGGGTTTGACGGTCGTGAGGTGATGCTGAGATGGACGGCGACTTATTCATGGCCTGGGTGGTGGCCGGAGGTGGCTACAGCCACCGTGCATATGCACGGTGCAGCGTTGTTCAGGGGAATATTTGGGGTTGCTGTGTTTTGAGACTCGAGATTTACTCGGGTAGGTCGAGTATTTACTCGAAGAAGTGTATGGTTTTACCCGAATGTTAGAGGAAACTCGGGTTTACTTTCTGTAATCATAGCTTTTTGAAACCTGTAGTTTTAATTTTAAGATATGTTTTAAAATCTAAATGCAGTTTTTTGAAAACTGAATTTAGATCAAATTTAAAAATTGAATTTCAAATGAGATTTGATCCAGGTTTGAAATTTTAAATTTAAACTTTGAAACAAAATGTATAAACAACTTCAAAGAGTTTAAATATTTTAATTTAGGATAAAGCTTTAAATTTAAGTAGAGATTCAAACACGAGTTTAAATCTAAAATCAAAATTCCAATTTGAAACAAGGGTTTGAAAATAAAGGAAGTTTTAAGGCAATTTAAATGTTTAAACAAAATGGGTTGTTGAAACATATTTAAATATAATTTATATTTAAAAATGAATTTGGGGTTTAAATTTCTTTTAACTTCTTTTATAAAATAAGAAAATCTTTAGCATAAGATTTTAAAGGTATTGAATGTTTTAAAACTTTGATAAAGTTAAGTTTGATTTCATTTTAAATTTTAAAATTTAAAATGTAATTTGAAAACAATTTTAAGTTAAATGGTTTTAAGTTAATTTATTTATGATAAAGTAATCTTGAATAAGAAATGTTTTATTTTTAAAGTAAATTAAAAATTAAATGATCTTTGTTTCATTAAAATTAGTAATTTAAATAATTTAATTAATTAATTTGTTTAATTAATTAAAGATTTGAAATAAATTAATTAAGGTTAATTAAATTTGTAACTAATATTAATTAATTTAAGTTAATTACTTAGAAAAGAAAATTAAAGAATTATAGAAAAGTTAATAAAGATCATTAACTTGAGATTATTTATTAATTAATTTATGTAATTAATTTTGATAATTAATTGGATTAATTAATTTAAATAATCAATTATGAAACTTAATTAAGTATAATTACTTTATGGAAATAATTAAAGATATTAATTACTCTTTATAATTAATTTATTAATTGGTTTAGTTTAAATTAATTAATTAAGTTTAATTAATTTAGAATAGCCATGTCAAGTTCTAGTGGTCCAGTGGTTTCGACATAGTGGATGTTGCTACATTGTGTTGTAGTAGCACCGGATCGATTCCCAGCGGCCACAATAATGAGACATAAGTGTCTGGGCACTATAAATTCCCAGTCTAACCAAATGTCAGGGCGACATAGTCTCCCTGTCCCCAAAGTTTACTCTCATGTCTGTTCCTCCCGTACCCTCCCACGTCCTTAACCATACCCCTACTCCTGCCAACGCCGCTAATGATTCCAGTTACCCCATCAACTCCGTCCTTCCACTGCCCTCTGATCCTACGCCTACTTGCCCCATTGACCCAACTCTAGTTGACTGTACTCCTTATCCTCCTGCTCCCCCACCACCAGTCCCCCCTGACCCTCTACAGTCTTCTTCCATCCCGCATCCTTCTTCAGTCATAGTACCGTCTCCTTCGTCACTAGGTGAACAGAAATGGACTTCTCTTTTTAAGCATAAACCAAAGAATGCTGGGAAGTACATCCCTGTTGATCTGTTTCCTGTGTATGATAACTCCATGTTGGTGCCTCCGAAGGAAGTTATAGATGCTGGTGAGTTGCTTTGGAAAGAATCCCTGGTTGGCTTCTTTTTAGACAAGCCTTTATCGTACACGGCAGTTATTCAAAGATTGAAGGCAATTTGGAAGCTTAAAGGGTCAGTCAATGTTAAATCTGATGGTACAGTATTTTTATTTAAATTCTCTTGTGATGAGGATAGAGAAAAAATCCTTCAGAGTGATCCAATTATAATTAAAAACAAGACGTTCATCATAAAACCTTATGATGCTGCTGTTAGTAACATTAGTGGCTCTGTCACTGCGGTTCCAGTGTGGGTACATCTTTATAATCTACCTTTATTTGCTTGGTCTCCACTTGGAATCAACTGGCTGAGTAGTCACCTCGGCAAGTTACTGTGTATGGATGAAATGACGGAAAAACAAAATAGAATGAGCTATGCTAAGTGTTTAATAGAAGTAAAACCGGACAAAGAGCTACCAGATGAATTCTTAGTTAAACTTGTAGAAGGAGGATTTCAAAAAATTTATGTACAATATCAATGGAGGCCTGATGTTTGTATACATTGCAAGAAATTTGGACATGCTTCTGAATCCTGTGATGTTGAAGACTCTAGTGAAACAAACAATTTGAATGAAACAAAGAATGAAGATAGATGGCCCTCTAAAGAAGTTAAAGTGAACAGAGTACAAGGCATTACCAACCTCAATCCCCCTCAAAAGCAGTATGTTAGGAGTTGGTAGAGAGTTAATAATAATAAAATAGAAAATGTAAGAAGTGATAAAGAGAAAGATAAAGTTAGTGGAGAAAAGGAAAAAGACAACGCAGTTGTAGAATTGAACTGTGATGAAAAAGAAAATAAGAATGATGAGGGGGACAAGCAAAAGAAGGAAAATGTTAATTGTAAGAATAGTATTGAGCCTGGTGAAGTATTCCTTGATGAGGATGAAGAGATTGGTATTGCTCTAGAGGAAGAAGAGGATAATGAAGTAGAAATAAGGAAAAATGGCAATTCTTTTGATGCTGAAGCAGGTGAAGAATTATTGTTAACTAATAAGTTTGATGTTTTGCTGGAGCTTGAAGATAATGACATAATGACTGAAGTGCAAGAGGAAAATAATGAAAATACAGAAGAAGCAGGTGAACTGATAAGGGTAATGCAAGAAAAAACTCCAAGTAAAACAGAATGTACACATAAACAAGGAGTATATAGCAGCAACAGTTTGAAACATGATAAGTTAATGAAAAGCAATCAAAGTACTCAGCAGGAACAAGGTTCAGAAAGCAATTCTGGAATCAAGATAGGAAATATAGGATGTAGAATAGAAAGTAACAAAGTAGGTGAAGAAGGAACAAGCTCCAGTAGTAGAAAAAACAACAAGAAAGTAAGCAAGAAAAAAAAGAAGAATCCTATACATGCAGATGAAAACATGCACAAGACGCATATGACATGCACAGGAGACCCAATCCAGCAATCTCCAACTACTTCACCTCTCAAACATAATCAAATCAACCCTTATGCTAATATCATTCCTCCAACGGCATATAAACCTCCCAAATCAACAACTCAATCCAAATGTGCCTCTATTCAATCTCCTTCCCTCATACCCAATCAGCCACAGCAAACTGCCCTGGAGGAAGGACCACTTAATTACGAAGTTACCCCCCTTTCAGCAACTATTCCAAATTACTTGTCATCGAAGCATGCAGTAACAAGGAAAATGAAGATTGAAATGCTTAATGCCCGGGTCCTATGATGATGTCCACCATTGGAGCATGGAATATTCGAGGGGCACACAACTTGATCAAGCTTGATCAATGTAAGAAACTCATAGCTTCAAACAACTTATCTCTTCTGGCAATTCTGGAAACTAAGACGAATCTTCCTCTGACTCTTAAGGCTGCAGAATATATAAAAAAAGACTGGAAACTTATTCATAATATAAATGAAGCTCCTTATGGAAGAATTTTGATCCTATATAATCCCCTCCACATCCTTCTTACCACTATCCTCTCAACTGACCAAATGATACACTGTCATGCTCTGGACACCAAAGATAAAACAACTTATTATATTACCATTGTTTATGCGTTTAACTCTACTGCTGCCAGAGGGTCCCTTCATGCTGTCCTTCCCTCTCTGCGGCAGAATTCTCACCCATGGTTAATATGTGGAGATTTTAACTGCTGTTTAAATCTCTCTGATAGAGTTGGAGGGAATCCTCTGTCTCTCAATGAAATTCAACCTCTTAATGCTACTCTTATTGATGCTGAGCTTATTCCTGTGAAATCTGTGGGGATGCAATATTCTTGGAATAATAAAAGAAGAAATGGTGTCAGAACTTTTTCTCGAATTGATCATACCTTTTCCAACCAAAAAGCCCATCTCAAATGGCCTCTCCTGAATACTTTCCTTCCCCCTCCAATCCTCTCTGACCACTCCCCGCAAATTATCCACCTTCGTGAAATGGACATGAGAAGGAAAACAAATTTTAAATTTTTTAACTCTTGGGTTCTTGAACCTGACTTTAAACTTACTGTTGCTAAAGTTTGGAACATAACAAAGAGAGGTAACCATTTATTTGTTTTGCAGGAAAAATTAAAAGATTTGAAGTCAGTGTTGAAGCAATGGGCATTTAAGAAGTATGGTAAAGGTGATGGTCTGAGTGCCTCTATTTTGTTGAAACTTGTTGATACGCAAAAGGCTATGATGAATGATGTTAATGACCCGCAATTATCGGCTACTGAAGCTAATCTTTCCATGCAGTACTATGATGCATTAACTAAAGAAAGTGAGATGATAAGACAAAAGTCTAGAATTAAATGGTGGGAAAAAGGTGATAGGAATAGTGCTTATTTTCATGCCAGTCTTAAAAGCAAGCAGTGTAAAGAAAACATTGCTTCTATTGTTGATGAACAAGGCATGCTTCATTCTACTGCTGAAGATGTTCAAAAAGCTTTTGAACATTATTTCACTTCCTTGCTTGGTAACTCTGATAACTTCATTCCTGATATTGATAACATACCATCTGACATTTTGCCAAAACTTAATCAAAATGACTATAATTATCTATGTACTGAAGTTACCCATGATGAAATACATGATGCTATGTTCTCTCTTAACACAAACTCGTGTGGTGGTCCGGATGGTATGAACGCTTATTTCTATACCACTTGCTGGTCAATTGTTTCTGATGATGTTTGTAATGCCATAACCATGTTCTTCAAAAAGAGTAAACTCTATCGGTCCTTTAACTACACAAATATTACTTTAGTCCCCAAGACCAAGAATGCACATGAAGTTAAAGACTTTCGTCCTATATCCTGTTGTAATACAATTTATAAGTGCATATCTAAGATTATCGCTACGAGATTAAAATTGGTGCTTCCCAATATTATATCTACCAATCAAGCTGCTTTCCTCCCTGGAAGAAATATTCTTGATCATATTCTTCTAGCTCACGAACTATTGAAAGGATACAACAGTACAAATTCTGCCCCTAAAGCGATGATGAAACTTGACATCATGAAAGCCTTTGATATGTTGCAATGGGATAGCATAGTACGCATAATGGGATATATGAATTTTCCACCGCATTTTGTTGCATGGGTTTACGAATGTATGTCAACTCCTACTTTTTCGATCAACATTAGTGGTGTGATGATAGGATTTTTTGGGAGCAAACAAGGAATACAGCAAGGAGATCCATTATCTGCTTATATTTTTATCATGGTGATGGAGCTGCTAACTAGGATGATTAATGAAGCAATACAGCAAGGAAAATTTAAGCTCCATCCAAAATGTGAAGATCCCCAAATATCAACCCTCATGTTTGCTGATGATCTTGTTTTGTTTTGTGCCCCTGATGCTAACACTGTTCGGAACATAATGAACATACTCAAACAGTTTTATATTATGACAGGCCTTAAAGTTAACATCCAAAAATCTGCTATCTCAGTTGCTGGAGTTAATTTACAGCAGAAAACTCATATAGCTAATATCTCTAGATTATCTCTTAATCTATTCAATGCCTCGTATCTAGGTCTACCACTAACATCTTCCAAGATAACAACAAATCAGTGTATACCTTTGTTTCAGAGAATTACCTCTAGAATGACAAATTGGACCACCAGGATGCTGAGTCAAGCCGGCAGACTAACTCTTATCAAGTCAATCATATTTGCCATGCAAGTATACTGGGCAAGAACCTTTGTTCTTCCCTTCAAATTAATTAAAATGATCAGAAGTGCCATCATGAGATTCTTTTGGACTGGCAGAACCATGGGAAGATACCTTGCTCCTATTAAATTCAATTCTCTTGAGATTCCTTTAAATAAGGGAGGGTTAGGTCTTTTTAATCTCAAGCAATGGAATAAAACTGCCTTTGCAAAACATATTGATACTCTGTATAATAACCCTGATAGTTTATGGGCAAGGTGGTCTGAAATGAATGTGATTAAGGGTAAAAACTTATGGAATATGAATAAGCCTCAGAATTTAAGCTGGACTTGGCAATGCATATTCAAACTTAAGGAGTATGTTCTCCCTCTAATACAAATGAACACTGATCCTACATACGAAGTTAAATTCTGGGATGATCCTTGGCTAGATAAGGGTTATATTATTAGACGTAAACTTTCATTCAATGAAATTATACAAACTGGTATTCATCTATCTACTTATGTCATGGATGTACTTCATATTTTTTAGGGAGTTGGCAAAAGTTCTTCTAACCAGCGTATCCAGATAATTTGGGATAAGATAAGACAGTTTACCCCTTTACAGTCTACCAATGCTAGAATTATATGGGGAGAGAAGAAAGCAGAATATAAAATTGGTGAAACCTATGAGTATATGCAAGGAAACAGTGATATTCCAGCTTGGTCTTGGTGGAAGAGAGTTTGGAATAAAGACAGTAGTATGCGTGAAAATTTATTTCTTTGGAAGGTTCTGAAGCGAGCTATACTAACAAAAGCAAAACTAGCAATTATGGGAATGAATATGGATGTGCTTTGCTCTTTCTGCAGTGAGTTTGTTGAAACAGTTGAACACCTATTCTTTGAGTGTGAAGTAATTATGCAGATCTGGGCAGGAATCATGGTGAGCATTGAAGGCAACTGTCCTTCTCTTGACAACTATATTGAGTGGAATAGAATTCAATCTATCACAGGGGGTAAGCAAAAGCATAAACGAATTAACACTGTGGTTCTGAAAAGTTTCTTATATGCAGTTTGGAAAGAACGTAATACAAGAATATTTGATGCTACTAATGGTAAGACTGATGCTTCCTTTAAACTTTGGATAAGGCATGAAGTTAAATGCTCCTTGCAAATGTTGTTTGTTCATGATCCTGGGATATCCATGTTACTGCATCTGTAATTTGGTCTTAGTTTTTACTGTGTCTTCTTCGTGTGTGTGCAACTCTTGTTCCTCTGTCCCTTTGAGTGTTTGTATCTTTTTATTTGTGTTTTAATAAATTGGTCGGGGACCAATTAACCCCGTCGGCCATGCCAAAAAAAATTTAGAATAGCCATTAGATGAATTGGTAAGTAATCAATGAGGAATAATTACTTAGAGAAGTAATTACGATAAGTAAATTACTGGAGATAATTAACTAAAGTATGGAAGAGTTTTTGAATTAATTACTTTGTGTAATTAATGTGAAGGTAATTTCTTTATGAAGTAATTAATAATTAATTACTTTGTGTAATTTATTTAAGCATTTATTAATTACTTTATTTGAAATAATTAAGTGATTTAATTAATTAAGAGTAATTAATTACTAATGAGATTAATCAAGATTGATTAGTAAATATAATTAATTATTAAATGTAATTAATTTAGGAGTAATTAAGAAAGTAATTAAGGTTAGTTAATTACCGAATATGATTAATCAAAAGTGATTAACAATTTTGGTTTAATTAAGGTTAATTATTTAATGTAATTAATTTAAATAAGTAATTAATTTAAATTTAATTAAGGATCATTAATTAATATGATTAATGATGTTATTAAGGATTAATTAATTAAGATTAATTAATCAATGATAAGTGAATAAGGAAGTAATTAATTAATGTAATTAATTAATGAAGTAATTAAAGGTTAATTACTGATTTTGGTTAAGGATAATTAATTTGTAAAATTAATTAAAGATAATTACTTGAATGTAATTAAGGGATAATTAATCAAGGGTGATTAATTAAGGTGATTAATTTGAGGATAATGATTTAATTGATTGATAATCAATTAAGGGTTAAGTAAGCAAGTTTTAAATGAGGAAGTAATTAATTTAATTCATTTTAAATTAATTAAAGATAGGTAATTAATTTAATTCACTTTAAATTAATTAGAGATAGAAGTAATTAATTTAATTCATTTTAGATTAATTAAAGATGGTGTGATTGTAGATCCTTGTTCATGAATAGATGATATGGTTTGACTTGAATGGTTTGAATCTCAGATATGAGATTAGTATTGTGTGATATGGATGCATTGGTTGCATTGTGATGGTATGAGTTATCTATGGGTGATGATAATGTAGATTATCAAGTTATGATGATAATATAGATTACCAGTTTATGATAATATTGTTGATTATCTAGTATGATGATGTGAAGTATCTACCTGTGTGTATATAGATAATTAGATTTAATTATTTTAAACTTAAAACAACTTGGACCTAAAAGACACGCTTTGGATTTCGATGAGACCGGGATCGGATTTCCATATTTGGAATCCGAAAACCACATCGATTCCAATTAACGTTAGGTCGTGAATCTAAGTGGAGCAAGTGAAGACTCGAGGTGTAAGGGCTATACGTCAGTATAACTCCGTGGGTGATTCCGTAATGAGTTTGACGAAAATAGTGCTTATAGATTCGAGATGGTGAATCAGAGTGCAAGGGCTATGGTCGTTGACTCTGAGGGTGATTCCAATAATGAGTGCAACGAGATAGTGCCTTCGGTTTCGTTCGAACCCGGAACGAATTTCTATGGATTGAATGCTTTCAGAACATCGTCAGGTGGACGATGAGCATTCTAAGATTTGATGTCCTATAAAGGTAATCGTAGCCTCAAGCCTCATCAACCGGGAATGGCTAAAACAGGGGAGGTGCAGCAAGGCTTCGTGGGGTAGCCCCCACTTGAGAGCAAGATTTACTCCTGTCTAGAAGTCCCTTTATATTCGGCTGTGTGGGGGCAGTGGTTCGCGACAACTGCCGAGGTTGTCTTGTTCGGAACTGTTCCGTAAGGAACGGGTCCGGCCTTGTGTTGCAGGGGAGTTAGGGTGCCTCCTCGGTACGGTGATCTAGGCCACGTACTGTGACGGGCGGTACCCCAGTAGCCCTGCTATTGTATGGAATCCAAAATCCAATAAGTACCAACGGTTTTGATTTTATTACCCACTTTTGTGGCTAGTAGCTGGAATTTAATAGATGTATCAATTTCGGCTATTTCTTATTTACTTGAAAAATCCAGACACTATTATAATATCATAGGATTTCCTGTCAAATGTTTTGGTTAGCGTAAGGTAAAAACTTTTCCATGTTTATGTGTGGGAAGTCTTACGTGATACCTTTCTTTTCAAAAGGTTTTTAAAGTTAAGCAACTTTAACCTGTTACTCACACCAGACCCATGTTTGACCCGGAGTTTATTTTTGTTTTTCATAAACTCTTGGGTACTCAAATTTTTACGAGTAGCCAAGGGATTCAGGTTAGGATTCGGGTTAGCTTTGACGAATAATGGAGGAGCAATGGAGCAGGAGGCTTCTGCGTTAGATATTAGTTTCCGCTGTGTGTTCTGTGATTGACTTTGAGATTGTATTATGTTGTAAATACTGGACAGGTGTTTATAACTGTCTGGTATGTGTTGTATTATCCGTGTACTCTGATAGTGGTTATAAACTATGTAAATATTTTATGTTATTAATATAATTTATTTGTTCCGCTGTTTAGATTCTGATGTGTTGTTTCTTCTTTCTTCTCTTTCTTTCTATTATCTATCCCTTTCTTTCTTATTAGCGATGCAACTTCCTGGAGTCTGGAAGTTGGGTCGTGACTGTGTTAGTATTATATATATTGTCCTAAACTATTATGAACCATCGTAGTTCGTTTTATACTGGTATTGGGTTTGTCGATGGGAGTAAATAAATAAGAGATGAAAAATAAAAATATATACGACTCCTATTGAGATAACCAATACTAGTGTAAGGCCTAACTACGGATGACCGCTCCTATCCAGCCTTATTCTTCGTAATAACAGATAGTATTTCTTTTAATACTCTTTGTTATTGTGAGCATAGAGGTGGGGCGTCACAGGTGGTATCAAAGCTTGGGGTTTATGGGCATAATATAAAACATAATTTAGATGGAACATGTGTTACAACAATTTGTCGATGTTTTATTGTGCCTTGAGTCAAAACTAAAGTTTTGAAATTATCTTGAAGTTTTTAAATATCTTTATTTAAAAATAAAAGTGAAATTGTGTTCTGATGATCGAGTAATCTGTGTTTTGTTTATCAGAGTGCGCAGCGGAAACAGTGTCACTGTCTTCGCTGAGTACAGCTGATAACTCTTTTGATTTAAAAGTCAAAATATGAAATTGAAATAAATTTCAATTGTTGTTCACGTAGATGTGTTTATTTTAATTTCTTTGGAAATTTCGAATCTGATTGAGGATCCGAAGCGATTGCAGTTATGTGATTTTGTTGAGATTTTTGCTATTTTGAATTATCTTCGTTAAAGATATATTTGAATGATTTCTTTGTTCACTTTGTAGTATATATGCAAATCTGAGTTGCATGTTACTGCATTAATTTTACGTTAAACCGGTGTTTGATTTTAAACATATTTTGTTGCCCTTATTTTATAACTGGATTTTCACACCGGTGCTAAATTTTTGGAGCACAGTGTTTTATTCACATTTTTATTGAATGAAAATTCAATGGTTTTATATTTTGATGCGAATTATTTTGACGACATTTTGACGTATAAATTACTGTCGCTTTGACTTCATTAGCCATCAAATTTAAAGTGAATTTTCAAGCGGTTATCCTGCAATTCTGATTTTGTGATCCGTTTTTACGGTATTTTAAGAAGTGCAATTGCCTTGTCGAAATTACTACCGATGTTGCTGTTTTAATCACATATTTTAAAAATCATTTTAAAATAAAATCGTTTTAAAAAATTGTACAGTTTTCATTTTCAAAAGAACGAGGAAGCGATTTAAACGCTTCAGCAAAATTGAGGACTATGAACCCTCACTTTTACTGATTTGCTTAATTCCGGACTTGTCCGTTTGAGAACATAAAATGTTATTTATTTAAAATACGTAATTTTGCACTTTCAAGGAAACGATGAAGAGATTTAATCGATTTAGTAAAACACGTGGTATGGGACATGTGCTTTTGCTATTTTGGTTAATTCCGGACTCGTTAATTGAAATATTTGCTCTTTGACGATTTTACACTTCCAAGGAAACGATGAAGAGAATTAAACGATTTAGTAAAACTCATGGTATGGGACATGTGCGTTTGCTATTTTGGTTAATTCCAGACTCGTTAATTGAAACATCTGTTGTTTGATGATTTTGATGATTTTGTGTGCTTTCGAGCCACTATGTTGGACTTTCGGGTCATATGTTGGACCTTCGAATCAATACCAGTACTAGACCTTCGGGTCATTTGTTGGACCTTCGGGTCATTTGTAGGACCTTCGGGTCATTTGTTGGGCGCCAAAAATATAGTACTTGGTAGTCTTCAGCCATTTCTTGATGCACGTTCGGCGTAGCTAAAACTCGCCATCTGATGGGATCGATCCAACCTTTTATGTTGATTTTCTAGATTATCTTAATTGATTTCTAGATATTTGTTGTTTCCAATTATCTGCAAGTAATTGGATATTTATTGATATGAGTTCTGATTATCGTGTTTGATAATCGGATATCTGTTGATTTGAGATTTCTGATTATCGTTTTTGATAATTGGATATTTGTTGATATGAGTTCTGATTATCGTGTTTGATAATCGGATATTTGTTGATTTGAGATTTCTGATTATCATTTTTGATAATTAGGTATTTTTTGATTTGAGATTTCTGATTATCGTTTTCGATAATTAGAAATTTGTTGTTTTGAGATTTTTGATTATCGTTTTTGATATTTAGATATTTGTTGATTTGAGATTTCTGATTATTATTTTTGGTGATTAGATAATTTTTGTTTTCAAATTATCTGGTTGATAACTAGATAATTGCAGTTTTGTGAATTGTGATTTGTGTTTTCTAATTATCTTTGTTGATAACTAGATTTTGGTGTATTCTAATTATCATATCGATAATTAGATATTGCTGTTTTGTGATTTCTGTATTCTAATTATCAAATTGATAATAAAATGTTGCTGATAATTGTAATTATTCAGTTTTGTTGTTTTCTGATTATCTATTTGATGATTGGATTTTGTTGAGGATTTGTGAATTTCTTTTATTGAAATTAAAGGATTTCTTTGGCGTCTGTGTTCTTGACCTTTATTTTTCTAGCTTAACCAGTTTATATTAGAAAAATAATTGTTATTGACGGCTTTAATTATGAAAATTGCGGGGACGCTATTTTTATAAGGAGGGGAGTCTGTAACAACCGTGGTTTTGTAACAATTAATTATCGTCAAATGACGATTAAATTGGTTGTTAATTGCTGTTGGGCATTTTGAATCCGGTTAAAATTCTTTTGAAATTTGTTAGGGGGTGTGGGCTTTATAAATAATTTTGGGCCATGTTTAATTTCGTAGCGCCGTGATATTATCTAAGGCCAATACTCACTCCTCTCTCCATTCCATTCGAAAACCCTAATCAAAGCAAGAATAAAAATGGCGGCTCGTTCACCTTCCTTCAAAAAGTAGTGTTTCGTGAAATTTCAAAGAGGCCAATTATGATCGTTCGATTTTGTGCTCCTGCGTGCATGCTCTGTCCAGTGATCATCTCTTCGATTTTGAAGTGGCTGCTTGGGTTGTCTTCGCTCGATTCTTGAGTGCCACAACTTCGATTTGAAATGTCGATCTTTGTTCTGTGTTCTTGGATTTGCGCTTGTAGAAAAGGTGAGTGATTTTAGTTTTCACTCACATCTAGTTCAAAATTTTAGTGATTTTGAACTTGCGATTTCGTGATTTCCTCGGCTTTTTTTGATTTTGCTGATGTTGATTTCGTCCTTTCTTGTTGTCTTCGGCACTAACTTTGGCTTGAAATCTGCAGACTCAATTTTGTGAAAATATTTTAGATGAGAATTTGCTTGGCTTTGCAATTACTTTTAGTGTCGACTTTAGCTGTTATTTTAGTTTGGAACTGTTGAACCATTGATTTGTTGGAATTTGTATAATTTGATACCTGATACTCTCGGGGTTTATTCGTGACTTAGTTACTTTACTTGGTCTTCATGGAGTTGACTTGATTGTGAACTACGTATAGTTTTTATCTTGGTTTTGCCTGTTGACTTTTGTTCTGTTCATTGTGTTTCACTAACACTTGATCGCTGTCACTGGTTACTATTTTGTAAATATATGCCCTTGTTTTGGTTGCTGCATTTCAACCTGTAACTGAACTAGGTGTTGCATTGTACTCGTAGTCTACACTGCGCATTATCTTGAATTCGTGATGCGTTGCATTTATAGAGTTACTGGTTTGAGTTTTATTCATCCGTAAAGTTTATATGGGGGCTGGCATGTTCGATGTTGTTGATTTAGTTGCATCTCCATTTGTATACTTGATGTTGATTTGAGTCTGGTCTTTGATGACGAGCCTGTTGCACTATTGCTTGTTCCATTATGTGGTAGCTGTTTTCATGTTTTTGTTTGCACTATATAGTTTGGTTTTTTCGATGTGCACTGACTTGAGTTTGCATTGAGTTGCACTGCACTTGTATACATTATGGTCTTGGTCAAGCCTGGTGCTTGAGATTGTCTCAGCGTTGAACTCTGCATCCCTGTATTTTGTCATTTACTGGTTCACTGCTTGGTTTTGAGATCTGTTAGTACTCGAGTCTGGTACCTTTTTAAAGTCTGCATCTATTAGTCTGCAGTTCCATGTTATCACCCCTGTTTCATTTTGTTCTTGTACATTGTCACTACATTTGGTTAAGGATTGGTCCCCGAGTAACGCTGCATACTGCATGTTGCCATTCTGGCTGTTGCAGTTCCATCTGGGTCATTTTGATTTGAGTTGCATCTTTGTTTGTCGTACTTGAGTTATTCGATTGCATTGAGTACGGAATTGCATTCGTTCGTGTACATATATGCACTACATGTATGTATCTAGTTTCGTTTGTTTGAATGTGGCTTTGTCCCATGCTGTTGATATTTGTTAATTAATGTAATGGCCTCGCTTTGGCATTTGAACTGGTTAGATATTAATTTTCACTGCATACTGCATGTCGCCATTCCGGCTGTTGTAGTTCCATCTGGGTCATTTTGATTTGAGTTGCATCTTTGTTTGTCGTACTTGAGTTATTCGATTGCATTGAGTACGGAATTGCATTCGTTCGTGTACATATATGCACTGCATGTATGTATCTAGTTTCGTTTGTTTGAATGTGGCTTTGTCCCATACTGTTGATATTTGTTAATTAATGTAATGACCTCCCTTTGGCATTTGAACTGGTTAGATATTAATTTCCTTGTTGTTTTTCATATACTTGTTGCTGCTACACACATGCTTCACTGTGTACATTGTTTTCAATTGAAGCTATATTGCTGTTTTATAATGCATATCTTAATCTTTTGTGTATTTCATCTGAATTTGGCGAGGCTGTGCATGTGATGTGTATTGTAGCCAATTCAGAATTTGACGTTTTAATTGATTGATTTCAATTGAGGGAATTGTTTCGGGTTGCCAATTCAATATGTTTTGAGTTGTACTTTGATTTAGTTTAATTTGATGATTTTGTTGATATTTAATTATCTTTTTGATAATTAGATTATGTGTTCTAATTATTTATTTAATAATCAGATTTTGTTGTTAATTGCCGTTAGGCAATTCTGTTGTTTTCTAAATTATCTTCATTGAAATTCTTTCATTTATCTTTGTTGATAATTTGAATTTGCTGATTTGTTGTTTAACACTGTTATGTGTTATATTTACCGTTATCTAATTTCTAATTAAAGGATTGGATAGACAAGATTCTATGACTGTCGTCTAATTGTTATTTAAATATTATTGCTTCTGTGCACTAATAACTGAGTTTGAATTAGACTGACCCGTGTATTATTTTCTTTTGAATTTAATACTCGGGTCAGACCGTGTTATTACAGGTTGTTGATATCTTACTTTGGGTTGCTGATTGAGCTATAAAGTCTTTTTATATCTTTTGGAGTAGTCATTGTCATAGTATAAGATGATATGAATTCATATATATTATTATCAATAATGTACTTGTATATGTAACTTCCGGAGTCGACAGTTGTAGTTGTATCATATGTATTGTATCACATGTATTGTGACTGACTTCAGTTATATTTATGAGATTTGATATTATCTGTGTTCCGCATTTAGATTATCTGTGTTAGTATTATATATATTGTCCTAAACTATTATGAACCATCGCAGTTCGTTTTATACTGGTATTGGGTATGTCGATGGGAGTAAATAAATAAGAGATGAAAAATAAAAATATATACCACTCCTATCGAGATAACCAATACTAGTGTAAGGCCTAACTACGGATAGCCGCTCCTATCCAGCCTTATTCTTCATAATAACAGACAATATTTCTTTTAATACTCTTTGTTATTGTGAGCATAGAGGTGGGGCGTCACAGGAATAATTAACACTCCAGTCTATTACATCAATCTTGAGGATCAGGTATTCTAGGAATATCTTGATGAGCTCTATTTGTATTCCTTGATTTTGAGAATAAGTAATAAATTGTGTTTTCAAAATTTTGAATTTTTTTTTGAAGATATGTTTCTAAGAGAAAATGGAATTTTAGGAACAAAAAGAATATTTTTATTATTATATATGAGGTACTTCTTTTTAAAGAAAATGAATTTTTGTGTTGGGTTTTCCGTCTTGTGCTTTAAGAATTCTAGTCGATGCGTTTGGCCAATGTTATCGATAGGAATTTTCTAAACGCTGTGATGAGGCAGTCAGACATGGTAAATTTAGTTTTAATAAGTAAATTTGAAAATAATTAATATGGTGGAGTATTAACTTTTATTTTAAATGTTTAATGAAACCATTGAACCATAGTGAGTGTTGGATGAGGGAGGCAGTTTTGATCATTCGATCAACTCTACAGTCAATCGATCAGGTCATTCACTATAAATCAATGGCGAGGCAATACCTTTATATTGTTTAAATTTTGAGAAATTGAATATGGTAAATTGGGTAAGTAAAAGTGAATAATTCTTATTAAGGAGATATCTTAATTAGAATAAAATATCATTTGATGCTTTGATTAATAAAATGTTGTATTTAAGGTGATGGAATACTTTGGTTTGAAAAAAATTAAGATATTAATTGAATATTTTAGTATAAGTTATAAATGATGATTATAAAAAAAAAATTGGTCACTTCTTATTTGAGTAATGGTAGAGGATAGATATAAAACTCTATCTTAAGAGAAAATAAAGAAGTGTTAGTTTAGAATATTTAGCATAAATTTGTGAGCTAGTCTTTCTTTTAAACTTAAATGGAATTAAAACTTGTTGGTTTGAAATTACAAATTTCTTCCAAAAACAAGTTTGAATTAATTATCAATTTTTATTGGTTTTATGTTGATAATTGGACGTGAATTCAATTTTTATGACAAGTGGAAATGTGAATTTGGATTGTTTTGATAAATGAACAAAATATGTAGTATAATCGTTTTATATTGTGGAAATAATTTTAAACTTTATATATATATATCCCAAAAATTTATTTGGTGGATTATCAATAATCATCTCTTGATAATGAAATAGATTAGTTATCTCTTCCAAAATGATTTTTCATAGTTAATTGTTTAAAGCTAGATTTTGGAAAGTAATAAAAGTATTTCCACTTAATGAATTGTTTTTTTGATGATAAGTTGATCATAATTTTGCATGTCTTAGATTTTCGGGGAAAAAGAAGATCATTTAATAAATGGTATAGCAAAAAGCTTGTTTGAAAATGAAGTTTGAGATTAAAATTGTTTGGGAAAATTTCAAATTTCAAATTAATTTTAGAACTGATATTTTGTTTGGAAAAGTGTTGTACTAAAACAGCGATAACTTGAGATTTATACTCCAATTGAGCTCAATCATTTTGTAAATGAAAGATCTTTCAGTATGCTACAAAGTTTCTTTTTACCACTTTAAAATTTTCTTCTTTTTATTGAGCCTAAACTGGGATTGAAAGTGAATAGACATTTCTGTCCTCTTAGGAAATTTCTAAGATTAAGCTGAAAATAAATCTAGCATAACTTTCAAACCGTACATCCGGTTTAGACAGTCTTTATATTGCTGAAAGCATGGAATTAGTAGAACAAGTTTTATTTTATAAATATTTTTAGATTTTGGGTTTTTCTAGGTAAAAATTAAGATCTTTGCAGCAGGTTTTTATTTGAAACAACTTGTTTTCTTATTAGTTAAGTGCATTCTATCTGTTTTGTGAATATAATTTGGTTGATGTTTTGTATGAAAGTATATATTTCAAACTGAAATATATTGTGGTCGAATCTACGAGTAAAATATTTTATTGACTTTAAATAAAGATTTTAGAGAATAAATTGGATTTTTGTAAGAAATCTTGAAAATTTTCAGAACATTGAAGTTTGAGAATTTATTTTAACGAATTTAGGTGTTTGAAACCTTAAAAATGTTTTTTGTAAAATCAGAATATAGAAATCCATTCTTCAAGTTTGTTTTGTCTTTGAGCCAGTATCTAGCATCATGCATTAAGCAGTCATTTGAGTCTGGTGGCCTTTGAAGAAACCGCCGCTCGTTGAATTCTCTTACCTCTCTTGTTGTCAAACTTATGTTGGCATGGTTCTTTCCGTAATGACATCTAGAAAATAATGATGATAATTATCTTATTGATTGGAGTCCAAGATAAAAGTTGAGCTAAATCCCGACTCTATTCGAGAAAATTCCTAGAAATCAATCTCACTGGATTGATCCTTTGGGCAGCATTCTGTTGTGTTCTTGTTTCGAAGGTGAGAAGCCATAAAAATTATAAGGTATTGCTTATAAAAATTCTATATTCTGCTAATCTCGACGAATATATTTGGTAAAATATAGAATTTATCCAGCAATTTTATCTTGGTCTTCTATCAATTTTAGTTGAGAGGAAAATTTTTAAACTTGAGCTTGTCTATCTTTGTTTTGGTTGATGAAATAAATGAGTTAAATATAAACTCTTCTCTAGAAATTGCGAGGACACAATTTTGTTAAGGGGAAAGTCTATAACAACCCTGGTTTTGGAGATTACCTGTAAATATTAAATTATAAAGGTAATTATAATTTAACATTGTGAACTAAAATAAAATTGGAGATTTTAAATTGTTTACTTGGAATAAACAATGAATTTTGAAAATAAAATATGAAAATAAAGTTTGGAACTTTATTTTATTTATTTGGGTTGGTAATGAATGGAAAATGATTTTTATTTAGAGAAAATGCAATAGTTATTTTAATTATTGCGAATTACTTCTTTTAATAATTTTTAAAAAGAAGTATGAGATTTTAAAGGTTGTTTATTTAAATAAAAAGAGGGAAATTGGTTTAAAAATAAGTTTTTCTATAAATAACATTTTTAAATGGTTTGAAATATTTTACTAAGTGAGAAAATAAATTTAGTGGAATTTTAGAAGTTAAAAATGTAGACTTTACATTTATTTGATAAAAGTTGTGTTATTGTGAAATAAAGGATTTTAATACTAAAAATGCTTTAAAAATATAAATTAATCTTTCTATATGATAGAAAATGTTTTATTTTATATGTGTATGAGTTTTCATAATCTTCTTGTGTAAAGCTTGTGGGAAAATGAATTTTTGCTTTTGTGCATATGTGATTTATACATATATTTTAAGTGCTGTTTAACAAACATTAGGCCATTTTATTTTCTATTTGGGTCCAAATGGCCCATTTGCCTTAGCAAGTAATGAGAAAAGAAGAAATGCTTTACCTGTATGTTCATATCCCAACCTTGGTTCTTCTTCCTCTCAAGCATTTACAGCAAAAAGAAAAGCTTCATTTTTCCTCAAGCAAACTTTCAAATTCAAAACGTTATCTAATAAATTGTCGTTCTTTTCAAATTTAGAGAGAATTAGCAAGGTATACTCACTCAAAACCTAAATATTTCATAAAAATACTAAATCGAGAAGTAGTTTCTCTAATTAATTTTGTCTTCTTATTGCATGCACTCTTTTTAAGTTTTACAGGTTATAGGAAGCTCTTATCTCCTCCAAGCTCCAATCTTTTGACTTAAATTTGAGGTTTGATCATCTGTAACAGCAAGGTGAACTGTAATACTCACAAATCCAAGCTAAGCCAAAATCAAAATTGCTAGAAACCGAAGAATTTTTTTTAGCTTTTGCTGATAATTGTGTAGTTTTTCTGTCTGAAATCTATTCTCTATTGCATCTTTCAGAGATTATAACTTTTGATTCCGACAACAAAATGTTGTCGGCTTTCTCGCATTTGGTAGCATACATGTTGAACTTCATTTCTGCAAATTTTGGTTGAAAGTATTGTCATTTGTATATTCAAATCGGTGGTAGAAAATCTACTCGAAAGAAGATTTTTGCCTATAGAAATTGTTTGCTGAGTTGCTGCAGACATGGCCTGAGTCCATGTTTGAGATACCATAACTTTGTCATTTCTTATTAGAATTCTTCGACTCCTTTATGTTTGAAAGATGATGTTCTCTACTATAAAAATGTCAAACTTCAAGTCATTCCGACCTATATAGCTTATAGAAATATGCTACCGAACTTTGGTCCTTGAGCATGTTTTTGCCAAGATTTTTACAGTGAAAACAGTCTAATTTCAATTTTGAGACATCATAACTTCCTCATACTTTATGCAAATTATACGATTCTTTTTTTTGAAAGATGAAGTTTTCTACTATGTGCATAATAAATTTCAACTCAATATGAGATTATTTGCTCCTCAATTTCATGCTTGGAAGTTGAAACTAAGATGGTTTTCAGGCCTGTGCATTTTTGGTTTTTGAACTGTTGCAAACATGGCCCGAGTCCATGTTTTAGATAATGTAACTTTTTCATTTCCAATTGGAAATCAATGATTTTTTTTTTGTTTGAAATTTGAATTTTTTTACTTTGTGCACACCAATTTTCAGTTCAATCAACGATCGTTCGGCCACCTTTCTTATATCAGAAAGTTGAACTCAGGGAAGATTTCAGATCTGGGTATTATTTTGCCCAAGTGTTTTTATGTTCATTTTCCGTCCGATTTTTGAATTTTATTTTAGTTTTTGTGATATTTTTGATGTATTTTAAGGGCTATGATGCCTATCAAAAGGTTAGCCCAGTTTTGATGAATTTGGAATTTAAATTTTGAATTATTTGAATTTAATTTGAATTTAAATTTGAATTTCGGTTTGAGTGGAATTTTGCTTGTTTTTGGTCGTTTTCCAGTACAATTTTCTCCAAATAGTTTTGAAATGTTTTTTAAATTTATGGGATTTAAAAATAATTATTATATAATATTTTAAATTATTTTCAAGTATAAAACCTATTTATTCTTTGTAATAAGGGAAATTTTCAAATATGGTTTCCAAATGGTTTTCGAAATCGGTTTTCAAAGCTTGTTTTCAAGGTAAATTATTTGCTATAAAAATTACACGTTTTTGCACGATCGAGCAAGTGAGAATGAGAGTTAAATGATTGGGTAAAACGTGTAGTATGGGATACGTGCATTTATCCTTTCGGTTAATTCCTAACTTGTCCGTTTGATCATTTTTGCCTACGGGTCTAATTTACTGATGATATGAGGTGAACCTTTTACTGCTTTGGGTGTGAAATTTACTAGCGGTTAGTAAATCGTTTAATGCGAACGGGTGGTACGGCACACACATTAACACTTTTTGGGTTCCTTTCCGAGAGTTTGTGTCATATTTTCCTGTTGGCGTGCCAATACTCGACCTTCGGGTCATTTTCCATTGCTACATATTTGTCTTCGGACATTTTCCATTGCCGCAATTTGTCTTTGGACATTTGCCATTGTGGCTTATTAGTCTTTTGACGTTTGCCTTTCGGCGAGATACCTATTGTGTGAAACAATACTTGGCAAAAATAGCACGTGCAAAACCTTTTTGAGATGACTTTTACTCTTGTTTGTTGTCATTTTGGAATCGGTCCTTCAAACCATTCGATTACTTTGGGATTTTTGTACTCTTGAGAGTTCTTTTGAGATTTTCATTGCCTACACTGGCATGTTGAGATTTGCCTAGGCGTATATATATATTGAGATTGCATATTGGTGCAATTTATGAGATTTTCCTTTTGGCATTGTATGAGATTTTTATCTCTTTGTTGACATTTGCCTTATGACATATGTCGTCATGGCTTTTGCTTATGTTTTCCTTAGAGTTGCCGATATGGCGGGTTTGGGAATTTTTCTTTTTAGGGTTTACATTTCACTATTCTCTAAACCATTCTTATTTGATTTATGATTGCCGATGATACGAGGCATGCTACATTTTAGCAATTTAGAGATTTTTCGTCTCCTTTGTGTTTTATTCTTATTGAAGCAATAGTTTTCTATCACCTAGTGTAATCTTTTATGTCGTACATGATGTGTATCCTTCATATGTCTATGATTAGCTTTCTTAATGTTTCTTCTTGTTTAAGAAGAATATCACTATGCTCTTATGCTCTATTATTTTGCTATCACCTTTTACTGATTCGTTTAGCTAGACTGACTCGTATATTTTATACTTGGGTCAGACCAAGGTTTTTTAGGTTAGGTACATTTGGACTTAGCCTATTCTGCTTCTACATAGACTATTCTGCTAGCTCCTTTTGTTATAGCTTTTTGTGCAGTCCTTTTTGGTTTGCTACTCTGATATGTATATTCTTTTGACTCATGTTTGTATTGTGGTCGTCACACCACATATGTGATACATCATTTTGTATACTCTATGATGTATCTATATATGTGTATATATGGGATTATCTGCTAATCTGTGATGTGTTCCGCATTTTAGTCATTATATTTTGTTCTGATAGATCTTATAGCCACATATGGCTTTGTATTAAGTATTTATCGGATATGTTGATAAAAGAATGGCATTGTCGACGTATTCAATAGATATTTAAGACAAGGCTACAGATAGTCGCTCCTATCCAGCGTTATTATCTGCATTAGCAGACAGTATTACCCAGTAATACTCTTTGTTAGTGCGAGTCTCGGGGTGAGGCGTCACAGTTGCTCTCTTCTTACTTAACGCATCTGCAACCACGTTCCCCTTGCCAGGGGTGTAAGCTATCTCAAAGTTATATGATGCCAGTAACTCCATCCAACGCTACTGCCTTAAGTTTAAAGTTTAAATCCTTTTGTGAGAACATGTACTTCAATGATTTATGGTCCGTAAAAAGCTCGAACCTCTCTCCTGGTAGATAATGTCTCCAATACTTGAGCGCAAAATCAGTAGCACTCAACTCCAAAACACGGGTAGGGTAGTTCTTCTCATGAGTTCTCAACTGTCTACTCCTATAACATGCTACCATTCTTTCCTACATCAATACTGCCCCATGGCAAGTCCCACATGCATTCGTGTATACTGTAAAAGGCTTAGCTCCGTCAGGTAAAACTAACACCGGTGCACTAGTAAGGGCCCTCTTTAGCATCGTGATGAAGATGACGACTATGAGGTCGATAATTAGCTAGGTAGTGATGAAGGAGGGGGAGAAGTGAGATAAACCTTGGTAACTAGGGTCCACCATCATCTTCAAACTTGAAAGAGCAAGAGTGACATTAGGGAGTTACGATTAGTTCTAGTATATATGTATAAGTTGGCTTGGATGTTATTTAATTTAGTATTTTGTATCATATTATTGTAAGGAAGGTGGATGTTTTTTTTTGGATCCAGGCTTTAATTTGAATGATGTAAGCATATGAAAACTTATAATATGAGGTTGTTATAACTTAACATTTGTATAAATCTTTTAAATTTTTTAGAGATTAATAAATCCCTATAAAGTATATGGATTATTTAGTTGCACGATTTAATCAAAGATTTAAATGCAAAACATTGACGTGTTTGATACTTGTCTGAAAATGATTTATCCCTCGTTTCTTTATGAAGAACATTAATGAGGATTTATGGTTAGATGATTGATTTTTCTATCAAGGTTGAGAGCTATGCAAGGAAAATTAAAGTTTTGACCAGAAAGCCTAGTCAGAGTCTACGCTAAAGGATTGGGGGAGCGACGTTAGTTCGGGAGTAAAGTCGTGAACTCGAATAGAAAATCGAATTAGATATTGCATACAAAGGATCTATATACGTCCTATGGGTGTAAGTTAAAATAAAATTTAAATTTATTTTAGGCAAAGCCTTTGGGTTTTGTTTTGGATAATTTCGGGGACGGAATTCTTTTAAGGGTGGAAGTCGTTAACGATCCACCAATTTATCACTTTAATAAATCATATTTATTAAATTTGTTAATATACAAGGTTGATGGTACGAATAATATTGTTTTGAGTAATTAGAGGTAATAATATTCTTATTTTGAATAATAATTTTCTTAATATTTTCCTTGAAATCTAAATCGATAAAATGGCCAAAAACTATTTTCTTAGTAAACAACTCTAAAATATTTATACGTCATACATTTATTTTTATAATTAAACAAGAATACACAATAAAGTAGTTTATTGTATTTTGTGAAAACTAAATGTATTTATGACATTTTTAATGCCCTTAAATTTAATAATTGATTTATTTTGGTCTAATTGAGATTTGAAGTTTTAATTATTTTAAAATTATTTTAAATAATGGTAATTCATTTTGAATAGTTATAAAGTGATAATAAAACATTTTTTATAATTTTATACAGATGTATATTTGATTTGAAAATATAAGGAAAAATTGATATCGCTTTATTGGTATAATAGTAACAACTGGCATTAATTTTTAATATAAATTTATATGGTTGTATAATTCAAATATGATAATTTTAATTAATTTTAAATGATAATTAATTTATTTTTAAATTTTGTTTATAATATATGTACATTGATTAATAAGTGAAAATGTGATCAATAATTGGTTTCGCAGTTTTCAACGATTTAACAAACAAAAGTTGTTCAAAGGCAGTTGAAGTATTATGCACATACATGTACATGCATATATGTGTCACATGCATATGATAACATATACATGTTTATAAGAACACTTAAATATATACATATTAAAAAATAAACAAATAATTTATATAACTTAATACTTAAGTAACAGAAAAAGCAAACATCAACTCACCGTACCACACCATCATTTCACATCACCATTACATGGAAAGAAGGGAGCCGTGCTCTAGAGGGGTGTAGGTGGAGTGTGGACTAAGAGTGTTTTGGTAATTTTGCCTTTAGATATTTTATTCCAAGTTTTCTCATATAAATACCCACCCATATTCTCATATTTTCACCATATTCTTATCATCTTATTCTCCACTTCAAGCTTCTTTTCATGGATTATATGCTTAACAAAATTATGGAAAAATATTTAGAAAAATAAATTTAAAATCGTATAATATACATAAGTTATCAATTATAATTAAAAGGAAATGAAACTCCTCTTCTACCTTTTATAAATCCATGGCCACCACTTTCCAAAGCTAGGCTAAGCCCTTCCTCCTTCCCTAGCAAGGCTGTGAGCTCCTCATTGCATCCAAAGCTCTAGGCCGAGCCATTTAAAGTTGATAGTGCTAATAATCGTGAGCGTAGATTTCAAGATAGCGAAGCTATAACCGAGTTTACATTAGCCCAATGGGAAAATGAAGGCGAGACTCCTAAACTATTGTATTATATGCTACTGGATTTATATTTTTTTTTGATGACTATTGATATGGTTCAATGTTGAATATACATGCAAATCATGGAAATACACGTCAATAAGCATAAAGGAAATCACTTTCCTCTATATCAATGAATTGGTGCATATGGAATGTTAAAACTCTTTAAAATGGTTTAGAAATGAGTTTGAAATGTTTTATAAACATATGAATGTGTTTTGTGGAAGTTTGAAATGTAATGGAAAATTTATTCAAAAATAGCTGCGTCGTGTAACGGTAGTTCGCGATATCATGACATAAAAGCCAAACGAGTATATAGAATGTAATATAGCTCAAAATTCTTCGAGATAAAAATTTCCCAAACTATTATATCCATAGTTTTAAAGGAATAAAGAAAAGAGATATCTTGATGAGTAGATTTTGAAATATGAGTAAAACAAGCTTTTTGAAAAATCGCAGTTTTGTGGTTCGGAATCCAAAACTGGATTTTTTTGAAATGATATTTTTAAATTATTTCAAAATAAGAAATAAACTATAAAAGTTATTTTAAATTATACAAAAGTGATTTGAGTTATAATAATGAATTTTGAAATGATAGACAATTCGTTTTGATCAATATAGCTTAATAAACACTTCTTATAGCACTTTTTGCAGCACTTTTCTATAACCTTTGAAATGTAGCTTTAAACTGAACAATTCTTCTCCAAATCTTTTATAAATGTTTCCAAATGGATAATTAAGTGTTTTAATAATGTTTTTTGGTTTTTACAGCTTACTAAAAGAGTATAAACAAATGATTTAAAGAAAAGCTGTTATAAATAATATGGTTAAATCTTGGCTCTAAAAGACGACGAGTAGACTGGATTTTTCTATTCGTGAGATGTAGATGTGAGGTTCTTAAAGTAAGGAGATGTTCAAGAGCAACCAGTGCATTGGCTCACCTGGCCTATTCTTTGGGAGAGGGATAGATAAGGTTGAAATGTCAGAAACGAGTTAAGTATAAAAAAATTAAACTTTACAAATTTAAAT
The DNA here is from genome assembly GCA_030765085.1 of Allium cepa. Lineage (NCBI taxonomy): Eukaryota > Viridiplantae > Streptophyta > Magnoliopsida > Asparagales > Amaryllidaceae > Allium > Allium cepa. The sequence goes on along the minus strand of CM060942.1, from coordinate 376,410,027 downwards.
TAAATACAACTTTGAATTTATAGGGATCATCTTCTTATACTTAGTGTTAAAGCCCTGAGAGGGAACTCATATTATATGTGGAATTTAAAAGGTGATTTAGCCATTGTTCCGCCCGTAGTACTTGTTGAATAACAGAATTGATATTGAGTAGAATTAGATGATTTCCATAGATTCTGCTCATTTAATATTAATTGGTTTTGGATTAACATCCTAGATAACATGTTTTTAACTCAATCAAAATTATGAGTTTTGAATTAAGAAATCATTATTAATATTTAAAAGAAATGATTTGGAAATATTTTCCTAAGTGAAAAATTAAATGATTTTGAATTATTCCTAGTTTAAAAAGGGTTATAAGTAATCAAAGAATGTGATTAGAAGGGTTTAATGATTTTGTATATACTTTAAAGAATTTTTTAGAAATATAAATCTCCAGAAGAGATTTTGATAAAATGAACTTAATCAGTTAAAGAATGATTCTCTATTTACAAAACAATTAAAGAATAATTCCTTATTTATAGAACCCTTTTTATTGATGATTGGATCGAAGGAACCGAGTCGGATATGGGGTAATTCCTATCTGAAAACAACGTCGAACCAATGTATGCGTTCGTAAAATGAAAACCTGATAAAGAAATTAAAGGATAAAGACCAAAGATCTTCAGGGTGAAAGGACTGCTTGTTGATAATTCTAGTTAGCTCTCAAATATTGAAGTAGTAGTGGTCGCTTCATATATGAAACTCTTTGGGTTGCAAGGACTTCTCACCAATAATCCTAAGGGTAACTCCCAATAGGATGTGATAGGAGAGTACCTTCGGTTTGTCCTATTCATGGACAACTTGTGTGGACGAATATTTGACGTTGCATTCATAGTTACGTAAGTGACCTCTATGAACGTATCATCTATGTGGTTATGGAGAAGGCTACTTCTCTTAGCTTAACACCCTTTCCTAATATATATAAGCTTAAGCGTTATATATTTTTAGAAATCATTTGTGTGACCATAGAATGCCATTAAGGCATTCAAAGAAAGATGATGTGCTATGTAAAAGGTAATCATTACCTCAAGCCTCACACTTAGAAATTACCGAAATAAGTTAGATGCATCAAGGCTATATGGTTTGCAGCCATTAGGATATGATCATCCCTTTCTAAATATATTTATTCCCGTTATGACATTCAGGACTTAAATTATTGAGGATGTATGCTGTGATGGCCCTGAGATAGGTCGGTAAAAACTAGGATGATGACATATTTTGTACTACCTAGTGAGAAAGGTAGGTCGGTCATATGTTGGTACAAGGCAGATGCTCTGTAGCCTCGTAAATTCCTCAAGAGATGTACTGATGGAAGGTAGTCCCTTTACATGGTCATTTGTATGAAAATCCATTCTCCAATAAGAGCTTGCCATGTTTTTGTAGAACCCATGTTTGTGGCTAGTATGCTGGATTTTAATTAATGTAACAATTACAACTAAGATTAATAAGTTTACATTCAAATGTTTTCAAAGAAATATCATTAAAAATAATATCGATTATTTTTACGTAATATTGATTTGGTTATCATAAAGTAAAAACCTGTTCCAGGTTTATGTGCGTTGTCGTCTTATGAGAAACAGTTTTGTTTTTAAAATGAGTATTTTGAGTTCTCACGTAATTCCCATGACTGGCCCAGAGTTTATTTTCCTTTTCCTTAAACTTGGGTTCCCTAATTTTTCTAGGCAGCCCAATAGTAAGGTTTGGTTTAGAAGAAATCTGGATGGAGCTCTGATCATGGAGTTAGAAGATTTTTCAGAAGATTTTTATCTATTTCCACCACACTCTTATGCTATTGTATTCTTTATTTACAAGAATAGGAATTTATTACAATCTCATTTTAAAACTTTGATTTATGAATTTTAAATTTCTGCTGTAAAGTTTATATTGAATAATATATGTGAGATTTTGTTTTGTCTTTATTTTTCTTACCCTTAAGAATCTGCCTCTCTAGCACTTGGATTTACGGCATGTGAATACCAAGGATGTATTATTATCGATTTCCAAGAGTCAAAGAAATGGGTCTTTACAATTACTGTCTACTCATGTATGCTTTGGGGGCCAAAGTGGGATGATCATATTCGGTACTACCAGTCAAATGGTAGGCCAGTCCAATATGGCAGGGGTACAAGATGTTCTTGTTAGACCCCAGTGCATTTTATATAGAGATGTACTATCAGAAGGTAGTTCCTAACCTTGTCATAGTATGGAATGCATTCTCTAATACATGCCTTCACGGTTTTGATTGTAGAACCTAGTATGCTGAAATTTAACTAATGTAATAATTTCGGCTATGATTGTAAGTACTTGTACTGTATACATTATTATACATCACTTAATTTTATCTACAAATATTTTGATTATGGTAATGTTAAAAACACCCGTGTTTACGTGTGGAATGGTCTTACGAGATGCCTTTGATTTGAAGGTTTTTTTTAAGTTAAAGACTTATGCTTTCCTCAGTCCAGACCCATGTTTGAACCGGATTTTAACCTTGGGTGCTCAAATTTGAATGGACAGCCAAGTATCTAAGGTTTTTTGCAGATTCATCTTGGAGTAGCTTGGAGCAGGTATGTTCATGGATAGCTAGTTATTGCCATATTTTTACACTGTATTACATGTATATTGTATCACTTAGGTTAGGGACAGACTATTATAACTGTAATAGGGTAGAATTTGTATTAGTATTACTCTGATGTTACATTTTGAATTGACTTTGTAATATATTATGTTGAGTGATATATTGTTCCGTTACGTTGTAAGATTCTGTGTTGTTCAGTTTCTTCTGTTCAATCTCTCGTTCTTGCACCCCTAATGATCTATCTTTAGGGAGACTAAATGATCGGCACACGAATACTAAGGATGTTTAAGTGTCGTCTTTGGTAGTAAGAAGGGTGGTTCATTAAATTGATCTAAATAAGTTTTTCATTAATTAAAAGTGTACAAATCTAAGGTTTCTAAACCGAGGAAAGATTATGGAAGCCATAAAAAGGTTTTGAAAGCTTATGGCAATATTTTAGAAAGCGAAAATGAATGGAGAAATGAAAAAATAAATTAGGAATATGGTGTGTATATATATACAAGGTAGATCAAAAATTACCAAAATACCCCTATGTACTTTACCCTCCACAACATTAGCCACCTCACCATGTCTCCATCCACCCTTTTACTTCAAGCCCCCAACTTGTCCCGCTTATCTCTTCCTATGCCAGTATGCATTTAATGCTAACAGTTCTTATGTTTCCTAATGTTTTATATGACATGACACTTACTTTTTCATTGATTTATTTTCATAAAAAGTCATATCATCCTTATTATATGTGCTTAGGTGTGTACATATAAACCAAAATGTATCTTAATCTAAACCTATGCTATTTATAAATATGTATATCTACACTAAAGAGTTCACAACAATACCAGCAACTTTTAGCCAACAAAAGGTCAAATTTTGAAAAATAAATGCTCGTCATATTTTCAATTTTTCTTTGATCAAAATATTTTTATAAACTAATTTCGAAAACTATTTCATCATCATTATTTATTATTTAATTGATTTTTATTTTAATTATAAAACTTGTTATTTGAATATTTAAAATTAATTAAATATTCTAAAATTAAAGCAATAAAATTTCGGGTCATTACACTCTCCACCTTAAAAGAATTTCAGCCCCGAAATTTAGCTATAGTCCTAATCCAGAAAACAAATCAAACCATAAATACTTAACACTATTCAATGATCCATACGCCGTACATAATTCATTCCTACAAAATCTGATTTGATAACTCACTCGGATACTAGCTTTACTTTCGAACTATATCGCGCACCCTGCTTCCTAGTGCGGACTCCAATCAGACTTCTTAATTAGTAAACCTCCATTCTCCTAACATACCTATATACCTTGATAGAAAATTTTAGTTTCATAATAAGAAACCTCATCAAGTGTTCGCCGTTAAAAATCGAGTGATATATCCTTATTTGAAAAGGTGCGGGACACTTTAAAGTCGTGTACTCGAAACTTGGATCCAACCAGTGTGAAAAGGGGAATGATCTATGTTCAACAACTATGACGACCCGGAAATTTCGAGCATTTAAAATCAGAATATTTAATTAATTTTAAATATTCAATAGAGAAATTTTAACTTGAATTGCGAATAACACAATTTATTTGATAATTAAATTTTTGAATTAAATAACTTGAATTTGAATAAAATGTTGAATCTGGAATTTTAAGCCGATTAAAAATAATTTGAAGGCTTATAAAATTTATATCGATGATAGTGAAGATAGTAAAAGGGTTAAAATTAAATTTGGAAGTTGTTTGTTCAGTTTCGAAATTTATATCGTTCAAATTGAATTTAAAAATAGCTTTTCGAGGCACAGTCTCGGAATTCGACGAAACCAGTTCCATTGGATCCGTAATATGGTATTATTATCAAATTTCAAATTTCGTAGATTTTGGAGTGGTTGTGTGAGCATACTCTACATAAACGCGTTGAAATTTACATCGGAAATTTAATTTAAATTTTATATGTCAACTCACCAGCTGACTTCCTTTCATATCTATGCCCACTCTTTTAACAACAGCACGCAACATATCTTCACATCTTCTTTCTCTTATCACGCAAGCCTCTTTCCTCTCTCTTCAGATTCATTCCCCCTTAACAAGTTAGCCGAAGCCTAATTCTTTAAAAAAAATTCGAAAACCTCAGTTGGAAGAAATGGTCGAACCCCTCTTCCTCCTTTTCTTTCTCAACCCAAGGCCGATCAAATTCGCATCTAATCGAAATTACCTTTTTTCTATTTCTCATCGTAATTTAAAATCGCGATGCTTCATTCGTTCGAAAATCAAACCCGTGGATTGAGATTCGTGGAAAGGAATGCGGCTGCTAGCATTTCGCGTGGAGGCTAGGATGTTGGGCGTCGCGTGGGGACACGTGATTCGAGTCGCGTTCGACTCTGGTGGTGCTGAGTTGCGATTTTGGGAAGATGATGCGAAACTAGGGTTTGGGGAGTGGGTCGTTGTTTTGCTTCGAGGTGCTCTGGTAGGGTTTTGAGCTCAGTCGTTCGAGCGAGTGGTACAAGCAGTGAGGGAGGCAGGCACGCGAAGGAGAGGCACTCGTGAGGGTTTTCGGTGTCGTGGAAGTCTCGGTGGCGATCGAATTGGGATAGCCTCAATTCGTTTCCCAGTAAGGTATAATTTAAATTCTTGTGTTAATCAAAATTAATTTATATACATATACATATATATGTATATGTATGTACCAAGTACAAAAGAAGAAAAAAGGAAGATGTTTTGCTCAAAAAAAAGGGATTTACAGTAAAATTAATTATTGATTTGTAATAATAATTATTATTATTGTTTTACCGGAAAGATAAGCAGGAAGGAAAGAAATTAATTAGACAACTGGATCTAGAATAGTTTTGTTTTTAAATTTAAATTGGGATTATTAATTATTTATGCAAAGGTTAAATATACGTACAAGGCATTTATATAAAGTATTGGAAGGGAATTATATAAGAGATCTGTGATAACATTTTACGATTTACTTATTTAATTTATTTTTGTTACTAAAAGATGTAATAAAGGAAAGTTAGATCAAAATTTAATTTAATGGAAATTAAGAGCTCGATTTATATTTCGTGAATTAATAAATCGTAAATTGGTTTGTACAAGGTTAAAAATCGTGGAAAAACAAGTTGAGATAGGATGGATTGCGACAAAAGAATCAAAGGTGAGTTAATCTCACTCGGTTTAAAATTTTAAATTTAAATTATTAAATTTAAATAATTGATTGTATTGTTGAATTTATTGGTGTGATATAGTATAGTATAATTTGTAATTGGCATATTATGTGATGCTAACGTCTGTGGATGCAGGGAAAACAGGTTGGAGGGATCCAACTGGACCCCTCAACTTTATTTAAATTATTTTATATTCTATTCTCTGATCTGATTGTTTGATATTCTATAATGAATTATGTGGAAGTATTGAATGTTATGGCTTGGCTGATATAATTGGGTATAATGAAATATTAAAAATATAAATTTAATTTTGGAAATGAAAATAAAGGAAGTGAAATTGCAAGTAAAATAATTATAGAATAATTTCAAGAATAACTTGGAAAATAGAAAGTGACTTTAAATTTTAATAAATGAATCCCGAGAATGGAAAGGAAAATTTGAATAAATAGAAAGGCAATGAATCTTAAATCTTCAGTAATATTAATTAAGAGAACAAACATTTATTTAGAATAAGGATTGAATTATTGAAAGAGTAAAGGAGAAATTGAAGAAAATAATAATAATAATAATAATAATAATAATAAAGACCATAACTACTGAATTTGGAAATGAACTGATAAGTAAAAGAATTTATTCCAAATAAAATAAATGGGAAATCAATTTGGCGAAATAGATTTAAGTGATTGAAGTTGGAATTTTCTCTGGACAGCCAATTACATGTTTTTAAAAGTAAATTTGCAAATATAAATTAAATATTTTAAAGTTGTTTTTAAAGAAGAAAGTTTTATAAAATTTATTATTCCTAACATTTAAAGTAAGTATTTTCTTTAATCTATTCTAGTAGTAATTATTAAGAAGTAACTTAGTATTTTGGTTTTAAAAGTAGAAATCTAGTTCTACATTTTATTAAGTAACTTTATTTTCAAATGTTTATATAGTATGTATTTTAGTAAATTATTAAAGTAGTCTTAACTTAAGTGTTTAAAGGTAAATTCCTAAGTAAGTATTTTTGTTTTATCTGTTATCGTAATAATCATATAAAGAATGACTTGGTATTTTGTTTAAAGCATTATTTTAAATAGAGTTGTAGTTGTTTAAATAGAGTGTGTTGTAGTTGTTTAAATAGAGTGAAATGTTAATAAACTTCATATATTTGGCACTTACATGTTTAAATTGAGTGAGTACAGGTACCTGGGAGCCGTGTGGATGGATTTGGTTGCGCTAGTTGCTAAAATTTATAAGCTGTTTGCTTAAAATGCTAAATAAAGTACGCCTACGCAATAAAAATAGAAAATATGAACTGTTTTTGGTTTTTCCGACCGTATGGGTCGATGTATATATATTTATCTCTTTTGTCAAATTGCAAAAGCTCCTCCGTACAAAGGGGACTCTGCCAAAAAAATTCAGAAATTTTGGGAGTTAGAATTTTTTTGAAAATTTTGGAAAATTTTGTTAACGACAAACAAATTCAAATCGGAAACTAAAATAAATTAGTAAAGGAAACCAACTTAAAGTAATGATATGAATTAGTTATTAATGAGATTTAGAGTTTAAGATAAATTGAATTCATATGAAAATGAAAGAATCAATTTGAATAGAAAAGGATATAAATTAAAGTGGTAAAGTGAAAATAAATGTAAGAAACATATAAAATGCTTATGTTAACTTAAGTAAGAAATGGTGAATTTCTTAATTGGAAATTGATAATATAAATATATTCCGAGTTAGTATTTGAATGAATAAATATTTGTCATTTTGTGAAAAAGTCGATAAAATGTTTTGGGATATTGTGATTGGATATTAGTGCTATGCAGAATATGCAGGTAATCTAAATGGAAAAGAGAATTGGTTTTTGGTTTCAAGAAGATAAATTTGAAATACTCAACAAAAAGGTATGTATTTAAATTTGGTGTGAAATTTGATTGGGATTTTGGATTGAGCCACTTGGCCTTTTGTTTTCTTTTTGGATTTGGGAGGCCGTAGAGCCATTTTGTAGTTGTTCCGAGCTAGCCGCGCAAAGGAGACGCTGGCGAAATTTTTCGGAAATTTAGAGAGTTAGAAAATTTTTGAGAAAATTTTGATAATTCAAAATTTGGTTGTAAATTGAAACTTGAATGGTTAAACAAATGGTATAGTTTGAAACTAGAGAAAGACTTGGAATATTAATAAGAATGATAAAGGTCTTTTATAAAAGATAGTTGGTAGGATGTTGAATTGTTAAAACTGTTTGGTTTTAGGAAAAAATAATAAACAGGTATTGGACCATTCTTCCTAACTAGTAATTTCGGGGACGAAATTCTTTTAAGGGGAGAGGAATGTGACGACCCGGAATTTTCGAGCATTTAAAATCAGAATATTTAATTAATTTTAAATATTCAATAGAGCAATTTTAACTTGAATTACGAATAACACAATTTATTTGATAACTAAATTTTTGAATTAAATAACTTGAATTTGAATAAAATGTTGAATCTGGAATTTTAAGCCGATTAAAAATAATTTGAAGGCTTATAAAATTTATATTGATGATAGTGAAGATAGTAAAAGGGTTAAAATTAAATTTGTAAGTTGTTTGTTCAGTTTCGTAATTTATATCGTTTAAATTGAATTTAAAAATAGCTTTTCGAGACACAGTATCGGAATTCTACGAAACCAGTTCCATTGGATCCGTAATATGGTATTATTATCGGATTTCAAATTTCGTAGATTTTGGAGTGGTTGTGTGAGCATACTCTACATAAACGCGTTGAAATTTACATCGGAAATTTAATTTAAATTTTATATGTCAACTCACCAGCTGACTTCCTTTCATATCTATGCCCACTCTTTTAACAACAGCACGCAACATATCTTCACATCTTCTTTCTCTTATCATGCAAGCTTCTTTCCTCTCTCTTCAGATTCATTCTCCCTTAACAAGTTAGCCGAAGCCTAATTCTTTAAAAAAAAATCGAAAACCTCTGTTGGAAGAAATGGCCGAACCCCTCTTCCTCCTTTTCTTTCTCAACCCAGGGCCGATCAAATTCGCGTCCAATCGAAATTCCCGTTTTTCTATTTCTCATCGTAATCTAAAATCGCGATGCTTCATTCGTTCGAAAATCAAACCCGTGGATTGAGATTCGTGGAAAGGAACGCAGCTGCTAGCATTTCGCGTGGAGGCTAGGATTTTGGGCATCGTGTGGGGACACGTGATTCGAGTCGCGTTCGACTCTGGTGGTGCTGAGTCGCGATTTTGGGAAGGTGATGCGAAACTAGGGTTTAGGGTGTGGGTCGCTGTTTTGCTTCGAGGTGCTCTGGTAGGGTTTCGAGCTCAGTCGTTCGAGCGAGTGGTGCAGGCAGTGAGGGAGGCGAGCACGTGAAGGAGAGGCACTCGCGAGGATTTTCGATGTCGTGGAAGTCTCGATGGCGATCGAATTGGGATAGCCTCAATTCGTTTCCCAGTAAGGTATAATTTAAATTCTTGTGTTAATCAAAATTAATTTACATACATATATATGTATATGTATGTACCCAGTATAGAAGAAGAAAAAAGGAAGATGTTTTGCTTAAAAAAAAGGGATTTACAGTAAAATTAATTATTGATTTGTAATAATTGTTATTATTTTTGTTTTAACGGAAAGATAAGCAGGAAGGAAAGAAATTAATTAGACAAATGGATATAGAATAGTTTTGTTTTTAAATTTAAATTGGATTATTAATTACTTATGCAAAGGTTAAATATATGTACAAGGCATTTATATAAAGTATTGGAAGGGAATTATATAAGAGATATGTGATAACATTTTATGATTTACTTATTTAATTTATTTTTGTTACTAAAAGATGTGATAAAGGAAAGTTAGTTCAAAATTTAATTTAATGGAAATTAAGAGTTCGATTTATATTTCATGAATTAATAAATCGTAAATTGGTTTGTACAAGGTTAAAAATGGTGGAAAAACAAGTTCAGATAGGATGGATTGCGACAAAAGAATCAAAGGTGAGTTAATCTCACTCAGTTTAAAATTTTAAATTTAAATTATTAAATTTAAATAATTGATTGTATGGTTGAATTTATTGGTGTGATATAGTATAGTATAATTGGGTATAATGAATTATTAAAAATATAAATTTAATTTTGGAAATGAAAATAAAGGAAGTGAAATTGCAAGTAAAATAATTATAGAATAAATTCAAGAATAACTTGGAAAATAGAAATAAAGTGACTTTAAATTTTAATAAATGAATCCCGAGAATGGAAAGGAAAATTTGAATAAATAGAAAGGTAATGAATCTTAAATCTTTAGTGATATTAATTAAGAGAACAAACATTTATTTAGAATTTAAGGATTGAATTATTGAAAGAGTAAAGGAGAAATTGAAGAAAAATAATAATAACAATAATAATAATAATAATAATAAAGACCATGACTACTGAATTTGGAAATGAACTGATAAGTAAAAGAATTTATTCCAAATAAAATAAATGGGAAATAAATTTGGGGAAATTGATTTAAGTGATTGAAGTTGGAATTTTCTCTGGACGGCCAAATACATGTTTTTAAAAGTAAATTTGCAAATATAAATTAAATGTTTTAAAGTTGTTTTTAAACAAGCAAGTTTTATAAAATTTATTATTCCTAATATTTAAAGTAAGTATTTTCTTTAATCTATTCTAGCATTAATTATTAAGAAGTAACTTAGTATTTTGGTTTTAAAAGTAGAAATCTAGTTCTACATTTTATTAAGTACCTTTATTTTCAAATGTTTATATAGTATGTATTTTAGTAAATTATTAAAGTAGTATTAACTTAAGTGTTTAAAGGTAAATTCCTAAGTAAGTATTTTTGTTTTATCTATTATCGTAATAATTATATAAAGAATGACTTGGTATTTTGTTTAAAGCATTATTTTAAATTAAGTTCTAAAGTAAGATTTTCTAAATTAAATATTAACCATACTTTACAATTAAAGTGTTTGAAATTATTTAAAAAAATCTAAAATCTTGTACTTGGTGATTCCAGTAGAAATGAAATACTCGGAATTTATTCTCAGAAAAGGGAGGTAGTTTGAAAACTGTTTCCAAAAGGATTTGAAAGTCAGAATATAGCTTGTAAAAGTATTTTGAAATAAATAAATAATTTGGGAAATCATTTATTGGTTGGATGGTTGTTTGTGAATATAAATCGATAGTTAAATCACCAACTATCAATATTGGCCAAACACGTTGATCATTTCGAAGAGACCGGGATCGATATTTATTTCTCGAAAACCACTTCGATCCGGTTTGTACGTTTCGTGTAAACGATTTTGGATTCGAAGATGGAGCTATGAAGTGCGAGGGCTAGTCGCTACTAATCCTGAGGATATTTCCAAAATGGATGTAGTAGGAATAGTGCCTTCGGTTCCGTTCGAACCTGGGACGGACTTGTATGGATGAATGCTTGAGAAACATCGTCAGGTGGACGATGGGCATTCTAAGGGATATATTCTATAAAGGTAACGCTTAGCCTCAAGCCTCATCAAATGGGAATGACTGAAAATCAGGGGATATGCAGCAAGGCTAGGTGGGTAGCACCCAAGCAGGGTGAGGTCATTCCAGTCTAGATGTCCCTTTTTATTTCGGCTTAGTGGGCAGTTGCTGGTCCCAACCGTGGGGTGATCTCACTCGGGATTATCCAGTAAGGGGTAGTCCCGGCCTTGTGTTGCAGGGGAGCGGGCGTACTTCTCGGTACGGTGATTTAGGCCCCATACTCTGACAGGTGGTACCCCAGTGCCTAGTCATTAGTTGGAAATCCATACTCCCTACGAGCCTTGTACGAGTTTTGTTTGTATTATCCACTCTGTGGCTAGTAGCTGGAATTTAATGAATGTAACAATTTCGGCTATTTTATAAGTATTTGTATATAGACCCTATTATAATATCAGAGGATTTCTATAAAAATTGTTTTAGCTATCGTAAGGTAAAAGCCCGACATGTTTATTTGTGGCGTGGTCTTACGCGATGCTTTTGTATTCAAGGATTTTTGAAACTTTAATAATTAATTGGGTGTGATTTTCTCACGCTGGTATTCCAGACTGACTCGGGTATTATTTAACTGTAATGCTCGGGTCAGACCGAGTATTATAGAATACAGGATATGATGCTGTGGAGCTCAAGAGACGAGCAGGATGGCGATACTTACTCCCGTATTTGTGTGTATATATATATATATATTATTCCGCTGTGTTTGATTTGTTGTGTATCTTGAGTTGTTGTGTACTCATTGTATGATATTGATGTGGAGCTGTGATTGATGTACTCTGATGATGTAATATATATACAGAGATATTTGATTTTTGAGTAAAATTATTTATTATCTATTATATTTTATTCCGCTGCGATGGTTAGATTCTGATGTTGATTTCTATTTTCTTCTTCTACCTCTCTTCTTCTTTAACCAAATGGTTCGTATTTCTGTACAACCTGAGGTGATTTAGGTAGAATAGTGTTAACTCAAGGGGTACGGATTTGCGGGCTGTTACAGTTGGTATCAGAGCCAGGTTGGTGATAACCTTGGCTCTAGTGGGAACTACTCATAAAATAGAGTCTGTAGTACTCTATAATGAGTTTGAGCGTATTAATAAATATGAGCGCGTATTTGTTAGTGAATATAAATTATTTTAATATTGTGTTGATTGATTTATTGAGTGGCATATGAACCTTCGTCGACACAGTCTGCGCAACTGTATCGAAGGGGTTTCTAAACACTTGAATAGAACAATTGACACGGTATTGTTTTAAATGTGGGTAAATGAAATAATTTTACCTAAAATATATTTTGATATAAATAAAAGTTTTGTAAACTATTTAGCTAATATATGGTTGCTTGGATGTTAGGAAGAATAATATTAAAGCATTATCATTGTTAAGTGAAAATTTAACTTGAAACTGGAATACAACTAAAATTTAAAGGAATAATCCATTATAAATTGAAATTTGTAAATATGAAGTATAAATGTAATTTATGAATTGAAGTACAATCACATGAGAATTTGTATAAGGATAAACTATACAAACGAATTTGTAGTTAAAATTGATTTAAGCAGGATTTGGAAATTTAAATGCCGGAGATTTGGAAGTGTTTTAAAAATAAATGATAGCATTATTGTTTTGGAGATATTTCTGAAAGGAAATTTGTTTTAAATGGATTTTGAATGTGATATAGCATTGAAATCACTCGGATTATTGGAAAATAATTTTGATGATGACGGCCGCATCATCAGTATTCATTTTCGAATTTCTAAGTGAAGAATTGCTACCGAATTGATTTGTTTAGAAAAACAAGTTGTTTTTGAAAATTTCAAAGGAAATTTGTCGGGAATAAAATCAGGATGGGTTTGATTTTTGAGAAGTGTGATTTGGGAATGTTGGAGATTTCAAAATAATTTGAAACCAAAAAGTCGGATGTTTAAAAATCATGTTGAGTTAGGTTGTAAGCTTATAAATTAAGATAATTTTTAAATCAGGAAGGAAGTAAAAGCTTTGAAGGTTGGAATTTAAATTTAAAGAGAAAAGTTAAAAATGAAATTAACTTGGACGGGAAATAAAAATTTGACTGGATTGACATAAATGGGACAGGTTGAAAATAATATCTAGTTGTATCCGGAATAAGTTGGAATCAAATTGAGATTAAATAAATCTGAGTTAAAATAGAATTGAATTGGGACAAGAATTCAACTGATTTATTTAGATTCTTACCTGAATAAATGGAAATAGGTTGAATAAGGATTGAATTGAAATAAATAAATCATAATAACTTATAAAAGAATTAAAAATCCATGGAATGAAATATGCTTGGATTATAAATAAGCATAAGGCTTGAGTTAAAAATGAAGGAAGAATATATCCATGCCTAGAATGAATGGAATTGTGTAAAATCATAAGTGGCTACTTATAAAATTTGGAAATGGGATAGAAAACCCAAAATAAATATTGTTTGATGAATTGGAAAATAAAATAAAAATCCAAACTTGAATTATATAATAAATTCGAACTTAAGAAAATTAAATGAAGAGATTTTGAGATTAAAAATCAAGTATTGAACTATAAATAAGGAAGAACTAATTTGTTAATAAATTAGATAACAAAATATGTAATGAGAACCGAATATAGCTAAATAGAAGCTGAATTGTGAGTTTATGGTGAAGTTTGGAAATAAAACTCAAGTTAAAAATGAAATTCGATTTAAATTGTTAGTGAATGGTAAATTGAAATGGATAATGGATCCAGAACTTGAGTTATAAATTATAATTTAACTTGAAGTGTTAACAAATTAAATATAATTGGAAAGGTATCGAATAAAAATGAGATTGGAGTAAAATAATAATGGTATGAATTGCAAATAAAATCCAACTAAGTGGAAATAAATTAGAAACGACCTTGTAATCAATTAAAATGAGCTTAAGTATAAAATTTGAATAAATTCAAGTAAATTGACTTAAGCTAAGGGATGGAGGAGAGTTGAATTGAAGTTAACTTAAAATTAAGTTTGATAATGGTTGATTGGATTTATATCAAGTAAAAATGGATTTTAATCGAAATAAAATTCGGTGAGTTATAAATAATATTAATGGAATGAAATTCTAGAATAAATAATTATAAACCATTTTAAATTATTAAGGAATTGAAGTAACTTGAGACAATAAGAAATAGAATGTTTCAAGTTTAATAGAATGGATTTAAATGAATGTGGATAAGAAATGAAGTATAAATGAGTGGACTGTGAATGAAATTTAATTGGTAATGAAAAAGAACCTAAATTGTTAATGGCTTTGAATGAACCAGTTTGGTTAATAAAATGAAATGCAAGTGAATGGATTTAAATTTGAAATGCTATGAAAATGAGAATATATGGGTTGTGAATAAATTTAAAAATGGAATAGAATTAAGTATAAATTGAGTTGAAATCAATTTAAATTGGTTATAAAACATAAATACTTATTTATTCACATGGATCTCGTCAAATTTCATAAAATAAATTGTCATTTGATATAAATGGAAGTAATTAAGATGCTATGAATTGATAAAAGTGAAATAGAATTGATTTTAAAATCGATTGAATTGAATATGAGCTTGTTTGGAGTTAAAATAAATTGAAGGTAAGAAATGGTATTGTAAACCATTAAAACTAAATGAAATGGCGTGTAGATTGCTTGAAAAGTGTGCGTAAGTGTTAAAAAACTGTATAAGTTGCTTATAACATTGTCTAGTTACATTGCTTTTAAATATTCATGTGTTGTAGTTGTTTAAATAGAGTGAAATGTTAATAAACTTCATATATTTGGCACTTACATGTTTAAATTGAGTGAGTACAGGTACCTGGGAGCCGTGTGGATGGATTTGGTTGCGCTAGTTGCTAAAAATTATAAGCTGTTTGCTTAAAATGCTAAATAAAGTACGCCTATGCAATAAAAATAGAAAATATGAACTGTTTTTGGTTTTTCCGACCGTATGGGTCGATGTATATATATTTATCTCTTTTGTCAAATTGCAAAAGCTCCTCCGTACAAAGGGGACTCTGCCAAAAAAATTCAGAAATTTTGGGAGTTAGAATTTTTTTGAAAATTTTGGAAAATTTTGTTAACGACAAACAAATTCAAATCGGAAACTAAAATAAATTAGTAAAGGAAACCAACTTAAAGTAATGATATGAATTAGTTATTAATGAGATTTAGAGTTTAAGATAAATTGAATTCATATGAAAATGAAAGAATCAATTTGAATAGAAAAGGATATAAATTAAAGTGGTAAAGTGAAAATAAATGTAAGAAACATATAAAATGTTTATGTTAACTTAAGTAAGAAATGGTGAATTTCTTAATTGGAAATTGATAATATAAATATATTCCGAGTTAGTATTTGAATGAATAAATATTTGTCATTTTGTGAAAAAGTCGATAAAATGTTTTGGGATATTGTGATTGGATATTAGTGCTAAGCAGAACATGCAGGTAATCTAAATGGAAAAGAGAATTGGTTTTTGGTTTCAAGAAGATAAATTTGAAATACTCAACAAAAAGGTATGTATTTAAATTTGGTGTGAAATTTGATTGGGATTTTGGATTGAGCCACTTGGCCTTTTGTTTTCTTTTTGGATTTGGGAGGCCGTAGAGCCATTTTGTAGTTGTTCCGAGCTAGCCGCGCAAAGGAGACGCTGGCGAAATTTTTCGGAAATTTAGAGAGTTAGAAAATTTTTGAGAAAATTTTGATAATTCAAATTTTGGTTGTAAATTGAAACTTGAATGGTTAAACAAATGGTATAGTTTGAAACTAGAGAAAGACTTGGAATATTAATAAGAATTATAATGGTCTTTTATAAAAGACAGTTGGTAGGATGTTGAATTGTTAAAACTGTTTGGTTTTAGGAAAAAATAATAAACAGGTATTGGACCATTCTTCCTAACTAGTAATTTCGGGGACGAAATTCTTTTAAGGGGAGAGGAGTGTGACGACCCGGAATTTTCGAGCATTTAAAATCAGAATATTTAATTAATTATAAATATTCAATAGAGCAATTTTAACTTGAATTACGAATAACACAATTTATTTGATAACTAAAATTTTGAATTAAATAACTTGAATTTGAATAAAATGTTGAATCTGGAATTTTAAGCCGATTAAAAATAATTTGAAGGCTTATAAAATTTATATCGATGATAGTGAAGATAGTAAAAGGGTTAAAATTAAATTTGTAAGTTGTTTGTTCAGTTTCGAAATTTATATCGTTTAAATTGAATTTAAAAATAGCTTTTCGAGACACAGTATCGGAATTCTACGAAACCAGTTCCATTGGATCCGTAATATGGTATTATTATCGGATTTCAAATTTCGTAGATTTTGGAGTGGTTGTGTGAGCATACTCTACATAAACGCGTTGAAATTTACATCGGAAATTTAATTTAAATTTTATATATCAACTCACCAGCTGACTTCCTTTCATATCTATGCCCACTCTTTTAACAACAGCACGCAACATATCTTCACATCTTCTTTCTCTTATCATGCAAGCTTCTTTCCTCTCTCTTCAGATTCATTCTCCCTTAACAAGTTAGCCGAAGCCTAATTCTTTAAAAAAAAATCGAAAACCTCTGTTGGAAGAAATGGCCGAACCCCTCTTCCTCCTTTTCTTTCTCAACCCAGGGCCGATCAAATTCGCGTCCAATCGAAATTCCCGTTTTTCTATTTCTCATCGTAATCTAAAATCGCGATGCTTCATTCGTTCGAAAATCAAACCCGTGGATTGAGATTCGTGGAAAGGAACGCAGCTGCTAGCATTTCGCGTGGAGGCTAGGATTTTGGGCATCGTGTGGGGACACGTGATTCGAGTCGCGTTCGACTCTGGTGGTGCTGAGTCGCGATTTTGGTAAGGTGATGCGAAACTAGGGTTTGGGGTGTGGGTCGCTGTTTTGCTTCGAGGTGCTCTGGTAGGGTTTCGAGCTCAGTCGTTCGAGCGAGTGGTGCAGGCAGTGAGGGAGGCGAGCACGTGAAGGAGAGGCACTCGCGAGGATTTTCGATGTCGTGGAAGTCTCGATGGCGATCGAATTGGGATAGCCTCAATTCGTTTCCCAGTAAGGTATAATTTAAATTCTTGTGTTAATCCAAATTAATTTATATACATATATATGTATATGTATGTACCCAGTACAGAAGAAGAAAAAAGGAAGATGTTTTGCTTAAAAAAAAGGGATTTACAGTAAAATTAATTATTGATTTGTAATAATTGTTATTATTTTTGTTTTAACGGAAAGATAAGCAGGAAGGAAAGAAATTAATTAGACAAATGGATATAGAATAGTTTTGTTTTTAAATTTAAATTGGATTATTAATTACTTATGCAAAGGTTAAATATATGTACAAGGCATTTATATAAAGTATTGGAAGGGAATTATATAAGAGATCTGTGATAACATTTTATGATTTACTTATTTAATTTATTTTTGTTACTAAAAGATGTGATAAAAGAAAGTTAGTTCAAAATTTAATTTAATGGAAATTAAGAGTTCGATTTATATTTCATGAATTAATAAATCGTAAATTGGTTTGTACAAGGTTAAAAATGGTGGAAAAACAAGTTCAGATAGGATAGATTGCGACAAAAGAATCAAAGGTGAGTTAATCTCACTCAGTTTAAAATTTTAAATTTAAATTATTAAATTTAAATAATTGATTGTATGGTTGAATTTATTGGTGTGATATAGTATAGTATAATTGGGTATAATGAATTATTAAAAATATAAATTTAATTTTGGAAATGAAAATAAAGGAAGTGAAATTGCAAGTAAAATAATTATAGAATAAATTCAAGAATAACTTGGAAAATAGAAATAAAATGACTTTAAATTTTAATAAATGAATCCCGAGAATGGAAAGGAAAATTTGAATAAATAGAAAGGTAATGAATCTTAAATCTTTAGTGATATTAATTAAGAGAACAAACATTTATTTAGAATTTAAGGATTGAATTATTGAAAGAGTAAAGGAGAAATTGAAGAAAAATAATAATAACAATAATAATAATAATAATAATAAAGACCATGACTACTGAATTTGGAAATGAACTGATAAGTAAAAGAATTTATTCCAAATAAAATAAATGGGAAATAAATTTGGGGAAATTGATTTAAGTGATTGAAGTTGGAATTTTCTATGGACGGCCAAATACATGTTTTTAAAAGTAAATTTGCAAATATAAATTAAATGTTTTAAAGTTGTTTTTAAACAAGCAAGTTTTATAAAATTTATTATTCCTAATATTTAAAGTAAGTATTTTCTTTAATCTATTCTAGCATTAATTATTAAGAAGTAACTTAGTATTTTGGTTTTAAAAGTAGAAATCTAGTTCTACATTTTATTAAGTACCTTTATTTTCAAATGTTTATATAGTATGTATTTTAGTAAATTATTAAAGTAGTATTAACTTAAGTGTTTAAAGGTAAATTCCTATGTAAGTATTTTTGTTTTATCTATTATCGTAATAATTATATAAAGAATGACTTGGTATTTTGTTTAAAGCATTATTTTAAATTAAGTTCTAAAGTAAGATTTTCTAAATTAAATATTAACCATACTTTACAATTAAAGTGTTTGAAATTATTTAAAAAAATCTAAAATCTTGTACTTGGTGATTCCAGTAGAAATGAAATACTCGGAATTTATTCTGAGAAAAGGGAGGTAGTTTGAAAACTGTTTCCAAAAGGATTTGAAAGTCAGAATATAGCTTGTAAAAGTATTTTGAAATAAATAAATAATTTGGGAAATCATTTATTGGTTGGATGGTTGTTTGTGAATATAAATCGATAGTTAAATCACCAACTATCAATATTGGCCAAACACGTTGATCATTTCGAAGAGACCGGGATCGATATTTATTTCTCGAAAACCACTTCGATCCGGTTTGTACGTTTCGTGTAAACGATTTTGGATTCGAAGATGGAGCTATGAAGTGCGAGGGCTAGTCGCTACTAATCCTGAGGATATTTCCAAAATGGATGTAGTAGGAATAGTGCCTTCGGTTCCGTTCGAACCTGGGACGGACTTGTACGGATGAATGCTTGAGAAACATCGTCAGGTGGACGATGGGCATTCTAAGGGATATATTCTATAAAGGTAACGCTTAGCCTCAAGCCTCATCAAATGGGAATGACTGAAAATCAGGGGATATGCAGCAAGGCTAGGTGGGTAGCACCCAAGCAGGGTGAGGTCATTCCAGTCTAGATGTCCCTTTTTATTTCGGCTTAGTGGGCGGTTGCTGGTCCCAACCGTGGGGTGATCTCACTCGGGATTATCCAGTAAGGGGTAGTCCCGGCCTTGTGTTGCAGGGGAGCGGGCGTACTTCTCGGTACGGTGATTTAGGCCCCATACTCTGACAGGTGGTACCCCAGTGCCTAGTCATTAGTTGGAAATCCATACTCCCTACGAGCCTTGTACGAGTTTTGTTTGTATTATCCACTCTGTGGCTAGTAGCTGGAATTTAATGAATGTAACAATTTCGGCTATTTTATAAGTATTTGTATATAGACCCTATTATAATATCAGAGGATTTCTATAAAAATTGTTTTAGCTATCGTAAGGTAAAAGCCCGACATGTTTATTTGTGGCGTGGTCTTACGCGATGCTTTTGTATTCAAGGATTTTTGAAACTTTAATAATTAATTGGGTGTGATTTTCTCACGCTGGTATTCCAGACTGACTCGGGTATTATTTAACTGTAATGCTCGGGTCAGACCGAGTATTATAGAATACAGGATATGATGCTGTGGAGCTCAAGAGACGAGCAGGATGGCGATACTTACTCCCGTATTTGTGTGTATATATATATATATATATATATATTATTCCGCTGTGTTTGATTTGTTGTGTATCTTGAGTTGTTGTGTATTCATTGTATGATATTGATGTGGAGCTGTGATTGATGTACTCTGATGATGTAATATATATACAGAGATATTTGATTTTTGAGTAAAATTATTTATTATCTATTATATTTTATTCCGCTGCGATGGTTAGATTCTGATGTTGATTTCTATTTTCTTCTTCTACCTCTTTTCTTCTTTAACCAAATGGTTCGTATTTCTGTACAACTTGAGGTGATTTAGGTAGAATAGTGTTAACTCAAGGGGTACGGATTTGCGGGCTGTTACAACAACGTACTTATTTTATTGGTTCTTTCCTATACTGATTCTATTTCTTCTAAAATTATTTATGTAAACATTTCATAGAACTAACTTAGCCTTAACTTTTATAATGTTCTACTACATCCTAAGAGTATATACCACTATCTAATTCAAACTTTTCCATTTTGAATCTATATCTCTTATGAAAATTCGAGATCTAAGTACCTAAATTTATTTAAAACTCTTCTTGAAATGATTTATATACATTTTAATCTTAAAAATATTTTTACATAGCCCGTTAACCCCAAAATGATACTAAGGAACTAAGTACTACTATATCATATATTCCCTTACTAAGAAGGGTAATACTTAAAAGAAGTGCCTACGATTAGAACACATCCCTTTCCCCTTTTTTAGTTATTTTTGGCACTCTCGAACTAGTTAACATAAAATTCTTCTTTTATTAAAACTTCAATTTGTAAAATACATAAAAATATGTACATACTTGTAACGACTCGTAAATTCCGGTAAATAAAATTGGGTAAATTAATGAGATTTTGTAATTAAATTAGGAAGAAATAAAATTTTTATAACCTATATTGAAGTAAATGTTAAGATGTAATTTAGCAATGGTTATAAAATTTTAATTTTGACAATTGAAGGGAGATCCCATGTATGAATAGTGTAAGTTGTTACATTCGGTTATAAAATATAAAATGAGAAAATAAAAGTAACTGTTGGATTAACCAATGCAATAATTTATTTATTAAAAGTAACTGCATGTAAATTTAGGCAATAAAGTTAGTCAAAGCTGAATTTGTATAAATTGCAATAACAATAAATGAAAGTTTACGTTAATATTAATTAAGGGATATGGGGAAATAATGTTAACGGTATTCATAATAGAACAAGTTGTTGAATTAAAGAAATGGAAGAAAAGATTTATTAATGTAAACTTAATAAAAGAATAAATGGAAAAGGAAGATCTGGGCAATTATTGAAATTTGTTAATGGAAAAATAATAATATACTTAATGGTAATTAGATGAAAGCAGAAGTATTTAAGAATTGTAACATATGTTTGATAATAGGGAATTTAAGAAAGTCATGGTAACACACGTTATAAGTTACCCGTTTATTTGGTTTAATAATTAAAATGTGAATCAGTTGGAATTAAATGAGCCTTAATGTTATATTAATAAGAATTAATGCAATAACTAAATTAGTGCACACCCTATTAATTGAAACAGATGGTAAAGTTAGGATTGATTGAAATTAGTAAATTGGGAAAGGAATTCAAAATTGTGTTAACTGATGAAGAATACGTAATAAAGTGTAAATTTATAAAATCAATGTTTGTTAAGCAGGTATAATATTTATAGTTGATAATAAACGTTACTTAGTGATTATTAATATAGTAACGGAAGGGGTAATGTAAATTTAATAGAAACGTAAATTTATATTTTAGGTCATAATTGTTGAATTGAGAAACAAGTTCAAATGAGGTATTTGATGGAATTCTTTAATAAATAAGAATTAGTTGTTCTTGTATTATAAACTTAGGTATAGTTGAAATTGCTTCTAATAGAATATAATAGGAAGGGAAGAATTATAAATAAATGGTTAGAAACTTAAGTAAACAATTGGGAGGCTAAGAAATTGGATTAAGCATAATTACTATAAATAAATAAATGATAATAAATGAGGTTATGTGATAATGTAGGAATGAATAAATATATAATGCAATAAAAGAAGAAACTGACATGACTATTATAAATTAAAACGAATATTTGGGAGTAATAAATGAAAATTTTGAACTAAACATTGAACCAATAAATAAAAGTAAAAGTTGTAAAAATAGGTAAATGTAAATTGTATGGATGAATCCTTATATGAATAGAAAGGGGAATGAAGCAAAAAATGTTATGAGATGAAATTTATAAGAATGAGACTGAATTAGGCAAATTGGTGATTATCACTAATTGTTTACCCATTTGTTTCATCTATTGAATTAGTTTTAAATCCATTTGAATAAAACGTAATTAAAAACTACGTTAATAAAAGTTTAGAGAAAATTTGAGAATATTAATGCAAAAACTACACACCAATGTAAATTGCATCCTTTTGATAATAATAGACTGAACAATATAACTATTGGTTGATTTAAAGTATAGAAAGCAAGATTTATTTATTTAGTTGAAGTATAAAATTCAACAATTGAATTTATTGCAAAATAAATGGAAAGAAAAATATATAACACTGCAATTGATAAATTTATCAACTTTTAATTTACATCTAGACTTGTTTAAATTTTTGGAAGTGATTAAGAAAGTTAAATTTGATGAAATTTGTTAACTATAGAGTTGAAGTTTAAAAGTGATTTAATTAATTTGTTTTTAATTTATTTAATTAATATAAATATAACCATTTTGGCCACTGACTCGGATTTCGACGAGACCAGTTTCATCGGATCCGTAAAGGTGAATTATTTTAGGATTTCAAGTTTCGTAGCGATCGGGCTTGTCGTTTGATCGTACGGACTCGAAACGCCTTGAAATAAATGAAATTGAAATTAATTGAAATCATTTTGAAAAATATTGATTTTAGCATAACTCCTTCATACGATGCAATTTGGACCTGAAACTTGTTCCATCGCATATAAAATATTTTAAAATATCTATTTTGATATATGGGTTTACCCAATTTCGTTCCGGGGTCAGAACGGGCTTTTTGGGTCACTTTGTCGTTAGCGTGTATTCAACCGGATCTATTTATTCTATTAACTTTCTGTATAAATATCCTGCTATAAACCCTAGCCTCCCTAATTCTCATTTTCATGTATGTAAATTCATTCTATTCCTCCTCTTACTCAATGGCAGACGAAATTCTATATTTCCAGACCCAATTGCAAATCAAATCCAAAGCATAAATTTCAAAGTCCTCAGAAAAATTTGAAAAAAATATATGTTGAAGTTATCGACTAGCGTAATTCACTAGTGGTGTTCGTTTTTCGATTTGAGTTGTCGTGTGTCCAAAAATTAATGATTTACTACCGGCCGTTCTTCGTGACGAAATCAAGTTCATCTGATCGTGGAATCAAGGGCAGGGTCGTGAAGAGGGCAACGAACTCTGTCCATCGATGGGTTTGGTTCGTCGATTCAACATTTAATTTGGAGATTTAATTCGATTAGGGTTTGATGTTGTAGGCGGCGGCTGCAGCATATTCACGCACAAATCGGCGTCGTAGGTAGTCATGGGTGGAGCGTCGACGCTCATGCGATGGTGGCAAAAGGCTGTATTCTTGGGGCGCGTGCGACGAGGCGTGCGAGGAGGGGGTCGAGTGCGTTTACGTGCCTTGTTGGATTCGCGTGCGTGCGTAATTTTCTAGAGGAATGGGATAGTTGATGATGACGTTACCCTAGTTGAAGAGGTGGGTGTTGCAATTTTTTGTTTATGTTATTTTAATTCGATTTCAAACTCGTTTTAATGCATAACTTTCTCCTACGATATCCGTTTTACACGCGGTTTCTTTTGTTAGGATCGTATTGAAATTCCGACTCAATCACGCTAGTTTAGACGAATTTTAAGATGGTTATATTTTTGGGTTTAAATTGGATTTAAATTCAAAAGGTGAGTGTTTTAACCCACTCACAACTTCTAAGATTTCTTATGTTTGTTAAATTCATGATGTGATTTGAAATTTATTTATAGCTATTTGGCATATATTTCATCGTTATCTCGGTTAATTTGCATTTATTTAATTAACTTGTTATTTAATTCATTATGCATATTAATTGCCTGTTAAATTGTTATTTATTTTGTTGCATATGAACTGCCAGTTAAACAGTTATAATTTATTTTTGTATATAAACTGATAGTTGATACCTGTTATTATCACCTGCTATATATTGATGTATTGTTTGAATTTGGATGATGATTGTGATAAATGGTTGATGGTTGATATTGGATGAATGGATACTGTACTTATATTGTTAAAAACTACAAGTTATTATGCATTTTCATTTCATTCGGGATTGCGGTTTGAAATGATATATAACTGTAATTTTTATTTTAAATTTGAGATTGAAATGTAAATATCCGTATCACTTGACCATAGGATAGAAAATTTTATACAGGCACCGCGGTATATATATAAAATTATTTTTGAAATGATTTTTCTATGGTTTTGGAAGGAATATGGTTTAATGAATATTGATTTTTGATATTTTAAATATTATTTTATATATAGTTAAACACTTGAATTTAATTAATGTATAAATTTGGTTTAAAGAATAAAAGAAGTTTAAAAATAAAAGTTCAATTTTATTTAGATATAATATGGTTAAGTATTTATTTAAATTTATTGATGGAGTTTATGATGTCTTAAATAAAATAAATGTCGGAAGATAAATATGAATTTGCTTTGAATTAAGGTTTTTTAAAAATTATCCTCGAATAAAATTTATTTGAAATTTTAATTAATTTGGGGTTTTAAAAGTTATGATCTTTATAACTTGATTTTGGTTAGAGGACTTAAATGAATATCATGTCGATTTAAATAAATATTATCAAGTTGATTAAACTGAGAGAATATCCTATTATTTGAAGTTTAAAGGTTTTACTTAAATGATATTTGATTTATTAAGTAAACATTTCAAATCTAAATAATAGTAATTGAATTTGATATATATGAAATAATCAAAGAATAAGTTTTGAAATGGTGGAATAATTAAAGTTTTGAAATATATGGAAATTGAAATGGTTTATTTGGGGAATCTAAACCTATATTTGGAATTTATTTGTGAAATTTAAAAAGCTATTTTGTTATGCAAAGCGGTTTAACACTTAAACCATTTAAGTATTAGAAATTTTGTTTCAAAGCTATGGGGTTTAATATATATATATATATATATATATATATATATATATATATATATATATATGTATATTTGGAAATATTATGATTTGGGAAAATGGATATTTATAAAATAAAAATGATATCATATTGATTTGGGGTTTTAAAAAATATAAATGATATCGTATTTATATGGTTTTGAAAGGGATATTATATTCTGGTTTTAAAGTAAAAATTATTTTGAAATAACCGCGGTGTTATAACAACGTTTGGTTGTTAAAGAGACTGGGATCGAAAGTTGTCATACTCTCTGCCAACTCTGAAAACCACTTTAACAACCGTGTACGCGGTGGAGATTCCAGAATGAAGTAGGATGGCGGCGACGTTTCCTTTGAGATAAATACGTGGACCCAACTCCCGTGAGTTGGCATAAGGTGGCTAAAACAGAAGCGATTGACGGGTTAAGAAGGTATCCCCTTATATCGGGCACATCCCTTCGATATTCTACTCTGGCTTTGGATTTATTCGGCGGCCACTTTTGATTTTTTATTTTGAGGGTGTTGTTCGAGGTGGGCGGTAGTAGCTGCTACGCGTTACCACCGACCCAGAAGCGTAATTGGTATATGTACCCTGGCATTGCCTAGTTGTGCCGTGTCACCTACCCTAGAGCGCCTTATACGATTTTGTTTTGTACCATACCTATGGAGTGCCCTCTGACGACGCTCAGTACGGGGGAGACTGCGGTATTGTATAGACTATGGGATTATATTATGTGTTAAGGGCTATATGGGTAACCCCTTAGCGCTATTCTAAAGTAAGTTTATTTTACTAATGGACACTATTATAATAGCGAATATTACTACATAGTAAATAGTTTAACGGATCCTTAAGAGATATGAATCTCGAGCATCTCTTAAGTTAGTGCACTCATATTCATTGTTGATTTAACTTACATAAGATCTTTTAGTTCTGACTCGAGCGTTTTGTCTTTTCAATTCGTTCGGGTCAGCCTGAGCATTTCAGGATTCGAAGACTCTAGCTCCGGAGGACGAAGGCGAAGATTTTATATTCTATTACCTATTATTTTATTCCACTACACTATTGTATTCTGCTGCATTATTGACATTCTATGGTATGTATAACTATGATATATATTGTAATAAGAAAAATCAAATATTTTGAAATACAACTTCATGAACTGTATATTTGATTATTATATTTTATCCTTCCGCTGTGAGATTCTATTTTTGTTTTTATTTCTTTCTTGTTTTCTTATTTAACCCATAACAATCCGCCCTTTTGTATGACTTAAGTCTGACGTGTGTGGTTTATCGTCGATTTAAAGTGTACGAAAAGGCGGGACCGTTACGATATGGTATATAATTTTACCCCTTTTTTATAATAACATTTCATAGTGTTCATTCATAGTTCAGATTACAATAAACAACTCTTATTACAAAATAACATAAAAATAGAAAAATTCTTGTGTACCTTCTGTTTAAATTTTACTTTTTTTGACAAAGAAATATGGGTTTGAATCAGATTGAATTTTATAAAATATAAATTTTGTCAAGTTTAAATTTGAATTTTTATTCCAACATTATCTCTGAATGCCTTATAGTCTAATTGCGAAACTGAATTTACAAGTTCTTTGTGTTAAATTTAATTAATACAATAATTTCTCATAAAATGTCCAAGCCTAACTAATTGACAATAAATTATAATTATCAAACATTATCGTTCTCTAACAACAAACATATCCTGTATAATCATAACAATTTTTTGAAAATCATCTTTTATATACAAAATATAATCTAAGTAAATTTTTTTCATTTACTTAATTTTAAAATAATATTGTGTCAGTTGGACTTGTTTAAGTGTTTTAAGGATTCCTTCCAAAACCACAAACCACTCAATGGATAAATCAACACAATATATTTTTTTTATGAAAATAATAAACACGCGCTCTTATATATATACGCTTAAACA
Organism: Allium cepa; assembly: GCA_030765085.1. Taxonomy (NCBI): domain Eukaryota; kingdom Viridiplantae; phylum Streptophyta; class Magnoliopsida; order Asparagales; family Amaryllidaceae; genus Allium; species Allium cepa. The sequence goes on along the minus strand of CM060942.1, from coordinate 376,382,771 downwards.
CATTCTAGGGTCTCGCTTACCCTTATCTCAAATGAGTTAACCCCACCAAAGCCTAGGTGTTCTCTTAACCAAATATCTTATACCACATGTGATGATCTTCCTTTCTTGTGCCTAAAGATGACACTCAATACAACCTCGGTGTTCATGTGTCGATCATCTAAATGTCTGAAAGACAGGTCGTTCAAGGTAAAAAAGAAGAAGGTGGAACTACATCTAAAAATGTGACGAGAAACATATGATATATCAATCAAGTCTTCACAAAAGAAAGAATTTTATTATAAACAATAATTGGAATACACTATCCTATTTTCAGCTTTGACGGTTATAATAGCCTGTCCTTTATGATTAGTCTGACCCGAGCGTTAAAATAAAATAACACTCGAAACAGTTTGGTAATACCAACGTGAGAAAAGTCAAGTAATGAGGTGAACATATTATAATTATGTGAGACCACATAGCCAATGCAGAACGAGTTTTCACCTCACAAGATCAACATCCATAGGTAAAGAAATTGGAAACAAATTAGAACAATAATCCAAACCAGAATAAATGAGCATAGACAAGGTAAAAATCCAAACTTAAAGAATGAACACAAATAATTAAACATCGAGAAGAACATTAGTCACTTCTTGATGTAGTAAAGAAAGAAGTTAATTTAAAAAAAAGGAATCAAAGGAAAGAATAGGGAAATTTTCTAACAAATGACTAGGAGTGTGCGCCACTTACTAAAAGTATACCTCTAGAAACATACTTAAGAGCTCTGATGCTTCTCGAAAACCTCCAAGCCGGACCCTGCGAACAGTTATCGAGAATCCGAGTATTTCACATCTTAATGCGCAACACCGAATACAATCTAGAATGAATGTGAAAATAACCTAATGGGAAAAACCCCATATAGCTTGGCCCTTACTCGCTCTTTGGGCTTGGTAAGCTCAAATGAGCAACACATCATCTTAGAATGATGAAATAAAGTTAAACAGATAGTTAATAAATCAAACATCGAAGATAATTTTAAGATGATCGTAAATGGAAATTATATTTCACAATCTTACCACTACTCGTTGATTCCAAGCAAGCGCTATCCTTTGATTGAAAATGAAGTTAGGTAAGTTGAGGTAGTGTTACCTCTAGGAATTGCCATGACGATATTTTTAACCTTCGAGATAGAAACGAGTCCATGCCTTGACGTTTAGTGTTAAAATTATGACTATATCTTTTCCACATAAGTAATATCGGATTACGGAGATTTCTTTTCCATAACCAAATCAAAACTTTTGCTTTTAAAACCAAACTTATGTTGGGTTTTCATATTTAAAAGTATTAACTTTAAACGACTTTATCAAAATGATTGATTAACATTAAACCAAAATTTATTACTTCCATATCATTATTTATAATCATCGATTAACTTTTAAAACAATGGTTAGTTATATCATAAAGCTTTATTTATAATAATTAGTCAGCTTTAGTCCTATTTCATTACTTCTAAACAACATTATTTGAAAATATTACTTAACTTTAATCATCCTTATTTAAAGGATCAATTAATTTTAAACAGTTATTATCATAATAATTAATTAACCATTAAAACATTATTATTAAAATAGTTGATTAATCTTAACCTAATTATTATTTAAATGATTAATTTCTTTAAAACATCATAATTAAAATGATTGATCAAATTTAAAACATCATCATTGAAATAATTATTTGATTTTGAATCATTATTATTAAAGTAATAAATTACTTTTAAAACATTATTATCGAAATAATTAATTTATTTTAAACCATCTTAATTTGAATAATTAATTATCTTTGTAAAACCCATGTATAAGATTTAACAAAATGCTTCAAAGGGGATACTATTTCCATTCAAATGTAACATAATTTAAGTATGGCGATACACATACAAAAGCAAATAACAATTATGCTTATATAACAAATATCACTTATCAAATATTATTCTATTGGCATAGAATTCAAAGTTCAAACATGTCACGACCCGTCCTCCTTAGCCCAGAAAGACGTATCATGAGTAAGAGAGAAAGTGATAGAGAATAGAAAATAAAGAGAAGAAAGAAGAAACAACAACAGAATCTCAACAGCGGAACGAATAAATTATATTAATAACATAAGTATTACGCAGTATACAACCATTATCAGAGTTACATAGATTATACATCACATACTAGACAGTTATAAACACCTGTCTAGTTATTACAACTCAATACAATACAGAGATACCAATCACAGCGGAACACTATAAATATCTATAACGCTGAAGCCTCCTGCTCCATTGCTCCTCCACAATTTGTCAAAGCTAACCTAAATCCCTTGGCTACTCGTAAAAATTTGAGTACCCAAGAGTTTAAGAAAAACATAATAAACTTCGGGTCAGACATGGGTACGGTGCGAGTAACAGGTTAAATTTGCTTAACTTTGAAAACCTTTGAAAACAAAAGGTATCACGTATGACTTCCCACACATAAACATGGGTAAGTTTTTACCTTACGCCAACCAAAACATTTGATAGGAAATTCGGTGATATTATAATAGGTCTAGGGTTTTCAAGTAAATTAGAAAATAGCCGAAATTGTTACATTTATTAAATTCCAGCATACATAAGTTTACAATCAAATCCGAAGGCACTTATTGGACTTTGGGTTTCCATCAATGGCAGGGCTACTGGGGTACCTCCAGTCACAGTACGGGGCCTAGATCACCATACCGAGGATTACTCCCAATCCCCTGCAACACAAGGCCGAAACCATCCCTTACTGGACAGTGCTGAACAAGACAACCCCGGCAGTTGTCGCGAATCAACTGCCCCACACAACCGAATATAAAGGAACTTATAGACAGGGAAAAATCTCGTCCTACTTGGGCATGACCCACTTAGCCTTGCTGCACCTCCCCCGTTTTAGCCATTCCCGGTTGATGAGGCTTGAGGCTACGATTACCTTTATAGAACACGTCTATCTTAGAATGCTCATTGCCACCTGACGATGTTCTGAAAGCCTTCAATCCATACAGGTTCGTTCCGGGTTCGAACGAAACCAAAGGCATTATCTTGATACGCTCATTTTGGAGCCACCCTCAGAGTTAACGACGATAACCCTTGCACTCTGAATCTTCATCTTCACTTGAGATTCACGACCTATCATTAATTTGGATCGATGTGGTTTTCGGATAGCCAAATATGGAAACCCGATCCCGGTCTCATCGAAATCCAAAACGTATCTTATAGGTCCAAGTTGTTTTAAGTTTAAAACAATTCAATTTAATTATCTATATACACACAGATAGATAATTCACATCATCACAATAGATAATCAACATTATCATCATATACAGATAATCCATATTATCACCATAAATAGATAATCTACATTATCATTAGAAATAGATAATTCATATTATCATCACAATGCAACCAAAGAATCCATATCACACAGCATCACTTATCTTTGAGATTCAAACCATTCAAGGAAATCTATATCATCCATATATAAACAAGGATAATAATCACACCATTTATAATTAATTTAAAATAAAATAAATTTAATTATTTCATCTCTAATTAATTTAAAGTAAATTAAATTAATTACTTCTATAAATCCTGCTTATATAATCATTAATTAATTTCAAATCAATCAATTAATTAATTAACCTCTAATTAATCCCCTTGATTAATCACCCTTGATTAATTATCCTTTAATTACATTCAAGTAATTATTCTTTAATTAATTTCACAAATTAATTATCCTTAACCAAATACAGTAATTAACCTTTAATTACTTCATTAATTAACTAATTATAATTAATTACATTAATCCTCAATTAATTACATTAATTAATTACTTCATCAATCACTTATTATTTATTAATTAATCTTAATTAGTCAACCTTAATTACGTCATTAATTATATAAATTAATGATCCCTAATTACATTTTTAAATTATCCTAATTTAAATTAATTACATTAAGTAGTTAATCTTAAATTAAACCACATTTATTAATCATTCTTAATTAATCTCATTAGTAATTAACTACCCATAATTACTACATTAAATAAACTAATTACTCTTTAATTAATTATCTTTAATTAATCCCTTGATTAACAAGGTAATTGAATCCAAATTACTTTTTATTATTGAATCACCCTTCAATTAGTTACGTCCAGTAATTACCATTAATTACTTCCCTAAGTAATTATAATTTATTAATTACATTAAGAAATTTCTTATCAAACCATCCATTTATTATTCTAAATTAATTAAACTTAATTAATTAACTGAAACTAATCAAATTAATTAATTAATTATAATGAGTAATTAATTCCTTAATTACTTTCATTAAGTAATTACACTTAAACAATTCCATAAATGATTATCCTTAATTAGTTCATCTAATTAATTATTAAAATTAATCACATTAATCAATTATTAAATAATCTTAAGTTAATGACCTTCATTAACTATTAACAATTCTTTAACTTAAATTAATTATTATTAATTACAAATTTATTAATCTTTAATAACCAATTAATTAATCACTAATTCTTTAATTAATTAAGTTTTTAACTTAATTATTCTTAATCTCTTGATAAATTAATTTCTAATCATTAATTAAAATCTTAACTTATCTAATTAATGATCTTATCTTCAAATTAATTAATCTTAATTAATTAACTTCAACCTTAATTAATTAATTCAAATCCTTAACCATTTAATAGATTAATTAATTAATTATCCATTTTAATTTACCTTACTAATTTAATTTATCACAAGTCATTAAGTCTTTATTAAAACATTTCCTTATTAATGATAATTATCATTCAAAAACACATTTGAAAACATTTAACTTTAAATTTTACTTTTAAATATAAAATTTAAAAATGAAAACAATTTTAACTTTAACAAAGTTTAAAACCATTTACAAAATTTCTTTAAAATCCTATGCTAAAGACATACTCATCTTATAAAAGGAACTTTAAGAATTTAAACCAAATTTACTTTTAAATTCTTACCATTAAAATACACTTTAAACAACTAAAGTTGTTAGAACAATTTAATTTATAAAACTTCCTTTTATTTCAAAACTCTTATATAGATTTAAATTTAATTCCATATTAAACTTAGATTTAAAACTCACTTATATTTTAAACCAAATTTCTTTTAAATTTCTTACCCTTTAAAATACATGTTAAACAATTAAAGTTGTCTAAAACAATTTAATTTATAAAACTTAATTTAAATTTAAAACTAGGATTTGAACTCAATTTTGAATCCATACTTCAAATTTTGGGTTTTAAACTTTATTTAAAACTTGCTTTCAAATTTAAAACTAAATTTGAATTTGAAAACAAGCAGGTTTCCAAAGAAACCTGTAACCACCCCTATACCCGAGCCCCCTTTTATTTACTTCGAGTAAAACCTTATGCTACTTCGAGTCTAACACTCGAATTACTCGAGAGAAACTCGAGCACAAAATCTCTGCAACACCAAAACTTCACCAGACAAAATTATTGCATCGTGCATATGCACGGTGGCTCCGACCCTCTCCGGTCAGCACTAAGACCTCAAACAAGTCGACGATCAACCACGCAACCCATCAGAGAATTCAAATCGTCGCCCAAAGCTCGAATTCGAATTCGAGTACAAAATTGAACCTAGAACAGCGAACTGGACACCACAACCAAACCGGGAAACACATCACTTGCACAACTCCGGCTATGCCCTCGATAGCCCACCTACTTCCATTCACCAGAATCCCACTGCACTCAATTCACTAGAGAAACAATGCAGATAAAATATCAAAACCCAGCCAAAACTAGGTTTACAGATAAAATTCCACCACCACTGCTTCCACAGTGATTTGCCACCACTTCCACCATTTTTCCTCCACTCACCGATCACCCATCCATCACCAGAAGAAAGCCCGAACTTACAGATCAACCAGACCACTAGTGACAACCAAAAATGCCATTTATAGTAAAACTCCATCTGCTCTCTTAATTCAGAACTAAAAATTGTAATTTCACCTTTAAATTTTTTTATTAAGTTAGGGATTCAGATTATATCCCTGTATTAATAAATTAAGAAGTTTGAAATTTCAAAAAAGTCAATATTCCCTGTTCTTTTTATGTTTCAGAGAAATTTCCAAAGCTAAATGCAAATTGTTTTAACTTAAACAATTTAAAACTAAAGCCTGTGATATAACAAATTTATTTATTCAAAACTTAGGACTTAATCAAAGCTTTGATCAGGAGCAAGTAAATTTTGATTAGCTGTGAACCTGGAACTAAAGTCACAGACAATCCAGACACACGGCAATGCACACACGAACCATTAATATATGCACATAGAAATATATTTAAAAATATGTACACAAACATACTTAAGTTCAAAGATAAGCATGCAACTATAATCATATACTTAAAAAAAATTAATTGTGATGTTACTCACCTGGAAACAGTGATGATTAGAGAACCATATTTTTGAAAAGCTTTTGTTTTGATTTTAAAACCAGAGTGCCTTTGCTTTTAAAACTGCATGTTAAGATCTGAAAATGCTTCTTTGATTTGAAAACTTGAGTTGGTGTTGTTTAGATTTTCATGTAGGCTTGAGTCCAGATGCATATGAAAACTTTAAATTTGAAGTCTTGCTTTAGAATGCTTCGATTTAAAACTACATCATGCTTTTGACTTCTAGATTGAAGAAAAATGCAGGCATTTGAAAATCTCAGGTTTGCATATGATCTGTATGTTGTTACAGGTTTACTTTGAAAGTTTGTTGACAGGCTTTGATTTTTGATATGAGTGAATTGATTACAGTTTTTTAGAAATTACTTTGATCATTTGGAAAATGATTACAAGTTGAAGAATTTGAATTTAGAAAAGGGTTTGCAGATTACTTTCTGGTTTGAGGAGGAAATTTTTAGATTTGAACATGATTTTGGTTTGTGCAATATGGTTATTGACTTGATTTTCAGATTTATTTTTAGAAAATGGTTTGAGTTTTCTTAGTATGAGCTGAGAATAGGAAGAAAAGAAATGAAGATAAAGAAAAATGTTTATATAGGCTAAAATATGATTTTATAAAAATAAAAGAAAACAAAATTTTAAAAAATACACTTGTCATTAAAATAGTTTATTGTTTAACATTATCTCTTATGCCACTTAATATATTAACTTTTGTCTTATAAGTAATTTTATTTGTTTTTATTTAATTTAAAAGTAATAAAGCCTTTTCTTTATTTATTAAGTACTTATTTATATATAAATTATTTTAAAGAAACAAAACTAATTATATTTATAAATAAAAGTTTATACATATATTTTGAAATCCAAAACAATTTAAAATATCTATCTTTGAATTTCCAAACTTTATATTAAAATTCAAACCAAAGTCAAAAGTCAAATTTTAAAATCAAGTTATATATATAACTACACAAATTCAAATTGAAATAACAATTCTATTTTTATTAAAAATTCTATTTACTATTTATATAAAATAATACATTTATTTATTATTTGAAGATAACACATTTATCAATTTTAAATAATTTATAAAAGAGATTATAAATTACTTATTCATATCTTAATAAAATGACTCAATGTTTTATTTGTAAATTGTATTCTAAACTTTCATATATAATTACAAATCATATTTATCAAGTAATATTAAAAAGAAAATAACCTAAACCCTTTATTTAAATTTAAACTTAAGGCAAGACATATTTTAAACAATTAATATTTACCTTAAGTATTTTAAATTATATAATTATTTATTTAAACAGTTTTGAAAAGTTATATATATTAAATTAAATCAAATTTTCCAAATTATCAAAATGTATATTAGAATTAAAAACAAGATTTATTTATTAATTAAATTTCAAATCAAAGCTTTTTCTATTTATAATATATACAAATATATATACATTATAGATAGAAAGCAATTTATTAGCTTTTTGAAAAATAAAAATCCAATAATTAAATATTTATTTAATTAGATTATTAAACTAATTCAGATTTTATTAACAAAGATTATCAAATAAATTAAATTATTAACATAGATTATTAAATTTATATTGCCCAAAATTCCCGGTCATCACATTCCTCTCCTCTTAAAATAATTTCGTTCCCGAAATTTAAAAGCGAAGGTAATTTAATAACCCATCAAAGATTTTAATTTTAAATCACAAGTATCTATTATCGATCATATGCTAACAACCATAGCAAACAATCATCCAAACAAAAAATCTAATTATCCAGACAAAATTTCTATATAGAACTTCTTAGAGTTTCCCAGGTATAAATACCGGAATACTCACTCTACAGATCAAACAATCAACACTACTAAGCTACAGAGCTCCTACTCATCTAGATCTACAGAACTAAACAGGATATCAGACTACACTCAAGTTTGACTCAACCACCAAATCTCCTGAACTGCTGGTTCCAAAATCAGAGATAGATCATACACGTACTCCCTCAGAGATACGTGAAACTCATCGAATCCTAGTCTTACCCAAAATTTATAGCTCCTTGGATCGGAGAAAACTTATCCAAAATCAAATCTCCGACTTTGTAGTCCAAATTCCTTCATCTCTTTATCCTCAAAATCTTCTGATGTTCCTGGGATGCCTACATCCTTCCTGATCAGCTCAACCCTTGCTGATACCTCAAGAAACAAACTGGATCAAGACAACTCAACAAAATGATCCTCCCACGATCAATCCAAATCAAGAACACAACCCCAATTCCACAAACATCAAAAGACTGATCTTACTTCTTCTGTCCGGAAAAGATAAAACAGATGCACTTCCAAACTGCTTCCACTGCACAACTCTGATCTGGAGTAGAAGAGAAATGCTGATGATGAACACGAGAACAATCTGGACAACACATCCCAGAATGTGGTTCAACAGATCCAAGAAAACTCAAATGTTCCACCAAAAACCTGAGCTGCTATACCAAATCCTCTCTCTAGGAACCATCCTTCTACTAGCTGAACCACCGGTACCAATCCTGGAATCCAAATTGATAAGAAAACTCAATCTCCAGATACAGACAAACCTCTGTCTTCCCAGAAGACATCCAGAAAAATCTTCAATAACTCAAAAGAGCACTCAAACTATCGCAAGTCTCTTTTGCGATCAACCAAGCCTAATATCCAAAGAAAACTGTTCTCTCTTTACCAATCAGAACAACTTATGCTTATCTAGCCAATCCATCGAAGAAATGGATCCACTCTGCTGCTTCTGAACTTCACCTCAAGAAAAAAACTACTAATCCAGAAAACTTCCTTGCCGGCACACAAAACACTCCGAACTGCACTGCTGACACAGATGCCTAAGACTTCCTTATCCAAAGTTCTTCGACAAACTCAGACCTTAAACCAAACAGAAACACCTTGCTGAACTCAGCCACAACACCGAATCAGACACACTTCCTTAAACTCACTCCAAAAGAAAATATCTTCAGAGACATCCATAGTCACTGTGTCTCATCACGCAGCTACTACTTCTTGAGGTATCAAGATACCATCACTCACTTCTGCTCAGCCGACAGATCCAAACTTTCACTTATCCAAACTGCACTTCAAAGTTGGACTCCGAATCTTAACAGGTTTCCTTCAGAGATCGATGAAATCCTTTCACCACGGTAAAGCTCACCCAAGACGATATTAGGTCTACAGTCACGACAGATACACTTCCAACCTCAAACATTCAAACTCCAACCAATGGTAGTAGTTGTGTTACGCAGACCACTAACTTATCTATCTTTATAACATATATTGGAAAACCCGAACAGGTAACCCAACAAATAGGTAGAAATAAATATATATAAATATATATATCAAAATTACAAATACACTCTCTCAAGAAAGAAAACACTCCAAAGCCGAGATATTCACTCAACCAAGCGCTCTCATACCAACTGTCACGACCCATCCTCCTTAGCCCAGAAAGACGTATCATGGGTAACAGAGAAAGGGATAGAGAATAGAAAAGAAAGAGAAGAAAGAAGAAACAACATCAGAATATCAACAACGGAACGAATAAATTATATTAATAACATAAGTGTTACATAGTATACAACCATTATCAGAGTTACACAGATTATACATCACATACCAGAAAGTTATAAACACCTGTCTAGTTATTACAACTCAATACAATACAGAGATACCAATCACAGCGGAACACTATAAATATCTATAACGCTGAAGCCTCCTGCTCCATTGCTCCTCCATAATTTGTCAAAGCTAACCTGAATCCCTTGGCTACTCGTAAAATTTAAGTACCCAAGAGTTTAAGAAAAACAGAATAAACTCCGGGTAGGACATGGGTCTGCTGTGAGTAACAAGTTAAAGTTTCTTAACTTTGAAAACCTTTGAAAACAAAAGGTATCACGTAAGACTACCCACACATAAACATGGGTAAGTTTTTACCTTACGCCAACCAAAACATTTGATAGGAAATTCGGTGATATTATAATAGGTCTAGGGTTTTCAAGTAAATTAGAAAATAGCCGAAATTGTTACATTTATTAAATTCCAGCATACATAAGTTTACAATCAAATCCGAAGGCACTTATTGGACTTTGGGTTTCCATCAATGGCAGGGCTACTGGGGTACCTCCAGTCACAGTACGGGGCCTAGATCACCATACCGAGGATTACTCCCAATCCCCTACAACACAAGGCCGAAACCATCCCTTACTGGACAGTGCCGAACAAGACAACCCCGATAGTTGTCGCGAATCAACTGCCCCACACAGCCGAATATAAAGGAACTTCTAGATAGGAGAAAATCTCATCCTACTTGGGCATGACCCACTTAGCCTTGCTGCACCTCCCCTGTTTTAGCAATTCCCGGTTGATGAGGCTTGAGGCTACGATTACCTTTATAGAACATATCTATCTTAAAATGCTCATCGTCCACCTGACAATGTTCTGAAAGCATTCAATCCATACAAGTTCGTTCCGGGTTCGAACGACACTGAAGGCATTATATCGTTACACTCATTTTGGAATCACCCTCAGAGTTAACGATGATAACCTTGCACTCTGAATCTTCATCTTCACTTGAGATTCACGACCTATCGTTATTTGGATCAATGTGGTTTTCGGATATCCAAATAAGGAAACCCGATCCCGGTCTCATCGAAATCCAAATCGTATCTTATAGGTCCAAGTTGTTTTAAGTTTAAAACAATTCAATTTAATTATCTATATACACACAGATAGATAATTCACATCATCACAATAGATAATCAACTTTATCATCATATACAGATAATCCATATTACGATCACAAATAGATAATCTACATTATCATCACCAATAGATAATTCATATTATCATCACAATGGAACCAAAGCATCCATATCACACAGCATCACTTATCTCATCTCTGAGATTTAAACCATTCAAGGAAATCTATATCATCCATATATAAACAAGGATTAGTAATCACACCATTTATAATTAATTTAAAATTAATTAAATTAATTATTTCATGTCTAATTAATTTAAAGTAAATTAAATTAATTACTTCTTTCTATAAATCCTGCTTACATAACCATTAATTTATTACAAATCAATCAATCAATTAATTAACCTCTAATTAATCCCCTTGATTAATCACCCTTGATTAATTATCCTTTAATTACATTCAAGTAATTATTCTTTAATTAATTTCACAAATTAATTATCCTTAACCAAATACAGCAATTAACCTTTAATTACTTCATTAATTAACTAATTATAATTAATTACATTAATCCTCAATTAATTACATTAATTAATTACTTCATTAATCACTTATTATTTATTAATTAATCTTAATTAATCAACCTTAATTACGTCATTAATTATATAAATTAATGATCCCTAATTACATTTTTAAATTATCCTAATTTAAATTAATTACATTAAGTAGTTAATCTTAAATTAAACCACATTTGTTAATCATTCTTGCTTAATCTCATTCAGTAATTAACTACCCTTAATTACTTCATTAAATAAACTAATTAATCCTTAATTAATTATCTTTAATTAATCCCTTGATTAACAAGGTAATTGAATCCAAATTACTTTTCTTTATTGAATCACCCTTCAATTAATTACATCCAGTAATTACCATTAATTACTTCCCTACGTAATTATACTTTATTAATTACATTAAGTAATTTCTTATCAAACCATCCATTGATTATTCTAAATTAATTAAACTTAATTAATTAACTTAAACTAATCAAATTAATTAATTAATTACAATGAGTAATTAATTTCTTAATTAATTTCATTAAGTAATCACACTTAAACAATTCCATAAATGATTATCCTTAATTAATTCATCTAATTAATTATTAAAATTAATCACATTAATCAATTATTAAATAATCTTAAGTTAATGACCTTCATTAACTATTAACAATTCTTTAACTTAAATTAATTATTATTAATTACAAATTTATTAATCTTTAATAACCAATTAATAAATCACTAATTCTTTAATTAATTAAGTTTTTAACTTAATTATTCTTAATCTCTTGATAAATTAATTTCTAATCATTAATTAAAATCTTAACTTATCTAATTAATGATCTTATCTTCAAATTAATTAATCTTAATTAATTAACTTCAATCTTAATTAACTAATTCAAATCCTTAACCATTTAATAGATTAATTAATTTATTATCCATTTTAATTTACCTTATTAATTTAATTTATCACAAATCATTAAGTCTATATTAAAACATTTCCTTATTAATGATAATTATCATTCAAAAACACATTTGAAAACATTTAACTTTCAATTTTACTTTTAAATATAAAATTTAAAAATGAAAACAGTTTTAACTTTAACAAAGTTTAAAACCATTTACAAACTTTCTTTAAAATCATATGCTAAAGACATACTCATCTTATAAAAGGAACTTTAAGAATTTAAACCAAATTTACTTTTAAATTCTTGCCATTAAAATACATTTTAAACAACTAGATTTGTTAAAACAATTTAATTTATAAAACTTCCTTCTATTTTAAAACTCTTATACAGATTTAAATTTAATTCCATATTAAACTTAGATTTAAAACTCACTTACATTTTAAACCAAATTTCTTTTAAATTTCTTACCCTTTAAAATAAATGTTAAACAATTAAAGTTGTTTAAAACATTTTAATTTATAAAACTTAATTTAAATTTAAAACTAGGATTCAAACTCAGTTTTGAATCCATACTTTAAATTTTGGGTTTTAAACTCTATTTAAAACTTGCTTTCAAATTTAAAAGTAAATTTGAATTTGAAAACAAACAGGTTTCTAGAGAAACCTATAACCACCCCTATACCCGAGCCCCCTTTTATTTACTTCGAGTAAAACCTTATGCTACTTCGAGCCCAACACTCCAATCACTCGAGAGAAACTCGAACCTAAAATATCTGCAACACCAAAACTTCACTAGATAAAATCACTGCACCATGCATATGCACGGTGGCTCCGATTCTCTCTGGTCATCAACAAGACCTCAAACCAGTCAACGATCAACCATGCAACCCATTAGAGAATTCAGATCATCGCCCAAAGCTCGAATTCGAATTCGAGTACAAAACTGAACCTTGAAAAGCAAACTGGACACCACAACCAAACCTGAAAACACCTCACTTGCATAACATCGACCACCGGACATGCTGCAACTCCGCCTATGTCCTTGATAGCCCACCTACTTCCATTCACCAGAATCCCACTACACTTGATTCACTAGAGAAACAATGCAGATCGAAAATCAAAACCCAGCCAAAACTAGGTTTACAGATCAAATTCCAGCACCACTGCTTCCACAGTGATTTGCCACTACTTCCACCATTTTTCCTCCACTCACCGATCACCCATCCATCACAAGAAGAAAGCCCGACCTTCCAAACCAACTAGACCACCAGAGACAACCAAAAATGCCATTTCTAATGAAACTCTAACTTCTCTCTTTATACAGAACTAAAAATTGTAATTTCACCTTTAAAATTCATTATTAAGTTTAGCGATTCAGATTATATCCATGAATTAATATATTAAGAAGTTTGAAATTTCAAAAAAATCAATCTCCCCTGTTCTTTTTATGTTTCAGAGAAATTTCCAAAGCTAAATGCAAATTGTTTTAAATTAAACAATTTAAAACTAAAGCCTATGATATAACAAATATATTTATTCAAAACTTAGGACTTAATCAAAATTTTGATCAGGAGCAAGTAAATTTTGATTAGCTTTGAACCAGGAACTAAAGTAGGAGACAATCCAGACACACAACAATGCACACACCAACCATTCATATATGCACACAGAAATATATTTAAAAATATATTCACAAACATACTTAAGTTCCGAGATAAGCATGAAACTATAATCATATACTTAAAACATTTTAATTAGCGATGATCAGAGCACCATATTTTTGAAAAGCTTTTGTTTTGATTTTAAAACCAGAGTGCCTTCGCTTTTAAAACTGCATGTTAAGATCTGAAAATGCTTCTTTGATTTGAAAACTTGAGTAGCTGTTGTTTAGATTTGCATGCAGGATTGACTCCAGATGCATGTGAGAACTTTAAATTTGAATGCTTGCTTTAAAATGCTTTGATTTAAAACTGCATGCATGCTTTTGACTTCCAGATTGAAGAAAAATGCAGGCATTTGAAAATCTCAGGTTTGCATATGATATGTATCTTGTTACAGGTTTACTTTGAAAGTTTGTTGACAGGCTTTGATTTTTGATATGAGTGAATTGATTACAGTTTTTTAGAAATTGCTTTGAGCATTTGGAAAATGATTACAAGTTGAATAATTTGAATTTTGAAAAGGGTTTGCAGATTGCTTTCTAGTTTGAGGAGGAAATTTTCAGATTTGAACATGATTTTGGTTTGAGCAATATGGTTACTGATTTGATTTTCAGATTTGTTTTTAGAGAATGGTTTGAGTTTTCTTAGTTTGAGCTGAGAATAGGAAGAAAAGAAATGAAGATAAAGAAAAATGTTTATATAGGTTAACATATGATTTTATAAAAACGAAAGAAATTTTTTTTTTTAAAAAAGGCACTTGTCATTAAAATAGTTTATTATTTAACACCTGTCTCTTATACCACTTAATATATTAACACTTGTCTTATAAGTAATTTTATTTGTTTTTATTTAATTTAAATGTAAATAAAAGCCTTTTCTTTATTTATTAAGTACTTATTTATATATAAATTGTTTTAAAAAAACAAAACTAATTATATTTATAAATAAAAGTATATACATATATTTTAAAATCCAAAACAATTTAAAATATCTATCTTTGAATTTCCAAACTTTAAATTAAAATTCAAACCAAAGTCAAAAGTCAAATTTTAAAATCAAGTTATATATATATAACTACACAAATTCAAATTGAAATAACAGTTCTATTTTTATTAAAAATCTATTTATTATTTATATAAAACAATATATTATATTTATAATTTTAAGATAACACATTTATCAATTTTAAATGATTTATAAAAGAGATTATAAATTACTTATTGTTATCTTACTAAAATGACTCAATGTTTTATTTGTAAACTGTATTCTAAACTTTCATATATAATTACAAATCATATTTATCAAGTAATATTAAAAATAAAATAACCTAAACCCTTTATTTAAATTTAAACTTAAGCCAAGATATATTTTAAACAATTAATATTTACCTTAAGTACTTTAAATTTTATAAGTATTTATTTAAAAAGCTTTGAAAAGTTATATATGTTAAATTAAATCATAATTTTCCAAATTATCAAAATGTATATTGGAATTAAAAAACAAGATTTATTTATTAAATTTCAAATCAAAGCCTTTTCTATTTATAATATATACGTATATATATACACATTATAGATAGAAAACAATTTATTAGCTATTAAAAAGATAAAAATCCACTAATTAAGTATTTATTTAATTTGATTATTAAATTAATTCAGATTTTATTAACAAAGATTATCAAATCAATTAAATTATTAACACAGATTATTAAATTTATATTGCCTAAAATTCCGGGTCATCACAAAACAATATAATAGTAGAATAGGGTGTAGCCACCCACTTTTCCATACAGTCTAAGCGGAAAATCAACCATGGATGACCCACTCAAATTGAACGGAAAGGAGGATAGTTAGGGGAAAGAAAGAAGATAAAAAGAAACTCAACAACATAGAATCTCACGGTGGAATGAATAATCTATAATATACAACAAATCTTTACACAAAATAAAATATAAAATATGCATATAGAGACAGCAATCAGAGTATACTGACCTATTTCAGCCTAGATAGTTATAACAACCTATCCTCACAATTGCTGATAAATGTAATTAAAAAATAACCATGTACGAGAATATGTCTCTGGGCCTCCGATCCATCTCTTGAAGCTCCAGAGCATCTAAACTAAATCTGCAGTATGCTCGATCTGACCCGAGCATTTAGGAAAAACAGCACTAGGGTCAGTCTGGTAAAACCATCATGAGAAACTCAAATCACAAGGAATTTTGTTTATTATAACTTGTAAATTCTTTTAAAAATCAAACATATCTTGTAAGACCACGCCTCACATAAAAACGGATGGGTTTCTACCTTACAATAACTAAAACATCTTTTATGGAAAATCCAGTGATATTATAATATTGTCCAAGTTACAAATGCTTATTAATCATAGCTGAAATTATTACATTATTAAATTCCAACATACTAGGCTCTACAACAAAAATTGTAAAGGCACATATTGGCAATTGGAATCCATACTATAACAAGCTAAAAAACTGCCTTCCAATGGTACATCTCTAGATAAAATGCACCGAGGTCTGACAAGAATATCTTCTACCCCTGCCGCATAGGACTGGCTTACCATTTGACTAGCAGTACCGAATATGATCACCCATTTTGTTAATGGGCCCCATGGAATATATAAGTAGAGAGTAATCGATCTAGATTTTGAAAAGACCATACCATGATGGCAGTGACCCACTTGGCTCTGCTGCATGCTCGATTTTTATAATTTTTCGGTCGATGAGGCTTGAGGCTATGTTTTACTTTTTCTATAGCACTTTCTACTTATAATGCTACATTGCTTCCAATCAACGACACAATGTCAGCATTCATCCATACATGTCGTTCAGGAGAAGAATGAACCGAGGGCACTACTTCTACTCCATCCATTTTAGAATCACTCTTAGGATTAGTAGTAAGTAGCCCTTGCACTTCAAAGAACTATGTCTTAAAATTCCATCATCTTCAAGACATCTTCACTACAAAATGCTTAAGTTCGATCGAAGTGGTTTTGGATAACATATCTGACCCCGGTATCTTCAAAACAACATTGGATAGCTTCCGGTAAACTCACCCCCGATTCTTTATGAACTAAATAATCAAAGATAAGATCGGAGATCACCATTAACCGTTGGTGGATGGATTTCCTTATCATTTTTCCTAGATTAATGAAACGTAATTTATAGGCACAGGACAACATCACCGGAGATGATTGTGCCATATAACTCACGTGTTTCTCCTTGATATTTCCAAAGTTATGTTTGGGTCCAAATTTGACAGTCGGTTATTTAATTATCAAATAGTAAAAAACAATAAGGATTTACATCTCCATACGAAAATAACTAAGCCTCTAAAAATTAATTTTTCATTTATTTAATACATTATTAAACTTGATCCAAAGGAATTTTGGAAATACTATTCCCAAACTCCTTACATCCCTTTTATACTTATAAATACCAACAGTTACCTTATTGGCAAGAGTATATTCACAAAAATTAAAGTTTTCTTCTTTTCAAATTCCATATTGAATGCTCAAATAGATTCCATATAATATATTACTTTCCATAAAACGAACCCACTATCCTTTATCAAAATTTCCCTTCTAAAAAAACTCACTTCATAATTCAAATAACATATAAACTTCTAAAATAATTTATAGTTCACTTTTATAAACTCCAAGTTAATTTATGAAAACCGTTATAAATAATCATATATCTTGAACATTTATTTTTACCTTTCCTCAATTCAAGATCTCTTTAAGAATTTAAAAAAATAACTTATTTTATAAGCTTTCCTTGTCTTTACAAATTTCGAAGGTAATTTTAATCAATAAGGCCCTTCCGATAAAAATCGATTATTTAAACACCTTTAAACAACCAAGTTATTATTTACATTCCTCATTTAATTTCTTTAAACCTCATTCAGAATGATAACTTTAGAATACGTTAATAATATATTAAACTAACTTTAGATATTATTCTTACACTAATATTTTAGTTCAAAACAATATTAATAAAATAAATAGATAATTTATTTCAAATATTTTTAATATAGCAATTAAATAACCTTAAAATACCTTTGGAAGTATTAACACGATGATTAATTAACCCTTTAAATATAATTAACTAACGAAAATCAATATAATTATATAATTTTTATTAATTAAAATAAAATTGAAAACATTTTTAAACAACAAATACACTTAAATTAACTTTAATTAATAATAAAGTATAATTTAAAATATTTTTTGTAAATGATATAATAACATTTAAAACAAAATTAAATATTATTTTAAATCACTTTAAGAATCATATAAATAAAATGATTAACTTTAAACATTATTCAAAACAATATTTATTTATCCCTAAAAAATTACAATAAATAATAATTACCTTTAAAACCTTATTAATCAATAATAACTAGCATTAAAATAACATTGATTCCATAATAAACTTTACTAATTGAGAAAGAGGCATATCGACCATTATGGTACTTAAAGAAGTTACCTATCCATTCAATTATAACACTTTGTACTTACACGAGCATATGTATGTGTAAATTAAATCCATGTTTAACAAATCAATTCTTAACATAACAATTATCCAACATTAATCAACTGGATGGCACAAAAGTGTGTATACCAATGTAATAGATGAACGTGATTTATTTGTGCTAAATACATGCCCAATTTTAAACTATCCGGTTAATAATAGCAGAATGATGTTTTATTCTACAAAACAGATGCCTAATTAATTTAATTAGCAGAATGGTGTTTGATTCCATTAAACATATGTCCACTAAAATATTTAGTCCAATTAACTCTATAGTATTTTATTTGGTCAAATAAACATCCATAATTAAGGTACATTTACTCAAACAACGTTATTAGTTAAAACAAGTAATTTAAAATCCTATCATTTTCATATGTTATGAATTTATACTTGTCCAAGGCTATCGATATGTTACACTACAACGTTGTAATCGTCAATACGAGTCCATTGCAAAAATCTGGAGGTTAATCGAATTTCTAACAAGTAAGTATCACCATTTAAAATTTTATTAACAAACTTATATATATATAATTGAATAAATTGAACCAAGTTCTCTCACTAATTCATACACGGGCTGATGCTGATCCCATCCAAACAAGCTTTTGCGCACCCAAAATGCACATCACCCATCATCTTCTCCAATACCCTTCAATTCCTCCATCCACCATTAACGTGCACACATGTGCATATGCATAACAAATCCTCACCACACTTCAACAAGCCAACCACACCACTGTGCTTCTCCATGCGAGCTTGACTCTCCAGCACCATCCACCTGACGACATAAGCCTAATATCAAAGTCTTCTTATCCAAACCGCGTCTAGGTTAAAAAAAAGTCTGACAAGTTTATGCTTCGCTCTCCATCAAACTTAATTACATGGTAGCACTCTTTATGCCCGACAACACGCCACCCACTGATTCTCTCATTATTGCCTGAGTCATCAGAAAAACCAAGATATAGGTTTCAACAATCGACTAGCTTTCAACCATCATCGTCATTGTTGCAAAACCATGCCGAACTTCCACTAAAAATACTACATCGCCATACGATCACAATGGCACTAGCAACGACATCTAATTCTCTTCGGATAATGAGAATTTGATTTTAAGTCTACGAACAAAATACACCCTTTCTGTAAATTGAAGATAACTCGATAGTTACTCGATGAAATCAAGCGCGATCAATTTCTACAAATAACCGGGCCTTATATGAATAACTTTTCTTTTCGTCACTTGGATTAAAACTCAATGGTTTGAAATGAATTTATTTTTGAATGGCTTAGGAAAGCTTTATACATAACAGAGGGAATTTGGACAATAAGAAATAAACTAACATCCATATCAACTGTAATTCAAGTATTTTTCATTTATCAAGTCGGTAAATTAGTAATTCTCACCTTCCTAATGTTGTATTGAATTAAACTCCAGAAATTTTCACTATTCTTTTGTTCCTAAGAAAGCCACAACACCTAGAATTTCTTTTGCTATTGAAAATGGATGTAGCACTAGAAAAGGAGAAAGCCAAAAAAGGGAGTTGAGTCTTCCTTAAAGAAAGTATAGCCAACACTCTCCTTACTTCTTCCCTTATATTCCCTACCCTCCTATGTACTTCCTTTGTGTCTAAGTATTTTATATTATACATATTTTTATTTTATACTTCCTATAGGGTATGGGCTCCTACATGACAATCATTTTATTTTATTTTATTTTTCTCATTTATTTTTTTCTCATTTATATGTATTGAAACTTTCTTAAAAACCCTCTTTAAATTATATTGAACATGCTATTATATTCTCAATGATGAAATAAATAACCAATAATTAAAAGAAGAAATTTGATTTTTCTTGAAACTGAATGAATATTTGTAGTAAGGCAATCTAAATTTCTGAATCATTGTAAGGGTCCTTCGACTTTCGAAAATCGACATCAATACGTCCACTATATGAACTGCCGAGCAATCGAATGCTGGAAAATTGAATTCTTAGGGTTTAAGAAGAAGAAAAAGATAGAAGAAGAAAGAAAAAGATAGAACAGAACAATATCAGAATCTCACAATCGCAGTCGAACAACATATAATAGATAAATGAATAATCTTAAAACAAAGAACTATCTCAGTTATTACATTACATCACATCAGAGTGTACAACAACAATATACAACACAACAAAACAATGGACAATTATACAAACATGTCCTTACAAGTGAATTTACAGCAGAAAGATAATATCATATACAAGTAATACGCCTCGCCATCCAGCTCGCCACTTGAGCTCCAAAGCACTTCTGAATCCAAAATGACCTGATATCCTGTTTCTAGGCTGCCCGTGTGGAAAATTATGGGCACCTAGAGTTTAGGAAGAGAACAATAAACTCTAGGTCGGTCATGGGACTGGTGTGAGAACTCAAAACAGTTATTTATCTTTTAAAACAACAACAACATAGGAAGTGAAAAAATATCTGCAATGCTTTTGGAAAATGAAACTACCATAAGGCCTCCCCGCACACACACAATGCAAATGCAGAATTGAAGGAGATTTCTCCTTATGATATTCAAAGATGCTTACTACGCAAAACAAATCATTTTTGATATTATTATTAGTGCATAGTGATGAAAACATTTTAAAAGTATAATGTAAATCTTAGCTAGCATACGACCATTATCGTATGCCTACTATAGCTACCATGTTCAATAGCAGGTTACCGCCACATTCCATGGAAGGTTATACAACTAAAACCGTACAAGGTTCGTATTGTTTCTTTGGATTTCCAACAAATGGTCAGGCTAAGGAACTTCCTACTACCACATGGGATCGCCTTTGGCGGGACGTCCTGAGAACTTAACCAGCTCTCTACCAACACAAGGTCGGGTTACCTCTGTAACTAGGTAACTACTACACGAATACGCCATGCCCCGGTCCTTTGGGACCTTTATCCGAGGGCCCTCGAACACAAAGCAACAACCACACAGAAAATGAGATTGGAGCAACCACATAGGTTAAGCATCAGGGCTTCATACCTGACACCACCCTTTTCCAAAAGGAAATGACATACCCTAAAGGGAGCGACCCTCATAACCTTGCTGCATATTACTGTTTCGACCATTTCCGGGGTGTGAGGTCTGACGTAGTCTCGTCCACAAAGCTACGCTTTTTCACAAAGCCATGCTTTGATGAACAAATGATCAATAAATAATCATCACACAGCAACACTCAGCATGCCACATTACCAAATTAGGAGTATATCGATGATAACCTTCAACTACAAAACCTCTGAGCTCCTACGTCTCAGAGAAGGGTGTTAAGCTAAGAAAATAAATTCTCCTCTACCGACAGAGATGTATTTGAAAGAAATCTGCTTTATATCTCAAAATGTAATGTCAGACACGTAACCATACAAGTCTTTTCCGGGTTCGAACAGAACCGAAGGCACTTCTAAAGAAGCCCTTGTAATCCGGGTATTCACAATCCCGATCGAATTTCCCATCACAAAGGAAATCTCCATACCGTAGCTAACGGTGCAGAGGCAATCGATGGGTCATACTATCGTTTTCACAAATACCCGGTCTTCACCACCGGTCTTCAATTCTATCCATTACGTCATATCACTATTCAGAATGGGTAGTCCGAATAACGAGCGCAATAATTTAAAAATAAGTGTAGCATTCATTTTCAATCAATTCACAACAAATACCCATTTAAAGGTAAATATTGATATTCGGTTATTTAACTATCAATAGATATGCATAACATCACCATATTCCAAATAATTTCCCAAATAATTTCCCAAATTATTTATTTTCCAAAAATATCTTTACAAGGTATATTTTTCCACACTTCAACCATTTGAAAACAGATTTCAAATCACTTTTTCACCTTTACAACTTTCATTTCAAAATAGTTTATTTAAACCAATTTTATAAATCCATAACGATTTACTTCAAATTTACTTCCCAAATTCGTAAATTTATTTCCACACTTCAAAAATGAATCAATGTTTATTTTTAAACAAATCTCCCTTTCCTTTATATACTCCATGGTGAATTTAAATTTTCAAATATCCACTGATATACGATTTTCAAATCGTTTTCAAATATTCACTTTCTATTTATCTTAAAAAGATATAATCTCAAAACATTCACTTTATATTGGAAAACATTTCTAAACTTATTCAATAATAAGTAATTCACAAATCCATTTATTTGCAACATTTGGAAAATATTCAATATACTTAAATCCAAGTTAAGTATATATTTTATTCTTTAAGGAAAACTTCTCTTGTACACATTTATTTGAGTCAAAACGAATGTTGCGTAAAATATCGTTACGACAACCCAAAATCACTAGTATAGGGGTTTGAAATTTATGATAGATATATAAATCCCAATTCTTTATAAAACATTTCCTTTCGATTATCATTTACTATACCAACAGTATTACAGTCCACAATTTCCTTTTATTTCTCGAAACGTCTATTTCAACAATGAATGTTGAAATCTATGGTTTTGATACTTAACATATTTTAAAACATCTTTAAATTGTTTTAAATTCCATTTAAAATATCACTTTCCCAAAACATTTCTTTACTATACTATTCACTGTCCAAAATCGTGAATATACTTCATTTACCAAATTCATCATTTCTACATATTTTATTTAAAGGATTATTCACTGTCCCAAAATCGTGGATATATTTCCTTTAATAAGCTATAATAATTAAAATTATCAAAATAAGTCAATTTTGGATTTATAAAACAACGTTTATAAATTCCATTTATACTTTATAACAACTTCAACTTATAAAATCACTTTATTAACAAATTCTATCCATATCCCATTTACACGCCAAAATCCAGTTTATACGTTAATTACTTATAAATCTTTTATTTTACAAAATCTATTCATCTCATAACTTCACAATTTATAAATCTATAGATTTCATCCACTTATGAAATCCATTTATACCTCATTTTAATACTTATAAAAACTCGTTTTATAATTCTAATATTTTAATTTATAAATATCAATTTTATAAAAATTTTATATAAATCATTTATAATAATTCAAAAATCCTAGTTTAAACCATTTTATAAATTAATCAACTACTTATTTCAAAAATCACATTCCGGTTATATTTCACAAAAATCATAATTTTTATAACATAAAAATTACAGCGTTTATTTATGTAAAATAAATCAATTCCAAAATTAAATTTATTATGAATTCTCAACTTAAATTTTCAAAAATCTAATTTTGTTTATTTTCGGCATCTAACGATACCAAAAATATATTAGGCTAAATTTTAGCCTTAGCCGATTTCGATCACAAATATAATCGCGCAGATTATACATAGATCAACACGCAACATTGAAATAAATTCAACTATTTGAGGAATCCAGTTGGATCTCTCCAACCTGTTTCCCTGCATCCACAGATGTTAGCACAATACCAATTTTGCTTCAAGACGGAATATCGCGATATATGGGATTTATAAAATATTATCCGCTATTATGCGGCGCAATAGGGTCTCATCCGCTATACAATGCGGGAAAATCAACTCCAAGTACATATATAATACCAATTCCATTCAAGTTGGAATTATCGCGGTATATGTGTTTAATAAATAACATCCGCTTAATATACGACGTATAGGGTCTATTTCAATACAACAGATAATAACTATCATCCAATCACACACTCAAGAAATTTTAAATCTAACTATTTAAAATTTAAATCGAAACAATTCGATTGAGTGAGAAGTTCTCACCTTGAGTTTCCGATAATAGTTGTAGTGTTTTATATCGAATAAAATTAAACGTGCGTTCAATTTTACCCGAAATTAACACTAGCTCCAAACGACTCCAAACCAGCTCCATTGCGTAGTGCTCGACAAAACGAACCCGACGCAAGTCGTTTCGTTCAATTCCTGACCTCGTATCAAAAAGTTATGTTATTACAAAGTTTGTACGCATTTATAATATATTTATTTCAATTTCTATTTTTATAGTTTAAACCTCTACGCATCACATCCGTTCGATCTCCTTCCTGCAATCTCGGCCTCCCACGTCCTTCTTCCTCTCCCGGGCATCACGTTCGAACGTGAAACCCATAGGTCGCCTACTAGTGTTTGAAACCACGGCTACCACAAAGCTCGAAACGTCGTCACTCCAACACCAACAGAAAGTTCGTCGCCTCCTCCATGCTCGGCCAGAGCAAGGTGGAGCTCGGCCTCCCCCTTCTGGAAAAACGTGCATGAATGGCCCAGCTTCAAGGCAAAAATTCCACCACCAAGTCGCTCCGATGATCATCATCATCGTATGGATCTATAGTTCTTATCTTCCTCTTCATCTTTGAAGTTGACAACTTTCTATATTTCTTGATGGATTTGAAGACATCAAAGGGGAAAGAAGAGTGATTTTCGGCCATAGAAATTTTAGGAGGCGGCTGAAGCTTGAGAGGAAACCCTAGGGTTTTCTTATGCAAATGGAAAATAACAAGTCCTTTTATAGAAAATTCGCCAAACACTATTCATCCAAAATTTTCCGAACTCCGAACGAAGCATGCCGGCTGACGTTTCTAGGGTTTACCCCACATTACGGACATAATGGAACGTGTTTCGGAAGCCAATTCGATCATATGTGCGATTTACGGCAATAAACGATCAATTTTAAATTAAATCAATTAAACCAATTTCTATGTGTTTTGGCTTGCCCCGACAAACCGTAAATCTCATTGACACGAAATTTGAAACCATAAAATAACATAACATTACGTATCCGGTGAAACTGGTTTCGTCGAAATCCGAGACTGTTTGAAAAATGACTATTTTCACTAGTCGATTAAATATTAAAATATTCAATTTTCACAAAATAACTTTTAGTTCAATTTTAAAAGTTCACAAACATTGTTCTAACTCCAATATGATTTAGTATAACTTTATAAATCATTTTTAATCACATTAAACCCAAATTCCAATTTTTTTTGTAATTTCAAATATTTAATAATCGATTTAATTATCAAATTAAACCTAGATATTCGAACTAAATTTTTTTCGGCTTACAAATTGTACTTGTAAATATTTAAATTCAATTAAATATACGAATTTTAATTGACAGAAATTCTGGGTCGTTACAAACTTCCCCCTTAAAAGAATTTCGTCCTCGTAATTACCAAGTAAGAAAAAAGTTTTGAAATCCATTAACCTTTCAAAACAAACCGTTCAAATTTGATTTACAAATCTCTTAAGTGTTTAACTTTTTCAAAAATTCAATAGTTAAACTTCTTACAAAATATTTACTAAGTTTTCAAATCCATATATAGTTATCTTTTCAAAATCAACTATATCGTTTAAACTTGAACTTCAAATCAAAACTTAGCCTTCACAATTTTTTTTCCAAAATTTCCCAAAAAATTTCTAACGCCTTAAATTTTCAGAAAATTTCGCCATTACTTCCTTTGTACGGAGGAGCTTTTACAATATCACAATAGATATAAATATATATACATCGACCCACACGGCCGGAAAATAGAAAAACAGTTCATATTTCCTATTTTTATTGTGTAGGCGTACCTTTTTAGCATTTTTAAGAAAAACAGTTATTTATTTAGCATTTTGCGCAACCCAAATCCCGCTAACGGTAGCCTCGGTACCTGTACTTACTCTTTATAAACACGTAAGTGACATATATAAGAAGTTATTAACATTTTACTCTTTTAAACAACAACAACCTATGCATATTAAAAGAAATGCATACTAAACAAGGTTTATAAACAACTTATATGATTTCGACATTACTTGTAATTGTAGATAACCAATTTATATTCAATGACATTCAATTATTCATTATCAATTAGTTTACATTCACTAATTTACCTTCACATTTTTTCATTTTCAGTTCAAATCAATTTCCATTCAATTTAAATTTACTTAACTTCCAATTGAATTTAATTGCTTTAGCTTTCAATTTTATTCATTCAATTGCATATGAATTTCTATTCAGTCAATTAACAATAACCTAACAACCAATATATATCCAATAAACCGAATTTATTCACTTTACATTCAACATTCATATTCACTTTGTTTACCTTCAATTTGGTTTAACATTCAATTAGCCTTAAATGAATTAACACTTATATCCATTATTCTATATCAATTCATTACATTCGATTGATTAATATTCAATTCATTAGTTCAATTACTAATTTATTTTACAAATAAAGTTGAATCTCCTTTATATAATTCAAGTTCATATTCATTTAATGTCTTCATTTCATTAATTTACTTCAATACCAAAATCAACTTCATTCAGCATCACTTAAGTTATATTCCTTTTCAAGTTTCCACTTATAAATCCAATTCAGATTCCAACTCCAAAGTAAATTTATTTAACTTTTACCAAAGTCAATTTTATCACTTATTCAGATTCATACCTTGGTTTGCTTAACAAAGTTGTTTAACCATTTTAATAATTAGGTTTACTTACATCTTCACATTTAATAAGTTATACAACTTCCAAATCTGATTTAATTCATTTAACTTCCTTTACTTAAATTTCACATCATATATTTTATCATACTAATTCAAATTTATTTCAAATTTACTAAAGTTAAAATTTATTATCTCATATTATAAGTTCAAAACTTGATAACTTATATTCATCAATTTCAGCTTGGATTTTTTTTAAAAAAATTTGTTTATCACAACAAAATTCAATTTCAATTTACTATGGTAGCGAATCCATCACATAGAAACTCGAAAATGATACTGATGTTGTTGCAGTCATCACCCTTATTATTTCCCAGCAACGGTAGAGAATCCAATGCTTTAAATTCTTTCAAAATTTTCCTTTTATTTATAAATCACATTTATAAATCTTGCTTATATAATTTCACGATTTCACTTTAACTTATACAAGATTATTCCACAATTGTAAATCATTTCAATTATAATTCTATACTTATACAATTGTTGCTTTTATATAATTTATTCTTTCACAATTGTTGTTTTTATTCAGATTATTCGAACAACTTTGATTTACTTATATATTTTCTTACATTTTCAACAACCAAACAATCAATTTACATACACTTTAATAATTTCTGAAAAATTATTCCTTTATACATAAAATATAATTAAGGTAAAATTATTTCATTTACCCTATTTTTAAAACAATATCGTGTCGATTTGTTCTGAACAAGTGTTTAGAGATCCCTATCGATAGAGTTGTCCGGACTATACCGACCAGAATCCATATGCCACTCAACGAACCAATCATCACAACATAAAACAATTTTATTTTCACTAACAAATATGTGCTCATATCTATTATTACACTCAAACTCATTCTAGATTACTATCGACTCTATCTCTAGTGAGTAATTCCCAACAGAGCCAAGGTTGTCACTTAACCATATGCTCTGATACCATATTGTCAGGACCCGATTCTTCGACTTTCGAAAATCGACATCAATACGTCCACTATATCAACTGCCGAGCAATCGAATGCCGAAAATTGAATTCTTAGGGTTTAAGAAGAAGAAAAAGATAGAAGAAGAATGAAAAAGATAGAACAGAATAATATCAGAATCTCACAACGCAGCCGAACAACATATAATAGATAAATGAATAATCTTTAAAACAAAGAACTATCTCAGTTATTACATTACATCACATCAGAGTGTACAACAACAATATACAACACAACAAAACAATGGACAGTTATACAAACATGTCCTTACAAGTGAATTTATAGCGAAAAGATAATATCATATACAAGTAATACGCCTCGCCATCCAGCTCGCCTGAGCTCCAAAGCACTTCTGAATCCAAAATGACCTTATAACCTGTTTCTAGGCTGCCCGTGTGGAAAATTATGAGCATCCGGAGTTTAGAAAGAGAACAATAAACTCTAGGTCAGTCATGGGACTGGTGTGAGAACTCAAAACAGTTATTTATCTTTTAAAACAACAACAACATGGGAAGTGAAAAATATCCGCAATGCTTTTGGAAAATGAAACTACCATAAGGCCTCCCCGCACACACACAATGCAAACGCAGAATTGGAGGAGATTTCTCCTTATGATAGTCAAAGATGCTTACTAAGCAAAACAAATCAGTTTTGATATTATTAATAGTGCATAGTGATGAAAACATTTCAAAAGTATAATATAAATCTTAGCTAACATAAGACAATTATCATATGCCTACTATAGCGACCGTGTTCAATAGCAGGTTACCGCCACATTCCATGGCAGGTTATACAACTAAAACCGTACAAGGTTCGTATTGTTTCTTTGGATTTCCAACAAATGGTCAGGCTAAGGAACTTCCTACTACCATATGGGATCGCCTCTGGCGGGACGTCCCTAGAACTTAACCAGCTCTCTGCCAACACAAGGCCGGGTTACCTCTGTAACTAGGTAACTACTACACGAATATGCCACCCCCGGTCCTTTGGGACCTTTATCCGAGGGCCCTCGATCACAAAGCAACAACCACACGTAAAATGAGATTGGAGCAACCACATAGGTTAAGCATCAAGGCTCCATACCTGACACCACCCTATTCCAAAAGGAAATGACATACCCCAAAGGGAGCGACCCTCATAACATTGCCGCATATTCCTATTTCGACCATTTCCGGGGTATAAGGTCTGATGAAGTCTCGTCCACAAAGTTACGCTTTTTCACAAATCCACACTTTGATCAACAAATGATCAATAAATAATCATCACACAGCAACACTCAGCATGCCACATTACCAAATTGGGAGTATATCACTGATAACCTTCAACTACAAAATCTCTCAGCTCGTACGTCTCAGAGAAGGGTGTTAAGCCAAGAGAATAAATTCTCCGCTACCGACAGAGATGTATTTGAAAGAAATCTGCTTTATATCTCAAAATGTAATGTCGACACGTAACCATACAAGTCTGTTCCGGGTTCGAACAGAACCGAAGGCACTTCTAAAGAAGCCCTTGCAATCCGCGTATTCACAATCCCAATCAAATTCTCCATCACAAAGGAAATTTCCATACCGTAGCTAACGGTGCAGAGACAATCGATAGGTCATCCTATCGTTTTCACAAATACCCTGTCTTCACCATGGTCTTCAATGCTATCCATTACGTCGTATCACTATTCGAAATGGGTAGTCCGAATAACGAGCGCAACAATTTAAAAATAAGTGTAGCATTCAATTTGAATCAATTCACAACGAATACCCATTTAAAGGTAAATATTTATAATCGGTTATTTAACTATCAATAGATATGCATAACATCACCATATTCCAAATAATTTCCCAAATTATTTATTTTCCAAAAATATCTTTACAAGATATATTTTTCCACACTTCAACCATTTGAAAACAGATTTCAAATCACTTTTTCACCTTTACAACTTTCATTTCAAAATATTTCATTTAGACCAATTAAATAAATCCTTACCTATTTACTTTAAATTTACGTCCCAAATTCGTCAATTTATTTCCACACTTCAAAAGTAAATCAATGTGTATTTTTAAATAAATCTCCCTTTCTTTTTTATATTCCATGGTGAATTTAAATTTTCAAATATCCACTGATATACGATTTTCAAATCATTTTCAAATATTCACTTTCTATTTATCTTTAAAAGATATAATCTCAAAACTTCACTTCATATTGGAAAACATTTCTATACTTATTTAATAATAAGTAATTCACAAATCCATTTATTTTCAACATTTGGAAAATATTCAATATACTTAAATCCAAATTAAATATATATTTTATTCTTTAAGGAAAACTTCTCTTAAACACATTTATTTGAGTCAAAATGAATGTTGCATAAAATATTGTTACGACAACCCAAAATCACTAGTATAGGGATTCGAAATTTAAGATGGATATATAAATCCCAATTCTATATAAAACATTTACTTTCGAAAATCATTTACTATATCAACAGTGTTATAGTCCACTATTTATTTTTATTTCTCGAAACGTCTATTTTAACAACGAATGTTGAAATCTATTGTTTCGATACTTAACATATTTTAAAACATCTTTAAATCGTTTTAAATTCCATTTAAAATATCACTTTCCCAAAACATTTCTTTACTATACTATTCACTGTCCAAAATCGTGAATATACTTCATTTACCAAATTCATCATTTCTACATATTTTATTTAAAGGATTATTCACTGCACCAAAATCGTGGATATATTTCCTTTAATATGCTATAATAATTAAACTTATCAAAATAAGTCAATTTTGGATTTATAAAACAATGTTTATAAATTCCATTTATACTTTATAACAACTTCAACTTATAAAATCACTTTATTAACAAATTCTATCCATATCCCATTTACATGCCAAAATCCACTTTATAAGTTAATTACTTATAAATCTTTTGTTTTACAAAATCTATTCATTTTATAACTTCACAATTTATAAATCTATAGATTCATCTACTTATGAAATCCATTTATACTTCATTTTAATACTTATAAAAACTCGTTTTATAATTCCAATATTTTAATTTACAAATATCCATTCTATAAATCTTTTATATAAATCATTTATAATAATTCAAAAATCTCAATTTAAACCATTTTATAAATTAATCAACTAGTTATTTCAAAAATCACATTTCGGTTATATTTCGCAAAAATCATAATTTTTATAACATAAAAATTACAACGTTTATTTATTTAAAATAAATCAATTTCAAAATTAAATTTTATTATGAATTCTCAACCTAAATTTTCAAAAATCCAGTTTTGTTTATTTTCGGCATCTAACGATACCAAAAATATATTCGGCTAAATTTTAGCCTTTAACGATTTCGATCACAAAGATAATCACGCTGATTATACATAGATCAACACGCAACATTGAAATAAATTCAACTATTTGAGGAATCCAGTTGGATCTCTCTAACCTGTTTCCCTGCATCCACAGATGTTAGCACAATACCAATTTTGCTTCAAGACGGAACATCGCGGTATATGGGATTTATAAAATATTATCCGCTATTATGCGGCGCAATAGGGTCTCATCCGCTATACAATGCGGGAAAATCAACTCCAAGTACATATATAATACCAATTCCATTCAAGTTGGAATTATCGCGGTATATGTGTTTAATAAATAACATCCGCTTAATATACGACGTATAGGGTCTATTTCAATACAACAGATAATAACTATCATCCAATCACACACTCAAGAAATTTTAAATCTAACTATTTAAAATTTAAATCGAAACAATTCGATTGAGTGAGAAGTTCTCACCTTGAGTTTCCGATAATAGTTGCAGTGTTTTATATCGAATAAAATTAAACGTGCGTTTAATTTTACCCGAAATTAACACTAGCTCCAAACGACTCCAAACCAGCTCCATTGCGTAGTGCTCGACAAAACGAACCCGACGCAAGTCGTTTCGTTCAATTCCTGACCTCGTATCAAAAAGTTATGTTATTACAAAGTTTGTACGCATTTATAATATATTTATTTCAATTTCTATTTTTATGGTTTAAACCTCTATGCATCACATCCGTTCGATCTCCTTCCTGCAATCTCGACCGCCCACGTCCTTCTTCCTCTCCCAGGCATCACGTTCGAATGTGAAACCCATAGGCCACCTACTAGGGTTTGAAACCACGGCCACCAAAAAGCTCGAAACGTCATCACTCCAGCGCCAACAGAAAGTTCGTCGCCTCCTCCATGCTCGGCTAGAGCAAGGTGGAGCTCGGCCTCCCCCCTTCTAGAAAACGTGCACGAATGGCCCGGCTTCAAGGCAAAAATTCCACCACCATGTCGCTCCGATGATCATCATCACCGTACGGATCTATAGTTCTCATCTTCCTCTTCATCTTTGCAGTTGACAATTTTCTCTATTTCATGATGGATTTGAAGAAATCGAGGGGGAAAGAAGAGTGATTTTCGTCCATAGAAATTTTAGGAGGCGGCTGAAGCTTGAGAGAAAACCCTAGGGTTTTCTTTTGCAAATGGAAAATAACAAGTCCTTTTATAGAAAATTCACCAAACACTATTCATCCAAAAAATTTCGAACTCCAAACGAAGCATGCCGGCTGACGTTTCTAGGGTTTACCTCGCGTTCCGGACACAATGGAAGGTGATTTGGGAGCCAATTTGATCATATGTGCGAGTTACGGTAATAAACTATCAATTTTAAATTAAATCGATTAAACTAATTTCTATGCTTTTTGGCTTGCCCCGGACAAACCGTAAATCCGATTGACATAAAATTTGAAACCATATAATAATATAACATTACGGATCCGATGAAACTAGTTTCGTCGAAATCCGAGACTGTTTGAAAAATGACTATTTTCATTAGTCGATTAAATATTAAAATATTCAATTTTCACAAATTAATTTTTAATTCAATTTTAAAAGTTCACAAACATTGTTCTAACTCCAATATGATTTAATATAACTTTATAAATCATTTTTAATCACATTAAACCCAAATTCCAAATTTTTCTATAATTTCAAATATTTAATAATCGATTTCATTATCCAATTAAATCTAGATATTCGAAATAAAATTTATTCAGCTTACAAATTTTACTTGTAAATATTTAAATTCAATTAAATATACGAATTTTAATTGACAGAAATTCTGGGTCGTTACATTCATTACACGTTTTCCTCTTAAGTGAATTTCGACCCCGAAATTCGTATTTCATCCTACCCAAAAATGCAAAGCTATGGAATTCTCTACCTTTCAACAACCAATTTAAGCAAGATTTAGAAATAACATCAACCATGCATAGCATAATCGATCAAGTTATACAAAAGATATCTAAGACAAACATGAATGTCTACTCTGATACTCCATCTACTAGTGTTTCCTATACATACTATATAAAACATCCAACTACCCATAACACAATACCATAATACAATACTAACCCCCATAAAAGCGGTATCCTGCTCTAAGAAGAGTCTTCTTTCAAAGATCCATCAAGTTGTATAAATTCCCTTCATCATCCGAAATCCATATGATTTATGGATTTTGATCCATAAGAATTAGCATTGGTGCCCTTTATCCGTCATCGTAAATGTACTCGTCCGATCATGGATAGTCAATAACCTTCCCCATATCCCAAATCATCTCACCATCAATTTCTGCTTATGGTTCCCCTATTGGAAAAATCTTCTCCTCCTCCACTTCTTGTTCCTCCATGGGCTCTTCCTCCTCCTTGGGTTCTTCTTCCTTCACGGGCTCTTCTTCCTTCACAGTCTCTTCTTCCTCCATGGGTTCTTCTATCTTCTCGGGCTCTTCTCTAGCCAAGGCAAGTTTCTAAAGTTTAAAGGCTCTCATGCACGCTCCACTCAAAACTATCGATGCCATATAAAATCAAATAGCCAGAAATCCTTAGAATTAAACATTCTTAGTCCTATAAGAATTTTCATACTTTGGAAATTATTCTATATAAGATTTTACATGATCATTTTGCTTTGTTAACTAACCTATTATTCTCCTGTACCTATTTATTTGTTCCTAAAACTGTAGACATACAAACTAAACCGTAGGGTTTACTACCGAGTTGACTAATCCAACCTTTTTACCTATTTGATATGGTAAGTAGCTAAGAAGAGTAGGGCATCAGTATCCAATTTTATCCTAGATTCTACTTCAAGTGTAAAGACGTTTATTAGCCAGTCCATTAATCAACACTTAATTCTTATACTCTTAGTGTTATAAAACCAACGACACAATTAAATAAAATAGGGTTTATCAAGCCTTCATATTTAAATTTTTACCTAAGTTTTAAACTTCATTTGTTAATTCTACCTTAACATTTCTATGCCCAATTTTTTACTTAAACCGAAATGCTTTCAAATAATACTATTATCAATTTCCAAAACCTTGAAAACTATTTTCCAAAAATACCAAAATTTAGTGTCAGATTACTTTTATTTATATAATACGTTTCAATTTTATAAAATCACTCCTTTTAAAGGAAATCATTTCTCAAATATCTATTTCTAAATATTTAAATTTCTTAGAGTAAACACTATTTATTATAACTCAAATTTTTAGCCTCATATTATCAACGATCACCTTCTATTCAAATTGTGAAATTTAATTCATAAGGTATTTGTTTCAATGTTCCAAAAATTCCTATCTATCCAACCCAGGTTTCGAAAGAAAGATTCTAAATAGTTTATTAGATAATAGTCAATGCTCAGATTGGGCGAGCATAACTAATCAAATCCTAGGTGATATGATGGAATATTATCATTTCTAAAACCCAAGCATAACCAAGAATAAGCATATTAAATTCTTCGAAATATATATATATATATATATATAATACATCCCTAGGTAAAATTATTTCATTTACCCAAATTAAAACAATACTATGTCGATTGAACCTGTCCAAGTTTTTAGGAATTCCCTATCGATAATGTTGCCTAGACACATTAACCAAAATTCTTAAGCAACTCAACGTGTTAATTGTGACATCCCTCTACTTAGAGGCCCAAAACTAACGGCTACGGATGCTGTAGTTATCCATAGTTATTAATCCTCAGCGACCAAACACGGCGATATTAGATATATTGATACACAGAAACACAAGAATATGGAAAAAAATTAAACATCAAAACAAGTTCCACATTCCAATTCAAAATATTCCAAATTGATTACATAATCTTTATTCACATAACATGTTTGGATAACATATAAATATTACAAAATACGCCAAGAGCGACATTTGATAGGCAAGAAAACAATTTGCTTTACAAAGAAACACACAGCAGAAATAAAAGAACTCTAATAAAATTATTGCTTTCTACACGTCCTCGGAAGCTTTATTCATCTAAAGGAACACCTAGAAACCTTAACTCTTAATCTACTCCAAATCAATTGAGTACCCGAGAGTTTAAGGGGAAAACAAAAACTTCGAGTCAAATATAAGGTCTGGTTGAATAATAATTTACCATCTCAAATCATTTGGATATCTTGCCAGACCACGCCACTTAGTAGAATGGGTTTCCCCTTCACGGGTATCCTAGACATTTATAAAACCATATGCTTTACAACCACAATGGTTAAAACATAGTATCTCAAAACATTATGATGATACGCAAAACAATTAAATCAATTCTGGATTACCTATCCCCATTCAATCATACTATTTATCTCAATCATAGTTTCTAGGGTTACTATTAGCCTATTAAATGTTAACGACTATTTTTCCAATTACATAGTTTTCATGGGAACACTAAGAACCAATTGGTAACTCCAATATCTTATTTCTTATCCTAGTTTTCATGGGCTAACGAGGAACCTATTGGTTAACATCAAATATATTAATCTGGATGTAGTATTCATGGGCTAACTACAAACCTACTGGCCTCTGCCAGTATCAAATCATAGTTATCATGGGCTGACTATGAACCTATTGGCCCCTACCAATATCGTACAGTTTTAATGGGCGCACTGCAAACATATTGGCCCCTGCCAATATCTTTAATTAAATTTTTAACATCTGTTAAATTATATTCACCACTGGATCAACCTAACTAGTTATTCTGCCCTTTCTCAAAAATACATTTATGCGTTTATAACAAAGTGAATAGCATTTCAAAATCTTTATTTATTTATTCCATGGTTTTTCCTTAAACATGAGAATGGGTTATTTGTTTTGAAACCTTAAAACATCACTTTCGAAACCCATGGATGACCTCCTCCCAATCAACCATAACATCCTCCAATCAATCACAAATCAAGCAATCGTATTCAAATGACTATGCTAATTTATCATGGATTCGATTCACATCAACAAACCATGCTTAAATCTCAATCATCCATCATGCCACGTGTCAAAGATCTGAAGACAAGCTATCTCTCACGAATAATTATATTCACATGATCAAAAAGAAGATATTCATTTTTGTGGCAACATATTTTGTCAATTTTTTGATGGGAAACAACTTGTACTTTATAAATACCCGGGCATGTTCATTGTAAAAGATATCTCATATCTCATAATTTCTAGTGTAGAATAAAGCTCTTATTCTTCTTGTAATTTCTATTTTTTATTTACACTTAGATAATTGTGGCTTCTACCAATTAGTTTTGTTAGACATAATTATCTAATTTTTCTTCCTTTTTTATTAGTGATAGACCGTTAATTAGTTTTAGTGGCTATTCTAATTTTATTTTTTGTTTATTTGAATTTCTTTTTGTTTTTCTATTTTTTTCATTTTTCCATTGCTTAAAACTTGTGAACGAGTACTGATTTAACACTCAACAACTCTTCTGTGACAAATAGTTAGATCCTTCTGTGAGAAAAGGATTGAAGTTAAAAGCAATATTTCTTCACTTGCCTAATTTTCTGCATTTTTTGTAGTTTAAAAATCACCACCAAATTCGTCTAACTTACCCACGAAATTACATAAAAAATAGAATTTAATTTTCCTCCCTGTGCTCGACTTGCATACTACACCTGTGCACTTGCAATATTATTTTTAATTTGTGCTTTTCTGATCTCATAGAAAAGTATCAAACAAAATCCTTTTTCCAACTCTAAGTGTATGTATGTACACCTTTTGAAACCAATAAGGCCATCGATGGTATCAAGAAAACATTCTTTAAAACATAGGTTTCAAAAAAATGAAATACCCTTTCAAAACCATTGGGTTTTACTCTAAGAACATAATTTGGGTCAAGATGGTTGTATACGAAATATCTCTTTCAAAACCAACAAGTACTAGTTTGGGGAAAATTAATGGTATCAGAGTCATCTAGTTCGAATGCTTCCGCCCATCTTTCAATCTACTACATATCTTCTAGGAGATACCATATGTATTTTTTTCACTTATGAAGGTTTTAACTTGATGGTTTCGACTATAATAAGGGAACCAAAGGTGTCGGAAGGTATCTTCCGTTAAAGGTGAAACACCTTTTTCTGATTTAAAGGCTGAATCATAGCAACTTTAAGTAATTTCACTTTGACAACTTGCCTAGTTGGAAAACACTGATAGGCTGCCATAAACTCTTCAATTACATTACTCCTAAAATGACTGCAGTTATTTAGAGCCTAAATTAGAGGATTTAACGTTAAAAACTTTCCAAATAACCTAAATCCGACATTTGCAAAAAAGCCCTTCTTTTAATAATTTATTTTCCCTAGTAAATCAATTGGGAAAAATCCCCAAAAATCGCAAAAATTCGAATTAATCATGTAATCAAACATACTAAAATTTTAGACCCAATTTCTTTTTGAAATTCAAAAATAAATATGTAACCCAATCGTATCATATTTTCAATCAAAAATTCATGATAAAATCATAGCTTGAAAAATTCTGAAAATCAAAACCCATCTCCAAAATCATGATTTACCTAACATAAATTTTTTCCATGATATTTCAAAATCAATATCTCTCGGTTTTACTCTTAAAACCATATGAATTCGTGCATTTAAATAATTATTTAAATCGAACAATCAATAACTTTTAGCATATCATCATCCAATATATCATGGAACCAAAATAAATATTCAAGTCTGAAATCACATGGTTATAAAACCAAAAAGAGAAGGTATGAATTGTTATTCACCTTAGATTTGATAAGGAACTTTTGATTTGCTGTTGATTAATCCTTCATATCTTGACTTTGGATTTAGATTAAAAATTCCTTCTTTTCCTTTTTGGTATTGGCCGTCTTTGATTTAGGTTTTAGATTTGATCGTAAGAAAATGAAAAGTGAACGAACATAGAGGAGAAGTAATAGCTGTGTATAATTAATTAGCTAATTTACTAATATTCCCATGTATTATTTAATTAACCTAAGCCCAATTACTTTGTTAATAAGCACGACCCTATAAGGTTATTTAATCAAATCTCAATCTCCTTATCATCATTATTCTATTTAATTTATCTAAATAATTTTTGTTAATAATGTTATAAAAAATTAGTGATGTTACAAGCTCCCCTCTTAAAGAATTTCGTCCTCAAAATTCAGCAATGACTAAATACTAAACATAGCAAACATCCGTAACAACTCCTAACGACCATACTAGTCTTACTAACTAGCTACTATTTATATCAATCTAATATAGACATACCCTTAAAGCAGATCAGGTTAAGTATCTCTAATCCTATCCTTTATCTCCCAAGTACAGTTCTTCTTGTTGTCACTCCACTGACTTTCACCAACCTAACTGTCTTGTTCTTTAATCTTTTCTCATCGGTAGCTACAACCCGAACTGGTTGTCTAACAAAAGTCAAATTAGGCTCTACCACGAAGTTATCCAACCTTGTCTGAGGAATGGTAGTTTCTGGATCATGGACATACTTGCGAAGATGAGACACATGAAATACATTATGGACACCTGCCAAATTTCTCGACAACTCTATTTTATAAGTGAGCTTTACAATCTTCTTTATAATCTAGAATAGACCAACATATCTTGGGGCTAACTTCCCAGACTTTCCAAATCATACAACACCCCTCATAGGTGATATCTAATGAAAATCTTATCTCTAACAGAGAATTTTAGGTCCTTATGCCTCTTATCTGTGCAACGCTTTTGTCTTGATTGAGCTTCCTTCATCCTTCCTCGAATTAACTTAATCTTCTCTTACGCCTCTCTAACCAAATCTGGACCTAAGACTAGTATGTCTTCAGTCTTCAAACAACATGCTGGTGATTTGCATGGCCTTCCATACAAAGCTTCAAATGGTGCCATTTTTATACTAGTCTGACAACTATTATTATAGGAAAACTTAATCAAATGTAGGTGATCTTCCGAAGATCACCAAAATCCAATACACAATCTATCAATAAATCCTCGAATACATCGTTGACTCTCTCTGTCTGCCTATCTGTCTGAGAGTGATATGCAGTATTCATATTAAGCTCGGTTCCCATCAATTCCTGTAGACTCTTCAAGAATTCACTAGTAACCAATGCAGCTCTATCACTGACTATTCAACTAGGAACTCCATGCAATCTGACTATGTTCTTCAGGAACAAATTTTCTAAAATAGGTTTCGCTCTGGTTGACTTAATTGGAATAAAATGGACACTCTTGGTCAATCTATCCACTATAACCTATATGCTTTCATTACCTCTATTTGACCTTGGCAATCGATCTATAAAATCCATGGATATCGAATCCCATTTCCAAACTAGAATCTCTAAAGGCTGTAGTAATCCACTTGGTTTTTGATGTTCAGCTTTCATTTGTTTATGCACACTGTCTAACCTAGAGGCCAACATCACTCTTCATGCCTTATCAATAGAAGCTCCTCTTCATATCCTGATACATCTTGTTTCGTCTAGGATGAATCGTAAAACTTGGATCGATGACATTCTCCAAGAACTTATTTTCTTAAGTCTTCCACATTTGGAACACACAACCATTCCTTCTTTCTCAGCCACCTTCTCTGGTCAAGGCTAAAATCCTTTAAATCATCGATCTCTGTTCCAACCTTAAGTCTTCCGATCCTCTCAGCTAATACTGGATCCTCATTCTACTTAGAAGCAGTTTTCTCAATTAATACTGGTCAGATTCCAAACAAAACAATCTGACGGAACTCTGGCTAGAACAAGTGGTAGAACTTAACTGCACTCCACAACTGGCCAAAGCTTTCAAATCTTTCCACTCCACCAACATGGCTAACACTACATTCTGATGTCTCCTGCTAAGGGCATCTACCACCTTATTACCTTTGCCTGGCTATACTCTATACCAAAATCATAAGCAGCCAAAAACTCTAGCCACCTCTGCTGTCTCATATTCAACTCCTTCTGAGAGAATAAATACCGTAAAGACTTATAATCAGTATTCAACTCAAATCTCTCACCTAAGAGATAATGTTTCCAAATCTTTAATGCAAAGATCAAAATTGCCAACTCCAAATAATGAGTAGGATATCTCACCTCATGTAGTCTAAGCAACCTAGATGCATAGGCAATGACTTTACCACTTTACATCAACACTACTCCTACTCCAGTTCCACATGTTTCAATATACACCACTAATCCTTGGTTTCCATCTTGAACCACTAATATAGGTGCACTAATCAACAAATGCTTTAACATAAGAAATGCCTCCTCACATTTGTCGGACCAAAAAAATCATGCTTCCTTCCTGGTCAGCTTAGTTAAAGGTGTTGCTATCCGCGAGAAATCCTTAATGAATCTTCGGTCGTAGCCAGCGAGTCCAGGAAAATCCTGATCTCAGTCACTATCTCTGGTCTCTTCCAATTACTCACTGCTTCGATCTTTTCTGGATCGACTGACAATCCTTTCTTTGAAACCATGTGACCAAGAAACTTTACCTCTTTCTTCCAGAAATGACATTAAGCAAACTTCGCCTTTAACTGATTCTGCCTAATCGTCTCAAGCACCAATGTAAGATGAACTTTATGCTCTATCTCATCCTTAAAGTATACAACAATGTCATCTATAAATACTAGTACAAACCTATCCGAGTATTCTTGGAAAACTCAGTTTATTAATTCTATGAAGAAAGAAAGTACATTCATCAATCCAAATGACACCACCAACCACTCATACGAACCATATCTAGTTTGAAATGTTGTCAAAGCAATACTGTCCTCCACCACTCTTGACCGACGGAAACCTGTCGCCAAATCCAATTTGGAAAACAATATGCCTCCACTCAACAGATCAAACAGATCATCTATTCTTGGCAAATGATACTTATTCTTATTTGTCCTTTTGTTTAACTTACGATAGTCAATACCCATCCTCAATAACCCATGTGGTTTCTTCACGAACACCATGGCCGCTTCCTAAGGAAAACTGCTTGGTCTAATAAAACTCCTTTCCAGATGCACTAGCTACACCTTTAATTCCTTCATCTTAGTTGTTGTGATCCTACTACATGGTCTACTTACAGGTTCAGCTTTGGGCACAAGATCTATTCTAAACCCTATAGCTCTTTTCGGGGGTAGTCCAGTGGCTGGCCCAAAAACATCTGCAAATTCTCTTGCTACCTAAACCTGACTTCACTCATTTCCTACCTCCATAGCATTAGGCATAGCACTAACACTTCGATCAGTATTCGCTACTGAGAATATCACTCGATTATGACATCAAGGTGTCTCAGTGACAT
Source organism: Allium cepa (assembly GCA_030765085.1). NCBI lineage: Eukaryota > Viridiplantae > Streptophyta > Magnoliopsida > Asparagales > Amaryllidaceae > Allium > Allium cepa. The sequence goes on along the minus strand of CM060942.1, from coordinate 376,340,760 downwards.
TTCTCTATCTTGGCAAAATATTCTAGCCTCATGCCTACTCAACCAATCCATACCCAAAATGATCTCGAAATCTACAAAATAAACAACATACAGACTACATGCAACTTATGACCTAACAAGTCAAGTTCTAACTTGTCAATTCTTAACACTAGAGTTGCATACCCTCCTATTGGGTTTGCAACACTTAAGAAAGCAACAAGGCAGGTGGGTTCTAGACATAATCTATCAAATAAACATTGATATATAAATGAATGTGATGCACCTGTATCAAAAAGTAACCTAACTGAAATACTCGGAATCAAAAGTGTACCTTCTATCATAGTCTTTTCCTTATCTATTATAGTAGGCTTGGCCGGTCCAATAGCGAAAACATTTCCTTTGTCCACCCTAACTGGTTCTGGACACCGATTCTTGTAATGCCCAACTTGATCACAGTAGAAGCCTTTCGCATTCTTCTTAACTACAACCATTCACCTATTTCCTGACCAGCATCCATTAACAAAGTGACCCCTTTTGTCAACTTATAGCAAACAACCTCAGGCTTTGACTTCTTGGCAGTATCTTCCTTCTGGGTCCCCTTCTTTTAAAAAAATTTCTTCATCCTCCCTTGAGAACCCTAGGTTTCCACTGACTTCTCTTTAACTAAATCAGTAAGCAACTCTTCATGGCGAATAGCCATCTCCACCACTATATTGCAAGGATCATGGACATGTGTCATGGTCATCCTAGCAATCTCGGGCCTCGGTCCTTGAATAAACTTCTCATTCCTTTTAATGTCAGTATCTATAAGAGTATACCCATATCTAGACAACTCTTCACACTTAGTAACATACTCAACTACTAACATATCTCCTTGCATTAGATCCATAAATTTCCCCATCAGCTCAGACTTAGGTAACTCAGATACAAATTTCTACTCAAATCTCGTCTTAAAATCATTCCAAATTAACTGTTCTTTTGAAACTCTGGTAGTGACACGTTCCACCAATGCAGTACTGACCACTGCAACTACATAGAGGAAAACCTCCTCTTTCCTCCATCATTCAGACCTAAATTAGTAAATATTCACTCACAATGCAACAACCAATTCAGAACCTCCACGGCATTTTTTATTCCCAAGAATGGGTTCCTATCTAGACTGGTGTAATCTCTACTCAACAAAGCAATATTCCCAATTAGAGCCACATGATTAGCTCCTCGTCTATTACCAGCAGCTCCTACTTGCATCAAACCGGTTAAGAACTGATAAATCACCCCTATATCTACTGGTGGATTTCCAACAACCACATTGGCTTCAGCATTTGGTTATTAGCATTAGCTGGTCGACCCAAGATTCTCCTAGTAGCGAGTCGAGCATTTCCATTAGTTATGATGCTCCCTCTACCATAATTTCCTCTACCATTTGCTACTTCCATTTCTCCTTTCTTGTAAATCTACTTACAAGCTTTAGTAAGATACAGAAGAACGGTCTAAGAGAACGGGGGATGCGTACTTATATATATAACTATATATAGCATATAAAAGTACATTACTATAGCGTTAACCCGACCCTAATCCTATTATCTGATTCACTGGATTATGTTTGAAAAATCTTTTAGGTTTAAGTTTCTTTTAAAGTTTCATGAATCTACGCTCTGATACCAAATTGTAACATCCCCCTACTTGGAGGCCCAAAATCAACGGCTACAGATACTGCAATCATCCATATTTATTAATCTTTGGCGACCAAACACGGCGATATTAGATATATTGATACACAGAAAAACAAGAATATGGAAAAAAATTAAAACAACAAAACAAATTCCACATTACATTTCAAAATATTCCAAATTGATTACATAGTCCCAATTCGTAGAGCATGTTCAGGTAACATATAATTATTACAAAATATGCCTAGAGCGACATATGAAGATGCCCCTTTGGTAGACCAGAGTATTTAGATAGGCAAGAAAACAATTTTCTTTACAAACAAAAACATAGTTGAAATAAAAGAACTCTAATAACAATATTTCCTCATGCATGTCCCTAGAATCTTTATTTGTCTATAGGAACACTTGGAAACCATAAATCTCGATCTACTCAAAATAAATTGACTACTTGAGAGTTTAAGGGAAAAAAACTTAGAGTCATACATAAGGCCTGGTACGAATAATAATTTACCATCTCAAACCATTTGCATATCTATTGAGACCATGCTGCTTAGTAGAATGGGTTTTCCCCACTGGTATCCTAGACATTTATAAAACCATATATTGTGCTCATGCATCCGTAATGGTTAAAACATAGTATTTCAAAACATTATGATGATATGTAAAAAAATTAAATCAATTCTAGATTACCTATCCCCATTCAATCTGACCATCTGTCTTAATCATAGTTTCTAGGGTTACTATTAGCCTGTTAAGTGTTAAGGGCTATCTATCCAAGTACTTAGTTTTCATGGGATCACTAAGAAACTATTAGTAACTCTAATATCTTATTTCTTATCCTAGTTTTCATGGGCTAACTAGGAGCCTATTGGCTGACTACCAATATCTTAATCTGGATACAGTTTTCATGGGCTAACTATAAACCTATTGGCCACTGCCAATATCAAAGCATAGTTTTCATGGGATGACTATGAACATATTGGCCCCTGGCAATATCATATAGTTTTCATGGCTTACTGCAAACCTATTGACCCCTGCCAATATCTTTAATTAAATTTGTAGCACTTGTTAAGTTATATTCACTATTGGGTCAACCTAATTGGTTATTCTGCCCTTTCCCCAAAGTATAGTTATAGGTTAATAACAAGGTGAATAACATTTCAAAATCTCTATTCATTTCTACCATGATTTTTCCTTAAAAATGAGAATGGGTTATTTGTTTTAAAACCTTAGAACATCACTTTTGAAACCGCTGGATGACCTCCTTCCAAAGCATAGAATCCTTTTTCCAACTCTATGTATAAATATACCTTTCGAAACCGATAAGACCTTTTGATGGTATCAAGAAAACGTTCTTTAAAACATAGGTTTCGAAACAAATGAAATACCTTTTGCAAGCATTGCGTTTTACTCTTAAAACATAATTTGGGTCAAGATGCTTGTATATGAAAGTATCGCTTTAAAACCCAACAAATACTAGTTTGGGAAAAAATTGATGGTGTCGGAGCCATCTAGTTCGAAAGCAAAAGACTTAAAAATCAAAACTTCGAAGGTCTGGGTCGAAACCCCCTTTCGAATCCATCTCCTTCAATACCCCAAGCCCTTTAGAAACAATAATGGAAAAGGTTGTTTAAGTAAAAAAAGAATAACCCCTTCGAAAGCATTATTGGACAACATGGTCGAAAGGTAGCGTAGTGGCTTGGTTTCGACTAGGTCGAAAGGAACCCCTTTAAAAAACTTTAATTTAAAGAAAAATACCTCCTTCGAAAGTTGGAACTTTTAGTATAACATGACAACCTTCTTTGAGAGCTAAACACGCACCCTTTTGGAAACAATAATTTTCGACTAAGTCAAAAGCTTTAAGAAAAACAAGTCATGAACCTTAAATTACGAAACAGAGTAGGGTTTCGACCCCATCAAAGACTTACACTTCGACATCAAAGCTTCCGGCCATCTTTGAATTCACTACGTACCTTCTAGAAGATACCATGTGTGCTGATTTCACTTATGAAGGTTTCGACTTTGATGGTTTCAACAATAGTAGGGCGAAACCAAAGGTGTCGGAAGGTATCTTCGATTAAAGGCAAAATACCTTTTTCTGATTAAAAGGCTGAATCATAGCAACTTTGAGAAATTTCTTTTTAACAACTTGCCTGGATGGAAAACACTGATTGGGTGTCATAAAACTTTTCAATTACTTTACTTCTAAACTGCTGCATTTATTCAGATCCTAAATTAAAGGATCTAAACGTTAAAACCTTTCCAAATAATCTAAATCTAACGTTTGCAGAAAAGCTCTTCTTTCAAAATAATTTATTTCTCGTAGTAAATCAGTTAGGAAAAATCCCAAAAATCACATAAATTCGAATTAATCATGTAATCAAACATACTAAAATTTTAGACCCTATTTCTTTCTGAATTTCACAAAATAAATATATAACCCAATCGTATCATATTTTCAATTAAAAATTCATAATAAAATTTCCAAAGCTTGGAAAATTGTGAAAATCCATACTCATCTCCAAAATCATGTTATAATTAACATAAAAAAATTCCATGGCATTTCAAAATCAATATCACTTGGTTTTACTTAAAAAACCAGACGAATTTGTGCATTTAAATAATTGTTTAAATCAAACAATCCATACCTTTTAGCATATCATCGTGTAATATATCGAGGAACCAAAATAAATATTCAAATCAATAACATGATTATAAAACCAAAAAGAGATGGCAAGAATTCTTAGATTTCGCAAGGAACTTGAGATTTGTTGTTGATTAATCCTTCCTAGCTTGATTTTTGGCTTTAAATTAAAATTCCTTCTTTTCCTTTTTGGTAATGGCCGGTTTTGATTTTGGTTTTAGATTTTTGCGACCGTGAGAAAATAAAACATGAATGAACATAGAGGAGAAGTAATAGTCATGTATAATTAATTGGCTAATTTACTTATATGCCCATGTGTTGTTTAATTAACCTTTAAACCAATTTTAAAGCCCAATTACTTTGTTAATAAGGATGGCCCTATTAGGTTATGTAATCAAATCTCAATCTCCTTATTATCATAATTCTATTTAATTTATCTAATTAAATTTCTAAATAACGTTATAAAAAAAGGGATTTTACATCAATTGACACTATAAAAAATATTTTTGGACACTAAAAATACGTGCTCATATATATAATACACTCAAACTCATATAAGGCATTCCATTACCTTGTCTCTTAATAAGTTTGCCCAACCAAAGCTAAGCTTCTCGCTTAACCTTACACTCTGATACTACATTGTAACGACCCACTTTTCTGTACAGTTTAAGTGGGAAATCAGCCACACATGACCACTCAAGTTTAATGGAATGGCGGATAGTTAGGGTAAAGAGAGAAGAAAGAAGACAAGAAGAAACTTAAAAGCATAGAATCTCACAGCGAACAAATAATCTGTAATATACAACAAACATTTACACAAAAATAAACTGTAATATATGTATATAAAGACATTAATCAGAGTACACTAACCTATTTCAGCCCGAAAAGTTATAACAGCCTATCCTCTCAATTGCTAATAAATATAATAATGAATGTAATGAAAAAATAAGCATATACGCGAATACATCTTTGGGTCACTAGTCTATCTTCTAAAACTCCAAAGCATCCAAACTAATTCTGCAATATGTTCAGTCTAACCCGAGCATTTAGGAAAAACAACGCCGTGATCAGTCTGGTGAAACTACTATGAGAAACTCAAATCACAAGGAATTTTATTTATTATAACCCGTAAAATATTTTAAAAATCATAGGCATCTCGTAAGACCACGCCGCAATAAACACGGATGATTTTTACATTACGATAACCAAACATTTTCAACAGAAAATTCTAATGATATTATAATAATGTCCAAGATAAAAAATACTTACTAATCATGCCGAAATTGTTACACTCTTAAATTACAACATGCTAGGTTCTATGATAAGAATGGTCAAGGCACATATTGGAGATTGGATTCCATACTATGACAGGGTACGGAAATACCTTTTGATGGTACATCTTTAGATAAAATGCACCAGGATTTGACAAGAACTTCCTATACCGCTGCCACACAGGACTGACATACCACTTGACTAGTAGTATCGAGTACGATCACCTTTTTTTTTAATGGGCCCCAAGGCATACATGAGCAGACAGTAATCGATCTACATTTTGAAATGACCGTATGTCTATGGGAGCGACCCACTTGGCCTTACTATATGCCCGATTTTTTTCATTTCCCACTTGATGAGGCTTGAGGCTACGTTTACCTTTTATATAGTACTTCTCACTTAAAATGCTACATTTCCTTCCAGTGGATGACACAATGTCAGCATTAATCCTGACAAGTCATTCTAGAGAAGAATGAACTGAAGGCACTACTTCTACTACATCCATTTTAAAAGCACTCTTAGGATTAGTAGCAAGCAACCTTTACATTTCAACGAACTCCGTCTTCAAATTCCATCGTCTTCAAGATATCTTCCCTTCGAAGCGACTAAGTTTGATCAAAGTGATTTTGGATAACATATCTGATCCCGGTCTCTTTAAAAAACATTTGATAGCTTCTAATAAACTCAACCTCGGTTCTTTAGGAAATAAACAGTCAAAGATAAGAACGAAAATCACATTTAACCATTAGTGGATGGATCACCTTTAAGATCAAAAACGTTGCTAACAGAAATCTGATTTTGAATGTGAAAATGTTGCTAAGCTTAAATTCGAATTTGTATGCAAGAAATTGATATGAATTTAAAAAAATGTTCATACCTGAGTAAATGGAAATGGAAAAGTGATATCCTAGATCTGTATTTCGCAATCATATTTTCCTTTTCGTCGATTTCATAAGACAAAGGGATGAGGCGGTGGCAGACGGCAGATGTGGTGGTAGACGGCGGAGGCGGTGGCACATGAAACGCAGTAGGAAGGAAAAGAAAGTAAAATGTGAGAGAGTGAGAAAAGAAAAGTTATCGTGACAAATGAGATAACGATTGATAGAAAATAAATTTACAGTCTTATCCATACTGCTTTCAATTATTAACGAAATTACCATATTTACTAACGATAATAACCGTTGTAAATGGTTTTAACAGATATAACCGCTAGAAATTTGTAACGGTTATTAGCATTGTAAATTGAAAGCGAAAAAGTGTTACAGAATAGGTTATTTGGGTAGTGTAATTTTACTAAAAATCTTGGGTGTTACAGTTATCCAAAAAACAGAAAGTCCAAGTGGAAAAGAAATAAGAAAGAAAAAGAGGTAGAAAGAAAGAGAAGAAAACGTAGATAATAAAGAGATAAGGTTAATTTAGAATTTAAACAGCTGGGGAAAGAAAATCCTAGGATGAGAATTGTTTTTTAAAATTATCGAGGTGGGGAAAGCAAGTATTGGGTGGCAATAGACGGAGCCAAAAAAATACATTATTAAATTTTGGATATAAGGGGCATCACTGAAGTTGGTGTGTTTTTCGGTATAAGGATACCATGTATAGTGTACAAATTTTTTTCTAGGTTATAACCGAACTTTTTTGTCCCCTCATATTCAAAAGTGAAGTCACTTCAACAATGGCTTAAAAAAGTTGCTTGTTTCCTAATAACAAGCTATTTTACATGTCATTAACCACCGCCCAAATTTTTTATGCATGGTCATCGTGATCGGTCAAAATAGATTTGCATGGCTATGGACCACCGAACTAATATCTTTGGTATCCCTTTGAAAAATCTTATATTAAGAAGATTATAGAATAAATTTATCTGGTATATTTGGGAATGGTATAGGTAAACATTCTATGCAATGTCAGTAAGGAGGAAAGCACGCATGTTATTTTATTCCACACTTAACAAAGAAGCTACTAATGAGTTGGATAGTTGCTCTTCCCTATAAACCCTAGGATTGTAAATAAAAAAAATAAAAAAATCCAAACCAATAGAAAAAAGTAAAAGCACAAGAAAAAGAAAAAAGAAAGCAGCTCTAAAGCAACTTAAGTCGAAAGTAGGAGGGCTTAATAGGAGCAAGGCCTAGTCTAGGCCCCTAAAAGGAAGTAGCCCGTACAAAAAACGCAAGGAAAGTCCAAAGTAGCCATAGAAGTCCCAATTGCATACTGATGCTCAACTCATCCAATGAATGAGGACTCGAAGTGCATATCTCAATAGTCAGAAATGCAAAACCTGGCAGACAAAGTGAACCTAAAACATATATGTATGTAGGTATGTGTGTGTATAAATCAATTATATATATATATATATACATATATGTATGTATGTATAAATATATGTATGTACGTGTGTGTGTATGCAAGAGGAGAAGAAGGAAATAAATGAGACAATAACATAGGGTGCGAACAAAAAAGCTAAAAGATAATAACAACATTCATGAGTTAGTTACCTAATAAGAAAGGTGAGTTTGGTAGATTTTATGTGATCTCGTCTGGCCGGATGACGTTTGAGGCATTATTATTTATATCGTTAACAACAATTCTCTCCCGTAGGACATCAATTCAGGATTGTATTCCTTTAAGGATTCTTAAAAGTCATTGTTATTAGCCTATTTATATGTATTATTCAAAACCCAGTTAAAACAAACTTAAGCTGACGTGGAAGTAAAAATTATTATCGAAAAGTCTTTGATATTTGTCAAACCAGATATACCAGGCTATGATAGTGGAAATAGTGTCTAGTAAGAGTCCTTTAGTAAGATTAAAGTAAAATATCAACTTACTTCAATATAATTCGCAATTAAGAGGATTAAAGGTAATATCGAACCCAAACTTTTTAAAGATGTGCGTAAGCCTAATCCTAGTAAATTAGCTATCATAGAATAAGTGTGCAATATTCTCTTGATACGCATTATTGAATACACTTTTTATCAATATGCTCTTTCTTATTTTTCAAAAATTCTATAATATTGAGTTTCACATATAATATTAACCACATATATAACTTGGTTTTAGGAAGAGCATTTTCCTTTTACCTACATTTTAAAAGATTAGATTTAATTCTTGAGAAGTTTAGAAACTTGTAATGTCAATTAGTCGTGAAGTTGTTAGTCATATCCTAACACCATATTTTAATACCATTGTTATCATTTATGTCATATAGTTCTTATTTAGCATATGGAAAGGGAAAAATGGAGGAAAGTAGTCCCTTTTAGTACATGATTGAAGTTGAACTCACAGGGATGTTTAGAAAAGCATCAAGATGGTCTAGTTAAACATAGCTTGCGACAAGGATTGAGCAGCGACAGTAGTACTTTTCAAGTAGGATAGGGGGAAGTTTCGACTGTGTCAAATGTGAACTTCGACAAGGTCGGAGGCTACCTTTCGGAGGTAGGAGCAAGCATGTTAACAGCATCCAAATCAATCAAAATGACATCTCTCGAAGGCAATGGATAGCAGGCACTCAACATTTGGTGCCAAACCATTCAAAACATCTTGATTTTGCCTTCATTCACTTTCGCCAGAGAAGTATTCAACCAATTTGATCCTTTCGAAAGTATACGGAGCCTTTCGAATTGGTTAGGGCTACCCTCACCTAGGACATAAGAACTACATGTCCATTACCATAAAGGAATAAGGTTCCGAATTAGATGGAGGAGAGGCTTCCGAAGGAGTCCATGTGCATCATTCAAAGCCAACAGCATCGAAGGCTAACACCCATGTCATCTTGTACAACACATCAACACTCAGGACAATAGCGCATCAATAAACCATTCGACGAGACGGAAAGTTATCAAGCAGCTCCTATCGACGAAGTCGAAAGGAAACAGAGCAAAAGAGAAGCCCAACTTCAAGTGGCAACAGAAGAATAACCAAAACCCTTTTGATCAAGTCAAAAGATATGACTCATGAGACATTAACAAAAGCGGAAGGACTGACCTTTCGACCGCGTTGAAGGCTTGAAGTCGAAAGGGACCCAACCCACACCTATAAATTTGACCCCAGGGGTCAGTTGTAGGGGATCTGATTTATTTACTTCTCACTTGTATTCTTGTCAAATTAGTAAACCCTAATTCTCAAATCAGATTGCTATTATTGGGTTTAATAAAAGAAGATTGTTATAATCCCGTTTACTTAGCAGCAGAAATTTCGTTATCTTTTACAGATGTGTCAACTTACGGTTGAGTTGATCGAAAGGAGCCCTTACATTGTCGAAACCTTGTCAACTCCGCTATTTCCAGAGACCCTTAAATTTCTACCCAAACACTCACATCTGCGTTGAAGGGCTGTTTCAACAGAGTTCTCAATAAAAACACATTTGAAAGGATTTTCCAAGATGAAAACTATCATATCGACTGTGTCGAAAGCAATCCCCACTCGCTCGAAAAGAGGTTTCGAAAGCCTTGCCCATATCCAAACTTGAAATTTGAGGTGTTGACAAGTTTTCTTGTCAACATTTTTGGCGTTTGAAGGAGACCTTGAACCTTCGATCCTTGACAACTTTCATCTCAAATTGTTTGCATAAATTTAGTTGTTTGAAAGAAGAAAAATGGTAAGAGCAAGGAGTAGTAACAACAATCTAAGCAAAGAGCCTGCTTCACAGTCAACTTTGAAAGATCACATGGTCCAAAACTCCAATTTAGGGAACATAGGAATTGGGCAACGTTCAACCCTAACAGGACTGGAAAACAACGTGATCAAGGTCCAAAATCAACGGCCACAAGTGATAGCAATACAATAATATCCTGAAAGAGCTCTATCCTGGGAATCAACAAGAATTATGGAAATAGAGGATAAAATGCGACTTCCAAATGAGTTAGAAAGTCAGGAGCTAAACTGAAAAAGTCAAGTAATAGGGTCCCTCAAGTGATCGAATATTCCGATCCAAGAAAACAACATGAGTAGTCAAAGAAATAGAACTAACCAAGAAAATGTCCAACACCAAACATTGATGAATACACTTAGAGAAATGGAAATTTTTGATCTCGAAGAATATGTTATACTACAAGGACTCCCTTTTCCAAAGAAATAGTGGCAGCAAATCTCCCGCAGCACATTCAAATTCCTTCACTAAAATATGACGGAACAACTAATCTAGATGATCATCTTGTCATCTTTGAAAATTGGATGAACTTATAGAATACTCCAAAGGCAGTTCACTGTAAACTTTTTCCCATTACTTTTCAGGAAGCAGCTATAAAATGGTATAGGAGTTACCAAATAGAAACCATCTATTCTTGGGAACAATTTACTTGCGACTTCGTGGCCTAATTTTCTACACTTAGAGATAAAATTGTGACGACCCGCTCTTCTCGAACCTCGAAAATTGACACAAATAGGCCACTTTTAAATATGTCGACGATCGAGTGCCAAAAAAGACAGATTGTTGAGGGAGAGAAAGAAGGTGGTAGAAGAAGAGAAAACAGAACAACATCAGAATCTCAAAATCGCAACGGAATAAAATATAATATATAGTAATTGATTGTTACACAAAAAGAAACTATATCTATTTTACACATTACATCATCAGAGTGCATCACAATCAAACAATTACTGGAAAGTTATATTAACTTGTCCACACAATTGAATACACGGCTTATACAACACAGTGGAATATACATCAAGTAAGTATGATACATCTTGCCATCCAGCTCGTCTCCAGAGCTCCACAGCATCCTATCATGTATATATACTTGGTCTCACCCGAGCATTATAATAAAATAACACCCAAGTTAGTCTCGAAAACTAGCGTGAGAAAAACACATTCAATTTAGTTATTAATATTTCCAAAATCCTTTGAAAATCAAAGGTATCCCATAAGACCGTGCCATAAATAAACATGTCGGGTTTTTAATTTACGATAACCAAAACATTTCTTATAAAATCCTATGATATTATAATAGTGTCAAGTACAAATACTTAAATCAAATAGCCAAAATTGTTACATTCGTTAAATTCCAGCATTACTGGGTTCTACAATCAAAATCGTAAAAGGCGCGTAGGGAGAATGGATTTCCAACTAATGACTATGCACTGGGGGAACCACCTGTCACGGTATCTGGTCTAGATCAGCATATCAAGGATCCACCTTGATCCCCTGCAATAGAAGACCAGACTACCCTTACTGGATAGCCCGAATAAGATCACCCCATGGGTGGGATCAGCAACCGCCCAAACAGCCGAAAAAAGGGACATCAAGACAAGGATGACCTTACCCTAATTGGTTGCTAGCCACTTAGCCTTACTGCATAACCCTAGATTTTCAGTCATTCTCGGTTGATGAGGCTCGAGGCTATGCGTTACCTTTTTAGAACACATTTCACTTAGAATGCTCATCGTCCTTCTGACGTTGTTCTGAAAGCATTCATCCATACAAGCCTGTTACGGGTTCGAACGGAACCGAAGGCACTACTCCTACAACATCCATTTTGGAATCACCCTCAGAACTAGTAGCGATAGCCCTTGCACTTCACTGCTCCGTCTTTGACTCCAAGCTCTTTTCTTTATCATGAAAACATACTAGTTGGATCAAAGTGGTTTTCGGATTATAAATCCGAACCCGGTCTCCTCGAAACAATGTTCGCTATTTCCCACTAAACCCAACCCCGGTTCTTTAGGAATACTCAGACGAGAATAAGATTGGAGTTCACTTCCTAACTGTTAGTGGACGAGTTTCCCTATAAACGTCTTAGAAGAACGAACGAGTTTATACGTATAGTATAGCACCTCGAACGGTAACTGTACCATATAATTCTCATACCTCTTTTAGATACTCCAAAGTTATATTTGGGTCCAGATTTGATAGTCGGTTATTTAACTATCAAATACACAATCAATTCAGCCAATTATTTTATTTCCACTAAAAAACTCCAAATCTTATTAAATTAGATTTTTAGTAATTTAAATCACTCTACCCAAAAATATATACTTGAACATTTAAAAATAAAACAAATTAAATCATTTACACAAAATAACAGTTATGAAATTCTATAGTAAATTTTCAAGTAAAACTTAAGCCACGGACTATTTTTAAAATAAATTTCTATGTAAAGCATAAATATTAGAAAATTTTCTTTCAAGAACATAATACTAGTTTAACCTTTAAAATAACTACCACTAAAATTAATTTGAATAAGATTTACTTTAAAATTCCAAAACAATTTAAAACGATAAATTTCCTTAAAACATTCTTTTAAACAAATTTTAAAACCTTAAACTTGTATACAAAAATTTCCTTTGAAAATATACTTGGCTTTTCAGAGAAATACACTTTCCATTTCCATATAACCCATATAATCCTTTATAAATCTTGGTCGATTTATCCCAATTTTATTTACATCCATATCCTGAAAATTTCCTATAACACTTAAAAAATAAAACCACTTTTATTTTTAAAACACATTTCCAATCTCCTTATAATCACTTTCAAGAATATATGCTTAAATTATTTATAATAAGGCTACTAAATTTACTTAAATAAAAATAAAAATAATACTTAAGAAATTCTATAAGAGTTTCTGAGTAAAACTTAAACTAAAATTACTTTTAAAATAAAGTTATTATATCAAATATTTGTATTAAAATTTCCTTTTAAAAATCATAATATTAATTTACCTTTAAAAATAATTAACTACCATAATTAACTTAAATAAATATTTTCTTTTCACTTAAAAAAATTAAAATAATAAATTTCTAGAAAGCATTCCAAAAAATATTTTTTAAACTTCTAGTTTATACTTTGAAATCTATTCTTTGAACTATACTTAGTTTCTAGGAAAATATGTTTTTCAGCTTTTAAAAATAAAATAACCTTTTATTTTTAAAATGATTTACAACTTTTCTTGTAAATTCCCACCGGAATCTATACTTCCAAATTCATGCACTGATAAATATTCCACTTTATTTGTAAACCCAGTTTACAAATTTCCATTCCTCATTTCCTTTTAAAATCACAGATTCCAAAACACTTAACCAATTTCAAACTTATATCCTAGTTTAAATTTCCTTTAAATTTATTACTCAATTTATTCAAATGCCCAATAATTATTTACTTAAAATTTTTATTTTCATTTCCTTTTAAAAACCCAATTCATTATATTCTATATTTTAAAATACCAAATTATTTTCATCTAAACCATAGCGCCAAATAATTTAGATTACCAATTCAATCTATCACAGGATATCAATAAAACATAACACAAATTGTGGAAATAACTTTAATATTTTGAGGGAATCCAGTAGGATCCCTCCAAATTGTTTCCCTGCATCCACAATTGCAGGCACAACAATAAAATACCAAATCCCGCTTCGAGGGGGATATCGCGGTATATAGGGTCATCTGCTATTATGCGGGGCGCGTAGGGTCTCATCTGCTATATAATGCAGGAAATCAATCACTCAAACATATATATATATACACACACACACACATTACAACTATATATAATATCATATTCAGTCACATGTGAGTGAGATTAACTCACCTTGCATCGTTGCTTCAATTTTAAATTAAATCGAGCCCGCTCGATTTAATCTAAAATTTCCACTTGCTCAAATAGTTTTCAGATCTGCTGAAGCGCGTAGAGCTCGTCGCTGCTGTTTCGGCGCTTCTTGTTTCGTCGAATTTTGACCATGCATGCAAATGTTATGAATATGTAAAGTTTTGAATAAAATTTGTAAAACAATTCTCTTTTTTTTCTTTTTTTCATTTACCATACGAAATTGTGACCGCTCCCTCTTTTCTTCCCCCTTTCAATTGCGTCCCAGGCAATACGTACGAACCCATCAGAGCTCGTTTATCCTACAAATGTGCCTCCCCCCACGACCCACTTGATGATGATCCACCAATGTCGCCTAGAAGCCCTTCACATGCCGCGCCATCGCCGGCAAGCTCGACGAGGTTGATTCCACTTTCAACAAGAAAAACGTGCTCGATGGCCTGGCCTTTAAGGTTAAAAATCCGTCAATCCATTACACTGCACACGATCTCGACCATTGGATTGGTCAAGCTCGCAGCTTTCTACCACGTCCTACTTGAAACCTTTTGCTAAATTTTCATGGATCGATCAGAAATTTGGAAAGAAGGGAACGAAATTTCAGCCATTAATTTTAAAGCCAGGGGCTAGGCAATTAGCATTAGTGTTTAACCTGTAAACGTAATTATATACGATTATATATATTATTTTATTATTATATTTCAATTTTAATTTCCTTTTTCAGACGAACTCTAAACAAGACGTGCCACCTGACATTTATAATGTTTTACCCGCATTTCGAATACAATGGAACGTGTTTCAGAGGCTATTTCAATCATATATGGAAGATAGCTTTTTGAATCGATTTAAAATATTCAATTTTCGATTTTAATTTCAATGTGTTTCTTACCCGTACGAACAAACAGTAACTCCAAACGCTACGAAATTTGAAATTCGATAATAATTAGCTGTTACAGATTCAATGGAACTGGTTTCGTTGAATTTCTAGACTGTGCCCCGGAAGGCTTTTTTAACTCGTCGATTAAATAGAGTGATTTTCAAAATCGTCAAAATCATTTAAAACTTCACTTTTAAAACTTCACTAAATTAATTATAATTCATATAGAATTTATATTCACATTAGAAATCGCCCTAATTCATTTTAAATCAAAATATGATTATTTATATTATTACTATATATTAAATCCCATTGTTAAATTAGTATAAAAATTCCAACTTAACTTATTGTGGTTTTATTCCATCCAAAAGTGTAATACTATAATTCAATTCCAACTAGACTTTAAATAAATTTTTAAAACCATTTCATATCCATTTATTTCCATATTTACAAATTATCTAAATTCCAAATATTAAATTATTATTTATCCAAATCCAATTAAATTGCTATATTTGAAATTTTAACTCGTTTTATTAATTCAACCCAAATCTCCGTATTTCAAAATCAATTAACAAATCGTATTCAATATAAAAAACGATTAAATGTTCAAAAACTAGCGACCAAAAGTCCAGGCCGTTACATTCCTCCCCTTATAAAAATTTCGTCCCCGAAATTTTCTACGGTAGAAAAATGTTTCCAAATCCATTACTGCCCAAAACCCACTTAAATAAAACTTACATTCACTTCTCAAAAACCTCTTAGTTTAATCCAAAACCCTTAGCTTTCGTTTTCAACTAAAAAAACTTAGATTTCTCATGCTATTCCAAAAATCAACTTTCTAGTTATCCAAAAATTTCAAAACTTTCAAAAAAATTATTTCTAACTCCTTAAATTTTTGAAAATATTTGACAGCATCTCCTTTGTACGGAGAGCGTTTTACAATATCACAAAAGATATAAATATATATACACACACACACACACATCGACTTACACGGTCGGAAAACGAAATATATCACAACATATTATCATTTCTTAATTTTTATAGCATAGACATTAGCCTTTTTTTAAGAGGGCGGCTAATTTGTTATGCATTTACGTGCTCCAAACTCTCTGATTGCCTCCTGTACCATAACTTACTCAACAAGCACATAAGTTTCAACAATATGAAATTTTAACAACATTCCAATTATTTAACTAGCCAAACACATCAATTACGTAGCCCAAACAAATAGACTTCAAGATCCTACATGCTAACCATATATTATAAGAAATCATAAAGTTCACCGCTATTTTTAATCCTTTCATAAATCCATATATCATTTTACTTCACTCGAAATGATTTACAAGCAAGTTCACTTTATTCAATTCATCTTTGCACCAACTAATCTCATATTCATATCAAATTGGCTTGTATGCCTTACATTACATAATTTCGCCTTTCCCAATTCCAAATTAATTAATTTTCATCACATACATAATTCACTTTCATTTATGTGAAAATTCATTTTATTAACCTTCAATCTATTCTACTTGATTCAAAAACCAATTTTATTTACTTCTTTTAATTCATTTACCTATTTTATGACAAAATGACAAATTTCTATGCAAGTTTGCTGTTATTCAAGCAAATAATAATTTCCTAAGCTTATAACCATTTAAAATTAATTCCAACCCAATCTATATTAATTTCATTAACTAGTTAGTTATAGTTCACTTCCAATTCTTAAATCAATACTTTATTTTATTTCAATATCATTTCCAATTTAATTAAATTTCTTTCAATTCAATTCTTTTTCAACTCAATTTAAGTTCAACTAAATTTTATTTAACCAACTCAAATCCATAGAATTTTTTTCACTAAATTAAATAGGAATTTAGTTCCATTCAATATTATATATAGCTCATCTGAATTTGGATTTCAATTCAATCCAAATTCAACTCAAATTCATTTAATATAAGTTGAATTAAATTCGATCCGATTTATTGATCAATCCAACTTAAATTTTTTACTTCCCAATGTATAAGTTCAAAAATTATTTACTTACTTAAGCCTATTCACATTTTATATTTTAATTTATCTTATTTAAATTCACATTTCATTTAGAATTAAATTTTTAAACTTTCCTTTTTCCTATTCATCTAATATTACTCACTTTAGTCTATTTACATCTTATATTCATAATCTGGTTTATTTATTTCACTTAAGGACTTAAGTATGTTAACCCCTTCAATAATTGTAAATTATGCTTGTACAATTATCCTACATTTCCATTTAATATCCATTTAATCCAAAATCCATATTTAATTTTATTTAACTTATCTCAAGTTAAATCCTAATATATCTTATAGCTATATAATTATTCTACATTCAATTTCATAGCTATCTTAATTCAAATCCAACTTCTATTTTATTTAACTTACCTTAAGTTAAATTTCAACTTACCATGTTCATTTTGATTTACCCAAGTTAAGTTTTAATTCCAGTGTAAAAAGTTTCATTTTCCTTTCTTATTCATATCAACTTCACTTTATAAATTTAACACTAGTCCCTTTGTATTTTCACATCTTTTTCAAGAAAATTCCCAAAATTCAATTACCCAGTTTTATTTCAAAAGTTTTTGAAATCATAAATAACACATACTCTCTTGGTATATCAAATCAATCCTCCGGATTTCAAAACAACTTGGTTTTTACAAAAAAAATTCCCTTTCAAAATTTCTAAAACAAACTTGTTTGTCAAACAAGTCCAAACAAATAATTATACCAAACCACTCCAGTAGCAATCCATCACACAGAAACTCGAAAATGAATACTGATGATGTGGCCATCATCGCCAGGATTATTTTCCAACGACTGAAGTGAGTTCAGTGCTTCCTACTTTCTAAAGATACATTTTGAAACAATTTCTATTTAAAAATACTTCCTAAAATAATGCTTTATTATTTCCTTTAAACACTTTGAAAACATTTCAAAAATTTCCAAGATTTAAAATTCCCAAACTTTTTGTTCAAATTCATTTAAAAGCATTTACCAAAAGTTCCAGGATTTAAATTCTGGTTTAAATCAAATTTTGGTTGTGTTCTATTATACTATTCCTTACTTACATAATTCTATTTGGTTATATATAAACCATTTAAATTTTTAGATTTCTTATTTGGTTATAATATTAACAACCAAACATCCTAATATATATATAATAATTTCATAAAATTATTTCTATTATATCAAAATATAATTTTGGGTAAAATTGTTTCATTTACCCATTTTAAAAACAATACTATGCCGGTTTATCTTGTTTAAAGTTTAGAAATCCCTATCGATATTGTTGTACTTCCCATACTGACCAGAATTCCTAATCACTCAACCGATAAATCGACGCAATATAAAAATAGTTTTATATTCACTAAAAAATACGCAATCATAGCTAATAATACACTCAACTCATTCTAGAGTACTACTGACTCTATTCCTAATGAGTATCCCCCCATAGCCTAGGTTATCGCAAACTAGCTCTAATACCACATGTGACTACCCGCCCTTCTCGACCCTCGAAAATCGACACAAATACGCTAGTGTATAATTTGTCGACGATAGAGTGCCAAAAAAGACAGATTGCTAAGGAAAAGAAAGAAGGAGATCGAAGAAGAGAAAACAAAACAACATCAAAATCTCACAATGGCAGCGGAACAAAATATAATAGATAATAACTGATCTTTACACTAAAGAAACTATATCTATTTTATACATTACATCATCAGAGTACATCACAATCAAACAATTACTGGACAGTTATCCACACAACTGAATACACGGCTTATACAATACAGCGAAATATACATCAAGTATGTATGATACGTCTCGCCATCCAGCTCGTTTCCGCGGCTCCACAACATCCTATCATGTATATAATACTCTGTCTGACCCGTGCATTATAAAAAATAACACCCGAATTAGTTTGGAAAAGTAGCGTGAGAAAAATACATTCAATTTATTTATTAAAGTTTCCAAAATCCATTGAAAATCAAAGGTATCTCGTAAGACCACGCCACAAATAAACATGTCGGGTTTTTACCTTACGATAACCAAAACAATTCTTATAAAATCCTCTGATATTATAATAGTTTCTAAGTACAAATACTTAAATAAAATAGCCGAAATTGTTACATTCATTAAATTCCAGAAATTACTAGGTTCTACAATCAAAACCTTAAAAGGCATGTAGGGAGAATGAATTCCCAACTAATGACTAGGCATTGGGATACCACTTGTCACGGTATCTCGTCTAGATCAGCATACCTTAGATCCACCCTGATCCCCTGCAACACAAGACCAGACTACCCCTTACTTGATAGCCCGAGTAAGATCAACCCACGGTAGGGATCAGCAACCGCCCACACAGCCTAAAAAAAGGGACATCTAGACAGGGATAACCTTACCCTAATTGGTTGCTAGGCACTTAGCCTTGCTGCATAACCCCTGATTTTCAGTCATTCCCGATTAATGAGGCTCGAGGCTATGCGTTACCTTTTTAAAAAACATTTCACTTAGAATGCTCATCGTCCTCCTAACGATGTTCTGAAAGCATTCATCCATACAAGTCTGTTCCAAGTTCGAAAAGAACCGAAGGCACTACTCCTACTACATCCATTTTGGAATCACCCTCACGATTAGTAGCGATTAGCCTTTGCACTTCACTGCTCCATCTTCGACTCCAAGCTCTTGTCTTTATCACGAAAACGTACACGTTGGATCGAAGTGTTTTTCAGATTACAAATCTGATCCCGGTCTCCTCGAAACAACGTTCGCTATTTCCTGGTAAACTAAACACCGGTTCTTTAGGAATACTCAGACGAGAATAAGATCGGAGTATACCTCCTAACCGTTAGTGGGCTGGTTTCCTTATAAACGTCCTAGAAGAACAAACGAGTTTATACGTACAGTATAACACCTCGAATGGTAACTGTAACATACCATTCTCATATCTCTTCTAGATATTCCAAAGTTATATTTGGTCTAGATTTGATAATCAGTTATTTTACTACCAAATAAACAATCAATTCAACCAATTATTTCATTTCCACTGAAAAACTCCAAATCTTATTAAATTAGATTTTTAATAATTTAAATCACTCTACCCAAAAATATATACTTAAACATTTAAAAATAAAAATACTTAAATCATTTACTCATAATAATAGTTGTAAAATTCTATAATAAATTTCCAAGTAAAACTTAAGCCACAAACTATTTTTAAAATAAAATATCTATGTAAAGTATAAATATTAGAAAATTTTCTTTCAAGAACATAATACTAGTTTAACCTTTCAAATAATTACCACTAAAATTAATTTGAATAAGTTTTACTTTAAAATTCCAAAACAATTTAAAATAATAAATTTCCCCAAAACATTCTTTTAAACAAATTTTAAAACCTTAAACTTATAGGTAAAAATTTCCTTTGAAGATATACTTGTCTTTTTAGAGAAATACACTTTCCGTTTCCATATAACCCATATAATCCTTTATAAATCCTGCTCGATTTATCTCAATTTTATTTACATCCAAATCCCGTAAATTTCCTTTAACATTTAAAAAATAAAACCACTTTTACTTTCAAAACACATTTCCCATCTCCTTTTAATCACTTTCAAGAATATATACTTAAATATTTATAACAAGGCAACTAAAATTTACTTAAATAAAAATAAAAATAATACTTAAGAAATTCTATAAGAGTTTCTAAGTAAAACTTAAACTAAATTAACTTTTAAAATAAAGTTATTATATCAAATATTTGTGTTAAAATTTACTTTTAAAAATCATAATATTAATTTACCTTTAAAAATAATTAACTACCGTAATTAACTTAAATAAATATTTTCTTTTCACTTAAAAACAATTAAAATATTAAATTTCTAAAAAACATTCTAAAAAATATTTTTTAAACTTTTAGTTTATACTTTAAAATCTATTCCTTAAAATATACTTAATTTTCCAGGAAAATATATTCTTCCAGCTTTTAAAAATAAAATCACCTTTTATTTTTAAAATGAATTACAACTTTTCTTATAAATTCACTGATAAATATTTCACTACATTTCTAAACCCAATTTATAAATTTCCATTCCTCATTTCCTTTAAAAATCATAGATTCCAAAACAATTAATCAATTTCAAACTTATATCCTGGTTTAAATTTCCTTTAAGTTTATTACTCGATTTATTCAAATGCCCAATAATTATTTACTTAAAATTTTTATTTTCATTTCCTTTTAAAAACCCAATTCATTCTATTCCATATTTTAAAGTATAAATTATTTTCATCTAAACCATAGCACCGAATAATTTAGGTTTCCAATTCAATCTATCACAGGATATCAATAAAACAAAAGACAAATTATGGAAATAATTACAATATTTTAAGGAATCCAGCCCTGCATCCATAGATGTTGTTAGCATAACAATAAAATACCAGATCCCGCTTCGAGGGCGATATCGTGGTATATAGGGTCATCCGCTATTATGTGGGGCACATAGCGTCCATCCGCTATATAATGTGGGAAAACAATCACTCCAACATACATACATACATACATACATACATACATACATATATACACTACTTTATATAATATCATATTCAGTCAATCAATCAATAATTTAAAATTTAAACTATTTAAGTTTAAGCAGTAATCTAGATGTGAGTGAGATTAACTCGCCTTGCATCGACATTACAATTTTAAATTAAATCGAGCCCGTTCGATTTAATCTAAAATTTACACTCTCTCAAGTAGTCTCTAGATCTGCAGCAGCATAAAGAGCTCGTCGCTGAGGTTCTGGCGCTTCCTGTTTTATCGAATTCCGACCACGCATGCAAAAGTTATGAATTTATAAAGTTTTGAATAAAATTTATAAAACAATTCTCTTTTTGTTTCTTTTTTTAATTTACCATACGAAATCGTAACCGCTCCCTCATTTCTTCTCCCTGGCAATTACGTCCCAGGCTATACGAACGAACCCATCAGAGCTAGTTTGTCCTACAATCGCGCCTCCAACGACCCACTAGACGTCGATCCACAAGCCCTTCACGTGTCGTGCCATCACCGGCAAGCTCAACGAGCTCAGTTCCACTTTCAACACGAAAAACGAGCTCGACGACCTGGCCTTCAAGGTTAAAAATCTGTCTATCCATCACACTACACACGATCTCGACCATTGGATAGGTCGAGCTCGCAGCTCTCTACCACCTCCTAATTGAAATCTTTTGCTAAATTTTCATGGATCGGTCAGAAATTTGGAAAGAAGGGAACGAAATTTCGGCCATTAATTTTAAATCTGATGGCTAGGCAATTAGCTTTAGGGTTTTACCTGTAAACGGAATTATATATGATTATATATTATTTCATTATTATATTCTAATTTTAATAGCCTTTTTCAGAAGAACTGTAAAAAAAGACATGCCGCCTGACATTTATAATGTTTTACCTGCATTCCGAACACAATGGAATGTGTTTTGAAGGCTTTTTCAATCATATGGGGAAGATAATTTTTTGAATCGATTTAAAATATTAAATTTTCGATTTTAATTTCAACGTGTTTCTCACCCTTATGAACAAACGGTAACTCCAAACGCTACGAAATTTAAAATTCGATAATACTTAACTATTATGGATCCAATGGAATTGGTTTGGTCAAATTCCGTGACTGTGCCCCGGAAGGCTTTTTTAACTCGTCGATTAAATCGAGTGATTTTCAAAATCGTCGAAATCATTTAAAACTTCACTTTTAAAATTTTACTAACTTAATTATAATTCATTTAGAATTTATATTCATACTAGAAATCATCTTGATCCATTTGAAATCAAAATCTGATTATTTATATTATTACTATATGTTAAATCCCATTATTAAATTAATATAAAAATTCTAATTTAACTTATCGACTTTTGATTCCATCCAAAAGTCTTATACTATAATTCAATTCCAACTAGACTTTAGATAAGTTTTTGAAACCATTTCATATTCTTTTATTTCTAGATTTACAATTATCTCAATTCCAAGTATTAAATTACTATTTATCCAAATCTAATTAAATTGCTATATTTGAAATTTACCTCATTTTATTAATTCAATCCAAATCTCCATATTTCAAAATCAATTAACAAACCACACTCAACATCAATAACAATTAAATGTTCAAAAACTAATGACCAAAGTTCCGGGTCATTACACAACTATGGACTTTATCTTGATAGCAACCATAAGACAAAAGCCTGAGGAACTTCTTGGCGAATATTTGAACAGATTCAGTATAGAAGCATTAAGGGTGGAAAATTTAACTGACAGAGAAAAGCTTATAGAAGTTCGATCAGGACTAATTGAATAAACTCCATTTTGGAAAGACCTTTATATCAATGGATGTAAAGATCTATAATATTTCTTTCTCCAGGCCGAGAAGTTATCAATTGGACGAGATGCACCATGCTGAGAGAGAACTCCATCGAGAATCCAAGGAAGAGAAATCTGATTTTAGGCATCTTAAAAAGAGACCAAGGGAAAGTGAAAACCGAAGGGAAGTCGAAGAAAGAATTCCAAAACAAATCGTGCATTCTTAAACAAACCCCTCTCCTACATATTCACAAGGATAAAAGGAAATGATAATTTTACCATACCTCATAATGTACGGAGCGCCTCGGAGCCAAATAAAGGAAGAACTTACTATGAGTACCATAAAGCAAATGGACATGAAACCAATGAATGCCATGTTCTATCAGAGATAATTCAAGTCATGATCAGAGCAGGCTTCTTGCAAGAATTTGTCAAAGAAACATGAAGAACATATTGATCAAGCCGAGAGTTAAAACAAAATCAGACCAAAGCATTCAACATACTCATAGAGAACAATGCACTCCTAGCTACTTGAGAAGGACAACTCAGATGCCAAAAACAAGGTAATTATCAATATTTCAATGAAGACAACACAATGGCTATTCCCCAAGAAATAGTAGATCGCTTCAAGATCCAACATCAATTTAGGTGAAAATCCATATATACCAACTCTATTTTTAGCAAATAATTTTAAAAGAAACTTCTCAAACATATCTTCTTAAGAAAACTATTTTCAGTTAGCCTGCAACCTAGGAGAAAACAAATACCTATTTGTCCTAAAAGATGGTTTATGCAACCTATTTGAGATATTATATACATTAGTAAATGCATACCGAAGACTTCAAACTGATCAATTTCAATATTTTTAAATTTTCCTAAATTTACGGGTATAGAAAAGACTATTCATACTTTTTCAAGAAAGACTAAAAAATCATCAAAAGTTTACTGAAACTCAAAATAGAGAATCTTATTCTCAATTAAAAGACTGTTGGTTTATGAATCACAACCTCCTAATCTTCTATTTGAGATTGTCTCTATTATGAGAATAGCAAGAAAGTACTTGTACAAGACCATACTGAGAAAAATTCTTTTATTAAAAGGACTTATGAGTCTAAACTATTTTCGTAAAAAGAAACCTCTTAATATACTAAGAGAGGTTAATTATAAAATTATTTCTACCAAAGGAGTCTCCATTTTAATTAGCCAAAAATTGTCTTTATATAAAAGTATTCAAGCCTATGATGTTATTTCGTAGCACCTCCTTAAGGGAGGGACATAAGCCCACAACGTTATTCCGTGGCACCTCTTAGAGGCAGGGACATAAGCCTACGATGCTATTTTGTAACATCTCCTAAAGGGAGAGATAGAACCCCTAACATCAAAACCAACTCTTAGGGTTGGGCAAGGATAGTACCCATTAGCAACCTTTTGGAGGAAGGTCAGCTCAGCATGCGCAATATCCCTTTAAGACAAGGGAAGCCCAAGAAGGGGCACATCAAAAAATGGACTAGGATGTCCAATCCTAAGAAGAGGCTCATCATATAATCGAAAAAGATGTCAAAGCTCAGAGGAGGCACCAAACAAGAGAAGAAAGTCAGAGATGTCTACAACTCAGGTCGAAAAGTCAAAACCATAGTGAATAAAGGATTAAGGAAAGGAATCTATCCATCATCTAAAATAGAGATAAAACTCAAGAAAGAGAAACAAACAAAAACAAAAAGGATAAATGTATTCAACGCCTAAAAAAGGGAATGGATGGAGAGTCCAAAATCATATCTAGAAGGGACAAAATATTGAATAATGAATATACGAACATCCAATGTTAGAGAAGTAATTTCTATAAAAAAGGACTAGGAAAATGCATCCTAAAAAGGTGAAACGAGATAAAAGAGTGGGTAAAAGGGATCCATAACATGATGCCAAAATCAAGGATCTATATAAGATCTAAAGGAATGGAATAAATAGCAGATTTTTCTACAGAGTCAAAAGTAACCTCATTTGAGGAATGGATTGGATACACCACTCTTGAATTCCCAGAAATAGGGAAATCACATAGGATAAATGAAGCAAAATATTAAACAAGGAGCCACTATTCCAAATGGTTGCAAGGCTTTACAGACACAACTCAACTCCAAAACTCTACTATCCAATAGGTTTAGGAATTTTTTGTTTGGATTTACTAAGGCGGGGAAAATTTTCGATTTCAGTATTAGATGAATCTTTAATAATCTATTTGTCACATGAGATCATGATAAGATTTTGGTTAAATTCCTGATTACGTGGATCTTTAATTCTTTTTCTTGAAAATTCCATTTTGGATTTAATCAATCCTAAAATCCTACATAGACTTTATAACGATTCATCGATTTCGCCTTCCTAATTCCATCTGTGAATTTCCATAATGATTTCTTACTAAATTCTTAAATTCGATAGTTTTGAGTTTCCCTATTTCTATTGATGCTGATTTCATTTGGGATTTTGTGAATTATGAATTTCCATAATTCTTTTTATGATGATTCATAGATTCCATATTCATGTTTTCCTTTTTGAATTTTTATGATACTTTTTAGTTGAATTTCTGATTTCATGAGCTTTGAATTTCCCTATTGATTTATTACGATAATTTGTGAATTCCTAATATTGAGTTCCCCACATTGAGTTTTCATGATGTTTTCTTATTAATTTCTTGGTTTAATGAGTTTTTGATTTTCCTGTTGAGTTCTATGGTGGTTTAAAAATTTCTCATTTCTAGTTTCCATATTAAATTTTCGATTTCCAATTTTGTGAATTTTGGATTCCTTTGTTGATTCTCATAATACACATGAACTTTTCATTTTGGGTTTCCTTGTTGAATTCTTGATGATCTTATTGTTTTTGGGTTTAGTGAATTCTACTCTTCCTTATGGATTTTGATGACGATTATGGATTTTTAATTCTTGATTGCCATATTGAATTTTTGATGATCTCGTGTTGATCTTTGGCTTTGTGATTCCTAGATTTTCTTATTCATTTTCATGATAATTCGTGAATTTCATGTTCCTGATTTTCATATTGAAAATTTTGATGATCACTTATTGAATTTCTGATTCTACAATTTCCTTGTGAGTTTCCATGATGATTTATGGATTTTGTATACTTCATTTCCTTTATTAGTTCCTGGAATGATGGTTTTGATGACAACAACCTTAGGAGTTGTTATAAAATATAAATACTAATATTCTTGTCTAGATATATATGTATATGCATGACATATATATATGTATGTGTGTGTGTATGCAGGTACTGAGAATGAAAATTGTACAGTATGAAGATTCAAGAAAATTCAAGACTAAAGAAATCAAGACGGAAGACTCATGAGTAACAAGAGTTCAAGATATCAAGATTATCAAGAGTTCAAGGGTTCAAGATATTAAGACAAGTAATAGAGTCTAGATTTATGTTAAAACTTAAAAATAGCACTTAAATCTTTATTTGGATTTTAATTGTGGAATGGAATCTACCTTCTCGCTTTAATTTTCAGATGAAACCCATGACCTCTTTAGTAGGATAGAACCCTTGATCTTCTCTAGTGGAATGGAATCCACGAAATTATGAAAAATAATTTATTTTAAATATTTTTCCATAAACTTTTTAAAG
Source organism: Allium cepa (assembly GCA_030765085.1). NCBI lineage: Eukaryota > Viridiplantae > Streptophyta > Magnoliopsida > Asparagales > Amaryllidaceae > Allium > Allium cepa. The sequence goes on along the minus strand of CM060942.1, from coordinate 376,313,756 downwards.
TCACTCTCTCAGTTTAAATATTTTACCCTCAAACTATTTTTATTATCTTTTATATTTTGATTTCAAAATCATCTCTTGTTTTTAAACTGTCTCCTAGCTTTAATATATAGCCTTTAAATCTAAAAAATATTTTCTACAATTAGTTTTTAATATTACTTTTATACTATAGATTATATATTTTTAAAATTATTTTTAAATCTCTTTTATAAGTTTAAACTATATTCAAAATGGTTTGCACAGTTTAGAAAAAAATTTGACGAGTTTTAGAATAGAAATCATTCTTAAAACAAAATCAATTTTCAAAATACACAGGCATGTCGACATACCCCACCTTCCTATGTCGATATGGTAGCCGAAGAAATTCAGATTTCAAATTTTTAAATGAAGTGTCTATTCATCATAACCTTTCATGAAAGGACAAGACTGTTGTTCTTCTACAAATACAGTTGTTTTCAATGAATTTTTAGTTAGTTTTTCTTCATTTCTTCACTCCTTCTTATCCACACAAATATTCTCTTATGTTTTAACAAAACTCAATCGAAATCCTGAGTGAATCAAACTCGATCATCACTAGTTTGGTTCTCTATCACTCTCTCTCAAAGATCTCAGTCCTATTCAGAGTTATCGGATCATTTGTAATCAAAGATCGAAAAATCGAAGTGTATCGAGTCTCTCTCTGTCAAAGTGTTATTGAAAACAGTGTGAGTGTGGCCCATAAATAAATTGGGTGTGATTGTAGCCCGTATATCAATTAGGTGATCTTGTAGCCTAGTTAAATCAAGGGACTTTGCATTGGACTGAAAGTCAGGAGGGTGTATCTTGTAATCTTGAAATCGAGGTTGTAATATCGACATTATATTTGAAAAAAAATCAACATTAGAAATTGTGGCGGACTGGATGTAGGGTAACTCTGAACCAGTATAAAATTCTAGTGAGTTCTTTCCTTTCCTGCTTTTTATTTACTATTTGCGTGTATGTGTGATTTTGTGATTGTCTCTATGTTTGTGAATTGCATTTGTCTCTATTTAATTTCAAAAGATTTCAAAAATTCCATTAATTCCATTAAACACTATTCACCACCCTCTAATGTTAATCCAGCTTTAAGTTCCGTAATCCGCATTTCCTACATTTGCTATCAGAGTATTTGTTTTCAAAGTTATCATAATCTGAATTTTGAAAAAGTTTAAAATGGAAATTTTTGGAAATTCTGTGAACACTAGCTCAAAATTTTCTAAATCATCATTATCTCATAAGTCTGCATATTGTTATTATAGAAAATCAAGTTATATATTGAATTGGTGTGTTGAGCGGGAACAGATGTGTTACATGGCTTTTGATGAATCAATAATCGATGGACAAAATGTGCAAATCAGTAAAAATAAATGGATACTTGATAGTAGATGCTCGAGACGTATGACTGGAAATCCAAAGATACTGAATGACATAATTTATGAAGATGGAGGACCGGTCAACTTTGGAGACAACCCAAAAGGATATGTGATTGGCATCAGCAATGTCAGTAACTCTAAAACTCCTACTATTTTTGATGTTTTGTTAGTTAGAAATCTAAAACACAATTTACTTAGCATAAGTCAACTATGTGATAGGGGTACAAAATTAAACTTGAAAAAGATAACTGTCACATCGAAGATAATAAATAAAATATTATCTTTGAAGGAATTAGGAAGAAAAATATTTACATTCTCAGCATGAAAATCTCAAATGATAACCTATGTCTTTTGACTAATATAAGTGACCTTTGGATTTGACATAAAAGATTTGGACATTTGAATTTCAAACACTTGTTTAGACTTTCAAATCTTGATCTAGTAAGAGATCTCCCTAAAATGGATTTTAAATTAGATAGCATGTGTGACGCTTGTCATTTAGAAAAACTTAGAAAGATTTTATTTAAATTGAAAGATATGATTTCGACTTCACAACCTCTTGAATTACTACATTTAGATCTGTTTGGCCCATCTAAAATTCTTTCGATAAGTCATAGTAAATATGTTTGTTAATTGTAGATGATTATTCTAGATTTACGTGGACAGTTTTCTTGAAACTTGAAATGATGCTTTTGATTCACTTAAAAAATTTGTAAAAAGAATTCAAAATCAACTTTCTTCAAAAATCAAAACTATTCGTAGTGATCACGATGTAGTATTTGAAAATGAAAATTTTGAGAATTTCTGTAATAAAAAAGGAACAAATAATAGTTTTTCCTTTCCAAGAACTCCACAAAAAAATGGAGTGGTAGAGCCTAAAAACAGGATGATTCAAGAGTGTGCAAGAACTATGCTTTCAAATAGTAAATTACCAAGAAACTTTTGGGCTTAAGCAGTCGCTGTAGCTTATTACATTTTGAATAGGATTTTAATTAGACCTTTAACCAATAAAACACCGTATGAATTTCTTTTCAATAAGAAACCAAAAGTATCTTATTTTAATGTTTTTGGAAGTAAATGCTTTATTTTAAACACAAAGGACAGTTTGGATAAATTGGATCCTAAATCCGACAAATGAATCTTTATCGGATATTATAATAGATGTAAAGTATACAGAGCTTTCAATTTAAAAACTAATACCATTGAAGAAATAATGCATGTATCTTTTGATGAAAATTCCAAAGATTTTGTTCAAATAAATGATGAAGATGATTTATTTACTTTAAATAATGAATCAAATAAAACAAATTGTGAAACTGTTCATCCTAATAAAAGGATCAGGCTTTTAAAAGATCATCCTGTAGAAAATATACTAGGAAATATTAAATCTACTGTCAGAAATAGCAATCAATTAAACAAGATGAGTAATGTAGCTTTTAAATCAACTATTGAACCCAAAAATCCAAAGGAAGCATCATCCGATGATTCATGGATTCTTTCTATGCAAGAAGAACTGAATCAATTCACAAGAAATGATGTATGAAACTTGTTCTTAGATCTAAGGACAAAACTATAATAGGAACTAAATAGGTTTATTAAAATAAAATGAAAAAACAAGGTGAGGTCATTAGAAATAGAGCTCAGTTAAGTCACGTAAGGTTATTGTCAAGAAGAAGGAACAGACTATGATGAAACCTTTGCACCCGTGGCAAGATTAGAAGCCGTTAGAATACTACTTGCTTTCGCAAACCACAAGAATTTCAAATTATTTAAATGGTGTCAAAAGTGCATTTTTAAATGCTTTTGTTAAAGAAGATGTTTATGTTGAACGACCCCCATTTTTGAAGAAGAAAAGTTTCCAAATCATGCTTACAAATAAAAGAAAGCTTTATATGGTCTGAAACAAGCTTCTAGAGCCTGGTATGATAGACTAAGATCTTGCCTATTACTGTCAAATTTCGAAATTGGTAAAGAAGATAATACTCTTTTTATTAAAAGAAACAAAAATGATATTCAATTAGTATTGATATATGTAGGTGATATAATTTTTGGATCAACAAACAATGAAATGAACAAGGAGTTTTATGAAATAACGACAAAAGAGTTTGAGATGAGTCATATGGGTGAACTTACTTTCTTTTTAGGATTGCAAATAAAATAATTAGATAGTGGTATTTTCATTAGTTAAGAAAAGTATGCTATGGATCTAGTTAATAAATTTTGTTTGACCACTGTGGGTGCAAAACTCACTCCTATGGCAACCAATGAAGCAGTGAATAAAGAAGACATGTCAAAAGATGTCGATCAAAAACTATATAGGGGAATGATTGGATTGCTACTCTATATAACTATAAGTAGGCCTGACATCATGCATAGTGTCTGTCTCTGTGCAAGATACCAATCGCAACCCAAAGAGACCTATTTAAAAGCTATTAAACGTATACTAAGATATGTTAAATACACTTTAGACTATGACCTATTTTACCCTAAAAATGAATCATTTGAATTAATCTCATATTGTGATGCCGATTATGCTGGTTGTAAGTCAGACCGAAAAAGTACAAGTGGAACTCGACACTTTTTAGGACATTCTCTGGTTTCCTGGTTTAGTAGAAAGCAAAATACTATCTTACTATCAACAACTGAAGCAGAATATATCTCTGCTGCTTTGGTTTTTCTCAAGTTGTCTATATGCAGCTGATCCTAAAGGATTTTGGATTAAATATTTCAAAATCACCAATTTATTGCGACAATACAAGTGCAATAAATTTATCCAAAAATCCTACTCATCCTGCCAGAACTAAATATATTGACATCAGACATCATTTTCTCGGAGATAATATAAGTAAAGAGATTATTTCTCTTGAATTTATCAACATCGAGAATCAAATAGCTGATATTCTTTCCAAACCGTCGAATCAATCAACCTTTACTAAATTTAAAAGAGAACTAGGTATTTTTTTTATAACTAAGATATAGAATACAGATATAGTAACATATATATTTAAATAAACAAAGAAAAATAAAATCGTCAAAATTTCCATAAGGATATCGACATACCCCTACCCCCTACGTCGACATATAATGGTGAAATTTGAAATTTTGATTTTCCCTCTAAAATCTTTTTAGTGGTTATGTAAACCACAATATTTCGAAATCTTCTATCTTCTCTCTTCATTTTCTCTGTAAAAACTTCTAAGAATATAAAATAATGGTCTCCTCTCCTAAATCGAACCAAAATGCACCATTTTCTTTCCCTTCTCCTAATACTGGTCTATTTCAACAAACTACACTGGTCCGAGTCATGAAGATAGAGGAAACTTTGAAGGACTCTATACAAATAATGACTAGGTTGCAAGTCATGCAAATAAAGATGCCTAAGTAACAAGAGAAACATGGCAAAATCCTTAGAAATTTGCAAAAATTCTAATGGATAATCATGCGGATCGGATCGTGATTTAAGATAACTCCTCTAATGTTCATATTTATAATCCATTACAGGAAGATGACGAAGAAGATGAAGTGCAAATGGACAAAGACTATAATGTTATTTGCGTTGGAGAAGTTTGTTTTGATAAAGATGGTAATTTGGTCAAAAAACGTGAAAATTTTGTCTCCACTACCCATATTGTTTGATTCACAAGTATTAGTCCATTACCCACACGTTTCGCTTAGTTATACTTCATTATTAGTATTTGGTTCCATAGTATTAGTTTAAGGGGTAGTTATGTAGTTTAGGATTAGTTTTTATCGATGACAAAGGGGGAGAATTATAAAATAGGTTAGATAGACTTAGATTAAGGGGCGGTTGTTGGAATAAGGGGGAGTCAGAGTAGAACTAGAGTTTGGTGCAGTATGTTTTATAAACATAGGTTGTCATCATCAAAAAGGGGGATTGTTAGTTCCTGAGATGATGGTTTTGAGGACAACAACCTTATGACTTGTTATAAAATATAAATACTAATATTCTTGTCTATATATATGTATATGCAGGATATATATATATATATATATATATATATATATATATATATATATATATATATATATACAGGCACTGAGAATGAAGACTGTACAGTATACAGATTCAAGATCGACGAATTCAAGACTGAAGAAATCAAGACTGAAGACTCATGAGTATCAAGAGTTCAAGATATCAAGATTATCAAGAGTTCAAGATATCAAGATAAGTAATAGAGTCAAGATTTATGTTAAAACTTCATAATAGCACTAAAATCTTTATTTGGGTTTTAATTGTGGAATGGAATCCACCTTCTCGCTTTAATAGAGGGACGGAACCCACGACCTCTTTAGTGGGATGGGCCACGACCTTCTCTAGTGGAATGGAATCCACCAAATTTTCAAAACAATTCATTTTAAATATTTTTCCACAAACTTTTTAAAGCCTTCTCTCTCGGTTTGAATATTTTAGCTTTAAACTATTTTTACTATCGTTTATATTTTGATTTCAAAATCTTCTCTTATTTATAAACTATCTCCCGGTTTTAATATTATAGCCTTTAAATCTCAAAAATGTATTTTATACTTAATTTTAAATATTACTTTTATATTAAATATTACATATTTTTAAGATTATTTTTTATATATCTTTTGCAAGTTTAAACTATGTTCAACTACAAATTTTAGAAATTGTTTTGACAAGTTTTATAATAGACATCATTTTAAAAACAAAATCAATTTTCAAAATACACATAGGCATGTCAACATAGCCCATCCCCCTATGTCGACATGGTAGAGGTAGAAATTTAAATTTCAAATTGAAGTGTCTATTCGTCATAACCTTTCATGAATGGACGTGACTGTTGTTCTTCTATAAATACCATTTGTTTTCAACGAATTTTAAGTTATTTTTTCTTCATTTCTTCACTCCTTCTTCTCCTCTCAATAATTCTCTTATATTGTAATAAAACTCTATTGAAATCCTGAGTGAATCAAACTCAATCATCTCTAGTTTGATTCTCTTCCACTCTCTCTCAATGATTTAAGTGCTATTCGGAGTTATAGGATCAATTGTAATCAAAGATCGAAAGATCGAAGTCTATCGAGTCTCTCTCTATCAAAGTGTGATTAGAAACGACACGATTGTGGCCCATATATCAATTGGGTGTGACTATAGCCCGTAAATCAATTAGATGAACTTGTAGCCTGGTTAAATCAAGAGAGTGTGGCCTAGAGTTGAAGGCAAAAGGGTGTATCTCGTAGCCTTGAAATCGAGGTTGTAATATTGACATTATATTCGAAAAGAAATATTCATAAGAAATTGTGTGGGACTAGATGTTGGGTAACTCCGACCTAGTATAAAATTCCAATTTGTTCTTTCCTTTACTGCTTTTTATTTACTATTTGCATCTGTGTCTGATTCTGTGACTGTCTTTGTGTATTGCATCTGTCTGTGTTTAATTTTAAAAGATTTCAAAAATCCCATAAAATCCATTAAACACTATTCACCCCCTTCTAGTGTTAATCCGGCCTTAAGATACGTAATCCACATTTCCTATATCCTCTTCGGATTTCGAATGATCTCTTGATTGTTTTCCGCTTTTTATGGATTTTAAACTTCTTGGTGGGTTTTGTGATAATTTATGGATTTCATATTTCTTATTTCCTTATAGGTCTCTTATTGAATTCTTAACTTTGAATTTTGTGGTGATTTGTGAATTTTTCATTGGATTTGAAATTAGATTTTAGTGCAAAATCCGCACAACACCAAGTGGCATCATATTATTAAACTACTTACTACTCTTTCACTAAATGGAAATTACTAACTAATAGTATATGTATGAAAAGAAAGTTATCTTGATAGGACAAGATAAGGCCAACAACAAGCACAAAATTGGTATCAACGGGTTGGAGATGTTCAACTTATGAAGAGGAACTGCCTAGAGTACATGGTTGACTTTCACCAAAGGTTCATTTATTTGAGTCAAAGTTTGTAAATCAGGTGATATAATTCCATATTTTCGATAAAAGAAATTTAATCATGTATATATGTCAGAACACTTTGTTCAAAAATGCTACTAAACAACATCTTTAATATTAACTTCATAAGTTTAAGAGTAGTCATTAAGGTCTCATAACGAGGTTACAATCTTAATAAAGGTTAGTATCTATTTCCTGGGATATAAAGAAGGAATTTCCTTGGAATTTTTATCCTAAAGAACAAAAGCTTCTTTCATCCAAGGGCGGCTAAATGTTATCCATAAAATATCCTCAGGAATAAAAGTATGAAAGAAGGAACAAAAGAGTGTTGATGAGAAATGGAAAGGATCAAGATAGTCTAGTTAAACATATCTTTTGATAAGGATGTAGCAGCGCCAACTGTATCTTTTGAGTAGGACAAAGTGATGTTTCGACTGTGTCAAAAGAGAGCTTTCGACAAGGTCGGAGGCTGCTTTTTGAAGGCAGTAGCAGGCATGTTAACAACATCTAAATCATTCAAAATGACATTTCTCGAAGGCAAACTCAAAGCCTTTTAGGGTGTTTCAACACATTCAAAGCTAAAAGAGGACATGTTCCAACAGCGTCGAAGGCAAACTCCCAAGTTAACTTATATAGCACATCAACACTCAAGACAATAGCGCATCGTAAACTCTTCAACGAGCTTGATAGTTATCAAGCAGTACCTATCGACGAAGTCGAAAAGAAACAAAGTAAAAGAGATACCCAACTTTAAGCAACAACAGAAGAATAACCAAAACCTTTTCGACCAATTCGAAAGATATGGCTCAGGAGACATTAACGAAAGCAGGAAGGCTAATCTTTCGACCACGTTGAAGGCTTGAAGTCGAAAGGGACTCAGCCCACACCTATAAATATGACCCTAGAGGTCAGTTGTAGGGGATCTGATTTCTTTACTTCTCACTTTTATTCTTCTCAAACTAGTAAACCCTAACTCTAAAATCAGATAGGGGGTTTGGTCAATTGGTACAATTAGGTTTAATAAAAGAAGATTGTTATAATCTCGTTTACTTAGCAGCAAAAATTTCCTTATCTTTCATAGATATGTCAACTTGCGGTTGAGTTAATCGAAAGGATCCCTTTCTATCAAGTCGAAACCTAATGTTTTCCTAGTTCATGTAAGCTTTAGCTATAATCTACTAGATTGCAAGTGTTATCCCTTTTGATAGTGTTGAAACCTTGTGAACTCTACTATTTCTAGAGACCCTTAAATTTCAACCCAAACACTCACCTCTGTGTTGAAGGGCTGTTTCGACAGGGTTCTCAATCAACAAATTCAAAAGGATTTTCCAAGAAGAAAACCCCCATATCGATTGTGTCAAATGCAATCTCTACTAACTCCAAAGGAAGTTTCGAAAGCGTTGCCCATAACCAAACTTGAAACTTAAGTTGTTGACATGTTTTCTTGTCAATACCTATCGAGATAAAGGAGTTAAACTGCAACTTGTGCACTTAGAAGGAAAGAGTTTTATTAGACCAAGCAGTTTGCCTTGGGATGCAATCATAGAATTCATGAAGATACCAGATGGTTCGTTAAGGTTATACATCGATTATTGTAAGTTGAATGAAAAGGCGATAAAGAACCGATATCCTTTGTCGAGAATTGATTATTTATTTGATCAGTTGAGTGGAGCCAAAGCATTTTTCTAGTTGGATTTGGTGATAGGGTTCCATTAATAAAGACTTGCAGAGGATAGTACTCCATTAAAGGAATTTCAAACGATGCATGGCTCGTACGAGTAGTTGGTGATGCCATTCAAACTTACTAACGCGCCAACTTTCTTAATGGATTTGATAAACCAGATTTTCCAAAAGCATTTGGATAAATTCGTATTGGTGTTCATTGATGACATTTTGGTATATTCAAAGGACAAAAGAGATCATGAGATTCATCTTTGAATAGTGCTTAAGACGTTGAGGCAGCATCAAGTTTCTAAAATGTCATTTCTAGAAGAAAGAAGTGAGCTTTCTTAGTTATGTAGTTTCAAAGAAAGCGTTGTCACTCGATCCAGCTAAGATCGAAGCTTTCAACGATTGGAAAAGGTCCAAGATGGTGATCGAGATGATAAATTTTCTTAGATTAACTGGCTATTACTGAAGATTTATCAAGGATTTATTGCGGATAACAACGCCTTTGACTAAGCTAAATGTAACAGCCCGCAAATCCGTACACCTTGAGTCAACACTATTCTACCTAAATCAACTCAAGTTGTACAGAAATACGAACCATTTGGGTTAAAGAAGAAGAGGTAGAAGAAGAAAATAGAAATCAACAACAGAATCTAACCATCGCAGCAGAATAAAATATAATAGATAATAAATAATCTTTACTCAAAGATCAAATATATCAGTTTATATATTACATCATCAGAGTACATCAATCACAGCTCCACATCTATATCATACAAATGGAAACACAATAACTCAACACGGCGGAGTATGTATATATAAACAAGTATGGGAGTACGTATCGCCATCCAGCTCGTCTCCTGAGCTCCACAACATCATATCCTGTATCCTATAATACTCGGTCTGACCCGAGCATTACCGTTAAATAACACCCGAGTCAGTCTGGAATACCAGCGTGAGAAAATCACACCCAATTGATTATTAAAGCTTCAAAAATCCTTTGAAAACAAAAGCATCTTGTAAGACCACGCCACAAATAAACATGTCGGTTTTTACCGTACGATAGCTAAAACATTTTTATTAAAGTCCTCTGATATTATAATAGTGTCTATAGAAAGTAAAATAGAATCTAGCTGAAATGCTTGCATCTCACGTTTCAGCAAAAGTTGGGCACAATCAAAACCGTACGGACGCGTAGGGAAAATGGATTCTAACTAATGGCTAGGCACTGGGGTACCACCTGTCATAGTACCAGGTCTAGATCAGCGTACCGAGGAGCCACCCGAACTCCCCTACAACACAAGACCGGAACCATCCCTTATTAGACAGTCTCAAGCAAGATCACCCCACGGTTGGGATCAGCAACCGCCCACTAAGCCGAAATAAAAGGGACATCTAGACAGGGATGACCTCACCCTCCAGTGGGGGCTACCCACGAAGCCTTGCTACATAACCCCTGATTTTCAACCATTCCCATTTGATGAGGCTTGAGGCTAAGCGTTACCTTTATAGAACAAATCCCTTAGAATTCCCATCGTCCACCTGACAATGTTTCGCAAGCATTCTTCCATACAAGTCTGTCCCGCGACAGAACCGAAGGCACTATTCCTACTATATCTGTAACAACCCGGTATTTGCATCAATTAATAATTGACATTTTGACGATTAATATTCTTGCAAATTTCCATTTGAAGTTTTTTTAAATTTTGAATTTGAAATTCTTTTATAAATTGTTGAAAAGCTTGATGGGCCTTAAAATAAATTCTCGGCCCACGATTCCTTTTTTTTATTTCAACCGGTCCCCCTCTTCCCCCTTTTCATTCGAAACCCTACATCATAATCGAACGAAGAAAAATAAATGGCGGCCTCTCTCGTTCTTCCTCAAGTTCGAACGGCTTCCCCCAACTTCCACTGCTTCCCCTTTGATTCCGGAACGAGGGTCGCGTTCGTCTTCGCTTCAGGCCAAGGTGAGTGGTCCTCCGCTCACTCTAATTCAAGTCGATTTAATGATTTCTGGCTCGTTTAAATTCGTGATTTTGGTTGCTTGATTAATTGATTCCCACGGTATAAAAATTGGACTGTTGTGATGATGATTTTCGGGTTCACTTGTTTCGAATTTCTGGCAATTGATTTTTATGTAAATGTCGACATTTGCTCGACCTAATACTGTTAAGCTTTGTTCGTACCTACCACCATCGTTGCATTGATGTTATGCTTTCGGCCATTTGAGTTGTTTAGATGCCTGTGATGATTTTCGACTTTGTCAATTCGTATTCAATTGTTTGAGTTGTCGATTCATTTTTCTTGCAGTCCGTTTGAAGTTGTTTTATTTGACTTTGGCTATTTTGCTTACCGCCTCTGGTGGCACTATCGACTTCGTTCGATTTCACCTGCTGTTCAATGAATGCGACCACTTTGTTGGATTTTTGGATTCACTGATCATTATGACTTTGATTTTTGTGGCCTCGGTGTGCTTGGCTCTGACCATTCGCGTTCACCCTGGTAGTATACTTGACTTGTTGTTTTACATGATGTTTCTTTTTGACTCGACGATGAACTTGTCTTCAGCAAGTGAGTTGAACTGGCTTTGACTTGTTTGATTTTCGTTCGTCTGGAATTAAGTGAATTTGCATTGTCACTGCTAGTATTACTTCGACATTTAACAGTTACTTTGAATTCTCTATTGACTTTGGAAATTATTATCTCTGACTCTATTGGATTGTAGCCTTAGTCCAAGAGTTTCTCTTGTGACATGCCTGATTTTAGTTACATGATATTATTTATAAAAAAAAACCCTTGTTAGTGCAATATCCGTTACTGTTAGATCATTGTGTCCATTGTGTTGTCTGGCCTTTTTATCTGTGCAGTCTTCTCTGGGGCACTTACTCATTTGAGTTTGTACTGCTTCGGGTTGCCCTTGCTCTTCCACTATTCACTTCGAGCATGGGTTGCTCTGTCCAGTTTAATGCATTCATATAGTAGCTGGATTTGGTCAAGTTGCTTGATTCACTGTTGAATTCAGTTGCTTGATGTATTCGAGTTAGTGTTGTCCCATCTGTTCATCACTATATATTTAAAAATATTTGTGCATATGTAAATATATACATATGTATGTGTGTATGAATAAATTGGTGGATTGGCTTGAATTGCAATCTTGTAGTCATCATGTATGCCTGGTCTCATTTTCATGTTACCGGTATCATGTATCACTTTGGTTGGTCTGCACCCATTTCTCTTCATTGCTGGTGTGTATACCTACATTTATGTAGCATGTTATTGCAATGTTGTGCACTTCATATTGTTTAACCTTTTGGACATACATGTTGAGGCTGTTGTTTATTTGCTGTCATGTTCAAATTTACCATTTGCCTCTGTGTTGCATTGAACTGTGTTTCACTGTCTTGCTTGCTGAGGCAGCTCTGTCCACTGTTTCATTTTGTGTACACTACCTTATTTAGTTCACCTGAACTTTGAACCGATCCAATGTGATGTTAAATACCTTTGTAATTGCTGTCACAATTGTTGGCACTGCTAACATAACATATGTGCACTTATAAGTGTCCTCATGTGTATACCTGAATCTGGTATAACTCGAGCATTCCCTCTTCACTGCATATGTTTTGAGTCACTGTTGCATTCATTAGACTTTGCATTTGTTTGCATTTATATGCATTCTTGTAGACTTTGATTATCCTATATGCTTGCTGTCGGTTTTGGTGCATTTTGCCTCTGTTGCTCGAGTATATGAAGAGTTTCATTTATTTTGGCCATATCTCTCTCTTGCTGTCACCTTATTCCACTGTGTCTTCATGTTGGTACCACTGCCATTATTTGTTTGTTAGCACTGTTTCATCATGTCACTGCCATGTGCATTTGGATTTCTTTTCGAAGTCACTTGAGTTGAATCCGGTATTTCGGGTTTGACCTCGTGCCCAGTTGTGTACATCATCACCGTAGTGGCAAGGCAGTGCACGCAAGCGTGAACTGCAGCCACACGGTATGGCGTGTATAATATTCTATTTGTTTTGACTTGTGGATCTTTTGGCGTATTCCATATTTCATAGTGGCGAGGCAGTGCACGCGTGCATGTACTGCAGCCCTACTTGAATTAATATTTTAATTGATATTTCAATGGTTTGAACTGTTCTGTTTATTTCAATTCAATATTCTGAATTGCATTCTGATTTGGTTTAATTACTGTCGTCTATTCATTATTTGATTATTATTGCTTCTGTGCACTAATAACTGAGTTTGAATTAGACTGACCCGAGTATTATTTTCTTTTGCATTTAATACTCGGGTCAGACCGAGTATTTCAGGTTGTAGATATTCTGCTTTGGGTTGCTGCTAGAGCTATGAAGTTCTTTCATATCTTTTGGAGTAGTCGTCGTTATTTGTAGTAGTCTGTATGATTGTATAGGAAGATATGTATTCATGTATATTATATACGTTAATGTACTTGTATATGTAACTTCCTGAGTCGACTGTTGTAGTTGTATCATATGTACCGCGTCAAATGTATTGTAACTGACATCAGTTATTGTATATATGAGAATTTCTGTTTTATCCATGTTCCGCATTTATATTTATCTGTGTTATTATTTTATATTTACTGTTCTAAACTATTATGAACCATCGTAGTTCGTTTTATACTAGAATTGGGGTATTTCGATGGGAGAAAATAAATCAGAGATGAAAAATGAAAGAATATATATATATATATATATATATATATATATATATATCACTCCTATCGAGATAACCAATACTAGTGTAAGGCCAACTATTGATGGCCGCTCCTCAACAGCCTTATTCTCCGTGCTAGTTGACAGCACTACATCGTAGTGTTCTTGGCTAGCGTGGGTATAGAGGTGGGGCGTCACAGCTTGGTATCAAAGCCTGGAGTTTAGAACAAATATAAAACATAACTTAGATAGTACATGTGTTACAACTGTTTGTCGACGTTTTATCTCTCATATTTGCATATGATTATCTTTGATTGTTAGGTATGAATTCCTAACGCTTATTCATATGCATTTGATTTTGATTCTTGTGTTTTCGGCTTTGATTTGGTTTAGCCGATGATTGATTTTTGTTCGAATCTCAGCGATTCCGAACTTGATATTTTATGTTTTCCTCGGATTGATTTCCATTCGACTTCGGTCACTTTGTTTTGAGAAATTTCTAAATTCTTGATTTCCAAGACTCTGACTTGGTTTGCCGTTGAGTCCTTTGATGATGATGTTGAATCGTTTTGTACTCTATTATGGCCATTAATTGTTGACTTCGGCATTGACTTGATTTTTATTTTTGTTGAAGTCATTTATGCATTTATGCTCGTTTTGTTTCGTTATTCCATTTGTCAATCGATTCTTCTTTTTCGATTAGTTGTTGTCATCTTTGTCGACTTTTAAAACTTCTATTTCTGGAATTTTTGGATATTCCTACTTTGATGGATTTAAGAATCGAATTCTTTGGATTTTATTCACGTCTTCGAATGTGAATTTTAGTGAATTGATTTGGTTTCCAAATTTAATCGATTCTTGTTAATTCCCCGATTTGTTGCTATCATTTATTAGCAACTTTGATAACATTTTCTTCGGAACTTTTGTGAACATACCTTTTGATGGATACAGTATCGATTTCTTTGGATTCTATTCACATATTTGCATGTGAATTCTTGTGATTGATTGTTCCTACGATCATTTTTGTGATTTGTCACTTTAGAAATATAAATGTTTCAATACCAGTAGTAAATATCAAAACTCTTTTATCAAAATGTTTTTAACTCTATTTTTAATATCAAACTCTTTTCCTAAACCGTTTTCCAATCTATTAGTATATACAAACCTTTATTTCACTCGTATGAGAAATCTAATTAAACGGCTTAGCAAAACAAGTGGTATGAAACGCTTGCGTTTACTTCGTCGGTTAATTTTTTGACTTGTTCGATTGAACCACTTGTGACATTTTTCTAGTGAAGATCTACAATTTGTTCGTAAATATTTAAGTTAAGCTAGTGGTTATGGGACATGAAGCTAAACTTTTATATTCACTAGCTTAGTGTAATTGACACTTCTCGTTGATCTTGATGATCGCTTTATGAATTAGACTAGCAATTGCGCGATGTCTCTTTCATTGCAAGGTTAGACTAGACACCACTTGTGTGATTCCACTCACGCATACCTTTTTGCTTTTTGGTTAGTCTTGACCTCAATCTGTGTGATTCCATTCACACATGCTTAGTGTAATTGACACTCCTCGTTGATCATGATGATCATTCTGATGGTCAGACTAGACACCACTTGTGTGATTCCATTCACACATACCTTTCTGCTTTTTGGTTAGTCTTGACCTCAATCTGTGTGATTCCATTCATACATGTGGGGTAGCTCCCCTTGGTCTTCGGACCGTCATGTGATAGGCCTCTTTCCCTTTTTCTGTGATTTCTAGATTCCTTATGTTGATTTCTGGAAATTTTATGCTTCACCTATTTTTGTGCATTGGTGAATTCATATGTTATTAATTTGTCATGAGTACAAATTTGGGGTATGATACCTCTTTGGATCTTTGAGAAGATTCTTGTGATATTGATTATCTCTTATCGGTTGATCTCCTGTTGATCATTATTTGTATACTTATAGTTGTATGTCAGTATAGATATTTCATATTTATGCCATACCTCTTATCGGTTGATCTCCTGTTGATCATTATTTACATACTTATAGTAGTATGTCATTATGGATATTTTATGTTATGCCATATCTTTTATTCTATTTCATACTCCGTTCGAGTTTTCATACTCCGTTTGAGTTTTCATACTCCGTTCGAGTTTTCATACTCCGTTCGAGTTTTCATACTCCGTTCGAGTTTTCATACTCCCGTTCGAGTTTTCATACTTTCATCTTGTGATTTCTGGATTTCTTGTGATGATTTCTAGAATTTGTGCTTCACCAATTTTCGTGATTTCTATTGATAAGTTTTATCAATTCTTGTGCATTGGTGAATTCGTGTGTTATTGACTTGTTATGAATACAAGTTTAGGGTATGATATCCTTTTCTATCTTTGAAAAGATTCCTGCGACATTTTCGATAAATGAAAATTCATTGGTATTATATTTTGATGCCAATTATTTCGATGAAATTTTGACGTATGTCGAAGTTGCTACGGATGTTGCTGCTTTAATCACGTGTTTTAAAAATTGTTTTAAATATAAATCAAAATTGTTATCAAAATTTTCACGATTTGCGCTTTCAAAAGAATGAGGAAGCGAATTAAACATTTCAGTAAAATCGAGGACTATGACCCCTGATTCGCTTAATTCTGGACTTGTTCGTTTGAGAATGTAAATTATTATTATTATTATTATTTATAAAATAAATGAAAATTGTTTTCAGAAGTTTTACAGTTTACGCTTTCAAAAGAATGAGGAAGCGATTTAAACGTTTCAGGAAAATCGAGGACTATGACCCCTTTCTTTTACTAATTCACTTAATTCCGGACTTGTCCGTTTGAGAATGTGAAATGTTATTTTTAAAATACACCATTTTGCACTTTCAAGGAAACGATGAAGTGAATTAAACGATTTAGTAAAACTCGTGGTTATGGGTCATGTGCGTTTGCTATTTCGGTTAATTTCGGACTCGTTAATTGAAAATTTGTGATTTCTGATTATCGTTTGTGATAATCAGATATTTGCTGTATCTGATTATCGCTTGTGATAATCAGATATTTGAGATTTAATTATCGTTTGTGATAATTAAACATTTGCGATTTGAGATTTGATTATCAATTGTGATAATTAAATATTTGTGATTTGAAATTTGATTACCGTTGTGGTAATTTCTGATTATCGTTTTGATAATTGGATGTTTATGATTTCTGATTTATCGTTTTTGCTAATCAGATATTTATTGTATCTGATTATCGCTTGTGATAATCAGATATTTGAGATTTAATTATCGTTTGTGATAATTAAACATTTGCGATTTGAGATTTGATTATCAATTGTGATAATTAGATATTTGTGATTTGAAATTTGATTACCGTTGTGGTAATTTCTGATTATCGTTTTGATAATTGGATGTTTATGATTTCTGATTTATCGTTTTTGATAATCAGATATTTATTGTTTCTAATTATCGTTTGTGATAATTAGATATTTGTGGTTTGATTATCGTTTGTGATAATTAAACATTTGCGATTTGAGATTTGATTATCAATTGTGATAATTAAATATTTGTGATTTGAAATTTGATTTCCGTTGTGGTAATTTCTGATTATCGTTTTGATAATTGGATGTTTATGATTTCTGATTTATCGTTTTTGATAATCAGATATTTATTGTTTCTAATTATCGTTTGTGATAATTAGATATTTGTGGTTTGATTATCGTTTGTGATAATTAAAAATTTGCGATTTGAGATTTGATTATCAATTGTGATAATTAAATATTTGTGATTTAAGATTGATTTACGATTTTGATAATCGAATACTTGTTGATTTGATTATCGTTTTTGATAATCGAATATTTGTGATTTGAGATTTCTGAATTATCTATTGATAATTAGATTTTGTTGGTAATTTGTGAATTTCTTTTATGAAATTAAAAGATTTCTTTGCCGTTTATATTGTACTACACCGGTGTACCGACTCAATTTTCTGCTATTCATGATGTTTTCCACGTCTTCCAATTACGAAAATGCCTTAGGGATTTCCGATTTCTATTCTTGAGCAACCATATATTCACATCATTGCTTCGGGGGTGTAGCACCTTCGAAATAAAGATGTTTCTCTTGTGGAGATTCTCAATGGTTCTCAAATTCTATGGATTTCTCTTAGGAATCCAGAGAATTCATCGAGCAAACACGTCCAGGCTTTCTCTTTCACGCTCTATACGGTGAACTTTCTATTTCTAATTTCTTCATCTTGTGATGATGTTCTTTATGGTTGTCACCATTTGTCCATTTATTCCTTATGATTGCGAGGACGCAATTTCTTTAACGAGGGGAGTCTGTAACAACCCGGTATTTGCATCAATTAATAATTGACATTTTGACGATTAATATTCTTGCAAATTTCCATTTGAAGTTTTTTTAAATTTTGAATTTGAAATTCTTTTATAAATTGTTGAAAAGTTTGATGGGCCTTAAAATAAATTCTCGGCCCACGATTCCTTTTTTTTATTTCAACCGGTCCCCCTCTTCCCCCTTTTCATTCGAAACCCTACATCATAATCGAACTAAGAAAAATAAATGGCGGCCTCTCTCGTTCTTCCTCAAGTTCGAACGGCTTCCCCCAACTTCCACTGCGTCCCCTTTGATTCTGGAATGAGGGTCGCGTTCGTCTTCGCTTCAGGCCAAGGTGAGTGGTCCTCCGCTCACATCCAATTCAAGTTGATTTAATGATTTCTGGCTCGTTTAAATTCGTGATTTTGGTTGCTTGATTAATTGATTCCCACGGTATAAAAATTGGACTGTTGTGATGATGATTTTCGGGTTCACTTGTTTCGAATTTCTGGCAATTGATTTTTATGTAAATGTCGACATTTGCTCGACCTAATACTGTTAAGCTTTGTTCGTACCTACCACCATCGTTGCATTGATGTTATGCTTTCGGCCATTTGAGTTGTTTAGATGCCTGTGATGATTTTCGACTTTGTCAATTCGTATTCAATTGTTTGAGTTGTCGATTCATTTTTCTTGCAGTCCGTTTGAAGTTGTTTTATTTGACTTTGGCTATTTTGCTTACCGCCTCTGGTGGCACTATCGACTTCGTTCGATTTCACCTGCTGTTCAATGAATGCGACCACTTTGTTGGATTTTTGGATTCACTGATCATTATGACTTTGATTTTTGTGGCCTCGGTGTGCTTGGCTCTGACCATTCGCGTTCACCCTGGTAGTATACTTGACTTGTTGTTTTACATGATGTTTCTTTTTGACTCGACGATGAACTTGTCTTCGGCAAGTGAGTTGAACTGGCTTTGACTTGTTTGATTTTCGTTCATCTGGAATTAAGTGAATTTGCATTGTCACTGCTAGTATTACTTCGACATTTAACAGTTACTTTGAATTCTCTATTGACTTTGGAAATTATTATCTCTGACTCTATTGGATTGTAGCCTTAGTCCAAGAGTTTCTCTTGTGACATGCCTGATTTTAGTTACATGATATTATTTATAAAAAAAAACCCTTGTTAGTGCAATATCGGTTACTGTTAGATCATTGTGTACATTGTGTTGTCTGGCCTTTTTATCTGTGCAGTCTTCTCTGGGGCACTTACTCATTTGAGTTTGTACTGCTTCGGGTTGCCCTTGCTCTTCCACTATTCACTTCGAGCATGGGTTGCTCTGTCCAGTTTAATGCATTCATATAGTAGCTGGATTTGGTCGAGTTGCTTGATTCACTGTTGAATTCAGTTGCTTGATGTATTCGAGTTAGTGTTGTCCCATCTGTTCATCACTATATATTTAAAAATATTTGTGCATATGTAAATATATACATATGTATGTGTGTATGAATAAATTGGTGGATTGGCTAGAATTGCAATCTTGTAGTCATCATGTATGCCTGGTCTCATTTTCATGTTACCGGTATCATGTATCACTTTGGTTGGTTTGCACCCATTTCTCTTCATTGCTGGTGTGTATACCTACATTTATGTAGCATGTTATTGCAATGTTGTGCACTTCATATTGTTTAACCTTTTGGACATACATGTTGAGGCTGTTGTTTATTTGCTGTCATGTTCAAATTTACCATTTACCTCTGTGTTGCATTGAACTGTGTTTCACTGTCTTGCTTGCTGAGGCAGCTCTGTCCACTGTTTCATTTTGTGTACACTACCTTATTTAGTTCACCTGAACTTTGAACCGATCCAATGTGATGTTAAATACCTTTGTAATTGTTGTCACAATTGTTGGCACTGCTAACATAACATATGTGCACTTATAAGTGTCCTCATGTGTATACCTGAATCTGGTATAACTCGAGCATTCCCTCTTCACTGCATATGTTTTGAGTCACTGTTGCATTCATTAGACTTTGCATTTGTTTGCATGTATATGCATTCTTATAGACTTTGATTATCCTATATGCTTGCTGTCGGTTTTGGTGCATTTTGCCTCTGTTGCTCGAGTATATGAGCAGTTTCATATATTTTGGCCATATCTCTCTCTTGCTGTCACCTTATTCCACTGTGTCTTCATGTTGGTACCACTGCCATTATTTGTTTGTTAGCACTGTTTCATCATGTCACTGCCATGTGCATTTGGATTTCTTTTCGAAGTCACTTGAGTTGAATCCGGTATTTCGGGTTTGACCTCGTGCCCGGTTGTGTACATCATCACCGTAGTGGCAAGGCAGTGCACGCAAGCGTGAACTGCAGCCACACGGTATGGCGTGTATAATATTCTATTTGTTTTGACTTGTGGATCTTTTTGCGTATTCCATATTTCGTAGTGGCGAGGCAGTGCACGCGTGCGTGTACTGCAACCCTACTTGAATTAATATTTTAATTGATATTTCAATGGTTTGAACTGTTCTGTTTATTTCAATTCAATATTCTGAATTGCATTCTGATTTGGTTTAATTACTGTCGTCTATTCATTATTTGATTATTATTGCTTCTGTGCACTAATAACTGAGTTTGAATTAGACTGACCCGAGTATTATTTTCTTTTGAATTTAATACTCGGGTCGGACCGAGTATTTCAGGTTGTAGATATTCTGCTTTGGGTTGCTGCTAGAGCTATGAAGTTCTTTCATATCTTTTGGAGTAGTCGTCGTTATTTGTAGTAGTCTGTATGATTGTATAGGAAGATATGTATTCATGTATATTATATACGTTAATGTACTTGTATATGTAACTTCCTGAGTCGACTGTTGTAGTTGTATCATATGTACCGTGTCAAATGTATTGTAACTGACATCAGTTATTGTATATATGAGAATTTCTGTTTTATCTGTGTTCCGCATTTATATTTATCTGTGTTATTATTTTATATTTACTGTTCTAAACTATTATGAACCATCGTAGTTCGTTTTATACTGGAATTGGGGTATTTCGATGGGAGAAAATAAATCAGAGATGAAAAATGAAAGAATATATATATATATATATATCACTCCTATCGAGATAACCAATACTAGTGTAAGGCCAACTATTGATGGCCGCTCCTCAACAGCCTTATTCTCCGTGCTAGTTGACAGCACTACACCGTAGTGTTCTTGGCTAGCATGGGTATAGAGGTGGGGCGTCACAATATCCATTTTGGAAATATCCTCAGGATTAGTAGCAATTAGCCCTTGCACTTCACTGCTCCATCTTCGAATCCAAAATCGTTTTCCCGAAACGTACAAACCGGATCGAAGTGGTTTTCGAGAAATAAATCTCGATCCCGGTCTCTTCGAAACGATCAGCGCATTTGTCCAATATTGATAGTCGGTGATTTAACTATCAATTAATATTCTCAAACAACCATCAACCAATAAATAATTTCCCAAATCATTTATTTATCTCAAAATATGTTTACAAGATATATTGTCACTTTCAATTCCTTTTGAAAACAGTTTCCAAACCATCTTTCTTTTCTCAGAATAAATTCCGATTATTTCCATTTCCACTGGAACCATCAAGCTCAAAACTTTAGATTTTTAAAATAATTTAAAAACACTTTATTGTAAAATATATTTAACATTTAATTTAGAAAAAAATTTACTTTAATACCTAATTTATAATAATACTTTAAACAAAAGACCAAATCATTCTTTAAATAATTATTACGATAATAGATTAAACAAAAATACTTACTTTGGAATTTACTTTTAAACACTTAAGTTAAAACTACTTTAATAATTTACTAAAAATACATATTATATAAACATTTGAAAATAAAGTTACTTAATAAAATATAAAACTAGATTTCTACTTTTTTTTAAAACAAAATACTAAGTTACTTCTTAATAATTACTGCTAAAATAGATTAAAAGAAAACACTTACTTCAGACTTTAAATATTAGAAATAATAAATTTTACAAAAAAAAGCTTGCTTTCTTTAAAAACAACTTTAAAACATTTAATTTATATTTACAAATTTACTTTTAAAAACTTGTACTTGGCCATCCAGAGAAAATTCCAACTTCAAGCACTTAAATCAATTTCCCCAAATTGATTTCCGATTTATTTCATTTGAAATAAGTTTCTTTAATTTCTTAATTCATTTCAAAATTCATTAGTTATGGACTTATTATTAATGTTATTATTTTCCGTTTGATTTTAAACCTTTTAACTGAAATATACAAATTCCAGGCGTTTCCCAATTTCTTCTTTATTCATTCAATAACTTAAATATTAAATATTAAATAAATGTTTTGTTCTATTAAATAATATCATCGAAGTTTCAAACTTCATTAAAATTCTGTTTATTCAAAAGTTCCTTTCCATATACAGAATTTTACTAATTAGCATTTAAAACTACTATTATTCTTATCCAATTTATTCTTAATTTATTTAAATTTTCTGTAATTATTTCACTTACAAATTCCCTTCATTTTATTTCCAAATTCCAATTCTATATATCTTGATAACTTAGTGCACCGGAAAATATTCAGGTAAACCATAACATCCAATATTCCAATTATCAACAATATTCATCACAGAATATAAAATAACCACAACAGAGGGTATTAAATAATTTAAATAAATGTTGAGGGATCCAGTTGGATCCCTCCAACCTGTTTTTCCTGCATCCATAGACGTTAGCACAGTATAATATGCGAATTTCAAATTATACCATACTATCGCACATCAAACAATTCAAACATTCAAACAATTATTTAAATTTAATCATTTAAATTTAAATTAAACTGAGTGAGATTAACTCACCTTTTCATTTTATTAGCATCCATTTGCAATCCAGCTTGCTTCTTTTTGGATGTGGACCTTGAAAAATAATTTATATGATCTATTAATATTCGAAATATAAATCGACCTTTAATTACCATTTTATAATTCAATTAAATTTTAAACTAATCTTCTTGTAATAAAATATATATATATATATTTATTTATTTATTTTTTATAATACTTACTGTAATTATTTTTCTCTAATTACAGTAAACAACAAAATAAATGGCTACCTCAATGTAAAATTCCATTTGTTTCAACCAAATAAAATTTAAATTAAAAGATAAATTTCTTATACCTCACTGGATTCCGAAGCAAAACCCTAGCCTCACCACGTCGCCGCATCGTCTGCCGCTCCACGTCGAGCCAAACCACCTAATCTCGAGCAACGAGGTGATCTGTAATTGATTGCCGAGCCACCCTGTCGCGCGCAACCTTGATTTGATTATTTCCACAACCCCAGAATCGAACGCGACCTCGGCCTATCACCTCGCAAGCATCGGTCGCCGACCGCTTCGTTCGAGCGCCAAGATCTCGAGCTCGGCCACTGATTTGAGGAAGCACGAGCAACACTCGAAATCGACTCGGCCATTTTATTTTGAAACAACTGATTGATTTTTTTTATAAGACGCGAGTTCGATTGAAAAGCTCGGCCATTTTTCAACAGAGGGTTTCGATTGTTTTTTTAGATGAATGACTTGATTTCAATTTGGGTTTTGAACTGGAAGGAGGAAGAGGGCTTCGGCGATTGTTGATTTTTTTAGAACGAAATGATTTCTCCCTCCTTCTCTTTTTTTTCCAGATTTTAAAAGAATGATTCGGCTGATAAAAAGTTGATGCAGAGGATGTTTGCGTGCTGCTGTTAAAAGGGGAAACACGAATATGAAAGGAAGTCGGCTGCGATTTGAACTTCCTTCAGATAAAAATATTTAAATTAGATCGACAATTATCGTCTAAGCGTTTATACCTCGTACGATCACACGTTAATTCCGAAAGCTACAAAATTTGAAATCCGGTAATAACTCAATATTACGGACCCAATGGAACTGGATTCGTCGGATTCCGAGATTGTGCCTCAGAAGGCTATTTTAAATTCAATTTAAATTATTAAATTTTAAAACTGAACAAATCAGTGTTAAATTTGATTTTAAAACTTTTATTTTCTCAACACTATCAATATAAATTTTATAAGCCTTCAAATTATTATTTTTAACAGGCTTAAAATTCCAGATTTCATATTTTACCCAATTTTCAATTATTTAAATTAATAATTTAATTATCCATAATTAGTGATATTCGAATTCGAGTTAAAAATTTACTTTTAAATATTTCAAATCAATTAAATATTTAAATTTAAATTGATTAAAAATTCTGGGTCGTCACATTCCTCCCCCTTAAAAGAATTTCGTCCCCGAAATTACTAGTTAGGAAGAATGATCCAATACCCGTTTACTTTTCCTCAAAACCAAACAATTCAACATCTTACCAACAATCTTTTTATAAAAGACCCATTATATTTCTTATTAACTTTCCAAGCTTTTCCAAAACCTTCTATGGTTTTCAAATAACTTACTTGTTTAACTATTCAAATTATAATTCAAGATCAAGTTTAAAATTTTCAAAATTTCTCAAAAATTTCTAACTCTATAAATTTTCGGAAAATTTTGCCAGCGTCTCCTTTGCGCAACTAGCTCGGTACAACTACAAAATGGCCCTACGGCCTCCCAAATCCAAAAAGAAAACAAAAAGCCAAGTAGCTTGATCAAAATCCCAATCAAATTTCACACCAAATTTAAATACATACCTTTTTGTCAAGCATTTCAAATTTTATCTTCTTGAAATCAAAAACCAATTCTCTTTTCCCTTTTATAGTACCTGCACATCATGCTTAGCACTAATATCCAATCACAACATTCCAAAAACATTTCATCGACTTCCATACCAAATGCCACTATTCATCCAAATATCAACTTAGAATATATTTGCAATATTCAATTTCCAATTAAGAATTGACCATTCCTTACTTAAGTTAACATAAGCATTTTATATGTTTCTTATATTTATTTTCACTTTACCACTTTAGTTTATATCCATTTCTATTCAAATCGATTCTTTCATTTCCATATGAATTCAATTTATCTTTAACTCTGAATATTTAAATTTTATTTGTCATTTATAACTAATTTATGTCATTATTTTAATTAGTTTCATTTACTAACTTATTTCAATTTTCCAGTTTTAAACCGTTTTGTCGTTAACAAAAATTTTCAAAAATTTTCAAAAATTTTCTAACTCCCAAAATTTCTGAAATTTTTTGGCAGAGTCTCCTTTGTACGAAGGTGCTTTTGCAATTTGACAAAAGAGATAAATATATATACATCGACCCACAGGGTCGGAAAAACCAAAAACATTTCATATTTCCTATTTTTATTGCGTAGGCGTACCTTATTTAGCATTTTTAAGTAAGAAGCTTACTATTTTTTAGAAAATAGCACAACCAAATCTAGCCACACGGCTCCCAGGTATCTGTACTTACTCAATTTAAACATGTAAGTGCCAAATATATGAAGTTTAACAACATTTCACTTACTTGCAATAGTTAAACACATGAATTCTAAAAGAAATGTAACTAAACAATGTTAATAAGCAACTTATATGGTTTTTAACACTTACGCATTTGTTTCAACCAATCCATACGCTATTTCATTTAATTTTAATGGTTTACAATACCATTTCTTACCTTCAATTTATTTTAACCCCAAACAAGCTCATAGTCAATTCAATTGATTTCAAAATCAATTCTATTTCACTTTTATCAATTCATAACATCTTATTTACTTCCATTTACATCAAATGACAATTTATTCTATGCAATTTAACGAAATCTATGTGAATAAATAAGTACTTATGTTTTATAACCAATTTAAATGGCTTTCAACTCAATTTATACTTAATTCTATTCCATTTTTAACATTTATTATAATGACCCAGTATTTCAACCATTCGCGTCCGCACATGTCGGACTTGAATTGTTCAAAATACCGCGTTGTAAAAATAAATTTGGCAAAACTCAGAATATACAGTAAATAAATCAAAGAATCACAGACACGGATATCAGAAAACTCGCAGCGGAATTTAAAATACTTAGTGGTTCATGAAGCCACTACAAATAGTCTCAATCAAATAAAAATTACATAGCCTTTAATCCAAATATAGTTTTAAATCATCAGTAGAACAATCCAAATGTCCACTAGTCTTGATTTCATAAATTTAGATAAAGAACTGGAAGGGAAGTTTGCCAGCAGCTTGAAAGTGATCTACGGAAATCCTAGCTCCGGGATGAAAACTGAACTGCAACTCAAGCTGACCCGAGCGTAAAATAAAACATAAACACTCGAGTCAGGACATACATACTTATATAGTGTAAGCTAATTCAAGTGTACTGTAATATATAGCAAGTAACTTAAAGGATGCTTGGGACCGCCCATCCTCTAAGGATCCGTTAAACTATTTACTATGTAGTAATACTTTGCTATTATAATAGTGTCTATTAGTAAAATAAACTTACTTTTAAATAGCGTTAAGGCTTTACATTTTCCACCTTAACACATAATATATTCTCATAGTCTATACAGTACCGTAATCTCCCCCGAAATGGGCGTCGTCAGAGGGCACTCCATAGGTATGGTACAAAACCAAAATCGTATAAGGCTCGCTATGGTAGGTGACAAGGCACAACTATGCCAGGGTAGATATACCAGTTACGCATCCGGACCGATGGAAACGCGTAGCGCGCAGCTACCGCCCACCTCGAACAACACTCCCAAATCAAAGGTGCGCACCAAACAATTACAAAAGTAATAGAATGGCATACGAAGAAATGCGTCCGATCAGATGTGCTATCTCCTTAATCCGTCAATCGCTCTTGTTTTAGCCACCTTATGCCAACTCACGGGAGCCGGGTCCACGTATTTACCTTCAAGGAAATGTCACCACCATCCTACTTCATTCTGGAATCTCCACCGCGTACACGGTTGTTAAAGTGGTTTTCGGTATCGACAGAGAGTATGCCAGACATCCGATCCCGGTCTCTTTAACAACCAAACGTTATTATAACCCGTGGTTACAACTTTTAGAAATGGTATTTAAAAATCAAAATAAGTTTCAAATGCATTTCAATACCATAATATCATTTCAACCATTATTTATTTAAACATCAGTCAGTTTATTTAATATAAAATACCATTTAAATCTATTCAATTTATTTAGGAATTAATTTGCCTTTCAACTCACATTTAAAAGTTAAATTCTTCCATTTAAAACCATTTAAAGTCAATTCCTTATTCTTATTTATTCATATTATATTCCAAAATTTAAGCCTTTTTTTCCAAAGATTATTTCCATAAAATTTTTTAAAACAATCAAAATTCAGTTTCCGTAGCACTTATAAAATGCTACCTAAAGTTATAGGTTAAAACAGTCTATTTACAAAAGACAGCATTTAAGTGCTGTAATTTATTAACTTAATCGTTAAGTTTTAAATTCCCAAAATAAAACTTAATATCAATTATTTTACTTAACTAAAATCTCACTTTTAACAAAAATTCAGAATTTTCCAAAATAAGTTATACTCCAAAATTTTACATAAACATTCATTTATTTAACATTTGACTCATTCAAAAATCATTATAAATAAATAAAAAAAATCCTTCAAATGCATTTAAACCAGAAAATTATAAACTTTCTATTTAAAAATATTTTTTAAAAACATTTCATAAAAATATTATATAAACCACGGGTCTGTATATAGTTTTCTAGCCTAGGTCAAGTGATACAGATATATATCATTTCAATCCGCAATTTACAAAAACCCCGGGTTCTATCATTTCAAACCCGCAATCCCAAGTTACAAATAAATAATTAAACAATTAAATAAATGAACAATGATTATCGTTCAGGCCTATCATTTCAGCCTATAACGATCTCAAATTTACAGGGAACTTACAGTGATGATTTAATCAGTAAATAAGCATTACATAGTATAACTGCAATAATATTACAATAGATAAACAACTCATGAGGTGTCAATTTGAAATGGGGTTTAACATCATACGTTATATCACAGGCAGATAAAATTTAATAAATAATTTACAAATACACTTGTGATAAATCACGGATATATAGGTATGTTTGTCTGGTGAGAAATACTCACCTGAATGCTGCAGAAAGTTTGATTTCCAACGATGGTAACACTTGGAAAAAAAGAAAACGCACAGAAGCACGATCAAACTGATGCAGAGGCTGCGACCAGATTTATATTTTGAAAAGGGAATGAATCAAAACTAAGAAAATTTTTAACCCAAAATTCTCAAAACAAAAGGGAAGGAATGAAAATAAATTCACCCCATAGGCTCGACTACTCCACCACATGGTTAGACTACGTTCACAAAGCTCGGTTCAAAAATTTGCCCGTTACTTACTTTCACCCCTTTTTATTTCTACAAGTGGCGGAAACACTAATAATTTGAATCTAATTCTCGGCACCATAAAAGAATTTTATGCGCATAACGTTGATAATACATATACACTCACAATACTAATTATATGAACACTTCTTCATTAGTACAAAAACCCTCCTACAGCCGATTCTTATATTTGCTTATTCAATTATTATTATTAATTATTTTCCTTCTCTAACTACTGTTGCAACCTAGTTTGGACACTTCTGACCCACACGCATACTTTCTCCTCCATTCATATTATTTTTTATTCTACTCTATTATATTTTGGGCAAAGTTTAAATTTTATTTCTAAATAAATTGGTCAAATTCACTACTGAAAATCTTGAAGGATGGCTAGATGACATAAAACCTTAGTTATCAGTTTATGAAAAAATTTCGTGCAATTTTATTTGGAGGAGAGGCTGACATCAGTGGTAAAGGAGGAGGGCAGGGATATAGTGGTGAAGGAGGAGTCATAGCCTAAGGTGGTGGAGTTTTAGCCTTTGCGTGAACAAAAAAAAAAGAGAGAGAGAAAAATGGAAATAAAGAAGAAGAAAGCAAAGGAGGAAGAAGGAAAAATATAAACATAGGCCATACCTGATGCTGCATGCGAGAAGAAGCTGAGATGAAATGAAAAATTATGTGAGGCTTGAATTTATAGGAGAATATTGGGTTGCTTTGTATGCAAGGAAATGGTAAATGAGATCAGGGAACAAATATATGCAGAGGTTATTGATTTTTCCAGAGGAGATTTTTTTTCCGTGAATTAAGTGTAGATAAATGGTAAGGTAGGATAAATTTCGAAGCTAAAATGCACATTCTTTTTTATTTCTTCTCAGAGGATATTTGCGTGATTTAAGGTGAACAAAAATAGGAAGGAAATAAATTTTTAAATTAACTGCATGGTGGCTTGGATTTACACAAAGAAACAGACAGGAACATTTGTACACGTTTCTTTTCTCCTTTAAAAATTTTGGAAATAATTACGTTTATTAAAAAGAAGAGCCGGTAAAGTTTTGGCAAAGATTTTATGACAAATTTAAACAGATATTGAATGCGTTGATAAATTTTTGGCAAAGATAAAATTTTGAGTTGAACGTGTAAAAGAAGGAAGCTGCATGATTTTCCTTTGATTTTTTAGAAATCTCGTTCTACAGGTGAGGAAATAAATTTCTTTCATTGATTGCAAACGTTTCCAGTGGCAAGCGTTTTATTTTGTAAATGCATTCTTACGTGCACGAATTTAGGAAGAGGAAAAACAAAATATCTAGGAAATATTTGCTCTTGCTTTAAATAAGAAGTAAATGTGACTGGAGTGGAGAAACAGCAAGAATTTATTGCTGAGAATGGTAAAAGGAAATCACAGATTATATACCTGTTAACCAAATGAAGTTGTACGTGGATTTAAAATTTTTATAATCAGCATTGATTTATAAAGAAACGGCAAAGTTTTACTAGACAAAGATTTATACCAAATTTAAAGCAAATTGAATGCGTTGATTTTTATTATCAATACGTTTTCCTATATACGTTATTTATACCATTAAATATCGTACCCTCTTAAATGTGAAATTATTAGTTTATTAATATGCTATAAATTCTTAACATTTATTACTAAATTAAAAAGATAAAACTTTGGTTACATCTCTTTCTGATTCTTATTACCATTAAAAGGCGATTTATTATCCAAATGGACCAAATATTACAAATTTTTAAAGCAAGTATATAATCCAATTTTTATTTAAATTCCAATTAGAGTTATCCTTAAACAAAGTGAAACTTTCATTTATTCTTTAGCATTTTGGAAATGATTTGATCAAATTAAAATATATATAAATTGGGAAGTAAATTTTACTGGAAAGAGAAAAATAAACGTAAGAAATATGGGTAAAGAGAAAAACGCATATGAAATAGGCAAGCAGATAGGAGAATGGATACTGCGCATGACTGAGATTTAGGAGGAAATTGTGTTTTGAAAAAATGCAAGAAATAAATTTTGTTGAATGGCAAAAATCTATGGAAATCAACTTTTTAAAGCAATGCGTTGAATTTAGAGGCAACATACTTGATTTGAACGCTAGAATATTCCTTCCCTCTAAAAACACATGCCA
The DNA here is from genome assembly GCA_030765085.1 of Allium cepa. Classification (NCBI taxonomy): domain Eukaryota; kingdom Viridiplantae; phylum Streptophyta; class Magnoliopsida; order Asparagales; family Amaryllidaceae; genus Allium; species Allium cepa. Next base: position 376,283,240 of record CM060942.1, on the reverse strand, counting down.
CTGATAAATTTACTTATTTACACTAAGGTCATATTTTTAAGAATGTGTACCATAGCTATAATATTTTATGCCCAAAATATACCGAAATGACAGATTAAAATTCTATACATTTTCTTATATATATATATATATATATATATATATATATATATATATATACGGTATTTATTCCCTCAATTTACGCGCCCTTTAAACGCGTAATTACTCAGTTCATTTATACACTATAAAAATTTAAAATTTACTACTTAAATGGAATAAAATTTGTTTACATTTTTTTCTTCTGATCTATTTACCATTGACAAAGAAATGTATTATTCAAAATATTACTTAACTTCAAAAGGTAGATAATCCACTTTACAGCTAAGGTATAAATTATTGTGTTGTTTTAACAGTCCAAAAAAATAGAAAATTGGCGTACGTTTATAAAATTGAACAAAAAAAAGTGTTGATTCTTAGAGTAAAGAAACGGAAAAGAATATTTGATTTGAACGTTACTGAAAAATCAATGGGTTTTATTTATTAAATAAGTGGAGTCAACGGAAAGAAAATTTATTCCTTTCCCACTTAAAATGCATGTACACTGATTTATTTGATTATTTATATCCAACGTAATAAATTTAGACCATGAAAAACCGATGCGAAACACGCGCCTAGTTTCATAATAAAAGTGACGCTTTTTAAATTTACGCATTCTCTTATGTAGTAAATATACGTTAAAAAATATTCCATCAATAACATGCATTTTAAACGCGTAATTTAATAGTTTATTTATACACTAATTTTTTTTTCAAATCTTATTTCTTAATCAAAACTTGATTTTGCTAGAAATTAAGTTATTTACCATCTTCGACAAAAAAAACCCAAATTTCCAATTAAAGTTAATTCTTAACCACGTCAAAATTTCAGAGATCTTATTATTTAATAAAAAATTTGGTCAATTGTTTTTTTTATAATCACTTTAAAATTTAGATTTTTTTATAATAAACCACAAAGTTTTAAAAATACAAGTGAAAAATACTTGTTAAAAATTTGGGCTGTTACACTCTCCCCCACTCAGAACTTTTCGTCCTCGAAAAGGAAGAAGGTAGGGGAATAGAAACAACCTGAAAAAAAACTAAATTGAAACTTAAATTAGAATCATTAATCTAATAAAAATTCAATTTAAATTAATCATTGATTTCATTTATTTATACTTAAAATTTTAACATTTATTTATTTACATATTTTCTTGTATAATATCCCTACACTTAAAAAATCATTTTTTTATCCAAATTTTACACAAGGTATTATAACATTCTAATTTAAAATGTTTAATTTTAATCCTAATTTGAAATGGTAATTTAACTTAATTGTTAAAGTAAATTTACCATTTCCTAAAATAAACTAAATTCCCCATTTAGTTTCTTCTTTATTCCAAACTATAATTAAATTTATTTCTCTCAATATATTTTTCTCATCTATGTCAAATATGTTTACACTTACTACAACTGTTTAAATTTATTCTTAGTTCCTTAACATCATTTTATATTGAAAATTATTCCATTACCCTTTTATTTTATTTACCTCTGTTAATCTTTTTATAACTAGAATTTAAGTGTATAACATTTATTATAACCACTCAAATTTTATTTATAAATCTTTTTATATTGTATATTATCCAATTACATTGTTAACTTTTGAAAATCAAGGTAGGTTATATTGAAATGAAATTGAGTATTATACAAATAAAACTTTCAAATTCAATTATCTCAAGTTGGAATTATTTATTCAAAAAAAAATTGATTTTTTTTAAATTGAAATTATTCCTCAAGATAAAATTTAATAATTAAATTTCTAATTCCCTTCAACCCATTTAGAGATAAATAAATATATGTACATAATATGTCAAATCAACTTTAAATCATATATATCTATATATTATAAATCAAGTCATATTTTAGAGATTCAAATCAATTAAATTCTCAAGGTAACACTGTAGCCAGACTACAGAATGGTCTTTTCATTTCGAAACTCAAAAAAGAATGTCGATGATGTTGCTGTCATCACCGAAATTATTTCCTAGCGACAAGGAGAAGAGCACTGATTTTTAAACCTTTAAAATTCTTTGGAAACAAATTTTTATTCGAAAATATTTTAAATAATATCTCCCTTTAAAATTTTAACACATGGTTTGAAACCATCGAAAATTGAATTCTCAAGTTCTGGTTTTAAATTCATTTCTGTTTCCAAATTAATTTATGACCATTCAATTATTTATATTAGACAAAAAACATGGTCTATAAAACCATAAATAAAATCAAAACTATTATCTCTTGACAACTAGTTAAATTAATTATAAAATTCTGAAAATTATACTTATATATAATATTAAATTTTTCGCAAATATAGGAATAAATTTTTCAAAACAAGGATAGAGATTTAAATTTGATGGATTCAAATTAAAGAGAATTTTGATTTAAAGATAAATTGGAATCAGAAGATCCGATGATTAAATAACAGAATAAGGAACTAGATAAGTTTATATAAATCGCAGGCAACCTTAACCTGGTCAACCGTGACTTAAAGAGTCAGATCGAATGTAGATTTACCATTCGATCCGAAGAGATAGAGTTCGGAATAACCAAAGATACTAGCATCTAAACCGAGGTCAAATATAAATATCTGGTGAATCATTGCTAATTGTAAAGGAGTTTCACCCCTTTATTAGAATATTGGCGAGACCGCCAATTCACTATAAAGATCATCCGAAATGGAGTTATGGGATACTCTAGAAATCGAAAGAAAATGAATAGTGAGGGACACGAATGAACTTCGGAACCGCAGGGAGCGTTCCAAAATTTGAAAAGGAAGAGATTCAAGCTCAAATGAAAGTGATTCTGTAAATCAAATTTACCATACATTCTAAGTTTTGCCTAGAGCCAAAGCTCTGATACCAAATGTAATGACCCAATATTTTCAACCATTCGCATCCGCACATGTCGGACTTGAATTGTTCAAAATACCGCGTTGTAAAAATAAATTTGGCAAAACTCAGAATATGCAGTAAATAAATCAAAGAATCACAGACACGGATATCAGAAAACTCGCAGCGGAATTTAAAATACTTAGTGGTTCATGAAGCCACTACAAATAGTCTCAATCAAATAAAAATTACATAGTCTTTAATCCAAATATAGTTTTAAATCATCAGTAGAACAATCCAAATGTCCACTAGTCTTGATTTCATAAATTTAGATAAAGAACTGGAAGGGAAGTTTGCCAGCAGCTTGAAAGTGATCTACAGAAATCCTAGCTCCGGGATGAAAACTGAACTGCAACTCAAGCTGACCCGAGCGTAAAATAAAACATAAACACTCGAGTCAGGACATACATACTTATATAGTGTAAGCTAATTCAAGTGTACTGTAATATAGAGAAAGTAACTTAAAGGATGCTTGGGACCGCCCATCCTCTAAGGATCCGTTAAACTATTTACTATTTAGTAATACTTCGCTATTATAATAGTGTCTATTAGTAAAATAAACTAACTTTTAAATAGCGTTAAGGCTTTACATTTTCCACCTTAACACATAATATATTCCCATAGTCTATACAATACCGTAATCTCCCCCGGAATGGGCGTCGTCAGAGGGCACTCCATCGGTATGGTACAAAACCAAAATCGTATAAGGCTCGCTATGGTAGGTGACACGGCACAACTAGGCAATGCCAGGGTAGATATACCAATTACGCATCCGGACCGATGGAAACGCGTAGCGCGCAGTTACAACCCACCTCGAACAACACTCCCAAATCAAAGGTGCGCACCAAACAATTACATAAGTAATAGAATGGCATACGAAGAAATGCATCCGATCAGATGTGTTATCTCCTTAATCCGTCAATCGCTCTTTTTTTAGCCACCTTATGCCAACTCACGGGAGTCGGGTCCACGTATTTACCTTAAAGGAAACGTCACCACCATCCTACTTCATTCTGGAATCTCCACCACGTACACGGTTGTTAAAGTGGTTTTCGGTATCGACAGAGAGTATGCCAGACATCCGATCCCGGTCTCTTTAACAACCAAACGTTATTATAACCCGTGGTTACAACTTTTAGAAATGGTATTTAAAAATCAAAATAAGTTTCAAATACATTTCAATACCATAATATCATTTCAACCATCATTTATTTAAACATCAGTCAGTTTATTTAATATAAAATACCATTTAAATCTATTCAATTTATTTATGAATTAATTTGCCTTTCAACTCACATTTAAAAGTTAAATTCTTCCATTTAAAACCATTTAAAGCCAATTCCTTATTCTTATTTATTCATATTTTATTCCAAAATTTAAGCCTTTTTTTCCAAAGATTATTTCCGTAAATTTTTTAAAACAATCAAAATTCAGTTTCCGTAGCACTTATAAAATGCTACCTAAAGTTATAGGTTAAAACAGTCTATTTACAAAAGACAGCATTTAAGTGCTGTAATTTATTAACTTAACCATTAAGTTTTAAATTCCCAAAATAAAACTTAATATCAATTATTTTACTTAACTAAAATCTCACTTTTAACAAAAATTCAGAATTTTTCAAAATAAGTTATACTCCAAAATTTTACATAAACATTCATTTATTTAACATTTGACTCATTCAAAAATCATTATAAATAAACAAAAAAAATCCTTCAAATACATTTAAACCAGAAAATTATAAACTTTCTATTCAAAAATATTTTTTTAAAACATTTCATAAAAATATTATATAAACCACGGGTCTGTATATAGCTTTCTAGCCTAGGTCAAGTGATACGGATCTATATCATTTCAATCCGCAATTTACAAAAACCCCGGGTTCTATCATTTCAAACCCGCAATCCCAAGTTACAAATAAATAATTAAACAATTAAATAAATGAACAATGATTATCGTTCAGGCCTATAATTTCAGCCTATAACGATCTCAAATTTACAGGGAACTTATAGTGATGATTTAATCAGTAAATAAGCATTACATAGTATAACTGCAATAATATTACAATAGATAAACAACTGATGAGGTGTCAATTTAAAATGGGGTTTAACATCATAGTTATATCACAGGCAAATAAAATTTAATAAATAATTTACAAATACACTTGTGATAAATCACGGATATATAGGTATGTTTGTCTGGTGAGAAATACTCACCTGAATGCTGCAGAAAGTTTGATTTCCAACGATGGTAACACTTGGAAAAAAAGAAAACGCACAGAAGCACGATCAAACTGATGCAGAGGCTGTGACCAGATTTATATTTTGAAAAGGGAACGAATCAAAACTAAGAAAATTTTTAACCCGAAATTCTCAAAACAAAAGGGAACGAATGGAAATAAATTCGCCCCATAGGCTCGACTACTCCACCACACGGTTAGACTACGTTCTCAAAGTTCGGTTCAAAATTTTGCCCGTTACTTACTTTCACCCCTTTTTATTTCTACAAGTGGCGGAAACACTAATAATTTAAATCTAATTCTCGGCATCATAAAAGAATTTTATGCGCATAACGTTGATAATATATATACACTCACAATACTAATTATATGAACACTTCTTCACTAGTACAAAAACCCTCCTACAGCGGATTCTTATATTTGCTTATTCAATTATTATTATTAATTATTTTCCTTCTCTAACTACTGTTGCAACCTAGTTTGGACACTTCTGACCCACACGCATACTTTCTCCTCCATTCATATTTTTTTTATTCTACTCTATTATATTTTGGGTAAAGTTTAAATTTTATTTCTAAATAAATTGGTCAAATTCACTACTGAAAATCTTGAAGGATGGCTAGATGACATAAAACCTTAGTTATCAGTTTATGAAAAAATTTCGTGCAATTTTATTTGGAGGAGAGGCTGACATCAGTGTAAAGGAGGAGGGCAGGGATATAGTGGTGAAGGAGGAGTCATAGCCTAAGGTGGTGGAGTTTTAAGCCTTTGCGTGAACAAAAAAAAAAGAAAGAAAAAAAAATGGAAATAAAGAAGAAGAAAGAAAAGGAGGAAGAAGGAAAAAAATAAACATAGGCCATACCTGATGCTGCATGCGAGAAGAAGCTGAGATGAAATGAAAAATTATGTGAGGCTTGAATTTATAGGAGAATATTGGGTTGCTTTGTATGCAAGGAAATGGTGAATGAGATCAGGGAACAAATATATGCATAGGTTATTGATTTTTCCAGAGGAGATTCTTTTTCCGTGAATTAAGTGTAGATAAATGGTAAGGTAGGATAAATTTCGAAGCTAAAATGCACATTCTTTTTTATTTCTTCTCAGAGGATATTTGCGTGATTTAAGGTGAAAAAAAATAGGAAGGAAATAAAATTTTAAATTAACTGCACGGTGGCTTGGATTTACACAAAGAAACAGACAGGAACATTTGTACACGTTTATTTTCTCCTTTAAAAATTTTGGAAATAATTACGTTTATTAAAAAGAAGAGCCGGTAAAGTTTTGGCAAAGATTTTATGACAAATTTAAACAGATATTGAATGCGTTGATAAATTTTTGGCAAAGATAAAATTTTGATTTGAATTTATAAAAGAAGGAAGCTACATGATTTTCCTTTGATTTTTCAGAAATCTCGTTCTACAGGTGAGGAAATAAATTTCTTTCATTGATTGCAAACGTTTCCAGTGGCAAGCGTTTTATTTTGTAAATGCATTCTTACGTGCACGAATTTAGGAAGAGGAAAAACAAAATATCTAGGAAATATTTGCTCTTGCTTTAAATAAGAAGTAAATGTGACTGGGGTGGAGAAACAGCAAGAATTTGTTGCTGAGAATGGTAAAAGGAAATCACAGATTATATACCTATTAACCAAATGAAGTTGCACGTGGATTTGAAATTTTTATAATCAGCATTGATTTATAAAGAAACGGCAAAGTTTTACTAGACAAAGATTTATACCAAATTTAAAGCAAATTGAATGCGTTGATTTTTATTATCAATACGTTTTCCTATATACGTTATTTATACCATTAAATATCGTACCCTCTTAAATGCGAAATTATCAGTTTATTAATATGCTATAAATTCTTAACATTATTACTAAATTAAAAGGATAAAACTTTCGTTACATCTCTTTCTGATTCTTATTACCATTAAAAGGCGATTTATTATCCAAATGGACCAAATATTACAAATTTTTAAAGCAAGTATATAATCCAATTTTTATTTAAATTCCAATTAAAGTTATCCTTAAACAAAGTTAAACTTTCATTTATTCTTTAGCATTTTGGAAATGATTTGATCAAATTAAAATATATATAAATTGGGAAGTAAATTTTACTGGAAAGAGAAAAATAAACGTAAGAAATATGGGTAAAGAGAAAAACGCATATGAAATAGGCAAGCAGATAGGAGAATGGATACTGCGCATGACTGAGATTTAGGAGAAAATTGTGTTTTGAAAAAATGCAAGAAATAAATTTTTTTGAATGGCAAAAATCTATGGAAATCAACTTTTTAAAGCAATGCGTTGAATTTAGAGGCAACATATTTGATTTAAACGCTAGAATATTCCTTCCCTCTAAAACACATGCCACTGATAAATTTACTTATTTACACTAAGGTCATATTTTTAAGAATGTGTACCATAGCCATAATATTTTATGCCCAAAATATTCCGAAATGACAGATTAAAATTCTATACGTTTTCTTATATATATATATATATATATATATATATATATATATATATATATATATACGGTATTTATTCCCTCAATTTACGCGCCTTTAAACGCGTAATTACCCAGTTCATTTATACACTATAAAATTTTAAAATTTACTACTTAAATGGAATAAAATTTGTTTACATTTTTTTCTTCTGATCTATTTACCATTGACAAAGAAATGTATTATTCAAAATATTACTTAACTTTAGAAGGTAGATAATCCATTTTATAGCTAAGGTAAAAATTATTGTGTTGTTTTAACAGTCTAGAAAAATAGAAAATTGCCGTACGTTTATAAAATTGAACAAAGAAAAGTGTTGATTCTTAGAGTAAAGAAACGAAAAAGAATATTTGATTTAAACGTTATTGAAAAATCAATGGGTTTTATTTATTAAATAAGTGGAGTCAACGGAAAGAAAATTTATTCCTTTCCCACTTAAAATGCATGTATACTGATTTATTTGATTATTTATATCCAAGGTAATAAATTTAGACGCGTGAAAAACCGATGCAAAACACGCGCCCAGTTTCATAATAAAAGTGACGCTTTTTAAATTTACGCGTTCTCTTATGTAGTAAATGTACGTTAAAAAATATTCTATCAATAACACGCATTTTAAACGCGTAATTTAATAGTTTATTTATACACTAAATTTTTTTTCAAATCTTATTTCTTAATCAAAACTTGATTTTTCTAGACATTAAGTTATTTACCATCTTTGACAAAAAAGACCCAAATTTCCAATTAAAGTTAATTCTTAACCACGTCAAAATTTCAGAGATCTTATTATTTAATTAAAAATTTGGTCAATTGTTTTTTTTTATAATCACTTTAAAATTTAGATTTTTATATAATAAACCCCAAAGTTTTAAAAATACAAGTGAAAAATACTTGTTAAAAATTTGGGCTGTTACATTTATTCACAATCCATATATCCTTATTTTCATTACATTTCAGATTTAAATCCATTCACTTGCATTTCATTTTATTAACCAAACCAGTTCATTTAAAACCATTAACCACTTAGGTTCATCTTTATTACCAATTAAATTTCTTTTTCTTTAATTCAATTCATTCACGACCATTTATTTAGCTCGACTCATTCTGTTTGAATTTCATCCACAATCCATTCATTTACATTTCATTTCATACTTGTTTATTCCAGACTATTTATTTAGCTCGAAAACAATCCAAGCTATTTCATTCCATAACCATTTCTCAACTTATTTAAACCACATTTCATTTGATTCTTATTTATTCCATCATTTATTTATTCAATATAATTAGTTTATCCACATTCACTTAAACTATTCAAATAAACTGGAAACATTCTATTTTTCTTATTGTCTCAAGTTATTTCAATCCCTTAGTAATTTAAATGGTTTACAATTATTTATTTAAGAATTTTTATTCCATTAAATATTATCTGTAACTCGCCAAATTTTATTTCGATTAAAATTTATTTTCACTTGATTTAAATCCAACCCAAAACCATTAAACTCATTTTAAGTTGAATTCAATTCAACCCTTCCATTTGTTTAGTTTAAGTTAATTTGCTTCATTGAATTCAAATTTTTAAGCTCATTTCACTTTTCAAGAAAAATTCTCTTTTCAATTTAACTTGATTCTACCTTAATCCAAACACATTTCAAACTAAAAGTTTATTTGATTAGTTATTATACATTTAACTTTTTAGATTTAGCTTATTCAATTTATTACAAGGCCATTTTCAATTTATTTCCACTTATTTGGATTTTATTTGCAATTCAAACCATTACTATTTTAATCTATTTCATTTCCCTTTATTCAACACATTTCCAATTATATTTAATTTGTTAACACTTCAAGTTAAAAATTTTATTTATAATTCAAGTTCTAAATCCACTATCCATTTTCAATTTTACCATCCAATTTTATTAATTCACAATTTAACTTCATTCTTAATTGCATTTACTTCATCAACAATTTAAGTTGAATTTACTTTATAACTTGAGTTTATTTCCAAACTTCATCATAAACTCACAATTCAATTTCATTAACTAATTTATTATCTAATTAGTTCTTCCCCTGGTTAAAATTCAACACTTGATTTTTAATTCCAAACATCACTTCATTTAATCTTCTTAGTTCAATTTATTTAATAATTCAAGTTTGGATTTTCTTTTCATTTTCCAATTCATAAAAATATTAATTTTGGGCTTTGTATTACATTTTCAATTTTATAAGTCACAACTTATTATTTTATACAATCACATTCATTCTAGGATTAAATATATTCCTCTTTCATTTTTAATTCAAGCCTTATGTTTATTTATATCCAAGAATATTTTATTCCATGCATTTTAATTCTTTTACAAGTTTATTCTAATTTATTTATTTCAATCCAATCCTTATCCAACTCATTTTCCATTTATTCAGGTAAGAATCTAATTCCATACAATAACTCAATTGAATTCTTATTCCAATTCAAATTTTATTTTAACTCAGATTTACTCAACTCAATTCAATTCCAACTTAATTCGAACACAAATGGATATTATTTTCAGTCTAATTCAATTAATTTCAATCCAATTAAATCTTTATTTCCCAATCCAAGTTAACTTCATTTTTAACTTTCCACTTTAAATTTAAATTACAACATTCAAAGCTTATATTTCCTTCCTGATTAAAAAATCATCTCAATTTATAAGCTTACAACCTATCTCATCAGGATTTTTAAACACCCGACTTTTGGTTTCAAATCATTTTGAAATCTTCAACATCCCAAAATCACACTTCTCAAAAGTTTTAAACCAATTCCGGTTTTTATTTCCAAACAATTTTCTTTGAAATTTCAAAACAAACAGGTTTTCCTAAGCAAATCAATTTGGCAGCAATCTGTCACCTAGAAACTCGAAAATGAACATCGACGATGCTGCAGTCATCACCGGAGATATTTTCCAGTGACTGAAGTGAATTCAATGCTATATCCCTTCCCAAAATTTATTAGGAACAATTTCCTTTCAGAAATACTCTTAAAAACAATAATGTTATTATTTATCTTCAAAATACTTCAACATCTCCGGGATTTAAATTTTCAAATCCTGCTTAAATCAATTTTAACTATGATTCATTCGTATAGTTTATGCTCACATAAATTCTATTTGATTATATTTCAATTTATAATTTACATTCATAATTCATATTTATAAATTTCATTTTATAATGAATTTATTCTCTTAAATTTTGGTTATACTTCAATTTCTAGTTAAATTTTCACTTAACAATGATAATACTTTAATATCATCATTTCTAACATCCAAGCAACCACACATTAGCTAATTAGTTTTCAAAAACTATTCTTTATATCAAAATATGTTTTTGGGTAAAATTATTTCATTTACCCATATTTAAAACAATACCGTATCGATTGTTCTATCCAAGTGTTTAGAAACCCCTTCGATACAGTCGTACAGACTGTGCCGACAAAGGTTCATATGCAACTCAATAAATCAATCAACAAAATATTAAAACAATTTATATTCACTAACAAATACGCACTCATATCTATTAATATGCTCAAACTCATTCTAGAGTACTTTGGACTCTAATTTAAATGAGTAATCCCACCAGAGCCAAGGTTATCACAAACCTATGCTCTGATACCAACTGTAACAGCCTGCAAATCTGTACCCCTTGAGTCAACATATTCTACCTAAATCAACTCAAGTTGTACAGAAATACGAACCATTTGGGTTAAAGAAGAAGAGGTAGAAGAAGAAAATAGAAATCAACAACAGAATCTAACCATCGCAGCGGAATAAAATATAATAGATAATAAATAATCTTTACTCAAAGATCAAATATATCAGTTTATATATTACATCATCAGAGTACATCAATCACAGCTCCACATCTATATCATACAAATGGAAACACAATAACTCAACACGGCGGAGTATGTATATATAAAAAAGTACTGGAGTACGTATCGCCATCCAGCTCGTCTCCTGAGCTCCACAGCATCATATCCTGTATCCTATAATACTCGGTCTGACCCGAGCATTAAGTTAAATAACACCCGAGTCAGTCTGGAATACCAGCGTGAGAAAATCACACACAATTGATTATTAAAGCTTCAAAAATCCTTTGAAAACAAAAGCGTCTCGTAAGACCACGCCACAAATAAACATGTCGGGTTTTTACCTTACGATAGCTAAAACATTTTTATTAAAGTCCTCTGATATTATAATAGTGTCTATAGAAAGTAAAATAGAATCTAGCTAAAATGCTTGCATCTCACTTTCAGCAATAGTTGGGCACAATCAAAACAGTACGGGCGCGTAGGGAAAATGGATTCCAACTAATGGCTAGGCACTAGGGTACCACCTGTCACAGTACCTGGTCTAGATCAGCGTACCGAGGAGCCACCCTAACTCCCCTGCAACACAAGACCGGAACCATCTCTTACTGGACAGTCCCGAGCAAGATCACCCCACGGTTGGGATTAGCAACCGCCCACTAAGCTGAAATAAAAGGGACATCTAGACAGGGATGACCTCACCCTCCAGTGGGGGCTACCCACGAAGCCTTGCTGCATAACCCCTGATTTTTAGCCATTCCCATTTGATGAGGCTTAAGGCTAAGTGTTACATTTATAGAACAAAACCCTTAGAATGCCCATCTTCCATCTGATGATGTTTCGCAAGCATTCATCCATACAAGTCCGTCCCGGGTTCGAACGGAACCGAAGGCACTATTCCTACTATATCCATTTTGGAAATATCCTCAGGATTAATAGCGATTAGCCCTTGCACTTCAATGCTCCATCTTCGAATCCAAAATCATTTTCCCGAAACGTACAATCCGGATGGAAGTGGTTTTCGAGAAATAAATCTCGATCCCGGTCTCTTCGAAACGATCAGCGCATTTGTCCAATATTGATAGTCGGTGATTTAACTATCAATTAATATTCTCAAACAACCATCAACCAATAAATAATTTCCCAAATTATTTATTTATCTCAAAATATGTTTACAAGATATATTCTCACTTTCAAATCCTTTTGAAAACAGTTTCTAAACCATCTTTCTTTTCTCAGAATAAATTCCGAGTATTTCCATTTCCACTGGAATCACCAAGCACAAAACTTTAGATTTTTAAAATAATTTAAAATCACTTTATTGTAAAATATATTTAACATTTAATGTAGAAAATTTTTTACTTTAATACTTAATTTATAATAATAATTTAAACAAAAGACCAAATCATTCTTTAAATAATTATTATGATAATAGAGTAAACAAAAATGCTTACTTTGGACTTTACTTTTAAACACTTAAGTTAAAACTACTTCAGTAATTTACTAAAAATACATATTATATAAACATTTGAAAATAAAGTTACTTAATGAAATATAAAACTAGATTTCTACTTTTTTTAAGTACAAAATACTAAGTTACTTCTTAATAATTACTGCTAAAATAGATTAAAAGAAAACACTTACTTCAGACTTTAAATATTAGAAATAATAAATTTTACAAAAAAAACTTGCTTTCTTTAAAAACAACTTTAAAACATTTAATTTATATTTACAAATTTACTTTTAAAAACGTGTACTTGGCCATCTAGAGAAAATTCCTACTTCAAGCACTTAAATCAATTTCCCCAAATTGATTTCCAATTTATTTTATTTGAAATAAGTTTCTTTAATTTCTCAATTCATTTCAAAATTCATTAGTTATGGACTTATTATTAATGTTATTATTTTCCGTTTGATTTTAAATCTTTTAACTGAAATATACAAATTCCAGGCTTTTCCCAGTTTCTTCTTTATTCATTCAATAACTTAAATATTAAATATTAAATAAATGTTTTTTTCTATTAAATAATATCATCGAAGTTTCAAACTTCATTAACTTTCTGTTTATTCAAAAACTCCTTTCCATATAAAGTATTTTATTAATTAGCATTTAAAACTACTATTATTCTTATCCAATTTATTCTTAATTTATTTAAATTTTCTATCATTATTTCACTTACAAATTCCCTTTATTTTATTTCCAAATTCCAATTCTATATATCTTGATAACTTAGTGCATCGGAAAATATTCAGGTAAACCATAACATCCAATATTCCAATTATCAACAATATTCATCACAGAATATAAAATAATCACAACATAGGATATCAAATAATTTAAATAAATGTTGAGGGATCCAGTTGGATCCCTCCAATCTGTTTTTCCTGCATCTACAGACGTTAGCACAATATAATATGCCAATTTCAAATTATACCATACTATCGCACATCAAACAATTCAAACATTCAAACAATGATTTAAATTTAATCATTTAAATTTAAATTAAACTGAGTGAGATTAACTCACCTTTTTATTTTATTAGCATCCATTTGCAATCCAGCTTGCTTCTTTTCAGATGTGGACCTTGAAAAATGATTTATATGATTTATTAATATTCGAAATATAAATCGACCTTTAATTACCATTTTATAATTCAATTAAATTTTAAACTAATCTTCTTGTAATAAAATATATATATATATATATTTATTTATTTTTTTATTTTTTTATAATACTTACTGTAATCATTTTTATCTAATTAAAGTAAACAACAAAATAAATGGCTACCTCACTGTAAAATTCCATTTGTTTCAACCCAATATCAAATTTAAATTAAAAGATAAATTTCTTATACCTCACTGGATTCCGAAGCGAAACCCTAGCCTCACCACGTCGCCGCATCGTCTGTCGCTCCACGTCGAGCCAAACCACCTAATCTCGAGCAACGAGGTGATCTGCAATTGATTGTCGAGCCACCCTGTCGCGCGCAACCTTGATTTGATTATTTCCACAACCCCAGAATCGAACGCGACCTCGGCCTATCACCTCGCAAGCATCGGTTGTCGACCGCTTCGTTCGAGCGCCAAGATCTCGAGCTCGACCACTGATGTGAGGAAGCACGAGCAACACTCAAAATCTACTCGGCCATTTTATTTTGAAACAACTGATTGATTTTTTTTATATGACGCGAGTTCGATTGAAAAGTTCGACCGCTTTTCAACAGAGGGTTTCGATTGTTTTTTTAGATGAATGACTTGATTTCAATTTGGATTTTGAACTGGAGGAGGAAGAGGGCTTCGGCAATTGTTGATTTTTTTTAGAACGAAATGATTTCTCCTTCCTTCTCTTTTTTTTAGATTTTAAAAGAAAGATTCGGCTGATAAAAAGTTGATGCAGAGGATGTTTACGTGCTGCTGTTAAAAGGGGAAACACGGATAGGAAAGGAAGTCGGCTGTGATTTGAACTTCCTTCAAATAAAAATATTTAAATTAGATCGATAATTATCATCTAAGTGTTTATACCTCGTACGATCACACGTTAATTCCGAAAGCTACGAAATTTAAAATCCGGTAATAGCTCAATATTACGGACCCAATGGAACTGGATTCGTCGGATTCCGAGACTGTGCCTTGGAAGGCTGTTTTTAAATTCAATTTAAACTATTAAATTTTAAAACTGAACAAAGCAGTTTTAAATTTGATTTTAAAACTTTTGTTATTCTCAACACTATCAATATAAATTTTATAAGCCTTCAAATTATTATTTTTAACAGGTTTAAAATTCCAGATTTCATATTTTACCCAATTTTCAATTATTTAAATTAATAATTTAATTATCCATAATTAGTGATATTCGAATTCAAGTTAAAAAATTATTTTTACATATTTAAAATCAATTAATTATTTAAATTTAAATGGCTTAAAAATTCTGGGTCGTCACACTAACTAGAAAGGTCATGAAGTTTATTTGGTCTAACAAATGTAAGGAAGAATTCCTTGCGTTGAAGCATTTGTTGACTAATGCACCCATCTTGGTAGTTCTATATGGGAATCAAGCTCTAGCTGTGTATATTGATTCATATGGAACATGATTAGGAGCTGTATTGATGTAGGGGGTAAAGTGATTTCCTATGCTTCTCAAAAGCTCAAGCCACATGAAGTTTGATATCCGACACATGATTTGGAGTTAGAAATGGTGATTTTCACATTGAAAGTGTGAGGGCACTATCTCTTAAGAGAACGATTCAAGTTGTATACAGATCATAAGTTTTTGAGGTATTAATTCTCTTAAAAAGAGTTAAATATGAGACCGTGGAGGTGGTTGGAAGTTTTAGCAGCTTATGATTTTGGTATTGAGCTTACACCAATGAAAGGAAATAACATTACAGATGCACTTAGCAGGAAACATCAAAATGTGGTGTTTGCTATGTTGGCAGAATTGAAGGATCTGGAGGCTTTAACTGCTTATAACATGCAGTTAAGATCAACTGCTAGTTCTAGTCAAAGTACTAAAATATTGTTTTGTTTAGAAGTCCAACCAGTATTGATCGAAAGGATTGCTTCTAAGCAAAGGGATGATTCAGTATTAGCTGAATAGTTTAGAAGATTGGAAAATGGAAACAAGATTGATAATCTAAAGGATTTTCATCTTGACCATAAGAGATGGTTGGGAAAGAAGCAACAGTTATATGTTCTATATGTTGGATATCTAAGGAGGGAAGTTCTTAGTGAGTGTCATCGATCGAAGTTTACAATTCATCTTTGGGAAACCAAGATGTATTAGGATACGAAGATAAGTTTCTTCCAGGAAGGTATGAAGAAGGATGTAAGCTTATGGGCAAAATAGTGTTTAAATTTTCAGTAAGTGAAAGCTGAACTCAAAGAAGCCAAGTGGATTGCTTGAGCCATTGGACATATTGGTTTGGAAATAGGATTCAATATCCATGGATTTTATTGATTGGTTTCCAAGGTCGAACATGGAAAATGATAGTACATGGGTTGTGGTAGAAAGTTTAACAAAGAATGCCGATTTCATTCCAGTTAAATCGACCAGGACGGTGTTTGTATTAGCTAAGTTGTTCATAGAGAAAATAGTTAGACTGCATGGGATTCCAAGTAGTATAGTCAGTGATAGAGATGTCTTGTTGATTAGTAAGTTCTGCAAGAGTCCACGGGAAATTTAATGTACCAAGCTTAAGATGAGTGTTGCTTATCACCCTAAAATAGATAGGTAAATAGAGAGAGTCGAAGGTACTCGAGGATTTGTTGAGAGCTTGTGTACTAGATTTTGGTGGGTCGTGGGAAGACATTTGCACTGCATTGAGTTTTTCTATAATAATAGTTATCCGACTAGTCTAGGAATGCGGGCCGTTCAAAGCTTTGTGTGGAAGGCCATCCAAATCACCAATATGTTGGGTGGAGATCAGACATAGATTAGTTCTTGGTTCAAATATGGTAAGAGAAGCCAAAGAGAAGATTGACTTAATGCGGGTTGGATGAGAGAAACTCAGTCTAGGTAGAAAAGTTAAGTAGATAAGAGGTGTAAGGATCTTGAGTTCTCAGTTGGAGACCATGTTTTTTTAAAGTATCATCGATGAAGGGTGTGGTATGGTTTAGGAAGTCAGAGAAACTGGCATCAAGATATGTTGGACTGTTCCCTATGATAGAGTGTATCAGAAAACTCGCATACAGAGTAGAGTTGCCGAGTGTATGGCAGGTGCCCTAATGTACTTCATGTTTCTCACCTTCGGAAGTATGTGCATGATCCAAGGAATACCATCACTCTGACTGCACTCGAAGATTTAGTAGTAGAACCAGATCTAACTTTTGTAATATGACCAGTACAGATTGTAGCGAGAGATGAGAAAAAGTTAAGGAACAAGGCGGTCAGATTAGTGAAAGTCCAATGGAGTGACAAGGAGAAAGACTATACTTGGGAGAAAGAGGACAGGATTAGGAATATTTATCCTTATCTGTTTTGATGGTTGTTCTATATTTGTCATACATAGAATTAATAGCTCATAGGATATGCTAGCATTGTTTGCATGTTTGATATGCTAGTTTTGTAGTTCGTACCAAATTTAAAGGACAAAATTCTTTAAGGAAGGAAGCAAGTAACACCACTATTTTTGGTGAAACATTATTCAAGACATTTAATTGCATAGATCAAATAGAATAATGTATAGAGATAAGGGGAATAAGATTTGAAAATATTAAGGTCGTGCCTTAATTAACTAAGTAATAAGATTGTTTTAAACTTAAAACACATAAGAGGACATATGAGAAAGGTAAATTAGGTTAATTCACCTTTTATTCCTTAAACTCTCCCCCCTCATATCATTCCAATTTTTACTAAAACAAAACAATCAAAAGAACGAAGAAAAGAAGTCGGCCATAACCTAAGGAGGGAATCACGAAATCAATGGGATTCGAAGGAGAAAAACTTAGGGAGTTTAAAGCCATATCAAATCTGAAATCCGGCAACAAATCTAAGATGAATGATAATGAAACCAATTTATTTTGCTTTTGATTTCGGTTATGGATAATACCCAAATGATTGATGTTTGTTTTGCCAATATATGGTTGATCAATCATTTTTTGGATAGAATAATGGTTGTTGGAATTTTTATAAAATTGTTCAAATGGGTTTTTAAGGATAAAACCAAATATTACAATCTCCAAATGGTTTGAATTTTTGGTATACTGTGTAAAATGATATTTTGGAGACGAGCTTTTAATTTCATAATTTTTCAAATTATATAGATTATTTCATGAATTTTCTAAGGAGGAAATAGCTTAATTTCGTGTTTTAATTCTTCGAAATAATTAAATAAGGTTTCTGGCTTCAAAATTTTATATGCTAAAGAGAAGGATATTCTCAAATTTTTATGAATTTTTGGGAATTTTCCCAAGTAATTTCAATTTATGCTGATTTTATTATGCTAGATAAGCATTTTAAAGATCAGTTAATTATGAATATTTATTAATTATTTTGAAGCAATTTTGAAACTTGAATAATGGGTGCGGGCAAGATTTCTAAAAAGGATTTGTAAAAGATTATCTAAGCTAATAGAAATTGGACAAGAATTGAGATTTGATGAATTGTATTTACTTTAAGAAGTAATAAAACAGCTTTTATAAGAATTACGACAATGTCATGCCGCCTGTCATCTACGAGCCTAAGACAAGCCTACATTCATGGGTGTTGACATCATAGTGAAAGAAACATAGGACAGTTACTTCGGAAACTATGCAATGGTTTCAAATAGGTCGAAATCGATGTCGTTGACAACATATTATAAGTGTTAATGGAATTCATGATTCCTTATATGTTTTAAAAGCTTTAGTTTCAACGATGACTTCACATACCTTCATCATTATTTTTAACGATGCTGCATCTCTTTTTTATTTTCCAAAGCAACGCAATGACGTCGCTATTGTGTCTTCGATTCTATATAAAAAGCAGCATGGTAGCCGAAGTGATTTAAGTGTAAAAGGTTTAAAACATCGTTGAGGGTCTTAGGGGATCAGTGTGCATCAAGGTCCATGACCATATGTTTTAGAGTCGATGCTGCTTCGCCACGATGTCGCACCTTATCTTTTGAACATTGAAGATGTGTGCTTTGTGTAAATCAAAACTAATTTTAAAGGGGCAAAGAAGCCTATGTTTAGAAGGGTTGATGACACTATGTCCTCGGCAATTAGCCATATAACTATTAAGGTTTTAAGTTTTTCTTAATAGGAAGATAACCTATAATTTATGAAGGTCAACAACACCAATCTCGACATGAATTTTTCTTGAACTTAAAAGAAATTAAGTTTTTTTCTTCGACCTTGGATAAGGGTCAATGTTGACTTAATAACACGTATGCCATGTTTTATTTTATTAAAGGCGAAGAGCCTTATGCTTCTACTTCGATGTGCTCATTGAGGAAACCAATGTCACTTTAAATTTGGTCTTCGACACTAACATTGGGGTACCAATATAGACGAACTTCGACATTGATATATATTAACCTAAAAAGCTAGGCGAGTCTACTTTTTATGACTTCGATTCTGAACATTAGGGATACCAATGCTAATTTTATTTTAGACGTCGACACTAGCATTATGGATACCAAGGTATATTGGTTTCGACAAACTAAATATTTTATAAATGAAACTTTATTGTTAGGGATATCAATGCATTTCCTTAAATGAGTACGACATAGATCATTTGAGGATACCAATGTTATCTCATTTTGAAATGTTAAGATTATAAGGGGATACATGTTGGTAACATGAATTAAATTGAAACATGTAGGTAGCATGAATTAAATTGTAAATGATGGGTTCATAGTCATCCTAAGAAAACTATGGGATGTGAGATGGATAGTCCACATCATGTTGGAGATGGATGGTCTCTATCATTATAATGAATGGTTCATAATCATCCTATGAAAACTATAGGTTATGTGTTGGATAGTCCACATCATTTTAAGTTAAAAGGAATATATGTGATGGATAGTCCACATAACTTTGAATAATTGAACCATATGAAGGTAGTCAATGTGGTAGGGGATGTGTAATCCAAGTAATAATTACATGTGAGATGGATAGTCCATATAATCATGTTTAAATGCGAGATGAGTCTCTAGATAATTATAAAATGGATAGTTAGTTTAAATTGTGATGGGTAGTTATTTGAGATTAAGATAGATAATCTAATGAATTGAGATGGGTAATCTAATATATGTTGCATGATTACAAATGTTATCTTCTATGTTTTAACCATTGTGGTTGTAGAAAAAAGTATATGGTTGTTATGTTTTGGTTAAGATACTAGTAATTGGAAAAACTCATTTCCTCAGCAGCGTGGTCTTACTAGATATCTATTTGGTTCTAGATTGTAGGTTATTTTTCACACCAGGCTGTTGTCTAAACCAAAAAAAAAATTCCCCTTAAACTCTCGGGTACTTATTTAAGTAGGTTAGGAGTACGGGATTTCAGGTTCTAATTAGATGAATTAGCTTCTGAGACATGCAGGAGGTAATCTAGCTATTAAAACTATATCTATTTTCGTTGTGTAGTTTGGTTCTATCTATTTGGATGTAATGGAAAAGTTTTATAACTGTAAAGTATTTTTCGCTAATCAACCAAGGAGGCATCTTCATATGACACTCTTGGAGTATTTTGTAATACATTATATATTCTCTAGGTGTGGATTATGTAATGAATATGAAATATTATTGTGAAATGAGATATGAAAATTTGTTATTAAACTATGTTGAAACTTTTTCATATTCACATGCTTATGTTTATTAATAAGATTAACATAGCCGCATTTTATCGTCAAGAATTAATAACTATGGATGACTGTGGTATCCGTAGCAGTTAGTCTTGGGCCTCAGAATAGGGGATGTTACAAGTGCACCAGTGGTATTATTTCTACAGCACTAGTTAATGAGAGCTTGTACAACCGCAACCCCATTTGTAATATTTATGTGTTGATAAATGCAATTTATGAGCTATCGATTTGATCATTCAAAGTCTATTGGCTAAGATTTTAGAGATAATTTTGAAGGAGTAATTTAACAACGAAATAGGTCTAAAATCTTTTAGTTCATCCGCACCAACTTTCTTGTATAGTAGAATAATATTAACAAAATTAAACCAACCAAATGCATTATACCAACATAGAATTCGTTAAACATTTCTATTAGATCGGATTTATAACAAAACATAATTATTTTGTAAAAAGGACAGAAAATCCATCATTGCCTGGCACCTTATCGCAAGGCATTTCTTTAATAGCCATAAAAATTTCCTCTTCCAAGAATGTGACATCTAGGCCATTTAAGTCAATCCTACTCTCGGTGGGATATAATTCATCCCACTTAGCTTCAATACTATGACCTATCCTAGTTAAAAAATATCTTTATAATATTTGGTAAAATACTCGTTTAATTCAACTGATTAAATATATTTTTAAGACTAATGGAGTTAACGCTATTACTACGTTTTGTACTGTTATCCACTTTATAAAAGAATTTGGTATTCTTTTCACCCTCGTCCATCCACTAAATTCTAGACTTTGTTTCCATATAGCTTCCTCCTAAGTTATTAACGTATGTGTGTATATAATTTTATTTCCTTATATAGGTGTGTATGTTTGTGAGTTTATTAGTATTTTAAACATACATGCACACACATATGCAAACAGTAATAAATATATATTTATAAATAATTTTTCCATTAAATAAAAAAATTGGAAATCCTGACATTTTTATTTAATTTTCACCTATACGTACATTTTGATTTTATTTGATTTGGTAAAAGATTAAAAATGAAATTTGAAGACATATTTTAAAGTAATCATTTTTTCGACAATTATATTTTATGTGTTTGTGTATATATTATATATGTATAGTATTCTGACTAAGGGTTTATATATATATATATATATATATATAAGGGGTTAAATAATAGTTTTGTAATTTTACACAAAAATCCTTTTGTAAAACTTGAATGGAATATATATACACACATACACATACATATAGTAGAGAGTTTCCTCTCTAATGGTTAAAGGGACGAATAAATTCTTTCATTTTCGGTTCCTAGGGTCGAAAAGAAAACAAATGGATCTACAAACAAATGCATAAGCTTATAATTGAAGGCAACTTAGGCTTTGGGAA
Organism: Allium cepa; assembly: GCA_030765085.1. Classification (NCBI taxonomy): domain Eukaryota; kingdom Viridiplantae; phylum Streptophyta; class Magnoliopsida; order Asparagales; family Amaryllidaceae; genus Allium; species Allium cepa. Next base: position 376,261,017 of record CM060942.1, on the reverse strand, counting down.
GATAATGGCATAATTTTTTCAAGGCTAATGGGTTAAAATAGACCTGATCCAAATTATCTCGCTTTAACCAGTGTTCAGTAAACAAAGATGAATCCAGATTTGACAAAATGGACTGCATATATTGTAGAGATTACGAACCATAGCACTTTGAATTTTCATTGGAAGATTTTTCAGTGATTAGATTAGTGCAACTGTTTTACGAAAAAACCCAAATGGGACGAACCCACCATAATAGGGATAGTTTCAATACATGTTTTTAAAGGAATCGACGAACTTTCCAATATAGGGACCTCATGAAATTGGAAGTTGGTAACATTATTATGTGCAAACAGTTGAGGGAAAATGGAATCACATGAAGCAATTTCAAGCACATTTAGGCAAGTTTTTGATGTTATGTTGGAAGTTTGTAGAAGATTATTAACACAAGGTCGGGAAAAGATGATTATCTTTGTAGTGGAATGAAGCTTTAACATTTAGGCTTGTTGCGATAACAATTGTTGCTATAGGAGAAATGAAGTTTAGACTGAATATCAGGAGTGAATTATATTATCTATTTTTCTTAGATGCATTTATATAATTTGTTAGCTTATTAGCCTTGTTATTGCTTGATCTATTATTTGTATAATACTTCGTAATCTTATGTTTTGTTAAAAGCAATAAAAGGAACTCACTTTCAATACACATATACACACATACTTAATTTGTTTTGACCAAGTGAGTATTCAAGATTTAAAATTTGTATTATATACATACTTATCCAAACAAATATAATTACTATAATATATATGTATTGTAGGATCGAGATATTCATATTTTGTAGGGTCGATCCCATTCATAAAAATATATATAGATTCATTTGAAATTTAAAGTGTATACACACACATACATACATACATGTATATACACACACATACATTCATAACATAATTTTCAACATTATTCAAACCTGGATATGCATAATTACACATATTATGTATTACACATATATTTTATAAGGTATGTTAATTGTGTGTATGTGTCTATTTGTTTGTGTGTATGTTTTTGTGTATATTGTGAATGTATTTATATGCTTTACATACATATATATATATATATATATATATATATATGAACATATATGTTATAAATATATACACACCCACATATTTATTTATTTTCACCTATGTTGGCACAGGCACATAATCCAATATTACTATTACACCCTATAATAACATATATATTTTAAGAGAATAGCGGTATGGTTTAAGGGTAATTATGTAATTTGTTGCATATATCTAACTCCGTTGTCAGTCTTGATCATAATAAGAGTGTTTAGTTTCAATTATATACTTTATTGCATTGAGATATAATTATTTAAGTATTTAACTTAAAGCATATTAATAAGAAAAATACATAAATAAAATGTTATGTGACTTTAGTTGCTTATACTTGTAATTGTGAGAAATTATTCACAAAATAAAATAACATTTTATTTTAAATATTCTTCATGGGGATGTTTCGAGAAAGGATATCGATATATCTATTGCGATTACAGTGCATAATGCTATCCAAATGTTGGGCAATGTATTTTGCTTTGCTATAAGGGGAGCCATAAGTTATGTACTTATAGTTATTGGAAAATCATAGAATGACTCTTCTTAGAGTTTCTATTTGGTTAATAACAACTTGGTCAAATAAGAAATCTCAATGTGACGATGTTACATGGTTCCCTCGACTTATGAATATCGTGGAACTTCAATATGGATACTCCACTTTGATTATATTTAAACCATATCATGACAATACATCAAGTGACTATAGTCGAGTTCGAGTAGAAGCATTGAAAGTAACTATTTAACAAAGAATTGACCTCCTTAATTATATGATGGTTGTATCACGGTCATGTGTATTTAATTCAAAGTCAAAATCTCTGACTAGAGTAGAATGATTGATAATAAACGTCATTATTGAACCTAGGACTATGTTTATGAGTAACCAAGATGAATTTTTATGAACTAATTAAGTTTAATGTGGATAATATTGGAACTTTGACCGGTATTAGATCTCATACATCCTAATGTAATATAGTGTTGGCGAAGAGAATGTGTGTAAATTATTATTACTATTGGTACCACTTAAGGTAAAATAAAAAAATATGATTTTGTTAAAAGGATATTTAGGTGGTGATTGTTCAATATTTATTGCTGATTGAGTTCACACTAGCTAAAATGATATGTGAACATTGACATTTGAATTGTTCAATAGTTATCACTGATTGAATTCATACCTCCAAGTTATGCAAGCACATTTGTAAATTAACCAAATTAATTAATATTTAAGGATTATTAACTATTGATTTATTTAATATTTTGAGTGTTGTTAGTAATTATTCGGTATATGTATAAAAGTTGTATATACGTATCAAAATATATGTTATCAGTCATATTTAAACATGTTTTAGTTACAATTAATTACATAAGAGGCTTTGGGAATTAATGATCCAAATAAGGCAAGGTATGGTCAGCCACACCATAGAGAAAGAAAGAGATCTGTATGTGATCTAATTGAGGGTTAATTAGGGAACTAAAGTAGAAATTTAAAGGGAGAATATGAATGTCTTCATGGTCTTCTTGAATTAAAATCATCACATTCATTTTCTGACTTTAACTCTTTTTATTCTTGCTCAATCAACCATGTATGCCACCTCTTTTCCCTTATAGGATTTACATTTAAAAAAACATAAAACAAAATTAAACCATGTGGTTTATTCAAGTGTAACATGATGAGGTGACGTTTCTAGTGATCAAGGAAACGGCTTGCAAATCAAGGTGTTGTGAAGGGCGTGACTCTCTCAGGTTCAATTCATGTTTATTTCATTCATTCATGACGTTTAATCTTGGTTAACTTCACTTATAATTAAAATAAAAGCATATTTGGTGTTTGATTTTAAATTTGTGTATTGTTAATATTGAATCTAAAACTAATTTAACATACCTATAATTTACTATATTCATCTTAATGTTATTGAAAATAGCCAACCAATGTTAACTTAAATTGTTGGTTAAGTTAACTTTGTTTTTCAAATTTAATTTATTTCATATTTATTATTTTGTCAAATATGTGCTTGAAATTTAAATTTTATATTATAACACAAACACAGATATGTGTGTGTATGTGTATGTGTAATGTTTTAATTAATTAATCATATTGTTGGAGCAATTTGTTAAATATGACAATGTTTTAGAATAATCTATTTTACAAATGCGTTTACATGATAATTCTGTTTTTAAATATTAAAGTTAAGATAATTTTAATGATGAATAAGTATAGACATAATTTTTGAGGTTAAACATAGTACTAATTGTGTGTTTATAAACGAGGAAGGTGAAATCATTTAAATTATCACATTTTTCACTGTCATCATTAAATCTCGATTTGATTTGATTTGATTTGGGTACAACACGCACCACATATCCATCTTCTCTTAAACACTAAGAATTCTTCAATTTTGAAAATGTCTATTTATTATATTGATTTATTTTCGTGTGTGTGTAAGTGGCAATATGGTTATCACATATATGCATATGTAAAATATTAAATTATATATATAGCGCACTATAAATATCTATATACAAATATTATAGCATATTTAAAATATATATATATATTTAATTAGGCATTTATATTCTCAATAATCATATGAAATCGTGATATGCTTAGGTTAGTATCATATATATATATATATATATATATACACACACAATAGATATAAATCTCACTATCTTTATGTATATATATGTATATATAAGGTCACACATATTTATACATCATTATACTATCTTGTCATGTTGTTAAATATATGCATGATATATTCAACCAAACATTTAATAAAAAATATTTAATGTGATTGATTAAAAAATATAAAATAATTTTGAATGATATATGATTTTATTTAATAGATAGATGGGATATAATGCAAATTAATAGATTTCATAAGCCTATTGAGATCCAAACAGAGAATTTAATTGAAATTTACCCATCACCCTGTAATGACTCGGTAATCGGCACAATTCAAGTTGATAATAAACCACACATGTCCAATCTAAATTGAACAGAAAGACATATAGTTATTGGAAAGAAGAAGAGAAAGAAGAAGAAGAGAAAAGAAATTAATACAACACAGAATCTCATAATCGCAGTGGAATAACATATACTATAAAATAAATAATCTTTACAAGGAGAAACTTTTATATACATACATCCATCAAAGTACAACAACAATTCACTATCATCAGCCTGCACATTAATAACAACCTATCCTCATAAATGCTAATGGTTCCAAAAACATACGGTGGAAAATAAACATATTCGCAAATACGACTTGAAGACTTCCAACTCATCCCATGAGTTCTAATGCATCCAAAGCAATCTGTGATACACTCGATCTAATCCAAGCATTATAATAAAATAACATTCGAGTCAGTTTGGAAAACCAGCATGAAAAAACACACCCAACTGGATTTTAAACTTATAGAAAACCATTTGAAATCAAAAATATGTCGTAAGACCACACCGCACATAAACACGGCCAGGTTATTACCTCACGATAACCAAAACATTTTATATGTGTTAGCGCCAAAATTGTTCACTTATACCCAATTTCATATGAAAGCACCAAATCACTATCGTAGAACACAGATAAAATGTATTTTGAGAGTATAAATATGAAGAACGGTAAAATTAAAAGGAGAGCAGTAAGAACAGAGGATTTATAGTGATTCGGCTGACTCTAGATGTTAGAATCAATTACAGTTACAATCCAGAGTTTTTGGAACAACAATGGTGAAGCAGCCTTAGCATTGAATACGAAGGGAAACAGAATGAAGATCCCTTTTCTAAAGCCCCGCATGCTATATTTATAGGCAAAACCTGAGTTGTTAGGCTTCCTGAGTAATCCGGGCCCGTCATGGCCATAGCCGAACCATACTCAACACTACGACTAAGCCAGGCAAGCCGATCCACATCTATCGACCCTCATCTAAGACACACCGATCCAATTTTGCCTCGGGAATGACTCGAAGATGACCCGAAGCAAACTCACTCATGAGTTGAAGTAACTTGCTCTTATACTTATGTCGATACATTCTTTCATTCCAAACTTCCAACTATGCCGACCAAACCTGTATGGCCGAACCACTAGAGGCAGATCCACCTATCGTAACCCTTCTAAAGCCGAACCACAATGGGCCGAGCCACATAACTCTAAGGCCGATCCCATTTCCGAACACATGTCGAACCAATCTCCACGTGCCGATCCACTGACTTACATGCCCCACCCGACCCTACACGACCGACCCTACATGACCGACCCACTAAAGTTGAACCACTCCAGTATGACCGAACAACCTTGGTCGAACGGCCGGGCCGCATGGCCAAACCACCAATAAACGAACCATGCTTGACCACCTCTCCTCGACCGAGCCATGCATAACCGAACGGCTAAACTCGAAACATACCGAACCGCGCCTCTCAGACCAAACAGCCTCATCCTGACCGAACCACGCCTCCCAAAATGAATGGTCGACACGAACCCTCCATGACAGATCGTCTTTCCATCTAGCTGACTCAAACCCATCGTATTCCAATCTCGATTGACTAGTAGTCAATTTAGTTAAATCCGCATGTCCATTGTCTTGCCAAAAAGCGGGTTAACATTTGCCCCCCAAACATGCCTTTCTAATGGAAGGTGTGTTTTAAATAGCCTCAAATCCAATATCTGGAGTTCATATGTTATCCGTAGTCAAACTTTTCGTTTCATAATCCAATCCAGTTTACCCAAGTGTCATTGTCGTACTCTTATCCAAATCTGCGACTGCTCCGAGTCGATATCCGATTCCTATCCAGTAGCAAAATTCTCATCCAATTCCATGTCCATCCAAACCCGACAACCGAGTTCTAATCTATCCATATCCAATAACCAATAACCATATCCGTGGCCTCTCTAAGTCGATATCCAAATCCGAGACCGCTCCAGGTCCAAGCCCAAATCCTAAGCTGTTCATAGCTAATATCTAAATCTGTAACCTCTCCGGGTTCTTGCCAAGCATAGCCTACACCTGACAACCTATATCAAGTGAAGCCATGGTGTTCCTAGTTCAGTGTCCCTAAACATTGAGTAATACTATGGCTTAAGTCCTAAGCTGAATCCTAGTCGCTCCGAACCTTTGCCGAGTATAGTCCAAACTCAACGACTTGTGATAGTATCCGATAGGTGATATGAGGCCTAAGTACTAGGCCGAATCCTAGTCTCTCCGGACATTTACTGAGCATAGTCCATACTCGACGACCTTTTAGCCAAAAACTAGATAAAAGTCAATCAAAATTGAATCTGAGACCCAGATTCAAACCAGAAATCCATATTAGAAGTCCAAATCCAAATCCAAATCGAAAATCAAGCATCCAAACCAAAGTCCAAACTAAGAAACCAACAAAACCTGGAGTTCAAACCGAGCTCCAAAACAAAAGCAGGAAAAACCAAATGTCCAAGCCAAAAGGAAAAAACAGATTTCACAAACGGGAATGTCTCGGTAAACCATCATCTTAGAGCATACCCAAGGGTTGTCTCCGACCCCTTACATGAGTAAGTGATTTAGTCGTTTGCCCGAAGTTTATGACTTATTCCAAACCATCATGATTAGTTGATGACCAATCTACCACCATTCCTGGGCCTTGCGCCATAAATGTTCAAGGTAGGTGGTGGCTGCTCCTGTTCCACCACCGCATTCCGAGTTTCGACATATTGTTGCAACTGGCCATTCCTTACATGCTCCTCGATTATATCTTTTAGATGTCGACAGGTGTTATTATCATGCCCGTCTAGGTCGTGAAAGAGACATTGCCTTCCTGATGCCCTTTAGCGTTTTGACGGTTTCCTCCTTGTCGGCCTTCGACAAGGAAGGCGATCCCAAGCATCCAAAAAAATCCACTCCAATGTTGCATTCAACCCTATGTAAGTGGAGAATTTTGGTTCTCTCTAGCACTTCCTTTTCCCTTTATCCTTGTCTTTACCTGAGCTCTCACCGGACGGTCTTCCATCCTTAACCATATTTACTTCCTTTGATTTTATATCCAAATATGCATCCTCTTGTTGAAGACATCTCTCAGCTTCGTGAAAGAATTCCTCGAGATCCATTGATGGGTTCCGTATCAACGATACTTTGAAATTTGAATTATCCCCAACTCCTGACACCACCGCCATTAGAACCAATGGTGGATCGGGCTGATCCACCAAGGCAACTACTGCACTAAACTGATTTAAGAAAGTCCTGAGAGATTCATCTACCCCCACTTAACCAGCGTTGGTGTCATTACATTCTTTGGTATTTTTATGTGAACTCGAAACTATCTCAAGAACTTATCCACCATTTCTGTCCATGTTCCAATAGATCCATACTTTAGTTGTCTAAACCACATAGCAGCTATATTGGTCAAATACAAGGGGAAACACAGAGCCATAACCTCCTCTGATGCCCCTAGCACTTCCATATGCCTTATGTACCCCATCAAGTGGTCAGTGAGATCCGTCTTGCCGTTGTATACTTCCAGAGTAGGTAGCTTGAAATCGAGTAGATTCCTAGCCATCCTAATGTTATGGGTAAACAGAATTTTATTTACTTCCTCCAAATCCCTATTTATCTGACCTCCACGAATAGTTTTCCTGATTATGTCAGCCAATCCACGGTTGCCCATCATCTACATTTCCTAAGCGCCATCCAAGTCCTTGAGGGAATTCTGGTACATACTCCTCGTAATGCACTCCTGCATTCCTGTTGGCACCAGGCTGTGAGGCGTCATCTGATACCCTTTATGGGTTGGTCCAGAAGTACCTGGCGGCATGCTCCTAAGTCAATGTCCACCCAGATTGACAGTGGTTTGCTGATTGGGGCTGGCCCCTACTGAACACTCCATCTACTTTCCGGTTAAGTCTTTCTGATCTAGCTCTGTGGATTTGAGTTCCTACTGCTCCTACTTGTCCAAATTGTCTTAAAAGCCCCTGCATAATTTCCTTTTGACTTTTCATCTGTTCCTGTATGGAATTCATCATGACCTACATCTCATCCCTAATGATGTAGATAGAGGGTTGATTAGCTCCAAAGGAAGCCTCCCGACTTCCCTCCTGCTGATTTCTTTCCTTCCTCTGTCTCTTAGTTGATTACTTTACCATAGTCTCCAGAATCCAAGTTCATAAGCCTTTAAATCCAAACTCTAAGCTTCTGAATCTTGAGAGCTCGCATTCTTAGTGAAAGCACCAAAATGTTAGGACCAAAATTGGTCACTAACACCCAAATCCAGATGAAAGCATCAAATCACAGTCATAGAACATAGATAGAATGTATTTAGAGTGTATAAATATGAAGAACAGTAAAAATAAAAAAGAAAGCAGCAAGAAACAAGGATTTATAGTAGTTCGGCTGACTCCGGCCTACATCCAGTCCAGAAATTTCCTTTTTATTAATGTTAGAATCAATTACAGTTACAATCTAGAGTTTTTGGAACAATAATGGCAGAGCAGCCTTGGTATAGAAAATGAATGAAATGAAATGAAGATCCCTTTTCTGAAACCCCACATGCTGTATTTATAAGCAAAACATGAGTTGTTGGGCTTCCTAAGTAATCTGAGGTCATCAAGGCCATAGTCAAACATACTCAACACTACAATCGACCAAGGCAAGCCAATCCACATCTACCGACCTTGAGCTTAGACACACCGATCCAATATTGCCTCGGGAATGACTGAAGATGAACCATAGCAAACTCTCTCATGACTCGAAGTAACTTGTTTTATACTTATGTCGACCCACTCTTCCATTCCTAACTTCCAACTATGCTGACCGAACATGTATGGCCGAACACTGAGGCCGATCCACCTATCGTAACCCCTCCGAAGCCGAACCATAAAGGGCCGAGCCATATGACTCTATCGCCGATCCCATTTTCGAATACACGCCTAACCAATCCCCACGTGCCGATCCACTGAATTACCTACCCTGACCGACCCTACACGACAGACCCACCAAGGATGAACCAATCCAGTATGACTGAACCACCTTAGTCGAACAGCCGGGCCGCATGGTCGAACCACCAATAGCCGAACCATGCTTGACCACCTCTCCTCAATCGAGCCATGCATGACCGAATGGTCGAGCCACGTGGCCGAACTCCAAACATATAGAATGGCCTCATCCTGACCGAACCAAGCCTCCCAGACCGAACGGCCTCATCCTGACCGAGCCACGCCTCCCAAACCGAACGGTCGAAACCGAACCCTCCATGACTGATCATCTTTCCATCGAACTGACTCAAACCCATCATATTCCAATCTTGACAGACGATTAGTCAATTTAGTTAAATATTCCTGTCCAAGGCCTTGCCAAAAGGCGGGTTAACAATGTGAAATTCTCTGTTATTATAATAGTGTCTTGATACAAATACTTATTAATCTTAGTCGAAATTGTTAAACTCATTAAATTCCAGCATAATAGTTGTAAAACTAAAACCATAAAGCCTCGTATTGGAGAATGGATTCCATAGAATGACTGGGTTACCAGGGTTCCGCCCTTCATGATGCATCCCTAGATAAAATAACATCGAGGTCGAACCTGTCGACCCCTGCCAACACAAAACGGCCTAACATTCACTGGATATTACCGAATATGATCACATATCCGTTAATGGGGCCCAAAGCATTCAAATGAAAGATAATAACGACTCTAGATAGGGATGATCATACCCTACCTGGGAGTGACCCACTTAGCCCTACTGCATCTCCCCAGTTTTAGTCATTCCCAGTTGACGAGGCTTGAGGCTACGTTTTACCTTTTATATAGCACATTCAACTTGGAATGCTAATACTGCTCTCCATGCAACAATGCAATACCAGCATTCATCCATATAAGTTCATTCTAGGACTGAGCGAAACACTTGAGAGCTCTGTCTCCAATTCCATCATCTTCATGATGTCTTCACTCTGAAACGCATTCGTCGGATCAAAGTTGTTTTCGGATAACATAACTAATACCGTTCTCTTCAAAACAACATTCGACAATTCCCGATAAACTCAATCTCAGTTCTTTAGGAAATAAATAGTTAAAAATAAAATCGGAGATCACCTCTTAACCGTTAGTGGACGGATTTCCTTATCATTATCCTCGGAGAACAAACGAGATTTACACGCATAGTACAACATCATCGGAGATGACTGCACCATATAACTCATGTGTTTACCCTAGATATTTTCAAAGTTACATTTGGATACAAATTTGGTAGTTGGTTATTTAATTATGAAATAACAAACATTTAATCAGGGATTTAATTCCATAAGGAAAAACAACATTGGTTAAGCAAAAAGTAACACTAAGCCTCTATTAATTTATATTTTATTAGTTAAATTTACTTTGTAAGAATCAAAAATTCTTTTTACAAAGATTGATGTAAACCCAAAATTCTTATTTCTCCATACTTGGGAAAATTATCTATATGCTTTTCTCGATGGTATAAGTGTATTCACTAACAATTTGGAAGATTCCTCTTTTTATTCAATCAAAAACCATTTATAAACCTTATTATAATCCACCAACCTTTTATAAACTCCGTTTATAAATTTATAAACCTATTTCTAAAATTCCTTTTATAACTATTTAAAACCATTTATAATAATATTTTATCTTTTCAACCAATCTTTCCTTTTCGTTTTCCAAAACATATTATGAGATTCCTCATATAACCCACATATGTTTAATATAATCCTACTGATAAATCTTGAAAACATTTAAAACATAATTTCTAATCAATTACTCTAGAACACTATTATAATAATAAATACTATAAATAAATAAATATTAACCTTAAAACACTTTAAAATGATAATTAATAAATTTCAAACATTCTAAATAAAAGAATATTTATTTATAAATACTAATAGTTAATTTCCAAAACTTTACTAGTAAATAATTATAATCAATTTCAAACAATATTAAAAATTTAAATAATTAACCTTCTAAAATATTTAAAATATTGATAAACAATTTTTATGCAATATTAATATCAATAAAAAACCTTTAAAATATAATTATATTACCTGGATAAAAATCCATACTTAATTCACATAATCATTTCCATATTTATAAACCATGTTTATAAATCTCTTTTCATTTTATAAAATTTCCTTTCATAAAAATTTCTTTATTTATGAACCCATTTATACCTCTATTCCTTTATAAATCCAACTTATTCATAAAAACACTTTTAAAACTTAATTTCAACCGTTTTATACTCGCTCTCATAGGTATAAATTTCTTTTAATTTATAAAATATCATTTAACATTCTCTAGTTTATCCTCATCTTAGATTTCCAAAATAAAATATCATCCTACATCTTATAACAAATTCACCATTGATTTATTTCTCCAATCTATTAAATGATAATAGTTTCATTTTTATTTATAAACCACTGTTTATAAATCTATCATTTTATAAATAAATTACGATTTTACAAATCTTAACTTTATTTGAAAATTATCACTTTTATAACTTTAGCACATTTATAAATTCACCTTTTTAAGTAAATTGCACTATGTATACCTATATATATATATATAATGGTTAATAATGTTTATATAAAAATATTTCTATTTTCTTTTTAAGACCATATCACTTTATTATAAAAGATTGACTTATTTTCCCAGATTTTAAAATCTTTACTCTCAATTTTAATACTCTATCTAAAACGATATATAAAACTATTAAATTATAATATCCACAAAATCGTACTTTTATTTTATAAAATAAATTAAAACATGAATGATTTTCAAATCGTAGGTTAGAGAGGTTGCAGAAAAGATTGAGGTCATTCGAGCTAGAATGAAGGAGGGTCAGTCTAGGCAGAAGAGTTACGTAGATAAGGGAAACACAAACTTCTAGTCAAACAATAAGTCTGTTATGAATAATCCCATATCATTTCTTATCATAAATAGATATCTAGTGAGACCACGCCGCTTAGTGGAACTGGTTTTCCCATCACTAGTATCCAAAATAAAACATGCAAATGATTTACTATGCCCCTGCACACAGAATGATTAGTCTTATCATAATATGAAATGAAGCCATAAACCATATGTATTCCATCCATTTATTAGATATCCAATCTAAAAGAAATTTATTAGATTTCCCATCTAAAATCAATATATTAGAGTTCCCCTCTAAAATCATTAAAATGACTATCCGTCATAATCTAATAGGACTGTCCGTCCTAAATCCATTTAAAATAAATGCAGATTATCCATCGTACATTGTCTTATAAAAGATGGTATAGGCTATCCACCACACACTACATAGTTTTCCTAGGATGACTACAAACCCTTGGGTGCAAAATCTCAAGGCTAACCACCTCTTGCAAAACATTCCTTACTTTAGACATTTGATATGGGTTATCCACTGCACATTCTATGGTTTTCCTAGGTTAACCAAGAACCCATCACTTGGCCAATTAAAACATCATGATCCCCATGATTATTTATAAAAATTCATGGTCCCCATAAGTACTTATTTTCTCCAGGTATACCACCTATTTAACTTATTCCCATTGGTAGCCCTGGTTAGGTTAAATTAAATAAAAACACATTGATAGCCCCAGTGTATATTTACAAAAGCATATCTTTGTTTGTAACCCCAAACTATGTATTTACAAATTTAAACCCAACCCGGTGTCCATAAGGTTTATTAACATTCATTTTATATAAGGATCCCCGTTACATATTCAAACAAAGATAATTATTTTATGTTACAACCCTTCGAAGTTACCCCTTCGATGTAACAAAGTTTTTGTAACGACCCATAAATTTAACACTTTAAAAATATATTCAAATGTAGAATTTTAAAACTTAAACAATCATGTTTTATATGATAAATAAGAATGGTAAACTTATTTTTGATATTGAATCAAGATTTCGGATTTCCATTGTAAAATTGACAAAAGTCGGATTCCGATAAAGTTGGATAAATATTTGAGAAATTTGTTTAAAGAATAAACAGTTCCTTTTAAATATATATAATCAATATCAAACTCATTTGATAATAATAGTAAGTTATCTATAGTGATTCGATAAATATATAAAACTTGTTTTATAAAATGGACAAATTTCGTCGCATATCGATAAATCGATGTCGTATTTTTATAAAAAGATTTGGATATTGTTTTATATTATTTTATATATCAAATATGCTTGTTTTAATTATTTAAAGATAATAATAAATTTGTTTTGAAGTTTGGTTTAAATGAACAAATAGTTTAACAAAAATGTCAAAATGTGATGGGAAAACGTTTTGTCGAAAATCAACGTATTGTTCAAAATAAGTTGTCGCAACGTTATCGCACCTTTGTTAACAAATTTTGACATATATATTACACATTTTAATAACTAAACATGTTTACTTTTACTAAATAGGATTGTTGAATTTCTAGAAGTCATTTGTAAAAGTAAGAAAGAATTAACAAAGGTAAGAAAAGTAAACATCAAATCACATCAAATCAAAATCCAAAAAAAAATTTACTTTTCTTTACTTAATCTTTAAGTGACTAAGACATAAAGTATGAAGTGAAAGGATGATGTTAAGTATTGAAAAAGTTGATGTTACTTTAGGTTGAAGAAAGGATAGCCCGGTAAATTGGTAAGAGGTTATTTTTGTAAATTTACCACTTCTTTCTTTTTCTATAAATACCCACCTCCTTCTTCACTTTCATTCGCGTTTCTTCTTCTTCTTTTCTCAAGATTCTTCACATTCTTCCTCTTCTATTTAATGGTTTTCAAGCCATAGGAAAAACTAGAAAGAAGTAATGTCAAAATATTTACCAAATATTCAAAAGAAATCAATGTTCATCCTCTTCAACTCAAGCTCCTTTTTTTCCACATTTACCTCTTATTCTCTCGGCCATAACTTCTTCAAAACTGAACCAACTGCAAAATTATTATTTTTCAAATTGTGTATTTTTCCAGTGGCTACAACTTTCTTGTTGACCACTTTGTCTCTTTCTAAAACTAACCATGTCAAAAATCCATTTCTTTCCAGTGCATTCTCTGGCCCAGTCTGTAAGCTAGAGAATATGCCATTTTGTTTTGATCATAACTTGATAATAAAAAATCTAAATTAAGAAATTTTTTAAACCAAATGAAATTCGAGTGGCTACAACTTATTTATTGATCACTTTTTCCAATTTTGAGGTTTGTTATTCCTGACACTCAATTCCTTGAAGTACATTTTCGCCTTTACATTTGTGAATCCGAGAATAGCTCCTTTTCTTTTGATCATATCTTCCTTAAAAATAATCAAAATGAAGTGATTCATTTTTTGAAATTTAAGAGAAATGAATTTTCAACAACTTTTCACTTGACAAATGTTTCAAATTTCGGGAGTAAGAGAGCCAAAAACAAGAGAGAAGATGACTTATTTTTCATGTCTAATTTTGAGAATTCGTGGTCAAAGCTCTACCATTTCTTCTCTATTTTTTTGGCCCACCTCCGTCTCAAACCTTGGTCGTGCACTTTGAAGGATGGGAAAGTTGTTTACTAATGTTTGAGTGTAGTAAGAAGTAGTTAGTGAAGCATGTATTAGTTTGAATGTTGGTAGGAAGTTAATCGCTTTGGTTTATGGTGAGAAACTCTATTTAACATCTATATTTAAATACAGACATGTTTGATGATGTGTTATGATTTCCATGGATGCTTATATATGCTTTGATCATCAAGTATTGACTGTTTGGTATGACTGTTAAATTTTTTTATCAAGTCACGTTAATACACGTCGATAAGCACAAAGGAAATCACTTTCCCTTTAAAAATGAAATGGTGTATATGGAATGCTTAAACCATTTTGAAATAGTTTAAAATGAGTTTGATATTTTTTATAAACATTTAAATATGTTTAAATAAATAAAGAAATAAAGTCAGGATTTCATCATGTATATTTTAAAATATGTCCAAAATAATTTTGTAGAAAAATAACGCTTTTGTAGTAAATTGACCAAAGTTTAAAATTGATATTTTAAATGTTTAAAAATATGAAATAAATTACAAAAATATTTTAAAATGTTTTAAAAGATATTTAAGCTGAAAAGATGGATTTCTAAATGATATAAAATTCGTTTTGAAGAATATAGCTTTTACAACACTATTTGCAACGCTTTTCACAACTCTTTTCGCAGCACTTTTAAATAACTTTTGAAATGTAGTTTTAAACTTAAGAGTTCTACCCTAACTATTTTGTGAACAGTTTTAAAAGTATAATCAAGTCATTTAAAGATAATTTGTAAGTTCTAATAAAATTTTGAATAAATTGATATTTATAACCCTTAAACAATAATTAAAGAGTATTAAATATAATAACAAGCTAAGTATGCGGAAACGACTAGTATATTTTTCCCTTTTATGAGAGCTATAAGGTAAAACAAGATGTGTAACTATGGTTAGGAATGAAGCAACCAGTTCTCTGAACTTGCCTAGCCTACGTTTTCTCTTTTTAGGTGAGGGGTGAATAGATCGAAAGGAAAGCCCGAGTGCACTAAAAGATCATATTTAAGTTTTACCAAGATAAAATAAAAGGAACAAATTCTTTGAATGTTATTTAACCACTTAACATCTTTTATTCGATGATTGGTACGAAGGAACCAGGATCATATTTGGGTTATTCCTGGTCGAAAAAACAGGATCAGATTTGGGTGATTCCTATCTGAAAACACCTTCAAACCAATTTTCGAAATAAAACATATTGAAGACAAAGATATTCATGATATAGGATTACTTGCCATTAGTCTCTGGAGGTGAAATTTACCATATCTAAAGTGGCAGTAGCGCTCTGTTAAGAAAGTCTTTGATTTGTAAGAATATGATTTGAAGTTAAGAAGAAAATCTTTGATTAAGATTTAACAAATGATTTGGGAATATTTTCACTAAGTTAAAAGTTATAACTTGAATGAAAGAAATCTTTGATTTAGATTTAATAAATAATTTGAAAAGGTTTTCCCAAGTAAAAGAGAAAATGATTTGAAATTATTCCAGAATTTAAGAAAGGTTTAAATAAATAAAATGATTTAATAAATGAGGCTTAATGATTCTATATACTCTTGAAAAGAAATTGGAATAAATTGAAGAGAATATATCTAAGAAAGATATTTGATTTAAATAAAAGAAAATTGAGATATTATTTAAAGCAAATGAGTGAATTACTTAGAATTATTCTAAGACAAAAGAAAGAGATTTTGAAATCATCGGAATTGAAATTAAAGTGAAAAGAGACTTAATAAATCATGTATACGCATATTCACTTTTTATTGATACTTGGATTTCTAAGGAACCAGGGTCGGATTTTGGTGATTCCAATCAGATAATGACTTCGAACCAATTTACATGTTCGAAGAATGAAGATGTTTAAAGACAGAGATATTGAGACGAATAATAACGAGGGTCTACTTGTTGATTAATTGGGGATAAACTCCCGATTCACTATGGTGTAGCAGTGGTCTCTTTGTAATGAAAAAATTAAAACCACAAGGGCATCTTACCTAGTAATGGCCAAGGAAAGTGCCTTCGGTTTCGTTCAGTCTCAGAACGAACTTGTAAGGATGACTATCTGACCTCGCATTCCAAATCATAATGAGTGAACTCTATAAAAGTATGTCATTCGGTGGTGGAGAAGACACCATCTATTAGCTTAACACCCTTTCCTAGAACATACGAGCTTAGGAAGTTATACGTTTGTTGAAATCAGTCATGTGAATATGGAATGGCAATGTGGCATTCAATGTGAAAGAAGATGTGCTATATGAAAAGGTAATTGTTGCTTCGGGCCTCATCAACCGAAAATGACCGAAACAGGGTTAGATGTGGCAAGGCTAAGTAGGTCATTCCCACTTAGAGTATGATCATCCCCTTCTAGATATATTCCTTTCCACCATGACGTTCAAGATGTAAACTAACGTGGTTTGTATGCTAGAGCGTGCTCGGTTAAAGGTCGGTAATGACCAAGTTATGACATATTCATACTATCTAGTTATAGAGGTAGGCCGGTCATGTGTTGGTAGAGGGAAGATGTTATGTGCCTCGGGACATCCATCTTGAGGTGTACCCATTGGAAGATAGTCTCTTCACCTCGTCATTTTTATGGAAATGCATTCTCCAATAAGAACCTACGAATTTGTTGGTAGAGCCTAGTATGCTGGAATTTAATAATGGTAACAATTTCGGCTAAGACTAATAAGTTTATTTGCAAATGTTTTCAAAGAATGTCATTAGAAATAATATAAAATGTTTTGGTATAAAAGTTTTTTAGTTATCATAAGGCAAAAACCCGTCCGTGTGTATATGTGGGCGTGGGCTTATGAGATACTCTTTCTTTTCAAAAGATTTTATTTAAAGGCTGATATATGGCACTATCGTTTATTATTGAGTTTTCTCACACTAGTTTATCAAGCAATATCCGGGTATTTTCAATATTCGTGTCAGATCTGAGTAGTTTTAGGTTTATTCGAAGATGGTTGAAGTTTTCAGAGGAAAGCTGGAGATATTCATGTACGTGTGACATATTCCTGTCTATTTGTTTTAGTTTGATGTTTACAAGCAATTGTAAGGACAGATGTCTATAACTATCCAAGCTGAGTTTAAGTTAGACTCAGATATATGTAATGTAAAAGTTTTTCGTTGTAAAGATATTTTTTCAGTATTACATATTATTCCATTCATGTGAGATTCTGTTTTGTCTATTTTCTTTATTACCTTTCATTTTACGTCTTTTCTTGCAATTTGAGTTAGACATGTGTGGTTTATTATCGATTCAAAGGGTATGGAAAATGGGCCATGACATTTGGTATTAGAGCTGAAGGTTAAGTGAGAACCTTGGCTTTGGTGGGGTAAAGACTCATCAGAGATAGGGTTAGTAATACCTTAGGATGAGTAACTCATTATAGATAGGGTTAGTAACACCTTAGAATGAGTTGAGAGTATTACATATGAGCGCGTATTTATTAATGTTATATATAAAGGTTTTTTTTGAAAAATTTGTAAATGAAATAATTTTACCTAGGATTATATTTTGATTACAAAGTATATATTTTGAAAATTTGTATAGTTAGAAATCAAGATTACTGAAATTTAAATATGAACATCTTGTGATTAGAATTTCACAATTTGAGTATAAGGTGTTTGATAATAAGATTGGTTTAAGGAATGAAAATAAGAGATAAAAATGTATTTAACAATTGGAAAATGATTATGTAAAAGGTAAATGTAAAAGGAATAAGAAATTAAATTTGAGTAATTTAAAAGAATTATGGTAATTTAAGTGAAGTTAATTAATATAAGATAAATTTATAAAAGAACTCATAAAATAGATTTTATAAACAAAAGTAATCTCTAAAGGATTTTGAAAATGGTATTATTTCAAATAAAAATAGATATTTTGTGATAACTAGTTTGAATGCTCGAAAATAAACTAAAAATGGGCAAGAGATGTGCTCGGATGGTAAGCACTTCTCTTAAGTATTACTCTTCTTGTTAAGAGATATATGATATCATTGGTAGTACCCAGTTCCTTGGTATTATTTTGGAGTTATACGATCTATATAATTTTCTTAAGTTAAATTGATAATGTGAATCATTAATTGATAAATTGATTAGTAATATTCATAAAAGTGTTAAACCAACGATCAATTTGGAATCACTAATTAATAAGATAAAGCGGGATAGAATGCCAAAAATTTTCGAGTCATACCAAACTCAATGCTAAGGAATTTATGAAATATTCTGGTAAAAATTAAACCATTGCGAAATGTTTTAAGTAAATGAAATTGGTTAAGTATAATTAGTAAATGTGATTATAAATAAAAAGGATTTAAAAGTGGATAAATTTATAATAGCATTGAATCGGAAATTAATTTTTTGATTATGAATTTGAAAGTATAGCAACCTACAACAAACTATAATTCATCCGGATATAAAACGGATCGGGAATTTAGGATGTGCGTGTGTGTGTGTGTGTGTGTGTGTGTGTATTAGGATGTAAAAAGGTATCATATAAAACTAGATTTAAGTCACGAACTATTTATACATTTAAGTAAAATCATGACTCTTTTATAATGTAATTATAAACTGGAAAAATTATTATTAATGAATTCTACCATTGTTTAAGGATTTGGACTTAAGTTTTCTAAAAGTGATGGATTTACATAGTTGTGTTCATAAGATGTAATAAACTTTAGTAACAGTTTTACAAAATGATTCATAAACAATATTAGTATTAAAGAAAATATGGTAAAAATAAAAATAATATGAAGAAAAAAAGATGTGAATAAAGAGAATTCGGTATAATTGAGAAAAGCCAATAAAAGTAAATACGTAATTTATACGTAAATCATTTCATCACATAAATTTTGATCTAATATCCAAGTACGGAACTTTGAGGTGTTTACACTGATCTGGTAAAGAATTTATCACTTGATTTCTTGATGATGAGCATTGATGATGTTTTGTGGGTAATTACTCGAGTTTTCTATCATAGTTGAGAGTTATGCAAGGAAAGCAAGTGTATCTGATCTATAAGCTTGATTAGAGTCCGCAATAGAGGATTGAAGGATCGATACTAGTTTGGAAATAAAGTTGTGGATTCAAATAGAAGATAATCAGATATTTTATATGGATGATTTGGGTACATCTTATGGGTTTAAGTTTGTGAAATAATGATTTAGGTAAAAGATTGTGGGTTTAGGTACAGGGTAATTTCGGGGACGAAATTCTATTAAGCAGGGGAGAATATAACGACCCATAATTTTAACAATTTGAAAAAATATTCAAATGTAGAATTTTCGAACTTACACAATCATGTTTTATATATCAAACATGAATGGTAAACTTATTTTTGATATTGAATAAAGATTTTGGATTCCCATTTTAAAATTGACGGAAGTCGGACTATAAAGTACGATAAATATTCGAGAAATTTTTTTAAAAGAATAAATAATTTCTTATATATATATATAATCGATATTAAACTCATTTGATAATGATAGTAATTTAATTCATAATGGTTCGATAAATATATAAAACTTGTTTTATAAATTGACAAATTTCGTCGCATATCGATAAATCGATGTCATATTTTTATAAGAAGATTTGGATATTGTTTTATATTATTTTATAAGTCAAATATGCTTGTTTTAATTATTTAAAGACAATAAAAAATTTATTTTGAAGTTTGGTTTATGTGAATAAATAGTTTAACAAAAATATAAAAATGTGACAAGAAAACGTTTTGTTGAAAATTAACGTTTTGTTCAAAATAAGTTGCCGCAACGTTATCGCACCTTTGTTAACATGTTTTGACATATATATTACACATTTTAATAACAAATTTTTTTAATTTTACTAAATAGAATTAGAATACTTCTAGAAGTCATTAGTAAATGTAAGTAAGAATTAACAAAAGTAAGAAAAGTAAACATCAAATCAAAATCCAACAAAATAATCACTTTTCTTTACTTAATCTTTATGTGACTAAGACGTAAGGTAAGAAGTGAAAGGATGATGTTAAGAATTGAAAAAGTGGATGTTACTTTAGGTTGAAGTAAGGATAGTTTGGTAATTTGGTAAGAGATTATTTTGGTAAATTTGCTACTTCTTTTTATATAAATACACACCTCCTTCACTTTCATTCATATTCCTCTTCTTCTTATCTCAAGCTTCTTCACATTCTTCCTCTTCTCTTTAATCGGTTCCAAGCCATAGGAAAAATTAGAAAGAAATAGTGTGAATATATTTACAAAATACTCAAAAGAAATCAATGTTCATCCTCTTCAAATCAAACTTCTTTTTTTTCCATATTTAACCTCTTCTTCTCTCGGCCAAAACTGAACCAAAATGCAAAATTATTTTTTTCATATCATGTATATTTTCAGTGGTTACGACTTTCATTTTGATCACTTTTTTCATTCTAAAAGTAACCATGTCAAAATTCCACTTATTTCAAGTGCATTCTCTTGCCCAGTTTTTAAGCCAAAGAATAGGCCATTTTGTTTTGATCATAACTTGATCATAATAGATAGAAATAAAAAAAAAATTAAACCATATGAAATTCCAGTGGCTACAACCTATTTTCGATCACATTTTCCAATTTTTACATTTTCAGCTTTATATTTATGAATTCAAGAATAAATCATTTTCTTTTGACCATATTGAGACGACCCGACTTTTTCTCCACAAAAAGTCGTATCATCCTTAAGAAAGAAAGGGATAGAAAAGAGAAAAGAAAGAAGAGAAAGAAGAAACAACACAAGAATCTCAACAGCGGAACGAATAAATTATATTAATAACATAAGTATTACATAGTATACACCAAATATCAGAGTTATACAGACAATACAACATATACTAGACAGTTATAATCATCTGTCTAGTTATTACAACTCAATACATTTCAGAAAACACTCAGAGGTACCAATACAGCGGAAAACTATATAACTACACGCAGAAGCCTCCTGCTCCATATTCTCCTCCATAATTCGTCAAAGCTAACCTGAATCCTAACCTGAATTCCCTTGGCTACTCGTAAAAATTTGAGTACCCAAGAGTTAAAGAAAAATAGAAATAACTCCGGGTCAGACATGGGTCTGGTGTGAGTAACAGGTTAAAGTTACTTAACTTTTGAAAAACCTTTGAAAAGAAAAGGTATCACGTAAGACTTCCCACACATAAACATGGAAAAGTTCTTACCTTACGCTAACCAAAACTTTTGATAGGAAATCCGATGATATTTTAATAATGTCTAGGGTTTTCAAGTAAATAAGAAATAGCCGAAATTGTTACATTCATTAAATTCCAGCTACTAGCCACAAAAGTGGGTAATACAATCAAAACCGTTGGCACTTATTGGATTTTGGATTCCATACAATGGCTGGGCTACTGAGGTACCGCCCGTCACAGTACGTGGCCTAGATTACCGTACCGAGGAGTACGCCCTCTCCCCTGCAACACAAAGCCGGAACCATTCCTTACTGTACAGTTCCGAACAAGACTACCCTGCAGTTGTGATCAGCAACCGCACCACTAAGCCAAAATAAAGGGACATCTAGACAGGGGTAAATCTCGGTCTCAAGTGGGGGCTACCCACGAAGCCTTGCTGCACCTCCCCTGTTTTAGCCATTCCCGGTTGATGAGGCTTGAGGCTACGTTTACCTTTATAGGACATATCACTTAGAATGCTCATCGTCCACCTGACGATGTTCTGAAAGCATTCAATCCATACAAGTTCGTTCCGGGTTCGAACGAAACCGAAGGCATTATCTCATTACACTCATATTGGAATCACCCTAAGTGTTAACGACAATAACCCTTGCACTCTGAATCTTTATCTTCACTTCAGATTCACGGCCTAACGTTAATTTGGATCGATGTGGTTTTCAGATATCCAAATATGAAAACCCGATCCCGGTCTCATCGAAATCCAAAACGTGTCTTTTAAGGCCAAGTTATTTTAGAGTTTAAAACAATTCAATTCATTATCTATATACACACAGATAGATAATTCACAACATAATAGATAATCAACCTTTATCGTTACCAATAGATAATTCATATCATATAATCCATATTATCATCCAAAAGCAACCAATGCATCCATATCACATAACATTACTCATCTCATAACTGAGATTACAACCATACCAGGAAACCCATGCCAATCGTCAAATATAAGCAATGATCTAATGATCACACCTTCTATAATTAATTTAAAATGAATTAAATTAATTTCTCTAATCTCTAATTAATTTAAAATGAATTAAATTAATTACTTCATCATTAAAATCCTACTTAACTTAACCATCAATTGATTACAAATCAATTTATAAATCAACATCTCATTATTCTTCCAATTAATCATTTCAGTTTAACAATTCCCTAATTACAATAAGTAATTAGCCCTTAATATTAATTACATAAGTTAGTTATATTAAACTCTTTGCAAATAATTAACTTGTAATTACTTAATTAATTACTTAGTTATATTAATCATTTATTCATTAATTATACCTAAATTAATCAATTCTAAATTACATTATTAATTAATTAATTAATGATTTCTGATTACATTTAATCAATCTCTATATAAATTAATTACATAAGTAATTAATCTTCAATTTAAACCATATATATATATTAATCACCCATGATTAATAACCATTCAGTAATTAACTACTTTAATTACTCATCCCATAAATTAATTACTCTTAATTCATTATCTAAATTAATCTCTTGATTAATTTCAAAGTAATTTAAATCCAAATTATTTTTATAATAAATATCCTTAATTACATCCAGTAATTATTAATTACTTCCCTAAGTAATTACAATTCAATTAATTACATAAACTAATTATTCATCAATCCACAAATGTTTAAATTAATTTAACTTAATTAATCTAAACTAATCACATTAATCATATTAATTACACTAAGTAATTAATTCATTAATTACTTTCATTAAGTAATTAAACAATTGATTATTATTAATTAGTTAATTAAATTAATTATCAAAAATTAACCACATTAATTAATTGTTAAATAATCTTAAGTTAATGACCTTCATTAACATTTCTTAATTACTTAATTAAGAAATTAACTTACACAAATCATTATTAATTATCAATTAATAAATATTTAATTACAATTAATTAATCTCTAATTATTAATTAATTAAGTATAATTAAAAAATAAATTCCTTTAATCACTTGATTAAATAAATCTCAATCATTACTTAAAATTTAATTAACCATCCTTAATTATAGATTAATTAACCTTAATTAATTAATCTCAAATTAATTAATTAACTTAAAAATTAAACAACCACATTATTCTTTAATTAAATAATTAATATTCCATTTAAATTATTTTAATAATTTAAATGAAACAAATTCCTTAAGTTCTAAATTAAGAAACATTCTTCTTTAAAACAAATTGATTCTAAATTTATTTTAACCCTCACTTAAAATTTCGATTTAAAACTTTATGATTTTAAAACTAAACAATTTATTTAAACAAGGTTTTAAACCAATTTTAAAATCCTTTCTATCTCACATGTTCAAAAACATACCTTTTATAAACTAAAAGTTTAAAAGATTATAAAGCAAATTTATTTCAAACAAATTCAATTTAAAATTTCTTTTTAAATTTCAAACTGAATTACAGTTAAATCTTTATTCCAAATTTAAACTTAGAACTTTAAATCTTTACTTACATTCCCATCTTTATTTTTAAATTCAAATTTTTTAAACTTTTCTAAAATAGTTAAAACAAATTTAAATTTAAAAACTTATTTAAAAAACAGACATTAAAATAAAACTTCAGGTTTTAAAAACTGAATTTAAACTTATTTTAAATTCTTATTCAAAAGTTAAAACTCATAGTTTTAAATTCAAAACCAAGGTTCCTTTATACTTTAAAAAGTTTAAAAACTAAATTTAAATTTCCAGATTTAAATTAAATTCAAACTTAGATGTATCTACTAGAATTTCATATTTCAGTTTCCAGATTTAACTTGGTTTTAAATTTCAGTTGCATTATAAAATTTACTTTTAAATTTAAAACAGAAATACAGTTTCCTGTTTTAGTTTAAACATCTTACATTTATAATTTCAAAATGTTTCAAAATGTTTCAAAATCCAAAATTGAATTCATAATTAAGTTTCAGGTTTTTTTTAAAAATTCCAGTTTGAACTTCATCTTACAATTTAAATTTTACTTTTAAATTTTTATTAAAAACAGAAAGTCAGTTTCTGTTTTGGTTTAAAACCAAACTTGAGTTTAAAAGCATTTCAAATTTATTTCAAAGATCTAAAATTTAAACTTATTGAATTTAAATTCAATTTCAGGTTCAACTTAGTTTCATATTTTTGTTTGCAATTTACCTTTACTTCAAATTTTATAAACCTGGAAACAAGTTTCTGTTCAAATACTAAAACCTGAAACACTTCACAAACCCGAGCTCCTAATAATTTTACTTCGAGTAAAAGACTTCCCTGCTTTGAGTCACTGTTCACTTTACCCGAGACCATCACGGGGTATAAAACCCTATAACCCAAAAATCAACACCAACATGCACAACTCCTCCCTGTGCACTCACTCACCAACTCAGGCCACCTCTGGCCATCCTAAATGGCCATCCCCCATCGACCAGTAACCCCACATCACCCATCAACCCTTAAATTCCCAAAAATCCAACTCGAGTTTGAATTCAAGTTTAAAACCAAAACCTGGAACAACATTCCCCTTTTCAAAGCCTGACCTATCAACATCATTTCCACTCGCCACCTGCCATAGATCACTCTGCAACTCCGGCAACATCTTCCTCACACCACCACTTAACACTACCCAAAGGATCGAAGAACTCGATCCACTATCAAACCTGCAGTGACAAATCTTCCTCAAGCCCATAAGAACTAGGGTTCTAAAACTAAAAACCCAAATTACAACATCAAAAACGAATTATAAACCAAACTAATAATTTTCCCATTATCTTAGTTAACTTCTCCACCTCCAGAAACAATTACAACACCTCCAGACACTTGAGGCAGCAACAATGCTTCAAAATATAAAATGCAGAGAATAGGGAACTGCATTTTGTATAAAGCATTAAAAATTGTAATTTTTCTTTTAAAAATCATGATTTAGTATGATGATTTGATTTATAATTCTGAATTCATAAATTTCTAAACTTGAAATTTCACTAATTTATTGATTGATCATCTGTTTGTAAATCCAGAGCCATTTCTATATATTTTTTAAACTTAAGTACAATTTTAATCTGTAGTTTAAAATGAAAAAAACATATTTGTTTAAGTCATAAACTCAAATGAAGATTAAATTAAAAGACAATTGGATTTAAATCTGACTGAAGCTTGAAATAAAAGAAACAGAGAATGCTTCAGGGTAAACAATCATACACACACATAAATATATTCATAGATACATTCACAGCCAATTTATAATATATTTTCATATCTAATAAAAGCATGCAATCAACTTTTAACTACTTAAAATCTTATAAAGTTGAGACTCGCCTGAAGAAAAATGCAGAGCAAAGCTCAGATTTGAAAAAGCTCCTGGATACTTAAAAACTGATTTTGCTTTGCCTTTAAAACTTTAGTGCTTTGACTTAAAATTACATGCATGCTTGATCTTTGAACCTTGAGTTGCTGATGTTTTCAACTTGCATTTGTTCCCAGATTTTAAAAAAAATGCAGGTGCAAATTTCCCAGGTTGCAGATTGAAGAAGAAATGCAGACTTTTCTTGATTCCCAGAAAAATGCATTTGAAGATGATTTGCAACTTGATTAGAAACTGAGTTGCATGCAGAAAATGTTACAGATTTGTATGTTTGAAAATGAGGAGTTTGATTATAGGTTTTTGAAGGAGGAAATGGTTTTTGCATAGGATGGTTGCAGATTTGAAAAAATGCAGTTTGTTATGCATTTTGAAATATGTTACAGAGAGTTTTTTATCTCAAAAATGAAGATTGTTTTTAGGGTGGAATATTTCAGATGGAAAAAAGTTTCTTAGTTATGAATTGAAAATGAGAAAAGAATAGGTAAAGAAGAAGGCATGAGTTTATATTACCAGATTTATGATTTAATTAAAATAAAAGAAAATAAAAATTAAAACAATGACACATGTCTTTAGTATGAACACTTGTAAATTCTCTTGCTTAAACTCTTAACACATGTTAACTTATATCTTAAATTACTTACACATGTCTATTTAAATGTTTTGTTATTTTAATTAAAGTTAATGAATGTTTAATTTAAATTAATTAGTTACTTATACTTAGTTATGTATATAACTAATTTCTAAAGAATAAAGCAAGGTGTTCTTATAAATACAATAATATACAAATAAATCATTTGTCAAAGATACTTTTAAACAATTAAAATAAAATTATAAAAGAGGTTGTAACTTACTTAAATACATGTTTCATATTTTAAATTGTAATTAAATTGTATTTAAATTTCATATTAAATTTACAAATCATTATTATAAATCAATATTTTAAAAAAGAATAACACAAACATTTTTGTAACTTATTTTAATATGCAAACTTAAGTTAAAAATGAATTTTAAACCAATAAAACATTTATCTCATATTTAAAATCATTTAATTATTTTATTAATTATTTTTGAAAAGCTTAAATCCAAAAATAAATCACAATTCCTAAATTCAAAATATTAAAATTATGCTATACTAATTTAATTAAAGACAACTTATCTATTTAAAATATATATAAATACATATACATTATTAAATAGAAAACATATTTATTAGTTTATTAAAAATAAACTCACAAATTAAATATTTACATAAAGAAGATTATTAAATCAAATCAAATTTATTAACAAAAATTATCAGTTCAATTTAAATTTAAACACAGATTATCAAATTTATATTGTCCAAAATCCCGGGATATTACACATATCATCCTCAAACTAATAAAAATGAAGTGATTTTTTTTAAATCCAAGAGAAAATAATTTACAACAACTTTTATGTTAACAAGTTTTTCAAATTTTGAGAGTAAGAGAGTCAAAAACAAGAGAGAAGATAATCTATTTTTCGGATCTATTTTTGAGAATTCAAGGTCAAAGTTCTACCACTTCTTCTCTGTACTTTCGGCCCACCTCCATCTCAAGCCTTGGCCAAGCACTTCGAAGGAATGGAAAGTTGTTTACTAATGTTCAAGTGGAGTAGGAAGTAGTTAGTGAAGCATGGATTAGTTTGAATGTTGGTAGAAAGTTAATTGTTTTGGTTTATGGTGAGAAACTCCATTTAACATCTATATTTATATAGATACGTGTTTGATGATGTGTTATGATTGCTATGGATGCTTATATATGCTTTAATAATCAAGTATTGACTGTTTGATATGTTGTTAAATTGTTTTACCAAGTCACGTTAATACACGTCGATAAGCACAATGGAAATCACTTTCCTTTTGAAAATGAAATAGTGTATACGGAATGCTTAAAGCTTTTGGAAATAGTTTTAAAATGGGTTAGAAATGTTTAATGAACATTTAAATATGTTTAAAGAAATAAAGAAAGATAAGCAAAATTTCATCTTGTGTATTTTAAAATATGTCCAAAACAATTTTGTAGAAAAACCGCGCTTTTGCAGTAAATTGACCAAAGTTTGAAATTGATATTTTAAATGTTTAAAAATACGAAATAAATTTTAAAATATTTTAAAATGTTTTAAAAGATATTTAAGTTGAACAGATGGATTTCTAAATGATATAAAAGTCGTTTTGAATAATGTAGCTTTTAAAACACTTTTCGCAACGCTTTTCGCAGCAGTTTTAAATAACTTTTGAAATAAAGTTTTAAACTTAATTGTTCTTCCCTAAATCTTTTTTGAATGATTTTAAAAGAATAATTAAGTCATTTAAAGATGATTTATAAGTGTTAATAAGATTTTGGTTATATGGTTAAGAGGAATTGTTTATAACCCTTAAACAATAGTTGAAGAATATTGAATATAATAACAAACTGAGTATGCAGAAACGAATAGTACATTTGTCCCACCCATGGGAGATAAACGGTAAAACAATATGTGTAACTAATTTTAGGAATGTAGCAACCAGTGCCCATGTTTTCACTTTTTAGGCGAGGGGTGAAATAGATCGGAAGGAAAGCCTTAAACTTACCTCGCCTATGTTTTCTTTTTTTAGGCAAGCGGTGGAATAGATCGAAAGGAAAGCCTGGATGGTCTAAAAGATCATATTTAAGTTTTATAAAGATAAAATAAGAAACAAAGTCTTTGAATGTTATTCAACCACTTAACATCTTTTATTCGATGATTGGTACGAAGGAATCAGGACAGGATTTGGGTGATTCCTATCCGAAAACCCTTTCAAACTAATTTTCAAAATAAAACATATTGAAGACAAAGGTTACTGAAGATAGAGATATTCACGATGTTGGGTTACTTGACTTTAGTCTTTGGAGGTGAAATTTACCATATCTAAAGTGGCAGTAGTGCTCTGTTATGAAAATCTTCGATTTGCAAGAATATGATTTGAAGTTAGAAGAAAATCTTTGATTAAGATTTACTAAATGATGATTTGGGAATATTTTTCCTAAGTTAAAAGTTATAACTTGAATGATAGAAATCTATGATTTAGATTTAATGAATGATTTGGAAAGGTTTTCCCAAGTAAAAGAGAAAATGGTATTGAATTATTCCAGGATTTAAGAAAGGTTTAATTAAATCAAATGATTTAATAGATGAAGATTAATGATTTCATATACAATTGAAAAGATAATGGAATAAATTGAAGCGAATATATCTAAGAAAGATATATGATTTAAATAAGAGAAAATTGAGATATTATCCAAGGCAAAAGAATGAATTACATGTTCTATGTCCAAAAAAAGAGATTTCGAAATTATCCTAACTGAAATTAAAGTGAAAAGAAACTTAATAAATCCTGAGACTCAAATTCACTTTTCTATCGATAATTGGATTTCGAAGTAACTGGGATCATATTTGGACGATTCCTATCTGAAAACCACTTCGAAGCAATTTATTTGTTCTAAGAATGAAGATGTTTAAAGACAGAGATATTGAGACGAATAATAACGATGGACTACTTGTTGATTAATTGGGGATAAATTCCCGATTAACTATATTGTAGTAGTGGTCACTTTAGTTATGAAAAATCGAAAAAGCACAAGGGCTTCTCTCCTAGTAGTGGTCGATGAAAGTGCCTTCGGTTTCGTTCAGTCCCAGAATGAAATTGTACGGATGACTGTGTGACCTTGCATTTCAAATCATAATGCGTGATCTCTATAAAAGTATATCAGTCGGTGGCAGAGAACACACTTTCTCTTAGCTTAACACCCTTTCCTATGACATATGAGCTTAGGAAGTTATACATTTGTAGAAATCAGTCATTTGAATGTGGAATGAAAACACGGCATTCAAAGTGAAAGAAGATGTGATATGTAAAAAGTTAACCGTTACCTTGAGCCTCATCAACCGAAATGACCGAAACAGGGTTAGATACAGCAAGGCTAAGTGGGTCATCCCCAATTAGGGTATGATCATCCCCTTCTAGAAATATTTCTTCCTGCTATGACATTCCGGATGTAAATTAATATGGTTTGTATGCTAGAGCGCGCTCGGTTAAAGGTCGGTAACGGCCGGGGGATGAAATATTTGATACTATCTAGTTATAGAGGTTGGCCGGTCTTATGTTTGTAGGGGGAAGATGTTCTGTGCCTCGGGATCCATCTAGAGGCGTACCCATCGGAAGGTAGTCCCTTCACCTGGTCATTTGTATGGAAATCCATTCTCCAATAAGTACCTAAGGTTTTGATTTTAGAGCCTAGTATGTTGGAATTTAATAATGGTTACAATTTCGGCTAAGATTAGCAAGTTTATTTGCAAATATTTTCAAAGAATGTCATTAGAAATAATATCAAACTCTTTGATACAAAAATGTTTCAGTTATCATAAGGAAAAAGCCATCCATGTTTATGTGTGGGCATGGTCTTATGAGATACTCTTTTTTTTCAAAAGATTTTATTTAAAGGCTGATATATGACACTGTCATTTATTCTTGAGTTTTCTCGTGCTGGTTTATCAAGCCTGATTCGGGTATTTTTTGGGTCAGATCCATGTAGTTTTTGGTTTATTCGAAGACGGTTGAAGTTTCTGGAGGTGAGATGGAGATATTCATCTGCGCATGACATATTCTATTATCCGCCGCTATATGTTTATTTTAGTTTGATGTTTGTCAGCAATTGTAAGGACATATGTTTATAACCGTCTAAGTTGAGTTTAAGTTAGACTCTGATATTTATAATGTAAAGGTTTTCTGCTGTAAAGATATTTGTCCAATATTATATTACTCCATTCGTGTGAGATTATGTTCTATCTATTTTCTTTATTACCTTTCATGTTCCATCTTTTTGTGCAATTTGGGTTAGACATGTGTGGTTTATTATTGATTAAAATGGTGCGGAAAAATGGGCTATGACAGTTTTACTTAAGAAAAATTGCTAAAAACAGCCCTTTAAAACTCTTTGAATGAAGTCTCATTCGAAAGCAAATAAACCTCCGAAGTGAGCCCCTTAAGGAACCTTTCTTTGAAAAGCATCACAAAATCATCCCTTTCGACCTTATTGAATGGTCCTACCTTTCGACCTTGTCGGAAGGTTTTTTCTCGACCTAGTCGAAAGTTTCTACCTTGTCGAAAGCTTGGGGTATCACCCCTTATAAAATCATTTATACACCTTTCGAAAGCAATGAAACTAAAAACCTTTCGAAATCAAAACCTTTAGAAATCATTCCAAAACAATGAAGTGTTTGGGTTGGAACCAACCCTTCAGAAGTATACTTCCGGCCTTGTCAGAAGGTTTGCCCTTTTACTTTGTCGAAAGGTATTAAAACTTTACTTTAAAAACAATGAGAGGTTTAGAAGTAACCCCTTCTTTCTATTCGGCTTTGTTGAAGGCATCCCTTCGACTTAGTTCAAAGGATTAAAACTACTTTTTATAAAACATTTTAAAAAATTCTTTTGAAGGGTTTGGCTTCCGAAGATCCCCTTCGAAACCCCTTCTTGAATATATAAAAATTTTAGTCTTTTATAAAATGATAGGGTCGAAGGATCCCCCTTCAACTTATTCGCAAACAATTATGTTTCTATTCGAAAGCAAAGGAAGCAGCCTCCCAATTCCGTTGCTCCTCTTCCCTTCGACACAGTACCTGCCTTTCAACTTAGGCGGAGGGTAGTTGTTTACCTTCCATCTTATACGAAAGGCACCTTTCAACTTCGTCAAAAGGGTAAAAGCAGGCTTGTTGGAGTCAAAGGCAAAATTGGGCCTGTTGAAGTGACGCTTTATCTTGCTCGTCTAAATTTGATTGGCCGAGGGGCCTTCTCCTATACTTCCAAATAGTATAAAGTATACAAAAGTCAACCTTTTTCTTAAAATACTATTCTTCTCCCCTAAATCAATTTATAAGCAGTTTTCCCTCCGAATTTAACCAATTCGAAAGGATATTTGCAGTTTAGCCCTTAGGCTTAAATAATTTAATTGCCTCAGTAAACCACTAAGGAAAAATCCCCAAGAATCACCAAATATCCTTTAAATCATATACTTTAACATATTAAAATTTCAGAGCATATGAAGCTCAATATGATTCAGAACTTAACCAAAACTGAGATAGACTATGTTAATTAGCCCATTAACATTTGAAATATCTATGTTTTATCCAAACAAAGGTCTAAATGGTTATATCCTAACCAAGATTACAAACATGAATTAGATGTAACCCATAAACGATCCAAACATTGAAAAATGGGATGATAAATATGATTATTCACCTTGATTAGTTAATTGAAGAATGAAACAATTTCCTAGCTTTAATTTCTTAGCTTTATCTCCAATTTATTACACTTTCTAGAGCTTTTAATGGCCGGTCGAAAGTTGGTGAGGAGTTATGAATGAAAGAGTGAAAAATTATTAAAGTGGAGTGAGAGATTTATACTAAGAAATCAGCACCATTTTAAAGTTTACCCCTTAGGAAATCCTCCTTCTTAATTTAGTTAAGTCTTATTTTAGTTCATTCATTAAAACATGGCCATTGGATTTATTAATCTCATCTCCCTAACTATTTACATTATTCTATTTAATTTATCCAATTAAATATCCCAAATAATATTAATTAAAATTCAGGGGCATTGCATTAAATGATTTGTATAGTTATAAAGGAGAAAATGGCGTTTTCAAAATAGTTTAAATTTCCAAATAACGGAAGTTGGCAGCATTTTTGAATATAAAAATCTGGCAACCAATCAGATTTAGACAAATAAGGCGGGTTAGGTATGAAAGAACTATTTTAAAGTACAAATAAATAGGATTTTCACTGTTTCAACTCTTTCAACAAGAAGTTCCGCCTCTTTTCCAAACCTTTCGACAAATTTGCAAGGTATCCAAACTTTCGACTAGGCCAATAACCAATGCACATGGTATTAGGCAACTAGTATGTAGTGAAACGGAAGGAGTCAAAAGGTTTAGGGACGAAAGGTTAGAGCTTTCGAAAGAGAAGAAGCTTTGTTTTGGTTTTAAAGAAATTACGCATGCTATCTTTTGACGCAGAGATTTCGACGTTGTCAAATGGTTTGAAAGAAAAGGTTTCGATTGGTTTGCTTTCTTATTTTTACTGAAACCTTTTAAAAACCTTTTAACAAAGTCGAAAGGTATAGCATTTGACATGGTCGAAAGAATAGTTGCCGCTTCCAAACCATTCGACCCAGATGGAGTCGAAGGTAATCTTTTGCTTTCTAAAATTTTCCGCCTCTCTACTGATTCCGAAGGGTTGGTTCCAACACCAACATTTCATTGTTTTTGAATGGTTTCAAAAGGTTTTGTTTAAGGTTTCGAAGTAGTTGCTTTCAATTCCAATGTTTTTTTGATCCTTTTGCTTAACTTGAAGGCATAATCCAAATGTTTTAAGCCAAATGTTTTAAAGGTTTTGAAGTAGTCAACTACGAATGGTTTCGAATGGTTTCAACTTGTTTTAAATTGTACCCAATGTCTTCGAAAGGATTTAAGTTTCATCGCTTTCAAAAGTTTTATCAAAGATTTCGTAGGGGAGGTACCCCAGGCTTTCGACAAAGTCGAAAGTTGAGTCCTTTCGACTGGTCGAAAAGAAACCTTTCGATGAGGTTGAATGGTGTAACCTTTCGACGAGGTCGAAAGGTATGGTTTTTATCGTTTTCGAAAGGCTAAGTTTAAAGGAATTAAAAGGTGGATGTCAGATGTTTAAAGCTTATAAAATAAAGGCTATTTAAAGGTTTTGAAGAAGTTATATTTAATGATTTCGAAAGGCTTTAGTAAAGGTTATGAAGGAGTTACCTTCAATGCTTTAGAAGGGTTTTATTAATGGTTTTGAAGGAGTCACCTTCAATATTATCGAAAGGTTGTTTAATGGTTTTAAATAAAAGATTCGAATATAATGATTAGGCAGATAGCCTAAGTGATTTAAGTTGTAAAGGACTTTTACTTATTCTAAAAGGATAGATAATCCTTAATGAACATTACCAACATTATTTTGAGTAAAGTATATATATCATGGAAAAATAGCTTAGAGTAATGTTAAGGATATATTTCCCTTGTATGTATGTATATATATATATATATATATGGTTTGACGGACTAAATCATTTTGAAAAGGTTTTCAAGGAAAATTTAAAGGGTAGTTAACCCATAGAAAATTCGAGCAGTTATCTCATTTAAATTCGGACTGTCAATCCATTTTGAGGGCAGTCAGCCTAGAGGACGGTTAGTCCAGATAACGGTAGCAGCCCAGATATGAACAGTTAGTTCATTTGTTAGCATAATGGACCTTGCTACTTCTTAAGGACAGTTAGTCCATCCTTTTTAACCTATTTTATGGATAAATAGTCCATTATTTAGCATAAAAAATATTGCTATTTTGGTACAATCAGATTAGGACAGTTAGTCCAGAAAGGACCAGTTAGCTCAAATTCAGGACAGATAGTCCATTAGTTTCCCGTTTTAGCATAATGGATATTTCTATATTATTATTATTATCAGTTAATTAACCAGTTTGGTTACAAGAAAGGATTTGCAAAACATATACTTTGAGTAGAGATATTAGTGAGGGGAAACCCATTTCGCTAAGCAGCGTGGTCTCACTATATATCGGTAAACAGAGATGTAACAAAAATTATTCGTACCAGGTATATGTCTGACTCGAAGTTTTTGTTTCACCTTAAACTCTTGGGTGCTCGAAATTAATTTGAGTAGGATGAGGGTTTAGATTTTCATGTTTTAGCAGATTTTGGCGAATAAGTTTTCGAAGACGAACAGATGGCTGACGGATAGCTATAATAGGGATTCTTTTTTGTTTCAGCTGTGTATTAAGAAAATTACGTCTAAAGTGCTTTGATCATCTAAGGGGGCATCTTTATATGTCGCTCTTGGCATATTGTTGTAATTATATTTTATCATTGCCTGGGAATACATTTGGGGATTTTCGTAACTTCGATATGATATCATTTGAAATGTAATTACTAAAATTATTGTTTATGGAAATCTATGATTTTGTTCATATTCAAGCGCTTCTGGTATTATGGATACCATTAACAATATCGTACTTCATCACTAGAAGTTAATACTATAGATGATTGCCACATCCATAGCGCTTAGCTTTAGGCCTCTAGATACGGGATGTTACTTTTAGGAAGTTGTTCAAATAGGAACGGTTGATAAAAAAGTTTTATAAATGATTTGGGTATTTATAAAAGAATTTTTAGGAAATGATTTAGATATTCGTAAAGGAATTTTATAAAAAAGAATTGGATATTTATAAGAAATTATAAAAAAATTGGATATTTATTAAAGAAATTTATATAAATGACTTTAATATTTATAAAAGGTTTTTATAAATGAATTTGGAAGTTAGTAAGTATTTTGAAATGGATTTGGATTTCATGTAACGACCCAGAATTTCTATCATTTTAAATTCGTATATTTAATTGATTTTAAAATATTAACAAGCAAAATTGTAAGTTGAATGAATTTTATTTTGAATATCTGGATTTAATTGGATAATTAAATCGATAATTTAATATGTGAAATTACAGAAATAATTGGAAATTTGGTTTAACGTGATTGAAAATGGTTTATAAAGTTGTATTTAATCATATTGGAGTTAGAATGATGTTATAGAACTTTTAAAATTGAATTAAAAGTTAATTTGCAGAAATTGAATATTTTAATATTTAATTGACGAGTGAAAATAGCCATTTTTCAAACAGTCTCGGATTTCGACGAAACTAGTTTCATCGGATCTGTAATGTTATATTATTGTATGGTTTCAAATTTTGTGTCAGTCGGACTTACGGTTTGTCCGGGGCAAGCTAAAACGCGTAGAAATAGATTCGAGTGAATTTTTAATTTAAATAATTCGATTTGAAAACTTATCTTCCAAATTTGATCGAATTGGATCCCGATATATATTCCATTGTGTTCGGAATGGGGTAAAACATTATAAATGCTAAGCGGCATGCTTCGTTTGGAGTTCGGAAAAATTTCGGATGAATAATGTTCGTCAATTTTCTATAAAAGGCCACCCACATTCACAATTTATACTCAAAACCCTGGCTTGGGTTACAGTCGCCACCCTTTCATCAATGGTCGAAAATCACCATTCTTTCTCTCTTATTTTCTTCTAATCCACACAATATTAAGCTACGGCCTCAACTAGAAGATTGTAGCGCTCGATGAGACGAGTAAATCCATATGGCTAAGATCGACTATCGTCGACCACAGGTGGAGATTTTGGGCCGCGTTCGTGCTCATTCTTGCACGATTTTCGAGACCAAATAGGGGACCGATCCTAGCCACATTCATGCCGAACGTAGAGCTCGTGATGGCGCACGAGATGATGGAGCTTGATCGTGTATTCGGTGCTCGAGTTGGTCGCGTGCAGTAGGGTTAAGGTGCGGCTTCTATGGGTTTCTTGCGAGTGAACTAACTGGAGAGGGAAGAAAGGGAGGTGCGTCCTGGATCTTAGGGCAAAGAAATGGACGGCCCTGATGTGTCGTAGGTTTTAAAATAAAAAGAAACTTTAAATTGTTTTATATTTTAAAATTGTACAATGTTTAAAATACCATCACTTGTTCATACGAGGTCGAAAAAAAGACGAAATGAATTGCGTTAGCTTCGTATTGACGAACACTACGCGATGGAGCTGGATTGGAGCTAGTGAAAATTTTGGGTAAAATTAAACGCGTGTTTAATTTTATTCGAAATGAAACACTGAAATTGTTATTGAAAGCAAGGTGACAACTTCTCACTCAATCGAATCTGTTTCGATTTAAATTTTAAATAGTTAGATTTAAAATTGCTTGATTGGTATGCTTGGGTGATAAATTATTATCTGTTGTTTTAAATAGACCCTATACGCCATAAGAGGATGTTATTTATTAAAAACATATACCGCGATATTCCATCTTGATGTGGAATTGGTATTATATATGTACTTGGAGTTGATTTTCCCGCATTATATACCGGATGAGACCTTGTTGCACCGCATAATAGCGGATAATATTTTATAAACCCATGTACCACGATATTCCGTATTGAAACGGAATTGGTATTGTGCTAACATCTGTGGATGCAGGGAAACAGGTTGGAGGGATCTAACTGGATTCCTCACCCGTATTGATTTATTTACAGATATTGTGATATACTCTATTATCATATGATATATGATGTTTTGGATGCCGTGATTGTTATATTTAGTGCTGTTGCAGCATTGGGCCTATTTTGGAAAAATTAAAAGTGTTAAAGTGATGATTTTTAAATTTTAAAAGGATTTTTTAAGTGATTTTTGAAAGTATACGTTTTATTAAATTTGGAATTGATTTATTTTAAATAAATAAACGTTGTGATATTTATGTTATAAAAATTTAGATTTTTGTGAAATGTAACCGAAATTTGATTTTTGAAATAAGGAATTAATGATTTTATATATAGTTTAAACTGATATTTTTGAATTATTATAAAAAGCTTTATATAAAAGGTTTATAAAAGTGATATTTATAAATTACAATATTGGAATTATAAAATGAATTTTTATAAGTGTTAAAATGAAGCATAAACGGATTTCATATGTGAATGAAATTTATAGATTTGTAAATTGTGAAGTTATAAAATGAATAGATTTTGTAAAAGAAAATATTTATAAGTAATTAACTTATAGATCGGATTTTGGCATTTAAATGAGATTTAAATAGAATTTGTTAATTAAGTTGATTTTATAAGTTGAAGTTTTTATAAAATATATAAATGTGAATTTATAAACGTTGTTTAATAAATCCAAAATCGACTTATTTTGATAAGTCAATTATTTTAGATTATGAAAGGAGATTATTCATGATTTTGGACAGTGGATAATCCTTTAAAATAAATTGTGTAGAAATGATGAATTTGGTTAACGAAGTATATTCACGATTTTGGACAGTGAATAATATATTAAAGAAATGTTTTGGGGAAGTGATATTTTAAATAGAATTTAAACAATTTAAAAATGATTTACAATGTATTAAGTATCAAAACCATAGGTTTCAACATTCATTGTTGAAATAGACTTTGTCGAGAAATAAGGAAATGGTGGACTATAACACTGTTGTTATAGTAAATGATTTTCGAAAGGAAACGTTTTTGTATAGTATTAGGATTTATATATATCTATCTGAATTTCGAATCCTTATACTAGTGATTTTGGGTTATCATAACGATGTTTTACGCAACATTCGTTTGGACCCAAATAAATGTGTTTAAGAGAATGTTTTCCTTAAAGAATGAAATATATACTTAATTATGATTTAAGTATATTAAATATTTTCTAAGTATTGAAAATAAATAGATTTGTGAATTACTTATTATTAAATAAGTATGGAAATGTTTTCCAATATGAAGTAAAATGTTTTGAGATTATATCTTTTAAAGATAAATTGAAAGTGAATATTTGAAGTCGATTTGAAAATCGTATGTCAATGGATATTTGGAAATTTAAATTCACATGGAATTTATAAAGGAAAGGGAAATTTGTTTGAAAATAAACGTTGATTTATTTTTGAACCGTGGAAATAAATTTACGGATTTGGAACGTAAATTTGAAATAAATCGGTAAGGATTTATTTAATTGGTTTAAATGAACCATTTTGAAATGAAAATGAATAAGTATTTGGAAATGTTTTCCAATGTAGAAATTGAAATGGTTTAGAGAATATATCTTTTAAAATATAAGTTGAAGTGAATATTTGGCAAGTTATTTAATTTATGGAAGATTAATAAAACGGACCCAGTGATTGTTATAGTGCTGAATATTTGTTGGTTTGCTTTGATAGTTAAATAACCGACTATCAATATTTACCTTTACATGGGTATTTGTTGTGATTTTCTTGAACTTGAATGCTACACTTATTTTTAAAATAAGCGCTCGTTATTCAGTTTAGCCGGGAGAGGACCTTTGAGTCATAAATCCCATTCCGAATAGTGATATGTCGTAATGGATAGCATTTGAAGACCGGTGTTGAAGACCGGGTATTTTCATAAACGGAAGGATTACCGTCGAATGACTCTGCATCGGCTGATCTCTGATATAGAGATTTTATCACCCTTTGTGATGGGAAATACGGTCGTGATTAGTGAATATTCGGATTGCAAGGGTTTCTTTAGAAGTGCCTTCGATTCTGTTCGAACCCAGAATGGACTTGTATGGATGTGTGTTTGACATTACAATTTGAGATGTAAAGTTGGTTTCTATCAAATATATTTCTGTTGGTGGCGGAAAATTTATTCTCTTAGCTTAACACCCTTCTCTGAGATGTATGAGCTCAGAGGTTATGTAGTTGATGGTTACTAGTGGTATATTCCCAAATTGGTAATGTGGCATACGAAGTGCTGTTGAGCATTTGATGATCAAAGCGTGGCTTTTATTAAAAGCGTAGCTTTGTGGGCGAGACTTCGTCGGACCTCACACCCCGATAATGGTCAAAACAAGAAAGATGTGGCAAGGTTATTAGGGAATAGCGCCCCCTTAGTTTTTGTCATTTCCTTTTGGATAGAGGTGGTATTATGGTATGGAGCCCTGATATTTAACCTATGTTATTGCTGCAAACTTATTATTTTGGGTAGTTGGTGAATCCCGGGATTTAGGTCGGTTGCGACCGGGGGATGGCATGTGTTGGAAGAGATCCGATTAGGTTCTTGGGGCGTCTTTCCAGAGGCGTACCCATGTGGCAATGAGAAGTTCCTTGGCCTGACCATTTGTTGAAAATCTAAAGAAACAATACGAGCATTGTACGGTTTTAGTTGTATAACCTGCCATGGAATGTGGCTGTAACCTGCCATTGAACATGGTAGCTATAGTAGGCATAAGTGTGAAATGTCTATGCTGGCTAAGATTTATATTATACTTTCGAAATGTTTTCCTACAATTTGCACTTATAATAATAATATCAAAGAAAATTTGTGTATCAAGCATATTTGACTATCATAAGGAGAAATCTTCTCCGATTCTGCGTTTGCATTGTGTGTGTGTACGGGAGGCCTTATGGTGGTCTCATTTTCTAAAAAGCATTGCGAAATTTAATTTAAAATATTTCTTTGTTTATTTTTAAAGATAAACTATTTTAAGTTCTCACACTAGTCCCATGACTGACCTGGAGTTTATTGTTCTCTTCCTAAACTCTGGGTGCCCACCAATTTTAACACGGGCAGTCTAGAGTCAGGTTATCAGGTCATTTTGGAATTCAGGAGTTGCTGTGGAGATCAGGAGCAAGCTGGATGGCATGGCGTATCAACTAGTATATAGTATTTCTTTTTCGATGTTTGTTGTTGTAAACTCTGATGATGTGATGTAATATAATAACCGATATAGTTCTTTGTTTTAATAAAGATGATTCATTTATCTATATATATTGTTCCGTTGTGATTGTGAGATTCTGATATTGTTCTGTTGCTTTTCTTTCTTTCTTCTTCTATCTTCTACCTCTTCTTTAACCCTAACGGTTCGGTTTTCGGCATTCGATTGCTCGGCAGTTGATACAGTGGACGTATTAATGTCGACTTTCGTGAGTCAAAAAAGCGCGACGTTACATTTCAAGTAAAAGAGGTTTCATGAATGAAATATATTTGATTAAAAAGGATTTATCGAAAGAAGTATAAAGAGAATTTGAGACCTGGTTTCTCTAAAATGACCTTTTAAAAATGGTGGTATGGAACATCCATTCCACATTTACCACTGTGGGGATAGTGTTTAGGTTTGTCCTTACCTCCAATATAAACAACATTTGTTTAATCCATTTTAACATGATTTGAAAGTAAGAAGTTATTCACAAGTGTTTTGTAAATATACATGTAAGAGATAAGTATATGAATATTTTTGAAAGAGATTTGTTAAATAAAGATTTGTTTTGAGGCTTAGTGGTTGCTATGGATAAATAAATCTCAAATGGAATTGGTTATTGTTTTTTTAATTGATAGTTAAATAATCTGCTATCAAATACAGACCCAAAACAAAAACTTTGGAAATATATAAGAGAATCATGCGAGTTATATGACGCAGTCATCTCAGATGATGTTATGCTATGCATGTAAATTTCGTTTCAATCTCCTCGAACAAATGAAAAGGAAATCCGTCCACTAATGGTTAGGAGGTGATCTCCGCTCTTACCTTTGACTATTTATTTCCTGAAGACCTGGGGTTAAGTTTACCAAAACTATCGAATGTTGTTTCGAAGAGACCGAGATCAGATATTTCATCCGAAAACCACTTTGATCCAACTCAATTGTTTCAAAGTGAAGATATCTTGAAGATAATGAAATTGAAGACGGATGTAATGACCCGAAATTTCACTATTTTTATTTGAGAATATTATAATATTAAATATTCAAGTAATAGATATTATAATGAAAATAAAAATCATTTAAATAATAATTAGTGATGTTGAAATCATTTTCAAATTTGTTTTACAAAAATAATTAGTTTGAAGAAAATTTGAAAACGTGAACGAAATTCATTTTTCGGATTTTCGACTTCTCATCGGCTAAAAGTTATCAAAAATGTTATGAACTCTTTAGCACAAGTACACATTTATAAATAAGTTAGAATATGTATGTATGTGTGTATTAGTTTATGTGTATAATTGTACTTAAGTATATTAAGTTTATAAAAAAATATAAGAAAAATGTCATATAAGAGGAGACATTTAATACAAAAGTACTTAGAACATGTTTAAACATGTTTGCCTTGACATGGAGGGGAGGAAAAGGCTTTGTGGGCCGAAATGATGAGGTAGGAAGGAGGTGGTGATGTGTCATGCATGCAGTAGAGGGCAAATGACAAGGGATATTTTGGTAATCTTCTAATTGTATTTCTCATTTTTCTTTCACTTCTCACGTCTTAGAAACTCCAACATCTTCTTCATGTATTCCATGTCAAGTTTTAAAATCCATGTATTTCCACTTAAATCTCTTCCGTAACTTGCTAAAACACTTCTACAATCAATATCCACTTCCTCTATTTTTACTCACACTTCATTCGACGGTGACTTCCTCTAGAATCTCCCAATTAAGATTTTCATTCAATCAAACTACATAGAATTCTAGTGGTTACAACTT
Organism: Allium cepa; assembly: GCA_030765085.1. Taxonomy (NCBI): domain Eukaryota; kingdom Viridiplantae; phylum Streptophyta; class Magnoliopsida; order Asparagales; family Amaryllidaceae; genus Allium; species Allium cepa. Next base: position 376,218,729 of record CM060942.1, on the reverse strand, counting down.
TATTTGAAATACTTTTTCAAATTTCGAATAATTTTGGGTCAAAAACACAATTTTTTTCTAACTCATTTTTGGATCCATATTTTCAAGTCTGAAAATACCTCTTCTTCTTTTGATTATAACTCCCGCAAAAAAATTAAAATTTACGGATTCCTTTTTTAAATTATAAAGAAAAGAATTTCCAAGAACTTTTATTTCTAAAACTTTCACAAATTCTGAGAGTAACATGGCCAAAAATCGAGGAAAAGATGACCCATTTTTGTGTTGATTTTGTGGTTTTCCAAGCTTACAAATTCTAAAGTAATTCAAGTTTTAAAATATTTTTGCAAAATTTTGGTGAGTAAACTTCTTAATTTTAGGGGAAGGCTTTACCTTTTCATTTATTGACTATTGGATGATAAAATAAGTTAATTGTTTGGTTGGATTATTGTATGGTTTGGATGCATATCTATGTTGCTTATATATGTGAATGCATGTGGTTAAGTTAGTGTGTGCCTGAATGTGAAGCTTAGATTTTTATGAATGATGTAAACTGTGATTTCGTTTGTTTAGTTTTGTGGTATGATTATGTTGTTATTGACATAATTACATGGTTGTTATGCAAAGAAAAGTTAACAAAGTTAATAATTAGATTTGGTTATCGATGAAGAATCCTTTATGAATAGTACGAGTTTTAGTTTGTAATCAAAATAAAATTTAAAGATTAAAAACTTGGTTTCAAATTATTTATTTTATGTTTTGAAAAGTTAGTTAGCTTTCTAATGTTAAGTTTCCAAAGTGAAAAGTCAAAATATTTGCATGTATGACAACCGTAGCAATAATCGTTATGAATGCAGTTTCGATAAAAGTCTGATTTTTGAAATTTAGTTTCTCATACTTTAAATTATTTTAGAAATATTTTATAAACTTAATAAAAATGTTTATAAAGTGAATTAAGTTTTTAATAATTAATTTTTAGTTAATTAGTTTTGATAACTAATAATTAATTAAGTATTAAATAAGGTTTATTATAATTTTAATTATGAGTTAAGTGCATGATTTATTTTAAATTAATTATTAATCAAATATAAGGTCAATTATTTAGTAAACCAATCAAGTGTTTAGTTATTTTTAATTATGAATTAATTAAGGTTTTAATGTAAAATTATTATTTATTAAATGTTTAATTATTTATTAGTTTATAATTGAATCAATTCCAAATTAAATAAAGATTAATTACGATTTAATAATAGTTTAACTTGTAATTGATCATTTTAAAATGGAGTTTTAAGTTTTTAATCCTTGTTTTCCAAGAATCAAATTGTTTTAAAGGTACTTCTTTTTTAAAAATAGTTTTGAACACAAGAAATTCAAATGTTGATGCCATTAAGTAGACAAAAAATTGTGATAGTGATTATGTAATTGTTTATTATGTGGACATGTGTTATTAGAATGAATTCCAGTTCTGCTTTAAGTTGATTGTTTGATTATTTGGACGTCTGATAGCAGAATAAATCCCTTTTCTGCTATAATGTAATTGTTGTTTGTGTGGACGTGTGTTTTGGAAGAATAAATTCCCATCCTGCTATTAATTAATTGAATTGTTTTGGACATCTATTTAGCAGGACAAATCACCATCCCGCTATTATGTTGTTCTGATATGTATATGCTAGCTGAGTTGCATTGATATGTTATTCGCTGATTTGATAATGGATTTGATTTACATATACGTTGGCTTACGTAAATAATTGATAAGTGACATGGAATTAAACTTAAACTAAATGTAACTCAAATAAGTATCAATGAGATTACTAAGCTCTTTTTAAATTTATAAATATGGTTTCGAACTAACTTCAATTCTTTAATCAATTTAGGTTTAGTGTTTATAAATGGTTTCCAAGTTATATTATTATTTTATAAAGTTATTTTTAAGTAATAACTTGTTTATAAAAAGGAGATTTTACTAAATAAAAGGGTTTTCCTAAAGTGTTTCACTAATGATATTTTATAAAGGAGTTATAAAGGAAATTTTATAAAGAGATTAAAATAAAGGAAAGATTTATAAATTATTTTAGAGCTTAATAAAGAGTTTTATAAATTAACTTGGGAATTTGTAAAAGTGGGATGTAAATTTATTTTGGAAGTTTATAAGTTGTTTGAATTATGAAGTGAGCTTTTATAAAGGATAAGAGATTCGGTTTTATAGTACGCAACGTTTTTTCAAAAAAAAAGGAGAATTTGAAAGGAGTAAATTTGCCAAATGTTCTGGTAGTATACTTATACGGTTAAGATAAGTAAACAAATGTTTTCCAAGTGTAAATAGGATGTTAAGGTTTTCGGGAATAGTGTTTTGAAGAGATCTTTGATAAGTTTTGCAAAGTATTTTAATTAATGGAAGTTTAGTTAATAAAACATGGTACGTCCCATATGGAATCAAATAAATATTGAATGATTGTTTTTTGATATTTAAATAACCGATTATCAAAACTGGACCAGTATTTAACTTTGGAAATATCAAGGGGAAACACATGTGTTATAAGGCATAGTCATCCCTAATGATGTTGTAATATGCCTATAAATCTCATGTCATTCTTCTAGGATGGATGGTAAGGAAATCCATCCATAAACGGTTAGGAGGTAAACTTCTCTCTTATCTTTTATTTGCTTATTCTTAAAGAACTGGTATTGATTTTACTGAAAACTATAGAAAGTTTTTCAAAGAGAGCGGGATCAGATATGCTATTGGAAAACCACTTCGATCCTACTCAAGCATTTCAAAATGATGACATTTTGAAGAATACGGAGTCGACGATGGAGCTCTGGAAGTGCAAAGGCTACTTGCTACTAATCCTGAGGGTTATTCCAAAAGGGATGTAGAGGAAGTAGTGTCTTTGGTTTCATTCAGACCCAAAATGAACATCCATGGATAGATGCTATCACTATATTGCTGCTTTGAGGATAGTATTAGCATTCCAAGATGGACTACTAAGAGGAAAGGTAAAAGCATTGCCTTAACCTCGACAACCTAGGAAATGGCTAAAATAGGGTAGATGCAGCAGGGCTATACGGTTCGCTCTCATTAGGGTGCGTCATCACCTTTCTAGATTATCATATTATAGATTTGGTTATGCCTGAGAGCTCTCGATAAAAATGGGAAGAAACCGAGGTGATTACATATTTGGTACTATCCAAGTTCAGGGGTAGATCGGTTTTATGTTGACAAGGGTAGACTTAGTTCAGGGTCTGAATCCGATACATTTTACCTAGAGGTGTACAATTTTCGAAAGGCAGTATCTTACTTTGCCATTTGTTGGAATACACTCTCCAATACGTGCTTACGATTTTGGTTATAGAGACTAGTGAGCTGGAATTTAATAATGGTTATAATTTCGGGTATTTTCATATATTTATTTTGAATGCTTAGACTTTCTTATAATATCACTGGATTTTCTCTAGAAAGTTTTTTTTATCGTAAGTTAAAGACTCGTCAGTGTTTATATGCAAGGTGGTCTTACGACATACCTTTGATTTTAAAAAGTTTTTAAACATAATAATTTAGTTTTTTGAGTTTACTCACACCAGACCCATGTCTGATTCAGAATTTTATTTTCTTTCCTAAAATTCCTGGGTGCTCAACTTTTTATGGGTAGTCAAGTAGTTCAGGCTTTCCTCGGATGCGTCTTGGAGGAGCTTTGAGCAGCAAGCTTCATTGATAGCTAGTTATTATCTTGTTTCCTCTGTATTATATGTATCTTTAATCAGTTAGGTAGGAACAGGCTATTATAACTATCCAAGGGTAGAATTGTATCAGTATGACTTTGATGTATCATTTTTGAAATGTCATTGTAAAGTATCAAGTTGATTAACATATGTTATTCCATTGCGTTGTGAGATTCTTTGATTTTTTGTTTCTTCTATCTTCTATCTTCTATCTTCTTCTTTCACCCTAGCGATTGGTTTTTTACTGTACTTGAATGCACCACACGAAATACAGTGGACGTATTAGTGTCGATTTTTGAGAGATGAAAACTCTATTCATTGCGTTTGGTATCAGAGCAAAAGTTTAATTGAGAACCTTGGCCCTGGTGGGGTAAACTCATTTGAGATCAGGTAAGTGAGACCCCAGAATGAGTATAAGTGTATTATATGTTGGAGCGCGTATTTTTTAATGAATATAGAATATTTTTATTTTTTGATTTATTTGTTGAGTGGTTTATGAATTCTGCTCAAGATGTGAGGCACTAGTATGTCGATATGGATTTCTAAACACTTAAACTAGGCAAATCAACATGGAATTGCTTTGATATTAAGTAAATGAACTAATTTTACCTAAATGTCTATTTTATGCATAAAAGAATGATTTTCAAAATAGTATAGTATGGTATATTTACTTGAGGGGTTGTTTATTAAGAGATAATAATATTTTATTATTATCAATTAGGATTTGGTTAGTCATGCTTGTGAAGTTGAGAACTGACTTTTGTTAGTCTATGTTGGTAGCTTTCCTTTTTAAGATTTGGGGTGGGTAAGAAGAAATAAGGAAAATGTAAAAACCTAGAATTTTGGGATATTTGGAATTGTTTATTTAACTAATCTTAAATATTGGAAAGTAAAATTTTATTGATTTAATCAGTTGAATTTCAAATATAATGATTTATTAATAATTTAATTGTTGAATTAAATAATTTAAATCGTGAAAATAATTTAAATCTTGGATTTTTATTTGAAAAAATAGTTTGAAAGCTTATTAAATTTTATTCATAAGAATGAGGGTAATAGGACTTTTAAATTGAATTTAAAAGTTATTTACTCGATCTTAAAAATAACTCATTTAAATTAGCATATAAAGAATAGCCTTCCGAGGCATAGTCTTGGAATTTGACGAAATCAGTTCTGTTGGATCTGCATTAGTGTATTATTATCGGATTTCAAACATCGTAGTGTGTAACATCCCGCCTTTATCTACGATTTAAACAGACACACATGCCGATTCAAACCATACGGAAGGGCGGATTGTTATGGGGTAAATAAGAAAAACGAGAAAAAAATAAAAGAAAACAGAATCTCGCAGCGGAAGGATAAAATATAATAATAAAATATATGGTTTATAAATCTGTTTACAAAACATTTATATAATACATATCATAGTTACACATACCAATAACAATGCAGCGGAACAGTGTGTAGTGTACTAGTATAAATAATAATAATATACATCTTCGTCTTCGTCCTCCAGAGCTAAATCTTCAAATCCTGAAACGCTTGAACTGACCCGAGCGAATTGAAAAGACAAAACACTCGAGTCAAAACTAAAAGATCTTATGTAAGTTAAATTAACACAAATAAATATGAGTGCCGTAACTCAAGAGATGCTCGGGATTTACATCTCCTAAGGATCCGTTAAACTATTTACTATATAGTATATTGCGCTATTATAATAGTGTCTATTTGTAAAATAAACTTATTTTTAAATAGCGTTAAGGCTTTACATTTTCCACCTTAACACGGTTATATATTCCCATAGTCTATACAGTACCGTAATCTCCCCCGTACTGGGCGTCGTCAGAGGGCACTCCATAAGTATGGTACAAAACCAAAATCGTATAAGGCGCGCTAGGGTAGGTGACACGGCACAACTAGGCAATGCCAGGGTAGATATACCAATTGCTATCAGGGCTGATGGAAACGCGTAGCCGCAGCTACCTCCCACCTCGAACAAACTCCCCCAAAAATCAAAGTAAAAGTGGCCACTGAATCAATCCAAAGTCAAAGTATAATATCGAAGAGGAGTGTCCGATCAGAGGAATGACCTCATTGGCCCGAGAATCGCTCCTGTTTTAGCCACCTTATGCCAACTCACGGGAGTCGGGTCCACGTATTTACCTTGTAGGAAACGCCTCCACCAACCTACTTCATTCTGGAATCTCCACCACGTACACGGTTGTTAAAGTGGTTTTCGGAGTTGGCAGAGAGTATGACAACTTCCGATCCCGGTTTCTTCAACAACCAAATGTTATTATATGTAACAACCCGAGAATTTTCACCAATTTATAATCATCGTTAATCGATTAATATTGTTGCTAGTCGCTGTTTGGAGTTTGTAAAACCCGAATTAAATTCCTTTCAAAAATTTGATGAACATGGTTGCGGGCTTCAATCTCAATTTGGCCCACGTTTTCATTTAATTTGGGCCGTGAAAATTAACTAAAGCAAATAGCCGGCCTCCCCTTTTTCATTTCTGGTTCGCAACCCTAATGAACGATCGAAAGAAATTAATGGCGGCCTCGTGATTTTTTGTTCGTCCCTCTTCTTCGTTCCTCTTGCGCTCGTTCGCAGCTCCTTCTAATCGCGTCGTGGAAGGTGAGTAATTCATATTACTCACATCTAATTCAAGCGTGTTTCTTTGTTGATGATTTCATGGGTTTTGTCGATCTCGTATAACCTGGTACCTTGATTTATTTGTGAATTGACTTTGTTATGCTCTATACTTTGATTCATTTGGTATGTCGTACTTGCATATACACCTTTGTTGTTCCATAGCCTCGGCCTTAACTTGATTTTCTTGTTCGATGTTTTTGACCTGCTGTTGATCATGGCTTCGGCTGTGCTAGGGTTGTTTCCCCTGATTCATTTGAAGTTGTAGCCTTGATTTTCATTTTTGATGTTACTAGAACTTGTTGCAGTGCCTTGCTGTTGTGACTTGTTTTTGATGATGTTGATTTAGTCATCTGACTTTGTGTATGCTAATCTCTAGTATTTGACATCGTTTATGGTTTACTGCTTTTGTATAAGTAGTGTTGCAGACTTGTGTTTTGTGGTCTTCATTGTTACCTGATAGCACTCGGGCCTGCATTGATCTGGCACCGTGCCTTCGAGTTATACACAACACTCTGTTGCATAGTTCTTCTACTTTCTTCAGTGTTGCGTTTGTATTGAATGTGAGCATGTTATTTTATTCTGAATTTCGGAAGCTTGTTCTGGTTTTGACTTTTATGGGCTCGGTACATTGGTTTGTTGCTGAGTTCGTCCATTTAGTCACCGTATATATGTATACGTACATGTATGTATGTGCGTATATATGTATGTTGTGATTCTTATTCATTGAGCTTCAGGCTAGACTTGTTAATTTTTTTCTGTTCGATTTTTGCCTTGCCATGAGCATATGTATATTGCTGCGGCTTCGATAGATTCATGTTGTACCTAGTCCCTTTTATTGTTTACTGGTATCTCTTGACAGTTTTGTATTGCTTGATGTACTTTGGTTCTTTGATTTAATTGTTGTCATTTACTGTCTCAATGCTTTATTGTCACTGCCTATAGTTTGTGCAGTCGAACTTGCATTTTGTCAGTTGCAGTGTCTCGACCATCATGTCTGCACTCTTTCTTTTGATAGTTGCTTGTTACTTTGAAAGCGCAGCACTTGCCTCTCTTATCATTTCTTTTTACTGATTCGCCTTTGATGGTTTGCGCTGCTGCCACATATGTACATACATATGTATGTTTGGAAGCATGTATGGATTTGGGTCTACCTTGCTGGTTTGTATCGCACTGAGTTAACACTCATATGTGCCGAGGCATTGCATTGCAATGACCACTGACTTCATTTGCATTTTTTTCTGTTTCATTTAGTGGACAATGGTTCACTTCCACTTCATGTAGAGATTGCATCTGTTTTGTCCACTTGTTCATTGTAGTTTGCCTTGGGTTTGAGCTTCACTAATCTGATAATACTCGTATCAGTCATTGGTGTAGCATTGTGAACAGACACACTCGTTTGTTTGGTCTCTTATTGGTTTAAGTTGAAGTTTGCAGTTTGATTATTTTACTCTTTGGCCTTTCTTTCTTGATGGCATTTGATCCAAACAGTGTTGTATTATGATTTGTACCTGTGTTGAGTCCAACTGATAGCTCGGATTTGACCTTGTGCCGATTCCTATTTCATCACTGTAGTGGCGAGGCAGTGCACGCGTGCGTGTACTGCAGCCATACAGTATTGACATTTAATTTTATATTTAAATTATTTGAACCTTCATTGATTTTGGTTCGTTGATTTTTGGGTACATCATCATTGTAGTGGCAAGGCAGTGCACGCAAGCGTGAACTGCAGCCACACGGTATGGCGTGTATGATATTCTATTTTGCTTCGACTTATGGATCTTTTTGCATATTCCATATTCCGTAGTGGCGAGGCAGTGCACGCGTGCGTGTACTGCAGCCCTACTTGAATTAATATTTTAATTGATATTTCAATGGTTTGAACTGTTTTGTTTATTCAATTCAATATTTTGAATTGCATTCTGATTTGGTTTAATTACTGTCGTCTATTCATTATTTAATTATTATTGCTTCTGTGCACTAATAACTGAGTTTGAATTAGACTGACTCAAGTATTATTTTCTTTTGAATTTAATACTCGGGTCAGACCGAGTATTTCAGGTTGTAGATATTCTGCTTTGGGTTGCTGCTTGAGCTATGAAGTTCTTTCATATCTTTTGGAGTAGTCGTCGTTATTGGTAGTAGCCTGTATAATTGTATATGAAGATATGTATTCATGTATATTATATACGTTAATGTACTTGTATATGTAACTTCCTGAGTCGACTGTTGTAGTTGTATCATATGTACCGTGTCAAATGTATTGTAACTGACATAAGTTATTGTATATATGAGAATTTCTGTTTTATTTGTGTTCCGCATTATATTAACTGTGTAATATTTTATATTTACTGTTCTAAACTATTACGAACCATCGTAGTTCGTTTTATACTGGAATTGGGGTATGTCGATGGGAGAAAATAAATCAGGGATGAAAAATGAAAGAATATATATATACCACTCCTATCGAGATAACCAATACTAATGTAAGTCCTAACTATTGATGGCCGCTCCTCAACAGCCTTATTCTCCGCGCTAGTTGGCAGCATTACACTGTAGTGTTCTTGGCTAGCGTGGGTATAGAGGTGGGGCGTCACATTATATCACCGCGGTCATTTAAAATAATTATACTTTAAAACCAGAATAAAATATCTATTTTAAACCCATATAAATACGATATCGTTTATATTTTTAAAACCCCAAACCAATACGATATCATTTAGGCCCAAATCAACATAATGTCATTTTATTTTCCAATATATATTCTTTCCAAACTCATAGGGTTTTCAAAGTAAAATATTTAGAAATAAAAACTCTGGAATATAATATTTCCAAATTATACTACCTTGAAAATCATAACTTTGAAACAAATTTCCATCTCTCAAATGGTTAAATATTAAATTTCTTTTATAAAACAAATAACTTCTTTACATTTCACAAATCAATTCCAAATATCGATTTAAACTTCCAAATACCATTTTTAATTCTTATGTTTCAAAGCTTTAAATATTTCACCATTTCAAAAAAAACAACTCATTTGACAAATCCATATGTATCAAATTCAATTACTTCTTATTTAGACTTGAAATGTTTACTTAATGAATTCAATATAATTTAAGTAAAACCTTTAACTTCACATAACTGGATAATCTTTCAATTTATTAAACTTGATATATTCATTTAAATCACTCTACACAAAAATCAAGTTATAAAAATCATACCCTTTAAAAATTAATAACCTTTTTATTTAATTCCAAATTTTACTCAATATTCATATTCCGACCTTATTCTCATTTAAGTCAATAAAACTCCAGAACTTAAATTTTAAATAAATGCTTAATCGTATTTGATCTTAAAAATCAAACTTTATTTTATACTTCAAAACAGTTTATACAAAGCTTAAAACCGGAAATTACTATATATAAATAACCTTTATTAATAACCAAATCAAAAACCCATAAACCATATATATATAGCTTTGCAAAAACCATAGAAAAACATTTCAAAAAAAATACTTTTATTTATATACCGCGGTGCCTGTATAAAATTTTCTACCCTATGGTCAAATGATACGGATGTTTATCATTTCAATCCGCAATTTAAAATAAAAATGCGGTTGTATATCATTTCAAACCGCAATCCCGAATGAATGAAATGCATGATAACTTGCATTTTATACAATATACAATATAGCATCCATTCATCCAAATATCAATCATCAACCATTATTTGCAATCATCATCCAATTTAAACAATCATCGATATATAGCATATAAATTATACAGGTAATAAATAACAGGTATTAACTAACAGTTTATATTCAATAATAAATTTAATAACTGTTACTAGCAATTTATATGCAAAAATAAATTCAAATTTAACTGTCAGTTGATATGAAATAAAAATTTAACATAACTATGACTGGCAGTTAATATGAAAATAAATAAATTCTAACTGTCAAATTTATATGCAATAAATAAAATAAATTAACAGTTACATGAAATAAATGCAATTTAACTGAGATAATGAATAAAACACACCAAACAGTCATAAACAAATTTCTACTCATATCTAAAATTAATTTAACACACATAAGAAGTTTTGGAAATTGTGAGTGGGTTAAAACACTCACCTTTTGAATTTAAATCGAATTTAAATTCAATTTAAACTCAAAAATTCGACGGTCTTCGAATTGGTCCAAACCAGCGTCAACAGATCTAAAATTTAATTATGATCCTAACAAAAAAAATCTCGCGTGAATTGGACTACGTATGAGAAAGTTATTCGAAAATTTCGATTGAAACAAAAATTAAATAAAACAAAATAAACAAATATACCCCATCACCATGCCCCGTCACAGGCCACGTCCTTCTTCTCAAATTCGAGCACGCTATAGCACCAATCAAAAAAACGGACAGTACCAACAGATTACGCTCTTCGAGAATTATGACATATAATTTTTCTGGAATTTTTAGAGGAGTTTAATATATTATATATATATATATATATATATATATATATATATATATATATATATATATTGGACTGTAATTGGATCTAGAAATTTTGCAGCCATTGGAAGAGAAGAAGTTGAAGAAAAGAACACACAGAGAGAAATGAAGATAGATGGGGGCTAGGGTTTACACAGCCTATAAATAGACAAAGTGAAATAGGATAGGTGGGCACGAATCATAAACGCGCAGAACGGTTGTTGGCCCACCAGAATATTTTATATTAATTGGATACGTTACGGATTAGTAAATAAATTAATTTCTTCCTCGGACATTTACATTGAATTTTAAACCTATTTACAAATGTAAATTTAGATGCTTCATTTATAAGTTTCAATATAAATTCACAATTTCATTAAATTCCTAATTCATAGATAAGTTTCCATTTTCAACTAAATTTCTAAATTACCGTAATAATTATCTTAGATTTTTATTCATTCTCAATAGATTTAACTATTGTAAATTGACTAAGATTTCATACTATAAAAATCCACATTTCTATGTGTATATATACATTTGAATTCCCTACTAAAATATTTTATTTATATTTCGCAATTACTTCCAATCCATCTTTTTTTGGCATCGCACTGTTACTTAAATAAATAGCCTATACCAACACTAATTACCATTAATTTGAAAACGGGTTACAAAATTTTGGATTTTATTAATAATTATTATTTATTACTTCATTGTTTATTTAAATTTAGACAATTTAAGATGTTTCTTAAATGCTGAGTACATTATTAACTTCAGCGTAAAACTTCAATTATAAATTAACTTTGCAGAAATCCTTTAATTGACCTTTCATTTAATTATCCTATCTATTGGTATCCCATAGATGGGAATTCCTAAAACATCTCCGAATTCCAACTTTAATTTCAATCACATAAAATGTTCTATTCAGTTTCCAATAAATTCAATAAATTCAAATTATCATGTTCTAAATCCAAATGAATCCATATATCCTGCCTTCCATTCTTTTAATCTAACTAATTATCATATTCTGAATAAAGTTTACGTTATTTCCACCTATAAGCTACAAATAACAATGAATGTTGCATTTGATTTAGATTCTAAATAAATTGATGGGTAAAAATTAATAATTCTCACTATTGCCCGATTTATTCCCATTCATGCTTAAATTACCACCAACCAATCATTAAATTTACCTATCTTTTATTGATTCCATAAAATCTATTTGCCCTGAGTTAGTTACTGCATTTATCAAATTCCAATTTCGCAATCACCTTAAATACATAAATTGGTATTGCATTAACATTTAAATTTATTACCTTATGTCAACACCATTAACATTAATTGCAATGTATTACCAATTTTAGTCACTACCCTAACTACTAACTCATATTAACCTACATTATTCCCAAGAATTTCATTGGTTTTTCTTATATTAAATTTATCAACCAAATTAATTAAGGTTTTTTAAAAACAATTAATAAAATTCTCTTTAATATATACAACTTAGCAATCTATTAAGCATGGTATTATATTTCACGTAAATGTACATTTAATTACATTTATTACAATGTTATCCAAATAAATTGAATGATCTAAGCATATAACTCCTAATATCCACCCATCTTGCCTTAATCCCAAATAACATACAAATTAAACTACCCTTAACTTCAATTAACCCTATCATTACTTTTTATATTCCAAACAAATAAATTAATAATAGGTTAATTGAATCAGATTTACAATCCAACTTTAATTATTTGCAAATTTTGTCAGTTTGGACCACTTGGTAAATTCAATCCTTTAACAACTTCCTACATTAATTTATTTTTGAATAATCCCAAAATTTTCAATATTAAAGTACAATCCAATTTATCAAAAATTAAAACTTAAATTTCAAGGAATTTATTTATTTAGGTTTAGATCCCGTTATTCACTAAAATTGGTTGGTATTTATTTCATTCGCCTCTTTAATTGTACGTAGATTTCTCATAAATACACCTAAAATTTCATTTAATTCCAACTGCTTCCTAATTTCCATTTCTACGTCTTAACACGCTCTATATTAAACTTCTAGACATTGTATTACTTATCATATTAATGTAACCTTTATTTAGTGTATTAACATTTATTTCAATTCAAATTCTATCAACCAATTAAACATGTAACCTATTACTATTGCTTACAAATCAAAATATTGCACCCATTGTCATCTTCTAAATGGAATTAGTCTTTATTTCAAAACTTATCTAAATTTACATTGAGACCATATTTAATCCTCTTCGATAATATTAATCCTCAATTTATTAAATGGAATCAATATATCTTACATAACATGTTTTACGCATAAATTTTTAATTAATATTATTTCAACTTATTCCCCATATTCTCAATAATTACCTAACATAAATCTACGCTTATTTTATTCTACGTTCACACTTCCGTTACTCTCAAATCAATAAGTAACGTTCATATAAATAAATGTTATGTCAGTTTCCTATTTATTGCGATATTTTTATTTATTTATTACTGCATAACTTTACTTATTTTCTTCCCATCACTTTAAAATTAATCGTTAAAGTAACACTTATCAATACGCATCAAATTATTTACCAAATTAAAAGGTTTTGATTTTTTTAACAAACTAATTGACAGATTAATTAGGTAATGTATATGAATTGTTATTATACCGATAAATTTACACTTAACTAATTAAATGCCTTACCTATATTCTCTATCTTCCCATTATATTCAGGTACAATACTTACACCAATTTTTATTGAAAAATTTATCCATATTACAAACAAAGGCTTAAATTACCATTGTTAAATTAGCGTTCAATATATATTTATCACCTTTTATTATTTCTACTAAATTTTTATTACAAAATTCTATTAAATAAATTAAATCGTCAAAATTTACGGGTCGTTACACTCTCCCCCACCCAAAACTTTTCGTCCCCGAAAAGAAAAAAGAAGGGAAAAGAAAGATTTAAAATCTACATATCTTATTCAAAAAATTACCTTATAAACAATTAAATTTACAATATCTGTTACTTTTCTTAAAATATACAAATTTACAACAATTATCTTTTATACTTAAATTTATTAGAGTTTGGAGAACATTTCAAAATATTTCTAAGTCCAAAATTTAAATATCTAAGTAGTTCCAATCACCAATCATCCAAATTAATACAACAACCATCAATTTCCTCGAACAGCATACATACAATTACAAAACAACCATACAATCACACGATCAAATAGTTTTTTGGGTTCAAACTTGAAATTGTACGGAATGAAAAATAACTATCAAGTGCATCATTTACTCAACAGTCTTAGATGGAACAAAATAGATTATATATTCATCCAACAACTTCAAATTTCCTTACCCAACCAACCATAAATCAAACAATAACAATTCAAACCAGCAACCAAACTAACTTATTATAAATTTCATGCTTTAGTTGTTTGATTTCCCTTTTTGTTTATATAGTGATTTTTTTCTCATTCACATTTACTTATCAAAGGTTTGCTCATTCATTTTTACTTATTACTTACAATTATTCAATTCCATTAACTCGGGTCATGTTGGTTCCTTATATTTTGTTATAATTATTCATTCATTTATAATAGCATGTCCTTATTTATTTACTTTAATTCCTTAAGTTTTATAATCATCTATCATGCTTACCTTTATTTATATTTACTTGGTAAAATTTTAATTATATCTTAAGTTATTAAATACAGCAAATTCATTGAATGCTTCATTACCTACTATTACTTGTACAATTTTCATTACATTTCCTATTAAACATTTCAACTTTTAATATTTGGTAAGCTATATATGTTCTTTAAGAGTATAATTGAAAGCTATACAAGTTTGTTCTATTTCCTTAATATTAAAGTTCAATAATAATAATCTTTGTTTCATAGGTTACAAATTTCAAATTTCATTTAATACCATTTATAACCTATCATTAAATCTCTTACCTAAATTCTAGAGGCTTCAATTTTATTAATTACTTACCTTTCATTTTACTACAATAATTGAAACAATTAATTATCGGGAAATTTAAGAATTTAATACCGGGTTAAATTTCAAATTATTTTAAATAATAGATAAATATATCTTTACAACTTATATATCTCTAATTATATTTAAAACAATTCAAAATTTATATATTTTTCAAAAATGAATCTGTAGCAAAACTACTACAGTGGCCTTTCCCCTTCGAAACTCGAAAATGAAAGTCGATGATGCGGCCGCCATCACCAAGATTATTTTCCAGCGACAGAGAGGAACGTACAAAACTTATTCTCTCCAAAAATTTCTTTAAAACAAATTTTTCCGAATTATATTGAAATATTAACATCAGAAAATACTTATAAACAATATTATTATATTCCAAAATTTATTCGAGGGAAATTTCAAAACCCCGAATCATAAGTTCTAAATTTCCACTTTTCATTTATCTTATTTTTCAATCTTATTTCTATTATTATTTACACTTTATTGCCTAACAATCAATCTATTGCAGCCAAATATAAATATCAATTGAAATTTTTTATTTTATGTATAAAAATATAATAGGCAAAATTATTTCATTCACCTATATAAAACAAATATTATGTCGGTCTGTCCTATTAAGTGTTTAAAAATCCCTATTGATGTCACAACGTCCCATGCACCAACTAGAATTTATAAATACAAAACGGAACAGATTAACACAATATTAAAACCCTTTTATAACACTAACAAATACGCTCTCTCATAAATATACTCTCAGCGACTATAATAGGGTATTACTACCCTATTAGTAAAGAGTCAAACCCCACAAAGCTAAGGTTTATCGCTAAACCAAAGCTCTGATACCAACTGTAACATCATGCCTTTATCTACGATTTAAACAGACGCACATGCCGATTCAAACCATACAGAAGGGCGGATTGTTATGGGGTAAATAAGAAAAACAAGAAAGAAATAAAAGAAAACAGAATCTCGTAGCGGAAGGATAAAATATAATAATAAAATATATAGTTTATAAATCTGTTTACAAAACATTTATATAATACATATCAGAGTTACACATACAAATAACAATGCAGCGGAACAGTGTGTAGTGTACTAGTATAAATAATAATAATATACGTCTTCGTCTTCGTCCTCCAGAGCTAAATCTTCAAATCCTGAAACGCTCGGACTGACCCGAGCGAATTGAAAAGACAAAACACTCGAGTCAGAACTAAAAGATCTTATGTAAGTTAAATTAACAAAAATAAATATGAGTGTAGTAACTCAAGAGATGCTCGGGATTTACATCTCCTAAGGATCCGTTAAACTATTTACTATATAGTATATTGCGCTATTATAATAGTGCCTATTTGTAAAATAAACTTACTTTTAAATAGCGTTAAGGCTTTACATTTTCCACGTTAACACAGTTATATATTCCCATAGTCTATACAGTACCGTAATCTTCCTCATACTGGGCGTCGTCAGAGGGCACTCCATAGGTATGGTACAAAACCAAAATCGTATAAGGCGCGCTAGGGTAGGTGACACGGCACAACTAGGCAATGCCAGGGTAGATATACCAATTGCTATCCGGGCTGATGGAAACGCGTAGCCGCAGCTACCGCCCACCTCGAACAAACTCCCCCAAAAATCAAAGTAAAAGTGGCCACTGAATCAATCCAAAGTCAAAGTATAATATCGAAGAGGAATGTCCGATCAAAGGAATGACCTCATTGGCCCGAGAATCGCTCCTGTTTTAGCCACCTTATGCCAACTCACGGGAGTCGGGTCCACGTATTTACCTTGCGGGAAACGCCTCCACCAACCTACTTCATTCTGGAATCTCCACCGCGTACACAGTTGTTAAAGTGGTTTTCGGAGTTGGCAGAGAGTATGACAACTTCCGATCCCGGTTTCTTCAACAACCAAACGTTATTATATCACCGCAGTCATTTAAAATAGTTATACTATAAAACCAGAATAAAATATCCATTTTAAACCCATATAAATACGATATCGTTTATAGTTTTTAAAACCCCAAACCAATACGATATCATTTAGGCCCAAATCAACATAATGTCATTTTATTTTCCAATATATATTCTTTCCAAACTCATAGGGTTTTCAAAGTAAAATATTTAGAAATAAAAACTCTGGAATATAATATTTCCAAATTATACTACCTTGAAAATCATAACTTTGAAACAAATTTCCATCTCTCAAATGGTTAAATATTAAATTTCTTTTATAAAACAAATAGCTTCTTTACATTTCACAAATCAATTCCAAATATCGATTTAAACTTCCAAATACCATTTTTAATTCTTATGTTTCAAAGCTTTAAATATTTCACCATTTCAAAAAAAACAACTCATTTGACAAATCCATATGTATCAAATTCAATTACTTCTTATTTAGACTTGAAATGTTTACTTAATGAATTCAATATAATTTAAGTAAAACCTTTAACTTCACATAACTGGATAATCTTTCAATTTATTAAACTTGATATATTCATTTAAATAACTCTACACAAAAATCAAGTTATAAAAATCATACCCTTTAAAAATTAATAACCTTTTTATTTAATTCCAAATTTTACTCAATATTCATCTTTCGACCTTATTCTCATTTAAGTCAATAAAACTTCAGAACTTAAATTTTAAATAAATGCTTAATCGTATTTGATCTTAAAAATCAAACTTTATTTTATACTTCAAAACAATTTATACAAAGCTTAAAACCGGAAATTACTATATATAAATAACCTTTATTAATAACCAAATCAAAAACCCATAAACCATATATATATAGCTTTGAAAAAACCATAGAAAAACATTTCAAAAAAAATACTTTTATATATATACCGTGGTGCCTGTATAAAATTTTCTACCCTATGGTCAAACGATACGGATGTTTATCATTTCAATCCGCAATTTAAAATAAAAATGCGGTTGTATATCATTTCAAACCACAATCCCGAATGAATGAAATGCATGATAACTTGCAGTTTATACTATATACAATATAGCATCCATTCATCCAAATATCAATCATCAACTATTATTTGCAATCATCATCCAATTTAAACAATCATCGATATAGAGCATATAAATTATACAGGTAATAAATAACAGGTATTAACTAACAGTTTATATTCAATAATAAATTTAATGACTATTACTAGCAGTTTATATGCAAAAATAAATTCAAATTTAACTGTCAATTGATATGAAATAAAAATTTAACATAACTATGACTGGCAGTTAATATGCAAATAAATAAATTCTAACTGTCAAATTTATATGCAATAAATAAAATAAATTAACAGTTATATTAAATAAATGCAATTTAACAGAGATAATGAATAAAACATACCAAACAGTCATAAACAAATTTCTACTCATATCTAAAATTAATTTAACACACATAAGAAGTTTTAGAAATTGTGAGTGGGTTAAAACACTCACCTTTTGAATTTAAATCGAATTTAAATTCAATTTAAACTCAAAAATTCGATGGTCTTCGAATTGGTCCAAATCAGCGTCAACCGATCTGGAATTTAATTACGATCCTAACAAAAAAATCTCGCGTGAATCGGACTACGTATGAGAAAGTTATTCGAAAATTTCGATTGAGACAAAAATTAAATAAAACAAAATAAACAAATATACCCCATCACCATGCCACGTCACAGGCCACGTCTTTCTTCTCAAATTCGAACGCGCTACAGCACCAATCAAAAAAAGGACAGTACCAACAGATTACGCTCTTCGAGAATTATGACATATAATTTTTCTGGAATTTTTAGAGGAGTTTAATATATTTTTTTATTTTTTTTTATTTTGGACTGTAATTGGATCTAGAAATTTTGCAGTCATTGGAAGAGAAGAAGTTGAAGAAAAGAACACACAGAGAGAAATGAAGATAGATGGAGGCTAGGGTTTACACAGCCTATAAATAGACAAAGTGAAATAGGATAGGTGAGCACGAATCATAAACGCGCAAAACGGTTGTTGGCCCACCAGAATATTTTATATTAATTGGATACGTTACGGATTAGTAAATAAATTAATTTCTTCCTCAGACATTTACATTGAATTTTAAACGTATTTACAAATGTAAATTTAGATGCTTCATTTATAAGTTTCAATATAAATTCACAATTTCATTAAATTCCAAAGTCATAGATAAGTTTCCATTTTCAACTAAATTTCTAAATTACCGTAATAATTATCTTAGATTTTTATTCATTCTCAATAGATTTAACTATTGTAAATTGGCTAAGATTTCATACTATAAAAATCCACATTTCTATGTATATATACATTTGAATTCCCTACTAAAATATTTTATTTATATTTCGCAATTACTTCCAATCCATCTTTTTTTGGCATCGCACTGTTACTTAAATAAATAGCCTATACCAACACTAATTATCATTAATTTGAAAACGGGTTACCAAATTTTGGATTTTATTAACAATTATTATTTATTACTTCATTGTTTATTCAAATTTAGACAATTTAAGATGTTTCTTAAATGCTGAGTACATTATTAACTTCAGCGTAAAACTTCAATTATAAATTAACTTTGCAGAAATCCTTTAGTTGACCTTTCATTTAATTATCCTATCTATTGGTATCTCATAGATGGGAATTTCTGAAACATCTCCGAATTCCAACTTTAATTTCAATCACATAAAATGTCCTATTCAGTTTCCAATAAATTCAATAAATTCAAATTATCATGTTCTAAATCCAAATGAATCCATATATCCTGCCTTCCATTCTTTTAATCTAACTAATTATCATATTCTGAATAAAGTTTACGTTATTTCCACCTATAACCTACAAATAACAACGAATGTTGCATTTGATTTAGATTCTAAATAAATTGATGGGTAATAATTAATAATTCTCACTATTGCCCGATTTATTCCCATTCACGCTTAAGTTACCACCAACCAATCATTAAATTTACCTATCTTTTATTGATTCCATAAAATCTATTTGCCCTGAGTTAGTTACTGCATTTATCAAATTCCAATTTCGCAATCACCTTAAATACATAAATTGGTATTGCATTAACATTTAAATTTATTACCTTATGTCAACACTATTAACATTAATTGCAATGTATTACCAATTTTAGTCACTACCCTAACTACTAACTCATATTAACCTACATTATTCCCAAGAATTTCATTGGTTTTTCTTATATTAAATTTATCAACCAAATTAATTAAGGTTTTTTAAAAACAATTAATAAAATTCCCTTTAATATATACAACTTAGCAATCTATTAAGCATGGTATTATATTTCACGTAAGTGTACATTTAATTACATTTATTACAATGTTATCCAAATAAATTGAATGATCTAAGTATATAACTCCTAATATCCACCCATCTTGCCTTAATCCCAAATAACATACAAATTAAATTACCCTTAACTTCAATTAACCATATCATTACTTTTTATATTCCAAACAAATAAATTAATAATAGGTTAATTGAATCAGATTTACAATCCAACTTTAATTATTTGCAAATTTTGTCAGTTTGGACCACTTGGTAAATTCAGAATCCTTTAACAACTTCCTACATTAATTTATTTTTGAATAATCCAAAAAAATTCAATACTAAAGTACAATCCAATTTGTCAAAAATTAAAACTTAAATTTCAAGGAATTTATTTATTTAGGTTTAGATCCCGTTATTCACTAAAATTGGTTGGTATTTATTTCATTCGCCTCTTTAATTGTACGTAAATTTCTCATAAATACACCTAAAATTTCATTTAATTCCAACTGCTTCCTAATTTCCATTTCTACGTCTTAACACACTCTATATTAAACTTCTAGACATTGTATTACTTATCATATTAGTGTAACCTTTATTTAGTGTATTAACATTTATTTCAATTCAAATTCTATCAACCAATTAAACATGTAACCTATTACTATTGCTTACAAATCAAAATATTGCACCCATTGTCATCTTCTAAATGGAATTAGTCTTTATTTCTAAACTTATCTAAATTTACATTGAGACCATATTTAATCCTCTTCGGTAATATTAATCCTCAATTTATTAAATGGAATCAATATATCTTACATAACATGTTTTACGCATAAATTTTTAATTAATATTATTTCAACTTATTCCCCATATTCTCAATAATTACCTAACATAAATCTATGCTTATTTTATTCTACGTTCACACTTCCGTTACTCTCAAATCAATAAGTAACGTTCATATAAATAAATGTTATGTCAGTTTCCTATTTATTGCGATATTTTTATTTATTTATTACTGCATAACTTTACTTATTTTCTTCCCATCACTTTAAAATTAATCGTTAAAGTAACGCTTATCAATACGCATCAAATTATTTACCAAATTAAAAGGGTTTTGATTTTTTTAACAAATTAATTGACATATTAATTTGGTAATGTATATAAATTGTTATTATACCCATAAATTTACACTTAACTAATTAAATGCCTTACCTATATTCTCTATCTTCTCATTATATTCAGGTACAATACTTACAACAATTTTTATTGAAAAATTTATCCATATTACAAACAAAGGCTTAAATTACCATTGTTAAATTAGCATTCAATATATATTTATCACCTTTTATTATTTCTACTAAATTTTTATTACAAAATTCTATTAAATAAATTAAATCATCGAAATTTACGGGTCGTTACACTACGTTTGGAGTTATCGTTTGGTCGTACAGGATAAAAAAATTTAATATCGAAAATTCAATCTAATAATTGGGTCCAAAAGGCTATCTTCTCCATATGACCGTATTGCGACTCGAAACTTATTCCATTACATTCATAATAATGGTATAACATTATAAACGACCAGCGGCACGACTTGATTGGGATCCAAAATTTTCAGCTTGATATTTTAAAATTTTAAATAATTTATGTCATTGATTGGACTAGGGTGTGACTTCCTTTCATTTCAGCCACTCTATTCAAATCCTAGCCTGACCTATTTTCTAAAGCAAACCATCCTATCTCCTCTATAAAATCACATCAATCCCTTTTCATTCCTTTAGTAAACATGGAAAAAAATCAAAGTTTTAAAAATCCATGACAATTCAAAATCAAATAAATTCAAACTTCGAATCTTCAGTCGAGATGTACCAGTTTGGGGTTGTTTTGATGGGAGCGATTGTCTTTTAGCTAAAATCTGTAATGGTCACGAGTTGTTTGCCATTGGGGTTCGACCATTTGTAGAATAGAGGAGGATGTAGCACGGGTTGTAGTTTGATTCGAGTTTGTCGTAGGAACTAGCAGGTTGGTGCAGAATTGACAGAGTCCGGTTTTCGATTGGAGGTTGCGACATTGAGCTACAGTGCTCGATTTTGGGTCCAGTTTCGTTTCAATCTAGGAGGTTTGGCCAATAGTGAAGACGTCGTTGGGTCGAGCTCAGAAAGTGGGTTGCGTACGAGGTTGGAGTTAGACGAGACGGTGTAGGGATGGTACGTGTGCGTGCACGGGAATGCGTGAGGTTGGGTTCCAAGAATTTGAATTGGTTTAGCGAAAAAGGAAGCGAAGTAGGCCGAACTTTCGTTTGTGGGTTGGGTAATCTATTCGAGTGAAGATTAAAGTTATTTATATACAAATTGTTAATTTAAATTTCCAAATCTTATAAATTCCATAACTCGATCGTTTTACGTCCTGATCCAACACAGTCAGTCGCGTTGGGTCCATATTCGAAAGGTCTTTGCTATGGAATCAGTTTGGTTGAATTTGGAGCTTTTAGAATTTTCAGTTAAATTCGAACGAGTTTGAATTTAATCGGAATCAGAACGCGACAGAGATAACAAAAATAAAAGGTTTGTGACAGTCCGCAAATCCGTACCCTTTGAATTGACAATAAACCACACATGTCTGATCAAAAGTGCACAAATTGACGGAAAGTCAATGTAACGATCCGGACAACCGAACACCGAAAATCCGAACCGTTAGGGTTTAAGAAGAAGAAGATAGAAGAAGAAACATAAACGATAACAGAATCTCACATATCGTGGTGGAACAAATATAATAGATAAGTAATTATCTTTAAACAGAATCACTATATCAGTTATTACATCACATTATCAGAGTTTACAACAGCGGAAAAGAAATATTACATATATAAGTGATACACCTCGCCATCCAACTTGCTCCTGATCTCCACAGCATCTTTTTCCGACTTTGCTCCAGAATAAGGATAACCTGACTCTAGGCTGCCCGTGTGGAAAATTGTGGGCATCCAGAGTTTAGAAAGGGAACAATAAACTCCAGGTCAGTCGTGGGACTGGTGTGAAATTTTAAAAACAGATATTCTTTTACAAAAGAAAACAAAGGAATTTAAAAGAAATCCACAATGCTTTTTGGAAAATGAAACTACCATAAGGCCTCCCGGCACACACACAATGCAATCGCACACTTGGGGGAGATTTCTCCTTATGATAGTCAAACATGCTTAATACGCAAAATCTTTTTAATATTATAATTAGTGCATAGTGCAAAAAATATTTTGATAGTATAATATTAATCTTAGCCAGCATAGGTACCATTATACTATGCCTACTATAGCTGCCATGTTAAATGGCAGGTTCTATAACTAAAACCGTACAGGGCGCGTATTGTTTCTTTGGATTTCCAACAAATGGTCAGGCTAAGGAACTTCCTACTGCCACATGGGTACGCCTCTAGAGGGACGTCTCGAGAACCTACCCGGATCTCTGCCAACACAAGGTCGGGTTACCTCTGTAACTAGGTAACTACTACTCGAGTATGCCATCCCCCGGTCCTTTGGGACCTTTATCTGAGGATCCTCTACACCAACAACCACAAAGAAAGTATTTTCAGTAACCACAAAGGTTAAATATCATGGCTACATACCTGACACTACCCTTCTCCAGAAGGAAATGACATACCCTAAAGGGCGTGACCCTCATAATCTTGCCGCATCTTTCTTGTTTCAACCATTTTCGGGGTGTGAGGTCCGATGAGGTCATGTCCACAAAGCTACACTTTTCACAAAGTCATGCTTTGATCAACAAATGATCAGCAGCATTTCGTATGCCACATTACCAAATTGGGAACGTATCACTAGCAACCATCAACTACATAACCTCTGAGTTCGTACGTCTTAGAGAAGTGTGTTAAGCTAAGAGAATAAATTCTCCGCCACCAACAGAAAGGTATTTGGTAGAAACCAGCTTTACATCTCAAAGTGTAACGTCATACACACATCCATACAAGTCCGTTACAGGATCGAACGAAATTGAAGGCACTTCAAAGAAGCCCTTGCAAATTCGGATATTCACAAATCACGTCCGGAATCCTCATCACAAAGATGATAAAATCTCTTTACCAGAGCAACCCGGTGCAGAGACATTCGACAGGTAATCCTTTCGTTTTCGAGAATACCCAGTCTTCAACACCATCTTCAAATGCAATCCCATTTTTTCATATCGTTATTCGGAATGGGTTTTATGACACAAGGTCCTCTCCCGGCAAATCCAAATAACGAGCGCTTATTTTTAAAAATAAGTGTTATATTCAGATTTCAACAAATCGCAACAATTTTTACTTTTATCTTTTAAGTAAAAGATCTACCTCAAATCACAAAGGTTCGATGTGGTTTTCGGATATCCACTTGGAATCCGACCCACGATCGTATCGAAATTCAAATGCCATTAAAAGGCTAGTATTGATAGTCGGTTATTTAACTATCAATCAACATCCACAACAATTATCGAATTTAAATAAATTTCCTAAATTATTTATTTTCAAAATATATCCGCAAGATATATTTCACACTTCAACCATTTGAAAACAAATTTCAAATTACTTTCCACATTTCAATATTTTAAAAACAAATTTCAAATCACTTTTCCTTACGGGAATACATTTCCAAATATTTATTTATTTCCACTTAAAATCTGCAGAGATCAAATGTTTTAAAAAAAATTAAATTACTTATCCAAACTTATATACTTGGAACGTTTAGAATAAAAACTATTTTAAATCACTTTATCTAAAACATTAGTTGTGGAGATATTATATTAAAATCTCATATAAAATTCAAGTCCAAACTAATTTTTAAATTAATTAATAGATAGGATATAACTATTTAAATATCCATTCTCTAAAACAAATATCAATTTAAAACTTTAAATAATCACTTCTATAATAAATTAAAATATATCTTTGCTTTAAATATTTTCAAAATGACCCAAGTAAATAATTTCTCCAAAATAATCTTTCCTTAAAACCATCTTCACAATTTCAATTTCATATTTATGGACCATATTGAAAACATACTCGGCTTTCCAGGGAAAGTACAGCTTCCATTCTAAAATGGTTCATTCAAATCAATTTATAAATCTTTCTGGATTTATTTTAAATTTACGTACCGATCCATAAATTCCTTTCCACGCTTTTAAAAATAAAACAACATTCATTTTAAAACAAAATTCTCTTTCTTTTATAAAATTCCATTGTGAATTTTAAACTTCTAAATATCCATTAATATAGGATTTTCAAATCGATTTCTACATATTCATTTTCAACAGCGAATTAAATTCTAAATTGATTTCTAAATTTATTTTCAAGTACCAAATCTATTTCCAAAATTGATTTCTAAATTTATTTCAACACTAAATTTTTTTTTACCTTTTGAAACAAATTCCTTCTTTTGAATTTATTAAATTTCTAAAATTAATTTACTATAAATTTTCTACTAAATTTCAAAAATCAAATTTTTATTTATTTATGGTATCCTTCGATACCAAAAATATGTTCAGCTAAATTTTAGTCTTCAACAATTTCAATCACAAATAGTCACACACAGATTATAAATAATCAACATATAATATTGAAACAAATTCAATTATTTGAGGAATCTAGTTGGAACCCTCCAACCTGTTTCCCTGCATCCACAGGTGTTAGCACAACAACTAAATACCAATTCCACTTCGAGGTGGAATATCATGGTATATGGGATTTATAAAATATCATCCGTGGCACATAGGGTCTCATCCGCTATATAATGCGGGAAATCAATCACCCAATATATATATTATACTACTATATATATAATATCATCCAGTGAATAATTATTATAAATCAATTATCCAAGCACATAGTCAATCAATTTTAAACCTAACTATTCATAATTTAAATTAGAGCAATATTTGATTGAGTGAGAAGATCTCACCTTTGCTTTTGTTTCGCAACCGTTTCCAATTTTGACCATTTCTTCATGGTTTCAGACCTTGCATAATAATTATATGATTTTATTAATATATGAAAACCAATTTTCGTTTGGTAATTTTAATTATCCAATGATTTTATTTTAAACTAATTTCTTTTAATAATCTTATTTAACCCAAAAAAATTAAATTTAAAACTAAATTTCTTTTAATAGATTATTTTATTTTAAAACTGCATACAAAAAAACAATATATATAAGTCAAATTTCCTATGTATAAACCCTTATATATATATATATAATAGAACTTTTTTTAAAAAAAATTATAGTTTATAACTAAAATTTTCTACCCCTCTTTGATGTTAATATTAGCTAAATAATTTTACAGAAATTACTTTACAGTAAAACCATTACTAAGCTATATATATAAAATAAAAACTGCGTATATCTTATTGCATATTATATATTTTCCTGTATCAAGACTATATATATATAACCCATTAAATTTAAAAACAGGAATTACCTCACTGTTCGAACCAATCGCGAGCATCATCGCCTCACCAAACACTGCGACATCGCCACCATCCATTCAACTGCCTGATATCCACATCGCCCACCGCACGATCGAGCAACGCTCAAGTTCGACCAAAAAAACCACGACTTCGCTGACCATCGACACCCCCCCCCAAATTACCTATTATAGTCGCGAGTTTCCACCACACGAACCCAATGGCCACGCGATCCAAGACGCAGCAACAAATTCGAGCTTTCCCTAATAGTCGCCTTCGTCGCCGTCGACCCTCCTGCTTGGTCGCGCCTCTCATCAATCCTTCCCAAACCCTAATGTTGCGCGATGCTTCAAAGAGAAACGAGGCCGGCTCGATTTCATGAGAACGAGATTCGATTCTGGGAAAGCAGCCATTCTTTTCTTTTTTTATCACGAACTGAATTGGGATTTTGAAAAGTAGAAAAGGGTTCGGCCATTGAATTTGCAATGAAGGCGGATACCAGATTAGATTTAGGGTTGTGACTGAGCGTGAATAAATATACATTTATTAATATTATTTTAATATTGTCTCAACTATAACATGCTTTACAAACGAACTTCGAACCACACGTGCCGCCAGGCGATTGTAATGTAAACCCCTATTTCGAACACAAAGGAGAAGGTTTCGAGTCCAAATTCGACCGTATGGAAAAGATAGCTTTTTGGGCCCAGTTATCAAATTAAATTTCGATTTATTTTTCAACGCTTTGCTTATTGTATGGCTAAACGATCACTTTGAATGCTGTGAAAATTGAAATCCGATAATAATACAATATTACGGATCCAATGGAACTGGTTTCGTCAAATTCCGAGACTGTGCCTCGGAGGGCTATTTTTAAATATCGAATTAAACAGTAAAATTCCAAAACTGAACAAAACATTTCCAAATTCAATCCTGAAGCTTCCGTTACCCTTAGTAATCCTCAATATAAATTTTATTAGTCCTGAAAATAGTTTTACTCAGCTTAAAACTGAAAATTCCAACTTTTACCCAACTTCGATAAATTAAATTTAATAATTTAACTGCCAAATCCATAGTTATATTTGAAATTCAAGCTAAACCATCATTCAAATATTCAAAATCAATTAAATATTTCGATTTCAAGTGTTCAAAATTCTGGGTCATTACATCCTTCCCCTTAAAAGAACTTCGTCCCGAAATTACTAGTTAAGAAGAATGATCCTTAACCCATTTATTATTTTTCCCAATCCAAATAGTTTTAACAACTTCCCAAAATTTAACAGTTTCAACTTTTCGAACGATTCTTTACTAAAGACGCTATTATTGCTTACTAATTTTTTTCAAAATCTTAACCATTCAAATTTAAATTAAATTCAAATTTTTAAATTCTCAAAATTTTTCTAACTCCCTAAATTTTCGAAAAATTTCGTCAGCGTCTCCTTTGCGCGGCTAGCTCGGTACAACTGCAAAATGGCATCACAAGCCCCCAGTTTCAAAAAGAAAACAAAATGCCAAGTGGCTAGACAAGAAAATCGCCAAATTTCATACTGAAATTTAGATACATACCTTTTTGTCGAGCAATTCAAATTTATCTTCGAAAATCAAATCCCAATTCCATTTCCTTTAATACACCTGTATATCCTGGTAGCCATAATATCCAATTACAAAATTCAAATTTATTTTGCACATTCCTTTACCAAATTTTCAATATATACTTCTTATACCATCTTTAGTTTATTATTGAAGTTATATATTCATTTTCATTCAATCTTGCATTTTCAATTTCATTTGAATTCAATTTACACTTTCAATTCTGTTTGGATTCAATTTAACTTCTAAATATTAAATTTTTATCAATTACCTTTCATTCACAATTTATTCATATCACTATTTTAAATTAGTTTCATTTACTAATCCATTACAAATTCCAATCCATTTTATCTCAAACCATTTTTTTATATTTCCACCTTTATCATCTTTAGTTCACTTCAAACTAATTCTACAACTTCATTTTATTTCACACAATTCAAATTAGTTTTCAATATTCAGTTTCGATTCCAGTTTTATTCTTTTATTCTTTCAAAAATTTAATTTCAATTCACCATTTTGGTTTACAACCACTTATATTTAAACTGGATTCCAAATTCTATATGAATTTAATTTACCTTTCATTTATAATTATTGAATTTTGATTCATTTCAAATCATATTCAATATCGTCATTCCTTTAATTAGTTTTATTTACTAATTTTATTTCAACATATTTCACTTTGTTTAATACAAATCAAATTCAATTCCAATTCCAATTCTATTTACTTACAAATTCGAAATTAATTTCAACATTCAATTCACTTTCATGTGCTTGCAATTGCAAATTTATTCATTCATTCACAATTTGTTTTCCATCTTAATAATTTTATTCCAATCATTTTAGTCTATTAGACTCCTCAAATTCACCTTTATTCAAATTAGCTCAAGTCAACTTCCGTTTAAATATGAATTTTCTAAGTTTTCAAACTTATTATTCCTTAACTATTTTTTATAAGATTCTAGAGTCTTTTCAACAATTCAAAAACATTTTTGAAAGCAATTCAAATTATCCTTTGAATTTCAAGACTCCCATTTCAAATCATTTGGCACCAATTCCTCTTTTGGAAACCCGAAAATGAACACTAATGATGTCGCGATCATCGTCGGAATTATTTTCCAGCGATCAAAAAGAGTTTAGAGTTTTCATCCCTTCAAAAACATTTTTTCAAATACTTTGAAAACCATTTTCAAACCAAAAGTGGATTTAAACTTTCCAAATCTCCAAAATTTTCAAATTCTTTTCAAAACATTTCCAAATACTTCTCTGTAATTCCATTTCAAATTACAAATCACATTTACAATTTACATCTATAAATTCCATTTGTATATGAATTTATTTCTTAACTTTTGATTATGATTTCAATTTCCAATTCAGTTTCAATGATAATAATTTAATATTATCACTTCCTAACAACCAAGCAACCATATACTATATAATTTATGGAAAATTATTCTTTTTATATTCAAAATAGTTTTGGGTAAAATTATTTCATTTACCCTATTTTAAAACAATATCATGTCGAATTGTTCTGTACGAGTGTTTAGAGATCCCTATCGATAGATTTGTATGGACTATACCGACCAGATTCCATATATCACTCAACAAACCAATCATCACAATACAAAACATTTTTTATATTCACTAACAAATACATGCTCATATCTATGATTACACTCAACCCATTCTAGAGAACTACTGACTCTATCTCTAATGAGTAACACCCAACAGAGTTAGGGTTGTCGTTTAACCAATTGCTCTGATACCACATATGACAGTCCGCAAATCTGTACCCTTTGAATTGATAATAAACCACACATGTCTGATCAAAAAAGCATAGACCGATGGAAAGTCAGTGTAACGATCCGAAAAACCGAATGCCGGAAATCCGAACCATTAGGGTTTAAGAAGAAGAAGATAGAAGAAGAAACAGAAACAATAACAGAATCTCACATATCGCAGCGGAACAAATATAATAGATAAGTAAATATCTTTAAACAGAATCACTATATCAGTTATTACATCACATTATCAGAATTTACACCAACAAACAGCAGAAAAGAAATATTACATATATAAGTGATACGCCTCGCCATCCAACTTGCTCCTGATCTCCATAGCATCTTTTTCTGACTTTGCTCCAGAATATGGATAACCTGACTCTAGGCTTCCCGTGTGAAAAAATTTGGGCACCCAGAGTTTAGAAAGGGAATAATAAACACTAGGTCAGTCGTGAGACTGGTGTGAGATCTTAAAAACAGTTATTCTTTTACAAAAGAAAACAAAGGAATTTAAAATAAATCTGGAATGCTTTTTGGAAAATGAAACTACCATAAGACCTCCCGGCACACACACAATGCAATCGCACACTTGGGGGAGATTTCTCCTTATGATAGTCAAACATGCTTAATACGCAAAATCTTTTTAATATTATTATTAGTGCATAGTGCAGAAAACATTTCGAAAGTATAATATTATTCTTAGCCAGCATAGGTACCATTATACTATGCCTACTATAGCTGCCATGTTAAATGGTAGGTTCTACAACTAAAACCGTACAGGGCGCGTATTGTTTCTTTGGATTTCCAAAAAATGGTCAGGCTAAGGAACTTCCTACTGCCACATGGGTACGCCTCTGGAAGGACGTCCCGAGAACCTACCCGGATCTCTGCCAACACAAGGCCGAGTTACCTTTGTAACTAGGAAACTACTACTCGAGTATGCCATTCCCTGGTCCTTTGGGACCTTTATCCGAGCCTCCTCTACACCAACAACCACAAAGAAAAGTATTTGCAGTAACCACAAAGGTTAAATATCAGGGCTCCATACCTGACGCCACCCTTTTCCAAAAGTAAATGACATACCCTAAAGGGCATGACCCTCATAGCCTTGCGCAACTTTCCTGTTTCGACCATTTCTAGGGTGTGAGGTCCGATGAGGTCTCATCCACAAAGCTATACTTTTCACAAAGTCATGTTTTGATCAACAAATGATCGGCAGCACTTCGTGTGCCACATTACCAAATTGGGAATGTATCACTAGTAACCATCAACTACATAACCTCTGAGCTCGTACGTCTCAGAGAAGGGTGTTAAGCTAAGAGAATAAATTCTCCACCACCACCAGAAATGTATTTGATAGAAACCAGCTTTACATCTCAATGTGTAACGTCAGACACGCATCCATACAAGTCCATTCCGGGATCGAACGGAACCGAAGGCACTTCAAAGAAGCCCTTGCAAATTCGGATATTCACAAATCACGTCTGGAATCCCCACCACAAAGATGATAAAATCTCTATACCGGAGCAACCCGGTGCAGAGATATTCGACAGGTAATCCTTTCGTTTTCTAGAATATCTGGTCTTCAATGCCATCTTCAAATGCAATCCCATTTCGTTGTATCGTTATTCGGAATGGGTTTTATGGCACAAGGTACTCTCCCGGATAATCCGAATAACGAGCGCTTATTTTTAAAAATAAGTGTTATATTCAGATTTCAGCAAATCGCAACAATTTTTACTTTTATCTTTTAAGTAAAAGATCTACCTCAAATCACAAAGGTTCGATGTGGTTTTCGAATATCCACTTGGAATCCGACCCCCGGTCGCGCCGAAATTCAAATGCCATTAAAAGGCTAGTATTGATACTCGGTTATTTAACTATCAATCAACATCCACAACAATTATCGGATTTAAATAAGTTTCCTAAATTATTTATTTTCAAAATATATCCGCAAGATATATTTCACACTTCAACCATTTGAAAACAAATTTCGAATTACTTTCCATATTTCAATATTTTGAAAACAAAATTCAAATCACTTTTCCTTACGCCGAATACATTTCCAAATATTTATTTATTTCCACTGAAAATCTGCCGAGATCAATTGTTTTAAAATAATTTAGATTACTTATCCAAACTTATATATTTGGAACATTCAGAATAAAAACTATTTTAAAACACTTTATCTAAAACATTAGTTGTGGAGATATTATCTTAAAATCTCATATAAAATTCAAGTCCAAACTAATTTTTAAAATAAATTAATAGATAGGATATAACTATTTAAATATCCATTCTCTAAAACAAATATCAATTTAAACTTTTAAATAATCACTTCTATAATAAATTAAAATATATCTTTGCTTTAAAGATCTTCAAAATAGCCCTAAGTAAATAATTTCTCCAAAATAATCTTTCCTTAAAACCATCTTCACAACTTCAATTTCATATTTATGGACCATATTGGAAACATACTCGGCTTTCTAGGGAAAGTACACCTTCCATTCTAAAATGGTCACTCAAATCAATTTATAAATCTTTCTGGATTTATTTTAAATTTACGTTCCAATCCGTAAATTCCTTTCCACACTTTTAAAATAAAATAATATTTATTTTAAAACAAATTTCTTTTTCTTTTATAAAATTCCCATTGTGAATTTTAAACTTCTAAATATCCATTGATATGCGATTTTCAAATCGATTTCTACATATTCATTTTCAACACCGAATTAAACTCTAAATTGATTTCCAAGTTTACTTCCATGTACCAGATCAATTTCCAAAATTGATTTCCAAATTTATTTCAACACTAAATTTTTTTTTATCTTTTTAAACAAATTCCTTCTTTTGAATTTATTTCGTTCCTAAATTAATTTACTATAAATTTTCTACTAAATTTCAAAAATCAAATTTTTATTTATTTCTGGTATCCTATGATATCAAAAATATATACGGCTAAATTTTAGCCTTCAACGGTTTCAATCACAAATAGTCACACACAGATTATAAATAATCAACATATAATATTGAAACAAATTCAATTATTTGAGGAATCTAGTAGGATCCCTCCCACCAGTTTCTCTGCATTCACAGATGTTAGCACCACAATTAAATGCCAATTCCACTTCGAGGAGGAATATCGCGGTATATGGGATTTATAAAACATCATCCTCTATTATACGGCGCATAGGGTCTCATCCACTATATAATGCGGGAAATCAATCACCCAATATATACTATATACTACTATATATATAATATCATCCAGTGAATAATTATTATAAATCAATTATCCAAGCACACAGTCTATCAATTTTAAATCTAACTATTTAAAATTTAAATCAGAGCAATATTTGATTGAGTGAGAAGATCTCAACTTTGCTTTTGTTTCGCAATCCATTTCCAATTTTGACCATTTCTTCACGGTTTCAGACATTGCATAATAATTATATGATTTTATTAATATTTGAAAACCAATTTTC
Organism: Allium cepa; assembly: GCA_030765085.1. Taxonomy (NCBI): domain Eukaryota; kingdom Viridiplantae; phylum Streptophyta; class Magnoliopsida; order Asparagales; family Amaryllidaceae; genus Allium; species Allium cepa. The sequence goes on along the minus strand of CM060942.1, from coordinate 376,185,277 downwards.
GATTTGTAATTTTAATTATCTGATGATTTTATTTTAAACTAATTTCTTTTAATAAGCTTATTTAACCCAAAAAAAATTAAATTTAAAACTAGATTTCTTTTAATAGATTATTTTATTTTAAAACTGCATATAAAAAAACAATTTATATAAGTCAAATTTCCTATGTATAAACCCATATATATATATAATAGAACTTTTTTTAAAATAATTTTATAGTTTATAACTAAAACTTTCTACCCCTCTTTGATATTAATATGAGCTAAATAATTTTACAGAAATTACTTTACTGTAAAACCATTACTAAGCTATATATATAAAATAAAATCTGCGTATATCTTATTGCATATTATATATTTTTCCTACATCAAGGCTATATATATATAACCCATTAAATTTAAAAACAGGAATTACCTCACTATTCGAACCAATCGCGAGCACCATCGCCTCACCAAACACTACGACATCGCCACCATCCATTCAACTGCCTGATATCCACATCGCCCATTGCATGATCGAGCAACGCTCAAGTTTGACCAAAAAAACCACGACTTCGCTGACCATCGATGCGCCCCTCCAAGTTACCCATTACAGTCGTGAGTTTCCACTAGACGAACCCAATGGCCACGCGATCCAAGATGCAGCAACAAATTCGAGCTTCCCCTAATCGTCGCCGTCGACCCTCCAGCTTGGCCGCGCGTCCCATCAATCCTTCCTAAACCTTAGCGTCGCACGATGCTTCAAAGAGAAACATGGCCGGCTCGATTTCATGGGAACGAGATTCGATTCTGGGAAAGCGGCCATTCTTTTCTTTTTTTATCACGAACTGAATTGGGGTTTTGAGAAGTAGAAAAAGGGTTCGACCATTGAATTTGCAATGAAGGCGGCTGCCAGATTAGATTTAGGGTTGTGACTGAGCATGAATAAATATACATTTATTAATATTATTTTAATATTGTCTCGACAATAACATGCTTTCAAACAAACTCTGAATCACACGTGCTGCCAGGCGATTAAAATGTTAAACCCCTATTTCGAACACAAAGGAGAAGGTTTCGAGTCCAAATTCGATCGTATGGAAAAGATAGCTTTTTGAGCCCATTTATCAAATTAAATTTCGATTTAATTTTCAGCGTGTTTGCTTATTGTACGGCCAAACGATCACTCTGAATGCTACGAAAATTGTAATCCGATAATAATTCAATATTACGGATCCAATGTAACAGGTTTCGACGAATTCCGAGACTGTGCCTCGGAGGGCTATTTTTAAATATCGATTTGAACAGTAAAATTCCAAAACTGAACAAAATGTTTCCAAATTCAATCCTGAAGCTTCCATTACCCTTAGTATCCTCAATATAAATTTTCTAAGTCTTGAAAACAGTTTTGCTCAGCTTAAAACTGAAAATTCAAATTTTTACCCAACTTCGATAAATTAAATTTAATAATTTAATTGCCAAATCCATAGTTATATTTGAAATTCAAGCTAAACCATCATTCAAATATTTAAAATCAATTAAATATTTCGATTTCAAATGTTCAAAATTCTAGGTCGTTGCAAGGTTAGTTTTTTATAACGCTCACAAGTACTAGAATATTTTTATGCTGGGTAAATTTAAAATTATGAAGTGATATGAATTTATTGGTCGTTGTTTAATAAATTTAATTATCATAGAAGTAGCTGTTAAGAATTAAAATTGACAGTTAGATTTGGAATTAGAATAAAATACCTAATATTGGTAACTACGGAATTATTGTGGATTATATTGTCTGTTTTTATGATTGATTGTGATGGATGCCAATTGATTGATATTTGGATGATTGGACGTTATTTATTTTGTATCCTGTTATAACCTGGTAAATTATTTACAGTATATAAAATTGTTATTTCGAATAAATTAAGAAATATGTTGAAATGATATATACCTATGATACTTTGCTTTGGATTGAAATGATATATATCCATCCCTGAAATTAAATTGAAATAACTGATCACTTGGCCATAGAATAGAAATTATATATAGACAACGGATTGGCCAAATTAAATGATTTTAAAATTTTAGATTTGAAATTATTTAAATGATTTGATATAAAGGAGTAAAAACTGAATTTATAGAAATCAAATTTTTTTGAAATTTAGGCTCGAAATGTTAAAATTTTAATTTGGTAATCGAAATTGTTTAAATAATCGAAGTCGAGATTTTGAAGTTATAATCGAAATATGATTTGAATTTCGACAATTGATTTGTTTTAAGACTATTTGAAATTTCATTCGAACTTTGAAATTTTTCTAAGTAAAGGTAATTTAATTAGATATATAGGTTTAGACTCAATAATGGAATTTGTTTTATGTTTAGAATCTTAATTCGAAAATTGAAGTTTAATTTGAATCCAATGATTTTAATCGATATAAATCGAAATGGTTTAAAATTGAGAATTGAATTGGAATAAATTCAAATTGAAATTGAACTGAATTAATTGGAATTAAGATTGAAATTGAATTAAGTTGAAATTGAAATTTATTTCAATATAAACTAGAGTCGAAGTTAATTTGAATTGAAATCGGAATTAAATCAATGTTTTGAAAATCAAACTAGGAATTGATAAAAATCGAAATGGAAATTTAAAAGTGATTTGAATTGGAAATTTGAAAATTGAATCAGTTTGACTCCAAAACTATTTTCAAATAAATTATTTTGACATAAACTGCTTAAATTTATCTTTTTATGTATTCAAATCATTTTGGATTTTCCAAACAATTTTGCTATATAAACCATTTTAATACTTAAACTATTTTATACCAAACTATTTTAACCCTTTTAAACTATTTTAATTATTAAACAATTTTAAAATTATTTAAACTATTTTCTAAAAATTCAAATTACTTAAAGGAGTGTTTATATTTAAATCTCAAATTTAAATATGCATTGGCTTAAAATGAAGTTATAACCTAAACTGAAAGTCGAAACGGTTTTGGAAGCGAAATCGAAATATTGAGGCAAAAATGATTTTGAAGTGAAATTGTATATTTTGAGTAAATTTGATGATTTCGAAATTGTAACGATCCTGATTTTTAATTTAGTTTAAAATTGATAATTAAAATAAATTTTTGAATAAAATTGTAAATTAATTTGAATTTTTCAAATTAAATAGGATATTTAACTATTTGGACATTGATTTTTAAATTTAACTGTGGATTTGAATTTGTATTTTTAAAATCTTATAAATAATAAAAAGTAACATCCTAAAATTTGTTAATTAAAATTAATAATATATTTTAAACTTTTGAAATATAATTTGAGAATATAATTGAAAAAAATCTAAAACAAATAAAATAAGTAATAAACTATACATAAATAAATTCCAATTTCAATTGAGTTTAAAATTTTGAAACAATAGGCCTAAATGAATTTTTATTCAAGTGAATTCGAATTTGAAAATTAAATTTAAAATAAATGTTTTAAATATAAGTGGCATTTAAAATCATTAAGATGTAAAAGTATATAATGAAAATATTGGATAAAACAATTTTTCTTTTAACGTTGTATATGTATATACATACACATACAAATGAACTAAGAGGTGTGTTCATTTCAGGACCCGATTCATCGACTTCCGAAGGTCGGAATCAATACATCCTCTGTATCAACTGCCGAACAATCGAATGTCGGAAAACCGAACTTTTAGGGTTAAAAAGAAGAGGTAGAAGAAAAAGATAGAAGAAGAAAGAAAACAAAACAGAAACAATATCAGAATCTCACATATCGCAGCGGAACAACATATAATAGAAAAATGAATAATCTTTAAAACAAAGAACTATATCAGTTATTACATTACATCACATCATCATCAGAGTGTACAACAACAATATACAACACAACAAAACTATGGACAGTTATACAAACATGTCCTTACAAGTGAATTTACAGCGGAAAGATAATATCATATACATGTAATACGTCTCGCCATCCAGCTCGCCACTTGAGCTCCATAGCACTTCTGAGTCTAGAATGACCTGATAACCTGACTCTAGACTGCCCGTGTGGAAAATTATAGGCACCCAGTGTTTAGGAAGAGAACAATAAACTCCAGGTCAGTCATGGGACTGGTGTGAGAACTCAAAACAGTTATTTTTCTTTTAAAACAACAACAAGGGAAGTGGAAAAATATCCGTAATGCTTTTGGAAAATGAAACTACCATAAGCCCTCCACGCATACACACAATGCAAACGTAGAATTGGATAGTCAAAGATGCTTAATACGCAAAACAAATCAATTTTGATATTATTATTAGTGCATAGTGGAAAACCTTTCGAAAGTATAATATAAATCTTAGCCAACATACGACCATTATCGTATGCCTATTATAGCTACCATGTTCAATAGCAGGTTACCGCCACATTCCATGGCAGGTTATACAACTAAAACCGTACAGGGCTCGTATTGTTTCTTTGGATTTTTCCAACAAATAGTCAGGCTAAGGAACTTCCTACTGCCACATGGGATCGCCTCTGGCGGGACGTCTCGAGAACTTAACCAGCTCTCTGCCAACACAAGGTCGGGTTACCTCTGTAACTAGGTAACTACTAAATGAATATGCCACCCCTCCTCCGGTTCTTTGGGACCTTTATCCGAGGGCCCTCGATCACCAAGCAACAACCACACAGAAAATGAGATTGGAGCAACCACATAAGTTAAGCATCAGGGCTCCATGCCTGACACCACCCTTTTCCAGAAGGAAATGACATACCCTAAAGAGAGCGACCCTCATAACCTTGCCACATATTCCTGTTTCGACCATTTCCGGGGTGTGAGGTCTGACGAAGTCTCGTCCACAAAGCCATGCTTTTTCACAAAGCCACGCTTTGATTAACAAATGATCAATAAATAATCATCACACAGCAACACTCAGCATGCCACATTACCAAATTGGGAGTATATCGCTGATAACCTTCAACTACAAAACCTCTGAGCTCGTATGTCTCAGAGAAGGGTGTTAAACTAAGAGAATAAATTCTCCGCTACCGATAGAGATGTATTTGAAAGAAATCTGCTTTATATCTCAAAATGTAATGTCAGACACGTAACCATACAAGTCTGTTCCGGGTTCGAATAGAACCGAAGGCACTTCAAAGGAAGCCCTTGCAATCCGGGTATTCACAATCCCGATCGAATTTCCAATCACAAAGGAAATCTCCATACCGTAGCTAACGGTGCAGAGACAATCGATAGGTCATCCTATCGTTTTCACAAATACCCGGTCTTCAACACCGGTCTTCAATGCTATCCATTACGTCGTATCACTATTCGGAATGGGTAATCCGAATAATGAGCGCAATAATTTAAAAATAAGTGTAGCATTCAATTTCAACTAATTCACAACAAATAGCCATTTAAGGGTCAATATTGATAGTCGGTTATTTAACTATCAATCAATATTCACAACATAACCCGATTTCAAATAATTTCCCAAATTATTTATTTTCAAAAATATCTTTACAAGATACAATTTCCCCACTTCAACCATTTGAAAACAAATTTCAAATCACTTTTCACCTTTACAACTTTCATTTCAAAATGGTTCATTTAAACAAATTAAATAAATCCTTACTGATTTACTTTAAATTTACGTTCCAAATTCGTAAATTTATTTCCACACTTCAAAAATAAATCAATGTTTATTTTTAAACAAATCTCCCTTTCCTTTATATATTCCATGGTGAATTTAAATTTTCGGATATCCACTGATATACGATTTTCAAATCTATTTCATTTATTCACTTTTTATTTATCTTTAAAAGGTATAATATCAAAACATTCACTTCATATTGGAAAACATTTCCATACTTATTTAATAATAAGTAATTCACAAATCCATTTATTTTCAACATTTGGAAAATATTCAATATACTTAAATCCAAATTAAGTATATATTTTATTCATTAAGGAAAACTTCCCTTAAACACATTTATTTGAGTCAAAACGAATGTTGCGTAAAACATCGTTACGACAACCCAAAATCACTAGTATAGGGATTGGAAATTAAGATAGATATATAAACCCCAATACTATACAAAACTTTTCCTTTCGGAAATCATTTACTATAAGAACAATGTTATAGTCCACCATTCCCTTTTGCTTCTCGAAAACGTCTATTTCAACAATGAATGTTGGAATCTATGGTTTCGATACTTGATACATTTTAAAACATCTTTAAATTGTTTTAAATTCTATTTAAAAGATCACTTTCCTAAAACATTTGTTTACTATACTATTCACCGTCCAAAATCGTGAATATACCTCATTTACCAAATTCAATTTCTACATATTTTATTTAAAGGATTATTTACTGTCTAAAATCGTGGATATATTTCCTTTAATAAGCTATAATAATTAAACTTATCAAAATAAGTCAATTTCGGATTTATAAAACAACGTTTATAAATTCCATTTATACTTTATAACAATTTTAACTTATAAAGTCACTTTATTAACAAATTCTATCCATATCCCATTTACACGCCAAAATCCAATTTATAAGTCAATTACTTATAAATCTTTTATTTTACAAAATCTATTCATTTTATAACTTCACAATTTATAAATCTATAGATTTCATCCACTTATGAAATCCATTTATACTTCATTTTAACACTTATAAAACTCGTTTTATAATTCCAATATTTTAGTTTATAAATATCAACTTTATAAATCTTTTATATAAATCATTTACAATAATTCAAAAATCCCAATTTAAAACATTTTATAAATCAATCAACTACTTATTTCAAAAATCACATTTCGGTTATATTTCACAAAAATCATAATTTTTATAACATAAAATTTTCAACGTTTATTTATTTTAAATGAATCAAATTCAAAATTAAATTTTATTATGAATTCTCAACTTACATTTTCAAAAATCCAGTTTTATTTATTTTCGGCATCTAACGATACTAAAAATATATTCGGCTAAAATTTATACCTTAACGATTTCAATCACAAAGATAATCATGCAGATTATAAATAGATCAACACACAACATTGAAACCAATTCAATCATTTGAGGAATCCAGTTGGATCCCTCCAACCTGTTTCCTTACATCTACAGATGTTAGCACAATACCAATTCCGCTTCAAGACGGAATATCGCGGTATATGGGATTTATGTAACGATAGGGATTTTTCGCGCTCGAAAATCGACATCCATACTTCAAATCGTATTCGAGTGTTGTAGATTCGACCGTTCAAATCCGAGTCGCCGGAGCTTATAACAACATTAAGTAAACAACACAGCGGAAAAAAAGAATAATACATTGATATACAGCTTTGATACAATATCTGATGTAATGAATATCAATATACATCAGAGATATGATACAAGAAACAGCAGCGGAAAAGGAAAATAGATAACATCTAGCAGCAGAACAATATAACTCTAAGATAGTCTTCAAGAGAGAACTCCGGCAGCAGCAGCTCGATCCAACATCACGATACGCAAAGACAAGCAAGTCTCGTCCACATCCAAAGTCTGAACTAGCTCCAGATAATTCACTGAACCTAACTATCTGAAAAACCCAACTCTAGACTGCTCGTGTACAAAATTTTGAGCACCCAGAGTTTAGGAAAGAAACAATAAACTCCGGATCAGTCGTGAGACTGGTGTGAGCAACAAAAACAGTTTATCTTTTAAAACAATCAACAAAAGATTTTAAAAATCAATTCGCAATGCTTTTTAGAAATGAGACTACCATACGGCCTCCCGCACACACACACAATGCAAACGCAGAATCGGAGGAGATTTCTCCTTACGATAGTCAAAGATGCTTGATACGCATTAAAAAGAAACATTTGATATTATTACTAGTGCATAGTGTAGGCAAAAATTCATTTCGAAAGTAAAGATATAAATCTTAGCCAGCATAGGCATTCCGCACTTATGCCTACTATAGCTACCATGTTCAATAGCAGGTTACCGCCACATTCCATGGCAGGTTATATAACTAAAACCGTACAAGATCGTATTGTTTCTTTGGATTTCCAACAAATGGTCAGGCCAAGGAACTTCCCATTGCCACATGAGAACGCCTCTGGAAGGACGTCCTCGAGAACCTAACCGGATCTCTGCCAACACAAGGCCGGGTTACCCTTCAAACTGGGTAACTACTGACGCGAGTATGCCATCCCCCGGTCGTAACCAACCTTTATCCGGGATCCCGATAACCAACAACCACAAAGTAATAAATTTGCAGCAACAACATAGGTTAAGTATCTGGGCTCCATACCATGATACCACCTCTATCCAGAAGGAAATGCACATAACCTAAGGGGCTCTACCCCCAATAACCTTGCCGCATCTTTCCTGTTTCGACCATTTCGGGGTGTGAGGTCCGACGAAGTCTCGTCTACAAAGCCACGCTTTGGTACAAAAGCTATGCTTTGGGTCAACAAATGATCAAAGTAATGATCACAAAGATAAATGATCATATCACAAATGATCAAGCTGTGACGCCCCACTCCGAGAGCCTCGTTAACAAAGAGTATTACATAGATAATACTGTCGGCTAACGCGGACCATAGAGTATAATGGAAGCGACCATGTGTAATCTTACCTTAACTATTCACTAAATACGTCGAAAAGTAGTCACATTAAAATTCGACCTATTCAATAAATATTTAAAGCAAAACTACAATGGCTATAGGGTCTATCAGAAGAAAATATAACAACTCAAATGTGATTCACATCACAGAACAGTCGATCATTATATACACATAAACGGATACACAACAGAGTATACAAAATAATACATGTCAAGTGGTACGGGAGACCACAATATACAGACGAGACAAAAATATAAATATCATAGTTACAACAGATAAGGACCACAAAAGACGCTACAACAAAATGAAGCTAGAGAATAGTCCATTCGGAAGCAAAATAGGCTAAGTCCAAAAGCACCTAACCTGAAACAACTCGGTATGACCCGAGTATAAATTACACGGATCAGTCTAGCTAAACAAATCAATTAAATAAACTGAACAACAATAAACCTGTAAGGTTACAAAGCATAATAGACATCTCTAAAAGAGATACACAATCATCCAACAAAAGATGAATCATATAGATCAAGCCTCATATCATCGGCAACATATAGAAATAAAGGATAAGAATATCCCAAAGCAAGCCATAAGGCAAACAACAAATACCAATAATACGAGTTCCATAAGGTAGACGCTATATTTCGTGTGGCTCCAAAGAACCAATACAGAAAAAGCAATACCTAGTGAATATACATATCAATGAAACATCATGAGCGGTAGTGAGTAAACCACTCCGTTATCTCTTGAGCGGTGGTGAAGAAACCACTCCAATATCTCTTGAGCGGTGGTGAAGAAACCACTCCAATATCTCTTGAGCGGTGGTGAAGAAACCACTCCAATATCTCTTGAGCGGTGGTGAAGAAACCACTCCGAAAGCAATACTAAAGACAACCGCCAACCCCATATATTTTTCGAGTCGGGGCAAAGGGCCAACTCCAAAGGCGATATTTAAAGGAAACAAGCCAGAGGAGACAGTCCGAAGACACTATCCCAAAGGCAGCATTTGTCACAAACTCCCAGAGAGTAATCCGAAAAGTGGTAACGTGGGTCCCATAACCACCCGTTCGCACTAAACGGTTTATTATCCGTTAGTTTATTTCACACTCAAAGCAGTACAAATTTACCTCATATCATCGGTGACCCAAACCCGAAGGTCAAAACGATCAATCGAATAGGTCGGAGATTAATCGGAAAGATAAACGCACAGATTCATGGTCCGTGTTTTGCCCAACCATTTAATCATCCTTCCACTTCGCTCGAAGTGCGAAATTGTGCGTGTGTCTAAATAGAATTTATAAATTGGAGTTAATATGATTAGAAAGATTATTTTATAAAAACCCATGGATGAAGTCAAAAATAAGTTATCAAAGTCAAAGAGGTAATAACAACCACTAAGAACCAACATGAATCGATAAAATCCGGAAAACCAATCAAAATAAGCATAAATAGGTAAAACAGGAAAACAGAAGCAAGTCAGTTGACTGAAAATCCCTGTTCAGTCGACTGAAAATTGTCCAGAGAGATTTCGGGCTTCAGCTCAGTCGACTGAATAGAGAATCCAGTCGACTGAACCCAATTTCCTGCATTTCCTACTTATAACAAATGAAGTGCAAACTCTCCCAACTTTCAACCAGACGAGCACGGACGCTAGGGGTTTACGCCTAACGGCTACCCGGCCCTATAAACACTTCGATTCATCACCAAAAACATGATCAAAACATCAAAGTTAGGATTTCAAGAATTAAACCCAAACACTAAAAATTTGGATATTCACCAATTCAATCCAAAATAAAAGCAAGTGCATATGAACAAGTGCTAGGTATTCATACCCAACATCAATGAAATCAAGAGAAGTAGATGTGAGTTCAAAACTCACCTTTTCACACAAAACAAATAAGATGAAGAAGCGCAAAAGCAAGGAATCAACCAACTACACTCCACTTCAACACTACAAGCTTCAATCTAGAATCAAAGAAAGTATTTCCTAAGTTAGGGTTAGGAAAATTACAGAAATTGAAGAGGAGAAGAGATAGAGAAGATGGAGATAAACTTACCAATGGATTCTCTACTAATTTGGAGCAAGAAATCAAGATACAAAGGAGAACTAGGGCTTGCTAATTTCTAATTCCTCTTCCTTTCCCCCATTTCAGTTCTAAGCTTAAGAAATGAAATAAAATGGAGATGAATGAAGAGAAGGGGCTAAGCTAGAGGGTTAGTTAAGCTAGTGGGCTGAACCCAAACCCAAAACCCAATAGAAAAAGGTCAAAATTTCACAAACTCCAAACATATCAAAGATTATACTCAAAAAGATTGCAAACGCCATTTTGGAACCAATGGAGGTAGTTTCGAGTTCTAATTCGGCCATTTGCAAAAAGTAACATTTCGGACCAAAATCCGACTAACGACGCTATATTTAAATTAAACATTTAAATATAAAATCGTTAAATATGCGGGTTGTTACAGATCTCCCCTCCTTACAAAATTGCGTCCCCGCAATTCCTAGAGACGATATTTGTAACAACTACATACAATTAAAAAGAAAAGAAAATAGGCTTGAGATGAAAAGACATACTCACCGTTTCAAAGCAAGGAAAGAAAACCCGGATAAGATCGCTCAATAAATTCTCTGGTTTCCCAGGTACAGTCATTGGGATTAGCGGACCATTGAACTTTAACGAGCGGCACGTTCTTGTTCCGAAGGTGTCGCACCTCCGTGTCAAGCACGCGAATAGGTTGTTGTACAATAGATAAGTCCGGTGAGACCTCAAGCTCTTGCAAATCAGGAGAAGTAATAACAGAATCTGACTCCCGAAGACACTTCCGAAGTTGCGAGACGTGAAACATGTCATGAATGCCAGATAGATGAGCTGGAAGTGAAACTCTATAAGCCACAGGGCCAATACGTTCAGTAATAGAAAACGGTCCTATATAACGAGGAGCCAATTTCCCAGTCGTACTGAAGCGCATAACCCCTTTCAAAGGAGAAACACGAATAAAAACAAGATCGCCAATTGAGAACTCGAGAGGCTTCCTACGGTTGTCCGCGTAGGATTTTTGACGACTCTGCGCCTCTTTCATTCTCAATCGGATAAGATCAATCTTCTCGGAAGAATCACGAACAAAATCTGGACCAAGAATAAGCTTCTCTCCAGATTCCAACCAACAAGAAGGTGATCGACATGGCCTTCCGTATAAGGCTTTGAAAGGAGCCATACCGATACTAGATTGAAAACTATTGTTGTAGGAGAACTCTACAAGAGGTAGGTGATCCTCCCAACTACCACCGAAATCAAAAATACAAATACGGAGAAGATCTTCCAAGATACGATTCACCCGTTCAGTCTGTCCGTCAGACTGCGGATGATAAGCTGTAGAAAAATTAAGCTTTGTTCCTAAAGCTTGCTGAAGACTCTTCCGAAAATGACTCGTGAATAAAGGATCACGATCACTCACAATAGAACTAGGAACACCGTGAAGTCTCATGATTTCCTTGACATACAACTTAGCCAAATGCGAAGCAGTTCTATTAGACTTAATAGGGACAAAATGAGCAGACTTGGTGAGGAGATCAACAATAACCCAAATACTAGAATGACCTGATCTCCAACGAGGTAGGCCGTCAATTAAATCCATAGAAACTTGATCCCATTTCCACAATGGAATCTCAAGAGGTTGAAGAAGACCAGAAGGACGCTGATGTTCGGCCTTAAAACGCTGACAAGTTATGCAATTGCTCACGTAACTCGCCACATCGCGCTTCATGCCTTCCCAATAATAAAGACGACGCATATCGGCATACATCTTACTACTACCGGGATGAATGGTATACTTAGAACGATGGCAATCATCAAGAATGTCATGCCTAAGTGCAAAATCAGAAGGCACAAAGAGACGGTTCTTCTTACGAAGACACCCATGAGAATCAATGCTAAAATCTTGCAACGCCTCATCACAAGATCCAGGCTCACAAAGCTGAATAAAATGCAACAAATCAGGATCACACCGCTGAGCATCGGCAATACGATCCAATAAAATAGGTCGAGCTCCCAAACTAAATAATAGAATAGGAGAATCAGAAGATGAACCTCGATCACGAATTTCACAAAAAGATAGAGTCTCAAGAATACTCCATTCGGCAAGCATCATAGAAGTAACAGCCGAATGTTTGCGACTAAGCGCATCTGCAACACGATTACCCTTGCCAGGGGTATACTGGATATCAACGTCATAGGAAGCAAGAAACTCGAGCCAACGTTGTTGCCTCATATTGAGTTCCTTCTGAGTGAACAAATACTTCAAAGATTTATGATCGGTATAGAGAATGAAGCGCTCGCCCAATAAATAATGTCGCCAAATCTTCAAGGCAAAGACAATGGCGGCTAACTCAAGATCATGAGTGGCATAGCGAACTTCATTCGGACGCAGTTGCCTAGAAGCATAAGCAACTACTCGATCCTTCTGCATAAGAACAGCACCGAGACCACTACCACAAGCATCGGTGTAGACAACAAGATCATGATTCCCTTCGGGAACCACAAGAATAGGAGCATTAGTGAGAAGTTCCTTTAATGACAGAAAGGAAGCTTCACACTTGTCGGACCAAATAAAACGAATGCCTTTCCGAGTAAGGCAAGTGAGAGGAAGCACAACACGGGAAAAATCCTTAATGAACCGACGGTAATAACCCGCCAATCCAAGGAAACTACGAATCTCATGAACATTTTCAGGCCTCTTCCAATTCTGAATGGCTTCGATCTTTGAGGGATCGACAGAAATGCCATCGGAAGATACAACATGGCCTAAAAACTTAACCTTATTCTCCCAAAAGTGGCATTTGGAGAATTTGGCTCTAAGCTGATGATGACGGAGAGTACTCAAGACAATTCTCAAGTGATTATCATGCTCAGCTTCAGACTTAGAATAAATAAGGATATCATCAATGAACACAAGGACGAACTTATCGAGATATTCCCGGAATACCCGATTCATGAGATCAACAAAGAAAGCAGGAGCGCTCGTCAAACCGAACGGCATAACGAGCCACTCGAAAGAACCATAACGAGTGCGGAAAGCGGTAAGAGGTATGCTATCCTCTGCGACTCGTAATTGATGAAAACCTGTGGCAAGGTCAAGCTGAGAAAAGACCTTAGCACCACTCAATAGATCGAACATATCATCGATCCTAGGCAAAGGATACCTATTTCTAATGGTCAACTCGTTAAGCTTGCGATAGTCAATGCAAAGCCTAAGAGTTCCATCAGACTTCTTCACAAAGACGACCGCGGATCCCCACAGAGAAAAACTAGATTGAATCAATTGCTTGGATTCAAGCCCTAAAAGCTGCTTCTTGAGTTCCTCATTTTCCTTTGTAGACATCCTTGTGGGAGGACGACTAACTGGCTGCGCGCCTGGAATGAGATCAATGCGGAACTCAATTGCCCGTTTGGGTGGCAAACCCGAAACAGGTTCAAAAACATCAGAAAAGTCACAAGCAATAGGAATACGAGATACATCATCACCATCTCGCGAATCAAGAGAATACAAAGCCATCTCGGAATTATCCACATCCCGAAGAACAAGAGATAACTGAGAAGGCGAATCAGGATGACAAAGATATAAATTCTCTTGGAACAAATAATCCTGGCATCGTACCTCACTAGCCAGTCCATACCGAAAATCATATCAAAACCCAAATGAGAAACAACGTGCAGATTCGCACGGAAAGAAAAGCCACATAAAACAATCTCAATATCATCACAAAACAAACTAAGGGTCGCGGATCCCCCAATTGGATTCGCAATCCTTAAAGAAGTAACCATACAAGAAACATCCAAGGATAAATCATCAACGAGCTTCTTCGATACGAAAGAATGTGAAGCACCCGTATCGAAAAGAACTCGAATACTATGATCATGAAATAAAATAAAACCTTCCAAAATAGATGGAGATATACCTTTGGATTGAGAAGGACCTCCAGAAGCATTCGCTACATTTAACTTGCCAGATGAAGAATTATTCGAAGCAATGGGACAAGTGGAACTATGATGACCTTCCCTCTTGCAGTAACGGCAGAAGAGAGGCTTTGGACAAGCTCGAATAATACGATCCGGAGAACCACAATTGAAACACTTTCGAACGAAAGGTGTTCCGGAAGATTGAGGCTGAGAGCTAGGACCACCAGTCTTCTTCTTCTTAGAAGGAAAAGACTTCTTCTGAATTGGAAACGGCCTCTTGTTGGGGTTCTTAGAAACCTCAACATCTACATCACCATCACCCTCCTTCTCGATGGTCTCGAGGTGAAGTGCCGAATCAACCAATTCCTCGAAAGAAAGCTTAAGCTGGAGCAACAAAGACTTCCTAAGATATTTCTTAAGGCCAGAAACAAACTTCAAATTCTTCTTGTAAGAAGTGCTGATAAATTCAAGACCATACTGAGATAAAGCTTCGAACGATGCGACATACTCAGAAACAGAAGATTTCCCTTGCTTCAACTCAAGGAAGCGACGGGTCAATAAAACTTTTTCAGATTCAGGAACGAACTTGAGTTCAAATCGTCCCCGAAACTGAGTCCAAGAAAGGGTAGACTCATCAATCTCGGCCACAAGAAGCTCATACCAATCAAGAGCACGCTCTTGTAATAAGCTAGAAGTCACAAGAACTCGATCATGGTCAGAAAGATCCATGCGAGAGAAAATACGCTCACACGTGCGAAGCCAAGCTTGGACTTCAAGAACAGACTCGGAACCCTTAAACGGTTTTCCTCCAAGATGAGCAAAATCACTGCACTGACGTGCAAAAGCAGACTTACGAGGTGGAGGCACTCGAGGAGGAACGGGAGGCTGAGTGCTCCTAAACAACTCCATAAACTGATCGGCAGACATATAAACGCCATCCGGATGTGAGCCACTAGATTACCCAGCATCCGAACGTCGACCTCTGCCTCTTCCAGACATAAGCTGAAAGTCAAGATAAGGAAAAGATTATTCACAAGGTATATATTGCAATATGGAATACTACGGAATTAAATGCATTCCTAGACGTATTCCCAAACTCTATCTAACCTTGAAGGAATAAAGAGACACGATGATTCAAAGATTTGTATCACTTGTACACTTTGATGTACCATAATATGTGCATCTATTCTATGTTTATCATATTTTGTTCTGAACTCAGCTCTGATACCACGCTGTGACGCCCCACTCCGAGAGCCTCGTTAACAAAGAGTATTACATAGATAATACTGTCGGCTAACGCGGACAATAGAGTATAATGGAAGCGACCATGTGTAATCTTACCTTAACTATTCACTAAATACGTCAAAAAGTAGTCACATTAAAATTCGACCTATTCAATAAATATTTAAAGCAAAACTACAATGGCTATATGATCTATCAGAAGAAAATATAACAACTCAAATGTAATTCACATCACAGAACAGTCGATCATTATATACACATAAACGGATACACAACAGAGTATACAAAATAATACATGTCAAGTGGTACGGGAGACCACAATATACAAACGAGACAAAAATATAAATATCAAAGTTACAACAGATAAGGACCACAAAAGACGCTACAACAAAATGAAGCTAGAGAATAGTCCATTCGGAAGCAAAATAGGCTAAGTCCAAAAGCACCTAACCTGAAACAACTCGGTCTGACCCGAGTATAAATTACACGGATCAGTCTAGCTAAACAAATCAGTTAAATAAACTGAACAACAATAAACCTGCAAGGTTACAAAGCATAATAGACATCTCTAAAAGAGATACACAATCATCCAACAAAAGATGAATCATATAGATCAAGCCTCATATCATCGGCAACATATAGAAACAAAGGATAAGAATATCCCAAAGCAAGCCATAAGGCAAATAACAAATACCAATAATACGAGTTCCACAAGGTAGACGCTATATTTCGTGTGGCTCCAAAGAACCAATACAGAAAAAGCAATACCTAGTGAATATACATATCAATGAAACATCATGAGCGGTGGTGAGTAAACCACTCCGTTATCTCTTGAGCGGTGGTGAAGAAACCACTCCAATATCTCTTGAGCGGTGGTGAAGAAACCACTCCAATATCTCTTGAGCGGTGGTGAAGAAACCACTCCGAAAGCAATACTAAAGACAACCGCCAACCCCATATATTTTTCGAGTCGGGGCAAAGGGCCAACTCCAAAGGCGATATTTAAAGGAAACAAGCCAGAGGAGACAGTCCGAAGACACTATCCCAAAGGCAGCATTTGTCACAAACTCCCAGAGAGGAATCCGAAAAGTGGTAACGTGGGTCCCATAACCACCCGTTCGCACTAAACGGTTTATTATCCGTTAGTTTATTTCACACTCAAAGCAGTACAAATTTACCTCATATCATCGGTGACCCAAACCCGAAGGTCAAAACGATCAATCGAATAGGTTGGAGATTAATCGGAAAGATAAACGCACAGATTCATGGTCCGTGTTTTGCCCAACCATTTAATCATCCTTCCACTTCGCTCGAAGTGCGAAATTATGCGTGTGTTTAAATAGAATTTATAAATTGGAGTTAATATGATTAGAAAGATTATTTTATAAAAACCCATGGATGATGTCAAAAATAAGTTATCAAAGTCAAAGAGGCAATAACAACCACTAAGAACCAACATGAATCGATAAAATCCGGAAAACCAATCAAAATAAGCGTAAATAGGTAAAACAGGAAAACAAGAGCAGGTCAGTCGACTGAAAATCCCTGTTCAGTCGACTGAAAATCCCTGTTCAGTCGACTGAAAATTGTCCAGAGAGATTTCGGGCTTCAGCTCAGTCGACTGAACAGAGAATCCAGTCGACTGAACCCAATTTCATGCATTTCCTACTTATAACAAATGAAGTGCAAACTCTCCCAACTTTCAACCGGACGAGCACGGACGCTAGGGGTTTACGCCTAACGGCTACCCGGCCCTATAAACACTTCGATTCATCACCAAAAACATGATCAAAACATCAAAGTTAGGATTTCAAGAATTAAACCCAAACACTAAAAATTTGGATATTCACCAATTCAATCCAAAATAAAAGCAAGTGCATATGAACAAGTGCTAGGTATTCATACCCAACATCAATGAAATCAAGAGAAGTAGATGTGAGTTCAAAACTCACCTTTTCACACAAAACAAATAAGATGAAGAAGCGCAAAAGCAAGGAATCAACCAACTACACTCCACTTCAACACTACAAGCTTCAATCTAGAATCAAAGCAAGTATTTCCTAAGTTAGGGTTAGGAAAATTACAGAAATTGAAGAGGAGAAGAGATAGAGAAGATGGAGATAAACTTACCAATGGATTCTCTACTAATTTGGAGCAAGAAATCAAGATACAAAGGAGAACTAGGGCTTGCTAATTTCTAATTCCTCTTCCTTTCCCCCATTTCAGTTCTAAGCTTAAGAAATGAAATAAAATGGAGATGAATGAAGAGAAGGGGCTAAGCTAGAGGGTTAGTTAAGCTAGTGGGCTGAACCCAAACCCAAAACCCAATAGAAAAAGGTCAAAATTTCACAAACTCCAAACATATCAAAGATTATACTCAAAAAGATTGCAAACGCCATTTTGGAACCAATGGAGGTAGTTTCGAGTTCTAATTCGGCCATTTGCAAAAAGTAACATTTCGGACCAAAATCCGACTAACGACGCTATATTTAAATTAAACATTTAAATATAAAATCGTTAAATATGCGGGTTGTTACAGATCTCCCCTCCTTACAAAATTGCGTCCCCGCAATTCCTAGAGACGATATTTGTAACAACTACATACAATTAAAAAGAAAAGAAAATAGGCTTGAGATGAAAAGACATACTCACCGTTTCAAAGCAAGGAAAGAAAACCCGGATAAGATCGCTCAATAAATTCTCTGGTTTCCCAGGTACAGTCATTGGGATTAGCGGACCATTGAACTTTAACGAGCGGCACGTTCTTGTTCCGAAGGTGTCGCACCTCCGTGTCAAGCACGCGAATAGGTTGTTGTACAATAGATAAGTCCGGTGAGACCTCAAGCTCTTGCAAATCAGGAGAAGTAATAACAGAATCCGACTCCCGAAGACACTTCTGAAGTTGCGAGACGTGAAACATGTCATGAATGCCAGATAGATGAGCTGGAAGTGAAACTCTATAAGCCACAGGGCCAATACGTTCAGTAATAGAAAACGGTCCTATATAACGAGGAGCCAATTTCCCAGTCGTACTGAAGCGCATAACCCCTTTCAAAGGAGAAACACGAATAAAAACAAGATCGCCAATTGAGAACTCGAGAGGCTTCCTACGGTTGTCCGCGTAGGATTTTTGACGACTCTGCGCCTCTTTCATTCTCAATCGGATAAGATCAATCTTCTCGGAAGAATCACGAACAAAATCTGGACCAAGAATAAGCTTCTCTCCAGATTCCAACCAACAAGAAGGTGATCGACATGGCCTTCCGTATAAGGCTTTGAAAGGAGCCATACCGATACTAGATTGAAAACTATTGTTGTAGGAGAACTCTACAAGAGGTAGGTGATCCTCCCAACTACCACCGAAATCAAAAATACAAATACGGAGAAGATCTTCCAAGATACGATTCACCCGTTCAGTCTGTCCGTCAGACTGCGGATGATAAGCTGTAGAAAAATTAAGCTTTGTTCCTAAAGCTTGCTGAAGACTCTTCCGAAAATGACTCGTGAATAAAGGATCACGATCACTCACAATAGAACTAGGAACACCGTGAAGTCTCATGATTTCCTTGACATACAACTTAGCCAAATGCGAAGCAGTTCTATTAGACTTAATAGGGACAAAATGAGCAGACTTGGTGAGGAGATCAACAATAACCCAAATACTAGAATGACCTGATCTCCAACGAGGTAGGCCGTCAATTAAATCCATAGAAACTTGATCCCATTTCCACAATGGAATCTCAAGAGGTTGAAGAAGACCAGAAGGACGCTGATGTTCGGCCTTAAAACGCTGACAAGTTATGCAATTGCTCACGTAACTCGCCACATCGCGCTTCATGCCTTCCCAATAATAAAGACGACGCATATCGGCATACATCTTACTACTACCGGGATGAATGGTATACTTAGAACGATGGCAATCATCAAGAATGTCATGCCTAAGTGCAAAATCAGAAGGCACAAAGAGACGGTTCTTCTTACGAAGACACCCATGAGAATCAATGCTAAAATCTTGCAACGCCTCATCACAAGATCCAGGCTCACAAAGCTGAATAAAATGCAACAAATCAGGATCACACCGCTGAGCATCGGCAATACGATCCAATAAAATAGGTCGAGCTCCCAAACTAAATAATAGAATAGGAGAATCAGAAGATGAACCTCGATCACGAATTTCACAAAAAGATAGAGTCTCAAGAATACTCCATTCGGCAAGCATCATAGAAGTAACAGCCGAATGTTTGCGACTAAGCGCATCTGCAACACGATTACCCTTGCCAGGGGTATACTGGATATCAACGTCATAGGAAGCAAGAAACTCGAGCCAACGTTGTTGCCTCATATTGAGTTCCTTCTGAGTGAACAAATACTTCAAAGATTTATGATCGGTATAGAGAATGAAGCGCTCGCCCAATAAATAATGTCGCCAAATCTTCAAGGCAAAGACAATGGCGGCTAACTCAAGATAAACGCACAGATTCATGGTCCGTGTTTTGCCCAACCATTTAATCATCCTTCCACTTCGCTCGAAGTGCGAAATTGTGCGTGTGTCTAAATAGAATTTATAAATTGGAGTTAATATGATTAGAAAGATTATTTTATAAAAACCCATGGATGAAGTCAAAAATAAGTTATCAAAGTCAAAGAGGTAATAACAACCACTAAGAACCAACATGAATCGATAAAATCCGGAAAACCAATCAAAATAAGCATAAATAGGTAAAACAGGAAAACAGAAGCAAGTCAGTTGACTGAAAATCCCTGTTCAGTCGACTGAAAATTGTCCAGAGAGATTTCGGGCTTCAGCTCAGTCGACTGAATAGAGAATCCAGTCGACTGAACCCAATTTCCTGCATTTCCTACTTATAACAAATGAAGTGCAAACTCTCCCAACTTTCAACCGGACGAGCACGGACGCTAGGGGTTTACGCCTAACGGCTACCCGGCCCTATAAACACTTCGATTCATCACCAAAAACATGATCAAAACATCAAAGTTAGGATTTCAAGAATTAAACCCAAACACTAAAAATTTGGATATTCACCAATTCAATCCAAAATAAAAGCAAGTGCATATGAACAAGTGCTAGGTATTCATACCCAACATCAATGAAATCAAGAGAAGTAGATGTGAGTTCAAAACTCACCTTTTCACACAAAACAAATAAGATGAAGAAGCGCAAAAGCAAGGAATCAACCAACTACACTCCACTTCAACACTACAAGCTTCAATCTAGAATCAAAGCAAGTATTTCCTAAGTTAGGGTTAGGAAAATTACAGAAATTGAAGAGGAGAAGAGATAAAGAAGATGGAGATAAACTTACCAATGGATTCTCTATGAATTTGGAGCAAGAAATCAAGATACAAAGGAGAACTAGGGCTTGCTAATTTCTAATTCCTCTTCCTTTCCCCCATTTCAGTTCTAAGCTTAAGAAATGAAATAAAATGGAGATGAATGAAGAGAAGGGGATAAGCTAGAGGGTTAGTTAAGCTAGTGGGCTGAACCCAAACCCAAAACCCAATAGAAAAAGGTCAAAATTTCACAAACTCCAAACATATCAAAGATTATACTCAAAAAGATCGCAAACGCCATTTTGGAACCAATGGAGGTAGTTTCGAGTTCCAATTTGGCCATTTGCAAAAAGTAACATTTCGGACCAAAATCCGACTAACGACGCTATATTTAAATTAAACATTTAAATATAAAATCGTCAAAAATGCGGGTTGTTACACAAACAATGATCATTTCACTGCAACACTCAGCATGTCACATTACCAAATTGGGAATATATCGCTGATAACCATCAGCTACATAACCTCTGAGCTCGTACGTCTCAGAGAAGGGTGTTAAGCTAAAAGAATAAATTCTCCGCCACAAACAGAAATATATTTGAAAGAAATCAGCTTTATATCTCAATTTGTAATGTCAGACATGTAACCATACAAGTCTTTCTGGGTTCGAACAGAACCGAAGGCACTTCAAAAGAAGTCCTTGCAATCCGGATATTCACTAATCACGTTCGGACTTCCCATCACATATGGAGTCTCTATACCGGGGACCAGTCGATGTAAAGACATTCGACGAGTTGTCCTTTAGCTTTTGAAAATATCCGGTCTTCACCACCAGTCTTCAAATGCTATCCATAACGACATATCACATATTCGGAATGAGATATATGACACAAAGGTCCTCTCCCGGTTAAACCGAATAGTGAGCGAAATAGTTCAAAAACATATGGATATTGGGATTTCAATTAAGTCACAACTTATTACCCAAAACTTTTCTTCAAATGGTTTAAACAAATTACCATTTTAAATCTTTTAAACAAAAAGATTCATTTCACAAAGTTCATCCCATTTACAAAGATCTATTTACAGATTTCAAAACAATTTCCATTTTAATTGGATTAACTAGTTAAATCTTTAAACAAGGATTCAACTTATAGTTTTCAAAACAATTCCATTTCGATTGGATTAACAAATCACCATTTTATATATGTTAAAAATAAACAGATCCAATTTATAGTTTTCAAAAAGAATTCACTCATAACTTGGAAAACCCTTTTTTTATTCCATCTTTTAAATTTCTTTAATTAACTGGAATTTCTTTTCTTATCTAGAAGCTTTTATTCTTTTAAAACAAACAGTTTTCATTTTGGAAATCCGATTTATTTATACGAGTTAAGGTTCTTGAATTATATTCACATTCCCAAATTTATATTTAAAATAGTTTAACCCATATATAAACATCTTTAATCCCTAGTTTCAAATTATAGAATTCAATTTCAAATATTGAATTCAAATTTTAAATCAAATATTCAAATTTCAAAACTCAATCTAGTTACTCAAAATAAATTTCATCTTTGAAATTCCATTTCAAAAGCTTTTCACTTTAAACCCGATCCATTTCAAACTATTCTGAATTTAAAAATTCAAATTCAGAACTATTCTCAAAAATCTGTGACTTAATCGATTTCCTCGTGAAATCCATATTTGTGTGTGTATGGCGTGGTCCAGGGGTTTAACACAATAGTGCATCATCATTCAATTATCACAGATTAAAACACAGAAATGTAGTTGATAAGCGATATAACTATAACGCTCATCGCTCATTCACAGATTCACCAATAGTATACAGATCTATCATAAATAAATGAATAAAATACACCACACAATCCACAGAACAAAATATCATAGATCAGGTAGGACAATCAATTCAAGGTGTCTCATAAAATACAACCATTCATATGTAAGGTCAAGCATTCAATAATCATTTATAAGCAGGATTAATTTATTGTTTAATCCTAATTAATTCAACTTATTTTCAATTAAATTAATTTCTTATGAATTAATTATCCAATCCTGATTTATTAATTACAATTCATTTGATATAATCAGTTAATCAAACACTTTAATTAATTATTCTTAATTAACAAATTTATTAAAGTAACCTTTAAACCAATTATAAAATTAATTAACCCCTTAATTAATTATTTTAAAGAAATAAAATCTTTAATTACCTATTTAATTAATCCAAATCATTAATTATCCTTTTTAATTAATTTAAATAATTACAAATCATTAAATCTTCACATATTTAAAGATAAAAACATTTATCTTATTAATGATCAATTTATCAAAAACAATTTACTTTCAAATATATTTTTAAAATTTCATTTTAAATATATATTTAAAATGAAAACAAATTGACTTTGACAACGTCTGAAATAGTTTCAAAACCCCCTTTAAATTCACAAGTTCAAGAAAATATTTACCTTGATATAGAAGTTTAAAAGAATACAAAACCCAATTTCATTTTTTTTAAATTTAAATCAATCTAAAGATTTACACTATCTTTCAAATGTTTAAAAACAAATTAACTTTTAAAAACTTCTTTTATTTCAAAACTCAGATTCAAATTTGAATTTGAATACAGGTTTAAACTTGGGTTTAAATCTCTATCTTAATTTAAAATTTTACTTTTAAATTCAACCTATTAAAACCATTAAAGTTGTTTCAAAAAATTAAATTTCAAAACTTTATTATATTTTAAAATTGAGATTCCAAAACCAAATTGAATCATATTTAAACTTCATTTTAAAACTCTACTATTCATTTAAACTTAGTTTTTAAATTTTCTTTTAAATTTAACAGGATAACAGGTTTTCCTGTGAAACATGTAACCAAAGCATCAACCCGAAGCAACACTCCTCTGCTTCAAGTTCTACCCCTCAAAATCTCGAGTAAAACTTCGAGTCAACACACGCGAGTTCACCCTGCTTCTTCACCATTCCCAAAATTTCCAAACTTCCAAACAAATGCACGGTGCACGTGCACCGTGCCGCCTTCACCTCTGGTCCCTTACCGGTCATCGAGACAAGTCGACGAACCTCCCCACATCAGTTTCCGGTCATCGGAAATCCATCGTTCGCTCGAAATTGAAATTCGAGTGCAAGGTCGAAACCTGGGACACTCACCACCCTTAACTCCCCAACCTGTCATCACCCATTTCTCGATGCTCCGGCCACCGTAGGCCATCAAACTCCGGCCGCAGCATCGTCTACGACCCATCCAACATCCCTCGAAACTGCGTCGAACTCGATGCCCGTAAGAGGTCGCGGTGGCCAAATTCTCGACCACCCAAAAAATTAGGTTTAGAAACAAACTTTGCCCAACGCCGTCGCCACAGTGAACGTGAGTGTCTCCAAGTATTTTTCCCACCGTCAACGTTGGCTCGTTCACCTCTTCGCCGAACCCCGATCATCAAAGAGCTTCTAGTCGCCTGAAATTGGAAAAATCCAATTTCCTTTCAAGTGCAAAATGCTCTTGAAATACAAAATGACAAATCAACATTTTAGCTTTAAAAATCCTATCTTCCAATAAGAATTCAAGATATAAACTCGAATTTGAAAATCGTTAGTTTCGAATTTATCCAAAAATTAAATTTTTTTTTACTGTAAAATAAATTTTTGTATGTTGTACATGCTTCCCTTGCTTGAATCTACTTTTAATCTACCTTACATATCAAAACACACACATTTTGTTTAAGATCAAAGTCTAACAGTGATTTAAAAATGGGGGGTTGAATTGTTTTTTTTTTCTTTTCATTGTTTCTACCCTGTGAACTAAAACAGGAAGGAGATGAATATCATAGACATTTTCACATAGTTATTCACAGAGTAATTGTCAAAGGAAATTGTTCATAACGAACAAGATTAAACATGAACCATTAACAGATTAAATCTAACTTAAACTTTTATATTGCTTACTCACAGTTATAAAACAGAGAAGCTTGTTTTATTATTATTTTCTATTCTTTTTTTTCTTTTGATTTTCAGATAATACATGACACATATCATTCTTATAACTATTTTTAAATTAAAGATCTTCCCATTATAAATAATTTCTGTTTGAACAGCAAAGCTTAAGGGGAATTAGAAGTTGAGATCTTGTTTTATGAAGGGTTTGAAATTTAAAAACAGGTTATCTTCCAGCTAAACCAACATTGATATTCTACATACTCAGAATTACAACGGTAAGCATACAGATAAACATACACATTTCAGATATTATTCAAGCAACATATAAAATTATACTAAAGCAAAATTTTCAACAAGAAGTTACTCACCTTGATAAGTTTTAGAAATAAACAGAGCTTGCTTTTTCATGTTGATACAGCTTTGAAATTTGCAAACTGGAATCTCTTGATCTTTAATCCTCTTGTTTGAGTCGATTTAAATTGTTGTTTTGTTTGAGTATGAGATGGTATGTATTTCAGGTATTACTCAGTTTTGATGGTCGAAACTGAGATATGAATTGATATATAGAAGAGAAGTTACAGAGCATACATTATTTTGTACAGGTGATTGTATTGCTTTGTACAATAAAGTGATACTTTTCTTCCTTGTATAGTGGCTGATATATAGGAAAGTGTACAGGACATATTATTTTATACAAGTTGATATATATAAAAAGAAGTTTACTAGGTATAGAATATTGTTTGTACACTTGAGAGCAAAGACTTTGGAGGCTAATAAAAAATTTCTAGACCATATTTTGTGCTGCCAAAGGTGTAAGCATTTAATGCTTAAGTACTTATTGTTCCCTTATGAATATTTATTTCTCTTTTCTTCTTCCCTATACTTATATATATTTGTTGTCTTCCCTTCAGCTTGTACATAAGTATGTATATTCTTGTTTGTATTATTTTGTATTGCATACTTGAGTATTTTTACTGTCTTTCTTTCTTGTTTTGCTTTCACACTTACATACACATTTACTTGTTTCACTTTTTTTTTTCTCTTACTTTATGTACATTTTATTGCCTACATATATTTTATTACTTTGTATATTCTAGTTAATGTGTTGTTTTTAAATTTTAGATATACGTATTTATTTTATTTACTTATGCTTAGTATTTATAAAGTATATTTTATTTTAAAGACTTCATTTTGATAATTTTCAAATCAATTTATCAATAAATTTCACAATTTCAAATTAAAATTTAATTTAATTATCAATTTAAACCTTATAAAATACGGGATCGTTACAATTTATAAAATACTATCCGCTATTATGCGGCGCAATAGGGTCTCATCCTCTATATAATGCGGGAAATCAACTCCAAATACATAAATAATACCAATTCCATATCAAATTGGAATTATCGTGGTATATGTGTTTAATAAATAACATCCGCTTAATATACGGCGTATAGGGTCTATTTCAATACAACAGATAATACCTATCATCCAATCACACAATCATGCAATTTTAAATGTAAAAATTTAAAATTTAAATCAAAACAATTCGATTGAGTGAGAAGTTCTCACCTTGAGTTTCCGATAATAGTTGTAGCGTTTTGTTTCGAATAAAATTAAACGTGCATTTAATTTTACCCAAAATTTTCACTAGCTCCAAACGACTCCAAACCAATTCCATTGCGTAGTACTCGACAAAATGAACCCGTCGCAATTCGTTTCGTGCGTTTCCGACCTCGTATCAAAAAGTTATGCAGTTTTAAAATATTACACGATTTAAATTATAATTTTATTTACAATTTCTCTTTATCATTTACAACCTTTGCATCCAGGCCGTTCATTTTGGTTTTGAAGAATTTGGGCCGCCCTTTTTTGCTTCTTCTTCATCGCGCATGCTTCCAGGTTACAAGATCGCGACCGAACCCAACATGTCGCCTCCCTTTATCAATTATCGAGCCACCTACGAACGTCGAGTTGCTGATCAGGGACCTCCACTAGAACGCCCTTGTCAAGAGCTACCCACGGCCCCAAGGAAGTGGAGCTCGGTCGCCACCCTGACCTCAAGATGCATGCACAAAAGAGCATGAACGTGGCGCCCTAGCTGTTGATCCACCTCTCGAATACTAATCACAACCGTATGGATTGAAAGATCATCTCGAGCTCTACATTTTTCGTGTTGGAAGTTTATCGAATAGATGTGTGGATTTGAAGAAATTAAGGGGAAAAGATCAAGCATTTTCGGCCATAACTGAACAAACTGGCGGCTTGAAGAGAATGAGGGTTAGTTTTTGGTTTTTGTTGCAAATGGAAATAATGGAGGCCTTTTATAGAAAATTCACAAATTACTATTCATCCGAAATTTTTCGAACTCCAAATCTCACGCGGTGACCGGTGTTTCTAGGGTTTACCCCTCGTTTCAGACACAATGGAATATGTATCGAGAGCCAATTCGATCATCTGTGTGGGTTACGGCAATAAACGATCAAATTTAAATTAAATCGATTAAACCAATTTCTATGCATTTTGGCTTGCCCCGGACAAACCGTAAATCCGATTGACACGAAATTTGAAACATTACAATAATATAACATTACGGATCCGATGAAACTAGTTTCATCGAAATCCGAGACTGTTTGAAAAATGACTATTTTAACTCGTCAATTAAATATTAAAATATTCAATTTTCACAATTTAACTTTTAATTCAATTTTAAAAGTTCACAAACATTGTTCTAACTCCAATATGATTTAATATAACTTTATAAATCATTCTTTATCACCTTAAACCCAAATTCCAAATTTTTCTGTAATTTCAAATATTAAATTATCGATTTAACTATCCAATTAAATCTAAATATTCGAAATAAAACTTATTCGACTTACAAATTTTACTTGTTGATATTTAAAATTGATTAAATATCTGAATTTCAAATGACAGAAATTCTGGGTCGTTATAAACTTCCCCACTTAAAAGAATTTCGTCCTCGAAATTACCAAGTAAGAAAAAGTTTTGAAATCCATTAACTTTTCAAAACAACCCTTTCAAATTTGATTTACAAATCTCTTAATTGTTTAACTTTTTCAAAAATTCAATAGTTAAACTTCTTACAAAATATTTACTAAGTTTTCAAATCCATATATAGTTATCTTTTCAAAATCAACTATATCGTTTAACCTTTAACTTCAAATCAAAACTTAGTTTTCACAAAAATTTCCCAAAATTCCCCGAAAATTTTCTAACGCCTTAAATTTTCAGTAAATTTCGCCATAACCTCCTTTGTACGGAGGAGCTTTTACAATATCACAATAGATATAAATATATATACATTGACCCACACGATCGGAAAACAGAAAAACAGCTCATATTTCCTATTTTTATTGCGTAGGCGTACATTTTTAGCATTTTTAAGCAAAGCAGTTATTTATTTAGAATTTTACGCAACCAAATCCCGCTAACGGTAGCCCAGGTACCTGTACTTACTCAATATAAACATGTAAGTGACATATATAAGAGGTTATTAACATTTTACTCTTTTAAACAACTATAACACCTGCATATTAAAAGAAATGCATACTAAACAAGGTCTATAAACAACTATGTGATTTCGACATTACTTGCAATTGTTTACAACCAATTTATATACAACGGCATTCAATTATTTATTTTCAATTAGTTTACATTCACTAATTTTC
Organism: Allium cepa; assembly: GCA_030765085.1. NCBI lineage: Eukaryota > Viridiplantae > Streptophyta > Magnoliopsida > Asparagales > Amaryllidaceae > Allium > Allium cepa. Next base: position 376,156,531 of record CM060942.1, on the reverse strand, counting down.
ATTCACGTTTGTTCACTTTCAATTTAAATCAATTTCTATTCAATTTAAATTTACTTAACTTCCAATTTGAATTTAATTGCTTTAGCTTTCAATTTTATTCATTCAATTGCATATGAATTTCTATTCAATCAATTAACAATAATCTAACAACCAATGTATAACCAACACAGCCAGATTTATTCTCTTTACATTCAACATTCATATTCACTTTGTTTACCTTCAATTTGGTTTACCATTCAATTAGCCGTAAATGAATTAACACTTATATCCATTATTCTATATCAATTCATCACATTCGATTGATTAATATTCAATTCATTAGTTCAATTACTAATTTATTTTACAAATAAAGTTGAATCTCCTTTATATAACTCGAATTCATATCCATTTAATGACTTCATTTCATTAATTCATTTTGGTACCAAAATCAACTTCATTCAGCATCACTTAAGTTATATTCCTTTTAAACATCATTTGTTTAACTTAACTTAATTTTCCACTTCAACAACATATCTAATCCAGTTAAAATCCAATTCCAATTCCAACTCCAAAGTAAATTCTATTTAACTTTTACTAATGTCAATTTTATCACTTATTTAGATTCACACCTCGTTTTGCTTAACGAAGTTGTTTAACCATCTTAATAATTGGTTTTACTTACATTTTCACATTTTATAAGTTATACAACTTATTATTCAACTTCCAAATCAGATTTAATTTATTTAACTTCCTTTAGTTAAATTTCACATCATATATTTTATCATACTAATTCAAATTTATTTCAACTTTACCGAAGCTAAAATTTTATCATCTCATATTATAAGTTCAAAACTTGATAACTTATATTCATCAATTTCAACTTGGATTTTAAATTCAAATTTGTTTATCACAACAAAATTCAATTTCAATTTACTATGGTAGCATCCATCACATAGAAACTCAAAAATGATATTGATGATGTTGCAGTCATCACTCTTATTATTCTCCAGCAACAGTAGTGAATCCAATGCTTTTTGTTCCTTTAAAATTTTCTTTTCTTTATAAATCTCATTTATAAATCTTACTTATATAATTTCCCTATTTCCCTTTACTTATACAAGATTATTCCACAATTGTAAATCATTTTAATTATAATTCTATACTTATACAATTGTTGCTCTTATATAATTTATTCTTTCACAATTGTTGTTTTTATTCAGATTATTCGAACAACTTTGATTCACTTATATATTCTCTTACATTTTCAACAATCGAACAATTCAATTTTTTTACATACACTTTGATAATTCTGAAAAATTATTCCTTTATATATAAAATATAATCGAGGTAAAATTATTTCATTTACCCAATTCAAAACAATATCGTGCCAAATTGTTCTGAACAAGTGTTTAGACATCCCTATCGATAGAGTTGTACAGACTATACCGACCAGAATCCATATACCACTCAACAAATCAATCATCACAACATAAAACGATTTTTATTTTCACTAACAAATACGCGCTCATATCTATTATTACACTCAAACTCATTCTAGAGTACTACTGACTCAATCTCTAATGAGTAACACCCAACAGAGCCAAAGTTGTCACTTAACCAAATGCTCTGATACCACATTGTCAAGACCCGATTCTTCATCTTACGAAGGTCGGCATTAATACATCCTCTATATCAACTGCCGAACAATCGAATGTTGGAAAACCGAACTGTTAGGGTAAAAAAGAAGAGGTAGAAGAAAAAAATAGAAGAAGAAAGAAAACAGAATAGAAACAATATCAGAATCTTACATATCGCAGCGGAGCAACATATAATAGAAAAATGAATAATCTTTAAAACAAAGAACTATATCAATCGTTACATTACATCACATCATCATCAGAGTGTACAACATCAATATACAGCACAACAAAACTATGGACAGTTATACAAATGTGTCCTTACAAGTGAATTTACAGCGGAAAGATAATATCATATACAAGTAATACGTCTCGCCATCCAGCTTGCCACTTGAGCTCCATTGCACTTCTAAATCCAGAATGACCTGATAACCTGACTCTAGACTGCCCGTGTGGAAATTATGGGCACCCAAAATTTAGGAAGAGAACAATAAACTCCAGGTCAGTCATGGGACTGGTGTGAGAACTCAAAACAGTTATTTATCTTTTATAACAACAACAGCAAGGGAAGTGGGAAAATATCCGTAATGCTTTTGGAAAATGAAACTACCATAAGGCCTCCCCACTCACACACAATGCAAACGCAGAATTGGATGAGATTTCTCCTTATGATAGTCAAAGATGCTTAATACGCAAAACAAATCATTTTTGATATTATTATTAGTGCATAGTGGAAAACCTTTCGAAAGTATAATATAAATCTTAGCCAACATACGACCATTATCGTATGCCTACTATAGCTACCATGTTCAATAGCAGGTTACCGCCACATTCCATGGCAGGTTATACAACTAAAATAATACAGGGCTCGTATTGTTTCTTTGGATTTTCCCAACAAATGATCAGGCTAAGAAACTTCCTACAGCCACATGGGATCGCCTCTGGCGGGACGTCCCGAGAACTTAACCAGCTCTCTGCCAACACAAGGTTGGGTTACCTTTGTAACTAGGTAACTACTACACGAATATGACACCTCCCGGTCCTTTGGGACCTTTATCCGAGGGCCCTCGATCACCAAGCAACAACCACACACAAAATGAGATTGGAGCAACCACATAGGTTAAGCATCAGGGCTTCATACCTGACACCACCCTTTTCCAGAAGGAAATGACATACCCTAAAGGGAGCGACCCTCATAACCTTGCCGCATATTCTTATTTCGACCATTTCCGGGGTGTGAGGTCTGATGAAGTCTCATCCACAAAGCTACGCTTTTTCACAAAGCCACGCTTTGATCAACAAATGATCAATAAATAATCATCATACAGCAACACTCAACATGCCACATTACCAAATTGGAAGTATATCGCTGATAAGCTTCAACTACAAAACCTCTAAGCTCGTACGTCTCAGAGAAGGGTGTTAAGCTAAGAGAATAGATTCTCCGCTACCGACAGAGATGTATTTGAAAGAAATCTGCTTTATATCTCAAAATGTAATGTCAGACACGTAACCATAAAAGTCTGTTCCGGGTTCGAACAGAACCGAAGGAACTTCAAAGGAAGCCCTTGCAATCTGGGTATTCACAATCCCGATCGAATTTCCCATCACAAAGGAAATCTCCATACTGTAGCTAATGGTGCAGAGACAATCGATAGGTCATCCTATCATTTTCACAAATATCCGGTCTTCAACACCGGTCTTCAATGCTATCTATTACGTCGTATCACTATTCGAAATGGGTAATCCGAATAACGAGCGCAATAATTTAAAAATAAGTGTAGCATTCAATTTCAACCAATTCATAACAAATAGCTATTTAAGGGTCAATATTGATAGTCGCTTATTTAACTATCATCAATATTCACAACATAACCCGATTTCAAATAATTTCCTAAATTATTTATTTTCAAAAATATCTTTACAAGACACAATTTCCCCACTTTAACCATTTGAAAACAAATTTCAAATCACTTTTCACCTTTACAACTTTCATTTCAAAATGGTTCATTTAAACCAATTAAATAAATCCTTACTGATTTACTTTAAATTTACGTCCCAAATTCGTAAATTTATTTCCACACTTCAAAAATAAATCAATGTTTATTTTTAAACAAATATCCCTTTCCTTTATATATTCCACGGTGAATTTAAATTTTCATATATCCACTGATATACGATTCTCAAATCGATTTCAATTATTCACTTTCTATTTATCTTTAAAAGATATAATCTCAAAAAATTCACTTCATATTGGAAAACATTTCCATACTTATTTAATAATAAGTAATTCACAAATCCATTTATTTTCAACATTTGGAAAATATTCAACATACTTAAATCCAAATTAAGTATATATTTTATTCTTTAAGGAAAACTCCCCTTAAACACATTTATTTGAGTCAAAACGAATGTTGCGTAAAACATCGTTACGACAACCCAAAATCACTAGTATAGGGATTGGAAATTAAGATAGATATATAAACCCCAATACTATACAAAACTTTTCCTTTCGGAAGTCATTTACTATAACAACAGTGTTATAGTCCACCATTCCCTTTTCCTTCTCGAAAACGTCTATTTCAACAATGAATGTTGGAATCTATGGTTTCGATACTTGATACATTTTAAAACATATTTAAATTGTTTTAAATTCTATTTAAAACATCACTTTCCTAAAACATTTGTTTACTATACTATTCACCGTCAAAATTCGTGAATATACCTCAATTACCAAATTCAATTTCTACATATTTTATTTAAAGGATTATTCACAGTCTAAAATCGTGGATATATTTCCTTTAATAAGCTATAATAATTAAACTTATCAAAATAAGTCGATTTCGGATTTATAAAACAACGTTTATAAATTCCATTTATACTTTATAACAATTTTAACTTATAAAATCACTTTATTAACAAATTCTATCCATATCTCATTTACACGCCAAAATCCAATTTATAAGTTAATTACTTATAGATCTTTTATTTTACAAAATCTAATCATTTTATAACTTCACAATTTATAAATCTATAGATTTCATCCACTTATGAAATCCATTTATACTTCATTTAACACTTATAAAAATTCGTTTTATAATTCCAATATTTTAGTTTATAAATATCAATTTTATAAATCTTTTATATAAATTGTTTACAATTATTCAAAAATCCCAATTTAAACCATTTTATAAATCAATCAACTACTTATTTCAAAAATCACATTACGGTTATATTTCATAAAAATCATAATTTTTATAACATAAAAATTTCAACGTTTATTTATTTAAAATGAATCAATTTCAAAATTAAATTTTATTATGAATTCTCAACTTACATTTTCAAAAATCCAATTTTATTTATTTTCGGCATCTAACGATACCAAAAATATATTCGGCTAAAATTTAGCCTTTAACGATTTCAATCACAAAGATAATCACGCAGATTATAAATAGATCAACACACAACATTGAAACTAATTCAATCATTTGAGGAATCCAGTTGGATCCCTCCAACCTGTTTCCCTGCATCCACAGATGTTAGCACAATCCCAATTCCGCTTCAAGATGGAATATCGCGGTATATGGGATTTATAAAATACTATCCGTTATTATGCAGCGCAATAGGGTCTCATCCGCTATATAATATGGGAAATCAACTTCAAATACATATATCATACCAATTCCAAATCAAATTGGAATTATCGTGGTGTATGTGTTTAATAAATAACATCCGCTTAATATACGGTGTATAGGGTCTATTTCAATACAACAGATAATACCTATCATCCAATCACACAATCAAGCAATTTTTAATTTAACTATTTAAAATTTAAATCGAAACAATTCGATTGAGTGAGAAGTTCTCACCTTGAGTTTCCGATAACAGTTGTAGCGTTTTGTTTCGAATAAAATTAAACGTGCGTTTAATTTTACCCAAAATTTTCACTAGCTCCGAACGATTCCAAACAAGCTCCATTGCATAAACGAACCCGTCTTAATTCATTTCGTGCGTTTCCGACCTCGTATGAAAAAGTTATGCAGTTTTAAAATATTACACGATTTAACTTATAATTTCATTTACAATTTCTCTTTATCATTTACAACCTTTGCATCCAGGCCGTTCATTTTGGTTTTGAAGAATCTGGGCCACCCTTTTTTTTCTTCTTATTCACCACGCATGCTTCCAGGTTACAAGATCGTGACCGAACCCAACATGCCGCCTCCCTTTATCAATTATCGAGCCACCTACGAACGTCGAGTTGCTGATCAAGGACCTCCACTAGAACGCCATTGTCAAGAGCTACCCACGGCCCCAAGGAAGTGGAGCTCGGTCGCCTCCCTGACCTCGAGATGCATGCACAAACGAGCATAAACGCGGCGCCCTAGCTGTTGATCCACCTCTCGAATTCTAATCACAACCGTATGGATTGAAAGATCATCTCGAGCTCTACGTTTTTAGTGTTGGAAGTTTATCGAATAGATGTGTGGATTTAAAGGAATTAAGAGGAAAAGATGAAGCATTTTCGGCCGTAAATGAACAAACAGGCGGCTAGAAGAGAATTAGGATTAGGGTTTTGGTTTTTGTTGCAAATGGAAATAATGGAGGCCTTTTATAGAAAATTCACAAATTACTATTCATCCGAAATTTTGCGAACTCCAGATATCGTGCGGTGACCGGCGTTTCTTAGGTTTACCCCATGTTCCGGACAATATGGAATAGGTATCGAGAGCCAATTCGATCATCTGTGCAAATTACGGCAATAAACGACCAAATTTAAATTAAATCGATTAAACCAATTTCTTTGCATTTTGGCTTGCCCCGGACAAACCGTAAATCCGATTTACACGAAATTTGAAACGTTACAAAAATATAACATTACGGATCCGAAGAAACTAGTTTTGTCGAAATCCGAAACTGTTTGAAAAATGTCTATTTTAACTCGTCAATTAAATATTAAAATATTCAACTTTCACAATTTAACTTTTAATTCAATTTTAAAAGTTCACAAACATTATTCTAACTCCAATATGATTCAATATAACTTTATAAATCATTTTTTATCACCTTAAACCCAAATTCCAATTTTTTCTGTAATTTCAAATATTAAATTATCGATTTAACTATCCAATTAAATCTATATATTCGAAATAAAACTTATTCGACTTACAAATTTTACTTGTTGATATTTAAAATCAATTAAATATCTGAATTTCAAATGACAGAAATTCTGGGTCGTTGCAGTTCATTTATAAAATAAATATGATATAAAAAGTTTTATAAACATATACATGAGGAAGTAAAGAAGCAAACATCACATGGGAGATAGAGTAAGGCGATTAACAAAATCTAGAGGTTATGATATTTCTTTCAAATGGCATCAAATATAATTAAATTGAATTAAATAATAAGATTAAAAAATTACAAAAAAAAGCTTTCCATCTCCCCATATGTAATTATAATAACTTTTCAGCAAATCTGAAAAGTGTACAGCATCAAAGATTGAGAATCTCAAAACTACAACATCAAATAAAGTAGAAAGAAGCCAGATCAAGAAAGAAAATGATAAAACCTGAAAATAGAAATTCAAAACAAAGAAAAATCAAACAAAGCTTTCAACCTGATTCAATGAGCAAAGCAATATAAAGATCAAAGCATCTAAATTCAGTGGTATTCAATAATCAAAATTCAGATCAGAAAGCAACTTCAATCTGGAATTGCAGATCATAATCAACTCCAGTTTTATGAAAAGCATCTTCATTTCTCAAGCCTGGAAAACAGAATGAAACCAGGAAAAAGATAGCAGTTTAAAATTTAAGAATACAAAAGTTTTCAATCTGAAAGCAAATCAACTCAAAGACTTGAGCAAGCAAAAGTATTCAACCTGGAAATTTCAAATGAAGATGGAATGCAAAGGTTCAAAACTGGAAACAAATAAAAATCAGATCAAGCAAGTTAGAGATCAATTACTAACCTGAATCAAAAGCAAACCAAAAAGAAAAAAAATTGAAAGCAAGATATCAAAACAAGCTCATTCCTCTATTCATGTTCTCTGTCTTTCTTCATCAAACCCATCAATGTGAGAAAACTTCTAATTTTTAAACCAACTTCTTAGATCTTCTATGTCTGTGATGGTGATGATTGGAAATATGGTTTGAATGTTTACATATTACCAAGTTTAGATGTGTTTATATGGTGAATTAAGAGGTGCATGTCTGTTGTCAGGCAAAAGCTTGCCTCTGTTTATACATAGCAGAGTCCAAACAAAATAGTAGAAAATTAAAAATCTTCTTATCACATCTCTTATAGGTTTAGGATTTTAAATAATGTTTGTGTTTAAATCTAAACTAAAATTTAAAAATATATTTAGGGTTGATCGTTTTTGAATATCATCTCGAGAAGAAGATAAAGACAGTAAAACTAAATATATGTCAAAACTTAAGTATTTTAATTTCTTGAATTTATTTTATCACCTGATTGTTTTTCGGAAATGAGGATTTTTAAAAGGAAAATCAAGATTTTTAAAGTGGTATATCTCGAGGAATTGTTGAAGGTCAAATTTTCGTTCAAAAATCAATTTCTGTCATTCTCGTCACGTTGGGTGTTACGGCCTGTTCTGGAAGATGCAGGTGGTCGTGGGGAAGACTTCGACCGTGGCCAAATTTTGAAATAGGGTTGATTGGTAGGGCGAGTGAGTTTTAGGGTATTGGGAAGGCTTCAGGTGGTCGACGAACACGATGGAATCGCGTGATGTTGGAGCAACCGAGAGGAGTGATTTTTGGCAAGAGGGTGGCATAGGGAATGGGCTTCCAATCAGCAAAGGGAGTGAGTGGATCGGAGATAAGGGGCGGGTTCAGTTCGTCAATTAGTGGTGACAGGTGGGCTCCTTGAGTTTTGGAAGTTTGGAGAAATTGGTCGATTTCGATTAGAAAGGAGGTAGGCCTCGGCAAGATGGCGAATAAAATCAGGGGACAAGGTGAGATGGGTTGGCGATGGCGCGGCGGTGGAGTCGTCGGTGGAAGAGACGTGCACGTGCACGATTGTCTTCGTGCACAGGTGTACTGGATGGAGTAGTTTTCATGGTTGGGTTGGGTGACTAGCGTGGTCTCGAACGTATCGAAGAAAGGAGATACTCGTTCACGATCGAAGTTGCAAAATGCTCTCAGGAATCGACCAGGGGTAATTGTTTTGCGTGGACTTGGAAAGATTCCCTGGAACCGGAAAAAAAAGATTAGGAAGAAGGATGGTGACTGTGTTCGTTTGACTTCGATTTTGTCCCAAATGTTTTCGTGGTTGGGCTTCGGTCTAGTTTGAATTGTCACCGTGTTTAAGGTTATAACAGGCGCAAGTTGTTTAAAACTTGGTTGTAGGCTTCGGCCCAATGGAGCATTGTTTAAAACTGAACAAGTTTTCAAATCAAGTTTAAGGCAAGTTTAAACAAGTTTCAAAGATTAAAACTTTAAAGCTAAATTTGTTTAAAACTTGTTTTCAAGGATAAAAAATGGCTTGTGGTGATAATTCTTAAGCTTATTTGAACTTAATTAGTAGTGTGATTAAGTGATTAATTTAGATAAAAGATTTATCTTTAATTAAATGAAGTTTTGAACAATTTAAGAATCATTGATTAATTTAAAGGTATATTTGTAAATATAATTAACTTTAAAGATTGAATGGTTATTAATTAAAGGTTTAATTTATTAGGATTTAATAAATTAATAATTACGTATTGATTAAAGGGTGATTAATGATTGATTAATAAGATTTCTTAAAGGATGATTATTTATTATAAGTAAACTAAGGGATAATTTATTAATAAAGGTAATTAAGATCAAATAAATTAACCATTAAGGATTAATTAAATGGTAATTAACTTAAAGTTAAATTACTTAATGAAGATAATTAAAGTAGAAATTTATTAAAAATTCAAATTAATTAATCAAGTAATTAATGAATGATTAAATAAAAATAATAATTACTTAGTGAAAGTAATTAAGAATAGATGATTATATATTAAAGATTGATTAATCAAATATTAAGGGTTATATTACTTTTAAGCATAATTAATTAATGTGGTTAATTAATTAGGGTAATTAAATTAAGAATAATCAATTAAGGATAATTACTTATAATTAAGATTTAATTAATAATTAAGGGTTTATTTATTAAAGTAATTAATTAAGGAATAGTTAATTAATAAAAGTAACTAAGATTTAATTAATTACAATTAAGGGTTAATTAATTAAGATAATTAATTAAAGACATGATTAATTAATAAAGGTGATTAAGACTTAATCAATTGTAGTTAATAATAATTAATCATTGGTTTAAAAATACTAATGAAAGTAATTATGCAGGTAATAAATTTAAAACCACCCGATTTATTCATCTTAATTAAGATGTTTGATTGTTATTGAATGCCCGGTGATGGATTAATGTATTTGTTACGTGATGTGATGCTATGTAATGCTTTATGCTAAGCTATTATACCTATGATGTATATATTGTTATATGAATATGCAAACCCCTTGACCCGTAGAACGACGTTTGAATTTCGATGCGACAGGGAGTCGGATTCCAGTTGGTCATCCGAAACCCACATCGAATTGCAATGTAAATCTTTACGATTGGAAAATTTATTTTACCTATAAAGACAAGCGTTATGGGTTACACCGCTTATCGATATGATTGAATCTATGATGACGATGTTGTACACTATTGTGTTGAACCCCTGGACCACACTTATGCACACACAAATATGGATTGCACGTGGAAATGGTTAGGTCACAGATTTTTTTTGAAATTGTTTTAAAATTGAATTTTTGAATCCAAAATAATTTTGGAATTAGAATTGGAAGCTTTTGAAAAATGAATTTCAAAAATAAAGTTTATTTTGGATAACTTAATTTAGTTTTGAAATTTAAATAATTTGATTTAAATTTGAATTCAATATTTGGAATTGAATCCTATGATTTGGGAACTAGGGTTAAAGAGGGTTATTCAACTTATAAATGGGTTTACATGGGTTTTAAACCATTTTAAAAGTGTTGTTATGGGGCTTTAAATTTAACCCAAAGATTTTAACTTATGTAGATATAATTAGATTTTTTGAAACGATGACTATTTGTTTTTAGAAATAGAAGCTTTCACATAAGAAATGAACTTCTAATTTGTGTAAGAAGGATTTCAAGTCAAAATAAAAATGGTCTTCCAAGTTATAGATAAATCTTTAGAAACGTGTTTTGAAAGCTATAAATTAAATCTTTAATTTAAAGATTTAATGTGTTAATCCAATTGAAATGGAAATTTTTTTGGCAATTTATGAATAGATCTTTGTGAAACTGGGTGAACTTTGTGAAATAAATCTTTTTGTTTAAAAGATTGAAATGGAATTTGTTTAACCATTTGAAAGAAAAGCTTTGGATTTTTAAGTTTTGACTTGACTGAAAGCCCATATCCATATGTTTTAAATACTGCGCTCACTATAGTTTAGCCGGGAGAGGACCTTGTGTCATATAGCCCATTTCGAATAGTGATACGACGTTATGGATTGCATTTGAAGATCGGTGTTGAAGATCGGGTGTCTTCGAGAGCGTTAGGATAACCTATCGATTGACTATGCACTGAGTTGCTCCGGTATAGAGTTCTCCCTAAGTGACGAGAAATTCAATCGGGATTGTGGATACCCGTAGTTGCAAGGCCTTCTTCGAAAGTGCCTTCGGTTCTGTTCGAACCCGGAACAGACTTGTATAGTCGTATGTCCGACACTACACTTTGAGATATTAAACTGATCTCTATGAAATACATTTCTGCTTGGTGGCGGAGAATTTATTCTCTTAGCTTAACACCCTTCTTTGAGACGTACGAGCTCAGAGGTTATGTAGTTGATATTTATCGGTGATATGTTCCCAATTTGGCAGTGTGACATGCTAAGTGCTGCTGTGTGTTGATGATCATTTGTTGATCATTTGTGATCAAAGCATGGTTTTTGTATAAAGCGTAGCTTTGTGGACGAGACCTCATTAGGACCTCACACCCCGGAAATGGTCAAAACAGGAAAGATGCGGCAAGGTTATGGGGGTCGCACCCTTTAGGATGTGCCATTCCCTTCTGGAAAAGGGTGGTACATGGTATGGAGCCCAGATACTTACTTATGTGGATACTGCAGATTTATTACTTTATGATTTCTTGGTGTTTTTGAGGCTCCTCGGATAAAGGTCCCAAAGGACCGGGGGATGGCATGCTCGAGTACTAGTTACCTAGTTACAGAGGTAACCCGGCCTTGTGTTGGCAGAGATCCGGTTAGGTTCTCGGGACGTCCGCCAGAGGCGATCCCATTGACGGTAGGAAGTTCCTTAGCCTGACCATTTGTTAGAAATCCAACCAAACAATACGCTCCCTATACGGTTTTAGTTGTATAACCTGCCATGGAATGTGGTGGTAACCTGCTATTGAACATGGTATCTATAATAGGCATAAGTGTGAAAAGCCTATTCTAGCTAGGATTTATATTATACTTTCGAAATGGTTTTCCACACTTTGCACTTATAGTAATAATATCAAAGTAATTTTCTCATATCAAGCATATTTGACTATCATAAGGAGAAATCTCCTCCAATTCTGCGTTTGCCTTGTGTGTGTGGCGGGAGGCCTTATGGTAGTTTCATTTTCCAAAAAGCATTGTGGATTTCAAATTTAAATTCTCTTGTTGTTTGTTTAAAAGACCAAATGTTTTGTTTGCTCATACCAGTCCCACGACTGACCTGGAGTTTATTGTTCCTTTCCTAAACTCTGGGTGCCCACTATTTTCCCATATGGGCAGTCTAGAGTTGGGTTTTTCAGATAGTCGGTTTTAGTAGATTATATGGAGCTAGTTCAGTCTTTGGATCAGGACTGCACTTACTTATCTTTGTACATCGTTATTAGGAGTTCGAGCTGTTTTTGGATTGGTGCTTTGAAGATGGAGATCTATCGATGCTGGAGTTTCTTCCTTGAAGACCATATTAGAGATTTTGGTTCCGCTGCTAGCGTTATCTTTTCTTTCCACTGTTATTCTCTTGTATCATATCTTTGATGTATATTCATTGTACCATTCTGTTGTATCAGTTATTGTATCAATGTTGTATATTGATATGTTATTCTTTTCTTCCGTTGTGTTGTACTGAATGTGTTATAAGCTCCGGCATGATTTAAATTTCAACGGTTGAATCTGCAACATTCAAGTACAAGTGGAGTACGGATGTCGATTTTCGAATGCTGAAATTTGGATCGTGACATTTTGGTATCAGAGCTGAAGGATAAAACTTTAGCTCAGGAGTATAACACATTAAGTAACTCATTAGAGATAGGGTGAAGTATACCCTAAAATGAGTGTATCCCTAAGATATCCATTCGAATGCCTCAGTAAATTCTCTTACTATCCACTGATAGCGAGTATGAGTGCAAGAAGAGAATGAGATAGGGGACAGGGGAGTACCACTACAAATGGTCAATACCCTGCGACAGTGGAAACAACTTTCTTCTCAGTCTCCTTTGATTCGATTTCAAATCCTTTTGATTTCTTCGTAGCAGCTCCAGGAAGAAGTTTCGGTGCGATGGTGGCACTACGAATCGTTATAGAAAACTCTTACTTCATATCTTTATCGGTTTCTTATCAGCTTTTCGATCTAAACTTTAATGAATTTGAAATTAAAAAATTTAAATAAATTGGAAATTTTAAATTGAAATAAATTTGTTAACTTAAATATAAATTTAAATTTGAGTTGTATCAATAAAATGATTTCGGTTAAAACCCAATTTGAAATCTATCGTAATTTCTTTTGTATATCAAAGTCTGAAAAGGGACGAGTTGTTATATACTTTGGAGTATTCCAACCTGAATTTGGAATCCATATCTAGTGTTTGAGAAATTGTAGAAGATAGAATCAATCCATCTATCTATTCTCTGCGATCCGATATATTCTACGAACGATTAGTTATCCCTTCGAACTAATCAATGCCCTTGCATATTCGTAGATCGGTGAACCCGAGTATCTTGTTAAATAATTGTATGAGTTTGTTCTCATATTGTTGATATTCTGATTTGGTAAACAAATGCAGAATAAATATTTCAGTCTGATCTGATCAATCATTTCTCTATCTATCATCTATTCTTTCTTGTCTCCCTTGCAAATTTCGAGGATGAAATTTTTCTAAGGAGGGAATCTGTAACGATCCTGATTTTTAATTTAGTTTAAATTGATAATTAAAATAAATTTCTGAATAAAATTGTAAATTGATTTGAATTTTTCAAATTAAATATGATATTTATCTATTTGGACATTGATTTTTAAATTTAACTGTGGATTTGAATTTGTATATTTAAAATCTTATAAATAAAAAATATAACATCCTAAAGTTTGTTAAATAAAATTAATAATATATTTTAAACTTTTGAAATTTAATTTGAGAATATAATTGAAAAAAAATCTAAAACAAATAAAATAAGTAATAAACTATACACAAATAAATTCCAATTTCATTTGAGTTTAAAATTTTGAAACAATAGACCTAAATGAATTTTTATTCAAGTGAATTCGAATTTGAAAATAAAATTTAAAATAAATGTTTTAAATATAAGTGGCATTTAAAATCATTAAGATGTAAAAGTGTATTAATGAAAATATTGGATAAAACAATTTTTCTTTTAACATTACATATGTATATACATACACATACAAATGAATTAAGAGGTGTGTTCGTTTATAAGATAAATATGATATAAAAAAATTATAAATATTCTTTTGTCTTTAAAAATTTAAATGAAAACATATACACAAGGAAGTAAAGAAGTAAAGTTCACATGGGAGATAGAGTAAGGTGATTAACAAAATCTAGAGATTATGATATTTCTTACAAGTGGCATCAAATATAATTGAATTGAACTAAATAATAAGATTAAAAAATTACAAAATAAACCTTTCCATCTCCCCATATGTAATTATGATAACTTTTTAGCAAATCTGAAAAGTATACTGCGTCAAAGATTGAGAATCTCAAAACTACAACATCAAATAAAGTAGAAAGAAGCAGATCAAGAAAGAAAATGATAAAACCAGAAAATAGAAATTCAAAACAAAGAAAAATCAAACAAAGCTTTCAACCTGATTCAACGAGCAAAGCAATATAACGATCAAAGTATCTAAATTCAGTGGTAATCAGGAATCAAAATTCAGATCAGAAAGCAACTTCAACCTGGAATTACAGATCATAATCAACTCCTGTTTTGTGAAAAGCATCTTCATTTCTCAAGCCTGGAAAACAGAATGAAACCAGGAAAAAGATAGTAGTTTAAAATTCAAGAATGCAAAAGTTTTCAATCTGAAAGCAAGTCAACTCAAAGACTTGAGCAAGCAAAAGTATTCAACCTGGAAATTTCAAATGAAGATGGAATGCAAAGGTTCAAAACTGGAAACAAATAAAAATCAGATCAAGCAAGTTAGAGATCAATTACTAACCTGAATCAAAAGCAGACCAAAAAGAAAAAAAAATCTAAAAGAAAGATATCAAAACAAGCTCATTCCTTTTTTTCCTGTTCTCTGTCTTTCTTCATCAAACCCATCAATGTGAGAAAACTCTAATTTTTAAACCAACTTCTTTGATCTTCTATGTCTGTGATGGTGATGATTGGAAATATGGTTTGAATGTTTACATATTACCAACTATAAATGTGTTTATATGGTGAATTAAGAGGTGCATGTCTGTTGTCAGGCAAAAGCTTGCCTCTGTTTATACATAGCAGAGTCCAAACAAAATAGTAGAAAATTAAAAATCTTCTTATCACATCTCTTATAGGTTTAGGAATTTAAATAATGTTTGTGTTTAAATCTAAACTGAAATTTAAAAATATATTTAGGGTTGATTGTTTTTGAATATCATCTGGAGAAGAAGATAAAGACAGTAAAACTAAATATATGTCAAAACTTACGTTTTTTAATTTCTTGAATTGATTTTATCACCTGATTGTTTTTCGGAAATGAGGATTTTTAAAAGGAAAATCGCGATTTTTAAAGTGGTATATCTCGAGGAATTGTTGAAGGTCAAATTTTCGTTCAAAAATCAATTTCTGTCGTTCTCATCAACGTTGGGTGTTACGGCCTGTTCTGGAAGATTCAGGTGGTCGTGGGGAAGACTTCGACCGTGGCCAAATTTTGAAACAGGGTTTGGATTGGAAGGGCGGGTGAGTTTTAGGGTTTTGGGATGGCTTCAGGTGGTCGACGAACGCGATGGAATCGCATGATGTTGGAGCAACCGGGGGGAGTGATTTTTGGCAGGAGGGTGGCATAGGGAATGGGCTTCCAATCAGTAAGGGGCGTGAGTGGATCGGAGATAAGGTGTGACAACCCGCCTTTCAAACCCCAGAAAGACGTATCTTCATTAAGAAAGAAAGGGATAGAAATAGAAAAGAATAGAAAGAAAGAATAACAACATCAGAATCTCACAGCGGAATGGAACAAAATATAATACATCACATAGTTAATACATAGTTATTACACACATCAGAGTTATACAATATCATACAACAGAACTATCATGTACATATATGTCCATACATGCATCCAAAATACATCATACACTAACTACACAGCGAAACTATATAGATAGATGCATACGTCTGGTCTTCTTCTCCAAGCTCCTCTAGAAAATCAACACTCCAAATACCTATCACTTGGCTACTCGTGAAAATATGAGTACCCAAGAGTTTGTGAAAAACAAAATATAAACTCCGGTTCAGACATGGGTCTGGTGTGCGTAAACGGGTTAAAGTTGTTTAACTTTGAAAATAAAGGTATCACGTAAGACTCCCCACACATAAACACGGGTAAGTTTTTACCTTACGCTAACCAAAACGTTTTATAGGAAATCCAGTGATATTATAATAGTGTCTAGGGTTTTCAAGTAAATAGGAAATAGCCGAAATTGCTACATTATTAAATTCTAACTACTAGCCACAAAAGTGGGTAATACAAATCAAAACCGTAGGGTCTCGTAGGGAAAATGGGTATTCATCAATGGCAGGGCTACTGGGGCACCGCCCGTCACAGTACGGGGCCTAGATCACCGTACCGAGGATCACTCTCAACCCCCTACAACACAAGGCCGGAAACATTCCTTACTGAACAGTCTCGAACAAGATAACCCCGCAGTTGTGGCCAACAACTGCCCATACAACCAAAATAAATGGACATCTAGACAGAGGTATACCTCGTCCTGCTTGGGAATGACCCACCTAACCTTGCTGCATCTCCCTTGTTTTAGCCATTCCCGATTGATGAGGCTTTAGGCTACGATTACCTTAATAGAACACATTTATTAGAATGCTCATCGTCCGCCTGACGATGTGCTGAAAGCATTCAGTCTATACAAGTTCGTTCCGGGTTCGAACGAAACCGAAGGCATTATCTCGTTACACTCGTTTTGGAATCACCCTCAGAGTTAACGACGATAACCCTTTCACTCTGAAACACCATCTCGATCTCCACTTGATATGTCACGACCTATCGTTTAATTTGGATGGATGTGGTTTTCGGAATATCGAATAGATACCCGATCCGGGTCTCATCGAAATCCAAACGCCATTTTAGGGGCCAAGTTGTCTACTTAGTTTTAACAGTTTAATTCAATACTTAGAATTCACATAACAGCTATCACAGATAAATCATACACAGTCATCACAGATTATCCAGAATATATCACAGAATATCACAGAATATCACAGAATATCATCAAATAGATATCAAAGTCAATCAAACAAGAATCATCAATTCATATCAGAATAGTTTGATTAACTTAACCTAATTAATCATTTTACCCAGCTTGATTAATCACTAATTAATCAAATTATTAAATTTACTAATTTTTACTTCTTAGTTACTCGCTTAATTAATTAATTCTTAATTATTAATTTATATCCTTAATTATTAAATAAATAAAACTTAACTATCTATTTATTTATCATTAATTGCTAATTAATTAATCATTTAATCCTTAATTAATCACTTAAGTTAACTACTATTTATTTATTAATTAACTTTAAGTAATTAATTAAAATTCTTAAGTTTAAATTGATTTAAACACAAATTTATAAATATTAATCTTTAATTACACATTTATTAAATCTTAAATTACTTATTTAATTACAAGTATAAATTAATTACATGCTTAATTAACTTATACCTTAAATTAACTAACCATCATACATTAGCATATCTTTCTTAACAAAGTTTAAGTCAAATCTTAGCTTAAGATTTGTCAAAAATGTTTACTTAAATAAATATTGAACTTTACTTACAAAATAACTTAAAAAGGTATTAGGCCAATCCTAGTAATTTGAACCCGAAGTAAACGACACATTTACTCGAGTAAGGCTCGAGTCTTCTCCCCTGTTTTCCCGTGTTTCCCCTCTACTCTTTCTTCTTCTTCTGCCTGATCATTTCTTCTTTTCTTTTTTTATTTAGCTTAAGTTAAGTTAAAATATAACAGCAGTATTATAAACACTCACGCGTGATGGTTCGACTCGAAGCAACTTCCCAAAAATCTCGTGCAACACTCGCGACAACCACGACACCAATATCAGACGCCCCAAATGCCACCGTGCACGTGCACGGTGGTTCGCCGTCCCTCTGACAACCCTCATCGCCTTCTACAAACCCTAATTCGGCCTTACATTTGAAATCAAAAGCCAACTCGATGCGAAAAGCTCGAAATCAAAATGCGCCCCTCTGCTCGAACCAGTAACTCAATCACCTAATAGAAAATCGCTAAGTGTCCCACAAACAACGACCACGGAGGTGATGTAACTCCGTTCACGTTGTGGCCATATCCTCCCCGACCACCTCCTAGAATCGCGAAAAGCTCGATTCATTCACGGTGGAAAAATCACAATTTTCAGACCCTAGATAAAAACTCGAACCAAACCCTATATTTGATTCGACCCTAAAATCCTCACATTGAATAATTTTTTTAGCATTTTTCCTGTCATCAACAAGTATCAAGCAAGCTCCCACATGAATTTCAACATCTAAAATTAGTTGAATCGTCGGATATTCTCAAATAAGCATTTTCGGTTCTCTTTAAAACTGCACCAAGATTTCTTACTTAAAATCATCATTTTTATGTTAAAAATCTTAACTTTGTGTGTTAAATCAAGATATGGGATCAAATTAACAAATTAAAACATTTGAATTTTAACAATTGATTTCTTTCTTACTTTAAACCTGTATAAACAATTTTTATATTTTGCTGTCATGCTTTAAAACCCTTTCCAGGTTATGATTTAAGTTTTAAACAACTTAATTAGTTAAAAATTCTAAGCTTAAGATATTTACATGAAGATGTATAAGTTTTCTGTACATTTCTTTGCTTAGGAACTTTAAAAATACTGAAGAACATCATATATTTAAACTTCCAGATAGCATCTCAGAACTACATACTACAATATATAGCAAACACAAGATATACATGAACTAATTACCAAACTTAAACTTTAAAAATTGTATGTTTACTCACCAAAATAATAGTTGAAACAGAAAGCAAAGGTTTGTTGAAAGGCTGCAGTTGAATCCCTGAAAATCCCTCTGCTTTGTTGTTGAATTTGTTTGAGTTTGTAAAGTAAAGATATTTATTTTCTTATCTTCCTTGTCTCAGTTTTTGCTTCTTAAGTTTGTAAACGAACAAAATAATATGATGTATATATAGAAAGGCTTTGAACAAAAAGGTTATAACTGGGACAGCCTTACTTGTTTGACCATACAAGATTTTGTATTAAATTACTGCAAAATTTAGGTAATCTTGCATAATTCGGCTGAAAGATTATTTTGTAAATCTGAAATGAAAAATTGTGGTGCTAATTAATGCATGTCTTCAAATATGTTTACACACAATTAATATTGGCTGATAGGTACAAAGATATTTTAAATATGTTAATGAATTTGTCATCTTTGTGTTGTACATATGTATGTTACATGTTATGAAAATAGTTTATCTTCTTAAACTTATCCTATATGTATATGTAGAATTATCATAGTTATTGTTAGCATAGTTTCTAACTTTATTCTATTTGTAATTTAAATTTTCAAACATTTGATTTAACATTGTATTTGTATTTACATATTTTATATTTCTATGTATATCTTATATTTAATTATGGTTTTCCTATGTTTATGTATTTAGGTTTATAACCATATATTGTTTATTACTCATGTTTAATATTCATGTTTAATATTGATAAGGTTGTTTATTTTAAACAATATGATTAAAGACAATAATTATATATATATACATATTATCAAATATTAATAATATAACACCTTTAATTTCAATTGAATAGGACAGATTTAATTTTAAATAGTTTTGAAAGACTCTATATTAAATTCTTAAATCACAATCTCTTCACAAAATATATATAACTGATAAATGACCAAGATTTATCAGTTTAAAATTTAAAAGGCTTATATTTAATTTAAATTAGAATAAATATTTATTAAAATATATTGCCAAAAATTCCAGGTCGTTACATAAAAGGCGAGTGCAGTTCGTCAATTAGTGGTGACTGGTGGGTTCCTTGAGTTTTGGAGGTTTGGAGAAATTGGTCGATTTCGATCAGGAAGGTGGTAGGCCTCGGCAATATGGCTAATAAAATCAGGGGACGAGGTGAGATGGGTTGGCGATGGCACGGCGGTGGAGTTGTCAGTGGAAGAGACGTGCACGTGCACGATTGTCTCCGTGCACAGGAGTTCTGGATGGAGCAGTTTTCATGGTTGGGTTGAGTGACTAGCATGGTCTCGAACGTATCGAAGAAAGGAGATACTCGTTCACGATCGAAGTTGCAAAATGCTCTCAGGAACCAATTGGGGGTAATTGTTTTGCGTGGACTTGGAAAGATTCCCTGGAATCGAAAAAAAAGATGAGGAAGAAGGATGGTGACTGTGTTCGTTTGACTTCGGCTTCATCCCAAATGTTTTCCTTCCCCTTCATTTATTCCTTTTATAATTTCTTAACACTCTCAAGCAAAAGGAAAAATGAGAGAAATTAAGGAAATTAAAATTCCTAAGCCCTTGCTTTTCTTAGGAATTCAAATTCAAGTTATAAATCAAAGAGAAGCTTAGGTAAGCATCCTTTTCATCTTCTCCATCTCAATCCCTCTCCAATTTTCAGAAATTCCTATAACCCTACTTAGGAAATTTATGCATTTGATAATAGATTAAAGATTCTAGAGGTGTAATAAAGAGGAATTGGTCTTGCTTTGTTTTAGAGCTTCTCATTCCTTGTTTTTGAGTTTAAAGGTGAGTTCTTGAACACACATCTATGTCTATAGCTTTCATTGTTGTTAGTTATGAATTCCTAACATTAACTTCATGTTCAATTGCTTTTGAATTAAATTGGTTTGGTGTATTTTCCAATTTTGGGTATTTTGAAGTCAAAATCTATGAAAATCCTGCTATGGATGTTTGGACATGTTGTTTGGAATGTATTGAAGAGCCTATAGGGTTGGGTTATCATTAGGCATAAATCCCTAGCCACCATCGCTCGTTCGATCACTTCCGAGATAATTTGACCATCAATGGCCTAAGTAAATTTTGCCCTGATCTACAGCACAGACATCTAGTAGAATGCTCAGACGTTTGAGTCGTAGGAATAAAAATTTCAAAATTACAACTTAGATGTCTGTGGTTATTTCCAGACATCTGAACGATCTGGAAGAAAATTTCCTAAACTTTAACGCAGACGTCTGAAAAACCACCAAACGTCTAGCGTAGTTAAATTCAGCGAACTTGCCTATTTTTATATGGATTTCCATTTTAATCGATTTTTGTTAATCCGGTTGGTGGTTGTCGTTTCTTACCGACTTTGATGATTTCTTTTCTGGATTTTTAGGAATATCCATTTGATGGATTCGATATCGATTTTCATGGTTTTAATTCATGTAATCGTATGTGAATTTTTGGTGAGAGATTGTGTTCACAATTATTTATGTGATTTGTCACTTTAAAATACAAAGGTTTCTATACTAGTAGTAAATACTCCAATTCTTTCCCAAAATTTATTTCAACATTATTTTTAATACAAAGCTCGTTTTTAAACCCGTTTTCCAATCTATTAGTATATACAAACCTTTACCTTTTTCGTATGAGAAATCCAATTAAATGACTTAGCAAAACAAGTGGTATGAAATGCTTGCGTTTACTTCATCGGTTAATTCTTAGACTTATTCGATTGAAATCTCGTGACAATTTTCGAGTGCAAATATACAATTTGCTCGTAAATATTAAGTTAAGCCAATGGTTATGGGACATGAAGCTAAACTCATTTATTTGCTAGCTTGGTGTAATTTACATTTATTGATCTATGATGATCATTTTGTGATTTAGACTAGCTATGTGTTATGTCTCTTTCTCTGCGCGGGGGACTAGACCCCATTTCGATGGAGCTTCAGCTCAAATTGGCGGGGTAGTGACCGATGGTCTTCAAGCCGTTTGTGGAGATTTGGCTCAAATTTGATAGGTTAGCAACCATGGAATAGTGTTCCGTTTGTGATACACGTGTTGGTGAGTTTCATACTCCCGTTTATGATAGGCCTCCCCCTTTGTGTTTTTTGGATTTCTAATTATCGATTTTTGGAATATATGTTTCACCAATTTTTGTGATTTGCATTGATATGTTTTGTCAATATTTGAGGTTTGGTGAATAAGCTAAACGATATGAAATTCTTTTTAGATATTTGAGGAGATTTGAGATATTATATAGTTCTTAATCAAATATATACTTGTCATAGTATGATATTATTGTTATCATATATTTTTGCAATATCTCTTATCCTATCTCATCTTATATGATATTTATAGCTATACTAATATGTTTATTATTTTTCTTTTTAAATAATACTTGGGTAAGACCGAGGTGTTTCAGGTGCTTCTACTTGACTTCTTAGCAGGGACTAGCTTATGACTTTTGGCTAACTACTTTAGCTTAGTAGTTTTTGTTTTTATACGTTCGAGATAGAGACTACTTGATGTATATATATTCTTTTGTCTAGCACTTGTACCTATTCTTTTTGTGAGGTAGTGGATCGTGTATGACCACTACTTCGATGTACACTTCTATGTGTTATATTCATATATGTTTCCGCCTTAGTGATATGAATATGTGTGAAAGATTTATGTTATGCTTATTTTATATTTGTTTCCAAAAGACACACAGCCACTGTGTAGTAGCTTTGAGTTTGTATTTGATATGTTAGTTTTCCTCTTGAAATGAAATGCATGACATATCATCTGACATATCGGTATCGCACAAAACAATTACACAGATGGTCACTCCTCAATAGCCTTATTCTTCGTAGACGGCATTACCCAATAGTGTCTTTGGTTAAAGTGAGTACAGAGGTGGGGAGTCATAGCTTGGTATCAGAGCCAAACTTTGGAACAACGTAGAATAATCTAGCAAGGATCAGTGTCCTAATTCTCTCTTAGGAATCGTGCCTTAGGATTTAGTTAGTCTTAGGACTCGTTCTATCCTATTTTCCTTTACGATGGCTTGTTTTATCAATCAAATTTGTTTGGTATTCATTCTAAGAATAACCTTTTTCCTCTTCTTTCTTCCTTTCTTAAAGAAGAGAAATGGTTAGACCTAGCCTTCCAAGCATCGGTCAATCTAGTTCTACTCCTCAGGATGGCGTATTCATGTCAGCCCAACAGTTTTCGATCTTGTGAAGAATTCTCAAGCTGCCGAACCCATTCCAGAGCCAACTCATCCTAAGTCCAGTTTTGCACGCTTGTGCGGTGATTATACCAATTTAAGTGGAAGGGCATTCAAGGGTTCCGAAATCAATATAGAAGTCCAAGCTCGGCTTAGAACATGCGGTCGCATCTTTTCTCGCATGAATCTTGTGGATCTACATCAAATCCAAGTGGCTTCTTGCATGCTCCAAGAGAGAGCATTGGATTGGTATGAGCTTTTGATTTTAGAAATTATTGAATTGGATCTTACTTGGGAGCAATTCCGGGAAAGGTTCGAGTTAAAGTTTGTGCCGGAAGCTGAAAAGCTAACTTTAGCCCGACGCTTTATTGACCTTGTTCAAGGTGAATCTTCTGTGATAGATTTGTTGCATCATTCGAATACCTCTCTAAATAGGTGGTTGAGTATATTAATGCTCCATTGAAAAAAAATAGGTTTATATATAGGTTGAATAAGAACCTTAAAAGGCCTTTACTTCTACAACTAGAAGTTCCTTTCGATCAGCTTGTAGATATCGCTCTTTGACTTGAAGAGGTTGATAAAGAAAGTGATGGTGATGTTAGGGGTGCCAAACGAAACTTCAATAACAACAACAAGAGGCAACTCGACAGTAAGTTCAAAGGCCTTAATCCCAACAAGAAAGGAAAGCAAGCAAGTTCGATAGCAAAGACTCCAACCTCCAGTCGTGGAGAATGCTATAATTGAGGTTCTAAGCACCACTATACAAATAAGTGTCTGATGCCCCTTACTTGTCGCTATTGCAAAAGTTTGGGTCATCCTAAATCTTTGTGTCCCAAGCTTCAAAGCAAGAAAAAGGGAAAGCCGAATGTTGTGCAAGCCCGTAGTAATACTTCTTTGGGTCAAGATATTTCTCATTCTTTCCTTGATGGCATTATTATGTTTTGTGATCATCCTATTCGAGTTCTTTTTGATATGGGTGCGTCTCACTCTTTTAAATCTAAAGAACTTGTTGATACTTTTTCTTTGAATGTTATAGGCTTGATGACTTC
Organism: Allium cepa; assembly: GCA_030765085.1. Taxonomy (NCBI): domain Eukaryota; kingdom Viridiplantae; phylum Streptophyta; class Magnoliopsida; order Asparagales; family Amaryllidaceae; genus Allium; species Allium cepa. The sequence continues at coordinate 376,132,134 of CM060942.1, read as the reverse complement.
ACTGAGAATTGCGAATCCGGTTGGTGGATCTGCAACACTCAGTTTACTTTGTAAAGATGTCGAGATTATTTTATTGATTGTAATTTCCGAGGTGATTTGCATGTTATGCGCTACTTAGGTTTCAGAATGATTTTGGAAATGAATTTGCTTAACCGTTATGAAGCCCACATCCTATGTCCTGAGAGGACTATCCATCTTCGACATCTTCAATCTGTTAAGTAGGTTTTTATTGTTCCTAAAGATTCAAATTCCAATTCGGTAGCATCCTTATATTCTCTAAACCCACATGATGACGATAATGATGATGAGGAAGATGTCATTTCCCTCATTCACGTTGTTCATGAATTTCGCGATATATTTGAGGCGTTTTAGGATTACCCCCTAAGCGAGCAATTGAGTTCAAAATTAATCTAATCTGTGGAGCTCTACCTATCACTCATCCTCCTTATCATATGTCTAATAAAGAAAATGAGGATATGCGTAAACAATTATCCGAATTGGAAGTAAAATAGTTTATTCATTCTAGTTCCTCTCCATCGGGAGCTTTAGCTATTTTGTGAAGAAATCCGATGGTACACTTAGGCTTTGCGTTAACTACCGCAAGCTTAATGATCTCACCATTAAGAATAAATATTGCTCATCTCATATTGATGATCTATTCGATCAACTTTGTGGCGCTAGAGTCTTTTCATATTTTGACTTAGCGACCGGTTTTCATCAGCTCTGAATTGTCGAGGATAGTATTCCTTTGACACCGTTTCATACTCGTTATGGACCTTATGAATGGCTTGTTATGCCATTTGGTTTAACAGATGCTCCATCTTATTTCATTGACCTTATAAATCAAGTTTTCAATGACTTCTTGCATCGATTTGTTCTCATCTTTATTGATGATATTCTTGTTTATTCTAAAACTGAGGAAGAGCGTGAAAAACAACTTCGAATCGTGTTCGATACTCTTAGGAGCAATCAATTGAAAGCAAAATTTTCTAAGTGCCATATTTGGCAATCCCGTGTGAAATTTTTAGGACATATTATTTTTGAATATAGAATTTCCATGGATCCTTCAAAGATTGAAGCAATTCAAAATTGGAAGAGACCGGAGAGTGTGCGACGAGAATCCCTAGTTTTTTGGATTGGCGGGCTATTACCGTCGGTTCATAAAAGACTTTTCTAAAATTTTCGTACCTCTTACTAGTCTGACAAAGAAGGGAGTTAAGTACATTTGGTTAGGCAAATGTGAAGCTGCTTTTCAGAAATCAAAAGAACTCCTTTTCGATGCTCTTATTCTCAAGACTAGATTGTTTATATCGATGCTAATCGTGTTGTTTGGGAGCCGTTCTCATGCAAAGGGTATGCGTTATTGCTTATGCTTCTAGGCAATTAAAGCCTGTCGAGACTAGATATGCCACTCATGATTTAGAGCTTGCGTCCATTGTTTTTGCCTTTAGAATTTGGCGTCATTATCTTTTGGAAGAAAAATTTGTTCTCTGCATCGATCATAATTCTTTGAAGTATTTGTTTTCTCAAAAGGAACTTAATTTATGTCAACAACGTAGGCTCGAATTCCTTGCATCTTATAATCTTGATATTCTTTATACTTCCGAAAAGGGAAATCGTGTTGTCGATGCCCTTAGTCGTAAGCAACAAGCGGTTGTTTCCATTGTGATATCCGAATGGAATAAACTCGAGACTTTGTCCACTTGTGATATTCGAGATCGTAAATCTGATTCATGTTCTTATCTTGTTTTATGTAGTCTTAAGGCTCATCCATCTCTTTTAGACCGCATTCTTGAAGCTCAAATGCATGATCCCAAATTGGCACATCTTAGCCAAAGTTATAGGGATAGAAATATTGATGGTTTGAAAGAGTTTGAAATCGATGCTCGCGGCGGCATTCAAATATTTGGTAGACTTATTGTGTCAAATATTAGTGACCTTCGTAAAGACATTTTAGATCGTTCTAAATTTACCATTCATTCTGGTAGTAGTAAAATGTACGCGGACATGAAGCGACTTTATTATTAGGATGGAATGAAATTTGATATTGCTAATTTTATAAAGCGTTGCATGACTTGCCAACTCATAAAGGGCCGAGCATCAAAGGCCAGTGGGTTATTACAACCTTTGGGCATCAAACCTTTTGACCCAGGCCTTCCAACAAAGTTGAAAGGTTATAGCTTACGACAAGGTAAAAGTTCAATGCATATGGTATCAAGTTACTTGATACGTAATGAATTGAACAAGGTCGAAGGGTACTAAGTCGAAAGGTTGGTTGCCAAAGAGGTTAGGGTATGTTTGTTTTATAAATCAAAAGCTTACACTTGCTTGCTTTTGGAAAGGAGCTTTCGACTTGGTTGCTTTCGACCAGGTCAAAGATAAAGGTTTTAAACCTTTTAACAAAGTCGAATGGTTACTTCCGCTTTATCATTGTTTTTCTTTGAACCTTCTAATAAAGTCGAAAGGTTTATTTGTGTTTAAAAACCAGTCGCTTCACCATGCTTTTGAAAGAGAGCTTTCGACTTAGGTGCTTTACCCTTGTTTTTAATTGAAGAATAACCCAAGTTTTTGAAGGAGTTGTTTTAAAGGCAGAGGCCCATTGTTTTTAATGTTATGTTTTAAAGCTTTTGAAGCAGAGCTTTTGAAAAAGTCGAAAGGTTGCTTCCAATGATTTCGAAAGGTATTACTTTAATGATTTCGAAAGGTTTAGGTTCAATAATCTCAAAAGATTTCAGTTTAATGGTTCCAAAAGGTTTGAGTTTAGTGATTTTTCAAGGTTTTAGTTCAATGGTTTCCAATGGTTTTAGTTCAGTGATTTCGAAAGGTTTTAGTTCAATGGTTTCGATAGTTTTAAATAGAGGTTTTCCAAAGGTTTTCTACGGCATGTTCTAAGTTATTTTTAAAGTAGAAAGTTGTATTGCTTTCTAAAGGAATGATTTCAATTGTTTCAAAAGGTTTAATGTTTGGTTTCAAATTGTAAGGTTTTGGCCTTTTGGCTTAGAAAATTAAAGGGTTTCACTTAGTTTAGAAAGAGGTACTTTCAAATGTTTAAATATTTTCACCAACTAAGGTTTAAGTAAAGAAGATATATATAACATGGTAGTGTGAATTTGAATAAAGCATAAAGATTATATAATTTCCTTGTTTGAGTTCGATTTAAAGGTTTTAAATAATTTTGAAACTGTTTTCAAGGAAAATTATGGGAGGGGATCCTTAAGTGAAAATGACTCAGATATTAGAATACCAGATGGGACTAGTATAGAGTCACGCCCTATACATTAGATATTAGCCCCAGCAAATTGTTGTCTAAAAATTCCAGTGTGTAGGGCTTGATCACGGGTAAACTAAAATTAAGATTACACACCAAAAGGAATATACGTTTGTATACAGATAAGTTATTGGTGAGCCCAAAAACCATAGGATCAGGAAAACCTAAGAGATGATTAAGTTAGGGATAGGCCATCCAGATGTGAAGTATTTAATAGATTGTTAAGGACATACCGTCTAGGAGTGAAGTATTTAACAAATAGTTAAGGATAGACAGTTTAAAAGTAGAATGGCTAAGAGGTGTTAGATTAATATTGATTATATTGGCTGGTATGCCCGAGTCAGCCAAAGCTTAAAAGTTATCCAAAAAAAACTTATGTGTTTGAACAGATAGTTCATTATTACCTGATATTTATGTATGTCTACATAATGAATTGCTTTACAGTATTTAACCAGTTTTGGTTGTAGGAAAAGGTTTTGCAAAGATATACTTTAAAGGGATGTTAGTGAGGGGAAACTCGTTCCGCTAAGCAGCATGGTCTCACTTAACACGCTAAACTGGATGTACAATATTATTCATACTAGGCTTTATGTCTAACTCGAAATTTATGTTTTCCCCTTAGCTCTTGGGTGCTCAAAATTAATTTGAGTAGGCTGAATGTTAAGGTCTTTTTCAGGTTTAGTGGGATGACTAATAAGGCTACCGGAGGCATGCAGGAGGCAAATAGATAGCTACTTAGGATTTGCAGTTTTATGTTTTGTTGTATTTCTGCTGTGTTTGTATTGAGTCTATTATGACTATATGACTCTAATCATCCAAATGGGTATCTTCATATACCTCTCTTGGCATATTTTGTATTGATTATATTTTATCTATGCCTCGAATATATTGGGATTATGTATTAAGAATATGGAATCTATTTTAAATGTAATGAAGAAAAGTTGTTTTGAAATCTATGTTTTGTTTCATATTCAAGTGCTTTTGATATTATAGATACCATTAACATAGCTGTATTTAGTCACCGGAAGCTAATACTATAGATGACTACAGCATCTGTAGCGCTTAGTTTAGGGCCTCTAGATAGAGGATGTTACATATGCACCTACTTATATAGGGTTTTACAAAAGGTCAAAACCGCCTCTTACCTTCCATAAAAGGTTATAAAGGAGCCTTCTTTCACAAGTTAACTTTACACCTATCTCTATTTACTTAAAAGTTAAGTTTTACCCTAAATGGTGATTTCCTAAATATCTTTGATGACATCACCCATGACATCTTCAATAAAGTTTAATTCCATAAATGTAAAAAAAATTATTTCATTTTCCTAGTTTCCTAAGCAATACATGTGTAAAAAAATCCGAACAATTCTAATGATTAAAAAGCGATTTATCGATACAATGATTTATGGTCACATTATCAATATTTTTTAAAGTGTTTAGTTTTGTAAACATTTTTCCAAATAAGTTTACCATCATTACTTATGATTTAGAAGGAGGTTAAAGGCTTATGAATTAATTCAAGATTCAAATATTTAAATAATTTGGATATTCAACTGCGAATTGTCCAAAATTCTGGGTCGTTACATTCTCCACCACTTAGAATATTTCATCGTTGAAAATCTAGCATGAGCAACTAAAGAAACAATCACATGGCAATATTTAACAGTATTCAAAATCACTTAGCAAAACAAGCTCACAATTTGCTCAAGTTCAAAAATCCTCTCATTGCACAAGGATGATAAACGACCTACTAAGCATACCATACGCTTAACAGCCTCAGTTTATTACTTAGTCGATGATTCACAATACCTCATAAAAAATCGAAGAGTCATCACCTAAACTCCCCATAAGCCAACAAAACTTAGCATGAAAATATACTAAAGTCCATACGATGTACATGGATCATCCGTATGCAATATCAAATCTGATCACTTGCATGATCATATAAATTTCACTTTCCAACTAGTATAGATCACTTGACCTCTCTAGTGAAGACTCTGATCATGTTCCTTAAGTAGAAACCTATGTTCTCCTTACATAGCCATATGCAATGATAGAAAACTTCGGTATCATATTAGGAATCTGTATCAAGTGTTCGCCATCAAGAACCTACTGAGAAATCCTTGTTCAAACCGGTATAAACCATGCCGAGATCATATGCTGGAATACTGTAACAAGAACAGTCATGTTAAATAAAACGATCTACGTACAACTTATGTATTTATCCTATTGGTTTCTTAACTATACTAACATCCTTTATCAAATTCTTTTCACACTAGTAGTACATCATAGTACTAAAATCATTTATGAAATATTTCATAAAACACGACTTCAAATTTATATATAGTTATACAACTTAAGTTTATATTCGTATAATACTCAATGACATCCAAAGAATATATACAAAACATCACATTTTGTTTTACTTAACAAGCATGTTCAACCAATTCAAAACTTGTTTTTTTTAACTTACTACCCTTCTCAATTCAAGTGTTATATAAACTCAACTACTATTGTAACGACCCGTTAAATTTGATAATATTAAATGAATTAAATTAATATAATTTCTAATCTGATTTAGAATAAAAAAAAACTTTAAGATTTATTTGAGAAAATGTAGTAATTTGTTATAGTAATTTGGAATTTAATGTAACAATTTAATTTTTATGACAATAGTTTTGGATAATGTAATTGTCACACTTTGTTAAAAGTTAATGTTAAGAAACCAATAAATGTTGAATTAGTGAATATTAATAAAATATTTACTAGAATGGGATTCATTTAATATTAAAATAAATAGTAGGATTGTTTCATTTGGTGACCGTTGAATAAACCAATGCAATAAGTGTAGATAAATTTTTTTTATGAATATTGTTCAATAATGAATGTACTTAAAAACGGTAATAAACTTAATATAAGAAAACAAAGGCAAATTGTATATTAATTAATGAATTCATGAATCAGTGTATGGACTTAGTGTAACTATACATAAATGTACGCAATAAGGTTGTGAAATACCAATGATTTGGATTTCCAATTTATATTAAACATAATGTTGGTAGAAATTGGAATTCACTGTTGTGTGAAATATATGAGAAATCAGGTCAAATGTAAATTATACCGTAGATGATATACTCTTTTAAACAGTAGGATTTTTAAATAAATAAATGTTTCACTTAGGTTTCAATTGGATAACTTATGTAGTTTAATGGAGAATCAATTGCAATTAATTGCCATAAATTAGTGATGATAGGGTAGTTTGATTTGGCCTTTAAGAAGCAAAGAAAAAGAAAGCCAAGATTTATGAATTCATTTGCAATGTGAAATGCAAATCTTGTGGATTGTTTTTTTTTTTCAAATGGAATTAATATTTAACCATTACGTTAGTGGAGTCTGATAAGTTAAGGTAGATAATCAATGGTAATTTACCTAATTCAAAGGATATATTAATATAAATATGGGTAAAATGAGGTTAGACCAAGGATATAATATTAATTGATTTTTAAGGCTTAATTAATACGTGAAATAGACAAGATTCTACATTCAAACATTTATACAAAGCTAAGTTGTAAATGGAAGTACCAATGTAATATAATGTAAATAGATGGGAATCAACATTTATTTATTTATTTATTTAATGGAATTTAATTTCTATAGTATGATAATCGCAATTAAATGAAATTGAAATAGCTAATTTATACGTTAGTTGAAATTTAGCTGGAATATGAGGATTTTTAATGAAATAGTGAAATCAAATGGAAATAAGGTTTCAATTATACATTGGAATTTATATTCACCATAAAAGGTTAATTGAAAACCAAAGGAGTTAATAAAGGAATCAAGCTTTATCTATTAATTTGGATTTAAGATATGGTAAATTGGATTTATTGCAATAATTAATTCTATAAGATGAGGTTAATACTTATTCTATTTATAATTAGACCAAATTGTTGATATAGATTTTTGAAAGCAGAATCTATAAATCAATTTGAGTATCAAATTCAATAATTGCGCTTATTGCATAAATAAAGGGAATTTAACGTTAAATATTACGTTACTGAAATTTAAAATGAACTTTAAGAATAATATTGTGAATCATGAACCAAAGTATGTGGCATCTCTATTTGGATAAAGAATGAGTATATAAAAGTTAAAATCTAATATACGGGGTTTTGAGCATTTAATTTTATAATTCTTAAATATAGGAAAGTGCAGAAATTAACACTGCAAATTGATATACTTATAATTTTAATTCACATCCAAGCTTGTTAAATCATTTGAAATTGATTAAATTATATAAGTAATAAAATTTGGACAATTTTAGAATATAATATAAAATTTGGATTTTTGTAATTTATTTTGATTTATTTAATGAATATAAAAATAGCCTTTTTTTGTCACGGACTCGGATTTCGATGAAACCAGTTTCATCGGATCCATATCGGTGAATTATTATAGGGTTTCAAGTTTCGTATCGATCGGACTTGTCGTTTGATCGTACGGGCGTGAAACGCCTTGAAATCAAATTTAATTAAAATCAATTTGAATCAATTTGGAAATTTTGTTTTCAGCATAACTTCTTCATACGATCAAATTTGGACGTGAAACTTTTTCCATCGCGTTCAGAATATTTTAAATTACCTATTTGGATATATAGATTTAATAAATTCGGTTCCGGAGGCATAGCAGGCTTTTTGGGCTATAGTTTGTTCCGTACGTTCATTCTACGGTCTATCTACTCTATCTCTAACCCCTCTATATAAACCTAGCTACAAGCCCTAACCTCCACCTAATTTCTTTTCATCTGAGCGTATACTTTCTTCAAGCTCCTCTTCTTCTTCAATGGGTGCTAACCCTAGATCCAGTCAGTTCAAAAAAAAATTCAAATTTTAAAAAAAAAAAATTCGGATCTGCAGCAGCTTCTGGTCGCGCTTCGGGTTTCAGGGGAGAAAACCCAAGAGCAACTTCGGGTCAGGAAGAAAATGACTCGGGTCGCTCCGGGTCGTTTTGGCGAAAACTCCAAGCAAGCACCGGGGAATTGAGGCGGCGCACCGAAGTCGAACCCGAAGTCGACCCAGGACCAGAATTTTTCCATTTTTCAAATTTCCATAACTTTTGCATACGAGCTCGGATTCACGCGCGGTTTGTTTTGCTGGGATCGTATCGGAATTTCTGACGTTTTGACGCTGATTTGGATGGATTTGGAGACCGTCAAAATTTTGAGTTTAAATTGAATTTAAATTCGATTTAAATTCCAAAGGTGAGTATTTAAAACCCACTCACAACTACTAGAAGCTTTTATGTTGGTTAAATTAATTTTAGAAATGAATAGCAATTTATTTATGAGTATTTGGTATGTTTATTTCACTCATATTTGTTGAATTGCATTTATTAAGTTTAACTGTTAATTTAATTTATTTATTGCGTATTAATTGATAGTTAGAATTTATTTGTTTGCCTATAAACTGCTAGTTAACAGTTATATAGATTATTACTGAATATAAACTATTAGATTAATAGTTGTTAAATTTAATCTGAATAAAATTGCCAGTTATTACCTGTTATCTATTATCAAATATAAATTGTTATTGATTGATATTGCTTGATGATTTTGATTGGATGATGGATGATGTTGATGGATGTTTATTGAATATCATAAAATTGCGAATTATCATGCATATTTCATTTCATTCGGGATTGTGGTTTGAAATGATATACAACCGCAAAATTTTATATCTTTTAAATTGCGGATTGAAATGATAAATATCTGTATCACTTGACCATAGGATAGAAAATTTTATACAGGCACCATGGTCTATATATAACTATTTTAATGTGATTTCTATGGTTTGGATGGAATACGGTTTCTAAAAATCTTAAATTTTATATTGTATAAATATTATTCTTCCATATATATACATATGAAGTTAAAAAATTTGAAATTAAAAGGTGTATAAAAATCTTTATTTAAAAATGGAAAAAAATTAAGAAAATGGAGTTTAATAATTTATATCATATGTTTAAATGTTAAGTTTGGAAATTTTAAGATATGATATTTATAATTGGATTTTTCCCAAAATAAATTGAAATGAATATTCTAGTATAATTTGAATTGGGAAAATATATATATTTTATTACTAGAAATTGAAGTCTTATTATTTATGGATTTTATGTGAATATTCAAGACTAATTAATAGAAAAATTGATCTGTTGAAAGAACAAAATCCAATTTTAGTTTGAAATATTGTTACTCAAAATGGATATACGTATATATAAATAAATTGAAGTGGTTTTGGAACTTGAGAGAGATAATATAAATTTTGGTTTAGACTTTAATAAAGAAATGTATTTGTAAAGCCATGAGAACTATTTTCTTTACAAAGTAACATTTAAGTTAAACCATTTAATTCATATACCGTTGAATGTCCAAACCATTCAAGTTTTTTTTATAGAAGTTATGGTTTTAAATTATGATTTTCAAAATACTATGCTTTGAAAATATTTGATTTTCAGACGATATGAAGTTAAAGCATTTCGATTTTGGAAAAGAATTATATTTGGGATAAGTGATAAAATATGGTTTTGGGTTTTGAAATGATATCGTATTCATGGTTATGAAATGGAATGTTTATTCTGATTTTTAAAGTATAACCTATTTTTAAATGACCGCGGTGTTATAATAACGATGGGTTGGCAAAGAGACCGGGATCGGATATGGACATACTCTCTGTCGATACCGAAAACCACTTTGACTAACCGTGTACGCGGTGGAGATTCCAGAATGAAGTAGGTGGTGGCGACGTTTCCTGTAAGGTAAATACGTGGACCCGACTCCCGTGAGTTGGCATAAGGTGGCTAAAACAGGAGCGATTCTCAGGCCAATGAGGTCATTCCTCTGATCGGACCCTCCTCTTCGATATTATACTTTGATTTTGGATTGATTCAGTGGCCACTTCTATATTTTGATTTTGGGGAGTTAGTCCGAGGTGGGCGGTAACTGCGGCTACGCGTTTCCACCAGCCTGGATAGCAATTGGTATATCTACCCTGGCATTGCCTAGTTGTGCCGTGTCACCTACCATACCGAGCCTTTACTACGAGTTTCTATTTGTGTCGTACCTATGGAGTATCCTGTGGTAGCTTCCCGATCAGGAGGTATTACGGTACTGTATAGACTATTGGCATTATTTGTGTTAAGGGCTATATGGGTAACCCCTTAACGCTATTAAAAAGTAAGTTTATTTTATAAATAGACACTATTATAATAGCGCAATATACTACATAGTAAATAGTTTAACGGATCCTTAGGAGATGTAAATCCCGAGCATCTCTTGAGTTACTGTACTCATATTTATTTCTGTTAATTTAACTCACATAAGATCTTTTAGTCTGACTCGAGTGTTTTTGTCTTTTCAAATTCGCTCGGGTCAGTCCGAGCGTTTCAGGATCGAAGACTTTAGCTTTGAAGGACGAAGACGAAGGAGTCGTATTATTATTATCTATAGTATTGCACCTTTCTAAATTTCCGCTGCATTGATTGTATTGGTATGTGTAACTCTGATATTCATTGTATAAGTAAAATAAATATTTTGTAAACAGTTATCATGAACTGTATATTGATTATTATATTTTATCCTTCCGCTGTGAGATTCTATTTTGTTTTATTTCTTCTCTGTTTTTCTTATTTACCCCATAACAATCCGCCCTTGCGTATGCTTTGAATTGGCACGTGTGTCGGTTTAAAGTGTGCGAAAAGGCGGGATGTTACAACTATATTTTCATAAACACTTAGCTTCAATTTTTATAATGATTCAGAAGCTTTCGGTTGTACAAAATCATCGGAAATCCTATTTCATTTCAACAAATGAAATAAAACAAACAACATATTATAACAAGATGCACATACAATACAGTCCTAATGTATGGGCTACATGTGTCTATAAATCAACTTAACAAATTTCAATAATTTATTAAATACGCTCTTCCCAAAAAGGGAAAACATGAAAAGTTCCAATATTTATTATGGGCTACGCCACTGCCAATAAGGCACCTTAAATATAAAACTTTTATGCATAAAATGTTTATATCAAATCTCTTTCCAAAGAAAACTTTGGAACTAAACACTGGGCTATATTTCAAATCACTTCTAAATAATAATACATACATATATCTTCTGTATCACAAATCATACTTCCGGAATTAAATTAGAATCTGTTTACTAAAACAGCCATGTAGCATTCCTCGCTTAGAAATCCAAAAATGAATGTCGATGATGCTGAAGTTATCACCTGAATTATTTCCAAGCGATAAGAGTGAGATTAGTACATCCAATTCATGCCTTTTGAACTTAACAAAAATCATTTTCAAAATGGTATCAAGTATTTCGTAAATATTACTATGCACCATGATCTCAATTTCATAAATCACTTTCTCCACTACTTCCTTCTAAATAATACTACTATTATTTTCTTCGATATGTTGCAAAACATTTTCAAAAATACCGGGATTTAAATTCTTAAATATCAGTTAAATCCTTCTTGTTTATAAAGCATGTTTTATAAACCGTATTTATATAAAATCACTTTCTTGTATAAATTATTTTCACAAATTTCTATTCCCGAAATAACTTACCTTTCTCATATTAAAATAAACATCGTTTGCTAAATTCAACTTTTAACCCAACATTATCACCAAATGTCTACAGTCAAACTATGAAACTAAATTCATAAGGTGTTTGTTTCAATGCATCTACAAAAAATATCTACCCAACCCATGTAGTGAAAAGGTAAAAGTACCCATAAACTGGTTGAGCATAAATCAAAAATCAACAAATGATAGTTAATGCTCATAAACTGGCCAAGTCGTAACTAAATAAATTAATGAGGGGTAACGAATGAGCATTATTAATCCCTACATTATTTAAACTATACTTTAATAATCACACTTAAATAATATACCTTATATAAGATCTTTAATTTTTGCAGTTATAATTACCATTAAGGTATACGTTTATAAAAAATACGACTACGCTCTCATATGTTAACACACTCAACTAATGCTAGAACATCCACTATCCTATCTCTATTGCGCTATACTCTACCAAAGCCAAGGTTCTTGCTTAACCTTCATCTCTAATGCCAGTTGTAATAACTCATCCTCTCGACCCTCGAGTGTCGACACTAATACATCGACGGTATTTGTATGTCGAGAATCCAAGTGCTGAAAGGACAAATTACTAGATTGAAATAAAAAGAAATAGAACAAGGAAGAAGAGAACACAACATTAGAATCTCACTAGTAGAATAGTAATATATAATATCAAAAAAAATATTACAAAGAGGTTGCTCCGGTACTGAAAATTCGAAGTTACAAAATCCAAGTATAATCATCATCTCGGACAATTACGACAAACATCCTTACAAAAGCTGATACATATAATAATAATGCAACGAAAATAAGAATACTATGGTAGGTGAAACATTTAGCTCATTTTCTCGATCCATAGTGAACGTTAATGACTACATTTCTCAAACTACTTGAAAGAGTACATGAGGTATTCTGGGAAAACAAAAGCCAAGCGTTAGACATAAGTCTGGTATGAGAAACTTAAGAAATATGTAACTAGCATATAACGGAATTTTGAGACTGCATGGAATATCATAATGGTTATCTTCTCAAAAGATCCACCATCTAGTAAGTACATAAGGTGATATAATAGATAATGTCTAGGGTGTAGAATATAAACATAATAACATAGCCGAAATGATTACACTCATTACATTCAACAGCATATTAAGAGTACAATCAAATCCGATAAGGAGCGTTCGCATGTTGGATTTTTCGTAGAGATCTCCCTGGTGAAGGCAGATCCAATCTACTACACAAGGGTTAGAAAGTACATTATCGTGATGTATATCTCTAAATAGAATATACCTTTAGGAAAACACAAGCGCCCCAATGTCCAAACATAAACATGAACAGCGTGAACCAAATATCATCTACTTCCGCCGGCCAACAATCAATAAGTATCTCTAGAAATGGAGTTGACAACACCCTGATATGAGTTGCTAACACCAAGTTGTGCATCCTACTTTGTTTTCAGCCATCACTGATGTAATGTTACATTCGACATCTTACTCACAAGTCTTTATCGCTCGAATAGAACAAAAACCCCAAATTTGATCCTCACATCTCGAGCATATCTCGAAACCATACATGGATTCTAGCAACAGATTTCAAAATCACACATGGATTTCTACCTCCTGAATTGATCACGAACAGCTACATGTATTTGAGCATCTTAAACAGATCTCAAATCTCCACATCAATTCCTGCATCCTAAATAGATTCACTTTCAAAAGATAAAACATGTATCTCAGCCTTGAAGTGGTTTTCGGTAAGCAAAACACTTACTGAATTCGATCTCACCAAGACTGAATTGATGAATTTGGTCATTCAATAATAATGAGGATAATCGAATATGGAAACCAAGTCTTATATATTTATCATGTTTTCGATATTTTCATCTCACACAATCCCTCCTTCAAGAGTGAAGCCGATAGGTTGGAGCACTATTGCTCATATCCCTAAAGAACATCGGTCTTAATTCCTAGAGATAGACAAGCCTACTTTATCGGCTTTAGTGTTAAGTATAAGACTAAATGTTTTCCATAAATGAGTAAACACACAAAGCACGATCAAGTCATACAAAGCACATTTAAGTGATACAAAGCATGATCAAGTCACACAAACGACTTCCAATCCCCTTTTAATTAATATTTTATCAATTAAAACCTCTTTTTTATTAGCAAAATTTCTTTTATCTAAACATCATTTATCAATTCCTACTATTTACTTTTACTCTTTAAATACTTTAAATAGTTTTCATATACTTATCTTAAATAGTATAATTATATTCATAAATCTTTAATAAGATTTCCTATTTTAAACCTTTACTTTTTCTTTATTACAAAAATTATTCATATACCTATCTAAAATGGTATAAGTACATTCACAATCATTAATAAGGTTGCTTTCTAAACATTTTCTTTTTCTACCATTTTACTCATAATTTCCTTCAAAAATCAATTTTAAGGATCTAAGTACTTTCATAAATCTAATAAAACGCTTAAGGATAATGTTACTTAAACATTTTCACTAAAAAACCAAAACCATTTCATTTATGCTTAATTTTAAAAATTATTTTTAAAGATCTATTTACGTTCATAAGTATATTCAGAAAGGGTTAAAGACGAATGTAATTAATATATTGTCATAGCAAACCCAAAAACTTTCATACCTGTATTACCTTTAAAATATCATTTTTAAATATCTGTGTTTAATAATAGGTTATGTTCGATATTTGACTAATCAATTATCTAGTTAAAACAATTGCTTTTACAAATCAATGTTCGTATACTTAACTTGTTTCCGACGTTTCAACTTAACTATTTCTCATGCAAGAGTGAAGCCTAGTAATTTAGAGCATCGGTTGCATAAAAGCCTTTCCTTGACACTTCATTCTTAAATCTCATTAATAGACAAGCATACTCTTTGGCATTTGGCATTTAATGTTATGTATAGTATTAATGACTCCCATAAACAAGTAACAAACAACATGATTAACCCGTTTCTGACATTCCTAACTTAACTATTCCTCGTTCAAGAGGGAAGCCTGCTAGGTTAAAGTGTATTGCTCCGTCCGTACTCGACGTCAATCTTAACTCTCGTAAATAGATAAGCTTATTTCGTTGGCTTTTAGCGTTAAACAAAGTTAATTAACTTTTATACAAGCAAATAAAAACCAAGATCAACACGTTTTCGACATTCCAACTTAACCATTCCTTTTTCAAGAGGGAATCCCAATAAGTTAGAATCTATTGCTCCATCCCTACTCGACATCAACCTTAACTCTTAGTAATTAGAGAAGTCTACCTCATCGGCTTTTAGTGTCAAACTTCTTCTTTATTTTATCAAATTTATATATAACTACTAAAATTTATTTAAACATAAAAACAATTTTAAGATGCTTCAAAACATGTTTGAAAACATATTTAAAAGGATTGGAGAAAAGTACCAATTTTATATATCATTTTTAAACACTTAAAACCACCAACCACTTATTGCAGCATTTATAAATGATGTTAAAAGTCCTTTTTAAAACAACATTGAAAAGCACGATCTTTATGACTAGTGTTAACTATTTAAAAAAATAGTTCATGACTTGAAATTTTTAAGGTAAGTACTACTATTAGGGCACTAAAAACCCATGGAAAGAAACCTCTAAGAATATCTTTTCATTTATTTATAAAAGTTTCTGAAAATAAGGGATTTGGAACTACACTTATTACGACTATTCTCGCTTCAAACACTTTCAAATTTATTCAATTTAACATACAAGTTAAACAACCATTTAAACATCAAGTCAGGGCCATGCTACCTATTTAAGATGGTATATAAAAGTGATGTTATGAAATATAATTTTTCATTTACTTTCAAAATCAAGATGGGTCTAAAGTTTATAGCTTTATTTAGTTAATATCACTTTAACTATTATACTTTGCACATAACATATATACACACACATAATATATGCTTATAAGATAGTGAGACAACCTATTATATCCATTCCAAACCCAAGAATATAAGAACCAAAGAACCACCTCCTTCTATCATCACAAGCCTAAAAATCCAACCTTTAGCACTTTCAAACCAAAGCAACCACCTCCCCTTCCTCCTCCATGCGCGCGTCCCCCTCTTTGGAACCCCCTCATCCTCTCACCTTCTCCTACTTCTTACTTCCTAATCATGCGTCCCACGATGTCTTAGGCCTAAAGCCTATGTTGAAAAGAGACTGGAGATTATTTGATTAACTTATGAAAAGTAAAATAGTAAAAAGTTGATTAGTGCTTAAGCACTTTCACTGTTTTTAACCCTCATATCTCTTCTTAGGCTTAAGTTAATTAGTGATTTATTCCTTAGGATATGCCCCTCCATATAAAGGGTCGTACAAGAGTTCAAAACCACCTTTTATCTTCCATGAAAAATTATGGAGGATTCTCCTTTTCACATGTTAAATTTACACCTCTCTTTTTACTTAAAAGTTAGGCATTACCATAAAAGGTCGTTTCATAAATATCTTTGATGACATCACACATGACATCATCCATAAAGTTTATTTCCACAAATGATAAAATGTTTTTATTCCATTTTTTAATTTCTTAAATAATAAGTGTTTGTAAAAAAATCCGAACAACTTCTGATACTTAAAAAGTTGTTTGTCGATAAAACAATTTTCGGTTACATTGTCAATATTTTTTGAAGTATTTATTTTTGTAAACATTTTTCCAAAATAAGTTTGGCTTCATTGCTTATGATTTAAAAGGAGGTTACAGAGCTTATTAAATCATTTTAATAGCATTAATCCAAGATTAAAATATCATATATTCAAATACAAAGTATTTGAAATTCTGAGTCCTTAAATTTATATTCTTTGTTATTTCAAACAACGCACTTTTTATGCATTTGTGAAATTAGGTAATTTACAGACATTACATGGAAATAGATATAATTAAATTTTAACCTACTTCTAAAAAAAAGGTAGAAATTCACATTTCATATCAAATTAGGGTAATCTAAACTAATACTAACATTTTACAACACAACTATAAACCTGGAATAAGTTTTATAACTTTATCAACATTCAACTTTAACAAATTTAGGAACCTGTTTCCAAATTTTCGTATTGGGTGTAAATAAAATTCCTATTCTAGTTAATCTATTTCATGGAATATGTAGGCAATATTCCTATACGTTCACTTTAAACATGAAACACATCATATCTTATATGGGTATAATAATTAAATAAATTTTAATTGTATAAATTTCAATGTTATAAATAAATTATATAATTCACCTTCCTAGTTTTCCAAATCTACCAAATCCGAATTTATCCATTTACTTAACTCGTTTTCCATTCTAATCTAAAAGAATTGATATAACAATATACATACATACACATACACGCACATATACTATCAAAATTAAAGATCTGAGAAGAGTTTGATGTTAAGAGGAGTATAGATTTACAATTATGAAATTTACCTTTTTCTGCAGTATTAATTCACTGGTTCATTTCGTCTACTTTATTTTCCACCCTTCTCCAATTATATATAGATAGAATATAGTATTTTATAATTCATAGAAATAGTGAAGACAGGAAAATGGCAAAGCTTTCCTGCTTTGATAAGAAAATATGAGAGAAAAAAGAAGTAAGGGTTTAAGCCTGTATTTGTTGGCACTGGAATCAATTTTAACTATTAGATTAAAATAATTATGACCGATCATCGGCTCTCCCATAGGCGCTCGAATCAATCTTTTCCATTCTCAATTATTTTCGTTTGAAACATCAAACGTTGATAAATTCTTCGTTTGAACTTCAATCATTAAACTCTAAAAATAAAAGTTACTTAAAAAATCACCACGAATACACAAGTTTTATGGCCAAATTAAGATTTTTCTCGAGTGCCACTTTGGTATCTTATTTATTATTTTTCGATTACCGTTAATTTTACGAGGTGCTACAACTATTTCTATTGTCCTATGCCCATAACCTCAAAAATTCTCCAATGTTCCTTTACCAAATCATAATACTCATCTCTATGATGTTTCGATAGGTAGGCCATCAAAATATAATAAGAAACAGAAAGATACACCATTTTGAAGTTCGATGGATAAGGATGTAAATGGTGTACGAGGTTTCATCATTTTTGTTCATAGTCCAGGTTTATTTCACCTTCGATCTTATAAATTCCACATAGAAAACAATATGAGATCATAATATTCTTTGTATCATTCGATTTGTGGTTGATCTCGTCGAAATCCACTAAGAAATAGAGAAGTTATGAATTTTCAAAGTTTCATGAAGAAAGGGGAAAGAGGAAGAAAAAATGAAATGGTTTAAAAAAAGACTTTTGTTTTGAATTTGCTTAAGATGTGATGAAAATTGGTCATAAGGTACTTAGATCAAAATAGGATTAGAAAATAGGGTATGCATTTCTATTTATATGCTGAAGTAACTTATGTTTAGCCAAAAATCCCAAAATTAATATATTATGAAATGCTAATAGGTTTGACTTCTCTAGTTTCTAGCTTATTAAACCAAATTTAATAAGTTATATTTGTTTCCGAAGTGTAAACGTCATTTCAACTGAGATAGAATAGATCCTGAAGCCTAATTCCTACGCATGTAAAACTATCTTGACCTTAAAGTAAAATTACAATTTTATCCATTTTAATTTAATTATTTAATTATGTAAATTTATGGGGTGTTGTTGTTGTCATGGAGGTAGATGAATTAGCATGAGTTGAATGCTAATGGTGTAAACCCTTGAGAATTATCTAAAATATTTGTTATGAGGTTGGTATATAAGGTTATCATAACTTCACATAAAACAGTCTTTTGCACTAGGGTGCATTCCTTCAACACAAGACAAGGTCATTTGAAAGAGGCGAGAAAAAAATGTGTTTAACGAAAGAAGAACGTGTTTTATATTGCGAAATGAGCATTTGAAAAGAGGGTGCAACAACCCATAATTTTAGTCATTTAAATTTGGAATATTTAATTAATTTTTAAATACTGAAAAGTTATTTTTATGAGTAAAATAACTTGGATTTCAAATATAGTGATTTATTTGATAAGTAAATGGTTAAATTTAATATTTGAAATTGTTTAAATAATTGAATCCTGAATTTAATGTGAATAAAAATTGATTTTGAAAGTTGATTTAAATTCTATTTAAATAAGAATTTTTAATTTAGATTTAAAAATGATCAATATGGTTTCTATAATAATTCGTTTTAATTAACGGGTAGAAGTAGCCTTCCGGGGCAAGTTTTGATTTTAATGAAACTAGTTTCATTGGATCCGCAATAATGAATTTTTTTATGTTAACAAATTTCATGGCGATTGAACTTATCGTTTGGTCGTGCAAGCTCAAAATACTTAGAAACTAATTCCAGAAATTAATATATTATAACTAGGTTTGAAAGCTATTTTTGGCATATGATCGAATTAAGCCTCGGGACTAGTTCTATTACGTTCGGAATAAGGGTATTGCATATAAAATTCTAGACGGCAAACCTCGTTAAGAGTTTGAGTTTTTTCGGCATATAATATCGGATTCTAATTAAAAATAAGTGAAAATTAGCCATGAGGGCCCCTTTAGCAAGTGGAATTAGTTTCTAGGACACAACTGAAATAAATACTTTTAAGGACAAAACACAAAATAATTAGTGTCTAGGGCCTAAAAGCCTATGAAATTATGTCTTTGAAAGTAATTGGACTGCTGACTTTGTACTTGAAAGTAATTATTCTGCTGATTTTGGCCTTGAAAGTAATTTCTTTGAATGTGTATCCTAGAAACTAAGTGGACTGCAAAGTTTGTCCTTTTGATGAAATTCCCTTAATAATAATATATATATCTCACCATACCACGGCCATAACATAACTATACTTGCCCATACCCACACTTTTTATAACCTTACCCCATCATTTTAGTTTTCCTTTTATTCACCTTCTTATATTCATTCCAATAAGTTAAAAAAATCAAAATCTTTATTTTCAACATTTAAAAAAAACGCAATTCAAATCTAAAAATCATGAACGCTCATCCTTTGGCAAGTTCTTCTACTTGGCATGAGTACTGAAGGTTACGGTCATCCTTATAGGCATTCGAAAATTTTATAGTAAATGGATAGGAATTGAGGCTTGATTTTATTATAGATGGTGATGGAGTTTGGGTATATCGATGTTGCAATTGGGTTGAACTTGTCGAAGGGTAGTATGTCGTCGAGTTTCGAGGTATGCAGTGCTTAGAGTGCCGTCGTGAACTATACGTTCAAGGGGGCAGCGCTAAGGTCACGATATGTAGGGGGTCTGAGCATTGGTCCGAGGTGATGTTTGGGAGGAGCTCGCGTGGAGAGGAGCAATGGTCTCGTCGGTTTAAAGTTTCGTCGAGTAACGAGCTAGTATGAAGGGGAGAGAGAGAGAGAGAGAGTAAGAGGTTTGGGCTTGCATTGTTTATGCGTTTATAAGGAGTTAGTTGAGAGAGAACAAAGGATAGGGGTGTAATTGTAATTTTAGTTAATTATATAATTAGTTTATAAATTGTTAATTTAAAATCTGCATAACTCTCTCGTATGATGTAACGACCCTAGATTTTTATTTAATTTAAATTAATAATTAAATGAATTTTTGAATAAAAATTTGTAGAATTAATTATAAATGGAAGAGAGTTTCCTCGATTCAAATAGAAAATATGTAAAGTCATATGGATTTGAAAATTTGTATATATGTGAGTATGTATGTATATATTGGATTTTAAATAAATTCTTAAATAAATGATTTTGAAAAATAAATAATATACTTTGGACACACGTATAAAAATAAATAAATAAATAAATTGATTTAAAAATTTATAAACGATGATAATTTGAGTTATATAAAATATATGTGTACATAGAGAAATGTAAAACAATAATTTTTAAAGTAAAAGTTATGATAAATATTTAAACTGAAAATAGAAGTAAAAAGAATAAGTAAAAGAGATAAGAATAAAACATAAAGTACATAAACAATTAAAGCTTTCATCTCAACTCAAACAAACACATATATAAACTGTACATACATAATAGAATAACATAAATATGTACACTTAAAACAAAACCAAAGCAAAAGCTTGTAAAGAAAGTACAAATAAAGCATCTCTAAGTATATACAACATATCAGCAGAGATGATAGCTTCATTTCAGTAAACAAAATAAAGTATGCTAGGCAAATAAATATTATAAGTTGCCTGTAAAATTTTGAGATGCAAAGCTAAGGAAATCTAAAGTAAATCTCATCTCAAAAATCTTAAACAAAATGCCATCTTATAACAATAATTAACAACACATTAAAATAGAAGTTATTTATAGTATAAAGTAATATACTTAAAACCTGGAAACAAGTAGGCTAGGCTGTAAACAAAAGATACAACATTGTGTAAGCTAGGCTAGGCTAGAAATAATAAGAATACTAAGAACTAAAGTAATATACTTTAACCTGGAAAATAACACAGCAACAAGTACTGAAGTAAGGCAAGCATGGGAACAAAGGTCATGCATTTAATGAAAGCATCCTCAACCATGACTTGTTGTACAAAATGTAATATCACTGGTAAGTTTCTTTTTATACATCAAACTCTTCATTTTTGTTCGTCCATTCAAAGTTGAGAAACAACTAAAGTAAACATTATCTTAAAAACATCAATCAATGAAAACCAGAGAAGCAAAGAAGATCTCAGCAAGCATGCAAGTTCAACAATAAGTAGCTCTGTTCTTTCCTGGGAAACATGTGAGTAATATAACTCTAAAAACAAATTTAAAAGTAAAATTTTGTTGCAAGTATGTATGCGGATGAGTATGTTTAAATTTATATACATATAGATGCCTGTGAATATTGAAAGCTTATGTGTACAGGCTGTTATTTTTCTCTGCTCTTTGTTTGGAGTTTTCAAAACAAAACTTTGATTTAAAATCCATTTCTACTTGATCTATTAAACATTTGAACTCGAGATCAAAACAATTTTTGTTTGTTATGGTACGATTTATCATCTAAAAATGGTTGTGTGAAGAATAAAGGTATGTGGAGTGAAAGAACAAGTTTTTACAGTAAAAACTTAAGTCTCTGGAAATTTCGAATATCATGAATTATGGATTAAATCATATAGCTTGAATTTACAGCCCAAGATATGATTTTTGAAACAAATATAGTGATTTTTAGTTGTATGTATCTTGAGCAATTTACAGTGGAACGAAATCTGCCTTTAAATCATTTTCTCGTGATTGGGTGATTCGAGTTGGTCAGGGTTGTTTGTGGAGATGGAGGAGGCTACGGGGTTGACTAGAAAAATGGCCGGAGGTAGCGAAGATGGACGTGGTGGCGGTGGCGGCGAACATTTAAATTTTTTTAACCTAATTTTGGCATGGCCGAGGAATTTGACTCGCTTATCGTTGACGTACGATCGAGTTCAACGTGCTTCTAAAGGATGGTAGAGGGGGTGTCGACGAATCGATGGCCGAGGTTGTAGGCTGGCCAATGGTCGGGGCATGGCGAACGAGGCGCTGCCAGGTTTGGATGGTGGTGGGTACTTTCGTTTCCAGTTTTGGGATTTTGCCTCGATTTCGATTTTGAGGCAACGGTGAAGTTCGAGGGATCAGAACGTGCTCGAGGGAGGATGGTCGATATGCTTGACGTCGCGGTGAGGCCGGAAGATGGCCAACGGTGATTGCACGTACACGGTGCACTATATTTGATGATCTGGGATGTTGTGGCCTGAAGCATTTCCAGGCCTGCATTTTTAAGTTAACTCGAAGTGTTACTCAGGGCATTGAAGTGTTGGTCTCGAAGCAGGTTTTAATAGTTCTCGGGTCGAATTCCTGTTTCAGTTTTAAACTGAAACCTTGTTTTTTTTCTGTTTTGAAAATTTTAAAAACCAAATTTGAGTATTAAACCAAAGTTAAAGAAACTGAGTTCAAATGAAAATGCAAATGTAAATCCAAGTTGAATTAGAATTTAGTTTGGACATGAATAAAGCTTTAAATTCAATTTGTTTTAATAATTTAAAAAGCAATTGAATGTATGAGAAAAATTTGAATTTAGAAAAAAAATGGTAAAGTTAAATTTGTAGCTATTGTAAATTCTTTTTTTTATTTGAAATGGAATTTAAAAGTGAATTTGAAACAAAATGTTTTCAAATGTGTTTGAGTATGATAATTAAATCATTACTAAAATAATTTTTTATCTTTTAAAGATCTTAAGAAATTATGGTTTATAAATGTAAATAATTAAAGGTTAGTTATTAATTACCTTATGAACTTGATTAAGATAATTACTTAATTTAAAGTAATTAATTAATGATTAAAGATTAAGTAATCAAGTGATTAACGAGAATTACTCAACGTCATTAATTGATAAATAAAAGTGATTAAGAATAATCACTTATGAAAATTAATTAAGGGTTAATTTATTCTAACTAATAATGATTAACCTGAGATAATTTCTTAAGGAAGTAATTTAAGAAATGTTATTTGTTAATGAAAATAATTAAGGATTAATCACTTATTGTAAATTATTTTGGGTATTTTGATTTATTAAAGTAAATTTAATTATATAATTGGTTCAAAAGTTAATTTAATTAATATGATTGATTAAAAATAATCTAATTAATTCAAAGTGCTTGATGAATTAATTTATACCAAATGATTTGGAATTAATAAATCAGAATTGGATAATAAATTCATAAGTAATTAATTTAATTTGAGATAAATTAATTAGGATTAAACAATTAATTAATCCTGTCTATAAATATTTATTAAATGCTTGACCTTACTTATGAATGATTATATTGCATTGTGTTGTATGAGAAACCTTGAATTGACTGTCTTATCTGATCAGTAATATTTTGTTTTGTGACTGTGTATGATTTATCCATTTATTTACATTGTTATATTATCTGTGAATCTGTGAATTGACGATAAGCGTTATAGTTATACTGCTTATCAAAGATATTGTTGTACTTAAATCTGTGATGATTGAATGATATTGCACTATTGTGTTAAACCCCTGGACTACACCATACACACACAAATATGGATTTCACGAGGAAATCGGTTAAGTCACAGATAATTTAAATTTAATGTTTTTGAAATTAAATTTTTAATTTCAAATTGATTTTGAAAATGGATTTGGGTTAAACGGTAAAGCTTTTGGAAAAGGTTTTCACAGATAAAAGCTATTTTGAATAACTCGGTAAAATCTCCAATTTAAATAATTCAATTTGAATTTGAATTCGATATCTGGAATTGAATTCGACGATTGGAAATTATGGTTAAAGATATTATAAACATGTTGTATGAATTTAAACAATTTTAAAGGTATGGTTTTGGGAATTTGAATTTAACCCAAGGATTTCAACTCGTATAAATGAATCAGATTTCCAAAATGGAAACTGTTGTTTTAAAATGATAAATACTTTTAGATAAGAACTGAGATTCCAGTTAATTAGGGGAATTTCAAGATTGAATAGAGAAATGATTTTCCTAAGTTATGAATAAATTCTTTTTGAAATCTATGAATTAAATCTGTTTATTTTTAACAGATTTAAATTGATGATTTGTTTAAATCAAATTGAAATGAAATTGTTTTGAAGGCCATAAGTTAAATCTTTGATTTAAAGATTTAACGAGTTAATCAAATTGAAATGAAATTGTTTTGAAGGCTATAAGTTAAATCTTTGATTTAAAGATTTAACGAGTAAATCAAATAGAAATGAAATTGTTTTGAAGGCTATAAGTTAAATATTTGATTTAAAGATTTAACGAGTTAATCAAATTGAAATGAAAATTGATTTGGAAAATCTGTGAATGAATCTTTTGTTTAAAAGATTAAAATGTGAAAATTGTTTAAACTGTTAAAGGTTGTGAAAATGAATCTTTTTGTTTAAATATTGAAAATGGTAATTTGTTAAGCCATTTGAAGAAAAGTTTTGGGTAATAAGTTGTGACTTAATTGAAATCCCATTATCCATTTGTTTTTGAAATATTGTGCTCACTATTCGGTTTAGCCGGGAAAGGACCTTTGTGTCATATAACCCATTCCGAATATGTGATACGTCGTATATGGATAGCATTTGAAGACCGGTGTTGAAGACCGGGTGTTTGCAAGAACGATAAGATAACCTATCGATTGTCTCTGCACTGGGTAGCTCCTGGTATAGAGATTCCCTAAGTGATGGGAAATTCGATCGGGATTGTGAATATCCGGATTGCAAGGACTTCTTTGTAAGTGCCTTCGGTTCTGTTCGATCCCGGAACAGACTTGTATGGATTGTATGTCTGACATTACAAATTGAGATATAAAGCTGATTTCTTTCAAATATATTTCTTTTGGTGGCGGAGAATTTATTCTCTTAGCTTAACACCCTTCTCTGAGACGTACGAGCTCAGAGGTTATATAGTTGATGGTTATCAGCGATATATTCCCAATTTGGTAATGTGACATGCTGAGTGTTGCTGTGAAATGATCGTTGTGTTGATCATTTGTGATAGGATCATTTGTTTGATCGTCTATCTTGGTGATCATTTCTATGATCATTTGTTGACCCAAAGCACGGCTTTTGTATAGAGCATGGCTTTGTGGACGTGACTTCGTCGAGCCTCACACCCCGGAATGGTCAAAACAGGAAAGATGCGGCAAGGTTATGAGGGGTAGCTCCCTTTAGGGTATGTGCATTTCCTTCTGGATAGAAGTGGTATCATGGTATGGAGCCCAGGTACTTAACTTATGTTGATATCGCAGATATATATATATATATTACTTTGTGATTTGTTGTTGGGGCCCCGGTTAAAGGTTGTTTACAACCGGGAGATGGCATACTCGTGTCAGTTGTTACCCAGTTTGAAGGGTAACCCGGCCTTGTGTTGGCAGAGATCCGGTTAGGTTCTCGGGGCGTCTTTCCAGAGGCGTTTCCATGTGGCAATGGGAAGTTCCTTGGCCTGACCATTTGTTGGAAATCCAATTCCCAATACGAAACCCTGTACGGTGTTAGTTGTAGAACCTGCCATTTACTTATGGTGGTCACCACTGTTTAGATGGTAGCTATAGTAGGCATAGTTCGAAACGTCTATGCTGGCTAAGATTTATATCTTTATTTTCGAAATGAATTTTTCCTACACTATGCACTGTAATAATATCAAATGTTTTTTTTTTAATGCGTATCAAGCATCTTTGACTATCATAAGGAGAAATCTCCTCCGATTCTGCGTTTGCATTGTGTGTGTGTGCGGGAGGCCTTATGGTAGTCTCATTTTTAAAAAGTATTGCGAATTGACTTTGAAAATCTTTTGTTGAATGTTTTAAAAGATAAACTGTTTTGTTGCTCACACCAGTCCCACGACTGATCCGGAGTTTATTGTTTCTTTCCTAAACTCTGGGTGCTCAAAATTTCCTACACGAGCAGTCTAGAGTTGGGTTTTTCAGATAGCTAGGTTCAGTAGATTATCTGGAGTTAGTTCAGTCTTTGGATCACACCAGTCTTGCTTATCTTTGTGCATCGTTATTGGGGTTCGAGCTATTGCTGGATTGATTCTTGGAGATGGAGTTGCAGTTCTCGGAGTTCTCTTTTGAAGACTATCTTAGAGTTATATTGTTCCGCTACTATTTTATTGTATCATATCTCTGATGTATATTGATATCTATTGGATCATCTGTTGTATCAGATATTGTATCAAAACTGTATATCAATGTATTATTATTTTATTCCGCTGTGTTATTTACTTAATGTTGTTATAAGCTCCGGCGAATCGGATTTGAACGGTCGAATCTATGGCATTCGAATACGATTTGAAGTATGGATGTCGATTTTCGAGCGGGCAAAATCCGTCTCGTTACATATGATGTCCAATCGAGGCGTGAATTTTTACATTGCTCTCATAACGAAGGATGCTTCACGATCGAACTATTTTAAGATGGATTTGGAGATATTTGGAATTTGGGCTAACTTCGGATGTTGTTCGATTTTAGTTCCAAACCGGAACGCCTCGGCGACAACTGAAATAAAGATGAGTTAAACTCACCTTTTTGGGTAACTAGTATGATATATGAATGATAAAAAATTTAAATGATTATTTGGACGATTTACTATATTTATTAGTTGATTTGGATATATTCCTGCTCCTAGAGTGGATGAAACCGTGTTACTTTTCCATGTAAGAGCAGACGACCCTTTGTATACGATCCCGCCTCGAAGCATTTGATTTATATTATTGGATTATATACTATAAGTGATGCATGGGTACAGGTTAAAGGGATCTAACAGGACTCTTCACTGTTGTTGATTTCATATATGTGTGTGTATGCTGGTATATATGAGCAGTAATGTTGGTTGATAGGCTGGAGGGATCCAACAAGATTCCTCACTATTGTTGAATTGTTTCAATAATATTCATTCTATATGAATCATTAAATAATGAACCTGATTGTGGACACTATGGTTATGACATTGTTATATGAAAACTAAAATGCAATAGTGATAGGAAAATCAATATCGATATTGGTTAAGAGTAGGGTGGCTGTTGGCCTCAGATTAGTATTTTTAAATACTATAAATTACCAGTAGGGATTGATTTTAAGATGGGAAATGATTTTTAATCCAAAATTGGGTCTTGGAAAAATATTGTTTTAAAAATTATTTATTTTTATTTAATATTTTTGTAAACTTATTTAGTTACACTTAATATCCCTTTTAAGTTTTTTATTTATATTTAATGCTGTTTAAAATTTATTTATCAATATTTTTATATTTCTGAAAAGCTGATTATTTTAAAAATAGGGTAATTTGACTCACATCCCAAATAAGTTTCAAAATAGAGAAAAACATCATTCCCAAACTAAACTTACATTTTTGATCCCTATTTTCAAATTTGCGCATGCAAAAAGACCCAAATACCCTTTATGTTTTTAACATTTCAAATGCAAATAACTTTATATAGAAAAATCGGATTAACATACCATTTTCACCAAAAAATCGAAAAATTTATGATCTTCAAAATGAGATCCATTGTTGATACAAAAAATTTCATATTTGTAGTAAAGGTGCAATTATTTCATATATTTGCATAAAATTCAGCAGATTTTGAACACTTACGATTTTTTTTCAAATTTACAACATTTGCAAATAATTGCAGATATTTCTGCAACTATATGGTATAGTTGCAGAAATGCAACTATTGCATACAGTTGCAGACATTTCTGCAACTATTGCATATAGTTGCAGGAATGCAACTATATGGTATAGCTGTAGAAATGTCTGCAACTGTTGCATATAGTTGCAGACATTTCTGCAACTGTTGTCTATAATTGCAGTTTTCCATTGAAATCGAGAAAGCTAAGCTCGCCATTGAATAAGAAGATGACATCAAGAAACCTAAGTTCGCCAATGAAGAAGAAGATGAAATCAAGAAAGATAAACTCGTTATTAAAATCAATCGTTCAAGAAGCAGAGGGGTATTTTAGGAATAAAATAGCCGAAATGGAAAACAGTGACCAACAACTTAAGTTTTCTTGTGGAAGGAGTTTTAGTGAATTAAGTTTGCTTTTAGGAATGTGTGCCTAATATTCACTTAAAAATAAATATGGCTTAAATTTTATAATAAGGATTTATTATTCATGTTTTGGAAATAAATTATTATTATTATTTATAATATGGGAGAAGATTGATTATTATTTATTATTTGTAATGTTTTGAAATCATTAATTATTATTTTTAAGGTGTTTTGAAGTAAAGATTATTTACTTAAAATGTTGTTATCCTAAATATTATCGTATAATAATGATTTTAAAGTGAATGATCATTATTTATTTATAAATATCCCTAGATCTATAAATATAGTTCTATTGATAGACTTAGGGTGTCTAGTATGACGTTTATAAAATGGTTTGAAGACCTAAGGAAGACTATTTACAAGGTGAAAGATTTTATAAATGGTTGTGTAATGGTTTTATGGATTTATAAAGGAATTATAAATGATTTTAAAAACGTACAAAAGAATTTATAAGTGATTGAATTTTTATATAAAAAACATTATAAATGATTTTTAAATATTTATAAAATGGTTAATAAATGGTTTTGGAGGATTACAAGGAATTTTATAAATGATTTTAGAATCGAATAGAAAGAAAATCTTTCTCAATTTTGTAAATATACTTATACCGTTGAGTTAAGTATATTAATGCATTTTCCACATTGTGAAATGAAACATGTGTGAGTATACTTATATCATTGAGATAAGCATATGAATATTTTCTAAGTATTGGAAATATAGGGATTTATGGATATACCTTTGTAAACGTATTTTTATAAAAGTAATCTACAAAGTGATTTTAACTAATGAAAGATTTATTAAAGAAGGCTAGTGGTCGTTTATGTGCTTAAAGAACATTGGTTCTTCCTGTAAGTCCCTGATTTGGAGGTGTGTTTGTATATATTTAAATAACCGACTATCAAATCTTGGCCTAAACAAGTAATCCTTCTTAATTTTGGTTGTACAGAAATATTTCATACTTAACACCAAAGGATTTTGATATTGGAAATATTTTGGAGAAATATGGAAATTGTATGTTACGGTTACTGTCGGTTGTGTTATACTGTAGGTATAAACTCATTTCGTTCTTCTAGGACAAATGATGAGGAGATCCATCCACTTAAACAGATAGGGGTGATCCCCACTCTTGTGTATTGTCTGATTATTTCCTAAAGAATCAGTATTGAGCACTCCAAAAAATCGACGATTGGTTTCTGGAACACTAGGGAAGTGGAAGAGTACACTTGTAAGAGATGGCTCAAAAATTGTAACCAATGCGAAACCATACACTGTTCTATAAATGAGTTTCGTGATATGTTGAGATTCATGTGTGGTTCCAAGACCCATTGGGGTATGAGAAACTACATGGGATTCGATGATCTATTTTGATGGCGGTGCGTAAGCTAGAATTCCGGACGTAGTCTCACCAATGGTAATGACTAAAACCAAAGATATAAGGCATGGCTAGTAGGCTTGGCAAACCCATAGGGTGTAGTCAGTTTCACTGAGACGTTATTTATAGTTGTTGTGCATGCATAGGGCGATGCACTTGGTCTTAGCGAGACCAGCTATGTTTTACCTATGTTATATCACTAGGGATGTATGTTGCATTGGAAGGATATCTCTGATCCTTGTGCAGAAGGACCATTCTCGAAGTACTAAGGGCACCTCCATGGAATCCTACACAATTAGCGAACGCACCTTATCAATTTTGATTATATACCTAGTATTGTTGTGATGTACACTCATAATCATACAGCTGCTTGATTATTATTATTATTTTCACCCTAAGACATTATTATAATATCAGATGAATTTCTATGAAAATGTTTTGGTTATCGTAAGGTAAAAACCTATCCATGTTTATGTGTGGCATGGTCTTACGATGTACTTTTGATTTCAAAGGTTTCAATAACTTTAAAGCCAAGTATGTTTTCTCACGTTGGTTTTCCAGACTGACTAGGGTGTTATTTTATTATATTGCTCAAGTCAAACCGAGCATATTACAGATTTAGTTTGAATGTGTTGGAGCTACAAGAGACGAGTGGAGGCCTAGAAACATATTCACATATATGATTATTTTTCATTGCATTCATCATTGCATTTATATACAATTGTAAGGACAGGCTGTTATAGTTGTCTGGACAGAAATAGGTTAGTACACTCTAATTGATGTATGTGTACACACATTACAGTTTGTTTTGTGTAAAGATTTGTTTTATATTGTAGATTATTCATTCCGCTATGAGGTTCTGTGTTGTTTAGTTTTTTTCTTCTCTTCTTATTTCTTTCTTCTTTTTTTCCTAACTAATCACCTTTATATTCAATTGAGTGGATCGTGGGCGGTTAATTGTCCGCTTAAACTGTTTGAAAAAGTCGGTTGTTACAACGTGGTATCAGAGCGCAAGGTTAAACGAGAACCTTGGCTTTGGTGGGGTAACTCATTAAGAGATAATGTAATGGAATGCTAGATTATGAGTTTGAGTGTATATATTTAAGAGTGTGTATTTCTTAGTAGCATAAAAATGTTTATATTGTGTTGATTTGTTAGTTAAATGGCTTATTGATTCTGGTCACTAGAGCAATTAACGTTATTAATAGAGGTCTCTAAACACTTGAACAGAGTAGATCGATATAGTATTGTTTCTAAACTGCGTAAATGAAATAATTTTACCCTTATTATATTTTATAGATAAAGGAATAATTTTCCAAAAATCATTATAGTATATATGGCATGTAGTTGTTAGTAAATGATAATATTTGATTGCTATCATTTATGGACTTTTGTTTGTGTTGTAATAAAGTTGATATTATTATGATATAAATAAAGATTAAAAAAAATTAAGAAATGGTTTTACATAAATAAAGTGAAATTATATAAAAATGGTTTATTAACTAGAAAAGAATTAAAAGCTGAGAATTTGATAATTTAAGTCCAGCTGATTTTGAAAGTTGTCTTTCAAAGGTTTTTAGTGTAATAACAATATTATTTAGAAAATATTTTAAATGGAAATATTTTAAAATGGGATTTAAAAGAGCTAGAAAGCACTAAACTCATTTTGGTAGTTGGAAAATAATTTCTGTGATGATTACAACATCATTGACGTTCGTTTTCGAGTTTCCAAGAGAGGAATTGCTGCCATTGGAATTTTATTTTTGTAAAACTAGTTTTGATTTTAGAATTAAAAAGAATGATTTGATATACCAATGGGGTTATGTAAACAAATGATTTCAAAATGATTTAAAATAAATAAGAATACAGAATGATTTAAAATAAATAAGAATAAGGTGTTTAAACTTCGAAAATTTTCATTTAAGTGTTTTATGAAAATATGAGATAATAAGTTTTATAACTTATAAATTTTGAGAATTTGTTAAGTTAAAACAACGTTTTAAATTATTGAACGTAAATTCCTAAGAAAAGTAAAATTGAAATGAAATTTAAGTTAAGTTAAGTAAAATGAATTTTGAAAAGAAATTTAGCCTAAGTTAAGATGAACGAAATGATTTTTGAAATGAAATTGATGGTGATTTGAAATGAACTAGTGAATTGGATATGGTTTAAAATGTTGTGAGATATAATTGAATAATGGGGTGAATTAATAAAATAATTGAAATGGAGTTGAATTTGATTTGTAATGGATATGGACTTAAGTTGTGAAGTGGCAATAAAATGAAAAGAGTTGCATAAAATGTTTATAAGATTAGGAAAAAATATATTTATGAAATGATTCGTAAATGAATTTAGTATGAAGTGAAATGTTGTTAAACATAAAATTTGATGGAATAGTTCTTAAGTGATGTTAGTATTGAAAGAATATACTAAGTAAACAATTGAATGTACATCAACTGAATGCAAATGAATGTAAATAAAGTAATCCGAATAATGAGAAACCAATGGAAATAAGCATGTAAGTTGCATCTATGTTATTTTATTTGCATAACTGTTTGATCCAGATTCGAGTACAGATTTCAAGATGATTTACATCAGTCCGAATAAGGATTTTTCACTCGATTCTCAATGATGAATACTGGATATGGATTTGATTGATTCTGGAATTCTCTGTCATGGTATATGGCTATGCAAGAAGAATGGTGGTTTCTAATCAGGAAATCTGATTTGAGCCTGCACTAGAGCAGTAGTGTGAACATACTAGCTCAAAAGTGAAATTGTTTGATTGGGCAAGCGATCAGATTTGAGATTGTGTACGGATGATATATGTACGTCCTATGGGCTTTAGTAAATTAAATGCTGAAAATTGAAAATACAAAATAATATGATTATGAACTATATGATTGGATATCACTGGTAAATCAGATGTAGGTACATAAAAGCAAGAGCTAGTTTGATTTCTTTGATTTCATAAGTAAAATTTGGTTGTTCAAAAAAAGTTACATGTTTATATTATTGCTTGAATTTGTTATGATTAAGCCACTTGCCATTGTTGGTTTGGGGCTGTAGTTGCAAGTGTAGTCGTATCGATCTAGCCATGCAAGAGAGAGGCTGGCGAAATTTTCCGTAAATTTAAGAGTTAGAAATTTTTTGCGAAGTTTTGGAGTAATTTGTAACAACTAAAATCTTTATTTTGAGTTATAACCTAAATGATTTAATGGATAGAAACTAGTTGGTATTGTTGAATGAAGTCAAAAACCTTAAAAAATGAGGATTTACTTTAGCGAATTAGTTTTGAAAAGTTAATGGGTTTGAGGCATCTTTCCTTACTTTGTAATTTCGAGTATGAAATTCTTTTAAGGGAAGAAGAATGTTACGATCTAGAATTTTAGTCATTTAAATTTAGAATATTTAATTGATTTTAAATACTGAAAAGTTATTTTTATATGTTAAATAACTTGGATTTCAAATATAGTGATTTATTTGATAATTAAATGGTTAAATTTAATATTTTGGAATGTTTAAATAATTGGATCCTAAATTTAATGTGAATAAAAATAGATTTCGAAAGTTGATTTATTCTATTTAAATAAGAGTGAAGATAGTAAACTTTTGATTTAGATTTAAAAGTGGTCAATTTGGTTTTTAAAATAATTCATTTTAATTAACTGGTAAGAATAGCCTTCTAGGGGCACTGTCTCGAATTTTGATGAAACCAGTTTAATTGGACCCATAATAGTAAATTATTGTACGTTAACGAGTTTTGTGGCAATTGAACTTATCGTTTGGTCGAACAAGCTCAAAACGTTTAGAAACTAATTACAGAAAATAATATATATTATAACTAGGTTTTAAAAGCTATCTTCTGTATATGACCGAATCAGGCCTCGAGACTACTTCCATTACATTCGGAATAAGGGTATTACATATGGAATGCCAAGCGGTACATCTCGATAGGAGTTGAGATTTTTCGATGCATAGTATCGAATTCTGTTTATTAGTAGTATATATCTCACCATACCAAGGCCATACCACAACTATGCTTGCCCAGGCCCCCATGATTTCAAATCTTACCTCATCATTTCAGTTTTCCCTCCATTCTCCTTCAAATATTCATTCCAATAAGTTAAAAAATCAAAATATTCGTTTTCAAAAATTAAAATTAAAATTAAAATCAAACCCAATTCAAAACTAAAAATCATGAACTTTGATCCTTTGGCAAGTTCTTCGCCTTGGTTTGAGTACGGAAGGTCGCGGTCATCCTTATAGGCATTCGACAGTTTTACAGTAAATGGGTAGGAACTAGGGCTCGATTTTGTTAGAGATGGTGGAGTTTGGTTATATGGATGTTGTAATTGGGTTCAACATGTCAAAGGGAAGCTCGTCACCGAGTTTCAAGGCGTGTGGTGCTTGGAATGTTGTCACGACCTATACAGTCGAAGGGGGTATGGCTGAGGTTGTGATTTGAGGGGGGATCTAGATGTTTGTTAGAGGTGATGTTCGGGAGAAGATCGCATAGAGAGGAGCATTGGTCTCGTCGGTTCGAAGTTTCATCAAGGAATGAGCTAGTATGGATGAGAGAGAGGGCGGGAGGTTTAGGGCATGCACTAATTGTGCGTGTACAGGGTGTTAGTTAAGGGAGAAGAAAGGGTACGGGTATAGTTGTAATTTTAGTTAATATATAATTTGTTTATAAATTGTTAGTTTAAAATCGTTTAACTTAAAAATTGCATAACTCTCTCATACGAGGTCCAATCGAGGCGTGGATTTTGCGTTGCACTCGTAACTATGCAAGTTCACGATGGAACTAGTTTGGAAGGATTTGGAGACTATTGGAATTTGGTTTAAAATCAAATGTCATTTAGTTTTAGCTCTAAACCGGAACGCCTTTGTGACAACTAGAATAAAGGTGAGTTAAACTCACCTTTTTTGTTAACTGTATGATATATAGTTGATAAATTTTTTTGAATGATTGTTTGGAAGATTTACTATATTTTTTAGTTGGTTTGGATATATTCCTGCCTTGGAGCAGGTGAGGCCCAATATGTTTCCATGTAAAAGCGAATGGCCCTTTGTGTACGATCTCACCTCAAAGTGGTTGGTTTATATTATTTGATTATATGTTGTATATGATGCAAAGGGACAGGTTGGAGGGATCCAACATAATTTCTCACCACTGTTGATTTTATTTACATACATACATATATATATAATATATATATATATATGCCAATATATATGAGTTGTGAAGCAGGGTGACAAGTTGGAGGGATCCAACGGTATTCCTTGCTATTATTGAATTATTTCAATAATATTTCTTTTATATGAACCATTGAATAATGAACCTGGCTATGGAAACTACGGTTATGACATTGCTATATATTTGAATACTAAAACCAAATAGTGATTGAAAATCAATATCGATATTGGTTAAGCGTTAGGTGGCTATTGACCTCAAATTAGTATTTTTAAATACAATAAATTACCAATTAGGTTTGATTTTAGATAGGAAATGATTTTTAATCCGAAATTGGGTCTTAGAAAAATATTGTTTCAAAAATAATTTATTTTTATTTAATATTGTTTTAAATTTATTTATTTATATTTAATATTTTTTTTAAATTATTTATTTATATTTAATATCATTTTTAAGTTACTTATTTATATTTAATGTTGTTTAAAAGTTATTTATCAATATTTTTATATTTCTAAAGAGTTAATTATTTAAAAATAAATATGGCTTATAATTAATAATAGGGATTTATTATTCATGTTTAGGAATTATTAATTTGTAATAAGGGAGAATATTAATTATTATGGTTTATTTATAATAATTTGTAAGATATTTTAAAGTAATAATTATTTATTTAAAATGTTATTATTCCTAGATATTATCATATAATAATGATTTTGAAGTGTTGATCATTATTTATTTATAAATTTCCCAAAATTTATAAATAGAGTTCTATTGACAGATTTGGTGTTTGTAAGAGGAAGTTTGTAAAATGATTTGAAGACTTAAGATCATTTACAAGGTGAAAGAGTTTATAAGTGGTTAGGCATTTATAAACGAGTTTAAGGAATGAGTTTATAAATTATAAAAGGAGTTTATAAATAGTTGTATGGATTTATATAGGATATACAGATGATTTTAGAAATGTACAAAAGAATTTATAAGTGATTGAATTTTTATTTAAAAAGCTATAATGGTTTTCAGAGAATTATAAAATGGTCCACAAATGGTTTTGGAGAATTATAAGGAGTTTTATAAATGGTTTTAAAATCAAATAAAGGAAAATCTTTCTTCATTTTGTAAATATACTTATACCGTTGAGGTAAGTATATTAGTACATTTCCTAAGTTGCAAGGTGTAATGTGTGTGAGTATACTTGCATCACTGAGATAAGTATATGAATATTTTCTAAGTATTGGGAATATATGGATTTTTGGATATACCATTGTAAAAGTATTTTTATACAAGTAATTTACAAAGTGATTTTAATTAATGAAAGATTTATTAAAGGAGGCTAGTGGTTTTTTATGTGCTTAACAATGTTGGTTCTTTCCTATGGAATAAGTTCCTGATTTGGATGTGTTATTGTTGATAATTAAATAACCGACTATCAAATCTTGGCCTAAATAGTAATTCTTCTTAATGTTGGTGGTACAAAAATATTCCCTACTTGACACCGAAGGATTTTAAATTTGGAAATATATAAGAGAAACACGAGAATTAAATGGTACAACTACTGTAAATGGTGCTATACTGTACGTATAAACTCGTTTTATTTTTTTAGGACAAATGATGAGGAGATATGTAACGACCTCACCTCGATGCCCAGATTAGCAAAGAACATTACAAGTAATGTTGTCTGCTAATCCAGAGAATACGGCTGGTTAAGGGCGATCGAATGTGAATATATCTTTATATTAACGCCGACACGCCATTTATACCTTTTCACTTAATATCCGAACTGAATTTGACACGTACAATATTAATACAAAGTAGTAGACACATTGATTTCTCTGAATCAAAACAATATGTTATATAAATTATGGCCACAGATCACAGTTGAATAAATCTCAACTTATACAATCCAAATTATTTAGTTTACGAAATTAAATACTAAACTCAATTGTTATACAAATTTAACAATTCTCTAATCTCAATTATACATTTTATTACAAGGTACAAATTTCTAAATGGGAAAAACTAAAGGTCCAAATGTTTATCTCCTTGCTAGCACAACCATTCAAAGGCCAATGGTCCTATAAGCTGAAAATTCTTGGCCTCATTCGAGCAAAATAACACCCAGGTCAGGCTATCTCTATACATCCAATAGGGTGAGAACAAGATATAGCACAAGAACAAACAACATATAAGTGAATACAGATGTTCAGGATTGGATTCACAGAACAAAACACAATATCTCTAAGCATGCAAATATCAGTGATTAACTCAGTACAAGATTACAAGTTTGCATCACAAACACGAACTAGTCACTAAACACAAAATAACATAATTAACTTAACATCCATCACATGACATAAAAACATATATTTATTTCATGAACACACGACACAAGAATATATGTTTATATCACAAACACAAGATACGAGTATATATGCATATTTCACGAATACAGAATAGTCCTAGAATCCTAATATCCAAAATCCAAGAGATCTTAATCCAAATCGATCATCCAAACAATCGTAGTGATTGTACCCAAAACCCATGGCAAACAAACAAACAAATTGGTATCACTAACTGATCCGATACCAAGGATCGTACTCAGACCGAAAACACATAATCACATAATGATCTCAAGGATAGTCCATACCGATCAAGGTGATCGTAAAAACCATGACTTGATAATTCCATATTTATTTAATATTATTAAATTATTATGTTCGAAAAGAAATATGGGAATAAACTTCTTAAGGATCTATCAACCAATAATGCCAAATGCTGTCACCTTCAGTAATCACTAGAATTTCACCAATACGTCCCATACCATATAGTGAAACTCAAGTGTTTACTAAAAGCTAGTAAATACCACTTATTACGGATGCCACTGCAAAACCTGAACCATATTCTCTTAAGAATCTAGCAACCACTTGTCGCATACCAGAAGAGAATACAACCTAAAGTATTAAGTACTTTCCCAAATACGATCATAAGAATTTAACAAAGGCATCCCACACTACCTGGTGAAATTCGAGTATTCGTTAATAGGCTAGTAAATTTCGCTCAAATATAATATTCAATGAGTTATACAATATTCATCGAAGATCTATTCGAATGCATTTAAACCAATCGATGACACTAATCAATTATTAGTACTCCTCAAATTATAGAATTAAGGTTCTCAAAATATTTTTCCCCCTAGAGTTTATTATTTATAAATAATTACTTAATTTTCCATAAACCCCTTTATTATTTAACTTTAGTAAAATATTCACTTATTCAGTAATATATCCCATAACTCTATTTATTCCAAAATTTCACTTGTATACTCAATTTTGTCTCAAATTTCCGTATAAAACACTTAGTTAATAACCCATATTATAAATCCATTTTATATTTATTTTTTTCCAAATCCATTTTGATATATATATTATTCAAAAATAAATTAAACATGCCATTTTAAAACCATGTTTCCTAAGCCGCTTGTATTTGTTATCACTTATTTTATAAAGCAATAATCACTCATATCTTTAAATCCATAACTCTTTGTACTAGAAATAATTAATATATATAAATATATATATATATATAGATATATTTGCTTATTAAAAAATTTACAAAAGATAGTTAAACTAATTTAAAAACGAGTTCGAGATTTATAAATTTAAATAAACTCTCTTTCATAAAATTACTTGAATATGCAGCCACATCCATTTATATATTTTTAACTCAAAATTAAAGCTTTTAGATCTGCAGTTTTGACCTCTTAAATCCCATAATTTTTCAAATCTCAAAACATGAGAGTTGTATATAAATGTTTATGCTTTTAGAGAAAAAAAGATCATTTAATTTATACATGGTTCAAAAGTTACGATTGAAACAATTTCTCATATTTAAGTTTCTTAGTCATGTCTTTTAATTAACACGCCAGCGACAAAAAAACAAGTTTTCTAACATTTAAACTTCAAAATTATGCGAAACAAAAAACATATTAGTTGTTCCTCATAAAAATACCTTTAAATTGAAAAAAAACATTACTCAATTTCGACTTACCAATCAAAAGTTATGATGATTATTATTCCAGATTTCAACTTAGAAAATTGACATGGCAGAGCATGTATCAGTTTTAAACCCAATTTTGACCATTTAAATCATAGAGTTTTCCTAAACATGCAGCATAAAAGTTTTAGAACATAGTCCAGGCTTTCTAGAACATCAAGAATTATCAAATTTTGGTGAAAAACGAAAAAAGTTATGATGAAATCAATTTTAAGTTCAAACTGAGAAAATTTTGACAAAGAGAATTGTTCTTCTTTGTTCAATTCTATTTCAGGTCAAATAAATGAAATTTTTTTGAATAGTAACCGAAAGATAAATTGTTTCTCAACGAATCTATTTTCTGACCTAAAAATAATGAGCCATTTCGGATCATTTTACACCAATATATAGTTGTTTTACTACAGCGATTTTCATACAAAATTTTCAGCAACCAATCATTGGATTTATTTAACACATATAATCAATTCACAATCAAATTGAAAGCAATTCAATCAATAACCATTTAATTTAATCCAAATAACAACTAACAATTACACATATGGATTAGAGATAGTAAGTATGAGTTGTAAATAGCTCACCTTTTAGCTTCCTACAGCTTGCTAATATTTGCCCAGGCTTTGCAACACCTTCAACTTCACCAAAATTGCCTAAAAAAACCCAAAAAGAAAAACCAACCAGCAAAAAATTATATATAAAAAGAGATCAAGTCACTCATATATGTTTCTAAAAGATATAGACAAGTTTTAGAATACTTACTTTTCATTACAGGATAAAAGCCCTTTGATTTCCACTAGATTTTGTTTGATTTAAATTCTAGGGGTAAAGAGGAACTGTTTTTCTTTTGCTTTTACTGAATATGGAATGAATGTATAGGAAAAAGAATGAGAATGGGATATTGTATTAGGCTTCTCTTAGCTAGTAGGCTTGGAATAAAAACCAACCAATTAAGATATTAAAAAAATTATTTAATAAACAAAGGCCTGTACTTACTATTTTATGAAACCAAAAATTTAATACAACACGATACAAATGTACAACTTCTTTCTGTTTTTTTTTACATCAATTTAAATGCTAAGTATACTTTTACATCATCATTTTTTAAAATAAAATACCAAATTCTCTTTTGTTTAAAATAAAAGATTCAAATTAACTCCATTTTTTTCTTTTTAACCGACATTCAAATTTTCACAATTGCAATGCTTTGCAAATATGATATTTCTTAATGATTTAGAAATACTCATTTTGAAACAATTTGTCACTTATAAAGGAATACAAATTTTAGATTAGTGATTTAAATTCTCCAGTTTAAATTCTTATTCATTTTACTTAATTAACTCAAAAATAAGGGTTGTTGCAGACTTTCCCCCTTAAAGTAACTGTGTCCCCATAATTTTCTTAATGAAATAAATTCATAATACAAACTTTAAGCTTTTCTTTTGTAAAATTTTGCTGGAAACAATCTCAAAATTTTAAACCTATGTCTTACTTTGACCTTTACTTCTATTCACAATATCCAAAATGTTTATCGTTGGACAAATTTTAAAATTTTCAACTCAAAACCTATATTTCCCAAAATATAAAAATGATCCTTCATAACCTTAAAACATTCATTCAAAAAGAAAGATTATCATATTTAACTCAAGTCCTTTTAGTTTGACTTTTAACAACTCAAGAAATTACTCTAAAACTAATTCTTTTATAAGTAATTATTCCACAATTTTTTTTTTATTCACAAGAAGAGCTAAAAGTTTTATCTCAAGTTTATCAAACACTCAAGAATAATTAAAAACACACTCTTAAAATTTTTCCAGAAAATTCATAATTTATGAAATAAAATTATCTCATTCTTATCCAGATCAAAGAATTTGAAAGTTAAATTAATAAATGGAAGCAGGTTTCCAGTTGACTTCTATCCAAATTTAATATAAATCAATTCCAAAATTTAAAACAACTTTTTTTAATTTATCTCACTATATAAAATAATAATAATAAGCCACTAAATTTAGTGATTCGTTAGTCACTTGACTGTAAAGTTGATTGCATATAATTTCAATATTGCTTCGTCATGATCTCTACTTCTCAAAATTTACTCGATGGCTAAAATATCATTTTAAATTATTATTGTTTTTAAGCTAAAAGAAATTCAAATTTTCAAAATTAAAATTTTCCTTGTCAAAATGTCTCGTCCGATGTTTAGGAACCCCTATCGATAACATGGTGTCGAATATATCGATCAGAATTCTTAAACAACGTCCGGATAAGTTAACATGGTATATAATCACAAGTTTAGATGCATTTATTTTACTATCACTAACATCCATGCATCCAATTTTAAATAAATGCAACCAAGCAATTAATTCCTTGAAACCAATCAGCCAATCAACCAAAACATACATAACCAATTATAGCGGGATAATTCAATGTCTGAAGCTACGCAACTCAGATTATTCCTAGATCATTTAAATATTATACATATTCACTCAAATTTTCTAAATTTTATATAAATAGAAAATAGTTAACTTTAATTCAATTTGTTCTAGTTTTATTCAAAGATTTTCTAAACTCAAAAATATTTTACACCATAATTCCAGAAGTTTTATTGTCACAAACTCCAATTTATCAATCTAAAATTTTTAAATCATTTTACGCCCCAAATGATTATCCCAATAATCATTTTACATTCGGATCCCTAACCGGATAATTAATATAACTATCTACCACATACCCCAGGGGATAGGACTCTAATTATCTATGTCTCGATCTATAATATTATATGTTATAATGTTCTAACACTGATTTGATACCAAACTATAACAACCCCACCGCGATGCTCGGATTAGCAATGAATTACAAGTAATGTCGCCAGCTAATCCAAAGAATATGCCTTGTTAAAGGCGATCGAATGTGAATATATCTTTATACTAATGCTGACACATCATTTATACCTTTTCACTTAATATCTGAACTGAATTTGACGTGTACAATATTAATACAAAATAATAGACACATCAATTTCTCAGGATCAGTGCAATATATTATACAAATAACACACAGTTCACAATTGAATAAATCTCAACTTATACAATACAGATTATTTAGTTTACAAAATGAAATACTAAACTCGATTGTTATGCAAATTTAACAATTCTCTAATCTTAATTATACATTTTATATATAAGGTCCAATTTCCTAAATGGGAAAAACTAAAAGTCCAAATGTTTATCTCCATGCTAGCATGAACATTCAAAGGTCAACCTGTCATGTAACCTGAAAAGTCTCGGCCTGACCCAATCAAAATAAAACCCGGGACAAACTATCAATAAATATCCAATCGGGTGAGAACAAGATATAGCACAAGAAAAAACAACATATAAGTAAATACTGATGTTTAGGATTGAATTCACAGAACAAAACACAATGCCTCTAAGCATGCAAATATCAGTGATTAACTCAGTACAAGGTTATAAGTTTGCATCACAAACACGAACTAGTCATTAAACACAAAATAACATAATGAACTTAACATCCATCACAAGACATAAAAACATATACTTATTTCATGGACACACGACACAAGGATGTATATTTATTTCACAAACACAAGACACAAGTATATATACATATTTCACGAACATAGAATAGTCCTAGAATCCAAATATCCAAAATCCAAGAGATATTAATCCAAACTGATCCTAATGATCGTCCAAAACAATCGTAATGATTGTACTCAAAACCCGTGGCAAACAAACAAACAAATTGGTATCACTCGAACCGATTCGATACTAAGGATCGTACTCAGACCGGGAATATAGAATGACAGAATGATCTCAAGGATAGTCCATACTGATTAAGGTGATCGTAAAAACCATAACTCGATAATTCCATATTTATTTAATGTTATTAAATTATTATGTTTGAAAAGAAATCCAGGAATATACTTCTTAAGGATCTAGTAGCCACTTGCTGCACACCAAAAGAGAGTAAACTCTAAAGTGTCAAATACTGTCACCTTCAGTAATCACTAGAATTTAACCAATACGTCACATACTGTATGATGAAACTCAAGTATTTACTAAAAGCTAGTAATTATCAATTATTACGGATGCCACTGGAAAACCTAAACCATATTCTCTTAAGGATCTAGCAACCACTTGTCGCACACCAGAAGAGAGTACAGCTCTAAAGTGTTAAGTACTTTCTCGAATATTATCATAAGAATATAACCAAGGCATCACAAACTACCTAGTAAAATTCGAGTATTCGCTAATAGG
The DNA here is from genome assembly GCA_030765085.1 of Allium cepa. Classification (NCBI taxonomy): domain Eukaryota; kingdom Viridiplantae; phylum Streptophyta; class Magnoliopsida; order Asparagales; family Amaryllidaceae; genus Allium; species Allium cepa. Next base: position 376,088,775 of record CM060942.1, on the reverse strand, counting down.
CTAGTAAATTTCACTAAAATATTCTATTCAATGAGTAATACAATATTCAGCGAAGAGTTATTCGAAAGCATTTAAACCAATCAATGACACTAAGTCGATTATTAGTGCTCCTCAAATTATAGGATTAAGGTTCTCAAAATATTTTCCTCCTTTGAGTTTACTATCTATAAAGAATTATTTAATTTTCCATAAGCCCCTTTATTATTTAACTTCAGTAAAATATTCACTTATTCGGTAATATATACCATAACTCTATTTATTCCAAAATTTCACTTGTATACTCAATTTTGTCTCAAATTTCCATATAAAACACAGTTATTAACCTATATTATAAATCCATTTTATATCTTTTTTCTAAATCCATCTTGTTATATATATTATTTAGAAATAAATTAAACATGCCATTTTGAAACCATATTTCCATGGTCACTTGTATATGTTATCACTTATTTTATAAAACCATAATCACTCATATCTTCAAATCCATAACTCTTTATACTAGAAATAATTAGTATATACGAATATAGATATAGATATTTACTTATTAAAATCATTTACAAAAGAAAGTTAAACTAATTTAAAAACAAGTTCTAAATTTATAAATTTAAACGAACTCTCTTTCATAAAATTACTGAATATGCAGTCATATCCATTTATATATTTTTAACTTAAATTTAGAGTTTTTAGATCTGTAGTTTTGACCTCTTAAATCCCATAATTTTTCAAATCTTAAAACATGAGAGTTGTAGACAAATGTTTAAGCTTTTAAACAAAAAAAGAACATTTAATTTGGGCATATGGTTCATAAGTTACGATTGAAACAATTTCTAAATTTGTTAATCCTGTCTTTTAATTAACAGGCCGACGATAAAAAACAAATTTTCTAACACTTAAACTTCAAAATTATGCAAAACATAAAACATAAAAGTTATTCCTTATAAACATCCCTTTCAAATGAAAAAAACATCACTCAATTATGACTTACTGATCAAAAGTTATGATGACTATTATTTCAGATTTCAACTTAGAAAATTGATACGACAGAGCATGTATCAGTTTCAAAACCGATTTTTACCATTTAAATCGCAGAGTTTTCCTAAACATACAACATGTTAGTTTAAGAGTGTTTTCCTAAACATACAACATGTTAGTTTAAGAACATAGTCCAGGCTTTCCAAAACATCAAGAATTATCAAATTCTGATGAAAAATGAAAACCTTATGATGAAATCAATTTCAGATTCAAACTAAGAAAATTTTGACAAAGACGGAATTGTTCTTCTTTTTTCAATTCTATTTCAGGTCAAGTAAATGGAAAATTTTCGAATAGTAACCAAAAGAGAAATTATTTCTCATCGAATCTATTTTCAAACCTAAAAAGAATGAGCCATTTCGTATCATTTTACACCAATATATCGTTGTTTTACTACAGTGATTTTCATATAAAATTTTCAGCAATCAATCATTGGATTTATTTAACACATACAATCAATTCACAATCAAATTGAAAGCAATTCAATCAACAACCATCTAATTCAATCCAAATAACAACTAATAGCTACATATATGGATAAGAGATAGTAAGTGTGAGCTGTAAATAACTCACCTTTTAGCTTCCTATAACTTGTTAATATTTGCTTAGGCTTTGCTACACTTTCAACTTCACCAAAATTGTCTAAAAAAACCCAAAAACAAAAACCAACCAGCAAACAATTGTAAATAAAAAAGATCAAATCACTCACCTATGTTTCTAAAATATAGAGACAAGTTTTAGAAACTTACTTTTCATTATAGAACAAAATCCCTTTGATTTTTACTAGTTTTTGGTTGATTTAGATTCTAAGATTAGAGAGGAACTAGGTTTTCTCTTGCTTTCTATTTACTGAAGATGGAATGAACGTATAGGCAAAAGAATGAAAATGGGATATTGTATTAGGCTTCTTTTAGCTAGTGGGCTTGGATTAAAAACCAATAAATTAAGATATTAAAAAAAAATTATTTAATAAACAAAGGCCCGTACTTACTATTTTATGAAACCCAAAATTTAATACAACACGATACAAATGTACAACTTCTTTCTCTCTTTTTTTACATCATTTGAAATGCTAATTATACTTTTACATTATCATTTTTTAAAATAAAATACCAAATTCCCTTTTGTTTAAAATAAAAGATTCAAATTAATTCCATATTTTCTTTTTAACCAACATTCAAATTTTCACAATTTCAATGCTTTGCGAATACAATATTTCTTAATGATTTAGAAATACTCATTCTGAAACAATTTGTCTCATATAAAGGAATACAAATTTCAGATTAGTAATAGAAATTCTCCAACTTAAATTCTAATTTATTTTACTTAATCAACTCAAAAAATAAGGGTTTTTGCATACTTCCCCCTTAAAGAAATTATGTTCCTACAATTTGCTTAATTAAATAAATTCATAATATAAACTTTTAGTTTTTCTTCAGTAAAAGTCTGCTAAAAACAATCTCAAGAAATTTAATACTATCTCTTACTTCAACCTTTATTTCTATTCACAATATCCAAAATGTTTATTGTTTGACAAATTTTAAATTTATCAACTCAAAACCTATATTTCTTAAAATATAAAAATGAACATTCATAACCTTAAAACATTCAATCAAGAAAAAGATTATCATATTTAACTCAAGTCCATTTAGTTTGCCTTTAGCAACTCAAGAAATTACTCTAAAGCTAATTCCTTTATAAGTAATTATTCCATAATTTCTTTTTGTTAACAAAAGGAACCAAAAGTTTTACCTCAAGTTTATAAAACACTCAAGAATAAATTAAAACACATGCTTAAAATTTTTCCAGCAAATTCATAATTTATGAAATAAAATTATCGCATTCTTATTCAAATCAAAGAATTTGAAAGTTAAATTAATAAATGGAAGAAGGTTTCCAATTGACTTCTATCCAAATTTAATATAAATAAATTCCAAATTTAAAACAACTTTTTTTAACTTATCTCACTATATAAAATAATAATAAGCCACTAAATTTAGTGATTCATTGGTCACTTGGCTACAAGGTTGATTGCATATAATTTCAATATTGCTTCGCCATGATCTCTACTTCTCAAAATTTATTTGCTGGCTAAAATATAATTTTAAATTACTATATTTTGAAGCTAAAATAACTTCTAAATTTCAAAAGTAACGATTTTCCTTGTCATAATGTCTCGTTCGATATTTAGGAACCCCTATCGATAACATGACGTCCAATATATCGATCAAAATATCTTAAACAACGTCCGATAAGTTAACACAGTACATAATCAAAAGTTTAGATGCATTTATTTTATTATCACTACCATCCATGCATCCAATTTTAAATAAATGCAACCAAGAAATCAATTCCTTGCAACCAATCAGCCAATCAACCAAAACATACATAACCAATTATAGCGGGATAATTCAATGTTTGAAATTCCGCGGTGCAACTTTGAATATTTCTAGATCATTTAAATATTATACGTTTTCACTCAAATTTTCTAAATTTTATATAAAAAGAAAATAGTTAACATTAATTCAATTTGTTCTAGTTTTATTCTAAGATTTTCTAAATTCTAAAATATTTTACAGCATAATTTCCAAAAAATTTATTGTCACAAACTCCAATTTATAAATTTAAAATTGTTAAATCATTTTACAGCCCAAATGATTATCCTAATAATCATTTTACAACCCAAATGATACCAAACTGTAACGACCCCACCGCGGTGCCCAGATTAGCAAAGGACATTACAATGTCATCTACTAATTCAGAGAATACGGCTTGTTAAGGGCGATCAAATGTGAATATATTTTTATACTAATGCTGGCACATCATCTGTACCTTTTCACTTAATATCTGAACTGAATTTGACGTGTAAAATACTAATATAAAGTAATAGACACATCGATTTCTCAGAATCAGAACAGTATATTATATAAATAATAATCGCATATCACAGGTGAATAAATCTTAACTTATACAATACAAATTATTTAGTTCACAAAATGAAATACTAAACTCGATTGTTATACAAATTTAACAATTCTTTAATCTCAATTATACATTTTATATACGATGTCCAAATTCCTAAATGGGAAAAACTAAAAGTACAAATGTTTATCTCCTTACTAGCACAACCTTTCAAAGGTCAACCTATCTGGTAACCTAAAAAGTCTCAGCCTGACCCTAGCAAAATAACACCCATGTCAGACTATCTCTAAATATCCAATAGGGTGAGAACAAGATATATCACATGAACAAATAATATATAAGTAAATACAGATGTTCAGGATTGAATTCACAGAACTAAACACAATATCTCTAAGCACACAAATATCAATGATTAACTCAGTACAAGGTTATAAGTTTGTATCACAATCACGAACTAGTCACTAAACACAAAATAACAGAATTAACTTAACATCCATCACAATACATTAAAACATATATTTATTTCATGAACACACGACATAAGAATATATGTTTATTCGACACACACAAGACATAAATATATATACATATTTCATGAACACAGAATAGTCCTAGAATCCAAATATCCAAAATCCAGGAGATCTTAATTCAAACCGATCGTAATGATCGCCCAAAACAATCGCAGTAATTGTAATCAAAACCCATGGCAAACAAATAAACAAATTGGTATCACTCAAACCGATCCGATACCAAGGATCATACTCAGACTAGGAACGCAGAATCACAGAATGATCTCAAGGATAGCCCATACCGATCAAGATGATCATAAAAACCATGACTCGATAATTCCATATTTATTTAATATTATTAAATTATTACGTTTGAAAAGAAATCCATGAATAAACTTCTTAAGGATCTAGCAGCCACTTTCCGCACACCAAAAGAGAGTAAACTCTAAAGTGCCAAATACTGTCACCTTCAGTAATCAATAGAATTTAATCAATACGTCTCATACCGTATAGTGAAACTTAAGTGTGTACTAAAAGCTAGCAAATATCACTCGGATGCCACTGGAAAACCTGAACCATATTCTCTTAAGGATTTAGCAACCACTTGTCGCACACCAAAAGGGAATACAACTCTAAAGTGCTAAGTACTTTCCCAAACATGATCATAAGAATTTAACCAAGGCATCCCAGACTACCTGGTGAAATTCGAGTATTCGTTAATAGGCTAGTAAATTCCACTCAAATATTCTATTAAATGAGTTATATAATATTCGACGAAGAGTTACTCGAAAGTATTTAAACCAATCGATGACACTAAGTCGATTATTAGTACTCCTTAAATTATAGAATTAAGGTTCTCAAAATATTTTTCTCCTTTGAGTTTACTATTTATAAATAATTATTTAATTTTTCATAAATCCCTTTATTATTTAACTTTTGTAAAATATTCACTTATTCGGTAATATATCCCATAACTCTATTTATTCCAAAATTTCACTTGTACACTCAATTTTGTCTCAAATTTCCGTATAAAACACTTGGTTAATAACCCATATTATAAATCCATTTTATAGCTTTTTTCCAGATCCATTTTGATATACATATTATTTAGAAACAAATTAAACATGCCATTTTAAAACCATATTTCCAAAGCCACTTGTATATGTTGTCACTTATTTTATAAAACCATAATCACTCATATCTTTAAATCCATAACTCTTTATACTGGAAATAATTAATATATATAAATATAGATATAGATATAATTACTTATCAAAATAATGTACAAAAGAAAGTTAACTAATTTAAAAACAAGTTCAAGATTTATAAATCTAAATAAACTCTCTTTCATAAAATTACTTGAATATGCAGCCAAATCCATTTATATATTTTTAACTCAAATTTAGAGCTTTTAGATATGCAGTTTTGACCTCTTAAATCCCATAAATTTTCAAATCTCAAAACATTAGAGTTGTAGATAAATGTTTAAGCTTTTAAACAAAAAAAAGATCATTTAATTTAGATATATGGTTCAAAAGTTACGATTGAAACAATTTCTCATATTTAAGTTTGTTAATCTTGTCCTTTAATTAACAGGCCTGCGATAAAAAAAACAAGTTTTCTAACATATAAACTTCCAAATTATGCAAAACACAAAACATAAAAGTTGTTTCTTATAAAAATCCCTTTCAACTGAAAATAACATCACTCTATTTTAGCTTACCAATCAAAAGTTATGATGATTTTTATTTCAGATTTCAACTTAAAAAATTGACACAACAGAGCATGTATCAGTTTCAAACCCAATTTTGACCATTTAAATCGTAGAGTTTTCCTAAACATACAACATGAAAGTTTTAGAACATAGTCTTGGCTTTGTAGAACATTAAGAATTATCAAATTATGATGAAAAAAAGGAAAAGTTATGACGAAACCAATTTCAGGTTCTGTTAACGCTAAAATGTGAACGCTAACACCCCGGTGTGTAAAGTGTAGTTGTGAAAGCACCACCCGATAGATCGGGAAAGAATTACAAGCAAGTAATAGCAGAAAAGCAGTAAACAACAACGATTTTATAGTGGTTCGGCTTAAGGGTATAGCCTACGTCCACTCTAAGTACTTTTATTAATAATCCCGTTACAAACTGATACAATTCTTCTCAAGTACAATACACTTCAAGTTACAAGTGATTTGGAACAAGTCTTAAGCTTCAATGTCGATTAAAGTTCTTAGATTCATGTTGAAGATGTATGGTTTCTTCGTGAATTTCTTTGATGTATTCCTCTAATCTTGGAAGCTCTAAGTGTTGATGAAGTTCTTAATGCAGCAAGGTAACGGTGTGTGAAGAGAATATGCCAAAAGTCCCTTGAATGTTGGAGGTGGCTATGTATTTATAGGCAAGCTTGGACATGAATTCTGCGCATAAGTCCTGAGTCGTGACCGACTCAAGCTAAATCGTCCCCGAGTCAGGCTAAGTCGTGGTTGACTTATAAAACCAACCTTTCCCCTCTTCATGGCTTATTCCTCTGCTGGATTTCATGACAAGTCTTGAGTCGTGTCCGAGTCAATTTTCCTAGGCATTGTGGCGATGGGTTACGACTCAACGATTTTGAGGCGTGGACGAGTCATGGTGAGTCGGCCCATGTTAACTCAAGGCCGAACTGCTGGCTTGTTCCCAAGAGATAAGTCGTTCCCGAGTCAACTCATCATAACTCCTCTCATATTAGCATGTGTCGTACTCGACTTATCATAAGTCGTAGGTGTCCATAAGTCATGACATTCCTTAGGTCGTTCCTTAGGATGAGTCGCGAACCTGTTGAGTCGTTGAACCATGAGTCGTTGAGTCATGAGTCGCTGAGTCATGAGTCGCTGAGTCAGAAACTTCCATAAGTCGCACAACAGTTGAGTCGGAGACTAGCTGAGCCGGTCTTTGATGAGTCGGACCTAGATCATATGAGTCGGTGAGTTCCTTCTTCGGTCATTGAGTCGTACGCGAGTTAATTGTACTTGGCTTTCTGATTTGCACACTTGAACCGCTAACGACTCATGGTGAGTCGTAAATCTTCTGAGTCGCTTAATGCTTTATCTGATGAGTCGGCCCAAGCTTCAGTGGGGTTAACATTTGCCCCTCGAAGCACACGCCTAAGTCGTAGGTCGCGTGCTTCGACTTATCTTACCCCGCGTGTGCCGACTCATATCCTACTACCTTGGTATATAAATAGCATGAATCGTCACTCTTATCTTCTTCTTCTTTTACCGATCTCGTGAGTCGTTTTCCGCCATTAACACATCTCCAAGCTCCCAAAAGCAATTTCAACTAAAAATCTCCTCCGATCATCTCTGACATCACACCACGTAAGCAATTTCGCCTCCTTTCTGATTGTCGATCATCATTCCCCTGTGCGCACCGTCCTTATCTTCAATTTATCCCCTTGAGCTTTGCGAGTTAGGTTGCTCTAATCATTGATGGATTGAGGATTGTCTGATTCAATGATTTGCAACTCGAGGCGATCCACTGACGCGATAAAATTAGGGTTGTAGATTGAGAGTTTATTGTGTTAATGGGTTAGATGGTTGATTCGAATGCTGCTGTAGGTTTGACTCGGCTCCTTTCGTATGACCCAGTGACCCTCACGATTTAATCATGGCACGACTCATCATGCTCCTCAACTTGAGCTTTGAGTCGCGACCGAGACAGAATCCCTGAGTCGCGGCCGAGATAAAACTTAGAGATTTCCTTATTATTTTGAACCAGAGCTCCTTTAACATACTCCACGACCTAAGCCCTGAGTCGTTGCCGAGATAAGACTTAGCCTTGAGTCGTTGCCGAGATAAGACTTGGAGATAATCTCCTTATCTCCACGACTCATTACTTAGGGCACTGCCGACTCAGAACTTTTGAACCGTTGATGGGTTATGACTTGTGTAAATTCTGTTTGAACATTGGACCATTGCATTAACTTCGAACTGTTGAATTTTATTGCACTCATTCACAGGTTATTTTGACTTGCAGGCTAATAACCTGTTCAATACAACATTCACAGAAAACTGGGACGAATATACTTGTCATTGACTGCCCACATCGAATGACAGATTAGTTAACAATAGATGATTAACTTGAATAAATTGTGTGTATGAAGTGCCTTTAACTTATCAATTTCAAACAAAATACCAAAGCAATGCTGAAATAGTCAATAGAAATCGACCCGCTTGCACTAATATTATGCTTGAGCTTTAGATTAACAAGTTCTGAAATGTTTACAATCGATCAAGCATCGATCAGTATAATTCCAGTTAAATATACTTGTCACTTTTTATTAGCCTTGCACAACACTTCACACTTTTTAGGAAACGCGCACCTTCGCATTTGATCATCCAGTTGCTTGTGTAGAATGACCTCTCATCAAGAAGAGCCGATGGGCCAGGCTGAAGATGTCTTCCCAGTAGCTATCCCTGTAGACAACCCTCCGGAGAGAACATCCACAACTTTGAATCAGCGGGTGTTTAACCAACTGCGCGTCTAGTTTGGCATTGATGACGCTGACGTCTTACTTCCGGGGCCAAATGACACCGCGGATAGGCCCCCTCTTGGCTTTGTTGCTGTTAATCGCCAAATGTGCTTGAACGGCGCTATTCCTCCTTTTAATGACTTTCTTCAACAGTTCCTGCTTCGGTTGTCTATCTCTCCATTCCAATTACACCCCAATGGCTACGCCATTCTGATGGGGTTATGTGTTCTATTTAGGAGAGTTTTGGATCGATTACCAAGCTTCGGGGAGATCTGCTATTTTTGCTCATTCACGAAAATTAAAGACCATCCCTCCATCGTGGTTATAAGAAGCGCTCGAAACCGCAAACTTATTACTGATCTCTCCGAAAGCGCTCACGGATTTTTGAATCAGTTTTTCTTTGTTCGCTGCCCTCCAGGGTTTTATGCCATCTGGAGAGTGGGAAGTAAGATTTCCTGTCTTTACTTTTTCCGTTTTGAAACTTTCTCGAGATCTGAACTCTCAGTTGCTAATTTCATTCTTTTCCTGTTTTAGCACTTCCACCCCCTGCTAGGGACCCAAGTCTTAAGCAAATTTTTGAAAGATTAAATGCCGTGCCGGTAGAAGAGAGGAGCATAAAGTTTCTGCTAAACGATGAATTTTTACATCAATACGGACTCCTCCATCCCTCTCGCTTTACTCAGCCTCATGAAGCTCCAACGGAGGTTCCTGATTCTCCGGTGAAAACTCCTGATCTTCCGATCTCCACTAAAGAGCACATGCGAGGAGAAATTTCTGCAGAAACCTTATTAGTAAAGTGCTCTACTCCAAGAGACGATGCGGGACCCTCCGAAAAGCCCGTACTTGCTCCCATAATTGAAGAAGAAGAGGAGCCCCTTTCCCAAACCAGGAAGAGTGCCGACAAAGGAGCTGATGGAGGGAATCAGGTTGGGCATGATGGTGATGACGTCTTTGGGGATTTAAGTGACATAATCGTCACTTCCCAAGAGCTCTTTAAAGATGACCCTGCCTGTGGTAAAACTGTACCCCCGATGATTGAAGCGACATCTGCCCTCCAACAGACTCCAACTCCTTTATCCCAAGAATTGTCACCGACAGTGGGATCTATTACTTCCCCCCAACTGAGGAGTGGTTCGTTAGTCCAACGCGAGTAGTTTGCACTTCACACACAACTAAGGATTTTCCAGCACATTTATGCACTTATCTTCTCATACTTTAAAGATTTCTAAAGCTTATCTTTTCTTATTTCAGATCCTTCAATGACACGCGGCGGATCATATTATCAGGATTTCCAACGCTACGGGGGGCGTGGTCAATACGATTATAGGCGTTACTTTCCCTCCTACAGAGAATCTGATGAAGAAAGGGCTGCCCGAAAGGCTCATGAAAGGAGGACTGAAGAAGAACGTCGTGAAAGAAGGGAGAGAGAAGAGCGCCATGATTCTTGGCAAAAAGGCGATGACTCCCACAAGAGAAAAACTCATGACGATCGAGGAAAAGGTCACATGGGTGAAGACTTAAGCAAACGAGCCCGTCACAGTGAAAAGCAAGCCTCTACTACTCCTGAGAAAGTTACTACTCCTACCTCGCTCGACATTCCTTCTGACTCTCCCGCTCTTGGGAAATCAGACATTCAAACGATAATAAGCAGGCCCAAATTTCAAGTTGGACCGGGCCCAGCCACTTTACAAAGTCGTTTTCCACAGTGGTGCTTAAAGGGTGTAAGGTTCGACCTTGACCTGGTCCCTATTGACAAGCCTGCCATGCTACGAAATCTCGACGCCGTCAAACTCGATATCGAGAGGATGTCAAACTGGCAGAAGCTTGTTGATGAGCTTCAGAGAATTAATCGTGCCAACATAGAGGCCATGCTCACTATGGAAAATGACAAGGCTGAATGGCAAAAGGTCCTGGAGCAACATGATACCGAAATGAGGAGCATTGCTTCCTACAATGAGGAGCTCGAAGCAAAGGTTGAGAATTTGAAACATGAGCTTGCTGCTTCCTCTACTTCATATTCTCAAAAAGAAGAAGTGCTCCTGAAACAAGTGAGAGACGCTCACGCTAGCCAAAGGGATGCCGAAGATAGGCTCGAAGCACAAAAAAGAATCAGTGAAGGCTATGTCTCTGATATTGCTGAGCTTCGAAAGAAAAACAACTCCCAGGAGGCGGAGATACAAATGCTTAAGCTTCAGCTTGCCAAAACTGAAAGGGAGCGTGATGAGGCTGTCGTCGGCAAAATCGCAGCCGAAGAATCTCATGAGGCGACCAAAAACAGCTTCGGCTCAACATTATTCGACTTCTACTTGCATAGCGTCTTGGGGCGTGGAAGCCTCGCTTTTCTTGGTCCCAAGTATGAAATCACTTTAGCTGAAGTGTGGGAGGCCGCCCTTGAGATGCTTGGTGCTGAAGGTGCTGGTTATGACGAATCAGCCCTGGAAAGGCATTATTTTGATGATGACGCTCGCGCTGCCCTTGCCAAGGGAAAGGAACAACTTGCCAAATTAAGAACTGAAGTGACGGAAGGGGACCGGCTGGGAAAAACCACTTCAACTACTCTAGTCCAGCCACCTTCTTCGTCTGAAGTCGACATTATTGGTTCCAGTTCCCATCTTGCATCTCCCACCAAAGTTACCACTGAGATTACAAGCATACAGGGTGGAGACGAGGGCGATGAGAGCGCTGATGCGCAAGCTTATGAAGTCGATATCAGGAAACCAGCTTCTCCAGGTAATTTCACTGTTAATCTCGCTACTGTCAATTCTGCTCAAGCGGGTTACTCATTTATTTCGCATGAGTTTCATGAGCTCCTTGGCTACTTTCTCAACCTTGATGAGCCTTCATCTCCTCTCTTTACTAACTTCATTGGTGAACCTTCATCTCCTCTCTTTACTGACTTTAACCTCTTTTCTTCTGTAGAAAAAGTATCAAGCACTGCTCAAATCTCTACTTCTCCGGTAATCCCTCCTCCATCTCTTCAGGTGGCTCCTCCTTCTGCTTCGCAGCCTGGATCACAGGAGGAACAAATAGAGGCTCTCCATGGCCTGGATGATCCCATTGCTTCGCAAGAGCAGAAAGATGAGGGACTTGAGGGGGGCGACATATCTCCGGAGCGGACTCCTTCTGACGACATAACTCTATCTAAACTTGTCACTCCAGGAAGTGAGTCTTCCTCGAAGAGGAGAAGGAAGCAAGGAGCGTCAAAGAGGAGAGGGAAGATAATCACTGCCACTGAAGAGGAGCCAGAAGTTGGGCCAGCTGCGCCTACCTCTCCTTCCTCCCTTATACCCACTGGCCGACCTGAAAAGCTGGTCATTCGGCCGGGTAAAGGGTCCAAAGGCAGTAAAAAGAAGTGAAGACTTTAGCTTTTTGTCTTTTGTATGAACTGGCCGAGAGTTGTGCGGGTACCGGCCCCCGCTTTTATTTTGAAACCTGTATCTGCATTATAGTTGAATAAAATGATTCTTCGTTTGTACAAACTTCTGTTTGAATTTGAGAATGCATTTACTATTTATTTTTTGCACAAGTTTATTTACACTATATTGCAGCGAGCTTATGGCATGTTACTTGAGCGTTACCTTTTGCTGGTTTGGCTATACCATATTGTGTGTAATTATACTATATTGCCCCCATTCCATAAGTTTGCTGCAATATTCTATACTTCGAGGGGACTTGCACTCATATTTGCTAAAGAATAATTATTTTATTCTTTAAAGAAAATTTTTGCAAAGTACAACCCTCTTTGTATAAGTTTCTGCGCTTCGACCTTTGAAGAAATCACTTCTTTCTTTTGCTTAAGTACATTTTTTACCAAGTGAATTCTTTTATGCGGTAAAGCGGACCTCTGAAGGGTACTTTAACTCCCTCTCTCTCTTTTTCTCTCTTCTTTTTTTTTCGAGGAAGATTATTCCCCAGAATAGGTAAATTACTCTTTCTTCGGAAGTTAAAGTATGCCCCTGATGAGGATTTTTTTTTTTATATAGAAAGTTGTACCTCTGAGGAGGGATTTTTCACGTTTCAACACTTGGAAGTTTTATTTCAATCTCGGTGAAACGTGTACCTCCAAAGAGTTGTGCCTTTGAAGAAAGCCTTTTCACGTTTCAACACTTGGAAGTTTTATTTCAATCTCGGTGAAACGTGGGCTTTCAGGAAGGTCTTTATTTTGTTTTTGCATTTCAACTTTGGTGAAGTGAAATTCCGAAGAGCGGTTGTTACACTTCAACTCCTGGCGAAATGTGCCTCCGAAGAGGGCTTTTATTTTGTTTACATTTCAACTCTGGTGAAGTGAAATCCCGAAGAGCGGTCATAACACTTCAACTCCTGGTGAAATGGGCCTCCGAAGAGGGCTTTTATTTTATTTTTTTTGCATTTCAACTCTGGTGAAGTGAAATTCCGAAGAGCGGTCATAACACTTCAACTCCTGGTGAAATGTGCCTCAGAGAGGGTTTTCATCGCCTGGAAGTTACTCTCTCATGGTTGGAGGGTCATGACTCCTCCAATCTTTTTTGTTGAGTAGAGAACTTTCTTTTTTGTGGCGTATGACCCATTAGAGGTCTTTTATCCTTCGAAGAGTTGCGCCTCCGAAGAGGACTTGTGCTGCTGATGGTAGCTTTGGTTGTTCCTCTGTTCACTTGCTTATGCCTTTTCAGCGATCCTCTTTTTTTTTTCTTTTTAAGTTTTCATTCCCCTTTTCTCGCAAGTGGCTTGTTTAATCCAAGGAAGCGTACTTCATTGTCAGGCAAGTTCGTGAGAACGGGCACTAGCTTCCTAATTGGATGTTTGTTCGTTCAAACAATCTCAATTTATTAGCAAGGGCTCGTTTCTATCGAAATCATAAGCCGTTCAATTGAAGTATTTTCCTATCTAGGATTTGAATTCGGGGCCTTTATGACTTGAAATTTGTTTGTTGAATGATGGTGGGAATCACTCGGTCTTATTATGCGCAAGTTTTATTTCCATTGTCTGCAAAAATTTAAATCGACATTTCAGCAATACATTTTATGTATTTTTATATCGAAAACAAAGCAAACATATAATAATAATAATAAGGAACACAAGATTTATAGTGGTTCGACCATGAAATTGGGCCTACATCCACTTTATATTCTTTCATTATTTACTTGCATCAGTTTCACAATTGCTTTCAATTACAAGAATCATACATTCATAATTCTTTTTACAATGTTTCAACAAAATTTTCAAGTAAAGTATGGACGCAAATGGTTGCTGTTCCATGCCCTTGGAATTTGATCTCCATCAACAGTGGTGAGCTTGAATGTGCCGTCAAGAAGCTTCTGACCTATTACATACGGTCCTTCCCAATTTGGCCCAAACACACCTGTCGCGGTCATAATTCTTTTCAGGACTAGATCTCCAATTTCAAAGCTGCGTTGACGAACTTTGGAATTGAAATGTCTGGCTATCCTTTGCTGATGAGCTGCAACTCTGAGGTTAGCTTCATCTCTTTTTTCATCAAGGAGATCCAGCGCTTCAAGTTGTAGCTTCTCATTTTCTGCTTGATTGAAATGGATTCTTCTGTGTGAAGGGACCTCTGTTTCAACCGAGATCATTGCTTCCGATCCGTATGCTAACGAAAAAGGAGTATGCCCAGTTGCAGTTTTGTGAGTAGTTCTGTATGCCCATAGTGCAAGTGGTAGTTTATCGACCCAACCACCTTTTGCTCTTTCGAGTTGCTTTTTGATGGTTGATTTGATGATCTTGTTCACTGCTTCCACTTGCCCGTTTGCCTGCGGATGAGCTACTGCCGAAAAGCTTTTCTGGATTTTGAATCGTTTGCAAAAATCCTGGAATTCCTCGCTTTCAAACTGAGTACCATTGTCTGTGATTATTTTCTGAGGCACACCGTATCTGCAAATGATATTCTTGGTCACAAAGCTTATCATTTTCTTAGAAGTGATAGTAGCCAATGGTTCAGCTTCAGCCCATTTAGTAAAGTAATCAACTGCAACAATAGCATATTTAATCCCTGATTTAGCAGTTGGTAGCGGCCCAATGAGATCCATTCCCCAAATTGCAAATGGCCATGGACTGACCATCTGTGTGAGTTCGGTAGAAGGTGCTCTAGGAATTTTGGCAAATCTTTGGCATTTGTCACATTTTCGGGAGTAATCTGCAGCATCTCGATTAATTTCTGGCCAAAAATATCCGTATCGGAGAATTTTCTTTGCTAATGTTTGACCACCTGAATGATCACCACATTCTCCTCCATGCACCTCAGCTAGGATTGTTTTGGACTCTTCCCGGGATACACATCGCAACAATGGCATTGAGAATCCCCGTCTGTACAATCGGCCATCCTGAATTACATAGCGAGAGGCTTTCCTTAGCAGCTTTCGTCTTTCTATCGAATTCTCTGGCAGAGAACCTCTGAGTAGGTAGTCCAGTATTGGAGTCATCCATGACTCTTGTTCTTGAGATACATTCACAATCCAGTCTATATCCATCTCGTCTATACTCGGTGCTGAAAGGACTTCTACAGGGACCAATCCCAATAGTTGAGCTTCACCAGAATTTGAATACTTTGCGAGGGAATCTGCCTTCATGTTCTCTTCCCGAGGAATGTGGCTTATTGAATAGTGATCAAGTTCACATAGGAGTTCCCAAGCCTTTGACAAGTAGGAAGGCAGGTTTCCACCTTTTGCTTGAAATTCCTTCTTGACTTGGCATACAATAAGCTGAGAATCACTGAAGATCTGTAATGCTCGAATGTTTAGCTCTTTAGCGATTTTCAGTCCTGCAATAAGAGCTTCATATTCTGCTTCATTGTTTGTTGAAGGAAATTCCAATCTTAATGCATAACATAATGATCGACCTTCAGGAGTTTCAAGTACCACTCCGGCTCCAGAACAGTAGTCATTTCTTGCGCCATCAACATACATCTTCCACTGGATTGGGGAATCATTGATCGTTTCTTCCTCACCATTATCTTTCTCTGTGAATTCTGCAATGAAATCAGCTAAAGCTTGTCCGTTGATTGCTTTTCGGGGGTGATAGGTGATGTCATATTGACTGAGTTCAATGTTCCATTTTAGAAGGCGACCCGAAGTTTCAGGGCGAAATAGGACTTGCTTTAGAGGTTGATCAGTGAGTACTTTGATAGGATGAGCTTGGAAATATTACCTCAGTTTCCTTGATGCAACTAGTAGGCAATAGGCAAGTTTTTCCAACTTGGAGTAATTCAGCTCTGCCCCAGTGAGTCTTTTGCTGATATAGTAAACCGGATGTTGAATCCTTTTGTTTTCCCGTATCAGCGCTGCACTTAGAGCATGAGATGATACTGCCAAGTATATAAGAAGATCCTCACCATTGCCTGGCCTAGAAAGTATTGGAGGCGTTTCCATATGACGGATCAACTCATCGAAGGCTTTTTGGCACTCGGAAGTCCATTCAAAATTCTTCTTTCCTTTCTTCAGGGCGTCAAAGAATGGGATGCATTTATCAGTGGCTTTGGAAATGAACCGACTCAGGGCGGCGACCTTTCCGTTGAGACTCTGCAATTCCTTCTTCGTTCTAGGAGCTTTAACTTCTTTCAAGGCAGTAATTTGAGCTGGACTAGCCTCAATGCCCCTAGCACTGACGATGAAACCTAAGAACTTTCCGGACTCGACCCCAAATGTACATTTCAGAGGGTTAAGTTTCATTCTGTATTTCCGGAGGACTGCGAACATTTCTGCTAAGTGTTCAATGTGATCCGCTGCTTTCCTGGACTTCACTAACATGTCGTCGACGTAGACTTCCATAGTTTTGCCCAATTGCGGTTTGAACATAGCATTAACAAGTCTTTGGTAGGTTGCCCCTGCATTTTTCAATCCGAAGGGCATAACTCTGTAGCAATAAAGTCCAACATCTGTGATAAAGCTTGTATCCTCCTGATCCGGCTCGTGCATCATGATTTGGTTATAACCGGAGTAGGCATCCATGAAAGATAACAATTCATGTCCCGCAGTTCCGTCTACCAGTTGATCGATCCTGGGTAATGGGAAGCAATCTTTGGGGCAAGCCTTGTTTAGATCAGAAAAATCAATGCACACTCTCCATTTTCCATTAGCTTTCTTGACCAACACAAGATTTGAAACCCAATTCGGATATGTAGATTCTTTGATGAAGTTATTTTCTATGAGTCGATCAACTTCTTCTTTTAATGCTGCTGACCTTTCTGGACCTTGGGTTCTTCTTTTCTGTTTAACTGGCGTAAACTTTGGGTCAATATTCAGAGCGTGTACTGCAACTTCTGGAGATATTCCACACATATCGGCGTGAGTCCAAGCAAAGACATCCAGATTTGCTTTCAGGAAAGATATCAAGACATTCTGAATTGACACATTAAGCTGTGAACCCACATTCAACACCTTATTTGGGTCCTTCGGGTCAACAGGTACCGGAACTGTCGTTTCCACCGGTACCACTCTATTCTCCCCTGCACTGGCTTTTCTAGGATCCATTTCTTTCCGTGCCCCGCTGTGCTCGCCAGTGCAGGGTCCGCCCCGTAATTGCTACAAGGCTGGTTCTTTAATGCGGACTGGGGTTGCCACATCCTTCCCCATTTCTCTTTTTCTTGACTCTCGCAGCTCTGTCAAATAGCATTCTCGCGCAGCATTTTGATCCCCTTTTATAACTCCTACTCCATTGTCAGTAGGGAATTTAATAGTGAGGCACCACGGGGCTAGGATAGCTTTGAATGCTGCGAGTGTTGGACGGCCAAGAAAAGCATTATAAGCAGAAAACTCATCGACAATCACAAATGTTTGCTTGCGGACCACTTTCCTTTCTGCTTCCCCAAGTTCTACAAGCAGATCGATGGTCCCAATTGGTTGTTTTGGCTCCCCAGTGAAGCCAGCGATCTTCTGTGATGAGGCTTGTACATCAATCATAGGGATTTTCATCTGGTCAAATGTCTTCTTGAAGAGGATATTACATGATGCTCCGCAGTCAATGAGGACTCTTCTGACAATGGCCGGTCCAATACCAGCCGAGATGACCAAGGGATCTAGGGTAGGAGCTTCTATACCTGTGGAATCTCTAGCTCTGAAAACAATATCATCGCTGAAAGTTTTCTGTTGTTTCAGGGGCGTAGTGTCTTCTAAAACAAAGACGTCTTCTTCGGCTGGAGCATATTTCAAAGCCCTGGAATATCTCTCCATCTCACCCCAGCTCTTGCCAGCTGGGTGAGGCCCTCCTGTAATGACATTGATAACGGGCCTTCCAGATTCATGTCCCGTAGCTTTCTCACCTGTCCTAGGCTGATGAACAGGAACCTGTTGCCCCTGACTTGACGATGCAGGATTGTTGCTATTTTTCTTCACGAATTGCTGCAGTTTGTTTTCTCTTAGCAACTCTTCAATCAGATTTTTCAACTGGCGGCATTCATCAGTTTCATGACCGGGTTGATTGTGGAAGCGGCAGAATTTCCCACTCTGTATGGCTTTTTTCCCGGTTCTCAAAGGGATAGGTTTAGGGAAATCGATGGAATCTTTAGTGGCCAGGTAGATGTGCTCCGGTGTATGTGATAATGGAGTATATTCTGATGGCTTGAAGGATCGGGGCTTCTTCAGATTACCCTGTTTCTTCCCATTATTATTCTCCCTTTTTTGCCCCACCGATTCATTCTTGCGTGGAGCGACAGTGTTGTCTTCTGCTTTCTCCAACACCGTCTTTACTGGTAAAGGACGGCTTTCCAAGCGAATGAATTCATCTGCTTTTTTGTAGAACTTTTCGAGAGAGGTTGGCTCCTTCATATTTAACCATTTCCCAAATTCGCTTGACTTATCAATAGCCCTCATCAGATAAGTCAATATCATTCGTGGTTCAGCATTGTCCACCTCAGCCAGTGCTATATTAAAGCGGTTCAAGAAGGATCTGATAGACTCACCAGGATTCTGCTCTAAACTCGATAGTGACATAATGTCCTTGGCCTTCGAAGCATATAGTCTAAACTGCTCCTTGAATTTTCTGGTCAAGTCTGAATACTGATCGATAGATCGGACTGGCAACTTGGTGAACCATAGTAGAGCCACACCTTCCAGGTATACGGGGAAATATCGACATTTTATTTCGTCAGAGGCCCTGACACCTGTCATGTGCCAATCATATTTATACAAGAACTCATTCGGATCACTTGTCCCTTTGTAAGCTGGAATAGTCGGAGGGACAAACTTCCTTGGAAATTCCGCCTTCAAGATTTTTTCAGTGAACGGAGTTTTACTTGGAGCGAAACCCCATTCCTTCTCATCTTCAACCCTTTGCATACTTTCTTTCATGATCTGCCGGACCATTCCAGAAAGATATTCCTCATCATGCCGAGTTTTAGATCCACCAGCCTCAGGAACTGCCTGCTCAAAGGGACTAGTAGCCCTTTCAGGAGCATTCCTTTCACTAACATCATGAATGTTGCCAGCACAGTTCCTTTCATTACAAGCTGGTTGATTGTTTGCCCCAAGTAAATCGTTCAATTTATTCAGAATCAGAGCATTCTGGGCACTTTGAGCCTCTAATTGTGCATTTTGGGCGTTTATCTGCTGGTTTAGCCCTAGAATCACAGCATCCAACTCTGCTTTCGTAACTCCAACAGACGGAGTGGGTTGATTAGGTACAGGGGAAGCGGAGGTTCCCTCTTGAATGTTTCCAGATCTGATAGATCTACTTTTCCTTCCAGGAGCCATAATCTCAGATAGACTTCTGGTTTTTAAGGAAATTCTTTCTTCAAATCTCTGCGAAGCAATGATGACAGTTTTCCTGAGTTCAATTCTCAGTGAAAGCACCAAAAATGTTAACGCTAAAATGTGAACGCTAACACCCCGGTGTGTAAAGTGTAGTTGTGAAAGCACCACCCGATAGATCGGGAAAGAATTACAAGCAAGTAATAGCAGAAAAGCAGTAAACAACAACGATTTTATAGTGGTTCGGCTTAAGGGTATAGCCTACGTCCACTCTAAGTACTTTTATTAATAATCCCGTTACAAACTGATACAATTCTTCTCAAGTACAATACACTTCAAGTTACAAGTGATTTGGAACAAGTCTTAAGCTTCAATGTCGATTAAAGTTCTTAGATTCATGTTGAAGATGTATGGTTTCTTCGTGAATTTCTTTGATGTATTCCTCTAATCTTGGAAGCTCTAAGTGTTGATGAAGTTCTCAATGCAGCAAGGTAACGGTGTGTGAAGAGAATGTGCCAAAAGTCCCTTGAATGTTGGAGGTGGCTATGTATTTATAGGCAAGCTTGGACATGAATTCTGCGCATAAGTCCTGAGTCGTGACCGACTCAAGCTAAGTCGTCCCCGAGTCAGGCTAAGTCGTGGTTGACTTATAAAACCAACCTTTCCCCTCTTCATGGCTTATTCCTCTTCTGGATTTCATGACAAGTCTTGAGTCGTGTCCGAGTTAATTTTCCTAGGCATTGTGGCGATGGGTTACGACTCAACGATTTTGAGTCGTGGACGAGTCATGGTGAGTCACCCCATGTTAACTCAAGGCCGAACTGCTGGCTTGTTCCCAAGAGATAAGTCGTTCCCGAGTCAACTCATCATAACTCCTCTCATATTAGCATGTGTCGTACTCGACTTATCATAAGTCGTAGGTGTCCATAAGTCATGACATTCCTTAGGTCGTTCCTTAGGATGAGTCGCGAACCTGTTGAGTCGTTGAACCATGAGTCGTTGAGTCATGAGTCGCTGAGTCATGAGTCGCTGAGTCAGAAACTTCCATAAGTCGCACAACAGTTGAGTCGGAGACTAGCTGAGCCGGTCTTTGATGAGTCGGACCTAGATCATATGAGTCGGTGAGTTCCTTCTTCGGTCATTGAGTCGTACGCGAGTTAATTGTACTTGGCTTTCTGATTTGCACACTTGAACCGCTAACGACTCATGGTGAGTCGTAAATCTTCTGAGTCGCTTAATGCTTTATCTGATGAGTCGGCCCAAGCTTCAGTGGGGTTAACAGGTTCAAACTAAGAAAATTTTGACAAACACAGAATTGTTCTTCTTTCTTCAATTCTATTTCAAGTCAAGTAAATGGAAAAATATGGAATAGTAATTAAAATAGAAATGGTTTCTCATCGAATCTATTTTCTAACTAAAAAAAGAATGAGCTATTTTGGATCATTTTACACCAATATATTGTTGTTTTACTACAGCGATTTTCATACAAAATTTTCAGCAACCAATCATTAGATTTATTTAACACATACAATCAATTCATAATCAAATTGACAGCAATTCAATCAACAACCATCTAATTCAATCCAAATAACAACTAACAGTTACACACATGATTAGAGATAGTAAGTATGAGCTTTAAATAACTCACCTTTTAGCTTCCTACAACTTGCTAATATTTGCCTATGCTTTGCTACACCTTCAACTTCACCAAAAATGTCTAAAAAACAAAAAACAAAAACCAAAAACCAATCAGCAAATAATTTTAAATAAAAAGCAATCAAAATCACTCATCTATGTTTCTAAAAGATAGAGATAAGTTTTAGAATACTTACTTTTTGTTATATAACCAAAGCCCTTTGATTTGCACTAGATTTTAGTTGATTTAGATTCTAGGGTTAATGAGGAGCTAGGTTTTCTCTTACTTTCTATTTACTGAAGATGGAATGAATGTATAGGAAAAAGAATGAGAAGGGGATATTGTATTAGGCTACTTTTAGCTAGTGGGCTTAGGTTAAAAACCAATCAATTAAGATATTAAACAAAATTATTTAATAAACAAAGGCCCATACTTACTATTTTATGAAACCCAAAATTTAATACAACACGATACAAATGTAAAACTTCTTTCTCTTTTTTTTTTTACATCATTTGAAATGCTAACTATACTTTTACATTATCATTTTTTAGAATAAAATCCCAAATTCTCTTTTGTTTAAAATAAAAGATTCAAATTAACTCCATATTTTCTTTTTAACCGACATTCAAATTTTCACAATTGCAATGCTTTGCGAATATAATATTTCTTAATGATTTAGAAATGCTCATTCTGAAACAGTTTGTCTCTTATAAAGGAATACAAATTTCAGATTAGTGATTTGAATTCTTCAGTTCAAATTCTTATTCATTTTACTTCATCAACTTAAAAATAAAGGTTGTTACAAGATCCGTCCACTTAAACGGTTAAGGGGCGATCCCCGCTCTTGTACATTGTTTGATTATTTTCTAAAGAACTGGTATTGAGCATTTCGAAAAATCGACGACTGGTTTTTGGAGCGCCAGGGAAGCGGAAGAGTGTACTCATTAGAGATGACTCCAAAATCGTAACCACTTTGAAACCATACTATTCAACAAAGGAGCTTCATGATATTTTAAGATGTTGGAATTCTAGTGTGGTTGCGAGACCCATTAGGGTACGGGAATCCATGTGGGATTCTGTGATCTATTTTGATGGCGGTGCATGAGCCTAAATGCTGGACGTAGCCTCACCGGCAATAATAACTAAAACTAAAGATATGAGTCATGACCAGTAGGGTTGACAAACCCATAGGGTGTAGTCGGTTCCACCAAGACATTACTTATATTTGTTATGCATGCATGAGGCGATGCACTCGGTCTTTGCAAGACCAGTTATGTTTTCCCTATGATACATCACTAGGGATGTATGCTGCTTCGAAAGGATATATCTAATCTTTATGCAGGAGGACCGTTCTCGAAGTACCGATGACACCTCCATGGAATCATACACAATTAGCGAACACGCCTTATCGATTTTTTATTACATACCTATTATTGTTGTGATGCACACTCATAAGCATACAACTATTTGATTATTATTATTTTCACTCTTAGACATTATTATAATATCAAAGAATTTACTATAAAAACATTTTAGTCGTCGTAAGGTAAAAACCCGTCCGTATTTATGTACGGTGTGGTCTAATGAGATACTTTTGATTTCAAAGGTTTCTATAACTTTAAAATCTAGTTGAGTGTGTTTTCTTACGCTGTTTTTCCAGACTGACTCAATTGTTATTTTATTATAATGTTCGAGTCAGATCGAGCATGTTACAGATTCGTTTGAATGTTTTGGAGCTTCGGAAGATGAGCTGGAGGCCTAGAAGCGTATTCACGTATATATTTATTTTTTGTTGCATTCATTGTTGTATTTATCAACAATTGTAAGGACATGTTGTTATAATCGTCCGAGCTGAAATATGTTAGTACACTCTGATTGATATCTGTATATGCATACAATACAGTTTGTGTTGTATAAAGATTTGTTCTATATTATAGTTATTCGTTTCACTGTGAGATTCTGCGTTGTTTAGTTTTTCTCTTCTCTTCTTTCTTTCTTTTACCCCCTAACTATCTGCCTTTCCATTCAATTTGAGTGGATCTTGGGTGGTTAATTGTTCGCTTAAACTGTTTGGAAAAGTGGGTTGTTACAGTGGGAATTAATTGTTTTGTTATTATTAATTATGTTTGAACCAACGTACTAAATAAGCTTAATTTTGAGATCGAACCGTGGACAAAACCCTAATAGTCCATGATCGAAGGTTTTGTAGGTTGATCTGGTTGGACCGTTAAAACCATGAAAACTCTTTTTCAATCAACAAATGCATGATTCAAAATTGATATAGTATTATATGAATCGCACATCAAAATATGATTAAAAAACTCTAATTTAAAAACAATTTTATAAATTTTTTTTCCTATATAACATAGAAAAAAGCTTTGAGATTACGGTGTACGAGATAAAACCGATGCTTTAAAATTGTAAGCCATTAGAAGTTTTTTTTTTGAAAATTAGCTAAATTGGTCGCCAACATGAGTGGGGTGATAACTTTCTTGGTGACGGTGTATGGGCAATGCTCCGTTGACAGCGGTCGGCTCGGCCGATCAGATCGTCAGGATCTAGGAGCAGCGTCTTGTCCGAAAAATGTTATATCTTATTCGTGTTTGAATTTGAATTCAAATGACATACGATTATGACACTTGTGATCAAGTGAGCTGTATTGCAAAATTAAAATATTTAATATACATTAAACCAAATTTTAATTGTCGACGTCGGACGCGTCAGATGTGTCGGACGATAGCAGTTCTGTTTCTTCGAAAGAACCATTTGTGTGAGCCCTACCTCTGACGCATTCAATACATCGGACATTACCACAACTCCAACTGGATAAAAACTTATTAGCAACAGTATATGATCAAAAGGGAATTAGAGAAAATGACAAACTTCGAAAAAAAAATTAGGTCGAAGGACACCAAGTTTCATTTTTAGGCTGAAAGACAAATTCTAGTTATAATTAGCATTGTATTCAACTTTCACACTATAAAAAATGCTAGTTATATCTAGCATTATATTCATTTTTTTTCTAAGTTTGTCCTTATGTCTATTTTTCCGTATAATCAAATGGTACCAAGTTATCCAACTAAAATGATAATCTCCCAAGAGAAACGAGAAATAAAAGGCAAAATATATTGAACTGGAATATCCATCTATTGAACCCTGGATAAGAAGACATAATCAAATGGTTCCAGACAGACCACATCACGTTTCCAAATTTTTGTGACCTCTCCACGAAATATAGAATCATTGGACTTTTATTGCAAAGTTAAAACTCTAATATGGCGACATTTCTCCATAACTCGCCTTCATTGCATAGAGCCCTCTTCTCCAATGCTTCGTCTTATCAGGTTTGTTTCGTCTCTAGCCTCAATGTATTTACCATCTTCATTTTTATGATAGTTATAGCTCTCTAATTTGAAAATTGTGCGGCAGAGCCCTGCCCTTTTTAACGGTTTTCAACCTAGGGCCGCTTCATTGCAAGTCAAGGCAGAAACTTCATCATCTTTGCAGGAAGGTACTAATTGTAATGTATTTTACGCTTTATTTAATTTTTATCCGTAAAGCAATTTAGAAAAGGTAAACCCTTAAAAGATAGCTTATCAATCATAGCACATATATGTCAATGAAGGTGTGCAAAATGTAGAATCCTAAGGAATATTATATAGCCCTTTTCTAATTGTTAAAAATATACAATGTGTTGGTGTATATTTTCTTAAAGTTTAGGAACATTATTTCTTTTAAGTAACTCAAAATGTGGAATTGCAAGATGGGTATTTTTTTGATACCTTTGTTGAAGATATAACTTTCCCATAATCATTCCATTATCAGTCAATTAAGTACCATTTGTAAGCTAAGTTTAGATTAGCACAATTGATGTGATAAATGGTAAATTTATAAATTTTATGGTAAAACATTGGTAATCTTTTCTCAAAATAAACGATGATGACAATAACTGGGTCCATCTATAATACATGGATATTCATACATGCCTTTAAAAGCAGCAAATGATCGAATTTTGTTCAAGAATTTAGTAAAAATGATGTTAAATACATTTTATTTCTCATCGATGTATTTTATAAAATGACACGATGAAATGTATGATAAAATACCATTACAGTGTAAAACTATATCAAGCTGATTTTTCAGGCAAATGATAATTTATCGGTACCAGTGCAACAGTTACAAATTTGTCAATATCAGTGCAACAGTTACAAATTTATCAGTATACTAGCCTTTGGTATGCCGATCATTCAGTAAAAGTAATTGGATGCAACTTTTGCCTATTAGAAAAAACGACAATGGCAGCAGTATTGTTACCATAATAACCCTAAAACTATCCAAAAATGAACCTAATGAGTGCTACGAACGGTAGGAAAAGTATCATATTCTGCCACTCATGTTCTATTTAGACATGTATTATTATTTGTCAAATGGAAGTGTGAAAGGTAGGGCAAACTATATTTACCATTTTCCTGTTTTAAATCTAATCATGTTAGTTTGTATTATGCTCTATAAGTCCTGATATCATAGACAACAATTTAGAAACACTTTTTTCTCTTCCTTTTTTCATTTTACATCAGATGCATTTGTTTTTTGAGATTCTTGAAAATATTATATACTTGAGGAAATCTGCTTTTCAGATGTAACGAACAGACGCTGCGCTCTTGTTTTAGGAGTTGTTGGAACTTGTATATTGTTATCTTCGACTAATTCTAAAGCATGTAAGTATATAGACGAAATTTACAAGCATAGTTTGATTAAAAAAAAGAAATATATTTATCCATTTTAATATTCGTAGTTGAAGCAAAATCACTCTCAATCTTTAATGTTGACATGCTTGGTAATATATATACAGTTGCCATAGAGGCTAAGAAAGGGTTTCAAGCAGTTCTAGACAAGAAGGATGGATATGTTTTCCTTTATCCATTTGGTTGGCAGGTATAAAGATGTCTTACCTCACTTTTTTTTAAAATAAATAAATAACACCGTGAATTGTTAGAGCGCTATTTAATGGACGTCAATAAACATTGATGAAGTATAACCATTTGTTTAAAATTAATTTTGATCAGAAGGGGACTATATCTGGATCACCTGCTCCAGAAAATTAGAGAATCCATCCAATAAATTTATCTCAGTCCTTGTATTTTTTAAATATGTGCACTCTTGATCTCTGTTTGCCTTTCCACATCTTCATTTTTATGGATACTCTCACTCTAGCGTATCGCTATCCTAAATTTTTAAAGTGATAGGTGATCTGATTCTTGACTAAATTTATCCTTTTAGCAGTAATTTTTTATTCTTAAACCACCAGCTCACTATTTTTTTCTTGGTAATGTTGTTTCAAAATGAATTTATCTTTATACAACCATTAAACCTGAATTTTTTTCTGGTTTAATGCCTGAATTAGAAGATTCATTACTGAATATAAAATAAAGTGATTTTGATGGAAATTAATGGGATTCGAATCAGATCCAAAATCAAACCACAGTGCATCCAAAGCTTGGTCTATCAAGGAACACTTTTGGATATAGATAGTATCCGCATCCGCAGATACGGACGGATATCAGATAATTGTCACATCCGATAAGGATCGATAAACCAAGAAACGTAAATAGAAAATTTCGATTTAACATAATTTCTTTTTTCATCTCATTGATTATAAAATTGATAAATAAACTATGACGATAATAAATAGTTTTGAGTAGTTAACCTCTGTTAGATAAATATAATATAAACTACAGTTTAATTAAACAGTTAATGCATATATTTCATTGTACTATCATACACATAATGTAAACTATATTTTTGATAAAAACCCGATGGATAATTTTTGGACGCGGATTCCTTCATATCCGTGTTGATATTCTCCGTATATCAGATATTTATCTGCTTTTCAGATACTAATGAGACGGATTTTGAATTTTTCGAATATCAATTGAAGACTTAGCCAAAACCCAAATCAAATTTAAAGTCCTAGAATCGTTCGACATCACTGTTTTTGTCGTTGTGAACACAAACTTCGTAAATTGGATAATGAAGAGTTTTAACCTCTGAATGTAAGTCAAAACAATATTTCCTAGAGGAAATTGATCTATCTAATTCGCTAATGTTTGTTGAAGTTAACTATAAACATCATTATATCAGTAATCAAATAAAAAATATTTCACATGAAATAAAGAACACAAAATTTTATTTCCACTGTGCTATTTTTACTGTCTATTTGTATCAACAATCACAACAAAGTATGCTTCACTCAATCTCTTAGTTATCTTTCAAATCCCACTCGAATACAGAAGTGAAAATGCCATTTATAGTGTTTAATTCTGTTGCTAGCTTGGAAATTGCGCGTTGAATCTTCAAAGTGGCCAACGTCCTGATTTTGTGCATGACATCTACTATTTATAGTGTTTAATTCTATTTCCAGCTCGGAAAAAAGCATTTACACAGGCTGCTCATCTATAGTGCATGCCATAGATCGTGGATAAGGCAGTCCCAAAGATAGGGACATGGTCAAACTACTTTGGCTCATTCAGAGCACAAAAACAATGATCGAAAATATTCGAGTAACATTTTTTGATTAAGTAAATTAAATTTATTTATTATACAATCAACCATCATGTTTTTTTATGCAATATTTATTCGTTTGAATTCTTCTATCTTTTCGTGTTTGACTCCATGATACTATTTATTAATGTTAAGGTTGTTTTGTTGAGTCTTTTAAAGCTTTAAACTAGGGAGTTCCCTTTAAACCATTTGTAATACTTAGCCTATAGTTGTTAGATGAAAATTAGCCAACGACAATCGCTAAAATCTTCAACACCACAAACTACTTTTGAACTTAAGTTAAATAAAATTGTTGTAACATTCTAAATTTAAATCAAATAATTATCAACTCTTAAAAAAATTAGCTTTGTTTTCATTCTAATAATGCTGTAAGAAATTTATTTCCTTTCGAGTGACCTTTTCCTTCTTTCGTGAATCGACGTCCTAGAAGGCTTGCTAAATGGAAAATTAAATTGATAATGAGTGCTATCAAATATGAGGGAAATATATAAAAGCAATGAAATATAAAAAGGCAGAGCAGTTAGATGTAAGCGCATTTTGATACAAACAAAAATACCTTCACTATCTCCAAAATATTATCATTCACTTCTTTTTACTTTCAATACCGTTTTCTCGTTAGATGTAAGCTTATTTCATTCAGTACCATACGATCCCATGAGTCGAAAGTCATTATTTAAATGGTCGTAGCATCATTACGGTAATATTTACCGAAAAACAACTTCATTTTGGGTTTCGGCATTAATAAAAATATCGAAGATCGAAAAGTAGTTTTCTTTTTGTGAAACACATGAAATTTGAAAATAACTTTGAAAATCAATTTCTGTGCGACGTACATATTTACAAAGTAAGTAATTGTCAAAAATAAAATTTCAAAATCTTTTAAGATCTTTGTTCAATAATTGGGTGCTATCATATGGAAATTCGAGCATAGTGAGTGAGGCTTGAGATGCTCGACATTCCATGTTCTAGGAATGATATTATCATCGAGTCTTTTGAGTCGATAAGTACTGGGAGGAATGATAGGCTGCCCTTTCCAGTTTGGGCCGAGGTGGTCATCTTTGGTATCTCGTGTATTCGACATAACTTTCTTGAGGATTCGATCACCTTTCTCAAAGATTGGGCATCGGATCTTTTCGTTGTAATACCACGACGTTCTCTGTATTTATGCATCGGTTTTGAGGAAAATTTGTTCCCTTAACTCAAAAAGAAATCAAATGATTTTTTTAACTCATTGTTTTGTTGGGCATTATAAAATATCCTTCAATGGTTTGGAATGTTAAGTTCTACCAGGAGTATAGCCTCATGTTTAAATGTCAAAGAAAAAGGGTATGTCCTATTGGCATTCTTGTACTTGTCCTGTATGCCTAAAGTTATCGACAACAGAGTAATGGATCAACCCTTTCCACTTGCACAATACTATGTTGAATTCGCTCAAGAGTTGAAGACGCAAGGAGTTGATGACTGGATGTTAGAGGTAACAACCAAGATGTTCTCATTTGTAGTAGAATTTTGCCATATTCTTCACTCTTTATTTGTGGAACTTGACTATATATTTCTTGGTTGAATTTCTAGGAATATTATAAACGAATCAAGCTCAAAAGAGCTCCCTTTATGCATACAAATACATAGGAACATCACAAAAAAAGACGATTAATTCTTCTACACCAATACCTTATTAAAACTACAAGTTTTCATTAAATTCCAACAAAAATCGATCTGACAAAACATTGTAGCTCTTATTATTGTAATAAACCCTTGATAATAAAAAATCGAAGTGAACGTAGGCCAGAGACTAATCGAACCACTATGAAAACCTTTATGTTATTTACTGTTTTTGCAATACGTGATTTGATATTTTGCATCCTAAATTTTTTTTTTGAGTGTTGCCCAAGTTTGGACCAACATTTTTGGTGTTTCCATCGAAAAGCCCGGTGTCTACCAATGGCTCGGGATGGGGCAAAGTACAAGAAAACCATATACTAGGCAGACTTCACTCGAAGCAAGCTGATCAGGTGAGGGGGTAGGCAGGAAGCGTCCTTTAGTTCAAGTCAACAGTTAAACTTCGTGGTGAGGGAAGAAATTGAAGGAATTGTGACAACCATTCAAACAATGCTCTTGCACGATAAAATGAGATGTTGAATGGTTTTTTTCCAACGAATAGAGCAATAAAGAACAAATGAAGCTACTGGAAATCAAGATCAAAGAAGACCAGGTAGTGGAGATGTAAAGACCCGCAAATTCGTACCCCTTTTGAGCTGGCAAAATTCCACAACAATTCAGCCCAAAGCGGAACAAATGTACGAGTCCTCGGGTTTAAAGAAGAAAGAGGTAGAAGAAAAAGAAAAGAGAACAATAACAGAATCTCACATATCGCAGCGGAACAAGTATAATAGATAAATAAATATCTTTAAAATAAAGAACTATATCAGTTGTTACATTACATCACATTACATTATCAGAGTGTTACAACAACAAACAACGGAAAAGAATATAACATATACTAGTGATACGTTTCGCCATCCAGCTTGCCCCTGATCTCCACAACATCTCTTTTTCGACTTCGCTCCAGAATAATGATAACCTGACTCTATGCTGCCCGTGTGAAAAATTATGGGCACCCAGAGTTTAGAAATAGAACAATAAACTCCAGGTCAGTCGTGAGACTGGTGTGAGATCTTAATTTTTTTTTTGTTTACAAAAGGAAAACAAAAGATTTCAAAAGAAATCCGCAATGCTTTTTGCAAAATGAAACTACCATAAGGCCTCCTGCCACACACACAATGCAAACGCAGAATTGGAGGAGATTTCTCCTTATGATAGTCAAACATGCTTGATACGCAAAATCCTTTGATAATATTATTATTAGTGCATAGTGCAGAAAACATTTCGAAAGTATAATATTAATCTTATCCAGCATACCACCATTATTGTATGCCTACTATAGCTAGCATGTTCAATAGCAGGTTACCGCCATATTCCATGGCAGGATATACAACTAAAACCGTAGAGGGCGCGTATTGTTTCTTTGGATTTCCAACAAATGGTCAGGCTAAAGAACTTCCTACTGCCACATAGGTACGCCTCTGGAGGGACGTCCCGAAAACCTACCCGGATCTTTACCAAAACAAGGCCGGGTTACCTCTGTAACTAGGTAACTACTACTCGAGTATGCCATCCCCCGATCGTTTGTGACATTTATCCAAGGATCCTCAATCACAAAGCAACAACCACAAAGTATAATAAATTTGCAACATTAACATAGGTAAAATATCTGGGCTCCATACCATGATACTACCCTTTTCCAGAAGGAAATGACATACCCTCAGGGGGAGCTACCCCAAATAATCTTGCCGCTTCTTTCATGTTTTGACCATTTTCGGAGTGTGAGGTCCAACGAAGTCTCGTCCACAAAGCTACACTTTTCACAAAGTCATGCTTTGACCGACAAATGATCAGCAGCACTTCGTATGTTACGTTACCAATCTGAGAATATATCACTAATATCCATCAACTACATAACCTCTGAGCTTGTACGTCTCAGAGAAGAGTGTTAAGCTAAGAGAATAAATTCTCCGCCACCAACAGAAATGTATTTGATAGAAACCAGCTTTACATCTCAAAGTGTAACGTCAGACACACATTCATACAAGTCTGTTTCGGGATCGAACGGAACCGAAGACACTTCAAAGAAGCTCTTGCAAATTCGAATATTCACTAATTACGTCCGGAATACCAATCACAAAGGGTGGTAAAATCTCTATACCGAGCAACCCGGTGCAGAGACATTCGACAGTTAATCCTTTCGTTTTCGAAAATACCCGGTCTTCAACACCGTCTTCAAATGAAATCTCATTTCGTCATATCATTACTCGGAATGAGTTTTATGACACAAGGTTTTCTCCCAGCTAACCCGAATAATGAGCGTTTATTTTTAAAATAAGTGTTACATTCAGATTTCAAACAAATCACAACAATTTCCACTTTGATCTTTTAAATAAAAGATCCATTACAATCACAAAGGTTCGATGTGGTTTTCGGATATCCATTTGGAATCCGACCCCCGGTCGCATCAAAATTCAAATGCCATTAAAAAGGCCAATATTGATAGTCGGTTATTTAACTATCAATCAACATTCACAACAATTACCAGATTTAAATAATTTTCCCCAAATTAGTATTCTCAAAATATTTTCGCAAGATATAATCTTAACACTTCAACCATTTGAAAAACAAATTTCAAATCACTTTTCACTCGCTGAATAAGATTTCCGATATTATTTATTTCCACTGAAAGTCTGTCGAGTTCAAATACTTTAAAATACTTCAAATCACTTATTCAAGATATATACTTAGAAACATTTAGATAAAATTATTTTAAAACATTTATTTAAATATTAGTTATGAAAATATTATACCAATATCTCATATAAAACTTCAAGTCCAAACTAACTTTAAAATAAAATTAGTAGATAGGGTATAACTATTTTTAAGTAACCATTTTCTAAACAAATATCAATTTAATCTTTAAAATAATCCCTTCTATAATTAATTAAATAAATCTTTACTTTAAAGATTTAAAACAACTTCCATTAACAATTCCTCCAACAATATTCTTTTAAAACCAAATCTAGAACTTTTAATTTTTATTCAAAAGCTACTTTGAAAATATACTCGGCTTTACAGGGGAGAATTCACTTTCCATTACAAAATGGTCCATATAAAATCAATTAATAAATTCTTTTCGATTTATTTTAAATCTACACTTCTAATCCGCATATTTCTTTCCACACTTAAAAATAAATCGATATTTATTTTTAAAACAAATTCCTCTTTCCTTTATAAATTTTCGTTGTGAATTTAGATTTTCAAATATCCGCTAATATACGATTTTCAAATCGTTTTTCAAATATTCATTTTCAATACCAAATCAAATTTTCATTTGATTTCCAAATTTATTTTCAAACACCAAATCAATTTCCGAATTTATTTTTAAAATAAATTCCTTTATCTTTTCCAAATTATTTAAAACCCATATTTTTAAAATAAATTCTTCACCTTTTGAATATTATTACTTGAAATCCATTTCTCAAACTTTTTTTCATATTTTGGAATTTTATTCAATAGGATTTCACTGTAGATTTTCTACCTAAATTTAAAGATCCAATTTTATTTATTTCTGGTATCCTACGATACCAAAAATATATTCGGCTAAATTTTAGTCTTC
Organism: Allium cepa; assembly: GCA_030765085.1. Taxonomy (NCBI): domain Eukaryota; kingdom Viridiplantae; phylum Streptophyta; class Magnoliopsida; order Asparagales; family Amaryllidaceae; genus Allium; species Allium cepa. The sequence continues at coordinate 376,055,707 of CM060942.1, read as the reverse complement.
AATGATTTCAATCACAATATAATTACATAAAGATTATCAACACACAACATATGAAACAAATTCAATATTTGAGGAATCCAGTTGGACCTCTCCAACCTGTTTCCCTGCATCCACAGATGTTAGCACAACAATTAAATAACAATTCCACTTCGAGATGGAATATCGCGGTACATGAGATTTATAAAATATCATCCGCTATTATGCGGCGCATAGGGTCTCATCCGCTATATAGTGCGAGAAATCAACAACTCCAAATACATATATAATACCAATTCCACTTCGAGGTGGAATATCGTAGTATATGGGTTTAAATATAATATCATCCGCTATTATGCGGCGTATATGGTCTATTTCAATACAACTGATAATAGATTATCATCTAAGCACACAATCAACAATTTAAATTTAACTATTTAAAATCAACTGGAAATTCCAATTTAAACTTGAGTGAGAAGATCTCACTTTTTATTATGCATGCAGTCCAATTTCTTTCCAGCTTTAGACCTTGTATAAATAATTATATAAAATTTCATTAATACTCGAACTAATCGAATAATTTATTCCCTTTTAAATAATTTTAATTAACTAACAATTTGATTTAAAACTAATTTCCCTTTTTATTTAAAATCTTTGTTTAACCAAAAATTAAATTTAAAACTAAATTCCCTTAAATAAATTATTTTCAATGACTAAAATAATTAAACAAATTAATCTCCATCGTACGGGCATTTAAAAAATTAAACTAGTAAGTTAGAAATGTGCACATACATATTTTTTTTCTTTTTTTACTGTATACTTCTACATATATATGTGCTTTTTTTTAAAAAAAGTTTAAACTAGAAAAAGAACAAATTTGTTTTATCTTTTCTGTAAATATTTATATACATATTTAAAATTTAAAATCGAAGAATAAATCTTTCATATACCTTAGAGCCATCGAGAAGACGTGTTTGTTGCACGGCGTCTTGAACAACACAGCAATGTTGCTGCCCCAAAATCACCGCGAACCCTCGCGTCTCCATGGTGATCGTGTCGCAATACCTGAAACTCCTCATCGCTATTGTCGCCGAGCAATTCCAAACTCAACCTCGAAATGCGTCAGCAACCACTGAGACGCGACCCCACATTTCGACGACACCAACAACTCGAGTTCAAAACTGTAGCTTAGCCGCACTGCGCTCCACGACTGCGACCATCATGCGAAATCGTCTCCTCGCGCTCGCCGTGATGCCTTTTCCCTAGCCGTGGTCGATCACCAAACGCGATGCGTAACCCTGGACTTCAAAAGGCCACCGCTACTTCCGAAACCCTTTTGTTATTTATTTATTTTTCTTTCTTTTAATCGCTGGCAATTTGATTTCGAAATTTAATAAAGGAACGCGACAATTCCATTTTTTTCGATCTGCTTTTGAAATGATTTTTTTGCGTGAGATTTGTAAAAGAAATAGGGAGACAAGGATGAGATGTTGGCGTATGAAGGAAGGCTGCAGTGCTTCAGAGGTGTAGAGAAAAAGTTTTGATGTGAGGGAATTTTCAACTTAAGTTGACCAAGATAAAATATAGTTTAAATTTAAATTTAAATTCAAATTGTCCCGATTAATGCAGCTTAAAATCGCGAACCTCTATCGAGGCGTGCCGTCAGGGGTTTATAATATTATACCCCCATTCTGAACGCAATGGAAAAGGTTTCGAGTCCTAATTCGATCGCATGTAGAAGATAGCTTTTTGGATCCAGTATTTTATTGAATTCGATATTAATTCCAATGCGTTTACTTATCGTACGACCAAACGACAACTCCGAATGCTACGAAAATTGAAATCCGATAATAATACAATATTACGGATGTAATGAAACTGGTTTCGTCGAATTCCGAGACTGTGCCTCGGAAGGCTATTTTTAAATATCGATTTAAACAATAAAATTTCAAAACTGAATAAAGTATTTCCAAATCAAATTCTAAAGCTTCCATTAACATCAGTATTATCAATATAAATTTTCTAAGCCATCAAATTATTTTTAACAAGCTAAAAATTGAAAATTCAAAATTTTCCAATCATTACTAAATCAAATTCAATAATTTAATTGTCAAATTCATATTTATATTCGAAATTCAAGTTAAACTAACCTCCAAATATTTAAAATCAATTAAATATTTCATTTCAAATGCTAAAAATTCTGGGTCGTCACAGGAGATGATGAACAAGAGGCTCGGTGGTATGAGATTGAACCTTTAACACAACACGACCCTGGGTTGGCATCGTCGATCGGTAGCGATAGACTCTCGGAATCGATACTGACCCATCCAAGCCACCGTGAAGGAATGAGCCAGGTATCAACTCAAGAGCATTGCATGGGAGTTGGAACTCATAATTTGAATCTGAATTCGGTAGCGTATGTGGATGGATTAGGAGGTCCTTGTATAGTTGATTCAAGGGACATGTGGCATGGTGAATCCTACAATCAGGGATGTTTTGAACCCCCTAAATGGAGGCAGGCCGCACAGTTGAACTGATAAGATTACATTTCGCGGATAAGGCTCGCATATGAGATGGAAAATATAGCCGGAACTCATTCATATCACACATCTGATATGCAAGGAACCCACTTAATTTAACCACCAACATCAAAGTCACACATGAGGAGAATTGATCTTACAGTGCATTTGATGAGATGCATTTGACATATAAGAGTACTAAGAGCTACAGAGAAAGTAATGGGTCATTGCTTACCATTGTACTTGATTGATTGGATAACCATATGGTTTTGCCAACTTAATAATGGATCCATTAGCTCATGGAATGAGCTAGTTAAAAAGCTCAATCCTGGTCAGGGTTCATATAATTAGGCCGAAGATTGTGATTTCATTCTTTGATATAAAATTAAAGGACAAGTCTTTGCGAAGTTACTTGACTTAGTTTAGTGTGATACCCGCTGATGTATGTAAATCCATCATGTTGATAGTGCATGTAACAATCATTGTGGGAGTCACCAGCAAAACCGAAACCGAATTCTTATGGCCCTTAACCAAGGAGCCAACGTTGGATATAACAGATTTGTACCATCAGGCATATAAATACTTGCATTTGGAAGATATGCTGAAGTCGAACTGTTAACGTTAATGTTGTAAGGGTGAAGGATCATCTAAGAGAAACATTGGAATGGATAAAGGAAAGATAGATGAGGGATTTATAGCGCAAAATCGTCTAAAGAGTGAACTGAAGTCTTCTTCGCATACTAATTTAATGGACACTGCAAAGAGGATTTACTTGGCAACAATATGAGATATTTAATCCAGTAAACTCTAGAAGAGGGAACCCATAGGGTGAGAGAGGAGATCTATAATTCTTTTTGCATGTTTCATGATTTGGATGGCCACGATACTAGCGAGTGCTAACACTATAGGGATATAATAGAAGAGCAGATTTAGAGCAATCGATTGCAACAATATTTGAAAAACCTAGCATTGGCGAGACATAATCCTACGATGGTAACATAATCAAAACAAATGAATTCCAGATTACCTTTTTGATTATTTAATTTATAAGTCCTAAAAGTTGTCTTCGGTCTACTTGCATACATGCGCCATCTTGATGGATCTCATAGGCATGCTCCGAGGAGAGATCCTAGAGCGACTCTTGATAGAATTATAAGTTTAAGTTTTTTTATAGAGAGTTTAAATTTGATGTTATAATACTTCATGAACAACTTTACTTGTAGTATTGTTGGATCCATTAATTGTATCCCTAAAATGATATGGTAGATAAAACGACCATGATTTTGGCATTGCTACGATATATTGTTAGGATTAGGTTATGCTTATATGTTAGATAACAAATGATAAATTATGGTTCCCCTAACAGAAGAGATATAGCGATGAACTTTTGAATACGAGTCCCTTATTAGTAAGTGAATGGACGAATTTGTATAGGATAGCGGATCCCTTCACTAAATAGTGACTTGGCGGACCCTTCCAGATTATTGAGTCCTCTGACTGGTGAATGAGTGGATGGACGTGATATTGATTTACAATAATCATATCCGTAGATATGATTAAACTTAAAACTATGATCGCTTCTTGATTTACCATGACTTGAAATGATATGCTAAAAATTGAATAAATATTAGGTGCCAATGCCTTGATTCAATTGACTCTCTTATAAGGGTATTTCGAGAAATACTCATGCTCCATATGTGGGCATTATCTCAATCCAATATATTGATAAATGGTGAACAACCACTTGATACATGGTTGATACAATAATGATTCGGTTGGACATGCATATAATGGATGTTGGGAAATGCTAAACAATTTATAAGTTATGTTCCAACTAGGGAAATACCCTAGCATGACACGTTATAAATGACATACGATGAACTGATGCACTATTATATGATAGGAAGTACGTTTAACCCATGATAATATGATAACTAACACTTAAACAATGACACGTATTCTTGACCATATTTAGTTGAGAGCAACCTTTGGTTTGCATGTGAAACAATGGATACACTACAACAGATTTGGTAGATGAATAGAGAGCTTTGCTAACAATTTGACTATATATGTATATTTTCTTAATCAAACCATGCTTTGTATCCACAAAACATGGTTTGAGAGTTGACAACTGTTACTAAAAATTTTCTACAATTTTAGAGTTGAATCAAGCCAGTGACAACATGTCCATAATGAAAAAGGATGAACATTGGTTAAAATCTTTTCCTAATCCGAGTTACTTCGACGGAGACATCACAATTGGAAGATGGATTGTCTATTTCTCGATTGGGACCATATTGGAGAAACTCTTAGATATTCAAAAAACAAGGCAATAGAGTATGATAGAATGTTTTATATAATGACAATATGAATTGTTCAAACCGCATGTGAATTTGAATTGATATGAAAATGTTATGGATCAGTCGTTATTTTTCTCTCTATACCGTTCTTATCGATTAACAAATAAGGATGTTGCCTTGTACATGCATATTAGATATTCAACAAACGGAGGAACTAAATGTGCATGAGTTTTCCTTGTGACCATACAAATGCAATGGTCCAAAATTCATTTGAATCCAAGCTAAAACGGAGAAGGTATAGGTGTGGTGGATCAACTTCTTTCACTTACACGATATTATGTTGAATTCGTAAAGAGTTCATGCAAAGAGTTTTCATACTCGGATGTTAGAAAGTTCCCAAGAAAAGTTCTAAAGGAGTACAAATAAGTGGCAGAAGGTTGCTATATGGTATGAAGTAGGACAACAATGTAAAAATGAAGAATATCGACCAAGTTTATTGATCGACTCCGATTGGTAGGCAGTCGACTGCACCGATCGGTAGGCAGTCGACCCACACCGATGGCAAGCAGTCGATTGATACCGATCGATAGACAGTCGATCGGTATCGATTGATGTATTCTCAGTCACACAGTATGAGTCAGTCTTGCTCTATTATTCAGTCTTTTTTAGATCTTGATTGAATATTTTTGATACATTTTTTGGAGTGGAAATTAGCCACAAGTGTCTCTTTGGCAAGTGGAATTAGTTTGTAGGACAGACAATTGAAATAATTATTTTCAAGGACAAAACATGAAATAATTAGTTTGTAGGGCCTAAAAACCTATGAAATTATGTCCTTGAAAGTAATTGGACAGCTGACTTTATCCTTGAAAGTAATTATTCTGCTGAATTTGTCCTAGAAACTAATTGAATTGCAAAGTTTGTCTTTTTGGTGAAATGCCCATTTTTTGAAGATATTTTCAGCGGATCAAGACTCAAAATAGCTTCGTTTACGCCGATAAATACAGGAGGACATCATCAAAGAAGTGGATCGATTTTTCTACGTCGAAACTCTACTAAAACTCCAATTTTACACCAAATTCCACCCAAAACATGACGAACTAGGCCTGAAATCGTTGTTGCTCCTATTACTGGGATAAAACCTCAATAATAAAAGATTGAAGTGGACATAGGACAAAGGTTAGCCGAATCACTATAAAGTCTTATGTATTATTTATTATTTATGCAATTTAGATATGATATCTAGCATCTTAAAACAAAATTTTGGATGTTGGCCAATTTTCGGACCAACGAGTAACAACAAAAGTCTTGTGAAGCTCATATTCGTCTTCTTTCTCTTTTGACAAGGCTCTTTTCCCTAAATTCTTATCAAAACATCTCGACTCTTCGATTATAGTAAGAACTAAAGAGGTTTTAACAACTGAAATACTTTCCTAAGAACCTTTTTTAGCCTTCGATTTGTCTAATTATTGTTGAGTGTTTTTCATAAAAATGAGAAGCAACTTTTGAAGATCAACATAGGAATATTCCAATGCAGCAACAACATTAATGGTATCTTCAACTTGGCAGAACATTGTCAACCTTTGTAAAAACAACCCTATCCTCCCGTTTAATAACCAGGGATTGTTGAATACCTTTCTCTATACTTGATTTGGTAGAGTTCATAGCGACAAATCAACAACGTGCCAAAAGAAGTAGACAACAACAGTGAACAAGAATCAAAGAAAGAGACGATTCTCTTTCTGGAACCAAACGCGTTAGTGTAGTTTTATGCAATAACAACACCAGAACGCTCAAAAGTAAGTTCTGAGGTTGAAAGCGGAGTCTTCGAGTTTACAGATAAACTCAAGACTAAGGGACCAAGATTCGATTGAAGAAACAAAGTAAATACCAAAAGTAACTAATAAAAGACATGAGATTTATAGTGCTTCGAGGGTTTCCCTCAAGATTTAAGATCTCAGATTTGGTTTCTTCTTTTATAATTTTAGGAATTTTGATCTAATTCGTAAAATTTGAGAATTTCTGTTCACATTTTGGTTTAGGATTTCTTTATTTTTATAATTACACATATATTTGTTTAATTAATTGAAATAAGATGTATAATCTATCTTCAATTGGAAAATAAGATATAAATGAACAATATCGATTAGTTATAAATATTTACAATGCTAAGAAATATTTACTATTTTGTAATTAACTTTTCTACTTACGTTATACTCATATTTACTCTTTTTTTGATCTTCTTTTATATAATTTGAATTTCAGTAGTTTTTATTTATTGAATTGAAGTTTCGATTTGGTTTCATTTCGGTTCCTGCCGAAACCAGAATGAAACAACTTGAATCTCGGTGTTCAGTCGAAAGCTCGAACCATGGTTTCTCGACATCCATCGTTAGCCGTGACATTTTGTTACTTGACTTTTGGCCGGGGGATTGAAATTGTCTAGTCTACCATTTTTATATCTCGTTACAAAGTTTGATTTGATTATTTTGAGGAAATAAAACATGAGGATTGTACCTGCCAGAACTTCATTGTTTAATAGCGTCAATCCTTTTCTTGACGGAGGGTGGTAGTTTCAGATTGCTTGTTTGGTAGCTTGAAGGGCTTTGATTGAGACATTTGTCGTAATCTAGTGGCGCACTAATTGTGCAAACTTATGACGTGTTACTTTGTTTGACATATCTGCTAAGTCACAACAAGTTGGATCTCAATACCAAAACTAATTTCAAGATTTACACAAATTTTACCAGCTGCATCTCAATATAAGAAGAGTCACTAAAAATATTTTGAGGGAAACCGGTATTTATTTCAATGAGATTCGAAAATTCAACTTTGAGGCCAAAAATTCATGAACCATAACTATTTTATTCGCTATTTTTTTTAATTTGTCATTTGCAAGAGGACTTTATTGTAGATTGAAAAATTATTTAAAGAGAAAGAGAAGAAAAAAGGGAATTAAAATTTAATATCGATTAAGAGAAACTTGTGAGTAAATCTCTCAATTTATCTCTCTTATCCATGACGGGATGTTCTTTTCCTATCATACCTTAATATGATAAATATTGTTATTATTTGATTAATTTTCAAATTAGAAAACGACCATATTCAATAAGGTAGAGATTTGATTGTGATTTCATGTTGGTTTGATTTGTTACAGAATTAAGAAAACTTTAGTATAAGTACTTTGATTAAGTTTGATAAGAGAAGTTTACTTTATAAAAAACCTATTTTATGTGTAGTTTGATTTTGGATCATGAAATAATTCAAATCAATTGAAAGTGGAATTTGACGATTTAGAGTAGAAATAACGAAATAGCAAATCAAGTGAAAAATATTATTAAGGTAGTAATTATAAATATTATTATGCATGCAAATCAATTTTAAAGATGATATATGTCTGAAGATATTCTGGAAATGAACTTTATGATCCAATATGTAAATCCGAGATGGACGCTCAAGATGCACTCGTCTCGTTCGAGATCTCCCTCGATACGAGATTATGTCTCTAGAATTTCGAAATGAAACGTGACTGAAATCTGAGATTTAAAACCTTACTTATGATAAAACAAATCAATGTTGGTAGTAAAGTTGACTCCTAGTTAGGAGCATACTTTAGACTTTATTGTATCCTCGATGGATATATTCATGATAACTCATGAGCAGAGGTGACATTGATGACTAGTTTGTCTATGCAAGGTTACAATTTATAAATTGTTTTTTGAACAATACCTATTCTAGCCACTAAAATTTATACGTGTATGCCACTTCTCTATCGGTTTTCTCATCAGTACTAGGTTTGTCATCTAACTCGGGTAATGCGATTCTTGAATACATAGATTATTCGTAGTTGTTTGAACTTTTTTTGTCCAAGCCTCATATCGTCAATGTTGAGGAGCCTCCACTTTTACCTGATAGATCACACTCCAAAATTTAAGTTGAGGAAATGATTAATAACCAATAGGCTAGTATGAATGTGTCCAATAAAACACGCCCTGGTTATTCTTTACCAATTAATATTTAAGTTTGGGGCTTAAATTCTAACTGATCTTGACGACCTTCGAGGGGCCATCAATATCCTATTGCACTTCCTCTAGCACATCAAATAGCTCAGATTCAACCCTTTCATCTCCTGCACCAGGACCAATACCACCTTTGTTAACTTTTTCGTCGAATTTCCTTTTGAGACCTCTACAACATAACTTTATTTGATCTTTCTAATTTCTCAGGATCTTCCTTTTCATGGTCATCCAAATTACGTGAGTAGCTAGGTTCATTCTTAATGTTGTAATTGACAACATGATCAGATTTTACTTCATTCATTACGCTTGAGTGTAAAACCTACACCTCATCCACTTCACATGATTCTTTAATCTCTCACATAGAATGATCGTCATTACTTAGTAGTGCTGAAAGATCCATTGTAGCTTCCATATATTTTCTTATCATCTTATCACTCCTGGTTTGGATGTTCACTTCCCAATGAAAATACCAAAATATTAATCGGTCTTTTTGATCAACGTCCATGGTAATGTATAAGGAAAATGTTTAGTTCATGAAAGCACCATTATGTACGGATAACTTAACTATATATAAAATTAATAGTTAGTTTAAGAGTGCCGAGGCCATTTTTTCAAGGGATTCTTTGTAAGCTGTTAGTTTTTCGAGGATATTCTTCATAAATATCCCAAACATGTACATACCGTCAATTGCAATCAAGCAAGAAATCCAAGCAACAAAGCAAAATAAGTTTGATAGGAGCTGCACTAAGAGATTGTAAATGGCGATAGTAATAAGAGTGTAAAAGATACGAGAGTGATGGAAGTTTAAGAGTGTAGAAGTTTACCCTTGGTTACATCTTTAGCCAGCTAATTATCTTTCGTGTTTCTCTCACGTAGGATGATACACTGCCAATAGTCATTGGTAATCAGTCTTCTGTATTTTTTTATTTAAAAGGTTTATGCATAAAGATTTGCTCTTCTTAAACCCGATCCATAGTTTACAAGTGTAAGCGGCTCATCAGCTTGTGATTTCAAATTTCCGAACATTCATCTTTGTTGTAGCTAATCTAATCGAATATGATCCAGTGTTTTTACATGTCTTCCCCTTGTTTCTCCAAAAGAATGATAAACATAAAATCATGGGGTTATCGCTGAAAACAGATGCTCCTTTAGTGAGTTAAGAACTGAGTTAACAAGCATAAGTCTTCCCGTCAAGGACCATGCTCAAATGACAAATGCTATGATGCTTTAGACTGAGGTTCAAGAGGACATATGTTCGAATCCCAGGGACAACATAATGAATGTTCTGTTTGAACACTCTTATTTAAAAAAATCACAAGTCTCCATTTGGTAAGTGCGAGAGGAAATCCGACCACATATCATGTTTCACAGCTTGTTTGTTAACTTGTCGTGGAAAGAATTCCTTTTCCTTCTAGGTACACTTAAATCCTTATAAGGGATAAGGTCTATTGTCTGAACTCTGTGGCATTGCCTATCCAGTCATTTTGGCTCAGAAGAGTTTTGTTTGATGCTAGGAACTAGCTAATATTTCAGTCACAATAGTCAAACATATATCTCGATTCCCTTTTTGTTTTCCTAGCATCGATTTTGTTTTGAACCGTTTGTAGATGATGAATAAATAAATACAGGAAGTATCAATTCAAGGGCAAGACAAAGTGTTCAAAGATGTGATCGAACCATTGGAAAGCGTGAGCGTAAATTTGATCGAGACAAATAAGCAGGATATCAGAGAACTGGGATCTCCAAAGGAGGTATAGATAAATACTCCTGTTGTAAGTGTGATGTTGAATATGTTTTAATACATTAATGATGCCTTCAAAATATATACCAATGATACACAATCAATCGTTGTTTATGTATACTACCTGGCTTAGGTTGCTGAAGCATTAATCAAGAAAGTATTGGCTCCTCCCTCTCAGAAAACAAAACTAATTGATGCATCTGAGGTTAGACAAAATTCATATTCCAAATTTACTAATTTTCCATTATTGCGTATATATTTCAGCTTCATCTTTAATTAGAAATAAGTTTGTTAGGCGATATTTTTTAACACTAATGCTAGACGGTAAGTATTATGGATAAATATGGAGTAAATCAATTTTCTTGTCCAAAAGCATTACTTATTTGCAATCATCTCCAGCATCATGAAATAATAGAGTTCACATATTTATCTCAATATCCTAGATCACTCTTATACACAAACATGTATAAGGGGCCGGTTATTTGGACAGAAAATAAAACACAATGGGTGACACAATAGACCTGAGCCGTTAGATATAGTTGACTTCATAGATAGGGTTGAATTAATGGGGCAATTTAATGGTTGAGTTTTATTGTGTCACCAATTGTGTTCACATTTCGTATCCATATAGATTATCCCCTACACATACACACAAACATAAACACACACATATCTACATATGTATGTATATGTGTGTGTATGTGTGTGTGCATGTATGTATATGTAGGGTCGATAGCCCCTTTTATTTAGCACCATTTGTAGTCCTCTGATATCGGAAACAAATTTATGTTTAAATATTTGATCCATGTGACATGAGAGAGAAAGAACACACATACATATGTACACACACATACATATATAGACATACACATACATACACATACACAGACATACACACACATACACATACACACACATACACATACACACACACACACACACACACATACACATACACACACACACACATACATATATACATACACATACACATACATACACATACATATATACATACACATACACATACATACACATACATATACACATACACATACATACACATACACATACACATACACATACACATACACATACACATACATACACATACACATACATATATACATACCTATACATATATACATATACATATACATACGTATACATACATATACATATACATACGTATACATACGTATACATATACATACATATACATACGTATACACATACACATATACATATACATATACATATACATACATATACATATACATATACATACAGATACATACGTATACATACATATACTTATACATACATATACATATACATACATATACATATACTTACATATACATATACATATACATACACATACACATACATATACATACACATACACATACAGATACATATACATACAGATACATATACATACAGATACATATACTTACACATACATATACATATACTTACACATACATATACATATACATATACATACATATACATATACTTACATATACATATACATAGACATACATATACATACATATACATACATATATATATACTTACATATACATAGACATACATATACATATATATACATATAACACATATTACTAACTTGTTTTCTTTGTCAGCATGAAGTAGATGGGAAAGTGTACTACTCCTTCGAGTTCATTGCTAAGGCTCCAAATTTTACTAGACATGCTCTTGGCACAGTATGCATTGGAAACGGTATGTTTAGTTAAGTTTATAGACATTCTAAAACCTACACGAGCTGCTGATACTTGGCATATTTCACCCTTTTTCCTAGTTTAAAGAGAATTTGTGTACAAATACATATTTACAGTTGTCATCTATGTGAGTATATATCCAGCACGTATCATGGCCAATGCATGTGTCTTGACAGTATATAGTTAGGAGAGTAAAAATCACTACGTCAATGATAAGGGAGAACTGGAGAATGTTAATTTAATCACAAAGTTGTCGAGCTTTTATTTCAGTGATATATGCTTAAAAATGCAGGTAAATTTTACACATTGACAACAGGATCTAACGAAAGACGGTGGGAAAAGATGAAAGATAAACTCCATGCTGTTATCGACTCATTCAAACTCTCTACTGTTTGAGCTTTCTGTTTAATTTTTGCTTATCTGAATTTGGCTTTTTACACTTTTAAGTTGTACATGATGCATGTTCTTATTGATGAAATTTAATAGCAAGAGGGAAACAGAGGTCATTTTTTCTAACTACTATTCCATATTACTTCAATCTGGATTTTCAAGGAAAAAAAGGGAAAGTCTTTAATACTGTATTTTTGATATGCATTACGTTTGACTGTTTGAGGTGGCTTGTATAAGAAATGTTCTACATGAATTTTACAAGTATAATTGTTTGTCTATCGTTTCAGTTTAAGGCATTATATCATTCTTATTTATTTACTTATTACTGGAAAGATCGTACTTGTCTTCATGTCAGTATGGATCTTGATTTTTACCCTGGAAGTATACATCTCTTTTACAACTTTGTTACTTATGGTTCGTTTGGATCGGTTTATATAAGTCATTTTTTCTTCTGCTGCTTTTTGGAAGTAAACCATTTCAATTTGGCTTTCAAATAAAAAAAAAACGACTTATTTAAATCGATCCAAACAAACACTTAATGATGAGAAAAATGACAGCAATATTGATACGACCTCTAACATCTCATCCCTTTGAACAAAGATTAAAAACCTTCTTTTACCATCAACAAGAAATACCAATAGTCCCTATAGGGATATGTTGTTCTGGAAGGTTAGGCTTATGTGAGGATTACCCAAGTTGTTTGTTATTACCGACAACCATTTCAACCAACACTAATCATCCAACGAGAACAAATAGAAAAGTAGAGAACGCAAAGATTAAGCATGATTTGACAAATAGCTTGCATTTGCAGATCTAACAACTATATTTTATTTCCTTCCACTTGTAAAATCACAAGAGATCACCAAAGAATTGCCTTCGAACTTGGTTTCACTCAAAAATCTCTCTAATTTAATTTGACTCTATAAATTAAGAATTGGTTACAAGAGGATAATTGGTTGATTTCTCCCCATTTTTTTGGGTTTTGTTTGGATGTTTTCTTTTGCATGTGACAATGGGTTACGAGGATATATTTATAACAATCTTTTATCAAAAGAAATGAAATGTTGAAATACATGGTAATCTTTGAAATATGGCAAGTTTCATATTTGAACCGCATAATTCTAAAATTCCACGTCGATTAAAATACCACCTCTTTGAATCACTACGTCCCAATTAGTTGTTGGTCTGCATCAGTGGGGCGTAAGCTCTATTTGAAGAGCTATACGTTTTTGGGCGAAACTGCCGTCCAAACTAAACTTCCACTTCACATTCTTGCCCAAGCATAAGAAAGAGATCAATGGTTGAATGCTGGAATTCATCATCCTATCCGATGTAGGGATAAACCTGTAGATATCAAGTTGGGAGAGTCCAATGTAGAAATTACTGCATGTTTCACCTTCTCTATTCCATATCGAGAGAGGACATTCACAATATTATCTACTATATCTTCTTCTCAAGAATTTTGCTCGACTTTTCAAATCTACACCGTCAATGTAACGACCCGCAAATCCGTACCCCTTGAGTCAACTCTATTTTACAACAATCAACTCAAGTTGTACAGAAATACGAACCATTGGGTTTAAGAAGAAGAGGTAGAAGAAGAGAAAACAAAATCAACATCAGAATCTAACCATCGCAGCGGAATAAAATATAATAGATAATAAATAATCTTTACTCAATCAAATATATCTCTGTTTCTATATTACATCAATCTGAGTACACCAATCACAACTCGACATCAACATCATACAAATGGATACATAACAACTCAACACAGCGAAATATGTACATATATACAAGTACGGGAGTACGTATCGCCATCCTGCTCGTCTCCTGAGCTCCACAACATCCTATCATGTATTCTATAATACTCGGTCTGACCCGAGCATTACAGTTAAATAACACCCAAGTCAGTCTGGAATACCAGCGTGAGAAAATCACACCCAATTGATTATTAAAGTTTCAAAAATCATTTGAAAACAAAAGCATCTCGTAAGACCACGCCACAAATAAACATGTCGGGTTTTTACCTTACGATAGCTAAAACAATTTTTATTAAAGTCCTTTGTTATAATACTGTCTATAGAAAGTAAAATAGAATCTAGCTGAAATGCTTGCATCTCACGTTTCAGCAATAGTTGGGGACAATCAAAACCGTACGGACGCGTATGGAAAATGGATTCCAACTAATGGCTAGGCACTGGGGTACCACCTATCACAGTACCTGGTCTAGATTAGCGTACCGAGGAGCCACCCTAACTCTCCTGCAACACAAGACCGGAACCATCCCTTACTGGACAGTCCCGAGCAAGATCACCCCGCGGTTGGGATTAGCAACCGCCCACTAAGCCGAAATAAAAGGGACATCTAGACAGGGATGACCTCACCCTCCAGTGGGGGCTACCCACGAAGCCTTGCTGCATAACCCCTGATTTTCAGCCATTTCCATTTGATGAGGTTTGAGGCTAAACGTTACCTTTATAGAATATATCCCTTAGAATGCCCATCGTCCACCTGACGATGTTTCGCAAGCATTCATTCATACAAGTCCGTCCCGGGTTCGAACGGAACCGAAGGTACTATTCCTACTACATCCATTTTGGAAATATCCTCAGGATTAGTAGCGACTAGCCCTTGCACTTCACTGCTCCATCTTCGACTCCGAACACGTTTTACGAAACGTACAAACCGGATCGAAGTGGTTTTCGAGAATAAATCTCGATCCCGGTCTCTTCGAAACGATCAACGCATTGTCCAATGTTGATAGTCGGTTATTTAACTGTCAATTTCTATTCACAAACATCCATCAAACAATAAATAATTTTCCAAATTATTTATTTATCTCAAATATCTTTACAAGATATATTTCTAGTTTCAAATCCCTTTGATAACAGTTTCAAACCATACTTCCTTTTCCAGAATAAACTTTCCCAAATATTTTCTATCTCCTCTAGAATCACCAAGCACAAAACTAGATTTTTAAATTAATTTACAACACTTTTATTGTAAGATATACTTAACATTTTATATAGGAAATTTTGCTTTAATACTTAATTTTGAAATAATACCCTAGAAACAATTAAAATAAGTTTACTCTATAAATATAACTAGATTTTCTTCTTTAAACACAATATCAAATCATTCTTTAAATAATTATTAGAATAATAGATTTAACAAAACTCTTACTTTGGAATTTACTTTTAAACATTTAAGCTAAGACCACTTCAATAATTGGTTAAAGGTATATACTATATGAATGCTTAAAAATAAGATTACTTTATGAAATGTAAACTAGGTTCTCACTCTTTAAAACAAAACACTAAGTTACCATTTTAAACAATTACTACGATAATAGGTTTGAAAATATTTACTTTAGAATCTAAAAGATTAGAAATAATAAATTTCCTAAAACATGCTTTTTGAAACAACATTAAAGCTTTTACTTATATTTAAAAATTAACTTTGAACGTACTTGGCTATCTAGAGAAATATACTTCTCTTCACAATCTTCTTTTAAATTTCAATTTCAAACACTCGAACCAATTTCCAAATTGATTTCCTATTTATTCCCTTTTTATTCAGAATCTATTAATTTCAGATTTCTTTTCTTAATTATGATTTAAAGACACTTTAACTAAAAATTCCAATTTTTTAGATTTCTCAATTACTTCCTTATCCTTTTAAATAAATTTAAACTTTGAATTTTAAGATAATTCTTTATTTCTTTTATTGATATAACTGAAGTTTACAATTCATCAATTTCATTTTATTCAAAATTCTTTTCTCTTCATTCTCTAAGTCATTTATTATTATTTTCATATTACTTCTATTTCTTTCCAATTCATTCTTAATTTATTCAAACTTTCTATAATTAGTTCGCTTACAAATTTACTTCCTTTTAATTTCTTTTCAACAATCCAATTCATATATTTTGGTAATTCATTATACCCGAATATCCGATCAAACCATAATATTCAATATTCCAATATAACCCAACATAGGATATCAAATAATCACAACAGAGAATACTGAATAACTTAAATAAACGTGAGGGGTCCAGTTGGATCCCTCCAACCTGTTTTCCCTGCATCCACAAACGTTAGCACAATACATAATACCAATTCCAATATATATCATACTATAACAAATCAATCAATTCAACCATCCAAACAATTATTTAAATTTATCAATTTAAATTTGAATTTAAATTCAACTGAGTGAGATTGACTCACCTTTGCTTCTATTTGCAATCCATTCCAATATTGCCTTGGTTTCTTGGTTTTTAACCTTGAATAAACAATTTATACAATTTCTTAATTTTTTTTTAAATTAATCTATAAATAATTTCACTATTTAATAAATTAAATTGATCATTATTTAAAATTAATCGTTTGGTTTTTTTTAACTAGTAAATTTGATTGGTCTTTGTTTGTTTGTGTTGAGAGTATGTTATACAAAAATAATCAATCTGTAAAATTTCCAAAATCTAACTTTTAAATAAAACTTCCATGTCAAGACATTCCCAAAAATCTAGCATAAAAATCCTACCTCATTCGTAAAACTTTCGAAATTACCAAATTTATTATGCATAATAAAATTTCAGATTTCCTTTACTGTAAAATATTTATTTTATTAGATTAAAATAGAATTGCTTTATACCTATTTAAACATTGACTAGCCAGTTTAAAATGTGTGCCTTAATATATATATATATATATATATATATATATAAATATATATTTCTACTCAAATCTATAAATTCAATAAATTAAAACAAGACTGTTATACCTCGCTGCCTCAAATCGGTGCCTAATCGCGACTTCAAAACCCAAGCATCAATCGAACCTTCACCTCCTGTGACGACCCCACTTCCTACGCCCAGGAAGTAGCATCGTTTTGAAGAAAGAAAAGGGTGAGAAAATAGAAAAGATAGAGAAGAAAGAACAACAACATCAGAATCTCACAGCGGAACGAATGAAATATAATAATCACATAAGTATTTACATAATATATAATATCAATCAGAGTGATACATATAGTACATCACATACTAGACAGTTATAAACACCTGTGTAGTTATACAACTCAATACACAATACATCACAGAGATACCACACAACATAACTAAATATATATCTAAAACGCTGAAGCCTCCCGCTCCATTGCTCCTCCAGAATTCGTCAAAGCTAAACTTGAATCCCTTGGCTACCCGTAAAAATTTGGGTACCCGAGAGTTTATGAAAAACAAAATATAAACTTCGGGTCAGACATGGGTCTGGTATGAGTTACAGGTTAAATTTGCTTAATTTTGAAAAATCCTTTGAAAACAAAAGGGTATCACGTAAGACTTCCCACACATAAACATGGAAAAGTTTTTACCTTACGCTAACCAAAACATTTGATAGGAAATCCAGTGATATTATAATAGGTCTAGGGTTTTCAAGTAAATAGAAAATAGACGAAATTGTTACATTCATTAAATTCCAGCTACTAGCCACAAAAGTGGGTAATACAATCAAAACCGTAGGCACTTATTGGATTTTGGATTTCATACAATGGCAGGGCTACTGGGGTACCGCCCGTCACAGTACGTGGCCTAGATCAATATACCGAGGATTACTCCCTTCATCCCCTGCAACACAAGGCCGGAACCATTCCTTACTGAACAGTCCCGAACAAGATAAACCCCGCAGTTGGCTGCAGACAAACTGCCCACTAAGCCGAATAAAAAGGGACATCTAGACAGGGGAATATCCTTGTCCTGCTTGGGCATGACCCACCTAACCTTGCTGCACCTCCCCTGTTTTAGCCATTCCCAGTTGATGAGGCTTGAGGTTACGATTACCTTTATAGAACATATTTCTTAGAATGCTCATCGTCCGCCTGACGATGTGTTGAAAGCATTCAATCCATACAAGTTCGTTCCGGGTTCGAACGAAACCGAAGGCATCATCTCGTTACACTCATTTTGGAATCACCCTCAGAGTTAACGACGATAACCCTTGCATTCTGAATCTTCATCTTCACTTCAGATTCACGACCTATCGTAGTTTGGAAACGATGTGGTTTTCGGATATTCCAAATAAGGAAAACCGATCCCGGTCTCATCGAAATCCAAAACGTGTCTTTTAAGGCCAAGTTGTCTATTTAGTCTTAATAATGAATTCAATATTAATATGCACAGATAGATAATTCACATCTCATAACAGATAATCACATCATCATAAACAGATAACTAATATCATCATCCAAACAGATAATTAAATATTATCATACTTAAAAACATACATCTATATCACATAGACATTATCCATCTCATACCTGGGATCACAATCAATTAATGAAATATCAATATCATCCATCAGCAATGATTTATGAATCGCAAGCTATAATTAATTTAAAATGAATTAAATTAATTACTTCCAATTTTTAATTAATTTAAAATAAATTAAATTAATTACTCATTCCATAAATCCTGCTCTCACAATCCTTAATTAGTTACAAATCCAATTTATTAACCATTCTCTAATTGCAAGAAGTAATTTAGTTTTTAATTAATTCTCAAATGAATTATTCTAAATCATTCATAATAGATTAACATTTAATTACCTCCTTAATTAATTATTCCTTAATTTACAATTCTTAATTACATCATTAATTATATTACTTAATGATCTTCAATTTATATTAAATTACTTATTTAAATTAATTAAGTGATTAATCTTTACTTAAACACAATTATTAATCACCCCTTGATTAATAACAAACCAGTAATTAACTATCCTTAATTACTTATTAATCAAATTAATCATTCCATGATTAATTATTTCCATAAATCAATCCTTTGATTAATTACAAAGGAAATTGCTCAAATTACTTCACTTACAAATCATCTTGTATAAACTTCATCAGGTAATTATCATCTAATTACTATTCTAAGTAATTATACTCCATTATTTACACTAAGTAATTACACATACCAAATCATCAAATGATTTCTATAAATTAATTAATATTAATTTACTTAATTTAAATCTTATTATCCATACTTATATGTTCACATTAATCATCTTTGATTTAAAATTTTTTTGCTACATTCCAGTAATTTCCTTTAATTTATTTACAGAAATTAATCTTGAATAAACCCATTAATTAATTACATTTATATTGATTTATTGCCATTTAATTATCTTGTTGATTTATTATTCTCAAATAAACCAATTTCTTATTACATCATTAATTATTAATTAATGATTTCTAATTTACATTTCATTTGTTAATTATATTAAGAATACAAATCTTCAGATTACAAATATTAATCCTTTTGGTTAATAACAAACAGTAATTAATTATTCATAATTAATTACTTCTCAATAACACTCTAAATTAATCCTTTGATTAATTTCAAGTAATTATATTCCAATTACTTTCATTTACAATATCTTCCAATTAATTACCTCCAGTAATTATCCTTCAATTACTTTTCTAAGTAATTTAATTCCAAAATATCAGTTAATTAAACTAAATTAATTAACCCAAATTAATTTACACCATTAATAATTAATTAATTTCTTAATTACTTTTCAAATAAATAATGACATTTAAACTATTGAACTAATTAATCTAATTAATTTATTACAAAATTAATCATATTAATTAATTATAACATAATCTGGTTAATGAACTTCATTAATAATTATTTAATTATTTCCTTCTAACATAATCAACTTATATTAATTATTAATTATGAGTTAATTAACCATTTTTAATTTAAAAATCTAATCTATAGTTCTAAATCACATATTAGTTAATTAATTTATTAATTAACTTTAATTACTACTTTTAAACTATAATTACTAGTGTAATTAATATTAATCATTAATTATTCTTCTTAATCAACTTAAGAGTTAATGCATATAAAAATTCTAAAAAAACTTCATGAATTAAAGTAAAATTCCAATATGTTTAAAACATTTACTTTAATTTACTTTCTAATTAAAAACCAATTTATTCTTAATAAAGTTTTATAACTAATTTATTTTAAAACCCCTTTGCAACTCACATGTTTAATTACAATTAAAACTCATTTGAACAAATTTAAATTATAAAACTTTATTTTATTACAAATCTAGAATTTCAAATCCAAACTCTGGATTTCAATTTTTGAGTTAACTTGTCCAAAACTTCTCTTAACAATTTAGATTTCATTTTTTTTTGAAATTCAACTTTCTTGAATATACTTAAACATGAAGCACTTTTAAGTTATTAAAATAATTTAAATTTTGAAAACTTTATTATTTCCAACTACATTCAAAACTAACTTAAATTCATGTTTTAAACTTGATTTAAAATTAGACTTTCCTTTGTTTAAAATTTAAAACCAAAAATCTCAAATCAGAAAAAAAACAGCAACAGGCTTTAAAAACTAGAAAAATAACAGCCGAGTTCCCCCTTATGTTACTTCGAGTAATAACGAAGTTCCCCCGAGAAAATTCACAAGCTGCTTCGAGTTTCTCACCAGGCGCGCGCGAATGAAAAAAAAAAGACAGAACCTGGAAAAACACAACCTCACCTCCCTCAAACCTGTCAGCGCCGCTCTTCCCCAACCCTGACCACCTGGCGACTAGCAGCTCCGGCCATGAACGCGACAATGACCGGGCTACCCCCTCACAAAGCTCCACGGCACTCGATCGCCTGATGGTGTCGAACAGAACTAAACACTTCGGCCACTACAACCAGGTTATGTGCAGGAATTTTGCTCAAAAAATTGGGTTCCAGATGAAAATTTTAAGTTGTTTTTATCTTATCTAAAGTTTTAAACTTATTTCATAATGTTACAAACATCCCTTATTCAAATCTTAATTTCATTCATTAATCAGCAGAGGTGTGAATGCTTTTTAAAAATAAAGTTTTTTGTTTTCCAGAGCAAGAATTCAATTTGATTTGAGCTTTAATAATTCTAAACCAAAGCCAAGGATATAACAAATATATTTATTCACCTTAGGTTCAAATCAATCTTTAATCAGAAACAAATAAGTTTGGGTTAGTTTGGAACCTGAAACCAAGTCTGGAAACAATCCAGGCACAGAGCAAATGTAAACACAGCATATTCACATACACACAGAATATCTCTGCAAACATTCTTAAATTCAGGGAATAAATATGCCACCATTTAATATATGCTTAAAACATCTAACTAATTTATGTTACTTACAGCAAATAGAAAACACAGCAAGTTTATAAGGAAACATTTTGATTTTACAGGCTTGAGATATGCAGAATTTCATCTCACCAATATCCAAAGAAAATGAATATATAAATGTTCACACAATTCATTTAAACATTCAAATATAGGCAGGCATCAGAATTTAAACTTAAGTAAATCTGAAAAGTGTTACTCACCAATTTTACAGAGTAGAACAGAGACACTTTATTGAAGCAGGCTTGAAATTTACAGGCTTGAACTCTCTTCTTAGATTCTCAGTAGTAATTGATTTTGAGCGTAGATTTAAACTGAATCTTGTTTAAGTTTGCAAAAGTTTTACTGTCATGAGTTTACTTAGTTCGAACTGAATAAAGATGGAACTGATTTATAGAAAGAAAAGAAGACAGGGTATATTCAGACAGTTTTATTATTATGTTTCATGAAATAGTGACAATATAGTATATAATCTTGTTTGTACTGATTTTTAAAACAGGATATTTGTTAATGGTGGATGATATGAATACTTAGTGTACTACAAAGATTTTTACATTAATTAGTTTTTGTTTGTTAGCTTAAAGATATTTAATACTATCTTCTCTAGCAAGCTTCACACATTTACACAGTTTTGTATTTATTTGGCCTGCACACATAGATATTTTTATATCTTTCATTTTGTTTGTATGACATGTATACTCTTATTACTGTCATTTATTTCTAGATATCATTATGTTTCAACAACCAAGATAAAACTTGTACAATAAAACATAGTAATCTAGTTTGACCTGCACACATTATTGTTACTCAATACTTTAAATCAGTTTTCTTACTGTCATTTGCTTTCCAGATATTATTCTTTTGTTCTTGATATTTTAAACATATTATATAGGCTGCAGTTTGGTCATGTTGGTTTTACACTTTGAAAATTCTTTGTTTCCAGTTTTATTGTTGTCTCATTATATTTCTGAAATGTATGTGACTTGTTTTTGTTTTATTTCTATGTTTGAAAACTAATTTTATAGTTGTTATATTATTTATCCAATATGATTATTTCTTATTTTAACTTATTACTTAAAATCTTGTATCCCTATATATATACATTCTTACTTATTTATATTATAAAACACATGATCAATTTGAAAAGATAGATAGAATAAATCATCTTTTTATTTTAAACTACATATTTTATTAATGTATGTTAATGTATTGAGTGAAAAAATTATATTTAAAACTCATATATCATTTTAAATTCATATTTTAAATCAAACTATACTAAAAAGAAAAGTAAACAAATTTTTTTGTTAATAAATTAAAATTTAAACTTAGGTTAGAATAAGTTTTAAACTATTATCTTATGTATTTAAAACCCTGTATTTATTTATTTAGCCTTTGAAAAGTTTATATTAAATAAAACATAATTTCTAATTCACTAAAATATGTATTAGGATTTAAAACATAACTTATTAGTTAAACTTTAAAACAAATCACATTTATTTGCAATGTATACAAATATAAATAGTTAACAAACAATTAATTTTAACAGATATCATTTACCAATTGAATATCTATTAAAAGAAAAGCATCAATTCAGATTTTATTATCAAAAATATATCAAATAAATTTAATATTTGATGCAGATTATTAAATTTATATTGCTAGAAAATTCCGGGTCGTCACATTCCTCCCCCCTTAAAAGAATTTCGTCCCCGAAATTTAAAAGCAAAGGTAATTTCATAATATATTTAAGATTTTAATTAATTTTAAATCATAAGCATATATCAATCACATGCTAACAATCTTCACAACCAATCACTCACTCAACAAGGCAAACTATCCAGACAAAATTCTGGATAGAGTTCCTTAGAGTTTGCCAGTAGAATACCGGAATACTCGATCTATAGAATCCAAACAGTCTATACTACTAATCTATAGAACTCCTTTGAATCAGAGGAAATCCATTCAAAATCAAATCTCCGACTCCCAAATCCAAATTCCTTCGTCTCATATCTACCAAAACCAAAAATACAATCTTTACTATCCTCAGTAGAAAACAATTTCTCTTTTCCAGAAAAGAAAAACAGATGCACTTCCAACTGCTTCCGCTGCACAACTCTGATCTGGATGGATGAAAATACTGATGATGCACATAAGCACATACTGGACAACACATGACAAAAATATGATTCAGCAGATCCAAAATAAAACTCAGAAATTCCTCCAAAACTTGAGTCGCTTTACCAATTTCTCTCTCTAGAAACCATTCTATTACTAAGCTGAACTGTCGGTATTTCTTCAGAAATCAGTCGATATCAGACTCAACTCCTCAGATGCTAAGGCAAACATCCGACCTCTTCAAAGATATCCAGAAAAATTCTGCCATCCCAGAGAATACTTAACTATCGCAAGTCACTTTTGCGATCAATCCAGGCTAATATCCCAAAGAAAACTGTACTCTCCTTACCTATCTGAACAGCTTAAACTTATCCAGCCAATCTATTGAAGAAATGGATTCACAAACTGCCTCTTAACTTCACCTCTGAAGAACTGCTGACAAATGACCTTCCCGCGTGCTGGTAGAACAATCTGAGCTGCAATACTGCTGCTGATGCCCAAAAATTTCTTAATCCAAAATTCCTCGGAAAACTTAGGCCTCAAAGCCAAACACAACATTCTGCTGAACTCAAACTCAAAACTAATGCAGACACACTTCCTTATCCAAAGATCTTTGAGAACTTCTTCGGAAACAATCCATCGCTACTGCATCTCAACACACAACTATTACTTCTTGAGTTACCAAGATAGTATTCTAGCTTCTGCTCAACTGACAAAAATCCAATTCTACTCATCCAATCTTGTACAACAAAAATGGACTCCAAATCTCAACAGGTTTCCTCAAGAGATTAGGTGAAATCCTTACACCATAAATTTACTCGAGACGGTATTAGGTCTACAGTCTCGTCAAATATACTTCTAACCACAGGTAGTCGTGTTGCACACACCACTACTCAATCTACCCTTATACTTATATTGGAAAACCCGAATAGGTAATCCAACAAATAGATGAATATATATATATATATATATATATATATATTAAAATTACAAATACGCTCACTCAGGAAAGAAATCACTTAAGAGTCTAGGTATTCACTCAACCTGGCTCTGATACCACTGTGACGACCCCACTTCCTACGCCCAGGAAGTAGCATCGTTTTTAAGAAAGAAAAGGGTGAGAAAATAGAAAAGATAGAGAAGAAAGAACAACAACATCAGAATCTCACAGCGGAACGAATGAAATATAATAATCACATAAGTATTTACATAATATAAGTATCAATCAAAGTGATACATATAGTACATCACATACTAGACAGTTATAAACACCTGTCTAGTTATACAACTCAATACACAATACATCACAGAGATACCACACAGCGGAACTAAATATATATCTAAAACGCTGAAGCCTCCTGCTCCATTGCTCCTCCAGAATCGTCAAAGCTAAACCTGAATCCCTTGGCTACCCGTAAAAATTTGGGTACCCGAGAGTTTATGAAAAACAAAATATAAACTTCGGGTCAGACATGGGTCTGGTATGAGTAACAGGTTAAAGTTGCTTAATTTTGAAAAATCCTTTGAAAACAAAAGGGTATCACGTAAGACTTCCCACACATAAACATGGAAAAGTTTTTACCTTACGCTAACCAAAACATTTGATAGGAAATCCAGTGATATTATAATAGGTCTAGGGTTTTCAAGTAAATAGAAAATAGCCGAAATTGTTACATTCATTAAATTCCAGCTACTAGCCACAAAAGTGGGTAATACAATCAAAACCGTAGGCACTTATTGGATTTTGGATTCCATACAATGGCAGGGCTACTGGGGTACCGCCCGTCACAGTACGTGGCCTAGATCAACGTATCGAGGATTACTCCCTTCATCCCCTGCAACACAAGGCCGGAACCATTCCTTACTGAACAGTCCCGAACAAGATAAACCCCGCAGTTAGCTGCAGACCAACTGCCCACTAAGCCTAATAAAAAGGGACATCTAGAAAGGGGAATATCCTTGTCCTGCTTGGGCATGACCCACCTAACCTTGCCGCACCTCCCCTGTTTTAGCCATTCCCAGTTGATGAGGCTTGAGGTTACGATTACCTTTATAGAACATATTTCTTAGAATGCTCATCGTCCGCCTGACGATGTGTTGAAAGCATTCAATCCATACAAGTTCGTTCCGGGTTCGAACGAAACCGAAGGCATCATCTCGTTACACTCATTTTGGAATCACCCTCAGAGTTAACGACGATAACCCTTGCATTCTGACTCTTCATCTTCACTTCAGATTCACGACCTATCGTAGTTTGGAAACGATGTGATTTTCGGATATTCCAAATAAGGAAAACCGATCTCGGTCTCATCGAAATCCAAAACGTGTCTTTTAAGGCCAAGTTGTCTATTTAGTCTTAATAATGAATTCAATATTAATATGCACAGATAGTGTTAACGCTCAAATTTAAACGCTAACACCCTGGTGTATAGGATATGATTGTGAAAGCACCACCCGTTCGTACGGGAAACAGAAATAAACAGAAAGTATGCAGAAAAACAGTAAGAGACACAGTATTTATAGTGGTTCGGCTTATAATCCAGCCTACGTCCACTTTAATCTTTTTATCACTAGTTTGATTACAATCCTTTACAAGATCTTTCAATTACAACACACTTCAAGTGATAGGATATGTAAAACAAGTAGCTCAAGCCTTGATGTTGACAATCATCTTCAAATCCATGGTGAATGTGGATGATTCCATCATGGAGTTCCTTTAGAAGTTTGTTGGATCTAAAAAGCTTTGAAGTAGTCTGGAATTCGGCAGAGTAATGGCGCTTGAAGAGAATGAGCCAAAAGTCCCTCGCATGTTGGAGATGGTTGCATATTTATAGAGAGTTCTGGGCGAAAAAAAGTGCTAAGTCCTAACTCGTGGCCGACTTAAGATAAGTCGTGTTCGACTTAAGGTAAGTCGTCCCCGAGTCACTGAGCCGAGTCTATGGCAGTTCCCCTTTTTTGAACCCATCCCTAAGTTCTAAGTCGTGTACGAGTTATCTGGCTGCAATTGCTAATTTCCTTTCTTAAGTCGTATACGACTCTTTCTATGTCTTAAGTCGTAGTCGACTTAACTAATTGCAACTGGTTTAAAGCAAGTCTTAACTCGTAGACGAGTTAAGAGGTTGTCTTTAGGTCGTATCCTCTTTAAGTCGTAACTCTTGTTAACTCGTTCAAGCTTTAACCCGTTAAGCTGTAACTTCCTTAAGTCGTAAGGGTCTTAAGTCGTACAAACTGCAGTTATCATTAAGTCGTAGGCCATCCATTTCCTTAAGTCGTAAAGACCTTAAGTCGTTAGCTTTTCTTAACTCGTATGCCTGCTAACTCGTAGAAGATCTTAACTCGCAGAGGATTAACTCGTAGAGGCTTAACTCGTGGAGGATTAACTCGTGGAAGATCTTAACTCGGGTACTCCTTAACTCGTAGGCCGCTTATCTCGTAAGCTTGCTAACTCGTAGAGGTCTTTAAGTCGTAGGAAGTTGCTGACTCGTGTATCCTTTAACTCGTACATGCCTTGAGTCGTACATGCCTTGAGTCGTACATGCCTTAACTCGTGGACCTGTTAACTTGTGAACGAGTTAGGGTTAACATTTGCCCCTCGAAGCACACGCTTAAATCGTAAGTCGTGTGCTTCGACTTATCATAACTCGGTCATGTCGTTTCAAATCCCAACCTTTCCAGATATAAAAGCCTGAGTCGTCCTTCTTCTCATCACTTAACCTTTTAAACTGCTTTCTGCCATTAACGCATCTTCAAGCTCTCCGAGGCGATTTCGACCCGATTCATCTCCGATTCTTTCTAGCATCAAACAATCGTAAGAGATCTTGCTTCAAACTTCGACCGTTAACCATTGTTACTTTATGTATTCAGTTCTTCGTCTTTGGTTTGCCCCATTCAAACCCTGCGAATTCTATTCGAATTGATTACCGATGAACTAAAATTCATCTGATTTGGCCTATGGTGATTCACGCTTTGGGGCGATTCATAGTGTAACGGGTTAAGGTTGTCGCTGCTGAAGAAGCCAAGGATGAACAGGTTAAGAGATTTGAAAGGGAGGCGAGTTGGTCGAATAGGTTGATTGAAAATAACAAGGGATCGTCTCATATATGACTCAGCTTCTTCCATGTGACTTAGCGATTTCCATGAGCCGTAGCCGGGTTAAGACTTGGAGGATTTCTAGTTGTTTTGGATCAGAGCCTTTCTCCTGTTCCCCGAGTTACGACTTAGGACTTAGAGGATAAGCAGCTTGATGTGTTTGATGGCTGAGGATAGGAACGACTCATCCCTTGAGTCGGTTGCGACTTAGTACTTGAGTCGGTTTTGACTTAGTACTTGAGTCCGATACGACTTAGCACTTGTGTTTTTTAGGATCTGCCTAAACTTTGAATTGTTGCAGTGATGTTGAACTGTTGAACTTTGATGCCTTCTTCTACAAATTACTTTAATCTGCAAGCTAACAACCTATCCAACACAACATTTACAGAAAGCCGGGGCGAATATACTGCCATTGATCGCCCTCTTCGAATGACAGATTAGCTAATAACAGTCATTAAACTTAAACAGATTGTGTGAATGAAGTGCTCAACTTATTAACTTCAAGTAAAATACTAAAGCAATACTGAAATAGTCAATTAAAATTGACCAGCTCGCATTAATATTATACTTGAACTAAAGACTAACAAGTTCTGAAATTTTTGTAATCGATCAATCGTCGACTAGTCTTATTTCAGTTATATTTACTTGTTATTTTTTATTAGTTTTTTGCACAACACTTCACACTTTTTTAGGAAACGTGCACCTTCATATTTGAATATCCAGTTGTTTGTGTAGAATGACTTCTCAGGAAGGTGATGCAACAGTTCGGACTGGAGAGGTAACTGTTCTTCCGGCTCCACTGGTTAATCCTCCCGAAAGAGCTCCTACTTCACTATCATACAAAGTTTTTCGCCAGTTGTGTGCTCAGTTTGGTATCGTTGAATCAGATGCCATTCTTCCCGAAAGAAATAACACTGCCGATATAGCTCCTTCTGGCTTTGTGACAATTAACCGGCAAATGTGCCTAAGTGGAGGCATTCCTCCTTTCAACGACTTTTTCCAACAACTTCTCCATCAACTGGCCATTGCTCCATCCCAGCTACACCCCAATGGCTATGCCATTCTAATGGGGTTGTGTGTGCTTTTTAGGAGAACACTTGATCGACTTCCAAGCTTTGGTGAAGTTTGTTATCTATGCTCTTTTACTCGGACTAAGGATCATCCTTCCATTACTGTTGTGAGGAGCGCCCGAAACCGCAAACTGATTGTTGGCCTCCCTGATACTGCTCACGGGTTTTTAACCCAATTCTTCTATGTTCGTTGCCCTCCGGGGTTTTATGGTGTGTGGAGAGTTGGAAGTAAGGGCGTTCAGCTTTATTCCTGACACATGTTTTCCTTATAAAATCTTTTCATAGCCTGAGTAGTTAGATGTTAATTTCCCTTTTTACTTTTCAGCGCTTCCACCTCCTTCTAGAGACCCAGGCTATAAGCAAATTTTTGAAAGATTGAATGCTGTGCCAGTAGAAGAGAGGAGTATAAAGTTTTTGCTGAGAGATGACTTTTTACATCAATACGGGCTTCTTCACTCTTCTCGCTATACTCAGCCTCATGAAGCCCCGACTGAAGTTCCCGATTCCCCGACTGAAGCATCGGATGCCCCCGTTACTATTGAACAACCCTCATCAAAAGAGTCTAACATCGAAGCTTCATTGGTGAAATGTTCCACCCCTACCGACATTAGGGGGTCATCTAGTAAGACGGCACTTGCCCCGATTGAGGAAGAAGAAGAACCTTCACAGCCTCTCGGGGGATTAGCTGATGTAGGAACTGAGAAAACAAGTCTCACCGAGCATGATGGTGACGATGTTTATGATGGGTTGAGCGACATAATAGTGACCTCACAGGAGCTTTTTAGAGATGACGTGTCTAAAACTATCTCTCCTATAATTGAGGCGACGTCCCTTCTTCGACTGACACCAACACAAACACCAACTCCTCATACCCAAGCTATCATCACCTCTACACCAATGAGTGGTTTGTAGCTTAATGCGCGTAGCTTGCACATCACACAACACTTAGGATTTTTTGGCATTTGTTCACATTTAACTTCTTTTCTCCGGAAGTTTCTAAGACTTGCTATTTTTGCCTTTTCAGATTCCTCTATGGGGCGCAGCGGCAGCGGTTCTTATTACAAAGACTTTCGACGCTATGGAGGGCGTGGCAGCTATGATTACAAGCAATACTATACCGATCCCAGAGAGACCAATGAACAGAGAGCTGCGCGAAAAGCTGAAGAGAGGAGAAGGTATGAAGAACGTCATGAGGGAGCGGGCACGCGACATGAATCCTTCCCAAGGGATGATGATTCCCATAAACGTAAAACGCACGATGATAGGGGGAAGAGCCATATTGAGGATTCGAGAAAGCGGACCAAACTTGGCGAGGAGCACGTGCCCGTGACATCTGAGAGACCTGGCGCCTCAGTTTCTATTGACATCCCTTCCAACTCTCCTGCTCTTGAAGGAAGTGCCATCCAAACACTTCTCAACAGGCCTTCATACCATGTTGAAAGGGGCCCCCCGACTTTGCAGAGCCGATTCCCGAACTGGTGTTTGAGGGGGGTACGCTTCGACCTTGATTTGGTCCCCATTGACAAAGAAGCTATGTACAGAAATCTCGATGCTGTCAAGCTCGATATTGATAGAATGTCTGGATGGCAAAAGCTGGTTGATGAACTTCAAAGAGTTAATCGGGCTAACATCGAAGCAATGCTGACCATGGAAAATGACAAATCAGAATGGCAGAAGATTCTTGATCAACACAACGCTGAGATGAAGGAGATAGCCGAATACAATGAAAAACTCGAAGCTGAAGTAAAGAAGCTCAAAGATGATCTTGCCTCTTCTACTAATACTTACACCCAAAGAGAAGAGGTATTGCAAAAACAAGTGCGAGATGCGCACGCCAGCCAGAGGGACGCTGAAGCTAAAGATGAGAGGTTAGAACAAGCTGTAGAGAACCACCGCACTGATGTCACCCAGTTGCAGAATAAACTGAGCGCCCGGGACATGGAGATTGAAGCGCTAAAAGCCCAACTTGCTCAGACCGAAAAAGATCGAGATGAGGCCATGGCTGGCAAAATTGCAGCCGAAGAAACTGCTCAGACCATGGAAACCGATATCAATTCGACTTTATTCGATTTTTATTTACACTGTGTCTTGGGACGCGACAGCCTCTCTTTTCTTGGTCCTAAGTATGAAATCACCCTGGCCGAGGTGTGGGAAGCTGCTCTTAACATGTTTAAAGGCGCCGGGTATGGCGATGAAGATTTTGAGGCGCGTTACCTGGATGAGGAAGCTCGCGTTGCTCTTGCGAAGGGGCGAGAACAACTTGCCAGGATGAGAACTGGAATGGCGGAAGAGGAACATTCTGGAAAGGAATTAACGCTTACTTCCTCTGTCCAACCTCCAGTTTCTCCTGTGGTTGACATCACGGGTTCTAGATCCTATACTCCGCCTGCAACTAAGACAGTAACTGAAACTACAAGTGCACAAGGCGGGGATGAAGGTGGTGAAAGCAACGAAGCACAGCGATATGAAATCAGCCTCAGAGATCCAACTGCCCCAGGTAAACTTGACACCGGACCAGCCCAAGTGGTGAACTGCTCGTTCGCTCCTTGTGAACTTGACGATCTTCTTGATTATTTTTCAAATGTCAATGAATTCCCGACTTTTGATTATTCCTCAAATGTCAATGAATTCCCGACTTTTGACGAGCCGTCATCCCCTCTCTTTTCGAAAGATACTGATATTTTAAGTTTTTTCTCCTTTGTAGAGAAAGCACCGAGTCAAACTCAAGCTTCTTCTCCCCCGGTGATCCTTCCTCCATCTCTTCAAGTGGCGCCTCCTTCTGCCTCGCAACCTGGGTCACAAGAAGAACAAATAGAGGCTCTTCACGGCTTGGATGATCCCATTGCTTCACAAGAGCAGAAAGATGAAAGGCCTGAGGGAGGTGACACGTCTTCAGAGCGAACTCCCTCTGACGAGATTGTTCTATCTAAACTTGTCACTCCCGGGAGTGAGTCTTCCTCAAAAAGGAGAAAAAAGAAGCGTGGGACACCAAAGAGGAGGGGGAAGATAGTCACCACCACTGAAGAGGAGCTGAAAGCTGGACCGGTTGCGCCTTCCTCTCCCACTTCCCTTATGCCCACCGACCGCCCTGATAAGCTGATCATTCGGCCGGGTAAAGGGTCTAAAGGCAGCAAAAAGAAGTGAAGATCTTCAGTTTCTAGTTTTTTGTGTTTTGCATGTACTGGCCGAGAATTGTGCGGGTACCGGCCCCCGCTTTTCTTTATTTTGAAACCTGTACCTGCATTGTAATTGAATAACAAATGATTCCTCGTTTGTACAAACTTTTGTTTGAATTAAAGAATACATTTGTTATTCGTTTTGGCATGAGTTTATTTGATATTGCAGCGAGCTTATGGTATGTTACTTGAGCGTTACCTTTTGCTGGTTTAGTTATACCATATCGTGTGTAATTATACTATATTGCCCCCATTCCATAAGTATGCTGCAATATTCTATACCTCGAGGGGACTTGCACTCTTATTTGCTAAAGAATAATTATTTTATTTTTATTTTAAAAAGAATTCTTGTAGAGTGCAACCCCCTTCATATGAGTTTCTACGCGCTTTGTCCTTTGAAGAAATCACTTCTTTCTTTTTTGCTTAAGTACATTTTCTTTTTTACCGAGTGATTTCTTTTATGTAGCAAAGCGGACCTCTGAAGGGTACTTTAACTCCTTTTCTCTTCTTCTTCTTCCTTTTTTTTTTTTTTTTTTTTTTTAAAAGAAGATCATTTTCCAGAATAGGTAAATTACTCTTCCTTTGTGAGTTAAAGCATGCCCCTGATGAGGATTTTTCTTTTTTATATATGGAAAGTTGTACCTCTACGGAGGGATTTTTTCACGTTTCAACACTTGGAAGTTTTATTTCAATCTCGGCGAAACGTGTACCTCCAAAGAGTTTTGCCTTAGAAAGCTTTTCCACGTTTCAACACTTGGAAGTTTTATTTCAATCTCGGCGAAACGTGGGCTTCCGAAGAGGTCTTTCTTCTTGATTGTGCCTCCGAAGAGGTCCTTATTTTGCTTGTCTTTCAACTCCGGTGAAGTGAAATTCCGAAGAGCGGCTGTTACACTTCAACTCCTGGTGAAATATGCCTCCGAAGAGGTCTTTATTTTATTTGCATTTCAACTTTGGTGGAGTGAAACTCTGAAGAGTAACTACCCCAACTCTTGGTGAAATGTGCCCCCGAAGAGGTCTTTATTTTGTTTGCATTTCAACTTTGGTGAAGTGAAACTCCGAAGAGCAACTACTTCGACTCCTGGTGAAATGTGCCTCCGAAGAGGTCTTTATTTTATTTGCATTTCAACTTTGGTGAAGTGAAACTCTGAAGAGTAACTACCCCAACTCTTGGTGAAATGTGCCCCCGAAGAGGTCTTTATTTTGTTTGCATTTCAACTTTGGTGAAGTGATACTCCGAAGAGTAACTACTTCGACTCCTGGTGAAATGTGCCTCAGAGAGGGTTTTCATCGCCTGGAAGTTGCTCTCTCATGGTTGGAGGGTCATGACTCCTCCAATCTTTTTTATTGAGTAGAGAACTTTCTTTTTTTGTGGCATATGACCCATTAGAGGCCTTTTATCCTCCGAAGAGTTGTGCCTCTGAAGAGGACTTGTGTTGCTGATGATGGATTTTGGTTGTTTCCTCGTCTTCTTGCTTATGCCTTTCAATTCCTCTATTTTTCCTTTCCAAGTCGTCATTTCCCCTTTTTTGCAAGTAGCTGGTTTAATCCAAGGAAGTATACTTCATTGACAGGCAAGTTCGTGAGAACGGGCACTAGCTTCCTAATTGGATGTTTGTTTGTTCAAACAATCTCAATTTATTAGCAAGGGCTCGTTTTTACGAAATCATTAGCCGTTCAATTGAAATATTTCCTATCTAGGATTTGAATTCGGGTTTTTTATGACTTGAAATTTGTTTGTTGAATGATGGAGTGAATTGCTCGGTCTTATTATGTGCAAGTTTTACTTCCATTGTCTGCAAAAATTTAAATCGACATTTTAGCAATACATTCTATGTACTTTTTATATCGAAAATAAAGCAAACATGTAATAAAAGTAAGGAACACAAGATTTATAGTGGTTCGGCCAAAAATCTGGGCCTACATCCACTTTATATTCATTCATCATTCACTTTCATCAGTTTTACAATTGCTTTCAATTACAAGAATCATACATTCACAATTCTTTTTACAATATTTCAACAAGAATTTCAAGTAAAATATGGACGCAAATGATTGCTGTTCCATGCCCTTGGAATTTGATCTCCTTCAACAGTAGTGAGTTTGAATGTGCCGTCAAGAAGCTTCTGACCTATCACATACGGTCCTTCCCAATTGGGCCCAAACACACCTGTCGCGGTCATAATTCTTTTCAGGACTAGATCTCCGATTTCAAAGCTGCGTTGGCGAACTTTAGAATTGAAATGTCTGGCTATTCTTTGTTGATGAGCTGCAACTCTGAGTTCTGCTTCTTCTCTTTTCTCATCAAGAAGATCTAGTGCTTCAGATTGCAACTTTTCATTTTCCATTTGACTGAAGTGGATTCTTCTATGTGAAGGGATCTCTGTTTCTACCGGAATCATTGCTTCCGACCCGTATGCTAATGAAAACGGAGTATGCCCAGTTGCAGTTTTGTGGGTAGTTCTATATGCCCATAGTGCTAGTGGTAGCTTATCGACCCAACCACCCTTAGCTCTTTCAAGTTGCTTTTTGATGGTTGACTTGATAATTTTATTTACTGCTTCCACTTGCCCGTTTGCCTGCGGATGAGCTACTGCTGAAAAGCTTTTCAGGATTTTGAATCGTTTACAAAAATCTTGGAATTCCTCACTTTCAAATTGAGTACCATTATCTGTAATTATCTTTTGAGGCACACCGTATCTGCAAATGATATTCTCAGTCACAAAATTTATCATCTTTTTGGAGGTGATGGTTGCCAATGGTTCAGCTTCAGCCCATTTAGTGAAATAATCTACAGCAACAATGGCATATTTGATTCCAGATTTGGCGGTTGGTAAAGGTCCGATCAAATCTATTCCCCAAATTGCAAACGGCCACGGACTGGTCATTTGTGTGAGTTCAGTAGAAGGTGCTCTAGGAATTTTGGCAAATCTTTGACATCTGTCACATTTTCGAGAGTAATCTGCAGCATCTCGATTAATTTCTGGCCAAAAATATCCATATCGGAGAATTTTCTTTGCTAAAGTTTGACCACCTGAATGATCCCCACATTCTCCTCCATGTACCTCTGATAGGATTATTTTGGCTTCTTCTTTGGATACACATCGAAGTAGTGGCATTGAGAATCCTCGTCTGTATAATTGACCATCCTGGATTATATATCGAGAAGCTTTTCTCAGTAGCTTTTGTCGTTCTTTAGAGTTTTCTGGTAAAGAGCCATTGAGTAGATACTTTGTTATTGGAGTCATCCATGATTCTTGCTCTTGCGACATACTCATAACCCAATCGATATCCATTTCATCAATGCTTGGATTTGACAAAACTTCCACTGGAACTAACCCTAAGGATTGGGCTTCGCCAGAACTTGAGTATTTTGCGAGAGAATCTGCTTTCATGTTTTCTTCTCGAGGAATATGACTTATCGTGTAATGGTCGAATTCACATAAAAGTTCCCAAGCCTTTGACACATAAGCGGGCAGATTTCCTCCTTTCGTTTGAAACTCCTTCTTGACTTGGCATACTATAAGCTGAGAATCACTGAAGATCTGTAACGCTCGAATGTTTAGTTCTTTAGCAATTTTCAAACCAGCAATCAGAGCTTCATATTCTGCTTCATTGTTTGTTGAAGGAAATTCTAATCTTAGCGCATAGCATAATGACCGGCCTTCAGGAGTTTCAAGAACAATTCCAGCACCTGAACAGTAATCATTTCTTGCGCCATCTACAAATAACTTCCATTGGATTGGGGAGTTCTCGATTGTTTCTTCCTCGCTGTTACCCTTGTCTGTAAATTCTGCAATAAAATCTGCCAAAGCTTGTCCGTTGATCGCTTTTCTAGGATGATAAGTGATGTCATATTGGCTCAATTCAATATTCCACTTTAAAAGGCGGCCCGAAGTCTCGGGGCGAAACAAGACTTGCTTTAAAGGTTGATCAGTGAGGACTTTGATAGGATGAGCCTGGAAATATTGCCTCAACTTTCTTGAGGCAATCAATAGACAATAGGCGAGTTTTTCCAACTTGGAGTAATTCATTTCTGCCCCAGTGAGTCTTTTGCTGATATAGTAAACTGGATGTTGAATCCTTTTGTCTTCCCGTACCAGCGCTGCACTTAAAGCATGAGATGAAACTGCCAAGTATATAAGAAGATCCTCGCCATCGCCGGGCCTAGAAAGTATTGGAGGCTTTTCCATATGTTGAATCAATTCTTCAAAAGCTTTCTGGCATTCGGGAGTCCAGTCAAAGTTTTTCTTTCCTTTCTTTAGAGTGTCGAAGAATGGAATGCATTTATCAGTAGCTTTGGATATGAACCGACTTAAGGCGGCAATTTTTCCATTGAGACTTTGCAATTCCCTCTTTGTTTTAGGAGCTTTGACTTCTTTTAAAGCAGTGATTTGAGCTGGACTAGCTTCAATGCCCCTAGCGCTCACGATGAAACCCAAGAACTTTCCAGATTCTACCCCGAAAGAACATTTTAAAGGGTTAAGCTTCATTCCGTATCTTCGGAGGATTGCGAACATTTCTGCTAAGTGTTCGATGTGATCCACTGCTTTCTTAGATTTTACTAGCATGTCATCAACGTAAACTTCCATAGTCTTTCCCAACTGCGGTTTGAACATAGCATTGACCAGTCTTTGGTATGTTGCCCCCGCATTCTTCAACCCAAAGGGCATAACTCTGTAACAGTAAAGACCGACATCGGTGATAAAGCTTGTGTCCTCCTGATCTGGCTCATGCATCATGATCTGATTATATCCGGAGTAGGCATCCATAAAAGACAACAATTCATGACCCGCTGTTCCATCTACCAGTTGATCGATCCTGGGTAATGGGAAGCAGTCTTTGGGACAGGCCTTGTTTAGATCTGAAAAGTCGATGCACACTCTCCATTTACCATTGGCTTTCTTAACCAGCACTGGATTTGAAACCCAATTTGGATAGGTAGATTCTCTGATGAAATTATTCTCCATGAGCCGGTCAACTTCCTCTTTCAATGCTGTCGACCTTTCTGGACCTTGGATTCTTCTTTTCTGCTTTACTGGCGTGAACTTTGGGTCAATATTCAGAGCATGTACCGCAACTTCTGGGGATATTCCGCACATATCGGCATGGGTCCAAGCGAAAACATCCAGGTTTGCTTTCAAAAAAGATATCAAGGCATTCTGAACTGACACATTAAGTTGTGAACCCACATTCAGCACCTTGTTTGGGTCCTTCAGATCAACGGGCACCGGTATCGTTGTTTCTGCTGGTACCACCCTACTCTCCCCCGCACTGGCCTTTCTAGGATCCATCGCTTTTCGTGCCCCGCTATGCTCGCCAGTGCAGGGTCCGCCCTGTAGTTGCTATAGGGTTGGTGTTTTGATGCGGATTGGGGTTGCCGCATCTTTTCCCATTTCTCTCTTCCTTGTTTCTCGCAGCTCTGTCATATAACATTCTCGCCCAGCGTTCTGGTCTCCTTTAATAACTCCTACCCCATTGTCTGTAGGGAATTTAATAGTAAGACACCATGGGGCAAGGATAGCTTTGAATGCAGCAAGAATAGGTCGACCAAAGAAAGCATTATAAGCAGAAAATTCATCTACTATCACAAAAGTCTGCTTGCGAACTACTTTTCTTTCTCCTTCTCCGAGTTCCACAAGCAAGTCAATGGTTCCTACTGGTTGCTTTGGCTCCCCTGCGAAGCCAGCAATTTTTTGCAATGATGCCTGCACTTCAACTATAGGAATCTTCATCTGGTCAAAGGTTTTCTTAAAGAGGATATTACAGGATGCGCCGCTGTCGATAAGAATCCTTCTGACGATGGCTGGCCCAATGCCAGCCGAGATGACCAAAGGATCCAAGGTTGGGGCTTCAATACCGATGGAATCCCTGGTTTTGAATACAATGTCATCATTGAATGTCTTTCGTTGCTTCAAAGGCGTAGTGTCTTCTAGAACAAAAACATTTTCTTCCTCCGGTGCATATTTCAGGGCCCGGGAATACCTTTCCATCTCACCCCAGCTTTTGCCCGCTGGGTGAGGTCCTCCTGTGATGATATTGATAACAGGCCTTCCAGACTCAAAACTTGCGTCTTTGCCATTAGTTCCGGATTGATGTGCAGGAGTTTGCTGCCCCTGATTCGACGAAGCAGGATTATTATTATCATTCTTCTTCACAAATTGCTGTAGCTTATTCTCCCTTAACAATTCTTCAATTAGATTCTTCAATTGGCGGCAGTCATCAGTATCATGACCGGGCTGATTGTGGAAGCGACAGAACCTCCCACTTTGCACAGCTTTTTTCCCGGTTCTCAAGACAGGGGGTTTAGGATAATTCACAGAATCTTTGGTAGCCAGGTAGATTCGTTCTGGAGTATCTGACAAAGGTGTGTATTCTGATGGCTTGAAGGATCTATGCTTCTTCTGATTATTCTGTTGTTTTCCATTGTTGTTCTCCCTCTTCTGTCCCACAGACTCATTTTTGCGTGGAGCATTGGTGTTAGCTTCAGCCTTTTCCAACGCTGCTTTTGTCGATACAGGGCGGCTCTCCAGACGCATGAACTCGTCTGCTTTCTTGTAGAACTTTTCGAGAGAGCTTGGTTCCTTCATATTCAACCATCTTCCAAACTCACTTGATTTATCTATGGCCCTCATCAAATAGGTCAAGACCATGCGGGGTTCTGCATTATCCACCTCAGCTAACGCTATATTAAAGCGATTTAAAAAAGACTTGATAGTTTCCCCCGGGTTCTGTTCCAAACCGGATAACGACATGATGTCTTTTGCCTTTGAAGCATATAGCCTAAATTGCTCTTTAAATTTCCTGGTTAGGTCTGAAAATTGATCGATGGACCGGACAGGTAGTTTTGTGAACCAAAGCAGAGCTACGCCTTCCAAATATACGGGGAAATATCTGCATTTTACTTCATCTGAGGCTCGGGCACCCGTCATATGCCAATCATACTTATACAGAAATTCGTTTGGATCACTTGTCCCCCTATAAGCTGGGATAGTTGGAGGAGCAAATTTTCGTGGGAATTCAGCTTTTAGGATCTTTTCAGTAAACGGAGTCTTGCTCGGAGCGAAACCCCACTCTTTCTCATCTTCGACCCTTTGCATACTTTCTTTCATGATTTGTCTAACCATTCCAGAAAGATATTCTTCATCATTCCGGGCCCTAGATCCACCAACTTCGGGAAGTGTTTGCTCAAAAGGACTGGCAGGCCTTTCAGGAATGTTCCTATTTTCAGCATCATGGACATTACCGACAAAGTTCCTTTCATTATTCGCAGGTTGACGGTTTGCCCCGAGCAAATCATTTAACCTATTCAGAATCAGAGCATTCTGGGCATTCTGAGCTTCCAATTGAGCATTTTGAGCATTTATTTGTTGATTCAACCCAAAGATTGCAGCGTCCAGCTCTGCTTTTGAAACTCCAACAGCTGGAGTGGCCAGAGTAGGTACTGGGGAAGCGGAGGTTCCCTCTTGAGCATTTCCAGATCTCAGAGATCTACTTCTTCTCCCTGGAGCCATTATTTCAGATAAACTCCTAGTTTTCAGAGAGATTCTTTCAACAAACTTCCGTGGAGCAATGATGATAACAACCTGAGTTCGGGTTCTCAGTGAAAGCACCAAAATGTTAACGCTCAAATTTAAACGCTAACACCCTGGTGTATAGGATATGATTGTGAAAGCACCACCCGTTCGTACGGGAAACAGAAATAAACAGAAAGTATGCAGAAAAACAGTAAGAGACACAGTATTTATAGTGGTTCGGCTTATAATCCAGCCTACGTCCACTTTAATCTTTTTATCACTAGTTTGATTACAATCCTTTACAAGATCTTTCAATTACAACACACTTCAAGTGATAGGATATGTAAAACAAGTAGCTCAAGCCTTGATGTTGACAATCATCTTCAAATCCATGGTGAATGTGGATGATTCCATCATGGAGTTCCTTTAGAAGTTTGTTGGATCTAAAAAGCTTTGAAGTAGTCTGGAATTCGGCAGAGTAATGGCGCTTGAAGAGAATGAGCCAAAAGTCCCTCGCATGTTGGAGATGGTTGCATATTTATAGAGAGTTCTGGGCGAAAAAAAGTGCTAAGTCCTAACTCGTGGCCGACTTAAGATAAGTCGTGTTCGACTTAAGGTAAGTCGTCCCCGAGTCACTGAGCCGAGTCTATGGCAGTTCCCCTTTTTTGAACCCATCCCTAAGTTCTAAGTCGTGTACGAGTTATCTGGCTGCAATTGCTAATTTCCTTTCTTAAGTCGTATACGACTCTTTCTATGTCTTAAGTCGTAGTCGACTTAACTAATTGCAACTGGTTTAAAGCAAGTCTTAACTCGTAGACGAGTTAAGAGGTTGTCTTTAGGTCGTATCCTCTTTAAGTCGTAACTCTTGTTAACTCGTTCAAGCTTTAACCCGTTAAGCTGTAACTTCCTTAAGTCGTAAGGGTCTTAAGTCGTACAAACTGCAGTTATCATTAAGTCGTAGGCCATCCATTTCCTTAAGTCGTAAAGACCTTAAGTCGTTAGCTTTTCTTAACTCGTATGCCTGCTAACTCGTAGAAGATCTTAACTCGCAGAGGATTAACTCGTAGAGGCTTAACTCGTGGAGGATTAACTCGTGGAAGATCTTAACTCGGGTACTCCTTAACTCGTAGGCCGCTTATCTCGTAAGCTTGCTAACTCGTAGAGGTCTTTAAGTCGTAGGAAGTTGCTGACTCGTGTATCCTTTAACTCGTACATGCCTTGAGTCGTACATGCCTTGAGTCGTACATGCCTTAACTCGTGGACCTGTTAACTTGTGAACGAGTTAGGGTTAACAGATAGATAATTCACATCTCATAACAGATAATCACATCATCATAAACAAATAAGTAATATCATCATCCAAACAGATAATTAAATATTATCATACTTAAAACATACATCCATATCACATAGACATTATCCATCTCATACCTGGGATCACAATCAATTAATGAAATATCAATATCATCCATCAGCAATGATTTATGAATCGCAAGCTATAATTAATTTAAAATGAATTAAATTAATTACTTCCAATTTTTAATTAATTTAAAATAAATTAAATTAATTACTCATTCCATAAATCCTGCTCTCACAATCCTTAATTAATTACAAATCCAATTTATTAACCATTCTCTAATTACAAGAAGTAATTTAGTTTTTAATTAATTCTCAAATGAATTATTCTAAATCATTCATAATAGATTAACATTTAATTACCTCCTTAATTAATTATTCCTTAATTTACAATTCTTAATTACATCATTAATTATATTACTTAATGATCTTCAATTTATATTAAATTACTTATTTAAATTAATTAAGTGATTAATCTTTACTTAAACACAATTATTAATCACCCCTTGATTAATAACAAACCAGTAATTAACTATCCTTAATTACTTATTAATCAAATTAATCATTCCATGATTAATTATTTCCATAAATCAATCCTTTGATTAATTACAAAGGAAATTGCTCAAATTACTTCACTTACAAATCATCTTGTATAAACTTCATCAGGTAATTATCATCTAATTACTATTCTAAGTAATTATACTCCATTATTTACACTAAGTAATTACACATACCAAATCATCAAATGATTTCTATAAATTAATTAATATTAATTTACTTAATTTAAATCTTATTATCCATACTTATATGTTCACATTAATCATCTCTGATTTAAATATTCTTTGCTACATTCCAGTAATTTCCTTTAATTTATTTACAGAAATTAATCTTGAATAAACCCATTAATTAATTACATTTATATTGATTTATTGCCATTTAATTATCTTGTTGATTTATTATTCTCAAATAAACCAATTTCTTATTACATCATTAATTATTAATTAATGATTTCTAATTTACATTTCATTTGTTAATTATATTAAGAATACAAATCTTCAGATTACAAATATTAATCCTTTTGGTTACAGTAATTAATTATTCATAATTAATTACTTCTCAATAACACTCTAAATTAATCCTTTGATTAATTTCAAGTAATTATATTCCAATTACTTTCATTTACAATATCTTCCAAGTAATTACCTCCAGTAACTATCCTTCAATTACTTTTCTAAGTAATTTAATTCCAAAATATCAGTTAATTAAACTAAATTAATTAACTCAAATTAATTTACACCATTAATAAGTAATTAATTTCTTAATTACTTTTCAAATAAATAATGACATTTAAACTATTGAACTAATTAATCTAATTAATTTATTACAAAATTAATCATATTAATTAATTATAACATAATCTGGTTAATGAACTTCATTAATAATTAT
Organism: Allium cepa; assembly: GCA_030765085.1. Classification (NCBI taxonomy): domain Eukaryota; kingdom Viridiplantae; phylum Streptophyta; class Magnoliopsida; order Asparagales; family Amaryllidaceae; genus Allium; species Allium cepa. The sequence goes on along the minus strand of CM060942.1, from coordinate 376,013,049 downwards.
TTAATTATTTCCTTCTAACATAATCAACTTATATTAATTATTAATTATGAGTTAATTAACCATTTTTAATTTAAAAATCTAATCTATAGTTCTAAATCACATATTAGTTAATTAATTTATTAATTAACTTTAATTACTACTTTTAAACTATAATTACTAGTGTAATTAATATTAATCATTAATTATTCTTCTTAATCAACTTAAGAGTTAATGCATATAAAAATTCTAAAAAAACTTCATGAATTAAAGTAAAATTCCAATATGATTAAAACATTTACTTTAATTTACTTTCTAATTAAAAACCAATTTATTCTTAATAAAATTTTATAACTAATTTATTTTAAAACCCCTTTGCAACTCACATGTTTAATTACAATTAAAACTCATTTGAACAAATTTAAATTATAAAACTTTATTTTATTACAAATCTAGAATTTCAAATCCAAACTCTGGATTTCAATTTTTGAGTTAACTTGTCCAAAACTTCTCTTAACAATTTAGATTTCATTTTTTTTTTGAAATTCAACTTTCTTGAATATACTTAAACATGAAGCACTTTTAAGTTATTAAAATAATTTAAATTTTGAAAACTTTATTATTTCCAACTACATTCAAAACTAACTTAAATTCATGTTTTAAACTTGATTTAAAATTAGACTTGCCTTTGTTTAAAATTTAAAACCAAAAATCTCAAATCAGAAAAAAGACAGCAACAGGCTTTAAAAACCAGAAAAATAACAGCCGAGTTCCCCCTTATGTTACTTCGAGTAATAACGAAGTTCCCCCGAGAAAATTCACAAGCTGCTTCGAGTTTCTCATCAGGCGCGCGCGAATGGAAAAAAAAAGACAGAACCTGGAAAAACACAACCTCACCTCCCTCAAACCTGTCAGCGCCGCTCTTCCCCAACCCTGACCACCTGGCGACTAGCAGCTCCAGCCATGAACGCGACAATGACTGGGCTACCCCCTCACAAAGCTCCACGGCACTCGATCGCCTGATGGTGTCGAACAGAACCAAACACTTCGGCCACTACAACCAGGTTATGTGCAGGAATTTTGCTCAAAAAAATTGGGTTCCAGATGAAAATTTTAAGTTGTTTTTATCTTATCTAAAGTTTTAAACTTATTTCATAATGTTACAAACATCCCTTATTCAAATCTTAATTTCATTCATTAATCAGCAGAGGTGTGAATGCTTTTTAAAAATAAAGTTTTTGTTTTCCAGAGCAAGAATTCAATTTGATTTGAGCTTTAATAATTCTAAACCAAAGCCAAGGATATAACAAATATATTTATTCACCTTAGGTTCAAATCAATCTTTAATCAGAAACAAATAGGTTTGGGTTAGTTTGGAACCTGAAACCAAGTCTGGAAACAATCCAGGCACAGAGCAAATGTACACACAACATATTCACATACACACAGAATATCTCTGCAAACATTCTTAAATTTAGGGAATAAATATGCCACCATTTAATATATGCTTAAAACATCTAACTAATTTATGTTACTTACAGCAAATAGAAAACACAACAAGTTTATAAGGAAACATTTTGATTTTACAGGCTTGAGATATGCAGAATTTCATCTCACCAATATCCAAAGAAAATGAATATATAAATGTTCACACAATTCATTTAAACATTCAAATATAGGCAGGCATCAGAATTTAAACTTAAGTAAATCTGAAAAGTGTTACTCACCAATTTTACAGAGTAGAACATAGACACTTTATTGAAGCAGGCTTGAAATTTACAGGCTTGAAACTCTCTTCTTAGATTCTCAGTAGTAATTGATTTTGAGGGTAGATTTAAACTGAATCTTGTTTAAGTTTGCAAAAGTTTTACTGTCATGAGTTTACTTAGTTCGAACTGAATAAAGATGGAACTGATTTATAGAAAGAAAAGAAGACAGGGTATATTCAGACAGTTTTATTATTATGTTTCATGAAATAGTGACAATATGGGATATAATCTTGTTTGTACAGATTTTTAAAACAGGATATTTGTTAATGGTGGCTGATATGAATACTTAGTGTACTACAAAGATTTTTACATTAATTAGTTTTTGTTTGTTAGCTTAAAGATATTTAATACTATCTTCTCTAGCAAGCTTCACACATATACACAGTTGTGCATTTATTTGGCCTGCACACATAGATATTTTTATATCTTTCATTTTGTTTGTATGACATGTATATTCTTATTGCTGTCATTTATTTCTAGATATCATTATGTTTCAACAACCAAGATAAAACTTGTACAATAAAACATAGTAATCTAGTTTGACCTGCACACATTATTGTTACTCAATACTTTAAATCAGTTTTCTTACTGTCATTTGCTTTCCAGATATTATTCTTTTGTTCTTGATATTTTAAACATATTATATAGGCTGCAGTTTGGTCATGTTGGTTTTACACTTTGAAAATTCTTTGTTTCCAGTTTATTTGTTGTCTCATTATATTTCTGAAATGTATGTGACTTGTTTTTGTTTTATTTCTATGTTTGAAAACTAATTTTATAGTTGTTATATTATTTATCCAATATGATTATTTCTTATTTTAACTTATTACTTAAAATCTTGTATCCCTATATATATATACATTCTTACTTATTTATATTATAAAACACATGATCAATTTGAAAAGATAGATAGAATAAATCATCTTTTTATTTTAAACTACATATTTTATTAATGTATGTTAATGTATTGATTGACAAAATTATATTTAAAACTCATATATCATTTTAAATTCATATTTTAAATCAAACTATAGTAAAAAGAAAAGTAAACAAATCTTTTTGTTAATAAATTAAAATTTAAACTTAAGTTAGAATAAGTTTTAAACTATTGTCTTATGTATTTAAAAACCTGTATTTATTTATTTAGCCTTTGAAAAGTTTATATTAAATAAAACATAATTTCTAATTCACTAAAATATGTATTAGGATTTAAAACATAACTTATTAGTTAAACTTTAAAACAAATCACATTTATTTGCAATGTATACAAATATATACATATATAAATAGTTAACAAACAATTAATTTTAACAGATATCATTTACCAATTGAATATCTATTAAAAGAAAAGCATCAATTCAGATTTTATTATCAAAAATATATCAAATCAATTTAATATTTAATGCAGATTATTAAATTGATATTGCTAGAAAATTCCGGGTCGTCACACCTCCTCTGCTGTTCGCACAACCCTACTTGACTAGAACTCGCGAGCCTACTCGCCACAAACCGAGACGTACTCGACGTCCCTAAAGCGATCGAATTCCAGTAAATGATCGAGGAGTAAACTTCGAACGAGATCTCGTTCGATTCGTCATCTCGAGTTCGAATTCGAGAGAAAGAAAAGATCGCCGGCCATGATTTCGATTTGGGTTTCATTCATTTTTTTTAAGGATTCGGTTGTTCAAAGAAAAAAAAGGGAACGTTGATTTCAATATGAAGAATGAAGCTGAGATGAGGTAGTTTTGTTCGAACGAGAGAAGTAGGTGTAGTTGTAATATATGAACTAGGGCAGAGCAGAGGCTTTCTTTAGAAGCTAAGCGACATTGAAAAGATGTTAGCACACAAAATTGTTTCTGCGAAGTCTTGCTCAGAAAAGAGATGGCTAAAATGAAAGAACGGTGGCTATTGAAAAGAAATGTCACTACTGACTAAATATCTAAATATATTAATTAAATTAAATTTTCGATATGAGATTTCAACGCGTTAATATATCGTATGCTCACACAACAACTCCGATTGCTACGAAAATTGAAATCCAGTAATAATTCAATATTACAGACCAAATGGAACTGGTTTCATCGAATTCCGAGACTGTGCCTCGAAAGGTTATTTTTAAATTTGATTTAAACTATTCAATTTTAAAACTGAACAAATCAGTGTTAAATTTTGATTTTAAAACTTTTATTATTCTCAACACTATCAATATAAATTTTTATAAGCCTTCAAATTATTTTTAATAGGCTTAAAACATAAGATTCAACAATTTACCCAATTCTAATTATTAAGTTCTATTATTTAATTATCAAATAAATAGCGAAATTTGAAATTTAAGTTAAGATTGCTCTATTGAATATTAAAAATCAATTAAATATTCTGATTTTAAATGCTTGAAAATTCCGGGTCGTCACATTCCTCCCCCCTTAAAAGAATTTCGTCCCCGAAATTACAAGTTAGGAAGAACGATTATATACCCGTTTACCCTTTTTCCCAAAACCAACAATTCAACATCCTACCAACTATCCTTTTTTCTTTTAGAAGACCCATTACCACTTTATTAACTTCTCAACTCTCTCATAGTTTCAAACTATACTATTTGTTAACCATTCAAGTTTCAATTTAAAACCAAATTTTAAATTATCAAAATTTTTCTCAAAATTTTTCTAACTCCCTAAATTCTCGAAAAATTTCGCCAGCGTCTCCTTTGCGCGGCTAGCTCGGTACAACTACAAAATGGCTCTACGGCCTCCCAAATCCAAAAAGAAAACAAAAGGCCAAGTGGCTCAATCCAAATCCCAATCAAATTTGTACCAAATTTGAATACATACCTTTTTGTCGAGCATTTCAAATTTCTATCTCTTGAAATCAATCCAATTCTTTTTCCCTTTATATTACCTGCATATCCTGCTTAGCACTAATATCCAATCGCAATATTCCCAAAACATCATATCACTTTATTCCAAAATGTCAGTATTTATTCATTCAAATATTAACTTAGATTATATTTGTAGTATCGCTTCCCAATAAAAATTCACCATTCCTTTCTTAAGTTAGTTTAAGCATTCACGCGTTACTTATATTTATTTTCATCTCCCACTTTGGTTTATATCTGTTCCTACTCACGTTGATTCTTTCATTTACATATGAATTCAATTCATCTTTAACTCTGAATATATAAATTTTATTCGTCATTTATTACTAATTCATGACATTATTTTAATTAGTTTCATTTACTAGCTTATTTCAATTTCCATTTTGAAATCGTTTTGCTGTTAACTAAATTTTCCAAAATTTACTAACTCCCAAAATTTCTGAAATTTTTTGGCAGAGTTCCCTTTGTACGGAGGAGCTTTTGTAATTTGACAAAAGATATAAATATATATACATCGACCCACCCGGTCGGAAAAACAAAAAAAAATTCATATTTCCTATTTTTATTGCGTAGGCATACCTTACTTAACATTTTAAGCAAGCGGCTTATTATTAGCATCTAGCGCGACCAAAATCTAGCCACACGTCTCCCAGGTACCTGTACTTACTTAATTTAAACATGTAAGTGCCAAATATACGCAGTTTAACTATATTTCTCTTAGTTACAACGGTTAAAACATATAAATTCTAAAAGAAATGCACACCGAACAATTTCCGTAAGCAATTTATACAATTTCATACCAATTCAACTGTTTCCAATTAATATACAAACCATTTTCATTCAATTTGAATGGTTTTCAATCCATTCGTATACCACTTCATCAATTCGAATGATTTAAAACTCAATTGCTTACATTCCATTTATTTTTAAGCGAACTGAACTCATATTTAATTCAATTATTCTCAAAATCCATTTATTTTACTCCTATCCATCCAAGGCATTTTAATGACTTCCATTTACATTCAATAATAATTTATTCTTTGCAATTTGACGAGATCTATGTGAATAAATAAACACTTGAGTTTTATAATCAACTTAAATTGACTCCGACTCAACTTACACTTAATTCTATTCCATTTCGGATTTATTCCCAATCCTTATATTCTCATTTTTACTGCATTTAAAGTTGAATCCATTCACTTACATTTTATCTTATTAACCAAACTAGTTCATTCAAAACCATTAACAACTTAGGTTCATCTTTATTACCAGTTAAATTTTCTTTTTATTTTGATTCATTCACAACCATTTATTTAGCTCGACACATTCTGTTTGAATCTCATCCACAATCCATTCATTTACATTTCATTTCATATTTGTTTATTCAAACTATTTATTTAGCTCGAAAACAATCCAAGCTATTTCATTCCATAACCATTTCTCAACTTATTTAAACCACACTTCATTTTGATTCTTATTTATTCCATCCATTTATTTATTCAATATAATTAGTTTGTCCACTCAATTTATTATGAATTTTCATTTCCATAAATATTATTTACAACCCATCAAATTCTATTTCGATCCAAATTTAATTCAATATCATTAACCTTGGTTTTTAAGTTGAATTCAATTCAACTCTCAATTAAATCTCATGTTTAATCTACAATTTCGTTTGATTAGTTATTACGAAATTTTAAATTTCCAGATTTAACTCATTTAATTGATTACATGGCCATTTCAATTCATTTCCACTTATTTGGATTTTATTTGCAATTCATACCATCACTATTTTAATCCATTTCCATTTTTGTTCGATACATTTTAATTATATTTACTTTGTTAACACTTCAAGCTAAATTTAATTTATAACTCAAGTTCTGAACCCACTATCCATTTTCAATTTACCATCAAATTTCATGAATTCACAATTCAGTTACATTTACTTTACCGACAATTTAAGTCGAATTTAATTTATGACTTGAGTTTTATTTTCAAACTTCAATATTAACTCACCAATTCAGCTTTTATTTTGTTACATTGGATATCATTATATATTTCGTTATCTAATTTATTATCTACTTAGTTTTTCCTTCATTTATAATTCAATACTTGAATTTTAATTTTAAATATCACTCCATTCAATTTGCTTAAGTTCAATTAATTTTATAATTCAAGCTTAGAATTTCTTTTCATTATCCAAAACATCAAACAATATTTATTTTGGATTTTCTATTCCACTTTCAAGATTTATAAGTCACAACTTATTATTTACAAAATTCCATCCATTATAGGCTTGAATATATATATATATATATTAAATTCAAGATTTACGCTTATTTATAACTCAAGCATATTTTTATTCCGTGTATTATAATTCTTTTATAAGTTATTCTGATTTATTTATTTCAATCTAGTTCTTATCCAATTTATTTCTTATCCAACTTATTTTCTAGTTATCCAGGTAAGAATCAATTCCAATTCAATTTATTCAATTGAATTTTTATTCCAGTTCAATTCTATTTTAAACTCAGATTTATTTGACTCAATTCGATTTTAACTTAATTCGAATACAAATGGATATTATTTCCAGCCTATCCAGTTAATGTCAATCCAGTTAAATTTTTATTTCCCAATCCATGTTAATTTCATTTTCATTTTAAATTTAATTTCCATTATTCAAAGCCTATATTTCTTTCATGATTTAAAAAAATCATCTTAATTTATAAGCTTACAACTATCTCATTAGGATTTCTAAACACCCGGTTATTGGTTTCAAAACATTTTGAAATCTTCAACATCTCAAATCACAGTTCTCAAAAGTTAAACCAATCCTGTTTTATTCCCAACAAATTTCCTTTGAGATTTTCAAAAGTAACTAGCTTTTCTGAACAAATCAGTTTTTGGCAGCAATCCGTCACTTAGAAATTCGAAAATGAATACTGATGATGCGACCGTCATCATCAGAATTATTTTCCAATGATCCAAGTGATTTCAATGCTATATCACTTCCAAAATTCATTCAAAACACATTTTCTTTCGAAAATACCTCCAAAACAATAAGGCTATTATTCATCTTCAAATATTTCGACAAACACTTCCAAATTTTCGGGATTTAAATTTCCAGATCCTGCTTAAATCAATTTTACTATAATTCATTTGCATAGCTTATGCTCATACAAATTCTTATTTGATTATATTTTAATTTATAAAATTTCATTTTATAACGGATTTATTCTCTTAAATTTTTGGTTATATTTTCAATTTCTAGTTAAATTTCACTTAACAATGATAATACGTTAATATTGTCATTTCTAACATCCAAGCAACCATATATTAGCTAAATAGTTTTCAAAAACTTTCTTTACATCAAAATATATTTTTGGGTAAAATTTATTTCATTTACCCACATTTAAAACAATACCGTGTCAATTGTTCTATTCAAGTGTTTAGAAACCCCTTCGATACAGTTGCGCAGACTGTGTCGAGAAGGTTCATATGCCACTCAATGAACCAATCAATGCAATATTAATACAATTTATATTCACTAACAAATACGCGCTCATATCTATTAATAGGCTCAAACTCAGTATTGAGTACTACGGACTCTATTTTAAATGAGTAATTCCCACCAGAGCCAAGTTATCACCAACCTCTGCTTTGATACCAACTGTAACGACCAGCAAATCCGTACCCCTTGAGTCAACTCTATTTTACAACAATCAACTCAAGTTGTACAGAAATACGAACCATTGGGTTTAAGAAGAAGAGGTAGAAGAAGAGAAAACAAAATCAACATCAGAATCTAACCATCGCAGCGGAATAAAATATAATAGATAATAAATAATCTTTACTCAATCAAATATATCTCTGTTTCTATATTACATCAATCTGAGTACATCAATCACAACTCGACATCAACATCATACAAATGGATACATAACAACTCAACACAGCGAAATATGTACATATATACAAGTACGGGAGCACGTATCGCCATCCTGCTCGTCTCCTGAGCTCCACAACATCCTATCTTGTATTCTATAATACTCGGTCTGACCCAAGCATTACAGTTAAATAACACCCAAGTCAGTCTGGAATACCAGCGTGAGAAAATCACACCCAATTGATTATTAAAGTTTCAAAAATCATTTGAAAACAAAAGCATCTCGTAAGACCACGCCACAAATAAACATGTCGGGTTTTTACCTTACGATAGCTAAAACAATTTTTATAAAGTCCGTTGATATTATAATAGTGTCTATAGAAAGTAAAATAGAATCTAGCTGAAATGCTTGCATCTCACGTTTCAGCAATAGTTGGGCACAATCAAAACCGTACGGACGCGTATGGAAAATGGATTCCAACTAATGGCTAGGCACTGGGGTACCACCTATCACAGTACCTGGTCTAGATTAGCGTACCGAGGAGCCACCCTAACTCCCCTGCAACACAAGACCGAAACCATCCCTTACTGGACAGTCCCGAGCAAGATCACCCCGCGGTTGGGATCAGCAACCGCCCACTAAGCCGAAATAAAAGGGACATCTAGACAGGGATGACCTCACCCTCCAGTGGGGGCTACCCACGAAGCCTTGTTGCATAACCCCTGATTTTCAGCCATTCCCATTTGATGAGGTTTGAGGCTAAACGTTACCTTTATAGAATATATCCCTTAGAATGCCCATCGTCCACCTGACGATGTTTCGCAAGCATTCATCCATACAAGTCCGTCCCGGGTTCGAACGGAACCGAAGGCACTATTCCTACTACATCCATTTTGGAAATATCCTCAGGATTAGTAGCGACTAGCCCTTGCACTTCACTGCTCCATCTTCGACTCCGAACACGTTTTACGAAACGTACAAACCGGATCGAAGTGGTTTTCGAGAATAAATCTCGATCCCGGTCTCTTCGAAACGATCAACGCATTGTCCAATGTTGATAGTCGGTTATTTAGCTGTCAATTTCTATTCACAAACATCCATCAAACAATAAATAATTTTCCAAATTATTTATTTATCTCAAATATCTTTACAAGATATATTTCCAGTTTCAAATCCCGTTGATAACAGTTTCAAACCATACTTCCTTTTCCAGAATAAACTTTCCTAAATATTTTCTATCTCCTCTAGAATCACCAAGCACAAAACTAGATTTTTAAATTAATTTACAACACTTTTATTGTAAGATATACTTAACATTTTATATAGGAAATTTTGCTTTAATACTTAATTTTGAAATAATACCCTAGAAACAATTAAAATAAGTTTACTTTATAAATATAACTAGATTTTCTTCTTTAAACACAATATCAAATCATTCTTTAAATAATTATTACAATAATAGATTAAACAAAACTCTTACTTTAGAATTTACTTTTAAACATTTAAGCTAAGACCACTTCAATAATTGGTTAAAGGTATATACTATATGAATACTTAAAAATAAGATTACTTTATGAAATGTAAACTAGGTTCTCACTCTTTAAAACAAAACACTAAGTTACCATTTTAAACAATTACTACGATAATAGGTTTGAAAATATTTACTTTAGAATCTAAAAGATTAGAAATAATAAATTTCCTAAAACATGCTTTTTAAAACAACATTAAAGCTTTTACTTATATTTAAAAATTAACTTTGAACGTACTTGGCTATCTAGAGAAATATACTTCTCTTCACAATCTTCTTTTAAATTTCAATTTCAAACACTCGAACCAATTTCCAAATTGATTTCCTATTTATTCCCTTTTTATTCAGAATCTATTAATTTCAGATTTCATTTCTTAATTATGATTTAAAGACACTTTAACTAAAAATTCCAATTTTTTAGATTTCTCAATTACTTCCTTATCCTTTTAAATAAATTTAAACTTTGAATTTTAAGATAATTCTTTATTTCTTTTATTGATATAACTGAAGTTTACAATTCATCAATTTCATTTTATTCAAAATTCTTTTCTCTTCATTCTCTAAGTCATTTATTATTATTTTCATATTACTTCTATTTCTTTCCAATTCATTCTTAATTTATTCAAACTTTCTATAATTAGTTCGCTTACAAATTTACTTCCTTTTAATTTCTTTTCAACAATCCAATTCATATATTTTGGTAATTCATTATACCCGAATATCCGATCAAACCATAATATTCAATATTCCAATATAACCCAACATAGGATATCAAATAATCACAACAGAGAATACTGAATAACTTAAATAAACGTGAGGGGTCCAGTTGGATCCCTCCAACCTGTTTTCCCTGCATCCACAAACGTTAGCACAATACATAATACCAATTCCAATATATATCATACTATAACACATCAATCAATTCAACCATCCAAACAATTATTTAAATTTATCAATTTAAATTTAAATTTAAATTCAACTGAGTGAGATTGACTCACCTTTGCTTCTATTTGCAATCCATTCCAATATTGCCTTGGTTTCTTGATTTTTAACCTTGAATAAACAATTTATACAATTTCTTAATTTTTTTAAATTAATCTATAAATAATTTCACTATTTAATAAATTAAATTGATCATTATTTAAAATTAATCGTTTGGTTTTTTTTAACTAGTAAATTTGATTGGTCTTTGTTTGTTTGTGTTGAGAGTATGTTATACAAAAATAATCAATCTGTAAAATTTCCAAAATCTAACTTTTAAATAAAACTTCCAAGTCAAGACATTCCCAAAAATCTAGCATAAAAATCCTACCTCATTCCTAAAACTTCCGAAATTACCAAATTTATTGTGCATAATAAAATTTCAGATTTCCTTTACTGTAAAATATTTATTTTATTAGATTAAAATAGAATTGCTTTATACCTATTTAAACATTGACTAGCCAGTTTAAAATGTGTGCCTTAATATATATATATATATATATATATATATATATATATTTCTACTCAAATCTATAAATTCAATAAATTAAAACAAGACTGTTATACCTGCTGCCTCAGATCGGTGCCTAATCGCGACTTCAAAACCCAAGCATCAATCGAACCTTCACCTCCTCTGCTGTTCGCACAACCTTACTTGATCAGAACTCGCGAGCCTACTCGCCACAAACCGAGACGTACTCGACGTCCCTAAAGCGATCGAATTCTAGTAAATGATCGAGGAGTAAACTTCGAACGAGATCTCGTTCGATTCGTCATCTCGAGTTCGAATTCGAGAGAAAGAAAAGATCGCCGGCCATGATTTCGATTTGGGTTTCATTCATTCTTTTTAAGGGTTCGGCTATTCAAAGAAAAAAAAGGAACGTTGATTTCAATATGAAGAACGAAGCTGAGATGAGGTAGTTTTGTTCGAACGAGAGAAGTAGGTGTAGTTGTAATATATGAATTAGGGCAGAGCAGAGGCTTTCTTTAGAAGCTAAGCGATAGTGAAAAGATGTTAGCACACAAAATTGTTTCTGCGAAGTCTTGCTCAGAAAGGAGATGGCTGAAATGAAAGAACGGTGGCTATTGAAAAGAAATGTCACTACTGACTAAATATCTAAATATATTAATTAAATTAAATCTTCGATATGAGATTTCAACGCGTTAATATATCGTATGCTCACACAACAACTCCGATTGCTACGAAAATTGAAATCTAGTAATAATTCAATATTACGGACCAAATGGAACTGGTTTCGTCGAATTCCGAGACTGTGCCTCGAAAGGTTATTTTTAAATTCGATTTAAACTATTCAATTTTAAAACTAAACAAATCAGTGTTAAATTTTGATTTAAAATTTTTATTATTCTCAACACTATCAATATAAATTTTATAAGCCTTCAAATTATTTTTAATAGGCTTAAAACATAAGATTCAACAATTTACCCAATTCTAATTATTAAGTTCTATTATTTAATTATCAAATAAATAGCGATATTTGAAATTTAAGTTAAGATTGCTCTATTAAATATTAAAAATCAATTTAATATTCTGATTTTAAATGCTTGAAAACTCCGGGTCTCATAGTCAAACTCTCCAAGAAGCTCTGTACAGCTACATGCATAAATTGTCGAATCACAAACATTATTATACATAACTATAGAGCAATTGAGACAAATGATATTGCCTCTAACTAAGCCCACCTAGAGTTTGAATCAATGAAACCTTCTAGTCAACCATGGTATCATAAAAAATATCACTATCTATCCGAATACGGAAAGAGAGGTTCCACCTTCGACAAAGGTCCCTCATTTATCGTCACATGCTTATTAGTCACAAGTCTTGTAATTATTGTACACCACAACCTATACTCCATCATTCCTTCTCTACAGCATAACAAAATGTGCTTCCTTCCCTTAGGCTTTAGCTTACCATTTCTCTTATCAAGTATATAAGTTATACAGCCATTCCCTCTCAAAAAGGAATACTTCAAAGACCCCTTTTTATATCACCTAGGAGATCTTCATATCTATGGAAATGGAAGATGTGCGGCTGATAAGAAATACTATCATAGATATCATCATTTCCTATAATTCTTCTATCAAAGTAATAGTCATTCTCATACTCATAGCTCTTTCCCACAAATCCGACTTAGTACTCTTAACCACTCCATCACACGATGACTATGCAAAAATACCAACTTCTATGATTACGCCATCAAACATATAATAATTAGTGAATTCTTGTGAGGCAAATCCACTACCATTACTCACTCTAAAAACTCCCAAATGCTTCTACGTCTATTTCTCAACCAAAGTCTCCCGCTTTCGAAATTGGGAAAATATTTCAATTTTGGTTTTTAAGAAATAGACCTAGATCCTCCACGAGAAATCATCCATAAATAAGACCAAATGAATTTCTTTACCTAAAGGTGTAACTGGGGCGGATTCCTGCACATTAGAATGAACGTAATTTAGAAATTCTGTAGCTTTAGGTCTTTCAACATCAAATGTGACATGCTTCATCTTCCTAAGGACACAAGTCTCCATAAAAAGTAGGATTAAACTAATAAGCACTATTAATCTATCCCACTTCTATATACATTAAGACACCCTTATCAACATGACCTAAAGAAAGATGCCTTAAACGAGTATAATCTGAAACCCTAGAATCAGTAGAAACTACCGAATCTTCGAAGACTATCTCTCCTTGAAGCACATAATTATTATCAACTTACGCCGCCTTCATCATTACCAAAGAATTCTTTGCCACTCTCAATGTAACGACCGACTATTCGATCTTCGAACGTTGACACTAAATACATCCACGGTATTTGTATGTTGAACAACCAAGTGCCAGAAAAACAAAAAGTTAGAGTAAAGTAAAAAAGAATAGAACAAGAAAGGAAGAACACAACATCAGAATGTCACAGTGGAATGATAATATATAATATCAAAAGAAGAGTACAAAGGGTTACCCTAAATACATGATTTTTAGAGTTACAAAGCCTAAGTACTATCATTAGCCTAGACGTTATAAATGTCTGCCCTCATAATTCTGATATATACATAGCTAACATGGAATAACAGAAGTAGAAATAGATAGATAATAGAAGCCTCTAGCTTGTTTCCTGAACTCTGAAGCATTCAAAGTAAAACCTTTTATACTCAGAATGCTCGAAAACGTACGTGAGGAATTTAGGGAAAACAAATATCAAGCGTCAGACATAAGCCTGGTATGAGAGAACTCAAGATACATGAATACATGTAATAGTGGCTATTGAGACCGTATGAATTCCTATAATGGTTTTTCCCTCAAAAGAAACCAACCATTCATTAAGTTTAATACGGTGATATGATAGATAATGTCTAAGATATAGAATATAAATCATATCAAATAGCTGTGATGTTTACATTGGTCAGACCACAACATATACAGGGTACTATCAAATAGCAAAGGTATGTTCGCATATTGGATTTTTACTTAAAGATCTCTTTAGGGAAGCCGAACCCAAAATCATGCACAAGGGGCAGAAAGTGCATTCTAAACATTGTATATGTAACGAACGAGATTTTCAACCCTTAAAAATCCATACTAATAGTCCAATTCATTACGTACCGAGCATTCAAGTGCTGGAAAAACCGATTGTTAAGGGGAAAAGAAAATAAAGATAGAACGGAACAGAACAAAAATAGAATCTCAAATGAATAGAATAATCATATATTATTAGTCAAAAAATCTTTTAAAGTGAAAAATTCTGAAATACATATATTAGAGTCAAACAAAGTGCTGCTTGGACAGTTACAAATCCTTTGTCCTTACAAATGCTGAAAACAACAAAACAAATACAGCGGAAAATAGAATCGTCCATATGTTGATGAAGATCTCCAGCTCTTCTCTGGAAGTTCCAAACGTTCTTAGCTAAACCTAAAAAATACCCGGATCACGCTTGATAAATTAGCATAGTGAGAACCCGTAAATCCGTACTCCTTGAATACACACTAATCTCCATTGATTAACTCAAGATGAACGAAAATACGAATTCTTAGGGTTTAAAAAAAAAAAGATAGAAAAAGAGAGAAAAGATAGAACAGAAAAAAAACAGCAGAACAATATCAGAATCTCACAATCGCAGCGGAACAACATATAATAGATAAATGAATAATCTTTAAACAAAGAACTATATCAGTTATTACATTACATTACATTACATTTCATTACATCATCAGAGTGTACAACTATCAAACATAACAAACAACGGAAAAAAAATACTATATACTAGTGAATACGCCATGCCATCCATCTTGCCTCCAACAACTCCTGAATTCCAGAATATCCTGATAAACCTTAACTCTTGACTGCCCGTGTGGAAATTGGTGGGCACCCAGAGTTTAGGAAGGAAAACAATAAACTCCGAGTTAGTCATGTGACTGGTGTGAGAACTAAAACAGTTTATTTTTAAAACAAAGTTTAGGATAATTTTAAAATAGATTCGCAATGCTTTTAAAAATGAGACTACCATAAGGCCTCCCGCACACACACACAATGCAACGCAGAATCGGAGGAGATTTCTCCTTATGATAGTCAAATATGCTTGATACGTATTAAAAAGAAACATTTGATATTATTACTAGTGCATAGTGTAGAAAAAATCATTTCGAAAGTAAAGATATAAATCTTAGCCAGCATAGGCATTCCGCACTTATGCCTACTATAGCTACCATGTTCAATAGCAGGTTACCGACACATTCCATGGCAGGTTATACAACTAAAACCGTACAAGATCGTATTGTTTCTTTGGATTTTCAACAAATGGTCAGGCCAAGAAACTTCCCATTGCCACATGGAAACGCCTATGGAATGACGTCCCGAGAACCAAACCAGATCTCTGCCAACACAAGGTCGGGTTATCCCTAACTGGGTAACTACTAACACGAATATGTCATCCCCCGATCGTAACCAATCTACATCCGAGGATCCTCGATTTCCAACAACCACAAAGTAATAAGTTTGCAGCAACAACATAGGTTAAGTATCTGGGCTCCATACTATGATACCACCTCTATCCAGAAGGAATGACATACACTAAAGGCGCGCTACCCCCTGATAACCTTGCCGCATCCTTCCTGTTTTGACCATTTCCGGGGTGTGAGGTCCGACGAAGTCTCGTCCACAAAGCCACGCTTTGGTACAAAGCCATGCTTTGGGTCAACAAATGATCAAAGTAATGATCACAAAAATAAATGGCAACCAAATGATCATATCACAAATGATCAACAATGATCATTTCACAGCAACACTCAGCATGTCACACTACCAAATTGGGAATATATCGCTGATAACCATCAACTACATAACCTCTAAGCTCGTACGTCTCAGAGAAGGGTGTAATGCTAAGAGAATAAATTCTCCGCCACCAACAGATATGTATTTGAAAGAAATCAGCTTTATATCTCAATTTGTAATGTCAGACATACTATCCATACAAGTCTGTTCCGGGATCGAACAGAACCGAAGGCACTTACAAAGAAGTCCTTGCAATCCAGATATTCACTAATCATGTCCGGACTTCCCATCACATATAGAATTTCTATACCGGGGCCATTCGGTGCAGAAACATTCGACGGTAATCCTTCCGTTTTCAAAAATATCCGGTCTTCAACACCGGTCTTCAAATGCAATTCATAACGACGTATCACATATTCAGAATGGGTTATACGACCCCAAGGTCCTTTCCCGGCTAACCCGAATAGTGAGCGCTTATTCAAAAATAAGCGTGGCATTCAAATTCAAACAAATCACAATAAATACCCATTCAAAGGTAAATATTGATAGTCGGTTATTGAACTATCAATGGATATGCACAACATCACCAGATTCCAAATAATTTTCCGAATTATTTATTTTCCAAAAATATCTTTACAAGATATATATATTTTCCACACTTCAACCATTTGAAAACAATTTTCAAATCACTTTTCATCTTTACCACTTTTGAAAACAATTTCAAATATTTTCCTTACGCGGAAATACTTTCATTTCAACATGGTTCATTTAAACCACTTTAAATAAATCCTTACCGATTTACTTTATATTTACGTTCCGAATCCGTAAATTAATTTCCACACTTCAAAAATAAATCAACGTTTATTTTTAAACAAATTCCCCTTTCTTTTATAAATTCCATCGTGAATTTATATTTCAAAATATCTACAAATATACGATGTCAATTATTCATTTTCAATCTATCTTCAAAAAGATAAATTCTCAAAACGTTTCATTTCACATTGGAAAAACATTTCCATACTTATTAAAAATAAGTAATTCACAAATCCATTTATTTTCAACACTTGGAAAATCTTCAGTATATTTAAATCGAAATTAAGTATATATTTCATTCTTTAAGGAAATCATTCTCTTAAACATATTTATTTGGGCCAAAACAAATGTTGCGTAAAACATCTTTACGACAACCCAAAATCACTAGTATAGGGTTTCGAAATTAAAATAGATATATAAATCCCAATACTATATAAAACATTTCCTTTCGGAAATCATTTACTATTACAACAGTGTTATAGTCCACCATTTCCTTCTATTTCTCGAAAACGTCTATTTCAACAATGAATGTTGAAATCTATGGGTTCGAATCTTAACACATTTTAAAAACATCGTTAGATCGTTTTAATTCTATTTAAAACATCACATCCAAAACATTTTCTTTAACATATTATTCACTATCCAAAAACATGAATATACTTCGTTAACCAATTTCATCATTTCTATACATTTTATTTTAAAGAATTATTCATTGTCTAAAACGTGAATATAACTCCATTAATAAGTTATAACAATTTACTTATCAAATAAGCCGTTTGCGGATTTATAAAACAATGTTTATAGATTTCATTTCTATTTATTTTATAACAACTTATATACCAAAAGTTCATATTATAAGTTAAATACTTATAATTTATTCGTTTACAAAATCGTTTTTTTAAGACTTCCCAAATTATAAATCTTATAACTTATAAGATTCACTTATTTACCCAAAACTATTCTTTTAATAACTTTACAAATTTTATAAATCTACTGCTTATAAAATTCCATTTATAACTTCACCGTTTATAATTCTATAAATTTCATTCATTTATGAAGTTCATTTACACTTCATTCTAACACTTATAAAAACTCATTTTAAAATTCAAATGTTTTAATTTATAAATATCAATTTATAAATCTTTTATATAAATCAATTTATATTATTATTTTAAAACATCTTTAAACTCCTTTATAATTTCATCATTTTTGATTTATAAAATAATCAAATTTTATAAATCCTATATTTGAAATTTTTATAATAAATTCAAAAATCCCAATTTAAACTATTTTACAAAATCATTAACCCCATATTTTCAAAAATCAACTTTTAACTATATTTCTCAAAAACCATAATTTTTATAACACTAAAATTATAACGTTTATTTATTTAAAATGAATCAATTCCAAAAATATTTTATAACGTATACTTTCAAAAATCACTTTAAAAATCCTTTTAAAATTCCAAAATTGGTCCAATGATGCTACACACCAAATAGTCAATCACGACAACAACGACATCATATATCTGTATATGATAATCAACGAATATCACAATATCCATAATCAAATAAATACTGTTGAGGAATCCAGTTGGATCCCTCAAACCCGTTTCCCTGCATCCAAAAATGTTAGCACAATACCAATTCTGTTCCAGTACGGAATTATCGTGGTATATGGGATTTATAAAATATTATCCGCTTAATAGGCGGCGTAATAGGGTCTCATCCGCTATATAATGCGGGAAATCAACTCCAAATACATAAATAATACCAATTTCACTGTACTGTGAAATATTCGCGGTATATGTTTTTAATAAATAACCTCCGCTTACTAACGGCGTATAATGTCTATTTTAACAATGAATAGATAACAGTCATCATTCAAACATACATTCAAGAATTTGAAATCTAACTATTTAAAATTAAAATCGAAACCGATTCGATTGAGTGAGAAGTTCTCACCTTGATTTCAATTTGTTTTCAGCTTTTATTTCGAATAAAATTAAACGGACGTTTAATTTTACCCAAAATTTTCGCTAGCTCTAAACGACTCCAATCCAATTCCATAGCGTAATGCTCATCCATACGAACCCAACGCAACTTGTTTCGTTCGTTTTCGACCTCGTATGACAAAGATATGGCATTTTAAAGTTTATACGAATTTATATATATAAAATTTACAACATATATTTTTATTTCTAAACCTAATTAATTTGGGCCGTCCATCCTTCAACCTGCATATCACAGCTGTCCCTATCTTCATCTTTCCCAGTAAACATCACGCGCATCCAATCCAATAGCCGCCACCATATTTTGAATTTTCGCGACCTCATCGTTGACTTCCACCACGATTAGCAACTTCCACGCGAACGCTCATGACAAGAGCTACCTTCGGCATGAACACGGTGGAACTCGGCTTCCTATTAGCCTCGTATTGCGTGCACGACCGGCCATGGTTCCAGCTCCAATTGCCATCAATCCGTAGCTTGAAAATTGATCTTGACCGTTGATATCCTAGATCTCACCACCCTCTACGACTTTCATGTTGGAAGTTTGTTGTATATGTTGATGGATTTGAAGAAATTGGAGGGGGAAGAAGATTGAGTTTCGGCCATTGGAAATTATGAAGGTGGCGGCCTGCTGTAGTTTGACCTAGGGTTTTAGAATTTTGCAAAAGTGACAAATCCAAGGCCTTTTATCGAAAATTTCCAAATTACTATTCACCAAAAATTTTCCGAACTCCAAACGAAGCGTTCCGGTTGGCGTTTCTAAAGTTTACCCCGCGTTCTGAACACAATGGAACGTGTTTCTGGAGCTAATTCGATCATCTGTGCGAGTTATGGCAATAAACGTTTGATTTTAAATTAAATCGGTAAATCAAATTTCTAGTCGTTTTAACTTGCCCCGGACAAACGGTAAATGCGATTGACACGAAATTTGAAACCATACAATAATATCACATTACGGATCCGATGAAACCGGTTTCGTCGAAATCCGAGATTGTTTGAAAAATGGCTATTTTAACTCGCCAATTTAATATTAAAACAATTTCGATGCGTTTCGAGATGCCACGGTCAAACGAAAACTCCGATTGCTACGAAAATTAAAATTCGATAATAACAAACTATTACGGATCCAATGGAACTAGTTTCGTCCAATTTTGAGACTGTTCGAAAATGGCTAATTTCACTAGTCGATTTAAATATTAAAATATTTAATTTTCACAAATAAATTCTTAATTCAATTTTAAAAGTTCTATAACATCATCCTGACTCCAACATGATTAAATAAAATTTTTACAAATAATTTTCAATCATATTTAACTCAATTTTCAATTATTTCTGTAATTTAACATATTAAATTATCGATTTAATTATCCAATTAAATCCAATTATTCGAAATAAAATTATTCGACTTATAAATTTCACTTATTAATATTTAAAATTAATTAAATATACAAATTTTAATTAATAGAAACTCTGGGTCATTATAAACTTCCCTCCTTAAAAGAATTTCGTCCTCGAAATTACCAAGTAAGAAAAATTACAGAATCTATTAACTTTCCCAAAATCCATAGTTAAACTTCTTACAATAACTTTACTAAGTTTTCAAATCATACTTAGTTATCTTTTCAAAAACAACTACTATTGTTTAACTTTCAATTCCAAATCAAAATTATAGTTTTCAAAATTTTTCAATTTTTCTCTAACGCCTTAAATTTTCGGAAAAATTCGCCTGAGTCTCCTTTGCACGGCTCGATCCGAAAAAAAAATGACAGTGTATATATCAAAAATATACATCTCATCAAGTGGTGAGGCGTCCCGCAGGGAAAAAAGTGTAAAAGTACGATATTTAATCCGAGATATGTACCTTATATATTATTAGCGATCATATACGGCTAATATAGCGCGAAAGCGAGCTCCAAATGCGAAGCAAACGCGATCCACACCTATTAAACACTCAACAAACATTGAGAAACATGTGATGTACAATAGTATCGATATACAACATATAGCAACATAATAACTATATATGCCAACATAGCAAATGCAGTAAAAGCAATAAATTCAACCATCAACCAACTATCATCCAACTAACGGCCATAACCAATAAATATTCATTCATATTCTCATTAATATTCAATGAAACGGGTTTTCAATTTAATCCTATTTGATTCATTAACAGTGGATGTTTTTACTAATATTCATTTTCAATTAGTTTATATTCACTAATTCGTATTCAAGTTAGTTCACTTCCAAATCAAATTCACTTCTATTTAAGATTCACTTAACTTCCAATTTGATTTCAATTACTTTAACTTTCAATTTCATTAAGCTCAATTGCATATGTGTTTTTATACAATCAACTAATTATCATATTACAACCAATGTATATTAATTACAACCAAATTCCTTTGCTTATATTCATTCATTTTGGTTTAACACCTTTACTTTCAATTGGTTTAATTAAATTGATTTTCATTCAATTATTCAATTTCCAACAACCTTAGATTTTGATGAATTAACACCTACATCCATTATTTCATATCAATTGTTTACATTTAATTGATTTACATTCAATTCATTCATTCAATTCAATTGCTAAAGTTGAATTTCATTTATATAACTCAAGTTTATACCCATCACTTAACTTTAGTATTTACTTTGATACCAAAATAAACTTCATTCAAATCTCTTAAGTTATATTCCGTTTAAACATTATTTGGATTTACTTAACTTAAATTCCCACTTGTAAATCCAATTCAGATTCCAAATTCTGAAGTAAATTTTATTTAACTTTTACCAAAGTCAAATTTCATCACTTATTCAAACTCATTTTTATTTACAACTCATATTCATAAATATATTCATATAGTTTCACTTCTTATATACATAAGTTTATTTCACAAAATCACTTTAATTATAATTCAATCCTTATAATTCTTTTTACTTATACAATAATTCCTTAATTTAGATTATTCAAACATCTTTTAATTAACTTATATATATTCTTACATTTTCAACAACCAAACAATCAACTTATATACACTTTAATAATTCTGAAAAATTATTCCTTTATATATAAAATATAATCAAGGTAAAATTATTTTATTTACCCAATTTAAAACAATATCGTGTCGAATTGTTCTGTACAAGTGTTTAGAGATCCCTATCAACAACGTTAATTACTCGTATTAACCAGAATCCGTATACGACTCAACAAACCATTCATCACAATATAAAACAATTTTATATTCACTAACAAATACACATTCATATCTATTATTACACTCAAATTCATTCTAGAGTACTGCTGACTCTATCTCTAATGAGTAATACCCAACAGAGCCATGGTTGTCGCTTAACCATATGCTCTGATACCAGATGTGAGGACCCACAAATCCGTACTCCTTGAATATACACTAATCTCCATTGATTAACTCCAGATGAAAGGAAATACGAATTCTTAGGGTTTAAAAAAAAAGAAAAAGATAGAAGAAGAGAGAAAAGATAGAACATAAAAAAACAGCAGAACAATATCAGAATCTCACAATCGCAGCGGAACAACATGTAATAGATAAATGAATAATCTTTAAACAAAGAACTATATCAGTTATTACATTACATTACATTTCATTACATCATCAGAGTGTATAACTATCAAACAACAACAAACAGCGGAAAAAAAATACTATATACTAGTGAATACGCCATGCCATCCATCTTGCCTCCAGCAACTCCTGAATTCCAGAATATCCTGATAAACCTTAACTCTTGACTGCCCGTGTGGAAATTGGTGGGCACCCAGTGTTTAGGAAGGAAAACAATAAACTACGAGTCAGTCATGTGACTAGTGTGAGAACTAAAACAGTTTATTTTTAAAACAAAGTTCAGGATAATTTTAAAATAGATTCGCAATGCTTTTAAAAATGAGACTATCATAAGGCCTCCCGCACACACACACAATGCAAACGCAGAATCGGAGGAGATTTCTCCTTATGATAGTCAAATATGCTTGATACGTATTAAAAAGAAACATTTGATATTATTAATAGTGCATAGTGTAGAAAAAATCATTTCAAAAGTAAAGATATAAATCTTAGCCAGCATAGGCGTTCCGCACTAACCTACTATAGCTACCATGTTCAATAGCAGGTTACCGCCACATTCCATGGCAGGTTATACAACTAAAACCGTACAAGATCGTATTGTTTCTTTGGATTTCCAACAAATGGTCAGGCCAAGGAATTTCCCATTGCCACATGGAAACGCCTCTGTAATAACATCCCGAGAACCAAACCGGATCTTTGCCAACACAAGGTCGGGTTACCCCTAACTGGGTAACCACTGACACGAATATGTCATCCCCCGATCGTAACCGATCTACATCCGACGATCCTCGATTTCCAACAACCACAAAGTAATAAGTTTGCAGCAACACCATAGGTTAAGTATCTGGGCTCCATACCATGATACCACCTCTATCCAGAAGGAATGACATACACTAAAGGGGTGCTACCCCCTAATAAGCTTGCCGCATCCTTCCTGTTTTGACCATTTCCGGGGTGTGAGGTCCGACGAAGTCTCGTCCACGAAGCCACGCTTTGGTATAAAGCCATGCTTTGGGTCAACAAATGATCAAAGTAATGATCACAAAGATAAATGATCAAACAAATGATCATATCACAAATGATCAACAATGATCATTTCACAGCAACACTCAGCATGTCACATTACCAATTTGGGAATATATCACTGATAACCATCAACTACATAACCTCTAAGCTCGTACGTCTTAGAGAAGGGTGTTAATGCTAAGAGAATAAATTCTCCGCCACCAACAGATATGTATTTGAAAGAAATCAGCTTTGTATCTCAATTTGTAATCTCAGACATACTATCCATACAAGTCTGTTCCGGGATCGAACAGAACCGAAGGCACTTACAAAGAAGTCCTTGCAATCCGGATATTCACTAATCACGTGCGGACTTCCCATCACATATGGAATTTCTATACCAGGGGCCATTCGTGTAGAAACATTCGACGGTAATCCTTCCGTTTTCAAAAATATCCGGTCTTCAACACTGGTCTTCAAATGCAATTCATAACGACGTATCACATATTCGGAATGGGTTATATGACCCCAAGGTCCTTTCCAGGCTAACCCGAATAGTGAGCGCTTATTCAAAAATAAGTGTGACATTCAAATTCAAACAAATCATGACAAATATCCATTCAATGGTAAATATTGATAGTCGGTTATTGAACTATCAATGGATATGCACAACATCACCAGATTCCAAATAATTTTCCAAATTATTTATTTTCCAAAAATATCTTTACAAGATATATATATTTTCCACACTTCAACCATTTGAAAACAATTTTCAAATCACTTTTCATCTTTACCACTTTTGAAAACAATTTCAAACATTTTCCTTACGCGGAAATACTTTCATTTCAACATGGTTCATTTAAACCAATTTAAATAAGTCCTTAGCGATTTACTTTATATTTACGTTCCAAATCCATAAATTAATTCCCACACTTCAAAAATAAATCAACGTTCATTTTTAAACAAATTCCCCTTTCTTTTATAAATTCCATAGTGAATTTATATTTCAAAATATCTATGAATATACGATGTCAATTATTCATTTTCAATTTATCTTCAAAAAGATAAATTCTCAAAACGTTTCATTTCACGTTGGAAAAACATTTCCATACTTATTAAAAATAAGTAATTCACAAATCCATTTATTTTCAACACTTGGAAAATATTCAATATATTTAAATCGAAATTAAGTATATATTTCATTCTTTAAGGAAATCATTCTCTTAAACATATTTATTTAGGCCAAAATGAATGTTGCGTAAAACATCGTTACGACAACCCAAAATCACTAGTATAGGGATTCGAAATTAAAATAGATATATAAATCCCAATACTATATAAAACATTTCCTTTCGGAAATCATTTACTATAACAACAGTGTTATAGTCCACCATTTCCTTCTATTTCTCGAAAACGTCTATTTTAACAATGAATGTTGAAATATATGGTTTCGAATCTTAACACATTTTAAAAACATCGTTAGATCATTTTAATTCTACTTAAATCATCACATCCAAAACATTTTCTTTAACATATTATTCACTATCCAAAAACATGGATATACTTCGTTAACCAATTTCACTGTATAAAACGTGAATATAACTCCATTAATAAGTTATAACAATTTATTTATCAAAATAAGCCGTTTGAGGATTTATAAAACAATGTTTATAAATTTCATTTCTATTTATTTTATAACAACTTCCTTTTTATAAATCTCCTTTATTAACCTATTTCAATTTATAACTCAAATATATACCAAAAGTTCATATTATAAGTTAAATACTTATGATTTATTCGTTTACAAAATCGTTTTTTTAAGACTTTGCAAATTATAAATCTTATAACTTATAAGATTCACTTATTTACCCAAAACTATTCTTTTAATAACTTTACAAATTTTATAAATCTACCGCTTATAAAATTCCATTTATAACTTCACCGTTTATAATTCTATAAATTTCATTCATTTATGAAGTTCATTTACACTTCATTCTAACACTTATAAAAACTCATTTTAAAATTCAAATATTTTAATTTATAAATATCAATCTATAAATCTTTTATATAAATCAATTTATATTATTATTTTAAAACGTCTTTAAACTCCTTTATAATTTCATCATTTTTGATTTATAAAATAATCAAATTTTATAAATCCTATATTTGAACTTTTTATAATAAATTCAAAAATCCCAATTTAAACTATTTTACAAAATCATTAACCCCATATTTTCAAAAATCAACTTTTAACTATATTTCTCAAAAACCATAATTTTTATAACACTAAAATTATAACGTTTATTTATTTAAAATGAATCAATTCCAAAAATATTTTATAACGTATACTTTCAAAAATCACTTTAAAAATCCTTTTAAAATTCCAAAATTGTCCCAATGATGCTACACACCAAATAGTCAATCACGACAACAACGACATCATATATCTGTATATGATAATCAACGAATATCACAATATCCATAATCAAATAAATACTGTTGAGGAATCCAGTTGGATCCCTCAAACCCGTTTCCCTGCATCCAAAAATGTTAGCACAATACCAATTCTGTTCCAGTACGGAATTATTGCGATATATGGGATTTATAAAATATTATCCACTTAATAGGCGGCGCAATAGGGTCTCATCCGCTATATAATGCGGGAAATCAACTCCAAGTACATAAATAATATCAATTTCACTGTACTGTGAAATATTCGCGGTAGATGTTTTTAAGAAATAACCTCCGCTTACTAACGGCGTATAATGTCTATTTTAATAATGAATAGATAACAATCATCGTTCAAAAATACATTCAAGATTTTTAAATCTAACTATTTAAAATTAAAATCGAAACCGATTCGATTGAGTGATAAGTTCTCACCTTGATTTTAGTTTCGTTTTCAGCTTTTATTTCGAATGGACGTTTAATTTTACTCGAAATTTTCGCTAGCTTCAAACAACTCCAATCTAATTCCATAGCGTAGTGCTCGCCCATACAAACCCAACGCAACTTGTTTCGTGCGTTTTTGACCTCGTATGACAAAGATATGGCATTTTAAAGTTAATACGAATTTATATATGTAAAATTTACAACATATATTTTTATTTCTAAACCTAATTAATTTGGGCCGTCCATCCTTCAACCTGCAGATCATAGCCGTCCCTATCTTCATCATCCCCAGTAAACATCACGCGCATCCAACCCATTAGCCGCCACCATATTTTGAATTTTCGTGACCTTATCGTTGACTTCCACCACGATCAGCAACTTCCACGCGAACGCTCATGACAAGAGCTACCTTCGACATGAACACGGTGGAACTCGGCTGCCTATTGGCCTTGTATTGCGTGCGCGACCGGCCATGGTTCCAGCTCCAATTGCCATCAATCCGTAGCTTGAAATTTGATCTTGACCGTTGATATCCTAGATCTCACCGCCCTCTACGACTTTCATGTTGGAAGTTTGTTGTAATTGTTGATGGATTTGAAGAAATTGGAGGGGGAAGAAGATTGAGTTTCGGCCATTGGAAATTATGAAGGTGGCGGCCTGCTGTAGTTTGACCTAGGGTTTTAGAATTTTGCAAAAGTGACAAATCCAAGGCCTTTTATAGAAAATTTCCAAATTACTATTCACCAAAAATTTTCCGAACTCCAAACGAAGCGTGCCGATTGGCGTTCCTAAGGTTTACCACGCGTTCGGAACATAATAGAACGTGTTTCGGGAGCTAATTCGATCATCTGTGCGAGTTATGGCAATAAACGTTCGATTTTAAATTAAATCGGTAAATCAAATTTCTAGGCGTTTTAGCTTGCCCCGGACAAACGGTAAATCCGATTGACACGAAATTTGAAACCATACAATAATATCACATTACAGATCCGATGAAACTGGTTTTTTCGAAATCCGAGACTGTTTGAAAAATGGCTTTTTTAACTCGCCAATTTTATATTAAAACAATTTCGATGCGTTTCGAGCTGCCACGGTCAAACGAAAACTCCGATTGCTATGAAAATTGAAATCCGATAATAACAAACTATCATGAATCCAATGGAACTAGTTTCATCCAATTCTGAGACTGTTCGAAAAATGGCTAATTTCACTAGTCGATTTAAATATTAAAATATTCAATTTTCACAAATAAACTCTTAATTCAATTTTAAAAGTTCTATAACATCATCCTAACTCCAACATGATTAAACAAAAATTTTACAAATCATTTTCAATCATATTTAACCGAATTTTCAATTATTTCTCTAATTTAACATATTAAGTTATCGATTTAATTATCCAATTAAATCCAATTATTCGAAATAAAATTATTCGACTTATAAATTTCACCTATTAATATTTAAAATTAATTAAATATACAAATTTTAATTAATAGAAATTCTGGGTCGTTACAAGCATGAGTCATGATTTATAAATATATACGATGATGCCATAGATCGACATTATTGTCGAAAAAACCTTTTTGGAAAAGAAGAGTATCTCATAAGACCATGCCCCACATAAACACGGATGGGTTTTTACCTTATGATAACCAAAACACTTAATACTTAAACTATTTGATATTATTTCCAATGACATTGCTTTGGAATTTCTTTCTAAGTAAATATAGTCGAAATTGTTACCATTATTAAATTCCAGTAAGGGGTACCTGAATGTTTGCAAGGCATTACAGCTATTTTTGGAATATAACCAAAACCGTAAAGCTCGTTTTGAAATTGGATTTCCAACATGATAGGGAACTAGTGGCCTTTTCCATCTTTCTAGATATTCCACGTATAGCAATTATAGTACCCGGTAGCTTTTCGTGCAGGGACTCATACACCACTGTATATCTCGTTTTCCTATACTACTACTTATCCAATGGCTATTTGTATAAGGAATCATACACTACTGTACCATAAAATTTCAAAGCTCCAAACATTACTGGCCCCTAGGCAACCGATGCCCATTTCTTTCCGTATCCATTATAAACGATAGCCCGAAATATACGTCCCGTAGACCATATAATTGCCAGTATCATTATCGGGATATGAGGCTTGTGAGGCTACGCTTGTACTTTCCACAAAGCCATGCTTTGCTTTTGACAAAGCCACGCTTTTCCTTTCTCATAATAGGTTCCACTTTGAATGACATATTGCCATTTCTAACTACACACTATTGATTTTCATAATTGTACAACCTTCGAACTCATAAGTCACAGAGAAGGGTGTTAAATATAGGAGAGTTAGCTCCTATACCACCAAAAAGATGTACATTTGTGGAGATCAATGAATGCAGTTTTAGAAATGCAATATCAAACACTCATCCATACAAGTTGTCCGGTAATAGGGCAAACCAAAGGCACTTCTCCTACTACATCATGTCGAGAATTACCCTTATGATTAGTAGCGAGTAGTCCTTGCATCGAAGATTTTCATTACGGAGCACTAATGACATCATATATATATATATATATATATATATATATATATATATAATAGGAAATCACGAGGCTAGTGGAAAGCAGCCCTTCATCATAAAGATCTCTATCTTCAAAACCATTGTCTTTAACATGTCTTCACTTCTGAACGTATACATTGGTTCAATGTGGCTTTCGGATAGGAATCACTCAAATCCGACTCTAGTTTCTCCGAACCAATCATCGATCAAAAGATGTCAAGTATGTAGGTGATTATCAAATATCATCCAATTTATTAATCTTTCATTCATTCAATTATTTTTCAGAGATATATTCTTTTCAACTATTCCACTTATCTTATTAAGAGTATATGGAATCATTAAGCTTCATTCATCAAATTCTCTGGTTAATCAAACCTTTTTAATCTTGGAATAATTTCCAAATCATTTTACCTTTTACTTAGGAAAACATTTCCAAATTATTTATTTAAACCTTGACAAAGATGTCTTATTTTCAAATCATAACTTTTAAACGGGTCAAAAACAATGTTATTTAAGACATCATTTACTATAAACCCACACCAATTAGTATTGGACAAAAAGGATCCATAATTCTACTCGATGTCAATTTCCATATGAAAGTTCGGTGTGTATACGAATGCACATGCTAATATAGTACACACGGATCGTGTAATATGGACTATAATATAAATGCGGAAAATAGATGATAGTAGCAAAGTAAAAATAAAAATAGAAAAATCACACCAGAGATTTTTATACTGGTTCGGAGCACCGTCCTATGTCCAGTCCCAGACTTCTATCTGGATTTTCACTATTAACTACCTCGCTTCACCCGGAGGAACAGGTTTACAATACCCGAGCAAACTAACGGGATTTCACGCCTCTAATACACTGTGGACTTCAACACTTGCCTCTTACAACACCGAGGACTTCAACACTTGCCTCTTACAACACAGAGGACTTCAACAACAATGAATATAATTGTTTGTCGACGGTATGTGTTCTTGATAACACAGTTTTGTCACTTGTAGTACAAATTTCCTATAATCTTATCCTCAAAATATATGAATGATGTTTTGTGAAGATTAAGGAAAGTATATTACTTATTGAATCAAAAGATATGAAATAATTTCAATGATTCAATAAGCAATTAAAATAATTGAGAGCTTTTAGAATGCAGGAGTATGTAGAAAGTAAGATCAGAGATTAGAGTAAAAAGCATATACAATCATGTTGTTTTTAATCAACGATTTAGATGAGTTTATATTGAGAAGAATGGTTGTAACTCTTTGTGAGCAGTTGCCATTAAGAGATATGATCTTTGATGAAAGGTAAGAGATGCAACCTTTGGAGAAAAGAAGTGTCTTTTGGAAAAATTGCTTTCTGTTTAAAAACGGTCGACAGGTTAAAAAGTGACCAGTAGACAGGAATTCAAATATATATACGTTATGCGCATGTGTGCACGTTCAGTGTGCAAATTATGCAGGAACGGTCGACCGCATATATTATGACCGGTCGACCGGTCCCTGTAAAGTTGCACACTGAATGTGCAACTACAATTTAGTCGTATATATATTGATTTCCTTGAAATGCATGGTTATTTGAGGATAGATTTTAACAAGTTTATCACTATTATAATATCAAATAATCAACCTACAATCTAGAGTACCATATGTAGCTCTTTATAGCCATAATGACCTTGTTTTGTCGATCGCCTTTATTTATTTGTCAGAAATCAAAACCTTCATAAAACTTGTGACTCAACATTCTCCCCCTTTTTGATTGATGACAATATATATATCTGCAAATCTGAATCTCCCCCTGAGTATGTGATCTCTCTCTTTGAATTCTTATATATGTACGTTCCTGCAAACAATTGTTAGCCCTTTCTCCCCCTTTGTCATCGACCAAAAGGAGTAACAGATACTAGAATAGTAGAGAAGTGTAATTAATATGATATGCATAGCAAAATAAAACATTAACACATCCAAAACATAACAGAGTATAATACAGACCATAATGTCAAATGAAAAATAAGAATAACGACACTATTTAGTACAAGTGTCGATGAATGTTTTTAAAGTGCTAAACCATAATAGAATCTAAGATGAAGCAGATCGTATCTCCTCTTCATCATCATCATCGTCGTCATCATCATCATCTTCTTCTTCTTCCTCATCATTGTTCCCTCTAGATGATTCTCCATGTCCATGACCACTCATACCAGTAGACTCGTCAGATGATGTCCAGGTGAAAACAGGAGCAGCAGGACGTTTTCCTGGGTCTTGTGCTTGAACAGAGGTGGATGTGGAACATGATATAGCATCCCATAGCATACCAAAGAATGACTTGACCTTATTGAAGCGCTTATCAATTTTAGAGTCCATGCGCTTGAGACGTGATTCAAGCAAAAATTGGTTACGCGTAATAGTTTCAAGTGATTCTTTTGTGGATGATTTTGATTTTAATAGTTTTACTTCATCGGAACGAGGACGAGAGGAAGTTGCTTTTTGTTTTCTTGGTCCTCTTTGTTGCCATTCTTCAAAAGGCATAATCTCAAGATAAGGTGGAGGAAGCTTCATTCGTTTGATGGTTATGGAATCAATGCATTTTGGTTTTGAGTTTGCAGAATCAGGAGGCTTTACCCCACAAGCTAACAAAAGTCGCATGATATATTCATTGTAGAAGAAATGAGGTCGTGTAGAGTTATTTACCTTGAGAATTTCATCAAAAAGCATGTGTACCCAATTGATTTGGATTTCACCATAAATAGCATAGAGAGCTTTGAAGTTTTCTTTATATACAGCATCATAATTTCCAAGTCTAGGAAAAAGAGAATGCATCAAAACACGATGAAGTAGTCTGGCTGTGGGTCGAAGTCCAATAGACTTTGCGCCATCACTATTGTCTTCTATGAACTGATGACTGGTACTATTGCGAGTGAAGACTTCGCAGAAATTAGATGAAAACTCATCGCCTCGATTTGGTATACCAAGTATAGAGGCAATTCTAGCATGAGTAAGAAAAATTTGCTTGCCACAGATGACAGACCAGATGACTCCGTTTGGATTATCAGGTTGATACTCGTCGAGATTCATGTTGGCGTAAAACAATTTGATCATCAAATGATTTATCTCCACATTATTTTCTGAAAAATCTATCAATGGAGTAATGTTGGAATTATTGGCTAACCTCCGAACTCCATAAGCCGTGAAATCATCAAATTTGATGAAAGAGCCTGGATGAAACTTGTAATTTGTCATCTGATTCCATCTTGTTACAGCAATTGGACTTTCAAGCCACTTTTTGGCGGAGATGCTCAGAGATGAAGTTTCAGAGGATGTTCCTTTCTTGGATTTCTTTTGAGGAGGAGCCATTGTTGGAAGATTTGAGATTTGGGAATTGAAAATAGGAAATTAGGGTTTGTGATTTTGGGAAAAAATAACAGCTTGAGTCAAAAGAGAAGGAGGGTAGAAAGAAAATGACGCATAGATATATATATAAAAACTGAAAATACGTCAACCGGTCGACCAATGAATTATGGTCGGTCGACCGTTTTCAACCAGAGAGCAAACGGTCGACCTGCTATAAATGGGGCGGTCGACCGGTTTTGCATGCTGAGTAAGAACGTTTTATTTTGCAAGTTTTTATAATATATCAAGCTATATATATTATATTTCATTCTTAATACAAAATATAACCGTTATTACACAAGTGATAGATAAAGATATAATAACTATATATAAATCTAATGAGAAGTGGAAGGTTCGTCATTAGAATTATCGTTGTTTCCTTCAATACGTTTTGACCATGGACTCCAGTGTTTCTGAGCACCTTCATTCTTCTCATAGTTCCGATCCCAAGAGTTAGGATTTTAGATGTTGATGGCCTAGACGGCATTGGTTCATGCACGTCATGCTTGTTGGAACTACAGAAAAATGTTGCCAACTTTTCTAAAACGGATAATCGTGCCGATGTCCGTTGTTGCTCATGATAAAGTTGAGTTTGCCCATAATGGAGCTGTCTCTGAAGATCTATTTGATGTTTCTGATAGTGGTGAATCTCATCGATTTGTGCTTTGGTACGAGGAGAACAAAACAGTGTCCTCTTCACTCGTTTTGAATTTGGAGTATTATCAGAAATACAAGAGCATTGATGATGACAACTTGGTTTTTGTTTTGGTGTTGTAGGAGAATAATATTCCTCTGACTCAGAACTCGTAATAGAAATGTGTGATTCTTGAGCACATTTATCACAAATGTGAGCCATAAGGAATGTTGTATAGAATATTATGGTTAGATAAGAAAAGATGAACAAAATATGAAATTTTTGCAAGCTTATATACAAGTTTCTTATGTATAGACCTATGGATGTGAGTTAATAGAAAATTTTGACCAAGAAAACATAAGCAGAGACTTTATGTTAACTCTAAAAATAGCTCTCCTTCTAAAACTGAAATTATAAAATAAGAAAGGAAAGGACGATCACTAAAAGAAAAGAATGAAAAATGAGTAAAGAGAATTAACCATTAAATCAAGCAGTGGCTTATATTTAATGTAAAAAAAATAGTTTATGCAAAAGTTATGGTTAAAGAATAACTAAAAGAGAAGACGTTCTTTAGAAATTACTTAGCCAAGATTTTTTCTTGAAATTAAACCAAGCTCTCTTCGTAATCTAATAAAATTAGATTCGAGCAGAGGCTTAGTAAAAATGTCCGCTAATTGATTGTCAGTATGGACATATTCAAGACATATATTTCCTTTGTCAATATTATCTCGAAGGAAATGATGACGGATATCAATGTGTTTGGTTCTAGAGTGATTTACTGGATTTTTAGAGAGATTTATAGCACTAGTGTTATCACAGTATATAATAGAATTTGATAAATGAATATCAAAATCTTGAAGTGTTTGTTGCATATATAGTACTTGAGTACAAGCGAGAGCTGCTGATATATATTCAGCTTCACATGTTGATAGTGAAACACAATTCTGTTTCTTACTAAACCAAGAGACAAGTGATTTTCCAATAGAATGGCATGTACCACTTGTACTTTTTCTATCCGTTCGTGAGCCACCGAAATCAGCATCACTATATGATACTAATTCAAATGGACATTCTTTTGGATAAAAAAGACCGAAATCTTTGGTATTATTAAGATAACGAATTATACGTTTCACTGCTCGTAGATGTGATTCCTTTGGATCGGCTTGAAAATGAGCACATAAACAAACACTCATTATTATATATGGACGACTAGCTGTAAGATAAAGAAGAGAACCAATCATGCTTCGATATAATTTCTGGTCAACATTCTTACCACTTTCATCTTTTTCAAGATGTGTAGTTGTACTCATAGGAGTTGGTTTACCAGATGTATTTTCTAATCCGAAGCGTTTGATAAGGTTTTCACAGTATTTTTCTTGATTGATAAAAATACCGTTTGAAAGTTGCTTTATTTGAAGTCCAAGAAAATAAGATAGTTCTCCCATATGAGACATTTCGAATTCTTTGGTCATAATACTTGCAAATTCCTTGCCGAGTTTATCGTTTGTTGAACCAAAGATGATATCGTCTACATATATCTGGATAACTAGAATATCTTTTCGAGAATGTTTAATAAACAAAGTTTGATCGACTTTGCCTATTTGAAATCCTGAGTTAATAAGATAGCTACGTAGTCGTTCATACCAAGCACGAGGTGCTTGTTTTAAACCATACAGAGCTTTCTTAAGTTTGAACACATGGTCAGGATATTTTTCATGTACGAACAAAGGAGGTTGTTCGACATAGACATTCTCTTTGATAAATCCATTGAGAAAAGCACTTTTGACATCCATCTGATAAAGTTTGAAATTATGGTGACAAGCAAAAGATAATAGGATTCTAATAGCTTCTAGTCGAGCAACTGGTGCAAAAGTTTCTTCATAATCGATACCTTCTTCCTGATTATATCCTTGTGCTACTAATCTTGCTTTATTTTTGGTGATATTTCCTTGTTCGTCAGCCTTATTTTTATAGACCCATTTAGTACCAATAACTGACTGATCAGTTGGTCTTGGAACAAGTTCCCAAACGTCATTGCGCTCAAACTGATTTAGTTCTTCCTGCATGGCAATGATCCAATAATCATCTGTAGCAGCTTCTTTTGGATTCTTAGGTTCGATATTTGAGAGAAAAGCGACATGACCCATTTGATTGAGTTGACTCCTTGTTCTGACATGTGATGTTATTTCACCGATTATATTTTGGGCCGGATGGTCTCTTAATATTCTTGGTGGTGATTGTAACTCACATATTTGAGGAACATTCTCAATAATTATTTCCGAGTCAGAATCAATATTTGTGATGATTGGATTGTCAGTGACTATTGATTCGTCATCATCTGATATAGTGTGAGGATGCTGATAGATTTCATCAAAAGAGACATGAAGTGATTCTTCAATAGTTTTGGTTCGTTTATTAAATATCCGATAGGCCTTACTTCGTTCCGAATAACCGACAAATATTCCTTCATCGGCTTTTGGATCGAATTTGCCAAGCTGGTCTTTCGTATTTAAAATAAAGCACTTGGAACCAAAAACTTTGAAGTATGAGATTTTAGGCTTCCTTTTGTTAAATAATTCATAAGGAGTATTCTTGGTAAGAGGTCTTATGGACACACGATTTAAAACATAACAGGCAGTTGCGACAGCTTCCGCCCAAAAATGTTTTGGTAAGGTGGTTCCATTCAATAATGTTCTTGCACATTCTTGTAAAGTTCGGTTCTTCCGTTCTACAACTCCGTTCTGTTGTGGAGTTCTGGGAAACGAAAAATTATGATATATACCTTTCTTTGTGCAAAAATGTTCAAATTCATTATTTTCAAACTCTCCACCATGATCACTTCTTATATTTTTAACTTTAATCCCTTTTGATTTTTGAATTCTTTTGACGAAAGATTTGAAATGATCGAAAGTGTCACTTTTATTTTTTAAGAAAATTGTCCATGTATAACGAGAGAAATCATCAACAATTACAAGCACATATTGACTGTGATTTATTGATTGAACCCTAGTAGGTCCAAATAAATCCATGTGTAGTAACTCAAGTGGTTGTAATGTTGATATGACTTTCTTGGATTTAAAAGATGATTTGGTCAATTTTCCTAATTGACATGCATCACAAATGTTGTTAACTTTAAAACTCATTTTGGGTAGTCCTCTAACTAGATTGTTTTTGGCTAGCTTGTCAATAGTTCTGAAGTTTATATGACAGAAGCATTTGTGCCATAGCCATGGATCATTGTCATTAGCCACAAGACACATATCTGAATTATGATTAATATTCATATTCAGAATATATATATTTCTGTCTCTATAACCTTCGAAAACCAAATTATGGTCTTTATCTAAAATACTACACTAAAATGAAATTGTAAAACCCTTGTCACATAACTGACTAATACTAAGCAAATTGTGTTTTAAATTTCTAACTAGAATGACATTAGTAATAAGAGGTAAGTTAGATGTACCACAATTTCTCACATCGCCTTTGCCGATGATATAGCCTTTTGAATTGTCTCCAAAAGTGACGGAGCCACCATCTGAGTATGTAATATTTGTTAATAAGCTCTTGTCTCCCGTCATGTGCTTTGAGCAACCACTGTCCAATATCCACTTTCCTCTT
The DNA here is from genome assembly GCA_030765085.1 of Allium cepa. Classification (NCBI taxonomy): domain Eukaryota; kingdom Viridiplantae; phylum Streptophyta; class Magnoliopsida; order Asparagales; family Amaryllidaceae; genus Allium; species Allium cepa. Next base: position 375,976,220 of record CM060942.1, on the reverse strand, counting down.
TTCTTAAGTGGGACCTGCAAAAAATAGAATTAAGTCCATGGTACCCACTTTTTATAGGGTCCTAAGAGTTAGGTCTTAGGAGTCCAAACCCATATGGGTCCGGTATCCCCTTTATATATATAATTATTATTAAAATGCACAGTATTCATGAATTGCTGAATGTATTTGTTCCTAATCAAATTGTTATTTGTTTTAGGAACCCATATTTTGATAGTCTTGACATTTTTCTTTTGAAATTTCACAACTGGTTTTGGTTTGGAATATAATAAACTAAGATTTTTCTTAGCTTCAGTTTTTTGTACTTTCTTCTTCCTTTTATTTCCAAGATGTTTCTTGGTTTCTTGTTTGTTATATCCCAATCCTTGTTTGTCTGAAATAGATTGTGAACTTTCAATGATTTTTGTCAAATTTTCTCGACCTTTGTTAAAGTTAGAAACATTTTGAGTAATGTCATCAAACTTTGTTTGTAAGTTAGCTTTTTCTAGGTCTAGAATTTTGACTTTTGCTTTAAGCTCATGATTTTCAGTAGTGAGAGCATTATTTTTCTCTTTTTGAGCTTCTATTTCTTGACTCAAAAGAGATATTTGAGAGTCAACATTAGATGATGATTCTTGAATATTTTCAAGTTCCTCTTCTAATATTTTCTTCTCATCTTTTAACATATCACGTTCAAACTCTGCTCTACTTAAATCTGCTTTGACTACTTTTAATTGACGTTTTATGTCTTTATATTTGACATCAATTCAGCATTAATATCAAGTAATTCATCAAATGTAGGAATTTGTACCTCATCTTCTGTTGCCATAAAACAAACATTAGCTTGTTCATTCTCTGAATCACTTTCACTTTTTGATGAAGATGACTCTGAATCATCCCATGTTACTGAGAAGGCTCGTTTCTTAGATTTGTCCTTCTTATATTCGAATTTGTCATTTTCTGACTTCTTCTTTTGTTCTGGACAATCCTTCTACATGTGTCCCTTTTTGTGGCAGTTGAAACATTCTATAGCAGATGAAGATGGTTTATTTGATCCAGGTTTCCTTTTATTGTAACGACTGGCTTTTCGATATTTTAGGAATTTTTTGAATCCTTTCGCAATGAATGCCAAATCTTCGTCTTCAGAATCTGATTCATTTTCATCTTTCTCAACATGAAATGCTACATTTTTCTTTTCTTCTTTCTGTTCTTTTCTAGCCTGCAAATTTGCTTCATAGGACATTAAATTTCCTATCAATTCATCTGGCTTCATGACGGAAAGGTCATTAGCTTCTTCAATTGCTAATACTTTTCCTTCCCATTCACTAGTCAGAGAATGTAGGACTGTTGAAACAACATCGAAATCAGAATACTTTTGTCCTAAGCCAATAAGTGCATGGTGAATAGTTTGAAACCGTGAATACATGTCATTGATTGTCTCATTTGGTTTCATTTTGAAATTTTGAAATTGACTTTTCAGCATGGCTATTTTGGCTTGTTTAACCTTGTTAGTACCTCATGAGTGATTTTTAGTGTTTGCCAAATTTGATATGCAGTAGTGCAGATACTAACACGGTTATATTCATTTTGGTCTAATGCACAGAACAACATATTTATTGCTCTTGAATTTACGGCTGCTGCCGTTTTCTCAGCTGCAGTCCATTCTGAATAATCAGTTGTTGGATTCACTATTTCTCTTTGAGTGGCATTCCAAGCATCATAGCTATTTGATTGCATAAATAATGACATACGTGTTGCCCAATAACTATAGTTAAGACCATTGAAAAATGGAGGTCTTTGTGTCGATTGACCCTCCGTGTAAGTGGTGTTTTGAGTGCTAGTACTTACGTTATTTGCCATATTACTATAATATATCAAATAACTGTGTTACGGTTATATGATGACCGTGCTCTGATACCAAATGAAAGTTCGGTGTGTATACGAATGCACGTGCTAATATAGTACACACGGATCGTGTAATATGGACTATATTATAAATGCGGAAAATAGATGATAGTAGCAAAGTAAAAATAAAAATAGAAAAATCACACCAGAGATTTTTATACTGGTTCGGAGCACCGTCCTATGTCCAGTCCCAGACTTCTATCTTGATTTTCACTATTAACTACCTAGCTTCACCCGGAGGAACAGGTTTACAATACCCGAGCAAACTAACGGGATTTCACGCCTCTAATACACTAAGGACTTCAACACTTGCCTCTTACAACACCGAGGACTTCAACACTTGCCTCTTACAACATAGAGGACTTCAACAACAATGAATATAATTGTTTGTCGACGGTATGTGTTCTTGATAACACAGTTTTGTCACTTGTAGTACAAATTTCCTATAATCTTATCCTCAAAATATACGAATGATGTTTTGTGAAGATTAAGGAAAGTATATTACTTATTGAATCAAAAGATGTGAAATAATTTCAATGATTCAATAAGCAATTAAAATAATTGAGAGCTTTTAGAATGCAGGAGTATGTAGAAAGTAAGATCAGAGATTAGAGTAAAAAGCATATACAATCATGTTGTTTTTAATCAACGATTTAGATGAGTTTATATAGAGAAGAATGGTTGTAACTCTTTGTGAGCAGTTGCCATTAAGAGATATGATCTTTGATGAAAGGTAAGAGATGCAACCTTTGGAGAAAAGAAGTGTCTTTTGGAAAAATTGCTTTCTGTTTAAAAACGGTCGACAGGTTAAAAAGTGACCAGTAGACAGGAATTCAAATATATATACGTTATGTGCATGTGTGCACGTTCAGTGTGCAAATTATGCAGGAACGGTCGACCGCATATATTATGACCGGTCGACCGGTCCCTGTAAAGTTGCACACTGAATGTGCAACTACAATTTAGTCGTATATATATTGATTTCCTTGAAATGCATGATTATTTGAGGATAGATTTTAACAAGTTTATCACTATTATAATATCAAATAATCAACCTACAATCTAGAGTACCATATGTAGCTCTTTATAGCCATAATGACCTTGTTTTGTCGATCGTCTTTATTTATTTGTCAGAAATCAAAACCTTCATAAAACTTGTGACTCAACACCATATTCAACCTTTACTATCCGTCGAATAGCGGTGAAATCACCTTTTATATTCACATGGATAGTACGGGTTCCCTTCTTGGAATTTTACATCAAGTATAGAATATTTCTATACAATCCAAGTAGTTTAAAATTTGCAAAATTGAATCTTTTATACTTGTCTCATTTCCGACATTTCGACCATATCTATCCCTTGCCGAGGAAAAAGGCTAGGTGAGTCAGGATACTGGTTGCTCCTGAACATCTCCTTATTTTAAGCACCTCACATCTGAATCTCACAAATAGAAAATCCAGTCTACTCATCATCTTTTAGAGCCAATATTAAATCACTTAATTATTACATATTTTCTTTAAATCATTTATTTAGACTCTTTAAAGTAAATCATAAAACTTGCATGATATCTTTAAAATACTTAATTATTTATTTGAAAACATTTATAAAAGATGTGGAAAAGAATACTTAAGTTTAAATCCATATTTCAAAAGTTGTAAAAAAATGCTGCAAAAAGTGCTGGGAGTAGTGATGTAAAGATTATTCAATCAAAACGATTTTTGATCATTTAGAGAATCATTTTTAATGACTCAAATCTATTTTAAAACATTTTAAAATATTTATAGAATTTATTCCATATTTTTAAAGAATTAGAAATTCCCTTCTAAAGAATTTATCGTTTCGCTTTCGAACTGCCAAAGTGCGACTATTTTGAAAATTTATTTTTCTCATATTTCAAAATCTACTAAACGAAATCTTAATTATTCAATACACCAAACCTGTCATTTTGTAACACTTTTGTACTTTCAAGTTGTAATGGTAATAACCATTAACAGATATTTCCACTAGAAATGTTTGTCACGGTAATAACCGTTACTACATCTGGTAATTTCGTAAATACTAAAACTAAAGATAGACAGTGTTGTAATTTTACGTTTTATTATTTACTTATCCGTTTGACACACGTAACATTACATCGCCATTTCAATTCCTTTTTAGTTCTAGGGGTTCACCCCTCCATTTTGTTCCGCCTCCACTGTTTTGCCACCGCCTTCAATCTTTCATCTTCAAGTTCATCGTTCTTCACCAAAAATGTCTCGTCGTCCAAACAAAGTAATGATTTGAGTTCAGTGCATAAAAAGAGAAGAACCGAGCCCATAATGCCGTCGATGAACGGGAATGTGTAGTTACTTGTACCTGGTTCAAATTGCTCACTGTTGGCTGGTCCTGAAGCAATGTTTTTAAGAAGAGCAGCATTTTTAAAGCACAGTCTTTGGGTCTCCATACAAACGTGATGAAATGTATCTTGGAGGAGAGTTTCCTAATCAGAATCGTCGCCAAAATGAGGGTTTAGCTACTTGGGTCAAGATTAGATCTCTTGAGGAAAGCAATATTATACTATGGTTAGTGATATTTTTAACACGTGCATCATTATTCAGCATCAATTTTGAATTGTCCTTTTTATTTATTAAATTTATCTTCTTTAAGTATTAGGCCTTACTGGTATTAATTCAGCATTAAAAAAGGGTAGTAAAAAATTTATGGCATATTTATGCATCATTTCAAATTTTGTGCCATAAATTTTTTTAATTCGATTCGTATTTTACTTGAAATATAATATAGTTAGTATAAGTTCAATTTTTTGGATATTTAGGAAATTTCTAGATTTATCTCCAATTAAGATGAGTTGTATAAAATGTACAGACGCGATTCTTATAAAAATAACAGGGTGTTAAGTGAATAAAAAGTATAACTCATATTTTCTAAATTTGGCGAAATAGACTGCCACTAATTTTAACCAGCAACCTCTTTTGATGGAATGACAAAATGATTATAAACTCATCCTATTCCATTGGCATTAAGTTTAGTTAAAGACCCCTATCACTGTTTTTTTATAATAAATAAAGAAGAAAATTGTAAAGCCCCACCTCTATGCTCATAATAACAAAGGGTATTAAAAGAAATACAGTCTGTTATTACGAAGAATAAGGCTGGATAGGAGCGGCCATCCGTAGTTAGGCCTTACATTAGTATTGGTTATTTCGATAGGAGTGGTATATATTTTTAATTTTTCATCTCTTATTTATTTACTCTCATCGACACACCCAATTCCAATATAAAATGAACTGCGATGGTTCATAATAGTTTAGGATAATACATATAATAATAACACAGATAATACAAATGCGGAACACAGATAAAACAGAAAGTCTCATATATATATCATAACTGATATCAGTTACAATACATGTGATACAATACATATGATACAACTACAACTGTCGACTCAGGAAGTTATGTACACAAGTACATTATCGTGAATAATATACATGAATATACAACATCTTATACAGTGACAACATCTACTCCAAATGATATAAAGAAACTTCATAGCTCTAGCAGCAACCAAAAGCAAGATATCTACAACCTGTAAATACTCGGTCTGACCCGAGTATTACATTCAAAAGAAAATAATACACGGGTCAGTCTAATTCAAACTCAGTTATTAATATGCAGAAGCAATAATAATTAAATAATCAAACCGACGACAGTCCCAATAAATTTACCTATCCGATTCTTAAATAAAGAAATCGGATAACGATAATTATAACACATAACAGTGTTAAACAACAAATCAGCATAATCAAATCATCAACAAGGATAAGTGAAAAGAATTTCAATGAAGATAATTTAGAAAAACATCTGAATTGCCTAATCGGCAATTAACAACAAAATCTAATTATTAAATAAATAATTAGAAACTCATGATCTAATTATCCAATAGATAATTAGACAACAACAAAATGTTTAAATTAAACCAAATCAAAACATCATTCAAACCATTGAAATATCAATTAAAAACTTCAAATCCGATAGGGCTGTAGTGCACGCTTGCATGCACTGCCTCGCCACTACGGTGACGAATGTCAATTCGAGTAGGGCTGCAGTGCACGCACGCGTGTACTGCCTCGCCATTACAGCATATGGAATACCAAAAGATCAATAAATCAACACGAAATAAAATATCATAAAAGCCATACCGTGTGGCTGCAGTTCACGCTTGCGTGCACTGCCTTGCCACTACAGTGATGATGTACACAAAAGCTCAATGGAAGTTCACAAATGAGCACAAGGTCAATGCCGAATTATCGGATTCTACTCAATGTACACATTTGATTGAAATGGTCAAGACATTCAACTCAAGCCTCGACCATAATCCAAATCAACTAACAGAAAACAGAGACTGCAACATCTCTGACCAATCTAATTTTTTTTTTCAATATCCAGTCAAGTTCAAGCATGGATATAATTACAACGTAGAGATGTTCAAACTTCGAGATGGCACCGCATGAATTCAAGGGCAAAACTGCAACAAAACTGCAGCCACCACATGAATGCAAGGGTACAGCAGATACAAACTGCAACAATCAACATGTTGCAACTGTACTTGAAAACAATGCACGACATACATATAAAGGAATATCATCAAGGCACAAAGGCAGTTGTACCAAAACAAGTGCACAAATGAAATGGTGCACCAGACATGATGACCACAAACCAAGTATACCTGAATGCACATATATACATGATAATGGAATGCCTAAGTGATACAACAGTTCAGTGAACAAGTAAACACCAAGGCTACAGGTTCGAAATCACAAGGCAGTGACAACTTAGAACATACCGGAATGAAAGTAGTGCACATTATAAATATGAATCATCTCATATATATACTTCAATAGTACTAAGGGAAGGATCTGAAAAGTGCACAACATGTATGCAACTACTAAACTGGGTCAAGCAAGTGCAACACAGTGACAAGCTACCCAGATTCAAAGATGCCATCATATACAACAAGACTGTAAAAGTTCCAGAGGGGATCAAACCACAACAAAATGAAAGAGACACGAGAAGACTAACAATGCAATTGAATGCAACTATCTCGAAGCAAGTAGCATTATTAAAAGTATGCAATTGCACAACTGGAAATATGGATAAAGACTTCAAGAACAAAACCAGAGCTAATGATCAAACAAAATGAAACCAGAGCTCATTGCATATGAACTCAGGTATGCAGTATGTCCAGAGCATCAACAAGACCACATGCGAACAGGAAAACCCAAATCAATACATGTCATGAAGCAATGCAACATCATGCGCCAGTGAAACATGTGCAGCAAACACACATGCTCAGGGTCAAAAACACCAGCCCCAATGGAACATGCTCAAATTAATATCAAAACTGTATTTAAACAAGTGCAACCTCAAGAAAAATCACAGTCGCAGTTCAACCACGCAAATCAAAATCATCACCTAAACGATCTCAAGTGGCCGAAATTAACAAGTGATAGGGATTCAAATGCACTGTAGTTTCAAATAAGGTCAACAAAAATGGCAAGGCCGACAATAAACAAGTCAGCGCTAAAGTCGAAACCATGATGAGAAAGGCAATTTAAGCCGTAGATAACAAGGAATCGAACACAAAGAAAACCGAATCAAAACCGTGTATTGAAAACATCAAGAAATCATCAACAACAAAATGAAATCGAACTGCCGAAATAAGAGACTGACGAATCCAAATAATGGTGTACAAACGATAATCACATAATTCAAACCTTACAAACCTAAGATTAAACTGGATGTGAGTAATAAAATTACTCACCTTGCTTTGGCAAATTGAAGCAGCCGAAGGGAACAACGAGTGCGATATCCACTCGATCCATCAATTAAAGTCGACGTCATGGCCGATGTCCTTCGTTTCCCCCCTTCAGATCGCCGAAGCTCCATTTCACAAACCCTATTTTTTTTCTTCGTTTGTTATGCTAGGGTTTGCCAAATGAAAGGGAAAAAAGGGGGGAACGGGCATTAGCTCGAAATAATACGTCTCCAATAATAAATGGGCCGATATTTTGCTTAAAGCCCAAACACTTAACCAATTTAAAATACCAATAGCAATTTTCAACCAAATTAAATCGTCTAATGACGATAATTAATTGTTGTAAAACCCTGGGTTGTTACAGACTCCCCTCCTTATAAAAATTGCGTCCCCACAATTTTCGTAAATAAATTCGTCGATAATAATTATTTTTCTAACATAAACTGGTTAAGTTAGAAAATACAGGACAAGAACACAAATACAACAGAAATCTTTTAATTTCATAAAAGAAATTCATAAATTCTCAACAAAATCTAATTATCAAAAAGATAATCAGAATACAGAAATCACAAAACAACAATATCTAATTATCAATACGATAATTAGAAGACAACAAAATCTAATCATCAACAAAGATAATTAGAAAACCCAAATCACAAATCGCAAAACCACAATTCTAGTTACCAAAATGGTAATCAGAAAACAACAAAGGTCCAATTATCAAAACGACAATCAGAAATCTCAATTCAACAAATATCCATTTATCAAAAATGATAATCAAATCTCAAGTCAACAAATATTTAATTATCACAATCGATAATCAAATCTCAAATCAACAAATATTTAATTATCTCAAGCGATAATCAAATCAACAAATATCAGATTATCAAAAACGATAATCAGAAACAACAAATATTCGAATATCAAAAATGATATTCAAAATCAACAAATATCCGATTATCAAAACGATAATCAGAAACAACAAATATTCGATTATCAAAAACGATAATCAAAATCAGCAAATATCCAATTATCAAAACGATAATAAAAAACAACAAATATTCGATTATCAAAAACAATAATCAAAATCAACAAATATCCGATTATCAAAACGATAATTAGAAACAACAAATATTCGATTATCAAAAACGATAATCAAAATCAACAAATATCTTTTCACAAATTCTCAACAAAATCTAATTATAAAAAAGATAATCAGAATACAGAAATCACAAAACAACAATATCTAGTTATTGATACGATAATTAGAAGACAGCAAAATTAAATCATCAACAAAGATAATTAGAAAACCCAAATCACAAATCGCAAAACCGCAATTTTAGTTACCAAAACGGTAATCAGAAAACAATAAAGGTCCAATTATCAAAACGACAATCAAAATCTCAATTCAACAAATATCCATTTATCAAAAATGATAATCAATCTCAAATCAACAAATATTTAATTATCACAATCGATAATCAAATCTCAAATCAACAAATATTTAATTATTTCAAGCGATAATCAAATCAACAAATATCAGATTATCAAAAACGATAATCAGAAACAACAAACATTCGAATATCAAAAACGATAATCAAAATCAACAAATATCCGATTATCAAAACGATAATCAGAAACAACAAATATTCGATTATCAAAAACGATAATCAAAATCAACAAATATCCGATTATCAAAACGATAATCAGAAACAACAAATATTTGATTATCAAAAACGATAATCAAAATCAACAAATATCCGACTATCAAAACGATAATCAGAAATAACAAATATTCGATTATCAAAAACGGTAATCAAAATCAACAAATATCCGATTATCAAAACGATAATCAGAAACAACAAATATTCGATTATCAAAAACGATAATCAAAATCAACAAATATCCGATTATCAAAAACGATAATCAGTAAAAACAAATATTCGATTATCAAAAATGATAATCAAAACTCATATCAACAAATATTTAATTATCACAAGCGATAATCAAATCAACAAATATCAGATTATCAAAAACGATTGTAACAGCCCTGTATTTTGTAATTATTTTACTGTATATTTTAATTATTTTTAATGTAAGATTTTGATTTAAAAACTTATTTTACTTATTTGAAATGATTAAATTTATTATTTAAATATAATTTTGATTTTTATATGAGTTATAATTCCAAACTTATGTAAGTTAAATATTTGCCTGAAATGCTGATTTTGGTCAAAATAGTCAAACTGTGACTTTCAACTTAAAATTTTAAAAGTTTAAAAATTTAATTTTTTTTATTTTATTATGAAAGTACATAAAATTCTAAGAACACCACTTTTCGTTTCGTTGAATTTGGATGTAAAATGTGAAAGTTATACCCTTTACAATATTGTGCGTATATAGGGTTATTTAACAATGACTATTTTAAATTGTATAAATTACTTCTTCTTTGTTATATTTTATTTAATATGTGATTATATGTTATATTATGTATATTTTGACTTTTAAGTATTTTTAAAATGATAATATAATTTTTCTAAAGTTTATTTGAATTTATTTCAATTTATAAAGCCTAATTGGTATTTACTGCATTTTTCTTTATTTAACTTTCTATTTAATAAAAATTAAATTATTATTTTACCTTGAAAATGTTTTAAAACCATTTTTAATTCAAATTTTTGTGTTATAATTTTTTTTTTGTGAAGTAATAAATTTTCCAAAGTCATTGGAGATTTTCTTGTAATTTTTATGTCAGAGTTGCTATTTTAAGCAATTTCTTATTTCCTTTTTCTATTTTACTTAAAATAAATTATTTATTTTATTTTATTCTTACTTAGTTTCAGCTTTAAATAAAATTTCTGAGTTTATTTTGTTTTTATAAAATTAAAAAGAAAAGGAAATGCAAAAGGTTTAGAAAGTTAAGAGATCTTAAAAGCCTGAAATGTAAAGGCGTTTTATCCGTTTCTTTTTGCAATTAATACATCAATTTATTGATTTATTTTATACATTCACTTTTATTACTGTGTTTTACTTTATTTTTTTCATTTTACATGTATTTAAATTTAAGAATTTTTTTCCAAAGTGTATTGAAGTTATTTCTATTTTCTAAGTCTAGTTTTCATTTTTATGCCATTTTTCTTATTTTAATCATATCTAATTAATAATTAATTATTAATATTTTGTTTATCTGTTATATTTTCGAATTCTAACTGAAATTTATAAGTGTTTTAAGTTATTTAAGATGTATATGAATATATATAGGAAGTTTAAAAGGTTTGAAAGCAAAGAAACGTAAAACCGTTTTAACGTTTCTTCTTCCGTTTCTTTTCCAATTAATAGATTTAATTTCCTTTGACCGTTCCTTTCTTTATTTTCGAATTCTAACTGAAATTTATAAGTGTTTTAAGTTATTTAAGATGTATATGAATATATATAGGAAGTTTAAAAGGTTTGAAAGCAAAGAAACGTAAAACCATTTTAACGTTTCTTCTTCCGTTTCTTTTCCAATTAATAGATTTAATTTCCTTTGACCGTTCCTTTATTTATTGTAGCTGTGCATTTCTTACCTCATTTTCACGTGAAAACATTCCTCTCCACTTCATTTTTCACGGCTAGAAAGGTTTGGTAATGGCTCATCTTTTCCTCTTCTTTTTGCTCTTCTTTTTCCATTGTTTTCTTATATTTTGCCTTGTTTTCTCATGTGTATTGCTTGGCCTCTCCTCCATAGCCACGGCCACCACCTCCTACACCTCTTCCCTGCCATCATCAATAGCTACCCCTCTTGTCTTGACCAAGGCCGAGTCCACCATGGTGCCAAAACTCCAAAAAAATGCAACAATGCCCTTGAACAATGCTAGTTTGACCACCTTTGCCTCATCTCCTTCATCTCCACTTGTTGCCTTGTCTATATGATGTTAAACCTGACCTATATGATGTCATACCTGAGCCAAAGCATCATCATAGCCAAGCATAAGTGTCCCTTAGGCCAAGCATTGAAGTGGTTGAAGCAAGGTCCAATCTATCTTGTTCATTTTGCTTTGTATTTTAAAATTGTTTCAATGTTATTTTATGTTGAATGTTTATATATTGTCTTGTTTGTTTTGTTTTGGGTTGTTGATACAAAATCATATCTTGGCTATATTTCAACTCAAATCAAAAGTCGTGCAATTGTGCTTGTCGTGCCTTTGGAGTCGTGCTTGTATGTTGTTTTGGTCTCTAGCTTTGAAAAATGTGAGTCTTTCTCACTCTGACATTTATACTTATGAGAAGTGAATTGATGACAAGTGTTTAGTAATATAAAATGTTTATGCAAGATAATGATGATCATATGATATGCTATGCCATGTTATTACCATGTTATTAGCATGTTTAAACTGTTAATTTTCACCTGACATATGATATATGACTGTATATTGTGATATTGACCTTGTTTATATTATTTCTACAGATGATAACACTACAAGTTCCCTGTTAGAAAAAATATGTTATGGGCTGAAATGATAGGCCTGAATGGTTTTAAATTTTTTATTTTAACTTGGGATTGCGAGTTTGAAATGATAAAACCCGGATTTTCTTTGTAAATTACGGGTTGAAATGATATATTACCCGTATCACTTTACCTAGCGTAGAAAATTTTATACAGGCCCGTAGTTAAAATATGCTTTTCTAAAAATTTTAAAATATTTTATAAATTAAATTATTATAATATTTTGATTTGAAATTTAATAAAATAAAATTTTTGTAAAATATTATTGATTTTCTGAATAATTGTAAGTGAAATGAATTAATTAAGTTATTTTGGAAATTTTGATTTAATTTTAATTGGAAATTTAATTGAGTATGAAATTATGATAAATTTATGATAATTTGAATTTAAATGAATTTAAAATGATTTTTATCATATTTATGATTTTTTTTAATAAAGTTGAAATGTGAAATGAATAAATATTTTAAGTTGAAACTTTGAAATATAACTAGAATTGGAAATTTATGAAATTGACGTAAAGTGAACTTTTAGTTAAGTAAATAAAAATAAAACAAAGTTATATTTGAGAAATTGAACTTAAGTGTTAAGTTGAAATTTAATGTAATGGATTTTAAAAATTCAACATTGCATTTTAATAAGTGAATTATTATTAAATCTTGATTTTTGAATGGAAATTTAACTTTATAAAATCATGAACTTGAGGAAAATTAAATGATGTTATAAATGTGTAAATGTATGATTTTATAACTTAAAAATGTTTTAATAAAAATATAACCGGTTGAGAAATTTTATTGAATATTTGAAGTTAATTAACTGCATTTTTGAAATGATATTAATTACAATGTAAATGATATTACAGCAGTTGTAAATACTGTAGTTGATGATAATGAACTAAAAAAAAAAGCTATTTGAAAAAAAAAAACTATTATAGAAATTTTTGTAAGTACTAGGATTTTTGAATTTAACTAAGTTTATTTGAAATTTAAGAAAACTCTATTACAACATTTTTAAATGTTGTCTTTTGTTAAATTGAACTGTTTTGAATGAACTTTCCGTAGAGTTTTCTAAATGATGCGAAAAGTGAATTTTCACTGTTTTGATAAACTTAAGTGAATAAATAAACTTTGGAAGTTGAAATTTTTGAAAATTTAATAATTTAATTATTAAACATAATAACTTCATTGAAATGATAAAAAAAGAATTTTTGGAATATAAACTGTTTTAAAATATGAATTGAAATGGTATTTTAGATTGATTAAAATGAATAATGATTTGAAATGAATGAAGTTTTGAAAAGATACGATATTTTGATATATTAAAATGATTTGAAAATGAATTTTTGAAAGGATATGATATTTTGATATACTAAAATGATTTTAAACGAAGTTTTGAAAGATATGATATTTTTGATATTAAATGATTTGAAAACGGAGTTTGAAAGATAGGACATTTTGATATTAACATGATTTAAAAAGAAGTTCTGAAAGATATGATATTTTGGAACTGAAACTTTGAAAGGTTATGATATTTTGATATATTAAAATGATTTGAAAGGTAGTGTTGAAAGGGTATGAAAATTTAATATATTGAAATGGTTAGAAATGACTTGATATTTATTTTGATAAATATTTGAATTGAAAGATATTTTACGATGATACATTGAAATGGTTTTGGAAATGATTTAATCTTTATTTTGATAAAGATTTGGATTGAAAGGGATATTTTATTTTGAAGTATAAAATATTGTTTTAAAGTTATAACTACGGGTTATAATAACGATTGGTTGTTAAAGAGACCGGGATCGGATATTGTCTTATAGCCGACCAATACCGAAAACCACTTTAACAACTGTGTACGCGGTGGAGATTCCAGAATGAAGTAGGATGGTGGCGACGTTCTCGAGGTATATTACGTGGACCCAACTCCCGTGAGTTGGCATATATGACTAAAACAGGAGCTATACCGGGCTACAAAAAGGGTCGCACCCTTTCATCGAGCATGATCCATCGGAAACCATTCTATTACTGTTGTGATTCGATTCGGTGGCGCCACTTTGATTCGGGGGTATTGTTCGAGGTGGGCGGAAGCTGCTGGCTTGCCGTCACCACCGGTCCGGGAGTGCAAACGGTGTATCCACCCTGGCATTGCCTCGCGTGCCATGTCATATCCTTATATCGTGCCCACTACGATTTTGGTTTTAAAGATCCGACCGCGTTAAGGTTCACCATCCCCTTAACGCTATTTTCTATATGATTATACTTTACTGATTAGACACTACCGTATATAGCGTATATTACTACATAATAAATAGTTTAACGAATCCTTAGAGGATGGGCGGTCCTAAGCATCCTTTAAGTTACTGATGCATTTTGTTACTGTTCACTTGAGTAGATTTACAGTTTATAAGTATTTATGTCCTGACTTGAGGGTTTTGTATTTTGCTTTACGCTCGAGTCAGATTGATTGAGTTAGCATTCAAGATTCACCTTCGGCGTTGGAGCTTTCCTTGAAGATCCAGCCATCTATTTTGTTTCAGTATCCAATGGTTCAGTGATGTATCTGATTTGTACCTGATGTATCTTGTTACTCTTCGGTTGTATCTTATTTAACCCTGATGTATCTTATATTTTATATAGTAGCTTCATGAACTACTATCTCTTTTTCTTCCGCTGCATTATTATTAATCTGTGTCTGTGATCTGTGATTTTATTTACTGTATATTCCGAGATGTGCCAAATTTTTAATTACAACGCGGTATTTTGAGCAATTCAATTCCGGCATGAGTGTCTACCTATACACTTATAATGGATGCGAATGGTTGAAAATATCGGGTCGTTACAGTTGGTATCAGAGCTTTGTTAGCTTTAGGTAAAACTCAGCATATGGAGTGAATGTATTTACAGAATCACTTTCATTCGAGTTTGAATCTCTTCCTTTTGACTCGATTCCTTTGAATTTTGGAACATTCCCCACGGTTCCAAAATCCATTCGTATCCCTCACTATTCATCTTCTTTTGACTCTGGAGCATTCCATAACTCCGCTTCGAATGATCTTTTTAGTGAGTCGGCGGTCACGCCAATTTCAAATTTAATTGAAAACGGGGAAAACTCCTTTGCAGTTAGCATCGATCCACCAGAGATTCTTATCTATCCTTGGTTTAGATGCTAATATCTTTTGTTATTCCAAACTCTAACTCTTGAGGTCGAATGTAGATTTACCCTAGAAAATCCACATCGATCTTATTCTTTAAGTCACG
This sequence comes from Allium cepa, assembly GCA_030765085.1. NCBI lineage: Eukaryota > Viridiplantae > Streptophyta > Magnoliopsida > Asparagales > Amaryllidaceae > Allium > Allium cepa. The sequence continues at coordinate 375,960,780 of CM060942.1, read as the reverse complement.
GTTGACCCGGTTAAGGTTGCCCGTGATTTATATAAGCCTATCCATCTTCCTTTTCTGTTATTTAATCATGTCATCCTTGTTTCCAACTTATTTTTAAGTCATAATCTCCTTTGATTTGTGTTAATCAAAAAATATATTTGAATCTCTATCCTTCTTTGAAAATCTATTCATGTATAGTGTATTTGTAAACTAGTATTTAAAATTTAAAATGTTTTATATATTGTGTTGTTTGAGTTGTTGATGTTGAGTTGGATTTCTGATCGATACGTCTGATCAACGCTATCGATAGGATTTCTAAAACACTTTGACAGAACAAACTGACACAATATTATTTTAAAATTTGGTTAATGAAATAAATTTTGATATATAAGTAAATTTATGGAACTTAATGAAATGAATTTAAAACAAGAATTTGAGGATTTAAATTCCAATTATTTCGAACTTTGGTTTAAAGTTTTAAAAGGTTATATTATTTAAAGTATTTTGAATAGAATTTGTTTTCAAAGAATTTTTAAAGGTTTAAAATTAGTGCTTTTCTCTTTGTCGCTGGAAAATAACTTCGGTGATGATTGCGACATCATCGACGTTCATTTTCGAGTTTCGAAGTTAGGAGACTGTTCTGTAGTCTTGCTACAGCTTTGTTTTGGGAAATTAAATTGATTTGAATTTCTAAAATATGACTTGATTTATAATATAAATATATATAGATATATGATTGAAATTTGATTTGACATATATTATTACTTATCTCAAAATGGTTTGAAGAAATCGGAAATTTAATTCTTAAATTTTATTTTAAAGAATAATTCCAAAAAAAAAAAAATCAAAACTTTGGATGAATATCAAGCATGAAATGATTGAATTGGAAATTTTACTTGTATAATACAATTGCATTCAAATATAACTTAACTTAATTTCAGAAGTTAAAAACGTAATTGGATAATATACGATATAAAAAGATTTTATAAATAAAATTTGAGTGGTTATAATAAATGTTATACACTTAAATTTTAATTATAAAATGATTAACAGAGGTAAATATAATAAAGGGTAATTGAATAACTTACAATAAATTAATGTTAAAAGAACTAAGAATAAAATAAAGCAGTTATAATAAGTGTAAGTATGTTTAACATGAGTGATAAATATATTGAGAGGAATAAATTTAATTTTGATTAGGAATAAAGAAGAATAAAATTTATTAAGTACACTATGAGTGTAATAAATGATTATTTTTCAAACCCATGGTTTTAAAAATGGTTAATTTTAGATGATTGGATAATAAGATAATGAAATTTGAGGTAGTTAAGATTTATTTAACTTGTGTAAAGATTTATTCTCTGTTTAAGTTGAAATTTCCATGCTTTCAAAATCTATTTCCTTATTCTGTTTTTCAAACTATCTTTTGGTTGTCCTTATCATCCTTATCTTGCTATAGACCGGTATATGCATCTTTCTATAATCTTTCTGTTTAGAAATCTTTCTATAATCTTTGATAGACCTTTGGTAATCATTTTGAATCCACCTTTTTCGTGCTTGTGTTCTTGATTCTGGAGGATCTTGGAAAGATCACCTCCACCTTGTAAAACTTACCTATAACAACAGTTATCAGGTATAACTTCAATCTTCTTGTCATCTTATCTTAATCCTATTTGACTCTATCTTTTCTGTGCCCTTCCATGCCTCATTCCTTTTCGGGGACGAAAAGTTTTGAGTGGGGGAGAGTGTAACAGCCCTGTATTTTGTAATTATTTTATTGTATATTTTAATTATTTTTAATGTAAGATTTTGATTTAAAAACTTATTTTTCTTATTTGAAATGATTAAATTTATTATTTAAATATAATTTTGATTTTTATATGAGTTATAATTCCAAACTTATGTAAGTTGAATATTTGCCTGAAATGCTGATTTTGGTCAAAATAGTCAAAGTGTGACTTTCAACTTAAAATTTTAAAAGTTTAAAAATTTAATTTTTTTCTTTTATTATGAAAGTACATAAAATTCTAAGAACACCACTTTTCGTTTCGTTGAATTTGGATGTAAATTGTGAAAGTTATACCCTTTACAATATTGTGCGTATATAGGGTTATTTAACAATGACTATTTTAAATTGTATAAATTACTTCTTCTTTGTTATATTTTATTTAATATGTGATTATATGTTATATTATGTATATTTTGACTTTTAAGTATTTTTAAAATGATAATATAATTTTTCTAAAGTTTATTTGAATTTATTTAAATCTATAAAGCCTAGTTGGTATTTACTGCATTTTTCTTTATTTAACTTTCTATTTAATAAAAATTAAATTATTATTTTACCTTGAAAATGTTTTAAAACCATTTTTAATTCAAATTTTTGTTTTATAATATTTTTTTTTGTGAAGTAATAAATTTTCCAAAGTCATTGGAGATTTTCTTGTAATTTTTATGTCAGGGTTGCTATTTTAAGCAATTTCTTATTTCCTTTTTCTATTTTACTTAAAATAAATTATTTATTTTATTTTATTCTTACTTAGTTTCGGTTTTAAATAACATTTCTGAGTTTATTTTATTTTTATAAAATTAAAAAGAAAAGGAAATGCAAAAGGTTTAGAAAGTTAAGAGATCTTAAAAGCCTGAAACGTAAAGGCGTTTTATCCGTTTCTTTTTGCAATTAATACATCAATTAATTGATTTACTTTATACATTCACTTTTATTGCCGTGTTTTACTTTATTTTATTCATTTTACATGTATTTAAATTTAAGAAATTTTTTCCAAAGTGTATTGAAGTTATTTCTAATTCCTAAGTCTAGTTTTCATTTTTGTGCCATTTTTCTTATTTTAATCATATCTAATTAATAATTAATTGTTAATATTTTGTTTATCTATTATATTTTCGAATTCTAACTGAAATTTATAAGTGTTTTCAGTTATTTAAGATGTATATGAATATATATAGGAAGTTTAAAAGGTTTGAAAGCAAAGAAACGTAAAACCGTTTTAACGTTTCTTCTTCCGTTTCTTTTCCAATTAATAGATTTAATTTCCTTTGACCGTTCCTTTCTTTATTTTAGAATTCTAACTGAAATTTATAAGTGTTTTCAGTTATTTAAGATGGATATGAATATATATAGGAATTTTAAAAGGTTAGAAAGCAAAGAAACGTAAAACCGTTTTAACGTTTCTTCTTCCGTTTCTTTTCCAATTAATAGATTTAATTTCCTTTGACCGTTCCCTTTTTATTGTAGCTGTGCTTTTCTTACCTCATTTTCACGTGAAAACATTCCTCTCCACTTCATTTTTCATGGCTAGAAAGGTATGGTAATGGCTCCTCTTTTCCTCTACTTTTTGCTCTTCTTTTTCCATTGTTTTCTTATATTTTGCCTTGTTTTCTCATGTGTATTGCTTGGCCTCTCCTCCATAGCCACGGCCACCACTTCCTACACCTCTTTCCTGCCATCATCACCAGCTACCCCTCTGGTCTTGACCAAGGCCGAGCCCACCATGGTGCCAAAACTCCAAAAAAATGCAACAATGCCCTTGAACAATGCTAGTTTGACCACCTTTGCCTCGTCTCCTTCATCTCCACTTGTTGCCTTGCCTATATGATGTTAAACCTGACCTATATGATGTCATACCTGAGCCAAAGCATCATCATAGCCAAGCATAAGTGTCCCTTAGACCATGCATTGAAGTTGTTAAAGCAAGGTCCAATCTATCTTGTTCATTTTGCTTTGTATTTCAAAATTGTATCAATGTTATTTTATGTTGAATGTTTATATATTGTCTTGTTTGTTTTGTTTTGGGTTGTTGATACAAAATCATATCTTGGCTATCTTTCAACTCAAATCAAAAGTCGTGCAATTATGCTTGTCGTGCCTTTGGAGTCGTGCTTGTATGTTGTTTTGGTCTCTAGCTTTGAAAAATGTGAGTCTTTCTCACTCTGACATTTATACTTATGAGAAGTGAATTGATGACAAGTGTTTAGTAATATAAAATGTTTATGCAAGATAATGATGACCATATGATATGCTATGCCATGTTATTACCGTGTTATTACCATGTTTAAACTATTAATTTTCACCTGACATATGATATATGACTGTATATTGTGATATTAAAATTGTTTATATTATTTCTGCATATGATAACACTGCAAGTTCCCTGTTAGAAAAAATATGTTATGGGCTGAAATGATAGGCCTGAATGGTTTTAATTTTTTTATTTTAACTTGGGATTGAGGGTTTGAAATGATAAAACCCGGATTTTCTTTGTAAATTACGGGTTGAAATGATATATTACCCGTATCACTTTACCTAGCGTAGAAAATTTTATACAGGCCCGTAGTTAAAATATGCTTTTCTAAAAATTTTAAAATATTTTAGAAATTTAATTATTATAATATTTTGATTTGAAATTTAATAAAAATAAAAATTTTGTAAAATATTATTGATTTTCTAAATAATTGTAAGTGAAATGAATTAATGAAAAAGTTAGAAATTTTGAACGTAAGTTATTTTGGAAATTTTGATTTAATTTTAATTGGAAATTTAATTGAGTATGAAATTATGATAAATTTATGATAATTTGAATTTAAATGAATTTAAAATGATTTTTATCATATTTATGATTTTTTTTAATAAAGTTGAAATGTGAAATGAATAAATATTTTAAGTTGAAACTTTGAAATATAACTAGAATTGGAAATTTATGAAATTGACATAAAGTGAACTTTTAGTTAAGTAAATAAAAATAAAACAAAGTTATATTTGAGAAATTGAACTTAAGTGTTAAGTTGAAATTTAATGTAATGGATTTTAAAAATTCAACATTGCATTTTAATAAGTGAATTATTATTAAATCTTGATTTTTGAATGGAAATTTAACTTTATAAAATCATGAACTTGAGGAAAATTAAATGATGTTATAAATGTGAAAATGTATGATTTTATAAGTTAAAAATGTTTTAATAAAAATATAACTGGTTGAGAAATTTTATTGAATATTTGAAGTTAATTGACTGCATTTTTGAAATGATATTAATTACAATGTAAATGATATTACAGCAGTTGTAAATACTGTAGTTGATGATAATGAACTAAAAAAAAAGCTATTTGAAAAAAAAACTATTATAGAAATTTTTGTAAGTACTAGGATTTTTGAATTTAACTAAGTTTATTTGAAATTTAAGAAAACTCTATTACAACATTTTTAAATGTTGTCTTTTGTTAAATTGAACTGTTTTGAATGAACTTTCCGTAGAGTTTTCCAAATGATGCGAAAAGTGAATTTTCACTGTTTTGATAAAATTAAGTGAATAAATAAACTTTGGAAGTTGAAATTTTTGGAAATTTAATAATTTAATTATTAAACATAATAAATTCATTGAAATGATAAAAAAAGAATTTTTGGAATATAAACTGTTTTAAAATATGAATTGAAATGGTATTTTAGATTGAGTAAAATGAATAATGATTTGAAATGAATGAAGTTTTGAAAAGATACGATATTTTGATATATTAAAATGATTTGAAAATGAATTTTTGAAAGGATATGATATTTTGATATATTAAAATGATTTGAAACGAAGTTTTGAAAGATATGATTTTTTTGATATTAAATGATTTGAAAACGGAGTTTGAAAGATAGACATTTTGATATTAACATGATTTAAAAAGAAGTTCTGAAAGATATGATATTTTGGAACTGAAACTTTGAAAGGTTATGATATTTTGATATATTAAAATGATTTGAAAGGTAGTGTTGAAAGGGTATGAAAATTTAATATATTGAAATGGTTAGAAATGACTTGATATTTATTTTGATAAATATTTGAATTGAAAGATATTTTACGATGATACATTGAAATGGTTTTGGAAATGATTTAATCTTTATTTTGATAAAGATTTGGATTGAAAGGGGATATTTTATTTTGAAGTATAAAATATTGTTTTAAAGTTATAACTACGGGTTATAATAACGATTGGTTGTTAAAGAGACCGAGATCGGATATTGTCTTATAGCCGGCCAATACCGAAAACCACTTTAACAACTGTGTACGCGGTGGAGATTCCAGAATGAAGTAGGATGGTGGCGACGTTCTCGAGGTATATTAGGTAGACCCAACTCCCGTGAGTTGGCATATATGACTAAAACAGGAGCTATACCGGGCTACACAAAGGGTCGCACCCTTTCATCGAGCATGCTCCATCGGAAACCATTCTATTACTGTTGTGACTCGATTCGGTGGCGCCACTTTGATTCGGGGGTATTGTTCGAGGTGGGCGGAAGCTGCTAGCTTGCCGTCACCGCCGGTCCGGGAGTGCAAACGGTGTATCCACCCTGGCATTGCCTCGCGTGCCGTGTCATATTCTTATATCGAGCCCACTACGATTTTGGTTTTAAAGATCCGACCGCGTTAAGGTTCACCATCCCCTTAACGCTATTTTCTATATGATTATACTTTACTGATTAGACACTACCGTATATAGCGTATATTACTACATAGTAAATAGTTTAACGGATCCTTAGAGGATGGGCGGTCCCAAGCATCCTTTAAGTTACTGATGCATTTTGTTACTGTTCACTTGAGTTGATTTACAGTTTATAAGTATTTATGTCCTGACTTGAGGGTTTTGTATTTTGCTTTACGCTCGAGTCAGATTGATTGAGTTAGCATTCAAGATTCACCTTCGAGTTTGGAGCTTTCCTTGAAGATCCAACCATCTATTTTGTTTCAGTATCCAGTGGTTCAGTGATGTATCTGATTTGTACCTGATGTATCATGTTACTCTTCGGTTGTATCTTATTTAACCCTGATGTATCTTATATTTTATATAGTAGCTTTATGAACTACTATCTCTTTTTCTTCCGCTGCATTATTATCACTCTGTGTCTGTGATCTGTGATTTTATTTACTGTATATTCTGAGATTTGCCAAATTTTTAATTACAACGCGGTATTTTGAGCAATTCAATTCTGGCATGAGTGTCTACCTATACACTTATAATGGATGCGAATGGTTGAAAATATTGGCTCGTTACAACGATAATCAGAAACAACAAATATTCGATTATCAAAAACGATAATCAAAATCAACAAATATCCGATTATCACAAACGATAATTAAAATCAACAAATATCCATTTATCAAAAATGATAATCAAATCTCAAATCAACAAATATTTAACTATCACAATCGATAATCAAATCTCAAATCAACAAATATTTAATTATCTCAAGCGATAATCAAATCAACAAATATCAGATTATCAAAAACGATAATCAGAAACAACAAATATTCGAATATCAAAAACGATAATCAAAATCAACAAATATCCGATTATCAAAACGATAATCAGAAACAACAAATATTCGATTATCAAAAACGATAATCAAAATCAACAAATATCCGATTATCAAAACGATAATCAGAAACAACAAATATTCGATTATCAAAAACGATAAACAAAATCAACAAATATCCGATTATCAAAACGATAATCAGAAACAACAAATATTCGATTATCAAAAACGATAATCAAAATCAACAAATATCCGCTTATCAAAACGATAATCAGAAATAACAAATATTCGATTATCAAAAACGATAATCAAAATCAACAATATCCGATTATCAAAAACGATAATCATAAACAACAAATATTCGATTATCAAAAACGATAATCAAAACTCATATCAACAAATATTTAATTATCACAAACGATAATCAAATCAACAAATATCAGATTATCAAAAATGATAATCAGAAACAACAAATATTCGATTATCAAAAATGATAATCAAAATCAACAAATATCCGATTATCAAAACGATAATCAGAAACAACAAATATTCGATTATCAACATATATCCGATTATCAAAACGATAATCAGAAACAACAAATATCGATTATCAAAAACGATAATCAAAATCAACAAATATCCGATTATCAAAACAATAATCAGAAACAATAAATATTCGATTATCAAACACGATAATCAGAATCAAAAAATATTCGATTATCAAAAACGATAATCAAAATCAACAAATATCCGATTATCAAAAACGATAATCAACACTCATAACATCAAATATCTAATTATCTGCAGATAATTAGATTCAACAAATATCTAGAAATCCATTAAGATACTCTAGAAAATCAACATAAAAGGTGGATCGATCCCATCATATGGCGAGTTTTAGCTGCGCCGCACTATGCATCTCATATGGCCGAAGCCTACCAGGTACCGTCATCATAATTTTGGCACCCATCATATGACCCGAAGGTCTGGTACTGGTATTTGACCTGAAGGTCCATCATAGTGGCTCGAAAGCACATGAAAATCATCAAAATCATTAAAACATCAAATATTTCAATTAACGAGTCCGGAATTAACCAAAATAACAAACGTACATGTCCCATAACCACGAATTTTACTAAATCGTTTAATTCGCTTCATCGTTTCCTTGAAAGTGCAAAATTGTGTATTTCAAAAATAACATTTCACATTCTCAAACGAACATGTCTGGAATTAAGCGAATCAGTAAAAGAAAGGGGTCATAATCCTCGATTTTGCTGAAACGTTTAAATCGCTTCCTCAATCTTTTGAAAGCGCAAACTGCAAAACTTCTGAAAACAATTTCATTTATTTTATAAAAGTAATAATTTACATTCTCAAACGGATAAGTCCGGAATTAAGTGAATCAGTAAAAGAAAGGGTTCATAGTCCTCGATTTTGCTGAATCGTTTAAATCGCTTCCTCATTCTTTTGAAAACGTAAACTGAAAATTTTTGAAAACAATTTTTATTTTTAAAACGATTTTTAATCCACGTGCTTAAAATAGCAACATCAGTGACAATTTCGACAAGGAAATTGCACTTCTCAAAATACCGCAGAACAGATCACATAATCAGCATTGCGGGATAACCGCTTAAAAATCCACTTTAAATTTGACGGTTACTGAAGTCAAAGCGATAATAATTTTTAAACGTCAAAATCTCATCAAAATAATCTGCATCAAAATATAATATCGGTGAATTTTCCTTCATTATAATGTCAACAAAACACCGGGCTTCAAAAATTTAGCATTGGTGTAAAAATCCCGTTATAAAAAATAACGGCAACAAAATACGTTTAAAACCAAGCATCGATTCAACGTAAAATTTATGTAGTAACATGCAACCTAAATTTGCACATATACCACAAAATGAACAAAGAAATCATTCAAATATATCTTCAATGAAGATAATTTAAAACGGCAAAAATCTCAACAAATTCACATAACTGCAATCGCTTCGAATCCTCAAATCGGATTCGAAATTTTCAAAGAAAACAAAATAAACACAGCTATGTAAACAACAATTGAAATTTATTTCAATTTCATATTTTGATTTTTAAATCAAAAAGGTTATCAGCCGTACTCAGCCAAGACAGTCTCACTGTTTTCGCTGCGCACTCTGATAAACAAAACACGAATCAACCAATCATCAAAACACAGTTTCACTTTTTACTTTTAAATAAAGATATTTAAAAATTTCAACATATTTTCAAAACTTTAGTTTTGACTCAAAGCACAATAAAACGTCGACTAATAGTTGTAACACATGTTCCTTCTAAGTTATGTTTTATATTATGTTCATAAACCCCAAGCTCTGATACCAACTGCAACGCCCCACCTCTATGCTCACAATAACAAAGGGTATTAAAAGAAATACCGTCTGTTATTACGAAGAATAAGGCTGGATAGGAGCGGCTATCCGTAGTTAGGCCTTACATTAGTATTGGTTATTTCGATAGGAGTGGTATATATTTTTAATTTTTCATCTCTTATTTATTTACTCCCATCGACATACCCAATTCCAATATAAAACGAACTACGACGGTTCATAATAGTTTAGGACAATAAATATAATAACAACACAGATAATATAAATGCGGAACATAGATAAAACAGAAAGTCTCATATATATATAATAACCGATATCAGTTACAATACATGTGATACAATACATATGATACAACTACAACTGTCGACTCAGGAAGTTATGTACACAAGTACATTATCGTGAATAATATACATGAATGTACAACATCTTATACAGTGACAACATCTACTCCAAATGATATAAAGAAACTTCATAGCTCTAGCAGCAACCCAAAGCAAGGTATCTACAACCTGTAAATACTCGGTCTGACCCGAGTATTACATTCAAAAGAAAATAATACACGGGTCAGTCTAATTCAAACTCAGTTATTAATGCGCAGAAGCAATAATAATTAAATAATCAAATAGACGACAGTCCCAATAAATTTACCTATCCGATTCTTAAATAAAGAAAACGGATAACGATAATTATAACACATAACAGTGTTAAATAACAAATCAGCATAATCAAATCATCAACAAGGATAAGTGAAAAGAATTTCAATGAAGATAATTTAGAAAAACATCAGAATTGCCTAATCGGCAATTAACAACAAAATCTAATTATTAAATAAACAATTAGAAACTCATAATCTAATTATCCAATAGATAATTAGACAACAATAAAATGTTTAAATTAAACCAAATCAAAACATCATTCAAACCATTGAAATATCAATTAAAAACTTCAAACCCGATAGGGATGTAGTGCACGCTTGCATGCACTGCCTCGCCACTACGGTGACGGATGTCAATTCGAGTAGGGCTGCAGTGCACGCACGCGTGTACTGCCTCGCCATTATAGCATATGGAATACCAAAAGATCAATAGATCAACACAGAATAGAATATCATAAAAGCCATACCGTGTGGCTGCAGTTCACGCTTGCGTGCACTGCCTTGCCACTACAGTGATGACGTACACAAAAGCTCAATACCGTGTGGCTGCAGTTCATGCTTGCGTGCACTGCCTTGCCACTACAGTGATGATGTACACAAAAGCTCAATGGAAGTTCACAAACGAACACAAGGTCAAACCCGAATTATCGGAATCAACTCAATGTACACATTCGATTGAAATGGTCAAGACATTCAACTTAAGCCTCGACCATAATCCAAATCAACTAACAGAAAATAGAGACTAAAACATCTTTGACCAATCTAATTTTTTTTCAATATCCAGTCAAGTTCATGCATGGATATAATTACAACGTAGCGATGTTCAGACTTCGAGATGGCACCGCATGAATACAAGGGCAAAACTGCAACAAAACTGCAGCCACCACATGAATGCAAGGGTACAGCAGATACAAACTACAACAATCACATAATTCAAACCTTGCTTCGCCAAATTGAAACAGCCGAAGGGAACAATGCGCGCGATATCCACTCGATCCATCAATTAAAGTCGACATCGCGGCCGATGTCCTTCGTTTCCCCCCTTTCAGATCGCCGAAGCTCCATTTCACAAACCCTATTTTTTTTCTTCGTTTGTTATGCTAGGGTTTGCCAAATGAAAGGGAAAAAAGGGGGAACGGGTATTAGCTCGAAATAATACGGCTCCAATAATAAATGGGCCGATATTTTGCTTAAAGCCCAAACACTTAACCAATTTAAAATACCAGTAGCAATTTGCAACCAAATTAAATCGTCTAATGACGATAATTAATTGTTGTAAAACCCTGGGTTGTTACAAAAATGCTTTGGCATTGTCCCAATCCTAGATGTTCAAAATGTATGCTGTTTGCTTTTATGGCTATTTCTCTGATGTGTTGCCTTTTTTTTATTGTCTAGGTATGTGTTTGGAGTGACTCACATACCTCGTCCTGAAGATTGGCCTGTTATGCTTGTGGAGCACATAGGTTTCATGCTCATGGTATTTACATTTTTCTTATCTCTTCAGTCTTTCTCGATTTATGTTTTAATTTGGTCATAGATTCTCTTTGCTTATTTAACTGGCTTTTTAGAATATATCATAAATATTAACGTTCAACATGCAACATGTTTCAAATAAATTGGGTTAAAAAAAAACATATCTCGATAGTTATGCTATTTCAGTTCAGCTAAATTGTTTTATGACTATACTAGTTCATGTATAAAATACAGTTAAAGTTCAGTAGAATTCTCAAATGAACTCGTAAGGCCTTTCAGATACTATTTTCAAACTCATGACCAAGGTTTATTTTGTTGGTCTATGTCTTTCTTTGTTATCTTCTCACTTTTGAGCTTGACATGGCACTGATAATTGTGCATGAATTTTTAGGACAGGAAGTTGGGCGAGAGCATTTGTTGGGCACTATGTATTGTATAATGGAACATACACAGTCCCATTCTAATGCAAGCATAACCCATTCCTATCTGTACCGTGTTGTTTTTTGATTTCATTCATTTGTACATGCGCTCAACATATTATAAGTGAAAAAAAATACTAAAGCTACTGTGTTTCATCTTGCTGAAAGTACCTCAGTAATAAAGATGGAGACCACCATAAGATGTTCTTATTCTATGGAAACTGATAAGCATGTATAAATTTTTTCATCAATAAGATATCAAGTGGGCTACCCCAAATAATAAATTTAAAATAATGTGATTTCACACAAGAAACGATTTGGATAAAGTCATTTGGATATCGTTCCTATTTTAAGTTGCACTTTACCATGTTCCATCAGTTTTTTTGCCTTTTAAGTGCAGGCAAAAATATTTTAGTTTGATTATTTTGTTTAGATGGTTTAGTCAGAATGCTATCTATGTTAGACAACTCACATTTATTTAAGAAATTTCTTTAGTGACAACTGCTATCAAAATATACAATTTGATGACTATGCTGATCTTAATTTATAGAAATGATGCAGTGAGAGAAAAATGTAAAAATAAAAATAGGGAGTAAAGAAATAAAACAATAGTAATAGGTTATAATTTGACAAAGTTCAGTAACGACAAGTAGTAATGATTTTTATATAATTTATAACAAAAATATAGGCTTACGATGAATTTTAAATGAATAAACAAAACTTACTTAAGAAATTTCTATCGAATGTAAAGATACTGAACCAACGTACGAATTTTTTGGTTGTTGAGGACAATCTTTGCATTCTAAATTACTTTCGCTACCAGATTTCATTTTTAGAATTCCATTCCTGAGCCATATATCTTTCATCACGTCTTTGATACACTTTCACTACGATGTAATAAATAATTAAGATTATAATACGATATATAATACTAATATTTTGTTGTAGTATTAATTCACTTTCCACTTTCAATATTTCTTCCACATACGGTCATTTTGAAAAATATTTTGGTTTTATTGAATTATAGTGGCTCCATTGCAAATCTTCATAATCAAGGACTAGCAATGTCCAATGTGATTGTTGATGACATACTGACAAGAATATTTTGTACAATTCTAGCTCCTTTTTATGGTCCCTAAACACATTCTAATTCTTTAGCCAATAACATTTGAGTTGTTGATTTCAAATCCAACAATATCCAGTGCTACAAAACAAAACATAATAATGATATTGTAATATTTAATTTATTCTGCAATTGAAATACATATTTGTAAAGAATGTCAAATAAAAATACATACTGTTTCTTTGGGTCTTACATAAAAATAGCTTGGATAGTGCGGTCTCAGCTTGGTTACTTCAAACCAATGGATTACCTGTGAATTTTACATTAAAAAAATGTGTACAGACTATAAATATATGGTACAAACTATAAATAGCATGGTTACTTAAAATACTTTGACTGATTTTATTATTAAAACAGAATGCATTAATAGCAGAAGAATAGCCAGCATTGTCTATTCTGGAAGTATATCAACATTTTTCTGGCTTACTTTAGAGTTTGATGAAGATTATTACAAGTAGATGAGATTTTTTTTCAAATATGATGGTAATGATACATTTTTGGTATTTTAAGTTAACTCTATTTTGTTGTTTTCAATATTCGATATGTATTTAGTATGGTCAAAATTGTGAGCACGATGCTCTAATATTACTTGTTAGTTGATAAGTGGTCACAAAATATTGGAAGAAATTGTAGAAAAACCAATAGAAAACGTAAGGAAGTATGGAACTATCGTTTCAGTTTGAAATAAGGTGCATGAATATAATGTATAAAACGATAGTTTACAATCTTATTTGTTTATTTTAAATGGGATAACGTTGTTATAACATTTGCAAGTTGTTTAGCTCCTAATTTTAGTTAGTGAACCTTTTTTCTTATCGTGAAATATTATTCAGTGCTTGGCCAGCTAATTAGTAACTAGGTATAAGGTCAAGTAAGTAATATGATGATTTTATAAAATGTGTTAATTTTATAAAATTAATTTATTAAACTAAATAATTGGTTTTGACATATTTCGGATTGAATTTATGGACATTTCTACTGAGAAATAAAAAATTTGTATCCTCATATGAAAATTATCTCAAAATGTGATGGATCTCATCAACCAATTAGTATCCAGCTAATTTTTATAAGCATCATGTATGTAAGCATTAACTATTGAATAAAATAAGGTTCAATGTTTTCTCTTTGTATCTTAGATTTATTATATATAGTGAAATATTATAACTCATTAAATCCTTTCTTAATTTTGTTAAATATATTCTGATAGAAGTTTGGACATGTTCAACATTTACAACTATTTTGATACAATATCCCAAAATGGTCTTAAGATATATTTTCCATAAGATTTGGAAATTTTACATGGTTTATAGTGTTTTATATAAATATTTTGTATGTTTGATAAATAAATAATTTATAGGCCTTTGTTAGTAGGTATGTTGTAGTTGGAAAAATTTTCGATAACAAAATCGCTGAAGCAGTGCTCAGTGAAGCTTCATTCTTTGTGGGTTTGGAAAAATTTGGGGATCTCATTATTTTATGTTATTTACTGAATATACATTTAGGAAGGAAAAGTTGTTATGTTTCTTATTAATTTTACTTTTAATTTATGGGCAGTTATTTAGGTGATATTTATTTTACTTTTCTTTCTTGTAGTGATCATGTTGAGATGGCATGTTATGCTCCACTACTTGGCCATGTACATTATATAAGGTACATCTCACTATTCTTTTGTTTCATAATTTAGTTTATTCTTTTACTCAAGTTATAGACATGCATGTACTATCAAATCTTCATTAGCACCAGTCTAGCAAATTAATTAGGAAAAATGTAAAGTGGAATTTTAAAGTATTATTTCAATTGAAAAGAAACAAGTTTTGACCTGTTATATAAATAACTGAACAACTTGTAGGTGGAAGCATAAAGTGCATGATTGAATGATTGAGTGAAGAGTTGGATATGAATAATTTTTCTAATTTAAACTAATTTGAACTAAAAAAAATACACTTTCTAAATTATTCTAAAAAGATGTATTGAACTTGAAAGATACATGTTCTACTTTGTTTTTTTATGTAAGTAATTTAACAATATGTAGGTTCAGTTGACATGGAAAAATCTTGTCTTCTTACGCTTAGTTAACTATTGCTCACATGTCACCATTGTCAACAGAAACATCATCATCATTCATCGTTGTTAATGTTGCCCCCATATATCAAAATATCGAATTGTTAAGACCCGCATTTTAGCCATTTAGTAGTTCAAGAAATGCCAGTGAAGTCATGTTGAAATCAGTTAGAATTATACCTTAACTGCATTTACTTGTTTGTGAACTTCTTCAAAGGATATTTTTTGATATATAGCTTGTTTCTTTTTATCCTCGAAGTTTAATACAGAAGCTGCAGTCAAATTCTGTTAGAATATACAAGGTTACTAACACAAGCACATGCGTATTTTTATAGAAATATTAAGAATGTAGTGTAGAATTGATAAATCATCGACCTTTATTAAGAAACTTAGCTATTCCATTCCATAACCATGGTTCTTTAGAACCAGGTGCATCCACCTGGTGAAATCTACTAAGCTGTTTTCAATTTCGAGAAATCTATTAATTTGTTTTTCAATTTTAGCAGCTATAGTTGGTTTGCTTATAGTTGTAAATAAATAAACAAACAAAGCGATTATATTTGGTCTAATATATAAGGCTTTTAAATCATGAATAATAATGCTTTGAATTTTAGATTCATATCGGATAGATCTTCAAGCCTGTAGTGGAGATAGATTCATACTGGATAGATCTTCAATGGACATGGATTTTGTTCGGTACCATTTAACAGAACCAAAGAAAGAGAAAGAAAAAATAGCTGTTGCATCTCCTTCCAAAGAGGCTTACAGAAAACTGCTGGCGGAGGCTTGCCTTAACAACCGAACTCGAGTTCTATCTCTTCAGTACAAGCCTTTTCCTGTTTCAGCCAACGATTGTTTCCTTTCCGAGCCATCTTTTGTGTCTTCTCATCATGTAAAATCTACTAAGCCAGGGTGATACATTTCTCAAACTGCAGAAAGGACACTATATGCACCAGATATAGTGATGAAGGCAGTTTGGAATATGAAGAAACTACTATTTGCTGGAGGAACAATCTGTCAAAGCCTCTAATCAATAACACTCTAGAACAACTTCCATTATTCCTTTGCAAGTATCGACCATCTTTCCCAAAATAAGCCGTTTCAGGTATGGGACTTAAACCTAGAATTATTAATTTTTTGGCTTTAAAATTCTACAAACTTTTAAAAATTGATTTTCATAAACTTAAAATTTGGAAAAATGATTACAAAGCCAATTTGTAAAATCATTGTATTTTAAGGATTTGTAACTTGTTTATTGGTTTTGAAATCTGTTTTTTTTTTTGAATCTGTAGACTTCAAAGGAAAATGATTTTAAAAGCAAAAAATTTCCAAAAGGATTTGATTTGAGTTGTAAGCATAATAGGATTATATTCATAATCTTTGAGCATATATAAACCTTTAAATATGTGAATTTCATAAGAATATAATTTTAAGAGTATGAATACTAGTTTGAGAACAAACAAAATTTCATATATACAAGACTTTGAAAATATCAGAGTTTTTCAGAAAGTATAGTCATGTTTTCAACTATGAACTTATACAGTTTTAATATATAACTATCTTTGACCTTGGAAGTTTTGACATTTTAATTTTGAATATACATAATAGCAAGTTTTTTAAGCATTAAATTCGAAATACATGTAAACCTTAGTATTTGAATATGCAATTTAGTGTATATGTACATGCCTCTATATTTGAAGCATACATGGCAGTAATGTAAAGAGTTTGAATATATAGAGGTATGAGCTTTGAATATCTCCTTTCATTTGATTTTTTTTAACAGGGCATGGAGCTTTCAATAAAGCTAGCATAAGCATATGAATTTGAAATGTATGATTTAGATATATATGACTTCAAGAATATAAAGAGATATGCTTCATATTTATATATCTAAATGCATTTGTTGAGTTTTAAAAATATTTTTTAAGGTGCAAATTTTTGAATAATCAAATACAAGACTTCAAAAATGAATATATAGTTGAGCTCTTCAATGGTTATTAGCTTTTAAATATGGGGTCTCTTATATAAAGTAAAGCCTCAAGTTTGTGTAAACAAATTTTATGCAATGTAAAAAAAAACCTTAGCTTTCTAGTATGGTTAGTTTGAATATACAGATCTGCAATGTACTATATAGTTTTGCATGTAGTAGATTATGGGTATAGTGGTTTTGAATATGTTTAAGTTTTAAATATACGAGGTTTTGAATGAATATACTGGGTTTATACATGAGGTCGGACTTTAGATGTGAAGACTCCCATACATGCACAGTTCTTAATGCACGTTGATTTTGTAAATACAGGTTTTATATACATTTGGAATGTCATGAATTTAGCATGTACATATATATAAGTGCAACTTTGTACTTATCGGTTTGGGAATTTATGATTTTAAAAATACACTTTTTTTCTGTGTAATTTAGGATATATACAAGCTTTTGAAAATGTTAGTTGTGTTATTTATTCTGAATTTTAGTTTGGCTAAAAATTGATTTCATGTTTTGATTTTCACAATATCAGTTTGATTGCTAAATTTAATGATAAATGAGTTTTTCTTAATGGTTAACGTGTATTACTCAAAATGATTGGTCATAGATAATTTAACTTAAAATTTTATATGTATATAATTCTAATCAATTATTATTTGTAAATAAAAAATTTGAAAATAATTACATTAGTTTATTCCTTTTAAATATTAATTTTTTATCAGTGAACAGTTTTGAAAAACTCATTTTGTTTTATGTAGAAAATTTTCGTATTACTACAAGAAAAATGGTCATCTGTGGCATTTAAAGAACATGAAATATGATAACAAAATCGGATCAAAAGGATATGAAATTGTATTCTATTATTTGTACGTCGAGATCTCGCTTAAAATTAAGAAAACAGATAAGGCTACATATATATCATACTTTGTTTTTCTAGCAGTAATAACCTATGTGTTGATCTTTCATATTTACACATTGATTTAATCAACGCTACAATTTGAATACTTCACACATGCCACTTTTAATATAGAATCATTGGTCTGTGAATTTGGTGTTTACAGGTAGTTTAACACTTCTGTCACGCAATGCAAATAATTCCCACTAAAATATATAGATTCAGCTTATAGGATTTATTTACAGAAGTGTGCCAGATAATAATCATTTCTTCCTAGCATAATGTTAACCATAATTCAAGTGGCAATTTCCTTTAATGGGATTCTTTCCTTCTTACGTAATTCACATCATAGTTTATGGCTAGGCACTTGAATGACATATACTAATTTGATACAAGTTGAACTTGCAAATTTCAAAAGGTGTTTAAGTGATTCATGTAACTTGTATAAGTTAGAAACTAATATAGTAATTCTCCGAAGATTTATCCACAGCTATTGATTCTTCACTCTTCCTAACTTAATTAATTGGTTGCAGTGCCTTCAAGAATCAATAGTTGGAGTGTTGATGGAGTGAATGGAGAAGTGTTCATGCAGGATATAAAGCTTTGGAAGAAGAGAGTAGAACAATACAAGAAGGCTGTTAGTGCTTGGGCCAGAAGGGTAGGATATAGAGTTGGTTGATGGTGGTTTTGTGGGAGTGTCGCATTCGTTGTTTGTAAGCTTCAAAATTTTTTGTAGTAGTGAAATTTGAAGTTTTCACAATGAACTTTGTAGAATTTGATATGAACTAATTCGTATGTATGATTTTCTTTACAATTTGACGATATATTAGTTTTGAAATTTAGTTTCATGTTTATTATTGCTATAAATTTGAATTTGGATAGTTGAATGAAATAATATGTGATTATACTATAAGATCCGAAATGGGATATGCTTGAATGAAATACTATTAGATGCTGAATAAGATATGATTCTGCAATATCAAATTTGTAACACTTATAAGTGTTGGTAATTTTTCTACTTACTTATGCAAGGAATTCCTAACGGTTATAACCATTGGAAACTAAAATATTCCCAATGGTTATAACCGTTGGGAATGTGAAGTAATTCCCAATGGTTATAACCGTTGTACCCAAATTCCCAAAGGTTATAACCGTTAGGAATTACGGTTTTTTCCAATGGTTATAACTGTTGGGAAGCTCCAAAATTCCCAACGGTTATAACCTTTACAAAATATGTAAAAAAAATTTATAGCATACCTGCTACCAATGGTTATAACCGTTGGGAATTTGATTACCAACGGTTATAATAGTTACAAAGTGATAGTTCTAGTGTTGTGATTTTCTTTTATTTGAAAATTATGATTATAGGAGTATGGAAAATTCTTATTCCCTATAATTCTGACTCTGATTCCTTTCTATAAATGGATTTAAAATTTTATGGTGTGAAATCGTGGATTACCGTTACACAACGCGCCTATTTTCGACTCAATTTTCATTACTGGTAAAAAATTCTTAAATTGAATTTTAATGTTTATAAAACTTTTATAAACCATTTCAACTAATATTTTTCATATTAAATCTCATATACACTTTTAAACTATTTATAATATGATATTATTGTAATATTCATTTTCAACCTTTTTTTATTTCAAAACCATTAAGAGGCTCGATAAAATCCATACACATATTTATATGGATTTATTTTCCATAAATCGACAATGGTTAATCACTTAACCATTTCTTATAATGATTTCTTGTAATTTATCTCAACTAAGTTATCAACCATATAACCAACCATATAATCAACTATATAGTCATCCAAGTTATAAATCAATTTTCAACCAAGCACGTTAATTTATTAATTAAACATTCGTATCTTTGACTAAATTTAAAACTAACTTAAGCAAATATTCTCACCTTTATTCAAACCCTAACTTCATACCAATGTTCAAACAAATCAACGCTTCTCTAAACCATTTCTACTCTAATAAAACATCACCTAAATAACTCTGTAACAACCCGTATATTTTGCAATTGTATACTTAAATGTTTTATTTAAATATAACATCGTTAGTCGGATTAAAGTCCAAATTGCTACTTTTCGTAAACAGTGGAGTTAGGACTCGAGACTACTTCCATTGAGTCCAAAATGGCGTTTGCGACCTTTTTGAGTATAAACATCGATATGTTTAGAGTTGAGTAGAATTTTTCTATTTTTCTATGTTTCCATTGGACTTTGGGTTTGGGTTCCAGCCCATTAACCCAACATATTACCCTAACTCCACCCCCTCTCTTCTTCATTCATTCTATTATTTTCCTAAAACATAAAGAAAAAAAGGGGATGAGAAAAGAAAACAAAATTACTGAGCCGTAGTTTAGCTAGGAAATTCAAATTCAAGCTCCAAGATCCAGGAGATGCGTAGGTAAGCATCCTCTTCATCTTCTCCATCTCAATCTCTCTTCAATTTTCAAAATTTCCTAAACCCTAACTTAGGAAATATTTGCTTATGAGCTTAGATTCGAGCTTCTTGGGTTGAAGTGAAGAGTGATTGATCTTTCCTTTGTTTTAAAAGCTTCTCATTCATTGTTTTTGGGCTTAAATATGAGTTCTTGAACTCACATTTATGTCTACAGCTTTTGTTGTTGTTAGGTATGAATTCCTAACATTTATTCATGTTCATTTGCTTTTGATTTGAATTGATTTGGTGAATTTATCAAATTTTGGTGTTTTGAAGCCAAAATCTTTACAGATCCTATCTTGGATATTTGGACATGTTATTTGGGGTGTATCGAACTGCGTATAAGGCTGAGTTGTCGCTTGGCATAAATCCCTAGTCTCCGTCGCTCGTCCGATCGCTTTCGAATCGATTTGGCCATCATTGGCCAAGGCTAATTTCTGCCCAGCTGAACCAACCAGACATTTGGTTGGTAATTTCAGATGTCTGGTTATGGTCCCTGGAGAAATTATATAATGAACGCAGAAAATAAATTGGTAGAGATAAATTCCAAAGTCTGATTTATTGGTTCAGACGTCTGGCTAGAGTTCAGACGTTTGGTTTGTAATTTCAGACGCCTGGGAGGTTTTCTGGAATATTTCCAGAACCAAAATCCAGATGTTTGGATTAACCCCCAAACGTCTGGAACTGTTCAGTTTTGCCTGTTTGCCTATTTTTTGAGTAAATTTCTAATGTTTATCGATTTTTGACGATCCGATTAGTTGTTATCACTTTTATCGACCTTGATGGCTCCTTTTTCTGGATTTTTGGGGAATATGGATTTTGATGGATTTGGTATCGATTTCTTCGAATTTGATTTACGTCTTCGAATGTGAATTTTTGGTGATCGATTGTTTTTACAATCGTTTTCTGTGATTTGTTATTTTAAAATACAAAGGTTTCTATACTAGTAGTCAATATTCCAACTCTTTCGTAAAAATGATTTCAATGTAACTTTATGTAGAACTTGTTTTCAAATTCGTTTTCTAATTTATTAGTATGTACAAACCTTTACCTCACTCGTATGAGAAATCTAATTAAACGACTTAGTAAAACAAGTGGTATGAAACACTTGCGCTTTCTTTGTCGTTTAGTTCTTGGACTTGTTCGATTGAACTCTGGCGACAATTTTCGAGTGGAAATCTACAATTTGTTCGTAAATAATTAAGTTAAGCCAGTGGTTATGGGACATAAAGCTAAACTCATTTATTTACTAGCTTAGTGTAATTCACACTTTTTATTGATCAATGATGATCATTTTATGGTTTAGACTAGCGATATGCGATGTCTCTTTGTCCACATGGGGGACTGTACCTCGTTTTATTGGGCTTCATCTCATTTCTTTTATAGGCTAACGTTCTATGGGTTCTTTGGGGTTTTGACTTATTCTTTTTTTATGGACTAGCGACCAGTGTTCTTTCATGGAGTTAGGATCATCGGGCGTACC
Organism: Allium cepa; assembly: GCA_030765085.1. Lineage (NCBI taxonomy): Eukaryota > Viridiplantae > Streptophyta > Magnoliopsida > Asparagales > Amaryllidaceae > Allium > Allium cepa. The sequence goes on along the minus strand of CM060942.1, from coordinate 375,938,570 downwards.
GTTATTGTACTACATCATTGTTTCGAATTATTGGAGTTTCAGGTCCATCGGCCATACCGTTATTGCACTATGTCGATGTTTTGAATTATTCGAGTTTTAGGTTCCTCGGTCGTTCCGTTAATATACTACGTCGTTGCACCGACTCTATGGTTAGCAACCATGGAATAGCGGCCCGTTTGTGATACATGTGTTGGTGAGTTTTCATGCTCCCTTTTGTGATAGGCCCCCCTTTGTGATTTCTGGATTTCTAATTGACGAATTTTAGAATTTATGTTTCACTAATTTTTGTTATTTATATTGATAAGCTTTATCAATATTTTTAGTTTGATGAATAAGCTAAAGAATATGATGGTCTTTTTGGTGTTTTGAGATTTCTTGGGATATAATATGATTTTTGTTGTTATTTAGTGTATACTTATCATAGTATGGCATTATTTTTATCATACATTTTTGTCATATCTCTTATCCTATCTCATTTTATATGATATTTACAACTAGACCGATCCATTTATTATTTTCTTCTTAAACAATACTTGGGTCAGATCGAGGTATTTTAGGTGCTTCTACTTGACTTCTTATCAGGGTCCGTCATCTGACTTTTGGCTAACTACTTAGCTTAGTAGTTTTTGTTTTATACATTCGAGATAGAGACTCCTTGATGTATACATATTCTTTTGTCTAGCGCTTGTACCTATTCTTTTGTGATGTGGTGGATCTTACATGACCACTACTTTGATTTACACTTTTATGTGTTATATTCAAATCTTTTCCGCCTTAGTGATATGAATATCTGTTACTGATTTATGCTATGTTTATTTTATATTTGTTTTCAAAGACCACATAGGCACTAGCTTTGTGTTTGTATTTGATATATCGGATTTCCTCTCGAAACGAAATGCATATAATACTATCTTACTTATCGGTACTCGCATAAAGCAATTACACAGATGGTCGCTCCTTAACAGCCTTATTTTTCGTGCTAGTTGACGGCATTACTTCGTAGTATTCTTGGCTAGTGTGAGTATAGAGGTGGGGCATCACAGCTTGGTATCAAAGCTAAACTTCGAAACAATATAGAATATTATAGCAAGGATCACTGTCCTAAGTCTCTCTTAGGAATCATGCCTTAGGATTTAGTCGGAGTTATTGGACCCGTTCTATCCTATTTTCTTTTATGATGCCATGTTTTATCAATCATGATTGTTTGATATTCATTTTGAGAATACCCCTTTTCTTCTTTCTTTCTTTCTTTCTTTCTTAAAGAAGAGAAATGGTTAGACCTGGCCGTCCCAATGCGGGTCAATCCAGTGCTACTCCTCAGGATGGAGTATTTATGTCTGTCCGCAACTTTCAGATCTTATAAAGAATGCTCAAGCTGTCAGACCCATTCCAGAGCCTACTCATCCTACATCAGGGTTTTTACGCTTGTACAAAGATTATACCGATTTGGGTGGAAGGCCATTCAAGGGATCCAAAAGTGTTATAGAAATCCAAGCTTGGCTTAGATCATGCGACCGCATCTTTTCTCGTATGAATCTTATTGATCTCCATCGAGTCCAAGTGGCTTTTAGCATGCTCCAAGAAAGAGCATTAGATTGATACGAGCTTTTAATTTTGGAGATTATCGAAGTGGATCTTACTTGGGAGCAATTCTGAGAAAAGTTCAAGTTGAAGTTTGTGCCGGAAGCTGAGAAAGTAACTTTGGCCCGACGTTTATTGACCTTGTTCAAGATGAATCTTCTATGACGGATTATGTCGCATCATTTGAATCTCTCTCTAAATATGGGGTCAAGTATATTAATACACCATTGAAGAAAAATTAGTGGTTTGTTTATAGGTTGAATAAGAACATCAAAGAAGCTCTACTCCTAAAATTGGAAGTTTCTATTGATCAGCTTATTGATATTGCTCTTCGAATTGAAGAGGCCGATAAAGAAGGCGATGTTGAATTTGTGGATGCCAAATAAAAATTCAACATCTACAAGAAGGGGCCTATTTAGTTCAAGCTTAATCCCAACAAGAAAGGAGAACAAGCAACTTCGATAGGAAAGACTTCTACCTCTAGTCGTGGGCAATGCTACAATTGTGGTTCTAAGGACCATTATGTGAATAGGTGTACGAAACGCCTTTTTTTTCGTTATTGCAAAAGTTCGGGTCATCTTTTATCTTCGTGCCCAAACTTCCAAGCAAGAAAGAGGGAAAACTAAACGTTGTGCAAGCTCCTAGTAACACTTCTCTTGGTCAAGGTACTTCTCATTCTATCCTTGATGGCATTATTATGTTTCGTGATCCTCATATTCAAGTTCATTTTGATACAGGTGCATCCCACTCTTTTATATCAAAAGAACTTGTTGATACTTTTTATTTAAATGTTACGGCTTTGATGACTTCATTGAGAATTGTGAATCCAGTTGATGGATCAAAAACTCTCTGTTTACTTCGTAAAGATGTCGAGATTATTTTATGTGATTATGCTTTCTCAGCCGATTTGCATGTTATGCATTACTTAGGCTTCAGAATGATTTTGGGAATGGATTGGCTTAACCGTTATGAAGCTCACATCCTATGTCCTGAGAGGACTATTCATCTTCGACATCCTCATTCTGTTAAGAAGTTTCCTATTGTTCTTAAAGATTTAGATTCTAATTCGGTGGCATCCTTATGTTCTCTAAACCCTCATGATTTCGACAATGATGATGAGGAAAATGTTATTTCCCTTATTCATGTTATTCGTGAATTTTCTGACATATTTGAGCCCGTTTTAGGATTACCCCCTAAGCGGGCAATTGGATTCATAATTAATTTAATCCCTGGTGCTCTGCCTGTAACATTCCTGTTTTTAAGCTAAATTTAAATTGGTAATTAAGTTAATTATTGAAATTAAAATTATGAATTAATTTGGTATTTTCCAAGTCAAATAGGTATTTATTTGTTTATTAATATAAATATTATTTTAAATGGGATTTCTAATTGGAAATTCAGAAACAAATATTTTGAATAATATATTGGATTTAAATTTATTTGTGAATTAATTGAAAAATTAATTTTAATATTTGGAATAAATGTATAAGTAAATTGTGAAAGTAAATTTGGATTGGGAATTTGAGAATAAAATATATTATAAAATTAATAAAAATCTGTTTTGGAATTATTATGCATGTGTATATCTATATTTTGAAAGTTATATTGTGAAATTGATATAAATAAAATTTACAAAAGCTATTTAAAGAATTAATTTCAAATATATACATATTATATACTTATTAATGTTTGATATATTTTAAATCCCATTCTTTAAAGTTATATATATATATAAGTATTTATTAGATTTGATAAAAAGATTAAAATCACATTTTTTTTTGAAATAAATAAATGTAGTTTGTATATTCGTGAATTTAAAATGTAAAACATTTACATATGCTAAGATATAAATATAAATAATTAAAGGGTTTAAAATACAAATTTCAAATTAAATGAAATAAGGGTTTTAACACAAAAATGCAAGTTGATGACATTTGTAAATAGATAAAGACACGCAAAAATACATTTGTAAGAAAATTTAAAACATATATTTTGTATCAACCTAGAATTTTGGTCACTGGATGTGAACATTTAATTCATTTTAAATGTTGAGTATTATAATTCGAATTTTGAAATAAAAATATTTTGGTTAAATTAATAGAATAGTTAAGTTTCAAATACGGGAATTTTATTGAAATTTGAACAATAATAACTTAATATTAGAATTGGAATAATTGGTAATTCAAAGTGTAAATAGATATAAAAATAGATTCTAAAATTTATTTTAAGTCTGTTTGGATTTGAATTATAATATTGGATTGTGGGATAGAATTAAAAGTCGATAGGTTGAATTTGGAATTTTATATTAATTTAATAATGGAATTTAATAATATAATAATGCAAATAATCAAATTTTGATTTAAAATGTATCAGAATGATTTCTAATGTGAATATAAATCCTATATGATTTATTATTAAGTCAGTAGAGTTTTAAAAGTGAAATTTAAGTGATTTCGACGAATTTGAAAATCGCTCGAATTTATCGACGTGTTAAAATAGCCTTCCGGGCACGGTCTCAGAATTCGACGAAACTAGTTCCATTGGATTCGTAATAATTAGTTGTTATTGGGTTTCAATTTTCGTAGCAATCGGAGTAGTCATTTGACCACGGCAGCTTAAAATGCATAGAAACTATTTTTATCGATTTAATTTAAAATTGATCGTTTATTTCCGTGACTCGTGCATATGACCAAATTAACTTCTGAAACACGTTCCATTGTGTTCGGGACGTAGGTAAAACCTTAGAAACGCCTGTCTGCACGCGCGATTTGGAGTTCGTTTGTATAAGCTTGTTATTTGGAATTTTACTAATAAAATAATATTAATTAACGTTTATAATCACGTTTACTAAGAAACCCAAGCCTATTTCATAGGCCGCTACTTCTTTTACTCCTAAGGCCAAAATTCATTGACCTTCCATGTGACGCCCCACCTCTATACCCACGCTAGCCAAGGACACTACAGGGTAATGCCGTCAACTAACACGGAGAATAAGGCTGGTTAGGAGCGACTATATATAGCCTTGCTCTAATTATCTATTGAATACATCGACAATAGTCATACCAAGCGGGTCGACATACCCAATGAATACTTAAAACAAAACCATAGGTGGTTGGAGGATCTATCAGAATAGAATATAACAACTCAAATGTAATATACATCACAGAACAGAATATCATCATATACACATATACAGATACATACCAGAGTATACAAACTAATACACGTCAAGTGGTATAATAAACCACAATATACAGACGATTCCAGATGAATAAATACCAGAGTTACAACAAAATAAGACTACACAAAAGCTATGACAAAAAGAAGCTAGCGAAGTAATCCATGCGGAAGCAAAATAGGCTAAGTCCAAATGCACCTAACCTGAAACATCTCGGTCTGACCCAAGTATAAAATACACGGGTCAGTCGTGCTAAACAAATCAGTTAGATAAACTGAACAACAATAAACCTGCAAGGTTACAAAGTATAACAAATGTCTCCAAAGGAGATAACACAATCATCTAACAAAAGATGAATCATATGATAACAAAACAAGCCTCTTATCATAGGCAACATAGAGAAACAAAGGATACAAATATCCCAATTCAAGCCAAAGAGGCAATAACAAATGCCAATAAGGTATACAAGTTCCACAAGGTAATCGCTACATATCATGCGGCTCAAAAAGTCCAATTCCAAAGGGCGATACCTAGGGAATATACATATGAATGAAACATCAGAAAATTTCTCGAGCTCAGTACTGTACAAACAAGGATCCATGAGCCCAAAGACTCCAAACCCAATATCACCCATGCGGCTCATAACGACCAACATCGGAAGCGATACTAAAGGGCAACAAACCCGAAGGCACAAACCCGAAGGCAACATACCCAAAGGCACATACCCGAAGGCACATACCCGAAGGCAACAAACCGTACTGGTGAAGGTCGGAGACCCAGTACTGGACACCACTAACTGGCGGAATGTGTCCTAACTCTTAAAAAGGAATCCGAAAAGTGGTAACGTGAGTCCGATTACCACTCGTTTGCACTAAACGGTTTACTATCCATTAGTTAATTTCAAACTCAAAGCAGTATAAAGTTCACCTCATATCATCGGTAAACCAAAACCGAAGGTTAAAACGATCAATTGAATAGGTCGGGAATTAATCGGAAGGATAAACGCACAGATTTATGGTTCGTGTTTTGTCCAACCATTTAATCATCCTTCCGCTTCGCTCGAAGTGCGAAATTGTGCGTGTGTTTTAAATAGAATTTATAATTTGGAGAAGCGAGCTTTAAATGAAATTTGAAGATTACATAAAAAAAACCCGTGGATGAAGTCAAAGAGAATTCCTCAAGGTCAAATGTGCATAAACAACTAATTGGAATCAATTTAAATCGAAAAATGGAAATCACAAACAATAGGCGCACTGGACAAAATGAAGCAGGTCAGTCGACTGGCCTGCCGCAGTCAGTCGACTGAACCATGACCCAAGAGTTTTTAAACTCTACAGTCAGTCGACTGACTGCAGGGGGTCAGTCGACTGGCTGTAGCTGGAAATGTTTGCCAGCCTAGCAAATGGAGGAGCAAACTCACCCATTTGCAACCCGTCGAGCAATGGACTTAAGGGGCTTTTGCCAATCGATAACCCAACACCATTGACTCCGATTTACCGCCAAAAACATGATCAAACATCAAAGTTATGATTTTCAAGGATATGACTCCAAAACACCAAAAAGTGAAATTTCCACCAAATCAATTCAAACCAAAGGCAATTGCACATGACTAAGTGTTAGGAACTCATACCTAACAATCCAACATAGTTGTAAACATAGATGTGAGATAAAAATCTCACCTAACATCAATAATATCAAGAGAAGTAGATGTGAGTTCACAACTCACCCTTTATCCCAAAACAAAGAAGAAGAAGCTCAAACACAAGAAGGAGACTAACTACTCTTCACTTCAACTCTACAAGCTTCAATCTAAGAATAAAACACATACTTTCCTAAGTTAGTTTTAGGAATTTCTGAGTTTGAAGAGAGAAAGAGATAGAGGAGATAAAGAGGAGACTTACCAATGGCTTCACTTTGATTTTTGGAGAAAGAATCAAGTTTACAAGAAGAAACTAGGGTTTACAATTTCTATTTCCTCTTCCCCTCCACCATTTTCAGTTTTTCTTAAGTTTAGAAGAATGGAATGAGAGAATGGAGAGGAGAGGGCTGAGTTAGGGGTTAATAAACTAACAAATTGGCTGAACCCAACCCAAACCCAACTAGAAAAAGTTGCAAAAATTCAACTTACTCCAAACATATCAAAGCTTATACTCAAAAAGGTCGCAAACGCCATTTTGGAACCCATGGAAATGGTTTCGAGTTCCAATTCGACCATTTGCAAAAAGTAACATTTCGGACCAAAAATCCGACTAACGACGCAATATTTAAATAAAATATTTAAATATAAAATTGTTAAATATGCGGGTAGTTACAGATCTCCCCTCCTAACAAAATTGCGTCCCCGTAATTCCTAAAGACGATATTTGTAACAACTACATACATACAACATTCGAAAGAAAAGAAAATAAGCTTGAGATGAAAAGATATTCTCACCGTTGCCAAGTGAAGATAGAAAACCCGGATAAGATCGCTCGATATACTCTCTGGTTTCCCAAGTACAGTCATTGGGACTAGCGGACCATTGAACTTTAACGAGCGGCACGTCCTTGTTCCGAAGGTGTCGCACCTCCGTGTCAAGTACGCGAATAGGCTGCTGTACAATAGATAAGTCCGGTGGGATCTCAAGCTCAAGAAAATCAAGAAAATCAATAACAGAATCCGATTCCCGAAGACACTTCCGAAGTTGCGAGACATGAAACACGTCATGAATGCCAGATAAATGAGCTGGAAGTGAAACTCTATAGGCCACAGGGCTAATACATTCAGTAATAGAAAATGGTCCGACATAGCGAGGAGCCAATTTCCCAGTCGTACTGAAACGCATAACCCCTTTCAAAGGAGAAACACGAATAAAAACAAGATCACCAATCGAGAACTCGAGAGGCTTCCTATGGCTATCCGCGTAGGATTTCTGACGACTCTGTGCCTCTTTCATTCTCAACCAGATAAGATCAATCTTCTTGGAAGAATGATGAACAAAATCTGGACCAAGAATAAACTTCTCCCCAGATTCCATCCAACATGAAGGTGATCGACAGGGCCTTCCATATAAGGCTTCGAAAGGAGCCATACCGATACTAGACTGAAAACTATTGTTGTAGGAGAACTCTACAAGAGGTAGGTGATCCTCCCAACCACCACCGAAATCAAAAATACAAATGCGGAGAAGATCTTCCAAGATACGATTCACCCGTTCAGTCTGTCCGTCAGACTGCGGGTGATAAGCTGTACTAAAATTAAGCTTTGACCCCAAAGCTTGCTGAAGACTCTTCCAAAAATGACTCGTGAATAAAGGATCACGATCACTCACAATAAAACTAGGAACACCGTGAAGTCTCATGATTTCCTTGATATACAACTTAGCCAAATGCGAAGCAGTCCTATTAGACTTAATAGGGAAAAAATGAGCAGACTTGGTGAGGCGATCAACAATAACCCAAATGCTAGAATGGCCCGATCTCGAACGAGGTAGGTTGTCAATGAAATCCATAGAAATCTGATCCCATTTCCACAATGGAATCTCTAGAGGCTGAAGAAGACCGCAAGGACGCTGATGTTCGGCCTTAACATGCTGACAAGTTATGAAATTACTCACATAACCCGCCACATCGCGCTTCATGCCTTCCCAATAGTAAAGACGACGCATATCGGCATACATCTTACTACTACCCGGATGGATGGTATACTTAGAACGGTTACAATCATCAAGAATGTCATGCCTAAGTGCAAAGTGAGAAGGCACAAAAAGACGGTTCTTCTTGTGAAGACACCCATGAGAATCAATGCTGAAATCCCGCAACGCCTCATCACAGGATCCAGACTCACAAAGCTGAATAAGATGCAACAAATCAGGATTACGCCGCTGAGCATTGGCAATACGATCCAACAAAATAGGTCGAGCTCCCAAACTAAATAATAGAATAGGAGAATCAGAAGATGAATCTCGATCACGAATTTCACAAAAAGATAGAGTCTCAAGAATATTCCATTCGGCAAGCATCATAGAAACTACAGCCGAATGTTTGCGACTAAGCGCATCAGCAACACGATTACCCTTACCAGGGGTATACTGGATATCAAAGTCATAGGAAGAAAGAAACTCGAGCCAACGCTGTTGTCTCATATTGAGTTCCTTTTGAGTGGACAAATACTTCAAGGATTTATGATCGGTATAGAGAATGAAGCGCTCGCCTAATAAATAGTATCGCCAAATCTTCAAGGCGAAGACAATGGCGGCTAACTCAAGATCATGAGTGGCATAGAGAACTTCATTCGGACGCAGTTTCCTAGAAGCATAAGAAACTACCCGATCCTTCTGCATAAGGACAACACCGAGACCACTACCACAAGCATCGGTGTAGACAACAAGATCATGATTCCCCTCGGGAACCACAAGAATAGGAGCATTAGCGAGAAGTTCCTTCAATGTCAGAAAGGAAGCTTCACACTTGTCGGACCAAATAAAACGAATGCCTTTGCGAGTAAGGCTGGTGAGAGGAAGCACAACACGGGAAAAATCCTTAATGAACCGACGGTAATAATCCGCTAATCCAAGGAAACTACGAATCTCATGCACATTCTCAGGCCTCTTCCAATTCTGGATGGCTTCGATCTTTGAGGGATCGACAGAAATGCCATCGGGAGATACAACATGGCCTAAGAACTTAACCCTATTCTCCCAAAAATGGCATTTGGAGAATTTGTCTCTAAGCTGATGATGACGGAGAGTACTCAAGACAATTCTCAAGTGATTAGCATGCTCAGCATCAGACTTAGAATAAACAAGGATATCATCAATGAAGACAAGGACGAACTTATCGAGATATTCCCGTAATACTCGATTCATGAGATCGACAAAGAAAATAGGAGCATTCGTCAAACCGAATGGCATAACGAGCCACTCAAAAGAACCATAACGAGGGCGGAAAGCGGTAAGCGGTATGCTATCCTCCGCGACTCGTAACTGATGAAAACCCGTGGCAAGGTCAAGATGAGAAAAGACCTTAGCACCACTCAATAGATCGAACATATCATCGATCCTAGGCAATGGATACCTATTCCTGATGGTTAACTCGTTAAGCTTGCGATAGTCAATGCAAAGCCTAAGAGTTCCATCAGACTTCTTCACGAAGACGACCGCGGATCCCCACGGAGAAAAACTAGACTGAATCAACTGCTTGGACTCAAGCTCTAAAAGCTACTTCTTGAGTTCTTCATTTTTCCTTGTAGACATCATCGTGGGAGGACGACTAACTGGCTGCGTGCCTGAAATGAGATCAATGCGGAACTCAATTGCCCGCTTAGGTGGCAAACCCGAGACAGGCTAAAAAACATCAGAAAAGTCACAAAATCCCGCTTAGGTGGCAAACTGAACCATGACTCGAGAGTTTTTTAAACTCTGCAGTCAGTCGACTGACTGTAGGGGGTCAGTCGACTGGCTGTAGCTGGAAATGTTTTCCAGCCTAGTAAATGGAGGAGCAAACTCACCCATTTGCAACCTACCGAGCAATGGACTTAAGAGGCTTTTTCCAATCGATAACCCAACACCATTGACTCCGATTTACCACCAAAAACATGATCAAACATCAAAGTTATGATTTTCAAGGATATGACTCCAAAACACCAAAAAGTGAAATGTTCACCAATTCAATTCAAAACAAAGGCAATTGCACATGAATAAGCGTTAGGTCAATCCAACATAGTTGTAAACATAGATGTGAGATAAAAATCTCACCTAACATCAATAATATCAAGAGAAGTAGATGTGAGTTCACAACTCACCCTTTATCCCAAAACAAAGAAGAAGAAGCTCAAACACAAGAAGGAGACTAACTACTCTTCACTTCAACTCTACAAGCTTCAATCTAAGAATAAAACACATATTTTCCTAAGTTAGGTTTAGGAATTTCTGAGTTTGAAGAGAGAAAGAGATAGAGGAGATAAAGAGGAGACTTACCAATGGCTTCACTTTGATTTTTGGAGAAAGAATCAAGTTTACAAGAAGAAACTAGGGTTTACAATTTCTATTTCCTCTTCCCCTCCATGCATTTTCAGTTTTACTTAAGTTTAGAAGAGTGGAATGAGAGAATGGAGAGGAGAGGGCTGAGTTAGGGGTTAATAAACTAACAAATTGGCTGAACCCAACCCAAACCCAAATAGAAAAAGTTGCAAAAATTCAACTTACTCCAAACATATCAAAGCTTATACTCAAAAAGGTCGCAAACGCCATTTTAGAACCAATGGAAATGGTTTCGATTTCCAATTCGGCCATTTGCAAAAAGTAACATTTCGGACCAAAAATCCGACTAACGACGCAATATTTAAATAAAATATTTAAATATAAAACCGTTAAATATGCGGGTTGTTACAGATCACCTCAGATCTACCACAATTCATTGAGTTTTAGATGATTCTTCCCATTGGAAAGTCGAAGAACACCTCGACATCTACCTATCCAACGGTGGATTTGGAGTATCATCGTCGATTGGGGCAAATTTGAGGCTCGTTCGTTTCACGTTTCCTTGCGGTTTTCTTGAATTTGGTGACGTGGTGGAAGGCCGGTCTCTGGCCGTGGGTAAAGCCTTGCAAGGCGCATCGTTTGATGATCTCAGATCGACCTCCAAGGCACGGGAGGGGGTGCGACATTGGGAAGCTCGGTTGCGTGTTAGGTTCGACATTGAACCTGTAGCGTGCATTGGGAAGAAGTGGGATCATGGCCGATTTTCGTTAGGTAAAAAAAAGAAAAGAAAAGAAAACTTGTTTTCAAATTGATACTCAAACTTTAAAAATTCATATCTTGTGCATTTGTTCTCAGATTTCAGCGAAACGAGAAGCGTCGGAATCGCAGCGATGCGATCTAAGCAGTGGAGCAATTCTAGGATCGTTCGGAGAAAGTAAAAATTTAGGTTAAATCGAACGTCGTTCGATTTAATTTAAATTTGAACGCTCGCCGAAAACCCAAGGTGAGTTATTCTCACTCACATCTGGATACCAGTAAATGTTTGATTGGTTGATTAGCTGAATATGATAATTATTATCAAATTAAATAGATATTTATTTGTTGTGCCAATATATGTGGATGTAGGGAACATGTTGGAGGGATCCAACTGGATTCCTCACAAATAGAAAATTTTATTTATATTCCGATATATATCTCATTGATATTCTGTGATAAATTGTTTTAGATCCTGTTATGCTATGCTCTATTTATATACTGTGTTAGATTAAATTGAAATTAAATTGTGATTGTGCTATAATTTGTGGATACAACCTGGGGATTTAAAATAAATAAATGAATTTGGTTTAAAGGAAATAAAAGAAAATTCTTAAGTAAAGAATTTTAAAAGAGATTAAATTCAAGGAATGGGTTGAAAAATTTGAAGTGTTTTAAATTGTGATTTCAAAGGGAAATGTGAATTGTATAAAATAATAGCGAGATTTATTTTTAAAGAATGGGAAGCGTGTTTTCTCCTGGAAAATTTAGTATGTTTTTAAGAAAAGTTTTCAAATATAAATCTGCGGTTTAAATACGTTTAGAATATTTTAGAAAGAAATATTATTTTAAATTGTTTAAAGTGTAAGTAAATATTTATTTAAGTAATTATGGTAATTAATTATTTTAAAAAGGTAAAGTAGCATTAAGTTCTCAAAAGGAAATTATAATATAAATATTTGACTTAATAACTTATTTTTAAAAGTTAAACTTGACTTAAAGTACTTAGGAAACCTCTATATATTTCCTTAAGCATTATTTTCAATTAAATAATTTCAATAAGCTTTATATAACAACCCGCATATTTATCGATTTTATATTTAAATATTTTATCGTTAGTCGGAATTTAGTCCGAAAAGCTGCTTTTTGCAAACGGTCAAATTAGGACTCGAGACCACTTCCATTGAGTTTGAAATGACATTTGCAATCTTTTTAGGTATAAACTTTGATATGTTTGGAGTTGGTGGAATTTCACTACTTTTTGGCTTTGGACCTTGGTTTGGACTTAGCCTATTAGACCCAACCTCCACTCACTCTCCTCTTCATTCCTTCATAAATTTCCTAACACTAAAGCTTCATCAAAAATGGTGAGTGGAATGGGAAATTAAAATTCCAAGCTCAAGCTTTTGTACAGTGATGTATACTTATTCTTTTGTATAGCATTTATTGCTATTCTTTTGTGTTATTGAGGATCTTTCTGGCCAATACTCTGTTGTACATTTTTATGTGTTATATATTCATATCTTTTTCCGCCTTTGTGATATGGATGTCTGTGACTGATTTGTGTTATGTTTGTTTCTATATTTGCTTCCGAAGGTTATATATAGCCACTGTGTGATAGCTTTGAGTTTGTATCGGTATGTCGGATTTCCTCCTTTAATGAAATGCATGTTATACTATTTGACATATCGGTGCTCGCACAAAGAAATTACATGGATGGTCGCTCCTCCACAGCCTTATCCTCCATGCTAATCGACAGCATTACACAGTAGTGTTCTTGTCTAGTGTGGGTATACAGGTGGGGCGTCACACTTTATTTTAAATATTTTAAACATATGTTTTGAAAATGATTTCCAGGAAATATCAATGGGCTTAAGAATAAAAGGAGTTTATTTTTAAAGTATGGAAAGGAATTTTACGGGATGAACGTAAAATTTAATTGGGATAAATCGCGTTGAATTGATAAAAAGAATTCTTTAGGTTATCCTAAACGGAAGCGTATTTCCCTGAAAGCCAAGTACGTTTAAGTAGATTTCTAAGTAGAAGAAAAGGTTTTAAATTTGATTTCAAAGAAATGTTTTAAGGAAATTATTATATAGGTTGCAAAGATTTCAAAAGTAAATATTTACTAAAGTAGTTATAGTAATAATTATTTAAGGGACAATTGGCATTATGTTTTAAAGGGATATTATTAATATTTATGTTTGTAAATTGGTTATATTTTAAAGATAATTAGTTAAATTTTTATTTGAAACTTGTATAGAATTTCATAGCTTTATTTTAAAATCTAGTATGACTTAACTTTATTTTAAAGATACTAGTTTATATTCTATTAAGCAGTTTCATTTAAGATATTTTTAGAAGGTATATATATTAAATTAAGTATGCAAGTAGTTTTAATACAAATGTTTTAATGTATTTTCAAGAATAAAGTATTTAAATTATTTTAAATCTTAAGTATTGGTGCTTGGATGTTTTCAAGGGAAGTAACAAATTTAGGGGATTTATGCCTTGAGAAAAATTGGGTTTTGAAAAGTGTTTTAACGGGATTTGAGAATGGAAACATATCTTGCAAAGATATTTCATTTGAGGAAAACAAATAATGTGGGAGATTATTTATTGTGTGATGGATGCTTATGGGTGTTAATTGATAGTTAAATCACCGACTATCAATATTGGACGAATGCTTTGATCGTTTCGAAGAGACCGTGATCGGGATTAATTTCTCGAAAACCACTTCGATCCGGTTTGTACGTTTTCGTAGGAAAAATGAGTTCGGAGTCTAAGATGGAGCAGTGAAGTGCAAGGGCTAGTCGATACTAATCCTGAGGATATTTCCAAAACGGATGTAGTAGGAGTAGTGCCTTCGGTTCCGTTCGAACACGGGGCGGACTTGTATGGATGAATTCTTTCGGAACATCGTCTGGTGGGCGATGGGCATTCTAAGTGAAACGATGTAAAAGGTGCACTTAGCCTCAATCCTCATCAAACGGGAATGACTGAAAATCAGGGGTTATGCAGCACCCATTTTCGAGTAAGGTCATCCCTATCTAGATGTCCCTTTTTATTTCGGCTCATTGGTGCGGTTGCTGATCCCAACCGCGTGGTGATCTTACTCGAGATTATCCAGTAAGGGATAGTCCGGGCCTTGTGTTGCAGGGGATCGGGTGCGGTCCTCGGTACACTGATCTAGACCAGGTACTGTGACAGGTGGTACGGTCCTCGGTACACTGATCTAGACCAGGTACTGTGACAGGTGGTACCCCAGTGCCTAATCATTAGTTGGAAATCCATTCTCTCTACGCGCCTTTTTTGAGTTTTGTTTGTATTACCCACTCTGTGGCTAGCAGCTGGAATTTAATAGATGTAACAATTTCGGCTATTTTATAAGTATTTGTAAATAGACCCTATTGTAATATCAGAGGATTTTTATAAATAGTGTTTTAGCTATCGTAAGGTAAAAACCCAACATGTTTATTTTTGGCGTGGTCTTACAATATGCTTTTGTTTTCAAAAGGATTTTTGAAACTCCAATAATCAAATTGGGTGCATTATTATTAGCTGGTATTCCAGACTGACTTGGGTGTTATTTCATTATAATGCTCGGGTCAGACCGAGTATTATATGTTCAGGACAGGATGCTATGGTGCAGGAAAGGAGCTGGAGTCCAAGACGTATTATCCGTACTTGTATATATCCACTGCTATGATTGTATGGAATTGTCTGACTGGTAAATGTTGTTTGTTTGAGACACTCCGATGATATATTGTATAAAACAGATATAGTTTCCATTTTGTGTAAAGATCTGAATAATATATATTATATTTTGTTCCGCCGCGACTGTGAGATTCTGATATTGTTTAGTTCCTTCTTCTCTACCTTCTTTTTTTCCCTCAACAATCTGTCTTTTCCGGCACTTGATCGTCGACATACCATACCGTGGAGTAATTTGTGTCGATTTTCGAGGATCGAGAAGGGCGGGTTGTCACACTTGGTATCAGAGCTTAGGTTGGCGACTACCTAGGCTTTGGTGGGGAAATTACACATTAAACATAGTCAATAGTGCTCTATAATGAGTTGAGTGTAATAATAGATATGAGAGCGTACTTGTTAGTGAATATAAAAATTGTTTCCGTACTGTGTTGACATATCGGTTCAGTGTTTATGAATTCTGGTCGGTACGGAAAGTACAACCGTATCGATATGGGTTTCTAAACTCTTAAATAAGATAAACCGACAT
The DNA here is from genome assembly GCA_030765085.1 of Allium cepa. Lineage (NCBI taxonomy): Eukaryota > Viridiplantae > Streptophyta > Magnoliopsida > Asparagales > Amaryllidaceae > Allium > Allium cepa. The sequence continues at coordinate 375,922,859 of CM060942.1, read as the reverse complement.
AGTATTGTTTTAAAAGGGGTAAATGAAATAATTTTACACAAAATTATATTTTGATATAAAAGAAATAATTTTTTTGAAATTATTATATATATTTGATTGTTTGGATGTGGATATCTTAATCAAGTAAGAATCTAAAATTTAATCTAAATTTTGAAAAGGGTATAACCAATAAATTCTATAAGTATAAAGTATACAAAAGAAGAATAACTAAGTTTGCATTAAACCAGAATATAAATCCCAGGAATTTTGAAAAGGATTTTAAATGTATTGAAACCAAAATTTGAAAATTTAAAATCTTGGGAATGTTTTCCAAAGTATCTGAACGCAATATTGGAATATTATTTTGGATAATATGTTTGAATGGAAACTGTTTTGAAATGAATTTGGGAAAGTAAGAAAGCACTGAACTCACTTCAGTCGTTGGAAAATAATCCTGGTGATGATGGCCACATCATTAGAATTCATTTTCGAGTTTCTAAAGTTAAGGATTGCTAATGATATTTGTTGGACTTGTTTGAGATACAAGTGGGTCTAGAAGTTTCAAAGAGGGAAATTGCTTGAGTAAAAACAAATTATTTTATAAATATGGAAGTTTGATTTGATATACCAGGAGAGTATGCGTTATTTATTATTTCAAAATGGTTTTGAAATAAAACCGGGCAATTGAATTCTGAGAAAATTCTATTTAAATAATGTGAAGGTTCAAATGAATCAACTAATGAATTTATTAAGTGAAGTTGATATTAATGAGAAGGAAATGAATTTTTTTAATCTTGGAATTAAATTTTAACTTGAGTAAATGGAAGTGAATAAAATATATTGAAATGAATAGAAAATTTTAACTTAACTTGGGATAAGTTAAATAAATTAGACTTAGAATAAAATTGATTTGGGTTAAATTGAAATGTAAAATGACTTTGTAATTGTGGGACATTGTGTAATAAATTGTACCCATAAGCTAGTAAGTGTTATACTTATAATTTGAAATTGTGGATTTAAAATTTGCAAAGGATTAAGGTGAAAGAAAGTTTATATCTTTAAGAATTCAGTGATATATATATATATATATATATATAAATAAATAAAAAATCTAGAATTGTGATTATAAGATGAAAATAACTCAAATGAGCAATATAAGCTTTTAGGCAAATAAGTTGGTGAACTTAGGCATAGAAAATCAGATTGTAAGCCCAAGTAAAATGAAATTATAATCACCAATGGGAAAAAGTTGAATGGTACGGTTAATTCAAACCTAATCTCAAATGAAATGTGAATTGAAATAAGGTGAAAAAAAGATAAAAGATAAAAGGGTGAATGCACTTAAGTTAGTAAATAAATTTTGAACTTGTATATGGAGAACTACTATTGGATTGAATTGGACTTAACTTCGATTAAATGGAATTGAGTTGAATTTGGATTGAATTAAAATCAAAATTCAGACGTGTTACAAATATTTTTGAATATAATTAAATTATTATTTAAGAAAGTAAAAGAAATGGAATGAATTCAAGATGGCTAAATAAAACTTAGTTGGACTTGAATTAAATTTGGAAAGAATTAAATTGAAAGGAAATTTAATTTAGATTAAGTAAGAATGATATTACATGAATAAAATTTTAACTCAACTCAAAGGGGATTGTTTAAAGATGAATTTAGTGTAAACTAAATTAAATGGAATTTGCATTGGAATGGATGAAATTTTGGTGGTTTGTTAAGAAAATTTTGAAAAGAAAAATAAAAAACCTATTCTAGTATGGGATTTAGTTTTGGCAATAAAAGTTGAGAGCATGAATGAATAATGGAATTAGATTATAATAGTGATGGTTTGAGTTGTAAATAATTCAAATGAGTGAAATGATATAAAGTGGTCTCATTGTTAATAAAATAAATTTAAAACGGAGTGAATAAGTAAACAAATTGAATTAAAATTTGTAAATAGATTGGAATTTGATTTAATGGGAATCAAATTAAATAAAATAAAATTGATATAAGAAGAAATGGAAATATTGTGAAATTGAAAGAACTTAAGAAAATTGTAAAATAACAGTGGTCGAGCTTTATAAGTGATCTTGAATGATATTTGTTTAGATAATAAAATTTTAATACAAGTGAAAGATTTTAATTAATTTTTGTGCTAAAATAAGAACATATGAATTGTAAATAATATAGAATGAGATGATATTAATTTAAACTTAAGTTGAATGATAAATCTAAAGAGAGAATAAGGCATTGATTTAAAAATTTCAAGGAAATAAGAATATTTAGGATTGTGGAAAAATTCCGAATGGAATAAAATTAATATAAATTTAAAATGGAATTAATTTTAATGGTTATAAGTTTAAGTGATAATTATTTGCTTGCATGACATGAAAATTTGCATAGTAATTGGTTGTTTTGTTGTAGTCGGAATTGAGTTGGTTTAAAGAAGCAAATGAAATTGGTTTTTGAATCAATTGGAATGGATTGAAATTTTATTAACTGATTTTTGCATATGAATGGAAATGGATAATAAAAGAAATGCAAATTCTTCAAATTGAAAATAAGAATTTGATTGTGAATCAATTTGGAATTGAATTGAAATAGATTGATGTTAGTAAAGCACACGTTAATCATATTGATGAAAATATGGATTGAGAGTAGTAAACTTAAATGTAAATCATTCAAGTGAAATAAAAATGAAATTTATGTTGGGGATGCGGATTAAGGATCTTAAGGCAGAAATAACACTAGAGGAGGGGGGGGGGTGAATAATGTTTTAAAGAATATATGAACTATATGACTAAATTAAAACTTTCAACACAAATCTAAACAGAATTCTAACACAGAATGATCACAGAACATATAACAAATGCAAATAGTAAAGTAAAGCAAGTAAAAGGAAAGAACACACCGGATTTTATACTGGTTCGGAATCCTCCTACATCCAGTCCTGCACCAAGGCAATATCCTTGTACAGATTTTTATAAGCCAATATCCAAATTACAACCCTCAATTTCTAAGGCCTTGAGGAACCCTCCTATCTCCGAGTCTGGGGTAAACTCTCTTGATTTACGGGACACAAGATCACCCTAATACTTCTTAATAACAATCCTTTTGAATGGATAGACTCTATGGATTTTTTGAATACAAATTAATCCTATAACTCTGAATAGCACTTTGATCTTTAGTTGAATGATGGAGAATCAAATAGAGAGAGTATCTAAATGATTTCCTATTGAGAATTTGGCAGAATGATGGCACGATCTTTAAAATATGAAGTTTTATGGATATGGAATGGTGGAGAAGAAAGAGTGAAGAAAATAAGAAAGTAGTTATTAAAAAAATTCGTTTTGGAAGCCTTTATCTAGATGCACAACAGTCATAACCATTGGCGAAAGGTTTTTGAATGAATAGACACTTCTTTTGAAATTTGAATTTTGAATCCAACTGTCACCATGTCGACATGGGGTATCCCCATATGTTGACATCCCTCAGTTCAAAATTGTAGAGATGTTGTTTTGTAAAAGCATTTGAATTTAAAACAAGTTGAAACTTCTCTGAAGCAAAATAAAGTGTTTAAACAATATTTTGAGATAGAGAATGAATATAAAACATTATTTAAATATATATATATATATAATTAATATATACCGATCAATTATATAAGTAATATTTAAAACCAGAATAAGTTTTGATATTTTGAAAATAGAAGTTTTTAAAATCAGAATGGAGGAATATTTCAAGGCTAAAACAAAGTTTGAAAACATTTTTTGAAAACATGATTTTGAAAGCTAAAACATTTTGAAAACATATTTAAAAACATTTTGAAAAATCTATTCAAACTGAAATTGCAAGAACCTTCCTATAGAGCTCCTCCATAGGACTCGAGAACTTGTACAAAATAGTTTAAATGATTTTGATTTTCATGGGTTTGTAAGCCACTTGTCGTAGGTTTGTAAGCTACTTGTCGTGGGTTTGTAAGCCACTGGTTTCGATAGAAATTGGGTTCCATCCCAAAAGAAAATTGGAAGAAAGATGAGAGTGCTATTATGAAGTTTTAACAAAATACTAGACACTTATCTTGAGATCTTGAAATCTTGATTCTCTAGAGTCTTGAATCTTGAATCTCTAATCTTCATCTTGATGCTTGAGTCTTTATACTGATCAGTCTTCGATAATACCTGCATATACTTCCTATATACATACATACATACATACATACATACATACATACATACATATATATATATATATCTATATGAAAATGTTAGTATATATTTTATAAAGTAAAGTATAATAACTATATAAGGTTGTTGTCATCAAAACATCATCAACTCAGTTCCTAACAATCTCCCCCTTCTTGATGATGACAACCTTTATTTATAAAATATTCTTACCATACCATAACTCCCCTTACTCCGTGATTTCTTCTTAAAACTACAACTCCCCCTTACACCAAGCACATATATTTTCATAACTTTCTCCCCCTTTGTCATCAACAAAAGGAATAAAAGATTTACCTGTTCTAAGATAATCAAGTATATATAGAATAAAAGTTTAAAGTGAACGTGTAAGTGATGAAGTGTGTGAGCATATATATATATAAGTGTAACTTGACAATCAAATCAATATCATACATAGCAAACCAATCATGTATAGTATATGAAGTTATATACAAACCAAATCCAAACCAAACTTAAGTAAACAATTCAATCAAATCCTAATCAAATCTAAATCAAATCAAATCAAATCAAATCAAATCAAACAAACAAACAAACATACATAATGATCAGACATTCCTTGGGACTTCCACCCATCCATCTTCTCCAAAGATCGGATTAGTTTTGATAACATCCCAATTATCTTTGTCGAGAGTGACCGGTGGATTTGCTTTGGGTTCGTCTTTGCTAAGGCTTGAGATCATCCAACGAAGTGCGTCGAAGTGTTTCTCTTGCTCTTTGATCATCTGCATTTGGCTTAATTCTAAGTGCCTTTGATTTCTAAGTATAAAAGTAAGAATATTCTTGAAAGAAGTAAGAGTTTCTTCAAGATTTTAACTTAAATTCTTAATTGGAGAAGCCATAAATTAAGAAATAAGTTGAAGTATGAGAGGAGATGAATAGAAATGGAGGTTGAGAAGTTTTTCTGGATAAAATAGGTATTTATAGGAGTTATTGGCCGTTCAAAATGAATTGTCACTTGGTAGTTACAAGAATTTAAAGTTAGAAATTGTAACTACTTTCTAACTGTTATATGTCGACATGGGGGGATGGGGCATGTCGACATGGTCTAGACAGAATGACCAAGTTGGGTTATTTTTTGATTTTTAAGTTTGTTTTTATACTAGTGGACCTATATAAACTTAAAATAAATAACTATCAGAGATATATAAAGCTGGAAAATAGAGAATAAGATAGCATTACTTATATTAGTTAACATAACATAATCTTAACTAAAAAAGTAGAAAATACAAAGATAGATAAACGATAGCTAGAGAGATAATGGCTAGGATTAGTTTGATGAAGATGATGATGAAGACAAGCCAATTTTCCTGCCTATCTTCCCAAAGAACTTGTCGATCTTGGTGGAGATTTTATCCATTTTCTTGCTAATAGATCTCTTAAGAACCTTTTGGTTTTGAGCAAGTATCTTTTGGTTCTTAAGTATGGTTTTGTTGGATGGATTGGCGGGTGTATGTGGATACTCTATACTTTCCAAGGAGGTATCTTCATCTTCCTCTTCTTCTTCAATTTTCATTCCTTCCCCTTTTTCTTCCTCTTCTTATTCCTCTTCTTCCATCTCTTCATGAGCAAGTCTCTCTTCCTTTTCGGCAAGCATTTCATATGGTTGAAACATAAGTGGGATTTTCATAAGAGAAATGTTCCCATGATTGAACACTTTCCTACTTACAAACTCTTCCTTTTTAACATCCACACCAAAATAATTGAAAATCCGAGTAAGGTAAATTCCATGATAAAGAGTGTTTTCTCCCATATTAAAATTTTTGGGTCTTAACTCATCCAAAATAGTTTGTGCCCAATTAATATCATATTTTCCAAAAATAGCAAAAAGAGCTTTACACACTTTTGAGGTGGGATTATTGTAGTTTCCCGACCTAGGAATAATTGTGTGTTGAATAAGAAGGTTGACAATTCTTGCTTTTGGGCGGAAAAAGCGATTCTTAAAATCCATATGGTCATCGCTTTCAAAAATGTGATGAAAAAGTCTCTCGATCGGTTTCATTGATTTGAAATGCCGAGAGATTCATACGGGTAGATTTGCAACCCAAAATAGTACCCAAAATATCGAAATCCAAAACAATAAGTGTTCCTTTAACACTACTCCAAATTTGATCTTCATTTCCATTATAAAATCCACGATTTAGGTTTGCATAAAACATTTTGACAAGGTTTGGATAGCAAACGAAATCATTTTGCTTGTTATCAATCAAGCTAAGAATGGAGTTTTCTTCAAAAGTTGATCGTTTTCATAAGAAGAAAAATCATCAAAAATGGCAAATTTTCCCGTATTGACTTTACCATAGTTTACATAGCCTAATTAAGCTTTGATAGCCTCCGGGTCATTGAAAAGATCATTTTTGATGGATTTGGGCAGCCTCATAGTTGATGGGTTACTTGAGAAAGCCATTGATGAGTGTCTGAGAGGAGTAGAAGATAATGAGGAAGGTTTGAATTATGAGAATAAAGTGAAAAGAGATGATAAGAGAAGTATATTAAATAGATTCTCTAAAGTCATTTTCTATGGTCAAGAATTATCTTTTCAGAATTTTGAAGTAAGTGAAAAGGTGGAGGGAAATTCAAAAGTTTGAATTCAAATTTTGAAATCAAATTTCTGAGAGGCATGTCGACATGGGGTATCATGGCATGTCGACATGTGCCTGTTGAATTTGAAAGGAGGTGTCTATTTCTAAAATCTAATAAATTTCTAAAATCCTAAGAAAACTAATCTATATTCTATATCTATATTTGATTCCAGTAATAATATTAAATATAATAATATAATAATATTTTAGTATTTAAAATATTATTAAAATAATATTATTTTGAATTTAAAAATTCAAATTTCAAAGGGTGATTTTGAATTTAAAAATTCAAGAAATTGCAAACAAAATCAAAGCAAGCAAGCATCCAATAAAATTAAAATAAATGTGTACCTATTTTTAGATCCAAACTCCGATCGTCTTCTGATTCGAGAATAGCCGTGAAGCACAAATTTAAATTATCAGTTTTCTTCTCGTCATCACTGGATGAATCTGAATCGTCAAGAGTTGCTGCATATGCCTTCTTTCATTTCTTTGGTTTCTCGTTGTTTGGTTGAAATGTCTGTTTGTCTAGATATGGACAATCCATCTTGTAGTGCCCTGTTTTGTTGCAGTTATAGCATCTATCACCATTATTGTTGTTGTTGTTGTAGTTGTTGTTGTTGTTCTCCGAAGTATTTCTGGAATTTCTTTGATCATTTCTTTTAAAGTTATTCATCTTTCTATACTTCAGAAATTTCCTGAAATTTCTAGTCATGAAAGCAATTTCTTCATCACTCTCTTGTTCCGAATCTCTAGTTTTTTCTTTGAATGCGATCGATTTCTTTTCCGTTGCCTTAGATTCTTTTCTCCCTTGTAGTTGAACTTCATAAGACATTAGATTACCGATTAACTCTTCGATCTTCATTTGACTAACATTATTTGCCTCTTCAATAGTAAGTGTCTTTTGATCCCATTCTGGAGTGAGTGAATTGAGTATTTTTCTGACTTGATCTTCTTCTGAGAAACCCTTTCCTAAAGCAATCAATGAATGTACAATACCTTGAAATCGACAATACATGTCAGAAATGGACTCATTTTCATGCATTTTAAACAATTGAAACTGGTTAGTTAATATGGAAATTTTAGTATGTTTAACTTTTCTTGTTCCTTCATGAGTTACTTGCAAAGTTTTCCAGATTTCAAATGCAGACTTACAAACAGAGACTCTATTAAACTCATTCCTATCTAGTGAACAATATAGTATATTCATAGCCTTAGAATTATTTTGTGCAACTGTCTTTTGCTTAGTAGTCCACTGGGCAAAATTAGTAGTTGGTTCAACATATTCAATCTATGTCATATTCCAAGTATCTAAACTTATGGATTGTAAATAAATTTTCATCCTACATGCTCAATATGCATAATTACTGCCATTAAAAAGTGGTGGTCTGACAGTAGACTGACCTTCTATAAATGAACTAGTGTTAGTGCTTGTGTTGACAGAAGTAGTAGTGACATGAGTGAGATTACTAGTGTGTTGTGCCATTAAAACTTTTCAAAATTTCAGATTATGAAAACAATGAAAACCAATGCTCTGACACCAATTGTTGGGGATGCGGATTAAGGATCTTAAGGCAGAAATAACACTAGAGGGGGGTGAATAGTGTTTTAAAGAATATATGAACTATATGACTAAATTAAAAATTCAACACAAATCTTAACAGAATTCTAACACAAAATGATCAAAGAACATATAACAAATGCAAATAGTAAAGTAAAGCAAGTAAAAGGAAAGAACACACCGGATTTTATACTGGTTCGGAATCCTCCTACATCCAGTCCTACACCAAGGAAATATCCTTGTACAGATTTTTATAAGCCAATATCCAAATTACAACCCTCAATTTCTAAGGCCTTGAGGAACCCTCCTATCCCCGAGTCTGGGGTAAACTCTCTTGATTTACGGGACACAAGATCACCCTAATACTTCTTAATAACAATCCTTTTGAATGGATAGAATCTATGGACTTTTTGAGTACAAATTAATCCTATAACTCTAAATAGCACTTTGATCTTTAGTTGAATGATGGAGAATCAAATAGAGAGAGTATCTAAATGATTTCCTATTGAGAATTTGGCAGAATGATGGCACGATCTTTAAAATATGAAGTTTTATGGATATGGAATGGTGGAGAAGAAAGAGTGAAGAAAATAAGAAAGTAGTTATTAAAAAAATTCGTTTTGGAAGCCTTTATATAGATGCACAACAGTCATAACCATTGGCGAAAGGTTTTTGAAAGAATGGACACTTCTTTTGAAATTTTAATTTTGAATCCAACTGTCACCATGTCGACATGGGGTATCCCCATATGTCGACACCCTCAGTTCAAAATTGTAGAGATGTTGTTTTGTAAAAGCATTTGAATTTAAAACAAGTTGAAACTTATCTGAAGCAAAATAAAGTGTTTAAACAATATTTTGAGATAGAGAATGAATATTAAACATTATTTTAAATATATATATATATATATATATATAATTGATATATACCGTCAATTATATAAGTAATATATAAAATCAGAATAAGTTTTGATGTTTTAAAAGTAGAAGTTTTTGAAATCAGAATGGAGGAATATTTCAAGGCTAAAACAAAGTTTGAAAACATTTTTTGAAAACATGATTTTGAAAGCTAAAACATTTTGAAAACATATTTAAAAACATTTTGAAAAATCTATCCAAACTGAAATTGCAAGAACCTTCCTACAGAGCTCCTCCATAGGACTCGAGAACTTGTACAAAATAGTTTAAATGATTTTGATTTTCGTGGGTTTGTAAGCCACTTGTCGTAGGTTTGTAAGCTACTTGTCGTGGGTTTGTAAGCCACAAGTTTCGATAGAAATTGGGTTCCATCCCAAAAGAAAATTGGAACAAAGATGAGAGTGCTATATGAAGTTTTAACAAAATACTAGACACTTATCTTGAGATCTTGAAATCTTGATTCTCTAGAATCTTGAATCTTGAATCTCTAATCTTCATCTTGATGCTTGAGTCTTTATACTGACCAGTCTTCGATAATACCTGCATATACTTCCTATATACATACATACATACATAAATATATATATATATATCTATATGAAAATGTTAGTATATATTTTATAAAGTAAAGTATATTAACTATATAAGGTTGTTGTCATCAAAACATCATCAACTCAGTTCCTAAAAATTTATTTTAAGTCTATTTTGATTTAAATTATAATATTGGACTGTGGGATAGAATTAAAAGTCGATAGGTTGAATTTGGAATTTTATATTAATTTAATAATGGAATTTAATAATATAATAATGCAAATAATCAAATTTTGATTTAAAATGAATCAGAACGATTTCTAATGTGAATATAAATCCTATATGATTTATTATTAAGTCAGTAAAGTTTTAAAAGTGAAATTTTAAGTGATTTCGACGAATTTGAAAATCGCTCGAATTTATCGACGTGTTAAAATAGCCTTCCGGGGCACTGTCTCAGAATTCAACGAAACCAGTTCCATTAGGTCCGTAATAATTAGTTATTATCGGATTTCAATTGTCGTAGCAATCGGAGTTGTCGTTTGACCTCGGCAACTTAAAATGCATAGAAACTATTTTAATCGATTTAATTTAAAATTGATCGTTTACTTCCGTAACTCGCGCATACGACCAAATTAGCTTCCGAAACACGTTCCATTGTGTTCGGGACATAGGTAAAATCTTAGAAATTCCTGTCGGCACGTGCGATTTGGAGTTCGTTTGTATAAGCTTGTTATTTGGAATTTTACTAAAAAAATAATATTAATTAACGTTTATAATCACGTTTACTATGAAACCCCAGCCCTACTTCACCGGCCGCTACTTCTTTTACTCTAATGGCCGAAATTCATTCGCCTTCCACCTCAGATCTACCACAATCCATCGAGTTTTAGAAGATTCTTCAAACTGGAAAGTCGAAGAACACCTCGACATCTACCTATCCAAAGGTGGATCTGGAGCATCGTCGTCGATTGGGGGCGAACTTCGGCCCGTTCGTTTCACGTTTCCTTGCGGTTTTCTCGAATTTGGCGACATGGTGGAAGGCCGGTATCTGGCCGTGGGTGAAGCCTTGCAAGACGTGTTGTTTGATGATCTCAGATCGACCTCCGAGGCGCAGGAGGGGCTGCGACATTGGAAAGCTCGGTTGTATGTTGGATTCGACATTGAACCTGTAGCGTGCGTTGGGAAGAAGTGGGATTGTGGCCGATTCTCGTTAGGTTAAAAAAGAACTTGTTTTCAAATTGATAGTTAAACTTTAAAAATACATATCTCGTGCGTTTGTTATCAGATTTCATCGAAACGAGAAGCGCCGGAATCGCAGCGATGCGATGTACGCCGTGGAGCAATTCTGTGATCGTTCGGAGCAAGCAAAAATTTAGGTTAAATCAAACATCATTCGATTTAATTTGAATTTGAACGCTCGTCGAAAACCAAAGGTGAGTTATTCTCACTCACATCTGGATACCAGTAAATGTTTGATTGGTTGATTAGACGAATATGATAATTATTATCAAATTAAATAGATATTTATTTATTGTGCTAATATCTGTGGATGCAGAGAACAGGTTGGAGGGATCCAACTGGATTCCTCACAAATAGAAAATTTTATTTATATTCTAATATATATATCTCATTGATATTCTGTGATAAATTGTTTTAGATCCTGTTATGCTATGCTCTATTTATATAACGTGTTAGATTAAATTGAAATTAAATTGTGATTGTGCTATGATTGGTGGGTACAACCTGGGGTTTAAAATAAATAAATGAATTGGATTTAAAGGAAATAAAAGAAAATTCTTAAGTAAAGAATTTTAAAAGAGATTAAATTCAAGGAATGGGTTGAAAAATTTGAAGTGTTTGAAATTGTGATTTCAAAAGGAAATGTGAATTGTTTAAAATAATAGCGAGATTTATTTTTAAAGAATGGGAAGCGTGTTTTCTCCTGGAAAACTTTAGTATATTTTTAAGAAAAGTTTTCAAATATAAATCTGCGATCTAAATACGTTTAGAATATTTTAGGAAGAAATATTATTCTAAATTGTTTAAAGTGTAAGTAAATATTTATTTAAGTAATTATGGTAATTAATTATTTTAAAAAGGTAAAGTAGCATTAGGTTCTCAAAAGGAAATTATAATATAAATATTTGACTTAATAACTTTATTTTTAAAAGTTAAACTTGACTTAATGTACTTAGGAAACCTCTATATATTTCCTTAAGCATTATTTTCAATTAAATAATTTCAAGAAGCTTTATTTTAAACATTTTAAACATATGTTTTGAAAATGATTTCCAGGAAATATCAACGGGCTTAAGAATAAAAAGGAGTTTATTTTTAAAGTATGGAAAGGAATTTTACAGAATGAACGTAAAATTTTATTAGGATAAACCGCGTTGAATTGATAAAAAGAATTCTTTGGGTTATCCTAAACGGAAGTGTATTTCCCTGAAATCCAAGTACATTTAAGTAGATTTCTAAGTAAAAGATAAAGATTTTAAATTTGATTTCAAAGAAATGTTTTAAGGAAATTCTCATGTAGGTTGCAAAGATTTCAAAAGTAAATATTTACTAAAGTAGTTATAGTAATAATTAGTTAAAGGACAATTGGCATTATGTTTTAAAGGGATATTATTAATATTTGTGTTTGTAAAATGGTTATATTTTAAATATAATTAGTTAAAGTTTTATTTGAAACTTGTATTGAATTTCATAGCTTTATTTTAAAATCTAGTATGACTTAACTTTATTTTAAAGATACTAGTTTATATCCTATTTAGCAGTTTTATTCAAGATAATTTTAAAAGGTATATATATATATATATATATATATATTAAATTAAGTATGTAAGTAGTTTTAATACATATGTTTTAATGTATTTTCAAGAATAAAGTATTTAAATTATTTTAAATCTTATGTATTGGTGCTTGGATGTTTTCAAGGGAAGTAACAAATTTAGGGGATTTATGCCTTGAGAAAAATTGGGTTTTGAAAAGTGTTTCAACGGGATTTAAGAATGGAAACATATCTTGCAAAGATATTTCTTTTGAGGAAAATAAATAATGTGGGAAATTATTTATTGGGTGATGGATGCTTATGGATGTTAATTGATAGTTAAATCACCAACTATCAATATTGGACAAATGCGTTGATCGTTTCGAAGGGACCAGGATCGGAATTAATTTCTCAAAAACCACTTCGATCCGGTTTGTACATTTTCGTGGGAAAAATGAGTTCGAAGTCGAAGATGGAGCAGTGAAGTGCATGGGTTAGTCGCTACTAATCCTGAGGATATTTCCAAAACGGATGTAGTAGGAGTAGTGCCTTCGGTTCCGTTCGAACCCGGGACGGACTTGTATGGATGAATGCTTTCGGAACATCGTCAGGTGGGCGATGGGCATTCTAAGTGAAATGATCTAAAAGGCAACGCTTAGCCTCAAGCCTTATCAACCGGGAATGACTGAAAATCAGGGGTTATGCAGCAAGGCTTAGTGGGCAGCACCCATTTTCGGATAAGGTCATCCCTGTCTAGATGTCCCTTTTTATTTCGGCTTAGTGGTGCGGTTGCTGATCCCAACCGTGGGGTGATCTTACTCAGGATTATCCAGTAAGGGATAGTCCGTGCCTTGTGTTGCAGGAGATCGGGGGTGGTCGTCGGTACACTGATCTAGACCAGGTACGGTGACAGGTGGTACCCCAGTGCCTAGTCATTAGTTGGAAATCCATTCTCCCTACGCGCCTTTTACGAATTTTGTTTGTATTACCCGCTCTGGGGCTAGTAGCTGGAATTTAATAGATGTGACAATTTCGGCTATTTTATAAGTATTTGTAAATAGACCCTATTATAATATCAGAGGATTTTTATAAAAAGTGTTTTAGCTATCGTAAGGTAAAAACCTGACATGTTTATTTGTGGCGTGGTCTTACGAGATGCTTTTGTTTTCAAAAGGATTTTTGAAACTTTAATAATCAAATTGGGTGCATTATCATCAACTGGTATTCCAGACTGACTCGGGTGTTATTTCATTATAATGCTTGGGTCAGACCGAGTATTATATGTTCAGGACATGATGTTATGGAGCAGGAGAGGAGCTGGAGTACGAGACGTATTCTCCGTACTTGTATATATCCGCTGCTGTGATTATATGGAATTGTCTGACTGGTAAATGTTGTTTATTTGAGACACTCTGATGATATATTGTATAAAATAGATATAGTTTTCATTTTGTGTAAAGATCTGAATAATAAATATTATATTTTATTCCGCTGCGATTGTGAGATTCTGATATTGTTTAGTTCCTTCTTCTCCTATCTTCTTTCTTTTCCCTCAAGAATCTGTCTTTTCGGGCACTTGATCGTCGACATATCATACTGTGGAGTATTTTGGGTCGATTTTCGAGGGTCGAGAAGGGCGGGTCGTAACATATTTACATGTGTTAGTAGAAAATAACAAGTGGCATTTAATTTTTTTCTTTTAAATTAAATTTAAAAATAAATGCATAAGAAAAGAAACTAGCTTAAACTTCTCAAATCTAAAAATAAATCAAACTTCAGATTCAAAATCAGCAAAAGCAAAATCATCTCAAGCTAATCCAAAATCAGAAAAGAAAAAGGAAAAATCTGAAACAAAATAAAACTACAGATCAAAGCAAAGTTCAAAAGTAGAATCCGGGAAACAAAATGCAAACCAAAGAAATCAGAACAACCTGAAGCATCTAAAGTAAGTGTCAGGTAAAGATCAAAGTCTAACTTTAACAAAGCAAGATCAAATTCAAGTAAAATTCTAGAATTGAAACAATCAAATCCAGATCAAAATCAAAGCCGTCTATTCTCTGTTTTATCATTCAAGGCCTCTGCTCTCAAATCACAGGTGAGCAAACCTTCAAACCATCGATATATTTATATGTGTTGCTTGATTTTGTATGACTGTGATGATGATGACTTGAAGAATGTTGGTGTGAATATCTGTATTTGCATATATGCATATGATTTACATGTGCATGTCAGTAAAAATATACACAGACCTCTGTTCGGTTTTACAGACCAATTTTTTTTTAAAAGAAATTAAATTCTCTTCAACTAAGTACTGATAGCTAATGATGTCTCAAGGAGATGTGTTTATCAACATGAAACCTTATTTTTAAAAATATTTTCAAGTTGAACTAGCAAGTTAAACTATCTGTAACAATGAATTTCCAGTAAAAATCATGCATATCAAGAATTTGATGATCGTAAAATCGGGTTTTGATTACATAACTAGACTCGAATTGTAAAACGATGAATTTTAATGCAAATTTTAGGATTTTTAATTCGTTATGGGATGCGAAGTTATGAGATAAATGGGAAACTTGTTTTTGTTGATTCTCGTCGAACGATGACGAAGTGTTCGTCGAGATTTGAGCCGGGGGCTTGGGGCTTCTCGAAAAAATAGTGAAAGGGTTAAAGGTGGCCGTGGCGGCAAGAGTTCGACGATCTAGGGTTCGAAACCTAGTTTTGAACTGGGAGGTTGCACGATGTTTTCTGGCATCGATGACACATCGGAGTGGATCATCTGAGGGGGCTTATGTCATGTGGCTTGTAATGCTATCGTGGTCAAAGTATAGGAAGCTCCGGTGGACGGAATTGACGTCGACAAGGTCAATTGGTTGATCGAGTTTTGGTGTTCCTGCTGTTCGATAGCTTAAATTTGATTTCGTGTTCATCTTGAAGGTTTGGGTGGTCTGGAGGTTAAGGTTTATCAGCGGCGACTTGGTGGTGATCGAAGACTTGGCCATAAGTGATCGCGGAGATTGTGCACGTGCACGTGTGTAACAACACTGTATTTTGTAATTATTTTATTGTATATTTTAATTATTTTTAATGTAAGATTTTGATTTAAAAACTTATTTTAATTATTTGAAATGATTAAATTTATTATTTAAATATAATCTTAATTTTTATGAGTTATAATTCCAAACTTGTGTAAGTTGAATATTTGCCTGAAATGCTAATTTTGGTCAAAATAATCAAACTGTGACTTTCAACTTAAAATTTTAAAAGTTTAAAATTTTAATTTTTTTCATTTATATAAAGACTTTGGCTTTTGTTTTCTTAAAAATCTAATTTTGGAAATTTTCTTGAAATGATTTCTGATCATTTGTCCAAATAAAAATAAACAATGTCTGAAAATTTGATTTGGATAAAAAGTGTAACTTTAATAGAAATTCTAAATTTTATAATTCTAAAGGCAAAATTTTCATCTTGAACTGTATACAATTGTGTAACATTTTTTTCACTTTTGTTTTGGTCAGATTTGTTGTATACTTTTTTTTTAAAAGTTAGTAATAATTAGTGTGAAACGGGAAATAAACTTTACATTTCTTTTACATATGTTTACATCTGTTTCCTAACTTTATATTTAACAATCAATTGGATGAAGCTAAATCAAATGTTATTAATTATGGTATAATAGCTATTAAATTTTGGTTAAAAGTGATGGTTTATTTTTCCTAATAGAAACGTTAGTATTTTAAATTTATTTAATAAGGGAAACAAAATAATTTGTACGTTACTTTGGGCATATATTTAATTGTTGCTCTTGCCTTTTCGTTATCTATTTGATTTTTTTCTTGCGTTAACAATGCAAAGTTTTCAGCCGTATATTCTCTTTTGAGAATCCAAAATCTTGCTCAAATCTTGCCTTAAATCATTTCCGTGTGTGAATTATTTCTTTCCCTCTTGCCTCCCATACGTTTCCACCTATTGGATAGAATTAAATTGCCTCTACCGTTCAAGCATTTTACTCTTGCCAGCCCTCTACATAAATTAGTGAGCAAATGTTAATATATATTTCACCTTCAAAAGTTCCATACCACAAATTATTCATTTTGCTTCCATCAAAATTTGCGTGAGCATCTCCTGAAGGGATGAACCGGCGCATGCTTTTCCTTTCATTTTTTTTTCTCTTTTTTCGTTCTTTCTTCTTTTCACTCTTGTTTTATTTCATTTGTTCTCCTTTCATTGTTTTGCTTTATCCTATTGCCTGCCACCGTGCTTGGCCATTCACCATATTTTTCCGACCCTACCCATGCCAGACCATCGAGCCTTGTTTGAGAAAAAAAATGAATGAAATAAATTCCATTTTTGTCGCCTTTGTATTTTGTTTTTGAAGTAATATTGCCACCGAGCCTTGTTTTGAAAAAAAGGGGAAATGAAAAAAAAAGTTGCTTTTGTCACTTCGTATTTTTGAAGTTATAATCTATTTTTCCACTGGCCCTTGTTCTGGAAAAAAGAAATGAGAAAAAAAAAATTTGTTTTGTCACCTCTGTAATTTGGCATTCTAGTCTATATTCCCTCTGCCCTTTTGTTTGAAAAAAAAAGAAATGAACAAAATTTGTTTTGTCACCTTTGTTTTGAAGTTATAGTCTATTTTAAAAGTGGTCTTGTATTTTTGAAGTCATAGTTTATTTTTTTTTATAAAATTAAATAGAAAAGAAAATTTGAAAGGCCTTAAACTTTCTATCTTTCTATGGGCCTTTATAGTCCACCCTTTTACTTTTAACCTAACCTTTCACCAATTAACCCTAACACCTCCTCATATCATCTCCTACCACTTCACATTTTTGTGCTTGCCATGCCTTTGTGATGCTAAACCAGATCCTTTTCCACCTGAAAACATGTGTGGCCTAGCCCTAAGCATGTATGGCCGAGCATACATGGAGTTGTGGTCAAGCAAAAGTGGTTGTAAAGCTTGGTAATGTCATTTGTTGTTTCTACTTTTCTATTGTTCAACAAATCTTTATATTGTATGCATATGTTTATATGGTCTTGTTTATTTGTTGTATACAAGATCATTATCAAGGCTTTCCATTCATTCAATTTAAATCGTGTTTGTCGTGCTTTTGGAATCGCTCTTGTGTTTGTTGTTTTGGTCTCTAGCTTCGAAAAGGTGAGTCTTTCTCACTCTGACATATATACTTATGAAAAGTGGATTGATGACAAGTGTTTAGTAATGTAAAATGTTTATGCAAGTTAATGATGATCATATGATATGCTATGCCATGTTATTACCATGTTAAAACTGTTAATTTTCACCTGACATCTGATACATGACCGTATATTGTGATATTGACATTGTTTATATTATTTCTGTATATGATCACACTGCAAGTTCCCTGTTAGGATAAAAAATCATTATGGGATGAAATGATAGGCCTGAGTTATTTTATTTATTTATTTAAACTTGGGATTGCGGGTTTGAAATGATAGAACCCGGAATTTTACCTTTTAAACCGCGGATTGAAATGATACATATCCGTTTCACTTGACCTAGGTTAGAAAACTATATACAGACCCGTGGTTATTCTATAACGTGCTTTGAATATTTTAAGTCTTTTAAAAATATAAAATTATGAAATTTGATTTAAATAGATTTTGAAAGGTTTTAAAATAAATAAATTATGATTTTTCTATGTGTAAAAATGTAATTTATGAATGGATTAACTGGATTTTGAAATATAACTTATGTTTGAAATTTGGAATTTTGACTAAAAATGATATTTAAGTTACATGAATAAAATGGACTTTAATTTTATTTGGAAATGGTAAATATGATAAATTGATTTATATTTGAATTTAAGTGATTTATTAAAGAATTATTGATTTTCTATAAATTTAAGTGGTTGAATAAATGACTGTTGAAAATGAAATTTTAAAATATAACTTGACTTGAAAATGTGAAATTTGAGTTTTAACTAAAGATGTTAAATTAATCAAATAAACTGGAAGTTTAGTTAAATTTGTAAAATGGTAATATAAATCTGAAACGTATAGGTTTTAATTTATGAAAGAAACGTATAGGTTTTAATTAATGAAAGAAACGTATAGGGTTTAATTTATGAAAGAAACGTATAGGTTTTAATTTATGAAAGAAACGTATAGGTTTTAATTTATGAAAGAAACGTATAGGGTTTAATTTATGAAAGGAACGTATAGGTTTTAATTTATGAAAGGAACGTATAGGGTTTAATTTATGAAAGGAACGTATAGGTTTTAATTTATGAAAGAAACATATAGGTTTTAATTAATGAAAGAACGTATGGTGTTCTAATTAATGATAGGAACATGTAAATTCCTAATTAATGAAAGAAGGTATTAGTTTTAATTAATGAAAGAAACGTATAAGTTTTTAATTAATGAAAGAAACGTGTAAAGTCCGAATTAATGAGAGAACATGAAAGTTTTAATTAATGCAAGAACATGTAAAGTTTTAATTAAGAAAGAAACATGTAAAGTTTTTAGTAGTGTGGTATTGATTTAATTAATAAATGTTCATTATTGTAATGGGAATATAAAATTTAAAACGTACATTTGACACGTAGATTTTAATCAATGTAATGGTGTATTTTAAATTGATTAAAATGATAAATGTTACTTATTGTAATAATAATGTAAGTTAATAAGGTGCTTTTAACTTAACATAAGAATTTCGGTTTAAATTGTATATTACAGTAAGAAAGTTTATTTAACTATCAGGCTATGATAAATTGACATGTTAAAATTTTAAGCTTATCAATACTTTGATTATATACAATGTAAAGTGGAAAGTAGTACATTCCAAAAATGCTATGATTCTTTAAGGTAACATTTCCAAAATGCTATGATAATTTAAAGGAATATTTCAAGTTTAATAAATTTAAAGAAATATTCAATGATTTGAAAATTTGGGTTTTATTTGAATGATATAATATTGAATTATTTTTGAAATGGAAATGATACAATTGTGATATTGTTTTGAAATGAGTATGATATTTTGGTCTTGGAAGTATAGATTATTTGAAATAAATATCCATGGGTTATAATAACGATTGGTTGTTAAAGAGACCGGGATCGGATATTGTCTTATAGCCGGCCAATACCGAAAACCACTTTAACAACTGTGTACGCGGTGGAGATTCTAGAATGAAGTAGGATGGTGGCGACGTTCTCGAGGTATATTACGTGGACCCAACTCCCGTGAGTTGGCATATATGACTAAAACGGGAGCTATACCGGGCTACACAAAGGGTCGCACCCTTTCATCGAGCATGCTCCATCGGAAACTATTCTATTACTGTTGTGATTCGATTCGGTGGCGCCACTTTGATTCGGGGGTATTGTTCGAGGTGGGCGGAAGCTGCTGGCTTGCCGTCACCACCGGTCCGGGAGTGCAAACGGTGTATCCACCCTGGCCGTGTCGTGTCATATCCTTATATCGAGCTCACTACGATTTTGGTTTTAAAGATCCGACCGCGTTAAGGTTCACCATCCCCTTAACGCTATTTTCTATATGATTATACTTTACTGATTAGACACTACCATATATAGCGTATATTACTACATAGTAAATAGTTTAACGGATCCTTAGAGGATGGGCGGTCCCAAGCATCCTTTAAGTTACTGATGCATTTTGTTACCGTTCACTTGAGTTGATTTACAGTTTATAAGTATTTATGTCCTGACTCGAGGGTTTTGTGTTTTGCTTTACGCTCGGGTCAGATTGAGTGAGTTAGCATTCCAGATTTACCTTCGGCGTTGGAGCTTTCCTTGAAGATCCAGCCTTCTATTTTGTTTCAGTATCCAGTGTTTCAGTGATGTATCTTGTTACTCTTCTGTTGTATCTTATTTAACTCTGATGTATCTCATATTTATATAGTAGCTTCATGAACTACTATTTCTTTTTCTTCCGCTGCCTTTTTATATACTCTGTGTCTGTGATCTGTGATTTTATTTACTGTATATTCTGAGATTTGCCAAATTTTTATTTACAACGCGGTATTTTGAGCTATCCAATTCCGGCATGAGTGTCTACCTATACACTTATAATGGATGCGAATGGTTGAAAATATCGGGTCGTTACAGTTGGTATCAGAGCTTTGGTTAGCTCTAGGCAAAACTCAGCATATGGAGTAGATGTATTTACAGAATCACTTTCATTCGAGTTGAATCTCTCTCTTTTGACTCTATTCCTTTGAATTTTGGAACGTCCCTGCGGTTCCAAAAATCCATTCTTATTCCCCGCTACTCATCTTCACTTGATTTTGGAGTATCCCATAACTTCACTTCGAATGATCTTTATAGTGAATTGGCGGTCCCGCCAATCTCAAAAATTTTCTTGTAAAAGGAGTGAAACTCCTTTACAACAGCATCGATTCACCAAAAATTTTATATCCTCGGTTTAGATGCTAGTATCTCCTATTATCCCAAACTCTATCTCTTGAGGTCGAATGTAGATTTACCCCAGAAAATCCACTTCGATCTTATACTTTAAGTCACGGTTGACCCGATTAAGGTTGCCCGTGATTTATTTTAGCTTATCCGCCTCCCTACTCTGTATTTAATCATCTTGTCTTTTGTTTCGAACATATTTTCAAACATTTTGAATTGTATTTTTCAATCTATATTTTGTTTATATATTGTGTTGTTTGAGTTGTTGATGTTGAGTTGGGTTTCCGATCGATTCGTCTGATCAACGCTATCGATAGGATTTCTAAAACACTTTGACAAAAAAAACTGACACAATATTATTTTAAAATTTGGTTAATGAAATAAAATTTTGATATATATATTTATGGAACTTAATAAAATGATTCAAATTGATAATTTAAATGATAATACTTAATTTATCATTTATTGTTCTATAAATGAATTTATAAATAATTGTTTATAAATTTATATGGGAACTTAAATGAATTTAGAAAAAGAAATTTGAGAATTTAATTTCCGATGGTTCCAAACCTTTTGTTTAAAAGTTTAAAGGGATATAATATTTAAAATATTTTCAAATAGAAATTTGTTTCCAAAGAATTTTAAGTTTAAAATTAGTACTCTTCTCTTTGTCGCTGGAAAATAACTTAGGTGATGACTACAGCATCATCGACGTTCATTTTCGAGTTTCGAAGTGAAGAGACTGTTCTGTAGTCTTGCTACAGCTTTGTTTTGGGAAATTAAATTGATTTGAATTTCTAAAATATGACTTAATTTATAATATATATAGATATATGATTGAAATTTGATTTGACATATTATATATATATTATTACTTATCTCTAAATGGTTTGAAGAAATCGGAAATTTAATTCTTAAATTTTATTTTTAACAATAATTTCAATTATAAAAAGAAAATCAAAATTTTTTTGGATAAATGATTAAACTTGAGATAATTGAATTGGAAAGTTTTATTTGTATGACACAATTCCATTCCAATATAACTTACCTTAATTTCAGAAGTTAACAATGTAATTGGGTAATATACAATATAAAAAGATTTTATAAATAAAATTTTGGTGGTTATATACACTTAAATTTTATTTATAAAATGATTAACAGAGGTAAGTATAATAAAGGGTAATTGAATAACTTAAAATAAAATGATGTTAAAAGAACTAAGAATAAAAGAAAGCAGTTATAATAAGTGTAAGTATATTGAACATGAGTGATAAATATACTGAGAGGAATAAATTTAATTTTTATTAGGAATAAAGAAGAATAAAATTTATTAAATACATTGTGAGTGTAATAAATGGTTATTTTTCTAACCCATGGTTTTAAAAAAAATTGTTAATTTAAGATGATTGGATAATAAGATAATGAAATTTGAGATAGTTAAGATTTATGTAACTTGTGTAAAAGTTTATTTTCTATTTAAGTTGAAATCTCCATGCTTTCAAATTCATTTTCTTATTTTGTTTTTCAAACTATCTTTTGGTTGTTCTTATCGTCCTCATCTTGCTATAGACTGGTATATGCATCTTTCTATGATCTTTCTGTTTAGAAATCTTTCTATAATCTTTGATAATCTCCACCTTGTAAAACTTACCTATAACAACAGTTATCAGGTATAACTTCAATCTTCTTATCATCTTATCTTAATCCTATTTCACTCTATCTTTTCTGTGCCCTTCCATGCCTCATTCCTTTTCGGGGATGAAAAGTTTTGAGTGGGGGAGAGTGTAACAACCCTGTATTTTGTACTTATTTTGTTGTATATTTTAATTATTTTTAATGTAAGATTTTGATTTAAAAACTTATTTTACTTATTTGAAATGATTAAATTTATTATTTAAATATAATCTTGATTTTTATGAGTTATAATTCCAAACTTGTGTAAGTTGAATATTTGCCTGAAATGCTAATTTTGGTCAAAATAGTCAAACTGTGACTTTCAACTTAAAATTTTAAAAGTTTAAAATTTTAATTTTTTTCATTTATTTAAAGACTTTGGCTTTTGTTTTCTTAAAAATCTAATTTTGGAAATTTTCTTGAAATGATTTCTGATCATTTGTCCAAATAAAAATAAACAATGTCTGAAAATTTGATTTGGATAAAAAGTGTAACTTTAATAGAAATTCTAAATTTTATAATTCTAAAGGCAAAATTTTCATCTTGAACTGTATACAATTGTGTAACATTTGTTTCACTTTTGTTTTGGTAAGATTTGTTGTATACTTTTTTTTTAAAAAAAAAAGTTAGTAATAATTAGTGTGAAACGGGAAATAAACTTTACATTTCTTTTACATATGTTTACATCTGTTTCTTAACTTTATACTTAACAATCAATTGGATGAAGCTAAATCAAATGTTATTAATTATGGTATAATAGCTATTAAATTTTGGTTTAAAGTGATGGTTTATTTTTCCTAATAGAAACGTTGTATTTTAAATTTATTTAATAAGAGAAACAAAATATTTTGTACGTTACTTTGGGCATATATTTAATTGTTGCTCTTGCCTTTTCGTTATCTATTTGATTTTTTTCTTGCATTAACAATGCAAAGTTTTCAGCCGTATATTCTCTTTTGAGAATCCAAAATCTTGCTCAACTCTTGCCTTAAATCATTTCCGTGTGTGAATTATTTCTTTCCCTCTTGCCTCCCATACGTTTCCACCTATTGGATAGAATTAAATTGCCTCTACCGTTCAAGCATTTTACTCTTGCCTGCCCTTACATAAATTAGTGAGCAAATGTTAATATATATTTCACCTTCAAAAGTTCCATACCACAAATTATTCATTTTGCTTCCATCAAAATTTGCGTGAGCATCTCCTGAAGGTATGAATCGGCGCATGCTTTTCCTTTCATTTTTTTCTCCTTTTTCTTTCTTTCTTCTTTTCACTCTTGTTTTATTTCATTTGTTCTTCTTTCATTGTTTTGCTTTATCCTATTGCCTGCCACCGTGCTTGGCCATTCACCATATTTTTCCGACCCTACCCATGCCAGACCACCGAGCCTTGTTTGACAAAAAAAAGGAATGAAAAAATTTCCATTTTTGTCGCCTTTGTATTTTGTTTTTGAAGTAATATTGCCACCGAGCCTTGTTTTGAAAAAAAAGGGGAAATGAAAAAAAAAGTTGCTTTTGTCACTTCGTATTTTTAAAGTTATAATCTATTTTTCCACTAGCCCTTGTTCTGGAAAAAAGAAATGAGAAAAAAAAATTTGTTTTGTCGCCTCTGTAATTTGGCATTCTAGTCTATATTCCCTATGCCCTTTTGTTTGAAAAAAAAGAAATGAACAAAATTTGTTTTGTCACCTTTGATTTGAAGTTATAGTCTATTTTAAAAGTGGTCTTGTATTTTTGAAGTCATAGTTTATTTTGTTTTTATAAAATTAAATAGAAAAGGAAATTTGAAAGGCCTTAAACTTTCTATCTTTCTATGTGCCTTTATAGTCCACCCTTTTACTTTTAACCTAACCTTTCACCAATTAACCCTAACACCTCCTCATATCATCTCCTACCACTTCACATTTTTGTGCTTGCCATGCCTTTGTGATGCCAAACCAGATCCTTTTCCACCTGAAAACATGTGTGGCCTAGCCCTAAGCATGTATGGCCGAGCATACATGTAGTTGTGGTCAAGCAAAAGTGGTTGAAAAGCTTGGTAATGTCATTTGTTGCTTCTACTTTTCTATCGTTCAACAAATCTTTATATTGTATGCATATGTTTATATGGTCTTGTTTATTTGTTGTATACAAGATCATTATCAAGGCTTTTCATTCATTCAATTTAAATCGTGTTTGTCGTGCTTTTGGAATCGCTCTTGTGTTTGTTGTTTTGGTCTCTAGCTTCGGAAAGGTGAGTCTTTCTCACTCTGACATATATACTTATGAAAAGTGGATTGATACAAGTGTTGATGCAGCTCAGAACAGAGAAGAAATGCAACCAAAATTTCTAACAAAGATGAGTCGTACACGACTCATAGGGGGGTTAAGTCGTTCACGACTTAGGAGGGCTGGATTAAGTCGTTTCCGACTTAATGGAACACGGGTTAACATTGCCCTAGGACATGAAAAGGAAGCTACGGAGTTAAGTCGGCTGAAAGTGATAAGTCGTTGCCGACTTAGGGGAGATTGCTCACGACCTAAAGAAATGATTCTAAGTCGCCCGCGACTTAACTGGAGACTCGAAGGAACACGAGGGAAAGAGACACAAGCTTATGAAGGAAGTCTGAGTCGTTTACTTTGAGTCGGTCCTATTGAGTCGTGACGTATTTAGGTCGTTACCGACCTAGGGGTCGTGTGTGTTGTATTGTAGGTCGTTACCGACCTATGGATGTTGTGAGATATATGGTATTAAGTAGTGTGCGACCTATGGGTTGAGTCGGCAAGACTTGAGTCGGTCATATAGGTAATGTGTTAGGTCGTTAACGACTTAGCATGAGTCGGTGGTAACTTGTTCTGTTGTGGGTCTTGTATACAGTTAAGTCGGCGTGTTTTGTAATAAGTTGAGTCGGCGTGTTTTGTAAAGGGGTTGAGTCGTTATAGGATAAGTCGGTGCCGACCTAAGGGTGTTGAGTCGGTCACGAGTTAAGAGACGGTTGTAAAATACTATAAATAGGGAGTGTGTTGTACATTTTTTGGTGGTTGATTTTGAATAAAATTTCTCTTTTGTTAGCTTTGTGCTTTCATACCAATTGGTAGTTGAGTGTAATCTCCTATCTCCTCTTTCGGTTAATCGAGTGCGCTCGATTCAACGATCGTAGAAGCCGATTCACGGAATCTAGTGCGCTAGATCAACGTGCGAAGAATCGTAGATCTTTAAACACGGTATAGTGCGCTATCAACGTGTTTGAGATAGCTAGAGTTCGGTATCTTTGGATCAACGAACTTGGGCATTTGGTATCTTCAACTCACCGATTGCTACATTTCATCGATCGAAGTTTTGTTTGAATTATCCGCTGCGTCAGTTTGGTATCAGAGCCATACTTAGCCAATCATAGCTAAGTTGATTCTTGGAGCCAAGTTTTTGAAGTTTGAAGGAGTTCATTGTGTTCATAGTGAAGTTGCATCAATTTGGAGTGTTTGATCCATTTCAATTTGGATCGAGGAGTTGGACTTGTTCGAATTTGAGTTGGAGTTTGCGCGCCAAAAAAATTTGAAGGTTTTGAAGTTAGAACCGACCTTACTTGAGCCGAGATACTTTGGACGAGCTAGTTGAGCCGAGCCAAGGATTGCGTTGAAGGCCGAGATAAGTTGGAGCCGACTTTATCTTGAGTCGTTAACTCGTTGCCGAGTTAAGGGATTGGCTGTGATACTTGAGTGAAGCCGTGCCGACCTATCTATAAGTCGTGCGCGTTGAGCCGAGACAAGTCAAGCCGAGCTAAGCCTTGCCGATCTAGTTGTGTGCCGAGCTAAGTGCGAGCCGTATATATAAAGCATTGTTGAGCCGAGTTTGCTTGTGTTAGAAGTTGAAGTTTTGTGATTGAATTGTTGAAGTTTTGTGAAGTTTTCAACCATGCCACCAAGGAGAGCTAATCGACATCAAAACGTTGAAGCTTTGTATCGTCGAGAAGAAGCTGAACTTATGGAACAACGAATTAATGAAAAATTTGATGAAGGCATTGGTAAATTGGAGAGATTGATGAATGATTTGAATCAAAGGAGGAGATCACCAAACTCGAACCATGGAGGAAACCGAGTTTCGCCATCGGTTACGGAAGCGAGGAGGGTATCGCCACATTCTTGTAGAGATAGAAGAGACACATCAATTTCATCACGAAGAGATCGTCATGACTATGCATATGAAGAGAGAAGAAGTCAACGTGAAGTTGACCATGAAGCATATAGGGATGAAGAGAGACATAGTCAAAGAAGCATGCATGAACGAAGGGATGACATTGGTCGAGATCGATGTAGGCGTACTTTTGATTTTGTTGAAGAAGGTGATAGAGCCAGTATTCATTATCGAGATCGAGACCAAGTTCGGAATTCTTATCGGGATGTTGAGGATGACCGTCGATGGGAATCGGGGATGAAGATGGAAATTCCAGAATTTAAAGGCGGGATGGTAGCAGAAGAATTTCTCGATTGGATTTCTAATGTTGAAGAGATCTTTGATTTCAAGGAGGTTCCTGAGCATAGAAGGGTGAAGTTGGTTGCTACAAGGCTGAGGGGGAGAGTTTTGGCATGGTGGCAGCAAACTAAACTTACCAGGGAAAGAATGGGGAAGTCAAAGATTGAATCTTGGGAGAAGATGAAGAAGCTGATGAGATCTACTTTCTTACCTTATAATTACCAATCACTTATGTACCAAAGGTTGCAGAATCTGAGGCAAGGGACGAAGTCTGTTAGTGATTATGCTGATGAATTTTACCAACTCATTGCTAGAAACGATATTATGGAGACAGAAGAACAGCTGACAGCTAGATTCGTTGGGGGTTTGAGAATGCAGATCCAGGATATGGTTAATATGTTTGATCCTAGATCCGTTGTAGAGGCACATCAGAAAGCGTTAGCTTGGGAGAAACAAGGAAGGCGTGGAGGTGGTGTGTTTACTAATTCCAATAATCAAGCAAGGGGTGTTGGCGGAAGTTCTAATGTTCCTAAACCTGTCAGTAAGCCAGTGATGAAGGAAGCTGAGAAGGCGAAAGCTAGTAGTGTTTCCAAATGCTATAATTGTCAGGAGTTGGGTCATAAAAGCAATGAGTGTCCGAAGCCGAAGAAGAGGACCATGGTTGCAGAGGTTGAGGCAGATGATGGTGAGGAGGCAGAATGTTCAAATACACTTTATGTTGAGGAGGAAGAAGAAGTGTCGGGTGATGAAGGTTGTAATCTTATGTTGAGGAGAAGTTGTTTGACACCAAAGCAGGAGGAGGATTGTAGTTGGCTGAGAAGCAATATTTTTCAATCGACATGTACTATTCTGGGAAAAGTCTGCAAGTTCGTTATTGATGCGGGAAGTTGTGATAATATTATTTCTACGGAAGCAGTTAGAAAATTGAACTTGAAGACCGAGAAGCATCCTAAACCATACAAGCTAGCATGGTTAAGGAAGGGAGGCGAAGTGAAAGTGTGTCGAAGAGCTTGTGTTAATTTTTCGATTGGGAAGAAGTACAAGGATGAGATTTTGTGTGATGTCGTAGATATGGATGTTTGTCACTTATTGTTGGGCAGACCATGGCAGTTTGATAGAGCAGTTCAGCATGACGGTCGTGCCAACAGTTACAGTTTTATGTTCGAGGGTACGAAAATCACTTTGGTTCCTAAGAAACAGCAACAGAAGGAGAGCAAGCTAGAAGAGATTGAAGAATTGAAAACTCTGTTGACTTTGAAAGAGTTTGTCAAGGAAGTGGAGGAAGAACCGGAAGTGTTTTTGTTGATTGGGAGAGAAAGCAGCGAAGAAGTTGAAATTCCCGAAGAAGTAAAGCCTGTTTTGAAAGAATTTGAAGATGTCTTTCCAGATGAGTTACCAAAGGAGTTACCGCCACTTAGAGACATTCAGCATCAGATAGATCTTGTTCCGGGAGCCGTGTTACCACACCGACCACATTACAGAATGAGTCCGAAGGAACATGAGGAGTTACGAAGGCAGGTGGAAGAGTTACTTGAGCAGGGTCGTATCCAGGAAAGTTTGAGTCCGTGTGCTGTGCCTGCATTGTTGGTACCAAAGAAGGACGGGACTTGGAGGATGTGCACTGATAGTAGAGCTTTGAATAAGATCACTGTTCGTTATAGATTTCCTATGCCGAGGTTGGATGATTTGTTGGATCAGTTGAGTGGGGCAACTATATTTTCAAAGATTGATTTGAAGAGTGGTTATCATCAGATACGAATCAGACCTGGAGACGAATGGAAGACAGCTTTCAAAACTAGAGAGGGGTTGTACGAATGGTTGGTCATGCCATTTGGGCTGTCAAATGCACCTAGTACATTCATGCGGGTGATGAATCAAATCTTTCGACCATTCATCGGGAAGTTTGTTGTGGTTTATTTCGATGATATTCTGATTTACAGCAGGAGTACAGAGGAGCATGTTCTTCATCTGAGGGAAGTGTTGCTTATTCTTCGTGAGGAACAATTTTATGCTGCTACAAAGAAATGTGTGTTTATGACACCTAGTGTTTTATTCCTGGGTTATGTTGTTTCAGGGAAAGGTATTCAAGTTGACCAAAGCAAAGTTGAAGCAGTCAGGAATTGGCCACAACCAAAGACAATTACAGAAGTGAGAAGTTTTCATGGGCTAGCGTCATTCTACCGAAGATTCATACCACACTTCAGTAGCGTGATGGCTCCAGTGACTGATTGCATGAAGGGGAAACAGTTTGTGTGGTCAGAAGAAGCGGGGGTTGCTTTCGAGAGAATCAAGGAATTGTTAACATCTGCACCAATTCTTGTTCTACCGAATTTTCAGTTGTTATTTGAATTACATACTGATGCTTCGAAGGTTGGTATTGGAGGAGTTCTGAGTCAGAATGGGAAGCCAGTTGCTTATTTTAGTGAGAAGTTGTCAGGAGCGAAGATGAGATACAGCACATACGATGTTGAGTTTTACGCTGTTGTTCAGGCTGTCAAGCATTGGAGGCATTATTTGTTTCAGAAGGAATTTGTTCTTTACACAGATCATGAAGCTTTGAAACATTTACAGGGACAGGATAAAATTTCAGCGAGACATGCATCATGGATTTCTTATTTACAGCAGTTTACTTTTGTCGTTAAACACAAAGCAGGGGTGACAAATCGGGTAGCTGATGCTTTAAGTAGGAGGAGTCATTTACTAACGACAATGAAGATTGAAGTGACGGGGTTTGAAATGTTGCCAGAGATGCTTGAAGAAGATCCTTACTTTGTGAAATATGTTGAAAAAGTGAAGGATGGGATTACCGATGAATTCATGTTGGTTGATGGTTTTCTGTTTAAAGGAAGTCGATTATGTATTCCGGATTGTAGTTTGAGGATGAAAATTGTGAAGGAATTGCACGAGGAAGGACATGTGGGCCGTGATCGTACTTTACAGTTGATTTCGCAATCTTACTTTTGGCCATCGATGAGAAAAGAAGTTGAGAGATTTGTGGAACGATGTCATATTTGCCAAGTTTCAAAAGGAACAGCAACGAATGCAGGGTTGTATATGCCATTACCAGTACCATCTAAGCCATGGGTTGATATTAGCATGGATTTCGTTTTGGGTTTGCCGAGAACTCAAAGGGGAAATGATTCGATATTTGTTGTAGTGGACAGGTTTTCAAAGATGGCACATTTTGTTGCTTGCAAGAAGACAGCAGATGCAGTTCGAGTAGCACAGTTATTTTTCAAGGAGATTTATCGACTTCATGGATTGCCAGAATCTATTGTTTCTGATCGAGATACTCGTTTTCTGAGTCACTTTTGGCTGAGTTTGTGGAAAATGGTGGGAACGAAGTTGAATTTCAGCAGTGCTTATCATCCACAAACCGATGGGCAGACGGAAGTTGTTAACAGGTCATTGGGTAATTTGTTGCGTTGCCTTGTACAGGATAATTTGAGAAGTTGGGACCTGAAGCTATGCCAGGCAGAATTTGCTCACAATCATGCAGTAAATCGAAGCACAGGATTCAGTCCGTTTCAGATTGTTTATTCAAATTTACCTAGGGGACCGTTGGATTTAGCAGTTGTACCACAGTCGAAGGGAACAGTTAAACGAGCTGCTGATTTTGTTGATGAGCTGAATGAATGTCATAAAATCGTTCAGGAACGATTGGAGAAATCGAATGAGAAATATAAGAAGTTTGCAGATTCGAAACGACGAAATGTTGAATTTAAAGAAGGTGATTTGGTTTATGCTGTATTGACAAAGGATCGTTTTCCGGTGGGTGCTTATAACAAGTTGAAGGCACGAAAAATTGGTCCTGTTGAAGTTTTGCAGAAAATCAATGAGAATGCTTATCGATTAAAGTTACCAGATGACGTTTATACTTCTGATGTTTTTAACGTCAAACATTTAATTCCATATCACGGCGGTGAGATTGTTGAGAAAGAATTTACAAATTCGAGGTCGAATTTTTCTCAACCAGGGGAGGATGATGCAGCTCAGAACAGAGAAGAAATGCAACCAAAATTTCTAACAAAGATGAGTCGTACACGACTCATAGGGGGGTTAAGTCGTTCACGACTTAGGAGGGCTGGATTAAGTCGTTTCCGACTTAATGGAACACGGGTTAACATTGCCCTAGGACATGAAAAGGAAGCTACGGAGTTAAGTCGGCTGAAAGTGATAAGTCGTTGCCGACTTAGGGGAGATTGCTCACGACCTAAAGAAATGATTCTAAGTCGCCCGCGACTTAACTGGAGACTCGAAGGAACACGAGGGAAAGAGACACAAGCTTATGAAGGAAGTCTGAGTCGTTTACTTTGAGTCGGTCCTATTGAGTCGTGACGTATTTAGGTCGTTACCGACCTAGGGGTCGTGTGTGTTGTATTGTAGGTCGTTACCGACCTATGGATGTTGTGAGATATATGGTATTAAGTAGTGTGCGACCTATGGGTTGAGTCGGCAAGACTTGAGTCGGTCATATAGGTAATGTGTTAGGTCGTTAACGACTTAGCATGAGTCGGTGGTAACTTGTTCTGTTGTGGGTCTTGTATACAGTTAAGTCGGCGTGTTTTGTAATAAGTTGAGTCGGCGTGTTTTGTAAAGGGGTTGAGTCGTTATAGGATAAGTCGGTGCCGACCTAAGGGTGTTGAGTCGGTCACGAGTTAAGAGACGGTTGTAAAATACTATAAATAGGGAGTGTGTTGTACATTTTTTGGTGGTTGATTTTGAATAAAATTTCTCTTTTGTTAGCTTTGTGCTTTCATACCAATTGGTAGTTGAGTGTAATCTCCTATCTCCTCTTTCGGTTAATCGAGTGCGCTCGATTCAACGATCGTAGAAGCCGATTCACGGAATCTAGTGCGCTAGATCAACGTGCGAAGAATCGTAGATCTTTAAACACGGTATAGTGCGCTATCAACGTGTTTGAGATAGCTAGAGTTCGGTATCTTTGGATCAACGAACTTGGGCATTTGGTATCTTCAACTCACCGATTGCTACATTTCATCGATCGAAGTTTTGTTTGAATTATCCGCTGCGTCAAGTGTTTAGTAATGTAAAATGTTTATGCAAGTTAATGATGATCATATGATATGCTATGCCGTGTTATTACCATGTTATTACCATGTTAAAACTGTTAATTTTCACTTGACATCTGATACATGACCGTATATTGTGATATTGACATTGTTTATATTATTTCTGTATATGATCACACTGCAAGTTCCCTGTTAGGATAAAAAATCATTATGGGATGAAATGATAGGCCTGAGTTATTTTATTTATTTATTTAAACTTGGGATTGCGGGTTTGAAATGATAGAACCCGGAATTTTACCTTTTAAACCGCGGATTGAAATGATACATATCCGTTTCACTTGACCTAGGTTAGAAAACTATATACAGACCCGTGGTTATTCTATAACGTGCTTTGAATATTTTAAGTATTTTAAAAATATAAAATTATGAAATTTGATTTAAATAGATTTTGAAAGGTTTTAAAATAAATAAATTATGATTTTTCTATGTGTTAAAAATGTAATTTATGAATGGATTAACTGGATTTTGAAATATAACTTATGTTTGAAATTTGGAATTTTGACTAAAAATGATATTTAAGTTTCATGAATAAAATGGACTTTAATTTTATTTGGAAATGGTAAATATGATAAATTGATCTATATTTGAACTTAAGTGATTTTTAAAGAATTATTGATTTTCTATAAATTTAAGTGGTTGAATAAATGACTGTTGAAAATGAAATTTTAAAATATAACTTGACTTCAAAATGTGAAATTTGAGTTTTAACTAAAGATGTTAAATTAATCAAATAAACTGGAAGTTTAGTTAAATTTGTAAAATGGTAATATAAATCTGAAACGTATAGGTTTTAATTTATGAAAGAAACGTATAGGTTTTAATTTATGAAAGAAACGTATAGGGTTTAATTTATGAAAGAAACGTATAGGTTTTAATTTATGAAAGGAACGTATAGGGTTTAATTTATGAAAGGAACGTATAGGTTTTAATTTATGAAAGGAACATATAGGTTTTAATTTATGAAAGAAACATATAGGTTTTAATTAATGAAAGAACGTATGGTGTTCTAATTAATGATAGGAACATGTAAATTCCTAATTAATGAAAGAAGGTATTAGTTTTAATTAATGAAAGAAACGTATAAGTTTTTAATTAATGAAAGAAACGTGTAAAGTCCTAATTAATGAGAGAACATGAAAGTTTTAATTAATGCAAGAACTTGTAAACTTTTAATTAAGAAAGAAACATGTAAAGTTTTAAGTAGTGTGGTATTGATTTAATTAATAAATGTTCATTATTGTAATAGGAATATAAAATTTAAAACGTACATTTGACACGTAGATTTTAATCAATGTAATGGTGTATTTTAAATTGATTAAAATGATAAATGTTACTTATTGTAATAATAATGTAAGTTAATAAGGTGCTTTTAACTTAACATAAGAATTTCGGTTTAAATTGTATATTACAGTAAGAAAGTTTATTTAACTATAAGGCTATGATAAATTGACATGTTAAAATTTTAAGCTTATCAATACTTTGATTATATACAATGTAAAGTGGAAAGTAGTACATTCCAAAAATGCTATGATTCCTTAAGGTAACATTTCCAAAATGCTATGATAATTTAAAGGAATATTTCAAGTTTAATAAATTTAAAGAAATATTCAATGATTTGAAAATTTGGGTTTTATTTGAATGATATAATATTGAATTATTTTTGAAATGGAAATGATACAATTGTGATATTGTTTTGAAATGAGTATGATATTTTGGTCTTGGAAGTATAGATTATTTGAAATAAATATCCATGGGTTATAATAACGATTGGTTGTTAAAGAGACCGGGATCGGATATTGTCTTATAGCCGGCCAATACCGAAAACCACTTTAACAACTGTGTACGCGGTGGAGATTCCAGAATGAAGTAGGATGGTGGCGACGTTCTCGAGGTATATTACGTGGACCCAACTCCCGTGAGTTGGCATATATGACTAAAACGGGAGCTATACCGGGCTACACAAAGGGTCGCACCCTTTCATCGAGCATGCTCCATCGGAAACTATTCTATTACTGTTGTGATTCGATTCGGTGGCGCCACTTTGATTCGGGGGTATTGTTCGAGGTGGGCGGAAGCTGCTGGCTTGCCGTCACCACCGGTCCGGGAGTGCAAACGGTGTATCCACCCTGGCATTGCCTCGCGTGCCGTTTCATATCCTTATATCGAGCCCACTACGATTTTGGTTTTAAAGATCCGACCGCGTTAAGGTTCACCATCCCCTTAACGCTATTTTCTATATGATTATACTTTACTGATTAGACACTACCGTATATAGCGTATATTACTACATAGTAAATAGTTTAACGGATCCTTAGAGGATGGGCGGTCCCAAGCATCCTTTAAGTTACTGATGCATTTTGTTACTGTTCACTTGAGTTGATTTACAGTTTATAAGTATTTATGTCCTGACTCGAAGGTTTTGTGTTTTGCTTTACGCTCGGGTCAGATTGAGTGAGTTAGCATTCCAGATTCACCTTCGGCGTTGGAGCTTTCCTTAAAGATCCAGCCTTCTATTTTGTTTCAGTATCCAGTGTTTCAGTGATGTATCTTGTTACTCTTCTGTTGTATCTTATTTAACTCTGATGTATCTCATATTTATATAGTAGCTTCATGAACTACTATCTCTTTTTCTTCCGCTACATTTTTATATACTCTGTGTCTGTGATCTGTGATTTTATTTACTGTATATTCTGAGATTTGCCAAATTTTTATTTACAACGCGGTATTTTGAGCTATCCAATTCCGGCATGAGTGTCTACCTATACACTTATAATGGATGTGAATGGTTGAAAATATCGGGTCGTTACAACGTGTATGTAGGCGTGTCTGAGTAGTTGATCAGTTTGGGGAAGACGAAGATATACTCGGGTTCGAGCTTGAGATTTTGTACATTTGGCTCAGGGGTTGTACTAAGGCATTCTGAACTTTAACTCGGGTTTGTTTCCAGTTTTATAATACAGTAGTTTTTTAGTTACAAAGTAAATTTTTATTTAAACAAAGTTTCCAAGTATATTTAAACTAAATAATTTTTCAAAATGAAAATAAATCAAGTCTCATATTGAAAACAAGTTTAAACAAGGTTTCAAAGTTAAAAAATTAAAATAAACAAAGTTTTTAAGGTAAATGTATTTAACTAGATTTTCAAATAAGTTTTAAAGGATTATTGACTTAATTAATTAAAGGACAATTACTTAATATAAAAGGGTTAATTTGCTAATAAATTTGGGATTAAATAAATTTATTACTTTAAATTTAAAGGTTAAATAAAGACGGTTTTGGCCATGCGATTAGTTTATTTATGAAATTATTACTTAATGTAATTAAGGGATGATTACTTTGTGTAATTACAATAAAGGATAATTAATTAATTAAGGTTAATTAATAATAAGTAATTAAAGGTAATTAATTACTTAAGATAATTGTAATTACAATTGAATGTTGAATTGTGTGATATCCCTGATCTTTGCAGCTTTGTGGTGTGAACTGTTTTAATTTAAGCTGTGATGAATTTGATTTATTTATCTGTGACGAATGTAATTTAATTATCTGTGATGAATTCATATTTGTAAATCTGTGAATGAAGATAACTGAAATGATTGCACGAGGAAATCGGTTAAGTCACAGATGTTTGAAATAAATTTTTTGAAATGATTTTAAAAATTGAATTTTGAATTCAAATGGTTTTGGAAATAGAATTGGGTTAAATATGAAAAGCTTTTGAAAAGGAGTTTCAAAAATAAAAGTTATTTTGAATAACTTGATAAAGTTTTGAAATTTAAATGGTTTGATTTGAATTTAAATTCAAGATTTGAAATTGAATTCTATGTTTGGAAATTATGATTTAAAAAGGGTATACAAGTTATAAGTGTGTTTATATGGGTTTTAAACCATTTTAAAAAGTATTGTTTGGGAATTTGAATTTAACCCAGGTTCTATACTTGAAGGGCTTTAACTCGTGCAAATGAAATTGGATTTTTTCGAAATGAAAACTATTTGTTTTCAAAAAATAATAGCTTTCATATAAAGAAAGGATTTCCAATTTCTATTGAAAATTTTCAAGGTTGAAATGGAATTGTTTTGAAAGCTATGAATAAATCTTTGTGAAAATGGTTGAATCTTGTTTTGAAATTGAAGAGGATCTTAAGGTATATCTTTTATATGAAGGATTTGAAATGGAATTATTTCGAAAGATATGAAGGAATCTTAATGAAATATTTGATGAACTTTGTTTTCAAACAAAAGAGGATCTCAGAGATAGATCTTTTGTTTAAATATTGTGAATGAATCTTTGTGAAAGATTGGTGAACTTTGTGAAGTGAATCTTTTTGTTTAAAGATTAAAATGGTAATTTGTTTAAACCCTTTGAAGAAAGGTTTTTTTGGGTAATAAGTTGTGACTTAACTGAGATCCCAATATCCATATGTTTTTAAATATTGCGCTCATTTTTCGGTTTAGCCGTGAGAGGACTTTGTGTCATATATTCCATTTCTAATAATGATACGACAATACGGATAGCATTTGAAGACCGGTGGTGTAACGAACCTATATTCTCAACCATTCGCATCCGCACATGACGGACTTGAATTGCTCAAAATAACGTATTGTAAAATAAATATGGCAAAACACAGCATAAACAGTAAATAAATACACCAGAGTTATACAAGACACAACAGAAGTTTAATATGATAAACAAGCACAAGTTGAATGCATCACCGGAATCAACTGAATAACTAGAATCAGTAGAATATTTAAATTGAAATAGATGGCTGAATCTTCAAGCAAGGCTCTAGCTCCAAAGGCGAGTCTCTAATGCTGTATCACTCAGCCTGACCCGAGTGTAAAGCAAAACACAAAACACTCGAGTCAGGACATACATACTTATACAATGTAAACCAATTCAAGTGAACTATAATATAGGGTACAAATAACTTAAAGGATGCTTGGGACCGTCCATACTCTAAGGATCCGTTAAACTATTTACTATGTAGTAATATTTCGCTATTATAATAATGTCTATAGTAAAATAAACTTACTTTTTAATAGTGTTAAGGGGTTACCCATATAGCCCTTAACACGTAATAGTCCCAGTAGTCCATCCAATATCATAGTCCCTCCTGATCGGGAAGCCACCAGAGGATACCACATGGGCTACGAGAGAAAAACAAACTCGTACAAGGCAGGATAGGGTAGGTGACACGCCACAACTAGGCAATGCCAGGGTAGATATACCAATTACGTACACGGGCTGGTTGTAACGCGCAGCAGCCACCACCGCCCACCTCGAGCCACACGCCCAAATCAAAAAAATCAAAAGTGGCCACCAAATCAATCCAAAAGTCAAAGTATAATATCGAAGGGATGTGTCCGATCAGAGGAATGACCTCATTGGCCCGAGATCGCTCCTGTTTTAGCCACCTTATGCCAACTCACGGGAGTTGGGTCCATGTAGATACCTCAAAGGAACGTCGCCACCATCCTACTTCATTCTGGAATCTCCACCGCGTACACGCTTGTTAAAGTGGTTTTCAGAGTTGGCAAAGAGTATGACAACTTCCGATCCCGGTCTCTTTAACAACCAAATGTTATTATAACCCATGGATATTTATTTCAAAATCATTTATACTTTCAAAACCAAACTAGCATATCCATTTCAAAATCATATCATTCTTTCAAACTAGTATATACTTTCAAAACCATATCACGATACTATCATTTCCATTTCAAAACTAGTCCAATAATATATCATTTAAATAAAACCCAAATTTTCAAATCATTGAATATTTCCTTCAATTTATTAAACTTGAAATATTCTCTTAAATTATCATAGCATTTTGGAAATGTTACCTTAAGAAATCATAACATTTTTGGAATGTAATACTTTCCACTTTAACATTTTATATAATCAAAGTATTTATATGCTTACAAATTTAACATGGTCATTTTATCATAGCCTTATAGTTAAATAAACTTTGTTACTGTAATATCGAATATAAAGCTGAAATTCTTATGTTAACTTAAAAGTACCTTATTAACTTACATTATTATTACAATAAAGAAACTTTATTATTTTAATCATTTAAAATATGGCATTTACATAGATTAAAACTTGCATATCCAATGTACATTATCAACTTACATTTTACTATTTCAGTAAGTAACATTTATCATTTTAATCAATTTAAATACACCATTACATTGATTAAAACTTACATGTCAAATGTACGTTTTAACTTACATTTATTACAATAAAGAGCATTTATCATTTTAATCAATATTTCACTAATTAAAACTTATATTATCAAATGTATGTTTTAATTTACATTTCTATTATAGTAAAGAGCATTTATTAATTTAATCAATATCACACTAACTAAAACTTTACATGTTTCTTTCATTAATTAGGAATTTACACGCTTGTTTCATTAATTAAAACTTTACATGTTTCTTGCATTAATTAAAACTTTTCATGTTTCTTTCATTAATTAAAACTTTACATATTTCATGAATTAATTAAAAACTTTACATGTTCTCTCATTAATTAGGACTTTACACGTTTCTTTCATAAATTTAAACTTTACATGTTTCTTGCATTAATTAAAAACTTTACATGTTCTTTCATTAATTAGGACTTACACGTTTCTTTCATAAATTAATTTTTTACATGTTTCTTTCGTTTTTTTATTACAATACAAACATTTATTATATTAGTAAATTAAAATATAAATTAAACTTACATCTCACATGTATGTTTAACTTACATTTTTCCATTTAAAGTCATAGCTATTTATCTTACAAAACATAACATTTCACAAAAGAATATTTATCATAGTTAATATAACAATCAAATTCTTTACAAATTTATTCATTTAGACATCAATTCAACTATGATTCCATGTTAAATAAACTTATTACAAAATGTCCTATAAAATATATTTCATTTTATTTATTCAAAGCTACATTTATTTATTATACAAAATATGTCCATTTTAGGAAATAACCTTTATTAAAATTAGTAGGTTAGATTTAAGATTCCAAATTAAATCAAATTTAATTATTAAGTTATTAATCATAAATAAGACTCTTTAAATTCCATTTAAAACCAATTAACTTATAAAAAAATTTAACTTATAAAAAAAATTTAGCTTATAGAAAAATAATATTTCTTTACACTTTAAAGCATTAAATCAAATTAAGTTAAAAATTTCATATATTTATAATTCAAAAATACTTAATAACTTTCAGAAAATATTTATAATACTTAATAAATTTTTAGGAAAATATCATTTAAAAGTATTACCATGGGTCCGTATAATATTTTCTAACCTAAGTTAAGTGATACGGATATGTATCATTGCAATCCGTAATTTAAAAAGAAAAATCCGGATTCTATCATTTCAAACCCGCAATCCCAAGTAAAATTAATACAATAAATATCACTCGAGCCTATCATTTCAGCCCATAATGATTTTTCCTTATTCTAAAGTCCGTTCGGGTATGTATCATCTCAACCCATAGTGATAGGGAACTTGCAGTGGTGATTAACAGAAATAAAATAACAGTATACATATAATATCATAACAAATGATGTAACAAATATATAAACGACATTTATCATCATGTAATCACAACACAGGTATATATGAATGACACATCAATGTCAACAGATTCGCTTGTCACTTTTTTCACAAAAATATAAGTATATATGTCTAGAGTGATAAAAACTCACATTTTTAAACTAGAATCGAAAAATTCAGAAAAAAATCCAAACCCCGCAAAGCACGAAAAAGCACAATGCAAACTTTAGTGGATGAAGAGTCAGATCCAAATCTTGTATGCAAACAAATATTACATACATAAGAATATGATTCAATACAAAACAATAAATGTTAAAACAAAGGAAAAATAAATGAATCAAAGTGACATAACTTGCCTTAATCAATCAATGGCTTGGCTACACCACATATGGGTTCAACCATCATCTTATGTTGCTTGGTCATGATGGTTAGAGGTGTGGTAGAGGCCAGAGGCCGAGTATAAGCATGAAGAACAAAGAAGAAACAAAAAGAGAAAAAGAAAGAAGAGAAAGAGAAGCCAAAGATCTAGAGCTTGAATATAATTTTCTTTCACGCAAATGATAAGGAGAAGTTTTGGGAAGTTTTTATATGTGATAGGAAAGAGAAATTCATGGCTAGATTAAACGAATGAACGACTAAGGTAAGTAATAAAGAGGATATGCAATAAAAGACAAGATTTTGCATGGTTTGGAAAATAAAATGGCAACAAATACTTGATGTATTTAATAAAAAAATTCTTTCTTTCAAGAGATGAAATGATAAATGGAATAAAATGAGATATGTTTGAGGAGTTATGTACGTGAATGATAAAAGGAAATACATGGCTATATAATAAAAAAAACAGCTAAGGAGTTATGAATACTAGGAAAACGGAAAGGCATAAGTTAAGGAGGAAGAAACGTACAATATATTTTATTTTTAAATGCAAATGAAAAAAATGAGAGATGGGAAATAATTTTTTTGACGTGAATTTTCAACTTGATATGCAAGGCTATGAGTAGAGTAATTCATTGCTAGGAATGAGGAGGAAGTGGCTAGAAAATAGTAAAGGCCATGCAAATGAAAAAGCCAAGAGTTTAAACAATGAAACATTTGCCTCTTAAATTTCTCCAAGCCATTTATTTGCATACATTTCTTTCTAGAAATGAAATGTGAAGTAAATGTGTACGTGAATTATGAAGTGGAGTGGATGGCAAGAAAAGATTTGAACAACTAAAGAGGAGTAAATGATAGGAAAACAAAAAGGCTAGGAAATAAATGGCAAGAAATAAGGAGAAAGAAACACATATATGTGTGTGTATATATATTATTCTTAAATGCAATTGAAAAGAGGATATTTTGAGATGTTTGTACGTGATTAATAAGAGCAACTCACGGCTATGAATGGTGAATGGCAGGGTAAGTAATAAAGAGGGTCGGTAAATAAAAAGGCAAGCATTAAAGAAATGTAACGCATGTCTCCTTGATTTCTTCCAAGCCTTTTATGAAAAGATATACACACAGGTAAATTCCAATAAATAAAGTTTAGATAAACAAAATAGAAAAATAAAATAAAATAACATAGAAAATAAAGTATAGAAATGCACTAGAAAAATAGAAATTGAAATACATAAAATAACTGCGTGTAAAACATTGTAATTTATCTAATTTAAAAAGTATAACTTAGAATTTAACGAAACAAAAACAGAGCAGATATCATAAATATATTCTGCTTCAAAGAAAAAGATTAAAATTAATAAAAATCAAATATTAAAAATAAAAAAAAATTAAATTGAAGATTCAAATTTTAACCATAATATAAAAATTTCAAAAATCGTTTATTTATTGTATTTGGAAAATAAATTACAAACAAATTCCAAACTTACATTGGAAAAATTCTAAAAATTCACTTTTAAATGATTTAAAAATCAAAATTTCAAATAAAAATTTAATTAAAAATATTCACAAAATTATGGATTGTTACACTCTCCGCCACTCAAAACTTTTCGTCCCCGAAAAGGAACGAGGCATGGAAAATAGAGACAACGGCTAGAATGAGATAGAATTAAGATAATATAAAAAGAAGATTGAAATTATACCTGGTAACAGTTGTTATAGGTAAATTCAACAAGATGAGATGATCTTCCCATGATCCTTTGTAATCAAGGACGCAAGAAGAAGATTCTTGAAAAGTTTTCCAAAACAGACTGGTAAAGGTATTTCGGGAGGAAGAACTACAGATTGAACTTTAGGAGATAAGATAAATTTGGAATTCAATTCCCCGCTTAGGATGCAGGAGAATAGGAACAACCAAAGGAAAAGAGATTGGAAAACAAAATAAGATGATAAATTTTAAAACCATGAAAGTTTCAGCTTAAATTAATAATTGATTTCATCCATTAGATTTTTCCTAAGTTAATTAAATCTTATCTATTTATAATTTCATTATCTTATCACCCAATTAAAAATTTCTAAAATCGTGAATTTGAAATCATTTATCATACTCAAAATTTTATTCAATAAGTTTAATTCTTCTTTATTCCATACGGTTATTACATTTATTCCACTTAATATATGTCTAATCACATATATTAAATATACTTACACTTATTATGACTTACTCCAATTTGTTTATAAATTCCTTTAACATCACTTTATATTGTATATTATTCAATTAACTTTTTATTCTATTTACCTTTATTAATCCTTTAATAACTAAAATTTAAGTGTATAACATTTATTATAAACACTCAAATTTATTTATAAAATCCTTTTGTATTGTATATTATCCAATTACATAGTTAACTTTTAAATAATTTAGGTAAGTTAAAATGGAAATGCAATAGAATATTATACATATAAAGTTTTATAATTCAATTATTTCAACATAAATATTTATTCAAAATTTTTGGTTCATTTTATAATTGAAAACATTCTTTAAGGTAAATTTAAGAATTACATTTCCGATTAACCTCAAACCATTTAGAATAAATATATATACAATATATATCAAATCAAATTTAAATCATATATCCATATATATATATATATATATAAATATAGTAATATTTTTGAAATTAAAATCAATTAAATTTAAAAAAAAATAGTAGCAAAGCTACAGAATGGTCTCTTCACTTCGAAACTTGAAAATGAATGTCGATGATGCTACAGTCATCACCGAAATTATTTTCCAACGACAAGAGAAGGGAACTAATTTAAACATTAAAAATTCTTTGAAAACAATCTCTATTTGGAAAACAACTTAAATGATATATCTTTTAAAACTTTAAAAACCCAAGTTTGAAACCATCAGAAATTAAATTCTTATGTTCTTGATTTAGATTCATTTTAATTTCCAAATTAATTTATAGCTATGTTTTATAGTTTACTTATTTATATAGGAGACAAAAGTCAATGGTTACAAGATATATATAAAGTCAAATATTATTTCTTAATAACCTATTCAATTAATTATCAGAATTCAGAAAATCAAACTCATACATAATATAATTATACAAAATTTATCATTTACTAAATTTTGAAATCAATATGGTGTCAGTTTGCTCTGTTCAAGTGTTTTGGAAATCCTATCGGTAGCGTTGATCAGATGAATCGATCGAAAACCCAAATCAACATCAACAACTTAAACAACACAATATATAAAACATTTTAAATATAGGTTTACAAAGCAAGAATAAGGATTCAAATTTGATTGACTCAAATCAAGAGAATTCTGATTCGAAGATAAGTTGGAAACAAAAGATAAGATGACTAAATTGACAGAATAAGGAACGTATAAGCTTACATAAATCGCGGTCAACCTTAACCGGGTCAACCGCGAATTCAAGAATAAATCATTGTGGAATTCTGAGGTAATTCAACATTCGATCTTAAGAAATAGAATTCAAAAAAACAAGAGGCACTAGCATCTACACCGAGTATATATATATAAATCTCCGGTGAATCAATGCTAATTGCAAAGGAGTTTCACCCCTTTACAAGTCATCTAAATGTTGACGAGACCACCAATTCATTATAAAGATCATTCAAAGTGGAGTAATAGGATACTCCAGAATCAAAAGAAGAAGAATAGTAAGGGACAAGGGAACGTTCCAAAACTCAAAAAAAACCAAGTCAAAAACGAAGAAATTCAACTCAAATGAAAGTGATTCTGTAAATAAATTTACCATATATGCTAAGTTTTCCTAGAGCCAAAGCTCTGATACCAAATGTAACGATCCGATATTTTCAACCATTCGCATACGCACATGTCGGACTTGAATTGCTCAAAATATCGTATTGTAAAATAAATATGGCAAAACACAGCATAAACAGTAAATAAATAAATCACAGATCACAGACACAGAGTAATAAATGCAGCGGAAGCAAAAAGATTGTAGTTCATGAAGCTACTATATAAATACGTTAGACTTATACAAGACGCAACGGAAGTTTAATATGATAAACAAGCACAAGCTGAATGCATCACCGGAATCAACTGAATAACTGGAATCAACAGAATACTGAAATTGAAATAGATGGCTGGATCTTCAAGCAAGGCTCCAGCTCCAAAGGTGAGTCTCTAATGCTGTATCACTCAGTCTGACCCGAGCTTAAAGCAAAGCACAAAACACTCGCGTCAGGACATACATACTTGTACAATGTAAACCAACTCAAGTGAACTATAATATAAGGTACAAGTAACTTAAAGGATGTTTGGGTTCGCCCATCCTCTAAGGATCCGTTAAACTATTTACTATGTAGTAATATTTCGCTATTATAATAATGTCTATAGTAAAATAAACTTTCTTTTTAATAGCGTTAAAGGGTTACCCATATAGCCCTTAACACGTAATAGTCCTTGTAATCCATCTAATATCATAGTCCCTCCTGATCGGGAACCACCAGAGGATACCACACGGGCTACGGGAGAAAACCAAACTCGTACAAGGCACGTTAGGGTAGGTGAAATGGCACAACTAGGCAATGCCAGGGTAGATATACCAATTACGCACACGGGCTGGTGGTAACGCGTAGCAGCTACTACCGCCCACCTCGAGCCACACCTC
This sequence comes from Allium cepa, assembly GCA_030765085.1. Taxonomy (NCBI): domain Eukaryota; kingdom Viridiplantae; phylum Streptophyta; class Magnoliopsida; order Asparagales; family Amaryllidaceae; genus Allium; species Allium cepa. The sequence continues at coordinate 375,878,025 of CM060942.1, read as the reverse complement.
TAAATCAAAAAAATCAAAAGCGACCACCAAATCAATCTAAAAGTCAAAGTACAATATAGAAGGGATGTGTCCTATCAAAGGAATGACCTCATTGGCCTAAGATTTCTCCTGTTTTAGCCATCTTATGCCAACACACGGGAGTTGGGTCCACGTACATACCTCAACGGAACGTTGCCACCATCCTACTTCATTCTGGCATCTCCACCGCGTGCACGGTTGTTAAAGTGGTTTTCGGAGTTGGCAGAGAGTATGACAACTTCCGATCCCGATCTCTTTAACAACAAAACGTTATTATAACCCATGGATGTTTATTTCAAAATCGTTTATACTTTCAAAACCAACCTCACATATCCATTTCAAAATCATATCATTTCTTTCAAACTAGTATATACTTTCAAAACTATATCACGATACTATCATTTCCGTTTCAAAACTAGTTCAATAATATATCATTTAAATAAAACCCAAATTTCCAAATCATTGAATATTTCCTTCAATTTATTAAACTTGAAATATTCCTTTAAATTATCATAGCATTTTGGAAATGTTACCTTAAGGAATCATAGCATTTTTGGAATGTAATACTTTCCACTTTAACATTTTATATAATCAAAGTATTTATATGCTTACAAATTTAACATGGTCATTTTATCATAGCCTTATAGTTAAATAAACTTTATTACTGTAATATCCAATATAAAGCTGAAATTCTTATGTTAACTTAAAAGTACCTTATTAACTTACATTATTATTACAATAAAGAAACTATATTATTTTAATCATTTAAAATATGCCATTTACATAAATTAAAACTTGCATATCCAATGTACATTATCAACTTACATTTTATTATTTCAGTAAGTAACATTTATCATTTTAATCAATTTAAAATACACCATTACATTGATTAAAACTTATATGTCAAATGTACGTTTTAACTTACATTTATTACAATAAAGAGCATTTATCATTTTAATCAATATTTCACTAATTAAAACTTATATTATCAAATGTACATTTTAATTTACATTTCAATTATAGTAAAGAGCATTTATTAATTTAATCAATACCACACTAATTAAAACTTTACATGTTTCTTTCATTAATTAGGACTTTACATGCATTAATTAAGACTTTACATGTTTCTTGCATTAATTAAAAACTTTACACGTTTCTTTCATTAATTAAAACTTTACATATTTCATGCATTAATTAAAAACTTTACATGTTCTCTCATTAATTAGGACTTTACATGTTTCTTTCATAAATTAAAATTTTACTTGTTTCTTGCATTAATTAAAAACTTTACATGTTCTTTCATTAATTAGGACTTTACACGTTTCTTTCATAAATTAAATTTTTACATGTTCTTTCGTTTTTGTTATTAAAATACAAACATTTATTATATTAATCAATTAAAATATAAATTAAACTTACATCTCACATGTATGTTTAACTTACATTTTTCCATTTTAAAGTCATAGCTATTTATCTTACAAAACATAACATTTCACAAAAGAATATTTATCATAGTTAATACAACAATCAAATTCTTTACAAATTTATTCATTTAGACATCAATTCAACTATGATTCCAAGTTAAATAAACTTATTACAAAATGTCCCATAAAATATATTTCATTTTATTTATTCAAAACTACATTTATTTATTATACAAAATATGTCCATTTTAGGAAATAACCTTTATTAAAATTACTAGGTTAGATTTAAGATTCCAAATTACATCTAACTTAATTAGTAAGTTATTAATCATAAATAAGACTCTTTAAATTCCATTTAAAACTAATTAACTTATAAAAAAAATTTAACTTATAAAAAAATTTAGCTTATAGAAAAATAATATTTCTTTACACTTTAAAGCATTAAATCAAATTAAGTTAAAAATTTCATATATTTATAATTCCAAAATACTTAATAACTTTCAGAAAATATTTAAAATACTTAATAAATTTTTAGGAAAATATCATTTAAAAGTATAACCATGGGTCTGTATAATATTTTCTAACCTAGGTCAAGTGATACAGATATGTATCATTTCAATCCGTAATTTAAAAAGGAAAATCTGGGTTCTATCATTTCAAACTCGCAATCCCAAGTAAAATAAATACAATAAAAATCACTCGAGCCTATCATTTCGGCCCATAATGATTTTTTCTTATTCTAAAGTCCGTTCGGGTATGTATCACCTCAACCCATAGTGACAGGGAACTTGCAGTGATGATTAACACAATTAAAATAACAATATACAGATAATATCATAACATATGATATAACAAACATATAAACAGAATTTAATATCATGTAATTACAATACAGGCATATATGAATGACACATCAATGTTTATAGATTCACTTGTCATTTTTTTCATAAAAATATAAGTATATATGTCTAGAGTGATAAAAATTCACCTTTTTAAACTAGAATCAACAAATTCAGAAAAAAAATCCAAACCCCGCAAAGCATGAAAAAGCATGACAAAACACAATGCAAACTTGAGTGGATTAAGAGTCAGATCCAAATCTTGTATGCGAACCAATATTACATACATAAGAATATAATTCAATGCAAAACAATAGATGTTAAAACAATGGAAAAGTAAATGAATTAAAGTGACATAACTTGCCTTAATCTATTAATGGCTTGGCTACACCACATATGGGTTCAACCATCATATTATATTGCTTGGTCATGATGGTTAGAGGTGTGGTAGAGGCCATAGGCCGAGTATAAGCATGAAGAACAAAGAAGAAACAAAAAGAGAAAAAGAAAGAAGAGAAAGAGAAGTCATGGATCTAGAGCTTGAATATAATTTTCTTTCACGCAAATGATAATGAGAAGTTTTGGGAAGTTTTTATGTGTGATAGGCAAGATAAATTCATGGCTAGATTAAAGGAATGAACGGCTAAGGTAAGTAATAAAGAGGCTATGCAATAAAAGACAAGATTTAGAATGGTTTGGAAAATAAAATGGAAACAAATACTTGATGTATTTAATAAAAAAATTCTTTCTTTCAAGAGATGAATGAGAAATGGAATAAAATTAGATATGTTTGAGGAATTTTGTACGTGAATGATAAAAGGAAATACATGGCTATATAAGAAAAAAAAAACAGCTAAGGAGTTATGAATACTAGGGAAACAGAAAGGCATAAGTTAAGGAGGAAGAAACGTACAACATATTTTATTTTTAAATGAAAATGAAAAAAATGAGAGATGGGAAATAATTTTTTTGTACGTGAATTTTCAACTTGATATGCAAGGCTATGAGTAGAGTAATTCATGGCTAGGAATGAGGAGGAAGCGGCTAGAAAATAATAAAGGCCATGCAAATGAAAATGGTAAGAATTTAAACAATGAAACATTTGCCTCTTAAATTTCTCCAAGCCATTTATTTGCATACATTTCTTTCTAGAAATGAAATGCGAAGTAAATGTGTATGTGAATTATGAAGTGGAGTGGATAGCAAGAAAAGATTTGAACAACTAAAGAGGAGTAAATGATAGGAAAACAAAAGGCTATGAAATAAACGGCAATAAATAAGGAGAAAGAAACACACAACACACACGCGCGCGCACACACACACACACACACACACACATATATATATATATATATATATATATATATACATATATATATTATTCTTCAAAAGAGGATATTTTGAGATGTTTGTACGTGATTAATAAGAGCAATTCACGGCTATGAATGGTAATGGCTAGGATAAGTAATAAAGAGGGTTGGTAAATAAGAAGGCAAGCATTAAAGAAATGTAATGCATGTCTCCTTGATTTCTTCCAAGCCTTTTATGAAAATATACACACACAAGTAAAATCCAATAAATAAAGTCTAGATAAAAAAATAGAAAAATAAAATAAAATAACATAGAAAATAAAAGTATAGAAACGCACTCGAAAAATAGAAATTGAAATACATAAAATAATTGCGTGTAAAACGCTGTGATTTATCTAATTTAAAAAGTATAACTTCGAATATAATGAAACGAAAAGCAGAACAGATATTATAAACATATTCTGCTTCAAAGAAAAAGATTAAAATTAAAAAAATCAATTTTTTTTTTAAAATTTAAATTGAAGATTCAAATTTTGACCAAAATATAAAATTTTCAAAAATCGTTTATTTATTGTATTCTGAAAATAAATTACAAACAAATTCCAAACTTACATTGGAAAAATTCTAAAAATTCACTTTTAAATGTTTTAAAAATCAAAATTTCAAATAAAAATTGAATTAAAAATATTCACAAAATTATGGGTTGTTACAGGTGGCGAAGACCGGGTATTTTCGAGAACTAAAAGATAACTCGTCGAATATCTCTACATTGAGTCGCGCCGGTACAGAGATCTCCATATGTGATGGGGAGTCTGATCGGGATTGTGAATACCTGGATTGCAAGGGCTTCTTTGGAAGTGGCTTCGGTTCTATTCGAACGCGGAACAGACTTGTATGGATGTGTGTCTGACATTACACTTTGAGATGTAAAGCTGGTTTCTATTAAATACATTTCTGTTTGGTGGCGGAGAATTTATTCTCCTAGCTTAACATCCTTCTCTGAGACGTACGAGCTCAGAGGTTATGTAGTTGATGGTTACTAGTGATACATTCCCAATTTGGTAATGTGGCATACGAAGTGCTGCTGGTCATTTGTTGATCGAAGCATGGCTTTTGTGTAAAGCGTAGCTTTGTGGGTAGGACTGCATCAGGACCTCACAATTCGGAAATAATCGAAACAGGAAGGATAAGGCAAGGTTATGAGGTCACGCCCTTTAGGGTACGTCATTCCCTTCTAGAAAAGGGTGGTGTCATGGTATGGAGCCCAGATATTTAATCTATCTGGTTACTGAAAATTTATTACTTTGTGGTTGGTGCTTTGTGGTTGAGGATCCTTGGATAAAGGTCGCAAACGATCAAGGGATGGCATACTCGAGTAATAGTTACCTAGTTACAGAGGTAACCCGGGCTTGTGTTGGCAGAGAGCCAGGTAGGTTCTCGGGGCGTCTCTCTAGAGGCATACCTATATGGCTGTAGGAAGTTCATTAGCCTGACCATTTGTTGGAAATCCAATGTAACAATACGCACCCTGTACGATTTTAGTTGTATAACCTGCCATGGAATGTGGCGGTAACCTGCTATTGAACATGGTAGCTATAGTAGGCATGCAATAATGGTTGTATGCTGGTTAAGATTAATATTATACTTTCGAAATGTCTTCCACTATGCATTAATAATAATATCAAATGATTTTCGCGTATCAAACATGTTTGACTATCATAAGGAGAAATCTCCTCCAATTCTGCATTTGCATGGTGTGTGCGGCGAGACGCCTTATGGTAGTTTCATTTTCCAAAATGCATTGCGGATTTCTTTTAAATTCTTTTGCTTTGCCTTTGTTAAAGACAAACTGTTTTTGTTTGCTCATACCAGTTCCATGACTGACCTGGAGTTTATTGTTTCCTTCCTAACTCTGGGTGCTCACAATTTTCGACATGGGTAGTCTAGAATTGGGTTTTTCAAATAGTCAAATAGTAGGTGTAGATTTGATAGTATTCAATCTATGGATGTTGGTAATCGTATTTGGATCGAGTTGCTTCACTTCACTGTTGATGGTGGTTCTCGCTTTTTGGTTTGGAGTCTTTCTAGTCTTGGAGCATTGGCAATGATGTTGTAGTTATTGGAGTATCTATCTTAAGGACTTCTGAAGATATTATCTTTTGGAGACTCCTTTCTGCTATATCCTGTATCTCTGATAATACTGATCAATTAGTTGTATCATTGTTGTAATCAACTGTTGTATATCAATAAGATTATTCCTTTTCTTTTGTTGTGTTGTTGTACTTAATGTGTTATAAGCTCCGGCGAACCAGATTCGACGTTTGAATCTGCGACATTCGAGTACAAGTGAAGTATGGGTGCCAAGTTTCGAAGGTCGAGTCAGGGTTGTTACAGTGGTATCAGAGCTGAAGGTTGAACTTTAGCTCCGGAGTATAACACATTAGGTAACTCATTAGAGATAGGGTGAAGTATACCATAGAATGAGTATATCCCTAAAATATTCGTCTGTATGCCTTAGTAAATTCTCTTACTATCCACTGATAGTGAGTATGAGTGCAAGAAGAGGGTGAGGTAGGGGAGAGGGGAGTACGACTACAAATGGTCAGTACCTTGCAACAACGGAAATAACTTTTCTCTATCAATCTCCTTTGATCCAGTTTCAATTCTTTGATTGCTTCGTGGCAGCTCAAGGGAGAAGCTTCGGTGTGGTGGCGGCACTGCGAATTGTTGTAGATAAGTTTCTATCTCGTATTCGCTTCATCAAATTTCTATCAGCTTTTCATTTTTAACTTTAACGAAATTGAAATTTTATTAGAGTAAATTGGTAAATTAAATATGAAGTTAAATATGAAGATTTGTATCGATAAAACGATTTCAGTCAAAACCTATTTTGGAAATTTTGTTATGATTTCTTGTATGAATCAAAGTCTAAAGAGGGACAAGCCGGTGTAAAATTTGGGGTATTCCGACCTGAGTTTGGAATCCATACCTAGGGTTTGAGAATTGTGGAAGATTGAATCTATTTGTCTATCTTTTTGGGTCCAGAAACATTCTATGAGTGGTTAGTTATCCTTTCAAACTAACCAGTGCCCCTACATATTTCGTAGACCAGATGAACCGAGTATCTTGTGAAATATTATATAAGTTCATTCTCATAATTATTGGTAATATTCTAATTTGGTAAGCCAAATGCAGAATAGATTTTCGGTTTTATCTGGGAAACTTTTTCTCTATCTTTGTGAATCCATCCTTTGTTATCTCCATAGCCAATTTCGAGGACGAAATTTTCTTAAGGGGGAATCTGTAATATTCCTGTTTTTAAGCTATATATAAATTGGTAATTAATTTAATTTTTGAAATTAAAATTGTGAATTAATTTGGTATTTTCCATGTTAAATAGGTATTTGTTTGTTTATTAATGTAAATACATATAAATATGATTTTAAATGGGATTTCTAATTGGAAATTCAGAAACAAATATTATGAATAATATATTGCATTTAAATTTATTTGTGAATTAATTGAAAAATTAATTTTAATATTTGGAATAAATGTATAAGTAAATTGGGAAAGTAAATTTGGATTGGGAATTTGAGAATAAAGATATATTATATTATTAATAAAAATCTATTTTGGAATTATAATACATGTGTATATCTATATTTCGAAACTTATATTGTGAAACTGATATGAATAAAATTTACAAAAGCTATTTAAAAATTAAATTCAAACATATACATATTATATACTTATGAATGTTTGATTTATTTTAAATCCCATTCTTTAAAGTTATATATATATATAAATATTTATTAGATTTGATAAAAAGATTTAGAACACATTTTCTTTTGAAATAAATAAATATAGTTTGTATATTCATACTTTAGGATGTAAAACATTTACATATGTTAAGACATAAAATAAATAATTAAAGGGTTCAAAATACAAATTTCAAATTAAATGAAATAAGGGTTTCAACACAAAAACGCAAGTTGATGACATTTGTAAATAGACAAAGACATGCAAAAATACATTTGTAATAAAATTTAAGACATGTATTTACAAGTGTTAGTAGAAACTAACAAGTGGCGTTTAATTTTTTCTTTTAAATTAAATTTTAGAATAATATGCATAAGAAAAGAAATTAGTTTAAACTTTTCAAATCTGAAAATAAATCAAACTTCAGATTCAAATCAGCAAATGCAAAATCATCTCAAGCTAATCCAAAAACCAAAAAAGAAAAAGGAAAAATCTGAAATAAAATAAAACTACAGATCGAAGCAAAGTTCAAAAGTAAAATCTGGGAAACAAAATGCAAACCAAAGAAATCAAAACAACCTGAAGCAACTAAAGTAAGTGTCAGGTAAAGATCAAAGTCTAACTTCAACAAAGCAAGATCAGATTCAAGCAAAATTCTAGAATTAAAACAATCAAATCCAGATCAAAATCAAAGCAGGCTATTCTCTGTTTTATCATTCCAGCCTTTGCTCTCAAATCACAGGTGAGAAAACCTTTAAACCATCAATATATTTATATGCGTTGCTTGATTTTGTATGACTGTGATGATGATGACTGGAAGAATGTTGGTATGAATATCTCCATGTGTATGTATGTATATGATTTAGATGTGCATGTCTGTACAAATATACATAGACCTCTGATTGGTTTTACAGACCCAAACAAAATTCAAAAGAAATTAAATTCTCTTCAACTAAGTACTGATAGCTAATGATGTCTTAAGGAGATGTGTTTATCAACACGAAATCTTATTTTTAAAATATTTTCAAGTTGAACTAGCAAGTAAAACTATCTGTAACAATGAACTTACAGTAAAAATCATATATATCAAGAATTTGATGATCGTAAAAATAGGGTTTTGATTACATAACTAGCTCGAATTGTAAAACGATGAAATTTAATGCAAATTTTAGGATTTTTAATTCGTTATGGGATGCGAAGTTACGAGATAAACAGGAATCTTGTTTTTGTTGATTCTCGTCGAACCACGACGAAGTGTTCGTCGAGATTTGAGCCGGAGGTAGCTGGGGGCTTCTCGGGAAAATAGTGAAAGGTGTTAAAGGTGGCTGTGGTGGTAGGAGTTCGACGATTTAGGGTTCGAAACCTAGTTTTGAATTGGGAGGTTGCGCGACGTTTTCTGGCATCGATGGCGCATCGGAGTGGATCGCGTGAGGGGGCTTATGTCGTATGGCCTGTGACGCTAGCGTGGTCAGAGTATGGGAAGCTCCGATGGATGGAATTGACGTCAACGGGGTCAATTGGTTGATCGAGTTCTGGGGTTCCTGCTGTTCGATAGCTCAAATTTGATTTCATGTTCATCTCGAAGGTTTGGGTGGTCTGGAGTTTTACGTTAATCAGCAGTGACTTGGTGGTATCGAAGACTTGGATGGAGGTGATCGTGGTGATCATGCACATGCACATGTATATAAGCGTGTCTGAGTAGTTGATCAGTTTGGGGAGGACGAAGATATGCTCGGGTTCGAGCTCGAGATTTTGTACATTTGGCTCGAGCGTTGTACTCAGGCATTCTGAACTTTAACTCGGGCTTGTTTCCAGTTTTATAATACAATAGTTGTTTTAGTTACAAAGTAAATTTTTATTTAAAAAAAGTTTCAAAGTATACTTAAACTAAATAAGTTTTCAAAAGGAAAATAAATCAAGTCTCAGATTGAAAACAAGTTTTAAACAAGGTTTCAAAGTTAAAAATTTAAAATAAACATAGTTTTAAGGTAAATGTAGTTAACAAGATTTTCAAAAAAGTTTTAAAGGATTAATGACTTAATTAATTAAAGGACAATTACTTAATATAAAAGGGTTAATTTGCTAATAAATTTGGGATTAAATAAATTTATTACTTGAAATTTAAAGATTAATTAAAGACGATTTTGGCCATGCGATTAGTTTATTTATGAAATTATTACTTAATGTAATTAAGGAATGATTACTTTATGTAATTACAATAAAGGATAATTAATTAATTAAGATTAATTAATAATAAGTAATTAAAGGTAATTAATTACATAAAGATAATTACTTAATTAAAAGTAATTAATTAATGACTAAAGTTAATTAATGAAGTGTTTAAAAATAATTACTCAAAGTAATTAACTTATGATTTATTAATATAAGTGATTAGGATAATCACTTATTGTAATTAATTAAGAATAATTAATTTAATGGTAATTGATTAAGGGTTAATTGATTAATTAAGTAAGGATAATTAGGTAAAGAATAATTAAATAATTGAAGGTTAATTATTTAATGATTAAAGGTGGATTTATTTATTAATTAAGGTTAATTAATTTATAGGTTAACTAATAAGCGATTAAAGGATAATTCATCAAAGGTTTGTAATTAATTATATTACTTAACCACGACTAGTAGTTATTCATAAGTAATTAAATCTGATTTGAAATTAATCAGATGATTAGTTAATCTTACTTATGAATGTTTGGATTCAACTGAATGATGAATTGTGTGATATCCCTGATCTCTGCTATTTTGCGGTATGAATTGTTTTGATTTGAGCTGTGATGAATGTTATTTATTTATCTGTTGTTAACCCCGTTTAGTCAACGAGTTAAGGCCTGGGACGATCCACGACTTAAGGTGCTTAACGGTTCAAGAGGGATCTACGACTTAGGAAACCTCACGACTTAAGGTGTGTGACGACTTAACAAGTTAAGGCATGAACGACTTACGACTTAAGGTCACCATGATCTAACAGCTCAAAGTACTCCACGACTTAACAAGTTAAGGTCTACACGACTTAAGAATTGAGACGGTCTAAACAGTTTTCGACTCAAGCAGGTCTACGACTTAAAGCAGTCTATGACTTAAGGAAGTATACGACTTAAGGAAGTCTACGACTTAAGAGATGGCACGACTTAAAAGGTCTATGACTTAAAGACTCAAGGCATGAAAAGGTTAAGACAACTACACTGAAGTCGCAACCGACTTATGACCTTTGCTAGGTCGATCACGACCTAAGACTGCAGAGGCAAGTTCAAAACCACGCCATGATTCGTTAACCCGTTGGCGACTTGGGACTTGAGATGTGAATCCAAAAGAGCAAACTTACTCCAGTTAAGCCACAAGCCAAGACTTAGTTTAGGTCGATCACGACCTACGACCTATGATGAGTCGTACACGATTTAAGCAAACAGATAAGAAGCTGCATCCGGTCAACTCGTGCACGACTTAGGACTTGTAACATGAATTCGAACAGATAAGCAAACTTCTACCAAGCTACGAGCTGGACTCAATGGGTCGGCTACGACCTACCCTAAGTCGGTCACGAGTTACGACCTAAGGGGTAAAATTCTCTATAAATACCAACCTACATTGAACGTGAGGGGGACTTTTGGACAATCTCTTCAAGCGCCGATACTCTGCCAGTTTCTAAACCAACTCTATACTTGAAGTTTCGAAGAACACTACAAGCTACTTTGAAAGACTTTCACACGTTCGACATGGATTCGAAGACTTTCATATAGATCCAAGCTTAATCTACTTGTTCAAAGTGTTTTGTAACTAAAGAGATTTGTACTTGAAGAGCATTGTATCGTTTTGTAACAAGATCAGTAATAAAGATACTTAAAGTGGACGTAGGATACTCCTTAAGCCGAACCACTATAAAATCGCTGTCTCCTACTGTATTTTCTGTCATTTTAGCTGATATTCTGTTCCTGAACCATCGGGTGGTGCTTTCACAATCACACTTCACACACTGGGGTGTTAGCGTTCAATTTTAAGCGTTAACATTTTTGGTGCTTTCACTGAGAACCCAACTCAGGATACTTCCATCATTGCTCCGCAAAGGTTTATGGAAAGGATTTCTTTTAAAACCAGAAATTTATTGGAAATAATGGCTCCTGGGAGAAAACGAAGTTCTGTAAGATCCGACAATGTTCAAGAGAATACCGCTACCTCTCCTCCTTCAAGTCAAGCAGCTCCAACTGTTGGAGTTACCTGAGCAGAATTGGACGCCGTAGTTTTGGGGTTGAATCAACAATTGAATGCCCAGAATGCACAGTTGGAGGCTCAGAATGCCCAGAATGCCCTGATCTTAAGTAAGTTGAATGATCTACTTGGGGCTAACCGTCAACCGGTTAATAATGATGGAAACCCTACTGCGGGAGTTCAAGATGGTGTAGGAGGGAACGTTTCTCAAAGAGCCGCAGACCCTGTGGAAAAGACACCTCTCCAGGCTGGGGGATCAGGACCGCAGCCGACTCTCCGTGAACGGTTGTCAAGACAGAATTCAGAGAGAATGGCTGATGTTTGCCCTCTAGAGCCTTTAGATGATGAAGAGTATTCTCAGGCATGGTTCGTCAGATCATGAAGGAAAGTATGCAAAGGGATGAAGATGAGAAAGAATGGGGTTTTGCTCCAAGCAAAACTCCGTTTACTGAGAAAATCTTGAAGGCCGAATTCCTAAGAAAATTCGTTCCTCCTACTATTCCGGCATACAAAGGGACAAGCGATCCTAATGAGTTTCTGTATAAGTACGATTGGCATATGGCTGGTGCCAGAGCGTCTGATGAAATCAAATGTCGATATTTCCCGGTATATTTGGAAGGTGTGGCTCTATTGTGGTTTACAAAGCTGCAGGTCAGGTCCATTGATCAGTTCTCCGACTTGAACAGGAAATTCAAGGAGCAATTTCGATTGTATGCTTCAAAAGCAAAGGATATATTGTCGCTGTCAAGTCTAGAGCAAAATCCAGGGGAATCCATCAGATCATTTTTGAATCGTTTTAACATAGCATTGGCTGAGGTAGATAATGCTGAGTCACGCATGGTCCTAACATACTTGATTAGGGCGATTGACAAATCAAGCGAATTTGGAAAATGGTTGAAAATGAAAGAACCAAACTCGCTCGACAAATTCTACAAGAAAGCGGATGAATTCATGCGCTTGGAGAGCCTCCAAACACCGGCTAAGGCGGTATCAGTAGAAGCCGGGAACAATGGTGCTGCTTCGAACAAGAAAGAACCTAACACTTAGAAAAGGGGAAATGATGGTGGAAAGAAACAAGGAGATGCTAAGAAAGGCCGTCCTTTCAATTTCACGCCCTTGACCGATACCCCTGAGAACATCTTCTTTGCGACCAAGGATGATGTCAATTATCCGACACCACCTAAAATGAGAGTGGGAAGTAGATGGAAAAAAGTGGAAGGTTCTACCGGTTCCACAACCAACCCGGCCATGACACCAACGAATGCCATCATTTGAAAGAGGTAATTGAACAACTCTTGAAAGAGAACAAGCTCCAATAGTATGTGAAAAGGAATAGAAATGCCCCAGCCTCGTCGACTCAAGGACAACAAGTTCCCGCTCACCGTCCTGGCTCAAGTGAGAAGGCTGTAGAACATGAGTCAGAAAAACCTGTCATCAATATAATAACTGGAGGGCCTCACCCAGCAGGCAAGTATGCCCAGGCCTTGAGGCATGTACCGGCTGAAGAGAATTTTTTATATATTAGAAAATGATGCACCTTTAAAGAAACAAAAGACTTCCACTGATGATATTGTATTCAGTGCCAGAGATTCTTTGGGTATCGAGGCTCCTACCATAGACCCTTTGGTCATATCCGCTGATATTGGGCCGGCTACTGTGAGAAGAGTTCTAGTTGATTGTGGAGCTTCATGCAACATTCTCTTCAAGAAGACTTTTGATCAGATGAAAATTCCAATGGCCGACGTTCAAGCTTCATCACTTAAGATTGCTGGGTTTGCCGGGGAACCCAAACAGCCGATTGGGACCATAGATTTGTTTGTAGAACTTGGAAAAGGGCTGAGGAAGGTGGCTCGAAAGCAAACCTTTATAATTGTTGAAGAATCCTCTGCCTACGATGCCTTTTTAGGCCGACCAACTCTTGCTGCATTCAAAGCTGTTCTTGCCCCATGGTGTCTGACTATAAAATTCCCCACAGATAATGGAGTTGGTGTGATTAAAGGAGACCAAGATGCGGGGCGAGAATGTTATCTTGCAGAGTTGCGTGAATCAAGGAAAAGAGAAACGGGAAAAGGTGCGGCGGCTCCAGTCCGCATCAAAGAACCAACCTTGTAGCAATTACAGGGTGGACCCTGCACTGGTGGATATAGTGGCGCACGAAGAGAGATGGATCCAAGGAAAGCCGGTGCAGGGGAGAATAGGGTAGTACCGGTAGAGGTAACAGTGCCGGTACCCATTGACCCAAAGGACCCAAACAAAGTGCTGAATGTGGGTTCACAACTCAACACAACAGTTCAGAATGTTCTGATTTCATTTTTGAAGGCAAATTTGGATGTATTCGCTTGGACTCATGCTGACATGTGTGGAATATCCCCAGAGATTACAGTACACACTCTGAACATTGATCCAAAGTTTACACCCGTGAAACAGAAAAGAAGAACTCAGGGTCCAGAAAGGTCAGCAGCATTGAAAGAAGAAGTGGATCGACTCATGGAGAACGGTTTCATCAGAGAATCTACTTATCCAAATTGGTATCAAATCCAGTGCTGGTTAAAAAAGCTAACGGAAAATGGAGAGTATGCATTGACTTTTCAGATTTTAACAAAGCTTGCCCCAAAGACTGCTTCCCGCTACCCAGGATCGATCAGTTGGTGGATGGGACGGCGGGGCATGAATTGTTATCTTTTATGGATGCATACTTCGGATATAACTAGATTATGATGCATGAGCCAGATCAAGAGGACACAAGCTTCATCACAGATGTTGGACTCTACTGCTACAAGGTCATGCCTTTCGGACTCAAGAATGCAGGGGCAACTTACCAAAGGCTTGTTAATGCCATGTTTAAACCGCAGATTGGCAAGACAATGGAAGTTTATGTTGATGATATGCTAGTGAAGTCTAAGAAAGCAGTGGACCACATGGATCACTTGGCAGAGATGTTCGCAGTACTCCGAAAGTACAGGATGAAGCTTAATCCCTTGAAATGTTCATTCGGAGTGGAGTCCGGAAAGTTTTTGGGTTTCATTGTGAGTGTTAGGGGCATTGAAGCTAATCCTGCTCAGATCACTGCCCTGAGAGAGGTCAAAGCTCCTAGAACGAAGAAGGAATTGCAAAGTCTCAATGGAAAGGTTGCTGCCTTGAGTCGGTTCATTTCAAAAGCTACTGACAAATGCATTCCATTCTTTGATGCTCTGAAGAAAGGGAGAAAAAACTTTGAGTGGACTCCTGAATGTCAGAAGGCATTTGATGAGTTGGTTCATCATATGGAAGTGCCTCCGATACTTTCAAAGCCTGACAACGGTGAAGATCTCTTCATGTATTTGGCAATTTCATCTCATGCTCTCAGTGTAGTGTTGGTACGGGAAGACGCAAGGATTCAACGCCCCAGTCTATTATATCAGCAAGAGATTCACTGGGGCAGAGATGAACTATTCAAGGTTGGAAAAGCTCGTCTATTGTTTGTTAATCGCATCAAGAAAATTGAGGCCATATTTCCAAGCTCATCCCATCAAAGTCCTCACTGATCAACCTCTAAAGCAAGTCCTATTCCGTCCTGAGACTTCGGGCCGTCTTTTGAAATGGAATATTGAACTCAGCCAATATGACATCACTTATCATCCCCGGAAAGCAATCAATGGACAAGCCTTAGCAGATTTCGTCGCATAATGTACGGATAAAGGTGATAGTGAGGAAGAAGCCACTGATAACATCCCAATCCAATGGAAATTGTATGTCGATGGCGCAAGGAATGATTACTATTCTGGAGCAGGGGTTGTCCTTGAAACCCCAGAAGGGCGATCGCTATGTTATGCACTGAGACTAGAATTTCCTTCGACAAATGATGAAGTAGAATATGAAGCTCTCATCGCTGGTTTAAGGATCGCTAAATAACTAAACATCAAGGCATTGCCGATCTTCAGTGATTCTCAGCTTCTTGTCTGCCAAGTCAAGAAGGAATTTCAAGCTAAAGGAGGGAATCTACCCGCCTATTTATCAAAAGCCTGGGAGCTTCTTGAAGATTTTGACCGTTATTCAATAAGCCATATACCCCGAGAAGAGAACATGAAGGAGGATTCTCTCACAAAGTATTCAAGTACTGGTGAAGCTCAACTATTGGGATTAGTTCCCGTCAAAGTCTTGTCAGCTCCGAGCAAAGATGAAATGGATGTTGATTGGATTATGAATGTATCCTAAGAGCAAGATCATGGATGACTCCGATATTTGAATATTTGCTCAATGGTTCTTAGCCAGAAAGTTCAAAAGAACGACAGAAGCTGCTAAGGAAAGCCTCTAGATATATGATCCAGGATGACCGATTGTACAGACGGGGATTTTCAATGCCACTACTCCGCTGTGTAACTAAAGAAGAAGCCAAGACAATTCTAACTGAAGTACACGGAGGGGAGTGTGGAGATCATACAGGAGGTCAAACTTTAGCAAAGAAAATTCTCCGTTATGGATATTTTTGGCCAGAGATTAATCGAGATGCTGCTCACTATTCCCGAAAGTGTGATAAATGCCAGAGATTTGCCAAAATTCCTAGAGCACCTTCCACTGAGCTAACACAAATGGTCAGTCCATGGCCGTTTTCCATCTGGGGAATAGATCTCATTGGGCCTTTGCCGACTGCCAAATCGGGGATTAAATATGTTATCGTTGCTGTTGATTATTTCACTAAATGGGCTGAAGCTGAACCATTGGCTAACGTTACCTCTAAGAAAATGATAAGTTTTGTGACTAAAAATATCATTTGCAGGTATGGTGTGCCTCAGAAGATAATCACAGACAATGGTACATAGTTCGAAAGTGAGGAATTCCAAGATTTCTGCAAACGATTCAAGATCCGAAAAAGCTTCTCAGCAGTGGCTCATCCACAGGCAAACGGGCAAGTGGAAGCAGTAAACAAAATCATCAAATCAACCATCAAAAAGCAGCTGGAAAAAGCAAAAGGTGGTTGGGTCGATAAGTTACCACTTGCACTATGGGCATACAGAACTACCCACAAAACTGCGACTGGGCATACTCCATTTTCGTTGGCATACGGATCAGAAGCGATGAATCCAGTGGAAACGGAAGTTCCCTCACACAGAAGAATCCATTTTGATCAAGATGAGAATGAAAAACTGCAACCGGAAGCGCTTGACCACCTTAATGAAAGAAGAGTAGAGGCAAAGCTTAGAATTGCAGCCCATCAGCAAAGGATAGCCAGGCACTTCAATTCCAAAGTTCGTCAGCGCAGCTTTGAAGTTGGAGACCTAGTCCTGAAGAGAATTATGACAGTCACAGGTGTGTTTGGGCCAAACTGGGAGGGGCCATATGTCATAGGCACGAAACTTCTTGATGGCACATTCAAACTCACAACTGTCGAAGGAGAACCAATCCCAAGAGCTTGGAACAACAATCATTTGCGTCCATATTTTACTTAAAAGCTTTGCTGAAATGTTGTAAAAGAATTACGAATATATGATTCTTGTATTGACAGCAATTGTAAAGCAAGTGAATAATGAAAAGCCATAAAGTGGATGTAGGCCCAGCTTTTGGCCGAACCACTATAAATCTTGTGTTCTCTACTACTATAAACTGCTTTGTTTTATTTCGACATATAAAATACGTTAATCGTGTTACTAAAATGTCGATTTAATAATGCAGGCCATAAAAACAAAGCTTACCCACCGCAAGACCAAGCGATCTCCGACATCACCCAGCAAGCAAACGCTAAACCATTCAAAATTTCCATACTCAAATCCTACGAAAGAAGTGCTTCGAACAAAAGTTAGCGATGTGGATGGAAGTGGACCATTTCTAACTAACTGCGAATGTTTGTACAAACGAGCATCCAGTTAAATAGCCTGTGTCTACCACCACCAACTCGCTTAACTATGAAGTATATTTCTTTGGATAAGGAAAATTGTTGGAAACTAAAAAAGGATGATATTTGGAAAAGATAACGGGGATCACCGACATGAATAGATGGCAAAGAAGCATGGGCGAGCAAGCATCAAACAGCAAAAGACCTCTTCGGAGGCACAAGCCCTCTTCGGAGGCACAACTCTTCGGAGGATAAAGACCTCAAACGGGGCATGCCAGAAGACTTTCTCAACATGGTATGGAATGATCGGAAGCACCTTTCCAACAGGAAGGCAAAGTGCTTGTTCACTAGTTGAGACAGTTTGCGTAGACAAGCGTCAAAGTAACTTGCGTCCGCCCCGTGAGTCCATAAGACGACCGGAGGCACCTTCCCAAGTGGAAGGCAAGGCGCTCGTTCACTAGTTGAGACAATCTACGTAAACAAACGTCCAAGTAACTTGCGCTCGCCCCGTGAATCCGTCCAACCGTGAGAAAGAAACTTTCAGGTAGTCTCGGAGGCACGCATTCCACCGAGATCTGAAATAAAACTTCACAAGTGCTGGCATGTGAAAAGCCCTCTTCGGAGGCCCATTTCACCATAGTTGAAATGCTAAAAGACCTCGAGCGGGCCTCGCCAGAAAAAGAGAGTTTTTTCTCGACATAAAGTTGCGAACTGATCGGTGATACACTCCCGTGAATCCATCCAACTAAGAGAAAGAAGCTCCAAACTTCCAGGCAAAAGCCCTACTCAAAGGCACACATTTCACCGTTATCTGAAATAAAACTTCACACGAGTCGAAATGTGAAAAGCCCTCTTCGGAGGCCCGCTTCCCATCGAGTAGGGAAAAGATAAAAGCCTCTCCCAAGAGGCAGAAACAAAAAGACCTCTTTCCAGAGGCATAATCAAACAAAAAGACCTCTTCCTAGAGGCACAATCAAAAACTCTCATCAGAGGCTCAAGGAAGTTGAAACCCCGTTTTCTTTTCGAAAGGCCCACTGCACTATGAAGTGAAACTCACTAGCCAAAATAAAAGTGATTTTCTCCAAAAAAGCGACGTGTGAAAACTTCGCAACAAAAAAAAAAGAAGAAAAGAAGAAAAGGAAGCCCTCTTTAATGGCACACTTTAGCTTTCAAAGGAAGATTGGTTCATCTATTCTTGAAAATACTCTTCCTCAAAAAAGTTAAAGTGCCCTTCGGAGGCCCACTTTACCACATAGGAGAATTCATTTTGTAAGAATGTATATCTGCAAAAGAAAAAGTGATATCTCCGAAGAGTGGAGCGTGAAAACTCGTATGAAACGAGCTGTACTCTATTTTGAGCAGAATAATATTCCTCCAAGTATGGAATAATTATTCTCCAGAAATTAAGAGTACGAGTCCCCTCAAAGTTGAAAATATTGCAACGAGCTTATGGTATAGGGGCAACATGGTATAGCTACATTGGTAAAAATAAGGCTCGAACAACATACCACAAGCTCACTGCAATATCATATAAAGAAACTTGTATAAAAACGAAGAGTAAATGCATTCTCAAATACAGACAGAAGTTTGTACAAACAAAAAGAATCATTTTATTCAATACTGTCAAAATTTTGTACAGGTACAGGTTTCAAAATAAAAAGAAAAGCGGAGGCCGGTACCCGCACAATCTCCGGCCAGTACATGCAAAAAGCAAAAAGTAAAAATAAGGGAAAGCAGGGCCCATTACTTCTTCTTGCCACCACCTTTAGAGCCTTCACCTGACCTAATAGGCAGTTTTTCAGGACGGCTTGGGAGAGTTGGGGATGAAGGAAAGAGGGTTACTGCCGGATCAACCTTCGCTTCCTCTTCAGAAACAAGAATGCTTTTCCTTTTCTTCTTGGAAGTGGTACGCTTCCTCCTCCTCCTTGAAGAAGACTCACTTCCCGAGGTAACAAGAGCAGCCAGTTTTGCGTCATCAGAAATAGTATGCTCCGGGGATTCGTCGCCTCCTTCAAGTCCTTCGTCCTTCTGCTCCTGCGAAGCGATTGGATCATCCAAGCCTTGGAGGGCTCCTATTAATTCTTCCTGTGATCCCGGCTGGGAAATATGAGTTATTTGAGGGAACGGAGGAGGGACAGCTGGAGGAGGAGAAGTCTGTGTGGCACTTGGCGTTTTTGCTACAGAAGAAGAAAAGCCAAAAATATTAGTATCTCCCGTGAAGAAAGGAGATAGCGGCTCATTGAGATTTAAGAAATAATCAAAAAGTTCGTCAAACTCATGAGGAGCAAACAAGCAGTCCACTTGGGCAAGATTAACAGTAGAGTTACCTGGAGAAGTCGGCTTCCTAACGTCAACTTCATAAGCCTGTGCTTCGGTGCTCTCCTCGCCTTCATCTCCACCCTGCGTGCTTGTGATCTTAGTTATAACTTTAACAGGGGACGGAGAATGAAAACCGAAGCTTATAATGTCAACATCGGCCGAAACCGAAGGAGGAATGGGAGCAGTTAATGGTGCTTCTTTCACAAAGTGCTGCTTCCCTGCCTCAGCTCGTGCTTTGGCAAGCTGCTCTTTTCCCCGGGCTAGAGCAGCTATGGCGTCATCATCTAGAAAGTGTTCTGCAAGAGATGCTTCAGCATAGCCGGCGCCTGCACCTCCAAGCATGTCAAGAATTGACTCCCAAACCTCGGCCAGGGTAATCTCATACTTCGGTCCTAAGAATGAAAGGCTCTTATGCCCCATAACGTTGTGCACGTAGAAGTCAAATAAGGTGGAGTTGACATTGGCTTTAGTCGCCTCATGCGACTGTTCGGACGCCTGCCTTCCAGCGATAGCTTCATCACGTTCCTTCTCGGTCTTTAATAATTGGGCCTTTAGCCTCATAATCTCCAAATCCTGGGAGTTGACCTTCTCCCGTAACTCTACAACGTCAGCACGATATCTTTCCGTTGTTTTCTGCTCAGCCTCAAGTTGTGCCTCGGCATGTCGCTGAGCAGCATGAGCATCGCGAACTTGCTTTTGAAGTACTTCTTCTTTTTGAGTATATGAGGTAGAAGAAGTAGCAAGCTCTTGTTTAAGTTTTTCAACTTCCGCTTCAAGCTTCTCGTTGTAATCAACGATGTTCCTCATCTCGGTATCATGCTGGCTTAAAGTTTTTTGCCACTCGGCCTTATCATTTTCCATGGTCAGCATGGCCTCTAAATTCACGCAGTTGACCCTCTGAAGCTCATCAACAAGCTTTTGCCACCCTGACATCCGCTCGATATCAAGTCTAACAGCATCAAGATTTTGTAGCATTGCTTGTTTGTCAATAGGGACCAAGTCACGATCGAACCGCACTCCCTTTAGGCACCAATGCGGGAACCGGCTTTGGAGAGTAGCCGGGCCTGGTCCAATTTGGAATTTAGGCCTGTTGACTATTGTCTGAATGTCTGTCTTCTCGAGAGCAGGAGAGCCGGAAGGGATTTCAAGTAAGACGGGGGCGGTGGCCTTTTCAAAAATTGTAAATGCAGGCTTTTCACCGTGCCTGGCACGCTTGCTTGGGTCCTCAACTACATGACTTTTTCCCCGGTCGTCATGCTACTTTCTTTTGTGAGAGTCGTCACCTCTCAGGGAAGAATCATGGTGCTCCTCCCTTTCGCTCCTCTCATAACGGTCTTCTTGAGCCCTCCTCTCCTGAGCCTTTCGAGCGGCTCTCTCTTCGTCAGTTTCTCTGTAAACGGGAAGGTAGCGCCTATAGTCATATTGATTATGCCTCCGTAGCGCTGAAAGTCGTCGTAATAAGAGCCGCTGCGTCCCATCGGAGAATCTGAAATTGAAAAAAGACAAGTCTTAAAAGTCTTCAGAGAAAAGAAGTTAAGTACGAATGAGTGCTGAAAATCCTATGTGTGTGTGGTGTGCAAACTACACGCGTCAGGCTACAAACCACTCTTCGGCATAGGGGTGGTAGTGACTTGAGTGGCAGGCGTCAAAATTTGCTGAAAGGTGGATGTCGCCTCGACAACAGGAGAAGCAGCTTTAGGAACATCATCTTTAAAAAGTTCCTGTGAAGTCATGATCAGGTCGCTTAGCCCCTCAAAAGTATCATCACCACCATGCTCGACGGGAGTTTCTTTTTCGGCTTTCAGATCGGCCGCATCTTCAGAGCAACGAAGAGTTTCTTCCTCCTCAATAACTGGGGCAAGTGCCGATTTGCTGGATGGACCCGCAACATCGGTAAGTGTGGGGCACTTCACCATTGAGGTTTTAGTAGAGGGCTCCTTCGGCATAATCTTTTCAGCAGGGATTGAGACATCTAGTGCCTCCACTGGAGAATCGGGGACTTCATGAGGCTGAGTGGAGCGAGAGGGTGAAGAAGTCCGAACTGGTGAAGGAATTCGCCGTTCAACAAAAATTTCATATCCCGCTCTTCAACCGGTACAGCCACGAGCCTCTCCAGAGTTGGCTTGTTGCTGGGATCTCTAGAAGGAGGGGGAGCGCTGCAATGAAAAAACGAAGTTAACATTTGGCAATTCGGACTTTGCAAAACTCAGAGAATAGAAGAAGTGAAGGTAGATGATCTTACTTCCTTCCCTCCACACAGCATAAAACCCCGGGGGGCAGCGGACAAAGAAGAACTGTGTTAAGAACCCATGAGCAGTGTCGGGAAGGCCAAGATCAATTTGCGATTTCGGGCGCTTCTCACGACGGTGATAGAAGGGTGATCCTTAGTCCTGGTAAAGGAGCATAAGAAACAAATCTCATCGAAGCTTGGAAGTCGATCAAATGTTCTCCTAAATAGCACACACAGCCCCATCAGAATGGCGTAGCCATTGGGGTGTAGCTGGAAATGGGAGATGGCTAGTTGACGAAGAAGATTCTGGAGAAAGTTGTTGAAAGGGGGAATGGCCCCGCTCAGGCACATTTGCCGGTTAACCGCTACAAAGCCAGGAGGCGCCACGTCAGCAGTGTTAGTTTTCTCAGATTGAATGACATCTGCTTCAGCAATGCCAAACTGAATGCATAACTGACGAAAATCTTTGTATGATAAAGTGGTAGAGGCTCTCTCTGGAGGATTAACTAGGGGAGCCAGAATAAGAGTGGCTTCTCTAGTCTAGGCTGTTATCTCTTCTTGTTGAGAAGTGATTCTACACAAGAAATTGGATATTCAAATGTGAAGGTGCACGTTTCCTAAAAGTGTGAAGTGTTGTGCAGAACTAATAAAAATAACAAGTAAATATAACCGGAATTAAACTAGTCGATAATTGATCGACTACCAAATTTCAGGACTTGTTAATTTAAAGTTCAGGTATAGTATTAATGCAAACTGGGCAGTTTCAGTTGACTATTTCAATGTTGCTTTAATACTTTACTTGAATTTGATGATTTAAAAGCACTTCGTTCACACAATCTATTTAAGTTGATTATCTGTTGTTAACTAATCTGCCATTTGATGTGGGCAGTCAGTGGCAGTATATTCATCCCAATTTTCTGTAAATGATGTATTGAACAGATTGTTAGCTTGCAAGTCAAAAGTGATTTGTGAAAGAATGCAACAAAGTTTAACAGTTTAAAGACTAAACAGTTCAAAATCCAAACAATTCAGTATTCAGGCAGTTTACTTCAGCAATTCAAGTTAAAGTTCAAGTCAGAATTATGCTTCATGACAGTTCAAAGTGCTATCTCGTCCCCGACCTAAAGAATGTGGGACAAGTTAAGTTAGGTCGTTTGTGCTCTAAGCTGTTAATGCCTTAAGTCATTGGTTCTTTAAGTCGTAAGGCGTAGTAAGGGGAAAAGACTTCAGTTCAAAGCGACGTGAAATTCTCCAAGTCCTATCTCGGCCACGACTTAAGACTTATGTCGCAAAACTTGGTAAGTCGGTCCAGAGTTAAGTCGCGGAGGTTATTGGGTCGCTCAAATTACTGAGTCGCGTCCAAGCTAATGTCACGCTTCCTTTGACCGGCCGACCTCTTCTTAAATCAGTAACCCGTCATCCTCCTAACCCGTTAACCCGTATAGGACAATATTGTCTCCTCTAAATTCGCAGATCAGCTGATTCGGAATATGGTAACCCATCGTCTTCCCCTTGCAAGTCATCTAAAAACTCGATCGAACCGCTCCAAGTTTGTCGGCAATCGATCGTAACGTGATTTGAGATGAAGTATGGTGTGAGGATTTGGATTGGAGTTAGAAAGTGGGAAGTCCATGTTCGAAAGGTAGCGGTAATTGTGAAATCGAGTGAGTAATGAGTTTACTTACGCAGTGTGATGATGAAGATTGTAGGAACTTGAGTGGTGATGAGGTGAACTGATTGGATTCTTTTCTGGAAGCTTCAAAGGTCAATAATGGCGGAAGTAAACACGGAAGCAAGTAGGTGAAGAAGAAGCGACCTAAGCCTTTTATATCTCAGGGCAGTGGAACTCGAAACGACACACGCGAGTTAAGGAAAGTCGAAGCACACGACCTACGACTTAGGCGTGTACTTCGAGGGGCAAATATTATCCCCGTTTAGTCAACGAGTTAAGGCCTGGGACGATCCACGACTTAAGGTGCTTAACGGTTCAAGAGGGATCTACCACTTAGGAAACCTCACGACTTAAGGTGTGTGACGACTTAACAAGTTAAGGCATGAACGACTTACGACTTAAGGTCTCCACGATCTAACAGCTCAAAGTACTCCACGACTTAACGAGTTAAGGTCTACACGACTTAAGAATTGAAACGGTCTAAACAGTTTTCGACTCAAGCAGGTCTACAACTTAAAGCAGTCTACGACTTAAGGAAGTATACGACTTAAGGAAGTCTACGGCTTAAGAGATGGCACGACTTAAAAAGGCCTACGACTTAACGACTCAAGGCATGAAAAGGTTAAGACAACTACACTTAAGTCGCAACCGACTTATGACCTTTGCTAGGTCGATCACGACCTAAGACTGCAGAGGCAAGTTCAAAACCATGCCATGATTTGTTAACCCGTTGGCGACTTGGGACTTGAGATGTGAATCCAAAAGAGCAAACTTACTCCAGTTAAGCCACAAGCCAAGACTTAGTTTAGGTCGGTCACGACCTACGACCTATAATGAGTCATACACGACTTAAGCAAATAGATAAGAAGCCGCATCCGGTTAACTCGTGCACGACTTAGGACTTGTAACATGAATTCAAACTACCAAGCTACGAGCTGGACTCAATGGGTCGGCTACGACCTACCCTAAGTCGGTCATGAGTTACGACCTAAGGGGTAAAATTCTCTATAAATACCAACCTACATTGAACGTGAGGGGGGCTTTTGGATAATCTCTTCTAGCGCCGATACTCTGCCATTTTCTAAACCAACTCTATACTTGAAGTTTCGAAGAACACTACAAGCTACTTTGAAAGACTTTCACACGTTCTACATGGATTCGAAGACTTTCATCTAGATCGAAGCTTAAGCTACTTGTTCAAAGTGTTTTGTAACTAAAGAGATTTGTACTTGAAGAGCATTGTATCGTTTTGTAACAAGATCAGTAATAAAGATACTTAAAGTGGACGTAGGCTACTCCTTAAGCCGAACCACTATAAAATCGCTGTCTCCTACTGTATTTTCTGTCATTTTAGCCGATATTCTGTTCCCGAACCATCGGGTGGTGCTTTCACATTCACACTTCACACACCGGGGTGTTAGCGTTCAATTTTAAGCGTTAACATCTGTGACGAATGTAATTTAATTTTCTGTGATGAATTCATATCTGTAAATCTGTGAATGAAGATAAGTGTTATAAGAATATACCACTTATCGATATTGATGTACTTGAATATGTAATGATTGATGATGTTGCACTTTTGTGTAAAACCCTTGGACTACACCTTAAACACACAAATGTGGATTTCACGAGGAAATTGGTTAAGTCATAGATATTTGAATTAAATATTTTTGAAATGATTTTAAAAATTGAATTTTGAATTCAAATGGTTCTGGAAATGGAATTGGGTTAAATATGAAAAGCTTTTGATAAGGAGTTTCAAAAATGAAAGTTATTTTGAATAACTTGATAAAGTTTTGAAATTTAAATAGTTTGATTTGAATTTAAATTCATGATTTGAAATTGAATTCTATGTTTGGAAATTATGATTGTGTTTATATGGGTTTTAAACCATTTTAAAAAGTATTGTTTTGGGAATTTGAATTTAACCCAGGTTCTATACTTGAAGGGCTTTAACTCGTGCAAATGAAATCGGATTTTTCCGAAACGAAAACTATTTGTTTTCAAATAATAATAGCTTTCATATAAAGAAAGGATTTCCAATTTGTATTGAAAAATTTCAAGTTTGAAATGGAATTATTTTGAAAGCTATGAATAAATCTTTGTGAAAATGGTTGAACCATGTTTTGAAATTGAAGAAGATATTAAGGTATATCTTTTATATAAAAGATTTGAAATGGAATCATTTCGAAAGATGTGAAGGAATCTTTGTGAAATATTGGGTGAACTTTTTTTTCAAACAAAAGAGGATATTAGAGATAGATCTTTTGTTTAAATATTGTGAATAAATCTTTGTGAAAGATTGGTGAACTTTGTGAAGTGAATCTTTTTGTTTAAAGATTAAAATGGTAATTTGTTTAAACCATTTGTAGAAAGTTTTTTTAGGTAATAAGTTGTGGCTTAACTGAGATCCCGATATCCATATGTTTTTAAATATTACGCTCATTATTCGATTTAGCCGGGAAAGGACTTCGTGTCATACATCCCATTCTGAATAATGATACGACGATATGGATAGCATTTGAAGACCAATGGTGAAGACCGGGTATTTTCGAGAACGAAAGGATAACTCGTCGAATGTCTCTGTACTGAGTCGTGCCAGTATAGAGATCTCCATATGTGATGGGGAGTCCGATCAGGATTGTTCGGATTGCAAGGGCTTCTTTAGAAGTGCCTTCGGTTCTTTTCGAACTCGGAACAGACTTGTATGGATGTGTGCCTGACATTACACTTTGAGATGTAAAGCTAGTTTTTATCAAATACATTTCTGTTTGGTGGCGGTGAATTTATTCTCTTAACTTAACACCCTTCTTTGAAACGTACGAGCTCAGATGTTGTGTAGTTGATGTTTACTAGTGATACATTCCCAATTTGGTAATATGGCATATGAAATGCTGCTGATCATTTGTTGATCGAAGCATGACTTTTGTGTAAAGCGTAGCTTTGTGAACGAGACTGCATCCGGACCTCACAACCTAGAAATGGTCGAAACAGGAAAGATGCGAAAAGGTTAGGAGGGTCGCGCCCTTTATGGTATGTCATTCCCTTCTGGAAAAGGGTGGTATCATGGTATGGAGCCCAGATATTTAACCTATGTGGTTACTGCAAATTTATTACTTTGTGGTTGTTGCTTTGTGGTTGAGGATCCTCGGATAAAGGTCGCAAACGACCGGGGAATGGCATACTTGAGTAGTAGTTACCTAGTTACAGAGGTAACCCGACCTTGTGTTGGCAGAGAGCTGGGTAGGTTCTCGAGGCATCCCTCCAGAGGCGTACCCATGTGGCAGTAGGAAGTTCCTTATCCTAACCATTTGTTGGAAATCCAAAGAAACAATACGCGCCCTGTATGGTTTTAGTTGTATAACCTTCCATGGAATGTGGCGGTAACATGCTACTAAACATGGTAGCTATAGTAGGCACACAATAATGGTTGTATGCTGGCTAAGATTAAAATTGTACTTTCAAAATGTTTTCCACTATGCACTAATAATAATATCAAATGATTTTTACGTATCAAGCACGTTTGACTATCATAAGGAGAAATCTCCTCCAATTCTGCATTTGCATGGTATGTGCGGCGGGAGGCCTTATGGTAGTTTCGTTTTCCAAGAAGCATTGCGGATTTCTTTTAAATTCTTTTGTTTTTCTTTTGTTAAAGATAAACTATTTTTGTTTGCTCATACCAGTCGCATGACTAATCTGGAGTTTATTGTTCCCTTCCTAAACTCTAGGTGCCCACAATTTTCCACACGAGCAGTCTAGAGTTGGGTTTTTCAGATAGTCGAATAGTAGGTGTACATTCGATAGTATTCAATCTTCGGATATTGGTAATCACATTTGGATCGAGTTGCTTCATCTCAGTGTTGATGGTGATTCTCGCTTTCTGGTTTGGAGTCTTTCTAGTCTTGGAGCATTGGCAATGATGTTGCAGTTATTGGAGTATCTATCTTAAGGACTTCTGAAGACATTATCTTTTGGAGACTTTCTTTCCGCTGTATCTTGTATCTCTGATAATATTGATCAATTAGTTGTATCATTATTGTAATCAACTGTTGTATATCAATAAGATTATTCATTTTCTTTCGCTGTGTTGTTGTACGTAATGTGTTATAAGCTCCGACGAACCAGATTCGCCGTTTGAATCTGCGGCATTCGAGTACAAGTGAAGCATGGGTGCCGATTTTCGAAGGTCGAGTCAGGGTCATTAAACTACCTATCACTCGTCCTCCTTATCGTATGTCTAATAAGGAAAATAAGGAGATGTGTAAACAATTATCCGAATTGGAAGTGAAGCAATTTATTCATTCTAGTTCCTCACTAGGGAGCTTCGGCTATTTTTGTGAAGAAATCCGATGGTACACTTAGGCTTTGCGTTAACTACCGCAAGCTTAATGATCTCACCATCAAGAATAAATATCCCTTGCCTCGGATGATTTATTTGATCAACCTAGTGGTGCTAGAGTCTTTTCATAGTTAGACTTAGCAAACGGTTTTCATCAGTTTCGTATTACAGAGGATAACATTCGTTTGACATCGTTCCGTACTTGTTATGGATATTATGAATGGCTTGTTATGCCATTTGGTTTAACGAATGCTCCAGCTTATTTCGTTGACCTTATGAATCGAGTTTTCAAAGACTTCCTCGATCGATTCGTTCTCATCTTTATAGATGGTATTCTTGATTATTCTAAAACCGAGGAGCGCATGAAAAACATCTTTGGGTAATATTGGAAACTCTTAGTAGCAATCATTGAAAGAAAATTTTTCTAAGTGCCACTTTTGGCAATCTTGTGTGAAATTTCTTAGGCATATTATTTCCGAATCTGAAATTTCTGTGGATCCTTCAAAGGTTGAAGCGATTTAAAATTGGAAGAGACCGGAGATTGTTACAGAAATCCATAGTTTCCTTGGCCTGTGGGCTATTACCGTCGGTTCACAAAAGTCTTTTCTAAAATTTCTATACCTCTTACGAGTTTGACAAAGAAGGGAGTTAAGTACATTTGGTCAAATAAATGTGAAGCTCCTTTTCATAAATTAAAAGAACTCCTCTCTGATGCTCCTATTCTTGTGATTCTTAAAGGGAACCAAGACTTTATTGTTTACACCGATGCTAGTCATGTTGGTTTGGGTGCCGTTCTCATGCAAAGGGAACGTGTAATCGCGTATGCTTCTAGGAAATTAAAACCTGCCGAGACTAGATATGCCACTCATGATTTAGAGCTCGCAGCTATTGTTTTCGCCATTAGAATTTGGCGTCATTATCATTTGAGAGAGAAGTTTGTTCTCTATACCGATCATAAATCTTTCAAGAATTTATTTTCTTAAAAGGAACTTAATTTGCATCAACACCATTGGCTCGAGTTCCTTGCATCTTTTGATCTTGATATTCTTTATATTCTATGAAAGGGGAATCGTGTAGCCTATGTACTTAGCCAAAAGCAACAAGCGGTTGTTTCTACGATGATATCCGAATGGAATGATCTCGAGACTTTGTCCACTTGTGAGATTGGAGATTGTGAACCGATTCATGATCATCACCTTTTTTATGCAGGCTTAAGGCTCATCCATCTCTTTTTGACCGCATTCTTGATGCTCAAAAGCATGATCATGAATTGGCATATCTTAGCCAAAGTTGTAGGGATAGAAATATTGATGGTTTGAAAAACTTTGAAATCGATGCTCGTGGCGGCATTTGAAAATTTGGAAGACTTATCGTGCCAAATATTAGTGATCTTCGTAAAGACATTTTAGAAAATTCTTATTGTTCTAAATTACCATTCATCCTGGTAGTAGTAAAATGTACACGGATATGAAGCGACTTTATTATTGGGATGGAATGAAATTTGATATTGCTAACTTTGTTAAGCGTTGCATGACTTGCCAACTCATTAAGATCGAGCATCAAAGGCCCGGTGGGTTATTGCAACTTTTAGACATTCCTGTTTGGAAGTGGGATCAAGTCTCCTTGGACTTTATAACGGTCTACCTCGATCTCATTCGGGTCATAACAGTTCATGGGTGATCAATCCTCCCATTTTATTCCCGTTCAGTCTAATCGGACCGTACCTCTTTTGGCCAAACTCTATGTTAAAGAAATTGTTAAATTGCATGGAGTTTCCACTTCTATTATTAGTGATCGTGATCCATTATTTACTAGTGGATTTTGGAAGGGTCTTCAAAAAGCTTTGGGAATGAAGCTTAATTTTGGCACCACTTATCATCCTTAGTCCGATGGACAAACCGAGCGTGTGAATCAAACTCTTGAAGATCTTCTTCATGCATGTGTTCTTGATTTTGGTAGAAGTCGGAAAGATCATATTTCTCTTTTTGATTTTTCCTATAATAATAGCTTCCAATCTAGTATTGGTACGACACCTTTTGAGGCACTCTATGGAAGGCCATGCTGATCTCCTTCTTGTTGGCTTGAGGCCAGCGAGAAGCTTGTTTTAGGTCCAGACTTTATTCGTGATTCCACAGAAAAATTAACCTTATTCGTCATAGGATGAAAGAAGCTCAAAGTAGAGAAAAATTATATGCCGATAACCAAAAGGAATTTGGCATTTTCTGTGGGAGATTTGGTGTTTACTCGTGTTTCACCTATGAAGGGTGTTGTGCATTTCAGTCGATCGGGAAAATTAGCACCTTGATATATTGGTCCATTTCCCATCACCGAATGCATTGATTCCATGGCTTATCGCCTTTTATTACATGCTCAATTTTCTGTTGTTCGCGACATTTTCCACGTCTCTCAACTACGAAAATGCCTTAGGGATTTCGATTCTATTCTTGTGCCCGGTGTTACTGAAGAAATTGAAGTTTCACCTAATTTGACTTATGAGCAACATCCTATCTGTATCATTGCTACGGAGGTTAAATGTCTTCATAATAAAGATATTCTGCTTGTGAAAGTTCAATGGTCCTCAAATCCTAAGGATTGCTCTTGGGAATCCAGAGAATTCATCGAGCGAAAATATCTGGGCTAACTCTTTCGAGCTCTTTGAGGTGAACTTCTTACTTCAAATTTTCTTTTATGTTGATATGCTTTTATGGTTGTTACTCTTTGTTTTCTTCTTAAGTATTGCAAGGGCGCAACATCTTTAAGGAGGGGAGTCTGTGACAACCCGTATATTTTACGATTGTATATTTAAATGTTTTATTTAAATATAGCATCGTTAGTCAGATTAAAGTCCAAAATGCTACTTCTCGTAAACAGTCGAATTAGGAATCAAGACCACTTCCTTTGAGTTCAAAATGACGTTTGCAAACTTTTGGGTATAAACATCGATGTGTTTGGAGTTGAGTAAAATTTTACTAATTTTCTATTGGGCTTTGGGTTGGGTTTCAGCCAATTAACCCAACATATTACCCTAACTCCATCCCGCTCTCCTCTTCATTCATTCTATTATTTTCCTAACACATAAACTAAAGAAAAATAGGTGAAGAGAAAAGAAAACAAAATTCCTAAGCCCTAGTTTTGCTAGGAAATTCAAATTCAATCTCCAAAATCATGTGGAAGCTTAGGTAAGCATCTTCTTCAACTTCTCCATCTCAATCTCTCTTCAATTTTTAGAAATTCCTAGACCCTGACTTAGGAAATATTTGCTTATTAGTCTAGATTCGAGCTTCTTGGGTTGAAGTGAAGAGTGGTTGATCTTTCATTTGTTTTAAAAGCTTCTCATTCGTTGTTTTTGGGTTTAAAGGTAAGTTCTTGAACTCACATCTATGTCTATAGATTTCATTGTTTTAGGTATGAATTCCTTACATTTATTCATGTTCATTTGCTTTTGATTTGAACTGATTTGGTGATTGTTTCAAATTTTGGTGTTTTGAAGTCAAAATCTTTAAAGATCCTATCTTGGATGTTTGGACATATTATTTGGGGTGTATCGAAGAGCATAAGGCTGGGTTGTCGCTTGGCATAAATCCCAAGTCTCCATCGCTCGTCCGATCGCTTTCGAATCAATTTGGCCATCATTGGCCTAGGCTAATTTCTACCCAGCTGAACCAACCAGACATCTGGTTGGTACTTTAAGACGTCTGTTATGGTCCCTGGAGAAATTATATAATGAATGCAGAAAATACATTGGCAGAGACAAACTCCAGTCGTTTGATTTATTGGTTCAGACGTCTGGTTAAAGTTTAGATGTCTAGTTTGTAATTTTAGACACCTGGGAGGTTTTCTGGAATATTTCCAGAACCCAAGTCCAGACGTCTGGATTAAAGCCCAGACGTCTGGAACTGTTCAATTTTTCCTATGCCTATTTTTTGAGTAAATTTCCAATGTTTATCGATTTTTGACGATCCAATTAGTCGTTATCACTTTTATCAACTTTAATGACTCCTTTTTCTGGATATTTGGGGAATATCCATTTTGATGGATTTGGTATCGATTTCTTTGTATTTGATTCATGTGTTCGAATGTGAATTTTTGGTTCCCGATTGTTTTTACAATCATTTTCTGTGATTTGTCACTTTAAAATACAAAGGTTTCTATACTAGTACTAAATATTCCAACTCTTTCACAAAAATGATTTCAATGTTACTATTAATATAGAACTCGTTTTCCAATCCGTTTTCTAATCTATTAGTATATATAAACCTTTCTCACTCGTATGTGAAATCTAATTACACGATTTAGCAAAACAAGTGGTATGAAACGCTTGCGTTTTCTTTGTCGGTTAGTTCTTGGACTTGTTCGATTGAACTCTTGTGATAATTTTCGAGTGGCAATCTATAATTTGTTCGTAAATACTTAAGTTAAGCAAGTGGTTATGGGACGTGAAGCTAAACTCATTTATTTACTAGCTTAGTGTAATTCACACTTTTTGTTGATCAGTGGTGGTCATTTTATGGTTTAGACTAGCGATGTGCGACGTCTCTTTGTTCACGTGGGGGACTGTACCTCGTTTTATTGAGCTTCGTCTCATTTCTTTTATAGGCTAGCGACCTATTTGTTCTTTGGAGTTTCGACTCATTTTTTTTAATGGGCTAGCGACCCATGTTCTTTTATAGGGTTCGATTTATCTAGCGTGCCATTATTGTGCTATGTCGTTGTCTCGAATTATTGGAGTTTCAGTTCCATCGGGTGTACCGTAGTTGCACTACGACAATGTTCTGAATTATTCGAGTTTTAGGTTCCTCGGGCGTACCGTTAATGTACTATGTCGTTGCACCGGCTCTATGGTTAGCGACCATAGGATATCGACCCGTTTGTGATACACATGTTGGTGAGTTTTCATGCTCCCTTTTATGATAGTCCTCCCCATTTGTGATTTATGGATTTCTACTTGATGATTTCTAGAATTTACGTTTCACCAATTTTTTGTGATTTATATCGATAAGTTTATCAATATTTATGGTTTGGGGAATAAGTTAAAGAATATGATTTTCTTTATGGTGTTTTAGGAGGAATATCATAGTATAATGGGTAATCCGCTATTATGCGGGGCACATAGGGTCTCATCCGATATATAATGTAGGAAATCAATCACTCCAATATATATATACACACTACTATATATAATATACCACATCCAAACTGATATTAATTATTAATGCAATCAAAAAACCAATAATTTAAAATTTAACTATTAAATTTAAACGGTAATCCAAATGAGAGAGATTAGCTCACCTTTGATTTTATTTTGCAATACACTTCCATCGTGACTCCGTCTCTTTTCGATTTAAGGCCTTGTACAACCATTATATGTTTTTATTAATATTTGAATTGATCCAATAATTTATTACTAGGGGCATTTCACTAGAAGAACAAACTTTGCAGTCTAATTAGTTTTTAGGACACACATCGATAGAAATTAATTTCAAGGCCAAAGTCAGCAGAATAATAACTTTTAAGGACAAAGTCAGCAGTCCAATTACTTTCAGGGACATAATTTTATTGGTTTTTAGGTGTTAGAAACTAATTTTTTTTATTTTGACCTTAAAAGTATTTATTTCAGTTGTGTGCCCTAGAAACTAATTGCACTTGCTAAAGAGGCCTTTGTGGCTAATTTCCACTTATCACTATTTATTTAATTTAAACTAATAATTTTGTTTAATTTAAACTAATAATTTCCCTTTAAAAATCTTTTAGTGACTATAATAAATCAAATAAGTTAATTTAACAATTAATCACCAAATCCATTGTTTTAAAATTAAACTAGTGAATGAAAATAGGTATATTTATATTTATTCTCTTTTGAAACTACATGTATACTTATAAAAAAAATTATTGATTCCAAAAATCTAGTTTTATATAAAATTTCATATTTTAAAATTTCTATCAACTTTTCAAACCTTATAAACTAATTTCTATTTTGCTAAATCTATTAAAGTATGTGTGTGTTTATATATATATATATGTATGTATATCTTTTCTTTTCTGTATATATATATATATATATTCATATATACACAAACACACACTATCAAATTTTAAAATAAATTATATATACACCGCTGCAGTAATTATCTTTAATCTATATAGATAGATATATGTGAATAAAAATTTGAACTAAAAAAAAGTTTTATACCTAACTACTCTCTCCCATCCCAGTCACGACCACTCAATGCTTCACCAACATGCTCGTGAAGTCGCACCCCTACGGGAGTTTGAAACCCTAGCCTTGGCCTTCCATCGTGAACCACCTAGTGCCATCGCTCTTTGCACTTGATTCATCAGAAACCACCCTCGCATGCGAAGCCGTCCCACCCTACCGTCATTCTGCTCTTCCTTGCTTCCTAGTCGCAAAGCAGTCGTGACGAAATGCCCTCTTCCAGTCACCATTCCCCCAACCTACAAGCATGGAAATAAAGTCGCGACCAAGCCCAAGCCAAGACGCGAATCCCCTCACGATATTTTCAAATGAATTCGACTCTGATAGATTTTGATAATGCCTTTTAGAAAAATTGATGGAATGGAGGACATGGTTTAAGAATTTGGGTACGACTGTCTTCGTTCGAAAGTCTATATATTTTTTTTCTTTTAATTTTTTTGAAGCCGTCGTTTTATTTTTCTTCGAACTGTTCGACCATGTATTTGTTTTAAAGGAGGATCAATTTTTTTAAAAAAGTGCTCGGATGTGATTTTAAAGAAAGAAAGAGACGCATGTGAAATTAATCAGAAAAAAGGAAACACATGCTTAAAGTTTTATACGTGTCTGCGCTTGCTACAGTACTCAGTGCAATTATATTATTCATATTTAAATTCAAATTTAAACTGTCTTAGATTCGAAGCTTAAACTTTTTACATCCTATCGACGCATGCCGCTAGGCATTTATAATGTTAAACCCCTATTCTGAACGCAATGGAAAAGGTTTCAGGTCCTAATTCGATCGTATGGAGAAGGAAGCTTTTTGGACCCAATTATTATGTTAAATTTTCGATAAACATTTTAGCATGTTTATATGCCGTACGATTACAGGACAACTCCAAACAATATGAAATTTGAAATCCGATAACAAAACACTATTACGGATCCAATGAAATTAGTTTCGTCGAAATCCATGACCGTGCCTCGGAAGGCTATTTTTGAATATCAATTTAAACGAAATATTTTTAAAACTTAAAGAACACTCCCAAATTCAATTCTAAAGCTTCCACTATCCTCAGTAATATCAAAACAAATTTTACAAGCCATTGAAATATTTTAACAAGCCTAAAACTCGGGATTTAATATTTTACCCAATCTTTAATTATTAAATTCAATAATTTAATTGCCAACTAAATAATGATATTTGAAATTCAAGTTAAACCAACTTCAAAATATTTAAAATCAATTAAATATTACAATTTCAAATATCTAAAAATTCTAGGTTGTCACACGAATAATAGAAGTTAATAATATAGATGCCAATGAGAAGTCTGAACAAAACAACTGGAATAAACTAAAGCAACTGGAGAGCTGAGTAGACAAAAAAGATCTTCAAGAAAAGCTCCAAGCTCCAAAGGCGAGTCTTGAATGTTGTGACACTTAGTCTGACTCGAGCATGAAACAAAGCATAAAATACTCAAGTCAGGATTAACATTCTTATAATAGTAAAATCAACTCAATTAAAATGTCAACTGAAATACAAATAACTTAAAGGATGTTTGGGATTTCTATCCTTTAAGGATCCATGGAACTATCTACTACGTATTAATATACGCTATTATAATATGTCTATTAGTAAAGTAAAGAATTAAAATAGCGTTAAGGCGTTACCCAAATCCCCCTTAACTCATTTTATATATTCCCGTAGTTTGTACAATGCCGTAAGCTCCACCAAACCGATGGTTTACCCAGAGGGCACCCCATAGGTATGGTACAAGACAAACACGTAGAAGGTGCGATAGGGCATGTGAACAAAACGTGCGAGGCAAGCCGGGGCAGATATACAGTTTCCGGATTCAGATTGGTGGTAATGCATAGCAGTTACTACCGCCCACCTCGAGACACACTCCCAAATCAAAGGTGCACCCAATAAAATCACATAGTAATATAACGGTATCGAAGACATGTGCCCAATCGGAGGTGCGTCCTCACTTGGCCCAACATGGCCCCTGTTTTAGTCACTTCCAAGCTGACTCACGGGAGTTAGGGCTGCGTAAATACCTCATATAGAATCGTTCGCCAAATCATCCTATTTCATTCTAGAAACTCCACCACGTACATAATCATTGAAGTGGTTTTCGGTATTGGCAGATAGTATGACAATATCCAATCCCGGTCTCTTTAACAACCAAACGCTTATTTTACACCATGGTCATTTTCATTTCAAATAGTTCATACTTCATATCAAAGTATCATATTCATTTCAAAACCATATCTATTCGATATCGTTATTCACTAAAAAAATATTCATATCCAGCATCATAACACTTTCAAAATTATAACACTTTCGTAATCATAACAATTTTGAGATCATAACTTTTGAAATCATAACACTTCCATTATCATAACGGTTCCAACTTAACAGTTTATATACATTGAAAAAATATATATTGAAATAGTTGTCAATTAAAAATAGTTTATATATTGCGATAGTAATAAGTTAAAATAGTTTATATCGAAAATAGTTTATAGATTAAATAGTTTCTATATTAAAATAGTTTCGAAGTAGAATTGTTTCTTCCAACCTCCCAAATTAATTCAAATTAATTTTAATTCCACAATTCAATTTAAATCAATTTCAGTTTAACAATTTCAGTTGAAAAGATTAAAGGTTCAATTTAAATTCTCATTAAACCATTTTAATTTATATCGATTTCAAATCCAGGTTCTAATTACAAATTTAAAACAATATCGAAATTAAATATCTAACTTTAAATATGTTAAGTTTTAAAAATATTCATTTAATCACTTTTATAAACATAAAAAAATTCTCAAATTCAAATTTAAATCAAAATTTAACATTCAATTTCAATCTTATTTAAATATGAAAATATTCATTTATTCACCTTTAATATATACATAAACTCAACAACTTAAATAAAAACTTATGTAACTATATATATATGCACGGGATCAAACATATAGTTATATTAGTTTATATATGGACAAAGAGATCTTATACCTTACAAAATAATTATATATATTTATATACATACACTTTTAAAAATTAATATTTAATAAACAATATATTGCCTTTTAATACATTTTATATATACTTATAAACAAATATACGTAATCAGGCTATATAAACAATTTTGTGCGAAACCAATATATATATATATATATATATATATATATATATATATATATATGTATATCCTGTGACTAAACACAAAAGCACACTTTTATATATGTGTGTGTGTGTGTGTGTGTGTGTGTGTGTGTGTTTATATACCTTTTCAAAAAAGGGAGATAACTTTTGCATGTTGGCTTCTAGGAATGAGATGTGATTCTGGTCCATGCAGCTACGGTGAGGGTCAAGCGGAGTACCAGGTGGCTTCGGCAGCTGCAACTTGGTTCAAGGGAAGAGGACCGCAGGCCACGATGGAAGCTAGGGGACTGTCATGAAAGAGTTGCATGATTGACCGTGGAGTGATGGATGAAGTTGTGATGCAACATTAGTGGGTAGGAGGCTTTGCAGGTCGAGAGTGGTGGGAAAGGAGTTCGGGTGGATTCAGTGGCTGCTTGCGCTGGGGAAAGGGATGTGGGTGTAGGCGACAAGGAAGACAGGTCAAATGGTTTTCTAGTGGTTTGCATGTAGGCGAGCTGGAGGGTATTGGAACGGTGGTGTTCGGCTACGAGGTATGTTCGAATAGATGGCTTGGTCGGCATGGAAGGCCGTCAGAGGCACGGAGGAACGACAGCGTTCGGGTCAGGCTGAACTGAGTGAGTAGGGCTGTCAAGGCGCTTAAGGAGGTTGATCTCGGGCTACTACTCAGGTGGGGTGACGGTTGAGGGCAGAGGTCGCATGGTGGAGCTGTGTTGTGACGGAAGTGAGGCGGCGGTCAGGTGGAAAATTTGGGGAGGTTCGGTTGTGGGAAAGTATGGGTCAAGTCCGGTGGGAAGGGAGGTTTGCATTTTACTATTTGGGTGTCGGAGGTGGGAAGATGGAAGGCGACGCGTAATGTAGCTTCGGTGATGGTGGCGGATGGATGTTGTGGCGGCTGATTCGAGCTGTGATGGTTTAGAAAGAAAGAATGAAGGGTAGAACAAAGGTAAGGAAAATGGATGGCATGTTAAACTTAATTATAAAAGAAATTTTATTGTATATTTTTTTCAAACCACAGCACAGAGGAACCAACAAATACAGAATGAAAATGAACCAGCAAATATTGAATATAGTGGGATAGCCACAAGTCAAGAGTTGCTTTTCTTGGAATTTTAAAAGCCGGTGACCATTTAGTTTCACATGGTGGATAAATGGAAGGACACAGGGAATCCAAATGGTCTAAAATGGCTGCTGATATGGCTAATCATTTCGCAGATTTTGCTACGTACCGGATGCCAAACACACAAATGAACATACTACATAGATTAGCCAGACGAGACGGGTAGAATGATACATAGATATGAGCGATACGATCATCCTATCAAAAGTCGATATTCGCTGCCAAAACTGCTGCTAAATCCCTGAAAGTAAAATAAATAGAGCTAGAGCAGTCGAAATTTGACGAAACGAAAAACAGTGTCTCGCTCAGAAAAGGATTTACAATTTTACTATGTAAAAATATTCAAATTCCGTTAATATTTATTTTCATCAAATTAACCAATTTTAAATTGAAATCGAAAATTACACAGCAGAACTAACATTTATATTTTATGATAAATATGCAATTTCATGAAAATTTTGTTAATTACAGTATAAAAATCATTAAAATTTCCAAGTCGTTACAAGTGGCCTTTTCCTTCCTTTGCGGATTTTCCATGTATAACAATCATAGTAACCAATGGTTGTACGTACAAAGATTCGTACACCACCGTACATCTCGTATTGCTACACTACTACGTATCCGATGACTTTTTGTACCCGGACTCATATGCCACTTTATGATAAAATATCGAGGGCCCATACACTACTGGCCTCTATGCAACAGATACACTTTTCTTTTCGTATCCTCTATAATAGATAGCCCGAAATATATGTCTTATGGACCATATAATTACCCGTATCGTTACCGGGATATGAGGTTTGTAAGGCTACACTCATACTTTCCACATAGTCATGCTTTGCTTTTTTACAAAGCAAGCTTTGTCTTTCTAATAACAAGTTCTACTTTGAATGTCACATTTCCATTTCTAACAACATGCTATTGATTCCATTAATGTACAACCTCTGAGCTTGTATATCTCAGAGAAAAGCATTAAGAATTGAAGAGTTACCGCCTCCCCCACCAAGCAGATGAATGTTTTTGGAGACCAATGTACGTGGTTTTAGAAACGCAATATCAGACAATCAACCATACAAGTTGTCTTGGAATAGGACAAACCGAAGGCACTTCTCCTACTATATCCTATGGGGAATTACTCCTAGGATTAGTAGCGAGTAGTCCTTGCATCGAAGATTTTCATTACAGAGCGCTACTGCCACTATAGATATATAATATGAAATGTGGGGCTAGTGGCAAGCAACCTTTCATCATGAAGATCTTGGTCTTAAAATCATTGTCTTCAACATGTCTTCACTTCTAAACGTATACATTAGCTCGAAGTTGTTTTCGAATAGGAATCACTCAAATCCCAACTTTGGTTTCTTTGAACCAATCATTGATAAAAAGATGTCAATTATGTAAGTGATTATCAAACATCATCCAATTGATTAATCTTCCAGAGATATATTCTTTTCAACTACTCCATTTATCTTCTTAAGAGTATATGGAATCATTAAGCCTCATTTATCAAATTCGCTGGGAAATCAAACCATCTTAATCTTGAAATAATTTCCAAATCATTTTACCTTTTACTTAGGATTTTTTTTTCCAAATTATACATTTAAATCATAAGAAAGATATCTTATTTTCAAATCATTACTTTTAAACAGGTCGAAAACAATTTTATTTAATACATCGTTTGCTGTAAACCGAAACTAATTAGTATTGAGACGAAAAGAATCCATAGAAATTATACTAATTCTACTCGATGTTAATTTCCATTTCTAACTTTTACTATTTGTCGAATAATGGTGAAATTCCCTTTTAAATTTACATGGATCGTATGGGTTCCCTCTCCAGAATTTAACACCAAGTATAGGAAGATTATTTCTGTACAATCCAAGTCGTTTAAGTTTGGAAAATTTAATCTTTTGTACTTGTATTGTTTACGACATTTCGGCCTTATTTATCCCTCGCCCTGGAAAAAGGCCCGGTGAGCTAGGATACTGGTTGCTCCTAAACATCTCCTTAGTTTAAGCATCTCACATCTAGATCTCACGAATAGAATAATCCAGTCTACTCATCGGCTTTTAGAGCCAATATTAAATCACTTAATTATAACAGCTTTCCTTTAAATCATTTATTTAAACTCTTTAATATAATATAAAACCTCCATGTTATCATTGAAATAATTAATTATTTATTTGAAAACATTTATACAAGATGTGAGAAAGAATACTCCGGTCTAAAGCCATATTTCAAAAGTTACTAAAAGTGCAGCAAAAAGTGTTACGAATAGTGCTATAAAAACATATTTGATCAAAATGACTTTACGATGATTTATAAATTAATTTTCAATAACTCTAATATCTTTTAAAAGATTTCAAAACATTTATAGAATTTATTACACATTTTTGAAGAACTGAAAATATCCATTATAAGAATTTATCGCTTTGGTTTTCGAACTACCTAAGCGCAACTATTTTTAAAA
Organism: Allium cepa; assembly: GCA_030765085.1. Lineage (NCBI taxonomy): Eukaryota > Viridiplantae > Streptophyta > Magnoliopsida > Asparagales > Amaryllidaceae > Allium > Allium cepa. The sequence continues at coordinate 375,837,133 of CM060942.1, read as the reverse complement.
ATTAATTTGCTCATATTTCCAAATCTTCTACAAGAAATCTCGTTCCTTTTCTTTTGTTTAAAAAATATTATTATAAGTGTTTGGAAAATTCTTATTCCAAATAATTCTGACTTCGACTCCATTCTAAAAATGATTTGAACTTTACCGTGCGAAATCTTGGACTGCCGTTGCACGACACTCCTATTTTTGACTTAATTTTCATAAGTTGTCAAAATTTCTTCAAATTAAATTTTAATGTTTATAATAAATAATTATAAACCATTTTAAATCATTTATACTAATATTTTCCTTATTAAATCTCATATTCACTTTTAAGCTGTTTCATAACATTATATTATTATAATATTCATTATCAACCTTTTTATATTTCAAAACCATACACATATTTATATGGATTTATTTTCCATTAGTTAACCATGATTAATCACTTAATAATTTCTTATGATGATTTCTCATAATTTATCTTAACCAAGTTATCAGCCATACAACCAACCATATAATCAACTATATAGTCATCTAAATTATCAATTAATTTCAACCATGCATATTAATTTATCAATTAAACATTCATATCACTAACTAAATATATAATTTAATTAAGCAAGTGATCCCATGTTTATTCAAACCCAAACTTTCTACCAGCATTTAAACAAATCAAGACTTCTCCAAACCAATTCTCTCTACTCAAACATCACCTAAACAACTACGCCTCCCTTTGAAGTGCTCAGCCTTCCACCTCTTGCTCTAAGGCTCAAGGCCAAGCTGCACCACATTGCTTTTGCTCACGGCCAAGCTGCACCACCTAGCTTTAAGACTCTCTAATTCAATGTGCTCATGGATATCCCATTTTATCACCACTATCCCATGGCTATAGGGCAAAAGTCCATCTTTTTTACTCAAGATTGCTTACAACCAAGCCTTCTTATCCACCATGCAACCTACGTCCACCTACACCTTCCAAAACTCACAGCCATATGGCCATTAAAGGAGAGAAGAGAAGAAGTGCGAAGAAGAGTATAAGTGTGGAAAATATGGTACAGAAATGAAGTGAGGGTATGTATATGTATTTTTTATACGTGCATAAGACATATAAACAAGGTTGCAACAACTTTGAATAACTTTCGTCGGTCAAACCTTTGAATCTGAAACCAATTCTTGGTCACATTTTCACCTATTAATTAAATTACATATAAAGGTAAAAAAAATATGAAAATTAATTTCTCATCATTATGAATGAATTAAAACGATCGCATTTGAAATATAAAACCATAAAAATCCATATTAAATAATTGTTTACAAAAATGCTATCATATCATTCATGGATATTAATTTTCCTTATGATTTCAAATCAAATATATATTTTTATAAAACTATTATAAATGATTTATTATCACCATATAACTAAATAAAATGAATTATTATCATTTCAAAACAATCATTTTAATAACTTAAATAGTTATTAAATCGTTGAATCTGAATTTCAATTCATAAATTAACTATTAAATATGATGATATTAGTGATGATGTCATAAATATATTTTATTTCTAAAATAAAATAAATTACCTTATTTAATATTCTTCTTTAAATGAATATTTAAGTGAATGTATCCAGTTTCGTGCACGACTTCTGGCGATTGTAGGGTGGTTTATCGGTAAAACGATTTTCAGCCATTTTATCGATATTTTTCCAAATTATATATTTTCGTAAATACCTATTTAAAATACGATTAAAATTATTATTCATTGTTCAAAACATCACATTTTATGTTAAGAATACTTATATTTGAATATTTTAAAAATAAATAAAATTTATCAAAGTGCTTAATTTACCAGTCATTGTAGACTTCCTCCTTTAAAAGAATTTCATCCTCAAAATTTAACCAAAACAAAAACCCGGTAATACTTCCCCAAAATATTATTTTATAAACTAAATTCCATATGACATACACACATCATTTTTGTAGAATATTTGGTTTGATCTTCTATTAAAATCCACAACTTTTATTTTCGAACTAGTTTTGATCGCTCGATCCTCTATTGTGGACTCTGATCGGGCACCCTGATCAGAATTTTAGTCCTCTTGCATAGCTCTTAAGTAAGATAGAAAACCTAATAATCATAAATCCATACCAAACTTCACTCTCAAGAATCAAGTGATAGATCCTTTATTGGACCAGTGTAAACACCTCAACGTTCTGTACTCCAACCTTAGAACAAAATTTGTGTGACGTAATAATCTATGTACCTCATTTGTACTTATTGATATTCAATAATCTTTATGAAAACTTTTCATAAACTTTTATCTTTTAAAGACGCTTCCGTATATAATCACTGTAAATATTTATTTTCAAATATTTTTCTTAAAGGAAAACATTTCATCCCAAAGGAATCATTTCTATTTAAAAGATAATTTACCTTGTATTTTCCAAAATTATAGTCAACTTCTCTCATTATAATATATTCCTTTTTAACCAACCTTGATACTAAACTATCAATTAATGAATCAAAATTATCCTGTTACCTTAAGGAAAATTATATATCAAGCAACTCTAAAATAATACTAAGGAACTAGGTACTACCAATAGTATCTTATACCCTCTTAACAAGAAGGATAATACTTAAGAGAAGTATTTACCATCTGATCATATCTCTTGTCCGTTTTTAGTTATTTTCAAGCCAACCAAGCTAGTTATCTTTTGAGACTTACTTTTCGAATTTCTTATTATAAAATTGTTTCTAAAAATCCATTAGAGATTAATTTGTTTATAAAACCGTTTATAAATCCCTTCTATACAATCATCTTATATTAACTTACTTCATTTTAAAATTTTATAATTCTTTTCCAAAATGCCCAAAATTTAGTTTTCAAAATTTATATAATATATTTTTCATATCTATCTTTTACAAAATTATTTTATTTGTGCAAAACACATTTTTTACTACATGCTTATTTTATTATCTTATACAAATTCATTAACCATAACCCCATATTATTATCAAACATCTTATAGTCAAACCTTGAAACTTATTTCACAAAGTAGTTGCTTAATCAACAAATGACAATATTATCATTCCCTAAATCAGAAACTAACAAACTATAAATAACTACACAAATTTTTGAATGTTATTTCTTCATATATAAAATAAATTCTTAGGTAAAATTATTTCAGTTGCCCAATTTTTTTGAAATCAGTGTGTCGGTTTTCCTTGTATAAGTGTTCAGGAGTCTCTACTGGTAACATTGATCAGGCGCATCGATCAGAATCCATAAACCACTCGACAAATAAATCAACAAAAAATAATTTATAGTCACTAACAAATACGCGCTCATATATATATTCACATACACTCTTAACTCGTTCTAGGGTGCCTCTTGCTCTATTTATAAAGAATGACTCATTCTAGGGTATTACTAACCCTATCTATAATGAGTTTTACCCCATCAAAGCCTAGTTGTTCTCTAAAACATAAGCTCTGATACAAAATGCAACGAACATGATTTTTGGCCCTTGAAAATTGACACTAATATATCGACTGTATTGCGTGTCGAGCATCCAAGTGCCAGAAAAACCGATTGTTAAAGGGAAAATAAAATAAGGATGTAGTAGAATAGAACAAAAATATAATCTCGCACGAATGGAATAATCATGTATTATTAATCACAAAATATTTTACCTTAGAAAAATTTAAAATACATATATCAGAGTCTAACCTAAGCTAAGCTTGCGCAGTTATAAATCCTCTTTCCTTACAAATGCTAAAAATAACAAAATAAATGCAGCATAAAAATTGAATATGTTCATACATTAATAAAGGTCTCTAGCTCTTCTCTAGAAACTCCAAGCGTTCTTAGCTAAACCTGAAACTACTAGGATCTGACCCAAGTATTAAAAATACCAGGATAAGGCTTGGTAAAACAACATGAGTCATGATTTATAAACATATATGACGGTGCGATAGATCTCTATATTGTTAAGGTTAATACAAGCGGTCCATCGTCCGAATATAAACCTGAACAATGTGAACCAAATATCATCAACTCCCACCGGCCAACAATCGATAAGTATATCTAGATATAGAGTTGACAATACGTTGATGTGGGTTGGCTAAACCCCAGATTCTTAATCCTACCCTGTTTTCTTTCATTTTTGATGTGGAGGTTATGTTCGGCATCTTTCACACGAGTCTTCATTACTCGAACAGAACACGAATCCTCAAATGAATTCCATCATCTCGAACATATTACGAATCACTGCATGAATTTAAGAATCTCGAACCAATCTCTGGTCTCCACATAGAGTCTCCTTTGCAACCGCTGCCAAAACATACATTACAACAAAAAAAATATTTTACCGATGCCAAAATGGCGATGGCTTAGCGTCAAAAAGCCTGTTTCAGATGCTATGCCAATGCCATTTTTGGTGTCCGTGAACTAGCATGGAAAAAAAGTACCGACCCCTTTTCGATGCCATGTGTCATGCGTTTTCCGACACGTTTTCAATGCCTTTTCTTTAGCACCATTCCGATGTCTTTTTTTGATGCAATATCGAAGTCATTTTTTGAATTTTTTTTTTTGGATTTTTCCATGCCTTTCCAATGCCATTTCTAAGGCAATTTTATAGCATTTCTGTTGTATTTGTACCCATTAAACTCAATATAAAATACATCCATGTCAACAATGCCAAACATGCAATGAAACATATATCTCAATTAAATAAAATAATATCACCAACAATATTATAGAACAACAAAAAACAATGACATAATCAATGAAATATTTAGATAACACATAACATTCATAATATTATCCAACACAACTTAAACTAATGTCACATTAGCAAGTCCAAACAAAATCATATGTATACATCACAATGTTTGATGTAAAAATAATCGTAACAACATTTCAAGCAAAAAAATTCACCCATCTTTTGTATAGTCCTAGTCTCGGCTTTCTTTTCATCGGACCCCATTCGAAGAAGAAGATCTCTTAGCAACCACTTTCGACATTTGTGTATCAGTGTCTGTACACATAAGATTCAAACGTAATAGTCTATAGAATAAATATCCACAATTAATTGGTACCAAAGAAAAAATTACTTTATTTATTTGCTGATGAATACTTCGGTCTGTGTGAATATTTTATTTTGTATTAAACTACCGCATAATATTATAGGCAAGACTGTATGGAAACATCAAAAACAAAAGGCCAAAAAAATGAACAAAACCCACCAAAAATATTATTCCACCAATACATATATAGTTTTTCCTCACATCGCGATGTATTAGGGAATGGCGATGGCTCATCTGTCCTCGCGACCCGGTCAACGGTGGAGCAAATTGTACTCGATGACCTGATTGAAAATGGAGTCTATAAGAACCGCTATCATCGAGATGGCAATTAAAAAGCTTTAGGATAAGTTTTCAAGAGTTAAAAATGAAATGAAGAAATGAGATTAACTGCAATCATGATTAAGCTCTCAATTTTCAAATGGTTCCTCTATAATTGAAAGATTACTGGTTCAAGGCGGTGGTTAGGTTTTTTGGGTGATTTGGGGCAGAAGATTGTAATCAAATGAAAGTGGACTGGTTTTTGTTTTGGGATTGATATATTGTTTTTGGGAATATAGGGTTTGGGTTTGGGGGATGTATATGACCATGTGTAATGAAAGTCGGGAAATACTACAGTAGCATAGATATATTAGGGGATTGGCGACGAAAAATATCAAAGCCATTCCGACGACTTCTTTTATTTGAAAACTTTTATGAAATTTAAATCAAAAAATATATTTAGTTTTTTAAATATGATTTACTTGGAAATAAATAATTTTATATTATTAGAAGTGTTAGAGTATACGTAAATATTTCTGTAATAACCGGTCATTTCCAATAGAATTAGATACATAACTTTTATGTAAAGCAACAAGTTTGACTCAACAGACCCGTCTATAATACAAATTTTTGAAATTCAAACGTTGAGAATCGACATCACTGTCTAGGGTGCTAAGTATAATTTGAAAATTATATAATTTTTTTTACTAAAATTATATAATATATGTAAATAAGTATAGAAAAACAAATGAAGAAAGGGTTAAAAAAGATGCCAGAATAGCGTAAGGAAATACTGACACTTTCCAATGCCATTTATTTACACGACAAAAGTAACAAAGACATTGGAATGGCGATAGTATGTTCCGACGCGTTTTTGATGCCATTGTTATTTTTGTTCTTTAAATAAATGGCGTCGCAATGATGTCACTATTTTTCGATGCCTTTTCGATGCCATTTTCCTGTTTTACGACTTTCCGATGCCATTCCAATGCCCCGTCTTATTGGCGTTGGAAATTTTCATCGCTGTTTTGCATCTTTTCTACTAGTGATAGAACCCATATTCTAGTTTGAAGTGGTACCGGTAAGTAAAACACTTTTCATTCTCGAACTCTTCAAAATCAATCAATGAATTTCTTGTTAGCTCAATTTTGGTTCTTCCAAAAGTAAGTAAAACCTAGAGACGTTTTGCACCGATACTCCTCCCCAGAGATTCTCATTGGTATGAAATCGTGAAGCCTTTCGATATTATTACACTATAATTCCTATAAAGAAAAAATTATTAATATTCAAAAGGAAAGTTCCTTGGCTTGTAATATCGAGACCTATCTTCTGACTTTCAACGAGAGATCATGCAATCTGAGAGCATGAATAATATTGTCAACCAATGCCAAAATCATTATTCAGCCGAGACAAGAAGCCTGACTGAGAGCATTAGTTGTGGAAGCCTTAAAATAATTCAACAAATAACAGCAATCAATGGTCTAGATAGCCCAAGAAGAGACCAACGATCAAGATGAATGGAAGATATCTAAAAGCTATATGTAAAAGCATCACATCAGCAATCTGTGTCAAGTTACACTCAACTAGATAATGATAAGCGTTCAAATCAAGATTGCTCATGGAAAGCCAGATCATCAATCCAAAGAGAAGCATTCAACCAAAGGCATCACGGCTTATTGATTATAAATAGGCGGCAATCCTAAGGCATAAGGGATGCTGGAGCATAACAAATACTGATATAAAATCATAAGTGTACTTTACTATATTAGAACTTTATCAGAAAGTTCATTATGGCAAAAATGTTTAGATTCAATGTAATAAGCCTCTCGGCTATATAAGAGTGGCTAAATAAGGAAAGGACAATAGACATAGGGACTTCCGGCATGAACCACTATAGAAGTCTCAGTGTTATTTACTTTCTACGTTTTACTCTTTCAGAATTTGCAACTGTTACTTTATGGTTTAACACTTCACCTTCCAAGCTCAGCTAAACTACATTTCTATAGTCACCTTGTGGACTCAATACTCCCATTTAACTTTTGGAGCTTTGTCTTCGGTTTGCAGGTTGTTGGTGCTAATGAAATCCTGCACTAACATTTTCAACACTAGAAGAAGAGCCCGAACCTCCTCATTTATCTTCCTTTAGGAGATCAAACAAGAGCCTTTCAACCAGCTATATCTAGTCCAAAAAAAAAGAGTCATCTTGGAACTAGTACTAAACCTTTGCAATCTACTTATTGAAGAGGACAAAAGCAAAAAATTTGTCACCCTTATTTCAAAGAAAGAATGTCTAAGAACTTTAGGCTTCTCATATTAGGTAGCTTTCAAAATACCTCCAAGAATCACTTCATGAATCAGTCCGGCTTCGAAAGATTATCAAATCCTCAAATGATGAAGTTAGGGACCGGTCCATCGAATGTTGAAATATGAGGACCTGGTCTTTCCAACAAGAGAGTCCCACTTGTTACCTTAGATGATGGGTTTCAAAAGAAGTTGAAGCATGATCTAGACATTTTCCTACTCAACCAAAGCTTGTCTTGGACATTCATGGAAACTCATGATGACCTCTCTTATTCTGATTATCCCCTACCATTAAAGAAAGAAAATCTGAAGAGTGAGAAGTGCCGCACTTACCACTTGAGGAATGGACATGGATGGACAAATGCCAAAAGCTCTGTTACGCGATCGAAAAATTCATACAAAAAGGGAAGTTAACTAAATTCATTAAGCATTAAATTGAATATCTTTTTTAGAATTATTCATTTCATTTTACTTTTATGAGTCAGAACTCCATGTAACCCTTGTCAAATGAATGCATAAGGTGTTTTCACAAAGATGAAGTTGCTAGAAGAATCCTTTTCATAAGTTAAATTCCCACAGATAAATAAAAGGCCACATTTCCATTAAACCGCTTATCTCGGTTATAACTTCAAAAGTTTCAACTCCAAAGGATAAAGCCACCTCATAATTCCAAATCTCTAAAAGTTAAATCAGTGGGCCTCGTTACATCCATCTTTTACATAACCCTATCCCGAGTTCTGATCCTAAGGGAATATTCAAATCTCAGTATTCATGATCACCCTTTTATTTTGTTTTCTCCCCTCGAGAACTTTTCCATATCACACTTGCATTTAGAATTTAAAAACTGAAATTCCCTATTCATACTTGCATTTATAATTTAAGGACCAAAATCCTTCAAATAATCTGACGAGATTAATGACAAATTTCACTGAAATTCTTCCACTAGTCTAACGAGATTAATGGGAACTTCCATTAACCTAACGAGATTAATAGGAAATTTCACTTTTTCTCAAACATATATACACACATACATACCTATACATGTATATCAATCGTCTCCTTTTATTCAAACTAAAGTAAATAATTTCCATTGAATAATGTGTTTTGTAAGCTATATAATTGCAAAGCCTTTCACAAAATACCCTTCAAAACACTTTACTTACGAAATTTATGCTTTCCTTTACCAAATGATAGCTCACATTCCATATGGAGATGTTTACAAAGTATTGGAAGAGAAATGGTTTGTGAATATACTTATACCACCGAGATAAGTATATGAATATTTTTCAAGTATTGAAAAGAGTAGAGAGGGTTTGTGAATAGATCTTTCGGAAAAAGGCATTTTAATATGAATATTTGAAAGGTTGTTTTAATTAATGAGAGGATTAAGTAAAGAGGCTTAGTGGTTGCTTATGTGCTTAACAATGCTTGGTTAAATCTTCGATGGGATTTGTTTGTTGGTTTAATAGTTAAATAACTGACTATCGAATCTTGGCCATTTCTGAAACTATCGATTGTTGGTTTGGAGAGACCAAGATCAAATAAGCATGAATTATCCAAATACCACTTCGAACCACCATAAGTGTTCAAACTAGGACATCTTGAAGATGATTGAAGATAGATTTATTTAAAGTGCAACGGCTACTTGCTACTACTCTCGATGATGATTCCAAATGGATGTAGTGTAAGTAGTGCCTTTGGTTTGTTCATACCTAGAACAACTTGTATGGTTAATGTTGGCATTGCATTATTTCTTAGAGGGTAGTGTTAGCATTCCTAGTGGGATTTACTATAAATGTAAAATTAGCCTCAGACTCACACCCGGTAATGACAAAAACATGAGATATGATGCAAGGGCATGTAATTCGCTACCATTAGGGTATGGTCATCACCCGAACTTGATCGATATTGACCCATTTATATATGCTAGTGACTAGTACATTTGTTTTCCTACAACCATGATGATGACATATTCAGTACTATCCAAGAAGGGGTAGGCAGTTCTTGCCATGCAGGGGGTCCAAATGAGGCCCTCGGAACATTTTTCTAGAGGTGTGCTGTAGCAGGTGGTAACCCAGTAGCCATGCCATTGTGTGGAATCCATTTTGGTAACGACCAGTATTTCGGTAATTCGAAATGATAGATTTTTGTTTATATTAACATTTAAAGGGCTTTAAAACTTAAGTTAATATGTTGAATATAATAAATAATAATAGAGAAAGTATTTATTTTATAGTTACATAATTAAAAGGTATAAATTTGGATTTTAGAACAAATCGGCAAAAGTTAAGTTATGTTAAAAGTAAATAAATTCTTAAATAAATATGTTTAAGTATTTTCTTAAAACGATAAATCTTACGAAAAACATATAATAAAGATAATAAAAGTATATTAAAATATTTAAAAGAATATTTATAATTGTTTTACAAAAATATCCAAATTTCGTCGTAATTTGTCAATTTTACATACAATGTAAAATTGGAGATTTTGATGTTATTTAAATAAGATTTTAAAATATGAATAGACAAGTTTTAATTTATTTAAAATAAGTAAAAAGTTCAATTTTAAGTTCGGTTTACTTAAATATATATTTTAACAAAGACGTCAAATTTTGACTGTAAAATTTGTCAAAAAAGCATCGTTTTCCACCAAAACAAGTTGTCGTTAAATTGTTGCAACATGATATATTTCCTAACACATATATGAATTTAACAAACTATGTTACATGTTCCATTTAATATATAAAAACAAATACACTTTGAAAAATCAAAATTAACAAATAATTCAAAAAGCAAGATGATTTGACATAAACCTATAAACAAATCTATACTAAATAACATCATTACTAAACCATCTCTTCCAATTAATGCCAAGTCTTGTCTTGTATGGAAATTAAGAAAATGAATAAGTAATGTTTTAAAACTTAAAAAAAAGAGGCAAAATCATTACTTATGGTTTAAAAGTCAAAAAAGTAGTGAAGGCATTGTAGTCATTTGGCAAGAAACTACGTGTATAAATAAGCATGCATATCTTCGCTTTCTTACCATAAATTAATTTTCCATCCTTTGCATTTCCTCCTTCTTCCTCTATTTCCATGGCTTTCCACCTCTCCATTCTCTTCCACCATTTCCACCAAGCTCCACCACCATCTAAACCCCCATCCACCTCGGCCAAATACACCTCCGCCCATACCCGAGCCCAAACTCCAACTATACCTTCCCCTAAGGACCTATCCAAGGCCGAACTTCCACACTCCTCCATTATAAAAAAAGAAAAGGAAAAGAAAAGATAAAAAAGAGAAGGAAAGGAAAACGACAAAATTCGAGTCATTCGAAAAATAACATGTTAGTTTGTTAGCCGTAAATTACACAATTTGATAAACCCATTTAAATGGTTTAGAAGAGATTTGAATTGGAAAATATGATTTTTCTAATTTTAAGAAAGCTGTTTAAATCAAATTAGCTTATATAGCACTTTCCATAGCACTTTTACGCTGCGAATTCTATTATTTTTTGAATATGAGTTTAAACATAATGATTTTTCCTAAAACCAGTTGTGAATGTTTTTAAAAGGAAAATTAAGCATTTAAAAGATAATTTGTAATCTTTATAATCAATTCCAAAATAAAGCTGATAACCAAGTATGCGGAAATGACTAGTACATTTGTCCTACGTGTGATATCTGGGAAGATAAAACAAGGTATTTAACTAAGGTTAGGGATGGAGCAACCAGTGCCCTAAACTTAGCTGGCTTATGTTTTATTTTCTTAGGCGAGGGGTTGAACAAATCGAAAGGAATTCCCAGATCCTCTAAAAATAGATTTTATAATTCCAAAATAAAAGAAGATTAGTACTATCCAAAGAAAAAGGAATGAATTATTTAAGACAAAAGAAAGAGATATTGAAATCATCCAAAAATAATTAAAGTGAAAAGAGACTTAATGATCCTGAATACACAAATTCACTTTTTATCGATAATTGATTTCGAAGGAACCGAGGTCGGATTTGGGTGATTCCTATCCGAAAACCACTCCGAACCATTTTACATGTTCGAAGAATGAAGATGTTTGAAGGCGGAGATATCGAGATGAATAACGATGAAGGACACTAGTTGATTAATTGGAGATAAACTTGTGATTCCCTATATTGTAGCAGTGGTCTCTTTGTTATGAAAAACCTCAAAACCACAAGGACTGCACGCCAAGTAATGGTCGAGGAAAGTACCTTTGGTTTCATTAGGTCTCAGAACGAACTTTTATCGAAGAAGGCTTACCTTGCATTCCAAATCATAAAGAGTGATCTTTATAAATATATATTAGTCTGTGGCCGAGAAGACACCTTCTCTTAGTTTAACACCCTTTCTTGAGAAATACAAGCTCAGGAAGTTATACAGTTACGGAAATCAGTCGTGTGAATGTGGAATGACAATATGACATTCAAAGTGAAAGAAGATGTGCTATGTGAAAAGTTAATCGTTGCCTCGAGCCTCAACAACCGAAAATGACCGAAACAGGGTTAGATGCGGCAAGGCTAAGTGAGTCATTTTCAATTAGGGTATGATCATCCCCTTTTAGATATATTTCTTCCCTCTATAACATTTGGGATGTGAATTAATTTGGTTTGTATGCTAGAGCCGCTAGGTTAATGGTAGGTAATGACCGAGGGATGATTTATTCGGTGCTATCCAGTTACAGAGATAGGCCGGTTTTGTGTTGGTAGAAGATCCTTTGTGATGGTCCTCGGTACATTCCTCTAGAGATGTACTTTCAGAAGGCATTCCTTTAGCCTAGTCATTTGTATGGAAATCCATTCTCTAATAAGAACCTACAGTTTTGTTTGGAGAGCCTAATATGCCGAAATTTAATAATGGTAACAATTTCGGCTAAGATTAATAAGTTTATTTACAAATATTTTCAAAGAGATGTCATTAGAAATAATATCAAATATTTTGATGCAAAAGTGTTTTAGTTATCATAAGACAAAACCCATCCTTGTTTATGTGTGGATGTGATCTTATGAGATACTCTTTCTTTTCAAAGGATTTTACTTAAAGGCTGATATATGACATTTTCATTTATTATTGAGTTTTTCTCATGCTGGTTTATCACGCTTGAACCAGGTATTGAAAATACTCGGGTCAGTTCCGAGTTGTTTCAGGTTTAGTCGAAGATTGTCGGAGTTTCCAAAGGAGAGCTAGAGATATTCATCTACATATGGACATATTCTATTATCCACTGTCATCTGTCTGTTTTTTTGATGTTTGTCAGCAATTGTAAGGAATTGTTTATAACTGTCCAAGCTGAATTTAGGTTAGACTCTGATATATTTAAAAGTTTTCCATTGTAAAGATATTTGTTCAATATTAGATATTATTCCATTTGTGTGAGATTCAGTTCTGTCTTATTTTCTTTTACCCTTCATGTTCCGTCTTTTCGTTCAATTTGAGTTAGACATGTGTGGTTTATTGTCAGCTTAAAGGGTACGAAAAAATAGGCCATCACATTTGGTATCACAGCTGAAAGCTAAGTGAGAAACTTGGCTTTGGCTGGGTAAAGACTCATGAGAGATAGGATTAGTAATATCCTAAGATGAGTAACTCATTAGAAATAGGGTTAGTAACACACTACATTGTGTTAAGAGAGCACTATATATATATATATATATATATAAGTGCGTATTTGTTAATTTTATAAAAATGGTTTTGTTTAAAAAGATGGTAAATGAATTTTTTTACCTTAGGTTTATATTTTAAATATTAAGGGGGGCATTATTATTTTTGGGTTAGAAATTAAGGATTGTTTGTAATTTAGCTTAGTAAAACTAAAATATGAATATCTTGTGATTATAATTGCACAATTTAACTATAGAGATAAGAATCAACTAATTGAAAGCTAGTATTTAGAACTTTAATCATATACCCTTAGACAATTGGTTATTAAAAAATAATGATTTAATGATCATCAAAATGGATGGATTCGAAAGCTAAGCACATATATCTTGTGAAGTAAAATTCATGATTGACTATAAGATATTTGATAATAATATTGAAGCTAGAAGTGTAATTAGAGGAAGTAAAAAAGAAAATGCATACTTAGCAAAATTCTTATCAATAAGATAGAAAAAGATAAGCCGAAATTGAGACTTTGGGAAAATATAAATAAAGAATAATTTTTAAACATATAAAGGAGATAAGATAATTTTAAATTTAGATACTTTCATTAGGTTAGAATCAAAATGAAATTTAGGAATAAGAGACATAAGAAATATCATCCTAATGTAAAACTTTGAATTAATTATACATTTAGGGTAACATTTGTGATTCAAAATGAAGTAAGATTAGAGTTGATAAGTTAGAAATGTTAAAGAAAAAAGGAAATAGTTTTGAATAATATGGATAGTAAGTTGATTATTGGATGAAAATTATTAAATAACAAATACCATGTGAATTAAGTTTCGCAATTTGACTATAAGGTATTTGATGGATTTAAAGTTAAGAAATTTGATTTAGAAAATGGATAGGTAAATAAGTTAAGTAGATAATCATAGAATTAGTAAGAAAAAGATGTACTCTTAGTAAAGTTGTCTTATTTATATATGGATTAGATAAATAATATTAGCTAAATTAAGACCATAGGTAAATAAAACTAACGATTAAGTTTTATAACTTATTAGTTTGAGATAACAGTAGAATTCCACATTTGTTAAACGCCTTAATTGAAGTAATAATGGTTTGAAGCTTGGGGATATGTATATATATTCTTTGGAAGTAAAGGTATATTATACAAGTTTAAATCATATTTGTATGCTTAAGTAATAATGGGTTTATGAAAAAGTAAATGGTCATGAAGTAAACTTGGATTAATAAGAAATACATTAGGTAAAAATGAATGTGAGTAAATACATAAGTTATGAGTAGATCATTTCAGCACTTAAATTTTTGATCAAAGATTTGAGTACAGAATTTTGAGGTATTTATACAGCCCGAAAAAGAGTTTATCTCTCGATAGCCGATGGCGAACATTGATGAGGGTTTGTGATTATGTACTAAAGTTTTCTATCATAGATGGAAGCTATGCAAGGAAAGAAAGGGCTTGTGATCAAGAAGCCTGATCAAAGTCTGCACTAGAAAATTGGAGGATCGATACTAGTCCGGAAGTAAAGTTGTGGTTCAAATAATAGATTGAATCAAAGATCACATACAGTATGGTGTTTTGGGTCAATCTATATAGTAGTTGGATAGTTATCTTAAATAGTGGACAGTATGATATAGGGGCTAGACTTATGTCTTGATATGTATGTATATATATAGACGTCAGGTATAGTACCTACTCAGGTCAGGGGATGTGTTATGTGGATGTATTGATTTATGATGATTTAGTATCGGTTTGGTTGTTTTTGGATGTATAGTCTTGTTGGGTTGTTATATATATTATCTTAAGTGTGCAGAGTGTAATAGGATGTGGAGATAGAAGTCCAACTTGATGTATGTATATGTAACCTTAAGTATATGGTAAGTACTCAGGTTAATGAGGGGAATCACTGTATGTATGTTTGGTATCATTTGTTTTAGTTTTGTTATGGTAGACCTTCTTTGTATATGTATGCATTTCCCTCCTATCACACTATAAAAAAGCCAGGATGTTTGAGGATACAAGTATGAGATAGGTTCCTTTATCTAACTTTCATTTCGAGGACGAAATGCTTTTAAGTAGGGAAGAATGCAACGATCAGTAATTTTGCTACTTTAAAATGATAGATTTTTGTTTGTTTTAAAATTTAAAGTGGTTTAAAACTTGATTTAATATGTTTCATATAATAAATAATAATAGATAAATTAATTGTTCTTATGGTTAAATAATTAAAAAGTATAAATTTGGATTTTAGAACAAATCAGCAAAAGTTAAGTTTTGTTAAAAATAAATAAATGGTTAAATAAATATGTTTAAATATTAATTTAAAAAGATAAACCTTAATAAAAACATCTAATAAAGATAATAAAAGTATGTTTAAAGATTTAAAAGAATATTAATAATCATTTTATGAAAATATCTAAATTTGGTCGCATTTTGTCAATTTTACATACACTATAAAATTAGAGATTTTGATGTTATTTAAATTTGATTTTATAATATGAACATACATGTTTTAATTTTTTCAAAATAAGTGAAAAATTCATTTTTAAGTTTGGTTATTTGAATATATATTTTAACAAAAACGTCAAATTTGTCCACAAAAGCACACCATTTTGCATCAAAACAAGTTGTCGTTAAGTTGTCTCAACATGACATGTTTCCTAACACATATATGAACTTAACAAACTATTTTACATGTTCCATTTAATATATGAAAACAATTGCACTTTGAAAAGTCAAAATTAACAAATAATTCAAAAAGTAACATGATTTGACATAAAGCTACAAAAAAAATCTATACTAAACAACATCATTACTAAACCATCTCTTCCCATTAATGCCAAGTATTATCTTGTATGGAAATTAAGCCAATGAATAATTGAATGTTTTAAAACTTAAGAAAAAGAGGCAAAATCATTACTTAAGGACTTAAGATCACATCCAACCTTCTCTTCTCATTAATATACATCCTTTCTCATCTTGGAAAAAGTATTTAAGTACGGTTTAAAAGTCAAAAAAGTAGTGAAGGATATTGTAGTCATTTTTCAAGAAACTACATGTATAAATAAGCATGCATATCTTCACTTTCTTACCACAAAATCATTCTCATTCCATTTCATTTCCTCCTTCTTTGTAACGACCCGTAATTTTCTATGTTTAAGATCGTTAATTTAATATGATTTTGGTAATTAAATTTGTTAACGAATTAATAAAGGGAATGAAATGTAAGAGTGTTAATGCAAGTTAATAAATAACTAATTTATTGCTATCCCAATTGATTGAACAATTGTAAGGCTATAATTGATTGTAAATAGTAAATTAGAAAATAAATTCAAAGTTATATTAATTTATGAAATAATACGTAATAAACTATAATTTGGAAAAATCAATGTAGATGAGTAATTATCAATGATTGTTAGTTGATAATGAAGTATGAATGAGATTAAATTAGGTAAATAGTAATATTTGTTTACCCATTTATTTAATCTATTGAATTAGATCTAAATCCATGGTAACTAAACGTAAATAAATACTATGTTAATCTGAATTTAGTTGATGACTGGAAAACATTAGGGAAATTGGATATATAGTAATGTTAAATTTAACCATAAGATAATGATTTACTGAACAAAAAGAATGGGAATCAAGATTTATTAATTTAAAATTTAATAAATTGGATTAATTGAAATTAAATGAAATTTAATATTTAAATATCACGTAAATAGGAATTAAGATGAAATTGGAAAATATTACCAAGATATAAACAAATGTTAATTATATTTTTATTGTAATAAGACACTTGAATAACAAGGTTTAAAATTTAATAAATGGATTTTTGGAATTTTAAATTTATAAATTTCCGAATTTAATGAAATTGAAATTTAACGTTGGAATTGATGAATGAATCAACGTTACATTGACATCTAAATTTGTTTAAATTATTGTAAATGATTAAGAAATAAAAAATGATGGAATTTGTGAGATATTAAATTTGAAACGAAAAAAGGGTGATTTAATTAATTAAATATTAATTTAATTTAATAATGTGAAATATAGCCATTTTGGCCACTGACTCGGATTTCGACGAAATCAATTTCATCTGATCCGTAACGGTAAATTACTGTAGGATTTCAAGTTTCGTAACGATCGAACTTATCGTTTGATCGTACTAACTCGAAATGCCAAGAAATCAATTAAATTGGAATCAATTGAAATCAATTTGAAATAAGCTGATTTTAACGTAACTTCTTAATATAATGGAATTTGAACTTGAAACCTGTTCCATTTATTTTAAAATTATCAAAAACATCTAATTTGATATATGTGTTGATCCATTTCCGTTCCGGAGGCAGAACGGGCTTTTCAGGTCGTTTATCGTTCCAACCCGAATCAAATCCGATCCGTTATTTCTATTTTCTAACCTACCAATAAATATATCGTTATAAACCCTAGCCACTCCTCATATTCATTTGTCTGTATGTACAATTCCATTAGCTCCTCTTCTTCTCAGTGGCAGACAAACCCTAATTCCTAATTGCAATTTCAAACCAAATTCAGATCCTAAAATTAAAACTCCTCCATTCCAAACAAATTATATATCGATTTGAAGCTCTCGACGAGCGCAAGTCAATTCTGCTGTCTGTTTTTCGATTTGGATTTCTATGTGACCAGAAACTGGTGATTTCTTTTCGACCGTTCAAATTAGAAGTTGATCGACTTCGAGGATTCAGAAATCAATTGAGTGGTTTTCTGGAACTCGCTCCACGGAGCAGATCGGTGGTGGTCGCCTGGTTTGGATGCGCGTAGGGTATTCGATTTATTTCGATTAGGGTTTTGTGCATACGGCGGCTGGGTGTGGTAGAGCATCGAACGGCGTGGACCAGGGGTTGTCACGGAGATCGCGACTGTGCCGTAGAGGTGAAGGCAAGCGTGCCTTGAACTTCAAGGCTTGGCCGATCATCTATAGGCAGTGTGATCGTTCACTTGGTTGGTGTGAGCGACGGCTTCTGGCGTGTCGGGAACGAGCTATATCTAAGATTTTGAGAGAGGAAATGGTGACGTGGCAAAAATGAGTTTGGACGGATTCTGAAACTGTTTGAATTTTGGGTTTAAATTGGATTTAAATTCAATCTAAATTCAAAAGGTGAGTGTTTTAATGCACTCACAACTTCTAAAGTTTCTTATGTTTGTTAAATTTAATTCATTATGTGACTAGGAATTTACTTATAAATGTTTGGTATATTTTTAATCATCATCTCAGTTAAATTGAATTTATTTGAATAAATTGTTATTTAATTTATTATTGCATATAAACTGCCAGTTTAATAACTGTTATTTATTATCAGTTTCTATATTGTTATTTATGGACGGTTTTGGATGATGATTGTGATAGATGCTGATTGTTGATATTAGTTGAATGGATGATAGTTTACATCGTTATAAATTGCAAGTTCGTTATGGATTATTATTAATTCGGGATTGCGGTTTGAAATGACATACAACCATAAAATATAGAATTGCGGATTGAGATGACAAACATCCGTATCACTTGACCATAGGATAGACAAATATATACAGACACCGTGGTCTATATGTATAAAATACTTTTGAAATGATTTTTATGGTTTTGTAAAGAAATATATGGTTTTATATAAATATTGATTTTAGATATTATATAAATGTTATTTTATTCTCGATTTTTAAGCTATGTATAAATTTGTTTTAATACAGAATAAGCTTAATAATAAGTTTGATTTTTATTGAAGATAACATGGTTAAGTATTTAAATTTTATTTTAATATAGAGTTTATAATGACTTAAATAAATTAAGGGTGGAAGTTAAATTTGAAATTTATTAGAAATTGAATTTATTTAAGAATTAAACTCAAATAAGTTTGATGTGAAATTTATTAAATTTGAAAATTTAAAAGGTATGATTTTTATAGCTTGATTATGGGTTCAGGTGAATTAATTGAATATTTCAAGTATAAAAAAATTAAAGGAAAATATTTAGTTATTTGTAATTTGGGTTTTATTTCAATGATAATGGATTTATTAAGTAAAATATTTCAAAACTAAATAGTAGAAATTTGAATTTGATGTATGTAACGACCCGTAAATTTTAATAGTTTTTAATTGGTTTTATAACGTGTCTAATTTGGATTTTGAGAAATTTTAATAATAATATTTTGAAATAAAGTTTTAATATTTGGTTTACGTATAATTAAATATAGCAAATGGTAAATTTTCAATTAATGTATGAAAGTTTATTTATTTTGTGAAATTCTATTAAATTCAGGCTGACTTGCTAATGATATGTAATCTAAATTTTAATAAAAGGATCTGCAACATCGTAGTTGTAAATTATGAATGTTATTGTTTATAATCATACATGTAACTCTAATGATACGATTTTAATAACAAATTCCATGTTCAAGATATGGATTTCATAATAGTATTTTCTTAATATCCTTAGCTTTCAACAACAATCAATTAGCGACCTTAATCTTAATAGGATTTGAAAATCATCAACATTCAGATAAGTCAAATGATATTCTAAATGTTAATAATAATCTTGAAAAAAAAAATTTATCAGAAGAACATTTTAAGTAGACATAAATTTTTATGGGATTATGTTAATATGTATTCAGTAGGCATATGCTAATAACCGCTCAAACAAGAGATAATCACTAACACACAGTGTTAATTGTTAAAAACTCAAGCTATCTATATTTATCACGCAAAAATGCAAAATCATAAAGGTCATTAGTGAAATTATGCAATCTTAACATGTGCGTAGAAGGCACATGCTGATATTTTCCGATTTTGTGCATTGCACTAAGAATTATTGGATCCTATTCATCGTTAATTTGCTACCATTTCACGACTTTGACCACCACCTTAATTTGTTGAATGCCACGAATGCCAAAATGATGAATGATGTTGCAAGTCAGAAGAAAATGCATGCTCCTATATGCGTTTTTGCGTTAAATGACATTAGATGCCAACAATATTATTATGCATTTTTATTATCTTAATTCTTTTATCAATTAACCTCTCCACTTTTCTTTCCAATCTGATTTATAACCTGCCTATTTACTTTTCTTACCATATTTATTATTTTCTAGAATCTAGCCGTTTCAAAATTCCCTTTTTCAGCATTTGATGTGTCTTCTCTAAATCTAAGCGGAAAATCTAGCTTACCCCTTTTATTCATTTACATTTTTTTCTGTTTCAAATTTCATCGTGACTGACACGCAACCCTACTTTAATCACTGCGTCAATCAAGCATCCATCTATTAACTTTCATTTATTTTATATTTATTGCCACCGTTATAAATTTGAAAGATCACTTGCTTCCCTTGTCTCCCAGATTTCACGTCTCTGTGCCTATCCTTTTGAGTTTCTTACTTTTATATTCTATTATTTGCCTAAACGTGCATTTTGACTGTTGCCATCCCCGTATTTATTTCTTTCCTTTTTGAAATTAAAACGTATACGTTTTACATTTATTTATTTCTAAACCATTCATTGCCTTTCCTTTAAATCAATCCATTCTCTTCTTATTTGTTTTAATTAATTTCCTCTTTTCACCAACACTCAATCTTTATACATATTTATTTTAATTCATTTTCTCTATACATGTGCATTCAATCTTTATACATATTTGTTTTAATTTATTTTCTCTTTTCACCAGCATTCAATGTTTATATACATATTTGTTTCATTTTATTTCCTCTGTTCACCAGCATTTAATCTTTATATATTTGTTTTAATTTATTTCCTCTTTCTTTTTTTTACTTCTCCTTAATTTATAGGAATAAATTCTTAAATTTCCTCTAGCCATTACTATCTTTATTTCTTGCCACTTTAAACAAAATTTCTTTCCACTTTATCAATGTGAGGCTTCTCTTATAAATACCAATCACTCGTACATACCCTACTCCATATCAATAGACCTTCATCTCCTCTCTTGCGTGTGAAGCTTCTTCTATAGGTAAATGGCTGCACTAATTTTTTTTTCTTCTTATTTCTTTTCTTTTTCTTCTTCTTTTTCATCCTTTTCTTTTGTTTTATTATTGTTTATATTGCTTTTTCTTTTCCTTTATTTTAAGCATAACATGCTTCAAGTATATATTTTACATTATAAGTATGTTTATATAGTGCAGCGCAAGTATACATTAAATTTAAAGTTATAAACATTTGCATTTGTTCTATGGTTAGCTTTATATGAGTATTTATTGAAATTTGTATAGTCTGACTTTTGAATATACATTGGGTTATTTCATACGGTTTATATGTAATATAAGATGTTTAGCAGTCTGCATATATGTTACATATGTAAGATTTTTATATTAAAAAAAAAGAAAGGTGTTAATTTTATATTGTATTGTTTATAAAATGGTGTTAATTTTATAATATATATATTATGGGACAGTATACATTTATAAACATATTAATATACAGTAAGTTATAAAACATAAGTTTGATATATAGGTAGAGTTTGCATGGGTTTAACTTTTCCTTCTGTTGTTTAAAATATAGTTGTAGAGTTATAAAATTTTGGGGAGAATATATAGTATAATATATTTTAAGTTAGTTTGTGTGTCTATCCAGAGATGAATTATTATACAAATACAGTTTTATAAGATCTAAGATCCGTTGTTTTAAAATGTAAGTTTATACTAGTGATTATATGGGTTAAAATTTGACATTGATATTTTTAAGATGATAAAGAAAGTTTAATGTAAGTGTTAACATGTAAGAAATGCCTGAAACCTGTTTTAATATTAAAGAAAATACTGGAATTTAAATTGTTAAATTAAGTTGGAGTTGTGCTCTCGCCCTTCTCTTTCTTATAAATATTTTGCAAAAGGTAAATTTCTATCAAGTATAAGGTGTGTAGTGTTTCAGCAAATCAAGGAAAGTCGATATTGGTCTTAACAATAATAATGTGGAATGTTGACTTTAATGTTGATTTAAATATGATTACAAAAAAATTATGTTAATATTGGTTTTAAACATAGTTTTGCAGTTTTCTATTATTTGCATTTTTTTGAAAACGTATGTATGTATATGTAATTTTAATGCGTTTCAAAACTAATATTGGTTAAGAGAGTAATATAATAGAATAATATTTGTATTTCATTTCGGTCTACGTAAAGTAGTTTCTGATCTATTTTCATCGATCTCTATTTATCAGTTGTCCATCGTATTCGTGCCAATCTTGCTTCGCTTTGAAAATTTTGTTTGGATTTGTTCGATGTCTAGATCGTGATCCAGCATAGCTCAATTCTTTGTCCAATCTATCTAGCCTCGAAATGTGAGCAATCACTCACGATTTAACATTCTTATATTTATCAAATTTGATTTCAATTGAAACGACAATTGAAATATGTTGTTATTAGTTATTTAAATTGTTTATATGCTATTATTTGTAACTGTTCACCTGTGGGATATGACACCATATCCTGTTGTTTATATTATACTGTTATTGATGATATATGCCTGTTATATTATTATTATATGTTATCACTCTGCAAGTTCCCTGTAGTTTAGAATTCACTATGGGTTGAAATGATACATACCCGAATGGACTTTAAAATAGCAGAATTTCGTTATGAGTTGAAATGATAGACCCAAGCGATTTTCATTTAATTGAATTTGGGATTACGGGTTGAAATGATATCCACCCGTATATATTTAGTGTACGGTTTGAAATGATAAATAACCGTAGCACTTGACCATATGATAGGAAATATATACAAACACCGTTGGTCCATATATATAAAAATATTTTGAAATAAATTCATTGTTTTGGAAAGAAATATATGATCTTAATAAATATTAATTCTTAAATTATTATATATAAAGGGTAATGACATATATATATGGATTTAATAATGTTTAATTCAATTAAGATTGATTTAATACATAAATTATGTTAATTATTTAGGTAAATTATAGTTCAGATAGATTTTTGCAATAATTGGGATAAATTAAGATTGGGAGATAAATTTGAGTTTATTAAAAATGGTATTTAAATAAGGATTTATTTTATTAAATCAATTTGAAATTTTGAATGGGAAATTTAAGGGTATGATTTTGTAACTGGATTTTTGATGTAAGTGATTTAATGAATATTTCACGTTTAAATATATTAAAGAAAATATTGAGTAAAATGTAATTAAGGTTACTTAAATGATATTGAATCTAATAAGGGAGTATTTCAAGTCTAAATAATAATGAGGTTAAATCGAGATCTATATGGAACTGTTATATTGAACTTTTAAATATTAAAGCCTTGAACTATATTGGAATTTAAATGGTTTATTTTGAGATTCGGATCTGTATTTGAAATAAATATAGTCGAATTCGTTATTTAGAAACTAAATTGAATTTAAATTGATAAATTAAGATTGGATTTAATTTGAATAGGAAGGTCGGGTTGATGTTGAAACAATTGGTTAAGTTGAGAAAATTGAAAATACTTTACTCTATAAATTATTTAATATATATATATATACACACACTATTTTGGGAAATATAGAGATATTTGAAGTGAAAATGATATTTGGTTTTGAAGTATAAATTAAGTTGAAAGGACTACGGTGTTATAGTGTATATTTCTACCTTGTAGATAGTTCTATGGACCCTTAGAGGATGGTTATACCAAACATCCTTTAAGTTAATTGTATTTCAGTTGATATTTCACTTGAGTTGGATTTATTTAGATAAGAATGTTAATCCTGACTCGAGTGTTTTGTGTTTTGCTTTACACTCGGGTCAGACTGAGTGATACAGCATTTGAGACTCACCTTCGAAGTTGGAGTTTGCCTGAAGATCCAGGTATCTATCCTTTCAGTCATCTAGTTGATTGGTCCAGAGAAGTCTTTCGCACGTACTGGAGACTTCACTGTATCTGAGATATTCTATTGTACTTTATCTCTAACTCTGATTTTTTTATAGTAGCTTCATGAACTACTATCTATTTATTCCGCTGCGTATTTTTGTACTACTCTGTATCTGTGATTCTGTGTTTGATTTATTTACTGTATATGTTGGGTTTTGCCAAATTTTAATTAACAATCTGATATTTTTAGCAATTCAAGTCCGACATCTGCGGATGCAAATGGTTGAAAATAGCAGGTCGTTACAGTTGGTATCAGAGCTTTGGCTCTAGGCAAAACTTATCATATATGGTAAATTTATTTACAGAATCACTTTCGTTCGAGTTGAATCTCTTCCTTTATGACTCGATTTCCTTTGAATTTTGGAATGTCCCTCGGTTCCGAAATTCATTCTTGTCTCTCCCTAATTATATTCGTTCGATTCTAGAGTATCCCATAACTCCACTGAATGATTCGTAAAAGGGGGTGAAAACTCCTTTTCAATTGGCATTGATTCACCGAAGATTTTTTTGTATCATCGGTTTACGATGCTGTTGTATCTTGGTATGCCGAATTCTATCTCTAGCGATCGAATGTCGATTTGTTTTGGAATTCCGCATCGATTATATTTCTGAAGTCATGGTTGACTCGGTTAAGGTCGCCCACGATTTGTAGAAGTATATCCATCTTCTATTTTGTAATTTAATTATCTCATCTTCGATCGAGTCTATCTTCGAATCAGGATTCTATTGATTGGAGTTCCGCTAATTTAAATCTCTATCTTTGTTTGAAACCCATTCTTTGAAAAATCGGGTATGTTGTATTTTTGAAATTGTTTATACCGAAATTATTATTTTGATAACTATGATTTTATTCTATATATAAAAGTGAAAATGTTTTCGATAAGGATTATATACCTATATAAAAAGGTTTTGAAAGGATTTGAAATTTTGAAAAATTATAAGAAATTGATTTATATAAAATTGATTTATAACTGTAGAGTTAAATTTGAAATTCGAGAATTGAATTCCGGTATTTTGAAATTGGTTTTAAGATTTTGGAAGATATATAAAAATAATACAATTTAAAAGTATTTTTCGAATAAGAAATGTTTCTAATGAATTTGAATAAATTTGAAGAAATTTCAAAGAAGTTTTCAAGAAAATAGAAGTCCAGAACTCACTTATGTCGCTGGAAAATAATTTCGGTGATGAGTGCACGCATCATCGACATTGATTTTCGAGTTTCAAAGTGGGGGAGATGCCACTTTAATAGCTTCGCTATGCAAGTGATTTTGTAAAACCTTTTTGATTACAAATTCCGAAGTATAATTTGATATTTTAGAAAGATATAGGTATATATTTTAAAACAATTTAAAATGAGACCGGTGTTCAGTCCTCGAGTTTCAGATTTAATAATTGGTTTATTGATTTATGTTGATTTTCAAATCTTGAATTTGGAAATTTGATTTCCCTAACTATTTTGAATGTTCGAACACTTCCAAATCGAGATTAAATTTTTAAAGCTAAGAAATTTCGAAGAGTACAAAATGTTTGATAAAGCATATAAGTTTTGTTTTGTATGTTAAGTTTGAAACCTTTTGTTAGGTAAATGAATATGACTATTTTGAAATTATACTAATATGGAATTGAGTTTTAAATGTTTTGAAAAACTATTAGTTTTAAATAATGGTTTTCAGAAAGGAAAATTTGATATTTCAAATAAAAAAATAAATACTTTAAAGGGTTTAAAGGGATAATTATAAATTTGGAAACCATTTGAGTATAATTAATTTTGAGAAATATTTTGGTTTTGAAATTAAAAACCAGTACTTATATTGTGATTTTGGAAATGAATTTGTTTGAATTGAATTATTTTAATTTGGAAATTGGGATAATTTTCTAAACCTATTATTTTGGGAACTTTGAAATTTAGGTATTTAATCTGGAAGAAAATTTGGTGAAATCATATATGATATTGAAATGATTTGAAATTGAGAACCTTATATTATTAAGCACTTGATTTGGGAGTGGTCGAACTTATATAAAATGGATTTGTATAAGTATAAAGTTGATTTGAAATCTATTGATTTGAAAGGTACTCAATTTGGAAAGAGAATTTTATATAATCAAAGTCTATATAAGTATGTTTTGATATACTATTGATTTGGAAAGTATTCGATTTAGAAAGGAATCCTATATATATGGATTTTATATAAGTACGATATTTGAAAGTATTTGGAAAGGTACTATATGACATATATTTTCGAAATAAAGATATGGAAAGTGCCTTCTACTTGATATCCGCTTTGTGGCCACACCGTGGATTCATTCTATCGATATTATTCTCTCTCATTTTTGGTTTTTCGGATGTAATACTCGAGTGTTCCCACCATGGCGTAACCCATGGTTTTTTTCTCTCTCGTGAATGCATAGCGAAATTGCCTGGCTAAGTCTTGCCTAGGGGTACGGATTGTTTCCTGGGGGATCCAGGCGTAACCATTGTGTATCCTGCAATCTGTTTAGGTCGCGAATAGTAGCGCAAGTGCCTGGCTGAGTCTTGCCTAGGGGTACGGATTGTTTCCTGGGGGATCCAGGCGTAACCATTGTGTATCCTGCACTCTATTAGTCATCATGGCGTAACTCGCAGGGCTGAGAAAGCTTACGGATATGGATTGTTTCCTGGGGGACCCAGGCGTAACCATTGTGCATCTGCGAACCATGATCGGACAAAGGTTTTGGTTTGGTTGTTTTGTTTGGATTGTACTTTCCATATCTGTTTTTTTTAAAGGTTTTTCAAGTATTTTCACTGGGTGTTGAAACGGGTCTACCAAGTACTTGAAGAATTCTAGCTTTGCGCCTGATCAACGCATGGCCAGAGTCTGCAAGAACGAGGATAAACTTGTTGAAACATCGAGTTATAAAAGTATTTTCGAAAGGAAAATTTATATCGATATAATAGTATTTTATTATAAAAGTATTTTTCCCAACAAAGAATTTTTGAATTAATATTTGAAATTTAAATTCTTATTGTTCTAGATTAATTATTCATGCCCGATACTATTCCTTGCATCTACCTTATCTGCTCAGTTTAGTTATTCACCTTGATTCTGTTTTCCAAACCTACCTTCCTTTCCTTTTTGAATATAATCTTTAAAATATTGTAAGTATTTTGAAGTTATTAATTTAATAAAACATATTTAATTCCAATGGGTTTTGAAAACTTAAAGTATTAAAGATAACTGAATTGCAAATGAAGTTTTCAAATAAATATTTCAAATAAAATGTATATAGTTAAATAAATTGTTAATCCTTATCTTTCAATCTATCTTTCCTTCCGGTTGTTTCTTTTCTCCTACCTCCTTCCTTTTCGGGGACGAAAAGTTTTGAGTGGGGGAGAATGTAACGACCCGTAGATTTTAATAGTTTTTAATTGGTTTTATAACGTGTTTAATTTGGATTTTGAGAAATTTTAATAATAATATTTTGAAATAAAGTTTTAATATTTGGTTTACGTATAATTAAATATAGCAAATGGTAAATTTTCAATTAATTTTATGAAAGTTTATTTATTTTGTGAAATTCTATTAAATTCATGCTGACTTGCTAATGATATGTAATCTAAATTTTAATAAAAGGATCTGCAACATCGTAGTTGTAAATTATGAATGTTATTGTTTATAATCATACATGTAACTCTAATGATACGATTTTAATAACAAATTCCGTGTTCAAGATGTGGATTTCATAATAGTATTTTCTTAATAACCTTAGCTTTCAACAATAATCAATTAGCGACCTTAATCTTAATAGGATTTGAAAATCATCAACATTCGGATAAGTCAAATGATATTCTAAATGTTAATAATAATCTTGAAAAAAAAAACTTTATCAGAAGAACATTTTAAGTACACATAAATTTTTATGGGATTATGTTAATATGTATTCAGTAGGCATATGCTAACAACCGCTCAAACAAGAGATAATCACTAATACACAGTGTTAATTGTTAAAAACTCAAACTATCTATATTTATCACGCAAAAATGCAAAATCATAAAGGTCATTAGTGAAATTATGCAATCTTAACATGTGCGTAGAAGGCACATGCTGATATTTTCCGATTTTGTGCATTGCACTAAGAATTATTGGATCCTATTCATCGTTAATTTGCTACCATTTCACGACTTTGACCACCACCTTAATTTGTTGAATGCCACGAATGCCAAAATGATGAATGATGTTGCAAGTCAGAAGAAAATGCATGCTCCTATATGCGTTTTTGCGTTAAATGACATTAGATGCCAACAATATTATTATGCATTTTCATTATCTTAATTCTTTTAACAATTAACCTCTCCACTTTTCTTTTCAATCTGATTTATAACCTGCCTATTTACTTTTCTTACCATATTTATTATTTGCTAGAATCTAGCCGTTTCATAATTCCCTTTTTCAGCATTTGATGTGTCTTCTCTAAATCTAAGCGGAAAATCTAGCTTACCCCTTTTATTCATTTACATTTTTTTCTGTTTCAAATTTCATCGTGACTGACACGCAACCTTACTTTAATCACTGCGTCAATCAAGCATCCATATATTAATTTTCATTTATTTTATATTTATTGCCAACGTTATAAATTTGAAAGATCACTTGCTTTCCTTGTCTCCCTGATTTCACGTCTCTGTGCCTATCCTTTTGAGTTTCTTACTTTTATATTCTATTATTTTCCTAAACGTGCATTTTGACTGTTGCCATCCCCGTATTTATTTCTTTCCTTTTTGAAATTAAAACGTATACGTTTTACATTTATTTATTTCTAAACCATTCATTGCCTTTCCTTTAAATCAATCCATTCTCTTCTTATTTGTTTTAATTTATTTCCTCTTTTCACCAACACTCAATCTTTATACATATTTATTTTAATTCATTTTCTCTATACATGTGCATTCAATCTTTATACATATTTGTTTTAATTTATTTTCTCTTTTCACTAGCATTCAATGTTTATATACATATTTGTTTCATTTTATTTCCTCTGTTCACCAGCATTTAATCTTTATATATTTGTTTTAATTTATTTCCTCTTTCTTTTTTTACTTCTCCTTAATTTATAGGAATAAATTCTTAAATTTCCTCTAGCCATTACTATCTTTATTTCTTGCCACTTTAAACAAAATTTCTTTCCACTTTATCAATGTGAGGCTTCTCTTATAAATACAAATCACTCGTACATACCCTACTCCATATCAATAGACCTTCATCTCCTCTCTTGCGTTTGAAGCTTCTTCTCTAGGTAAATGGCTGCACTAATTTTTTTTTTCTTCTTATTTCTTTTCTTTTTCTTCTTCTTTTTCATCCTTTTCTTTTGTTTTATTATTGTTTATATTGCTTTTTCTTTTCCTTTATTTTAAGCATAACATGCTTCAAGTATATATTTTACATTATAAGTATGTTTATATAGTGCAGCGCAAGTATACATTAAATTTAAAGTTATAAACATTTGCATTTGTTCTATGGTTAGTTTTATATGAGTATTTATTGAAATTTGTATAGTCTGACTTTTGAATATACATTGGGTTATTTCATACGGTTTATATATAATATAAGATATTTAGCAGTCTGCATATATATTACAGTATGTAAGATTTTTATATAAAAAAAAAGAAAGGTGTTAATTTTATATTGTATTGTTTATAAAAAGGTGTTAATTTTATAATATATATTGTGGGACAGTATACATTTATAAACATATTAATATACAGTAAGTTATAAAACATAAGTTTGATATATAGATAGAGTTTGCATGGGTTTAACTTTTCCTTCTGTTGTTTAAAATATAGTTGTAGAGTTATAAAATTTTAGGGAGAATATATAGTATAATATATTTTAAGTTAGTTTGTGTGTCTGTCCAGAGATGAATTATTATACAAATACTGTTTTATAAGATCTAAGATCTGTTGTTTTAAAAAGTAAGTTTATACTAGTGATTATATGGGTTAAAATTTGACATTGATATTTTTAAGATGATAAAGAAAGTTTAATGTAAGTGTTAACATGTAAGAAATGCCTGAAGCCTGTTTTAATATTAAAGAAAATACTGGAATTTAAATTGTTAAATTAAGTCGGAGCTGTGCTCTCGCCCTTCTCTTTCTTATAAATATTTTGAAAGAGGTAAATTTCTATCAAGTATAAGGTGTGTAGTGTTTCAGCAAATCAAGGAAAGTCGATATTGGTCTTAACAATAATAATGTGGAATGTTGACTTAAATGTTGATTTAAATATGATTATAAAAAAATTATGTTAATATTGGTTTTAAACATAGTTTGCAGTTTTCTATTATTTGCATTTGTTTGAAAACGTATGTATGTATATGTAATTTTAATGCGTTTCAAAACTAATATTGGTTAAGAGAGTAATATAATAGAATAATATTTGTATTTCATTTCGGTCTACATAAAGCAATTTTTGATCTATTTTCATCGATCTCTATTTATCAGTTGTCCATCGTATTCGTGCCAATCTTGCTTCGCTTTGAAAATTTTGTTTGGATTTGTTCGATGTCTAGATCGTGATCCAGCGTAGCTCAATTCTTTGTCCAATCTATCTAGCCTCGAAAGGTGAGCAATCACTCACGATTTAACATTCTTATATTTATTAAATTTGATTTCAATTGAAACGACAATTGAAATATGTTGTTATTAGTTATTTAAATTGTTTATATGCTATTATTTGTAACTGTTCACCTGTGGGATATGACACCATATCCTGTTGTTTATATTATACTGTTATTGATGATATATGCCTGTTATATTATTATTATTATATGTTATCACTCTGCAAGTTCCCTGTAGTTTAGAATTCACTATGGGTTGAAATGATATATACCCGAACGGACTTTAGAATAGGAGAATTTCGTTATGAGTTGAAATGATAGACCCAAGCGATTTTCATTTAATTGAATTTGGGATTACGGGTTGAAATGATATCCACCCGTATATATTTAGTGTACGGTTTGAAATGATAAATAACCGTAGCACTTGACCATATGATAGGAAATATATACAGACACCGTTGGTCCATATATATAAAAATATTTTGAAATAAATTCATTGTTTTGGAAAGAAATATATGGTCTTAATAAATATTAATTCTTAAATTATTATATATAAAGGGTAATGATATATATATATAGATTTAATAATATTTAATTCAATTAAGATTGATTTAATACATAAATTATGTTAATTATTTAGGTAAATTATAGTTTAAATAGATTTTTGCAATAATTGGGATAAATTAAGATTGGGAGATAAATTTGAGTTTATTAAAAATGGTATTTAAATAAGGATTTATTTAATTAAATCAATTTGAAATTTTGAATGGGAAATTTAAGGGTATGATTTTGTAAGTGGATTTTTGATGTAAGTGATTTAATGAATATTTCACGTTTAAATATATTAAAGAAAATATTGAGTAAAATGTAATTAAGGTTACTTAAATGATATTGAATCTAATAAGGGAGTATTTCAAGACTAAATAATAATGAGGTTAAATCGAGATCTATATGAAACTGTTATATTGAACTTTTAAATATTAAAGCCTTGAACTATATTAGAATTTAAATGGTTTATTTCGAGATTCGGATCTGTATTTGAAATAAATATAGTTGAATTCGTTATTTAGATACTAAATTGAATTTAAAATTGATAAATTAAGATTGGATTTAATTTGAATAGGAAGGTCGGGTTGATGTTGAAACAATTGGTTAAGTTGAGGAAATTTAAAATACTTTACTCTATAAATTATTTAATATATATATATATATATATATATATAAATACTATTTTAGGAAATATAGAGATATTTGAAGTGAAAATGATATTTGGTTTTGAAGTATAAATTAAGTTGAAAGGACTACGGTGTTATAGTGTATATTTCTACTTTGTAGATAGTTCTATGGACCCTTAGAGGATGGTTATCTCAAACATCCTTTAAGTAATTGTATTTCAGTTGATATTTCACTTGAGTTGGATTTATTTAGATAAGAATGTTAATCCTGACTCGAGTGTTTTGTGTTTTGCTTTATGCTCGGGTCAGACTGAGTGATACATCATTTGAGACTCACCTTCGAAGTTGGAGTTTGCTTGAAGATCCAGCTATTTATCCTTTCAGTCATCCAGTTGATTGGTCCAGAGAAGTCTTCCGCACGTACTGGAGACTTCACTGTATCTGAGATATTCTATTGTACTTTATCTCTAACTTTGATTTTTTTTATAGTAGCTTCATGAACTACTATCTATTTATTCCGCTGCGTATTTTTGTACTACTCTGTATCTGTGATTCTGTGTTTGATTTATTTACTGTATATGTTGGGTTTTGCCAAATTTTAATTAACAATCTGATATTTTTAGCAATTCAAGTCCGACATCTGCGGATGCGAATGGTTGAAAATAGCAGGTCGTTACAATGTATATATATGAAATTACCAAACTTAGTTTTGAAATTGTTGAATACTTAAAGTTTGAAATATGTTGAATTTGGTATGGTTTATTATGTAGATCAAATCTTTTTTGAAATCGATGTAATTTGGAATAACTTATATGGAAACTGAATTGAATTGAAATTTATGATTTGGGATTTGGTTAAATTTAAAATTTAGAAATTCGAGTTGTTTTGGAATTGATTTGTGAAATTGAAGAAGCTATTTTATTATATAGTATTTTAAATATTTAAACCATTTAAGTGGTGGAAGTTATGCTTCAAAGTTATGAGTTTCAAGGTATTATGATTTGAAAGTGTTTTAATTTCGAAATGTTATAACTTTGAAAGTGTTATGATTTTAGAAAAGGAAATATTTGAAATGGAAATGATATCGTATTAATTTGGTTTTGAAAAGGCAATGATATTTGGTTTTAAAGTACAAACTATTTTGAAAATGACCACGGTGTTATAATAACATTTGGTTGTTAAAGAGACCGGGATCGGAAGTTGTCATACTCTCTGCTAACTCCAAAAACCACTTTAACAGCTGTGTACATGGTAGAGATTCTAGAATGAAGTAGGATGGTGGCGACGTTCTATTGAGGTATATACATGGACCCGACTCCCATGAATTGGCATTAGGTAGCTAAAACATGAGCGATTGACGGGCTATGGAGGTAGCTCCTCTTATCAGATACACTCCTTCGATACCATTCTATTACTTTGTGATTGATTAGGGCCCTTTTGATTTTGGGGGTGTGGCTCAAGGTGGGCGGCAGTAGCTGCTGCATGTTACCACCGGTCTGCAAGCATAATTGGTATATCTACCCTGACATTGCGTAGTTGTGCTGTGTCACCTACCCTAGCAAGCCTTGTACGAGTTTGATTTGTGTCGTACCTATGAAGTATCTTCTCGTAGCCTCCGGATCAGGAGGTATGCAGGTGCTGTATAGACTATTGGCACTATTTATGTGTTAAGATGGAAAATGTAAAGCCTTAAAGCTATTTTAAAGTAAGTTTATATTACTTTTAGACACTAATATAATAACGTATATTACTGCATAATAGATAGTTTAACGGATCCTTAGGAGATGTGAATCCCGTGCATCTCTTAAGTTGCTGCACTCACATTAGACATTGGATAGGAGATGTCAAATTCCGTAAACATCTCTAATGTCATTCCACTCATATTATTTACTGTTGATTTAACTTACGTAAGATCTTTTAGTTCTAACTCGAGTGTTTTGTCTTTTCAATTCGCTTGGGTTAGCCTGAGCATTTCAGGATTTGAAGACCTTATTGTTGGAGGACGAAGTTGAAGATTGTATTATTAATATTCATTATATTTCACTGCATCATGTATTCCGCTGCATTATTTATTATTCTCTAGCATGTGTAACTCTGATATGTGTTGTATAAGTATAATAAATATTTTGTAAAACAGCTTCATGAACTGTTATTTGATTACTATATTTTGTCATTCCGCTATGAGATTCTATTTTTTTATTTCTTTCTCTGCTTTCCTTATTCACCCTAATAACAGTCCGCTCTTTTGGATAGTTTAAGTCTGACGTGTATGATTATCATTGATTTAAAATGTACAAAAAGGAGGGCTGTTACATTTGGTATCAGAGCTTTGGTTTAGCGAAAACCTTAGATTTGTGGGGTCTGACTCATATTAGTAGGGTAGTAATACCCTATGATGAGTCGCTGAGCGTATATATATATGTGAGAGCGTATTTGTTAGTGTTATAAAAGGTTTTGATATTGTGTTAATTTATTTCGTTTTGTATTTATAAATTCTGGTTGGTGCATAGGATGCTATGACATCAACAGGGATTTCTAAACACTTACTAGGACAGACTGACACAATATTTGTTTTTGAATATAGGTGAATGAAATAATTTTGCCTATTGTATTTTCTATATATAAAATAATTTTTTTATAAAAGTTATATTTGGTTGTAATATACTGGTTGCTAGGTAGTGAAATTTATAAATATTAATTGGAAATAAAATTTGAAGTAAATAAAATAAATGAAAATTGGAAACTCTAGAACTTAAGTTTCGGGATTTTGAAAATTTCTTTCAAAGGATTTTTGGAATATAATAATATTTTTTATAAGTATTTTCTGATATAAATATTTCAATATAAATTGAAAGAATTCTTTTAAAAAAACTTTGGAAAGAAATAAGTTCTGTTCTCCCCTCTATGTCGGTGGGAAATAATTTCGGTGATGAGTACATGCATCATCGAAATTTTTTTGAGTTTCAAAGTGAGAACGCCACTGTAATAGTTTTACTACAGAATTATTTTGATACACAAATATAAATTTCAAATTGTTTTAAATATAATAGGATATATAAATTGTAAGTGTATACACCTATTTATTATTTTAAATGATTTGAAATTTAACGCGGTATTTAGTTCTTAAGTTTCTGTTAATTAATAGTTTCAATTATTGTAGTGAAATGGAATGTAACTAATTAATAATTGGAACCTCTAATTAAAATAAGAGGTTAAATGCTTAGTTATAAATGAAATAACACGAAAGTTGAAATTCATAATCTATAAAAAGCAAAGGATATGATTGTTTAACATTGGATTTACTTAAAAGAAATAAGATAAACTTGGGTAATTTTCAATTACATTCTTAAAGGCATATATATATATATAACTTATTTAAAAATTGTAATGTTTAATAAGAAAATGTAATAGGATATTATACAAGTAAAATTTGAAATAATGATAGTATTCAATGAAACTCTTTAATAAATAAGTATTGATGTTATAGAGTTATAAAATTAAGCTATAATTGAAATGTTACTATAGTAAAATATGATAGAAGGTGAATATTGCAAGTAGATGATTTTAAACATTAAGTAAATGAAATTGATGTGCCAAGTAACTAATTTGAACATGAATACTATGGATAAACGAATGAAAATAAATGAAATTGAGAAATGAATGAATGTAATGCAATAAAAGGAAAATAATATGATATGAATAAATAAAAATGAATTTATGTAAGTATAAGTGCAAATAAGTGAAATAAACACTGAATCAATGGGTAGAAATGAAAATTTGCATGAAATAAATGTTAATTAAAAAGATAAATCATTATACGAATGAAAAGAAAATCGAACAAAAAATGTTATGAAATGAAATTAATAAGAAGGAACTTGATCTATTGTTTGGAATTGTTATTTGTTTGGTTTATGGTTGTTTGGGCAAGGATACTTTAAGTTGTTTGGATGTATGAATAATCTATTTAGTTTCATCTAAGACTGTTGAGTAAATGGTGCACTTAGTAGTTTATATTCCATTCTGTACAATTTAAACTTTTAAACCCGAATAACTATTTGTTTTGTTTGATATGAATGGATAATTGGTTTATGTTGATTTTATATGATGATTGTATGTTGGTTGCAAGTGATTATTATTGATTTATTTGTTAATGGTTGAAACAACTTAAATATTTCATTTTATATAATTGTTAACCTTTTTGGGATTATATAAGTGAAATAAAGGTTATGAAAGCAACCACTACTGCTTTTGGTTTCGTAAAATAAGCGTTAATTGCCCGACAAATAGGTACGTTCTCGGATTACGATTTTATAGTGTTATTATATTATTTTTCCCATTGTTGGGATACATTATTTTGAGACATTGTGATATATATTGTTATATTTGATGTTATATTTTCTCCCGAGCCTCTCCGTACAAAGGAGACTCTGCCGAAATTTTTCATGAATTTTGGACTTAGAAACTTTAATGAAATATTTTCCAAAAATTTTGTTACTTGAATATAAAATTATTTAGTGGTTATAAATTAATATATTTTCTTTAAATATTATTAAATTTTGTGAATTTATCTGGTTATAAATTTAATATTTTTGAATAAGATATATTGATTACTTAATTCCTTCTTTCCCTCCTTTTTCCTTTTCGGGGACGAAATTTTTTGAGTGGGGGGGAGTGTAGCGAACCTAATTTCAATGTTTAAAGTTCGATAATTTAATAAGATTTTGGTAATTAAATTTGGAATAAATAAAATGTATAATTTGTTAATGAATTAATAAAGGGAATGAAATGCAAGAGTGTTAATGCAAGTTTATAAATAACAAATTTAGTGCAATCCCAAGTAATTGAAACAATTGTAAGGCTATAATTGATGTAAATAGTAAATTAGGAAATAAATTTAAAGTTATATTAATTTATGAAATAATACATAATAAAATGTAATTTGAAAAAATCAATGATAGATAAATAATTATAATAATTGTTGGTCGATAATGAAGTATGAATGGGATTAAATTAGGTAAACAGTAATATTTGTTTACCCATTTATTTAATCTATTGAATTAAATCTAAATCCATTGTCACTAAATGTAATTCAATACTACGTTAATATGAATTTAGTTGATGACTGAAAAACATCAGGGAAATTGGATATATGGTAATGTTAAATTTACTTATAAGATAATGATTGACTAAATAAAAAGAATGGGAATCAAGATTTATTAATTTAAAATTTAATAAATTGGATTAATTGTAATTAAATTAAGTTTAATATTTAAATATTACGTAAATAGGAATTAAGATGAAAGTGGGAAATATTAATGTACCAAGATATAAACCAATGTTAATTATATTCTTATTGTAATAAAAGACTTGAATAACAGGGTTTAAAATTTAATAAATGGATTTTTGGAATTTTAAATTTATAAATTTTTGAATTTAATGAAATTGAAATTTAACGTTGGAATCGATGAATGGATAAACGTGAAATTGACATCTAAATTTGTTTAAATTATATTAAATGTTTAAGAAATAAAAAATGATGGAATTTGTGAGGTATTAAATTTGAAACGAAAAAGGGTGATTTAATTAATTACATATTAATTTAATTTAATAATGTGAAATATAGCCATTTTGGCCACTGACTCGGATTTCGAAGAAACCAGTTTCATCGGATCCATAATGGTAAATTATTGTAGGATTTCAAGTTTCGGAACAATTGGACTTGTCGTTTGATCGTACGAACTCGAAAGGCCAAGAAATCAATTAAATTGAAATCAATTGAAATCTATTTGAAATAAGCTGATTTTAACGTAACTTCTTCATACGATGGAATTTGGACTTGAAACCTGTTCCATTGATTTTAAAATTATCAAAAATATCTATTTTGATATATGGGTTGATCCATTTCCGTTCCTGAGGCAGAACAGGATTTTCGGGTCATTTATCGTTCCAAGCCGAATCAGATATGATTCGTTATTTCTATTTTCTAACCTACCTA
Organism: Allium cepa; assembly: GCA_030765085.1. Lineage (NCBI taxonomy): Eukaryota > Viridiplantae > Streptophyta > Magnoliopsida > Asparagales > Amaryllidaceae > Allium > Allium cepa. The sequence continues at coordinate 375,799,199 of CM060942.1, read as the reverse complement.
TAAATATCTCGTTATAAACCCTACCCACTCCTCATATTCATATGACTGTACGTACAATTTTGTTAGCTCCACCTTTTCTTAGAGGTAGACAAACCCTAATTCCTAATTGCAATTTCAAACCAAATTCAGATCCTAAAATTAAAACTCCTCCAATCCAAAAAAATTGTATATCGATTTGAAGCTCTTGACGAGCGCAAGTCAATTCTGCTATCTGTTTTTTGATTTGGATTCCTATGTGACTAGAAACTGATGATTTCTTCTCGGCTGTTCAAATTGGAAGTCGATCGACTTCGACGGATTTTGAAAACAATTGAGGGGTTTTGTGGAACTCGCTCCACGGAGCAGATCGGTGGTGGTCGCCTGGTTTGGATGCATGTAGCGTAGCCGATTTAATTCGATTATGGTTTTGTACATCCGAGGCTGGATGTGGAAGAGCATCGATCGGCGTGGACCGGGGGTTGTCGCGGAGGTTGCGACTGTGCCGTAGAGGTGAAGGCGAGCGCACCTTGAACTTCGAGGCTTGGCCGATCATCTGTAGGCAGCGTGATCGTTGACTTGATTGGTGTGAGCGGTGGCTTCCGGCGTGTCACGAATGAGTTGTATCTAGGGTTTTGAGAGAGGTAATGGTGACGTGGCAGAAACGAGTTGTTTTTTTTTTAATTTTAATTTTAATTTCAATCATTCTAATACACGTAACTTTTACATACGAGGTCCGTTCCACGTGCGGTTTTCTCCACTGCGATCCTAGCAAAATTCCGGATATTTTGATGCTGGTTTGGTTGGACTCTAAGACTGTTGTATTTTGGATTTAAATTCAGTTTAAATTCAAAAGGTGAGTGTTTTAACCCACTCACAACTTATAAAATTTCTTATGTTTGTTAAATTTAATTCATGATGTGATTAAGAATTTATTTATGACCATTTGGTATATTTTTAATCATCATCTCAGTTAAATTGAATTTATTTGAATTAAATTGTTATCTAATTTATTATTGCATATAAACTGCCAGTTAAATACTTATTATTTATTATCAGTTTCTATATTGATATTTATGGACGGTTTTGGATGATGATTGTGATAGATGTTGATTGTTGATAATAGTTGAATGGATGTTAGTTTACATCATTATAAATTTCAAGTTCGTTATGGATTATTATTAATTCGGGATTGCAGTTTGAAAAGATATGCAACCGTACAATATTAAATTGCGGATTGAAATGATAAACATCTATATCACTTGACCATAGGATAGACAATTCTATACAGACACATTGGCTATATATAAAAAATATTTTTGAAATGATTTTTATGGTTTTATAAAGAAATATAGGGTTTTATATAAATATTGATTTTAGATATTATATAAATGTTATTTTATTCTTGATTTTTAAGCTATATATAAATTTATTTTATTATAGAATAAGCTTAGTAATAAGTTTGATTTTTATTGAAGATAAAATGGTTAAGTATTTAATTTTTTTTAATATAGAGTTTATAATGATTTAAATGAATTAATGGTGGAACATAAATCTGAAATTTATTTGAAATTGAATTTATTTAAGAATTAAACTCAAATAAGTTTGATGTGAAATTTATTATATTTGAAATTTTAAAAGGTATGATTTTTATAGCTTGATTTTGGGTTAAAGTGAATTAAATGAATATTTCAAGCATAAATAAATTGAAGAAAATATTTACTTATTTGTAATTTAGGTTTTATTTAGATGATAATGAATTTTTTAAGTAAAATATTTTAAAACTTAATAATAGAAAATTGTATTTGATATATATATATATATATATATATATATATATATGAAATAACCAAACTTAGTTTTGAAATTGTTGAATACTTAAAGTTTGAAATATACTGAATTTGGGATGGTTTATTCTGTGGATCAAATCTGTTTTTAAATCGATATAATTTGGAATAACTTTTTTGGAAACTGAATTGAATTGAGATTTATGATTTGGGATTTGGTTAAATTTAAAATTTAGAAATTCGAGTTGTTTGGAATTGATTTGTGAAATTGAAGAAGCTATTTTATTATATAAAGTAGTTTAAATATTTAAACCATTTAAGTGGTGGAAGTTATGCTTCAAAGTTATGAGTTTCAAGGTATTATGATTTGGAAGTGTTATATTTCAAGTGTTTTGACTTCGAAATTTTACAACTTTGAAAGTGTTATGATTCTAGAAAAGGATATATTCGAAATGGAAATGATATCGTATTGATTTGGTTTTGAAAAGGCAATGATATTTGGTTTAAAGCATAAATAATTTTGAAAATGACCGCGGTGTTATAATAACGTTTGATTGTTAAAGAGATTGAGATCGGAAGTTTCATACTCTCCACCAACTCCGAAAACCACTTTAACAGCCGTGTAAGCGGTGTAGATTCCAAAATGAAGTAGGATGGTGGCGACGTTCTATTGAGGTATATACGTGGACTCGACTCCCGTGAGTTGGCATAAGGTGGCTAAAACAAGAGCGATTGACGGGCTAAGAAGGTAGCTCCTTTTATCGGACACACTCCTTTGATACCATTCTATTACTTTGTGATTGATTGGGGCCCTTTCGATTTTGGGGGTGCGGCTCGATGTAGGCGGTAGTAGCTGCTATGGGTTACCACTAGTCCGGAAGCGTAATTGGTATATCTACCTGGCATTGCCTAGTTGTGCCGTGTCACCTACCTTAGCGAGCCTTGTACGAGTTTGATTTGTGTCGTACCTAAGGAGTATCTTCTCGTAGCCTCTCGATCAGGAGGTACGCAGGTGTTGTATAGACTATTGGCACTATTTATGTGTTAAGGTGGAAAAAGTAAAGCCTTAACGCTATTTTAAAGTAAGTTTATTTTACTTTTAGAAACTATTATAATAGCGTATATTACTTCATAGTAGATAGTTTAATGGATCCTTAGGAGATGTGAATCCCTAGCATCTCTTAAATTACTGCACTCATGTTAGACACTGGATAGTAGATGTCAAATCCCGTACAGATCTCTGATGGCTTTCCACTCATACTATTTAATGTTGATTTAACTTACATAAGATCTTTTAGTTCTGAATCGAGTGTTTTTGGTATTTTCAATTCTCTCCAGTCAGCCTGAGCATTTCAGGATTTGAAGACCTTATTGTTGGAGGATGAAGACGAAGATTGTATTATTATTATTCATTATATTTCACTATATCATGTATTCCTGTAACGAACCGTTTTTCCGTACCCTTTGAACCACACATGTCCAACTCAAATTGCATGAAAAGACGGATCATTAATGGTAGAAAGAAAAATAAAGACAGAACAAAATCTCACACGAATGGAATAACATATATTATTTCAATAATAATCTTTACAGTGGAAAATTTTAAATACAATATCAGAGTCTAGCCTAAATTCAGCTTGGACAGTTATAAACATCTGTCCTTACAATTGCTGACAAACATCAAACAAAATATACTAAGCAAAGCAGATGGTAGAATACGTCCATATGATGATGAAGATCTCCAGCTCTCCTCTGGAAACTCCAACCGTCTTCAACTAAACCAGAAACTACTTGGATCTGACCCGAGTATTAAAAATACCCGGATCAGGCTTGATAAACCAACGTGAGATACTCGAACTTTTAAAATGACCATGTTATCAAAACCTTTGAAAAGAAGGATATCTCATAAGACCACTTCCATACATAAACACGGACGGGTTTTTACCTTATGATAACTAAAACACTTTTATATATCAAAACGTTTGATATTATTTCTAATGAAATTCTTTTGAAAACACTGTTCAAATAAACTTATTCAAATAAGATATCAATATCTGGACTAATTCTAAGGTAATATATCCGGACTAGGTCAATGGAATATACCAACGGAATATATGATACCAAAAATGGGTAGCTGAAATGTTTGCAAGTCACTACAGCTATTTTGGGAATATAATCAAAACCGTAAATCTCGTTTTGGGATTGGATTTCGAACATGATAGGAAACTAGTGACCTTTTCTCCGAACCACGTATAACAAACATAGTTCCCACGGTGCCTTAATCGCTTTTCTCAAACTAGTCACTTGGAAACTATACTTGCTACACTACAAATGATAACTGGTAGTTCCCTGCTTTTCTCAAGCTAACCACTTTATCCACATGGGGCAATAAAAGCCTTGAGGCCCAAACGTATCTGGTACTAGGGCTCAGAACATATGATAACCCAAATCACTACTATCTGTAATGCGAGCATACATCTGACCACATAGAATCGCATTATAACCGGGTGTGAGGCTCGCGAAGCTACGATCAATTTCTTCAAAGCCACTCTTTTCATACAAAACCATGCTTTGATCAACAGTTCCACTTTGAATGCCACACTACCATTCCTTTGATTACTATTTGACTCTTACAAAAATACAACCCTTGAGTTCGTATGTCTCAAGGAGGGTGTTTAGCTAAGAGAAGTTGCCTTCTCCGCCACCACTGATGTACATTTGTAAAAGACAAACGTTGTGTCTCAGAAATACAATGTCGGACATTCGTCTATACAAGTTCGTTCTAGGACTGAACGAAACCGAAGGTAATTTCCTCGGCCATTACTAGGCGAGAAGCCCTTGCAATTCGAAAAATCTCCATCATGAGGAGCCACTACTATAAATAACTCTATAATAGGAGCGACCCAGAGCATGTTCAACAAGCAGTCCTCACGCTATAAAGATCCACGGTCTTCAATATCATCATTTCAACATATCTTCGCTTTCGAACGTATACATTAGTTCGAAGTGGTTTTCAGATAGGAATCAATCAAATCCGACTCTGGTTCCTTCGAAGTCAATCATCGCTTAAAAAAAGATGTTAAGTTGATACGTGGATATCAATCATCAGTCAATTAATTCATCTTTTATCTTGATCAAATATCTTTCTTAGATATATTCTTTTCAATTTATTCCATTTTCTTTTCAAATGTATATGGAGTCATTAAGCCTCATTTATCAAATCATTTGATTTATTAAACTTTTCTTAAATCTTGGAATAATTCCAAATCATTTTCTTTTTTACCGAGAAAAACTTTTCCAAATCATTCATTTAATCTTAATCAAAGATTTCTTATATTCAAGTTATAACTTCTAAACATAGGGAAAATATACCCAAATCATTCATTAAATCTTAATCAAAGATATCTTTTTTAACTTCAAGTCATATTCTTGCAAATCCAAGATTTTCGTAACATCGTACTACTGCCACTTAAATATGGTAAATTTCACCTCCAAGGACTAATGGCAAGTTTCACCTCCAGGGACTGATGGTAAGTTTCACCTCCAAGGTCTAATGACAAGTAATTCTATATCATGAATATCTTTGTCTTTTAACTTGGAAAAACTTAAATATGATCTTTTAGAGCATCCGGGCTTTCCTTTAGATATGTTCCACCCCTCGTCTAAGAAGAGAAAACATAGGCCGGGAAAGTTCAAGGCACTGGTTGCTCCATCCCTAACCTTAGTTAAACACCTTGTTTACCTTCCTAGATCTCACAGGCGGGACAAATGTACTAGTCGTTTCCACATACTCAGATTTTCAACTTTATTTTGGAATTGCTTATAAATATTCCAAATCATCTTTCAAAATGCTTAATTATCCTTTTTAAAACATTCACAATTGATTCAGGGAAACGTCGTTACATTTAAACTCATATTCCAAAAGTTATAGAATTCACAGCATAAAAGTGCTATAGAAAGTGCTATATAAGCTTATTTGATTTAAACAACTTTTAAACATTTGAAAAATTCATATTTTCCATTCCAAATATCTTTTAAACTATTTTAATAGATTTATAAAATTTATTTCATTTTTTTAAAACATTTAAAATATCAATTTTAAACTTTGGTCACTTTATAGCAAAAGCGCGATTTTTCTGGAAAATTGTTTTGGACATATTTAAAATATACAAGATAAAATCTTGATTTTATTCCTTTATTTCTTTAAACATATTTAAATGTTTATAAAACATTTCTAACTCATTCAAACAACATTTCCATCCTTTCAAATTCATTTTTCATTTCATTTCATTTTATATTATAATATTATATTATTATAATATCATTTTCAATCTTTTTAGATATTTTGAAATCATTAAGAGGCTAAATGATTTCCATACACATATTTGTATGGATTTAATTATCATTTAATTAACTATGGCTAATTACTAATAATTTCTCTTACCATTTATCAAACAAGTTGTCAACCACATAATCAATCACATAATCAACCAATTTGCAACCAACTTATCAAACACTCATCTAACATATTTAAACTTTTCAAATCATTTTACTTGAAATAACTTATGGATTAATTAGTAAATAAGAGTACTCACTTTTAACTTAACCAATTCTTCCTACCAGCATTTATTTGCAACAACACTTAACTTAAATCCTATTATCTTCACTGAATCTTTACCGTAGACTTTCCTTTTTATTCCGGCAGCACTTCCTTCTCTTTTTCTTGCTCCGAAGCTTCACAAATTTTCTTTCCTCCTTCCCTAGGATCGGCCTTGCCTATTCCACTTCTTCCTTTATCATTTCTTTACTTCTTGGACGCTAAACCATGTTCAAATGGTATTCTAAGGTCTTTGGCAAACTTTGGTGGTGTTTGAAGTTGATTTGATATGGCTTTGAAAAAGTTAGTAAGGATATGGAAGAGAAGAAGAAGCCATTAAAGAGAGCTTCAAGGAGGAAGAAGACGAAGGTAGAAATGTGTAAAGAAAGTGGAAGAATGGTGTCTTATTTATAGAAAAGTTTTTGGATTAAAATAATATTTTGTAAAAAGACCAAAATACCATTACTTACTTATAAAGTAATCTTATTTTTTTCAACACTTAACATCACATTTCAAATCATTACTTTATGTCATTTTCACTTAGATACTAAGTAAAGTAAGTAATAATTATGTTTCTTTGATTTGATGTTTTGCTTTTTGCTTTGAAATGACATTTTTGTCTTTTTTGCTTACTTTTTCTTAATTGTTTTCTAGAAGTTTCTAACCTTGTTTAGTATAAGTAAACTTGATTAGTAAATTAAGTAATACTTATACTATTTGAATATATGTTCCTATATAAGAAAATAAATGTTCGACGACGTTGCGACAACTTTTAATCGACAAAACGTTGTTTTTCGACCAAATATTTTACGGTCATATTTTGACGTTTTAGCTAAACTATTTATTTATGTAAACCAAATTTAAAAATGAACTTTTTAATTCTTTATATGAAATAAAACATCTCCCTTTATATATTAAAATCATTTTTAAATAATATCAAAATCTCTAATTTTACGGTGTATGTAAAACTGACAAAATGCGATAAAATTTGGTTATTTTTGTAAAACGATTATTAACATACTTATAAATATTTTAATATACTTTTATTATCTTTATTAGAAGTTTTCAATAAAATTTATCTTTTTAAATAAACATTTAAACCTATTTATTTAAGCATTTATTTGTTTTTAACAAAACTTAACTTTTGTTGATTTGTTCTAAAATCAAAATTTATACCTTTTAAGCTATCTACTATAAGAATAAAAAAAATTCTCTATTATTATCTATTATATATAACTTATTTATTTATGTTTTAAACCTTTTTAAACTTAAAACAAACGAAATCTCTCATTTTCGAAGTAGCGAAATTACGGGTCGTTACATTCTCCCCTACTTAAAAGAATTTCGTCCTCGAAATTACCCAAACAAAAGTTTGCCTAAAACATTTATCTTTAAACTTAATTCCATATAATATACACAAATCATCAATATGAAATATCTTATTCGATCTCCTATTCGAATACACAACTTTATTTCCGAACGAGTGTTGATCCCCCGATTCTCTAGTGCGGACTTTAATCAGGCTCTTTGCTCAGGTACCTTTGCTTTCCTTGCATAGCTCTCAAATATAATAGAAAACTCAAGTACCCAACCATAAACCCTAATCAATGTTCGTCATCAAGAATGAGTGATCAATCCTTTTTCGAAACAGTGTATACACCTCAAAGTTCCAAACTCGAATAGTAGATCAACATTTGTGTGACGAAAGGATCTACATATAATATATGTATTTATCAACTCTTGAAACTTTCATAAAAATTTATCTTAAGCTCAAACATTTTATAAAGGTGCTTCTTTATATAATCCCTTTAATTATTTATTTTCAAATATTTTTATTAAAGGAAAATATTCTAAAGAAACCATTTTTCACTTAAAAGATAACTTATCTTTAAAAATCTTTTATGAAACCATTTCACAAATTTTCAAATATTTTTGCAGAATAGTTATATCTTCTTTTCTAAAGAAATAGATTATCTTTTATTTGGAAAATTTTATTAAAATTTTATTTAAGCGTTCTATTATTTTTTCTTTGCTAATCCATCTTATTATAGATTTCATTACCAAAATTATGTTATGTTTAAATAACTTTCCTTTATTTCTTTAAACTTTTTCAAAAGACTATGATAAAATTTCCATAGTTTCATACTTTTCTTTATTTCATACAATATATTTTTAAATAATTTTTCTAAACTTTAAATACTTTTTTATAAAGCTATTTCTTTCTAATATTACTTTGAACTTTTTATTTCTAAATATCTTATTAGAATTGATTAGATATAAGATTGAAGAAGTGCATCGAGAGGATAATCAAAAGGAAGTTTATTAATTAGCATCATATTCATACATCCATTTCCAACCTTAACTAGCATTACAAAGTTTCAGAGATAACTTTCCTAGGTAATACAACCTATCACATACTACCATTATATAGATACTTAGACTACTATGTACTATTCTTGAATTCCTTTTGAGGTAGATGGTGTATGATCTTGGGATCTTAAGTTAACCACTTTCATTCTTGGACAGTCCTTCATTAAGTGTTTCCCTTGAAAGCACCAAATACAAGTACGTTGGGGGCAATCTTTAACCTCATGTCCTAGGTTCTTGCATCGGTAGCAGCCCATTTTCTTCTTTTTAATTCTTGGTTTCTTCTTGGTTTTAGGACATTTATGTAGAAAATGACCCTTCTCTTTACACTTGAAACAGACTATATCATCCCGATCAGAAATTTTATTTTCCCTCCTCTGCTTCTTACTTCTCTTTGTTTCACACATAACCGCATAATTTCCTTTCTTACCGCAATAATAACAGTCGACGTCAGCAAAGGGTCCTAGTTTTTCTATTTCTTCTGCTTCTTTTTGTGCATTATCTCTTCGAGCTTGCTTTAGAGTCATCCAAAACTCATGACTCGACATATAATAAGCCATTCTGCCCCTAAGTAATATTCCAAAATTAGAATTATTTATAACATTTCCATTTCATTTTTTTATCCAAATACTTAATTCAACTTTTTTGGATTTGAACTTGCCTTCATCCTCCAATGATAAGAAGAATAATTTACCAAGTGCTCAATACCGTTTTCCTAAGCCAACATATGATTTCTACTTAGAAGATTATTTTAATCATCACTAGAGGATCAAGACCTTATCCATAGGACTTCCCTAAGGGAATGTAACTTATAAATTTCCCTAACTACAAAAATTTTATATCCTTTGAAAGACATTTTATATGCAAAATATAATCTTTTCAAAACAGTGTGTCGATGTGCCTTGTTAATAGTTTAGAAATACCTATCGATACAGTTGTACTTCCCATATCGACCAGAATTTATAAACCGCTCAACCGATAAATCAACACAAAATATTTTTCTTATCAAATAACAAATACACACTCATATATACAATACCTATCAATACACTCAAACTCATATATACTTCCCATATCAATTTAGTAGCCCTATCTCTAATGAGTTACTCATCCTAGGGTATTACTAGCCCGATCTCTGATGAGTTTTTACCCAACCAAAGCCAAGGTTCTTGCTTAACCTTCAGCTCTGGTACCAGAGGTAACGGCGGCTTTTTTCGGACCCACCCCGGTAGGCTTTTCAACCATCCCGCTACCCTTCTGCTTTTCAACATGGGGGCACTCCTGCTTTTCAACATGGAAGTGACTACATGTGGTACCTTGGATTTGCTTTTACAACAAGCCTCTCGACTATCAACCAACCCTTTCACTCTAGGGACATGTAGGGGCAAGAGTCTAAGCTTCATCACTGTTCACAAAGCGAGAACCCCCTATCATGCTGAACATGATCACACAAATCATCGTATTAACAAGACGTTTTTCCGTACCCTTTGAATCGACAATAAACCACACATGTCCAACTCAAATTGCAAGAAAAGACGGATCATTAAGGGTAGAAAGAAAAATAAAGACAGAACAGAATCTCACACGAATGGAATAACATATATTATTTCAATAATAATCTTTACAGTAGAAAATTTTAAATACAATATCAGAGTTCTAACCTAATTTAGCTTGGATAGTTATAAACATCTGTCCTTACAATTGCTGACAAACATCAAACAAAATACACTAAGCAAAGTGGATGGTAGAATACGTCCATACGATGATGAAGATCTCCAGCTCTCCTCTGGGAATTCCAACCGTCTTCGACTAAACCTGAAACTACTCGGATCTGACCGAGTATTAAAAATACTCGGATCAGGCTTGATAAACCAGCGTGAGATACTCGAACTTTTAAAATGACTATGTTATCAAAACCTTTGAAAAGAAGGGTATCTCATAAGACCACGCCCACACATAAACACGGACGGGATTTTACCTTACGATAACCAAAACACTTCATACCAAAATACACTTGATTTTTTTTCTTATGACATTCTTTTGAAAACGCTTTTCAAATAAACTTATTCAAATAAGATATCAATATCTGGACTAAGTCTAAGGTAATATATCCGGACTAGGTCAACGGAATATACCAACGGAATATATGATACCAAAAAGGGGTAGATGAAATGTTTGCAAGTCATTATAGCTATTTTGGGAATACAACCAAAACCGTAAATATCGTATTGGGTTTGGATTTCCAACATGATAGGAAACTAGTGACCTTTTTTCTGAACCATGCATAACAAACATAGTTCTCACGGTGCCATAATCGCTTTTCTCAAACTAGTCACTTGGAAACTATACTTGCTACACTACAAATGATAACCAGTAGTTCCCTGCTTTTCTCAAGCTAACCACTTTATCCACATGGGGCAATAAATGCCTTGAGGCCCAGACGTATCTGGTACCAGGGCTTAGAACATCTGATAACCCAAATCACCGCTATCTGAAATGCGAGCATACATCTGACCACATAGAATCCTATCATAACCGGGGTGTGAGGCTTGTGAAGCTACGATCAATTTCTTCAAAGCCACGTTTTTCATACAAAACCACGCTTTGATCATAACAGGTTCCACTTTGAATGCCACATTATCATTCCATGTCACACGACTGATTTCTAGAAAATTATAACTTCCTGAGCTCGTATGTCTTGGGAAAGGGTGTTAAGCTAAGAGAAGTTGCCTTCTCCGCCACCAACCGATATGTTTATAGAAACCACTCAAATGTGATTTAGAATACAATGTCAGACAAAAATCCATACAAGTTTGTTCTGGGACTGAACGAAACCGAAGGCACTTTCCTCGGCCATTACTAGGCGAAAAGCCCTTGCAATCCGAAAAATCTCCATTACGAGGAGACCACTGCTATAAATAAATCTATAATGGGAGCTACCCAGAGCATATTCAAAAAGCAGTCCTCATGCTATGAAGATCCACGGTCTTTAATAATCATCATCTTCAACATATCTTCACTTTCGAACGTATACATTGGTTCGAAGTGGTTTTCGGATATGAATCAACCAAATCTGACCCATGTTCCTTCGAAACCAATCATCGCTTTTAAAAAGATGTTAAGTTCATATGTGGATATCAATAATCAGTCAATTACTTCATCTTTTAAATAAACAAATATCTTTCTTAGATATATTCTTTTCAAGTAATTCCATTTTCTTTTCGATGTATATGGAATCATTAAGCCTCATTTATCAAATCATTTGGTTTGTTTAAACCTTTCTTAAATCATGAAATAATTCCCAATCATTTTCTCTTTTACTTAGGAAAACCTTTCCAAATCATTCTTTTAATCTAAATCAAAGATATCTTATATTCAAGTTATAACTTTTAAACTTAGGGAAAATATTCCCAATTCATTCATCAAATCTTAATTAAAGATTTTTTCCTTAACTTCAAATCATATTCTTACAAATCGAAGACTTTCATAACATAGTACTACTGCCACTTTAAAGATGGTAAATATCACCTCCAGGGACTAATGGCAAGTTTCACCTCTAGGGACTAATGGCAAGTTTCACCCCCAGGGACTAATGGCAAGTAATCCAACATCATGAATATCTTTATCTTTAAACTTGGAAAAACTTAAACATGATCTTTTAGAGCATCCGGGCTTTCCTTTTGATCTGTTCCACCCCTCGCCTAAGAAGATAAAACATAGGTCAAGTAAGTTCAGGGCACCGGTTGCTCCATCCCTAACCTTAGTTAAACACCTTGTTTACCTTCCCAGATCTCACAAGTGGGACAAATGTACTAGTTGTTTCCACATACTCAGATTTTCAACTTTATTTTGGAATTGCTTATAAATATTCGAAATTATCTTTCAAAATGCTTAATTATCTTTTTTTAAAACATTCACAATTGATTCTGAGAAACGTCGTTACATTTAAACTCATATTCCAAAAGTAATAGAATTCGCAGCATAAAAGTGTTGTAGAAAGTGCTATATAAGCTTATTTGATTTAAACAACTTTTAAATATTTGAAAATTCATATTTTCCAATCCAAATATCTTTTAAATCATTTAAATTGATTTATCGAATTTATTCCATATTTTTAATCCTTTAAAAAATATCATTGATAAAGAAATCCTGTTTGGATTTCGAACTGCAAAACCGCGATGTTTTTAGAAAATTGTTTTGGACATATTTCAAAATCTACTAAACGAAATCTTGATTTTATTTCTTCGTTGGAAAACTGTGGATATAATAGACCAAAAAATTCTTATATTGAATAATTCCGAGCTATATTTCACTTTGTACACTTATTAACTTTTACGGCGCGAAATCGCGAACCACCGTTACGCGACGCGCATAGTTTTGACTTGTTTTTGTCAATTTCTTTTCAAACTTCTTGAAAACACTTTTAAATGTTTATTAAACATTTATAAATCATTTTAAACTCATTTAAAATCATTAAGAGGCTAAATAACTTTCATATACACATTTATATGAATTTAATTCTCATTTAATTAACTATACTTGCTAACCATTTCTCTTATCATTTGCCAAAACAAGTTATCTTCCATATAATCAATCACATAATCAACCAATTTGCAACCAACTTATCAAACACTCATTTATCATATTTAAACTTTTCAAATCATTTTACTTGAAATAACTTATGGATTAATTAGTAAATAAGAGTACTCACCTTTAACTTAACCAATTCTTCCTACCAACATTCATATGCAACAACACTTCTCTTAAATCCTCTTATCTTTATCAAATCTTTACCGTAGACTTTCATTTTGATTTTGGCAGCACTTCCTTCTCTTTTTCTCACTCCAAAGCTTTGACTTGCTTCCTTTCCTCCAAATAGTTCGGCCTCCTCTTGATCCTTTCCTTTCTCCTTCGTTTCTTTACTTTTTAGATGCTAAACCATGTTCTAATGGTATTCTAAGCTCTTTGGCAAAGTTTGGTGGTGTTTGGAGTTGATTTGATATGGTTTTGAATAAGTTAGTAAGTTTTTGGAAGAGAAGAAGAAGCCATTAAAGAGAGCTTCAAGGAAGAAGAAAAAGAAGGTAGAAAATGGTGTAAAAGAAAGTGGAAGAATGGTGGTCTTATTTATAGAAAAAGTTTTGCATTAAAATAATATTTTGTAAAAAGACCAAAATACCCTTACTTACTTATAAAGTAATCTTATTTTTTTTAACACTTAACATCACATTTCTAATCATTACTTTATGTCATTTTCACTTAGATATTAAGTAAAGTAAGTAATAATTATGTTTCTTTGATTTGATGTTTTACTTTTTGCTTTGAAATGACATTTTTTTTCTTTTTGTGCTTACTTTTCCTTAATTGTTTTCTAGAAGTTTCTAACCTTATTTAGTAAAAGTAAACTTGATTAGTAAATTACTTAATACTTATACTATTTGAATATATGTTTCCATATAAGAAAATAAAGGTGCGGCGACGTTGCGACAACTTTTAATCGACAAAACGTTGTTTTCGACAAAATGTTTTACGGTCATATTTTGACATTTTAGTTAAACTATTTATGTACACCAAATTTAAAAATGAACTTTTTACTTCTTTATATAAATTAAAACATGTCTCTTTATATTTTAAAATTATCTTTAATTAATATCAAAATCTCAAATTTGACGATGCATGTAAAACTGACTAAATGCGACAAATTTTGGTTATTTTTGTAAAACGATTATTAACGTACTTATAAGTATTTTAATATATTTTTATTATCTTTATTAGACGTTTTCAATGATATTTATCTTTTTAAATAAATATTTAAACCTATTTATTTAAGCATTTATTTATTTTTAATAAAACTTAACGTTTGCTAGTTTGTTGTAAAATCCAAATTTATACATTTTAAATTATCAACTATAAGAATAAATAATTTCTCTATTATTATCTATTATCAATAACTTATTTATTTATGTTTTGAACCTTTCTAAATTTAAAACAAACGAAATTTCTTATTTTCGAAGTAGTGAAATTACGGGTCGTTACATTCTCCCCTACTTAAAAGCATTTCGTCCTCGAAATTTCTCAAACAAAAGTTTGCCTAAAACATTTATCTTTAAATTTATTTCCATATAATATACACAAATCATCCATATGAAATATCTTATTCAATCTTCTATTCGAATACACAACTTTATTTCCAAACTAGTATTGATCCCCCGATTCTCTAGTGCGGACTTTAATCAGGCTCTTTGCTCAGAAACCTTTGCTTTCCTTGCATAGCTCTCAACTATGATAGAAAACTCAAGTACCCAACCATAAACCCTAATCAATGTTCGTCGTCAAGAATCGAGTGATAAATCCTTTTGGATCGGAGTAAACACCTCAAAGTTCCGAACTCGAATATTAGATCATCATTTATGTGACGAAATAATCTACATATAACATATGTATTTGTTAACTTCAAAAACTTTCATAAAAATTTTATCTTAAGTCAAACACTTTATAAAGGTGCTTCTTTATATAATCCCCTTTTATTATTTATTTTCAAATATTTTTAATAAAGGAAAATATTCCAAAGAAACCATTTTTCACTCAAAAGAATAATTTATCTTTAAAAATCTTTTAGGAAACCATTTCACAAATTTCCAAATATTTATGCAGAATAGTTATATCTTCTTTTCTAAAGAAATATATTATCTTTTATTTGGAAAATATCCTTAAAATTATATTTAAGCTCTCTATTTTTTTTCCTTTGCTAATACATCTTATTATAGATTTCATTTCCAAAATTATGTTAAGTTTAAATAACTTTCCTCTATTTCTTTAAACTTTTTCAAAAAAAACTATGATAAAATTTCCATACTTTCATCCTTTTCTTTATTTCATACAATATATTTTTAAATAATTTTTCTAAACTTTAAATACTTTTTTATAAAGCTATTCTTTCTAATATTCCTTTGAACTTTTTATTTCTAAATATCTTATTAGAATTGATCGGATACGAGATTGAGGAAGTGCATCGAGAGGATAATCAAAAGGAAGATTATTAATTAACATCATATTCATACATCCATTTCCAACCTTAACTGGCATTACAAAGTTTCAGAGATAACTTTCCTAGGAAATACAGCCTATCACATACTACCATCATATAGATACTTAGAATACTATGTACTATTATTGAATTCCTTTTGAGGTAGACAGTGTTTTATCTTGGGGGCCTAAATTAACCACTTTCATTCTTGGACAGTCCTTCATTAAGTGTTTTCCTTGAAAGCACCAAATACAAGTACGTTAGGGGCAATCTTTGACCTCATGTCTTAGGTTCTTGCAACGGTAGCAGCCCATTTTCTTCTTTTTAATTCTTGTTTCTTCTTGGTTTTAGGACATTTATGTAGAAAATGACCCTTCTCTTTACACTTGAAACAGACTATTTCATCCCGATCAGAGTTTTTATTTTCCCTTCTCTACTTCTTACTTCTCTTTGTTTCATACATAACCGCATAATTTCCTTTCTTACCACAATAATAACAGTCGATGTCAGCAAAGGGTCCTAGTTTTGCTTTTTCTTCTGCTTCTTTTTGTGTGCTTGCTCTTTGAGCTTGCTTTGGAGTCATCCAAAACTCATGACTCGACATATAATAAGCCATTCTGCCCCTAAGTGATATTACAAGATTAGAATTGTTTATAAAATTTCCCTTTTATTTTTTATCCAAATATTTAATTCGACTTTTTGGATTTGAACTTGCCTTCATCCTCCAATGATAAGAAGAATAATTTACTAAGTGCTCAATACCGTTGCCCAAGCCAATGTATGATTGATACTTAGAAGATTATTTTAATTATCACTAGACGAATCAAGACCTTATCCATGAGACTTCCCTAAGGGAATGTATCTTATAAATTTCCCTAACCACACAAAATTTTATATCCTTTGAAAGACATTTAATATGCAAAATATAATCTTTTCAAAACAGTGTGTCGATATGCCTTGTTAAGAGTTTAGAAATACCTATCGATATAGTTGTACTTCCCATGTCGACCAGAATTTATAAACCTTTCAACCGATAAATCAACACAAAATATTTTTCTTATCAACTAACAAATGCGCACTCATATATACAATACACTCAAACTCATTTTAGGGTGTTACTAACCCTATCTCTAATGAGTTGCTCAACTAGGGTATTACTAACCCTATTTCTGATGAGTCTATACCCAACCAAAGCCAAGGTTCTCGCTTAACCTTCAGCTCTGATACCAAATGTAACGATCTAGGCTTTTCAACCATCGACAACGGCCACTTTCCGCCGTAGCTTACATTGGTACCTCACGGTTTGCTTTTACAGCCAGCCTCTCGACTGAAACCAACCCTTCGATACTCGATCTCAGGGACATGTAGGAGTAAGAGTCATAAGTTCGCTACCTAACAAGAAGCGAGAACCCCCATCATGCACGAACCTCAATAAACAGTGACGAACCGTTTTTCCGTACCCTTTGAATCGACAATAAACCACACATGTCCAACTCAAATTGCACGAAAAGACGGATCATTAAGGGTAGGAAGAAAAATAAAGACAGAACAGAATCTCACACTAATGGAATAGCATATATTATTTCAATAATAATCTTTACAGCGGAAAATTTTAAATACAATATCAGAGTCTAGCCTAAATTCAGCTTGGACAGTTATAAACATCTGTCCTTACAATTGCTGACAAACATCAAATAAAATACACTAAGCAAAGTGGATGGTAGAATACGTCCATATGATGATGAAGAACTCCAGCTCTCCTTTGGAAACTCCAACCGTCTTCAACTAAACCTGAAACTACTCGGATCTGACCCGAGTATTAAAAATACCCTAATCAGGCTTGATAAACCAGCGTGAGATGCTTGAACTTTTAAAATGACTATGTTATCAAAACCTTTGAAAAGAAGGATATCTCATAAGACCACGCCCATACATAAACACGGACGGGTTTTTACCTTATGATAACTAAAACACTTTTAAATGTCAAAATGTTTAATATTATTTCTAATGACATTCTTTTGAAAATACTTTTCAAATAAACTTATTCAAATAAGATATCAATATCTGGACTAAGTCTAAGGTAATATACCGGACTAGGTCAATGGAATATACCAACGGAATGTATGATAGCAAAAAGGGGTAGCTGAAATGTTTGCAAGTCATTATAGCTATTTTGGGAATACAATTAAAACGGTAAATCTCGTACTGGGATTGGATTTCCAACATGATAGGAAACTAGTGACCTTTTCTCCGAACCACGCATAACAAACATAGTTCCCACGGAGCCTTAATCGCTTTTCTCAAACTAGTCACTTGGCAACTATACTTGCTACAATGCAAATGGTAACCGGTATTTCCCTGCTTTTCTCAAGCTAACAACTTTATCCACATAGGGCAATAAATGCCTTGAGGCCTAGACGTATCTGGTACCTAGGGCTTAGAACATCTGACAACCCAAATCACTACTATCCAAAATGCAAGCATACATCTGACCACATAGAATTCCATCATAACTGGGGTGTGAGGCTCGTGATGCTATGATCAATTTCTTCAGTGCCACGCTTTTCATACAAAACCACGCTTTGATCAACAGGTTCCACTTTGAATGCCATACTACCATTCCTTTGATCACTATTCGACTCCTAAAAAAATACAACCCTTGAGCTCGTATGTCTCAAGGAGGGTGTTTAGCTAAGAGAATTTGCCTTCTCCTCCACCACTGATGTACATTTGTAAAAGACAAACGTTGTGTCTCAGAAATGCAATGTCGGACTTCGTCCATAAAAGTTCATTCTAGGATTGAACGAAACCGAAGGCACTTTCCTCGGCCATTACTAGGCGAGAAGCCCTTGCAATCCGAAAAATTTCCATCACGAGGAGACCACTACTATAAATAACTCTATAATGGGAGCAACCCAGAGCATGTTCAACAAGCAGTCCTCACGCTATAAAGATCCACGGTCTTTAATAATCATCATCTTCAACATATTTTTGCTTTCGAACGTATACATTGGTTCGAAGTGGTTTTCGGATAGGAATCAATCAAATCCGACTCTGGTTCCTTCGAAGTCAATCATCGCTTAAAAAAAGATGTTAAGTTCATACGTTGATATCAATCATCAATCAATTACTTCAACTTTTGTCTTGATCAAATATCTTTCTTAGATATATTCTTTTCAATTTATTCCATTTTTATTTCAAATGTATATGAATCATTAAGCCTTATTTATCAAATCATTTGATTTATTAAACTTTTCTTAAATCTTGGAATAATTCCAAATCATTTTCTTTTTTACCCAGGAAAACTTTTCCAGATCATTCATTTAATCTTAATCAAAGATTTCTTATATTCAAGTTATAACTTCTAAACTTAGAGAAAATATTCCCAAATCATTCATTAAATTTTAATCAAAGATATCTTTTTTAACTTCAAATCATATTCTTGCAAATCGAAGATTTTCATAACATAGTACTACTGCCACTTAAATATGGTAAATTTCACCTCCAAGGACTAATGGCAAGTTTCACCTCCAGGGACTGATGGTAAGTTTCACCTCCAGGGAATAATGGCAAGTAATTCTACATCATGACTATCTTTGTCTTTTAACTTGGAAAAACTTAAATATGATCTTTTAGAGCATCCGGGCTTTCCTTTCGATATGTTCCACCCTCGCCTAAGAAGAGAAAACATAGGCTAGGAAAGTTCAGGGCACTGGTTGCTCCATTCCTAACCTTAATTAAACACCATGTTTACCTTCCTAGATCTCACAGGTGGGACAAATGTACTAGTCGTTTCCACATACTCAGATTTTCAACTTTATTTTGAAATTGCTTATAAATATTCCAAATTATCTTTCAAAATGCTTAATTATCCTTTTTAAAACATTCACAATTGATTCTGGGAAATGTCGTTACATTTAAACTCATATTCCAAAAGTTATAGAATTCGCAGCATAAAAGTGCTGCAGAAAGTGCTATATAAGCTTATTTGATTTAAACAACTTTTAAACATTTGACAAATTCATATTTTCCATTCCAAATATCTTTTAAACCATTTTAATAGATTTATCAAATTTATTTCAATTTTTTAAAACAATTAAAATATCAATTTTAAACTTTGGTCACTTTACTGCAAAAGCATGATTTTTCTGGAAAATTGTTTTGGACATATCTAAAATATACAAGATAAAATCTTGATTTTATTCCTTTATTTCTTTGAACATATTTAAATGTTTATAAAACATTTCTAACTCATTTTAAACTCATTTTAAACAACATTTCCATCATTTCAAATTCATTTTTCATTTCATTTTATATTAAAATATTATAATATTATAATATCATTTTCAATCTTTTTAGATATTTTGAAATCATTAACAGGCTAAATAATTTCCATACAAACATTTGTGTGGATTTAATTCTCAATTAATTAAATATGTTTAATTACTAATCATTTCTCTTACAAACAAGTTATCAACCACATAATCAATCACATAATCAACCAATTTGCCACCAACTTATCAAACACTCATTTAACATATTTAAACTTTTCAAATCATTTTACTTGAAATAGCTTATGGATTAATTAGTAAATAAGAGTACTCACCTTTAACTTAACCAATTCTTCCTACCAATATTCATTTGCAACAACACTTCACTTAAATCCTATTATCTTCACCAAATCTTTTCCGTAGACTTTCCTTTTGATTCCGACAGCACTTCCTTCTCTTTTTCTTGCTCCGAAGCTTCACAAATTTGCTTTCCTCCTTCCCTAGGTTCGGCCTTGCCTATTCCACTCCTTCCTTCATCATTTCTTTACTTCCTAGATGCTAAACCATGTTTAAATGGTATTCTAATGTCTTTGGCAAAGTTTGGTGGTGTTTGGAGTTGATTTGATATGGTTTTGAAAAAGTTAGTAAGGATATGGAAGAGAATAAGAAGCCATTAAAGAGAGCTTCAAGGAGGAAGAAGACGAAGGTAGAAATGTGTAAAGAAAGTGGAAGAATGGTGTCTTATTTATAGAAAAGTTTTTGGATTAAAATAATATTTTGTAAAAAGACCAAAATGTCATTACTTACTTATAAAGTAATCTTATTTTTTTCAACACTTAACATCACATTTCAAATGATTACTTTATGTCATTTTCACTTAGATATTAAGTAAAATAATTAATAATATGTTTCTTTGATTTGATGTTTTGCTTTTTGCTTTGAAATGACATTTTGTCTTTTTGTTCTTACTTTTTCTTAATTGTTTTCTAGAAGTTTCTAACCATTTTTAGTAAAAGTAAACTTGATTAGTAAATTAATTAATACTTATACTATTTGAATATATGTTCCTATATAAGGAAATAAAGGCTCGACGACGTTGCGACAACTTTTAATCGACAAAACGTTGTGTAACATCCCGCCTTTTTGCACACTTTAAACCGACACACGTGCCAATTCAAAGCATACGGAAGGGCGGATTTGTTATGGGGTAAATAAGAAAAACAGAGAAGAAATAAAACAAAATAGAATCTCACAGCGGAAGGATAAAATATAATAACAAATATACAGTTCATAAACAGTTTACAAAAGCTTGATTCTTCTTTTACAATAAATATCAGAGTTACACATACCAATACAAGCAATGCAGCGGAATAGAAAGAGTGTGGTGTAATACTGTATATAAAATAATACTGATTCTTCGTCTTCGTCCTCCAAAGCTAAAATCTGCTATCCTGAAACGCTCGGACTGACCCGAGCGAATTTGAATAGACAAAAACACCCGAGTCAGACTAGAATATCTTATGTGAGTTAAATAAACAGAAATAATTATGAGTACAGTAACTCAAGAGATGTTCGGGATTTACATCTCCTAAGGATCCGTTAAACTATTTACTATGTAGTATATTGCGCTATTATAATAGTGTCTATTTATAAAATAAACTTACTTTTAAATAGCGTTAAGGCTTTACATTTTCCACCTTAACACGTAATAGTCCCAGTAGTCCATCCAATACCATAGCTCCTCCTACTCGGGAAGCAACTAGAGGATACCACACGGGCTACGGGAGAAAACCAAACTCGTACAAGGCTCGATATGGTAGGTGACACGGCACAACGAGGCAATGCCAGGGTAGATATACCAATTGCTATCCAGGCTGGTGGAAACGCGTAGCCGCAGTTACCGCCCACCTCGGACTAACTCCCCAAAATCAAAATATAGAAGTGGCCACTGAATCAAATCCAAGTCAAAGTATAATATCGAAGAGGAGCGTCCGATCAGAGGAATGACCTCATTGGCCTGAGAATCGCTCCTGTTTTAGCCACCTTATGCCAACTCACGGGAGTCGGGTCCACGTATTTACCTTACAGGAAACGCCACCACCGACCTACTTCATTCTGGAATCTCCACCGCGTACACGGTTGGTCAAAGTGGTTTTCGGTATCGACAGAGAGTATGTCCATATCCGATCCCGGTCTCTTTGCCAACCCATCGTTATTATAACACCGCGGTCATTTAAAAATTGTTTATACTTTAAAACCAGAATATAATCCATTTCAAAACCATAATATTACGATATCATTCCAAAACCCAAAACCATATTTTTCCACTTATTCCAAATATAATTCCTTTCCAAAAATTAAAAGGCTTTAGCTTCATAATATCTGAAAATCGAATATTTTCAAAGCTTAATATTTTTGGAAATCCATAATTTCAAACCATAACTTTTAAACTCAAATGGTTTGGATATTCAACGGTATGCGAATTAAAAAGGTTTAACTTTACTGTTGCTTTATAAAGAAATAAATTACACGGCTTTCCAAATATTTCTTCTTTTAAAGTTAAACCAAAATCCAAAATATTACCTCAAGTCCCAAAACCATTTCAATTTTATATATATTTATATCCATTTTTGAGCATTAATATTTCAACTAAAGTTGGATTTTTATCCTTTCAAAATCAATATTCTATTAATTAATCTTGACCATTCACATAAAATCCATAATTAATAAAACTTTAATTTCTAGTAAAATATATATATAAATTTTCCAATTCAAATTTTTACTAGAATATCCATTTCTATTTATTTTGGGAAAATCCAATTTCAAATATCATATCTTAAAATTTCCAACTTTACATTTAAACATAGGATATAAATTTACCAACTCCATTTTCTAAATTTCTTCCATTTCAATAAAGAAATTTATCCACCTTTTAAATTCCTAAATTTTAACTCCATAGGTATATAAATATGGAATAAAATATTTATACAATATAAAATTTAAGATTTATAAACCGTATTCAATCCAAACCATAGAAATCACATTAAAATAGTTATATATAGACCGCGGTGCCTGTATAAAATTTTCTATCCTATGGTCAAGTGATACGGATATTTATCATTTCAATCCGCAATTTAAAAATAAAACTTTGCGGTTTTATCATTTCAAACCACAATCCCGAAAATGTAAAATGCATGCTAACTGGCAGTTAATGATATCCACATAAATCATCCATTCAACAACACATCCATCACCAAATTTCAACCATCAATCAATATCAATCTATATCAATCAATAACAATATTAGTTCGATAATATGCAACGGGTAATAACTGTCAGTTTATTCAAATTAAATTTCAACTATTAATCTAACCATTTATATTTAGAGATAATTTATATAACTGTTAACTAGCATTTCATATGCAAACAAAATTCCTAACAGCAAATTAATACGCAATTAATCAATTTAATTAACAGCTAAATTCAATAAATGCAATTCAACAGATATGGATGAAATAACATGCCAAAAGCTCATAAATAAATTTCTATTCATTTCTAAAATTTATTTAACAAACATAAAAGCTTCTAGTAATTGTGAGTGGGTCAAAACACTCACCTTTTGAATTTAAATCGAATTTAAACCCAATTTAAACCCAAAAATTCGTCCGTCTCAGAATTCGTCCAAACCAGCGTCATCAGATCCGAAATTAAATTACGATCCTAACAAAAAAAAAATTCGTGTGAATCCGACTTCGTATGAGAAAGTTATGACGAAAATTTGCACTTGAATTTACGTTTTAAAATAGCAAAGAATGGTACACATTTACATACACAACATTCCACGTCATGATCTTCAACGCGCGCCCAGGAAACCCAATTCACGTTCGCACCAGCCGCCCACTGTCATTCGAAACCCAAATCGAAGATCTACGACGATCTAACCGTTGAATTGCCAAACAAATTACATAGATGCGCTCCCCTCGGTTCCCTCTCCAAAACCCAGAAACAGAATCTCGATCCGATAAAGTTTTGCGCGACGATGATGAACGGTTTTGGGGCTGTTTGAATTTATTCTGGATGAATGACAGCTCCAATTGAAAAACTAATTTCACCAGTAATTTACGCGTATCGAATACTTCAACATATATTTTTTCTGGAATTTTCTGAAATTTTTGAGTTTTGACTTTTGATTTTGAACTGTGGATGGATCTGGAATTGGATCTGAGATGTATTCATTTGGGGAAGAGAAAAGAGTGAAGAAATGAACGTACAGCAAATGAAAAAGAAAGGAGCTAGGGTTTATAGCTGTATATTTATAGATAGGCTAGAGGTAGGGTAGCTAGACTGGATACGCGAACGTGCGTGACAAACCATGGTCCAAAAAGCCCGCTATGCCTCCGGAGTCGGATTTGTTAAAACTATATATCCAAACAGGTGTTTTAAAATATTCTGAACGCAATGGAAAAAGTTTCGCGACCAAATTCGATCGTATGAAGAAGTTATGCTTAAAAAAACAAAATTTCACATTGATTTCAAAATGCGTAAATTTCAAGGCGTTTCGAGTCCGTACGATCAAACGACAAGTCCGATCGCTACGAAACTTGAAACATTATTATAATTCACCGTTACGGATCCGATGAAACTGGTTTCGTCGAAATCCGAGTCCGTGCCCAAAATGGCTATTTTTATATTAATTAAATAAATAGGCAAATAAATTAATTAAATTCAATCTTTAAAATTTTTGACTTTAAAATTGAAAATTTGATCATTTTTATAATTTCACTTTAGTTACAACAAATTAAACAAACCCAGATATCAATGTCAAGTAAATAAATTTATAAATTTCAGTGTTTGAATTCAATTACGGTAAATTCAGATATTGTAAATTCCAAGAATTTACTTAAATTTAACTTTGACTATGACCTTATAGTTTACTGCGTATTATTACGTCAATTAATATAACTTTACGTTTATTTCAAATCTACCAATTATAACCAAATAAAACCTTTCAATTGTTTTTTTCATGAATAGGTATTTCAATGAATTAGTTAGTATTCGACTAGCATAATATTTAATTCTAACCACTGCAATAATTAAGCTTTATTTTAAATTGGATTTAGATGGAAGGATTTGTTTGCCTTTTCTTAACTACTATATTCAAAAATTCTGCCTTTCTTTGTATTGCTACTATTTCCATTTATATTGAAATTGTAAAACATATATATAAAAAAAATTAGAATCTCAAATAAGCTCTTATTACTCACAATTACTATATTAATTTGGATTGCACAACATCTTATTCATCACTTGCTTAAACCTAAATTCCTATTTCATTCATAAATGCTAAAATAAATCAATTATTACATAATTTCTTTTATTAATATTCATGCTATTCATGCTATTCATGTTAAATTCAATTCCTTTGTTCCATTCAACATCAGCAATTATCTATTAAAAGTCCCAAAATTTCTATTAAATAAATCTAATGAATCTTTATTATAAATTAGATGAATTTAATATTGCATTCAAACTATTGCGTTAAAATTTCCGTTTCACCTTAAAGTAACTAAATTTGCCCATTATAATACTTATTTCAATTCAAAAAAAAAACATTTTATTAACATCAAAAATTTACCATTTCATCTTACCATTTATTTACGTATCCTTTTATTGCACTGATTGAAATAAATTCACTTATTAAATTTTTAAGTTCGTTACCTATCCATCTTGATTTTAATTCCATCTATAAATCAAATTCAGTTAGCCTTAACGTTACTACACTAAATCTACAATCAGTTTCAATTTATATAGAATTATATCTTAATACTTACCATTTATTTATAAATTAGGTTACCTTCCAATAAATCTGATTCCTAAGCATTTGATTGGATTGCCATCTTTACTATGTCTATTATTAATTAGCTTCAAATTCTACAATTTCACTTCTTAAATCCACCTTTTGCTATATTATAAGTAAAATTTACATTGGTTACATAAATGTATCATTTATTTACATTTATTACAAACTTATTTCCAGTTCCAACTAACAATCTAAATAAATGAATAGGCAACCTACCATAAACACTACCGTTACCTTTTTGTCACATACAAAATCCTTTATTACAAAAATCAATTTCTGCATATATTTTCATACTACAAATTCAATTTACTTATGTTCAAATTATAACCAAACCTGACCTTTAAATTATTTTGTATAAAATTGGGATTTCATTAAGTTTCTTAATTATTACCCTTAATTGGCATTTATCATCTTGTATTCTCGTTATCATTTCATAGATATGATTCCCAATTTCTTATTATCGACTTAAAATGTCATTACTTACATTGCATTAAACGTTGTTACTTAAATCTCTACCCAATAGTAATTAATACTCTAAATAAATATGCTTACTCCTTTCGTTATTTATTCATTATCACAAGAAACGTTTAATCATTTGTAATTTCAAATTACCTACATTGATTGTATATATTTTCCATTATTATCATTTATTAGAATTCTATTCAACTTTCCATCTTATGCATGTAGTTAACCTTTCTATTGATTTTTCCTTCAAAATTTTCAGTTATTTCTTATTTAATCGCTATAAATTAAATGCATTGGTAACGAACAATAGTTGTTACCATTATACAATTTATACATTTGTAATTTATTCTCTACAACAATTATTACCTATCAATATTATTTCGCCCATAACTACAAACTTGCAATTTTTCTTATTATCATATTCCATTTACTGTTAACAATGTTTATTACATTATACTGGTTTAATAATTTCCTCAAATTCCTCATATTCAACTCATATACTGGTAAAATTCTTTTCACTACTTAAAATCATTTGAATTAACTTCGAATTACTATAAGTAGGTTTTTAATTTATTTTTCTTCTAAATTTAATTACAACTTAATTTAACCAAATTAAATCCATAAAATCTACGGGTCGCTACACTCTCCCCCACTCAAAACTTTTCGTCCCCGAAAAGGAAAAGGAAGGGAGAAGAAGAATAAAACAGTATATCTAGTTTCAAATATTAACTTATAACAATAATTTACTAAATTAATTTCCTTTAATGAATTACACTTGTTTTATAATCATTATGTCTTTTAATACTTGAATTATTAAAGTTGGAAAACAATTTCAACAAAATTCTAAGTCCAAAATTTACGAAAATTTTTGGCAGAGTCTCCTTTGTACGGAGGGACTCTGGAGAAAATATAATATCCAAATATACAAATATATTACATATATATCCAAAATAAAATATCCCACCCGGGAAATATATAAATAGCGCTTTAATCGTAATCCGAAAACGTACCTATTTGTCGGGCAAAACGCTTATTATTTTGGAACCAAAAGCAGTAGCAGTTGCTTCCAACCCCTGTATTCACTTATATAATCTAAAAGGTTAAATATTTATTGTACAGTGAAATGTTTGGGTAGATTCAATCATTTATATCCAATCAAATGCAACAACCATAAATTTTAACAAACAGCACATGCCACCAACAGACAATCATTCAATCAAACAAACAATTAGTTGTTAGGTTCAAATTCCGAAATTATACGAAATGTAAAATAACTATCAAGTGCATCCTTTACTCAACAGTCTAGATGGAACAAAGATAGATTATTTCTCCATCCCACAACTTCAAAATTCCTTACCCAACAACCATACATCAACCAAACAATTCAAATCAACACCACAATAGCTTATTATACATTTATTTCATGCTTCAGTGGTTTTATTTTCTTTCTTTCATTTATGGAGGGATTTCTTTGTTTCTTACAATTTTCATTTTCCATTTGTTACAAAATTCATTATATTGTATTCCAATTTATTGACTAAGGTTTATATCATCTATTTATACTACTTACCCTTTCTTATATAGTAAAATTTCCAATTTAACTTAAGTTTATACAATTAATTCTCATTTATAACAGCAAATTTATTGAATACCTTAATTACCTAAAGCTTCACTTGTAAGATTTCCCCTTACATTTTCTTACTAACATTGCAGCTTTTATTATATGGTAAGTTATGTATGTTTAAGAATGCAAGTGAAAATTTACAAGTTTCTTCTCAATTCATTTTTATTTATTAATGGTTCAATAAATATATATTCGTTTTATTAATTACAATTTCAACTTACCCTTAATTTCATTCCTTTATTTAATGTTTACGTTTTATTATATTTAATTACAGTAACCCTCTACTTACACTTAAATTATTAACCTTAAAACCTCCATTTTTATAAATAAAGGATCTTATTAATTCATTATCTAGGGTTTACAGACATTTATTTATATTACCTACATTTTATTATATTACTAGTAGCATTTTAAGACATACTTAAGTTTATAACCCTACACATCAATCTTTATTTATTAAAGAATTTCATTTTATTTACTTAAGTTAAAAATCACCTATTAATAATACTCACCTTTAATTTGGGTAAACTTTCAATTATCACTTAAGTTTATACCAATAAATTCTTATTATAACAGTAATTTATTGAATACTTCCATTTTCCTAAATTCCTACTTGTAAAATATTCAATTCCAGTTTCTCATTTAACACTTCAACTTTTATATTTGGGTAAGTTATTTATGTTAAGGAAATTGCAATTGAACTTATACAAGTTTAATCTCCATTCTTTTAATTAAATTTAATGTTTATCCATATTACCCTTTGTCTCATATGTATGCAAATTCCTCTTTATAGCTTTGCACTTATTCTCTTATTTCAATTAGAGGTTTCAATTCATTTATTACTTAACTTTTATTTCACTAACAAATTTTAAACAATTAATTAACGGAAAAATTTAGAATTAAATACCGGGTTAAATTTCAATTTGTTTCAAAATAATAGATAATTAATTTCTTACAACTTTTATATCTCTAATTATATTTAGAACAATAAAGAAAAATTTTAGAAAATTTCAAAATAAATCTGCAGTAGAATTTACTACAGTGGCCTTTCCCCTTCGAAACTCGAAAATGAAAGTCGATGATGCGGCCGTCATCACCGAATTTATTTTCCAGCGACAGAGAGGAAAGTACAAAATTTATTTTCTTCAAAATCCTCTTTAAACCAATTTTTTCGAATTATACTAAATATCTATATAAGAAAATACTTATAAACCAAATCATTATATTTCATAAATCCTTTGAAAGTAGATTTTTAAAATCCCGGACTTAAGTTCTAAAATCTCCAATTTGATTCATTATAATTTCAACTTAGCTTCAATTATTATAAATATTTTATTACCTAACACCCAATCTATAGCAACCAAAATATATATCTTTATAAAAATATTTTTTTATATAGAAAATACAATAGGCAAAATTATTTCATTCACCTATACTAAAAACAAATATTATGTCGGTCTGTCCTATTAAGTGTTTAGAAATCCCTATTGATGACACAGCGTCCCATGCATCAACCAGAATTTATAAATACAAAGCGGAACAGATTAACACAATATCAAAATCTTTTTATAAACTAACAAATACGCTCTCTCATATATACTCTCAGCGACTCCCATAGGGTATTACTACCCTATTACAAAGAGTCAAACCCCACAAAGCCAAGGTTTATCGCTAAACCAAAGCTCTGATACCAACTATAACATCCCGCCTTTTTGCACACTTTAAACCGACACACGTGCCAATTCAAAGCATACGGAAGGGCGGATTTGTTATGGGGTAAATAAGAAAAACAGAGAAGAAATAAAACAAAATAGAATCTCACAGCGGAAGGATAAAATATAATAACAAATATACAGTTCATAAACAGTTTACAAAAGCTTGATTCTTCTTTTACAATAAATATCAGAGTTACACATACCAATACAAGCAATGCAGCGGAATAGAAAGAGTGTGGTGTAATACTGTATATAAAATAATACTGATTCTTCGTCTTCGTCCTCCAAAGCTAAAATCTGCTATCCTGAAACGCTCGGACTGACCCGAGCGAATTTGAATAGACAAAAACACCCGAGTCAGACTAGAATATCTTATGTGAGTTAAATAAACAGAAATAATTATGAGTACAGTAACTCAAGAGATGTTCGGGATTTACATCTCCTAAGGATCCGTTAAACTATTTACTATGTAGTATATTGCGCTATTATAATAGTGTCTATTTATAAAATAAACTTACTTTTAAATAGCGTTAAGGCTTTACATTTTCCACCTTAACACGTAATAGTCCCAGTAGTCCATCCAATACCATAGCTCCTCCTACTCGGGAAGCAACTAGAGGATACCACACGGGCTACGGGAGAAAACCAAACTCGTACAAGGCTCGATATGGTAGGTGACACGGCACAACGAGGCAATGCCAGGGTAGATATACCAATTGCTATCCAGGCTGGTGGAAATGCGTAGCCGCAGTTACCGCCCACCTCGGACTAACTCCCCAAAATCAAAATATAGAAGTGGCCACTGAATCAAATCCAAGTCAAAGTATAATATCGAAGAGGAGCGTCCGATCAGAGGAATGACCTCATTGGCCTGAGAATCGCTCCTGTTTTAGCCACCTTATGCCAACTCACGGGAGTCGGGTCCACGTATTTACCTTACAGGAAACGCCACCACCGACCTACTTCATTCTGGAATCTCCACCGCGTACACGGTTGGTCAAAGTGGTTTTCGGTATCGACAGAGAGTATGTCCATATCCGATCCCGGTCTCTTTGCCAACCCATCGTTATTATAACACCGCGGTCATTTAAAAATTGTTTATACTTTAAAACCAGAATATAATCCATTTCAAAACCATAATATTACGATATCATTCCAAAACCCAAAACCATATTTTTCCACTTATTCCAAATATAATTCCTTTCCAAAAATTAAAAGGCTTTAGCTTCATAATATCTGAAAATCGAATATTTTCAAAGCTTAATATTTTTGGAAATCCATAATTTCAAACCATAACTTTTAAACTCAAATGGTTTGGATATTCAACGGTATGCGAATTAAAAAGGTTTAACTTTACTGTTGCTTTATAAAGAAATAAATTACACGGCTTTCCAAATATTTCTTCTTTTAAAGTTAAACCAAAATCCAAAATATTACCTCAAGTCCCAAAACCATTTCAATTTTATATATATTTATATCCATTTTTGAGCATTAATATTTCAACTAAAGTTGGATTTTTATCCTTTCAAAATCAATATTCTATTAATTAATCTTGACCATTCACATAAAATCCATAATTAATAAAACTTTAATTTCTAGTAAAATATATATATAAATTTTCCAATTCAAATTTTTACTAGAATATCCATTTCTATTTATTTTGGGAAAATCCAATTTCAAATATCATATCTTAAAATTTCCAACTTTACATTTAAACATAGGATATAAATTTACCAACTCCATTTTCTAAATTTCTTCCATTTCAATAAAGAAATTTATCCACCTTTTAAATTCCTAAATTTTAACTCCATAGGTATATAAATATGGAATAAAATATTTATACAATATAAAATTTAAGATTTATAAACCGTATTCAATCCAAACCATAGAAATCACATTAAAATAGTTATATATAGACCGCGGTGCCTGTATAAAATTTTCTATCCTATGGTCAAGTGATACGGATATTTATCATTTCAATCCGCAATTTAAAAATAAAACTTTGCGGTTTTATCATTTCAAACCACAATCCCGAAAATGTAAAATGCATGCTAACTGGCAGTTAATGATATCCACATAAATCATCCATTCAACAACACATCCATCACCAAATTTCAACCATCAATCAATATCAATCTATATCAATCAATAACAATATTAGTTCGATAATATGCAACGGGTAATAACTGTCAGTTTATTCAAATTAAATTTCAACTATTAATCTAACCATTTATATTTAGAGATAATTTATATAACTGTTAACTAGCATTTCATATGCAAACAAAATTCCTAACAGCAAATTAATACGCAATTAATCAATTTAATTAACAGCTAAATTCAATAAATGCAATTCAACAGATATGGATGAAATAACATGCCAAAAGCTCATAAATAAATTTCTATTCATTTCTAAAATTTATTTAACAAACATAAAAGCTTCTAGTAATTGTGAGTGGGTCAAAACACTCACCTTTTGAATTTAAATCGAATTTAAACCCAATTTAAACCCAAAAATTCGTCCGTCTCAGAATTCGTCCAAACCAGCGTCATCAGATCCGAAATTAAATTACGATCCTAACAAAAAAAAAAATTCGTGTGAATCCGACTTCGTATGAGAAAGTTATGACGAAAATTTGCACTTGAATTTACGTTTTAAAATAGCAAAGAATGGTACACATTTACATACACAACATTCCATGTCATGATCTTCAACGCGCGCCCAGGAAACCCAATTCACGTTCGCACCAGCCGCCCACTGTCATTCGAAACCCAAATCGAAGATCTAC
Source organism: Allium cepa (assembly GCA_030765085.1). Taxonomy (NCBI): domain Eukaryota; kingdom Viridiplantae; phylum Streptophyta; class Magnoliopsida; order Asparagales; family Amaryllidaceae; genus Allium; species Allium cepa. The sequence continues at coordinate 375,766,727 of CM060942.1, read as the reverse complement.
GACGATCTAACCGTTGAATTGCCAAACAAATTACATAGATGCGCTCCCCTCGGTTCCCTCTCCAAAACCCAGAAACAGAATCTCGATCCGATAAAGTTTTGCGCGACGATGATGAACGGTTTTGGGGCTGTTTGAATTTATTCTGGATGAATGACAGCTCCAATTGAAAAACGAATTTCACCAGTAATTTACGCGTATCGAATACTTCAACATATATTTTTTCTGGAATTTTCTGAAATTTTTGAGTTTTGACTTTTGATTTTGAACTGTGGATGGATCTGGAATTGGATCTGAGATGTATTCATTTGGGGAAGAGAAAAGAGTGAAGAAATGAACGTACAGCAAATGAAAAAGAAAGGAGCTAGGGTTTATAGCTGTATATTTATAGATAGGCTAGAGGTAGGGTAGCTAGACTGGATACGCGAACGTGCGTGACAAACCATGGTCCAAAAAGCCCGCTATGCCTCCGGAGTCGGATTTGTTAAAACTATATATCCAAACAGGTGTTTTAAAATATTCTGAACGCAATGGAAAAAGTTTCGCGACCAAATTCGATCGTATGAAGAAGTTATGCTTAAAAAAACAAAATTTCACATTGATTTCAAAATGCGTAAATTTCAAGGCGTTTCGAGTCCGTACGATCAAACGACAAGTCCGATCGCTACGAAACTTGAAACATTATTATAATTCACCGTTACGGATCCGATGAAACTGGTTTCGTCGAAATCCGAGTCCGTGCCCAAAATGGCTATTTTTATATTAATTAAATAAATAGGCAAATAAATTAATTAAATTCAATCTTTAAAATTTTTGACTTTAAAATTGAAAATTTGATCATTTTTATAATTTCACTTTAGTTACAACAAATTAAACAAACCCAGATATCAATGTCAAGTAAATAAATTTATAAATTTCAGTGTTTGAATTCAATTACGGTAAATTCAGATATTGTAAATTCCAAGAATTTACTTAAATTTAACTTTGACTATGACCTTATAGTTTACTGCGTATTATTACGTCAATTAAAATAACTTTACGTTTATTTCAAATCTACCAATTATAACCAAATAAAACCTTTCAATTGTTTTTTTCATGAATAGGTATTTCAATGAATTAGTTAGTATTCGACTAGCATAATATTTAATTCTAACCACTGCAATAATTAAGCTTTATTTTAAATTGGATTTAGATGGAAGGATTTGTTTGCCTTTTCTTAACTACTATATTCAAAAATTCTGCCTTTCTTTGTATTGCTACTATTTCCATTTATATTGAAATTGTAAAACATATATATAAAAAAAATTAGAATCTCAAATAAGCTCTTATTACTCACAATTACTATATTAATTTGGATTGCACAACATCTTATTCATCACTTGCTTAAACCTAAATTCCTATTTCATTCATAAATGCTAAAATAAATCAATTATTACATAATTTCTTTTATTAATATTCATGCTATTCATGCTATTCATGTTAAATTCAATTCCTTTGTTCCATTCAACATCAGCAATTATCTATTAAAAGTCCCAAAATTTCTATTAAATAAATCTAATGAATCTTTATTATAAATTAGATGAATTTAATATTGCATTCAAACTATTGCGTTAAAATTTCCGTTTCACCTTAAAGTAACTAAATTTGCCCATTATAATACTTATTTCAATTCAAAAAAAAAACATTTTATTAACATCAAAAATTTACCATTTCATCTTACCATTTATTTACGTATCCTTTTATTGCACTGATTGAAATAAATTCACTTATTAAATTTTTAAGTTCGTTACCTATCCATCTTGATTTTAATTCCATCTATAAATCAAATTCAGTTAGCCTTAACGTTACTACACTAAATCTACAATCAGTTTCAATTTATATAGAATTATATCTTAATACTTACCATTTATTTATAAATTAGGTTACCTTCCAATAAATCTGATTCCTAAGCATTTGATTGGATTGCCATCTTTACTATGTCTATTATTAATTAGCTTCAAATTCTACAATTTCACTTCTTAAATCCACCTTTTGCTATATTATAAGTAAAATTTACATTGGTTACATAAATGTATCATTTATTTACATTTATTACAAACTTATTTCCAGTTCCAACTAACAATCTAAATAAATGAATAGGCAACCTACCATAAACACTACCGTTACCTTTTTGTCACATACAAAATCCTTTATTACAAAAATCAATTTCTGCATATATTTTCATACTACAAATTCAATTTACTTATGTTCAAATTATAACCAAACCTGACCTTTAAATTATTTTGTATAAAATTGGGATTTCATTAAGTTTCTTAATTATTACCCTTAATTGGCATTTATCATCTTGTATTCTCGTTATCATTTCATAGATATGATTCCCAATTTCTTATTATCGACTTAAAATGTCATTACTTACATTGCATTAAACGTTGTTACTTAAATCTCTACCCAATAGTAATTAATACTCTAAATAAATATGCTTACTCCTTTCGTTATTTATTCATTATCACAAGAAACGTTTAATCATTTGTAATTTCAAATTACCTACATTGATTGTATATATTTTCCATTATTATCATTTATTAGAATTCTATTCAACTTTCCATCTTATGCATGTAGTTAACCTTTCTATTGATTTTTCCTTCAAAATTTTCAGTTATTTCTTATTTAATCGCTATAAATTAAATGCATTGGTAACGAACAATAGTTGTTACCATTATACAATTTATACATTTGTAATTTATTCTCTACAACAATTATTACCTATCAATATTATTTCGCCCATAACTACAAACTTGCAATTTTTCTTATTATCATATTCCATTTACTGTTAACAATGTTTATTACATTATACTGGTTTAATAATTTCCTCAAATTCCTCATATTCAACTCATATACTGGTAAAATTCTTTTCACTACTTAAAATCATTTGAATTAACTTCGAATTACTATAAGTAGGTTTTTAATTTATTTTTCTTCTAAATTTAATTACAACTTAATTTAACCAAATTAAATCCATAAAATCTACGGGTCGCTACACGTTGTTTTTCGACAAAATGTTTTACGGTCATATTTTGACGTTTTAGTTAAAATATTTATTTATGTAAACCAAATTTAAAAATGAACTTTTTAATTCTTTATATGAAATAAAACATGTCTCTTTATATATTAAGATCATATTTAAATAATATCAAAATCTCTAATTTTACGGTGTATGTAAAACTGACAAAATGCGACAAAATTTGGTTATTTTTGTAAAACAATTATTAACATACTTATAAATATTTTAATATACCTTTATTATCTTTATTAGATGTTTTCAATAAGATTTATCTTTTTAAATAAACATTTAAACCTATTTATTTAAGCATTTATTTGTTTTTAACAAAACTTAACTTTTGTTGATTTGTTCTAAAATCCAAATTTATACCTTTTAAGCTATCTACTACAAGAATTAAAAAAATTCTCTATTATTATCTATTATATATAACTTATTTGTTTATGTTTTAAACCTTTTTAAACTTAAAACAAACGAAATCTCTCATTTTCGAAGTAGCGAAATTATGGGTCGTTACAATTCCGCTCTATTATTTATTATTCTCTGGCATGTGTAACTCTGATATGTGTTGTATAAGTATAATCAAATGTTTTTTAAAATAGCTTCATAAACTGTTATTTGATTATTATATTTTTCCATTCCGCCATGAGATTCTGTTTTGCTTTATTTCTTTCTCTACTTTTCTTATTCAACCCAATACAATCCGCTCTTTTGGATGATTTGAGTGTGACGTGTGTGGTTTATCATCGATTTAAAACATACAAAAAGGCGGGCTTTTACATTCTTCCTCTATTTCCATGGCTTCAAACCTCTCCATTCTCTTCCATCTCCAACAAGCTCCACCACCACCTAAACCCACATCCATCGTGGCCAAACACACCTCCACCCACACCTGAGCCTAAACTCCAATCATATCCACCTCCTAGGACCTATCTAAGTCCGAACTTCCATGCTCCTCCATTATAAAAAAAGAAAAAGAAGAAATGAAAAAGAAAAGAGAAAAAAAGAGAAGGAAAGGAAAATGACAAAATTCAAGACATTCGGAAAATAGCACATTAGTTCATTAGCCATAAGCATGCCAATTCTCGTAAGGATCGACGGAGTGGAAATCGAGATGAGAAAATTCTCACCGCATTTAAAAGATCGTATTTTGGTTTAGTTATAATAATCATCTTATCATATGCAAATATACACCCCTTTGAAATGTTATTATGGATGTTTGGATATGTTTGTGTTATGTTTGAATAGTTGCAAGTGTTTATGGTTATGATTATTTATTATATTAGCTTGTGTATATGCCATAATTATGTTAGTGATAAATGTTAAAGTTGGCAATGCTCATTTTGATTACGTTAGATGGTTAGGTCAGATGGTTTATTTATAGATTGTTTGAGTGAACATAATCCATTAGATTATTTTAGATTAAATCAGGTTCCTTCATAGACTTAATGGTTATCCATTCTATCCCATACACATCACTCAACCAATAAAATTTAGCCATTTCATCTTACTCACCAGTGGAGCGAATGGGAAATCGCCACTTGTCAGAAAAACGCTGAAATACATAGCAAAATCGTTGGAAATGAACCAGCTAAAAAAACATCATTCCAGATTTTAGGCGACAGCGGGACTCGATCCCTGGTCACTAAAAAAGTCAACATGCACCTTTACCACTGTACCAAATGTGCTTTTAATTTCTTTTTAATTACATTTCTCATCAAATATCAGGGTGCTACACTCTCCCTCTAAAGGATTCCGTCCCCAGAATCTCCAAAGACAGAAGAACGTAATTAACGATAACCATCCAAGAACTTCTACTCAACCATCATCCATTTCTAGCATTGTCCTTATTTTTAACTAATGCAATTTATGATTTATGCAAATTGAAATGCATATGAACTTACCTAATGCTAAAAGTTAGTCGATCTACTGATTCAGATGAACTCCTATAATGCAAGTATGTTTATGCCATGCAACCAAATTTATGTAATTGCCCTAGTATAATTGATAATTCTACATGTATATTTCAATCATTCGCCCAGATGCACCATCCATTTATACACACACTCATATATATATATATATATATATGTATGTATGTATGTGTGTGTGTATACACATACGACCATGTGCCAAAGCAATAGATAACAGGCACACATATGTTGGTGTGTGTACCTAATCGGCCGATTATCCTAATAAAAATCTATCTAGTGCATGTAATGCATCCATTGCAAACATTGGCATTCACTTGCAATCATTTTCATCCACCAAACATAACATGCCATAGTGACATGTTTATAACCAAGCTACCATCCACAGATTTCACTTAAAGATAATCGAAAAGACCCTAATTAAGGAAAGTTTAAGGACCAAAGAAACGATATTTGAAGTGTACCTTCAAATAGAAAAGGATAAAAGTTCGAATTCCCTCCTCATATTCCCATATGCACTCCTTGGGGTCATCTCCCCACTGAACCTTCACTAGACAACCTTCCTTATTACGTAATCTCTTAACGCCGTGTTCTAATATACGGGTCGGTGTACGATGCAGAAGTGATGCTCTTCCTCCAGTTCCTTTAGCTGATCGGGTTCTACTACAACTGGGGAATCATGTAGACACTTCCTCAGATGCAAAATACGAAAAACATCATGGACTTCCGCCAACTTATTTGGAAGATCTACTTTGTATGCCACTTTTCCACTTCGTCCGGTAACAGGGAAGGGTCCTACAAATATCGGTTCCAACTTACCATTGAGCCAAATCTCATAACGTTTATCGAAGGAGAAACCTTGACAAAAACCATATCTCCAACCTTAAACTCCAAATCTGAACGTCTTCTGTCGGCATATGACTTTGTCTAACTTGTGCAGTCTTTAAACTCTTGCGAATCAAATCGACCTTATCGGAAGTTTCGCTCACCAAGTCTGGTCCAAGCAAGATCCTATCGATGGTATCCTACCAACAGGCTGGTGTTCTACATGGTCTACCATAGAGGGCCTCAAACAATGCCATCTCAATGCTTGCTTGATAACTATTATTATACGCGAACTCCACCAAAGGTAGGTGGTTTACCCAAGAGCGTCCAAAGTCAATGATGCACAATCTGAGCAAATCTTCCAAAACCCTATTTACCCTCTCAGTCTGTCCATATGTCTGAGGGTAATAAGCCATGCTTAGATCCAATTCTATTCCCAAGGCTTGCTAAAGACTCCTCCAAACCTCGCTGGTGAATAATTCTGTCCCTCACAATGCTAGCGGGAACTCCATGAGGCCTAGCTATCTCCCTTACAAAAAGATTCGCTGAAGAAGTTGCCGTCCTATTACTCTTAATGGGTATAAAATGAGCGCTCTTTGTTAGTCTATCCACAATGACCCAAATGCTTGTGTTACCTCTCCGTGACCTTGGTAATACATAAATGAAGTCCACAGAGACGCTCTCCCATTTCCATAATGAAATATCCAATGGCTGCAACAGTCCTCCAGGCTTCTTCTGTTCCACCTTTACCCTTTGGAAAGTGATGCACTTCGATGCATATTCCACCACCCTCTTCTTCATTCCAAGCCAATAGAATACTGTCTTCATACCTCGGTACATCTTATCACCACCGAGGTGCATTATCATCGTAGAATGATATGATTCGGCCAACACCTCATTTGCTAAATCCTCACTATGGGGAAAACAAAGTCTATAATCCCTTCTAAGCCACCCCTTAGTGTCTATGGTATAGTGACCAAGATGTGACGACGACTCTCCTCTACCAAGATTATCAAAAATTTCATTTAACTCTTCGTCCTCACCTTGCCTTGCTCCAATCTGCTCCATCAAAGTAGACTGGACGTCGAGTGGTGCTAATAATTCCAAAGCTAAATCTGATGGAGGTCTAAAATCAAAGGTAGCAATGTACTCCAAATGCTTCCGTTCCAAAAACAGAGGACTTAAAACTACTTTGCGTCTATTCAATGCATCTGCCACTACATTACCCTTGCCAAGGGTATAGGAAATCTCAAAGTCATAAGAGGCTAAAAACTCCATGCATCTTTGCTGTCTCAAATTCTAGTCTTTATGAAAGAATAGATACTTCAAAGATTTATGGTCTGTGAAACGCTGAAATCTTTCTCCTAAAAGATGTGCCTCCAAGACTTAAGAGTAAAAACTATAGCTTCTACCTCAAGATCATGCATTGGGTAGTTCTTCTCACGTGTTTTCAACTGTCTACTCGCATAGCACACTACCCTAACCTGTTTTATCAGTAATGCCCCTAGCCCCATACCACCAGCATCCGTATAAACTGGGAAAGGCTTGGTTCCATCCGGTAATACCAATACGTGCATGGTAGTCGAAGCTTCCTTCAATCGACCAAAGGCATCCACACACTTGGCATCCCAAATAAAAGCTAAGTTCTTCTTGGTAAGGCTGGTAAGTGGAGCTGATATCCTAGCAAAGTCCTTAATGAACTTTCTATTGCAGCCTGCAAGACCAAGGAAACTCCTTATGTCTGCGGCATTCTTGGGAGTCTGCTAATCCTGTACTGCTTCCACTTTCGCCGGATCTACTACAAGTCCATCCTCTGAAACGACGTGTCCCAAAAAGCGAACCTCATCCCTCTAAAAGTGGATATGGAGAACTTCGCCTTCAACTTATATACTCGTAGGGTCCTAAGCACTTCTTCCAAGTGAACAGTATGCTCCTCCTTGCTTCGCGCATAAACCAAAATGTTGTCGAAGAACACCACCACAAACTTGTTCATCGATTCGTGAAATACTCAACTCATCAGGTCCGTAAATGCAGTCTTCTCGATGTTGTCCTTTGCCACACGCAACTGATGAAATCCCATGGTTAAATCGAGTTGTGAAAATACCCTAGCTCCTACTAACTAGTCGAAGAGATCATCTATATGGGGAAGAGGATAATGATTCTTCTTCGTCAGCTTATTAAACTCCCTATAATCCATGCAAAGCCCGAGAGAGCCATCTGCTTTAGTTGCAAAGACGATGGGTGAGCGCCACTCAGAAATTCTCCTACGAATGAAGCCCTTCTCCAGATGCTCTCCAATCTACTTGCTCAAGTCTCGATATTCCTTAGGAGCCATATGCCTTACCGATAAAGAAACCGATTAGGCATTATCAATAAGATAAATCTTTAACTCGATCTCTCTTCGAGGTGGAGGACCAGCAACCTCCTCTGACACATCTGGAAAATCTCTAATGGCTAGTACCGAACTCAAACTATTGGGCAATAAGTTAAGAGAATAAAGGTAGCTCAACATGACTGATCCTCTAGGATCAGAAGATACCTCCAAGGTACGTCCACTACAAGTGCCTAACCTTACTACCCTCTTATCGCAATCAAGAAAAGCACCATACATGGATAGCTAATCCATACCGAGAATTAGCCTGAACCCGAAAAAGCCCAATACAAAGGCATAAACTCAACCGCTAAAATAAACAATTTCAAATCACAACATTATATAGACAAATAGGCCAATCCTCTTATGGGATTTGATACTACTACCAGGTCCATCACTAAGCAAGCATCAAAACCAAGACCCTCTACTAGAGTACTAGATATAAAAGGGTGAAAAACTCTAGAATCAAATAGGGTATGAATAGGAAAATCATAGATAGATAACACACCTTCGATGATCACCTTCTTTCCCTTGTCCATAATCGGATGAGTACTAGAGGAAGGAGCTTGTTTTAAAGCATAAGCCTGAGTAGGTTGTGAAGGTGTCTGTGAACTTCCTTTAGGCTTCGATGAACTGTTCTTTTTCATATGCCCCACTTGATCGCAAAGATAGCACATCACTCTTGGTCGCTCTCCCGCCCATCTATAATCCTTAGCAAGACGACCTGGTTCCCTACAAGTATTGCACTTCCAGTCCTTCCTTAGAACTTTCCTTTTTCCACCCGACCCTCCTCATCCTCTCCTCTTTCCTTTCCGCTTCTTCTTTCCATCACTCTTTTTCTCCACATCTCCTTTCTTCTCAATATCTGCAAGTAAAGCCATCTCTACCAATCCCACAAAAGTGGCTCCTATCGAAATGTGGCTCACCGCCGAACTCTGCAGTGGCTGACTCATATCCATAGCAAACTTCAGCGCCTTCTTGTGAGGAGTATTGATCGGGTCTAGTTAAAATCTGGCAAGCTCATTGAATCGATTAACATATTCCTTAACTATCATATCCCCTTGCTTGAGCTATATAAATTTCTCTAGCTGCACTCCCTCTTCAGCAAGTGATAAGAATGTTTCTTGAACCTAGTATGAAAATCTGCCTACGTTAAGTTATCAGCCTCAGCCTCCACAATCTCCCACCAACAAAGAGCCTCACCTTGCAACTTCCATGAAGCCAACTACCTCCAAGCCAAGTCCTATAATCCCATAAGTCCAAATATCCACTCACAACTATGTATCAAAGCTCTCTCCATAGTATATGACTCGGTGCTAAGAATCAGCTTACCTCCTAAGCTGGTGTGGTCCTTGCATAACTTGGAAAAATCAAGAGTGCTTGGTGGATGGGCTAGAGCCCCTTCCGCCGGAGCAGCATCCCTAGCTGGTGACTCTACTTGTGCAGTAGCATGCAAATAACGTCTGAACCAAGCAGGCATATTAGGCCTGCAAATTTGAGGATATGTTGCGGTTTAGACATTTAATATGGCTGCAACTTTGAGGATATCTTGAAGTTTAGACATTTCTATCTATGGATATTAAAATGATGGGATTAGGTACTCCACAAATAGTTCAATAGATACGGAGGAAGAGATATAAGGGACCAATTTCTAAAATTTCTTTTTTTCCAAAGTATATAAATATACTTTTAAAAGTATTATTTCGAATATCCTTTAAAAATTATTTGAAAACCTTTATATTATAAAATATTTGTAGATTTACCGAAACCTTAGCTCTGGTACCAACATGACACCCCGCACCCCTAGGCACCCCGAAAACCGGAGACGACTAGAAACACAGGTGATCGGGTGAAATAAAAATCCATAACATAGCACAGAGAGTAAGGCAATAGCATAAAATGATTAATATATTACAGCGTAGAAAACTTTCATTAATTATAAGTTAATAGAAAAACAACTTCATTAAAAACAACATTATCCCAAATTTATTTCTAAAGCCAAAAGTAGCAAGTAGTCTCCGCCAAAACCTAAAACATAACAAAGTTCATAATATAGGTCCCTATATATAAAGTAAAGTACGAGAAAGAGAAATGAAGTACATTAAACAAAAGAAACAAAAGCTGAAGATAACAACAGGTCCAATGACTCTCCAAGCTACAAAGAACTACAACCTAGACCTGCCTTCCTGTAATTTAGGGAAAATAGGAAAAATAGGAATGGATCTGACATAAAGTTTGTTGAATGAGAAATAAAATGAAGCTGAAAGAATAAAACAGTTTAATTCTAAGTCTTCCTCGGATATCGCAGAGGGTGAATAGTATAATGTAGTGAATCCTTCTTAGATACATTTCCTAAGAAGCCAAAGTGCATGATCACTCTGGGGAAGCCAACCATGCAATAATACTAAACGTCAATTGGTCGGACCTTCTATCCTTACCAATCAACGTGCTACAGCATGAAAGTCATGCTCTTCACCCATGCAGTGTGACTAAATGCCTCTTACATCTGACTAGCACTGACTCAAACAACCACGCAGGACCCTATAGTTGCGCTCAGGCTTGCCAAACTGGATGCCTATCCTCCTGTCTCCTCGTTCACCAAAGTGGACTTTCCTCTATCCAAATTGTCAGTCCTCCGAAAGAGTTCCCATAGCTAGGTCGGCTATGTTAAATCCTCCAACGATCTTCCTAAAGAATCCTACATTGGAGCACACTTTTCCTATTCCGTCCATGTTGATCTACCTGAAGAGGCGTACGATTACGGATGCTATCTATTCTACGTACCAGAAACCAATAAAAGGTAACTAACATTCTTGCGAACCTACTTGCCTGCTCCTAGTACATACAACCAAAACTATATTTTGGTCATAACAACATGAAGCACCTATCCAGACCTTTACAAGGTCTGCTTACCAACTTGCTTCCAAATTAATTAATTCTACCGTTGCAGTTTACATACTATTTATTTCCATTAATCTGCTTTAGGCCATTTTTACATTTGATTGGTTATTTCACAATTTTCCTTTTTCTTACGTATTGGTATTTCAATTTCAAGTCTACTCAGTCCATATGGTTTGTCTGTAGTTTTTATGCCTTTTGTTAAATATTTACAATAGCCTCAAGGGTCCATTTAATTTATATTTTTTCCACCCTTATTTACGTTATCCTTTTGGTGATTTAATCCGTACAAATTTTATATCCAATAGCCATAAACCATTTAATTACACAAAATGCCACTTTTACACTTTAGGCCACATATGAAACAAATAATTATGACAATTAGACTTCCCAATTTTGTTCCAAAACATTCAGCTAACCTGTTCTACCATTAGAAATTGTGTAATAATTCTAAGTCAATTTAATTAAACCAATCTTGTTTATGCCATGAAGCATGAATAACAATTTGTCTGTTCAAAATTTCGACCCAAACATGAAATAGAACTGAAAAGTGCAAGAATAAGAAGGTACAATAATATACATAAATTTCAATCTTATTTATGCCATAAAACATGAATAACAATTTATATGTCCTATATTTTAAACCAAACATGAATTAGATTTGAGAAGTGGAAGAAGAAGTTGCAATAATTTACATATGTTCTCAATTAATAACAAAAATTAATTCATATTAACGTGCTAGAAAAAAATTGAACTACTTTATTTTTCTACTTCACATTAATTCCCACTCACCTGGCACTTATGAATAAATTTGAAAAAAGCTTTGCTTTAATCTTTCTCCCTTTAATTCTTCTAAATTCCCAAAATTGCTTGAATATATACTGATAATTTAATTGGTAGAGATTTTTTTATTTAGTAAAGAAAAGGAGGAAGAATAATACACACTAATTTTACTGCAGAATTATGGCGATGGCTAAATAAGGGATTATGTTTAGGTTAGATGGTTTATTTATAGATTGTTTGAGTGAATATAATCCATTAGATTATTTTGGATTAAATTTGGTTCTTTCATACACTTAATTGTTATCCATTCTAACCCATACACATCATTCAACCAATAAAGTTTAGCCATCTCATCCTATTACATCAGTGGAGCGAATGGGAAGCCGCTACATGTCAGAAACAATGCTGAAATATGTAGGAAAATCGTTGGAAAAAAACCAACTGAAAAACATCACTTCAGATTTTAGGCAATAATGGGACTTGATCCCTAGTCACTAACAAAGTCAACATGCGCCTTTACCACTGTATGAAATGCGTTTTTATTTTTTTAATTATATTTCCTGTAAAATATCGGGGTGTTACATCTCTCTCCCTTTTTATCACTAAACATTCGCTATTTTTTCATATTTCTTGGATTACTCTGTTTTCCATAAAATATTCTCAGGAATAAAAGTATGAAAGAAGGAACACGAAAATATTAATAAAGATCAGAAAGTACCAAAATGATCAAGTCGCACACAACATTCAATAAGGAGATGAGAGCACCAATAATGCCTTTTGAGAAATTCAGAAGGACGTCTCGATAATGTCAACAGAGAGCTTTTGACAAGGTCGAAGGCTACCTTTCAAAGGCATTAACAAATGTATTAATAGCTCCCAAAAGTATTTGAAAGACACCTCTCAAAGGCAGTGGGTAGCAGACTCTTCACATTTTGCACCAAACCATTCGAAACGTCTTTGTTTCGCCTTCATTCACTTTCACCAAGGGTGTCATCAACCAAACCGTCCCTTTCGAAAGCATTACATAGCCTTACGAAAAGGTTAGGGCTACTCTCTCCTATGAAGGAAGAAATATACATCCAGTAACATAAAGAGCATCGGGTTTTGAATTAGTCAGGCAGGAACTTTCGAAGAAGACCACTTATAACCAAACCTCTTAAGAGTTTCGACTCATTCGAAGCCAAAAGAAGGAATGTATCGACAGCGTCAAAGGTCAATGTCTAGGTCAACTTATTTGACACATCAAAATTCAAGTCAAAAGAACATCAATAGACCTTTCAACATGGTTGAAGGCCATCCAACATACCTTCCAACGAAGTCAAAAAGAAATAAGGCAAGCGAAAGAAGCCCAGCCTCCAGCGGCAGTGGAAGATTGACTGAAACCCTTTCGATTAGGTCGAAAGGTAAGACTCAGTGGACATTCACGTATGCAGAGAAGTTGACCTTTCAACCGCGTCAAAAACTTGGGGTTGAAAGCTCCCAACCGGCACCTATAAATACGACCCCAAGGGTTAGTTGTAGGGGATCAGATTTCTTCACTTCTCATCTACACTTACTTAAGCCTATAACCATAATTCCCAAATAAAATTAAGGATTTGGTAAAATTGTATGATTGACTTCAATAAAAAGAAAGATCGGTATATTCTCGATCACTGTAGTTTAAATACCGTATTTTAGATAATTCAGCCATTAGCTATCACTTTTTTCGAAAAGGATCCTTCGACAGAGTCGAAACCCATGGCTTACATTGAGTTTAGCCTAAATCCCTAATATAAAAGAAATCCACCGTTTCGATCACGTCGAAACCTTTCCAGTGCTGCTTTTTCTAGCATTCATAAAGTCTCTAGCTTTTGCCATGAAAACTACATTGTGGAGCGATTCCGTCAAGGACATATAACAACTTATTCAAAAGGATTCCCTAAAGGAGAAGTTGATATTTCGAAAGGTATAGAGGAAGCGTTCTTAATCATCTTTTTCAGCCTAGAAAGAACTAATGACCGTTACTCCTTCAAAAGGAAGTTTCGAAGGCATCACTCATGCTCCATTTTTAAATTTGAGGTGTTGGAAAAATTTCTTGTCAACATTTTTGGCGATAGAAGGAGGGCCAAAATCTCCAATCCCTGTTAACCTTCGTCACTAATTAGTTGCATAAAGTGCTTCATTCAAAAGAGGAAAATGATAAGAAAAAAGAATAATAACAGCAATCCAAATGAAGAAGCTGCTTCTCAATCAACTTTGAAAGATAATATGGCCCCAAACTCTAACTTGAGGAATATATAAGTCGGGCAACGTTCAACCCTAAAGACTAGAAAACAATATGATCAAAGCCCAGAATCAATGGTCACAGATAATAGCAATACAAGAATTTTCAAAAAGAGGATCTTCATGAGAACAATTAAGAATTATGGAAGTGGTGGATGAAGTGCAACCTCCAAATGAGGTAGAGAATCAAGAGTTAAACTAAGAAAGTCAAGAAAAGAGTGCCTTGCGCAATCAAATAGATCAATTCAAGGAAACGACTAAAGCAGCCATAGAAATGAAACCGACCAAGGAAATTTCCTACACCAAATAATGATGGATACACTTAGGGAAATGGGAATATTTGATCCAGAAGAATATGTTATCCTCCAAAAGACTCCCTTCTCAGAAGAAATAATGGCAACTATTCTTCCTCCCCACATCCTAATTCCTTCATTAAAATATGATGGAACAACCGATCCAGATGATTATTTTGTAGTTTTTGAAAACTGGATGAACTTATATAATGCTCCAAAGGCAGTCCGTTTTAAAATTTCGCCCATTACTTTTCAAGGAGCAACTATCACATGACACAGGAGTTACCCAATGGAAACCATCTATTCATGGAAACAATTTACTTGTGACTTCGTGGCCTAGTTTTCTATATTCATATATACAACTATTGAATTTAGTTTGTTAGCAACTATCAGAAAAAAAGAAGGAGAACTACTTGGCGAACATTTGAACAGATTCGGCGTAGAAGCATTAAGGGCAGAAAGTATAATTGATAGAGAAAAGCTTATGGCAGTTCGATCAAGATTAATTAAGCAGACCCTTTTCTGGAAAGATCTTTATATCAATGGGTGCAAAGATCTGCAATATTTCTTTCTTCAAGCTGAGAAGTTAATTCTAATGGACGAAATGCATCATGTAAGAAAGTTCACCGAGAATCCAAAGAAGAGAAATCTGATTTTAGACATCTTGACATGAGGCCAAGGGAAAGTGAAAAACCAAAAGAGAAGTCGGGGAAAGAATTCCAAAGAAAATTATGTAGTCCCAAATAAACTCTTCTCCTACAAATTCGCTATGATAAAAGGAAACAAGAATTTTACTACTCCTCATAAGGTTCAGTGAGATCCAGACTCAAGTGAAGGAGGAACTTACTGCAAATGACATAAAACAAAAGGACATGAAACCGATGACTGCTGCGTCTTAGCAGAGAAAATTCCAGACAAGATCGAGTCAGGGTTACAAGAGTTCATCAAGGAATCCCAACGGACATTGTAACAACCCGCATATTTATCGATTTTATATTTAAATATTTCACCATTAGTCGGATTATAGTCCAAAAAGCTACTTTTTGCAAACTGTCGAATTAGGACACGAGACCTATTCCATTGAGTTCAAAATGCCGTTTGCAACCTTTTTGAGTATAAACATTGATATGTTTGGAGCTAGCTAAAAATTTAACCTTTTTCACTTTGGGTTTGGGTTTGGGTTCAGCCCACTAGCCAACTTAATACCCCAAACTGAACCACTTCTCTTCATTCATTCCTCTTCCTTATCTTTTCAGTTCTAAAGAGAATAATGGGGGAAAAGAAAATGAATTAAAATCCTAAACCCTAGTTTCCATTTGCAAATCAAGTTCTAGCTCCAAATTCAAAGAGAAGCATTGGTAAGTATCATCTCCTTCTTCTCCAACTCATTCTCTCTTTGATTTCAGAAAATTCCTAAACCTAATTTGGGAAATGTTTCTCTTTTAAGCTTGGATTCAAGTTCTTTGGGTTGGAATTGAAGAGTGATTGTCCTTGCCATTGCTATATAGCTTCTTCTTCATTTGTTTTGGGTTTAAAGGTAAGATTTTTTTCTCACATCTATGCCTATATTTATCTTTGAATGTTGGGTATGAATTCCTAACACTTATTCATATGCATATGCTTTTGGTTTGGACTGAATTGGTGAATATTCCAATTTTTAGTTTTTTGGGTTCAAATCTTTAAAATCCTAACTTTGATGTTTTGATCATGTTTTGGTGATGAATTGAAGAGCTTATAGGATCTGGTCATCTATTGGCATAAACCCTTAGCGCCCATTGCTCGTCCGGTTTCATTTGCAAAGACATTGCATCTTTATTTTTTAGGCTGAAAATACTGGAAATCCCAGTTTAGTCGACTGAACCTGGAAACAGAAAGTTTCCAGGGATGATTCAGTCGATTGAAATCTCTGTTCAGTCGACTGAACTTGGAAACAGAATGTTTCCAGGCGTGATTCAGTCCACCGAAATCTCTGTTCAGTCCACTGAAATCTCCGTTCAATTAACTGAAATCTCTGTTTAGTCAATTGAATTTGCTTTTTCGGCCCACTTTGCCTTTTGGGATTGAATTTCCAATTTGAATCGATTCGTGACGATCCTATTTGTTGTTATCATTTATTACGACTTTGATGACTCCTTTTTAGGGATTTTTGAATATCCATTTCGATGGATTTTTTATCGCTTTCTTTGGATTTGATTCACGTCTTCGTATGTGGATTTTAATGATTGATTGTTTTTACAATCATTTTTATGGTTTGTCGCTTTAAAAATATAAAGGTTTTCAATGCTAGTAGTAAATACCAAAACTCTTTCATCAGAATGATTTCAACACTATTTTATTACAAAGCTCGTTTCTTAAACCATTTTCTAATCTACTAGTATATACAAATCTTTACCTCACTCGTATAAGGAATCTAATTAAACGACTTAGTAAAACAAGTGATATGAAACGCTTGCGTTTACTTCGTCGGTTAATTCTTAGACTTGTTCGATTGAATCTCTTGTGACAAATTTTCTAGTGGAGATATACAATTTGTTCGTAAATATTGAAGTTAAGCTAGTGGTTATGGGACATGAAACTAAACTCATATATTTACTAGCTTAGTGTAATTGACACTTCTTAATGATCGATGATGATCATTTTATAGTTTAGAATAGCAATGTACGATGTCTCTTTGTCCACGTGGAGGACTGTACCTCATTTTATTGAGCTTCATGTCATTTCTTTGTGGGCTAGTGACCCATGAACTTTTAATGTATTTTGATTCATCTGATGTACCGTTTGTACTACATCGATGTCTCGGCTTTTCGGTTCATTGGACGTACCGTATGTACTGCGTCGATGTTCTGAATTGTTTTATTTTTTGATTCATCTGATGTACCGTTTGTACTACATCGATGTCTCGGCTTTTCAGTTCATTGGACGTACTGTATGTACTGCGTCGATGTTCTGAATTGTTTTCTGTTTCGATTCATCTGATGTACCGGTTGTACTACATCGATGTCTCACTTTTCGGTTCATTCGAGTACCCTATATACTACGTCGATGTTCTGAATTGTTTTGTGTTTCGATTCATCTGATGTACCGTTTGTACTACATCAATGTCTCGGCTTTTCGATTCATTGGACCGTATGTACTATGTCGATGTTCTGAATTGTTTTGTGTTTCGATTCATCTGATGTACCGTTTGTACTACATCGATGTCTCGGCTTTTCGGTTCATTAGACATATCGTATGTAATGCTTCGATGTTCTGAATTGTTTTGTGTTTCGATTCATCTGATGTACCGTTTGTGCTAAATCGATGTCTCGGCTTTTCGGTTCATTGGACGTACCGTATGTACTGCTTCGATGTTCTGAATTGTTTTGTGTTTCGATTCATCTGATGTACCGTTTGTACTATATCGATGTCTCGGCTTTTCGGTTCATTGGACGTATAGTATGTACTGCGTCGATGTTCTGAATTGTTTGTGATACACGTGTTGGTGAGTTTTCATGCTCCCGCTCGGGATTGGCCATCCTTTTCTTGTGATTTCTGGATTTCTAATTATTGATTTTTGGAATTTACGTTTCACCAACTTTTACGATTGGCATTGATATGTATGTCATTTATTGTGACTTGGTGAAGTAAATAAAGAAAATGATATTCTTTTTTATGCTATGAGATTCTTGAGATATTTGTATGATTTAGTTGATTTTTTATGTATACTTTTCGCAGTATGGCTTTTTGGTTATCATACGTTTTTATTACATCTCTTCTTATATCTCATTTTATCACATAATTATAGCTATACTGATCCATTTATTATTTTCTTCTTAAATAGTACTCGGGTCAGACTGAGATTTTACGGGTGCTTCTGCTTGACTCCTTATCGAACCATCATCTAATCTTTTGGCTAACTACATTAGTTTGGTAGTTTTTGTTGTATACATTTAAGATATTGACTCCTTGATGTACACATATTCGTTTGTCTTGCACTTGTATCTATTCTTTTGTGATATTGTGGATTCTGTTAGACCACTACTCTGATATACACTTTTATGTGTAATATTCATATCTATTTCCTCCTTTGTGATATGAATTGCCTGTGGCTGTTTATGTTATGTTTAATTCTATATTTGTTTCTGAAGGTTATATATAGCCACTGTGTAGTAGCTTTGAGTTTGTGTCGGTATGTCGGATTTCGCATGTTATATTTTATTTGGCATATTGATGCTCGCACAAAGCAATTACACGGATGGTCACTCCTCAACAGCCTTATTTTCCACGCCAGTTGACGGCATTACCCCGTAATGTCCTTGCCTAGCATGGGTATAGAGGTGGGGTGTCACAGCTTGGTATCAGAGCCAAACTTCATAACAGTGTAGAATAATCTAGCAAGGATCATCGTCCTAAGTCTTTCTTAGGAGTCGTGATTTAGGATTTAATTCGAGTCTTCGTACCGATTCATCCTATTTTCTTTATGATTCCTTATTTTATCTATCAAGATTGCTTGATATTTATTTTGAGAGTAACTTTTCTTCTTCTTTCTTTCTTAAAGAAGAGAAATGGTTAGATCAAATCGCCCCAGTACTGGTCAATTCATTGCCACTCCTCAGGATGGAGTATTCATGTCTGCCCAGCAGCTTTTAGATCTTGTAAAGAACGCTCAAGCTGCTAGACCCATCCCAGAGCCTGCTCACCCAAAATCTGGTTTTGCACGTTTGTGTAGAGATTATACCGACTTGGGTGGAAGGCCATTTAAGGTATCCGAGAGTTTTATAGAAATTCAAGCTTGGCTCAAATCGTGCGATCGCATCTTTTCTCGCATGAACCTTATTGATCTACATCAAGTCCAAGTGGCTTCTAGCATGCTCCAAGAAAGAGCGTTAGATTGGTATGAGCTCTTGACTTCGGAGATTATCGAAGCGGATCTTACTTGGGAGCAATTCCTGAAAAGATTTGAATCGAAATTTGTGTCGATGGCTGAAAAAGTAACTTTGGCCTGGCGTTTTATTGACCTTGTTCAAGGTGAATCTTCTGTGGCAGAATATGTCGCATCTTTTGAATCTCTTTCTAAATACGGGGTTGAATATTAATACCCCATTGAAGAAAAATCAGAGATTTGTCTGTGGATTGGATAAGAATCTCAAAAAGCCTTTGCTTCTGAAACTAGAAGTTTCTTTTAATCAGCTTATTGATATCGCTCTTCGACTTGAAGAGGCCGATAATGAGGGTGATGTTGAATTTTTGGGTGCCCAATAGAACTTCAACAATAACATGAAGAGGCCTATCAAATTCAAAGGCCCATTCCCAACAAGAAAGGGAAGCAACAAACTCCGGTAGTAAAGACTCCTACCTCTAGTCGAGGACAGTGCTACAATTGTGGTTCCGCAGACCATTATGCTAATAGGTGTCCGAAACATCTCTTTTGTCGCTATTGCAAAAGTTCGGGTTATCTTTTATCTACATGTCCCAAACTTCCAACAAGAGGGAGGGAAGGCTTAATGTTGTGCAAGGCCTAGTGATACTTCTCTTGGTCAAGGTACTTTTTATTCAATCCTTGATGACATTGTTTTATTTTGTGATCTTCTTATTTGAGTTCTTTTTGATATGGGTTCATCTCATTATTTTTATATCAAAAGAACTTGTTGATTCCTTTTCTTTAAAAAAAATTGGGCTTGTTGACTCCTTTGACAATGGAGAATCCTGTTGGTGGATCCGCAACGCTCAGTTGGTTTCTTGTATTGATGTCGAAATTATTTATGTGATTTTTCTTTCCGAGCCGATTTTTACTTATGCTTCGGAATTGACTTTTGTACGGATTGGCTTAATTATTATGAAGCCATATCCTATGTCCCAAGTGGACTATTCATCTTCGACATTTTTAATCTGTTAAGCAGATTCCTATTTTTCTTTGTGATTTTGATTCCAATTTGATGGCATCATTTTATTCTTTAAGCCCTCATCATGAGAAAAGTGTTATTTCTCTCATTCATGTAGTTTGAGAATTTTTCGGTGTTTTTGGAGTTTATCTTAGGATCATCACCTAATCAATATCTTGTGTGGTGTTAAGGTCTTTTCAGCTCGACCTTGCCACCGGTTTTCATTCGCTACGAGTTGCGGCACTTAGCTTTCCACTTACCGCATTCCACACTCGTTATAATTCTTATGAATGACTTATTATGTCATTCAGTTTGCCCATCTTGTTTCATCCATTTTGTAAATCAAGTATTCTATGAATATCTCGATAATTCCATTCTTGTATTTATTGATTTTGGATGAAAATAGAAATTTAAAAATTTTCAAATATTTTTCGTAAGATTATTTATAAGTACAATTGGATTATGCTCTTAAACGAGCAAAGAATATTCTCAAAACTTTTAAGAGATATTTTCATCATATAGAAGATGATTTTGTGATTGTATTGACCGTTAAGTGCTTTAAGAATTATAGTCGATGCGCTTGATCAACGTTATCGATAGGAATCTCCTAAACGCTTTGATGAGACAATCAGACACGATATATTGACTTGTAAAATGTAAATGTTTCTAGAAAGATTTTTACATTGAGATAATTGTAATTTTGAGAGTTTTAGTTTTTTGGGAAAGAAGATTATTTAAAAGAACTCTTTTCCGATACTCTTATTCTTGTGATTCCCGAAAGGAACCAAGACTTTATCTTTTGTACCGATGCTTATCGTATTGGTTTGAATGTCGTTCTCTTGCGAAAGAGAACGTGCTATCATTTATGTTTTTAAATCATTAAAGCCTATCGAGACTGGATATGCCATTCATGATCTAGTTCTCGCGGCTATTGATTTCACCTTTAGAATTTGGCATTATCATTTTTGGATGAGAAATTTGTTCTCTACCCCGATCATAAATCTTTGGAATATTTATTTTCTCATAAGGAACTAAATGTTGGCTAGAGTTCCTTGCATCTTATGATCTTAATATTCTTTGTATACTCCCGGAAGGGAAATCATGTTCCAATGCCCTTAGTCGTAAGCAACAAGTGGTTGTCTTTTTGATGATGTCCGAATGGAAGGATCTTTTACCAAGTTTATTGGACGTTTCGATGTACCTTGTTTTATTGAGCTTCGTCTCATTTCTTTTATGGGCTTGCATCCGATGTTCTTTTATGATGTTTGGTTCATTGGACGTACTGTTTTTGTACTGCGTTGGTGTTCCGAATTATTTGAGCTTCGGTTCATTGGACGTACCGTTTTTGTACTGCGTCGATGTTTCGAATTATTTGATCTTTGGTTCATCTGGCGTACCGTCATTGTACTACGCCTTTATTCCAAATTATTCGAGTTTCTAGTTTCTCGGGTGTACTGCTATTATACTACGTCATTGCACCGGCTCAATTTTCTGTTATTCATGACGTTTTCTCTCGTCTTTCTACTATGGAAATTCCTCAGGGATTCCTATTTTTATTCTTGAGCCCGGTGTTATTGAGGAAATTGAAGTTTCACCTATTTTTACTTTTGAGCAACATTCTATTCACATCATTGCTTCGGAGGTTGAGCTCCTTCGAAATAAAGATGTTTTTCTTGTGAAAGTTCAATGGTTCTCAAATCCCAAGGATTGCTCTTGGAAAATCTAGAGAATTCATCGAGCGAACTCGTCCGGGTTTACTCTTTCGTGCTCTTTATGGTGAACTTCTTATTTCAAATTTTCTTTTGTGTTGATATGCTTTTATGGTTGTTATTATTTATTTTCTTCTTAAGTATTGCGAGGATGCAATTTCTTTAAGGAGGGGAGTCTATAACAACCCGCATATTTATCGATTGTATATTTAAATATTTTGTTTAAATATTTCACCATTAGTCGGATTATTGTCCGAAAAGCTAATTTTCGCAAACGGTCGAATTAGGACTCGAGACCCCTTTCATTGAGTTCAAAATGATGTTTGCAACCTTTTGGAGTATAAACATTGATATGTTTGGAGCTAGCTAAAAATTTGACCTTTTTCACTTTGGGTTTGGGTTCAGCCCACTAGCCAATTTAATACCCCAAACTGAACCACTTCTCTTCATTCATTCCCTCTTCCTTATCTTTTCAGTTCTAAAGAGAATAATGGGGGAAAAGAAAAGGAATTGAAATCCTAAGCCCTAGTTTCCATTTGCAAATCTAGTTCTAGCTCCAAATTCAAAGAGAAGCATTGGTAAGTATCATCTCCTTCTTCTCCAACTCATTCTCTCTTTGATATCAAAAAATTTCTAAACCTAATTTGGGAAATGTTTCTCTTTTAAGGCTGGATTCAAGTTCTTTGGGTTGGAATTGAAGAGTGATTGTCCTTGCCATTGCTATGTAGCTTCTTCTTCATTTATTTTGGATTTAAAGGTGAGATTTTTATCTCACATCTATGCCTATATCTATCTTTGAATGTTGGGTATGAATTCCTAACACTTATTCATGTGTATTTGCTTTTGGTTTGGATTGAATTGGTGAATATTCTAATTTTTAGTGTTTTGGGTTCAAATCTTTAAAATCCTAACTTTGATGTTTTGATCATGTTTTGGTGATGAATTGAAGAGCTTATAGGGCTGGGTCATCTATTGGCATAAACCCTTAGCGCTCATTGCTCGTTCGGTTGCATTTGCAAAGAGATTGCATCTTCATTTTTTAGGCTGAAAATACTGGAAATCCCAATTCATTCGACTGAATTCTCTGTACAGTTGATTGAACCTGGAAACAGAAAGTTTCGAGGCATGATTTAGTCGACTGAAATCTCTGTTCAGTCGACTGAACCTGGAAACAAAATGTTTCCAAGCATGATTCAGTCAACTGAAAGCTATGTTCAGTCAACTGAAACCTCTGTTCAGTCAACTGAATTTGCTGTTTCAGCCCACTTTGATCGAATTTCCAATTTGAATCGATTCATGATAATCCTATTTGTTGTTATCATTTATTATGATTTTGATGACTCCTTTTTAGGGATTTTTGAATATCCATTTCGATGGATTCTTTATCGGTTTTTTTGGATTTGATTCACGTCTTCGTATGTGGATTTTAATGATTGATTGTTTCTACAATCATTTTTGTGGTTTGTCACTTTAAAAATATAAAGGTTTTCAACGCTAGTAGTAAATATCAAAACTCTTTCATCAAAATGATTTCAACACTATTTTATTACAAAGCTCTTTTCTTAAACCGTTTTCCAATCTACTAATATATACAAACCTTTACCTCACTCGTATTAGAAATCTAATTAAACGACTTAGTAAAACAAGTGGTATGAAACGCTTGCGTTTACTTCGTTGGTTAATTCTTGGACTTGTTCGGTTGAATCTCTTGTGAAATTTTTTCTAGTGGAGATCTACAATTTGTTCGTAAATATTTAAGTTAAGCTAATGGTTATGGGACATGATGCTAAACTCATATATTTACTAGCTTAGTGTAATTGACACTTCTTAATGATCGATGATGATCATTTTATGGTTTAGACTAGCAATGTGCGTTGTCTCTTTGTCCACGTGGAGGACTATACCTCATTTTATTGAGCATCGTCTCATTTCTTTGTGGGCTAGCGACCCATGTACTTTTAATGTGTTTCGATTCATCTGATGTACCGTTTGTACTATATCGATGCCTCGACTTTTCGGTTCATTGGACGTACCGTATGTACTGCGTCGATGTTCTGAATTGTTTTGTGTGTCGATTCATCTGATGTACCGTTTGTACTACATCGATGTCTCGACTTTTCGGTTCATTGGACGTACCGTATGTACCGCGTCGATGTTCTGAATTGTTTTATGTCTCAATTCATCAGATGTACCGTTTGTACTACATCGATGTCTCGGCTTTTCGGTTCATTGGACGTACCATATGTACTGCGTCGATGTTCTGAATTGTTTTGTGTTTCGATTCATTTAATGTACCGTTTGTACTACATCGATGTCTCGGCTTTTAGGTTCATTGGACGTACCGTATGTACCGCGTCGATGTTCTAAATTGTTTTGTGTTTCGATTCATCTGATGTACCGTTTGTACTACATCGATGTCTCGGCTTTTCGGTTCATTGGACGTAATGTATGTACTGCGTCGATGTTCCGAATTGTTTTGTGTTTCGATTCATTTAATGTACCGTATGTACTACATCGATGTCTCGGCTTTTCGTTTTCGTTGGATGTACCGTATGTATTGCGTCGATGTTCTGAATTGTTTTATGTTTCGATTCATCTGATGTACCGTTTGTACTACATCAATATCTTGGCTTTTTGGTTCATTGGACGTACCGTATGTACTGCGTCGATGTTCTGAATTGTTTGTGATACACGTGTTGGTGAGTTTTCATGCTCCCGCTCGGGATTGGCCATCCTTTTCTTGTGATTTCTGGATTTCTAATTATTGATTTCTGGAATTTATGTTTCGCCAACTTTTACGATTGGCATTGATATGTATGCCATTTATTGTGGCTTGGTGAAGTAAATAAAGAATATGATATTCTTTTTGATGCTATGAGATTCTTGAGATATTTGTATGATTTAGTTGATTTTCTATGTATTCATGTTGCAGTATGTGTAACGACCCGCAAATCTGTACCCCTTCAGTCAACACTATTCTACATCAATTAACTCAAGTGAAACAGAAATACGAACCATTTGGGTTAAAGAAGAAGAGATTGAAGAAGAAGGAACTAAACAATATCAGAATCTCACAGTTGCAGCGGAATAAAATATAATAATAAATAATAGATATTTACATAAAATGGAACTATATCTGTTTTACACATCATATCATCGGAGTATCTCATACAAACAATATCCATCGGTCGGACAATCATACAATCATAGCAGCGGAAATATATGTACAAGTACGAAGAATACGTCTCGGCTCCAGCTCCTCTCCTGCTCCATAGCATCCTATCCTGAACATATAATACTCGGTCTGACCCGAGCATTATAATGAAATAACATCCGAGTCAGTTTGGAATACCAGCTGATAATAATGCATCCAAATTGATTATTAAAGTTTCAAAAATCCTTTGAAAAACAAAAGCATCTCGTAAGACCACGCCACAAATAAACATGTCGGGTTTTTACCTTACGATAGCTAAAACACTTTTTATAGAAATCCTTTGATATTATAATAGTGTCTATATACAAATACTTATAAAATAGCCAAAATTGTTACATTCATTAAATTCCAGCTACTAGCCACAAAAGTGGGTAATACAAACAAAACTCGTAAAAGGATGGTAGGGAGAATGGATTTCCTACAATGACTAGGCACTGGGGTACCGCCTGTTACAGTACCTGGTCTAGATCAGCATACCGATGACCACTCCCGATCCCCTGCAACACAAGGCCGGACCCATCCCTTACTGGACAGTTCCGAATAAGATCACCCCACGGTTGGGATCAGCAACGACACCACTAAGCAGGAAATGGGACATCTAGACAGGGATGACCTTACTCTCAAGTGGGGCTACCCACGAAGCCTTGCCGCATATCCCCTGATTTTCAGTCATTCCCGGTTGATGAGGCTTGAGGCTAAGCGTTACCTTTTTAGAACATATCCCTTAGAATGCCCATCGTCCACCTGACGATGTTCCGAAAGCATTCAACCATACAAGTCCGTCCCGGGTTCGAACGGAACCGAAGGCATTATTCCTACTACATCCATTTTGGAAATATCCTCAGGATTAGTAGCGACTAACCCTTGCACTTCACTGCTCCCTCTTCGACTCCGAACACGTTTTTCGCACGAAACGTACAAACCGGATAGAAGTGGTTTTCGAGAAATAAATCTTGATTCCGGTCTCTTCGAAACGATTAACGCATTTGTCCAATATTGATAGTCGGTGATTTAGCTATCAATTAACATTCACAAACATCCATCACACAATAAATAATTCCCACATTATTTATTTTTCTCTAATATCTTTGCAGATATATTTCCATTTTCAAGTCCTTTTTAAAACACCTTTAAACCCAATTCTTCTCTTGGAATAAATCCTCCAAATTGATACTTCCCTTGAAAACATCCAAGTACCCATATTTAAGGTTGAAAATAATTTAAATACTTTATTTTTGAAAATACATTAAAACATTAACATTAACACTACTTACATACTTAATTTAAAATATGTTTACCTTCAAAAATGTTTCGAATAAAACTACTTTATAAAATATAAACTATTATCTTTAAAATAAAGTTAAACCATACTAAATTTTAAAATAACGTTATGAAACTCTATACCTTTTCTAAATAATACATTGATTGATTATCTTTAAAATAGAACCATTTTATAAAGTGTAAATAATAATAATATTCTTTAAACATAGTTCTAATTACCTTTTTAAAATAATTACTTCTATAGCTACTTTGATAACTGTTTACTTCTAAAATTCTTACAGCTTAAACATTTTTTGAAACCATTCTTCAATAAAACTTCAAAACTTCTAACTTTTCAAAAATCAGCTTTAAAAACGTACTCGGCATCTCAGGGAAATACACTTCCATCTTAGAATAACCAAATAATTCTTTTATCAATCCAACACGATTTATCCCAAATCAATTTTACGTTCATCCCGTAAAACCCTTTCCATACTATTAAAAATAGCTCCTTTTATTTTAAAGATATTGCTATTTCCTGGAAATCACTTTCAACATACGTTTAAAATATTTAAAATAAGCTCTAGAAATTATTTAATTGAAAATAATACTTAAGGAAATATATAGGGGTTTCCTAAGTATTTTAAATAAAATTTAACT
This sequence comes from Allium cepa, assembly GCA_030765085.1. Taxonomy (NCBI): domain Eukaryota; kingdom Viridiplantae; phylum Streptophyta; class Magnoliopsida; order Asparagales; family Amaryllidaceae; genus Allium; species Allium cepa. The sequence continues at coordinate 375,739,605 of CM060942.1, read as the reverse complement.
TCTAAAATAAGGTTATTAAATAAAATATTCATATTAAAATTTCTTTTTGAAACTCAATACTACTTTATCTTTTTGAAAATAATTAAATACCATAATTACTAAATCAAATATTTGCTTCCACTTTAACAATTTAAATTACTATCTCTTTCTAAAATTTTCTAAACTTATTCAAACTGCAAATTTATATTTTGAAAGCTTTTCTTAAAAACAAAATAAAATTTCCAGGATAAAGCACAATTCCCATTCTTTAAAATAAATCTCACTATTATTTTTAACAATTCTCGATTCCCTTTTAAACCACATATTCAAACACTTCAAATTATCCACCAATTACTTGAATTTAATTCCTTTAAATTCTTTATTTAATAATTTCTTTAATTTTCCTTTAACCCAATTTATTTATATTTAAAATTTTCAGGTTGTATCACCCAATATCAGCACTACACAATTTAAATTTCAATTTAAACCATCACAGCATATAAGTAAAATGCGGCACATCAAGATCTAAACAAATTATCACAGAATAATAAATAAGATATATCACATAATATAAATTGATTTCTATTTGTGAGGGATCCAGTTGGATCCCTCCAACCTGTTTTCCCCTGCATCCACAGATGTTAGCACAACAATATATATCAATTCAATCATATTCAACCAATCAAGCAATCATTTGAATATTGACTATTTAAATTAACTAATATTCCAGATGTGAGTGAGTTAAACTCATCTTGGGGTTTTCGACGAGCGTTCGAAATTTAAACTAAATCGAATGACGTTCGATTTAACTCAAATTTCTACTTGCCCGGAATGACTCCCGAACTGCACCATTGCGTAGTGCTCGTCTCTGTGATTCCGGCGTTTCCTGTTTCGTCAAATTCCGATAACGTATGTAGGAGATATAAAGTTGTAAACTTGAAACATAAATTTTAAACAATTTTTTTTATTTTTTATTTACCCAAACAGATCGGGCCGTTCAACTCATGAAATAGAATCAAAGCCGCACGTCGTCTTCCTTCTTCATCTTCATCACGCGCATCTCCAGGCAAACAAACCCACCAACGTACAAACTAGGGTTAAACATCGTTCCATTCCCGATTCACACGAACAGGATCTGAAATCACCACGAGATGGCTCCTCGCGGCCTTCACCTTCGACCAGAGCCTGGAGGAACTCGGCAGATCCACTGCCTCGAGGTGCATGTGCGAACGACGGCCCTTCCACCATGATTTGTCGGCCATCTACCACTCCATAATCGATCGCCACCATAAGATATACTCGCCTCGCAAAGCCCTACAACTTTTGTTTAGAGAGTTTTGGAAAAAAATTCGTGGATTATGAGAAAATCGAAGGAAAGAGATACGAAATATCGGCCATAGAAATGTAAACGGCGGCTGCAGAAAGAAACTAGGGTTTTCAGCCCTGTAAATGCATATATATATATATATATATACGCGTAAACCCATTATTTTATTATTTTATTCACTTAAAGAAACTTTTTCAAACGAACTCCAAACAACGCGTGTCGACAGGCGTTCCTAAGGTTATACCTACGTTCCGAACACAATTGAACGTGTTTCGGAAGCTAATTTGGTCGTATGCACGAGTTACAAAAATAAACGATAAGTTTAATATTAATTCGATTAAAGTATTTTCTATGCGTTTTAAGCTACCAGGGTCAAACGACAACTCTGATTGCTACGAAAATTGAAATTCGATAATAACTAACTATTACGGACCTAATGGAACTGGTTTCGTCGAATTCCGAGACTATGCCCTGGAAGGCTATTTTAACTCGTCTATTAAATCGAGCGATTTTCATAATTGTCGAAAACGCTTAAAATTTCACTTTTAAAATTTTACTAACTTAATAATAAATTACATCAAATTTATAATCACATTAAAAATCATTCTGGCTCATTCCAGACCGAAATCCGATTAAATTGTATTTTAATAATATTAAATTCTCTTATTAAATTAATATAAAATCCCAAATAATAACTTATTAACTTCAAAATTCATCTAAAATTTCAACCACACTATTTAAATCCAAATGCACTAAAAATAAATTTTAGAACTCATTTCCATATCTATCTACCCCAGATTCACAATTTATCCCGATTAAATATTTAATTATTACTATTTAAATCCCAATTGGATTACCATATTTGGAACTATACGTAAATTTATTAATTCCACCCAATTCTTTTTATCTTAAAACCAATTCAAAATCCACATTGAACATTTAAAATGAATTAAATGTTCAAAATTTAATGCCTAAAATTCCGGGATGTTACAGTCCTCCTCCCTTTTAAAAATTTCGTCCCCGAAATTTGCTAAGGTAGAAAATATTCTCAAACTCATTTACTTACCCAATTTGCTTAGTTAAAAGCTCATATTCTTTTCCAAAATCCTTTAGCTTAATCCCAAACTCATTTGCTTTATTTACTCTAAAGCTTTAATTTTAACTTATAACTTTCCATGTTAATAAGTTTTCAAAATTCTAAAAATTTTCTAACTCCCAAAATTTCTGAAATTTTTTGGCAGAGTCTCCTCTGCACGGAGGAGCTTTCGCGAAATCGCGATACAAATAAATATATATACATCGACCCTCACGGTCGGAAACCAAAATATATCACAATATATATATCATTTTCCCAATTATATCAGCGTAGGCGTACCTTTTTAGCAAATTTTAATAGCAAGCGGCTAATATAACGCATATACGTGCTCCAACTTTCTCAAACGCCTTTTGTACCTATAACTTACTCAACAAACTCATCAGCTTCCAATAATATGACATTTTAACAACATTCCATTCATAAATCTTAACCAACATATCAATTTCATAGCCTAACCAAGCAAACTTCATCATTTAACAATGTTAACCATATTTTATCAACAATCCAAAGATTTCAATCACCCTTTTTAATTTCTATTTACATATGATTAACATGTACTTCACTAACATCAATCTATTTTAATTTAATTCCAAATTGATTCACAAACCAATTCTTATTTTCAATTTGAAGCATTTGCATTTCTTTTATGATTCATTTTCATTCATATGCAAAATCACTTAATAACATTTCAATCCATTCCAATTTATTCAAAACCAATTCCATTTTCTTCTTTAAACCGACTCAATTCAGAATATAACAAACGACCAATTCTATGCAATTTAAGGTTATCCAGACAAGTGACCATCACTATAACTTGTAACCAGTTCCAACTCAAATTCATATTGATTTTTATTCATTTTGCATGGTTCACAATCCAAGCATTTTTATCACATTACAATTATTCAATTTCATTAACCAATTCAAGTTTATATTAATATCATTCCATTCTGGATTATTTACAACTCATACAACCTTATTTTATCACAATAATTAATTAAAATTCTCTTCACTTGCATTTCAGTGCTTATTATCTAAACAAATTTATCCAAGACAACATTATAAAGCTCGACCACAATTATTATTCAATTTGCTTAAGTTCTTCCATAATATTTTCATTATCTTCTTATATCAATTTTTATTTTATTTTCATTTGATTCTCATCCAAATCAATTCCAATACATTTACAAATTTTAATGCACTTCGTTTATTTATTCAATCCATTTTAGATTTATTTTATTAACAAAGAGACCACTTTAAATTATTTCACTCATTTGAATTTATTTACACTTCAAACCATCACCATTATAATTTAATTCCATTATTCATTCACACTTACAGCTTTTATCGCCGAAATTAAATCCCACGCTAGAGCTGGATTTTATTTTCCCTTTCAAAGTTCTCTTAACAAACCACCTAAAATTTCATCCATGCCAATACAAATTCCCTTTAATTTAGTTTACACTAAATTCATCTTCAAGCCTTTTTTATTTAATTTAGCTTACGCTAAATTCATCCTCAAACAATTCTTTTGAATAGTCGAGTTAAAATTTTATTCACACCGTATTATTCTTACTTCTCTGAATTAAATTTTCTTTCAGTTTAATTCTTTTCCAATTCTAATTCAAGTTCAACCATATTTATTTAGCCATCTTGAATTTATACCATTACCTTTACTATCTTAAATAAGAATTTAACTACATTCATTTTTATTCATAACACACCGAATTTTTGATTCAATCCAAATTCAACTCAATTCCATTTAATCGAAGTTAAATCCAATTCAATTCAGTTTTAATTCTCCATATACAAGTTCAAAATTTATTTACTGACTTAAGTTCATTCACGTCATTTATCTCTCACTTTACCTTATCTCACTTTACATTTCATTCGAGATTAAGTTTGAATCCACCACACCATTCCACCATTTCCCATTTGTGATTATAATTCCATTTTACTTGGGTTTACAATCAAATTTTCCATTCTCAAGTTCGTCAACTTATTTATTTAAATTTTATATTGCTCATTTAAATCCATTTACTTCTTATAATCACAATTCCAAATTTCATACATATATGTATCTCTAAATTCTTAAGGATACAAATTTCTTTAATTTAATTCTTTGCAAACTTCAAATCCACAACCTCAAATTATAAGTATAATACTTAATAGCTCAGGGTACCATTCATTACACAATGACCCACCATTTCAAAGTCAACTTACGTTTTAATTTAACCCAAATCGATTCAATTTCAAATTCTCAATTTTATTTAACTTATCTTAAGTTAAATTCAAATATATTCCCTTCACCTTCATATGCTCAAATTTTATTCAATCCCAGGATAAAATTTCATTTTCCTTCCTTATTAATATCAACCTCTGTTTTTATTTAAATCAACTTCATTTTATAATTTATATTCGATTTTCTTAAATTTTCACTTTTTTTATTTTAAACAGAATTTCCAGAATTCTATTACCCGGATTTATTTCAAAACCATTTTGAAATAAAAATCAACATATTCCCTCTTGGCATATCAAACCTAATCTCCAAATTCCAAAACAATCTACTTTTACCAAAACAATTTTCCCTTTTTTAAATTTCCAAAAAAACTATTATACCCAACAAGTCCAAACAATATCATAACCATCCACTTTGGTAGCAATCCATCACTTTAGAAACTCGAAAATGAATTCTAATGATGTGGCCAGCATCATCAGGATTATTGTCCAGCGACTGAAGTGTGTTCAGTGCTTCCTTACTTTCTCAAATTCATTCCGAACTAGTTTCCATTCAAACATATTACGCAAAACAATACTCCATTATTGGCTTCAAACACCTTAGCAAACATTTCAAACTTTCCCAGGATTTTAAATTTCCAACCCTTTGGTTTCATTACATTTAAAATCCTTTTCAAAATCTCCAGGATTAAAATTCTGGTTTAATTTAAATTTAGTTATTCTGTTTTGTATAATTTATATGAATTTTATTAGATTCCAACCATTTCAAATTTAAGATTAAATTTAAGATTCTTATTTGATTAAGGTATTAACAATCAAACAATCAAATATATATATAATAATTTCAGAAAATTATTTCTTTTATATCAAAATATAATTTTTGGGTAAAATTATTTCATTTACCCATTTTTTAAAACCATATTATGTCGGTTTATCTTGTTTAAGGGTTTAGAAACCCCTATCGATAAGGCTGTACTTCCCGTACCGACCAGAATTCATAAACGCTCAACCGATAAGTCAACACAGTATAAAAACAAATTTTATATTCACTAACAAATACGCTCTCATATATATTATTACACTCAACTCATTATAGAGTACTATTGACTCTGTTTAATGAGTAATTTCCCCACCAAAGCCTAGATTGTCGCCAACCTATGCTCTTATACCAAGTGTAACGACCCGCAAATCAGTACCCCTTGAGTCAACACCATTCTACATCAATTAACTCAAGTGGAACAGAAATACGAACCATTTGGGTTAAAGAAGAAGAGATAGAAGAAGAAGGAACTAAACAATATCAGAATCTCACAATCGCAGCGGAATAAAATATAATAATAAATAATAGATATTTACATAAAATGAAACTATATCTGTTTTACACATCATATCATCAGAGTATATTATACAAACAATATTCATCAGTCAGACAATCATACAATCATAGCAGCGGAAATATATGTACAAGTATGAAGAATGCGTCTCGGCTCCAGCTCCTCTCCTGCTCCATAGCATCCTGTCCTGAACATATAATACTCGGTCTGACCCGAGCATTATAATGAAATAACACCCGAGTCAGTCTGGAATACCAGCTGATAATAATGCATCCAAATTGATTATTAAAGTTCAAAAAATCCTTTGAAAAACAAAAGCACCTCGTAAGACCATGCCATAAGTAAACATGTCGGGTTTTTACCTTACGATAGCTAAAACACTTTTTATAGAAATCCTCTGATATTATAATAGTGTCTATATACAAATACTTATAAAATAGCCGAAATTGTTACATTCATTAAATTCTAGCAACAAGCCACAAAAGTGGGTAATACAAAAAAAACTCGTAAAAGGCTCGTAGGGAGAATGGATTTCCAACAATGACTAGGCACTGGGGTACCACCTGTCACAGTACCTGGTCTAGATCAGCGTACCGAGGACCACTCCCAATCCCCTGCAACACAAGGCCGGACTCATCCCTTACTAGACAGTTCCGAATAAGATCACCCTACGGTTGGGATCAGCAACCACATCACTAAGCCGAATAAAAAGGGACATCTAGACAGGGATGACCTTACTCTAAAGTGGGGGCTACCCACGAAGCCTTGCAGCATATCCCTTGATTTTCAGTCATTCCCGGTTGATGAGGCGGCCACAACTGGTAGGCTTTTCAACCATCCCAGCCCCACCGTGGCATACACTGGTGCCTCGAGTTTGCTTTTACGGCCAGCCTCTCGACTTGCAACCAACCCCCCCTCCCCCCCTCCCCGAGGACATGTAGGGGTAAGAGTCTCTCGTTCGCCACCAAACACGAAGTGAGAACCCCCTATCATGCTGTAATATAGAAAACTCGATCCCGATCTCTTCGAAACGATCAACGCATTTGTCCAATATTAATAGTCGGTGATTTAACTATCAATTAACATTCACAAACATCCATCACACAATAAATAATTCCCACATTATTTATTTTTCTCTAATATCTTTGCAGTTATGTTTCCACTTTCAAGTCCTTTTTAAAACACCTTTAAACCCAATTCTTCCCTTGGAATAAATCATCCAAATTGATACAACCCTTGAAAACGTCCAAGTACCCATATTTAAGGTTGAAAATAATTTAAATACTTTATTTTTGAATATACATTAAAACATTAACATAACACTACTTACATACTTAATCTAAAATATATATATATACCTTTAAAAATGTTTCGGATAAAACTACTTTATAAAATATAAACTACTATCTTTAAAATAATGTTAAACCATACTAAATTTTAAAATAATGTTATCAAACTCTATACCTTTTCTAAATAATACATTGATTAATTATCTTTAAAATAGAACCATTTTATAAAGTATAAATAATAATAATATTCTTTAAACATAGTTCTAATTACCTTTTTAAAATAATTACTTCTATAGCTACTTTGATAATTGTTTACTTCTAAAATTCTTACAGCTTAAACATTTTTTGAAACCATTCTTCAATAAAACTTTAAAACTTCTAACTTTCCAAAAATCAGCTTTAAAAACGTACTCGGCATCTCAGGGAAATACACTTCCATCTTAGAATAGCCAAAGAATTCTTTTATCCATCCAACACGATTTATCCCAAATCAATTTTACGTTCATCCCGTAAAACCCTTTCCATACTATTAAAAATCGCTCCTTTTATTTTAAAGATATTGCTATTTCCTGGAAATCATTTTCAACATACGTTTAAAATATTTAAAATAAGCTCTATAAATTATTTAATTGAAAATAATACTTAAGGAAATATATAAGGGTTTCCTAAGTATTTTAAATAAAATTTAACTTCTAAAATAAGGTTATTAAATAAAATATTCATATTAAAATTTCTTTTTGAAACTTAATACTACTTTATCTTTTTGAAAATAATTAAATACCAGAATTACTAAATCAGATATTTGCTTCCACTTTAAAAATTTAAAGTACTATCTCTTTCTAAAATATTATAAACATATTTAAACTGCAAATTTATATTTTGAAAGCTTTTCTTAAAAACAAAATAAAATTTCCAGGATAAAGCACACTTCCAATTCTTTAAAATAAATCTCATTATTATTTTTAACAATTCTCAATTCCCTTTTAAACCACATATTCAAACACTTCAAATTATCCACCAATTACTTGAATTTAATTCCTTTTAAATTCTTTATTTAATAATTTCTTTAATTTTCCTTTAACCCAATTTATTTATATTTAAAATTTTCAGGTTGTATTCACCCAATAGCAGCACTACACAATTTAAATTTCAATTTAAACCATCACAGCATATAAGTAAAACGCAGCACATCAAGATCTAAATAAATTATCACAGAATAATAACTAAGATATATCACAAAATATAAATTGATTTCTATTTGTGAGGGATCAAGTTGGATCCCTCCAACCTGTTTTCCCCTGCATCCACAGATATTAGCACAACAATATATATCAATTCAATCATATTCAACCAATCATTTAAATATTGACTATTTAAATTAACTAATATTCCAGATGTGAGTGAGTTAAACTCATCTTGGGGTTTTCGGCGAGCGTTCGAAATTTAAACTAAATCGAACGACGTTCGATTTAACTCAAATTTCTACTTGCCCGGAATGACTCCCGAACTGCACCATTGCATAGTGCTCGTTTCTGCGATTTCGGCATTTCCTGTTTCGTCAAATTCCGATAACGTATGTAGGAGATATAAAGTTTTAAACATGAAATATAAATTTAAAACAAATTTTTTTTATTTTTTATTTACCCAAGCAGATCGGGCCGTTCAACTCACGAAATAGAATGAAAGCCTCACGTCGTCTTCCTTCTTCATCTTCATCATGCGACATCTCCAGGTAGACAAACCCACCAACGTACAAACTAGGGTTAACCATCGCTCCATTCCCGATTCACACGAACACGATCTGAAATCACCACGAGATGGCTCGTCGCGGCCTTCACCTTCGACCAGAGCCTGGAGGAACTCGGCAGCTCCACTGCCTCGAGGGGCGCGTGCGAACGACGGCCCTTCCACCATGATTTGTCGGCCATCTACCACTCCATAATCGATCGACACCGTTAGATATACTTGCCTCGCAAAGCCCTACAACTTTTGTTTAGAGAGTTTTGGAAAAAATTTCGTGGATTATGAGAAAATCGAAGGAAAGAGATACGAAATATCGACCATAGAAATGTAAACGGCGGCTGTAGAAAGAAACTAGGGTTTTCGGCCCCGTAAACGCATATATATACGCGTAAACCCATTATTGTATTATTTTATTCACTTAAAGCAACTTTTTCAAACTAACTCCAAACAACGCGTGCCAACACGCGTTCCTATTATACCTACGTTCCGAACACAATGGAACGTGTTTCGGAAGCTAATTCGGTCGTATGCGCGAGTTACGGAAATAAACGATAAATTAAATATTAAATCGATTAAAGTATTTTCTATGCGTTTTAAGCTGCTAGGGTCAAACGACAACTCCGATTGCTACGAAAACTGAAATCCGATAATAACTAACTGTTACGGACCTAATGGAACTGGTTTCGTCAAATTCCAAGGCTGTGCCCGGAAGGCTATTTTAACTCGTATATTAAATCGAGCGATTTTCAAAATTGTCGAAAACGCTTAAAATTTCACTTTTAAAATTTTACTAACTTAATAATAAAATACATCAAATTTATAATCACACTAAAAATCATTCCGGCTCATTCCAGACCGAAATCTGAATAAATTGCATTTTAATAATATTAATTCTCTTATTAAATTAACATAAAATCCCAAATAATAACTTATTAACTTTAAAATTCATCTAAAATTCCAACCACACTATTTAAATCCAAATGGACTAAAAATAATTTTTAGAACTCATTTCCATATCTATCTACACCAGATTCACAATTTATCCCGATTCAATATTTAATTATTACTATTTAAATCCCAATTGGATTACCATATTTGGAACTATATGTAAATTTATTGATTCCACCCAATTATTTTTATCTTAAAACCAATTCAAAGTCCACATTGAACATTTAAAATGAATTAAATGTTCAAAATTTAATGCCCAAAATTCTGGGATGTTACAGTATAGCTTTTTGGTTATCTTACATTTTTATTACATCTCTTCTTATATCTCATTTTATCTAATAATTATAGGTAGACTGATCCATTTATTATTTTCTTCTTAAATAATACTCGGGTCAGACTGAGATTTTACAGGTGCTTCTGCTTGACTCCTTATCGGACCATCATCTGATCTTTTGGCTAACTACTTTAGTTTGGTAGATTTTGTTGTATACATTTGAGATATTGACTCCTTGATGTGCACATATTCGTTTGTCTTGCACTTGTATCTATTCTTTTGTGATATTGTGGATCTTCTTAGACCACTACTCTGATATACACTTTTATGTGTAATATTCATATCTATTTCCGCCTTTGTGATATGAATTGCCTGTGACTGATTTATGTTACGTTTATTTCTATATTTGTTTTCGAAGTTTATATATAGCCACTGTGTAGTAGCTTTGAGTTTGTGCCAGTATGTCGGATTTCACATGTTATATTTTATCTGGCATATTGGTGCTCGCACAAAGCAATTACACGGATGGTCGCTCCTCAACAGCTTTATTTTCCGCGCTAGTTGACGGCATTACCCCGTAGTGTCCTTGGCTAGCGTGGGTATAGAGGTGGGGCGTCACAGACATCTTATTCAAACTAAGGGGAAAAGCAACTCAGCAACTTCAAATGCAAATCCCTATCAAATCATGAAGTAAAACAAAATCAATCCAAAGCATTTAACATACTCTTAGGGCTCAAAAAACTTCTAGCTACTTGAAAAGACGGAACAGATGGCAGATATGAGTTAACTATCAATATATCAGCCAATGTAATACAAAGGCTTCCTGCCATAAGATATCGGATCGTCACCAATCCTACATCAACTTAAAATAAAGTCTATATATAACAACTCTATTCTTTGCAAATCGATTTAAAAGAAATTTCTCAAACATATCTTCGTAAGAAAACTATTTTCAAATAACCCACGGCTTGGAAGAAAACAAATGCCTACCTGATTCAATAGCTAATTTATGCAACCTATTTGAGAGATTATGTAGCATTAATGAATGCATAAAAAAGAATTCTAACTGATCAATTTCAATATTTATAAGTTTTCTAAAATTAAGGACAAAGAAAAACCTATTTATATATTATCTCCAAGAAAGGTTTTGAAATCATCAAAAGTTTATTAAGTCACAAATTCGAGAATCCTATTCTTAACTAAAAGACTATTGGTTCATGAATCATGACCTCATAGTATCCTATTTTAGATCCATGTCTCTGTTATGAGAATAACAACAAAATTCTTGCAAAAGACCATATAGAGAAATTTATCAAAAGGATTCAGGAATCCAAACTATTTTTCAAAAATAACCCCCCGATATATTAGAAGGGTTTAATTATAAAATTCTTTCTCTCAAAGGAGACTCCATTTTAATTGGCCAAAATTATTTTCATACAAAAATATTTAAGCTTAAGATGCTATTCCATTGCATCTCCTAGAGGGAGGGACATAAGCTTACGATACTATTCCGTACCACCTCTTAGAGGGAGGGACATAAACCTACAACACTATTCGGTAGCATCTCCTAGAGGGAGAGATAGAACCTCTAACGTCAAAACCACCTCTTAGTGGATGGGTTAGGATAAGCACCCATCAGCAACCTTCTGGAGCAAGGTCATCTTAGAATACACAAAATCCCTTAGAGCCAAAGGAAGTCCAAAAGAGGCACCAAACAAAAGAAGAAAGACAAAGATGTCTATAACTCGAAACATAAGTCAGAACCCAAGAACATAAAGGGTTAAAGAAAGAAATCTATCTATTGGGACAAAGTTGGAATTATAGAGAGGGATGCACACAGAGGTAAAAGAACAAAGGTGCCTATGCCAAAATCTGGAAGGGACAAAGAGTCCAAAACCATATCTAAAAGAGAGATAAAGTATAGACTAACAAATCTTAGAACATCTGATGCTTGAGAAATAATTTCCACATTAAAGACTAAGAAACACGCGTCCTAAAAGGGAACATGAGACAAGAGAATGGTTAAAGTTGATCCACAACATGATACCAAAAGCAAAGACCTATACCAAAAGATAAAAGAGTGGGATAGATAGTGAGTTCTTACTACAAAGACGAAGGTGATTCCATTTCATGGATGGATTGAGTACATCACTCTTGAATCCTTGGAAATATGGTAATCCTTTAAGAGAAACCATACATTATATGAGGTCCCACTATTCCAAATGTTACAGATACAAGATATAGAAAAAATAATACTAACTTGTAGGTCTAAAAAGTTGTTGCTTGAATTCACTAAATTTACTACGGACACATAGATTTCTAATTTTGATATTGAATGAATTTCTAATAATCTATTTGTCAGATGGGATCCTGACAAGATTTAGGATAAATTCCTGGTTTTGCAAAATTTTAATTTCTTTTCATGAAAATTCCATTTTGGATTTTGTCAATCTTTAATTCCTACATTGGCTTTCATGGTGATTTATGGACTTTACATGTGTGAATTTTCATGATGATTTCCCATTGATTGCTTGCTTTATGAATTCATGATTTCTTAACTCCTTTATTGGGTTCCATGATGAGTCATGAATTACCCACTAAATTTCTGACTTTGAATTAAAATGAATTTCTGGTAGATTGTTTGATGGGTATGATCATATTAGGTTTTCTTATTATGTACTTGAATTCATGAATTTTCGGTTTCTAATGATCTTCCGTTTTAATAAAATATAAATCTCTTTATTTTTTTTGTGGTGATAGATGAATTTTACATTCCTATTTTCCTTACTTAGGTTTTGATGATCTTTTATTGAACTTTTGAATTGATGAGTTCTAAAATTCCTTATTAATTTTTATGATGATTTGTGGATTTCTGACTTCCTTATTTGACGTTTAGTTTTCCCTTAAGAGATCTCTAATTTAGTAAATTCCAAATTTCCTCGATTTTTATGATGGTTGGTGAATTGTACTCTTATTGGGTCTGTGATGATCTCTTATTGGATTTCAGATATAATGAATTTTGAATTTCCTTGCTAGTTTTTATAATTATTCATGAATTTTTCATTCCTTACTTCCTTGCTAGAATTTTAATAATCCCTTACTGGTTTACTGATTTGATAAACTCAACATTTCCTTACGGGTTATGATGAAGATTTATGATTTTCATATACTTGATTGTCTTATTGGATCATTGGATCTCTGATTTTGTGAATCATGAGTTTCTTTATTCATTTTCATGAGATTTCATGATTTTCATATTCTTGATTTTCGAATTGAAACTTTTTGATGAACGCTTATTGAATTTCTAATTTAGCAAGTTCTAAAATTTCCTTTTGGGGTTTCAATGATGATTTATGGATTTCATGTGCATGATTTCCTTATTGGATTTTGGACGATCACATGTTAGTGTCATGGTTTTATGGATTTTAAATTTCCTTATAGATTTTGATAGTAATTTATAAATTTCCTATTTTTGATTTTCTTATGGGACTCTTAGTAGACTTTTAACTTTGAGAATTCTATATTCAACTATTGAATTTCATGGTGACTTGTAAAGTTTTCCTTGAATCCAAAATATAGTTTTAATGCAAGATCTTCATATCGCCAAATGTCATCGGTATTAATACCTGCCTTTTCACCAAATGATAATTACCAACAAAAATGCAGGGATAAATGTAAATCATAATAAGATTTTGAGGAAAAACTTCTTCAGGAAGAAGATTCATATCTAATGAGTGAGGGAAAGCTAATTTGAGAAAGGGAAGTTTAAAGTATATGATAACTTTCTTCGAAGGTTCATTTATTCGACTCAATGTCAGTAAATCAAGTGATAGTATTCCACATTCTTAATAAAAGAAGTTTAATCATATACATTTAAGAACATTTTATCCAAAAATATTACCGAATAACATCTTCAACATTGACTACATAAGTTTAAGATCACTCATAATGTTCATAAGAAGGTTACAATTTTAATAGAGGTTATTATCTATTTCGCAGGAAATAAAGAAAGGAGTTCCTTGGAGTTTTTGTTCTAAAGAACAAAAGCTTCTTTTATACTTAAGTAAGGGGCCTAATTGTTATCCATAAAATATTCTCAGGAATAATGTATGAAAGAAGGAACACGAGATAATTGGTAAAGATCAGAAAGCACCAAGATGATCAAATTAAACATAGCTTTCAACAAGGAGATGAGAGCACCAGCAATGCCTTTCGAGAAGGCCTGAAGAACGTCTCGATAGTGTCAACATAGAGCTTTCGACATGGTCGAAGGTAGCGAACGTATTTATTGCTCCCAAAGTATTTGAAATACAACTCTCGAAGGCAGTGGGTCGCCGATTCCCTATATTTTGCATCAAATCATTTGAAACGTTTTGGTTTCGCCTTCATTCACCTTCACCAGGGGTGTATTCAACCAAATCAACCCTTTTGAAAGTTTATATAGCCTTTTGAAATGGTCAGGGCTACTCTCTCCTATAAAGGAAGAACTATACATCAAGTACCATAAAGAACATAAGGTTCCGAATTAGTCAGCGTAGGAAATTTTTGAAGAAGACCACTTATGACTAAACTCTTAAGTGTTTCGACTCATTCAAAGCTAAAAGAAGGTATGTGTCGACAGCGTCAAAGGTTAGCGTTTACGTCAGCTTATTCAACACACCAACATTCAGGTCAAAAGCACATCAATAGACCTTTCGACAAGGTCGAAGGCTACCCAGCAACACCTTCCAATGAAGTTGAAAGGAAATAAGGTAAGATAGAGAGAAGCCCAGCCTCTAGACGCAGTTGAAGATTGACGGAAACCCTTTCGACCAGGTTGAAAGGTAGGACTCGATGGACATTCACGAAATCAGAGAAGTTGACCTTTCGACCATGTCAATAACTTGGGGTCGAATGGTCCCAACCCGCATCTATAAATATGACCCCAGGGGTCAGTTATAGGTGATCCAATTTCATTCACTTCTCATCTTTACTTATTTAACCTTTTAAATCCTAATTCCCAAATCAAATTAGGGATTTGGTAAAATTGTACAATTGAGTTCAATAAAAAGAAAGATTGGAATATTCTCGATTATAGTAGTTTAATACCTATATTTTAGATAATCACCCATTAGCTATCGCTTTTGTCGAATAAGATCCTTTGAAAGAGTCAAAACCCAAGGCTTACCATATCATATGAGTTTAGCCTAAATCCATAATATAAAAGAAGTCTACCCTTTCGATCACATCGAAACCTTTCTAGTTCTTCTTTTCCATGATTCATGAAGTCTCCAACTTTTGCCACCCACACTACATTGAGGAGTGGTTACGTCAAGGATGTTTATCAAATTATTCAAGAGGATTCCCAAAATAAGAAGTTGATCTTTAGAATGCATCTAAATGTATAAACGAGGCATACTCAATCATCTTTTTCAACCTCGAAAGTACTAATGACCTTTACTCCTTCGAAAGGAAGTTTCGAAAGCATCACTCATACTCCAATTTGAAATTTAAGGGGCTGGCAAATTTTCTTGTCAATATCCTTCATCGAAAAACTAATTTATTCTTTGCCTCCAACACTTTTTTTATTCTTGGAAAATTAAAAATTAGATTTAGAAAACGAAAAGAAGTTTTATTTTCATAATAAGATATTCTTATTAGTACATAAGCTAAAACCTTTGAGATCGTCTGTTCAATCCATCCAATATTGATCTACTAAAGGAAATAAATTGTTTAAAAGATATGAAGGCTAAGGATTCATTTAATAACGTATACATCTGGATATTTGGAAGTGATTTACGTTGTGGCGGAGGTCATTGATTAGAAATAGATCTGAGTTAATCTTCTTTTGAGGTGAGGGCTTATGTATCTTTTATTAGATACTTTGATTTATATATTCATATAAATGAGATTTATTAATTTGAATTTAGATTTGGTAATATGGTTAATGTTTTAAATCCATAAATATATGAAATTTATTATTCAATTTTGTCGGACATGAGATGTAGATAGTTTAGTTGATATTTTGTTTAGTTTACATTATTGGTTTTTGTTGGAGCATGAATCATATATAAAAAATATTTATTTCTTAAACAAGAGATTTTTACATGACAAATATTTTAGAAACTATCGTATGAGATTTATTGTTAAACAATTTTTCCTTGATCTAAAAGAAATGTTTTATTGCTAACTATTATTAAAAAAATATAAATAAATTTCATTTCTAAAGAAGACATTGTTATCCCCGAGACCTTAACAATCGAAAGTCTTCACTTTCATTGGTATTGTAAGTCGAGATAGAAATTGTTATTATTGGTTCTTGTGTTTTGTGTGAATTGGTTTCATACTTTTTTTTGTGACTTGTTTGGACATGCTCTGTGATCATCCATTGTAATTTTGGCTTTATATGTGTTTGTTTTCACCTAATTCATGTGCGTATAGATTCTTTATTTTCCTACATATTTCATGATTAATTATTACTTTGTGGTCACATAGTATATCATTGTGATACCATTTTGGATATTATACTATGTCTTATTCATGATTTATCTTTATATTACCATGATTTACTGTTATATAATCAACTTTTGATTTAGATATAGTCTGAACCATTTGTCATTTTTCATAACACTCAAGTCAGTCTGAGACTTTTCAGGTATAGTGACACTTTGACATATGGATGACGGGCATACGTTATGAGGACGTCTAATTTCCATATTTTGATAGACTACCGAATATTCATTTTGACATGTCTATATGTGTCTTATGATATAAGTATTATGATGTATCATTTTTATTGTGTCTTGTATGCATTTACGTATATCTTTTGAGTTGTGAGTCAAATACTCATTTACAGACTCACTATGTTATATCAACGTGATGTATTATATTTTCCATTTTATTTGCATCTCTATGATCTTACATTATATTGCATATTGTTTTGTCCTGAAAACCCACATGTTTATTGCTTTATGCCAATACTTGGTACATATATTTAGGTATTTTCAATGAGGTAGGAGTAAGTATTACTGTTAGCTTAAGAGAATATTCATGTGTCGTTGCTACTAACAAGCCTCATTTTCTTTATTACTAGATAGTATTATTGTATAGTACTCTTTTGGTTGTATGGATATAGAGGTCGGGCATTACACACGATCCTTAGCATCATGCTACGACATTATTCAAGGCGATGTACTTAATCTTTTGGTCAAACAACCATAATCTTACATTTGGAATGTTTCATTTGGAACAATTCAAAGTAAAAGCTCCTTAACCAATTTTAAACATGAATTTAGGGTTGGCATATGATACTCTATATCACATATGGTGTTCGAGTCCGAATATTTCTTCATAAGGAGTTCGTCGTTTTCACAGATAATTATCTAGTATTTCACTAATACTCGAGAATACTCTTAACAAATTTTAGTAAAATTAATTTAGATTTAATATTCTCTTAATGTACCAAGTACGTAAGCAAAATGTGATATGGTAGACTATATATTATATGTGACAATTCTATTGCCAGTGCATAAGTTATCCATCTCATATGCTCCACATTAGACATTTCAATATGATATGTATGTATATCATAAGGGACTAACCTAAAATCATTTTATGCTGATTATGACATTTTCAAATTCAATATTGGGAATTAAACAACCAAAATAAAGTGATTTCAACACAGTATACAATTAAGAATCATAAGTCTATTTTTTACTTATAGTTTAAGAAATATTTTAGTACCTTTAATGTTCTTTCTTAAAGGCACACCCTTCTTTTGCATTTTGACATAAAACAAAACCATTTGATTTCTTTTTCAAAATAATTGTTTAACTCCGATGCTTATCACACACAATTGTTGTATCCGATTTTGGATCACATCCAAAACATAAAAATTATCTTATCGCCCCTGCTGACTTTGAGACATTTTGGTTGTTATATGCAAACGGTCTCTTCTAAATTATTATTTAGTAGTTTTGTTTCAATATTGAAGTGCCAAAACTCAAAATCAAATTGCATCATAATAGCATGTAGAATTCGAATGGTTTTAAGCATATTGACTGCCAAATTACATTACTAATTTCAATTTGAAATCAATGAAGTGATTTCCTATTAACACCACGTTATATAATTTCAATTGAATGGGTTTTCTCGAAGTTAAACTTGCAGCCGATGGATCATGACCCTTAGGGCACAATTATAATAATTATCATTTAATAATGTATTCGAAGTCCATTTCATGGTTAAAGCATCATGCGTTATGGTAGGGTCTATACTCTTTATGCCTTATCAATGATCCATGAGATTATTATCACTAACAATTCTTTTCGTCGATGTCGATACGGAAATCATAGTGTCTTTTAATGTGTTAGAATCCTTATTAGACATTATAATGAGCCATGTTCGTTATAGGCTTGGTCAACTTAATTTCATCTTATGTAATCAGTTTCTATGTTGGAGTCTTTGTATCGTATCTAAGTCCATTATACTGCCACTGATTTTTGAAAGAAATTCATTCACCATGAAGGTGGCATTTCTTGAGATAAAAATTCTCTCAATATAACGAAGTAGGCCTTTATAAAATGTTACACCCAAATTTATAAGGATAAGTATAATGGGATGTCACTGGAGGATGAAAGATAAGTCTATCAGAAGTTAACATATATAGGCCATCAAAGGATGACAAAGTAGAGCCATAAAAGGATAAAGACGAGCTATCGCATGGTGATTTCTTTGAAGTTATAGTAAGTTGAAATACATGAGCTATTAAATAGTGACTTCGAAAGCCATCGTAAAACGGGGAATATGAGTTGTCTATTTCTAACCCCGAAAGCCAACAAATGATGAGATGTTCAGCTATCACATGGTGAATCTAAGAGCTATCATGGGTTGATAAGAGCTACCGCGTGGAGAATATAGATGCCATTAAAGGTTGATTTCTCTAAGACATTGCAAGTTAATGAAAGATAAGCCATCGAAGTTTGGTAATCATAAAGTTGTAGTAGGATGACCAAATTAGCATCGAAGGTTGATAATCTCAGGGCAATCACAAGATGATAGCATAACCGAGTTATCATGGGATGATGCAACATCCCCTATTTAGAGACACAAAGCTAAGCGCTATAGATGCTGCAGTCATCTATAGTATTAGCTTCGACGACTAAATACGACTATTTTAATGGTATCAATAATATCAGAAGCACTTGAATGTAAAACAAAACATAGATTTCAAAAACAACTTTTACTTCACTCCATTTCAAAGCCAATTATTTCACATTCACAACACATGATCCTAAATCATTCCAAGGCACAGATCAAATATAATTATTATAAAAAATGCCAAGAGAGGTATATGAAGATACCCCCTTGGTTGATCAGAGTCATATGGTCATAATAGATCTAATGCAAAACAACATAGTGGAAAATCCATCAAAACATAACAAGAACTACAGCTCCTAAATAGCTATCTGTTTGCCTCCTGCATGCGTCCGGTAGCTTATTCGTCATCCTACTAAAACCAAAAAAGACCTTAATCCCTCAGGCTACTCAAATTAATTTTAAGCATCTGAGAGTTTAAGGGGAAAACATAAACTTTGAGTCAGACACAAAGCCTGGTACGGATTATATTATACATCTAGGGATAATTATGTTAAGCGAGACCATGCAACATAGTGGAACGAGTTCCCCTCACTAACATCCTTTTTAAACGTATCTTTGCAAAACATTTCATAAAACCATATACTATGCTTCCGCATCCATAATGGTTAAATACAGTAAAGCAATCATTATGTAAACATACATAAATGTCAGGAAATAATTAACTATCTGTTCAAACACACAAGTTTTGTTTGGATAACTTTTAAATTTTGGCTAACTCGGGCCTACCAGACAATACAATCAAAATTAACCTAACAACTGTTAGATATTCTTCTTCTGGATTATCTATGCTTTACTATCTATTAAAAATTTCCTATCTAGATGGTCTGTCCTAAACTATATGTCAAATACTTCACTTCTTGACAGTATGTCCCTAACTTAATCATCTCCCAGGTCTTTCCGATCCTAATAGTTTTTCAGGCTCACCAATAACCTATATGTATACAAACATATATTCCTTTCAGCGTGCAATCATAATTTTAGTCTATCTATGACAAACCCCTACACATTAGAATTTTAGACAAACAATTTGCTGGGGCTATTAGCTAATGTTTAAGGCACGACCGTGTACTAGTCCCATCTGGTATTCTAACATCTAAATCATTTCCACATAAGGATCCCCTCCCATAACTTTCCTTGAAAACATTTTCAAAATGATTTAATACCTTTAAAACATAAATAAGGAAAAGTGTGAGGACCCGCAAATCCGTACTCCTTGAATATACACTAATCTCCATAGATTAATTCAAGATGAACAGAAATACGAATTCTCAATGTTTAAGAAAAAGAAAAAGACAGAAGAAGAGAGAAAAAGATAGAAAATAGAGAGAAAAGAAAATAGAAAATAGAACGGAATAGAAAACAACAGAACAATAACAGAATCTCACAATTCGCAGCGGAACAACATATAATAAATAAATGAATAATCTTTAAACAAAGAACTATATCAGTTATTACATTTCATACATTACATTTCATTACATCATATCATCAGAGTGTACAACATCAAACAACAACAAACAACATCAAACAGTGGAAAAAAAAATACAATATACTAATAATACGCCATGCCATCCATCTTGCCTCCAGCAACTCCAGAATATCCCGAATATCCTGATAAACCATAACTCTTGACTGGCCGTGTGGAAATTGGTGGGCACCCAGAGATTAGGAAGGAAAACAATAAACTCCGAGTCAGTCATGTGACTGGTGTGAGCACTCAAAACAGTTTATTTATCTTTAAAAATCAAAATAGAGGAATATTTTTAAAGTTAATTCGCAATGCTTTTTAAAAATGAGACTACCATAAGGCCTCCCGCACACACACACAATGCAAACGCAGAATCGGAGGAGATTTCTCCTTATGATAGTCAAAGATGCTTGATACGCATTTAAAAGAACATTTGATATTATTACTAGTGCATAGTGTAGGAAAATATCTCGAAAGTAGAATATAAATCTTAGCCAACATAGACATTTCGAACTATGTCTACTATAGCTACCATCTAAACAGTGGTGACCACCATAAGTAAATGGCAGGTTCTACAACTAATACCGTACAAGGTTTCGTATTGGGAGTTGGATTTCCAACGAATGATCAGGCCAAGGAACTTCCCATTGCCACATGAGAATGCCTCTGGAAGGACATCCCCGAGAACCAAACCGGATCTCTGCCAACACAAGGCCGGGTTACCCCTAACTGGGTAACTACTGACACGAGTATGCCATCCCCCGGTCCCATTGGACCTTTATCCGAGCGCTCGTCACTATCATCACACAATCATAAATAAAGTGTTTCAACATGAGTAATTATCTGGACTCCATACCATGATACCACCCTTTCCAGAAGGAAATGCACATACCCTAAAGGGAGCTACCCCTCATAACCTTGCTGCATCTTTCCTGTTTTGACCATTCCAGGGTGTGAGGCTCGACGAAGTCACGTCCACAAAAACATACTTTATACAAAAGCCATGCTTTGGGTCAACAAATGATCATAGAAATGATCACCAGGATAGATGATCAAATAAATGATCCTATCCCAAATGATCAACACAATGATCATTTCACAGCAACACTCAGCATGTCACATTACCAAATTGGGAATATATCGCTGATAACCATCAACTACATAACCTCTGAGCTCGTACGTCTCAGAGAAGGGTGTTAAGATAAAAGAATAAATTCTCCGCCACCATCAAAAATATATTTGAAAGAAATCAGCTTTATATCTCAATTTGTAATGTCAGACATACAATCCATACAAGTCTGTTCCGGGCTCGAACAGAACCGAAGGCACTTACAAAGAAGTCCGTGCAATCCGGATAATCTCTAACCACGTCCGGACTTCCCATCACATAGGGAGTCTCTATACCATAGCTACTCGGTGCAAAGACAATCGACGAGTTGTCCTTTCGCTTTCAAAAATATCCGGTCTACGACACCGGTCATCAATGCTATCCATTACGTCGTATCACTATTCGGAATGGGTAATCCGAATAACGAGCGCAATAAATTTAAAAATAAGTGTAGCATTCCAATTCAGCAAATCACAACAAATACCTTTCAAAGGTAAATATTGATAGTCGGTTATTGAACTATCAATGGATATGCACAACATCACCAGATTCCAAATAATTTTCCATATTATTTATTTGCCAAAATATCTTTACCATATGTATAATTTCAATACCTCAAAAATAAATCAATATTTATTTTTTTAAACAACTTCCCTTTTCATTCATAAATTCCATAGTGAATTTATATTTC
The DNA here is from genome assembly GCA_030765085.1 of Allium cepa. Taxonomy (NCBI): domain Eukaryota; kingdom Viridiplantae; phylum Streptophyta; class Magnoliopsida; order Asparagales; family Amaryllidaceae; genus Allium; species Allium cepa. Next base: position 375,716,975 of record CM060942.1, on the reverse strand, counting down.
ACAATATCCATGCATATACGATTTCAATTATTCATTTCAATTTATCTTCAAAAAGATAAATTCTCAAAATATTCACTTTATATTGGAAAACATTTCCATACTTACTTATTAAGTAATTCTCAATCCATTTATTTTCAACACATGGAAAATATTCAATATACTTAAATCGAAATTTAGTATATATTTCATTCTTGAAGGAAATCATTCTCTTTAACATATTTATTTGGACCAAAACGAATGTTGCGTAAAACATCGTTACGACAACCCAAAATCACTAGTATAGGGATTCGAAATTAAAATAGATATATAAATCCCAATACTATACAAAACATTTCCTTTCGGAAATCATTTACTATAACAACAGTGTTATAGTCCACCATTTCCTTCTATTTCTCGAAAACGTCTATTTCAACAATAAATGTTGAAATCTATGGTTTCGAATCTCAACACATTTTAAAACATCGTTGACTTGTTTTAAATTCTATTTAAAATATCACATTCTAAACATTTTCTTTAACATGTTATTCACTATTCAAAAACGTGAATATACTTCATTAACAATTTCATCATTTTTATACATTTCATTTTAAAGGATTATTCACTATTCAAAAACGTGAATATAACTCCATAAATAAGTTATAACAATTTACTTATCAAAATAAGTCTTTGCGGATTTATAAAACAATGGTTATAAATTCTTTTATTATTTGCTTTATAACAACTTCCATTTATACATCTCCTTTATTAACCTATCTCAATTCATATCTCAATGATATACTAAAAGTTCATATTATAAGTGAAATACTTATAATTTATTTGCTTGCAGAATCGTTCCTTTGAACTTCATAATTATAAATCTTATAACTTATAAGATTCAATTATTTATCCAACCTTTCTTTTAACAACTTTATAAATTTTATAAACCTACTGCTTATAAAATTCCATTTATAACTTCACCGTTTATAATTCTATAAATTTCATTCATTTATGAAATTCATTCACAATTCATTCTAACACTTATAAAAACTCGTTTTTATAATTCAAATATTTTAATTTACAAATTATCAATTTATAAATCTCTTATATAAATCAATTCATATTATTATTTCAAAACGTCTTTAAAGTCCTTTATAATTTCATCATTTTGATTTATAAAATAATTAAATTTTATAAATCCTATTTTTAAACTTTTCACAATAAATTCCAAAAATCCCGATTAAACTATTTTATAAAATCATTAGCCTCATATTTTCAAAAATCAACCTTTAACTATATTTCTAAAAAACCATAATTTTTATAACATTAAAATTATAACGTTTATTTATCTAAAATAAATCAATTCCAAAAATATAGTATATTTTCAAAAATCACTTTAAAAAATCATTTTAAAATTCCAAAGTTTGGTCCAATGATGCTACATACCAAATAGTCAATCACGACAAAAAACGATATCATATATCGATATGATAATCCATCAAATATCAAAATATCTGAAATCAAATAAATACTGTTGAGGAATCCAGTTGGATCCCTCCAACCTGTTTTCCTGCATCCACAAACATTAGCACAATACCAATTCCGTTCCAGTACGAAATTATCGCGGTATATGGGATTTAAAATATTATCCACTTAATAGACGGCGCAATAGGGTCTCATCCGCTATACAATGCGGGAAATCAATAACTCCAATATATACATATGCCAATATATATATATATTGCTATTATATATAATACCAATTTCACTGTTTATGAAATATTCGCGGTATATGTTTTTAATAAATAACATCCGCTTACTAACGGCGCATAATGTCTATTTTAACAATCAATAGATAACAATCATCATTCAAACATGCATTCAAATATTTTAAATCTAACTATTTAAAATAAAGTCGAAACCGATTCGATTGAGTGAGAAGTTCTCACCTTGATTTCAATTTCGTTTTAGCGATTTATTTCGAATAAAATTAAACGGACGTTTAATTTTACCCGAAATTTTCACTAACTCCAAACGACTCCAATCCAATTCCATAGCGTAGTGCTCGTCCATACGATTCCAACGCAACTGGTTTCGCGCGTTTTCGACCTCGTATGAAAAAGTTATGATTTTATGAAGTTACACGAATTTTTTATTTATAAATTACAACATAATTTTCTTTATTTAAACCTAAATCAATTCACTACCGTTAGATCTCCATTCCTTTGCATCAGGCCCGTGTGCTCCTTCTCCCTCACTCACGTTATCCTCATCTACAGATAAACACGCAAATGAACCCATCTAGCTCCAAATTAGGTTTTGATTTTTCGATCACCACAAGCAACTTGGACACGATCAGATAGCGCCATGTTGAAGCTTGCCTCGAAGAGCACCACCGCCCCCAAGGACGTGACACTCGGCCCCCCCTACAGCCTCGAATTCCGTGCGCAACACCTAGGGAATGCGGCTTCCTATCTCACAAAATACAGCTCCATTCTTGATCTCCACCGTTGAACACGAAGATCTCGCTGCCCTCTACAATATTGTAGTTGAAGAATTCTTGAAACGAGGCTTGGATTTGAACAAAACGAGGGGGGAAGATGGGTTGTTTTCGGCCATAGATAATAGGGGGTGGAGGCTGTAGAGAATTAGGGTTAGGTTAATTTTTTTTTTTCTTGTGAAGGTGGGCTATTTATAGGGAACCAAACGAACACTATTCATTCCGGAATTTCCAAACTCCGATTTACGCGTAGTGACATGCGTTTCTAGGGTTTACCCCGCGTTTCAGACACAATGGAATAGGTTTCGGAAGCTAATTCGGACATCTGTGCGAGTTATGGCAATAAACGTTCAATTTAAATTAAACCGATTTAAACGATTTTCTAGGCGTTTTAATTTGTACCAGACAAACGGTAAATCCAATTGACACGAAATTTGAAACCTTACAATAATATCACATTACAGATCCGATGAAATTGGTTTCGTCGAAATCCGAGACTTTTTGAAAAATGACTATTTTAACTTGCCAAATTAATATTAAAAACAATTCGATGCGTTTCGAGCTGCCACGATCAAACGATAACTCCGATTTATACGAAAATTGAAATCCGGTAATAACTAACTATTACGGATCCAATGGAACTAGTTTCGTCCAATTCTGAGACTGTTCGAAAATTGGCTATTTTCACTAGTCGATTTAAATATTAAAATATTCAATTTTCACAAATAAACTTTAAATTCGATTTTAAAAGTTCTAAAACATCTTTCTAACTTCAATATGATAAAATAAAATTTTACAAAACATTTTCAATCATATTTAACCTAATTTTCAATTATTTCCGTATTTTCACATATTAAATTATCGATTTAATTATCCAATTAAATCCAATTATTCGAATTAAAATTTATTCGACTTATAAATTCACTTATTAATATTTAAAATTAATTAAATATTTGAATTTTAGATAATTAAAATTCTGGGTTGTTACAAAAAGTATACAATCTTTATACTTTACTCAAAATCATATCACCATGTCATATATGTACTATACTCAAAATTTTGTTGATGAAAACATTTAACCATTTGAAAGAACCTCTTACTAAACCTTTGAAATCATCTCTCTCAAAACCAGTATCAAACCTTCCGAAATCATTCCTCAAACCTTTCAAAACCATTCTCCAAACCTTTCGAACCCATTGAAAAGCAAACCTTTCGGTAACTATAAAATTATTGGGCATCCTTCTTTAAAATCACTTTAAAACATTGCCTTAGAAACCTTGGAATCCTTCCACTTAAACCTTTCGAATCCATTGAATTAAACCTTTCGAAAGCATTCAACTAAAACCTTTCGAAACCATTCAATGAACCTTTCGAAACCATTCAACTAAAACCTTTAGAAACCATTTAATAAACCTTCCCAAACCATTCAACTAAAACCTTTCGAAACCATTGGAAGCAAACTTTCAAAGTCATAAACTTAAACCTTTCGAAACCATTCAATAAACCTTTCGAAACAATTCAACTAAAACATTTCGAAACCATTCAATAAACCTTTCGAAAACATTCAACTAAATACTTTCAAAACCATTCAATAAATATTTGAAACCATTGGGATTTACTTCAATTTATAAAGCAAGGGTAAATCGTCTAAGTCGAAAGCTTCCTTTTGAAAGCATGGAGAAGCGGCTAGTTTTTTAAAACAAGTAAACCTTTCATTTTTGTCAAAAGCTTCAAAAAGACATTTATAAAGCGATAGTAGCCCTTCGACTATGTCGAAAGGTTTCAAAACAGAATAGTGTTAAAACAGTTGCAACCTTTTGACTATGCCGAAAGGTTTAAACATTTGACCTGGTCGAAAGCAACCGAGCCGAAAGCTCTTGTTCGAAAGCAAAGCAGGTGAAATCTTTTGGTTCATAAAACAAACATACCCCAACCTCTTTGGCCATAAACCTTTCGACTTTGTCTAATTCATTACATACCAAGTAGCTTGATACCATATGCATTGGTTTGACCTTTTCGAAAGCTTAGAACCTCAAAACCTTGTCGGAAGGTCCGGATGGGAAGGTTTGTTGCCGTAAAGGCTAAAACATGCTAAAAGTATGTTTTCTTTGTTTTTAACTTAAAAAAGATGACTTTTCAACCAATCTGCCTTAGTTTGTTAAACTTTCATTGGTTAATAAATTCTTTTCAGAAATATGTTGCCACCTTTTTCAGAATTAAATAATAACTTCCTTTTACAATATACCCCTTCTCCTTAATTAAATATATAAATCATTTAATTTTATATATTCATAAAATAACTTAGAATTTTTTTGAAAAAATCCCAAAAAATCTATTTTAATATGTTGTCTAACATATAAATATTTCAAACCCAAATACTTATTATTTTAGCCAAAAATAATTCATAACTCAATAAATAATTTCCATCACTAGAAAATTAATATAAAATCCATATTAATACAAAAAAAAATTTGAAAATCGAAACCCATCTCTAAAATATCATTTCTAACCTATATTTAAATTTTCAAACCATTTGGATGTCATCACATAGGGTTTTCATGTCAAACATATTATAAAAACTAACATGAACATATATAATCCATCAACATATATATATATATATATATATATATAACTTTAATCATCAAAACATGGCATATACTTGCAAAATCATTTCGGGTTTGATCTTAAAATCGAAAACTAAAAGAAATTGGGATGTAGTAGTCATTCATCTTAGCTTTGAGATTATAGATGTGAGATTTGATGTTGATTTAGTTGACTTTCTTCCTTCATTTGAATCCTAGCTTTAGTCTTCTTCTTGGGAATAAAAATGGTGGTCGACCTTCAGAAATTTTAGTTTGAATGAAATGAAAATGAACTTTGAGTTTCACTCTTAAGGGTTTAGGGTATAAATCTTAACTATTTCTCATATTGCCCTTCCCATGTCCTAACGCATTAACTTAAGTTATTCCATTTTTATTAACACACTAACATGGCACGGCTACCCTTGTTAATCAAATCTCATCCTTTTAATCTTCACATTATTTATTTAATTTACCCAATTAATTATTTCAAATAATGTTATAAAAATATGGGGTGTTACAGGCTCCCCGCCTAAAAGAATTTCATCATCGAAATTACGATAAGGTACACAATCAAAACAACCAAAGGTAAAATATACAATCAAATAAATCAAGGTAAGAGTTCCTAATCATGCTCTCTGTTTTCCAAGTATAGTCTGTAGCATTGTCACCCCACTGAATGTTTACTAATTTAACTGTCATATTCCCTACCACTTCTCATCTTTAGCCACAATTTGAATCGGTTGTCTAACTCTAGTCAAATCCGATTCTATTACTAAATCCTTTAACACTATAGGTGCTATGGTATTTTCTGGGTCTCTAACGCATTTCCTAAGATGAGAAACATGGAAAACGTCATGGACTCCAGCCAAACTACTTTGTAACTCCACTTTATAAGCAAGTTTTCCAATCCTCTCAACAATACGGAAAGGTCCAATGAATCTAGGTGCCAACTTTATTGACTTTCCAAATCCAATCACACCCTTCATCGGTGAAACTCTAATGAACGCATAGTCTCTGACAGAAAATTCTAAATCTTTCCTTCTTCTATCAGCATAACTATTCTGCCTAGATTGAGCTTATACAGCATTTGATTATACTAATACAACACATGTCAGAGTTACACATACGAGAGAATAAATAAATAATGCAGCGGAACAATATGAATGCAGTGGAATAATATAATAGTTAGAAGTAACACAATCATCGACTTCGTCCTCTACAAATAAAGTCTTAAAATCCTGAAATGCTCTGGCTGACCCGAGCGAATTGAAAAACAATACACTTGAGTCAATACTAAAAGATCTTATGCAAGTTAAATCAAAGATAAAATATGAGTGGAACGACATCAGAGATGTTTACGGGATTTGACATCTCCTATCCAGCGTCAAATATGAGTGCAGTAATGTGACGCCCCACCTCTATACCCATGGTAGCCAAGGACACTACGGGGTAATGCCGTCAACTAGCACGGAGAATAAGGCTGTTGAGGAGCGACCATTCGTGTAATGGCTTTGTGCGAGCACCGATATGTCAGATAAAATAATAACTTTTCAATCTCAAGAGGAAACCCGACATACCGATACAAACACAAGACTACTACACAGTGGCTATATGAAATCTTTGAAAAACAAATATAGAAATATCTTAACACAAATCAGTCATAGAAGTTCATATCTCAAAGGCGGAAACAGATATGAATATTACACATAAAAGTGTCTTTCAGGGTAGTGGTCAAACAAGACCCATAATATAACAAAAGAATAGATACAAGTGCTAGACAAAAGAATATATATACATCAAGGAGTCTCTCTCTCGAATGTATAACAACAAAAACTACAAATCTAGCGTAGTTAGACAAAAGTCAGATGATGGATCCATATAAAGAGTTAAGCAGAAGCACCTGCAATATCTCGATCTGACCCGAGTATTATTTAATAAGAAAATAATAAACGGATCAGTCTATCTATAGTAATATAAAATGAGGTAGGATAAGAGATATGAAAAGAACGTATGGTAACAATAATGTCATACTATGAAAAGTATACATTTGACAATGACAAAAAATCATACAATATCTCAATAACCTCAAAGCACCAAAAAGTTTGTCATATTCTTTATTTTATTCACCATACCACTAATATTGACCTCATACCAATGCCAATCATAAAAATTGGTGAAATACAAATTCTAGAAATCATAAATTAGAAATCCAAAAATCACAAAAAAAGGGGAAAAGGCCTATCATAAAACGAGAGCATGAAAACTCACAAACACGTGTATCACAAATGGGACGCAATCCCATGGTCGCTAACCATAGAGCCGGTGCAACGACGTAGTACAATATCGGTACGCCCGAGGAACCTAAAACTCGAATAATTCGGAACAACAACGTAGTACAACGGTACGCCCGATGATCCTGATAAGCTGGTACAACAACGTAGTACAAAGGTACGTCTGATGGACCGAACTCCATAAAAGAACATGGGTCGCTGGCCCACAAAAAATGAGTAGTACTCCAAAGAATACATAAGTCGTTAACCTATAAAAGAAATGAGATGAAGCTCAATAAAACAAGGTACCGTCCCCTACGTGGACAAAGAGACATAGCATATCGCTAGTCTAAATCATAAAAAATGATCATCAGTGATCAACAAGAAGTGTCAATTACACTAAGCTAGTAAATAGATGAGTTTAGCCTCATGTCCCACAGCCACTTTCTTAACTTAAGTATTTACGAACAAATTGTAAATCTCACTCGAAAGTTGTCACAACAATTTCAATCGAACGAGTCCAAGAATTAACCGATGAAGTAAACGCAAACGTTTCATACCCCTTGTTTTACTAAGCCGTTTAATTAGATTTCTCATACGAGTGAGGTAAAGGTTTGTATATACTAATAGGTTGGAAAATGGTTTTAGAAACAACTTTGTGATAAAATAGTGTTGAAATCGTTTTGATGAAAGAGTTTTGATATTTACTACTAGTATTGAAACCTTTACGTTTTTAAAGTGACAAATCACAGAAATGATTGTAGAAATAATCAATCACCAATATTCACATTCGAAGCCATGAATCCAATTCGTATAAATCGATATCAAATCCATCAAATGGGTACTCTAAATATCCCCAAAAAAAGGAAAAGTTATCAAAGTCAATAATAAATGCTAACAATAAGTCGGACAATCATGATTCGATTTAAAACAGGATACCCAAACACACAGGGCAAATTGGGCAAAGACAACAGACTCAAACGTCTAAAATAAATGGTTTGGACGTCTGAATCTGGAAAATGAATATTTTCCAGAGCCCTATTCATACGTCTAGGTCACTGAATTCAAATGCCTGAAATTGGCTAATTTTAGCCTATTTCCTCTTGGATTGGATTTGACCAATTTCAGACGTTTGGAAATATTGATTCAGACGTCTGAATCTGGGAATAGAAATTTTTCCAACATAATATTCAGACGTCCGAAATAAGGGTTCAGACGTCTGAATCCTGATGCTCAGGCATTTCCTGAACCTAGGCCAAAGATGGCCAAAATAATTACCGGAAGCGATCGGACCAGCGACGACGGCTAAGGATTTACACCTAGCGACAATCCAGCCTTAATGGCTCTTCGATGCGCCTCGAGTATCAATGTCTAAATATCCATGTAAGGATTTTCATAAATTTTTCTTTCAAAACACAAAAAATTGGAATATTCTCCGAAGCAATACAAATCAAAAGCAAATGCATATAAATAAGTGTTAGGAATTCATACCTAACAACAAGGATAGATATAGACATAAATGTGAGATAAAAATCTCACCTTTAAACCCAAAACAAATGAAGAAGAAGCTATAGAGCAATGGCAAGAACAATCACTCTTCAGTTCCAACCCAACAAGCTTGAATCTAAGCTTAAAAGAGAAACATTTCCTAAGTTAGGCTTAGGAATTTCTGAAATTGAAAGGAGAATGAGTTGGACAAGAAGAAGAGAAGGCTTACCAAAGCTTCTTCTATGAATTTGGAGCTAGAACTTGAATTTGCAAAGATGATTATGGCTTGGATTTTTAATTTCCCATTCCTCTCTTCATTGTTGCTAAAGCATGAGTATTAGGAAAATAAGAATGAAGTGAAGAAGGGAGGAGGACTGAGCTAGAGTAATAAGTGGGGTTAATGGGCCGAAACCCAACCCAAAGCCCTAAATGAAAAGTAGCAAAATTTTACTATCCCCAAACATACCGAAGTTTATACTCAAAAAGGTCGCAAACGTCATTTTGAACTCGATGAGGGTGGTCTCGAGTCCTAATTCGACCGTTTGTAAAAAAAAGTAGCTTTTCGGACTATAACCCGACTAACGATGAAATATTTAAATAAAATATCTAAATATTCAATCGTAAAATATGCGGGTTGTTACAGACACCCCTCATTAAAGAAATTGTGTCCTCGTAATCTTAAGAAATAACTGAACAAAAAGTAACAATCATAAAAGCATATCAACACAAAAGAAGAAATTTGGAATAAGAAGTTCACCTTAAAGAGCGTGAGAAGGTAAGTTCGGATGTGTTCACTCGATGAATTCTCTAGATTCCAAAGAACAATCCTTAGGATTTGAGGACCATTGAACCTTCACAAGAGGAACATCTTTATTTTGAAGGCGTTTAACCTCCGAAGCAATGATTCAAATAGGATGTTGCTCATAAGTTAAATTAGGCGAAACTTCAATTTCTTCAGCAACACCGGGCTCAAGAATAGAATCGGAATCTCGAAGGCATTTCCGTAGTTGAGAAACGTGAAACATGTCATGAATACCAGAGAATTGAGCTGGCAATGAGAGGCAATAAGCCACTGAACCAATATGTTCGGTGATGGGAAATGGACCAATATATCGAGGTGCTAACTTTCCCGATCGACTGAAATGCACAACACCCACCATAGGTGAAACACGAATAAACACAAAATCTTCCACAGAAAATTCTAATTTTCTCCTTCAGTTATCGGCATAGGATTGTTGTCTACTCTGGGCTTCTTTCATCCCATGAAGAATAAGGTCAATCTTTTCTGTGGAATCACGAATAAAATCTGGACCTAAAACCAGCTTCTCACCGGCCTCAAGCTAACAAGAAGGAGATCGGCTTGGCCTTCCATAAAGTGCCTCAAAAGGTGCCATACCAATACTAGATTGGAAGCTATTATTATAGAAAAACTCAACAAGAGAAATATGATTTTCCCAACTTCCACCAAAATCAAGAACACATGCACGAAGAAGATCTTCAAGAGTTTGATTCACACGCTCGGTTTGTCCATCGGACTGAGGATGATAAGCGGTGCTAAAATTAAGCTTCGTGCCCAAAGCTTTTTGAAGACTCTTCCAAAATCCACTAGTAAACAATGGATCATGATCGCTAACAATAGAAGTAGGAACTCCATGCAATTTAATAATTTCTTTAGTAAGAAGTTTGGCCAAAAGAGGTACGGTCTGATTGGACCGAACGGGAATAAAATGGGCGGATTTTGTAAGTCTATCAACTATCATCCGTAAGCTATCATGATCCGAACGAGAACGGGGAAGGCCTCGATAAAATCTAAGGAAATATGATCCCACTTCCAAATTGGAATGTCTAAAGGTTGCAATAACCAACCGGGCCTTTAATGCTCGGCCTTAATGAGTTGGCAAGTCATGCAACGCTTAACGAAGTTAGCGATATCAAATTTCATTCCCTTCTAATAATAAAGTCGCTTCATATCCGCATATATTTTACTACTACCGGGATGAATGGTAAATTTAGAACGATGAGAATCTTCTAAAACGTCTTTACGAAGAAAACAAATATTTGGCACGATAAGTCAATCAAATTTTCGAATACCGCCACAAGAATCAATATCGAAGTCTTTCAAACCTTCAATATCAATTTTATCCCTACAACTTTGGCTAAGAAGAGCCAATTCGGAATCTAGCTTTTGAGCTTCAAGAATGCGGTCTAAAAGAGAAGGATGAGGCTCAAGGCTACATAAAACAAGAGATGAACATAAATCGGATACACAATCTCGAATCTCACAAGTGGATAAAGTCTCAAGATCATTCCATTCGGATATCATCATGGAAACAACCGCTCGTTGCTTACGACTGAGTGCATCGGCAACTCGATTCCCCTTTCCGGGAGTATAAAGAATATCAAGATCATAAGATGCAAGGAACTCGATCCGACATTGTTGATGCAAATTAAGTTCCTTTTGAGAAAATAAATACTTCAAAGATTTATGATCGGTGTAAAGAACAAATTTTTCTCCCAAAAGATAATGATGCCAAATTTTAAAGGCGAAAACAATAGCCATGAGCTCTAAATCATGAGTGGCATACCTAGTCTCGACAGGCTTTAATTGCCTAGAAACACAAGCAATAACACGTTCTCTTTGCATGAGAACGGCTCCCAATCCAACATGACTAGCATCGGTATAAACAAGAAAATCTTGGTTTCCTTCGGGAATCACAAGAATAGGAGCATCAGAAGGGAGTTCTTTTAATTTCTGAAAAGAAGATTCACATTTGTTTCACCAAACGTATTTAACTCCTTTCTTTGTGAAATTAGTAAGAGGCACAACAATTTTAGAAAAGTCTTTTATGAAACGGCGGTAATAGCCCGCCAATCCAAGAAAGCTACGAATCTCCGTCACACTCTTCGGTCTCTTCCAATCTTGAATCGCTTCAATCTTTGAAGGATCCGTGGAAATTCTGGATTCAGAAATAATATGACCGAGAAACATCACACGAGATTGCCAATAGTGGCATTTAGAAAATTTGCTTTTAATTGATTACACCTAAGAGTTTCCAACACAATCCGAAGATGCTTTTCATGCTCTTCCTCGGTTTTGGAATAAACAAGAATATCATCTATAAAGATGAGAACGAATCGATCAAGGAAATCTTTGAAAACTCGATTCATAAGGTCAATGAAATTAGCCGGAGCATTTGTTAAACCAAATGGCACAACGAGCCATTCATAAGATCCATAACGCGTACGGAACGATGTCAAAGAAATGTTATCCTCTATAATACGAAGCTGATGAAAACCGGTTGCTAAGTCTAATTGTGAAAAGACTCTAGCACCACTAAGTTAATCGAATAGATCATCAATCCGAGGTAAAGGATATTTATTATTGATAGTAAGATCATTAAGTTGCGGAAGTCAACGCAAAGCCGAAGTGTACCATCGGGTTTCTTTACAAAAATAGCAAAAGCTCCCCAAGGTGAGGAACTAGAACGAATAAATTGCTTTGTCTCCAATTAGGATAATTGTCTACGCATCTCCTCATTTTCTTTATTGGATAGACGATAAGGAGGAGGAATGATATGTAGAGCTCCAGGGATTAGATTAATTCTGAACTTAATCGCTCGCTTAGGTGGTAATCCTAAAACGGGCTCAAATATGTTAGAGAATTCACGAACAATGTGAATAAGAGAAATGACATCTTCCTCGTCATCATTATCGTCATCATAAGGAATTAAAGAATATAAAGATACTGTGAAGTTGGAATCCAAATCTTTAAGAACAATAGAAATCTGCTTAACTGATTGAGGATGTCGAAGGTGAATAGTCTGCTCAGGACATAGGATTTGAGCTTCATAACAATTTAGCCAATCCATTCCCAAAATTATTCCAAAGCCTAAGTAACGCATGGCATGCAAATCGGCTCGGAAAGAAAAATCAAAAAAAATAATCTCGACATCTTTACAAAGCAAGCTAATTGTTGCGGATCCACCAACCGGATTCGCAATTCTCAAAGAAGTCATTAAAGCCTTAACACTCAAAGAAAATGTATCAACAAGCTCTTTTGATATAAAAGAATGGGATGCACCCGTATTAAAAAGAACTCATATAGGTTGATCACGAAACATAATAATGCCATCAAGGATAGAATGAGAAATACCTTGACCACGAGAAGTGTTACTAGGGGCTTGCAGAACATTTAGCTTTCCCTCCTTCTTACCTCAAAGTTTGGGACTTAAAGATAGAAGATGACCCGAACCTTTGCAATAACGGCAAAAGAGAGGTTTCAGACATCTATTAGCATAATGGTCCTTAGAACCACAATTGTAGCATTGCCCACTACTATCGGTAGGAGTCTTTGCTACAGAAGCTGCTTGTTTTACTTTTTGTTGAGATTAGGGCCTTTGAATTTAATAGGCCTTTTCTTGTTGTTGTTGAAGTTTGGTTTGGCACCCACAAATTCAACATCACTTTCCCCATCTGCCTCTTCAAGTCGAAGAGCGATATCAATAAGTTGGTCAAAAGAAACTTCCAATTTCAGAAGTAATGGCTTCTTGAGATTTTTATTCAAGCCATAGAAAAATCTCTGATTCTTCTTCAATGGGGTGTTTATGTATTCGACCCCATATTTATAAAGTGACTTGAAGGATGCGACATAACCTGCTATAGAGGATTCACCTTGAACAAGGTCTATAAAACGATAGGCCAAAGTCACCTTTTCCCCGGAATTGCTCCCAAGTAAGATCTGCTTCAATAATTTCAGAAATGAGAAGCTCATACCAATCTAATGCTCTTTCTTGGAGCATACTAGAATCCACTTTGACTCGATGGAGATCAATAAGATTCATGCGAGAAAAGATGCAATCGCAGGATCTAAGCCAAGATTGGACTTCGACAATGCCCTGGAACCACAGAATGGCTTTCCACCCAAATTTGTATAATCACTGCACAGGCATGCAAATCCGGATTTTGGGTGAGTAGGCTCGAGAATGGGTCCGACAGCTTAAGCATTCTTTACAAGATCAAGAAGCTGCCGGGCAGACATAAATACTCCATCCAGGGGAGTAGCACTAGAATGATCGTCGCTGGGACATCCAGGTCTAGCCATTTCTCTTCTTTAAGAAAGAAAGAAGAAGAAAAAGTTATTCTAAAAATGAATATCAAACAATAATGATTGATAAGACAAGGCATCACAAAGAAAATAGGATAGAACGGGTCCAATGACTCGAATAAAATCATAAGGCACGACTCCTAAGATGGACTTAGAACGATGATCCTTGTTAAATTATTCTACATGGTTCCGAAGTTTGGCTCTGATACCAGGCTGTAACGGCCCACCTCCATACCCACGCTAGCCAAGGACACTATGGGGCAATGCCGTGAACTAGCACGGAGAATAAGGCTATTGAGGAGCGACCATCCGTGTAATGGCTTTGCGCGAGCACCGATGTGTTAGATAAAATAATAAATTTTCAATCTCAAGAGAAAACCCGACATACCGATACAAACACAAGACTACTACCCAGTGGATATATTAAATCTTCGAAAACAAATATAGAAATATCATAACACAAATCAGTCATAGAAGTTCATATCTCAAAGGAGGAAACAGATATGAATATTACACATAAAAGTGTTTATCAAAGTAGTGTTCAAACAAGACCCACAATATAACAAAAGAATAGATACAAGTGGTAGACAAAAGATTATGTATACATCAAAGGAGTCTCTATCTCGAATGTATAACAACAAAAACTACAAATTGAACGTAGTTAGACAAAAGTCAGATGATGGCTCAATATAAAGAGTCAAGCAGAAGCACCTGTAATATCTCGGTCTGACACGAGTATTATTTAATATGAAAATAATAAACGGATCAATCTATCTGTAAATATCATATAAAATGAGGTTGGATAAGAGATATGACAAGAACGTATGATAACAATAATATCATACTATGAAAAGTATACATTTGACAACGACAAAAAATCATACAATATCTCAATAACCTCAAAGCACCAAAAAGAATGTCATATTCTTTATTTTATTCACCAAACCACACATATTGAACTCATATCAACGCCAATCATAAAAATTGGTCAAACACAAATTCTAGAAATCATAAATTAGAAATCCAGAAGTCACAAAAAAAGGGGGAAAAGGCCTATCACAAAACGAGAGCATGAAAACCCACCAACACGTGTATCACAAACGGGACGCTATCCCATGGTCGCCAACCATAGAGCAGGTGCAACGACGTAGTACAATATCGGTACGCCCGAGGAACCTAAAACTCGAATAGTTCGGAACAACAGCATAGTACAACGGTGCGCCCGATGATCCTGATAAGCTGGTACAACAACATAGTACAAAGGTACGTCCGATGGACCGAACTCCATAAAAGAACATTGGTCGCTATCCCACAAAAAATGAGTAGAAACTCCAAAGAATATATAGGTCGTTAACCTATAAAAGAAATAAGATGAAACTCAATAAAATGAGGTACCGTCCCCTACGTGGACAAAGAGACATAGCATATCGCTAGTCTAAATCACAAAAAATGATCATCAAGAAGTGTCAATTACATTAAGCTAGTAAATAGATGAGTTTAGCCTCATGTCCCACAACCACTTGCTTAACTTAAGTATTTACGAACAAACTGTAAATCTCCACTCAAAAGTTTTCACAAGAATTTCAATCGAACGAGTCCAAGAATTAACCGATAAAGTAAACGCAAGCGTTTCATACCCTTTTTTTACTAAGCCGTTTAATTAGATTTCTCATACGAGTGAGGTAAAGGTTTGTATATACTAATAGGTTGGAAAATAGTTTTAGAAACAACTTTGTGATAAAATAGTGTTGAAATCGTTTTGATGAAAGAGTTTTGATATTTACTACTAGTATTGAAACCTTTACGTTTTTAAAGTGTAAAATCACAGAAATGATTGTAGAAACAATCAATCGCCAAAATTCACATTCGAAGTCATGAATCAAATCCGTATAAATCGATATCGAATCCATTAATGGATACTCTAAATATCCCCAAAAAAGGAAAAGTTATCAAAGTCAATAATAAATGATAACAATAAGTCTGATAATCACGAACCGATTTAAAACGGAAAACCAAAACACATAGGGCAAATTGGGCAAAGACAACAGATTGATGTTTGAAATAAATGGTTCAGACGTCTGAATCTGGAAAATAAATATTTTACAAAGCCCTATTCAGACGTCTGGGTCATTGAATTCAGACGTCTGAAAATGGCTAATTTTAGCCTATTTCCTCTCGGGTTGGATTTGAGCAATTTCAGATGTCTGGAAATATTGATTCAGACCTCTGAATCTGGGAATAGAAATTTTCCTAACATAATATTCAGACGTCTGAAACAAGGATTCAGACATCTGAATCCTGATGCTCAGGCATTTCCTAAACCCAAGCCAAAGATGGCCAAATAATTACAAGAAGCAATCGGACGAGCGACGACGGCTAAGGATTTACGCCAAGCGACAACCCAGCCTTAATGGCTCTTCGATGCGCCTCGATTATCAATGTCCAAATATCCATATAAGGATTTTCATAAATTTTTCTTTCAAAACACCGAAAATTAGAATATTCTCCAAAGCAATACAAATCAAAAGCAAATGCATATAAATAAGTGTTAGGAATTCATACCTAATAACAAGGAAAGATATAGGCATAGACATAGATGTGAGATAAAAATCTCACCTTTAAAACCAAAACAAATGAAGGAGAAGCTATAGAGCAATGGCAAGAACAATCACTCTTCAATTCCAACCCAACAAGCTTGAACCTAAGCTTAAAAGAGAAATATTTTCTAAGTTAGGTTTAGGAATTTATGAAATTGAAAGGAGAATGAGTTGGAGAAGAAGAAGGGAAGGCTTACCAAAGCTTCTTCTATGAATTTGGAGCTAGAACTTGAATTTGCAAAGATGATTAGGGCTTGTAGTTTTGAGTTTTCCCATTCCTCTCTCCATTGTTGCTAAAGCTTGAGTATTAGGAAAATAAGAATGAAGTGAAGAGGGGAGGTGGACTGAGCTAGAGTAATTAGTGGGGTTAATGGGCTGATACCCAACCCAAAGCCCTAAGTGAAAAGTAGAAAAATTCTACTATCTCCAAACATACCGAAGTTTATACTCAAAAAGGTCGCAAACGTCATTTTGACTCGATAGGGGTGGTCTCGAGTCCTAATTCGACCGTTTGTAAAAAAGTAGCTTTTCGGACTATAATCCGACTAAAGATGAAATATTTAAATAAAATATTTAAATATTCAGTCATAAAATATGCGGGTTGTTATAAGTAACTTAAAAGATACTCGGGATTCACATCTCCTAAGGATCTGTTAAACTTTTACTATGTAGTAATATTTCGCTTTTATAATAATGTCTATAATAATAAACTTACTTTTAAATAGCGTTAAGCGGTTAACCATATAGCCCTTACCACGTAATAGTCCCAGTAGTCCATCCAGTATCATGGTTCCTCTTGATTGGGAAGCCACCAAAGGATACCACACGAGCTACAGGAGAAAACTAAACTACCATAAGGCACGATAGGTAGGTGACACGGCACACAAGGCAATGCCAGGGTAGATATACCAATTACTATCCAGACCGGCGGTGACGCATAGCGTGCAGCTACCCCCCACCTCGAGCCACACCCCCAAAATCAAAAATCAAAAGTGGCCAACGAACCAATCTCAAAGTAAGAATATAATAGAATGGTATCGAAGGAGTGTGCCCGATAAGAGGAGCTACCTCACTAGCCCGGAATCCCTCCTTTTTAGCCACCTTACGCCAACTCACGGGAGTCGGATCCACGTATATATCTCGAAGGAATGCTGCCACCATCCTACTTCATTCTGGAATCCCCACCGCGTACACGGTTGTTAAAGTGGTTTTCGTAGTTGGCAGAGAGTATGACAAATTCCGATCCTCGTCTCTTAAACAATCAAACGTTATTATAAGACCGCGGTCATTTAAAAATAGTTTATACTTCAAAACCAAAATATCATTGCCATTTCAAAACCTAATACGATGCCATTTCTATTTCAAAACTAATAAAATATGATATCGTTTCCATTTCAAAACTACATCAATAATATATTATTTCCCTTAAAAACCAAATGAATAATATGTCATTTCATTTCAAACCATATCAATAATATATTATTTTCATTTCGAAAACCACATTAATATTATATCATTTAAATAAATCCAAACTTCCAAATTACTAAATATTTCCTTCAATTCCTTAAAACTTGAGATATTCCCTCTTTACATCATCTTAAACCAAAACCTTATTATAAAGTCAGATTTTGACATCTTTAATTTCAATAATTTCCAAATCAATATATATATATATATATATATATATATATATTTAAAGACAGATCTTAATTAAATGCAATTTCAAATAAATTCATTTCAAAAATTACGTTATTTCAAAGTTTTAACACTCCGAAACAAAACACTTTGAAACCATGATACTTTGAAATTCATAACTTCGAAACAATTCAATTTCGATAAAACATTTCAATTTAGATATATCTGAAGGCTTTAAATATTCCATAGTTTCAAACTAAATCTGATAATTCCATACATATCTTAATTCAATTTACTATTATTTAGTTATGAAATATTTATTAAATAAATTCAATGTTATTGAATAAAAATCAAACTTGAAATATTTGTTAATCACCTTAAACCATCATCAAGTTATGAAATTATACCCTTTAAAATCTCAAATTCAATAAGTTCCAGATTGCTTTACTTAAATGGCATTCTTAATTAAAAGCAATTTTAAACCGATTTCAAATCCATCTTCTCAACCTTAATTTATCAAAATCATTATAAAAACTATATATATTAAAATATAATTTAAATAAATACTTACCCATATTACATTTTAATAGAATCAAACTTTATTACTACTCTCACTACCCATATATTATATTTCTTTCCAAAACCATAGAAATCACTTCAAAATATTCTAATATATAGAACACATCGTCTGTATATAATTTTCTATCCTATGGTCAAGTGATACGGATATTTATCACTTCAATCCGTAATTTAAAATATAAATACGGTATATATCATTTCAAACTGCAATCTCGAATGAAATAAAATCCATAACAACTTGCAGTTTATAACAATATAAAATACGACGTCCATTTATCCAATATCAATCATCAAACATTTATCACAATCATCATCCAACTTAATCAATAACATAAATATATAGAACAGATAATATATAACAGGTATTTACTGGCAGTTTATATGCAATAATAAATTAAATAACAATTTAATTCAATAAATTCAATTTAACTGAGACGATGATTAAAAATATACCAAACAGTCATAAATAAAATTCTAATCACATCAAAAATTAATTTAACATACATAAGAAAATTTTAGATGTTGTGAGTAGGTTAAAACACTCACCTTTTGAATTTAAATTGAATTTAAATACAATTTAAACCCAAAATTTGAGCAGTCTTAGAATGCGTCCAAACCAACGCGAAAATGTCTAAAATTTTGATACGATCCTAGCGGAGAAAACCGCGTGTGAATTGAACCTCGTATGTGAAATTTATTTACATCTGAAGACTTGTAGTTTTAAATTTAAAACAAATAGAATAATAAAATTACAAACCACGTCACCTTCCTTAACTCTTCTCCAAACGAACAACAGCCATGCAAAACCCTACAGAGCCGAAACCCAAATTCACGTACACGGCTAAGCTACAGCCCCCACTAGATGCGACGTCGTACGCCACCCACGGCCACACACGGCCATACGTGCCACTCAAGGAACGTGCCGACCTCCCCCTACACCGAACATTGCTCCACCTACGCTGCATGGTCGAGACAAATATCGAGCGTCGTCGATTGTACTTTAAACCCTAGTGAATTATTGACGATGATCCAGCCTCCAATTTGCGAAATGAACCGTATAGATGTGCTCCCCTCCGTCCTCTCTACACGACTGCGCCATCAATTTGGCGATCCATCGAAATTGATCATCACATGATGAATGGCCACAAATTATTCTTCAATTACAGGACAAACAGAGGTTCAAATTGGAAAATGAATTACAAATCTGAGATGCACTTGTCGGGAGCTTCAAAATGGTATATAATTTGATAAGGTTTGTGGAGTTTAAATTTTGAAGTTGAAATTTGAATCGGAATTAAATTGAGGAGTTTTAGGGTTTTCAACCATTGAAAAGAGGAGCAACGAAAACTTCTATACCTATAGAAATGAGGAACAGAAATGCTGCTAGAGTTTATAACTGGACATATATAGGTTGGGCTGAAAATAGAAAGAACGAATTGATTTGGATTGAATGTTGAACGACAAATGGCCCGAAAAGCCATTCTGACTCCGGAACGAAAATGGATTAAACCATATATCAAAATAGATGTTTTTAAATATTTTAAAATCGATGTAATAGGTTTCAAGTCCAAATTCCATCGTAATAAGAAGTTATGTTAAAATCAGTTTATTTCAAAATGATTTCAATTGATTTCTAGGCGTTTCAAGCCCGTACGATAAAACGACAATTTCGATCATTACCAAACTTGAAATCCTATAATAATTCACAGTGACGGATCCGATGAAACTGGGTTTGTCGAAATCCGACTTAGTGGCGAAAATGGCTATTTTCCAGTTAATTAAATAAATTGATAATTAATTAATTAAATCACTTTTTCAATTTCAATTTCAATTTCAATTCCATAATTAACAAATCTTATCACTTTTGATTGCTTAAACAATTATAGTAATTTAAACAAATTTAGATGTTAATTTAAAGTTGATTAATCCATCAATTACAGTGAATAAATTCCAATTTCATTGAATTCAAAAATTATAAATTAAAATTCCTAAAATTCATTTATTAAATTTTTAAACCTTGTTATTCACGTCTTTTATTACAATAAGGATATAACTAACATTGGTTCATGATTTATTACATTAAGATCTCGAAATTTCGTCTTAATCTCTATTAACGTAACAATTAAATTTTAAATTTCATTTAATTGCAATTTATCCAATTGCTAAGTTTAAATTCCAATAAATTTATAAATCCTGATATCCATTATTTTCATTGAACCAATTATTATATCATGAATAGAATTAACATTATTTCCAATTATTTCCTTAATTTACACTAACATAACCTTGAATTGAGATTCATTGCAATTGATTACAAATTTTGATTTAATGGACTAAATAAATGATTAACTTATAATAATTGTTATCATTAACTCTCGGCCACATTTTTATAAGTTTATCATTTCCAAACCAATGTTATAATTTCTTAATAAACATTGATTTTACTCAATTACCATTCAGTATATTTTAATTCATTAATAAATTCAATATTTACGTTTGTTTTCATATATTTGATTTATAGCATAGTATAACATTTACATTAATTCCATTAATTGTAACTTCATTCAAATAGTTAATAATTAACTTAGATTAGCATTATTACATCTCATTTAAGTTATTATTTCATTAATGAATCACAAATTTCTGTTTTTCCAATATTACGTAACAAAATTTAAATAAAAATTAACAATTAAATTATCGCAAATTTACGGGTTGTTACACTCTCCCCCACTGAAAACTTTTCATCCCCGAAAAGGAAAAAGAAGGGAAAAGAAAGAATTGAGTAAACAATACATCTTATTCAAAAATATTAACTTTATAAAAAAATTAATTTACAAAATTAGTTAATTTAAATAAAATATACCAATTTATAGACATTAAATCTTTTTATATTCAAATTAGTAAAGTTCGGGAAACATTTTTCAAAAATTTTCGAAGTCCCAAAATTTTTGAAATTTTTTAGCAGAGTCCCCTTTGTACAAAGTGGCTCAAGAGAAAATTGTGAGTGGTACAGATTATGGATCTTAAGGCTAGAATTAACACTAGAGGGTTGGGAGGGTGAATAGTGTTTTAAAAAATTACTAAATCTTTTCGATTTTATATTTATTTGAACACAAATATATGCAATATTCAGCCACAGATATGATCACAGTATCAAACACAGATGCAAAAATAAAGTAAAAGCAATAAAGGAAAGAACACACTGGATTTTATACTGGTTCGGGGTTACCCTACATCCAGTTCCGCACACAAGTACGAATTTCCTTTCAAAAGAAATTGTACAATTACACCCTTAATTTCAAGGCCATGAGGTACACCACTCCGGAATCACAATCCACTGGGTAGAGATTCTTGATTTTATGGGTAACAAATTCACCCAATTGATTTCCTAGGCTACAATCACACCTTTTCTCGCTTGATTGATTTCACAGGCTACAATCACACCTTTTCTCGCTTAGTTTATTACAAAAGAACCTATAATTCTGAATAGCACTGAGATCTTGTTATGACAGTGATAGAGAATCAAACCAGAGATGATCTAGTTTAATTCAATGGTAATTTCGACAGAGTAATGGTAAAAATATGTATAAAGAAAAGTGAAAGAAGAAGAGCTGTGAAATCAGAGAAAATATGAATGAAAAATTGTTTAAAAATGCCCCTATTTATAGTAGAACAACAGCCATGTCCATTCGTGAAAGGATATGACGAATAGACACTTCTTTTGAAATTCTAAATTTTGAAATCAACTACCACCTTGTCAACAAGGGGTACTTGAGGTTGTCGACATGCCAAAGGAAATTTTTGGTAATTTTTTTTCTTTGAAGATAACTTCTATCTTGTATTATACTATTTTTAAACTTTATAAATATACTTAGCTATAGTTAAAATACATAAATAAATATGGAGAATAATATTTTGATATATATAAAATTTTACTATAATTTTATATTTAAATCTAAGTATAAATACTAAAAGTTAAATATATTATTATTAAAAGGAAGTTTAAGACCAAGGATAATTTAATTTTGAAAACAAAGATTATTTTGAGGCTAAAAATGTTTAAAACTAGGATAGATGTTTTTGATTCTTTAATAAGGAAGGTTTTGAAATTATTTTGAAAACAAGATATAATTTTATAAGAAACATTTGAATAAAAGTTAGTGGAAAGAAACAATGTTCCACTAGATTTTTCGTAGGTTCCATCCTACTTAGGGCTCCATCCCTTTAACATTCTCAAAGTGGATTCCATTCCACGAATTAATTGGATTTTAAGATGCCAGTGCTTTTCTAGGAGTTTTAGCAGAATTCCTAATTAAATTACTTATTATTGAAATCTTAGGCTCTTGATAATCTTGATACTCATGAGTCTTCAATCTTGATATCTTGAATCTCTATACTGTACAGTCTTCATTCTTGGTACCTACATGGTTAAATCCTGCATATACATACATATATATATATATATATATATATATATATATATATATCTAAAGCATAATGTTAATATTTATATTTTATAACAATTACTAAGGTTGTTGTCATCAAAATCATCATCTCAAGGACCAAGAACCCCCCCTTTTGATGATGACAAACTTTGTTTATAAAATATTACTTCTATCCTTATGACTCTCCCTAAAACTAATAACTCCCCCTTAATGTATGCCTAACTATCCTATTTTATTCTTCTCCCCCTTTGCCATCAACAAAAACTAACTCCAAAGTATATAACTCCCCGTTAATCTAAATCTATATGACATGTGATTATAATGATAGTGTTATCATAAATAATCATCACTTAAATCTAAAACTAAAATTTGTCCTAAATTACTAACTATCCTATCTAAGAATCTATATATGATAATACTTATAATAGTGATAATTGTGAGAATTAAAATATAAGAACACAAATTATTTATTAACTATATATAGTTATATTTAAATTTTCGTAGAGAACATAAGAAAGAACATACAGCAATAGAAAAGAGAGAAAAGAAACTAATGTGTGTCTTTGAAAATGGGAGATCTATGAACCGAACAATTTGGGTAGTGGAAACAGAAATTTCCACATTGTTCGACTAGATTTCCATCCTTGTCAAAGCACACTTCTCCAACGCAAACGACTTTGTCGTCATATTCTGCATGCTCTTCATCCATGAAGGCTTCTTCTTCTTGCTCGTTGTCCTCTTGCACTTGATCTCCTGAAGACTCTTCATCAATCAAGATTGGATTAGCGTGATTGTCCATTAGAAACTTTTGCAAATTCTAAGGATTTTGCCTTTCCGTTCTTGTTCTTTGGCCATTCTAAGTTGCACCACTTGAATTTCAATCATTAATTGCAGTGCATTCTTCAAGGAATCCTCCATTTTCATCACTCATGCAAGCGTAGTTCGTTGAAATGGTCCAGCGGAAGGAGAAGGGAACGAATAGGTTGAATTTTTGTTTGATTTGGAAGAGGAGGCCATCGTTTTAAATGTTTTCAGAAGTTAGAATAGAGAGAGAACAGAAAGATCAAAATTTCGAAATAAGAAGAATATATAACCACTTATTTGAATTTTGGTGGGAAATTTTCAAAAAAAAATTGTTATATGTCGACAGGGGTAGGAGGGGGCTGTCTACAAGGTGCTTAATATTTTGATATTTGATTTATTTTGATTTAATTTTTAATTATAATTTGTTATTTATATTCTATATTTCAGTTATTGAACAAATACCTAATTCTCTTCTTAATTTAGTAAATATAGATTCATTTAAGGGGTTTGTTAAGATATTAGCAATTTGATTCTCAAAATTGATATAATCAAGAGTAATTACTTCCTTACTTATATTATCTCTGAGAAAATGATGTCTGATATCAATATGTTTAGTTCGAGCATGATGAGTAGTATTTTTGGATAAATTTATTGCACTAGTATTGTCACAATAAATTGGTGATTTTAAGATGTTTAAACCAAAATCTTTTAAAGTTTGTTGCATATATATTACTTGAGAACAAGCCAAAGCAGCAGAAATATATTCTGCTTCGGTTTTTGATAAAGAAACCGTGTTTTGCTTTTTACTAAACCAGGAAATCAGAGAATGCCACAAAAGGTGACAAGTTCCACTTGTACTTTTTCGGTCTGATTTAGAACCAGCATAATCAGCATCACAATAAGATATTAATTTAAAAGAATCATTTTTAGGATAAAATAAGCCATAATCAAAGGTGTGTTTAACATACCTTATGATACGTTTTACGGCTTTTATGTGGGTCTCTTTAGGTTGGGATTGATATCTTGCATAGAGACAAACACTATGCATGATATCAGGTCTACTAGCAGTGATATAGAATAGTGATCCAATCAATCCTCTATATAATTTTTGATCTACAACTTTCGAGAGATGTTCTTTACTTAGGCACTCATTGGTTGCCATGGGAGTGGGTTTTCCACTTGCAGTAGTCAAACCAAATTTACTAACTAGGTCTTTAGCATATTTTTCTTAACTAATAAAGATACCATTATCAAATTGTTTTATTTGTAATCATAAAAGAAGTTTAGTTCACCCATATGACTCATCTCAAACTCTTTTTTCATTATTTCAGAAAATTGTTTATTCATTTCCAAATTAGTTGATTCGAAAATGATATCATCTACATAAACTTGTACTAGTTGAATATCATTTTCATTTCTTTTAATAAAAAGAGTATTACCTACTTTACCAATTTCAAAATTTGATTGTAATAAGTAAGATCTTAGTCTATCATATCAGGCTCTAAGAACTTGTTTTAGACCATATAGAGCTTTCTTAAGTTTGTAAACATGATTTGGTAATTTTTCATTTTCAAAAAGTGGTGGTTGTTCAACATATATTTTTTTCTTTTACAAATCCATTTAAAAAGGCACTTTTAACATCCATTTGATATAATTTGAAATTATTATGATTTGCGAAAGCAAGTAGAATCCTAATGGCTTCTAATCTTGCTACGAGAGCAAAGGTTTCATCAAAATCTACTCCTTCTTGACAAAAACCTTGAGCGACTAACCGGGCTTGATTTCTAACAACCTCTCCTTGTTCATTCATTTTATTTTTATAAATCCATTTAGTTCCAATTATAGTTTTATTTTTAGGTCTCGGAACAAGCTCCCAAACATCATTTCTAGTGCACGGATTTAGTTCTTCTTGCATAGCCAAAATCCATGAATCATTAGTTGATGCTTCTTTTGGATTTTTGGTTCAATAGTTGATATAAAGGCTACATTGCCCATTTTTACTTAATTGATTTCTAGTTGTAAAAGCAGATTGCATATCTCCTAGTATATTTTCTATAGGATGATTTTTTAAAGTTTAGTCCTTTTATTATGATGATTAATTTCATTATTGTTTCAGTTGACTCTTGATTTTGAGTGACTAAATCCTCTTCATTATTTGTATCTTCAAAAATTTTAAGATTTTCATCGAGGAAACATGCATTGTTTCTTTGATGGTGTTAGTTCTTAAATTAAACACCCTGTACCTTTTCTACTATTAGAATATCTGATAAATAAACCTTTGTCGGATTTAGGATCAAATTTATCTAAGTTATCCTTTGTATTTAAAATAAAACATTTACTTCCAAAAATTCTAAAATAAGATACCTTAGGTTTCTTTGAGTAAAGAAGTTCATAAGATGTCTTATCAGTTAAAGGTCTAATTAAAATTCTATTTAAAATTTAATAGGCGGTAGTAACTGCTTCTGTCCAAAAATACTTTGGTAATTTACTATCTGAAAGAATAGTCCTCGCACACTCTTGAATCGTCCTATTTTTACGTTCTACTACCCATTTTGTTGTGCATTTCTTGGAAATGAAAAATTGTGAGATATTCCCTTTTTATTGCAGAATTCGTCAAACTTTTCATTTCAAATTCACCACCATGATCACTACGGATGTTTATAATTTTTAGAGAAAGTTGATTTTAAATCCTTTTTGTAAAGATTTTAAAACATTAAAAAGTATCACTTTTATGTTTCAAAAATATTTTCCACGTAAATCTAGAATAATCATCTACAATTACAAATACATATTTACTATGATTTATTGACAGAATTTGAGATGGACCAAATAAATCAAGATGAAGTAATTCAAGAGGTTTTGAGGTTGAAATCATATCTTTTAATTTAAAGGAACTTTTTCTAAGTTTTCCTAATTGACATGCATCACATAGATTATCCACTTTAAAATTCATTTTAGGGAGACCTCTTACTAGATCATGTTTTGACAGTCTAGATAAGAGTTTGAAATTCAAATGTCCAAATCTCTTATGCCAAATCCAAGGGTCACTTGTATTCGCCAAAAGACACAAGTTATCATTTGAAACTTTCATACTAAGAATATAAATATCCTTTTTCCCAATTCCCTCAAATATTATGATTGAATTATTATCTTCAATGTGTCACTTAATTTTTTGAAATTTAATTTTATATCCTTTATTGCAAAGTTGACTAACACTTAGCAGATTATGTTTCGGGTTCTTAACTAGCAAAACATTAGTAATAATAGGAGTTTTCGAGTAACCTACTTTGCCGATGCCAATCGCATATCCTTTTGAGTTGTTTCCAAAGTTAACCAGTCCTCTATCTTTGTATATTATATCATTCAACATATCTGGATTGCCGGTCATGTGTCTAGAGCATCCGCTATCGAATATCCATTTATTCTTTTTGATTTGGACAATTTGTCCATTTTGGATTGATTCCTCAATACCCATAAAGCATGTTTCCTGCACATCATACAATTTTGGTAGACAATTTGAATTCGAATATTGATTGTATGCAGACTCAAGAGACAATGATGATCTGAATATTCCTAAACTAGTATTAACAAGTTTTTTAAACATAGCCATTTTAAAAACTATTTCAAAAATCATATTATGAAACTTTGAAAACCTTACTCCGATACCAAATGTGAGAAATGCGGATTACGGATCTTAAGGCTAGAATTAACACTAGGGGGGTGAATAGTGTTTTAAGGAATTGCTAAATCTTTTTGAGTTTATATTAATTTGAAATGTTTGCAATATTCAGACATAGATATGATCACAGAATCAAACACAAATGTAGAAATAAAGTAAAAGCAATAAGGAAAGAACACGTCGGATTTTATACTGGTTTGGAGTTACTCTACATCCAGTCCCACACACAAGTAAAGTTTCCTTTCAAAAGAAATTGTACAATTACACCCCCCCTCCCGATTTCAAGGCCACGAGGTACACCACTCTAGATTCACAATCCTCTAATTAGAGATACTTGATTTTACGAGCAACAAGTTCACCCAGTTGATTTCCTAGGCTACAATCACAACTTTTCTTGCTTGATTGATTTCACAGGCTACAATCACACCTTTTCTCACTTAGTTTATTACAAAGAAGCTTATAACTCTAAATAGCACTGAGATCTTGTTGAGATAGTGATAGAGAATCAAAACATAGATGATCTAGTTAGATTCAATGGTGATTTCGGCAGAGTAATGGTAAAAATATATATAAAGATATATGGAAGAAGAAGAGGAGTGAAACCAGAGAAAATATGAATGAAAATTCATTTAAAACTTCCCCTATTTATAGTAGAATAACAGCCATGTCCATTCGTGAAAGAATATGACGAATATACACTTCTTTTGAAATTTAATTTTTTGAAATGAACTGCCACCTTGTCGACAAGGGGTACTTGAGGTTGTCGACATGCCATTTTTTTTTTTTTTTGGTAATTTGTTTTTCTTCGAAAATAACTTCTATCTTGTAGTAAAACTATTTTTAGAACTTATAAATCTACTTAACTATAGTTAAAACACATAAATAAATACAGAGAATAATATTTGATATGTATAAAGTTTTACTATAATTTTATATTTAAATCTAAGTATAAATATTAAAAGTTAAACATATTATTAATAAAAGATAGTTTAAAACCAAGGATAATTTGATTTTGAAAATAAAGATTATTTTGAGGCTAAAAATATCTAAAACCATGATTGATATTTTTGATTCTTTTAAAGAAAGGTTTTGAAATCATTTTGAAAACAAGATATAATTTTGTAAAAAGCATTTGAATAAAAGTTAGTGGATACAAAACAATGTTCCACTAGATTTTTCGTAGGTTGCATCCTACTTAGGGTCCATCCTTAACAGGCTCGATGTGGATTCCATTCCACGAATAAATTGGATTTTAAGATGACAGTGCTTTTCTAGGAGTTTTAACAAAATTCCTAATTAAATTGCTTATTATTGAAATCTTGAACTCTTGATAATCTTGATACTCATGAGTCATCAATCT
This sequence comes from Allium cepa, assembly GCA_030765085.1. Lineage (NCBI taxonomy): Eukaryota > Viridiplantae > Streptophyta > Magnoliopsida > Asparagales > Amaryllidaceae > Allium > Allium cepa. The sequence continues at coordinate 375,687,953 of CM060942.1, read as the reverse complement.
TGATATCTTGAATCTCTATAACGTATAGTCTTCATTCTTGGTACCTGAATGGTTAAATCCTGCATATACATATATATCTAAACTATAATGTTAGTATATATATTTTATAACAATTCCTAAGGTTGTTGTCATCAAAACCATCATCTCAAGGACTAACATAAATATAATATCAAATATAACAATATATATCGCAATATCTCAAATTAATATATCCTAACAATGGGAAAAACAATATAATAACGCTATAAAACCGTAACCCGAGAATGTACCTATTTGTCGGGCAAATAACGCTTATTTATGAAACCAAAAGCAGTAGCAATTGCTTTCATAACCTGTATTTCACTTATATAATCCAAAAGGATTAATAATTATATAAAATGAAATATTTAAAGTTGTTTCAACCACTAACCATCAAATCAATGTCAAACAACAACAATTACTTGCAACCACAGCATATAACCATCACATAAAATTAACACAAATCAATTATCCATTCATATCAAACAAAATAAATAGTTTTTTAGGCTCAAAAACTTTAAATTGTACAGAATGGAAAATAAACTACTAAGTGCACCATTTACTCAACATTCTTAGATGAAACTAGAAAGATTATTCATACATCCAAACAATTTTAAAGTATCCTTGCCCAAACAACCATAAACCAAACAAACAATAATTTCAAACAATAGAACGAGTTCATTCTTATTAACTTCATTCCATAACATTTGTTGTTTGATTTCCCTTTTCATTCATAGAATGATTTATCTTTTTAATTTACATTTATTTCTTGCAAATTTTCATTTCCATCCATTAATTCAATGTTTATTTCACCTATTTGCACTTATACTTACATAAATTCATATTTATTTATTTATATCATATAAATTTTCTTTTTATTGCATTCATTCATTTCTCAATTTTATTTTCATTCATTTATTACTTAATTTCGTTTATTCATTTATTATATAAATACTTACCTTTCAATTTATTTAATTAGTAGCGTTTTAATTATACTTAAATTTATAACAACTTCAACATCCAATTCTTATTTATTAAAGAATTCCATTGAATACTTTCATTATTTCAAATTTTTCCTGTAAAATTTCTCATTCCATTTTCTTTTAACATTTTGACCTTTTATAGTTGGTAAGTTATATATATGTTAAAGAACGCAATTTAAAATTATACAAGTTTATCTCATTTCTTCTAAATTAATCTAATGTTCAATAATCCTATCATTTGTCTTATAGGTTACACCTTTCAAATTTTCTTGTAATTTCATTCATAACCCAGCATTTAATCTCTTATTTTAGTTAAAGGTTCCAATTATTAATTAGTTACACTCCACTTCGCTACAATAATTGAAACTATTAATTAACGGAAACTTAAGAACTAAATACTGGTTTAAATTTCAAATCATTTTAAAATAACAGATAAATGTATGTACTTACATCTTATGTATCCAATTATATTAAAAATAATTTAAAATTTATATTTGTTGATCAAAATAAATCTGCAGTAAAACTACTACAATGGCCTTCCCACTTCGAAACTCGAAAATAAATGTCGATGATGCGTGCACTCATCATCGAAATAATTTTTCAGCGACAGAGAGGGGAGTACATAACTTATTTCTTTCCAAGGTTTCTTTAAAACAATTCTTTCAAATTATATTGAAATATTTATATCAGAAAATACTTATAAACAATATTATTATTTTCCAAAACCCTTTGAAAGAAATTTTCAAAATCCTGGAACTTAAGTTCAAAAATTTCCAATTCACATTTATTTTATTTTCTTCAAATTTTGTTTCCAATCAATATTTATAAATTTCACTACCTAACAACCAATATATTACAACCAAATATAACCTTTATAAAATTTCTATTTTATATATAGAAAATATAATAGGAAAAATTGTTTCATTCACCTATATTCAAAACAAATATTGTGTCAATCTGTCCTATGAAGTGTTTAGAAATCCCTATTGATGTCATAATGTCATATGCACCAAATAGAATCTATAAATACAAAACGGAACAAATTAACAAAATATTAAAACTATTTTATAGCACTAAAAATACGCTCTCTCTCATATATATACTCTCAGCGACTGATCATAGAGTATGACTACTGTATTGATAAAGATTCAGACCCCACAAAGCTAAGGTTTATCGCTAAACCAAAGCTCTGATACCAGATGTAACATCCCGCCTTTTTGTACGCTTAAGCAGACGCACGTGCCAGCTTAAACCATACAAAAGGGCGAATTGTTATTGGGATGAACAAGAAAAAAAGGAAGAAAGTAATAAATCAAATAGAATCTCAAAGCGGAATGACAAAATATAATTATCAAATACAGTTCATGAAGCTGTTTTACAAAACATTTGATTATACTTATACAACACATATCATAGTTGCACATACCAGAGAATAATAAATAATGCAGTGAACAGTATGAATGCAGTGGAATAATATAATAGATAATAGTGACACAATCTTTATCTTTGTCCTCCAGAAATAAAGTCTTCAAATCCTGAAATGCTCATGCTAACCCGAGTGAATTGAAAAACAAAACCCTCGAGTCAGAACTAAAAGATCTTATGTAAGTTAAATCAACGGTAAAATATGAGTGGAATGCGTCAGAGATGTTTACGAGATTTGACATCTCCTATCCAGTGTCAAACATGAGTGCGGTAAATAAAAAGATGCTCGGGATTCACATCTCCTAAGGATCCGTTAAACTATTTACTATGTAGTAATATTTGGCTATTATAATAATGTCTATAGGAAATAAACTTACTTTTAAATAACGTTAAGGGGTTACCCATATGGCCCTTACCACGTAATAGTCCTACTAGTCCATCCAGTATCATGTTCCTCCAGACCGGGAAGCCACCAGAGGATACCTCACGGGCTATGGGAGAAAACCAAACTGGTACAAGGTGCGATAGGGTAGGCGACACGGCACACAAGGCAATGTCAGGTTAGATATACAAATTACTATCCGGATTGGTGGTCACGCATAGCGCGCAGCTATCGCCCACCTCGAGCCATAACCCGAAAATCAAAAATCAAAAGTGGCCACCGAATCAATCTCAAAGTCATAATATAATGGAATGGTATCGAAGGAGTGTGTCCGATAAGAGGAGCTGCATCATTGGCCCGGAATCGCTCCTGTTTTAGCCACCTTATGCCAGCTCACAGGAGTCAGGTTCACGTATATACCTCAAAGGAATGCCGCCACCATCCTACTTCAATCTAGAATCTCCACCGCGTACACAGTTGTTAAAGTGGTTTTCGGAGTTGGCAGAGAGTACGACAACTTCCGATCTCGGTCTCCTTAACAACCAAACGTTATTATAACACCGCGATCATTTAAAAATAGTTTATACTTCAAAATCAAAATATCATTGCCATTTCAAAACCAAATACGATGTCATTTCCATTTCAAAGCCAATAAAATATGATATCATTTCCATTTCAAAACCACATCAATAATATTTTATTTCCCTTAAAAACCAAATCAATAATATGTCATTTCATTTAAAACTATATCAATAATATATCATTTTCATTTCAAAAACCACATTAATGTTATACCATTTAAATAAATCCAGACTTCCAAATTACTGAATATTTCCTTCAATTCCTTTAAACTTAAGATATTCCCTCTTTACATCATCTTAAACCATAACCTTATTATAAAGTCAGATTTTTAATCTTTAATTTCAGCAAGCTCCAAATTAATATATATATTTAAAGACAAATCTTAATTAAATACAATTTCAAATAAATTCATTTCAAAAATCATGTTATTTCAAAGTTGTAACACTCCCAAAAAAACACTTTGAAACCATAATACTTTGAAACTCATAACTTCGAAACACTTCAATTTCGATAAAACATTTCAATTTAGATATATTTCAAGGCTTTAAATATTCCATAGTTTCAAACTGAATCTTATAATTTCATATATATCTTAATTCAATTTACTATTATTTGGTTTTAAAATATTTATTTAATAAATTCAATGTTATTTAAATAAAACTCAAACTTGAAATCCTCGTTAATCGCCATAAGCCATCATCAAGTTATAAAATCATGCCCTTTAAAATCTCAAATTCAATAAGTTCCAGATTGCTTTAATTAAATAAAATTCTTAATTATTTTAAACCGATTACAAATCCATCTTCTCAACCTTAATTTATCAATATCATTATAAACTCTCTGTATGTATGAAAATATAATTTAAATAAATACTTACCCATATTATATTTTAATAAAATCAAAATTTATTATTACTCTTATTACCCATATTATATTTCTTTCCAAAACCGTAGAAATCATTTCAAAATATTTTTGTACGTAGACCGAGGTGTCTGTATATAATTTTCTTTCCTATGGTCATGTGATACGGATATTTATCATTTCAATTCATAATTTAAATGTTAATATGGTTATATATCATTTCAAACCGCAATCCCGAATGAAATAAAATCCATAACAACTTGAAGTTTATAACAATATAAAAATACAACATCCATTCATTCAACATCAATAATCAAACATTTATCAAAATTGTCATCTAATTTAATCAATAACATCTATATAGAGCAGATAATATATAACAGGTATTTACTGGCTGTTTATATCCAATAATAAATTAAATAAAAATTTAATTCATTGAATTCAATTTAACCGAGATGATGATTAAAAATATGCCAAACAGTCATAAATAAATTTCTAATCCATCAAAAATTAATTTAACACACATAAGAAAAATTTAGAAGTTGTGAGTGGGTTAAATCACTCACCTTTTGAATTTAAATTGAATTTAAATCAAATTTAAACCCAAAATTTGAACAGTCCCAAAATTCTTCCAAACAAGCGAAAAATTGTCCAAAATTTTCATATGATCCTAGCGGAGAAAACCGCGCGTGAATTTGACCTCATATATGAAAGTTATTTACATTAGAAGACTTGCAGTTTTAAATTTAAAACAAATAGAATAATAAAATTATAAACCACGTCACCTTCCTTAACTCTTCCCCAAACGAACAACAGCCACACAAAACCCTAACAGAGCCGAAACCAAAATTCACGCACACGGCTAAGCTACAGCCATCACCAGATGCGACGTTGTACGCCACCCACGGCCATACACGGCCACGCGCGCGACTCCAGGAACGTGCCGACCTCCCCCTACACCGTACACTGCTCCACGTACGCTGCATGGTCGAGACAAATATCGAGCGCCGCCGGTTGTACTTTAAACCCTAGTTAATTATTGACGATGATCTAGCCACCAATTTGTGTAACAAACCGTATAGACGTGCTCCCCTCCGTCCTCTCTACACGACTGTGCCATCGATTTGGCAATCCATCGAAATTGATCTGAATTAGAGTTTAAATTTTAATTGGAATTGAGCTGAGAGTTTTAGGGTTTTCAGCCATTGAAAAGAGGAGCAACAAAAATTTCTATACGTACAGAAATAAGGGATAGAAAGGCTACTAGGGTTTATAACTGAATATATATATAGGGTTGAAAATAGAAAGAACGGATTGATTTGGATTGAAAGATGAACGACAAATGGCCCGAAAAGCCCGTTTTGACTCCGGAACAAAAATGGATCAAATAATATATCAAAATAGATGTTTTTAAATATTTTAAAATCGATGGAACAGATTTCAAGTCCAAATTCCATCGTATAAAGAAGTTACGTTAAAATCAGTTTATTTCATATTGATTTCAATTTAATTGATTTCTAGGCGTTTCATGCCCGTGTGATCAAACAACAAGTCCGATCATTACGAAACTTGAAATCCTATAATAATTCACCGTTACAGATCCGATGAAGCTGGTTTCATCAAAATCCGAGTCAGTGGCAAAAATGGCTATTTTCCGGTTAATTAAATAAATTAATAATTAATTAATTAAATCACTTTTTCAATTTCATTTCCATAATTAACAAATCTTATCATTTTTGATCTCTTAAACAATTACAGTAATTTAAACAAATTTAGATGTCAGTTTAAAGTTGATTAATCCATCAACTGCAGTGAATATATTCCAGTTTCATTGAATTCAGAAATTATAAATTAATATCCCCAAAATTCATTTATTAAATTTTTAAACCTTGTTATTCACCTCTTTTATTACAATAAGGATATAACTAACATTGGTTCATGATTTATTACATTAAGACCTCCAAAATTCGTCTTAATCTCTATTAACGTAATAATTAAATATTAAATTTCATTTAATTGCAATTTATCCAATTATTAAGTTTAAATTCAAATAAATTAATAAATCCTGATATCCATTATTTTCATTCAACCAATTGTCATATTATGAATAGAATTAACATTATTTCCAATTATTTCCTTAATTTACACTAAATTAACCTTGAATTAAAATTCATTGCAATTGATTACAAATTTTGATTTAATGGACTAAATAAATGATTAACTTATAATATCATTAACTCTCAATCGTATTTTTATAAATTTACCATTTCCAAACTAATGTTATAATTTCATACTAAACATTTATTTTATTCAGTTACCATTCAATATATTTTAATTCATTAATTAGTTCAATATTTACATTTGTTTTCTTATGTTCGATTTATAGCATATTATAACATTTACATTAATTTCGTTAATTATAACTTCATTCAAATAGTTAATAATTAATTAGATTAGCATTATTACATCTCATTTAAATTATTATTTCATTAATGAATCGCAAATTTTTGTTTTTCCAATATTACATAACAAAATTTTAATAAAAATTAACAATTAAATTATCGCAAATTTACGGGTTGTTACATCCTAACTTGGATCAACTCAATCTTCTCTGCCACTTCCTTCACCAAATCTGGACCAAGAACCAATCTATCTCCAGTCTCTAACCAACATACAGGAGACTTACATGGTCTTCTGTACAAAGCTTCAAATAGTGTCATCCCAATACTAGTTAGATAACTATTATTATACGAGAACTTGACTAGATGAAGATGGTCCTCCCATGATCCCGCGAAATCCATTACACAAGCTCTTAACAAATCCTCTAAGATTTTGTTAATTCTTTCTATTTGCCCATCAGTCTTTGGATGGTAAGCGGTACCCATGTTGAGCTTGGTTTCTAATGCTTCCTGTAGACTTTTCCAGAACTCACTAGTAAACAAAGAATCTGTAACGACCCAAAATTTCTGTCATTTGAAATTCATATATTTAATTGATTCTAAATATTAACAAGTAAAATTTGTAAGTCAAATGAATTTTATTTCGAATATCTAGATTTAATTGTATAATTAAATCGATAATTTAATATTTGAAATTACAGAAATAATTGAAAATTGTGTTTAATGTGATTAAAATTGATTTGTAAAGTTGTATTAAATCATATTATAGTTAGAATGATGTTATAGAACTTTTAAGATTTAATTAAAAGTTAATTTGTAGAAATTGAATATTTTAATATTTAATTGACGAGTAAAAATAGTCATTTTTCAAACAGTTTCGGATTTCGACGAAACTAGTTTCATTTGATCCGTAATGTTAAATTATTGTAAGGTTTCAAATTTTGTGTTAATCGGATTTACGGTTTGTCCGGGGCAAGCTAAAACGCGTAGAAATCGGTTTAAGTGAATTTTAAATTTAAATAGTCGATTTGAAAACCTATCTTCCAAATACTTTCGAATTGGCTTCTGATACATATTCCATTGCGTTCAAAATAGGGGTAAAACATTATAAACGCCAGGCGGCACGCTTCGTATGGAGTTAGGAAAAATTTCAAGAGTCGCGTAATTTTCTATTTAAGGCCTCCATATTTCATTATTTTCGCTCAAACCCTAATTCTTCTAAGCCCTAACCACCAGGAAACTATTAATGGCCGAAATGCATCATCGTTTTTCTTTAATTATCTTCCAATCCACATGTTAATTCAAGAAATTTTTATCTACAAAGTCGTAGATCATCGCGAGATCTTTGAAACCAACGGTCAAGAGCGTAAATGGAGCTACGGATTGACGGCAAATCGTGCTTGAATGGCGATGTTCGAGCACGTTTTTCAAGCAAGATGCTCAACCAAGCTTCAGAGGTTCCTGCCGTGGGTGGCACGCATGCATGCGGAGGCGGGGGAAGTTCCTGATCATCGTGTATGTCAATGATGATGGGCGGGGCTTGTAGGGTTTGAAGGCGGTTTGGGTTATCTCGATCGTGATTTTTACCTGATGGAAGAAGAAGCTAAGTGCGGCCAGGATGCTAGGTTTTGAAACGTGCGGCCCAGATGCAGTTTGAGGTTAAATAGAATTAAAATTAAAAAGAAAATTGTAAATTGATTTATATTAAATCGTATAAACTTTAAAACTGTGTAACTCTTTCATACGAGGTCCGTTTCGCACGAAACAAATTGCGTTGGGATCATATGGACGAATAATACACAATGGAGCTGGATTGGGATTGGTTGGAGTTAGTGTGAATTTTGGGTAAAATTAAACGCGCGTTTAATTTTATTCGAAATAGAACACTGCAACTGTATTGGAAGCAAGGTGAGAACTTATCACTCAATCGAATTTGTTTCGATTTAAATTTTAATAGTTAGATTTAAAATTGTTTGATTGTATGCTTGGATGATAAATTGCTATTTGTCGTATTGAAATAGACCCTATACGCTGCATATTAAGCGGAGGTTATTATATTAAACACATATACCACGATATTTCACCTTGAAGTGGAATTGGTATTATATATGTACTTGGAGTTGATTTCCCACATTATATAGCGGATGAGACCCTATTGTACCGCATAATAGCGGATGATATTTTATATAAACCCTTACCGCGATATCCCATCTTGAAACGGGATTGGTATTGTGCTAACATCTGTGGATGCAGGGAAACAGGTTGGAGGGATCCAACTGGATTCCTCAAATAATTGGATTTGTTTCAATGTTGTGTATTTATAATCTCTGTGTGATTATCTTTGTGATTGAAATCGTTGAAGGCTAAAATTTAGCCGAATATAGTTTTGGTATCGTTAGATGCCGGAAATAAATAAAAATTTGATTTTTGAAAATTCAGGTTGGAAGTTTATATTAAAATTTATTTTTAAGAATTGGATGAATTTAAAAGAAGGAATTCTAAAATAATAAAGTTTTTTTTTTTTTTGAAAATAGGTTCAAACTTTTCTATTAGAACGAGTAAAAGTATGTACATCTGCCAGTCTTAGTCAAATACAGAAAACAATTCCTACTGCTAATACGTGACTACCAACTAAACTAATTAAGGCCCGAAATGGAGTACTAGGCCCACAAATCACATACTATAACCACCCGTTACCCAATTCTTCGAGACTCCTCTCGAACTAATAAAGGTAACTCAGTTCCGCAACCCTAATATCTCACTTCAAATTCTCTTGCCGTAAATAGAATAATACTTTAAAACTCAGAAAACTCAATAATGGCGGCCAAGTGAAACACGAGACTTTTCCCTACTCAACAGCGACTTCTGCTAACAGATCTGAGACTATTACAGAAGATGAAACGTCACTGGCTTTCAAGGACAGATAGGAGTCTGTCTTTCTGAAAATAGAAGTCTTTTATCCTTTAAATGAAGATTTGACTGAAAACTTTTGGACTTTGCAGGTTACTCTCTGGAACTAGTAGTTGACGGTCAGAGGAGAGCAAAAGATTACCACAGCTTCGAGCAAGATACGATCTTGCATCTCTTGCAGTTGAGTGTTTTGCAAGAGATTTAACCATTTTCTTTACAGATCTGTAGCGATTCGACGAAACAAGTGGCGGTGAAAAGTACTCCACAGATCAGTAACGGGATATGAACGAAAGTTGATTGAAAAGTCCCACTGGGTCTTGGCGCATGACGGGCAAATGGCAGTGTAAAGCTCCACTGATTTAAGCAAGGTACGTCTTTGAAACTCTTAAAGTTATACTTTAAAACTTAGCTCAAGAATCTAAACGACTTCGATTTGTATGCTTATACCAGATCTGAAATGAAAGATCTGTATAGAAGGTGAGCTACTTACTTCTGGATCCTGAACTTCGGAGATTCCTGTTTACTGGATTTACAAACTATTTCATAGTATATTGAAAATTGTAATTTAATATGTAATTATAAGAGAGGGAAAGATATCAATGTAAATTAAAACAGGTAAATAAAGAACCTCAGACCAAGTGCAAAGACTCAGAAGCGAGAGATCAGCACATATGATATCGGAGATGCCCCAATTCAGCGTTGGGAGGTATAACCCCATTTCCTTGCGATTATGTCTTTCGTATCTGTGATGTGTTTGTAGAACTTAGATTTCACCATTCTGATGTTCATAGTCTGAAATATTTTATTGCAAGTCTCTGTATGATCGGTGAATCTGTTCTGAAAAATTCTTTCGTTCCTTTCCTTCCATATATGCCACACACATACTGATATCGAAAGATGAAATAAATCTGAGTTTAGATTCCTTCCCCTAGTTGAAGAGACTATTTTCTGTAAATCGTCCTTCAAGTGAAATGAGAGCACACTTTTTGGATAAGTGAGAAATTTTTTGCAACTCCATAACCAAATTTTCTCTGAATAATCACATTGAAAGAATAAATGATCTGTAGTTTCAATGTGTTTATTACATAAAACGCAAATAGGGTCCACAACTATCTGCTTCTGCACCAGCCTTTCTTTGGTAAGTAAAAAATCATTAATGGCTTTAAAAAGGCAAACCGCCATTTTTAGGACATGAACTTTATTCCATACTAATGACGACCAGCTTTTAGTTTCAAAACTAGTTCTGATCGAATTCCAGACTTTTTTAAATTGGTATAACCCATCCCTAGTGCATTTCCAGGACCAGTAGTCCCTCTCACTGTCCTTATGAATCGATATTCCTTCTATTTCTGCATGAATTTGATAAAGAAAACTTATCTCATCCCACTTCCACGCGCCGTTTTTTATGATCTTACTTAGAAACAAGTTTTCGGTACCGGTTCTAATTGCAGCATCTCTGTCGATTCGCTCCATTATAGAACTACCGTTTAACCAAGGGTCAAACCATAGGGACGTGGTTTTACCGTCTATGATATTGAGGGAAAGACATTTCCGAGCCTCCTGTCTGTTCCTCAAAATAAATTTCCACACCCTCGAATCATCCGATCTCTCAGAAATTTCCCAAAAGCTTTTGTTTCCAATGTATTTATATTTCATGTATTTTGCCCAGATGCCTTCTTCATTTATAATTCTCCAAATCAGCTTTACATATAACGCTTTGTTTAACTCTTCAAGATTCCTCAATCCCATTCCTCCCTCTTCTTTTTCTCTACATAGTATATCCCAAGGAATTTTACTATTACGGCTTTTCCATAGAAAATTAAGAATCAGATGTTTAATTTTTTGTACAGTAGAAACTGGAAGTCGGAAACATTGCATCCAAAATTGAATTATGGGGTAGATGGTTGATTTTATAAGTTCAAGTCTCCCAGCTAAGCTGAGCATTCTGGTTTCCCATCCTCCTACTTTTATCTTGATCTTCCCAATCAAAGGAACACAGTCTTTATCCCTCAAATTAGTGCTTGACAGCGGAATGCCCAAATATCGTACTAGAAGTTCTGATTGCTGAACATTGGGGATGGTACTAATATCATTGCAAAGCTCCACCCCTTTACCAAAGAAAACATTAGATTTTTCACAACTTAATTCCAGACCTCAAATTCTCTTCATGCTATTGAAGACTTCTGTTATGGCTGTTGCTGACTGCACAGTTGCTTTAGAAAAGACAATTATATCGTCAGCATAGAAAAGGTGCGTCATTTTTTTGTTAAATTCTGAGATGGGAGAAATTAACCCTTCCCTGACTTTTTCGTCCATCAAAAGAGTAAAATATTCCATAACCGAGGTGAAAAGAATCGGGGAAAGAGGATCTCCTTGCCTGAGACCGTTTGAACTTTTAAAGTATCCATGCGCTTCCCCATTTGAAATGATCGAAAACATAGGAGTTGTTATGATGTTTTCAATGACTCTCACCCATTTATTTGGAAATCCCATGCTATTTAACATGTGTATTACGAAAGATCTGTTAATCGAATCGTAAGCTTTCTTTAAATCAACTTTAATACACATGTATTTGTTATTCTTTCTCCCAAGACCCCTTATGATTTCGTGTGCAAGTAAAATACCGTCCCCAATAGCTCTGCCTTTGATAAATGCCGTCTGGTTCTGGGACACCAACTTATCCATGAAGGAGACTAGTCTGTTGCACAAAATTTTTGTGAAAACCTTATACAAAGTATTACAATAGGCAATGGGTCTAAAGTCTTGGATACTAGAGGAGTGAATTTTTTAGGAATCAGATGAAGGAAAGTATGGTTCCATTCCTTTATGATTTGACCCTTTTGAAAGACATCATTTAAGGCTTAGTCTTTCGATACGTTCCAATGAATTTTAAAAAACAAGGAGTTAAAACCATCAGGTCCTGGGGATGTTGTATCCTTAATTTCCCATAAGGCAGATTTGATTTCTTCCATAGAAATTCTGTCATTCAAAAAATTAGCCCCATATTCTGTGATAATCGATTTACAAATGATTTCTGGGAACTGGTCTCCTATAGGACGATTGAAGGCCCGTTTATAGAATTCTATTGTCGACTCCGTAAGCTTGTCATCTGGAATCGTCTTTTCATCTATATCTATTCTGGTCAAATTCTTGCCACTTCTTTTGCTAGACATTTTTTCATAGAAAAAGGAGGAGGCTTCATCTCCCATCGTCAGCCAGTCACATTTAGCCTTTTGCTTTGTATCCAGAAATTCCTTTCTAAGTGCCAATTCCAAATTGGTTTTGGCAAATTGGAACTCCATTGCTAGACTAGGATTATTTGATTTTTCCAGAAGTTTCTGAAGTCTAGAACAGTTCTCTCTCTGATCTTTTACCTCCGACTTAGTGTTCTGAAGTTTGGCACTCCATAACTTAAGTCCCCTCTTGATATTCTTAAGGATAGAAATGATTTGGTATAAAGGGCGGTCTTCTTGGTTAGATTTCCAGAGTTTCTCAATCAAGGGAAAGTATTGATCACACAGTGGCCAGTGATTCATGTACTTAAATGGTCTATTCATATCCCTAGTAATACAGAAAAGTGAGACAACAATAGCATTGTGATCACTCACCGAAGGGGGAAGGAATTCAGCCGAAAGGTCTGGAAAAGAATTAATCCATTCCAAGTTAGCGAAAACCCTGTCAATCTTTAAGAAAATGTTGCGACTAGGGCCAGACCACCAAGAAAATTCATACCCTTTGATATTGATCTCGTTAAGGCCTGTATATCTAGACATGTCTTCTAGTTCAAATAAGCTCCCAAATGCTACTGGGTTTCCTCCCTTTTTGTCTGCGGGGTTACGAATACAGTTGAAATCCCCGAGAACAAGCCAGGGTCTATAAATACTGATGGCGTCCTCCTGTAGGTTAACCCACAGCCTTTTCCTAAGATTTATATGGTTCTGAGCATATACAAAGGATAAATTACATTTGAAGTTTGTGATGTTGATCAATTCCAAAGTAATATGTTGTTCACTCATACTAATATAATTATAATCCCAAGAATTTCCATCGATGAAAACAAGAATTCTGCATTTGTAATAACATGATACATTGCTTATTGTTTTCCATCCATAATCCATATTCTTTTCGAGCTTCTTAATGTCCGAAAGCGACAATTTATTTTCTAAGACTCCAAAACAACTTATTTTGTACTTATTTATAAGATGTTTCACCTCTTTCATTCTGTTAGGGTTTTGAAACCCTCTTACATTCCAACAAGCAATTGACATTACGTACCTCTGTTACTGCGAGACCTTTGCAGCTTGCTTCTAGAGGACTCCCTTTTATCCTCGGCAGAAATGCCTAACATCTAAACCCACTTGGGATTTTTACGAACAAGCTTGTCTTTCTGAATGTTCTCTAATTCTTTGTTCTGATCCTTTGGTATTGAATACTCCTCCGGTACTGGATCTTCATTATCATATGTATTCTGATCCTCCATCGCTTCTGATGTTCCTTCATCTTGACCCAGATTCTCCGGTACCTGTATATCAATACATGACTCAGTACCTCTCTTAAAATTAACATTACTAACTGTACAATCTTCAATACATATTTCTTTAGAAAGTAAAGACTCGGTAATTAAAGAACCGTCCAGTGGTTTTGAGGGGCGTTTTAGAATTGTGACATAATTTGAAGGAGATTTCTGATTTGATAGACTCAGGATTGTCGTGACCATTGATCCCTCAGGATTAGAGGTCTCGAATTGATCTTGATTGGTGTCATTCTCGGCCACAGGGGTACGAGTACCACTGGTTGCCAGCTCCAGCGTGTTGTCAGTAGACTTGTCTCCCTCTTGAGCCTTCTCAACTGTATAGCAGTTATCATTTTCCTCTAAATTATTTTGTTGATCCTGGGGATGATCCATTGTCCTTGTGTCGTCCTCAACGCAAAGCCGGTTATCACCATCATGATTGTCCTTCAGAAGCTCTGTATTTGGGGATTCATGGTATCCCTCTTGCCTACTTGTTTCTTTATTGTTGTCTTTTCTTGCTTCTTCCCCTGTAACTTCCGATCCTCCAATATGAATTAGCTCTCCTCGATTTTCATTCTCCAGGGTTGCTGATTGATTTTGTTTTGGAACCCAAGTCTTAGTCATTGAACAATCTCCTACTGCGTGTCCGAAACATACGCACTTATCACAAATCGGGGGAGGATTCTCGTACTCCACCTCCTGAAGAAAACTCCTCCCTTCGTCATCCATGCCTTCTATGATGTTTGGCATTCCGTAGTTAACATTAACTTCTACCAAAACTCTGGCATAAGCCAGCCTAGATTTATTTTTTGTGGCCTCATCCATTTTAATCGGGACTCCAATAGTACTTGTTAAGGCACTAATGGCCTTATTACCCCATAGTTTAAAACTCAATCCTGAGAGTCTAACCCACATAGGCAAAGATGTAAGTAGATCTCTGTCTGTCTTCATTTTTGGTGATAATCGCTTCATTATAATCAAGTTTCGGTCCATGAATCAAGGACCTGTTTTCAAGATCTTGCTACAATCCTCCTCCGTACCAAACCTTACCACAAAAAAACCATTATTCCTTGAATGAACAAAGAATGGTTTCTGAGTTGCCCAAACTCGGTTAGCATACCCTTCAAAAGTTTTCAGCCATGGCTTATAACCAACAACATACAGCAAAATACATGTGTCCCATCCATCCTCCGCTTCTTTGATGGCTTCGGATGAAAGTGAACCAATCCTTTTACCATCAGAAATTTTTGGCTCTATATATTCAAGATCTAGGTTGCCCAAGTCTCCGACTGCCCCTATCTTAACTGCCTCACTGTATGAAATTTTTTTGGCATTTTCTGAAATAGTAAATTTGATTTTCGAATTGTACCCTATTAGATTGAATCCTTTCTTTTTGGATTTCTGTACTTCATTGAAATTCCGAACAGGATTATCCGCCTTTGGCTTGTTCCCACTGCTCCGACCAGAGGCCGTCCCAGATCTGCCTCCTAAATTGAGTCTGGTTTCCGGACCCGAAGATGCTGGGGTCTTGCCTCTTTTCCTCCTCACTTCCTCCCAACCTTCCTCATCGAGCAAAGATCCCATGCAGTATTGAAACAAAGTTGAAGATATTTGAAGAGAATGATGAAAACCCTAGTTTCCAGATTTAGATCTGGAGTCCACCATTAAAACTGTGATATTGATAGTTAAAATAAAATTTTATTAATATTATGGGAATAAAATTTCAAAATATGGTAAAAACCTTAATAAATGGATTTCAGGTAATATTATTTAAAAGTTGAAGAATTTATTCAAAATAAGGATTTTTAAAGAGTTTGAAAAATAAAAGAATTGGTTTTCTTTAAAAGGAATTTATTTTTAAAAGGAAATAAAATTTGAAACCCATTTGGGAATTGATTTTTGACGATTGAATTTAAAGTATTTTGAAAATCCATTTGGAAATTTATTAGGTGTTTAAAATGAATTTAAAATCAATTTGAAAATTGATTTGGGGTTTAGTAGAAATTTATTTCAATTTGAGATTTGAATGAAATTCACTTGGTGTTTAATTTCTTGGCAAATCGATATGGAATCTGATTTGGTTGTTTTGGAAATCAATTAAAAAATTAAATTAGTGTTGAAAGTGAATAATTGAAATCGATTTGAAAATCGTATATCAATAGATATTTTGGAAATGTGAATTCACATAGGATTTATAAAGGAAAGGGAAATTTGTTTAAAAATAAACATTGAATTATTTTTGAAGTGTGGAAATAAATTTACAGATTTGGAACGTAAATTTAAAGTAAATCGGTAAGGATTTATTTAATTGGTTTAAATGAACCATTTTGAAATGAAAGTGTATTCTCCCTGGAAAGGCGAATAAAATTTCTGAATAGCTGTGAAATATATATATATATATATATATATATATAATTCTAGAATTGGTTTTGAAAAGGATACTTTGGGGAAATTAACTTCTTAAATTATTTTAAATCCTTTAAGTAAAGATTTATTATTGAAATGATTATTTCTAAGATTTAATCAATAATTATTTTAGAAAATAGTTATTTAAATAGTTACACTCTATCTACTAATTTTTATTTTGAGAATTAGTTTGGACTTAAGTTGTACGTAATATTGGTATAATATTTTTATAACTAATATTTTAAGTAAAGTGTTTAAAGAAAAATAGTTTTATTTCAAAGTGTTTTCCCGATGTATTTTAGATAAGTATTATAAATTAATTTAAAGTATTTGAACTCGGTAGATTTCTAGTGAAATGAATAAATATTTGGAAGTGTTTCCGCGTATGGAAAATGAGTTGAAAATTTGTTTTCAAAAGTTGTAAAGGTAAAAAGTGATTTGAAATTTGTTTTCAAATGGTTGAAGTGTGGAAAAAAAAATATCTTGTAAGATATTTTTGGAAAATAAATAATTTAGGAAATTATTTGGAATATGGTGATGTTGTGCATATCTATTGATAGTTAAATAACTGACTATCAATATTTACCTTTAAATGGGTATTTGTTGTGAATTGCTTGAATTTGAATGCTACACTTATTTTTAAAATAAGCGCTCGTTATTCGGTTTACCCGGGAGAGGACCTTTGGGTCATGAATCCCATTCCGAATAGTGATACGTCATAATGGATATCATTTGAAGACCGGTTTTGAAAACCGGATATTTTTGGAAACGGAAGGATTACCATCGAATGTCTCTGCATCGGCTGATCTCCGATATAGAGATTTTATCACCCTTTGTGATGGGAATTCTAGACGTGATTAGTGAATATCCGGATTGCAAGGGCTTCTTTTGAAAGTGCCTTTGGTTCCGTTCGATCCCGGAACGGACTTGTATGGATGTGTGTCTGACGTTACAATTTGAGATATAACGCTGGTTTCTATCAAATACATTTCTGTTGGTGGCGGAGAATTCATTCTCTTAGCTTAACACCCTTCTCTGAGACATACGAGCTCAGAGGGTATGTAGTTGATGGTTACTAGTGATACATTCCCAACTTGGTAATGTGGCATACGAAGTGCTGCTGATCATTTGTTGATCAAAGCATAGCTTTTGTATAAAGCATAGCTTTGTGGACGAGACTTCGTCGGACCTCACAACCCGGTAATGGTCAAAACAGGAAAGATGCAGCAAGGTTATAGGGAGTAGCGCCCATTAGGTATGTGCTTTTCCTTCTGGATAGAAGTGGTATCATGGTATGGAGCCCAGATACTTAACTTATGTGGATATCGCAAATATATATATGACTTTGTGATTGTTGTTGGTTGAGGATCCTCGGATAAAGGTTGTTTACAACCGGGGAATGGCATACTCGTGTCAGTAGTTACCTACTTTTGCAGAGGTAACCCGGCCTTGTGTTGGCAAAGATCCGGTTAGGTTCTCGGGTCGTCTCGCCAGAGGCGTTCCCATGTGGCAATGGGAAGTTCCTTGGCCTGACCATTTGTTGGAAATCTAAAGAAACAATACGAGCCCTGTACGATTTTAGTTGTATAACCTGCCATGGAATGTGGCGGTAACCTGCTATTGAACATGGTAGCTATAGTAGGCATAAGTGCGTAATGTCTATGCTGGCTAAGATTTATGTTATACTTTCGAAAGGTTTTCCACTGTGCACTTATAGTAATAATATCAAAGAAATTTTCTCGTATCAAGCATTTTTGACTATCATAAGGAGAAATCTCCTTCGATTCCGCATTTGCATTGTGTGTGTGTGCGGGAGGCCTTATGGTAGTTTTATTTTCCAAAAGCATTGCGGATCCATTTTAAAATATTTCTTTGTTTGTTTTTAAAGGATAAATTTTTTTAAAGTTCTCACATCAGTTCCATGACTGACCTGGAGATTATTGTTCCCTTCCTAAACTCTGGGTGCCCATCATTTTCCACACTGGCAGTCTAGAGTCAGGTTATCAGATCATTCTGGATTCAAGAGTTGCTGTAGAGGTCGGGAGGCAAGCTGGATGGCATGGCGTATCAACTAGTATATAGTATTTCTTTTCTGTTGTTTGTTGTTGTAAACTCTGATAATGTAATGTAATGTGATGTAATGTAATAACTGATACAGTTCTTTTGAATTAAAGATTATTCATTTATCTATTATATGTTGTTCCGTTGCGATTGTGAGATTCTGATATTGTTTCTGTTTCTTTTCTTTCATTCTTACTTCTTCTATCGATCTTTTTCTTCTTCTTAAACCCTAAGGGTTTGGTTTTTCGGCATTCGATTGCTCGGCAGTTGATACAGTGGACGTATTAATGTCGATTTTCGAGAGTCGAAGAATCGGGTCTTTTACATTTGGTATCGAAGCATTTGATTAAGAGACAACCTTCGCTCTGTTGGGAATTACTCATTAGAGATAGAGTCAGCAGTACTCTAGAATGAGTGCGAGTGTAATAATAGATATGAGTGCATATTTGTTAGTGAATATAAAAATGTTTTATATTGTGTTGATTGGTTTGTTGAGTGGTATATGGATTCTGACCAATACGAGTAATTAACGTTATTGATAGGAATTTCTAAACACTTATACAGAACAAATTCGACATAGTATCATTTTAAAATAAGGTAAATGAAATAATTTTACCTAAATTATTTTTGTATATAAAAGAGAAAAAATTTCTGTGAATTATTATAATATATGATTGCTTGGTTGCTAGAAAGTGATGATATTAAATTATTATCATTAATGTTGAAAAAGAAATTGAAATCGTAACTCCAAAGTTAAGAAATAAATTCACATACAAATAGAATTAGAGAATATAAATTGTAAATGTGATTTGTAATTTGAAGTAAAATTCCAGAGGAGTATTTGGAAATGTTTTGAAAGGGTTTGCAATTTGGAAAAGATTAAATTCCTTTTTGAGTTTGAAAATGGTTTTCAAGGGTTTGGAAAAATGTTTTGTAGGGATAAAAGCTCTAAACTCTTTACGGTCGCTGGAAAATAACTTCGGTGATGACTGCAGCATCATCGGTGTTCATTTTCGGGTTTCCAAAAGAGGGATTGCTGCCAAATTTTTTTAAATGGAAGTTGTTTGGAAAATTTGGGTTTGGGTTTTGAAATTCATAGGATAATTTGAATTGGTTTCAAAAATGGTTTTGAAATGTTGGAAAGACTCTGGAATCTGATAAAAATAGTTATGGAATAAAATTTATTTAGTTGAAAATAAATTTGGGGTGGAAACAAATGAATTGAAATTGAGTTTGAATTATGGAAAAATTTTGACGAATGAATGAATTTACAATTGCGAGTAAATGAAATTGGAAACTAAATGTTGAAATCATCTTGAAATTGCAAGTAAATTGAAAATTTATCAAGTTGGATCAAATGAAGCTAAGTATTAAAATAAAATTAGTAAGTAAAACTAATTAAAGAAATGACAAATTTAATATGGGTTGAAATGAATTGAATTCAACATTTACAAAAAAGGGTAACTTAAATTTATATGGAATTTGAAATCCAGTTTAAACGTAAGTGGTTATAAACTGAAATAGTGAATTGAATTGTGTTTGGGAACGAACAAAAGAATAAAAACTGAAATTGAAAACTGAATATCGAAACCCAGTTTGAATTGTGCGCGATGAAATGAGTTAGAATTTGCAATGAATTAGTAAAAGAAACTAATTTAAAATAGCAAAATGCGTCAGTTGTGAATGAAAAATAATTGATAAAATTCAATATTCAAAGGGAAAATTGAATCCAAATAGAATTGAAATTGTAAATTGAATTCAAATGAAATTGATAATGTGAGATTGAATGAAAATGGATATTATGGTTAGCAGGATATACAGGTGGATTAAAGGAATCTGGGATTTTAATTTCAAAAAAACAAAACAATTTTTTTTTTGAATTGCTCGACAAAAGGTATATATTTGAATTTCAGTATGAAATTTGATGATTTTCTTGTCCAGCCACTTGGCTTTTTCTTTTCTTTTTGAAATCTCGTGTCGTGGTGCCATTTTTGTAGTCGTACCGAGCTAGCCACGCAAAGGAGACGTTGGCGAAATTTTTCGAAAATTTAAGGCGTTAGAATATTTTTGAGAAAATTGGAAATTTTTGAAATCTATAATTTTGATTTTGGAGTGAAAAGTTAAACGATATAGTTGGTTTTGAAAAGATAACTAAGTATGATTTGAAAACTTAGTAAATTTATTGTAAGAAGTTTAATTATGGATTTTGGAAAAGTTAAAATGTTTAAACGAATTTGAAATTTATTTTGAACAAATGGTTTTGAGAAGTTAATAGATTTCAAGACATTTTCTTACTTGGCAATTTTGAGGACGAAATTCTTTTGAGGGGGAAGTTTGTAACGACCCAGAATTTCTGTCATTTGAAATTCGTATATTTAATTGATTTTAAATATTAACAAGTAAAATTTGTAAGTCGAATGAATTTTATTTCGAATATCTAGATTTAATTGGATAATTAAATCGATAATTTAATATTTAAAATTACAAAAATAATTGAAAATTGGGTTTAAAGTTGAATTAAATCATATTGAAGTTAGAATGTAACGACCCGCCGCTCTGACCGCCCCCAGTCGGTAATGAAACCAACTTGAGACGTTCAAAATGACGGATTGTTATTCAGTTTATAGAGTTTAAACAGAAACAGCCACAGAATCACAGAATAATCATAATATTTTACATAAATGAATTTTTATACATATATCAGAGTTTGTACAATGCATTAAATTTATGCAGCGGAATATTTCTTTTAAGTACAAAAATTCTTCGAAAAGCTAAAGTGAAGCAATTTCCCCAACTCTCTCTAACTTCGCGGCCTGAAAATCTTCAAGCTGTAAAATTACGCGGTCTGACCCGAGCGTTTATTGCAAAACACAAAAACACTCGAGTTGGGATTAATCTTTATTCAAGTAATTAAATTTGTAATGAACTGAATAAAATGGTAACAGAGATGACGAATCACATGAATTAATTTAAATCTATTATGGATTTTCTTATTAACAACTTCAATTTATTTTTTTTAAATTCTGTTAATCCTGTGTGGCTGCAGTACACACGTATATTTATACACATGTGCACTGCCTCGCCAACTCATGTGCGCAGCCAACAAGAGAAAGTGTGCAAGTGCAAATCACAAAGACCACAAAGAAATGCTCAAGGCAAAACTAGTGCCAACTTGAACAAAAACATGAAGTAAACAAACATGCAGCAGCAAGCATGCAACACAGATTATGTACAAGGGCAGTGAAGCCTGTAGAATTGCAGTGAAACAAGTACAGGGAGCAGCAGACACAAGTAGTGTAACAACAGCCAATTGTGACCAAGTACAAGAAGAAAATGCTACCATGACTCGAGTACATACTACAGCAACATACCCAGACCAGGTAATAATGAAGTGGATGTGAAACAGGTCAAACATATATAGATATGCCATGACAAGTAAGAATTGTAGTGAAGCATGTACAGTGACCCAAAAACAAGTGTAAATACAAACATGGTGGACAACAAAGGATAGTGCAAAGGGGAGACTTGATGAACAAATGTACAACTGAATTAAGTTCAGTGTGACAGTAACCAGAAACTCAAGACACACATGAACATGGAACCAAACAGCAAAGGAACAAGATTCAAAAACAAGTCAAAGACTGCAGCTCAACTAAACAGGCAAGCCCAACTCAAGCACACCAGTGACACCCAAAGTACTAACAAACCAATATGCAGACAAAAATGCAAATACCAGTGATAAAAGTGCAACACGGTTGCAAACAACATGGTGAACAACACAGTGAAGATACCAGTGAAACAAAGCAAAGGATCAAATCAAAACAAATGAAACTGGGTTCAAAATTTTCTTAACATTAAAAGCTTCATATTTAAAACTTTGAAAATGATATTCATTTCAAATTAGAGGGGAAAAATTTATTTACAGACACATACATACATCACATATGCACTGGAGTTCAAACAAGCACATGCAAACAAAATTTTCCTCATCTAGATTCAAAGATCCATCACATGCAGCAACAACAAACAAGTAAATTTTTTGGTATAGCATCTGTTCTTATCAATTTAAAACAAATTACAAATAGCAATTGTTCTTATCAGTTTAAAAGCATCTATTCTTATCAATTTAAGAGCAAAAATTTGTTAACAACTATTCTTATCAGTTTAAATTTAAATTTAAATAGCATCTGTTCTTAACAGTTTAAATTAAAATTTAAATAGCATCTGTTCTTATCAGTTTAAAACAAATTACAAATAGCAATTGTTCTTATCAGTTTAAAAGCATCTATTCTTATCAATTTAAGAGCAAAAATTTGTTAACAACTATTCTTATCAGTTTAAATTAAAATTTAAATAGCATCTATTCTTAACAGTTTAAATTAAAATTTAAATAGCATATGTTCTTATCAGTTTAAATTGGATTGACCGAGCAAATGATAACGGACAACACCCCAAATCATAGCATGCAACTAAGCACCCAATTCAAACAAATCTAAAAACTTGAGTAACTATTAATCGTGAGAAAACTCACCTTGCTTCGAAGCGGCGACGAATTGGAATCGAAACCGAAGCCCTAATTTGAATGACGAAGAGGAACGGCGAACAAAGTGAAGCTGAAGCCCTAATTGTTGAAAAGGGGAACGAAGAACGCTCGAGGTCGCCATTTTTTCGTATGTTTTTTTTTTTTTGAAGTGATGAAGGGGTATCGGGGTACTTAAAATAGGATGAGATATGCCCTACACGATGTTCTTCGTGATTTTAGGCGTAGGTTAAGGCATAAACAACGGCGTGACTTTAGGTGATAAGTAAGGCAGTGTATACTTATATTATATATATTATTATATTTTTATTTTTATTTATTTTTTTCTTTTCAATTTAAATTCAATTTGTTTTGTATAAATTTTCTTTAATAAATATATAAACGTTTTGCAGTTCAAATATCAAACTTAAATTTATAAATTTACATAAAAATAGTTCGTAAATCCAAACTATTTTTCTAAGTCATTAGTTCGAATTTCAATTACAATTTCAATATTCAATTTCAATACCAAAGTCAAATTCAAATTTTATTCAACTTTGTATAAATTAAATTCTAAAATTTAATCGCCAGTTTATCCTGAAAATTTGAACTTCAAGTCAATCATCATTCGAATATTTAAAATTAATTAAATATTTTCATTTTTAAATTGTTCAAAATTCTAGGTTGTTACAATCTTCCCTCCTTAAAGAATTTCGTCCCGAAATTATAAGTTAGGAAAAACGATTGCTAAAATCTCACCGATATTTATACCCTACACAATTTTTACCAAGTTTCAAACTCATAAATAAATATAGGATTCATTCCCTTTATTTTATTTCGCTAGTTTTATTCATCGATTTCAATAGTCAAGACACAAAAGTCTTTTACCAAAATTTTTGACTTACACAACTCAGATTTTTAAACTTGAAATTCTTTAATGCTAGATATTTACATATCATATCTTTTCCAAAGCTGTGTGCTTTCAAGATATTTTAAAAATCTTCTTCCTTAATTCATTAGGTTAGAATTATGTAATTCTAATTTCAGACTATTGATTTTCTATTCAAAGTTTGAAAATACTTGCTAACTCGAAGTTTAACAAGTCCATCGTCGTTCTTACAGACATTAGGCATACGCTGGCCAGGCGCAAGACTAAAAATCTCCAAGTACTAAATATACTTGCTTCAACTCCCAGTGAAAATACTTTTTAAAAATTCTTTTAAAAATGGATATGGAAAGCACGTTCCCCCATGGATCACAGTTTACCCGGCGGTTACGCTACTATCCCAGTAGAATCGCTTGTAACTGTAGATTTCACATCTCTCTTGAATTTCGCCATGGTTGTTGCCATAGATTGCGGTTCACACGGCGGTTACGCTACTATCCCAGTAGAATCGCTCGTGACCGTAGGCATCATGCCCCTCGAATTTCGCTTTAGTTTCTAGATCGCAGTTTACACGGCGGTTGCGCCACTATCCCAGTGGATTCGCTTGTAACTGTAGGCATCACGCCCCACGAATTACGCCAGCATCAATTCACCTAATCCCAAACACGATGATCCGTCGTGGGGGATCCCAGTCAGTCCCAATGGACATTCCACTAATGGAAATTCTACGTAGCTACGATTTCCAATGGACACTCCACCGAGTTCCAATCACCTTCACAAATAATAAATGGAAGGTACATTTCCATATCCTCAGTTTTTAGAAAACATATGTCATATACATATAGTACTTCATTTCACATTTCGTACATATCATACCTATGTAAACTTGCATAGGACTTTTCATAATAATGACTTTCCAAACCGATAGTTTTCGATTTATTATATTCACATATATAAGTTACGAAAACTCAATTCACATTCATAATCCAATTCATTATCGACTTCACATTCGATTTGGATTTCACGTTACATCGTCAATTCTCAACACATAATTGATGTCTATCGATATATAACCTCTAAGCTCGTACGTCTCAGAGAAGGGTGTTAAGCTAAAAGAATAAATTCTCCGCCATCAACAGATATATATTTAATAGAGATCAATTGCTATGTCATCAATTCACAATGCTAGACATACAATCCAAATCGACTATCCAAAATTCAAAACTCAACTTATATTGTTTTTGATGTCAAAGTTAAACTCAATTTAACTCAAGATTCAATCTTTTTGGAAAATATTCAAGTTGAACTGATCGTTCAAATTTCCCAAAAAATATCTTTACAAGATATATAATTTTCCAACTTAACCATTTGAAATAAATTTCAAATATTCATTTTTTTTCAATTCATCTTTAAAAGATAAAATTTCAAACCTTTCATTTCATATTGGAAAACATTTCCATACTTATTAAATAATAAGTAATTCACAAGTTCATTTATTTTCAACTCTTGGAAAATATTCAATATACTTGAATCAAAATTAAGTATATATTCCATTCTTTAAGGAAATCATTCTTTTAAACACATTTATTTGAGTCAAAACGAATGTTACATAAAACATTGTTACGACAACTCAAAATCACTAGTATAGGGATTCGAAATTTAAGATAGATATATAAATCCCAATACTATAAACAACATTTGCTTTCGGAAACCATTTACTATAACAACAATGTTATAGTCCACCATTTCCATATTTCTCGAAAACGCCTATTTCAACAGTGAATGTTGAAATCTATGTATTCGATACTTAATGCATTTTAAAACATCTTTAAAACCATTAACTTTTTCAACTTCAACTTAATTCATAGTTTGAATTCCTCATACTTTTCATAATATTAGTTTTAAACCAATTTCAAACTTTTCAATATTAAGTTTTTCACTTAATTAAATTTTCCACACGTTTAAATTCAAATTCATCACTGAATTTATTAAACCTATTATGGATTATCATATTGACAACTTCAAATTTGAAATTTAAATTCTATTTGAACTTTGCATTCCATGATATCACTTCCCTAAAACATATCTGTTTTAGTTAATAATATATTCACTGTCCAAAATTGTGAATATACTTATCTATTCAATTCAGTGTTTCTACACATTTATTTAAAAGATTATCCACTGTCCAAAATCGTGGATAAAATTCCCAACCAACATTTACTATCACAATATCTAATATAAAGGATAATTCGCTGTCAAAAATCACGAATATATCTCCTTTAATA
Organism: Allium cepa; assembly: GCA_030765085.1. Lineage (NCBI taxonomy): Eukaryota > Viridiplantae > Streptophyta > Magnoliopsida > Asparagales > Amaryllidaceae > Allium > Allium cepa. The sequence continues at coordinate 375,661,723 of CM060942.1, read as the reverse complement.
ACTTCTATTTTTCATTTATCAAATTCAATTGGTTTCGAATTTATAAACAATCTTTACAAATTCCATTTCTATTTATAAACTTCAATTTATAAATCTTATTTATTAATTCAACTCAATTCATATAACTTAGTTATATACCAAAAGTCCATATTATAAGTTTAAATACTTATAATCCATTTATTCACTAAATCGTTCTTCAAAACATTTGAAATCAATTTTCAAAAGAATTCAGAATCAAATTCCCAAGTTATAGTTTAATTATCCTCTTGGCTATAACTAAATTGAAATATCATTTTATTTCACAATTATTATTTTGTAGATATTCAAAATATTCGATTTTAACCATTTAAACCAATTCATTAATTCACTTAACTTATATTTTATTTTTCATAAGTCTCAATAATTCGATAATGGGTTTCGAATGAGAAACTATCGCAATCCTAAATTTAGAGAGGGGAATTTTCGAAAAAATTTGAATTTTCAAAATACCTTTTATTTTTCAAAGAAAACAATTTCATACTTCTTTAGATTTGAAAACACTTTCTTTAAAGTGATCCTAGTAACTATTCATATTAAACATCATAAACTGAGCTTTGTGTAAACCAAAGCTCTGATACCACATTTGTAACGACCCGCCGCTCTGACCGCCCCCAGTCGGTAATGAAACCAACTTGAGACGTTCAAAATGACGGATTGTTATTCAGTTTATAGAGTTTAAACAGAAACAGCCACAGAATCACAGAATAATCATAATATTTTACATAAATTAATTTTTTATACATATATCAGAGTTTGTACAATGCATTAAATTTATACAGCGGAATATTTCTTTTAAGTACAAATTTTTTTCGAAAAGCTAAAGTGAAGCAATTTCCCCAACTCTCTCTAACTTCGCGGCCTGAAAATCTTCAAGCTGTAAAATTACTCGGTCTGACCCGAGCGTTTATTGCAAAACACAAAAACACTCGAGTCAGGATTAATCTTTATTCAAGTAATTAAATTTGTAATGAACTGAATAAAATGGTAACAGAGATGACGAATCACATGAATCAATTTAAATCTATTATGGATTTTCCTATTAACAACTTCAATTTTTTTTTTAAAATCTGTCAATCCTGTGTGGCTGCAGTACACACGTATATTTATACACATGTGCACTGCCTCGCCAACTCATGTGCGCGGCCAACAAGAGAAAGTGTGCAAGTGCAAATCACAAAGACCACAAAGAAATGCTCAAGGAAAAACTAGTGCCAACTTGAACAAAAACATGAAGTAAACAAACATGCAGCAGCAAGCATGCAACACAGATTATGTACAAGGGCAGTGAAGCCTGTAGAATTACAGTGAAACAAGTACAGGGAGCAGCAGACACAAGTAGTGTAACAACAGTCAATTATGACCAAGTACAAGAAGCAAATGCTACCATGACTCGAGTACATACTACAGCAACATACCCATACCAGGTAATAATGAAGTGGATGTGAAACAGGTCAAACATATATAGATATGCCGTGACAAGTAAGAATTGTAGTGAAGCATGTACAGTGACCCAAAAACAAGTGTAAATACAAACATGGTGGACAACAAAGGATAGTGCAAAGGGGAGACTTGATGAACAAATGTACAACTCAATCAAGTTCAGTGTGATGGTAACCAGAAACTCAAGACACACATGAACATGGAACCAAACAGCAAAGGAACAAGATTCAAAAACAAGTCAAAGTCTGCAGCTCAACTAAACAGGCAAGCCCAACTCAAGTACACCAGTAACACCCAAAGTACTAACAAACCAATATGCAGACAAAATTGCAAATACCAGTGATAAAAGTGCAACACGGTTGCAAACAACATGGTGAACAACACAGTGAAGATACCAGTGAAACAAAGCAAAGGATCAAATCAAAACAAATGAAACTGGGTTCAAAATTTTCTTAACATTAAAAGCTTCAGATTTAAAACTTTGAAACTGATATTCATTTCAAATTAGAGGGGAAAAATTTATTTACAGACACATACATACATCACATATGCACTGGAGTTCAAACAAGCACATGCAAACAAAATTTTCCTCATCTAGATTCAAAGATCCATCACATGCAGCAACAACAAACAAGTAAAGTTTTTGATATAGCATCTGTTCTTATCAATTTAAAACAAATTACAAATAGCAATTGTTCTTATCAGTTTAAAAGCATCTATTCTTATCAATTTAAGAGCAAAAATTTGTTAACAACTATTCTTATCAGTTTAAATTAAAATTTAAATAGCATCTGTTCTTAACAGTTTAAATTAAAATTTAAATAGCATATGTTCTTATCAGTTTAAAACAAATTACAAATAGCAATTGTTCTTATCAGTTTAAAAGCATCTATTCTTATCAATTTAAGAGCAAAAATTTGTTAACAACTATTCTTATCAGTTTAAATTAAAATTTAAATAGCATCTGTTCTTAACAGTTTAAATTAAAATTTAAATAGCATCTGTTCTTATCAGTTTAAATTGGATTGACCGAGCAAATGATAACAGACAACACCCCAAATCATAGCATGCAACTAAGCACCCAATTCAAACAAATATAAAAACTTGAGTAACTATTAATCGTGAGAAAACTCACCTTGCTTCGAAGCGGCGGCGAATTGGAATCGAAACCGAAGCCCTAATTTGAATGACGAAGAGGAACGGCGAACGAAGATGAAGCTGAAGCCCTAATTGTTGAAAAGGGGAACGAAGAACGCTCGAGGTCGCCATTTTTTCGTATGTTTTTTTTTTGTAGTGATGAAGGGGTATCAGGGTACTTAAAATAGGATGAGATATGCCCTACACGATGTTCTTCGTGATTTTAGGCGTAGGTTAAGGCATAAACAACGGCGTGACTTTAGGTGATAAGTAAGGCAGTGTATACTTATATTATATATATTATTATATTTTTATTTTTATCTATTTATTTCTTTTCAATTTAAATTCAATTTGTTTTGTATAAATTTTCTTTAATAAATATATAAACGTTTTGCAGTTCAAATATCAAACTTAAATTTATAAATTTACATAAAAATAATTCGTAAATCCAAACTGTTTTTCTAAGTCATTAGTTCGAATTTCAATTACAATTTCAATATTCAATTTCAACACCAAAGTCAAATTCAAATTTTATTCAACTTTGTATAAATTAAATTCTAAAATTTAATCGCCAATTTATCCTGAAAATTTGAACTTCAAGTCAATCATCATTCGAATATTTAAAATTAATTAAATATTTTCATTTTTAAATTGTTCAAAATTCTGGGTTGTTACATAGAATGATGTTATAGAACTTTTAAAATGAATTAAAAGTTAATCTGCAGAAATTGAGTATTTTAATATTTAATTGACGAGCAAAAATAGTCATTTTTCAAACAGTCTCATATTTTGATGAAACTAGTTTCATTTGATCCGTAATGTTAAATTATTATAAGATTTCAAATTTCGTGTCAATCGAATTTACGGTTTGTCCGGGGCAAGCTAAAACGCGTAGAAATCGGTTTAAGTGAATTTTAAATTTAAATAGTCGATTTGAAAACCTATCTTCCAAATAATTTCGAATTGGCTTCCGATACATATTCCATTCCATTCGAAACAGGGGTAAAACATTATAAACGCCAGGCGGCACGCTTCGTTTGGATTTCGAAAAAATTTCGGGTGAATAGTGTTGCGTAACTTTCTATATAAGGCCTCCATATTTCATTATTTTCACTCAAACCCTAATTCTTCTAAGCCCTAGCCGCCAGCAAACAATTAATGGCCGAAATGCATCTTCGTTCTTCTTCAATTATCTTCCAATCCACATGTTAATTCAAGAAATCTTCAACTACAAAGTCTTAGATCATCGCGAGATCTTTGAAACCAACGGTCAAGATCGTAAATGGAGCTACGGATTGACGGCAAATCGTGCTTGAATGGTCGATGTTTGAGCACGTTTTTCAACCAAGATTGTGACAACCCGAAATTTTCAAGCATTTAAAATCAGAATATTTAATTGATTTTAAGTATTCAATAAAGTAATTTTAACTTAAATTATGAATATCACAATTTATTTGATAATTGAATTATTAAATCACATAAGTGAAGTTGGGTAAATTGTTGAATTTGGAGTTTTGAGCCTGTTAAAAATAATTTGAAGGCTTATGAAATTTATATTGATAACGTTGAAGATAATAGAAGTGTTAAAATTGAATCTAACAGTGAATTGTTCAGTTTTGAAATTTAATATCGTTTAAATTGAATTTAAAAATAGCCTTTCGAGGTACAGTCTCGGATTTCGACGAAACCAATTCCATTAGATCCGTAATAGTGTACTATTATCGGATTTCAAATTTCGTAGCAATTGGAGCAGTTGTGTGAGTGTACGATGTATAAACGCGCTGAAAATTTAATTGATAATCATCTAATGAAATTTAATTTAATTCCTGTCATCTAGTCACATACTTTCCCAATTCAAAATCGTTCAATCAACAATCAAATGCTCGAACTAAATATAACAATAATTTTAATAATATAATAAAAGAAGAAGCTTCAAGGAGAAGCTTTTAGCAACGTTATAAAAAAAAACTCAGCATAATAGGGCCGAACCCCTTCTTCGTTTTCAAAACCCAGCACTCGAAAAAAAAATGGCAGAACGAACCCTTTCGTTCCAAATTGCTTTCGCATCGAAATTCGCCGTGGCCTAAGGCTCGTACGCGAACGGGGGAGGACGGCGATTGTGTTGTTCGTTCTCCAATCGGGATCGAACGTCGATCGATCTCGTCGCGAGCACATGGGTGGGGGAAGCAGGGTAGCAGCGATACTTGGCCACAGTGGTAACGCGACGACTCCAAGTTGGAGTTTTGGGTTCTTCTCAAGCTCGCGTGCTGATAGGGCAAGTCTCAGGAAGCAGAGCAGTGCATGACGATCATGTTAGCTCAATGGGTGGTGACTCGAACGCGTCAGGGTGGGCGAGTTCCTCCAGAGTACTCATGGTTTAAAAATTGGTTATTTCACTTATTTAACTTCTTTTTGATTCAAGCTCGAATAGGTTCAAAGGAATCCTGTAAGTGGAATAGGTTTCGGGCAATTTCGAATGAATTATAATGTTTGAGAATTTCAGGTTAGTCTGGAAAAGAATTTGGAAATTAAATAAGCGAATAGAACTAATAGTTCAATACTCATAAAAATGGTAAACTCAGATTATTAGTTGGGGCACGGTCTGAGGATTTAAAAGTTTATATTTGAGGCTTTAGAAACTCCAGTTGGAATGAGTTAATAATCTAGTTAGGTCGTCACGGTATATTTTGATCTAGACCTGTTACATGTAAGTATAACACCCTGTTATAACTTTATTATCAGTTTAAAATAAATAAATTATTAGTTAAAATTAAATTATTGGTTAGTTAAATGGGAAATTTATTGTTCGATAGTTCGAATATTAATACAACTCCTATAATGCTTATACAAATTTATAATCTGAAATGAGGCAAGCCGGTTTGGATTGTGATTGCCAAACAAAATCAAAGGTGAGTTAATCTCACTCAGTATAATTTAAATTTAAATGATTAAATTTAAATATTTTCTTGAATGGTTGAATTGATTGATGTGCTTTAGTCTGGTATATTTTAGAATGGATATTATGTTGTGCTGACATCTGTGGATGCAGGGAAACAGGTTGGAGGGATCCAACTGGACCCCTCAATATTTATTTAAATTATTCAATACCCTCTGTTGTGATTTATTTGATATCCTATGACGATCTTTATTGGAATATTGAATGCTATGGTTCGATTGGATATAATTGGGTATGATGAATTACCAAAAATATATAAATTGGATTTTTGTAAGATAATAAAAGAAGTGAAGTTGTAAGTAAAATAATTATAGAGATTTGAATAAATTTCAAATGAATTGGAAAGAAATAAAGTGACTTTACAATTCTAGTAAATAAATCGTGAATATAGAAAGGAAATTTGAATAAACAAAGAGTTAATGAATTTTAATCTTCAGTGATATTAATTAAAAGAATAAAACATTTATTTAAAATTTAAGATTTAAATTATTGAAAGAAATAAAGAAGAAGTTGGGAAAAACTGAAATTCGTATATTTCACTTAAAAAGGTTAAAAAACAAACGGGAAATAATAACATTAATAATAAGTCATAATTAATGAATTTTAAAATGAATTAAGAAAGTAAAGAAATTTATTTCAAATAAAATAAATTGGAAATCAATATGGGAAAATTGATTTAAGTGATCGAATTTGGAATTTTCTCTGGATAGCCAAGTACATGTTTCTAAAAAGTAAATTTTTAAATATAAATTAAATGTTTTAAAATTGTTTTTAAAGAAAGCAAGTTTTGTAAATTTCATTTTTTCTAATATTTAAAATCTCAAGTAAGGTTTTCTTTTAATCTATTTTAGTAGTAATTATTAAGAAGTAACTTAGTATTTTGTTTTTTTTAAAAAAAAAAAGAAGAAATCTAGTTTTATATTTACTAGGTAACTTTATTTCAAATATTCATATAGTATGTATTTTTAACAAATTATTAAAGTAGCTTAATTTAAATGTTTTATAAGTATATATTTTCAAAGTAAAGTGTTTTAAAATTATTTTTAAAATCTAGTTTTATGCTTGGTGATTTCAGAGGAGATAGTAAAAAAAATTTGGAAAAGTTTATTCTGGAAAGAAAGATGGTTTTGAAACTGTTTTCAAAGGATTGAAAATAGAAATATATCTTGTGAAGATATTTTGAGGTTAATAAATAATTTGGGAAGTTATTTATTGTTTGATGGATGTTTGTGAATATTAATTGATAGTTAAATAACCGACTATCAATATTGGCCAACTGCGCTGATCGTTTCGAAGAGACCGGGATCGAGATTTATTTCTCGAAAACCACTTCGATCTGGTTTGTACGTTTCGTGAAAAACGATTTTGGATTCGAAGATGGAGCAGTGAAGTGCAAGGGCTAATCGCTACTAATCCTAAGGATATTTCCAAAATGGATGTAGCAGGAGTAGTGCCTTCGGTTACGTTCGAACCCGGGACGGACTTGTATGGACGAATGCTTGCGAAACATCGTCAGGTGGACGATGGGCATTTTAAGTGAAAACGTTCTAAAGGTAACGCTTAGCCTCAAGCCTCATCAACCGGGAATGACTGAAAATCAGGGGATATGCAGCAAGGTTAGGTGGGTCATGCCCAAGTAGGGCAAGATATTTCCTCTGTCTAGATGTCCCTTTTTATATTTCGGCTTAGTGGGTGGTTGGTCGCGCCAACCACGGGGTTTATCTTGTTTGGGACTGTTCAGTAAGGAATGGTTCCGGCCTTGTGTTGCAGGGGATGAAGGGAGTAATCCTCGGTACGGTGATCTAGGCCCCGTACTGTGACAGGTGGTACCCCAGTGCCTAGTCATTGTTGGTAATCCATTTTCCCTACGAGCCTTGTACGAGTTTTTTTTTGTATTACCCACTTTGTGGCTAGTAGCTGGAATTTAATAATGTAACAATTTCGGCTATTTTATAAGTATTTGTATATAGACCCTATTATAATATCATAGGATTTCTATAAAAATTATTTTAGCTATCGTAAGGTAAAAACCTGACATGTTTATTTGTGGCGTGGTCTTACGAGATGCTTTTGTTTTCAAAGGATTTTTTAAACTTTATTAATCAATTGGGTGTGATTTTCTCACGCTGGTATTCCAGACTGACTCGGGTGTTATTTAACTGTAATGCTCGGGTCAGACCGAGTATTATAGGATACAGGAAATGCTATGGAGCTCAGGAGATGAGCTGGATTGACGATACGTACATTCGTACTTGTTTATATATATATTCCGATGTTGAGTTGTTGTGTATTTATTGTATGTTATTGATGTGAGCTGTGACTGATGTACTATGATGATGTAATATATGTAAACAGATATATTTGATTTTGAGTAAAGATTATTTACTACCTATTATATTTTATTCCGCTGCGATGGTTAGATTCTGATGTTGATTTTGTTTTTTTTCTTCTTCTACCTCTTCTTCTTAAAACCTAAATGGTTCGTATTTCTGTGCAACTTGAGTTGATTGTTGTAGAATAGTGTTGACTCAAGGGGTACGGATTTGCGGGTCGTTACAAAGATGCTCGACCGAGCTTCACGTGGTTCCTGCCATGGGTGGCGCGCGTGCATGCGGAGGCGGGGGAAGTTCCTGATCATCGTATATGTCAACGATGGTGGCCGGGGCTAGTAGGGTTTGAAGGCAGTTTGGGTTATCTCGATCACGATTTTTACCTGATGGAAGAAGAAGCTAAGTGCGGCCATGATGCTAGGTTTCGAAACGTGCGGCCCAGATGCAGTTTGAGGTTAAATAGAAATAAAATTAAAAATAAAATTGTAAATTGATTTATATTAAATCGTATAAACTTTAAAACTGTTTAACTCTTTCATACGAGGTCTGTTTCGCACGAAACGAATTGCGTTGGGATCGTATGGACGAATACTATGCAATGGAGCTGGATTGGGATTGATTGGAGCTAGTGTGATTTTTGGGTAAAATTAAACGCGCATTTAATTTTATTCGAAATAAAACACTGCAACTGTATTGGAAGCAAGGTGAGAACTTCTCACTCAATCGAATTTGTTTCGATTTAAATTTTAAATAGTTAGATTTAAAATTGCTTGATTGTATGCTTGGATGATAAATTGCTATTTGTTGTATTGAAATAGACCCTATACGCCGTATATTAAGCAGAGGTTATTATATAAACACATATACCACGATATTTCACCTTGAAGTGGAATTGGTATTATATATGTACTTGGAGTTGATTTCCCACATTATATAGCGGATGAGACCCTATTGTGCGCATAGTAGCGGATGATATTTTATATAAACCCATGTACCAAGATCTCCCATCTTGAAACGGGATTGGTATTGTGCTAACATCTGTGGATGCAGGGAAACAGGTTGGAGGGATCCAACTGGATTCCTCAAATAATTGGATTTGTTTCAATGTTGTGTATTTATAATCTCTATGTGATTATCTTTGTGATTGAAATCGTTGAAGGCCAAAATTTAGCCGAATATAGTTTTGGTATCGTTAGATACCGAAAATAAATAAAAATTGGTTTTTGAAAATTCATGTTGAAAGTTTATATTAAAATTTATTTTTGAGAATTGGATAAATTTAAAAGAAGGAATTTTAAAATAATAAAGTTTTATTTTTAATCTTATTGAATAAATTCAAAATATGGGAAAAACCTTAATAAATGGATTTCGGGTAATATTATTTAAAAGCTGAAGAATTTATTCAAAATACGGATTTTTAAAGAGTTTGAAAAATAAAAGAATTGGTTTTCTTTAAAAGGAATTTATTTTTAAAAGGAAATAAAATTTGAAACCCACTTGGGAATTGATTTTTGGCGACTGAATTTAAAGTATTTTGAAAATCCATTTGGAAATTTATTAGGTGTTTTGAAATGAATTTAGAATCAATTTGAAAATTGATTTGGGGTTTAGTGGAAATTGATTTCAATTTGAGATTTGAATGAAATACCCTTGGTGTTTAATTTTTTGGAAAATCAATATGGAATTTGATTTGGTTTCTTTTGAAATCAATTGAAAAATTGAATTGGTGTTGAAAGTGAATAACTGAAATCGATTTGAAAATCATATATCAATAGATATTTTGGAAATGTGAATTCACAGGGATTTATAAAGGAAAGGGAAATTTGTTTAAAAATAAACATTGATTTATTTTTGAAGTGTGGAAACAAATTTACGGATTTGGAACGTTAATTTAAAGTAAATCGGTGAGGATTTATGTAATTGGTTTAAATGAACCATTTTGAAATGAAAGTGTATTCTCCCTGGATAGCCGTATAAATTTTTTGAATAGCTTTGAAATATATATATATATATATATATATATATATATATATATATGTATGTATATGTATATGTATATGTATATGTATATAATTCTAGAATTGGTTTTGAAAAGGATACTTTGGAGAAATTAACTTCTTAAATTGTTTTAAATCCTTTAAGTAAAGATTTATTAAGTTGATACATAAATGATTATTTCTAAGATTTAATCAATAATTGTTTTAGAAAATAGTTATTTAAATAGTTACACTCTTTATACTAATTTTTATTTTGAGAATTAGTTTGGACTTAAGTTATATGTAATATTGGTATAATATTTTTATAACTAATATTTTGAGTAAAGGGTTTAAAGAAAAATAGTTTTATTTCAAAGTGTTTTCCCGATGTATTTTTAAATAAGTGTTATAAATTATTTTAAATTATTTGAACTCGGCAGATTTCCAATGAAAATGAATAAATATTTGGAAGTGTTTACGCGTAAGGAAAATGATTTGAAAATTTGTTTTCAAAAGTTGTAAAGGTGAAAAGTGATTTGAAATTTGTTTTCAAATGGTTGAAGTGTGGAAAAAAATATATCTTGTAAGATACTTTTCGAAAATAAATAACTTGGGAAATTATTTGGAATATGGTGATGTTGTGCATATCTATTGATAGTTAAATAACCGACTATCAATATTTACCTTTAAATGGGTATTTGTTGTGAATTTCTTGAATTTGAATGCTACACTTATTTTAAAATAAGCGCTCATTGTTCGGTTTAGCCGGGAGAGAACCTTTGGTCATGAATCCCATTCCGAATAGTGATACGTCTTAGTGGATAGCATTTGAAGACCGGTGTTGAAGATCGGATATTTTCGAAAACGGAAGGATTACCATCGAATGTCTCTACATCGACTGATCTCGGATATAGAGATTTTATCACCCTTTGTGATGGGAATTCCGGACGTGATTAGTGAATATCTGGATTGCAAGGGCTTCTTTTGGAAGTGCCTTCGGTTCCGTTCGATCCCGGAACGGACTTGTATGGATGTGTGTCTGATGTTACAATTTGAGATGTAAAGGTGGTTTCTATCAAATACATTTCTGTTGGTGGCGGAGAATTTATTCTCATAGCTTAACACCCTTCTCTGAGGCGTATGAGCTCAGAGGTTATGTAGTTGATGGTTATTAGTGATACATTTCCAATTTGGTAATGTGGCATATGCTCATCATTTGTTGATCAAAGCATAGCTTTTGTATAAAGCGTAGCTTTGTGGACGAGACTTCATCGGACCTCACAACCCGGTAATGGCCAAAAAAGGAAAGATGCAACAAGGTTATAGGGAGTAGTGCCTCTTAGGGTATGTGCATTTCCTTCTGGATAGATGTGATATCTCGGAATTTCACAAATAAATGAATTGCAAATATACATTTATTCTAATTAAAAACCAATACATATATAAGGAAATGAATGTGTTAAAATTCTATTCATATCAAATTTGATTTTTTAATTGGATTTTAAAATTAAATTTGTGTTTGAATTGATAAATTAAAAGATTTAAAATATGTCAATTTTTATTCTAAATTTTACTTTGAGTATTAAGTAATATTCTCATGATTTTAATTAAGTTATAACATTTCTTTATATTCATTCTTTAAAGGAGAATTGATTTTTAGAAATTTAAAAATGGATTTATATAAGGAAAATCAATTTAAGAAAAAATTTTAATAACTTTTTTCATGAATAAACACTTGTTAACATTAAAATTCTATTATTAACATGTGTTAGAAAATTAGTTAGGTTTTGTGACAAGTGTCATAATTTAAGTTTTATTCTCTTTAAATTTTATAAAAACAAATTGTTAAAAGATATTTCTTATATACTTTCTTATTTTATTAAACAAGAAATTTTACATTCTTCATTTTCAAAAATCTGAACTTCATAAATCTCTACACCTTTAACCAAACATCATCATACAATCTCAAGTTTTTATCACATATTGAATCAAGATCTGAAGCATCATCAATAATAATCTTGCAAATTTCAAGAGGTGGGTAGAAATCTGCAATCTAAATTCTTTTCCAGCAGCTTAAGGCTTAGCAACAAAAATGGTGAGTAAATTCTTAAATCAAAACTTTAAGTATAAAATTGTTGTATGTTGAATGTTAACTCTGAAACGCTTGCATGTCATTTATTTGTGAAGAATTTGTTTACAGTTTTAAAATTTGACGGTGCATGTTATAAGAAAATTGAACTCCTCTTTTATTTCAAGTTCAAAGCAAAATTTCTGAACAAACTTCAAATTTAAATACAATAAGATGATGCTGAGTTAATATATTCAAATATGAAGTTAAATTCAATATGAATTAAGTGGAAAAAAAATTGCATAGGAAACAGTTAAATACCTGTAGGAAGTAGATATGCAGTAAAAAAAATTTATATCATGTAAATTTTGTTGAATTTTAATGAATCAAGATTATATACTAAATCTATAATGCATGGTATGAATTTTAAAACAGAAATCAGAATTTTTAATTTACAGTTGAATATGAATTTTGAAATTAACCAAATTTGGGACTTTTGTCAAACTCATAAGACTGGATTGATTATAGACTTTGAAATTTGAATCGAAGCTTTGTTTAATGTTGTGAAACACTAGAAAAATACTGTTTGAATTTATTATGCAACATAGAATTGGGAATTTGGATTTGTAGGGTTTGGGTTCTGTGTTTTTTTGAGTTTGGGATTTTCGATCGTGTGAAGCATTTGGTTGACCGAGTTGCGTGCGGCTTGGGGTGGAGGCGTGTTAAGGTTGTGTGAGTGCATGGTCGAAGTGGGAAGGCGAATGGTGGTCGGCATTGTCGTGGGTGATGGGGTTTTCCAGACATCTGCAGTTTGAAATTTGGGTTTGAACCATCAATTTTTCGCTCGAGGTTGAATCGACGAGTTCTGGTTTTGGAATTGGATCGTGGTTTGGTTTGGGGTTTGGGGTCTGCGCAAGCTGGCGGCGGCGGTGATGGAGGTGCCGGAGCACCGTGCATGTGCACGGGTGCGTGTTGTGTCAGTGGGGTCGTTTTGAACGCGAGTGGGTTTGACTCGAAGAAACGCTCGTGTTTGGTCGCGTGAGAGTCGCGTGTGGCTCGGGGTTGTGTTTCTGTTGCTCGAGTGTGTGTGTGTGTTGGGTTCTGGGGAATGATTAGAGTATGGAAGAGATGAGATGGAGTATGGTGTAATGGTAGTTGAAGTTTTGGACAAGTTTAACCAAGTAAATGAATCAAATTTTAAAACATGTTTAAAACTAAAATTAGTTTTAAGTTTAAATTTAAAACTTTATATTTTCACCACTTTTTAAATGTCAAATATTTTGTTTCAAAAGTATTACACATTTTATTTGTTGAAGTTTGAAATGATTTTACATTTTCAAATCTAACTTTTTCAAAGGTAATTAGTTTTAATAAATTGAAATGTTTAAACATGTAAAAGTTTTTAAGTGATGAACGAAATTGTTTGGTTTTGAAAGTTAATTAAATTTTGAAACTTATGTTTACTTTAATTAGTTAGTAATTAGAGTTGGAATTAATTTATTTATTTTGGTTAATTAATTTGTTAAGATTTAATCAATTACTTATGAATTATTTAATGGATAATTAAAGATTAAATTAAATAACAATTAATAGGTTATTAATTAATTTATTAATTAATTTAAGGTTAACTCATAAGTGATTAATAATTGATTAATTGATTAATAATTAATGAATTAGTGATTAAGAAGTTAATTAATTAATTGATTAGGAGTTAATTAATTAAGTAATTAAACATTAATTAATTTATAATTAATTGTAAATTAATTAAGGGTTAAGATTTAATTAATTAAATAATTAAGGTTAATTAATGAATAATTAATTATGTAATTAAGATAAATTAATTTGTGATTAATTAAGAATTAATTAAGGTAATTAATAATTAATTAAGGTAATTAAGAATTAATTAAGTAATTAAGAATTAATTAAGGATAATTAATTATAAATTAAAGGGTTAATTAATAACCAATTAAGGAATGATTAATTTAAATCAAATTTTAATTAATAAATAATTATAGTAATTAATTGATAATTAAATAAAGATTTTTAATTAATTAAACATTAATAAATTAATAATGAGATAATTATGAGGTGATTAATTAATTAAATGATTGTGATTAATTAATTAACATTTGTTTAAGATTAAGTGATAAATTCTTAAGTAATTAATTTAATTTTAAATTAATTAAATTAATTATAATATGAATTAAGTAGTGCTTGCTTGTGGATGATAGTTTGAATTGATATCTGAATATGGTTGATATCTGTTGAATGATAGTTGAGTTGAACTCTGTGATGAGATATTGTATATGTGATAGATATTGGTTATTATCTGTTGATAATGTTGTGCGATGCTATGTTCAAAATCTGAATTGAATTGTTTAAATCTTTAAACAACTTGGCCTTTAAGACACGTTTGGAATTCGATGAGACCGGGATTGGGAATCAAATTTGATTTTTCAAAAACCACATCGATCCAAGTTAAACGTATGGTCGTGACATCTCAAGTGTGGATCGAGATGGAGTTTTTGAAGTGCAAGGGTTATTGTCGTTAACTCTGAGGGTGATTCCAAAATGAGTGTAACGAAATAATGCCTTCGGTTTCGTTCGAACCTGGAACGAACTTGTATGGATTGGATGCTTTCAGAACATCGTCAGGTAGACGATGAGCATTCTAAGAGATGTGTTCTCTAAAGGTAATCGTAGCCTCAAGCCTCATCGACAGGGAATGGCTAAAACAGGAGAGGTGCAGCAAGGTTTTGTGGGTAGCCCCCACTTAAGAGTGAGATTTACCCATGTCTAGAAGTCACTTATATATTCGGCTGTGTGGGCAGTTGTTGGCCACAACTGCGGGGATGTCTTGTTAGGAACTATCCAGTAAGGGATGGGTCCGGCCTTGTGTTGCAGGGGTTCAGGAGTGATCCTCGGTATGGTGATCTAGGCCCCGTACTGTGACGGGCGGTACCCCAGTAGCCCTGCCATTGATGGAAACCCATTTTCCCTATGAAACCCTACGGTTTTGATTGTATTACCCACTTTCGTGGCTAGTAGTTGGAATTTAATCATGTAACAATTTAGGCTATTTTCTATTTACTTGAAAACCCTAGACCCTATTATAATATCACTGAATTTCCTATCAAATGTTTTGGTTAGCGTAAGGTAAAAACTTACCTGTGTTTATTTGTGGGAAGTCTTACATGATACCTTTTGTTTCAAAATGATTTTTAAAGTTAAGCAACTTTAACTGATTTACTCACACCAGACCCATGTCTGACCCGGAGTTTATTTTGTTTTTCATAAACTCTTGGGTACTCAAATTTTTATGAGTAGCCAAGTGATTAGGTTTGGATTAGCAAATGTTTTAGAAGCTGGAGCTGGAATCCAGACGTACTATCTATCTACATTCGTTGTGGTAGCATTTTGGTGTTATGTTTTGAGTTGTATGGGTTGGGAAAACTCTTATGAATGTCAGATGGAGTAGTATCATTTTGTGTACTCTGATATGTAAAACTATGTAAGGGATATGTGTAATATTATATTTTTTTCGGTTTCGCTGTGAGATTCTGATTAGTGTTGTTTCTTTTCTTTCTATCTTTCTATTTCTATCTCTTCCTTTTCTTATTGATGATACGTCTTTCTGGATATTGAAAGACGGGTCGTCTCAGTTGGTATCAGAGCAAATGGTTGAGAAACACCTAGGCTCTGGAGTAGAATCTATCTTGAGAGTTCCTATTTGTAATTTTCTTATATAACTATATCCCTATCTAAATTGATTGGACTACCTGTTCAGGTAGTCAATATGAGTTCAAGAGGCCGAAGGGGAAGAGTTGTTAGGAGTGCATCAACTGGTAACAAAAGAGAGCAGACTGATAATGAGACTGTTAATCCAGTTACGTCTCCGGTCAGTTTTGCCGCATTATGCAAGGACTTTGTTCATCTTGGAGGAAAACCATTTCAAGGATCAGAAACTATAAAAGAAGTTCAAGCATGGATTCGCTCGTGTGAGAAGATTTTTAAGAGTATGAGGTTATCAGATGAGCAGAAGAGAATAATGGCTGCATGGCAATTACAAGGTGGTGCCGCAGTATGGTGGAATTCAGTGACTGCTAATATCTCGGAAGATGGTATGTCTTGGGAAGAATTTAAGGAGATGTTTGAGGAAAAGTTTATGCCTGCTGCAGGAAGAACTCGGCTTTATCAAGATTTTCTGAATCTGAAACAAGGAAATATGTCTATAGCTGAATACGAGACAAAATTCAACGAGTTATCTTGCTACGGCCCAGGACTTATAGACACTCCTCTTAAGAAGAATGAGATGTTTGTCCAAGGATTGAGGCCTGAGTATCATGAGAGAATGACAGCACATCTGAAAGGGTCTTTTGTGGAACTTATTGATATGGCGTTAAGGTATGAAGAATTGATGAAGAAGAGGTCAGTGGCACAAGTTGCTGCATCAGGAGGGAATTCTTCTAACGAGAATAAGAGAAAATTTAATACTAACTGGAAGAAGCAAAACAAGAAGAAGTCTGGGAATAATAATGGACCCCGAAAGTGTAATATTTGTCAACAAGAAGGTCATCTGGCAAACAAGTGTCCCAGCAAAGGATCTCAGCAGCAACGGCAGCAGTATAGTGGACCAGGGTCAGCCTTAGTTCAGAAGCCTCTCTGTCACCAACCGGGACACGTGATTAAAGACTGCCCGCTCCTTCATAAGGTTCAACAGAACAAAGTATTTGCTTTGGAAGGCGCACCATCAAACTCATCGAAGGGCAAGGGAGTTTTAGAAGGTACCTTACTTTTAAATGGAAAATATATTAAAGTCTTATTTGATTCTGGTGCTTCTTTAAGTTTTATTTCCCTGGGAACTGTAGAGAATTTCTTACTTACCCCCAGTATAGTTGACAATCCCATTTGTGTATCAAATCCTATAGGAGGGGTAACCAAATTGGATAGGATTTGTAAGGATTTGAGAATCTTCTATCTATCCCATAGTTTTTCCTGTGATCCTTATGTATTGGATTTTCAAGGTTTCGAACTTATATTAGGAATGGATTGGCTTGACAAATATAAGGCTATCTTAAATTGTGATGAAAGAACAGTTTCGTTGGAAACTGATCTGGGTAGGATTGCCAGAGTAATGTGTGATAACTCTGGAATCCACTTGAGTAGTCTTTTACACGGAATAGAGACTTCTCAAGAAGAGGTTGTAGATATTGAAGTAGTCCGGGATTTCTTCGACGTATTTGAGGAAGTTAAGTGTTTTCCACCGCATCGGGAAATAGAGTTCCGTATAGATTTGGTTCCTGGAGCAGTACCTGTAATTCAACCTAGTAGAAGAATGGCTCCAAGAGAGAGGGAGGAATCAGTGAAGCAAACACAAGATTTGTTGGAGAAGGGTTTGTTTAGACCAAGTTTTTCCTGTTGGGGTTCTCCTGCAGTTTTTGTCACCAAGTCAGATGGATCGCTAAGATTCTGTGTAGACTTCCGTGAATTGAACAAAGTGACCGTTCGGAATAAGTATCCTCTTCCTCGCATTGATGATCTCTTCGACCAGTTTCATGGTGCATCTGTCTTTTCTCAGTTAGATCTAGCATCAGGTTTCCATCAGTTAAGGGTAGCTGAAGATAGTATTCCCTTAACTGCATTTAGGGGACCTAATTGTTTCTATGAGTGGTTGGTTATGCCTTTTGGGTTAACCAACGCTCCTGCCTACTTTGTTGATCTGATGAATCGAGTCTTTAGAGATGTTCTGAATAAGTTTGTTTTGGTATTCATCGATGATATTTTGGTTTATTCTAAATCGGAAGAAGAGCACAAGCAACACTTGAGAATAGTTTTGGAAACTCTAAGAAGGCATGTGCTGAAGGCGAAGTTTTCTAAGTGTCATTTTTGGAAATCAGAAGTAAAATTTTTGGGCCACATTGTTTCTGGTGAGGGAATCTCTGTAGATCCAGCTAAAGTTGAGACTATTCTGGAATGGAAGCAGCCTCGGACTCTTACAGAAGTTCGCAGTTTTCTTGGATTGGCCAGTTACTACAGGAAGTTTATTAAGGATTATTCTAAGATCTCTTCTCATCTAACGAAGCTGACAAGAAAGGGAGCTAAATTCAAGTGGACACCGGAATGTGAGGAAGCTTTCCAGAAACTGAAGACAAAGTTGACAAGCGCTCCTGTATTGGCTATTCCTGATGGTAGAAGCAAGTTTGAAGTGTATATTGATGCCTGTATTGTTGGATTGGAAGCTGTGCTTATGCAGAATGGTAGGGTTATTGCGTATGCGAGTAGGCAGTTGAAGCCACATGAGAGGAACTACGCTACGCATGATCTAGAGCTGTTGGCTATTGTTTTTGCTCTAAAGATATGGAGGCATTATCTTTTAGGAGAAAAGTTTGAGTTATTCACGGATCACAGACCGTTGAAATATATTTTCTCTCAAAAAGATCTTAATCTGAGACAGCGGCGATGGGTTGAATTCTTGGCATCATACGATTTGGATATTCTGTATACTCCGGGGAAGGCGAACGTTGTGGGGAAGGCGAACGTTGTGGCGGACGCTCTTAGCATAAATGCGGTTCTTTCTCTTCTGGAAGTGGTTCCATCTCTTCTGGAAAGGATTTCGAGCAAGCAGGAATCTGACAGTAAGTTAAGAGGAATTATCAAAAGAGTTAGGAAGGGGCAGTGTTCTAGTTTTGAGATTGATGAGCAAGGAACACTAATGATTAACGGAAGGATCTGTGTTCCAAATTTCAAGGAATTGAAGCAGGAGGTCTTGTCTGAAAGTCATCGCTCCAGATTGAATATCCATCCAGGGATCTCGAAGATGTATAAGGATATGAAGAGAGTTTTCTGGTGGCCGGGCTTGAAGAGGGATGTAATCAGATTTGCCAATAGTTGTGTTATCTGCCAGCAAGTGAAAGGAGATCAGCAGAAGCAAGCCGGTTTGTTACAACCTTTGGAGGTCCCGACATGGAAATGGGAAATGATTTCAATGGACTTCATCGACGGTCTGCCTAAAACTAAGAAGGGAAATGAAGGAATATGGGTGATTGTAGATCGTCTTACCAAGAGCGCCCATTTTATACCAGTTAAAGCAACCCGTACTGCAGCTTCTTTGGCAGAAATTTTCTTGAAAGAAATTGTGAGATTGCATGGCGTTCCAGTCAGCATTGTAAGTGATCGAGATCCGATTTTCACCAGCAAATTCTGGGAGGCATTGCAATCAGCTTTGGGAACTAATTTGAGATTGAGTACAACATATCATCCACAAACAGATGGACAAACGGAAAGGCTAAACCGAATTCTAGAAGATATGCTGAGAGCCTGTGTATTAGATTTTGGAGGATCATGGGAGGATCATCTACATCTAGTGGAGTTCTCTTATAATAACAGTTACCAAGCAAGTATCAAGATGGCTCCTTACGAAGCATTGTATGGAAGACCGTGTAGATCTCCAGCTTGTTGGATAGAGTCGAAGGACTATAATGTACTTGGACCAGATCTGATCCGTGAAGCATCTGCTAAAGTCGAGCTTGTCAAGAAAAGGATGAGAGCTGCTCAGGATCGACAAAAGAAATATGCTGATAAAAGACGAAGACAATTGGAGTTCGAGATTGGTGATTTAGTCTTTGTCAAAGTTTCCCCTATTAAAGGAGCTGTAAGATTCGGGAAGGCAGGGAAACTCGCTCCGAGATACATTGCTCCGTTCCGAGTTCTCGAGAGGATTGGTGCTGTAGCATACAGGATTGAATTGCCAGTCCGGATGGCTGGAATTCACAATGTTTTCCACGTATCTCATCTACGGAAATATGTGCACGATCCATCTCTTATTGTGGAGCCAGCTGTGCAGGAAGACTTGGTGGTTGAGCCGGACTTATCGGTTGTCCGACATCCTGTTCAGATTGTTGATCAAGATGAGAGGCAACTCGAAAACAGGATAGTGAAGCTCGTTAAAGTCCAGTGGGGTGAGGATCCCAGAGATTGTACCTGGGAGACTCTGGATAGCTTTAGGAAGGCTTATCCGGATATGTGTCCGGACAGCTAGTGGTGTTTGTATTGGATGTATGGTTGTTTGGATGTTTTCTTTGATGGTTGCTTATGTATGATGTTATGTATGCTTGGATTACTGAAATAAAATGAAATTTTTGGATTACCTTTTGTTTAAATTTCGGGGACGAAATTCTTTTAAGGGGGAAGGATTGTGATATCCCGGAATTTCACACCCAATTTAAATATGATAATCTATATAATAAACTAATTTTAATTGATAAATTTGTTATTTTATTCAACAGCAAATAAATGAATTGTAAATATACATTTATTCTAATTAAAAACCAATACATATATAAGGAAATGAATGTGTTAAAATTCTATTCATATCAAATTTGATTTTTGAATTGGATTTTAAAATTAAATTTGTGTTTGAATTGATAAATTAAAAGATTTAAAATATGTCAATTTTTATTCTAAATTTTACTTTGAGTATTAAGTAATATTCTCATGATTTTAATTAAGTTATAACATTTGTTTATATTCATTCTTTAAAGGAGAATTGATTTTTAGAAATTTAAAAATGGATTTATATAAGGAAAATCAATTTAAGAAAACATTTTAATAACTTTTTGCATGAATAAACACTTGTTAACATTAAAATTCTATTATTAACATGTGTTAGAAAATTAGTTAGATTTTGTGACAAGTGTCATAATTTAGGTTTTATTCTCTTTAAATTTTATAAAAACAAATTTTCAAAAGATATTTCTTATATACTTTCTCATTTTATTAAACAAGAATTTTACATTCTTCATTTTCAAAAATCTGAACATCATAAATCTCTACACCTTCAACCAAACATCATAATACAATCTCAAGTTTTTATCACATATTAATTCAAGATCTGAAGCATCATCAACAATAATCTTGCAAATTTCAAGAGGTGGGTAGAAATCTGCAGTCTAAGTTCTTTTCCAGCAGCTTAAGGCTTAGCAACAAAACTGGTGAGTAAATTCTTAAATCAAAACTTTAAGTATAAAATTGTTCTATGTTGAATGTTAACTCTGAAATGCTTGCATGTCATTTATTTGTGAAGAATTTGTTTACAGTTTTAAAATTTGACTGTGCATGTTATAAGAAAATTGAACTCCTCTGTTATTTCAAGTTCAAAGCAAAATTTCTGAACAATCTTCAAATTTAAATACAGTAAGATGATGCTGAGTTAATATATTTAAATATAGAAGTTAAATTCAATATGAATTAAGTGGAAAAAAATTGCATAGGAAACAGTTAAATTACTGCAGGAAGTAGATATGCAGTAAAAAAAAAATTTATATCATGTAAATTTTGTTGAATTTTAATGAATCAAGATTATATACTAAATCTATAATGCATGATATGAATTTTAAAACAGAAATCAGAATTTTTAATTTACAGTTGAATATAATTTTGAAATTAACCAAATTTTGGGTCTTTTGTCAAATTCATAAGACTGGATTGATTATAGACTTTGAAATTTGAATCGAAGCTTTGTTTAATGTTGTGAAACACTAGAAAAATACTGTTTGAATTTATTATGCAACATAGAATTGGGAATTTGGATTTGTAGGGTTTGGGTTCTGTGTTATTTTGAGTTTGGGATTTTCAATCGTGTGAAGCATTTGGTTGACCGAGTTGCATGCGGCTTGGGGTGGAGGCGTGTTAAGGTTGTGTGAGTGCATGGTCGAAGTGGGAAGGTGAATGGTGGTCGGCATTGCCGCAGGTGATGGGGTTTTCCAGGCGTCTGCAGTTTGAAATTTGAGTTCGAACCATCAATTTTTCGCTCGAGGTTGAATCAATGAGTTCTGGTTTTGGAATTGGATCGTGGTTTGGTTTGGGGTTTGGGGTCTGCGCAAGCTGGCGGCGGCGGTGATGGAGGTGCCGGAGCACCGTGCATGTGCACGGGTGCGTGTTGTGTCAGTGGGGTCGTTTCGAACGCGAGTGGGTTTGACTCGAAGAAACGCTCGTGTTTGGTCGCGTGAGAGTCGCGTGTGGCTCGGGGTTGTGTTTCTGTTGCTCGAGTGTGTGTGTGTTGGGTTCAGGGGGATGATGAGAGTAGGGAAGAGATGAGATGGGGTATGGTGTAATGGTAGTCGAAGTTTTGGTCAAGTTTAACCAAGCAAATGAATCAAATTTTAAAACTTGTTTAAAACTATAATTAGTTTTAAGTTTAAATTTAAAACTTTATATTTTCACCACTTTTTAAATGTTAAATATTTTGTTTCAAAAGTATTACACATTTTATTTGTTGAAGTTTGAAATGATTTTACATTTTCAAATCTAATTTTTTCAAAGGTAATTAGTTTTAATAAATTGAAATGTTTAAACATGTAAAAGTTTTTAAGTGATGAATGAAATTGTTTGGCTTTGAAAGTTAATTAAATTTTGAAATTTATGTTTACTTGAATTAGTTAGTAATTAGAGTTGGAATTAATTTATTTATTTTGGTTAATTAATTTGTTAAGATTTAATTAATTACTTATGAATTATTTAATGGATAATTAAGGATTAAATTAAATAACAATTAATAGGTTATCAATTAATTTAATGTTAATTCATAAGTGATTAATAATTGATTAATTGATTAATTATTAATGAATTAGTGATTAAGAAGTTAATTAATTAATTGATTAGGAGTTAATTAATTAAGTAATTAAACATTAATTAATTTATAATTAATTGTAAATTAATTAAGGGTTAAGATTTAATTAATTAAATAATTAAGGTCAATTAATGAATAATTAATTATGTAATTAAGATAAATTAATTTGTGATTAATTAAGAATTAATTAAGATAATTAAGAATTAATTAAGGTAATTAAGAATTAATTATGGAAATTAAGAATTAATTAAGGATAATTAATTATAAATTAAAGGGTTAATTAATAACCAATTAAGGAATGATTAATTTAAATCAAATTTTAATTAATAAATAATTATAGTAATTAATGATAATTAAATAAAGATTTTTAATTAATTAAACATTAATTAATTAATAATGAGATAATTAAGAGGTGATTAATTAATTAAATGATTGTGATTAATTAATTAACATTTGTTTAAGATTAAGTGATAAATTCTTAAGTAATTAATTTAATTTTAAATTAATTAAATTAATTATATTATGAATTAAGTAGTGCTTGCTTGTGGATGATGGTTTGAATTGATATCTGAATATGGTTGATATCTGTTGAATGATAGTTGAGTTGAACTCTGTGATGAGATATTATATATGTGACAGACATTGGTTATTATCTGTTGATAATGTTGTGCGATGCTATTTTCAAAATCTGAATTGAATTGTTTAAATCTTTAAACAACTTGGCCTTTAAGACACGTTTGGATTTCGATGAGACCAGGATCGGGAATTAAATTTGATTTTCTGAAAACCACATCGATCCATGTTAAACGTTAGGTCGTGACATCTCAAGTGAGGATCGAGATGGAGTTTTTGAAGTGCAAGGGTTATTGTCGTTAACTCTGAGGGTGATTCCAAAACGAGTGTAACGAAATAATGCCTTCGGTTTCGTTCGAACCCGGAACGAACTTGTATGGATTGGATGCTTTAAGAACATCGTCAGGTGGACGATGAGCATTCTAAGAGATGTGTTCTCTAAAGGTAATCGTAGCCTCAAGCCTCATCAACCGGGAATGGCTAAAACAGGGGAGGTGCAGCAAGGTTTCGTGGGTAACCCCCACTTGAGAGTGAGATTTACCCCTGTCTAGAAGTCCCTTATATATTCAGCTGTGTGGGCAGTTGTTGGCCACAACTGCGGGGTTGTCTTGTTCGGAACTATCAGTAAGGGATGGGTCCGGCCTTGTGTTGCAGGGGATCGGGAGTGATCCTCAGTACGGTGATCTAGGCCCCGTACTGTGACGGGCGGTACCCCAGTATCCCTGCCATTGATGGAAACCCATTTTCCCTACGAAACCCTACGGTTTTGATTGTATTACCCACTTTCGTGGCTAGTAGCTGGAATTTAATCATGTAACAATTTCAGCTATTTTCTATTTACTTGAAAACCCTAGACCCTATTATAATATCACTGTATTTCCTATCAAATGTTTTGGTTAGCGTAAGGTAAAAACTTACCTATGTTTATTTGTAGGAAGTCTTACGTGATACATTTTGTTTCAAAATGATTTTTAAAGTTAAGCAACTTTAACTGATTTACTCACACCAGACCCATGTCTGATCCGGAGTTTATTTTGTTTTTCATAAACTCTTGGGTACTCCAATTTTTATGAGTAGCCAAGTGGTTAGGTTTGGATTAGCAAATGTTTTGGAAGCTGGAGCTGGAATCCAGACGTACTATCTATCTATATTCGCTGTGGTAGCATTTTGGTGTTATGTTTTGAGTTGTATGGGTTGGGAAAACTCTTATGAATGTCAGATGTAATGGAGTAGTATCATTTTGTGTACTCTGATATGTAAAACTATGTAAGGGATATGTGTAATATTATATTTTGTTCGGTTCCGCTGTGAGATTCGGATTAGTGTTGTTTCTTTTCTTTCTATCTTTCTATTTCTATCTCTTTCTTTTCTTATTGATGATACGTCTTTCTGGATATTAAAGACGGGTCGTCACAATAGATGTGGTATCATGGTATGGAGCCCAGATACTTAACTTATGTGGATATCGCAAATGTATATTTGACTTTGTGGTTGTTGTTGGTTGAGGATCCTTGGATAAAGGTTGTATCGGGGGATGGCATACTCGTGTCAGTAGTTACCTACTTTTGTAGAGGTAACCCGGCCTTGTGTTGGCAGAGATATGGTTAGGTTCTCGGGGCGCCTCTCCAGAGGCGTACCTATGTGGCAACGGGAAGTTCTTTGGCCTGACCATTTGTTGGAAATCCAAAGAAATAATACGAGCCATGTATGGTATTAGTTGTATAACCTGCCATGGAATGTGGCGGTAACCTGCTATTGAACATGGTAGCTATAGTAGGCATAAACGTGGAATGTCTATGCTGGCTAAGATTTATATTATACTTTCGAAAGGTTTTCCACTGTGCCCTTATAGTAATAATATCAAAGAAATTTTCTCGTATTAAGCATGTTTGACTATCATAAGGAGAAATCTCCTCCGATTCTGCGTTTGCATTGTGTGTGTGTGTGTGTGCGAGAGGCCTTATGGTAGTTTTATTTTCCAAATGCATTGCGGATCTATTTTAAAATATTTCTTTGTTTGTTTTTAAAAGATAATCTGTTTTAAAGTTCTCACACCAGTCCCATGACTGACCTGGAGTTTATTGTTCCCTTCCTAAACTCTGGGTGCCCATCATTTTCCACACGGGCAGTCTAGGGTCAGGTTATCAGGTCATTCTGGAATTCAAGAGTTGCTGTAGAGGTTTGGAGGCAAGCTGGATGGCAGGGCGTATCAACTAGTATATAGTATTTCTTTTTCACTGTTTGTTGTTGTAAAATCTGATAATGTAATGTGATGTAATGTAATACTGATATAGTTCTTTTGATTTAAAGATTATTCATTTATTTATTATATGTTGTTCCACTGTAATTGTGAGATTCTGATATTGTTTCTATTGCTTTTCTTTCTTACTTCTTCTATCTTTTTCTTCTTCTTGAATCCTAAGGGTTCGGTTTTCCGGCATTCAATTGTTCGGCAGTTGATACAGTGGACGTATTAATTTCGATTTTCGAGAGCCGAAGAATCGGGTCTTTTACAGAATCTCTATTACTGACAACACTACTAGGAATTCTGTGTAGTCTATCTACATTCTTTACAAATAACTTCACCAAAATAGGTGTCGTTCTAGTTGAATTTATCGGAATGGTATGGGCATTCTTAGTCAATCTGTCAACTATGACCCATATGCATTCATTCCTTCTACGAGACCTTGGAAACCTATCAATAAATTCCATAGAGATGGAATCCCACTTCCACAACAGAACTCCTAACGGTTGAAGCAATCCACTATGCTTTTGGTGTTCAGCCTTTGCCTATGGGCAATTCAAGACTACTTAACACAATTAACCAATGTCTCATTTCATGCCTTCCTAGAAGAAACTTCTCTTGATATCCTGGTACATC
The DNA here is from genome assembly GCA_030765085.1 of Allium cepa. Classification (NCBI taxonomy): domain Eukaryota; kingdom Viridiplantae; phylum Streptophyta; class Magnoliopsida; order Asparagales; family Amaryllidaceae; genus Allium; species Allium cepa. Next base: position 375,635,696 of record CM060942.1, on the reverse strand, counting down.
TTCATTCCTCCTAGATGGTTAGTGAACTTCGAACGATGGCACTCATCCGAAACTTCCTTCCTTATGTCTCCTACATTTGGAACACACAACCTTCCTTTCTTCCTCAACCACCCATTCTGGTTAAGAATGAAATCATTTAGGTCATCGCTCTCTTTTCCTTTCCTTACCCTACTGATACATTCAACCAAAACTAAATCCTCCTCCTGTTTAGAAGCTATCTTCTCAATCATTATTGGTTGAACTTCTAAACAAGACAACATAACACTTCCTGCACTTGAACATACCACAGATCTAAACTGCACACTACAAGCTAATAGCGCTTCCAAATCTTTCCACTCAGCAATTATAGCCAATACTACATTCTGATGTTTCCATTTGAGTGCATCCCCCACCGTGTTTCCTTTTCCGGGTGTGAGCTCAATTCCAAATCATAAGCAATGCTAAACTCCAACCAACTCTGCTGTCTCATGTTCAACCCCTTTTAAGCGAACAATTACTTCAACGAGTTCTGATCAGTATAAAGCTCGAAACACTCTCCCAAAAGATAATGCCTCCACACCTTTAAAGCAAATATAACAGAAGATATCTCCAATTCATGCGTTGGATACCTAACTTTATGAGGTCTGAGCTGTCTAGAAGCATAAGCAATCACTTTACCTCTTTGCATCAACATAGCTCCCAACCCAGTTCCACATGCTTCATTATAACAATTAAATCTTGATTCTTCTCCGTAGCCACTAACACTACTGCATTGGTCAATAAGTGTTTCATGTTCTAAAATGCTTCCTTACACTTATCGGTCCATATGAACTTCATATCCTTTCGCGTAAGCTTAGTGTTAACTCCCTTCTGTAAGAGACTTAAGGAAAATGTAGCGACCTAGCCAATTCAAGAACCTAGCGACTTAAAAAAGGCTGCGACTTAAAGATGGCTCGACCTAAAAAGGAGAACGACCTAAAAATGCTTCGCGACCTAAAGGAGGTCGCGACCTATGAAGCCTCGCGACCTAACAGGAAGGCTGCGACTCAGAAGATGTTTCGACCTATCAAGCTTCGCGACCTAAGAGTGAATGAGACCTAAAGACGGTCTCGACTTATGGAACTCTGCGACCTAACGGCATGATTGGCTTAGCGACCTAAAGCTTTCACGACCTAAAGGAGTGCTTCGACCTAAGGAAGGTCGCGACCTAAGGGATTCAGCGACCTAAGATCAGCTATGGCTACAGGAAAGTACTCGCGACCTAAGGTAGGTCGCTAACGACCTAAATGCCAGAGTAAAAAAGTTGACTATGCTGTGCCACAGGGGGATAGGTCGCTCACGACCTAGGACTTGTGCAAATCAGCATGCGTGTTCTTGTGGAAGGAGGGGCCAATGCTCTTCAGGTCGACTACAACCTACGACCTTACTTAGGTCGGTCACGACCTACGACCTTACTTAGGTCGGTCACGACCTACAACCTTACTCCGAAAAATGCCTATAAATATGACCCTAACTCCAACTAGTAAAGGACTTTTGGGCTGATTTCCTTCAAACACCGTTACTCTGCTGCATTCCAAACTAATCCAATCCAACACTTGAAGCTCTCAAGATATTAAGAACGCTACAAACAACTTCAAGAAGAGATCACATACATCCAACATGGATTCGAAAACTCTCATCTCCATCGAAGTTTAAGCTACTTGTTCTAAGTATCTTGTAATTCAAAGTGTATTGTATTTGGGAAGAATTGTATCAGCTTGTAACGAGATTATTAATAAAAGTACTTAAAGTGGACGTAGGCTATACCCTAAAGCCGAACCACTATAAAATTGTTGTTGTTTACCGCTTTTCTACTATTATCTGCTTGTAATCTGTTCCCGAGTCGTCGGGTGGTGCTTTCAAAATTACAACTCATACATCGGGGTGTTAGCGTTCAAATTCAAGCGTTAACATTTTTGGTGCTTTCACTGAGAATTGAACTCAGGCAAGTTATCATCATTGCTTCACAGAGGTTTGTAGAGAGAATTTCCCTGAAAACCAGAAGTCTATCCGAGATAATGGCTCCTGGAAGGAATAGTAGATCTGTCAAATCTGGGAATATTCAAGAGGGAACCTCCGCTTCCCCTGTACCTAATCAACCCATTCCGTCTGCTGGGGTTACGAAAGCAGAGTTGGATGCTGTAATATTAGGACTGAACCAGCAGATAAACGCCCAGAATGCACAATTAGAAGCTCAGAGTGCCCAAAATGCTCTAATTCTGAATAAGTTGAATGATTTGCTCGGGGCAAATAATCAACCGGCTGGTAATGGAAGGAATTATACTGGCAACATTCATGATGCTAATGAGAGGAATGCTCCAGAAAGGGCTGCCAGTCCCTTTGAGCGAACGCTTCCTGAGGTTGGTGGATCTGGAACTCGACATGATGAGGAGTATCTTTCTGGGATGGTCCGACAAATCATGAGAGAAAGTATGCAAAGGGTTGAAGATGAGAAAGAATGGGGTTTCGCCCCAAGTAAAACTCCATTTACTGAGAAAATCTTAAAGGCGGAGTTTCCAAGGAAGTTTGTCCCTCCAACTATCCCAGCTTACAAAGGGACAAGTGATCCGAATGAATTCTTGTATAAATATGATTGGCACATGACAGGTGCCAGGGCCTCAGACGAGATAAAGTGTCGATATTTCCCCGTATACCTTGAAGGTGTGGCTCTACTGTGGTTCACCAAGTTGCCAGTCCGATCTATTGATCAGTTTTCAGACTTGACCCGAAAGTTCAAGGAACAGTTTAGACTATATGCTTCAAAGGCCAAAGACATCATGTCATTGTCAAGTATAGAACATAATCCTGGTGAATCTATCAGATCTTTCTTGAACCGCTTTAATATAGCGCTGGCAGAGGTGGACAATGCTGAACCGCGAATGATATTGACTTATCTGATGAGGGCTATTGATAAGTCGAGCGAATTTGGGAAATGGTTAAACATGAAGGAGCCAACCTCCCTCGAAAAGTTCTACAAAAAGGCAGACGAATTCATACGCCTGGAAAGCCATCCTGTACCGGTGAAGGCAGTGTCAGAAAAAGCTGAAGATAACACTGTTGCACCACGCAAGATTGAATCTGTAGGGCAAAAAAGGGAAAATAACAATGGGAAGAAACAGAGTAATCTGAAGAAGCCCCGATCCTTCAAGCCATCAGAGTATACTCCTTTATCAGACACGCCAGAGCATATCTTCCTTGCCATTAAAGATTCTGTTGACCTCCCTAAACCTATCCCTTTGAGGACCGGAAAAAAGGCTATACAAAGTGGGAAGTTCTGCCGCTTCCATAATCAACCCGGTCATGAGACTGATGAGTGCCGCCAGTTGAAAAATCTGATTGAAGAATTGCTCAGAGAAAACAAGCTGCAGCAATTTGTGAAAAAGAATAGCAACAATCCTGCATCGTCAAGTCAGGGGCAACAGGCTCCTGTTCATCAGCCTAGGATAGGTGAGAAAGCTACGGGGCATGAATCTGGAAGGCCCATTATCAATGTCATTACAGGCGGGCCTCACCCAGCTGGCAAGAGCTGGGGAGAGATGGAGAGATATGCCAGAGCTTTGAAATATGTTCCAGCCAAAGAAGACGTCTTTGTTTTAGAAGACACTACGCCCCTGAAACAACAGAAAACTTTCAGTGATGATATTATTTTCAGAGCCAGAGATTCCTCAGGTATCGAAGCTCCTACCCTAGATCCCTTGGTCATCTCTGCTGGTATTGGACCGGCCATTGTCAGAAGAGTTCTCATTGACTGCGGAGCATCATGTAATATCCTCTTCAAGAAGACATTCGACCAAATGAAAATCCCTATGGTCGATGTACAAGCCTCATCGCAGAAGATCACTGGCTTCACCGGGGAGCCAAAGCAATCAATAGGAACCATCGATCTGCTAGTAGAACTTGGGGAAGGAGAAAGGAAAGTGGTCCGCAAGCAAACATTTGTGATTGTCGATGAATTTTCTGCTTATAATGCTTTCCTTGGCCGTCCAACGCTCGCAGCATTCAAAGCTAGTCTAGCCCCGTGGTGCCTCACTATTAAATTCCCTACAGACAATGGAGTAGGAGTTATAAAAGGGGATCAAAATGCTGCGCGAGAGTGCTATTTGACAGAGTTGCGAGAGTCAAGAAAGAGGGAAATGGGAAAGGATGCGGCCACTCCGGTCCGCATCAAAGAGCCAGCCTTGTAGCAATTACGGGGCGGACCCTGCACTGGCGAGCATAGCGGGGCACGGAAAGAGATGGATCCCAGAAAAGCCAGTACAGGGGAGAATAGAGTAGTGCCGGTTGAAATGACGGTACCGGTACCTGTTGACCCGAAGGACCCAAATAAGGTGTTGAATGTGGGTTCACAACTTAATGTGTCAATTCAGAATATCTTGATATCATTCCTGAAAGCAAATCTGGATGTTTCGCTTGGACTCATGCTGATATGTGTGGAATATCTCCAGAAGTTGCAGTACACGCTCTGAATATTGACCCAAAGTTTACACCAGTAAAACAGAAAAGGAGAACCCAAGGTCCAGAAAGGTCAGCAGCATTAAAAGAGGAAATTGATCGACTCATGGAAAATAACTTCATCAGAGAATCTATGTATCCGAACTGGGTTTCAAATCCTGTGTTGGTTAAGAAAGCTAATGGAAAATGGAGAGTGTGCATCGATTTTTCAGATCTGAACAAAGCCTGCCCCAAAGATTGCTTTCCTTTACCCCGGATCGATCAACTGGTAGATGGAACAGCGGGACATGAATTGTTATCTTTCATGGATGCCTACTCCGGATATAACCAGATCATGATGCATGAACCGGATCAGGAGGACACGAGCTTTATCACCGATGTTGGTCTTTATTGCTACAGAGTTATGCCCTTCGGTTTGAAGAATGCAGGGGCAACCTACCAAAGACTTGTTAATGCTATGTTCAAACCGCAATTGGGCAAAACTATGGAAGTCTACGTTGATGACATGTTAGTAAAGTCTAATAAAGCAGCGGATCACATTGAACACTTGGCAGAAATGTTCGCAGTCCTCCGGAAATACAGAATGAAGCTTAACCCTCTGAAATGCACGTTTGGGGTCGAGTCCGGAAAATTCTTAGGGTTTATCGTCAGCGCTAGGGGCATTGAGTCTAGTCCAGCTCAAATTACTGCCTTGAAAGAAGTCAAAGCTCCTAGAACAAAGAAGGAATTGCAAAGTCTCAATGGAAAAGTTGCCGCCTTAAGTCGGTTCATTTCCAAAGCCACAGATAAATGTATCCCATTCTTTGACGCCCTAAAGAAAGGAAAGAAAAACTTCAATTGGACTCCCGAATGCCAAAAAGCCTTTGATGAGTTGATTCGCCATATGGAGACGCCTCCAATACTTTCTAGGCCTGGCGATGGCGAGGATCTTCTTATATACTTGGCAGTATCATCACACGCTTTAAGTGCAGCGCTGATACGGGAAGACAAAAGGATTCAACATCCAGTTTACTATATCAGCAAAAGACTCACTGGGGCAGAGATGAATTACTCTAAGTTGGAAAAACTCGCCTATTGCTTACTAATTGCGTCTAGGAAGTTGAGGCAATATTTTCAAGCTCATCCTACCAGAGTCCTCACTGATCAACCTTTAAAGCAAGTCCTGTTTCGCCCTGAAACTTCGGGTCGTCTTCTAAAGTGGAATATTGAACTCAGTCAGTATGACATCACTTATCATCCCCGGAAAGCGGTCAATGGACAAGCTTTAGCAGATTTCATTGCAGAGTTTACAGATAAAGGAAACAGTGAGGAAGAAACGTTCGACAATTCCCCTATCCAGTGGAGGTTATATGTCGATGGTGCAAGAAATGATTACTGTTCTGGAGCCGGAGTCGTACTTGAGACTCCTGAAGGTCGGTCATTATGCTATGCACTAAGATTGGAATTTCCTTCAACAAACAATGAAGCCGAATATGAAGCTCTTATCGTAGGACTGAAAATCGCTAAAGAACTAAACATACGAGCATTACAGATCTTTAGCGATTCTCAGCTTATTGTATGTCAAGTCAAGAAGGAATTTCAAACGAAAGGGGGAAACCTGCCCGCTTACTTGTCGAAGGCTTGGGAACTTCTGTGTGAGCTCGATCACTATTCAATAAGCCACATTCCTCGGGAAGAGAATATGAAGGCAGATTCCCTCGCAAAGTATTCAAGTTCCGGTGAAGCTCAACTATTGGGATTGGTCCCTGTAGAAGTCCTGTCAGCACCAAGTATAGACGAGATGGATATTGACTGGATTATGAATGTATCTCAAGAACAAGAGTCATGTATGACTCCAATACTGGACTACCTACTCAGAGGTTCTCCGCCAGAAAATTCGATAGAAAGACGAAAGCTACTAAGGAAAGCCTCTCGCTATGTAATTCAGGATGGCCGATTATACAGACGGGGATTCTCAATGCCATTGCTTCGATGTGTATCCCGGGAAGAGTCCAAAACAATCCTAGCTGAGGTGCATGGAGGAGAATGTGGTGATCATTCAGGTGGTCAAACATTAGCAAAGAAAATTCTCCGATACGGATATTTTTGGCCAGAAATTAATCATGATGCTGCAAGCTATTCCCGAAAGTGTGACAAATGCCAAAGATTTGCCAAAATTCCTAGAGCACCTTCAACTGAACTCACACAAATAGTCAGTCCATGGCCATTTGCAATTTGGGGAATGGATCTCATTGGGCCGCTACCGACTGCCAAATCAGGGATTAGATATGCTATTGTTGCAGTTGATTATTTTACGAAATGGGCTGAAGCTGAACCATTGGCTACTATCACCTCTAAGAAGATGATAAGTTTCGTGACCAAGAATATCATTTGTAGGTATGGTGTGCCTCAGAAAATAATCACAGACAATGGTACTCAGTTTGAAAGCGAGGAATTCCAAGATTTTTGCAGGCGATTCAAAATCCAGAAAAGCTTTTCAGCAGTTGCTCATCCGCAGGCAAACGGGCAAGTGGAAGCAGTAAACAAGATCATCAAATCAACCATCAAAAAGCAACTCGAAAGAGCAAAAGGTGGTTGGGTCAATAAGCTACCACTTGCACTATGGGCATACAGAACCACTCACAAAACTGCGACTGGGCACACTCCTTTCTCATTAGCATACGGGTCGGAAGCAATGATCCCGATAGAAACAGAGGTTCCTTCACACAGAAGGATCCATTTCAACCAAGCAGAAAATGAAAGGCTACAGCTTGAAGCGCTAGATTTCCTTGATGAAAAAAGAGATGAGGCCAATCTCAGAATTGCAGCTCATCAGCAAAGAATAGCCAGACATTTTAATTCCAAAGTTCGCCAACGCAGCTTTGAGATTGGAGACCTAGTCCTGAAGAGAATTATGACAGCGACAGGTGTGTTTGGGCCAAATTGGGAAGGACCGTATGTAATAGGTCAGAAGCTTCTTGACGGCACATTCAAACTCACCACTGTTGATGGAGATCAAATTCCAAGGGCATGGAACAGCAACCATTTGCGTCCATACTTTACTTGAAAATTTTGTTGAAACATTGTAAAAAGAATTATGAATGTATGATTCTTGTAATTGAAAGCAATTGTAAAACTGATGCAAGTAAATAATGAAAGAATATAAAGTGGATGTAGGCCCAATTTCATGGCCGAACCACTATAAATCTTGTGTTCCTTATTATTATTACATGTTTGCTTTATTCTCGATATAAAAGGTACATAGAATGTATTGCTGAAATGTCGATTTGAATTTTTGCAGACAATGGAAGTGAAACTTGCACATAAAAAGACCAAGTGATTCTCGCCAAATTTCAAGTCACAAGAGCCCCGAATTCAAATCCTAGATAGGAAGTACTTCAATTGAACAGCCTATGATTTCGACAGAAATGGGTCTTTGCTAATAAATTGAGATCGTTTGAACAAATAAACATCTAATTAAAAAGCTAGTGCTCGTTCTCACGAAATTGCCTGACAATGAAGCACACTTCCTTGGATTAAACAAGTTACTTGTAAAAAAAAAATTAAAAAAAAAAGAGAGGGGGGCAGAGAATCATTGAAAAGGCATAAGCAAGTGAACAGAGGAACAACCAAAGCTATCATCGGCAGCACAAGTCCTCTTCGGAGGCACGACTCTTCGGAGGATAAAGACCTCTAATGGGTCATACGCCACAAAAAAGAAAGTTCTCTACTCAACAAAAAAGATTGGAGGAGTCATGACCCTCCAACCATGAGAGAGTAACTTCCAGGCGATGAAAACCCTCTCTGAGGCACATTTCACCAGGAGTTGAAGTGTTATGACCGCTCTTCGGAATTTCACTTCACCAGAGTTGAAATGCAAACAAAATAAAAGCCCTCTTCGGAGGCCCATTTCACCAGAAGTTGAAGTGTTATGACCGCTCTTCGGAATTTCACTTCACCAGAGTTGAAATGCAAACAAAATAAAAGCCCTCTTCGGAGGCCCATTTCACCAGGAGTTGAAGTGTCATGACCGCCCTTCGGGATTTCACTTCACCAAAGTTGAAATGCAAACAAAATAAAAGCCCTCTTCGGAGGCCCATTTCACCAGGAGTTGAAGTGTAACAACCGCTCTTCGGAATTTCACTTCACCAAAGTTGAAATGCAAAACAAGATAAAGACCTTCCTGGAAGCCCATGTTTCACCGAGGTTGAAATAAAACTTCCAAGTGTCGAAACGTGAAAAGGCTTTCCTCGAAGGCACAACTCTTGGGAGGTACACGTTTCACCAAGATTGAAATAAAACTTCCAAGTGTTGAAACGTGAGAAATCCCTCCTCAGAGGTACAACCCCCTCCCGGGGACACAATTAAAAAGAAAGACCTCTTCAGAAGCCCATGTTTCACCGAGATTGAAATAAAACTTCCAAGTGTTGAAACGTGAAAAAATCTCTCCTCAGAGGCACAAATTTTTATTAAAAAAGAAGAAAGAGAAAAATCCTCATCAAGAGCGTACTTGATGACTTTACCTATTCTAAAAAAAAAAGGGGGGGAAGAAAGTTAAAGTACATTCAGAGGTCCGCTTTACCACATAGAAGAATTCACTTGGCAAAATATATACATACGCAAAAGAAAAAAGTGATTTCTTCGAAGGACAAAGAGTAGAAACTTATATGAAGGAAGTTGCACTCTACGAAAATTCTCTTCGAGAATGAAGTAATTATTCTTTAGAAAACGAGAGTGCAAGTCCCCTCAAAGTATACGATATTGCAGTAAGCTCATGGTATAGGGGCAACATGGTATAGTTACATACAAAGCGGTATAACTATGTCGGTAAAGTACGCTCAAACAACATACCACAAGCTCACCGCAACATCGTATAAATAAACTTGTGCAAAAATGAATAATAAATGCATTCTCAAATTCAAACAAAAGTCTGTACAAATAAAGAATCATTTTATTCAATTGCAGATATTGCAGATACAGGTTTCAAAATAAAAAGCAGGGGCCGGTGCCTGCACAACATCCGACCATTACACAAAAAAGGAATCAAAAAGCTCAACTCTTCATTTCTTCTTGCCGCCTTTAGACCCTTTACCCAGCCGAGTGGTTAGCTTTTCAGGTCTTTCAGGTTGGTCTGAAGGCATAAGGGAAGAAGGGGAGGGAGGTGCAACTGGTGCAATTTCCGGTTCCTCTTCAGTGGTGATAATTTTCTTCCCCTTCCTCTTCGATGTCCCATGCTTCTTTCTTTTCTTCGAGGAAGACTCACTCCCCGGAGTAACGAGAGCGGACAAAACTACGTCGTCAGAAGGAGTCCGCTCCGAAGAGATCTCGCCTCCTTCGAGTCCCTCATCTTTTTGCTCCTGCGAAGCAATAGGGTCATCCAAACCATGAAGAGCCTCAATTTTCTCCTCTTGTGACCCAGGTTGTGAAGCAGAAGGAGGAGTCACCTGAAGAGATGGAGGAGGAATAACCAGAGAAGGCGAAGTCTGCACGGCACTTGTTGTTTCAACTGCAGAAGAAGAAAAATTGAAAATGTTAGTATCTTCCCGAAAGAAGGGAGATATGGGTTCATCGAGATTCAAGAGGTAATCGAGAAGCTCATCAAATTTTTGAGGAATAAGCAGGTAATCCACCTGAATCGGACCAATGTCGAAATTACCTGAAGATGTTGGCTTCGTCAGTTCAATCTCATAATTCTGAGCCCCAATGTCCTCCAAAGCCTCTTCATCAGTAGGGGTAATTACCCCGGTTCTTGTAGGAGGCGGCGAATGAGCACTAGAGCCTGTAATGTTCACCTCGGGAGAAACTAGAGGACGTTCAGAGGTAGTAGGCGGTACTTCTTTTTTAGAACGCTCCTCTTCCGCCATCCCGGCCCGCGCTCTGGCAAGCTGCTCCTTTCCCTTGGCAAGAGCGGCACGGGCTTCATCATCAAGATAATGCTCTTCAAGGGCTGACTCAGCATATTCAGCACCTTTACCACCGAGCATATCAAGTGCAGCCTCCCAAACTTCAGCCAGTGTGATTTCATACTTGGGGCCTAGAAAGGCAAGGCTGCGACGTCCCAAAATGCTGTGCAGATAAAAATCGAATAATGTGGAGCTAATGTCAGCTTTGGTTGCTTGATGAGCCTCTTCGGCCGCAAGTTTACCAGCAACAGCCTCGTCGCGCTCCTTTTCGGCCATAGCAAGTCGAGTTTTTAACAACTCTATCTCCAAGCTTTGAGAGCCGGTCTGTTCTCGCAGTTGTACAGTTTCAGCACGATATTCTTCTATGACCTTTTCCTTGTATGCAAGCTTATCTTCGACTGCTCTTTGACTGGCATGCGCATCTCGTACTTGTTGCTGAAGCATGCTCTCCTTTTGTGAATGGAAAGTAGATGAAGTAGCTAATTCTTCCATAAGTTTTTCTACTTCCGCTTCCAGCTTTTCATTGTAGGAAGCAATACTTCTCATTTCGGCGTCATGCTGTTCGAGAGTCTTCTGCCACTCAGCCTTATCATTCTCCATTGTTAGCATGGCCTCGAGATTGGCTCGGTTAACCCTCTGAAGTTCGTCGACGAGTTTTTTCCAGTTCGACATTCTTTCGATATCGGTCCTGACAGTATCAAGATTTCGCAGCATAGCCGGTTTGTCGAGAGGAACCAAGTCGAGATCAAATCGAACCCCTCTCAGGCACCACTGAGGAAATCGACTTTGAAGAGTGGGAGGACCTTGCCCGACTTGGTATGCGGGCCGGTTGATGATTGCTTGAATGTCGGAGCGAACGGGAGCAGGAGATTGAGCAGGGACATGTTCAGAAGCTGAAGGAGTTGTTTCTTCAGTAAGTCTAGCCCGCTTGCTAGAAGAATCGTCTATGTGACTCTTTCCTCTCTCATCATGAGCTTTTCTCTTTTGGGTATCATCATCTCTGTGGGGAAGATCATGTCTTTCTTGTTCCCTTCGGCGACGTTCTTCATATGCTCGTCTCTCGTCGGCTTTCCTGATGGCCCTCTCTTCATCCGAGACTCTGTAAGAAGGAAGGTAACGCCTGTAATCATACTGGCTACGCCTCCCGTAGCACTGGAAATCATCATAGTACGAGCCGCTGCGCCCCATAGGAGAATCTGGAATTAAAATAATAAGCTTTAGAAATCTTTAAAGTACAAGAAGATAAGTGCATAGAAGTGATGAGAAATCCAAAGTGTCGTGTAACGTGTAAACTACGCGCATCGAGTTACAAACCACTCTGTGGAATAGAGGTAGTGATAACTTGAGTAGGAGGAGTTGACATCTGTTGAAAAGAAGATGTCGCCTCGATTACAGAAGAGACAGTTTTAGAAACATCATCTTTGAAAAGTTCTTGAGATGTCACAATTAAATCGCTCAACCCCTCAAAAACATCATCGCCATCTTGTTTTTTGGAGCTTGCTTTCTTAACTCCTTCACTAGTAGATTGAGGGGGTTCTTCCCCTTCAGTAACTGGGGCAAGTACAGACTTGTCAGATGGCCCCGCAACATCTTTCGGAATTGAACACTTAACTAGTGAAGTTTCTATAGAGGTTCCTCCCTACAAGTGCTCTTTAGTGGAGACTGGGGCATCAGGAGTGCTCGTCGGAGAATCAGGAACCTCCGTTGGAACTTCATGTATTTGAGTGGAACGAGAAGGATGTAGAAGCTCAAACTGATGAAGAAGTTCTTCTGTCAATAGAAATTTTGCGCTTCTTTCTTCAGCAGCCACAGTGCTTAGCCTTTCAAAAACTGACTTATGGCTGGAATCTCTAGAAGGAGGAGGAAGTGCTGGAAAAATAAGGAATGGAATCAGCATCTAGCAATACGAACCAGGTAAAACTTAGAATAAAATTAAAGAGAAAAAAGATCTCACTTCCTACTCTCCAGTCTGCGTAAAATTCTGCGGGGCAACGAATGTAGAAGTATTGATTCAGGAATCCATGTGCACTCTCCGGCAAATCCAAAATAAGTTTGCGGTTCCGCGCACCCCTTACAAGTACAATTGAAGGATGGTCCTTGTTCTTCGCAAAAGTGCACAAGTAACAGATTTCCTCAAAACTCGGAAGACGATCAAGAGTCCTCCTGAACAGAACACACAATCCCATCAAAATAGCATAGCCATTGGGGTGCAGCTGAAAAGGAGAGATCGTCAGTCGAAGTAGGATTTGCCGGAGAAATTCATTAAAAGGAGGAATTGCTCCACTCAAGCACATTTGTCGATTAATGGCAACAAAACCGTAAGGTGGTCTATCAGTAGAGTCATTTGGTCCAGGGAGTAGAACTTATGCCTCGGCAATGCCAAATTGAACGCATAATTGATTAAGCGCCCGCTGTTTCAAAAGGGTAGGAGTTCTTTCCGGAGGATTCTCTAGTGGAATAGCAATCGGGAAAACCCCTTCAGCGTGTTCTATCATCTCTTCTTGTTGAGACATCATTCTACATAAGCGACTGGATGTTCAGATGAGAAGGTGCACGTTTCCTAAAAAGTGTGAAGTGTTGTGCAGAACTTTAAAAAAAAAGGAAAGCAAACATAACTGAAGTTAAACTAGTTGACAATTAGTCGACTATGAGATTTCAGGACTTGTTAATATAAAGCTCAAGTGAAGTGTTAATGCGAATGAATCAACTTTAACTGGATATTTTAGTTTTGCTTTAACACTTCACTTGAATTCATTGGTTCACAGCATTTCATTCACACAATTCATTTAAGTTGATTATTCTTTATCGACTAATCTGTCATTCGATGTGGGCGGTCAGTGACAGTATATTCGTCCCATTTCTCTGCAAATGTTATGTTTAAACAGGTTGTTAGATTAAAAGTTAGAGCAATCTGCAAAGGAATGTAATGAATTTCAAACAATTCAAGTCCAAGCAGTTCAATCAAATTCTCTCAAATTTTTTACAGGTCATAGATCATCCAAACTGTCCCCCGCGACTTAGTATAGGTCAAGGCTATATTAGGTCGCCCTGTGCAAGTTCAAGAGGTTCAAAACAATGCAGATTTGTTCAAGTCCTAGCTCGGCCGCGACCTAGAGCCTATGGCGCAAAAGAGTTAGGTCGTTGACATGTTAAGTCCCTCTGCAGTCATACAGGGATTTAGGTCAACAAGTTCTTAAGTCGCACCTTGGTTCAGATTAAGATGGTCCAGATTTGTTTTAAGTATAAGGTCAGCCGCGACCTAAGATTTCAATCATCATTAAACTTAGGTCGTTACTTTCTTAGGTCGTTCTGAGGTCGCTCTGCTTTAAGTTTTATCTCATTCAAGAGAGAGTTAGATCGCTAGTATTAGGTCGCATGGTTCACATTCAAACAGACACCCCTAAGGTCGATTCTCCACTCACACGCTGCCATATCATCTCCACCATTAACCCGTTAACCCATTAGAGCCTTCCTCATCTCTTCCAAAGTTACAAACCAGCTAATTCGAATCACTGTAATTTACCATCTTCCTCCCACATCATCACAGATGACTCGAAAAAACCAACTCGAATTGCCTCAAAACCACCATACGTCGGATGTATTGCTATATTCACAAGAATCACCACGATAACTCAATCAAAAGGTTAATCGAGTCGCGACTTATGGAAAAAAGCAGCATACGAAAATGTATTAAGAATCACAAGTGGAATATTCGCGGTTTGATGATGGATGTAGTTGAATGTTGATAGAATTCACTTACGCAATCTTATGATGGAAAAGTCTAAGGATTGAGCTGATTGGAATCGTCCTCGAGAAGTTCAAAAGCTTGTTAATGGCAGAATGGATGCTGAAGAAGATGAAGAAGGGAGGGAGCGACCTACGGTATTTATATTCTGGGGCAGTAGAACGCGAACCGACACTACGCGACCTAACTTTCTCCTTAGGTCGTTTGTGACCTAACAATTCTTCAGAACGCGAGTTAAGAAGGTCGAAGCACACGACCTATGGCTAAGTCATATACTTCGAGGGGCAAATGTTAACTCCCTTCTGTAAGAGACTTAAGGAAAATGTAGCGACCTAGCCAATTCAAGAACCTAGCGACTTAAAAAAGGCTGCGACTTAAAGATGGCTCGACCTAAAAAGGAGAACGACCTAAAAATGCTTCGCGACCTAAAGGAGGCCGCGACCTATGAAGCCTCGCGACCTAACAGGAAGGCTGCGACTCAGAAGATGTTTCGACCTATCAAGCTTCGCGACCTAAGAGTGAATGAGACCTAAAGACGGTCTCGACTTATGGAACTCTGCGACCTAACGGCATGATTGGCTTAGCGACCTAAAGCTTTCACGACCTAAAGGAGTGCTTCGACCTAAGGAAGGTCGCGACCTAAGGGATTCAGCGACCTAAGATCAGCTATGGCTACAGGAAAGTACTCGCGACCTAGGGTAGGTCGCTAACGACCTAAATGCCAGAGTAAAAAAGTTGACTATGCTGTGCCACAGGGGGATAGGTCGCTCACGACCTAGGACTTGTGCAAATCAGCATGCGTGTTCTTGTGGAAGGAGGGGCCAATGCTCTTCAGGTCGACTACAACCTACGACCTTACTTAGGTCGGTCACGACCTACGACCTTACTTAGGTCGGTCACGACCTACAACCTTACTCCGAAAAATGCCTATAAATATGACCCTAACTCCAACTAGTAAAGGACTTTTGGGCTGATTTCCTTCAAACACCGTTACTCTGCTGCATTCCAAACTAATCCAATCCAACACTTGAAGCTCTCAAGATATTAAGAACGCTACAAACAACTTCAAGAAGAGATCACATACATCCAACATGGATTCGAAAACTCTCATCTCCATCGAAGTTTAAGCTACTTGTTCTAAGTATCTTGTAATTCAAAGTGTATTGTATTTGGGAAGAATTGTATCAGCTTGTAACGAGATTATTAATAAAAGTACTTAAAGTGGACGTAGGCTATACCCTAAAGCCGAACCACTATAAAATTGTTGTTGTTTACCGCTTTTCTACTATTATCTGCTTGTAATCTGTTCCCGAGTCGTCGGGTGGTGCTTTCACAATTACAACTCATACATCGGGGTGTTAGCGTTCAAATTCAAGCGTTAACACTTAGTCATCGTTGCATCTATCCGCTAAAAATCCTTTATAAACCTTCGATAATAACCAACGAATCCAATAAAGCTCTTAATCTCGGTCAGCGTCTTAGATCTCTTCCAATTATTCACTGCCTCAATCTTTGTCAGATTTATAGACAATCCTTTCTCTGAGATGACATGACCAAGGAACTTCACTTCCTTCTTCCAAAAATGGCACTTCAAAAGCTTAATCTTCAACTGATGCTTCCTCAACGTTTCGAGCACAACTCTAAGATGAACTTCATGCTCCTTCTCCTCCTTCGAGTATATCAAAATGTCATCTATGAAGACCAACACAAATCTTCCAAGTGCTCTCAGAAAATTCAAATCATTAGAGCTACAAAGAATGCCGACCCATTTGTTAGTCCGAACGGCATAATAACCATTCGTATGATCCATATTTTGTTCTAAACACCATTAAAGAAGTCCTATGATCTACCAATCTAAGATGATGAAATGGCATTGCTTAATCCATTTGAGAGAATACCTTGGCTCCACTTAACTAATCGAACAAGTTGTCAATTCTCGGCAATTATATCGGTTCATTATCGTCTTCTCATTCAACCTACGATAATCGATACACATCTTTAACGATCCGTTCGACTTCTTAGCAAACACTGCGGTAGCCCCCACGGCAAACTACTCAGTCAGAAACAATTCCTTCATCTCTATAGCCTGCTCGGTGGCTTACTCACCAACTCTGCCCCATGTACCAAATCAATCCGAAACTCTATGGCTCGTTTTGGTGGTAGTCCGACATACTGGCTAAAATACGTCCGTAAATTCTTTAACTATGAAGACTCGATGCAACTCATCCTCCAACTCCATAATAGTCAATAAAACATTCACTTCACTACTAGGGTTCTCTATGGTATAAACTATCCAATCACTACAATCCGGGTGACTAAGTGATATTTTTCTGTCACGACAAAATATCCTAGCATCATATTTACTTAACCAATCCATCCCAAGGATAATGCCAAATCCCATAAAGTCAAACACATGCAAACAACAATCAAAAGTATGGCCTAGCAAATCAAATTCTAAAATGGTCATACCTCATTCCAACTGTTGCATACCCTCCTATCAGATTTGCAATCCTTAAGGAAGTAACTAAGTATGAGAATTCTAGGTTAAGCCTATCTACCAAACATTGAGAAATAAAAGAATGAGATGCTCTAGTATCAAATAGAACATTAACAGACATACAGTGAATCTGTAGCAAGCCTCCTAGAATAGCCTTCCCTTTTTCCTACAAAACTGACCTTGAAATTGTGGGCTCCAGTGAATACGTCTGTCCCTTTCCATCTCTTGCAGCCTCAGGGCATTTTTTTTATAGTGGCCGATCTGATCGTAATTAAAACATCTAACATTCTTCTACCCATTTTCCTTTTTCATTCCTAGTATGAAAATCATTAACATAGTGTCCTTTCTTATCGCATTTTTAGCAAACAACTTCAGCCTTTCCTCTAACAACCATGGTTTGGGGATTATCATAATTATTAAATTTTAATGAGAATTATAATTTAATAATGGAGAAAATAATTTAATAAGGAGAAAATGATGTGAAATATTGTTTAATTGAAATAAACAATATTTTATGAATAAATCTTGGGTGAATGTAATAAAATGAGATTTATTTCAATTTTTAATGGTTGAAATAAATTTAACATGGAGGAAAATAAAGTTAACTACTTTATTTGAGAATTTGGGTGGATAAATATCAATTGTTGGTATTTATTATGATAATAAAAGGATATTGGTGATGTATACCAATAATCACCTTTTATTGTCTAATAATAAAAATAAAAGAAGAAATAATTGTGAATGTGCCTAAACATGATGAACATGTATGTGAAATAAAGTATTTACTTTATTTCATGAATTCGAATATAGTTAGTGGCAACATTTGATTAAATTGAATAATTTGAACAATATTGTGTTTGTTGCCAATATTGTCATTTTATTTAATTATATATATATATATATATATATATGAGAATGAGTACTACGATAATTAATCATGATAAATATGATTAAAAATGTGTGAAATAATTTAATAATGTCTAAACATGTATTTGTTTTGTTTTGGGTGCATAACATCTTTTTATTTAACCAATTGTATTAAATTTGTAATTTATTTTGCAATTATGGGGAAATTGGATAAATTGAGTAATAAATGGAAATTTAATAACAAAATTGTTAAAACTTATGTTTTGATAATTTTATTAAAAACTAGATGACATAACGAATCCAACGCATCCAAAGACATTAAAAACGCATTAAAAATGTAGAAGTTATGAAGATTTAAACATTGTATAAGTGTAAATAAACTTAAACCAATTTTTGCCTAAGTAAAATTAATATGGGTCATTGGATTAAGCCCAAACCCAACATCCACTAGAGAAACTTCTGGAGCCAGGAAAGAAGTACATACACTTCTTCCTACATCGGCTCATTTTGAGAAAAGGAAGGCGGAAGCTTAAAAAAAATAAAAATGGCTTTCTTGCTCAACTAATATCAAAAATTCAATTAAAATCAACACCAAATTAAATTATTTTCATGCTAAAACCAAATTTTGGGTAATCACTTAACACATTTGTCTCTCAATCCATGGAATTTGCCAATTTCATTTACTGTTGTTTTTGGTTTTAATGAAATCTTTTCTTGCATGCCTATTTTCAGCAATCACAGGTCCGGTAAGGGCGAATTCGAGTTGAAAGCTTCCATCTTCAAGCCTAAATCATCATCTTTTTGCCCCCAACTGTAAGTTAAAAGCTTATGCAAACTGAATTTGTTATCTATCAAAAAAAAAATCTGAAGCTATAATGTTGGTTTATGCATAAAGTTTGCTCTTAATGCATGTTGTCTTGCTGAAAATGGTGCAACTTTGTTGCCCATATCTTGTTCATCTGGCTTCAGATTTCCGTCGAATTTTTTTCATTTTGTAGTGCATTTGCTAAAGTTCATTTCTGTAAATTTTCATCGAGTTTTGAGTCCGTTTGGACCATCTTTTTTGCTGTTAAATGCGAAAATCCGAGAGAAAATATGCACAGAAAATTCCATTGGCTGAATATTATTTTTGGCATAACTTTTGCGTTTCTAGACAGAATTTCGAATTATTGGATGTTCTGAAATGACTGTGTAATATGACACAACTTTTCTGTTTTATCTTTTGAATGATATGGAAGTCTACATAGTGTAAAATAGACGTTTTTGTCGCTGGCCTGTGTTAATAGCCAGCGCGCAAATTTTCTTTTCTAAAAGTATTTCGCTCATAACTTATTCGTTACTGACTGGAATATCGAAAATTTTCAAGTTTTGAAAACCTTATGCTGTAGACTACAAATTTTATGTTTTATTCTTTGTGGAATTTCGAAGTCTGCGTCGTGGAAAATTGATGTTTTCTTTGTTGGCCTGTCATGGACAGTCCAAATTTTGATATAATTGTCTGATTTTGACGATTTCATTTGCATTCTTTTGCACGAAGTTTATTATGAAATTTATTTATTAATCCATTTCTACTAAATTATTTTATGTTATAACTTATTAATTTTCATCATCTTTATGCTTTTTCGGTCGTATAAGAATATAAATTAAAAGATTTAGTAAATCCGCGAGGTATGGGACTTGTGTATTTACTATCGGTTAATTTTGGACTTGTAAGATCGAAACGATTTTGGGGAATCGTTTGATTTCCTCCTTGATGTTAACCACACTGTGGTATGAGTTTGAGATTATATTCATCCATTTGACTAATACGTATAGTCCGATATCTTCTATTCGGCAGTATATACGAGATTAGGACTATACTGATGGAGATATACTTGCCTATGATATGAGGCAAGATTTTGACGGAATTTGATGAGTTTGATGATTTTATGGAATTTCTACTCGTCGATGAGATGAGATGAGTTTAGCATCTTATGCCATACGCCGATGACATAAGTCAATTCTTTTGATGATGTTGATGATTTCTTAGTGTGGCACGAACTAGCGACTAGAAAACCGCTAAGTGAGAGCGTATGGTATGGGACCTACGTTATCACTTTTCGGGTTACTATCCGAGAGTGGTTGATACATTCTGGTAGAACTACTGGTACTTGGAGTCCCGATTTGGTTAAGTAATACTTGACTCGATCACTTTTGATGGCGAGGAATCGGCGGACACCGATTAGAGTGAGGTGCTCCAATCACTTTTAATGGCGGGTGTTCGTGGGGAATATAGATGACGTCATAAACCGGATTAATTCGAGATGAGGATTCCGGTCAAGAGATGGATATGGTACCATGATGGTGAACAATACTGGTAAATAGCACGTGCAACATGCATTTGCATGTAATAATTGGCCAATATGAAATTTCTTTTATGAGTTATGATGATTTCGATTTCACCATTTTTTATGTGTTTACCTAGCCTTATAGATGTAAATAAGGCAAATATGATTTCTTTGAGGATTTTGGTGATTTCGAATTCTATGGATTTATACTTGGGAATTATATACGACTTGAGAGATTTGTTTATTCATGGATAATGTTTGAATGTTTTCCCTTATGTCATATACATGAATTCCCTCAGATTAACCCAAGTATATGTATATGCAAACCACCATAGAGACATAGTGAAGCTACTTGATATTGACCCTAGATGTTCATAACTACTTATGTTATCCCATTGCGAAGCTCTTCTCTTTACCGTATCGTATTTCCTTTCTAACAATAAGATTCAGTTGCCTGACCCGTGTGTTTATCACTCGAGTCAGACCGAGTTGCAGGTTAGGTGGAAGTCGATCTTTTGTGTTGGATCTATGTTGCTTTTTGTGCAGGACGCATGACTATGGACTGGACTCCTCTTTTTAGTGTTATACCTGTTATCGACACTTTATATATATTCTTTTATGGAATGTGATGTATGTATTTGATATGGGCATATTATTATGTAGTGGTGTATGACACTTGATGTTTGGGTTTATACATATATATATATATATATATATATATAAGTCTTTAGCTAATGCATTACTATATCGGTCGCCCTTAACCAGCCCTATTCTCTACGCTAGTAAACAGAATTACTTGTTAATTCCCTTTACTAACGTGGGTTTCGGGGTAGGGCGTCACATTTCCTTTCTTCCCTGCTCCTCCCTTTTGAGCGTTCTTTTTTTGGAAAAACTTCCTTTTCTGGCCCTGCCCCATCATGCCTCCTTCATTTTCTTCCTCAAGCAAGCCAACGCCTCTTTTTGTCTTAATGTCATTTCAACCACTACGTCACTAGGATCTCTCAAATGTGGTAAAGTGGCACTTATCAACTCTAGCCACAAGCCCATTATAAACTTTTCATTCCTCCTAATCACGGTATCTACCAACGCATACATCAATCGAGCCAATTCCTTAAACTTCCTCGCATACTCCAAGGCGGACATATCTGTTGGTTCCGACTCTGCAAACTTCCTCACGAATGCTGACTGCACCAATACGAACATAAATATTTTTGAAAACCTTCTCCTAATGCAATGACCCTTTTTTCCATACCCTTTGAATCGACAATAAACCATACATGTCCAACTCAAATTGCACGAATAAGAGGATCATTAAGGGTAGAAAGAAAAAAAAAGATACAATAGAATCTCACACGAATTGAATAACATATATTATTTAAATAATAATCTTTACAGCAATTTTTAAAAAAATAATATCTCAGAGTCTAACCTAGATTCAGCCCAGACAGTTATAAACCCTTGTCCTAACAAATGCTGAAACAACTAAAAAAATGCAATATATGTAGCGGATAATAGAATTGTCCGTACGATGATGAAGATCTCCATCTCTCCTTTGGAAACTCCAACCGTCTTCAACTAAATCTGAAACTACTCAAATTTGACCTAAGTACTAAAAATACCCGGATCAGGCTTGATAAATCAGCGGGAGATACTCGAAATTTAAAATGACTATGTTATCAAAACCTTTGAAAAGAAGGGTATCTCATAAGACCACATCCACAGATAAATACAGACGTGTTTTTACCTTATGATAACTAAAACACTTTTTTTATCAAAATAATTTGGTATTATCTTTAATGACATTCTTTTGGAAAACATCTTTCAAATAACATTACTCAAATAAGGTACTGATATCTGGACTAAGTCTAAGGGAATACATTCGGACTGGGTCAATGGAATATCCCGAACGGAATATATGATACCAGAAAGGGTAGCTGAAAGTTTGCAAGTCATTACGGCTATTTTTGAATGACAATCAAAATCGTAAAGCTCGTATTGGAATTGGATTTCCAACATGATAGGGAACTAATGGAAAGATCAATCTATATCCACGGCTTACGTCCATGACTCAGACACCATTGTACAACAACTCAATTGACTAAAAGGGGATTCAATCTGCAAATAACATCCAAAAACTCAGACTTTGAGCTTCCCCGCCATGAGGCCCAGACGTATCTAGTACCTAGGGCTTAGAACATCTGATAAATCAAATCACTACTATTCGTAGTACGAGCATACATCTGACCATATAGAATAACATCATAACCGGGGTATGAGGCTCAAGAGGCTATGATTACCTTTTACATATCACATATCTAATCTTTGAATGGCACATTGTCATTCCACGTCACACGACTTATTTCTAGAAAATTATAACTTCCTGAGCTCGTATGCCTCGGGAAAAGGTGTTAAACTAAGAGAACTTGCCTTCTCTGCCACCGATTGATATACATTTATAGAAACC
Source organism: Allium cepa (assembly GCA_030765085.1). Lineage (NCBI taxonomy): Eukaryota > Viridiplantae > Streptophyta > Magnoliopsida > Asparagales > Amaryllidaceae > Allium > Allium cepa. The sequence continues at coordinate 375,613,444 of CM060942.1, read as the reverse complement.
ACCCAAATGTGATTTAGAATACAATGTCAGAAAAACGTCCATACAAGTTCATTCTGGGACCGAACAAAACTGAAGGCACTCTTCTACTATCACTATTAGTAAGTAGTACTTGTAATTTGAAAAAATCTCCACAATGAGAAAACCATCGCTATAAATAACTCTATAATGGAAGCGACCCAGAGCATGTCAACAAGCAATCCTCACGCTATAAAGATCCTCCATCTTCAATAATCATCATCTTGAACATATCGTCACTTTCAAACGTATACATTAGTTCGAAGTTGTTTTTGGATAGGCATTACCCAAATCAGACCCCGGTTCCATTGAAGTCAGTCATCGCCTTAAAAGATGTTAAGTTCATATGTGGATATCAATCTCAATCAATTACTTCATCTTTATAAAATATCTTTGTTAGATATATTCTTTTCAATTAATTTCATTTTCATTTCAAAAGTATATCAAAGTATTAAGCCTCATTTATCAAATCATTTGATTTATTAAACTTTTCTTAAATTTTGGAATAATTCCAAATCATTTTCTCTTTTATTTAGGAAAACATTTCCAGATCATTCATTGAATCTTAATCAAGGATTATATTCAAATCATAACTTTTAACTTGGGTAAAATGTTCCCACATCAATTACTAATCTTAATCAAAGATTTCTTTCTTAACTTTAAATCATATTCTTGCAAATCGAAGGTTTTCATAACAGATCGTTGTTGCCACCTTAAATATGGTAGATTTCAGCTCCAGGGACTAATGGAAAGTAATCCTACATCATGAAAATCTTTGTCTTCAATGATATTTATCTTCAATATGTTTTGTTTTGAAAATTAGTTTGAAAGGGTTTTCGGATAGGAACCACCCAAATCTGATCTCGGTTCTTCAAATAGGATTCACCCAAATCTGATCCCGGTTCATTCGTTTTAGTCGTCAATAAAAAGATGTTAAGAGGTTAATTAATAATCTAAAATTTGTTTCTTTTTGCCTTGGAAAAAAACTTAAACGAGCATCCGGGCTTTCCTTTCCATCTATTTCTCCCCTCGCCTAAGAAGAGAAAATATAGGCCAGGTAAGTTCAAGGCATTGGTTGCTCCATTCTTAACCTTAATTAAACACCTTATTTTATCTTCTCAGATCTCATAGGTGGGACAAATGTACTAGTCATTTTCGCATACCTACTTTGTTATTACATTCAATATTCTTTACTTTTTGTTTAAGTGGTAAAAACAATTCCTATTAACCATTTATTCAAACTCTTATTAAAATTTCCAAATCATCTTTAAATTACTTAATTATTCTTTTAAAATCATTCACAAAATATTTAGGAAAGAATTATTAAGTTTAAAACTACATTTCAAAAGTTATTTAAAATTGTCGCGAAAAGTGTTGCAAATAGTGTTTTAAAATTTATATTCTTCAGAACGACCTTTATATCATTCAAAAATCCATATTTTCAACCTAAATATCTTTTAAAACATTTTTATAATTTATTTCATATTTTTTTAAAATTTAAAATATCAATTTTAAATTTCGGTCACTTTATTACAAAAGCACGGTTTTGCTAGAAAATTGTTTTTGACATATTTAAAATGTAGAAGATGAAATCTTGATTTTATTTCTTTATTTAGTTAAACATATTTAAATTTTTATAAAACATATCTATCTCTTTTTAAAACTACTTCCAAAAGGTTTAAGCATTCAATATACACCATTTCATTTTCAAAAGGAAAGCGATTTCCTTTGTGCTTATCGATGTGTATTAACGTAACTTGGTAAAACAATTTAACAATCATATGAAACAATAAATACTTGATGATCAAAGCATATATAAGAATCCATAGAAACCAAAACACATCATTAACCATGTACATATATAAGTATAGATATTAAATAGAGTTTCTCACCATAAACAGAAACGATAAACTTTCTACCAACATTCTAATCAACCAACACTTCACCAACTACTGTCTACTCCATTAAAAACTAGCAGAAAACACACTCTTCATTCTAATAAATTAGCTAAGGCTCGCAATGGAGGTTGGCCAAAGGTATAGGGAAGAAGTCTTGGAGCTTTGACTTGAATTCTTAAAATCAGATCCAAAAAAATATGTTATATTGCATTTGTTTTTATGCACACTAAATCTCCAACTTTGAAAAAGTTATTAACAGGAAAGTTGTTGAAAATTCTTTTCTATTTAATATTAAGAAAAGAATCATTTTAATCCAAGTGGTTTTGAGGGAGATATGATAGAATGAATAAGTACTATTGTCGAATTGACAAAAATGAAGTCTGAAAATGCACTTCAAGGAATTGAGTTTTAGTTATAGCAAACCTCAAAACTGGAAAAAGTGGTCAACATTAAAGTTTTAGCCACTGGAATTCTGTATGATTTCAAAAAATAATTTCTTAATTTGGATTAATTATAATCAGGTTATTATCAAAACAAAATAGGTTATTCTCTATCTCAAAAACTGGGCCAGAGAATGCATGATATAGTTTGAGACAGTGGTAAACACAACAGTTGTAACCACTAGAAAGTACATGATTCAAAAAAAAAGAATTTTGTAATTTAATTCTGTTTTGAAGAAGTTATGTCCAAGAGAAAAAGAGGTAAAATATGGAAAAAAAGATGAGTTTGATTTGAAGAGAATGAACAATGGTTTCTTCTGAATATTTTGTAAATATTTTGACACTATTTCTTTCTAATCTTTTTATATGGATTTGAAGCCATTAAAGAGGAGATAAAGAACATTAAAGAGGAGAGGAAGAACATGAAGAAGCTTGAAAAAAGAAGAAGAGGAAATGTGAATAAAAGTGAAGAAGATGGTGGGTATTTATAGGAAAAGAAGGAAGTGGTAAATTTACCAAAATAACCTCTTACCAAATTACCAAAATAACTTTACTTCATCTTAAAGCAACCTCCACTTTTTCAGCACTTAACATCATCCTTTCGCTTCGCACATTATGTTTAATCCCTTAAAAACTAAGCTACATAAAGTAATAAATATGTTGGTTTGTGATGTGATATTGATTTGATGTTTACGTTTTTACTTTTGTCAGTTCTTACTTACTTTTGCTGATGACTTCTAGAAGTTTTCTAATTATATTTTTAAAAGTGAAATTGATTAGTGAATTAATTAATACTTATACTATTTAAATATATGTTCCTATATAAAAAAATAACGGAGCAACAACATTGCGACAACTTTTAATCGACAAAACGTTGATTTTCGACAAAATGTTTTACGGTCACAATTTGATGTTTTAGTTAAACTATTTATTCATGTAAACCAAATTTAAAAATAAATTTATATATTGCTATTTTAAAATGTAAATACTTATAAAGTAATTAAAATAATTTATTTAACCATTGAAATTTATTTTTCTAAAATCAGCATTTTGTCACTATTTGTCGATATAGGTAAATGTTACTATTTTTGTGTATACTTCTCTTTCCAAATCCTATCTAATATTGTGACGCCCCACCTCTATACCCACGCTAGCCAAGAACACTACTGTGAATGCTGTCAACTAGCATGGAGAATAAGGCTGTTGAGTACCGATATACCGGATAAAAATATAACTTTTCATCTCAAGAGGAAATCCGACATACCGACACAAACTCAAAGCTACTACACAGTGGCTATAAAGGTATTCGGAAACAAATATAGAAATAAACATAACACAAATCAGTCACAGACAATTCATATCACAAAGGCAGAAATAGATATGAATATTACACATGAAAGTGTATATCAGAGTAGTGGTCTAAAAAGATCCACAATAATACAAAAGAATAGCAACACGTGCTATACAAAAGAATAAGTATACATCATAGAGTTTGTATCTCAAATGTATACAACAAAAGACTACTAAACCAGCGTAGTTAACCAAAAGTCGGGATGATAGTCTGATAAGGAGTCAAGCAGAAGCACCTGCAACATCTCGGTCTGACCCGAGTATTATTTAAGAAGAAAATAATAAACGGATCAGTCTAGCTATAAATATCAGATGAAGTGATATATAATAAGAGATATGACATAAACATATAATAATCACAATGCCAAGCTGTGATAAATAAGTAATTGAAAATCAACAAGAGATTAATCAATATCACAATAATCTACTCAAGATGAAAAGGAATGTCATATTCCTAATTTCGTTCACCAAGCCACAATAAATGACATATATATCAATGCCCATCGTAAAAGTTGGTGAAACACAAATTCCAGAAATCAACACACGAAATCCAGAAATCACAATAAAAAGGATGGTCAAGACATTGATGTAGTACAAACGGTACATCCAATGAATCCAAAAGCCAAAGCATCGATGTAGTACAAACGGTACATCCGATGAATCGAAACACATTAGAAAGTACATGGGTCGCTAGCCCACGAAGAAATGAGACGAAGCTCCATTTAATGAGGTACGGCCCTCCACATAGACAAAGAGACATCGCACATTGCTAGTCTAAACCATAAAATGATCGTCATGATCAAAGAGAAGTGTCAATTACACTAAGCTAGTAAATATAAAAGTTTAGCTTCATGTCCCATAACCACTTGCTTAACTTAAACATTTACGAACAAACTGTAAATCTCCACTAGAAAATTGTCACAAGAGATTCAACCGAACAAGTCCAAGAATTAACCGACGAAGTAAACGCAAGCGTTTCATACTACTTGTTTTACTAAGCCGTTTAATTAGATTTCTCATACGAGTGAGGTAAAGGTTTGTATATACAAATAGATTGGAAAACTGTTTTATAAACGAATTTGGTATTAAAATAGAGTTGAAATCATTTGAAGAAAAAGTTTTGATATTTACTACTAGTATAGAAAACCTTTATATTTTTTAAAGTGACAAATCACAAAGAAGATTGTAAGAACAACAAATTAGTAAATTCACGTTCGAAGACGTGAATAAAATCAAAAGAAATCGATACCAAATCCATAGAAATGGATATTTCCAAAAAGATCCATAAAAAGAAGTCATCAAAGTCGATAATAAGTGATAACGATTAATAGGATCGCTAAAATCGATAAACAATGGAAATTCACACAAAACAGCCTGAATAGGCAAAAATAAACATCTCCAGACGTCTGATTTGGAATCCAGACGTCTGGATTTGTTCTCTGAAAATAACCCAGAGAACACTCAGACTTCTGAAACCTCAAGTCAGACGTCTGAGACCTATCCAGACGTCTGGTTTGATGGTTCAGACGTCTGAAAATAGTCTCTGGCTTTTTTTTTAATATGCGTGCATACATTTTTACTTTCCAGGTCCAAACCAGACGTCTGGACTTGGTCACCAAACGTCTGGTCACCTGGTCTAGGCAATAATTTGCCTAGGCCAAAGTGGCCAAAACGTATCGGGAGCGGTCGGACGAGCAACGACGACTAAGGATTTATGCCTAGCGACAACCCGGTCTTATAGGCTCTCTGAAACACCTCTTAAAGCATGATCAAACATCAAAGTTTGGATTTTTAAAGATTTGACTACAAAACACCAAAAATTGAAATATTCACCAAATCAATCCAAACCAAAAGCAAATGAACATAAATAAGTGTTAGGAATTCATACCTAACAAAAAAGATAGATATGGACATAGATGTGAGATAAAAATCTCACCTTTGAACCCAAATTAATGAAGAAGATGCTATGAAGCAATGGCAAGAACAAGCACTCTTCAATTCCAACTCAACAAGCTTGAATCTAAGCTTAAAAGAGAAACATTCCCTAAATTAGGTTTAGGAAATTTCTGAAATTGAATGGAGAAAGAGTTGGAGAAGATGAAGGAGATGCTTACCAAGGGGTTCTCTTTGATTTTGGAGCAAGAACTTGAGCTAGCAAGAGGAGCTAGGGCTTGGAGTTTTAATTTCCACTCCTCTCCACCATTAATGCTAAGAAAACTGAAAAGAGAAAGAAGTGAGGGAGAATGGGGAGAGTGGTTCAGTTTTGGAGTATAAGTTAAAACATAGGGCTGAGCCCAAAACCAAACCCAAAGTGAAAAGTAGCAAAAATCAACTTTCTCCAAACCTATCGAAGCTTATACTCAAAAAGGTCGCAAACGTCATTTTGAACTCAATGGAGGTGGTCTCGAGTCCTAATTCGACCGTATGCAAAAAGTAGGTTTTCGGACCAAAATCCGACGAACGATAAAATATTTAAATAAAATATTTAAATATAAAATCGATAAATATGCGGGTTGTTACAGACTCCCCTCCTTAAAGAAATTACGTCCTCGCAATAATTAAGAAGGAAATATAAGAAGTAACAACCATAGAAGCATATTAACACAAAAGAAAATTTGAATCAAGAAGTTCACCATAAAGAGCACGAAGGAGTAAATCCGAAAGTTTTCGTTCGATGAATTCTCAAGATTTCATTTGAGAACCATTGAACCTCTATCAAAAAGAATATCTTTATATCGAAGGCGCTCAACCTCCGAAGCAATGATGTGAATGGAATGGTGCTCAAAAGTCAAATTTGGTGAAACTTCAATCTCCACAATATCACCGGGCTCAAGAATGAAAACCGGAATCCGTAAGGCATTTCCGTAGATAAAAGACGTGGAAAACGTCAAGAATAGCAGAAAGTTGAGCCGGTGCAACGGCGTAGTACAAATACGGTACGCCCGAGAAACTAGGAACTAGAATAATTTGGAGCACCGACGTAGTACAAAGGCGGTACGTCCAATGAACCAAAAAGCCAAGTCATGATGTAGTGCAAACGGTACATCCAATGAATCAAAAAGCAAAGACATTGATGTAGTACAAACGGTACATCCAATGAATCAAACATCAAAGTCATTGATGTAGTACAAACGGTACATCCAATGAATCAAAGACACTGACGTAGTACAAACGGTACATCCAATGAATCCAAAAAAAGAAAAAAAACATTGATGTAGTACAAACGGTACATCCAATGAATCAAAGACACTGATGTAGTACAAACGGTACATCCAATGAATCCAAAAAGAAAAGACATTGATGTAGTACAAACGGTACGTCCAATGAATCAAAAGCAAAGACATTGATGTAGTACAAACGGTACATCCAATGAATCAAAAGCAAAGACATTGATGTTGTACAAACGGTACATCCAATGAATCAAAGACACTGATGTAGTACAAACGGTACATCCAATGAATCCAAAAAGAAAAGACATTGATGTAGTACAAACGGTACATCCAATGAATCAAAAGCAAAGACATTGATGTAGTACAAACGGTACATCCAATGAATCAAAGACACTGATGTAGTACAAACGGTACATCCAATGAATCCAAAAAGAAAAGACATTGATGTAGTACAAACGGTACATCCAATGAATCAAAAGCAAAGACATTGATGTAGTACAAACGGTACATCCAATGAATCAAAGACACTGATGTAGTAAAAACGGTACATCCAATGAATCAAAGACGCTGATGTGGTACAAACGGTACATCCAATGAATCCAAAAAGAAAAGACATTGATGTAGTACAAACGGTACATCCAATGAATCAAAGACACTGATGTAGTACAGACGATACATCCAATGAATCCAAAAAGAAAAGACATTGATGTAGTACAAACGGTACATCCAATGAATCAAAGACACTGATGTAGTACAAACAGTACATCCAATGAATCCAAAAAGAAAAGACATTGATGTAATACAAACGGTACATCCAATGAATCAAAAGCAAAGACATTGATGTAGTACAAACGGTACATCCAATGAATCAAAGACACTGATGTAGTACAAACGGTACATCCAATGTATCAAACAGCAAAGGCATTGATGTAGTACAAACGGTACATCCAATGAATCAAAGCCCGAATGATTTCGGAACACCGACGTAGTACAAAAATGGTACGTCCAATGAACCGAAGCCCGAATGATTTCGGAACACCGACGTAGTACAAAAACGGTACGTCCAATGAACCGAACACAATAAAAGAACATCGGACGCAAGCTCATAAAAGAAATGAGATGAAACTCAATAAAACGAAGTACATCAAAACGCCCGATGAACTTGATAAAAAGATAATTTCATTCGGTCATCAACAAAGAAACAACCCCTTGTTGCTTACGACTAAACGCATTGGCAACACGATTTCCCCTTCGGGAATAAAAATAATATCAAGATCATAAGAAGCTAGGAACTCGAGTCAACATGCAGTTCCTTAAGAGAACTTAAATATTCTAAAAATTTATGATCGAGGTAGAGAACAAATTTCTCATCCAAATATGATGATGCCAAATTCCAAAAGCAAAAACAATAGCCACGAACACTAGATCATGAGTGGCATATCTAGTCTCGATAAGCTATAATGATTTAGAAGCACAAGTGATAACACGTTCTCCTTTGCAAGAGAATGGCATTCCAAACTAATACGACTAGTATCGGTACAAATAGAAAAGTCTTGGTTCCCCTTCAGGAATCACAAGAAAGAATAAGAGTATCGAAAAGAAAGAACTTCTTTTAAATAATTCTCTTCCCCGAAAAGTTAAAACTTTCAAAATTACATTTTTACTTTTATGTAATAATCTTTCTACAAAAATTTACATTTTTATAAGTCAATATATCGTGTCTGATTGTCACATCAAAGCGTTTAGGAAATTCCTATCGATAACGTTGATCAAGCGCATCGACCAAAATTCTTAAAGCACTCAACGGGCAATACAATCACAAAATCATCTTTTATAGGATAAATAAATCTCTTAAAAAGTTTTAAGAATATTATTTTTTCGTTTCAAGAACAAAAATCCAGTTTTACTTATAAATAAATCTTATGAAAAAGATTTGCAAAATTTTAAATTACTATTTTCATCTAAAATCAATAAATACAAGAATGGTCTCATCGAAATATTCATAGAATATTCGATTTATAAAATGGATGAAATGAGCTGGACAAATTGAATGACATAATAAGTCATTCATAAGAATCATAACGAGTGCGGAATGCGGTAAGTGGAATGCTAATTTCCGCAACTCGTAGCAAACGAAAACCGGTGATAAAGTCAAACTGAAAAGACCTTAGCACCACAAAAAAGATATTGCTTAGGTGATGATCCTAAGACAAGCTCAAAAATACCAGAAAATTTTTCAAACCATATGATTGAGAGAAATAATACTTTCCTTATCATGCGGGTTTTAAGGAATAAAATGATGCCATCAAATTGGAATCAAAATCACAAAGGAAAAATAGAAATCTGCTTAACAGATTGAAAATGTCGAAGATGAATAATCCACTCGGAAAAATAGGATATGGGCTTCACAATTTAGGCCAATCCTTATAGAAAAAGTCAATTCCGAAGCCAAAGTAAATATCGACTCGGAAAGAAAAGTCACATAAAACAATCTCGACATCAAAACAAAAGCAAATTGAGTGTTGCAGATCTACCATCCGGATTCGCAATCCTCAAAGAATTCATCAAGCCTAAAATATTCAAAGAAAAAGAATCGACAAGTTCTTTTGATATAAAAATAATGAGATGAAACTCATATAAAAAAGAAATCGAATAAGAAGATCACAAAATAAATGTAATCAAGGATTAAATGAGAAATACCTTGACCAAGAGAAGAGTTTCTAGGGGCTTGCACAATATTTAGCTTTCTCATGTCCTTGTTCAAAAGTTTGGGACATGCAGATAAAAGATGACCCGGTTTCTTGCAATAGCGACAAGAATGGGGTTTCGGACACATATTCGCATAGTGTTCCTTAGAATTACAATTGTAGCATCCTCCACGATTAGGGATTGGAGTCTTTGCTACAAAAGTAGTTTGCTTCACTCTCTTATTGGGATTAAGGCTCTTGAACTTAATATGCCTCTTCTTGGAAGTCCCAATATCACAAACACTTCCTTTACCAACCTCTCCATGAAGAAGAGTAACATCCACAAGCTGATTGAAAGAAACTTCAAGTTTCAAAGGTAGAACCATTTCGGGGTTCTTACTCAAAGCATAGATAAACTCTTGATTCTTTACAAGATCCAAAAGTTGTTGAGCAGACATAAATATTCCATCCTAGGGAGTAGCACTAGATTGACCAGCGTCGGGACGGCCTGGTCTAACCATTTCTCTTCTTTAAGAAAGAAAGAAAGAAGAGGAAAAAGTTATTCTCAAAATAAATATCAAGCAATCTTGATAGATAAAACAAGGAATCATAAAAGAAAGTAGGATAGAACGGTACGAAGACTCGAATAAATCCTAAGGCACAACTCCTAAGAAAGACTTAGGGCATGATCCTTGCTAGATTATTCTACCTTGTTCCGAAATTTGGTTCTGATATCAAGCTGTGACGCCCCACCTCTATACCCACGCTAGCCAAGAACACTACTGTGAATACTGTCAACTAGCACAGAGAATAAGGCTGTTGAGGAGCGACCATCTGTATAATTGCTTTGTGCGAGTACCGATATACCGGATAAAAATATAACTTTTCATCTCAAGAGGAAATCCGACATACCGACACAAACTCAAAGCTACTACACAGTGGCTATAAAGGTCTTCGGAAACAAATATAGAAATAAAAATAACACAAATCAGTCACAGACAATTCATATCACAAAGGCGGAAATAGATATGAATATTACACATGAAAGTGTATATCAGAGTAGTGGTCTAAAAAGATCCACAATAATACAAAAGAATAGCAACACGTGCTATACAAAAGAATAAGTATGCATCATAGAGTCTGTATCTCAAATGTATACAACAAAAGACTACTAAACTAACGTAGTTAACCAAAAGTCGGGATGATAGTCCGATAAGGAGTCAAGCAGAAGCACCTGCAACATCACGGTCTGACCCGAGTATTATTTAAGAAGAAAATAATAAACGGATCAGTCTAGCTATAAATATCAGATGAAGTGATATATAATAAGAGATATGACATAAACATATAATAATCACAATGCCAAGCTGTGATAAATAAGTAATTGAAAATCAACAAGAGATTAATCAATATCACAATAATCTACTCAAGATGAAAAGGAATGTCATATTCCTAATTTCGTTCACCAAGCCACAATAAATGACATACATATCAATGCCCATCGTAAAAGTTGGTGATACACAAATTCCAGAAATCAACACACGAAATCTAGAAATCAAAATAAAAAGGACGGTCAAGACATTGATGTAGTACAAACGGTACATCCAATGAATCTAAAAGCCAAAACATCGATGTAGTACAAACGGTACATCCGATGAATCGAAACACATTAGAAAGTACATGGGTCGCTAGCCCACGAAGAAATGAGACGAAGCTCCATTTAATGAGGTACGGTCCTCCACATAGACAAAGAGACATCACACATTGCTAGTCTAAACCATAAAATGATCGTCATGATCAAAGAGAAGTGTCAATTACACTAAGTTAGTAAATATAAAAGTTTAGCTTCATGTCCCATAACCACTTGCTTAACTTAAACATTTACGAACAAACTGTAAATCTCCACTAGAAAATTGTCACAAGAGATTCAATCGAACAAGTCCAAGAATTAACCGACGAAGTAAACGCAAGCGTTTCATACCACTTGTTTTACTAAGCCGTTTAATTAGATTTCTCATACGAGTGAGGTAAAGGTTTGTATATACTAATAGATTGGAAAACTGTTTTATAAATGAATTTGGTATTAAAATAGAGTTGAAATCATTTGAAGAAAAAGTTTTGATATTTACTACTAGTATAGAAAACCTTTATATTTTTTAAAGTGACAAATCACAAAGAAGATTGTAAGAACAACCAATTACTAAATTCACGTTCGAAGACGTGAATAAAATCCAAAGAAATCGATACCAAATCCATAGAAATGGATATTTCCAAAAAGATCCATAAAAAGAAGTCATCAAAGTCGATAATAAGTGATAATGATTAATAGGATCGCTAAAATCGATAAACAATGGAAATTCACACAAAACAGCCTGAATAGGAAAAAATAAACATCTCCAGACGTCTGATTTGGAATCCAGACGTCTGGATTTGTTCTCTGGAAATAACCCAGAGAACACTTAGACGTCTGAAACCTCAAGTCAGACGTCTGAGACCTATCCAGACGTCTGGTTTGATGGTTCAGACGTCTGAAAATAGTCTCTGGCTTTTTTTTATAATATGGGTGCATACATTTTTACTTTCCAGGTCCAAACCAGATGTCTGGACTTGGTCACCAGACGTCTGGTCACCTGGTCTAGGCAACAATTTGCCTAGGCCAAAGTGGCCAAAAAGTATCGGGAGCGATCGGACGAGCAACGACGACTAAGGATTTATGCCTAGCGACAACCCGGTCTTATAGGCTCTCCGAAACACCTCTTAAAGCATGATCAAACATCAAAGTTTGGATTTTTAAAGATTTGACTACGAAACACCAAAAATTGAAATATTCACCAAATCAATCCAAACCAAAAGCAAATGAACATAAATAAGTGTTAAGACTTCATACCTAACAACAAAGATAGATATAGACGTAGATGTGAGATAAAAATCTCACCTTTGAACCCAAATTAATGAAGAAGATGCTATGAAGCAATGGCAAGAACAATCACTCTTCAATTCCTACTCAACAAGCTTGAATCTAAGCTTAAAAGAGAAACATTCCCTAAATTAGGTTTAGGAAATTTCTGAAATTGAATGGAGAAAGAGTTGGAGAAGATGAAGGAGATGCTTACCAAGGGGTTCTCTTTGATTTTGGAGCAAGAACTTGAGCTAGCAAGAGGTGCTAGGGCTTGGAGTTTTAATTTCCACTCCTCTCCACCATTAATGCTAAGAAAACTGAAAAGAGAAAGAAGTGAGGGAGAATGGGGAGAGTGGTTCAGTTTTGGAGTATAAGTTAAAACATAGGGCTGAGCCCAAAACCAAACCCAAAGTGAAAAGTAGCAAAAATCAACTTTCTCCAAACATATCGAAGCTTATACTCAAAAAGGTCGCAAACGTCATTTTGAACTCAATGGAGGTGGTCTTGAGTCCTAATTCGACCGTATGCAAAAAGTAGGTTTTCGGACCAAAATCCGACGAACGATAAAATATTTAAATAAAATATTTAAATATAAAATCGATAAATATGCGGGTTATTACAAATATTGTTTGAATCAAATAACCTTACGTAATTTATTTTTAAAATCACTTTAAATATTATATTTTAAAGTGGTCATATTCTGGGTCGTTAGACCTAGACTACTCCTAAGTTATGGTTTCCTAATCAAATCCAGTAGTAATAATATTCCACCAGAATAGACCAGCTCCCTGCTGCTGCCTCGAAGCCAGTCTCCTCTTCTACGCATCATTCAATACTAAGGAAGCAAAAGTTCTCTCGTAATGTGGTAGCCAATTTTTCACCTTAATCACATCTTCAGTACCAATAGATGGCTTCCCTCCAAGCCCGATGTAGTCTCTACTCCAGTTGGCATACTGATTGACCATTGGAACTTCCTGAGCTCCACCTTCAGCAGAACTACCTCCGACAACTCCAGCTGCTATTCTAGCTTGCATCATGTTTACAAAGAACTGATGCATTGCTCCCATGTCCATTTGGGGAACTCCTGCACTCACAGTTTCAGCTTGAGCCAGACCAGGTCCTCTTTTAGTGTTTGATCGGGCATTTCCATTAGTGGTGATGCTATCTCCTCTATAATTTACTCTGCCTCTACTTCCTTCCATATCTGTATTCAAACCTATGAGATATGGATGAATAGCCTAACTAAGATAGGAGTCTAGAGAGATAGCGTATACTTACATATATAAGAAATACAAGTACATTACTATAGCATTATCCGTACCCCAATCTTAACGCTAATTACTATGTATTATGTTTTCAAAATCATTTTTAATTAAAGTATTTCATAAACCATGCTCTGATCCCAAGCTGTAACATCCCCTATCTAGGGGCCCAAAACTAAGCGCTACAGATGCTGTAGCTATCTACAGTATTAGCTTTCGGTGACTCAATACGGCTATGTTAATGGTATTAATAACATCTAAAGCACTTGAATATGAAACAAAAAATAAATTTCAGAAACAACTTTTACTTCGCTACATTTGAAAACCAATTATTTCACATTCACAACACATAATCTCAAATCGTTTCCAAGCAGAATCAATTATAAATATTATAAAATACGCCAGGAGCGGTATATGAAGATACCTCCTTGGTTGATCAAAGTCATATGGTCATAATAGACCTAATATGAAACCACATTGCGAAATATCCATCAAAATATAACAAGAAATGCAACTCCTAAATAGCTATCTATTTGCCGCCTGCATGCCTCAGGTAGCTTAATCGTCACCTATAAAAACCCTAAAAAGAACTTAACACCTTAGACTATTTAAATTGATTTCGAGCACCCCAGAGTTTAAGGGGAAAACACAAACTTCAAGTCATACATAAAGCCTGATGTGAATAATATTATACATCCTGGGATAATTATGTTAGGTGAGACCACGCCACTTAGCGGAACAGGCTTACCCTCACTAACATCCTTTTAAAATATATCTTTGCAAAACCTTTCATAAAACCATATACTGTGCAACTGCATCCACAATGGTTAAATAGTGTAAAGCAATCATTATGTAAACATACTTAAATGTAAGGAAATAATGAACTATCCATTCAAACACATAGGTTTTGTTTTGAATTTTTTTTAACCATTGGCTGACTCGAGCCTACTAAACAATACAATCAAAATTAACCTAGCATCTATTTGATATTCTTCTTGCAGATTATCCATCCTTAAGTATCTGTTAAACATTTCCTACCCGGATGGTCTATCCTTAACTATCTGTTAAATACTTCACTTCTAGATGGTCTGTCCCTAACTTAATCATCTCCCTGGGGTACCCGATCTTAATGGTTTTTCGGGCTCATCAATTACATATCTTTATACAAACTTATATTCCTTTTGGTGTGTGATCATAAATTTAGTCTACTTGTAACAAATCCCTACACACTAGAATTTTGGACAAGCAATTAGCTGGGGATATTAGATAATGTATTGGGCGCGATCATATACTAGTTCCATCTGGTATTCTACTATCTGAGTCATTTTCACTTAAGGATTGTAACGACCTAGATTTTCTATCGTTTAATTTTGAATATTTAAATTGTTTTAATTATTGAACTTGGAATTTTAATTTAGTTAATAAATTTTTAAAAATCAAATTTCAAGCGAATTCGCAAATTTTTGAAATCGTCAATTGAATTGATGCGTTAAAATAGCGACCGAAGGCACGGTCTCGGAATTTGACGAAACCATTTCCATTAGGTCCGTAATAATGTATTTATTGGATTTCAAATTTCGTAGTGTTTGGAGTTATCGTTTGTCCTTTAGGTATATAAACGCGTTAAATTAATATCGAAAATTTAGTACAATAATTGAGTCCAAAAAGCTATCTTCTCCAGACGATCGAATTTGGACTTGAAAACTATTCCATTGCATTCGGAATAGGGGTATAACATTATGAAATCCTAGCGGCACGCGGAGTTCAAAACAAATATTTAGATATTTGGAAAATTAATATATTTTTTATTTTCAAAAAGTCACTTTAGCCGTAAATGTAGTCAAAATCTATCTCGTCGTTGCAACCTAGGATTATGACCATTACCTCTTCTACACGCCACACCTCTCCATTTTAAATTTGCGTTACCTCCTTCTTCCTTTCCAGTCCGAAGCACGACAAAAAGAAAAAAAATTAAAAAAAATATCAAAATCACGGCTACTTTTCCCTTCTACCTCTGAAAGGCAGCGACTCATAATCAATTCAAAAAAAAGAAACAAGTTCGAAATTGATTTGCGATAAAAAAATATGCCGCAAACGAATTCGCGAACTCCTAACATGCATGAGGCACTGGAGGAAGGGGTGTGCGCAAGGATGGGGTGCGGCAGTTGCTCAAAAATGGTCGTGGAGCTCTTTTCACTAGGGCTAGCAATTGGAGAAGGTATTGGGTGAAGTCGCAGCTACCTAGTGACGCGAGCGATCTGTGATTTGCAGTGAGGTTGAGGGTCGTGTTCTTCTTGGTTCTTACGATGATGGCTTGCGATCGTGAATTGGTGTAGGGTCCGACCAATTAATGGCGGTAACAAGGGATGTTGTGCATGATGATAGGAGTATGGGTTGCTTTCTCACACTTGAGAAGATGTCTGAGAGGTGAACGAAATTAAGTAAGGTAATTACCCTTTTTAATTACTGTAATTAATAAAAAAAATTACCAATATTAATAAAAGTCAAAGATTTATAAAATTCATATTGTTTAATGTGAGGTCTAAAATCACGAAAATCGATAACGTTGGATTCGGAGCTATGTAACCTGAATGAATGAAATTTATATTGGGACGGATTGCAACTATAAATCAAGTGAGAATTTCTCACTCTTTTGGATTGCCAAATTAAATTTAGATGTTTAAGTATAAATTATTCAATACTTGATTGGATTGATAAATTTATAATTATCTGTTAGATGATTATATTATATATATAGGAGTATATATATTAGTAGTTGGATTGATATTCCTGCATTTTTAGCGGACGAGACCCTATGTGCCCCCGCATAAAAGCGGATGACCTTATATACCGTGATATCCCCCTCGAAGTGGGATTGGTATATATTGTCTAACATCTGAAAACAGGTTTGAGGGATCCAATTAGATTCCTCAAACATATTTAATGTTTTTCATATATATAAAAATATATGATGTGATTGAATAATCTGCTGGATTATTGTGTGTTGAAATTTTTTAGATGTTATAATAGCATGGAAAATAAAATTGGTATATTAAATACCGTATATATACTATTTTGAATTTTTATGGAATTAAAAAGAGGTTCTTAATATAAAAACTTATATATCGAAATTTGGATTATTTAAAAGAGATTTATTTGAATAAGCAATAATTTTTTTATCGTACTATATAATAGAGGAAAGATATTTTATGTAGAGATTTTTAAATAAATTATATAAAGGAATTTAAAGGCTGTACTTTAAAATGGCATTCGAAAAAGAATATAGAAAGAAGTTGAAATCGAAAAAAATAAATTGAATAAATAAATAGGATCTATAAGGAATTGAATTTATGAAAGGAAATTTTATAAATGAGATATTTTTTCTACTGGAACTCAAAGGAATTATAAAAAAATTATTAAACAATGTTTATAGAAAAGGAAATCGACATCAGATGATAAATTTGGAATATAAATTACAGGGAGAATTTATATATGGAAATAAGGTAAGACGAAAAATAGTGATACTAATTTTGAAGTAGAAATGAGTTAGGAGATCGAAATGGAAGCGATATGATGGAAAACGAGATGGATTATAAATTTAAAATGTGGTTATTGAGATTTGAAAATATATTTTTATTAATAAGTTAAGTTTTATTTTAAATAGGAAATTTTTTATTTTTTAAAATATGTAATTTTAAAGTTAGTTAGAATTGAATATTTCAGAAGCGAATTTTTCGAATACTTAATATATATTTTAATAAATCCCAAATTTTAAACCTTCTTTGAAAGGTGATGTATAAAGGATATTTCAATATTGTAGATAATTATTTGAACATGTTTTAAAATAAATTATTATTATTCTTTCAAATACTTATTACTATATATATAATTTTTAAATGTTTTAATTTTTTTATAATCTTCTCGGAAGTTTAGAAATGGGGTTATTCATTATATGGGATTTATAAGAAAATTCTTAAACGGAATTGGGAAGAAAAGTATGAAAATTTCTGAAGAAGTTAAATAAAATGTGAACTTCGAAAATGAAATAGAATCCATAAAAGATTTAGAAAGGGAATTGGAATTATAAGTAAGTATATTTGACTTTGGAAAAAATGAAGGGATTTAATAAAAGAGTTCCAAAACTTATAAAAATTCATTATGAGTGAGTTAACAAATTTACTAATAAATTTGTAAATAATTTTGAGAAAAAGAAATAGGAATGAATGAAATACTTACTAAGCGTTGAATATAAAATGACGTGGAAAAATATTCTAAGTATTGGGAAGGGGTGAAAATATTTTGTTGAAAATATAAGGACTTGAAAACTATTTTCAAATGTTGAAGTACTGGAAGTAATGTCCTATATAGATATTTTGAAATAAATTTTGGAAAGGTTTGAAATAAAACTCGATGTCTATTTTTGGATGTGTATTGATAGTTAAATAACTGGCTATCAGTTTGGCCAATTTCGTTAATCATTTCGAAGTGGCGGGATCGAATTTAATTATCCGAAAACCACTTCGGTCCGGTTTGAACATTACAAATGAATACCATGAAGATGATGAAGATGGTTATTTGGTTTGTCCAGACCCAGGACAAATTGTATGGACGAATGCTATCGGAACAACGTCATTGGAGGACAATGAGCATTCTATGTGAAATTATTCTTGAAAAGTAATCGTAAACTCTAGCCTCATCAACCAGAATGGCTAAAAATCAAGGGCCTGCAGCAAGGCTATGTGGGTCATACGTAATTAGGATATGTTTTAACCATTCTAGATAACCTCGGATATATTATATTGTGTGGATATGGTGCATGCGGAAAAGCTCTTAGTAAGGGTGGGAACACCTAGGGTATTCAGTTTTATCCAGGTTAGGGATGAGGCCGGTGTTGTGTTGTAAGGGATCCCGGCAAGGTCCTCGGTACATGCTTCTATAAGTGTATTGTGGTAGGTGGTAACCCAGTGCGTAGTCATTGTATGGAATCCATTCTCCAATAAGCGCCGTACGGTTTTGATTGTGCCCAACTATGTTGGAACGTAAGATGCAAGCATTTTAGCTTTTTTCTATTTACTTGGCTTAGACACTATTATAATATCATACGATTTTGACAAAAATGTGTTGGTTACTTTAAGGTAAAAAACCCGCCTTGTTTATGTGTGGCGTGTTCTTACGAGATACCGTTGTTTTCAAAAGGATTTTGAAAAAGTTAACAATTCAATTAAGTGTGTTTTCTCACGCTGGTTTTTCAGACTTAGGCGGGTGCTATTTTAATTATAATGTTCGGGTCAGACCGAGTATTGCAGATTCAGGATTGGATGATATGGAGGTCTAGGAACGAGCTGGATTAGAGAGACGTAATTCCGTATTTGATTAATATTTTCCACTACAAGAGGAAAAGTTATTATAACTTTACAGATTGTTGTACTGATTATTTTACTCTAATGAATGTAAGTATTAAACAGTTACAGATTCTTTTGTAAAAATCTACTATTATATATATTATATTTTGATCCGCTATGATTGTGAGATTATGTGTTGTTATATTTCTTTTCTTCCATCTTTTTCTTCTTCACCCCTAATGAACTGGTCTTTCTGGCACATGATTGCTCGACATTCTATACAATGGACATATTGATATCGATTTTTGAGGGTCGAAACCCCGTCCGTTACATTTTGTAATAGAGCTGAAGGTTTAGCAAAACCCTGACTTTGGTGGGGATTACTCATTAGAGATAGGGTTAATAGCACCACAGAATAAGTTTGAGTGTATTAATAGATATGTGCGCATATTTGTTAAGAAATATAAAAATGTTTTACATTGTGTTGGTTGATTTATTGAGTGGCTTATGAAATTTGGTTGGCACAATCCGTACAATTGAACCGACAGGGGTTTTCAAAAATTTGGATAGAGCAAATCAACACAGTATTATTTTAAAAAGGGGCAAGTGAAATAATTTTACCCAAAAAAAATATATTTTGATAAAAAGAAATAAGTTTCTGCAAATTATTATATATAGTTGGAGTGTTTGGATGATAGTATTATAATCAAATAACATTATAAAATTGGAAATAGTTTATATAACCAAATTAGAATTTGTATATGTGTAAATTATATAAATAGAGTACAATTAAAATTGGATTCAAATAAGAATCTGGAAACTAAGATCCTGAGAAATTAGAAAAAAAGAAAATTTCAAGGTGGCGAGGAAAATAATAATAAGAGTATTATTTTTGAGAATATTTTCGAAGGAAACTTGTTTCAAAATAGATTTTGGAAGAGATATAACACTGAACTCACTTCAATCACTGGAAAATAATTCTAGTAATGGCTGCAGCAAAGCAGTATTCATTTTCGTGTTTTTAGTTGATAGATTGCTACCATGGTAATCTAATATGGAAATTTTGTGAAAAAAAATGCTTTTAAAAGTTTCGAAGAAATTGTTTTGGAAAAAAAAATCAATTTGATTTTTTGTAAGTTGAAGTAAATGGTTTGTTAAAACAGGTTGTATATATACATATAATTTCAAATGATTGAAATAAGAACCGGTGTTTGAATCTGAAATTTCTAATTAAAAGAGAAGTGAAATAAGAAGAGAATAGGTTTTGAATAAAATTTGGAAAATGAAAAATTTCAGTAAGAAATTAAATTTTAACTTGTGTAAGTTAAATAAATTGGATTTTTAGAATAAAATTCGTAGGAATTGGAATTTAACTTAAGTAAAAGTTAAGGAGAATAAATTAAATGAAGTGATAATAATGAAAAATGAAATGAATAAAATATAATGAATTAACTAAGTATAAAGTGCATATGAATGTGCAAGTTAATGGAATAAATAAATATAAGTAATGCAGTGTGGAATTATTTTTTGAAATTGGAGTTAAATTCTCACTTGATTAAATTGGACAAATTAAAAATAAAATTGTTGGAATGAAATTAATTTAAGAATGGATAAATTCTAAAATGGTTTGGAATATTGGTTAAAGGAAATGTAACGACCTGGAATTTTGGGCAATAACAATTTAATAATCTGTGTTAATAATTTAAATGGTTTGGTAATTTTTCTTTATAATTTTAATTTAAACTGATAAATTTATTCTTTTTAAGGTTAATAAATATTTAATTTGTTAATGGTGATCAATATCTTTTTAATAATTTAAAATTGATAAGATTTGTTTCTCTAAGCTTATAAATTTTTATTCTATTTATAATATATATAAAATTGATATATATTGTGTAACGACCCGGAAAATTTTAACAATTTTAATTGATTCTATAACGTATTTAATTGAATATTTGTGAAATCTTATAATAATTGAATTTTTAAATAAAATGTTTATATATTTAGAATACGTATATTTAAATATAGCAGATTGTAAATTTTCAAATAATTGTATGGAAGTTTATTTAATTGAGAAAACGTGTTGTCCAATTCAAGATATTAATTGCTTTAATTGATTTCTGAATCAGTGCGTAACGGTTTCTTCTTACTACCGTTAAAGATTTCTATTGCTTAATACTTTTCCAATCCAGGTAGACTTTTCCATTCGTAACCATTAATAAATTTGAGATCATCGACCTTGCTTTTATTATTCCTTGTAGTTTCGTGCACTGACTTTACCTTTCCCACTACCCATAACTTTCTCTATACGTTTGTTTTGCAATTGAAGCGTATATTTATATTTATGGTGGTGCGTTTATTATGGTCTCTCTTTATTTTTGTTTTTAACGCTTGAAAGAATCTCAAATGATCAAGCTAGTAGCATCTGTTTCTTCCCTCGCTTTCATAAGCCTATAATATATAAACCACTTGCTTATAGATCCGAACACAACTTTGTCATCAAATTTAATGTGCCTTCCTCTCCCTATTATTTCGGTTCCAACCTTCCTAGTAAATAGCTTTAATAAATTTTGGCTAAATCATAGCTACGGACTTTTCAAATTTCTTTCATTTTATATTTATTTCCAATTCCTTCATTTGCTTCAAAATTTTTAAACGTGCCTAATCATCTTAGCATGTATATATAATGTAAGCCTACCTTTCCTTGGAAAGCTATTGCTCACAAAATTTCCTGATTTCTTTCCTTTTATCCATTTTTATATCCTTGACTTTCAAAACTCATTATGTATTGTACAAACAAACAAAAATTTATTGCTTTAAGTGTATAGCTAAATCAACTATTGAGCGTTACAATTACCTTTTTTTTTCATTTCAATTTATTACTTAAATAACGTTTTGATGAATTAATGGAAAGCTTTACGTTTCTTTTGCTTCTGAAAACTTTATATTTATAGTGTACGTTTCTTTTGCATTTCAAAAATTTGAAACATGCTGCCCCATTTAAGCCATTAATTGTTTTAATTATTTTTCTTAATCAACATATAACCGTTGCTTTTTACTATTCTAGGATTTACATCCATACTTTAATCTCTGCTGCTCCATTTATTTCATTTGAAATCTAAATTTATTTACCATTCATTTATACGCCTCTTTCTCTTCCCTCTTTTACCTCTTCGTTTCCGTGTTTCTAGGAATATATATATATATATATATATATATATATATATATATAGCATAGATTGCATCTTCTTTTCTCTCTGTAGGCTATTCGTTGCCCTCAAATTAATATTAAAAGTGGAGAGAGCTTTGTAAATATTATATAAAGTCATATAGCACGTTCACATATCAGATGCAGACCTACCTTTATATTTAAGAAACTAGCATTTTCTTTGTTGCCTGAAGAATGCCCTTCGCCATGTCATGTTGCTTGAATCACGCATGCATTCTTCCTTTAAACATCGCCTGTTCTCATCTCCCCTCCATCTTTTCTTATTTCTTCCAAACCTGAGCATGAGCTCTCTCTTTTCCTTGGCCTGCCTCCTCCCCATGGCCGCATGCATTAGTTGGCAAAACATTTCCTCTCTGGTTTTTAAAAGTAAGTACGCATTTTATTTGATATAAGTCTATTTTATATATTAAGAACAGTATAGATTGTGCATAAGTTTTGTTTTATATGTTTACTGCAACTATGGGGATTTTGAATTCCCTAACAGTTGAACTTTAAAAATAATAATATATTTCATAATAGTATATATATATATGATAATTGTTATATTTATAAACGTGTATATAAATATTTAACTTCTGTTCATATATAAAGGTTAGTATATATTTGTACTGTATTATGTATATTATTTTAAGATTTTACGGTATATAGTTTTTGACTTTTGTTAGCATATAGTTATCATACGGCTTTTAGATACGTATGTTTTACTAACTAGTTGATAAGTTAAATATATATATATATATATATATACGCGTTTTTATTTTACTATTGATAGCTTACGGTATATATGGTATAAGTTTGGCAGCAATCTATTAATATACGTATTTTTGTATGTTTTATATATTTGGTTATAACAGTTTCAACTATAATAAAATATGTTATTTTATTAGCTTTCATATGTTAGATATATAAAATATAGTATTTCAATTTTCATTACTGTTTTGGTATATATATTATATAAAATTGGTGGATACAAGTTTGATAAGTCAATTTATAATATATATATTTTTATGATTGTTTTAGTATTTTAGAGTCCACCGTACTATATTTTATTTTATTTTCAACAATTTACATAAGTTATATTTAAATGTAGGTATATATATATAAATTTTCTATGATAGTTTTACAGTATAAGTTATATCAATATTTTATAATTTCAACAGTATATGCTTTCAAAAGTTTATTTCATGTCAGCCTTAAGGTTGTTTGCACTGACTGATATACGTTGGATTTTTTTTAAGGGATGTGTATTTTGATTTCAAGTATAGTCATATGTATAGTCATATACAAATTGGTAGAGGAAATGTTATATAGTATATATATGGTTATATTAATATGGTCGGTCTGCACACCTATGTATATATATTAACCGAGGCATGCATATTTTGTTGCATATTTTATAAACTGTGTCTGCATATGTTGGCTAGTTGTATATAAGCTCACTTATCCTATTTATCTTCCTTTATCCAATTCTGATTTGAATTCGTCTATTCCTATTATCAGCTCTGATCATTGAACCGTGTCCATCTAGCTTTGTTTTGGAATTCGGATCTGGATTTCATAACTCACTTCTTTTTCTCTAGCCTCGAAAGGTGAGAAATCACTCACGATTAACATTCTTTTATTTACTAAATTTGATTTCAATTGAGACGACAATTGAAATATGAGGCTATAGTTATTTAAATTGTTATATATGCTATTATCTGTAATTATTCACTTATGGGATATGACACCATATCCTATTTGTTTATATATTTATTTTGATGATATATGCATGTTGTTATTATTATTTACATATCTGTTATCACTCTGCAAGTTCCCTGTTAGTATAGAAATCACTATGGGTTGAAATGATACATACTCGAACAGACTTTAGAATAAGAGAAAATCGTTATGGGTTGAAATGATAAACCCAAGCGATTTTCATTTAATTGAATTGGGATTTCGGGTTGAAATGCTATCCACCCATATACATTTAGTGTACAGATTGAAATGATAAATATCCGTAACACTTGACCATATGATAAGAAATATATACAGACATCGTTGGTCCATATATATAAATATTTTGAAATTTAATTCATTGTTTTGGAAAGAAATATATGGTCTTATTAAATGTTAATCCTTAAATTTTTTTATATATAAAGGGTAATGATATATAATTTAATAATATTTAATTTAGTCAAAATTTGATTTAATACATAAATTATGCTAAATATTTATGTAAATTTTATTCCAAAAGTGTTCTGCAATTTACTAAGATTGGGAGATAAATGTGGGTTTATCTAAATGGTATTTAAATAAGGATTTATTCAATTAAATCAATTTGAAATTTTTGAATGGGAAATTTAAGGGTATGATTTTGTAACTGGATTTTTATTTAAGTGATTTAATGAATATTTCACGTTTAAATAAATTAAAGAAAATATTGAGTAAAATGTAATTTAAGGTTACTTAAATGATATTGTATCTAATGAGGGATTATTTTAAGACTAGATAATAATGAGGTTAAATCGAGATCTATATGAAACTATTAAATTGAACATTTAATTAAATATTAAAGCTTTGAACTATATTGGGATTTAAATGGTTTATTTTGAGATTCGGATATGTATTTGAAATCAGTATAGTTGAATTTATTATTTAGAAACTAAATTGATTAAAAAGTTAGTTTGTAACGTTGAGTACTTAAAGTTTTGAAATATATTGAACATAAAGGGTATTTTGTGATTTCAAATCCGAATTTGAGATCGATAAAATTGAAGTGGTTATTTTAGAAATTGAGTTGAATTTAAATTAATAAATTGAGATTGAAATAGATTTAAATGGTGTGGTCGGGTTGATGTTAAACGATTTGTTAAGTTGAGGGAATTGAAATTTCTTTACTGTACAAATTATTTAATATATAAAAATACTATTTACGAAGTATAGAGATATTTGTAGTGAAAATGATATTTGGTTTTGAAGTATAAATTAAGTTGAAAAGACTACGGTGTTATAGTGTATATTTCTATCTTTTAGATAGTTCCATGGACCCTTAGAGGATGGTTATCCCAAACATCCTCTAAGTTAATTATATTTCAGTTGATATTTCACTTGAGTTAGATTTATAGATATAAGAATGTTAATCCTGACTCGAGTGTTTTGTGTTTTGCTTTACACTCGGGTCAGACTGAGAGATACAACATTTGAGACTCATCTTCGAAGTTGGAGCTTTTCTTGAAGATCCAGCTATCATCCCTTCAGTCATCCAGTTGATTGGTTCAGAGAAGCCATCTGTTGCATTGGAGACTTCATGGCATTTGAACTATTCGGTTGTATTTTATTTCTAACTCTGAGGTATATAGTAGCTTCATGAACTACTATTCTTTATCTATTCCGCTGCATTGTATTACTCTGTGTAAGTGATCTATGATTGATTTATTTACTGTATATTTTAAGTTTTGCCAAATTTTATTAACAATTCGGTATTTTGAATTATTCAAGTCGGACATGTACGGTTTTATTGTCGATTTGAATGGTCCAAAATAGCGGGTCGTTACAGTTGGTATCAGAGCTTTGGCTCTAGGCAAAACTTATCATATATGGTAAATTTATTTACAGAATCACTTTTGTTCGAGTTGAATCTCTTCCTTTCTGACTCGATTTCCTTTGAATTTTGGAATGTCCCTCGGTTCCGAAATTCATTCTTGTCTCTCCCTAATTATATTCGTTCGATTCTGGAGTATCCCATAACTCCACTAAATGATTCGTAAAAGGGGGTGAAAACTCCTTTTCAATTGGCATTGATTCACTGAAGATTTTTTTGTATCATCGGTTTACGATGTTGTTGTATCTTGGTATGCCGAATTCTATCTTTGGCGATCGAATGTCGTTTTGTTTTGGAATTCCGCATTGATTATATTCCTGAAGTCACGGTTGACTCGGTTAAGGTCGCCCGCGATTTGTAGAAGTATATCCATCTTCTATTTTGTAATTTAATTATCTCGTCTTCGATCGAGTCTATCTTCGAATCAGGATTCTATTGATTGGAGTTCCGCTAATTTAAATCTCTATCTTTGTTTGAAACCCATTCTTTGAAAAATCGTTTATGTTTTATTTTTGAAATTATTTATACCAAAATTATTATTTTAATAACTATGATTTTATTCTATATATAAAAGTGAAAATGTTTTCGATAAGGATTATATACCTATATAAAAAGGTTTTGAAAGGATTTGAAATTTTGAAAAATTATAAGAAATTGATTTATATAAAATTTATTTATAACTGTAGAGTTAAATTTGAAATTCGAGAATTGAATTCCGGTATTTTGAAATTGGTTTTAAGATTTTGGAAGATATATAAAAATAATACGATTTAAAAGTATTTTTCGAATAAGAAATGTTTCTAATAAATTTTAATAATTTTGAATAAATTTCAAAGAAGTTTTCAAGAAAATAGAAGTCCAGAACTCACTTATGTCGCTGGAAAATAATTTCGGTGATGAGTGCACGCATCATCGACATTGATTTTCGAGTTTCAAAGTGGGGGAGAGGCCACTTTAATAGCTTCACTATGCAAGTGATTTTGTAAAACCTTTTTGATTACAAATTCCGAAGTATAATTTGATATTTTAGAAAGATATAGGTATATATTTTAAAACAATTTAAAATGAGACCGGTGTTCAGTCCTCGAGTTTCAGATTTAATAATTGGTTTATTGATTTATGTTGATTTTCAAATCTTGAATTTGGAAATTTGATTTCCCTAACTATTTTGAATGTTCGAACACTTCCAAATCGAGATTAAATTTTTAAAGCTAAGAAATTTCGAAGAGTACAAAATGTTTGATAAAGCATATATGTTTTGTTTTGTATGTTAAGTTTGAAACCTTTTGTTAGGTAAATGAATATGACTATTTTGAAATTATACTAATATGGAATTTAGTTTTAAATGTTTTGAAAAACTATTAGTTTTAAATAATGGTTTTCAGAAAGGAAATTTTGATATTTCAAATTAAAAAATAAATGCTTTAAAGGGTTTAAAGGGATAATTATAAATTTGGAAACCATTTGAGTATAATTAATTTTGAGAAAATGTTTGGTTTTGAAATTAAATTGAAATTAAAAACTAGTACTTATATTTTGATTTTGGAAATGAATTTGTTTGACTTGAATTATTTTTATTTGGAAACTGGGATAATTTTCTAAACCTATTATTTTGCGAACTTTGAAATTTAGATATTTAATCTGGAAGAAAATTTGTGAAATCATATATGATATTGAAATGATTTGAAATTGAGAACCTTATATTATTAAGCACTTGATTTGGGAGTGGTCGAACTTATATAAAATGGATTTGTATAAGTATAAAGATGATTTGAAATCTATTGATTTGAAAGGTACTCAATTTGGAAAGAGAATTTTATATAATCAAAGTCTATATAAGTATGTTTTGATATACTATTGATTTGGAAAGTATTCGATTTAGAAAGGAATCCTATATTTATGGACTTTATATAAGTACGATATTTGAAAGTATTTGGAAAGGTACTATATGATATATATTTTCGAAATAAAGATATGGAAAGTGCCTTCTACTTGATATCCGCCTTGTGGCCACATCATGGATTCATTCTATCGATATTATTCTCTCTGATTTTTGGTTTTTCGGATGTAATACTCGAGTGTTTCCCACCGTGGCGTAACCCATGGTTTTTTTTTCTTCTCTTGTGACTGCATAGCGCAACTGCCTGGCTGAGTCTTGCCTAGGGGTACGGATTGTTTCCTGGGGGATCCAGGCGTAACCATTGTGTATCCTGCAATCTGTGTAGGTCGCGAATAGTAGCGCAAGTGCCTGGCTAAGTCTTGCCTAGGGGTACGGATTGTTTCCTGGGGGATCCAGGCGTAACCATTGTGTATCCCACACTCTACTAGTCATCATGGCGCAACTCGCAGGGCTGAGAAAGCTTACGGATATGGATTGTTTCCTGGGAGACCCAGGCGTAACCATTGTGTATCTGCGAACCATGGTCGGACAAAGGTTTTGGTTTGGTTGTTTGTTTGGATTGTACTTTCCATATCTGTTTTTAAAAAGGTTTTTCAAGTATTTTCACTGGGTGTTGAAACAGGTCTACTAAGTACTTGAAGAATTCTAGCTTTGCGCCTGATCAACGCATGGCCAGAGTCTGCAAGAACGAGGATAAACTTGTTAAAACATCGAGTTATAAAAATATTTTCGAAAGAAAGATTTATTTCGATATAAACGTATTATTATAAAGGTATTTATTATAAAAGTATTTTTCCCAACAAAGAAATTTTGTATTAATATTTGAAATTAAAATTCTTATGGTTTGAAATAAATTATTCGTGCCCGATTCTATTCTTTTGAATCTACCTCATCTGCTCAGCTTCATTTTTCACCTATATTCCGTTTTCGGAATCTACCTTCCTTTCCTTTTTGAATAAATCTTTTAAATATTGCTTATTTGTATACTACATTGTTTTATATAAAATTTTAGTGTTATAAATATTTTTGAAGTTATAAATTAAATAAAACATCTTTAAAGAAAATGATTATTAATTTATTGATAATATTTGAAAGGTATCTTGAGATAAATTAAAATTTTCATAAATTTTGGATTTAATATTTTCAATAGTCTTTGTAAATAGAAGTAATAATGTAAATAATTGTTTGCAAAGGAGTTTGGGAAGTATTAAATATTAAAGAAAATTTAATTTCAAATGAAATTTTCAAATAAATATTTTAAATAAAATTTATATAGTTTTAAAATTTATTGTTTATCTTGGCTTTCAATCTATTTTTTTTCTGGTTGTTTTATTCTCCTACCTCCTTCCTTTTCGGGGACGAAAAGTTTTGAGTGGGGAGAGTGTAACGACCCAGAAAATTTTAACAATTTTAATTGATTCTATAAAGTATTTAATTGAATATTTGTGAAATCTTATAATAATTGAATTTTTAAATAAAATGTTTATATATTTAGAATATGTATATTTAAATATAGCAGATTGTAAATTTTCAAATAATTTTATGGAAGTTTATTTAATTGAGAAAATGTGTTGTCCAATTCAAGATATTAATTGCTTTAATTGATTTCTGAATCAGTGCGTAACGGTTTCTTTTTACTACCGTTAAAGATTTCTATTGCTTAATAATTTTCCAATCCAGGTAGACTTTTCCATTCGTAACCATTAATAAATTTGAGATCATCGACCTTGCTTTTATTATTCCTTGTAGTTTCGTGCACTGACTTTACCTTTCCCACTACCCATAATTTTCTCTATACGTTTCTTTTGCAATTGAAGCGTATATTTATATTTATGGTGGTGCGTTTATTCTGGTCTCTCTTTATTTTTGTTTTTAACGCTTGAAAGAATCTCAAATCATCAAGCTAGTAGCATCCGTTTCTTCCCTCGCTTTCATAAGGCCTATAATATATAAACCACTTGCTTATAGATTCGAACACAACTTTGTCATCAAATTTAATGTGACTTCCTCTCCCTATTATTTCGGTTCCAACCTTCCTAGTAAATGGCTTTAATAAATTTTGGCTAAATCATAGCTATGGACTTTTTAAATTTCTTTCATTTTATATTTATTTCCAATTCCTTCATTTGCTTCAAAATTTTTGAACGTGCCTAATCATCTCAGCATGTATATATAATGTAAGCCTACCTTTCCTTGGAAAGCTATTGCTCACAAAATTTCCTGATTTCTTTCCTTTTATCCATTTTTATATCCTTGACTTTCAAAACTCATTATGTGTTGTACAAACAAACAAAAATTTATTGCTTTAAGTGTATAGCTAAATCAACTATTGACCGTTACAATTACCTTTTTTTTCATTTCAATTTATTACTTAAATAACGTTTTGATGAATTAATGGATAGCTTTACGTTTCTTTTGCTTTTGAAAACTTTATATTTATAGTGTACGTTTCTTTTGCATTTCAAAAATTTGAAACATGCTGCCCCATTTAAGCCATTAATTGTTTTAATTATTTTTCTTAATCAACATATAACCGTTGCTTTTTATTATTCTAGGATTTACATCCATACTTTAATCTCTGCTGCTCCATTTATTTCATTTGAAATCTAAATTTATTTACCATTCATTTAAACGCCTCTTTCTCTTCCCTCTTTTACCTCTTCATTTCCGTGTTTCTAGGAATATATATATATATATATATATATATATATATATATATATATATAGTATAGCATAGATTGCATCTTCTTTTCTCTCTGTAGGCTATTCGTTTCCCTCAAATTAATATTAAAAGAGGAGAGAGCTTTGTAAATATTATATAAAGTCATATAGCACGTTCACATATCAGATGCAGACCTACCTTTATATTTAAGAAACTAGCATTTTCTCTGTTGCCTGAAGAATGCCCTTCGCCATGTCATGTTGCTTGAATCACGCATGCATTCTTCCTTTAAAAATCGCCTGTTCTCATATCCCCTCCATCTTTTCTTATTTCTTCCAAACCTGAGCATGAGCTCTCTCTTTTCCTTGGCCTGCCTCCTCCCCATGGCCGCATGCATTAGTTGGCAAAACATTTCCTCTCTGGTTTTTAAAAGTAAGTACACATTTTATTTGATATAAGTCTATTTTATATATTAAGAACAGTATAGATTGTGCATAAGTTTTGTTTTATATGTTTACTGCAACTATGGGGATTTTGAATTCCCTAACAGTTGAACTTTAAAAATAATAATATATTTCATAATAGTATATATATGATAATTGTTATATTTATAAACGTATATATAAATATTTAACTTCTGTTCATATATAAAGGTTAGTATATATTTATACTGTATTATGTATATTATTTTAAGATTTTACGGTATATAGTTTTTGACTTTTGTTAGCATATAGTTATCGTACGGCTTTTAGATACGTATGTTTTACAAACTAGTTGATAAGTTAAATATATATATATATATATATATATATATATATACGCGTTTTTATTTTACTATTGATAGCTTACGGTATATATGGTATAAGTTTGGCAGCAATCTATTAATATACGTATTTTTATATGTTTTATATATTTGGTTATAACAGTTTCAACTATAATAAAATATGTTATTTTATTAGCTTTCATATGTTAGATATATAAAATATAGTATTTCAATTTTCGTTACTGTTTTGGTATATATATTATATAAAATTGGTGGGTACAAGTTTGATAAGTCAATTTATAATATATATATATTTTTATGATTGTTTTAGTATTTTAGAGTCTACCGTACTATATTTTATTTTATTTTCAACAATTTACATAAGTTATATTTAAATGTATGTATATATATAAATTTTCTATGGTAGTTTTACAGTATAAGTTATATCAATATTTTATAATTTCAACAGTATATGCTTTCAAAAGTTTTTTTCATGTTAGCCTTAAGGTTGATGCACTGACTGATATACGTTGGATTTATTTTTCAAGGGATGTGTATTTTGAATTCAAGTATAGTCACATGTATAGTCATATACAAATTGTTAGAAGAAATGTTATATAGTATATATATGGTTATATTAATATGGTCGGTCTGCACACCTATGTATATATACTAACCGAGGCATGCATATTTTGTTGTATATTTTATAAACTGTGTCTGCATATGTTGGCTAGTTGTATATAAGCTCACTTATCCTATTTATCTTCCTTGATCCAATTCTGATTTGAATTCGTCTATTCCTATTATTAGCTCTGATCATTGAACCGTGTCCATCTAGCTTTGTTTTGGAATTCGGATCTGGATTTCATAACTCACTTCTTTTTCTCTGGCCTCGAAAGGTGAGAAATCACTCACGATTAACATTCTTTTATTTACTAAATTTGATTTCAATTGAGATGACAATTGAAATATGAGGCTGTAGTTATTTAAATTGTTATATCTGCTATTATCTGTAATTATTCACTTATGGGATATGACACCATACCTATTGTTTATATATTTATTTTGATGATATATGCCTGTTGTTATTATTATTTACATATCTGTTATCACTCTGCAAGTTCTCTGTTAGTATAGAAATCACTATGGGTTGAAATGATACATACCCGAACAGACTTTAGAATAGGAGAAAATCGTTATGGGTTGAAATGATAAACCCAAGCGATTTTCATTTAATTGAATTGGGATTATGGGTTGAAATGCTATCCACCCGTATACATTAATGTACAGATTGAAATGATAAATATCCGTAACACTTGACCATATGATAAGAAATATATACAGACATCGTTGGTCCATATATATAAATATTTTGAAATTTAATTCATTGTTTTGGAAAGAAATATATGGTCTTATTAAATGTTAATCCTTAAATTTTTTATATATAAAGGGTAATGATATATAGATTTAATAATATTTAATTTAGTCAAAATTTGATTTAATACATAAATTATGCTAAATATTTATGTAAATTTTATTCCAAAAGTGTTCTGCAATTTACTAAGATTGGGAGATAAATGTGGGTTTATCTAAATGGTATTTAAATAAGGATTTATTCAATTAAATCAATTTGAAATTTTTGAATGGGAAATTTAAGGGTATGATTTTGTAACTGGATTTTTATTTAAGTGATTTAATGAATATTTCACGTTTAAATAAATTAAAGAAAATATTGAGTAAAATGTAATTTAAGGTTACTTAAATGATATTGTATCTAATATGGGATTATTTTAAGACTAGATAATAATGAGGTTAAATCGAGATCTATATGGAACTATTAAATTGAACATTTAATTAAATATTAAAGCTTTGAACTATATTGGGATTTAAATGGTTTATTTTGAGATTCGGATATGTATTTGAAATCAGTATAGTTGAATTTATTATTTAGAAACTAAATTGATTAAAAAGTTAGTTTGAAACGTTGAATACTTAAAGTTTTGAAATATATTGAACATAAAGGGTATTTTTTGATTACAAATCCGAATTTGATATCGATAAAATTGAAGTGGTTATTTTAGAAATTGAGTTGAATTTAAATTAATAAATTGAGATTGAAATAGATTTAAATGGGGTGGTCGGGTTGATGTTAAACGATTTGTTAAGTTGAGGGAATTGAAATTTCTTTACTGTACAAATTATTTAATATATAAAAATACTATTTAGGAAGTATAGAGATATTTGAAGTGAAAATGATATTTGGTTTTGAAGTATAAATTAAGTTGAAAAGACTATGGTGTTATAGTGTATATTTCTATCTTTTAGATAGTTCCATGGACCCTTAGAGGATGGTTATCCCAAACATGCTCTAAGTTAATTATATTTCAGTTGATATTTCACTTGAGTTAGATTTATAGATATAAGAATGTTAATCCTGACTCGAGTGTTTTGTGTTTTGCTTTACGCTCGGGTCAGACTGAGAGATACAGCATTTGAGACTCATCTTCGAAGTTGGAGCTTTGCTTGAAGATCCAGCTATCTATCCCTTCAGTCATCCAGTTAATTGGTTCAGAGAAGCCATCTGTTGCATAAGAGACTTCATGGCATTTGAACTATTCGGTTGTATTTTATTTCTAACTCTGAGGTATATAGTAGCTTCATGAACTACTATTCTTTATCTATTCCGCTGCATTGTATTACTCTGTGTAAGTGATCTATGATTGATTTATTTACTGTATATTTTAAGTTTTGCCAAATTTTATTAACAAATCAGTATTTTGAATTATTCAAGTCGGACATGTACGGTTTTATTGTCGATTTGAATGGTCGAAAATAGCGGGTCGTTACATATTGTGAATAGAAGAGCTTTTGTTTTAAATTAAAGATTGAGTTTTCAAATTGTAACATATATGTATGTATATGTTATAGTTTGATATTGTTTTGAAAATTTAATTTAATCTATTAATAACTTATATATGAATATGGTAATTTCAAGCTTTGTTTTAATTTTCAAAAGTTAATTCAAAGATCAATTCATTTGTTTTCAAAATATAAGATAATTGTTTGTTTTTAAAATATCATAGTTTAAAAAGGATTTAAACAAGTTTTATTTTGTTCTCTTTTAAAATGTTTAAATTTTAAAATGGTTATAAATGCATATGTATAATGGTTTTAGATTTTTAAAATACAAAGAAATTATTTATATTAGTTTTGGAACATTTTCTTTTAAAGGTAAACTTATATATATACATATGTAAGTACTCATTTACAAAGTAAAATAAAATGTAAGTTTATATTTACATTTAAGTTAAATAAAAGTTTAAAAACACTTAAAGACATTTGTAACATGGTAAAGGATCTCTAAAACACATGTTAATCAATTAAGGGGTTAAGTGACAAGTGTCTTTATTTCAAAAAATTTACTCTCTTTAATTTTTAATAAATGTTTTTAAGAAGAAAATTTGTTTTTACAAACATTTTTATCTCTTTGTTTCATTTCTTTCACAAATTTATGGTAACCTGAAAACTTTTTAAAATCTGTAATTTCAAAATCTTGCAAAAGAATAAAACTTGAATTCAAATAAAGATCTTCAACTTCAATCTGCAACTCCAAAAGCTTCAACCTGCAATTAAGTTCAAACTGAAATTCATATGAAATCTGCAACCTTCATATTAAATCTGCATATTCAAATGAAGAATCAGTTTCAACAGCATCAAATTTTTAAGCATGCAAGGATTTCAAACATGCAAGTGTTTAACAGCAAAGTCTGGAAAATTTCAAAAGCAATAAAGCCTGTTCTGCTCTGCATACATATACAGGTGAGTAAATTGTTTTTTTTTGAAAACAGATAAGTTGAATTCTAATTTTTATTGCATGTGTTAATTTGAGATTTGATACTGGGGTTGCATGAAAATCATTCAGAATTTATAAGATTGAATTTACAGATATGCTTTTATATATGTGAAAGGATCTATGTTTTTATAAACTCTCTGTTCCTTGTTGTTTCAGACATGATCAATTTTCAAAATTCCAATCTCCCAATAAACATTATTATTTGCCTTTGATGATTAGATGGAAATTGTTTATTAATGTTTGAAGGTAATTTTAAAAATAGTTTGTGGAATTTTTAAATTACAAATAATTTTTAAATGGGAAACACAGTAAATACAATATATATATATATATATATATATATATGTCAAAATAAATCATCACAATTCAGTAATTTGAATTCAGGAACATATTAGAAATTGAAGATATTGATTTTAGGAAGTAAAATCAGGATTTTTGGTGAAGTGATTGTTGGGTTTTGCAGTAATGAGCAATATTGGGAATTTTGTAGATTTATGATGATATGTACATTAATTCGTTCTGATTTTTGAATCGAAGCTTGCTTGTAAGCTATAGATTTTGGGAAAAATGTCTAAGAATTTTTCTAATGGCAGAATTGTGTGATTTAGAATAAAGTAGGGTTTTAAAGCTTGTTT
Source organism: Allium cepa (assembly GCA_030765085.1). Taxonomy (NCBI): domain Eukaryota; kingdom Viridiplantae; phylum Streptophyta; class Magnoliopsida; order Asparagales; family Amaryllidaceae; genus Allium; species Allium cepa. The sequence continues at coordinate 375,577,753 of CM060942.1, read as the reverse complement.
TTCTAGGCTTTACTGATGAGATGTTTGCGACGCGAATAAAGGTTTGGGGGTGATCGCACATGGGGGAAAGTGGCGCTCAAGTCGTGGCGGTGCTATGGAGGGAACGGCAGGGTTCATGGACGAGGAGTTCGTCGGCGGTGGGTTTGGGTTTCTGTGACGTTGATTTCTACAGTTGGTTCGAATGGTCGTATTTCGACTCGTGTATTGATGGGTGGATCTGGGTTCACCCAAGTGCTCGCGAGAGGGTTTGGGACTGTGGAGGATGGTCGCAAATCAATAAGAAATCTTTATTTCATCTTTAAGAAATCTTTATTTAATTCATTTCACTGTATTAATTGTTCTTGACCCAAATCAATAAGAAATCTTTATTTCCTTAGGAATTAATTAAGTATTTTAATCACACAAGTCCATAATTATTTATATTAATTAACTTCTTATGAGTCACTTTTGATTAATTCATCTTTACTTACATCTTCGATTATATACATTAATATTTCCAATTATGTTTTGATTTGTCTAATTTGAATTAATTACCTTAATTCAATCCCAATATTTATCATTCTCGATTTATCTCAACATGAAATTAACTATTCTTCTACTTACTTTATTAATAAATCAGTTACTCCTTAATTAATTATCTTAATTAATCTCTTGACAAGTTTCATGAAGTAACTATTTTTTTTTTTACACTAAGTAATTATTTTTCACAACCTCAAATGATTATTGTGAATTATTCATACTTAGTTAATTAACTTACAACTTAATTTATTATTTATTCAAATCTTGAATTACTGAATTAAATAACCCCAAATCATTAATTAATTAAATTAATTAATTATCCATTTCAATTATCCTACTAATTTAATGTATCACAAATCATTAAGTCGTTAGTAACTTCTAAACGGAAATATTTTCTTGTTTATTGTTTTAAATTTAAAACAACTTAAAATTCCCGATACATTGAGTTAAACAACCATTAACTCGAGAACCATCCAATATCAAAATCACCCAATCTTCAATTCACAGTGCATCTCAAATAAATTAAATCATCCAATCAAGTATTTTAATTTAACCATTTAAACTCAAATAGAATCCAATAAAGTGAGATTTACTCACCTTTGCATTTATGTGCACATCCACTTCAACCTCGAGTTGATTCCTTGATTATTGACCTTGAATAATCATTTATATAGTTTATTAATAATTGGAATAATTAAATTATCAATTACCGTTTAAATAAAATATGATTTACCAATCATTTTGTCCGACCAATTTTCCAAATAAGTAATTGTTTCCTTTCTTTTTAAATCCATACACTAAAAATTAATTTATAGTTCTCAAAAGCCTAGCTTTATATATAAATATGCAACATGTTAAAATTTCCTTTCTAGCCGATATATACATATTGAATTTCAAAATAGAATTGTTTTGAATCCTACTACAAATTTATAATCTCATATATATATATATATATATATATATTAAATAAATTTAAGAATAACTACCTTACTGTAAATATTCTATTTCTATATATATATATTTTTTTCTTGTCTGCGTAAAAATTAAATGAATAAATGTTCAAGGAGGATACCTTACCGACTCGTGATCGAAATCTCCAGTGCCTCGCCTTGTTGTGTCGAATTCCTCACAACTTCGTGCACGCTGCACTCGACTTCACTGTCGACTTCGATTCCCTAGCTCAAACCCTAAACCCCTAACTCGATTGCCTCCACAATCCAGAACTGCACCAAAGGCCGCTCCACCCAAACGAACATCCACATGCGACGCCGTGGCTTCGGCCTCTCTTCCTCACCAGGGTTCGACGTCGCGACTTGCTTCCAGACCAATCGAAACCCAACCATGGTCACGACACCGTTGCTGCCTCCACTCGCGACTTCCACTCGCTCGTGACTTCCACTCGCTCCCCTCAGAGTCACTTCCCCTTTTCACGTTTCGTGTCCGCCCCTTTTTTCATAATACACGAATTTGATTTTGCGAATAAGGACAAGAGGGGGCTCGGTTTCCATTCTTTCTTTTTTTGAATGCTTCGGCCTCTCTATTTTTTTTTATTTGAGATGCGATCTGGTTTTTAGAATGAAGGGGGAGAACGGGAAAAAAAATAAAGGAGATGTAAGGCTTCTTCAACACGACATTGTGAAGGAAAAATATCTTGCTAATTTAATTAAGTTTTTCATTAACTTATATAAAACTTCAAAATGTTTTATCGATTTCTACTAAAATTTTCGAACTCCTCTTAATGAATGCCACGAGGCGATTTCAGGGTTCTACCCACGTTCCGAACGCAATGGAACGTGTTTCGGAAGCTAATTCGTTCATATACACGAGTTATAGAAGGAAACGATCAATTAAAAATTAAATCAATTAAAATAGTTCTAAGCGTTTTGAGCTTCCAGGGTCAAACGACAATTCTGATTGCTACGAAAATTAAAATCCGATAATAACTAACTATTATGAATCCAATGGAACTGGTTTCGTCGAATTCCGAGACAGTGCCTCGGAAGGCTATTTTTATATGTCAATTTAAACGATATATTATTAAAAGTGAACAAAACACTTCCAAACTCAATTTCAAAACTTTCACTACCTTCAGTGCTATCAATATAAATTTTATAAGCCTTCAAATTATTTTTAACAGGCTTAAAATTCTAGCTTCAACATTTTTCCCAAATCTTCAGTTTATAAAATTCAATAAAATTAATTATCAAGTAAATATTAATGTCTTGAATTAGAATTAAAATTAACTTTTAAATATTTAAAATCAATTAATTATTCCAATTGAAATTGTTAGAAATTCCGGGTTGTCACATATATATTGGTTCCGCTGTGTTTGATTGATATCTGTTTCTTGTATACTTGAGTTGTATAGTTAGACAGAAGTTTGTAACTGTCTATTATCTGTTGTTTAAGTTGTGTACTCTGATGTAATAAGATACTATGTAATATTTTATGTGGTATATTATATTTTATTCGTTCCGCTGTGAGTTCTCTGATGTTGTTGTCTTTCTTCTTTCTCTTTCTTTTCTTCTTCTATCCCTTTCTTTCTTCATCGGCAACGCGATTTCCTAGAGATAGGAAACCGGGTCGTCTCAGGAAATTGAAATTTAAATTAAATGAAATCGAATGGAATTATAAATAGAACTTGAATGGTAAAGCGATTTTATAACCATAAGATATGAATTATGAAGGAAATAAAAATTTAAGTGAAAATTGGGATTATGAATGAATAAATTTGAATAGCTTATAAAACTTGAAATTTATTGAATAAAAGTATACTTAAGCTATGAGTGATGTGAATCTTGAGTTAAAAATAGAATGTGAATAACTCGTGTGCAAAATTGTGGGGAATATGAAAGAAATAAGTGTGTAACTTATAAAAAATTGGAAAGTGGAATAGAAAACCAAAAATTAAAATGGTTTGATGTTTTAGAGGAAAAAATAAAAATCCAAACCCGGAGTATAAAATGAATTTGAATTCAAGTGGATTAAATAGAGTGATTTTTGAAATAAAAATTAGATATTGAATTATAAAATGGAAATGAACTAATTAGATAAATTGGTTGGTTAATTGAATATGGAAATGGAATTGAACTTGATTAAATATGTGGATTATTGACTGAAACTGAGATCGAATATAGAACTTGAGTAATAAATAGAATTTGGCTTATATATAAGCAGATTAAATAAATGTTGAATGTAATCAAGTAAAATGGAAGTTGATTGAAATAAAAATGGCTTCAGTTGTAAATAAATTGAATATGGCCTTGAAGGTTGTTTTAAATGAATTCGAGAATGAATTCAAGTATGAAATTTAAATTTGATATGGATATGATTGGATTGAATATGAATTTGAACAGAATCAAATATAAATTAATTTGGAATCAATTTTAAAATTGCTCTATACTGGAATGGTTTTTTTATTAAATAAATATCACCGAATTTGCATAGAAAAATTAGCATTTGTCGTAAATAGAAGTAAATGAAATCTTATAAAGTATTAGGATGTGAATAAATTGATTTACAAATCAATTTGGAATCGATATGAGTTTGTTTGGTGTAGATATGAATTGAATGCAAATAATTTTGTTGTACATCATTCGGATTAAATGAAATGGTATGAAAGTTGATTAAAAGCAATTAAATTAGAATCGGAACCTTATAATTGCTTACAATATATGTTTGGCATGTTGTTTATGAAGTTTATGTGTTTAAACTATTTAAATTAGGGAAATGTTATTGAACTTTCATATTTTGGTACTTACGTGGTTTAAATTGAGTAAGTACAGGTAATCGAAGGCTGTTGGACTATATTTTGGTTGCGTATTTTCTTATGAAGTAACTTGCCTTCTTAATAATGCTTAAAAATGCTAAAATAAGTTTTCGGATTAAATAAAGCAAAAATATAAAATATCGATATATATTTTGTTTTCTGATTATGTGGGTCAATGTATACATTTTTATCTCTCCTGTCAAATTGCAAAAGGACATCCATACAAGGGAGACTCTAGCAAATATTATGGAAATTTAGGGAGTTAGAAAAAAATTTGAAAAATTAGAAAAAAAATTGTTAGCTAAAAAGTTGATGTTCAAATTAAAATTGAAATCAGAAATTTCGGTTGAAAAATGGAAACTAAATGTTTGGATAGGACAAGGGTTTAGAAAAGTGTGTCAAGTTTAACTAAGTGGGTTTTGAATAAGTAAGGGGTTTGTAATAATTATTCCTATCCTAGCAATTTCAGGGACGAAATTCTTTTAAAGGGGAAGGAAAGTAATGACCCGGATTTTTTCGTCATTTATTTTGAATATTTAAATGGTTTTGATCGTTGAATTTGGAATTTTAATTTAGTTAATAAAATTTTAAAACTAAAATTTCAAGCGATTTCGATTTTTTTTGAAATCGTCAATTTAACTGACGTTAAAACAGCGATTAGGGCATAGTCTCGGTATTCGATGAAACCAGTTCCATTGGTTCCATTGGGCCATATGGTATATAAATGCGTTGAATTAATATCGAAAATTAGTATAATAATTCGTCCCAAATTGCTATATTCTCTATACGATCGAATTAGGACTCGAAACCTTTTCCATTGCATTCAAAGTAGGAGTATAACATTACGAACGCCTAGCAGCATGCCTCGACGGGATTTAAAAATAAATACCTGATATTCATAAATTTTATATATATTTGTTATTTTCAAAATGTCACTTCAGCCGTAAATTGAAGTCAAAATCTATCTCATCGCTGCAACTTAGGATCGTAACCATTACCTCTTCTACATGCCGCCCCTCTCCTTTTTAAATTTGCTTTACCTCCTTCTTCCTTTTGTGATATCCCGGAATTTTCGGCAATATCAATTTAATAATCTATATTTAAAATTAAATTGATTTGATTTGATAATTTTTCTTCATAAATTTGAATTGATTTAATAATCTTCTTTTAATAAATAGTTAAATGGTAGATTTTATCTTTTAAAAAGCTAATAAATTATTTTCTATTTATAATGTATATAAATTTTTATATATTGTAAATAGATTAGCTTTGTTTTAAATTTAATAAATAAAGGCATGTTTTCAAATTCTAATATTTTTGGTAATTTGGAAATTTGATTTTATTTAATATAAGCTTTTCAAAGCTATTTAACACCTATATGGTTTTAAATTGTTAAAGCAAGTTTAAATTGTTTAAACTGATTTTAGTTTAAATTTAAATTAATTAACAAAAAGGTTTATTTTGCTTTTTTTTAAAATATAGTTTGATGAAGTAAGCAATTTATAATAAAGAGATAATATCTTATATAAATTATTTAAAGTTGATAAATGAGTTATTTTTAAACAGTAATAATAATGTATTGTTTTTACAAATAGATTTTTATTTAAATGGAATTTGTTATTTCAAATTTAATTTGTATATATATAACTTGATTTTAAAATTTAATTTTAGAATTTGATTTGAATTTGAATTTAAAGTTTTGAAATTTAAAGTATATATTTTAAATTGTTTTGGATTTTAAGGTAAATGGATAAACATCTATGTATATATATAATTTGTTTTATTTCCTTTAAAATTATCTACATATATAAATATATATTTATTTACTAATTAAGCATAATCTTATATTAACATTTAACTAAATACTAATTAATTTAAGAGACGTGTGTTAGGTGTTAAGCAAATCAATATGACAAATGTTAAATTATAGGACAAGTGGCATTTCAAGATTTAGCTTTTTCTCTTATTTTTATTTTTAAAGTTTTTCAGCTTATATAAACATTTCCTTCTTCCCTTCCATTCTTTTTCTTTTCTAAATCTAAAGCTAAGGGTAGATCATAGAACACTCCATAAACAAATCAGCAATTGTTTTAAAAACCAATAGTTCATTTTCAAATCAAAATGTAAACCCTGTAAATCACTTCCCTGTAATACATTTTCAAGTTCACAGCAAATCTCTGTAACCAAGTTTGCAAAGCTTTTCATCAATCTATAAAATAAATCCTCAAATCCAGAAATCCATCTGAAATTCCTGAAACCATTTTCAAATTGAAATCAAACCCCTGTAACCATCTTGAAAAATGCATAGCAGAATCCCTGTAACATTTTCAAGCATGCAAGTCTGTGCATTTTATTTTCCTCAATCTAGAAGCATATTCAAAGTAAATCTGCAAATTGATATTGCATGCAAACCTACACATTTTCAAACAAAAGCAACTGCCTTTTTCCAAAATAAGCAAGTTAGTTCCGAAGCATTCAAGTGCAAGTTTTTAAAGATTCAAAAGGATTTTCAAAGCTGTTTTTAAATAAATCTGGGAGGCTCTGTCTTCTTTTATCTGGTGAGTAACTTTTAAAAATTTAAAGTAAATTTGGTTGCATGCTAGTATGATTGAAATGAATATGTATTGCATGTATATATAAGTGAATTTATGATGTGAATATTTATAGTGTGCATGCTGTGTATATATGCTCTGTTCATGCTATGTTTTTCCCAGGCTCAAAATTTTATTTAAAATCCTTACCACTTGATCTAGTTTCTGATAGGATTTGATTTATAAACAAATGTTGTTTGATTTAACATAGATTAATGTTTAAAAACTTAATTAAGACAAAATATAGCCTGAGCGTCTCTGTATAATTAAAAAAATCAGTGCATGTTAAATAATGTGAAAATATAAAAGTTGTACTTTATAAATTCGGTATTATAAATTGAATACATAAACAAAATCATGATTTTTAACACTAAAATCAAGATTTTTAGACATAAGAATTAGTTGCAGTTCTTGTTTGAACTAGAAATAGAAATCTGGGATTTTCTGGTGATCCAAAGGGTTGGAGAGGTCGGGATCTTGGGTGATGATGGAGGAGTGATTGTAGTTAACGGGAAAAATACTTGATGGTGATTCAATTCATCGAGGAAGTTGCAGCAGTGGAATCTTTTCTGGAACCCTAGTTTAACTAGGTCAGGTAGTTCGATCAACCATGGTTTATAAGTGGATCGAGAGCTTCAAGATTTTGGGTGACGATAGCTTGGTCGTAGATGTAGTCTTGGCCGGAGTAGCAGATTTTCAGGTGATCGGAGTTTTATGGTCCAGGCATTGCCAGGTTTGGGTGTAGTGATGGTTCATTTGTTCCACGTTTGAATGTGACATCTTGAATTCGATTTCGAGATTTGGAGGTCAATCGAATGATCGAGTTAGGGTATTTGAGTGGTTATTGTGGTGGGGAGATCATCGCAGATGATCTAAGTAAACCAGCGCCACCGTGCATGTGCACGGTGCACTGTGTTCTGGTGAACTTTGGTTCTGATGTGTACTCGAGTTAATGAATGTGTTGACTTGAAGTAAGTAGATGTTTTGCTCGGAGCAGTTGGGTTTTAGACTCGAAGCAGAATGATGGTGGCTCGGGTTAATAAATATGTTATAGGTTTTAATGGAAAAACGTGTAGTGTTTTATTTTAAAATTTTCAACTGAAGTTTAAAAAAAATGAAAAGCAAAGTTTTAAGCAAGTTTAAATCTAAGTTTGAATTTGGAATTCAAATTTTGTTTGAATCTCAGTTTTAAAAATAAAGTAAAGCTTTTAAATTTAAATTGTTTTAACAATTTTAAAATGGGTAAATGGTTTGAATTTTAAAAATGAAGTTTTAAAATGTAAGTAAGTTTTTAAGTTAAGTTTAAATCTGGAATCAAAGTTTAACCTGTATTCCAGCTTTGAAATGAAAGAAAGTTTTTTTTTGGAAATTTAATTTTTTTTAAACAACTTTGAATGTTTAAAGTGTATTTTAAATTAATTTGAATTTAAAATGAGTTTGGTTTCAAATTCTTTTAAACTACTTTTATAAAATGAGTATTTCCTTAACATAAGATTTTAAAAAAAGGTTTTTAAATTGTTTTAAACTTTGTTTAAGTGAAATTCGTATCCATTTTAAATCTTAAATTTAAAATGAAATTTGAAAGTAAATTGTTTTAAAATGTTTGTTAATGATAATTTGATCATTAATAAGAAAAATGTTTCTATCTTTTAATAAATGAAGATTTAATGATTTGTAATTCATTAAATTACTAAGGTAATTAAAATGGATAATTTAATTTATTAATTAATGATTTGGATTAATTAAATAAGTACTTAAAGGTTTAAATTAATTAATTAAGGTTTAAGTTAATTAATTAGGAATAATTAATTTGTAATTAAGGATTATTAATTAGAATATTAATTAATGATAAAGAATTAATTAATGAAGTAATTAAGAATTAATTGAGTTATAGTTAACACTTTTAATTAATGGATTATTAAGATTAATTAATTTGAAATTAGTAATGGTTAATGTATGTTTAATTACTTAAGAAAAGTAATTAAAGAATTGTTAATAGTTAATGAAGGTTATTAACTTGAGATTATTTAATAATTAATTAATGTGATTAATTTTTAATAATTAATTAGATTAATTAATTAATGATAATCATTTGTGAAATTGTTTAAGTATAATTACTTAATGAAAGTTATTAAGGAATTAATTACTTAATGTAATTAATTGAGTTTAATGTGATTAGTTTAAACTAATTAATTAATTTTAATTAATTTAATCACTGGATGATTTGATAAATAATTACTTAATGTAATTAATTAATTATAATTACTTAGAGAAGTAATTAATGGATAATTACTGGATGTAACTAATGAAAGATGATTTAAAATGAAAGTAATTTGAGTATAATTACTTGGTGTAATTAATCAAGGGATTAATTAAGAAATTAATTAAGGAGTAATTAATTTATTTAAGAAGTAACTAAGGGTAGTTAATTATTGAATGCGATTAATCAAAAGTGATTAATAATTATGGTTTGATTAAGATTAATTACTCAACGTAATCAATTTAAATAAAGTAATTAATTAAAATGTAAATAGGGATCATTAATTAATATAATTAATGATGAAATTAAAGGTTGATTAATTAAGATTAATTAATCATTAATAAGTGATTAAAGAGTAATTAATTAATGTAATTAATTAAGGATTAATGTAATTAGTTATAGTTAATTAATTAATGAAGTAATTAAAGGTTAATTACTATAAATGGTTAAGAATAATTAATTTATGAAATTAATTAAAGGCTAATTACTTGAATGTAAGGACAGTTAATTAAGGGTGATTAATTAAGATGGAAATTAGAAGATAATTAATTATTGATTTGTAATTAATTAAATGGTTATGTAAGCAAGATTTATGTGATGTAAGTAACTAATTTAATTCACTTTAAATTAATTAGAGATGAAGTAATTAATTTAATTCATTTTAAATTAATTATTGTATGATTAATCCTTGTTTATGTATGGATTGATGATATTGATTGCCTTGAATGGTTTGAAATCTCAGATATGAGATAAGTAACGCTGTGTGATATGGATGCGTTGGTTGAAGTGTAAAGATAATATGAATTATCTATTTGTGATGATAATACGGATTATCTATTTGTGATGATAATATGGATTATCTGGTTGTGATGATAATGTTGATTATCTATTGTGATATGTGAATTATCTACCTGTCTGCATATAGATAAAAGAATTGAATTGTTTTAAACTTTAAAACATCATGGGCTTAAAAGATACATTTTGGATTTCGATGAGTCCTCGATCGGATTTCCAGATTTGGATATCCGAAAACCACGTCGATCAAAATTAACGATAGGCCATGAATCTCAAGTGAAGAGTGAGGACTCGAGGTGTAAGGATTATTCATCGTTAAAACTCCAAGGGTGATTCCAATACGAGTTTAACGGGGTAGTACTTTCAGATTCGAGAAAAAGATTCAGAGTGCAAGGGTTATCATCGTTAACTCTGAGGATGATTCCAAAATGAGTGTAACGAGATAATGCCTTTGGTTTCGTTCGAACCCGGAATGCCTTTAGAACATCGTCAGGTGGATGATGAGCATTCTAAGAGATGTGTTCTCTAAAGGTAATCGTAGCCTCAAGCCTCATCAACCAGGAATGGCTAAAATAGAGGAGGTGCAGCAAGGCTAAGTGGGTCATGCCTAAGTGGGACGAAATTTTCCCCTGTTTAGAAGTCCCTTATTATTCGGCTGTGTGGGCGTTAGGAACGCGCGCCAACTGTGGGGTTGTCTTGTTCGGGACTGTCCAGTAAGGGATGGTTCCGGCCTTGTGTTGCAGAGGATTGGGAGTAATCCTCGGTAGGTGAGTGAGGCCCTATACTGTGACTGGCGATACCCCAGTAGCCCTGCCAATGTATGGAATCCAAAATCCAATAATTGCCATCGGATTTGATTGTATTACCCACTTTTGTGGCTAGTAGCTGGAATTTGATGAATGTAACAATTTCGGCTATTTTTTATTTACTTGAAAACCCTAGACCCTATTATAATATCACTCGATTTCCTATCAAATGTTTTGGTTAGCGTAAGGTAAAAACTTACCTATGTTTATGTGTGGGAATTCTTACGTGATACCTTTTTATTCAAAGGTTATTTAAAGTAAAGCAACCTTAACCTGTTACTCACACCAGATCCATGTCTGACCCAGAGTTTATCTTATGTTTTCTTAAACTCTAGGTTACTCAAATTTTTACGAGTAGGCAAGGGATTAAGGTTAGCTTTGATGAATTGTGGAGGAGCAATGGAGCAGGAGACTTCAGCATTGTAGATATTTATAGTGTTCCACTGTGTTTGGTATCTCTGTATTGTATTGAATTGTAATAACTAGACGGATGTTTATAACTGTCTAGTATGTGATGTATTATCTGTGTACCTCTGATAATGGTTGCATACTATGTAATACTTATGTTATTAATATAATTTATTCGTTCCGCTGTTGAGATTCTGATGTTGTTTCTTTCTATCTTCTCTATCTTTCCTCTTCTCTATCCCTTTCTTTCATAAAGATGATGCATCTTATTTTGGAGAATAAGGCGGGTCCTTACAGTTGGTATCAGAGCGCTAGGTTGAGTGAATACCTAGGCTTTGGAGTGTTTTCTTTCTTGAGAGAGCGTACTTGTAATTTTGATATATATATAGATACATATATATATACATATATATATACATATATATATACATATATATATATACATATATATATACATATATATATATACATATATATATATTTCTACCTATCTATTGGGTTACCTGTTCGGGTTTCCCAATATAAGTTATAAAGGTAGATGGGGTTGTGGTGTGTGTAACACGACTACCATTGGTTGGAGTTTGATGTTTGAGGTTGGAAGTGTATTTGTCGAGACTGTAGACCTAATACCGTCTCGAGTGAGCTTTGTAGTGGTGTAAGGATTTCATCGATCTTTGAAGGAAACCTGTTAAGGTTCTAATTACATCTTTGAGGTTTAGATGGGTAGATTTTGGATCTGTCGGCTGGACAGAAGCAAGTGATGATATCTTGGCAACCTCAGGAAATAATAGCTGTGTGATGAGATGCAGTGACTGTGGATGTCTCCGAAGATGTTTCTTTGGAACAAATTTAAGGAAGTATGTCTGCATGGGCGTTGTGGCTGAGTTCAGCAAGGTGTTTCTGTTTAGTTTGATGTCCAAGTTTCTCGAAGAGCTTTGGATTAGGAAGTCTTTGTCATCAGTGTCAGTAGTGCAGCTCGAGGTGTTCTATGTGTCGGCAGGAAGTCTTCTGGCTTAGAAGTTTTTCTAGAGGAGAAGTTCAGAAGCAGCAGAGTGGATCCATTTCTTCGATGGATTGGTTAGATGAGTATAAGTTATTCTGATTGGTAAAGAGAGAATAGTTTCTTTGGAAATTGGGCCAGGTTGATCGCAAAAGTGACTTGCGATGGTTGAATTTTCTCTTGCGTTACCATTTGCTTGGGATCGAGGCATCTCCAGAAATTGGAAGTTGTCAGAGGTTTGCCTTAGCATCTAAAGATTGAGTTTCCTTATCGGCTAGGATTCTAGGAATGATTCCAGTGGTTCAGCTAGTTGAAGGATGGTTCCTAGAGAGATGGGTTGGTGAAGTAGCTCAGGATTTCTTGATGTTTCTGAGTTTTTCTCTTATGGATCTTTTGGAACAAATTTTTGGAATGTGTTGTCTAGCTTGTGCTCGTGTTCATCATTAGCATTTTCATCTACTCCAGATCAGAGTTATGCAGCGGAAGCAGTTTGGGAGTGCATTTGTTTTGTCTTTTCCGGATAGGAGAAATAAGTTAAGTCTTCTGATGTTGGTGGATTAGAGTTTGTTCTTGGTTGCTGGTTGATCTTGGAGGATCATTGTGTTTGGTTGTTTTTAGTCCAGTTTGTTTCTAGAGGCATCAGCAAGGGTTGAGCTGATCAGGAAGGATGCAGGCAGCCTAGGATCGTCAGAAGAATTTTGTGGATAAGAGACGAAGGAATTTGGATTCCGAAGTCGGAGATTTGATTTTGGATAAGTTTTCTCCGATCAAGGGAGCTTTAAGATTGGGTAAGACTGGGAAGCTAGCTCCGAGGTATTTTGGATCTTTCTGTGTCCTTGTGAGGATGAGTGTTTGATCTGCAGGATTGAATTGCCAGTTTGGGAGATTGGAATTCAGTGAGTTTCACGTATCTCTAAGGGAGTACGTGCATGATCTATCTCTGGTTGTAGAACCAGCAGTTCGGAAGATTGGGTTGTTGAGTCAGACTTGAGTGTAGTCTGATATCCTGTTTGTTTTGTAAATCTGGATGAGTAGGAGCTCTTTAGCTTAGTAGTATAGATTGTTTGGATTCTGTAGAGCGAGTATCCCAGTATTTATACATGGGAAACATGAGGAAATTCTATCCAGAATTTTGTCTGGATAGTTAGATTTGTTTGATTGGATGAATTGGTTGCTATGGTTGTTAGCATATGATTGATATATGTTTGTGTTTTAAAATTAAAATCTTTAATGAGATTATTAAATTACCTTTGTTTTAAATTTCGAGGATGAAATTTTTTTAAGGGGAGAGGAGTGTGATATCCTGGAATTTTTGGCAATATCAACTTAATAGTCTATATTTAAAATTAAATTGATTTGATAATTTTTGTTAATAAGTTCGAATTGATTTAATAATCTTCTTTTAATAAATAGTTAATTGGTAGATTTTATCGTTTAAAAAGCTAATAAATTATTTTCTATTTATAATGTCTATATTTGTATATATTGTAAATAAATTAGCTTTGTTATAAATTTAATAAATAAAGGCATGTTTTCAAATTCTAATATTTTTGGTAATTTGGAAATTTGATTTTATTGAATATAAGCTTTTCAAAGCTATTTAGAAACTATATGGTTTTAAATTGTTAAAGTAAGTTTAAATTGTTTAAATTGATTTTAGTTCAAGTTTAAATTTAAATTAATTAACAAAAAGGTTTGTTTTGCTTTATTTTTAAATATAGTTTGATGAAGTAAGTAATTTATAATAAAGAGATAATATCTTATATAAATTATTTAAAGTTGATAAATGAGTTATTTTTAAACAATAATAATAATGTATTGTTTTTACAAATAGATTCTTATATAAATGGAATTTGTTATTTCAAATTTAATTTGTATATATATAACTTGATTTTAAAATTTAATGTTAGAATTTGATTTGAATTTGAATTTAAAGTTTTGAAATTCAAAGTATAGATTTTAAATTGTTTTGGATTTTAAAATAAATTTATAAACTTCTATGTATATATAATTTGTTTTATTTCTTTTAAAATTATCTACATATATAAATATATACTTATTTACTAATTAAGCATAATCTTATATTAACGTTTAACTAAATACTAATTAATTTAAGAGACATGTGTTAGTTGTTAAGCAAATCAATATGACAAATGTTAAATTATAGGACAAGTGGCATTTCAAGATTTAGCTTTTTCTCTTATTTTTATTTTTAAAGTATTTAAGCTTATATAAACATTTCCTTCTTCCCTTTCATTATTTTTCTTTTCTAAATCTAAAGCTAAGTGCAGATCTGAGAACACTCCACAAACAAATCAGCAATCATTTTCAAAACCAATAGTTCATTTTCAAATCAAAATGTAAACCCTGTATATCATTTCCCTGTAATACATTTTCAAGTTCAAAGCAAATCTCTGTAACCAAGTCTGCAAAGCTTTTCATCAATCTGTAAAATAACTCCTCAAATCCAGAAATCCATTTGAAATCCCTGGAACCATTTTCAAATTGAAATCAAACCCCTGTAACCATCTTCAAAAATGCATAGCAAAATCCCTGTAACATTTTCAAGCATGCAAGTTTGTGCATTTTATTTACTTCAATCTGGAAGCATATTCAAAGCAAATCTGGAAATTGCTATTGCATGCAAACCTGAACAATTTCAAACAAAAGCAACTGCATTTTTCCAAAATAAGAAAGTCAGTTCCAAAGCATTCAAGTGCAAGTTTTTAAAGATTCAAAAGGATTTTCAAAGCTGTTTTCAAATAAATCTGGGAGGCTCTATCTTCTTTTATCTGGTGAGTAACTTTTAAAAACTTAAAGTAAATTTGGTTGCATGCTAGTATGATTTAAATGAATATGTATCGCATGTATATATAAGTGAATTTCTGATGTGAATATTTAAAGTGTGCATGATGTGTATATGTGCTTTGTTCATGCTATGTTTTTCCCAGGCGCAAAATTTTATTTAAAATCCTTACCACTTGATCTAGTTTCTGATAGGATTTGATTTACAAACAAATGTTGTTTGATTTAACATAGATTAATGTTTAAAAACTTAATTAAGACAAAATATAGCCCGAGTGTCTCTGTAAAATTAAAAACATCAGTGCATGTTAAATAATGTGAAAATTTAAACGTTGTAATTTATAAATTCAGTATTATAAATTGAATACATAAACAAAATCATGATTTTTAACACTAAAATCAAGATTTTTAGAAATAAGAATTAGGTGCCGTTCTTGTTGAACTGGAAATAGTAATCTGGGATTTTCTGGTGATCCAAAGGGTTGGAGAGGTTGGGATCTTGGGTGATGATGGAGGAGTGATTGTAGTTGACGGGAAAAATACTTGATGGTTATGAAATTCATCGAGGAAGTTGCAGCAGTGGAATCTTTTCTGGAACCCTAGTTTAACTAGGCTAGGTAGTTCGATCAACCACAGTTTATACAGTGGATTGAGTGCTTCAAGATTTTGGGTGGTGATAGCTTGGTCGTAGACGAAGTCTTTGCCGAAGTAGCAGATTTTCTGGTGATTGGAGTTTTGTGGTTGAGGCGTTGCCAGGTTTGGGTGTAGTGATATTTAGTTGTTCCAGGTTTGCATGTGACATCTTGAATTCAATTTCGAGATTAGGAGGTCGATCGGATGATCGAGTTAGGGTGTTTGAGTGGTTTTTGAGGTGCGGAGGTCATCGCAGATGATCTAAGTCAACCAGCGCCACCGTGCATGTGCACGGTGCACTGTGTTATGGTGAACTTTGGTTCTGATGTGTACTCGAGTTAATGAATGTGTTGACCTGAAGTAAGTAGATGTTTTGCTCGGAGCAGTTGGGTTTTAGACTCGAAGTAGAATGATGGTGGCTTGGGTTAATAAATATGTTACAGGTTTTAATGGAAGAACCTGTAGTGTTTTATTTTTAAATTGTTTTAACAATTTTAAAATGGGTAAATGGTTTGAATTTTAAAAATGAAGTTTTAAAATGTAAGTAAGTTTTTAAGTTAAGTTTAAATCTGGAATCAAAATTTAACCTGTATTCCAGCTTTGAAATGAAAGAAAGTTTTTTTTTTTGGAAATTTAAATTGTTTTAAACAACTTTGAATGTTTAAAGTGTATTTTAAATTAATTTGAATTTAAAATGAGTTTGGTTTTAAGTTCTTTTAAACTTCTTTTATAAAATGAGTATTTCCTTAACATGAGTTTTTAAAAAAAGGTTTTTAAATTGTTTTAAACTTTGTTTAAGTGAAATTTGTATCCATTTTAAATCTTAAATTTAAAATGAAATTTGGAAGTAAAATTTGAAAGCAAATTGTTTTAAAATACTTTGTTAATGATAATTTGATCATTAACAAGAAAAATGTTTCTATATTTTAATAAATGAAGATTTAATGATTTGTAATTCATTAAATTATTAAGGTAATTAAAATGGATAATTTAATTTATTAATTAATGATTTGGATTAATTAAATAAGTAATTAAAGGTTTAAATTAATTAATTAAGGTTTAAGTTAACTAATTAGGAATAATTAATTTGTAATTAGGGATTATTAATTAGAATATTAATTAATGATTAAGAATTAAGTAACAAAGCAATTAAGAATTAATTAAATTACAGTTAACACTTAATGAATTAAATAATTAGAGGTTAATTAATGGATTATTAAGATTAATTAATTTGAAATTAAAAATGGTTAATGTTAGTTTAATTACTTAAGAAAAGTAACTAAACAATTGTTAATGGTTAATGAAGGTCATTAACTTGAGATTATTTAATAATTAATTAATGTGATTACTTTTTAATAATTAATTAGATTAATTAATTAATGATAATCATTTGTGAAATTATTTAAGTATAATTACTTAATGAAAGTAATTAAGGAATTAATTACTTAATGTAATTAATTGAGTTTAATGTGATTAGTTTAAATTAATTAATTAAGTTTAAATAATTTAATCACTGGATGATTTGATAACTAATTACTTAATGTAATTAATGAATTATAATTACTTAGTGCAATAATTAATTGATAATTACTAGATGTAATTAATGAAAGATGATGTAACGATCCGAAATTTTCGATCCAGAAAATTCCGGATAGTTAAGGAAAAGAAGAAAGAGAAAGAAGAAGAAACAGAAACTCAAACTCAGAATCTCACATTCGCTGTGGATAAAATATAATAGCAAATAATATAACAGTTTATAATGAAGACTGTATCAATACATTTACATTTTTACATCAGAGTTACAACAATTTCACAACACTGGTCAGTTTTAAACAACATGTCCTAGCTAAATGATAATATATATCACAGCGGATAAACACTCTATAAATTCCTGTCTTTCAGCTCCCCTCCTGAGCTCCAGAGCGTCCTTACCTGCAAATCTGTAATACTCGGTCTGACCCGAGCATTACGTCAAAGTAACATCCGGGTCAGGCTGGAAACCAGCGTGAGTAAACCCATCAAGCTTGGAATACGAAAGCATACAATTTATATAAAACCCGGGGTAACTTATATCAATTTACACTTCACAAGTTGTTATAGACATCAACCATTTCACACATCAATTTCTAAGTGCCAAAACTTAGATTTAAATGGTCCAATTTACTTAAATTATTCCATTACATCCTACTGATTTCACATATTAATCTGTAAGGAATCGAAGTGGTTTCCGGTATTTACTAATACCCGACTCCAGTCTCTTCGAATTCAATTCCATAATAACCCAAGTTATACAAGTTACAAAAAACCATTTAACCACAAATATGATGTCACCTCCTACATTGCAATTTACTATCGATAGATAACTACATTATCACCCTTTTAAATCAATCATCCCATACATAGCATCACATATCAGAGATATCCACTAATCTCTGGCATAAAATATTATCCAATCATTCATAAGCAGGATAAATCAGTTATACCATTCTTTTTATTAAACAGATTAAATTAATTACACCAATCATTCTAAATCCTGCTTATTTAACATTGATTAATCACAATCCCAATTGATTAATCATTCCTTAATCATCAATCTCAATTAATCATCCTTGACTAATTAACCTTTAATTACATTAAGTAATTTATCTTTAATTATCACACAGATTAATTAGCCTAACCATTCTCATTAATTATATTTGAATTAACCTCCTAAATCAATTAACAAAAATTTATTTCCCTGATCCTCAATAATTACTCTAATTAATTATTCTATATTTACTTACATTGATTAATTATCCCTTAATTAATCACATACAATAATTAACTAGCCCTTTAATTAATTCGCTTAATTAATTCCATACTTCTAGTTACACCAAATACTTACTTCTCGATTTCTTATATTAAATAGTTGTCATTAAATAATCACATTTGGTAATCTCCATTTATTTCCTTCCTTAATAAATGACATTAAGCAATTATCCTTTAATTACTTCCATACTCATTAATCAATTTCATTAAGTGATAAATTGTAATTAATCATCTTTATATTAATACTTTAATTACTTAATCACATTAACAAATCAATTCTTAAAATTGAATACTCAAATTCCTAAAATTTTATTAATTATCTAATGATTAAATTAATTGATTACTTCCTTAATTGATAACATTAATCAATTACCCTCCCTTAAAACATTAAATAGTTAATACTTTATTAAATTTCCTCATTTATTTTACCCTTGAAAAACATATAGGACTAACTCCTTATATAATTATCTAATTACCACAATTTGAACATTTACAACCTTTAAGAATATAATTAGTTAATTAATTTATTTAGAAATCAAACAAATCATATTTTCAAAATCATTTGATTTACAATAAACTAGATAAATATTTACCTGGAAACTTGTTGGATAGTTAATGTAAAATTTATTATCCAAATTTCTTCCAAACCAGGTCAAGATTTTAATTTTTTTTATTTACAAATTGATTCATATCCCCTTTAATTTAAAAACTTGTTAAATATTGACTTAACTACCCTAACCTGGCCCAATATCTTCATCGGCCCAAAACCCTTACTCTCTTTCCCTCAATTCTTTCCAGTATTCCTCTTCTTCCCACCTTCCTTACTTATCTTCCAGTCATCTTGTTTGATCAGAAACATGTACACCGGTGTACTCGTACACCGTGCACTCCTCAACGACGCCTTGGCCATCGAACTCTTCGCCGACCCTCCATACAAACCACACTCGACCCCTTCTCCATGTTCCACTGCCTGGAGCGCGACCAAAAACCTTAAAATAATATTCGAACCCCCCAACGCCCTATAACAAAAATTCTGTTCACCAAATTGTTCGATGTCACCATACCCGACGTCGACCATCCACGCAACTTCATCGGGAAGTGCGCCATCCAATCTTCTGGAAATGGGTTACAGATTTTTCTAGAAAATGAGTTACAGATTTTTCTGGAAATGGGTTACAGGTATTTCCTAGAAAATGAGTTACAAGCTTTGGTCTTTTGATTGGGAAAAATAATTTACAGGGTTGATTTTTTTTCTTCTGGAAATGGGTTACAGATTTTTCTCAGTTTTAATCTGAGATTTTCTTTGTTTCCTTTGTTTTAGAAATGAGATGAGAAAAAGAAAAAGAAAGGGAAGATGTATGCTTATATAATCTAACTTATGGTTTATTAAAAACCAAGAAAAGAAATAAATAAATCATGACACTTGTCATATACCACTTTTAACTATCTAACACATGTTATCAAGTGCACTTAAAAGATAACACATGTATTAGTTCATTATCATATATTTCTAAAATGAGTTAAAAAGCTTCTATATAAATTTTCCTAATCAATTTAGTGCATTTCTCAATTAATAAATGCTTTTGTAAATTTATAAAAATAAAACCTTTAAAAGAAATTTAAATATAAAATCGATCATATTTCAAGTAAAACCATATATAGTGTATTTAATTCATTTATCAATGCACATATAAAACTTTGTATTTGTTTACTACTTGAATAATACTTTCATAATTTATATAAATAAATTCTTTTAAGGAAAAACAATATAAAACAAATTATATCCTAATGAAAACTTTATTCTTATATTTTTATATCCAAACTATTCAAAGTAATTATTCTTTAAATTCAAATTTTAAATCCAAATATTCAAATTCAAATTCAATTTAAAACTTCAACTTAAGATTAACTCAAATAAATATTAATTTCAAATATATATTAATTTTAAACAAACACATTATTAAATTTATGTTGAAGATAATAAGTTTTGCCTATTTTAAATAACCCTATTAGGAGATTATTAAATAATTATTTTCCCAGATATGAATATTAATTTCTAGATTTATTAATATCATCCTTAAATGTGACGCCCCACCTCTATACCCACACTAGCCAAGAACACTACGGTGTAGTGCTGTCAACTAGCATGGAGAATAAGGCTGTTGAGGAGCGACCATCCATGTAATTGCTTATCACACGGTGGCTATAAATAATCTTCGAAAACAAACATAGAAATAATCATAGCACAAATCAGTCACAGATATCCATATCACAAAGGCGGAAGAAGATATGAATATATAACTAACACATGAAAGTGTACATCAGAGTAGTGGTCAGTAAGATCCACGATAATACAAAAGAATAGCAACACGTGCTATACAAAGGAATACAACTATGAGTCTATATCTCAAGTGTATACAACAAAAACTGCTAACCTAAACAGTTAGCCAAAAGTCAGAGTGATGAATCCCTGGGAAGAAGTCAAGCAAAAGAACCTGTAACATCTCGGTCTGACCCGAGTATTATTTAAGAAAATAATAAACGGGTCAGTCTAGCTATAAATATCAGATGACATGATATAACATAAAAGATATGGCATGAACATAAAATATCCATAACGACATACCACTATAAGTATGTAAATAATGATCAACAGAAGATCAATCAATAAGAGATAATCAATATCACAAGAATCTTCTCAAAGATTCGGAAAGGGCATCATACCCCAAACTTGTACTCATAACAAGTCAATGACATAAATTCTAGAAATCAATGCAAGAGTCCATAAATCATAGAAAAGAGAAAGAGGCCTATCACATGACGGTCCGAAGACCAAGGGAGCTACCCCACATGTGTGAATGGAATCACACAGATTAAGGTCCAGACTAACCAAAAAGCAAAAAGGTATGTGTGAGTGGAATCACACAAGTGGTGTCTAGTCTAACCTCGCAACAAGAGACATCACACAGTTGCTAGTCTAAATCATCAGAATGATCGTCATGATCAACGAGAAGTGTCAATTACACTAAGCTAGTAAATATAGAAGTTTAGCTTCATGTCCCATAACCACTTGCTTAACTTAAATATTTACGAACAAACTGTAAATCTTCACTAATAAAATTGTCACAAGAGGTTCAATCGAACAAGTCCAAGAATTAACCGACGAAGTGAACACAAGCATTTCATACCACTTGTTTTACTAAGTCGTTTAATTAGATTTCTCATCCGAGTGAGGTAAAGGTTTGTATATACTAATAGATTGGAAAACGGTTTAAGAAAAGAGCTTTGTTATTAAAAATAGAGTTGAAATTGTTTGTTAAAAGAGTTTTGATATTTACTACTAGTATTGAAAACTTTATATTATAAAGTGACAAAACACAGAAGCAATTGTAGAAACAATCAGTCACAAAAATCGCATACGGAGATGTGAAAAAAATCCAAGGAAATCAGCTCAATGTTTTTCAGATAAGATCCCCTACGGAGGAGGGGTCCAGGGGGGTGGCAACCCCCCCAAGGTGGGGGAGCGGGGGCAACGCCACCGCTTACGGGGTTCGACCTGCCCGGTCAGGTCGCGGGGGTCCAAAGGGCAGCGCCCCGTCCAAAACGGTACGACCTAGTGAAGACAAAATGAGGTCTAACGACCTAAGAGGAATAGGGTCGAGCGACCTAATGGTTGCGACCTAGGGGTCAAACGACCTAGTGGTGTTCGCGAGTTAGCAGAAGCGAGCGAACTAAGAGAGACGAGCGACTTAAGGAACCCGCGACCTAACATTTGAATAGGTCAAGCCACCTAAGTGGTCAGGCGACCTAAGGTCTTACGACCTAACGACCTACGGTCTAAACAAGGTCACGCGACCTAAAATGGTTAAGAGCCGTACGTGTTAACGAGTTAACGACTTAAGGGGGTCAACGACCTACGGGATATGGGTCACGCGACCTAACGGTTTACAAGGTCTTGCGACCTAAGGAGACAGGGTCTAGCGACCTACGACCTTGGTCAATACGACCTACGACCTACGACCTAAGGTCCATACGACCTAACTCCGAAGACGTTAGAAATGGCCAGAACGACCTACGACCTAGGGTCCATACGACCTACGACCTAATCCCGAACGACCTAACACCGAACAAGCATTTAGATGGCCCAGCGACCTATGGTGCTAACTTGCGAGCGACCCAAGGGTTAGGTCGCGAGCGACCTAACTCCGAGCACCAAAAATGGCCAGAACGACCTAAGTGCAGAAAATTCACCAAAACGCTAAAAATTGGAGTTTTTCGCCAATCCAATCCAAATCAAATGCTAATATGCATTCAAAAGTGATAGGGAATCATTCCCAACAGTCCAATATAGTTATAGGCTAGAATTGTGAGATAAAAATCTCACCTTTGCACTAAAATTTATGAAGATGAAGCTTGAAAGCAAGGAGAAGCAATCTAAAGCTTGAATCCAATATCTTCTACTTGAATTTGGAGTTGAATGTTGGATTTGCAATTGAATTTGTGCTTGGAGTTTTAATTTCCCATTCTCTTCACCATTAATGCCAAAGCTTGAGTTAGTTAGGAAATTTATGAAGAGTGAGGAGAAGGGGGTTGGATCTTGGGCTTAATAGGCTAAACTAACCCAAAGTCCAAAGCGGGAAAAGTTAGTGAAATTCCACTAACTCCAAACCTATCAATGTTTATACTTAAAAAGGTTGTAAACGGCATTTCGAACTCAATGGAAGTGGTCTCGAGTCCTAATTTGACCTTTTGCAAAAAGTAGCTTTTCGGACCAATATCCGATTGACGACAAAATATTTAAATAAAATATTTAAATATAAAATCGATAAATATGCGGGTTGTTACAGACTCCCCTTCTTAAAGAAATTGCGTCCTCGCAATATATAAGATGGAAATAACAAGTAACAACCATAAAAGCATATTAACACAAAAGAAATTTGAAACAGGAAGTACACCTCAAAGAGCAGGAGTAAGCAAGTTCGGATGTGTTCGCTCGATGAATTCTCTGGATTCCCAAGAGCAATCCTTAGGATTTGAGGACCATTGAACCTTCACAAGCGGAACATCTTTATTTCGAAGTCGTTTAACCTCCTAAGCTATAATTCAAATAGGATGCTGCTCATAAGTTAAATTCGGCGAAACTTCAATTTCTTCAACAACAGCAGGCTCAAGAATAGAATCGGAATCCCAAAGGCATTTCCATAATTGAGAAACGTGAAATACGTCATGCATAGCAGAAAACTGAGCCGGCAATGCAAGGCGATAAGCCATGGAACCAATACGTTCAGTGATAGGAAATGGCCCAATATATCGAGGCGCTAACTTCCCCGATCGACTGAAACGTACAACACCCTTCATAGGTGAAACACGAATAAAAACAGGATCGCCAATAGGAAATTCTAATTTCCTTCTTGGATTATCGGCATAGGATTTTTGTCTACTCTGGGCTTCTTTCATCCTATATCGAATAAGTTCAATCTTTTCCGTGGAATCTCGAATAAAGTCTGGACCTAAAACCAGCTTCTCACCGGCCTCAAGCCAACAAGAAGGAGATCGGCATGGCCTTCCGTAGAGTGCCTCGAAAGGTGCCATATCAATACTAGATTGGAAGCTATTATTATAGGAAAATTCAACAAGTGAAATATGATCTTCCCAACTTCCACCAAAATCAAGCACACAAGCACGAAGAAGATCTTCAAGAGTTTGATTCACACGCTCGGTTTGTCCATCAGACTGGGGGTGATACGCGGTGCTAAAATTAAGCTTCGTTCCTAAAGCTTTTTGAAGACTCTTCCAAAATCCACTAGTAAACAATGGATTATGATCGCTAACAATAAAAGTGGGAACTCCATGCAATTTTACAATTTCCTTGACAAATAGTTTGGCCAAAAGAGGAACGGTTCGGTTAGACCGAACCGGAATAAAATGGGCGGATTTAGTAAGTCTATCAACAATCACCCATAAGCTATCATGACCCGAACGAGAACGGGGAAGGCCATCTATAAAGTCCATGGAAATTTGATCCCACTTCCAAATTGGAATTTCTGAAGGTTGCAATAACCACCAGGCCTTTGATGTTCGACCTTGACAAGTTGGCAAGTCATGCAACACTTAACAAAGTTAGCAATATCAGATTTCATTCCCTCCCAATAATAAAGTCGCTTCATATCAGCGTACATTTTACTACTACCGGGATGAATGGTGAATTTAGAACGATGGGAATCTTCTAACATATCTTTACGAAGATCTCCAATATTTGGTACGATAAGTCTACCAAATTTTCGAATGTCGCCACGAGAATCAATATCAAAGTCTTTCAAACCTTCAATATCAATTTTATCCTTAACATTTTTGCCAAGAAGAGCCAATTCAGAATCTAGCCCTTGAGCTTCAAGAATGCGGTCTAAAAGAGAAGGATGAGCCTCAAGGCTACATAAAACAAGCGATGAGCATAAATCGGATACGCGCTCTCGAATCTCACAAGTGGATAAAATCTCGAGATCGTTCCATTCGGATATCATCATAGAAACAACTGCTTGTTGTTTACGGCTAAGAGCATCGGCGACACGATTACCCTTACCGGGGGTATAAAGAATATCAAGATCATAAGGTGCAAGAAACTCGAGCCAACGCTGTTGACGTAAATTAAGTTCTTTTTGAGAAAATAAATATTTCAGAGACTTATGATCCATATAAAGAATAAATTCCTCTCCCAACAGATAATGACGCCAAATCCGAATGGCGAAAACAATAGCCGCGAGTTCTAAATCATGTGTGGCATATCTAGTCTCGACCGCCTTTAATTGCGTAGAAGCATAAGCAATAACACGTTCTTTTTGCATACGAACGGCACCCAAACCAACGTGACTAGCATCAGTATAAACAACAAAATCTTGATTCCCCACAGGAATAACAAGAATAGGAGCATCGGAAAGGAGTTCTTTCAATTTCTGAAAAGAGGCTTCACATTTGTCCGACCAAATGTATTTAACACCCTTCTTAGTCAAGCCAGTAAGAGGCACGTCAATCTTAGAAAAGTCTTTAACAAAACGACGGTAATAGCCCGCCAATCCGAGAAAGCTACGGATTTCAGTCACACTCTCAGGTCTTTTCCAATCTTGAATCGCTTCAATCTTTGAAGGATCCACGGAAATTCCGGATTCGGAAATAATATGACCGAGAAACTTCACACGAGATTGCCAAAAGTGGCATTTAGAAAATTTCGCCTTTAATTGATTACTCCTAAGAGTTTCCAATACAATTCGAAGATGTTTTTCATGTTCCTCATCGGTTTTTGAATACACAAGAATATCATCAATGAATATGAGAACAAACCGATCGAGGAAATCTTTGAAAACTCGATTCATGAGGTCAACGAAATAAGCGGGAGCATTCGTTAACCCAAATGGCATAACAAGCCATTCATAAGATCCATATCGAGTACGGAATGATGTCAAAGGAATGTTATCCTCTGCGATGCGAAGCTGATGGAAACCGGTAGCCAAGTCCAATTGTGAAAAGACCTTAGCACCACTAAGCTGATCGAATAGATCATCAATCCGAGGTAAAGGATATTTATTTTTAATAGTCAGATCTTTAAGCTTGCGATAGTCAACGTAAAGCCTAAGCGTACCTTCGGATTTCTTCACGAAAATAGCCGAAGCTCCCCAAGGTGAGGAACTAGAGCGAATAAATTGCTTCGTCTCCAATTCGGATAATTGTTTACGCATCTCCTCATTTTCCTTATTGGACATGCGATAAGGAGGATGAGTAATAGGTTGAGCTCCAGAAACAAGATTAATTCTGAACTCAATTGCTCGTTTAGGTGGTAAACCTAAAACGGGCTCGAATATGTCGGAAAATTCACGAACAACGTGAATACGAGAAATAATATCATCTTCATCATCATCGTCGTCATCACGAGGATTTAAAGAATATAAAGATGCCACCAAACAGGATTCTGAATCTTTAAGATTAACAGAAATCTGTTTAACAGATAGTGGATGTCGGAGATGAATAGTCCGCTCAGGACATAGGATATGGGCTTGATAACGGTTAAGCCAATCCATTCCCAAAATTATTCCAAAGCCTAAGTAACGCATGACATGCAAATCGGCTAGGAAAGAAAAATCACATAAAATAATCTCCACATCTTTACAAAGCAAACTAAGAGTTGCGGATCCACCAACAGGATTCGCAATTTTTAAAGAAGTCATCAATGCAGTAACACTTAAGGAAAAAGTGTCTACCAGTTCCTTTGATATAAAAGAATGGGATGCACCCGTATCAAAGAGAACTCTAATATGTTGATCATGAAATAAAATAATACCATCAAGAATGGAATGAGAAATACCTTGGCCACGAGATGTGTTGCCAGGGGCTTGAGCCACATTCAACTTTCCTTCCTTCTTGCCTTTACGCTTGAGGCATTGATGTATGTAATGATCCGGGCTCTTACAATAGCGACAAGATTTGGGCTTAGAGCACTTATTCGCATAATGATCCCCAGACCCACAGTTGAAGCAACTCGCACCACTAGGAGAAGGAGACTTTGCCGCAGGGGTTGCCTGCTTACCCTTTTTGTTGGGATAAGGACCCTTGAATTTGTTTGGCCTCTTCTTGTTGTTGAAGTTTGGTTTAGCGCCTTCCACTTCAACATCATTCTCTCTATCAGCCTCTTCAAGACGAAGAGCGATATCGACGAGTTGATCAAATGCGACTTCTAGTTTCAGGAGTAGTGGCTTCTTAAGATTCTTATTTAAGCCATAAACGAACCTCTGGTTCTTCTTCAATGGGTTATTGATGTATTCAACCCCATATTTGGAAAGCGACTCGAAGGCTACGACGTAATCAGTCACAGAGGATTGACCTTGAACAAGGTCTATAAAACGTCGAGCCAAGGTTACTTTCCCAGCTTCTGGTACAAACTTTAACTCGAAGCGTCCCTGAAATTGCTCCCAGGTGAGATCCGCTTCATTAATTTCTAAAATAAGGAGTTCGTACCAGTCCAAAGCTCTCTCCTGGAGCATGCTGGAAGCCACCTGAACGCGGTGGAGATCGATAAGGTTCATGCGAGAAAAGATTCGATCGCATGATTTTAACCAAGCCTGCACCTCGATGATATTTTCCGAACCTTTGAAGGGCTTCCCACCCAAGTTGGTGTAATCGCTGCACAAGCGTGCAAATCCCGACTTTGGGTGAGTAGGTTCCGGGTTAGCTCCAGCTGCTTGAGCATTAGTTACTAAATCAAGAAGCTGTTGAGCAGTCATAAAAACTCCATCCGGGGGAGCAGCACTAGATGATCCAGTTCTGGGACGGCCTGGTCTAGATATTAACTTCCTTTAAGAAAGAAAAAAGAGAAGGAAGAAGGTTATTCACCAATGACATCAAGCAATCTTGATAGATAAAACAAGGAATCATAAAGGAAATAGGATGAATCGGTACGAAGACTCGAATTAATCCTATGGTATGACTCCTAAGATAGACCTAGGACGATGATCCTTGTTAAGTTATTCTACATTGTTCCGAAGTTTGGCTTTGATACCAAGCTGTGACGCCCCACCTCTATACCCACACTAGCCAAGAACACTACGGTGTAGTGCTGTCAACTAACATGGAGAATAAGGCTGTTGAGGAGCGACCATCCATGTAATTGCTTATCACACGGTGGCTATAAATAATCTTCGAAAACAAACATAGAAATAATCATAACACAAATCAGTCACAGATATCCATATCACAAAGGCGGAAGAAGATATGAATATATAACTAAAACATGAAAGTGTACATCAGAGTAGTGGTCAGTAAGATCCACGATAATACAAAAGAATAGCAACATGTGCTATACAAAGGAATACACCTATGAGTCTATATCTCAAGTGTATACAACAAAAACTGCTAATCTAAACAGTTAGCCAAAAGTCAGAGTGATGAATTCCTAGGAAGAAGTCAAGCAGAAGCACATGTAACATCTCGGTCTGACCTGAGTATTATTTAAGACAATAATAAACGGGTCAGTCTAGCTATAAATATTAGATGACATGATATAACACAAAAGATATGGCATAAACATAAAATATCCATAATGACATACCACTATAAGTATGTAAATAATGATCAACAGAAGATCAATCAATAAGAGATAATCAATATCACAAGAATCTTCTCAAAGATTCGGAAAGGGCATCATGACATAAATTCTAGAAATCAGTGCAAGAAGTCCAGAAATCATAGAAAAGAGAAAGAGGCCTATCACATGACGGTCCGAAGACCAAGGGGAGCTACCCCACATGTGTGAATGGAATCACACAGATTAAGGTCCAGACTAACCAAAAAGCAAAAAGGTACGTGTGAGTGGAATCACACAAGTGGTGTCTAGTCAAACCTTGCAACAAGAGATATCGCACAGTTGCTAGTCTAAATCATCAGAATGATCGTCATGATCAACGAGAAGTGTCAATTACACTAAGCTAGTAAATATAGAAGTTTAGCTTCATGTCCCATAACCACTTGCTTAACTTAAATATTTACGAACAAACTGTAAATCTTCACTAATAAAATTGTCACAAGAGGTTCAATCGAACAAGTCCAAGAATTAACCGACGAAGTGAACGCAAGCGTTTCATACCACTTGTTTTACTAAGTCATTTAGTTAGATTTCTCATCCGAGTGAGGTAAAGGTTTGTATATACTAATAGATTGGAAAACGGTTTAAGAAAAGAGCTTTGTTATTAAAAATAGAGTAGAAATTGTTTGTTAAAAGAGTTTTGATATTTACTACTAGTATTGAAACCTTTATATTATAAAATGACAAAACACAGAAGCAATTGTAGAAACAATCAGTCACAAAAATCGCATACGGAGATGTGAAAAAAATCCAAGGAAATCAGCTCAATGTTTTTCAGATAAGATCCCCTACGGAGGGGGGGTCCAGGGGGTGGCAACCCCCCAAGGTGGGGGTGCGGGGGCAACGCCACCGCTTACGGGGTTCGACCTGCCCGATCAGGTCGCGGGGGTCCAAGGGGCAACGCCCCTGGCGGGGTGCGGGGCAGCGCCCCGTCCAAAACGGTACGACCTAGTGAAGACAAAATGAGGTCTAACGACCTAAGAGGAATAGGGTCGAGCGACCTAATGGTTGTAACCTAGGGGTCAAACGACCTAGTGGTGTTCGCGAGTTAGAAGAAGCGAGCGACCTAAGAGAGACGAGCGACTTAAGGAACTCGCGACCTAACATTTGAATAGGTCAAGCGACCTAAGTGGTCAGGCGGCCTAAGGTCTTACGACCTAACGACCTACGGTCTAAACAAGGTCACGTGACCTAAAATGGTTAAGAGCCGTACGTGTTAACGAGTTAATGACTTAAGGGGGTCAACGACTTATGGGATATAGGTCACGCGACCTAACGGTTTACAAGGTCTTGCGACCTAAGGAGACAGGGTCTAGCGACCTACGACCTAGGTCAATACGACCTATGACCTAAGGTCTATACGACCTACGACCTAAGGTCCATACGACCTAACTCCGAAGACGTTAGAAATGGCCAGAACGACCTACGACCTAGGGTCCATACGACCTACGACCTAAGCCCGAACGACCTAACCCCGAACAAGCATTTAGATGGCCCAGCGACCTATGGTGCTAACTCACGAGCGACCCAAGGGTTAGGTCGCGAGTGACCTAACTCCGAGCACTAAAAATGGCCAGAACGACCTAAGTGCAGAAAATTCACCAAAACGCTAAAAATTGGAGTTTTTCGCCAATCCAATCCAAATCAAATGCTAATATGCATGCAAAAGTGATAGGGAATCATTCCCAACAGTCCAATATAGTTATAGGCTAGAATTGTGAGATAAAAATCTCACCTTTGCACTAAAATTTATGAAGATGAAGCTTGAAAGCAAGGAGAAGCAATCTAAATCTTGAATCCAATATCTTCTACTTGAATTTGTAGTTGAATGTTGGATTTGCAATTGAATTTGTGCTTGGAGTTTTAATTTCCCATTCTCTTCACCATTAATGCCAAAGCTTGAGTTAGTTAGGAAATTTATGAAGAGTGAGGAGAAGGAGGTTGGAACTTGGGCTTAATAGGCTAAACTAACCTAAAGTCCAAAGCGGGAAAACTTAGTGAAATTCCACTAACTCCAAACCTATCAATGTTTATACTTAAAAAGGTTGTAAACGGCATTTCGAACTCAATGGAAGTGGTCTCGAGTCCTAATTTGACCGTTTACAAAAAGTAGCTTTTCGGACCAATATCCGATTAACGACAAAATATTTAAATAAAATATTTAAATATAAAATCGATAAATATGCGGGTTGTTACATTAACAATCGGTAAAAATCAGTATTTTTATTAATTAACCGAGTTAATTATCAGTTAACCAATACTTCAGAATTCGGGTTATTACATTCCTCCCCCCTTAGAATCTTTTCGTCCCCGAAAAGAAACGAAATCAGAATTTATTTAATATTTAAAACCAAATAAATTATCATTGATTATTTTTAAAATACTTTTAAAATCTATGCATTATTGTCAAAATAGTTTTATGGAAATACTTTTTATAACTCGATGTTTTAACCGGTCCGTCCTTGTTCTCATAGAAATTCGGTCATACGTTGATCAGACGTATGACTGAAAGTCTATAAGTACTTAGCAGACCCGTTTTCAACACCCAGTGAAAATACTAGGAAAATAATTTTATTGAAAATATAGAAAACAGTTTTTGAAAATAAAGGATATATCTTTGGTGAGAATGCTCTGGAAATCATCACCCTCATACATGGTCACAGTTACATTCCAGGGTTACGTTGCCATCGCAGCAAAAGTCCATGTAACTGCAGGCTCTCCGCGGCCTTTCGATTACGCCATGGATCCCATACAACAGATCACAGTTACATTCCAGGGTTACGTTGCCGTCACAGCAAAACTCCATGTAACTGCAGGCTCTCAACGGCCTTTGATTTTCGTTGTCGAAATGAAACTTCTCCACTCCGACATAGGTCGTAGTCTACCGATATAAAATCAAACGCAGACTGTTGGCTCTCAGCGGCACACACGACTTTCGCTATGTTACCATAGGCCGCAGTCTACCGATATAAAATTAAACGCAGACTGTTGGCTCTCAGCGGCACACACGACTTTCGCTATGGTATACTCTACTCATAATCCCCAGGAACAAGTTTTGTCCGGACTCCTCGCAGGATCAACTTTAGAAACCACCGCTTGGGGCTCAAGGCAGCACCACCCAATGGTACTCCTAAGAAGTTCATTTCAAGGGAGCGCCTTTTCCCCCAGAGCCATCATCAAAACACTTTATACTATATACGTATAGTATCTTTCAAATCATACACCTAGTATGATCTCATACAAAGCTCCTTTACAAAAAATCGATTATTCCAAAATCGATAATTATCAAACTAGGCTTTCCAAATTCTCATATTGATTTTACCCAAAAATCAAAAGCCTTTCCAAATCCAAAGGTTCCCAAACCTTTTCTAAAATCCTCATAAGATCCTTTATATATATACACACACAGATATATATAATTTCAAAAAACTTTGGATCATTTTAAACTTGTATAAAACTCCTTTTATACATCAAAACACCTTCAAAATCCTTTTCTTCTTGCGATGGATTCAATAAGGGGAGTTTCATTTTATAAAACAAAGATATTTACTTTATTTACTCAAAATCAAATATTCAAATTTGATTACTCTTTTCAATATCATTTTCATTCAAATCCGTGCGATGTACACATATCATCCGTATGCTATACCATTCTGATCGCTCACTCGACCACACAATTTCACTTTCGAACTAGTATCGTCCATCCGACTTCCTAGTGCGGACACAGATCTGGTTTCTTGATCAGAAACCGTCATTCTCCTTGCATAGTCATAACTATGATAGAGAATATCCAGAACTAATCAACAATCCATATCCAGGTTCGCCTTGAAAATTCCAACTCGGATTGATATAACTATCTCAAAATTCTGTGCTAGAATCTGGATCAAATCATTATGCGAATAGAATAATATACGTACACCCTACGTATTTATCTTTATTGGTTATTAGCCAAATCAATTCCATTTCTATTCACATCCCCTTTGATTTTCATTCACTTACTCACATTTGCTTCAATCCATTTGGATTATCACCTCTATTCTTATCCCGATTAGGTATTTAACCATTAACAGTTTGAACTCCGTCCAGTTTATTTAGAAAATAGTTTGAAAATTTTAAAAATAGATAAGTAGTTGGAAAATAATTACTAGTTTGTACAATAGGTGGAAAATAGTTAAAATAATTATAGAAATTTTTGATAATTGCAAAATAATAGTAAGATAGTAATTTGTTTCGTAGAATAGTTGAAATATAGTAATTATTTTATAAAATAGTTGGAAAATTGTTAAACAGTTTCAAAAATAATTGTAAACAGATATAAGATAGTTTGGCTTTTAAAATAATAGTTGTATATATAATAAATAGCTTAGAAAATAGGTTTATATTAAAAATAGTCCAGAGTCAAAACAGCTCACTTTCCAATCTCCATTCTTTTCAATTCAATTTAAATTTCCTCTTCCATTTAAATTGACCTAATTCCAATTTAAATAACTTCAATTTCCATTGAAATTGATTCAACCCCAATTCAAGTTGAATTAACCTTAGTTTCTTTCCAAATTTAACTTTATTCAACCATGATCTCAATTCTACTAATTCAAATAAATTTCAATTGAACTAGTTCAAATTTCAATTCATTCCAACCCCAGTTTGTATTAATCCCAATTTCAAACTCCATTTCCAAATATTCTTGACTTCCTTCCAAATTCAATTCAAATTCGATTTGAATTTAAAACTATTCAACTTTAATTACAATTCCAAATTATTCAAATCAATTCGGACTAATTTCAAATTGAACCCTCTTCAATTTCAATTAATTCAAATCAAATTCAATTTGAACTAATTTCAAATTTTAAGTTCACATTCTAGAATTTCATTTTAAATCTATTTAAATTTCCAAAAACCAATTTATTATCCAAATTCACCCTTAAAACCAATTTTCAACCATTCCTGTTGAAATTCTATTTTAAACACCCAAATCTCAATAATAGATATATTACTACACTCCATTTCTTCATTTATCAAATCCAATTTTAGCTTAAAGATTATTAATAACAATGGAATGGTATCATTCAAATTATTTTAAAACATCCATTCATTTTCAATTTCTAGATCTCAAACCCATTTTGAGGTCACACAAACTCTCAATTCCAATCAACCATTTAACTTCCCAAGTTAAATCTTAGTTTCATCTTCCAATTTCCAAATCGGATTGATCATTCCAACTCATTTAACGCCCTTTTTTTCCCAGTTAAGCTCAAATCACTTAATCCAGTCAATCTTACCCAATTTGAATTTCCATTTCAAATTCTAATCTTCACATTAATAATCTTCCCACTTATTAAGTTCAAAAACTTATCACTATGGGTATCATATCTCATTCCAAATTTAAAACTCAATATTTAGATTTTATTTCAAATTATCCTTGATATCATGTATATCCATATATATACATATTAACTTCTTTTACATACCAAGTTATACTTTCAAAATTTAAACCACCTTTGGTTTTTGATTCAAAACAAATTTCTTTAAATTTTCAAACAACTCTTGTTTGAGATAGGACCATCTCATTCAAATGCATTAAACAATATTGTTTATTATTTCTTTAAATTAATTACATCATTAATTAATTCAATTAATCACAGTCCGTAATTAACTTATTTCTAAATTACCTCCATTAAGTAAATATCCCTTAAATTACTTGCCTCCAATTGCTTTATTAAGTAACTCCCTCTTTATTTATCATTTCCAATTATTATCCATTAATTAATCTCATTAAATAAAGTTTAATTAATTTCATAAATTAATTTATTATACTTATCCTGAAACCTTTCCCGAATTCAAGATTTAATTTTAGTTTGGTTGTATTTCTATTACCACTTAATTTAATCCCAATTCCAGATTTCAGTTTGGTTGTATTATATTACTTCTTAATTTAATTCCAATAATTTAACAACAATTCCCTTAATATTTATTAGAAATAAATATTGCTTTACATATATCAAAATATGTTCTTATATAAAATCATTTAAAATCTTTATATAAGAAAATAACAAGCACGCTCTATATACACACACACACACACACACACACACACACACTCAACTCATCCTAGGGTACCACTTACCCTATCCTTAATAAGTAATCCCAACAGAGCCAAGGTTATCTCTTAACCTTCTGCTCTAATACCAAAGGTAACGACCCGAAATTTTCGATTCAGCAAATTCCGGATAGTTAAGGAAAAGAAGAAAGAGAAAGAAGAAGAAACAGAAACTCAAACTCAGAATCTCACATTCGCAGCGGATAAAATATAATAGCAAATAAAATAACAGTTTATAATGAAGAACTGTATCAGTACATTTACATTTTTACATCAGAGTTACAACAATTTCACAACACTGGTCAGTTTTAAACAACATGTCCTAGTTAAATGACAATATATATCACAGCGGATAAACACTCTATACGTTCCTGTCTTTCAGCTCCCCTCCTGAGCTCCAGAACGTCCTTACCTGCAAATCTGTAATACTCGGTCTGACCCGAGCATTACGTAAAAGTAACATCCGGGTCAGGCTGGAAACTAGCATGAGTAAACCCATCTAACTTGGAATACGAAAGCGTACAATTTATATAAAACCCGGGGTAACTTATATCAATTTACACTTCACAAGTTATTATAGACATCAACCATTTCACACATCAATTTCTAAGTGCCAAAACTGAGATTTAAATGGTCCAATTTACTTAAATTATTCCATTACATCCTACTGATTTCACATATTAACCTATAAGGAATCGAAGTGGTTTCCGGTTATTACTAATACCCGACTCCATTCTCTTTGAATTCAATTCCATAATAACCCAAGTTATACAAGTGAAAAAAAACCATTTAACCACAAATATGATGTCACCTCCTACATTGCAATTTACTATCGATAGATAACTACATTATCACCCGTTTAAATCAGTCATCTCATACATAGCATCATATATCAGAGATATCCACTAATCTCCGGCATACAATATTATCCAATCATTCATAAGCAGGATAAATCAGTTATACCATTCTTTTTATTTAAACAAAATAAATTAATTACACCAATCATTCTAGATCCTCCTTTTTTAACATTAATTAATCACAATCCCAATTGATTAATCATTCCTTAATCATCAATCTCAATTAATCATCCTTGACTAATTAACCTTTAATTACATTAAGTAATTTATATTTAATTATCACACAGATTAATTAGCCTAACCATTTTCATTAAATATATTTGAATTAATCTCCTAAATCAATTAAAAAAAATATTTCCCTGAACCTCAATTAATTACTCTAATTAATTATTCTATATTTACTTACATTGATTAATTATCCCTTAATTAATCACATACAATAATTAACTAGCCCTTTAATTAATTCCTTTAATTATTTCCATACTTCTAATTACACCAAATACTTACTTCTCGATTTCTTATATTAAATAGTTATCATTAAATAATCACATTTGGTAATCTCCATTTATTTCCTTCCTTAATAAATGAAATTAAGAAATTATCCTTTAATTACTTCCATACACATTAATCAATTTCATTAAGTGATAAATCTTAATTAATCATCTTTATATTAATACTTTAATTACTTAATCACATTAACAAACCAATTCTTAAAACTGAATACTCAAATTGCTAAAAAAATTGTTAATTATCTAATGATTAAATTAATTGCTTACTTCCTTAATTGATAACATTAATCAATTACCCTCCCTTAAAACCTTAAATAATTAATACTTTACTAAATTTCCTCATTTATTTTACCCTTGAAAAACATATAGGATTAACTCCTTATATAATTATCTAATTACCACAATTTGAAGATTTATAACCTTTAAGAATATAATTAGTTAATTTATTTATTTAGAAATCAAACAAATCATATTTTCAAAATCATTTGATTTACAATAAACTAGATAAATATTTACCTCGAAACTTGTTGGATAGTTAATGCAAAATTGGTTATCCAAATTTCTTCCAAACCAGGTCAAGTTTTTATTTTATTTTTTATTTACAAATTGATTCATATCCTCTTTAATTTGAAAACTTGTTGAATATTTACTTAACTACCCTAACCTGGCCCTTTATCTTCATCGGCCCAAAATCCTTACTCTCTTTCCCTCAATTCCATCCAGTATTCCTCTTCTTCCCACCTTCCTTACTTATCTTCCAGTCCTCTTGTTTGATCAGAAACATGTAGATCGGTGTACACGTACACCGTGCACTCGTTAACGACACCTCGGCCATCGAACTCTTCGCCGACCCTCCATACAAACCACACTCGACCCCTTCTCCATGTTCCACTGCCTGGAACGCGACCAAAAACCTTGAAATGATATTCGAACCCCCCAAC
Organism: Allium cepa; assembly: GCA_030765085.1. Taxonomy (NCBI): domain Eukaryota; kingdom Viridiplantae; phylum Streptophyta; class Magnoliopsida; order Asparagales; family Amaryllidaceae; genus Allium; species Allium cepa. Next base: position 375,540,829 of record CM060942.1, on the reverse strand, counting down.
GCCCTGTAAAATAATTCCGTTTGCCAAATTGTTCGATTGTCACAATACCTGACGTCGACCACCCACGCAACTTCATCGGGAAGTGCGCCATCCAATCTTCTTCCACCCCAATCCAGACCGCAGGCCCTCCTCCTCCTTCATTTGTCGTAGTTCGTCCTTGAATAGAATTCAACAAAAACACTCTTCAAACCCTAAAACCGCTTCTACCATCCAATCTGTCCAACAGAAAAATTGACAAGCATTTTTCCAGTAATACTCATCCCCTAGGCCATCTTCGATAACAATTTCCACCCCTGAATCACCATCGATCGTCGGATATTGGCGAAAACCCCCAAATCTTAAAATTTTGATTATCACATAGGATACTTAACTAAAAATTATGATTGTGGTTTCTAAATTCATCATATGCCATTACCAGTTTGTTTACAATTTCGAATCATAAATTTATAATTTTCGACTTTAAGCCAAAATCAGATGATTCCTGTATTCTTTTGTTTTTGAAAATATTTTCTAAATCTCTGAAACTATTTTCAAAATTCATATTACACTAAGCCAATCAAATTTCATTTATAAATCATACTCAAATTCTGGAAGTTTGTGAAGATAAGAATTTGTAAATCAAACAGGAGCCTGGAAATAACAGAGATCTTATATTATACAGTGAGTTTGATCAGGCATTTATCAAATTTCAAACATGCATTCAGAATCAAACATTCCTGTAAATATTATGCTACACCACAACAATATTCAACTCAAGCATCAACCAAATTTAAAATTTAAAATGCAAGGTTTACTCACCTTTATTTTCTTCAAAAAGCAGAGAGATGAATATTTGAAACAGGAGATTCTGAATTGCAGCGATCTTTGAAAACTGAGTTGAAGTTTTTGAGAAACTGTAATGAACTTCAGTTTCTTATTTAATTGATGTAGGTTGAAACTGTAATTTGCAGCTAATAACTTTGAAAATCCAGGTTGCATTTGAAAATTTTGTTATAGGTTTAGAAATTTGCTTTGAGAATTGTTGACAGGTTTTTCCTAGAAAATGAGTTACATGCTTTGGTCTTTTGATTGGGAAAAATAATTTACAGGGTTGATTTTTTTTCTTCTGGAAATGAGTTACAGATTTTTCTCAGTTTTAATCTGAGATTTTCTTTGTTTCCTTTGTTTTAGAAATGAGATGAGATAAAGAAAAAGAAAGGTAAGATGTATGCTTATATAATCTAACTTATGGTTTATTAAAAACCAAGAAAAGAAATAAATAAATCATGACACTTGTCATATACCACTTTTAACTATCTAACACATGTTATCAAGTGCACTTAAAAGATAACACATGTATTAATTCATTGTCATATATTTCTAAAATGAGTTAAAAAGCTTCTATATAAATTTTCCTAATCAATTTAGTGCATTTCTCAATTAATAAATGCATTTGTAAATTTATAAAAATAAAACCTTTATAAGAAATTTAAATATAAAATCAATCATATTTCAAGTAAAACCATATATAGTGTATTTAATTCATTTATCGATGCAGATATAAAACTTTGTATTTGTTCACTATTTAAATAATACTTTCATAATTTATATAAATAAATTCTTTTAAGGAAAAACAATATAAAACAAATTATATCCTAATGAAAACTTTTTTCTTATATTTTTATATCCAAACTATTAAAAATAATTATTCTTCAAATTTAAATTTTAAATCCAAATATTCAAATTAAAATTCAATTTAAAACTTCAACTTCAGATCAACTCAAATATATTAATTTTAAACGAACACATTATTAAATTTATGTTGAAGATAATAAGTTTTGCCAATATTAAATAACCCTATAAGGAGATTATTAAATAATTATTTTCCCAGATATGAATATTAATTTCTAGATTTATTTGTATCATCCTTAACAATCAGTAAAAATTAGTATTTTTATTAATTAACCAAGTTAATTATCAGTTAACCAATACATCAGAATTCGGGTTATCACAAATGATTTAAAATGGAAGTAATTTGAGTATAATTACTTGGTGTAATTAATCAAGGGATTAATTAATAAATTAATTAAGGAGTAATTAATTTATTTAAAAAGTAATTAATGGTAGTTAATTACTGAATGTGATTAATCAAGAGTGATTAATAATTACGATTTAATTAAGATTAATTACTTAACGTAATTAATTTAAATAAAGTAATTAATTAAAATGTAATTAGGGATCATTAATTAATGCAATTAATGATGAAATTAAGGGTTGATTAATTAAGATTAGTTAATCAATAATAAGTGATTAAAGGGTAATTAATTAATGTAATTAATTAAGGATTAATGTAATTAATTATAATTAATGAAGTAATTAAAGGTTAATTACTATAAGTGGTTAAGAATAATTAATTTGTGAAATTAATTACAGGCTAATTACTTGAATGTAAGGGTAGTTAATCAAGGGTGATTAATTAAAATAGAAATTAGAAGATAATTAATTATTGATTTGTAATTAATTAAATGGTTATGTAGGCAAGATTTATGTGATGTACGTAATTAATTTAATTCATTTTAAATTAATTAGAGAGGAAGTAATTAATTTAATTCATTTTAAATTAATTATAGTATGATTAATCCTTGTTTATGTATGGATGGATGATATTGATTGCCTTGAATTTTTTGAAATCTCATATATGAGATAAGTAATGTTGTGTGATATGGATGCTTTGGTGGAAGTGTGAAGATAATATGAATTATCTATTTGTGATGATAATGTGGATTATCTATTTTTGATGACAATATGGATTATCTATTTGTGATGATAATGTTGATTATCTACTGCGATATGTGAATTATCTATCTGTGTGTATATAGTTAATAGAATTGAATTGTTTTAAACTTTAAAACAACTTGGGCTTAAAAGATACGTTTTGGATTTCGATGAGACCGGGATCGGGTTTCCAGATTTGGATATTCGAAAACCACATCGATCCAAATTAACGATAGGTCATGAATCTCAAGTAAAGAGCAAAGACTCGAGGTGTAAGGACTATTCATCGTTAAAACTCGGACAGTCATTCCAATACGAGTTTAACAGTGTAGTACTTTCAGATTAGAGATGAAGATTCAGAGTGCAAGGGTTATGGTCATTAACTCTTAGGGTGATTCCAAAATAAGTGTAACGAGATAATGCCTTCGGTTTTGTTCGAACCCGGAACGAACTTGTATGGATTGAATGCTTTCATAACATTGTCAGGTGAACAATGAGCGTTCTAAAAGATGTGTTCTCTAAAGGTAATCGTAGCCTCAAGCCTCATCAACTGGGAATGGCTAAAACAGGAGAGGTGCAGCAAGGCTAAGTGGGTCATGCCCAAGTAGGACGAGATTTTCCCCTATCTAGAAGTCCCTTTTTATTCGGCTGTGTTGGCAGTTGGAACGCGCGCCAACTGTGGGTTGTCTTGTTCGGGACTGTTCAGTAAGGGATGCTTCCGGCCTTGTGTTGCAGGGGATTTGGAGTAATCCTTGGTATGGTGATTTAGGCCCCGTACTGTGAGGGTGGTACCCCATTTGCCCTACCATTGTATGGAATCCAAAATCCAATAAGTGTCATCGGATTGTATTGTATTACCCACTTTTGTGGCTAGTAGCTGGAATTTAATGAATGTAACAATTTCGGCTATTTTTTGTTTACTTGAAAACCCTAGACCCTATTATAATATCACTGGATTTCCTATCAAATGTTTTGGTTAGCGTAAGGTAAAAACTTACCCATGTTTATGTGTGGGAAGTCTTAGGTGATACCTTTTTTTTCAAAGGTTTTTGAAAGTTAAGCAACCTTAACATGTTACTCACACCAGACCCATGTTTGATCAAGAGTTTATCTTCTGTTCTTAAACTCTTGGGTACTCAAATTTTTACGAGTAGCCAAGGGATTTAACGAATTGTGGAGGAGCAATGAAGCAGGAGGCTTTAGCATTGTAGATATTTATAGTGTTCCACTGTGATTGTTATCTCTCTATTTTATTGAGTTGTAATAACTAGACAAATGTTTATAACTGTCTAGTATATGATGTATTATCTGTGACACTCTGATAATGGTTGTATGCTATGTAATACTTATGTTAGTAATATAATTTATTCGTTCCGCTGTTGAGATTCTGATGTTGTTTCTTTCTATCTTCTCTATCTTTCCTATTCTCTATCCCTTTAAGATGATGCATCTTATTTTGGAGAATAAGGCGGGTCGTTTCACCTTTCCAGTCCGAAGCGTGAATAAAAAGAAAAAAAATTGAAAAATCGCGGTTACTTTTCCCTTATCGCTCTGAAAGGCAACGGCTCATAATCAATGCGAAAATAAAAGAAATGAGTTCGAAATCGATTTGCAATAAAAATATGCCGCGAACAAATTCGCGAGCTCCAAGCGTGCGCGAGGCCCTGGAGGAAGGGGATGTGCACAATGATGGTGTGTAGCAGTCATTCAAGGATGGCCGTGGAGCTCGTTGGGCTAGGGCTGGCAATTGGAGAAGGTATTGGGCGAAGTCGCAACTACCTGGTGACGCGAGTGATCTGTGGTTTGCGGTGAGGTGGAGGGTAGCGTTCTTCTTAGTTCCAACGATGATGACTTGCGATCGTGAATTGTTGTAGGGACTGATTGGTTAATGATGGTAACAAGGGATGCTGTATGTGATGATAGGAGTACGGGTTATTTTCTCGCGCGTGAGCAGATGTTTGAGTGGTAAACGAAATTAAGGTAATTACCCTTTTTAATTACTGTAATCAATAAGAAAAATTGCCGATTTTAATAAAAATTGAAGATGCACAAAACTCATATTGTTTACATATGCGGTCCAAAAATCATGAAAATCGACCATTTTGGATTCGGAGCTATGGAACCTAAACGAAAGAAATTTATATTAGAACTGATTGCTATTAAAAATCAAGGTGAGAATTTCTCATTATTTTGGATTGCCAAATTTAAATTTAGATGTTTAAATTTAAATTATTGGATGCTTGATTGGATTGATAAATTTATAATTATTTGTTAGATGATATTATATATAGTAGTATATATATTAGTAGTTGGATTGATATTCTTACACTTTTAGCAGAAGAGATCCTATGCACCCCGCATAGTAGCGGATGACCCTATATACCGCAATATCCCTATCTAAGTGGAACTGGTATTTTATATTGTCCAACATCTGTGGATGCAGGGAAAACAGTTTGGGGATCCAACTGGATTCCCCATTTAGTGTTTTTCATATACATAAAAATATATGATGTGATTGATTAATCTGCTGGATTATTGTGTTTTGAAATTTTTTAAATTTTATAATAGCATGGAAAATAACATTGGTATATTAAATACCTTAAATATTATTTTGAATATTTAAGGAATTAAAATGAGATTTTTAATATAAAAATCTGTATATCGGAATTTGGATTATTTAAAAGAGATTTATTTGAATCAGCAATAATTGTTTTTTTATCATACTAGATAATGCGGGAAAATATTTTAAATAGAGATTTTTAAATAAATTATATAAAGGAATTTTGAGGCTGGATTTTAAAATGGCATTCAAAAAAGAATATAGAAAGAAGTTGAAATCGAAGAAAAATAGATTGGCAAAATAAACGTGATCAATAAGGAATTGAATTTATAAAAGAAAATTTATAAATGAGATATTTTTTTATGGAACTTAAAGGAGTTATAAAAAATTATTAAACAATGTAAATAGAAAAGAAATTGATATAAAACGATAAATATGGAATATGAATTTACAGGGAGGATTTATATATGGAAATTAGGTGAAAGGAAAAGTAGTGATACTATTTTTAAAGTAGAAATGGTTAAGGAGATCGAAATGGAAGCGATGTGATAGAAATAGAGAGGGATTATAAATTTAAAATTTGGTTATTGAGATTTAAAAATATGTTTTTATTAATAGGTTAAGTTTTATTTTAAAAAGGAAATTGTTTATATGTTAAACTACGAAATTTTAAAGTTCGTTGGTATTGAATATTTTAGAAGTGAATTTTTCAAATACTTAATATATGTTTTAATAAAAACCAATTTCTTAAACCTGCTTTCAAAGGTGATGTATAAAGAGTATTTCAATACTGTAGATAATTATCTGAACATGTCTTAAAATAAATTATTATTATTCTTTTAAATACTTGTTATTATATATATACATACACACACACAGAGAGTTTTGAAATGTTTTAAATTTATTTATATACCTTCTCGGAAGTGTGGAAATGAGCTTATTAAGTATATGGGATTTATAAGAAATTCTTAAATGGAATTGGGAAGAAAAGTAAGAAAATTTCCAAAGAAGTTAAATAAAAAGTGAACTTCGAAAATGAAATAGAATTCATAAAGGAAGTAGAAAGGGAAATTGGAATTATAAGTAAGTATATTTGACTTTTGAAATATTGAAGGGAATTAATTAACGATTTCTAGAACTTATAAGAATTCGTTATTAGCGAGTTAAGAAATTTACATATAAATTTTTAAATGATTTTTAGAAAAAGATATAGGGAATAAATGGAATACTTCCTATGTGTTGAATATAAAGTGAAGTGGAACAAAATTCTATGTATTGGGATGGGGTGGAAATATTCCAATGGAAATATAAGGATTTGAAAACTATTTTCAAATGTTGAAATACGAGAAGTAATATCTTATAAACAAATTTTGTAATAAATTTTGGAAAGTTTGAAATAGGACCTGATGTTTGTTTCTGGATGTGTATTGATAGTTAAATAACCTATTATCAATTTTGGCCAATTTCATTAATTGTTTAGAAGAGGTTGGGATCAGATTTAATTACCTAAAAACCACTTCGATCCGGTTTGAAAGTTACGATGAACACTGTGAAGATGTTGAAAATGGTAATTCGGTTTGTCTAAACCCAGGACAACTTATATGGATGAATGCTAAGAACATCGTCAATGAGGGACGATGAGGATTATAATGAAATTACTCTAGAAAGATAATCGTAGCTTCTAGCCTTATCAACCGGAATGTCTGAAAATTAGGGGGTATGCAGTAAAGCTAAGTGGGTCATACCCAATTAGGATATGTTATCACCTTCCTAGATAACCTCGAATATATTATATTATATGGATAGGGTGCATGTGAATGAGCTCTCAGTAAGGGTTGGAACACTCTTGGTGAATACATATTCGTTTTTATCCAGGTTAGGGATAGGGCTTGTCTTGTGTTGCAGGGGATCCCATCGAGGTCCACGGTACATGCTTCTAGAAGTTTACCATGATATGTGGTTGCTCAGTGCCTAGTCATTGTATGGAATCCATTCTCCAATAAGTGCTATATGGTATTAGTTGTGCCCAACTATGCTGGAACATGAAATGCAAGCATTTCAGCTAGTTTCTGTTTGCTTGGTTTAGACACTATTATAATATCATACGATTTTGATAAAAATAAATTGGCTACCGTAAGGTAAAAACCCATCGTGTTTATGTGTGGCGTGGACTTATGAGATACCTTTGTTTTCAAAAGGATTTTGAAAAAGTTAATAATTCAATTGAGTGTGTTTTTCTTACGCTGGTTTTCCTGATTGACTTGGGTGTTATTTTAATTATAATGCTTGGGTCAGACCGAGTATTCCAGATTCAGGATAAGATGCTATGGAGCTCTAGGAACGAGCTGCTTTACATAGACGTATTTCCATACTTGATTAATATTTTTTGCTACATGAGGACAATTTATTATAACTCTCTAGATTGATAAATAAATTGTTGTACCCTGATATTTGTAAGTATTAAATAGTTACGGGTTCTTTTGTATAAAATTTGTTATTATATATTATATTTTGTTCCCCTACGATTGTGAGAATCTGTGTTGTTCTATTTCATATCTTCTATCCTTTTCTTCTTCACCCCTAATGAACTAGTGTTTCTGACGCTCGATTGCTCCGCATTCTATGCAGTGGATGTATTGGCATAAATTTCTAAGGGTCGAAATCACGTCTGTTACAAGAATCCCCTCCCATAAGTTTCCTTGAAAACATTTTCAAAATGATTGAAAACCTTTGAAGCAAACTTGAACAAGGAAAAGTATATAATATTTGTACTTCACTCAAAATCATATCACCATGTCATATAAATACTTTACTCGAAATTTAGTAGACGAAGACATTTAAGCATTTGAAGGAACCTCTTTCTAAACCTTTGAAATATTCTCTTTCAAAACCAATATCAAACCATACGAAATCATTCCTCAAACCTTTCGAACCCATTCTCCAAACCTTTCGAACCCATCGAAAAGAAAACCTTTCAAAAGCTGTAAAATTTTGGACATCCTTCTTTAAAGTCACTTTAAAACTTGGCCTTAGAAAACCTTGGAAAACCTTTCGTTTAAACCTTTCGAATCCATTGAATTAAACCTTTCGAAACCATTCAACTAAAATCTTTTGAAACCATTCAATAAACCTTTCGAAAACATTTAACTAAAACCTTTCAAAACCATTCATTAAACTTTCAAAACCATTTAACTAAAAACTGATGAAACCATTGGAAGCAACCTTTCGAAGTCATTCAACTTAAACCTTTCAAAACCATTCAATAAACCTTTCAAAAAAATTCAACTAAAACCTTTCAAAACCATTCAATAAACCTTTTGAAACCATTGGGTTTTACTTCAATTTATAAAACAAGGGTAAATCATCTATGTCAAATGCTTCCTTTCAAAAGCATGGAAAAGCGGCTAGTTTTTTAAAATAAGTAAACCTTTCTCCTTTGTCGAAAGGTTCAAACAAAACATTTATAAAGCGGTAGTAACCCTTTAACTATGTCGAAAAGTTTCAAAACAGAATAATGTTAAAACAGAAGTAACCTTTCAACTGCAACAAAAGCTTTAAAACCCTTACTTTAAAATTTTGACCTGGTCGAAAGCAGCTAAGTCAAAAGCTCTAATTCAAAAGCAAAGTAGGTGAAAGCTTTTGGTTTATACAATAAATATACCTCAACCTTTCGACTTAGAACCCTACGACTCTATCCAATTATTTACGTACCAAGTAGCTTGATACCATAAGTATTGGTTTGATCTTGTCGAAAGCTTTGAACCTCTCGATCTTGTTGGAAGGTTTGGGTTGAAAGGTTTATTGCAGCAAAGGCTAAAATATCCTAAAAGTATGTTTTTTTTGTTATTAAATTTAAAAAGATAGCTTTTCAACTAACCTACCTTTGTTTGTCAAATTTTCATTGGTTAATGAATTCTTTTCAAAAATATGTTGCCACCATTTTCAGAATTAAATAACAATTTCCTTTCATAAAATACCCCTTCTCCTTAATTAAATATATAAAACATTTAAGTTACATACCTTAAATAATTTTATATATTCATCAAATAACTTAAGTAAAATCCAGAAAAATCACAGAAAATCTAGTCTAATAAGTTTCCTAACATATAAAAATTTGAACCCTAAATAATAATTATTTTAGCTGAAAAAAATTTATAACCCAATAAATAATTTCCTTCACTAAAAAGTTAATATAAAATCCATATAACTCGAAAAATTATGAAAATTGAAACCCATCTGTAAAACATCATTCCTGACTAATATTTAAATTTTCAAGGCATTTGGATGTAATCGAATAGGGTTTTCATGACATACGTATTAGAAAAACTAGTATGAACGTATATAATCCATCAACAACATGTACATATATACATGTACATATACATACATACATATATATATATACATAACTTAATCTTCAAAACATGGCATATACTTGCAACATCATTTCGGGTCTAGTCTTAAAACCGAAAACTAAAAGAAATTAGGATGTAGTAATTATTTCACCATAGCTTTGAGATTATAAATGTGAGATTAGATGTTGATTTAGTTGATTTTCTTCCTTCTTTTGAATCCTAGCTATATTCTTCTTATTGAGAATAAAAATGGTTGCCGGTCTTAGGAAATTTTAGTTTGAATGAAATGAATATGAATGCGATTTTCACTCCTAAGCATTTAGGCTTTAAACCTTACGTATTTCCTATATTGCCCTTCTCATATCCTAACACATTAACTTAGGTTAGTTCATTTTAATTAACACACTAACATGGCATGGCTACCCTTTGTTAATCAAATCTCAACCTTTTAATCTTCACATTATTTATTTAATTTACCCAATTAATGTTCTAAATAAAGTTATAAAAATATGGGGTTTTACGGATGATGTCTTAATGCTATCACATAATGAAAACTATCATGTGATGATCCTTAATGGTGTCGCATAATGATTAAGTGAACTATTGAGGGATGATATTCCTAAGCTATTAAGATTAAGTAGGAATTCGGAGCTTTGTTTACTAAAGCTATCGCATGGTGAGTAAATTGACCATGGAACGACATCATTATTAAGCTATTGCATAATGATAGAACAAGCTAATGAGTGTTGGTAATTACCAGCTATTACGTGATACAGAAAGTTATCAAGTGTTGTGATTACCAGCTATTGCATGGTGATGAACAAGTCGTCAAGTATTGGTGATTTCGAGCTCTCGCATTATGATAAACAAGATATGAAATTTGCATCCAACCCACCATATAGTGCATCTTGGATGGGTCATCAGTGCCATATCACATCATGATTTAGAAGAAAGGCTATGGCATATGTCAATTCGAACATGTGCCACATTATCAAATCATGAACGATCATTTCCACCAAATAACACTGACTGGAATCCAAAGGTCAAGGACATCTATAAACAAGCATGTACCCCCTACTAGAAAGGGGTCTTCCTTTTCATTTTTCTCAAGTGCGTAAGAAAGAACTTGAAATTGGAATCTCAGATCATAATTGAAATCAAAGCCTTGTAATGAAGGACTTATACCATGAAAAATTTGCATATTTGACTTCCATGAACTCTTGATTACATATACGAATATTGATTTATATGATGAACCAAAGACCTTTTTACGAATTAAATGCTTAAATTTGTATAAATTCCAAATTTTAGCACAACATAAAATGGTGCTTTCATTTAGAGTTGAATTCCTGGCTTAAACCGTATAGTAGCTTTACTGACAAAATGGGAAGACCTGGTTAGAAAATCAACATGCAAGTAACAAAATGGGAAGACCTAGTTAGAAAATCAACATGCAAGTACAAGATAAAGTAGCCTGCCGCACCAATCTCGAAGATAATATAACACTACATTCTAAGGTGGAGAATGTTGAGGTTGGATAAACATCAACACCAAAGGAGGTTTCAAAATAAGGAAATGATATCTAGTCCATGAAAAGGCGACTATAAGAGATGCACGAATTAATAAGGTACTAATCTCTTAGAAATCCATGAAGACGTCATGAAGGACGAAAGGAGCAAAAGAAGAAGGTAAATCCCTATGTAGGAAAGTTGGGGCATCCAATTAAAGAAAAAAAGACATTGAAAAGGTACTTCCATGCTATGTTGGGATAAGGAGAATTATCTTGTGCAAACGCTAAATAAAAATTTGAAGTCATCGGTCGTAAAATCTGCCAACTCTACTTCGCAAAGAGAATATAAGCCAAAGTAGAAAAGCTATGACAATGACGAGGTATATTTAAGAGACATGGATCATAAGATGGAAAAAGACATAATAGAATTGAAAGAGAAGAGGATGATGGATCCGAGAGACAATGATAAATTCAGGGGAGCACCACATACAGAGGATAACATAGTAATACCACAACCATCTTATGTCAAGTTTCCATCAATCAGGTATGATGGTGCGACTAATCTAAATTACCATTTAATGGTGTTCGAAAGTCAGACGGTCATATATGATGCCCTAAGAGTAGTAAGATGCAGATTTTTTTTTCAAACACCTTCTTTAGGTCAACAGCAAAATTGTAGCTGCATTACCGAGAAAAGACAGTTTACTCATGGGGACAATTATTTTATGAATTTTCAGCCTAATTCTGCATTTCGAAAGAACCAACCATCACTGCCAACATATTGGCGAATATAAAGAAAAAGGCAGATGAATTACTAAGGCTTTACTTGGAATGATTCAGTGCTAAAGCAAATAAAGCAGAAAGAGTAAGTGTTAGTGAAAAGTTAATGGAAGTAAAATCTAGTCTGCTTGAGAACACTCAATTTTGGAAAGAGGTATATCCATGGATGCAATGATTTGTAGGACTTTCATTTTTAAGCAGGTAAATTTGTTCGGATGAAAGAGATGTTCTGAAACAAGAGAAGCTAAAGAGAAAGAGGAAACTTAACAATTCCAAACAAGAATGGAAAATGGGATGAATTCATTAAGACCATTTCCACTGAGCCAAACCAGTCCATTTCCTACATATATGGCATTACTAAAGATGAACTTGCTTATCCTATCTCATTCGAGTCAAGAACAAATCTTGAGGTGAGAAAAGGTGGATACAATTGTGCTTTTCATAAAGTGAATGAATATAAGACCTATGAGTGAAGAATTTTAGATATGATTATTGAAAATATGATTAAAAGGAGAACTTAAAGAGTTTGTAAGACTAATCAAAAACCATCTCGTGGTGAGAAACCACCAACTAATAACACTAAAACCTTGCAAGGCATGCTCCCTCAGGATCTATTGCACCCAATTAGTCGTATGGATGTAATCCATGGAGGACCACATATCATAGTAATATGTAATGAGGCAGGGTGCAGATATATAAAGGAAATGAAGAAAGGTATATAATCGATAATAAAGAGCCACCCTAAATCTTTCCAAAGTTCTACATAAATTCCAGATTTTCTTTTAACACAAAGGGAACTTAGGGGAGTGAAGCACCCTCATAACGACCCGCTTATGATAACTGCCCAAATTGGTCTCTCATTTTTCTGAAAAAATTTATTTGACACAAGCAGTGCCATGTATGTCATTTTTAAAAGTGATTTCGACCGTATGGGAATTCCTAAAGAAAAGCTCGAGCTAAATTTGGAACTAATCTTTGGGTTTAACAACAAAGGCTCTTCGCCAATAGTCAAATAAATCATTTCGTCCAAGTTGGGACCCTACCATTCTAAAGAATGTTTGAAATTTCATTCGTAGTGATGAACCTACCATGCTACTATAATTCATTCTTTGGACGACTTGCGCTTAATGAAATTGATGCTTTCGTTTCACCAATACATTTACTATTGAAATTACTATGCAAATATGGATGAGGAACTGTTCGTGGAGTGTAATATAGTTCACATGAAATGTATCCCTCTACACTTGAATAATACAATAAAGAAGAAGAATCTCATTATGAGCATGTATTAAATAAGCTTAACGCAACTAAAACTTTTAAGCCCTTGCGTATTGGTTCCAAAGAACTAATATTTAAGGCAAACAAACAGAATTTTCCATCAGAAATACCTCAACTAATGAGAATAATAACCAAGTTAAAATAAAAGAGGAGAAAATAGATGGAATTGTACCAAGTCAATCAAGGTGAAAGTGAGACTTTTAAAGATATTGTTCCAGATATAGATATTAGAGATAGGAATGAGAATGCACATCTATAGAGGACATGGAAAAAGTGGGTTTGGATTCCCATATTTACTAAAAATAGTAAAAGTGGGAAAGAAAATGGATCAAAGCATGAAAGAAAAATCGATTTTGTCCAAGAATCAAACAAAGTTGTCTTTGCATGGGCCCATGCTGATATGGAAGGGATTGACTCAACAATAATGTGTCACGCGCTTAACATTGATATAATGTTTACTCCAATAAGACAAAAGTGATGGCAATTTAGCAAAGTTTGCATTATAACATTGCAAGAACAAGTGAAAAAATTGTTACAAAATGGGTTTATTAGAGAGGTGTTTTATCCGAGATAGCTAGCAAATCCAGTTTTAATTAAAAGAACTAACAAAAATAGAGATTGTGCATTGATTATAAGGATTTAACAAGGCATGCCACAAAGACTATTGCCCTCTCTTGAGAATAAATCAGTTAGTAGATGCCACCAGCGATCATAATGCCCTTCATGGGTGCCATTTAGATTAAATAATTGGGGGCTCATACCAAAGATTAGTGAATTAATTGTTGCAAGACCAAATTGGAAGGAATAAGGAGGTCTCTGTGGACGATATGCTTGTCAAATTTGAAAAAAGAGAATGATCATGTGAAGGACTTGAAAAAAACATTCATAATATTAAGAAAATATAAAATACACCTGAATCCACAAAAGTGATCATTTGGAATTCAATTTAGCAAAATTCTTCGAACACATCGTGAGTGCATGAGGAATAGAAGCTAACATTGATCAAATTAAGGCAATCTTGAACATGGAACAACCAAAAACGAGTAAAGCAGTATTCAGATTGAATAGGGGAGTTGCAGTGCTCAATCAATTTATATATAAAGCTACTGACAAGTGTATTCCTTTGTTTCAGGTGATCAAAAAGTGACAGACCTTTGAATGAATAAAGGAATGCCAATAGGCTTTTGTAGAGTTAAAGGATGATTTGGAAAAGCTACCGATACTTTTTTGCTCGATGGAAGGAGTGGATTCGTTCTTCTATATTGTAGTATAAAATTATGCAATTAGTTCGATCTAGATCAGAGAAGAAGGCGGGATTCAGTTTCTGGTATATTATGTAGGTATGATGAAAAGATGCCGAGACTAGATGTTAAGTTATAAAGAAATTTGCTTGCTGCCTACTACTGTCAGCGGGAAAATTAAGGTCAGTAGGCAATCAAGGTTCGTTCCAATTACCCATTAAGATAGATCCTTAACAAACCCAAAACACAAGGAACGTTAATAAAGTGGTAGATGGAGCAAAGTCAACATAATATTGAGTATCGACAACGAGTATCAATCGAAGGACAAGCCTTATCTAATTTTGTAATAGAATGTATAGGGTTTATTGAGTAGCAACTAGGAAAGGAAAGGAAGCTTGAACCAAAGTGGCAATAATATGCAGATGGAGCATCAAATGAGAAAGGAGCCGGTGTAAATTATGTAATAATTGCCCCGGATGGGCATATGTTACATTATGCAATTAAGTTAGGACTTTCTGCAACTAAAAATGTAGTCGAGTACGAGTCCACGATAGCGGAATCAATCATGGCCCAATTACTAAAAATTCTAAGAATTGATATTTTCAATGATTTGCAATTGGTGGGAACCACTAAAAGAATACATTCCAAACCAAAGATATTGATTAGCTCAGCATGTAAAGAAAACTCCTGAAATGTTGATTCAGTTTGAGAACTTTTCCATACAACAAATACCAAGGGAGAAGAAAGCTTAAGCAGATTCTTTGGAAATTTAGCATGTTCACGAGTGGAACCTGATGTAAAAATCGTCCATGTTGGATTTCAACAAAATCCTAGTATTGAATCAGGAAACGAGGAATTAATTAATGAAGCCTTAGTCTTAACTCAGTCTTAGGTCCAAAATTGATATCTAATAAGGAAAACATCAGAAAGGATGATAATTGTAGAAAAGCCTTCGAAGAAATTAGGATAGATTATTATAAGGACCAATATTCGAATAGTTCGATGACGCCCTTAATCAAATATTTGCAAGAAGGTACGATGCCCAAAGAATGAAATGAATCACAAAAAATAAGGTATTTAGTTCATTATTATACCATAGTTGATAGAACATTATATAGAAAGGGTACTCAACACCTTACCTAAGATGTATCACGCTAGAAATGGGGACTGAGCTGCTAAGGGAAGCCCATGAAAAGCTATGTGGTGATCATTCAAGTGGATGAAATTAGCAAAGAAGGTAATGAGACTGGGATATTATTGGGCCAAGATAACAAAAGATGCTTTAACATACATTAAAAGATGTGACAAATGTCAAAAAAAATTCTAGAATTCCATGATTGCCGCCGAGAAAATTAACCAGATTTCAAGTCCACAGCCCTTTGATGCATTGAAGATTGACTTGATCGGGCCACTTTTAGTCCCAAAAGGAGGTGATAAATTCACAGCAGTAGTTATTGACTAGTTCACCAAGTGGGTGGAGGCCAAACCATTTCCAAAGATTACTGTAGGGAAATTTTTATCGTTTGTCATCAAGAATACAACATTAGATTTGGACTTCCAAATAATATTATCTCTAACATTAGAACTCAGTTTGAAAGTGAAGAATTTACTTATTTCTACAAGAAAAATAGAATAATTAAAAAAAATTCGTCTGCGGTTCACCTAAAAGCCAAATTGGGTAGTTATTATCTAGGTTTCTAACCCAGCGGGATCCAACAGGAGACAGAACAATCTCGTGTTATCCGAATGGTTTAGAACTTAACCAGAAAGGCTAATACAAGGAGTTAACGAGAGCCAAGCTATATTAATAAGACAACGACTGGAATCGGATAAACCAAGAGACCAGCACTCTTTCTGCCCAATCAGCAGCTGAGCGCACATAGCTAGTAGATTGTCATCAAAACGGAATAACGACAAATCAAAGACCATGGAAATCACTCTGAACTCCAAACTCCAGAAAATATCCTAAGTGATTGGGTCACTAGCGAACCATACTTTATGGATCGCTGGCAACCCATACTCTACGGATCGCTAGCGACCGATGCCTTTCCTCGAAACTCCAATGAGCTAACTAAGGAATCAAAGGAAAAAGGAGACAAGTCACTAGCTCACGTGCGAGCTAAGTCTATGGGTCGCTAGTGACCCATAGACCATGGATAGCTAGCGACCCGTGGTTTTGGGTCAGGTCACGAGCCAAAACCCTCAGGGTCGTACCCTATATACCTGCGTGCAGGTGATAAATAGGTCTGGCCCAGAAGCTCTTCGATCACTATAAATACCATCATACCTGCAACATAAACTGGATCTTCTCTGGACTAGTTGCTATAGCTCTGGTGGAACTATTCTTCACTCTCTACCTCCCTCGCATCAATCTCCAAAGGAATTCATTGTGATTCACTAGTGGATTCCAACTTTGGGGATTCAACTTACTTCTAGATAATCAAAGGCTTATAATCAAATATTTCTTGTAACAACAATCAGTCTATAATAAAACTATAATGTGGACAAAGGCTTCGTTAACTGCTGAACCACTATAAAAATTCTCTGTCTCCTTTCTTTTACTATTCTTTTTCTATATCTTTTATTTGTAAAATTGCTTTATCAAAACAGTAATGCTTTCAAACTCAAGCCAGGATGTTGGTCCATTTCTTAGGTTAACATTTTGGTTCTGTCGTTGAGAACCCAACTTTGGCTTAAATCTAACTATCTACTTTGGATCAGATAGGTTCAGAAGTTAGATTCATAATCTCTGCTTAGACAGTTTACCACTGAGAAAAGAAGAACCAACCAAGAAGGATCGAAGAAAAAGCAAGCAAACACATGCTAAGGTGATGGAGAACATCAACATGGGATTGTAAATGCGGTCCTAAAGGCAAATCTTAGAAATCACTTAAGCATATGAGTTGCTAGCGATCCATGTACTATGAGTTTCTAGTGATCCATACCTTTTCAACAGACTTCCATAAACTCTAGAAGAAAAAGTAATAAAATCATATAAGTACATGGATCACCAGCGACCCATGTACTATAGATCGCCAGCGATCCGTACTATTTTGCCAGATCGCCCCAAAGTCTGAAGTCAGTTAAGTACATGGACCGCCAGCGATCCATACTATTTTGCCAGGACGCTGTCGAGCCAAAAGCTATGGATCGCTAGCAAGAATCATGATGGAAGAAAACGTTAATACTCCACCTATTGCAAAAGCACTAGCGCCAAACCCATCCTTAGGGGTGAATACCCCACAGAAGGATATAATGATGGCTCCCTCCGGCTTTGAAGATAACAAATAATATGAGGAAGATAAATTGGATGAAAATTCCAACATGCAAAATGCTAGAAGAAGCTTTAAAACCCATGTCGTAGCATAGTGCCAAGCAATGGATGAGGAACTACTACTCAAACAGTATTCCTAGAGGCCGGAGGATCAACAAGATATGATACTACCGAGATAAACTACAATGCCAAGCTCCTGGGTATATTGTGGCCACTCCTAACTAGCTAGCTTCCAATCCCATCGTGGAGCTCCCATCGTCGGAGCAGAAGTGGTCATCGTCATAAATCATCAAAAATTGTTAAAGTGTCCTTGAAAAACTCACTTTCAGGTTGACTCGAAGTCGAACTTGAGTAATCGCCTTTTTAACCTAAAGCAGATTCCGGAAGTCCTGATTTGAAGTCAAACTCGAGTAGTCACCCATTCGACCCCGAAGTAAACCTAGGAAATTCAGGTCCATAGCTTGACTCGGGTAAAACCAAGATTTTCTCTAAGCAAACAAGCGAATGCCTCCAAGCAACATTTGTCACCAACCCAGCACTTCAAATTCTATGACTCCAAACAAATCATGCGCTGATCCAAGAAAATGGCAAATTTTCTTAGGTCAGACTCCAAGTAAATTACCACCAATCCATCGATGTCGATCCATCTTTTTTGCCCATAAATCGATCGTGCAAACTCCGAATTCCTTGAAATTTGGAATGCAACCTTGTGGAGTCTTCTTTGTCACCCCGTACCGATCGTACCTAGTTTGAATTTTTTTTGGAATCGTCACTGATCTATGATCCCATCGTAAGTGATTTGTTATTCAATCAGCATTTCCAATCATTCAAGCATAGACAATCATACATGAATCATGCTCAAGCATTATAAACAACCGTAACTTGAAAATGGAGCGTTCTGACAACCATTAGAGCATGTTCTTTAATTGAAATCCATTCACCGAAGTTGTTTAACATGTAGAATATCCAAAGAAGTTTATCAGGCCAACTATACCTTTTATACAACTATACAACTGATTCGAAATTTCTTCTTCACAGGTGCGACAAGCATACAAACCAAGCGAGGGCAATGGGTGCAGTCTGCTACATGGCCCTCGTGAATCATTAAAGGGTGAAACAACCTGCTACCCTGGAAGAATTCTATGGGAAGAATAACCGATTCTAAAGACTAGAAGTAGTGTAATTAGAAGAAGGAAAACCCAATAGTGTACAAAAGAACATATCAACTGTAACGACCCAGAATTTTTATTAATTAAAATTTGAATATTTAATTAATTTTAAATATTAATAAGTGAATTTATAAGTCGAATAAATTTTTATTTGAATTATTGGATTTAATTGGATAATTAAATCGATAATTTAATACGTTAAATTATGGGAAATAATTGAAAATAGGGTTAAATATGATTAAAAATGATTTGTAAAATTTTATTTTATCATATTGGAGTTAGAACGATATTTTAGAACTTTTAAAATCGAATTAAAAGTTAATTTGTGAAAATTGAATATTTTAATAATTTAATCGACTAGTGAAAATAGTCAATTTTTGAACAGTCTCAGAATTGAACGAAACTAGTTCCATTGGATCCGTAATAGTTAGTTATTACCGGATTTCAAATTTCGTGTCAATCGGAGTTATCGTTTGAGCGTGGCAGCTCGAAACGCATCGAATTATTTTTAATTTAAATTTGGCGAGTGAAAATAGCCATTTTTCAAAAAGTCTCGGATTTCGACGAAACCAGTTTCATCGGATCCGTAATGTGATATTATTGTAAGGTTTCAAATTTCAAGTCAATTGGATTTACCGTTTGTCCGGTACAAATTAAAACGCCTAGAAAATCGCTTAAATCGGTTTAATTTAAATTGAGCGTTTATAGCCATAACTCGCACAGATGTCCGAATTAGCTTCCGAAACCTGTTCCATTGTGTCCAGAACGCGGGATAAACCCTAGGTACGTCAGTTTCGGCGCGTAAATCGGAGTTCGGAATTTCCGGATGAATAGTGTCGAACGAAATTCTATAAATAGACCACCCCTTCATAAATTTAGAAAAAAAAATACTAAAACCCTAATCTATTAAACCTAGCCGCCACTATCTACTACCAATGGCCAGAAATTTATGATCTTCATCCCTCAATCTCTTTCAATCTACAAACAATTAGAAGAAACTTTCAACACGAAAGTTATAGAGCACGATGAGATCTTGAAATCCATACGGTGATGATGGGTTTTGGTGCAACGGAGAGGGAGCTATGGGGGGCCGTTCTCTACAGGTCGTGCACGCAAAACGAGGAGTTTGGGGGGGCCGAGCTTCAAGCCATGGGTGGTGGAGGTAGCTCTCGTGAAGAGCTTCCTATTGCAAGTGGTTTGATCGAGTTTCATCGAGTGTGGAGGATGCAAATCAAAACCCTAGTTGCTATGTGTATGGGTTCTATGCACGGCTTTGATCTGGAGAATGAAACGTGAGGAGGAAGGAGATGTTGGACGGTGGAGATTGCAAGGGGAGAGATCATGTGGCCTGGAATTGTTGTGGGTTTTAAATTAGTTAAATTATGTTGTATTTGTTTATATAAATCGTGTACAAACATCATAAATTCATAACTTTTTCATACGAGGTCGAAAACGCGCGAAATCAGTTGCGTTGGAATCGTATGGACGAGCACTACGCGATGGAGTTGGTTTGGAGTCGTTTGGAGTTAGTGGGGTAAAATTAAACGCGCGTTTAATTTTATTCGAAATAAAAGCTGAAACGGAATTTAAATCAAGGTGAGAACTTCTCACTCAATCGAATAGGTTTCGATTTATTTTAAATAGTTAGATTTAAAATATTTGAATGCATGTTTGAATGATGATTGTATCTATTGATTGTTAAAATAGACATTATACGCCGTTATTAAGCGGATAATATTTATTAAAAACATATACCGCGAATATTTCATAAACAGTGAAATTGGTATTATATATAATATCAATATATGTATATTGGCATATGTATATATTGGAGTTATTGATTTTCCGCATTTTTTGTTTAGCGGATGAGACCCTATTGCGCCGTTATTAAGCGGATAATATTTAATAAGAACATATACCGCGATAATTTCGTACTGGAGCGAAATTGGTATTGTGCTAATGTTTTTGAATGCAGGAAAACAGGTTGGAGGGATCCAACTGGATTCCTCAACAGTTTTTATTTGATTTCAAATATTTTGATATTTGATGGATTTTCATATTGATATATGATATCGTTGTAGTCGTGATTGACTATTTGGTGTGTAGCATCATTGGACCCAGATTTTGGGATTTTAAAATGATTTTAAAGTGATTTTTGAAAATATACTATATTTTTAGAATTGATCCATTATAAATGAATGAACGATATAATTTTTAAAGTTATAAAAATTATGATTTTTGAGAATATAGTTAAAAGCTGATTTTTGAGAAATATGGATTAATGATTTTTTTTTTAAATAGTTTAAATTGAGATTTTGGAATTTATTATAAAAGAGTTTAAATATAGGATTTATAAAATTTGATTATTTTATAAATCAGAATGATGAAGTTTTTAAAGGAATTTAAAGACGTTTTAAAGAATAATATAAATTAATTTATATTAAGAGATTTATAAATGGATATTTATAAATTGAAATATATACATTATAAAACGAGTTTTTATAAGTGTTTGAATGAAGTGAAGATGAATTTAGTAAATGAATGAAATTTACAGGATTATAAACAGTGAACTTATAAATGAAATTTTATAAACAGTAGGTTCATAAAATTTATAAAATTATTGAAAGAATGGAGTTTTGATAAATAAACAAATCTTATAAGTTATAAGATTTATGAATTGAGATGTTTAAAAGAACGATTCTTGTAAACAAATAAATTATAAGTGTTTAACTTATAATGTGAACTTTTGTTTTATAATTGAGTTATAAATCGAATAGGTTAATAAAGGAATTTATAAAAGGAAGTTGTTATAAATAAATAGAAATAGAATTTATAAACGTTGTTTTATAAATTCACAAACGACTTATTTTGATAAGAAAATTTTTATGATTTATTTATGAAATATATTCACGTTTTTGACTGTGAATAATCCTTTAAAATAAAAGGTATAGAAATGATGAAATTGGATAATGAAGTATATTCACGTTTTTGAATAGTGAATAATATGTTAAAGAAATTGTTTTAGATGTGATGTTTTAAATAGAATTAAAACGATCTAACAATGTTTTAAAATGTGTTGAGATTCGAAACCATAGATTTCAACATTTATTGTTGAAATAGACGTTTTCGAGAAATAGAAGGAAATAATGGACTATAACACTGTTGTTATAGTAAATGATTTCCGAAAGGAAATGTTTTGCATAGTATTGGGATTTATATATCTATTTTAATTTCGAATCTCTATACTAGTGATTTTGGGTTGTCGTAACGATATTTTACGTAACATTCATTTTGGCCCAAATAAATATGTTTAAGAGAATGATTTCCTTAAAGAATGAAATATATACTTAATTCTGATTTAAGCATATAGAATATTTTCTAAGTGTTGAAAATAAATAAAATTTGTGAATTACTTATGAATAAATAAGTATGGAAATGTTTTCCAATATAAAGTGAATATCTTAAGAATTTATCTTTTTGAAGATAAATTGAAATGAATAATCGAAATCGAATATTCATAGATATTTTGGATTATAAATTCAATATGGAATTTATGAATGAAAAGGGAAGTTGTTTAGAAATAAATATTGATTTATTTTTGAAGTGTGAAAATTATATATCTTGTAAAGATATTTTGGAAAATAAATAATTTGGAAAATTATTTGAAATCTGGTGATGTGTGCATATCCATTGATAGTTCAATAACCGACTATCAATATTCCCCTTTGAATGGGTATTTGATGTGATTTGTTTGAATTTGAATGCCACACTTATTTTTGAATAAGCGCTCACTATTCGGGTTAACCGGGAAAGGACCATGGGGTCGTATAACCCATTCCGAATATGTGATACGTCGTTGTAAATTGCATTTGAAGATCGGTGTTGAAGACCGAGTATTTGTGAAAGCGATAGAATGACCTATCGATTGTCTCTGCACTGGGTAGCTCCTGGTATAGAGATTCCTTAAGTGATGGGAAATTCGATCGGGATTGTGAATACCCGGATTGCAAGGGCTTCGTAAGAAGTGCCTTCGGTTTTGTTCGAGCCCGGAACAGACTTGTATGGATTGTATGCCTGACATTACAAGTTGAGATGTAAAGCCGATTTCTTTCAAATATATTTCTGTTGGTGGCGGAGAATTTATTCTTTTAGCTTAACACCCTTCTCTGAGACGTACGAGCTCAGAGGTTATGTAGTTGAATGTTATCAGCGATATATTCCCAATTTGGTAATGTGACATGCTGAGTGATGCTGAAATGATCATTGTGTTGATTATTTGTGATACGATCGTTTATTTGATCGTCTATCCTTGTGATCATTGTGTTGATCATTTGTTGACCCAAAGCATGGCTTTTGTATAAAGTATGTTTTTGTGGACGTGACTTCGTCGAGCCTCACACCCCGTGAATGGTCAAAACAGGAAAAAAGCAGCAAGGTTATGAGGGGTAGCACCCTTTAGGATGTGTCCATTTCCTTCTGGAAAAGGGTGGTATCATGGTATGGAGCCCAGATGCTTACTCATGTTGAAAACACTTTGTTATGATTGTGTGAATTGATTACGAGCGTTCGGTGAAAAGGTCCCAAAGGACCGGGGGATGGCATATTCGATCAGTTGTTTCTCAGTTAGGGGTAACCCGGCCTTGTGTTGGTAGAGATCCGGTTTGGTTCTCGGGGATGTCCATCCAGAGGCATTCTCATGTGGCAATGGGAAGTTCCTTGGCCTGATCATTCGTTGGAAATCCAAAGAAACAATACGAGACTTGTACGGTATTAGTTGTAGAACCTATCATTCACTTATGGTGTCGCAACACTGTTTGGATGATAGCTATAGTAGGCATACGATAATGGTCGTATGTTGGCTAAGATTTATATTCTACTTTCGAAATGAATTTTTCCTACACTATACACTAATAATAATATCAAATGTTATTTTAAATGCGTATCAAGCATCTTTGACTATCATAAGGAGAAATCTCCTCCGATTCTGCGTTTGCATTGTGTGTGTGTGCGGGAGGCCTTATGGTAGTCTCATTTTTAAAAGCATTGCGAATTGAGTTTAAAAATATTCCTCTATTTTGATTTCTAAAGTAAATAAACTGTTTTGAGTTCTCACACTAGTCACATGACTGACTTGGAGTTTATTGTTTTCCTTCCTAAACTCTGGGTGCCCACCAATTTCCACACGGGCAGTCAAGAGTTAAGGTTTATCAGGATATTCTGGATATTCAGGAGTTGCTGGAGGCAAGCTGGATGGCATGGCGTATTATTAGTATATAGTATTTCTTTTTCCGCTGCACTGTTTGATGTTGTATATTGTTGTATACTCTGATGATATGATGTAATGAAATGTAATGTAATAACTGATATAGTTCTTTGTTTAAAGATTATTCATTTATTATTATATGTTGTTCCGCTGCGAATTGTGAGATTCTGATGTTGTTCTGTTTTCTTTCTGTTCCGTTCTATTTTCTTTTGTATTTCCTTTCTCTTCTCTTTTTCTTTCTATTTTAAAATTTTCTACCTTCTTTTCCCTATCTAAATTTTCTATCTTTTTCTCTCTTTCTTTTCCTAAATTCTTTTTTTTTTAACCCTAACTATTCGGTTTTTCGGCAACGAAAATCCGCAAGCGTTACATCAACGATGAAGGAGCTACAGGACCTCAAGGACCTTCTGCCCAAGCAAGGCTATTAAGACCCAGCAAAAAAGCGCCCCATTAACTGACGAAGTCAGACTAAAGGATGATTATCAAATAACACTCTAGCTAGCTAGAAACTAGGGAATTGGATAACAACCTAAAGTGATGCCGTCTCATCCATCCTTGTCTACTCTCCTTTAGCAAATGAGTCATACCAAGACACTAGGGGTATCGCAAATAGCATAGAAAAAGAAATTCATCTGTGCCCTCGATGGGTCATGTCAATCCCCTTTTTAAGAGCTGACATTGTTGGTGGCATCAAGAAGTCTTATCCGAAGGATCGTCGAACAAAAGGATCTAACATCTTAGCCTGCAGGAACTGATAAAACTGTGTTCCTTTGGGCTGAATCCAAAATATTCCTCTTGAAGTTGATGAGTCAATGCTTTAAGACCGCCGGGCCATCAGACATGCAACCCAAAACTCCTCTCATAATCAATAAATTATCTTTCCAAGGCCGTCTGGTTGCCAGACATTTGACCATATAATCCTTCACGAACGTGAAGGACTTTCACAAACTAAAGCTTTGTGAAGGTAAACCGGTAAATAAGCGGTCTTCTGATCAAAAAACCCTTCACGAACGTGAATGCCTTTCATGAACAAAAGCATCGTGAAGGTAAACTGGTAGATCAGCGGTCATCTGATTCAAAAAACCATTTGCAAACGTGAATGTCTTTCTCAAACAAAAGCATCATGAAGGTAAACTGGTAGATCAGCGGTCATCCGATCCTAAACATCCTTCACAAACGTGAAGGTGTTTCACGTACTAAAGCATCGAGAGGGCGAATCTGTAGATCAACAAAATTTATGTACGACTGATATCCGTGAAAGTGAACAAGAAGATCAGTAGTCATCTAATCCAAAGCCCCTTAAAGTCAACAAAGCCATGCTCTAGGGCCACAAATCGACAATCATATCAGTCACTCAGCATAATTAAACGACCGATGAAAAAAACAGTGCTAAACCCTAGAGCTTCAAAGTCGCTCAAAGGAACTAAGTCAAAACTGAACCTATATTGTGGTCAATCAGAAGCTGACTCGAATCAAGCCAAAACTTAGAACTCGGAAGAACCTCTTCCACAGGACTGGGGGCAACCAAGTGAGTTGTGGAGAGACCATGGATGCAATTCAAGTGCGCCAGCAGCCATGTGGCATGGGAGGCACCGCACACACTTGAATAGTCATAAGAAAGGTCGAGACTAATCATATCACGGTTCTGTTATGTCCGATCAAAAATTCTGGCATTTGACAATCGCGGGCTTAATGACTAGTTAGTGCGACAATTGAAATACTAGCATAATACTTGCCGATTTCTTGCCAACTACTACTTTACCACTCTTGGCGACCAATTCCTCTTCCTCTTAGACTATATGCGAGTTAAAGACCAATTCTTTAGAGGCATTTTGGACCAAATACTAAGAGTCTTGCCGGGAACTCCTGTAAGCTCTTTCTTTATAACCATCTCCATGCGGTCGGCTGTAGATCTCTCTGTGATGGCAATCTTATTTGTTTAGTCGAGCACATCTTCTTGAAATATGGAAGGATCGTCCAAGCCACGACTGCCCGATCTAAAAACTAATTATCTCTTAGAATGGACGAAACCGCTTTCCAGCGAAGTAAAACTACCGGATTGATGTGAAAACTCGATCCTTACCTTCTACGAACTGCTATCACTAATCCAACATCAGGATGGCCCAAACCACTGTGCGCATCTCGTAAGTCATGCCTTGCTTCTTGCACCAATAAAGCGTGTTCATAGTAAGTACCCACTGGGTCGGCGGAAGCTAATCGACTCAAAACGTTGTATTGGCGGAACACGATCCTTGCCTTCCGAAAACCAATGTTGCCCCAAGAACATTAAGAAGGCCCAAAACTTAAACTCCCATCGTTTCCGAGAGATAGGCAGCATCGAGGAGCACTAAAAACTAACTCCTCACATTGCCCGAAGATATGCAATGCCGAGGGGCATCAAAAGCTAACTCCTTGCATTGCCCAGAGATAGGCAACGCCAAGGACCATCAAAAACTAACTCCTCGTGCTTCCCAGAGATAGGCAATGCCGAGAAGCATCAAAAATTACAATCCTTGTGTTGCCCCAAGATAGGCAACGCAAAGAAGCATCAAAACTTACACTCCTTACGTTGCCCAGAGATAGAAAACACCAAGGAGCACAAAAATCCATGCATCTCATAAACCGCACATAAAAACTTACTTCTTGTGTTGCCCAGAGATAGGCAATGCCAAAAAGCACTAAAAAAATAACTCCACGCATTGCCCAAAGATAGGAAACAGTGAAGATCAACAAAAGCTAACTCCTTATGATGCCCAAAGATAGTCAGCGCTGAGGAGCATCAAAAATTATACCTCTTTGTGTTGCCTAATGATAGGCAACGCCGAGAAGAATCAAAACTTACACTCCTTGCATTGCCCGGAGATAAGCGACGCCAAGGAACACCAAATGTTGCGCATCTCATAAGTCGCGCATCAAAAACTAACCCTCGTGTTGCCCCAAGATAGGCAATGCCGATGAGGATCAGAAAACTTACTTCTCGCATTGCCCGGACATAGGCAACGCCAAGGAGCATCAAAAGCTAACTCCTCACGTTTACCGAAGACAGGCAACGCCGGGGACCATCAAAAACTAACTCCTTGCATTGCTCGGAGATAAGCAATGCCGAGAAGCATAAAAAATCACACTCCTCGCATTGCCCGGAGATAGAAAACGCCGAGGAGCATCAAAAATTACACTCCTTCTGTTGCCCGAAGATAGGAAACACCAAGTAGCACAAAAAGCCATGCATCTCATAAGCCACGCATCAAAAAATAACTCCTTGTTTTGCCCGAAGATAGGTAACGCAGATTAGTATCTAAAGCTAACTCCTTCCATTGCCCGAAAATAGGCAACTTCTTGCGTTGCCCTAGAGATAGCCAATGTTGGGGAGCATCAAAAGTTCACTACTTGCGTTTCCCAGAGAAGGGAACACCAAGGAGTACCAATAGCCGCGCATCTCGTAAGTCGTGCATCAAAACCTAACTTCTCACGTTGCTCGAAGATAGGCAACTCCAAAGAGAATTAAAAAACTAACTCCTCACATTGCCCGAAGATAGGCAATGCTGAAGAGCATTAAAAGCTAACTTCTCGCATTGCCCGACGATAGGCAACACCAAGGACCATCAAAAATTAACTTCTCGCGTTGCATAGAGATAGGTAACACCGAAGAGCATTAAAAATTACACTCCTCGCATTGCCCAGAGATAGGCAACGTAGAGGACCATCAAAACTTACACTCCTTTCGTCGCCTGAAGATAGGCAACGCAAAGAAGCACCAAAAGTCATGTCTCTCGTAAGCGACGCATCAAAAAATAACTTCTTATGTTGCTCGGAGATAGGCAACGCCGAAGAGAACTAAAAAATTAACTACTTGCACTGCCTGTAGATAGGCAACGCCGAGGTGCATCAAAAGCTAACTCCTTGCATTGGTCGGAGATAGCCAATGCCGAGGACCATCAAAAACTAACTCATGTTGCTCGAAGATAGAAAATGCCGAGGAGCATCAAAAATTACACTCCTCGCGTTGCTCGGGGATAGGCAATGCCGAGGAGCACCAAAAGCCATGCATTTCATAATCCACGCACTAACTCTTAAAACATACGCTCCTCATATTACTCGAAGATAGATAACGCCGAGGAGCATGGAAAGCTGCGCATTTCGTAAGCCACACACTAACTCTTAAAGAGCTCAAACTACTTAATTTTCCCGAAGATAGGCAACACCGAAGAAAACTAAAAGTCGCGCATCCAATAAGCCATGCACTAACTTTCAAAATACAAACCCCTCACTTTTCCTGAAGATAGGCAACACAGAGGAATTTCATAAGCGCATACTCTCGAAAACCAAGCACTTCGATTAACAGGGATCAACTCCGGCTACCCGAAAGAACCGACAGTGCTTCGGTAGTACCGCAAAGCTCACAAACCAAGAAGTCAGCAAAGAATTCTTATTTTTGACCAAAGTTGATGTAATATTTGTCAAAATTCAAGGCATCCAAGTCAACAGTTCCCAGAAATAGGAGCAACGATGTACCTTTGACTGGGGCATCCAAGGAGCCCTACAGAACATCAAGTCTCACATTAATTGTTTAGAATAGTTAGCCCTGTGGACTGAGAGGCACATAACTCATCAACACTTGGTTAGGGTAAAAGATTGCTCCAACTTGCAATAAAATGAGGAACTTACCATTGTTCAGAAATAGACGACGATGAAAGGCTGTTCTAAAATCAAATCATCAACGCACAGTTTTCAAAGAAAAGAAGCAGGTGCTCGATTGAGGTCTCAAACCCTAGCTTGCAGAAAACCAACTGTTATCCAAAGTCAGACCACGACAAGGAGAGAATGCTCTAAATCAAGCATCCAAACCATTAATTCTTGTAGATTGGAACCAACGTATAAGGCAGATATCCACAATAATGCTACCAGCCTAGCATAATGCATATGGCTTTAAACAAGCAAGGTTAAGTGCTATAGATTCAAGACAAACACTACTAAACTATAATGGTCTATGACCAGTGTGGGAATGAACGCGGACATACCAAGGCAATGTGATGACTTGCTCCACAATTTCGGATTTCCTATAAGGACTTGGAGTTTGACACCTAGAAGTGAAGGATTCTGCCTAGAAATGAAGGTTCTGCCGATAGTCATTAGATCATAACATTAACCGGTGGGAGGAAGAATAACTATGGAATTCGTTAAGCAACAACCTTGCATCTCCAAGGGTAATACTTGGCTGTTATAAACAAAGCTAGGAAACATAAACTCTTGGGACTCTCACCATTCAAAAACATGGCATCTCCTATATTTAAGCAACGTTGAGAAAAAAAACCACATTGGGTTAAAAGGAATCTACTTAGGTCTACTTGATCAGATGAATGATTCAACCATCACCAAACTGGCTCTAAGCCCCCGGAGCACGGACTAGAGTACTCTAAGTCCTCGAAGCACGGATTATAGTATAAACGATTTGCAAAAATATTTAAGTCTCTGAAGCATGGACTAGAGTACTCTAAGTCCCTAGAGAGCGGACTATAGTATAAACGATTCACAAAAATCTCTAATCCCACGGAGTGCGGAGTAGAGTACAAATGATTCACAAAAATCGCTAAGTCCCCAGCGCTCGAACTAGAGAACTCTAAGTCCCTGAAGCACGGACTAGAATATAAACGATTGACAGAAACCTCCCAGTCCTCGACTACGAATTGAGGTACAGACAATTTGGCGATAGTGCGACACCCCATGAAAGAACTCTAAGTCCCAGAGCGCGGATCGAAACACAAATCGAGTGTGAGTCGAGCGCTCATAGAATGACTCTAAG
Organism: Allium cepa; assembly: GCA_030765085.1. Classification (NCBI taxonomy): domain Eukaryota; kingdom Viridiplantae; phylum Streptophyta; class Magnoliopsida; order Asparagales; family Amaryllidaceae; genus Allium; species Allium cepa. The sequence goes on along the minus strand of CM060942.1, from coordinate 375,510,845 downwards.
TTCCCAAAATGTGGACTAGAATGCAAACACGTGAATCGATGAGTGGGTTTCAACCGCCTTCTATTCCAGTAATTCCAACCAAAAATCAGCAAGAGAAGTGCAAACCGTTAAAGACCATCACCAATATGACTTTAACACTGCCTATAAGACAGGCAACACTATGGAAATACTTCTACAATCGAGCCATCGAACTAATTTTCAAAGGCCAAAACTAGTACCCAATTGGTTTAAGAGCACCGCAGAATCGACGGGGAAAATCAAACCCAAACTCTTGATTGTCGGTGTTGCTTCGCAAATGCCAAGGCCTTCTTTTATCTTTTAATTACTGGTGTTTCCTTAGCAACGGCTTGGAAAATTTTCTATTTCTTAAGTACCAATGTTACCCAAACAATGCTAGGAAACTTTCTGTTTCCTAAGTACCGGTGTTGCGCCGACAATTTCGGGAAACATTCTATATACTAAGTACTACTATTTCCCCAGTAATGCTAGGAAAACTTTAATCTACAGGGCCGATGAGAAACACTCATCACAATGGACCATCGATACACTAGCTTTCAGAGATAGAAGTTGGCCCTCAACTGAGTTTCTAACTTCTCTTAAGAAAACTCCTATTTCCCAATAACAGACAATGATCGAAAGACATATCCTTTCATAGATTAGTCGGATCGGTCGACTTTTCATTATAGAATCAGCCACTACTCTCAAAGGCAGGAGTTTACATATGAACAAATTTCTATGACCACATCAGCAACCAAGAAAAGCATGCATGGCCATGGACAAGCGGGAACAATCCTGGAAGGTTGGAAATAATATCCCTGAACTTCCTCAATTCCAGAATTGATTGAGAGCCATACTGGGGGCAATTGAGTAATTCGCCTTATAGATTTCCACCTCTAACAGTCTCCCAAATACAGGCATTTGAAATAGCTATTCCCTCAAGGAGGGATACACACACAGATACTTGATCCAAAGAAATGTTTCAAAGTCCAAACATGAATAACTACAAGGTTGGTTAGATGATGGTCCTGTATCACAAAACAGAGCATTCTAGCAACAAAATAACCAACAAAGGAAATGAAGGATTTACCATTCAGAAGTCCACCGTCGCTTATAATTTGGCGATGACGAGAAGGATTGATAACCTACTTACGGTCTAACTAGATCATTTGGTTCCAACATGCAGGATAATGCCATTACTCGAAGTTTGGTTATACCATTTGAAGATTCACAACATCAAGGAAAAATCTACTTGAGTCATCCATGCATGAGTTTCCAAAGGTAGAATCAAACACATGATTAGGATCTCAACGTAGAACTCAGAAGAATTTACTTTAGCAAAAGATGCTAGAAATGCATCTTTCTAATACATGCCGACATTGTTACAAAACTCAGATCTTGGGATCAAGCAACAAAGTCCCTAATTTCTGAAGAAAGGAGTTATCATGTCAATCAAACTAGGGAAATCGAACTTATTTCTTAGGAAGCCTAGTCTCCCAAAACATATTGGCTCTTTAGTCAAAATAATCAGCCCTACAAACTAAGGCATTTAAACCAACACTTTGTTAAAACTAACTCAATTGAGCAAAAGTAGAAATTAGCTATAAAACTAGCAAGACCAAGCTATTTCATAGTTTTGAACAAAGTCGTGATATAGAATATGTCGAAATGACAGCAAAAGCATTACTTACATGTATAGAATAAAAGTAAATGAGTAAGTTGCACATGACCACAAGAAATTCAACAGTGAGAAAAAGAAATGTTTAGAATCGAGCAGTTAAGCCAATAATCCTGAAGACAGAGGCTGGTGTGCGTTGAATTCCAAAAATGCAAGACAAGGATAATCGAAATTGAACAACTCTGTGCAATTTTTCAAAGGCTAAAACTATGCCAGATTGAACTTCAACTACAACTCTACAGGAGGAACCGTACCTTGTAATTTAACTGCAATCAGTCCTCCGAATATGATAGGAATAATAAGTGAAATCTAAATTCTGAAGGACCCAGCTTCCGGAGGTGTGGAAGAACCTCTACTAGAAAAAAGATTGGATTAACGAAAAATCATTTTCAATGACAAAACTTGGAATTCAACCTTGTTAAGTATGTTTTACTTTAAATATATCCTCGTATAATTAACGCCTAGAATCCAAGGAAAGTCGATGTATGTTGACCAATTGGGTCATGAGCGTTGACCGAGGTAGATGCAGTATGTTATCTATGTAAGAGGAGTCTGGTATCCTGAATACCATGAACAAACAATCTAGTGTAGATAACTTGCTTACATTTGAAAAACAATTCATGTCATCCTTTGAAATTATCTCTTCCATGCTTACCCGTTATCGATCAACGATCGAAAACGGAGCTGTCATCTGAAGCAGCGTGGGAAGCTTTTCTTTTTAGGATAATTAGAGTATAGAGACCAAAATAGTGATACGATCGAATCATCCACCATATCCGACTTTGGAACAAATTATCGCAATAGAATTCAAAAACATCGACGAGAACTTAACCAAATTCTTGAGAAGAAAAAGCTAAAGACTAAGAGAAAGACTTCGCTCTATAATGGCATACAATCATTCGAGACAAACTTAGCTTCACCGCCGATCGAAATAAAACTACATGGGACAACTCCAAATCTACATTATACACCCACTTAACGACCTAAACCTTTGCAGTAAATACGAAGCAAAGATTGCATCGTCAAAACAAGGAATTGAAGTTTAGATCTAAATCACAAAAGAAGAAAAAATGAAAAGCTGTCATAAGTCAGTCAATTGAGAACAACTTCTTGAGGTGGAATCTAATGATACACATCGAAAATTCAATAGTAAAAGCCAAATTTGCACGATAACCTCGGCACGATAAACTAGAATTCACAAAAATGAAGACTCAAGAGAAGCTACTTCTAGAGCACCCCTTGTTTTAAACGAAGGCATAATTTTGGGGGCAAATGTTATCCGGGTTTTTAACCCAGTAGGATCCAGTAGGAGAAAAAACAATCTCGTCTTATTTGAATGGTTGAGAACTTAACCACAAAGGCTAAGGCAAGGAATAAACGAGAGCCAAGCAATATTAGTAAGATAATGATTGGAATCAAATAAACCAAGAGACCAGCTCTCTTTTAACCCAATCATTAGCTAAGAACAAACAGCTAGTAAATTTTCATCAAAATGGAATACGATGAATCCAAGACCATGGAAACACCCCAAATTCCAAACTCTAGAAAATATCCTAAGTCATTGGGTCGTAGTGATCCATATTCTGTGGATTACTAGCGACCCATGCCTTTCCTCGAAACTCCAGTGAGCTAACTAAGGAAGCAAAGGAAAAAGAAGCCATGTCACTAGCTCGCGTGCAAGTCATGTCTATGAGTCGCTAGTAACCCATGGTTTTGGCTTAGGACGCGAGCCAAACACCCCAAGGTCGTTCCCTACCTACATGCGAGAAGTTGATAAATAGGCCTGGCCTAGAAGCTCTCTGATCTCTATAAATACCATCCTACCTACAACGTAAACTGAATTATCTCTGGAACGGTTGCTGAAGCTCTACTAGAACTATTCTTCACTATCTATCTCCCTCACAAAAATCTCCAAACTAATTCACTATGACTGTCCAGTGGATTCCAACTCTGAGGATTCAACTTACTTCAAGATAATCAAAACCTTGTAATCAAATATCTCTAGTAACAATAATCGGTCTATAATAAAACTACAAAGTGGATGTAGGCTTCATTAACAGCCGAGCCACTATAAAAATTCTCTACCTTCTTTTTTTTAATGTTCTTTTTTCTATATTTGTTATCATTGATAATGTTCTATCAAAATAGGGTTGGTGCTTTCAAACTCAAACCAGGATGTTGGTCCATTTTTGGGTCAACAATAGTAGAGGCAGTAAATAAAACCATTAAGAACATTTAAAAAACGACTAGGTAAAGCCAACGGAAATTAGATAAAAGAACTTGTTATATTTTCATGGTTATATTGAATTTCTACAAGAGTGGCTACTGTGAATTTGAAGCAATATTACCGGTGGAGATCGAAGTCCGTCATGTCAAAGAATCACCGTTACTTTTGAAACAAATCACTCAATTTGCTTAATGAATTAAGAGAACAAGTTTCCATACCAACGAAGAATCTCAAAGCATTATAATTAAAAAGTAAAGGAGGTGCATTCGAGATTGGAGATCTAGTTTTGAGAAGACTAATGGCCAACACGAAGGATCTAGCAGACGACCCACTGGGACAAAATTAGGAAGAGCCACTAGTTATTCATGAGGTTATTTCCCTCGGAACTTATTAAATAAACATGCCCGAGGGAAATGTAATATCGAGAACATGGAATGTTGAGAACTTAAGGCCATATTTCACAACATTAGATGAATAAAATGGATTAAGACCATATCGGGGGAAAAATTGTGATTAACATTTTAAAACATTAATTAATATAATTAATTTATAAGAATTACAAATTAATTAAATCATCTGATAAAAGGAGTATCATTGTTTCGGTTGCATGACTCTTAGGTGTAAATTTAGTCAACAATTAATATTGAACAGTTCGAATATTAATGTTCACACATCATTAAGCATGTGGTGTGAAATTTTGGCCAAATTTAGCGCTTACTTGGTTACACTAAAATTCAATTTTACTTTGTTAAGTATTACCCAGTTGTGACAATTATTTACACCAATTCTCTTCACTAAAACTATATCACTTTGGACTTATAGAATTTGGTAATGGCAAAAATTCCAATATCATTCATATTCAACTCCATAGTCCAAACACAAAGTCATTAGTTCAATAATAATTATTATTATTAACCGAACTGCTCTGACCAAAGACTTTGACTTTGAGTTGACTTCGGTTGAACTTGATACTAAACTCATATAACTGAGGAGATAAATCTACATTTGAATAGTATTTCACCTCGAATGCTTCCACTCGTCCCTACTATATAGTATGATGGATGACATGCCACGATTTAACCACAATTATAGCAGAGCTTCTACATTGAAGTTCAACGATATTCACAAGTCAAGAGAACTGTGTAATTTGGTCACCTCGATATTTTATATTTGACCTTAGTCATATTAACTAACAGAAAACTATTGGGTGGATCACTCTATGGTTGTCCAATAACTATTAATACATAACCTTAATGCCCTAGCAGTCATGAATAGTACATTGCCTAACATTTGGAGAGTATTACATACTCTAGTCCCAACAGATGTATCGATATCTAGTCTCGATGCATCTTGACTATGAATATTTTAAACAATATGTTATTTTCATTGTGATAAATTAGTCATGGTCACAACACTTTGTAACTACTATCACAAAACATATAATTTGAGAATTTTCTATAAAATATAGTTTTAGTTAAATTAATTAATTAACATAACAAGCTATATCAAGTATATAATATTTTTTTGACAATAATGAGTGATCCTCTTATAGTAAAGGAGAGCACTCTTGTATTCTATTCTACACTAGAAAATGGAGCTGTCAACATGCTTAATAAGTAGTAACACCAAACTATACAACTGCAAATAAAGATAAAATGAAATGTTAATTCTAGAAAGCTAAGTTTTACAATAAAATATTGCAACACTATAATCCACTAATATAATAAATAATCATGTCCTCAAAATCAGCTAAATCCATCCAATCCAACAAGCATATCTTAAGCTGCAAAGAAGACTATACCAAAAGTGTAAGACCAATATATATGTATGTATGTATGTATGTATGTATGTATGTATGTATGTATGTATGTATGTATGTACACACACACATATATATACATATTTATGTGCATTTACATGTGAAATTAACGTATACTAATCTAATAAGAAACAAACAACATTAAGGTTAAAACCAAGTAATGATCATAAAGAGTATAGCACAATCCTATTACATAAAAAACAAACGAGTAACGAGAATTCTAATTCAAGGTTGATATCCTAATAATAGCGAACTATAAAATGTGTCTTAGTAAAGGTGTCCAAGGAAGCTAGATTTAGTTTAAGGATAATGTTATATTAAAAATTACAACATTTTAAAAATCTATATCCTAAATATAACATATATAGTAGGATTCATTGGCATGCATATCACTTAAAATGGAATTTCAGGTGTTGTTATTATTTCTGCTTTTAAATGCTACATTTTTCTTAACCAAATTAGTACAAGATTTAACTTTTTAAGGTATTCATTGAGACTAAAATTATTATAATTATGGTTTGAAATCCAATTAGTAAAACAAAACAATTATATATATTATCAGTTGGAGTAATTATATTATCAAAAATCCTTTGATTTTTCTAAATCCATATATACCAACACATTATAGTATCAATTTCTAATCCATGTAATCATTTATAATAAAACCTAAGCCTTTTCCAAAATAGTTCCCAATTAATATCATCATTAGCTAAATTAAAGTAAAAATATTTAAATAATTTATAAGAATATAATTGGTGATCTGGCGTTCAAAGTACAAATGCAAAATATTTTCCATTCCCAAATTACAGAAAAAACATTTATTGCCAATAACTATAATTTTCTTTTTAATAGTTCTATAGTGTTTACTTTTCTATATATTGTTACCATCAGTCTTCACTTCAACCTTGTCGTAACTATGAAGAATATAAAAGAAGGATTTAAAAAGAGAGATAGCAACAACAAGACTTTTCGAATGAGTCGAAAGGATGCTTCAGTAAAAGGTTAGATGAGTTGAGTGCTTTTGAAGGGGTCGAAAGGTGATAGAGCCACCCTATTGCTTCAATGAACCCCTTTCGAAACTGTAGCTTCCACATGCATAAAGACATTTTGAATGAGCTGAGGAACACCTTTCGAAGGCAATAAATTACATGCTTTCACATGCGTGCCAAACACTTCGAAACAATGGGTTTCACCTTCATTCACATTCCACAGAAGAACACTTGACCAGAGCCACCCCTTCGAAAGCATAAATTAGCCTTTCATACCGATTGAGACAATTCACAATTATAAAGAAATCTTACTTAAGTTCAATATCGCACTCTTATACACCAGAGGATGGGGTTTCGCATTAATCAACCAGTATGCCTTCAGAAGCTACCTTCTACATTTATACCTCCTAGGTCTCAACTCCTTCGAAGCCTCAAAGATTCACATATCAATAGAGTCGAAAGCCCATGTCCATTCCTAATTGCAACATCATATCAACAACAAAGTGGAGAGCGTGTCCACACGTTTCGACCAGCTCAAATGCACTCGATTTCAATTTAAAAAGCAAAGTAGAAGAAGGCCTTGATGTTTACAGCAAAGAAAGGTCTCCAAAGCTGCCTTTCGACCAAGTCAAGAGGACCAATTCGTATGTTGCCAACCCACGTCTATAAATAAGACCTTAGGGGTCTAGTTTAGGGGATCCAATTTCATTAACTCCATGCTTACTCTTTCTTGAATTTGTAAACCCTAATTCTAAAACCAGATTGGGGATTTGACATCTTTGTATTACTTATGCTACTGGTAATAAAGGAAAATATAATAAAAGCAAGTTTATGGCATTTTTGGATATATTGGCTAATCTAATGCCTTTATGTGATTCTGTTTATGATCTACTTATGTCAACATGATCAAAAGGTCATCTCTTGAGGAAGTCAACCTTTTGATTCAACTAATACCTTAGATCCTCAAGTCCTAACCTCGAGCCATCTTATTCCACTTCGAAAGGAGGTTTCGATCAACTAGTTCGAAAGGTATTTTCAAATGGGATTCAAGTGTTTTGACCGCATCGGATGGTTGTTTGGAAGGAGTTACGATTACCACAACCTTCGAAAAGTGGACTTAAAGGAGTTCAAAATCTCCCAGATTGTTAGACAAAAGGATCCGCAAGGTCTAAACTAACTCCATTTGTTCAAAGGGTGGTTTTTAAGAGATCACTTGCAATTTAAACATTGCTTTGGGGTGTTGGCAAGTTTACTTGTTGACATTTTTGGAGCTTGAAGGATGGCTCGAACCTCAGCCCTACTAAACTTCCAGCTATGCTTTACATTAACACTACTCTATTCCAAGCTTACCTACTTTAGACTTTACATTACCATGTTTGGAAAAATTAAAAAGTATGAAGAAGGATCCACAGAGCCACATTTAATTGGATTCTCCCATAGAACATTTAATGATTCTAAACTACATGATGAGCAAATGTTGAGAATGGAAGCTTTAAAAATCATAAAGAAAAAGAGAGCTGTATGACCCGGACAAATGGGGTTTAAACCCATTTCACATCGACACATATCTTTGCCTTAGGGGGGACAAAAGGTAAGATGATAACTTGTTCGACTAAATGAAGAAGACAAATCAGCTCTACACCAAAGGCACTATCTTCGAAGAGGAAATGATGGATGATTACAACACCTTTTACACAAAAACGACATCAAGCAACAAGTGGGACATTGCAACACACCAGCTTTAGAAGGTTTGGAAAAGGAAATTGGTCGTTGAGGGTGAAGCTTCAGAACCAAGTAATAAAAAACCTAGAAACCATCCTCAAAGGACAAGTTTAAGCCGAGACTTCCTAAGGAATGCAATCTGACTAATCAATTGAGAATGTCTATTTGCTAACCAAGGAGGAACTCAACTATTGGCCATCACAAAAGAAAAAAACCTAAACATGAAAGGAATCAAGGAAGATCCAATTATCACTATCACATGATTAATGGGCATGAGACAAATCAATGTAGAGCACTTGAAGAAAGGGTGATCAACTTTTTCAAACAAGGCAAAATCAATAGATTTGTAAAGAGATCCTAGTCGAATTCAATAAAGCACCACTTTTCTAAGAAAAATCTACATGGTCGGGAGTAGAATTCTCCTTAATCTTGGAAATTACCTTAAACGGTCAAAGCCTTTGTCCACGTTGAGTTGGCCAGATCAAAGCACCTCTTAGAGGGAGGTTGGAGTAAGCCATTAACCGCGGTAGGCTATGGCCAAATTAAAGCACTGACTAGCCCTTGATCGTGCCATGCTATGGCCAGATCATGGCACCCCTAGCGGAAGGTTAGAGTAAGCCTTTATCCACGCCATGCAATGGCTTGGTTAAAGCATCAACAAGCCCTTGATTTTGCCACACTATAGCCAAATCAAGGCACCTTCTAGAGGGAGGATGTAGTAAGCCCTTGGTCCCGCCACATAATTTCCTGGCTAAGGCACCGAAAAAGCCTCTAGTACGGCCTATAAGGCTTGGATAGAGTGCCTTCTAGTGGAATGTTGGATATGTCCTTGGGTCATGCTTGTTGATAAGCTAACCAAGCATGCTAGACAACAGTGGACTATGACGTCTGAGGCCGAGAAGTGGCATATCAAACTATGACAATAACGGACAAGGATGTTTAAGCCCGAGAAGCGGAATATCAAACAACGACAACATACAAGGCCTAAATGGTGGTACATGTCAAAAAAATCAAAACCCAAAGAGCGGTACAGAATAAAGGGCATAAATAAGAATCTTCAGCTTCCAACTGGTTCACAAAAAGAGAATTTCAGAACCTCGCATATTAATGCCCGAATCTGGGTTTCGAGATTCTTACTATTAATTTCTGTAGATCACTCATTAATGGTCAAATTTGGGCTCTGTACTTTTATTATGGAGACCTTTATCATGGATTTTTGGCTATCTTTCACCAATACACGAATCTAGGTTTTGGGTCTTTAACTTTTGAATTACACTTGTTAACACAAAAATCTGGGTTTTGGATATTCTATTATAAAGATTCCTAATCTTCTATGATTTATTTCCAGATGATGATCTTTGGACTTTTATGAAATGATTATTATTGGCTTTCTCTTAGTTATTTCCAGAAAAGGAATATCTAAACATCTATAATTGAAACTAGAATTGGGTTCTGGTTCTCTATGATTTGATTTTTGGTACTCTGTCAATATAATTGGAGTTGGATTCATGGCTCTCTCTTGTCATTACCAAAGATGGGTTACAAGACATTCAACTGTATCCAATTGTGAAATTACTTCTTCTTATTATCATTATTTTCACAACGATCTATTAATGGGATATTTTCAATTCTTACTAACATATTCTTATATAGATTTAAAGTCAACAATAAGGAACATTGTTTACCTTATGCTTTTCAGGAAAATGAGATCAGCAAGAAAGACTCAGTGGGCCAGCAAACGAACACCGTAGTCCAAGTTATCATAAAGCAGATTCAGAAACAACATTGTAAGAAAAGATTACAAAATGAGATGACATTTACATAATTTATAAAATTATTTACAAATGCAAAGCACAAGTGTATGTTTGACAAATCTTGAATTGCTTTATCTAGATTATCAGCAAATAAAGGATCAACGACATGGCGAATTGCTATTCCTAGAATTTCTTTAAGTTTCTTTTCCTTTCTCCTTATTTCATCAGCATCGTCAATGGAAGCAATAAGTGTCTTTAAAGCGCTGTTAAAAGCTTTATTGGCACCTCCAAGGGTTTTATTTTGTCTCTCTAAATCGGCAATTTATTTTGAAGAAGATACTTTTCATATTCAAGTCTTTGAATCTTAGCTACGTATTTATTTATGTGTTGCGAATATCTTACCCTCTGTTGATCATTAAAATATGTCATCGTTTCAAATTTTATCTTCCTACACCATTCTCCCACCGCTTTATTGTTTAAACCTAGGGAATGATTTGTTGTAGCAGGAAATTTTTGAATTGCCATAGTTGAAGACCTTGTCGATTTTACAATAGATGAGGTGATTGAAGAAGTCGGTAAATCAATATTGGAATGTTGTCCCCCGTGATGAATTCCACTGAATTGCATTGAGCTTGACTATATTTTAGTTTTATTTGCAAATCGCTTACCCGAGTTTATACATCTCATGGTCAAAATCGATTAAAGGATTTGATTTGACTTGGCGCTTTAATTGGGAAACTGTTTCATTCTTAACCTTGATATCTTCTTCAAGCTTAGTGATTTGGTTGCTAAGATCTCTAATAATTGTCTTTTGAAGTAGAAATTTCCTGCACCATCCCAACGCTTTGTTGGTACCTTAGAGAAGACCAAATAGAGGATCTTTAAGAAAGCACCTCTTTTCAAAATCCGCTGCCATTTTATCTCTAATGCTAATAAAATGGGATAGTGAATCTAATGAGACCTATGTAGTATATGACTGTAACTCCTATTTAAACAAACTAGAAACAAAATTAACACTCGAATAATCGATTTATTTTATTATAATAATAGAGATTGTAACTCAAGAAGAAATAAAACAAGATGTGTAACCTCCTTGTTACAATTAAACAGTTTGTTTTATTACACTTAAAGTCGGGAAATAACATTCTTAATTTGGTTCAAAGAATTAGCCAAAAGAGTAATTGTTGAGTCAAAAGGGGCGTTAAATCCTTCCGGGGTAATAACTGAAGGGCATTTTCTATAATCCCATTCTTCGGCAGGAGAAATATAAAGGCAACAAATTAATTTGGTACGATATGTTCGTATTTCCTTGGGAAGTCTTTCCTTTTCTTCGCCAAGAAAATAAAAATGAAGGCATGCATGATTCATATAAAGCCTCTGAAGATCTCTATAAAAGCAATATCTAGGCAATTTTGAGGATTTCAAGAGAGAAGCCTTTTCTAATTAATCTCTTCTTAATTTGATATATTAGCTTAAATAATCTCTATTGGTAGGACAACTAGAGAGACGTGTATTCTGTAATAACGTAACAAAATACAGCTAAGTATAAAAGAAAAATAATATAGAAAATTCACATTACATAATTACAAATGTTCATCTGGTTCGTACAAAATTGATTTTTTGAATAACTCGAAAATGAATATATTCTTATAATATTTGAGTTTTTCTTGAGGCAACCATGAGGGATTGATTTAACTGGCGGTAAATTCCAACAAACCCCTGGATGTGGATCAGATCCAAATTAATCTAAATATCTCATACGAAGACGCCTGAGTAGACCCCCACTAAAATGACCAAAATATGATAATCAATGATAGAGTGTCTACAATAGGCTTTGTATAGGAAGTCTACTAGAATGTCCATTTATTTAATCGACATCCAAAAGGGTGTTATCAACTTTCGATTCTCTTCCAAAAGCTTGTCATATCGAAGGCGTGTCCTCTTCAGTCGAGGGAAGCTTCCTAGTCTTGGACACTGCAGTAGTCTTATTAATCCTATAATACTTGTTAAAGAGTGAATTATGTTCTTTTAATTGCTTATCTAATTCTCTATACAAGCTATTTATTTCTTCTAGTTTTCTTTCAAGATTTGTTTTACAAAGTTGGATAGATTTCTTCTTTATCTAAAATAAAAAAAATGTCAACTAATATTATCATGGAAGTGAAAGCCGTTTGGGAAAAGAATCCCATACTTGAGAAATAGGAATTGAAGTTTGTGGAGTCAGCGTTTTCTCCTCTCGATCTCCAGCATCAATATTGACAGCTTCTTTGTATAGATCATAAAGTTCAGAAGGTTAAGTTTGGTTTCCTTCATGACCACTAGGATCAGTGTTAAGTTTGTCTGAAGCCATAGAAATGTCCTCATCATCCCCTCTAGGAGCACGGGCATGAAATCCTCTACCGCCGTTGGAACCCCAACCTTTATCTTCATTGTCAGGGTTATCATCATTGTTATCATCATCATTGTTGCCTTTCTCTATGGCAATTTCATCTTCCTGATCATTATTGTTGACAAGATTTCTTGTAAAAATCCCCAATTCTTTATATAAGCTTATTTTACATAGGATCAGCTCTATGGTTGAGTGAATTCATGTCATTTTGAATCAAATAACTAAGTCGGAAGCTTTTAAAAACTTAGTTGTAATCTTAGCCTAGGATTGACAATATCGTATGGTTTTAAGAAATTGTTTACCCCATCCATGAAATTGAGTGGAAAACTAGCTCGCTTTTAACCATATCAAAGGGTTGAAGTTGCATTCAAACTTTACGATTTGATTGGAATGATTGAATTATTAAACCTTCCACCCTGGCCGGAGGGTTTAAGAAATCATCTAAATATTTTGACTAGATTGCTATAATTAAACAGCTGTCGACCTTGTCACTTCATCGTATTCCATCTTCCTTGGAAACCGAAAGCATCAGTTAACGATCTACATCTCCTTTCGACCTTGCCGGAAGGTAGTCAACTTCTCGATGTCATCGAAAGGATATGTCACTCTGTTTTACATTCCTTATGATGCTTTCGGCCACAGAGGTTGATATTCTTCTTGTGAAAGCCCTTCGAAAAGAATGCATCATCCAAACATGTTTGTGAATAAAAGCTGATTTAATATGCCATAGAACCATAATTAGGACTGGTTTCATGTAGTATTCCCCTTTTTATTGTCGGAACCAAGAAAAAGAGTACAAGACTCATGAAAATGTCTATTGACAGTTCCATGGCATATACTCGAAATAAACAAAGATGATAAGAAATAAATCATATATGATCAGCCGTTAATTTTAAGTTAACACTTATCATGATCATCCCTAAATTTTGAGTTGATCACAAGCCATAATTATCTGTATTTCCTCATGATCAATTTTGATACAAAATTAAGAAACCAATCCCAAAATCAATTTCTAAATTAGGGTTACAATGTAGCGAGCAGAAGCAATAGCAGATGAGTAAGAGTAGAATGAGAAGAAAATCGGATCCCGAAACTGGACCCTTCGGGTCCTATTTATAGATGCAAACGGCCTTCCCTTCGGCTTAATACCTTCGACTAGGACGAACGGTCGCCTTTTATATGCAGATGCAAACCTTTTGAACTTATTGAAAGGTTAGTCCACTGTACATCATTATGGACCTTTAAATGTGGTCAGAGGGCTTGTATTCATGAACCTTTCGTCTTTTCCGAAGGGTCTTTCTTCTTTTTTATATGGTATTGTGAACCCTTCCACCTTGTCGGAAGGTTGCTCCCTTTCTTGACTGTTACCGAGAGCTATGCTTTTCTTGAATACTGTCGGAAGGTTGCCCTTCATTCTCCTTTGACCTATGAATGCTACTTTTATCTTAAACCTTTCAACACTGTCAAAAGGTACTAAGTGGGCATTCCAACCAGTCTGAAAGGCTTATTATGCCTTCAAAAAGGTCATTATAGGATCGCATGCCCTTACCTTTACTTCTTCATCCTTTTCGAAAGGTAAGGACTCTTTGAATGTCGAGAGATGAAACCCTTCGCCTCCTCCGAAATGTTTGGAACTGCTACAAACTGTTATCTGCAATCCTTCAACTCTTTCAGAAGGTTTAGTGTGAACTTTTTTCTATAGTCTTTATTTTATGTCAAATGGTTTCGTAATCATTTTCCTCCATGTGGTGCTTAGCGGCTCTTACCTTCATGCTCGCGGAAGGTCGTTCTAAGGTCATCATATGCTTCTTCTTTACTAGCGTTGTACAGTCCTTTCAGCATCGTCGGAAGGTGATTTCTTCTGGTGTACTTCATCTTATGTGAAAGGTTTCCAAAATGCCTTCTTTACCTTCATTTATATTTTATGGTTAACATTTAGCCCCCCTTTGTATAAAGAAGGCTTTTATTCTTCAGGACAAAGATCCTAGGATTGTCAAATTGCCCCTGCATTCCTGCAACACATCTAATAATATTCACATGGCTAGTTCATACTACAGATATCTTTTTAGTTTGGTCGACCATCAGCTTGGACTTTATTTTGGCAGGGGATTCATCCTTTGGACATTCAAAACAAGATAGTAATTATTTTCCATTTAGCCATGAATGATAGACATTTCTACGCAATAGAATGTTAGAAGACATGAATGGATAATTTAGGATTTCATGCCTTGTGACATGAAAGGTCGAAAATTCCACATCCAATAATAATAGGGGCACAAGAATCATATAGATCATCATAATAGAAGGCCAAATTCTCATATCAATCAGGTAATGATGAGAGAGAACCAGAATACCAATCCGATCATCCGTTCTGATGTAAAAGTCTAGGAGATTATTTTTTTGTAAATGTTAAAGGTTCAAATGACTTGTTTTTTTTCATTGAATAAGAGAAGATCATAAGGCTGTTTCGGGTGATAAGCAGCAGAAAACATAAATTCACATCTAGATAATGAGTAATAGAAGATCAAAAATTCAATTTGGCATCAATAATGGAAATCCAGAAAACCGTTCTGGTAATGAGTAATAAGAATCAAAATATCCCTTCTTGATATTCAATAGTCGAAGTCCAAAACATCAATTTAGACAGCTAATGATAGAAGTCGAGGGTGCCACTTTCAAGACATCATTTCTAATAATTAATAATATAAGCCTCGGAATACCATTTCTGGTAATTAATAATGTAAGACCAGAATACCATTTTCGGTAAAAAAGACCAAAATACCGTTTCTAGTATTTAATAGTAGAAATCCCAGAATATCATTTCTGCTAATTAATAATGGAAGACCAGAATACCATTTCCGGTAAAAAAAGACCAAAAATACCATTTCTGGTAATTAATAATAGAAGTCCAAGAATACCAATTTTGGTAATTAATAATAGAGGACCAGAATACCATTTATAGTAACTAATAATGGAAGACCAGAATACCCGTCTGGTAGAGGTTTACGAAGGGAAGTTAGAGAACTCTTTTTGATTCTATTTATCGAATGTGCCATCTTCAGCTTTGAGGACGTCTTGCTTGCTTTTGCTTTCTTGGGTCCGAACTTTCTTTGTCCATTTGTAATTTGTTTTGGCCTATTTCAGGCGGGGCTCTTTAATCCAATTTTGTGCTTTTAAGCAGAGCCCATTTTAGGTTGTTTGTCATTTTAGACATTGCCGATCTTTTGGCAGTTGCCATTTCAGGCATGGACTTTGCTTAGTACGTCGATCATTTCATCCGGGTTTTTTGTGCGCTCAACTAGCTCATTCTGAAACTGGGCTTACCCGACCTCCCTCTAGGAGGTGCTTTAACCTGGCTATAGTATGACACTATCAAGAGCTTTTTCGGTACCTTGGTCAGGCCATAGCATGGTGGGACCAAGGGATTACCCGTCCTCTCTCCAGATGGTAGCTTATCCTGGCCATAGCGTGATGCGGATAAGGACTTGCGCTGCTTTAACCTGGACATTTCTGACTTTAGCATGGATAAAGGCTTACACCCTCCCTCTAGGAGGTGCCTTGACCTGGCTGTCTTAGCACGACCAAGGGTTTTCTACCATTATTGGTAGCCTACTGTCTTAGCTAGTCCAAGTTTAAGGAGAATTCTACTCCAGTCCGTGTAGACTTTTCTCAATGAATCATAGTAGTAACATTCTTGAAAATGCTTTATTCATTCTGAGTTGGAAAGTATGGTTTCAAATGTTCTGCATTCTAGGTTCTTGGTACCATATTTCCATCAAGATGGCATAGCTTGTAGGCCCCTGGGTGGATTTCTTAAAAAATAATTAGTGGATCTTCCCAATTTGGTCCCAGTGACCCATCTGATGGGTTTCTCGTATTGGACATTACTCTTCTAAGTACCAAATCTCCTTGTCCAAATGACCTTGTTTTCACCTTTGAGATGTAGTACTTCGAAATTCTCCTTTGATATTCAACCATTCTTAGGGTTGCTTCAACTCTTAATTCATGAATCAAGTCAAGTGATTCCTATCTCAGCTCTTGGTTTGGATTAAAGGCGTTGGCAATCCTTCGATGAAAAAGTACTTCAATTTCTATCGGTAACATTGCTTCACATCCATATGTTAGTGAATATGGGGTATGACCCATTGAAGTTCTAGTGGATGTTCTACAAGCCAACAGAACTAGGGATAATTCCACTTACCAATTCCCTTTTGCCTTATTCATTCTTTTTATCAAGATTCTCTTTATTGTTTTGTTAGTAGCTTCGACGGCTCCATTGGCCTTTGGGTAAGCGACGGAAGAGATGCTTTATATGATTCCATTCTTATAGAAAAACCATGAAAATTATTCACTCTCAAATTGGGTTCCATTGTCGGATATTATCTTGTATGTTATCCCAAACCTTGTGACAATGACAAATCTTAGCACTTTCCCAGAGGTGATTTCTGGAAGCGGTTCTGCTTCGAGTCATTTTGTGAAGTAATCAATTGCTAATACAACATATTTCACTCCTTTGGAAATTGGAGTGGCCTGATTAAAACAATTCCCCAAACATCAAATGGCCATGGAGTAGTAATGGGGGTTAGTTGACTTGGTATGAGACGTGGTATCTTCGAATAATGTTGACACTTTTCAAACCTTTTAACATACGCAATTGCTTGATTGGTCAAATGAGGCCAGTAAAATCCTTGCCTTATTATCTTTTTGGCCACTTTGATTCCATTAGAGTGATCTCCATAAAATCCTTCATGTGCTTTAATATCCTCAACCCTCTCTCGGGTTTTACACATTGCAAACAGGGAAGGGCATAGCCTTTCTTGTATAGAATTCCATCTATAATGATAAAGCTTTGGGCCTATCTTTTTAGCTTTTGTGCTTCTATTTTACCTACTAGCGGTGTCCCATTAACAATATAGTCCATAATCTGAGACATCCAAGTGTTTTCGCGGGCTATAGGTTCTTCATTCAGTATTCCCTGATCTATTTCTTCAGATTCTTATGCTAAGGCTTGTGATCGGGTTAATATTAATAATTTCTTGGTTTTTTCTTGTTTGTTTTCCTTAGTTCGAGGATTGGCTTGAAATCCCATAGACACAATTCGAGTCTCGGGGGCTCCTCTTGAACTTGTTAACTTAGCCAGCGAATCAGCTTGAGAATTGTCCCCTTTCGGTATTGGTGTATAGAGAAATCTTCGAAAAGTGCGAGCAATTTTAATACTTTCTTCACATACCGGCTATATTTGGGACCCTTGGTTTGATATACCTATTTGATTTAGTTAACCATCAATTGAGAATCGCCGAATACCTGAATCCTCGGGATTTTGAGTTATAGGACAAGGGTTAATCCTGTAACCATAGATTCATATTCTTCTACATTGTTATTTGCCAAGAAACCCAATTTCATAGCATAATGTAGTCTATGTCCATCTGGGGTAATTATCATAAATCTTGCTCTGGCCCCTTATTCGTTTGGGGCACCATCCATAAATAATTACCACTTAGGTTTTACATCCTTTTCCTTTTCAGATTGTTATGAAATTGAATCCCATAACCTCGTTAATTAAATCAGCTAAAGCTTTCCATTTTATAGCCATTCTGGGTTGATATGCTATATCATACTGACTTAGTTCAATGCCCTCACTTAATCAATCTTCCAGAAGTTTAGAGCTTACCAAAGACTTGCTTCAATGAAAAGTTGGTTAATACCTTCACCGGGTGAGCTTGGAAGTAAGGCCTTAACTTTTGTGCTGTCAAAATTAAAAAGTATGCCAGCTTCTTAATGACTGGGTATCAGATTTCGGCATCCTTTAATCTTCTACTTACATAATAAACCGGTAGTTGTAGTCCCTTGTCATTTCTGATCAATATTGAGCTTAACGCGTGTTAAGAAATTGCCATATACAAGAATAGATCCTCTTCTTCTTCGGGACTAGATAAGATCGGAGGTTTTTCAAATGTATCTTCAACTCTTGAAACGCATTTTTGCAATCTTCATTCCATTCAAAAAAAATCATTTTCTTTATTACTTCAAAGAATTGTGTGCACTTATCAGTGGCATTTGATGTAAACCTACTTAGCACTGCTGCCTTTTCATTTAAAATCATCACATCTTTACTCGTCTTAGGCTCTGCCATATCCTTAATGGGATCCATCTGCTCTGGGGTAGCTTCAATCCATTGAGCACTTACAATATAGCCTAGAAATTTTCTGGAATGGACTTGAAAGTTGCATTTTGGGGATTGAGTTTCATTTGATACTTGTGGAACACTTTGAACATTTCATCCAAATCTTCAAAATGATCCTTCGCGTCTTGGGATTTTACCAACATGTCGTCTACATAAACTTCCATATTTTTCTCGATTTGTTCTTTAAACATTCAGTTAACCAACCTTTGATAAGTTGCCCCAACATTTTTTAATCCAAACGGCATTACTTTATAACAATAGGTTCCCTCGTCTGTATTGAAGTCGGTATGCTCTTCATCGTGTTTAAACTTAGGGATTTGATTGTATCCAGAATACGCATCCATCAAGGAGAGCAGCTTATGTCCACTGTTAGAGTCGATTAATTGATCTATCCTTGGCAGAAGTAACAAACCTTTGGACAAGCTTTATTTAAATCTATGTAATCCACGCAAATCTGCCACTTCCCATTGGATTTCTTTACCAGAACTGGATTTTCCAACCAACTGGGGTAAAAGACTTCTCGGATAAACCCATTTTGGTACAATTTCTAGACTTCTTCTTTTAAGCCATTAGTCCTCACCTTATCGGATTATCCATTCTTTTGCCTAATCGAAGGAATGCCTGAATTGATTTTCAAGGCATGATCATTACCATAGGGTAATTCCAACCATGTTAGAGCGGGTCCAAGTAAAAATATCCTTATTGGCTTTTAAGTGTTCTATCAATCATATCTTTAGGTGCTCCTCAAGATCCTTTCCTACTCTGATTACCTTAGTAGTATCGATAGAATCTATTGGAATTTCTTCGGTTTCTCAAACCAACTTAACTCTTTTAACCTCGCCACGACAATTTAGGTTTGTAACAATTTCATCTTCTTCTATTGTGTTGATTCCGTTCTCTTTCTCTTCCATAAACTACAAAACATCTTACAACGATATATTTTTTAGTTCTATCAAATTTTTTCTTTGCTTCGAATGATGGACGTAGAAATCTATCTTCCAAAGGCAGTAATGGAAGAATCAAAGTAACAAGTGAACTACCTATTATGTTGCTCTTAAGTTGCAAAATACATTTCTCATGATGCGAATTACTCGCCTCGGATAGTGCCTCAACCACTTTAGTGAGGAACTTGAGAATCCGATATTTTGGCGAGACAAATGCATCCACTTCGTCTAGTGCTGGCCGTCCAAAGAAAGCGTTGTAGAATGATGGCTGATCTATGATCACCAAACTTCTTTCAAAAACTCGAGAGCCTAGGGGAGTCCCGGCTAAACCAAAAGGTTCACTCGCCCAAGTGGAGTTGTTTCTTTATTGTTGAACCCGAAGATAGGTCCAGGGCTAGGATCAAGCTTGCCCTTGGAGATTCCCATCTGATCAAATGTATGATGAAAAATCACATTTACAACACTTCCTATATCAACCAAGATTTTTGTGATAACCGAGGGCCCTACGTATGCTGTGATAGTTAATGGATCATTGTGGAGATGATGGATTCCCCTTCTTGATTCTTGTGGACTGATCACCAGAGTGTGTATATTGATATTGTATTTTGGGCCCTTGAGTAGTGGCTCTTTTTGTATAGAAAATACACCTATCTTGGCTTCACGAATGTATTTATTCCATGCATTTTGACTTCTTCCAATGAGATGCGTTCCACCGTATATGTCATTAATTCTGTTTTAGGGTGGACTCAAGCTTAGTGGGTCTTCGATCATATTCATAGAATCACCAGTAGGTTTCTTGCTTCGGCGTTTGATAGGAAAGTTGGTTGCGAATTCTTCACAAACTCCTTCAGCTGCACTTCTCGATTTATTTTCTTAATTATTCTAGAATGTACCTTGCATTTGTTGGTTCTGTCACCATTCGCCTTGTGGTAGGCACAATATTTATCTCCTTTTTTGTTTGGGGTAATTTCACGATTTGAATGAAGTAGGGAAATTGACCTTGTCTTGGCTCATGCTTAGAATTAAGAAATCAGCCGGTTTAATGCCACCACGTTATGTTAGCGTCCTCCCATCTAGCTCTTTTAGGAATCCTTTCTAGGCCGAATTTACCACTGTCCTTCTTTTGATTAAATTTCTTCTTTGAATAGTACAATTCATCCATCCGAATAAATTTTTCATCTTGAAAATGGAAGTCTTGTAAATCCCCACGTCCGTGGATAAACAACTCCTTCCATAAAGGACAATTATAATAAGACCCGAGTGAATAGCATTGAGCTTGTCTCTATCATTCATGCCTTTGGCTTTCAAAGCTTCAGTGTTGAACCTCTTCAAGTATCTCCTAATGAATCAACATGGTTCTGTCTGATATTAGTGAGTACTGTATAGTCAATAGAGGGGTCCATGCATATGCAAAACTAAGCAGAGAATTTAAAGGAGAATTTAAAGGAGAATTTCTTCCAAGAATAGATCATGTTCTCAAGATACTGTCAGTACCATTAGCAGCAGCTCCTTGCAGTGTGACCGAAAAAAGTCGACATCTAACAGCACACGAAGCATTGTATAAATCCATCCGATTGTCGAATGCCATCAAGTGGTCAACTAGATCAGATGTTCCACGATATTTCATGGTAGGGACTTTTACATGAGATGGGATAGGCATTGAAATGATTTCATCAATGAAAGGGGCAACCCTTTCTTTGTCATTTACTCTCGCATCCTCAGTTCTCTTACACCCGGCATTTAATAGATCATTCACAGCCTACTCTGCTACGTCTTTGAGGTAGGCCTTACTGTTCAAGTAGTTCTTTTTATCTGGTTTGTAGCCATCTGAAGGAACTTGCGGAACAATCCTTATTTTCCTCTTGGACTCTTCCTTGATTGTTTGCCTTCAGCGGAAGGCAATCATTCCTTTTAGACCAGGAATTATTAACTTTAATTTTTACGGCATCCGTGTTGATTTTCAAATTACTTCTCAGGGAGACAACTTCCTCTCCTACTGTAGTAGCTTTCATAGATGATTGGTGAGATAGTACTTCATTCAGGAGATCTTTAGTCTCTACAATTTTCCATTCTAAATATGCAATTTTAGCAATATGTTCCTCTGGTTGAAGATTTTGAGTTAGTGCATATTATGGAGATAGTCAAACCAGAGCTGGAGATGAAGTTGGTTGAGTTAGGCAGAAGACTACCCTCTTTCCCTGTTCCTAGGGTTAAAAGATGGTGAGACATTTTCCACCAGTGAAGTTACATGTTCATCCCTTTCACTGATGGTAGAAAGCCTTTTTGCATTTTCGCCTACAACAAACCAAATTTCTGCAATTAGGGGTACTAATATAGCAAGTTGGAGGTTTGAACTCTCCTTCTAGCACCAAAAATGTTAAAAAGATTTCATGTTAACATCCTAAAGCTTTGTATAAGATTGTTTTAAATGGGCTCAACTCTATGGTCAAGTGGATTCATGTCTTTTTGAATAAAATGTCTAAGTCGAAAGGTTTTAAGATCTTAGTTGTAACCTTATACTGGGATGGACAATATCGAAAGGTTTTAATAAATTGTTTACCCCATCTATGAAATTGAGTGAAAACTAGCTTGTTTTAAACCATATCGAGGGGTTGAGGTTCCGTTCATACCTTACGTTTTGACTGGAATGATTGAATTATTAAACCTTTTGCCCTGGACGGAGGGTTTAAGAAATCATCTAAACCTTTTGATTAGATTACTATGATTATACAGCTTTTAACCTTGTCACCTCATTGTATTCCATCTTCCTTGGAAACCGAAAGTAGTAGATTGACGATCTACATCTCCTTTCGACCTTGTCGAAAGGTAGTCAACCTTTTGATGTCGTCAAAAGGAGATGTCACTCTATTTTACATTCTTCTGATTCTTTTGGTCACCTAGGTTGATATTCTTCTTGTGAAAACTCTTCGAAAAGAATGCATCATCCAAACATGTTTATAAAGAGCTGATTTAATATGCTATGGAACCATTTTAAGGATTGGTTTCAAGTCGTATTCCCTTTCTTGTTGCCTGAACCTAGAAAAATGGCACAAGGCTTAAGAAAATTTCTAATGAAAGTTCCATGGCTGGAAATCAACAAAGAGGATAAGAAATAAATCATATATGATCAACCATTAATATTAAATTAATGCATGTTCATGATCATCCCCAAAATTCCAAGTTGACCACAAGCCACAATTTTCTTTATTCCCTCATGATGAAGTTGATACAAAATTCAAGAAACCAATCCATAAGTAAATTTCTAAATTAGGGGTTCAACATAACGAGCAGAAGCAATAACAGTTGAGTAAGAGTAGAATGTGAAGAAAATTGGATACCGAAACTGGACCCCTTGGTTCCTAATTATAGATGCAGGTGGCCTTCCCTTTGGCTTCATGCCTTCGATTGGGACGAAGGTCGCCTTTTATATGCAGCTGCGAACATTTCGACCTTATCGAAAGGTTAGTCCACTATACATCATTATGGACCTTTAAATGTTGTCGGAGGGCTTGTATTCATGAACCTTTCATCTTTTCCGAAGGGTCTTTTTTTTATATGGTACTGTGAACCCTTTGACATTGTCAGAAGGTTGCTCCCCTACTTGACTGTTATCGAGAGTTGTACTTTTCTTGAATGCTGCCGAAAGGTTGCCCTTTATTCTTCGTTGACCTATGAATGCTGCTTTTATCTGAAACCTTTAGACACAATCGAAAGGTACTAAGTGGGCATTCCAACCGGTCCAAAAGGCTTACTATGCTTTCGAAAAGGTCGTTATAGGATCATATGCCCTTGCCTTAATTTCTTCATCCTTTCTGAAAGATAAGGACTCTTTAAACGTCAAGATATGAAACCCTTCACCTCATCCAAAAGGTTTGGGATTGCTACAAACTATTATCCGCATTCCTTTGACTCTTTCGAAAGGTTTAGTGTGAAATTCCTTTCTCTAGTGTTTTTTATGTCAAATGGTTTCATAACTATTTTCCTACTTTATCCGGGCAGTGCTTAGCGTTTCTTTCCTTCATGCTTGCGGAAGCTTCATTCTATGGACATCATGTGCTTCTTCTTTACCAACATTGTACAATCCTTACAACATCGTCGGAAGGTGATTTCTTCTGATATTCTTCGTCTTATGCGGAAAGTTTCCATAATGGCATATTTATCTTCGTTTATATTTAATGGTTAAAAAATTTCTTCCTCGTCGAAGCCGGAATCATCTTCAGTAAGAGAATCATCAAAAGATAAGAATTTGGCGGCATTAATTTCCTCTCTCATTGGAACCATGATCCCTTGCTCTATCTCTTTAATTTTATCCACAAATCTTTTGACTAGGACAGGATCGAATGAGGGGAAGCTCAATTCAGGACACTTTTCGATGCCGTCAAACTAAGCAAGCATAAGAGCATCCTCGTAGAAAATTACAACGGTGACATTAGGGGAAGTACTCAAGAAATGCGACACCTTTTTCTTAGATTTAGAAATGATATTAATGGCCATTATTAAAGAAATTTTCAGCTTCTTCATAAGAGAAGATTTTTTAGCAACCGTTTGAGCCTTCTCTTCACCGGACACTTTTAAGGCCATTTTTTAAGCCAAATTCTCATCGGCTAAGAGTTTCTTGCCTTCCTCTCCTCAGAAATAGAAGATTCCGCTTGAGCAAGGGAGGCACCTAACTTTTCTTGTTCCTTCACTGCATTATTTTTGGCAGTAGAAAGGGAGTTAATCTGGTTGTTCAAAGTTGAGATTTCTTCTTGAAGCTTGGATGTTTCTATAGAAGATTCAAGAGCACTTTCTTGAAGGGAGTACCAACTTCTAGAAATATAGAGGGAAAAATACGACATGTTAAAATTCAATAAGAAATAGTAATGAAAATGGAAAATATTACAAAACATACTAGAAGTTGTTACTTTATTAATGATCGACAATGTCTTGCAGGGTTCAGTATCTAGGAAGCTGGTTGAATGGAAGTAAAGGACGAAGAATTCATGATGGACCGCACTATTTCCTTGAAATCATTGGAAGACACTAATGAAGTGGATTTAGAAGGACTCAACTCCTGAGTAGGAGTTAAACTGCCTAAATCCTTTTGCATTTGTTCAATGATGTTAGGGGAGTCATACATGATGATACGGGACATGAAATTATCCTTGGAAGGAACTGCTCTAGGTGGATTAGTAGTAGTATCAATAATAGAACCTTCTAAAGCCTTGTCTACATCAGTAGAATCACTCTCTTTTAAGGGAAGAAATGATTGGACATTAGTAATTTTAGCTTCCTTAAGAGAGGGACCTGCAGCAGTCCTCTTGCTCAACTTTCTTTGGGCAATCATTCTTGACCTGGCAATAGCCTACGTCAGAGCCGATGTGCTGGATTCAAAAGTTGGGAGACTGGATCACTTGTGACCAATTTAACCAAGGGAGCAGTTACTAAAAATTGAAAAAGTATAAGTTAGTAAAGCAATCTGACGAATGACACAACGATAAATTATAGGTACTACGCTAAAGTTTAGAAGGATGTTCCAGAAAAATTAAAGGCATAGGAGATAAAATTTTAGGATCACCAAGGGAGAGAAAACGCTTGCTCTTAGAAGTATGTTTGACTGGAGGGGGTTGTCCAAGAGTTCTCTAACCTACGAGAAGAATGGAACGATTTTGGAGTTTGCTTGGTGCTAATAGAGTAAGCCTATTATAGATACTACCTAAAGCAGCGATCAATAGCTTCATGATTCACTTTCCCTCATCGTTATGTTCTTTAGGAGCAAGACCTAATAATAAAACGTAAGTCAACAAAAGTAATTTAATAACGATGAAGATTATGATCAACTTATGAGGAGAAGAGAAGACTCCACAAATGTTTGGAAAATATTTAACGTAAAAGAACTATGTCTCCCAGCCTCTAAACTTATTTACTCCCATTGAAATTAGTTTCTTATGAGGGCTAGCCCTGAAACTTTGGCTATTCAGATTGCTAAGCTTGACCACGAAGGAACTAAACCAGCCCGCACCTAAAGAAATGGATGAATTTTTCAAAAAATTCATCATTTTAGATCTTTAATGGACCTATGAGGTCTAAATGTACTTAGATCTTATCTAATTTCTTTTAAATAAAATCAGTATTTTATTTAATACCATATTTTTTTATTAATTTTATTCTAAAATAATAAAAAATGGGTTTAAAAATAAGGTCTGAACATATCGAATATAATCATTCCTTAATTGTGCGACAGAATGGTTAAATAAGGCAAGTATGATCGATTAATAACACGATGTATATGAATAAGAATAAGTTTAAAGGCAATCATATAAGCGACAAAAAGGAAAGAAATAAAAGATGACAAAGATGAATGATTCTTCTTCCCCTTTCGATAAACTTGATTTATGCAGCATCCAATTATCAATCAATGAATCATTATGACATAAGATTAGGAATAGCCAACAATTATTCATTTGCATAAACTACTGCCTCATTTAAAATTGTTTGATATTACTAAAGCATTTAAACTATACAATTTGAAAAATAAACATTAAGTATCATATGTACACACACACACACAGATATATATATATATATATATATATATATATATATATATATATATATATATAATTATTTCTGCATAAAGATTAACCCAAAACTTCTTAATTAATTCAAAATAAACCATATAATATTTTAATTTTCTGATATATTTATGAATTTGTATAAACTTAAATTAGCTAACAAGATATATGTATACAATTAAATCAAGAGATTCAACCTATGTGAATTTTGTTTACAAAAGTGAAACATATTAAACTAAGCAATATGTTAACAATCCTTTGAATACTCAAAAATTATTAGTCAAGTCAAATAGGATAACAAATTTATAATTTTATTGTAATCAATGTATTATTATTACATCCTTTAATCTTGTCTGGGATTCAGTTACAATGAAATGCAGTTAATAACAACAAATGAACTTTCAAATCTAAAGATATTCAACCAATCTAAATAAAATAATTTAAACAAAAATGTAACACAATAAACTGAGCAATATATTAACAATCCTTTGAATGCTCAAAGAAAGATATTAGCTATGTCAAATAGGGTACTAATTTAAAAATTTATTGTAATCAATTTATTATCCAAATATCCTTTAATCATGTGTGGGTTTCAATTACAATAAGATGCCTATAATAAGAACAAATAAACTTTCAAATCTAAGAAGATTCAACCTATATGAATAAATAATTATAAAACAAAATGTGATACTACTGAACTAACCAATATGTCAAAATCCTTTGAATAGTTAAAGAAGGATAATTGTGATGTCAAATGTAGTAACAAATATAGAAGTTAATTGTAATCAATTTATTATCAAAACATCATTTAATCATATGTATGTATCTATTACAATAAAAATACAAACAATAAGGACATGCAAACATTTAAATCAAAAGATTACGTTTTGATTTGAATGTTCAAATATAGATCTAAAACTAAAATATTGTCTAATCATATACATGTTTCAGTTTTGATTTATCTAAATAAAAAAAACAAGCAATTCATATAATAAACAATTTGAAATACATAAACCATTTTCAAATCAAATGAAACTATATTATACGCATATAAATTTAGATATTCAATTTTGTTCACTAAAACATTTTATTGAAATTATTAGAATAAAAAGATCATACCTTAATTCCTAAGCCTTGAAGTACACCTTGAATTATTGAATTTTCCTCTAGATGCAGCCAATGAATCATACTTGAATGATGAATCAAATCTCCTATATTCAAAAATCAGCCTCTAGATACTGCAAGGATCGAGAGGAATAAACCACTTTTCATAATTGATTTTATTTGTATTTGTGTAACACCCCATATTTTTAGTAACATTATTTAGGATATTTAATTAGTTAAATAAAATAAAATAATAATAGTTGATTTGTGGATTGAGATTTGCGATTAAATAAAGGGTAGCCATGCCATGTTAAATAAGTGAACTAAAGAATGAAAAGAGAATAAAAGGGTTAGGAAATATGCAAGGAAAAATAGGAACAAGACATATTCTTATACCCTAAACCCCTTTAGGAATTCATTCCTACACGTTCATTCGTTTTTCAAAAACTAAAAATATAGAGCTAAGGTCGGCCACCATTAGGAAGAGCAAAGAAGAAGAATTCAAGATGAAGAATCAAATCACTTAATCAAGAACGAATCACACATCCTTAATCAAAAGGCTATGGTGAATAATGACTACCTCTTAAGTTTTTATAGGTTTTCAGTTTTTAGTATGAAATCCAAATTATTTGCAAATGGTTTGCCATGTTTTGGATGATAAAAATGTATATCTATATATTGTTAATGATTTATGCCAATTCACATAGATTTTGTGACATGTTTTGATATGAAAACCCTATTACATGACATCCGGATGCCTTACGAATTTAGATTTAGATCTAAAATGATATTTTAAAAAAGGTTTTCAATTTTCATAATTTTCTTAATTAATGTGGATTTTATATGAATTTTCTAATGAAAAAAATTCTAATTTGGGTTTAAATTTATTTACGGCCAAATTATATTGGCTTAGGGTCTGAAATTTATATATCTTAGAAAACATATTAAAAATGATTTTTTGGAATTTTTGTAGAATTTTCCTAAGTGCTTTAATGGATATATAAAACTATTTTAAGGTATGGTACTTAAATATTTTATATATTTATAAAAAATAGAATAGGTATTTTGTAAATAATCCATATTCTTATTTTTGAATGTAGGTGGTACATTTAGGAAAGAAAATTTTGCAACCAATCATTATTTGAAAAATAAGGCATGTTATGTACAAAGAAATAGTTTAAAAAGTCAAATTTACATGCTTTTTACTATTTCAATGCTTTCGGCACCAGGCTTCCGACTCCTTACCTCCGCTTCCGACTCTATCGAAACCAATGCACATGCTACGAGATAACTGTTACACGGTGAATTGGATATAGGTAGAAGGTATTGGGTGAAACAAGGGGTTCCGAAGGAGTTGAATAGCAACTTTGCTTTTAAATGAAAATGTGCCTGCTTTGCTTTCGATTGAATAGCTTTTGACTTGGTCTGCTTTCGACTGGGTCAATGACTTTAAAGGAACAGTTTTAAGAGGGTGCACCTTTATTTTTATGTAACTGCTTTCGACTAGGGCGAAGCCCCTAACTGTCGCTTTTTTCCTTTCAACCTAGATTGTTTTCGAAAGGGTTCCTTTGTTTTCTCAAACCAAGCCGCTTCTCCAATGATTTTGAAGGGATAGTTTCGACACCATCCTTCTTTACGTAGGAATGCTTTCAAAAGAGATGCTTTTGACTTAAATGTTTCAATGACCCTTTTGCTTTATAAAAGGTAAAACCCAAATAGTTTTGAAAGAGATGGTTTTAAAGGTTTCGAAAGGTATTTCCATATTTTATAAAATTTGAACCTAAATTCTATCGAAAGGCTTGATGTTTTGAAGCTTAATAAAGGTTTTAAAGAAAGGTTCTAAGAGGTGGTTTCCCAATGGTTACGAAAGGTCTAAAAGGAAAGGTTTTCCAATGGTTTGAAAGGCAATGTTTAAGTGTTTAAAAGAGAATGTCTAAGGTTTTAAATCTTTCAATGGAGATGTTTTTAATGCTTTTGTATGGATAAATATGAATGGTTTCGAAAGGTATGATTTCGAAAGGTATGTTTTGGCCTTTGGCCTAAGGTTTTTCTTGTATTGAAAGGAATACCTTCAAAGGTTTCAAAAGGGGTGTTTTGCGATGGTTTCAAAAGGGTTATTTAATGGTTTTAAACAAGGGTTTCAAATAAGTTGTTGTTAGCATTATTGCCTAAGTGTTTTAAGTTAAAAGGGTTTTTAACTTATTTTGAAGGGATGGGAAATCCTTAATAATTTCATCAACATTATTTTGGGTAAAGTATATATAACATGGTAAATAGTTTAGAGTAAGGCAAGGAGTATATTTTCCTTGTATATGTACGATTTAGATGTTCAAATCATTTTGAAAATGTTTTCAAAGAAAAATTTAAAAGGGTAGTTAACACTAAGAATATGACTCAGATTAGAAGACCAGATGGGACTAGTGTAGGGTTGCACCCTATACTCATTATCTATTAGCCCTTAACTAATTTAGTCCAAAATTCCAATGTGTAGGACTTTGTCACAAGTGAGACTAAAATTATGTTACATACAGAAAGGAATCTAAAAAGGAAAGACGGGTTATTGTTAAGCCCATAAAACCATTAGGATCAGTTAGACCTAGAGAAGTAGTAAGGACAGACCGTCAAGAAGAGAGTATCTAACAAATGTTAGATTTTTATGTTTTCCGGTTGGCTGAAGTTAACCAAGGGTTACTAGTTAGCCAAACAAAACTGCAGTGTATGGATAGATTGTCCATATGATAATTGAAATGTACATATGCATGATTTTACTTTACAGATTTAACTAGTTTTGGTTCCAAGATTATAATTTATGAAATATTTGCTTTAAAAAGGATATTAGTGAGGAGAAAACTCATTCCACTAAGAGGCGTGGTCTCACTTAATATTAGATAACTGAGATTTATAATATTACTCTCACCAGGCTTTATGTCTAACTTGAAATTTAGTTTTCCTTAAACTCTCAGGAGCTAAAAATTGATTTAAGTTGGTTTAGGGTTGAGGTTTACTAATTTTACTTCTGATGATGAGCACGTGGCTGAATGATAGCTAACTAGCAGTTGCTACTATATTTTGGATTGATTCCATTGTATTGTATATATAGTACACTGGTCAACCCTGAAGGCATCGTCATATGTCGCTCTTGGCGTAATATTGTAATAACTGTATTTTATCTGAACTTGGGAATGATTATGGTATTATGTAATTTGAATGTGAAACATGTGTCTTGAAATATAATCGGTAAAATTATGTTTTTTGAAATTTGTGATCTTGTTTCATATTCAAATGTTTCTGATATTGTGGATACTATTACTAGTCGTATTTAGTCGTCGGAAGTTAATACATCGAATGACTGTAGCATCTATAGGCCTCTAGATAGGAGATGTTACAACTTAATATCAGAGCATAGGTTCATGAAAAACTTTAACTGAAAAGGTGATTTCTGGAAATATAATCCTAAGGAATTTGATATAAGATTGTATGGGATAACACTATATTAACGTACTTGTATTTGCCATATATATGTATGCGCTTTATCTCTAGTCTCCTGCCACTATTGGGTTATTTTTCTATATCTCACGAAGATTCGAATGTAGATATGGATTCTCGAAGAGATAATGTTGGAGGAGGAAGTACCGTTGTAGATGGAAATGCCAGACCTAATACTAGAAGGAATCCAGGTCAGGCATGAGCTGGAAATACTAGTGCTAAAGTCTCGCAAGCTGACATGGGTGCCACGTATTTGTATTTTGTGAATATAATGCAAGCGGGGGTTGCTGCTGGAGTAGTTGGGAGAGGAGACTAGGTAGCTCCAATAATCAAAAATTATGATGCTTTGAGTAGGGACTATGCTAGGTTGGGAGGAAAACCATTCGTTGGTACTAAAGACGCCATAGAAGTGGGGAAGTGGTTGTTGCATTACGAGAGGATTTTCATAGATTTAGTGCCCAGTAGTGAGAAAAAAAAGAAGGCTAGCTTTTAGGAAGCTTCAAGGAGCAGTTTTATACTAGTGGAATAGTGTGACATCTGGAGTGGATGATGGAATGATGGCATGAGCTGAGTTTAAGAGGAAGTTCAAGGAGAGATTCATGTTTATGATGGCAAAGTCTGCCTTGCTCGAGAAGTTTACTAAGTTAGGGCGGGGAGAGACGACTGTGTTAGCTGCAAGGTTTGAGGAGTTGGCAAGATATGGTTATGCCACTATGGACACCATGACTAAGAGAAATGAGAAGTTCATTATGGTGTTGAAACCTGAATTGGCCAGGGCTACATTACCTCATACCACAGATCCTTGTGATGTTGCAGTAGAGATAGCTAAAATACATGAGGGAATTATTCCTACTATGGAGAAGAATAATGCAAAGGAGGTCCAGGTAGGGCAGAGTCAGAAAATGAAGTTCTTTCCTAAGAAGGGAGCCCTGAAGGCTGAAGCCGTGAAGAAAGGAAAGTCAGAAGTTGTATGTTTTAAAGGCGATAAGAAAGGGCATTTGCAAATGAATGCCGTTCTATGGAGGAAAAGTAGGTGACTGGGAAGAAGAGTATTAAATGTTTCAACTGCATTCAGAATGGTAAAGAACTAATGCAAGGAGCCTGCTAAGGATGGAATGGGAAAAGTATATGCATTAGAGCCAGCTACCTCGAGACCCATGATAGGGGAAAAAGGGAAACTAATGATGGGAATGGTTATGATTCTTAGTATCGCGGTTAGTGTTTTTTTTTTGTTACTAGTGCATTGCATTCTTTTATATGTCGTTGTTTGGTAGATAAGCTTAATCTAGAATCCGCATACCTAGTTACTTCCTTAAGGGTTGCAAATCCAATAGGAGGGTAGACAACACTTGGGATGATATGTGACCACCTAAAGGTTGGCTTGTAAGGTCATGCTTTTGTTTGCAGTTTGCATTTGTTTGATTTTATAGGATTCGAAATGATTTTGGGTATGGATTGGTTAAGTAAGTAAGATGCTAGGATATTTTTGTATGATGGTAAAATATCACTTAGACACCCAAACTGTAAGGAGCAGATTGTATATTCCATAGAAAATCCTAGCTATGAGGTGAATACTTTCTTGGGTGTTGTGGAGATAGAAGACGAACTAAATTGAGTTTTTGTGGTGAGAGAATTCGTGAATATTTTGAACCCATAGTAGGATTACCATCGAAATGAGCCTCTAAATTATTGATAGATTTGGTGCTTGGACCATAATCAATGGGTAGACCACCAAGAAGGATGAAACCTACCGAAATGAGGGAGCTTAAGGAGCAATTGGTGGATTTCAAAGGCAAGAATTTTATCAAACCTAGTTGTTCACCTTGGGGACTAGCCGTAGTGTTTGCTAAAAAGATGGATGGATCGTTAAGGTTATGTATCGGTTATTGTAAGTTGATTGAGAAAACGATAAAGAATCGATATCCATTGCCTAGGATTAACGATTTGCTCCATCAATTGAGTGGAGCTAAGATATTTTCGTAGTTGGATTTAGCGATAGGTTTCCATCAGCTTAGAGTGGCAGATGATAGTACTCCTTTGACGGTGTTCAGAACAAGATATGGATCGTATGAACGGTTAGAGATGTTGTTCGGACTGACTAATGCGCTAGCTTTCTTTGTAGATTTGATGAACAGGATATTCCTAGAGCACTTGGATAGGTTCGTGTTGGTTTTCATATATGTATTTTGTTGTACTATATGGATCAAAGAAAGCATGAAGTTCATCTTAGAATAGCGCCTGAAACGCTGAGGCAGCATCAGCTGATGGCGAAGTTCTTGAAATGTCATTTCTGGAAATAAGAAGTGAAGTTTCTTGGCCATATAGTTTCAGAGAATGGGTTATCAGTTGATCAAACTAAGATCGTGGCCGCAAATAGTTGGAAGAGATTAGAAAATGCGACTGGGATAATAAGTTTTTTGGGATTCGCTGGTTACTATTGGAGGTTTTTTAAGGATTTTTCACGAATAGCGCCATCAATGACCAAGTTAACTCAAAAAGATGTTAAGTTCATTTGGACTGATAAATTTGAGGAGGCATTCCCAAAGCTGAAACACTTATTGACTAACGCATGTATGTTAGTTGTTCCAAAGGAGAATCAAGATTTGGTAATGTATACGCATGTATGTGCAACTGGGTTAGGAGCTGCGTTAATGCAGAGTGGTAGAGTAATTGCTTATGCTTCTCGACAGCTTAGACATCGGAAGTCAGATACCCAACACATGACTTGGAGTTAGCTATGGTGATTTTTGCATAGAAGATTTGGAGACATTATCTTTTGGGATAAATATTTGAATTATATACAGATCATAATTCATTGAAGTATTTGTTCTCTCAGAAGGAGCTGAACATTAAACACCAAAGATAGTTAGAATTCTTAGCTACTTAAGATTTTGGTATTAAGTACACACCGGGGAAAGGCAACAAGGTTGCAAATGCACTTAGTAGAATACATCAGAATATGGTGTTAGCGATGATAGCTAAGTGGAAAGATTTGGAAGCGCTGGAGACTTGCAGAGTACAGTGGAGAATTAAGAGTAGTTCATGTACAAAAACTGCTTTGTTATCATGTTTGGAAATTTGAACCAGTTATGATCGAAAAGGCTGCTTTTAAACAGCTAGAGGATCCAATGTTGGCTAAATGGATCAGGAAGTTGAAAGATGGAACAAAGAGCGATGACATAAGGGATTTTAGTCTTGACAGAATAGGCTGCTGAGAAATAAAGGAAGATTCCATGTTCCGAATATGGGAGACATTAGAAAGGAAGTTTAGGAGGAACGCTATAGTTTGAAGTTCACTATTCATCCGGGAGGAACTAAGATGTATCGAGGCATGAAGAGAAGTTTCTTCTAGGAAGGTATGAAGATGGATGTAGGTTATGGGTGAAGCTATTTGAACTGCTAACAGGAAAAAGCCGAACATCAGAAGCCAAGTAGGTTGCTTCAAACTTTAGACATTCCAACATGGAAGTGGGATTCTATTTCCATGGATACCATTGACAGTTTGCCAATGTCTAATAAAGGAAATGTAAACATATGGGTCATTATGGACAGATTGACCATGAGTGCCCATTTCATTCCCATTAAATCAACCAGAATGGCACCTGTGTTAGCGAAGTTATTTATGAATAATATAGTTAGATTGCATGGAATTCCTAATAGTATGGTGAGTGATAAGGATTCTTTATTGACTAGCAAGTTCTAGAAGAGTCTACAGGATACCATATGTACCAAGCTCAAGATGAGTGTCGCTTACCATCCGTAGACTGATGGGAAAATCGAGAGAGTTAACAAAGTCTTGAAGGATTTGTTACGAGCTTGTGTGCTAGATTTTGGGGGATCAAGGGAAAACCGTCTACACCTAGTCGAGTTTTCATATAACAACAGTTGTTAGACTAGTATAGGGATGACACCATTTGAAGCTTTGTATAGAGAAAATCTCCGGTTATTGTTTAGAGACAGGGGATAGGTTCGTTCTTGATACAGATTTGGTTGGAGAAGCCGAGGTTAAGTTAATTAGAGCTAGAATGAAGGAAGCTTTTTATTGATAAAATACTCACAAGTGAAAGAAGCATGAATGATGGAGTAAAGGCATTGATGAGGATCAGAAGGGATTAAAGTGGTTTCCTTTAACATGAGGTAAGGCTTTCAACAAGAGGATGATAACACAAATGGCATCCTTTAGAGAAGTTAGAAGGACGTTTCGGCGGAGATTTGGATGGGTAAAGGCTTTCACAAAGTCAAAGGCTACGTTTCAAAGGCAACAGATACCATACCTTCTACACATGCACCAAACCATTTGAAACAAATGGTTTCGTCATCGTCTATGTCCATCATAAAGATATCCCGCAAGAGCTACCCTTTCGAAAGCATTAGATAGCCTTTAAGTTAGTTAAGGTCATTCTATCTATGAAGGAAAAACTAAGCATACATCAACACCAAAACTAAGGTTCCGCGCTAGCTAGTAGTAACTTGTATAGAAAAATGTATTTCGACTCATTTGAAACCAAAGAAAGGCCTGTTTCGACAGCATCAAAGGCCAGCACCCTGGTCAACTCAGTCAACACATCAACATTCAAGTCAAAAGTGCATCAACAGACCTTTCTACAAGGTCGAAGGCTATCATGCAACACCTTTCGACGAAGTCGAAAGGAAACAAAGCAAGTGAGAGAGGCTTAACCTCCAACGGCAATGGATGATTGACTAAAACCTTTTCAACCGAGATGAAAGGTTGGATTCAATGGACGCTCACGAAAGTAGAGAGGTTGACTGTTCGACCACATCGAAAGCTTGGAGTCGAAAGGAGTCAACTGCGCCTATAATAAGGCCCCAAGGGTCAGTTGTAGGGGATCTGATTTCTTTGACTTTTCATTGTATTTTCTAAAGTTTGTAAACCCTAGTTCCTAAATCAAATTAGGGATTTGGTCAATTTGTACAATTGAGTTCAAAAGAGGATTTTGGTAATCTTGATTACTTTGCAACTTAGCTTTTCCTATTTTCCTTAACATATGTCAACTTGCTGTCAAACTGATCGAAAGCTTCCCCTTCGACCCTATCGAAATCTTTATTTCTCATATTTCTTAGAAACCTTAGCTCAAATCAATAAGATAGCAAGTGTTACCCCTTTTGACGGAGTCGAAACCCTTCCGCTCTACTATTCCAAGAAATCATTAAGTCCCCATCCCAAGCTATTGTGTTTGCATCGAAAGGTGGATTCGGCAAGGTCATTATCCAGCCAATTCGAAAGGATTCTGTGAAGGTGAAGTTTGCCTTTCAACTATGTCGGAAGGTACCAACGACATGTTTTAGGCCATCTTACCAGCCTGAAACGTGCTAGCAATCTTTGTTCCTTTGAAAGGAGGTTTCGAAAGCATCACTCAACTCTAAACTTTGATTTGAGACGTTGACAAGTTTTCTTATCAACATTTATGCCGCTAGAAGAAGGGCTCTAACCTCTGATTCCCAATAATTCTCGTTACAGGTTAATTGCAAAGAGTCCTTCATTCAAAAGATGAGAATGGTAAGACAAAGGAATAATAATAGCAATCTAAACGTAGAAGCTACTCCATAATCAACTTTGAAAGATAACATAGTCCCAAACTCTAACTTAGGGAATACAAGAATTGGGCAACCTTCGACCCTAACAAAAT
This sequence comes from Allium cepa, assembly GCA_030765085.1. Taxonomy (NCBI): domain Eukaryota; kingdom Viridiplantae; phylum Streptophyta; class Magnoliopsida; order Asparagales; family Amaryllidaceae; genus Allium; species Allium cepa. The sequence goes on along the minus strand of CM060942.1, from coordinate 375,474,350 downwards.
TAGAAACCAATAAGATCAAAGCCCAGAACCAACGACCACGAATGATAGCAATGCAAGAATTTCTTGAAAGAGCTCCATCTAAAGAATCATTAAGGATTACGGAATTCGAGGATGAAATGCAACCTCTAAATGAAAGATCAAGATTTAAGCCGAGAAAGTCAAGCAAAAAGGTCCCTCGAGCATTCAAATAGTCCAAACCAAGGAAAAAGTAAAGGTTGCTACGGAAATAAGGTTGTCCAAGAAGGCATTCAATACCAAATAATGATGAACACGCTTAAATAAAAGGGAATTGTTAACCATGAGGACTACGTTATCCTGCAAAAGACACCCTTTCAAAAGAAATAATGGCAATCAGTCTCCCTTCTCACATCCAAATTCCTTCGCTGAAATATGATGGGACAACTGACCCAAATGATCATCTTTTGGCCTTTGAAAATTAGATGAACTTATCTAATGCCCCCGAGTCAATCTATTGCAAACTTTTTCCTATTACTTTTTAGGGAGCGGCCATAAAATGGTATAGGGGTTACCGAGTGGAAACCATCTATTCTTGGGAAAAATTTACTTGCGACTTCGTGACCCAATTTTCTATTTAGAGATACAACTATGGAAATTAGCTTGTTAACAACAATCGAAAAAAAACCAGGAGAACTGCTTGGTCGATACTTGAAGAGATTTAGCCAGAAGCATTAAAAGCAGAAAGTATAACCGATAGAGAAAAGCTTATGGCAGTTCAGTCAGGATTAATCAAACAAACCCCATTTTGGATAGATCTTTATGTTAATGGATATAAAGATCTACAATATTTATTTCTCCAAGCTAAAATTTTATTCCAATGGACGAAAAGCATCATGCTATAAAGGAATTTCGTCGAGAATGTAAAGAAGAGAAATCCGATGCTAGGTATCTTGACAAGAGACCAAGGGAATGTGAAAACCTGAAGGGAAGTCGAAGAAAGATTTCCAAATCAAATTATGTAGTCTTAAACAAACCCCTCTCCCACATATTCGACATGGTGAAGGACAATGAGAATTTTAATGCTCCCTCTAAGATGCGTAGTGCTTTAGAAACAAATAAAGGAGGTGATACTACAATTACCTTAAAGCAAATGGGTATAAAATCGACAGCTGCCATATTTTAACAGTTGCAATATCAACGCATGATTAGGTTTGGATTCTTGAAAGGTATCGTTAAAGAAACTTAAAAGACATCTTATTCAAGCTAAGTAGAACGCAGCTTAGCGACTTCTGAATGCACATCTCGATCAAATCATGAAGTCTCGCGGTATTAGTTCAACTATGAGCTCTCTCGTTTTTCGTATCTTTTAAACTCAATTTCTACTTTGTGTTGTTCTTAGATTTGCATTGTGCATTGACCATGTGCTGATTAAAATTAAAGTGTCATTACAGGTAACACAAAGCCAATCCACTACATACAACATACTCTTGAAGCACAACCAAAAGACAGCTTAGATTCCAGATACAAGATGACTTTCAATATTTCAATCAATGTAATACACATGCTTGCTTCCATGAGATATCAGATTACTACCAATCTTACACCGATTTAAGAGGAAGTTTATATATACCAATTCTATTTGTGGTAAATTGTTTTAAAAGAAATTTTTCGAACATATCGTCATAAGGAAGTTATTATCAGATTACCCCACAGCTTGGGATAAACAAATATCTATCTATTTCGAGAATCAATTTGTGTGATCTATCATGCAGCATTAATGAATGCAACAAAGGATTTCTAGCTAAGCAATCCTAGTATTTCAAAATTTTCCTAAAACAGTGGGCAAAGAGAAGCCTATTCGTACCTTTTCAAGAAATTTTTTAAAGCCATCAAAAGTTTATAGAAACTCAGATTCGAGAATTCTAATCTCAACTAAAAGACTATTGGTCCATGAAGCATGACTTCTCAGTCTCCTATTTGAGATTCGTGTCTCTATTATGAGAAAAGCAAGAAAGTTCTTGCAAAATACAACATTGAGGAAAATTCTTTTATCAGAAGGATGCATGTATCCAAACTATTTTTCAAAAGATAACCCCTCGATATATTATAAGGGTTCAATTATAAAATTCTTTCTCTCAAAAGTGACATTATTTTAATTGGCTAAAAATGAATTTCTTATACAAATACTTAAGCCTACGATGTTCTTCTGTAGCACCTCCTAAAGGAAGGGACATAAGCCTACGACGCCATTCTGTAGCACCTCTTAGCGGGAGGGACACAAGCCTACTATGCTATTTCTTAGCGTCTCTTAGAGGGAAAGACAAAACCCCTAATGTCCAAACCACCTCTTAAGGGATGGGTCCGGATAAGCACCCATCAGCAACCTTCTGGAGGAAGGTCAGCTCAACATACCCTACGTCCTTTAGAGCAAAGGGAAGCCTAGAAGAGGGACCAAACAATAGAAGAAAGACAAAGATGTCAACACATCAAAACAAAAGTTAAAACCCAAGAGAATAACATGTCAAAGAAAGAAACCTATTTACGAAGACAAGAGTCAGAACCCAATAGAATAAAGGGTTAAAGAAAGAAATCTAACCACCAATTGGGATATAGTTAAAATCCTAGAGAGGAATACACACAGAGGAAAAAAGATAAAAGTGTCCAATGCCAAAATCTAGAATGGACAAAGGATTAAGAAATGTGCATCCCAAAAAGAAACAAGACCAGAAAATGGAAAAAGGAATCCATAACATGGTAACAAAGGTAACGATTTATACAAAAACCAAAAGAATGGAATAGACTACTACTTATCACTAATGATAATAAATACTTCACTCAAAGATTTGATTGAGTAAACCACTCCTGAATTCTTAGAAATGGGAAGACCCCTTAAAATAGAGGAATCTCGATATTATTTGTGAAGCTACTATTCCAAATGATTGCATGACTTTACAGAACTACTGACTACTAACTCATAGGCCTAGGAATCTGTCTCTTGAACTTGCTAAATTTACCTTTACTGAATAAGTTTCTAATCTTATGCTCCTATTGAATGAATTTCTAATAATCTATTTGTTTGATGAGATTCTGACAAGATATTGGGTAAATTCCTAATTTTATAAACTTTTAGTTTCTTTCCATAGGGCGTCCATTTTTGGGTTACGTCAATCCAAAAACTGTTGTATAAACTTTTAAGGCTATTTGTGGGCTTCACGTTACTAATTTCATTAGTGAATTTCCATAGCGACTTCCTACCAAATTAAAGATCCCATGAGTCCTTAATTTCCTCGATAAATCTTGTATTGATTTATGAATTTTGTATATTATGCATCCGTATAGGATTTTTATTTGTTTTATGAGTTCTTGATTTCTCATCCCCTTTATTGAGTTTCTATGATGATTTCTGGATTTTGAGTAAACTGCTTGGCATATACGATCCTAATAGGTATCTGATTACATTCTTAAATTCCTGAATTTTTCGATTCTTTTTCATAACGATCTTCTGTTTTAACGAAATGTAAGTTTCCTTGTTAAGTTTTATGGTGATTGGTGAATTTTTTGTTCCAAATTTCTTTACTTGGATTTTTGTTGATCTTTCGTTGAATTTTTGACTCGGTAAATTCTAATATTCCTCGTTGACTTTCATAACAATGTGTGAATTTTTGATTTCCATAATGAATGTTTGATAATCCCTTATGAGATTTCTAATCTAGTGAATTCCAAATTTCCTTTTATATTTTTATGATGACTTGTGAATTTTATATTATTAATTCAATCAGTGGATCGTTGATTATATCTTATTGGTTTTCTAGCCTATTATTGAATTTCTAATATAATGAATTTTTAATTTCCTTGTTGGTTTCTTTAGTTATTCATGAATTTCGTGTTCCTTATTCCCTTGTTAGAATTTCGACGATCTCTTGTCGGTTCTTTGATTTTGTGAATCTCAAATTTCCTTATTCATTTTCATGATGTTCTGCGAATTTCATATTCTTGAATTCAATATTGAAATTTTTGACGATCACTTGTTGAATTTTCGATTTAATGAATTCCAAAATTTCCTTTTAGATTCCCATGATGATTTATGGATTTTGTATGCTTGATTTCCTCATTGGATTTAGGATGATCCTTTGTTAGATTTTTTATTTTATGGATTTTTAAGCTTCCTTGTAGATTTCAATGGTAATTTATGGATTTCTTATATCTAATTTCCTTATGGGCCTCTTATTGGATTCCTAACCCTGTGGATTCAATATTCTACTATTGAGTTTTAAGATGCCTTGTGAATTTTTCCTTGAATTTAAAATTCTATTTCAACACAATATCTTTATATCGCCAAGAGGCATCAGTACTAAACTACTTACTACTTTTTCACTAAATAAGTTATTAACAAAAATGTAAAGACGAGAATTATAAGATTTTGAGAGAAAACGTCTTCAAGAAGAAAATTCATATGTAATGATTGAGGGAAACCTAACTTGAGAAAGGGAGATATAGAGTATGTGATAACTTTCTTCGAAGGTTCATTTATTTCGGCCAATGTCTTCAAATCATGTGATATTATTCCACATCCTTAATAAAAGAGGTTTAATCATGTATTATTTATAGCGGTTTACCCAAATATATTGCCAAATAACATCTTAAACATTGACTTTATCAGTTTAAGACTACTTATTAAGGTCTCATAACAAGGTTACAATCCTAATAGAGGTTATTAACTATTTCACAGGAAATAAAGTAAGAAGCTCCTTGGAGTTTTTGTCCTCAAGAACAAAAGCTTCTTTCATACTAGGGGGTTAAATGCTATCCTAAAAATATTCACAAGAGAAAGTAGCATGAAAGAAGGAGAAAAAGCATTAATAAGGATCAGTAGGGATTAGAGTGGTTTCCTCCAGCATGAGGCAAGCTTTTCAACAAGAGGATGATAACACCAATGAAACCATTCAGAGAAGTTAGAAGGATGTTTCAATAGAGATTTGGATAGGAAAAAGGCTTTCGAAAAAGTCAAAGCCTACTTTTTGAATGCAACAGGTATCATACCTTCTACACATGCACCAAACCATTCGAAACGAATGGTTTCATCTTTGTCTATGTTCGTCATAAAGATATCTGGTGGGAGCAACCCTTTCAAAAGCATTGATAGCCTTTCGAGTTCGTTAAAGTCATTCAAATCTATGAAGGAACAACTAAGCATAAGTCAACACAAAAAACCGAGGTTCCACGCTAGCTAGTAGTGATAAGTACAATAAAAGGTGTTTTGAATCATTCGAAACCAAAGGATAGCCTATTTCGACAACATCAAAGGCCAGCACTTAGGTCAAATCATTTGTCACATCAACATTCAAGTCAGAAGCGCATCAACAGAGCTTTCGACGAGGTCGAAGGCTATTAAGCAACTCCTTTCGACGAAGTCGAGAGAAAACAAAGAAAGTGAGAGAGGCTCAACCTCCAATGAAAGATTGACTAAAATCCTTTCTACTAGGAAGAAAGGTAGGATTCAGTAGACCCTCACGAAAGCAAAGTGGTTGATCTTTCACCCACGTAGAAAGCTTGGAGTCGAAAGGAGCCAACCCACGCATATAATAAGACCCGAGGGGTCAGTTGTAGGGGATCTAATTTCCATGACTTTTCACTTGTATTTTCTAAAGTTTGTAAACCCTAGTCCCTAAATCAAATTAGGGATATGGTCAATTTGTACAATTGAGTTGAATTAAAAAGGCATTGTGGTAATCTTGGTTACGTGCCAACTCTACTTCACCTACTATCGTATTGAAACATTTATTTGTCATATTTCTTAGAAAACTTAGCTCAAATCAATAAGATAGCAAGTGTTACCCTTTTCAACGGAGTCAAAACCCTTCCAGCTCTGTTATTCCCAGAAATCATTAAGTGTCTATCTCAAGCTACCGTGCCTGCGTCGAAAGGTGGTTTCGCTACGGTCATTATCAATCCAATTCGAAAGGATTCTCTGAAGGTGAAGTTTACCTTTGACTGCATTGGAAGGTATCAAGGACATGTTTTAGACCATCTTACTAGCCTAAAACATGCTAGCAATCTCTATTCATTCGAAAGTAGGTTTCGAAAACGTCACTCATACTCCAAACTTTAATTTGAGATGCTAACAATTTTACTTGTCAACAAAGCTCAATCTAGGCAGAAGAGTTATGTGCATAAAAGACGGAAACACTTGGAGTTTTCTATTAGAGAACGTGTTTTCAATAAGGCATCATCGATGAAGGGTGTGATTCGGTTTGGAAAATCAGGGAAGTTGGCACCGAGGTTCGTTAGACCATTTCCTATTATTGAGAGAATCATGAAAGTCACATTTAGAGTCAAGTTACCAAGAAGTTTCGCACGAGTCCATGATGTTTTCCATGTTTCTCATTTAAGGAAGTGTATTTGAGATCCATATACTACTATATCACCGGCTGTGTTGGACAACTTAGTCATATATCCGAATTTGACTATAATTAGAAGCAAGTTCGCATAATTACAAGAGAGGAGAAGAGGCTCACGAACGAGACGGTCAGATTAGTTAAAGTCTAGTGGAGCAATGATGAATAAAACTTTACTTGGTAGACTGAGAATAGGATGAGAGATTCTTATCCTGATTTGTGATGGTACGTTTTACCGTTGATTGTTTTAATGCGTACCTTATCGTAATTTCAAGGATGAAATTCTTTAAGGAGGGGAGTTTGTAATAGCCCATTTTTTAGTAACATTATTTAGGATATTTAATTGGTTAAATAAAATAAAATAATGCAAGTTGATTTGTGGATTGAGATTTACGAATAAATAAAGGGGTAGCCGTGCCATGTTAAATAAGCGAGCTAAAGAATAAAAAGAGAATAAAAGGGTTAGGAAATATGCAAAGGAAAAATAGAAACAAGGCATTCTTATACCCTGAACCACCTTATGAATTCATTCTACACGTTCATTCATTTTTCACAAACCAAAAATATAAAGCTAAGGCCGGCCACCATTATGGAGAAAAGAAGAAGAATTCAAAAGGATGAATCAAATCACTTAATCGAAAACAAATTTCACATCCTTAATCAAAAAGCCAAGGTGAATAATGACTGGATCTTAAGTTTTTATTGGTTTTCAGTTTTTAGTATTAAATTCGAATTATTTGCAAATTTTTTGCCATGTTTTGGACGATAAAATGTATGTCTATATGTTATTAATGATTTATGCTAATTCACATAGATTTTGTGATATATTTTGATATGAAAACCCTATTACATGACATCAAGTTGCCTTGCGAATTTAGATTTAGATCTAAAATGATATTGTAGAAATGGGTTTCAATTTCCATAATTTTCTTAATTAATGTGGATTTTATATGAATTTTCTAATGAAGAAATTTCTAATTTGGGTATAAAATTAATTATGGTCAGATTATATTGGCATAGAGTCTGTAATTTATGTATGTTGAAAACATATTAAAATTGATTTTCTTGAATTTTTGTTGAATTTCCTAAGCGTTTTAATGGATATATCAAATTATTAAGCAATGGAATTAACGTTTTATATGTTTATAAAAAGAAGAATGAGTATTTTGTAAATAATCCAAATTCTTATTTTTGAAAATTAGTAGTACATTTAGAAAAGAAAAATTTGCAACCAATTATAATTTGATAAACAAGGCATGTTAGGTACAAAGAAATAGTTTTAAAAGTCAAATCTATATGCTTTTTCCTATTTCAGTGCTTTCGGCATCAGGCTTCCAAATCCTTCCCTCTGACTCCATCGAAACCAATGCATATGGTATTAGATATCCATTACGTACTGAATTGGATATAGGCGGAAGGTATTGGGTCGAAACAAGGGGTTTCGAAGGGGTTGAAGCACTACTTTCCTTTTAAATGAGAATGCCCTAATTTTGCTTTCGACTGAATAGCTTTTGACTTGGTCTACTTTCGACTGGGTCAATGAATTTAAAAGAATAGTTTTAAGAGGGTGCACCTTTATTTTTATGTAACTGTTTTCGACTAGGACGAAGTCCTTGCCTGCCGCTTTTTTTTCTTTTGACCTAGATTGGTTTCGAAAGAGTTACGTTGTTTTTTAAACAAAGTCGTTTCTTTAATGCTTTCGAAGGGATGGTTTCGACACCATCGTTTCTTCTTTACATAGGAATTCTTTTGAAGTAATGTTTTTAAATGTTTTAATGACCATTTTGCTCTATAAAAGGTAGAACCCAAATAGTTTCGAAAGAGATGGGTTAAAGGTTTCGAAAGGTATTTCCACTTGTTATAAAAGTGGAACCCAAACGCTATGGAAAAGGCTTGATGTTTTGATGCTTCTGAAAGGTTTTAAAGAAAGGTTTCTAGCGGGTGGTTCCCCAATGGTTATGAAAGGTCTAAAGGGAAAGGTTTTCCAATGGTTTCGAAAGGCGTTGTTTAAGAGTTTGAAGAGGATGTCTAAGGTTTAAAGAGTTCGAAGGAGATGTTTTTAATGCTTTCGAAAGGATAAATATGAATGGTTTTGAAAGATATGATTTCGACAGATATGTTTTAGCCTTTGGCTTAAGGTTTTTCTTATATTGAAAGGAATAATTTCAAAAGTTTCGAAATGGGTGCTTTTGATGGTTTCGAAAGGGTTGTTTAAAGATTTTGGACAATGACATCGAATGTGTAATCGTTGGCAATATAGGCTAAGTGTCTTTAAGTTAAAAAAGGGGTTTTAACTTATTTGAAGGGATGGTAAATCCTTAACAATTTCATCAACATTATTTTGGGTAGTATATATAACATGGCAAATAGTTTAGAGTAAAGCAAGGAGTACATTTTCCTTGTATATGTACGATTTAGATGTTTAAATCATTTTGAAAAGGTTTTCGAGGAAAAATTTAAAGGGTAGTTAACCTTAAGAAAATGACTCAAATTAGAAGACGAGATGGGACTTGTGTAAGGTCGTGCCCTATATTCATTAGCTATTAGCCGCTAGCTAAATTAGTCCAAAATTCCAATGTGTAGAGCTTTGTTACAAGTAAGAATAAAATTATGGTACACACAGAAATGAATCTAAAAAGGATAGACAGGTTATTGGTAAGCCCGAAAAACCATTAGGATCAGATAGAACTGAAGAAGTAAGTAAGGACAGGCTGTCTTGAAGAAGAGTATCTTATAGGTGTTAGATTTATCTAAAAGGATAGAAAAGTTATTGGTAAGCCTGCAAAACCATTAAGATCGGTTAGATTTGGAGAAGTAAGGACATGCCATCTAGAAGAGGAGTATCTTATAGATGTTAGATTTTTATGTTTTCTAGTAAGCCCGAGTCAACCAAGGGTTAGTAGTTAGCCAAACAAAACTACAGTGTATGGACATATAGTACATATGATAATTGAAATGTACATATACATGATATTGCTTTATAGATTTAACCAGTTTTGGTTGCAGGATTATAATTTGAAAAAGATATGTTTTAAATAGGATATTAGTAAGGGGAAAACATGTTCTGCTAAGCGCCGTGGTCTCACTTAATATGAGATAATCGAGTGTATAATAATCACTACAAGAAAATGTTATTTTAGTAGAAAGTGAGAATTGCATAGAAACTTGACTTGCTGTGGTTAGGCAGTTAATCGTGGTTCAGGTTAAAAAATGGCGTGCGCTAACGCAATTATTGCTACGAGTGTAATGGCATGCGCTTCGCGCGTGAATTGTTTTTCTTATAAATTGTATATGTTTAAATCAGTCAAAAAAATAATTTTTTATTTTCAAATGATATTTTGTAAAGAAGTATTTTGAATTTGTAAAGAAGGTTTAATTTTGGATCCTATTTTTAGAAGCGTTTTGAATTTTAAAGTTGTTTAGTTATTAGATCCTATTTTTATGGGAATTTGAATTTGTAAAAGAAATTTAGTATTAGATCCTATTTTTATGCAATTAAGATTGAATAATATATAGAGGGGTATTTTTGATAGTTCACGTTGATACCGAAAAAGTGTAACACCAAAACTATTACAACTATTATTAAAGATAAGAAATTGGCAGTCCAGTAACACATTTCCCTCCATCTTGTTCCAGTGCCGCCAAATCCACTTTTTCACCTTGACTTCCAAAATCCAATTCCAAAATCCAACCCCTTCACTCACGAATCTCCGCTTCACCCACGAATCCCTCTCAACCACATATCCCTGCTTACTGTGAAAGCTTGATCCCGCAACACGCTCCATTCTCAATTCTGTGCGAATCCTCAACAATGTCGATTCCTCCAAGAAGCTGAAGCGTGAATCCTCGACGAAGCTGAAGCACAATTCTTCAAGGCAGCTTAAGCACGATTTCGCAATGAAACTCGATTTCTCAACGAAGCTCGATTCCTCAACGAAGCTGAAGCGTGATTTCTTCTCCGCGAAATTGACAATGGTATATTTTTCAATTTTTCAATTTTTTACTGCAACATTGAATGGTACTATTACACACCTGTGATTAATTTTTTTTGAATGCTTAGGACTGATATTACTTGTTTTGAGTTCGTGTATGCTATTTATTACTTTGTTTTTTCTCTGCCATCTCGGTTTCTTCCTCTGTTATTTTTTTAATATTTTTTTACACTATCGTGGAATTTAATTCATGTTATGCAATTATAGTAAATGAAATCAAAAACTTCTTAAAATCTTAAGCAACCAATGACTAACGTTGAAATAACAGATTTGGTGAACTTTTCTTTAAAAATTGTACAAATATTATAAATTCATTTACAAATTGAATGATGTTGTTTCTGACTATAATGACCTAATATTCTATCTTCGGTGAGTGGCTACTATCTTGATATCATATTTGTTGGTACTCAGCCTACTATTACATCCAGTGATAGTTGTGTACTTAACACATTATCCATTCTTTGAACCAGACAAGGGTAAACAATAATGTGATGGTGTGAATGGCTTTGTAATGAGTACAATAAGGCTTTGGAGCAGTGTAGACCTGTTAGCAGTAAGGGTAAAAGGAGTTCATTGATGCATGTATACGTAAGGAAATTTTAGAGGAGCAGGTGGTCATTGGTTAGTGGATGGATGGGTAAGTGGAAGCAGTGACTCGAGGCATTTGTGTAGACCTATAGACCTATGCAAGGGTGAAGTGGATGTGTGTATCAAATTGATCATTTACGGGTGTGGAGTGGGCATGTACTATGAATGCATAGACAAACAAGATCAAACATCTGTGGAAGTCTACATGCATGTGCGTACGTAAAGAGGACATGCACAGAGGTAGGTAGGACTTGTTCAGAGATGGAGAAAATGTGCACTCATTTCATTGTTTGCCTTTGCCAACTTGAGCTTCTTTATGATTGAATACTTAGGCCAAATTCGTCAATTACTCATGATCGAATCTCCTCTGTAAAATCAACTCACAATGATTTTATAGTGATTGTAATTAAACATGTGAATTTTTTTTAATTATATTTGCATCGTCTTTATCCACATCTGAGTTTCATTATTATCATGCATATGAGTTATAATATAACCTGAAGAAGGTAGCCTTGTTTAAGGTATCAATAGTTATCAAATGTCAATAACTCAAAAACCTAATTAAAAAGTTACATGTGTTCTGTTAGCATATAACAGTAGTTGTAATTTACCGCTGACTTACAAACTCTTATTATTATACCATAGATAATGAAATTGTGCTACAAAAAAGAAGCGGATAGAGAGGTTCATAGTTAAAAACTGAGTGAAAAAAAGGAAAATTATGGTTGAGATATAAAAATGAGAGGTGTGGATGAATTGTGTTAAAAAGTACTATAATATCTATGTAGTTTTTTCAGTAAGAACAAGGTTGTTTGAGAAACAAATAAATCTTAACCAAGTTAAAGAAAGTTACAGTATTAGTGGATATATGTTAATGCAAATTGGATGTAATAGGTAACAAATATACCTTCATTGATATTGTAGTGGAAATTATTAATAGGTATTCATTTCTGTAATAGGTAAACATTTTTAGAAATGAACTATATACGAATTAATATATAATATATTATAAGAATTTTTAGTTTATAATAAATTATAAGCTGTAATTTTATGTATGAAAATGGTGGAAGAAGAGAAGAATTCGAGACAAAGAATGGACAAGGGGAAACAGTTGCTGTATTCTTTCATATTCATTCATTGATTTCTATTACGTTTATAGGTTATTGTGTACATTGCTTGGCCATTTTTAGACTTCCATATTGTATTATGCACCATGCTCCAATATTTTTACCTCGTCATTCAAATGAGTTGGAGGTTTTAAGATCCTCTTTGGTTTTAGGTCTGGTAGCGGCGACAGCAGTAGAGGTACGACACGTACAGAGATTCCTACATATTGGCTGAAGAGTTTGTGGGTAAGTATAATTGGTATTTCGAATTGTGAAAAGTCAATTGTTAAGTCATGTTATATCAATTTATTTAATTTTCTTCCCTTTGGTAAACAAAATTGATCACGATAATGATTATGTTTTAGCCATGACATTTAGGTGGTTTGCTTGAGCAATGAATCTCAAAGGAGGAATTTTGGAAACAATTGTCGGATGAAAGTTTGACAATGGTGATAGAGTTAGCATGTGCTGAACATTAATGGCACCACCTCAACCTAACCAGCTGGCTGACTATACTAGTACATACTAGAACAAATTAATCCTAATTCTTAATTGTAAATATTGAGTTCTTTGGTAAATTTCACTGATATGTCTACACAGTTATTATTTTATGGACAAGAATAGTGTAAAAAGTACACCATTAGTTCATTCTTCTACACCATCAAGCCTTTTTCATTTCTAGAGAAAATTTATCAAGGATTGGTCCAACACTTAAATTTGCATCATGCACAAATATATGAAAACTATTGGCACCAATAACGGTGTCCTTTTCCACCTTTAGATTTTTTCTTTTGGGATATATGGTAATTGGTTATTTATTGCTAACTTTATGATGATGTAAAATTTTTTACAAATTATTTCTCACAAACAGAAAGGAATCAACAAATCAGAACGAGGAGATCATTATAAGTAGCATAAAACATGTCATTTTTCAGCATGTATTATTTATGTCCATTAATTTTCTAGTCAAGTGTATATATGTTCCATAACTCAAGGAGATAGTTTGCTGAAATGTTATGAACCAATCAACTAAAGTGAAGTATTAATGAAAAGCATCGCTAACTTGAACTGATTTGTTTGCATCAACATTACACTTGCATATTAAAATAACGAACCCTGGACTTTATAACTGACAAATACTTGCTAGTTTTTATTCCAGTTACATTGCTTATTGTTTGATTGATTTTACACAACACTCCACACACTTTAGGAAACGTGCACCTTCATGTTTGAATATCCAGTTGTTTGTGTAGAATGACTTTCCATCAAGAAGAAGAAGGGGTAGCTCAAGCCGAAGAGACCTTTCCGATAGCTATTCCCGTAGAGAACCCTCCAGAGAGAACTTCGACTATCCTAACTCCGAGGGCGTTTATTCAGCTACGTACTCAATTTGGTTTTTGCTGAAAATGATGCCATACTCCCCGGGCCAAATGATACTGCCGACAGTCCTCCCCACGGTTTCGTCGCAGTCAATCGTCAAATGTGCTTAAGCGGGGCGATTCCTCCCTTTAACGACTTCCTTCGAACCCTTCTCCTTCGGTTGACAATCTCTCCATTCCAACTTCATCCTAATGGCTACGCCATTTTGATGGGGTTGTGTGTTTTGTTCAGGAGAACTCTTGATCGCTTGCCAAGTTTTGAAGAAATTCGCTACTTATGCTCGTTTGCAAAGAGTAAAGACCATCCTTCCCTTATTATTGTGAGAAGTGCTAGGAACCGCAAGCTTATTTCTAATCTTACCGAAAGTGTTCATGGATTTTTGAACCAGTTTTTCTTTGCTCGCTGCCCCCCAGGGTTTTATGCCATCTGGAGAGTAGGAAGTAAGATTACCTGTTTCTATTTTCTCCATTTTCAAACTTTTTTGAGATCCGAATTACCAATTGCTAATTTCATTATTTGCTCTTTTTAGCACTTCCTCTCCCTTCTAGAGATCCAAGCCATAAGCAAGTTTTTGAAAGATTAAGTGCTGTGGCCGCAGAAGAGAGAAGTATAAAATTTTTGTTGAGGGATGAACTTTTGCATCAGTATGGGCTTTTACACATTTCTCGTTCTACACATCCTCATGAGGTCTCAGACTCCCCGGCTAAAGCATTAGATGCCCCAGCCTCTTCTGACGCACCCATACCAAAAGAACCTGCCCCTGAGGCTTCTCTAGTGAAGTGCTCTACTACTGTCGATCTTGCGGGGTCGTCTGGCAAATCCGCACTTGCCCCAGTCATTGAGGAAGAAGAGCCTCAGGGATCTCCCCAACGTTCATAGAAGTCCGGCGAAGAACCCGAGAAAACAAGCCCTGTCAGGCAGAGCGGGGACGACACTTTCGAAGGGTTGAGCGACCTCTTTGCCACCTCACAGGAGATCTTTAAAGACGACCCTGTAACTATTAGGGTTTCTTCTTCAGTAGTGGAAGCGACTTCTTTGCAACAAGCTCCGTCGACCCAAGAGTTGACGTTAACTACTACCCCCACGATTACTCCGCAATCAAAGAGTGGTTCGTAGTTTGATGCGCGTATTTTGCACATCACACACATTTAGAATCTTTCGGCACTTTTATACTTCTAACTCTTTGTACTTTGAAGATTCTAAAGTTATGCTTCTTTTCTCTGAAGACTTTTTAAGACTTGTTTGTTTTTTATTTATTTATTTCAGATTCTCCGATGGGATGCAGCGGCTCTTACTATGACGACTTTCAGCGCTACGGGAGGCGTGGTCAATATGATTATAGGCGCTACCTTCCCGTTCACAGAGAAACCGATGAAGAGAGAGCCGCCCGAAAGGCTCAGGAGAGGAGGGCTCAAGAAGAGCGTTATGAAAGAAAAGAAAGGGAGGAGCACCATGATTCTTCCCAGAGAGGTGACGACTCTCACAAAAGAAAGTCGCATGATGATCGGGGAAAAAGTCATACAATTGAGGACCCAAGTAAGCGTGCCCGGTACAGTGACAAGCATGCATCTATAACTCCTGAGAAGGCCACTGCTCCAATTCCTTCTCAATCTCCTGCCCCTTCCCGTACTGATATTCAGACAATTATCAATAGGCCTTCATATCAAGTTGGGCCAGGTCCAGCTACTCTCCAAAGACGGTTTCCGCAATGGTGCCTGAAGGGGGTTCGCTTCGATCTTGATTTAGTTCCAATTGATAAGCCTGCCATGCTGCAAAATCTCGATGCCGTCAGACTTGATATTGAAAGAATGTCTAGCTGACAAAAGCTGGTTGACGAGCTTCAAAGGGTAAACCGTGCGAATCTCGAGGCCATGCTTACTATGGAGAATGACAAAGCCGAATGGTAGAATGTTCTTGAGCAACATGATACCGAGATGAGGAGCATCACTACTTATAATGAAGAGATTGAGGCGAAGGTCGAGAAACTTAAAGAAGAACTCGCCACTTCTTCTACTTCTTACACTCAAAAAGAAGAGGTGCTTCAGAAACAAGTGAGAGATGCTCATGCCGGCCAAAAAGACGCCGAAGACAGGCTCGAAGTACAAAAAAGAATCAATGAGGGCTATGTTGCTGATATTGCAGAGCTTCGGAAGAAAACTGACTCTCAAGAGGCAGAGATCGAAATGCTTAAGCTTCAACTCTCCAAAGCCGAAAGAGAGCGTGATGAGGCCGTTGCCGGTATAATTGCAGCTGAAGAATTTCATGAGGCAACGAAGACCAGCATCAGCTCGACACTATTTGACTTCTACCTGCACAACATCTTGGGGCGCGGTAGTCTCGCCTTTCTAGGCTCCAAGTATGAAATTACTCTGGCTGAAGTGTGGGAGGCCGCACTTGACATGCTTGGCGGTAAAGGTGCTGGCTATGCCGAATCAGCTCTTGAGGAGCATTACTTGGATGACGACGCTCGCGCTGCTCTCGCCAAGGGAAAAGAACAACTTGCAAAATTAAGAGTCGAGGTGGCCGAAGGGGAACGTTTAGGAAAAACTACTTCAACTATTCCAGTCCAGCCTTCACCTTCGGCCGAAATCGACATCGTCGGCTCCAGTTCTCATTCTCCATCCCTGGTCAAAGTTACAACTGAGATTACAAGTACACAGGGTGGAGATGAAGGCGAAGAGAGCGCCGAAGCACAGGCTTATGAGGTTGATATCAGGAAGCCTACTTCTCCAGGTAACTCTACTGTTAATCTTACCCAAGTAGACTGCTCATTTGCTTCTTATAAGTTCGATGAGCTTCTCGACTATTTCCTGAACCTCAATGAGCCTTTATCTCCACTCTTTACTGACTTTAACTTCTTTTCTTCTGTAGAGAAAGTGTCGAGCATCGTTCAGACTCCTCCTCCTTCAATTATTCCTCCTCCGCCTCTCCAGGTCACTCCTCCGTCCGCCTCTCAACCCGGGAAGCAAGAGGAGCAAATAGAAGCTCTTCATGGCTTAGATGATCCTATTGCTTCTCAAGAACATGGGGGAGAAGGGCTTGGAGAAGGCAATGAGTCTCCGGAGCGAACCACTTCTGATAACATAAAATTATCTGCTCTTGTTACTCCGGGAAGTGAGTTTTCTTCAAGGAGGAGGAGGAAGCGTGTCACTTCCAAGAAGAGAAGAAAAGACATTCTTGTTTCTGAAGAGGAAGCGAAAGTTGATCCGGCAGTAACCCTTTCTCCTTCATCCCCGACTCTCCCAAGCTGTCCTGAAAAGCTGCCTATTAGGTCAGGTGAAGGCTCTAAGGGTGGTGGCAAGAAGAAGTAAGGGTTCCTGCTTCGATTTATCTTTACTTTTTGCTTTTTGCATGTACTGGCCGGAGATTGTGCGGGTACCGGCCTCCGCTTTTCTTTTTATTTTTATTTTGAAACCTGTACCTGTACAAAATTTTGACAGTATTGAATAAAATGATTCTTTTTGTTTGTACAAACTTCTGTCTGTATTTGAGAATGCATTTACTATTCATTTTTTTGTACAAATTTCTTTATATGATATTGCAGTGAGCTTGTGGTATGTTGTTCGAGCGTAATTTTTACCAATGTAGTTATACCATGTTGCCCCTATACCATAAGCTCGTTACAATATTTTATACTTTGAGGGAATTTGTACTCTTATTTTTTGGAGAATAACTATTCCATACTTGGAGGAATACTATTCTGCTCAAAATAGAGTACAACTTACTCCATATGAGTTTCTACGCTTCATCCTTCGAAGATATCATTTTTTCTTTTGTGCTTTCACACATTTTTACCAAGTGAATTCTTCTATGTGGTAAAGCGGGCCTCTGAATGGCACTTTAACTTCTTTTTTGAGGAAGAGTATTTTCAAGCATAGAAGAACCATTCTTCCTTTGAAAGCTAAAGTGTGCCTTTGAAGAGGGCTTTTTTTTATATTGCGCCTCGGTGGATGGCTTTTGATCTTTGCTTTGCATTTCTGGTGAAATGCTTCTTTGAAAAGTTGTACCTCTGAGGAGAGCTTTTTCACGTTTCAACACTTGGAAGTTTTATTTCAAACTCGGTGAAACGCGTGCCTCCGAAGAGTTGTGCCTCCGAGGAGAGCTTTCCACGTTTCAACACTTGGAAGTTTTATTTCACTCTCGGTGAAACGTGTGCCTCCGAAGAGGTCTTTCTGTTTGATTGCACCTCTGGAAAGAGGTTTTTTGTTTGATTGTGCCCCTGGGAAGGGGTCTTTTTGTTTGATTGTGCCCTTGAGAAGGGGTCTTTTTGTTTGACTGCGCCTCTGGGAAGAGGTCTTTTGTTTCTGCCCCTTGGGGGAGGCTTTTATTTTTCCCTGTTCGCTGGGAAGCGGGCCTCCGAAGAGGGCTTTTCACATTTCGTCTCACGGGAGTGTATCACCGATAACGGTGAAATGTGTGCCTCTGAGTAGGGTTTTTGCCTGGAAGTTTGGAGTTTCTTTCTCTCGGTTGGACGAATTCACGGGAGTGTATCGACCGATCAGTCCACAACTTGTATCGAGAAAGATCTCTCTTTTTCTGGTTTAGCCCGCTCGAGGTCTTTTAGCATTTCAACTGTGGTGAAATGGGCCTCCGAAGAGGGCTTTTCACGTTTCAACACTTGGAAGTTTTATTTCAATCCCGGTGAAACATGTGCCTCTGAGTAGGGCTTTTGCCTGGAAGTTTGGAGTTTCTTTCTCTCGGTTGGACGGATTCACGGGAGTGTATCGACCGATCAGTCCGCAACTTTGTATCGAGAAAGATCTCTCTTTTTCTGGTTAAGCCCGCTCGAGGTCTTTATCCTCCGAAGAGTTTTGCCTCTGAAGAGGGCTTGTGCCTCTGAAGAGGTCTTTTGCTGTTCGATGCTTGCTTGCCCATGTCTCTTTGCCATCTATTCATGTTGGCGATCCCCATTGTCTTTTGCAAGTGTCATCCCTTTTTAGTTGCCAATAATTTCCCTTATCCAAAGAAACATACTTCATAGTTAAGCAAGTTGGTGGTGGTAGACACAGGCTATTTAACTGGTTGTTTGTTTGTACAAACATTTGCAGTTAGTTAGAAATGGTCCACTTTCATCCACATCACTAACTTTTGTTCGTAGCACTTCTTTTGTAGGATTTGAGTATGGAAATTTTAAATGGTTTAGCATTTGCTTGCTGGGTGATGTCGGAGATCGCTTGGCCTTGTGATGGGCAGGCTTTGTTTTTATGGCCTGCATTATTAAATCGACATTTTAGTAACACAGTTAACGTATTTTATATGTCGAAATAAAACAAAGCAGTTTATAATAGTAGAGAACACAAGATTTATAGTGGTTCGGCCAAAACTGGGCCTGCATCCACTTTATAGCTTTTCATTATTCACTTGCTTTACAATTGCTTTCAATACAAGAATCATACATTCATAATTCTTTTACAACATTTCAGCAAAGCTTTCAAGTAAAATAGGGACGCAAATGATTGCTGTTCCAAGCTCTTGGGATTGGTTCTCCTTCGACAGTTGTGAGTTTGAATGTGCCATCAAGGAGTTTCGCGCCTATAACATATGGCCCTTCCCAGTTTGGCCCAAACACACCTATGGCTGTCATAATTCTCTTCAGGACTAAGTCCCCAACTTCAAAGCTGCGCTGACGAACTTTGGAATTGAAGTGCCTTGCTATTCTTTGCTGGTGAGCTGCAATTCTAAGTCTAGCCTCTTCTCTTCTTTCATCGAGGAGGTCAAGTGCTTCCAATTGCAATTTTTCATTCTCATTTTGATCAAAATGGATCCTTCTGTGTGAGGGGACTTCAATTTCCACTGGAATCATCGCTTCTGATCCGTATGCCAATGAAAATGGAGTATGCCCAGTCGTAGTTTTGTGGGTGGTTCTGTATGCCCATAGTGCAAGCGGTAACTTATCGACCCAACCACCTTTTGCTTTTTCCAGCTGCTTTTTGATGGTTGATTTGATGATTTTGTTTACTGCTTCCACTTGCCCGTTTGCCTACGGTTGAGCCACTGCTGAGAAGCTTTTTCGGATCTTGAATCGTTTGCAGAAATCTTGGAACTCCTCACTTTCAAACTGAGTACCATTGTCTGTGATTATTTTCTGAGGCACACCATACCTGCAAATGATATTTTTAGTTACAAAACTTATCATTTTCTTAGAGGTAACAGTAGCCAATGGTTCAGCTTCAGCCCATTTAGTGAAGTAATCAACAGCAACGATAGCATATTTAATCCCCCGATTTGGCAGTCGGCAAAGGCCCAATGAGATCTATTCCCCAGATTGCAAACGGCCATGACTGACCATTTGTGTTAGCTCAGTGGAAGGTGCACTAGGAATTTTGGCGAATCTTTGGCATTTATCACACTTTCGGGAATAGTCAACAGCATCCTGATTAATTTCTGGCCAAAAGTATCCATAACGGAGGATTTTCTTTGCTAAAGTTTGACCGCCTGTATGATCCCCACATTCCCCTCCGTGTACTTCAGTCAGAATTGTCTTAGCTTCTTCCTTTGTCACACATCGGAGTAATGGCATTGAAAATCCTCGTCTGTACAAACGACCATCTTGAACTGTATATCTGGAGGCTTTCCTCATCAGCTTCTGTCGTTCTTTTGAACTTTCTGGCAAAGAACCATTGAGTAAATATTCAAGTATCGGAGTCATCCATGATTCTGGTTCTTGGGATACATTCATAATCCAATCGACCTCCATTTCATCTGTGCTTGGAGCTGACAAGACTTCGACGGGGACTAATCCCAATAGTTGAGCTTCACCAGTACTCGAATACTTTGCGAGAGAGTCCGCCTTCATGTTCTCTTCTCGGGGTATATGGTTTATTGAATAACGGTCAAAATCTTGAAGGAGCGCCCAGGCTTTTGATAAATAAACGGGAAGATTTCCTCCTTTAGCTTGAAATTCCTTCCTGACTTGGCAAACAATAAGTTGAGAATCACTGAAGATCTGTAATGCCTTGATGTTTAGTTCTTTAGCGATTCTTAAACCAGCGATGAGAGCTTCATATTCAGCTTCATTATTTGTCGAAGGGAATTCTAGTCTCAACGCATAACATAGCGATTGCCCTTCTGGGGTTTCAAGGACAACCCCTGCTCCGGAACAGTAATCATTCCTTGCGCCATCGACATACAATTTCCATTGGATTGGGACGCTATCAGTGACTTTTTCCTCACTATCACCCTTATCCGTACATTCTGCGATGAAATATGCCAAAGCTTGTCCATTGATTGCTTTTCGGAAATGGTAAGTGATGTCATATTGGCTGAGTTCAATATTCCATTTCAAAAGGCGGCCCGAAGTCTCCGAACGGAATAGGACTTGCTTTAGAGGTTGATCAGTGAGGACTTTGATGGGATGAGCTTGGAAATACGGCCTCAATTTTCTTGATGCGATCAACAAACAATAGGCGAGCTTTTCTAATCTTGAATAGTTCATCTCTGCCCCAGTGAATCTTTTGCTGATATAATACAATGGGCGTTGAATCCTTGCATCTTCCCGTACCAACACTGCACTGAGAGCATGAGACGAAATCGCCAAATATATGAAGAGATCTTCACCACTGTTAGGCTTTGAAAGTATCGGAGGCACTTCCATATGACGAACCAACTCATCGAATGTTTTCTGACATTCAGGAGTCCACTCAAAGTTTTTTCTTCCTTTCTTCAGAGCATCAAAGAATGGAATGCATTTGTCAGTAGCTTTGGAAATGAACCGACTCAAAGCAGCAACCTTTCCATTGAGACTTTGCAATTCCTTCTTCGTTCTTGGAGCCTTGACCTCTCTCAGGGCAGTGATCTGAGCTGGATTGGCTTCAATACGCCTAGCGCTCACAATGAAACCCAAAAACTTTTCGGACTCCACTCCAAATGAACATTTCAGGGGATTAAGCTTCATTCTGTACTTACGGAGTATTGCAAACATCTCTGCCAAGTGATCCATGTGGTCCACTGCTTTCTTAGACTTTACTAGCATATCATCAACATAAACTTCCATTGTCTTGCCAATCTGTGGTTTAAACATGGCATTGACAAGCCTTTGGTAAGTTGCCCTTGCATTCTTGAGTCCGAAAGGCATGACCTTATAGCAGTAGAGACCAACATCTGTGATGAAGCTCGTATCCTCTTGATCTGGCTCATGCATCATAATCTGGTTATATCCGGAGTATGCATCCATAAAAGATAACAATTCATGTCCTGCCGTCCCATCCACCGACTGATCGATCCTGGGCAGCGGGAAACAGTCTTTGGGGCAGGCTTTATTCAAATCTGAAAAGTCAATGCATACTCTCCACTTTCCGTTAGCCTTTTTCACCAGCACTGGATTTGATACCCAATTTGGATAAGTAGATTCTCTGATGAAACCGTTCTCCATGAGCCGATCCACTTCTTCTTTTAACGCTGCCGTCCTCTCTGGATCCTGGGTTCTTCTCTTCTGTTTGACAGGTGTAAACTTTGGATCAATGTTCAGAGTGTGTACTGCAATCTCCGGGGATATTCCACACATGTCAGCATGAGTCCAAGCGAATACATCCAAATTAGCCTTCAAAAATGAAATCAGAACATTCTGAACTGTTGTGTTGAGTTGTGAACCCACATTAAGCACTTTGTTTGGGTCCTTTGGGCCAACGGGCATCGACACCATTACCTCTACCGGTACTACCCTATTCTCCCCGGCACTGGCTTTCCTTTGATCCATCTCTCTTCGTTCGCCACTACATTCGCCAGTGCAGGGTCCACCCTGTAATTGCTACAAGGTTGGTTCCTTGGTGCGGACTGGAGCCGCCGCACCTTTTCCCATTTCTCTTCTCCTTGATTCACGCAGCTCTGCAAAGTAACATTCTCACCCCGCATCTTGGTCTCCCTTAATCAAACCAACTCCGTTATCTGTGTGGAATTTTAGAGTCAGACACCATGGGGCAAGAACAGCTTTGAACGCAGCAAGAGTTGGTCGTCCTAAAAAGGCATTGTAGGCAGAGAATTCTTCAACAATTATAAAGGTTTGCTTTCGAGCCACCTTCTTCAATTCCTTTTCAAGTTCTACAAACAAATCTATGGTCCCAATCGGCTGTTTGGGTTCTCCAGCAAACCCAGCAATCTTAAGTGATGAAGCTTGAACATCAGCCATTGGAATTTTCATTTGATCAAAGGTCTTCTTGAAGAGGATGTTGCATGAAGCTCCACAATCAACTAGAACTCTTCTCACAGTTGCCGGCCCAGTACCAGCGGATATGGCCAAAGGATCTATGGTTGGAGCCTCGATACCCAAAGAATCCCTGGCACTAAATACAATATCATCTGTGGAAGTCTTTTGTTACTTGAAAGGCGCATCATTCTCTAAAACAAAAACATACTCTTCAGCTGGTACATGCCTCAAGGCTCAGGCATACCTTTCCATCTCTCCCCAGCTTTTGCCTGCTGGGTGAGGTCCTCCAGTTATTATATTGATAACAGGTCTTTCCGATTCATGCTCTACGGCCTTCTCACTTGAGGCAGGACGGTGAGCGGGAACTTGTTGTCCGTGAGTTGACGAAGATGGGGCATTTCTGTTCCTTTTCACATACTGCTGGAGTTTGTTTTCCTTCAAGAGTTGTTCAGTTACCTCTTTCAACTGACGGCATTCGTTGGTGTCATGGTCGGGCTGGCTGTGGAACCGGCAGAACCTTCCACTTTTTTCCATCCTAATCCCAACTCTCATTTTAGGTGGTGTCGGATAATTGACATCATCCTTGGTCGCAAAAAAGATGTCCTTAAGGGTATCAGTCAAGGGTGTGAAATTGAAAGGACGGCCTTTCTTAGCATCTCCCTATTTCTTTCCACCATCATTTCCCCTTTACTGAGTGTTAGGTTCTTTCTTGTTCGAAGCAGCACCATTGTTCCCGGCTTCCGCTGATACCACCTTAGCCGGTGTTTGGAGGCTCTCCAAGCGCATGAATTCATCCGCTTTCTTTTAGAATTTGTCAAGTGAGTTTGGTTCCTTCATTTTCAACCATTTTCCAAATTCACTCGATTTGTCAATCGCCCTCATCAAGTATGTTAGGACCATTCGTGGCTCAGCATTATCTACCTCGGCCAAAGCTATGTTAAAACGATTCAAAAATGACCCGATGGATTCTCCCGGATTTTGCTCTAGACTTGACAGTGACATTATATCCTTTGCTTTAGAAGCATACAATCGAAATTGCTCCTTGAATTTCCTGGTCAAATCGAAGAACTGATCGATGGACCTGACCGGCAGCTTTGTAAACCACAATAAAGCCACACCTTCGAGATATACCAGGAAATATCGACATTTAATTTCATCAGAGGCCCTGGCACCAGTCATATGCCAGTCGTACTTATACAGAAACACGTTAGGATCACTCGTCCCTTTGTAAGCCGGAATAGTAGGGGGAACGAATTTCCTTGAGAACTCTGCCTTCAAGATCTTTTCAGTAAATGGAGTTTTGCTTGGAGCAAAACCCCACTCTTTCTCATCTTTATCTCTTCGCATATTTTCCTTCATGATTTGACGAACCATACCCGAAAAATACTCTTCATCATTTAGAGGCTCTGGAGGGCACACATCAGCCACTCTCTCTTAATTCTGCCTTGACAATCGTTCACGGAGGGTCGGCTGCGGCCCTGATCCTCCCGCTTGAGGAGTCCTTTCTACAAGGTCTGCGGCTCTTTGAGAAATGTTCCCTTCAGCATCCTGAACTCCCACAGTAGGGTTCCCATCATTATTAACCGGTTGACGATTTGCCCCAAGCAGATCATTCAACTTACTCAAGGTCAGGGCATTCTGGGCATTCTAGGCTTCCAACTGCGCATTTTGAGCATTCAATTGTTGATTCAGCCCCAAAACTACACCGTCCAATTCTGCTCGTGTAACTCCAACAGTTGGAGCTGCTTGACTTGAAGGAGGAGAGGTAGCAGTATTCTCTTGAACATTGTTGGATCTTACAGAACTTCGTTTTCTCCCAGGAGCCATTATTTCCAACAAACTTCTGGTTTTAAAAGAAATCCTTTCAACAATCCTTCGCGGAGCAATAGTGGAAGTTCATGAGTTGGATTCCCAGTGAAAGCACCAAAAATGTTAACGTAAAAAATCAGACGCTAACACCCGGTGTAGATTGAAGTTGAGCGAAAGCACCACCCGTGAACACCGAAACTAAAAACAAGTAGAAAAGTCACAGAGAAAGAAGAAAAGACAACAGCTTTTATAGTGGTTCGGCTCAGGGTAAGCCTACGTCCACTTTAATTCTCTTTATTACTGAATTGATTACAACTTTACAACAATCTTCAATTACAATTCTGATGAGGCAAACAACTAGAACTTTGATGTAGAAGAATTCTTTGAATCCATGTAGATTGCATTAGATCTCCTCTTGAAGTTAGTTGAGATGCCTTTCGTACTTGAAGTGTCGAGTGAGTCGAGAATTCAGCAGAGTATCGTCGCTTAAAGAGATCGACCAAAAGTCCCCCTCATGCTTGAGGTAGGTTGGTATTTATAGGGAAATCCCCCCCTTAGGTCATAAGTCGTGACCGGTCTAAGGTAAGTCGTGGCCGACTCATCTAGCCCCTCCATGGTTTCACCAAGGTTTGTTTGTATAAGTCACAGGTCGCCCTCGAGTCAACACAACCTTGTATCAGTAGTACGACATCGGGCTTACATTTAGTAGCTTTAGGTCGTGGACGACTCAAGCTAGGTCGTGAGTCGTGAACGAGTTAACTGGCAAGTCACGGCTTAACTGGTAAGTCCTGGATCATGTACGAGTTAAGAGACCACTGTGCCAAATAGCTGCATTGAACTTGCCTTCTTGGGTCGTGAACGACTTAACATAGGTCATAGGTCAGTTGTGACTTAGGTCGGTAGCTATCTTAGGTCGGTAGCTATCTTAGGTCGGTAGCTATCTTAGGTCGATAGCTATCTTAGGTCGGCAACCTTGTTAAAGTAT
Source organism: Allium cepa (assembly GCA_030765085.1). Classification (NCBI taxonomy): domain Eukaryota; kingdom Viridiplantae; phylum Streptophyta; class Magnoliopsida; order Asparagales; family Amaryllidaceae; genus Allium; species Allium cepa. Next base: position 375,448,995 of record CM060942.1, on the reverse strand, counting down.
TAGGTCGGCATCCTTCTTAGCCTGTTAGGTCGGTATCCTTTTTAGGCCTTAGGTCGGTATCCTTTTTAGGCCTTAGGTCGGTATCCTTTTTAGGCCTTAGGTCGACATCCTTCTTAGCCTGTTAGGTCGGTATCCTTTCAAGTCGCTAAGTCAAAATCGGGGCGGAGTTAACAGTGTGTAATTTGCTGTATTTAACAAATTTTTTTACTTTAAATTATATAAATAATATTTTATTTGGTCATGTAATGTTCTAATTTATGTTTTTAGGGATAAAATAACTTGTTCGGTATATATTTTGGTTTTAAAACATTTTTAAAAGTTAATTGACATCTTCCAATGTCAGTTGTATTTTGTTTAAAATTTCTAATTTCCAACTTCAATTAATTTAAGAAATTCTTTTATATTTTTTCTTAAGAACTTATTTTATTCTCATTCTCACTTTATTTTGTTTCTCAAAGATTTATTTTAAACCATTTTTAAGAAGAGTTGTAATTTCCCAAAGTTAAGTGGATTATGTTTGCAATTTTCTTAAACTAGTTTCAATAAATTAAGCTATTTTCTTTATTTATCTTTCTATTTTCCAAAAATATAATTATTTATTTTCTTTTTCACTTTATTTCAGTTTGTTTTATTTTATTCACTAATTTTTATTTGTTTTAAGATGTCGTAGAAATTTTTCCAAGATAGTTGTATTGTGTGTAAATTTTTACGCCTTGTTTCAATTTAATAAACTATTTATTTAATTCTTTTCCCTTTTTTTTCTTGAAATCATTGCCCAAAATTTTAGTAAATATAGGCAGTTTCTGTAATCTTGATTTTCGTTTAAGTTTAACCCTAATTGAAATTTTAAATTCTAAGTTCTAAGTTCAAATCTTTCATATAATATATATATATATATATGTACAATATTTATTTTTCGATTGTTTTATTTATTATGGTTATATACTTTTTAAATTAGGGAATAAATATTGTGTAAAAGGAGAATAAAATTTTACGTTTCTTTATACGTATATATATCAGTTCGTAGTTAAATGATAAATAAATCAAACAAATGTAAGCAAATCAAATTTTGAATTAAGTAATAAATAGTGTATAAATAAGCTTTATAAATTTCACATTTTAAATTTTGTACCTTTATATCCGTTATTGTTGATTTGTTGGATGCTAAAAGGGTACGTTATTTTTCTGATTTATTTTTAGCATATGTAGTACGTTATCTTTCATATAAAGTATATATATGTACAATATTTATTTCGTGTTTGTTCTATTTATTATGGTTATATACTTTTTAAATTAGGGAATAAATATTGTGTAAAAGGGGAATAAAATTTTATGTTTCTTTATACGTATATACATCAGTTTCTTAGTTAAATGATAAATAAATCAAAAAAATGCAAGCAAATCAAATTTTGAATTAAGTAATAAATAGTGTATAGTAAGCTATATAAATTTCACGTTTTAAATTTTGTACGTTTATATCCGTTATTGTTGATTTGTTGGATGCTAAAAGGTACTTTATTTTTCTGATTTATTTTTAGCATATGTACTGAATAAATAAGAAATGTATAATACGTTACTTTTGTTAACTATTGGGCGTGCGCTTTGTTCATTTATTGCGTCTATAGTACGCACTTCTAAATTGCTTACCTTAGCTAAGTAAAAATCAATCAGTAGACGTGCATTTTCTAAGTGGGAAAGAAATAAATCCCTAGCCGTTTCAATTTCATTAAAGCTTGCTTTAAAATTTACGGGTAAACTTTCCTCACTTTCCTTTGCTTCTTCTGTTTATATGAACGAAATCCAATTATTTCCCTAATGTTCAAATTTCATTTTTCGATGTCGTTCGAAATTTACTTATTGCATTGTCATTCGCGTGTAACTTCCCATTTACCTCTTGTATATATATGGAATAAAATCTTCCAATTGCTTCAGACGTTTCAAAAATCAATTTATTCCTTGCTATTTTTTTCCTTTCACCTCAATCATCGAGTGGTCCCACTGTAAATTTTATAATGAGTCTTTCCCTGTTGAATACTAAAACACGTTCACAAAATTTCATTCTTCCTTGCCTTAAAATTCGCATGCCATGATTTACGCCTTCCCACTTTATCAACCTGAGGTTTTCCAAATAAATACAAAACCCACGTACCAAATTTCCTTTACATCTCATTTTGGTTTCAGTCTTCTTCTTTCTTGAGTGAGCTTTCTGCTTCAGGTAATGCCTGCAAAAATTTTTCTTCCTCCTTTTATTTATTTTATTTATTTTTTCTTTTTCTTGTGTTTCTTTTGTCTATTGTTTTGCTACACCAAGTACTCGGCCCTCCACCATCTTTGAATTTTAACCCCAGCCTAAACTTTCCAATTTCCCACTGCTTGCATGTTTCAGGCTATAAGTAAAAAAATTTATATATTAATGCATGCGCCACCTGTGCATAATTAAATCTCAGCCTATATACCTCAGCATCCCTATGCGTACGTGCTTCTCTAGCCTTGAATATGGTAAATAGCTGTGACTTGAGGTGTGGGTTAAATTGTGTGGTGAAGAGATCGAGTTATTGGTTAGTCATATCTTTTTATTCAATCTAGCTTTTCAGTTGCTTTATAAAATTTGATATGATCGTTTTTAAATTAGCATAATTAGTTTTATTCGTTTTGTTTCAAGATTTGAATTTGATCGTCGCCTCCGCTAAAATTTGATCGTGCCTTCTGTATGTTTTTCCGGTGTGGATATCGTTTTTGGAATTTAATTTTCAGCGTCGTAGAGGTGAGTATTCACGCTTGACAAACATACTTATAGATCTGTAAATTAATAACAAGTGAAATTGTAGAATGAATAATTTTATTTTACTTACCTGTGATATAAAATTGTCACATCACCCGTTATATTATCTGCTGTTATATTTTATGCTGTTTTACTGTTTATTTATTACTGATTATCACTGCAAGTCCCCTGTAGAGTAGAATCATTTTGGGCTGAAATGATAGACCCAAACGTTATTTATTTATTTAATTATTCTATTTATTTAATTACTTGGGATTGCGGGTTTGAAATGATAGAACCTGGGTTTTTCTTTGTAAATTACAGATTGAAATGATATATTATCCGTATCACTTGACCTAGGTTAGAAAATATTATACAGACCAGTGGTTATTATATATATATTTTCTTGAAATATTAAATATTTTTAAGTTAGTATATTCTAATATTTTGTTAAAATCGGATTAAAAATAATTTTATAAAGTATAGTGGTTTTGTACAAGTTAAATATGTAAATAAATGAATGGTTAAGTTGAAATTTGAAGCGTAAGTTTATTTTGTAAATTTTGGTTTTTGTAAAATAAAATGGAATTCAAGTTAAGAATAAAATATGATAATTTGTTATAAATTTGAATATAAAGTGAATTAATAAAGGGTTAAGTTTTTCTATGAATTAAATGGTTAAATAAGTGAATACTAAAAAATGGAAGTTGAAGTATAACTAAATTTAGAGATATGAAGTTGGTTTTTGAATAAAAGGTAAGTTAAGAAATAAATTGGAAATTAAGTTTATTTTTGAAATGGTAATTAAACTTAATTGTTCAGTAAAATTTTATAGAATATTGTGCACTTGATTTTAATAAGTAAAGCATAAGAGAAGTTTGATATTTATTTGCGAAATTTACTTTATAAAAATCATAAACTATTGAGTAACTTAAATGACTATTTCAAAGTGGAAAATATGATTTTATAAGTTAAATTGGTTTAAATTAAGGGTGAATTATTGCTAAAATTTTATTGAAGTCTGAAATTTAATTTACTTAAATCTGTTGTAAAGGATATTACCACACTTTGCGATTGCGGTAGTTGATGCAAGTGAACTAAGGCTAAACCTTTGGGCTTTATATTGGATTTTGTAAGAATGATAACTTCACCTTTAAATAGTTTAAAATGAAGTATTTTGATTAAATATAAACTATTTTTGGAATTTACAACCACGGGTAATAATAACGTTGGTTGCTAAAGAGACCGGGATCGGATATTGGCATACTCTCTGTCGATACCGAAAATCACTTTGACAACCCTGTACGCGGTGGAGTTTCTTGTAACGACCCGTAGATTTTATGGATTTAATTTGGTTAAATTAATAAGTTGTAATTAAATTTAGAAGAAAAATAAATTAAAAACCTACTTATAGTAATTCGAAGTTAATTCAAATGATTTTAAGTGGTGAAAAGAATTTTACCTATATATGAGTTGAATATAAGGAATTTGAGGAAAATATTAAACTAATATAATGTAATAAACATTGTTAACAGTAAATGGAATATGATAATAAGAACAATTGCAAGTTTGTATTTATGGGCGAAATAATATTGATAGGTAATAATTGTTGTAGAGAATAAATTACAAATGTTATAAATTGTATAATGGTGACAACTATTGTTCGTTACCAATGCATTTAATTTATAGCGATTAAATGTAATTAATCATTGCCTTTTTGTAAGTTAAGAAGTAACTGAAAATTTTGAAGGAAAAATCAATAGAAAGGTTAACTATATGCATAAGATGGAAAGTTGAATAGAATTCTAATAAATGATAATAATGGAAAACGTATACAATCAATGTAGGTAATTTGAAATTATAATGTTGTTGAAATGATTAAACGTTTCTTGTGATAATTAATAAATAACGAAAGGAGTAAGCGTATTTATTTAGAGTATTAATTACTATTGGGTAGAGATTTAAGTAACAACGTTTAATGCAATGTTAGTAATGCCAATTTAAGTCAATAATAGGAATTGGGAATCATATCTATGAAATGATAACGAGAATACAAGGTGATAAATGCCAATTAAGGGTAATAATTAATAAACTTAATGAAATCCCAATTTTATATAAAATAATTTAAAAGTCAGGTTTGGCTATAATTTGAACATAAGTAAATTGAATTTGTAGTATGAAAATATATGCAAAAATTGATTTTGTAATAAAAGATTTTGTATGTGACAAAAAGGTAACGGTAATGTTTATGGTAGGTTGCCTATTCATTTATTTAGATTTTTAGTTGGAATTGGGAATAAGTTTGTAATAGATGTAAATAAATGATACATTTATGTGAAATGTAACCAATGTAAATTTTATTTATAATATAGCAAAGGGTGGATTTAAGAAGTGAAATTGCAGAATTTGAAGCTAATTAATAATAGACATAGTAAAGATGGCAATCCAATCAAATACTTAGGAATAATATTAAGGTTAACTAAATTTGCTTTATAGATGGAATTATAATCAAGGTGGATAGGTAACGAACTTAAAAATATAATTAAGAACTAATAGGTGGCAAATTAATATAGTTTGTATTATGCAAGTAAACTTTGGTAAATCAAATTCTACCAATCCAAAGCTAACGTTTTGTTAATATAGATTTAAGTATAGAGAGCAATATTTATTAATTTAATTGAAGTATTGCAAAATAAATGAAAATTTAACATCTAAATATTACGTTAATAGGAAGTAATTGTTCTACTTATCATTACATTCATTTAGCCCATTTTGAAACTTAATCAGCTAAAACTAATGTAATTGAAAGTTTTCAATTAATAGGAGAGAGAATACTAATTGAAATAGGTGCAATTAAATGCAGCTTATGTTTTGTGAAATATAAGGAAAGTTTTGATTCAATGAAAAAAAAAACAATTACATCAATAAAATGAATGTTTCATCTATGAATGTAGGTTTAATTTAATTTAAATAAAAATATAGAAAGATTGATTTTTAAAGAAAGAAATATATGTTTATTTGAACTGTGTTTAGCTTACAAACTAATTACAAGAATAGGAAAATAATCTATTTATTACTCTTGTGTATAAACAATTTTTCTATTTTTTTTTTTTTTAATGCATTTTAGTTGTCTGTTTTAAAATTTAATTTTGTGTGATTGCAATTAATGTAGTTCAAATATTTCAATTAAAAGAAAAGAAAACGGTGATTGCAATTAATAGATTTAATAATAAAAAAACGCGCGTTTTATGGTAAACAAAAAGGGTGTTTTAATGGTAATTAGAGATCATTTTGGGAAAAACAAATCAAATGTTTTCATTTTTAAGGTAATTATAAAAAATTATTATGCATAGACAAAAACCCAAATGCGTAGAAATTCGAATATTACTTGAGTTAATGAAGTTAATTTTGGTGTGTTCAGGGTTAACCAAATTTATTAAGTAAACAATTGTTTTGAAATTTGAATCCTAAAAGTATGTTTACAGTATAGAGTTAGTCCATTCATTCCCTTTCTAATAAATAATTACCTCTTTTTAATACCTGCTATTTTTAAAAAGGTTGTTCATATTTACTATATTTCAAAACCAAGTTTGTTCATATTTACTTTATTTCTTTCCATTCATTTTCCAACTTCATTTTCTGAAACGTCATTTCATTTATTTTTAATTAATAGCGGTCTCTCTTTTCAAATCTCTTTGATCCTGAACCTAACTCTAACCTTATAAATAAGATATGACGCAAATGAAACCACAGCCTCCATTATAATCTTCTTCTTTTTTTCCTTTTTTTCCTTCAAATCTCTTTATTATCTCTGATTTTAATTTTTCCTTCCTCTTCAACTATACTTCTTTTTCAAATTTTCTTCTATTTCAAACCATCTACTTTCTTTTCAAATCTAGATTTTCTCTTCCATTTTCAGTTCTTATTTTAATCATTTTCTTTTTCAATTCTTCTTTTTAAAATCTTTTTTTTTTCAAACCTTTTAAAAATGCATACATTCATATAATAAGGAGGAAAATTAAAGTAAATCGAAATAAAAGAAAAATTACGGAACAAAGTTAGCAATCAAGAAGAAGCATATGCGTTTTTCACGAAGGAAGAGTGGATGTGGCATGGTATTTTATTTTTGTTTAATTTATTTTTGTTAATTTTGATTTCAATTAGTTCTAATAATCATAACTCGTACATACGGACTCCGTTTCACGCATTTTTTTTTGTTAGGATCGAAATTAAATTCCAGAACTTTTGACACTGGTTTGGACAGATTTGGAGATAGTCGAATTTTTGGGTTTAAATCGGATTTAAATTCGATTTAAATTCAAAAGGTGAGTGTTTTAACCCACCCACAACTTCTAAAAGTTTTTATGTTTGTTAAATTTATTTTAGATATGAGTAGAAATTTATTTATAACTGTTTGGCATGTTTTGTTCATCATATTTGCTAAATCGCGTTATTTAATTTAACTGCTAATTTATTTTATTTATTGCATATTAATTGATAGTTAGAATTTATTTATTTGCATAGGAACTGCTAGTAAACAGTTATAAAATTTATTACTAAATATAAACTGTTAGTTTAATAGTTGATTAAATTTATTTTTGAATATAACCGCCAGTTATTACCTGATATATATTATCAGATATATATGGATATTGAATTATTATTGGATGATGATTGTGATTTGGATGATGGATGAAGGACGAATGGATGTTTTATTTTATATCATTAAACTGCAAGTTATCATGCATTTTCATTTCATTCGGGATTGTGGTTTGAAATGATATACAACCGCATTTTATTTTTAAATTGCAGATTGAAATGATAAATATCCGTATCACTTGACCATAGGATAGAAAACTATATACAGGCACCGTGGTCTATATATAAAATATTTTTTAAAAAAAAAGTGATTTCTATGTTTTGGATGGGATACGGTTTATAAAAAATTTTAAATTTGATATTTTATAAATATTATTCTTCTATATATATATACATATGAAGCTGAATTTTTGAATTTAAGCTGTGTATAAATTTGTTAAATAAAAATAGAAAAATTGATAAAATGGAATTTGATAATTTATATTATATGTTAAGTTTGGAAATTTTAAGATATGATATTTATAACTGGATTTTCCAAGATAAATTTAAAAGTGAATATTCTAGTATAAAGTAAATTTGAGAAAATATTTAATTGCTAGAAATTGGAATTTTATTAAAGGAATTTATGTGAATATTCAAGACTAAATAATGGAACATCAAATTGTTGAAAGAATAAAATCCAACTTTAGTTTTGAAATATTAATACTCCAAATGGATATATATATATATTTTGGAATTGAAGTGGTTTTGGAACTTGAAAGTGATATTAAAATTTTGGTTTGGACTTTAAATAAAGAAATATATTTGTAAAGCCATGGAAATTATTTTCTTTACCAAGTAACCTTAAAGTTGAACCATTTATTTTATATACCGTTGAATATCCAAACCATTCAAGTTTTAGAAGTTATGGTTTTAAAAGTATGAATTCCGAAATATTATGTTTTGAAAGTATAATTCAAATGTTTGGTTTCCATATATTTTAAATTTTAAACCAGTATGATTTTGGAAAAGGATTATATTTGAGATAAAATGATATCATATTATTTTGGGTTTTAATTTGATATCGTATGGGAAATTTTATTCTGGTTTTAAAGTATAAACTATTTTTAAATGACCGCGGTGTTATAATAACGATGGGTTGGCAAAGAGACCGGGATCGGATATGGACATACTCTCTGTCGATACCGAAAACCACTTTGACTAACCGTGTACGCGGTGGAGATTCCAGAGTGAAGTAGGCTTGTGGCGACGTTTCCTGTAAGGTAAATACGTGGACCCAACTCCCGTGAGTTGGCATAAGGTGGCTAAAACAGGAGCGATTCTCGGGCCAATGAGGTCATTCCTCTGATCGAACGCACTCCTTCGATACTATACTCTGACTTTGGATGGTTTCGGTGGCCACTATTGATTTCTTTGATTTGGGGGTGTTAGTTCGAGGTGGGCGGTAGCTGCGGCTATGCGTTACCACCAGCCCGGATAGCAATTGGTATATCTACCCTGCCATTGCCTAGTTGTGCCGTGTCACCTACCCTAGCGCGCCTTATACGATTTTGGCTTTGTACCATACCTATGGAGTGCCCTCTGACGACGCCCAGTACGGGGGAGATTACGGTACTGTATAGACTATGGAAATATATTCTGTGTTAAGGGCTATATGGGTAACCCCTTAACGCTATTTAAAAGTAAGTTTATTTTATAATTAGACACTATTATAATAGCGCAATATACTATATAGTAAATAGTTTAACGGATCCTTAGGAGATGTAAATCCCGAGCATCTCTTGAGTTACTGCACTCATATTTACTCCTGTTGATTTAACTCACATAAGTTCTTTTAGTTCTGACTCGAGTGTTTTTGTCTTTTCAAATTCGCTCGGGTCAGTCCGAGCGTTTCAGGATTTGAAGTTTTAGCTCTGGAGGACGAATACGAAGATTTGTATTACTATTATCTACTATTATTCCACTACACTATATTCCGCTGCATTGATATTATTGGTATGTGAACTCTGATATTTAATTGTATAAAGAAGAATCTAATGTTTTGTAAACAGTTTTATAAACTATACATTTTATTATTATATTTTATCCTTCCACTGCGAGATTCTGTTTTCTTTTATTTCTTTCTCATTTTTTTCTTATTTACCCCATAACAATCCGCCCTTCCGTATGGTTGAATTGGCACGTGTGTCGGTTTAAATCGTGCGAAAAGGCGGGACGTTACAGTTGGTATCAGAGCTTTGGTTTAGCGATAAACCTTGGCTTTGTGGGGTTTGACTCTTTGTTAATAGGGTAGTAATACCCTATGGGAGTCGTTGAGTGTATATATATGAGAGAGCGTATTTGTTAGTGTTATAAAAAGATTTTAATATTGTGTTAATCTGTTCCGTTTTGTATTTATAAATTCTGGTTGATGCATGGGACGCCGTGTCATCAATAGGGATTTCTAAATACTTAATAGGACAGACCGACATAATATCTGTTTTAATATAGGTGAATGAAAATTTTTTGCCTATTATATTTTCTATATATAAAATAAATTTTTAAATGATATTATATATATATATTTTGTTGCAATAGATTGGGTGTTAGGAATAAAATTTATATATAATAGGTAAATAAGATTGAATTTAAAATCAATGAAATTTGGAAATTTTAGAACTTAAGTCCGGGATTTTGAAATTTGCTTTCAAAGGATTTTGAAGTATAATAATATTTTCCGATATAAATATTTCAGTATAATCCGGAAGAATTGTTTTAAAGAAGATTTTGGAGAAAATAAGTTTTGTACTTTCCTCTCTGTCGCTGAAAAATAATTTCGGTGATGGCAGCCGCATCATCGACTTTCATTTTCGAGTTTCGAAGGGGAAAGACCACTGTGGTAAATTCTACTGCAGATTTATTTTGATATTATTTAAAATTTTAATTGTTTTAAATATAATTAGAGATATAAAAGTTGTAAGAAATTATTTATCTATTATTTTAAAATAATTTGAAATTTGACCCGGTATTTAATTCTTAAATTTCCATTAATTAATAGTTTAAATTATTTTAGTGAAATAAAAGGTAAGTAATTAATGAATTTAAACCTCTAATTTAGGTAAGAAAATTTATGCAAAGTTATAAAGGGAAATATGAAAATTTTAACATATGAGACAAAAAGTAATATTGTTGAACATTAAATTTAATTAAAAGAAGAGATAAAACTTGTATAAGTTCTTTTGCATTTTCTTTAACATATATAACTTACAAAATATGAAAGGTTGAAATGTTAAATAAGTGATCGGAATAGAATATTATACAAGTAGAAATTTTGGAAATAATAAAGTATTCAATGAATTGCTGTTAAATGAAAATTTAATGTTATAAACTTAAGTTATAATTGAAATTTTACCATAATTAAAGGTAAGTATTATAAATAGGTGATTTTAAACTTAAGTAAATAAAACGAAACTCTTTAATAAATAAGGATTGATGTGTATGGTTATAAAATTTAGTATGATTTAAATATTACTAGTTTAATATAATAGAAAGTAGGTAATATAAATAAATGACTGTAAACCCTAGTTAAAGAATTAATAAAAATACTTACTTATAAGAATGGATGTTATAAAGTTATGAATTAAGTGAAATTAAAAAAGGGTTGCCATAATTAAATATAATATAAATGTAAGCATTTAATAAATGATTGAAATTGAGAAGTGTATTAAATATAATACAAATAAAAGAAATCTGCATGACTTGAATAAATAATTGTAAGTAATAAGTGAAAATAAATGAAAATAAAAGATAAACTGTTATATGAATGAAAAGGGCAAACATCTAGTGTAGGAGGTAAAAAAAATTATATAAGTTAATTTGATTTGTTGGTTTAAATCGACATTGTTTGATCTATGGTTGGTCGGGTAAGGAAATTTGAAGTAGTTGGATGAATAAATAATCTATTCTGTCCCATCTAACACTGTTGAGTAAATGATGCACTGGATAGTTATTTTTCATTCCGTACCATTTCAAGTTTTGAACCCGAACAACTATATGCTTGTTTGATCGAATGGTTGTTTTGTTGTGTATGCTGTTTGTTGAAATTTATGATTGTATATTTGGTGTTGTTAGTAGTTGAAACCATGAAAATATTTCGCTTTATATAAATTGTTAAACCTTTGGATGTTAATAAGTGAAATGCAGGTTATGGAAGCAATTGCTACTGCTTTTGGTTCCATAAATTAAGCGTAAATTGCCCGACAAATAGGTACGCTTCGGATTACGATTTATAACGCTATTTTATATATTTTCCCGGGTTGAGATATAATATTTTGGATAAAATATGTAATATAATTGTTATATTTTGATATTATATTTTCTCCCGAGTCTCTCCGTTCAAAGGAGACTCTGCCAAAAGTTTTCCGTAAATTTTGAACTTAGAAGTATTTTGAAATGTTTTTCCAAACATTAGTAATTTAGATATAATTTTTTTTATGGTTATAAATTGATATATTTTATCTAAATTAATTAATTTTATAAATTTAATTGTTTATAAAGTTAATGTGTGAATGAGGTATATTGATTTCTTAGTTCTTCGTTTTCCCTTCTTTTTCTTTTCGGGGACGAAAAGTTTTGAGTGGGGGAGAGTGTAACGACCTGTAGATTTTATGGATTTAATTTGGTTAAATTAATAAGTTGTAATTAAATTTAGAAGAAAAATAAATTAAAAACCTACTTATAGTAATTCGAAGTTAATTCAAATGATTTTAAGTGGTGAAAAGAATTTTACCTATATATGAGTTGAATATGAGGAATTTGAGGAAAATATTAAACTAATATAATGTAATAAACATTGTTAACAGTAAATGGAATATGACAATAAGAACAATTGCAAGTTTGTATTTATGGGCGAAATAATATTGATAAGTAATAATTGTTGTAGAGAATAAATTACAAATGTTATAAATTGTATAATGGTGACAACTATTGTTCGTTACCAATGCATTTAATTTATAGCGATTAAATGTAATTAATCATTGCCTCTTTGTAAGTTAAGAAGTAACTGAAAATTTTGAAGGAAAAATCAATAGAAAGGTTAACTATATGCATAAGATGGAAAGTTGAATAGAATTCTAATAAATGATAATAATGGAAAACGTATACAATCAATGTAGGTAATTTGAAATTACAATGTTGTTGAAATGATTAAACGTTTCTTGTGATAATTAATAAATAACGAAAGGAGTAAGCGCATTTATTTAGAGTATTAATTACTATTGGGTAGAGATTTAAGTAACAACGTTTAATGCAATGTTAGTAATGCCAATTTAAGTCAATAATAAGGAATTGGGATCATATCTATGAAATGATAACGAGAATACAAGGTGATAAATGCCAATTAAGGGTAATAATTAATAAACTTAATGAAATCCCAATTTTATATAAAATAATTTAAAAGTCAGGTTTGGCTATAATTTGAACATAAGTAAATTGAATTTGTAGTATGAAAATATATGCAAAAATTGATTTTGTAATAAAAGATTTTGTATGTGACAAAAAGGTAACGGTAATGTTTATGGTAGGTTGCCTATTCATTTATTTAGATTTTTAGTTGGAATTGGGAATAAGTTTGTAATAGATGTAAATAAATGATACATTTATGTGAAATGTAACCAATGTAAATTTTATTTATAATATAGCAAAGGGTGGATTTAAGAAGTGAAATTGCAGAATTTGAAGCTAATTAATAATAGACATAGTAAAGATGGCAATCCAATTAAATACTTAGGAATAAAATTTATTGGAAGGTAACCTAATTTATAAATAAATGGTAAGTATTTAAGATATAATTCTATAATAATTGAAACTGATTGTAGATTTAGTGTAGTAATGTTAAGGCTAACTAAATTTGCTTTATAGATGGAATTATAATCAAGGTTGATAGGTAACGAACTTAAAAATATAATTAAGAACTAATAGGTGGCAAATTAATATAGTTTGTATTATGTAAGTAAACTTTGGTAAATCAAATTCTACCAATCCAAAGCTAACGTTTTGTTAATATAGATTTAAGTATAGAGAGCAATATTTATTAATTTAATTGAAGTATTGCAAAATAAATGAAAATTTAACATCTAAATATTACGTTAATAGGAAGTAATTGTTCTACTTATCATTACATTCATTTAGCCCATTTTGAAACTTAATCAACTAAAATTAATGTAATTGAAAGTTTTCAATTAATAGGAGAGAGAATACTAATTGAAACAGGTGCAATTAAATGCAGCTTATGTTTTGTGAAATATAAGGAAAGTTTTGATTCAATGAAAAAAAAACATTTACATCAATAAAATGAATGTTTCATCTATGAATGTAGGTTTAATTTAATTTAAATAAAAATATAGAAAGATTGATTTTTAAAGAAAGAAATATATGTTTATTTGAACTGTGTTTAGCTTACAAACTAATTACAAGAATAGGAAAATAATCTATTTATTACTCTTGTGTATAAACAATTTTTCTATTTTTTTTATTTTTTTTATTTTTATGCATTTTAGTTTTCTGTTTTAAAATTTAATTTTGTGTGATTGCAATTAATGTAGTTCAAATATTTCAATTAAAAGAAAAGAAAACGGTGATTGCAATTAATAGATTTAATAATAAAAAAACGCGCGTTTTATGGTAAACAAAAAGGGTGTTTTAATGGTAATTAGAGATCATTTTGGGAAAAACAAATCAAATGTTTTCATTTTTAAGGTAATTATAAAAAATTATTATGCATAGACAAAAAACCCAAATGCGTAGAAATTCGAATATTACTTGAGTTAATGAAGTTAATTTTGGTGTGTTTAGGGTTAACCAAATTTATTAAGTAAACAATTGTTTTGAAATTTGAATCCTAAAAGTATGTTTACAGTATAGAGTTAGTCCATTCATTCCCTTTCTAATAAATAATTACCTCTTTTTAATACCTGCTACTTTTAAAAAGGTTGTTCATATTTACTATATTTCAAAACCAAGTTTGTTCATATTTACTTTATTTCTTTCCATTCATTTTCCAACTTCATTTTCTGAAACGTCATTTCATTTATTTTTAATTAATAGCGGTCTCTCTTTTCAAATCTCTTTGATCCTGAACCTAACTCTAACCTTATAAATAAGATATGACGCAAATGAAACCACAGCCTCCATTATAATCTTCTTCTTTTTTTCCTTTTTCCTTCAAATATCCTTATTATCTCTGATTTTAATTTTTCCTTCCTCTTCAACTATACTTCTTTTTCAAATTTTCTTCTATTTCAAACCTTCTACTTTCTTTTCAAATCTAGATTTTCTCTTCCATTTTCAGTTCTTATTTTAATCATTTTCTTTTTCAATTCTTCTTTTTCAAATCTTTTTTTTTCAAACCTTTTAAAAATGCATACATTCATATAATAAGGAGGAAAATTAAAGTAAATCGAAATAAAAGAAAAATTACGGAACAAAGTTAGCAATCAAGAAGAAGCATATGCGTTTTTCACGAAGGAAGAGTGGATGTGGCACGGTATTTTATTTTTGTTTAATTTAGTTTTGTTAATTTTGATTTCAATCAGTTCTAATAATCATAACTCGTACATACGGACTCCGTTTCACGCAATTTTTTTTGTTAGGATCGAAATTAAATTCCAGAACTTTTGACACTGGTTTGGACAGATTTGGAGATAGTCGAATTTTTGGGTTTAAATCGGATTTAAATTCGATTTAAATTCAAAAGGTGAGTGTTTTAACTCACTCACAACTTCTAAAAGTTTTTATGTTTGTTAAATTTATTTTAGATATGAGTAGAAATTTATTTATAACTGTTTGGCATGTTTTGTTCATCATATTTGCTAAATCGCGTTATTTAATTTAACTGTTAATTTATTTTATTTATTGCATATTAATTGATAGTTAGAATTTATCTATTTGCATAGGAACTTCTAGTAAACAGTTATAAAATTTATTACTAAATATAAACTGTTAGTTTAATAGTTGATTAAATTTATTTTTGAATACAACCGCCAGTTATTACCTGATATATATTATCAGATATATATGGATATTGAATTATTATTGGATGATGATTGTGATTTGGATGATGGATGATGGATGAATGGATGTTTTATTTTATATCATTAAACTGTAAGTTATCATGCATTTTCATTTCATTCGGGATTGTGGTTTGAAATGATATACAACCGCATTTTATTTTTAAATTGCAGATTGAAATGATAAATATCCGTATCACTTGACCATAGGATAGAAAACTATATACAGGCACCGTGGTCTATATATAAAATATTTTTTTAAATAAAGTGATTTCTATGTTTTGGATGGGATACGGTTTATAAAAAAATTTAAATTTGATATTTTATAAATATTATTCTTCTATATATATACATATGAAGCTGAATTTTTGAATTTAAGCTGTGTATAAATCTGTTAAATAAAAATGGAAAAATTGAGAAAATGGAATTTGATAATTTATATTATATGTTAAGTTTGGAAATTTTAAGATATGATATTTATAACTGGATTTTCCAAGATAAATTTAAAAATGAATATTCTAGTATAAAGTAAATTTGAGAAAATATTTAATTGCTAGAAATTGGAATTTTATTAAAGGAATTTATGTGAATATTCAAGACTAAATAATGGAACATCAAATTGTTGAAAGAATAAAATCCAACTTTAGTTTTGAAATATTAATACTCCAAATGGATATATATATATATATTTTGGAATTGAAGTGGTTTTGGAACTTGAAAGTGATATTAAAATTTTGGTTTGGACTTTAAATAAAGAAATATATTTGTAAAGCCATGGAAATTATTTACTTTACCAAGTAACCTTAAAGTTGAACCATTTATTTTATATACCGTTGAATATCCAAACCATTCAAGTTTTAGAAGTTATGGTTTTAAAAGTATGAATTCCGAAATATTATGTTTTGAAAGTATAATTCAAATGTTTGGTTTCCAGATATTTTAAATTTTAAACCAGTATGATTTTGGAAAAGGATTATATTTGAGATAAAATGATATCATATTATTTTGGGTTTTAATTTGATATCGTATGGGAAATTTTATTCTGGTTTTAAAGTATAAACTATTTTTAAATGACCGCGGTGTTATAATAACGATAGGTTGGCAAAGAGACCGGGATCGGATATGGACATACTCTCTGTCGATACCGAAAACCACTTTGACTAACCGTGTACGCGGTGGAGATTCCAGAGTGAAGTAGGTTGGTGGCGACGTTTCCTGTAAGGTAATTACGTGGACCCAACTCCCGTGAGTTGGCATAAGGTGGCTAAAACAGGAGCGATTCTCGGGCCAATGAGGTCATTCCTCTGATCGAACGCACTCCTTCGATACTATACTCTGACTTTGGATGGTTTCGGTGGCCACTATTGATTTCTTTGATTTGGGGGTGTTAGTTCGAGGTGGGCGGTAGCTGCGGCTATGCGTTACCACCAGCCCGGATAGCAATTGGTATATCTACCCTGCCATTGCCTAGTTGTGCCGTGTCACCTACCCTAGCGCGCCTTATACGATTTTGGCTTTGTACCATACCTATGGTGTGCCCTCTGACGACGCCCAGTACGGGGGAGATTACAGTACTGTATAGACTATGGGAATATATTCTGTGTTAAGGGCTATATGGGTAACCCCTTAAAGCTATTTAAAAGTAAGTTTATTTTATAATTAGACACTATTATAATAGCGCAATATACTATATAGTAAATAGTTTAACGGATCCTTAGGAGATGTAAATCCCGAGCATCTCTTGAGTTACTGCACTCATATTTACTCCTGTTGATTTAACTCACATATGGTCTTTTCAAATTCGCTCGGGTCAGTCCGAGCGTTTCAGGATTTGAAGTTTTAGCTCTGGAGGACGAAGACGAAGATTTGTATTACTATTATCTACAATTATTCCACTACACTATATTCCGCTGCATTGATATTATTGGTATGTGAACTTTGATATTTAATTGTATAAAGAAGAATCTAATGTTTTGTAAACAGTTTTATAAACTATACATTTTATTATTATATTTTATCCTTCTGCTGCGAGATTCTGTTTTCTTTTATTTCTTTCTCGTTTTTTAACCCCTTAACGCTATTTAAAAGTAAGTTTATTTTATAATTAGACACTATTATAATAGCGCAATATACTATATAGTAAATAGTTTAACGGATCCTTAGGAGATGTAAATTCCGAGCATCTCTTGAGTTACCGCACTCATATTTACTCCTGTTGATTTAACTCACATAAGTTCTTTTAGTTCTGACTCGAGTGTTTTTGTCTTTTCAAATTCGCTCGGGTCAGTCCGAGCGTTTCAGGATTTGAAGTTTTAGCTCTGGAGGACGAAGACGAAGATTTGTATTACTATTATCTACAATTATTCCACTACACTATATTCCGCTGCATTGATATTATTTGTATGTGAACTCTGATATTTAATTGTATAAAGAAGAATCTAATGTTTTGTAAACAGTTTTATAAACTATACATTTTATTATTATATTTTATCCTTCTGCTGCGAGATTCTGTTTTCTTTTATTTCTTTCTCGTTTTTTTCTTGTTGGTGGTGACGTTCTATTGAGGTATTTACGTGGACCCGACTCCCATGAGTTGGCATAAGGTGGCTAAAACAGGAGCGATTGACGGACTAATGAGGCAGCACCTTTGATCGGACGCACTTCTTCGTATGCCATTCTATGACTTTGTGATTGTTTGGTGCGCGCCTTTGATTTTGGAAGTGTTGTTCGAGGTGTGCGGTAGTAGAAGCTACGCGTTACCACCGGTCCGAAAGCGTAATTGGTATATCTACCCTAGCATTGCCTAATTGTGCCGTGTTACCTACCCTAGCGAGCCGCATACGAGTTTGATTTGTGTCGTACCTATGGAGTATCCTCTGGTAGCCTCCCGATCAGGAGGTATTACGGTACTGTATAGACTATTGGCACTATTATGTGTTAAGGTGGAAAATGTAAAGCCTTAATGCTATTTAAAAGTAAGTTTATTTTACCAATAGACACTATTATAATAGCGAAATATTATTACATAGTAAATAGTTTAGCGGATCCTTAGAGGATGGGCGGTCCCAAGAATCCTTTAAGTTACTTGCCTTTATATTACAGTTCACTTGAATTTGCTTACACTGTATAAGTATGTATGTCCTGACTCGAGTGTTTGTGTTTATTTCTTACGCTCGGGTCAGCCTGAGTATCAGTTCGGACTTCACCTTCCTCGGAGCTAGGACTGTTGAAGATCATCTCTTTCAAGCTGCTGTCTACTTTCTATTCAGTCTTTTATCTTAGCTTATGTAATTGAGACAAATAAATTTGGGATTTTCTGTGGTTGATTCAAACTATATTGGATTTTAAGACTGTGTAATTCGTACTTATGTTGAGACTATGTAATAGTGGCGTCATGAACTATTATTTCTCTACTTCCGCTGCATTTCTTACTCTGTGTCTGTGACCTGTGATTATTTATTTACTGTATATTCTGTGATTTACCAAATTTTATTTACAACGCGGTCTTTTGAACAATTCAAGTCCGACATGTGCGGATGCGAATGGTTGAAAATACCAGGTCGCTACATTATCTAAACCTATAGTTTTTTATGTTCGTAGGAATAACAAGTAGCAATTTTTCTTACTTAAAGGTCAATAATTAGCGATTTCAAATCTAATATTGTTATGAATAGTACCATTTAAGCATGTACTTTGAGCCGGGACCGGAAATGCATACATTATAACAATCCGAATTCCAATGGTTCTGGATTTTTCGCAAAAATACTAAGACCCAAGCCCACTGAAGCCCGAGTTGGGTATCTAGTATCCTAAAATAGGCAAAGACAAATATATCAGAGCTTAATATATATCTCACAGTGGAACTGTCTAAAATATAATAGTAAATACTCCCCAATATAATAATACTTTCTAACAACTGTCTCAAAGTTGGACATTATCTGCCATCTATCTAACCTGTAGGATGTTATAAGGAGTGGTTCAGAACTAAGTTCCGATGAATGTGCAAATTATACACTTCTAAGCTTAGTTCTACATATACCGTTTTATTTCCATTTACTGTTATATTAGGTTCATTGGATTTATAATACTCTCGCCTATGTGCGTGAATCATGCCCACCTACTCCCTAGTAGATTAAAACCTAATAACAAATATAGCTATATATATATATATATATATATATATATATATATATATATATATATATATGTAGCTATGTGCCCAATGATCGCATTGGTCCTAAGTACTACCCATAGTATCTTCCATATTCTCCTCGCAAAGGACTCCATCGTCTTACTTCTATGGCGTTCTGTGAATACATATATAAAGGACTGTCTCATTAGGCCTACAATACAGATGTTCCATCGTATACTATGAAAATGCAAAAATGCATCCACATTAGTCTGTACTACTGCTCGGACATCCACAATGTACCACCCGATGCGTACCTTAAGGACTATATGTAATCGTTCTGCCTACTCCCTAAATCCCACTTAACAAGGTCTACCTTGTACGGAGCTCAGCAAGGGATTTTCTATTTCTGTAAAGGACTGCCTTATTAGGCCTACAATACAAATACTCTATTTGCTTTGTCTCTTCTCTTATCGTGGCTATGGCCCCACGCAGCCATCCCTCAACTAATCGAAAGTCCTCTAAAGAGCTATGTGGCTATGCCCTACCGCTAACAAACTAAACATCAAATTGGCTGTGCCCCTCATCCAATGTCTCGAAAGTGAAAGAATCATTAAATTGATGGTTTAACTCTAGTCTTTCCCGAACTGACTTCTTGGTTTTGATGCTGGCCCGATATTTGCATGTGACTATCCTTTTGTGTCCCAGCCACTAACAATTACTTGCAAGTACTGGGACATACGAATATCCTACTCCAAACAACAACCCCTTTTGATTTCCTACAATGGTCCTGCCATGCAAAAACAGTCAAGGCATACTCTTCCGATGAAACACCTACAGATCAGCTTCTGGAGGGCTGCTTCATTATGCCTACCCCAGAGGGCCATACTAGAGTACCCACACGTCTCGTTGATGTCTCGTACTTCCTTCTAGCCTAAAGTAACAAAGATGGACGCGCTTCTTCTGTGCTAAAATTAGTGATGAACTGCTTTGTTAGGCTCTTCATCCTTTGGGCTGCTCTAAAAGCATCTCACTCTTTTGTGAGACCCTAAGTCTAATCTTTTATTTTAAATTTAGTTTACTTTTCTTATCCTGTTGGTAATTATTTACCCTAATTAGCATAATCTTGTCTCTGCCTTACCTAACTATTGTGAGACCATCAATTCCAAACTGGTAGGGAATGCTGTTGGTATGGGACACTTCTATTATCTTGCTTATTAACTTAATCCAAGATTTATTTATTAAAATAAGCCTCTTATATTATTTTTGCTTTATTTGCTTATTAACTTAATTTAATTCTTAAAAGAAGCGTTTTCTGTTCTTTCTATTTAATTATAACCTATATTATAATTTTACTAGCAATTGTCTCCTTTATTCTCTTTTATAATCTGTATATTGTAAATACAATTACAAGTGTCTCTTTTCTATTATAATCTGCCTTCTCTTAGTATGATAATGAATTTTCTTTAATTATCTTATGTTATATGACAATCTTGGCTTTGGACTACGTCCGATTGTCACAAATTTACTTATCATAATATCTGCTTTGCTTTTATTCTATTATCTGCGCAGTAAATGCAGATCTGATTACATTCCTATCTATAACTTCTAGTCTTGTCTAATAATTAACTTGACTCCTTCTTTAATTCCTTTTATTCTTCACTTTAACTTCTTATATTCTAGGAAGTAGTTCTATTCTATATGGTGGTTACAAAAACTATGCTAAAGAATCCACTTCCATATTTTAATACAAAATAATGCTGTAAATAATAATCTGTAGCTGCAAGATATTTCTTTTATTGCTGCATTACTTTTGGATTGTGTAAAATACCGTAGTTTCTTTATTTTACACTAGTACCCTTTTTCTTTATTTTATTCTTGCATTTATGTTTATCGTTATCTTTTAAATATTAAACTATAGAAATGTATTCTCTTTTCTAAACCAACCAATTAATCTATCACTAACTTTCCTAACAGGTCATTAAATTTTCCCTTTTAATTTTATTTTTCCCTGTTTTAGCATAATTTACTGCAAATTTCTATCTCTTTTTATTTTATATTTTCTTATTTTACATCTAATTTCTATAAATTTAGCGTTCTTTAATTTTAGTCAGTATTTGAAAATCCTTTTCTTTACTATTTTATTTTGTATAAAAAGGAAAAAAAAGAAGCTAACATTTACAGGCTAAAGTTCAACTTTTAAATAGATAAAAAACTATAAATTTCTTACTTTTAGGCTTGCTTCTTTCTCTAACTGTCACGCTTAATATTAATTAAATATAAGCACTCTTATACAATTTATAGTCTCAACATAACTAATTAACAGAATTAATAACTTAAATAAACATTGAATAAAAAATTATTTAGAGGGAATCTAGCGATAATATATCATAAACGTAAAAGAAATATAATTAAATTCATTCACTAGTTATCCTTAGCTTTAAATCTCTATCTTCTAAAATTACAACGCCGTTCTACAACTTCTCTCCTTTAATTTGTTGCAATTTGTCTATTTTGTTCACATAAATTGTATTTGGATTTATTTGGTGAAGATTTGTGACAAATAGGAGAAAAGAATGAAAAAAGAGGCCATTTATTACTGTAAGAGAGGGATGAAAAAAGTGACAACTGATGGAACGAATTACATTACATTCTCTCTTAAGTAGATACAACCCACTAATTATCTAATTAATCCTCTACTTAATTGATCCTTCAATTAATTTTATGTGCAGCAATATACTGCTTCCATGTACACATTCAAATCTAGGTCAACTATTATTTATTTCCCTTATTAATTGATATTTTCTACTTATTGCTTTACAATCCTAATTAATAGCCCCATTAATAGATTAACATGTCACCTCTATTAGTTAATTTTCTTAATTAATATTTTACACACTGTAACGTTTAATTAATTGGCTTGTCAATTAATTCCACCATTCATTTAACATATATATTTAATATGCATATATATATATATATATATTATCTAGATTTGAACTTGAATATTTATTTGTCACATTTATATGTGAACCTCTTTTGAGGGATCTGATATATATATATATATATATATATATATATATATATATATATATATATATATAGACACATGCACACACACGCACGCACACACACAAGTTATATATTAGTCTCCAATATTAATTAATTGCACTTTTTTGTTTGCAATGTCAATTATTCCCCTTATTTTTCCCCTCTTGCATCCAATTCTCTTAATATCTTACATTCATTACAAACGTAATAAATTTGTTACTGCTTTTATAAATATCATATGAATTAATTGCAAATGATTATAATTGATAAAATTTCCATGTTTGCATATGTAATTGTTTCTGAAGCTGAAACTTTAAATGGCTATAACTTCTCCGTTTGAAGTCCATTCAGAAAACATTGTATATAAAAGTTGATCAGGAAATTTCCGTGAACAAATTGGTATAAGTTTCATGGTCAAATTCCAACATTTGAAATAATTCATTTTCCATTGTCTTCATAGTTATCAATTAAATTTATTTTAATTATATAAAAATGCGGATTGTTACATTCTCCTACCTTCCAGGAAATTTCGTCCCCGAAATTTGACAACGGTAAAATTATGTAATTCCTCACATTAATCACATCCATTTTGTACACATCCAATTTGTCGACCATCCGTGTTCTTGTACAAAATTGTTATTCGATACAGAATATATGCATGTACATGAATTTCTAAGCGGTACCTTATATATGAATGCATTTCTTCTTTAAAGATATATTTTATTATGTTGCACACATCCTAAATATAATTGAAATTTCTATATGAATTCAATTTTTTGATAATTCAAAACATTTTTCATCCAATTTTTTCCCATACTTCTACCGAATAGGATTGTGTAGTTCAACGAATTTTTCATCCAAATCCCACGACACAACTTTTATTATTCGATTTTTTTTTAAAATATAATTTTTCAAACTCGATTTCTTATGTCATAAAGAAGGTGAAAAACTCCATATTTCTCCGTTCCTCTTCTGTGCATATCTTTTTTCGTACTAGGAATTTAGGCTACTATTCTATAAAAAAATCCCTATTTGCTTTCCCAAACACGGTTTACATAAGAAAGAATTTTCTTTTCAAACTTTTTTCCCATGCTTAATTTATGGGAAAGATGTATTTTTCTTTTGCGATTCTCATTTATTTCTATTGATGTTTCTTTTGCTTTCTTTAGATCTTACTGTTTTCTTTTAGTTACATTTTATATGCTTTTACTCATTTTTAATATAAAAACTAAACACGGCTATCATTTAAGGCTAGGAAGTCTCGAGCCATATCCGCTCTGATATAGAAAAGTCCTACTCTAGGAATCTAAGTAACTCATATGCTCCTCCTACCGCCTATTACTTGTTACCAACTTATGATGTGTTATTCATGAAGAATAAGATCTGTTCATCACTTCTATTCCAGGCTCAAAAAGGAATAACTAAGTCTCATTTACTGCAATAGATAAGGGTTTCAATCTATGTAGTCTTTATCTAAAAAGGCAACTATGCTTGGGGAAATTCTCTCATTAGCTTTCATTTTCCCCCAAATAAGATCTACCTATCCCAACCATGTGTGTCCTATCATCTTACTACTATCATTTCACTATTATTCTATAGTCTGAACACATGAAGCAACATTTCTAGGCTTTCATTGGTGTCCTATACACCTTACAAGAACTTTCAGTATTAATCCTAGGAGTAATTATTGCTATAGCCATATATTTTTTCCGTTACACCTAGAAAATGATTCCTATATACTCAATATTCAAAAGTCGGGCTTGGTTTGGTATTTATCATTTTCGTTCAAAAATTAAAATCTCTAAATTTTTGAAACATCAAATCCTAAGATTCTCACATTTGAAAATGCTATTTTAAGGTTTCCTATGAAATTCAAAGGCACCTGATTACATAAAATTTTATCTTTCCAAAAACTTATTTACTTTTTCACCAAACCAACTTTCTTTAAAACATGTGTTGCTTGTTCTTAAAACATCTTTCTTTTTTCTCGACTTAAAAAAATGTCCTTACATGTTTTCAAATATCCTTCTTTTTTCATAGATATTCAAATTTACTAAAATTGGAGTAGATAAGAACAATTATTTTATCAAAAATTTCCTAACTTTCTCACTTTTCCAATTACTTAACCTTGAAGGAGGATTTCATGTTTATCTGAAATTATAAGGAATTTATTTTATATTTTATCCAAATAAGCTATACAAAATATGGTGCTTTCATTACCTTGTACATCTCTTTCACGTATTCCCTGTAACTTGCACCAAACATCTTTATTTGTGATTCACAGAAAATTACTGCATTATTTATTTCATTCCAATAGATTAATGTACGTTTACTCTATATTCACTTACATAAGATACTTCCTAATAAATTTATTAATTTAACATACATTATTTTCAATAGAACTCATTTTCAAAATTGCTTTATACCTAGAAATTATTTTCATATACTTATTTAAATAATAAATATACATACAATCCACTTTAGAAATTATCTCCAAAACTCATTTGGCTCAAAATAGATGTTGCATAAAACTCCATTACTACATCCAAAAATATTAATATATGGATTCAATTAAAATAAATATTAATAAATCCCATATGCTATGTAAAAACATTTACTTTGGAAATCACCTACTATAACAATAGTGTCATAGTCTATGGTTCCTTTATTTTTACTGAAAACATCTATTATATACTAAATGATGTAATCTACGGTTCCGATACTTAACACAATTTAGGTTTTAGAATCTTTGTTTATCTACATGGAAACTAGCAAGCTATACATGCTCTATAATTCTTCAAAAATAATTTCACTTTTAACAAAATTTACATCATATAAAATCCAATTTAAATTTCATACCACTTTTTATTTCGAAAACCCAATATTTACTTCCTCAAATATATTAACAATTATATTTTTCAACTTTTCAATTCAAAAGTTTCGCTTTATTGGGCTAGACATAAAGTGGATTTTCTTCTTACTAAAACCTCTTAGTCCTTCCAAAATAAAAACACTCTCCCTACTATCCCTAAAGAACTACCTTACTTCTTATAACATATGGATACAAATTTTATGTTAAAACATGGCTTATGTATATGCTATAAATTGGTAATAATATAGGGCTCAGCATACTTGGGTCATCCCAAACCAAACTAGAAAACTATGCACAAATATACTTCTAAAAACTTTCCATATGTTAAATCTATAATTGGGGACTATTTGGATTTTAGTACATAATATATTTATATCTTATTTAAAAATACAGATATATTCACTCACTATTTACCTAGGAATCCTAAACCTAGGCTCTAATACCAAATGTAACAAACCGAATTCCAGCGAGTATAGAATTTTCACAATAATGCCAAAATACAAGCCCACTGAAGCCCGAGTTGGGTATCTGGTATCCTACATATAGGCAACGAAAATATATCAGAGCTCAATAAACATCTCACAGCGGAACTGACTAAAATATAATAGTTAGTAAATACTCACAATATAATAACAATTTCTATCAAATGTCTCAAAGCTGGAAAGTCTCCACCATCTACCTAACCTATAGGATGTTATGAAGAGGAGGTTAGAAATAAGTTCGACTGAATGGACAAATTATACACTTGTAAGGTTAATTTTACATATATCGTTTTATTTCCATTTACTACTATAATAGGTTCATTGGGTTTATAATATTCTGGCCTCTGTGCATGAATCGTGCCCACCTACTCCCTAGTAGATTAAAACCTAATAACTGATATATATATATATATATATATATATATATATATATATATATATATTAGTAGCTATATGCCTAATAACTGCCTTGGTCCTAAGTACTACCCATGATACGTTCTGTATTCTCCTCTTAAAGGACTCCATCGTCTTGCTTCTATGGAGTTCTGTGACTATATCTATATAGGTCTGCCTCGTAAGGCATACAATGCAGATGTTCTTGTCGTCTACTATGAAAATGTAAAACTGCATCCGCACTAGTCTATAGTAATGTTTGGACATCCATAATAAACCACCCGGTGCATACCTTGAGGACTATACATAACCATTATGTCTACTCCCTGAATCTCGCTTAACAAGGCCTACAGTGTACCGAACTCAATCAGGGATTTTCAATTTCTATAAAGGACTGCTTCATTTAGCCTACAATGCAGATATTCTATTTGGTCTATCTCTTTTCTTATCGTGGCTATAGTCCCATGCAGCCTCCCCTCAACTAATCAAAAGACCTCTAAAGAGCTAAGTGGTTGTGCCCTACTACAAACAATTTGAACATCCAATTGGCTGTGCCTCCCACCCATTGTCTTGATAGTGAAAGAATTATTGGATTGATGGTTAATCCTAGTCTGTCCAGAACTTGATTCTTTGTTTTGATGCTGGACCGATATCCACATGCGACTATCCTTTTGGGTCCTGCCCACAAATATTTACTAGCAAGTACTAGGACATATAAATATCCTACTCTAAACATCAACCCCTTTTCATAGCCTACAATGGTCTTGCCATGCAAAAAGCAACCAAGGCATACTCTTTTGATGGAACACCTACAAACCTGCCTTTGGGGACTGCTTCACTATGCCTACCCCAGAGGGCCATCCTAGAGTACCCTTACGTCCTGTTGAAGTCTCATACTTCCTTCTAGCCCAAAATAACTAAGTTGGACGTGCTTCTTCAATGCTGACATCTGTGATGAGCTATTTCGTTAGGCTCTTCATCATTTGGGCTGCTCCAAATGCATCTCACTCTTTTATTAGACCCTAAATCTTATCATTTATTTTGCGTTTAGTTTACTTTTCTTATCCTATTAGCTACTTATTTGTCTTAGTTAGCATAATCTTTTTCCAGCATCACCGGTGATGCCCCACCTCTATACTTGCACTAGCGAAGGACACTACGGAGTAATGCCGTCAACTAGTACGAAGAATAAGGCTATTGAGGAGCGACCATCTGTATAATTGCTTTGTGCGAGTAAGGATATATCATATAGTATTTTCAAGAGGAAGTCTGACACATCAGATACAAACTCAAAGCTACTGCATAGTGGTTAAGTGAGCTTCGGAAACAAATATAAAATAAGCATAACATAAATCAGTCATAGATATTCATATCACAAAGGCGGAAACAGATATGAATATAACACATAAAAGTGTACATCAAAGTGGTGATCATGTAAGATCCACTACATCACAAAAGAATAGGTACAAGTGCTAGACGAAAGAATATGTAACATCAAGGAGTCTTTATCTCGAATGTATAAAAGAAAAAACTACTAAGCTAAAGTAGTTAGCCAAAAGTCAGATGATGGACTCTGATAAGAAGTCAAGTAGAAACACTTGAAATACCTCGGTCTGACCCGAGTATTTTAAGAAGAAAATAATAAATGGATCAGTCTAGCTATAAATATCTGATAAAATGAGATAGGATAAGAGATATGCCAAAAATGTACGATAACAATAATGCCATACTATGTCAAGAATGCATTTAACAACAAACAAAAAATCATACCATATCTCAAGAATCTCATATACTGAAAAGAATGTCGTATTCTTTAGCATATTCACCAAACAAAAAATATTGATAAAACTTATCAATGTATATCATCAAAATTGGTGAAACACAAATTGTAGAAATCATCAATTAGAAATCCAAAAATCACAAAAAGGGGGAGGCCTATCGCAAACGGGAGCATGAAAACTCACCAACACATGTATCACAAAATGGTCGTTATCCCATGGTCGCTAACCATAGAGCCGGTGCAACGACGTAGTACAGTAATGGTACCCCCGAGGAACCTAAAACTCCAATGATTCGAAACAACTACGTGGTACAATAACGGTACGTCCAATGAACCCGAAACTCAAATAATTCAGAACAATGACACAATACAATAATGGTATGTCCGATGAACCCGAAAATTAGGAACAACGATGCAATACAATATCAGTACATCCGATGAACCCGAAACTCAAATAATTCGAAACAATGACACAGTACAATAATAGTACGTCTGATGAACCGAAACTCTATATAATCCATAGGTCGCTATCCTATAAAAATGAGATGAAGCTCCACAAAACGAGGTACGGTCCCCACACAGACAAAGAGATATTGCATATCGCTAGTCTAAACCATAAAATGATCACCATTGATAAAAAAGAAGTGTGAGTTACACTAAGCTAGTAAATAAATTAGTTTAGCTTCATGTCCCATAACCACTTGCTTAACTTAAGTATTTACGAACAAATTGTAGATTTCCATCCGTAAATTGTCACAAGAGTTCAATCGAACAAGTACAAGAATTAATTGACAAAGAAAACGCAAGAGTTTCATACCACTTATTTTGCTAAGTTTTTAAATTAGATTTCTCATACAAATAAGGTAAAGGTTTATATATACTAATAGATTGGAAATCGGTTTTGAAAACGAGTCTGTATTAAAAGTAACATTGAAATAGATTTGTGAAAGAGTTTGAATATTTATTACTAGTATAGAAACCTTTATATTTTAAAGTGACAAATCGCAAAAAACGATTGCAAAAATAATCGATCACCAAAAATTCACATTCAAAGACATGAATCAAATCCAGAGAAATCGATACCAAATCCATAAAAATGGATATTCCAAAATCCAGAAAAAGAAGTCATCAAAGTCAAGAAAACTGATAAAAACTAATCGGATCAACAAAAATATAAAAACATTGGAAATTTACTCAAAAATAGGCAAATAGGCAAAACTGAACAGCTCCAGACGTCTGAGGGTTAATCCAGGCGTCTGAATTACAGAGCAAACATCTGTACCCTAACCAGACGTCTAAACCAATAAATCGGACATTTGGAATTTGTCTCTGCCATTTTTGTTTTTCGCCTGGACCATAACCAGACATTTGGACTTGATCAACCAGATGTCCAGTTGCCTGATCTGGGCAACATTTTGCCTAGGCCAATGGTGGCCAAATGGATTCGGAAGCGATCGGACAAGCGATGGAGGCTACGGATTTATGCCAAGCGACAACCTAGCCATATAAGCTCTTCGATACACCCCAAATAATATGTCTAAATATCCAAGATAGGATCTTTTAAGATTTTAACTTCAAAATCCCCAAATTTGGAAGAATCACCAAATCAATTCAAATCAAAAGCAAATGAACATGAATAGATGTTAGGAATTTATACCTAACAACAATGAAAGCTATAGACATAGATGTGAGTTCAAGAACTCACCTTTAATCCCAAACACAACAAATGAAAAGCTTTAAACAAAGGAAAGATCAACCACTCTTCAACTTCAACTTTAGAAGCTCCAATCTATGATCAAATGCAAATATTTCCTAAGTTAAGGTTTAGGAATTTTTGAAAATCGGAGAGAGATTGAGGTGGAGAAGAAGAAGAGGATGCTTACATAAGTTTCTCTTTGATTTTAGAGCAAGTACTTGAATTTCCTAGCAAAACTAGGGTTTAGGAATTCTAATTTCCTATCTCTTCCCCCATTATCTTTTTAGATTGAGTGTTAGGAAATAATAAAATGAGTGAAGAGGAGTTGGATAAAGATTAGGGTATTAGATGAGTTTAAGGGCTGAAACCCAAACCCAAAGCCTAATAGAAAATAGAAAAATTCTAGTAAAATCCAAACATATCGATGTTTATAATCAAAAAGGCCGCATACGCCATTTTGGACTCAATGGAAGTGGTCTTGAGTCCTAATTCGACTGTTTGCAAAGAGTAGCATTTCGGAATTTAATCCGACTAACGATGCTAGATTTAAATACAATATTTAAATATATAATCATAAAAATGTGGGTTGTTACAGACTTCCTTCCTTAAAAAATTGCATCCTCGCAATACTTAAGGAGAAAACAAAGAGTAACAACCACAAAAACATATCAAAGCAAAAGAAAATTTGAAGTAAGAAGTTCACCTTAAAGAGCACGAGAGAGTAAGTCTGGATCTTCGCTCGATGAATTCTCTGGATTTCCAAGAACAATCCTTATAACTAGAGGACCATTGAACTTTCACAAGAGGAACATCTTTATTTCAAAGGCGTTTGACTTCCGCAGCAATGATACGAATAGGATGTTTCTCATAAGTCAAATTAGGTGAAACTTCGATTTCTTCAATAACACCGAGCTCAAGAATAGAATCGGAATCCCTAAGGCATTTCCGTAGTGGAGAGACGTGGAAAACGTCATGAATAGCAAAAAATTGAGCCGGTAATAAAAGGCGATAAGCCACGGAACCAATGCGTTCGGTGAAGGAAAATGGACCAATATGTCGAGGTGCTAATTTTCCCGATCGACTGAAACGCACAACACCCTTCATAGGTGAAACACGAATAAACACCAAATCTTCTACAGAAAATTCTAAATTCCTTCTGTGGTTATCAACATAGGATTTTTGTCTACTTTGAGCTTCTTTCATCCTTTGACGAATAAGGTCAATCTTTTCTGTGGAACCACGAATAAAATCTAGACCTAAAACTAGCTTCTAATCGGCCTCAAGCCAACAAGAAGATCGGCATGGCCTTCCATAGAGTGCCT
The DNA here is from genome assembly GCA_030765085.1 of Allium cepa. NCBI lineage: Eukaryota > Viridiplantae > Streptophyta > Magnoliopsida > Asparagales > Amaryllidaceae > Allium > Allium cepa. The sequence goes on along the minus strand of CM060942.1, from coordinate 375,417,865 downwards.
CGAAAGGTGTCATACTAATACTAGATTGGAAGCTATTGTTATAGGAAAATTCAACAAGAGAAATATGATCTTCCCAACATCCACCAAAATCAAGAACACATGCATGAAGAAGATATTCAAGAGTTTATTTCACATGCTCGGTTTGTCCATCAGACTGAGGATGATAAACGGTGCTAAAATTAAGCTTCGTTCCCAAAGCTTTTTGATGACTGTTTCAAAATCCACTAGTAAACAATGGATCTTGATCACTAACAATAGAAGCAGGAACTCCATGCAATTTAACAATTTCTTTAACAAAGAGTTTGTCCAAAAGAGGTACAGTCTTATTGGACCGAATGGGAATAAAATGGGTAGATTTTGTTAGTCTATCTACAATCACCCATAAACTGTCACGACCCGAACGAGATCGGGGAAGACCGTCAATAAAGTCTATGGAGACCTGATCCCACTTCCAAATAGGAATGTCCAAAGGTTGCAACAACCCACCGGGCCTTTGATGCTCGGCCTTCATGAGTTGGCAAGTTATGCAACGTGTAACGAAGTTAGCAATATCAGATTTTATTCCATCCCAGTAATATGGTCGCTTCATATCTGCGTATATTTTACTACTACCAGGATGAATGGTAAATTTAGAACGATGAGAATCTTCTAAACTGTCTTTACGAAGATCACTAATATTTGGCACGATAAGCATACCAAATTTTCGAATACCTTCACGAGCATCAATATCATTGTCTTTCAAAACCATCAACCTTATTTTGATCCCTACAACTTTGGTTAAAAAGTGCCAATTCGAGATCATGGTTATGAGCTTCAAGAATGCGGTCAAAAAGAGAAGGATGAGCCTCAATGCTACATAAAACGAGAGATGAACATGAATCAGATTCACGATCTTGAATCTCACAATTGGACAAAGTCTCGAGATCATTCATTCGGATACCATCATAGAAACAACCGCTTGATGCTTTCTGCTAAGGGCATCGGCAAAACAATTTACTGGGAATATAGAGAATATCAAGATCATAAGGTGAAAGGAATTCGAGCCAACGTTGTTGTTGCAAATTAAGTTCCTTTTGAGAAAATAAGTACTTCAATGATTTATGATCGGTATAGAGAATAAATTTCTCTCCAAAAAGATAATGACGCCAAATTCTAAGGGCGAAAACAATGGCCGTGAGCTCTAAATCATGAGTGGCATATCTAGTCTCGACAGGCTTTGATTACCTAGAAGCATAAGCGATAACACGTTCCCTTTGCATGAGAATGGCATCCATACCAACATGACTAGCATCGGTATAAATAATAAAGTCTTGGTTCCCTTCGAGAATCCTTAGAATAGGAGCATCGAAAAAGAGTTCTTTTAATTTATGAAAATAAGCTTCACATTTCTTTGACCAAATGTACTTAAATCCCTTCTTTGTCAAACTAGTAAGAGGCACGGAAATTTTAGAAAAGTATTTTATGAACCGACGGTAATAGCCCGCCAATCCAAGGAAACTACAGATTTCCGTAACACTCTCTGGTCTCTTTCAATTTTGAATCATTTCAATCTTAAAAGGACCCATTGAAATTCCGGATTCAAAAATAATATGCCCGAGAAATTTCACAGGATATTTCCAAAAGTGGCACTTAGAAATTTATGCTTTCAATTGATTGCTCCTAAGAGTTTCTGATGCAATTCGAAGATGTTTTTTATGCTCTTCCTTGGTTTTAGCATAAACAAGGATATCATTTATAAAGATGAAAACAAATCGATCGAGGAAGTCTTTGAAAACTCCATTTTATAAGTTCAACGAAATAAGCTGGAGCATTCATTAAACCAAATGGCATAACAAGCCATTCATAAGATCCATAACAAGTACCAAACGATGTCAAAGGAATGCTATCCTCTGTAATACGAAGCTGATGAAAACCGGTTGGTAAGTCTAACCATGAAAAGACTCTAACACCGCTAAGTTGATCAAATAAATCATCAATTCGAGGTAAGGGATATTTATTCTTAATGGTGAGGTCACTAAGCTTGCGATAGTCAACACAAAGCCTAAGTATACCATCAGATTTCTTCGCAAAAATAGCTAAAGCTTCGCTTGGAGAGGAACTAGAACGAATAAGTTGCCTCACGTCCAATTCGGATAATTGTTTACGCATCTCCTCATTTTCCTTATTTGACATACGATAAGCAGGACAAGTGATGGGTAGAGCTGCAGGGATTAGATCAATTCTGAACTCGATTTCTCGCTTAGGTGGTAATCCTAAAACGGGCTCAAATATGTTAGGAAATTCACAAACAACATGAATGAGGGAAATGACATCTTCCTCATCATCATTATCGTCACTATGGGGATTTAAAGAATATACGGATGCCATCGAATTGTGATTAAAATCTTTAAGAACAATAGAAATCTTCTTAACATATTGAAGATGTCAAAGAAGAATAGTCCTCTCAGGACATAGGATATGAGCTTCGTAACGGTTAAGCCAACCCATTCCCAAAATCATTCCGAAGCCTAAGTAATGCATAACATGCAAATCGGCTCGGAAAGCATAATCACATAAAATAATCTCGACATCTTTACAAAGTAAACTGAGTGTTGCGAATCGACCAACTGGATTCGCAATTCTCAATGAAGTCATCAAAGTCATAACATTTAAAGAAAAAGTATCAACAAGTTCTTTTGATATAAAAGAGTATGATGCACTAGTATTAAAAAGAATTCGAATAGGATGATCACGAAACATAATAATGCCTTCATGAATAGAATGAAAAATATCTTGACCAAGAGAAGTGTTACTAGGAGCTTGCACAACATTTAGCTTTCCCTCTTTCTTGCTTGGACGTTTCGGACATGAAGATAGAAGATGGCCCGAATTTTCGCAATAATGACAAAAGAGGGATTTCGGACACCCATTAGCATAATGATCCTTAGAACCAAAATTGTAGCATTGTGAACGACTAGAGGTAGGAGTCTTTGCTACCAAAGTTGCTTGTTCCCCTTTCTTGTTGGGATTTGGCTTGAACTTAATAGGTCTTTTTTTGTTGGTGTTGAAATTCTATTAGGCACCCATAATTTGAACATCGCCTTCTTTATCGGCCTCTTCAAGTCAAAGAGCGATATCAACAAGTTGATCAAAAGAAACTTCCAGTTTCAGAAGTAGAGGCTTTTTGAGATTCTTATTCAACCCATAAACAAACCTCTGATTTTTTTTCAATGGGGTATTGATATACTTGCGCCCATATTTAGAGAGAGATTCAAAAGATGCGACGTAATCCGTCACAGAAGATTCACCTTGAACAAGGTCAATAAAGCGTCGGGCTAAAGTTACCTTCTCAGCCTCCGGCACAAACTTTAATTAAAATCTTTCACGGAATTGCTCCCAAGTAAGATCCGCTTTGATAATCTCCGAAATCAAAAGCTCATACCAATCTAATGCTCTTTCTTGGAGCATGCTAGAAGCCATTTGGACTCGATGGAGATCAACAAGATTCATGCAAGAAAAGATGCGGTCGCATGATCTAAGCCAAGCTTGGATTTCTATAACACTTTCGGATCCCATGAATTGCCTTTCTGCCAAATCGGTATAATCTCTACATAAGCGTGCAAAACCAGATCTAAGATGAGTAGGCTCTAGAATGGATCCGATGGCTTGGACATTCTTTACAAGGTCTAAAAGTTTCTCGGTAGACATGAATACTCAATCCTGAGGGGTAGCACTGGATTGACCGGCGTTGGGACGACCTGGTCTAACCATTTCTCCTCTTTAAGAAAGGAAGAAAGAAGAAGAAAAAGGTTATTCTCAAAATGAATATCAAACAATAATGATTGATAAAACAAGGCATCGTAACAGAAAATAGGATAGAATGGGTCTAATTACTCGAATAAATCCTAAGGCACGATTCCTAAGAAAGACATAGGACAACGATTCTTGCTAGATTATTTTATATTGTTCCGAAGTTTGACTCTGATATCATGTTGTGACGCCCCACCTCTATACTCAGACTAGTCAAAGAAACTACGAAGTAATGCCATCAACTAGCATGAAGAATAAGGCTGTTGAGGAGCGACCATATGTGTAATTGCTTTGTGCCAGTATCGATATGTTAGACAATATTTTCAAGAGGAAATCTGACACATCAGATACGAACTTAAAGCCACTATGCAATGTTCGTGAGCTTTGAAAACAAATATAAAATAAGCATAACACAAATAAGTCACGGATATTCATATCACAAAGGCAAAAACAGATATGAATATAACACATAAAAGTGTACATCAAAGTAGTGGTCATGTAAGATCCACTACATCACAAAAGAATATGTACAAGTGCTAGACAAAAGAATATGTATACATCAAGGAGTCTCTATCTCGAATGTATAAAAGCAAGAACTACTAAGCTAAAGTAGTTAGCCAAAATCAAATGACGGACTCTGATAAGAAGTCAAGTAGAAGCACCTGAAATTCCTCGGTCTGACCCGAGCATTATTTAAGAAGAAAATAATAGACGGATTATTCTAGCTATAAATATCAGATAATGGGATAGGATAAGAGATATGCCAAAAATGTATGATAATAATAATGCCATACCATGTCAAGAATGCATTTAACAACAAAAAAGAAATCATACCATATCTCAAGAATCTTATACACCGAAAAGAATGTCATATTCTTTAGCATATTCGCCAAACCACAAAAATTGATAAAACTTATCAATGCATATTGTCAAAATTGGTGAAACATAAATTTTAGAAATCATGAACTAGAAATCCAGAAATTACAAAAAAGGGGAGGCCTATCACACACGGGAGCACGAAAACTCACTAACACGTGTATCACAAAAGGGTCGCTATCCCATGGTCGCTAACCATAGAGTTGGTGCAACGACGTAGTACAGTAACGGTACGCCCGAGTAACCTAAAACTCCAATAATTCAGAAAAACGACGCAGTACACTAACGGTACGTCCGATGAACCCGAAACTCAAATAATTCAAAACAACAACGTAGTACAATAACGGTATGTCCGATGAACCTGAAACTCAAATAATTCGAAACAACAACGTGGTACAATAGCGGTACGTCCGATGAACCCAAAACTCAAATAATTAGGAACAACAACGTAGTACAATAACGATACGTCCGATGAAACGAAACTCCATAAAACCATAGGTCGCCAACCTATAAAAATGAGAGGAAGCTCCACGAAATGAGGTGCAGTTCCCAATGCGGACAAAGAGACATCACATATCACTAGTCTAAACTATAAAATTATCACCATTGATAAAAAAGATGTGAATTACACTAAGCTACTAAATAAATGATTTTAGCTTCATGTCCCATAACCACTGGCTTAACTTAAGTATTTAAGAACAAATTGTACGTTTTCGCTCGAAAATTATCACAAGAGTTCAATTGAACAAGTCCGAGAATTAACCGAAAAAGAAAACACAAGCGTTTCATACTACTTGTTTTGTTAAGTCGTTTAATTAGATTTCTCATACGAATGAGGTAAAGGTTTGTATATATAATAGATTGGAAAATGGTTTTGAAAATGAGTACTGTATTAAAAGTAACTTTGAAATTGATTTCTGAAAGAGTTTGAATATTTACTACTAGTATAGAAGATTCTGTATTTTAAAGTAACAAATCGCAGAAAACGATTGTAAAAATAATCGATCACCAAAAATTCACATTCGAAGACATGAACCAAATCCAAAGAAATCGATACTAAATCCATCAAAATGGATATTCCAAAAATCTAGAAAAAGAAGTCATCAAAGTCAATAAAAGTGATAACAACTAATCGGATCGACAAAAATCGATAAACATTGGAAATTTACTCAAAAAATAGGCAAATAGGAAAAACTGAACAACTCCAGACGTCCGAGGTTTAATCCAGACGTCTAGATTTGGGTTCTGGAAATAATTCAAAAAACCCACAGATGTCTGAATTACAAAGCATACGTCTGAACCCTAACCAGACATCTGAACAAATAAATCAGATGTCTGGAATTTGTCTCTGCCATTTCTATTTTCTGCCGAACCATAACTAGACATCTGGACTTGATCAAAGACGTCCGATTGCCTAATCTGGGCAACATTTTGCCTAGGCCAATGATGGCCAAATGGATTCGAAAGCGATCGGACGAGCGATGAAGGCTAGGGTTTTATGCCAAGCGACAACCTAGCCATATAGGCTCTTCGATACACCCCAAACAATATGTCTAAATATCCAAGATAGGATCTTTAAATATTTTAACTTCCAAACCTTGAAATTTGGAAAAATCACAAAATCAATTCAAATCAAAAACAAATGAACATGTATAGATGTTAGGAATTCAAACCTAACAATAATGAAAGCTATAGTGTAGATGTGAGTTTAAGAACTCATCTTTAAATCCAACCACAACAAATGAGAAGCTTTAAACAAAGGAAAGATCAACCACTCTTCAACTTCAACTCTAGAAGCTCTAATCTATGATCGAATGCAAATATTTCCTAAGTTAGAGTTTAGGAATTTCTAAAAATTGGAGAGAGATTGAGGTGGAGAAGAAGAAGAGGATGCTTACCTAAGCTTCTCTTCGATTTCAGAGCAAGAACTTGAATTTTCTAGCAAAACTAGGGTTTAGGAATTCTAATTTCCTATCTCTTCCCCCATTTTTCTTTTTAGCTTGAGTGTTAGGAAATAATAGAATGAGTGAAGAGGAGTTGGATGAAGAGTTAGTGTATTAGATGAGTTTAAGGGCTTAAACCCACACCCAAAGCCCAATAGAAAAATAGCAAAATTCTAGTCAACTTCAAACATATAGATGTTTATGCTCAAAATGGTCGCAAACACCATTTTGAACTCAATCGAAGTGGACTTGAGTCCTAATTCGACTGTTTGCAAAAAGTACCATTTTGGACTTTAATCGGACTAACGATGCTACATTTAAATATATAATTGTGACGACCCGGAATTTTTGAATATTTGAAATCGGAATTTTTAATTACTTTTAAATATTTAATTTTTAACTTGAATTTCAAATATCAATATTTGTTGGATAATTAATTATTGAATTTAATTATCGAAATTGGATAAATTATTGAATCTGGAGTCTTAGGCCTGTTAAAAATAATTTGAAGGCGTATAAAATTTACATTGCTAATACTGAAGGTGATAGAACTTTTAAAATGAAATTTTAAAGTGTTTTGTTCGGTTTTAAAAATATATCGTTTAAATTGAATTTAAAAATACCCGTCCGAGGCACAGTCTCGGAATTCGACGAAACCAGTTCCATTGGATCCGTAATATTGTTTTGCTCTCGGACTTCAAATTTCGTAGTAATTGGAGCTGTGGTTTGAGCGTACGATATATATACGCGTTGAGCTTTGCTTTGAAACAAGTTGGATCTAAATAAAATATGGTTGCTTTTTTTTATCTGACCATAAGTACAATACGCCTCCATTTTGTCTCGTTCGTACCCAATTATTTCCTTTCTCTTCCCCTCTTCTCTGAGTCGCTGTTCGAACATAATAAAAAAAAGGGAAGACAATTGTTCTACAATTAAATCGCGTACGAGCCTTCACCGTGAGTCACACCCCACTTCCTCCTTCTCCAGTGAGTCGAAATGGCGGAGCAGGGAGATTTGGAATCGAATCAAAGCCGACCTCAAATCGAATCGAGCAAGAAGACGAGACCAAATGATTTCTCTCTAGTATGCGAATTCAATTCTCCCTTCTTCTAGCAATTTACGTTTAAACTCGAACTAGGGTTCCCAAATTCCTAGTGGTACGGTCATTGATTTTGGATTTGAGGGGTAGAACTGAGTTCAGTTTAACATGGTGTTTCGGGAGGCAAGGCCTCGTGGCTCACGATGGAGCTTTTGGAGCCGACGACCTGGGTTGTATCGCGACAGGGGGATAGTGGCCTCGCGCGACGATAGAAAGTTCGATTTGTGTGGTTGGTCTTGGCAGTAGAGGCGGCGAAGGAGACGAAGTCTGATGCGGTTGCGTGAGTGTCGATGGTGGGTGTAAGGCGTCTCAGCTTAGGGTTGTTCGGTAAGATGATCTCATTAGTTTTATATCTTGAATTTCTTATAATCTGTAATTGATTAGTTGCAGTGAGGCCTACTCGTATATAGGTGTATATATTTTGGAACTTACAGTTTTTGGTAAACTGGAAATTAGGTTTTATATAGGATATATTATTTTGAGCTTAAGAAAAAAATAATAATATATATAAGAGAATTTTATATCTGTAAGGTATATAAATATTTTTTTTAAAAAAATTGCTGTCTTCTTATTTGAAAATAGTAAGCTTAGGTTGTTGACTACCAAACAGTAGATTTTTAAATGTTTCTTAAGTTCAAACAGTTTTGTCTAACGAATAAATATATTTGCACCCATTAGAAAATTTATTGCTTGGTCTGAAAATAAAAATAAACTAAGTTGGTTTAACCGTCATTTAAAACAGTTAATTTAAATTATTAAAAGGGTGACTGATTTTAGATTACATCGAATATTTATAACTGGAGTACCGAATTTATAAGATGAAAATAAAATTCACACATATATATTTTATGAAAAAGGAAATTGAGTTTAAATCAAATAATTTGTTAATTTAAATATATTAAATGGTAGTTGATGATTCATTCGGTTCGAATGTTAAAAAAATCATATAAATTGTTATACAAGGTTTGAAAAAAGGAAGGAGACTAATTAGTGTAATTAACTTATATTAATTATTTTTAAACAAAGGGATTTATATAGGAAAATTATTAGTTAAATTAAAATTAATAAATAGTAATGGATTATCTGATTATCTCAGATATCAATAAATTATATAATGTTGTTCAAGGTCTAAAATTTTGGTGGAATTGGCGAGATGGAAATGGATTGCCAAACAAAAATCAAAGGTGAGTTAATCTCACTCATCTTGTTTAATTTAAATTTAAAAAGTTAAATTTAAATATTTGGTTGAATGTTTGCATTGACTGGATGTGCTATATAATATATAATAGTATATATATCAATATATATATCAATATATATATATGTATATAGATTGGCATATGTATATATTGGAGTTGTTGATTTCCCGCATGTTATAGCGGATGATATTATATATAATTCCATATACCGCGATATTCCACCTTGAAGTGGAATTGGTATTTTATATTGTGCTAATGTCTATGGATGCAACTGGATTCCTCAAAATTATTTTGCTTATTTAATACTCAGTGATTATGAATATTTGAAATCCTGTGATGACTTTATATTGGATGTTATGAATGGATCGAATATTTCAGTATAATGAGTATTTAAAATCTATAGACTTTGATTTTTAGAAAGCAATAAAAGAGTAAAATTTTAAGTGAAATATTTCAAGTGAATTGGAATAAATTTAATAATGGAATTGAAAATAAAATAAAAAGTGATTCAGAACTTTAACAAATATGGAATAAGGGAATTTTGGATCGATAAGGAAATATAATTTAAAACTAAGGTGATATCATTTAGAGAATAGAGAATCTATTTTTAAATTTGAGGAAATTTAACTAAAGGAAAGGAAGAAATTTTAGAAATATGAAATTGGTATTTTTCAGTTTAAACGATTTTAAAACGTAATTAAGCAATTTAATCAGAAAGTTAATGAATCTTGAAATAAATGAAGTAAGGGGATTTATTTTAAAATAAAGAAAATTTTAAATCAATTGTAAATTGATTTAAGTGTTGGGTTTGAAATTTAAAGGGACGTGAGATTTTGAATTTTATAAACTGGGTTTATAAAGTGAAATAAAATATCGGTGGATATTTTAAATATAAATTCAAGGTGGGAATTTATAAAGGAATGTAAATTGGGTTAAAAATAAACAGTGATTTATTTGTAAGTTATGGAAGAGGGGTGTATCTCCCTGGATAGCCAAGTGCGTTTTCAAGCAATTTTAAATATGGTTAAAAGTTCTAAACGTTGTTTTACAGACATGATTTAGAAAATTCACTATTTCTAAATGTTTACATTCGAAAATAAATATGTTTCAAAACTATTACAGTAGTGATTTTAAATGACTTGATATTTGTTTAAAGATAAAAATCTAGTTTTTATGTTATAAAAGTAGCCCCATTTATTTAATATTCTTAAATTATATATTTTAATACAGTATTAAAGTAGATTTAAATTTTAAAGTTATGAAGTATATTTTACAATAAAGTGCTTTTAAATTATTTTAAAATCTAAAAGTATTTTGTACTTGGTGTTTCAGTGGAAATAAATATTGGGAAATTATTCCAGGAAGGAATATGGTTTGAGAACTGATTTTAAAAGGGTTAAAATTGGGAAATTTATCTTGCGAAGATATTTAAGATAAATAATTTGGAAGAATTATTTATTGTTGATGGATGCTTATGAATATTAATTGATAGTTAAATCACCGACTATCAATATTGGACAAATGCGATGATCGTTTCGAAGAGACCGGGATCGGGATTTAATTCCCGAAAACCACTTCGATCTGGTTTGTACGTTGCGTTAAACGTGTTCGGAGTCGAAGATGGAGCAGTGAAGTGCAAGGGCTAGTCGCTACTAATCCTGAGGGTATTTCCAAAATGGATGTAGTAGGAGTAGCGCCTTCGGTTCTGTTCGAACCCGGGACGGACTTGTATGGACGAATGCTTTCGAAAACATCGTTAGGTGGACGATGGGCATTCTGAGGGATATGTTCTAAAAAGGTATCGTTTTAGCCTCAAGCCTCATCAACCGGGAATGACTGAAAATCAGGGAATATGCAGCAAGGTTTCGTGGGCAGCCCCCACTAGAGAGTAAGGTCATCCCAGTCTAGATGTCCCTTTTTAATTTTTATTTCGGCTTAGTGGTGCGGTTGTTGATCCCAACCGTGGGGTGATCTTATTCGGAACTGTCCAGTAAGGGATGGGTCCGGCCTTGTGTTGCAGGGGATCGGGAGTGGTCCTAGGTACGGTGATCTAGGCCCCGTACTGTGACAGGTGGTACCCCAGTGCCTAGTCATTAGTTGGAAATCCATTTTCACTACGTGCCTTGTACGAGTTTTGTTTGTATTACCCACTTTATGGCTAGTAGATGGAATTTAATAGATGTAGCAATTTCAGCTATTTGAATAAGTATTTGTAAATAGACACTATTATAATATCAGAGGATTTGTATAAAAAGTGATTTAGCTATCGTAAGGTAAAAACCCGACATGTTTATTTGTGGCGTGGTCTTACGAGATGCTTTTGGTTTTCAAAGGATTTTTGAAACTTTAATAATCAACTTGAGTGTGATTTTCTCACGCTGGTATTCCAGACTGACTCGAGTGTTATTTAACTATAATGCTCGGGTCAGACCGAGTATTATAGGATACAGGATATGATGCTGTGGAGCTCAGGAGACGAGCTGGATGACGATACGTACCTTCGTACTTGTTTATATATATTCCGCTGTGTTGAGTTGTTGTGTATCCAGTTGTATGTTATTGATGTTGGGCCTTGATTGATGTACCCTGATGATGTGTATATATATATATATGAAACATATATAGTTTCCTTTTGTGTAAAGATCTGTTATTATATATTATATTTTAGTCCACTGCGATGGTTAGATTCTGATGTTGTATTCTGTTTTCTCTTCTTCTACCACTTCTTCTTTAATTAAAATGGTTCGTATTTCTACTCAACTTTATTTGATTGATGTAGAATAGTGTCGACTCAAGAGGTACGGATTTGCGGGTCGTTACAGTTGGTATCAGAGCTTAGGTTGGTGATAACCTTGGCTCTGGTGGGGATTACTCATTAAATAGAGTCCATAGTACTCTAGAATGAGTTTGAGCGTATTAATATATATGAGCGCGTATTTGTTAGTGAATATAAAATGGTTTTATATTGTGTTGATTGGTTTATTGAGTAGTTTATGGACTCTGGTCAATACGAGTAATTAACGTTATTGATAGGGATCTCTAAACACTTGAATAGAACAATTCGACACAGTATTGTTTTAAAATAGGGTAAATGAAATAATTTTACCCAAATTATTTTTCCATATAAAGGATATAATTTTTGTGCAAGTATTATAGTATTTGAATGCTTGATTGTTAAGGAGTGATAATGTTATATTATTATCATTCAAATGTAAAAAAAGAAAAATTGAGTAAGAATTGAGTTATAACAAAAGTTGAAGAATAAATTTATATAATAAAATGAAATTGGAGATATAAATTATAAATGAAATTTATAAATTTTAATAAACTTCATATATAAATGAGATTATAATTTGAAATAGAATTTCAGAGAAGATTTGAAAATAAAGTAAGATGAAAATTCCAGAGTAATGTTTAAAAATAAATTGGATGGATTTTGAATTTGGAATTTTGGGGAAAAAGGGTTTAAATTCCTTTGGAGTTGGAAATGGTTTTCAAAGGTTTTAGAGAAATAATAATGGTATTATTTCAGGAATATTTTTGAGTTGAATTTGAAATCTGGAGAGATTTGGATTTAAAAATATTTGAGAATGTTGTTAAAGAGATAAAAGCACTAAACTCTTTGTGGTCGCTGGAAAATAATTCCGATGATGATCGCGACACCATCGGTGTTCATTTTCGAGTTTCCAAGAGAGAAATTGCTACCTGAATTTTTAAATTGAAATTGTTGCGAACTGGGTTTGGTTTCGAAGTTGAAAGAATTTTGGATGTAAATGATTTCAAAAGTGATTTGAAAATTTGGGAAGTTGTTTAAACTCTGTAAGTAAATTAAATTGTTATGGCATAATAAATGGGTTTGGAAAACTTATTAAACTTAAAATTTGAATTAAATTGGAACGTAACTGAATCATGTCAGATAAGGCGAGGTGTGGGATTAGTTTAAATGGACTGGAAGTGATTAATGTTTGAAATAAAATTCATTGATTGAAATAAAATTTGTGAATATTCAAATGAATTTATAATGGAGTGGAAATGGATGGAAGTATGTATATATAAAGGTCGTGACTTATAAAAATTTAGAAGTGAGATAAATAAGCCGAAATAGAATTGTTAGTATTTTGAAAATGGATAAGAATTCAAGTAAAGTAATAAAGTGAACTTTGAAGGTAAAAGAATCAAATATTGAATTGAAATTGGAAAATAAGCTCAATTGAATAAATTAGTGAATGGAATATGGAAATGGAATTCGAATTTGGTTAAATGGAAGTTGAATTATGATTTAATAATGAATTTGTATGGTTTGTAAATAATTGAGAATGGAGTGGAATTAGATGCAAAATGAGTTGGAATTAATCTATGATTGTTTATTTACTTGAATATCGTTAAGTTGTATAAGAAAATTGGTCGTTCGACGAAAATGAGATTAAATAAAATTTGATTTTGAAATCAAATGAATTGGATATGAGCTTGTTTGGATTAAAAAGAAATTGGATGTAAGGAAATGAATTGCAAACTATTGGAATTGGATAAAATGACTTGAATATTGATTGGAAGTTTTTAAAATAAGCGTCGAACATTTCATATGTGCTTATGGAAGTATATAAGATGCGTTGCTTATAGAATTCATGTTTAGCTATTTATATTTAAGTGAAATGTTAATAAACTTTGTATATTTGTCACTTACCTGTTAGATTGAGTTAGTACGGGTTCAGGGAAGCCGTATGGCTGGATTTGGTTGTGCAAATTGCTAAATTAAATAAGCCGCTTGCTTAAAAATGCTAAAATAATATATGCTTACGCAAAAAAATTCAAAATAGGAGATATGAACTGCACATATTGATATATATTGTGATTTCCGGCCTGAGGCCGATGTATATATGTTTTTGTGCATCCTGCGATATCGCAGAAGTCCCTCCGTACAAAGGAGACTCTGACAAAAATTTTCGTAAATTTTGGGAGTTAGAATTTTTTTGAATTTTCGAAAATTTTCATTAACGGCAAAATGATCTAAATTTGCTAAGCAAATGGAATTGGAACTTAATGATTGAAATCTATTTTGAATGTGAATGTAAGGTAAAGTGAAATCGAAGGAAATAAAGAAATTAAAGTTTGCAAATAAACTTTTACTAGAAATTTTAAATAAATTAGTAAGTAAACTAATCAAAGGTATTTAGATTTGGAGTTTATTAATAAATTGAAGCAAATTGAAACTTATATAGAATTGAAATTCAACTTGGATATAAACTTCAGTAGTGAAGTAAAAATTAATGTAAGAAGAGTACAAATAATTATATTAAACTTAAAAAAATGAATGGTGAATTCTTAAGTAAATTTGATATTGAAAGTATGTTAAGTGAATAATTTAATGAACGTTGAAACTGATAGTTGATGTGAGGATTGCGGGAAATGTGAATAACAATCAATATAAATGTGAATAAAAAAATATAATAATTTGATATAGTTGATAATCAATTGGGGAAAATACGTAGGATGTACGTATATTATTTTGTTCACATAGCTATTTGATCCAGAATTCGAACACAGAATTTCGAGATAGTTATATCGATCCGAGTTAGGATTTTTCACTCGATTTTCGACGGCGAACCTGGATAAGGATTGTTGATTGATTCTGGAAATTGTCTATCATAGTTTACGGCTATGCAAGGAGAATGACAGTTTCTGATCAAGAAACCAGATCTGAGTCCGCACTAGGAAGTCGGGTGGACGATACTAGTTCGGAAGTGGAATTGTGTGATCGAGTAAGCGATCGATTTGATATTGTGTACGGATGGTATATGTACATCGTACGGGCTTAAATAAACCAAGTATTGAAAATTTGTAAAGGAATGTATAAAATGGTTTTGAAGCTATAATTGGATGTTATTGCTTAGTTGGATATACAGGGGTATAAAAGCAATGGATAAATTGGGATTTTTGGTTTCAGAAGATAAAATTTAATGGCCCGACAAAAAGGTATGTGTTTAAATTTCTGTATGGAATTTGATTGGGTTTTTGTTCGAGCCACTTGGCTTTTCGTTTTCTTTTGAGATTTGGGAGGCCGTAGAGCCATTTTGTAGTTGTACCGACATAGCCGCGTAAAGGAGACGCTGACGAAATTTTTCGGAAATTTAAGAAGTAAGAAAAATTTTGAGAAAATTTTGATAACTGAAAATTTTGAATTTGAGTTTAAATTTGAATTGATAAGTAAGTAATGCTGTACGGAACTTATGGATAAGTTTAAAAGATTAGGAAAAGGGTTAGTGGGTCTATGATAAAAGATTTGTTTGGTAAGTTGTTAAAAACTACTTGGGTTGAGAAATAGTTAATGGGTTATGGATCATTCTTCCTAACTAGTAATTTCGGGACGAAATTCTTTTAAGGGAGAAGGAATGTGACGACCCGGAATTTTTGAATATTTGAAAACGGAATATTTAATCAATTTTAAATATTCAAAGGTTAAATTTTAACTTGAATTTCAAATATCAATATTTATTGGATAATTAATTATTGAATTTAATTATCGAAATTGGATAAATTATTGAATCTGGAGTCTTAGGCCTGTTAAAAATAATTTGAAGGCGTATAAAATTTACATATCTAATATTGAAGGTGATAGAACTTTTAAAATGAAATTCTAAAGTGTTTTGTTCGGTTTTAAAAATATATCGTTTAAATTGAATATAAAAATAGCCGTCCGAGGCACAGTCTCGGAATTCGATGAAACCAGTTCCATTGGATCCGTAATATTGTTTTGCTTTCGGACTTCAAATTTCATAGTAATTGGAGCTGTGGTTTGAGCGTATGATATATATATATATATATATATATATATATATATATATATATATATATATATATATATATAGAGAGAGAGACACGCGTTGAGCTTTGTTTCGAAACAAGTTGGATCTAACTAAAATATGGTTGCTTTTCTTTATCCGACCATAAGTACAATACGCCTCCATTTTGTCTCGTTCGTACCCTATTATTTCCTTTCTCTTGCCCTCTTCTCTGAGTCGCTGTTCGAACAGGAAAAAAAAGGGAAGACAATTGTTCTACAATTAAATCGCGTACGAGCCTTCACCGTGAGTCACACCCCACTTCCTCCTTCTCCAGTGAGTCGAAATGGCGGAGCAGGGAGATTTGGAATCGAATCAAAGCCGGCCTCAAATCGAATCGAGCAAGAAGACGAGACCAATTCGATTTCTCTCTAGTATGCGAATTCAATTCTCCCTTCTTCTAGCAATTTACATTCAAACTTGAACTAGGGTTCCAAAATTCCTAGTGGTATGGTCGTTGATTTTGGATTTGAGGGGTAGAACTGAGTTCAGTGTAGCATGGTGTTTTGGGAGGCAAGGTCTCATGGCTCACGATGGAGCTTTTGGAACCGATGACCTGGGTTGTATCGCGAAAAGGGGATAGTTGTAACAACCCTGTATTTTCTGATTATTGTAATTGTATATTTTAATTATTTTAATTTAAATTACTAGTTTAAAAACTTTATTTTATTTATTAAAATGAATATATTTTGTTAATTGAAATATAAATGTTGATTTTGATGTGGATTAGAATTTCAAACATGCATAAATTGAATATTTCCAGAAAATGTGAATTTTGGTCAATCTGGTCAAACTTTTACTTTTAAATTTAATTTTTAAAAGTTTGAAAATTTTAATTTTTTTCTTTTATTATGAAAGTAAATAAAATTTCAAGAACACTGCTTTTCGTTTCGTTGAAATCCGAATAATATTGTGAAAGTTATGCTTTTTACAAAATTGGGTGTAAATTGTTTTATTTAACACTACTTTTTATTTTAAATTATATAAATAATCTTTTTAATTGTCATATATTATTCTAAATTGTATTATATGTTATGTTACATATATTTTTACCTTTTTAATATTTTAAAGTGATGTTTGAATTTGTCCAAAGCTCATTGAATTTATTTTCTATTTTTAAAGGTTAGTTTCCATTTTTCTGCTATTTTCTTCATCTAAACTATATTTAAATTAAAATTTATTTATTTACTTTAGTGATTTCCTTTTTATTTTGTTTTCTTATCTTTATTTATAAATACTTTTAAGTACATAAAAATTTTCCCAAGTTCATTGCACTTATTTTTCATATTTTCAAGACTAGTTGCAAATTTTGCTGTTTTATTTAATTAAACTATATATAATTAATAATTAATTAATTTATTTTTGTTTATTTACTAAATTTTCATATTTTATATGATTTTATATATATATTTCAGTTATATAAGGTTTAAAAAGAAAATAATGGAAATTTGAAGAGTTTGTGTCTCTTTAGTTGCTCAAGGCTCTTCGTTTTTCCACCTCTTCATTTGCTTTTGCCTTTTCCTCTCCTTGCTTTAGCCGTACATCCCTCTACCCTATAGCCATGTTTCTCATCTTCAATTCACGTGAAAAATATCTTTCTCCTCATTTCAAACTCACGGCTACATCATATTGAAAAAAAATTGCAAGCTAATGGCTTCTTTCTTCCATTTTTCCCTCTTCTTCATTGATTTAGCCTTCCTCTTCCTCTTGCTTGCTCGGCCCCACTTCTCCTACATCACCACTGACCATCTCCTCCACCATATACAGCAGAAAACATCTCCTCCTCCTCTGACCATGACAAAATATGCCATCCAATTGAAGCCATCTCCACAAAACTTTGCTTAAAACTCCAAATATTGCCTAACCGAGCCTTGTATTCCCATTTCCTTCATGTTTAGCCTTGGCCACCACCTCTAACACCACCACCACTTGTTGCCATGACCTATAGCCATCATCATCATCTCTGACCTGACCTGAAGATGCACCACGCCGAGCGCATAGGACCATAGGCCGAGCCTATGTACACCAAAACCTTCCATTCCTTGACCCAAACCCCTTGCCTCCTTTACTTTCCACTTGTTTTGCCTTTACCTTCCACTTTCATGCCCTAAGCCTTGTCTCTAGGCCATGGCCGAGCCATGTTGACACCTAGGCTGAGCCTAGTGTGGTGAGGTCAAGCCTATTTGATCATGTGACAAGCTTATGTTGTCGTGTGCAAGTCTTTTGCTTCTAAGGTTTGGTCATCTCTCTTGTTCTGCAACTGTTCTGCAAACTAAAGTTGTTGATTATATTTGTATGTCGATATCTATATTTGTGCTTATGTATGTTATATTTTGTGTTGTTTACAAGGATCTCCATCAATTCAAATCAAATCGTGGTTGTCGTGCCTTTGGAATCGCTCTTGTGTGTGTTGTTTGTCTCTAGCTTCGTAAAAGGTGAGTCTTTCTCACTTTGACATTTATACTTATGAAATAGTGAATTGATGACAAGTGTTTAGTAATATAAAATGTTATGCAAGTTAATGATGATCATATGATATGCTATGCCATGTTATTACCAAGTTAAAATTGTTAATTATCACCTGACATGTGATATATGACATTATATTGTGACACTGACATTGTTTATATTGTTTATGCATATATTCACACTGCAAGTTCCCTGTTAGAATAGAATCACTATGGGTTGAAATGATACATACCCAAACGGACTTTAGATTAGGGAAAAATCGTTATGGGCTGAAATGATAGGCCTGAGCGATTTTTATTGTATTTTATTTGACTTGGGATTGCGGGTTTGTAATGATAGAACCCGGGTTTTCTTTGTAAACTACGGATTGAAATGATATATATCCGTATCACTTGACCTAGGTTAGAAAATTATACACAGACCCCATGGTATATTTTTGATATTTATTAAAATATGTATTTTTAAAAGTATGAAATTTTGATTTAAAAATATATATTTTATGGTTTTAAGAAAATTAAATATTAAGTCTTGAAATTGTGAATTTGAGTACGTAAATGTGAAATAATTGAGATTTTAGACTTTAAATTTTATTTTAAAATGTAAATAAATAATGGAAATTAAATTTAAATTTTTAAAATTATATATTAAGTAAAATTTTAAGTTTTATTTAATTTATATGTTAATAAACAGTGAATTTTAACTTAATAAATGAATGGAGTTTTTAAATTGAATATTTGATCTAAAAATTTTGTTGTGTTAAGTCATATGTTAAAATGATTTTTAAATGTGAAATTTTGAAGTCCAGAAATATGATTTTTAAGTTATAATAAAAATTTGAGTTTTTTTTATTTTGAAAAGCTAAAATGAAATCTGGAATTCATAGCATTTTCAAAATGTTGTAGTCTTTTGACAACATTTTTAAATGCTATTGTTTTGAATCTAACAATGTTTGAAATAACTAAATATCTATTACGACATTTTATAAATGCCGTTATTCTTGAAATAAACCATTTTTGAAAGCTATAAGCTACGATAGCACTTTATAAATGCTGTCGTTGCTATAATTTGACAATGTTTGAAATGTTATAGTTTTTAACACTGTTTGAGTTATATTTTAAAGTGTTAAATGATTTAAATTTTGGAAATTGATTAATTGTGAAATTTAAGAAGTTTTGAATATAGTTTAATATTTAAATTTGAATTTTTAAGGAATTTCAATTTGAATTTGAATTTAAGTAAGGTTTACTTGGTTATGTGTTAAATGGAATGAAATGTAATGAGATAAATGAATTTTTGAATGGAATTTTTAATGTATTTTGTAATGATACTTGAAATAACAATGAATGACTTATTTGATTTAAAAATGATATTTAAATTACAGTATTTGAATTTGAATTCAAATAATGATTTGATAATAAGGTTTGGAAATGATTTGATCTTTATTTTGATAAAGAATATGAATTAGGATGATATGTACTTTTGATAAATGAATATTTGAAGTTTATATTGGTTTGAAAGGATATTTAGTTTAATTGTAAATTGAGTTTATTTAAATAATATTGGATTTATGAAATGAATATTTCAAAACTAAGTAATAATGAAACTAGATTTGAGATATATGAAATTATAAAATTTAGTTTTGAAATGCGGGATATTAAAGCTTTGAAATTTATTAAAAATTGAATAGTTTAATTTGTGGATCAAATCTATATTTGAAAATGATATGATTTGAAATGGTTATTGGGAAATTTAATTGAAACTGATGGTTTGAATTGAATTAAGTTGGAAATTGAAAATTTGGGATTCATTGAATGAATTGTAAAATGTAAAGAATTAAATGAATATCCCATGATTTCAAATGTATGATTTTGAAATGTTATGATTTTCAAAGTGTAATTGTTTCAAGTATTTTGGTTTCGAAAGAGTTATACTTTGAAAATATTATGATTTTGAAATGAATATATGTTTGAAATGTTTTGGTTTTGAAGTATAAACTATTTTGATTGAATAAATAGTTTTGAAATAAAAATGGTTTTGGTTTCGAAGTATAAACTATTTTGAAAGAAATATAGTTTGAAATGAAATGATTTGATCTTTTTGAAGTATAAACTATTTTGAAATAACCACGGCGTTATAATAACGTTTGGTTGTTAAAGAGACCGGGATCGGAAGTTGTCATACTCTCTGCCAACTCCGAAAACCGCTTTAACAACCGTGTACGCGGTAGAGATTCCAGAATGAAGTAGGATGGTGGCGACGTTCTTGAGGTATATTACGTGGACCCAACTCCCGTGAGTTGGCATAAGGTGGCTAAAACAGGAGCGATCTCGGGCCAAGTGAGGTCATTCCTCCGATCGGACACATTCCTTCGATACTATACTCTTACTGGTGATTGATTAGATGGCCATCCTCCGATTTTGATATGGGAGTGTGTTCCGAGGTGGGCGTATGTGGCTGCTGCGTTACCACCAGCCCGTGTGCGTAATTGGTATATCTACCCTGGCATTGCCTTGTGTGCCGTGTCACCTACCATACCGAGCCTTTACTACGAGTTTGTTTTTCTCCCGTAGCCCGTGTGGTATCCTCTGACAGTCACCCGGAGTGGAGATGGCATGATATTGGATGGACTACTGGGACTATTATGTGTGAAGGGTGATATGGGTAGCCCGGAACGCTATTTAAAAGTATGTTTATTTTACTGTAGACATTATTATAATAGCGCAATATTACTACATAGTAAATAGTTTAACGGATCCTTAAAGGATGGGCGATCCCAAGCATTCTTTAAGTTACTGATGCATTTTTTGTTACTGTTCACTTGAGTTGATTTACAGTTCATAAGTATTTATGTCCTGACTCGAGTGTTTTGTGTTTTGCTTTACGCTCGAGTCAGATTGAGTGATTCAGCATTCAAGACTCACCTTTGGAGTTGGAGCTTTGCTTGAAGATCCAGCCATCTATTTGTTTTCAGTATCCAGTGTTTCCAGTGATGTATTTTGATTTGTACTTGATGTATCTTGTTACTCTTCTACTGTATATTGTTTAACTCTGATGTATCTTATTTTTATATAGTAGCTTCATGAACTACTATTTCTTTTAAATTCCGCTGCATTATTAAATACTCTGTGTCTGTGATCTGTGATTATGTATTTACTGTATATTCTGAGATTTGCCAAATTTTATTTACAACGCGGTATTTTGAGCAATTCAAGTCCGACATGTGCGGATACAAATGGTTGAAAATATCGGGTCGTTACAGTTGGTATTAGAGCTTTGGTAGTTCTAGGCAAAACTCAGTATATAGGGTAAATGTATTTACAGAATCACTTTCATTCGAGTTTAAATCTCTTCCTTTTTGACTCGATTCTTCTGAATTTTGGAACATTCCCTGTGGTTCCAAAATCCATTCGTGTCCCTCACTATTTATCTTCTTTTGTTTCTGGAGTATCCCATAACTCCACTTCAAAAGATCTTCGTAATGAGTCGGCGGTCTCGCTAACCTCAAATTTATTTGTAAAGGGGGAAAACTCCTTTACAACAACATCGATTCACCAGAGATTCTATATCCTCGGTTTAGATGCTAGTATCTCTTATAACTTCGAACTCTACATCTTGAGATCGAATGTCGATTTACCCAAGAAATCCACATCGATCTTATTCTTTATGTCACGGTTGACCCGGTTAAGGTTGCCCGCGATTTATATAAATTCATCCATCTCCCTGTTCTGTTATTTAATCATCTCATCTTTGTTTCCAACTTATCTTCAAATTATTCTTGAAGTGTATTTGTGAACTAATATTTAAAATGTTTTATATATTGTGTTGTTTGAGTTGTTGATGTTGATTTGGGTTTCTAATCGATTCGTCTGATCAACGCCATCGATAAGATTTCCAAAACACTTGAACATAGCAAACTGACACAATATGTTTTTAAAATTTAGTAATGAAATAAATTTTTGTGAAATAAATTTTGTACCTTTATTATATATCTTTATCTGGATTTTATTTGAATTGGTTGTTAAGAAATAATATTTGATTTTATATATCATTTTCTATTGTTTCATATATCTAATTGAACTATAAAACATGGTTATAAATTTATTTGGAAATTTAAAATGAATGTAAAACAAGAATTTGAGAATTTAATTTCTGATGGATTTCAAATTTTGTGTTTAAAGTTTTAAAGGATATATTATTTAAAGTATTTTCGAATAGAAATTTGTTTCCAAAGAATTTTAAATTTAAATTTAGCGCTCTTCTCTTTGTCGCTGGAAAATAATTTCGGTGATGACTGCAGCATCATCGACGTTCATTTTCGAGTTTCGAAGTGAAGAGACCATTCTGTAGTCTTGCTACAGTTTTGTTTTGGGAAAATTTAATTGATTTTAATTTCTAAAATAAGAATGGATTTATAACATATGCTGATATATGATTTAAATTTGAATGGATATATATATATATATATATATATATATATAGTATATGAGCATTTATTTATCTCTAAATAGTTTGGAATTTATCGGAAATTTAATTCCTAAATTTTTTCTTCAAAGATAATTTCTAAGTATAATTTCAAGATTTGGATTAATATTCAAGCTTGAAATAATTTAATTAGAAAGTTTTATTTGTATAATACACAATTTCATTCCAATATAACTTACCTTAATTTTCAAAAGTTGAATATGTAATTGGATAATATACAATATAAAAAAAAAGATTTTATAAATAAAATTTGAGTGGTTATTATAAATGTTATATACTTAAATTTAAGTTATAAAAGGATTAACAGAGGTAAATAAAGAAAAAGGGTAATGGAATAATTTACAATATAAAATGATGATAAAGGAACTAAGAATAAATTTAAGGCAGTTGCAATGAGTGTGAGTATATTTAACATAGGTGATAAAATATATTGAGAGGAATAAATTTAATTTTAATTAGTAGTGAAGAAGAATTAAATTTTATTTGGCACATTTTGAGTATAATAAAAGATTTTTCAAATACATAATTTTAGGGATTTGTTAATTTAAAATAATTGGATGATAAGATAATGAAATTAGAGACGCTTAAGATTTATTTGACTTATGTAAAATTAATTTTCAGTTTAAGTTGAAATTTTATGGTTTCAAATTTATTATCTTATTTTGTTTTTCAAACTATCTTTTGGTTGTCCTAATTTCCCTTGTCTTGCTACAGAATGAGAGGTTATTGCTTATACCAGTCTGTTTAGAAATCTTTCTATAATCTTTAATAATCTTTGGTACTCATCTTTGAATCTAAGCACTGCTTGCCATCCACAGACCGTCGGTTAAACGAGAAGGGTGAATCAGATTCTAAAAGATTTTTTTTCATGCTTGTGTTCTTGATTCTGGAGGATGTTGGAAAGATCATCTCCACCTTGTTAAACTTACCTATAGCAACAGTTATTAGGTATAATTTTAATCTTCTTGTCATCTTGTCTTAATACTATTTCATTCTAATTTTTTTTGTGCTTTCCCGTACCTCATTCCTTTTCGGGAACGAAAAGTTTTGAGTGGGGGAGAGTGTAACAACCCTGTATTTTCTGATTATTGTAATTGTATATTTTAATTATTTTAATTTAAATTCCTAGTTTAAAAACTTTATTTTATTTATTAAAATGAATATATTTTGTTAATTGAAATATAAATGTTGATTTTGATGTGGATTAGAATTTCAAACATGCATAAATTGAATATTTCCAGAAAATGTGAATTTTGGTCAATCTGGCCAAACTTTTACTTTTAAATTTAAATTTTAAAAGTTTGAAAATTTTAATTTTTTCTTTTATTATGAAAGTAAATAAAATTTCAAGAATACTGCTTTTCGTTTCGTTGAAATCCGAATAATATTGTGAAAGTTATGCTTTTTACAAAATTGGGTGTAAATTGTTTTATTTAACACTACTTTTTATTTTAAATTATATAAATAATCTTTTTAATTGTCATATATTATTCTAAATTGTATTATATGTTATGTTACATATATTTTTACCTTTTGAATATTTTAAAGTGATGTTTGAATTTGTCCAAAGCTCATTGAATTTATTTTCTATTTTTAAAGGTTAGTTTCCATTTTTCTGCTATTTTCTTCATCTAAACTATATTTAAACTAACATTTATTTATTTACTTTTGTGATTTCCTTTTTATTTTGTTTTCTTATCTTTATTTATAAATACTTTTAAGTACATAAAAATTTTCCCAAGTTCATTGCACTTATTTTTCATATTTTCAAGACTAGTTGCAAATTTTGCTGTTTTATTTAATTAAACTATATATAATTAATAATTAATTTATTTATTTTTGTTTATTTACTAAATTTTCATATTTTATCTGATTATATATATATTTCAGTTATATAAGGTTTAAAAAGAAAATAATGGAAATTTGAAGAGTTTGTGTCTCTTTAGTTGCTCAAGGCTCTTCGTTTTTCTGCCTCTTCATTTGCTTTTGCCTTTTCCTCTCCTTGCTTTAGCCGTACATCCCTCTACCCTATAGCCATGTTTCTCATCTTCAATTCACATGAAAAATATCTTTCTCCTCATTTCAAACTCACGGCTACATCATATTGAGAAAAAATTGCAAGCTAATGGCTTCTTTCTTCCATTTTTCCCTCTTCTTCATTGATTTAGCCTTCCTCTTCCTCTTGCTTGCTCGGCCCCACTTCTCCTCCATCACCACTGACAATCTCCTCCACCATCTACAGCAGCAAACATCTCCTCCTCCTCTGACCTTGACAAACCATGCCATCCAATTGAAGCCATCTCCACAAAACTTTGCTTAAAACTCCAAATATTGCCTAACCGAGCCTTGTATTCCTATTTCCTTCATGTTTAGCCTTGGCCACCACCTCTAACACCACCACCACTTGCTGCCATGACCTATAGCCATCATCATCATCTCTGACCTGACCTGAAGATGCACCAGGCCGAGCCCATAGGACCACAGGCCGAGCCTATGTACACCAAAACCTTCCATTCCTTGACCCAAACCCCTTGCCTCCTTTACTTTCCACTTGTTTTGCCTTTACCTTCCACTTTCATGCCCTAAGCCTTGT
Source organism: Allium cepa (assembly GCA_030765085.1). Lineage (NCBI taxonomy): Eukaryota > Viridiplantae > Streptophyta > Magnoliopsida > Asparagales > Amaryllidaceae > Allium > Allium cepa. The sequence continues at coordinate 375,392,576 of CM060942.1, read as the reverse complement.
CTCTAGGCCATGGCCGAGTGTAACATCCCGCCTTTTCGCACACTTTAAAACGACACACATGCCGATTCAAAGCATACGCAAGGGCGGATTGTTATGGGGGTAAATAAGAAAACAGAGAAGAAATAAAACAAAATAGAATCTCACAGCGGAAGGATAAAATATAATAATAAATATACAATTCAAAACAGTTTACAAAATAGTTATTTCACTTATACAATGAACATCAGAGTCACACATACCAATACAACAATGCAGCGGAATATAAAGAGTGTGTGGTGTAATACTATATATAAATAATGCTGAATCTTCGTCTTCGTCCTCCAAGCTAAATCTGCTATCCTGAAATGCTCGGACTGACCCGAGCGAATTTGGAAAGACAAAACACTCGAGTCAGACTAGAATATCTTATGTGAGTTAAATAAACAAAAATAAATATGAGTACAGTAACTCAAGAGATGCTCGGGATTTACATCTCCTAAGGATCCGTTAAACTATTTACTATGTAGTATATTGCGCTATTATAGTAGTGTCTATTTATAAAATAAACTTACTTTTTAATAGCGTTAAGGGGTTACCCATATAGCCCTTAACACGTAATAGTCCCAGTAGTCCATCCAATATCATAGTCCCTCCTGATCGGGAAGCCACTAGAGGATACCACACGGGCTACGGGAGAAAACCAAACTCGTACAAGGCGCGATAGGGTAGGTGACACGGCACAACTAGGCAATGCCAGGGTAGATATACCAATTACGCTTCCGGGCCGATGGTAACGCGAAGCCGCAGCAACCGCCCACCTCGAAACAACTCCCCAAATCAAAAAAATAGAAGTGGCCACTGAATCAATCCAAAGTCATAGTATAATATCGAAGAGGAGTGTCCGATCAGAGGAATGACCTCATTAACCCGTCGATCGCTCCTGTTTTAGCCACCTTATGCCAACTCACGGGAGTCGGGTCCACGTATTTACCTTACAGGAATCGTCGCCACCAACCTACTTCATTCTGGAATCTCCACCGCGTACACGGTTAGTCAAAGTGGTTTTCGGTATCGACAGAGAGTATGTCCATATCCGATCCCGGTCTCTTTGCCAACCCATCGTTATTATAACACCGCGGTTATTTAAAAATAGTTTATACTTTTAAACCAGAATATAATCCATTTCAAAACCATAATATTACGATATCATTCCAAAACCCAAAACCATATTTTACCACTTATCCCAAATATAATTCCTTTCCAATAATAAAAGACTTTAACTTCATAATATCTGAAAATCGAATATTTTCAAAGCATAATATTTTTGGAAATCCATAATTTCAAACCCTAACTTTTAAAACTCAAATGGTTTGGATATTCAACGGTATATGAATTTCAAGGGCTTAACTTTACTGTCACTTTGTAAAGAAATAAGTTATATGGCTTTATGGAAATATTTCTTTATCTAAAGTTAAGACCATAATTTAGATATCACTCTTAAGTTCCAAAACCATTTCAATTTCCATATATATAAATCCATTGGAGTATTAATATTCAAAAACTAAAATTGGAATATATTCTTTCAACAAATTAAATGTTTTATTATTTAGTTTGAATATTCACATAAATCCTTAAACAACTCCAATTTCTAGTAATAAAACATATGTATTTTTCGATTCCAATTTATATTAGAATATTTTTCCAATTCAAATTCATATTAGAATATTCATTTCAATTTTTTCTTGGGAAAAATCCAATTATAAATATCATATCTTAAATTTCCAAACTTAACATTTAAACATATGATATAAATTTATCCAACTCCATTTTCTAAATTTTCTTCCATTTTACTAAGGGAATTTATACACCTTTTTATTTCAAAATTTCCAACTTTTCATGTACATAAATACGGAAGAAAAATATTTATACAGTATAAAATTTAAGATTATTATAAACCGTATTCCATCCAAACCATAGAAATCACATTAAAATAGTTATATATAGACCGCGGTGCCTGTATAAAATTTTCTATCCTATGGTCAAGTGATACGGATATTTATCATTTCAATCCGCAATTTAAAAATAAAACTTTGCGGTTTTATCATTTCAAACCACAATCCCGAAAAATGAAATATGCATGATAAATTTGCAAATTTAATGATATGCAATAAACATTCATTCATCAACAACATCCATCATCCAATCGCAACCATCAACCAATTTCAATCAATAACAGTATATATCTATGAACATATACAACAGGTAATAACTGTCAGTTTTTTTCCAAATTAAATTTATCAACTATTTATCTAACAGTTTACTCAATAATAATTTACATAACTGTTAACTAGCAGTTCTTATGCAAACAATAATTTCTAACAGCCAATTAATATGCAATCAATCAATTTAAATTAACAGCTAAATTCAAAAAATGCAATTCAACAGATATGGATGAAATAACATGCCCAAAAGCTCATAAATAAATTTCTATTCATTTCTAAAATTTATTTAACAAACATAAAAGCTTCTAGTAATCGTGAGTGGGTTAAAACACTCACCTTTGGAATTTAAATTGAATTTAAATTCAATTTAAACTCAAAATTTTGACAGTCTCCAAATCTGTCCAAACCTGCGTCATCAGATCCGAAATTTAAAAACGAACCTAACAAAAAAATTCTCGTTTGAATCGGAGTCCGTATGCGAAAGTTATATGATTAAACGCTGTTGGAAAACGAAATTAAATAAAACAAAGAACAAAACAAACCAACAAACTCCAATGCCACATCACCAGAGGTCTGCCCTCCTTCCTAATACGCGCGTCTCCCTGTAGCCATGCACAGCACAGCCTTGAACCCATGCACGCGTCGTTTGACCAACGTTTCCACCTCCTACACGACACCAGACCACCACCAACACATCCTATTCTCCTCCCCTCGCCGAGCGCCACGCCTCCCCCATGGTCCGGTCGCCCATCTCGCCGTGCGCCGCCACCTGGGTGTTAGGGTCTTCGAACCCTAACTCACTGATTTTGGCCGCCTCGTCCCACCATACAACCTCCAACCACCTTTGAACGAACCCTATCGTCGAGTGCTACAATACCCAGAACCAATTTCGTCGATTTCGGCTTAAATCGAAAACCCCCAATTTCAAGCTTAGGGTTTCGAATATTGCTGCTTTGACCGAGTTTTCTGTCTGAACTAAAGGTCGATAGCAGAAACAAACATCACCCGTAGATTTGTATCGATGAAGACTACAACATATATTTTTTCGGGAATTTTCTGAATTTTTTTTTTTTTTTTTTTTTTTTTTTTTTGAGTTTTGGCTTTAGATTTGAACTGGAGAGGAGAAAGGGATGAAGAAAATGTACGTATATCCAATTGACAGAAGAAAGGAGGCTAGGGTTTATCACGGTATACTTATAGATGGGCTAGAGGTAGGGTAGATAGACTATAGGATGAACGTAGGCAACAAACTATGGCCCAAAAAGCCCGCTATGCCTCCGGAACCGAATTTGTTAAAACTATATATCCAAATAGGTATTTTGAAATATTCTGAACGCGATGGAAAAATTTTCCCGTCCAAATTTGGTCGTATGAAGAAGTTATGCTGAAAACAAGATTTCCAAATTGATTTCAAATTGATTTTAATAAAATTGATTTCAAGGCGTTTATCGTCCGTACGATCAAACGACAAGTCCGATCGATACGAAATTTGAAATCCTATAATAATTCACCGATACGGATCCGATGAAACTGGTTTCGTCGAAATCCGAGTCCGTGACAAAAATGGCTATTTTTAATATTATTAAATCAATTAAATAAATCATAAAAAATCAATTTTTATGTTTCAATTTCTAATATTGGCTGGATTCATTACTTATATAATTCAATCAATCTTAATTGATTTAACAAGCTTGGATGTGAATTAAAATCCATAAATATATCAGTTTGCAGTGTTAATATCTGCACTTTCTTATTATCTGGAAATTATAAATTATATTCTAAAACTCAATTATTACATCTTATACCTTTATACTCTTAACTTAAATCTAACTAAATAAATAATTGGATTTCCATCTCAACTTGAATCCAATTAGATAAATAGATTTGATTTCCCTTTCAACTCATTTTTACTTGTAATTAACCCTTTTTTTTTTACCATAATTATATTTCAAATTGTCAATAAACTTTTATTCCCATTTATTTGCCTTAATTTAATTTAAGGCAATCCTAAATTAATATCTATTGCAATGATTGCAAACATCATTCCCTTATTTTCTTAACTATTATAAATTCCAATCTTAATGAATTTAATATTGTATGTTTGATAAATCTATTAAATCCACTCAATTGTTTACCATTCCAATCTAAATTCAATAACGTAATAATTTACGTTAGAATCCATTTTATATGCAGCAAATACCATTTGTTGACCTTAATATTCAAATTATAAATAGAATCTTGTTTTCTAAAGTTACATCAACAATGGTCAAATAAAAATCTGAATTAGCTTTAACCTTATTCTATGGTATTAACCATTGCAATAAATACAAATTAATGAATGGTCTTGACTCCTATATTTACTACTTTGGTTTCAATTAACATTTTATGGTGAATATGAATTTCAGTGTATAATTGAAACCTTTATATCTATTTTATTTCACTATTCTATAAGAAAAATTATCATTTGGTTCATACTTTTTACAAATAACTCCCATTTCTTCCAAATAATAATTACATAAACTATTAAATATTAAATCCATTAAATTGCAATAAATTCAATTGATTGCAATTGGTTTCCAAATAAATTTGGATTTTTATTTGGTTATACACAAATTTCTGTTATCACTTGCCTACAGAGTTATTATCACTTAAGATCTCATTGCATCCCCATTTTCCCACTATCAATTACTGATTTCTTTATTTTATTCTACACAAATTATTATAAATAAGATTTCCTTTGTTTTGCATCTTATTTATATTTACATTACTCAATCACCGATCCATCTCACTTTAACTGCAGTAAATTGGCGGATAAATTGAATAAATTCCAAAGTTTTAAATTAATAAGAAACAAGAATAGGTAACATACAATAGTCGTTAAATCTAAATTCTAGTTACCTAAATAGGCTTTTATTACTTGCAAATAAATATTACTATTTATTTTCATAGTACAAATCTCAATAATTATCCCATTTAATTTGCTTAGGCCATTTATAGTCCACTATACATATCTACATAAATGGGCAATTTATTCAATTTATTAAGTATCAAATTCTATTAAGCCCTGTTTATATTTACATGCATTCTTCTATTACTTTACAAAATGGAATAACTTTTAAACTCATACACTTAATAACAAAACCGTTATAAATCCAATAAATTCCAAATCGTAGTTTGTACATATTTTACACAACTATTTTGATTCCTCACAAAACGTTGAATTTATTAAATGACCATTAATTATAATTTAATTCCCTTAATAGAATCAATTGCTTATTATCATATATATTCTTTCTTTCCCATTTTAAATTCATTAACGTATTTACGCATCTCCATCTTTCAATTATTAATAATCAAACTGATTACAAACACTGTTTATATCAATTTCCATAAATTTGTTCAAACTATGCTTTTGTTTACATAATAATAAATTTTATGTTTCCATCAGTTTTCTTTTCCTTTCACTACAGCCATACAATATTACTATCTACACAATTTACATCTTTGTATTAATGAACACCATTAAAGTAAATATTTATATTAACTTTTACAAATTCAACTATACCAAATCTCTGCATTTTATTCTCAAACAAATTTGAAATTACATTAATTAAATTTATTAAATATCATAAATCTACGGATCGTTACAATCTCCCCCACTCAAAACTTTTCGTCCCCGAAAAGGAAAGAAGGGAGAAGGGAGAATAAAACCGGGCATCTTATTTCAAATATTAACTCATAAACAATATTTTACTGGATTAATTTCCTTTAATGAAATACATTTGTTTTATATAATCATTATATCCTTTAATACTTGAATTATTAAAGTTGGAAAATATTTTCACAAAATTCTAAGTCCAAAATTTACGGAAAATTTTGGCAGAGTCTCCTTTGTACGGAGGGACTCTGGAGAAAATATAATATCCAATTATACAAATATTTTACATATATATCCAAAATAAAATATCCACACGGGAAAAATATATAAAATAGCGCTTTAAACGTAATCCGAAAACGTACCTATTTGTCGGGCAATACGCTTATTATTTTTACGGACCAAAGCAGTAGCAGTGGCTTCCATCACCTGTATTTACTAATAAAATCTAAAAGGTTAAATATTTATTTTACAGTGAATGTTTAGGTGGATTCAATCATTCATATCCAATCAAATGCAACAACCATACAAACAGCACACCCACATACAACAAACAATCATTTAAATCAAACAACAATTAGTTGTTCGGGTTCAAATTCTGAAGTTGTACGAATGAAGAATAACTATCAAGTGCATCCGTTGCTCAACAGCCTAAGATGGAACAAAGGTAGATTATTTGTTCATCCAACAACTCCACAATTCCTTACCCAACAAACATACATCAACCAAACAATTCAAATCAACACCAAAATAGCTTATTATACACTTATTTCATAATTCAGTGTTTTGATTTCTTTCCCTCATTTATGAGGGATTTCTTTGTTTCTGACAAGTTTTATTTTCAAATTATCACAAAATTCATTATATTTGTATTTCCTTTTATTACTTAAGTTTCCTTTTATTACTTAAGTTTATAAATAAATTCTTATTAATAACAACAAATATTTTGAATATCTTCACTTCCTTACTCTTCACTTGTAAGATTTCCCTCAAATTCTTAATCTGCTAATATTTATTCTTATAAGTGGAAGTTTTTATTTATTCATCAACTATGAATTGCAGTCATTTCAATTTTTCCTACTTTCCATTATATTAGAATAGGGGAGATTAAACATACTTAAGTGAACAATCATATAATAAATTCTTATTTTGAATTTCATGTTATATACTCAGGTTCATATCATCTATTAATAATTCTTAACTTTATTTTCAATAAAATTTTAATTATCACTTAAGTTATACCATTTAATTTTTATTTATAACGGTAATTATTGAATACTTCATTATTTCCAAGATTCCTACTTGTAAAATATTCAATTCTAGTTTCTTATTTAACATTTCAACTTTTATATTTGGGTAAGTTATTCATGTTAAGGAAATGCAATTGAACTTATACAAGTTAAATCTCCAAATTAAATTCAATGTTAATCCATATTACCTTTCTCTCTCTTATGTATTCAATTTCTCTTTATAACTTTGCAATAATTCTCTTATTTAAATTAGAGGTTTCAATTCATTTATTACTTAACTTTTATTTCACTAACAAAATTTTAAACAATTAATTAACGGAAAAATTTAGAATTTAAATACCGGGTTAAAAATTCAATTTATTTCAAAATAATAGATAAATAAGTTCTTACAACTCAATATCTCTAATTAAAGTTAGAACAATAAAAGAAAATCTTTAGAAAATTTCAAAATAAATCTGCTGTAGAATTTACTACAGTGGCCTTTCCCCTTCGAAACTCGAAAATGAAAGTCGATGATGCGGCCGTCATCACCGAAATTATTTTCCAGCGACAGAGAGGAAAGTACAGAATTTATTTTCTTTCCAAAATCTTCTTTAACACAATTTTTCCCGAATTATACTAAATATTTACATAAGAAATTACTTATAAATCAAATCATTATCTTTCACAATTTTTTTTTTTTGAAAGCAAATTTTCAAAATCCCGGACTTAAGTTCTAAAATCTCCAAATTTGGTTTATTATAATTTCACTTAGCTTCAGTTTTTTTTTTATAAATATTTTACTTCCTAACACCCAATCTATAGCAACCAAATATATATATATCTTTATAAAATATTTTATATATAGAAAATATAATAGGCAAAATTATTTCATTCACCTATATTAAAAACAAATATTTTGTCGGTCTGTCCTATTAAGTGTTTAGAAATCTCTATTGATGACATAGCGTCCCATGCATCAACCGGAATTTATAAATACAAAGCGGAACAGATTAACACAATATTAAAATCTTTTTATCAATACTAACAAGTACGCTCTCTCATATATACACTCAGCGACTCCCATAGGATATTTCTACCCTATTAACAAAGAGTCAAACCCCACAAAGCCAAGGTTTATCGCTAAACCAAAGCTCTGATACCAACTGTAACATCCCGCCTTTTCGCACACTTTAAAACGACACACATGCCGATTCAAAGCATACGCAAGGGCGGATTGTTATGGGGGTAAATAAGAAAACAGAGAAGAAATAAAACAAAATAGAATCTCACAGCGGAAGGATAAAATATAATAATAAATATACAATTCAAAACAGTTTACAAAATAGTTATTTCACTTATACAATGAACATCAGAGTCACACATACCAATACAACAATGCAGCGGAATATAAAGAGTGTGTGGTGTAATACTATATATAAATAATGCTGAATCTTCGTCTTCGTCCTCCAAGCTAAATCTGCTATCCTGAAATGCTCGGACTGACCCGAGCGAATTTGGAAAGACAAAACACTCGAGTCAGACTAGAATATCTTATGTGAGTTAAATAAACAAAAATAAATATGAGTACAGTAACTCAAGAGATGCTCGGGATTTACATCTCCTAAGGATCCGTTAAACTATTTACTATGTAGTATATTGCGCTATTATAGTAGTGTCTATTTATAAAATAAACTTACTTTTTAATAGCGTTAAGGGGTTACCCATATAGCCCTTAACACGTAATAGTCCCAGTAGTCCATCCAATATCATAGTCCCTCCTGATCGGGAAGCCACTAGAGGATACCACACGGGCTACGGGAGAAAACCAAACTCGTACAAGGCGCGATAGGGTAGGTGACACGGCACAACTAGGCAATGCCAGGGTAGATATACCAATTACGCTTCCGGGCCGATGGTAACGCGAAGCCGCAGCAACCGCCCACCTCGAAACAACTCCCCAAATCAAAAAAATAGAAGTGGCCACTGAATCAATCCAAAGTCATAGTATAATATCGAAGAGGAGTGTCCGATCAGAGGAATGACCTCATTAACCCGTCGATCGCTCCTGTTTTAGCCACCTTATGCCAACTCACGGGAGTCGGGTCCACGTATTTACCTTACAGGAATCGTCGCCACCAACCTACTTCATTCTGGAATCTCCACCGCGTACACGGTTAGTCAAAGTGGTTTTCGGTATCGACAGAGAGTATGTCCATATCCGATCCCGGTCTCTTTGCCAACCCATCGTTATTATAACACCGCGGTTATTTAAAAATAGTTTATACTTTTAAACCAGAATATAATCCATTTCAAAACCATAATATTACGATATCATTCCAAAACCCAAAACCATATTTTACCACTTATCCCAAATATAATTCCTTTCCAATAATAAAAGACTTTAACTTCATAATATCTGAAAATCGAATATTTTCAAAGCATAATATTTTTGGAAATCCATAATTTCAAACCCTAACTTTTAAAACTCAAATGGTTTGGATATTCAACGGTATATGAATTTCAAGGGCTTAACTTTACTGTCACTTTGTAAAGAAATAAGTTATATGGCTTTATGGAAATATTTCTTTATCTAAAGTTAAGACCATAATTTAGATATCACTCTTAAGTTCCAAAACCATTTCAATTTCCATATATATAAATCCATTGGAGTATTAATATTCAAAAACTAAAATTGGAATATATTCTTTCAACAAATTAAATGTTTTATTATTTAGTTTGAATATTCACATAAATCCTTAAACAACTCCAATTTCTAGTAATAAAACATATGTATTTTTCGATTCCAATTTATATTAGAATATTTTTCCAATTCAAATTCATATTAGAATATTCATTTCAATTTTTTCTTGGGAAAAATCCAATTATAAATATCATATCTTAAATTTCCAAACTTAACATTTAAACATATGATATAAATTTATCCAACTCCATTTTCTAAATTTTCTTCCATTTTACTAAGGGAATTTATACACCTTTTTATTTCAAAATTTCCAACTTTTCATGTACATAAATACGGAAGAAAAATATTTATACAGTATAAAATTTAAGATTATTATAAACCGTATTCCATCCAAACCATAGAAATCACATTAAAATAGTTATATATAGACCGCGGTGCCTGTATAAAATTTTCTATCCTATGGTCAAGTGATACGGATATTTATCATTTCAATCCGCAATTTAAAAATAAAACTTTGCGGTTTTATCATTTCAAACCACAATCCCGAAAAATGAAATATGCATGATAAATTTGCAAATTTAATGATATGCAATAAACATTCATTCATCAACAACATCCATCATCCAATCGCAACCATCAACCAATTTCAATCAATAACAGTATATATCTATGAACATATACAACAGGTAATAACTGTCAGTTTTTTTCCAAATTAAATTTATCAACTATTTATCTAACAGTTTACTCAATAATAATTTACATAACTGTTAACTAGCAGTTCTTATGCAAACAATAATTTCTAACAGCCAATTAATATGCAATCAATCAATTTAAATTAACAGCTAAATTCAAAAAATGCAATTCAACAGATATGGATGAAATAACATGCCCAAAAGCTCATAAATAAATTTCTATTCATTTCTAAAATTTATTTAACAAACATAAAAGCTTCTAGTAATCGTGAGTGGGTTAAAACACTCACCTTTGGAATTTAAATTGAATTTAAATTCAATTTAAACTCAAAATTTTGACAGTCTCCAAATCTGTCCAAACCTGCGTCATCAGATCCGAAATTTAAAAACGAACCTAACAAAAAAAATCTCGTTTGAATCGGAGTCCGTATGCGAAAGTTATATGATTAAACGCTGTTGGAAAACGAAATTAAATAAAACAAAGAACAAAACAAACCAACAAACTCCAATGCCACATCACCAGAGGTCTGCCCTCCTTCCTAATACGCGCGTCTCCCTGTAGCCATGCACAGCACAGCCTTGAACCCATGCACGCGTCGTTTGACCAACGTTTCCACCTCCTACACGACACCAGACCACCACCAACACATCCTATTCTCCTCCCCTCGCCGAGCGCCACGCCTCCCCCATGGTCCGGTCGCCCATCTCGCCGTGCGCCGCCACCTGGGTGTTAGGGTCTTCGAACCCTAACTCACTGATTTTGGCCGCCTCGTCCCACCATACAACCTCCAACCACCTTTGAACGAACCCTATCGTCGAGTGCTACAATACCCAGAACCAATTTCGTCGATTTCGGCTTAAATCGAAAACCCCCAATTTCAAGCTTAGGGTTTCGAATATTGCTGCTTTGACCGAGTTTTCTGTCTGAACTAAAGGTCGATAGCAGAAACAAACATCACCCGTAGATTTGTATCGATGAAGACTACAACATATATTTTTTCGGGAATTTTCTGAATTTTTTTTTTTTTTTTTTTTTTTTTTTTGAGTTTTGGCTTTAGATTTGAACTGGAGAGGAGAAAGGGATGAAGAAAATGTACGTATATCCAATTGACAGAAGAAAGGAGGCTAGGGTTTATCACGGTATACTTATAGATGGGCTAGAGGTAGGGTAGATAGACTATAGGATGAACGTAGGCAACAAACTATGGCCCAAAAAGCCCGCTATGCCTCCGGAACCGAATTTGTTAAAACTATATATCCAAATAGGTATTTTGAAATATTCTGAACGCGATGGAAAAATTTTCCCGTCCAAATTTGGTCGTATGAAGAAGTTATGCTGAAAACAAGATTTCCAAATTGATTTCAAATTGATTTTAATAAAATTGATTTCAAGGCGTTTATCGTCCGTACGATCAAACGACAAGTCCGATCGATACGAAATTTGAAATCCTATAATAATTCACCGATACGGATCCGATGAAACTGGTTTCGTCGAAATCCGAGTCCGTGACAAAAATGGCTATTTTTAATATTATTAAATCAATTAAATAAATCATAAAAAATCAATTTTTATGTTTCAATTTCTAATATTGGCTGGATTCATTACTTATATAATTCAATCAATCTTAATTGATTTAACAAGCTTGGATGTGAATTAAAATCCATAAATATATCAGTTTGCAGTGTTAATATCTGCACTTTCTTATTATCTGGAAATTATAAATTATATTCTAAAACTCAATTATTACATCTTATACCTTTATACTCTTAACTTAAATCTAACTAAATAAATAATTGGATTTCCATCTCAACTTGAATCCAATTAGATAAATAGATTTGATTTCCCTTTCAACTCATTTTTACTTGTAATTAACCCTTTTTTTTTTACCATAATTATATTTCAAATTGTCAATAAACTTTTATTCCCATTTATTTGCCTTAATTTAATTTAAGGCAATCCTAAATTAATATCTATTGCAATGATTGCAAACATCATTCCCTTATTTTCTTAACTATTATAAATTCCAATCTTAATGAATTTAATATTGTATGTTTGATAAATCTATTAAATCCACTCAATTGTTTACCATTCCAATCTAAATTCAATAACGTAATAATTTACGTTAGAATCCATTTTATATGCAGCAAATACCATTTGTTGACCTTAATATTCAAATTATAAATAGAATCTTGTTTTCTAAAGTTACATCAACAATGGTCAAATAAAAATCTGAATTAGCTTTAACCTTATTCTATGGTATTAACCATTGCAATAAATACAAATTAATGAATGGTCTTGACTCCTATATTTACTACTTTGGTTTCAATTAACATTTTATGGTGAATATGAATTTCAGTGTATAATTGAAACCTTTATATCTATTTTATTTCACTATTCTATAAGAAAAATTATCATTTGGTTCATACTTTTTACAAATAACTCCCATTTCTTCCAAATAATAATTACATAAACTATTAAATATTAAATCCATTAAATTGCAATAAATTCAATTGATTGCAATTGGTTTCCAAATAAATTTGGATTTTTATTTGGTTATACACAAATTTCTGTTATCACTTGCCTACAGAGTTATTATCACTTAAGATCTCATTGCATCCCCATTTTCCCACTATCAATTACTGATTTCTTTATTTTATTCTACACAAATTATTATAAATAAGATTTCCTTTGTTTTGCATCTTATTTATATTTACATTACTCAATCACCGATCCATCTCACTTTAACTGCAGTAAATTGGCGGATAAATTGAATAAATTCCAAAGTTTTAAATTAATAAGAAACAAGAATAGGTAACATACAATAGTCGTTAAATCTAAATTCTAGTTACCTAAATAGGCTTTTATTACTTGCAAATAAATATTACTATTTATTTTCATAGTACAAATCTCAATAATTATCCCATTTAATTTGCTTAGGCCATTTATAGTCCACTATACATATCTACATAAATGGGCAATTTATTCAATTTATTAAGTATCAAATTCTATTAAGCCCTGTTTATATTTACATGCATTCTTCTATTACTTTACAAAATGGAATAACTTTTAAACTCATACACTTAATAACAAAACCGTTATAAATCCAATAAATTCCAAATCGTAGTTTGTACATATTTTACACAACTATTTTGATTCCTCACAAAACGTTGAATTTATTAAATGACCATTAATTATAATTTAATTCCCTTAATAGAATCAATTGCTTATTATCATATATATTCTTTCTTTCCCATTTTAAATTCATTAACGTATTTACGCATCTCCATCTTTCAATTATTAATAATCAAACTGATTACAAACACTGTTTATATCAATTTCCATAAATTTGTTCAAACTATGCTTTTGTTTACATAATAATAAATTTTATGTTTCCATCAGTTTTCTTTTCCTTTCACTACAGCCATACAATATTACTATCTACACAATTTACATCTTTGTATTAATGAACACCATTAAAGTAAATATTTATATTAACTTTTACAAATTCAACTATACCAAATCTCTGCATTTTATTCTCAAACAAATTTGAAATTACATTAATTAAATTTATTAAATATCATAAATCTACGGATCGTTACACCGAGCCATGTTGACACCTAGGCTGAGCCTAGTGTGGTGAGGTCAAGCCCATTTGATCATGTGACAAGCTTATGTTGTCGTGTGCAAGTCTTTTGCTTCTAAGGTTTGGTCATCTCTCTTGTTCTGCAACTGTTCTGCAAACTAAAGTTGTTGATTATATTTTTATGTCGATATCTATATTTGTGCTTATGTATGTTATATTTTGTGTTGTTTACAAGGATCTCCATCAATTCAAATCAAATCGTGCTTGTCGTGCCTTTGGAATCGCTGTTGTGTGTGTTGTTTGTCTCTAGCTTCGTAAAAGGTGAGTCTTTCTCACTCTGACATTTATACTTATGAAATAGTGAATTGATGACAAGTGTTTAGTAATATAAAATGTTATGCAAGTTAATGATGATCATATGATATGCTATGCCATGTTATTACCATGTTAAAATTGTTAATTATCACTTGACATGTGATATATGACATTATATTGTGACACTGACATTGTTTATATTGTTTATGCATATATTCACACTACAAGTTCCCTGTTAGAATAGAATCACTATGGGTTGAAATGATACATACCCAAACGGACTTTAGATTAGGGAAAAATCGTTATGGGCTGAAATGATAGGCCTGAGCGATTTTTATTGTATTTTATTTGACTTGGGATTGCGGGTTTGAAATGATAGAACCCGGGTTTTCTTTGTAAACTGCGGATTGAAATGATATATATCCGTATCACTTGACCTAGGTTAGAAAATTATATACAGACCCCATGGTATATTTTTTATATTTATTAAAATATGTATTTTTAAAAGTATGAAATTTTGATTTAAAAATATATATTTTATGGTTTTAAGAAAATTAAATATTAAGTCTTGAAATTGTGAATTTGAGTACGTAAATGTGAAATAATTGAGATTTTAGACTTTAAATTTTATTTTAAAATGTAAATAAATAATGGAAATTAAATTTAAAGTTTTAAAATTATATATGAAGTAAAATTTTAAGTTTTATTTAATTTATATGTTAATAAACAGTGAATTTTGACTTAATAAATGAATGGAGTTTTTAAATTGAATATTTGATCTAAAAATTTTGTTGTGTTAAATCATATGTTAAAATGATTTTTAAATGTGAAATTTTGAAGTCTAGAAATATGATTTTTAAGTTATAATAAAAATTTGGAGTTTTTTTTTTTGAAAAGCTAAAATGAAATCTGGAATTCATAGAATTTTCAAAATGTTGTAGTCTTTTGACAACATTTTTAAATGCTATTGTTTTGAATCTAACAATGTTTGAAATAACTAAATATCTATTACGACATTTTATAAATGCCGTTATTCTTGAACTAAACCATTTTTGGCAGCTATAAGCTACGATAGCACTTTATAAATGCTGTCGTTGCCATAATTTGACAATGTTTGAAATGTTATAGTTTTTAACACTGTTTGAGTTATATTTTAAAGTGTTAAATGATTTAAATTTTGGAAATTGATTAATTGTGAAATTTAAGAAGTTTTGAATATATTTTAATATTTAAATTTGAATTTTTAAGGAATTTAAATTTGAATTTGAATTTAAGTAAGGCTTACTTAGTTATGTGTTAAATGGAATGAAATGTAATGAGATAAATGGATTTTTGAATGGAATTTTTAATGTATTTTGTAATGATAATTGAAATAACAATGAATGACTTATTTGATTTAAAAATGATATTTAAATTTCAGTATTTGAATTTGAATTCAAATAATGATTTGATAATAAGGTTTGGAAATGATTTGATCTTTATTTTGATAAAGAATATGAATTAGAATGATATGTACTTTTGATAAATGAATATTTGAAGTTTATATTGGTTTGAAAGGATATTTAGTTTAATTTTAAATTGAGTTTATTTAAATAATATTGGATTTATGAAATGAATATTTCAAAACTAAGTAATAATGAAACTAGATTTGAGATATATGAAATTATAAAATTTAGTTTTGAAATGCGGGATATTAAAGCTTTGAAATTTATTAAAAATTGAATAGTTTAATTTGTGGATCAAATCTATATTTGAAAATGATATGATTTGAAATGGTTATTGGGAAATTTAATTGAAACTGATGGTTTGAATTGAATTAAGTTGGAAATTGAAAATTTGGGATTCATTGAATGAATTGTAAAATGTAAAGAATTAAATGAATATCCCATGATTTCAAATGTATGATTTTGAAATGTTATGATTTTCAAAGTGTAATTGTTTCAAGTATTTTGGTTTCGAAAGAGTTATACTTTGAAAATATTATGATTTTGAAATGAATATATGTTTGAAATGTTTTGGTTTTGAAGTATAAACTATTTTGATTGAATAAATAGTTTTGAAATAAAAATGGTTTTGGTTTCGAAGTATAAACTATTTTGAAAGAAATATAGTTTGAAATGAAATGATTTGATCTTTTTGAAGTATAAACTATTTTGAAATAACCACGGCGTTATAATAACGTTTGGTTGTTAAAGAGACCGGGATCGGAAGTTGTCATACTCTCTGCCAACTCCGAAAACCACTTTAACAATCGTGTACGCGGTGGAGATTCCAGAATGAAGTAGGATGGTGGCGACGTTCTTGAGGTATATTACGTGGACCCAACTCCCGTGAGTTGGCATAAGGTGGCTAAAACAGGAGCGATCTCGGGCCAAGTGAGGTTATTCCTCCGATCGGACACATTCCTTCGATACTATACTCTTACTGGTGATTGATTAGATGGCCATCCTCCGATTTTGATATGGGAGTGTGTTCCGAGGTGGGCGTATGTGGCTGCTGCGTTACCACCAGCCCGTGTGCGTAATTGGTATATCTACCCTGGCATTGCCTTGTGTGCCGTGTCACCTACCATACCGAGCCTTTACTACGAGTTTGTTTTTCTCCCGTAGCCCGTGTGGTATCCTCTGACAGTCACCCGGAGTGGAGATGGCATGATATTGGACGGACTACTGGGACTATTATGTGTGAAGGGTGATATGGGTAGCCCGGAACGCTATTTAAAAGTATGTTTATTTTACTGTAGACATTATTATAATAGCGCAATATTACTACATAGTAAATAGTTTAACGGATCCTTAAAGGATGGGCGATCCCAAGCATTTTTTAAGTTACTGGTGCATTTTTTGTTACTGTTCACTTGAGGTGATTTACAGTTCATAAGTATTTATGTCCTGACTCGAGTGTTTTGTGTTTTGCTTTACGCTCGAGTCAGATTGAGTGATTCAGCATTCAAGACTCACCTTTGGAGTTGGAGCTTCGCTTGAAGATCCAGCCATCTATTTGTTTTCAGTATCCAGTGTTTCCAGTGATGTATTTTGATTTGTACTTGATGTATCTTGTTACTATTCTATTGTATTTTGTTTAACTCTGATGTATCTTATTTTTATATAGTAGCTTCATGAACTACTATTTCTTTTAAATTCCGCTGCATTATTAAATACTCTGTGTCTGTGATCTGTGATTATGTATTTACTGTATATTCTGAGATTTGCGAAATTTTATTTACAACGCGGTATTTTAAGCAATTCAAGTCCGACATGTGCGGATACGAATGGTTGAAAATATCGGGTCGTTACAATAGTGGCTCGCGCGACGATAGAAAGTTCGATTTGTGTGGTTGGTCTTGGAAGTAGAGGCGGCGAAGGTGACGAAGTCTGATGCGGTTGCGTGAGTGTCGATGGTGGGTGTGAGGCGTCTCAGCTTAAGGTTGTTCGGTAAGATGATCTCATTAGTATTATATCTTGAATTTCTTATAATCTATAATTGATAAGTTGCAGTGAGGCCTACTCGTATATAGGTGTATATATTTTGGAACTTACAGTTTTTGGTAAACTGGAAATTAGGTTTTATATAGGATAGATTATTTTGAGCTTGAGAAAAAAATATAATATATAGAAGAGAATTTTATATCAGTAAGGTATATAAATATTTTTAAAAAAAAAATGCCGTCTTCTTATTTGAAAATAGTAAGCTTAGGTTGTTGACTACCAAAACAGTAGATTTTTAAATGTTTCTTAAGTTCAAACAGTTTTGTCTAACGAATAAATATATTTGCACCCATTAGAAAATTTATAGCTTGGTCCGAAAATAAAAATAAACTAAGTTGGTTTAACCGTCATTTAAAACAATTAATTAAAATTATTAAAAGGGTGACTGATTTTAGATTACATCGAATATTTATAACTGGAGTACCGAATTTATAAGATGAAAATAAAATTCACACACATATATTTTATGAAAAAGGAAATTTAGTTTAAATCAAATAATTTGTTAATTTAAAAATATTAAATGGTAGTTGATTATTCATTCGGTTCGAATGCTAATAAAATCATATAAATTGTTATACAAGGTCTGAAAAAAGGAAGGAGACTAATTAGTGTAATTAACTTATATTAATTATTTTTAAACAAAGGGATTTATATAGGAAAATTATTAGTTAAATTAAAATTAATAAATAGTAATGGATTATCTGATTATCTCAGATATTAATAAATTATATAATGTTGTTCAAGGTCTAAAATTTGGTGGAGTTGGCGAGATGGAAATGGATTGCCAAACAAAAATCAAAGGTGAGTTAATCTCACTCATCTTGTTTAATTTAAATTTAAAAAGTTAAATTAAAATATTTGGTTGAATGTTTGCATTGATTGGATGTGCTATATAATATATAGTAGTATATATATCAATATATATATGTTGGCATATGTATATATTGGAGTTGTTGATTTCCCGCATGTTATAGCGGATGAGACCCTATGCGCCGCATAATAGCGGATGATATTATATTTAATTCCATATACCGCGATATTCCACCTTGAAGTGGAATTGGTATTTTATATTGTGCTAACGTCTATAGATGCAGGGAAAACAGGTTGGAGGGATCCAACTGGATTCCTCAAAATTTTTTGGCTTATTTAATACTCAGTGATTATGAATAATTGAAATCCTGTGATGACTTTATATTGGATGTTATGAATGGATCGAATATTTCAGTATAATGAGTATTTAAAATCTATAGACTTTGATTTTTGGAAAGCAATAAAAGAGTAAAATTTTAAGTGAAATAATTCAAGTGAATTGGAATAAATTTAATAATGGAATTGAAAATAAAATAAAAAGTGATTCAGAACTTTAATAAATATGGAATAAGGGAATTTTGGATCGATAAGAAAATATAATTTCAAACTAAGGTGATATCATTTAGAGAATAGAGAATCTATATTTAAATTTAAGGAAATTTAGTTAAAGGAAAGGAAGAAATTTTAGAAATATGAAATTGGTATTTTTTAGTTTAAAGGATTTTAAAACGTATTTAAGAAATTTAATCAGAAAGTTAATGAATCTTGAAATGAATGAAGTAAGGGAATTTATTTTAAAATAAAGAAAAATTGAAATCAATTGTAAATTGATTTAAGTGTTGGGTTTGAAATTTAAAGGGAAGTGAGATTTTGAATTTTATAAACTGGGTTTATAAAGTGAAATAAAATATCAGTGGATATTTTAAATATAAATTCAAGGTGGGAATTTATAAAGGAATGTAAATTGGGTTAAAAATAAAAAGTGATTTATTTTTAAGTTATGGAAGAGGGGTGTATCTCCCTGGACAGCCAAGTGCGTTTTCAAGCAATTTTAAATATGGTTAAAAGTTCTAAACGTTGTTTTACAGACATGATTTAGAAAATTCACTATTTCTAAATGTTTACATTCGAAAATAAATATGTTTCAAAACTATTATAGTAGTGATTTTAAATGACTTGATATTTGTTTAAAGATAAAAATCTAGTTTTTATGTTATAAAAGTAGCCCCATTTATTTAATATTCTTAAAGTATATATTTTAATACAGTGTTAAAGTAGATTTAAAATTTAAAGTTATGAAGTATATTTTATAATAAAGTGCTTTTAAATTATTTTAAAATCTAAAAGTATTTTGTACTTGGTGTTTCAGTGGAAATAAATATTAGGAAATTATTCCAGGAAGGAATATGGTTTGAGAACTGATTTCAAAAGGGTTAAAATTGGGAAATTTATCTTGCGAAGATATTTAAGATAAATAATTTGGAAGAAATTATTTATTGTTGATGGATGCTTATGAATATTAATTGATAGTTAAATCACCGACTATCAATATTGGACAAATGCGATGATCGTTTCGAAGAGACCGGGATCGGGATTTATTTCCCGAAAACCACTTTGATCCGGTTTGTACGTTGCGTGAACGTGTTCGGAGTCGAAGATGGAGCAGTGAAGTGCAAGGGCTAGTCGCTACTAATCCTGAGGGTATTTCCAAAATGGATGTAGTAGGAATAGTGCCTTCAGTTCCGTTCGAACCCGAGACGGACTTGTATGGACGAATGCTTTCGAAAACATCGTCAGGTGGACGATGGGCATTCTAAGGGATATGTTCTAAAAAGGTATCGTTTTAGCCTCGAGCCTCATCAACCGGGAATGGCTGAAAATCAGGGGATATGCAGCAAGGCTTCGTAGGTAGCCCCCGCTGGAGAGTAATGTCATCCCTATCTTGATGTCCCTTTTTATTTCGGCTTAGTGGTGCGGTTGCTGATCCCAACCGTGGGGTGATCTTATTCGGAACTGTCCAGTAAGGGATGGGTCCGGCCTTGTGTTGCAGGGGATCGGGAGTGGTCCTCGGTACGGTGATCTAGGCCCCGTACTGTGACAGGTGGTACCCCAGTGCCTAGTCATTAGTTGGAAATCCATTTTCCCTACTTGCCTTGTACGAGTTTTGTTTGTATTACCCACTTTGTGGCTAGTAGCTGGAATTTAATAGATGTAACAATTTCAGCTATTTGAATAAATATTTGTAAATAGACACTATTATAATATCAGAGGATTTGTATAAATAGTGATTTAGCTATCGTAAGATAAAAACCCGACATGTTTATTTGTGGCGTGGTCTTACAAGATGCTTTTGCTTTTCAAAGGATTTTTGAAACTTTAATAATCAACTTGAGTGTGATTTTCTCACGCTGGTATTCCAGACTGACTCGGGTGTTATTTAACTATAATGCTCAGGTAAGACCGAGTATTATAGGATATAAGATATGATGCTGTGGAGCTCAGGAGACGAGCTGGATGACGATACGTACATTCGTACTTGTTTATATATATTCCGATGTGTTGAGTTGTTGTGTATCCAGTTGTATGTTATTGATGTTGAGCCTTGATTGATGTACCCTGATGATGTATATATATATGAAACATATATAGTTTCCTTTTGTGTAAAGATCTGTTATTATATATTATATTTTAGTCCGCTGCGATGGTTAGATTCTGATTTGGTATTCTGTTTTCTCTTCTTCTACCTCTTCTTCTTTAATTAAAATGGTTCGCATTTCTGTTCAACTTGAGTTAATTGATGTAGAATAGTGTCGACTCAAGGGGTACGGATTTGCGGGTCGTTACAATAATTGTAAAATATGCGGGTTGTTACATCACCTAACTATTGTGAGTCCATTAGTTCCTGAGTAGAAGGGAAAGCTGTAGGTATAAGCCACTTTTAATATCTTGCTTATTAATTTAATCCAAGATCTAAGTTTATTAAAATACTTTATTTTCTTATCAACTTAATTTTAGTCTTAAAAATAAGCCTTTTCTGTTCTTTCTACTTAATTATTACCTATTTTATAACTTTAACAGCATTTGTCTCTTTTATTCTTTTTTATAATCTATATATTGTATATACAATTGCAAGTGTCTCTTTTCTATTATAGTCTGCCGTCTTTTATTATGACACTGAATTCTTTTTAATTCACTTATGTTATATCACAATCTTGGCTTGGGACTACGTTCGACTATCACAAATTTTACTTATCATAATAACTGCTTTACTTTTATACTATTATCTGCGTAGTAAATGCAAATCTAGTTACATTCCTGCCTACAGCTTCTAGACTTGTCTAATAAGTAGCTTGACTTCTTCCATAATTCGTTTAACGACCCAGAATTTTTAGTAATTAAAATTTGAATATTTAATTTATTTTAAATATTAATAAGTGAAATTTATAAGTCAAATAAATTTTTATTTTGAATTATTGGATTTAATTGGATGATTAAATCGATAATTTAATATGTTAAATTATGGAAATAATTGAAAATTGAGTTAAATATGATTGAAAATGATTTGTAAAATTTTATTTTATCATATGGGAGTTAGAACGATATTTTAGAACTTTTAAAATCGAATTAAAAGTTTATTTGTGAAAATTGAATATTTTAATATTAAAATCGACTAGTGAAAATAGTCAATTTTTGAACAGTCTCAGAATTGAACGAAACCAGTTCCATTGGATCCGTAATAGTTAGTTATTACCGGATTTCAATTTTCGTGTCAATCGGAGTTATCGTTTGATCGTGGCAGCTCGAAACGCATCGAATTGTTTTTAATATTAATTTGGCGAGTTAAAATAGCCATTTTTCAAAAAGTCTCGGATTTCGACGAAACCAGTTTCATCGGATCCGTAATGTTATATTATTGTAAGGTTTCAAATTTCGTATCAATTGGATTTACCGTTTGTCTTGCACAAATTAAAACGCCTAGAAATCGATTTAAATCGGTTTAATTTAAATTGAGCGTTTATAGCCATAACTCGCACAGATGTCCGAATTAGCTTCCGAAACCTGTTCCATTGTGTCCGGAACGTGGGATAAACTCTAGGAACGTCAGTTTCGGCGCGTAAATCGGAGTTTGGAAAATCGGAATGAATAGTGTTCGATTTTTCTCTATAAATAGCCCACCCCTCTTTAGAAAAAAAAAATATACAAAACCTAACCCTAATTTGCTAGCCGCCGCCAGTGAAGAAATGGAAGGCCGAAATTCTCTTGCCTTCTTCTCCAATTATTTCAAAATCTATCAACGATTACAACAAACTTCCTAAACGAATATTGTAGAGCATGAAGAGATCTACAACTTCAACGGTGGAGATGTGATTTGGAGCTGTATTTTGGGAGATAATGGCCTGCGTTCGTGCTAACTTGCGCACGCGTTTTAAGGTGATTTAGGCGAACGAGCTTCCTATGGTTGGGGCCGAAAGTAGCTTGTGGTGAGGGCTTCGTCATGGAGCAATTTGATCGAGTTCACGTGCGATGTGGAGGCCGAAAAATTAAACCCTAGTTGTGCAAAATGGGTTCAGTTGTATTCGGGGTTGCCTAGACGCATACGTGATGATGGGGAAGAATATCTCGTGCGGCTATGATGAAGGTGGGGGGATCCAAGGGTCCAGATGATATAGGGTATAAATAAATAAAGGAATTGTGAATTTAATTATAATTTAAATCGTGTACAAACTTGTAAAATACATAACTTTTTCATACGAGGTCGAAAAAATGCAAACTCAGTTGCGTTGGAAACGTATGGACGAGCACTACGCGATGAAATTGGATTGGAGACGTTTGGAGTTAGTGAGAATTTTGGGTAAAATTAAAACGCGCGTTTAATTTTATTCGAAATAAATCGCTAAAACGAACTTGAAATCAAGGTGAGAACTTCTCACTCAATCGAATCAGTTTCGATTTTATTTTAAATAGTTAGATTTAAAATATTTGAATGCATGTTTGAATGATGATTGATATCTATTGATTGTTAAAATAGACATTATACGCCGTTAGTAAGCGGATGTTATTTATTAAAAACATATACCGCGAATATTTCATAAACAGTGAAATTGGTATTATATATAATAGCAATATATATATATATATATATTGGCATATGTATATATTGGAGTTATTGATTTCCCGCATTTTTTTTAGCGGATGAGACCCTATTGCGCCGTCTATTAAGCAGATAATATTTTAAATCCCATATACCGCGATAATTTCGTACTGGAGCGGAATTGGTATTGTGCTAATGTTTGTGGATGCAGGAAAACAGGTTGGAGGGATCCAACTGGATTCCTCAACAGTATTTATTTGATTATGGATATTTTGATATTCGTTGATTATCACATACGATATGTGATATCGTTGTTGTCGTGATTGACTATTTGGTATGTAGCATCATTGGACCAAATTTGGAATTTTAAAATGATTTTTAAAGTGATTTTTGAAAGAAAACGTTTATAAAATATTTTTGGAATTGATCCATTTTAAATAAATAAACGTGGAATTTTTAATGTTATAAAAATCATGATTTTTAAGAAATATAGTTAAAAACTGATTTTTGAGAATATGATGCTAATGATTTTATAAAATGATTAAATCAGGATTTTTGAATTTATTATAAAAAGTTGAAATATAGGATTTATAAAATTTGATTATTTTATAAATCAAAAGGATGAAATTATAAAGGAGATTAAAGATGTTTTAAAAGAATGATATAAATTGATTTATATAAAGGATTTATAAATTGATATTTATAAATTAAAACATTTGAAAGTTTTTATAAGTGTTAGAATGAACTGTGAATGAATTTCATAAATAGAAATGAAATTTATAGAATTATAAACGGTGAAGTTATAAATGGAATTTTATAAACAGTAGGTTTATAAAATTTATAAAGTTATTGAAAGAATAAATTTTGGATAAATAAACAATCTTATAAGTTATAAGATTTATAATTTGGGAAGCTAAAAGAACGATTTTTGTAAAATAATTGTTTTATAAGTGTTTAACTTATAATGTGAACTTTTGTTTTATAATTGAGTTATAAATCGAATAGGTTAATAAAGGAATTTATAAAGGAAGTAGTTACGAAATAAATAGAAATGGAATTTATAAACGTTGTTTTATAAATTCGAAATGACTTATTTTAATAAGTAAATTGTTGAAACCTATTAATGGAGTTATATTCACGTTTTTAACCATGAATAATCCTTTAAAATAAAATGAATAAAAGGATGAAATGTGTTAACGTAGTATATTCACGTTTTTGAATAGTGAATAATATGTTAAAGAAATTGTTTTGAATGAGATGTTTAAATTGAATTAAAACGATCTAACGATGTTTTATAATGTGTTGAGATTCGAAACCATAGATTTCAACATTTATTGTTGAAATAGACGTTTTCGAGAAATAAAAGGAAATAGTGGACTATAACACTGTTGTTATAGTAAATGATTTCCGAAAGGAAATGTTTTGTATAGTATTGGGATTTATATATCTATTTTAATTTCGAATCCCTATACTAGTGATTTTGGGTTGTCGTAACGATGTTTTACGCAACATTTGTTTTGGCCCAAATAAATATGTTAAAGAGAATGATTTCCTTAAAGAATGAAATATATACTTAATTTCGATTTAAAGTATATTGAATATTTTCTAAGTGTTGAAAATAAATAAAATCTGTGAATTACTTATGAATAAATAAGTATGGAAATGTTTTCCAATATAAAGTGAATATTTTGAGAATTTATCTTTTTGAAGATAAATTGAAATGAATAATTGAAATCATATATGCATGGATATTGTGAAATATAAATTCACTATGGAATTTATAAAAGGAAGTGGAACTTGTTTAAAAATAAATATTGATTTATTTTTGAAGTGTGAAATTATATATCTAGTAAAGATATTTTGGAAAATAAATAATTTGGAAAATTATTTGGAATCTGGTGATGTGTGCATATCCATTGATAGTTCAATAACCGACTATCAATATTTCCCTTTGAATGGGTAATTGATGTGATGTGTTTGAATTTGAATGTCACACTTATTTTTGAATAAGCGCTCACTATTCGGGTTAACCGGGAAAGGACCATGGGGTCGTATAACCCATTCCGAATAGGTGATACGTCGTTGTGAATTGCATTGATGACCGGTGTTGAAGACCGAGTATTTTTGAAAGCGATAGGATGACCTATCGATTGTCTCTGCACTGGATAGCTCCTGGTATAGAGATCTCCTAAGTGATGGGAAATTCGATCGGGATTGTGAATACCCGGATTTCAAGGGCTTCGTAAGAAGTGCCTTCGGTTTTGTTCGAGCCCGGAACAGACTTGTATGGATTGTATGTCTGACATTACAAGTTGAGATATAAAGCCGATTTCTTTCAAATATATTTCTGTTGGTGGTGGAGAATTTATTCTTTTAGCTTAACACCCTTCTCTGAGACGTACGAGCTCAGAGGTTATGTAGTTGAATGTTATCAGTGATATATTCCCAATTTGGTAATGTGACATGCTGAGTGTAGCTGTAAATGATCATTGTGTTGATTATTTGTGATAGGATCGTTTATTTGATCGTCTATCTTTGTGATCATTTCTATGATCATTTGTTGACCCAAAGCATGGCTTTTGTATAAAGTATTTTTTTGTGGACGTGACTTCGTCGAGCCTCACACCTCGTGAATGGTCAAAACAGGAAAGATGCGGCAAGGTTATGAGGGGTAGCGCCCTTTAGGATGTGTGCATTTCCTTCTGGAAAAGGGTGGTATCATGGTATGGAGCCCAGATACTTACTCATGTTGAAAACACTTTATGATTGTGTGAATTGATTACGAGCGCTCGGTGAAAGGTCCCAAAGGACCGGGGGATGGCATATTCGGTCAGTTGTTACTCAGTTAGGGGTAACCCGGCCTTGTGTTGGTAGAGATCCGGTTTGGTTCTCGGGGATGTCCATCCAGAGGCATTCTCATGTGGCAATGGGAAGTTCCTTGGCCTGATCATTCGTTGGAAATCCAAAGAAACACTACGAGACTTGTACGGTTTTAGTTGTATAACCTGCTATGGAATGTGGCGGTAACCTGCTATTGAACATAGTTAGCTATAGTAGGCATAGTTCGAAATGTCTATGTTGGCTAAGATTTATATTCTACTTTCGAAATGAATTTTTTTCCTACACTATACACTAATAATAATATGAAATGTCTCTTTTGAATGCGTATCAAGCATCTTTGACTATCATAAGGAGAAATCTCCTCCGATTCTGCGTTTGCATTGTGTGTGTGTGCGGGAGGCCTTATGGTAGTCTCATTTTTTAAAAAGCATTGCGAATTGACTTAAAAATATTCCTCTATTTTGATTTTAAAGATAAATAAACTGTTTTGAGTTTTCACACCAGTCACATGACTGACTCGGAGTTTATTGTTTTCCTTCCTAAACTCTGGGTGCCCACCAATTTCCACACGGGCAGTCAAGAGTTAGGTTTATCAGGATATTCTGGATATTCTGGAGTTGCTGGAGGCAAGCTGGATGGCATGGCGTATTACTTATATAGTATTTCTTTTTCCGCTGCACTGTTTGTTGTTGTTGTTGTACACTCTAATATTATGATGTAATTAAAATGTATAAAATGTAATAACTGATATGGTTCTTTGTTTAAAGATTATTCATTTATTATTATATGTTGTTCCGCTGCGAATTGTGAGATTCTGATGTTGTTCTGTTGTTTTCTGTTCCGTTCTATTCTCTTTTCTTTCTATTTTAAAATGATCTATTTTCTTTCTGTTCTATTTTCCATTTTCTTTTCTCTATGTTCTCTATTCTCCTTTTTCTTCTATTTTAAAAATCTCTATTCTCCTATTTTCTTTCCTCTCCATCTTCTATCTTTTTTCTCTTCTCTTTTCTTAAATTCTTTTTCTTAAACCATAACATTTCGGGTTTTTGGCCTTCGATTTCTCGACAGTCGATAAAGTGAGTGTCGATGTTGAATTTTCGAAAGTCGAAAATTTCCGGGGCATTACAGTTTAATTCTTCACTTTAACTTCTTATATTCTACGAAGTAGTTCTATTCTATTTGATTGGTTACAAAAATGATACTAAAAAATCTATTTCCATATTTTAATACTACATAATGCTATAAACAATAATCTGTAATTGCAAGATATTTCTTTTATTGTTGCTTTACTTTTTGAATAGCGTAAAATGGAGTAGTTTTCCTATTTTACACTAATTCCCTTTTTTTTATTTTATTCTTGCAATTACGTTTATCGTTATCTTTTAAATATTAAACTACAGAAATGTATTCTCTTTTCTAAACCAACCAATTAATCTATCACTAACTTCCCCATCAAGTTATAAAATTTTCCCTTTTAATTTTATTTTTCCCTGTTTTAGTATAATTACTTGCAAATTTTTATCTTTCTCTTTTTAATTCAGCTTTCCTTATTTTACATCTAATTTATGTAAATTTAGCATTCTTCAATTTAGTCCGTAATTTCGAATTATTTTCTATACTATTTTGTTCACATAAAAAGAAATAAAAAGAAGCTAGCATTTATAGGCTATATTTCAACTTTAAAATAGATAAATAACTATAAATTTCTTACTTTTAGGTTTAGACTTTCTCCAACTGTCAAGTCTAATATTAATTAAATATAAGTTCTCTTATATAATTTACAGTCTCAGCATAACTAATTAACAGAATTAGTTACAGAAATAAATATTGAATAAAATTATTTAATGGGAATCTAGCGACAATATATCATAAGTGTAAAAGAGGTAGAATTAAATCCATTCACCTATCGTCCTTAGCTTTAAATCTATATCTTCTAAAATTACTAAGCGATTCTATAACCTCTCTCCTTTAATTTATTGCAATTTCTCTATTTTGTTTACATATATTTTATTTTGATTTATTTGGTGAAGATTTGTGAGAAATAGGAGAAAAGAATGAAGAAAGAAGCCATTGTTTACTATAAGAGAGGGATGAACAAAGTAACGGCTGATGGGACGAATTACAATACGTTCTCTCTTAAATAGATGCAGCTCACCAATTATCTAATTAATCCTCTACTTAATTGATCCTTCAATTAATTTTTATGTGCATGCCTACATGTACACATTCAAATCTAGGTCAATTATTATTTATTTTCCTTATTAATTGACATTTTCTATTGATTGCATTACAATACTAACTAATAGCCCCATTAATAGTTTAACATATCACCTTTATTGGTTAATTTCCTTAATTAATATTTTAGACATCGTAACGTTTCATCATTTAACATGTCAATAAATTCCACCATTCATTTAACATATATATTTAATATGCATATATATATATATATATATATATCCAGATTTGAATTTGTACATTTATTTATTTTATTTGTATGTAAACCTCTTTAAATTGAGGGATCTGATACACACACACACATAGTTGTATATTAATCTCCAATATTAATTCATATATTAATTAATTGCACTTTTTAGCTGATTCTGTTTGCAATGTTAATTATTCTCCTTATTTTTTTCCTCTTACATCTAATTCTCTTAATAATTTTCTTTCATTATAAACATAATAAATTTGTTATTACTTTTATAAATATCATATGAATTAATTGCAAATGTTTATAATTAATAAAGTTTCCATGTTTGCATATGTAACTATTTCTGATGCTAAAACCTCAAACGGCTGTAGCTTCTCCGTTTGAAGTCCATTCAGAAAATATTGTATATAGAAGTTGATCAAAAAATTACCACGAACACAATGGTATAAGTTTCATAGTCAAATTCCAACATTTGCAAAAATTGGATTTTCACTATTTTCATAGTTATCAATTAAATTTATTTTAATTACATAAAAATGCGGGGTGTTACATACATTGTACACTTGATTGCAATAGCTACTGATGAATTGCGTATTACATAAGCAATATACAATATTCATGATTCTTAATGGAAGCAATAACTGAAATTTATTTGTTATTGTTTTTTTAAAAAATGTTAAAACATTAGAGGGCCCAGGCCCAATTTGAAAAATGTTAACTGAGGCACATTTGCCTTAGTTCAGTTTTAACTAAGGCTAATATACCTAAATTAAAATTTAGGTGTATTTGCCTTAGTTCAGTGTTTAAACCAAGGCGTATTTGCTTCAGTTACCGTTGAATAATTTTTTTTAGCATTATATGTATATGTAAATCTCATGTTTTAGTATATTTTCAATGCAGGTCAAAATGATGCTCAAATCATTTGATATTCCTAATGTCTTTAGAACTTAAAGTTGTTGGAAGTCAAGGTTACAATTTTTTTTAAGCGCTTATGTTTTTTAATTTTGTTTGAACATTTGGTTAGACTAAATGTGAATATTACTTATATAACGCATCCTCCTTTTTTGGTTTAGATTTTCAGTTGAAACGTTGACAATAAATTACAAAAACCTTTAATATATTAACGACATAAATACAATTGCACACATATAAATTTTGTAGCTTGATAGTATGTAAATGAAATTAATTCTAATCTTTATTATTTGAAAGTTAATATTTTTGCAATAATTATAAAAATTAACTAAGATAACAAAACTTAAGTTTTATAAAAATCATGTTCTCTATTTTGAAATCATTGTGAATTTGTTATCAAAATTGACTAATTTTTACAAAAATTATCCAATTTTTATAAAAATTAACTAAGTTTTGTAAAAATCAATTAAGTTTATAAAAATTAACTAAGTTTATAATAAAAATAAATAAATTAAGTTTAAAATAATTAAATAAGTTAATTAAATTTTATAAAAATAATTAAGTTTTATAATAATTAACTAAACTAACTTAGTTTTTTAAAATTAAATAAGTTTATAAAATTTTTAAGTTTTATAAAAATTAATAAGTTTATAAAAATTTTAAGTTTTATAAAAATTAATAAGTTTATAACAACCGACATGCAATTATTGAGTAAAGTATTTAATATATAATTTCCAAAGTTATCTAAGTTTTATAAAATTAAACAAATTTATAAAAATTAAACCTAATTTTTAAAAAATAACTAATTTTTATAGAAGTTAACTAAGTTTTATGGAAATTAAGTTAGCTTAAGTTTTCAAAATAAAATTAATTATAAAAATAACAAAGTTAATAAAATTTAACTAATTTTGTAAAAATTTACCAAGTTTTATAAACATCCAATTAAATTAATCAAGTTTGTAAAAATTAACCAAGTTTTATAAAAAGCTTACTATGTTTTGTAGAAATTTTATTAACCTTTGTAAAATTAAACTAAGCAAGATAAATTATAAAAATTAACAACATTAACCAAGTTTTCAAAAATTAAATTATTTTCTACCTAAACTAAGTTTTAGAAAACTAAATTAAATTTATAAAAATTAATTAAGTTGTATAAAAATTTAAATTAGTTCAATAAGTTGTATATAAATTAAATAATTATCTAAACATTGACAATTTTTTTAAAGGTAAGAAAATTTATAAAATAATAATTAAGTTTATAAAAATTTAACAAAGTTGTCTAAGTTTTATAAAAATTAAATAAACATATAAAAATTAACCTAATTTATAAACATTAACTAATTTCTAGAAGTTAACCAAGTCTTATACAAATTAAGCAAGTCTATAAAAATAACTAAGTTTATAAACTTTAATTAAGTTTTTAAAATAAATTAAGTTTATAAAAATAACAAGTTTATAAAATTTAACTGATTATTATAAAATTTAACCAAGTTTTATAAACATCCGACTAAATTAATTAAAGTGGAAATTAGCCACAAGGGCCTCTTTAGCAAGTGAAATTAGTTTCTAGGACACACAACTGCAATAATTACTTTCAAGGACAAAACACAAAATAATTACTTTTTAGGGCCTAAAAACCTATGAAATTATGTCCTTGAAAGTAATTGGATTGCTGACTTCGTCCTTGAAAGTAATTATTCTGCTGATTTTGGCCTTGAGAGTAATTTCTTTGAATGTGTGTCCTAGAAACTAATTGTACTGCAAAGTTTGTCCTTCTGGTAAAATGCCCCTTAATTAAATTTGTAAAATTTATCCAAGTTTGATAAAAAATAGTTGTGTTTTATAAAAAATTTACTAAATTAACAAAGTTTCTATAGAATTTATTGACTGTCTTAAAGATTTTGCTAAGTTAATTAAGTTGCCAAAATTAAATTGTTATTATGAAAATAAATCTATTTTTATAAATATTAAATAAGTTTTAAAAAATTATTTGTATATGTACTCGTTTAAATACAATAGTGGTTTAAAATTGAATAAGTTCATAAACATCATATATTTCTGTTCAAAAGTGTCACTTTTTATGCATATTTTTCATGAACCATGTCTATTACGACTAATTATTAAACTCTTTCTTTACAGGTAACTAATACATTTGGTGCTAGCAAGTAGCAACAAGGTGATTTTAAGTAATATATAATGTCTTCTGTATCTTTAGTGTTTGAATACTTCCATGCATTGTTCTGGTATGATTGCTTGCGTATAATATTAGTTTTGTTTACTTGCATTTGTAATCTTCATACGTAGTTATGAAAAATAATGAACATATAGTGTTTTAGCGTAATTTTATTTGTTTACATAAAAAGTATTGGTAATCGAATGTGATATTTAAATTAGTCATACATATATGCGTTGAAACGTTAAAAAGAAGCATAGAAAATCTTAGGTAATAAGGTGCATTAAGAAATGCTATAAAAGGTAGAATCAGCCTTTTTAAAGTGCTATAGTATGCAACTGTTGATCACAGTCCAAAAACACTATTATTAAGATAGTTTTGAAGTGTTAGTAAAACGCTATTATTAGGAACTTTTTATAGCATTTTGCTCTCGCTATCTAATAACCTTCCTATTTATACCATGTTTTTTTATTGTATGGGCAAAAATGCCATTATAACAATTTACAGCATTTTTCAAACACTGTTCAAAGAACTCATTTATAGTATCTGGTGTTGCTATCGTAGGTCACAGACCAATAACAACATGTTGATATACAGCGTTCATAAAAACGCTATAAGAGCCTTTAATAGCGTTTTTTAAACGCTATTAAAAGTCCAAATTGTTGTAGTGATTATTCACACCTTGCTTTATCTATAAAGACCCGATATTTTCAACCATTCACATCCACACATGTCGGACTTGAATTGCTCAAAATACCGCGTTGTAAATAAAATTCGGCAAGTCTCAAAATATACAGTAAATAAACAATCACAGATCACAGACACAGAATAAATAATAATGCAGCAGAATTAAAAGAGATGGTAGTTCATGAGGCTACTATATGAAATAAGATACATCAGAGTTAAACAAGATACAACAGAAGAGTAACAAGATACATAAGGTACAAATCAGAATAAATCACTGAAATCACTGGACACTGAAAGCAATATAGATGGCTGGATCTTCAAGCAAAGCTCCAACTCTGAAGGTGAGTCTTGAGAATCTTTCAGTTTGACTCGAGCGTAAAGCAAAACACAAAACACTCGATTCAAGACATAAATACTTATGAACTATAAATCAACTTAAGAGAACAGTAGCAAAATGCATCAGTAACTTAAAGGATGCTTGGTATCACCCTTCCTTTAAGGATCCGTTAAACTATTTACTATGTAGTAATATTGCGCTATTATAATATATCTATAGTAAAATAAACTTACTTTAAAATAGCATTAAGGAGTGACCCAATATTCCCCTCAACACAAAATAATGCCAGTAGTCTATGCAGTACCAGTATATCGCCTGATTGGGAGACTATGAGAAGATACTCCAGAGGTACGACACAAATAGAAACTCGTAGTAATACTCGCTATGGTAAGTGACACGGCACACAAGGCAATGCCATGGGAGATATACCAATTACGCACACGGGCTGGTGGTAACGTAGCAGCCACATACGCCCACATCGGAATACACTCCCATATCAAAATCGGAGGATGGCCATCAAATCAACCACAAATGAGAGTATAGTATCGAAGAAGTGTGTCCGACCAGAGGAGCTACCCCTTTTGGCCCAAGATCGCTACTGTTTTAGCCACCTTATGACAACTCACGGGAGTTGGGTCCACGTAATATATACCTTAAGGACGTCGCCACCATCCTACTTCATTCTAGAATCTCCACCGCGTACATGGTTGTTAAAGTGGTTTTCGGAGTTGGCAGAGTGTATGACAACTTCCGATCCCGGTCTCTTTAAGAACCAAGTGTTATTATAATGCCGTGATCATTTCAAAATAGTTTATACTTCAAAACTCAAATCATTTCATTTCAAAACTATATTCCTTTCAAAATAGTTTATACTATATCATTTCCATTTCAAACATATGTTCACTTTTCAAAAGTCGTAATACTTTCAAGGTTATAACTTCTTCGAAGCCAAAATACTTGAAATCATTACACTTTGAAAATCATAACATTTAAAAATCATACATTTGAAATCATGGAACATTCCTTTAATTCTTTACATTTTACAAATTTATTTAATTGAACCCAAATTTCAAATTTCCAATTTAATTCAATTCAAACCATCAATCCAAAGCTTTAAATATACCATATTTCAAAACTTAATTTTATAATTTCATATATCTCAAATTTAACTTCATTATTACTAATTTTTGAGATGTTCATTTCATAAATCCAATATCTTTTAGATAACACAAATTACAAGTAAACCAAATATCCTTTCACTACACCAAAATAGTGATCTTGCAACATTTTATATTTGTTAATTTCTAACACTTATAAATGTTACAGCCTACCGGCAATAAAAAAGTGTTAGGATACGTAGAGAAGTGTTGGAAAATATAAATAACGATTTTTATAAACTTTCCAACACATCATTTATAATTTACAACACAAAAAAGTGTTAGGACAGTTGGTAAATTTGTAAATAACTCACTAAAGAATAGACCCTTGTGTAATCCTATATATGAAGAATTTTCTAATGCTTTCCCCTTCCATTTACCACTATCAGCCGCTTAATTTTCAATTAGATTAGGGTTTCCAACTTCGCGCATTCCATCACCAGCGTTGACAGCCATTCGTGCATCCTCCAAGCTACCAGACATTTAACATCGAGCGGCTTAAGACTAGGGTACTCCAATTCACTTGGGGAGTCATCTCCAGTCGAGCGTCAAATTCTTCATTCACGGCATCGAGGAGCGTCGCATTTGAAACTGAAAGATAATCACGTCTAAATCAAAAGCTATCCTAGTCAGTAATCATTTTTTGGCTTGTCTCTGTTGTTAAGATCTATTTTTGGAATAATCACGTCTAAAGATAATCTTTTTTTTCTTTGATTTTATTTAGAATATTTGATTGCAATTAAGAGTTTATATGTACTAACGTAATCCCCATAATTTAATATATAGAAAATTACACATTGGACTTATCAAATATATAATATGAAATAATACTTAAGATCTTACTTTATAAAATTATGATCTGAAACAATGTTTTACGGGCTTGTATAATTGTGAAGTTATTAATTTTGAATTCGGCTTGTTAGGCAAAACTAAAACCTTTGTTTTCAAAAAAGAAAAGCCAGTGTGAAACCCATAACATACATATTTCAAATTTGTTTAGTCGTCTTTAAATAGCCAAAACATCAGAGAGAAGAGTGGAACTGCTGTTTCAAATCAAGGCTGAAACTCATTAGTTGTAAAACTGCAGAAATATAAAGTATTTAAAGTTTAAATATACAATGAGTAAACTTTATGTTGCTTTTTGAAATGGGGAAGGGTTAGTAGGGTTTAGCTTCTGAAAACCAAAATTGCTCACCTCTTCATATTTATCTTTAGTGGACAAAGCAATTAAAATTATATTTAAAAATCCAGCATTTGGCAGTGTATGATGGAACACTTAAACATAAGTCTAAAAATATGATATTTACTTTCAGTTCATGCTCATTTTTGGTTTCAGTAAATTAAATGGTTTTTAATATATCCTGTAGTAAAGAGTCAGATAAGAACAAAATAATTTATCGGACTTGGTCTACGTTGCAGTACATTGTACACTGCAATAACCCTTAATTGATCTGTGCAATTCATTTTACAAAGCTATCTTCTATTTTATTACTTTTACTGATACAAAAAGAAGCTGTGAAATAAAAGATATAAACGTTAGAAGGGTAAATCACTACACTGACATGACACCTATTAATTTATAAAAAAAGAAATGAATAGTAGGATAATAAAATTTGATCACAAAGAAAATAAAATGTGATCATAAGATGAATTATTATGTCTGATATAAAAAAATACACTGAAAAATCCCAAAATCTAAGTTACGTCTCAATGATCTTGACATGAATTCTAGCGTACGTCTCAGCAAGTTAGGTTTGATTGTGGTGTCATAGACAATGAGTTGAATGATAAATGGTAGTTGAGAATTGTCATAGAAATGTCATTATATCTGATGATGATGATGATAATGTAGAGGTTTTGTTGGGTGATACCGTTAATGTACGCAGAATAAACGTGCATAGTGACACTAACAAGGAGGAAATGAATGTGTATATGGTCATGAAAAGTTGCCGAGATGATGAAGTGGTAGTGGATGATGATAGTAGGATTGTTTTTAGAGATGAAGTTGTGGGTGTTTCATACTGTATTGTCGCCAATGTGCACACAGTTGCTCCTACTGTTTCAAATATGCATAGATGTAGCAGTACATCGACACAATGGAACTAGGGTAATTTGAATATGCACTGTGATGCATTTAAAGATTTCGGGGCTGATAATGTTGTTATAGCTGGTTGTTTGGTGGAAGATATGATAGGTAAAAAGGATAGTGGATTGATTGTTTTTGTGAACAGTGATGATAATGTTTTGAGATGTAGATTTGATAATGTGGAATTGCTGATACGGTTTGATGGTTTAGGTCAGAGGCCGTTGTGTTTTCAGGTAATCAGGCAGTTGAATTCAGAAAGGTATTTACGTATGAAGCAGTTGAGTTTTCAAGACCATGCTTGTTTGGTCAAGGTTAACGGGTAAAGTCAGGTAATGCATGAGGAAAATTTGCACGGTGAAAGTGAAAGGTTGATGGTTTGGTTAACTGGTGTACTCAATCAAAGCTATAAAAGGGGCACTATATGCATCATTCTAGTAATACATGCATATATGTAACATTTATTACTTTATTGATATTTTCACTTTCTGAAATTGATTCTTACATATGATCGAGAGATTGTGTTATAAATCAATGCATGTCTATTGATTCTTCTTTTGAGTATTTCCAAATAAGAATTTATAGGAGCATTCAACAATCTTTTCAATCTATCAAAAGAAAAGTAATTTTGGAAGACAAATAACAACGAGCATTTAATACTATAGCTACTGCAGTAACTTATTTATTAATTTTGTACAAAATGATTATTTAATACTATAGCTACTACAGTTAAATAGTATTGGAAATGGTGTCATACCCTGTTACCTTTTCTTCAGTTAATTTCTTCTGATAAAACTTGAGCATATTCTACTTAATTTTACATCTTTGTTATTTTCACTTTATAATAAACTATTATATTAACTGACATTTTTCCACTTTAGTTGTTGGTCATTGATAAATTGAAGATTTGTGAGACAATGATTTATATTTCATCATATTCAACATATTTTTGTTTGCTACTAGTGTATCATATTTTATATTAAAAGACTATTCAATTTTAATTATCCAAATCTATTGCAGTTTGTTAAATGTAACACAACTATAATAAGTATTGATTAAATTAATTTTAATATTATCCCAATCTATTGCAGTTTGTTAGTTTAGCCATATGAAAAGAACCTTTTTTGCGCTTCCTCTTCACTAAATTGGAACTGGCAAATGAAGCCAGCATCCCACTTATTCATTTATTCATTTTGTACACTTTTTTTTACTATATTATCAGTTTCAGTCACTATATAAGCGTATATTTACAGTAATACTTTTTTTAGCCAATAAATATGATAAAATACTTAATTATATGTAGTAATACAGCTAATTAATATATTTATTAGAATAATATGTAATATTAAAAGGAAATGTATGTTTGCATCTAATTTGTTTCTTGCATGCTCTGTAAGTACCTTTCGACAAATGATGTTTGGAAAAGTGCAATTGCAATGCTCTGCAAGTGCAATTGTAAATAATACATATTTTTGCTAAAAATGATGATAGAGGTATGTACGGCATCACTACAACTATTATTACTGCTTACACTTAAAAATATATGTTTAAAAATAAAATTTGTAGGCTTTAGGGTTTGAAAAAATTTAACATCATAAAAATAAACAT
Source organism: Allium cepa (assembly GCA_030765085.1). NCBI lineage: Eukaryota > Viridiplantae > Streptophyta > Magnoliopsida > Asparagales > Amaryllidaceae > Allium > Allium cepa. The sequence goes on along the minus strand of CM060942.1, from coordinate 375,354,574 downwards.
AATCATAAAAATAATCATAATCCAAAAACACCCATCTGTTTTTGTTGTATGTCATGGAGTAGGATGGTGTTGTTGTGTGAGGATAAGTTGCTACGTCTTGTTAATGAACGTGTTGCGCTAATGTCTTGGATCAGACCAACAACATCAGAGAAAGATATGAGCATGGAGTAGTGCCTATTAATGAAGAGAGGTTTATGCGTGTGTCTCAGCATGAACAAGTTGAAGAGATGTTAATGAGTATGCAGTGTTTGCATGTGTTAGTTTTTGTAGCCTGAAGTGTGATTGTTGACAGGGAAGAAAGACTGAAGGTTCATGATACTAGAAAATTGAAGCTAGTGAGTGTGCTTGCAGGTAACAAAGTTGAAGTTTGCTAAAATGAAGCAGCTCAGGTATGCCAAGTTACTACTCCATGTTGATGAATAAATAAGAACGAGCCATAGTTTATACTAAGAGCTAAAACGTTGTATCAGTAACATATAAAAAGCTTCATACTAGTGGACCAACGATTGCAAAGATGTCATAGTAGATTGCAGCAAGTGTAGAATGAAGTAAAGGGACTCTTCGGACTAATAATCCAATAGTTATCATTTAGCCATTACCATAATTTTGTTAAAATCACCTTCAATATTTTTTTTTACATAAACGGTCTTTAGAATGAACAAGTTATGTTGAAATTTGAGAAAAAGTTACTACCGGCGGTGAATGTGTGTTTCGTTTTTTGAAATCCTGTTAGCCCATATAGGATGGAAATCCCTATCTTAGCCTTACCTCATGAGTCATGACATGAGTGATATCATTTTATAAGACTACTTTGATACTCACAGTCAGTGATGAAACCTAATATCATGTGCAGGTTTGACAATCCATCCTAAATTTTTATAGCATAACAAATACTACTTGGAATTAGCTCTGTTATGTTGTCTTCTTGGTTATATGAATTCGATTTTATATGATTTATAGATTAAAATTATTTATTATTTATGCTAGTAAAACTCCTGTATTTAAGAATGACGGGAAAAAAGGTCAAACAACACGAGTATAAAGAATCTTTAATCTGTCTGTAACATTTGTTTTATTAGCTACATTCATATCTTAAATTAAATCAAATAAAGTACCAAGAAGTTCTCAACTACTTTATTATGTTAAGCAATTAAATCAAATTAAGTAGTTGAAATGATGGCCAGAAAATTGACTTAGAGTTCATAAGAAAATAGCTTCTATTATGCATTATCCAAGTCTTGCACTAATCTGCATTAGTCCTTTAGCAATCAATTAATCGCCTTTTGTTTCTTCACAGATACTATATGATCTGGGGGTTAGGACAATGAGATTAATGACAAACAACCCTGCAAAATACGTGGGACTGAAAGGCTATGGATTGAGCGTACGTAGTCCGAAGAGTCCCTTTACTAACTTCGCGTAAGTTCACATCTTTTTCTTTGCTTTAAAACTTCACGTGCTAAACGACACACGTCCCATTTTGTTTAGTTGCTTTAAATTGAATGACTTATGAGGTAGTGGAAGAATATTAAATAGAATTAATAACTAAGATAGAAATAAAACGCGTTGCGTAAATGTGATGCATTGGCTTAGATTCATAAATAAATATAAAGAAAGGTTTCCTTGAAGAAATTATATTAGACTTCATCTCCTTTTAATTGAATTCTTTGATCATCAGATTGTGACCAACATATAAGGTGTTGATGCAGCGGATTAACAAATTTTGACATGCTAGTAATGTTTGATACAAATTGATGCAAATTTCTTCCTCACGAAATGATTCGTGTCAAGTAAAACAAGATAAATGCCCAAATCCGTTGATCCCTCAAGATATCGGATTCTAGCTATCTTCAACACGTTGATCGTGCACGATTCTGCGTTAGAAGATCTACGATTCTTCGACGTTGATCTCGCGCACGATTAACATGTTGAAGATAGCTAGATCCGGTATCTTGAGAGATCAATGGATTTGGGCATTTATCTTGTTTTACTTGACACAAATCATTTCGTGAGGAAGAAATTTGCATCAATTTGTATCAAACATTACTAGCACGTCAAAGTTTGTTAATCTGCTACGTCAGTTTGGTATCAGAGCTTGAAGAGCTAAGTTGAAGCGAGTAAAATCCAAGGCCGAATCAGTAGGTCGAAGCCGGGCTAAGTTAGGTCGAAATCAAGTTAGGCCGAGTCGAGCTAAGTCCTAGTGCAAGCCGAGTTAAGTCGAACTATATCAAAGTTAGATCGAAATAGGAGATTGATTTTGAATAAAAAATTTTGAGAGCTTTGTGCCTCTTTTAAATTGGAAGTTGAGTGTGAGCTCCTTTCTCCATCTTCGGTTATTCGGGTGCGCTCGAATCAACGAACTTGAAGCCGTTTCACGGAATCTCGTGCGCGAGATCAACGTCGAAGATTCGTAGATCTTCTAACGCGGAATCGTGCACGATCAACGAGTTGAAGATAGGTAGAATCCGGTATCTTAAGAGATCAACGGATTTGGGCATTTATCTTGTTTTACTTGACACGAATCATTTCGTGAGAAGAAATTTGCATCAATTTGTATAAAACATTACTAGCACGTCAAAATTTGTTAATCCGCTGCGTCAGGTGTACTATTTGAGTTCAGATTATAGAATCAGGCGCTAAAAATTTTCCTTGATGTCAAAATAGGGTTTCGTGCTATCTCTCTGACTTGTTCGGCACTAAACACATTAATTTAAGATTATTCCTATTTTAACAACCGCTAAATTCATACTTTCAATGTTATAATTTAATCCACTTCCATTAAATCTATACCTGCAAATTTCATATCATTTCATAATACAGAGTTCCTTTACTAGATTTCTTATAATCCTCTTCGTGTCTCTATGTGTACATTGGTTTCGGCTTGCTTATTTCCTTAGTTCTTTTATTCTCCTATTGTGTATATTGGTGAGACACAATATGGTACATGTCTCTATGTATCCATCTGTACACTTTTTGAATTCCGAACTGGTAAATTAGAATTAAGTTGCATTGTTATGAGGAGCTCCTCGCTTTTGTGGTCTTATTCTTTATGTTGTTGCGTGGATCAGTATACGTCAAGACAAGCTTGTTAGCTTCTTTGGGATTAGCAGTTTTGGTTCAAGAAAAATATTTTTTGTATGTAATGTCCAATTTTTTTTTCTAATCCATTTTTTTTCACAAAGACTTATCGTGTTTTTGTGGTAGACTTTGAATCTTTAAGCTAAAGTTTGAAATGATATAGTATGTCCAATATGTTTTTTATAAAATGGGAGAAACTCAAACAAAAATTGGAATAAAATAGAATTTACCAAATCTTGGAACTTTCATGTTAAAATTTTATTACGCTATTTTTGTTTCTTCTCAAAATTTTATATCCATCAGATTTCTCACACCATATAATGCTATTTATAGATAGAAAAATGGGAACATCACTATGATTTATAACTAGAAAGCAGTGAGAAGTGAGGGAAGCCAAATTGTTTTCAAACTGGTTCAGTGGCTGGATCTGTAAAGTGGTCACATGTTTCCATATCCACACTTCCTCTTCTAAAATAAACATGGCGCCTTACATAGCTTAATACAAAAACATTTTTTTTGTATTCATATGTTGACCTGGATTATAGACATAAACAACATTTTTTTTGTATTCACATAGTAACGCAGCTATTGTAATCATATGTTAACCTGGGTTATCCTTTTTTGTATGTAATTTAATCTCCTGTAAATAACATTTTCTAAAGAATATAAAAGTTCTCTAGATGCTTTGCGTAAATCAGAGGGTTGAAATGGAAAAATGAGCCAAGAATTTGGTGGAAAATTTCCATTTGTTTACAAGAGCCGATTACTATTGTTTTAGGAAGAAAATTTTGTTTACACATCTGGCAGATTTGAACACTACAAAAATGGTGACAGCCTTAAAACTGTGCCTGACGCATGCTTGCTCACAAGGCAACTCATTAATGTCTTTAGCCTTCTTCACATGTTTCTTCCACTTGTGTACATCTTGTATCCACATCCAGTGTGTATATCATTCATCTACATACATTCAGTGTATACTTAAACCTTCAAAATAAGAAAGCAAAAATATAACTAGTACAGTGCATCTACATATATGTAGCTACTAGCTCTATAGGTCTAGTTAAAGAGACACAATGGATGCTGCTGTCTGTATTCCAGTTTTAGCTTGTTTCAGTTTTTGTTCCTTGTTCTTGCATTTACGCTGTTTTTAGTTTTCTATTTCCTTATATTATTTCCGACGGTGAGTTTTAATCTGTTCTAAAGCTATAATTTTTGTTATTAAACTCAGTGAAAAAAATAGTTCAATTCTTTGGATGAATTCTTTGTGTAATTTTTTTGAAATTAGTGAGAAAAATATAAAGGTTTTCGAATGTTACAGATTACAGATTTGATTTTGATTTTGGTCTTATTGGCTTAAGTGATTTGGTTCTATGTCACTTTAAAATCTTGAAATATTGTGAAAACTAGTGTGCTAAACCGCAACCTTATTGGTATAACAACGATTGGCTGCCGTTACCAAGTTGGAAAATATTTGATACTACTAGATCTATTACAACTCTTGATTGTTGGCTGGAAAAAATACATTTAACATGTGTCGTTGAATTTGTGTATTCTTCCTCACTTTCATCAAGACAACTTTATATTAGTTGCCTCTAATATTTAAGTATTTGAGGAGTGAGTTCACCAATGTGCTGAGGTTTAAGCTTTTATAATGAGGATATTCATTATTTCTATCCTGTGCAAAACTGCATGTATACGTCTGCTTTGATAAGTTCTCTCATGGCTTGTTTGGCTTATTCGCCTGTTTTGATGACGAAGTTTGTATGAAATGGCACAGTTTTGTTTCAATATTCACCCAACCAACTTCGCTTATCCAGTGGATTATTTCTAGCCTACACTACTGCTTTTATACACACAGATGCGTATATTTGTGTGTATTTAAAATTCAATGTTATAGCAGCTTTATATACATAATTCAATGAGAACCAAATCCAGTCCAACATCAAAATAAGAAATTTGGAGTATAAAAATACGAAGAAATAAAAACTAATAAAAAAAGCAGAGGACAGTCATGAGTGTTGGTAAAACAATCATAGCTATAAAGTTGCCTACGTACATATACTGATTGTTTCATCTTCTGCATGTATTGAATGCAGGCACTTTTGGTGGGAGAGGAAGAAAAACAGAAGTTGGAATGTAGCGGTAACGAGGAAGCAAACACATATGACCTTGACAATGATCCAATCTCTAAAGTTTTTGGCTCGATAGAAAGAAAAACTATTGTCGTGCAATTAGCTCCACTTCCTCTGCAAAAAAAGTAAAGTTGATGCAAGCTTCAAAAGCAATTGCCGGTAAGAATAAGAAGGAAGATCGCAATATCTAAAATTTTATTTAATAGTAGCTCGTATTATATTGGATATTTAAAATTAGATATGAAATTGCCTTTTTGCAATTTGGATATGATATTTTGGTATTTTGAAATTGGAAAGTTTGTAGCTTATATTACAATATTGTCTAAATATGATATTGTTGAATTTGAGATATGGAAGCATTTTAGACTTCATATAGAATTGATATGATGAATTATATATAATATGGACATCATCACCATAAATGATAAGCAAAGCATTTTATGTGTAACAGCTCATATATGTGTTACTAAATAATCGTTTTCCGACACTTATAAGCGTTACCGTATATTTCTGAACCAACACTTATAAGCGTTACCGCATATTTTTGTACCATCACTTATAAGCATTACCGTGTATTTCTGTACAAACACTTATAAGCGTTACCGTATATTTCTATACCAACACTTATAAGTGTTACCGTATATTTAGGCATCAACACTTATAAGTGTTAGTAATATATATGTTCGTAACACTTATAAGTGTTACAAATTTGGCCGCTTCATTCCTCACCGTCCATTAGTAACACTTAAAAAGTATTACTAAAATTATTTGTAACACTTATAAATGCTAGGATTTGCCTCTTTTGGTGTAGTGTTTCATACAAATATAAACTTCAAATATTAATTTATCAAAATAAAATATAATTCAAAATTCACATTCTTTATCAAATAAAGATTATACCATTCAAAACCATTTCAATCATCAAAATATCATATCCTTTCAAAACCTCATTATTAAATCATTATTTGAATTCAAATTCAAATATTCAATTTAAATATCGTTTTAAAATCATAGATATCATTTATTTATTATACCAAATATCATTACAAAATACATTTCAAAATTTCATTCAAAAATGCATTTATCTCAAATTCAATTTAAATTCCTAAACATTCAAATTTAAATATTAAAATATATTTAAAACTCCTTACATTTCACAAATAATCAATTTTCACAACTTAAATCGTTTAACACTTTAAATATAACTCAAATAGTGTTAAAATCTATTACATTTCAAAACATTGTCAAATTATAGCAACGACGACATTTATAAAGTGCTATCGTAGCTTATAATTTCCCAAGGACATTTATAAAATGCCGTAATAGATATTTAGTTAGTTCAACCTTAGTTAAATTCAAAAACGAAAACATTTAAAAATGCTGTCATAAAACTACGGCATTTTTGAGAAATGCTGTTAACAAAATTCCAGCTTTTATTTTTAACTTTTCAAAAACAATAAAAATTCTATTTTAGCAAATTTTAAACTTATAAGTCATATTTTTAGGCTTTTAAACTTTCACATTTAAATCAAATTAACATATGATTTATCACAATAAAATTTTATAATTGAATATCAATTTTTTTTTTTAAAATCAATTCGTTTGTTAAGTCAAAATTCATTGTTTATTAACTTATAAATTAAATAAAATTTAACATTTACTTTAAATATAATTTCAAAATTCTAAATTTCATTTCCATTATTTACTCACATTTTTAAAATAAAATTTAAACTCAAAAATCACATTTATGTCAAATTTACATACTTAAATTCACAATTTCAAGACATAATATTTAATTTTCTTAAAAGCAAAAAATATATATTTTTAAATCAAAATTTCTTTTTTTAATATACATATCTTAGAAAAATCATTTAAAAATATACCATGGGGTCTGTATATAATTTTCTAGCCTAGGTCAAGTGAAACGGATATGTATCGTTTCAGTAGACAGTTTAAATAGAAAACCCGGGTTCTATCATTTCGAACCCGCAATCCCAAATAAATAAACAAAATCGCTTATGCCTATCATTTCAGCCCATAACAATTTTTCCCTATTCTAAAGTTCGTTAGGGTATGTATCATTTCAATCCACAGTGATTCTATTCTAACAGGGAACTTGCAGTGTGAATATATACACAAACAATATAAACAATGTTAATGCCACCATATAATGTCATATATCAGATGTCAGGTGATAATTAACAAAGTAAACATGATAATAACAAGGCATAGCATATCATATAATCATCTTAACTTGCATAACATTTTTATTACTAAACACTTGTCATCAATTTACTAATTCATAAGTAAATATGTCAGAGTGAGAAGGACCCACCTTAATCAAAGCTGGAGACAAACAACACACACAAGAACGATTTCAAAGGCACGACAAACACGATTTGATTTGAATGGATGGAGAGACTTGATATTTATCTTGTGTACAACAAATTAACAAGACAATATAAATATTGTAATTATGAATAACAAACACATAAATTATAAACAACACTGAATTTGCAAACAATTAAAATAAGACGAGAATATCACTTTGCCTTGAACAGAAGTGGCTTGCACATGCCTACCTAGGCTCGGCCTATGCCTAATGGGCTCGACCATGTTGAGTCTTGAGCATGTAGGCTCAGCCTATGGGCATGGAAAAGGGAATAAAACAAGACCAAGGCATGGACTAAGGAGGCAAGGAAGTGGTCAAGGAATGGAAGGTTTTGGGTCAAGGGATGTGAGGATTTAGTGCATCTAAGGCTCGGTCAAGTGCTGGTTTAGGTCATGTCAGAGGTTACGTTGGTGGCCAGAGGTCACGTCTTGATGGTGTTGGAGCTAGGGCAGGTGGCTAAGGCAAGATATGGAAGTGGTGTTGAAGTATTGGTCGGCTAGCATGGTTTTCATGGATTTTTTGCAACTTTTGTGGTGATTTCTTCTCTTTGTGGTCACGGCCTGTTATGGACAGAGGAGAGGGATGGTTTTAGGCTGTTGTAACGACCCGTAAATTTTAGCCGTTTATTTATCTTATTAATTGAAATTTTGTGAAATTTTAAATAATAAAATTTTGAAATAAAAATTTGATATTTGGAATGCGCTAGTTAAACATTGAAACTGGTAAATTTTAATCCGAAAAAATGAAGTTTATTTTCGTGCGTAAATTTATTTCAATTTAATAAATTAAAAGTCGATGAAAATAAAATGTTTTTGAAACTTAAATATTTTTACATAGAAAAATTCTAAATCATCTTCTGAGCAAGGCGTCATTTTTCGTTTTTCCAAATTCGGGCTTCTTTAGCTCCGTCGATCTTATATTTCTGCGTTTTTTTCTGCTAGTAGAAAATTCGAATTTTTATAATTCAATCCTACCGCTGATATCTGTATGCCGCTTTTATCGTCTCGTCGTACTGACCTCTACGGTATAATCATTCGTACGTTTCGGTGTTTGGTACGTGGCAAAGGTTGCAGAACGGTTCACCGTATCAGTAACTGTTCGGGCGCTTTTGTTCCTTATGCCTTTTGGTTGTCCCGAGACAATCTAATAGCCGTCCACTTTTATTAATTTCTAAATTTGTGCTTGACCTTCCCTATTCCCTATATTCAATATAATTTTCTTTGAATCCTGCACTTCGTTCTATCATTTCAATTGAAGAAAGAAAAATAAAAATATATATTTTATCGGTTTGCTTGCGAAGCTGCTCCTCTTCCTCTCAATTTTCTCCAACCCACGCCTTTCCTAGCTAGCCGGTTTCCTCCATCTCCTCATTTCAAACCCGAGCCTTTCCACCGCCTAGTTCTCCATCATCCTCCCCTCCGCCAAGCAATGCGCCTGCCACGTCAGCCGCATCAATCACGAGACCACCAGCCACTCTTGGCCTGAGCGACCTCCGACCTCACTGCAACTCATCTCCGTTCTACTTCAACCCGCCTTCTACACCGACCGAGCCTCCAAACTCACGCAGCTCGAACCACCTCTTGCCACCGACGCAACCCACCTCCATCATGAGAAACTTCGGCTGAATAACTCACTCACCTCCGCTTCCTCCATTCAAATTACATCTCGGTCGAGCCATCGCTTCTTCCCTTTCTCCCTTCAGCTCCATGTTTATATAAGGTATGATATATATTATATGTTAATATATTAGTTTAAACATATGTCAAACTGTTAAATTTTTTCTACAGGTTGGTATAGTATAGTATATGTATATTTTGCTGTTATGTGTATTTAAAAACTGGTGCATATTCTGTTTTTATATATGTATGCAGAATTTCAAAATATATGTATGTGTTTACGTGTTGTGTTACATATATATGTTTATATTTTTTTGTTGCTGCATATATATATTGGTCCATGAAGAAGCCTGCATATGTTAGTTTATAAACAGATGAAGTTTTAATATGTTAGTTTATAAAAAAAAATTATGATTTTATCACAGTTATATGTATATAATCAAACCGATTACTAATTGATACGTTAAGTTATATACATATGGTTTATGAGTAAAAATTTATCAACTTTGTTTGGCAACAAATTTACCTTTTGTTCTGTAAATTATATATAGTATAGTTATATATATGTAGCCAGCATATTTGTTAACCTGCTGTGCCATATGAAAGTATGCTTTAAATGTCTACAAATTTATACTAATATTTTGATTAGATTTTAGCAACAGCTAATATATATGTTATGCAAGTTATATCTATGCTAGTGTGTGTATGTGTGTGTGTCTATATATATATATAAAGTTGCAGTATGTCAGTATAATGTATATACAAATATAATGCTGTATATGTATAATAGTTTATATATGGTATTATCCTTTCGTTGTTCTGTGTTATAATTTTTTTTATATATGTTAAGTGCATTCTATAACTACTCGTATTATCTATATACTTTATTTTAAATTTGTCTTATTGAACCTTGATGTAAATTGCACGTGTAAGGTTACATAAATATTAGCTCTATACATTAGTTTATATATATATAAGTACTATTTTAGATTATAATATATATTAAATTTAAATATAATAGTTATATTACAAGCTGCAAGTTTTATATGCAGTTATATGCAAGTGTTAAAAAGTTATTTGTTTATTTTAAAGTATAAATTGTATATGATTTTGAGTAGTAATATATATATATATATTATTTTATGTGCTGTGGATATATTAGGGAAGGAAGTGAAGATATATAAGTTGTTTAAAAATTAGTCACTTAATCCATGTTTATATCTGTAAAATAGAAAAATAAATATATTTTTCATATAAATTTTTAGGTTGATATCTGTATTTTTTTGTCTATGGGATTTTATATTTGTTTATCAAATATGGATTTGTAAACTATATATATATATATATACATATATATATATATATATATATATATATAAAGTTTTTATAATGTGTAAGTATGGGTTTTAAATCTAATATATATATCTTTGATTTTTAATACTTGAGTTTTAAGAATAATGAAATTAAAATTCCATATTATTTTAAATTTCTTAAAAAAATATTGAAAATTTATATCGGATAATAATAATAATGTATATATTTTTAGTTTATATTAAAATTGATTTGATTCATTCTCATCGATTTATTATCTATCAGCTTGTTCGTCGAACTCGTGTCCATCATTCTTTGCTTTGAAATTCGTGCTTGGATCCGTAGCTCTGTTCATTTTCAAATTTCTCTAGCCTCGAAAGGTGAGCAATCACTCACGATTAATGTTCTTTTATTTATTAAATTTGATTTCAATTGAAACGACAATTGAAATATGCGGCTGTTAGTTATTTACACTGTTATAAATATGTCATTACTTGTATCAGTTCACCTATGACATCTGACACCATAATCTGTTATTTATACAATGATAATCCAGTTTGGTTGATAAATGATTGATTGTTTGATATTGACATTCGACGTTAAATTGTTAATGTTGTAAGTGATAAATCATTCGAAATTGAAATTGACGTAGGATAGTTAGATTTGATATATGTGTTAAATTTGATTAGATAACATTTGCATAATATGCCCCCTTTAAATGTTAAATAAATTGACCTGTAGAGATATGGTTAATTACACCTTGAACCATTTAAATGTATGTTGTCTAAATCAATGTAGTATGAAACTGAATAATGGATATCATTGAAGATCCGTATAAATAATAGTGTAATAATCTTTAATCTACATGAAATGATAGTGTAGATACTAGAAATAATTATATTAATTTGCACAAACAACAATGTGAATTAATACGATTATTTCGGGATTAATTGGATTAATTATTGGATTGTTATTGATTGTTGTTATTGCTTGTTTATTTACTTTGACACCATCTCAGTTATCACACTGCAAGTTCCCTTTGCTATGCTTTGATTTTTGAATTGAAATGGAATCGGGTTGAAATGATAAAGATAAATACCCAAAGTTAACTTTGACTTAGGATAGAGAACTAAATAAACCCGATTGGTCAACAATTGGATTTTAAAATAAAATAAAGAATTTATTTGAATAAATAATAAGATTTGAAATGAAGTTGGGATTTGAATTTAATGAAAGGAAAATGTTAATATTTAAAAATCTGAAACAAATATAAACATAGTAGTTGATAAAAGAACATCGTTATAAAATTAATTATTTAACAATTAAATTTGGAATTATTAATAATTAAGTCTGAAATTAGTTAATAATTAAGTTTTGAAATTATTGGATAATTGAATAAGAGTGAATTATTTGATAATTAGATTAAATCGAATTCTTTATTAAGCGAAATTGAACTTCTTGAATAAGTAAAACTAAGTGTCTTTATTAACTGAGTTTTGAAATTTGTAACTAAGTAAATAAATAAATGAAACTGAATTTCTTTAACAAGAAAAAAATGCATTTTATTGAAATGAATGTAAGATTGTAATTTAAAGAATTTGATTTGACGAATTTAATTTAATTCAATTTGTAAATTTTGATATAATGAAGTTGAAATTAAGTAATTGATTTAATGAATTGGAATTTAAATAGAAATTGTTTTGAATGATAAATTAACTTAACGAATATTGAATGAAATCGATAAATGAGTTTAAATTGATTTGAACGTTAAATTGAATTTATTTAAATAATTTAAGAGTGAAACTTATATACGAATTTGAATGAATATTTGAACTGTCTTAAAGCAAATTTGAAGTTGAATCATAGTGTTTGAAATTATGAATTTAGAAGTTATGAAATGTAAAATTTTGGCAATTGTTTTTGAAAGACAAATGAAATGATGGTTTACCAATTTCTAATTGGAATTGAATTTGATTTAGTTTTGAAATATATTAAACGACTAATCGGTGTAATAATTACGAAAGATATTAAAGAAACCGAGATCGGTTATGGACATACTTTCTGTCTAAACCAAAAACCACTTTAATAACTATACACGGAGTGTGATCCAAAATAAAGTGGTTGAAATGATGTACGTGATGACTGAGAAAGAGAACGATACTTGATAGCCTTGACACTTGTGTCAAATTGAAAATGACTAAAATAGGAGCCGTGCCGGGCCAAATGGGGTTAGCCACCTCGAGCGAACACACTTCTTCGTAAACTACTCATTACTTGTTATTGATTAGTGCACCCTCGTAATTTTGGGAGTGTTGTTTCGTGGTGCTGCGATCGCTGCGGCGATGCGTTGTCACCAGTCCGGATCAGGCAAACAGTAGTTTCACTACCTTGGGTATTGCCTCATGTGCCTTTTCGTAGTTGTATCCCTATATACGCGACCACTACGAATTTGTTTTGTGTTATACCTATGGAGTACTCCCTGATAGCCCACTAGTTTACGGTGGAGTTTACGGTGCTGTATGGTCTATGACACTTATATAAAATGTGTTAAGGGGAATAATGGTAATGCCTTAATACTATTTTGATACTTTATATTACTGATAGACATTATCTATTTAGCGTATATTACTACATAGTAGATAGTTTAACGGATCCTTAGAGGATGGTTATTCCAACGTCCTTTGAGTTACTTGTATTTCAGTTGTTATTTCACTTGAGTTGGATTTGTTAATATAAGAATGTTAATCCTGACTCGAGTGTTTTGTATTTCGGTTTACGCTCGGGTCAGACTGAGTGTACCAGTATTCGAGACTCACCTTTGGAGTTGGTGCTTCGCTTGGAGATCCAGCTATCTATCCAGCTTTCAGATATTCAGTTGATTTCAGTGATGTATTTTGATTCTTGTATTAACTATTATATTCGAGACTTCTGTTGTATCTTATTTAACTCTGATATGTATATAGTAGCTTCATGAACTACTATCTTTTGTTTCCGCCGCATTTATTACTCTGTGTCTGTGATATGTGATTATTTATTTACTGTATATGTTCAATTTTGCCAAATTTAAACTAACAATTCGGTATTTTGAATTATTCAAGTCTGACATGTGCGGATGCAAATGGTCCAAAATAGCGGGTCGTTACAGCTGTGGAAGATGAGGAGGAGATGATGGTGGAGGTTGGTGAAGGTGATGGTGGTTATGGCCAAGCAAGTCTTGAAGAAGAGGAAGGCTAAATTCATTGAAAAACGAAAAGATAAAGTAGATGAATCCATGTTTTTTTCTTAGCCGTGAGTCTTGTGTGACGAGAAGAAATATTTCATGTGAAATGAAGAGGGAAGTCATGGAAATGCTTAGGAGAATGGAAGGCTACAAGGAAAAATGAAAAGGAAATTGCAAAATGAAAAGACAAAAGGTAAGTGAAAAGTCATGGCATATGAAAGGACTTTGACTCTTTGATTTCCAATTTCTTTTAAACTGAAATGAACTAAATACAATTCAGAAAATAAAATAAAATACTGAAAAAATAAAATTAAAAAGAAAATAAATAAATAATTTAAAGAAAAGTATAAAATAAATAAGAAAATAGCTTAATAATTTAAACTAGACTTTAAAAATTGAAAACAAAATACGATAAGCATTAGAAAATTATAACAACACTTTAAAAATGTTTTAAAAATAAAATATATATATATTACATGACATGTTACATAAATTAGAACATGATTTGACAAACAAAAATATTATTTATATAAATTAAAATAAACAATATTGTTAAATAAAACAATTTACATTCAATATTGTAAAAAAGCATAACTTTCACAATATAAATCAAATCTCAAGCGAAATGATAAGTGGTATTCTTAAAATTTAATTTATTTTCATAATAAATATAAAATTCAAAAATTCAAAAATTTAAATTTTAAATTTAAGAGTCAAAGTTTGACCAAATTGACCAAAATTCATATTTTTGGAAAAATATTCTATTTATTCATGTTTGGAATTATAATTCGCACAAAATTTATATTTAGAATAACAAATTTTATCCATTTTAATAAAAAATAAAGTTTTTAAATCAGGAATTCAATTTAAGATAATTAAAATATACAATTAAAATAATCACAAAAATATTGGGTTGTTACCCTTTCCCCCCCTCAAAACTTTTCGTCTCCGAAAAGGAATGAGGTATGAGAAAACACAGAAAAAGATATAATGAAATAGGATGAAGACAAGACGACAAGAAGATTGAAATTTTACCCAATAACTGTTGTTATAGGTAAGTTTATTAAGATGGAGATAATCTTCCCATGATCCTCCAGAATCAAGAAAATAAGCACGAAAAAAACCTTCAAAAATCTGATTCACCCTTTCCGCTTGATCGACGGTCATTGGATGGCAAGCAGTGCTCAGATTCAAAATGAGTACCAAAGATTATTAAAGATTATAGAAAGATTTCTAAACAGACTGGTATAAGCAATAGCCACTCCATTCTGTAGCAAAATAAGGGAAATAAGAACAACCAAAAGATAGTTTGAAAAACAAAATATGATAATAGATTTGAAATCATGGAAATTTCGATTTAAATTGATAATTAATTTTACATAAGTTATATAAATCTTAACCATATCTAATTTCATTATCTTATCATCCAATTATCTTAAATTAACAATATCTAAAATCATGGATTAGAAAAATCATTTATTATACTCAAAATGTACTCAATAAATTTAATTCCCCTTTATTCCTAATTAAAATTAAAATTATTTGTTAACTCCTATGTTAAGCGACTCAGCAACCCAAGGCAATAGCGAGGCAACTAGAATGAGACTCTGCATCACAACTTAGCGGCCTAAAGACCGAAGCGACCTACGAGTTAACAAGATAAGGACCTAACGACCTAACACATGAAGCGGCTCATAAGCGACTTAAAGCATAAACAAGTTAACAATTGTGGACCCCGCGACCTAAAGGTTGAACGACTTAATGACTTCAGTCCTCAGCGACCTAAGAGCTCCGGCGACTTAAAAGATAGAACACTGCCAAGCGACTTAACAGGTAACGACTTAAGGAAAGTAGCGACATAAAATATTAGATGGTCCAGCGACCTAACAGCTTGAAGACTAGGCGACTCAATGGTCCAACGACTTACGACCTACTGAGTTAACGATATAAGGAGTAAAGTGTGGCCCAACAACCTAGCCTAAGTCCCTACATTGGATATCTCAACATTTTTCGCTAAATACTCCCATAAGTCACTACCGACCTAAGACTTACCCTAGGTCGTTCACGACCTAGTACTTGGTGATAAAATCGTGCCGCTTTCCTCTAAGCCGTTACGATCTACCGGATGATTCAAATGACCAAGTGCGAACCAGTTAAGTCATAGCTCGTATTCCCTTAACTCGCTAGCGACCTATGACCCACTTTAGGTCGTGCATGACTTATACTTCGCCCAGGAAATCTCATATAAATACGGCCCCTACTCCAACATGGGGGGGGGGACTTTTAGGCTCATTCTCGAAGTGCCAATACTCTACCATTTTCTTAAATCGAATAGCACTTCAAGCACTCCAAACACCAAGGACATTATGACAAACTTCAAGAGAAAATCTACATAATTCGACATGGATTCGAAAGATTATTCTACATCGAAGTTTGAACTACTAGTCTAAAGTGTGTTGTAACTGAAGAAAGTTGTATAAGTTGTACTTGAGTTAGCAATAAAGAGATATAAAGTGGATGTAGGCTTGACTATAAGCCGAGCACTATAAAAACTGTGTCTTTTACTGTTTTTCTGAGATTTTCCTGCCTATTTCTGATTCCCGTATCGACGGATGGTGCTTTCACACTTACACAACTCGCACCGGGGTGTTAGCATTTGGTTTTTACGTTAACATTTTTGGTGCTTTCACTGAGAATCCAACTCAGGATACTGTCATCATAGCTTCGTAGAAATTTGTGGAAAGGATCTCTCTAAAAACCAGAAGTTTATCAGAAATAATGGCTCCTGGAAGAAAGCGCAAGTCTGTTAGATCCGACGATGTTCGCGAGACTACTGCCACTTCTCCTCCTTTAAGTCAAACAACTCCAACTATTGGAGTAACGCGAGCAGAATTGGATGCTGCGGTTTCTGGGCTATATCAGCAGATGGAAGCCCAAAACAATCTGATGTTGGATAGGTTGAACGCTTTGCTTGGGGCTAACCGTCAACCAGTGAATAACAAACCAAACTTTGCTGATAATGTTCATGATGTTGAAGAAAGAGATGTTCCTCAAAGGGCAGCTGGCCCAGCCAAAGACACACCTTCCCAAGTTGGAGGATCGGGACAACAGCCAACTTTCCGTGAGCGCCTATCAAGGCAGACTTCTGAGAAGATGGCCAATGCCTGTCCTGCTGAGCCCCTTAATGATGAGGAATATTTTTCAGGGATGGTCCGACAAATCATGAAGGAAAGTATGCAAAGAGAGGAAGGCGAAAAAGAATGGGGGTTCGCTTCGAGCAAGACTCCATTCACTGAAAGGATTTTGAAAGCAGAATTTCCTAGGAAGTTTGTTCCTCCTACCATACCGGCTTATAAGGGGACAAGTGACCCTAATGAATTTCTGTACAAGTATGATTGGCACATGACTGGTGCCAGAGCTTCTGATGAGATCAAATGCCGATATTTTTCGGTATACCAAGAAGGAGTTGCTCTACTCTGGTTCACAAAGCTGCCGGTCCGGTTGATAGACCAATTTTGTGATTTGACTCGAATGTTTAAGGAACAGTTCAGATTGTACGCTTCGAAGGCGAAAGATATAATGTCATTATCCAGCTTGGAGCAGAATCTTGGAGAATCCATTAGATCTTTCTTGAATCACTTCAATATAGCTCTGGCTGAAGTAGACAATGCAGAACCGAGAATGATTTCGACGTAACCGATGAAGGTTATTGATAAGACAAGTGAGTTCGGGAAGTGGTTGAAAATGAAAGAACCGAATTCGGTTGACAAGTTTTATAAGAAAGCCGATGAATTCATGCGCTTGGAAAGCCTCCAAGCACCGGCTAAGGTGTTATCGACAGGGGCTGGAAATAGTAATGCTGTTCCGAATAGGAAGGAATGTGGCAATCAGAAGAGGGGAAATGATGGTCAGAAGAAGCAAGGAGTTGCAAAGAAAAGTCGTCCCTTCAACTTCACCCCACTGACTGATACCCCGAAAAACATCTACTTTGCAAACAAAGACACAGTCGAATTCCCCGCACCAGCTAAGCAAAGAGTTAATAAGAAAGCCGAGAAGAATGGAAGGTTTTGCCGGTTCCACAACCAACCCGGTTATGATACCAATGAGTGCCGTCACTTGAAGGAGTTGATTGAGGAACTATTGAAAGAAAACAAGCTCCAACAATATGTAAGGAGGAACAGGATGGCCCAACTTCGACAACTCAAGTACAACAGGCTCCTGTTCATCGTT
Organism: Allium cepa; assembly: GCA_030765085.1. Lineage (NCBI taxonomy): Eukaryota > Viridiplantae > Streptophyta > Magnoliopsida > Asparagales > Amaryllidaceae > Allium > Allium cepa. The sequence continues at coordinate 375,336,595 of CM060942.1, read as the reverse complement.
CTAGCTCAAGTGAAAAGGCAGCAGCTCATGAATCAGAGAGGCCCGTTATTAATGTAATTACAGGAGGACCTCACACAGCTGGTAGAAGCTGGGGTGAGATGGAATGGTACGCTCATGCATTGAAGTATGCGCCAGCAGAGGAAAGTGTTTTTGTGTTTGAAGATGCTGCACCTCTGAAGCAGCAGAAAACTTTTAGTGATGACATTATCTTCAGAGTCAGGGACTGTATGGGTGTTGAAGCCCCTACCATAGATCCCCTGGTTATTTCTGCTGCATTGGGCCAGCTATTGTGACGCCCCACCTCTATACCCACGCTAGACAAGAACATTACTGTAAATGCTGTCAACTAGCACGGAGAATAAGGCTGTTGAGGAGCGACCATCTGTATAATTGCTTTGTGCGAGTACCGATATACCGGATAAAAATATAACTTTTCATCTCAAGAGGAAATCCGACATACCGACACAAACTCAAAGCTACTACACAGTGGCTATAATTTCTTCGGAAACAAATATAGAAATAAACATAACATAAATCAGTCATAGACAATTCATATCACAAAGGCGGAAATAGATATGAATATTACACATGAAAGTGTACATCAGAGTAGTGGTCTAAAAAGATCCACATATCACAAAAGAAATAGTTACATGAACTACACAAAAGAATAAGTATACATTATGGAGCCTATCTCTCAAATGTATACAACAAAATAAACTACTAATCTAAGTAGTTAGCCAAAAGTCAGAGGGATCAATCCCAAGAGAGAAGTCAAGCAGAAGCACCTGTAACATCTCGGTCTGACCCGAGTATTATTTAATAAGAAAATAATAAACGGGTCAGTCTAGCTATAAATATCAGATGAAGTGATATATAATAAGAGATATGACATAAACATATAATAATCACAATGCCAAGCTGTGATAAATAAGTAATTGAAAATCAACAAGAGATTAATCAATATCACAATAATCTACTCAAGATAAAAAGGAATGTCATACTCCTAATTTCATTCACCAAGCCACAATAAATGACATATATATCAATACCCATCGTAAAAGTTGGTGAAACACAAATTCCAGAAATCAACACACGAAATCCAGAAATCACAATAAAAAGGAACAACGACGTCGTACAGCGGGACATCCAATGAACCAAATCACAATAAAAAGGATGGCCAATCCCACAAAAATACTGGACATCGACGCACCTAGAAAGACACGCCCCATGCACAGTCGAACATCGACGCACCTAGAAAGATACGCCCCATGCTCTAGCATCGACGCACCTAGAAAGATACGCCCCATGCACAAATAAGCATCGATGCACCTAGAAAGATACACCCCATGCACAAATAAACATCGATGCACCTAGAAAGATACACCCCATGTAATGTCTAACATCGATGCACCTAGAAAGATACACCCCATGCAAAGCCGAACATCGACGCACCTAAAAAGATACGCCCCATGCATAGACGAACATCGACGCACCTAGAAAGAAACGCCCCATGCCCCGACTTATTGAGCCGATTGCTCCACGAAGTAAACAAACATTGATGCACCTAAAAAGGTACACCCCATGGATAATAAAACATTGATGCACCTAAAAAGGTACGACCCATGTGAGAAATGAGACGAAGCTCAATAAAATGAGGAACAGTCCTCCACCTAAACAAAGAGACATCGCACATTGCTAGTCTAAACCACAAAGATGATCGTCATGATCAACGAGAAGTGTCAATTACAATAAGCTAGTAAATATATGAGCTTAGCTTCATGTCCCATAACCACTAGCTTAACTTAAATATTTACAAACCAATTGTAGATTTCCACTAGAAAATTGTCACAAGAGATTCAATCGAACAAGTCCAAGAATTAACCGACGAAGTAAACGCAAGCGTTTCATACCACTTGTTTTACTAAGTCGTTTAATTAGATTTCTCATACGAGTGAGGTAAAGGTTTGTATATACTAATAGATTGGAAAACGGTTTTATAAACGAATTTGGTATTAAAATAGTATTGAAATCGTTTGAGGAAAGAGTTTTGATATTTACTACTAGTATAGAAAACCTTTATATTTTTAAAGTGACAAAGCACAAGGGGGATTGTAGAAACAATCAATCACAAAGATCACATTCGAAGATGTGAATAAAAAAATCCAATGAAATCGATAAAGGATCCATCGAAGTGGATATATCTAAAATTCCCAAAGAAAATAAGTCATCAAAGATGATAATAAATGATGACAATAAATAGGATCATCACGAATCGATTTAAATTGGAGATTCAATCCAAAAAGGCAAATTGGACTAAAACAGCAGGTTCAGTCGACTGAACAGAGTTTTTCAGTCGACTGACCCTGTACATGGAAATTTTCCAGGTTCAGAAAACTTTCTGTTTCCAGTTTCAGTCGACTGTGCAGAGATTTTCAGTCGACTGAATCATGCCTGGAAACTCTCGGGTTTCAGGTTCAGTCGACTGAACAGAGAATTTCAGTCGACTGAATCATGCCTGGGCTGTTTTTCAGCCTATTCAAATGAAGAGCAAATTCTTCCAAAATGCAACCGGACGAACATTGGCTCTAAGGGTTTATGCCAATCGGCAACCGGCCCTATATGCTCCTCGATGCATCACCAAAAGCATGATCAAACATCCATAAAAGGATTTTACACAAATTTGACTTAAAAACCCAAAAATTGTAGTATTCACAAAATCAATCCAAAACAAGAGCAAATGCACATGAAGAAGTGTTAGGAATTCATACCCAACAACCAAAGATAATTATAGTCATAGATGTGAGATAAAAATCTCACCTTTGCACTAAAATTTATGAAGATGAAGCTTGAAAGCAAAGGGGAATCATCCACTCTTCAAATCCAACTCTAGAAGCTTGAATCTAAGCTAAAAAGAAGAACATTTCCTAAGTTAGGTTTAGGAAATTTCTGAAATTCAAAGAGAGAATGAGTTGGAGAAGAAGAAGAGGAAGCTTACCAATGGGTTCTCATGAACTTTGGAGCAAGGAGATGGATTTGCAAAGCAAGCTAGGGCTTAGGAATTTCTATTTCCCATTCTCTTCCTCCATTTTTGCTTGAGCTTGAGTGTTAGGAAAATAGAAGAGAAGTGAATGAAGAGGAGAGTGTTGGAACTGAGTTAAGTGGCTAATTGGCTCAGTCCAACCAAAGCCCTAAGCGGGAAAAAGTAGCAAAAATCAACTTTCTCCAAACATATCGAAGCTTATACTCAAAAAGGTCGCAAACGACATTTTGAACTCAATGGGGGTGGTCTCAAGTCCCAATTCGACTGTTTGCAAAAAGTAGCTTTTCGGACTAAAATCCGACTAACGATAAAATATTTAAATAAAATATTTAAATATAAAATCGATAAATATGCGGGTTGTTACAGACTCCCCTCCTTAAAGAAATTGCGTCCTCGCAATAAGTAAGAAGGAAATATAAGAAGTAACAACCATAGAAGCATATTAACACAAAAGAAAATTTGAAATAGGAAGTTCACCCTAAGGTGCACAAAATAGTTAGCAAGAAATCTGGTGAAACTTCAATTTCCACAATAACACCGGGCTCAAGAATGAAAACCGGAATCCCTAAGGCATTCCCGTAGATAAAAGACGTGGGGAACGTCAAGAATAGCAGAAAATTGAGCCGGTGCAACGACGTAGTACAAAAACGATACGCCCGAAAAACTAGAAACTCAAACAATTTGGGACATCAGCGTAGTATAAAAACGATACGCCCAATGAACCCAAGCAAAGACATCGATGTAGTACGAACGGTACATCCGATGAATCAAATAGCAAAGACATCGATGTAGTACAAATGGTACATCCGATGAATCAAAAGCAAAGACATCGATGTAGTACAACGGTACATCCGATGAATCAAAAGCAAAGACATCGATGTAGTACAAACGGTACATCCGATGAATCAAACGCAAAGACATCGATGTAGTACAAACGGTACATCCGATGAATCAAACGCAAAGACATCGATGTAGTACAACGGTACATCCGATGAATCAAAAGCAAAGACATCGATGTAGTACAACGGTACATCCGATGAATCAAATAGCAAAGACATCGATGTAGTACAAACGGTACATCCGATGAATCAAACGCAAAGACATCGATGTAGTACAATGGTACATCCGATGAATCAAAAGCAAAGACATCGATGTAGTACAAACGGTACATCCGATGAATCAAATCCCAAATAATTCGGAACACTGACGCAGTACAAAAACGGTACGTCCAATGAACCGAACACAATAAAAGGACATCGGACGCTAGTCCTTAAAAGGAATGAGATAAAGCTCAATAAAACGAAGTATACCAAAACGTCCGATGAACTTGATAGAAAAATAATTTCATTCAGACAACATCAAAGAATCAACCACTTGTTGCCTACGACAAAGCGCATTGGCAACACGATTTCCCTTCTCGGGAATAAAAGAATATCAAGATCATAGGAAGCTAGGAACTCGAGTCTACAAGCAGTTCCTTAAGAGAACATAAATATTCCAAAGATTTATGATCGAGATGGAGAACAAATTTCTTCCCCAAAGATGATGATGTCAAATTCCAAAAGCAAAAACAATAGCCTCGAACACTAGATCATGAGTGGCATATCTAGTCTCGATAAGCTATAATGATTTAGAAGCACAAGCGATATCACGTCCTCCTTTGTAAGAGAATGGCATTCCAAACCAATAGGTACAAATAGCAAAGTCTTGGTTCCCCTTCAGGAATCACAAGAAGGAATAAGAGTATCGAAAAGAAAGAACTTCTTTTAAAATAATTCTCTTCTCCGAAAAGTTAAAACTTTCAAAACTACATTTATCATTATGTAATAATCTTTCTAGAAAAATTTACATTTTTACAAGTCAATATATCGTGTCTGATTGTCACATCAAAGCGTTTAGGAAATTCCTATCGATAACGTTGATCAAGCGCATCGACCAAAATTCTTAAAGCACTCAACGGGCAATACAATCACAAAATCATCTTTTATAGGATAAATAAATCTCTTAAAAAGTTTTAAGAATATTCTTTGTTCGTTTCAAGAGCAAAAATCCAGTTTTACTTATAAATAAATCTTATGAAAAAGATTTGCAAAATTTTAAATTACTATTTTCATCCAAAATCAATAAATACAAGAATGGTCTCATCGAAATATTCATAGAATATTCGATTTATAAAATGGATGAAATAAGTTGGACAAATTGAATGACAAAATAAGTCATTCATAAGAATCATAACGAGTACGGAATGCGGTAAGTGGAATGCTAATTTCCGCAACTCGTAGCAAACGAAGACCGGTGGTAAAGTCAAACTGAAAAGACCTTAACACCACACAAAAGATTTCTTAGGTGATAATCCTAAGACAAACTCAAAAATACCAGAAAATTTCTCCAACTACATGAATGAGAGAAATAACACTTTCCTTATTAGTGGGCTTAAGGAATAAAATGATGCCATCAAGTAGGAATCAAAATCATAAAGGAAAAATAGAAATCTGCTTAACAGATTGAAAATGTCGAAGATGAATAATCCACTCGGAAAAATAGGATATGGGCTTCACAATGATTAAGCCAATCCTTACAGAAAGGTCAATTCCGAAGCCAAAGCAAAAATATCGGCTCGGAAAGAAAAGTCACATAAAACAATCTCGACATCTAAACAAAAGCAAATTGAGTGTTGCGAATCTACCGTCCGGATTCACAATCCTCAAAGAAGTCATCAAGCCCAAAATATTCAAAGAAAAGAATCGACAAGTTCTTTTGATATAAAATAGTGAGATGGAAACTATATCAAAAAGAACATGAACAAGATAATCACAAAGCAAATGTCATCAAGGATTGAATGAAAAATACCTTGACCACGAGAAGTGTTACCAGGAGCTTGCACAACATTGAGCTCTCCCTCCTTCTTACTTTGAAGTACGAGACATGCAGTAATATGGTGACCCGAATTTTTGCAATAGCGACAAAAGAGGGGTCTCGGACACTCCCCTGCATAGTGGTTCGTGGAACCACAATTGTAGCATTGACCACGACTAGAGGCAGGAGTCTTTGCTTCCGGAATTTCTTGCCTCCCTTTCTTGTTGGGAATGGGCCTTTGAATTTGATAGGCCTCTTCAAGTTATTGTCGAAGTTCTGTTGGGCACGCACAACTTCAACATCACCTTCATTATCAGCCTCTTCAAGACGAAGAGCGATATCAATAAGCTGATCAAATGAAACTTCAAGTTTCAGGAGTAATGGCTTCTTAAGATTCTTATTCAAGCCATAGACAAATCTCTGATTTTTCTTCAATGGGGTATTAATGTACTCAACCCCGTATTTGGAAAGAGATTCGAAAGATGCGACATAGTCTGTCACAGAAGATTCACCTTGAACAAGGTCAATAAAACGCCGGGCCAAAGTTACTTTTTCAGCCTCCGGCACAAATTTCGATTCGAATCTTTCCCGGAATTGCTCCCAAGTAAGATCCGCCTCAACGATTTCAGAAATTAAAAGCTCATACCAATCTAATGCTCTTTCTTGGAGCATGCTAGAAGCTACCTGGACTCGATAAAGGTCAATAAGGTTCATGCGAGAAAAGATGCGATCGCATGATTTGAGCCAAGCTTGAATTTCTATAACACTCTCGGATCCCTTGAATGGCCTTCCACCCAAATCGGTGTAGTCTCTGCACAAGCATGCAAAACCGGATCTAGGATGAGTAGTCTCCTGATTGGGACCCGCTGTTTGAGCGTTCTTGACAAGATCTAAAAGCTGCTGGGCAGACATAAAAACTCCATCCAGGGGAGTAGCACTAGATTGACCGGCGCTGGAGCGGCCTGGTCTAACCATTTCTCTTCTTTAAGAAAGAAAGAAAGAAGAGGAAAAAGTTATTCACAAAATAAATATCAAGCAATCTTGATAGATAAAACAAGGAATCAAAAAAGAAAGTAGGATAGAACGGTACGAAGACCCGAATAAAATCCTAAAGCACAACTCCTAAGAAAGACTTAGGACATGATCCTTGCTAAATTATTCTACATTGTTCCGAAGTTTGGCTCTGATACCAAGCTGTGACGCCCCACCTCTATACCCACGCTAGACAAGAACATTACTGTGAATGCTGTCAACTAGCACGGAGAATAAGGCTGTTGAGGAGCGACCATCTGTATAATTGCTTTGTGCGAGTACCGATATACCGGATAAAAATATAACTTTTCATCTCAAGAGGAAATCCGACATACCGACACAAACTCAAAGCTACTACACAGTGGCTATAATTTCTTCGGAAACAAATATAGAAATAAACATAACATAAATCAGTCATAGACAATTCATATCACAAAGGCGGAAATAGATATGAATATTACACATGAAAGTGTACATCAGAGTAGTGGTCTAAAAAGATCCACATATCACAAAAGAAATAGTTACATGAACTACACAAAAGAATAAGTATACATTATGGAGCCTATCTCTCAAATGTATACAACAAAATAAACTACTAATCTAAGTAGTTAGCCAAAAGTCAGAGGGATCAATCCCAAGAGAGAAGTCAAGCAGAAGCACCTGTAACATCTCGGTCTGACCCGAGTATTATTTAATAAGAAAATAATAAACGGATCAATCTAGCTATAAATATCAGATGAAGTGATATATAATAAGAGATATGACATAAACATATAATAATCACAATGCCAAGCTGTGATAAATAAGTAATTGAAAATCAACAAGAGATTAATCAATATCACAATAATCTACTCAAGATAAAAAGGAATGTCATACTCCTAATTTCATTCACCAAGCCACAATAAATGACATATATATCAATGCCCATCGTAAAAGTTGGTGAAACACAAATTCCAGAAATCAACACACGAAATCCAGAAATCACAATAAAAAGGAACAACGACGTCGTACAGCGGGACATCCAATGAACCAAATCACAATAAAAAGGATGGCCAATCCCACAAAAATACTGGACATCGACGCACCTAGAAAGACACGCCCCATGTACAGTCGAACATCGACGCACCTAGAAAGATACGCCCCATGCTCTAGCATCGACGCACCTAGAAAGATACGCCCCATGCACAAATAAGCATCGATGCACCTAGAAAGATACACCCCATGCACAAATAAACATCGATGCACCTAGAAAGATACACCCCATGTAATGTCTAACATCGATGCACCTAGAAAGATACACCCCATGCAAAGCCGAACATCGACGCACCTAAAAAGATACGCCCCATGCATAGACGAACATCGACGCACCTAGAAAGATACGCCCCATGCCCCGACTTATTGAGCTGATTGCTCCACGAAGTAAACAAACATCGATGCACCTAAAAAGGTACACCCCATGGATAATAAAACATTGACGCACCTAAAAAGGTACGACCCATGTGAGAAATGAGACGAAGCTCAATAAAATGAGGAACAGTCCTCCACCTAAACAAAGAGACATCGCACATTGCTAGTCTAAACCACAAAGATGATCGTCATGATCAACGAGAAGTGTCAATTACAATAAGCTAGTAAATATATGAGCTTAGCTTCATGTCCCATAACCACTAGCTTAAATAAAATATTTACGAACCAATTGTAGATTTCCACTAGAAAATTGTCACAAGAGATTCAATCGAACAAGTCCAAGAATTAACCGACGAAGTAAACACAAGCGTTCCATACCACTTGTTTTACTAAGTCGTTTAATTAGATTTCTCATACGAGTGAGGTAAAGGTTTGTATATACTAATAGATTGGAAAACGGTTTTATAAACGAATTTGGTATTAAAATAGTATTGAAATCGTTTGAGGAAAGAGTTTTGATATTTACTACTAGTATAGAAAACCTTTATATTTTTAAAGTGACAAAGCACAAGGGGGATTGTAGAAACAATCAATCACAAAGATCACATTCGAAGATGTGAATAAAAAAATCCAATGAAATCGATAAAGGATCCATCGAAGTGGATATATCTAAAATTCCCAAAGAAAATAAGTCATCAAAGATGATAATAAATGATGACAATAAATAGGATCATCACGAATCGATTTAAATTGGAGATTCAATCCAAAAAGGCAAATTGGACTAAAACAGCAGGTTCAGTCGACTGAACAGAGTTTTTCAGTCGACTGACCCTGTACATGGAAATTTTCCAGGTTCAGGAAACTTTCTGTTTCCAGTTTCAGTCGACTGTGCAGAGATTTTCAGTCGACTGAATCATGCCTGGAAACTCTCGGGTTTCAGGTTCAGTCGACTGAACAGAGAATTTCAGTCGACTGAATCATGCCTGGGCTGTTTTTCAGCCTATTCAAATGAAGAGCAAATTCTTCCAAAATGCAACCAGACGAACATTGGCTCTAAGGGTTTATGCCAATCGGCAACCCGGCCCTATATGCACCTCGATGCATCACCAAAAGCATGATCAAACATCAATAAAAGGATTTTACACAAATTTGACTTAAAAACCCAAAAATTGTAGTATTCACAAAATCAATCCAAAACAAGAGCAAATGCACATGAAGAAGTGTTAGGAATTCATACCCAACAACCAAAAATAATTATAGTCATAGATGTGAGATAAAAATCTCACCTTTGCACTAAAATTTATGAAGATGAAGCTTGAAAGCAAAGCGGAATCATCCACTCTTCAAATCCAACTCTAGAAGCTTGAATCTAAGCTAAAAAGAAGAACATTTCCTAAGTTAGGTTTAGGAAATTTCTGAAATTCAAAGAGAGAATGAGTTGGAGAAGAAGAAGAGGAAGCTTACCAATGGGTTCTCATGAACTTTGGAGCAAGGAGATGGATTTGCAAAGCAAGCTAGGGCTTAGGAATTTCTATTTCCCATTCTCTTCCTCCATTTTTGCTTGAGCTTGAGTGTTAGGAAAATAGAAGAGAAGTGAATGAAGAGGAGAGTGTTGGAACTGAGTTAAGTGGCTAATTGGCTCAGTCCAACCAAAGCCCTAAGCGGGAAAAAGTAGCAAAAATCAACTTCTCCAAACATATCGAAGCTTATACTCAAAAAGGTCGCAAACGGCATTTTGAACTCAATGGGGGTGGTCTCAAGTCCCAATTCGACTGTTTGCAAAAAGTAGCTTTTCGGACTAAAATCCGACTAACGATAAAATATTTAAATAAAATATTTAAATATAAAATCGATAAATATGCGGGTTGTTACAGCTATTGTAAGAAGAGTACTTGTTGATTGCGGTGCTTCTTGCAATATTCTTTTCAAAATGACCTTCGATCAGATGAAGATCCCAATGGCTGATGTTCAAGCTTCATCGCAAAAGATTGTTGGGTTTACTGGGGAACCCAGGCAGCCGATTGGGACTATTGACCTGTTCGTGGAACTTGGAGAGGGACAGAAAAAGATCGTTCGAAGGCAAATTTTTGTAATCGTTGATGAATTTTCGGCCTACAACGCCTTCCTAGGCCGTCCAACTCTTGCAGCCTTTAAAGCAATCCTCGTCCCGTGGTGCCTTACCATGAAATTCCCCACAGATAATGGAGTCGGTGTGGTTAAAGGGGATCAGAATGCGGGGCGGGAATGTTATCTGATAGAACTGCGTGAAGCAAGAAAGAGAGAGATGGGAAAGGATGCAGCAGCCCCAGTCCGCCTCAAAGAGTCAACCTTGTAGCAATTACAGGGCGGACCCTGTACTGGCGAACGTAGTGAAGCACGAAGAAAGATGGATCCCAGAAAAGCCAGTGCAAGGGAGAATCGAGTGGTGCCAGTGGAAGTAACGGTCCCAGTACCTGTTGACCCAAAAGACCCAAACAAGGTGCTGAATGTGGGTTCACAACTTAATACGGCAGTTCAGAATATTTTGATATCATTCCTGAAAGCAAATCTGGATGTATTCGCTTGGACCCATGCTGATATGTGTGGAATATCACCAGAAGTTGCAGTACACACTTTGAATATTGATCCGAAGTTTACACCTGTGAAGCAGAAAAGAAGAACCCAGGGTCCCGAGAGGTCAGCGGCATTAAAAGAAGAGGTGGATCGGATCATGGAGAATGACTTTATCAGAGAATCAACTTATCCGAATTGGGTTTCAAATCCAGTACTGGTTAAGAAAGCTAACGGAAAGTGGAGAGTATGCATCGACTTTTCAGATTTAAACAAAGCCTGTCCCAAAGACTGCTTTCCGCTACCCCGGATTGACCAGTTGGTTGACGGAACAGCGGGACATGAATTGTTATCTTTTATGGACGCTTACTCCGGATATAACCAGATCATAATGCATGAGCCAGATCAGGAGGACACGAGTTTCATAACCGATGTTGGTCTGTACTGCTACAAAGTCATGCCTTTCGGACTAAAGAATGCAAGGGCAACTTACCAGAGGCTTGTTAATGCGATGTTCAAGCCACAGATTGGAAAGACCATGGAAGTTTATGTTAACGATATGTTGGTTAAATCAAAGAAAGCAGTAGACCATATGGACCACTTAGCGGAAATGTTCGCCGTCCTACGAAAGTATGGAATGAAGCTTAATCCCTTGAAGTGTTCATTCGGGGTGGTGTCCGAAAAGTTCTTGGATTTCATTGTGAGCGCTAGGGGCATTGAGGCTAATCCTGCTCAAATCACTGCCTTAAGAGAAGTTAAAGCTCCTAGAACGAAGAAGGAACTGCAAAGACTCAATGGAAAAGTCACTACTTTAAGCCGATTCATTTTCAAAGCTACTGATAAATGCATTCCATTCTTTGATGCTCTGAAGAAAGGAAGGAAAAACTTTGACTGGACTCCAGAATGCCAGAAAGCTTTCGATGAATTAATTCGTCATATGGAAACTCCTCCGATACTTTCTAAGCTCGACGACGGTGAAGATCTTTTTGTATACTTGGCGGTCTCATCTCATGCTCTTAGTGCGGCACTGGTGCGAGAAGACGCCAAAATTCAGCACCCAATCTACTATGTTAGCAAAAGGTTTACTGGGGCAGAAATGAATTATTCAAAGTTGGAGAAGTTCGCCTATTGTCTATTGATCGCGTTAAGAAAATTGAGGCCATATTTTCAGGCTCATCCAATCAAAGTCCTCACTGATCAGCCTCTGAAGCTAGTCCTCTTTCGCCCTGAGACTTCGGGTCGCCTTTTGAAGTGGAATATTGAACTCAGTCAATATGACATCACTTATCATCCCCGGAGGGCAATCAATGGACAAGCTTTGGCAGATTTCATCGCAGAATGTACAGACAAAGGTGATAGTGAGGAAGTAGTGATTGAAAATCCCCCAATCCAATGGAAGTTGTATGTTGATGGCGCAAGAAATGATTACTGTTCCGGGGCTGAGGTTGAACTTGAAACCCCTGAAGGGCGGTCTTTGTGATTGGAATTCCCTTCGACAAACAATGAAGCAGAGTATGAAGCTCTTATTGCCGATTTGAGAATAGCTAAAGAATTGAATGTCAAAATGTTGCAGATCTTTAGTGATTCACAACTTATTGTATGTCAAGTCAAGAAAGAGTTTCAAACTAAATGGGGAAATCTGCCCGCGTACTTGTCAAGAGCCTGGGAGCTTCTCAATGACCTTGACCACTACACGATAAATCATATACCCCGGGAAGAAAACATGAAGGAAGATTCCCTCGCAAAATATGCAAGCACTAGTGAAGATCAACTATTGGGGTTAGTTCCTGTGGAAGTCCTGTCAACTCCAAGCATTGATGAGATGGATATTGACTGGATCATGACTATATCACATGAGCGGGAATCATGGATGACTCCGATATTGAAATATCTACACGACGGTTCTCTACCGGAAAACTCAAAAGAACGGCAGAAGTTGTTAAGAAAAGCCTCTAGATACATAATTCAAGATGACCAATTGTATAGGCGGGGATTCTCAATGCCATTACTCCGATGTGTGACCAAGGAAGAAGCTGAGACAATTCTAACTGAGGTACACGGAGGAGAGTGTGGAGATCATTCAGGTGGTCAAACTCTGGCAAAGAAAATTCTCAGTTATGGGTATTTTTGGCTAGATATTAATCGCGATGCTGCAAGTTATGCCCGAAAATGTGACCGATGCCAGAGATTTGCAAAAATCCCAAGGGCATCTTCTACTGAGATAACGCAGATGGTCAGTCCGTGGCCATTTGCTATTTAGGGAATAGATCTCATTGGGTCTTTGCCAACTTCCAAATCCGGAATCAGATATGCTATTGTTGCTGTTGATTATTTTACTAAATGGGCTGAATCTGAACCATTAGCTACTATTAGCTCTAAGAAGATGATAAACTTTGTAACTAAGAATATCATTTGCAGGTATGGTGTGCCTCAAAAGATAATCACAGACAATGGAACCCAATTCGAAAGTGAAGAGTTCCAAGATTTTTGCAAGAAATTCAAGATCTAGAAAAGATTCTCAGCAGTAGCTCATCCGCAGGCAAACGGGCAAGTGGAAGCAGTAAACAAAATTATCAAATCGACCATCAAAAAACAGCTGGAAAAAGCGAAAGGTGGTTGGGTCGATAAGCTTCCACTAGCACTATGGGCATATAGAACTACACATAAAACTGCGACGGGGAACACTCCATTTTCATTGGCATATGGATCAGAGGCAATGATTCCGGTAGAAATTGAAGTCCCTTCACATAGAAGAATTCATTTCAACCAAGCAAAAAATGAAGAGTTACAACTTGAAGCACTTGATTTCCTTGATGAAAGAAGGGAAGAGGCCCAGCTCAGAATTGCGGCCCATCAGCAAAGAATTGCCAGGCACTTCAATTCCAAAGTTAGCCAACGCAGCTTTGAGATTGGAGATCTAGTCTCGAAGAGGGTCATGACAACAACATGAGTGTTTGCACCAAACTGGGAAGGGCCATATGTCATAGGAAAAAAACTTCTCGATGGCACTTTTAAACTTATAACTGTCGAAGGAGATCCAATTCCAAGAGCTTGGAACAACAATCATCTGCGCCCATATTTTACTTAAAGGCTTTAATGAAATATTGTAAAAGAATGACGAATGTATGATTCTTGTATTGAAAGCCATTATAAAGCCAGTGCAAGTGAATAATAAGAACGATAAAGTGGATGTAGGCCCAGTTCTTGGCCGAACCACTATAAATCTTGTGCTCTTTACTATTATAAACTGCTTTGTTTTATTTCGATATATAAAATACGTCAATTGTATTACTAAAATGTCGATTTAATAATGCAGGCCATAAAAACAAAGAATACCCATCACAAGATCAAGAAATCCCAGACATCACCCAACAAACAATTGCTAAGCCGCTCAAAATTTCCATACTCAAATCCTACGTAAGAAGTGCTTGAAGCAAAAAAGTTAGCGATTCCGCTGGAAGTGGGCCCTAGCTAACTAATTGTGGTTGTTTGTACAAACAAGCATCCGATTAAATAGCCTGTGTCTGCCCCCGTCAACTCGCTTAACTATGAAGTACACTTCTTTGGATAAAGGAAATTACTGGCAATAGAAAGGGAGGTGCGTTTGGAAAAGATAACGGGGATCGCCGATATGAATAGATGGCAAAGAGAAATGGGCGAGCAAGCATCAAACAGCCAAAGCCCTCTTCGGAGGCACAACTCTTCGGAGGATAAAGACCTCGAACGGGGCTTGCCAGAAAACTTTCTCAACAAAAAAGATTGGTATGGAATGACCGGGAGCACCTTCCCAACTGGAAGGCAAGGCGCTTGTTCACTAGTTGAGACAGTTTGCGCAGATAAGTGTCCAAAGTAACTTGCGCCGCCCCGTGAATCCATACGATGATCGGAGGCACCTTCCCAAGTGGAAGGCAAGGCGCTTGTTCACTAGCTGAGACAGTCTGCGCAAATAAACGTCCAAGTAACTTGTGTCCGCCCCGTGAATCCAGCCAACCATGAGGAAGAAACTTCCAGGCATACTCGGAGGCACGCATTCCACCGAGATTTGAAATAAAACTTCACAAGTGCTGGAATGTGAAAAGCCCTCTACGGAGGCCCATTTCACCATAGTTGAAATTCTAAAAGCCCTCTAACGGGCCTCGCCAGAAAAAGAGAGCTCTTTCTCGACAGAAAGTTCCGGACTGATCGGTGGTACAGAACACTCGTGTCCGCCCCGTGAATCCATTTAACT
The DNA here is from genome assembly GCA_030765085.1 of Allium cepa. Classification (NCBI taxonomy): domain Eukaryota; kingdom Viridiplantae; phylum Streptophyta; class Magnoliopsida; order Asparagales; family Amaryllidaceae; genus Allium; species Allium cepa. Next base: position 375,321,482 of record CM060942.1, on the reverse strand, counting down.
AAGAGAAGGAAACTCCAAACTTCCAGGCAAAAGCCCTACTCAGAGGCACACATTTCACCGTGATCTGAAATAAAACTTCACACGAGTCGAAATGTGAAAAGCCCTCTTCGGAGGCCCGCTTCCCAACGAACAGGGAAAAGATAAAAGCCTCTCCCAAGAGGTAGAAACAAAAAGTCCTCTTCACAGAGGCACAATCAAACAAAAAGAGCTCTTCCTAGAGGCGCAACCAAACAAAAAGACCACTTCCCAGAGGCACAATCAAACAAAAAACCCTCTTCGGAGGCACAAGCAGGTTGAAGCCCTTTTTTGGAAGGCCTATTGTACTATGTAGTAAAATTCACTTGCCAACGCAAAAGTGACTTTTTCCAAAAGTGAAGTGTAAAAACTTCGCAACAAAAAAAGAAGAAGAGAAGACTCCTCCAATATGAAGTGCATTCTACTAAATTAGAAAAATATTTCCTTGGAACGAAAGTATTATCCTATAAAGTACAAATGCAAACCTCCTTCAAATGGAAGAGTTGTTCTCTAAAGGAAGAGTATAGGTCTTCTCGAAACAGAAGAGTTGTTCTCTGAAACTTTGTCAATGTGAAAGAGATTACAATAAACCATGGTATGGGGGCAATACAATATAGTCATCACAAAAATAAAAATAATGCTCAAGCAACATACCATAGGTTTACTGAAACTTCACATAAAGAGGATAAAGAAACTTGCATGAAAACGGAAAATAAACGCGTTCTCAAATACAGACAGAAATTTGTATAAGTAAAAGAACCATTTTATTCCATACCATGAGAATTTTATACATATGCAGGTTTCAAAGTAAAAGATGGCGGGGACTGGTACCCGCACAATCTCCAGTCAACGCAAGCTTAAACACAAACAAAAAGAAAAGAGCAAGATAAAAAGCACAGGACCAAAGCCATTATTTCTTCTTCCGTCCACCTTTTGAGCCTGCGACTAGCCGGATGACCAACTTCTTGCGTCGGCATGAAAGAGTAGGGGAAGGAGGAGAAAGGGGAACAATTTGACTTGCTTCTGCTTTTTCCTCACCGACTGAAGCTTCTTTCTTCTTTGGGACTCCACTTTTCCCCCTTTTCTTAGAAGAAGACCCGCTTACTGGAGTACAAAGTGTGGCTAACGGCGTATCGTCAGAACCAGTTAGTTCCGGAGTCCTTTCACCCTGTTCAGTTTCTTCTCCCCTATGTTCTTGTGAAGCAATGGGATCGTCCAAGTCTTGGAGAGCCTCTATTTGCTCCTCTTGTGACCTCGGTTGAGAGGCAGAAGGAGGAGTGACCTGAAGAGACGGAGGACGAATAACTGGAGAAGGGGAAGTTTGAACAATACTTGGTGCTTTTTCTACAGGAGAAGAAAAGTTAAAGTCAGTATTCCTCATAAAAAGAGGCGATAATGGTTCATCGACGCTTAAGAAATAAGCAAGAAGCTCATCGAACTCAGTTGAAGCGAACAAGCAGCCCGCTTGAGCAAGACCAACATTAATGTTACCTGATGAAGTAGACTTTAATATGTCAATTTCAAAGTCCTGCGCTTCGGAGCTTCCTTGAGCCTCATCTCCAGTGTGGGCGGTGGTGCTTTCGGTAACGACTTTAGTAGGAGGCGGAGAATGGGAACCAGAACCAGCAATGTCGATATCGGCAAAAACCGAAGGTTGAACTGGGTCGGTTAAAGTTGCCTTTCCTGCATGTTCTCCTTCGGCCATTCCGGCTCTCTCTTCGGCCAGTTGCTCCTTTCCTCTGGCAAGAGCGGCGCGGGCATCGTCATCAAGATAGTTTGTCTCTAAATCCGCCTCAGCATAGCCAGCACTGCCAAACATTTCAAGTATGGCCTCCCACACTTCTGCCAAAGTTATTTCATATTTGGGGCCTAAAAAGGATAGGCTTCCCCAGGACGCTATGCAAGTAGAAGTCAAACAATGTTGAGCTGATATTGGCCTTCGTTGCCTCATGAGACTCTTCAGCTGCAATTTTGCCGGCAACAGCCTCATCACGCTCTCTTTCAGCTTTAGAGAGTTGAATTTTTAGCATTTTGGTCTCCACGTCCTGAGAGCTAGTCTTCTTTCGCAGCTCTGCGATGTCAGCAATATGGCCCTCATTAATTCTTTTCTGTACATCAAGCCTATCTTCGGCATCCCTTTGAGCGGCATGAGCATCTCGCACTTGTTGTTGAAGCACTTGCTCCCTTTGCGAATAAGAAGTGGAGGAAGTAGCAAGCTCTTCTTTGATTTTTTTCAACTTCCGCTTCGAGCTTTTCATTATAAGTAGCAATGCTTCTCATTTCTGCATCATGTTGCTCAATAATCTTCTGCCACTCAGATTTGTCATTTTCCATTGTTAACATGGCTTCAAGATTCGCGCGATTTACCCTTTGGAGCTCATCGACAAGCTTTTGCCAACCTGACATTCTTTCGATATCAAGTTTGACAGCATTAAGGTTGCGCAGCATAGCCTGCTTATTGATCGGGACCAGGTCAAGATCAAAGCGCACTCCTTTCAGGCACCAGTTCGAGAATCGGCTCTGAAGAGTAGCTGGGCCTGGACCAACTCGATATGGGGGCCTTCCAATGATTGTTTGAATATCAGTACGTGCCAGGGCAGGAGATTGAGGCAGTACAGGAATAATAGGTTGTTCGGAAATCTCGGATGCTGGTTTTTTCGCCATGTTTGGCTCTTTTACTCACATCTTCGGCAATCTGACTTTTCCCCTTGTCGTCACGGGACTTCCGTTTATGAGAATCATCTTCCCTCTGGGAAGAATCGTGTCCCTCGTTCCGTCTTTCATGGCGTTCTTCGTAGGCACGCCTTTCACGAGCTTTTTGTGCGGCTCTTTCTTCGTCAGTTTCCCTAGAAGAAGGAAGAAATCTCTTGGGATCAAAAGAGCCGCGTCTCCCGTAGCTCTGAAAGTCGTCGTAATAAGAGCGTCGCCCCATTGAAAGACCTGAAAATGGAAAAGAGGCAAAGCTTGAGAACTTTTGAAGTAGAGTGCATGTAAGTGCATAAGAATGCTAAAAATCCTAAATGTGTGAAACGTGCAAACTACGCGCGTCGAACTACGAAGCACTCCTCGGTTGTGGGGAAATGATGGGTTTTATGGCTAACGTCAACTCTTGAGATGATGAAGTCTGTTGTAAAGTGGATGGTGCTTCAACTGCTGAAGAGGTAGCTATGGCAGAAACAGGGTCGTCTTTAAAGAGCTCCTGTGAAGTGATCATCAGATCGCTCAACCCTTCAAAAATGTCATCCCCACTCTGCTTGGCAGGACTCGCTCTCTCAGTTCCCTCATCACCAGATTTCCCTGAATGATGAAAAGGCTCTTCCTCTTCGATGATCGGGGCAAGTGTAAGCTTGTCAGATGGCCCCGCAATATCAGTAGAAGTAGAGCACTTCACCAGTAAAGCATCAGAAGTAAGTTCCTTCAGTGTAGGTTCCTTAGCAGGAATGGGGGCATCTGGCGATTTGGCCGGAGAATTGGGAACTTCATGAGGTTGAGTGGAGCGATAAGAGTGCAAAAGCTCGTATTGGTGCAGAAGTTCATCTCTCAGCAAAAACTTAATACGTCTTTCTTTAGCCGGCACGGCACTTAATCTATCAAAGGTCATCTTGTGAATGGGGTTTCTAGAGGGAGGAGGAAGTGCTGTAAAAGAAAAGAATGAAATTAGCACTTAGCAATTCGAATCTTTGAAAGCCGAAACGAAGAAACGGGGATGAGCAATCTCACTTCCTTTTCTCCAGATGGCATAAAACCCTAGAGGACAGTGGACAAAGAAGAATTGATTCAGAAAGCCGTGAGCACTTTCGGAAAGATCAGTAATAAGTTTGCGATTTCTGGCACTTCTCACAAATATAAAGAAGGGGTGGTCCTTATTCTTTGCAAATGTGCAGAAGTAGAAAACTTCTTCGAAGCTCGGGAGGCGGTTAAGCGTCTTCCTGAATAAAACACACAATCCCATCAGGATGGCGTATCCATTAGGATGTAGTTGGAAGGAAGAGATGGTTAGCCGGAAAAGGAGTTGATGAAGAAACTCGTTGAAAGGGGGAATGGCACCACAAAGGCACATCTGACGGTTGACGGCAACAAAGCCAAGAGGCGGCCTGTCGGCAGTATCATTTGTGCCAGGAAGTCTAGCATCGGCTTCGGCAATCCCAAATTGAACACGCAGTTGATTGAATGTCCGCTGACTCAAGGTAGTTGGAGTTCTCTCCGGAGGATCAACCAATGGTTCAGCTATCGGGAAGACTCCTTCAGGTTGCTCGATTATTTCTTCTTGGGAAGACATTCTACACAAGGAACTGGATATTCAAATATGAAGGTGCACGTTTCTTAAATGTGTGAAGTGTTGTGTAAAACTAACAAAGTGACAAGCAAGTATAACTGAAATTAAAATTAACAAACATATGACAACTGTAAAATTTCAGGACTTGTCGCCTTAAGTCCAGATGCACGTGCAGTATTGATGCAAACAAATCGACTTTAGTTGATTAACACTGCTTTACTACTTCACTTGAGTTTGTTGGTTCACAGCATTTCATATAATTTCTTTAAGTTGATTATATTTTATCGGCTAATCTGTCATTCGATGTGGGCAATCAGTGGCAGTATATTCATCCCATTTTCTGCAAATGTTGTATTTAACAGGTTCTTAGCTTGCAAGTTAGTATAATCTGTAAAGAAGTGCAACAGAGTTCAGGCAGTTCATTCTAGCTGTTCAAGTTGGAGATTCAAATTAAGTTCTGTCAATTTCTTGCAAGAAAACAAGTTTAAGCAACTTAATATAAGACAAAGTTCCATTAAGTCGTTCTTTTAAGTCAGAAAGTTCATTATCATCCTCCGGCGAGTTAAGGTTGTGATGCATGTTAAAGAATAAGGCTTCAAGTCAAAATGCCGCAAAATTGCTCAAGTCCAAACTCGTCCATGACTTATGAAGTTAAGTCGTGTACAGTTAAGGTCGTCAGGAAGCTAACATGACCTAAGAAGTTAAGTCGCATACAATTAAGGTCGTTAGGAAGCTAACACGACTTAAGAAGTTAAGTCACGCGCAATTAAGGTCACAAAAGTTCTTAGGTCGGTCAATTCGAAAACCGTGCAAATCAATTATATTGCAAGAATTTCAAGGTTGTCCAAAATCTGTTAGGTTGCTTCAGGTGATTATTCGGCAATTTCAAGTTATCTCCTTAACCCGCTAGCTCATCTCCAACCCGATAACCCACTATCGCCCAAACAACGAAAAATCCATCATCCTCTCTGCTAAGTCCGTTATTCATACCACCAGCACACCCAATTCCGATTCGAATCATCTCAAATCCATCTCACTGCTTTGCTCCCATGAATCGCAACAGTAGCATAACTCATCACGATCAAGAATGAAGCGAAGCACACAAACTTCGATTGGGTCGGACGATAGGGTTTCGAGGTTTAAAGTTGATCGTGGTTGGATAAAAGTTGAATTCGCTTACACCATGTGAAGGTAGTGATGAATTGACAACTTGATTGGGAAGGATTTTCCTTAGGAAGCTCGAAAGATCGTTAATGGCGGAGAAGGTTGTTAAGACAGTCCGGTTAAGGGGAAGGAGCGAGTCAATGTTTTAAATAGGGTAAAAAGAAGAAGACGAATGGCCATACGAATTATCTCTTGGGTCGCTCATGACCTAACGAAACTAGATTGAAGCACACGACCTACGACCTAGGCGTGTACTTCGAGGGGAAAATGTTAACTCCTTTGTTAAGCGACTCAGTGACCCAAGGCAATAGCGAGGCAACTGGAATGAGACTCTGCATCACAACTTAGCGACTTAAAGGCCGAAGCGACCTACGAGTTAACAAGATTAGGACCTAACGACCTAACACATGAAGCGGCACATAAGCGACTTAAAGCATAAACAAGTTAACAATTGTGGACCCCGCGACCTAAAGGTTGAATGACTTAATGACTTCGGTCCTCAGCGACCTAAGAGCTCCGGCGACTTAAAAGATAGAACATTGCCAAGTGACTTAACAGGTAACGACTTAAGGAAAGCAGCGACATAAAATATTAGATGGTCCAGCGACCTAACAGCTTGAAGACTAGGCGACTCAATGGTCCAACGACTCACGACCTATTGAGTTAATGATACAAGGAGTAAAGTGTGGCCCAACAACCTATCCTAAGTCCCTACATTGGATATCTCAACATTTTCGCTAACTACTCCCATAAGTCACCACCGACCTACGACTTACCCTAGGTCGTTCATGACCTAGTACTTGGTGATAAAATCGTTCCGCTTTCCTCTAAGTCATTACGATCTACCGGCTGATTCAAATGACCAAGTGCGAATCAGTTAAGTCGTAGTTCGTATTCCCTTAACTCGCTAGCGACCTATGACCCACTTAAGGTCGTGCACGACTTGTACCTCGCCCAGGAAATCTCCTATAAATACGGCCCCTACTCCAACATGGGGGGGGGGGGGGGGGGGCTTTTGGGCTCATTCTCGAAGCGCCAATACTCTACCATTTTCTCAACTCGAATAACACTTCAAGCACTCCAAACACCAAGGAGATTACGACAAACTTCAAGAGAAAATCTACATCATTCGACATGGATTTGAAAGATTATTCTACATCGAAGTTTGAACTACTAGTCTAAAGTGTGTTGTAATTGAAGAAAGTTGTATAAGTTGTACTTGAGTCAGCAATAAAGAGATATAAAGTGGATGTAGGCTTGACGATAAGCCGAACCACTATAAAAACTGTGTCTTTTACTGTTTTTCTGAGATTTTCCTGCCCATTTCTGATTCCCGTATCAACGGGTGGTGCTTTCACACTTACACAACACGCACCGGGGTGTTAGCGTTTGATTTTTACGTTAACATTATTCCTCTCAATATATTTATTACTTATGTTAAATATATTTATACTTATTATAACTGCTTTAATTTATTCTTAGTTCCTTCAACACCATTTTATATTGTAAATTATTCCATTACCTTTTTCTCTATTTACCTCTGTTAATTTATCTTTTTATAACTAAAATTCAAGTGTATAACATTTACTATAACCACCCAAATTTTATTTATAAAATCCTTTTTTATATATTGTATATTATCCAATTACATACTCAACTTCTGTATAAGTTAGGTAAGTTACATTGGAATGAAATTGCGTATTATACAAATAAAACCTTTCAATTCAATCATTTCAAGCTTGAATATTTATCCAAATCAGGAAATTATACTTAAAAATTATTTCATCCTGGTCATGTAAAACCACCTCTGGGCTCTGGGCCTCCTATTCATCCTAATCGGTTCTGTTTCTTCATTGTTGCCCGGCCTGAGTCGTGATTCTTTGTTACGAACCTTCAAGATAAAACTAGGAATTTAATTTTCGATGAATTCCAAACTATTTAGAGATAAATAAATGCACATATACTATATATATATATATCCATTAAAATTTAAATCATATATTAGCATACGTTATAAATCCAGCCTTATTTTAAAAATACAAATCAATTAAATTCCCCAAAACAAAACTGTAGCATGACTACAGAATAGTCTCTTCACTTCCGAACTCGAAAATGAATGTCGACGATGCTGCAGTCATCACCGAAATTATTCTCCAACAACAAAGAGAAGAGTACTAATTTTAAACTTTAAAATTCTTTGGAAACAAATTTCTATTTGAAAATACTTGAAATGGTATATACTTTTAAAACTTTAAATACAAGGTTTGAAACCATCAGAAATTAAATTCTCAAATTCTTATTTTAACTTCAGTTTAAATTTCCAAATAAATTTATGACCATGTTTATAGTCCAGCTTTTATATATGAAACAAGAGATAATAATATACAAAATCAATTATTATTTCCTAACAGCCAATTCAATAAAAATCCTGAAAAAGATTTGTAATATAGTTAAAAAAATTATTTCATTACTAAATTTGAAAACATATTGTGTCAGTTTCCTCTGTTCAAGTGTTTTGGAAATCTTATCTATAACGTTGATCAGACGAATCGATCGAAAACCCAAATCAACATCAACAACTCAAACAACACAATATATAAAACATTTTAAATATTAGTTTACAAATACACTTCAAGAATGATTTGAAGATAAGTTGGAAACAAAGATGAGATGATTAAACAACAGAATAAGAAGATGGATAAGCTTATATAAATCGCGGGCAACCTTAACCGGGTCAACTGTGACTTAAAGAATAAGATCGATGTGGATTTCTAGGGAAAATCCACATTCGATCTAAAGAGATAGAGTTCGGAATTATAAGGGCTACTAGCATCTAAACCAAGGATATAAAATATTCGGTGAATCAATGCTGTTGTAAAGGAGTTTCCCCCCTTTACAAATCAATTTGAGATTGGCGAGACAGCCGACTCATTATAAAGATCATTCGAAGTGGATTTATGGGTTACTCCAGAATCAAACAAAGACGAATAATGAGGGACATGAATGGATTTTTGAAACCGCAGGTTACATTCCAAAATTCAAAGGAATCGAGTCAATGAAGGAAGAGATTCAAACAATAGTGTGAGTGATTCTCTAAATAAATTTACCATATATGCTAAGTTTTGCCTAGAGCTACCAAAGCTCTGATACCAAATGTAAAGTCCCGATATTTTCAACCATTCGCATCCGCACATGTCGGACTTGAATTGCTCAAAATACCACGTTGTAAATAAAATTAGACAAATCTCAAAATATACAGTAAATAAACCATCACTGATCACAGCCACAGAGTAAATAATAATGTAGCTGAATTAAAAGAGATAGTAGTTCATGAGGCTGCTACATAAAATAAGATACATTAGAGTTAAATAAGATACAAAATAAGAGTAACAAGATACATAAGTTACAAATCAAAATACATCACTGAAATCACTGGATACTGAAAGCAAAATAGATGGCTGGATCTTCAAGCGAAGCCCAACTCCAAAGGTGAGTCTTGAATACTGCATCACTCGGTCTGACCCAAGCATAAAGCAAAACACAAAACACTCGAGTGAGGACATAAATACTTATGAACTATAAATCAACTCAAGTGAATAGTAACAAAATGCATCAGTAACTTAAAGGATGCTTGGGATCGCCCATCCTTTAAGGATCCGTTAAATTATTTACTATGTAGTAATATTGCGCTGTTCTAATAATGTCTACAGTAACATAAACTTACGTTACAATAGCATTAAGGAGTGACCCAATATTTCCCTCATCACAAAATAATGCCAGTAGTCTATGCAGTACCTGTACCTGATAGGGAGACTATGAGAAGATACTCCATAGGTACGACACAATTAGAAACTCGTAGTAGGGCTCGCTATGGTAGGTGACACGGCACACGAGGCAATGCTAGGGTAGATATACCAATTATGCACACAGGCTGGTGGTAACGTAGCAGCCACATACGCCCACCTCGGAACATACTACCATATCAAAATCGAAGGATGGCCATCAAATCAACCACAGGTGAGAGTATAGTATCGAAGAAGTGTGTCCGACAAGAGGAGCAACCCCTTTTGGCCCGAGATCGCTCCTGTTTTAGCCACCTTATGCCAATTCACGAGAGTTGGGTCCACGTAATATACCTTAAGGACGTCGCCACCATGGTACTTCATTCTGAAATCTCTACCGCGTACACGGTTGTTAAAGTGGTTTTCGGAGTTGGCACATAGTATGCCAACTTCCAATGCCGGTCTCTTTAATAACCAAATGTTATTATAACGCCAAGGTCATTTGAAAATAGTTTATACTTCAAAAATCAAATCATTTCATTTCAAAACTATATTCCATTTAAAATAGTTTATACTATATCATTTCCATTTCAAACATATATTCACTTTTCAAAAGTCATAATACTTTCAAGGTATCCAAAATACTTGAAATCATTACACTTTGAAAATCATAACATTTCGAAATCATACATTTGAATGGAACATTCCTTTAATTCTTTACATTTTATAAATTTATTCAATTAATCCCAAATTTCAAATTTCCAATTTAATTCAATTCAAACCATCAATCCAAAGCTTTAAATATACCATATTTCAAAACTTAATTTTATAATTTCATATATCTCAAATTTAACTTCATTATTACTTATTTTTGAGATGTTCATTTCATAAATCCAATATTTTTTAAATAACACAAATTACAAGTAAACCAAATATTCTTCCATACAAATATAAACTTCAAATATTCATATATCAAAATCAAATATCATTCCAAATTCACATTCTTTATCAAATAAAGATTATATCATTCAAAACCATTTCAATCATCAAAATTTCACATCCTTTCAAAACCTCATTATCAAATCATTATTTAAATTTAAATTCAAACATTCAATTTAAATGTCATTTTAAAATCATAGATATCATTTATTTATTATACCAAATATCATTACAAAATACATTTCAAAATTTCGTTCAAAGATGCATTTATCTCAAATTCAATTTAAATTCCTTAACATTCAAATTTAAATATTAAAATATATTTAAAACTCCTTACATTTCACAAATAATCAATTTTCATAAGTTAAATCGTTTAACACTTTAAATATAACTCAAACAGTGTTAAAATCTATAACATTTCAAAACATTATCAAATTATAGCAACGACGACATTTATAAAGTGCTATTGTAGCTTATAATTTCCAAAATAGTTTAGTTTAGAAACATTGACATTTATAAAATGCCGTAATAGATATTTAGTTAGTTCAACCTTAGTTAAATTCAAAAACAACAATATTTAAAAAATGCTATCATAAAACTATGGCATTTTTTGGGAAATGCTGTTAACAAAATTCCAGTTTTTATTTTTAACTTATCAAAAATTCAATTTTAGCAAATTTTAAACTTATAAGTAATATTTTTAGCTTTTAAACATTCACATTTAAATCAAATTAAAATATGATTTATCGCAATAAAATTTTATAATTGAATATCAAATTTAAAAAAAAACTTAATCCATTTGTTAAGTCAAAATTCATTATTTATTAACTTATAAATTAAATAAAACTTAACATTTTACTTTAAATATCGTTTCAAACTTTAAAGTTAATTTCCATTATTTACTTACATTTTAAAATAAAATTTAAAGTCAAAAATCACATTTATTTCGAATTTACAAACTTGAACTCACAATTTCAAGACTTACTATTTAATTTTCTTAAAACCATAAAATATATATTTTTAATTCAAAATTTCATATTTTAAAAATATATATCTTAGAAAAATCATTTAAAAATATACCACGGGGTCTGTATATAATTTTCTAACCTAGGTCAAGTGATACAGATATGTATCATTTCAATCTGCAGCTAAAAAGAAAACCCGGGCACTATCATTTCAAACCCACAATCCCAAGTAAATAAATAAAATTGCCCATGCCTATCATTTCAGCCCATAACGATTTTTCCCTATTCTAAAGTCCGTTCGGTATGTATCATTTCAACCCATAGTGATTCTATTCTAATAGGGAACTTGTAGTATGAATATATACATAAACAATGTCAATGCCACAATATAATATCATATATCAGATGTCAGGTGATAATTAACAAAGTAAACATGGTAATGACATGGCATAGCATATCATATAATCATCATTAACTTGCATAACATTTTTATTACTAAACACTTGTCATCAATTTACTAATTCATAAGTAAATATGTCAGAGTGAGATGGACTCACCTAAATCAAAGCTAGAGACAAACAACACACATAAGAGCGATTCATGGATGGAGAGCATTGATATTGATCTTGTATACAACAAATAAACAAGAAAATATAAATATTGTAATTATGAGTAACAAACACATAAGTTATAAACAACAACATTGAATTTGCAAAAAATTAAAATAAGACGAGAATATCACTTTTCCTTGAACAAAAGTGGCTTGCACATGCCAACCTAGGCTCGGCCTATGCCTAATGGGCTAGGCCATGTTGAGTCTTGAGCATGCAGGCTCGGCCTATGGGCATGGAAAAGAAAAAAAAAACAAGACCAAAGCTGTAACAACCCTGGGTTGGAGAGTACCTGTCAATATTAAATTATAATGATAATTATAATTTAATATTGTGATTAAAATTAAATTGGAAATTTTAGATTGTTTATTTGGAATTAACAATGAAATTGGAATCAAATTGTGAAAATAAAGTTTAGAACTTTATTTTATTTGGGTTAATAATAAGTGGGAAATGATTTTTATTTTAGAAAAAATATATGAAATAATCATGTAATTATTGCCAATTCTTCTATTTATGATTTTTAAGAGAAGTAATTGATTTTTTTTTTGAAGGTGGTTTAGTTTAATAAAAAGATGGGAAGTGATTTTTAAAATATGTCTTGGTTATAAATAAGGTTTGGAAATGGTTTGAAATATTTTTCTAAGTGAGAAAAGTATTTTTGTTGAATTTTAGAAGTTAAAAATGTGAACTTTTGTATTTATTGGTGAAAATAGTGTATTTTTGTAAATTAAGATTTTTAATAATAAAATTGTTTTTAAAAAAAATTAACCTTTTCATATGATGGGGAATATTTTACTGCTTATGTTTGTAAGTTTATAGATTTTTATTGTGTGAAAAGTGGAAGAAAATGGCTTTGTTCTTTTTATAATGTTAATATGAAGCCTTTTGATTTAAGTGTTGAATTTATAACCTTAGCCATTTTATTTCTTTTTGATTATTGGGTCTTAGACCATTAGTATCTTGCCGAACCTGTTAGTGAACCATAAAAGAGAAAGAAATGAAGCACGTACCTTCTTTCTCCTTCAACCAGAAGCTTCAAAACTTAAGAAACCCATTTCCTCTTATAAACCCTAGCCAAAAATCATCAATTCAAACTCAAATTTAGTGTTTTAAAAATCAATTTGAAGCTAAATCTGAAGGTAATCAATATCCAAACTCAAGAATTTCATTAAATTCCTGACTTGAGAAATAGGCTTCTAATTTACAATAGTCTTCTTCTTGCATGCACATTTTTTGAGTTCTACAGGTTGTTGAAGGTCATTGTCTCCTCAAAGCTTCAACGTTTTAGCATAAATTCGAGATTTGATCATCCCTAACAGCAAGGTGAGTTAATAAGCTCACAATCTCTAGCTGAAGCAAAGCTTCAAATGTAAAGATATATTCAAATAGCTTGAGAATATTGCTTCAAATGCAAAGATATATTCAAATAGCTTGAGAATATTGATCTTTGGTTGATGTTTTTATTTCTGAAAAATTGAATTCTGTCCATCTTTGAAACTGAAACTAATTTGACAATAACTTCATCATCTCTTATTCGATTTTGATAATTTTAGATGTTTCGGAAAGCTTAATTCATGTGCTATAACTTTTATGTTTTGTGATTTCTGTAATTTTGATGTTAGCTATGTCAAAGTTGAATTTCTCTACTGTAATCCCGAGAGCAAAACTAATAATTGCTCTGTCGTTGAAGCTGAAACGAAATTGGTCATAAATTTTTCGTTTCTTATCCCAATTTAATAATTTTATGTGTTCCGGAAAGCATATTTCATGTGCTACAACTTTTGTGTTTTGTGCTTTCAGTAATTTTGATGTTAGCTATTTTAAAACTGAGTTTCTCTATTGCAATCCCGAGAGCAAAATTATATTTTGCTCTGTTGTTGAATCTAAAACTAGAATAAGCATAACTTTTGCGTTTCTTAATTAAATTTGATTATCTTAGATGTTATGGAAAGCCCTGGTATAGAGCTACAATTTTCATGTTTTGTGTTTTCGAAAATACTGAAGTTATCTATTTCAAAATTGAGTTTTTCTATTGCAATCCCGAGAGCAAAATTATATTTTGCTCTGTTGTTAAAGCTGAAACTAAAATAAGCATAACTTTTGCGTTTCTTAATCAAATTTAATGATCTTAGATGTTATGGAAAGCCCTGATATAGAACTACAATTTTTATGTTTTGTGTTTTCGAAAATTATGAAGTTATCTATTTCAAAATTGAGTTTTTCCATTGCAAACCCGAGAGCAAAATTATATTTTGCTCTGTTGTTGAATCTGAAACTAAAACAAGCATAACTTTTGCCTTTCTTAATCAAATTTAATGATCTTAGATGTACTGGAAAGCACTGATATAGATCTACAATTTTCTTCTTTTGTGTTTTTCAAAATTCTGAAGTTATCTATTTCAAAATTGAGTGTTTCTATTGCAATTCCGAGAGCAAAACTATTATTTGCTCTGTTGTTTGAATCTGAAACTAAATTATGCTTAAGTTATTCATTTCTTAACCAAATTACATAATTTAGGATGTTTTACAAAGCTTAGACATAGTGCTACATGTTTTTTTGTTTTGAGCTTTCTATAATTTTGATGTTATCTGAGTCAAAATCGAGGAGAATTAAGAGTTAGAAGTTCCTATATGGAATTAAGGTTATAAATAACCATCTAAATGTTATTTTTACTTGCCGATGAGATGAGGCAGGCTTCTTTACGATGATTTTACGATGTTGAGATGTATTATGATAGTTTTTACTTGTCGATGAGATGAGACAAGTCACGATGCCACCAATACTCGTCAATGAGATGAGACGAGTATGGTATTGTATTTACTCGCCAATGAGATGATGCTATGTATATTTTCATGATGTTTATGATGTTTTACTAGTGTGGTACCAACTAACGGCTAGTAAACCGTCAAGTGCGAGGGTATGTTATGGGACATATGTTAACACCTATTGGGTTCCTATCCGAGAAGTTGAGACACATTCACGATGTTTACTGGTACTACAGACCACGAGTACTCGATTGGAGTCATCACGATGTAGTTGCTACTCCGATCATCACGATGTTAATAACTAGGGTCTTTGTGACTGGGAGTCATTATGATGTTATAGACTATAGTCATTCATGATGTTCACGATGTTAAGATGTTATTTGGCTCCAGTCATCACGATGTTTATGGTACCAAATAGTACTACTAGTTACGATGTAGCGCGCGTAGCATTGCTTCGGCATGTAATCGAGGATCTGGCCAATCCAAGATTTCTTTAAGTTTTGATGTTTTAGATTTCACCATTTTAAGATGTTTGATTACATTGATAGCCTAGTGCTCTATGAGATGTTTTATATATGGTGATTTCATTTATGATATTTTGAACTCTTATCGAGTTCCTTGAGTTATGAGTTTGGATGGTTTCATGATTTTGTAGGATATTCTAGGCCTTGCCATTCTGGCGAGCTGAGATTTGAGATTTATATACATTTATGCCGATGAGATGAGGTATAATTGAGTTTGGGGATTCTTTTATTTTTGAGTTTTAGGTCATCCTACTTGAGAATATTTTATGTTTGCCTTTTTGGCGAGATTTTGTACTAATGTTTCACTTTTTGAGGAGATATGGTTCATGGAAACCATGTTGACATTTTGGGATGTCGCCGATGATATGAGGCGAATGTTTATATTATTTGAGTATTATTATTGAACTTACCTCTTTTGAGGTCATTGTATACTTAAGTGACATTATTGCACTTAAGACATGAGTTGTATTCTTTCTGTTGCCTCTTCTCATTCGAAAAGAATTATCACCTTGTATCTTATGCTTCATATTATCGTTTTTCCTCATTAACTGATTATTTTAGCTAGACTGACCCGTGTACTTTGTACTCGGGTCAGACCGAGTTGTTTCAGGTTAGCTATCAGTTACGGTTCTTTGCTCTAATGCATCTGCTTGGATTTCAGCCTAGCACTTTTGTTTAGTTTATATTTCCGCTTGACTCTGATGTATTTACATTTGATTCGATGTATATGGTGTGGTCGAATACCACATTTATTGTATTCATATTGTATTGTACTAAACATGTATCGGTGTATATGTATATATATGATGTGGATTACTGTTCTGTAATGTGCTTTACATTTAGTTATTGTATTTTGTTCTGATAGATCCATTAACTACCTATAGTCTTGGATTAAGCATTTACTGGGTATGTCGATTCACTTGAGTAGAAGAAGAAAAAAATTATATTGCATTTATCGGCGTATTCAGTAGATGTTTAAGACAAAATTATAGATAGTCGCCCTTAACCAGCCCTATTCTCCACTTTAGTAGACGGAATTACCTGTTAATTCTCTTGCTAAGGTGGGTCTCGGGGTAGGGCGTTACAGCATGGTATCAGAGCTATGGTCAGAACAAAGTAGAATAAACACCGAACAGTACGTATATCATGATACATTGAAGTACAATACAAGTGAATCATTATCCTTTATTCGATCTTTTTTTCGAATCGAGCCTTGATTCTTTCTCGAGTTTTGGGATTATTGAGATGGAATATGTCTAGGAATGTTAATTATATTCCATAGCATTCCATAATAGAGTTTGATGTCATCTTACCTTATAAATAATCTTATTTAGGATTATTTTATTCTCATTTTTGTCGATACGAGTGAGTTCGTATCGATGGAGCTGATTGATTTCTTTGAGAATTCTTGTTGCATTCCTTTGAGAGTTGTGAATCCTATTGAAGGGATCCACAATGATTGGCTCGTTGTGAGCATTCTAAGATTTTTATTTTTGATGTTGCTATTGTGAGTATTTGTTTGTTACTCACAATCTTGAGATGCATTTGATTTGATATGGATTGACTTATTTGATATTAAGCCCAATCCTTTGTTTTATAGATCCTATTGTATATTTAGATTTCCTATTTTGATTGGTTCATTATTTCTGTCGCTTTGGGATTTTAATGACGATTCCAAAGCTTCTGAATTCACTCTTGAGTATCGAGATGTTGATGACATATCTTGAATTCCAGTCAAGGTGACCTTGTTGAGTTTTGATGAGTCTATTTGGGTTTGATATCCAATCGGCCAACCGAGTTTTAAATTAACCTTATTCCTAGCTGTTAGCCTATGGCTATCTTCCATGAGAACTTCCACCAAGGAATGGGTGAGTTTCTTGATTGTTCGAGCTTGATCGAGTTTATTATTCAGTTTCTTTGAGTTATCCTTTTCGGATACTCAATCGGTGTTATCCTTTATAGCATTACTTTGTTGGAAGTAATAATTTGTTGTTTGTGTGCTCCTTCTCCTTCGAGAAGAATATCTTTCTTATCTTGTCTCTTGATAATTTTTGTGAGCGGCTTGTCATCTTGTAGGCGTTGACGAACACTCCATTTCCTTCTGTTGATTTTGAGAATCGAGTATTCTAGGAATATTTCGATGCATTCTCTTAATGTTCTTTGGTTTGAGTTTGAAGCTATATAAATATGAGTTTTAAAGAGAAATTTGAGATATATTATAAAAAAAAAATCAAAGAATATTTTGAGAATATATTTTATAGGAGTAATACTACTTTTATAGAAATAATTTGAGAGTGTTGGGTTGTCCATCGAGTAGTTAAGAGTTCTCGTCGATACGCCTAATCAACGTTATCGATAGGAATCTCCTAAATGCTATGATGAGGCAATCAGACACGATGATTTGTGATTTAAAAAAAATGAGATTTTGAAAATAATATTTGAGAATATTAAATTTATTTTTGAATGGTAATTGCAGCCATTGATTTTAGAGAAGAGTAATAGAGTGGCGAGGCAGTTTTGATCGTTCGATCAACTCTGCAGCCAACAGATATATTTATTTATTAGAGACTCAATGGCGAGGCAATGCCACTTATTTATTTTTAAATTATAAAGATGAGAATATAAATGAGATTATTTTTTTTAGTCGTGCTTTATTGGAAGTCTATTTTGAGATTTTAGAATCTATATTATATACATTGGATGTTTAAGAAAAGAGTTATAAGAGAATTTAAAGATTGTTTCTTTAAAACTATTTAAGTGGTTTAATAGAAAGAGTAAAGAGAATTTAAACCTTTAATTTATTTTGAGGAATATTATTATGGATTTACAAATTTCTTTGGAAATTAATTTTGAAGTAAGAGAAGAAATTTGGACTTTTAGTTTGAGTTTTAAATTACTTACTAAGTAGTATAGTAAAGAGTTTGAAAATTTTCAAATGTTGGAAATTGAGATTTAAAATTTAAAAGATGCTGAGATTTAAAAAAAATTCTAAATATCTTGGATTAAAAGTTAATTCGAGCCTATATCCTTGTTCTTGAGTATATTCTATCTTTGAGCTATTATTAACGACGTGCATTTTTCATGGTCGTTCGAGTGGGTGGCCCTATGAGAAGCCATCTTGTGATTTATCAATCTTGTATATTATGTCTATCTTGTTATGAGGATGGTCTTTCCGTATTATTATGCGGAAAATCTTGTTGATGATCTTCTTTATTGTTTAGAGTTCGGGTTTGAGTGAGTTTGATCCCGACGCTATTCATAGAGTTTTGAGCAGTCAATCATTTTCGATTGATTATTTGTTGAGCATCTTATTGAGTTTTGATTCAAGACGGGAGATCTTCGAAATTCTTTCGAGTTGCTTGGAAAATTCGATGGTTTGCTAATCACTATATTAGCATATGATAGGCCATTGAATTAACCAAGTGAGTTTTTTCCCTGTTTCTTTCTACCATTCTGTATTGAGAGTATGAATGGTTTGAGTTTCGAGCTTGTCTTTTATCCTTTGTCGATTGAATTTCTGGGTTATTTACGGCTCTTTTTCTAGAAAATTGCGGGCACGCAATTTTTGTAAGGTGGGGAGTCTGTAACAACCCTGGGTTGGAGAGTACCTGTCAATATTAAATTATAATGATAATTATAATTTAATATTGTGATTAAAATTAAATTGGAAATTTTAGATTGTTTATTTGGAATAAACAATGAAATTGGAATCAAATTGTGAAAATAAAGTTTAGAACTTTATTTTATTTGGGTTAATAATAAGTGGGAAATGATTTTTATTTTAGAAAAAAAAATGAAATAATCATGTAATTATTGCCAATTCTTCTATTTATGAATTTTAAGAGAAGTAATTGATTTTTTTTTTGAAGGTGGTTTAGTTTAATAAAAAGATGGGAAGTGGTTTTTAAAATATGTCTTGGTTATAAATAAGGTTTGGAAATGGTTTGAAATATTTTTCTAAGTGAGGAAAGTATTTTTGTTGAATTTTAGAAGTTAAAAATGTGAACTTTTGTATTTATTGGTGAAAATAGTGTATTTTTGTAAATTAAGATTTTTAATAATAAAATTGTTTTTAAAAAAAATTAACCTTTTCATATGATGGGAAATATTTTACTGCTTATGTTTGTAAGTTTATAGATTTTTATTGTGTGAAAAGTGGAAGAAAATGGCTTTGTTCTTTTTATAATGTTAATATGAAGCCTTTTGATTTGTGTTGAATTTATAACCTTAGTCTTTTTATTTCTTTTTGATTAATGGGTCTTAGCCCATTAGTAACTTGCCCAACCTGTTACTAAACCAGAAAAGAGAAAGAAATGAAGCACGTACCTTCTTTCTCCTTCAACCAGAAGCTTCAAAACTTAAGAAACCCATTTCCTCTTATAAACCCTAGCCAAAAATCATCAATTCAAACTCAAATTTAGTGTTTTAAAAACCAATTTGAAGCTAAATCTGAAGGTAATCAATATCCAAACTCAAGAATTTCATTAAATTCTTGACTTGAGAAATAGGCTTCTAATTTACAATAGTCTTCTTCTTGCATGCACATTTTTTGAGTTCTACAGGTTGTTGAAGGTCATTGTCTCCTCAAAGCTTCAACGTTTTAGCATAAATTCGAGATTTGATCATCCCTAACAGCAAGGTGAGTTAATAAACTCACAATCTCTAGCTGAAGCAAAGCTTCAAATGCAAAGATATATTCAAATAGCATGAGAATATTGATATTTGGTTGATGTTTTTATTTCTGAAAAATTGAATTCTGTCCATCTTTGAAACTGAAACTAATTTGACAATAACTTCATCATATCTTATCCGATTTTGATAATTTTAGATGTTCCGGAAAGCTTAATTCATGTTCTATAACTTTTATGTTTTGTGATTTCTGTAATTTTGATGTTAGCTATGTCAAAATTGAATTTCTCTACTGTAATCTCGAGAGCAAAACTAATAATTGCTCTGTCGTTGAAGCTGAAACGAAATTGGTCATAAATTTTTCGTTTCTTATCCGATTTTAATAATTTTATATGTTCCGGAAAGCATATTTCATGTGCTACAATTTTTGTGCTTTGTGCTTTCGGTAATTTTGATGTTAGCTATTTTAAAAATGAGTTTCTCTATTGCAATCCCGAGAGCAAAATTATATTTTGCTCTGTTGTTGAATCTGAAACTAGAATAAGCATAACTTTTGCGTTTCTTAATTAAATTTGATGATCTTAGATATTATGGAAAGCCCTGGTATAGTGCTACAATTTTCGTGTTTTGTGTTTTCGAAAATTCTGAAGTTATTTATTTCAAAATTGAGTTTTTCTATTGCAATCCTGAGAGCAAAATTATATTTTGCTCTGCTGTTAAATCTGAAACTAAAATAAGCATAACTTTTGCGTTTCCTAATTAAATTTAATGATCTTAGATGTTCTGGAACCCCCTGATATAGAACTACAATTTTCATGTTTTGTGTTTTCAAAAATTCTGAAGTTATCTATTTCAAAATTGAGTTTTTCCATTGCAATCCCGAGAGCAAAATTATATTTTGCTCTGTTGTTGAATCTGAAACTAAAACAAGCATAACTTTTGCCTTTCTTAATCAAATTTAATGATCTTAGATGTTATGGAAAGCACTGATATAGAGCTACAATTTTCATGTTTTCTGTTTTTCAAAATTATGAAGTTATCTGTTTCAAAATTGAGTGTTTCTATTGCAATTCCGAGAGCAAAACTATTATTTGCTCTGTTGTTTGAATCTGAAACTAAATTATGCTTAAGTTATTCATTTCTTAACCAAATTACATAATTTAGGATGTTTTAGAAAGCTTAGACATAGTGCTACATGTTTTTTTGTTTTGAGCTTTCTATAATTTTGATGTTATCTGAGTCAAAATCGAGGAGAATTAAGAGTTAGAAGTTCCTATATGGAATTAAGGTTATAAATAACCATCTAAATGTTATTTTTACTTGCCGATGAGATGAGGTAGGCTTCTTTATGATGATTTTACGATGTTGAGATGTATTATGATAGTTTTTACTTGTCGATGAGATGAGACAAGTCACGATGCCACCAATACTCGTCAATGAGATGAGACGAGTATGGTATTGTATTTACTCGCCAATGAGATGAGGCTAAGTATATTTTCATGATGTTTATGATGTTTTACTAGTGTGGTACCAACTAACGGCTAGTAAACCGTCAGGTGCGAGGGTATGGTATGGGACATATGTTAACACCTATTGGGTTCCTATCCGAGAAGTTGAGACACATTCACGATGTTTACTGGTACTACAGACCACGAGTACTCGATTGGAGTCATCACGATGTAGTTGCTACTCCGATCATCACGATGTTAATAACTCGGGTCTTTGTGACTGGGAGTCATTATGATGTTATAGACTATAGTCATTCATGATGTTCACGATGTTAAGATGTTGACTCCAGTCATCACGATGTTTATGGTACCAAATAGTAGTACTAGTCACGATGTAGCGCGCATAGCATTGCTTCGGCATGTAATCGAGGATCTGGCCAATCCAAGATTTCTTTAAGTTTTGATGTTTTAGATTTCACCATTTTAAGATGTTTGATTACATTGATAGCCTAGTGCTCTATGAGATGTTTAATGTATGGTGATTTCATTTATGATGTTTTGAACTCTTATCGAGTTCCTTGAGTTATGAGTTTGGATGGTTTCATGATTTTGTAGGATATTCTAGGCCTTGCCATTCTGACGAGTTGAGATTTGAGATTTATATACATTTATACCGATGAGATGAGGTATAATTGAGTTTGGGGATTCTTTTATATTTGAGTTTTAGGTCATCCTACTTGAGAATGTTTTATGTTTGCCTTTTTGGCGAGATTTTGTACTAATGTTTCACTTTTTGAGGAGATATGGTTCATGGAAACCATGTTGACATTTTGGGATGTCGCCGATGATATGAGGCGAATTTTTATATTATTTGAGTATTATTATTGAACTTACCTCTTTTGAGGTCATTGTATACTTAAATGACATTATTGCACTTAAGTCATGAGTTGTATTCTTTCTGTTGCCTCTTCTCATTCGAAAAGAATTATCACCTTGTATCTTATGCTTCATATTATCGTCTTTCCTCATTAATTGATTATTTTAGCTAGACTGACCCGTGTACTTTGTACTCGGGTCAGACCGAGTTGTTTCAGGTTAGCTATCAGTTACGGTTCTTTGCTCTAATGCATCTGCTTGGATTTCAGCCTAGCACTTTTGTTTAGTTTATATTTCCGCTTGACTCTGATGTATTTACATTTGATTCGATGTATATGGTGTGGTCGAATACCACATTTATTGTATTCATATTGTATTGTACTAAACATGTATCGGTGTATATGTATATATATGATGTGGATTACTGTTCTGTGATGTGCTTTACATTTAGTTATTGTATTTTATTCTGATAGATCCATTAACTACCTATAGTCTTGGATTAAGCATTTACTGGGTATGTCGATTCACTTGAGTAGAAGAAAAAAAAATTATATTGCATTTATCGGCGTATTCAGTAGATGTTTAAGACAAAATTATAGATAGTCGCCCTTAACCAGCCCTATTCTCCGCTTTAGTAGACGGAATTACTTGTTAATTCTCTTTGCTAAGGTGGGTCTCGGGGTAGGGCGTTACAGCATGGTATCAGAGCTATGGTCAGAACAAAGTAGAATAAACACCGAACAGTACGTATATCATGATACATCGTAGTACAATATGAGCGAATCATTATCCTTTATTCGATCTTGTTTTCGAATCGAGCCTTGATTCTTTCTCGAGTTTTGGGATTATTGAGATGGAATATGTCTAGGAATGTTAATTATATTCCGTAGCATTCCATAATAGAGTTTGATGTCATCTTATCTTATAAATAATCTTATTTATGATGATTTTATTCTCATTTTTGTCGATACGAGTGAGTTCGTATCGATGGAGCTGATTGATTTCTTTGAGAATTCTTGTTGCATTCCTTTGAGAGTTGTGAATCCTATTGAAGGGATCCACAACGATTGGCTCGTTGTGAGCATTCTAAGATTTTTATTTTTGATGTTGCTATTGTGAGTATTTGTTTGTTACTCACAATCTTGAGATGCATTTGATTTGATATGGATTGACTTATTTGATATTAAGTCCAATCCTTTGTTTTATAGATCCTATTGTATATTAGATTTCCTATTTTGATTTGTTCATTATTTCTGTCACTTTGGGATGTTAATGACGATTCCAAAGCTTCTGAATTCACTCTTGAGTATCGAGATGTTGATGACATATCTCGAATTCCAGTCAAGGTGACCTTGTTGAGTTTTGATGAGTCTGTTTGGGTTTGATATCCAATCGGCCAACCGAGTTTTAAATTAACCTTATTCCTAGCTGTTAGCCTACGGCTATCCTTCCATGAGAACTTCCACCAAGGAATGGGTGAGTTTCTTGATTGTTCGAGCTTGATCGAGTTTATTATTCAGTTTCTTTGAGTTATCCTTTTCGGATACTCAATCGGTGTTATCCTTTATAGCATTACTTTGTTGGAAGTAATAATTTGTTGTTTGTGTGCTCCTTCTCCTTCGAGAAGAATATCTTGCTTATCTTGTGTCTTGATAATTTTTGTGAGCGGCTTGTCATCTTGTAGGCGTTGATGAACACTCCATTTCCTTCTGTTGATTTTGAGAATCGAGTATTCTAGGAATATTTCGATGCATTCTCTTAATGTTCTTTGGTTTGAGTTTGAAGCTATATAAATATGAGTTTTAAAGAAAAATTTGAGATATATTATAAAAAAAAATCAAAGAATATTTTGAGAATATATTTTATAGGAGTAATATTACTTTTATAGAAATAATTTGAGAGTGTTGGGTTGTCCATCGAGTAGTTAAGAGTTCTCGTCGATACGCCTGATCAACATTATCGATAGGAATCTCCTAAATGCTATGATGAGGCAATCAGACACGATGATTTGTGATTTAAAAAAATGAGATTTTGAAAATAATAATTGAGAATATTAAATTTATTTTTGAATGGTAATTGCGGCCATTGATTTCAGAGACGAGTAATAGAGTGGCGAGGCAGTTTTGATCGTTCGGTCAACTCTGCAGCCAACAGATATATTTATTTATTAGAGACTCAATGGCGAGGCAATGCCACTTATTTATTTTTAAATTATAAAGATGAGAATATAAATGAGATTATTTTTTTTAGTCGTGCTTTATTGGAAGTCTATTTTGAGATTTTAGAATCTATATTATATACATTGGATGTTTAAGAAAAGAGTTATAAGAGAATTTGAAGATTGTTTCTTTAAAACTATTTAAGTGGTTTAATAGAAAGAGTAAAGAGAATTTAAACCTTTAATTTATTTTGAGGAATATTATTATGGATTTACAAATTTCTTTGGAAATTAATTTTGAAGTAAGAGAAGAAATTTGGACTTTTAGTTTGAGTTTTAAATTACTTACTAAGTAGTATAGTAAAGAGTTTGAAAATTTTCAAATGTTGGAAATTGAGATTTAAAATTTAAAAGATGCTGAGATTTAAAAAAAATTCTAAATATCTTGGATTAAAAGTTAATTCGAGCCTATATCCTTGTTCTTGAGTATATTCTATCTTTGAGCTATTATTAACGACGTGCATTTTTCATGGTCGTTCGAGTGGGTGGCCCTATGAGAAGCCATCTTGTGATTTATCAATCTTGTATATTATGTCTATCTTGTTATGAGGATGGTCTTTCCGTATTATTATGCGGAAAATCTTGTTGATGATCTTCTTTATTGTTTAGAGTTCGGGTTTGAGTGAGTTTGATCCCGACGCTATTCATAGAGTTTTGAGAAGTCAATCATTTTCGATTGATTATTCGTTGAGCATCTTATTGAGTTTTGATTCAAGACGGGAGATCTTCGAAATTCTTTCGAGTTGCTTGGAAAATTCGATGGTTTGCTAATCACTATATTAGCATATGATAGGCCATTGAATTAACCAAGTGAGTTTTTTCCCTATTTCTTTCTACCATTCTATATTGAGAGTATGAATGGTTTGAGTTTCGAGCTTGTCTTTTATCCTTTGTCGATTGAATTTCTGGGTTATTTACGGCTCTTTTTCTAGAAAATTGCGGGGACGCAATTTTTGTAAGGTGGGGAGTCTGTAACAACCCTGGATTGGAGAGTACCTGTCAATATTAAATTATAATGATAATTATAATTTAATATTGTGATTAAAATTAAATTGGAAATTTTAGATTGTTTATTTGGAATAAACAATGAAATTGGAATCAAATTGTGAAAATAAAGTTTAGAACTTTATTTTATTTGGGTTAATAATAAGTGGGAAATGATTTTTATTTTAGAAAAAAAAAGAAATAATCATGTGATTATTGCCAATTCTTCTATTTATGATTTTTAAGAGAAGTAATTGATTTTTTTTTGAAGGTGGTTTAGTTTAATAAAAAGATGGGAAGTGGTTTTAAAATTATGTCTTGGTTATAAATAAGGTTTGAAAATGGTTTGAAATATTTTTCTAAGTGAGAAAAGTATTTTTGTTGAATTTTAGAAGTTAAAAATGTGAACTTTTGTATTTATTGGTGAAAATAATGTATTTTTGTAAATTAAGATTTTTAGTAATAAAATTGTTTTTTAAAAAAAAAATTAACCTTTTCATATGATGGGAAATATTTTACTGCTTATGTTTGTAAGTTTATAGATTTTTATTGTGTGAAAAGTGGAAGAAAATGGCTTTGTTCTTTTTATAATGTTAATATGAAGCCTTTTGATTTAAGTGTTGAATTTATAACCTTAGCCTTTTTATTTCTTTTTGATTAATGGGTCTTGGCCCATTAGTATCTTGCCCAACCTGTTAGTAAACCAGAAAAGAGAAAGAAATGAAGCACGTACCTTCTTTCTCCTTCAACCAGAAGCTTCAAAACTTAAGAAACCCATTTCCTCTTATAAACCCTAGCCAAAAGTCATCAATTCAAACTCAAATTTAGTATTTTAAAAATCAATTTGAAGCCAAATCTGAAGGTAATCAATATCCAAACTCAAGAATTTCATTAAATTCCTGACTTGAGAAATAGGCTTCTAATTTACAATAGTCTTCTTCTTGCATGCACATTTTTTGAGTTCTACAGGTTGTTGAAGGTCATTGTCTCCTTAAAGCTTCAACGTTTTAGCATAAATTCGAGATTTGATCATCCCTAACAGCAAGTTGAGTTAATAAACTCACAATCTCTAGCTGAAGCAAAGCTTCAAATGCAAAGATATATTCAAATAGCTTGAGAATATTGATCTTTGGTTGATGTTTTTATTTCTGAAAAATTGAATTCTGTCCATCTTTGAAACTAAAACTAATTTGACAATAACTTCATCATCTCTTATCCGATTTTGATAATTTTAGATGTTCCGAAAGCTTAATACATGTGCTATAACTTTTATGTTTTGTGATTTCTGTAATTTTGATGTTAGCTATGTCAAAATTGAATTTCTCTACTGTAATCCCGAGAGCAAAACTAATAATTGCTCTGTCGTTGAAGCTGAAACGAAATTGGTCATAAATTTTTCGTTTCTTATCCGAATTTAATAATTTTATGTGTTCCGGAAAGAATATTTCATGCGCTACAACTTTTTTGTTTTGTGCTTTCGGTAATTTTGATGTTAGCTATTTTAAAACTGAGTTTCTCTATTGCAATCCCGAGAGCAAAATTATATTTTGCTCTGTTGTTGAATCTAAAACTAGAATAAGCATAACTTTTGCATTTCTTTATTAAATTTGATGATCATACATGTTCTGGAAAGCTCTGGTATAGAGCTACATTTTCATGTTTTGTGTTTTCGAAAATTCTGAAGTTACCTATTTCAAAATTGAGTTTTTCTATTGCAATCCCGAGAGCAAAATTATATTTTGCTCTGTTGTTAAATCTGAAACTAAAATAAGCATAACTTTTGCGTTTCTTAATCAAATTTAATGATCTTAGATGTTCTGGAAAGCCCTGATATAGAACTACAATTTTCATATTTTGTGTTTTCGAAAATTCTGAAGTTATCTATTTCAAAATTGAGTTTTTCCATTGCAATCCCGAGAGCAAAATTATATTTTGCTCTGTTGTTGAATTTGAAACTAAAACAAGCATAACTTTTGCCTTTCTTAATCAAATTTAATGATCTTAGATGTTCTGGAAAGCACTGATATAGATCTACAATTTTCATGTTTTGTGTTTTTCAAAATTCTGAAGTTATCTATTTCAAAATTGAGTGTTTCTATTGCAATTACGAGAGCAAAACTATTATTTGCTTTGTTGTTTGAATCTGAAACTAAATTATGCTTAAGTTATTCATTTCTTAACCAAATTACATAATTTAGGATGTTTTACAAAGCTTAGACATAGTGCTACATGTTTTTTTGTTTTGAGCTTTCTATAATTTTGATGTTATCTGAGTCAAAATCGAGGAGAATTAAGAGTTAGAAGTTCCTATATGGAATTAAGGTTATAAATAACCATCTAAATGTTATTTTTACTTGCCGATGAGATGAGGTAGGCTTCTTTATGTTGATTTTACGATGTTGAGATGTATTATGATAGTTTTTACTTGTCGATGAGATAAGACAAGTCACGATGCCACCAATACTCGTCAATGAGATGAGACGAGTATGGTATTGTATTTACTCGCCAATGAGATGATGCTATGTATATTTTCATGATGTTTATGATGTTTTACTAGTGTGGTACCAACTAACGGCTAGTAAACCGTCAAGTGCGAGGGTATGGTATGGGACATATCTTAACACCTATTGGGTTCCTATTCGAGAAGTTGAGACACATTCACGATGTTTACTGGTACTACAGACCACGAGTACTCGATTGGAGTCATCACGATGTAGTTGCTACTCCGATCATCACGATGTTAATAACTCGGGTCTTTGTGACTGGGAGTCATTATGATGTTATAGACTATAGTCATTCATGATGTTCACGATGTTAAGATGTTATTTGACTCCAGTCATCACGATGTTTATGGTACCAAATAGTAGTACTAGTCACGATGTAGCGCGCGTAGCATTGCTTCGGCATGTAATCGAGGATCTGGCCAATCCAAGATTTCTTTAAGTTTTGATGTTTTAGATTTCACCATTTTAAGATGTTTGATTACATTGATAGCCTAGTGCTCTATGAGATGTTTTATGTATGGTGATTTCATTTATGATGTTTTGAACTCTTATCGAGTTCCTTGAGTTATGAGTTTGGATGGTTTCATGATTTTGTAGGATATTCTAGGCCTTGCCATTCTGACGAGTTGAGATTTGAGATTTATATACATTTATACCGATGATATCAGGTATAATTAAGTTTGGGGATTCTTTTATATTTGAGTTTTAGGTCATCCTACTGGAGAATGTTTTATGTTTGCCTTTTTGGCGAGATTTTGTACTAATGTTTCACTTTTTGAGGAGATACGGTTCATGGAAACCATGTTGACATTTTGGGATGTCGCCGATGATATGAGGCGAATGTTTATATTATTTGAGTATTATTATTGAACTTACCTCTTTTGAGGTCATTGTATACTTAAGTGACATTATTGCACTTAAGTCATGAGTTGTATTCTTTCTGTTGCCTCTTCTCATTCGAAAAGAATTATCACCTTGTATCTTATGCTTCATATTATCGTCTTTCCTCATTAACTGATTATTTTAGCTAGACTGACCCGTGTACTTTGTACTCGGGTCAGACCGAGTTGTTTCAGGTTAGCTATCAGTTACGGTTCTTTGCTCTGATGCATCTGCTTGGATTTCAGCCTAGCACTTTTGTTTAGTTTATATTTCCGCTTGACTCTGATGTATTTACATTTGATTCGATGTATATGGTGTGGTCGAATACCACATTTATTGTATTCATATTGTATTGTACTAAACATGTATCGGTGTATATGTATATATATGATGTGGATTACTGTTTTGTGATGTGCTTTACATTTAGTTATTGTATTTTTTTCTGATAGATCCATTAACTACCTATAGTCTTGGATTAAGCATTTACTGGGTATGTCGATTCACTTGAGTAGAAGAAAAAAAATATATATTGCATTTATCGGCGTATTCAGTAGATGTTTAAGATAAAATTATAGATAGTCGCCCTTAACCAGCCCTATTCTCCGCTTTAGTAGACGGAATTACTTGTTAATTCTCTTTGCTAAGGTGGGTATCGGAGTAGGGCGTTACAAAAGCATGGACTAAGAAGGCAAGGAAGTGGTCAAGGAATGGAAGGTTTTGGATCAGGGGATGTGAGGATTTAGTGCATCTACGGCTCGGTCAAGTGCTGGTTCAGGTCAGGTTAGAGGTTATGTTGGTGGCCGGAGGTCACATCTTGATGGTGGTGGAGCTAGGGGTGGTGGCCAAGGCAAGGTATGGAAGTGGTGTTGAAGTATTGGTCGGCTAGCATGGTTTTCATGGAATTTTTGCAACTTTTGTGGTGATTGCTTCTCTTGGTGGTCATAGCGTGTTGTGGATAGAGGAGAAGGATGGTTGTAGGCTGTGGATGATGAGGAGGAGATGATGGTGGTGGTTGGTGAAGGTGATGGGGGTTATGGCCAAGCAAGTCTAGTAGAAGAGGAAGGCTAAATTCATTGAAAAATGAAAAGATAGAGAAGATGAAACCATATTTTTTTTCTTATCCATGAGTTTTGTGTGATGAGAAGAAATATTTCACGTGAAATGAAGAGGGAAGTCACGGCAATGCTTAGGAGAATGGACGGCTACAAGGAAAAATGAAAAGGCAATTGCAAAATGAAAGGACAAAAGGTAAGTGAAAAGTCATGGCATATGAAAGGGCCTTGACTCTTTGATTTCCAATTTCTTTTAAATTGAAATAAACTAAATACTATTCAGAAAATAAAATAAAATACTGAACAAAATAAAATGAAAAATAAAATAAATAAGAAAATAACTTAATAATTGAAAATAGACTTTGAAAATTGAAAACAAAATACAATAAGCATTTGAAAATTATGACAACACTTTAAAAATATTTTAAAAATAAAATATATATATATATATATAACATGACATGTTACACAAACTAGAACATGATTTTACAAACATAAATATTATTTATATAAATTAAAATAAACAATATTGTAAAAAAGCATAACTTTCACAACATAAATCAGATTTCAAAGAAACAAAAGCTTAAAATTTAATATATTTTCATAATAAAAGATAAAATTCAAATATTTAAATTTTAAATTTTAAATTCAAAGTTTGACCCAATTGACCAAAATTCACGTTTTTGGAAAAGTACTCTATTTATTCATGTTTGGAATCATAATTCGCATATAAATCAAAATTTATATTTTAAATAACAAATTTTAACCATTTTAATAAATAAAATAAACTTTTTAAATCAGGAATTCAATTTAATATAACTAATATATACAATCAAAATAACCATAAAAATAGAGGGTTGTTACATTATCTTTGACTCGAAGTTTATATTTCCTTAAACTTTTCGGTGCTTAAAATTGATTTGAGGCCGAGGTTGAGGTTTACAGGTTTTAGTAGGTTGGCGAATAAAGCTTCCGGTGATGAGCAGGTGGCTGACAGATAGCTAACTAGGAGTTGCTGTTATAATTTGGATTGACTCTGCTGTATTGTATATGTAATACTCCTGTCAACCAAGGGGGCATCGTCATATGTCGCTGTTGGCGCAATATTGTAATAACCATATTTTATCTAAACCTGGAAAACGATTATGGGATTATGTAAATTGAATGTGAAACACGTGTCTTGAAATGTAATCAGTAAAATGATGTTTTATGAAATCTGTGATCTTGTTTCATATTCAAGTGCTTCTGATATTATGAATACCATTAATATAGCTGTATTTAGTTGCCAGATGTCAATATTATAGATGACTGCAACATCGGTTGCGCTTAGCTTTGAGCCTCCGGATATGGGATGTTAAAGTTTAATTTTAGGAGTAATTGAAGTCATGGAGCCATTAGAGAATGAGAGAACTATGAAAGTTACAGAAAGAAGAATGAAAACTGAGAAACTCAATTGTACGTACAGAATGAATTAGAGAATATGTGTTATTTGAAAGAAGAAAACCTTTCACATTCTTTAAATAAAATTTCTTCAATTAATTCTCTTGTTTAACGTTTTCTTTTCACTCCTATTTCTTTACATAGTATGGCTGAAAATTATGTGCCATCAAATGGCATAAGATTCCACAAATTAGCATACGTAATTATCTTTTATTTAATTACAATGATATCATATATCAATGCGCGATATAACTTTTATAAATGTATTCAAATGATTACAAATAATTCCAAAACATCAAATAAAATAAATAATAATTAATATTTCTTAAATACAAATTAATTGAATTAATCTACAACTTTTTATAGATTAATTGAATCATGTGGTTTTTCAAAGAATTCGTCATTACGATTGTGCGACACAAAGGTGTAAATTCAATCAGCGATTAATATTGAACTATTCATATATTAACATTCACACGTCAACTCAAACCATTCAAATAAGAAATTGTTAATATGGAATATAAGAAAAGAAGAGAAAAGAAAGGAAAACAAGACATGGAATCTCAGAGCAAAGTGATAAAATATAATAATCAAATAAACAGTTCATGAAGTTATTTTACAAAAAACATTTGATTACACTTTCACAATATATCAAAGTTATACATATAGCAGGAATAATAAGATAATGCAGTGGAACAACATGATATAGTGGGATAAAATAATATTATAATACCAAAGTCCATCTTCGTCCTCCAGAATAATGTCTTCAAAGCTGAAAAGCTTAGGCTGACCCGAGTGTAATGAAAAGACAAAATACTCGAGTCACAACCAAAAGATCTCATGTAAGTTAAATCAAAATAAGTAAATATGAGTTTAACGGTTCAGAGACGTTTATGGGATTTTACATCTCCTATCCAGTGTGTAACGTGGGTGCAATAACTTAAGAAACGTTCGAGATTCCATCTTTTAAGGATCCGTTAAACTAACTACATATATAATACAATACGCTATTACAATATGTCTATAGTAAAGTGAAGTTTTAAAATAGTGTTAAGGCGATAACCATATCCCCCTTAACACCTTTTATTAATGTCGTAGTCTATACAGTATTGTAAACTCCACCAAACCAGTAGGCTATCAGGTAGCACTCCATAGGTACAACACATATCAGTGGGTTCGATACGGTAGATGACAAGGCATAACAAGGCAATTCCAGGATAGGATTCTACCGTTTGCACTTCCAGGCCGGTGGTAACGCATAGCCGCAACTACCACCAACCTCGAAACAACACTCCTATATTCAAATCGAGGGTGTCCTCCAAATCAATCACAAAATAACAGATATGGTATTGAAGAAGTTTGTCCGATCGGAGGAGCAACCTCACTTGGCCCGTCAGTTGCTCCTGTTTTAGTCATCTCAAGCTGACACGAAGGTCAAGGCTGCATTCTTACCTCATACCAGTAGCATTCGCCAAACCATCCAATTTTTTCGAGATTCTCCACCACGTACACAATTGTTAAAGTGGTTCCGGTAATGATAGAGAGTACGCCAATAGTCGGCTCTAGTCTCTTTAATAACCAATCGTTATATTTTACACACCGGATGGTCCTTTCACATTTAAACAGTTCATACTTCATATCAAAATATCATATTCACTTCAAAATCATATCATTTTCGAAATCATTATTTACTTCAAATTATATTCACTTCCAAATCATAATCGTTTCAAAATCATATTCACTTTCGAAATCATTGTTCACTTTAAATCATATTCGTTTTCAAAATCGTAACAACAAAAAAGATTAAACCACCATATCAAAATATTCACATTTTAATCAAGTGAATCTAAATCATAACAGTTCCAACTTTAAACAGTTTGAATATTGAAATTAATTTATATATCAGAATAGGCTATACATTAAAAATAGTTTATACATTAAAATATATATTAAAAGTTTTTTATTAATTTAAAATAACATATATATATTAAAATAGTTTACATATTAAAAATAGGTTATAGCTTAAACTAGTTTATATAATAATATATATATATATATATATATATTAAAAGTTGTTTATGAATTTAAAATAATATATATAATAAAATAGTTTATGTACTAAAAATAGGTTACAGATTAAAATAGTTTATATATTAAAAATAGTTTATATGCTAAAAAAGTTGAATATTGAAAATGTTCATATTGAAAATAGTTTCAAGTTAGAATCGTTTCTTCCAATTTCACAAATTGATTCAAATCAACTTTAGTTTCAAAAATTAAATTTAAATCAACCTCAATTCAACGATTTCAATACAAAAGGCTAAAGTTTTTAATTCAAATTCTCATTAAAAACCATTTCAATTTATATTGATTTCACATCCATGTTTGAACTACAAATTTAAACCACTTCAAATTCAATATGTTTCCAATTTTGAACATATAAACATTTAAAATAACTCAATTTTGATAAACTTAAATTATATTTCAAATTCAACTTAAAGATTTGAATTTAATTTCTTTAAAAATTCATTTAAACCAAATTCAATTTCAACATTTTAAAAGCTTGGATTTTGAAAATAATTCGGTTTGTATAAATCTAATTTTATTTCATTTAAAAAATATCATTTAACTGGATTCAAAAATTAAGGACTTAAAATCATTTAATTTAACCAATCCGATGTTTAGATATAATTTTCCACCTATAGCCAAGTGATACGGATATATATCATTTCAAGCTGCAATAAATTTAAATCTCTAGATATATGTCATTTCAACCAGCAATAAATTTAAATTTCTGGATATATATCATTTCAACCCGCAATAAATTTAAATTTTTAGATATACATCATTTCAACCCGTATCATGGATCACAATTTTCCCAGACCATAAAATTACTTGGGTTTATCATTTCAAACCATAATGATTTATCCCTAGTCTATAAGATCATTCGGGTATGTATCATTTCAACCCATAATGATTTTCCTAACAATAGCTAAGAAAACTTATAGTGTGATAACAACATATGAAATAAACATAACATCAGATCATGTCACGATCCAAATTCCAGCGTTCGAAAATCGGCATTCGTACTCCACTTGTACTTGAATGCCGCAGATACAAACGTTGAAATTCGACTCATGCCGGAGATTATAACACATTAAGTACAATACAGAAGAAGAAATGAATAATACGGATGATATACAACATTTGATACAATATGATATAACTGAATGATACAATGAATATCAATATACATCAAAGATATGATACGGGACAATAGAAGTG
Source organism: Allium cepa (assembly GCA_030765085.1). Taxonomy (NCBI): domain Eukaryota; kingdom Viridiplantae; phylum Streptophyta; class Magnoliopsida; order Asparagales; family Amaryllidaceae; genus Allium; species Allium cepa. The sequence goes on along the minus strand of CM060942.1, from coordinate 375,287,119 downwards.
AAAAGAAAAGATAACAACAGCAGCGGAACAATCTCTCCAATATGGTCTTCAAGAAAGAACTCCAGCATCGGTAATCTCCATCTCCAAAGAACCAATCCAGAAATTGCTCCAACTCCTAATCACGATGCACAACGATAAGCAAGTCTGGTCCGAAAGCGATTGCCAAATCCTAGGCTGAAAGCTATCGAATCTACACCTACTATTGATTATCTGAAAAACCCAACTCTAGACTGCTCGTGTGGGAAAATAGTGGGCACCCAGAGTTTAGGAAAGGAACAACAAACTCCAGGTCAGTCATGGGACTGGTATGAGAAAACAAAAATATTTGGTCTTTTTAAAACAACAAAGGAATTTAAGTTTGAAATCCGCAATGCTCTTAGAAAATGAAACTACCATAAGGCCTCCCTCCACACAAACAATGCAAATGCAGACTTGGAGGAGATTTCTCCTTATGATAGTCAAATATGCTTAATACGAGAAAATTTCTTTGATATTATTACTAGTGCATAGTGTAGAAAAACCATTTTGAAAGTATAATATAAATCCTAACCAGCATAGGCATTTCGTACTTATGCCTACTATAGCTACCATGTTCAATAGCAGGTTACCGCCACATTCCATGGTAGGTTATACAACTAAAATCGTACAGGGCGCGTATTGTTTTGATGGGATTTCCAACAAATGGTCAGGCTAAGGAACTTCCTACTATCCATGGGATCGCCGCTAGCGGGACGTCCCGAGAACCTAACCGGATCTCTGCCAACACAAGGCCTAGTTACCTCTGTAACTAGGTAACTACTACTCGAGCATGCCATCCCCCGGTCCTTTGGGACCTTTATCCGAGGTACCTCTAATCCAACAACAACAAAGCAATCACAAAGTAATAGATCTGCAGTATCCACATGAGTGAAGTATCTGGGCTCCATACCATGGTATCACCCTTTTCCAAAAGGGAATGACACACCCTAAAGGGCACGACCCTCATAACCTTGCCGCATCTTTCCTGTTTTGACTACTTCCGGGGTGTGACGTCCTGATGCAGTCTCGTCCACAAAGCTACGCTTTATACAAAAGCCATGCTTTGATCACAAATGATCATCAACGCCCAGTAGCACTTAGCATGCCACACTACTAAATTGGGACTGTATCACTGATAAATATCAACTACATAATCTCTGAGCTCATACGTCTCAGAGAAGGGTGTTAAGCTAAGAGAATAAATTCTCCGCCACCAAGCAGAAATGTATTTGATAGAGATCAGTTTAATATCTCAAAGTGTAGTGTCAGACATACAACCATACAAGTCTATTCCGGGTTCGAACAGAACCGAAGGCATTTCCGAAGAAGCCCTTGCAAATCCGAGTACCCACAATACCGATCAGACTTCCCATCACCTAGGGAATCTACCGTAGCTACTCGGTGCAGAGACAATCGATAGGTTATCCTAACGTTCTCGAAGACACCCGGTCTTCAAATGCAATCCATAACGTCGTATCGCTATTCGAAATGGGTTATATGACACAAGGTCCTCTCTCGGCTAAATCGAATAGTGAACACAATAATCAAAAACATAAGGATATGGGATTTCAGTCAAGTCAAAACTTATAAAATCCAAAACTTTTCTTCAAATGGTTAAACAAATTACCATTTCAAATCCTTTTAACAAAAAGATTTGCTTCACAAAGTTTACCCAGTTTCACAAGGATCCATTCATAGATTTTAAAACAATTTCCATTTCAATTTGGATTAACTCAATTAAATCTTTAAATTAAAGATTTAACTTATAGCTTTCAAACCCATTTCCAAAGTTTTATCCATAAGTTAGGAAACCATTTTTTTTCAAACTTGAATTCCCTTTAACATAAATTGGAAGTTCATTTCTTATGTGAAAGCTTTAATTATTTGAAAACAAATAGTTTTCGTTTCAGAAAAAATCCAATTATACAAGTTGAAATCTTGGGTTAAATTTAAATTCCCAAAACAACACTTTTAAAATGGTTTAAAAACCCATAGAAACACATTTATAAGTTGAATAACCCTTTTTAAACCATAGTTTCCAAATCATAGAATTCAATTTTAAATATTGAATTCAAATTTAAATCAAATTATTTAAATTTCAAAAATCAAACAAGTTATTCAAGATAACTTTTATTTTTGAAATTCATTTTCAAAAGCTTTTAATTCTAATTCCAAAAGTAATTTGGATTCAAAATTTAATCTTTAAAACTATTTCAAAATCTGTGACTTAACCCGTTTCCACGTGCAATCCATATTTGTGTGTATAAGTGTGGTCCAGGGGTTTTACACAATAAAAGTGCCACATCATCAATTAGCACAGGTTCAAATACAACAATATATTTAATAAGCGGTATAAACTATAACGCTTATATTTGATAAGCGGCACAAACCAATTGTAACGCTTATCTTTCATTCACAGATCACAGGTATATATCACAGATAATAAATCACAGTAAACATAGCTTAAATCAAAACAGAGCATCACAATCAGGGATATCAAACAATTTAATCATCAAATCGAATCCAAACATCCATAAGTAAAATCTGTTAATTGTCTGATAATTTCAAATCAGGTTTAATTACTTATGACTAACTGATCCTGGTTAATTAATATTAATAAATTACAAATCATTTTGATTAATTACTCTTTAATCATTTATTAATTAACAATTTATAATTAATCAACTTTTAATTATAATTCATCAGCCTTTAATTATTAAATAAATATCCTTTAATTATTTAATTCACCATTTAATTAATTATCTTTAATTAATTAATTAACCCTTAATTAATTATCCTTCATTAATTTCACTAAGTAATTAGCTTTCATTTAATTACACAAAGTAATTATCTTTTATTTACTTTCATAAATAAATTTATCTTTAAATTTATTGCCCTTAATTACTATCCATCATTTTTTAATTATTAAATAATTTACCTTCATTTATTTTATTCATCATTTCATTAATCATCTTCCAATTAATCATATTAATTAGTTATCCTTAAATGAATTAATGTTTGATCACTTGGTTAATCAACTTTTAATCATAAATTAGTTACTTTTAATTAAGTAGTTATCTCCAAGCAATTAATTGCCCTTGATTTTCTTAATTAATTAATTAATTAATTATCTTTATTAATAAATCGTCCCTTAAATACTTTCATTAATTAATCTTCAAGTCATTATTTAATTAGCCCAAATCATGCAATTATTTTACCTTAATTCTTAATGGATTAATAAAATTTAACTAATCACTTTGATTATACAAATAACCCTTTAATTTAATTATATTGAGAATTAATCACCCATCCTAATAATTAATTATTAGATTCTTCTCGAAAGCATTAAAAATAAAATACATAATATCTATATTATTTAAAAACAAGTCAATTTTTAATGTTTAACGTAAAAATTTAAATTTCGTAATTTTGTTAAAAACTTATTAAATTTTCATTTTACTTCTAAAATATGATTAATAAATTTGAAAACTTTATTTAATTCATCATTGGTTTCCCCTCCTATATTTGTCAAACCTGTTTTAAACATTTAGACAGTTTAAACTTGTTAAATATTTAACTAAAAAAATAAATAAGAAAAACTTGCTGTATTATTACTCCCTGAGCCATACTTTCATCTACCCGAGCCAAATGTGACGCCCCACCTCTATACCCACTCTAGCCAAGGACACTACGGGGTAATGCCGTCAACCAGCGTGGAGAATAAGGCTGTTGAGGAGCGACCATCCGCGTAATTGCTTTGTGCGAGCACCGAAATGTCAGATAGTACAACATACATTTGGTTTAAGGAGGAAATCCGACATACCGATACAAACTCAAAGCTACTACACAGTGGCTATATATATTCTTCGGAAACAAATATAGAAATAAACATAACACAAATCAGTCACAGACTTCATATCACAAAGGCAGAAATAGATATGAATATATAACACATAATAGTGTTCATCAGAGTAGTGGTCAAAAAAGATCCACAATGTCACAAAAGAATAGCTACAAGTGCTAGACAGAAGAATATGGATACATCAATGAGTCTATATCTCAAATGTATACAACAAAAACTACTAATCTAAGTAGTTAGCCAAAAGTCAGAGTGATAATCCCAGATGTGAAGTCAAGCAGAAGCATCTGTAACATCTCGGTCTGACCCGAGTATTATTTAATAAGAAAATAATAAACGGATCAGTCTAGCTATAAATATCAGATAAAATGATATAGAATAAGAGATATGACATAAACATATGATAGCCATAAAGCCATACTGTGATAAGTATGCAATTGAAAACCAACTAGGGATTAATCAATATCACAAGAATCTTCTCAAAGATCAAAAGGAATGCCATACTCTTTATTTATATTCACCAAACCCTAAATATTGACAATAATATCAATGCCAATCACAAAATTTGATGACACACAAATTCACCAATGCACAAATATTGATAAGACTTATCAATGTAAATCACGAAAATTGGTGAAACACAAAATTCTAGAAATCATCAATGGAAATCCAGAAATCAGAAAAAGGGGGAGGCCTATCACAAAACGGGAGCATGAAAATTCACCAAAATGTGTATCACAAAATGGAACTCTATTCCTAGTTGCTAACCATTAATTTTGAGCCGAAGCTCCACAAAACGTCCCGAAGACCATGGGTCGCTACCCCACCAAATTGAGCCGAAGCTCCAGAGAAACGGGGTTTAGTCTCCCTCGTATACAAAGAGACATCGCACATTTGCTAGTCTAAATCACAAAAATGATCATCAACGATCATCAAGAAGGGTCAATTACAGTAAGCTAGTAAATATATAAGCTTAGCCTCATGTCCCGTAACCACTAGCTTAACTCGAATATTTACGAACAAATTGTAGATCTCCACTCGAAAATTGTCACAAGAGATTCAATCGAACAAGTCCAAGAATTAACCGGCGAAGTAAACGCAAGCGATTCATACCACTTGTTTTACTAAGCCGTTTAATTAGATTTATCGTACGAGTGAGATAAAGGTTTGTATATACTAGCAGATGGGAAAACGGTTTAAGAAATGAGCTTTGTAATAAAATAGTGTTGAAATCGTTTTAATGGAAGAGTTTTGATATTTACTACTAGTATTGAAAACCTTCATATTTTTAAAGTGATAAATCACAAAAATGATTGTAGAAATAAAAAGTCACAAAAATTCACATTCGAATACGTGAATAAAATACAAAGAATTCGATTCCAAATCCATCAAAGTGGAAATACCCTTGCGACTTAACAGTCACGACTTACGATTTAACATAAGTCAACACAAGAAATCAGCGGCTCAACGCATGCGACTCCACGGCATACGACCTAAGAGATCGACGACTTAAGGAGTAGCATGCGGCCTAACAGAGCAACTTAACACGGCGCGACCTATAGCATGGCGCGACCTAAGTTGTTGCGACTTAAATGCAGGTCCGACCCAAGGTATGGCGCGACCTATAACATGTGCGACCTAACAGGTAGAGCGACATAGAGGCTGAGCGACCTAAGTGGTTGCGATCTAAGGTATGGCGCGACCCATAACAGGTGTGACCTAACAGTGCAAGCAGGCCGAGCGACCTAAGTATGGAACGACCTAAGCATGGCGCGACCAAAGTTTGGCGCGACCTAAGGCACAAGGACAAGCCGAGCGACTTAAGATGGAACATCTAACCTGTCGCGGCCAAAGTTGGTTGCGAGATATAGCAGGTGCGACTTAACATGGCCGAGTGACTTAAGGGGTTGCGACCTAAGGCAGGCCGACCTAACTGCAAGGCGAGCGACCTATGGGTTGCGACCTAAGGCAGGCCGAGCTAATAGCAAGGCGAGCGACCTGTGGGTTGCAACCTAAGGCATAAGAGAAGGCCAAGCAACTTAAGTGGGGACGACCTAAGCATGGCGCGACCTAACATGGCCGAGCGACCTATGTGGCCAGCGACCCAAGGCGAGCCGAGCTATCTGCAGGCCGAGAGTCATGTGTGCAGGTCGAACGACCTAAGCAACAGAAATGCAAAATCTCTCTCAATTTGCAACCAATCGAGCAGGGACGCTAGGGGATTACGCCCATCGGCTACCCGAACCTATTGGCTCCTCGGTGCATCACCAAAAACGTGTTCAATCATCAAAGTTAGGATTTTTAAAGATTTGAACCCAAAACATTAAAAATTGGGATTTTCACCAATTCAATCCAAACCAAGAGCAAATGCATATGAAAAAGTGTTAGGAATTCATACCCAACAATCAAAGATAGTTATAGACAAAGATGTGAGATAAAAATCTCACCTTTATAAAAAATGAATGAAGAAGAAGCTTGAAAGCAAAGGAAGAATCAATGGCTTCTCTTTGAATTTGGAGTTAGATGTTGGATTTGCAAATGAACTAGGGCTTGGAGTTTTAATTTCCCATTCCACCCTCCATTTTTGATGAAGCTTGAGTGTTAGGAAATGAAAGTGAAGTTATGAGGGGAAGGGGGTTGAGCTAGAGTTAATAGTTTAGGCTAATGGGCTAAACCAAACCCAAAGCCCAAAGTGAAAAAGTGGTAAAATTCCACTAACTCCAAACATATCAAAGTTTATACTCAAAAAGATCGCAAATGGTGTTTTGGACCCAATGGAAGTGGTCCCGAGTCCTAATTCGACCGTATGCAAAAAGTAACTTTTCGACTAAAATCCGACTAACGATAAAATATTAAAATAAAATATTTAAATATTCAATCGTAAAATATGCGGGTTGTTACAGACTCCCTCCTTAAAGAAATTGCATCCTCGTAATATTTAAGAAGAAAATATAAGGTAACAACCATGAAAGCATATCAACACAAAAGAAATTTGAAATAACAAATTCACCTCAAAGAGCATGGGAAAGTAATTCCGGATGTGTTCGCTAGATGAACTCTCTAGATTCCCAAGTGCAATACTTAGGATTTGAGGACCATTGAACTTTAACAAGCGGAACATCTTTATTTCGAAGGCGTTTGATCTCCGAGGCAATAATACGAATAAGATGTTGCTCATAAGTTAAATTTTGGCGAAACTTCAATTTCTTCCACAATACCGGGCTCAAGAATAGAATCAGAATCTCGAAGGCATTTCCGTAATTGAGAAACGTGAAACACGTCATGAATAGAAGAAAACTGAGCCGGTAATAAAAGGCGATAAGCCATAGAACCAATACGTTCGGTGATGGGAAATGGACCAATATATCGAGGTACTAACTTTCCCGATCGACTGAAACGTACAACATCCTTCATAGGTGAAACACGAATAAACACAAGATCTTCCACAAAAAATTCTAATTTCCTTCTTCGGTTATCGGCATAGGACTTTTGTCTACTCTGGGCTTCGTTCATCCTATAACGAATAAGGTCTATCTTCTCTGTGGAATCACGAATAAAATCTGGACCTAAAACCAGCTTCTCATCGGCCTCAAGCCAACAAGAAGGAGATCGGCATGGCCTTCCAAAAGTGCCTCGAAAGGTGCCATACCAATGCTAAATTGGAAGCTATTATTATAGGAAAACTCAACAAGAGAAATATGATCTTCCCAACTTCCACCAAAATCAAGAACACATGCACGAAGAAGATCTTCAAGAGTTTGATTCTCACGCTCGGTTTGTCCAACGGACTGGGGATGATAAGCGGTGCTAAAATTAAGCTTCGTTCCCAAAGCTTTTTGAAGACTCTTTCAAAATCCACTAGTAAACAATGGATCACGATCACTAACAATAGAAGTAGGAACTCCATGCAATTTAACAATTTCTTTAATAAAGAGTTTGGCCAAGAGAGGAACGGTTCGATTGGACCAAACGATAATGCAATGGGCGGATTTAGTAAGTCTATCGACTATCACTCATAAGCTATCATGACCCGAACGAGAACGGGGAAGGCCGTCTATAAAATCCATGGAAATTTGGTCCCACTTCCAAATTGGAATTTCTAAAGGTTGCAATAACCCACCGGGCCTTTGGTGTTCGGCCTTAATGAGTTGGCAAGTCATGCAACACTTAACAAAGTTAGCAATCTCAGATTTCATTCCCTCCCAATAATAAAGTCGCTTCATATCCGCGTACATTTTACTACTACCGGGATGAATGGTAAATTTAGAACGATGAGAATCTTCTAAAATGTCTTTACGAAGATTACTAACATTTGGCACGATAAGTCTACCAAATTTTTGAATACCGCCACGGAAATCAATATCAAAGTCTTTCAAACCTTCAATATTAATTTTATCCCTAAAATTTTGGCCAAGAAGAGCCAATTCGGGATCTATCTTTTGAGCTTCAATAATGCAGTCTAAAAAAGAAGGATGAGCCTCAAGGCTACATAAAACAAGAGATGAACATAAATCGAAAACACGATCTTGAATCTCACAAGTGGATAGAATTCCGAGATCATTCCATTTGGATATCATCATAGAAACAACCGCTTGTTGCTTACGACTAAGTGCGTCTGCAACACGATTTCCCTTTCCGAGAGTACAAAGAAAATAAAGATCATAAGCTGCAAGAAATTCGAGCCAACGTTGTTGACGCAAATTAAGTTCCTTTTGAGAAAATAGATACTACAAAAGATTTATGATCGGTGTAAAGAATAAACTTTTCTCCCAAAAGCTAACGACGCCAAATACGAAGGGCGAAAATAATAGCCGCGAGCTTTAAATCATGAGTGGCATATCTAGTCTCGGCTGGCTTCAATTGCCTAGAAGCATAAGCAAAAACACGTTCTTTTGCGTAAGAACAACACCCAAACCAATGCGACTAGCATCAGTATAAACAATAAAATCTTGATTTCCCTCGGGAATCACAAGAATAGGAGCATCGGAAAGGAGTTCTTTTAATTTCTGGAAAGAAGCTTCACATTTGTCCGACCAAAAGTACTTAACTCCCTTCTTTGTCAAACTTGTAAGAGGCACGGAAATTTTTGAAAAGTCTTTTATAAAACGACGGTAATAACCCGTCAATCCAAGAAAACTATGGATCTCCGTCACACTCTCTGGTCTCTTCCAATTTTGAATCGCTTCAATCTTTGAAGGATTCACAGAAATTCCGGATTCGGAAGTAATATGATCGAGAAACTTCACATGAGATTGCCAAAAGTGGCATTTAGAAAATTTTGCTTTTAATTGATTACTCCTAAGAGTTTCCAACACAATCCGAAGATGCTTTTCATGCTCCTCCTCGGTTTTTGAATACACCAGAATATCATCAATGAAGATGAGAACAAACCGATCGAGGAAGTCTTTGAGAACTCTATTCATAAGGTCAACGAAATAATGCAGAGCATTCGTTAAACCAAATGGCATAACAAGCCATTCATAAGATCCATAACGAGTACGGAACGATGTCAAAAGAATGTTATCCTCTGCAATACGAAGCTAATGAAAACCAGTAGCTAAGTCTAATTGTGAAAAGACTCTAGCACCACTAAGTTGATCGAATAGATCATCAATCTAAGGTAAAGGATATTTATTCTTGATAGTAAGATCATTAAGCTTGCGGTAGTCAACGCAAAGCCTAAGTGTACCATCGGATTTCTTCACAAAAATAGCCGAAGCTCCCTAAGGCGAGGAACTAGAGCGAATAAATTGCTTCGTCTCCAATTCGGATAATTGTTTGCGCATCTCCTCATTCTCCTTATTGGACATGCGATAAGGAGGACGAGTGATAGGTTGAGCTCCAAGGATGAGATTAATTTTGAACTCAATTGCTCGCTTAGGTGGTAATCCTAAAACGGGCTCAAATATGTTGGAAAATTCACGAACAACGTGAATAAGAGAAATAATATCTTCCTCATCATCATTATCATCATCGTGAGGATTTAAAGAATATAAAGATGCAACCAAGCTGGAATCCGAATCTTTAAGGTCAATAGAAATCTGCTTAACAGATTGAGGATGTCGAAGATTAATAGTCCGCTCAGGACAAAGGATTTGAGCTTCATAGCGGTTAAGCCAATCCATTCCCAAAATCATTCCAAAGCCTAAGTAGCGCATAACATGCCAATTGGCTCGGAAAGAAAAATCACACAAAATAATCTCGACATCTTTACACAATAAACTGATTGTTGCAGATCCACCAATCGGATTTACAATTCTCAAAGAATCCATTAAACACAAAACATCCAAAGAAAAAGTATCAACAAGTTCTTTTGAAATGAAAGAGCGGGACACACCTGTATCAAAAAGAACTCGAATAGGATGATCACGAAATAAAATAATGCCATCAAGGATAGAATGAAAAATACCTTGACCACGAGATGTGTTGCCAAGGGCTTGAGCAACATTAAGCTTCCCCTCCTTCCTGTTTTGAAGTTTGGGACACGAAGATATATAATGGTCTGGGCTTTTGCAATAGCGACAAGCACGAGGCTTTGAACACTTGTTCGCATAATGGTCCTTAGAACCACAATTGTAGCATTGCCTACCACTTGAGGTAGAAGTCTTGGTTGCCGGAGAGGCTTACTTCCCTTTCTTATTGTTGGGATAAGGACCTCAGAACTTATTAGGCCTTTTCTTGTTGGTGAAGTTCGGTTTAGCACTTCCAACCTCAACATCACTTACTCTATCTCCCTCTTCAAGTCGAAGAGCGGTATCAATGAGTTGATCAAAAGAAACTTCTAATTTTAGAAGTAATGGCTTCTTAAGATTTTTATTCAAGCCATAGACAAATCTTTGGTTTTTCTTCAATGGGGTGTTTATGTACTCGACCCCGTATTTAGAAAGTGACTCGAATGATGCGACATAGTCTGCCACAGAGGATTCACCTTGAACAAGGTCAATGGAACGGCGAGCCAAAGTCACCTTCTCAGCTTCAGGCACAAATTTTAACTCGAAGCGTTCCCGGAATTTCTCCCAAGTAAGATCCGCTTCAACTATTTCAGAAATAAGAAGCTCATACCAATCTAATGCTCTTTCTTGGATCATACTAGAGGCCACTTGAACACGGTGAAGATCAATAAGATTCATGCGAGAAAAGATTTGATCGCACGTTCTCAGCCAAGCTTGGACTTCAATAATAGTTTCAGATCCTTTGAATGGCTTCCCACCCAAATTGGTATAATCGCTGCACAAACATGTAAATCCGACTTAGGGTGAGTAGACTACGGATTTGAACCGGCTGCCTGAGCATTCTTTACGACATCAAGAAGCTGCTGGGCAGACATAAATACTCCATCCTGGGGAGTAGCACTAGATTGACTGGCGCTGGGACGGCCAGGTCTAACCATTTCTCTTCCTTTTGAAAGAAAGAAAGAAGAAGGATAAGGTTATTCACCAAATGAATATCAAGCAATCTTGATAGAGAAAACAAGGAATCATAAAGAAAATAGGATGAATCGGTACGAAGACTCGAATTAAATCCTAAAGCACGACTCCTAAGAAGGAATTAGGACGATGATCCTTGCTAGATTATTCTACATTGTTTCGAAGATTGGCTCTGATACCAAGTTGTGACGCCCCACCTCTATACCCACTCTAGCCAAGGAAACTACGGGGTAATGCCGTCAACTAGCGTGGAGAATAAGGCTGTTGAGGAGCGATCATCCGCGTAATTGCTTTGTGCGAGCACCGAAATGTCAGATAGTACAACATACATTTGGTTTAAGGAGGAAATCCGACATACCGATACAAACTCAAAGCTACTACACAGTGGCTATATATATTCTTCAGAAACAAATATAGAAATAAACATAACACAAATCAGTTACAGACATCCATATCACAAAGGTGGAAATAGATATGAAAATATAACACATAAAAAGTGTTCATCAAAGTAGTGGTCAAAAAAGATCCACAATGTCACAAAAGAATAGCTACAAGTGCTAGACAAAAGAATATGGATACATCAATGAGTCTATATCTCAAATGTATACAACAAAAACTACTAATCTAAGTAGTTAGCCAAAAGTCAGGGTGATAATCCCAGATGTGAAGTCAAGCAGAAGCATCTGTAACATCTCGGTCTGACCCGAGTATTATTTAATAAGAAAATAATAAACGGATCAGTCTAGCTATAAATATCAGATAAAATGATATAGAATAAGAGATATGACAAACATATGATAGCCATAAAGCCATACTGTGATAAGTATGCAATTGAAAACCAACTAGGGATTAATCAATATCATAAGAATCTTCTCAAAGATCAAAAGGAATGTCATACTCTTTATTTATATTCACCAAACCCTAAATATTGACAATAATATCAATGCCAATCACAAAATTCGATGACACACAAATTCACCAATGCACAAATATTGATAAGACTTATCAATGTAAATCACGAAAATTGGTGAAACACAAAATTCTAGAAATCATCAATGGAAATCCAGAAATCAGAAAAAGGGGGAGGCCTATCACAAAACGGGAGCATGAAAACTCACCAAAACGTGTATCACAAAATGGAACGCTATTCCATGGTTGCTAACCATTAATTTTGAGCCGAAGCTCCACAAAACGGCCCGAAGACCATGGGTCGCTACCCCACCAAATTGAGCCGAAGCTCCAGAGAAACGGGGTTTAGTCTCCCTCGTATACAAAGAGACATCGCACATTTGCTAGTCTAAATCACAAAAATGATCATCGATGATCATCAAGAAGTGTCAATTACAGTAAGCTAGTAAATATATAAGCTTAGCCTCATGTCCTGTAACCACTAGCTTAACTTGAATATTTACGAACAAATTGTAGATCTCCAATCGAAAATTGTCACAAGAGATTCAATCGAACAAGTCCAAGAATTAACCGGCGAAGCAAACGCAAGCGTTTCATACCACTTGTTTTACTAAGCCGTTTAATTAGATTTATCGTACGAGTGAGATAAAGGTTTGTATATACTAGCAGATGGGAAAACAGTTTAAGAAATGAGCTTTGTAATAAAATAGTGTTGAAATCGTTTTAATGGAAGAGTTTTGATATTTACTACTAGTATTGAAAACCTTCATATTTTTAAAGTGATAAATCACAAAAATGATTGTAGAAATAAAAAGTCACAAAAATTCACATTCGAAGACGTGAATAAAATACAAAGAATTCGATTCCAAATCCATCAAAGTGGAAATACCCTTGCGACTTAACAGTCACGACTTACGACTTAACACATGTCAACACAAGAAATCAGTGGCTCAAAGCATGCGACTCCATGGCATACGACCTAAGAGTTCAGCGACTTAAGGAGTAGCATGCGGCCTAACAGAGAAACTTAACACGGCACGACCTATGGCATGGCGCGACCTATAGCATGGCGCGACCTAAGTTGCTGCGACTTAAATGCAGGTGCGACCCAAGGTATAGCGCGACCTATAGCATGTGCGACCTAACAGGCAGAGCGACGTAGAGGCTGGGCAACCTAAGTGGTTGCGACGTAAGGTACGGCGCGACCCATAACAGGTGCGACCTAACAGTGCAAGCAGGCCGAGCGACCTAAGTATGGAACGACCTAAGCATGGCGCGACCTAAGTTTGGCACGACCTAACCTGTCGCGACCTAAGTTGGTTGCGAGATATAGCAGGTGCGACTTAACATGGCCGAGTGAATTAAGGGGTTGCAACCTATGGTAGGCCGACCTAACTGCAAGGCGAGCGACCTATGGGTTGCGACCTAAGGCAGGCCAAGCTAACTTCAAGGCGAGCGACCTATGGGTTGCGACCTAAGGCATAAGAGAAGGCCGAGCGACTTAAGTGGGGACGACCTAAGTATGGCGCGACCTAACATGGCCGAGCGACCTATGTGGCCAGCGACCCAAGGCGAGCCGAGCTATCTGCAGGCCGAGAGTCATGTGTGTAGGCCGAACGACCTAAGCAATAGAAATGCAAAAACACTCTCAATTTGCAACCGATCGAGCACGGATGCCAGGAGATTACGCCCATCGGCTACCTGGACCTATTGGCTCCTCGATGCATCACCAAAAACGTGTTCAATCATCAAAGTTAGGATTTTTAAAAATTTGAACCCAAAACACTAAAAATTGGGATTTTCACCAATTCAATCCAAACCAAGAGCAAATGCATATGAAAAAGTGTTAGGAATTCATACCCAACAATCAAAGGTAGTTAGAGATAGAGATGTGAGATAAAAATCTCACCTTTACACAAAATCAAGAAAGAAGAAGCTTGAAAGCGAAGGAAGAATCAATGGCTTCTCTTTGAATTTGGAGTTAGATGTTGGGTTTGCAAATGTAATAGGGCTTGGAGTTTTAATTTCCCCTTCCTCCAACCATTTTTGATGAAGCTTTAGGCAATGAAAGTGAAGTTAAGAAGGGAAGGGGGTTTGAGCTAGAGTTAATAGTTTAGGCTAATGGGCTAAACCAAACCCAAAGCCCAAAGTGAAAAAATGGCAAAATTCCACTAACTCCAAACATATCAAAGTCTATACTCAAAAAGATCGCAAACGGTGTTTTGGACCCAATGGAAGTGGTCCCGAGTCCTAATTCGACCGTATGCAAAAAGTAACTTTTCGGACTAAAATCCGACTAAGGATAAAATATTAAAATAAAATATTTAAATATTCAATCGTAAAAAATGCGGGTTGTTACACCAAACCCTCGGATTCACAAACTCGACTTCGAGTTTTTCGCAGAACAACCCGAATTCTTCCCCTTTTTTTTAAACTTGTTTTGATTTAATAATTTAGAACCTAGCAAGCACTTACCTACACGAACACCACTGAATCAACTCGAGCCCATCGTCCCTTTTCTCGAGTTCAACGTCGAGTCGCCCTCTTCTTCTTCCTTCAAACTCGATTAACCCAGAATCAACCGTCAGGCACAATCGTGCACGTGCGCGTGCACGATAACTCCGACCACCGTAGGTCGACGCCGATACCCCTACCAAGTCGAAGACCACCCTATTGTCACGAACGATCACCCTTATTCGCTGGTTGGGCGGCGAATCAAAATCGAACTGCTCGAGACCACTGGAACTGCCACACCATCATCGAAAAACTCCTCGACGCCGATGAAGCAGACCATCAGAAATGACGTGACTTCGTCCAAAGCTTCTCAACACTCCAACGCATGGATTCCCACAGCTTCGATTCACCCCGATCAACTCTTGTAGCTTATACGAACACGATGAACACCTCGACCAATTTGGGTTCGTAGACCCCAAAATGCCATTTTCCAATCACTACGATGCAAAATAAAATCATTTGGTATTTTTCTCGTATCCACCAGTGTACCAGCAAGCTTCACCCCTAATCGCGATGCCCAACTCGTCGTTGATCATCAGATTCTGACGAAAATAACCATTCTGTTCAACTCACGATTTCGTTTGAACTTCAAACCTAAAAATCACGAAAATTTTACCAAAAATCATTATTTATAATTTCAAGTGAAGTTATGATTTTGAAACTTGGAATTACACTGATTGATTTTCCACTTATTTTGATCATCATTGAATATTTCCATTTTCTAAATGAATATTCAATTTAAAGACTTGGAACTAATTTTTAGAATGATATTACCTATAACAACCATCTTTCATTAAGAGTTTATAGCCCAAAATAATTTGGGTATGGTGCTTTGAAATTCTTATAACAGGATTTTTTTTAAAAAAAAACTGTAAGCAATGAACAAAAATGATCACCTTATACAGGCAAGCACACACAATTTTGCATACATATTCATACAAGCATACTGACATAATTATCATCCAACAATCACTTTTCACAAACTACTTCATCAACTCATGCATCAAAATATATAGATGGATTTTGAATGAGTTTGCTCACCTGAAATATGTTGACAGAGGAGCCATAGAAAATATTTTGCCTGGAAACTTTTGTTTTTTTGGTTTCTTCTTTAATCTTTTGAAGCTTTTATCTGCAATGTTTGTAAGAAGAAACTTTGCTTATTTCCTATTGTATTTGCTTATTTACTTCAACAATAACAACAATTTTTGATTTTTTTACTTATAGTTTAATGACAGAGAAGTCTTCTTTTTCTCTGCAACTTGAAAACAGAATTAACTTAAGTCTTGGACTTGATTTTCCTGCAATTAATTCATTGTAAATTATTGTTTAAATCTTGTTTTAGTTACCGATTACTAACATAAGATTCAAATTTAAAAAAGAAATTTACTTGCCTTCATTCCTTTTTCCAGAGAAACGGTTTTCTTCCAGGTTTGCTTTCAAGTTGAATCTGCATTTAAATTTCCAAGTTGAAAGCTTTTTTTTGAATTCCTTTGCTTTGCTTGAATTTGTTTGTGATCTCTTCTTTACATTTTCTTCAGGTTGATTTTTTTCTTTTTCCTTCCTTTTTTTGAACAGATTTGTTTTTCAGTTCTCTTCATTTTTTTCTTTGGTCTGGTGTCTGTTTACAGGCTTTGTAAATTTGATTTTCCTTTGACATTGAGATGTGTGATTCTCAAATCTTTTCTTTACTATTCTTTCAGATTTGATGAGATGTTTAATAATGACATATGGGGAACTGAAAAGATTTTATAATTTTAAATTCCATTATTTTATTCGATAAAAAAAAATTTGAATGCCATTTGTAAAAAATTGATTATGAAACCTAAATGCATGTTGATTGCCTTTACTTCTTATGTAAGTTTACATTTGTAATTTTCAAAGATAAAAAACTTTTTACATAAAATTTTATATCATTCTTACTTTATAAAACATTCCTTTTTTTTATCGTATTCACTTTAAAATTAAATGTACTTCTTTATTCATTTGTATGTGTATATTATCATTTGCATAACCTAAAGAAAAAAAAGAATACTAAACTTATTACAAACTATTATACTTCTTTTACAAATAATTATCCATACATATATATATATTAATTTAACTTTTATTTCTTGTGTCATATACTTTTTGTTTATTATTTATTTTTGTACAACTTCTAAAAGAAAGGAAGGATTTAAAAATTTTAATTTCATATTAACAATAGTCACATTTATTTGTATAAGAGGATTAAATCTTAAAAATAATATATTTGGAAATTAATACATCTTCCAAATATATTTGAATATTTTAGAAACAAACTATCATTAGCTTTTTAAAGCTTTTAAATTCTACTTTACTTTTAATACATTTTATTTTAAATTAAATATTTGTTTATAAAATACTTATGCTTACATTTCAAATCAATTTCTATTCATTCCCAATATTTATTTGTAAGCTACTTATGCTTGAACTTCAAATTAAATTTCCTATTTAAAATCAATTTTTTTATTTATTCCAAAAATCTCTAATTAATTCACAATTTATTTTCAAAAATAAATTTAATTGCGAAATTAAACTTGGTAAATTTCAGGAATGTTATAAATCATCCAAAATGTCAACAATTAAACATCCATCACAATCATCATTCAAATCAACCTATAAACCACAATAATTGACCAGTTATCATTATCCAATATTCAACTAACAATTTAAATATTCAATATAAATTTTAAATGGCAATTTAATTCAAAATAAATTCAAATTAAATTTAAATTAAAATACCAAACAGTAGTCAATAAATTTCTAGTTACATCATAAATTTAATTTAACTAACATAAGATGATTTAGTATTCGTAAGTGCGTTAAATCACTCACCTTCGATTTTTCATCGATTTAAAAATACAATTAAGGCCCAAAAATCCAACCGTCTTAAAATTAAGCCAAAACGTTTCAGATTATTCAAAATTTTGATACGATCGCAACGATGGAAATCGCGTTAAAGTCCGAGCTCGTAAAAAAAAGTTATGCATGTTAGATCGTTGCAAATTTCAAATTAAAATAAAATAACAAATAGGGGCAATATAGTCATTTACCTTACACGAGCCCTGACATTAATGCAATCGACATAGCAACCTAGTGGAGACCCAATATCCACCGCCTAAGATCAACCAAGCACCACGTCTACAGGCCACGCCACCACGATCCAATCTTGCCATTGCAACGCTCGTGCCTGGCCGCCCCTTCACTACCGTCGCGGTCAACTTCGCCGTCCCCAGAGCACTGTGCCGCTACTTTAATTTGAGCGTCGATTGTGGCGAATTGAGATGCCTATGAGACGAGCTAACCATATGGATTGAAGACCCTGATCGTCCTTTATGCAGCAGCACCTCTTGATCGTCGATCGGATGATCCACCGTCGACAAACAAACCCTAAATATGGACGACGGAGATTTCTTTACCAATTTCTGGCCAAAAGATGCATCAAATCGGAAAAAGAATTATAGCAGTAGATTGCGCTCGTTGAGAGCTTTCCCACGATACAAAATTTTATATGGTTTTGAGTAGTTTTATTTTTCGATTTGAACTTTGATTTTAAAATTGAAATTAGGTTTTTGAATTGTCTGTCATTTGGAAGGAGGTGATGAGAAAGAAATGTGGATACGGACAATATAAAATAAAAGGTTATTAGGATTTATAATCACCGATATATAGGTAGAGATGAAATAGTAATGGATGGACAAATCAATTTGGGTCGAAATGATAACACCCAAAACGAAAGTAGATTATCCTATATATTGAAATATAGGTTTTTAATATTTTTAACTCAATGGAACAAATGTCAAACCCTAATTCTAGTGTATACCGAAGTCAGCTTTCAAAATCAAATTATATTCATTAAATTCGATTAATTGATTTGTACACGTTTCGAGCTCGCACGATAAAATGGTAAGTTTGATTGCTACGAAACTCAAAATCCTATACTAATTCACTATTATGGATCCGATGAAAGTAGTTTCTTCAAAATCCGAGACAATGGCCAAAATGACTAATTTTCACGTTAAATAAATTATTATTATTGAATTTATTTAATTACCTTTAAATTCAATTTTAAAAGTTAACAATTTTATCATTCTTGATTACATAGAAATTTATACTCTTTTAAAATAATTTTTCCATGTTAAATCCAATGTTTAAACATTGCATTCATTTCAGAGTTCAATTGCAATTGTAATAAAATCCCAAGTAATTATATTTTAATTTCAATCAAATTCTTTTATTTCGATTTACACTCTTATTATTGAATAAACTATTACCTTACGAGTATAAGTAACGTTAGTTTACATTTTATTACACTCATATTCTTCAATTATCATCCATTACCATATTAATTACAATATTTCAATTTCGTTAGTTCTATTAATTACAAATTTAATTCCTTATTTACAATTATAACCAAATTAACTTCATAATTATTTCAATTCATTGAAACTACATTAAAATAATTGTCAAAACCATTCAAGCGACATTATTAAATCAACTTATAATTGTTTTCTTATAAAAATCATTAATTTTAATTTCTTTCAATATTAAATTTCAAAATCTTATATAATTTAATATTTTTAATTGTCAAAAATACGGGTCGTTATACTCTCCCCCACTCAAAACTTTTCGTCCTCGAAAAGGAAAAGAAGGAATTAAGAAACTAATATATTTTTATTCAAAATATCAATTTAGAAACACTTAAATTTATGTAGTTAAGTATTTTAAAAAAAAATATATCAATTTGTAAACAATTAAATCTTCCATATACAAGTTTAATAAAAGTTTCAAAATATTTTCACTTTCACAAAAAATTTCTAAGTCTTAAATTCATAAAAATTTCGGCAGAGTCTCATTTGCGCGATTAGGTCAGGAATAATAATAATAATATCAACAATTTCAAAATATATATCATATTCTAGAAATAAATATCCCAAACAATAGGAAAAATAATAAAATATCATTGCAAAACTATAATCTGAAACGTACTATTTGTCGGGCAACGACTTTATTCATGAACCAAAAGCGGTAGCTATTGCTCCCAAAAACCTTTATTTCACTTGTATAGTTCCAAAAGAGTTAAACTTTGTAAAAGAATAATATTTTAGTTGTTTCATTTCAATAGTACAGCAACATACACCATACCATAATCAAATGCAAACAAAAAGATGCTAACCATCATATGTAACAAAAGAGATCAATCACACATCTATAGCAACCAAAATGAATGGTTTGTTCAGGTTCAGAAAATTTTAATCGTACAAAGGTGATAAATAAACTATCAAGTGTATCCTATGCTCAACAGCCTTAGATTATTACTTAATAGTTTATTCATACAACCTTAAACAATTAGAAGTTTCCTTTCCCAAATATCTCATAAGCCAAACAACAAAGAGGTTTAAATATTATTTACGTTTATTTAATCAGTTTCCCCTTTTCACATTATTTACTTTCATTTATTTTCGGTTCCCATTCATACCAGGTCATCTTTTATAAACTTTCGTGCAGTTATTTACATAATGTATTCCCCATTCAATATTTGAAATCATCATTAAATACATTGTTAAAGTATTACATACATTTCATTTATTTTCAATTTTCTCATACAAGGTTATCTCTTACTAGTTTACCTTCATTTATTCACATAGATTATTTCAAACTCAATTATTTTGAACATCAATAAATCAATTCTTAAAATATTGTATATGTTTTCTTGGAATCTAATTCATATTCATTTATATAAATTTATTTCCAATTTAAGATTAATATTCGCCAGTGAATCAATTCGTACTTATGTTTTCCACCTTTTATTTCACATTTGTTGTTTGTATAGCTTGATTTCAATTTAATATTAGTATCCATTAACGAATCATTCGACTTAAGTCTCTTAACTTCTTAATTTACATTCATACTTTCTTATATAATATCATTGAATATTAAATATATTTATAAATCATTTCATCAAATTCTTAAGTTTATAATCATCTATTTAAATAGTTATCACATTTATCTATTCAATTTCGTTTTTTAAGCATTTCAAAACATTAAGTCAAGTTTATAACATTTCATGTATATCATAATATTTCATTTATAAACATTTTTTCATTTTAAAGCATTTTATTATTAAGCTTTTACTTGCATAATATTCTATTACATGTTCATATTAATATTTCAACTTTCAAATGTTTCTAGAAAGTTTTTGTATGCTTTCAGAATTCAATTGAACGTCATACAAATTTAGCTTATTTCATTTTAGTTAACAAAATGTTCAATAATTCACATCTTCTTAATTTTCATTATCTCTTAATTTACCAGTGGCAAATCTCCAATTCCATTACAGTTTCAATAATCACTTAGCTTCTAATTTGTTATTTTTAATTTTAGAAATTCCAACTATTAAAATTTCACTTTATTCTACAACGACAAATCATTAATTTATTAGGAACTTAAGAACTAAATACTAGCTTATTTCAAATCACTCAAAAAAACACAGTTGGAAATGTAAAAAAAAATTGTTTATGCAAACAAAATGTGTAGCGAAGCTACTACAGTGGTCTTCCCACATTGAAACTTGAAAATGAATGTCGATGATGCGGCTATCATCGCCGAAATTATTTTGTAGCAATAGTAGAGGGGAGTGAAGAACTTATTCCTTTTTAAAATCCCTTAAAAACATTTCTTTCAAATCACATTGAAAATATTAATATCCAAAAATATTTTCGAATAATATTAATATTATATTCCAAAATCTTTGAAAACCAATTTCAAAACCTCAGAACTCAAGTCTCAAATTTCCAATTCATATTCACTTTTATTCGTAAATCCTATTCTGCAACCAATATTTAGAAAATTTCACTTCCTAACAAACATATCACATGCAACTATATCCATATAAAAAGTTTATTATTTTATATACAAAATATAATACTATGTAAAATTATTTCATTTACCTATATTTCGAAAACAATATTGTGTCCGTCTGCCCTATTAAGTGTTTAGAAATCTCTATCGATGTCATAGCATCCATGTACCAACCAGAATTTATAAATACTAAACAAAATAAATTAACACAATACAAAAACATTTTTATAACACAACAAATATGCCCTTATATATATATATATATAAACTCAGAATCGTTCTAGGGTATTACTACCTTATCTTTAATGAGTCAAACCCCACAAAGCTAAGATTATCGCTAAACCTGACTTTGATACCAACGGTAACGACCCACCTTTTTGGACGATTTAAATCGAAAATAAACCACACATATCAACTCAAAGCATTCAAAAAGGAGGATTGTAAATATGGTTGTCACAACCTGAATTTCAATGTTCAAAAATCGACACCCGTACTTCACTTGTACTCGAATGCCGCAGATTCAACCATTGAAATCTATTTCGCGCCGGAGTTTAAAATACATTAAGTACAACAACACAGCAGAAGAAAATGAATAATTATATTGATATACAACATTTGTTACAGCACAATGATACAAATGATATCAATGCATATATCAGAGATAGACAAAAGCAGAAGAAACATCAGCAGCAACGAAAAGACAAAGTCTTCAATGCCAAACTCCAAAACCCCAAGCCACAAGCTGGAATCCACCATAAACTTGGACTTAAGCAAACCTGACCTAAATGCGATTGCCAAACCAAAGACTTCAAAGGCTATCGAATCTACACCTACTATTTGATTATCTAAAAAACCTAACTCTAGACTGTCCGTGTGAAAAATTATGGGCACCCAGAGTTTAGGAAGGGAACAATAAACTCTAGGTTAGTCATGGGACTGGTATGAGCAAATGAAAACATTTTTAAACAAAACCAAACAACAAAAGAATTTAAGATTGAAATCCGTAATGCTTTTTGGAAAATGAAACTACCGTAAGGCCCCTCGGCACACACATAACGCAATCGCACACTTGGGGGAGATTTCTCCTTATGATAGTCAAACATGCTTACTACGCAAAATCTTTTTGATATTATTATTAGTGCATAGTGCAGAAAACCTTTCGAAAGTATAATATGAATCTTAGCCAGCATAGGTACCATTATACTATGCCTGCAATTGCTACCACCTGAGGTGGCAGGTTATACAACTAAAACCGTACAAGGTGCGTATTGGAGATTGGATTTCCAACAAATGGTCAGGCTAAGGAACTTCCTATTGCCACATGGGTACGCCTCTAGAGGGACACCCCGAGAACCTACCCGAATCTCTGCCAACACAAGGCCGGGTTACCCCTGCCCGGAAGTAACACTTACTAGTATGCCATCCTTGGTCGTTTGCGACCATTATCCGAGGATCCTCAACCACAAAGCAACAACCATAAAGTAATAAATTTGTAGCAACCACATAGGTTAAATATCTGGGCTCCATACCACGATACCACCCTTTTCCAGAAGAAATGGACATACCCTCGGGGTGCGACCCCAAAATAACCTTGCTGCCTTCTTCCTGTTTCGACCGTTTTCGGGTTGTGAGGTCCTGATGCAGTCTCGTACACAAAGCTACGCTTTACACAAAAGCCAAGCTTCGATCAACAAATGATCAGCAATACTTCGTATGCCACATTATCAAATTGGAAATGTATCACTAGTAACCATCAACTACATAACCTCTGAGCTCGTACGTCTCAGAGAAAGGTGTTAAGCTAAGATAATAAATTCTTCGCCACCAAACAAAAATGTATTCGATAGAAACCAACTTTACATCTCAAAGTGTAACGTCAGACATACAGACATACAAGTCTGTTTCGGGTTCGAATAGAACCGAAGGCACTTCACAAAGAAGCCCTTGCAATCTGGGTATTCACAATCCCGATCGGACTCCCCATCACATATGGAGATCTATCTACCAGCGCGACTCAGTGCAGAGATATTCGACAGGTAATCCTTTCCTTCTTGAAAATATCCGGTCTTCACCATCAGTCTTCAAATGCAATCCGTAACGTCGTATAATTATTCGGAATGGGTTATATGAAAATTCCTCTCCCGGCTAAACCGAGTAATGCGCGTAATATTTAAAAACCATATGGATAATGGGATCTCAGTTAAGTCACAACTTATTACCCAAAACCTTTCCATTAAATGGTTTGAACAAATTACCATTTTCAAAAGATTTACTTGACAAAGTTCACTAATCTTCCACAAAGATTCATTCACAACTTTCAAGATAATTTTCTTTTCAAATTGGATTAACTCATCCAATCATTAAATCAAAGGGTCAATTCATAGCTATCAAAACCATTTCCAAAGATTCGTTCATAACTTTCAAAACGATTTCCCATTTCAAATCTTTTATATAAAAGATACACCATTTAAAATCCTCTTCAATTTCAAAACAAGGTTCAACCATGTTTCATAAAGATCCATTCTTAGCTTTTAAAACTGTTTCAATTAATAACTTGAAATTTTCTCAACAAAAACTGGAAGTTCCTTATTTATGTGAAGGCTATCATTATTTGGAAAGCAAGGGTTTTCATTTTTTGAAAAAGTTCGATCAAATATGCACAAGTTATATCTTTTAAAGTATAATCTTGGATTAAATATATATTTTCAAAATAATGCACTTAAAATGGTTTAGAACCCATATAAATACATTATATAACTTGTATAACCTTTTTAAACCAAAATTCTCAAACATAGAATTCAATTTTAAATCTTGAATTCAAATTAAAATCAAACCATTTTAGTTTCCAAAACTTTATCAAGTTATTCATAATAACTTTTTTCTTTAAAACTCCTATTCAAAGGCTTTACATATTTAACTCAATTCCATTCCCAAAACCATTTAGATTCAAAATTCAACTTTCAAAACCATTTTGAATAAATAATATTAAATTCAAATATCTATGACTTAACCGATTTCTTCATGAAATCTGCGTGTATGGTGTAGTCTAGGGGTTTTACACAATAGTTCAACATCATCAATCATTACAGATTCAAGCACGACAATAACGATAAGCTGTATAATCCTATAACGCTTATCTTATTCATAGATTCACAGATAAAAAATATAAATTTATCATAAATAAATAAATTACATTCATCACTGCTCAAATCAATACAACTCACATCACAAAGCATCCCACATCAGGGATATCAAACAATTCAACATTCAGTAGAATCCAAACATTCATAATTAGGATCAATTAATATCTGATTATAATTAATTTAAACCAGATTAATTACTTATGAATAAATTACAAATCTAGGTTAATTAATCATTAATTAATTGCAGACCATTTTAATTAATTAACCCTTAATCATTTATTAATTAACCTTTAATAATAAATAAATTAACCTTTAATTATTAATTAATCAACCTTAATTAATAATTTAATCAACCTTTAATCATTAAATAATTAACCCCTAATTATTTAATTATCTTTTAATTAGTCACGCTAACTAATTAGCCCTTAATTAATTACCATTTAATTAATAATCATTTATTAATTTCATTAATCAATTAGCCTTTAATTAATTATCGTTCTTAATCACCTTCATTAATTAATTAACCTTTAATTAATTAATCATCCTCAAATTTAATTACCTTAATTAATTAATCACATAGTTAATTATTATTAACACGTCAATAATGATCCTTTAATTAAGTCCTTGATTAATCAAAATAAATTCTTATCTTAACCGATCACTTTATTTCAACATTTAAATCTAATTTAAATAAGATACAAAGTTCATTTAAAATAAAGGATATATATATATATATACATATTAAAACACTTTAACTCTATTTATTTAAAAGTAATTATTTTCAAACTTTAACTATTCAACCAAAACTGGTATAAAACCTTTAAATTAAGAAAGTGTTTTAAAAACTTGATTTAAATTCAAATTTGGAAAACTAGTTTTATCTAAATTTTAAAACTTTGTTAACAACTTAACCCAACCCGAGTACATGACCTTTAATTACCCAACCATTTTTATATAACATTTATTATTTAAAAGAAATAGCTTAAGAATAAGTTTAAACTTGATTATCATTTAACTTTAAACTTGTTAGCCTCAATATTTTACCTGAGCCCAAAATATCATTACCGAGTCTAACCAAGCTTCTTCCCGAGCCAACCTTGTCACTCGCGAACTCATCTTCTCGCTTCAACTCTTCGAATTGAATACGCTACAACATCGAGAAAGACCCAAGACACCATCCTTCTTCCCCAAAATCTCAACTCCATCAGACACCAACGTGCACCGTGCACATGCACGGTGATTCCAGTCCTCTCCGACCATTTTTTCGGTCTTCAACAAACTACACTCGACCTCGATAGTCAACACGTCAACCTAGAAATCAAAATTCGAAAGCAAAATGAAATTTGATGATCAAACGAAAAACTGGAACGAAGCACAAACAACAAATCCCCTGCCGCCATCGATCACACTGACTGGAACCCCTGGCTCCTCTTCCAAAGCAGCACCAAATTACCACGCCGCTATCCCTCGCCTCGCGATCGGCAATGATGATCCAACGATAACGCAATAGCCTCGAAGACAAAGACCACCAAAATAGGTGACGAAACGCTCCCCTGTCGTCCCCTGGCCACCACAGCGAATGATTAAAACTTCCACTATTTTTCCAGATATCATCCATTTTCAGGCTTCCCTCGACATCGACCATGTCGACTAATTCCATGCGATCGCCATAATTTGGCAAAAATACAGATTTTGGTCAACCCCGAATATCTCAACAATTACCTATCAAAAAATTATGATTTCTCTTTCTAAACTCATCATTTACTAAATGGAATTAGATTATAGGATTAAATCAAGAATTCCAGACCATGAAATTTGAACTTATTTTGATTCAGACCTGTAAAATTTTCATTTTGAAATGCATAACCCAACATTTATTTGAAACTATTTTTAAAATTAAAATTATAATGTTACAATCGTTTTCTATTCAAAGATCAAAGCTTGAATTTATTTGTATAGGTAGATATGAATTCTTATTGTTATTCAAGAGCTTGGAAATCACAATAGTGACAAGCAAACATACACACATTTTATTCGCATCCATGCAACTATTTGACTTCAAAAGTTAATCACAATATTAATTCATAGATTCAAGGTTTTAAATTAAAGGTTTTCTCACCTGGATCAAAAGAGCAGAGAATACAGGGGATTGGAACTTGATCAAGTCTGTTTTGCTTTGATACTTTCAGATTTTTGATGTTGAACTGATTGCTTGAGGCTTGATTCTAGTTTGAGATGATGTTGATCTTTGATTTGATTTATAACTTCATCTTGAAAATGGGAAAAGTTGTTTGTTGTAAAAATCTAGAATGCTTTCCCTTTTGATTTTATTTCTTCTCAGGTTGAAGCTGAGAACCATTTGATTCAAGTTTTGATTTCCTTTTGAAGTTATTTGCTGATATATTTTCTTCCTTGGTTTGTATTTTAGGATTGATTTTGTTTTAACTTCTTGATCTGTTTTGATATTGAGATTAAAAAAATTGTTTTTTAAGGTTTGTAAAGTATGAAGAGGATAATGATCAGCCTATTTTCTTTTAATTATATTTGTAAATTAAAATTAATGTGCCACTTGTTATTATTAAGTTACACTTGAAAGTTTATATCCTACTTATTAAACATTTGTCACAACATGATTTTAAATTCTTTACACTTGTTAAAATTAAGTAAATTTATATGTAAATCCTTTTCTTTATTTTATTTATAAATTATGTTTTAACTCTTTCACTTGTTAATATTTCATAAATTTATATATTATGTTTTTCTTAAATGTTTATATCCTTAACTATATATATATCTTCTTAATTTTAAAGGATACATATGTACATATATGTTTTTATTAACTTAAGTATTCTGTTTACGAATGTGTGTGTGTATATATTTATCTTTAACTATGATTATATTTTAAACACTTTAAATAATATTTTAAATATAACTTTATATTATATTTCCTATTTATATAATACATTTTCTTTATTAATCATTTGTATAATCTTTTACAGAAAAGGGTTTTAAAATTTAATTATACATGAAAAAAATATTAGAATTTAATTCTTAATTAGCCTTTGAAAAATTTATTATATTAAATTCAAAATATCATTTTCAAATCAAAATGCATATTTAATATAATTGGAAAACAAATTTTCTATTAATTTCAAAATGTAAATTTTAAATTCAATTTATTCTTTAAGATTTTTATTATTGAATTTCCAATAAAAATTCTATTTAAAAAAATCATATTTATATATATTTATATTAATAAATAAATATTCATTTAACTGGGAAAATACCAAATTAATTCATAATTTAATTTGAAAAATTAAATCAATTACTAATTTAAATTTGTAACAAAACCGGGATCGTTACAATGGTAAATAAGAAAACTAGAGAAAAGAAGGAAAAATAAAACACAGAATTTCATAGCAGAGTGACAAAATATAATAATCAAACAAAAAGTTCATGAAGTTGTTTTACAAATAATATTTGATTACACTTTTACAATATATCAAAGTTATACATACAATAAGAATAATAAGATAATGCAACAGAACAACATGATATAGTGGGATAATATAATAACATAATACCAAACTCCATCTTCATCCTCCAGAATCATGTCTTCAACACTGAAAAGCACAGGCTGACCCGAGCGTAATGAAAAGAAAAAACAATTGAGTTAAAATTAAAAGATCTTATGTAAGTTAAATCAAAATAAGTAAATATGAGTGAAACGGCTTCAGTGATGTTTACGAGAGATCCAGTGTCTAACGTGCATGCAATAACTTAAGAGATGTTCAGGATTCCATCACCTAAGGATCCGTAAAAATATCTACATATATAATAAAATATGCTATTATAATATGTCTACAGTAAAGTAAAGTATTAAAATAGCGTTAAGGCGTTACCAATATCCCCCTTAACACATTTTATAAATGTCGTAGTCTATACAGTGCTGTATCTCCATCAAACCGATGTGTTATCATGGAGCACTCTATAGGTACAACTCAAACCAAAATCGTATTGGGCTCGATAAGGCAAATGACAAGGCACAACGAGGAAATCTAGGGGAGGATTCTAATATTTGCACTTTTGAGCTCGTGGTAACGCATAGCCGGAGCTACCGCCCACCTCGAAACAATACTTCAATAATCAAATCGAGGGTGACCACCAAATCAATCACATAGTAGATTTGGTATCGAAGAAATGTGTCCGGTCGGAGGAGCGACCTCACTTAGCCCGTCAATTGCTCCTGTTTTTTTCAGCTCAAGCTAGCATAAAGGTCGGGGCTGCATTCTTACCTCATACCAGCACTATTTGCCAAACCATCCTGCCACCACATGAACAGTTGTTAAAGTGGTTCCGAAATTGGCAGGGAGTATGCCAATGGTCGGCCCCGGTCTCTTTAACAACCAATCGTTATATTTTGCACAAGGATGGTTCTTTTACATTTCAAACAGTTCATGATTCATATCAAAATATCATATTCACATCAAAATCATATAACTTTCGAAATCATTATTTTCTTCAAAATCATATTCACTTTCAAATCATAATAATTTCAAAATGATATCCACTTTCGAAATCATTATTCACTTTAAATCATATTCTTTTTCAATATCAAAATCACAAAAATAGGTCAAACCATCATATCAAAATATTCACATTTAAATCAAGCGAATCTAAATCATAACAGTTCCAACTTTAAACAATTTAAATATTGAAATTATTTTGTATATTAGTGTGATGTCCCAGAAATTTTAGCAATATCAATTTAATAATCTGTATCTAAAATTAAATTGATTTGATAAAATTTTAATAAAATTTACTTGATTTAATAATCCAATTAAATAAATGTGTAATTTGTGAATTTTATCTTTTAAAAGCTAATAATTGTTTTCCTATTTATAATGTATGTATATATATATATATATTGTGAATAGATAAGTTTTGAGGCGAAGTTAAATTAACAAATAAAATCTTGTTTTTAAAATTCTAATATTCATTTAGATAATTTGAAGATTATTATTTTATTTAATAAATAACTAATTGGTTTAGAATACTTAAAGAAATTGTTTTAAATTGCATAATTGTATTTTAAATATAGTTTAAATTTTAATAAGATAAATAAAAGTTTATTTTTTTTTTTTAAATATAGCTTAATAATTATAATTTGGAATTATATGAAAATTTAAGATACTCTTTATATATTAAACATTAATTCTTTTAATTAAGATAAATAAGACAAGTAATTTATGATTTCTTTTATAAATGATTTAAAATTGATAAATGAGCTATTTTCAAATAATGAATGTGTAAATATAAATATAGATAGGATTTTTATAAGCCAATGTTATTATTTTAAAATTAAAATAGGTTGATAAATTAGTTTTAAATTGGAATTTTTAAAGGTATTAATAACATTTGAATTTGATTTAGTTTTGAAATTCAAATTAATAAATATATATAGATCTTGTAAATAAGTTTTCACTTTTATGTAAATTGTTTTACTTCAATAAAAAGAAATACATATCCATTTACTTATGTAAACTACTTTATATGTATTTAAATAAAGGAAGAGGATTTTATTTATCTTTACATTAAAAATAATAAGTAACATATGTATAAACAAGTGTTAGCATCTTAAGCAACTAATGAGACATGTGTTAGTAAATGAATTCTTGCAAAAGACAAGTGTCCTTTTCATTTTAATTTACTTCTAATTTTTAAAATAAATCATTTATAAACTTATAAAACATGTTTCTTTATTCCCTCATGCTTCTTTTCTAAATCTCCATTTTTTTTCAAAAGTTTAGAAGAAAAGTTTTCAGCTGAAAAAAAAAAACTTGTTTCCAAACTCTTACAAACAAAAATTTAAATCATGTTCAAGATTTGAATTCTTTTTAATATCAAATTCCTCACAAGAACCTGAATTCATTTATCAAATCTGAAACCTTTCTTAATCAAGCCTGCAATCCTCTGTAAAATTCTTTTTTCAAATGCAAAATCCATTTCTAAAAGCTTGCAATTCCATTTAAAAGCAAAATTAAAAGCCTGCAACCTGCAATTCCATTTAAAGGGAAAATTTAAAGCCTCTGCATTTCAACATTCTGGAAATCAAAAGCATGCTTGCCTGCATCCTTTAAACCAGAGATCTGCATGCAAATTTAAATGCAAAACAATTCAAGTTTTTATCAAAGGCTTTCAGAAAAAATAATAATAATAGTGCTCTGCTTCATCACAGTATCCAGGTGAGTAACTCTTCTTGAAATTTAAATATAAGTTGGTTGCTTAAATAAGGATGTTTGTGTATGTTATTTGGATTGCATGTTGATTAGTTGCCTGTGCATATGATTTTAAATGTATTATTGAATATATGCATATAAATGTTTGAATGTATGTGATGTATATCTGCCTTTCCTGTACTTAACCTCAGAAGTAAACATTGTAATAAAAATTCATTTTCTCTTAAACAAGTCAATGTTAGAATTTAAGATTTAGATAATATCTGATTTTTTTTAGTATAAAGAAAGCTTTAAAATTTTATTTATGCCAAAACAAATTGTATTTTGCTCTGGAAATAAGAATAACAGGAAAGTATGAGTTTTAGTAAAAATTCAAACTTATGAAATCATGAATTCATGATTAAATTTTAAATGCTTATACTAAATCATGATTTTTAAAAATCAAATTACAAATTTTAAGGGTAGGATTAAAGAGCAGTTCTGTTTTTACTGGAAAATGTAATTGGTGGAAATCCTGATAATCACGAGTGATAGGAAGGTCGGGCTTCCTTCTGGCAATGGATGAGTGATCGGTGGTGATGGGAAAAATAGGGGATCGATGTATAATTGATCGTGGCATTGGTGGTTGATAGGGGAAATTTCTAAACCTAGTTTCTAGATGTTGCTGTAGTTTTGCTCGGCATGGTAGATTTAGGAGATCGAGTGCTTCTATATTTGGTAAGAGGGTAGCTCGGGTGTTGAAGGAGAGATGGTCGAAGTTGCAACACCTCCGGTGACCGGAAGAGCGAGGATGAGGAAGGTTTTCGGTTTGGTGAAGGTTGACTGTTGCTTCCAGATTTTGTTTTGGGTGTTCAAATTTTGATTTCGTGATGCTAGTGAGGTTTTGATGGACGAGATGAGTTTTAGGGTTGAACGTCGACTTGTTTGATGTATTGGTGGAGGCCGGAGATGTCCAGAGCCACCGTGCATATGCACGGTGGGGTGGTGTATCAGGTGGAAGATTTTGAGGGTTTCTGTGTTTTGTTTTACTCGGGTTATACTTGAGTCAATTCGAGTTTTGCTTGAAGTTTCAGAGGGTTCTACTCGAAGTAAATCAGGGGGAGGGCTTGGGTATGCTTCTATTGGATTCAGGTTTCAGAGAAACTTGTATTTCCTATTCTATTTGTTTTAAATCTGGACCAGGGTTTTGAAACAGAATTTAAATCAAAATTTAAGGTATAAATTTCAAATGAGATTTGAATCCAGGTTTGAAATTTAATTTAAACTTTTAAACAAAATATTTAAAAATTTTTAAAAAGGGTTTAAATAAATCTGAAATTAAAGATAAAACTTTAAAATTTAAGTAGAGATTTAAACATAAGTTTAAATCTGGAATCAAAACTTCAATTTGAAAACAATGTTTTGAAATAAAGGAAGTTGTTAAATTTAAATTGTTTAAAAACAACTTTGAATGTTAAAGTTAATTTAAATTAAGGTTTGTATTTTAAAATGAATTTGGGTCTTTAAACTCCTTCAAACTTCTTTATAAAATAAGAAAAATCTTTAGCATAAAGTTTTTTAAGGGTTTTAAAATGTTTTTAAAACTTTGTTAAGGTAAAGTTTGATTTCTTTTTCAATTTTAAATTTAAAATGTAATTTGAAAACAATTTAAAGTTAAATTGTTTTAAGTTACTTTATTAATGATAAAGTAATCATGAATAAGAAATGTTTTATTTTCAAAGTAAATTAAAGATCAAATGATCTTTGTTTCATTAAAAATTGTAATTTAAGTAATTTAATTAATTAATTTGTTTAATTAATTTAAGATTTGAAATAAATTAATTAAGGTTAATTAAATTTGTAATTAATATTAATTAATTTAAGTTAATTACTTAAGAAAGGTAATTAAGAATTTGTTAATAAGTTAATGAAGGTCATTAACTTGTGATTATTCGTTAATTAATTAATGTAATTAATTTTGATGATTAATTGGATTAATTAATTTAATAATCAATTATTAAACTTAATTAAGTATGATTACTTTATGGAAATAATTAAAGATATTAATTACTCTTTGTAATTAATTTATTAATTGGATTAGTTTACATTAATTAATTAAGTTTAATTGATTTAGAATAGTCTTTAGATGGGTTGATAAGTAATCAATGAGGAATAATTACTTAGAAAAGTAATTAAGATAAATAAATTACTGGAAGTAATTAATTGAAGCAGGGTATTTTGGGATTAATTACCTTGTGTAAATAATAATGAGGATAATTACTTTGTGAAAGTGATTAATAATTAATTACTTAGTGTAATTAATTTAAGCATTAATTGATTAAGTCATTTTGAAATGATTAAGTGATGTAATTAATTAAGAGTAATTAATTACTAATGAGATTAATCAAGGATGACTAATAAATATAATTAACTATTAAATGTAATTAATTTAGAAGTAATTAAGGAAGTACTTAAGGGTAGTTAATTAATAAATGTAATTAATCAGGAATGATTAATAATTGTGGTTTAATTAAGGTTAATTACTTAATGTAATTAATTTAAAAAGTAATTAATTTAAATTTAATTTCATTAATTAATATGATGAAGGATTAATTAATTAGGATTAATTAATCAATGATAAGTGATTAAGGAAGTAATTAATTAATTTAATTAATTATAATTAATTAATTAATGAAGTAATTAAAGGTTAATTACTGATTTTGGTTAAGGATAATTAATTTGTAAAATTAATTAAAGATAATTACTTGAATGTAATTAAGGGATAATTAATCAAGGGTGATTAATTAAGGTGATTAATTTGAGGATAATTATTTAATTGATTTGTAATCAAGTAATAGATAAGCAAGTAAGATTTAGATGATGAAGTAATTAATTTAATTCATTTTAAATTAATTAAAAAAAAGTAATTAATTTAATTCACTTTAAATTAATTAGAGATAGAAGTAATTCATTTAATTCATTTTAAATTAATTATAGATGGTGTGATTATAGATCTTGGCTTATGAATGAATGATATGGTTTACCCTGGATGGTTTGAATCTCAGACATGAGATAAATAGTGATGTGTGATATGGATGCATTGGTTGCATTGTGATGATAATATAAGTTATCTATTGGTGATGATAATATAGATTATCAATTTGTGATGATTACCTGTTTATGATAATATTGATTATCTATTATGATGATATGAATTATCTATCTGTGTGTATATGGATAATTAGATTTAATTGTTTTAAACTTAAAGCAACTTGGACCTAAAAGACACGCTTTGGATTTCGATGAGACCGGGATCGGGTTTCCATCTATGGAATCCGAAAACCACATCGATTCCAATTAAACGTTAGGTCGTTAATCCAAGTGGAGCAAGTGAAGACTCGAGGTGTAAGAGCTATACGTCAGTATAACTCTGTGGGTGATTCCATAATGAGTTTGACGGAATAGTGCTTATAGATTCGAGATGGCGAATCAGAGTGCAAGGGTTATCATCATTAACTCTGAGGGTGATTCCAAAATGAGTGCAACGAGATAATGCCTTCGGTTTTGTTCGAACTCGAAACGAACTTGTACGGATTGAATGCTTTCAGAACATCGTCAGGTGGACGATGAGCATTCTAAGAGATGTGTTGTCTAAAGGTAATCGTAGCCTCAAGCCTCATCAACCGGGAATGGCTAAAACAGGTGAGGTGTAGCAAAGCTTCGTGGGTAGCTCCCACTGGAGAGCAAGATTGATCCCTGTCCAGAGGTCCCTTTTTATTTCGGCTGTGTGGGCGGTTGGTCGCGACAACTGTCGGGGTTGTCTTGTTCGGAACTATTCAGTAAGGAATGGGTCCGATCTTGTGTTGCAGGGGAGTGGGAGTACTCCTCGGTATGGTGATCTAGGCTACGTACTGTGATGGGCGGTACCCCAGTAGCCCTGCCATTGTACGGAATCCAAAATCCAATAAGTGCCAACGGTTTTGATTGTATTACCCACTTTTGTGGCTAGTAGCTGTAATTTAATAATGTAACAATTGTAATGTAACAACCCGCATATTTATCGATTTTTATATTTAAATATTTTATTTAAATATTTTATCGTTAATCGGATTTTGGTCCGAAGCTACTTTTTGCAAACGGTCAAATTAGGACTCGAGACCACTTCCATTGAGTTCGAAACGTCGTTTGCAATCTTCTAAGTATAAACATTGATATGTTTGGGGTTAGTGGAATTTCACCACTTTTTCACTCGAGCCTTTGGTTTGGACTTTTAGCCCATTAGGCCCAAGTTCCACCCCCCTTCTTCTTCATTGCTTCATTTCATTTCCTAACACTAAAGCTTCAACAAAAAAGGTGAATGGAATGAGAAATTAAAACTCCAAAGTCTTTGTTTTATTGCAACTCCAACATTCAACTCCAAATTCAAGAAGAAGACATCGGATTCAAGCTTGTGGTTGCTTCTCCATTTGCCTTCAAGCTTTGTTCTTCATTTTCATTGGGTTTTGGAGCAAAGGTGAGATTTTTATCTCACAAATCTAGTTTATATCTATCTTGGAGTGTTGGGAATGATTCCCTATCATGTTTGCACGCACATTTGCATTTGGTTTGGATTGGATTGGCGAAAAACTCCACTTTTTAGTGTTTTTGGTGAAAAACTGCCCCTAGGTCGTTCTGCCTTTGTTAGGTCGTTCTGTGTGAAAAGTCGCACTGGAGTTAGGTCGTTTCCGACCTTAAAATGGCCTATACCTTTAGGTCGCTCGGAGTTATCTCATTAGGTCGTAGGTCGTATGGACCTTAGGTCGTTGGTCGTTCTGGCCATTTCTAACGTCTTCGGAGTTAGGTCGTATGACCTTAGGTCGTAGGTCGTATGGACCTTAGGTCGTAGGTCGTTCTAGCCATTTCTAACGTCTTCGGAGTTAGGTCGTATGACCTTAGGTCATAGGTCGTATGGACCTTAGGTCGCTAGGTCGTATGACCTTAGGTCGCTAGGTCGCATGACCTTTATATTTTTAGGTCGCGCCTCTTTTAGGTCGCGCCTCTTTTAGGTCGCGTCTCCTTTAGGTCGCGCCTAATTTAGGTTGCGTCTCCTTTAGGTCGCGCCTCTTTTAGGTCGCGTCTCCTTTAGGTCGCTCTCCACTGGAACCCTTAAGTCGTTTGGCCTTAGGTCGTTGCACCGTTAGGTCGCTCAACCGTTTATATCGTTAGGTCGCAAACCCACTTAGGTCGCTTAACCTTGTTTTCCCTCTAGGTCGCGTGGCCTTTAGACCCTTAGGTCGCGAGCAGTTAGGTCGTTAGACCTAGGTTGCCTTTTCCCCTTAGGTCGAACCCCGTAAGCGGTGGCGTTGCCCCCGCACCCCCACCTTGGGGGGTTGCCACCCCCCCTGGACCCCCCCTCCGTAGGGGATCTTATCTGAAAAACATTGAGCTAATTTCCTTGGATTTTATTCACATCTCCGTATGCGATTTTTGTGACTAATTGTTTCTACAATTGCTTCTGTGTTTTGTCACTTTAAAATATAAAGGTTTCAATACTAGTAGTAAATATCAAAACTCTTTTAACAAACAATTTCAACTCTATTTTTAATAACAAAGCTCTTTTCTTAAACCGTTTTCCAATCTATTAGTATATACAAGCCTTTACCTCACTCGGATGAGAAATCTAATTAAACGACTTAGTAAAACAAGTGGTATGAAACGCTTGCGTTCACTTCGTCGGTTAATTCTTGAACTTGTTCGATTGAACCTCTTGTGACAATTTTATTAGTGAAGATTTACAGTTTGTTCGTAAATATTTAAGTTAAGCAAGTGGTTATGGGACATGAGGCTAAACTTCTATATTTACTAGCTTAGTGTAATTGACACTTCTCGTTGATCTTGATGATCGCTTTATGAATTAGACTAGCAATTGCGCGATGTCTCCTTCATTGCAAGGTTAGACTAGACACCACTTGTGTGATTCCATTCACACATACCTTTCTGCTTTTTGGTTAGTCTTGACCTCAATCTGTGTGATTCCACTCACACATGTGGGGTAGCTCCCCATGGTCTTCGGACCGTCATGTGATAGGCCTCTTTCCCTTTTTATGATTTCTGGATTTCTTGTGTTGATTTCTAGAATTTATCTCTTTGACTTGTCATGAGTACAAGTTTAGGGTATGATGCCCTCTTTGGATCTTTGAGAAGATTCTTGTGATATTGATTTATCTCTTATCGGTTGATCTCCTGTTGATCATTAATTGCATACTTATAGTAGTATGTCAGTATGGATATTTTATGATTATGCCATATCTTTTATTTTATATCATGTCATCTGATATTTATAGCTAGACTGATCCGTTTATTATTTTCTTATAAATAATACTCGGGTCAGACCGAGATGTTACAGGTGCTACTGCTTGACTCCTCCCCCAGTGATTCACTACTCAGACTTTTGGCTACTTGTTTAGATTAGCAGCTTTTGTTGTTTACACTTGAGATATAGACTCATAGTTGTATTCTTTTGTATAGCACGCGTTGCTATTCTTTTGTATGATCGTGGATCTTTTTAGACCACTACTCTGATGTACACTTTTATGTGATATATATTCATATCTCTTTCCGCCTTTGTGATCTGGATATCTGTGATTGATTCGCATGTTATGCTTACTTCTATATTTGTTTCCGAAGATTATTTTATAGCCACCGTGTGATAAGAAATTACATGGATGGTCGCTCCTCAACAGCCTTATTCTCCGCGCTAGTTGACAGCACTACACCGTAGTGTTCTTGACTAGCGTGGGTATAGAGGTGGGGCGTCACAGCTTGGTATTAGAGCCAAACTTCGGAACAATGTAGAATAATCTAGCAAGGATCATGTCCTAAGTCTTTCTTAGGAGTTGTGCCTTAGGATTTAATTCGAGTCTTTGTACCGATTCATCCTATTTTCTTTATGATTCCTTGTTTTACCTATCAAGATTGCTTGATATTCATTTTGTGAATAACCTTCTTCTTCTTCCTTCTTTCTTTCTTAAGGAAGAGAAATGGTTAGTTCTAGCAGTCCTAGCGCTGGTCAATCCAGTAGTCCTTCTCTGGATGGCGCATTCATGTCTGCCCAACAACTTTTGGATCTTGTAAAGAATCAAGAGTTTATCTGTGCTTTGAGTAAGAATACCACAAAGATCTTACCTTTGAAACTAGAAGTTCCTTTCGACCAGCTTGTAGATATCACTCTACAAGAGGAAGAGGCTGATAAAGGAATTGATAGTGTTATTGGAATTTCCAAGAAGAGGCGTATTAAATTCAAAAGCCCTCATCCCGATAAGAAGGTGAAGCAACCTATTTTTGGAGCAAAGACTCCAATCCTTAATTGTGGAAAATGCTACAACTGTGGTTCTAGGGACGACTATGCGAAGGAGTGTCCGGAACCACTCTTTTGTCTTTACTGCAAACATTCCAGTCATCATATTTCTGTCTGCCCCATACTTCTAAGTAAGAAGAAGGTGGGACCAGAAACTTCGGTAGCCAAGCCATCTACCTCTAGTCGTAAACGATGCTACAATTGTGGTTCCTCAGACCATTATGTAACCAAGTGCCCGGAACCCCTCTATTGCCGCTATTGCAAGGGCTCGGACCATTACTTGTCTACATGTCCCACACGACCTAGTAAGAGAGAAGGAAAGCTAAAAGCTTCTAACGAAACTTCTCTGGGTCAAGGTATTCCTTATTTAATCCTTGATTTCATTTGTTTGCGATTATCCGATTCGAGTTCTTTTTGATATGGGTTTCCCTCATCATTTTTATTTATCAGAAGAACTTGTTGATTCTCTTTATTTTTATATTTTGGGCTTGATGACTTCTTTGAGGATTGTGAATCCGAATCAGAGGATTCGCAACACTCAATTTGCTTATTATTGATGTCGAAATTATTACATGTGATTTTTCTTTCCGAACCGATTTGCGTATTGTGCATTGTTTAGGTTTCGGAATTGATTTGCGTGAAAGGATTGGCTTAATCACTTTGAAGCCCATATCCAATTGTTCCGAATGGACAATTCCTTTTTCGACATTTTCAATCTGTTAAGCAGATTCATATTTTTTCCTTTGCGATTTCGATTTCAAATCAATGGCATCATTTTATTCTTTAAGCTCACATGTTGAATAAAGAGATATCTCTCTCATTCATATCGGTTGAGAATTCTCCGATATTTTTGAGTTTGTCTTAGGATCAATACCTAAGCAACCTTTTAAGTGGTGTTAAGGTCTTTCTAGTTTGACCTTGCCACCAAATTTCAATCACTACGAGTTGCGGAAGTTAGCCTTCCAGATACCGCATTCCGCACTCATTATGATTTATATGAATGACATATTGTGTCATTCACTTTATCCAGTTTATTTCATCCACTTTATAAATCAAGTATTCTATGGATATCTCAATAATTCCAATCTTGTATTTATTAATTTTGGATGAAAATAGAAATTTAAAATTTTACAAATCTTTTAAGAAGATATTTTAAATTCCTATAAAAAGGTAATTTTGTGTTGTATTGCCCATTTAGTGTTTTAAGATTTCTGGTCGATGCACTTGATCAACGCTATCGATAGGGATTTCCTAAACGATTTGATGAGACAATCAGACACAATAAATTGATAGTTTAGGTTATAAAAAATAAAATAATTTGTTGTAATTTATATATATATAAATTCGTGAATGTTCATAAAATCATAACTTTTTCATACGAGGTCGAAAACGCGCGAAACCAGTTGCGTTGGAATCGTATCGTCGAGCACTACGCGATGAAATTGGATTGGAGTCATTTGGAGTTAGTGAGAATTTCGGGTAAAATTAAACGTCCGTTTAATTTTATTCGGAATAAATCGCTAAAACGAAATTGAAATCAAGGTGAGAACTTCTCACTAAATCGAATCGGTTTCGATTTTATTTTAAATAGTTAGATTTAAAATATTTGAATGCATGTTTGAATGATGATTGTTATTTATTGATTGTTAAAATAGACATTATGCGCCGTTAGTAAGCGGATGTTATTTATTAAAAATATATACCGCGAATATTTCATAAACAGTGAAATTGGTATTATATATAATAGCAATATATATATATTGGCATATGTATATATTGCAGTTGTTGATTCCCCGCATTTTTTAGCGGATGAGACCCTATTGCGCCGTTATTAAGCGGATAATAATTTAAATCCCATATACCGCGATAATTTCGTACTGGAGCGAAATTGGTATTGTGCTAATGTTTGTGGATGCAGGAAAACAGGTTGGAGGGATCCAACTGGATTCCTCAACAGTTTTTATTTGATTTCAGATATTTTGATATTTGATGGATTATCATATATGATATATGATATCGTTGTAGTCGTGATTGACTATTTGGTGTGTAGCATCATTGGACGAAATTTGGAATTTTAAAATGATTTTAAAAGTGATTTTTTTTGAAAATATACTATATTTTTAGAATTGATCCATTTTAAATAATTAAACGCTTTAATTTTTAAAGTTATAAAAATTATGATTTTGAGAAATATAGTTGAAAGCAGATTTTTGAGAAATATGGATTAATGATTTTATAACATAGTTTAAATCGGGATTTTTGAATATATTATAAAAGTTTAAATATAGGATTTATGAAGTTTGATTATTTTATAAGTCAAAAGGATGAAATTATAAAGGGATTTAAAGACGTTTTAAAAGAATAATATAAATTGATTTATATTAAGAGATTTATAAATGGATATTTATAAATTGAAATATTGACATTATAAAACGAGTTTTTGTAAGTGTTTGAATGAAGTAAAAATGGATTGCATATGTGAATGGAATTGATAAAATTATAAATGGTGAAGTTATAAATGAAATTTATAAATAGTAAGATTTATAGATTTTGTGAAGTTATTAAAGAATATACTTGGATAAATAAATGAATCTTATAAGTTATAAGATTTATAATTTGGGAAGTCTTTAAAAGAACGATTTTGTAAAATAATCGTTTTATAAGCATTTGACTTATAATATGAATTTTTAGTATATCATTGAGATATGAAATTGAATAGGTTAATAAATGGAATTTATAAACATTGTTTTATAAATTCACAAACGACTTATTTTGATATGTAAATTGTTATAACTTATTAATGGAGTTATATTAACGTTTTTGACTGTGAATAATCCTTTGAAATAAAATGAATAAAAGGATGAAATTTGTTAACGTAGTATATTCACGTTTTTGAATAGTGAATAATATGTTAAAGAAAATGTTTAGAATGTGATATTTTAAACAGAATTAAAACGACCTAACGATGTTTTAAATATGTTGAGATTCGAAACCATAGATTTCAACATTCATTGTTGAAATAGACGTTTTCGAGAAATAGAAGGAAATGGTGGACTATAACACTGTTGTTATAGTAAATGATTTCCGAAAGGAAATGGTTTGAATAGTATTGGGATCTATATATCTATTTTAATTTCGAATCCCTATACTAGTGATTTTGGGTTGTTATAGTAAATGTTGAAGACCGGATATTTGAGAGAGCGATAGGATGACCTATCGATTGACTCTGCACCGAGTTGCTCCGGTATAGAGTTCTCCATATGTGATGGGGAATCCGATCAGGATTGTGGATATCCGGATTGCAAGGACTTCTTTGTAAGTGCCTTCGGTTTTGTTCGAGCCCGGAACAGACTTGTATGGATTGTGTGTCTGACATTACAAGTTGAGATATAAAGCCGATTTCTTTCAAATATATTTCTGTTGGTGGCGGAGAATTTATTCTCTTAGCTTAACACCCTTCTCTGAGACGTACGAGCTCAGAGGTTATGTAGTTGAAGGTTATCAGCGATAGATTCCCAATTTGGTAATGTGACATGCTAAGTGTTGCTGAAATGATCATTGTGTTGATTATTTATGATAGGATCATTTGTTTGATCGTCTATCTTGGTGATCATTTCTATGATCATTTGTTGACCCAAAGCATGGCTTTTGTATAAAGTATGTTTTTGTGGACGTGACTTCGTCGAGCCTCACATCCCGGAAATGGTCAAAACAGGAAAGATGCAGCAAGGTTATGAGGGGTAGCGCCCTTTAGGATATGTGCATTTCGTTCTGGAAAAGGGTGGTATCATGGTATGGAGCCCAGATACTTACTCATGTTGAAACACTTTATTATTATGATTGTGTGAATTGATTAGAGAGCTCTCGGATAAAGGTCCCAAAGGACCGGGGGATGGCATATTCGGTCAGTTGTTACTCAGTTAGGGGTAACCCGGCCTTGTGTTGGTAGAGATCCGGTTTGGTTCTCGGGGATGTCCATCCAGAGGCATTCTCATGTGGCAATGGGAAGTTCCTTGGCCTGACCATTTGTTGGAAATCCAAAGAAACAATACGAAACTTGTACGGTTTTAGTTGTATAACCTGCCATGGAATGTGGCGGTAACCTGCTATTGAACATGGTAGCTATAGTAGGCATAAGTGCGGAATGTCTATGCTGGCTAAGATTTATATCTTTATTTTCAAAATGAATTTTTCCTACACTATGCACTAGTAATAATATCAAATGTTATTTTAAATGCGTATCAGGCATCTTTGGCTATCATAAGGAGAAATCTCCTCCGATTCTGCGTTTGCATGTGTGTGTGTGCGAGAGGCCTTATGGTAGTCTCATTTTTAAAAGCATTGCGAATTGAATTTAAAAATATTCCTCTATTTTGATTTTTAAAGATAAATAAACTGTTTTGAGTTCTCACACCAGTCACATGACTGACTCGGAGTTTATTGTTTTCCTTCCTAAACTCTGGTTGCCCACCAATTTCTACACGGGCAGTTAAGAGTTAGGTTTATCAGGATATTCTGGATATTCAGGAGTTGCTGGAGGCAAGCTGGATGGCATGGCGTATTACTAGTATATAGTATTTCTTTTCCGCTGTTTGTTGTTGTATGATGTTGTACACTCTGATGATATGATGTAATGTAATGTAATAACTGATATAGTTCTTTGTTTAAAGATTATTCATTTATTATTATATGTTGTTCCGCTGCGAATTGTGAGATTCTGATGTTGTTCAGTTGTTTCCTTTCCGTTCTATTTTCTATCTTCTTCTACTTCTTTCTTTTTCTTAAACAATAGCATTTCGGGTTTCCGGCCTTCGATTTCTCGGCAGTCGATAAAGTGAGTATCGATGTTGAATTTTCGAAAGTCGATAATTTTCGGGACGTTACATTTGGTATCAGAGCATATGGTTAAGCGACAACCATGGTTCTGTTGGGTATTACTCATTAGAGATAGAGTCAGTAGTACTCTAGAATGAGTTTGAGTGTAATAATAGCTATGAGAGCGTATTTGTTAGTGAATATAAAATTGTTTTATATTGTGATGATTGGTTTGTTGAGTGGCATATGAACCTTCGTCAGCGTGGTCTCGACAACTATGCCGAAGGGGTTTCTAAACACTTAAATAGAACAATTCGGCACAGTATTGTTTAAAATTGGGTAAATGAAATAATTTTACCTTGAGTATATTTTATATATGAAGGAATAATTTTTAGAATTATTAAAGTGTATATAAGTGGATTGTTTAGTTGTTTGAATAATCTAAATAAAAGAATAATTGTATAAGCAAAAGAATTATAAGAATTGAATTATAATTAAAGTGATTTACAATTGTGAAATAAACTTATATATATAAAAAGTGAAACTATATGAATATATATATATGAATATGAGTTGTAAATAAGAATGAACTTAAAGTTAAATGGAAATTTACTTTAGAATTGAAATCTGAATTTATTTACAAGTAGGAATTTAAGTTATGTAAAACCAAATAATGTTAAATGAATATGAACTTGAGTTATATAAATAAAATTCAACTATTGGAAATTGAATTGAATTAATGGATTGAATGTTAATCAATTAAATGTAAATTAAATTGAGATGAAATAATGAATATAAGTGTTAATTCATTAAAATCTAATGTTATTGAAAGTTGAAAGATTGAATGAAAATCGATTTAATTAAACCAATTGTAAGCAAAGGAATTTGGTTGAAATTGATATACATTGGTTGTTATTGATGTTAGTTGATTGTATATAATTCATTAAGAATTAATGAAATTGGAAGCTAAAGTAATTGAAATTCAGTTGAAAGTTAAGTGAATCTTAAATAAATTGAATTTGATTTGTAAGTGAACCAACTTGAATATGAATTAGTGAATATAAACTAATTGAAAATGAATGTTAGTAAAAACATCCAATGTTAATGAATCAAATGTGATTTAAATTGAAAACCATTTCATTGAATATTAATGAGAATATGAATAAATATTTATTGACTATGGATTATAGTTGGTTGATGGTTTAATTTATATTGCTTTTAATGCATTGCTATGTTGGCATATATAGTTATTATGTTGCTATATGTTGTATATTGAGATTATTGTCTATATGCATGTTCTCATGTTGTTTGTTGAGTGTTTAGTAGGTGCGGAACGCGTTTGCTTCGCATTTGGAGCTCGCTTTCGCGCTATATTAGCCGTATATGCTCGCTAATAAAATATAAGGTACATATCTCGGATTAAATATCGTACTTTTACATTTTTTCCCTTCGGGATGCCTCATTACTTGATGAGATGTATATTTGTGATATATATACTGTCATTTTTTTTTCGGATCGAGCCGCGCAAAGGAGACTATGGCGAATTTTTCCGAAAATTTAAGGCGTTAGAAAAATTTGGGGAAATTTTGAAAACTTTAACTTTGTTTTGGAGTTTGAAGTTAAACAATAGTAGTTGTTTTTGAAAAGATAACTAAGTATGATTTGGAAACTTAGTAAAGTATTTTAAGAAGTTTATTTATGAATTTTGTAAAGTTAATAGATTTTGTAACTTTTCTTACTTGTTAATTTCGAGGACGAAATTCTTTTAAGGGGGGAAGATTGTAACGACCCAGGAATTTTATTAATTAAAATTTATATATTTAATTAATTTTAAATA
The DNA here is from genome assembly GCA_030765085.1 of Allium cepa. Classification (NCBI taxonomy): domain Eukaryota; kingdom Viridiplantae; phylum Streptophyta; class Magnoliopsida; order Asparagales; family Amaryllidaceae; genus Allium; species Allium cepa. The sequence continues at coordinate 375,242,161 of CM060942.1, read as the reverse complement.
TTAATAAGTGAATTTATAAGTCGAATAAATTTTAATTTGAATTATTGGATTTAATTGAATAATTAAATCGATAATTTAATATGTTAAATTATGGAAATAATTGAAAATTGGGTTAAATATGATTGAAAATGATTTGTAAAATTTTATTATATCATGTTGGAGTTAGAATGATATTTTAGAACTTCTAAAATCGAATTAAAAATTAATTTGTGAAAATTGAATATTTTAATATTTAATTATCGACTGTAAAATAGCCAATTTTTGAACAGTCTCAGAATTGAACGAAACCATTTCCATTGGATCCGTAATAGTTATTTATTACCGAATTTCAATTTTCGTGTAAATCGGAGTTATCGTTTGATCGTGGCAGCTCGAAACGCATCGAATTGTTTTTAATATTAATTTGGCGAGTTAAAATAGCCATTTTTCAAACTGTCTCGAATTTCGACGAAACCAGTTTCATCGGATCCGTAATGTGATATTATTGTAAGGTTTCAAATTTCGTGTCAATTGGATTTACCGTTTGTCCGGTACAAATTAAAACGCCTAGAAAATCGTTTAAATCGATTTAATTTAAATTGAACGTTTATTGCCATAACTCGCACAGATGTCCGAATTAGCTTCCGAAACCTGTTCCATTGTGTCCGGAACGCGGGATAAACCCTAGGAACGTCAGTTACCGCGCGAGATTTGGAGTTCGGGAACCCCGGATGAATAGTGTTCGATAATTTCTATAAATAGACCAAAATTCACAAAATAAAAGGGAATAAAAAAAACTAGGGTTTCAACTCTTAATGGCCGGCCGCCTATGCTATTACCAACGGCCGAAAATCATTCCCTTTCTCCTCCTAATCTCTCAAAATCCGGCGACATTCATCGAAAATTACCAACTACAAAGTTGAAGAGTATTGTGAGGGCTTTAATTCTATACGGCTATGATCGAATATGGCGCAGCGTGGAGGGAGAGGCAAGGCCGCGTTCGGCAGTGTTTCGTGCACGTCGTTCGAGGCTGGATGATGGCCGAGCACCACTATACTACAGCCGATGATGGCTCTCGTTGAGGGCAATTGAACGGCGCTACCTGATCGACCTAAGGCTTGTCGTAGAGGTCGCGATAATTGGGGAAGTAAGGGCGGTCGTGGGTTTCGAACGACCTGGGGATTTTCGTGCGTTGGGGAAGATAATGTAGGGCACGGCCCTGATGCTATCAAGGAGAAATCAACGGCTATAGATAGTTTAGGTTATAAAAAATAAAATAATTTGTTGTAATTTATATATATATAAATTCGTGAATGTTCATAAAATCATAACCTTTTCATACGAGGTCGAAAACGCGCGAAACCAGTTGCGTTGGAATTGTATCGTCGAGCACTACGCGATGAAATTGGATTGGAGTCGTTTGGAGTTGGTGAGAATTTCGGGTAAAAATTAAACGTATTCGAAATAAATGGCTAAAATGAAATTGAAATCAAGGTGAAAACTTCTCACTAAATCGAATCGGTTTGGATTTTATTTTAAATAGTTAGATTTAAAATATTAGAATGCATGTTTGAATGATGATTGTTATCTATTGATTGTTAAAATAGACATTATGCGCCGTTAGTAAGCGGATGTTATTTATTAAAAACATATACCGCGAATATTTCATAAACAGTGAAATTGGTATTATATATAATAGCAATATATATATATATATATATATTGGCATATGTATATATTGCAGTTGTTGATTCCCCGCATTTTTTAGCGGATGAGACCCTATTGCGCCATTATTAAGCGGATAATATTTTAAATCCCATATACCGCGATAATTTCGTACTGGAGCGAAATTGGTATTGTGCTAATGTTTGTGGATGCAGGAAAACAGGTTGGAGGGATCCAACTGGATTCCTCAACAGTTTTTATTTGATTTCAGATATATTGATATTTGATGGATTATCATATATGATATATGATATCATTGTAGTCGTGATTGACTATTTGGTGTGTAGCATCATTGGACCAAATTTGGAATTTTAAAATGATTTTAAAAGTGATTTTTTTTGAAAATATACTATATTTTTAGAATTGATCCATTTTAAATAATTAAACGCTTTAATTTTTAAAGTTATAAAAATTAAGATTTTGAGAAATATAGTTGAAATCTGATTTTTGAGAAATATGGATTAATAATTTTATAACATAGTTTAAATCGGGATTTTTGAATATATTATAAAAGTTTAAATATAGGATTTATGAAGTTTGATTATTTTATAAGTCAAAAGGATGAAATTATAAAGGGATTTAAAGACGTTTTAAAAGAATAATATAAATTGATTTATATTAAGAGATTTATAAATGGATATTTATAAATTGAAATATTGACATTATAAAACGAGTTTTTGTAAGTGTTTGAATGAAGTAAAAATGGATTGCATATGTGAATGGAATTTATAAAATTATAAATGGTGAAGTTATAAATGAAATTTATAAATAGTAAGATTTATAGATTTTGTGAAGTTATTAAAGAATATACTTAGATAAATAAATGAATCTTATAAGTTATAAGATTTATAATTTGGGAAGTCTTTAAAAGAACGATTTTGTAAAATAATCGTTTTATAAGCATTTGACTTATAATATGAATTTTAGTATATCATTGAGATATGAAATTGAATATGTTAATAAATGGAATTTATAAACATTGTTTTATAAATTCGCAAACGACTTATTTTGATAAGTAAATTGTTATAACTTATTAATGGAGTTATATTCACATTTTTGACTGTGAATAATCCTTTGAAATAAAATGAATAAAAGGATGAAATTTGTTAACGTAGTATATTCACGTTTTTGAATAGTGAATAATATGTTAAAGAAAATGTTTAGAATGTGATATTTTAAACAGAATTAAAACGACCTAACGATGTTTTAAATATGTTGAGATTCGAAACCATAGATTTCAACATTCATTGTTGAAATAGACGTTTTCGAGAAATAGAAGGAAATGGTGGACTATAACACTGTTGTTATAGTAAATGATTTCCGAAAGGAAATGGTTTGAATAGTATTGGGATCTATATATCTATTTTAATTTCGAATCCCTATACTAGTGATTTTGGGTTGTTATAGTAAATGTTGAAGACCGGATATTTGAGAGAGCGATAGGATGACCTATCGATTGACTCTGCACCGAGTTGCTCCGGTATAGAGTTCTCCATATGTGATGAGGAATCCGATCAGGATTGTGGATATCCGGATTGCAAGGACTTCTTTGTAAGTGCCTTCGGTTTTGTTCGAGCCCGGAACAGACTTGTATGGATTGTGTGTCTGACATTACAAGTTGAGATATAAAGCCGATTTCTTTCAAATATATTTCTGTTGGTGGCGGAGAATTTATTCTCTTAGCTTAACACCCTTCTCTGAGACGTACGAGCTCAGAGGTTATGTAGTTGAAGGTTATCAGCGATAGATTCCCAATTTGGTAATGTGACATGCTAAGTGTTGCTGAAATGATCATTGTGTTGATTATTTATGATAGGATCATTTGTTTGATCGTCTATCTTGGTGATCATTTCTATGATCATTTGTTGACCCAAAGCATGGCTTTTGTATAAAGTATGTTTTTGTGGACGTGACTTCGTCGAGCCTCACATCCCGGAAATGGTCAAAACAGGAAAGATGCAGCAAGGTTATGAGGGGTAGCGCCCTTTAGGATATGTGCATTTCGTTCTGGAAAAGGGTGGTATCATGGTATGGAGCCCAGATACTTACTCATGTTGAAACACTTTATTATTATGATTGTGTGAATTGATTAGAGAGCTCTCGGATAAAGGTCCCAAAGGACCGGGGGATGGCATATTCGGTCAGTTGTTACTCAGTTAGGGGTAACCCGGCCTTGTGTTGGTAGAGATCCGGTTTGGTTCTCGGGGATGTCCATCCAGAGGCATTCTCATGTGGCAATGGGAAGTTCCTTGGCCTGACCATTTGTTGGAAATCCAAAGAAACAATACGAAACTTGTACGGTTTTAGTTGTATAACCTGCCATGGAATGTGGCGGTAACCTGCTATTGAACATGGTAGCTATAGTAGGCATAAGTGCGGAATGTCTATGCTGGCTAAGATTTATATCTTTATTTTCGAAATGAATTTTTCCTACACTATGCACTAGTAATAATATCAAATGTTATTTTAAATGCGTATCAGGCATCTTTGGCTATCATAAGGAGAAATCTCCTCCGATTCTGCGTTTGCATGTGTGTGTGTGCGAGAGGCCTTATGGTAGTCTCATTTTTAAAAGCATTGCGAATTGAATTTAAAAATATTCCTCTATTTTGATTTTTAAAGATAAATAAACTGTTTTGAGTTCTCACACCAGTCACATGACTGACTCGGAGTTTATTGTTTTCCTTCCTAAACTCTGGTTGCCCACCAATTTCCACACGGGCAGTTAAGAGTTAGGTTTATCAGGATATTCTGGATATTCAGGAGTTGCTGGAGGCAAGCTGGATGGCATGGCGTATTACTAGTATATAGTATTTCTTTTCCGCTGTTTGTTGTTGTATGATGTTGTACACTCTGATGATATGATGTAATGTAATGTAATAACTGATATAGTTCTTTGTTTAAAGATTATTCATTTATTATTATATGTTGTTCCGCTGCGAATTGTGAGATTCTGATGTTGTTCAGTTGTTTCCTTTCCGTTCTATTTTCTATCTTCTTCTACTTCTTTCTTTTTCTTAAACCATAACATTTCGGGTTTCCGGCCTTCGATTTCTCGGCAGTCGATAAAGTGAGTATCGATGTTGAATTTTCGAAAGTCGAAAATTTTCGGGACGTTACAACAATTTCGGCTATTTCATATTTATTCGAAAACCCTAGACACTATTATAATATCATCGGATTTCCTATCAAATGTTTTGGTTAGCGAAAGGTAAAAACTTTTCCATGTTTATGTGTGGGAAGTCTTACGTGATACCCTTTCTTTTAAAAGGTTTTTGAAATTAAGCAACTTTAACCTGTTACTCACACCAGACCCATGTCTGACCTGGAGTTTATTTTTGTTTTTCAGAAACTCTTGGGTACTCAAATTTTTACGAGTAGCCAAGGGATTCAGGTTAGCTTTGACGAATTGTGGAGGAGCAAATGGAGCAGGAGGCTTCTGCGTTGTAATTATATAGTAGTCCGCTGTGTTTGGTATCTCTGAGTTATTTGTGATATTGTATTGAGTTGTATAACTAGACAGGTGTTTATAACTGTCTAGTATGTGTTGTATTATTTGTGTAACTCTGATAGTTGTTGTATACTATGTAATACTTATGTTATTAATATAATTTATTCGTTCCTCTGTTTAGATTCTGATGTGTTGTTTTCTTCTTCTTCTCTTTCTTTCTATTATCTATCCCTTTCTTTCTTATTAGCGATGCGACTTCCTAGAGTTTGGAAGTTGGGTCGTTACAGTGGTATCAGAGCATTAGGTTGAGTGAATACCTAGGCTCTGGAGTGGTGTCTATCTTGAGAGAGCCTATTTGTAGTTTTGATATATATATATATATATATATATATATATATATTATTTCTACCTATCTGTTGGGTTACCCGTTCAGGTTTTCCAACATAAGTTATAAAGGTAGATAAGGTAATGGTGTGTGTAACACGATTACTACCATTGGTTGGAGTTTGAATGTTTGAGGTTGGAAGTGTATTTGTCGAGACTGTAGACCTAATACCGTCTCTAGTGAGTTGTGCAGTGGTGTAGAGATTTCATCGATCTCTGAAGGTAACCTGTTAAGGTTCAAAGTTATCTTTGAAGATGGATGAGTTGAGTTTGGATCTGTCGGTTTGGCAGAAGAGTGTAATGGTATTTTGATACCTCAGGAAGTGGTAGTTGCGTGATGAGATGCAGTGAATATGGATGTTTCCGAAGATGTTTTCTTTGGAACGAGTTAGGAAGTGTGTCTGCTTCAGTATTGTGGCTGAGTTCAGCAGGATGTGGTGGTTGGCTTTGAGGGCCGAGTTTCTCGAACGACTTCAGCTAAGGAAGTTTTGGCATTGGTGTCAGCAGTGCAGCTCAGAGTGTCTGTGTTGGCAGAAGTTTTCTGGCCGAGTAGTTTCTGAAGGTGGAGTTCAGAAGCAGTAGAGTGGACCTAATACTTTATTGGATTGGCTAATTAAGAGTAAGCTGTTCTGTTTGGTAAAGAGAGAACAGTTTTGTTTGGGAATTGGTCTATATTGATCGCAAAAGTGATTTGCGATAGTTTGAGTGTTCTTTTGAGGTATTGAAGAATTTTTGGTTGTCTTTTGAGAAGTCGGATATTTATCCACTTCTGAAGATTGAGTTTTCTTATCGTCTGGATTCCAGGAGTGCTACCAGTGAATCAGCTAGTAGAAGGATGATTTATTGAGACAGGTTTGGTGAGGCAGCTCAGGATTGGTGAAACATCTTAGTTTTCTTGGATATGTTGAGCCATATTTCTAGGAAGTGATGTCCAGTTTGTGCTCATATTCTTCATCAGCAGTGTCTTCTGTGCCAAATCAGAGTTGTGCAGCGGAAGCAGTTTGGGAATGTTTCTGTTTTGTCTTTCCTGATAAAAGAAGTGAGTTTGTTCTTCTGATGTTTGAAGAGTAGAGTTGGTGATCTTAGTCTTGGTTGATCTTGAGGAGATCGTTGTGTTGGGTTGTTTTTGGTCTGAATTATTTCTAGAGGAATCATCAAGAGTTGAGCTGATCAGTTTGGATGTAGACAGCCCAGGATCGTCAGAAGATTTTTATGGATAAGAAACTAAGGAATGTAGATTCCAGTGTCGGAGATTTGTTTTGGACTTCTTTTGTGTTTTGGTTAGATTGATGTTTGGTTTTCAAGAATTGAATTGCCAGTTTGAACAACTGGTATTCGATGAAATTCACGTATCTCTAAGGGAGTACGTGTATGAGTTATCTCTGGAAATGGAACAAGCTATTCAAGAAGGTTTGGTTGTTGAGTCAGACTCGTTTGTTGTCTGATATCTTGTCTAGTTCTGTAGATCTAGATGAGTAGAAGAGCTCTGTAGCTTCGTAGTTTAGTTTGTTTGGATTCTGAAGGTCGAGTATCTCGGTATATATATACTTGGGGAAACTCGAGAAATTATTATCCAGAATCTTGTCTGGATAATTAAGTTTGTTCGAATAGATAAATTGGTTGCTATGGTTGTTAGCATATGATTGATGTATGCTTGTGATTTTAAATTTAAATTTTAAATGGGTTATTAAATTACATTTGCTTTTAAATTTCGGGGACGAAATTCTTTTAAGGGGGAAGGAATGTGATATCCCAGAAATTTTAGCAATATCAATTTAATAATCTGTATCTAAAATTAAATTGATTTGATAAAATTTTAATAAAATTTACTTGATTTAATAATCCAATTAAATAAATGTGTAATTTATGAAATTTATCTTTTAAAAGCTAATAATTGTTTTCCTATTTATAATGTATGTATGTATATTTATATATATATTGTGAATAGATAAGTTTTGAGGCGAAGTTAAATTAACAAATAAAATCTTGTTTTTAAAATTCCAATATTCATTTAGATAATTTGAAGATTATTATTTTATTTAATAAATAACTAATTGGTTTAGAATACTTAAAGAAATTGTTTTAAATTGTATAATTGTATTTTAAATATAGTTTAAATTTTAATAAGATAAATAAAAGTTTATTTTATTTGTTTTAAATATAGCTTAATAATTATAATTTGGAATTATATGAAAATTTAAGATACTCTTTATATATTAAACATTAATTCTTATAATTAAGATAAATAAGGCAAGTAATTTATGATTTCTTTTATAAATGATTTAAAATTGATAAATGAGCTATTTTCAAATAATGAATGTGTAAATATAAGTATAGATTGGATTTTTATAAGACAATGTTATTATTTTAAAATTAAAATAAGTTGATAAATTAGTTTTAAATTGGAATTTTTAAAGGTATTAATAACATTTGAATTTGATTTAGTTTTGAAATTCAAATTAATAAATATATATAGATCTTGTAAATAAGTTTTCACTTTTATGTAAATTGTTTTACTTCAATAAAAAGAAATACATATCCATTCATTTATGTAAACTACTTTATATGTATTTAAATAAAGGAAGAGGATTTTATTTATCTTTAAATTAAAAATAATAAGTAATATATGTATAAACAAGTGTTAGCATCTTAAGCAACTAATGAGACATGTGTTAGTAAATGAACTCTTGCAAAAGACAAGTGTCCTTTTCATTTTAATTTACTTTTAATTTTTAAAATAAATCATTTATACACTTATAAAACATGTTTCTTTATTCCCTCTTGCTTCTTTTCTAAATCTCCATTTTTTTTCAAAAATTTAGAAGAAAAGTTTTCAGCTGAAAAAAAACTTGTTTTCAAACTCTCAAAAACAAAAATTTAAATCATGTTCAAGATTTGAATTCTTTTCAATATCAAATTCCTCACAAGAACCTGAATTCATTTATCAAATCTGAAACCTTTCTTAATCAAGCCTGCAATCCTCTGTAAAATTCTTTTTTCAAATGCAAAATCCATTTCTAAACGCCTGCAATTCCATTTAAAAGAAAAATTAAAAGCCTTCAACCTGCAATTCCATTTAAAGGGAAAATTTAAAGCCTCTGCATTTCAACATTATGGAAATCAAAAGCATGCTTGCCTTCGTCCTTTAAACCAGAGATTTGCATGCAAATTTAAATGCAAAACAATTCAAGTTTTTATCAAAGGCTTTCGAAAAATAAAATAAAATAGTGCTCTGCTTCATCAAAGTATCCAGGTGAGTAACTCTTTTTGAAATTTAAATATAAGTTGGTTGCTTAAATAAGGATGTTTGTATATGTTATCTTGATTGCATGTTGATTAGTTGCCTGTGCATATGATTTTAAATGTATTGCTTAATATATGCATATAAATGTTTGAATGTATGTGATGTATATCTGCCTTTCCTGTACTTAACCTCAGAAGTAAAGATTGTAATAAAAATTCATTTTCTCTTAAACAAGTCAATGTTAGGATTTAAGATTTAGATAATATCTGATTTTTTTAGTATACAGAAAGCTTTAAAATTTTATTTATGCCAAAACAATTTGTATTTTGCTCTAGAAATAAGAATAACAGGAAAGTATGAGTTTTAGTAAACATTCAAACTTACGAAATCATGAATTCAGGATTAAATTTTAAATGCTTATACTAAATCATGATTTTTAAAAATCAAATTACAAATTTTAAGGGTAGGATTAAAGAGCAGTTCTGTTTTTACTGGAAAATGTAATTGGTGGAAATCCTGACGATCACGAGTGATAGGAAGGTCGGGCTTCCTTCTGGCAATGGATGAGTGATCGGTGGTGATGGGAAAAATAGGGTATCGATGTATAATTTATCGTGGCATTGGTGGTTGATAGGGGAAATTTCTAAACCTAGTTTCTGGATGTTGCTGCAGTTTTGCTCGGCATGGTAGATTTAGGAGATCGAGTGCTTCTATATTTGGTAAGAGGGTAGCTCAGGTGTTGAAGGAGAGATGGTCGGAGTTGCAACACCTCCGGTGACCGGAAGAGCGAGGACGAGGAAGGTTTTCGGTTTGGTGAAGGTTGACTGTTGCTTCCAGATTTTGTTTTGGGTGTTCAAATTTTGATTTCGTGATGCTAGTGAGGTTTTGATAGACGTGATGGGTTTTAGGGTTGAACGTCGACTTGTTCGATGTATTGGTGGAGGTCGGATATGGCCAGAGCCACCGTGCATATGCACGGTGGGGTAGTGTATCAGGTGGAAGATTTTGAGGGTTGCCGTGTTTTGTTTTGCTCAGGTTATACTCGACTCAATTCGAGTTTTTCTCGAAGTTTCAGAGGGTTCTACTCAAAGTAAATCAGGGGGAGGGCTTGGGTATGCTTCTATTGGATTCAGGTTTCAGGTTTCAGAGAAACCTGTATTTCCTATTCTATTTGTTTAAATCTGGACCAGGGTTTTGAAACAGAATTTAAATCAAAATTTAAGGTATGCATTTCAAATGAGATTTGAATCCAGGTTTGAAATTTAATTTAAACTTTTAAACAAAATATTTAAACGACTTTAAAAAGGGTTTAAATAAATCTGAAATTAAAGATAAAACTTTAAAATTTAAGTAGAGATTTAAACTTAAGTTTAAATCTGGAATCAAAACATCAATTTGAAAACAATGTTTTGAAATAAAGGAAGTTGTTAAATTTAAATTGTTTAAAAACAACTTTGAATGTTAAAGTTAATTTAAATTATGGTTTGTATTTTAAAATGAATTTGGGTTTTTAAACTCCTTCAAACTTCTTTATAAAATAAGAAAAATCTTTAGCATAAAGTTTTTTAAGGGTTTTAAAATGTTTTTAAAACTTTGTTAAGGTTAAGTTTGATTTCTTTTTAAATTTTAAATTTAAAATGTAATTTGAAAACAATTTAAAGTTAAATAGTTTTAAGTTACTTTATTAATGATAAAGTAATCATGAATAAGAAATGTTTTATTTTTAAAGTAAATTAAAGATTCAATGATCATTGTTTCATTAAAAATAGTAATTTAAGTAATTTAATTAATTAATTTGTTTAATTAATTTAAGATTTGAAATAAATTAATTAAGGTTAATTAAATTTGTAATTAATATTAATTAATTTAAGTTAATTACTTAAGAAAGGTAATTAAGAATTTGTTAATAAGTTAATGAAGGTCACTAACTTGTGATTATTTATTAATTTATTAATGTAATTAATTTTGATGATTAATTGGATTAATTAATTTAATAATCAATTATGAAACTTAATTAAGTATGATTACTTTATGGAAATAATTAAAGATATTAATTACTCTTTGTAATTAATTTATTAAATGGATTAGTTTAAATTAATTAATTAAGTTTAATTGATTTAGAATAGTCTTTTGATGGGTTGATAAGTAATCAATGAGGAATCATTACTTAGAAAAGTAATTAAGATAAATAAATTACTGGAAGTAATTAATTGAAGTAGGGTATTTTGGGATTAATTACCTTGTGTAAATAATAATGAGGATAATTACTTTGTGAAAGTGATTAATAATTAATTACTTAGTGTAATTAATTTAAGCATTAATTGATTAAGTCATTTTGAAATGATTAAGTGATGTAATTAATTAAGAGTAATTAAGTACTAATGAGATTAATCAAGGATGATTAATAAATATAATTAATTATTAAATGTAATTAATTTAGAAGTAATTAAGGAAGTACTTAAGGGTAGTTAATTACTAAATGTAATTAATCAAGGATGATTAATAATTGTGGTTTAATTAAGGTTAATTACTTAATGTAATAATTTAAAAAGTAATTAATTTAAATTTAATTTCATTAATTAATATGATTAAGGATTAATTAATTAGGATTAATTAATCAATGATAAGTGACTAAGGAAGTAATTAATTAATGTAATTAATTATAATCAATTAATTAATGAATTAATTAAAGGTTAATTACTGATTTTGGTTAAGGATAATTAATTTGTAAAATTAATTAAAGATAATTACTTGAATGTAATTAAGGGATAATTAATCAAGGGTGATTAATTAAGGTGATTAATTTGGGGATAATTATTTAATTGATTTGTAATCAATTAATAGATAAGTAAACAAGATTTAGATGATGAAGTAATTAATTTAAATCATTTTAAATTAATTAAAAAAATAAGTAATTAAGTTAATTCACTTTAAATTAATTAGAGATAGAAGTAATTAATTTAATTCATTTTAAATTAATTATAGATGGTGTGATTATAGATCTTGGCTTATGAATGAATGATATGGTTTACCCTGGATGGTTTGAATCTCAGACATGAGATAAATAGTGATGTGTGATATGGATGCATTGGTTGCATTGTGATGATAATATAAGTTATCTATTGGTGATGATAATATAGATTATCAATTTGTGATGATTACCTGTTTATGATAATATTGATTATCTATTATGATGATATGAATTATCTATCTGTGTGTATATGGATAATTAGATTTAATTGTTTTAAACTTAAAACAACTTGGAAGTAAAATGCACGCTTTGGATTTCGATGAGACCGGGATCGGGTTTCCATATTTGGAATCCGAAAACCACATCGATTCCAATTAAACGTTAGGTCGTTAATCCAAGTGGAGCAAGTGAAGACTCGAGGTATAAGGGCTATACGTCAGTATAACTCTATGGGTGATTCCGTAGTGAGTTTGATGGAATAGTGCTTATAGATTCGAGATGGTGATTCAGAGATCAAGGGTTATCGTCATTAACTCTGAGGGTAATTCCAAAATGAGTGTAACGAGATAATGCCTTCGGTTTTGTTCGAACCCGAAACGAACTTGTATGGATTGAATGCTTTCAGAACATCGTCAGGTGGACGATGAGCATTCTAAGAGATGTTTTGAAATAAAGGAAGTTGTTAAATTTAAATTGTTTAAAAACAACTTTGAATGTTAAAGTTAATTTAAATTAAGGTTTGTATTTTAAAATGAATTTGGGTCTTTAAACTCCTTCAAACTTCTTTATAAAATAAGAAAAATCTTTAGCATAAAGTTTTTTAAGGGTTTTAAAATGTTTTTAAAACTTTGTTAAGGTAAAGTTTGATTTCTTTTTCAATTTTAAATTTAAAATGTAATTTGAAAACAATTTAAAGTTAAATTGTTTTAAGTTACTTTATTAATGATAAAGTAATCATGAATAAGAAATGTTTTATTTTCAAAGTAAATTAAAGATCAAATGATCTTTGTTTCATTAAAAATTGTAATTTAAGTAATTTAATTAATTAATTTGTTTAATTAATTTAAGATTTGAAATAAATTAATTAAGGTTAATTAAATTTGTAATTAATATTAATTAATTTAAGTTAATTACTTAAGAAAGGTAATTAAGAATTTGTTAATAAGTTAATGAAGGTCATTAACTTGTGATTATTCGTTAATTAATTAATGTAATTAATTTTGATGATTAATTGGATTAATTAATTTAATAATCAATTATTAAACTTAATTAAGTATGATTACTTTATGGAAATAATTAAAGATATTAATTACTCTTTGTAATTAATTTATTAATTGGATTAGTTTACATTAATTAATTAAGTTTAATTGATTTAGAATAGTCTTTAGATGGGTTGATAAGTAATCAATGAGGAATAATTACTTAGAAAAGTAATTAAGATAAATAAATTACTGGAAGTAATTAATTGAAGCAGGGTATTTTGGGATTAATTACCTTGTGTAAATAATAATGAGGATAATTACTTTGTGAAAGTGATTAATAATTAATTACTTAGTGTAATTAATTTAAGCATTAATTGATTAAGTCATTTTGAAATGATTAAGTGATGTAATTAATTAAGAGTAATTAATTACTAATGAGATTAATCAAGGATGACTAATAAATATAATTAACTATTAAATGTAATTAATTTAGAAGTAATTAAGGAAGTACTTAAGGGTAGTTAATTAATAAATGTAATTAATCAGGAATGATTAATAATTGTGGTTTAATTAAGGTTAATTACTTAATGTAATTAATTTAAAAAGTAATTAATTTAAATTTAATTTCATTAATTAATATGATGAAGGATTAATTAATTAGGATTAATTAATCAATGATAAGTGATTAAGGAAGTAATTAATTAATTTAATTAATTATAATTAATTAATTAACGAAGTAATTAAAGGTTAATTACTGATTTTGGTTAAGGATAATTAATTTGTAAAATTAATTAAAGATAATTACTTGAATGTAATTAAGGGATAATTAATCAAGGGTGATTAATTAAGGTGATTAATTTGAGGATAATTATTTAATTGATTTGTAATCAAGTAATAGATAAGCAAGTAAGATTTAGATGATGAAGTAATTAATTTAATTCATTTTAAATTAATTAAAAAAAAGTAATTAATTTAATTCACTTTAAATTAATTAGAGATAGAAGTAATTCATTTAATTCATTTTAAATTAATTATAGATGGTGTGATTATAGATCTTGGCTTATGAATGAATGATATGGTTTACCCTGGATGGTTTGAATCTCAGACATGAGATAAATAGTGATGTGTGATATGGATGCATTGGTTGCATTGTGATGATAATATAAGTTATCTATTGGTGATGATAATATAGATTATCAATTTGTGATGATTACCTGTTTATGATAATATTGATTATCTATTATGATGATATGAATTATCTATCTGTGTGTATATGGATAATTAGATTTAATTGTTTTAAACTTAAAACAACTTGGAAGTAAAATGCACGCTTTGGATTTCGATGAGACCGGGATCGGGTTTCCATATTTGGAATCCGAAAACCACATCGATTCCAATTAAACGTTAGGTCGTTAATCCAAGTGGAGCAAGTGAAGACTCGAGGTATAAGGGCTATACGTCAGTATAACTCTATGGGTGATTCCGTAGTGAGTTTGATGGAATAGTGCTTATAGATTCGAGATGGTGATTCAGAGATCAAGGGTTATCGTCATTAACTCTGAGGGTAATTCCAAAATGAGTGTAACGAGATAATGCCTTCGGTTTTGTTCGAACCCGAAACGAACTTGTATGGATTGAATGCTTTCAGAACATCGTCAGGTGGACGATGAGCATTCTAAGAGATGTGTTCTCTAAAGGTAATCGTAGCCTCAAGCCTCATCAACCGAGAATAGCTAAAACAGGGGAGGTGCAGCAAGGCTTCGTGGGTAGGTCCCATTGGAGAGCAAGAATGATCCCTGTCTAGAGGTCCCTTTTTATTGCGGCTGTGTGTGCGGTTGGTCGCGACAACTGCCGGGGTTGTCTTGTTCGAAACTATTCAGTAAGGAATGGTTCCGGTCTTGTGTTGCAGGGGAGTGGGAGTACTCCTCGGTACGGTGATCTAGGCCACGTACTGTGACGTGTGGTACCCCAGTAGCCCTGCCATTGTATGGAATCCAAAATCCAATAAGTGCCAACGGTTTTGATTGTATTACCCACTTTTGTGGCTAGTAGCTGGAATTTAATAATGTAACAATTTCGGCTATTTCATATTTATTTGAAAACCCTAGACACTATTCATCGGATTTCCTGTCAAATGTTTTGGTTAGCGTAAGGTAAAAACTTTTCCATGTGTGGGAAGTCTTACGTGATACCCTTTCTTTTAAAAGGTTTTTGAAATTAAGCAACTTTTACTTGTTACTCACACCAGACCCATGTTTGACCCGGAGTTTATTTTTGTTTTTCAGAAACTCTTGGGTACTCAAATTTTTACGAGTAGCCAAGGGATTCAGGTTAGCTTTGACGAATTGTGGAGGAGCAAATGGAGCAGGAGGCTTCTGCGTTGTAATTATATAGTAGCCGCTGTGTTTGGTATCTCTGAGTTATTTGTGATATTGTATTGAGTTGTATAACTAGACAGGTGTTTATAACTGTCTAGTATGTGTTGTATTATCTGCGTAACTCTGATAGTTGTTGTATACTATGTAATACTTATGTTATTAATATAATTTACTCGTTCCGCTGTTTAGATTCTGATGTGTTGTTTTCTTCTTCTTCTCTTTCTTTCTATTCTCTATCCCTTTCTTTCTTATTAGCGATGCGACTTCCTGGAGTTTGGAAGTTGGGTCGTTACAATTAGAATAGTCATACGTTGAAAATAGTTTGTTCATTAAAACTTATATGTTAAAAGTTGTTTATAAATTTAAAATAATATATAATATAAATAGTTTATGTATTAAAAACAGGTTGTAGATTAAAATATTTTATATATTAAAAATAATTTATATGTTAAAAGACTTTGTATAATAAAAGAGTTCATATTGAAAATAGTTTCAAATTAGAATCGTTTCTTCCAATTTCACAAATCGATCCGAATCAACTTTAGTTAAAAAATTCAATTAAAATCAATCTCAGTTCAGCAATTTCAATTCAAAAGGCTATAGGTTTTGTAACGACCGTAATTTTATTACCGTCGTAATAAATATTTTAAAAATCTGAAATGACCGTGATTTTTGGGTTACAATCGGAGTAAATAATTTAAATAGAGATTTTAAATTAAAAATTGTTGAAAATAAAAATAGATGCAAGGCAAATTCATTATATATAATGCATAATTGTAACATGCAGAGCCTTAATGCTTGAAAATAGACCAAGTGTGAACACAGTCCAATTCCAAAAGCTTGAACAATATATGTGCGTTGCTGTAAACAGAGAAAAATTCTCTTATACAAGTGTGAAAACACATTTTCATTGCAATCACTTGTTCACAGCCACCCATATCATTTCTGCACGTCCTTTTCTTTCTTTGCTTCCCTGAGGCATGTTGCATTAAATGAGTGTGTACTGAAGCCTTTTCAACACTCATTTTCATTGACTATTACTAGTTGAAGAAAAGTAAAATAAGATCTCTCTGCAACATTTTTCATTTTTCAAATACACTGGAGAACATTAATGGCCAAGTGAAGCAGATCTGGGGTATTAATTGGTCTGGAAGCAATTTTTGTTGAGTTTTAATACTCACATTTCTAGTTTATACTCTATCCCTTCTAAGTGTAAAAAAACTTTGTTACCCTGATTGTCTTCATTTCCTCCTTTGTATGCGTGTAAAGTAAGTGTGTAGTTCAGGCGTGCAAAAATGTTTTACAGACTATAATTTGCATTTCAACTTGGCCTTGCACCAGACTTCATATTTGGCATACATGCATATTATGCACAGTAGACATGGAATTCCAACTTACACTTATTCTAATTCTTGTGTGCACGAAAATAAGTGCCAGGTCATACAAATCAAGCTATTAAAGAGAAAGGAAATCAATTTGTCATATAAATATTACTTCGATTATCACTTGTCTACATATACTCGTGACTTTAGCAAGGAATAGTTAGTGTCATTTTATTATGCATACAACTGTTTGGTGCTTGCGTTTACAAACTCTCATGTGTGGAGTTTTGAGTTGGTCTTCCATCATTTTGATGGTGCATGCACACAAATAATAGTGTCCAGTTTGCTACAGACTTGTATTTGAATGAAGTTTCCATGCATCTTTTTTTTTCTTTTCATTTTTTTCCCTTGCACATGCAAACTACGCATGAATTTATGCCCAAGTCGTTTTCTAGCGCATGCGTGTAAATATGGGATTAAATGGAGTAGAGTTTTTTTTTCTTTTCTAAAAGCAGGTCCATTTCAATCATAATGTGTATAGTGCACGTGAAAGTTGTAAATATAACTGTGAATGTAAACGAATGCAAATGGTAGTGTAAAGGTGGTGTAGGTTATAAATGCTAGAGTAAGTGAAAATGTAAGTGCATGTAGTTTTTATACTTGGGCAGAGCACTCTGGTTATACTCTTTTGCATGCGTGTTTAGAGGTAGTTTAATGGGTTGGTGAAATTTTTTAGCAAGAGCAAGTCCATGGCATTTTACGTGGTTTAGATGTGAACTTGAATTGTGTCATGCATGCATGAGAAATTTGAAGAACCTAGGCCGTGTTAAGTAAGTGGGCAGGGAAAAATTTTGGGTCACCTTACTTTATATATTATGAGCGTATAGGGTATCTTACAATTGCGTGTACGTTATTTTGTACAATATGGTGACATGTGAAAAAAAAGAAACCAGTGTTAAAGTGATAGAATTTCATTCTTTCACTTTCAAGTGCCAGATTCGTGATACACTAATTTGTAGTGTAATGTTTGTTAAATATAGTGGTGCATCCCACTACTTAATTTTTGTTGAACCGGTGTTACGTTTTAAAACGTATTTTTGCTCCGTTATTTTTACAACAAAAGTTTTACACCAGTGCTATAATTTTGAAGCGCGGTGTTTTGGTGACATTTTGGATGAATGAAAATTTACTGTTATTTTAACGTCAGTAACCGTTAATTTAAAGTGACTTTTCAAGCGTTTCTCCCGTAGCGCTGATTTGTTATCCATTTTAGCGGTGTTTTGTGAAGCGCAATTTCCTCGTCGAAATTGCTACAGATGTTGCTGTTTTAATCATGTGTTTTAAAAATCGTTTTAAAATAAAATTATTTTCAAAATTTTTACAGTTTGCGCTTTCAAAAGAATGAGGAAACGATTTAAACGATTCAGCAAAATTAAGGACTATGAACCCTTACTTTTACTGATTTGGTTAATTTCGGACTTGTCCGTTTGGGAACGTAAAATGTTATTTATATAAAATACAAAATTTTGCACTTTCAAGGAAACGATGAAGTGATTTAAACGATTTAGCAAAAGTGCGGTGTAAGAGTCCGCAAATCCCTACTCCTTGAATAGACACTAATCTCCATCGATTAACTCAAGATGAACGGAAATACGAACAATTAGGGTTGAAGAAAAAGAAAGAGGTAGAAGAAGAAAGAAAAAGTTAGAACAGAAAAATATCAGAATCTCACAATCGCAGCGGAACAACATATAATAGATAAATGAATATTAATTAAAACAAAAGAACTGTATATTTTATACATTACATCACACTACATTCATTATCAGAGTTTACAACAACAAACAGCGGAAAAGAAATACTATATACTAGTGAATACGTCATGCCATCCATCTTGCCTCCAGCCACTCCTGAATTCCAGAATATCCTGATAAACCTGACTCTAGACTGCCCGTGTGGAAATTGGTGGCAACCCCGAGTTTAGGAAGGAAAACAATAAACTCCGAGTCAGTCATGTGACTGGTGTGAGAACTAAAACAGTTTATTTTTTTAAAACAAAGTACAGGATAATTTTAAAATAGATTCGCAATGTTTTTGAAAATGTAACTACCATAAACCTCCCACTACACACACAATGCAAACGTAGACTTGGAGGAGATTTCTTCTTATGTTAGTCAAAGATGCTTACTATGCAAAATCAAATCATTTTTGATATTTTTATTAGTGCATACTGTAGAAAACATTTCGAAAGTAGAATATAAATCTTAGCCAGCATAAGTACCATTATATAATGCCCGCTATAGCTACCTCCTGAGGAAGCAGGTCCTACAACTAAAACCGTACAAGATCGTATTGTTTCTTTGGATTTCCAACAAATGGTCAGGCCAAGGAACTTCCCATTGCCACATAGGTACGCCTCTGGAAAGACGACCCGAGAACCAAACCGGATCTCTGCCAACACAAGGCCGGGTTACCCCTAATTGGGTAACTACTGATACGAATATGTCACTCCCCGATCGTAACCGATCTATATCCGAGGATCCTCGATTTCTAACAACCACAAAGCAATAAATTTGCAGCAACAACATAGGTTAAATCTCTGGGCTCGATACCATAATACCACCTCTATCCAGAAGGAATGACATACATTAAAGGGGCGCTACCCCCTAATAACCTTGCCGCATCCTTCCTATTTTGATCATTTTCGAGGAGTGGGGTCCGACGAAGTCTCGTCCACAAAGCCACGCTTTATATAAAAGCTGTGCTTTGATCATCAAATGCTCAGCAGCACTTCGTATGCCACATTACCAATTTGGGAATGTATCACTAGTTGAAGTGTAAAAAATGCAGTGTACGTGCTAATATAGTACAAACGGATCGTGTAATATGGAATATAATATAAATATGGAAATAGATGATAATAGCAAAGTAAATAAAAATAGAAAAATCACACCAGAGATTTTTATACTGGTTCAGAGCACCGTCCTACGTCCAGTCCCAGACTTCTATCTGGATTTTCAATAATACTACCTCGCTTCACCCGAAGGAACAAGTTTACAACACCCGAGCAGACGAATGGGATTTCACGCCTCTAATATACTGAGGACTTCAATACTTGCCTCTTACAACACCGAGGACTTCAACACCTGCCTCTAATAACACGACGACTTCAACAAATGATAATAATTATTTGGTGATGGTATGTGTTCTTGCTAACACTATTTTGTCACTTATAGTACAAACTTCCTATAATCTTA
The DNA here is from genome assembly GCA_030765085.1 of Allium cepa. Lineage (NCBI taxonomy): Eukaryota > Viridiplantae > Streptophyta > Magnoliopsida > Asparagales > Amaryllidaceae > Allium > Allium cepa. The sequence goes on along the minus strand of CM060942.1, from coordinate 375,222,248 downwards.
TCCTCAAATAGAATATTTGTATATATGAAGATTTGGAAGTGGATATCGTATTGAATCAGAAGAATGTTAAATAAATTTCAGGATTCAAAAACGATATATGATAGAATATGAGCAATTTGAGGGCTTTGAAAGTATAATATTGAGATCAATAGAAAAGATATTAGAATAATAAAAATTGATTAATTGGAATAATGATTTCATGATGTTTATATAAGAAATAAACAGTTGTAACCCTTTGTGAAAAGATACAAGCAAAGGTCATGATCATTGGTGAAGAGAAAGAGAGGCAACCGTTGAAGAAAAGGAAGTGTCTATACGAAAGATTGCTTTCTGTTTGAAAACCGTCGACAGGTCAAAAAGGACCAGTAGACAGGTATTTGAATATATATACGTTATGGTCACTTGTGTACGTTATCTGTGCATTCTGGGCATAAATGGTCGACCGCCATATTTTAACCGGTCGACTGGTTTAGTCCAGTTTGCACAGCTAATGTGCATTTATTCATATATATACATATGTAAGAAAATTGAAGTTATACGATTATTTGAGGATAGATTTTAACATAAATAATATTACTAATCATACCAAATAATCAACCTCTAACATATGGAGCTCTTTGTGTCCGAAATAACTTCTTTTTGTCGATCACGTCTTATCCCTTTGTCAGAAATCAAAACTTTATAAAAATATTGACTCAACATTCTCCCCCTTTTTGATTGATGACAACATAGTTATGAATCTCCCCCTGTATATGATATCCCCCTGAGATTGTGTCCTGCATGTATACTGTTAGCACAATTTTCTCCCCCTTAGTCATCGAAAAAAAGTAGTTGTTTAAATGGAGGATGTAAAAGAGATTATAAGCAACATAAAACTACTACCATAGATCAAGAGTAACATTCACACAAAATTATAATACACATAAGTCTAGTACGAATTTAAACATGACACTATTTAGAAAGTGCCAGATAATGTCTTTAAAGCAAAAGCTAAAGTCATAAGTACGCATAAAAGATAAAAAGAGATAGACTAAAAAAAAACTATTCTGACTCCGTCTTACCCTCTTCTTCTTCTTCTTCTTCAACAAGCTGAGATTTCCCGTGTCGACGTTCATGACTAGTTCCCGAGCTTGTACCCTCCTTCGAAGATGTCCAAGCAAAAGTAGGAGGAGCTGGGCGCTTGCCAGGGTCTGAAGCTTGCATTGAAGAAGATGATGCACCACAAGATATTGCTTCCCATATAGAAACGAAGAAGGACTTAAGTTTGTTAACACGTTTATCCATTTTTGTATCCATGCGCTTAAGTCGTGCTTCGAGAAGGAATTGATTTCGAGCAATAATTTCAAGTGATTCTTTTGTTGAGGAAGATGATCGTAAGAGTTTAACTTCCTCAGGTTTAGGACGAGATGGACGTGATGAAGCTTCTTTATGTTCTTGTTCTTTCCATTGTTCAAAAGGCATAATATTAAAGTATGGAGCGGGAAGCTTCATTCTTGTAATTGTAGCTTTGTTGATGACTTTTGGTTTGGAAATAGAAGACTTGGGAGGTTCAATGCCACAATCAAGCAAGAGACGCATAATATACTCGTTATAGAACAAGTGTGGTCTAGTGGCATCATTTACTTTCAAGATTTCATCAAAGATCATACCAATCCAATTTATACGAATACCCCCATAGATTGAGTATAATGCCTTGAAATTTTCTTTATAGACGACATCAAAATTTCCTATTCTTGGTAAAAGAGAGTGCATAAGAGTATAGTGAAGAATTCTTGCAGGAGGCCGTAGACCCATAGACTTAGTGCTATCCTTGTCATCTTCAATAAATTGATGGCTGATTTGATTACGGACATGAACATTGCAAAAATTACTTGAGAATTTTTCACCAAAAAAAGAAGAACCAAGAACGGTTGCCATCCTATCACATGAGATAAACACTTCTTTGCCACAAACAATTGACCAAAGACAATAATTAGGATTTTCGGGCTTGTTTTTCTCTAAATTTAGGTTAGTGTAGAATAATTTGATCATTACATGGTTAATTTCCACATTGTTTTGATCAAAGTCAATTAGGTTTTCAATGTCTGCTTCCTTTGCTAAACTAAGAATACGGTAACTAGAGAAATCGGAAAATTTAATAAAAGAAACCGGATGGATTGTAAAATCCTTCATCTCATTCCATCTTTTGACTGCAATTGGATCTACAAGCCACTTCTTGATAGAGAGATCAATTGGTTGTGTTTCGGAGGTAGAAGCTTGTTTTAATTTCTTTTGTGGAGGAGCCATTTTGGAGAGATTGGTAGAAGATTTTATTTTTAGGGTTATGAGAGGTTGTTGAAAAAAATAAATGAAGAGAGGGAGTGAATAAATAACCGTATGTACCTTTTTAAAAAACCAAACAGCACGAAACCGGTCGACCGCCTCTAAATCACCAGTCGACCGTTTTCATACAGAGACCAAAATGGTCGACTGGTGGATTTTGGCCGGTCGACTGGTTTGCCTGTGAGTTGTTATTCTTGCTTGCATGAATTTCTGTGCTGTTAAACAATCCAAATAATATTGATTTTATGCAAAAACATGATATATATATATATATATAAACGAGAATACAATCATAATATTAAAAAAGATTTAGTGAGAGGTAGAGGAATTATGATCGGAAGTCTCTTCTTTGACATCGGTAATGCGTGGTTTCCATGGCGACCACTTTTCATTCACTCCTTCATTCTGAGCATAGTTTTTATCCCATGAATTTGGGCTTCTAGCGGATGAAGGTGCATAAGGCATTGGCTCGTATACGCCATGTTTGTTTGAACCACAAAAGAATGATGCCATTCTTTCTAGAAGAGATAGACGTTCCGAAGTCAGTTGTTGCTCATAATACAGCTGTCTTTGAAGATCGATTTGATGTTTCCAGGAGAATGAATGCAATGATGATGACACTTTGAATTGTGTTTTGGAGTTTCAGGAGAGTAATATTCTTCTGGCTCAGAACTTGTGACTGAAATATGGGATTTTTGAGCACACTCATCAAAAATATGTGCCATAATGAATTATATATAAATTTTTAGGTTCAGATAAGAGGTGATAAAAACATTATTTTTGTCAAGCTTATATATATAAAAAAATCTTATAAGCTTGTGGATGAGAATTGACATGCAAACTTGGCCGTAGAAAAATTAAAAGCTCATATTCAATTTCCAAATATAACAATAGCAAAAATAATCCAAAAATAACTTAAGAATATAACATTATTACTTATCAAGTTCTTTTTTAGAAATTAAACCAAGTTCTCTACGAATTTTAATGAAACTAGACTCATGTAGAGGCTTAATGAAAATGTCCGCTAGTTGATTATCAGTTTGGACATATTCGAGACATATATTTCCTTTTTCGATATTATTTCTAAGGAAATGATGACGGATATCAATGTGTTTGGTTCTGGAGTGATTCACTGGATTCTTAGAAAGATTTATAGCACTTGTGTTATCACAGTGTATAATAGAATTTGATAAATGAATATCAAAATCTTGAAGTGTTTGTTGCATGTATATTACTTGAGTACAAGCGAGAGCTACTGATATATATTCAGCTTCACATGTTGATAGTGAAACACAATTTTGTTTCTTACTAAACCAAGAGACAAGTGATTTTCCAATAAAATGGCACGTACCACTTGTACTCTTTCTATCCGTTCGAGAGCCTCCAAAATTAGCATCACTATATGATACTAATTCAAATGGACATTCTTTTGGATAAAAAAGACCGAAATCTTTGGTATTATTAAGATAACGAATTATACATTTCACTGCTCGTAGATGTGATTCCTTTGGATTTGCTTGAAAGCGTGCACATAGACAAACACTCATCATTATATCTGGACGACTTGCTGTAAGATAAAGAAGAGAACCAATCATGCTTCGATAAAGTTTCTGGTCAACACTCTTACCTTTTTCATCTTTTTCAAGATGTGTAGTTGTACTCAAAGGAGTAGGTTTACCAGATGTGTTATCTAACCCGAAGCGATTGATAAGATTTCCGCAGTATTTTCTTGATTAATAAAGATACCATTCGAAAGTTGTTTGATTTGATGTCCAAGAAAATATGACAGTTCTCCCATATGAGACATTTCGAACTCTTTGGTCATAATACTTGCAAATTCCTTGCAGAGTTTATCGTTTGTTGAACCAAAGATGATATCATCTACGTATATCTGGATAACTAGAATATCCTTTTGAGAATGTTTGATAAACAAAGTTTGATCGACTTTGCCTATTTGAAATCCTGAGTTAATAAGATAGCTACGTAGTCGTTCATACCAAGCACGAGGTGCTTGTTTTAAGCCATACAGAGCTTTCTTAAGTTTGAACACATGGTCAGGATATTTTTCATGTACGAACAAAGGAGGTTGTTCGACATAGACATTCTCTTTGATAAATCCATTGAGAAAAGTACTTTTGACATCCATCTGATAAAGTTTGAAATTATGGTGACAAGCAAAAGATAATAGGATTCTAATAGCTTCTAGTCGAGCAACTGGTGCAAAAGTTTCTTCATAATCGATACCTTCTTCCTGATTATACCCTTGTGCTACTAATCTTGCTTTATTTTTGGTGATATTTCCTTGTTCGTCAGCATTATTTTTATAGACCCGTTTAGTACCAATAACTGATTGATCAGTTGGTCTTGGAACAAGTTCCCAAATGTCATTGTGCTCGAACTGATTTAGTTCTTCCTGCATGGCAATGATCCAGTAATCGTCTGTAGCAGCTTCTTTTGGATTCTTAGGTTCGATTTTTGAGAGAAAAGCGACATGACCCATTTGGTTGAGTTGATTCCTTGTTCTGACATGTGATGTTACTTCACCAATTATATTTTGGGCCGGATGGTCTCTTAAAATTCTTGGTGGTGATTGTAACTCACATATTTGAGGAATATTCTCAATAATTATTTCCGAGTCTGAATCAACAGTTGTGATGATTGGATTGTCAGTGACTATTGTTTCGTCATCATCTGAAATAGTTTGAGGATGATGATAGAATTCATCAAAAGAGACATGAAGTGATTCTTCAATAGTTTTGCTTCGTTTATTAAATATACGATAGGCCTTGCTTCGTTCTGAATAACCGACAAATATTCCTTCATCGGCTTTTGGATCGAATTTGCCATGCTGGTCTTTCGTATTTAAAATAAAGCACTTGGAACCAAAAACTTTGAAGTATGAGATTCTAGGCTTTCTTTTGTTAAATAATTCATAAGGAGTATTCTTGGTAAGAGGTCTTATGGACACATGTAAAGACCCGTAAATCCGTACTCCTTGAATAGACACTAATCTCCACGGATTTATTCAAGATGAACGAAAATACGAACCCTTAGGGGTTTAAGAAAAAGAAAAGAAGAAGAAAGAAGAAGACATAGAAGAGATAAGAAGATAGAGGGAAAAGAAAATAGAAAATTTTAAAATAGAAGGAAAAGAGAATAGAGAAGAGATAGAAAATAGAACATAATTTTAAAATAGAACGGAACAGAAAGAAAACAGAACAACATCTGAATCTCACAATTCGCAGCGGAACAACATATAATAATAAATGAATAATCTTTAAACAAAGAACTATATCAGTTATTACATTACATCACATTTCATTACATCATATCATCAGAGTGTACAACAACAACAAATAGTGCAGCGGAAAAAGAAATACTATATAGTAGTAATACGCCATGCCATCCAGCTTGCCTCCAGCAACTCCAGAATATCCAAAATATCCTGATAAACCTAACTTTTGACTGCCCGCGTGAAAATTGGTGGGCACCCAGAGTTTAGGAAGGAAAACAATAAACTCCAAGTCAGTCATGTGACTGGAGTGAGAACTCAAAACAGTTTATTTATCTTTAAAATCAAAATAGAGGAATATTTTTAATCAATTCGCAATGCTTTTAAGAATGGGACTACCATAAGGCCTCCCGCATACACACACAATGCAAACGCAGAATCGGAGGAGATTTCTCCTCATGATAGTCAAAGATGCTTGATACGCATTTAAAATAACATTTGATATTATTACTAGTGCATAGTGTAGGGGAAATTCATTTCGAAAGTAGAATATAAATCTTAGCCAACATAGACATTTCGAACTATGCCTACTATAGCTACCATCCAAACAGTGGTGACCACCATAAGTGAATGGCAGGTTCTACAACTAATACCGTACAAGTTTCGTATTGGGAATTGGATTTCCAACGAATGATCAGGCCAAGGAACTTCCCATTGCCACATGAGAATGCCTTTGGAAAGACATCCCCGAGAACCAAACCGGAACTCTGCCAACACAAGGCCGGGTTACCCCTAACTGGGTAACTACTGACACGAGCACGCCATTCCCCGATCGTAAACGACCTTTCTCACGGGATCCCGATAACCAACAACCACAAAGTAATAAATTCGCAGTAACCACATAGGTTAAATATCTGGGCTCCATACCATGATACCACCTCTATCCAGAAGGAAATGTACATACCCTAAAGGGAGCTACCCCTCATAACCTTGCCGCATCTTTCCTGTTTTGACCATTTCCGGGGTGTGAGGCTCGACGAATTCACGTCCACAAAAACATACTTTATACAAAAGCCATGCTTTGGGTCAAAAAATGATCAACACAATGATCACCAAGATAGACGATCAAATAAATGATCCTATCATAAATAATCAACACAATGATCATTTCAGCAACACTCAGCATGTCACATTACCAAATTGGGAATATATCGCTGATAACTTCAACTATATAACCTCTGAGCTCGTACGTCTCAGAGAAGGGTGTTAAGCTAAAAGAATAAATTCTCCGCCACCAACAGAAATATATTTGAAAGAAATCGGCTTTATATCTCAACTTGTAATGTCAGACATACAATCCATACAAGTCTGTTCCGGGATCGAACAAAACCGAAGGCACTTACAAAGAAGTCCTTGCAATCCGGATATTCACAATCCTGATCGGATTCACCATCACATATGGAGAACTCTATACCGGAGCAACTCGGTGCAGAGTAAATCGACAGGTCGTCCTATCGCTCTTGCAAATACCGGGTCTTCAACACCGATCTTCAATGCAATTCATAACGACGTATCACATATTCGGAATGGGTTATACGACCCCATGGTCCTTTCCCGGTTAACCCGAATAGTGAGCGCTTATTCAAAAATAAATGTGGCATTCACATTCAAACAAATCACATCAAATACCCATTCAAAGGGAAATATTGATAGTCGGTTATTGAACTATCAATGGATATGCACACATCACCAGATTCCAAATAATTTTCCAAATTATTTATTTTCCAAAATATCTTTACAAGATATATTATTTTCAATACTTCAAAAATAAATCAATATTTATTTTTAAAACAAATTCCACTTTCTTTTATAAATTCCTTAGTGAATTTATATTCCAAAATATTCATGCATATACGTTTTCAATTATTCATTTCAATTTATCTTCAAAAAGATAAATTCTCAAAGTATTTACTTTATATTGGAAAACATTTCCATACTTATTTAATAAGTAATTCACAAATTTTATTTATTTTCAACACTTAGAAAATATTCAATATACTTAAATCGAGATTAAGTATATATTTCATTCTTTAAGGAAATCATTCTCTTAAACATATTTATTTGGGCCAAAACGAATGTTGCGTAAAACATTGTTACTACAACCCAAAACCACTAGTATAGGGATTCGAAATTAAAATAGATATATAAATCCCAATACCATACAAAACATTTCCTTTCGGAAATCATTTACTATAACAACAGTGTTATAGTCCATCATCTCCTTCTATTTCTCGAAAACGTCTATTTCAACAATAAATGTTGAAATCTATGGTTTTGAATCTCAACACATTTTAAAACATTGTTCGATCGTTTTAATTCTATTTAAAACATCCAAATCCAAAACAATTTCTTTAACGTGTTATTCACTATTCAAAAACGTGAATATACTTCATTAACAATTTCATCCTTTTATTCATTTTAATTCAAAGGATTATTCACTATTCAAAAATGTGAATATAACTCCATTTATAGGTTTCAACAAATTTTCTTGTCAAAATAAGTCATTTGCGAATTTATAAAACAACGTTTATAAATTCCTTTATTAGCCTATTTGATTTATATCCCAATTATAAAACAAAGGTTCATATTATAAGTCAAATACTTATAATTTATTCGTTCACAAAAATCGTTCCTTTGAACTTCATAATTATAAATCTTATAACTTATAAGAATGTTTATTTATCCAAAATTCATTCTTTCAATAACTTTATAAATTTTATAAACCTACTGTTTATAAAATTTCATTTATAACTTCACTGTTTAAAATTCTATAAATTCCATTCAATTATGAAATTCATTTTCACTTCATTCAAACACTTATAAAAACTTGTTTTATAATTTCAATATCTTAATTTATAAATATCCATTTATAAATCTCTTATATAAATCAATTCATATTAATATTTTAAAAACGTCTTTAAACTCCTTTATAATTTCATCATTTTGATTTATAAAATAATCAAATTTTATAAATCCTATATTTAAACTTTTCACAATAAATTCTAAAATCCCGATTAAACTATTTTATAAAATCGTTAGCATCATATTCTCAAAAATCAGTTTTTAACTATTTTTCTCAAAAATCATAATTTTTATAACATTAGAAATTTTGACGTTTATTTATATAAAATGGATCAATTCCAAAAATATAGTATATTCTCAAAAATCACTTTAAAAATCATTTTAAAATCCCAAAATTTGGTCCAATGATGCTACACACCAAATAGTCAATCACGACTACAACGATATCATATATCAATATGAAAATCCATCAAATATCAAAATATCTGAAAATCTAATAAATACTATTGATGAATCCAGTTGGATCCCTCCAACCTGTTTTCCTGCATCCACAAACATTAGCACAATACTAATTTCGCTCCAGTACGAAATTATCGCGGTATATGTTCTTATTAAATATTATCCGCTTAATAACGGCGTAATAGGGTCTCATCCGCTAAACAAATAAAATGCGGGAAATCAATAACTCCAATATATACATATGCCAATATATATATATTGCTATTATATATAATACCAATTTCACTGTTTATGAAATATTCGCGGTATATGTTTTTAATAAATAACATCCGCTTACTAACGGCGTATAATGTCTATTTTAACAATCAATAGATAGCAATCATCATTCAAACATGCATTCAAATATTTTAAATCTAACTATTTAAAATAAAATCGAAACTGATTCGATTGAGTGAGAAATTCTCACCTTGATTTTAAATTCCGTTTTAGCGATTTATTTCGAATAAAATTAAACGTGCGTTTAATTTTACCCAAAATTCTCACTAACTCCAAACGACTCCAAACCAACTCCATCGCGTAGTGCTCGTCCATACGATTCCAACGCAACTGGTTTCGTATTTTTTCGACCTCGTATGAAAAAGATACAATATTTTAAAGTTCGTACGATATAATATATATATTAATTTACAAAAATCTTTTATTTTTTAACCTAGCCTAAATCCCAGCCGTGCAAATTTGAACCAGAAGATCGTGGCCACTAACTTCTTCTCCCCCTCCATCGTGAAGACCCAGGTGTATTCGAACCCACGGCCGCCACCTATCACGAAATTTCGCACGCCTCCTCGGTCCACTAGCACTCGATCACGCACCACCATATGAAGCGCCTCCACGAACTCCACCACCAGCATGAACGGCGGCGAGCTCGGTCGTCCCTAGCTCCATCAATTTGCGTGCGAACATGACGACTTTGCCCTTGAATTGCTGATGATCTACGCCATGATATCCAATCACCACCGTTGGATCTGAAGAACACACTCCCCTCTACAACTTCTTAGTTGATGATTTCTTCTAATTGTTGATGGATCGTGAGTGATTGAGAGAGGAAGGTCGAACGTTTCTGGCCATTCATATGAAACTGGCGGCTAGGGTTTTATAACCTAATTTTTTTTTTTTTTAATTTATGAAGGGGTAGGGTGTATATTTATAGAGAAAAATCGAACACTATTCATCCGTAAATTCCGAACTCCGATTTACGCGCCGAAACTGACATTCCTAGGGTTTATCCCGCGTTCCGGACACAATGGAATAGGTTTCAGAAGCTAATTCGGACATCTGTGCAAGTTATGGTTGTAAACGCTCAATTTGAATTAAACCGATTTAAGTCGATTTCTAGGCGTTTTAATTTGTACCGGACAAACGGTAAATCCAATTGACTTGGAATTTGAAATCTTACAATAATATCACATTACGGATCCGATGAAACTAGTTTCGTCGAAATCCGAGACTTTTTGAAAAATGGCTATTTTCACTCGTCAAATTTAAATTAAAAACAATTCGATGCGTTTCGAGCTGCCACGATCAAACGGTAACTTCGATTGACACGAAATTTGAAATCCGGTAATAACTAACCATTACGGATCCAATGGAACTGGTTTCGTTCAATTCTGAGACTGTTCAAAAATTGGCTATTTTTACTAGTCGATTTAAATATTAAAATATTCAATTTTCACAAATTAACTTTTAATTCGATTTTAAAAGTTCTAAAATATCTTTCTAACTTCAACATGATAAAATAAAATTTTACAAATCATTTTCGATCATATTTAACCCAATTTTCAATTATTTCCATAATTTAACATATTAAATTATCGATTTAATTATTCAATTAAATCCAATAATTCAAATAAAAATTTATTTGACTTATAAATTCACTTATTAATATTCAAAATTAATTAAATATTAAAATTTTAATTACTAAAAATTCTGGGTCGTTACAACACACGATTTAAAAAATAACAAGCAGTTGCGACGGCTTCTGCCCAGAAATGTTTTGGTAAGGTGGTTCCATTTAATAATGTTCTTGCACATTCTTGTAACGTTCGGTTCTTCCGTTCTACAACTTCGTTTTGTTGTGGAGTTCTGTGAAACGAAAAATTATGACATATACCTTTCTTTGTACAAAAATGTTCAAATTCATTATTTTCAAACTCTCCGCCATGATTACTTCTTATATTTTTAACTTTAATCCCTTTTAATTTTTGAATTCTTTTGACGAAAGATTTGAAATAATCGAAAGTGTCACTTTTGTTTTTTAAGAAAAATGTCCATGTGTAACGGGAGAAGTCATCAATAATTACAAGCACATATTGACTGTGATTTACTGACTGAACCCTAGTAGGTCCAAATAAATCCATATGTAGTAACTCAAGTGGTTGTAATGTTGATATGACTTTCTTGGATTTGGAAGATGATTTGGTTAATTTTCCTAGTTGACATGCATCACAAATGTTGTTAACCTTAAAACTCATTTTGGGTAGTCCTCTAACTAGATTGTTTTTGGCTAGCTTGTCAATAGTTCTGAAGTTTATATGACAGAAGCGTTTGTGCCATAGCCATGCATCATTATCATTAGCCACAAGACACATATCTGAATTATGATTAATATTCATATTCAGAATATATATATTTCTGTCTCTATAACCTTCAAAAACTAAATTGTGGTCTTTATCTAAAATACTACACTTATTATTCGAAAAGGAAATTGTAAAACCCTTGTCACATAACTGACTAATACTAAGTAAATTGTGTTTCAAATTTCTAACTAGCATGACATTAGTAATGAGAGGTAAGTTAGATGCACCGCAATTTCTCACATCGCCTTTGCCGATGATATAGCCTTTTGAATTATCTCCAAAAGTGACGGAGCCACCATCTGAATATGTAATATTTTTCAATATGCTCTTGTCTCCAGTCATGTGCTTCGAGCAACCACTGTCCAATATCCACTTTCCTCTTTTCTTAAGTGGGACCTGCAAAAAATAAAATTAAGTCCATGGTACCCACTTTTTATAGGATCCTAAGAGTAAGGTCTTAGGAGTCCAAACCCATACGGGTCTGGTATCCCCTTTATATACATAATTAATATTAAGATGCACAGTATTCATGAAATTCTGAATATATTTGTTCCTAATCAAATTGTTATTTGTTTTAGGAACCCATATTTTGATAGTCTTGACATTTTCCTTTTGAAATTTCACAACTGGTTTTGGTTTGGAATATAATAAACTATGATTTTTCTTAGCTTCAGTGTTTTGTACTTTCTTCTTCCTTTTATTACCAAGATGTTTCTTGGTTTCTTGTTTCTTATATCCCAAACCTTGTTTATCCGAAATAGATTGTGAAGTTTCAATGATTTTTGTCAAATTTTCTCGACCTTTGTTAAAGTTAGAAACATTTTGAGTAATGTTATCTAACTTAGTTTGTAAACTAGCCTTTTCTAGGTCCAGAGTTTTGACTTTTTCCTTAAGCTCATAATTTTTAGTAGTGAGAGCATCATTTTTCTCTTTTTGAGTTTCAATTTCTTGACTCAAAAGAGATAATTGAGAATCAATATTAGATGATGATTCTTGAAAATTTTCAAGTTCTTCTTCTAATATTCTCTTCTCGTCTTTTAACATATCTCGTTCAAATTCTGCTCTACTCAATTTTGCTTTGGCTTCTTTTAGCTTTCATTTCATGTCTTTATATTTGACTATCAATTCAACATTTATATCAAGTACTTCATCAAATGTAGGAATTTGTACCTCATCTTCTGTTGCCATGAAACAGACATTTGCTTGTTCATCTTCCGTATCACTCTCACTTTCTGATGAGTCTGTATCATCCCATGTTACCGAGAATGCTCGTTTCTTTAATTTGTCCTTCTTATATCTTAATTTGCCATTTTTTGACTTCTTCTTTTACTCTGGACAATCCTTGTGCGTGTGCCCCTTTTTGTGACAGTTGAAGCATTCTATAGAGGATGATATTGGTTTATTTGATCTAGATTTCTTTCTGTTATAACGACTGGCTTTTCGCTATTTTAGGAATTTTTTGAAACCTTTTGCTATGAATGCCAGATCTTCATCTTCAGATTCTGATTCATTTTCGTCTTTTTCAGCATGGAATGCCACTTTTTTCTTTTCTTCTTTTTGTTCCTTTCTAGTCTGCAAGTTAGCTTCGTAGGACATTAGATTTCCTATCAATTCATCTGGCTTCATGACAGTAAGGTCATTAGCTTCTTCAATTGCTAATACTTTTCCTTCCCATTCACTAGTCAGAGAATGTAGGACTGTTGAGACAACATCAAAATCAGAATACTTTTGTCCTAAGCCAACAAGTGCATGGTGGATAGTTTGAAACCGTGAATACATATCATTGATTGTCTCATTTGGTCTCATTTTGAAAATCTGAAATTGACTTTTCAGCATGGCTATTTTGGCTTGTTTAACCTTGTTAGTAGCTTTATGAGTGGTTTTCAGCGTTTGCCAAATTTGATATGCAGTAGTGCAGATACTAACACGGTTATATTCATTTTGGTCTAATGCACAAAACAACATATTTATTGCCCTTGCATTTACGGCTGCTGCCGTTTTCTCAACCGTAGTCCATTCTGAATAATCAGTTGTTGGATTCACTATTTCTTTTTGAGTAGCATTCCAGGCATCATAACTATTTGATTGCATAAAGAATGACATACTTGTTGCCCAATAACTATAGTTAAGACCATTGAAAAATGGAGGTCTTTGAGTCGATTGACCTTCCATGTAAGTGGTGTTTTGAGTGCTAGTACTTGCGTTATTTGCCATATTACAAGAATATATCAAATAACTGTGTTACGGTTATATGATGGCCGTGCTCTGATACCAAGTGAAGTGTAAAAAATGCAGTGTACGTGCTAATATAGTACAAACGGATCGTGTAATATGGAATATAATATAAATGCGGAAATAGATGATAATAGCAAAGTAAATAAAAATAGAAAAATCACACCAGAGATTTTTATACTGGTCGGAGCACCGTCCTACGTCCAGTCCCAGACTTCTATCTGGATTTTCAATACTAACTACCTCGCTTCACCCGGAGGAACAGGTTTACAACACCCGAGCAGACGAACGGGATTTCATGCCTCTAGTATACTGAGGACTTCAATACTTGCCTCTTACAACACCGAGGACTTCAACACTTTCCTCTAATAACACGAGGACTTAAACAAATGAAAATAATTGTTTGGTGACGGTATGTGTTCTTGCTAACACTATTTTGTTACTTATAGTACAAACTTCCTATAATCTTATCCTCAAATAGAATATTTGTATATATGAAGATTTGGAAGTGGATATCGTATTGAATCAAAAGAATGTTAAATAAATTTCAGGATTCAAAAACGATATATGATAGAATATGAGCAATTTGAGGGCTTTGAAAGTATAATATTGAGATCAATAGAAAAGATATTAGAATAATAAAAATTGATTAATTGGAATAATGATTTCATGATGTTTATATAAGAAATAAACAGTTGTAACCCTTTGTGAAAAGATACAAGCAAAGGTCATGATCATTGGTGAAGAGAAAGAGAGGCAACCGTTGAAGAAAAGGAAGTGTCTATACGAAAGATTGCTTTCTGTTTGAAAACGGTCGACAGGTCAAAAAGGACCAGTAGACAGGTATTTGAATATATATATACGTTATGGTCACTTGTGCACATTATCTGTGCATTTTGGGCATAAACGTTCGACCGCCATATTTTAACCGGTCGACCGGTTTAGTCCAGTTTGCACAGCTAATGTGCATTTATTCATATATATACATATGTAAGAAAATTGAAGTTATACGATTATTTGAGGATAGATTTTAACATAAATAATATTACTAATCATACCAAATAATCAACCTCTAACATATGGAGCTCTTTGTGTCCTAAATAACTTCTTTTTGTCGATCATGTCTTATCCCTTTGTCAGAAATCAAAACTTTATAAAAATCTTGACTCAACACTAGTAACCATCAACTACATAACCTCTAAGGGTGTTAAGGTAAGAGAATAAATTCTCCGCCACCAACGGAAATATATTTGATAGAAACCAGCTTTACATCTCAAACTGTAACGTCAGACACACATCCATACAAGTCCGTTCCGGGATCGAATGGAACCGAAGGAACTTACGAAGAAGTCCTTGCAAACCGAATATTCACTAATCACGACCGGACTTCCCATCACAAAGGGTAATAAATTTCTATATCGGGGATCAGCCGATGCAGAAACATTCGATGGTAGTCCTACCGTTTTCATAAATACCGGTCTTCAACACTGGTCATCAATGCTATCTATTACGACGTATCACATATTCAGAATGGGTTGTACGACCCCAAGGTCCTTTCCCGGCTAACCCGAATAGTGAGCGCTTATTTTAAAAATAAGTGTAGCATTCAAATTCAAGCAATCACAACAAATATCTATTTAAGGTAAATATTGATAGTCGGTTATTTAACTATCAATAAGTATGCACAACATTACCAAATTCCAAACAATTTCCCAAATTATTTATTTTCCAAGAATATCTTTACTAGATATATAATTTCCACACTTCAAAAATAAATCAATATTTATTTTTTAAACCAATTTTCCCAATCTCATTTATAAATTCCATCTTGAATTTATATTTCCAAAATATCTGTGAATATACGATTTTCAAATCGATTTCAAATATTCACTTTCAATTTATCTTTAAAAAGATAAAATCTCAAAATATTCACTTCATATTGGAAAACATTTCCATACTTATTTAATAATATATTCACTAATCCATTTATTTTCAACACTTGGAAAATATTCAATATACTTAAATCGAAATTAAGTATATATTTTATTCTTTAAAGAAAACGTGCGCTTAAACACATTTATTTGAGTCAAAACGAATGTTGCATAAAACATCGTTACGACAACCCAAAATCACTAGTATAGGGATTCGAAATTTAGATAGATATATAAAACCCAATACTATACAAAAACATTTCCTTTCAGAAATCATTTACTATAACAACAGTGTTATAGTCCACCATTTCCTTATTTCTCGAAAACGTCTATTTCAACAATAAATGTTGAAATCTATGGTTTCGATTCATAATACATTTTAAAACATCTTTAATCATTTTAATTCTATTTAAAATATCACTTCCCAAAACATATCCCTTTTATTTAATAATATATTCACTGTCCAAAATCGTGAATATACTTCACTAACCAAATTTTAATATTTCTTCACATTTTATACAAAGAATAGTTCGCTATCCAAAATCGCGAATATACTTCTTTTAATAAATTTCTATATTCAATTTATCAAATTCCATTGATTTCGAATTTATAAACAATGTCTATATATTTCATTTCTATTTATAAACTTCGATTTATAAATCTCCTTTATTAATCCAATTCAATTTATACAACTCAATTTTATACCAAAAATCTAATTTACAAGTCAACTACTTATAAGTCCTTTATTTTACAAAAATCTATTTGTTTTTATAACTTCACGATTTATAAATCGATAAATTTCATTTACTTAAGAAATCCAATCATTCTTCATTTTAACACTAACAAAAAAAACTCGTTCTATAATTCCTATATTTTTAATTTATAAATATCAAATTTTAAATCTTTTATATAATTTTTTTTTAAAACAATTCAAAAATCCCAATTTAAACTATTTTATAAAGTTATCAACTATTTATTTCAAAATTCATGCTTTGGTTATATTTCACAAAAATCCTAATTTTTATAACATAAAAATTTATAACGTTTTAATTATTTAAAATGAATCAATTCGAAAATTTAATAAATGTATAATTTTAAAAATCACTTTAAAAATCCTTTTAAAATCAAAATCATTATTTTTAAACTTCAAAAATGGATCCGATGATGCAACACACCAAATAATCAATCACGGCGTCCAAATATCATATATCATCATATGATAATCAACAAATATCACACTATATGTAAATAAATAAATACAGTTGAGGAATCCAGTTGGATCCCTCTAACATGTTTCCCTGCATGCACAGATGTTAGCACAATACCAATCCCGTCAAGACGTGATATCGTGGTATATGAGATTTATAAATTATTATCCGCTTTATAATGCGGGAAATCAACAACTCAATTATATACATATTCCAATATATATATATATACAGGAAATTATTGTCAAGGACAAAATTTCACAGCTTTTTAGCCTCAAGTACAGACCTTCAATATTTTATCCTGAAGGACAACTTTCTGTAGGTATCAGTTTTTAGTTATTAATAGCAGTTTTTAGGTATCAGTTTGTAGTTATCGGTAGCAGTTTTTAGGTATCAGTTTTTAGCTCGGTATCAGTTTTGTTGTCCTTATGAATAATTTTGGAAAATGTTTGTCCTTGTGAATAAATTTTAGAAGAATGTTTATCCTTGTGGCAAAAATATTGAGGTCGTGTCCTTGAGGCAAAAAATATAGAAATTTTTGTCCTTTAAATTAATTTCCCCTATATATATATTGCTATATATAGATATATCCTACTATATCTAATATCACAACCAAACAACAATCAATAACTGCAATCCAAATTTTCAATTTGATTGAGAAGATCTCACCTTAGATTTTAATTTGCAATCCATTTTCCATCTCGACTCGATTTATTGATTTATACCTTGTATAAATATTTATACAATTTATTAATATTCAAATCAATCGAATAACCAGTTACCGTTTAATAGTTTAATTAACTAATAATTTTGTTTAACCCAATTTTCCTTTAATAAATTTAATTGACTAACAATTTTCACTTTAAGCTAATACTTTTAAATTTTAAACAAAATTCCTTTTAAAATTTCCTTTTTAGTATCTTAAGATAATTAAATAGATTAAGTTTAAACCGATACTTTTAAATTTCCACAGAAATCCCTTTTAACAAATTTGCTTAACAAAAAATTAAATTTAAAAACTAAATTTTTCCTTTCTAAAATATCTTTTAGTAACTAAATAATTTAAATAAGAAAATTAGTCACCAAAAATACATTTTTATTACTTCATATGCAAATATGTGTGTATGTACTTATTAAAACTGTGCCTTACCATCACATATAATTTTTTTTCTATTCATATCCCTAACTGTAAAATTTAAATTCATATTCAAATCTATATTATCATTATTATTTTAAACAGTACTTCATAGAGTAAATGCTTGTATATTTTTTTTCTGTAACAGATGTAACTTTTAAAATAAATAAAAAACGAAATTATTCATGAACCTTACTGTAAATTTTTTTCCTTAAATCTGTCTAAATATATATATATATATATATATATATAACATTATTCTTCTTCGTTTTACTGTAAACTGCATATATCTTTTTTTTTCTTACTGTATTTAAATTAAATTTTTAAAAACATTTTTTTTTAAATTACCTCACTGCAAACGACGTAGAACCCAGCTCACGGCATCGAACCCACGATGCGCCGCCCTTGTCGACCATCCCCCAAACCCAGTCGCGAGCCTCCATTGCCTCGAAAAATCGCCGCGCCACCGCCGTTGTCGCTGCCCTTACTTCCAATAGCTTCGCCTACATCGATTTTGCCACGCAACCCTGACTACATCTCGTCGCTCCCAACTACTACGTCGCCCCTCTGCCTTCTGCCGTGTCGCCTCCTAGGAACAGTCGCCACCTCCTTGATTTAATCGATTCCAATCGAATCGCGAGCATCACTTCACGATGTCGCAACTTCCTCCCTACTGCCGCCGAGCATCAACCCTTGCAACCACGACAACTCGTGAGCCTCGAAACCCACGAATTCATGCCTCCAAGCCGTGTCGTGACCACCCGTCTTGAAGCCCTAGCTCAAGCTCGAGTACCCCAGATTGCACTCTATTAAATTCGTTTTACTGGAATAGAAGAAGAGGGGAACGAGGCCGTGCGATTTTATTCCAGCCATTTATATTTTTTTCGTTTTCGAATTTCGAATAAGGAAATGAAAAAGCTTGTGACTGAGATTTAATTTTGATTTTAATGAATAGGCCTTGGGTTTTAAATTGAAGATGAAGAGGATTATCTCTGATTGGCCATTTTATTTTATTTTATTTTTCTAGATCAGATTTTGAATCGAGGAAGGTGGTTATTTAAAAATGGATGGAGCATGGTTTGCACGATTTACTGTCGTGATTTTAGGCATGTTTTAAGGAAACTACGGTGTTTTGATTTTGACCAAATTCAAATTTAAAAATTAAATTGAATTCGATTTAAATTTAACGTATGCACAACATCACCAAATTCCAAATAATTTCCCAAATTATTTATTTTCTAAGAATATCTTTACTCGATATATAATTTCCACACTTCAAAAATAAATCGATATTTATTTTTTTAAACCAATTTTCCCAATCTCATTTATAAATTCCATCTTGAATTTACATTTCCAAAATATCTATGAAAATACGATTTCCAAATCGATTTCAAATATGCACTTTCAATTTATCTTTAAAAAGATAAAATCTCAAAATATTCACTTCATGTTGGAAAACATTTCCATACTTATTTAATAATATATTCACAAATCCATTTATTTTCAACACTTGGAAAATATTCAATATACTTAAATCGAAATTAAGTATATATTTCATTCTTTAAAGAAAACGTGCGCTTAAACACATTTATTTGAGTCAAAACGAATGTTGCGTAAAACATCGTTACGACAACCAAAAATCACTAGTATAGGGATTCGAAATTTAGATAGATATGTAAAACCCAATACTATACAAAAATATTTCCTTTCGGAAATCCTTTACTATAACAACAGTGTTATAGTCCGCCATTTCCTTATTTCTCGAAAACGTCTATTTCAACAATAAATGTTGAAATCTATGGTTTCGATTCATAATACATTTTAAAACATCTTTAAATCATTTTAATTCTATTTAAAATACCACTTCCCAAAACATATCCATTTTATTTAATAATATATTCACTATCCAAAATCGTGAATATACTTCACTAACCAAATTTTAATATTTCTACACATTTTATACAAAGAATAATTCGCTATCCAAAATCGCGAATATACTTCTTTTAATAAATTTCTTTATTCAATTTGTCAAATTCCATTGATTTCGAATTTATAAACAATGTCTATATATTTTATTTCTATTTATAAACTTCGATTTATAAATCTCCTTTATTAATCCAATTCAATTTATACAACTCAATTTTATACCAAAAATCTAATTTACAAGTCAACTACTTATAAGTCCTTTATTTTACAGAAATCTATTTGTTTTTATAACTTCACGATTTATAAATCGATAAATTTCATTTACCTAAGAAATCCAATCATTCTTCATCTTAACACTAACAAAAAAAACTCGTTTTATAATTAATATATTTTTAATTTATAAATATCAAATTTTAAATCTTTTATATAAATTGTTTTTAAAACAATTCAAAAATCCCAATTTAAACTATTTTATAAATTTATCAACTATTTATTTCAAAAATCGTGCTTTGGTTATATTTCACAAAAATCTTAATTTTTATGACATAAAAATTTATAACGTTTTAATTAATTAAAATGAATCAATTCGAAAATTTAATAAACGTATAATTTCAAAAATCACTTTAAAAGTCCTTTTAAAATCAAAATCGTTATTTTTAAACTTCAAAAATGGATCCGATGATGCAACACACCAAATAATCAATCACGGCCTCCAAACATCATATATCATCATATGATAATCAACAAATATCACACTATATGTAAATAAATAAATACGGTTGAGAAATCCAGTTGGATCCCTCTAACCTGTTTCCCTGCATGCACAGATGTTAGCACAATACCAATCCCGTTTCAAGACGTGATATCGTGGTATATGAGATTTATAAATTATTATCCACTTAATAGGCGACGCAATAAGGTCTCATCCACTTTATAATGCGGGAAATCAACAACTCCATTATATACACATTCCAATATATATATATATATATATATATATATATATATATATATATTGCTATATATAGATATATCCTACTATATTTAATATTACAACCAAACAGCAATCAATAACTGCAATCCAAATTTTCAATTTGAGTGAGAAGATCTCACCTTAGATGTTAATTTGCAATCCATTTTCCATCTCGACTCGATTTCTTGATTTATACCTTGTATAAATATTTATACAATTTATTAATATTCAAATCAATCGAATAACCAATTACCGTTTAATAGTTTAATTAACTAATAGTTTTGTTTAACCCAATTTTCCTTTAATAAATTTAATTAACTAACAATTTTCACTTTAAGCTAATACTTTTAAATTTTAAACAAATTCCTTTTAAAATTTCCTTTTTAGTATCTTAAGATAATTAAATAGATTAAGTTTAAACCGATACTTTTAAATTTCCACAGAAATCCCTTTTAACAAATTTACTTAACAAAAAATTAAATTTAAAAACTAAATTTTTCCTTTCTATAATATCTTTTAGTAACTAAATAATTTAAATAAGAAAATTAGTCACCAAAAATACATTTTTATTATTTCATATGCAGATATGTGTGTATCTACTTATTAAAACAAAATTTCTTTATATGCCTTACCATCACATATAATTTTTTTTTCTATTCATATCCCTAACTGTAAAATTTAAATTCATATTCAAATCTATATTATCATTATTATTTTAAACAGTACTACTACGTCGCCCCTCTGCCTTCTGCCGTGTCGCCTCCCAGGAACAGTCGCCACCCCCCTTGATTTAATCGATTCCAATCGAATCGCGAGCATCACTTCACGATGTCGCAACTTCCTCCCTACTGCCGCCGAGCATCACCCCTTGCAACCACGACAACTCGTGAACCCCGAAACCCATGAATTCACGCCTCCAAGCCGTGTCGTGACCACCCGTCTTGAAGCCCTAGCTCATGCTCGAGTACCCCAGATTGCACTCGATTAAATTCGTTTTACTGGAATAGAAGAAGAGGGGAACGAGGCCGTGCGATTTTATTCCAGCCATTTATATTTTTTTTCGTTTTCGAATTTCGAATATGGAAATGGAAAAGCTTGTGACTGAGATTCAATTTTGATTTTAATGAATAGGCCTTGGGTTTTGAATTGAAGATGAAGAGGATTATCTCTGACCGGCCATTTTATTTTACTTTATTTTTCTAGATCTGATTTTGAACCGAGGAAGGTGGCTATTTAAAAGTGGAAGGAGCAAGGTTTGCACGATTTACTGTCGTGATTTTAGGCGTGTTTTAAGGAAGCTACGGTGTTTTTTGATTTTGACCAAATTCAAATTTAAAAATTAAATTGAATTCGATTTAATTTTAACGCGTTTACTTACCGTGTGCTCACATATCAACTCCAAAAGTATGAAATTTGAAACTCGATAATAATTCAATACAAAGGATCCAATAGAACTTGTTTCGTCGAATTCTGAGACTGTGCCTCGGAAGGCTATTTTTTTAAATATCGATTCAAACGATAAAATTTCAAAACTGAACAATTCACTTTCAAATTCAATGCTGAAGCTTCTATTATCTTCAGTATTATAAATATGGATTTTACAAGCCTTTGAAATGTTTTTTTTATCAGCTTAAAATTGAAGATTCAAATTATTATTCAACTTTCAATAGATTAAACTTATAATTTAATCGCCAAATTCATTCCGATAATTTGAAATTTAAATCAAACCATCATTCAAATATTTAAAATTAATTAAATATTTTATTTTCAAATGTTCAAAAATTCTGGGTCTTTACAATCTTCCCACCTTAAAAGAATTTCGTCCCGAAATTACAAATTAGGAAGAAATGGTCTTTAACTCGTCTACTCTTTTTCAAAATCCAAATAGTTTTATCAACTTACTAGCTTAAATCTTTTATTAAAGATCCATTATCATTTCAATTAATTTTCCAAAATCAATTATAAGTTCCAAACAACATTGTTCTCCTAACAATTTAAATTCAAAATTAAATTTAAATTTCAAACTTTCAAAATTTTCTCAAAAATTTTCTAACACCTGAAATTTTTGAAAAATTTCGCCAGCGTCTCCTTTGCGCGGCTAGCTCGGTACTACTACAAAATGGCACCACATGCCCTCAAATCCCAAAAGAAAACGAAAAGCGAAGCGGCTGGACAAGAAAATCACCAAATTTCATACTGATATTGAAATACGTGCCTTTTTGTCGAGCAATTCAATTTTATCTTTGAAATCAAAATCCGAATTCCATTTATACACCTGTATACCATGCTTAACAACCAAATATAGTTTCCATATTTCAAAGATCATTTTGCACATTCCGTTACAAATTTTTTCGATATATGCTTTTTATACCATCTTTAGTTTACTATTGGAGTTATACATTCATTTCCATTCAATCTTTCATTTTCAATTTCCATAGGATTCCAGAGTCTTTTCTATCTTTCAAAACCATTATTGAAAACAATTCAAACTATCCTTTGAATTTCCAAAACCAAACCCAAATTTCCAAACATCTTTCACTTAAAACAATTTGGCAGCAATCCCTCTTTTGGAAACCCGAAAATGAACACCGATGATGTTGCAATCATCGTCGGAATTATTTTCCAGCGACCGAAAAGAGTTTAGAGCTTTTCATTCCTTCAAAACATTTTTCCAAAAACCTTTGAAAATTATTTTCAAATTAAAAAGGAATTTAATTTGTAAAATTTCCAAATTCTTGCAAAAAAACATTTCCAAATACTTCCCTGGAATTCTATTTCTAATTATAAATCACATTTATAATTTACATTCTCCAATTTCATTTGTATATGGATTTTATTTCTAAACTTTTGATTATGATTCCCATTTCTTATTCAATAATCAATGGTAATAATTTTTAATATTATTAATTCCTAACATCCAAGCATCTATATACTATAAGAATTTATAAAGATAATTTCCTTTATCTACGAAAATAGTTTTGGGCAAAATTATTTCATTTACCTGATTTTTAAAACAATACGGTGTCGGTTTATCTTGTTTAAGAGTTTAGAAACTCCTATCAACACAGTTAGCTAGACTGCACCGACCAGAATCTATAAACAATCAAGTGATAAGTCAACACAATACAAAACAATTTCATATTTACTAACAAATACGCGCTCATATCTATTATTACACTCAAACTCATTCTAGAGTACTACTGACTCTATCTCTAATGAGTAAAACCCAACAGAGCCATGGTTGTCGCCTAACCATATGCTCTGATACCAAATGTAAGAGTCCGCAAATCCGTACTCCTTGAATAGACACTAATCTCCATCGATTAACTCAAGATGAACGGAAATACGAACAATTAGGGTTGAAGAAAAAGAAAGAGGTAGAAGTAAAAAGAAAAAGATAGAACAGAACAATATCAGAATCTCACAATCGCAGCGGAACAACATATAATAGATAAACGAATATTCATTAAAACAAAAGAACTATATATTTTATACATTACATCACATTACATTCATTATCAGAGTTTACAACAACAAACAGCGGAAAAGAAATACTATATACTAGTGAATACGTCATGCCATCCATCTTGCCTCCAGCCACTCCTGAATTCCAGAATATCCTGATAAACCTGACTCTAGACTGCCCGTTTGGAAATTGGTGGGCACCTAGAGTTTAGGAAGGAAAACAATAAACTCCGAGCCAGTCATGTGACTGGTGTGAGAACTAAAACAGTTTATTTTTTTTAAAACAAAGTACAAGATAATTTTAAAATAGATTCACAATGTTTTTGAAAATGTAACTATCATGAGACCTCCCACCACACACACAATGCAAGCGCAGACTTGAAAGAGATTTCTTCTTATGTTAGTCAAAGATGCTTCCTATGCAAAATCAAATCATTTTTGATATTTTTACTAGTGCATAGTGTAGAAAACATTTCGAAAGTAGAATATAAATCTTAGCCAGCATAGGTACCATTATATTGTGCCCGCTATAGCTACCTCCTGAGGAAGCAGGTTCTACAACTAAAACCGTACAAGATCGTATTGTTTCTTTGGATTTCCAACAAATGGTCAGGCCAAGGAACTTTCCATTGCCACATGGTTACGCCTCTGGAAAGACGACCCGAGAACCAAATCGGATCTCTGCCAACACAAGGCCGGGTTACCCCTAACTGTGTAACTACTGATACGAATATGTCTTTCCCCGATCATAACCGATCTATATCCTAGGATCCTCGATTTCTAACAACCACAAAGCAATAAATTTGCAGCAACAACATAGGTTAAGTATCTGGGCTCCATACCATGACACCACCTCTATCCAGAAGGAATGACATACACTAAAGGGGTGCTACCCCCTAATAAC
This sequence comes from Allium cepa, assembly GCA_030765085.1. Taxonomy (NCBI): domain Eukaryota; kingdom Viridiplantae; phylum Streptophyta; class Magnoliopsida; order Asparagales; family Amaryllidaceae; genus Allium; species Allium cepa. Next base: position 375,196,966 of record CM060942.1, on the reverse strand, counting down.
CTTACCGCATCCTTCCTATTTTGACCATTTCCGGGGAGTGAAGTCCGACGAAGTCTCGTCCACAAAGCCATGCTTTATATAAAAGTTGTGCTTTGATCATCAAATGCTCAACAGCACTTCGTATGCCACATTACCAATTTGGGAATGTATTACTAGTAACCATCAACTACATAACCTCTAAGGGTGTTAAGCTAAGAGAATAAATTCTCCGCCACCAACGGAAATATATTTGATAGAAACCAGCTTTACATCTCAAACTGTAACCTCAGACACACATCCATACAAGTCCGTTTTGGGATCGAACGGAACCGAAGGCACTTACAAAGAAGTCCTTGCAATCCGGATATTCACTAATCACGACTGGACATCCCATCACAAAGGGTAATAAATTTCTATATCGGGGATCAGCCGATGCAGAAACATTCGACGGTAATCCTTCCATTTTCATAAATATCCGGTCTTCAACACCGGTCATTAATGCTATTTATTACGACGTATCACATATTCGAAATGGGTTATACGACCCCAAGGTCCATTCCCGGCTAACCCGAATAGTGAGCGCTTATTTTAAAAAATAAGTGTTGCATTCAAATTCAAGCAATCACAACAAATACCTATTTAAAGGTAAATATTGATAGTCGGTTATTTAACTATCAATAAGTATGCACAACATACCCAAATTCCAAATAATTTCCCAAATTATTTATTTTCCAAGAATATCTTTACTAGATATATAATTTCCACACTTCAAAAATAAATCGATATTTATTTTTTTAAACCAATTTTCCCAATCTCATTTATAAATTCCATCTTGAATTTACATTTCCAAAATATCTGTGAATATACGATTTTCAAATCGATTTCAAATATTCACTTTCAATTTATCTTTAAAAAGATAAAATCTCAAAATATTCACTTTATGTTAGAAAACATTTCCATACTTATTTAATAATATATCCACTAATCCATTTATTTTCAACACTTGGAAAATATTCAATATGCTTAAATTGAAATTAAGTATATATTTCATTCTTTAAAGAAAACGTGCGCTTAAACAAATTTATTTGAGTCAAAATGAATGTTGCGTAAAACATCGTTACGACAACCCAAAATCACTAGTATAGGGATTCGAAATTTAGATAGATATATAAATCCCAATATTTCGGAAATCATTTACTATAACAACAGTGTTATAGTCCACCATTTCCTTATTTCTCGAAAACGTTTATTTCAACAATAAATGTTGAAACCTATGGTTTCGATTCATCATACATTTTAAAATATCTTTAAATCGTTAATTCTATTTAGAACATCACTTCCCAAAACATATCCATTTTGTTTAATAATATATTCACTGTCCAAAATCGTGAATATACTTCACTAACCAAATTTCAATATTTCCACACATTTTATATAAAGAATAGTTCGCTATCCAAAATCGTGAATATACTTCTTTTAATAAATTTTTATATTCAATTTATCAAATTCCATTGATTTCGAATTTATAAACAATGTCTATAAATTTCATTTCTATTTATAAACTTCGATTTATAAATCTCCTTTATTAATCCAATTCAATTTATATAACTCAATTTTATACCAAAAATCTAATTTACAAGTTAACTACTTATAAGTCTTTTATTTTACAAAAATCTATTTGTTTTTTGTAACTCCCCTCCCCGAGATCCACATTAACAAAGAGCATTATTGGGTAATACTATCTGCTAATGTAGAGAATAGGGCTGGATAGGAGCGACCATCTATAGCCTTGTCTTAAATATCTATTGAAACATCGACAATGCCCTTTTTTTTCTGATTCAAGTGGATCGACATATCCAATAAATACTTAATACAAAGTCATAGGTGGGTATAGGATCTATCAGAACAAAATACAATAACTCAAATGTAAAACACATCATAGAACTTTAGATAATCCCATAGATACACACATACACAGATACATCACAAAGTATACAAAATGATACATCACATATGTGGTATGACGACCACAGTACAAACACGAATCAAAAGAATATACATATCAAAGTAGCAACCAAAAAGGACTGCACAAAAAGCTACAATAAAAAGGGCTAGCATAATAGTCCATGCAGAAGCAGAATAGCTAAGTCCAAAAGTACCTAACCTGAAACATCTCGGTCTGACCCGAGTATAAAATACACGGGTCGGTCTAGCTAAACGAATCAGTAAAAGGTGATAGTAGAATAATAGAGCATAGTGATATTCTTCTTAAACAAGAAGAAACAATAAGAAAGTTAACCATAGACATATGGAGGATACGCATCATGTATGGCATATATAATTACACTAGGTGCTAGAATGTGATTGCTTCAATAAGCATAAAACACAAAGGAGACGAAAAATCTCATGAATCACTAAAATGTAGCATGCCTCATATCATCGGCAATCATAAATCAAATAAGAATGGTTTAGGGAATAATATAATGTAAACACCTAAAAGAGTATTCCCAAACCCGCTACATCGGCAACTCTAAGAAAAACATAAGCAAAAGCCATCTTGACATAAGCCATAAGGCAAATGTCAACAAAGAGATAAAAATATCATACAACGCCAAAAGGCAAATCCCATAAATAGCGCCAATAGGCAATTTCAATATACATATACGCCAAAAGAAAAATCCGAACATACCAGTGTAGGCAATGAAAACCTCAAAAAAACACCCAAGAGTCCAAAATCCCAAAGTAATCGCCACTGAATGGTTCAAAGGACCTATTCCAAAATGATGACATACAAGGGTAAAAATCATCTCAAAAGGTTTTACATGTGCTATTTTTTGCCGAGTACTGTTTCACATAATAGGTACATCACCCAAAGGCAAACGTCAAAAGACAAATACGCCGCAATGGCAAACGTACGAAGACAAATACGCCACAATGGCAAACGTCCGAAGACAAATACGCCGCAATGGCAAATGACTCGAAGGTCCAGTACTGGCACGCCAACAGGCAAATGTGTCACAAACTCTCGGAAAGGAACCCGAAAAGTGTTAACGTGTGTCCTATACCACCCATTCGCACTAAACGGTTTACTAACCGCTAGTAAATTTCACACTCTAAGCAGTAAAAGGTTCACCTCATATCATCGGAAAACTATACACGTAGGCCAAAACGATCAAACAGACAAGTTAGGAATTAACCGAAAGGATAAACGCATGTATCCCATGCTACGGGTTTTACCCAAACGTTTAACTTTCCTTCTCATTTGCTCGACAGTGCAAAAGCGTGTAATTTTTATAGAAAATAATATACCTTGAAAATAAGCTTTTAAAACTAATTTCGAAAACCATTTGGAAACCGTATTTGAAAATTTCCCTTATTATAAGGAACAAATAGGTTTTATACTTGAAAATACTTAAAATTTTATATAATAATTATTTTTAAATCCCCTAAATTTAAAAAATCGTTTCAAAAAGAATTGCAGAAAACCGTGCTCGAAAACAACCTAAAACCAGCCAAATTCCACTCAACCCGAAATTCAAATTTAAATTCAAATTAAATTCAAATAATTCAAGATTTGAATTCAAAATTCATCAAAACTGGGCTAACCTATTGAAAGGCATCATAGTCCTCAAAATACTTCAGAAATATCACAAAAACATGAGTAAATGTCAAAAATCGGACGGAAAAATGACATAAAAACACTTAGCCAAAATAATACTAAATAATAATTTCACAAGCCAATTTGTTTGAAAAATACTTTAAAATGCTTTATAAAACCCGTGCACAAAATCTAGAGAGAAAATTCAAGAATTCGAGAAAATATCAAAAATGGCAGAAATTATTCAAGTATAAAAACTGTTGAAAACACGCTGCGAACCCAAGTTCGACAGCAGGTTTGGACTTGAAAACAGAATCCAAATGAATGAAATTTTATAGGAATATTTTTTAACGTTCGTACTCCAATCTGAAAAAAGATTCACCCAATTACGACTTGAAACGAAGAAATTGCGTCGTTCCGAAGTTGGACTAAAACCACTGTAAACTGCTGTGTAAAAACAACGCAAAGGTTCAACTTCGACGACGAGTTCGAAGGGGCAAATGAACCCAGATCTTGGTGAAATTTGATAAGCTAATGTATCTACTTCGACTTGCTAAACGAATTGTTCAAATCCGATTTGAAACGAAGAATCTGCGTCGTTTCAAAGTCGGACCAAAACAATGTTTAATACAGTGAATTACAGCAAGCTATGATTATAAGTTCGACAGTAGTTTAGAAATAGAAAACCAACCCAGATTGTCATGAAATTTTGTAGAAATGTAACTTAACACTTCTACTTGAGTCTTCAAAAAGAACCACTCAAATCCGATTTGAAACGAATAAGTTATGCTGTCTCAAACATGTACTCCGGCCATGTTTGCAACAGTTTAAAAACCAAAAATGTACAGGCCTGAAACCATCCTGGGTTCAACTTCCAAGGCATAAAACAAAGGAACAACTTGTATCGGATTAAGCTTAAAATTTGTATGCATATACAAGTAATCTTCATCTTTAAAACAAAAAAGAATCATTGAATTCCACAAAGAAATGAATGAGTTATGATGTATCAATCATGGACTCAGGCCATGTTCGCAGCATTTCAAAACAACTACAGGCGAAAATATTTTGCAGCAACGTTTTAAACATTCAAACAACAATATCTTTCAACCAAAATTTGCAGAAATGAAGGCCAACATGCAAGCTACGAAAAGCAAGAAATCCGGCATCATTCCATTGCCGAAATCAAAAGATATTAGCATGCAAAGTACCAACCAGAGAAGGTTTTGATACAGAAACAAAATTGAAAGAAAAAACAAATTATAAAGCAAATTTCTATGATTTTGAGCTTGGCTCAGCTAACTTTTGTGAGTATTACAACTCACCTTGTTGATGCTTGTGCTACAAGAGAAAATTGGTGAAAAGGAGCAAGCTTTGCCCTTGAAAATGGCTTCAACAACCTAAAAAAAATGTATATAAACATGCAAGAACAAAACTTATTATAATTAGAAAAACCAATATCTCAAACTAAGATTTTGATGAAATTATTGATGTTTTGGAGGTGATTACCTTTTAATTCACTGTAGTTTGAAGAAATTTTAGCTTGAATTGAAGGAATTGAGTTCATAGCTTGAGATTTGCAAAAATGGTGAGGTGGGTTTGCTTTTTTTTTTCTTATTTCAAAGAAGAGGAAGAAGGAGAAGTATGAATGTACAGCCAATGTTTTTCTCTTTATCATGATTAGGTAAAGTGTAGTAATGGGCCTAATGGACCCAAAAATAAAAGAAAAATCAATGATTTAAGGAATTAATTCATGTACATATACAATTATGTACAAGTTACACAATGTTACCAAATAAATTACATTTCTCTTTCAAAATTTAATCAAACAAAATATGTAAACATATATACATATGAAATAAAACATTTTACCTCATATAAAAGATAAATTTATATTTTTAAAACATTTTTTATTAACTAAATTCTTTATTTTACAAAAATACACAATTTTCACAAATAAATGGACAAAACATTACTTTAAACTTCTAAAATTCCACGAAAATATTTTTCTTGCTCAGAAAAATATAAATAACTATTCTGAACACAAATTTATAATTAAAACTCATTTTTAAATCAATTTCCACCTTTTTATTTGATTAAACAACCTTCAAAAATCAAATACTTCTTTTAAAAATTATTAGAAGTAATTGGCAATAATTAATACAATTATTGCATTTTCTCTAAATAAAAACTATTTTCTCATTTATTATTAACCCAAACAAATAAAATAAAGTTTCAAACTTTATTTTCTCATTATATTCCAAAATTCATTGTTTATTCCAAATAAACAATTTAATTTCTCCAATTTTATTTTAATTCACAATATTAAATTATTACTACCATTATAATTAAATATTTACATGTAATCTCCAAAACCAGGGTTGTTACAGACTCCCCTCCTTAATAAAATTGCATCCACGCAATTTCTATAATGGAAGTTATCTATAACATCTATTTCATCACAGTAAGATTCAAATCAAAAGATAGGATCATAGATATTCTCCCTCAACAGAGAATGAAAGGATCAGGACAAGTTTGCTCGGAAAATCCTGTGGTTTTTCAAGTGCAATACTTAGGGTTAGCGGACCATAGAATTTCATAAGAAGAACATTCTTATTTTGAAGGTGTTTAATCTTCAAAACAATTACACAAATAGAATTCGGTACATACACAAGTCGGTGAGACTTATGATCATGCAACATAAGTGAATTAACAATCGAGATTAAATCTCGAAGATACAATGAAATTTGGTTACCTGGAACATATCATGAATAACCAAAACTGAACAGAAAGTATTGCATGAAAGCAATCGAACCAAGGCGTCCAGTGATAGTAGATGGTCCTATATAACTAGGAGCCAACTTTCCGAATATAATGAAACACACTTAACTCCTTTAAAAGAGTAACACAAATAAGCACAATCAGCAAAAAAAGGATTAAACAAAAGATAGGTGGGATTTCAAGCTACCACCAATACACGCGACTGCATGAATGCAAGTCATCACAAGAATCTCACTAAGGCAAGACACACAAGAATGGATTACAAGAAACTTTCTTAACAATTTGTTATAAGGGTTTTCACTCAAATCCATTTTCATTAATGCACAAAAATCAAACTTCAATACTTGAAAATTTTTAAAGTCTCTTACTTAAATTTTCAATTCAATCATCATTACTTCAAATTTAAAGTAAATTAAATTAGAGTTGTTCCATACTCTAATTCCAAAAATAAATACACCACAATAAGTAATATAAATATTTTCCACTAAATTTGTCAAATTTTAAACCATTTTACTTTATGATTAAAGAGGACACTTATTAGACCCTTCATCGATGGCTCTAAATATTCACAGTCGCATGATATTTTCATCCAATTAAGGTATTTCCTTAATTAAAATTATTTTCCATATAAATGAATTAGAATAAGGTAATACTTTCCAAAATACTTTACCTAAAAGCTTACTTAAGCATTTCAAATTTTCCATGTATGTAAACTTTCACAAACATGTAACATAACTAATAATTAATATAATTTATTTAAATGAAACCATATTCAAATTTTCCAATTATCAATTTAAAAAATAATAACATCTAACTAATACATTTGTAGTGAATGACATTTCAAGGACTGCAAAGTTGACCAAGATCAACATTGCCTCTCCATTGCCCTCTATGTCACACTATTTCCGTAAGTCCTTAAGTATGTATATGAAATACTTATCTTAAATGGCAATTTATAATTTTCAAAATCTTTGCAATATCTATATATTTTTGCATTCAACATCCATACTAGTAAATATTATTTATTTCCATTTCAAAAGCATGTATCACATCGCCTCGTAAGCATTTAGGAATCCCTATCGATAACGCTGATCAGACGCATCGACCAGAATTCTTAAAATACTTATTAGCCAATTGACACAAGAAATTATAAAACCTGTTTTGATTTCTTAAGAAATCATAAACTTGGTTATAACAATGTTTATTTTCAAAACATAAAACATTTTCTTATTATACAACCATACAATCAATTCATAAAACAATCAAGTTATATACATAAGTATATTTCTTGTTAGAAAGATTTTCCATTCATATGGATGCTTTCTTTCTCAAAAATTCTTTTTGTAATTTTACTTCTTTAAAATGCATCCATGAAATTCTTAAACATTAAATTTTTATTTCATTTTAACCTTTGGTTAAACACCACTTATGTATTAAATTTCATTTTCGAAATTTAATCCTTCTAATAATTCTTGCGGTAGCTACAACTTGAATACACCGCAAGTTCTTATCATTTGCATTGAGTAGGTTTCTAACTCTCAATTATATCATCTATTCAATATTATTACAACAATTACTATGCTAACACACATTCATGCAATTATCAACCAAACAAGCAGTTACTAAAAACAAAGCACTAAATGAGCCCAGCGAAAACGGTCACACCATTTTCGCTGCGCAACACTAATCACTAAGGATCAAAACACATAACTTAAATCTAAGCCATCTGAGGTCTAATTTCTGCTATTTTAAAAAAAAATACTGATATTTAAAACCCTTATAATGTTTTCAAACTTATTACCCAATCTAAGGAAATGAAAAGACTAAAGGCACGATTGAAAAACTATGTTATCACTTGTATTATACTTGGATGTACTGTAATATGTGTTTCTATTCTGTGTTTATCATATTTCGTTCTGAGCTCAGCTTTGATACCAAGCTGTAACGCCCCACCCTGAAACCCACATTAACAAAGAGCATTACTGGGTAATACTATCTGCTAATGCAGAGAATATGGCTGGATAGGAGCGACCATCTATAGCCTTGTCTTAAATATCTATTGAATACGTCGACAATGCCATTTTTTCCTGATTCACGTGGATCGACATATCCAATAAATACTTAATACAAAGTCATAGGTGGCTATAGGATCTATCAGAACAAAATACAATAACTCAATTGTAAAACACGTCACAGAACAGCAGATAATCCCATAGATACACACATACACAGATACATCACAAAGTATACAAAATGATACATCACATATGTGGTATGACGACCACAGTGCAAACACGAATCAAAAGAATATACATATCAGAGTAGCAAACCAAAAAGGACTACACAAAAAGCTATAACAAAAAGGGCTAGTAGAATAGTCCATGTAGAAGCAGAATAGCTAAGTCCAAAAGTACCTAACCTGAAACACCTCGGTCTGACCCGAGTATAAAATACACGGGTCAGTCTAGCTAAACGAATTAGTAAAAGGTGATAGCAGAATAACACAGCATAGTGATATTCTTCCTAAACAAGAAGAAACAATAAGAAAGTTAACCATAGACATATGGAGGATACGCATCATGTATGGCATATATAATTACACTAGGTGATAGAATGTGATTGCTTCAATAAGCATAAAACACAAAGGAGACGAAAAATCTCGTGAATCACAAAAATGTAGCATGCCTCATATCATCGGCAATCATAAATCAATAAGAATGGTTTAGGGAATATTATAATGTAAACACCTAAAAGAGTACTCCCAAACCCGCCATATCGGCAACTCTAAGGAAAACATAAGCAAAAGCCATCTCGACATAAGCCATAAGGCAAATGTCAACAAAGAGATAAAAATCTCATACAACGCCAAAAGGCAAATCCCATAAATAACGCCAATAGGCAATCTCAATATACATATACGCCAAAAGGCAAATCCCAACATACCAGTGTACGCAATGAAAACCTCAAAAGAACTCCCAAGAGTCCAAAATCCCAAAGTAATCGCCACCGAATGGTTCAAAGGACCTATTCCAAAATGACGACATACAAGGGTATGTATAATCTCAAAAGGTTTTGCACGTGCTATTTTTTGCCGAGTACTGTTTCACATAATAGGAACATCGCCCAATGGCTAACATCAAAAGACAAATACGCCGCAATGGAAAACGTCCAAAGACAAATACGCCACAATGGCAAATGACCCGAAGGTCCAGTACTGGCACGCCAACAGGCAATTGTGTCACAAACCCCCGGAGAGGAACCCGAAAAGTGTTAACGTGTGTCCCATACCACCCGTTCGCACTAAACGGTTTACTAACCGCTAGTAAATTTCACACTCTAAGCAGTAAAAGGTTCACCTCATATCATCGGTAAACTATACACGTAGGCCAAAACGATCAAACAGACAAGTTAGGAATTAACTGATTTGGAAAACCATTTGGAAACCGTATTTGAAAATTTCCCTTATTATAAGGAACAAATAGGTTTTATACTTGAAAATACTTAAAATTTTATATAATAATTATTTTTAAATCCCCTAAATTTAAAAAATCGTTTCAAAAAGAATTGCAGAAAACCGTGCTCGAAAACGACCAAAAACAAGCAAAATTCCATTCAACCCGAAATTCAAATTTAAATTCAAATTAAATTCAAATAATTCAAAATTTGACTTCAAAATTCATCAAAACTAGGCTAACCTATTGAAAGGCATCATAGTCCTCAAAATACTTCAGAAATATCACAAAAACATGAGTAAATGTCAAAAATCGGACGGAAAAATGACATAAAAACACTTAGCCAAAATAATACTAAATAATAATTTCACAAGCCAATTTGTTTGAAAAACACTTTAAAATGCTTTATAAAACCCGTGCACAAAATCTAGAGAGAAAATTCAAGAATTCGGGAAAATATCAAAAATGGTGGAAATTATTCAAGTATAAAAACCGCTGAAAAACGCTGCGAACCCAAGTTCGACAGCTGGTTTGGACCTGAAAACTGAATCCAAATGAATGAAATTTTGTAGGAATATTGTTTAACATTCCTACTCCAATCTGAAAAAAGATTCACCCAATTACGACTTGAAACGAAGAAACTGCGTCGTTCCGAAGTTTGACTAAAACCACTGTAACTGCTGTGTAAAAACAGCGCAAAGGTTCAACTTCGACGATGAGTTCGAAGGGGCAAATGAACCCAGATCTTGGTGAAATTTGATAGAATAATGCATCTACTTCGATCTGCAAAAATAATTGTTCAAATCCGATTTGAAACAAAGAATCTGCGTCGTTTCAAAGTCGGACCAAAGAAAAGTTTAATATAGTGAATTACAGCAAGCTATGATTACAAGTTCGACAGTAGTTTAGAAATATAAAACCAATCCAGATTGTCATGAAATTTTGTAGAAATGTAAATTAACACTTCTACTTGAATTTCCAAAAAGAATCACTCAAATTCGATTTGAAACGAATAAGTTATGCTGTCTCAAACATGGACTCAGGCAATGTTTGCAACAGTTTAAAAACCAAAAATGTACAGGCCTGAAACCATCTTGGGTTCAACTTCCAAGCATAAAATAAAGGAAAAAATTGTATCATATTGAGCTTAGAATTGGTATGCATATACTAGAAAGCTTCATATTTCAAATAAAAAAAGAATCATTGAATTCCACAAATAAATGAATGAGTTATGATGTATCAATCATGGACTCAGGCCATGTTTGCAGCATTTCAAAACAACTACAGGCGAAAATCAGTGCCTGAGTCAATTTTGCAGCAACGTTTTAAACATTCAAACAACAATATCTTTCAACCAAAATTTGCAGAAATGAAGTTCAACATGCAAGCTACGAAAAGCAAGAAATCCGGCAGCATTCCATTGCTGGAATCAAAAGATATTAGCATGCAAAGTACCAACCAGAGAAGGTTTTGATACAGAAACAAAATTGAAAGAAGAAGCAAATTATAAAGCAAATTTCTATGATTTTGAGCTTGGCTCGGCTAATTTTTGTGAGTATTACAACTCATCTTGCTGATGCTTGTGCTACAAGAGAAAATTGGTGAAAAGGAGCAAGCTTTGCCCTTGAAAATGGCTTCAACAACCTAAAAAAAATGTATATAAACATGCAAGAACAAAACTTATTATAATTAGAAAAACCAATATCTCAAACTAAGATTTTGATGAAATTATTGATGTTTTGGAGCTGATTACCTTTTATTTCACTGTATTTTGAAGAAATTTTAGCTTAAATTGAAGGAATTGAGTTCATAGCTTGAGATGTGCAAAAATGGTGAGGTGGGTTTGCTTTTTTTTTTTTCTTATTTCAAAGAAGAGGAAGAAGGAGAAGTATGAATGTACAGCCAATGTTTTTCTCTTTCTCACTATTATGTTAAGTGTAGTAATGGGCCTAATGGACCCAAAAATAAAAGAAAAATCAATGATTTAAGGAATTAATTCATGTACATATACAATTATGTACAAGTTACATAATCTTACCAAATAAATTACATTTCTCTTTCAAGATTTAATCAAACAAAATATGTAAACATATATACATATGAAATAAAACATTTTACCTCATATAAAAGATAAATTTATGTTTTTAAAACATTTTTTATTAACTAAATTCTTTATTTTACAAAAATACACAATTTTCATAAATAAATGGACAAAACATTACTTTAAACTTCTAAAATTCCAAGAAAATATTTTTCTTGCTCAGAAAAATATAAATAACTATTCTAAACACATATTTATAATTAAAACTCATTTTAAATCAATTTCCACCTTTTTATTTGATTAAACAACCTTAAAAAATCAAATACTTCTTTTAAAAATTATTAGAAGTAATTGGTAATAATTAATACAATTATTGCATTTTCTCTAAATAAAAACTATTTTCTCATTTATTATTAACCCAAACAAATTAAATAATGTTCCAAACTTTATTTTCTCATTATATTCCAAAATTCATTGTTTATTCCAAATAAACAATTTAATTTCTCCAATTTTATTTTAATTCACAATATTAAATTAATACTACCATTATAATTAAAAATTTACTGGTAATCTCCAAAACCAGGGTTGTTACATTTTTATACTTCACGATTATTAATCGATAAATTTCATTTACATAAGAAATCCAATCATTCTTCATTTTAACACTAACAAAAAAACTCGTTTTATAATTCCTATATTTTTAATTTATAAATATCAAATTTTAAATCTTTTATATAAATTGTTTTTAAAACAATTCAAAAATCCCAATTTAAACTATTTTATAAATTTATCAACTATTTATTTCAAAAATCATGTTTTGGTTTATTTCACAAAAATCCTAATTTTCATAACATAAAAATTTATAACATTTTAATTATTTAAAATGAATCAATTCGAAAATTTAATAAACGTATAATTTCAAAAATCACTTTAAAAATCCTTTTAAAATCAAAATCGTTATTTTTAAACTTCAAAAATGGAACCGATGATGCAGCACACCAAATAATCAATCACGATATCCAAACATCATATATCATCATATGATAATCAACAAATATCACACTATATGTAAATAAATAAATACGGTTGAGGAATCTAGTTGGATCCCTTCAACCTATTTCCCTGCATCCACAGATGTTAGCACAATACCAATCCCGTTTCAAGATGGGATATCGCGGTATATGGGATTTATAAATTATTATGCGCTTAATAGGCGGCGCAATAGGGTCTCATCCGCTATATAATGCGGGAAATCAACAATTCCAATATATACATATTCCAATATATATATTGCTATATATTGACATATCCTACTATATCTAATATCACAACCAAACAGCAATCAATAACTGCAATCCAAAATTTCAATTTGAGTGAGATGATCTCATCTTAGATTTTAATTTGCAATCCATTTTCCATCTCGACTCGATTTCTTGATTTATACCTTGCATAAATATTTATACAATTTATTAATATTCAAATCAATCGAATAACCTTTTACCGTTTAATAGTTCAATTAACTAATAGTTTTGTTTAACCCAATTTTCCTTTATTAAATTTAATTAACTAACAATTTTCACTTTACGCTAATACTTTTAAATTTTAAACAAATTCCTTTTAAAATTTCCTTTTTAGTATCTTAAGATAATTAAATAGATTAAGTTTAAACCGATACTTTTAAATTTCCACAGAAATCCCTTTTAACAAATTTACTTAACAACAAATTAAATTTAAAAACTAAATTTTTACTTTCTAAAATATCTTTTAGTAACTTAATAATTTAAATAAGAAAATTAGTCACCAAAAATACATTTTTATTATTTCATATGCCGATATGTGTGTATATGCTTATTAAAACAAAATTTCTTTATATGCGTTACCATCACATATAAATTATTATTTTTCTATTCATATCCCTAACTGTAAAATTTAAATTCATATTCAAATCTATATTATCGTTATTATTTTAAACAGTACTCCATAGAGTAAATGTCTGTATTTTTTTTTGTAACAGATGTAACTTTTAAAATAAATAAAAAATGAAATTATTCATGAACATTACTGTAAAAAAAATTTTCTTTAAATCTGTCTATATATATATAACATTATTCTTCTACGTTTTAATGTAAAATGCATATATATTTTTCCTTACTGTATTTAAATTAAATTTTGAAAAACAATTTTTTTTAAAAAAATTACCTCACCGCAAACAACGTCGAACCCAGCTCACGACATCGAACCCACGATGCGCCGCCCTTGTCGACCATCCCCTAAACCCAGTTGCGAGCCTCCATTGCCTCGAAAAACCACCACGCCACCGCCGTTGTCGCTGCCCTTACTTCCAATAGCTTCGCCTACATCGATTTTGCCACGCAACCCTAACTCCATCTCGTCGCTCCCAACTACTACGTCGCCTCTCTGCCTTTTGCCGCGTCGCCTCTCAGGAACAGTAGCCACCCCCTTGATTTAATCGATTCCAATCGACCCGCGAGCATCACGTCACGATTTCGCGACTTCCTCCCTACTGCCGCCGAGCATCAACCCTTGCAACCATGACAACTCGTGAGTCCCGAAACCCACGAATTCACGCCTCCAAGCTGTGTCGTGACCACCCGTCTTGAAGCCCTAGCTCATGCTTGAGTACCCCAGATTGCACTCGATTAAATTCGTTTTACAGGAATAGAAGAAGAGGGGAACGAGGCCGTGCGATTTTATTCCAGCCATTTATATTTGTTTCGTTTTCGAATTTCGAATAAGGAAATGAAAAAGCTTGTGACTGAGATTCAATTTTGATTTTAATGAATAGGCCTTGGGTTTTGAATTGAAGATGAAGGGGATTATCTCTGATCGGCCATTTTATTTTATTTTTCTAGATCTGATTTTGAACTGAGGATGGTGGTTATTTAAAAATGGAAGGAGCATGGTTTGCACGATTTACTTTCGTGATTTTAGGCATGTTTTAAGGAAGCTACGGTGTTTTGTTTTTGACCAAATTCAAATTTAAAAATTAAATTGAATTCGATTTAATTTTAACGCGTTTACTTACCGTGTGCTCACATATCAACTCCGAAAAATACGAAATTTGAAACCCGGTAATAATTCAATACTACGGATCGAATGGAACTGGTTTCGTCGAATTCCGAGACTATGCCTCGGAAGGCTATTTTCTTAAATATCGATTCAAAGGATAAAAATTTCAAAACTGAAAAATTCACTTTCAAATTCACTTCTGAAGCTTCTATTATCTTCAGTATTATCAATATGGATTTTACAAGCCTTTAAAAAAAATTTTATCGGCTTAAAATTGAAGATTCAAATAATTATTCAACTTCCAATAGATTAAACTTATAATTTAATCGCCAAATTCATTCTGATAATTTGAAATTTAAGTCAAACCATCATTCAAATATTTAAAATTAATTAAATATTTTATTTTCAAATGTTCAAAAATTGTGGGTCGTTACATGCGGAGTATGGAACCATACTTTTACTACTTCAGTTAATTCTGGACTCGTTAATTGAAATATTTGCTGTTTGATGATTCTGATAATTTTGTTGGGCTTTCGAACCACTCTGCTGGACGTTCGGGTCATCTGATGGACCTTCGGATCAATTACCAGTAATGGACCTTCGGGTCACTCTGCGGACCTTTGGGTCATCTGATGGGCACCAAAATTTATAGTACTCGGTTGGCTTCGGCCATCTGAGATGCACGTGCAGCGTAGCTAAAACTTGCCATCTGTTGGGATCGATCCACTTTTATGCTGATTTTTCTAGTTATCTTATTTTGATTTCTAGATTTTGCGGCTGATGATTTTCAAGTTATCTATTTTGATTTCTAGATTTTGTGAACTGCTGTTGTGAATTCAATTGTGAATTTGAAAGTTGATTTTGATGGAGTTTGATGTGATTTGTTCATTTAAACTATGTAGATTTCTTATGTTAAATAGTCTCATTCGAGACCATTATTATTTTGCTTGATGTTATTTATGATGCATTCACTTCTAAGAATAAATTAGACTGATCCGTTTATTATTTTCTTTTAAATAATACTCGGGTCAGACCGAGTTATTTCAGGATAGTCGCTATCTTTGATTTTGTAGCAGCTTCAGCTTTTGGAATTTTGCATCATCTTTTGTGTAGCCTCTGAGGAGTTCTTTTGGTTATTTGATTCTCATCTTATGTATGTTGATGTATATGGTTATGTACATTTGGTTCTTGTGAACTGTCGATTGTTGTAGCATGTATTCCAGACTTGTCTTCCGCTATATATCTGATATTTCTTTTCTGATGTGATTATACTATCAGTGTTGTTGTTATTATGAGTTGTTCTGGATTTTTCTTTAGCCACTGTAGTTTCATTTTCGATTTGGATTGAGTTTATATCTTTGGGAGTAATTTTCACAATTCCTATCGATGTAATCAATACTCGTCTAAGGCATAACTTACGAATGGTTGCTTCTAACAAGCCTTATTCTTCGCAATAGCAGACGTTATTCCTTATAATAACCTTTGTTATGGTGAGCATAGAGGCAGGCGTCACAGCTTGGTATCAGAGCTGAAATTCGGAACAAATTATAATATACACAGAACAGAAACAGAATGGAACATGTGTTACAACCATTTGGGGATTTTATTCGTGCCTTTATAATCTATTCTTTCCATTTTAACATATGGATTATGTCTAGGAATAAAATTGTATATTCTGCAGTATTCTATTTGTTAAATTTCTTATCAATTGTGTATTGTTTTAACTAATCCTTACCTTCTCTTGTCTCTCATCCTATGGCTGGAAGAGGTAGAGGGAAGCATTCTTCTGTAGGCCCGTCTAGTGGTTCTCATCCGGACGGTGTCTATAGGTTAGCTAATTAGTTTATAGAGCTATTTCGGGGTACTCAACCTCCTATTGCTACTCCCGTGGCTCCTAATCAGAAGTCTACCTTCGCCTGCATGTGTAGTGACTATTTCCACCTTGGAGGCATGCCTTTCAAGGGATCAGAAAGTGTTATGGAGGTTCAGACTTGGTTGCGCACTTGTGAGCTCATATTTTCTCGGATGGATCTTTTGGATCATCATCGCATTCTCGTGGCATCTAGTATGTTGCAAGAGCGTGCGCTTGATTGGTATGAGCTCTTTATTGCTGAAGTTGATCGGTCCTCTCTCTCTTGGGTTCGGTTAAGGAACGATTCGAACTTAAGTTCGTTCCTAAATCAGAAAAGGCTAATCTTGCTCGTATTTTTTTTGAGTTGAAGCAAGGAAAGTCCTCTGTTTCTTATTATGTTGCATCTTTCGAGGCCTTGTCCAAATATGGAGTTGAGTTCATTAACACTCCGCGTAAGAAGAATCTTCATTTTGTTGATGGTTTGAAGAAGTATTTGAAGAAAGTTCTTTTGCTTCAGCTTAAGCTCTCTTTTGAGGAGCTTGTTGATTCGGCTCTTTGTCTTAAAGCTGTTGAAAAGCAATGTGATAGTGGTGATGATGTTGAGGTTTCTAAGAACCCCAACAAGAAGAGGTTTCCATTTCATAAGCCTAGTTCTTCTAACCAGAAGAAGAAGAAGCAAGCTACCTCTAGTTCTCAGCTTAGTAGTGCACCTTCTGTTCAGAGGGCGTGCTATAATTGTGGTTCTTTGGATCATCTTCACCATGATTGTCCTAAGCCTCGTATTTTCTGTTATTGCAAGAAAGAGGATCATTGGATTTCTGATTTCCCCACTGCTTCTAGGGGTCTCAAATCTAGGAAGCTTAATGTTGCTAAAGCTTCTGGTATTTCTTCTCAGCACAAAGGTATTACTCCTGTTTAAGAAGGTTTTATTTTATTTCATGGCCATTCTATTAGAGTTCTTTTCGATACGGGTGCATCACATTCATTCGTGTCAAAGGAGCTTGTTGATATTATTCATTTGGATGTTATTACTCTTTGTGACCCTTTGAGGATCGTAAATCATATTGGTGGATCCGCTACTCTTGACTTGTTGTGTGTTGATGTTGAGATTATTCTTTGTGGTTTCTCCTTTCATGCGAATCTGCATGTTATGGATCATCTTGGTTTTGACATGATATTGGGTATGGATTGGCTCGTTCGTTATGAAGTTCGAATTCTATGTCCCAAAAGAACTTTGTATCTCAAGCATCCTGATGCTAGCGAGCAGCTATCTATTGTATTTCGAGACATGGATCATCATTCTAGTGCTCTCATTTCTTCCTTCGAGTCGGAGGATATCATTGCTAATATTCCTGTTCTGTGTGATTTTTTTGATGTTTTCGAGCCTATTTCTAGTTAGCCGTCGAAAAGGGCAATTGAGTTACGTATTGATCTTATATCTGGTGCACATCCTATCAGTCGTCCTCCCACGAGGATGTCTGCTAAGGAAAATGAGGAACTCAAGCAACAATTATCTGAGTTGGAAGCCAAGCATTTTATTCGTTCTAGCTCGTCTCCTTGGGATGCCGCCGTTGTCTTCGTTAAGAAGCCAGATGGTACTCTTAGGATTTGCATTGATTATCGTAAGCTTAACGAGCTCACTATCAAAAATAGGTATCCATTGCCTAGGATCGATGACATGTTCGATCAATTAAGTGGCGCTAAGCTCTTCTCCCAACTCGATCTTGCTATCGGTTTTCATCAGTTATGAGTGGTGGAAGATAGCATTCTTCTCACCGCATTCCGTACTCATTATGGTTCTTATGAATGGCTTGTTATGCCGTTCAGTTTGACGAACGCTCCGGCGTATTTTGTTGATCTTATGAATCGGATATTCCGGGAATATCTCGATAAGTTCGTCTTCGTTTTCGTTGATGATATTCTTATTTATTCCAAATTTGAAGCCGATCATATTCAGCGTTTGGAGATTGTTTTGAGCACTCTTCGTCAGCATCAGCTTTATGCCAAATTCTCCAAGTGCCACTTCTGTGAGAATAGAGTGAAGTTTCTCGGTCACATTTTTTTCTTCCGATGGTATCTCTGTCGATCCTTCAAATATCGAATCGATTCAGAATTGGAAGAGACCCGAGACCGTTACAATGATCCGTAGTTTCCTTGGATTGGCGGGTTATTATCGCAGGTTTATTAAGGACTTTTCTTGTATTGCTTTACCGCTTACCACTCTCACGAGAAAAGCTTTTCCTTTTATTTGGTCGGATAAGTGTGAGAATTCTTTCTTGAAGTTAAAAGATCTCCTTACTCATGCTCCTATCTTAGTGGTTTCCGAAGGGAATCATGATCTTGTTGTTTATACCAATGCCAGTGGTTTTGGGCTCGGTGCTGTTCTCATGCAAAAGGATAGAGTAGTTGCCTATGCTTCTAGACAACTAAAGCCTAACGAGATTAGTTATGCTACCCATGATTTGGAGTTAGCCGCCATAGTCTTTGCTCTAAAGATTTGGCGACATTATTTATTGGGCGAGCGTTTTATTCTCTTCACTGAACACAAGTCTCTAAAGTATTTATTTACTCAGAAAGAGCTTAATATGAGGAAACAGTGTTGGCTCGAATTTCTTGCTTCATATGATTTCGATATTCAGTATACCCTTGGTAAGGGTAATCGAGTTCCCGATGCGCTTAGTCGCAAGCAGCAGGTTGTTGTTTCTATGATGCTAGCAGAGTGGAATATTATAGAAGCTTTATCTCTTTGTGATAAAAGAGACCGTCCTTCAGTTTCTGATTCTCCCGTGCTTTTATTTAGCATGGAAGCTCGCCCTAGTTTGTTGGATCGTGTTGCCGATGCCCAGAAACAAGATCCACATATTGCTTTTCGTATTCAAAGCTGTGAATCGGAATCCCGAAGTGATGATCTTAAGGATTTCGATATTGATGTTCATGGTTGTATTCGGAAGAAGGGTAGATTGATCGTGCCTGATGTTCCTGATCTTAGAAATGACATTCTAGGGGACTGTCATCGTTTTAAGTACACTATCCATCCGGGTAGTAGCAACATGTATGCTGATATGAAACGCTTATACTATTGGGAGGGTATGAAGCGTGGTATTGCAAGTTATGCAAGTCGTTGCATGACTTGTCAACTTATTAAAGCAGAACACTAGCATCCCAGAGGTCTTTTGCAGCCTCTTGAGATTCCATTATGGAAATGGGATCAGATTTCCATGGACTTCATTAATGGTCTACCTCGTTTGAGGTCGGGCCATACAAGTATTTGGGTGTGTTGACGGATTGACTAAATCACCCATTTTATTCCTATCAAGTCCAATCGGACTGTTCCTTTAATGGCTAAGCTGTTTATTAAGGAAGTCGCTCGACTTTATGGAGTGCCTAGTTCTATTGTTAGTGGCAGAGATCCACTTTTCACTAGTGGTTTCTGGCGGAGTCTTTAAAAAGCTTTGGGCACTAGGCTCAAACTCAGTATAGCTTATCATCCACAGTCTGAGGTAAGACTGAAAGGGTGAATCAGGTTTTAGAGGATCTCCTTCGAGCTTGCATTCTTAATTTTGGTGGTAATTGGGAAGACCACTTATCTCTTGTTGAGTTCTCTTATAACAACAGTTTTCAATCCAGTATCGGTTTTGCTCCTTTCGAAGCTCTTTACGAAAGGCCGTGTCGATCACCATCTTATTGGTTGGAATCGGGGGAAAAGTTAGTTCTCGGCCCCGATTATATTCATGATTCTTCTGAGAGGATTGATATTATCAGACAAAGAATGAAAGAGGCTCAGAATAGGCATAAATCTTATGCCGATCATCATAGGAAGCCTTTGGAATTTTCTGTTGGCGATCTTGTATTCATTCGTGTTTCCCCGTTGAAGGGAGTGGTGCGTTTTAGTAGTTCCGAAAAATTGGCTCCTCGGTATATTGGACCGTTTCTTATTACGAAACGTATTGGCTCTGTTGCTTATTGTGTATCTCTACCTGTTCAGTTTTCAAGAATTCACGACGCATTTCATATATCTCAGCTTCATCGATGCCTTCGAGATTCAGATTTTGTCATTGGCCCTCATATGTTACAAGATCTTGAGATGTCACCCGACTTGTCTACTGTGCAAAATCCTATTCGTGTGCAAGCTACGGAGGTGAAACGCCTTCAGAATAGAGAAGTTCCGCTCGTGAAGATTCAATGGTCTGCAAACCCCAAGGATTGCCCTTGGGAAACCAGAGAATTCATCGAGTGTTCTTATCCCAGTTTTCTCTCCTCTTCGGGTGTGGGTGAGCATTCTTGATCCATCTTTTCTATTTTGAATCTTTTTTTAGATGAATTATTTACGTTATTGACTGTTTCTAGTATGAAAATTGAGGGGACGCAATTTCTATAAGGGAGAGTCTGTAGCGACCATGATTTTATTACCGTCGTAATAAATATTTTAAAAATCTGTAATGACCGTGATTTTTGGGTTACGGTCGGAGTAAATAATTTAAATAGAGATTTTAGATTAAAAATTTTTGAAAAGAAAATAGATGCAAGGCAAATTCATTATACATAATGCATACGTGTAACAGGCAGAGCCTTAATGCTTGAAAATAGACCAAGTGTGAACGCAGTCCAATTTCAAAAGCTTGAACAATATATGTGCCTTGCTGTAAACAGAGAAAAATTCTCTTATACAAGTATGAAAACACATTTTCATTGCAAGCACTTCTTCACAGCCACCCACATCATTTCTGCACGCCTTTTCTTTCTTTGCTTCCCTGAGGCATGTTGCATTAAATGAGTGTGTACCCAAAGCCTTTTCAACGCTCATTTTCTTTGACTATTACTGGTTGAAGAAAAGTAAAATAAGATCTCTCTGCAACATTTTTCATTTTTCAAATACACTGCAGAACGTTAATGGCCAAGTGAAGCAGATCTGGGGTATTAATTGGTCTCAAAGCAATTTTTGGTGAGTTTTAATACTCACGTTTCTAATTTAAACTCTATACCTTCTAAGTGTAAAAAAAACTTTGTTACCCTGATTGTTTTCATTTCCTCCTTTGTATGCGTGTAAAGTATGTGTGTAGGTCAGGCGTGCAAAAATGTTTTACAAACTATAATTTGCATTTCAACTTGGCCTTGCACCCGAATTCATATTAGGCATACATGTTGTAGCGACCCAACTTCCAAACACCAGGAAATTGCACCGCTAATAAGAAAGAAAGGGATAGAAAAGAGGAAGAAAGAGAAGAAGAAGAAACAACACATCAGAATCTAAACAGCGGAAAGAATAAATTATTTATATTAATAACATAAAATATTACATAGTTT
Source organism: Allium cepa (assembly GCA_030765085.1). Classification (NCBI taxonomy): domain Eukaryota; kingdom Viridiplantae; phylum Streptophyta; class Magnoliopsida; order Asparagales; family Amaryllidaceae; genus Allium; species Allium cepa. The sequence continues at coordinate 375,174,932 of CM060942.1, read as the reverse complement.
ACAACCACTATCAGAGTACACAGATATACAACACATACTAGACAGTTATAAACACCTGTCTAGTATTTACAAACATAATACAACTCAGAGACAACACAGAACACACAGCGGAATACTAATATCTAACGCTGAAGCCTCCTGCTCCATTGCTCCTCCAATATTCCTCAAAGCTAGCCTGAATCCCTTGGCTACTCGTAAAAATTTGAGTACCCAAGAGTTTATGGAAAACAAAAATAAACTCCGGGTCAGACATGGGTCTGGTGTGAGTAACAGGTTAAAGTTGCTTAATTTTCAAAATCCTTTTGAAAAGAAAGGTATCACGTAAGACTTTCCACACATAAACATGGAAAAGTTTTTACCTTACGCTAACCAAAACATTTGATAGGAAATCCAGTGATATTATAATAGGTCTAGGGTTTTCAAGTAAATATGAAATAGCCAAAATTGTTACATTCATTAAATTCCAGCTACTAGCCACAAAAGTGGGTAATACAATCAAAACCGTTGGTACTTATTTGATTTTGGATTCCATACAATGGCAGGGCTACTGGGGTACCGTCCGTCACAGTACGTGGCCTAGATCAATGTACCGAGGAGTACTCCCACTCCCCAACAACACAAGACCGGACCCATTCCTTACTGAATAGTTCCGAACAAGACAACCCCGCAGTTGGTGCGCACTATCAACTGCCCACTAAGCCGAATAAAAAGGGACCTATAGACAGGGATCAATCTTGCTCTCTAGTGGGTGCTACCCATGAAGCCTTGCTGTACCTCCCCTGTTTTAGCCATTCCCGGTTGATGAGGCTTGAGGCTACGATTACCTTTAGAGGACACATTATCTTAGAATGCTCATCGTCCACCTGACGATGTTCGTAAAGCATTCAATCCATACAAGTTCGTTCCGGGTTCGAACGAAACCGAAGGCATTATCTCATTACACTCGTTTTGGAATCACCCTCAGAATTAATGACGATAACCCTTGCACTCTGAATCTCCATCTCGAATCTATAAGTACTATTTCGTAAAACTCATTACGGAATCACCCACAGAGTTATACTGACGTATCTAAACATAAGATTCACGTCCTATCGTAAATTTGGATCGATGTGGTTTTCGGATATCCAAATATGGAAACCCGATCCCGGTCTCATCGAAATCCAAAGCATGTCTTTTAGGTCCAAGTTGTTTTAAAGTTTAAAACAAATTCAATTATATTATCTATATACACACAGATAGATAATTCATAGCCACAACAGATAATTATCATTATCATAACCACAGATAATCCATATTTATCATTATCAAAAGATAATCCGTATCAATATCACAATGCAACCAATGCATCCAAATCAATTAGCATTACTATTCCCATCTTTGAGATTCAAACCATTCAAGGTAACCAATATCAACCATCTATAAGCAATGACTCATAATCATACTATCTATAATTAATTTAAAATGAATTAAATTAATTACATCATCTTTAATTAATTTAAAATGAGTTAAATTAATTACTTGCACAATATAAATCTTGCTTACATTATCATTAATTAATTACAAATTAATTAATTAACCTCTAATTTATCATCTTAATTAATCAATCTTGATTAATTACACTTTAATTAATTTCACAAAATTAATTACCCTAAACTAAATACAGTAATTAACCTTTAATTACTTCACTAATTAATTAACTATAATTAATTACATTTAAGCTTAATTAATTACAATTAATTAATTAACCTTAATTACTTATTATTGATTAATTAATCTTAATTAATCAACCTTAATTACATCATTAATTATTAATTAATGATCCTTAATTATATTTAATTAATTACTCTATTAAATTAATTACTTTTCGGTAATTAATCTCATTTAATCCATAATTATTAATTACCTTTGATCAATCTCAATAGGTAATTAACTACCTTTAATTACTTATCAAATTAATTATTCCTTAATTAATTTCTGAATTAATTCCTTGATTAATTATACAAAATAATTTAACCTAAATTATTTTCAAAACTCAATCATATTCCACTAATTTCATACAGTAATTATTTCTAATTACTTTACTGTGTAATCCCATTAATTACATCAAGTCATTACTATCAAATCCCATGTTTAAAATTAATTAAACTAAATTAATTAATTTAAACCAAACTCAATAAACTCCATTAATTACATTAAGTAATTAATGTCATAATTACTTCCATTTAACTAATTAGACTTAAATAAATTTTACAATTTATTATCATTAATTAATCAATCTAATTAATTATTAAAATTCAATCATATTAATTAATTATCAAATAAACCTTAGTTAATGACCATCAATAACTATTATTTATTCCTTAATTATTTCTTAATTATCCCTAATTTAAATTAATCCAAATTATTAATTAAAAAAATTAAATAAATAAGTTACTTCTTTGTTATCTTACTTATTTAATTATTTTAATATCTTAATAATTTTTAAGATAAACCATTCCTTACTAATAGTTATATAAATATCAAAGTGTACTTCGAATATTGCAATTTAAAATTTAAATTCAAATTCCATTTTTGAATCTAAAATTCAAAAATGATATTTATTAAAGCATTATCAAATTTTAAATTCCATTTATTCTTCCTAAAGTAAATGAAAATAACATTTATTACTTATAATAAAACTTATATAAGATAAGTCTTTAACTAATCTGCTTAATTCATTTGAAATTTAGTTTAAAGTACATTACCCTTTTAAATTTAAGTTAAAAATCACTTAACTTTCTTTTATAAACTCTTTATCAAGACTTCATTCATCAAGAAAAACAAATTTAAATATTTGATTGGAAACAATTTATTTCTAATAAATAATTTAAATTTGAACTTGTTTGAAAATATTCAAATTCAAAAATTTATTCAAATATCCAGATTTAAATTCAATACATTTGAACAATTCTTTATTTAAATCATTTTGAATTTAAGCTTGAAATAACTTTTGATTTGAACCTTAATTTTAAAACTCCTTTATTCAAAATTCAAATTCCATTTTAAAAAGAAAGTGAAAATTCAAACCCTTAAAGAAAACTGAACTTAAATTTGAAATCCAAATTACTATTTAAAATTTTGTTTCAGGTTCAAAATGAAAATTTTAAATTTTCAGAAACTGCCAGGTTTCTTCCTTTTTTTATATATTATTTTTTACTGAAAACCCTCTTTTAAAAATTTAAAGCTTATCAGATTTCATACCTTATTAAAACTAAATTTCATTCTGCAGATTCGAATTTTTTTTAATCTTATCAACACAGCTTGTTCATTTTAATTTGATTTTCATTTAAACCTACAGACAGTTTTCAAGAAAACTGTAATGTTAAAAATTACTCGAGCCAAACTTAATATGCTTCGAGTCATCTAGCCAAAACCTTCGGGCAAAACATAGAAATACCCGAGTTATATCTCGAGTTCAAAACTCCACTACACCCAGAAACATAAGACCAAAAAGTTTTGCATAGTGCACGTGCACCGTGCCTCCGGCCATCAAACTCCTTCTCCGGTGACCTCCAACCATCATCAACCATTCCCTAAGTCCAATGTTATAATCTCCTCGCACCTGTTCAACCCGAACTTGAATTCGAGTTGTATTTCCAAACCTGGAAACAGGAAGGAAGAAACTCACCAAAACCTGACAATCCTTCATCCTCCACCTTCAGACCACCGGCATGCCTGCGATTCCGGCTACAAGTCCATCCACCAACCTACCATCATCTCCCAAAAATTCAAACAACTCGATCGCTTCTACAAGAAACACCGACTAAATAAAATTACTAACTTAAACTAGGGCTTTAGACAAGAAAAGACACGCCGCTGAAACCACGATGAAGTTCATCACCATCCAGCATTTTTACAAGCTTCACTGGTCACTCCTCCCTCTACTAGAAGAATCCTGACCCTCTCAACCCCATAGATCACCAGAAACCACTACATTTCCCTTTTCTGTTCGACAGAAAACTGCGCCCTAACCTCTTAAATAAAAATCCTAATATTTGTTCTAAAAATCATATTTTGATCTTAATATTTAATTCATAATACTGAATTTACAAATTATTCAGTTTGAATTTTCACATATTTTAACTTGATTAATCAAACTCTGGTTTACAGACATGTTTACAAGTTATTCTAACTTAACTAAAATTTTAAACTAAAGCTCATCATAACAAATAAGGTTGATTTTTATCTAAGTTGAATCAGAGGCACAAATCTATAGATTTTGATTTTAAGTGATGTTTTTAGGATAGCAAGCCAATTCAATAATTTTCTCATGGCGGCTAGGGTTTTATCCCTCCTCCGTTTTTTCTTCTAATTCTCGTCTTTCTCTTGCAAGATTCCTCTTATCTTCATCTCTTTCTCCTCACAAAATAGCTGTCATGACCTCACTGCGAGACGAAGATGGCTGGGAGGAGGTGCGTAGGAAAAGAGGCAAGGCATCTCATCCTACAGGACCAGATCCCAAATTAATTCTTGGTGGATTTAGAGCAAACAAATCAGGAGGTACTTCAGACCGGAACAAATCAGGAGCCAGTAAGAATTGGAACCAAAATTCTAGGGTTCCAGAGGTTAAGTCAGGGCGATCATCAACTAAACATCTGAAGTCTTCACAGCAGATCGCTAACAATACTGGAAGTAATCTGAAAATTAAATTCACTATTTCAGAGAACGCTAAAAAATTCTCCTATAGTGAAGCTGTTAAAATTGGAGCTGTTGGAGATCTAGGCAACCTAGATCTAGAATTTATTGAGCTAATAATAACGGACGGTAAAAGGATAGGTGCTCTCTCATCGGAAGCGATTAAAGAAGCGAAAGGTGGATGGGAGTTATGCATCCTACTGTATGTGGTAGGTTATAAACCTTGGCTTAAAACCTTCGAAGGGTATGCCAAGAGAGTGTGGAACACACAGAAGCCATTTTCAATCCAACCCCGAAATAATGGTTTCTTTGTGGTTAGATTTGGATCTGAGGAGGTCTGTACTAAGATATTGAAATCTGGTCCATGGTTTATGGACCGGAACCTGATTATCATGAAACGCTTGTCCCCAGATATGAACACTGATAGGGATCTTCTTACATCTTTGCCTATGTGGGTAAGACTCCCTGGTCTGAGCTTTAAACTATGGGGCAATAAGGCAATAAGTGCTTTAACTAGCACTATAGGACTTCCCATAAAAATGGATGAGGCAACTAAAACCAAATCAAGACTAGCCTACGCCAGAGTACTGATAGAAGTAAATGCCACTTTTGGTATGCCCAGCACTATAGAAGGCATGGATGAAGAAGGAAGGAGTTTTGTTCAGGCAGTGGAATATGAAAACCCCCCTTCGATATGTGGCAAGTGTGCGTGTTTTGGGCATGTTGCGGATGAATGCCCAATGACTAAGTCTTGGGTCCCTAAACAGACTACAACAGACAATTCTGAGAAGGAAATCTCTGCAGATCAATCTACAGTTGAAAATCGGGAAACAATGAGGGAGGAAGGCGGGGAAGGCATCCCTGACAACCTTATGCCTAATGTAAACTCTCCTGTCTCCCAAGAAACAACAAAGGATGGTTCCCAAACTGATGTTAATTCTAAGAATAATGGAGAGGAGGTTTCATGTGAAGAAGACATAACTCGGGAGAACCAAGACAAGATTGCCTGCTCCCCAATTGATGAGACTCAGATTAGAAATCAGACAGATCTTGACTCTCTGGAGTCAGATATGCTTCTAGATGTAGAAAATAATATTGCTGTGACTCCTAATACTATGGGAGAAAAAGAATTGAGTTCATTAAATCCGAAGTCGCCCACGCCCCAGATTACAATTCTCAAACGCTCTTCAAACATATTGGATCCCCAAAATATTTCTAATTTTTTACTTACTAATGATTTATGTATTGATGATTGTTCTTTAAATAATGTTAATTTTACGAGAGGTACTAATCCGTGTACTGATATACAGGTGCAAGGAAAACTGGTTCAGGCTACAGGAACGTCAGAAGAGGCAGGGGAACAGAATACAATTGATTTAGCCGATCAAGCCCAAAAGGAGCAGACAAACCCTAAGCCTAAGGATATAGTATTTGAGTACATTCATAAGGATAAACTAGTTCGCAAATATCCTAAATGGGTTCAGATGCTAGGTATCTCAGTAGAAGACAAAGGAGAGCCCTCAGGTAGTAGGTCCCAGAGGATTCGAAACAACAAAACTTCATAATGCCGTTCGCATGTTGGAATGTTAGAGGGTTTCATAACCCCAATAGAATGAAAGAAGTAAGAAATCTTATTGACAAGTTCAATATTTCTTGTTTTGGTGTTTTGGAGAATAAGCTGCTTTATTCAGAACTAAAAGATTTAGAAAGAGGCCTGATGGACGGATGGAGAGTAATAAATAATGTTTCATGCTATTATAAATGTAGAATTTTCGTCCTCATCGACGGGAATACCTGGGATTTCAATTACATCAGCATGAGCGACCAACATATTACCATTGAATTGATCAACAAGCAGAATTTCAAATGTAACTTAACCTTTGTCTACGCTCAAAACTTTGTACAACTTAGGAAAAGATTGTGGAGAAATTTTCAGGAAGATGCAATCAGTATTTTTAGACCTTGGATGGCTCTTGGAGATTTCAATTGCATTCGAAACCCCTCCGAAAGAAAGGGAGGAAATCCAGTGTCTTTTGGAGATTTATTTGAACTTGACGACATGCCAAATGATACAGGTCTCAAAGAGATAAACATAACAGGTTATGAATTCTCTTGGTGATCCGGTCCTAGTCGAAATATTTTCTCTAAAGTTGATTGGGTTTTCGCCAATCTAGACTGGATCAATTTGTACCATGACTTAACGGCCGAATATCAACCCCCATCTGTGAGTGATCATAATGCAATAATTGTCTCAACATTTCTCAAACCTAGAGTTAAAAATAGACCATTTAGATTCATGAATCATTGGCCTCTGTGTGATCAATATTTTCCACTGGTTGAGAAATTATAGGTCTCTGAGCAGGAAGATCGTCCTTTATATCAAATCTTATATATCCTCAAAAATATTAAAAAGGAGCTCAAGACTTGGAGTGCTAAATTTTGGAATACTAAACAAGAGGTGGATGCCCAGAGAGAGAAATGTTCTAGACTTCAAAAACTTCTAGAAAAATCAAAAGATCATAATTTAGCTTTGGAGTTTCAAAACGCAAAAATAGATTTGGAAATGGCTCTCAAGAAAGAATATCTGGACACTCAACAAAAAGCTAAATGTGATTGGTTGATGAGGGGTGATGAGGCCTCTGCTTTCTTCTATGCGAAAATGTTTGGCAGAAGAAATAGGAATGGTTTAAATAACATCAAAATTGATGACAAGGAGGTCATGGAAGGAAAATTCGCAAAAATGGCTATTAATTACTTCAAAAGAATTTTTAACCTTCCCGGATACGCTCAATTTCCAGAAGTTATTTGTAAATCAATAATTTCTGACTAAGGCGCGAATTTCTTGAATGATGTTATATCTTATGAGGAAATTAAATTTGCGTTGTGGGACATTAAAGAAACTACTTATCCTGGACCAGACGGTTTTAATTCTAAATTCTTCAAAATTCATTGGAACCTTTCGAAAGACCTAATTTTCAAAGCATTGAATGATTGTTTTCAAAATGGTTCGATTATAAAAGAGTGGAATCACACGTTCCTGCATCTGATTCCAAAAAAACCACATTCCACTTGTATTCAGGACATTAGACCCATTGCTTGCTGTAACACTCTATACAAGGTTTTTACTAAAATCCTTTGCAATAGAATGGCTCCTTTTTTGGATAAGTTGGTGTCCCCCAATCAGACGGCATTTATAAAAGGTAGATCAATAGGGGATGGAATTTTGTTTGCCCATAAAATCATTAGGGGACTTGGATGAAAAGAAAATAAATACATGTGTATCAAAGTAGATTTGAAAAAGGCATATGACTCTATTAATCGCGATTTTGTTATACACGTGTTAAGAAGTTTGTGTTTCCCAGTCAAATGGGTGAAAATCATTGAAAGTAGCATAACCACTCCGGTGTTTTCCATTGTAGTAAATGGGGAATCTCATGGATATTTCAAGAGCTCAAACAGACTCAGACAAGGAGATCCTATTTCCCCTATCTTATTTTCCATGGTTATGGAATATTTTACACTTTTGATGGACGGTAAAGTCAAAGAAAGTCTCATCTCTCCAATTACTGATTACAATAATAAGTTAACCCATCTCATTTACGCTAATGACATTATTGTTTTCACTAAAGCAAGTATTCAAAATGCAAGTGCTATTAGTGATGTTTTTCAAAACATGAAGAAGGTTACCGGTTTGGAACTTAGTTGTGAGAAGTCTAATGTTTTCTTTGGCAAAGGGGTTGCAAATAGTTCCGAAATAAGCAATATCTTAAACATTCAACAAGCGGAACTTCCAATCAGGTATCTGGGCATCCCCTTGTCTAGTTCAAATCTGATAGATAGGGATTGTTCATTACTCATTGAAAAAATCAAGCTAAGAATTGTAGGATGGGAAACTAGAATGCTAAGTTTAGCTGGAAGACTTGAACTTATCAAGTCAACCATATATCCCATCATTCAATTCTGGATGCAATGTTTCTGCCTCCCTAAATCTACGGTATGTAAAATTAAGCATATGATTCTCAATTTCTTATGGAAAAGTCGTAGCAGCAAGATCCCCTGGGAAGTTCTATGTAAACAAAAAGAAGAAGGAGGAATGGGACTGAGAAACTTAGAGGAGTTGAACCGAGCGTTATACATAAAACTGATTTGGAAAATAATAAATGCAGAAGGTACATGGGCGGATCTGATTCATCGCAAATACATAGGTAGCAAAAGCTTTTGGGAAATCAATCAGAGAAAGGATGACTCGGGAGTGTGGAAATTTATATTAATGAATAGACATGAAGCCTTGAAGTGTCTTTCTCTAAATATATCGGATGGAAAAACAACTTCTCTTTGGTATGACCCATGGCTGAACGGAAGCACTATTTTGGAACGCATTGGTTTAGACACAGCTTTTAGAACGGGTACGGAATCTATGACCCTTAACAAAATTGTTAAAAATGGTGAATGGAAGTGGGATGCGTACAGTTTTCTGTATCAAATTCATGAGGAAATCGAAGGTGTCAGGATTCATAAAAATAGAGAAAGGGATTATTGGACATGGAAGTGTTCCAAGGATGGTCAATTCCAGTTCAAAAAAGTTTGGAATTCGGTTAGATCCAGTTATGATTTGAAAAGCTGGTCGTATATGGTTTGGAATAAAATTCATGTTCCAAAAATGGCGGTATGCCTTTTTAAAGCCATACATGACTACTTGCTAACGAAGGAGAAGTTACTTCAGAAATAAATTATAGTGGACCCTACTTGTATCTTTTGTAAAAATCACATTGAAAATACAGATCATCTATTTTTTCAATGTAATTTTACAAGAAAAATTTGGCTCTGGAGTTGTAAAATTTTTTTTATTTCTCCGGAAAAAATGTTCTCATTATCATTGAAGGAAGATTTGGAAAAAATCGTTTCTCTAACTAAAGTTAAAAACCTTAGTTCAGATTTGTTTCAACTTTCAATCTCAGTTTGCATTTTGCACATATGGAAAGAAAGAAACGACAGAGTCTTTCATGATAACTACACTAAGACTTCGCAAATATGTTTCAAAATACATCAGACTATGAACATCAGAATGGTGAAATCAAAACATTTCGGGAATATTAACGGCTCAAATAACATAATTGCAAAGAAGTGGGGATTTACCACCCAACGCTGAATTGGGGTTATATCGGCTAGATCATTCGCTCTGTTCCCTCCTTCTGCAGGTTCTCTGTTTTCCTGTATCTGACAGTAAGGTAATAGAATGCAGAAATAGTCGCTGTCTGACACCCCAATGTTTTCCATCATTGCTCCTACAAGAATCAAATAGAATTTGGCTTTGCACAAACAAATAACAGAAAGTAATCAAGGGAGTTTAAAAACTTAGCTTCAGAGGACTCTTTCTCCTTCGTAAAGTACTTATTCTTCCTCAGATCGGGTCAAACTGCGGAACTAGGCACTGTAAAACATTAAAAGGATTAGAGACCTCATTAAAGCTTAAAGATTGTTACTTTATGGTAGATGAAGTCTTATCTTTCTTAGGTCTACTAGCTACAAGGGAAGTGGTTGCAGGACTTTGCTGATTCCAACTAACAATACAACCTCGGGTCCTGTCTTCAAACCTTGCAACCTAGGGTTACAGACACAGCAAAAGATAATCAGTCTCTTCCTTAACTAAAGTAGTAAAACTTATGGTTTTGACATACTTATCTTTTGTAGTCTTTCCTTGATAACGACCCGATTCATGTCAGAAAAGCTTCCTAACTTGATTTAGTGTTAGATTTGAACAAGTAGCAGTTGTCGCAGTGATTTTTTCGCCATTTTCCTCTCGCCGCCATTATTTCTTAAGCTCCGAGAGTAGTAAATGAAGACTATAGTAAACTGAAGGGTTTCCTTATTTACCGGTTCTACTTGCTTCGAAGATTCTGGATTTCGGGTTTTGGGTCATGTTTAATTTAAGTTAGTTTGAGCTGAGATTCTTAGGCCCGAAAGTTTTTTATTAGTTGTTTTGAATTAATTTTGTATGTAAAGGATTTCTTTTCCTTTTGTAATTGTAATCAATCTTGATTTATTATAGAAATTTGAACCCTTTTTCAAAAAAAAAAAAAAAACTAAACATATGATCTATATAATAACAGAGAGTATCCAATAGAAATCACAAACACGCTATAGTCACAGCATGTTTCATTCAAATCTGCATTCAACAACATTTGATCACAGAGATTTAAATCAAGCAACTTATTTATAATTTAATCTTTCAGGAAACAAAAATGTTACTCACCTTAATTGGATTGGCAGAGCAGTTGAATTTGAAAAAGACCAGGTGCTTCAAAACTGGAAATATGCATTTCTTCTATTTTTGATTAAAACTTGGGTGCTTTCTTCTTTAGTTTTGAAAAATGCAGTTTGCTCCCTTAAATTTTGAGACTGCATGCATGATGCTTGATTCCCAATTTTAAGAAATGCAGGTTTATGAACAGTTTTGCCTTAAAATCCAAATTCTAAAGAAAATGTGGGTTCCAGATTTGCTTTCTGATCTTACAACTGCATGCATGATATTCTATTGCATGTTTGGTTCAATTTTGAAAATGGTTTTGCCTATTTTGATTTCTGAATTTGTTTTCAAAGAAAGTGTTTCAGATTTTAGTTTTGACGTGATTTGTTCTAATTTTTCATCTTAGCTTTAGATTTAGGAAATAGAAAAGAGATGGGTTAAGGAAATAAAAGATTTTTATATAAACTGAAATTAAACTTTATTAAACAAATAAATAAAAGAAAACCAAATTTAAATGACACTTGTCCCTACATTCTAACCTTTGTCATATTAGTATGTTAATTACTTAACACATGTTCTTTTAAATTTGTAAAAAATTTACATTTGTCACCAATGTTAGTTAATTATAATTAAGTGTTAATTAGTTATTTAGTTAGATGTTTAATATAAGATATGTTTAGTTAATGAGTTAAAATGCATTTATTTACATGTATATAGATTTTAAAATAAAATAAATCAAACTATACTTATAAAATTAAACTTATACAAATATTTCAAAATCAAGATAAATTAAAAACATTTATATTTTAAATTTTAAAAACTTTGAATTCAAGTTTCAAAATAAATTTTGAAATCTGGTTTATTTACAAATATAACTACACAATTTAAATTTTTGAAGAACAATTATTTTTATTAAAAATTTATTTGTTAAAACAATGCATTATTATATTTTTAGAAATAACAATATTTAATAACCATAAATAACTACTAAAAGAAATTGTCTTCTTATTAATAAATTATTTATTTCATCACATTATATTTAAAAGAAACTCAAAATAATCTCATTGTTATTTATTTAAATTTTAAACTTGAGTTAAAATATTTTAAATCGGTTCAATATTTATCTCATGTATTTAAAACCAAATTTATTTATTAAATAGCTTTTAAAAAGTTTAACTTTCAAATAAAATCATAATTTCCAATTTTACTAAAGATATAAATTTTATAGAAAACATAATTCATTTAAAACAATACCTATTTACAATATATACAATATTCTATATATATTATAAATATAAAACAAATATTAGATTTTTAAAAAGATAAAATATATCAATTAACTATTTATTTTATTGAATTATTAAATTAATTCAAATCTTATTACAAGGATTATCAAATCAATTTAATTTTTATTTCAGATTATTAAATTGATATTGCTTTCAAATTCCGGGTCAACACATTCCTCCCCCCTTAAAAGAATTTCGTCCCCGAAATTTAAAACAAAGGTAATTTAATAATCTATTTAAAGAATTAATTTTAAAACACAAGCATGTACCAATGATATGCTAACAACCATAGTAATCAATTCACCCAATCAAACAAATCTAATTATCCAGAAAAATTCTGGATAATACTTTTACGAGTTTCCCCGGTAAAAATATCGGGATACTCGCTTTATAAATTCCAAACAATCAATACAATTAAACTACAGAGCTCCTATTCATCTATATTTACAGAACTAGATAACATATCAGACTACAAACGAGTCTGATTCAACAACCAAACCTCTAAAACTACTGGTTCCAAAACCAGAGATAGACCATACACGTACTCCCTCAGAGATACGTGAAACCCATTGAATTCCAGTTATCCTAACTGACAATTCAATCCTGAAAACCAAATACCAATCCAACCGAAGCACAGAAAAAAGATCCAAACATCACTAAGCTAGCTTTTCTAATCTTACCAAAACTTATAGCTCCTGAATCAGAGAAAACTCCAAAAATAACGAAGTCTCCAACTTCGAATTCCAAAATTCTCTATCCCTTATCCACAAAAGTCTTCAGAAAATCCTGGGCTGCCAACATCCAAACTGATCAGCTCAACCCTTGCTAATTCCTCTAGAAACAAGCATAACCAAAAACAACCGATCACAATGATCTCCTCAAGATCAATCCAACCTAAAACACAATTCTACTCCATAAACAGCAGAAAAATACAAACTTCTCCTGATCCGGAAAAGATAATCAGAAACACATCCAAACTGCTTCCGTTGCATAACTCTGATCCGAAGTAGATAAGAAAATGCTGACGAAGAACAAGAGCACACACTGGACATCACTTCCCAGAAATATGGTTCTATAGATCCATAAAAGAAAACTCAGAAATTCCTCCGAGCACTGAGTTACATCATCAAATTCCATCTCTAGGAATCATTCTTCAGCTAAACAGAACCACCGGTTCCACTCCTGGAATGTCAGTCGATAAGAAAACTCAATCTCCCGATGCTGACAAACCTTTGTCTTCTCAGAAGACATCCAGAAAATCTCCAACCATCTAAAAGAACACTCAAACAATCGCAAGTCACTTTTGCGATCAACCCAGATAAATTTCCAAATAAAACTGTTCTCTCTTTACCAAACAGAACAACTTTCATTGGTCTAGTCAATTCATTGAAGAGACGGATTCACTCATCAGCTTCTGAACTCCCTCTTCAGAAGAACTTCTCAGCTAAGACCTCCCTGTCATCTCACAGAACACTCCGAGCTGCACTGCTGACACCCAAGGCCAAAACTTCCTAATCCAAAGTTCTTCGAGAAACTCGGACTTCAAAGCAAACAGAAAACACCACAACATCCTGCTGAATCCAGCTACGACTTCGGGACAGTCACACTTCCCAAACTTGTTCCAAAGAAAACATCTTCGGAAACAATCCATAGTCACTGCATCTCATTACGCGGTTACAACTTCCTGAGGTATCAAAATACCATCACTTGCTCCAGCTCAACCGAACAGATCCAAACCCTACTCACCAAACTCTGTTCTTCAAAGATGTCTCTGAACCTTAACAGGTTTTCTTCAGAGATCGATGAAATACTTCAACACAAGAAAACTTATTCGAGATGGTATTAGGTCTACAGTCTCGACACATACACTTCCAGCCTCAAACGTCAGACTCCAACCAATGGTAGTAATCATGTTACACACACTACTACCTTATCTACCTTTATAACCTATATTGGAAAACCTGAACAGGTAACCCAACAGATAGGTAGAAATAGATAAATATATATAAATATATATAAAATTACAAATACGCTCTCTCAAGAAAGACACCACTCCAGAGCCTAGGTATTCACTCAACCTAATGCTCTGATACCAACTGTAGCGACCCAACTTCCAAACACCAGGAAATTGCATCGCCAATAAGAAAGAAAGGGATAGAAAAGAGGAAGAAAGAGAAGAAGAAGAAACAACACATCAGAATCTAAACAGCGGAACGAATAAATTATATTAATAACATTAAATATTACATAGTTTACAGCCACTATCAGAGTACACAGATATACAACACATACTAGACAGTTATAAACACCTGTCTAGTATGTACAAACATAATACAACTCAGAGACAACACAGAACACACAGCGGAATACTAATATCTAACGCTGAAGCCTCCTGCTCCATTGCTCCTCCAATATTCGTCAAAGCTAACCTGAATCCCAAGGCTACTCGTAAAAATTTGAGTACCCAAGAGTTTATGGAAAACAAAAATAAACTCCAGGTCAGACATGGGTCTGGTGTGAGTAACAGGTTAAAGTTGCTTAATTTTCAAAATCCTTTTGAAAAGAAAGGTATCACGTAAGACTTTCCACACATAAACATGGAAAAGTTTTTACCTTACGCTAACCAAAACATTTGATAGGAAATCCAGTGATATTATAATAGGTCTAGGGTTTTCAAGTAAATATGAAATAGCCGAAATTGTTACATTCATTAAATTCCAGCTACTAGCCACAAAAGTGGGTAATACAATCAAAACCGTTGGCACTTATTGGATTTTGGATTCCATACAATGGCAGGGCTACTGGGGTACCGCCCGTCACAGTACGTGGCCTAGATCAACGTACCGAGGAGTACTCCCACTCCCCTGCAACACAAGACCGGACCCATTCCTTACTGAATAGTTCCGAACAAGATAACCCCGCAGTTGGTGCGCACTATCAACTGCCCACTAAGCCGAATAAAAACAGACCTCTAGACAGGGATCAATCTTGCTCTCCAGTGGGTGCTACCCACGAAGCCATGCTGCACCTCCCCTGTTTTAGCCATTCCCGGTTGATGAGTCTTGAGGCTACGATTACCTTTAGAGGACACGTTATCTTAGAATGCTCATCGTCCACCTGACGATGTTCTGAAAGCATTCAATCCATACAAGTTCGTTCCGGGTTCGAACGAAACCGAAGGCATTATCTCATTACACTCGTTTTGGAATCACCCTCAGAGTTAATGACGATAACCCTTGCACTCTGAATCTCCATCTCGAACCTATAAGTACTATTCCGTCAAACTCATTACTGAATCACCCACAGAGTTATACTGACGTATAGCCCTTACACCTCGAGTCTTCACTCTTCACATAAGATTCACGTCCTATCGTTAATTTGGATAGATGTGGTTTTCGGATATCCAATTATGGAAACCCGATCCCGGTCTCATCGAAATCCAAAGCGTGTCTTTTAGGTCCAAGTTGTTTTAAAGTTTAAAACAAATTCAATTATATTATCTATATACACACAGATAGATAATTCATAGTCACAACAGATAATTATCATTTTCATAACCACAGATAATCCATATTTATCATTATCAAAAGATAATCCGTATCAATATCACAATGCAACCAATGCGTCCATATCAGTCAACATTACTATTCTCATCTCTGAGATTCAAACCATTCAAGGTAACCAATATCAACCATCTATAAGCAATGACTCAAAATCATACCATCTATAATTAATTTAAAATGAATTAAATTAATTACACCATCTTTAATTAATTTAAAATGAGTTAAATTAATTACTTGCACAATATAAATCTTGCTTACATTATCATTAATTAATTACAAATTAATTAATTAATTAACCTCTAATTTATCATCTTAATTAATCAATCTTGATTAATTACACTTTAATTAATTTCACAAAATTAATTACCTAAACTAAATATAGTAATTAACATTCAATTACTTCATTAATTAATTAACTATAATTAATTACATTTAACCTCAATTAATTACAATTAATTAATTAACCTTAATTACTTATTATTGACTAATTAATCTTAATTAATCAACCTTAATTACATCATTAATTATTAATTAATAATCCTTAATTATATTTAATTAATTACTCTATTAAATTAATTACATTTCAGTAATTAATCTCATTTAATCCATAATTATTAATCACCTTTGATTAATCTCAATCTGTAATTAACTACCTTTAATTACTTATCAAATTAATTATTCCTTAATTAATTTCTGAATTAATTCCTTGATTAATTATACAAAATATTTTAACCTAAATTATTTTCAAAACTCCATCATATTCCACTAATTTCATACAGTAATTATTTCTAATTACTTTACTGAGTAATCCCATTAATTACATCAAGTCATTACTATCAAATCCCATGTTTAAAATTAATTAAACTAAATTAATTAATTTAAACCAAACTCAATAAACTCCATTAATTACATTAAGTAATTAATGTCATAATTACTTCCATTTAAGTAATTAGACTTAAATAAATTTTATAATTTATTATCATTAATTAATCAATCTAATTAATTATTAAAATTTAATTATATTAATTAATTATCCAATAAACCTTAGTTAATGACCATCATTAACTATTATTTATTCCTTAATTATTTCTTAATTATCTCTAATTTAAATTAATCCAAATTATCAATTAAATAAATTAAATAAATAAGTTACTTCTTCGTTATCTTACTTATTTAATTATTTTAATATCTTAATAAATTTTAAGATAAACCATTCCTTACTAATAGTTATATAAATATCAAAGTGTACAAGAATATTACAATTTAAAATTTAAATTCAAATTCCATTTTTGAATCTAAAATTCAAAAATGATATTTATTAAAGCATTATCAAATTTTAAATTCCATTTATTCTTCCTAAAGTAAATGTAAATAACATTTATTACTTATAATAAAACTTATATAAGATAAGTCTTTAACTAATCTGCTTAATTCATTTGAAATTTAGTTTAAAGTACAGTACCCTTTTAAATTTAAGTTAAAAATCACTTAACTTTCTTTTATAAACTCTTTATCAAGACTTCATTCATAAAGAAAATCAAATTTAAAAATTTGATTGGAAACAATTTATTTCTAATAAATAATTTAAATTTGAACTTGTTTGAAAATATTCAAATTCAAAAATTTATTCAAATATCTAGATTTAAATTCAATACATTTTAACAATTCTTTATTTAAATCATTTTGAATTTAAGCTTGAAATAACTTTTGATTTGAACCTTAATTTTAAAACTCCTTTATTCAAAATTCAAATTCTAATTTAAAAAGCAACTGAAAATTCAAACCCTTAAAAAAACTGAACTTAAATTTGAAATCCAAATTACTATTTAAAATTTTGTTTCAGGTTCAAAATGAAAATTTTAAATTTTCAGAAACTGCCAGGTTTCTTTTTTTTTTTATATTTTTTTTCTTTTTTTTATACTAAAAACCCTCTTTTAAAAATTTAAAGCTTATCAGATTTCATACCTTATTAAAACTAAATTTCATTCTGCAGATTTGAATTTTTTTAAATCTTATCAACACAACTTGTTCATTTTAAATTTGATTTTCATTTAAACCTGCAGACAGTTTTCAAGAAAACTGTAATGTTAAAAATTACCAGAGCGAACCTTAATATGCTTCGAGTCATCTAACCAAAACCTTCGGGCAAAACATAGAAATACCCGAGTTATATCCGAGCTCAAAACTCCACTATACCCAGAAACATCAGACCAAAAAGTTTTGCACTGTGCACGTGCACCGTGCCTCCGGCCATCAATCTCCTTCTCCGGTGAACTCCAACCATCATCAACCATTCCCTAAGTCCAATGCTATAATCTCCTCGCACCTGTTCAACTCGAACTTTGAATTCGAGTTGTATTTCCAAACCTGGAAACAGGAAGGAAGAAACTCACCAAAACCTGACAATCCTTCATCCTCCACCTTCAGACCACCGGCATGCCTGCGATTCCGGCTACAAGTCCATCCACCAACCTACTATCATATCCCAAAAATTCAAACAACTCGATCGCTTCTACAAGAAACACTGACTAAATCAAACTACTAACTTAAACTAGGGCTTCAGACAAGAAAAGCCACACCGCTGAAACCACGATGAAGTTCATTACCATCCAGCATTTTTACAAGCTTCATTGGTCAATCTTCCCTCTACTAGAAGAATCCCGACCCTCTCAACCCCATAGATCACCAGAAATCACTACATTTCCCTTTTCTGTTCTACAGAAAACTGCGCCCTAACCTCTTAAATAAAAATCCTAATATTTGTTCTAAAAATCATATTTTGATCTTAATATTTAATTCATAATACTGAATTTACAAATTATTCAGTTTGAATTTTCACATATTTTAACTTGATTAATCAAACTCTGGTTTACAGACATGTTTACAAGTTATTCTAACTTAACTAAAATTTCAAACTAAAGCTCATCATAACAAATAAGGTTGATTTTTATCTAAGTTGAATCAGAGGCACAAATCTATAGATTTTGATTTTAAAATAATAAAAAAAAACTGAACATATGATCTATATAATAACAGAGAGTATCCAATAGAAATCACAAACACACTATAGTCACAGCATGTTGCATTCAAATATGCATTCAACAACATTTGATCACAGAGATTTAAATCAAGCAACTTATTTACAATTTAATCTTTCAGGAAACAAAAATGTTACTCACCTTAATTGGATTGGCAGAGAAGTTGAATTTGAAAAAGACCAGGTGCTTCAAAACTGGAAATATGCAGTTCTTCTATTTTTGATTAAAATTTGAGTGCTTTCTTCTTTAGTTTTGAAAAATGCAGTTTGCTCCCTTAAATTTTGAGACTGCATGCATGATGCTTGATTCCCAATTTTAAGAAATGCAGGTTTAAGAACAGTTTTGCCTTAAAATCCAGATTCTAAAGAAAATGTGGGTTCCAGATTTGCTTCCTGATCTTACAACTGCATGCATCCTATTCTATTGCATGTTTGATTCAATTTTGAAAATGGTTTTGCCTATTCTGATTTCTGAATTTGTTTTCAAAGAAAGTGTTTCAGATTTTAGTTTTGAGGTGATTTGTTTTAATTTTTCATCTTAGCTTTAGATTTAGGAAATAGAAAAGAGATGGGTTAAGGAAATAAAAGAGCTTTATAAAACTTAAATTAAACTTTATTAAACAAATAAATAAAAGAAATCCAAATTTAAATGACACTTGCCCCTACATTCTAACATTTGTCATATTAGTATGTTAATTACTTAACACATGTTCTTTTAAATTTGTAAAAGGTTTACATTTGTCACCAATGTTAGTTAATTATAATTAAGTGTTAATTAGTTATTTAGTTAGATGTTTAATATAAGATATGTTTAGTTAATGAGTTAACATGCATTTATTTACATGTATATAGATTTTAAAATAAAATAAATCAAACTATATTTATAAAATTAAACTTATAAATCAAGATAAATTTAAAACACTTATACTTTAAATTTTAAAAACTTTGAAAATAAATTTTGAAATCTAGTTTATTTACAAATATAACTACACAATTTAAATTTTTGAAGAACAATTATTTTTATTAAAAATTTATTTGTTAAAACAATGCATTATTATATTTTTAGAAATAACAATATTTAATAACCATAAATAACTATTAAAAGAAATTGTCTTCTTATTAATAAATTATTTATTTTATCACATTATATTTAAAAGAAACTCAAAATAATCTCATTGTTATTTATTTAAATTTTAAACTTGAGTTAAAATATTTTAAATCAGTTCAATATTTATCTCATGTATTTAAAACCATATTTATTTATTAAATAGCTTTTAAAAAGTTTAACTTTTAAATAAAATCATAATTTCCAATTTTACTAAAGATATAAATTTTATAGAAAACAAGATTCATTTAAAACAATACCTATTTACAATATATACAATATTCTATATATATTATAAATATAAAACAAGTATTAGATTTTTAAAAAGATAAAATCTATCAATTAACTATTTATTTTATTGAATTATTAAATTAATTCAAATCTTATTACGAAGATTATCAAATCAATTTAATTTTTATTTCAGATTATTAAATTGATATTGCTTTCAAATTCCGGGTCATCACACATGCATATTAGGCGCAGTAGAGATGAAATTCCAACTTACACTTATTCTAATTCTTGTGTGCACGAAAATAAGTGCCAGGTCATACAAATCAAGCTATTAAAGAGAAAGGAAATCAATTTGTCATATAAATATTACTTTGATTTTGACTTGTCTGTATATACTCATGACTTTGCCAAGGAATAGTTAGTGTCATTTTATTATGCGTACAACTGTCTGGTGCTTGCGTTTGTAAACTCTCATTTGTGGAGTTTTGAGTTGGTCTTCCATCATTTTTATGGTGCATGCGCACAAATAATAGTGTCCGGGTTGCTAAAGACTTGTATTTGAATGAAGTTTCCATGCATCTTTTTTTTTCTTTTCATTTTTTTCCTTGCACATGCAAACTACGCATGAGTTTATGCCAAGTCGTTTTCTAGCGCATGCGTGTAAATATGGGATTAAATTGAGTAGAGTTTTTTTTATAAAAAAAAGCAGGTCCATTTCAATTATAATGTGTATAGTGCACGTGCAAGTTGTAAATATAACTGTAAATGTAAATAAGTGCAAATGCTAGTGTAAAGGTGGTGCAGGTTGTAAATGCTGGAGTAAGTGAAAATGTAAGTGCATTCAGTTTTTATACTTGACCGGAGCACTCTGGTTATACTCTTTAGCGTGTGTGTTTGGAGGTAGTTTAATGGGTTGGTGAAATTTTTTAGCAAGAGCAAGTCCATGGCATTTTACGTGGTTTAGATGTGAACTTGAACTATGTCATGCATGCATGAGAAATTTGAGGAACCTAGGCCGTGTTAAGTAAGTGGGCAGGGAAAATTTTGGGTCACCATACTTTATATATTATGAGCGTATAGGGTATCTTACAATTGCGTGTACGTTATTTTGTACAATATGGGACATGTGAAAAAAAAGAAACCAGTGTTAAAGTCATAGAATTTCATTCCTTCACTTTCAAGTGCCACATCTGTAATATACTAATTTGTAGTGAAATGTTTGTTGAATATAAGGGTGCAGCCCACTATTTAATTTTTGTTGAACCGGTGTTTACGTTTTAAAACGTATTTTGCTCTGTTATTTTTACAATGAAAGTTTTACACCAGTGCTATAATTTTGAAGCGCGGTGTTATGGTGACATTTTGGATGAATGAAAATTCTCTATTATTTTAACGTCGGTAACCGTTAATTTAAAGTGACTTTTCAAGCGGTTAGCCCGCAGCACTGATTTGGTATCCATTTTAATGGTGTTTTGTGAAGCGCAATTTCCTTGTCGAAATTGCTACAGATGTTGCGGTTTTAATCACGTGTTTTAAAAATCGTTTTAAAATAAAATTGTTTCCAAAAAATTTACAGTTTGCGCTTTCAAAAGAATGAGGAAACGATTTAAACGATTCAACAAAACTGAGGACTATGAACCCTTACTTTTACTGATTCGGTTAATTCCAAACTTGTCCGTTTGGGAACGTAAAATGTTATTTATATAAAATACACAATTTTGCACTTTCAAGGAAACGATGAAGTTATTTAAACGATTTAGCAAAAGTGCGGAGTATGGAACCATACTTTTACTACTTCGGTTAATTCCGAACTCTTTAATTGAAATATTTGCTGTTTGATGATTCTGATGATTTTGTTGGGCTTTCGAGCCACTCTACTGGACCTTCGGGTCATCCGATGGACCTTCGGGTTAATTACTAGTACTAGACCTCCGGATCACTCTGCGGACCTTCCGGTCATCTGATGGGCGCCAAAATTTATAGTACTTGGTAGGCTTCGGCCATCTGAGAAGCACATGCGGCGTAGCTAAAACTCGCCATCTGCCGGGGATCGATCCACTTTTATGCTGATTTTTCTAGTTATCTTATTTTGATTTCTAGATTTTGCGACTAATGATTTTCTAATTATCTATTTTGATTTCTAGATTTTGTGAACTGCCGTTGTAAATTCAATTGTGAATTTGAAAGTTGATTTTGATGGAGTTTGATGTGATTTCTTCATTTAAACTATGTATATTTCTTATATTAAATAGTCTCATTCGAGACCATTATTATTCTCCTTGATGTTGTTTATGATGCTTTCACTTCTAAGAATAAATTATACTGATCCGTTTATTATTTTCTTTTAAATAACACTCGGGACAGACCAAGTCATTTCAGGATAGTCTCTATCTCTGATTCTGTAGCAGCTTCGGCTTTTGGAATTTTGCATCATCTTTTGTCTAGCCTCCGAGGAGTTCTTTTGGTTATTTGATTCTCGTCTTATGTATGTTGATGTATATGGTTATATACATTTGGTTCTTGTGAACTATCGATTGTTGTAGCATGTATTCCAGACTTGTCTTGCGCTATATATCAGATATTTCTGTTCTGATGTGATTATACTATCAGTGTTGTTGTTATTATGAATTTTTCTAGATTTTTCTTTAGTCACTGTAGTTTCGTTTTAGATTTGGATTGAGTTTATATCTTTGGGAGTAATTTTCACAACTCCTATCTATGTAATCAATACTCGTCTAAGGCATAACTTATGGATGGTTGCTTCTAACAAGCCTTATTCTTCGCAACAGCAGACGTTATTCCTTATAATAACCTTTGTTATTGTGAGCATAGAGGTGGGGCGTCACAGGTTTCAATTCAAATTCTCATTAAAAACGATTTTAATTTATATGGATTTCAAATTAATGTTTGAACTATAAATTTAAACCACTTCAAATTCAATAGGTTTCAAAGTTTAAATATTGAAATGTTTAAAATAACTTCATTTTGATAATTATATTTCATTGTTCAACTAATAGATTTTAACTTATACAATTCATTTAGACCAATTTCAATTTCAACATTTTAAAAGCTTGGATTTTGAAAATAATTCAGTTCATATAAATATAATTTTATTTCATTTAAAATAATATCATTTAACCGGATTCAATAATTAAGGAATTAAAATTCATTTAATGTAACAAATCCGGTGTCTATATATAATTTTCTACCCAATGGTCAAGTGATACAGATACATATCATTTAAATTGGTAATAAATTTAAATTTTTGGATATATATCATTTCAACCCGTATGCCGAATCACAATTTTCCATATCCATAAAGTCGCTCTAGTTTATCAGGTCCATCCATAATGATTTTTCTCTAATCTATAAGATTATTCGAGTATGTATCATTTCAACCCATGGTGATTTTTCTAACAATAACTAAGGGAACTTGTAGCGTGATAGCAACATATGAAATAAACATAACATCAAATCATCCAAAATGTTAACAATTAAGCATCAATTTCAATCGTCATTCAAGTGAACTAATAAATCTCAACAATTAACAGATTATCATTATCAGGTATTTGACTAAAAAATTAAATATTTAATATAAATTCAAATGGCAATTTAATTAAATATAGATTTAAATTAAATTTAAATGATAATTTAAAATACCAAATAATAATCAATAAATTTCTAATCACATCGTAAATTTAATTTAACAAACATAAGATGGTTTAGTATTCGTAAGTGGGTAAAATCACCTACCTTCGATTTTTCATCAATTTAAAAATCCAATTAAGGCCCAAAATCCAATGGTCTCAGAATTGAGCAACACTAGCTATCTATTGTTCGAAATTTCGATACAATTGCAATGGAGGAAACAGCATCAAAATCTGAGCTCGTAAGAAAAAGTTATGCGTGCTAAAATGTGGCAAAATTTAAATTAAAATATAAAACAAATAGGGGTAATATAGTCATTTACATCACAAGAACCCTAACACTAACGCAATCGACATAGTAACCTCATGCAAACCCAATAGCCACCGCTTGAGATCAACTAAATGTCGTGTATACAGGCCACGCCACCACGATCCAACCTTGACGTTGCAACGCTTGTGCTTGGCCACCCCATTACTGCCATCGCGATCAACTTTGTCGCCCCTAGAGCACTATGCTACCCCTGGTGTTTGAGCACCGATTATGGCAAATTGAGGCGTCTATGAGATGAACCAACTGTATGGATCGAAAGACCTGATCGTCCTCTACGCAGCAACACCTCCCGATCGTCGATCAGACGATGATCCACCGTTGAAAAGCAAACCCAAAATATGGACGACCGAGGCTTCTTCATCACATCCTTGCCAAATAATGCACAAAATTGAAAAATGAATTGCATCAGTAGAATGCACTCATCGAGATCTTTCCAATGATATAATTTTTTTTATGGTTTTGAGGATTTTTATTTTTTGATTTGATCTTTGATTTGAAATTTGAATTTTCTGCCATTGCGAAAGAGGAAATGTGAAAGAACTGTACATACAGGCAGTAGAAAATAAAAACTGTTAGGGTTTATAACAACTTTTATATAGGCAGAGCTGAAATAGAATTGGATGGATAGATAAATTTAGGTCAAAACGATAACAACGACCCGAAAAGCGCATTTCGTTCTCAAAAAAAGTAGGTCGTTCTATTTATCAAAATAAAGGTTTTCGATATTTTTAAACTCAATGGAATTAGTTTCAAACCCTAATTCCATTGTATACAAAAGTTAACTTTCAAAGTCAAATTATATTCATCTAAGTTCTATTAATTGGTTTCTGCATGTTTCGAGCTCGCACGATTGGGTCAAAATGATAACAATGACCCGAAAAGCCCATTCACTCTCGAAAAGAAAGTAGGTCATTCTACATATTTCAATATAGCTTTTTGATATTTCAAACTCAATCGAACTAGTTTCAAACCCTAATTCCATTGTATATAGAAGTTAGCTTTCAAAATCAAATTAAATTTTAAGTTATATAAAATGAATTCTGCGCGTTTCGAACTCGCACGTTCAAACGGTAAATCCAATTACTATGAAACTTGAAATCCTGTACTAATTCAGTGATACAGATCTGATGAAGCTACTTTCGTCGTTATTTGAGATAGTGGCCAAAATGGCTAATTTTCACGTTATTTAAATAAATTATTATTATTAAATTTATTTAATCACCTTTCAATTCAAATTAAAAGTTAAATTTTTTATCATTCTTTATTATATAGAAATTTATAATCTTTTGAAATAAATTTTCCATGTTAAATCCAATACTTAAACATTACATTCATTTAAGAGTTCAATTGCAATTGTAATAAAATTCTAATTAATTATATTTTAATTTCATCTAAATTCTTTTATTTCAATTTACACTCTTATTATTGAATCTACTATTACCTTATGATAATTTAATTAACTTAATTCCTTATTTACAATTATATTTCATCTAAATTCTTTTATTTCAATTTACACTCTTATTATTATTATTATTACCTTTTATTATATTTTAATCACCAATTTAATTCCTTATTTACAATTATAACCAAATTAACTTTGAATTATTTCTATTGATTGAAATTAAATTAAAATAATTATAAAAACATTCAAACAACATTATTAAATCATCTTCTAATTGTTTTCTCATAAAAATCATAAATTTTAATTTCTCACAATATTAAATTTCAAAACCTTATTTAATTTAATATTTTTAATTATCAAAATACGAGTCGTTACAAATCTCCTCATCAAAAATGTATCACTTTGGATTTATTGAATTTGGTAATGATCAAAATTCTAATTTCACCCACATTCAACTTTATAGTCCAAACACAAAGTCCTTGATTCAATAACAACGATTATTACTAAGCGAAATGCTATGGCCAGAGACTTTGACTTTGAGTTGACTTCAGTTAACTGTGATACTAACCTTACGAAACTAAGGAGATGAATCCTCTCTTAAATAGTGTTCCACTTCCAATGCTACCGCTCGACCCAACTATAGCCGTTCGATGGATGTCGTGCCACGATTTAACTATAATCAAAGCGGAGCTTCCACGTTGAAGATAAACAACATTCTCAAGTCGAGAGAACTGTGTAAATTAGTCACAGTGATATTCTTCGCTTAACCTTTATTATATTAACCAATAGAAAACTATCGAGTGACTCATTCCATAGTTACTCGATAACTATCTATAAGTAACCCCTTGGTGCCCCCCGTAGTCATAAGTAATATGCTCCAGCAGTCTTAAGTGATATGCTGCCCGACATTTGGAGAGCCCTACGTACTATAGTCTTAACGGATACATCAATATCCAGCCTCGATGTACCTTGATAGGAAGATTTAAAATGGTACATTTTATTCGTTGTGATAAATTACTCACGGTTACAACACTTTGTAACTACTACCAAAAAAATACCATTTGTGAATTTTCTATTAAATACAATTTTAATTAAACTGATTAATTAATATAACCACATTATACCAAGTATATAATGGAAAGAAAATACCTTTATTTCGAAAAAGATTGGTCAACGAGTTAAATATATGTAACAAATTACATAATTGCCCCTAGGGCATGCCGCTAACTCTATCATTATCCCATTTACACTTGAGGTCAATTATGGAATCTTATTCCAACTTCTCCAATTGGCTTTCTCAAAACCAATTAGGTCAGTCCTATTGTGAATGGGTATGCTATTATGTTTTAATTATCTACTCTGTCAATCAACTCTCTCCGACAGTGATAAATTGTTTTATCATTTGGAACAATTTGGAGTATGTTTCTCGACTTCTTCTGAGCTCTAAGTTCTATTACAAAACATACCGCGACATTGTTATCATATAACAATGTTATAAGATTCTCGACATTTGGAATCAGCTCAGTTATAAATTTGTGCACTTATATTTTTGTATACATTTTTTTTTGCAAAAAAATTCAAGATGATGTACTTAGCCTTTTCATTGAATCAGCCATGGTCTTTCATTTAGAACATTTCCAACTTAAAGATTCTTAACTTGAATTTATTATTGATAGGATATATTTAATATCATTTATGAAGTTTGAGTCTAAACACTTCCTAATAAGGATTTTTTGTTTCTATAAACAATTCTCTAGTATTTCACAAATACACGAGAACACTTCAAACAATCATTTAGTGATATCGATTTGGATTTGGTATTTGCTTCATATACCAAATACATAAACAAATCACTTTACGTGGACAACATAACTTGTATGATAATTTCTATTGCTAACGTATAAGGAACTAATCTCACATGTTCCATATTAAACAATTTTAATAAGGTGTCTTTGCATATTGATTTGGGATATTCCTTATATCCTTTATAATAACTATAAACTCAACATTTATTAATCCAACATTGATTATTAAAACAGTTAAGGCTGATTTTATCACAAGTACATCGTTAAAATTAACAATGTATTGTTTACGTATAGTTTAGAAATATCACAGTACCCTTTAGCGTTCATTCTTATGAACACACGCTTTCTCTGCACTTTGATTGAAATTCAAATTATTTGATATTTCGAACAAAATACTTATTCAATCTTAATGCTTATAAAATGATATTTTCGTATCATTTCTTGGATCTTAACTAAAGACTCCTAAACTCAATATCGCTTCCACTGACTTTGTAACATTTTTGGTTAATATGTGTAAATAGTTTACTCTAAATCATTATTTATAATTTTGTATTTCAATACATATTTACCAAAACACGAGGACTTATCAAGCGATAATTTTATGAGTAAATTCGAATTGACTTGAACATGTTGAATATCGAATCTATTACGCTAGTTTCAACAATTGAAATTTGTGATACTATTCTTATCGACATTGCTCATAATTCCAACTGCATTAGCCTTACTCGCAAAGACATATCGAGGTCATTGTATAATATCCCTTCAGCTATGACCACCAAAATCAAAATTTTAATAGCATACTTGGAATTCTTTCGGATTTTCACATAATTCAATATAGAGTCGACACTCTCAATAGTTTAATTATACAATCTAGGATTATATATTTCTGATATTAGTAAGAAACTCATAGTTTCTCTTTAATGTGCAGAATACTTATTAGACATCCTAATGCTATGTGTTCGTTTAGGTTAGTTAATTTCATTTCATCTCATATAATCAATTCTATCCATGGCTCGTATCTACTTCCATTTTACTACCAATAATTCCTTAAAGAAATTTCTTCACAATGAAGTTGATATATCTTGAAATAATAATTGTTTCTTAGTGCAATAGAATAGGTATTCACAAACATTTTAAGAATTTCTTTATAAATGTCATCCAATTACAGTCTTTTAAAAATCCTTTTACGGAGATTCATACAAGATCCCTCATGAACAATTATACATGCAATCTTTCGACTAAAACAACCTGCCAATTCCTTAGCCTAGGATATGTTGAAGTTTCTTATAAACACTTATCTTGTAAAATATTACAAACTGTTACTCAGATGAAATAATATTAACCTTGCTACTGCCCTAAAGTACATTACCTTATAGAAAGAAACTAACTCAACTTCACTCACAATTAATCATACATTGTCCAACAGAGTTCGATTACTCAATATCGATGCATCATTATGTATCATATGGAGGAGTAATTTTGAGATTGAATCTTTACTCAGTTTAGATACTTTCGGAACATTTTCCAGTATACTCACTCACCAATCAAATCAAATCATTTATATCGGATGTTATTTTGTTTCATTCTTTTTTATATTCAATAAGTTTACCATAGACATACTACATGCGTATAAAATACACATGTCATGTCGAGGATAACTCATCAGCGAATATGATAAGGTGCATGGAACTGTTTTGGTATTTATAGAATTATAAACGCGTACGTCTATATGTATCAATCCAAAGAGTTCATGAACTCTTATGATACTCCCACTAAATGGGTGCATAGCACTTTAATGTTTGAGATATAATTAAAAGTATCATATGATTCAAAATCATACAATGAAATTATTTCTCAAAACTAGGGCTTGGTCTATAATTCCAAAAACAACCGTAAATGATGTTAGATGCTTTTGTAATTTCCATTGCATCACTTTTGTTATAAAAAATTACCACATTATAGTTTTATTTCATAAAGAATATTCATAATATTCGTATTGAAATATAGCTATATCTATGTGTTTTCAGTCGATACCGAAAAATAATCATTATTTCATAAATATTGTATAGGAAGTTTTACGAAAACAATTTTCATATTA
The DNA here is from genome assembly GCA_030765085.1 of Allium cepa. Taxonomy (NCBI): domain Eukaryota; kingdom Viridiplantae; phylum Streptophyta; class Magnoliopsida; order Asparagales; family Amaryllidaceae; genus Allium; species Allium cepa. Next base: position 375,145,506 of record CM060942.1, on the reverse strand, counting down.
TGATGTAATTAATAAGTGATATATGGCATGCTCTTATTCTTTTCACCATTACATAACAGTGCACTAAATTTCAAAGTCCATCATTCACTTAATACAATTTTTTTATTTCATATAGTGCAACTATTTATAGTGGAGAGTTCGTTGGTCAAATATCTTGAGCTCAAAGAAACAAATCTCATAGAAAACAATTTTCTATATGAAAATATATTTCGAAATAGAAATCATATTTCTTAGTCCAATATTAAGTATCAATTATTATCACAATTCTTGTTTCCAATGTTTCTCTATAACGTAGAAGTGACTATTCATTCTCTTTATCCCAACCATACCTCAAATTACATCTATTCTTATACATTCATTTTCCTTTCAAATAGTCAAACTATTTAAAAGAAAACCATGCTACAATATCATAAAAAAAACTCTTGAACAAGCCATTCGATTATCTTTAACATTTAAGGACATCCAATATGTTGCACCTTACGTAAACCGATCAAAATGACATTTTAGCAATCGAGTTCTTATGTCTATCTTGTAGTTTTCGGTCTTGTGTTACATTAACTCAATATGATCCTTTTCTAATCAAACAGATTGAATATTGATCTCGAACTATGGTTTATTTGGTTTTTCAGATGAACTAATTTCGTCCAAATATTGTACATTACAACCTTTGATCATTCACAATATAACATTTATATACAATTGTATATGGATCAAATATCCGTAGTCTTGTATTGCTTTTAGAGTTCGAAACTCATAAAATGCAATACATGGTCTTGACTAAGTAAATGCATAAGTGACCAAACCACAAATGTATTCGGTAGTTGTAAAATCAGGCACTTGCATGGGCGTCGAAACATTAATACGCTATAGGAATTTTGTAACAACCCGTATATTTGGACCATTTAAATTGATAATAATCCACACATGTCAACTTAAATAATACAAAACACGAGTCATTATGGGATTATAAATACATAAATGTAAATGAGAATCAATACAACATCCCAGACACAGAACAGTCACAGAATAATGCAGCGGAAAATACATCGTCATAATAGCAGTTCATGAAGCGACTACATGAAGTACAACAATGTCACAACATAAGGTGACTGAAAGTAAATACATAAATGCCCAATGGGCTAGTACATCAATACTGGAATAGAAATAGACAGATAAAGATAAATGCTAAGTCTTCAGCATCTTCAACCAACCTTGATCAACAACTGGATAGCTTCAGTCTGACCCGAGCATATACAAAAGAGAAACACTCGAGTCAGGACTCAAAATCTTATACAGGTTAATCAAGTGCAGGGAATAAAGTCCATGACTCAAAGATGAATAAAATAACATCTCGAAGGGTCCGATAAACTATCTATATATACAATAGAATACGATAGGTAGATAATGTCTAATCAGTAAAGTACGATATTAAAATAGCGTTAATGCGTTACCATAATTCCCCTTAACACATTTTATAATGCCATAGTCTATACAACACTGTAAACCCCACCGTAAACTAGTGGTTATCAGAGGGGACCCCATTGGTATAACAGAAAACAAAACGTAGTGGTCGCGAATAGGATAATCAGTATGACAAGGTGCATGAGGCGATACCAACTAGGAACTAGTAGTTGCATGATCCGGACTGATATTGAGCATGACCAGCATCTACCTCAACACCGCGAAACAAAACTCCCAAATCAAGGGGTGCACCCAAATCGAATCACAAAAGTAATAGATATGGTATCGAAGAAGTATGTCTTCTATAGGTGGCGAACCTCAATGACCCAGCGCGGCTCCTGTTTTAGTCATGTCAGGCGTAATCCAATATCGTTCTCTTTCTTTAGTCAACGCGTTCACCAAACCATCCACTTCATTCTGGATCAACACTGTAACAACCCGCATATTTATCGATTTTATATTTTAAATATTTTATTTAAATATTTTATCGTTCGTCGGATTTTAGTCCGAAAATCTATTTTTTGCATACGGTCGAATTAGGACTCGAGACCACCTCCATTGAGTTCAAAACGCCGTTTGCGACCTTTTTGAGTATAAGCTTCGATATGTTTGGAGAAAGTTGATTTTTGCTACTTTTTCCCGCGTAGGGCTTTGGTTGGGCTGAGCCAATTAACCACTTAACTCAGTTCCAACCCTCTCCTCTTCATTCACTTCTCTTCTATTTTCCTAATACTCAAGCTTTTATGTTAATGGAGGGTGGAAGAGGAAATTAAAACTCCAAGCCCTAACTTCCTTAGCAAATCCATCTCCTTGCTCCAAACTCAAGAAGAACCCCTTGGTAAGCATCTCCTTCTTCTTCTCCAACTCTTTCTCCATTCAATTTCAGAAATTTCCTAAACCTAACTTAGGAAATGTTCTTCTTTTTAGCTTAGATTCAAGCTTCTAGAGTTGGATTTGAAGAGTGGTTGATTCCCCTTTGCTTTCAAGCTTCATCTTCATAAATTTTAGTGCAAAGGTGAGATTTTTATCTCACATCTATGACTATAATTATCTTTGGTTGTTGGGTATGAATTCATAACACTTCTTCATGTGCATTTGCGCTTTATTTGGATTGGTTTTGTGAATACTCCAATTTTTGGGTTTTTAAACCAAATTTGTGTGAAAATCCTTTTATGGATGTTTGATCATGCTTTTGGTGATGCATCGAGGAGCATATAAGGCCGGGTTGCCGATTGGCATAAACCTTAGAGCCAATGTTCGTCTGGTTGCATTTTGGAAGAGTTTGCTCTTCATTTGATTAAGGCTGAAAAACAGCCCAGGCATGATCCAGTCGACTGAAAACTCTGTTCAGTCGACTGAACCTGAAACCCGAGAGTTTCCAGGCATGATTCAGTCGACTGAAAAATTCTACACAATCGACTGAAACTGGAAACAAAAAGTTTCCTGAACCTGGAAAATTTCCAAGCACAGGGTCAGTCGACTGAAAACTCTGTTCAGTCGACTGAACCTGCTGTTTGAGTCCAATTTGCCTTTTTGGATTGAAATTCCTATTTAAATCGATTCGTGATAATCCTATTTGTTGTTATCATCTATTATGACTTTCATGACTCATTTTAGGGATTTTTGAATATCCATTTCGATGGATCCTTTATCGATTTCGTTGGATTTTATTCACGTCTTCGTACGTGAATTTTTGTGATTGATTGTTCTTACAGTCTTCTTCGTGATTTGTCACTTTAAAAATAAAAAGGTTTTCTATACTAGTAGTAAATATCAAAACTCTTTCCTCAAATGATTTCAATACTATTTTAATACCAAATTCGTTTATAAAACCGTTTTCCAATCTATTAGTATATACAAACCTTTACCTCACTCGTATGAGAAATCTAATTAAACGGCTTAGTAAAACAAGTGGTATGAAACGCTTGCGTTTACTTTGTCGGTTAATTCTTGGACTTGTTCTATTGAACCTCTTGTGACAATTTTCTAGTGGAGATTTACAGTTTGTTCGTAAATATTTAAGTTAAGTAAGTGGTTATGGGACATGAAGCTAAACTCATATATTTACTAGCTTAGTGTAATCGACACTTCTCGCTGATCATGACGATCATCTTTGTGATTTAGACCAGCAATGTGCGATGTCTCTTTGTCTGCGAGGGAGACTAAACCCCGTTTTGTGGAGTTTCGACTCAATTTGTGATGGGGTAGCAACCCATGGTCTTCGGGCCATTTGTGGAGCTTCGGTTCAATTTGTGATGGTTAGCGACCATGGAATTAGCGTTCCGTTTGTGATACACGTGTTGGTGGGCTTTATGCTCCCGTTTGTGACAGGCCTCCCCCCCTTTGTGATTTCTGGATTTCTTGTGTAGATTCCTAGAATTTGTGTTTCACCAATTTTCGTGATTTCCATTGATAAGTTTTATCAATATTTGTGCATTGGTGAATTTGTGTGTCATTGACTTTAGTGATTTCTGGATTTCTTGTGTAGTCTTCTGGAATTTGTGTGTAATTGAATTTTGTGATTGACATTGATATTATCGTCAATATTTATGGTATGGTGAACGAAATAAGGAGTATGACGTTTCTTTGATTCTTGTGTAGATTTGGTGACATTGATTAATCTCTTGATGATTATCAACTAGTATATATATATATATATATATATATATATATATATATATATATATATATATCACAGCTTGGCATTGTGATTATTATGTGTTTAGTCATATCTCTTATTCTATATCGTTTCATCTGATATTTATAGTTAGACTGATCCGTTTATTATTTTCTTATTAAATAATACTCGGGTCAGACCGAGATGTTACAGGTGCTTCTGCTTGACTTCTCATCCGGGATTAACTCCTTGACTTTTGGGTTAACTACTTAGATTAGTAGTTATTTTGTTGTATACATTTGAGATATAAACTCCTTAATGTATACTTATTCTTTTGTGTAGTTCGTGTAACTATTCCTTTGTATTATTGTGGATCCTTTTGACCACTACTCTGATGTACACTTTCATGTGTAATATTCATATCTATTTCCGCCTTTGTGATATGAATTGTCTGTGACTGATTTCTGTTATGTTTATTTCTATATTTGTTTCCAAAGATATTATAGCCACCGTGTAGTAGCTTTGAGTTTGCGTCGGTATGTCGGATTTCCTCTTGAGATGAAAAGTTATACTATCTGACATATCGATGCTCACACAAAGCAATTATACAGATGGTCGCTCCTCAACAGCCTTATTCTCCGTGCTAGTTGACAGCATTCACTGTAATGTTCTTGGCTAGCGTGGGTATAGAGGTGGGGCGTCACAGCTTGGTATCAGAGCCAAACTTCGGAACAATATGGAATATTATAACAAGGATCATCGTCCTAAGTCTTTCTTAGGAGTCGTGCTTTAGGATTTTATTCGGGTCTTCGTACCGTTCTATCCTATTTCTTTATGATTCCTTGTTTTATCAATCAAGTTTGATTGAAATTTATTTTGAGAATAACTCTTTCCTCTTCTTTCTTTCTTAAAGAAGAGAAATGGTTAGACCTGGCCGTCCCAGCGCCGGTCAATCTAGTGCTACTCCCCAGGATGGAGTTTTTATGTCTGCCCAACGGCTTTTAGATCTTGTCAAGAACGCTCAAACAGCGGGTCCCAATCAGGAGCCTACTCATCCTAGATCCGGTTTTGCACGCTTGTGCAGAGACTACACTGATTTGGGTGGAAGGCCATTCACGGGATCCGAGAGTGTTATAGAAATTCAAGCTTGGCTCAAATCATGCGATCGCATCTTTTCTCGCATGAACCTTATTGACCTTCATCGAGCCTAAGTAGCTTCTAGCATGCTCCAAGAAAGAGCATTGGATTGGTATGAGCTTTTAATTTCTGAAATCGTTGAGGCGGATCTTACTTGGGAGCAATTCCGGGGAAGATTCGAATTGAAATTTGTGCCGGAGGCTGAAAAAGTAACCTTAGCCCGGCGTTTCATAGACCTTGTTCAAGGTGAATCTTCTGTGACAGACTATGTCGCATCCTTCGAATCTCTATCCAAATACGGGGTTGAGTACATTAATACCCCATTGAAGAAAAATCAGAGATTTTTCTATGGCTTGAATAAGAATCTTAAGAAGCCATTACTCCTGAAACTTGAGGTTTCATTTGATCAGCTTATTGATATCGCTCTTCGTCTTGAAGAGGCCGATAATGAAGGTGATGTTGAAGTTGTGCGTGCCCAACAGAACTTCGACAATAACTTGAAGAGGCCTATCAAATTCAAAGGCCCCGATTCTAATAAGAAAGGGAAGCAACAAACTCTGGTAGCAAAACTTCCTACCTCTAGCCGTGGACGATGCTACAATTGTGGTTCCACAGACCACCAAGTAAAGGAGTGCCCGAAGCCCCTCTTTTGCCGCTATTGCAAAGGTTCGGCTCATCTTTTATCTTCGTGTCCTAAGCTTCCAAGCAAGTGAGAGGGAAAGCTGCAACTTTTGGTCAAGGTATTTTCATTCAATCCTCGATGGCATTGTTTTAATTCGTGAACTTTCTATTTGAGTTCTTTTTGATATGGGTTTCATCTCATTATTTTTATATCAAAAGGACTTGTCGATTCTTTTCTTTGAATATTTTTGGCTTGTTGACTTCATTGAGAATTGTGAATCCGGATGGTAGATCCGCAACACTCAATTCGCTTTTATTTGATGTCGAAATTATTTTATGTGATTTATCTTTCCGAGCCGATATTTTTACTTAGGCTTCGGAATTGATTTTTTGTAAGGATTGGCTTAATCGTTGTGAAGCTCATATCCTATTTTCCGAGTGGATTATTCATCTTCGACATTTTCAATCTGTTAAGCATATTTCTATTTTTCTTTGTGATTTTGATTCCATCTTGACGGCATCATTTTATTCTTTAAAGTCCTTATGGTGAGGAAAGTGTTATTTCTCTCATCTAAATAGTTTGAGAATTTTCCGGTATATTTGACTTGTCTTAGGATTATCACCTAAGTAATCTTTTGTGTGGTGCTAAGGTCTTTTTAGTTCGACTTTACCACCGTTTTCATTTGCTACAAGTTGCGGAAGTTAGCATTTCACTTATCGCATTCCGTACTTGTTATGATTCCTATGAATGAATTATTATGTCATTCAATTTGTCTAGCTTATTTCATCCATTTTATAAATCGAATATTCTATGAATATTTTGATGAGACCATTCTTGTATTTATTGATTTTGGATGAAAATAGTAATCTAAAATTTTGCAAATCTTTTTCATAAGATTTATTTATAAGTAAAACTGGATTTTGTTCTTGAAAAGAACAAAGAATATTCTTAAAACTTTTTCAAGAGATTTATTTATCTTATAAAATATGATTTTGTGATTGTATTTCCCGTTGAGTGCTTTAAGAATTTTGGTCGATGCGCTTGATCAACGTTATCGATAGGAATTTCCTAAACGCTTTGATGAGACAGTTAGACACGATATATATTGACTTGCAAAAAAATGAAAATTTTTGTAGAAAGATTATTACATAAAAGTAAAAATGTAATTTTGGAAGTTTTAACTTTTCGGGAAAAGAGAATTATTTAAAAGAAGTTCTTTCTTTTCGATACTCTTATTCTTTCTTGTGATTCCTGAAGGGGAACTAAGACTTTGCTATTTGTACCGATACTAGTCGTATTGGTTTGGATGCCATTCTCTTTCCATAGAGAACGTGCTATCACTTGTGCTTCTAAATCATTATAGTTTATCGAGACTAGATATGCCACTCATGATCTAGTGTTCGCGGCTATTGTTTTTACTTTTGGAATTTGGCATCATCATTTTTGGATGAGAAATTTGTTCTCTACCTCGATCATAAATCTTTGGAATTATTTTTCTATCAAGTTCATCGGACGTTTTGGTATACTTCATTTTATTGAGCTTTATCTCATTCCTTTTAAGGACTAGCATCCGATGTCCTTTTATTGTGTTCGGTTCATTGGACGTACCGTTTTTGTACTGCGTCAGTGTTCCGAATTATTTGGGATTTGGTTCATCGGATGTACCGTTTGTACGACATCGATGTCTTTTCTTTTGATTCATCGGATGTACCGTTGTACTACATCGATGTCTTTGCTATTTGATTCATCGAATGTACCGTTTGTACTACATCGATGTCTTTGCTTTTGATTCATCGGATGTACCGTTGTACTACATCGATGCCTTTTTATTTGATTCATCGGATGTACCGTTGTACTACATCGATGTCTTTGCTATTTGATTCATCGGATGTACCGTTGTACTACATCGATGTCTTTGCTTTTGATTCATCGGATGTACCGTTGTACTACATCGATGTCTTTTTATTTGATTCATCGGATGTACCGTTGTACTACATCTATGTCTTTGCTATTTGATTCATCGGATGTACCGTTTGTACTACATCGATGTCTTTGCTTTTGATTCATCGGATGTACCGTTGTACTACATCGATGTCTTTTCTTTTGATTCATCGGATGTACCGTTGTACTACATCGATGTCTTTTCATTTGATTCATCGAATGTACCGTTGTACTACATCGATGTCTTTGCTATTTGATTCATCGGATGTACCGTTTGTACTACATCGATGTCTTTGCTATTTGATTCATCGGATGTACCGTTTGTACTACATCGATGTCTTTGCTTTTGATTCATCGGATGTACCGTTGTACTACATCGATGTCTTTTCATTTGATTCATCGGATGTACCGTTGTACTACATCGATATCTTTGCTATTTGATTCATTGGATGTACCGTTTGTACTACATCGATGTCTTTGCTATTTGATTCATCGGATGTACCGTTGTACTACATCGATGTCTTTGCTATTTGATTCATCGGATGTACCGTTGTACTACATCGATGTCTTTGCTATTTGATTCATCGGATGTACCGTTGTACTACATCGATGTCTTTTCTATTTGATTCATCGGATGTACCGTTTGTACTACATCGATGTCTTTGCTTTGGTTCATTGGGCGTACCGTTTTTGTACTACGCTGATGTCCCAAATTGTTTGAGTTTCTAGTTTTTCGGGCGTACCGTTTTTGTACTACGCCGTTGCACCGGCTCAATTTTCTGCTATTCTTGACGTTCCCCACGTCTTTTATCTACGGGAATGCCTTAGGGATTCCGGTTTTCATTCTTGAGCCCGGTGTTATTGTGGAAATTGAAGTTTCACCAGATTTCTTGCTAACTCTTTTCTGCACTTTTTGGTGAACTTCCTATTTCAAAATTTTCTTTTGTGTTAATATGCTTCTATGGTTGTTACTTCATATATTTCCTTCTTACTTATTGCGAGGACGCAATTTCTTTAAGGAGGGGAGTCTATAACAACCCGCATATTTATCGATTTTATATTTTAAATATTTTATTTAAATATTTTATCGTTCGTCGGATTTTAGTCCGAAAATCTACTTTTTGCATACGGTCGAATTAGGACTTGAGACCACCTCCATTGAGTTCAAAACGCCGTTTGCGACCTTTTTGAGTATAATCTTCGATATGTTTGGAGAAAGTTGATTTTTGCTACTTTTTCCCACGTAGGGCTTTGGTTGGGCTGAGCCAATTAACCACTTAACTCAGTTCCAACCCTCTCCTCTTCATTCACTTCTCTTCTATTTTCCTAATACTCAAGCTTTTATGTTAATGGAGGGTGGAAGAAGAAATTAAAACTCCAAGCCCTAACTTCCTTAGCAAATCCATCTCCTTGCTCCAAACTCAAGAAGAACCCCTTGGTAAGCATCTCCTTCTTCTTCTCCAACTCTTTCTCCATTCAATTTCAGAAATTTCCTAAACCTAACTTAGGAAATGTTCTTCTTTTTAGCTTAGATTCAAGCTTCTAGAGTTGGATTTGAAGAGTGGTTGATTCCCCTTTGCTTTCAAGCTTCATCTTCATAAATTTTAGTGCAAAGGTGAGATTTTTATCTCACATCTATGACTATAATTATCTTTGGTTGTTGGGTATGAATTCCTAACACTTCTTCATGTGCATTTGCTTTTGATTTGGATTGGTTTTGTGAATACTCCAATTTTTGGGTTTTTAAACCAAATTTGTGTGAAAATCCTTTTATGGATGTTTGATCATGCTTTTGGTGATGCATCGAGGAGCATATAGGGCCGGGTTGCCGATTGGCATAAACCCTTAGAGCCAATGTTCGTCTGATTGCATTTTGGAAGAGTTTGCTCTTCATTTGATTAAGGCTGAAAAACAACCCAGGCATGATTCAGTCGATTGAAAACTCTGTTCAGTCGACTGAACCTGAAACCCGAGAGTTTCCAGGCATGATTCAGTCGACTGAAAAATTCTGCACAGTCGACTGAAACTGGAAACAGAAAGTTTCCTGAACCTGGAAAATTTCCAAGCACATGGTCAGTCGACTGAAAACTCTGTTCAGTCGACTGAACCTGCTGTTTGAGTCCAATTTGCCTTTTTGGATTGAAATTCCAATTTAAATCGATTCGTGATAATCCTATTTGTTGTTATCATCTATTATGACTTTGATGACTCTTTTTAGGGATTTTTGAATATCCATTTCGATGGATCCTTTATCGATTTCGTTGGATTTTATTCACGTCTTCGTACGTGAATTTTTGTGATTGATTGTTCTTACAATCTTCTTCGTGATTTGTCACTTTAAAAATATAAAGGTTTTCTATACTAGTAGTAAATATCAAAACTCTTTCCTCAAACGATTTCAATACTATTTTAATACCAAATTCGTTTATAAAACCGTTTTCCAATCTATTAGTATATACAAACCTTTACCTCACTCGTATGAGAAATCTAATTAAACGGCTTAGTAAAACAAGTGGTATGAAACGCTTGCGTTTACTTTGTCGGTTAATTCTTGGTCTTGTTCGATTGAAACTCTTGTGACAATTTTCTAGTGGAGATTTACAGTTTGTTCATAAATATTTACGTTAAGCAAGTGGTTATGGGACATGAAGCTAAACTCATATATTTACTAGCTTAGTGTAATCGACACTTCTCGTTGATCATGACGATCATCTTTGTGATTTAGACTAGCAATGTGCGATGTCTCTTTGTCTGCGAGGGAGACTAAACCCCGTTTTATGGAGTTTCGACTCAATTTGTGATGGGGTACCAACCCATGGTCTTCGGGCCGTTTGTGGAGCTTCGGCTCAATTTGTGATGGTTAGCGACCATGGAATTAGCGTTCCGTTTGTGATACACGTGTTGGTGGGCTTTATGCTCCCGTTTGTGATAGGCCTCCCCCCCTTTGTGATTTCTGGATTTCTTGTGTAGATTCCTAGAATTTGTGTTTCACCAATTTTCGTGATTTCCATTGATAAGTTTTATCAATATTTGTGCATTGGTGAATTTGTGTGTCATTGACTTTAGTGATTTCTGGATTCCTTGTGTAGTCTTCTGGAATTTGTGTGTCATTGACTTTTGTGATTGACATTGATATTATCGTCAATATTTATGGTATGGTGAACGAAATAAGGAGTATGACGTTTCTTTGATTCTTGTGCAGATTTGGTGACATCGATTAATCTCTTGATTATATATATATATATATATATATATATATATATATATATATATATATATATATATCACAGCTTGGCATTGTGATTATTATGTGTTTAGTTATATCTCTTATTCTATATCGTTTCATCTGATATTTATAGTTAGACTGATCCGTTTATTATTTTCTTATTAAATAATACTCGGGTCAGACCGAGATGTTACAGGTGCTTCTGCTTGACTTCTCATCCGGGATTAACTCCTTGACTTTTGGGTTAACTACTTAGATTAGTAGTTATTTTGTTGTATACATTTGAGATATAAACTCCTTAATGTATACTTATTCTTTTGTGTAGTTCGTGTAACTATTCCTTTGTATTATTGTGGATACTTTTGACCACTACTCTGATGTACACTTTCATGTGTAATATTCATATCTATTTCCGCCTTTGTGATATGAATTGTCTGTGACTGATTTCTGTTATGTTTATTTCTATATTTGTTTCCGAAGATATTATAGCCACCGTGTAGTAGCTTTGAGTTTGCGTCGGTATGTCGGATTTCCTCTTGAGATGAAAAGTTATAATATCTGACATATCGATGCTCGCACAAAGCAATTATACAGATGGTCGCTCCTCAACAGCCTTATTCTCCGTGCTAGTTGATAGCATTCACTGTAATGTTCTTGGCTAGCGTGGGTATAGAGGTGGGGCATCACAAACACTCCACGTATAATAGTTATTAAAGTGGTTTTCGGTATCGACAGAGAGTGTGTCCATCTTCGATCTCGGTCTCTTTAATAACTACGTATTTCTTACCCGATGGTCGGTTAAATTAAAGTTTAAACAAATCAAAGTCCAAAAGTCAAGCTGCAAATTTTGAATTCCAAAATTTGACATTTCACGATTCAATTTATTTTAGATATTTAGACATAGTTCCAAATGCAATTTTAGTTCAAACATTTGAGTTAACAAAAATTAAGCATTCAAGTTCAGTTTAATAAGATCTAAATTTCGCTTGTTAAATTTAGTTCATAATCAATGAATTCAAGTTAATGGTCAATTTAGTTCGAATCTTTAAATCAAATTCTATTCATTTCAATTCATATTTACATTCACCGTTATCATAAATTCGCTTAAATCAATTTCATTAACTGAATTCCTTTTCTTCAAAACTTCGTTTGATTTTTTTACCAATTTAATTAAATTTCTTTTTAAAGGAATCCATTTCCATTTATTTGGTTCAATGATCTACACATCACAAATAAGTTATTTCCGAATTACAAATCAACTCAATCCATATTCCGTTTACAATGTCCGGATTTTGATTAATTCATTAAATTTAAAATCATTTAAATCTAAATTATCACTAAATAAAATCCATAAAATTTAGTTAGTTTTGTATTCCACTTAAGTCAAATTTTCTTAATTTCAAATTAAATTTATAACAAGTTTCAAATCTATTTAATTAAAACCGAGTTTAAATCTAAATCTAACAAATCTAACAACTTTTAAATTATTAAATTCTAAAACTTTACTTGTTTCTAAATTTCATTTCAACTATTCAACTTACTTAACTTTAAGTTTTCCTAAATCAAATAACAAATTTCTCACTTTTAAATTTGTCAATCCATTTTAATCAATTAAATAGATTTATTAATCCATTTAATTAAATCCATTAATTTACTTCAGTTAATCCATTAAGTTCGTTACTTAATTTCAAACAAATTGTTAAGTTCATTCCTTAATTTCAAATAGATTTCAATTTCAAAATGATCTTGTTGACCAGCCGAGTTTCTTATTTTAAATTAGATATCCTAGGCCAAGTTATTTAATTGGGTATTTATCATTTCGACCCAATAACATTTCATAAATAAAAGAAAATCTAAGCATAGCAAAGGGAACTTGCAGTGTAATAACTGGGATGGTGTCAAAGTAAATAAACCAGCAATAGCAACCATACATAACAGTTCAACAGTTTATTTAAATAATCCTGAAATAATCGTATTAATCTACATTTGTTATTTATGCAAATTAATATAATTATTCCTAGAATCCACACTATCATTTCATGAAGATTAAAGATTATTACATTATGGTTTTCACTTGGTGTCCATTATCAAATTACTACATCAATCATACATTCAAGGGTTCAAAGTGAGGTTAACGCTAATTCCACGTGTCGATTCATTTAACATTTAAAGGAGGTCAAGTTCAACATATATAATCCATTTTACATTGTTAACTATCCTATATCAAATTCAATTTCATATTAATTATCGCTTATATTAACAACCAAATTCAACATCACATAGAAAATTTAGTGTCACAACTATTTACCATAAACCAACATCAAATCACAATTTATCATGTTAAATCTTTTTAAACAATACTTGGCGTCAATTTTAGAAATTTTAAATTCTATCAATGCTCAATTTTAACTTGCATAGCAATTAACAGTTTTATTTCAATAATTTTAACAATCAACAATTTAATATCCAAATTAATATTAACAACAATTATCACTTGATTATCATCGCATAATAGATTTGAGTCGTGAATGAAATATTCACCTTGCGTGGTTAAAGAAGGTGACGGCGAAGCACGAAAATGAATAGACTAGATAGACGACACACGCACGAATACGAACAAACAATTAGATGCAAATAAGGTAGATGGAAGCCTAGGCCTGAGATCCCGGATCAGCTACAACTGTCAAGCAAGCAAAACAACATATGAGGTACTGTAACCCATGTTTATTTATATACTAAAATATATGTAAAATCGTACTTTACAAAATAGATATATAACATGAATCTGCCTTTAAATTACAAACAGCTTTTATATATATTTTTTCAACTAAGTCTGTAGCGTATAAACCCAACAAATTTTGAACTGGACTTGTAAACTAATATATTCAGTATCTTTATATTCAAAACTGTTTGTAAAATATATACATAGAAACATGTTTTCATAACAAACTCTTATAACTATAAAATGAAGCATCATGTACAAAAATTTCTCCCCTTTTCTTCTAAAACCCAAAACTATATATATATATATATATATATATATATATATATATATATATATATATATGACGGCAGTGGTTGGAAGTTGGCTGCGATCAAGGCGAGGCGTTAGGGTTTGGTGGCGGCATCGGGCGGTTGCTGGTAGGATGGGATCGAGGGCAGTGGGACGCGGAGGCTGGTGGATGGCGGATGTGGGTGGAGCAGGCGGGCGTGGGTGGAGCAGTGGAGGGCGGTCGGTGGCAATGCGTGTGGTCTGGGGTTCGGCTGGGCCTGGGTTGGAGGCGGATGTGGGCAGTGAAGCGAGGCGAAGAGGGTGGAGCAGATGGCAGTGGGGTCGGCAATGGGTGAGGCGGATGAGGCGGACGTGGTTGGACGTGGCCAGTGGGCGGATGGCGATGGTGGCGGGCGAAGTAGGTCGCGGGTAGTGGGGCAGTGGAGGAGGTGAGGGTGGACGTGCATGGAGCAGCGTAGGTAGTGGTGCAGTGGAGGCGGTCGCTGTAGCGGGCAGGGGGAGAGGACGTAGGCGATGCGGAGCAGGGGTCGGCGTGGGTAGTGGGCAGTGGAGGGGGAAAGGGTGGACGTGCGAGGAGGAGTTTAGGCAAGCAGTGCATGGGTTTCATGAGTTTCATACTGGAAGGGGAGACACAAAAAAAAAGAATGATGAAGGAGGGAGAAGAACACGTACCAGATAAGTGAGCAATTAATGAAGTGAGAAGTTAATGAAGGCAGAGGGTAGCAGATATATACAGAGAAGTTTAGAGTCCCAAGGTCAAGGCAATGATGTCTTCAGTAAATGTGACGCCCCACCTCTATACCCATGCTAGCCAAGAACATTACGGTGAATGCTGTCAACTTGCACGGAGAATAAGGCTGTTGAGGAGCGACCATCCGTGTAATTGCTTTGTGCGAGCATCGATATGTCAGATAGTATAACATGCAAATCTTTTCAAGTGGAAATCTGACATGCCGACACAAACTCAAAGCTACTACGCAGTGGCTATAATATCTTCGGAAACAAATATAGAAACAAACATAACATAAATCAGTCACAGATAATTCATATCACAAAGGCGGAATAAGATACGAATATTACACACAAAAGTGTACATCATAGTAGTGGTCAGAAAGATCCACAATAACACAAAATAATAGCAACATGTGCTATACAAAAGAATACATCAATGAGTCAATATCTCAAGAGTTTACAACAAAAACTACTAATCTAAGTAGTAAGCAAAAGGTCAGAGTAATGGATCCCTGGAGAGAAGTCAAGTCGAAGCACCTGCAACATCTCGGTCTGACCCGAGTATTATTTATAAGAAAATAATAAACGGATCAGTCTAGCTATAAATATCAGATAACATGATATAGAACGAAAGATATGGCATAGACGTATAATATCTATAATGGCATACTACTATAAGTATGTAAATGATAATCAACAAACGATTAATCAATATCAAAGAATCTTCTCAAAGATCCAAAAAGGGTATCATACCCAAAACTTGTATTCATAACAAGTTAATGACACACGAATTCACCAATACACAAATATTTATAAAACTTATCAATGGAAATCACGAAAATTGGTGAAGCACAAATTCTAGAAATCGTCTCAAGAAATCCAGACAATGACACACAAATTCACCTATGCACAAACATTGATGAATCATATCAATAGAAATCACAAAAATAGGTGAAGAAGAAAGTTCTAGAATTCGACACACGAAATCCAGAAATCACACAAAATAGGGGGGGAGGCCTATCACACGAACGGGAGCATGAAAACTCACCAACATATGTATCACACGAACGAGACGCTATCTCATGGTAGCTAGCCATTAATTTTTGACACACGAACGGCCCGAAGACCATGGGGCGCTACCCTACATATGTGAGTTGAAACTCACACAAACGGGGTTTAGTCTCCCTCGTAGACAAAGAGACATCGCACAATTGCTAGTCTAAACCATAAAATGATCATCATCGATCATCAAGAAGTGTCAATTACAATAAGCCAGTAAATATATGAGCTTAGCTTCATGTCCCATAACCACTAGCTTAACTTAAATATTTACTAACAAATTGTAGATCTCCACTAGAAAATTGTCACAAAAGTGTCAATCGAACAAGTCCAGGAATTAACCGACGAAGTAAACGCAAGCGTTTCATACCACTCGTTTTACTAAGCCGTTTAATTAGATTTCTCATATGAGTGAGGTAAAGGTTTGTATATACTAATAGATTGGAAATCGGTTTGAGAAAACGAGCTTTGTAATAAAATAGTGTTGAAATCGTTTTGATGAAAGGGTTTTGATATTTACTACTAGTATAGAAAACCTTTATATTTTTAAAGTGACAAATCACAAAGAAGATTGTAAGAACAATCAATCACTGAAATTCACATTCGAAGACGTGAATAAAATCCAAAGAAACCGATAAAGAATCCATCGAAATGGATATTCAAAAATCCCTAAAAAGAGTCATCAAAGTCATAATAAGTGATAACGACAAATAGGATTATCACGAATCGATTTAAATTGGAATTCTCATACAAAAGGCAAGAAGGCAAAATCACAACAGTTTCAGACGTCTGAAACAAGTGGTTCAGACGTCTGAATCTGGAAATATAAAAATTTCCAGAACACGATTCAGACGTCTGAACCAAATGTTTCAGACGTCTGAAATAGGCATATTTTAGCCTATTTTCTTTCTGTTTGAAAATAAGCCAATTCAGACGTCTGAAACCGTATATTCAGACGTCTGAATCTGGGAATAGAAAACTTCCCAGACAATATTCAGACGTCTGAATATCACGTTTCAGACGTTTGAATGAAGGGTTCAGGGCATTCCCTGAACCTAGGCCAAAAATGGCCAAACGAATATCGAAATCGATCGAACGATCAAATGGCGATGACTAAGGAATTACGTCGAACGACAACCCAGCCTAAACGGCTCTTCGATACGCCTCAACTATCAATGTCCAAATATCCATAATAGGATTTTCATAAATTAGACCAAATCACCAAAAATTGAAATATACACGAAATCGATCCAAACCAAAATCAATTGCACACGAATAAGCGTTAGGAATTCATACCTAACAATCGATGATAATTATAGACAAAGATGTGAGATAAAAATCTCACCTTTTTACAAAATCAAACAAGAAGAAGCTTGAAAGAAAATGGAGAATCAACCTCTCTTCAACACAACCCAATTAAGCTTGAATCTAAGCTCAAAAACAAGAACATTCCCAAGATTAGGTTTAGGAATTTCTGAAATTGGTGAGAGAATAAGTTGGAGAAGAAGAAGAGAAGCTTGCCAATGGGTTCTTCTTGAGTTTAGAGCTAGGAATTTGATTTGCAAGAGGAACTAGGGTTTTGGAGTTTTAATTTCCAATATCTCCCACCATTAATACTCTAAAAACTGAAATGAGAAGAGAATGAGGGTGAGTGGGGAAGAGTGGCTCAGATTTGAGCATAAGTTAACATAGGGCTGAGCCCAAACCAAACCCAAAGTTAAAAGTAGCAAAAATCAACTTTCCCCAAACATATCGAAGCTTATACTCAAGAAGGTCGCAAACGGCATTTTAAACTCAATGGGAGTGGTCCCGAGTCCTAATTCGACCGTATGCAAAAAGTAGCTTTTCGGACTAAAATCCGACTAACGATAAAATATTTAAATAAAATATTTAAATATAAAATCAATAAATATGCGGGTTGTTACAAACTCCCCTTCTTAAAGAAATTGCGTCCTCGCAATATTTTAAGAAGAAGATATATAGTAACAACCATAAAAGCATATTCAACACAAAAGAAGTTTGAAATAAGAAGTTCACCTCAAAGAGCATGAGAAAGTAAGTCTGGATGTGTTCGCTCGATATACTCTCTAGATTCCCAAGAACAATCCTTAGGATTTGAAGACCATTGAACTTTAACAAGCGGAACATCTTTATTTCGAAGTCGTTTGACCTCCGAAGCAATGATACGAATAGGATGTTGCTCATAAGTTAAATTAGGCGAAACTTCAATCTCTTCCACAACACCGGGCTCAAGAACAGAATCGGAATCTCGAAGGCACTTCCGTAATTGAGAAACGTGAAACACGCCATGAACAGCAGAAAATTGAGCCGGTAATAAAAGGCGATAAGCCATGGAACCAATACGTTCAGTGATAGGAAATGGCCCAATATATCGAGGCGCCAATTTTCCCGATCGACTGAAACGTACAACACCTTTCATAGGTTATACACGAATGAACACAAGATCTCCCACAGAAAATTCTAACTTCCTTCTCCGGTTATCGGCATAGGATTTTTGTCTACTCTGGGCTTCTTTCATCCTATGACGAATAAGATCAATCTTTTCTGTGGAATCACGAATAAAATCTGGACCTAAAACCAGCTTCTCACCGGCCTCAAGCCAACAAGAAGGAGATCGGCATGGCCTTCCATAGAGTGCCTCGAAAGGTGCCATACCAATACTAGATTGGAAGCTATTATTATAGGAAAATTCAACAAGTGAAATATGATCTTCCCAACTTCCACCAAAATCCAGAACACAAGCACGAAGAAGATCTTCAAGAGTTTGATTCACACGCTCGGTTTGTCCATCGGACTGAGGATGATAAGCGGTGCTAAAATTGAGCTTCGTTCCCAAAGCTTTTTGAAGACTCTTCCAAAATCCACTAGTAAACAATGGATCATGATCACTAACTATAGAAGTAGGAACTCCATGTAATTTGACAATCTCTTTGATTAAGAGTTTGGCCAAAAGAGGAACGGTTCGGTTAGACCGAACGGGAATAAAATGGGCAGATTTAGTAAGTCTATCAACAATCACCCATAAGCTATCATGACCCGAACGAGAACGGGGAAGGCCATCTATAAAATCCATGGAAATCTGGTCCCACTTCCAAATTGAAATTTCTAAAGGTTGCAATAACCCACCGGGCCTTTGATGTTCGGCTTTAACAAGCTGGCAAGTCATGCAACACTTAACAAAGTTAGCAATATCAAATTTCATTCCCTCCCAATAATAAAGTCGCTTCATATCTGCGTACATTTTACTACTACCGGGATGAATGGTAAATTTAGAACGATGAGAATCTTCTAAAATACCTTTACGAAGATCACTAATATTTGGCACGACAAGTCTACCAAATCTCCGAATGCCGCCACGAGAATCGATATCAAAGTCTTTCAAACCTTCAATATCAATTTTATCCTTAATATTTTGGCCAAGAAGAGCCAATTCGGGATCTAGCCTTTGAGCTTCAAGAATGCGGTCTAGAAGAGAAGGATGAGCCTCAAGGCTACATAAAACAAGTGATGAACATAAATCGGATACGCGGTCTCGAATCTCACAAGTGGATATGATCTCAAGATCGTTCCATTCGGATATCATCATAGAAACAACAGCTTGTTGTTTTCGGCTAAGAGCATCGGCGACACGATTACCCTTTCCGGGAGTATAAAGAATGTCAAGATCATAAGGAGCAAGGAACTCGAGCCAACGTTGTTGACGCAAATTAAGTTCCTTTTGAGAAAATAAATATTTCAAAGACTTATGATCGGTATAAAGTACAAATTTCTCTCCTAATAGATAATGACGCCAAATACGAAGGGCGAAAACAATAGCCGCGAGCTTTAAATCGTGAGTGGCATATCTAGTCTCGGCAGGCTTCAATTGCCTAGAAGCATCAGCAATAACACGTTCTCTTTGCATAAGAACGGCACCCAAACCAACGCGACTAGCATCGGTATAAACAATGAAATCTTGATTCCCCTCGGGAATAAAAAGAATAGGAGCATCAGAAAGGAGTTCTTTTAATTTCTGAAAAGAAGCTTCACATTTGTCCGACCAAATGTATTTAACACCTTTCTTAGTCAAGCTAGTGAGAGGCACGGCAATCTTAGAAAAGTCTTTGATAAAACGACGGTAATAACCTGCTAATCCAAGGAAACTACGAATCTCTGTCACACTCTCCGGTCTCTTCCAATCTTGAATCGCTTCAATCTTTGAAGGATCCATGGAAATTCCGGATTCGAAAATAATATGACCGAGAAACTTCACACGAGATTGCCAAAAATGGCATTTAGAATATTTTGCTTTTAATTGATTACTCCTAAGAGTTTCCAATACAATTCGAAGATGTTTTTCATGCTCCTCCTCGGTTTTAGAATACACAAGAATATCATCAATAAAGATGAGAACAAATCGATCGAGGAAGTCTTTAAAAACTCAATTCATTAAGTCAACGAAATAAGCCGGGGCATTCGTTAACCCAAATGGCATAACAAGCCATTCATAAGATCCATACCGAGTACGGAACGATGTCAAAGGAATGCTATCCTCTACAATACGAAGCTGATGAAAACCGGTAGCCAAGTCCAATTGTGAAAAGACTCTAGCACCACTAAGTTGGTCAAATAAATCATCAATCCGAGGTAAAAGATATTTATCTTTGATAGTAAGATCATTAAGCTTGCGGTAGTCAACGCAAAGCCTAAGTGTACCATCGGATTTCTTCACAAAAATAGCTGAAGCTCCCCAAGGCGAAGAACTAGAGCGAATAAATTGCTTTGTCTCCAATTCGGATAATTGTTTACGCATCTCCTCGTTTTCATTATTGGACATACGATAAGGAGGACGGGTGATAGGTTGAGCTCCAGGAATAAGATTAATTATGAACTCAATTGCTCGCTTAGGTGGTAACCCTAAAACGGGCTCAACTATGTCAGAAAATTCACGAACGACGTGAATAAGAGAAATAATATCACCCTCATCATCATCATCGTCATCACGAGGATTTAAAGAATATAAAGATGTAACCAAAGCAGAATCCGAATCTTTAAGAATAACAGAAACCTGATTAACAGATTGAGGATGTCGAAGATGAATAGTCCGCTCAGGACATAGGACATGAGCTTCATAACGGTTAAGCCAATCCATTCCCAAAATCATTCCAAAGCCTAAATAACGCATGACATGCAAATCGGCTCGGAAAGAAAAATCACACAATAATCTCGACATATTTACACAATAAACTGATTGTTGCGGATCCACCAACCGGATTCGCAATTCTCAAAGAAGTCATTAAACACAAAACATCCAAAGAAAAGGTATCAACAAGTTCTTTTGATATAAAAGAATGGGACGCACCCGTATCAAAAAGAACTCGAATAGGATGATCATGAAATAAAATAATTCCATCCAGAATAGAATGAGAAATACCTTGGCCACGAGATGTGTTGCCAGGGGCCTGAGCAACATTAAGCTTTCCCTCCTTTCTATTTTGAAGTTTGGGACATACATGCGTAAAATGGTCCGGGCTTTTACAATAGCGACAAGTACGAGGCTTTGAACACTTGTTCGCAAAATGGTCTCTGGAACCACAGTTAAAGCATTTCCCTTTAGTAGAGGAAAAGGTCCTTGCAGCAGGAGTTGCTTGCTTCCCTTTCTTATTGGGATAAGGGCCTTTGAATTTGTTTGGCCTCTTCTTGTTGTTGAAGTTTGGTTTGGAACCCACCACTTCAACATCATTCTCCCTATCCGCCTCTTCAAGACGAAGAGCGATATCAACGAGTTGGTCGAAAGAAACTTCTAATTTTAGAAGTAATGGCTTCTTGAGACTTTTGTTTAAGCCATAGATGAACCTCTGGTTCTTCTTTAAAAGGGTGTTGATGTATTCTACCCCATATTTGGAAAGCGACTCGAAGGAGGCGACGTAATCAGTCATGCAGGACTCACCTTGAACAAGGTCTATAAATCGTCGAGCCAATATCACTTTCTCAGCTTCTGGAACGAATTTTAATTCGAAGCGTCCTCGGAATTGCTCCCAGGTGAGATCCGCTTCATTAATCTCAGAAATAAGAAGTTCGTACCAGTCCAATGCTCTTTCTCGGAGCATACTAGAGGCCACCTGAACTCGGTGAAGGTCAATAATATTCATGCGAGAAAAGATTCGATCACATGACCTTAGCCAAGCCTGTACTTCAATAACAGTTTTGGAACCTTTGAATGGCTCCCCACCCAAATTAGTGTAATCGCTGCACAAGCGTGCAAATCCCGACTTTGGGTGAGTAGGTTCTGGGTTAGCTCCAGCTGCTTGAGCATTAGTTACCAAATCAAGAAGCTGTTGAGCAGTCATAAAAACTCCATCCTGGGGTGGAGTAGCATTAGATTGACCGGCGCTGGGACGGCCTGGTCTAACCATTTCTCTTCTTTAAGAAAGAAAGAAGGAGAAAAGTTATTCTCAAAATAAATATCAAGCAATCTTGATAGATAAAACAAGGAATCATAAAAGAAAATAGGATAGGATGGTACGAAGACCCGAATAAAATCCGAAAGCACGACTCCTAAGATAGACTTAGGACGATGATCCTTGTTATAATATTCCATATTGTTCCGAAGTTTGGCTCTGATACCAAGCTGTGACGCCCCACCTCTATACCCACGCTAGCCAAGAACATTACGGTGAATGCTGTCAACTAGCACGGAGAATAAGGCTGTTGAGGAGCGACCATCCGTGTAATTGCTTTGTGCGAGCATCGATGTGTCAGATAGTATAACATGCAAATCTTTTCAAGTGGAAATCTGACATGCCGACACAAACTCAAAGCTACTACACAGTGGCTATAATATCTTTGGAAACAAATATAGAAACAAACATAACATAAATCAGTCACAGATAATTCATATCACAAAGGCGGAATAAGATACAAATTTTATACATAAAAGTGTACATCATAGTAGTGGTCAGAAAGATCCACAATAACACAAAATAATAGCAACATGTGCTATACAAAAGAATACATCAATGAGTCAATATCTCAAGATTATATAACAAAAACTACTAATCTAAGTAGTAAGCAAAAGGTCAGAGTAATGGATCCCTAGAGAGAAGTCAAGTCGAAGCACCTGCAACATCTCGGTCTAACCCGAGTATTATTTATAAGAAAATAATAAACGGATCAGTCTAGCTATAAATATCAGATAACATGATATAGAACGAAAGATATGGCATAGACGTATAATATCTATAATGGCATACTACTATAAGTATGTAAATGATAATCAACAAACGATTAATCAATATCAAAGAATCTTCTCAAAGATACAAAAAGGGTATCATACCCAAAACTTGTATTCATAACAAGTTAATGACACACGAATTCACCAATACACAAATATTGATAAAACTTATCAATGGAAATCATGAAAATTGGTGAAGCACAAATTCTAGATATCATCTCAAGAAATCCAGACAATGACACACAAATTTACCTATGCACGAATATTGATGAATCATATCAATAGAAATCACAAAAATAGGTGAAGAAGAAAGTTCCAGAATTCGACACGCGAAATCCAGCAATCACACAAAATAGGAGGGGAGGCCTATCACACGAACGGGAGCATGAAAACTCAACAACATATGTATCACACGAACGAGACGCTATCTCATGGTAGCTAGCCATTAATTTTTGACACACAAACGGCCCGAAGACCATGGGGCTCTACCCCACATATGTGAGTTGAAACTCACACAAACAGGGTTTAGTCTCCCTCGTAGACAAAGAGACATCGCACAATTGCTAGTCTAAACCATAAAATGATCATCATCGATCATCAAGAAGTGTCAATTACAATAAGCTAGTAAATATATGAGCTTAGCTTCATGTCCCATAACCACTAGCTTAACTTAAATATTTACCAACAAATTGTAGATCTCCACTAGAAAATTGTCACAAAAGTTTCAATCGAACCAGTCCAGGAATTAACCGACGAAGTAAACGCAAGCGTTTCATACCAGTCGTTTTACTAAGCCGTTTAATTAGATTTCTCATACGTGTGAGGTAAAGGTTTGTATATACTAATAGATTGGAAATCGGTTTGAGAAAACGAGCTTTGTAATAAAATAGTGTTGAAATCGTTTTGATGAAAGGGTTTTGATATTTACTACTAGTACAGAAAACCTTTATATTTTTAAAGTGACAAATCACAAAGAAGATTGTAAGAACAATCAATCACTGAAATTCACATTTGAAGACGTGAATAAAATCCAAAGAAACCGATAATGAATCAATCGAAATGGATATTCAAAAATCCCTACAAAGAGTCATCAAAGTCATAATAAATGATAACAACAAATAGGATTATCACGAATCGATTTAAATTGGAATTCTCATACAAAAGGCAAGAAGGCAAAATCACAACAGTTTCAGACGTCTGAAACAAGTGGTTCAGACGTCTGAATCTGGAAATATAAAAATTTCCAGAACACGATTCAGACGTCTGAACCAAATGTTTCAGACATCTGAAATAGGCATATTTTAGCCTATTTTCATTCTGTTTGAAAATAAGCCAATTCAGACGTCTGAAACCATATATTCAGACGTCTGAATCTGGGAATAGAAAACTTCCCAGACAATATTCAGACGTCTGAATATCACGTTTCAGACGTCTGAATAAAGGGTTCAGGGCATTCCCTGAACCTAGGCCAAAAAGGGCCAAACGAATATCGAAATCGATCGAACGAGCAAATTGCGATGACTAAGGAATTACGTCGAACGACAACCCAGCCTAAACGGCTCTTCGATACGCCTCAACTATCAATGTCCAAATATCCATAATAAGATTTTCATAAATTAGACCAAATCACCAAAAATTGGAATATACACGAAATCGATCCAAACCAAAATCAATTGCACACGAATAAGCGTTAGGAATTCATACCTAACAATCGAAGATAATTATAGACAAAGATGTGAGATAAAAATCTCACCTTTTTACAAAATCGAACAAGAAGAAGCTTGAAAGCAAATGGAGAATCAACCTCTCTTCAACACAACCCAATTGAGATTGAATCTAAGCTCAAAAACAAGAACATTCCTAAGATTAGGTTTAGGAATTTCTGAAATTGGTGAGAGAATAAGTTGGAGAAGAAGAAGAGAAGCTTGCCAATGGGTTCTTCTTGAGTTTGGAGCTAGGAATTTGATTTGCAAGAGGAACTAGGGTTTTGGAGTTTTAATTTCCAATCTCTCCCACCATTAATACTCTAAAAACTGAAATGAGAAGAGAATGAGGGTGAGTGGGGAAGAGTGGCTCGGATTTGAGCATAAGTTAACATAGGGCTGAGCCCAAACCAAACGAATCAACTTTCCCCAAACATATCGAAGCTTATACTCAAAAAGGTCGCAAACGGCATTTTAAACTCAATAGGAGTGGTCCCGAGTCCTAATTCGACCGTATGCAAAAAGTAGCTTTTCGGACTAAAATCCGACTAACGATAAAATATTTGAATAAAATATTTAAATATAAAATCGATAAATATGCGGGTTGTTACAGTAAACATGATGGCTATTGGGTTTCTTAGAGAGATGAATGGTCAAAGGACTCCTAGCATTCTGAACAGTGTAGAAAGTTGTGTACCGGTTTGTGCTGCGTAACGGACCAGTTTGTACTCCGTTAAACAATTATAATTCGCAACGCCGAACTTCGATTGACATAAATAAATATACCGTTTTGATCAGCGCGATGAGGCAGACATAACGGTATGAAGATATTGATGGTTTGACATTGTTTGCGAAGTGGTTAATCTAATTTAGCTGTTTGCTTGCGCGAACAATTCAACTATCAATTAAAAGCGAAATTTGACGAAACAAAATGCGCCGTCATGATTAGAATATTTTTCTTATGCAACATTGTGTAAAATATTTGGATTCGGGCAATAGAAAATTTACACATAAAATTTAAACTAATATGTAAATGTGACGAACGAAAATTACTTCAATATTTTTCAATGAAATTTGACGTACGCGAATGTCTATCTAGACGCATGCCAAATGTGAAGTTTGGATAGCAACGAAATTTGTTTGTGAAAATTCAAATTTCTACACTAAATAAGTGATTTTAAAATTTTAAACTGGGTCTGAATTTCAGGGTCGTTACATTCTCCCCACTCAAAACTTTTCGTCCTTGAAAAGGAACAAAGTAAAGAGTGGAAGAACAGATAAAAGAGATACGATGGATATCGAATGGAGTATCGAATAAAGTATAGAATATAGAATGGAATTTACCTTCAACAAACAATTCTGGATTAGAATCCCAGATACTCTCCTCGGTTTCCCAAGTATAATCATGATCATCGAAACTCCATTGGACTTTGACTAGGCTGACATATTTCCTTCTAACTGCTTCATAGCTCTATCAACGATACAAAGTGGTCTCCTCTCTATAGTTAAATCCGGCTCAATATCAACCTCATCTAACTGAGCAGTAGGAATGGTCATGGATGGATCATGTATAGCCTTCCGAAGATGTGAAACATGGAATACGTTGTGCACGCCCTCAAATTTCTCCGGTAGCGCAACTCTGTAGACTAGTGTACAAATCCTCTCAGTGATAGTGAATGGTCCAACAAATTTAGGAGCGAGCTTCCCTCTTCGACCAAATCGAACAACATTCTTCAAAGGTGATATCTTAAGAAATACCTCATCCCCAACCTGGAATTTTAAAGCTCTTCTACGCCTATCTGCATAGCTCTTCTGTCTATCCTGTGCTGTTTTCATATTCCTTCTGGTCTCATTAACCTTCTCGGATGCTTCCATAATCATATCTAGGCCAAGAATTAATCGATCACCAGGCTCAATCCAACAAGCTGGTGATTTGCATGGCCGTCCATATAAAGCTTCGAACGGTGCCATATCGATACTTGCCTGATTATAAAGATAGTTAAATTTCAATTCAATTTTACTTATTTAAATTGAAAATTTCTGATTTACCTGATAACTGTTATTATAAGTGAATTCAACCAAATGGAGATGGTCTTCCCAAGATCCACCGAAATCAATAATGCAAGCTCGGAGCAGATCTTCCAAAATCTGATTTACCCTCTCAATTTGGCCATTTGTCTGAGGATGATAAGCTGTACTCAGATCAGTTTAGTGCCCAAGACATCCTGAAATGCCTTCCAGAATTTACTAGTGAACAAAGGATCTCTATCGCATACAATACTAGATGGAACTCCATGAAGTCTAACAATCTCTCTCATATAAATCTCGGCCAAACTCGAAGTAGTACGAGTGGTCTTAACAGGAATAAAGTGAGCAGATTTGATCAACCTATCCACAATCACCCATATACTCTCGTTTTCTTTTCTGGTCCTCGGTAAACCATCAACGAAGTCCGTAGTAATCTGATCCCATTTCCAACACGGAATCTCTAGGGGTTGAAGTAATCCTACCGTCTTCCGGTGATCGGCCTTGACTTGCTGGCAAGTGGTGCATCAACTGACATATATAAAGATATCTCTCTTCATCCCACTCCACCAATATAAACGCTTCATATTTCGATACATGTTGGCGACTCCAGGATGAAATGAAAGTGATGACTGATGGTTCTATCTAAGCACTTCTTGTCTCAATCCATCGACATTAGGACCACAAATGCGGTTGTCAATCCTCAGAACTCCATTATTATCTATCTGTGCTCCTATTTTACTATCAGCATTTCCAACTCTACCAAGAACTAACTCCTTCATGCGATAGAGCAAGGTGTCCTCATATTGGTTAGCTTTGATGTGATCCATAAGAGATGGGGAGATAACAAGCTGAAATAGCATGCCTTCTACAAGATTACAACATGACAATGCTTTGCTACGGCTCAAAGCATCAGCTATAACATTTTCTTTCCAAGGAGTATAATTTATGTCGAGATCATATGCAGCCAAGAATTCGAGCCATCGGACTTGTCTCTGGTTCAAATCCTTCTGAGAAAAAATATACCTCAAGGACTTATGATCAGTGAATAATTCAAATTTTGTCCCCAAAAGATGATGCCTCCATAATTTCGAAGCAAATACAACTACAAGAAGCTCTAAATCATGAGTTGCATAGTTTGCTCCATGGGTCTTCAACTGACGAGCAGCATAAGCAACAACCTTGCCGTTTTGCATCAAAACAGCGCCTAAACCTTCTCGACAAGCATCGGTATAGACAGTTAATCCTTCACTCCCGTCAATTACCGCAAGAACTGGGGCTGAAGTTAACTTACGTTTCAACTCATTAAAAGCTGATTCGCACTTCTCACTCCAAATAAACTTGACATACTTTTGAGTTAAAGCAGTAAGTGGGGCAGAAACCCGGGCAAAGTGCTCAATAAATCTACGATAATAACCGGCTAATCCCAAGAAGCTACGAATCTCTGTAGGAGCTTTGGGAGTCTCCCAATCCTGAAGATAAATTTCCAAATTAGAAAGGAATAAGATGGATCAAATATAAATAACGAATAGGATAGAACTTACATTGATTACGGAGAACTTAGCTGGATCGACCGAAATCCCATTTTCAGAAACAATATGGCCAAGGAATCGTACTTCGTCTCACCAGAAGTGGCATTTCGAGAACTTGGCTTTAAGCTGATGATTTCGGAGAGTTTCCACAACATAAGAAAGATGTGTCTCATGCTCTTTCTCAGCTCTGGAGAAGAAGAGAATATCATCAATGAAGACAAGAACAAACTTGTTAAGGACATCACGAAAGACTCGATTCATCAAGCCAACAAAATAAGCAAGGGCGTTGGTCAACCCGAATGGCATAAACAACCATTCATAGAATCCATTCTCGGTACGAAAAGTTGTCTTATGAATACTATCTTCTGCTACTCTGAGTTGGTGGAACCCAGTGGCTAGATCAAGTTGTGAGAAGACTTTAGCTCCATGGAGCTGATCGAATAAATCATTTATGCGAGACATCGGATAGCGATTTTTGAGAGTGCGTTTGTTTAGTTCTCTGAAATCAACACACATGCGAAGAGATCCATCTGATTTGGTGACAAATATGACTGCGGCGCCCCATTCAAAACAACATCTCCTAATCAAACCCTTAGCAAGCAGATCATCAATTTGAGTTTTTAGTTCAACCTTTTCCTTAGGAGCCATCCTTCTGTGAGGGAGAACTACGGGACTAGCTCCAGGAATAAGGTCAATGCAAAAATCGATCTCCCGTTTAAGCGGTAGAGAGTTGACCTCTCTAAATACATTAGGAAATTTTTAAACAATAGGAGTGGTACTAAGATCATCCATGTGAGCATCAAGAGAGAATATGAAGCTTCTGGCATATTTCTGAGGTGATTTGCATTCAATGACAAGCAGTTGACCTTTGTCATTGACTAGAGAAACCGAACGAGCTTTGCAAGAAAAAAATGCATTGAATTTACTTAACCAATCAACACCAAATAAGATGTCAAATGCTACGAAGCCATGCACATAAAAATCCCAAGTGAATCGATATCTTCCATACAAAAGCACAACCTCTTTAAAAATTCTACTAAGGTTGGCTAGTCCTCCAATAGTGTTGGAGACACAAAAGGAAGTAGTAGCAAGAGTAGGTTCTAATTTGAGCTTATTACAAAGATCAATAGATGTGAAGTTATGAGAAGCACCAGTATCGAATAATACCCTAACAGGTAAATCATGTAATGAAAAAGTACTTCATAAGGTACCTTGGCCATCCTGAACAGGTGGTGGAACTGGTGCAGGAGTGGTGATCGCAAATACTCCAAATGGTGTGCCTCTCTTCCATAATGGGCAGTCTCTCTTGTAGTGACCAGGCTGGAGGCAGGCATGGCATAAATCACTCCTCATCTGAGAAGGTGGTGGAATAGCAGCTCTAGTAGATGGACAGCTATTAGCATAATGGCCCTTCTTATCGCATTTTAAGCAAGTGATATTAGCAAGGTCGATTGGGCTTTTCTGGGCATATCCTAATCCTATAGTCTTTTGAGCTTTCTTTTGTTGATCAAAGTTCGTCTTCCTCTTTCCGAGCTGGCTAGAAGAGGACTGAGTAGGAGTGGCCTTGGCAGTGGGTCCACTTGGCTTTGCCTCATATCTAAGAGCATAATCAACAAGCTCTGTGAAGGTGCAGTGAGTGTGGCCAGTAAGCAAGTCATAATACTTTGGTCTAGCTCACAAAATGAACTTCTCGTTCTTTAGAAGTGGTGTATCAATCAAGCCAGGTCCGAACTTAAAGAGTTCGTTGAATTTCCTCTCATACTCAGAAAAAGTCATACTGCCTTACTTAAGGTCCATAAAAGCTCTATACAGTTGGGTTCTCCCAACAGCTGGAATCCATTGTGCCGAAAAAAAATCCCTAATCAAAAGATAGACTAGATGAATACCATTCCAAAGATTGGAAGAAGAATTTAGACTACAAAATCCAAAAAAAATTATACCTAAACTAGGCCCAAGTGATGGTGTTCTCCTCGATACAAGAAGTAACGGATTCCCACCAATCTTGTGCGGCATCCTGAAGTTGCCAAGCAGCAAGCTGACGCTTCTGAGCATCAGTGATTTTCAATCCAGAAAATATCTTCTCTAAGCATTTAAGCCATTGCTGAGCTTCGATAGTGCTCTTGGATCCCGAAAACTTAATACCCCATAGCTGTGTATACTCCTTACTAAGAGTGGTGAATTTGACTGGCAGGTGCAGCCCGGGCAGGACCGATGCCTCTTCCTCCCGTATTGTTTCTTCTGGTACTCATCCTGAAATATCGAAACAGATTTAGAACCAAGGATAGAAAAATCATAAATCTTTAAGAAAAATCTAATTAAAGAGTCAAAAGAAGTTTGAATTAAAAGGATCTGGATATTAAATTGATTCTCCTCATTCTAGGGTATTGATATCCTATCTCTAATGAGTTTATATAACCCCAAACTAAGGTTTTTAGGGAAACCAAAGCTTTGATACAAACTGTAACAACCCGTATATTTGGACCATTTAAATTGACAATAATCCACACATGTCAACGTAAATAATACAAAACACGAATCATTATGGGAAAATAAATACATAAATGTAAATGAGAATCAATACAACATCCCAGACACAGAACAGTCACAGAATAATGCAGCGGAAAATACATCGTCATAATAGCAATTCATAAAGCTACTTCATGAAGTACAACAATGTCACAACATAAGGCGACTGAAAGGAAATACATGAATGCCCAGCAGGCTAGTACATCAATACTGGAATTGAAATAGACAGATAAAGATAAATACTAAGTCTTCAGCATCTTCAACCAACCTTGATCACCAACTGGGTAGCTTCAGTCTGACCCGAGCATATACAAAAGAGAAACACTCGAGTCAGGACTCAAAATCTTATACAGGATAATCAAGTGCAGGGAATAAAGTCCATGACTCAAAATGAATAAAATAACATCTTTACGGGTCCGATAAACTATCTATATATACAATAGAATACGATAGGTAGATAATGTCTAATCAGTAAAGTATGATATTAAAATAGCATTAAGGTGTTACCATAATTCCCTTAACACATTTTATAATGCCATAGTCTATACAGCACCGTAAACCCCACCGTAAACTAGTGGTTATCAGAGGGGACCCCATAGGTATAACACAAAACAAAACGCAGTGGTCGTGAATAGGATAATCAGTATGACAAGGTATATGAGGTGATACCAACTAGGATACTAGTAGTTGTGTGATCCGGACTAATGTTGAGCATAGCCAGCAGCTACCTCAACACCGCGAACACAACACTCCCAAATCAATGGGTGCACCCAAATCGAATCACAAAAGTAATAGATATGGTATCGAAGAAGTATGTCTGCTAGAGGTGGCGAACCTCAATGGCCCGGCGCGGCTCCTGTTTTAGTCATGTCAGGGGTAATCCTATATCGTTCTCTTTCTTTAGTCAGCGCGTTCACCAAACCATCCACTTCATTCTGGATCAACACTTCGCGTATAATAGTTATTAAAGTGGTTTTCGGTATCGATGGAGAGTATGTCCATCTCCGATCTCGGTCTCTTTAGTAACTACGTATTTATTACCCAATGGTCAGTTAAATTAAAGTTTAAACAAATCAAAGTCCAAAAGTCGAGCTTCAAATTTTGACTTCCAAAATTTGACATTTCACGATTCAATTTATTCCAGATATTTAGACATAGTTCCAAATGCAATTTTAGTTCGAACATTTGAGTTAACAAAAATTAAGCATTCAAGTTCAATTTAATAAGATCCAAATTTCGCTTATTAAATTTATTTCATAATTAATGAATTCAAGTTAATGGTAAATTTAGTTCGAATCATTAAATTAAATTTTATTCATTTCAATTCATATTTACATTCGCTGTTATCATAAATTCGCTTAAATCAATTTCATTAATTGAATTCCTTTTTATCAAAACTTCATTTGATTTATCTACCAATTTAATTAAATTTCTTTTTAAAGGAATCCATTTCCATTTATTTGGTTCAATGATCTACACATCACAAATAAGTTATTTCCGAGTTACAAATCAACTCAATCCATATTCCGTTTACAATGTCCCGATTTTGATTAATTCATTAAATTTAAAATCATTTAAATTTAAATTATCACTAAATCAAATCCATAAAACTTTAGTTAGTTTTGTATGCCACTTAACTCAAATTTTCTTAATCTCAAATTAAATTTATAACAAGTTTCAAATCTATTTAATTAAAATCGAGTTTAAATCTAAATCTAACAAATCTAACGACTTTTAAATTATTAAATTCTAAAACTTTTACTTGTTTCTAAATTTCATTTCAATTATTCAACTTACTTAACTTTAAGTTTTCCTAAATCAAATTACAAATTTCCCACTTTTAAATTTGTCAATTCATTTTAATCAATTAAATAGGTTTATTAATCCGTTTCAATTAAATCCATTAATTTACTTCAACTAATCCATTAAGTTTGTTACTTAGTTTCAAAAAAATTGTTAAGTTCATTCCTTAATTTCAAATAGATTTCAATTTCAAAATGATCTTGTTGACCAGTCGGGTTTCTAATTTTAAATTAGCTATCCTAGGCCAAGTTATTTAGTTGGGTATTTATCATTTCAACCCAATAACATTCGATAAATAAAAGAAAATCTAAGCATAGCAAAGGGAACTTGCAGTGTGATAACTGGGATGGTGTCAAAGTAAATAAACCAGCAATAGGAACCATACATAACAATTCAACAATTTATTTAAATAATCCCGAAATAATCGTATTAATCTACATTTGTTATTTATGCAAATTAATATAATTATTCCTAGAATCCACACTATCATTTCATGCAGGTTAAAGATATTACATTTTGGTTTTCACTTGGTGTCCATTATCAAGTTACAACATCAATCATACATTCAAGGGTTCAAAGTGAGGTTAACGCTAATTCCACATGTCGATTTATTTAACATTTAAAGGGGGTCAAGTTCAACATATATAATCCATTTTACATTGTCAACTATCCTATATCAAATTCAATTTCATATTAATTATCGCTTATATTAACAACCAAATTCAACATCACATAGCAAATTTAGTGTCACAACTATTTACGATAAACCAACATCAAATCACAATTTATCACGTTAAATCTTTTTAAACAATACATGGCGTCAATTTTAGAAATTTTAAATTCTATCAATACTCAATTTTAACTTGTATAGCAATTAACTGTTTTATTTCAACAATTTTAACAACCAACAATTTAATATCCAAATTAATATTAACAACAATTATCACTTGATTATCATCGCATAATAGATTTGAGTCGTGAATGAAATATTCACCTTGCATGGTTAAAGAAGATGACGGCGAAGCACGAAAATGAATAGACTAGATAGACGACACAAGCACGAATACGAACAAACAATTAGATGCAAATAAGGTAGATGGAAGCTTAGGCCTGAGATCCCAGATCAGCTACAACTGTCAAGCAAGCGAAACAACATATAAGATACTGTAACCCATGTTTATTTATATACTAAAATATATGTAAAATCGTACTTTACAAAATATATATATAATATGAATCTTCCTTTAAAATACAAACAGCTTTTATATTTTTTTTATAACTAAGTTGCAGCGTATAAACCCAAAAAAATTTGAACTGTACTTGTAAGCTAATATGTTCAATAGCTTTATATTCAAAACTGTTTGTAAAATATATACATAGAAACCTGTTTTCATAACAAACTCTTATAACTACAAAATGAAGCATCCTGTGCAAAACATTCTCCCCTTTTCTTCTAAAACCCAAAACCATATATATGTGTGTGTGTGTGTGTGTGTGTGTGTGTGTGTGTCGGCAGTGGTGGGATGTTGGCTGCGGCCAAGGCGAGGCGTTCGGGCTTGGTGGCGGCATCAGGCGGTTGCTCGTAGGATAGGGTCGAGGGCAGTGGGACGCGTAGGATGGTGGATGGCGGATGTGGGTGGAGCAGGTGGGCGTGGGTGGAGCAGTGGAGGGCGGTAGCTGGCGATGCGGTTGGTCTGGGGTTCGGCTGGGCCTGGGTTGGAGGCAGACGTGGGTAGTGGGGCGAGGCGAAGAGGGTGGAGCGGATGGCAGTGGGGTCGGCGGCGGACGAGGCAGACGTGGGTGGACGTGGCCAGTGGGCGGATGGCGATGGTGACGGGCGAAGTAGGTCGTGGGTAGTGGGGCAGTGGAGAGGGAGAGAGTGGACGTGCATGGAGCGGCGTGGGTAGTGGGGCAGTGGAGGCGGTCCTGTTGCGGGCAGGGGGAGCGGACGTGGGCGATGCGGAGCAGGGGCCAACGTGGGTAGTGGAGGGGAAGAGGGTGGACATGCATGAAGGAGTTTAGGCAAGCAGTGCATGGATTTCGTGAGTTTCATACTGGAAGGGGAGACACAAAACAAAAAATAAATAAAAAGAATGATGAAGGAGGGAGAAGAACACGTACCAGAGAACTGAGAAATTAACGAACTGAGCAGTTAATGAATGCAGAGGGTAGCAGATATATACAGAGAAGTTTAGAGTCCCAAGGTCAAGGCATTGATGTCTTTGGTAAACGTGATGGCTATTTGGTTTCTTAGAGAGATGAATGGTTAAAGGACTCCTAACATTCTGAACGGTGTAGAAAGTTGGGTACTGGTATGTGCTGCGTAACGGACCAGTTTGTACTTCGTTAAACAATTATAATTCGCAACGGTGAACTCCGATTGACACAAATAAATATACGGTTTTGATCAGCGTGACGAGGCGGACACAACAGTATGAAGATATTGATGGTTTGACATTGTTTGCGAAGTGGTTAATCTAATTTAGCTGTTTGCTTGTGTGAACAATTTAACTATCAATTAAAAGCGAAATTTGACGAAACGTAATGCGCCATCATGATCAGAATATTTTTCTTGTGCAACGTTGTGAAAAATATTTGGATTCGGGTAATAGAAAATTTACACATATAATTTAAACTAATATGTAAATGTGGCGAACGAAATTTACTTCAATATTTTTCAATGAAATTTGACGTACGCCAATGTCTATCTAGACGCATTCCAAATGTGAAGTTTGGATGGCAATGGAATTTGTTTGTGAAAATTCGAATTTCTACACTAAATAAGTGATTTAAATTTTTTAAACTGGGTCTGAATTTCAAGGTCGTTACAAATTTAATAGTGGGCTCTATATTTCCATTTGTCAACTTTCAATTTAGTTCGTTTGCATATGTTA
This sequence comes from Allium cepa, assembly GCA_030765085.1. Classification (NCBI taxonomy): domain Eukaryota; kingdom Viridiplantae; phylum Streptophyta; class Magnoliopsida; order Asparagales; family Amaryllidaceae; genus Allium; species Allium cepa. The sequence continues at coordinate 375,109,981 of CM060942.1, read as the reverse complement.
ATTGATAAACATTTTATTAATGATACTAAATGCAAAAATATATCACTATAAATAATTATAACATTATTTAACATATGTTCTTACAATATTAGAAAGTTTATATGTTACCATTTTATTTTTCTAATAAGGCTCCCACTGGTCTTTTATGTTTCTCCAAACCCTAAGATGAAACATAGAAGTCTTTTAACTTCACTAGTGGGTGTTAGGACTCGTTTTTCTTGGTATTCTGACCTTGAGTTTGCTCAACAAATCATATCCCCACAAATGATGGATAATTCCTTATCGGTTGTATCACATACAACTCCTGACCTATTTTTCCTTGTCCTAATCTCATTTCAACCTTGAGTTTACTCAACTAATTGAAATAGATTATTCACTCGTACCTACCATATCGTGATGGCCTAAGTATACTATATGTACCTTGAGTCTGCTCAGCAAATACATATAATTATCTTACCTCATCTATTCAGTATATTAATAATACTACAGATATCATCCCCTGTAATGACCCTCATTTTTCCTAAAGAAGAAAATTCAAATTTTAGAATTTAATACAGTAAGAAATTAAAAATTTATGATTTTAAATAAAATTTTCTTTGAATTTTAACATCTGATTTTGATTTAGTAAAGTGACAACTATTTTATGTGATTTCAAGCGTATGGTTTAAAAAAAGTTAATTGGATAGATTTATTAAAGCATGAAATCAATTTATAAATAACTAGAATTGGGTTTTAATTGTAAATTAACTTCTAATATATTTGTAAACAATAAATGTATAATTATGTATTCAAACTTATTTAAATTTTAGTCTTGATTTTCGCTCATCTTACATATCAACCTATTGAAATTAATTTATTAATAAAATTTAGTATAATTGGATTTTACATAAAAGGAAAGAAGTATAAATTTTAATTTAATAAGACTTAATAAGTTAAATGATTCAAGAATTGAGAAGATAAAGTTGAATTAATTGAAATTGTATTTAATTAAACTCTACTAAATTTAATCGAATTTAAACTATTGAAATTGGGTGAAATTATCAATAATAATAAAATATACATATAAATTTTCTTGTTTGTATGTCATTGATACTATTTAAGCAAGTTAATTTATAACTCTTATATCTAAAAAACAATTCTATAAATGTATTTAAGTTACTGTAAAAAAAAGATTTCGATTATTTTAATTATCTTATGTAAAAAACAATTTTATAAATGTATTTAAGTTACTGTAAAAAGAATCCAATTGTTTTAATTATCTTATGTGTAAACATCAATTCTATAAATGTATTAAGTTACTGTAAAAAGATTTCAATTGTATTAATTATCTATCAATTAATTATGTTTCGTTTTAAATTCTAATGTTGAAATATATTGCCGTTAATTTAACTTGCAATCTTTGAATAAAAGGGAAAGAGAATTTAACTGAAATTAATGATGTTTAATGAAAGAAATGTATGTTTGCTAGGATCCTCTTTAAAGTGTAATTTTGAAATTAATTACATTTATGTCCATTTGGAATCTTTCAATATTAAAAGGGCAAAAAATAAATACATTAATTGTAATTAATGGATTTAGCGAAAAAACAAATAAATTTAAATTAAGTAATAAATAATGTTGTACAAAGGCAATAAATTATACGTTTTATATTGGTACGTTTATATCCGTTCTTGTTTCATTTATCTGGCGCTATAAATGGTACGTTATTTCCTGATATATTCTTTAGCATATTTAATAAATAAGTAAGAAAACGAATAGATTTAAAATTATGCTACTTTGTTAATTATTCTGGGCATACGTTTCATTTTAATTATGACATTTATTATACGCACTCTTTAACTTCATATCTTAGCTGTTAAAAATCAATCAACAGCCATTCCGATATGATTTCCTGCCTTACGAATCATGTGTAAAACTTTCCACTTTGATTTGCGTCTCCATATTTAATAGGAATATAATCTTTGATTTACACTAGCCGTTCCAAAATCTTTTGTTTCTTTCCATTTGCTTATGTATATTTAATAGATATGAATGCCTAAATTTTCTCTTGCCACTTTAAACAAAATTTCTTGCATTTCTCCCACTTAATCAACATAAGCTTCCCTGATAAATACTCAAACCCCACGCACACAAATACCCACCGCATATTATTAGGCCTTCATCTTCTCTCTTGCGCGTGAAGCTTCTCCTGTAGGTAAATGGCTGCACTTATTTTTTTCTTATTTATTTTCTTTTTCTTCTTCTTGTTTTTCTTTTGTTTCCATTGTTTCACTCCATCAAGTGCTCGGCTCTTCACCACCACGATAGGCCTGCGCCCCTCCAACCACCCATCCTGACCTTCTTTCTTCCCTGCCTTCACACACAAGATTGGCCACCACCACTGCATCCAGCCTTTGGGCCTAGCTCCTCTCTTTTATTTGAAGGTATATACATCCATAAGTGTATATAAATCTGTTATATGTTCTTGCTTAAATAGGTTTGCTGTTTTATATCTATAAGTTATAGTACGAACAGTATTGTTATATATAAGTTGATTTTTAATGTGTACGTGTGTTCTAAAAATAAAAATAAAATAAAAAAAATAAAAAAAATAAAAATGAAATAAAATATAGCTAGGTATAAGTTTTATATGAGCCTTCAAATCTATTAGTTACAATGTTTTTATAAGTTTACTTAAGCTATAAAAAATGTATTAGCAGCATATAGTTATATAGTGCATGCATATATAGGCTTACAGCATAATATGGAAAGCTTATAGTATATTTTGTTATGCATATAGAATCAAGTATGTAAATCATATAACCTATTATTTGTATAATAATATAAGTTAAGTGTTAAGTAAAGTTGTTAACATGGGTTCAACCTGTTGTGTATATTCTAGCATATTTAGAAATTTATTTGTTTAAATTATCTATTATTGTTAGGAAGCATATCTGTAAGTATTATATAAAGTATATTATGTAGATATGTTGTGTGTGTATATATATATTTTAAAAACAATGATTTCAGATATATATTTAATTTAATATGTGTTTGAAAATTTAAAATTTATATATAAATTATTTTAATATATAAACTATTTAAAGTATTTTAATATATGAACTATTTTCAACATCTAAACTGGTTAGGCGTTTTAAATGTAAACAATGATTTTTAACATTCGTGTTAAAATTTTAATATTGATTTCATGGGAAGACAATATGTATATCGTTGCATATGGATTTGTATTTGTCTGCATATATGTTGGGTCGGTTTTCAAACTTATATTAGTGTTAGCGTTTAAAATGATTTAAGGAAATGCATGAATTGTATAAACATTGTATATTGAGTTTGTTTAAATAAAATATTTTGGGACATGATATGGATTTGAAAATATATGTTTGAAATTATTTTAGAAACAAATAATAATATATAAAATGAAATAGTTCTGTTATATCAAAACTAATTCAATCGTTCTGATCGATTTCCCATTATCAGCCTTGTCCGTCGTGCCTGTTTTCTACATCAAATCATATCCATCTAGCGTTGCTTTGGATTTAGTAGCTTATTTCTGTGTCGAATCTCTCTAGCCTCGAAAGGTGAGCAATCACTCACGATTAACGTTCTTATATTTATTAAATTTGATTTCAATTGAAACGACAATTGAAATATGTTGTTGTGGTTATTTAAATTGTTATTTATGCTATTATCTGTAACTGTTCACCTGTGGGATATGACACCATTTCCTGTTGTTTATATTATATTGTTGTTGATGATATATGCCTGTTGTTCTATTTTATATTATCAGTTATCACTCTGCAAGTTCCCTGTTAGTATAGAATTCACTATGGGTTGAAATGATACATACCCAAACGGACTTTAGAATATGAGAAAATCGTTATGGGTTGAAATGGTAGACCCATGCGATTTTCATTTGAATTTAATTTGGGATTGCGGGTCGAAGTTATATCTACCCATATATATTAAAATTATGGATTGAAATGATAAATATACGTATCATTTGACCATATGATAAAATCCTATATATAGACACCGTTGGTCCATATATAAATATTTTGAAAATAATTTCTATGGTTTTGGAAAAGAATATGGTTTTTATTTAATATTGGCCCTTAAATATTATATATAAATGGTAATTTTATATATAGATTTAATAATAATATTTAATTTAAATTTGAATGATTTAATATATATAATATTGTTAAGTATTTATGTAAATCTATTTTTCAAAAAGATTTCGTGATAAATTGAATAAGTAAGGTAGGGAAGATAAATTTGGGTTTATTTGAAATGGCATTTAATTAAGAATTTTATTTAATTAAATCGATTTGAAGCTATTGAATATGAAATTTAAAGATATGATTTTATAACTGGATTTTTGATTCATGCGATTTAACGAATGTTTCGCGTTTCAATAAAATAAAGAAAATATTTAGACAATGTAATTTAAGGTTACTTAAATGATATTGAATCTAATGAGGGAATACTTCAAGACTAAATAATAATAAAGATAAACTAAATTTATATGAAATCGTTAAATGTAACGACCCGCTATTTTGGACTATTCGCATCCACACATGTCGGACTTGAATAATTCAAAATACCGAATTGTTAATTTAAATTTGGCAAAACTCGGATATACAGTAAATAAATAATCACGTAATCACAGACGCGGAGTAATAATATGCAGCGAAAGCAAAAGATAGTAGTTCATGAAGCTAATATATCTATATAACAGAGTTAAATAAGTTACAACAGAAGACTCGAATACAATTGTCAAAAACAACAATCAGAATACATCACTGGAATCAATTGAATATCTGAAAGCTGGATAGATAGCTGGATCTCAAGGTGAAGCTCCAACTCTAAAGGTGGGTCTCAAAAGCTGAATCACTCGGTCTAACCCGAGCGTAAAGCAAAATACAAAACACTCGAGTCGGGATTAACGTTCTTATATCAATAAATCCAACTCAAGTGAAATAACAATCGAAATACAAGTAACTCAAAGGATGTTGGAATAACCATCCTCTAAGGATCCGTTAAACTATCTACTATGTAGTAGTGTATGCTAAGTAGATAATGTCTATCAATAATATAAAATATCAAAATACTATTAAGGCGTTACCATTATCCCCCTTAACACATTTTATTTAAGCGTTATAGTCTATACAGCACTATAAACTCCACCGTAAACTAGTGGGTATCATGGAGTATTCCATAGGTATAACCCACAACAAATTCGTAGTTGTCGCGTATATAGGGATACAAGTATGACAAGGCACATGACACAATACCCAAGGTAGTGAAACTACCGTTTGCCTTATCCTGACTGGTGAAAATGCATCACCGCAATGATCGCAACACCGCGAAACAATACTCCCAAAAGTACGAGGGTGCACCAATCTATAACAAGTAATGAGTAGTCTACGAAGAAGTGTGTTTGCTCGAGGTGGCTAACCTCATTTGGCCCGGCACGGCTCCTGTTTTAGTCATTTCCAATTTGACACAAGTGTCAAGGCTATCCATCATCGTTCTCTTTCTTCAGTCATCACGTACATCATTCCAACCACTTCATTCTGGATCACACTCCGCGTATAGTTATTAAAGTGGTTTTCGGTTTAGACAGAGAGTATGTCCATAACCGATTCTGGTTCCTTTAATAACTTTCGTAATTATTACACCGATTGGTCGTTTAATAAATTTCAAAACCATATCAATTTCAATTTCAATTAGATTTTATAAATCAATATTTCATTAATCTTTCCAAAGTTATTTCCATATTTTACGTTTAAAACTTCCAAATTACCATTTCAAAATCTTATAATTAAATTCCAACTTTAAAACAATTCAAATATCGATTCAAGTTCATATATAAATTTCATTCCGTAATCATTCGAAATACATTTAATTTAACGTTCAAATCATTTATACTCATTTATCGATTTCATTTAATATTCGTTAAGTAAATTTGTCATTCAAAACAATTTCTATTTAATTTTCGATTCATTAAATCAATTACTTAAGTTCAAATTTATTATATCAAAACTTCAAATTGGATTAAATTAATTCGTCAATCAACTTACAAGTCTTATATTTATTCCAATAAACCACATTTTATTTCTAGTTAAAGGAATTCAATTTCACTTATTTATTTACTTAGTTACAAATTTCAAAACTCAATTAATAAAGAAACTATACTTCGCATATTCAAGAAGTTCAATTTCACTTATTAACTTACTTAAATAATTTTCCAAAATTTAATAAATAAAGAAACCGAATTTTATTTATTAACAAAGTTGAAATTCACTTATTCAAAAGTTCAATTTCCCTTTTCAAAGAATTCAAATTTTATCTAATTATCAATTAATTAAATCTTATTTAATTATTAAATAATTTCGAAACTTATTAACAATTTCAAAGATCATAAATTTGAATTGTCACTTATTATAATCATGCTTTATTCGACAAATTTAATTTTTCTTTATTCCAAATTATTAATAAATTTATTCTACTTAATATATCCTATCACATATGTATTAAGTATATTTACATTTATTATAACTGCTCAAATTTATTCAAAAATTCCTTTGATATCATTTATATTGTATGATATTCAATTACATAATTAACTTTTGAAAATTTATGTAAGTTATATATAATTTTTGGCTTCAATGAAAATAAAAAATTTTAAGAATTAATTTCAAACAACTTAGAGATAAAATATATATATATATATATATATATACATATATATATATATATATATATATATATATATTTCATAATATATCAAATCAAATTTAAAATCTTCAATAGATATTATAAATCAAGTCATGTTTATAAATTAAAATCAATTTTTCAAACAAACGTGTAGCAGGGCTACAGAATAGTCTCTCCACTTCGAATCTCGAAAATGAATGTCGATGATGCGACCGTCATCACTGAAATTATTTTCCAGCGACAAAAGAGAAGAGCTCTCATGTAATAATTTGAAATTCTTTGAAAAACCATTTCTATTCGAAAATATTTAAATAATATACATTTAAAAACTTTAAAACCCTAGTTTGGAATTACCGGAAATTAAATTCTCAAATTTTAGTTTAAATCTATTTAGATTCCAAATCAATTTTAACCAAGTTTTATAAATTTATTTATTTATATTATTCAATAATCAATGATTTACAACCATAAATGAAATCAAAAATTATTATTTCTGGCAACAAATTCATTAACGATTTAATTTCATAAAAATTTATACTTATATATAATATAATCATTCAAAACTATTTTGTTTAACAAATTTGAAAATAATATTGTGTTAGTTTGCTCCGCTCAAGCATTTTGGAAATCCTATTGATAGCGTTGATCAGACGAATCGATCGGAAACCCAAATCAATAACAACAACTCAAACAACACAATATATATACATTTTTAATATTAATTTACAAATATACTTCCTCGCTCGATGATACAAGGATGGATTTCAAAATAAATACAGAGAATCAAATTTGATGGAAATCAAGTCAAAGAGAATTTTGATTCGAAAATAGGTTTGAAACAAGAATAAGATAATTAAATAACAAGATAGGAAGATTGATAAGTTTATAAAATCGCGGGCAACCTTAACCGGTCAACCGAGACTTCAAGAATGAGCGATGCAGAATTCCAAGGTAAATCAACATTCGATCTCAAGTGATAGGATTTGGAATAATGAGAGATACTAGCATCTAAACCGAGGATACAAAATCTCCGGTGAATCGATGCTATTGTAAAGGAGTTTATCCCCTTTAATAAATTATTCGAAGATTGGCGTGACCGCCGATCTATTATAGCTATCGTTCGAAGTGGAGTTATTGGATGTTCCAGAATTGAAGGAAAACAAATAGTGAGGGACATGAATGAATTTTGAAACCGTAGGGAATGTTCCAAAATTCAAAGGAACTGAGTCAAAAGGGAGAGATTGAAACTCGAATGAGAGTGATTCTGTAAATACATTTACCATATATGCTAAATTTTGCCTAGAGCTACCAAAGCTCTTATACCAACTATAACGATCCACTATTTTGGACTATTCGCATCCGCACATGTCGGACTTGAATAATTCAAAATATCGAATTGTTAATTTAAATTTGGCAAAATTCAGATATATGGTAAATAAATAATCACAGAATCACAGACACAGAGTAATAATATGCAGCGGAAGCAAAAGATAGTAGTTCATGAAGCTACAATATATATAACAGAGTTAAATAAGTTATAACAGAAGACTCGAATACAATAGTCAAAAACAAGAATCAGAATACATCACTGGAATCAACTGAATATCTGAAAGCTGGATGGATAGCTGATCTCTAGGCAAAGCTCCAACTCCAAAGGTGAGTCTGAAAAGCTGAATCACTCAGTCTGACCTGAGAGTAAAGAAAAATACAAAACACTCGAGTCAGGATTAACATTCTTATATCAATAAATCCAACTCAAGTGAAATAACAATTGCAATACAAGTAACTCAAAGGATGTAGGAATAACCATCTTCTAAGGATCCGTTATACTATCTACTATGTAGTAGTGTACGCTAAGCAGATAATGTCTATCAGTAATATAAAATATCAAAATAGTATTAAGGCGTTACCATTAACCCCCTTAACACATTTTATTTAAGCGTTATAGTCTATACGTCACTGTAAAATCCACAGTAAAATAGTGGGATACCAGGGAGTACTCCATAGGTATAACACAAAAAAAATTCTTAGTTGTCGCGTATATAGGGATACAAGTATGACAACGCACATGAGGCAATACCTAAGGTAGTGAAACTACCGTTTTCCTGATCCAGACTGAAGAAAACGCATCGCCGCAACGATCGCAACACTGCGAAACAACACTCCCAAAAGTACGAGGGTGCACCAATCAATAACAAGTAATGAGTAGTTTACGAAGAAGCGTGTTCGCTCGAGGTGGCTAACCTCATTTGGCCCGGCACGGCTCCTGATTTAGTCATTTCCAATTTGACACAAGTGTCAAGGCTATCCATTATCGTTCTCTTTCTTCAGTCATCACGTACATCATTTCAACCACTTCATTTTGGATCACACTCCGCGTATAGTTATTAAAGTGATTTTCGGTTTAGACAGAGAGTATGTCCATAACCGATTCCGGTTCCTTTAATAACTTTCGTAGTTATTACACCAATTGATCATTTAATAAATTTCAAAACTAAATCAAATTCAATTTCAATTAGAGTTTATAAATCAATATTTCATTAAACTTTCCAAAGTCATTTCCATAATTTACGTTTAAAACTTCCAAATTACCGTTTCAAAATCTTATAATTCAATTCCAACTTTTATTTAAAATAATTCAAATATCGATTCAAGTTCATATATAAGTTTTATTCCTTAATCGTTTGAAATAAATTTAATTTAACGTTCAAATCAATTTATACTCATTTATCGATTTTATTCAATATTCGTTAAGTAAATTTGTCATTCAAAACAATTTATATTTAATTTTCGATTCATTAAATCAATTACTTAAGTTCAACTTTATTATATCAAAACTTCAAATTGGATTAAACTAAATTCGTCAATCAAGTTCTTTAACTTACAAGTCTTATATTTATTCTCCAATAAATCACATTTTATTTCTTGTTAAAGGAATTCAATTTCACTTATTTATTTACTTAGTTACAAATTTCAAAACTCAATTAATAAAGAAACTAAATTTCACGTATTCAAGAAGTTCAATTTCACTTATTTACTTACTTAAATAATTTTCCAAAACTTAATAAATAAAGAAACCCAATTTTATTTACTAACGAAGTTCAAATTCACTTATTCAAAAGTTCAATTTCTGTTTTCAAAGAATTCAAATTTTATCTAATTATCAAATAATTCAATCTTATTCAATTGTTAAATAATTTCAAAACTTAATTATTAAATAATTTCAAAACTAATAATTTCAAACTAAATTATTAAATAATTTCAAACTTAATTATTAATAATTCCAAATTTTATTATTAAATAATAAATTTTTAACACGTTATTTCATCAATTACTACGTCAATATTTTGTTTCAAATTTCAAATATTCACATATCTTTCCATTAAAATTTTAAATTGCAATTTTATTTCAAAACCTTATTATTATTCAAATAAAATCTTTAATTATTTAAATCAAATTATTGACCAAATCAGGTTTAATTAAATTCTCCATCCTAAGTCTAGTTCATTCGGGTATTTATCATTTCAACCTGATTCCATTTCAATTCAAAGAAAAAACAAAGCAAAGCAACGGGAACTTGTAGTGTGATAACTGGCATGGTCTCAAAATAAATAAACAAGTAATAACAACAATCAATAACAATCCAATAATTAATTCAAATATCCCGAAATAATCGTATTAGTTCACATTGTTGTTTATGCAAATTAATATAATTATTTCTAGAATCTACACTACCATTTCGTGTAGATTAAAGATTATTACACTTATAATTCTATGCAATTCTACACTTGACATCTATTATTCAATTTCATACTTCATCAATTAATACAATATAAATTCAAATGGTTCAAGGGTCATTAACTATTTTCTACGTGTCAATAAATTTAAACATTTAAAGGATTTTTATTATACAAGTTCGTCTAATTAAATTCAACATATATATCGTTCGTCTAATTAAATTCAACATATATATCGATTTCAAGTCGCTAACTATCCTACGTCAAATTCATTTTCATATTTTTATCACTTCCTACGTTAAAAAATTTTAACATCCAATATCAATATCAACAATTAATCATCTATCAATCAAACTTGATTATCATAATATAAGTAACAGAAAATGGTGTCATAGATGAACTGATGCAGGTAATAACATATATAACAGTGTAAATAACTAACAGCACCAATATTTCAATTGTCGTTTCAATTGAAATCAAATTTAATAAATAAAAGAACATTATCGTGAGTGATTGCTCATTTTACGATGCTAGAGAGAACAAGAGATGACACAGATACACACAGAGAACGGACACTGAATTTGAGTTATGAATCCAAGCACGATTTTGATGATCAAAGCTGATAATAAGGAATAGACGAAATCAAATCAAAATTGGGTCAATGAAGATAAATGGGTATAAATGAACGTATATAGATATATGACTATATGTATAAGGCGCAACTATAAAATAGTATATATTTATATCAAAACAACTTTTATACCAAAACAAAACTCAAGTACTACTATATATATATTTATATACAACTATATAGAAAATTATATTTAAAACTCAAACACAACAAAATCTATATTTCAAAAAAAATCATTTTCTTTTTTGATAACACATTAAACTTATATCGTCAACAAATAGTAGACACACCATATATATAATATATATACTAATATATAAACTTCCATAGCCTATATGTATCATACGGCTAAATATTTGCATTCGTAAAAAAAAATATCGGCATGTTATAACAACATATTATATACTTAAATTTCTTCCATGCTGAAGCATATGTACGGCAACACAAATTTTTTCTTTAAAAACAACTCTGCCAACACTATACATAAAACAACGGCTATATAAAGTATTATATGTGAATATACTAACATATTAAAAATAACCAATAGGATATATATTATATAAAGATTCTGCCGTAATATACATATAGCAGCATAAGTACTCGTATCCAATCTTTGTTTGTTTTTTTTCTATTTCCTTTTCCTCAGGCAACCAAACTTACCATATAATTAAAATATCAATAACCTTCCTGTACATATTTTGTAACAATGTGTTGCGACCTTTATTTATACTACTAAAAAATCAACTAAAGTTTATAGTAAAAGAATACTGCCATTACCTTATAATTTATATAAGAAACCTTATACATTCAATATATAACCTACATAAACCAGTATATGTAAGCTTTAGCATACCATTATAGAACAGCAAGATCACGTATATTATATAACTAACTATATTACTTAATATACTTAGATCTATACAAATATACAACATATATGAATAACACTGAACTTATATATACATGCATAAATGTATATACCTGAGCACGCAACAAAAGGCACGAGAGTATAGAGAGGGGAGTTGAAACCGACGTCAAGTGATGGGAGCGACACTTGGTCGAGAAAACGGTTAGCCAGATCTAGCGTGCTGCATGGGCGGAGGCCGCTGCTTGACCGATGCTTGCGTTGGAGGTAGTGCGTCGGAGCTATGGGATGTGGAGGGTGGTTGCGAGCTTGGGCGAGGGAACGGTGAAGGGGATAGCATCGGTTATAGGGGGAAAAAAGGTGGTGGAATACGGCTGTTGCTGGCCATGGCGGTCGAGCGGAGGTGAGAAGGTTGCGTGGGTGAAGTGGATGAGATGTGGCGTAAGAAATATGCGTGCTTTTCTTTTTATGTTGCGAGAATTTTTTTTATAAAGGGCGGAGGCGATCTGGTAGCTGAGTTGTAAAGATGGAGGTATAAGTTATACGTGATTTTTTTAGAAGAGAATAGAATGAAGTTGGAAAGCATGATGGAACAAGAGAGGAAATAAAATGGACAAGGGAGAGTGGACGAGAAGAATATGAAACAGACATCACTTCCTTCTTGAATAATGTATTCACATATTGGAACTAAGGAAAGCCAAAAATTAAATAGGAAGAGTGAAAGGCAGGCACAAAGATTCGAGAAATAAATATAATAGCTGTTGATTATCACGGTGGAAAACAAAAGGGTAAGAAATACCAAAAGGTTTAAAACCAGTACCGATACGATTATTGTTTCGTACGTTTAGCCATGCACCGAGCATCAAAATATACAACCGAATATACTGTTAAGATTAGTGCAACAAGATGATCGAACTGGTATGCAAATATCAGTGGTACGATTGAATTATAAAATTTTGAATTTTATACTAGCGGAAAATGCAGTAAAACGCAGATAAATAAGATTGACGGAGTTAAAGAAGTCTGAATTTGAAAAAAACGAAAAATGACGTCTTGCTCAGATGATGTTAGAATTTTTCTATGTAAACATATTTAGGTTTCAAAAACGTTTTATTTTCATCATTTTTTTACGGATTAAATTGAAATAAATTTACACACGAAAATAAACTTCATATTTTCGGACGGAAATTTACCAGTTGCTATATTTAACTAGACGCATTCCAAATATCAAATTTATATTTCAAAATTTGATCGTTTAAAATTCCGCAAAATTTCAATCAATATCGTTTTTAAAACCAGTTAAATTTATGGGTCGTTACATTAAATTTTGTTTAAAATGTTGAATATTTAAAATTTTGAAATATATTGAAATATAAATGGGTATTTTGTGTTTCAAACTCGAATTTGAGATCAACAAAATTTGAAATGGTTATTTAGGAATTGAGTTGAATTTGTAAATTGGGATGGTATTAGATTTGAATTTGGAATTTGAGTTGATTTGAATCGCAACTTTTAAAGCGATAAAGTTTGGAAATATGTATGTCTATATATATATATATTTGAAATGAAATGATATTTTGGTGTAAAATAATTTGAAATGACCACGGCATTATAGGGTATATCTCTGCATTGCAGATAGTCCCACGGATCCTTAGAGGATGGTTATCGCAAACATCCTTTGAGTTACTTGTATTTCAATTGATATTTCACTTGAGTTGGATTTATTGATATAAGAGTGTTAATCCTGACTTGAGTGTTTGTATTTTGCTTTATGCTCGGGTCAGACTGATTGATAAAACATTTGGGACTCACCTTTTGGAGTTTGGAGCTTCGTTTGGAGATCCAACTACCAATTCAGTTTTCAGCTTTTCCAGTTGATTGGTTTAAAGAAGTCATCCGCTCGCATTGGAGACTTCACTACATCTGAGATATTCTATTGTATTTAATTTCTAACTCTGATGTTTATATAGTAGCTTCATGAACTACTACTTATTTATTCCGCTACGTATTATTGTACTACTCTGTATCTGTGATTCCGTGATTGATTTATTTTACTGCATACGTTGAGTTTTTCCAAATATAAATTAACAATCTGATATTTTGAGCAATTCAAGTCCGACATGTACGGATGCGAATGGTCCAAAATATCGGGTCGTTACATCCCCAGCTTGAGTTTTCTCAATAACAAAGGAGTATGCAGGTAATTTATTAATATATATATATATATATATATTAATATATATATATATGTGAACAATATTATATTGAAAATTCATAATCTTCAATATGTTGTGTTGAGTGATATCGACTTATGGAGTAACATTTTTCTTATGAAATACCTCGTGATTCAAGTGTCTGACACATCGGAAATCACAATCTACGTACATTTGCATACATATTTATTCCTTATGATAGTCTTATATATCGTATTTTATTAACTAAATCTTATTTAATTAATTTTAATTAATTAACTCTTTAATTAATTTTAAATTAGTATTTCAGTACAACTTTTATATCGGACATATCTATTATAACCTTTATAGTGTATACTACAACCTTTATAGTATAACACATGTATACTTATGTTATCTTAACATTTTAAAATAACCTAACATATATCTATATATGTAGTACATGCATATAAGTATTGATTAATCAACTCGTTTAATTAAATTATTTTATCGATCTTATTAATAAATTTAAAATTTTGAAATTATCTATTTCAAACATTTTGAAATTTTCATTACATTTTCAAAATTTTTGAAAATTTATGTTACATTATAACCTTTTATAACAAACAAGTTTTTATTTTAAATTTAAAATCATGTCTTAAATTTCAAAACTATTTTGAAAATTAGCCTAAGGCCGAATTCAAACCGAGCCTTTTCTATTAGGGGCACCTTTGTGCTCACATCACCTTTTAGGCCAAGCAGGTAGCCAAGTAGGGCAGGGTACTTGATTACCTAATTTCAATCCTAGACATCACCTTAGTAGACATAGTACTAAGTGCACAAGATCATCGCATTCTGATTGATATGAAGTGACTTGTTTCAAGGGGTCCTAATCGAATCGAATCGAAGATTATGATGGAGGATGCCATCGATTCGAATAACCAGGAACTTGATGGATATGAGTAACGTCTATGGGTTCGATGGATACGAGCTAACCTTAATTGTGATGTAACAACCTGGATATTTATCGATTTTATATTTAAATATTTTTATTTAAATATTTTATCGATACTCGGAATTTAGTCTGAAAAGCCACTTTTTGCAAACAGTCGAATTAGAACTCGAGACCACTTCCATTGAGTTCAAAACGCCGTTTGCGATCTTTTTAAGTGTAAACTTTGATATGTTTGGAGTTAGTGGAATTTTGCTACTTTTTTACTTAGGGCTTTGGTTTGGGCTGAGCCCAATAACTCCACTTATGTATTCAGTCCCAACCCTCTCCTCTTCATTTACTTCCTTTCTATTTTCCTAATACTCAAGCTTTTATAACAATGGAGAGTGGAATTGGAAATTGAAACTCAAGCCCTAGTATTCTTTTGCAAATCAAGCTCTAGCTCCAAACTAATAGAAGAACCCATTGGTAAGCCTTCTTTTCTTCTTCTCCAACTCATTCTCTTATCAATTTCAGAAATTGCTAAACCTAACTTTGGGACTGTTCTTCTTTTAAAGCTTAGAATCAAGCTTCTTGTGTTGGATTTGAAGAGTGGTTGATTCTCCTTTGCTTTCAAGCTTCTTCTTCATTTGTTTGGGTTCAAAGGTGAGATTTTTATCTCACATCTTTGTCTATAATTATCTTCGATTGTTAGGTATGAATTCCTAACACTTATTCTTGTGCAATTGATTTTTGCTTGGATTGATTTGGTGTATATTCCAATTTTTGGTGTTTTGAAATCAAAATCTATGAAAATCCTTTTATAGATATTTGAACATTGATATTTGAGGCGTATCGAAGAGCCGTTAAGGCTGGGTTGTCGCTTGGCGTAAATCCTCAGTCGTTGTCGCTCGATCGATCGCTTCCGGTATCCATTTGGCCATTTTTGGCCTAGGTTCAGGGAATGCCGTGAACCCTAGTTTCAGACGTCTGAAACGTAGTATTCAGACGTCTGAATATTATACTGGGAATTTTTGGTTCCTAGTATTCAGATGCCTGAATCTATATTTCAGACGTCTGAATTGGTTCATTTGGAACCAGAAATGAAATAATCTAAAAAGTACCTATTTCAAACATCTGAAATCAATGATTCAGACGTCTGAATTCTGTTTTGGAAAATATTTTATTTTCCAGATTCAGACATCTGAATCCTTGATTTCGGACGTCTGAATATGCACTCTTTTGCCTATTTGCTTGAGAATTCCCACTTTAATCGATTCGTGTGGATTCCCTTTTGTTATTATCACTTATTATCGACTTTGATGACATTTTCTTCGTGATTTTTGGGAATATCCATTTTGATGGATTCAGTATCGATTTCTTTGGATTTTATTCACGTCTTTGAATGTAAATTTTGATGATTGATTGTTTCTACAATTATTTCCATGATTTGTCACTTTAAAAATATAAGGGTTTCAATATTAGTAGTAAATATCAAAACTCTTTCATCAAAACGATTTCAACTCTATTTTCAATAGCAAAGCTCTTTTCTTAAACCTTTTTCCAATCTACTGTATGTACAAACCTTTACCTCACTCGGATGAGAAATCTAATTAAACGAATTAGTAAAACAAGTGGTATGAAATGCTTGCGTTTACTTTGTCGGTTATTCTTTGACTTGTTCGATTGAATCCCTTGTGACAATTTTCTAGTGGAGATCTACAATTTGTTCGTAAATATTTAAGTTAAGCAAGTGGTTATGGGACATGAAGCTAAACTTTTTTATTTATTAACTTAGTGTAATTGACACTTCTTGGTGATCATGACGATCATTTTTATGATTTAGACTAGCAATTGTGCGATGTCTCTTTAACTGCGAGGTTAGACTAGACACCATTTATGTGATTTCGACTCACACATATCTCTTTGTCTGCAAGGTTAGTCTAGACCTCATCAGTGTGATTTCGACTCACACATGTGGGGTAGCGCCCTATGGTCTTCGGGCCGTTCGTGTGTCAAAAATTAATGGCTAGCTACCATGAGATAGCGTCTCGTTCGTATGATACATATGTTGGTGAGTTTTCATGCTTCCGTTCGTGTGATAGGCCTCCCCTCCTTTTATGATTTCTGGATTTCGTGTGTTGAATTTTGGAATTTATGCTTCACCAATTTTAGTGATTTTCATTGATATGATTTGTCAATTTGTGTGCATTGGTGAATTCGTGTGTCATTGACTTGTTGTGAATACAAGTTTTGGGTATGAAACCCTTTTTGGATCTTTGTGAAGATTCTTGTGGTATTGAACGATCTTCTGTTGATCATCATTTTCATGCTTATAGTAGTATGCCATTATGGATATTATGTGTTTATGCCATATCTTTTACTTTATATCATGTCATTTGATATTTATAGCTAGACTGATCCGTTTATTATTTTCTTATAAATAATACTCGGGTCAGACCGAGATGTTACATGTGCTTCTGTTTGACTCCTCTTCTGGGATTTGCTACTCTGACTTTTGGCTAACAATTTAGATTAGCATTTTTTGTTGTATACACTTGAGATATAGACTCATAGTTGTATTCTTTTATATAGCATGTGTTGCTATTCTTTTGTATTATTGTGGATCTTTTTGACCACTACTCTGATGTACACTTTCATGTGTTAGTTATATATTCATATCTTCTTCCGCCTTTGTGATATGAATTATCTGTGACTGATTTATGTTATGTCTATTTCTATATTTTTTCCGAAGATTTATCATAGCCACCGTGTGATAGCTTTGAGTTTGTATCGGTATGTCGGACTTCCTTCTTAGCATGCTATACTATCTGACATATCGGTGCTCGCACGAAGATGTTACACGGATGGTCGCTCCTCAACAGCCTTATTCTCCGTGCTAGTTGATAGCATTACTCCGTAGTGTTCTTGGATAGCATGGGTATAGAGGTGGGGCGTCATAGCTTGGTATCGGAGCCAAACTTCGGAACAATGTAGAATAACTTAGCAAGGATCATCGTCCTAAGGCTATCTTAGGAGTCGTGCTTTAGGATTTAATTCGAGTCTTCGTACCGATTTATCCTATTTTCTTCATGATTCCTTGTTTTATCTATCAAGATTGCTTGATATTCATTTTGTGAATAACCTTCTTCTTCTTCCTTCTTTCTTTCTAAAGGGACAGAAATGGTTAGACCTGGTCGTCTCAGAGCTGGACCATCTAGTGCTCCACCCCAAGATGGAGTTTTTATGACTACCCAGCAACTTCTTGACCTTGTCACGAATGCTCAAGCAGCTGGTTCTAATTCGGAACCTACTCATCGTAAATCTAGGTTAGCACGTTTGTGCAATGATTACACCAACCTGGGTGGGAAGCCATTTAAAGGTTCTGAAACTGTCATCGAAGTCCAGGCTTGGTTGAGGACCTGCGATCGGATCTTCATTCGCATGAATCTCGTCGATCTTCACCGTGTTCAGGTGGCTTCCAGTATGCTCCAAGAGAGAGCATTGGACTGGTACGAACTTCTTATTTCTGAGATTAATGAAGCGGATCTCACCTGAGATCAATTCCGGGAACACTTCGAATTAAAATTCGTGCTAGAAGAAGAGAAAGTGACATTGGCTTGACGTTTCATAGACCTTGTTCAGGGTGAAGCCTCCGTGACTGATTATGTTGCATCCTTCGAGTCACTTTCCAAATATGGGGTTGAATACATCAACACCCCATTGAAGAAGAACCAAAGATTTGTCTATGGCTTAAAAAAAATCTCAAGAAGCCATTACTTCTTAAATTAGAAGTTCCTTTCGACCAACTCATTGATATCGCTCTTCGTCTTGAAGAGGCGGATAGGGAAAGTGATGTTGAAGTGGTGGGTTCCAAACCAAAATTCAACAACAAGAAGAGGCCAAACAAATTCAAAGGTCTGTATCCCAACAAAAAGGGTAAGCAAGCAACTCCTCCTGCAAAGGCTCCTTCTCCTAGTAGTGGGAAATGCTTTAATTGTGGGTCTAGGGACCATTTTGCGAACAAGTGTTCAAAGCCTTGTACTTGTCACTATTGCAAAAGCCCGGATCATTATTCATCTTCTTGTCCCAAACTTCAAAATAGGAAGGAGGGAAAGCTTAATGTTGCACAAGCCCCTGGCAACACATCTCGTGGTCAAGGTATTTCTCATTCTATCCTTGATGGTATTATTATATTTCGTGATCAACCTATTCGAGTTCTTTTTAATACGGGAGCATCCCATTCTTTTATACCAAAAGAGCTTGTTGATATTTTTTCTTTAAGTGTTGTTGCTTTAATGACTTCTTTGAGAATTGCGAATCCGGTTGGTGGATCCGCAACGCTTAGTTTGCTTTGTAAAGATGTGGAGATTATTTTATGTGATTTCTCTTTCCTAGCCGATTTGCATGTCATGCGTTATTTAGGCTTTGGGATGATTTTGGGAATGGATTGGCTTAACCGTTATGAAGCTCATATCCTATGTCCTGAGCGGACTATTCATCTTCGACATCCTCAATCTGTTAAGCAAATTTCTATTATTCTCAAAGATTCGGATTCCACTTTATCTGCATCTTTATATTCTTTAAATCCTCGTGATGATGATAATGATGATGAGGAGGACATCATTTCTTTTATTCACGTTGTTCGTGAATTTTTCGACATATTTGAGCCCGTTTTAGGATTGCCACCTAAGCGAGCAATTGAGTTCAGAATTAATCTTACCCCTGGAGCTCAACCTATTACTGGTCCTCCTTATCGTTTGTCCAATAAAGAAAATGAGGAGATGCGCATACAATTATCCGATTTGGAAACAAAGCAATTTATTTGCTCTAGTTCCTCGCCTTGGGGAGCTTCGGCTATTTTCGTGAAGAAATCCGATGGTACACTTAGACTTTGCGTTGACTACCGCAAGCTTAATGATCTTACTATCAAAAATAAATATCCTTTACCTCGGATTGATGATCTATTTGACCAACTTAGCGGTGCTAGAGTCTTTTCACAATTGGACTTGGCTACCGGTTTTCATCAGCTTCGTATTGCAGAGGATAGCATTCCTTTGACATCGTTCCGTACCCATTATGGATCTTATGAATGGCTTGTTATGCCATTTGGTTTAATGAGTGCTCCGGCTTATTTCGTTGACCTTATGAATCGAGTTTTCAAAGATTTCCTCCATCAGTTTGTTCTCATATTCATTGATGATATTCTTGTGTATTCAAAAACCGAGGAGGAACATGAGAAGCATCTTCGGATTGTGTTGGAAACTCTTAGGAGTAATCATCAAAAGAAATTTTTTCTAAATGCCATTTTTGGCAATCTCGTGTGAAGTTTCTCGGTCATATTATTTCCGAATCCGGAATTTCCATAGATCCTTCAAAAATTGAAGCGATTCAAGATTGGAAAAGACCTGAGAGTGTGACTGAAATCCGTAGCTTTCTCGGATTGGCAGGCTATTACCGTTGTTTTATTAAAGACTTTTCTAAAATTGACGTGCCTCTCACTAGCTTAACGAAGAAAGGTGTTAAATACATTTGGTCAGACAAATGTGAAACTTCTTTTCAGAAATTAAAAGAACTCCTTTCCGATGCTCCTATTCTCGTTATTCCCGAGGGGAATCAAGATTTTGTTGTTTTACCGATGCTAGTCGCATTTGTTTTGGGGCCGTTCTTATGCATAAAGAACGTGTTATTGCTTATGCTTCTAAGCAATTGAAGCCGTACGAGACTAGATATGCCACACATGATTTAGAACTCGCGGCTATTGTTTTCGCCCTTCGAATTTGGCGTCATTATCTATTGGGAGAGAAATTTATTCTTTATACCGATCATAAGTCTTTGAAGTATTTATTTTCTCAGAAGGAACTTAATTGACGTCAACAACGTTGGCTCGAGTTCCTTGCTCCTTACGATCTTGATATTCTTTATACCCCTGGTAAGGATAATCATGTCGCCGATGCTCTTAGCCGTAAGCAACAAACAGTTGTTTCTATGATGATATCTGAATGGAACGATCTTGAGATCTTATCCACTTGTGAGATTCGAGAGCGCGTATCTGATTTATGTTCATCTTTTGTTTTATGTAGCCTTGAGGCTCATCCTTCTCTTTTAGGCCGCATTCTTGAAGCTCAAAGGCTAGATCCCGCATTGGCTCTTCTTGGCTAAAATATTAAGGATAAAATTGATATTGAGGGTTTGAAAGACTTTGATATCGATTCTCGTGGCGGCATTCGGAAATTTGGTAGACCTATCGTGCCAAATATTGGAAATATTCGTATAGATATTTTAGAAGATTCTCATCATTCTAAATTTACCATTCATCCCGGTATTAGTAAAATGTACGCGGATATGAAGCGGCTTTATTATTAGGAGGGAATGAAATCTGATATTGCTAACTTTGTTAAGTGTTGCATGTCTTGCCAACTCATTAAGGCCGAACATCAAAGGCCCGGTGGGTTATTGCAACCTTTAGAAATTCCAATTTGGAAGTGGGATCAAATTTCCATGGATTTTATTGACGGCCTTCCCCGTTCTCGTTCGGGTCATGATAGATTATGGGTGATAGTTGATAACTAAATCCGCCCATTTTATTCCTGTTCGGTCCAATCGGACCGTACCTCTTTTTGCCAAACTCTTTATTAAAGAAATTTTTAAATTGCATGGAGTTCCTACTTCTATTGTTAGCGATCGAGATCCATTGTTTACTGGTGGATTTTGGAAGAGTCTTCAAAAAGCTTTAGGAACGAAGCTTAATTTTAGCACCGCTTATCACCCCCAGTGCGATGGACAAACCGAGCGTGTGAATCAAACTCTTGAAGATCTTCTTCGTGCTTGTGTTCTTGATTTTGATGGAAGTTGGGAAGATCATATTTCTCTTGTTGAGTTTTCCTATAATAATAGCTTCCAATCTAGTATTGGTATGGCACCATTTGAAGCACTCTATGGAAGGCCATGCCGATCTCCTTCTTGTTGGCTTGAGGCCGGTGAGAAGCTGGTTTTAGGTCCATACTTTATTCGTGATTCCACAGAAAAGATTGAAATTATTCGACATAGGATGAAAGAAGCCCAGAGTAGCCAAAAATCCTATGCCGATAATCGAAGAAGGAGATTAGAATTTTCTGTTGCAGATCTTGTTTTTATTCGTGTTTCACCTATGAAAGTTATTGTACGTTTCAGTCGGTCGGGAAAGTTAGCACCTCGATATATTGGGCCATTTCCTATCACTGAACGTATGGTTCTATGGCTTATCACCTTACATTACCGGCTCAGTTTTCTGCTATGCATGACGTGTTTCATGTTTCTCAATTACGGAAGTGCCTTCAAGATTCCGATTCTATTCTTGAGCCCGGTGTTGTGGAAGAGGTTGAAGTTTCGCCTAATTTAACTTATGAGCAATATCCTATTCGTATTATTGCTTCGGAAGTCAAACGACTTCGAAATAAAGATGTTTTGCTTGTTACAGTTCAATGGTCTTCAAATCCTAAGGATTGTTCTTGCGAATCTAGAGAGTTCATCGAACGAACGCATCCTGACTTACTTCCTCATGCTCTTTATGGTGAACTTCTTACTTCAAAATTTTTTTGTGTTAGTATACTTTTATGGTTGTTACTATATATCTTCTTCTTAAATATTGTGAGGACGCAATTTCTTTAAGGAGGGGAGTCTGTAACAACCCTCATATTTATCGATTTTATATTTAAATATTTTTATTTAAATATTTTATCGATACTCGGAATTTAGTCCGAAAAGCCACTTTTTGCAAACAGTCGAATTAGGACTCGAGACCACTTCCATTGAGTTCAAAACGCCGTTTGCGATGTTTTTAAATGTAAACTTTGATATGTTTGGAGTTAGTGGAATTTTGCTACCTTTTTTACTTAGGGCTTTGGTTTGGGCTGAGCCCAATAACTCCACTTATGTATTCAGTCCCAACCCTCTCCTCTTCATTTACTTCCTTTCTATTTTCCTAATACTCAAGCTTTTATAACAATGGAGAGTGGAATGGGAAATTGAAACTCAAGCCCTAGTATTCTTTTGCAAATGAAGCTCTAGCTCCAAACAAATAGAAGAACCTATTGGTAAGCCTTCTCTTCTTCTTCTCCAACTCATTCTCTTATCAATTTCATAAATTCCTAAACCTAACTTTGGGAATGTTCTTCTTTTAAAGCTTAAAATCAAGCTTCTTGTGTTGGATTTGAAGAGTGGTTGATTCTCCTTTGCTTTCAAGCTTCTTCTTCATTTGTTTGGGTTCAAAGGTGAGATTTTTATCTCACATCTTTGTCTATAATCATCTTCGATTGTTAGGTATGAATTCCTAACACTTATTCTTGTGCAATTGATTTTGGTTTGGATTGATTTGGTGTATATTCCAATTTTTGGTGTTTTGAAATCAAAATCTATGAAAATCCTTTTATGGATATTTGGACATTGATATTTAAGGCGTATCGAAGAGCTGTTAAGGCTGGGTTGTCGCTTGGCGTAAATCCTTAGTCGTTGTCGCTCGATCGATCACTTCCGGTATCCATTTGGCTATTTTTGGCCTAGGTTCAGGGAATGCCCTGTACCCCAGTTTCAGACGTCTGAAACGTAGTATTCAGACGTCTGAAACGTAGTATTCAGACGTCTGCATATTATACAGGGAATTTTTGTTCTCTAGTATTCATACGTCTGAATCTATATTTCAGACGTCTGAATTGGTTCATTTGGAACCAGAAAGGAAATAGGCTAAAAAGTGCCTATATCAGACATCTGAAATCAACGATTCAGACGTCTGAATTCTGTTTTGGAAAATATTTTATTTTCCAGATTCAGACGTCTGAATATGCACTCTTTTGCCTATTTGCCTATTTGCTTAAGAATTCCAACTTTAATCGATTCGTGTGGATTCCCTTTTGTTATTATCACTTATTATCGACTTTGATGACATTTTCTTCGTGATTTTTGGGAATATCCATTTTGATGGATTCGGTATCGATTTTTTTGGATTTTATTTACGTCTTTGAATGTGAATTTTGATGATTGATTGTTTCTACAATCATTTCTATGATTTGTCACTTTAAAAATATAAAGGTTTCAATATTAGTAGTAAATATCAAAACTCTTTCATCAAAACGATTTAAACTCTATTTTCAATAGAAAAGCTCTTTTCTTAAACCGTTTTCCAATCTACTAGTATATACAAACCTTTACCTCACTCGGACGAGAAATCTAATTAAACGACTTAGTAAAACAAGTGGTATGAAACGCTTGCGTTTACTTCGTCGGTTAATTCTTGGACTTGTTCGATTGAATCCCTTGTGACAATTTCCTAGTGGAGATCTACAATTTGTTCGTAAATATTTAAGTTAAGCAAGTGGTTATGGGACATGAAGCTAAACTTTTATATTTATTAACTTAGTGTAATTGACACTTCTTGGTGATCATGACGATCATTTTTATGATTTAGACTAGCAATTGTGCGATGTCTCTTTGACTGCAAGGTTAGACTAGACACCATTTGTGTGATTTCGACTCACACATATCTCTTTGTCTGCAAGGTTAGTCTAGACCTCATCAGTGTGATTTCGACTCACACATGTGGAGTAGCGCCCCATGGTCTTTGGGCCGTTCATGTGTCAAAAATTAATGGCTAGCTACCATGAGATAGCGTCTCGTTCGTGTGATACATATGTTGGTGAGTTTTCATGCTCCCGTTCGTGTGAAAGGCCTCCCTCCCCTTTTTATGATTTCTGGATTTCGTGTGTTGAATTCTGGAATTTATGCTTCACCAATTTTAGAGATTTTCATTGATATGATTTGTCAATTTGTGTGCATTGGTGAATTCGTTTGTCATTGACTTATTGTGAATACAAATTTTGGGTATGAAACCCTTTTTGGATCTTTGTGAAGATTCTTGTGGTATTGAACGATCTTTTGTTGATCATCATTTGCATGCTTATAGTAGTATGCCATTATGGATATTATATGTTTGTGCCATATCTTTTACTTTATATCATGTCATATGATATTTATAGCTAGACTGATCCGTTTATTATTTTCTTATAAATAGTACTCGGATCAAACCGAGATGTTACAGGTGCTTCTGTTTGACCCCTCTTTTGGGATTTTCTACTCTGACTTTTGGCTAACTATTTAGATTAGCAGTTTTTGTTGTATACACTTGAGATATAGACTCATAGTTGTATTCTTTTGTATAGCATCTGTTGCTATTCTTCTGTATTATTTTGGATCTTTTTGACCACTACTCTGATGTACACTTTCATGTGTTAGTTATATATTCATATCTTCTTCCGCCTTTGTGATATGAATTATCTGTGACTGATTTATGTTATGTCTATTTCTATATTTGTTTTCGAAGATTTATCATAGCCACCGTGTGATAGCTTTGAGTTTGTATCGGTATGTCGGACTTCCTCCTTAGCATGCTATACTATCTGACATATCGGTGCTCGCACGAAGATGTTACACGGATGGTCGCTCCTCAACAGCCTTATTCTCCGTGCTAGTTGACAGCATTACTCCGTAGTGTTCTTGGCTAGCGTAGGTATAGAGGTGGGGCGTCACATGTGATCAACAGGCACGAGGACTATGATGGATACGAAGTGGCATCGATTTGAAGCATACTGCTATGCTCCATCCTGATCGATTCGAACTGTATCGGTGTGATGTACATCGATGCAAAGTAAGCTCCTACGCTCCCCCCGGTCGATACGAACTGATTGAGTCGAGCAAACTATCGCATGCTTGCCTAACATGACTAATTTAGACCGCATATGTTATATGGTTCTGATTCCATTGAAGGAATTAAGCCAGCCCGTAGTGGAAGAAATTGGAGAATATTAAAAAATTTAGCCATTTTAGATCTTTAATGGGCCTATGAAGTCTAAATATATTTAGACCTAATCTAAATTTCTTTAAATAAAATCAGTATTTTATTTAATACCATATTTTTTTTATATTAATTGGATTCTAAAACAATAAAGAATAGGTTTAAAAACAATGTTTGATATATCAAATATATTCACTGTTTAATTTTGTGACAGAATAATTAAACATAAGGCAAGTATGATCCAATGATAACACGATGTATATGAATAAATAAGACTAAGTTTAAGGGCAATCACATAAGGGACAAAAAGGAAAGAAATAAAAGATGACAAAGATGAACGATTCATCTTCCTCTTTTTGATAAACTTGATATATGCAGCGTTCAATTAGCAATCGATAAATCAATATGACATAAGATTAGGCTATGTCATATTAGGAATAGCTAACAATAATTCATATGCATAAACTACTGCCTCGTTTAAAATTATTTAATATTAATAAGCATTTAAATTATACATTTTGAAATCTAAACATTAAGTTTTATATTATGTATGTATATAAGTATTTCTATATAAAAATTGACCTAAAACTTCTTAATTAATTCAAAGCAAACCATATAACGTTTAAATTTTCTGATGTATTTATGAACATATGTAAACTTAAATTAGTTAACAAAATATATTTGTATAAAGTTAAATCAAGAGATTCAACCTATACGAATTTGTTTTTACAAAGGTGAAACATACTAAACTGAGCAATATATTCATAATCCTTTGAATACAGAAAAAGTATTAGTCTTGTCAAATAGGGTAACAAATTTATAAGTTTATTGTAATCAATTTATTGGAAAAACACCCTTTAATCTTGTATGGGTTTCAATTACAATAAAATGCAGATAATAAGAACAAATAAACTTTCAAATCTAAAGAGATTCAACCTATCTGAATAAAATTTCTTTTTTAAACAAATGTGAAGCACACAAAACAAAGCAATATATTAACAATCATTTGAATACTTGAAGAAAGATATTAGTCATGTCAATAGGTTAATAAATTTATAAATTTATTGTAATCAACTTATTATCCAACCATCCTCTAATCATGTGTGAGTTTCAATTACAATAAGATGCGGATAATAAGAACAAATGAACTTTCAAATCTAAGGAGATTCAGCCTTTATGAATAAATAATTATAAAACAAAAGGTGATACATACTGAACTAGCAAGATGTTAAAATTCTTTGAATATTTAAACAAGGATAATTGTGATGTCAAATATGGTAACAAATTTAGAAATTAATTGTAATCAGTTTATTATCAAAATATCATTTAATAATACGTACGTTTCTATAACAATAAAAATGCAAATAGTAAGAGCACGTAAACATTCAAATCAAAAAATTACGCTTTGATTTGAATATCGAAACATAGATCTAAAATTAAAATATTATCTAATCATATACAAGTGAGATAACCCACATTTCGGAAGGTTTAAATCGACAATAATCCACATATTTACAGCTTAAACAATACGGAACATAGAAAATCATTGGGGTTATTAAGAAAAATAAGAAAAGAATGCGAAAAAAACACAAAATCTCACAGTGGAATGTTAAAATATAATAATCAAGTAAACAAATCATGAAGCCGTTTAATATACATTTGGTTATAATTTATACAACATGTATCAGAGTTATACTATACAACACAACAAATATAATGCAGCAGAACAACATGATGCTAGATATAATAATTGTAACAATATACCAAATATTTTTCTTCATTCTCTAGAAGAATCTTCAGTGCGCTGAAAAACTCAGGCTGACCTGAACGTAATGAAAAGACAAAACACTTGAGTCAGGAATAAAATATTCTTATGTGTGTCAAATCGATATCCCATATAACATGAGTTCCATGGTGTCGGAGATGTTTACGGGGCTTCACATCTCCTATCCAGTGTATAACGTGCGTGCAATTACTCAAGAGATCTTGCAGGATTTTCCATCTCTTAAGGATCCATAAAAATATTTACATGTAGCAAAATACGCTACATATATTGTGACGACCCACATTTCGGAAGGTTTAAATCAACAATAATCGACCCATGCCCGACTTAGACGATCCGGAACGTAGATAATCAATGGAGTTAAGTAAAGAAAATAAGAAGAGAAGAAGAAAACAAAATACTAAATCCCACAACGGAAACGATAAAGTATATTAATCAAACAAACAAATTCAAAAAACTGTTTACTATACATTTGATTATCATATATACACATTTACCAGAGTTATATATACATCATGGATAAATAATCAATATATCAGAATAGCATGATGCAGGGGTTAATGATAATTGTAATATACCAAAACTCCATCTTCATCCTCCAGAGAATAGTCTTCAATCGGCTGAAAAAACTCAAGACCGACCGGAGCATAATGAAAAGACAAAACACTCGAGTCAGGTCTAAATACTCTTGTGTAAGTCAAATCAATATCACAAATAAGAGTGCAATAACTTAAGAGATGTTATGGGATATTCCATCTCCTAAGGATCCGTTAAACTATTCATATATAATAGTATATGCTATGATAGATAATGACAATCAGTAAAATAAATATCAAAATAGCGTTAGGGCTTTACATTGATCCACCTTAACACATTTTTACAGCTATAAACCAAAGTCGTTATGGGCCCGTATAAGGATAAATATGAAAAGGCAATTAAGACAATGCCCAATTTGGGATTCTACTAGTTTACCATTTCTAGCTAGTCGTAACCCATCCGTGGCTGACCACAACAATCAATCCAAATGAATGAAAAGGTGCACCCATCAAATACGAAATCACAATAGTAATATGACGGATTAACGTCGCTAGAGGTAGCTAACCTCGTTGGCCAGACAAAGGCTCCTGTTTTAGTCATTCCAATTATGACACGAGTGTCAAAGCTATTCATCATCGTTCTTTTACTTCATTCCAGTAAATGTCACCGATTCAATCACCACATTCTGGATATCATCCATCATGTACACGGTTGTCAAAGTGGTTCTAATATTGACAGAGAGTATGACAATAAGATGTCGCAGTCTTTTTACCAACCAAATGTCGTTTTACACACCGATTGGTACTTTTATATTTTGAAAACAATTTGTATTTGTTATCAAAATATCATATTCTCTTAAAATCAAATCCATTTCGAATTTTGCCATATTCACTTCAAATAATAACATTTACTATAAAATTTCAATTAAATTCGATATATCGATTTCACTATTAAATTTGATTCAAATTACAATTTAGGTTACAACTCTATTTTAAACCAATTCGTGTTTAAATTCAAGATTTAAATATAAAACATTCCACCCTTTGGTCGGTTTGAATTTTTATAAAATAGTTTAGATAGTTTAAAAAATAGTTAAGTAGTTAAAATAATTTAATAGAAAATAGTTTGAGTAATAAAAATGATTTATATGGTAAAATAGTTTGAAAACTCAAATAATTTGAATATTCAAAGAAAATAGTTTTATTTTTATATCGTTCATGCTAAAGTATTAATTTACGAATAGTTCCAAAATCAAACCAGTCCACTTTCCAAATTTTTGCAATTCAACTCAGTTACAATTTCCATTTTGATTCAATCGATTCAATTTCAATTTCATGTCGATATTTAATTCGATTCAAAATTAATTTCAATTCCAATTCCAAATTAATTTTAACTCTAATTCCAATAATTTAAATTCCAATTCTAAATTAGTTTAAATTCCAATTCCAAATTAATTTCGACTCCAATTCCAAATTAATTTAAATTCCAGTTTCTAATTAAATTTTCAACATTTCGAGTTTCAATCCGAAAATAATTCGTTTCCATAAATTCGATTTTTATTTCTTAAAAATAAATCATTTTCAAAAATTCAAATCAGAATTTAAAAGTCATTTAATTTAACCAATTCGAAGTTCGTATATAACTCTCTATCATATAGCCAAGTGAATCAATTATTTCAATTTAAATGCAGGGATGGACGTATATCATTTCGATCTAAAAAAATACCGTATGTATATATCATTTCAACCTATTTCTTATTTTATTTATGGCAATTAAATTTACAGTTTTATATACTGTAAATAATATACAGGAAGATAACATGATATATTAAATATAAATAAACGTCCAAATCGTCCAAAATATCAACCAATAGCATCCATCACAATCAATAATCCAAATAGTCGATAAAATTAACAATAATTTCCTAATTATCAATATTGGGAGTCTTTACTAGTAGTTTAATTCCATTTTCAATTTAACTGTTAATCCAAATCCTATCAATTAATTCAAATGTCAAAATGCCAATTAAATTTATCAAACAACTACCAATAATTTAGATCACTTCACGATATAATTTAATCAACATAAAAAAATAGTCAATTGTGAGCGTATATATGCTCACCTTCCTATTTGAAACTGAAAACCTTCAGCATCGAATAAATGCCACTTCAATGCTAAGCCGTGGACAACAATGATACAACTCCACTGCAATTTGTTTCATCCAAACGGATCTTGCATGAAAAATATAATATATTTTTTTAACATTTGATACCTGTAACGACCTGTAATTTTAATAACTAAAATTGGTTAATTTAATTTGATCTTTGTAATTAAATTTAGAAAGAAATAAATTTTTTGTAATTTATAATGAAATGAATTCTAAAAAGAAGTGCAACAATGGTAATTTAAAAGTTACTCATTGACAAATAGTGTTAAATTTTGCACTTGGGTATAAAATATAAAATAAGCAAATAAAAGTTAGAATTTAATTTTACCAATGCAATAATATATTGATTTAAAGTAACCGAATGAATTACAATTATTTAAAATGTGTAAAATGGTATATTAGTCTTTGGATTGAATATAAGGAAACAAGTGTAGCCTTGGTAATTAACATTTATATTTTACAATAGAAGTGAAACCTAATTCCCAAATTTCAAATATTAATTTCAATTTCAAATTTTTTTTAAAATTCATACTGAAGTAAATGTAGAAATGAAATGCAACATTTGAAATTTAAGCTAATTATTAAAAATAAAAATGAAATTATGATGCATTGAAGTAATATGAATTTTTATTCTAGGCTAAGAAATTTAATATAAGAAAACAAATGGGAATATTGTATCAACTAATGCAATGATAAAATTTGTGATAATTTAATGAATCCAATACTATAGTAACCGATGAAGTAATACGTAATTAATGTAAAATTTATACAATCAATGTAGATAAGTATTTTAATGACTGTCGTAGATAATAAACGTTACCTTAATGGTAATTGATAAAGTAACGGAAGTGGGAATCGTAAATTAAAGTAACAAATTGATGTAATAAAGAATGGAGCCAAGGTAAATTAATTTATTTGATTTAAAATCTAAATTACTGGGTGAAATTGACAAATTTCAATGTAATTGAATTATAGTAGTTATTACACAATAAGTGGAAATAAAATGGTTAATACAAATAAAAGTGAATGTAAATGGAATAATACGTAATAAGTGCAATTTGATAGGAACCAATGTTAGTGTAAATTTATGAAATAACTATGAACCAACGAATGTATTTAAGTTGTAAAGGTCATAATTGATTGCATTAAACAAATTGGAAATTTAATTTCATTAAAGGTAATTAAATATTGTCTTAATGTAAAATTTACATAATTTTTGAAATTAATATTAACTCCATTCAGAATGTGACAATTGGAGTGACATTTGGATTGTAAACATATCTTATAAATTATCTGTTTTATTTATTGATGTAATTAGAATTTTAAATAATTGGTAATAAAATAAATGAATGTTACATTAATGGAAAATGGAATAAGATGTTTAGGAGTTGGCAAAATTTGAGTATAGTAAAAGTAATAAAAGGCTAATTAGGTTATAGAGTAGTAATGAACTTTATAAAAGGGATTGGAATGGAAACATACCAATTTATTTAAATATAATACATATAATGAATGGACTTTTCGTGGCAAATGGAATTTAATACTACGACGATTAGAACTAAGAGGAATTTGGGAAACATTAATGGTAATAGTTATGAATCTAATATAATTATACCATAGGATGAAATTGATCGGTTAATAATTGGTTAGATAAAAAGGATTTAAGTAAATCAAGTTAATTTATTTGGATAAATTTTTATTAGTTGAGTTTATTGTGAATGAAATAAATTACAACGTTCTTTTAAATTCAAGATGGAATGTGAAAATATTTAATGGAATAGATATTGAGTCCAATATAAATGCCATCTATTTAACAATAAGGAATGAGATAATTACTAATTGATTTAATTAAATGGAATTCTTTGGAATTTTATTTACAAATGCTAAATTAAATAAAGTGAGGGTAAGATTGAAATTTGGTAAATTAATTAACTTTAAACGGACATCCAAGTTTGTTAAAATAGTGTGAATAATTTGGAAATATAGAAACAATAAAAATTGTCAAATTTAAGAATTTAAATTTGAAATTTGAAATTTGATTTAATCAATTAATTATTAATTTATATTTAATTAATGGAAAAACAGCCATTTTAGCCACTGACTCGGATTTCGATGAAACAGGTTTCATCGGATCCGTAAAAGTGAATTATTGTAGGATTTCATGTTTCGTATCGATTGGACTTGTCGTTTGATCGTACGGACTCGAAACGCCTCGAAATCGATTTATTGAAATCAATTTGAAATTTTTGATTTTAGCATAACTTCTTTATACGATGCAATTTGAACTGAACCTGAAATCTTTTCCATTGCGTGTAAAATATTTTTAAACATCTACTTTGATATATGGGTTGACACAATTTCATTCCGGGGTCGAAACGGTCTTTTGGGCCACTTTGCCGTTGGCGCGTATATCCGTTTTATCCATCTATTCTATTTTCAATTATGCCTATAAATCCTGATATAAACCCTAGCCTCCCTAATTCTCATTTGTCTATACGTACATCTCAACTCTTTCCCCCTCAATGGCTGACAGACATACCCTAGATCCAGATCCAATTGCAAATCAAGTCCAAAGCATAAATTTCAAAGTCCTCAGAAAATTTCGAAAAAATATATGTTGAAGCTCTCGAAGTGTGTAATCTTCTGGTGAAATTCTTTTTTCGTTTTGGATTGTTGTTTGACCGGTAAAAATCAAAGAAATCTCCGCTGTGACGACCCGGAATTTCTAACAATTTAATTAGGAATAACTGATCGATTTTAAAATATTTAAAAGTTAATTTTAACTTGAATTTTAGGATATCAATATTTACTTGATAATTAAATCATTGAATTGAATAGTTTAAATATTGAATTTAATAATTGAAATTGGATAAATTGTGGAATCCGAGATGCTAAGCCTGTTTAAAATAATTCGAAGGCTTATAAAATCTATAATGATGATACTGAAGATAATAGAATGGTTGAAATTTAATATAAAGGTAATTTATTCAATTTTAATAATTTATCGTTTAAATTG
Organism: Allium cepa; assembly: GCA_030765085.1. Classification (NCBI taxonomy): domain Eukaryota; kingdom Viridiplantae; phylum Streptophyta; class Magnoliopsida; order Asparagales; family Amaryllidaceae; genus Allium; species Allium cepa. Next base: position 375,076,598 of record CM060942.1, on the reverse strand, counting down.
AATTTAAAAATAGCCTTCCGAGGCACAGTCTCGGAATTCGACGAAACTAGTTCCATTGAATCCGTAATAGTTAGTTATTATCGGATTTCAATTTTCATAGCAATCGGGGTTGTCGTTTGACCCTGGCAGCTCAAAACGCTTAGAATTATTTTAATCGATTTAATTTAAAATCGATAGTTTTCTTCTGTAACTCGCGCATACGATCAAATCAGCTTCCAAAACACGTTTCATTGTGTTCGGAACGCGGGTAAAACCTTATGAATGCCTGTCAGCATGTTTGATTCGGGGTTTGGGATTTCGTGTTTAGGGACACGAGATATTTTTCATATTTAATTAATTAGCATTCAAGCGTGCTGAAGAAGCTACCCCCCAAATCAATATTTTTATGTCCATCGGTTCCTCTTTCTACAGAAGGGAACCGAGCCCTCTTTCTATTTTTTTTACAAAATCGATTCGATTATAAAAAAAAAACGAAAGGGATGGTGACTTCGTTTTGATCGTTGAAGGAGGGCATGGCGACGCGGGCATTCACGCTCGAACTCGAGCTAGGGAGGGTCGCAAGGCAGTGAAATTTAGCCGTTCTTCACGAAATCGAGCACGAGGGCGAGGGAGACTTTGGGGCGGTGTTTGATTTTCATCTAGGGTTATAGGTTGGTTCGTGCGCGTGTAGGGGGGGGGGGGGGCGATGACAGCGGCACAAAGGGAAGTTGCAACTTGCAGCTGATGGTATCTGCACAATGGGATCTAAGGTGATAAACGTGAGTAATTTTCACTGATTTGCTGTTTTGAATTTGAAAGAAAACGTTTTTAAATTTGTGGGAAAAATCAGTAAATCGGTGACATTTATGAGTTGTTAGTTCAATAGTTTTGGATTGTTAATCAATGATTAAGTATTGGTTATTCGAGTGATTAGGGATAAATTTAGTTAAAGTCTATCGATTGATGACACAATTAGAAATTAGATAGTTTGTAATTAAGAAATAATTATCGAATCGATTTGAAATCAAGTGACTAATTTAAGTTAGGTACTTTGAGAAGTAATTTAAGGATGGGTGGATGAATATAGCTAATGAAAGATAAATGGTTAAAGGTTATTAAATGATTTATTGATGTGATTAATTGAAGGTAATTAATTTCCTTAATTAATTAAGGATAATCAATTGTGAAGTTTGGAAGGTATAATTACTTAATGTAATTTATAAAGTAAATTAAGGGATGGTTAATAAATGGAAGTAAGTAATTTAGATTTAAATTACTGGGTGAAGTTGATAAGAAGGGCAAATACTTAGTAGGTGTAATTGCAGGTAAATTTATCGGGAGATAAATTGGAGAAAAATTAACTATCCTTAAACAAATATACTGGTGATAAATTTAAGATGGGTGTATAGGAAATGGTAAGTTAATGGAGTGTAACTAATTATTGTTAAGTAAGCAAGATTAAAATGATCAATATTGTGAGGTTAATTAATATAATTAATTTAGATATTTAATGATGTAATCAAAGACCGATTAATTAAGTTTGATTAATCCATAATAAATGACTTGTGAGGAATTAATTTATGTAGGTAATTGAGGATTAACGTAATTGAAATAATTAAGTAATTTATGAAGTAATTAAGATTTTTAATTGGTTTGGTTGAGAATAATGAATATAGTGAAGTTAATTAAAGATAATTACATGAATGCAATTGGAAGGAAATTAATCCAGAGTGATTAATTAAGATGAATACGGAAGGGTTGACTGATTAATTGATTTGGAATTAATAAATATTGTATGAAGGAATCTAAACGAACGTAGTTAGAAATTCAATTAGAATTAATTGAATTTATTTGTATTTGAATATGTATTGCTTAGGGATGACACGAGACTCGAAGAGACCGGGATCGGGTATAGGGAAGATACCCGAAAACCACTTCGAGTTTAATATAAATTGATGTGAGAAATTGATGGATTGGAATGAATGATTTAAATGAAATAGATTTTTAATCTAAATTTTTGCACGTAGAATACTTATTCGGAAAATAAATTATGACTATGACTATGACAAAGTGTGACTTTGTGAATTGATGTGTGAAATAAAGGGGCTGGGAATTTTATCTGAGCTTGGTATTAGAAATGGATATGTGAAATAAGTGTTGTCTATAGCAAATTGTAAATTGCTTAAATTGATATATGTTACTCCGGGTTTATATAAGTGATTTTCTTTGGTATTCCATGTTAGTTGGATTTACTCACGCTGGTTTCCAGCCTGACCCGGGTGTTACTTTGGTGTAATGCTCGAGTCAGACCGAGTATTACAGATTTTCAGGTAGGAACGATCTGGAGCTCAGGAGGCGAGTTGGATGGCAGGATCGTACAGAATTATTTCCACTGAATTTATATTATTGTTAATCCGAGACATGATAATTGTAATTATTCTGTCACTGAATATTATGTGAAACTCTAATGTATATTAAATGTAACAGGCAGATATAATATTCTTTTGTAAACTGTTATTATTTATTATTATATTTTATCCGCTGCAAATGTGAGGTTTTTGGTGTTTCTGTTCTTCTTCTTCTATCTCTTTCTTCTTTTTCATAACTATCTGGAATTTTCGGGATTGAAAATTTCGGGACGTTACATTTGGTATCAGAGCCGAAGGTTAAGCGAGAACCTTGGCTTTGGTGGGGTTTTCTCATTAAATAGAGTCAATGGTACTCTAGAATGAGTTGAGTGCATATTTATATGAGCGCGTACTTGTTATTTTCTTATATAAAGATTTTAAATCATTTTATATAAAATATATTTTGATATATTTAAAGCAATATTTCCTTCTAATAAATATTAAGGTGATTGGTTGTTAATTATTGAAATTAAAATTAAGAAGTAATAAAATACAACCAAACTGAAATTTAATAAAGATAAGTTTGACATGGATTCAAACTGAAACTGAAGTTTAGAATTGGAATTAAATTAAGTAGGAACAAAAATACAACTAAATTAAAATTTAAGTGATTGAAAATGAAATTCTAAATCTAATCCCAAAATTTGAAATTTTGGTTTCAAAGTAATGAAAATAATAAATAAGTATTTTTTGGATAACCGTGATTTGTTGAAACAATGGGTTGTTTGAAATTGATTTGAATTTAAAACCGAAGGTGGTATAAAATTTTAAAATATGGCTGGAAGGGCCAAGAAATAAATATGTATGTATGGGTATACATGATATCAAAGATAATTTGAAATAAACTCTAAGAGGTTGAGTTTTGATTTTTCTCGGAAATGTGATATTAAAACCCAAAGTGATATAAGTTTTGACCTTATAAAAGGGAAAAATTTTGAAGTTGAAGTGGGAAATTCAATGTGAGAATGAGGTTGACTGGACTAAGTAAATTGAATTTAACTTGGAAGAAGTTAAATAAGTTTGAATGAACAACTTGGATGGAAGATTTTAAGATGAAATTGGAATTTAACTTGGAAAGATAAATGGTTGATTGGAATTGGGAATGCGTGTGATCTCAAACGGTTTGAGATTTAAAAATTGAAAATGGAGGGACGTATTCAAATAAATTGGATGTTATCATCTTATTGTTAATAAAAATCTTTAAATTGAGAATGGAATTGTATAAATAAAATAAGTTTGAATAATTGAATTGTAAAATAAACTTGTTAAGAACTGGCTTCAACCTGGAAAATTAGATTGAATAATAAATTAAAATTTTAAAATAAAATTGTATTGAATCTAGAAATACATAAGTTAAAATAATTTAAAATGAGAATTTTGAGAAATTGGGCTCAGAAATTAAAATGATAAACACTTTGATTTAAAGGTTAATTTGGTTTAAAGAGTTAAACCAACCTTTGGGAATTTAACTCGAATTTCTATAATTCGAGATAGTTTAAATTCAAAATTTAATTGAATTAGTTTGAAATTGAATTTGGTTTCAAGTAATTGGATTGGTGATTGAAGATGTCTAAGTTTAAAATTTTTAAATGGGAAATTGGATTGGATTAAATTGAAGTGATTTGGATTCTGAAATTAAATTGATAATAATTCAAATTTAAAATTGAACAGGATTAAAATCAACTAGAATTTGATTTGAATTGGGAAAGGAATCAAGATTGATTCAACTTGAATTGAGAATTAATCAAGTCCAATGGAATTTGGAGTTATTTGAATTGGAATTGGGTCAATTTAAATGGAGATTTGGGGAAGTGAACAGTTGGACTCTTGATTATTTTTAATAAATTGTTTTGATATAAACTTATTTTTCTAAGCTATTAAATATATACAACCTTTCTTTCTTAAAGCCAAATTATTTTATGGTTTGGAGTTATTTAACCATTTTTCAACTGTTTTCTAAACTAATTCCTATTTTTCAACTATTTCACAAACTAATTTCTATTTTACAATCATTTTGCAATTATCTACAATGTTTGGAACTATTTAACCATTTCTCAACTATTTTACAATTAGTTAACTATGTTAATAGCTATTTTGCAAACTAATAATTATTTTTCAACTACTTATCTATTTTTCAAAATTTTCAAGCTATTTTCTAAATATACTGGTCGGAGTTCAAACTGTTACTGATTAAATACCCAACCGGGATAAGAATTGAGGTAATAATCCAAATAGGGATAAAGGCAAATGTGAATAAGTGAATGTGAATAGAAAGGAAATTGATATTGGAAAGAGTAATCAAATTTGAATATTTGATTTTGGGTAAACAAAGTTATATCTTTGTATATATATTCTTCCCTTGTTAAATCCATTACTGGAAGAAAAAGGATTTTGGAAGTGTTTGAAGTATAAAAGAATTTTATACAAGTGGAAATGATCCAAAGTTTTAAATATTTATATATCTGAATATATATATATAAAGGATCTTAAGAGGATTTTGGAAAAGGTTTTGGGAACCTTTGGATTTGGAAAGGCTTTTGATTTTTTTTTGGGTAAAATCAATATTAAATTTGGAAAGCCTAGTTTGAGAATTATCGATTTTGGGATAATCGATTTTGTGTAAAGGAGCTTTGTATGATATCAGACTAGGTGTATGATTTGAAGGTACTATATGTATAGTATAAAGTGTTTTGATGATGGCTCTGGGGAAAAAGGCGCTCCCTTGAAATGAACTTCTCATGAGTGCCACCGGGTGGTGCTGCCTTGAGCCCACGGGGGTTCTAAAGTTAATCCTGTGAGGAGTCCGGACAAAACTAGTTCCTAAGGATATTGGGTAGCGTAAGTCGATGGCGTTGATGCCTACAGAGGCATTTGGGTTATGCTGTGATGACAGTGTAACTCGATGTCGCTGCGATCTACTGTGAGGACCATAGCGAAAATCGTGTGGAGGATGAGTGTCAACGATCTACACTTGATTTTGCCGGGAAGGCAACGCAACATCGGTAGACTGCGATCTATGGTCAAGTGGAGTGGAGAAGTTTCATTTTTGGCAGCGAAATTCGATGGCGCTGATGCCTACAGTTATATGGGTTTTTGCTGTGATAGCTACGTAACCCCAGTTGTAGCTGCGATCTGTCGTGGGTTCCATGGTGTTATCGTGGGGCGCGGAGGCCTACAGTTATGTGTGGATTTTGTCGGGACGACAACGTAATCATCAGGTTAACTGCGACCATGGATGGGGGTGATGATTTCCAGAGCATTCTCACCATAGATATTTCCTCTATTTTCAAAAACCCGATTCCTATATTTTCAATAAAATTATTTTTCAAATGTTTTACTGGGTGTTGAAAACGGGTTTACCAAGTACTTTTAGATTTTCAGTCCAACGCCTGATCAACGTATGAGTGAATTTCTGTGAGAACAAGGATAGACTGGTTGAGACATTGAGTTATAAAAGTATTTTTATAAAGAGCTATTTTATTAAGTATGTTGTGAATTTAAAAGCATTTCTAAAATTTTAAATAAAGGTGTTGGAATTTTGGGAAAATAAAAAGGAAATCCAAACTAGAATTTCAATGAAGTGATTTGTAATTAAAAATCGAATATTGATTTAGAAATTGGAAATAAGCTAATTGGTTAAATAATTGTGAGATTGAGTATGTTAATAAAATTTAACTTTGGTAAATAAATGGATTGTAAATAAATAATGGAGTTTGGAAATGAATTCAAATTGTAAATAGAACTCGACTTGGATTTAATAATGAAATAAATTAGAAGAGATGTTGTAAAAATAAAATAGGGTTGGATTGAAAAAAAAAATATGTGAAGGTTTGAATTATAAATAAATTCAAGGGTGATTTGAATAATATTTAATGATATTTGCAAGTAGATTGGATATAAGAGGAGTGATTATTATAGAAATAGTTTGAGTTGCAAAGCAAAATCCAAGTGAATAAAAATAAATCGAGAGTGACCTTGTATTAATAGAATAAATTCGATAACGAATTAAGTAAGCAATTGAAAATTTTAAATGGGTTTATTGAGTTAAATAATAAATGGATGGAGTCTGATAGATCAAAATTGTGATTGGAATAAGATTATCAGACCGAACTTAAATTTGGTGGTATATTAATTTAAAGTATAAATGAGATTTGTATGTGGTTGGACATTATTTTGGAAATTGTGAAGATGAATTTAAAATCAAAATTTAAAATGGATTAGTTAACTAAATTTAATGGAAGTTGCTTAAATGAGAATCAAATAGAAGCAAACTTAAGTTTAATATTGGAATAAACTAAAGTAAGTTCATTTAAGTTTAAAAGTTAGGGAAATTTGGCTTCGAATAAGAGTGAAAGCCCATTTAATACAGCTTGGATTGAATTAATTTGGGAATGGCTAGTAGTATACAAGAATGGAATGTGTCGAGCTAAATAAAACGATTGTGAATTAATTAAAATGGAATTGAAGTAAATAAAATTGAGTTGGAATCAATTTTAATAGGTTATAAAACTTAGGTAATTATTTATTCACATGGATGTTATCAAATTGCATAGAAATAATTTTTGTTTAACGTAAACTGGATTTAATTAAATTTTATGGATTAGTGGAAGCAAATATAATTGATTTTTGAGTTAATTGAAGTGAATATGAGTTTGTTTTGCTTAAAAATGAATTGAATGTGAACAATTGCTTTGTAAACCATTAGAATGTAATGGCATATAAATTTGGTTGAAAGCAATTGGATTAGCTTTAAATTATATAAATCGCTTATGGTAAGCGTTTGGTGTTTGTTGTTTTTGAAATGCTTGTGTTTAGCCATTGAAAGTAAGAGAAATGCAAATAGAATTTCTACATATGGCACTTACATATTTAAACTGAGTAAGTATAGGTACAGGGAAGCCGTTTGGCTAGATTTGGGGTATGCTAATTGCTTAAATAAATAAGTTTCTTGCTTAAAAGCTAAATAAAGGTACGCCTACGCAATTAAAATAGGAAATATGAACTATTTTTGCTTTTTCCGACCGTGTGGGTCGATGTATACATATTTATATCTTTTGTCAAATTGCAAAAGCTCCTCCGTACAAAGGAGACTCTGCCAAAATTTTCTGGAAATTTTGGGAGTTAGAAAATTTTTGGAAAATTTTGGTTAACGACAAAACAATTTCAAATTGGAAATTTAAGCAAACTAGTAAATGAAACTAACATGAATCAGTCTTAATGAAAGATAAAATTCAATATTAGAAATCGAAATAAAATTGAATTCGTATGAAAAGGGAACAACAAAATTGAATAACAGTATATATGAAAACCTATATATGAGAATGTATAAAATGATTTGTAAGGTTGCGATTGGATATTGTTGCTAAGTGAGATATGCAGGTATTAAAGAGAAAAGAAATTGGATTTGGTTCCAAAAGATAAATTTGAATTGCCCGACAAAAAGGTATGTATTTAAATTTCTGTATGAAATTGGATCTGGTTTTTGATGTAGCCACTTGGCTTTTGTTTTCTTTTTGGAATTTAGGATCCCGTAGTGGCCTTTTGTAGTAGTACCGAGCTAGCCGCGCAAAGGAGACGCTGGCAAAAATTTTCGGGAATTTAAGGAGTTAGAAAATTTTTGAGAAAATTTTGATAATTCAAATTTTGGTTTTAAAGTGAAATTTAGATGATTGAGCAACATGGTATTGTTTGAAACTATAAAAGATTTTGGGAAGTTAGTTAAGGTGATAGTGGGTCATTAATAAAGGATAATTGGTAGGATGTTGAATTGTGGGTTTTGGGGAAAGGTGAACGGGTATTGGTCTATTCTTCCTAACTAATAATTTCGAGGACGAAGTTCTTTTAAGGGGGGAGGAATATGACGACCCGGAATTTCTAACAATTTAATTAGGAATAATTAATCAATTTTAAAATATTTAAAAGTTAATTTTAACTTGAATTTTAGGATATCAATATTTACTTGATAATTAATTCATTGAATTGTATAGTTTAAATATTGAATTTAATAATTGAAATTGGATAAATTGTGGAATCCGAGATGCTAAGCCTGTTTAAAATAATTTGAAGGCTTATAAAATCTATAATGATGATACTGAAGATAATAGAATGGTTGAAATTTAATATAAAGGTAATTTGTTCAATTTTAATAATTTATCGTTTAAATTGAATTTAAAAATAGTCTTCCAAGGCACAGTCTCGGAATTCGACGAAACTAGTTCCATTGGATCCGTAATAGTTAGTTATTATCGGATTTCAATTTTCATAGCAATCGGGGTTGTCGTTTGACCCTGGCAGCTCAAAATGCTTAGAATTATTTTAATCGATTTAATTTAAAATCGATAGTTTTCTTCTGTAACTCGCGTATACGATCAAATCAGCTTCCAAAACACGTTTCATTGTGTTCGAAACGCGGGTAAAACCTTATGAACGCCTGTCAGCATGTTTGATTCGGGGTTTGGGATTTCGTGTTTAGGGACACGAGATATTATTCATATTTAATTAATTAGCATTCAAGCGTGCTGAAGAAGCTACCCCCCAAATCAATATTTTTATGTCCATCGGTTCCTCTTTCTACAGAAGGGAACCGATCCCTCTTTCTAATTTTTTTACAAAATCGATTCGATTATTAAAAAAAAACGAAAGGGATGGTGACTTCGTTTCGATCATTGAAGGAGGGCATGGCGACGCGGGCATTCACGCTCGAACTCAAGCTAGGGAGGGTCGCAAGGCAGTGAAATTTAGTCGTTCTTCACGAAATCGAGCACGAGGGCGAGGGAGACTTTGGAGCGGCGTTTGATTTTCGTCTAGGGTTAGAGGTTGGATCGTGCGCGTGTAGGGGGGCGATGACAGCGGCACAAAGGGAAGTTGCAACTTGCAGCTGATGGTATCTGCGTAATGGGATCTAAGGTGACAAACGTGAGTAATTTTCACTGATTTGCTGTTTTGAATTTGAAAGAAAATGTTTTTAAATTTGTAGGAAATATCAGTAAATCGGTGACATTTATGGGTTGTTAGTTCAATAGTTTTGGATTGTTAATCAATGATTAAGTATTGGTTATTCGAGTGATTAAGGATAAATTTTGTTAAAGTCTATCGATTGATGACATAATTAGAAATTAGATAGTTTGTAATTAAGAAATAATTATCGAATCGATTTGAAATCAAGTGACTAATTTAAGTTAGGTACTTTGAGAAGTAATTTAAGGATGGGTGGATGAATATAGCTAATGAAAGATAAATGGTTAAAGGTTATTAAATGATTTATTGATGTAATTAATTGAAGGTAATTAATTTCCTTAATTAATTAAGGATAATCAATTGTGAAGTTTGGAAGGTATAATTACTTAAGGCAATTTATAAAGTAAATTAAGGGATGGTTAATAAATGGAAGTAAGTAATTTAGATTTAAATTACTGGGTGAAGTTGATAAGAAGGGTAAATACTTAGTAGGAGTAATTGCAAGTAAATTTATTGGGAGATAAATTGGAGAAAAATTAACTATCCTTAAACAAATATACTGGTGATAAATTTAAGATGGGTGTATAGGAAATGGTAAGTTAATGGAGTGTAACTAAATATTGTTAAGTAAGCAAGATTAAAATGATCAATATTGTGAGGTTAATTAATATAATTAATTTAGATATTTAATGATGTAATCAAAGACCGATTAATTAAGTTTGATTAATCCATAATAAATGACTTGTGAGGAATTAATTTATGTAAGTAATTAAGGATTAACGTAATTGAAATAGTTAATTAATTTATGAAGTAATTAAGATTTCTAATTGGTTTGGTTGAGAATAATGAATATAGTGAAGTTAATTAAAGATAATTACATGAATGCAATTGGAAGGAAATTAATCCAGAGTGATTAATTAAGATGAATAGGGAAGGGTTGACTGATTAATTGATTTGGAATTGATAAATATTATATGAAGGAATCTAAACGAACGTAGTTAGAAATTCAATTAGAATTGATTGAATTTATTTGTATTTGAATATGTATTGCTTAGGGATGACATGAGACTCGAAGAGACCGGGATCGGGTATAGAGAAGATACCTGAAAACCACTTCGAGTTTAATATAAATTGATGTCAGAAATTGATGGATTGGAATGAATGATTTAAATGAAATAGATTTTTAATCTAAATTTTTGCACGTAGAATACTTATTCGGAAAATAAGTTATGACTATGACTATGACAAAGTGCGACTTTGTGAATTGATGTGTGAAATAAAGGGGCTGGGAATTTTATCTGAGCTTGGTATTAGAAATAGATATGTGAAATAAGTGTTGTCTATAGCAAATTGTGAATTGCTTAAATTGATATATGTTACTCCGGGTTTATATAAGTGATTTGCTTTGGTATTCCATGTTAGTTGGATTTACTCACGCTGGTTTCCAGCCTGACCCTGGTGTTACTTTGGTGTAATGCTTGGGTCAGACCGAGTATTACAGATTTTCAGGTAGGAACGATCTGGAGCTCAGGAGGCGAGTTGGATGGCAGGATCGTACAGAATTATTTCCACTGAATTTATATTATTGTTAATCCGAGACATGATAATTGCAATTATTCTGTCACTGAATATTATGTGAAACTATGATGTATATTAAATGTAACAGGCAGATATAATATTCTTTTGTAAACTGTTGTTATTTATTATTATATTTTATCCGCTACGAATGTGAGGTGTTTGGTGTTTCTGTTCTTCTTCTTCTATCTCTTTCTTCTTTTTCATAACTATATGGAATTTTCGAGATTGAAAATTCCGGGACGTTACATCGACCCTTCATCTTGTCGAAATCAACTGTAACGGATCTTCGATTCGTTGATACAACATGGTAGAGACGACCGCATGCAGTTCATCGGCGGTGTTCGTTCCGAGTTTTGACGGCTGGATCACTGGAGATAATTCAATTAGGGTTGGCTTATAGATGGCGGCGGCTGGAATTTTTCAACGCGACTTGGCCACCGGGTGAGTCGCGCAGCCATGAGGGACGTGCGTCTGGCACGGAGGAGCAGCGGAGGGCGATTCGTGGCATGCGTTTTTGGTTTGAAAGAGGGACGTTGGATGGTTTCATTCGTGAGCTGGATGCCTCTGATGCGTGGTAGGATGAAGGAGATAGATATTTAGGTTCTTGTGCGTGATTGGAGTAGAAGCAGTGATGTGACACCTGGGGGGTGTGAGTGTGTTCTCTTTTTGTTTTAATTTCAATTTAATTTCAACATCATTTAATCGCTATAACTCTCACATACGAGGTCCGTTTCATGAGCGGTTCGTTCCTATGGGTTCGTATTAAAATTCTGGACATTGTGGCGCGGGTTTGGACTAATTTGGAGACTGTCCAATTTTTTGGTTTAAATTGGATTTTAATTCAATTTAAATTCAAAAGGTGAGTGTTTTCCCCATTCACAACTTCTAAAATTTCTTATGTTTGTTAAATTAATTTGGATATGATTTAAAATTTATCTACGATTGTTTGGGCATATATTTAATTATCATCTCAGTTAGATAGCATTTATTTAAATTAAATTGTTATTTAATTTTATTATTGCATATAATTTGCTAGTTAAATTTATTTATTATTGCACATAAACTGCCAGTTAAATAGTTATTAATTTTTTTATTGAATACAAGCTGTTCGTTGATACCTGTTATATTTTATATGCCTTATATTGATGTTTTGTTTAAATTGGATGACGATTGTAATAAATGGTTGATGATTGATATTTGGATGAATGGATGCTATATTTTATATTGTATAAACTGCAAGATATTATGCATTTTCATTTCATTCGGGATTGCGGTTTGAAATGATATATAACCGTAAATTTTTATTTTTAAATTACGGATTGAAATGAGAAATATCTGCATCACTTGACCATATGATAGAAAATTATATACAGGCACCGCGGTCTATATATAAAAATATTTTAAAGTGTTTTTCTATGGTTTGGAAAGAAATATACGGTTTAATAAATATTAATTTTTGATATTATATAAATATTATTTTATATATATAGTTAAATTCTTGAATTCAAGCTATGTATAAATTGGTTAAATGAAATAAGTTGAATGATGGAGTTTGATTGTTTTATTAGTATGTGGGTAAGTACCTATTTAAGATATTGTGTATATTAAGTCTGATGACTTAAATAAAAATTAAGCGGGAAGATAATTATGAAATCTGTTTGAATAGAAGGATTAAGAATTTGACTTGAATAAAATGGATGTGAAATTTAAATAAAATTTGAGATTTTTAAAGGGTATGATTTTCTAACTTGATTTTGTGTTAAAGCGATTTAAACAAATATCGAGTTGATGTAAATGAATATATCAAGTTAATAAAATTTAAAGAACATCCAGTTGTTTCAAGTTTAAAGGTTTTAGTTAAATGATGTTTGATTTATTAAGTATACATTTCAATCTAAACAATAAAATTGAATTTGATATATATGGAATGATCAAAAGAATTAGTTTTGAAATAGTTGAATATTTAAAGCTTTGAAATATATGGAAAATTAAAATGGTTTATTTGGAGGTTCAAATCAGTATTTGGAATCTATTTGGGAAATTAAAGAAATTATATTTATTTTATATTGTATTTTTAATATTTAAACCATTTAAGTATTAAGAGTTATGATACAAAGCTACGGGTTTCAAAGTATATAGATTTAAAATGCTATGATTTTGGAAGAGGATATATTTGCGAAAAAATGATATCATATGGATTTGGGTTTTAAAATAGAAGGATATCGTATTTATAAGGTTTTGAAATGGATATTTTATTCTAGTTTTAAAGTGTAAATTATTTTGAAAGACCGCGGTGTTATAATAACGTTGGGTTGTTAAAGAGACCAGGATCGGAAGTTGTCATACTCTCTGCCAACTCCGAAAACCACTTTAACAACCGTGTACGCGGTGGAGATTCCAGAATGAAGTAGGATGGTGGCGTCGTTTCTTTTAAGGTAAATGCGTCGACCCAACTCCCGTGAGTTGGTATAAGGTGGCTAAAACAGGAGCGATTGACGGGTTAATTGAGGTAGCACTTTTGATCGGACGCATCCCTTCGATATTATACTTTGACCTTTGGATTGATTCGTTGGCCACTTTTGATTTCTTTGATTTGGGTGTGTTGTTCGAGGTGGGCGGTAGTAGCAGCTACGCGTTACCACCAACCCGAAGTGTAATTGGTATATCTACCCTGGCATTGCCTAGTTGTGCCGTGTCACCTACCCTATCGCACCTTGTACGAGTTTGGTTTTCTTCCGTAGCCCGTGTGGTATCCTTTGGTGGCTTCCCGATCAGGAGGGACCATGATATTTGATGGACTACTGGGACTATTACGTGTTAAGGTGGAAAATGTAAAGCCTTAATGCTATTTAAAAGTAAGTTTATTTTATTAATAGACATTATTATAATAGCGAAATATTACTACATAGTAAATATTTTAACGGATCCTTAGGAGATGTGAATCCCGGGCATCTCTTAAGTTACTGCTCTCATATTTATTTCTGTTGATTTAACTTACATAAGATCTTTTAGTTCTAACTTGAATGTTTTGTCTTTTCAATTCGCTCGGGTCAGTCATAGCATTTTAGGGTCGAAGAGTTTATTTCTGGAGGATGAAGACAAAGATCTCATCATTATTATTATCATTATATGTTATATTGTTTCACCATACTGTATTCCGCCGCATCAATTTTTATTCATTGGTATGTGCAACTTTGATATATATTGTATAGGTTAAATTTAATATTTTGTAAACAGCTTCATGAACTGTATACTTGACTATTATATTTTATCCTTCCGCTTTGAGATTCTATTTTGTTTATTTTTTTCTAGATTTTCTTATTTACCCCATAACAATCCGCCCTTTCGGATGGTTTGAATTGGCACGTGTGTCGATTTAAAGCGTGCGAAAAGGTGGGACATTATAATACTTAGCAATATAATTAAATTTAATTAACAAAAAACTCACTGCTCACCTTCCAGGCTCGGGCTCGATCTTTCTTCCCTTTCGAATCAGGATTTTTAAAAAAGTTTTCTCGAACGATCGCCGTCGACTATAGCCTTCGTTGACCTTCCCCCGGGCCATCATCGCATCCCACATCCACTGTCATGCATGAGAAAACAACTCTCCAAAAACCCTAGGTCGATCGACTCTGCCCAACACAGTCTCCACTGCCTCGCTACGTCACACTCCTCCCACACGCGGCTACAATTAGCACGCGACAACTGAATTACGACTCGACATTCGTCCTTTATTATTATTATTTCTGATCTGTAGTTTCATTGTTTTATATATAGTGGCGGCTGCGATTTAAATCTGAGATAAGGAAATAAATTTAAAAAGCATGGGTCAATATGGAAGATAGTGGGTAGCACGTGTACAAGATACATGGATGGAAGTAATATAATATTAGAAATTAGAAAAAATCTCGCTTTTAACAATGCGAAATTCTCGAGCTCCAAAACAAAGCATGCTGCTAGGCGTTTATATTGTTTTACCCCCATTGTAAACACAATGAAACTAGTTTTTGAAGCCAGTTCGATCGTATGCAGAAGATAGCTTTACAAATCGAATTATTTAATTAAATTCTACGCATTTTAGGTTCGCACGGCCCAAATGATAAGTCCGGACGCTACGAAACTTGAAATCCTACAATAACACACTATTAGGGATTCGATGAAACTGGTTTCATCAAAATCCAAGACAGTGACCAAAATGACTATTTTTACTCATCAATTAAATATAAAGTTTCCAAATTCTAATTATTTATATTTAAATTCAATTTTAAATGTTAACCATCTTCATTCATATTTATATAAAATTTGAATCAATTTTTGATACAATTTTTGTAATCGTGTTATATCCATAATTCAATTGTTCAAATAATCACCTACATTAAATTTAAACAATTTAAATTATCCAATAAATTATAGTAACAAATCATTATATTCTTATCCACATTCATCCAATGATGACATTAAATTTAATAATTTAAAATAGCCAAAAATATGGATCGTTACATACACCCCACCCAAAACTTTTCGTCTTGGAAAAGGCGTATAGTATAGAATTTAACACGTGATATATTTTCTCGCCGTAATTAACGTACAAAACATAACCATCTTATTTGCAAAGCTATTACTATGCTTCTACTATGCCATCCGATATCGATGTTGCAGGAAATATAATTTATATAGAAAATAAGTTATAGAATTTTTGAAACTTCAAAAATTTTCTAACACCCGGATTCATGGGAAAATTCGCCAGAGTTTCCTTTGTGTGACTCGATTGGAAAATTTACAATATCAATATATAACACAAATACACCAAATAGATATCAAATATACATCACATCTAAATGATGAGAAATCCCAAAGGGCAAAAATATAAAATCACAGTATGTAATCCAAGATACGTACTTTATTATTAATAATATGGGCGAGTTCGCTCGTATTAATCAAGCAAAGCATTAAATAATCCACCTGTGCATCTAATTGCCTTTGTATGTACCAATCTCAACTCGATTTGGAATGTTAGTCACTTATAATAAGATGTAGAACATGTATAAATTCCAATAAGTACAAAACATGCATTCTAAATCCAAATCTCAAGCAATGCAACCAAACAACCATTATATGCACTCAAAACAATTAAATAAGGATTTCAACAAAACAAATCATCCGAAAAGTCAATATTCAATCAATTCAATTCATAACTATCACAATTTACATTTTCAGTGTCAATATTTAGTTTATACACTCTCATTTTTGTTAGCATTAAAATTTCTTAACATTTTATTTACTCGTTTCCATTTATTCATAACATTGAATCGACTTATATTCAATCTCTTTTGTTTCCCATTTCCATTCATTTAATTGCTATTAAACTCACATCCACTTATTTCGTTCCAACCATTCATATAATTAACTACACTTAGGTAATTTAATTCCGTAGCGCATTCCATATAATTAAAATTAATTCACATTCACGTATTTATATTCACTTCGTTAATCATACAATCGATTTATATTCAATTAATTTGCTTTTAATTGATTTACATTCAACTAATTCGGTTTCAATCCATTTTTTTATACTAACATCATTTGTAAATTATCTTAGTTTATTATAAATATTTTATACAACATAACTCCATTTTATTATTATTACTACATACCTTAAATTATTATTAATTCATCGATTTACTTCATTAATTCAAATTCATATTATGAAGTCATTAAAGTAAATTTTCTATTTTATAACTCAATTCATACTAAAAAATATATAATTTCCTTCCACGATCAAATCATTTAACCTATTCTAAGTTAAATTCAATTTATAATTTATTCCATTAACTCATTCCATTTTATATTAGTTAACATTCAATTTTTTTAAACTACTAAACTTACAATTTAAATTTCCCTTTATCCCATTCTAAATCTCAACCAATTAGTCATGCTAAATTTTTACTTACATTCATTTATTTTTGTTCGATTTCTAACATACTTAAATTACATTTAATTTTTTTAAAACCATATTCATTTGATTAATTCATTTCATAGTTAAGTGGAATTAGTTCACTTTAATGATTCCTCATGTTTTGTTTAATATCCAATTCAATTTATTTAATATTAAGGTAAACTACATTTCATTTTAATCCACTACTCATTTTATATAATTTTATTCGAGTTAAATTTATTATCATTCCAATTTTACAAATTTTAAAATTTGTTTTTAGTTTGAAATTCTCAAATCTATAAGTTATACAACTTATTCATAAAAATTACATTTTGTTAATTTATCAACTTCATTTCAAATGCAATTCAATTTTTTATTTAAGCTTTCATGAGGTAAACTATATTTTATTTATTTGACTTCACTAACTCAGTTTATTTAGAATTTCTTAAGTTAATTATTTTAGTTCGTATCTCAAAACTAAAATTTTATTTTGTTTGCTCAACCAAAAATTTAACTATTTAAATTAATTTTTACTTTTCTATTTAAATTTATAAGTTATAAACTTTTTTCTTTTTCAATGCTATTTTTAATTATAAGTTCAAAACTATTTTCATATACTTATTAAATCATACTTAGAATTTGTTTTTCAAAAATCAGACTTATTTTAATCGAAAATAAATTTCTTTTAGTAGCAATTCTCACTCAGAAACTAAAAAATTAATACTGGCGATGTTGCAGTCATCTCTAGATTATTTCACACCGACCAAGCTAGTTTAATGCTTTTATTTATTCAAAAATCTTCTCAAAGTATATTTCTAATCAAAACACTTTCAAATAATACTAACATTAATATTGAAGGCTTCGAAAATAATTTTGAAAACAAAGGATTTTAAATTCTAAATTTCTCAATTTTTAAAGTCATTTCTATATACAAGCTATATTATAAATATACTTATACAAATTTTCTCACCTTGTTACCAAAATATTTCATTAATTTACCACTTGGTCATTTTAACCAATTCTTATTGCAATTTTATCTCAATTTAATTTAATTATCAAATGCTGCATAAAATAAAATGCATTAAGTATTCGTTTTATCTATTTATTTTTTAATAAACCAATAATCATTGATAAATAAATATTATCATCTCCTAACAGCAATTCATTAAAAATTATCATTTTATAAATATAAAATAATTTAGGTAAAATTTATTTCATTTACCCACTTTAAAATAATATTATGTCGACTTGCCTCGTTTAAGCGTTTAGAAAACCCAATCGATAACATGGCGTCCCACGCATCGACCAGAATTCATAAACAACTCAACGGATAAATAAATACAATATAAAACATTTTATAACACTAACAAGTATGCACTCTCATATATATACACTCAAATAGACTCATTCTAGGGTTTTACTACCCTACCTCTAATGAGCCGAACCCCACAAAGCCAAGGTTAACGCTAAACCCGGCTCTGATACCAACTATGATGATCCACATTTTGGAATGCTTAAATCAACAATAATCCACACATGTCCGACTTAAATGATCCAAAATGTAGAAAATCAACGTGGTTAAGTAAGGAAAATATGAAGAGAAGAAGAAAACAAAACATTGAATCTCACAGCGGAAATGATAAATTATAATAATCAAATAAACAAATTCAAAAAACTGTTCACTATACATTTGATTATAACCTATACACATTTACCAGAGTTATATATATATATATATATATATATATATATATATATAGACACACACACACACATACATCGGGGATAAATAATCCATACAGTAGAATAGCATGATACAGGGGATAATAATAACAGTAATATACCAAAACCCCGTCATCGTCCTATAAGGAATACTCTTCAATACGTTGAAAAAACTCAGGACTGACCCGAGCGTAACGAAATCTCAAAACACTCGAGTCAGGACTAAATACTCCTATGTAAGTCAAATCAATATAAAAAATATGAGTGTAATAACTTAAGAGATGTTATGAGATTTTCCATCTCCTAAGGTTCCGTCAAACTATTTATATATAAAAGTATATGCTATAACAGATAATGTCTATAGGTAAAATAAATATCAAAATAGCATTAAGGCTTTACATTGGTCCAATTTAACACATTTTAACACTTCTAAACCAAAGTTGTAATAGGCTCTATAAGGATAAATATGACAAGGCATGTGAGGTAATGCCAAAGGTAGGATTCTACCTGTTTACCCTTTTTGGCTGGTCTTTACCCATCCGTAGCCGACTGCGACAATCAGTCCAAACGAACAAAAAGGTGCACCCATCGAATACGAAATCACAACAGTAATACGAGGGATCAACGTCGCTAGAGGTAGCTAACCTAATTGGCCAGACATAGGCTCCTGTTTTAGTAATTTTGATTATCATACGAGTGTCAAGGCTATCCATCGTCGTTCTCTTACTTCATTCAAGTAAACGTTTCCAATTCAACTACTACATTCTGGATGTCATCCACCGCGTACGCGGTTGTCAAAGTGGTTCCAATATTGACAAAGAGTATGCCAATAAGAGGCCCTGGTCTCATTAACAACAAAACACTGTTTTGCACACCGGTTGGTACTTTCATATTTTGAAAACAATTCGTATTTGATATCAAAATATCATATTCTCTTCAAAATCAAATCCATTTTGAATTTTGCCATATTCACTTCAAAAAAATCAAAGTTTACTGCAAAATGTCAATTAAATTCGATATATTGGTTTCATTATGAAATTTAATTCGAATTACAATTTAGGTTACAAATTCATTTTAACCTAATTAATATTTAAATTCAAGGTTTAAATATAAAACATTCCAACCTTTGACCGATTTTAATTTTGAAAAAATATATTTTAGATAGTTTTAAAAATAGTTAAATAGTTAAATATTTAAAAGAAAATAGTTTGAATAATAAAAATGGTTTATATGGTAAAATAGTTTGAAAAATCAAATAATTTGAATATTTAAAGACAATATTTTTTAAATCGTTTATACTAAATATTCATTTAAAATAGTTTCAAAATCAAACCTGTTCATTTTTCAAAATTTTCCAATTTAAATAATTGATTCACTTGGCCATAGGATAGAGAATTATATACGGACACCAGATGGTAAAATTAAATGACTTTTAAATTCCGATTTGAATTTTTTAAAGAACTTGGTTTTAAGAAATAAAAATCGAATTTATGGAAATCGAATTAATTTCGAATTGAAACTAGAAATGTTGAAAATTTAGTTTGAAATTGGAATTTAAATTAATTTGTAATTGAAATTTAAACTAATTTAGAATTGGAATTTAAATTAATTGGAATTGGAGATAAAATTAATTTGGAGTTGGAATTGAAATTACGTTGGAATCGAATTACATATCGCCTTGAAACTGAAATTGGATAAATTTAAAAGCATAGGTCGGTATGGAAGATAGTGGGTAGCACGTGTACGAGATACATGGATGGAAGTGGTATAATATTAGAAATTAGAAAATATCTCGCTTTTAACCATTCGAAATTCTCGAGCTCGAAACGAAGCATGCCGCTTGGCATTTATAATGTTTTACCCACATTCTGAACACAATGAAACTAGTTTCGGAAGTCAGTTCAATTGTATGCAGAAGATAGCTTTTCACATCAAATTATTTAATTAAAATTTGAAATTAAATCTACGCATTTTAAGTTCGCACGGCCAAAACAACAAGTCTGATCGCTATGAAACTTGAAATCCCACAATAACTCACTATTAGGGATTCGATGAAACTGGTTTCGTCAAAATCCAAGATAGTGACCAAAATGGCTATTTTTACTTGTCAATTAAATATAAAATTTTCAATTCTAATTGTTAATATTTAAATTCAATTTTAAATGTTAACTATCTTCATTCATATTTATATAAAATTTGAATCAATTTCTGATACAATTTTTTAAAATCATATTATATCCATAATTTAATTATTCAAATAATCTCCTATATTTAAACAATTTAAATTATACAATAAATTAATAATAACAAATCATTATATTTTTATCCGTATTCATTCAATGATTACATTAAATTTAATAATTTAAAATAGCTAAAATACGGGTCATTACATACTCCCCTACCCAAAACTTTTCGTCCTCGAAAAGGCGTTGAGTAAAGAATTTAACACTTGATATATTTTCTTGAAGTAATTAACTTACAAAACATAGACATCTTATTTGAAAAACTATTACTACGCTTCTACTATGCCATCTGATATCGATTTCGCGGAAAACATAATTTATATAGAAAATAAGTTATAGAATTTTTGAAACTTCAAAAATTTTCTAACACCCGGATTCACGGGAAAATTCGACAGAGTTTCCTTTGCGTGACTTGATTGGAAAAATTTACAATATCAATATATAACACAAATACACCAAATAGATATCAAAAGATACATCTCAACTAAATGATGAGGCATCCCAAAGGGCAAAAATATAAAATTGTGATATGTAATCCGAGATACGTACTTTACTATTAATAATACGAGTGAGTTCGCACGTACTAATCAAGAAAAGCATACAATAATCCACGTATACGTCAAACGGTCTTCGTATGTACCTATCTCAACTCAATTTGGAATGTTAGTTACTTATAATAAGATGTTGAACATGTGTAAGTTCTAATAAGTATAAAACATGCATTCTAAATAAGCACGAGCACAAATGTGCAACCATACAACCATTATATGCACTTAAAACAATTAAATAAGGATTTCAACAAAAAAACCATCCGACAAGTCAATATTCATTCAATTCAATTCATAATTATCACAATTTATATTTTCAATGTCAATATTTAATTTATACACTCTCATTTTTGTTAACATTAAAATTTCTTTTTTATTTGCTCATTTCCATTTATTCGTAACATTGAATCGACTTTTATTCAATCTCTTTTGTTTCCCATTTCCATTCATTTAAATGTTATTAAACTCACATCCACTTATTTCGTTCGAATCATTCATATAATTAACTACACTTAGGTAATTTAATTCCATACTACATTCCATATAATTAAATTTAATTCACATTCACTTATTTATATTCACTTCGTTAATCATACAGTGGATTTATATTCAATTCATTCACTTTCAATTGATTTACATTCAATTAATTTGGTTTCAATCCATTTTTTTATACTAACATCAGTTATAAATTATCTAAGTTTATTATAAATATTTTATACAATATAGCTCACTTTTATTACTATTATTACTACGTATCCTAAATTATTATCAATTCATTGATTCACTTCATTAATTCAAATTCAAATTCATATTACTAATTTAGTAAAGTAAATTTTCTACTTTATAACTCAGTTCATATTAATGAATATATAATTTCCTCCCATGATCAAATCATTTAACCTATTTTAAGTTAAATTCAATTTATAATTTATTCCAATCACTCATTCCATCTTATATTAGATAACATTCAATTTTTTTAAAACTACTCCGCTTACAATTTAAATTTCCCTTTATCCCATTCTAAATCAAATCCAATTACTCATATTAATTTTTTACTTACATTCATTTATTTATTTTCGATTTCTAACGTACTTAAATTACATTTCATTTTTTTAAAACCCGTATTCATTTGGTTAATTCATTTCATAGTTAAGTGGAATTAATTCAACTTAATGATTCCTTAAGTTTTATTTAATATCCAATTCAATTTATTTAATATTAAGTTAAACTTCATTTCATTTTAATCCATTACTCAATTTTTTTTTAATTTTATTCAAGTTAAATTTCTTATCATTCTAATTTTACAAATTCTAAAATTTGTTTTTAGCTTGAAATTCTCAATTCTATAAGTTATACAATTCATTCATTCAAAATTCCATTTTGTTAATTTATCAACTTCATTTCAAATGCAATTCAATTTTTTATTTAAGCTTTTACGAGGTAAACTACATTCTATTTATTTGATTTCACTAACTCGATTTATTTAGCATTTCTTAAGTGAATTATTTTACTTCATATCTCAAAACCAAAATTTTCTTTTGTTTGCTCAACCAAAAATTTAACCATTTTAAATTAAATTTTACTTTCCTATTTAAATTTATAAGTTATAAGCTTTTTTTTCAATGCTATTTTCAATTATAGTTCAAAATTATTTTCATATACTTATTAAATAATACTTAGAATATATTTTTTAAAAAATCAAACTTATTTTAATCAAAAATTAATTTCTTCCGGTACCAATTCTCACTAAGAAACTTGGAAATGAATACTGGCGATGCTGCAGTCATCTCTAGATTATTTCCCAGCGACCAAGCTAGTTTAATGCTTTTATTTGTTCAAAAATCATCTCAAAGTATATTTCTAGTCAAAACGCTTTCAAATAATACTAACATTAATTTTGAAGGCTTCGAAAACAATTTTGAAAACAAAAGGATTTTAAATTCTAAAATTCTCAATTTTTAAAGTCATTTCTATATGCAAGCTATATTATGAATATACTTATAAAAAATTTCTCACCTTGTTACCAAAATATTTCATTAATTTATAACTTGGTCATTTTAACCAATTCTTATTGCAATTATATCTCGTTTCAATTTAATTATCAAATGCTGCATAAAATAAAATACAATAAGTATTCGTTATATTTATTTATTTATTGAATCAACCAATAATCGGTGATAACTAAATATTATCATCTCCTAGCAACAATTCATTAAAAATTATCATTATATATATAAAATAATTTTGGTATAATTTGTTTCGTTTTACCCATTTTAAAACAATATTACGTCAACTTGCCTCGTTTAAGCGTTTTGAAACCCCTATCGATAACATGGCGTCCCACACATCGACCAGAATTCATAAACAACTCAATGGATAAATAATCACAATAAAAAAACATTTTATAACACTAACAAGCATGCATTCTCTCACACACACACACACACACACTCAAACGGACTCATTCTTGGGTATTACTATCCTATCTCTAATGAGCCAAACCCCACAAAGCCAAGGTTATCGTTAAACCTGGCTATGATACCATCTATGACGACCCACATTTTGGAAGGTTTAAATCGACAATAATCGACATATGTCTGACTTAAACAATCCAAAACGTTGAAAATCAACGGGGTTATGGAAAATAAGAAGAGAAGAAGAAAATAAAACATAGAATCTCACAGCGGAAATGATAAATGATAATAATCAAATAAACAAATTCAAAAAACTGTTTACTATACATTTGATTATAATCTATACACATTTACCAGAGTTATATATATACACATCAGGGATAAATAATGAATACAACAGAATAACATGATACAGGGGATAATAATAATAGTAATATACTATAACTCTGTCTTCATCCTCTAGAGGATAGTCTTCAATATGCTAAAAAACTCAGGACCGACCCGAGCGTAATGAAAAGACCAAGCACTTGAGTCAAGACTAAATACTCTTATGTAAGTCAAATCAATATCACAAATATGAGTGCAATAACTGAAGAGATGTTACAGTATTTTCCATCTCCTAAGGATCCGTTAAACTATTTATATATAATAGTATATGTAACAATCCGCATATTTATCGAGTTTATATTTAAATATTTTATTTAAATATTAAATCGTTAATCGGATTTTGGTCCGAAAAGCTACTTTTTGCAAACGGACACATTAGGACTCGAGACCACTTCCATTGAGTTCGAAATGCTGTTTACAACATTTTTAAGTATAAACATTGATATTATTGGAGATAGTAGAATTTCGCTACTTTTTCACTTGAGACTTTGGGTTGGGCTTTTAGCCTATTAGACCCAACCTTCACCCCTCCTCTTCATAACTTCATTTCTACCTAAGCCTTCAAGCTTCTTCAAAAATGGTGGAGGGAATGGGAAATTAAAATTCCAAAACTCAAATTCAATTGCAATCCATCTTTCTACTCCAAATTCAAGAAGAAGACATTGGATTCAAGCTTCTTGTGCTTAGATAGAAGAGGGATTGATTCTAGCTTGCTTAAAACTTCATTTTCATTGATATTTGGTGCAAAGGTGAGATTTTTATCCCACAAATCTTGTCTATATCTATATTGGACTGTTGGAAATGATTCCCTATCACTTTAGCATGTACATTTGCATTTGGTTTGGATTGGATTGGCGAAAAATTCCAACTTTAAGTGTCTTTGGTGAAAATCTGCCCTTAGGTCGCTCTGCCTTTGCTAGGTCGTTCGCGTGGAAAAGTCTCGGCCTTCAAATAGCTCGTTTCCGACCTAAAATGGCCTATAACGTTAGGTTGCTCGGCGCTTCAGAATTAGGCCGTGGGTCGTTGGGCTTTAGGTCGTGGGTCGCAAGCTCCTTAGGTCGTAGGTCGTTCGAATGTTAGGTCGCTCGACCCTTATCCCTTTAGGTCGCTAGGTCGCGACGTTTTAGGTCGTAGGTCGTTCGAATGTTAGGTTGCTCGGCCCTTATCCCCTTAGGTCGCTAGGTCGCGACGTTTTAGGTCGTAGGTCGTATGGACCTTAGGTCGTAGGTCGTATGGACCTTAGGTCGTAGGTCGTATCGACCTAGGTCATAGGTCATTAACTCGTTAACACGTACGGCTCTTTACTACGTTAGGTCGCATGACCTATAGGTCGCTTGCTCCAGTTAGGTCGCTCGGGCACTTTGTTAAGTCGCTCGTCCTGTTGCTCTGTTAGGTCGTAACCTCTGTTAGGTCGGCCATGTTGGGTCGCGATTCATCGTTAGGTCGCGAACACCACTAGGTCGTTTGACCCCTTAGACCCCTAGGTCGTTTGACCCCTTAGACCCGTAGGTCGCAACCATTAGGTCGCTCGACTCTATTCCTCTTAGGTTGTTAGACCCCATTTTGTCTTCACTAGGTCGTACCGTTTTGGACAAGGCGCTGCCCCGCACCCCGTCGGGGGCGCTGCCTCCTGGACCCCCGCGACCTGACCGGGCAGGTCGAACCCCGTAAGCGGTGGCGTTGCCCCCGCACCCCCACCTTGGGGGGTTGCCACCCCCCCTGGACTCCCCCTCCGTAGGGGATCTTATCTGAAAAACGTTGAGCTGATTTCCTTGGATTTTATTCACATCTCCGTATGCGATCTTTGTGACTGATTGTTTCTACAATTTCTTCTGTGTTTTGTCACTTTATAATATAAAGGTTTCAATACTAGTAGTAAATATCAAAACTCTTTTAACAAACAATTTCAACTCTATTTTTAATAACAAAGCTCTTTTCTTAAACCGTTTTCCAATCTATTAGTATATACAAACCTTTACCTCACTCGGATGAGAAATCTAATTAAACGACTTAGTAAAACAAGTGGTATGAAACGCTTGCGTTCACTTCGTCGGTTAATTCTTGGACTTGTTCGATTGAACCTCTTGTGACAATTTTATTAGTGAAGATTTATAGTTTGTTCGTAAATATTTAAGTTAAGCAAGTGGTTATGGGACATGAAGCTAAACTTCTATATTTACTAGCTTAGTGTAATTGACACTTCTCGTTGATCATGATGATCATTCTGATGATTTAGACTAGCAACTGTGCGATGTCTCTTGTTGCGAGGTTATACTAGACACACTTGTGTGATTCCACTCACACATACCTTTTTGCTTTTTGGTTAGTCTGGACCTTAATCTGTGTGATTCCATTCACACATGTGGGGTAGCTCCCCTTGGTCTTCGGACCGTCATGTGATAGGCCTCTTTCTCTTTTCTATGATTTCTGGACTTCTTGCATTGATTTCTAGAATTTATGTCATTGACTTGTTATGAGTACAAGTTTGGGGGTATGATGCCCTTTCTGAATCTTTGAGAAGATTCTTGTGATATTGATTATCTATTATTGATTAATCTTCTGTTGATCATTATTTACATACTTATAGTGGTATGTCATTATGGATATTTTATGTTTATGCCATATCTTTTATGTTATATCATGTCATCTGATATTTATAGCTAGACTGACCCGTTTATTATTTTCTTAAATAATACTCGGGTCAGACCGAGATGTTACAGGTGCTTCTGCTTGACTTCTTCCCAGGGATCCATCACTCTGACTTTTGGCTAACTGTTTAGATTAGCAGTTTTTGTTGTATACACTTGAGATATATACTCATAGTTGTATTCTTTTGTATAGTATGTGTTGCTATTCTTTTGTATTATCGTGGATCTTACTGACCACTACTCTGATGTACACTTTCATGTGTTAGTTATATATTCATATCTTCTTCCGCCTTTGTGATATGGATATCTATGACTGATTTGTGTTATGATTATTTCTATGTTTGTTTTCGAAGATTATTTATAGCCACCGTGTGATAAGCTATTACATGGATGGTCGCTCCTCAACAGCCTTATTCTCCATGCTAGTTGACAGCACTACACCGTAGTGTTCTTGGCTAGTGTGGGTATAGAGGTGGGGCGTCACAGTATATGCTATAATAGATAATGTCTATCAGTAAAATAAATGTCAAAATAGCGTTGAGGCTTTAAGTTGATCCACATTAACACATTTTTACAGTTCTAAACCAAAGTCGACATGGGCTCGTACAAGGATAAATATGACAACGCATATGAGGAATGCCTAAGGTAGGATTCTACTAGTTTACCCTTTCTGGCAGGTCATAGCCCATCCATGGTTGACCGTGACAATCAATCCAAGCAAACAAAAAGGTGCACCCATCTAATACGAAATCACAATAGTAATACGAGGGATCAACGTCGCTAGAGGTAGCTAACCTCATTGGCCAAACATAGGCTCATGTTTTAGTCATTTTAATTATGACACGAGTGTCAAGGTTATCCTTCGTTCTCTTACTTCATTCAAGTAAACGTCACCAATTCAACCACTACATTCTGGATATCATCCACCGCGTACACGGTTGTCAAAGTGGTTCAATATTGACAAAGAGTATGCCAATAAGAGGCCCCGGTCTCTTTAGCAACCAACATTGTTTTACATACCGGTTGGTATTTTTATATTTCGAAAACAATTTGTAATTGATATAAAAATATCATATTCTCTTCAAAATCAAATCCATTACGAATTTTACCATATTCACTTCGAAAAAATCAAATTTTACTACAAAATGTCAATTAAATTCAACATATCGATTTCACTATGAAATTTGATTTGAATTACAATTTAGATTACAGATTCATTTTAACCTAATTCATATTTATATTCAAGATTTAAGTATAAAACACTCCACCCTTTGACTGATTTGAATTTTTTAAAAATAATTCAAATAGTTTTAAAACTAGTTAAAAGGTTAAAATAATTAAATAGAAAATAGTTTGAATAATAAAAATGGTTTATGCGGTAAAATAGTTTGAAAAATCAAATAATTTGAATATTTAAAGTAAATATTTTTTTTAAATCGTTTATAACAAAATACTCATTTAGGAATAGTTTCAAAATCAAACCAGTTCATTTTCCAAATTTTTCCAATTCAACTTAGTTCCAATTTCCATTTCGATTTAATCGATTCAATTTCGATTTCAAGACGATACTAAATTCGATTCCAAATTAATTTCAATTCCAATTCCAAATTAATTTTAACTCCAATTCTAATTGATTTAAATTCCAATTCTAAATTAGTTTAAATTCCAATTCCAAATTAATTTCGACTCCAGTTCCAAATTAATTTAAATTCCAATTTCAAATTATATTTTCAACATTTCGAGTTTTAATTCGAAAATAATTCAATTTCGTTAAATTAGATTTTTATTTCTTAAAACCAAATCATTTAAAAAAAATTCAAATCGGAATTTAAAAGTCATTTAATTTAACCAATCCGGTGTCCATATATAATTCTCTATCCTATGGCCTAGTGAATCAGTTATTTCAATTTAATTCCAGTGAAGGATATATATCATTTCAATCCAAAAAATGCTGTAGGTATATATAATTTCAACCTATTTCTTATTTTATTCAAGACAATTCAATTTACGATTTTATATATTGTAAATAATATACAGGATGATAACATGATTTATTAAAAATAAATAAATGTCAAAATCGTTCGAAACATCAACCAATAGCATCCATCATAATTAATCATCCAAACAGTCAATAAAATTAAAATAATTTCCTAGTTATCAATATCCGGAGTTTTTACTAGCAGTTTATTTCTATTTCAATTTAATTGTCAATCCAAATCCTATCAATTAATTCAAATGTCAATTTAAATGCCAATTAAATTTATCAAACAACTATAAATAATTTAGATCACTTCACAATATAATTTAATTAACACAAAAAAATAGTCAATTATGAGCATATAAATACTGACCTTCCTATTTGAAACTGAAAACTTTCAGCTTCAAATAAATGCCACTTCAATACCAAGCTATGGACGACATTGCTACGAGTCCACTATAATTCGTTTCGTCCAAATGGATCTCGTATGAAAAATATAATTTTTTTAACATTTGATACTTAACAAAGTAGTTAAATTTAATTAACAAAAAAAGCTCACGCTTACCGTCCAGGCTCGGGCTCGATCTTCCTTCACTTCCAGATCACGATTGTTAATTTTTTTCCTCGAACGATCATCATTGACTATAGCCTTCGTAGACCTTCCCCGAGACCATCATCGCATCCCACCTCCACTTTCGTGCAGCGAAAACAACTCACCAAAAACCCTAGGTCGATCGACTCTGCCCACCACTAGCCGCCACTGCCTCACCGCGTCACACTCCTCCCACATGCGGCTACAACTAGCATACGACCACCAAATCGTGACTCAACATTCATCATTTATTATTATTATTATTATTTTGATCCGTAGTATCATTTTTTATATAGTGGTGGCTGCAATTTAAATATGAAATGGGGAAATAAATTTAAAAAGCATGGGTCAGTATGGAAGATAGTGGGTAGCACGAGTATGAGATATATGGATGGAAGTAATATAATATTGTAAATTACAAAATATCTCGCTTTTAACCGTCCGAAATTCTCAAGCTCCAAATGAAGCGTGTTGCATAGCGTTTATAATGTTTTAGCACATTCTAAACACAATGGAACTAGTTTCGGATGCCAATTCGATAGCATGTAAAAGATAGCTTTTCCAATCTAATTATTTAATTAAATTCTAAAATTGATTTCTACGCATTTTAAGTTCGCACGGCCAAAAGACAAGTCCGATCACTACGAAACATGAAATCCTACAATAACACACAATTACGGATTCAATGAAATTGGTTTCGTCGAAATCCGAGACAGTGACCAAAATAGCTATTTTACACGCCAATTAATATATAAATTTTCCAAATTCTAATTATTCATATTTAAATTCAATTTTAAATGTTAACCATCTTCATTCATATTTATATAAATTTGAATCAATTTTTGATGCAAATTTTTTAATCATATTATATCCATAATTCAAATAATCTCCTATATTAAATTTAAAAAATTTAAATTATCAAATAAATTAATATTAAAAAATCATTATATTTTTATTCATATTCATCCAATGAGTGCATTAAATTTATTAATTAAAATAGCCAAAATACGGGTCGTTGCATATATAATGTCTAATCAGTAAAATTAATATTTTTCTTAGTGTTAAGGCTTTACATCAATCCCCTTAACGTATTTTTAAGCATTGTCATACAGTTTTAATTTGACAACACTAGTAGCGCGTTGGTAGTCATTGATGCGCCGTGATACAACAACACTAAACCAAATCACAAGGATCTCGTATTGGCATAAAAGTATGGCGAGGCACATTGCTACTAGTTTGCCCTTCCTGGCTGGTGGAAATGCATCATGGCCATAATGGCTAACTGCGTCCAACACTTCTAAAATACAAGGGCTTGCACCAATCAATTATAATGCAAACGATGGTAATACGAAGAAGTGCATCCGCTAGAGGTACCTAGCCTCATTGACCGGTACGGCTCCTATTTTAGTCATTTCAAATTGATACAAATGTCAGGCCAATCCATCATCCTTCACTTTCTTCAAATTCAGCAAACGTGCGCCAAATCCAATTACTTAATTCTGGCACATCACTCCACGTTCACATTTGTTAAAGTTGTTCCTATACTGATAAAGAGTACGCCCATAAGAGGCTCTGGTCTCTTTAACAACCAAACCTCGTTTTACACACTAGTTGGCATTTTTACATTTCGAAAACCATTCGCTCTTGATATCAAAATACCATATTTGCTTCAAAATCAAATTCATGTCGAAATCATCATATTTTCTCAAAATATACCATTTCAATTAAAAAATAATTTTCGCCTTAATAACTCGATTTTAGTTGCAATTCAACATTGCTTCGAATTTCCATTTGGGTTGTAACTTCAATTTAACTAAATTCGTATTTAAATTCATTATTTAAATATAAACATTCTAGCCTTTGACCAGTTTGAATTTTAGAAAATAGTTTGCAAATTTCAATTGTTTAAAAATAGTTAAAATAGCTTGATATAAATTGATTTAAGCATTTAAAATGTTCTATCATGTAAAATAGTTTAGAAAATCAAAACAAATTGAATATGTAAAAAGGCAAATTTTAAATAGTTTATATTAAACTAATTTATTTGAAAATAGTTTCAAAGTTAAACTGATTCATTTCCCAAATCTTCTCAATTCAAATCAATTCAACTTCCATTTTCATTTTTATTGATTCAATTCCGATTTCAATTCCGATTTCAATTCGAATTAACTTCGATTCTAGTTTTAAATTCAAATCAATTTCATTTCGATTCCAAATTAATCCAGTTTCGATCTTAATTCCAATTAATTCAATTCAATTCCAATTTGAATTAATTTTAGTTCAATTCTCAATTTTTAAATTAAGATTCAAAATATAAAATAGATTAAACTTCAGTCTTCGAATTAAGATTGAAAACACATTTTTGAGTCCAAATCTATATATCCAATTATATTACCTTTACTTAGCAATAATTCAAAGTTCGAATGAAATTTCAATTCCTTTTAAAATAAATCAATTTTCGAAACTCAAATCATAATTCGATTATAACTTCAAAATCTCAACTTCGATTATTTAAATAATTTTGGTTACCAAATTAAAATTTTAACATATTGAGCCTAAATTCAAAGATAATTCGATTGTCGTAAATTTGATTTTTACTCCTTTAAATCAAATCATTTAAATAATTTCAAATCAAAAATTTTGAAATCATTTATTTTAACCTATCTGGTATCGACATATAATTTTTTATCCTATGACAAAGTGGATCAGTTATTTCAATTTAATTCAGGGATGGAGATCTATCATTTCAATCCAAAATAAATGCCAAAGGTACATATCATTTCAACCTGTTTCTTATTTTATCCGAAGTAATTAAATTTACAGTTTTATATACTATAAAATAATTTACGAGGTAATAACATGATATATGTAAAAGTAAATAAACATCCAATCATTCAAATACCAATCAATTGGCATACACCACAATCAATCGTCCAAACAGTCAAAATAATTCACAACAAATTCATAGTTATTAATATTGGGTATTTTACTAACAAATAAATTCCAATTCCAATTTTAACTATCAACTCAAATTTTATCAATTAATTAAAATATACATTTAAATGTTAATCAAATTTATAAAACAAAATTAATAAATTCAATTCACTTCATGATATGGATTTTACCAACATAAAAATCTATTTGTCAAATGCGAGTGTATAAAACACTCACATTGAGTTTTCAATTTTAAATCAAATCGAATGGCGTTCGATTTAATCTAAAATTTTAGTTAGCTCCAATCGACCCCAAATTAATTCGTAAACTGAGTACTCATCGCCACGATTCCATCACCGTTTGTTTCGTCCAATTCCGACAGCGTAAGAAAACGATATACACTTATAAACATTTCATAATTTATAGTATAATTAATTTACATTTTCCTTTTTCCTTTTCAAACCTATGCTAATCTGGCCTTGGTTAAAAGATGATGCAATTTGGGCCGCATCCATCTTCTTCCATCCATCGTGTACAAAAGCAATTCAAACACATCACCTCCTCCTACATAAGAAAGCTGCGACTACCACAAATGACCGGAGCTCGATTGAAAACCATCACGATGACGCCACGAATGCCATGCACCCACGCCTGAAGCCATGCGAAGCTCAGCCTCCCTAGCTCATTGAAAATTGCAAACAAACGGCAGCCCTAACTGGCTTGACTTTGGCCTCCACGTCGAACCGCATGTGATCTCCACCGTTCACATCGTAGAGCTCGCGGTCCTCTACGGCTTACGTGCTGAAATCTCGACCATACATTGCTTGGTTGAGGAGATTAGAGGGAATGAAGGTTGGTATGTTTTGGCCATTGGAAATAAGATGTCACGCAAGGGTTTACTGTGAGGATATAGGCGTATATATACACATAGCTGCAATATTTTAATATCATTTCGACTATTCACACGAAATTTGGATGAACACCAATCAGGCATACTACCTGGCGTTTATAATGTTTTACCCTTATTTCAAACACAATAGAGTATGTTGAGAGGCCTAACTCGATGGTACGTGGAAAGCAACTTTTCGAATCGAATTAAAAATTAAAATTTCAACATTAATTTCAATGCGTTTCTATCCCGTATGACCAAACGGTAAATATAAATGCTATGAAATTTGAAATCCTATGATAGTTCACTGTTACGAATCCAATAAAACTAGTTTAATCGAAATCCAAGATAGTGGCCAACATGGCTGTTTTACTCATCAATTAAAACCAGAAATTCCCACATTTTAAATTAATCACATGAATCCAATTTTTAAGTGTTGACAATCTTCATCCATATTTAAATAACATTTAAATCAACTTTTGAAATCATTTTCATTCATATTTAATTTAAGATTCAGTTATTTATGTAATTTTCAAGATTAAATTTAAAATTTAGTTGTCCAATATTCAATAAATTTCAATATTAGCTTTCACATGAATTTTAATTATCAATCAATTACTTTATTTACATCTAATGAATTCAACATTTATTATTCAATTCAACTACTGATTATAATACATTTGATACATAGCATTTCCTTTCAATACTTGATTCAGTTGAAATCTTTAAAAAAAATTATTTCAAAATCTTGTTCAAGTTCATATTCACAACTATATTAATAAATCATTAAAAAAATTATTTTTAACAATTATTATCCAATAATTACATTTAATTTTAAAAATTTTAAATAGCTAAAAATACGGATCATTACATTCTCCCACACTCAAAACTTTTCATCCTCGAAAAGGCTAAGTAGAGAATTTAGCATTTGATATTCCTTTTC
Source organism: Allium cepa (assembly GCA_030765085.1). Taxonomy (NCBI): domain Eukaryota; kingdom Viridiplantae; phylum Streptophyta; class Magnoliopsida; order Asparagales; family Amaryllidaceae; genus Allium; species Allium cepa. The sequence continues at coordinate 375,042,443 of CM060942.1, read as the reverse complement.
AACTTATAAAACACTAAATATCATTTACAAAACTATTGCTATGTTACTACTATGCTACTCCGATCGACTTATGGAAATTTAAATTTTATTCAAGAAAACAAGTTTTAAAAATTTTAAAACCTCAAAAATTTTCTGACACCCGGATTTATGGAAAATTTTGGCAAAGTCTCCTTTGCGCGACTCGACCGGATAATTTTTCCAACAAAACATATAACAAAATAGATATCAAATACACCAAATATACATCTCATCTCAATGATGAGGCACCCCGAAGGGAAAAATATAAAAGCATGGTATGTAATCCATGATACATACCTTATTATTATTAATTCGTGCGAGCAAAAGAATATAAAACCCTCGTATACATCCAAATGGTCTTCATATGTACCTATCTCAACTCAAATTAGAATAATGTTGCATATAATGATATAGAAAGCATGTATGAGTTTTATAGAAGCATATAACATGAATTTTAGTGTAACAACCCGCATATTTTACGATTGAGTATTTAAATATTTTATTTAAATATTTTATCGTTTGTCGGATTATAGTCCGAAAAGTTACTTTTGCATACGGTCGAATTAGGACTCGAGACAACTTCCATTGAGTTCAAAATGACGTTTGCGATCTTTTTAAGTATAAACATTGATATGTTTGGAGCTATCTACAAATTTGACCTTTTTCACTTTGGGTTTGGGTTTGGGTTCAGCCCAATGTTCTAACTTAATACCCAAACCGAAACCCCCTCTTCATTCACTCCCTCTTCCTTTATTTTTCAGTTCTGAAGAGATTAATGGTGAGTTGAATGGGAAATTAAAACTCAAGCCCTAGTTTTCTATTTGCAAATCAACTTCTAGCTCCAAATTCAAGAGAACCCATTGGTAAGCCTTCTATTCACCTTCTCACACTCCTCTCTTGAATTTCAGAAATTCCCAAACCTAACTTTGGAATGTTCTTCTTTTGAGCATAGATTCAAGCTCATTTGGGTTGTATTGAAGAGTGGTTGATTCTCCCTTTGTTTTCAAGCCTCTTCTACATTGATTTTGTGAAAAGGTGAGATTTTTAATCTCACATCTAGGTCTATAACTATCTCTGAACATTGGGTATGAATTCCTAACAATTATTCATGTGCATTTGCTTTTAGTTTGGATTAATTTGGTTTATATCCCAACTTTTGGTGTTCTGAAAGCAAATTCTATGGAAATCCTTCTATGGATATTTGAGAAGTTTTTGGTGATGCATCGAAGAGCCTATAGGGCTGGGTTGCCGATCGACGTAATCCCTAAGTGCCCGAGGCTCGTCCGGTTGCGAAATGGGAAGGGTTTCTTCTTCCGTTGATAGGCAGGGAAAACTGCCTTAGCTCTAGTCAGTCGACTGGACTTCTTGGTCAGTCGACTGGCTGAAGCTAATAAGCAGGGTGAAGGCTTCCTGCAGAGCCTTGGGGGCTCTGTTTACTGCAGTCAGTCGACTGACTCACTGACTTCAGTCGACTGACCTGCATCCCGAGAGTTTTTTGGGACTGTGGTCAGTCGACTGAACTCAGTGAGTCGGTTGACTGACCTGCTCCTAACTGCCTATTATGCCTATTTTTTGTCTATTTCTCTTGTGTTTCCAAATTTATTAGATTCGTGTTTATTCCCTCTTGTTGTTATCATTTATTATCTACTTTGATGACATTTTCTTCGGGATTTATGTGAACATACATTTGATGGATTCAGAATCGATTTCTTTGGATTAATTCACGTCGTCGTATGTGAATTTTGGTAATTGATTGTTTCTACAATCATTTTTGTGCTTTGTCACTTTAAAATACAAATATTTCTATAATAGTAGTAAATATTCAAACTCCTTATCAAAGATTATTTAAACTCTATTTTCAATATCAAACTCGTTTATAAAACCGTCTTCCAACCTATTAGTATATACAAGCCTTTACCTCACTCGTATGAGAAATCTAATCAAACGGCTTAGTAAAACGAGTGGTATGAAACGCTTGCGTTTACTTCGTCGATTAATTTTTGGACTTGTTCGATTGAATCTCTTGTGACAATTTTCTAGTGGAAACTTACAATTTGTTCGTAAATATTTAAGTTAAGCTAGTGGTTATGGGACATGATGCCAAGCTCATATATTTACTAGCTTGCTATAATTGACACTTCTTGATGATCATGACGATCATTTTTGGTGATTTAGACTAGCAATGTGCGATGTCTCTTTGTCTGCGAGGGAGACTAAACCCCGTTTTGCGGAGTTTTGACTCAAATTTGGTGGGGTAGCAACCCAAGGTCTTCGGGCCGTTTGTTGAGCTTCGGCTTAATTTGTGATGGTTAGCAACCATGGAATTAGCGTTCCGTTTTTGATACATGTGTTGGTGAGCTTTATGCTCCCGTTTGTGATAGGCCTTCTCCCTTTCTGTGATTTCTGGATTTCTATTGATGATTTCTAGGTTTTGTGCTTCACCAATTTTCGTGATTTTCATTGATAAGTTTTATCAACATTTGTGCATTGGTGAATTTGTGTGTCATTGACTTTTGTGATTGACATCGATATAATTGTCAATATTTACGGTTTGGTGAATGAAATAAGGAGTATGACATTCCTTTTGATCTTTGAGAAGATTTTTGTGATATTGATTAATCTCTTGTTGATTTTCAATTACTTATTTATCACAACTTGGCATTGTGATTATTATACGTTTAGTCATATCTCTTATTCTATATCATTTCATCTGATATTTACAGCTAGACCGATCCGTTTATTATTTTCTTATTAAATAATACTCGGGTCAGACCGAGATGTTACAGGTGCTTCTGCTTGACTTCTCATCCAGGATCATTACCTTGACTTTTGGCTAACTACTTAGATTAGTAGTGTTTGTTGTATACACTTAAGATATAGACTCATGGTTGTACCCATATTCTTTTGTATAGCACTGATAGCTATTTCTTTTATGATAGTGTGGATCTTGTTGACCACTGCTCTGATGAACACTTCTATGTGTCATATATATTCATATCTATTTCCGCCTTTGTTATATGAATTATCTGTGACTGATTTATGTTATGTTTATTTCTATATTTGTTTCTGAAGACATTATAGCCACTGTGTAGTAGCTTTGAGTTTGTGTCGGTATGTCGAATTTCCTCTTGAAAAGAATGCAAGTTATATATCATCGGGCATATCGGTACTCGCACAACGCAATTATACAGATGGTCGCTCCTCAACAGCCTTATTCTCCGTGCAAGATGACGGCATTACACCGTAGTGTCCTTGGCTAGCATGGGTATAGAGGTGGGGCGTCACAGCTTGGTATCGGAGCAAAACTTCGAAACAATGTAGAATAATTTAACAAGGATCACCGTCCTAAGTCCACCTTAGGAGTTATATCATAGGATTAATTCGAGTCATCGTACCGATTCATCCTGTATCCTTTATGATTCCTTGTTTTATCTAGCAAGATTGCTTGATATTCATTAGTGAATAATCTTCTTCTTTCTCTTCTTTCTTTCTTAAGGAAGAGAAATGGTTAGACCTGGTCGTCCCAGAGCTGGACCATCTAGTGCTCCACCCCAAGATGGAGTTTTTATGACTACCCAGCAACTTCTTGACCTTGTCACGAATGCTCAAGCAGCTGGTTCTAATCCTGAACCTACTCACCCTAAATCTGGGTTTGCACGTTTGTGCAATGATTACACCAACCTGGGAGGGAAGCCATTTAAAGATTTTGAAACTATCATCGAGGTCCAAGCTTGGTTGAGGACCTGCGATCGAATTTTCATTCGCATGAATCTCGTCGATCTTCACCGAGTTCAGGTGGCTTCTAGTATGCTCCTAGAAAGAGCATTGGACTGGTACGAACTTCTTATTTCTGAAATTAATGAAACGAATCTCACCTGGGAACAATTCCGGGCACGTTTCGAATTAAAGTTTATGCCAGAAGGTGACTTTGGCTCGCCGTTTTATTGACCTTGTTCAAGGTGAATCTTCTGTGACTAACTATGTCGTGTCTTTTGAATCTCTCTCTAAATATGGGGTTGAGTACATCAACACCCCATTGAAGAAAAATCATAGATTTGTCTATGGCTTGAACAAGAGTCTAAAGAAGCCATTACTTCTAAAATTAGAAGTTTCTTTCGACCAACTCATTGATATCGCTCTTCATCTTCAAGAGGCGGATAGGGAAAGTGATGTTGAAGTGGTGGGTTCCAAACCAAACTTCGACAACAACAAGAAAAGGCCTAGCAAATTCAAAGGTCCTTATCCCAACAAAAAGGGGAAGCGAGCAACCCCTGAGGCAAAGACTTCTTCCTTTGGTTGTGGAGAATGCTATAATTGTGGTTCAAAGGACCATTATTCAAATAAGTATTCGAAGCCCCTCTCTCGTCGCTACTGCAAAAGTCCCGGCCATGTTATATCTTCATGCCCAAGCTTGAGGGCAAGAATGAGGGAAAGTTAAATGTTGCTCAAGCCCCTGGCAACACATCTCGTAATCAAGGTATGTCTCATTCTATCCTTGATGGCAATATTATATTTCGTAAACAGCTTATTCAAGTTCTTTTTGATACGGGTGCATCCCATTCTTTTATTTCAAAAGAACTTGTTGATACTTTTTCTTTAAGTGTTGTTGCTTTAATTACTTCTTTGAGAATTTCGAATCCAGTTGGTGGGTCCGCAACTCTTAGTTTGCTTTGTAAAGATGTCGAGATTATTTTGTGTGATTTTCCTTTCCTAGCCGATTTGCATGTCATGCGTTACTTAGGCTTTGGAATGATTTTAGGAATGGATTGGCTTAACCGTTATGAAGCTCATATCCTATGTCCTGAGCGGACTATCCATCTTCGACATCCTCAATCTGTTAAGCAGATTTCAATTATTCTCAAAGATTTGGATTCCACTTTATCTGCATCTTTATATTTTTTAAATCCTCGTGATGATGATATTGATGATGAGGAAGACATCATTTCTCTTATTCACGTTGTTCGTGAATTTTCCGACATATTTGAGCCCGTTTTAGTATTACCACCTAAGCGAGCAATTGAGTTCAGAATTAATCTTACCCCTAGAGCTCAACCTATTACTCGTCCTCCTTATCGTTTATCCAATAAAGAAAATGAGGAGATGCGTAAACAATTATCCGATTTGGAAACGAAGCAATTTATTCGCTCTAGTTCCTTGCCTTGGGGAGCTTCAGCTATTTTCGTGAAGAAATCCGATGGTACACTTAGGCTTTGCGTTGACTACCGCAAGCTTAATGATCTTACTATCAAGAATAAATATCCTTTACCTCGGATTGATGATCTATTCAATCAACTTACTGGTGCTAAAGTCTTTTCACAATTGGACTTGGCAACCAGTTTTCATCAGCTTCGTGTTGCAGAGGATAGCATTCCTTTGACATCGTTCCGTACTCGATATGGATCTTATGAATGGCTTGTGATGTCATTCGGTTTAACGAATACTCCGGTTTATTTCGTTGACCTAATGAATCGAGTTTTCAAAGACTTCCTCGATCGATTTGTTCTCATCTTTATTGATGATATTCTTGTGTATTCTAAAAACGAGGAGGAGCATGAAAAGCATCTTCGGATTGTGTTGGAAACTCTTAGGAGTTATCAATTGAAAGAAAATTTTTCTAAATGCCACTTTTGGCAATCTCGTGTGAAGTTTCTCGGTCATATTATTTCTGAATCCGGAATATCAGTGGATCCTTCAAAGATTGAAGCGATTCAAAGTTGGAAGAGACCGGAGAGTGTAACAGAAATTCGTAGTTTCCTTGGATTGGCAGGTTATTACCGTCGTTTTATCAAAGACTTTTCGAAGATTGTCGTTCCTCTCACTAGCTTAACGAAGATAGGTGTTAAATACATTTGGTCGGACAAATGTGAGACTTCTTTTCAGAAACTAAAAGAACTCCTTTCTGATGCCCCTATCCTTGTTATTCCCGAGGGGAACCAAGATTTTGTTGTTTATACCGATGCTAGTCGCGTTGGTTTGGGTGCCGTTCTTATGCAAAGAGAACGTGTTATTGCTTATTCTTCTAGGCAATTGAAGCCTGCTGAGACTAGATATTCCACTCATGATTTAGAGCTCGCGACTATTGTTTTCGCCCTTCGTATTTGGCGTCATTATCTTTTGGGAGAAAAGTTTATTCTTATACCGACCATAAATCTTTGAAATATCTATTTTCTCAAAAAGAACTTAATTTGCGTCAACAGCGTTGGCTCGAATTTCTTGCACCTTATGATCTTGATATTCTTTATACTCCCGGAAAGGGAAATCGAGTTGCTGATGCATTTAGTCGCAAGCCACAAGCGGTTGTTTCCATGATGATATCCGAACGAAATGATCTCGAGGTTTTGTCCACTTGTGAAATTCGAGGTCGTGTTTCCGACTTGTGTTCATCTCTTGTTTTGTGTAGCCTTGAGGCTCATCCTTCTTTTTTAGACCGCATTCTTGAAGCTCAAGGGCTAGATCCTGAATTGGCTCTTCTTGGCTAAAATATTAAGGATAAAATTGATATTGAAGGTTTGAAAGACTGTGATATCGATTCTCGTGGTGGCATTCGGAAATTTGGTAGACTTATCGTGCCAAATATTAGTGATCTTCGTAAAGATATTTTTGAAGATTCTCATCGTTCTAAATTTACCATTCATCCCGGTAGTAGTAAAATGTATGCGGATATGATGCATGTTTATTATTGAGAGGGAATGAAATCTGATATTGCTAACTTTGTTAATTGTTGCATGACTTGCCAACTTGTCAAGGCTGAACATCAAAGGCCCGGTGGGTTATTGCAACCTTTAGACGTTCCAATTTGGAAGTGGGATCAAATTTCCATGGATTTTGTTGACGGCCTACCCCATTCTCGTTCGGGTCATGATAGCTTATGGGTGATAGTTGATAGACTCACTAAATCCGCCCATTTCATTCCCGTTCGGTCCAATCGAACCGTTCCTCTCTTGGCCAAACTTTTTATCAAAGAAATTGTTAAATTGCATGGAGTTCCTACTTCTATTGTTAGTGATCGTGATCCATTGTTTACTAGTGGATTTTGAAAGAGTCTTCAAAAAGCTTTGGGAACGAAGCTTAATTTTAGCACCGCCTATCATCCCCAGTCCGATGGACAAACCGAGTGTGTGAATCAAACTCTTGAAGATCTTCTTCCTGCATGTGTTCTTGATTTTGGTGGAAGTTGGGAAGATCATATTTCACTTGTTGAATTTTCCTATAATAATAGCTTCCAATCTAGTATTGGTATGGCACCTTTCGAGGCACTCTATGGAAGGCCATGTCGATCTCCTTCATGTTGGCTTGAGGCTGGTGAGAAGCTGGTTTTAGGTCCAGGTTTTATTCGTGATTCCACAGAAAAGATTGATCTTATTCGTCATAGGATGAAAGAAGCCCAAAGTAGACAAAAATCCTATGCCGATAACCGAAGAAGGAAATTAGAATTTTCTGTGGGAGATTTTGTGTTTATTCGTGTTTCACCTATGAAAGGTGTTGTACGTTTCAATCGATCGGGAAAATTAGCACCTCGATATATTGGGCCATTTCCTATCACCGAACGTATTGGTTCCGTGGCTTATCGCCTCTTATTACCGGCTCAATTTTCCGCTATTCATGACGTGTTTCACGTTTGTCAATTACGGAAATGCCTTTGAGATCCCGATTCTATTCTTGAGCCCGGTGTTGTGGAAGAAATTGAAGTTTCGCCTAATTTAACTTACGAGCAACATCCTATTCGTATTATTGCTTCAGAGATCAAGCGCCTTCGGAATAAAGATGTTCCACTTGTTAAAATTCAATGGTCCTCAAATCCTAAGGATTTCTCTTGGGAATCTAGAGAATTCATCGAGCGAACACATCCGGACTTACTTTCTCGTGCTCTTTGAGGTGAACTTCTTATTTCAAATTTCTTTTGTGTTGAATATGCTTTCATGGTTGTTACTATATATTTTCCTCTTAAATATTGCGAGGACACAATTTCTTTAAGGAGGGGAGTCTGTAACAACCCGCATATTTTACGATTGAGTATTTAAATATTTTATCGTTAGTCGGATTATAGTCTGAAAAGTTACTTTTTGCATACGGTCGAACTAGGACTTGAGACCACTTCCATTGATTTCAAAATGACGTTTGCGATCTTTTTAAGTATAAACATTGATATGTTTGGAGCTAGCTAAAAATTTGACCTTTTTCACTTCGGGTTTGGGTTTGGGTTCAGCCCAATGTTCTAACTTAATACCCAAACTGAAACCCCCTCTTCATTCACTCCCTCTTCCTCTATTTTTCAGTTCTAAAGAGATTAATGGTGAGTAGAATGGGAAATTAAAACTCAAGCCCTAGTTTTCTAATTTCAAATCAACTTCTAGCTTCAAATTCAAGAGAACCCATTAGTAAGCCTTCTCTTCACCTTCTCCAACTCCTTCTCTCTTGAATTTCAGAAATTCCTAAACCTAACTTTGGGAATGTTCTTCTTTTGAGCATACATTCAAGCTCATTTGGGTTGTGTTGAAGAGTGGTTGATTCTCCCTTTGTTTTCAAGCCTCTTCTACATTGATTTTGTGAAAAGGTGAGATTTTTAATCTCACATCTAGGTCTATAACTATCTCTGAACGTTGGGTATGAATTCCTAACAATTATTCATGTGCATTTGCTTTAAGTTTGGATTAATTTGGTTTATATCCCAACTTTTGGTGTTTTGAAAGCAAATTCTATTGAAATCCTTCTATGGATATTTGAACAAGTTTTTGGTGATGCATCGAAGAGCCTATAGGGCTGGGTTGCCGATCGGCGTAATCCCTTAGTACCCGAGGCTCGTCCGGTTGCGAAATGGGAAGGGTTTCTTCTTCCGTTGATAGGCAGGGAAAACTGCCTTAGCTCCAGTCAGCCGACTGGACTTCTTGGTCAGTTGACTGGCTGAAGCTAATAAGCAGGGTGAAGGCTTCCCACAGAGCCTTGGGGGCTCTGTTTACTGCAATCAGTCGACTGACTCACTGAGTTCAGTTGACTGACCTGCATCCCGAGAGTTTTTTGGGACTGTGATCAGTCGACTGACCTCAGTGAGTCAGTCGACTGACCTGCTCCTAACTGCCTATTACGCCTATTTTTTTGTCCATTTCTCTTGTGTTTCCAAATTTATTCGGTTCGTGTTTATTCCCTCTTGTTTTTATCGTTTATTATCTATTTTGATGACATTTTCTTCGGGATTTATGTGAACATACATTTGATGGATTCAGAATCGATTTCTTTGGATTAATTCACGTCTTCGTATGTGAATTTTGGTGATTGATTGTTTCTACAATCATTTTTGTGCTTTGTCACTTTAAAATACAAAGGTTTCTATACTAGTAATAAATATTCAAACTCTTTATCAAAGATTATTTAAACTCTATTTTCAATATAAAACTCGTTTATAAGACCGTCTTCCAACCTATTAGTATATACAAGCCTTTACCTCACTCGTATGAGAAATCTAATTAAACGGCTTAGTAAAACGAGTGGTATGATACGCTTGCGTTTACTTCGTCGATTAATTCTTGGACTTGTTCGATTGAATCTCTTGTGACAATTTTCTAGTGGAAACTTACAATTTGTTCGTAAATATTTAAGTTAAGCTAGTGGTTATGGGACATGATGCTAAGCACATATATTTACTAGCTTACTGTAATTGACACTTCTTGATGATCATGACGATCATTTTTGGTGATTTAGACTAGCAATGTGCGATGTCTCTTTGTCTGTGAGGGAGACTAAACCCCGTTTTGTGGAGTTTCGGCTCAAATTTGGTGGGGTAGCGACACATGGTCTTCGGGCCATTTGTGGAGCTTCGGCTCAATTTGTGATGGTTAGCAACCATGGAATTAGCGTTCCGTTGTGATACACGTGTTGGTGGGCTTTATGCTCCCATTTGTGATAGGCCTTCTCCTTTTTTGTGATTTCTGGATTTCTATTGATGATTTCTAGGATTTGTGCTTCACCAATTTTCGTGATTTTCATTGATAAGTTTTATCAACATTTGTGCATTGGTGAATTTGTGTGTCATTGACTTTTGTGATTGACATCGATATAATTGTCAATATTTATGGTTTGGTGAATGAAATAAGGAGTATGACATTCCTTTTGATCTTTGAGAAGATTTTTGTGATATTGATTAATCTCTTGTTGATTTTCAATTACTTATTTATCACAACTTGGCATTGTGATTATTATACGTTTAGTCATATCTCTTATTCTATATCATTTCATCTGATATTTACAGCTAGTCTGATCCGTTTATTATTTTCTTATTAAATAATACTCGGTTTAGACCGAGATGTTACAGATGCTTCTGCTTGACTTCTCATCCAGGATCATTACCTTGACTTTTGGCTAACTACTTAGATTAGTAGTTTTTGTTGTATACACTTGAGATATAGACTCATGGTTGTACCTATATTCTTTTGTATAGCACTGATAGCTATTTCTTTTGTGATAGTGTGGAGCTTGTTGACCACTACTCTGATGAACACTTTTATGTGTTATATATATTCATATCTATTTCCGCCTTTGTGATATGAATTATCTATGATTGATTTGTGTTGTGTTTATTTCTATATTTGTTTCCGAAGACATTATAGCCACTGTGTAGTAGCTTTGAGTTTGTGTCGGTATGTCGGATTTCCTCTTGAAAAGAATGCAAGTTATATATTATCTGGCATACCGGTACTCGCATAACGCAATTATACAGATGGTCGCTGCTCAACAGCCTTATTCTCCATGCTAGTTAACGGAATTACACCGTAGTGTCCTTGGCTAGCGTGGGTATAGAGATGGGGCGTCACATTTAGACCCAAACCATAAGATAAGCAATAATGTATGACAAACAACAATCATATACAATGAAACGGTTATAACGACGATTTATAACAAAAGAAACCATTCAAATTTTAGTATTCATCCAATTAATTCATAGAGATATGAATTTATATTATCTAATGCCAATATTTAATTTATACACTTCATTTCTTATTAACATTCTATTTTTATCAACATTTAATTGGTTTACTTCCAATTTATTCACATCTATTTCACTTATATTTAATTTATTCAATTAAATTTGTTAAATTTCAATTGTTTCAATTTACGTTTAGAAACATCTCATATCAATTCATTTATTAACATTCATTCTACGCTTAAGTTCAATTTCATTTTAAATCAATGCGATTTCATTTACTCATTTTATTAACACAATTCGTTAACTTCTTCTATTTATTCATTTCGGTTAGCTCATAAGTTAAAGTTCATTTCATTATTCAATATTTGCTTCCTTCATTTAACATCCGTATCCACTTAGTTTAACATCTTGTTTAACTAACATTTATCAAAGTTATAAACTATAAACTTTACTTTATATTTTCGCGAAACGTTTGAATTATAATGTTCATATCTCCATTTTTAGCATCAATATCATTAGTGAGTTCGTTATTATATCTTTACTTAAGTTTCTTTCCAACTTAATTCACATTTATTTTCATAATTTATTTTAATAACAAATTTATTTATGAAACATTTTATTAACCATTACTTTAGTTTATAATCATTCTATAAAAATCCAACTTCTTATATATGACTTTATCCAAGTTTATAATTATCTCAAAGGTTACAAATTCAATTTCAAAATTTCTTTGCAAATTTATATTTAATTCTATAACCAATTTACAAAGATATTATTATTTCATTCATCTATTTTCTCATGTTCCACTTACTTATTCCATTTAATCATTAATCATTTCATAATATACGAATTAAGAATACAATATTTATTATCACAACAAAATATCCATTTATGTACATTTGAATTACTTTTAATTTTTTTTACTTGTATGATATCCCATTACACATCCAAATCATTATTTTAACTTTTGTGATTTTGTAAGCCTTATTATATGTTATTAGAATGCAATTTGGTAATATACAAATTAGTCTGATTCATTTTACTTAACTAAAATGTTCAATATTTTAATGTATTTAATTTCTTTACCTTCAATTTTAAAGTTGCAAACTTCAACTCTAAAGTTTCTCAAAATATTTAGCTTAGATTTCTTAATTCTCTTATTTTATAAGTTGTAACATTCCCCTTTTTAAAACAAATTTAAATTGGTAGTTTATTTAATTTTTGAAATTAAATTGTAAATTAATTTGTTATTTTCCTAAGCAAACAGATATTTTTTATTAATATAAATATATAAAATATATAAATATGATTTTAAATAGAATTTCTAATTGGAAATTCAGAAATAAATGTTTTTAATAACATATTGGATTTAAAACATTATATTTTAGAAATTTTTGAAACTTGTTTTTTTATAATAAATATGATTATATGTATTTTGAAAATTTTATTTGAATATAGTAGATTTTGAAAACTCATTTGAAAGTAAAACTCTATAATTTAGTAACATAAAAGAATTTATTTTGTATTTATAACATGATGATATGAAAGTTATATTTTGAAATTGATATAAATAAATTTACAAAAGCTATTTAAAAAGCTAAAATCAAATGTATACATATCTTTTGAAAAATTAATAAGATTGGAATAAAGTAATTATAAAACTAAATTGAAAATATAATGTGTATGTAAATATAAAAGTAAGGGAAGCGCTAAACATAAATTTATAAATAAAAATGGACCGTGGGTTTAGAACACAAAATGCTTAATCTTAACAAGCGTAAATAAGAGACATAAGAAATAACAAGTGTTATTATTTTAAAAATGGATTTAAACATTTGTAATTTAGGAAATCATCCAAGTAAAAAAGTGGCAAAAAAATAAATTTCTCTTTTAATTTGAATTTAGAAAACATGCATGAAAATAACTAAGTTTCGATATCCTTTTAAAAACCTGAAAGAAAAAAATCAAAAACAAAAATTTATCTCAATATCAAAGCAGAAGCAACAACTTCTTTTTCAATACACAAACCAAAAAAATTAAAATAGAAACCTGTTTAAATTCCAAACCTGAGACTAATAAGAAATCAATTCAACCAGAATCAAGTTCCAGCTTCAAGTTCAAAGTCTGGAAACTTTAAACAAATCTGAAGCATGTAGATTGATCAAATAATTTCAAGCCTAGAAAGTAAAAAATGCAAAACCAGAGAAAAGAAAATTTAAAATAAAATCAAACTCAAAGATCGAACAACAGTTTTCTCAAAGCATTTCAAACCTGGAAATAAATGCATGTAGTGAATTCAAGAAGCAAATTCAAGTTCAAAGGCAACGCAAACGTCTAGTTAAACTAGAATGTTTCTTGTTTGAAAAGTGTAAAATCATCTCAAAACAAATCAAAGTTTCCAGTTGAAAACAATTCCAGTTCTCTGCTTTCAAAAAACTGGACAAGGTGAGCAAACTTAAATTTTTAGACCAGTTTTCTTTTGAATCTTATGCCTATGATGAAAATGTTGATGGACGTGAATTTATCTACTGGCTTATATGAATATATATGTGCGTAAATGAATGTATGTCTGTGTATACCCATAGACCTATCTCTGTTAAACAACAGTTTCATTTAAAAACCTATTTAAAATCCAAAATCATCTTATTTAAAGGATTTCATGGTTTGATTCTAAACTGAAAAAATAAATACCGCCATGTAATGATAATTTAAAAATAATTTCATGAATATTTATTCTGTATTTGTTTTTAAAAATAGAAATAAAAGGGATAGACAAATTTGTGTTAAAATTTAATTATCTTGAAATCAAGATTGGATAATATGGTTACGTTCGTATTTCGAAATCTTGAATTTGGGTAATCAATTCAGGATTTTTAGGCTGATAGTCCTTTGGATTTTTAAAGTTGAACGAAAATCATATTTTCATCGATATCTTATCATCGATGACAATTCATGGGTAGTGCCTCATGTCGATGATAGTATGTAGGTTGCCGAACACTGGAAAAATGATTAAGGTATTTTTTCATCATCGGGTGGCGACGAGGCGTCGATGTAGGGTTTTAGGTACCGATGGGTTCGACAGGGAAACAATGCGATTGCAGGGTCATAGGCGAATCAGAGTTGACCAGAGCGGTGGGAATCGAAGCTGGAGAGGTTGAAGAAGCTCCAGTTGGAATGGCGTGGTCGATGATGGCCGGAATCATCAGCGAGGGGATGGATTTCTGATCGAATGTGGTTCCATTTTTTTGCTGTTCAACTCGTTTTCGAATCACGGTGAATTAAAGGGTGTTGGTTGGTCGAGGTTGACGAGGAGATCATCAATGAATTGTCGAGGATCTTTGCGATGATCGGAGTCATTCCGATCATTTGCGCATGTATATATGTATCACAGTGTATATGTTTTGAACATGGGTTTGAAGAAGAAGGAGTTCCTCTGGTTCGAACCCGAAGGTGATCATGAGATGAGTCGAAGCAAGTGAAAAGTAAGGGAAACTTGAAGTGGAGCTCGTGTCACGACCCGTCTTCCACTAACTAGAAAGACGTATCATGAATTAAGGAAGAAAGAGATAGAAAGAGAAAGAAAGAGAAGAAAGAAGAAACAACAACAGAATCTCAACAGCGGAACAAATAAATTATATTAATAATAAAAGCATTACATAGATATACAACAACAATCAGAGTTACACAGATTATACAACAAATACTAGACAGTTATAAACACCTGTCTAGTTATTACAACACAGTACAAACCACTCAAACAAACGACTCAGGGATACCAACACAGCGAAATACTAGATAACTACAAAGCAAAAGCCTCCTGCTCCTTTTGCTCCTTCATAATTCGTCAAAGCTAACCTGAATCCCTTGGCTACTTGTAAAAATTTGAGTACCCAAGAGTTTAAGAAAACAAAAGATAAACTCCGGGTCAGACATGGGTCTGGTGTGAGTAACAGGTTAAAGTTGCTTAACTTTTGAAAAACCTTTAAAAAGAAAGGTATCACATAAGACTTCCCATACATAAACATGGAAAAGTTTTTACCTTATGCTAACCAAAACATTTGATAGGAAATCTGGTGATATTATAATAGTGTTTAGGGTTTTCAAGTAAAATACAGAAATAGCTAGAATGCTTACATCTCACTTTCCAACATAGTTGGGCACAACTAATACGTACGGTACTTATTGGATTTTGGATTCCATACAATGGCAGGGATACTGGGGTACCGCCCGTCACAGTACGTGGCCTAGATCAACGTACCAAGAAGTATGCCCGCTCCCTTGCAACAAAAGGCCGGAACCATCCCTTACTAGGCAGTCCCGAACAAGACAACCCCGGCAGTTGTCGCGAATCAACCGCCCAACACAGCCGAATAAAAAGGGACTTCTAGACAGGGGAAAATCTTGTCCTACTTGGGCATGACCCACTTAGCTTTGCTGCACCTCCCCTGTTTTAGCCATTCCCGGTTGACGAGGCTTGAGGCTATGATTACCTTTAGAGAACACATCTCTTAGAATGCTCATCGTCCACCTGACGATGTTCTGAAAGCATTCAATCCATACAAGTTCGTTCAGGGTTCGAACGAAACCGAAGGCATTATCTCGTTACACTCAATTTGGAATCACCCTCAGAGTTAACGACGATAACCCTTGCACTCTGAATCTTCATCTTCACTTGAGATTCACGATTTATCATTAATTTGGATCAATGTGGTTTTCGGATATCCAAATATGGAAACCCGATCCCGGTCTCATCGAATCCAAAACGCCATCTTTTAGGTCCAAGTTGTTTTAAGTTTTAAAACAATTTGATTTAATTATCTATATACACACAGATAGATAATTCACATCATCACAATAGACATTCATCACCACAGATAATCCATATTATCATTATCAGAAGATAATCCAAATCATCATCACAATGCAACCAATGCATCCATATCACACATCATTACTAATCTCATATCTGAGATTCTAATGATTCAAGGAAATCTATATCATCCATATATAAACAAGGACGAATAATCACACCATATATAATTAATTTAAAATGAAATAAATTAGTTACATCATCTCTAATTAATTTGAAGTAAATTAAATTAACTACCTCAATCTATAAATCCTGCTTATATAACCATTGATTACAAACCAATCAACTAATTAATTAACCACTAATTAATTCCCTTGATTAATTACCCTTGATCATTCTTTAATTACATTCAAATAATTAATTTCATAAATTAATTATTCTTAATCAAATACAGTAATTAACCTCTAATTACTTCATTAGTTAATTAATTATAATTAATTATAATTAATTACATTAATTCTTAATTAATCACATTAACTAATTACTTTAATCACTTATCATTGATTAGTTAATCTCAATTAATTTATCTTTAATTACATCACTAATTATATTAATGATTCCTAATTTCATTTAAATTAATTAACTTCATTAAGAAATTAATCCTAAATTATTAATCACCTTTGATTAATTAACTTCAGTAATTAATTATTCTTAATTACTGCATTGAGTAAATTGATTACCCCTAAATTAATTATATTTAATAATTAATTATATCATTTTATTATTAATTAATTACCCTTAATTACATTACTTAATTATTTTCCAAATGACTTAATCAATAATTGCTTAAATTAGTTACACCAAATAATTAATTATTAATTACTTTCACAAAGAAATTATCCTCCATAATAATTACACAAACAATTAACCTCAAATTCTTCCATACTTCAGTAAGTTATATTCAGTAATTACTCATCTTAATTACTTCCCTATGTAATTATCCTCCATTAATCACTTATCAACCCATCAATGACTTATTCTAAATTAATGAAACTTAATGAATTAGTTTAAACTAATCGAATAAATTAATTAAGTACAATGAGTAATTAATACTTTTAATTACATTCATAAAGTAATCATACTTAACCAAATTCCATAATGATTATCAAATTTAATTGATCTAATTAATTATCGAAATTAATTACTTTAGTTAACAAATAATCACAAGTTAATGAACTTCATTAACTTATCAAAAATTTCCTTAAGTACCTTACTTAAGTAATTAATTTAAATTAATCATTATTAATCACAAGTTAATTAATCTTTAATAACCATTTAATTAATCACTAATTGTTTAATTAAATTAAGTTTTTTAACTTAATTGATCTTAACCTCTTAACAAATTAATTTCTAATCATAAATTAAAATCTTAACTTATTTAATAAATGATCTTATTCCCAAATTAATTAACCTTAATTAATTAACTTCAACTTTAAATTAATTAATTTCAAAATCCTTATATAATTAATTTAATTAATTAATTAATTAACCATCTAATTACCTTACTGATTTAATTAACCAAAAAAATTAAATCTTTGATTTATTATAAGTAAAACATTTCTTATTAATAATTTCATTATCATTAACAAAGTAATATTCAAAACAACTTACTTTAAAATTTGTTTCCAAATTTCATTTTAAATCTTAAATTTAAAAAGAAAACCACACTTAATCTTTAACAAAGTTTTAAAAACATTTTAAAAACCTTTTTAAAACTCCTACTAAATAATTTCTTATTTTATAAATAAGTTTTAAAGGAAATTTGAACCCACATTTATTTTAAGATACAAATCATATTTAAAATATGTTTCAACATCAAAAGTTGTTAAACATTTTAAAATTTTAAAAAAACTTTCTTCATTTTCAAAACATGATTCAAATTTGATCTTGTTTCTAGATTTAAACTTATGTTTAAATCTTCTATTTTAATTTAAAGCTTTATCTTTAAATTCAATTATTTAAACTCCCTTTAAAGTTGTTTAAACATTTTAATTTAAATAGTTTAAATTAAATTTTCAAACCTGGATTCAAACTCAGTTTGAAATCCATATTTTAAATCTAAGTTTTAAATTCTGTTTAAAACCTTGTTCCAGATTTTAAAACCAAACGTAGAATTGGAAATAACAGTTTTTTCTAGAAACCTGAAACCAAATGAAATACCCGAGCTCCCCTACCATTACATCGAGTTCCACCTGAACTGTCTTCGAGCAAAAAATCGAATTACCCGAGTGTGACTCGAGCCCAAATTCCTGCAAAATACCAAACAATCACCAGGCGCCATTCTTCACCGTGCACATGCACGGTCGTTCTGGCCTCCTCCAGCCACCACCCAGATAACAAACAAGTCGTCGACCACCACTGGAACACATTTTGATCGTCCAAAATTCATCATCTACTGGAAAATAATTTTGAGTCCCCAAACCCAAAACCTGAAACATACTGGGACACTTCCACCATCAAATTTCCAAACCTGTAAAAACCCACATCCGCTCTCCTTCGTCCATCGGAGGCTCGGGGACTCCGTCCGACACATCTTCAGCACCCTAGCAACCATCTCCCCTAAAATTGTTGCACTCGATACCATGTAGCCTTTATGCCGATCAAAACATTGCACTGCCTAAAAACTAGGTTTACAGACTTACGACAGTCGTCGCTGCCGCCACCATTCCTAAATCACCACCGCAACAATTTTCCCATCATCACTGTTCCCCCCACCATCACCAAAAGCAACCACGACCTCCCTGACCCTTGAGAGCATCAGCAAAATCCCAAAAACCAATTTCCAATATAACCAAACCTGCTCTTTTAATCCACCATTATAATTTGTGATTTGATTTTTAAAAAACATAATTTTGTATAAGCATTCAGTTTTTAATTCTGAATTAATGAATTCAAGAGTTTGAATTTACCCAAAAACTTAAACTTTACTGCTTATTTTAGTTTCCTGAACAGTACCCAAATTATTTTGACTCAACCAAATATTTAAACTTTAATTTAAGATCAAACATACAATTTTTGTTTTTAACACAAATCCTAATAGTGACTAAATCCAGAGATAAAGAATTTTAATACAAAATTTGAACCTTATTTTTTTTTGCTTTTCTTAATAACTGGTAACAGAGAATGTTTACGGTCATTCACTTACATGCGTATCCAAAGTGCACAGAAACTTCAACAATAAACGTTCACACAAAACATACTTATTTCAAGGGGGAAAAACATGCAATAGATCATACTTAATTTTTTTAAATTAGTGAAGTTACTCACAAACATACTTATTTAAATCATCACTCAAGCAACCAATTTATACTTAAGTAAAAAAACAGGAGTTACTCACCTGATATTTTATGAAAGAGGGCACAAAATTTGGAAAGCTTTTACTTCTGATTATAACTGAGTTGCAGAATGTTTTAAACTTGAGTTACAGGCTTTAGCAAATCCATATTGCAAAAGACAAACCCAGATTCTTTTTTGCTTTTGAATTTAAAACTTTGAATTACAGATTTCACTTTATTCCCAGGTTGAAAGATGCATGCAGACAAGCTTTTTGATTCCCAAATTTTAAAAAAAATGCAGGCTTTTCATTTTTCTCAAACTTGAATGCTTGTAGTTGCATGCAGAGTTTACTTGTTTGCTGATTTAAATTTGCATGCAGGCAATCCTTTGCATTTGAAAATGGTTTTTACAGAGGACTTGCTTGCTTTAAAACTTGCATTACAGATTTAGGTTTAAAGAATGCAGGTGATAAGGAATTACAGTTTGATTTGCTTTGGTTTGAGGAAGCATTTCAGATTTTTGAATTGAATTTAATTTTGGGTTTTTGGAGAGTTTGGAAACAAATTGTTTCAGCTTAAATTTTTCTTCTTACTTTTGAAAAAATGAAGATTAAAAAGAAAATGAAGGAGGGAAGTATGTGCTTATATAAGATAAATGATTTATTTAAAAATTAAAAGAATAATTAAAAATAAATATGACACATGTACTAAATCCTTACATTTGTCAATTAGAGTAGGTTATTAGATCAACTCAATTTAATGTTAAATATAGATTACTAAATCGATATTGCCAAAATTTACGGGATATCACATTCCTCCCCCCTTTAAAGAATTTCATCTCCGAAATTTAAAAGCAAAGGTAATTTAATAATCTCATTAAAGATTTAATTTAAAACACCAGCATATATCAATCATATGCTAACAACCAAAGAAACCAATTTATATAATTAAACAAATTTAATTATCCAGACAAAATTCTGGATAAAATTTCCTCAAGTTCCCCCAAGGGTGTGTGTATATATATATCGCGATACCCGCTCTACAAAATCCAAACAATCTAAACTACAAAGCTACAGAGCTCCTTCTCATCTAGATCTACAGAACTAGACAAGATATCAGACTATAAACGAGTCTGACTCAACAACCAAACCTTCCTAAACAGCTGGTTCCACAACCATAAATAACTCATACACGTACTCCCTCAGAGATACGTGAATCTCATTGAATCCAATTATCTAACTAGCAATTCAACTCTTGAAAACCAAATACCAATCCAACCAAAACACATAAGAGATCCAAAAGAAATCTCCAACTCCAGAATCCAAATTCCTTCGTCTTTAATCCACAAAATCTTCTAATGATCCTGGCTGCCTACATCCAAACTGATCAGCTCAACCTTTGCTGATGCCCCAAAAAGAAACAAGCTGGACTAAAACAAATAAACCAACCCAATGACCTCCTCAAGATCAATCCAAAACCAAATACACAACTCTACTCTTCAAACCTCAGAAGAAAAAACTCACTTCTTTTACTCGAAAAAGACAACACAAAAACACTCCCAAACTGCTTCCGTTGCACAACTCTGATCTGGAAAAGAAGAAAAATGTTGATGATGAACACGAGCACAATCTGGACAATCACATCCCAGAATATGATTCAACAGATTAATAAAAGAAAACTTAGAAGTTCCACTAATCCTGAGCTTGTTCACCAAACCTTATATCGAGAAACCATCCTTCTACTATACTGAACCACCAGCTCCACTCCAGGAATACTAGACAACAAAACTCAATCTCCCAATACAGACAAACTTCTGACCTCTCAGAAGACATCCAAAAAAGTCTCTGATAATACAAGAGAACACTCAAACAATTGCATGTCACTTTTGCGATCAATCCCGACCAATTCCCAAAGAAAACTGTTCTCTCTTTACCAAACAGAACAACTTGCACTTAACTAGCCAAACCACTGAAGAAACGGATCTACTCTACTGCTTCTTAACTCCTCCTTCAGAAAAACTTCTAAGCTAGAAGACCTCCTGTCGACACAGAACACTTCGAGCTGCACTTCTGACACCAATGGCGAAAGACTTCTTAATCCAAAGCCCTTCGAGAAATTCGGACCTCAAAGCCAAACACAAACAACCAGCTGGACTCTGCCACATCACCGAAGCAGACACACTTCCCAACTGTTCCATAGAAAACATCTTCGGAGACCTTCTTATTCACTGCATCTCATCACGCAGCTACTACTTCCTGAGGTATCATGATACCATTACTCACTTCTGCCAACTAACAGATCCAAACTCTACTCATCCATCTTCAAAGATAGACCCCGAATCTTTACAGGTTACCTTCAGAGATCGGTGAAATCCTATCATCACAGCAAAGCTCACTTGAGACGGTATTAGGTCTACAGTCTCGACAGATACACTTCCAACCTCAAACATTCAAACTCTAACCAATGGTAGTAGTCGTGTTACACACACCACTACCTTATCTACCTTTATAATCTATATTGGAAAAAACCCGAATAGGTAACCCAACGGATAGGTAGAAATAATATATATATATATATATACAGATATAAAATTACAAATACACTCTCTCAAGAAAGACACCACTACAGAGCCTAGGTATTCACTCAACCTAATGCTCTGATACCAACTTTCAGGACCCGTCTTCCACTAACCAGAAAGACGTATCATGAATTAAGAAAGAAAGAGATAGAAAGAGAAAGAAAGAGAAGAAAGAAGAAACAACAACAGAATCTCAATAGCGGAACGAATAAGTTATATTAATAATAAAAGTATTACATAGATATACAACAACTATCAGAGTTATACATATTATACAACACATACTAGAAAGTTATAAACACCTGTCTAGTTATTACAACACAGTACAAAACCACTCAAACAAACGACTCAGGGATACCGACACAGCGGAATACTAGATAACTACAACGTAGAAGCCTCCTGCTCCATTTTCTCCTCCATAATCCGTCAAAGCTAACCTGAATCCCTTAGCTACTCGTAAAAATTTGAGTACCCAAGAGTTTAAGAAAACAAACGATAAACTCCGGGTCAGACATGAGTCTGGTGTGAGTAACAGGATAAAGTTGTTTAACTTTTGAAAAATATTTAAAAAGAAAGGTATCACGTAAGACTTCCCACACATAAACATGGAAAAGTTTTTACCTTACGCTAACCAAAACATTTGATAGGAAATTCGGTGATATTATAATAGTGTCTAGGGTTTTCAAGTAAAATACAGAAATAGCTGGAATGCTTACATCTCACGTTCCAACATAGTTGGGCACAACTAATACGTATGGCACTTATTGGATTTTGGATTCCATACAATGGCAGGGCTACTGGGGTACCGCCCGTCATAGTACGTGGCCTAGATCAACATACCGAGGAGTACGCCCGCTCCTCTGCAACATAAGGCCGGAACCATCCCTTATTGGACAGTCTCGAACAAAACAACCCCGGCAGTTGTCGCGAATCAACCGCCCTACACAGCCGAATAAAAAGGGACTTTTAGACAGGGGAAAATCTTGTTCTACTTGGGCATGACCCACTTAGCCTTGCTGCACCTCCCCTATTTTAGCCATTCCCGGTTGATGAGGCTTGAGGCTACGATTACCTTTAGAGAACACAAATCTTAGAATGCTCATCGTCCACCTGACGATGTTCTGAAAGCATTCAATCTATACAAGTTCGTTCCGGGTTCGAACGAAACCGAAGGTGTAACGACCCAGAATTTTTATTAATTAAAATTTGAATATTTAATTAATTTTAAATATTAATAAGTGAAATTATAAGTCGAATAAATTTTAATTCGAATAATTGGATTTAATTGAATAATTAAATCGATGGTTTAATAGTTGAAAATACAGAAATAATTGAAAATTGAGTTAAATATAATTGAAAATGATTTGTAAAATTTTATTATATCATATTGAAGTTAGAATGATGTTATAGGACTTTTAAAATCGAATTAAAAGTTAATTTGTGAAAATTGAATATTTTAATATTAAATCGACTAGTGAAATTAGCCAATTTTCAAACAGTCTCAGAATTGGACGAGACCAGTTCCATTGGATCCGTAATAGTTAGTTACTATCGGATTTCAACTTGCGTAGCAATCGGAGTTATCGTTTGATCGTGGCAGCTCGAAACGCATCGAAATTGTTTTAATATTAATTTGGCGAGTTAAAATAGCCATTTTTCAGAAAGTCTCGGATTTCGAAGAAACTAGTTTCATCGGATCAGTAATGTGATATTATTGTATGGTTTCAAATTTCGTGTCAATCGGATTTGTCATTTGTCCGGTGCAAGCTAAAACGCATCGAAATCGGTTTAAATTGGTTTAATTTAAATCGAGCGTTTATTGCCATAACTCGCACAGATGACCGAATTAGCTTTCGAAACCTGTTCCATTGTGTCCGGAACGCGGGGTAAACCCTAGAAACGTTGGTCACCGCGCGTAAATCGGAGTTTGGAAATCCCGGAATGAATAGTGTTTTCGTTTGATTTTCTATAAATAGACCATACTCTCTCACAAATAAAAAAAATAATTATTAGGTTTAAAAACCCTAGCCGCCAGTGAAGAAACCTATGGCCGAAATCTTCCCATCTTTCTCCTCCAATTTCTTCAAATCCGTGAAGTATTACAACAAACTTCCAACAAGAAAGTGGTAGAGCACGTTGAGATCTTTCAGATCAACGGTCACGATCGTTTAAGGTCGAGTAAATCAATGGCAAAATGCCCGAGAAGGCCTCGCGTTCGCACGCATTTTCATGTAGGAAGACACGACCGAGCTTGCTCATGTTTGGGGCGGTGGTGAGGCTCGTGTAGCTCGTTCGAATGGCATCTCCTGATCGGGGTATCGATGAACGTAGGTGGCCGCGTGCATAAGGGAAGAGGGTCGACGTTGGGTTCTTTCGTACTGAAGCAAAGATGCGTGATGAGGAAGAAGGCACGCAACGACCACGATCTGGGAAGACAAATATGAACGGCAGATGTGGATCTGGGTTAAAATTATAAATGGAAATGTAAATTAAGTTTATATTAAAATTGTTCGATCTTTAAAATGGTATATCTCTTTGCTGCGAGGTCGAAAATTCCCGAAACGAAAAGCGTTGGCCTTGTATTAACGAGTCTACGCTATGCAACTGATTTGGAGACGATTGGAGTCAATGAAAATTTCGGGTAAAATTAAACGTCCGTTTAATTTTATTCGAAATAAAAGCTGAAAAACAGAAATAAAATCAAGGTGAGAACTTCTCACTCAATCGAATCGGTTTCGATTTTATTTTAAATAGTTAGATTTAAAATTCTTGAATGCATGTTTGAATGATGATTGTTATCTATTGATTGTTAAAATAGACATTATGCGCCGTTAGTAAGCGGATGTTATTTATTAAAAACATATACCGCGAATATTTCATAAACAGTGAAATTGGTATTATATATTATAGCAATATATATATATATATATATTGGCATATGTATATATTGTAGTTGTTGATTTCCAGCATTGTATAGCGGATGAGACCTTATCGCGCCGTCTATTAAGCGGATAATATTATAAATCCCATATACCGCGATAATTCCGTACTGGAGCGGAATTGGTATTGTGCTAACGTCTGTGGATGTAGGGAACAGGTTGGAGAGATCCAACTGGATTCCTCAACTGTATTGATTTATTTACAGATATTTTGATATTTGTTGATTATCATATCGATATATGATATTTGGATGTCGTGATTGACTATTTGGTGCTGTTGCATCATCGGATCCATTTTTGAAGTTTTAAAATAATGATTTTTAGTTTTTAAAGGAATTTTTAAAGTGATTTTGAAAGTATACGTTTTATTAAAATTTGGAATTGATTGATTTTAAATAAATTAACGTTATAAGTTAATGTTATAAAAGTTATAATTTTTATAAAATATAACCAAATTAAGATTTTTGAAATAAATAGTGATTAATTTATAAAATGGTTTAATTGGGAATTTTGAATTATTATAAACGGTTTATATAAAAGATTTATAAAATTGATATTTTATAAATTAAAAATATTGGAATATTAAAACAAGTTTTATAAGTATTAGAAATGAAATAAAAATGGATTTCATAAGTGAACGAAATTTATAGATTTATAAATTGTGAAGTTATAAAATGGATAGATTTTGTAAAATATAAGATTTATAAGCAATCAACTTATGAATCGGATTTTGGCATTTAAAATGAGATATAAAAAGGATTTTTTATAAATAGAAGTTTATAAAAACATAAATGGAGTTTATAAACGTTGTTTATAAATCCAAAATAAATTGAATTTGATAAGTTAGATATAGGAATATATGAAAGGAATTATATTCACGATTTTGGACAGTGAATATATTATTAAATGAAATGGATATGTTTTGGGGAAGGAATATTATGAAATGAAGTTAATGATTTTAAAGACGTTTTTAAAATGCATTTAGTATCGAATACATAGATTTCAACATTCATTGTTGAAATAGACGTTTTGTAGAGATAGAAGGAAATTGTGGACTATAACACTGTTGTCATAGTAAATGGTTTCCGAAAGGAAATGTTTTGTATAGTATTGGGATTTATATATCTATTTAAACTTTGAATCCCTATACTAGTGATTTTGGGTCGTCGTAATGATGTTTTACGTAACATTCGTTTTGGCCCAAACAAATGTGTTTAAGAGAATGATTTCTTAAAGAATGAAATATATACTTAATTTTCGATTCAAGTATATTGAATTTTTTGCAAGTGTTGAAATTGAATGGATTTGTGAATTACTTATTAATAACTAAGTATGGAAATATTTTTCCAATGTGAAACGAAATGTTTTGAGAATTTATCTTTTTGAAGATAAATTGAAAATGAATAATTGAAATCGAATATTCATAAATATTTTGGGATTATAAATTCACTAAGGAATTTATAAAAGAAAGGGGAAATTGTTTGAAAATAAACGTTGATTTATTTTTGAAGTGTGGGAATTGATTTACAGATTTGGAACGTAAATATAAAGTAAATCGGTAAGGATTTATTTAATTGGTTTAAATGAACCATGTTGAAATGAAAGTATTTCCGAGTAAGGAAAATGATTGAAATTTGTTTTCAAAAGTTGATAAAGTATTGAAAAGTGATTTGAAAATTGGTTTTCAAATGTTGAAGTGTGGAAAATTTTATATCTAGTAAAGATATTTTGGAAAGTAAATAATTTGAGGAATTATTTGGAACTTGGTGATGTTGAGCACGCCTATTGATAGTTAAATAATCCGACTATCAATATTTACCTTTAAATAGGTATTTGTTGAGATTTGTTTGAATTTGAATGCCATACATATTTTTTAATAAGCGCTCACTATTCGGGTTAGCCGGGAAAGGACCTTGGGGTTGTATAACCCATTCTGAATATGTGATACGTCGAAATGGATTTGCATTCGATGACTGGTGTTGAAGACCGGATGTTTGTGAAAACGAAAGGATTACCATCGAGTTACTCTACATCGGCTGATCTCCGATATAGAGGTTTTATCACCCTTAGTGACGGGAAGTTCGGTCGTGATTAGTGAATATCCGGATTGCAAGGAATTCTTTGTAAGTGCCTTCGGTTCTGTTCGATCCCGGAACAGACTTGTATGATTGTATGTCTGACATTACAAATTGAGATATACAGCTGATTTCTTTCAAATATATTCCTGTTGGTGGCGGAGAATTTATTCTCTTAGCTTAACACCCTTCTCTGAGACGTACGAGCTCAGAGGTTATATAGTTGAAGGTTATTAGTGATATACTCCCAATTTGGTAGTGTGGCATGCTGAGTGTTGCTGTGAAATGATCATTGTGTTGATCATTTGTGATAGGATCATTTATTTGATCATTTATCTTGGTGATCATTTCTATGATCATTTGTTGACCCAAAGCACGACTTTTGTATAAAGTGTGGCTTTGTGGACGAGACTTCGTCGGACCTCACACCCCGAAAATGGTCAAAACAGGAAGGATGCAGCAAGGTTATCAGGGGTAGCGCCCTTTAGTGTATGTCATTCCTTCTGGATAGAGGTGGTATCATGGTATGGAGCCCAGATATTTAACCTATGTTGTTGCTGCATATTTTGTGGTTGTTGGAAATCGAGGATCCTCGGATAGATCGGTTACGATCGGGGGATGACATATTCGTGTCAGTAGTTACCCAGTTAGGGGTAACCCGGCCTTGTGTTGGTAGAGATCCGGTTTGGTTCTCGGGACGTCATTTCAGAGCCGTTTCCATGTGGCAGTGGGAAGTTCCTTGGCCTGACCAATTGTTGGAAATCCAAAGAAACAATACGATCTTGTACGGTTTTAGTTGTAGAACCTATCATTCACTTATGGTGGCGCCCCACTGTTTGGATGGTAGCTATAGTAGACATAGTTCGAAATGTCTATGTTGGCTAAGATTTATATTCTATTTTCGAAATGAATTTTGCCTACACTATGCACTAGTAATAATATCAAATGTTCTTTTTAATGCGTATCAAGCATCTTTGCTTATCATAAGGAGAAATCTCCTCCGATTCTGCGTTTACATTGCGTGTGTGTGTGCGGGAGGCCTTATGGTAGTCTCATTTTTAAAAGCATTACAAATTGACTTTAAAAGTATTCCTCTATTTTGTTTTCAAAGATAAATAAACTGTTTTGAGTTCTCACACCAGTCACATGACTGACTCAGAGTTTATTGTTTTCCTTCCTAAACTCTGGGTGCCCACCAATTTCCACACGGGCAGTCAAGAGTTAAGGTTTATCAGGATATTCCGGAATTCAGGAGTTGCTAGAGGCAAGCTGGATGGCATGGCGTATTACTAGTATATTATATTTCTTTTCCGCTGCATGTTGTTGTTGTACACTCTGATGATATAATGTAATATGATGTAATGTAATAACTGATATAGTTCTTTGTTCAAAGATTATTCATTTAATTATTATATGTTGTTCCGCTGCGAATTGTGAGATTCTGACGTTGTTTTGTTATTTCTTCTGTTCTGTTCTATCTTTTTCTATCTTCTTCTACTTTTTCTTTTTCTAAAACCCTAACGGTACGGTTTTTCGGCTTTCGATTGCTCGGCAGTTGATACAGTGGACGTATTGATGTCGGTTTTCATCAACGAAAAATCGCAGTAATTACATTTGGTATCAGAGCTTATGGTTAGGCGATAACCATGGCTCTGTTGGGTATTACTCATTAGAGATAGAGTCAGCAGTACTCTAGAATGAGTGTGAGTGTAATAATAGGTACGAGCGCGTATTTGTTAGTGAATATAAATTGTTTTATATTGTGATGATTGGTTTGTTGAGTGGTATATGGATTTTGGTCAACACGAGTAATTAACGTTGTTGATAGGGATCTCTAAACACTTGTACAGAACAAATTGACACAATATTGTTTTAAATTGGTAAATGAAATAATTTTACCTCGATTATATTTTATATATAAAGGAATAATTTTTCAGAATTATTAAAGTGTATATGAATTGATTGTTTGGTTGTTGAATAAGTTAAATAAAAACAACAGCTGTAAAAGAATGAATTGTATAAGCAATTGAATTATAAGTATGGAGTTATAATTAATGTAATTTACAATTGTGAAATTATCTTATATATATAAGAAGTGAAATTATATAAGTAAAAGACTTGTAAATGTGATTTATAATCTGAAAACAAAATTCCAGAGAAGTGTTTTGAAAGAATATTAAGCACTGAATTCACTATTATTACTGAGAAATAATAAGGGTGATGACTGCAGCATCATCAGTATCATTTTCGAGTCTCCATGTGATAGATTTGCTACCATAGTAATTTGGGAATGATAAATGAGTTGATAACTTATGCAATTTGAATTTTGATAGAATAAATTTAACGTAAAGCATGAAGTTAAATTAAAGGAAGTATAAGTAAATCAATAAAATCCAAGTAGTAATTGTTGAATATAAGTTGTATAACTTATAAGATGATGAATATAAATGAAATAAGTTTTGAACTCATGATAGGAGTTAATAAATTTAGCTTTGGTAAAAAGTTAAATAGGATTGGAATTTGAATTGGATTTATAAGTGAAAACTTAAGTTAAATTAAACAAAGGGTGTTTGGAATGAAATATAACTTAAGTAATGTTGAATGAAGTTGAATTTTTGTGTCAAAGTAAATTAATAAGTGAATTAATGAAATGAAGTCATTAAGAATGTGAACTTGGGTTATATAAATGAAATTCAACTTTAAATTGTTAAAGGAATTAGCAATTGAATTAATAAATGGATTGAATGTTAATCAATTAAATGTAAAAAATTGATATGAAATAATGAATATATAAGTGTTAATTCATTAAAAGCTAGTTGAATAAATTGAATGGGAGTCAATTTAAATATGATCCAAATGAAATTAAAAGTGTTGAACCAAATTGAATGTAAAGTGAATAAATTTGGTTGTATTGAATATACATTGGTTGTTATAGGAATGTTGATTGATTGTATATAATTCATTAAGTGTTAATGAAAGTGAATTAGCAAAAAAATTGAAAGCTATATAATTGAATTCAAATTGAAAGTAAATAAATTTGAATAGAATTGAATGTGAATTGGATTTAATTAGTGAATGAAAACTAGATAAAATTGAATATTAATGAATGTTGATAAAATCCAACATTAATAAATCAAATATGATTTAAATTGAAAACCAATTCATTGAATATTAATGAGAATATGAATGAATATTGAGTTGGTTGATGTTTGCATTTGTTGTTTTTGTTGCATTTGCTATGTTGACATATATAGTTATTATGTTGCTACATGTTGTACATTGATACTATTGTCTACATGCATGTTCTCATGTTGTTTGTTGAGTGTTTAGTAGGTGCGGATCCCGTTTGCTTCACATTTGGAGCTCGCTTTCGCGCTATATTAGCCGTATATGCTCGCTAATAAAATATAAGGTACATATCTCGGATTAAATATCGTACTTTTACACTTTTTTCCCTGCGGGATGCCTCATCACTTGATGAGATGTATATTTGTGATATATATACTGTCATATTTTTTTCGGATCGAGCCGCGCAAAGGAGAATATGGCGAATTTTTCAGAAAATTTAAGGCGTTAGAAAAAATTTGAGAAAAAATTGGAAAGTTTTGAAAACTATAACTTTGATTTGGAGTTGAAAGTTAAACAAGATAGTTGTTTTTGAAAAGATAACTAAGTATGATTTGGAAACTTAGTAAAGTATTGTAAGAAGTTTAACTATGGATTTTGGAAAGTTAATGAATTCTGTAACTCTTTCTTACTTTGTTAATTTCGAGAACGAAATTCTTTTAAGGGGGGAAGTATGTAACGACACAGAATTTTTATTAATTAAAATTTTAATATTTAATTAATTTTAAATATTAATAAGTGAAATTATAAGTCGAATAAATTTTAATTCGAATAATTGGATTTAATTGAATAATTAAATCGATAGTTTAATAGTTGAAAATACAGAAATAATTGAAAATTGAGTTAAATATGATTGAAAATGATTTGTAAAATTTTATTATATCATATTGAAGTTAGAATGATGTTATAGGACTTTTAAAATCGAATTAAAAGTTAATTTGTGAAAATTGAATATTTTAATATTAAATCGACTAGTGAAATTAGCCAATTTTCGAACAGTCTCAGAATTGGATGAGACCAGTTCTATTGGATCTGTAGTAGTTAGTTATTATCGGATTTCAATTTTCGTAGCAATCGGAGTTATCGTTGATCGTGGCAGCTCGAAATGCATCGAAATTGTTTTAATATTAATTTGGCGAGTTAAAATAGCCATTTTACAAAAAGTCTCGGATTTCGATGAAACCAGTTTCATCGGATCCGTAATGTGATATTATTATATGGTTTCAAATTTCGTGTCAATCGGATTTGTCGTTTGTCCGGTGCAAGCTAAAACGCATCGAAATCGGTTTAATTTAAATCGAACGTTTATTGCCATAACTCGCATAGATGACCGAATTAGCTTCCGAAACCTGTTCCATTGTGTCCGGAACGCGGGGCAAACCCTAGACACGTTGGTCAACGCGCGTAAATCGGAGTTTGGAAATCCCGGAATGAATAGTGTTTTCGTTTGATTTTCTATAAATAGACCATACTCTCTCACAAATAAAAAAAAAATTATTAGGTTTAAAAACCCTAGCCGCCGGTGAAGAAACCTATGGCCAAAATCTTCCCATCTTTCTCCTCCAATTTCTTCAAATCCGTGAAGTATTACAACAAACTTCCAACTAGAAAGTGGTAGAGCACGTTGAGATCTTTCAGATCAACGGTCATGTTCGTTTAAGGTCGAGTAAATCAATGGCAAAATGCCCGAGAAGGCCTTGCGTTCGCACGCATTTTCATGCAGGAAGACACGACCGAGCTTGCTCATGTTTGGGGCGGTGGTGAGGCTCATGTAGCTCGTTCGAATGGCATCTCCTGATCGGGGTATCGATGAACGTAGGTGGTCGCGTGCATAAGGGAAGGGGGTCGACGTTGTGTTCTTTCGTACTGAAGCAAAGATGCGTGATGAGGAAGAAGGCACGCAACGGCCACGATCTGGGGAGACAAATATGAACGGCAGATGTGGATCTAGGTTAAAATTATAAATGGAAATGTAAATTAACTTTATATTAAAATTGTTCGATCTTTAAAATGGTATATCTCTTTACTGCGAGGTCGAAAATTCCCGAAACGAAAAGCGTTGGCTTCATATTAACGAGCTCTATGCTATGCAATTGATTTGGAGACGATTGGAGTCAATGAAAATTTCGGGTATTTACTCGAAATAAAAGCTGAAAAACAGAAATAAAATCAAGGTGAGAACTTCTCACTCAATCGAATCGGTTTCGATTTTATTTTAAATAGTTAGATTTAAAATTCTTGAATGCATGTTTGAATGATGATTGTTATCTATTGATTGTTAAAATAGACATTATGCGCCGTTAGTAAGCGGATGTTATTTATTAAAAACATATACCGCGAATATTTCATAAACAGTGAAATTGGTATTATATATTATAGCAATATATATATATTGGCATATGTTTATATTGCAGTTGTTGATTTCCCGCATTGTATAGCGGATGAGACCCTATTGCGCCGTCTATTAAGCGGATAATATTATAAATCCCATATACCGCGATAATTCCGTACTGGAGCGGAATTGGTATTGTACTAACGTCTGTGGATGCAGGGAAACAGGGAGGGATCCAACTGGATTCCTCAACTGTATTGATTTATTTACAAATATTTTGATATTTGTTGATTATCATATCGATATATGATATTTGGATGTCGTGAATGAGTATTTGGTGCTGTTGCATCATCGGATCCATTTTTGAAGTTTTAAAATAATGATTTTTAGTTTTTAAAGGAATTTTTAAAGTGATTTTGAAAGTATACGTTTTATTAAAATTTGGAATTGATTTATTTTAAATAAATTAACGTTACAAGTTAATGTTATAAAAGTTATAATTTTTGTAAAATATAACCAAATTAAGATTTTTGAAATAAATAGTGATTAATTTATAAAATGGTTTAATTGGGAATTTTGAATTATTATAAACGATTTATATAAAAGATTTATAGAATTGATATTTTATAAATTAAAAATATTGGAATATTAAAACAAGTTTTATAAGTATTAAAAATGAAATAAAAATGGATTTCATAAGTGAACGAAATTTATTGATTTATAAATTGTGAAGTTATAAAATGGATAGATTTTTTAAAATATAAGATTTATAAGTAATCAACTTATAAATCGGATTTTGGCATTTAAAATGAGATATAAAAAGGATTTTTCATAAATAGAAGTTTATAAAAATATAAATGGAGTTTATAAACGATGTTTATAATCCGAAATAAATTGAATTTGATAAGTTGGATATAGGAATATATGAAAGGAATTATATTCACGATTTTGGACAGTGAATATATTATTAAATGAAATGGATATGTTTTGGGGAAGGAATATTATGAAATGAAGTTAATGATTTTAAAGACGTTTTTAAAATGCATTTAGTATCGAATACATAGACTTCAACATTCATTGTTGAAATAGACGTTTTCCAGAGATAGAAGGAAATGGTGGACTATAACACTGTTGTTATAGTAAATGGTTTCCGAAAGGAAATGTTTTGTATAGTATTGGGATTTATATATCTATTTAAACTTTGAATCCCTATACTAGCGATTTTGGGTCGTCGTAACGATGTTTTACGTAACATTCGTTTTGGCCCAAACAAATGTGTTTAAGAGAATGATTTCTTAAAGAATGAAATATA
The DNA here is from genome assembly GCA_030765085.1 of Allium cepa. Lineage (NCBI taxonomy): Eukaryota > Viridiplantae > Streptophyta > Magnoliopsida > Asparagales > Amaryllidaceae > Allium > Allium cepa. Next base: position 375,009,000 of record CM060942.1, on the reverse strand, counting down.
TACTTAATTTTCGATTTAAGTATATTGAATATTTTCCAAGTGTTGAAATTGAATGGATTTGTGAATTACTTATTAATAAATAAGTATGGAAATATTTTTCCAATGTGAAACGAAATGTTTTGAGAATTTATCTTTTTGAAGATAAAATGAAAATGAATAATTGAAATCGAATATTCATAAATATTTTGGGATTATAAATTCACTATGGAATTTATAAAAGAAAGGGGAAATTGTTTAAAAATAAACGTTGATTTATTTTTGAAGTGTGGGAATTGATTTACGGATTTGGAACGTAAATATAAAGTAAATCGGTAAGGATTTATTTAATTGGTTTAAATGAACCTGTTGAAATGAAAGTATTTTCGAGTAAGGAAACTGATTGAAATTTGTTTTCAAAAGTTGATAAAGTATTGAAAAGTGATTTGAAAATTGGTTTTCAAATGTTGAAGTGTGGAAAATTTTATGTCTAGTAAAGATATTTTGGAAAGTAAATAATTTGAGGAATTATTTGGAACTTGGTGATGTTGAGCACGCCTATTGATAGTTAAATAATCCGACTATCAATATTTACCTTTAAATAGGTATTTGTTGAGATTTGTTTGAATTTGAATGCCACACTTATTTTTGAATAAGCGCTCACTATTCGGGTTAGCCGGGAAAGGACCTTGGGGTCGTATAACCCATTCCGAATATGTGATACGTCGAAATGGATTTGCATTCGATGACCGGTGTTGAAGACCGGATGTTTGTGAAAACGGAAGGATTACCGTCGAGTTACTCTACATCGGCTGATCTCCGATATAGAGGTTTTATCACCCTTAGTGAGGGAAGTCCGGTCGTGATTAGTGAATATCCGGATTGCAAGGACTTCATTGTAAGTGCCTTCGGTTCTGTTCGAACCCGGAACAGACTTGTATGATTGTATGTCTAACATTACAAATTGAGATATAAAGCTGATTTCTTTCAAATATATTTCTGTTGGTGGCGGAGAATTTATTCTCTTAGCTTAACACCCTTCTCTGAGACGTACGAGCTCAGAGGTTATATAGTTGAAGGTTATTAGTGATATACTCCCAATTTGGTAGCGTGGCATGCTGAGTGTTGCTGTGAAATGATCATTGTGTTGATCATTTGTGATAGGATCATTTATTTGATCATTTATCTTGGTGATCATTTCTATGATCATTTGTTGACCCAAAGCACGGCTTTTGCATAAAGTGTGGCTTTGTGGACGAGACTTCGTCGGACCTCACACCCCGGAAATGGTCAAAACAGGAAGGATGCAGCAAGGTTATTAGGGGTAGCGCCCTTTAGTGTATGTCATTTCTTCTGGATAGAGGTGGTATCATAGTATGGAGCCCAGATATTTAACCTATGTTGTTGCTGCATATTTTGTGGTTGTTGGAAATCGAGGATCCTCGGATAGATCGGTTACGATCGAGGGATGACATATTCGTGTCAGTAGCTACCCAGTTAGGGGTAACCCGGCCTTGTGTTGGCAGAGATCCGATTTGGTTCTCGGGACGTCATTCCAGAGGCGTTTCCATGTGGCAATGGGAAGTACCTTGGCCTGACCATTTGTTGGAAATCCAAAGAAACAATACGATCTTGTACGGCTTTAGTTGTAGAACCTATCATTCACTTATGGTGGCGCCCCACTGTTTGGATGGTAGCTATAGTAGACATAGTTCGAAATGTCTATGTTGGCTAAGATTTATATTCTATTTTCGAAATGAATTTTGCCTACACTATGCACTAGTAATAATATCAAATGTTCTTTTTAATGCGTATCAAGCATCTTTGACTATCATAAGGAGAAATCTCCTCCGATTCTGCGTTTGCATTGTGTGTGTGTGCGGGAGGCGTTATGGTAGTCTCATTTTTAAAAGCATTGCGAATTGACTTTAAAAGTATTCCTCTATTTTGTTTTCAAAGATAAATAAACTGTTTTGAGTTCTCACACCAGTCACATGACTGACTCGGAGTTTATTGTTTCCTTTCCTAAACTCTGGGTGCCCACCAATTTCCACACGGGCAGTCAAGAGTTAAGGTTTATCAGGATATTCCGGAATTCAGGAGTTGCTGGAGGCAAGCTGGATGGCATGGCGTATTACTAGTATATTATATTTCTTTTCCGCTGCATGTTGTTGTTGTACACTCTGATAATGTAATGTAATGTAATATGATGTAATGTAATAACAGATATAGTTCTTTGTTCAAAGATTATTCATTTATTTATTATATGTTGTTCCGCTGCGAATTGTGAGATTCTGATGTTGTTCTGTTATTTCTTCTGTTCTGTTCTATCTTTTTCTATCTTCTTCTACATTTTCTTTTTCTAAAACCCTAACGGTACGGTTTTTCGGCTTTCGATTGCTCGGCAGTTGATACAGTGGACGTATTGATGTCGGTTTTCGTCAACGAAAAATCACAGTCGTTACAGAAGGCATTATCTCGTTACACTCATTTTGGAATCACCCTCAGAGTTAACGACAATAACCCCTGCACTCTGAATCTTCATCTTCACTTGAGATTCACGACCTATCGTTAATTTGGATCGATGTGGTTTTCGGATATCCAAATATGGAACCCGATCCCGGTCTCATCGAATCCAAAACGCCATCTTTTAGGTCCAAGTTGATTTAAGTTTTAAAACAATTTAATTTAATTATCTATATACACACAGATAGATAATTCACATCATCACAATAGACAATCATCACCACAGATAATCCATATTGTCATTATCAGAAGATAATCCAAATCATCATCACGATGCAACCAATGCATCCATATCACACATCATTACTAATCTCATATCTGAGATTCAAACCATTCAAGGAAATCTATATCATCCATATATAAACAAGGATTAATAATCACACGATATATAATTAATTTAAAATGAATTAAATTAATTACATCATCTCTAATTGCATTAAAGTAGACTAAATTAACTACCTCAATCTATAAATCGTGCTTATATAACCATTGATTACAAGCCAATCAACTAATTAATTAACCACTAATTAATTCAATTGATTAATTACCCTTGATCATTCTTTAATTACATTCAAGTAATTAATTTCACAAATTAATTATTCTTAACCAAATACAGTAATTAACCTCTAATTACTTCATTAATTAATTAATTATAATTAATTACATTAATCCTTAATTAATCACATTAATTAATTACTTTAATCACTAATCATTGATTAATTAATCTTAATTAATTTATCTTTAATTACATCACTAATTATATTAATGATTCCTAATTTCATTTAAATTAGTTAACTTCATTAAGAAATTAATCCTAAATTATTAATCACCTTTGATTAATTAACTTCAGTAATAAATTATTCTTAATTACTGCATTGAGTAAATTGATTACCCCTAAATTAATTATATTTAATAATTAAATATATCATTTTATTAGTAATTAATTACCCTTAATTACATTACTTAATTATTTTTCAAATGACTTAACTAATAATTGCTTAAATTAATTACACCAAATAATTAATTATTAATTACTTTCACAAAGAAGTTATCCTCCATAATAATTACACAAACAATTAACCTCAAATTCTTCCATACTTCAATAAGTTATATTCGGTAATTACTCATCTTAATTACTTCCCTAAGTAATTATCCTCCATTAATCACTTATCAACCCATCAATCACTATTCTAAATTAATTAAACTTAATTAATTAATTTAAACTAATCAAATAAATTAATTAATTACAATGAGTAATTAATACCTTTAATTACTTTCATAAAGTAATCATACTTAACCAAATTCCATAATGATTATCAAATTTAATTAATCTAATTAATTATCAAAATTAATTACTTTAATTGATAAATAATCACAAATTAATGACCTTCATTAACTTATCAAAAATTTCCTTAATTACCTTACTTAAGTAATCAATTTAAATTAATCATTATTAATCACAAGTTAATTAATCTTTAATAACCATTTAATTAATCATTAATTGTTTAATTAAATTAAGTTATTAACTTAATTAATCTTAACCTCTTGATAAATTAATTTCTAATCATAAATTAAATTTTAGCTTATTTAATAAATGAGCTGTGACGCCCCACCTCTATACCCACGCTAGCCAAGAACATTACGGTGAATGCTGTCAACTAGCACGGAGAATAAGGCTGTTGAGGAGCGACCATCCATGTAATTGCTTTGCGTGAGCATCGATATGTCAGATAGTATAACATGCATTTCTTATCAAGTGGGAAATCCGACATACCGACACAAACTCAAAGCTACTACACAGTGGCTATAATATCTTCAGAAACAAATATAGAAATAAACATAACATAAATCAGTCACAGATAATTCATATCACAAATGCGGAAATAGATATGAATATTACACATGAAAGTGTACATCAGAGTAGTGGTCAAACAAGATCCACAATATCAAAAAACAATAGATACAAGTGCTAGACAAAAGAATAAGTATACATCATAGAGTCTGTATCTCAAATGTATACAACAAAAACTACTAAACTTAAGTAGTTAGCCAAAAGATCAGATGAAAGTCCGATAAGGAGTCAAGCAAAAGCACCTGTAATATCTCAGTCTGACCCGAGTATTATTTAAGAAGAAAATAATAAACGGATCAGTCTAGCTATAAATATCAGATGAAGTGATATATAATAAGAGATATGACATAAACATATAATAATCACAATGCCAAGCTGTGATATATATAAGCAGTTGAAAATCAACAAGAGATTATTCAATATCACAAGGATCTTCTCAAAGATAAAAAGGAATGTCATACACCTAATTTCATTCACCAAGCCACAATAAATGACATATATATCCATGCCAATCGTAAAAGTTGGTGAAACATAAATTCTAGAAATCAACACACGAAATCCAGAAATCAAATAATTCGGAGCATCGACGTCGTACAGCGTGACATCCGATGAACCAAAACACAATCAAAAGGGAACAACGACGTCGTACAGCCTGACATCCGATGAACCAAAACACAATCGAAGGGAACAACGACGTCGTACAGCGTGACATCCGATGAACCAAAGCACAATCAAAGGGAACAACGACGTCGTACAGAGTGACATCCGATGAACAAAAACACAATCAAAGGGAACAACGACGTCGTACAGCTTGACATCCGATGAACCAAAACACCATCAAAGGGAAGAACGACGTCGTACAGCGTGACATCCGATGAACCAAAACACAATCAAAAGGAACAACGACGTCGTACAGCGTGACATCCGATGAACCAAAACACCATCAAAGGGAACAACGATGTCGTACAGCGTGACATCCGATGAACCAAAACACAATCAAAGGGAACAACAACGTCGTACAGCGTGACATCCGATGAACCAAAACACCATCAAAGGGAACAACGGCGTCGTACAGCGTGACATCCGATGAACCAAAACACAAAGACATTGCACAATGCTAGTCTAAAACATAAAATGATCATCATGATCAAAGAGAAGTGTCAATTACAGTAAGCTAGTAAATATATAAGCTTAGCTTCATGTCCCATAACCACTAGCTTAACTTAAATATTTACGAACAAATTGTAGATCTCCACTAGAAAATTGTCACAGGAGATTCAATCGAACAAGTCCAAGAATTAACCGACGAAGTAAACGCAAGCGTTTCATACCACTTGTTTTACTAAGTCGTTTAATTAGATTTCTCATACGAGTGAGGTAAAGGCTTGTATATACTAATAGATTGGAAAACGGTTTAAGAAAACGAGCTTTGTAATAAAATAAAGTTGAAACAATTTGAAGAAAGAGTTTTGATATTCACTACTAGTATAGAAAACCTTATATATTTTTAAAGTGACAAATCACAAAGAAGATTGTAGGAACAATCAATCACTAAGATTCACATTCAAAAACGTGAATAAAATCCAAAGAAATCGATACCGAATCCATCGAAATGGATATTCCAAGAATTCCCGAAGAAAATAAGTCATCAAAGTCAATAACAAATGATAACAACAAATAGGAAAATAACACAAATCGATTAGAGTTGGAAATTCAGACAACTAGGCAAAATATGCATAGTTGGCAAATAGCAGCAGGTCGGTCGACCGGACTCCCTGAGTCGGTTGACCGAACCAGGGGTTGGAAGTGCTCGAGGCACCAGGTCGGTCGACCGGCCCAGGGGCTCGGTCGGCCGAGGCCTGTAATCGGCACTTCCAAACAGAGGCAGGAAGTGCTTGGGTAGTAGGTCGGTCGACTGGCCCAGGGGCTCGGTCGGCCGAACCTGTTGCCAGCACTCCCCTGCCCTATTTCAAAAGAGGTGCAAACTCGATCAAATTGCATTCGCTCGAGCAACGGCGCTAAGGGTTTATTCCTATCGACTACCCGGCCCTATAAGCTCTTCGATGCACAATCAAAAACACATTCAAACATCAAAGTTATGATTTTTAAAGATTTGAACCCAAAACACTAAAAATTGGAATATTCACCAAATCAATCCAAACCAAAAGCAATTGCACACGAATAAGTGTTAGGAATTCATACCTAACAATCGAAGATAAATATAAGCATAGATGTGAGATAAAAATCTCACCTTTGAACCAAAATCAATGAAGTAGAAACTTTAAGACAAGCTAAGATCAATTCCTCTTCAATAGCAACTCAAGAAGCTTCAATCTAAGCTTAAAAGAGAAACATTTCCTAAATTAGGTTTAGGAAATTTCTGAAATCAAAGAGAGAATGAGTTGGAGAAGAAGAAGGAGATGCTTACCAATGGGTTCTCTTGAGTTTGGAGCTAGAAGATGGATTTGCTAATGGAAACTAGGGCTTAGGATTTCCTAATTCTTTTTCTCTTCCCCCATTTTTGATGAAGCTTGAATGTATAAGGAAATTATGAAGGGATGAAGAGGATAAGGGGTTGGGACTGAATACATAAGTGGGGTTATTGGGCTCAGCCCAAACCAAAGCCCTAAGTGAAAAAGTGGCAAAAATCAACTTTCTCCAAACATATCGAAGTATATACTCAAAAAGGTCGCAAACGTCATTTTGAACTCAATGGGGGTGGTCTCGAGTCCCAATTCGACTGTTTGCAAAAAGTAGCTTTTCGGACCAAAATCCGACGAACGATAAAATATTTAAATAAAATATTGAAATATAAAATCGATAAATATGCGGGTTGTTACATGATCTTATTCCCAAATTAATCAATCTTGATTAATTAACTTCAACTTTAAATTAATTAATTTCAAAATCCTTATTTAATTAATTTAATTAATTAATTAACCATCTAATTACCTTACCAATTTAATAAACCGAAAAAATTAAATCTTTGATTTATTATAAGTAAAACACTTCTTATTAATAATTTCATTATCATTAACAAAGTAATGTTCAAAACAACTTACTTTAAAATTTGTTTCCAAATTTCATTTTAAATTTTAAATTTCAAATGAAAACCACACTTAACCTTTAACAAAGTTTTAAAAACATTTTAAGAACCTTTTTGAAACTCCTACTAAATAATTTCTTATTTTATAAAGAAGTTTTAAAGGAAATTTGAACCCATATTTATTTTAAGATACAAATCATATTTAAAATATGTTTCAACATCAAAAGTTGTTTAAACATTTTAAAATTTTAGAAAAACATTCTTTATTTTCAAAACATGATTCAAATTTGATCTTGTTTCCAGATTTAAACTTATGTTTAAATCTTCTATTTTAATTTAAAGCTTTATCTTTAAATTCAATTATTTAAACTCCTTTTAAGGTTGTTTAAACATTTTAATTTAAATAGTTTAAATTAAATTTTCAAACCCGGATTCAAACTTGGTTTGAAATCCATATTTTAAATCTAAGTTTTAAATTCTGTTTAAAACCTTGTTCCAGATTTTAAAACCAAACTTAGAATTGGAAATAACAAGTTTTTCTGAAACCTGAAACCAAATGAAATACCCGAGCTCCCCTACTATTACTTCGAGTTCCACCTGAACTGTCTTCGAGCAAAAACTCGAATTACCCGAGTGTGACTCGATCCTAAATTCCTGCAAAATCCCAAACAATCACCAGGTGCCATTCTTCACCGTGCACATGCACAGTGGTTTTGGCCTCGTCTAGCCACCACCCAGATAACAAACAAGTCGCCGACCACCACTGGAACACATTCCGATCGTCCAAAATTCATCATCTACTCAAAAACAATTTCGAGTCCCCAAACCCAAAACCTAAAACATACTGGGACACTTCCACCACCAAATTTCCAAACCTGTAAAAACCGACATCCGCTATCCTCCGGCGATTGGAGGGTCTGGGACTCCGTCCGACACATCTTCAACACCCTGTCAACCATCTCCCCTAAAATTGTTGCACTATATACCCTATAGCCTTCATGCCGATCAAAACATTGCACTGCCTAAAAAATTGGTTTACAGACTTACGACAGTCGCCGCTGCCACCACCATTCCTTAATCACCACCGCAACAATTTTCCCGTCATCACTGTTCCTCCCACCATCACCAGAAGCAACCACGACCTCCCTGACCCTTGAGAGCATCAGCAAAACCCCAAAAACCAATTTCCAATATAACCAAAACTGCTCTTTTAATCCACTATTAAAACTTATGATTTGATTTTTAAAAAACATAATTTTGTATAAGCATTCAGTTTTTAATCTTGAATTAATGAATTCCAGAGTTTGAATTTACCCAAAAACTTAAACTTCACTGCTTATTTTAATCTCCTTAACAATACCCAATTTATTTTGAGTCAATCAAATATTTAAACTTTAATTTAAGATCAAACGTACAAATATTTATTTTAACACAAATCCTAATAGTGACTAAATCCAGAGATAAAGAATTTTAATACAAATTTTGAATCTTATTTTTTTTTCTTTTCTTAATAACTGGTAACAGATAATGTTTACAGTCATTCACTTACATGCACATCCAAAATGCACAGAAATTTCAACAATTAACATTCACACAAAACATACTTATTTCAAGGGGGAAAAACATGCAATAGATCATACATAATTTTTTAAAATTAGTGAAGTTACTCACAAACATACTTATTTAAATCATCAATCAAGCGACCAATTTATACTTAAGTAAAAAACAGGAGTTACTCACATGATATTTTATGAAACAGAGCACAAAATTTGGAAAGCTTTTACTTCTGATTATAATTGAGTTGTAGAATGTTTTAAACTTGAGTTGCAGGCTTTAACAAATCCATATTGCAGAAGACAAACCCAAATTCTTTTTTGCTTTTGAATTTAAAACTTTGAATTACAGATTTCACTTTATTCCCAGGTTGAAAGATGCTTGCAAGCAAGCTTTTTGATTCCCAAATTTAAAAAAATGCAGGCTTTTCATTTTGCTCAAACTTGAATGCTTGTAGTTGCATGCAGAGTTTACTTGTTTGCTAATTTAAATTTGCATGCAGGCAACCCTTTGCATTTGAAAATGGTTTTACAAAGGACTTTCTTTCTTTAAAACTTGCATTATAGATTTAGGTTTAAAGAATGCATGTAATAAGGAATTACAGGTTTGATTTGCTTTGGTTTGAGGAAGAATTTCAGATTTTTGAATTTAATTTAATTTTGGGTTTTTGGAGAGTTGGAAACAAATTATTTCACCTGAAATTTTTCTTCTTGCTTTTGAAAAAATGAAGATTCAAAAGAAAATAAAGGAGAGAAGTATGTGCTTATATAAGATAAATGATTTATTTAAAAATTAAAAGAACAATTAAATTAAATATGACACATATACTAAATCCTTACATCTGTCAATTAGAGTAGGTTATTAGTTCACACTTGTCTCATTAGTTACTTAAAATGTTAACACTTGTTTTATACATATTTGCTTATTTTTATTTAATTTGAAAGTAAATGAAACCCTATTTATCTTTATTTATTAAATACATACATACATATATATATATATATATATATATGTATATATATATATTATTTTCATAAATAAATGTATATGCATTTCTTTTTAAAGAAAATGAAATAAAACAATTTATAGAAAAAAATGGAAGCTTACTTACACAATTTAGATATGTTTATTCCTTTGAATTTCAAAATTAAATTCAAATTCAAATGCTCCTTAAATTTAAAAACCCAATATAAAGCTAATTTATATATTAAAAATAACAATAATATTGTCTTTTAAAATTTATCTATATTTATACATTTATTAATATTTGAAAATGACATATTTATTAATATAAATAATTTACAAAAGAAATTATAAATTACATATCTTATTTATCTTAATTAAATGCATTAATGTTTAATATATAAATGGTATTTTAAATTATCGTATATAATTCCAAACTTTATTTATTAAGCTACATTTAAAAAGAAAATAAAATAAACTTTTGTTTACCTTATTAAAATTTAATTTAAGCTTTTAAAATATATTTAAACAATTTAAAACAATTTCTTTAAGCACCTTAAAACCAAATAGTTATTTATTAAATAGTTTTGAATAGTTGTTTATTAAATAAATTAATAATTTCCAAATTATCAAAATGAATATTAAAATTTAAAAACAAGATTTTATTTGTTTATTAAACTTCAAATCAAAACTTATCCATTTATAATATATATAAATATATATATATATACGTACATTATAAATAGAAAGCAATTTGTTAGCTTTTAAGAGATAAAATTCACCAATTAAACATTTATTTAATTGGATTATTAAATCAAGTTAATTTTTATTAATAGAATTTATCGACTCAATTTAATTTTGAATACAGATTATTAAATTGATATTACCAAAATTTCCGGGATATCACATTCCTCCCCATCTAAAAAGAATTTCGCCCCGAAATTTAAAAGCAAAGGTAATTTAATAATCTCATTAAAGATTTAATTTAAAACACAAGCATATATAAATCAAATGCTAACAACCAAAGCAACCAATTTATCTAATCAAACAAATTTAATTATCCAGACAAAATTCTAGATAAAATTTCCTCGAGTTTCCGCAAGAGTGTGTGTGTATGTGTGTGTGTATGTGTATCGGGACACTCGCTCTACAAAATCCAAACAATCTAAACTACAAAGCTACAGAGCTCCTTCTCATTAAGATCTATAGAACTAGACAAGATATCAGACTACAGACGAGTCTGACTCAACAACCAAACCTTACTGAACAGCTGGTTCCACAACTAGAAATAACTCATACACGTACTCCCTCAGAGATACGTGAATCTCATTGAAACCAATTATCCAATTGGCAATTCAACTCTTGAAAACCAAATACCAATCCAACCAAAGCACAGAACAGATCTAAAACAAATCTCCGACTCCGGAATCCAAATTCCTTCGTCACTAATCCACAAAATCTTTTAACGATCCTGGCTGCCTACAACCAAACTGATTAGCTCAACCTTTGCTGATGCCCCAAAAAGAAACAAGCTGGACCAAAAAAAACAAACCAACCCAATGATCTCCTCAAGATCAATCCAAAACCAAATACACAACTCTACTCTTCAAACCTTAGAAGAACAGACTCACTTCTTTTACCCGGAAAAGACAACACAGAAACATTCCCAAACTGCTTCCGCTGCACAACTCTGATTTGGAAAAGAAGAAAAATGCCGATGATGAACACAAGCACAATCTGGACAATCACATCCCAGAATATGATTCAACAGATCCATAAAAGGAAACTCAGAAGTTCAAACAATCCCGAGCTGCTTTAGCAAACCTTATCTCGAGAAACCATCCTTCTACTATACTGAACCACCAGCTCCACTCCTGGAATACTAAACAAGAAAACTCAATCTGCCGATACAGAAAAACTTCTGACCTCTCAGAAGACATCCAGAAAAGTCTCTGATAACACAAGAGAACACTCAAACAATCGCAAGTCACTTTTGCGATCAATCCCGACCAATTCCCAAAGAAAACTGTTCTCTCTTTATCAAACAGAACAGCATACACTTAACTAGCCAAACCACCGAAGAAACGGATCTACTCTGCTGCTTCTGAACTCCTCCTTCAGAAAAACTGCTAAGCTAGAAGACCTCCTGTCGACAAAGAACACTTCGAGCTGCACTTCTGACACCAATAGCCAAAGACATCTTAATCCAAAGCACTTCAAGAAACTCGGACCACAAAGCCAAACACAAACAACCAGCTGGACTCTGCCACATCAAGCAGACACACTTCCCAACTTGTTTCAAAGAAAACATCTTCGGAGACCTTCTTATTCACTGCATCTCATCAGGCAGCCACTACTTCCTGAGGTATCAAGATACCATTATTCACTTCTGCCAACTAACAGATCATAACTCTACTCATCCATCTTCAAAGATAGACCCCGAACCTTTACAGGTTAATTTCAGAGATCGATGAAATCCTATCATCACAGCAAAGCTCACTCGAGACGGTATTAGGTCTACGGTCTCGACAGATACACTTCCGACCTCAAACATTCAATCACCAACCAATGGTAGTAGTCGTGTTACACACACCACTACCTTATCTACCTTTATAATCAATATTGGAAAAAACCCGAACAGGTAACCCAACAGATAGGTAGAAATAATAAATTATATATAGATATAAAATTACAAATACGCTCTCTCAAGAAAGATACCACTAAAGAGCCTAGGTATTCACTCAACCTAATGCTCTGATACCAACTATCACGACCCGTCTTCCACTAACCAGAAAGACGTATCATGAATTAAGAAAGAAAGAGATAGAAAGAGAAAGAAAGAGAAGAAAGAAGAAACAACAACAGAATCTCAACAGCGGAACGAATAAATTATATTAATAATAAATATTACATAGATATACAACAACTATCAGAGTTATACAGATTATACAACACATACTAGACAGTTATAAACACCAGTCTAGTTATTACAACACAGTACAAAACCACTCAAATAAACGACTCAGAGATACCAACACAGCGGAATACTGGAAAACTACAATGCAGAAGCCTCCTTCTCCATTTGCTCCTCCATAATTCGTCAAAGCTAACCTGAATCCCTTGCCTACTCGTAAAAATTTGAGTACCCAAGAGTTTAAGAAAACAAGAGATAAACTCCGGGTCAGACATGGGTTTGGTGTGAGTAACAGGTTAAAGTTGCTTAACTTTTGAAAAACAGGTATCACGTAAGACTTCCCACACATAAACATGGAAAAGTTTTTACCTTATGCTAACCAAACATTTGATAGAAATCCGGTGATATTATGATAGTGTCTAGGGTTTTCAAGTAAAATACAGAAATAGCTGGAATGCTTACATCTCACGTTCCAACATAGTTGGGCACAACTAATACGTATGGCACTTATTGGATTTTGGATTCTATACAATGGCAGGGCTACTGGGGTATCGCCCGCCACAGTACGTGGCCTAGATCAATGTACCGAGGAGTACGCCTGCTCCCCTGTAACACAAGGCCTGAACCATCCCTTACTGGACAGTCCCAAACAAGACAACCCCTGTTGTTGTCGCGAATCAACCGCCCCGCACAGCCGAATAAAAAGGAACTTCTAGACAGGGGAAAATCTTGTCCTACTTGGGCATGACCCACTTAGCCTTGCTGAACCTCCCCTGTTTTAGCCATTCCCGGTTGATGAGGTTTGAGGCTACGATTACCTTTAGAGAACACATCTCTTAGAATGCTCATCGTCCACCAGACGATGTTCTGAAAGCATTCAATCCATACAAGTTCGTTCCGGGTTCGAACGAAACCGAAGGCATTATCTCGTTACACTCATTTTGGAATCACCCTCGGAGTTAACGACAATAAACCCTGCACTCTGAATCTTCATCTTCACTTGAGATTCACGACCTATCGTTAATTTGGATCGATGTGGTTTTCTGATATCGAAATATGGATACCCGATCCCGGTCTCATCGAATCCAAAACACCATCTTTTAGGTCCAAGTTGTTTTAAGTTTTAAAACAATTTAATTTAATTATCTATATACACACAGATAGATAATTCACATCATCACAACAGACAATCATCACCATAGATAATCCGTGTTATCATTAGCAGAAGATAATCCAAATCATCATCACGATGCAACCAATGCATCCATATCACACATCATTACTAATCTCATATCTGAGATTCAAACCATTCAAGGAAATATATATCATCCATATATAAACAAGGATTAATAATCACACGATATATAATTAATTTAAAATGAATTAAATTAATTACATCATCTCTAATTGCGTTAAAGTAAACTAAATTAACTACCTCAAGCTATAAATCCTGCTTATATAACCATTGATTACAAACCAATCAACTAATTAATTAACCACTAATTAATTCAATTAATTAATTACCCTTGATCGTTCTTTAATTACATTCAAGTAATTAATTTCACAAATTAATTATTCTTAACCAAATACAGTAATTAACCTCTAATTACTTTATTATTTATTAATTATAATTAATTACATTAATCCTTAATTAATCACATTAATTAATTACTTTAATCACTTATCATTGATTAATTAATCTCAATTAATTTATCTTTAATTATATTAATGATTCCTAATTACATTTGAATTAGTTAACTTCATTAAGAAATTAATCCTAAATTATTAATCACCTTTGATTAATTAACTTCAGTAACAAATTATTCTTAATTACTGCATTGAGTAAATTGATTACCCCTAAATTAGTTATATTTAATAATTAAATATATCATTTTATTAGTAATTAATTACCCTTAATTACATTACTTAATTATTTTAAACGACTTAATCAATAATTGCTTAAATTAATTACACCAAATTATTAATTACTTTCACAAAGAAGTTATCCTCCATAATAATTACACAAACAATTAACCTCAAATTCTTCCATACTTCAATAAGTTATATTCGGTAATTACTCATCTTAATTACTTCCCTAAGTAATTATCCTCCATTAATCACTTATCAACCCATCAATCACTATTCTAAATTAATTAAACTTAATTAATTAATTTAAACTAATCAAATAAATTAATTAATTACAGTGAGTAATTAATACCTTTAATTACTTTCATAAAGTAATCATACTTAACCAAATTCCATAATGATTATCAAATTTAATTAATCTAATTAATTATCAAAATTAATTACTTTAATTAATAAATAATCACAAGTTAATGATCTTCATTAACTTATCAAAAATTTCCTTAATTACCTTACTTAAGTAATTAATTTAAATTAATCATTATTAATCACAATTTAATTAATCTTTAATAACCATTTAATTAATCACTAATTGTTTAATTAAATTAAGCTCTTAACTTAATTAATCTTAACATCTTGATAAATTAATTTCTAATCATAAATTAAATTTTAGCTTATTTAATAAACAATCTTATTCTCAAATTAATCAATCTTGATTAATTAACTTCAACTTTAAATTAATTAATTTCAAAATCATTATTTATTTAATTAATTAAATTAATTAATTAAATAAATAAATAAATTAACCATCTAATTACCTTACTAATTTAATAAACCGAAAACATTAAATCTTTGATTTATTATAAGTAAAACACTTCTTATTAATAATTTCATATCATTAACAAAGTAATATTCAAAACAACTTACTTTAAAATTTGTTTCCAAATTTCATTTTAAATTTAAATTTTAAAATGAAAACCACACTTAACCTTTAACAAAGTTTTAAAAACACTTTAAGAACCTTCTTAAAACTCCTATTAAATAATTTCTTATTTTATAAAGAAGTTTTAAAGGAAATTTGAACCCACGTTTATTTTAAGATACAAATCATATTTAAAATATGTTTCAACATCAAAAGTTGTTTAAACATTTTAAAATTTAAAAAAAACATTCTTTATTTTCAAAACATGATCAAATTTGATCTTGTTTCCAGATTTAAACTTATGTTTAAATCTTCTATTTTAATTTAAAGCTTTATCTTTAAATTCAATTACTTAAACTCCTTTTAAGGTTGTTTGAACATTTTAATTTAAATAGTTTAAATTAAATTTTCAAACCTGGATTCAAACTCAGTTTGAAATCCATATTTTAAATCTAAGTTTTAAATTCTGTTTAAAACCTTGTTCCAGATTTTAAAACCAAACTTAGAATGGGAAATAACAAGTTTTTCCGAAACCTGAAACCAAATGAAATACCCGAGCTCCCCTATTATTACTTTCGAGTTCCACTTGAACTGTCTTCGAGCAAAAACTCGAATCACCCGAGTGTCACTCGAGCCCAAATTCCTGCAAAATCCCAAACAATCACCAGGCGCCATTCTTCACCGTGCACATGCATGGTGGTTCTGGCCTTGTCCAGCCACCACCCAAATAACAAACAAGTCGCCGACCACCACTGGAACACATTCCTATCGTCCAAAATTCATCATCTACTCGAAAACAATTTCGAGTCCCCAAATCCAAAACCTGAAACATACTGGGACACTTCCACCATCAAATTTCCAAACCTGTAAAAACCCACTCCTCTCTCCTCCGGCGATCGGAGGCTCTGGGACTCCGTCCGACACATCTTCAACACCCTAGAAACCATCTCCCCTAAAATTGTTGCACTTGATAACCTGTAGCCTTCATGCCGATCAAAACATTGCACTGCCTAAAAAATAGGTTTACAAACTTATGACAGTCGCCGCTGCCACCACCATTCCTTAATCACCACCACAACAATTTTACCATCATCAATGTTCCCCCACCATCACCAGAAGCTACCACGACCTCCCTGACCCTTGAGAGCATCAGCAAAAACCCAAAAACCAATTTCCAATATAACCAAAACTGCTCTTTTAATCCACTATTAAAATTTATGATTTGATTTTAAAAAAACATAATTTTATATAAGCATTCAGTTTTTAATCTTGAATTAATGAATTCAAGAGTTTGAATTTATCCAAAAACTTAAACTTCGCTGCTTATTTTAATTTCCTTAACAATACCCAATTTATTTTGACTCAACCAAATATTTAAACTTTAATTTAAGATCAAACATACAAATTTTGTTTTTAACACAAATCCTAATAGTGACTAAATCCAGAGATAAAGAATTTTAATACAAAATTTGAATCTTATTTCTTTTCTTTTCTTAATAACTGGTAACATAGAATGTTTACAGTCATTCACTTACATGCATATCCAAAATGCACAGAAATTTCAACAATTAACATTCACACAAAACATACTTATTTCAAGGGGGAAAAACATGCAATAGATCATACTTAATTTTTTTAAATTATTGAAGTTACTCACAAACGTACTTATTTAAATCATCAATCAAGCAACCATTTTATACTTAAGTAAAAAAAAGGAGTTACTCACCTGATATTTTATGAAACAGAGCACAAAATTTGGAAAGCTTTTACTTCTGATTATAACTGAGTTGCAGAATGTTTTAAACTTGAGTTGCAGGCTTTAACAAATCCATATTGTAGAAGACAAACCTAAATTCTTTTTTTCTTTTGAATTGAAAACTTTGAATTACATATTTCACTTTATTCCCAGGTTGAAAGATGCATGCAGGCAAGCTTTTTGTTTCCCAGATTTTAAAAAAATGCAGGTTCCTCATTTTGCTCAAACTTGAATGCTTGTAGTTGCATGCAGAGTTTACTTGTTTGCTGATTTAAATTTGCATGCAGGCAATCCTTTGTGTTTGTAAATGGTTTTACAGATGTGACGCCCCACCTCTATACCCACACCACCCAAGAACATTACGGTATAATGCTGTCAACTAGTGCGGAGAATAAGGCTGTTGAGGAGGGACCATCCGTGCAATTGCTTTGTGCGAGCACCGCTATGTCGGATAGTATAACATGCATTTGAATTCAAGAGGAAATCCGGCACACCGATACAAACTCAAAGCTACTACACAGTGGCTATAATAATCCTCGGAAACAAATATAGAAATAAGCATAACATAAATCAGTCAAAGATAATTCATATCACAAAGGCGGAAGAAGATATGAATATATAACTAACACATGAAAGTGTATATCAGAGTAGTGTTCAAAAAGATCCACAATAATACAAAAGAATAGCAACACGTGCTATTCAAAAGAATACAACTATGAGTCCATATCTCAAGTGTATACAACAAAATAAACTACCAATCTAAGTAG
Organism: Allium cepa; assembly: GCA_030765085.1. Lineage (NCBI taxonomy): Eukaryota > Viridiplantae > Streptophyta > Magnoliopsida > Asparagales > Amaryllidaceae > Allium > Allium cepa. The sequence continues at coordinate 374,990,861 of CM060942.1, read as the reverse complement.
TTAACCAAAAGTCAGAGAAACCAATCCCAAGTGAGAAGTCAAACTGAAGCACCTATAACATCTCGGTCTGACCCAAGTATTATTTAATAAGAAAATAATAAACGGATCAGTCTAACTATAAATATCAGATGAAACGATATTGAATAAGAGATATGACTAAACACATAATAATCACAATGCCAAGCTGTGATATATATAAGTAATTGAAAATCAACAAGAGATTAATCAATATCACAGAATCTACACAAGAATCAAAGAAATGTCATACTCCTTATTTCATTCACAAAACCATAAATATTGACGATTATATCAATGCCAATCACAAAAGTCAATGACACACAAATTCACCAATGCACAAATATTGATAAAACTTATCAATGGAAATCACAAAAATTGATGAAACACAAATTCTAGAATTCAACACACGAAATCCAGAAATCACAAGAAAGGGGGGAGGCCTATCACATGAACGGGAGCATTAAAGCTCACCAACATATGTATCACACGAACGACAAGCTATCTCATGGTAGCTAGCCATTAATTTTTGACACACGAACGGCCCAAAGGCCATGGGGATCTACCCCACAAAGAAATGAGACGAAGCTCAATAAAATGAGTTACTTTCCTCCACGTGGACAAAGAGACATCGCACAATTGCTAGTCTAAATCACAAAAATGATCGTCATGATCATCAAGAAGTGTCAATTACAATAAGCTAGTAAATATATGAGCTTAGCTTCATGTCCCATAACCACTAGCTTAACTTAAATATTTACGAACAAATTGTATATCCCACTAGAAAATTGTCACAAGAGTTTCAGCCGAACAAGTCCAAGAATTAACAGGCGAAGTAATCGCAAGCATTTCATACCACTTGTCTTACTAAGCCGTTTAATTAGATTTCTCATACGAGTGAGGTAAAGGTTTGTATATACTAATAGATTGGAAAACGGTTTAGGAGAACGAGTTTTGTAATAAAATAACGTTGAAATCATTTGATGAAAGAGTTTTGATATTTACTACTAATATTGAAAACCTTTATATTTTAAAGTGACAAATCATAGAATTGATTGAAGAAACAATCAATCATAAAAATACACATTTGAAGACGTGAATCAAATCCAAAGAAATCGATACCAAATCCATCAAAATGGATGTTCCCAAAAATCACGATGAAAATGTCATCAAAGTCCATAATAAATGATAACAACAAAAAGGGAATCAACACGAATCGATTAAAGTTGGAAATATACTCAAAAATATAAGCAAATAGGCACTACGCACAATTCTAGGCGTCTGGAGGTCCAATCCAGGCATCTGAAAACTAATCAGACGTTTGGTTTAGAATCCAGACGTCTGGATTTGTTCTCTGGGAAAAATCCAGAGAACACCCAGACGTCTGAAACTTCAAGTCAGACGTCTGATACCTATCCAAACGTCTGATCCTAAATTTCAGACGTCTGGAATTTGTCTCTGCCTTTTTTTATATATTCTGCATGGTTATATTTTTCTCTCCAGGACCAAACCAGACGTTTGGACTTGGTCACCAGACGTCTGGTCACCTGGTCTGGGCAACAATTTGCCTAGGCCAAAGTGGCCAAAACGTATCGGAAGCGATCGGACGAGCAATGTCGACTAAGGATTTACGCCAAGCGACAACCCGGCCTTAAAAGCTCTTCGATACACCCCGAATATCAATGTCCAAATGTCCATAAAAGGATTTTCATAAAGTTGGACCAAAGCACACAAATTTGGAAAATTCACCAAATGAATTCAAATTGAAAGCAAATGAATATGCACATATGTTAGGAATTCATACCTAACCACAAAGATAGATATAGGAAAAGATGTGAGATAAAAATCTCACCTTTATGCACAAGAACAAGGAGGAAGAAGCTATAGAACAATGACAATGACAATCACTCTTCAATTCCAACTCAACAAGCTTGAATCTAAGCTAAAAAGAGAAACATCCTAAATTAGGTTTAGGAATTTCTGAATTTGATAATAAAATGAGTTGGAGAAGAAGAAGAGAAGCTTACCAATGGGTTCTTCTATTAGTTTGGAGCTAGAGCTTGATTTGCCAAAGAAAACTAGGGTTTTGGAGTTTTAATTTCCCATCTCTCCCACCATTGATGCTTTAGAACTGAAAAGAGGAGAAAGTGAGAGTGAATGGGGAGAGTGGTTCAGATTTGAGTATAAGTTAAACATAGGGCTGGATCAAACCCAAACCCAAAGTGAAAAAGTAGCAAAACATGACTAACTCCAAACATATCGAAGCTTATACTCAAAAAGGTCGCTAACGGCATTTTAAACTCAATGGGAGTGGTCCCGAGTCCTAATTTGACCGTATGCAAAAAGTAGCTTTTCGGACTAAATTCCGAGTATCGATAAAATATTTAAATAAAATATTTAAATATAAAAATCGGCAAATATGCGGGTTGTTACAACAGAGGACTTGCTTGCTTTAAAACTTGCATTACAGATTTAGGTTTGAAGAATGCAGGGAATAAGGAATTACAGGTTTGATTTGCTTTGGTTTGAGGAAGCATTTCAGATTTTTGAATTGAATTTAATTTTGGGTTTTTGGAGAGTTTGGAAACAAATTGTTTCAGCTGTAATTTTTCTTCTTACTTTTGTAAAAATGAAGATTAAAAAGAAAATGAAGGAGAGAAGTATGTGCTTATATAAGATAAATGATTTATTTAAAAATTAAAAGAACAATTAAATTAAATATGACACATATACTAAATCCTTACATCTGTCAATTAGAGTAGGTTATTAGTTCAAACTTGTCTCATTAGTTACTTAAAATGTTAACACTTGTTTTATACATATTTACTTATTCTTATTTAGTTTAAAAGTAAATGAAACCCTCTTTATCTTTATTTATTATATATATATATATATATATATATATATTATTTTCATAAATAAATGTATACGCATTTAGTTTTAAAGAAAATGAAATAAAACAATTTATATAAAAAAATGAAAGCTTACTTATATAATTTAGATACGTTTATTCCTTTGAATTTCAAAATTAAATTCAAATTCAAATGCTCCTTAAATTTTAAAACCCAATTTAAAGCTAATTTATATATTAAAAATAACAATAATATTGTCTTTTAAAATTTATCTATATTTATACATTTATTAATATTTGAAAATAACATATTTATTAATATAAATAATTTATAAAAGAAATTATAAATTACATATCTTATTTATCTTAATTAAATGCATTAATGTTTAATATATAAATGGTATTTTAAATTACATATATAATTCCAAACTATACTTATTAAGCTATATTTAAAAAGAAAATAAAATAAACTTTTGTTTACCTTATTAAAATTTAATCGACGCTTTTAAAATATATTTAAACAATTAAAACAATTTCTTTAAGTACCTTAAAACCAAATAGTTATTTATTAAATAGTTTTGAGTAGTTATTTATTAAATAAACTAATAATTTCCAAATTATCAAAATGAATATTAAAATTTAAAAACAAGATTTTATTTGTTTATTAAACTTCAAATCAAAACTTATCCATCTACAATATATATAAATATATATATATATATATATATACACATTATAAATAGAAAGCAATTTATTAGCATTTAAAAGATAAAATTCACCGATTAAACATTTATTTAATTGGATTATTAAATCAAGTTAATTTTTATTAACAGAATTTATCAACTCAATTTAATTTTAAATACAGATTATTAAATTGATATTGCCAAAAATTTTGGGATATCATAGCTAGGGTCTGGGTCGGGATATTTTCGGTGTTTACTCGAGTGATTGTGATGGCTGTTTTGAAAATTAAAACAAATCAAAATTCGATTTTCTATTAACCCATTGTTTTTAAACATAATTTTCTTAAATAATTTTTGAGATAAGTAAAGGTTTAGTACAAATTATTTTAAATTTATTAAGGTTAAATAAGTTTTAAATTTAATTAGATTTCAAAGATTATGAACTAAGTTTTCTCAAAAGCAAATTTATTTAAACAAGATTTTGTAATAATTTTTCAGAGAATTGATCTTAAAATTAAGGATACGTTTAAAAATTGTTTAACTATATTGGGATGGTTATTTGAAATAATTTTAAGCATTTCAACAACAAAAATTGATGATGTGTTTAAATATGTAATTAAGATAAGTAGATTATCTTAAGTAAATTTAAGCCTTGGGTAATCAGAGATTTAATTATTTAGTCAGCAGTTAAAAGTTAATTGATTTATGTGATTACTGAAGGATAATTAATTGAGGAGATTAATGTATTTATGTGATAGATTTAAGGTATAATTAACTAACAGGTAATTAATAAAAGAGTTAATTAATTAATAGGATAAATTAAGATTAATTTATTAATTACAGATAATTACTTAATGAAAGTAATTATAGGTTATTACTTAATAATTAAAAATTATTAATTAATATAATTAATATAGGATAATTAATTTAATATGATAATTAATTAAGTAAAGGTAATTAATTAAGATAAATAATTAAGGTTGATTAATTTCATTAATTAATATCAAATGATTTGTAAATAAATTAAATCAAGATTTGATAATTAATTCATGAGTAATTAATTTAATTGGAAATTAAATTGAATTAATTTAGGATTAAACAATTAATTAATCCTGTTTATAAATGATTATTGAATGCTTGGATTGTGTAACGATGCTGACTCGATCTTCGAGAATCGGCACCGAATACAACAAACGTATTCAAATGTTGCAGATCCAAATTTCTACATTTTCTTTGTTTTGGTTATCATTTCCTCGGTTTGAAAAAAATAAAGTTAATTATGGCTTTAATTGCTTCAAATACTTAATTTTTTTAAACTTTACTCATGGTTTGCTTAAATTTACCTGAGTTGTTCTGTAACTTGCTTTAGTTTCCAGTTTGCAATCTAAAGTTGAAGCCTTGAACCGCTTCTTGAGTTTCACTTTAAATTTGAGTGGTTGAACTGATTAGTTTCATGCTTTTGATTTCCACTTGATTGTGTTTATTCTGTTCTGATTTCTTTCCAGATTTGAAAACTGCATGTTGCTTTTAATTTCCAGGTTTAGTTTGAACTGCTCTACAATGCATTTCTCTTTTGAAGTAATTCGGCCTGAAATCTTACTTTGCTATGATGATATTTGACTTTGTTTTTACACTGGCTTTGATACCCGGGTTTGGTTTTGTTTTTAGTTTGATTTTCAAATGATTTTCATTTCAGGTTTTGAAAATATGAAAGAATTTTGAGAAAGGAAGAATGAATATGCTTTTGGACAGGAAACAACCTGGTTACTTCTTTTAATGCTCTCTTATATTTTAAAATAAATAAAAACATCTTTTCCACTTGTAATTATAAGCCATACAAGTTCACAAGTGTTAATGCATATGGTTACTTATTTTACAAGTGTCCATTATTGTTAAAATTGTGTTTAAATCCCTCTTCTCTATTTTATCTTACAAGTTACGTTTTTGCCCTTGTTTATAATTTATTTGTAACTTTGTTTTAATTCTTGCTTTATTTTAATTTATGAAAACATGCTTTATGCTTTTAAACCTTTTTACTAATTCATTTACAAATTATTTACATACACTTGTATTTATTTTACTTTTACAACTTTTAAAGAGAAATGGATTAAAACAATTTGTACACTGAACAAATAAATCATACATATATACATTTCTTAGTTTATAAAGCTTTTGTAAATTTATTCATTAAATCAATTTTATTTACAATACATTATTTAAATTTCAACAGGTAAATATTTTATATTCATTCTTATTTTAAATTTTAAATTCAAGCCATCCTACAAATCATAACTTTTAAAGAAATTGATTTCAAAGTTTAGTTGTATGTTAATAATAAACACATATATAGATTATATATGTATATAAGTCTTTAGAATAAAAGTTTAACTTCAAACAACTTTTAAAATCCATTTCATAAAATTAAATTCAAATATCTTTATATTAATTTCTATTTATATTTCCTTTTATAACTATTTATACATTCTTACGAAAATGATTCTTATGTTGATCTTAAATCCTATCTTCCCAATCACAATGTATATATTTACATGCATGTATATATAATAAAAAACAAATTTCTACTAGTTTATAGAATCCTTAAATCCAATTAATTTCTCAAAATATTTATTCTGGAATTTCAAACTCCAGATTCAATTTAAAAATCCATTTATATACATATATATAAATTTTAAAGCTTTTATTAATCACTGTTTTCAAAATCTGTTTATAAAACCCACATTTTAATTGTTTTTGGAGAAACTCAAATAAATTTTACCAATTAACCTCACAATTTAATTCAAAATTTTATATTAATTACCAAATATTTTAAAGTTTAATTCCAAAGATCAATTTAATTATTAAAATAATTTGGCCTTAAAATCAGGATTGTTACAGATTGCTTATGAATGTTTGCATTGTATGAAACGCCTTGAATTGATTGTTATCTCTAGACTGTAATATTCCATTTTGTGAATTGAGTTGTGTGAAACTTATTTTAATTATTTATTTGTGATACATTTATCTATAAATCTATGAATGAAGATAAGCGCTATAGGATTATACCGCTTATTGATATTGTTGTGTTTGAATTTGTGATGATTGATGTTGTTGAACTATTGTGTAAAACCCCTGGACTACACTATACACACACAAATATGGATTGCACGAGGAAATTGGTTAAGTCACAAATTTTTGAAATGGTTTTAAAAGTTGAATTTCGAATCCAAACTGTTCTGGAAATGGAATTAGGTTAAAAGTGAAAAGCTTTTGAAAAAGAGTTTTAAAGATAAAAGCAACTTTGAATAACTTGATGACGTTTTGAATTTAAATAGTTTGATTTGAATTTAAATTCAAAATTTGAAATTGAATTCTATATTTGGAAATTATGGTTTAAAAAGGTTATATAAGTTATATAGGTTTTTAAACCATTTTAAAAGTAGTGTTTTGGGAATTTGAATTTAGTCCGGGTATTATTACCTGAAGTGCTTTAATTTGTATAAATGATAATCGGATTTTTCCAAAACAAAAAACTATTTTTTTCAAATAATAATAGCTTTCACATAACGAAAGAACTTCCAGTTTGTGTTATAAAGATTTCAAATTTGAAAGTGAATTGTTTTGAAAGCTATGAATGAATCTTTGTGAAAGATGGTTGAACCTTGTTTTGAAATTAAAGAGGATTTTAATTGGTGTACCTTTTATATAGGGGGTTGAAATGAGAATTGTTTTTGAAAGCTATGAATCTTTGGAAATAGTTTTGAAAGCTATAAATTGAGTCTTTGATTTAATAATTAGATGAGATAATCCAATTTGAAAAGGAAATTGTTTTGAAATATATGAATGAATCTTGGTGAAAGATGAGTGAACTTTGTGAGGTGAATCTTTTTGTTTAAAGATTTGGAAATAGTAATTTGTTTAAACCATTTGAAGAAAAGTTTTGGATTATAAGTTGTGACTTAACATAAATCCCAATATCCATATATTTTTAAATATTGCGCTCATTATTTGGTTTTGCCGGTAGAGGACCTTGTGTCATATAACCCATTCCGAATAATGATACGACGTTATGGATAACATTTGAAGACCAGTGGTGAAGATCGGATATTTTCGAAGTGAAAGGATAACTCGTCGAATGTCTCTACACCGACTGGTCCCCGGTATAGAGATCTTCATATGTGATGGGGAGTCTGGACGTGATTAGGAATTATTCGGATTTGCAAAGGCTTCTTTTGAAGTGCCTTCGGTTCTGTACGAAACCGGAATAGACTTGTATGGATGTTTGTCTGACATTACACTTTGAGATATGAAACCAATTTCTCGCAAATACATTTCTGTTTGGCGGCGGAGAATTTATTCTCTCAGCTTAACACCCGTCTCTAAGACGTACGAGCCCAGAGGTTATGTAGTTGATGGTTATTAGTAGTACATTCCCAATTTGGCAATGTGGCACACGAAATGCTGCTGATCATTTGTTGATCAAAGCATGGCTTTGTGAAAAGCGTAGCTTTGTGGACGAGACTTCGTCGATCCTCACAACCCGAAAATGATCGAAACAGGAATTTTGCAGCAAGATTGCAGGGGTCGCGTCCCTAGGTTATGTCCATCTCTTCTGGATAAAAGGTGGTATCGTGGTATGGAGCCCGGATATTTACCTATGTGGTTACTGCATACTTAATGTTGTGTGGTTGTTGGTGTCGAGCGCTCGGATAAAGGTTGGTTACGACCGAGGATGGCATATCTTGAGGGTTACTTCTGGGAATGGGTAACCTGGCCTTGTGTCAGTAGGGAACCGATTTGGTTCTTGGCGGCGTCCCTCTAGAGGTGTTCCATTTTTAAGGAAGTTCCTTAGCCTGACCATTTGTTGGAAATCCAATCACCAATACGCACCCTGTACGGTTTTAGTTGTAAAACCTGCCATTTAATATGGTAGCTATAATAGGCATACTATAATGTTACATATACTGGCTAAGATTAATATTATACTCTCGAACGGTTTTCTGCACTATGCACTAATAATAATATCAAATGGTTTTCGTGTATCAAGCATTTTTGACTGTCATAAGGAGAAATCTCCTCCAAGTGTGCGCTTGCATTGTGTTTGTGGCGGGAGGCCTTATGGCAGTTTCATTTTCTTAAAAGCATAGCGATTTTCAACTTTTAAAATCTTTTTTTGTTTGTTTTAAAGATAAAACTGTTTTTGTTTGCTCATACCAGTCCCTGACTGACCCGGAGTTTATTGTTCCTTCCTAAACTCTGGGTGCCCATAATTTTTCACACGGGCACTCTAGAGTTGGGTTTTTAAGATAATCAAATAGTAGGTACATATTTGATAGCCTTCGAAGCCTTTGGATTCGGGGATCGCATTTGCTACACTTCAGCATTCATGGCTGGCCTTGCTTAGTACAGCATGATAGGGTGTTCAAGCTATTTTTGGATTGGTGCTATGGAGATGGAGATTGCTGATATTGGAGTTCCTTCTTTGGAGTTCAAGTTTATGTTATCTCTTTCCGCTGCTGTATCTTGTCTTTGATATTTGTATCGATATCTCAATTGTATCAATATTGTATCGGATATTGTATATCAAAGATATTGTTCATTTTCTTCCGCTGTGTTATTATACTTAATGTGTTATAAGCTCTGGCACGAGTCGGATTTCAATGGTTGAATCTGCGACATTCGAACACAAGTGAAGTACGAGTGTTGATTTTCGAAAGCTGAAATTTGGGTCGTGACAATTTCTCTGAATGAATCTTTGTGAAAGGTGGGTGAACTTTGTGAAGTAAATCTTTTTGTTTGAAGATTTGGAAATGGTAATTTGTTTAAACTATTTGAAGAAAAGTTTTGGGTTATAAGTTGTGACTTAACTGAAATCCAATATCCATATGTTTTTAAATATTGAGCTCATTATTCGGTTTAGCCGGGAGAGGACCTTGTGTCATATAACCCATTCTGAATAATGATACGATGTCATGGATAGCATTTGAAGACCGGTGGTGAAGACCGGATATTTTAGAAAGCGAAAGGATAACTCATCGAATGTCTTTGCACCGACTGGTCCCTGGTTTAGAGATCTCCTTATATGATAGGGAGTCCAGACGTGATTAGGGATTATCCGAATTTGCAAGGGCTTCTTTTGAAGTGCCTTCGGTTCTGTTCGAACCTGGAACAGATTGTATGGATGTATGTCTGACATTACACTTTGAGATGTAAAATCAGTTTTATCAATTACATTTCTGTTTGGTGGCGGACAATTTATTCTCTTAGCTTAACATCATTCTCTAAGACGTACGAGCCCAGAGGTTAAGTAGTTGATGGTTACTAGTAATACATTCCCAATTTGGCAATGTGGCACACGAAATGCTGCTGATCATTTTTTGATTAAAGCATGGCTTTGTGAAAAGCGTAGCTTTGTGGACGAAGCTTCGTCGAGCCTCACAACCCGAAAATGGTCGAAACAGGAATTTTGTGGCAAGGTTACAGGGGTCGCGCCTCTAGGGTATGTCCATCTCTTCTGGATAAAAGGTAGTATCATGGTATGGAGTCCAGATACTTGCCTATATGGTTGCTGCATACTTATTGCTGTGTGGTTGTTGTTGTCGAGCGCTCGGATAAAGGTTGGTTACGTCCGGGGATGGCATATCTTGAGGGTTACTTCAGAGTAGGGGTAACCCGGCCTTGTGTCGGTAGGAAACCGATTCGGTTCTTGGGGGCGTCCCTCCAGAGGCGTTCCATTTTTAAGGAAGTTCCTTAGCCTGACCATTTATTGGAAATCCAATCACCAATATGTGCCCTGCATGGTTTTAGTTGTAAAACCTGCCATTTAATATGGTACCTATAGTAGGCATACTATAATGGTACGTATGTTGGCTATGATTAATGTTATACTTTCGAAAGGTTTTCTGCACTACGCACTAATAATAATATCAAATGGTTTTCGCATATCAAGCATTTTTGACTGTCATAATGAGAAATCCCCTCCAAGTGTGCGCTTGCATTGTGTGTGTGGTAGGATGCCTTGTGGCAGTTTCATTTTCTAAAAAGCATTGTGATTTTCAACTATTAAAATCTTTTGTTGTTTGTTTCAAAGATAAAACTATTTTTGCTTGCCCATACCAGTCCCATGACTGACCCGGAGTATATTGTTTTTCCTAAACACTAGGCGCCTACAATTTTCTGCACGCTTAGTCTAGAGTTGGGTTTTTCGGATAATCAAATAGTAGGTATAGATTCAATAGTCTTCGAAGCCTTTGGATTCGGGGATCGCATTAGCTACACTTTAGCATTCATGGTCGGCCTTGCTTAGTACAACGTGATAGGGGTTTGAGCTATTTCTGGATTGGTGCTTTGGAGATGGAGATTGCTGATATTGGAGTTCCTTCTTTGGAGTTCAAGTTTATGTTATCACTTTCCGCTGTTGTATCTTGTCTTTGATATTTGTATCGATATCTCAATTGTATCATTATTGTATCAGATATTGTATATCAAAGATATTGTTCATTTTCTTCCGCTGTGTTGTTATACTTAATGTATTATAAGCTCTGGCACGAGTTGGAATCCAATGGTTGAATCAGCGGCATTTGAGTACAAGTGAAGTATGGGTGTGGATTTTAAAACTTTGAAATTTGGGTCATGACAATTTGGTATCAGAGCTGAAGGTTGAAACTTCAGCTCAAGTGTATAACACATTAGGTAGCTCATTAGAGATAGGGTTACAAATACCCTAGAATGAGTATATCCCTAAGATATCCATTCGTGTGCCTCAGTAAATTCTCTTACGATCCACTGATAATGAGTATGAGTGCAAGAAGAGGACGACATAGGGGATAGGGGAATGCCACGAAAAATGGTCGATACCCTGCAACAATAAGGAAACAACTCTTCTCAAATCTCCTTTGATCCGATTTCAAATTCTTTAATGGCTTCGTAGCAGCTCGAGGGAGAAGCTTTGATGGTAATGGCCTTGTGAATCATGTAGATAAGCTTCTATTTCTATTCTATCCATCAAATTTCTATCAGCCTTTTGTTTTTAACTTTAACAAAATTGAAATTTTATTGGAATAAATTGGTAAATTAAATATGAAGTTAAATATGAAGATTTGTATTGATAAAAAGATTTCGATTAAAATCAAATTTGAAATTCTATTGTAATTTTCGGTGAGTGTCACAGTCCGAAGAGGGACAAGTTAACACATACTTTGAGGTATTCCGACCTGAATTTGGAATCCATACCTAGTGTTTAAGAATTATGAAAGATTGGATCTATCTACTTATTCTGTGGGGTCCAGATATATTCTACGAATGGTTAGTTATCTTTTTGAACTAACCAATGCCCCTACGTATTTCGTAGACCGGGTGACCTGAGTATTTCGCGTATTATCAAATGAGTCTATTCTTCTATTTTTGATATTCTTATTTGGTAAGCCAAATGCAAAATAGAAAATTAGCTTGATTGATGAGACGATTCTCTATCTTTGTGTATCCATTCTGTGTTGTCTCTCTGGCAAGTTTCAGGGATGAAATTTTCTTAAGGGGGAATCTGTAATATTCCTGTTTTTAAAACAAATTTAAATTGGTAGTTTATTTAATTTTTGAAATTAAATTGTGAATTAATTTTTTATTTTCCAAAGTAAACAGATATTTGTTTATTAATATAAATATATAAAATATATAAATATGATTTTAAATAGAATTTCTAATTTTAAATTCAGAAATAAATGTTTTGAATAACATATTCGATTTAAAACTTTATATTCTGGAAATTTTAGAAACTTTTTTTTATAATAAATATGATTATATGTACTTTGAAAATTTTATTTGAATATAGTAGACTTTCAAAAGTCATTTGAAAGTAAAACTCTATATTTTAATAATAGAAAAGAATATATTTTGTATTTATAAAATGATGATTTGAAAGTTATATTTTGAAATTGATATAAATAAATTTACAAAATCTATTTAAAAAGTAAAAATCAAATGTATACATATCTTTTGAAAATTAATAAGATTTGAAAGTAATTATAAAACTAAATTGAAAACATAATGTATATATAAATATAAAAGTAAGGTATGGGCTAAACATAAATTATAAATAAAAATGGAACGTGGGTTTAAAACACAAAATGCTTAATTTTAACAAGTGTAAATAAGACATAAGAAATAACAAATGTTGTTATTTTAAAAATTGATTTAGACATTTGTAATTTAGGAAATCATGCAAGTAAACAAGTGGCAAAAAAATAATTTTCTCGTTTACTTTGAATTTAGAAAACATGCATGAAATAACCAAGTTTCAATATCCTTTCACAAACCTGAAAGAAAAAAAATCAAAAACAAAAATTTATCTCAATATCAAAGCAAAAGCAAAAACCTCTTTTTCAATCCATAAACCAGAAAATTTAAAACAGAAACCTGTTTGAATTCAAAACCTAAGATGAATAAGAAATCAATTCAACTAGAATCAGTTCCAGCTTCAAATTCAAAGTCTGGAAACTTTAGACAAATCTGAAGAATGTAGATTAATCAAATAATTTCAAGCCTGGAAAGTAAAACTGCAAAACCAAAGAAAAGAAAATTTAAAATAAAATCAAATTCAAAGATCGAACAGTAGTTTTCTCAAAGCATTTCAAACCTGGAAATAAAAGCATGCAGTGACTTCAAGAAGCAAATTCAAGTTCAAAGGCAACACAAACGTCAAGTTGAAGTAGAACGCTTCCAGTTTCAAAGTGTAAAATCATCTCAAAACAAATCAAAGTTTCCAGTTGAAAACAATTCCAGTTCTCTACTTTCAAAAAACTAGACAAGGTGGGCAAACTTAAATTTTTAGACCAGTTTTCTTTTGAATCTTATGCCTGTGATGTAAATGTTGACGGATGTGAATTTATCTGTTGGTTTATATGAATGTATATATGTGTGTAAATGAATGTATGTCTGTGTATACCTATAGACCAACCTCTGTTAAACAACGGTTTCATTTAAAAACCTATTCAAAATCCAAAATCATCTTATTTAAAGGATTTTAGGGTTTGATTCTAAACAAAAATAATAATTATCGCCATGTAACAATAATTTTAAAAATAATTTCATGCATATTTATTCTGTATCTATTTTTAAAAATAGAAATAACAGAGATAGACAATTTTGTGTTAAAATTTAATTATCTTGAAATTAAGATTGGATAATATGATCATGTTCGTATTTCCAAATCATGAATTTAGGTAGTTAATTTAGGATTTTTAGGCTAATAGTCGTTTGGATTTTTAAAGTAGAACGGAAATCATATTTTCATCAATATCTGATCATCGACGATAATTCATGGGTAATGCCTTGTGTCGACGGTAGTATGGAGGTTGCCGAACACAGGAAAAATAATCAAGGTATGGTTTGATCATCGGGGTGGCGGTGAGGCGTCGATGTAGAGTTTTGGGTACCGATGGGTTCGACAGGGAAATCAAGGCGATTGTAGGGTCATGGGTGAACCGTAGTTGACCGAATCGGTGGGAATCGAAGCTGGAGAGGTTGAAGAATCTCCAGTTGGAATGGCGTGGTCGATGATTGTCGGAATCGTCGGCGTGGGGATGAATTTCCGATCGAATGTGGTTCCAGTATTTTGCTGTTCAACTCATTTTTGAATCACGGTGAATTTGGGGGTGTTGGTTGGTCGAGGTTAACGAGGAGATCATCAGCGACTTGTTGAGGGTCTTTGCGATGATCAGAGTCATTCCAATCGTTTGTGCACGTATATATGTATCACTGTGTATATGATTTGAAGATGGGTTTGAAGAAGAAGGAGTTCCTCAGGTTCGAACCCGAAGGTAATCATGAGATGACTTGAAGCAAGTGAAAAGAAAGGGAAACCCGAAGTGGAGCTCGGGTCGGGGTCGGGATATTTTCAATGTTTACTCGAGTGATTGTAATGGAAGTTTTGAAAATTTAAAACAAATCAAAATTTGATTTTTTGTTAACCCATTGTTTTTAAAAAATAATTGTTCTAAATAAGTTATGAGATTAGTAAAGGTTTTGTACAAATTATTTTAAATTTATCAAGGTTAAATATGTTTTAAATTTAATTAGTTTTCAAAGACAAAGAGCTAAGTTTTCTCAAAAGCAAATTTATTTAAACAAATTTTTGAAATAAGTTTTTGGAGAATTGATCTTAAAATTAAGGATATGTTTAAAAATTATTTAACTATATTAGGATGGTTATTTGAAATATGTTTAAGCGTTTCAACTAAAAAAAATTGATGATGTGTTTAAGTATGTGATTAAGATAAGTAGATTATCTTAAGTAAATTTAGGCCTTGGATAATCAAAAATTTAATTATTTAGTCAGCAATTAAAAGTTAATTGATTTATGTGATTTACTAAAGGACAATTAATTGAGGTGGTTAATTTATTTATGTGATAGATTTAAGGTTAATTAATTAGGATAATTAACTAGTAGATAATTAATTAAAGAGTTAATTAATTAATATGATAAATTAAGATTAATTTATTAATTAAAGATAATTACTTAATGAAAGTAATTAAAGGTCAATTACTTAATAATTAAAATTTATTAATTAAAATAATTAATAGAGGATAATTAATTTAATATGATAATTAATTAAGTAAAGGTAATTATAATTAAGGTTGATTAATTTCATTAATTAATATCAAACGATTTGTAAATAAATTAAATCTAGATTTGATAATTAATTCATGATTAATTAATTTAATTGGTAATTAAATTGAATTAATTTAGGATTAAACAATTAATTAATCTTGTTTATAAATGATTATTGAATGCTTGGATTACTTATGAATGTTTTCATTGTATAAAATGCCTTGAATTGATTGTTATCTCTCGACTGTAATATTCTGTTCTGTGAATTGAGCTGTGTGAAATTTATTTTAATTATTTATCTGTGATACATTTATCTGTGAATCTGTGAATGAGGATAAGCACTGTAGGATTATACCGCTTATTGATATTGTTGTGTTTGAATCTGTGATGATTGTTGTTGTTGCACTATTGTGTAAAACTCCTGGACTACACCATACATACGAAATATGGATTACACGAGGAAATTGGTTAAGTCATAGATTTTTGAAATGGTTTTAAAGGTTAAATTTTGAATCCAAACGATTTTGGAAATGGAATTGGGTTAAAAGTGAAAAGCTTTTGAAAAGGAGTTTTAAAGATAAAATCAATTTTGAATAACTTGATGAGGTTTTGAAATTTAAATAGTTTGATTTGAATTTAAATTCAAACTTTGAAATTAAATTCTACATTTGGAAATTATGGTTTAAAAAGGTTATATAAGTTATATCGGTTTTTAAACCATTTTAAAAGTGTTTTTTGGGAATTTGAATTTAATTCAAGTATTATACCTGAAGGGCTTTAACTTGTATAAATGTAATCGGATTTTTCCGAAATAAAAAAATATTTGTTTCAAATAATAATAGCTTTCACATAACAAAAGAAATTCCAGTTTGTGTTATAAAGATTTCAAATTTGAAAGTGATTTGTTTTGAAAGCTATGAATGAATCTTTGTGAAAAATGGTTGAACCTTGTTTTGAAATTGAAGAGGATTTTAAATGGTGTATCTTTTATATAGAGGATTGAAATGAGAATTGTTTTTGAAAGCTATGAATCTTTGGAAATAGTTTTGAAAGCTATAAATTGAGTCTTTGATTTAACAATAGGATGAGATAATCCAATATAAAAAGGAAATTGTTTTGAAATCTATGAATGAATCATTGTGAAAGATGGATGAACTTTGTGAAGTGAATCTTTTTATTTAAAGATTTGGAAATGGTAATTTGTTTAAAGCATCTGAAGAAAAGTTTTGGGTTATAAGTTGTGAATTAACTGAAGTCCCAATATCCATATGTTAAATATTGCACTCATTATACGGTTTAGCCGGGAGAGGACCTTGTGTCATATAACCCATTCTGAACAATGATACAACATTATGGATAGCATTTGAAGACCGGTTGTGAAGACCGAATATTTTCGAAAGCGAAATGATAACTCGTCGAATGTCTCTGCACCGACTGGTCCCCGATATAGAGATATCCATATGTGATGGGGAGTCCGGACGTGATTATGGATTATCCGGATTCGCAAGGGCTTCTTTTGAAGTGCCTTCGGTTTTGCTGGAACACGGAACAGACTTGTATGGATGTGTGTCTGACATAACACTTTGAGATGTAAAACCAGTTTCAATCAAATACATTTCTATTTGGTGGCGGGGAGTTTATTCTCTTTGCTTAATACCCTTCTCTGAGACGTACGAGCCCAGAGGTTATGTAGTTTATGGTTACTAGTGATACATTCCCAATTTGGTAATGTGGCATACGAAGTGCTGCTGATCATTTGTTGATCAAAGCATGGCTTTGTGAAAAGAACAGATTTATGGATGAGACTTCGTCGAGCCTCGCAACCCGAAAATGGTCAAAATAGGAATTTTGCGGCAAGGTTGCAGGGGTCGCGCCCCTAGGGTATGTCCATCTCTTTTGGATAAAAGGTGGTATCATGTTATGGAGCCCAGATATTTACCTATGTGCTTGCTGCATACTTATTGTTGTGTGGTTGTTGGTGTCTAGAGCTCGGATAAAGGTTGGTTACGACCGAGGATGGCATATCGTGAGGGTTACTTCCGAGAAGGGTTAACCCAGCCTTGTGTCGGTAGGGAACCGATTCGGTTCTTGGGGGCGTCCCTCCAAAGGCGTTCCATTTTTAAGGAAGTTACTTAGCCTGACCATTTGTTGGAAATCCAATCACTAATACGCGCCCTGTACGGTTTTAGTTGTAGAACCTACCATTTAATATAGTAGTCATAGTAGGCATACTACAATGGTACGTATGTTGGCTAAGATCAATATTATACTTTTGAAAAGTTTTCTACGCTATGCACTAATAATAATATCAAATGTTTTTCGCGTATCAAGCATTTTGGACGGTCAAAAGGATAAATCTCCTCCAAGTGTGCGCTTGCATTGTGTGTGTGGTAGGAGGCCTTATGGCAGTTTCATTTTCTAAAAAGCATTGCAATTTTACCCTTTTAAAATCTTTTGTTGTTTTTTTAAAGATAAAACTGTTTTTGTTTGCTCATGCCAATCCCATGACTGACCTGGAGTTTATTGTTCCTTCCTAAACTCTGGGTGCCTACAATTTTCCACATGGGCAGTCTAGAGTTGGGTTTTTCAAATAATCAAATAGTAGGTATAGATTCGATATCCTTCGAAGCCTTTGGATTCGGGGATCGCATTTGCTACACTTCAGCATTCATGGCTGGCCTTTCTTAGTACAACATGATAGGGGGCTCGAGCTATTTCTAGATTGGTGCTTTGGAGATGGAGATTGCTAATATTGGAGTTCCTTCTTTGGAGTTCTATTTTATGTTATCTCTTTCCGCTGCTGCATATTGTGTTTGATATTTGTATCATTATCTCAATTGTATCATTATTGTATCGGATATTTTATATCAAAGATATTTTTCATTTTCTTCTGCTATGTTGTTATACTTAATGTGTTATAAGCTCCGACACGAATCAGATTTCAATGGTTGAATCTGCGGCATTCGAGTACAAGTGAAGTACGGGTGTCGATTTTCGAACGCTGAAATTTGGGTCATGACATAAGTTCTTGTTATTCAAGTATTTCATTCAAGTAATTAGGAGATTATTAATTAATAGAACATAAAATTTTAAATACCGGGTTCATTTCAAATTATTTGAAATAAGTACGTATACTTATATCTTTTATATATCAAATCATACTTTTGGAGTTTAAACCAAAATTCGTTTATTAAAACAATTTCGTAGCAATGCCTCTTATAAGTCCCCTAATTTTGAGACTCAAAAATGAACATTGATGATGCTACACAGTCATCACCTAAATTATTTTCCAGCAACATAAGAGGGTAGTATAGAATTCATTCCTTTTAAAATTTATTTGAAAATAATTTGTATCTTATAAACTTTTAAACAATACTGATAGTATTTTTCAAACCTTGAAAATCTTTTCCAGTGCATCAGAATTTTAAATTTCTCAAATTCTCAATTTTATGTTCATTTTACTTGCAAATTTAGAATATTGACTAATTAAACAATAAACGATGATGACCAATATTATCATTTCTTACAAATAATTCATATGATTATCTAACTTTCATTAAACTATTCTTTTTTACATAAAATATAATCTTATGTAATTATTTCATTTACCAAATTTGAAAAATAATATTCTGTTGGTTTGCTTTGTTCAAGTGTTTTGGAATCCCTATCGTCATAGTGGTGTCCTACGTACCAATATGAACCAAAAATTCAAACTTTACAATTCAAACAACACAATATAAAACACTTTATACAACACTAACAAATATGCTCTCTCATATATGCATACTCAAATAGACTCATTCTAGGGTATTACTACCCTGTCTCTATTGATTCAAACCCCCATAAAGCTAAGGTTATCGCTAAAATGAAGCTCTGATACCAACTGAGATGATCCACATTTTGGAAGGTTTAATTCGACAATAATCCACATATCCAACTTAAACAATCTGGAACGTAGATAATCATTGGGTTTAATTAAGAAAAATAAGAAAAGAATAAGAAAACAAACACAGAATCTTACAGCGGAACGATAAAATATAATAATCAAATAAACAGTTAATGAAGCTATTTACTTTACATTTGATTATAATGCATACGACATTTATCAAAGTTATACATATACAATAGAACAAAATATAACGTGGAAAAACAACATTATGATAGGAATAATAATAGTAATAGTATAGCAAATCTTCGTGTTTGTTCTCCAGAATAATCTTCAATGCAGTGAATAACTCACGGCTGACCCGAGCGTAATTAAAAGACAAAACACTCGAGTCAGGACTAAAATATTCTTATGTGAGTCAAATCGATGTCCCGTATAACATGAGTGCCATGGCATCAGAGATGTTTGCGGGGTTTCACATCTCCTATCCAGCGTATAACGTGTGTGCAAAACTTAAGAGATGTTATAGGATTTTCCATCTCTTAAGGATCCGTCAAAATATTTATATGTAGTACAATACACAACATATATAATGTCTGATAAGTAAAATAAATATTTTTCTTAGCATTAAAGCTTTGCATTAATCCCCTTCAATGCATTTTTAAGCATTGTCATACAGTTTGCATTTGACACCATCAGTAGTATGTCGGTAGTCAGTGATGCGCCGTGATACAACAAAACTAAACTAAAATCATAGGGATCTCGTATATGGATAAAAGTGGGACAAGGCACGTGACTCAATGCCTAAGGTAGGATACTATCAGTTTACCTTTCTCGACTGGTGGTAACGCATCATAGCCATGTTCACCCATCACGTCCAATACTTCCAAAATCCTAGGGTGCGCACCAATCAATCACAATGTAAATGATGGTATTAGAAGAAGTGCGTCCGCTGGAGATAGCTAGCCTCATTGACAGATACGACTCCGTTTTTAGTCATTTCAAATTGATATAAGTGTCAGACCAATCCATCATCATTCAATTTCTACAAATCCAGTAAAGGTACGCCAAATCCAACACTTCATTCTAGACTATCACTCCCCGTACATAGTTGTTAAAGTGGTTCCAATATTGACAAAGAGTATGCCAATAAGAGGCCTTGGTCTCTTTAACAATCAAACGTCGTTTTACACACCAGTTGGTACTTTTACATTTCAAAAACAATTTGTACTTAATATCAAAGTAGCATATTTGCTTCAAAATCAAATTCATTTCGAAACCATCATATTTGCTCAAAATATACTATTTCAATTCAAAGTCATTTTCGCCTTAGTATCTCAATTCCAATTCAACATTGCTTCGAATTTCAATTTGGGTTATAACTTTAATTTATACGAATTCGTATTTAAATTCATGATTTAAACATTAACCTTCTAGCCTTTGACCGGTTTGAATTTTTAAAAATAGTTTGGAATATAAATTGTTAAAAAATAGTTAAAATAGCTTGATATAAAATGATTTAAATATTTAAAATGTTCTATAAGGTCAAATAGTTTGGAAAATCAAAATACATTGAATATGTAAAAAGGTAGATTTAAATAGTTTCTATTAAAATAATTTATTTCAAAATAGTTTCAAAGTCAAACTGATTCAATTTCCAAATCTTCTCAATTCAAATAAATTCAGTTTCCATTTCCAATTATATTGATTCAATTCCAATTTCAATTCGAATCAACTTCCATTCGAGTTTTAAATTCAAATCAATTTCAATTACTTGAAATCCAGTTTGAATTAATTTCAGTTCAATTTTTGATTTTAAACCATTTCAATCTATATAAATTCGATTTCGATTTTCAAAATATTAATTAAAATCACCGAATTCAAATTAAACTTCAATCTTCGAATTAACACTCGAAACATAAAAAAAATTCATTTTTGAGTACAAACCTATGTATCCAATTAAATTACCTTTACTTGGAAATAATTCAAAGTTTGAATGATATTTCAATTCCTTTTAAAATAAATCAATTTTCGAAATTCAAATCATATTTCAATTATAGCTTCAAAATCTCAACTTTGATTATTTAAACAATTTCGATTACCAAATTAAAATTTTAACATTTCGAGCTGAAAAATAATCCGATTTCCCTTTTTTTACTCCTCTATATCAAATCTTTTAAATAATCTAAAATCAAAAATTTTAAAATCATTTAATTTAACCAATCCGATGTCCGTATTCAATTTTCTATCCTATGGCCAAGTGAATCAGTTATTTCAATTTAATTCAGGAATGGATATATATCATTTTAATCCAAAATAAATGTCATAGGTATATATCATTTCAACTCATTTCTTAATTTATTCGAAATAATTTAATTTATAGTTTTATATATTGTAAATAATTTACCAGGTGATACCAAAATATATATATAAAAATAAATAAACATCCGATCATTCAAATATCAATCAATATGCATCTATCAGAATCAATCATCCAAACAGTCAAAATAATTCATAACAATTTCATAGCTATTAATATCGGGTATTTTACTAGAAATTAAATTCTAATTTCAAATTTTACAGTCAACCCAAATTTTATCAATTAATTTAGATGTCCATTTAAATGTCAACTAAATTTTTCGAACAAAATTAATAAATTCAATTCACTTTACGATATAGATTTTACCAACTTAAAAATATATTAGTAAAACGTGAGCATATGAAACACTCACCTTGAGTTTTCAATTTTAAATCAAATCGAATGACGTTCAATTTATCCTAAAATTTTATTTAGCTCTAGTCAACTCCAAATCAGTCCCTGAACGTAGTACTTGTCGCCACGATTCTATTGTCGTTTGTTTCATCCAATCCTGACAAAGTATGGAAAAGATATACACTTATAGTGATTTCATAATTTATAATATAATCAATTTACATTTTCCTTTTTCATTTTTAAACCTACGCAAATCTGGCCGTTGGTTACAAGATGATGCAATCATGGCCGCATCCATCTTCTTCCTTCCATCGTGTATATGTAACGACCCAGAATTTTAAACAATTTAATTTGGAAATATTTAATTTATTTTAAATATTTGAATGATGGTTTAGATTGAATTTTCAATATAATTATGAATTTAACGATTTAATTATAGAATTTAATCTATTGAAAGTTGAATAAAAATTTGAATCTTCAATTTTAAGCCAATTTAAAAATATTTCAAAAGCTTGTAAAATTCATATTGATAATATTGAAGATAATCGAAGCTTCAGAATTGAATTTTAAAATGAATTTTTCAGTTTTGAAATTTGATCGTTCGAATCGAATTTAAAAATAGCCGTCCGAGGCACAGTCTCGGAATTCGACGAAACCAGCTCCATTGGGTCCGGAATATTGAATTATTCCCGGATTTCAAATTTTGAAATTTTTGGAGTTAATATGTGAGCACACGGCACATAAACGCGTTGAAGATTTTAAACGAATTTAAATTTAAATTTAAATATTTAAGTCAACACGCACACGTTCTCCCTCTTTCACGCCTAAATTCACGAAACTAAATCGTGTAGAACATACTGCGTTCAACTCTAAATACCTTCCTCTCCCCCCTTCTGTTTCATCCCTCTCTTCAGCTTCAATTCACGAAAAAAAAATGGAAACTAATGGCCGATAAAAATACAAACTCAAAACCGAAAGCCTCTAAACGTTTCATTTGAAATCAAAATTTATGGCCGTAGCCTCTTCAGTTCATTTAAAAAAAAAAGAATGAAATGGCCGAAGCCCTAGATTTAATCGCGCGCACGCGTAAGCACGGCGGCGGCGTGTGGATGCTCGCGCGAGGCATTGGAGGATGGGGGCGAGCTATTGGCGGCGGCGCTCGAGGCGCGACGCACGAGCTCGAGGCGTGGGGCTCTCAAGCAGTATCGCGATTCGAAGGCGCGGCAACATGGAGCTCGAAGTCGAGCAGAGGCGAACGAAGTGCTCGCGACAGTGACGGCGGCGACATCAGGCAGAGGCGCGCGATTCGAGGCAGTGGGCGGTCGCGCGTGCGCACGCGATGGAGGCCAATCTGCAGTGGAGGTAAAAAAAAAAAAAAAAAATTTTTTTTTTAGTTAATTAAAATTTTGAATTGCAGTATTAGGTTAATAAAATATATATATATATATATATATATATATATATATATATATATATATATATCTATAAAGTGAATAGCAAATTTATTACAACAAGTTTTATAAAATATTGAATTTTAAAGGAAAAATATATTATATATATATATATATAGGTTATTTATGTAAAGGAAGAATTAGTTAATCGAATTTATTTAAAAAGAAGATATGTTTAAAATTTAATTTATTTATTAAAACAAAATTATCAGTTAAATATAAATTTAGTTTCAAATGAAAAATATTTTTTTGTAAAAGAAATTTGCTAAGAATTCAAATCATTTGATAAAATAATTTATTAAAGGAATTCTAGTTTTTAAATTTAAAATTTTTGGTTAAAACAAATTTATTTAAAAAGATATTAATCTAAGGTAAAAGAATTTGTAGAAATAAAATTTTAAAGAAGAAGATTAGTTTAAATAAATTTATTAAACGAGAAATTAGTTTAAAAAAAATAAAACTATCAGTTAATTTAAACTATTAAAGGAGAAAACGGGTAAATTAAAATTTGTCAAATAAAAATTTAATTATTCGATTTATTCGAATATTAATTGAATTGTATAAAACATTTATACTAGGTATAAATCAAGAAATCGAGTCAAGATGGGAAAATGGATTGCTAATAAAAGCAAAGGTGAGAACTTCTCACTCAAAAGGTTATTTAAAATTTTAAATAGTTATATTTAAAATTTGTTGATTGATTGATTGATTGCTTGATTGTGATATTAGATATTTTAGGATATATCTATATATATAGCAATATATGTATATTGGCATATGTATATATTGCAGTTGATTGATTTCCCGCCTCGTATAGCGGATGAGACCCTATTGCGCCGTTAGTAAGCGGATAATATTTTATAAAATCCCATATACCGCGATATTCCACCTCGAAGTGGAATGGGTATTGTGCTAACTCTTTGGATGCAGGGAAACAGGTTGGAGGGATCCAACTGGACCCCTCACAAATATTTATTTGTTTATAAATATTTTTAATGATTGTGAATATCATATCGATATATGATATTTGTGTAGTGATTGACCAATTGATGCTGTGGCATCATCGGATTCGTTTTTAAAGTTAAAAATAACGATTTTTGATTTTAAAGGGATTTTTAAATCGATTGTTCAAGTTTATGTTTTATTTAAATTTTGAATTTATTCATTTTAAATAAATTTAAAATTTCAATTTTTCGAGTTATAGAATTTAAGATTTTTGTGAAATGGAAGCGAAATGTGAATCTTGAAATAGTTAGCAAATTTATAGAATTGATACTTATAAATTTAAAAATATTGGAATTATAAAACGAGTTTTTATAAGTGTTATAAAGTGAAATATAAATGGTTGTTATAAGTAAATGAAAATTTATAAATTTATAAATTGTGAGATTAGAAAATGAATAGATTTTATAAAATAAAAGATTTATAAGAAATTATCTTATGAATCGGAATTTGGTATCAAAGTGAAATATAAAGGGGATTTGTAAATAAATTGGTTTTTATAAATAGAAGTTATAAAATTATAAATGGGATTTATAAACGCTGTTTTATAAATCCGAAATCAAATTGAATTTGATAAGTTGGGAATAGGAAATTTATAAAGAAAACTTATAAGTAATAAGATTCAAGATTTATGAAGTTCAAAGGAACAATTTGGGTAAATAATTTATATTATAAGTATTCAACTTATAATATAGCTTTTGGTATATGTAAATGGTTTATAAAATTGAATTGGATTGATAAAGGAAATTTATAAATCGGAGCTTATTGTTTTCCTTCCTAAACTCTGGGTGCCCACCAATTTCCACACGGGCAGTTAAGAGTTAGGTTTATCAGGATATTCTGAATATTCAGGAGTTGCTGGAGGCAAGCTGGATAGCATGGCGTATTATTTATATAGTATTTCTTTTTCCGCTGCACTGTTTATTGTTGTTGTTGTATACTCTGATGATTTGATGTAATGTAATATAATGTGATGTAATAACTGATATAGTTCTTTATTTAAAGATTATTCATTTATTATTATATGTTGTTCCGCTGCGAATTGTGAGATTCTGATGTTGTTCTGTTGTTTCCTTTCTTTCCCGTTCTATTTTAAAATTCTCTATTTTTTTTCTCCTTTCCTTCTATTTTAAAATTTTCTATCTTCTTTTCCCTCTATCTTCTTCTCTTCTTTTCTTCCCTTTTCTTTTCTTAAATTCTTTCTAAAACCCTAATGGTTCGGTTTTTCGGCAACGAAAAATCGCTTCCGTTACATTTGGCATCAGAGCTTATGGTTAAGCGACAACCATGGTTCTGTTGGGTATTACTCGTTAGAGATAGAGTCAGCAGTACTCTAGAATGAGTTTGAGTGTAATAATAGATATGAGCGCGTATTTGTTAGTGAATATAAAATTGATTTATATAATGAAATAATTTTGTCCAAAACTATTTTTGAATAGAAAAGAAATAATTTTCTATAAATTATTATAGTATATGGTTGCATGATTGTTAAGAAGTGATAATATAGAATTATTATCATTAGTATATGGAATTGAATAAAATAAATTGAATTCAAGTAAACTAACTTGATAAATTATTAATTCATGGACTAATGAATTGGAATTTGAATTGGTTAAATTAAAAGTTTAGTCGTAAGCTAAATTTGAAGATAAATTTGAATTTGTATAAAATTCAAGTAAGTAAAAGAAATAAATTGAAATTCCCTTTGTTGGTAATTAAGTAAATTTGAGATAAATTGAATATTGAAATGAATTAGTGAATAAAACTAATTCAATATAGTAATGTGAATTACTAAATAAAAGTTAATCGTTAGAATTCAATATTAGAATTGAGAATTGAATTCGAATGAAATCTAGAATTGAAAATTGAATTCAAATGAAATTGAAACGTAGAATTGAATAAAAATGAATATATAACTTCAATAGTGAAGCAAAAACGTATAAGAAGCGTATATTGGAAATTTTGTAATAAATTGCAAAATAGTTTGAATATTGGATATTATGGATGCTACTACTAGCAGGTTATACAGGTTATACAGGTATATAAAGAAATTGAGATTTTGATTTCAAAGATAAAATTGAATTGCTCGACAAAAAGGTACGTATTTCAATTTTAGTATGAGATTTGATGACTTTCTTCTCTAGCCACTTGGCTTTTCTCTTTTCTTTTTGATTCTGAGGGGCCGTGGTGCCATTTTGTAGTCGTACCGATCGAGCCGCGCAAAGGAAACGCTGGCGAAATTTTTCGAAAATTTAGGGTGTTAGAAAAATTTTGAGAAAAATTTGAAAGTTTGAAATTTGAATTTGAATTTAAACTTGAATGGTTAGGAAAACAATATTGTTTGGAACCTATAATTGAAGTTGGAAATCTAGTTGGAAAGATAGTGAATCTCTAGTAAAAAGATTTAGGTTGGTAAGTTGATAAAATTATTTGAATTGTGAAAAATAATAATTGGGATAAGGGCATTCTTCTTAACTTGTAATTTCGGGACGAAATTCTTTTAAGAGGGAAAGATTGTAACGACCCAGAATTTTAAACAATTTAATTTGGAAATATTTAATTTATTTTAAATATTTGAATGATGGTTTAGATTGAATTTTCAATATAATTATGAATTTAACGATTTAATTATAGAATTTAATCTATTGAAAGTTGAATAAAAATTTGAATCTTCAATTTTAAGCCAATTTAAAAATATTTCAAAAGCTTGTAAAATTCATATTGATAATATTGAAGATAATCGAAGCTTCAGAATTGAATTTTAAAATGAATTTTTCAGTTTTGAAATTTGATCGTTCGAATCGAATTTAAAAATAGCCGTCCGAGGCACAGTCTCGGAATTCGACGAAACCAGTTCCATTGGGTCCGGAATATTGAATTATTCCCGGATTTCAAATTTCGAAATTTTTGGAGTTAATATGTGAGCACACGGCACATAAACGCGTTGAAGATTTTAAACGAATTTAAATTTAAATTTAAATATTTAAGTCAACACGCACACGTTCTCCCTCTTTCACGCCTAAATTCACGAAACTAAATCGTGTAGAACATACTGCGTTCAACTCTAAATACCTTCCTCTCCCCCCTTCTGTTTCATCCCTCTCTTCAGCTTCAATTCACGAAAAAAAAAATGGAAACTAATGGCCGATAAAAATACAAACTCAAAACCGAAAGCCTCTAAACGTTTCATTTGAAATCAAAATTTATGGCCGTAGCCTCTTCAGTTCATTTAAAAAAAAAAAAGAATGAAACGGCCGAAGCCCTAGATTTAATCGCGCGCACGCGTAAGCACGGCGGCGGCGTGTGGATGCTCGCGCGAGGCATTGGAGGATGGGGGCGAGCTATTGGCGGCGGCGCTCGAGGCGCGACGCACGAGCTCGAGGCGTGGGGCTCTCAAGCAGTATCGCGATTCGAAGGCGCGGCAACATGGAGCTCGAAGTCGAGCAGAGGCGAACGAAGTGCTCGCGACAGTGACGGCGGCGACATCAGGCAGAGGCGCGCGATTCGAGGCAGTGGGCGGTCGCGCGTGCGCACGCGATGGAGGCCAATCTGCAGTGGAGGTAAAAAAAAAAAAAAAAATTTTTTTTTTTAGTTAATTAAAATTTTGAATTGCAGTATTAGGTTAATAAAAATATATATATATATATATATATATATATATATATATATATATATATATATATAAAGTGAATAGCAAATTTATTACAGCAAGTTTTATAAAATATTGAATTTTAAAGGAAAAATATATTATATATATATATAGGTTATTTATGTAAAGGAAGAATTAGTTAATCGAATTTATTTAAAAAGAAGATATGTTTAAAATTTAATTTATTTATTAAAACAAAATTATCAGTTAAATATAAATTTAGTTTCAAATGAAAAATATTTTTTTGTAAAAGAAATTTGCTAAGAATTCAAATCATTTGATAAAATAATTTATTAAAGGAATTCTAGTTTTTAAATTTAAAATTTTTGGTTAAAACAAATTTATTTAAAAAGATATTAATCTAAGGTAAAAGAATTTGTAGAAATAAAATTTTAAAGAAGAAGATTAGTTTAAATAAATTTATTAAACGAGAAATTAGTTTAAAAAAAATAAAACTATCAGTTAATTTAAACTATTAAAGGAGAAAACGGGTAAATTAAAATTTGTCAAATAAAAATTTAATTATTCGATTTATTTGAATATTAATTGAATTGTATAAAACATTTATACTAGGTATAAATCAAGAAATCGAGTCAAGATGGGAAAATGGATTGCTAATAAAAGCAAAGGTGAGAACTTCTCACTCAAAAGGTTATTTAAAATTTTAAATAGTTATATTTAAAATTTGTTGATTGATTGATTGATTGCCTGATTGTGATATTAGATATTTTAGGATATACCTATATATATAGCAATATATGTATATTGGCATATGTATATATTGCAGTTGATTGATTTCCCACCTCGTATAGCGGATGAGACCCTATTGCGCCGTTAGTAAGCGGATAATATTTTATAAAATCCCATATACCGCGATATTCCACCTCGAAGTGGAATGGGTATTGTGCTAACTCTTTGGATGCAGGGAAACAGGTTGGAGGGATCCAACTGGACCCCTCACAAATATTTATTTGTTTATAAATATTTTTAATGATTGTGAATATCATATCGATATATGATATTTGTGTAGTGATTGACCAATTGATGCTGTGGCATCATCGGATTCGTTTTTAAAGTTAAAAATAACGATTTTTGATTTTAAAGGGATTTTTAAATCGATTGTTCAAGTTTATGTTTTATTTAAATTTTGAATTTATTCATTTTAAATAAATTTAAAATTTCAATTTTTCGAGTTATAGAATTTAAGATTTTTGTGAAATGGAAGCGAAATGTGAATCTTGAAATAGTTAGCAAATTTATAGAATTGATACTTATAAATTTAAAAATATTGGAATTATAAAACGAGTTTTTATAAGTGTTATAAAGTGAAATATAAATGGTTGTTATAAGTAAATGAAAATTTATAAATTTATAAATTGTGAGATTAGAAAATGAATAGATTTTATAAAATAAAAGATTTATAAGAAATTATCTTATGAATCGGAATTTGGTATCAAAGTGAAATATAAAGGGAATTTGTAAATAAATTAGTTTTTATAAATAGAAGTTATAAAATTATAAATGGGATTTATAAACGCTGTTTTATAAATCCGAAATCAAATTGAATTTGATAAGTTGGGAATAGGAAATTTATAAAGAAAACTTATAAGTAATAAGATTCAAGATTTATGAAGTTCAAAGGAACAATTTGGGTAAATAATTTATATTATAAGTATTCAACTTATAATATAGCTTTTGGTATATGTAAATGGTTTATAAAATTGAATTGGATTGATAAAGGAAATTTATAAATCGGAGTTTATTGTTTTCCTTCCTAAACTCTGGGTGCCCACCAATTTCCACACGGGCAGTTAAGAGTTAGGTTTATCAGGATACTCTGAATATTCAGGAGTTGCTGGAGGCAAGCTGGATAGCATGGCGTATTATTTATATAGTATTTCTTTTTCCGCTGCACTGTTTATTGTTGTTGTTGTACACTCTGATGATTTGATGTAATGTAATATAATGTGATGTAATAACTGATATAGTTCTTTATTTAAAGATTATTCATTTATTATTATATGTTGTTCCGCTGCGAATTGTGAGATTCTGATGTTGTTCTGTTGTTTCCTTTCTTTCCCGTTCTATTTTAAAATTCTCTATTTTTTTTCTCCTTTCCTTCTATTTTAAAATTTTCTATCTTCTTTTCCCTCTATCTTCTTCTCTTCTTTTCTTCCCTTTTCTTTTCTTAAATTCTTTCTAAAACCCTAATGGTTCGGTTTTTCGGCAACGAAAAATCGCTTCCGTTACAGTATAGGAGCAATTCGAACCCATTAACATCTCTACATACGAATGTCTCGACAACCACATGCGACCAGAGCTTGATTGGAGAGCATCACGGTGACGCCACGAACATCGCGCACCCATGCCTAAAGCCATGCAAAGCTCGGCATCTCCAGCTCCTCGCAAAATGCGAATGAACGGCAGCGCTAAGAGGCTTGATTTTGGCCTCCACATCTAACTGTAAGCGATCTCCACCATTCACATAGTAAAGCTCACTGCCCTCTACGACTTCCATATTGACGCCTCGGCTAAATATTGCTTCGATGAGGAGATTGGAGGGGATGAAGGTTGGAATGTTTCGACCATTGGAAAAAAGATGGAGGCGCTAGGGTTTACTGTGAGGATATACGCGTATGCATACGTATAGCTACAATATTTTAATATTACTTCGACTATTCACGCAAAATTTGGACAAATTCCAATCGAGGAATGCTGCCAGGCGTTTACTATGTTTTACCCCTATTTCAAGCACAACGGAATATGTTTAGAGGCCTAATTCGATCATATGTGGCAAATAATTTTTCGAATCGAATTAACGTATTAGATTTTCAATGTTAATTTCAACGCGTTTCAATCCCATATGACCAAATGATAACATCAAATGCTATGAAATTTGAAATCCTATAATAGTTCACTGTTACAGATCCGATAAATCTAGTTTGGTAGAAATCCGAGATAATTGTGAGGCCCCACCTCTATACCCACGCTAGCCAAGAACACTACGGTGTAATGTTGTCAACTAGCGCGGAGAATAAGGCTGTTGAGGAGCGGCCATCCCTAGTTAGGCCTTACACTAGTACGGGTTATCTCGATAGGAGTGGTATACATACATACATACATACATACATACATATATATATATATATATATTCTTACATTTTTAATCTCTGATTTATTTACTCCCATCGACATACCCCAATTCCAGTATAAAACGAACTACGGTGGTTCATAATAGTTTAGGACAGTAAATATAATAATAACACAGATAATATAAATGCGGAACATAGATAAAACGAATAGTCACATATATACAATAACTGATGTCAGTTACAATACATGTGATACAATACATATGATACAACTACAACTGTCGACTCTGGAAGTTACATATACAAGTACATTATCGTAAATAATATACATGAATATACAACATCCTATACTAAGACAACGACTACTCCAAAAAGTATGAAAAGACTTCATAGCTCTAGCAGCAACCCAAAGCAGGATATCTACAACCTGTAATAACTCGGTCTGACCCGAGTATTAAATTCAAAAGAAAATAATACACTGGTCAGTCTAATTCAAACTCAGTTATTAGTGCACAACAGTAATAATAATTAAGAACAAATAGATGACAGTCCCAATAAATCTCGTCTATTCGATCCTTAAATAAAGAAATCGGATAACATGAATATAACACGTAACAGTGTTAAATAATAAATCAGCAGATTCAAATCATTAACAAAGATAAGTGAAAAGAATATCAATGAAGATAATTTGGAAACATCAAAATTGCCTAATCGGCAATTAACAACAAAATCATCAAATTAAACCAATCAAAATACAATTTAAATCATATTGAATTGAATAAATGAAACAGTTTAAACAATTGAAATATCAATTAAAATGCCAATTCGAGTAGGGCTGCAGTACATGCACGCGTGCACTGCCTTGCCACTATAGTATCTGAAATACGAAAAAGATCAATAAATCAGAACAAAGTAGAATATCAATAAAAACAATACCATGTGGCTGTAGTACACGCTTGAGTGCACTGCCTTGCCACTATAGTGATGATGTACACAAAAGCTCAATGGTACCGTTTGGCTACAGTACACGCTTGCGTGCACTGCCTTGCCACTACAGTGATGGTGTACACAAACGGACACAAGATCAAACCTGAATTCCGAATTCAACTCAAGTGTAATTAGAAAAAAAATCCAATGTACAAGCACAAAGGACACAGGAGCAACTAGTATGTTTATGCAATAAAGACCAGACCACTATGCAAGGCTCAACACATATAAGTAAGAATATGAATGCAAATAATACATGGCTGTGAAGCATGCAAAACTCAAGCTACAGGTACAAACCAGCTCAGTATATAAAGGAATAGCAACAAGGCACAGAGGCAAGCCAATGATACATATACAAGATTCAAAACAGTATAACCCAAATCAGTTTACAATGACTCAGATAGGAACTGCCACAACAGGAAGTAACACTCAAGAGGAAGGCTTTACTGTCTTGAATCGAGTGCATAATGGCCGAAGCCATAGAGTAGCAATGTGAAGGAACCAGACTTTAAGATACTATCTCGAAGAATGATTCCAGAGACTATAAAGAAGCCAAGTACATGAAGACTTCATCAAGTATATTTTCCAGATGCAAGCATACATATATGCAACAAATCAAGTGTCATTAGAAAAACAATTCCAAATGTATATCAGATCAGTGATAGATATGGAAGCAAATGCAACATGGTATCAAACAGTAAATCAAAACCGAAGCACAGTGAAATAAGAATCACAACAAACATATATACGCACTTACATATCTGTACATATATATATGGTGATTAAATGGACGAACTTAGCAATAACCCAATGCGCCAAGCCCATAAAAGTCAAAACCAAAACAAGCTTCAAAATTTCAGAACGAAATAACATGCTCACATGAACATGATCAAATTAAACCAGATCAAGTCAACACAATCAAATATACACATGAACACTTGATTCATCACTCAGACATGAATGAATGGAGTAAAGGCATCAGTCGACAATGAAAACATCTAAAATATTTTCACAAATCGAATTTACAGATTTCAATCCATAATCAGAAATCACCCCAAGTATTAAAACAATTCATACGGCCGAGATAATAAAATGATGAAGTCAATGATCATATACGAACGCATATGCACGAGTTCAATTCTTATATAATTAGTAACATCATCAGCAACTAAAATTAATCAAA
Organism: Allium cepa; assembly: GCA_030765085.1. NCBI lineage: Eukaryota > Viridiplantae > Streptophyta > Magnoliopsida > Asparagales > Amaryllidaceae > Allium > Allium cepa. Next base: position 374,957,747 of record CM060942.1, on the reverse strand, counting down.
CATCGAATTAAAAGTACTCGGAAAATTCAAGAAATTCCAGACGAACAAAAACCAAACAGTGTCGTGATAATCAAACTATCGAAACAAGAAATCAAACTAAGTCAGATATCAATACCGAGCCAAAAATCAACAATATTGAAACAAAAATCGAACGACTGAAGAACGAAATAGATGTGAGTGTTACTCACCTTTGTTGAAGAGCACGAATTGGATTTGAAGCCGTGGCCTCCCGAAGACGAGCGAAATCGAATCGAAACCCTAATTTGGCATGAAGGAGAAGGAGCAAACGAACGTGGCCGCCATTATTTTCGTTTTCTTTATTTTGGGTTATGAAAGAATAAGGGGAACGGGTCAAAGTAATAAAGATAGAGGAAAGGGGGACGGGTTATTTGCTTTGCAAATTTTCACGGCCACAATTAAAACGTGGGCCACTATTTTAATTTCAAAGCGCACAATTCCTTCTAACAATTTATAAAAGAATTTTAACTCAATTTTAAAAATCAAAACCTCAAATAGCAATTAGCAACAATATTAATCGTTTAATGTCGATTACCAATTGATGCGAAATACCGGGTTGTTACAGACTCTCCTCCTTAAAGAAATTGCGTCCTCGCAATCATAAGGAATAAATGAACAAATGGTAACAACCATAAAGAACATCATCACAAGATGAAGAAATTTGAAATAGGAAGTTCACCATAAAGAGCTTGAAAGAACATCATCACAAGCCTGAGCGTGTTTGCTCGATGAATTCTCAGGATTCCTAAGTGCATTCCTTAGGATTTGAGAACCTTTGAACTTCCTAAGTGCCATTATTTTCGTTTTCTTTATTTTGGGTTACGAAAGAATAAGGGGAACGGGTCAAAGTAATAAAGATAGAGGAAAGGGGGACGGGTTATTTGCTTTGCAAATTTTCACGGCCACAATTAAAACATGGGCCACTATTTTAATTTCAAAGCCCACAATTCCTTTTAACAATTTATAAAAGAATTTTAACTCAATTTTAAAAATCAAAACCTCAATTAGCAATTAGCAACAATATTAATCGTTTAATGTCGATTACCAATTGATGCGAAATACCGGGTTGTTATAGACTCCCCTCCTTAAAGAAATTGCGTCCTTGCAATCATAAGGAATAAATGAACAAATGGTAACAACCATAAAGAACATCATCACAAGATGAAGAAATTTGAAATAGGAAGTTCACCATAAAGAGTTTGAAAGAACATCATCACAAGCCTGAGCGTGTTTGCTCGATGAATTCTCAGGATTCCTAAGTGCAATCCTTAGGATTTGAGAACCATTGAACTTCCATAAGAAAAACTTCTTTATTTCGAAGGTGCTACACCCCCGAAGCAATGATGTGAATAGAATGTTGCTCAAAAGTCAAATAAGCAAAATTTCCATTCCTTCAATAACACTGGGCTCAAGAATAAAAATCGGAAATCCCTAAGGCATTTCCGTAATTGGAAGCGTGGAAAACGTCATGAATAGCAAAAAATTGAGCCGGCACAGCGGCGTAGTACAATATAAACACCAAAGAAATCTTTTAATTTCATAAAAGAAATTCACAAATTCTCTACAAAATTTAATTATCAAATAGATAATCAGAATACAGAAATCACAAAACAGCAATATCTAATCATCGATCCGATAATTAGAAGACAGCAAAATCTAATTATCAACAAAGATAATTAGAAAACAAAAATCACAAGTTGCAAAATTGCAAATATCTAATTACCAAAAAACGATAATTAGAAATCTCAAATCAACAAATATCCAATTATCAAATATGATTTTAATTATCACAAATGATAATCAAATCTTAAATCACAACTATTTAATTATCACAAATGATAATCAAATCTCAATTCAACAAATATTTAATTATGAAAAATGATAATTAAATCTCAAATATCTAATTATCACAAGCGTTAATCAGAAACAACAAATATCTGATTATCAAAAACGATAAATCAGAAATCACAAACATCCGATTATAAAAAACGAAAATCAAAAATCACAAATATCCGATTATAAAAAACGATAATCAGAAATCATAAATATCCGATTATCGAAAAACAATAATCAGAAACAACAAATATTCGATTATCAAAAACGATAATCAAAATCAACAAATATCCGATTATCAAAAACGATAATCAAAAATCACAAATATCCGATTATCAAAAACGATAATCAGAAATCACAAATATCCGATTATCAAAAACGATAATCAGAAAATTACAAATATTTCAATTAACGAGTCCGGAATTAACCGAAATAGCAAACGCACATGTCCCATAACCACGAGTTTTACTAAATCGTTTAATTCTCTTCATCATTTCCTTGAAAGTGCAAAATTGTGTATTCCAAAAATAATATTTCACATTCTCAAACGGACAAGTCCGGAATTAAACGAATCAGTGAAAGAAAGGGGTCATAGTCCTCGATTTTGCTGAAACGTTTAAATCGCTTCCTCATTCTTTTGAAAACGTAAACTGAAAAATTTTTGAAAACAATTTTCATTTTGAATTTTTTTTTAAAACACGTGATTAAAACAGCAACATCAATAGCAACTTTGACAAGGAAATTGCACTTCTCAAAATACCGTAAAAACGGACAACAAAATAAGCATCGCGAGATAACAGCTTGAAAATCCATTTTAAAATTGACGGTTACTGAAGTCAAAGCGACAGTAATTTTTATACGTCAAAATCTCATCAAAATAATTGGCATTAAAATATAATACCAATGAATTTTCATTGATCAAAAATGTCAAAAGAATCTTCTCAAAGATAGAAAGGGGTATCATACCCTAAACTTGTATTCACAACAAGTCAATGACACACGAATTCACCAATGCACAAAAATTGATAAAACTTATCAATAGAAATCACGAAAATTGGTGAAGCGCAAATTCTAGAAATCTTCACAAGAAATCCAGAAAACACAAATACTAGAAATCTGCACAAGATATCCAGAAAACACAAAGAGGGGAGGCCTATCACAAAACGGGAGTATGAAAACTCACCACACCGGTATCACAAGACGAGACGCTATCTCATGCTGGCTAACCATTAAATTTTGACAAACGAATGGTCCGAAGACCGTGAGGCGCTACCCCACATATGTGAGTCGCAACATCACACAAACGGGGTTTAGTCTCCTTCGTACACAAAGAGACATCGCACAATCTCTAGTCTAAATCATAAAAAGGGGAAGGCCTAACACAAAATAGGAGCATGAAAACTCACCAACCGGTATCACAAGACGAGACGCTATCTCATGGTGGCCAACGATTAAACTTTGGCACACGAATGGTCCGAAGACCGTGGGGCGCTACCCCATATATGTGATGGTGAAAAATCACACAAATGCGATGGCGAAACATCACAAGAGCGGGGTCTAGTCTCCCTCGCAGACAAAGAGACATCACACAGTTGCTAGTCTAAATCACAAAAATGATCGTCATGATCATCAAGAAGTGTCAATTACACTAAGTTAGTAAATATAAAAGTTTAGCTTCATGTCCTATAACCACTAGCTTAACTCAAATATTTACGAACAAACTGTAGATCTTCACTAGAAAATTGTCACAAGAGTTTTCAATCGAACAAGTCCAAGAGTTAACTGATGAAGAAAACGCAAGCGTTTCATACCACTTGTTTTACTAAGCCGTTTAATTCAATTTCTCATACTAGTGAGGTAAAGGTTTGTATATACTAATAGATTGGAAAAAAGTTTAGGAAAAGAGCTTTGTAGTAAAATAGTTTTGAAATCGTTTGGAGAAAAGGGTTTTGATATTTACTACTAGTATAGAAAACCTTCATAATTTCAAAAAGCATAAAAGTGATTGTAGAAATAATCAATCACAATAATTCACATACGAAGATGTGTCAATGAAATCGATACCGAATCCTTCAAAAAGTATGTTCAAAAAAATCCCGTGGAAAATGTTGAGACGACCCGACTTTTTCTCCACAAAAAGTCGTATCATCCTTAAGAAAGAAAGGGATAGAAAAGAGAAAGGAAAGAAGAGAAAGAAGAAACAACACAAGAATCTCAACAGCGGAACGAATAAATTATATTAATAACATAAGTATTACATAGTATACATCAATTATCAGAGTTATACAGACAATACATCACATACTAGACAGTTATAAACACCTATCTAGTTATTACAACTCAATACGTTACAGATAAATACTCAGAGATACCATCACAACGGAATACTATATAACTATACGCAGAAGCCTCCTCCTCCATAGCTCCTCCACAATCCGTCAAAGCTAATCTGAATCCTAACCAGAATTCCCTTGGCTACTCGTAAAAATTTGAGTACCCAAGAGTTAAAGAAAAACAGAAATAACTCCGGGTCAGACATGGGTCTGGTGTGAGTAACAGGTTAAAGTTGCTTAACTTTGAAAAACCTTTGAAAAGAAAAGGTATCACGTAAGATTTCCCACACATAAACATGGAAAAAAATTTACCTTACGCTAACCAAAACATTTGATAGGAAACCCGATGATATTATAATAGTGTCTAGGATTTTCAAGTAAATAAGAAATAGCCGAAATTGTTACATTCATTAAATTCCAGCTAATAGCCACAAAAGTGGGTGATACAATCAAAACCGTTGGCACTTATTGGATTTTGGATTCCATCAATGCTGGGCTACTGGGGTACCGCCCGTCACAGTACGTGGCCTAGATCACCGTACCAAGGAGTACGCCTGCTCCCCTGCAACACAAAGCCGGACCCATTCTTTACTGAACAGTTCCAAACAAGACCACCCGCAGTTGTGATCAGTAACCGCACCACTAAGCCGAAAATAAAGGGACATCTAGACAGGGGTAAATCTTGCTCTCAAGTGAGGGCTACCCATGAAGCTTTGCTACACCTCCCCTGTTTTAGCCATTCCCGGTTGATGAGGCTTGAGGCACGATTACCTTTATAGGATACCACTTAGAATGCTCATCGTCAATCTGACTATGTTCTGAAAGCATTCAATCCACACAAGTTCGTTCCGGGTTCGAACGAAACCGAAGGCACTATCTCGTTACACTCGTTTTGGACTCACCCTCAGAGTTAACGACGATAACCCTTGCACTCCAAATCACCATCACGAATCTATAAGTACTATTCCGTTAACTTATTACGGAATCACCCACAGAGTTATAATGACTATAGCCCTTACACCTCGAGTCTTCACAAAGCTCCATTTTGATTCACGAACTAACGTTAATTTGGATCGATGTGGTTTTCGGATATCCAAATATGGAAACCCGATCCTGGTCTCATCGAAATCCAAAGCTTGTCTTTTAAGGCCAAGTTGTTTTAGAGCTTAAAACAATTCATTTCATTATCTATATACACACAGATAGATAATTCACAACACAATAGATAATCAACATTGTCATTACCAACAGATAGTTCATATCACAATCAGATAATCCATATTATCATCCAAAAACAACCAATACATCCATATCAATAATCATTACTCATCTCATACTGAGATTACAAACCATACAGGAAACCAATATCATTGCATCAAACATAAGCAATGACCTAATGATCACACCATTTATAATTAATTTAAAATGAATTAAATTAATTACTTAATCTCTAATTAATTTAAAATGAATTAAATTAATTACTTTATCATAAATCCTGCTTATTTTAATCATTAATTGATTGCAAATTAATTAATAAATCATTGTCTCATTATTCCTTTCAATTAATCATTACTGATTAACCAACTCTAATTACAATAAGTAATTAGCCTTTAATATTAATTACACAAGTTAATTATATTAAACCCTTTGCAAATAATTAACTTGTAATTACTAAATTAATTAGTTAACTAAAATTAATTAATTAACTAAAATTAATTACATTAATCACTTATTCATTATTAATTATACCTTAATTAATCAATTCCAAATTACATCATTAATTAATTAATGATTTTGATTTCATTTAATAAATCTCTCAATATAAATTAATTATATAAGCAATTAATGTGAAATTAAACCACACATATATATTAATCACCCTTGATTAATAACCATTCGGTAATTAACTACTTTAATTACTCATCCCATAATTAATTACTCTTAATTAATTATTTCATTTATCCCTTGATAAATTTCAAAGTAATTTAAATTCAAATTACTTCTATAATAAGTATCCTTAATAACATTCAGTAATTATTAATTAATTACTTCCTTAAGTAATTACAAATCCATAAATTACATAAAGTAATTATCAACAATTTACAAATGTTAAATTAATTTAACCTAATTAATCTAAACTAATCACACTAATCAAATTAATTACACCAAGTAATTAATTCATTAATTACTTTCATTAAGTAATTAAACTTAAACAATTGATTATTATTAATTAATTAATTTAATTAATTATCAAAAATTAATCACATTAATTAACTGTTAAATAATCTTAAGTTAATGACCTTCACTAACATTTCTTAATTTCTTAATTAAGAGATTAACTTATAATTAATCATTATTAATTATCAATTAATTAATATTTAATTACAATTTAATTAATCTCTAATTATTAATTAATTAAGTGTTAATTAAAATCTAAATTTCTTTAATCACTTAATTAAATAAATCTCAATCATTAATTAAAATTTAATTAAAAATCTTTAATTATAGATTAATTGACCTTAATTAATTAATCTCAATCTTTATTAATTAACTTAAAAATTATTAATTACTTAATTAATCATCCACATTATTAATTAATTAAATAATTAATTATTCATCTTAATTACCTTAATAATTAAATGAATCCAATTACTAAATTTTATTTATCTTTTAGATAAACATTTCTTACTTAATTAAGCATTTAAAAAAAAATGTTTTTAAATTTACTTTAAATTCCATTTAACTTCATTTTAAACTTAAGACTCAAATTTATCTTAAATAAGATTTTAAAACAATTCAAAACTTTATCTTATATGTTAAAAGAAACATCAACTTTATAAGTTTAAAAGAATTTCAAATTTCAATTCAATTCAAATTCAAATCAATTTAAAAATTTACTTTAAAATTCCAAAATTGAAATACAGCTTTTAAACTCGTTCTAGATTAACTTAACTCTTTAAAACTTTTCTTATAATCAACATCTTCAATTTAAATGCAAATCATCATTTCAAAGCAATTTTAAATTTAAACCTTTATTTTAAAAACTATAGCTTAAATTTAATTCCAGATTTAAAAACCCAGATTTAAACTCGCCCTAAATTTCTAAAATTTAAACTTTCAATTCAAATTCAAAACATACATATGTTTTTTTTATACCTATAAGTTTTAAACCCAAATTTAAATTTTAAAACTTAAATATTTTCAAACCTCAGATTCAAATAAATTTTGAAATCATATTCAATATTAGATTTTCAAAACTCAGTTTAAATTCCTGTTTGCATTTAATACTTTCTTTTAATTTAAAGAAAACAGAAAACAGGTTTTTTGTTTTATTTGAATCCAAACAAGAATTTAAAAATTCATAATCATTTCAAAAAAACAAAATTTTAAACTAATTGAATTCATATTTACATTTTGGTCTTAACTCAGTTCAGATTTTAGTTTACTTTTAAAATCTTTTACTACGACTTTAAATTTTATAACTGTAAACCGGTTTCTATTTTATTTTGAAAACCTGAAACAATATTATTAACTCGAGCCTCCCCTATTTACTTCGAGTTACATCCTCCTTTGCTTCGAGTTCCAACCCAATTACCCCGAGACGGACACAAGATACTGCAGTTGCTACAATCCCAACCTGGAACAACACAGCACCTCAACATCCCAACCTGTCAACACCTCATTTACGCGCCTCCGGCCACCGCTACCCCTAAAACTCCGGCGAAGTATTCGACTACCCACCATCTTCCAATGCCGAAAGAATAGTTGAACTCGATCAACTGTAATGACCGAAAAGTTCGATCTTACCCAATCCAGTAAAACTAGGGTTCTATATTATAAATCACAATCACAACTTCCAAAGTGAAATGCATCCTAATCTAATAATTTTTCCAACATCTCTGATAACTCCATCACCCCCCAGGTGCAATCACGACACCTCCAACCATTTGTGGAAATAGAAATGCCCCAAAATACACAATACAGTCAAGGTAAAACTGCTCTCTGGTTTAAGCATTATAAATTGTAATATTTGATTTAAAATTTAATGAATTTGTATGATGTTTTTATTTATAAACCTGAAACACAAATTCCTATAGTTTGAATTTCCATCTTATACCAATTGTTGTTCTGTTTTATTCACTTCCAGGTAATTTAAGATTTTATTTATCATATATAAAAAAATTTAAAAACTTACCTCATCTTAGAATATACAAGTTTCATTCAAAAATTAGATCCTAACAACAAACAAATCAGAAGAAAAAGAATTTAGAATCAAACAGAAGTCGGGAATTTGGAGAAAAGAAATGCACAGTTAACAATATGCACACATAATATTCACATGTAAAAATGTTCACAGCAAATTCATATTTATGTTTATTTCTAATTTAAAAGCATGAAACAACTTATACCTGTTTAATTTATTTTAAAAAAAAAATTTGAGTTACTCACTTTTAAAATCCTGATGAGCAGAGCACTGTCCAGAATTTGAAAAACTCTTTTGAATCTTTAAAACAGAATTGCCCATGCTTTTAAAAACTTGAATGTTTCTTTAAAAATGCTATTGCTCTTTGATTTACAGCCTTACATGCATGCTGATGTTTTACATTTGCATTTGTTCCCAGGTTCTACATGCAGGTAGCCTAATTTCCAGACTTTAGAAAAATGCAGGTCTTCTGGTATCCAGATTTTATTTTGAAAGAATTGAATGCAGGTTGCTTGCTTTTTGAAAATGAGTTTCAGGGATTTTTGCTTTTGTTTTGCATGCAGGAAAATGTTTTACAGGTTTTCTTGATTTCCAGATTTTTTTTGAAGAGGGGAATGTATTTGAAGATGAACATGTTATAGATTTGAAGAATGCAGAAAATGTTACAGATTTGCAAATTGGTTTACAAGGATTTGATATGCATTTTGATAAGAGGAATGTAGAATGCAGATTTTTGAAGAGATGGAAAAATTTCTCAACTGAAAGCAATTTTGATTTAGAATGAAAAATGAGAAAGAGGAAAAGAAATGAGTATATGCAAGTTTATATAGCTTGTTTATGATTTATTTAAAATTAAAGAAAAAAATTAAACAATGACACATGGCTTGTATTGTTAACACTTGTAAATAATTTTATTTAAATACTCAACACATGTTAGATTAGGCTTTAGTAAACTTACACATGTATCTATAAGTAATTTGTTATTTGAATTAAGTGTTAATAAATGTTTAAACTTAGTAAATTAGTTTTCATACTTAGTTATGGAGATAAATAATTTTTAAAGAATAAAACAAAGTATTATTATAAGCAAAAACAATATACAAATTAATCATTTGAAAAAGATACTTTAAATTACTTGAAATAAATTTATAAAGAGATTATAACTTATTTGAATACATGTTTAATAATTTAAATTCCATATTAAATTTACAAATCACATTTTATAAATTAATATTTTAAAAAGAATAACACAACATTTTTATAACTCATTTTAATATTCAAACTTAAGTTAAAATGAATTTTTTAAACCAATAAAACATTTATCTCACATATTTAAATCATTTAGTTATTTATTAAATATTTTTGAAAAGCTTAAATCAAAAATAAATCACAATTCCCAATTTCAAGATATTAAAATTATGCTATACTAATTTATTTAAAAGCAACTTATCTATTTAAAATATATATAAATACATATACATTATTAAATAGAAAATAGATTTATTAGTTTATTAAAAATAAATTCACAAATTAAATATTTAAATAAAGAAGATTATAGTATCAATTCAAATTTATCAACAATAATTATCAATTCAATTTAAATTAAAACATAGATTATTAAATTTAAATTGTCCAAAATTCCGCGATATTACAATCCTTCCCCCTTAAAAGAATTTCGTCCCCGAAATTTAAAACAAAGGTAATTTAATAATCTTTTTACAGATTATATTTTAAAATACAGCATATGTTAATCATATGCTGAAAACCAATGCAACCAATTCACACAATCAGAACAAATCTAATTATCCAAAAGAATTTTGGATAAAAATTTCACGTGTTTCTCCAGTGTGTGTATATATATCAGAATACTCGCTCTATAGAATACAATCAATCAATACTACTAAGCCATAGAGCTTCTATCAACAATTCTAAACAGAATATCAGACTACAAATGAGTCTGACTCAACAACCAATCCATCCTAAACTGCTGGTTCTAAAACCAGAAATATCAAACACATACTTCTTAGAGATACGTGAAACATACTGAATCCCAGTTATCCAAATTGGCAATTCAACTCTAGAAAACCAAACACTTATCTTACCAAACACAGAAGAAACCCAAAACACTACTGAGCTAGCTCACAGACCCTCCAAATCTTATAGCTCTTTGGATCAGAGAAAAACTTATCCTAAACCCAATCTCCGACTCCAGAATCCAAATTTCTCTGCCTCTTATCCATAAATACTCTTCGGACAATCCTGGGGTACTAATATCCATCCCGATCAGCTTAATTCTTGCTGATTCCATTAGAAACAGACTGGATCAAAATAATCCATTGATCTCCTCAAGATCACTCAAAAACCAAGAACACACACCCTGCTTCTCAACAACAGAAGAGAGCACAAACTTCTTCATATCTGAGAAAAACAAAACAGAAGCATTCCCAAACTACTTCCGCTGCACAACTCTAATCCGAAGCAGATGAAAATGCTAAAGAACATGAGCACAGTCTAGACAACCCAGCACAGAAATATGGTTCCACTTATCCATAAAGAAAACTCAGATGTTTCTCCGAAACTTGAGTTGCTTCACCAACTTCTTCCTCAAGGAACCATCCATCTACTAACTGAACCACATGTTCCATTCCTGGAAAGAAAGCTCAATCTCCAAATGCAGACAAACTTTGACTTCCTGGAAGAAATCCGGACAATCTCCAACAATCCAAAAGAACACACTATCGCAAGTTACTTTTGCGATCAACTCAGCCTAAATCCAAAGAAACTGCTCTCTCTCAACCAAACAGAACAGCTTATGCTGGCCTAGCCAACTTACTAGAGAAATGAGTCCACTCTGCTGCTTCTGAACTCCACTTCAGAAAAACTACTCAACCAGAAGACTCCTTACCAACTCAGAACACTCTGCTAAACTCAGCCACATCACCGAGCAAACTCACTTGTTACTCTTGTTCCAAAGAAACATCTTCGGAAATATCCATAGTCACCGCATCTCATCACGCAGCTACTACTTCCTGAGATAACAAGATACCGTTACTTGCTTCAATCTTATTGACAGATCAAAACTCAATTCTACACTTCAAAGATGAACTCCGAACCATAACAGGTTTTCTTCAGAGATCAATGAAGTCCTTACACCAAGCAAAACTTACTCGAGACGGTATTAGGTCTACAGCCTCGACAAATACACTTCCAACCTTATCCATTCAAACTCCAACCAATGGTACTCGTGTTACACACACTTCTACCTCATCTACCTTTATAACTTACATTGGAAAAACCTGAACAGGTAATCCAACAAATAGGTAGAAATATATATATATATATATATATATATATTAAAAATACAAATACGCTCTCTCAAGATAGACACCACTGCAAAGCCTAGGTATTCACTCAACCTAACGCTCTGATACCAACTGAGACGACCCGACTTTTTCTCCACAAAAAGTCGTATCATCCTTAAAAAAGAAAGGGATAGAAAAGAGAAAGGAAAGAAGAGAAAGAAGAAACAACAAAAGAATCTCAACAGCGGAACGAATAAATTATATTAATAACATAAGTATTACATAGTATACATCAATTATCAGAGTTATACAGACAATACAACACATACTAGACAGTTATAAACTCCTATCTAGTTATTACAACTCAATACGTTATAGATAAATACTCAGAGATATCATCGTAGCGGAAAACTATATAACTATACGCAGAAGCCTCCTACTCCATAGCTCCTCCACAATTTGTCAAAGCTAGTCTGAATCCTAGCCTGAATTCCCTTGGCTACTCGTAAAAATTTGAGTACCCAAGAGTTAAAGAAAAACAAAAATAGCTCCGGGTCAGACATGGGTCTGGTGTGAGTAACAGGTTAAAGTTGCTTAACTTTGAAAAACCTTTGAAAAGAAAAGGTATTACGTAAGACTTCTCACACATAAACATGGAAAAGTTTTTACCTTACGCTAACCAAAACATTTGATAGGAAATCCGATGATATTATAATAGTGTCTAGGATTTTCAAGTAAATAAGAAATAGCCGAAATTGTTACATTCATTAAATTCAAACCACTAGCCACAAAAGTGGGTAATACAATCAAAACCGTTGGCACTTATTGGATTCTGGATTCCATCAATCGCTGGGCTACTGGGGTACCGCCCGTCACGGTATGTGGCCTAGATCACCGTACCGAGGAGTACGCCCGCTCCCCTACAACACAAAGCCGGACCCATTCCTTACTGAACAGTTCCAAACAAGACCACCCCGCAGTTGTGATCAGCAACCGCACCACTAAGCCGAAAATAAAGGGACATCTAGATAGGGATAAATCTTGCTCTCAAGTGGGGGCTACCCACGAAGCTTTGCTGCACCTCCCCTGTTTTAGCCATTCCCGGTTGATGAGGCTTGAGGCTACGATTACCTTTATAGGACATACCACTTAGAATGCTCATCGTCCACCTGATGATGTTCTGAAAGCATTCAATCCATACAAGTTCGTTCCGGGTTCGAACGAAACCAAAGGCACTATCTCGTTACACTCATTTTGGACTCACCCTCAGAGTTAACGACGATAACCCTTGCACTCTAAATCACCATCTCGAATCTATAAGTACTATTCCATTAACTCATTACGGAATCACCCACAGAGTTATACTGACGTATAGCCCTTACACCTCGAGTCTTCACGAAGCTCCATTTTGATTCATGACCTAACGTTAATTTGGATCGATGTGGTTTTCGGATATCCAAATATGGAAACCCGATCCCGGTTTCATCGAAATCCAAAGCGTGTCTTTTAAGGCCAAGTTGTTTTAGAGTTTAAAACAATTCATTTCATTATCTATATACACACAGATAGATAATTCACAACACAATAGATAATTAACATTATCATTACCAACAGACAGTTCATATCATAATCAGATAATCTATATTATCATCCAAAAACAACCAATACATCCATATCAATAATCATTACTCATCTCATACTGAGATTACAAACCATACAGGAAACCAATATCATTCCATCAAACATAAGTAATGACCTAATGATCACACCATTTATAATTAATTTAAAATGAATTAAATTAATTACTTAATCTCTAATTAATTTAAAATGAATTAAATTAATTACTTCATCCTAAATCCTGCTTATTTTAATCATTAATTGATTGCAAATCAATTAATAAATCATCTTCTCATTATTCCTTTCAATTAATCATTACTGAGTAACCAACTCTAATTACAATAAGTAATTAGCCTTTAATGTTAATTACACAAGTTAATTATATTAAACCCTTTGCAAATAATTAACTTGTAATTACTAAATTAATTAACTTACTAAAATTAATTACATTAATCACTTATTCATTATTAATTATACCTTAATTAATCAATTCCAAATTACATCATTAATTAATTAATTAATGATTCCGATTTCATTTAATCAATCTCTCAATATAAATTTATTATATAAGCAATTAATCTGAAATTAAACCACACATATATATTAATCACCCTTGATTAATAACCATTCAGTAATTACCTACTTTAATTACTCATCTCATAATTAATTACTCTTAATTAATTATTTCATTTATCCCTTGATAAATTTCAAAGTAACTTAAATCCAAATTACTTCTATAATAAATATCCTTAATTATATTCAGTAATTATTAATTACTTCCTTAAGTAATTACAAATCCATAAATTACATAAAGTAATTATCAACAATTTACAAATGTTAAATTAATTTAACTTAATTAATCTACACACATTAATCAAATTAATTACACCAAGTAATTAATTCATTAATTACTTTCATTAAGTAATTAAACTTAAACAATTGATTATTATTAATTAATTAATTTAATTAATTATCAAAAATTAATCGCATTAATTAACTATTAAATAATCTTAAGTTAACGACCTTCACTAACATTTCTTTATTTCTTAATTAAGAGATTAACTTATAATTAATCATTATTAATTATCAATTAATTAATATTTAATTACAATTTAATTAATCTCTAATTATTAATTAATTAAGTGTTAATTAAAATCTAAATTTCTTTAATCACTTGATTAAATAAACCTTAATCATTAATTAAAATTTAATTAACAATCTTTAATTATAGATTAATTGACCTTAATTAATTAATCTCAATATTAATTAATTAACTAAAAATTATTAATTAAATAATTAATTATTCATCTTAATTACCTTAATAATTAAATGAATACAATTACTAAATTTTATTTATCTTTTAGATAAACATTTCTTACTTAATTAGGCATTTAAAAACAATTTTTTTTTTAAATTTACTTTAAATTCCATTTAACTTCATTTTAAACTTAAGACTCAAATTTATCATCAATAAGATTTTAAAACAATTCAAAACTTTATCTTATATGTTAAAAGAAACATCTACTTTATAAGTTTAAAAGAATTTCAAATTTCAATTCAATTCAAATTCAAATCAATTTAAAAATTTACTTTAAAATTCCAAAATTGAAATACAGCTTTTAAACTCATTCTAGATTTAACTTAACTCTTTAAAACTTTTCTTACAATCTATATCTTCAATTTAAATGCAAATCATCATTTCAAAGCAATTTTAAATTTAAAACTTTATTTTAAAAACTGTGGTTTAAATCTACATACATATGTTTTTTTATACCTATAAGTTTTAAACCCAAATTTAAATTTTAAAACTAAAATATTTTCAAACCTCAGATTCAAATAAATTTTGAAATCATATTCAATATCAGATTTTCAAAACTCAGTTTAAATTCCTGTTTGCATTTAATACTTTCTTTTAACTTAAAGAAAACAGAAAACAGGTTTTCGATTTTATTTGAATCCAAACCAGAATTTAAAAATTCAGAATCATTTCAAAAAAACAAAATTTTAAACTAGTTGAATTCATATTTACATTTTGGTCTTAACTCAGTTCAGATTTTAGTTTACTTTTAAAATCTTTTACTACTACTTTAAATTTTAAAACTGTAAACAGGTTTCTATTTTATTTTGAAAAACCTGAAACAATATTATTAACTCGAGCCTCCCCTATTTACTTCGAGTTACATCCTCCTTTGCTTCGAGTTCCAACCCAATTACCCCGAGACGAACGCGAGATACTACAGTTGCTACAATCCCAACCTGGAACAACACATCACCTCAACATCCCAACCTGTCAACACCTCATTCACGCGCCTCCGGCCACCGCTACCCCTAAAACTCCGGCGAAGTACTCGACTACCCACCATCTTCCAATGCCCAAAGAATAGTTGAACTCGATCAACTGTAATGGCCGAAAAGTTCGATCTTACCCAATCCAGTAAAACTAGGGTTCTATATTATAAATCACAATCACAACATCCAAAGGGAAATGCATCCTAATCTAATAATTTTTCCAACATCTATGATAACTCCATCACCCCCAGGTGCAATCACGACACCTCCAACCGTTTGTGCAAATAGAAATGCCCCAAAATACACAATACAGTCAAGGTAAAACTGCTCTCTGGTTTAAGCGTTATAAATTGTAATATTTGATTTAAAATTTAATGAATTTGTATGATGTTTTTATTTATAAACCTAAAACACAAATTCCTATAGTTTGAATTTCCATCTTATACCAATTGTTGTTCTGTTTTATTCACTTCCAGGTAATTTAAGATTTTATTTATCATATATAAATTTTTTTAAAAACTTACCTCATCTTATAATATACAAGTTTCATTCAAAAATTAGATCCTAACAACAAACAAATCAGAAGAAAAAGAATATAGAATCAAACAGAAGTCAGGAATTTGGAGAACAGAAATGCACAGTTAACAATATGCACACATAAATATTCACATGTAAAAATGTTCACAGCAAATTCATATTTATGTTTATTTCTAATGTAAAATCATGAAACAACTTATACCTGTTTAATTTATTTTTAAAAAAAATTTGAGTTACTCACCTTTAAAATCCCGATGAGTAGAGCACTGTCCAGAATTTGAAAAAATCTTTTGAATCTTTAAAACAGAATTGCCCATGCTTTATAAAACTTGAATATTGCTTTAAAAATGCTATTGCTCTTTGATTTACAACCTTACATGCATGCTGATGTATTACATTTGCATTTGTTCCCAGGTTCTACATGCAGGTAGCCTAATTTCCAGACTTTAGAAAAATGCAGGTCTTCTTGTATCCAGATTTTTTTTTGAAAGAATTGAATGCAGGTTGTTTGCTTTTTGAAAATGAGTTTCAGGGATTTTTGCTTTTGTTTTGCATGCAGGAAAATGTTTTACAGGTTTTCTTGATTTCCAGATTCTTTTTAAAGAGGGGAATGTATTTGAAGATGAACATGTTATGGATTTGAAGAATGCAGAAAATGTTATAGATTTGCAAATTGGTTTACAAGGATTCGATATGCATTTTGATATGAGGAATGTAGAATGCAGATTTTTGGAGAGATGGAAAAATTTCTCAACTGAAAGAAATTTTGATTTAGAATGAAAAATGAGAAAGAGGAAAAGAAATGAGTATATGCAAGTTTATATAGCTTGTTTATGATTTATTTAAAATTAAAGAAAAACAAAATTAAACAATGACACATGGCTTGTATTGTTAACACTTGTAAAAAAATTTATTTAAATATTCAAAACATGTTAGATTAGGCTTTAATAAACTTACACATGTATCTTTAAGTAATTTGTTATTTCAATTAAGTGTTAATAAATGTTTAAACTAAGTAAATTAGTTTTAATACTTAGTTATGGAGATAAATAATTTTTAAAGAATAAAACAAAGTATTATTATAAGCAAAAACAATATACAAATTAATCATTTGAAAAGGATACTTTAAATTACTTGAAATAAATTTATAAAGAGATTATAACTTATTTGAATACATGTTTCATAATTTAAATTCCATATTAAATTTACAAATCACATTTTATAAATTAATATTTTAAAAAGAATAACACAACAATTTTATAACTCATTTTAATATTCAAACTTAAGTTAAAATGAATTTTTTAAACCAATAAAACATTTATCTCACATATTTAAAATCCTTTAGTTATTTATTAATTATTTTTGAAAAGCTTAAATCAAAAATAAATCACAATTCCCAATTTCAAAATATTAAAATTATGCTATATTGATTTATTTAAAAACCACTTATCTATTTAAAATATATATAAATACATATACATTATTAAATAGAAAATAGATTTATTAGTTTATTAAAAATAAATTCACAAATTGAATATTTGAGTAAAGAAGATAATAGTATCAATTCAAATTTATCAACAATAATTATCAATTCAATTTAAATCAAAACACAGTTTATTAAATTTAAATTGTCCAAAATTCCGGGATATTACAAATGTCATCAAAGTTGCTAATAAATGATAGCAACAAATCGGATAATTAACAAGAATCGATTAAATTTGGAAACCAAATCAATTCACTAAAATTCACATTCGAAGACGTGAATAAAATACAAAGAATTCGATTCCAAATTCATCAAAATAGAAATACCCAAAAATTCCAGAAATAGAAGTTATCAAAGTCGACAAAGGTGATAACAACTAACCAGAAAAGAAGAATCGATTGACAATTGGAAAAACAAAGCAGAACGAGCATAAATGCATAAATGACCTCAACAAAAAATAAAATCAAGTCAATGCCGAAGTCGACAATTAACGGCCACAGTCGAGTACAAAACGAATCAACATCATCATCAAAGAATTCAACGGCAAACAAAGTCAGTCTTGGAAATCAAGAAACTATAAATTTCACGAAAATAAAGTGACCGAAGTCGAATGAAAATCAAGCCGAGGAAACACAAAATATCAAGCTCAAAATCGCTGAGATTCAAACTAGATATGAGTGAAAATCAAAATCACTCAATTTGCAACCGGTCGAGCTATTTTTCATCACAGTGTAATAGGTACACGATGACACCCATAGCGTAGCACCAAAGTGGAACAAAGTTGAGAGGTCAAAATAGCTTTAATTGGCCAAATTCAAACAAAATCAACATCGGCTAAATCAATTCAAAGCCGAAAACACAAGAACAAAATCCTCATCATCAAAAACTCAACTTGAGTTCGCAAAGCAAACGGAGGCCGAAGCCAAAATACTTTCACGAAATCAAAATCAAATGTGCATAAATAAGCATTAGGAATTCATACCTAACAAGCAAAGATAATCATAGGCAAAGATGAGAGATAAAACGTCGACAAATAGTTGTAACACATGTTCCATCTAAGTTATGTTTTATATTATGTCCATAAACCCCATGGTTTGATACCAAGCTGTGACGCCCCACCTCTATACCCACGCTAGCCAAGAACACTACGGTGTAATGTTGTCAACCAGCGCGGAGAATAAGGCTATTGTGGAGCGGCCATCCGTAGTTAGGTCATACACTAGTATTGGTTATCTCGATAGGAGTGGTATATGTATATATATTCTTTCATTTTTAATCTCTGATTTATTTACTCCCATCGACATACCCTAATTCCAGTATAAAACGTACTACGATGGTTCATAATAGTTTAGGACAGTAAATATAATAATAACACAGATAATATAAATGCGGAACACAGATAAAATGGAAAGTCTCACATATACAATAACTGATGTCAGTTACAATACATGTGATACAATACATGTGATACAACTACAACTGTCGACTCTGGAAGTTACATAAACAAGACATTATCGTAAATAATATACATGAATATGCAACATCCTATACTAAGACAATGACTACTCCAAAAAGTATGAAAAGATTTCTCAGCTCTAGCAGAAACCCAAAGCAGGATATCTACAACCTGTAATAACTCGGTCTGACCCGAGTATTAAATTCAAAAGAAAATAATACATGGGCCAGTCTAATTCAAACTCAGTTATTAGTGCACAGCAGCAATAATAATTAAGAACAAATAGACGACAGTCCCAATAAAACTCGTCTATCCGATCCTTAATTAAAGAAATCGGATAACGATGAATATAACACGTAACAGTGTTAAACAATAAATCAGCAGATTCAAATCATCAACAAAGATAAGTAAAAGAATATCAATGAAGATAATTTGGAAACATCAAAATTGCCTAATCGGCAATTAACAACAAAATCATCAAATTAAACCAATCAAAATACAATTTAATTCAAATTGAATTGAATAAACGAAACAGTTCAAACAATTGAAATATCAATTAAAATGCCAATTCGAGTAGGGCTGCAGTACATGCACGCGTGCACTGCCTCGCTACTACAGTATCTGAAATACACAAAAGATCAATAAATCAGAATAAAGTAGAATATCAATAAAAACAATACCGTGTGGCTGCAGTACACGCTTGCGTGCACTGCCTTGCCACTATAGTGATGATGTACACAAAAGCTCAATGGTACCGTGTGGCTGCAGTACACGCTTGCGCGCACTGCCTTGCCACTACAGTGATGGTGTACACAAACGGACGCAAGATCAAACCCGAATTCCAGATTCAACTCAAGTGCAATTAGAAAAAAAATCCAACGTACAAGCACAAAGGACACAGGAGCAACTAGTCTGGTTATGTAACAAAGACCAAACCACTATGCAAGGCTCAACACATATAAGTAAGAATATGAATGCAAATAATACATGGCTATGAAGCATGTGAAACTCAAGCTACAGGTACAAACCAGCTCAGTATATAAAGGAATAGCAACAAGGCACAGAGGCAAGCCAATGATACATATACAAGATTCAAAACAGTATAACCCAAATCAGTTTACAATGACTCAGATAGGAACTGCCACAACAGGAAGTAGCACTCAAGAGGAAGGCTTTACTATCTTGAATCGAGTGCATAATGGCCGAAGCCATAGAGTAGCAATGTGAAGGAACCAGACTTCAAGATGATGTCTCGAAGAATGATTCCAGAGACTATAAAGAAGCCAAGTACATGAAGACTGCATCAAGTATATTTTCCAGATGCAAGCATACATATATGCAACAACTCGAGTGTCATTAGAAAAACAATTCCAAATGTATATCAGATCAGTGATAGATATGGAAGCAAATGCAACATGGTATCAAACAGTAAATCAAAACCGAAGCACAGTGAAATAAGAATCACAACAAACATATATACGCACATACATATCTGTACATATATATATGGTCATTAAATGGACGAACTTAGCAATAACCCAATGCGCCAAGCCCATAAAAGTCAAAACCAAAACAAGCTTCAAAATTTCAGAACGAAATAACATGCTCACATGAACAGGATCAAATTAAACCAGATCCTATAAGTCAACACACTCAAATATACACATGAACACTTGATTCATCACTGAGACATGAATGCGTGGAGTAAAGGCATCAGTCGACAATGAAAACATCTAAAATATTTTCACAAATCGAGTTTATAGATTTCAATCCATAATCAGAAATCACCCCAAGTATTAAAACAATTCATACGGCCGAGATAATAAAATGATGAAGTCAATGATCATATACGAACGCATATGCATGAGTTCAATTCCTATATAATTAGTAACATCATCAGCAACTAAAATTAATCAAACATCGAATCAAAAATACTCAGCAAATTCTAGAAATTCCAGACGAACAAAAACCAAACAGTGTCGTGATAATCAAACTATCGAAACAAGAAATCAAACTAAGTCAGATATCAATACCGAGTCAAAAATCAACAATATCGAAACAAAAATCGAACGACTGAAGAATGAAAGAGACGTGAGTGTTGCTCACCTTTGTCGAAGAGCACGAATTGGATTTGAAGCCGTGGCCTCCCGAAGACGAGCGAAATCGAATCGAAAGCCTAATTTGGGACGAAGGAGAAGGAGCGAACGAACGTGGCCGCCATTCTTTTCGTTTTCTTTATTTTGGGTTACGAAAGAATAAGGGGAACGGGTCAAAGTAATAAAGATAGAGGAAAGAGGGACGGGTTATTTGCTTTGCAAATTTTCACAGCCACAATTAAAACATGGGCCACTATTTTAATTTCAAAGCCCACAATTCCTTTTAACAATTTATAAAAGAATTTTAACTCAATTTTAAAAATCAAGACCTCAATTAGCAATTAGCAACAATATTAATCGTTTAATGTCGATTATCAATTGATGCGAAATACTGGGTTGTTACAATAATGGCCAACATGGCTATTTTTACACGTCAATTAAAATCAGAAATTTCGAAATTTTAAATTAATCACTTGAATTCAATTTTTGAGTGTTGGCAATCTTCATCCATATTTAAAAAACATCTAAATCAACTTTTGAAATCATTTTCATCCATATTTAGTTTAGGATTCAGTTATTCGTATAGTATTCAAGATTGAATTTTAAACAATTTAGTTGTCCAATATTCAGTAAATTTCAATATTATCTTTCACATGTATTTTAGTTATCAACCAATAATTTATTTACATCTAATGAATTCAACATTTATTATTCAATTCAATTATTGATTATAACACATTCGATACATTGCATTTCCTTTCAATGCTTGTTATTACTTAAATCTTCGAAATTTGTTTATTTCGAAATCTTGTTCAAGTTCATATTCAATAGCTATATTAATAAATCATTAAAAAAATTAATTTTAACTATTTTTATTCATTAACTAGATTAAATTTAATTACTTTAAAATAGCTAAAAATATGGGTTATTACAACAAGTTTCAATTTTGATTCATCTAAATAAAAAAACAATCAAATCATATAATAAACAATTTGGAATACATAGACCATTTTCAAATAAAATGAAACAATATTATACACAAATAAATTAGGATATTCAGGTTTTTCATTAAAAAATTATAGAAAAACTGTTAGAATACAAAGATCATACCTTAATTCTAGAGCCTTAAAATACATCTTGAAACATTGAATTTTTCCTTTAGATGTAGCCAATGAATCGTACCTTGAATGATGAAGATGTTACAAGGGTCAAGAGGAATGAACCACTTTTCATAATTGGTTTTATTTGTATTTAATTTTAGGAATAACCGAAGCCATGGAAGATCACACATTTTCAACCATTAGAGAAGGAGAGAACCAGGAAAATTACAGAAATAAGAATGAAAAATGAGAAACTCAATTGCACGTACAAAATAAATTAGAGAATGTGTTTTATTTGAAAGAAGAAAACCCTTCCCATTCTTTAATAAAATCTTATCAAATTAATTCTCTTAATTAACTTTCTCCTTTCACTCCTATTTCTTTACGTAGTATGGATGAAAATTACGTGCCATCATGGCATAAGATTCCATACAATAACCCATGTAATCATCTTCTATTTAATTACAATGATATCATTTATCAATGCGTGCAAATATAACTTTTATAAATTTATACAAATAATTACAAATAACTCCCATACATAAAATAAAATAAATAGTAATTAATATTTCTCAAATACTAATTAATTTAATTAACCTATAACTTTTTATAAATTAATCAAATCATGTGGTTTTTCGGAGAATTCATCATTATGGTTATGCGACTAAAAGGTGTAAATCCAATCGGTGATTAATATTGAACAATTCAAATATTAATGTTCACACGTCACTTAGTAGGTGATGTGACATTTTGGATGAATTCATCGCTTACACGTCATTTGGTAAAATCTAATTTTACTTATTATAACCAATACCTAATACTAACAATTATTTACACGAATTCTCTTCGTTAAAACTATATCATTTTGGATTTATGGAATTCGGTAATGATAAAAATTCCAACATCATCCACATTCAACTTTATAGTCCAAACACAAAGTCCTTGGTTTAATAACAACAATTATTATTAACCAAAATGCTCTGGCAAGAGACATTGACTTTGAGTAGACTTGAGTTGACTGTGATACTAACCTCATATAAATAAGGAAATGAATCCTTTCCTAAATAGTGTGTCACTTTCAATGCTTCCACTCGACCCAACTATATCTGTCCGACATACGCTGTAACGACCCGAGATTTTGACAATATTATTTTGTTAATTTCTAACTTAATTATTGATAATACAAGTTTAATCATTTAAAACAAATAATATATTCCGGCTATTTCCTGATTATATATATATATATATATATATATATATATTTGGGGGGCTATGGTTTGGAAATTTAAAAATAAATCTCTCACAAATATTAAAAATAAAAACTCTACCTTTATAATACTAGATATAGTTATATATAGGAATATAATTAGATGTATACACTTAAGCTTTGATATAAAAATTTAAAATAAAAATATATGTATAAAAATAGGAATAAATTTACATAAGTGGCTAATAGTTGTGTATATGTAACATTAGTGAAAAACTTAAACAAATGACAATGATAGGCACATATGAATGTATGTATATGTATAAAGTAAACAAGAAAAAATATTTATATACATACATATGTAGTATGTATGTACATAAGGAATATATGCATGTAAACAAAAGGGGGGACACAACATTTAGTGCACAACCCCTAAAGAACATAATATATCAAATCCCATTTTAGATAAATCACACCTTTTTCAAATGATCAATCAGGTCAAAGGAATCTCTGCTCAAAGAAAAAGAAAAGAATAAAATAAAAATGAAAAGAAAAGTGGAAAAGGAAGCTTACTGCATACAAAAGAACTACATCATACTTCTCTTATATATACCTCTATTTTGTTTCACATTTTTCATTTGTTTGAACTATCTAAGTCAAATAGAAAAACATACTGCCATTTCACAAACTTAAGAAGGATCAAAACAACTCTAGTCAGGGAAGATCAAAACCCAAGCCAGCAATTCTTTTCAAAAACCAATTCTCTGTTCAAAGGATTCACAGTGAGTAAAAATTTTCAAAACCAAATCATTCTTATAAATATATAAGTATGCTTAAAAATAAAATAAAATAACAATATTTTGTATGTTGCTTGCATAGAAATGGATATATATATATATATATTTGCATATGGATGAATGTAAAGGCTGTACACATTCTAGCCTCGGTTCTGTTTTTCCTTTCATGCTTAACTTTCAAAATAAAAATCTATATCCCTTCCTCTAGATAGTTTTAGGTTATGTTGTTTGAAGGGTTTGTGTTTGCATTCGAGTATACTTTGTTTTAAAAATGATTTCATAAAATACTATCAGGTAATAACACTATAAAATAGGATGTACAGTAAGTTATCAAATATTTCCAGAAATTCTCATGATAATCTTTGTTTTCACTGGGATAACGGGAATTGGCATGGAAAATAATGAATTTTTGTGGCATTATCACGATTTTTAGTTGCGTAATTGATGAGTTAGAGAGGGATAATCAATTTGGGGTCGTTCGTCGATTTTGGACGATCTAGAGGTTCATAAGTATCGGGGTTCATAGGCGTCGTGGTTATCTGGGTGGTAGTGGATCTCTGGAAAAATGGCGGAGGATTTTTCTGGTCGTTGTGGCGTTGGGTTGGAGGAGAAGTAGGGTTTTGGCTCGAGCTTTGGTCGAGGTTGGGTTTCTGGCAATGGCGGCATCATGGTTGGGACATGAGGTTGCATGGTGGGGGGGAAGTAGAGGGAAGGGAGACGAGGATTCGGGCAAAACTGTTTGGGCTCCGATGGCCGGTGGCAGTGGCATGAGGTCGGGAAGTGGATCGGGTTTTCTTTTCCGGTGGTGGTGATCTGCTCTTTTTTTGGCATTTTTCATGGAAATCTGGGTAGTTGGGGAAGTCGCGGGGGTCGGGGGCGACTTGGTGGTGAAGTCAGTGGTGATCGGCGTGGCTTCGTTGGGGTGTGCACGTGCACATCGGAGTCGTGCAAAGTGAGGTAGCAGGAAGAATTAGGTTAGCAGATAGAAAAGAGAAGAGACAATGGAGGGTAAAGTTTGTGTACCGGGTTTGTGCCAATGAGCCAATGTGTTTTTTTAAAAAATATAAATATTCTTAAGTATTTTTCCAAAATCAAATTCCCTTAAAACTTTTACATTTAAACTTTAAATTCCCTAATTTTTATAAAATATATGAACTGAGTTAGTCCTATCACCTTAACGACTTGTTAATATCCTTGTTAAGTGATAAATTTGAAATTTAATTAGTTAGTGGTTAATGTAAATAAAATGATTTAAAACTTTAAATTAATTAAACCCTAGGTTAATTTATATATGTTAATTATTAATTAATTCGTAAAATTTATTCGAAGTAAAATAAATAGTTTTGTAATTAATTTTAATTTAAGTAGATAAGATTAGGAAAATAATTAATTTATTTTCAATTAAATAGATGATAATGTGATGGGTTAATATAAATCATAAATTATTTAATTAGATTGGCTATATGGTTTGCCTTGATTTCTCTAGTGTGTTCTTTCCAATTATTATGTGATATGAAGTACCCCGTAATTTTAAACAGTTAAATATAAACATCGAGACGTTTTATTTGAGTAGATACTATGTTCAAATTCTTATGTGAATGTTGACATTCTGAAATGGAATTGTTTTGTTAAAAATAACTTGGCCTTAAAAGATGGCGTTTGGATTTCAATGTGACCAGGATAGGATGTCATCTGTTATTCAAAAACCATGTCGATCCAAAATGAACAATCAGCTATTGACGATCTCAAGGGAAGACACAAAATGAATCAAAATGTGAGGGCTATTTGTTGCTAACTCTACAGGTGATTCCAATACGAGTGTAGTAGAGATAGTGCATTCGGTTTCGTTTGGACCTAGAACGGACTTGTATGGACGAATGCTATCAGACCATCGTCTTTGGAGGACGGTGAGCATTCTAAGTGAACGAGAGCTAAAAGGTAAATTGTAGCCTCAAGCCTCATCAACCAAGAATGGCTAAAACATGGGAGGTGCAACAAGGCTAAGTGTGTAGCACCCAATTAGGGTAAGATTTCCCCTGTCTAGAGTCCCTGTATTCGGTTGTGTGGGAGGTTGTTGGCTCCAAATGCGGGGTGATCTTATTCGTCCAATCTCGGTTAGAGGTAGTATGGTCTTGTGTTGTAGGGGATCGAGAGTTGTCCTCGGTACGTTGATCTAGAATAGGTGTTGTGACGGGCAGTACCTCAGTAGACCTACCATTGTATGAAATGCATTCTCCAGTAAGTGCCGTACATTTTTATTGTGCCCAACTATGTTGGAACGTAAGATGTAAGCATTCCAGATATTTCCTATTTTATATTGAAAACCCTAGACACTATTATAACATCACTAGATTACCTATGAAAGCGTTTTGCTTATCGTAAGGAAAAAACCCGTCCGTGTTTATGTTCATCGAGTCCTACGAGATACCCTTGATTTCAAATGATTTTAAAGTTAAATAAATTTAACCATTTACACACACTAGACACATGTCTGGCTCGGAGTTTATTTTCTGTTTTCCTAAAATCTTGGGTACTCAAATTTTTGTGAATAGCCAAGTGGTTCCAGGTTTTCTTTGACGTATTCTGAAGGAGGACTTAGAGCAGGAGGCTTCCGCGTATCTAGTTGTATGTGTTTCTGATGTATTAGTATTTATGTCTGCATTTTGGTTTGTAATGAATAGGCAGCTCACCATGACTATCTAGTTTGATATATGTAAGACTTATGACTCTGATGTACTGTATTAGTGAATTTTTTGATATATATACATATGTGATGTAATATATTTATTCCGTCCGCTGTAGGATTCCATGATCTGCTTTAGTTCTTTCTTTCTGTCTACACACGTTTACCAGAGTTATATATACATCAGGGATAAATAATCAATACAGCAGAATAGCATGATGCAGGAGATAATAATAATAGTAATATACCAAAACTCCATCTTCGTCCTCCAGAGAATAGTCTTCAATATGCTGGAAAAAAACTCAGGACACACCCAAGCGTAATGAAAAGACAAAACAATCGAGTCAGGACTAAATACTCTTATGTATGTCAAATCAGTATCACAAATATGAGTGCAATAACTTAAGAGATGTTACGGGATTTTCCATTTCCTAAGGATCTGTTAAACTATTTATATATATAATAGTATATGCTATAATAGATAATGTCCATCAGTAAAATAAATATCAAAATAGCATTAAGGCTTTACATTAGTCCACCTTAACACATTTTTACAGTTCTAAACGTAATGGGCTCGTATAAGGATAAATATGACAAGGCATGTGAGGCAATGCCCAAGGAAGGATTCTACCAGTTTACCCTTTCTGGATGATCGTAACACACCTGTGGCCGATCGCGACAATCAATCCAAATGAAAAAAGGTGCACCCGTCGAATACGAAATCACAATAGTAATATGAGGGATCAACGTCGTTAGAGGTAGCTAACCTCATTGGCCAGACATAGGCCTTTGTTTTAGTCATTTTAATTATGACACGAGTGTCAAGGTTATCCATCATCGTTCTCTTACTTCATTCCAGTAAACGTCGCCAATTCAACCACTATATTTTGGATATCACCCACCGCATACACAGCTATCAAAGTGGTTCCAATATTGACAAAGAGTAAGCGAATAAGAGGCCCATGTCTCTTAACAATCAAACGTCGTTTTACACACCGATTTATACTTTTATATTTCGAAAACATTTGTATTTGATATCAAAATATCATATTCTCTTCAAAATCAAATCCATTTCAAATTTTACCATATTCACTTCAAAAATAAATCAAATTTTACTACAAAAGGTCAATTAAATTTGATATATCGATTTCACTATGAAATTCGATTCGAACTACAATTTTGGTTACAATTTCATTTTAACCCAATTCATATCTAAATTCAAGATTTAAATATAAAGCATTCCACCCTTTGACTGGTTCGATTTTTTTTTAAAATAGTTTAGACAGTTTTAAAAATAGTTAAATAGTTAAAATAATTTAATAAATAATCTTCTGAATAATAAAAATGGTTTATACGGTAAAATGGTTTGAAAAATCAAATGATTTTAATATTTAAAGAATTTTTTTAAATCGTTTACACTAAAATATTCATTTAAGAATAGTTTCAAAATTAAACCAGTTCATTTTCCAAATTTCCAATTCAACTAAGTTCCAATTTCCTTTTCCGATTCAATTTCGATTTCAAGTCGATATTTAATTCGATTCCAAATTAATTTCAATTCGAATTTCAAATTATTTTTAACTCCAATTCTAATTAATTTAAATTCCAATTCTAAATTATTTTAAATTCCAATTCTAAATTAATTTCGATTCCAATTCCAAATTAATTCAACTTCCAATTTCAAATTAAATTTTCAACATTTCGAGTTGCAATTCGAAAAAAATCCGTTTTCCATAAATTCGATTTTTGTAACAACCCACGGTATTGTGATTACCTATTAATAAATTAAAATGTGATTTTAATTAAATTGGGTTAATAATAATAATTTGGAGTGACAAATTGATTTATAAATTGTTTTATTGAATAAACAATGAATTTGAGCAAAAATCTATTTTTGGTGTTTATGGAAATTTTGTTTGAAACAAATAATAAAATGTTGTTCATAAAATTTAGCTGGTTCAAAATATAGAAAATATTCTAATTTATAGTGTAACATAATTTATTTTATGATATGTTCATTTCATAAAATTGTATGTACAAACTTGGTAGAGTAAAGCAATTTA
The DNA here is from genome assembly GCA_030765085.1 of Allium cepa. Lineage (NCBI taxonomy): Eukaryota > Viridiplantae > Streptophyta > Magnoliopsida > Asparagales > Amaryllidaceae > Allium > Allium cepa. Next base: position 374,928,729 of record CM060942.1, on the reverse strand, counting down.
ATAACATAGAAAAATGGTCGAGAAAACTAGTGAATCTGGCTAAGTGTTTAACATTGCTTATTGGGTTAGATATTGGTCCAAACCCAATATCTCATTTCTGAAATTAGCCTTGCTCATTCTTTTTATTCTACTCATTCTCCTCTTTTAACCTAAAAAGCTCAAAAACCCAAATAATGGTTTCTTCCCCAAATTGAAGACCAAATCTCCCTACCTTACTTGCTAAAACTACTAGTTTGCTGCCAATAAATCCTAAGGTAAATGATAATCTCACAATTTCTAGCTGAAGCAAAGCTTCAAAAATTGAAATTTGAGCTTTTGTAATCATTTTGTTGTTGTTAGTTTTCTTTTTATGAATCTAGTTTGGGTTGCTTTTGTATGTTTGTCTTTTGATTCCGACAACGAAATGCGGTCGAATTTCTTGCATTTGGTAGTTTGCATGTTGAACTTTGTTACTGCAAAATTTGGTTTGAAAATATTATCATTTTCATGTTCAAAACTTTGCTGCAAAATCAATACTCAAGCATAGATTTTTGTCTGTGGTTGTTTTCTGAGTTGCTACAAACATGGCGTGAGTCTATGTTTGAGACGGCGTAACTCAATCATTTCTTACTGGAAATCAATGATTTTTTTTTTGAAAAGGAAGTTTTCTAATACATGCACACAAATTTTCAGCTTGATCCAAGGTAATTTGGTCCTCTGTTTCATGCTTGGAAGTTGAACCCGAGATGGTTTCAGGCCTGTACATTTTTGGTTTTTGAATTGTTGCAAACACGGCCTGAGTCCATGTTTGAGATAGCATATTTCATTCGTTTCGATTGGGATTTGAGAGATTCTTTTTGCAGATTGAATTAGGAGTGTTGAATTACATACCTTCAAAATTTCATGACAATCGGGGTTAGTTTGTTATTTCGAAACTGCTGTCGAACTTGAACCCGCAGCCTGCTCGAATTCAGCGATTTAACCTTGTTTTTAGTCCAACTTTGAAACGACGCAGATTCTTCCTTTCAAATCGGATTCGAATGATTCTTTTGGTAGATTGAAGTAGGAATGTTGAACTAAAATTATATAGAATTTCATGTCATTTGACGCTGTTAACTTGTTCAAATCCGCTGTCGAATATTGAGTCGCAACTTGTTTTAAACGGATAATACTTGGTGTAATTTCTGTTATTTCGATGTTCCCTTGATATTTCTTTCTGGATTTCATATACGGGTTTTTATAATGTGTTTTAAAAAAGTTTTCAAGTAAATGGGCTTTTGAAATTATTATTATATATTATTATTATTATTAGTACAAAAATTATATACACTATAATAAGAGAATTTCAAAGGCAATTTCTAAAGCGATTTCAAAGCTTTCCTAAAACTTGTTTTGTGACGCCCCACCTCTATACTCACGCTAGCCCAGGACACTACGAGGTAATGCCATCAACTAGCACGATGAATAAGGCTGTTGAGGAGCGACCATCCGTGTAATTGCTTTATGTGAGTACCGATATGTCAGATAGTATAACATGCATTTCATTTCCAAAGGAAATCTAACTTATCAAATACAAACTCAAAGCTACTACATAGTGGCTTTGTGATATTCGGAAACAAATATAGAAATAATTATAATACAAATCAGTCGCAGATATCCATATCATAAAGGCGAATACAGATATGAATATATCACATAAAAGTGTACGTCAAAGTAGCGGTCATACAAGAACCACTACATCATAAAAGAATAGGTACAAGTGCTAGACAAAAGAATATGTATACATCAAGAAGTCTCTATGTAAGGACCCAACTTCCAGTCTCTAGGAAGTCGCATCGCTAAGAAGAAAGAAAAGGGATAGAAAAGAGAAAAGAAAGGAAAGAAAGAACAGACAACATCAGAATCTTACAACAGAATCGAATAAATTATAATATATCACATAAAACTTTACATAGTATCATATACATTAGAGTTAAACAGCTAATACAACACAAACTAGACAGTTATAAACATCTGTCTAGCAATTACAATTCAAGTACATCAGAGAGAACAGACTCAACTCAAACACAGCGGAACACTAAATATATCTACACGCTGAAGCCTCCTGCGCCATTATCTCCTCCAGAACTCGATCAAAGCAATCCTGAAACACTTGACTACTCATACGTAATATGAGTACCCAAGAGTTTAATAAAACAGAAAATAAACACTCGGGTAAGACAGGGGTCTGGTGTGAGTAAACGGGGATAAAAGTTGCTTAACTTTAGAAAATCCTTTGAAAACAAAAGGAATCACGTAAGACTTCCCACACATAAACATGGAAAAGTTTTTACCTTACGCTAACCAAAACATTTGATAGGAAATACAGTGATATTATAATAGTGTCTAGGGTTTTCAAAATAAAATACAGAAATAGCTGGAATGCTTACATCTCACGTTCCAACATAGTTGGGCACAATCAAACCGTACAGGCACTTATTGGATTATGGATTCCATCAATGGCAGGGCTACTAGGGTACCGCCCGTCACAGTACGTGGCCTAGATCAACGTACCGAGGATTACTCCCAATCCCCTGCAACACAAAGCCGGACCCATTCCTTACTAAATAGTTCCGAACAAGACAACCCCGCAGTTGGTGTACACTGACAACTGCCCACTAAGCCGAATAAAAAGGGACCTCTAGACAGGGATCAATCTTGCTCTTCAGTGGGAGCTACCCACGAAGCCTTGTTGCACCTCCCCTGTTTTAGCCATTCCCGGTTGATGAGGCTTGAGGCTACGATTACCTTTATAGGACATATCAATCTTAGAATGCTCATCGTCCACCTGACGATGTTCTGGAAGCATTCAATCCATACACGTTCATTCCGGGTTCGAACGAAACTGAAGGAATTATCTCGTTACACTCGTTACGGAATCACCGACAGAGTTAACGACGATAACCCTTGCACTCTAAATCACCATCTCGAATCTATAAGTACTATTCCGTCAAACTCATTACGGAATCACCCATAGAGTTATAATGACGTATAGCCCTTACACCTCGAGTCTTCACTTGCTCCACTTGGATTAACGACCTAACGTTTATTTGGAATCGATGTGGTTTTCGGATATCCAATATGAAAACCCGATCCCGGTCTCATCGAAACCAAACGCCATCTTAATGTCCAAGTTGTACTTAAGGGTTTTAAACAATTAACTTATTTCAACATTATCTAATTCACATAAATAGATAAACTATATCTCACAATAGATAATCACATTCACATCATAAACAAATAATCTGTATCATCCATAAACAGATAATCATCATAACTCAAAACTCCATTTGAATTCAGACTTAACTTATATTTAAATCAAATTATGATCTTTAAATTATAAATTTTATTCAAATTCATAAAAACTGCAAACTACAGGTTTATAACCCTGTAATCAAACTAACCCGAGAACCTCTAAATTTACTTCGAGTTTACCTACCTTCTGCTTCGAGTCAGAAGCACAAAAACCCTAGGATAGCTTCGAGTCAAAAACCCTGCATCTCAGAAGTTCGCCAGAACTTCAATACTGCAACCAAGACCAAACTGTCAACACCCAGAAATACCACCTCCAGCCACCATCACCGACACGACCTTGGTCATAGCTACCTCTACACTCCCTATACAACCTCTCAAATTCCTAACCCACTCAATGCAACAGAGGGTATGTGCATACCCTCAAAACTTCAACACTGCAACACTTAAAACAGTGGTTTTGAAACCTGAAAAAAAAAACAATTTCCAACTCCTCTCTCTCCCTCTGATAATCTATCACCAACTTACCCCATTTTCACAACAAACTCCACCAAAGTGGGCATCTTAACCCCCAAATTCACTAGCCTACAGATGCTTCTAAAATTTTCTGTTCAAAATAGAATGTTAATTTACACAGTTCATTTTTTAAAAAAAGTGAAATTTGTTTTATACTTCCTGATTTCTAACATGCATACATGATATAATCCTGTTTAAAATAATTAATGATGTTGGTTTCCTGATTTTTATTGTAAATACTTACTGCTATAATTATTTCATAGGCGGCAGATTTAGATCTTAATTTATTTTAACTAATTCATGATTTTCCAGAACCTACACTTATACTAACAACATATTTTGTTTACACATATTATTTTCTAACAGAAATTGTTCAAGTGAATAAAGTTTCTATTAATGCTTATTTTAAGACAGAAAACTGTAGATTAGTATTACTGTAATTCCAAACATATATATATCTATATATATATATATTCACACATCATATTGATCACCATAAAACCATACAAGCATTCCCAATCTTATATATTCACATGCAACATATAGATTCAACTTCTTGCAGTAAATAAATAAATAGATAACAAAGAAATAGATAACAAGGCAGTTTTAATCACCCGGATTTTTAATTAATGAACTAATATTTTCATTCAGGAAATTTATAAAATTTTAATTTAAAAGAAACTGTTTTTAAAACAAGAAGTTCACTCACCTTTAAAAAAAATTGAAGATGCAGAACAATTTGATGCAGATTTCAGGACCCTGCCTATTGAAGTGCATGATGATCCTGGCTTGCATTTGATTACAGAAGTTACTCCTCTGGTTGATGAAGATTGCATGAAACTCCATTTTCAAATGCACAGATTTGCAGTTGTTCTACAATTTGCAGATTTGATTTGAAATTGGGTTTTCTGGATTTGATTTGTTTGAAGATTGATTTGCAGATAGGTTTCAGATTTGAAGTTGAAAAATGGCATGCAGATTTTAAATTATAGATATGAAGTTGTTGTTTGCAGATTCTAAAACATGCATTTGTTTTGAGAAATTTATTTGCAGGTTTGAAGATTGGTTTTAGATTTACTGAAATTTGATTCTCAGATTTCAAATGAGAAAAATGGGTTGAACAAAGAAAAATATTTGTTATATTATCTTATCAAAATAAAATAAAAAGCTTTGAAAACAAATGCCACTTGTTATGTTTAGGTGTAGATAATTTTACAAGTGTCTATTTTATTAGTTAAATGACTAACACATGTATATTTCAAAATTTAAAAGAGAATTCCAAATTATAAATGTATTTAAATTTATCTAAACCATTTCTAATTTGTTTTTAGCAAGTTACAAATGATTTATTAACATTAGCCTTTAAATAAATATATATAAGTTTCTTTATAAAACTATATACTTACATTTTAATGTTTGTTTAATTATTTTTCAAAATAATATTCTTTTAAAACTAAATTTCAAAAGAAAAGATTTTAAGAAGAAAAGAAGTGTTGAATTCATTTTATTTCAAAAGGTTTCAAACTAACTGTTATACTTTAACAAAAATGATTTAAATCTTATTTCAAAGAAAAGCAATTTTAAAATAAAACAAAACAAACTTTTATTGTAAAATAAAATTTAAACAAAACAAATTCTTACTTACCTTTCTATAAAAATATATGAAAGATTTTTAAAACAAAACTTTGAAAAGTTTGCAATACTAATTTAAATCAATTTAAATCAATTTACAATTTATACATTTATATATAATAATTAGGAAATATCCTTTATTTAGCATAAATTAAAATTAAAACCAAATCCTCTATTTACAATGTATAAACATTTATACATTATAAATAAAACATTTTTTTAACATTGAAAGCAATAAGATTTCAAATTAAACTATCACTATTATAAATTTTCAAAAGATAATTCCAGTTTGAATTAATTTATTAAATCAATATTTTCACATTTTAAAATAATTATCAATGAAATTATTAAATAATTATTGCCTAAATTTCGGGACATCACATTCCTCCCCCCTTAAAAGAATTTCGTCCCCGAAATTTAAAAGCAAAGGTAATTTAATAATCCCATACAGATTTTAAATTTAAAAAGAGCAATCATATACTATCAATCAAATACTAGCAACCATAGCAACAAATTCAAACAAACAACTCTAATTACCTAGAGAAAAAAATTCTAGATAGGATTCCCTAGAGTTTCCCAGGTACAAACACAGGGACATTCGCTCTACAGAATCTAAACTAGCCACACCACTCAGATCTAGAGCTCTTATATATCTAGGTCTACAAATCTAAACAGAATACAGGACTACATATAAGTCCTGATCAATTCCTAAATCTCACAGAACTACTGATTCTAAAACCAGAGATAAACCATAAACGTACTCCCTCAGAGATACGTGAAAACAAAACAAATTCCAGCCATTCGAACTGGAAATTCAATCCTGTAGACCAAACACTTAATCCTTAAGAGAAACAGAAAGATCCAATACTCACATCCACAAATCTCTCATGATGATCCTGGGCTGCTCTCAACTTCTAGATCAAACAGAATCCACCACACAAACTCTATTGCAGAATCATCAGAAGATTCCAACATACAACCCTATCCGGAAAACAAACAGATACAAAACAATCAGTCTCCAGATCCAAAATGAATATCCTGTAGAAATCATTTGATCCAAGACAAAACTCAAATTCCCAATGAATCGGATGCTCCTATTCTGGAATAGCTGCCACCATGCTTCCACTGCGCAACTCTGATTCGAGAATGTTGTTGATGAACACAAGTATAAACTTGATCAACTTATCCTGGAATATTGTTCATCAAATTCCATAAATCTCAGTGACCTATCTGATTCAGTCACAAACACCATAGCAAAAATTCGACCAGAAACCAGATCAGATAAATCCTACCAACTTAAACAGATCTCACTCTCAAAGAATCTCCTACAATGCTGAACCACCGGTAAAGCTCCAAGAACCAAGTCAGAACATAATTCAATCTTCTGATGCGGGTGCAAATCTTGATTCCTTCGAAGATATCCAGAAAATACCAAACCACTTCGATAACTCAAACATCCTCGAAAGATGCTTTAATCCAAACAAAGATCACTCGGAGAACTTCTGAACCATCGCAAGTCACTTTTGCGATTCCTCTCAGTTCAGATCCCAAGAAATCATTCTCTCTTCAACAATCAGAACAGCTAAAGCCTTCAAAACATAGAAGAACTAGTGATCTACCTCTAACCACAAACATCACACCCAACTGAGCTTCCAGAAGAAATGGACAAGCTCCACCATCTTCCCGTACTACTGACAGAAGAATCATAGAGATTTCTAAACCATCGAAGAACAGGCCACTCACTGCTGCTACTGCTGCCAAAATTTCCTTAACCAAAACTAATCGAACCTCAAAGCTACACCAGCCTCTTCACAAAAGAGTCTTCCAAAAGACAGATATCTCTCAGGAAACTCGCTCCCAAACCAAGCTCAAAACACTCTGCCAAACTGAGTCTTAAACTCAAATACAGACAGAACTCCTTCCTGAAATTACCAAAATACCAAAATATCCTAGTTAGCTTCAGAACTCCCAACTAATCCAAACTCAAGAAGAACCACTCACACGAGTGCAACCAAGCTTACAATCCAAAGATAAACTCCGTATCTTGAAAAGATTTCCTTCATAGATTGGAGAAATCCTTTACCAACAGCAGAACTATTCAAGATTCCCAAACTGCCCTAGCAGATCACTTCCAACCCCAAACACTCAAACTCCAACCATTGGTAGTTGTGTTACACACACCACTACCCTATCTACCTTTATTACTTATATTGGAAAACCTGAACAGGTAACCCAACAAATAGGCAGAAATAAATAATATATATATTCAAAATTACAAATACGCTCTCTCAAGAAGGACACCACTCTAGAGTCTAGGTATTCGCTCAACCTAGAGCTCTGATACCACAATGTAACGACCCAACTTCCAGTCTCCAGGAAGTCGCATCGCTAAGAAGAAAGAAAAGGGATAGAAAAGAGAAAAGAAAGGAAAGAAAGAACAGACAACATCAGAATCTCACAGCGGAATCGGATAAATTATAATATATCACATAAAACTTTACATAGTATCATATACATCAGAGTTAAACAGCTAATACAACACAAACTAGACAGTTATAAACATCTGTCTCGCAATTACAATTCAAGTACATCAGAGAGAACAGACTCAACTCAAACACAGCGGAACACTAAAAATGTCTACACGCTGAAGCCTCCTGCTCCATTATCTCCTCCAGAACTCGATCAAAGCAATCCTGAAACACTTGACTACACATACGTAATATGAGTACCCAAGAGTTTAATAAAACCGAAAATAAACACTCGGGTCAAACATGGGTCTGGTGTGAGTAAAGAGGGATAAAAGTTGCTTAACTTTAGAAAATCCTTTGAAAACAAAAGGTATCACGTAATTCTTCTCACACATAAACATGGAAAAGTTTTTACCTTACGCTAACCAAAACATTTGATAGGAAATACAGTGATATTATAATAGTGTCTAGGGTTTTCAAAATAAAATACAGAAATAGCTGGAATGCTTACATCTCACGTTCCAACATAGTTGGGCACAATCAAACCGTACAGGCACTTATTGGATTATGGATTCCATCAATGGCAGGGCTACTGGGGTACCGCCCGTCACAGTACGTGGCCTAGATCAACGTACCGAGGATTACTCCCAATCCCCTGCAACACAAAGCCGGACCCATTCCTTACTGAATAGTTCCGAACAAGACAACCCTACAGTTGGTGTACATTGACAACTACCCACTAAGCCGAATAAAAAGGGACCTCTAGACAGGGATCAATCTTGCTCTCCAGTGGGAGCTACCCACGAAGCCTTGCTGCACCTCCCCTGTTTTAGCCATTCCCGGTTGATGAGGCTTGAGGCTACGATTACCTTTATAGGACATATCAATCTTAAAATGCTCATCGTCCACCTGACGATGTTCTGGAAGCATTCAATCCATACAAGTTCGTTCCGGGTTCGAACGAAACCGAAGGCATTATCTCGTTACACTCATTACGGAATCACCGACAGAGTTAACGATTATAACCCTTGCACTCTAAATCACCATCTCGAATCTATAAGTACTATTCCGTCAAACTCATTACAGAATCACCCACAGAGTTATACTGACGTATAGCCCTTACACCTCGAGTCTTCACTTGCTCCACTTGGACTAACGACCTAACGTTTATTTGGAATCGATGTGGTTTTCAGATATCCAATATGGAAACCCGATCCCGGTCTTATCGAAACCAAACGCCATCTTAATGTCCAAGTTGTACTTAAGGGTTTTAAACAATTAACTTATTTCAATATTATCTAATTCACATAGATAGATAAACTATGTCTCACAATAGATAATCACATTCATATCATAAACAGATAATCTGCATCATCCATAAACAGATAATCATCACAACCAAATAATCCATCACAAACCATCATACTTAAACCAAGCATTCATATCATACTAATACAACTCATCTCATTACTGAGATCACAACCATTCAATCAATAACATCCATAAGCAATGATTTACTAATCAACAATTATAATTAATTTAAAATGAATTAAATTATTTACAACCATCTCTAATTAATTTAAAATAAATTAAATTAATTACTCATTTAAATCCTGCTTAACATCCATTAATTAACCCAGCTAATTAATTACCCACTAAGTATTTAACTTGATTAAACATCCTTGATTAATCATTCACTAATTACAATAAGTAATTAGTCTTTAATTAATTAACCTTAATCATAAGTAATTAACATTTAATTACTCATTTATTAATTAATTATAACTAATTACATTTACCCTTAATTAATTACAATTAATTAATCTCTTAATTAATTATTACTTAATTAAACAATCCTTAATTACATCATTAATATTAATTAATGATCTTTAATATTTAAATAAATTACTTAATTAAAATTAATTACATTTAGTAATTAATCTAATTAATAATCACCTTGATTAATATTAAATTAAGTAATTAACTATCTTTAATTACTTATTTATAAATTAATTAACCAATAATTAATCATTTATTAATTCCTTAATTAATTACAAAAGTAATTATCCAAATTACTAATTACATTCCAGTAATTGTCATTATTATTTTTCTAAGTAGTCCTGCTACACTAATTACATTAAGTAATTACTCTCATAACATCATTAGATGATTTATTAAAATTAATTAAACTGAATTAATTAACTTAAATAAATCACATATCCAAATTAATTACAATAAATAATTAATTCCTTAATTACTTTAACAATTAATTATACTTAACAAATTTCAATTAATTAGATTCAATTAATTAATCTTGTTAATTATCAAAATCAATTACATTAATTAATTAGTAGATTATCCTTAGATAATTATCACCATTTATTAATTAACAACATTTCCCAAATTACATACTTAAGAAAATTTGAATTAGATTAATTATTAATAAATCATTTCTAATTAATAAATTAATCTAAACCATTATTTAAAATCAAATAATTATGCAAATCCTTAATTATCTTAAGATTTTCAAAATAATTTATCAAATGACTCAATTATATTCAAAATGTATTAAACAATACATTTCTAAATTTAAATTCAAATTCCAATTCATTTAAAAAAAATTAAAGATTCAAAATGTTTAATCATTTAAACATTAATCCCAATTAAAATAATTATAAACTGTGAAATAAAAATGAATGTTTAAACAACATTCATTACTTAAATATAAAAGAAAAGGTTTAAAATAAATTACTTGATTAAAATAAATCAAGCTTCAAAAATAAATTGATTATTTTCAACTTTCCAATTTACATTAAACACTTCATATTTTAATTCAACACTAATGGAAACTAATATTCTTTCAAGTTTAAACTTATTTGAAATCAAATTTCATCTATTTTTAAACATTTGAATATGTTTATTCATTCTTCTTTAAATTTTACAACCTGTTTGAAATCAAACTGGTTTCCAAAGAAACCCTAAAAAAACAGTTTTTAACTTGATTTCAAAACACACTTAAATTTTTCTTAAACCATTTAAATTTATTCAAAATTTAAAACTTACAAAAATTGTTTTGAAACAAAAATCTGGTTTTAAACCAAACCTGAAACTGTTTTATACTTGATTTAAAACCAAATTAAATCTTGTTTAAATTCAATATTTTCATTTTTAAAACTTTTGAATTCAAAACTACATTTGAATTTAGATTCAACTTCCATTTGAATCAGATTCTATCTAAAAATATATGAATTCATTTAAACTAAAAACTGCAAAATACTCTCTGGTTTTAAAAACTGAAACAGTTTTTATAATCTTGATTTAAAACCAAAATTAAATCTGGTTTAAATTTAAGGTTTTCATTTTTTTAAAACTTTGAATTTCACACTAAATTTGAATTCAGTTTTTAACTTATACTTGAATCAAGTTGAAATTTAAAATATGAATTTCATTTAAACTCCAAACTGCAAAATCACAGGTTTTTAAAACCTGAAACTATTTTGTTTTTTTAAATCTTGATTATAAACAGAATTTAAACCTTGTTTAAATTTAAAATTTTCATTTTTAAAACCTTGAAGTCAAAACTCCATTTGAATTCAGACTTAACTTATATTTAAATCAAATTAAGATCTTTAAATTATAAATTTTATTCAAATTCATAAAAACTGCAAACTACAGGTTTATAACCCTGTAATCAAACTAACCCGAGAACCTATAAATTTACTTCGAGTTTACCTACCTTCTGCTTCGAGTCAGAAGCACAAAAACCCTAGGATAGCTTCGAGTCAAAAACCCTGCATCTCAGAAGTTCGCCAGAACTTCAATACTGCAACCAAGACCAACCTCTCAACACCCAGAAATATCGTCTCCAGCCACCATCACCGACACGACCTTGGCCATAGCTACCTCTACACTCCCTATACAACCTCTCAAATTCCTAACCCACTCAATGCAACAGAGGGTATGTGCATACCCTCAAAATTTCAACACTACAACACTTAAAACAGTGGTTTTGAAACCTAAAAAAAAACAATTTCCAACTCCTCTTTCTCCCTCTGATCATCTATCACCAACTTACCCCATTTTCACAACAAAACTCCACCAAAGTGGGCATCTTAACCCCCAAATTCACTAGCCTACAGATGCTTCTAAAATTTTCTGTTCAAAATAGAATGTTAATTTACACAGTTCATTTTTTTAAAAAAGTGAAATTTGTTTTATACTTCCTGATTTCTAACATGCATACATGATATAATCCTGTTTAAAATAATTAATGATGTTGGTTTCCTGATTTTTATTGTAAATACTTACTACTATAATTATTTCAGAGGTGGCAGATTTAGATCTTAATTTATTTTAACTAATTCATGATTTTCCAGACCCTACACTTATACTAACAACATATTTTGTTTACACATATTATTTTGTAACAGAAATTAATTAAGTGAATAAAGTTTCTATTAATACTTATTTTAAGACAGAAAACTATAGATTAGTATTACTGTAATTCCAAACATATATATCTATATATATACACACATCATATTGATCACCATAAAACCATACAAGCATTCCCAATCCTATATATTCACATGCAACATATAGATTCAACTTCTTGCAGTAAATAAATAAATAGATAACAAGGCAGTTTTAATCATCCAGATTTTTAATTAATGAACTAATACTTTCATTCAGGAAATTTATAAAATTTTAATTTAAAAGAAACTGTTTTTAAAACAAGAAGTTCACTCACCTTTAAAAAAAATTGAAGATGCAGAACAATTTGATGCAGATTTCAGGACCCTGCCTATTGAAGTGCATGATGATCCTGGCTTGCATTTGATTACAAAAGTTACTCCTCTGGTTGATGAAGATTGCATTTAACTCCATTTTCAAATGCACAGATTTGCAGTTGTTCTACAATTTGCAGATTTGATTTGAAATTGGGTTTTCTGGATTTGATTTGTTTGAAGATTGATTTGCAGATAGGTTTTAGATTTGAAGTTGAAAAAGGGCAGGAAGATTTTAAATTATAGATATGAAGTTGTTGTTTGCAGATTCTAAAGCATGCATTTATTTTTAGAAATTTATTTGCAGGTTTGAAGATTGGTTTTAGATTTACTGAAATTTGATTCTCAGATTTCAAATGAGAAAAATGGGTTGAACAAAGAAAATATTTGTTATATTCTCTTATCAAAATAAAATAAAAAGCTTTGAAAACAAATGCCACTTGTTATGTTTAGGTGTAGATAATTTTACAAGTGTCTATTTTATTAGTTAAATGACTAACACACGTATATTTCAAAATTTAAAAGAGAATTCCGAATTATAAATGTATTTAAATTTATCTAAACCATTTCTAATTTGTTTTTAGCAAGTTACAAATGATTTATTAACATTAGCCTTTAAATAAATATATATAAGTTTCTTTATAAAACTATATACTTACATTTTAATGTTTGTTTAATTATTTTTCAAAATAATATTCTTTTAAAACTAAATTTCCAAAGAAAAGATTTTAAGAAGAAAAGAAGTGTTGAATTCATTTTATTTCAAAAGGTTTCAAACTAACTGTTATACTTTAACAATAATGATTGAAATCTTATTTCAAAGAAAAGCAATTTTAAAATAAAACAAAACAAACTTTTATTATAAAATAAAATTTAAAAAAAACAAATTCTTACTTACCTTTCTATAAAAATATAAGAAATTTTTTTAAAACAAACCTTTGAAAAGTTTACAATACTAATTTAAATCAATTTAAATCAATTTACAATTTATACATTTATATATAATAATTAGGAAATATCCTTTATTTAACATAAATTAAAATTAAAACCTCTATTTACAATGTATAAACATTTATACATTATAAATAAAATATTTTTTCAACATTGAAAACAATAAGATTTCAAATTAAACTATCACTATCACAAATTTTCAAAAGATAATTCCAGTTTGAATTAATTTATTAAATCAATATTTTCACATTTTAAAATAATTATCAATGAAATTATTAAATAATTATTGCCTAAATTTCCGGGACATCACACTCTATCTCGAATGTATAATGACAAAAACTACTAAACTAAGTAGTTAGACAAGAGTCAGATGATTGTCCCAGATAAAGAGCTAAGAAAAAGCACCTGTAACATCCCGGTTTGACCCGAGTATTATTTAATAAGAAAATAATAAGCGGATCAGTCTAGCTATAAATATCAGATAAAAAATGAGATATAATAAGAATATGGCAAAAACGTATGATGATAATAATGTCATACTGTGAAAAGTATACATTTAACAATAACAAAAATCATTCCAATCCCAAAATTGGTGAAACACAAATTCTAGAAATCATCAAATAGAAATCCAGAAATCACATAAAGGGGGAGAGGGCCTATCACAAACGGGAGCATGAAAACTCACAGACAGGTGCATCACAAATGGGATGCTATCCCATGGCCGCTAACCATATAGACGGTGCAATAACATAATACAATAACGGTACGCCCGAGGAACCTGAAACTCGAATAATTTGAAATAACGACGCAATACAATAGCGGTACGTCCGATGAGCCGTACTCCATAAAAGAATATGGGTCGCTAGCCCACATAAATGAGTCGAAGCTCAATAAAACGAGGTACAGTCCCCCATATGGACAAAGAGACATCGCATATTGCTAGTATAAATCACAAAATGATCATCATTGATCAATAAGTGTAAATTACACTAAGCTAGTAAATAAATGAGTTAGGCTTCATGTCCCATAACCACTAGCTTAGCTTAATTATTTACGTACAAATTGTAGACTTCCACTCGAAAATAAGTGTAAATGACACTAAGCTAGTAAATATATGAGTTTAGCTTCATGTCCCATAACCACTGGCTTAACTTAAATATTTACGAACCAATTGTAGATTCCCACTCGAAAATTATCACAAGAGTTTCAATCGAAGGAGTCTAAGAATTAACCGACAAAGTAAACGCAAGCGTTTCATACCACTTGTTTTGCTAAATCGTTTAATTGGATTTTTTGAACGAATGATCAAATGGTTTGTCTATACTAATAGATTGGAAAACGATTTTTATAAACGAGCTTTGTATAAAAATTAGAGTTGAAATCATTTTTGTGAAAGAGTTTGAATATTTACTACCAATATAGAAATCTTTCTATTTCAAAGTGACAAATCACAAAAATGATTGTAAAAATAATCAATCACCAAAATTCACATACAAAGACGTGAATCTAATCCATAGAAATCGATATCGAATCCATCAAAGATGGATATTTCCAAAAATCCCAAAAAAGAAGCTATCAAAGTCAATAAAAGTGATAACAACTAATCAGATCAACAAGAATCGATTTAAAAATTGGAAATTCACACAAAAAGGGAAAATTGGCTGAGAGAAGCAGATTCAGTTGACTGGACCAGGGTGGTCCGTCGACTGACACAATTCCTGGAAATTTTTTGTTTCCAGGCTCAGTCGACCGAAGCAGAGTGGTCAATCGACTGAAACATGCCTGGAAACTTTCGGTTCCCAGGCTCAGTCGACCGACCCAGAGTGGTCAGTCGACTGATACTGGCCTAGTTAAATCCTAGGTTCTGGTTCAGTCGACTGAATTCCTGGTTCAGTCGACTGAGCTAGAATTTCCAGTATTTTCAGCCTAGCCCTACCAAGGGAGAAAATCCACACAAATTGCGATCGGACGAGCGATGGACGGTAGGGGTTTGTGATAATCGGCAACCCAGCCCTATAGGCTCTTCGACACACCACCAAAAACATGTTCAAACATCAAAGCTAGGATTTTTAAAGATTTGACTTCAAATCACCAAAAATTGGAATATTCATAAAACCAATTCAATCCAATGCAAATAGACAAAGAATAGATGTTAGGAATCACTACCTGACAACTATCAAAGATATAGACACAGATGTGAGTTCAAAAACTCACCTTTAAACCCAAAAACAATGAAGGAGAAGCTTTTAAAACAAGGCAAGATCAATTCCTCTTCACTTCACCTTTAGAATCTTTAATCTATTAACAAAGGTGAAGTTTTTCCTAAGTTAGGTTGTAGGAATTTCAAAAAAATGATGTGGGATTGAGATGGCGAAGATGAAGAGGATGCTTACCTAAGCTTCTCTTGGATTCCGAGAGCTTGAATTGGAATTTCCTAAGAATCTAGGGCTAAGGAATTTTAGTTTCCAATCCTTTTCCCCACTTTTACTAAAGCTTGAGTGTTAGGAAATATTATGAAGGAATGAAGAGGAGTGGAGTTGGGTTAATGGGTTGAAACCCAAACCCAAAGCCCTAAATGAAAACATCAAAATTCTACTCAACTTCAAACATATCAATGTTTATACTTAGAAAGGTCGCAAATGCCATTTAGAACTCAATGGAAGTGGTGTCGAGTCCAAATTTGATCGTTTTCAAAAAGTAGCATTTCAGACGTAAATTCGACTAACGATGCTATATTTAAAATACAATCGTAAAATATGCGGGTTGTTACAGACTCCCCTCCTTAAAGAAATTGCATCCTCACAATACTTAAGAAGAAAATAAAAAGTAACAACCATAAAATCATATCAAAACAAAAGAAAATTTGAAATAAGAAGTTCACCTCTAAGGAGCACGAGAGAGTAAGTCCGGATGCGCTCGCTCGATGAATTCTCTGGATTCCCAAGAGCAATCCTTAGGGTTTGAGGACCATTGAACTTTCACAAGCGGGACATCTTTATTACGAAGACCTTTAACCTTCGTAGCAATGATACAAATAAGATGTCACTCATAAGTCAAATTAGGAGAAACTTCAATTTCTTCCACAACATCGGGATCAAGAATAGAATCGGAATCTCGGAGGCATTTCCGTAATTGAGAGACGTGGAATAAGTCACGAACAACAGAAAATTGAGCCGGTAATAAAAGACGATAAGCCACAGAACCAATACTTTCGGTGATGGGAAATATATCAATATATCGAGGCGCTAATTTTCCCGATCGACTGAAACGCACAACACCCTTCATAGGTGAAACACGAATAAACACCAAATCTCCCACATAAAATTCTAATTTCCTTCTTTGGTTATCGGCATAGGATTTTTATCTACTTTGTGCTTCTTTCATCCTATGGCAAATAAGGTCAATCTTTTCTGTGGAGTCACCAATAAAGTCTGGACCTAAAACCAGCTTCTCACCACCATCAAGCCAACAAGAAGGAGATCGGCATGGCCTTTCATAAAGTGCCTCGAAAGGTGCCATACCAATGCTAGATTGGAAGCTATTTTATAGGAGAACTCAACAAGATAAATATGATCTTCCCAACTTCCACCAAAATCAAGAACACATGGATGAAGTAGATCTTCAAGAGTTTGATTCACAGGCTCGGTTTGTCCATCGTACTGAGAATGTTGAGCGGTGCTAAAATTAAGCTTCTTTCCCAAAGCTTTTTGAAAACTCTTCCAATATCCACTAGTAAACAACGGATCATGATCGTTAATAATAGAAGTAGGAACTCCATGCATTTTAACAATTTCTTTAGCATAGACTTTGGCAAAAAAGGGTACAGTCCGATTAGACCGAACGGGAATAAAATGGGCGGATTTTGTAAGTCTATCTACAATCACCCGTAAACTGTCATGGCCCGATCGAGAACGGGGAAGTCCGTCAATAAGCTCCATGGAGACTTGATCCCACTTCCAAACTGGAATGTCCAAAGGTTGCAATAACCCACCGGGCCTTTAATTCTTGGCCTTTATGAATTAACAAGTTATGCAACGCTTAATGAAGTCAGCAATATCGCATTTCCTTTCATCCCAATAATAAAGTCGCTTCATATTTGCGTACATTTTACTATTACCGGGATGAATGATAAGTTTAGAATGATGAGAATCTTCTAAAATGTCTTCACAAAGATCACTAATATTTGGCACGATAAGTCTACCAAGTTTTCGAATGCCGCCAAGAGCATCGATTTCAAAGTCTTTCAAACCAACAACATCAATTTTATCCCTTCAACTTTGGCTAAGAAGTACCAATTTGGGATCTTTCTTTTGAGCTTCAAGAACGCAGTCTAAAAGAAAAGGATGAGCCATAAGGCTACATAAAATAAGAGATGAACATGAACCGGATTTAGGATCTCAAATCTCACAAGTGGATGAAATCTTGAGATCATTCCATTTGGATATCATCAGAGAAACAACCGCTTGTTGCTTAAGACTAAGGGCATTGACAAGAAGATTTTCCTTTCCAGGAGTATAAAGAATATCATGATCATAAGATGCAAGGAACTCGAGCCAACGTTGTTGGCGCAAATTAAATTCCTTTTGAGAAAATAAATACTTCAAAAATTTATGATCGGCGTAGAGAAAAAATTTCTCTTCCAAAACATAATGATGCCAAATTCTAAAAGCAAGAACAATGGTCGCGAGCACTAGATCATGAGTGGCACACCTAGTCTCGATAGGCTTTAATTGTTTAGAAGCATAAATGATAGCATGTTCCCTTTTGCAAGAGAATGACTCCCAAACCAACATGACTAGCATCGGTATAAACAATAAAGTCTTGGTTCCCTTTGGCAATCACAAGAACAGGAGTATCGGAAAGAAGTTCTTTCTATTGATCCTCTTTCCCGAATAGCTAAGACTTTCAAAAATTAGAGTTATCTTTATGTAATCTTCTTTTTAGAAAAATTTGCAATTTACTGTGCCTGACTGTCTCATCATAGTGTTTAGGAGATTCCTATCGATAACGTTGATCAAGCGCATCGACCAGAATTCTAAAAGCACTCAATGGGAAAAACAACACAAAATCATCTTCTATATGATAAATATGTCTTTTAAATTTTTTACAAATATCCTTTAATCGTTTAAGAACAAAATCCAATTATACTTATAGACACTTATTAAAGATTTGCAAATTTTAAATTGTTGTTTTCATCATAAGGATGGTCTAATCGAAATATTCATAGAATACTCGATTCATAAGATGGACAAAAAAAACTGGGGGGTTCGTCCAACCAAATGGCATAACAAGCCATTCATAAGAATCATAATGACCGCGGAACGCGGTTAGTGGAACGCTATCGTCCGCAACTCATAGCTAATGAAAACTGGTGGAAAAGCCGAACTGAAAAGACCTTAGCACCACTCAATAGATTGCTTAGGTGATAATCCTAAGGCCAGCTCAAAATTACCGGAAAATTCACGAACTACTTGAATGAGAGAATATTACATTTTCGTCACCATGTGGGTTTAGAGAATAAAATGATGCCACCAAATTGGAGTCAAAAATCATTAAGAAAAATAGAAATCTGCTTAACGGATTGAGAATGTCGAAGATAGATAGTCTACACGGCACATAGGATATGGCTTCATAATGATTAAGCAATCCTTTCACAAAAAACATCAATTCTGAAGCCTTAGTAACGCATAACATGCAAATCGGCCCAGAAAGAATAAACACATAAATAATCTCGACATCTTTGCAAAATAAATTAAGCGTAGCGGATCCACCAACCAGATTAGCAAATCTCTGTGGAGTCATCAAGCCCAAAATATTTAAATAAAAAGAATCAACGAATTCTTTTGATAGAAAAGAGTGAGATGCACCCGTATCAAAAAGAACTTGAATAGGAAGATCACGAAACAAAACAAAGCCATCAAGGATTGAATGAGATATACCTTGACCAAGAGAAGGGTTACTAGGGGCTTGCACGACCTTCAGCTTTTCCTTTCTCTTACATGAAAGTATAGGACATGTAGATAAGTGATGACCCGATCTTTTGCAATAGTGGCAGTAAAGGGGTTTCGGACACTTAATCACATAATGGTCCTTAGAACCACAATTGTAGCATTGTCCATGATTAGGGGTTGGAGTCTTTGCTACCGAAGTTGCATGTCTCCCTTTTTTGTTGGGATAAGGGCTTTTGAACTTAATATGCCTCTTCTTCTTGTTATTGAGGCCCGTTTTGGAACCTCCAACATCACCATCACTTCCCTTTTTAGACTCTTCAAGTCGAAGAGTGACATCTACAAGCTGATTGAAAGGAACTTCCAGTTTCAGAGGTAAAACCTTTGTGGGGTCCTTACTCAAAGCATAGATAAACCTTTGATTTTTTACAAGATCCAAAAGTTGTTGGGCAGACACGAATACGCCATCCAGAGAAGGACTACTGGATTGACCAGTGCTAGGACTGCCAAATCTAACCATCTCTTCTTCTCAAAGAAAGAAAGAAGAAAAAGGTTATTCTAAAAATGAATATCAAAAAAGCTGATTGATAAAACAAGGCATCATAAAAGAAAATAGAATAGAACGGGTCCTAAGAAGATAAATCCTAAGGCATGGTTCCTAAGAAGGACTTAGGACAATTATCCTTTCTAGATTATTCTACTTTGTTCCGAAGTTTGGCTCTGATACCAAGCTGTGACGCCCCACCTCTATACTCACGCTAGCCAAGGATACTACGAGGTAATGGCATCAACTAGCACGAAGAATAAGGATGTTGATGAGCAACCATTCGTGTAATTGCTTTGTACGAGTACCAATATGTCAGATAGTATAACATGCATTTCATTTCCAAAGGAAATCCGACATATCAAATACAAACTCAATGCTACTACACAGTAGCCATGTGATCTTCCGAAACAAATATAGAAATAGGAATAATACAAATCAGTCGCAGATATCCATATCACAAAGGCGGAAACAGATATTAATATATCACATAAAAGTGTACGTCAAAGTAGTGGTCATACAAGAACCACTACATCACAAAAGAATAGGTACAAGTGCTAGACAAAAGAATACGTATACATCAAGGAGTCTCTATCTCGAATGTATAATGACAAAAACTACTAAACTAAGTAGTTAGACAAATGTCAGATGATGGTCCCAAATAAGGAGTCAAGCAGAAGCACCTATAACATCTCGGTCTGACTCGAGTATTATTTAATAAGAAAATAATAAACGAATCAGTCAAGCTATAAATATCAGATAAAAAATGAGATATAATAAGAGATAGGCAATAACGTATGATAACAATAATGCCATACTGTGAAAGTATACATTTAACAACAACAAAAATCATACCGATCGCAAAATTGGTGAAAAAAATTCTAAATATAATGACCCACTATTTTGGGCCATTCAAATCGTCAATAATCCACACATGTCAGACTTGAATAATTCAAAATAATAGATTGTAATAAAATTTGGAGCAAATAAAATCAATCAGAGAATCACAGACACAGAAATATCAGAATAACTCGTAGCGGAAATTAAAATACCATAGTAGTTCATGAAGCTACTAAAATAAAGTCTCAAAACAAATACATACTATCAATGTGAAAACAAACACAATAGAAATCCCAAATACATAGAAGTTCCCTAATACAAGATCTGAAATAGAACAACTGAAACTAAAATATATAAATAACTAGATAAGCATAATCTCCAGCGATTCCTAGCTCAAGAAAGAGAAATCCAAAGTTGTGAATACTCAGGCTAACCCGAGCCGTAAATAAAATACAAACACTTGAGTCAGAACATACATACTTATACAATGTAAACCAACTCAAGTGGACTGCAGTAAATGTACAAGTAACTTAAAGGATTCTTGGCACCGCCTATCCTCTAAGGATCCGTTAAACTATTTACTATGTAGTAATATTCGTTATGAAGATAATGTCTAATAGTAAAATAAACATGCTTTAAAATAGCGTCAAGGGGTTACCCATATAGCCCTTAACACATAATAGTGCCAGTAGACTACACAGTACCTGCGTACTTCCAGATCGGGAAGCTAAGAGAAGATACTCCATAGGTACGACACAAATCAAAATCGTAGTAAAGCTCGCTATGGTAGGTGACACGACCCACAAGGCAATGCTAGGGTAAATCTACCAAATACGCACATGGGCTGGTGGTAATGTAGCAGCCAATACGCTCACCTCGGAACACACTCCCAAATCAAAGGGTGGCCACCGAAACAATAACAAAGTAATAGAATGGTATCGAAGAAATGTGTCCGAGCAGAGGTGCTACCTGCTTTGGCCCGAGATTGCTCCTGTTTTAGCCACCTTAAGCCAACTCATGGGAGTCGAGTCCACGTTCATACCACAATAGGATCGTCACCACCATATTACTTCATTCTGGAAACTCCACCACGTACACAGTTGTTAAAGTGGCTTTCGGTATCGACAGAGAGTATGTCCATATCCGATCCCGGTCTCTTTAACAACAAATCGTTATTATAACCCGTAGTTATACATTTCAAAATGGTATTTTATACTTCAAAAAATCAAATATCATTTCAAATTCAAATCTTTATCGAAATAAAGATCAAATCACTTCAAATCCATTTCAAAATATCAAAATATCACATCCTTTCAAAACCTCATTCAATTTTATTTATTTTAAATACCATTCCAAATCCCATTTCAAAATGGTTTATATTTCAAATTAAAATACTCCTTTTAAGCTATTTAAAAGTGAAGTCATTATACTTACAAATCAAGTATTCAATTCTAAAAAAATTAGCCTTTTCTAAGCTCATTTATTTAGTCAAAAACTACAAAACATTGAAATTTCAGCTTTTCACAGCACATAGAAAATGTTGTGGTAAGTTATATATGAAAACAATTCATTTCAGCAAAGTTAGCATTTATAACTGATGTAGTAGTTCAGTTACACATGAAAAAAATCTCATTTCAGCCAACTACAGCACTTGTCAAGTGCTACTGTAGCCCTTTTATTTGTTTCGTAGTTTATTTTTCATTCCACAACTTCAACGCTTACCAAGTGCTATAATATCTCTTAGTTAGATATCAGCCTAGTTTATTTGCATCAACCACATCACTTATAAAGTGTTGTAGTATCCTTCACTACAGAATTTTAGTTAACTTCAGAAATGATAGCATTTCTGAAGTGCTATTAATTCAATTTCCATACTTCAATAAAATTTCGATAATAATTAAACTTTGATTTTAAACCCTTTTAACTTATAAAAATAATATTTTTACACTCAAAAATGTTCATTTAAATACCCTTTAACTTGTGATTTTCATAAAGTAAAATTATATACCATTTTTTTTTAATAATTCACTTATTAAATTCAAGCGTTCAATTTTCTATTCTTTACATTTTAAAAATTAACTTAACACTTAAGTTTTAATTACCATTTCAAAATATAAACTTAATTTCCATTTTATTTACTTAACTTAAACTTCATTTTTAAACAAAATCTCAAATTGTAATTTTGAGTTATATTTCAAATTTCAACTTAACCATTCATTTATTTAACACATTTAACTTATCGAAAAATCATTAATCCTTTATTTAAACTTTTTAAATTCAAGTTAAATCAAATTACCATAAATTTACATTTTAAAAATACTTAAAAATTTCAGAAAAACTTTATAAAATAACCATGGGTCTGTATAAAATTTTCTAACCTAAGTTAAGTGATACAAATAATATATCATTTCAATCCTCAATTTACAAAGAAAAATCAGGGTTCTATCATTTCAAACCCGCAATCCCAAGTTAAATAAAATAAATAAAAATCGCTCAGGCCTATCATTTTCGCCCATAATGATTTTTCCCTATTCTAAAATCCATTCGGGTATGTATCATTTCAACCCATAGTGATTCTATTCTACAGGGAACTTGTAGTGTGAGAAAAGAATACAATAAACAATATAGCAACATATAGCAGTATCAATGATGTGACATGTTTATAAACAAAGGTTAACATCATATGATTCATATCACAGGCAGGTATAACATGATATAATATTTCTTCACATTCACTTGTTATCACTTCACAGTTCTATAAGTATGAATGTCAAGCGTGAATACTCACCTTTTCAAGCTGGAGTTAGCAAATCAAAACACAAAGATAAATCCAGAAAGCACGATACAGCACTACTTTTAATTCAAGTGGGTAAAGAGCCAAGATGTTGATCTTATAAACAACAAATAAAACAAGAAAATATAAACATATATACATTCAACACAAAATTTAAATTGAAACAATTGGAAATTAAAATTAACAAAAGATAAAATAGCTTAACCATGCTTTAACCACTCAAGTGGTCACCCTAGGGGAATCATATGCTCAGCCATATTGGTGTTTTGGTGATAAGTGGCTCGGGTTTGGCATCAAACCACACCGCTACATTGGGATGTGAAGGGGTAGGAGTTACAACATGAAGAATATAAAGGGACAAGGCAAAATAGGAAGGTTTGGTGCACCACTGGGCTCGACCTGGTCATCATTTGGGCTCAGCCATGCATGGTAGAGGCCAGGTCAGTGGTCGTGCTACAGCCAGTGGTGAAGTTAGCAGGTGGTGGTGGTTCTTGGGGTGATGGACGAGGTGAAAAATGAAGGGGATGGTGAAGTTATGGTCGGCTAGGCATTGTTTTGTAGAGTTTGTGGTGCTTGCTTCATATGGAGGTCACGACCAGAGTTGGACAAGGGAAGAGGAGGTGGTTGCTGCCGTGGGTGATAAAGGGAAGGTGATGGTGGTGGTCAGTGGAGATGATGGTGGTAGTGGCCGAGCAAACACAAGAGAGATCAAGGCAAAAAAATCGATGTAAAAGAAGAGAAAAAGTAAGAAAATGAAGCCATTAAAACTTACCAAAGTATTTTCAGAAATGAGAAAGCCATGAATTCTGAAGTGATGAGAGGTTTCTCACGTAAATGACAATGAGAAAACACACGGCTATTGCATAGTAAAATGTACGACCAAAGCAAAAATGAAAGGCCAAAAGAAATGAAAAGACAAGGTTAATGAAAAGTCACAAGTTATAAAGGCTTTATCTCTTCAAATTTCTGGTTCTTTTATTCAAAATAAACCGATAGAAAATCAAGTAAGTAATATATAAAATGAAATAAATAAAGTAGAAATGAAAATAAAGAAATATTTTTAGGAAAAAATAGAGAATAAATAAGAAAATAGTTTATTTAATTGAAACTAGAATTTAAAATTGTAAACAAAATACAATTAACATTGGAAAATTACCACTACACTTTTAAAATGTTTTAAAAATAAAATCTTGAAATAAAATCAATTTTAAAAATATTTTCAAATTGAAATAAAATCTGATTTAAAAATATTTTCAAAAATCTAGGGTTGTTACACTCTCCCTCACTCAAATCTTTTCATCCTCGAAAAGAACGAACAAGGAAAATAAAGAAAGCAAGGTAGAAAGGCAAATAGTGCCTGAAACAAAAAAATTCAGATTCGAAGCACGAATGCTCTCCTCCGTCTCCCAGGTACAATCTCGATCATCAGTACTCTACTTTACTTTGGCCAAACTAATAGATTTCCTTCTTATCTGCTTCGTTCCTCGGTCGACAATATGAAGTGGCTTCCTCTCGATAGTCCGATTAGGTTCAATATACAAACTATCAAGAGCAGAAGGCTGAAAAATAAGAGATGGGTCATGAAGATAGCGGTGAAGATGTGAGACGTGGAATACATCATGCACTCCAGAAAGATTCTTAGGCAAATTCAAACGATAAGACAAAGAACCAACTCTTTCCACAATGAGGAAAGGATCAATGAAACTAGGAGAAAGCTTCCCTCTACAACCGATGCGAATGACATTCCTTAAGGGAGAGACCTTCAGGAAAACCTGATCACCAACAGCAAACTCTAAACTCCGTCTACGCCAATCTACGTACTTCGTCTGCCTATCCTGCGCAACCCTTAACTTTCTCTTAATCTCCTCAACTCTCTCAGAAGCCTCCAAAACCAAATCAGGACCAAGAACTAAATGATTACCGGATTCAATCCACTAAGATGGAGATCTACAAGGTCGTCCGTAAAGAGCAGTAAACAGAGACATTTTAATGCTGGCATGGATTCAAAGATGGGATGAGATAGATAAAGGATTAAGATAAGCTTAAGATAGAAGGTTAGATTATACCTAATACTATTATTGTAGGTGAATTCGACAAGATGGAGATGATCTTCCCAAGATCCTCCATACTCAAGCACACAAGCATGAAGAAGATCTTCGAAAATTTGATTCACTCTTTTCGTTTGACAGTCGGTCTATGGATGGTAAGCGGTGCTCAGACTTAGATGACTACCCAAAGATTCCTGAAAAGCTTTCCAAAACTGATTGGTAAAGATAGGATCACGATCACAAACAATACTGAGAGGAACTTCATGGAGACGAACAATCTCTCTCATGTAGATTTCAAACAAGCTAGAAGCAGAACAGGTAGACTTGACTGGAACGAAATGAGCGGACTTCGTCAGTCTATCCAAAATAACCCAGATACTCTCATTACCCCTCCTAGTCCTCGGTAATCCATTAATGAAATCTATAGAAACCTGTTCCCACTTCCAATTGGGAATCTCAAGGGGCTGCAACAAACTAGGGGTCTTCTGATGATCGGCCTTGACTTGCTGAAAAGTCGCACACCTACTAACAAAGATAGAGATATCCCGCTTCATCCCACTCCACTAATAAAACCTCTTCATATCCTGATACATCTTCGTCACACCAGGATGGATGTAAAGTCTGGATCGATGTTTTTCCCAAAGTGGCTCTGGCCTCAATCCATCAACATTCTGGTCACAAATCCTACCATTAATCCTCAAAATCCCTCTATCATCGATCTGAGCTCCACTGCCGTCACGACTACCCCCACCAACTCTGCTACGAACACTCTCCTTCATCAATCTAAGCATCTCATCCTCATCTTCCTTAGCTTTGATACGATCCAAAAGAGGAGAAGAAGAAACAACAAGCTGACACAACAAAGCCTTCTTCGACTCTGAGCATCGGCCACACCATTAGCTTTGCCGGGAGTATAGCTAATATTGAGGTCGTAAGAAGCCAGAAACTCAAGCAAATTAACTTGCATCTGATTCAAATCCTTTTGGCAGAAGATATATTTTAAAGACCGATGATCGGTAAAAAGCTCAAACTTTAATCCTAGAAGATGATGCCTCCACATCTTTAAAGCAAAGACAATAGCAAGCAACTCTAAATCATGAGCAGCATAATTAGCCTCATGGGTTTTCAACTGATGGCTGACATAGGCAATGATCCTACCATCCTTCATGAGAACAGCACCCAATCCCTCACGACTAGCATCAGTGTATACCATCAATCCCTCTCTTCCATTCGAAACGGTAAGAACTAGTGCAAAAGTAAGCTTGCTCTTTAGCTCATCGAATGCAGCTTCACCCTTCTAATCCCTGATAAACTTAGCAGTCTTATGAGTCAAAGCAGTGAGAGGTGCAGCAATCTGAGCAAAATTCTCAATGAATCTCCGGTAATAACCAGCAAGGCCCATAAAACTACGAATCTCAAAAGAAGTCTTAGGAGTTTCCCAATCCTGTAACAGAATAGGGAGAAATAAGAACAACAGAAAAGATGGAATAATTAAATAACGAAAGAAAAAGAGAAAGAAAGAAAGACTTACATTGATCGCAGCGATCTTGACTGGATAAATAAAAACTCCATTACTAGAAATGATATGTCCAAGGAATCAGACTTCATCCTTTCAGAAATGGCATTTAGAAAATTTAGCCTTTAATTGATGGTTTCTAAGAATTTCCAGAACAGATTTCAAGTGCGACTCATGCTCTTTCTTGGTCTTAGAAAAGACAAGGATATCTTCAACAAAGACTAGAACAAATTTATTAAGCACATCACAAAAACATGATTCATCAAATCAAAAAAGTAAGTAGAAGCATTAATCAAACCAAAAGACATGACCAACCATTCATAAAACCCTTTCTCATTATAGAAAGCAGTCTTGGGAATACTTTCCTCAGCAACTCTGAGCTGGTGGAAACCTGTGACAAGATCAGCTGAGAGAAAACAGTGGCACTAGAAAGCTGATCAAACATATCATTGATATAAGGCATTGGATATCTGTTTTTCATAGTGAGCTTGTTCAGCTCCCTATAGTCAACGCACATCCTCAAAGAACCATCGGACTTAGTGACGAAAACCACCGCTGCTCCCCATTCTGAATGACTAGGTCTGATCAGACCTTTGGAGAACATGTCCTCAATTTGCTTTTCCAACTCAACCTTCTCGCGAGGTGCCATTTTTCTAGGAGGAAGAACTACAGGTCGAGCTCTAGAAATAAGATCGATACGGAAATCAATTTCCCGCTTAGGAGGTAAAGCAAAGACTTCACTAAATACATCGGGATAGAATCTGACCACACGGGTCAAATGAATATCACTAGAAGAAGAATCCAGAGAATAAACAAAACTGCCAGTAAAACCTAAGGTATGCGGCACTGAATAATCAAGGGATTTCCTTGATCATCAACAAGATAAACGGACTAGGCTTTACAAGAGATATGGGCATCATGTCTACCTAGCCAATCACTTTCAAGCAATAAATCAAAAGCACTGAAGCCGAGAACATAGAGATCACCACTAAAGCGATGATCAGAATAGAGAAGTTTCACTTGTTTACATATCCTATTAAGGTTTGCAGGGTCCCCGATGGGATTTGAAAAACATAATGGTAAAGAAGCTACTCAGGAGAAAGGAGATGCTCTAACTAATCACACAAATCAACAGAAATAAAACTATGGGAAGCTCCATTATCAAATCAAACACGAAAGGATACTGAAATAAAGAAAAGGTTCCCTGAAGAGTACCTTGGCCAACACTAGGAGAAGGAACTGGAGAAGATGCAGAGGTGATAGCAAATATACTGGAAGGCTTACCCTTCTACTCGGTAGGGTAATCCTCTCTGAAATGGCCAGGCTGAAGACAGATATTGCATAAATCATGGCTCATCAACTGAGCAGGAGGAGGAACTGCAGTACCAACGAAAGTAGGGAAACTATTGGCATAGTGTCCCTTTTGATCACATTTAAAGCAGGTGATGGTAGAAAGGTCAACAGGTTGCCTCTGAGAAGGAGAAGATGATGAAGATCCCAAACCCGGATTCTTGAGCCAATTCTTCTTCTACTACTGGAAATTACGCTTTCTCTTCTTAGAGTTAGTAGAGGAAGACTGAGATAAAGGAGCACCAACAGCAGCAGGACCCTTAGAAGTTGGGTTCTCATAACGAATGGCCATATCCATAAGTCCAGTGAAAGGGCTGTGAACATGGGCCATAAGGCGATCATAGTACTCAGGACGAGCACCAGCAATGAACTTCTTATTCTTCTTGAGAGGAGTGTCTATCAGGTCAGGACCGAACTTAGAAAGTACGTTGAACTTCCTCTCATACTCCGAAAAAGACATGCTTCCCTGCTTGAGATCCATGAACTCCCTATATAGCTAGGATTTCCCGGCCTCGGGCATCCACTTAGCAACGAAAGAATCCCTGAAAAGATGATAGATAAGCTTAGAAAAGGCACGAAAGAGATACAAAAACAGAATTCAAAGAAACACAAGAGGATACCTAAACTGCTCCCAAGTAAGATCAGCCTCGGCGGTTTTAGCCGTAGCAGACTCCTACCAATCTTGGGCAGCCTCCTACAACTGCCATGCTGCTAACTGACGCTTCTGAGCATCAGTAATCTCAGGACCAGTAAATATCCTCTTTAAACTGTATAACCATTGCTGGGCTTCAATAATGCTCTCTGAACCGGTAAACTTGGTTCCACCAATTTGAGAGAATTCCTTACAGATAACAGTAAGCCTAACAGGTGCAACAGGCTGAAGAACTAGGGCAATACCACGACCCCTACCCTTGGCATTTCCACGGTTCATCTTGAGAAGTCAAGAATGAATTTGAAGACAAAGGTAAAGAGAAGACAAAGATAAATTTACTTGGAAAAATATCCTAAAGAAAGAAAATACTAACAAGGTAGATACGAAAGGAAGGAAGTTTAGAAAAATTTTCCTTTAAAACAAGAAATGTTTATATCAAAATAATCTTTGAAAAATCCTTTGAAAAGTCATTTTAAAAATCAGTTTATACTTTGAAAATACATTCTCTCACAAAGAATGATTTTGAGGTTGATTTCACTCATTCTAGGGTATTTCTATACCATCTCTAATGGGTTTTTGCTCCGCATGCTACGATTTGCCGAAAATCCAAAGCTCTGATACCAACTGTAAGGACCCACTATTTTAGACCATTCAAATCGACAGTAATCCACACATGTCAGACTTGAATAATTCAAAAAAACATATTGTAATAAAATTTGGAACAAATAAAATCAATCACAGAATCACATACACAGAAATATCAGAATAACTCGTAGCAGAAATTAAAATACCATAGTAGTTCATGATACTGCTATAACAAAGTCTCAAAAAATACATAATATCAGTCTGAAAAGACACAATAGAAATCCCAAATACATAAAGGTTCCCTAATACAAGAGCTGAAATAGAACAATGGAAACTGAAATATATAAATAACTAGATAAACAGAATCTCCATCTATTCCTAGCTCCAGAAAGAGAAATCTAAAGCTGCGAGTACTCAGACTGACCCGAGGGTAAATAAAACACGATTACTTGAGTCAGGACATACATACTTATACAATGTAAACCAACTCAAGTGAACTGCAGTAAATGTACAAGTAACTTAAAGGATGCTTGGGACCGACCATCCTCTAAGGACCCGTTAAACTATTTACTATGTAGTAATATTCGTCATTAAAATAATGTTAATAGTAAAACAAACATACTTTAAAATAGCGTCAAGGGGTTATCCAAATAGCCCTTAACACATAATAGTCTCAGTAGACTACACAATACCGGCGTACCTCCAGATCGGAAAGCTACGAGATGATACTCCATAGGTACGAAATAAATAAAACTCGTAGTAAAGCTCGCTATGGTAGGTGACACGGCACACAAGGCAATGCCAAGGTAGATATACCAATTACGCACATGGGCTGGTGTTAATGTAGAAGCCACTACGCCCACCTTTGAACGCACTCTCAAATTAACGGGTGGCCACCAAGATAATCACAAAGTAATAGAATGGTATCGAAGAAATGTGTCCGAGTAGAGGTGCTACCTCCTTTGGCTCAAGATCGCTCCTGTTTTAGCCACTTTAAGCCAACTCACGAGAGTCAAGTCCACGTTCATACTACAATAGGATCGTCACCACCATCCTACTTCATTCTAGAAACTCCACCGCGTACACAGTTGTTAAAGTGTTTTGGGTATCGACAGAGAGCATGTCCTTATCCGATCACGATCTCTTTAACAACTAATCGTTATTATAACCCGCAGTTATACATTTCAAAATGGTATTATGTACTTCAAAAAATCAAATTTCATTCAAATTCAAATCTTTATCGGAATAAAGATGAAATTACTTCAAATCCATTTCAAAATATCAAAATATCATATCCTTTCAAAACCTCATTCAATTTTATTTATTTTAAATACTATTCCAAGTTACATTTCAAAATGGTTTATATTTCAAATAAAAATACCCCATTTAAACTATTTAAAAGTGAAGTCATTATACTTACAAATCAAATATTCAATTCCAAAAAAAATTAGCCTTTTTTGAGCTCATTTATTCGGTTAAAAACTACAAAACATTGAAATTTCAGCTTTTCACAGCACTTAGAAAACGCTGCGGTAAGTTATATTTGAAATCAATTCATTTCAGCCAAGACAGCATTTATTACTATTGCAGTAGTTCAGTTAAACTTGAAAAAAAATCTCATCTCAGCCAACTGCAGCACTTATCAATTGCTACTGTAGCCCTTTTATTTGTTTCAGATTTTAGTTTTCGTTCACAACTACAACACTTACCAAGTGCTATAATATCTCTTAGTTAGAATTCAGCCGTAGTTTATTTGCATCAACCACAGCAATTACAAAGTGTTGTGGTATCCTTTACTACAGATTTTAAGTTAACTTCAGAAATGATAGCATTTCTAAAGTGCTATTAATTCAATTTCCGGATTTTCAATAAAATTTCAGAAATAATAAAACTTTGACTTTAACCCTTTTAACTTATAAAAATCATATTTATCCACTCAAAAATGTTCATTTAAATATCCTTTAACTTATGATTTTTATAAAGTAAAATTTTATACAATTTTTTTTATAATTCACTTATTAAATCCAAGCGTACAATTTTCTATTCTTTGCATTTTAAAAATTAACTTAACACATAAGTTTTAATTACCATTTCAAAATATAAACTTAATTTCCATTTTATTTACTTAACTTAAACTTCATTTTTAAACAAAATCTCAAATTTCAACTTAATCATTCATTTATTTAACACATTTAACTTATCGAAAATCACTAATCATTTATTTAAACATTTTAAATTCAAGTTAAGTCAAAATATCATAAATTTACATTTTAAAAATACTTAAAAATTTCAGAAAAACTTTATAAAATAACCATGGGTTTGTATAAAATTTTCTAGCCTTAGTCAAGCGATACGGATAGTATATCATTTCAATCCGCAATTTGCAAAGAAAAATCCGGGTTTTATCATTTCAAACTCGTAATCCCAAGTTAAATAAATAAATGAAAATCGCTCAGGTCTATCATTTCAGCCCATAAAGATTTTACCCTATTCTAAAGCCCGTTCGGGTATGTATCATTTCAACCCATAGTGATTCCATTCTATAGGGAACTTTTAGTGTGAGAAAAGAATAAAATAAACAATATAGCAATATATAGCAGTATCAGATGATGTGACAAGTTTATGAACAAGGGTTAACATCATATGATTCATATCACAAGCAAGTATAACATGATATAATATTTCTACACATTCACTTGTAATCACTTCACAGTTCTATGATTATGAATGTCAAGCGTGAATACTCGTCTTTTCAAGCTGGAGTTAGAAAATCAAAGCACACGGATAAATACAAAAAGCATGATATAGTACGACTTTTGATTCAAGTGGGTAGAGAGCCAAGATGTTGGTCTTGTAAACAACAAATAAAATAAGACAATATAAACATATATAAATTCAACACAAAATTTAAATTGAAACAATTGGAAATTAAAATTAACAAAAGATAAAATGGCTTAACCATGCTTTAACCACTCAAGTGCTCGGCCTAGGGGAATCATATGCTCGGCCATAGCGGTGTTTTGGTGGTAAGCGGCCTGGGTTTGGCATCAAAACACACGACTATATGGGGATGTAAAGGAGTAGGAGTTACAACATGAAGAATAAAAGGGAGAAGGCAAAATAGGAAGGTTTTGCGAACCACTAGGCTCGGCCTGGTCATTATTTGGGCTTGGCTATGGATGGTACAGGTCAGGTCAGTGGTCATGCTGCGGCCAGAGGTGTAGTTATAGTCGGCTAGGCATTGTATTGTGGAGTTTGTGGTGCTTGCTTCATATGGAGGTCACGGTCAGATCTGGACAAGGGAAGAGGAGGTGGTTGCTGCCGTGGACGATAAAGGGAAGGTGATGGTGGTGGTCGGTAGAGATGATGGTGGTATTGGCCGAGCAAACACAAGAGAGATCAAGGCAAAAAAATCAATGTAAAAGAAGAGAAAAAGTAAGAAAAAGAAGCCATTAAAACTTACCATAATATTTTCAGAAATGAGGTAGTCGTGAATTGTGAAGTGATGAGAAGTTTCTCACGTTAATGACAATGAGAAAACAGATGGTTATTGCATAGTAAAATGTACGGCCAAAGAAAAAATGAAAGGCTAAAGGAAATGAAAAGACAAGGCTAATGAAAAGTCACAAGTTGTAAAGGCTTTGTCTCTTCAAATTTCCAATTCTTTTATTCAAAATAAACCGATAGAAAATCAATTAAATAAAATAGAAAATGATAACAAAATAAAGTAGAAATGAAAATAAATTAATATTTTTTGGAAAATTAGAAAATAAATAAGAAAATAGTATATTTAATTGAAACTAGAATTTAAAATTGTAAGCAAAATATAATTAACATTGGAAAATTACCACTACACTTTTAAAATGTTTTAAAAATAAAATCATGAAATAAAATCAATTTAAAAAAATTCAAAATGATATAAAATCTAATTTAAAAATATTTTCAAAAATCTAGGGTTGTCACACTAGAAATCATCAAATAGAAATCCAGAAATCACAAGAAGGGGGAGAAGGCCTATCACAAATGGGGGCATGAAAACTCTCCAACACGCGCATCCCAAAAGGGATGCTATCCTATGGTCGCTAACAATAGAGCAGGTGCAACAACGTAATACAATAACGGTACGCCCGAGGAACCTGAAACTCCGATAATTCGAAACAACGACGTAATACAATAATGGTACGTCCGATGAGCCGAACTCCATAAAAGTTCATGGGTCGCTAGCCCATAAAAATAAGTCGAAGCTCAACAAAACGAGGTATAGTCCCCCACGTGAACAAAGATACATCGCATACCGCTAGTCTAAGTCACAAAACGATCATCATTGATCAATAAGTGTAAATAACACTAAGCTAGTAAATAAATGAGTTAGGCTTCATGTCCCATAACCATTGGCTTAACTTACTTATTTATGAACAAACAGTAGACATCCACTCAAAAATAAGTGTAAATTGCACTAAGCCAGTAAATATATGAGTTTAGCTTCATGTCCTTTAACCACTGGCTTAACTTATATATTTACGAACCAATTGCAGATTCCCACTCGAAAATTGTCGCAAGAGTTTCAATCGAATGAGTCTAAGGATTAACCGACAAAGTAAACGCAAGTGTTTCGTACAACTTGTTTTGCTAAGTCGTTTAATTGGATTTTTCGAACGAATGAGGAAATGGTTTGTATATACTAATAGATTGGAAAACAATTTTTATAAACGAGCTTGGTATAAAAATTACAGTTGAAATCATCTTTGTGAAAGAGTTTGAATACCTACTATAATATAGAAACCTTTGTATTTCAAAGTAACAAATCACTAAAATGATTATAAAAACAATCAATCACCAAAATTCACATACAAAGACGTGAATCTAATCCATAGAAATCGTTATCGAATCCATCAAAGAAGGATATTTCCAAAAATCCCGAAAAAGAAGCTATCAAAATCAACAAAAGTGATAACAACTAATCGGATCAACAAGAATCGATTTAAAAATTGGAAATTCACACAAAAAGGCAAATTTGGTTGAGAGAAGCAGATTCAGTTGACTGGACCGGCATGGTCAGTTGACTGATATAATTCCTGGAAACTTTCTGTTTCCAAGTTCAGTCGACTGAAGCAGAGTGGTCAATCGACTGAAACGTGCTCGGAAACTTTCGGTTTCCAGGCTCAGTCCACTGACCCATAATGGTCAGTCAATTGATACTGGCCTAGGAAAATTCCGGGGTTCAAGTTCAGTCGACTGACTTCCTGATTCAGTCGACTGAACTGGAAATTCCAGTATTTTCAGCCTAGCCCTATCAAGGGAAAAAAATCCAAACAAATTGCGCTCTGACGAGCGATGGGAGCTAGGGGTTTATGATAATTGGCAACTTAGCCCTATAGGCTCTTCGATACACCACCAAAAACATGTTCAAACATGAAAGCTAGGATTTTTAAAGATTTGACTTCAAAACACCAAAAATTGAAATATTCATAAAACATTCAATCCAAAGCAAATGGACAAAGAATAGATGTTAGGAATCACTACCTAACAACTATCAAAGATATAGACATAGGTGTGAGTTCAAAAACTCACCTTTAAACCAAAAACAATGAAGGAGAAGCTTTTAAAACAAGAAAGATCAATTCCTCTTCACTTCACCTCTAGAATCTTTAATTTATTAATAAAAGTGAAGTTTTTCCTAAGTTAGGTTATAGGAATTTCTAATAATTGAAGAGGGATTGAGATGGAGAAGATGAATAGGATGCTTACCTGAGCTTCTCTTAGATTCCTAGAGCTTGTATTGGAATTTCCTAAGAATCTAGGGCTTAGGAATCTTAGTTTCCAATCTTTTCCCCCATTTTTACTAAAGCTTGAGTGTTAGGAAATATTATGAAGGAATGAAGAGGAGTAGAGTTGGATTGATATATTGGGTTAATGGGCTGAAACCCAAACCCAAAGCCCTAAATGAAAACACCAAAATTCCACTCAGCTCCAAACATATCAATGTTTATACTCAAAAAGGTCGCAAACGCCATTTTGAACTCAATGGAAGTGGTCGCGAGTCCTAATTCGACCGTTTGCAAAAAGTAGCATTTTGGAGTTAAATTCGACTAATGATGCTATATTTAAATATACAATCGTAAAATATGCGGGTTGTTACACGTTTTCTTCAACTTAATTTCTATATAAAATACACAATTTTGCACTTTGATCGAAGAGGGAGGATAATTAAATGATTGGACAAAATGCGTGCCATGAACAGTGCATTTATCTTTTTAGTTAATTCCTAATCTATTCGTTTGATCGTTTTGGTCTACGGGTCTAGTTTACCGATGATATGAGGTGAACCTTTTACTACTTTGAGTGTGAAATTTACCAGCTGTTAGTAAGCCGTTTAGTGCAAACGGGTGGTACTGTACACACAATAACACCTTTCTTGTTCCTTTCTATGAGTTTGCGACACATATTGCCAGTTAGTGGTGTCCAGTACTGGGCCTCCGAACCTTCACCACTACGGTTTGTTGCCTTCGGGTTTGTACCTTCGGCTTTATTGCCTTCGGGTTTGTGCCTTCGGGTTTGTTGCCTTCGAGTTTGTTGCCCTATAGTATAGCTCTTGGAGTTGGTCCTTCGCCACCACTCGAGAGATACTTGAGTTTGTCACCTTCGGGCTTGTGGATCCTTGTTTATACAGTACTGAGCACATGCATCTTTTGTTTCATAGATATTTATATTTCCCTAGAGTATCGCCTTTCGGAGTCAGTCCTTTGAACCACTCGATACATAGCGATCGCCTTATGGAAACTTGCAATGCCTTCATTGGCATTTGCATTTGCCTTTTTGGCTTGATTTGGGATATTTATATCCTTTGTATCTTTTGAGTTGCCGGTGATATGAGGCATGCTAAATTTTAGCGATTCATGAGATTTTTTGTCTCTTTTGTGTTTTATGCTTATTGAAGCAATAGTGTTCTATCATCTAGTGTAACCATATATGCCATACATGATGCGTATCCTCCATATGTCTATGGTTAGCTTTCTTATTGTTTCTTCTTATTTATGAAGAACATCACTATGCTCTTATGTTCTATTATTCTGGTATCACCTTTTACAGATTTGTTTAGCTAGACTGACCTGTGTATTTTATACTCGGGTCAGACCGAGGTGTTTCAAGTGAGGTACATTTGGACTTAGCCTATTCTGCTTCTGCATGGTCTACTCTGCTCTCTCTTCTTGTTATATCTTTTTGTGTAGTACTTTTTGTTGACACTCTGATGTGTATTCTTTTGACTCGTGTTTGGGTTGTGGTCGTCATACCACTCTGATGTATCATTATGGATTGTACTTGTAACGACCCAAAATTTCTGTCAACTGAAATTCGTATATTTAATTGATTTTAAATATTAACAAGTAAAATTTGTAAGTTGAATGAATTTTATTTCAAAAATGTAGATTTAATTGGATAATTAAATCGATAATTTAATATTTGAAATTACAGAAATAATTGGAAATTGGGTTTAAAGCGATTAAAATTGATTTGTAAAGTTGTATTAAATCATATTGAAGTTAGAATAATGTTATAGAACTTTTAAAATTGAATTAAAAGTTAATTTGCAGAAATTGAATATTATAATATTTAATTGACAAGTAAAAATAGCCATTTTTCAAACAGTCTCGGATTTCGACGAATCCAGTTTCAT
Source organism: Allium cepa (assembly GCA_030765085.1). Taxonomy (NCBI): domain Eukaryota; kingdom Viridiplantae; phylum Streptophyta; class Magnoliopsida; order Asparagales; family Amaryllidaceae; genus Allium; species Allium cepa. The sequence continues at coordinate 374,891,153 of CM060942.1, read as the reverse complement.
TGGATCCATAATGTTATATTATTGTATGGTTTCAAATTTCGTGTCAATCGGTGTCCGGGGCAAGCTAAAATGCATAGAAATCGGTTCGAGTGAATTTTGAATTTAAATAGTCGATTCAAAAACTTATCATCCAAATTTGATCGAATTGGCTCCCGATATAAATTCCATTGCATTCAGAATGAGGTTAGAACACTATAAACGCCAGGCGGCATGCTTCGTTTGGAGTTCGGAAAAATTTCGGGTGAATAGTGTTTGAAAATTTTCTATAAAAGGCCCTCCAATTTTCATTATTCCCCAAAACCCTAAACCTATTAGGTCAGGCCGCCACTAAAAAAATCAATGGCCGAAACTTTCCCTTCTTCCCCTCTTAATCTTTCTTGATCCAAACACTTTTAGCCTTTGATTCCTAAATGAAACTTGTAGAGCTCGATGATATCTTTAAATCCATACGGCTGTGATCAAATATAGGCGAATGGATCGATGGAAATTGGCATTCAAGTCGCACGTTCATCCTCGTTTTGCATGCAGGGGGGGCGATCAAGCTCTCTGATGTTGTGGTCGAAGGTGGAGACGTGATGGAGCTTCGAGATGGTGGTGCCTGATCGACGAATAGATGAAGGATGGCGATGCGAAAATTCACGAATTGATGGTGGGTCATGGGTTAGTTCGAACGCGTGAAAACCTAGGGAAGGAGATGATGAAACACACGGCCGTGATCTACAATCTCGAAATCGAACGGCCAGAAAGAGTGAAGGTTAAAATAAATAAAATAAATTGCAAATTGAATTATATTAAAATAGTGTAATCTTTAAAAAGTCATAACTTGTTCATACGAGGTCGGAATTTGACGAAATGAATTATGTTAGGTTTGTATGGACGAATACTACGCGATAGAGCAGGACTGGAATCGATTGGAGCTAGTGAAAATTTTGAGTAAAATTAAACAAGCGTTTAATTCTATTCGAAATAGAACACTGCAACTGTATTTGAAACAAGGTGAGAACTTCTCACTCAATCGAATTTGTTTTGATTTAAATATTAAATAGTTAGATTTAAAATTGCTTGATTTCGTGATTGGATGATAAATTATTATCTATTGTATTAAAATAGACCTTATGCGCCGTATATTAAGCGGATGTTATTTATTAAAAACATATACCGCGATATTCCATCTTGAAGTGGAATTTGTATTATATATGTACATGGAATTTATTTTCCCGCATTATACAGCAGATGAGACCCTATGCGCCACATAATAGCGGATAATATTTTATATGAACCCATATACCGCGATATTCCATCTTGAAACGGAATTGGTGTTGTGCTAACATCAGTGGATGGAGGGAAACAGGTTGGAGGGATACAACTGGATTCCTCACCCGTATTGATTTATTTACAGATATTGTTATATATTCTGTTATCATATGATATATGATGTTTTGGATGCCGTGGTTTTTATATTTAGTGTTGTTGCAGCATTGGGCCTATTTTTGGAGTTTTAAAAATGTTAAAGTAACGATTTTCAAATTTAAAAGGATTTTTAAAGTGATTTTTGAAAGTATACGTCTTATTAAATTTTGGAATTGATTCATTTTAAATAAATAAATGTCATAATTTTAATTTATAAAAATTATGATTTTTGAGAAATATAGTTGAAAATATGATTTTTGAAATATGGAGTTAATGATTTTATAAAATTGTTTAAATAGAGATTTTTGAATTTATTATAAAAACTTTATATGTAAAATTTATAAAATTAGATTATTTTTATAAATCAAGTGATGAAATTATAAAGGAGTTTTGAAAATGTTTTTAAAATAATGTTATAAATGGATTTTATAAAAGAATAGAATCTACGATTTGTGAAGTTATAAAAAGAATGAATTGTAAATAAAGAATTATAAGTAATTTGCTTATAATTTGGATTTTGGCATGTAAATGGGATATGGATAGAATTTGTTGATAAAGTGATTTTATAAGTTGAAGTTGTTATAAAATATAAATGGAATTTATAAACATTGGTTTAGAGAATCCGAAATTGAGTTATTTTGATAAGTTAATTATTATAGCTTATTAAAGGAAGCATATCCACGATTTTGGTAATGGATAATCCTTTAAATAAAATGTGTAGAAAGGTTGAATTTTGTTAACGAAGTGTATTCACGATTTTGGATAGTGAATAATATTTTAAAGAAATATTTTGGGAAGTGATATTTTAAAATAGAATTAAAACAATTTAAAGATGTTTTAAAAAGTATTAAGTATCGAAACCATATATTTCAACATTCATTGTTGAAATAGACGTTTTCGAGAAATAACGAAATGGTGGACTATAACACTGTTGTTATAGTAAATAATTCTCGAAAGGAAATGTTTTATATAGTATTGGGATTTATATATCTATCTTAATTTCGGATCCCTATACTAGTGATTTTGAGTTATCGTAACGATGTTTTATGCAACATTCGTTTTGACTCAAGTAAATGTGTTTAAGGGAATGTTTTCCTTAAAGAATAAAAATATATACTTAATTGTGATTTAAGTATATTGAATATTTTCTAAATATTGAAAATAAATAGATTTGTGAATTACTTATTATTTAATAAGTATGGAGATGTTTTACAATATGAAGTGAAATGTGTTGAGATGATATCTTTTAGAGATAAATTGAAAGTGAATATTTGAAATCGATTAGAGAATCGTATATTAATAGATATTTTGGAAATATGAATTCACCATGGAATCTATAAAGGAAAGGGAAAATTCTTTTAAAAATAAACATTAATTTATTTTTGAAGTGTGGAAATAAATTTACGGATTTGGAATGCAAATTTAAAGTAAATTGGTAAGGATTTATTTAATTGGTTTAAATGAACCATTTTGAAATGAAAATGAATAAGTATTTGGAAATGTTTAAATTGAAGTGAATATCTGGCAAGTTATTAATTTATGGAAGATTAATGAAAAGGGCCTAGTGATTATTATGGAGCTAGATATTTGGTTGTTGGCCTTGATAGTTAAATAACTGACTATCAATATTTACCTTTAAATGGGTATTTGTTGTGATTTGCTTGAATTTGAATGCTACACTTATTTTTAAAATAAGCGCACGTTATTCGGTTTAGCTGGGAGAGGACCTTTGGGTCATAAATCCCATTCCGAATAGCGATATGTCGAAATGGATAGCATTTGAAGACCGGTGTTGAAGACCGGATATTTTCGAAAATGGAAGGATTACCGTCGAATGACTGCATCGGCTGATCTTCGATATAGAGATTTTATCACCTTTTGTGATGGAAAGTCCGGTCGTAATTAGTGAATATCTAGATTGCAAGGGCTTCTTTGGAATTGCCTTTGGTTCTGTTCGATCCCGTAACGGACTTGTATGGATGTGTTTCCGACGTTACAATTTGAGATGTAAAGCTGGTTACTATCAAATATAATTATATTGGTGGTGGAGAATTTATTCTCTTAGCTTAACACCCTTCTCAGAGACGTACGAGCTCAGAGGTTATGTAGTTGATGGTTACTAGTGATACATTCCCAATTTGGTAATGTGGCATACGAAGTGCTGCTGAGCATTTGTTGATCAAAGAGCGGCTTTTATGAAAAGCGTAGCTTTGTGGGCGAGACTTTGTCGGACCTCACACCCCGATAATGGTCAAAACAAGAAAGATGCGGCAAGGTTATTAGGGGATAGCGCCCTCTTAGTGTATGTCATTTCCTTCTGGATAAAGGTGGTATTGTGGTATGGAGCCCTGATACTTAACCTATGCTGTTGCTGCAAACTTATTATTTTGTGGTTGTTGGTGAATCCCGGGATTTAGGTCTGTTACGACCGGGGGATGGCATATTCGTGTCAGTTGTTACCCAGTTAGGGGTAACCCGGCCTTGTGTTGGCAGAGATCCGGTGTGACGCCCCACCTCTATACCCACGCTAGCCAAGAACACTCCGGAGAAGTGCTGTCAACTAGCACGGAGAATAAGGCTGTTGAGGAGCGACCATCCATGTAATAGCTTATCACACGGTGGCTATAAATAATCTTCGGAAACAAACATAGAAATAATCATATCACAAATCAGTCACAGATATCCATATCACAAAGGCGGAAGAAGATATGAATATATAACTAACACATGAAAGTGTACATCAGAGTAGTGGTCAATAAGATCCACGATAATACAAAAGAATAGCAACACGTGCTATACAAAAGAATACAACTATGAGTCTATATCTCAAGTGTATACAGCAAAAACTGCTAATCTAAACAGTTAGCCAAAAGTCAGAGTGATGAATCCCTGGGAGGAAGTCAAGCAGAAGCACCTGTAACATCTCGGTCTGATCCGAGTATTATTTAAGAAAATAATAAACGGATCAGTCTAGCTATAAATATCAGATGACATGATATAACATAAAAGATATGGCATAAACATAAACATCCATAACGACATACCGCTATAAGTATGTAAATAATGATCAACAGAAGATCAATCAATAAGAGATAATCAATATCACAAGAATCTTCTCAAAGATTCGAAGGGGGCATCATACCCTAAACTTGTACTCATAACAAGTCAATGACACAAATTCCAGAAATCAACACGAGAAATCCAGAAATCATAAAAAGGGAAAGAGGCCTATCACATGACGGTCCGAAGACCATGGGGAGCTACCCCACATGTGTGAGTGGAATCACACAGAATGAGGTCAAGACTAACCAAAAAGCAGAAAGGTATGTGTGAATGGAATCACACAAGTGGTGTCTAGTCTAACCTTGCAATGAAAGAGACATCGCGCAATTGCTAGTCTAATTCATAGAGCGATCATCAAGATCAACGAGAAGTGTCAATTACACTAAGCTAGTAAATATAGAAGTTTAGCTTCATGTCCCATAACCACTTGCTTAACTTCAATATTTACGAACAAACTGTAAATCTTCACTAATAAAATTGTCATAAGAGGTTCAATCGAACAAGTCCAAGAATTAACCGACGAAGTGAACGCAAGCGTTTCATACCACTTGTTTTACTAAGTCGTTTAATTAGATTTCTCATCCGAGTGAGGTAAAGGCTTGTATATACTAATAGATTGGAAAACGGTTTAAGAAAAGAGCTTTGTTATTAAAAATAGAGTTGAAATTGTTTGTTAAAAGAGTTTTGATATTTACTACTAGTATTGAAACCTTTATATTATAAAGTGACAAAACACATAAGTAAGTGTAGAAACAATCAGTCACAAAGATCGTATACGGAGATGCGAATAAAATCCAAGGAAATCAGCTCAGGAAGTTCGGTTGAATGTTCTTCAGATAAGATCGCCTACGCAGAGTTATACGGGGTTCGACCTGCCCGGTCAGGTCGCGGGGGTCCAGGGGGCAGCGCCCCCGGCGGGGTGCGGGGCAGCGCCCCGTCACGGTACGACCTAGTGAAGACAAGCAACCTAGTGAAGCCAAGCGACCTAAGGGGCCATGCGACCTAATGGGTCATGCGACCTAAGTTTAAAAAGGTGGGCGACTTAACAAAGTGGCCGAGCGACCTAACTGGAGCAAGTGGCCATAGGTCATGCGACCTCAAGGTAAGCGACCTTTCACGGTCACGCGACTTAAGGTATAGGGTCGACCGACCTAACGACCTAGGCAAGGTCGACCGACTTAATGGTTGCGAACTAAAAATACAACAGGGTCGAGCGACCTAGTGGGATCCGCGACCTAAGAAGGTACGCGAGCTAAGGGTGAGCGACCTAACAAGGTCGTGCGACCTAAGTGGTCACAATGCCAAGCGACCTAAGGACTTAAATACTCGTGACCTAGCGCGTGCATCGGCCGAGCGACCTAAGGGTTTAACACGCGAGCGACTTAAGGTTTTAACACACGAGCGACTTAAGGTTTTAACACGCGAGCGACCTAAAGTGATGCGCGACCTACGACCTAGCAGGATCGAGCGACCTAGAGCCGCCTTGTGATATAAGGTCGAAAACGACCTAATTCCGAGGCTAACGACCTAACGCTGCAGGGGGGATTTAAGGCCAGAAACGACCTACAACCTAAAGTGAAACGACCTAACTCCGAAGTGAAGATTCAAGGCAGTGCGACCTAGCGCGATAACACGCGAGCGACTTAAGGGTTAGGTCGCGAGCGACCTATACGCGAACGACCTAAAGTCCAACGACCTACGACCTAAATCCGAGGCGAACAAAATATGCAGGCCGTGACTTTTCCACGCACGCGAGCTAATGATTCCGAGCGACCTAACCTAGGCAGAGCGACCTAAGCTCAGGAAATTCACCAAACAACTAAAAAATGGAGTTTTTCGCCAATCCAATCCAAATCAGATGCAAATGTACATGCTAAAGTGATGGGGAATCATTCCTAACAGTCCAATATAGTTATAGACTAGAATTGTGAGATAAAAATCTCACCTTTGCACTAAAATTTATGAAGATGAAGCTTGAAAGCAAGGAGAAGCAATCCAAAGCTTGAATCCAATATTTTCTACTTGAATTTGGAGTTGAATGATGGAGTTGCAATTGAATTTGAGCTTGGAGTTTTAATTTCCCATTCTCTTCACCATTAATGCTAAAGCTTGAGTTAGTTAGGAAATTTTATGAAGAGTGAGGAGAAGAGGGTTGGAACTTGGGCTTAATAGGCTAAACTAACCCAAAGTCCAAAGCGGGAAAAGTTAGTGAAATTTCACTAACTCCAAACCTATCGATGTTTATACTTAAAAAGTTGTAAACGACATTTCGAACTCAATGGAAGTGGTCTCGAGTCCTAATTTGACCGTTTGCAAAAAGTAGTTTTTCGGACCAAAATCCGATTAACGATTTAATATTTAAATAAAATATTTAAATGTAAACTCGATAAATATGCGGGTTGTTACATCCGGTTAGGTTCTCGGGGCATCTTTCCAGAGGCATACCCATGTGGCAATGGGAAGTTCCTTGGCCTGACCATTTGTTGGAAATCCAAAGAAACAATACGAGCCTTATATGGTTTTAGTTGTAGAACCTGCCATCTAATATGGTAGCTATAGTAGACATACTATAATGGTACCTATGCTGGCTAAGATTAATATTGTACTTTTGAAATGTTTTCCTGCACTTTGCACTTATAGTAATTATATCAAAGAAATTTGCGTATCAATCATGTTTGACTATCATAAGGAGAAATCTCCTCCAATTCTGTGTTTGCATTGTGTGTGTGGCAGGAGGCCTTATAGTAGTTACATTTCCTGAAATCATTTCGAATCCATTTAAAAATATTTCTTTGTTTATTTTTAAAGACAAACTATTTTAAATTCTCACACCAGTCCCACGACTGACCTGGAGTTTATTGTTTCTTTCCTAAACTCTGGGCGCCCACCAATTTCTACACGGGCAGTACAGAGTCGGGTTATCAAGTCATTCTGTAATTCGGGAGTTGTTGTAGAGATCTGGAGGCAGGCTGGATGGCTTGGCGTATCAACTAGTATATAGTATTTCTTTTCCGCTATTTTGTTGTTGTAAACTCTAATGTGATGTAATGTGATAACTGATATAGTTCTTTTGATTTAAAAATTATTCATTTATCTATTATATGTTGTTCCGCTGCGATTGTGAGATTCTGATATTATTTTCTATTGCTTCTTCTTTCTTCTTCTATCTTCTACCTCTTCTTTAACCCTAACGGTTCGGTTTTCCGGCCTTCGATCGCATGACAGTTGATAAAGTGGACGTATTGATGTCGACCTTCGTGAGTCGAAAATCGCAACCATTACAGTACTAGAGATTGTATCTATACTTACACATATGTATGCATTTCTGTTGTTCTGTGATGATTATTTACATTTGAATTATTATGTTTTGTTCTGATAGATCCGTTAGGCATTATAGCTTTGTATTAAATATTTATTGGATATGTCGATCCACTTGGGAGAAAAAATAGATAGCACTTACCGACGTATTCAGTAGATACTTAAGACAAGGCTACAGATGGTCGCTCATATCCAGCTCTATTCTCTGCATTGGCAGACGGTATTACCTCATAATGCTCTTTGTTAATATGGGTCTCAGAGTGGGGCGTCACAATTTTTATTTCTTTAAACCAAATCATTTAAAAGAATTCAAATCAGAATTCAAAAGTCATTTAATTTAACCAATCCGGTGTCCGTATATAACTCTCTATCCTATGGCCAATTGAATCGATTATTTCAATTTAATTTCAGGGATGGATATATATCATTTCAATCCAAAAATTGACCTAGGTATATATCATTTCAACTTATTTTTTATTTTATTCAAGATAATTCAATTTAGTATTTTATATATTGTAAATAATATACATGATGATAACATGATATATTAAAAATAAATATGTATCCAAATCGTCAAAAATATCAACCAATGGCATCCATCAAAATCAATTGTCCAAACAGTCAATAAAATTAACAATAATTTCCTAATTATCAAAATCCAGAATTTTTACTAGCAGTTTAATTTTATTTCAGTTGAAGTGTAAATCCAAATCCTATCAATTAATTCAAATGTCAATTTAAATGCCAACTAAATTTATCAGACAACTATCATTAATTTAGATCACTTCATAATATAATTTAATTAACATAAAAAAATATTCAATTGTGAGCATATAAATACTCACCTTCCTATTTGAAACTGAAAACTTTTAGCTTCAAATAAATGTCACTTGAATGCCAAGCTGTGGATGACATTGATACGAGTCCACTACAATTAATTTCGTCTAAATGGATCTCGCATGAAAAATATAATATATATTTTTAACATTTGACTCTTAACAATATAATTAAATTTAATTAACAAAAAAAACTCACTGCTTACCATCCAGGCTCAGGCCCGATCTTCATTCCCATCCAGATCACGATTGTTGAATTTTTTTCCATGAACGATCGTCGTCGACGACAACTTTCGCTGACCTTCCCCCATCTCTTCCCACCTCCACTGTCATGCACGCGAAAGCAACTCCTTAGAAACCCTAGTTTGATCGACTCTGCCCGCCACTAGTCGCCACTGCATTGCCGCATCAGACTCCTCCCGCATGCGGCTACAACTAGCACGCGACCACCTAATCGCGACTCGACATTCGTCCTCTATTATTATTATTTTTTTCAATCCGTAGTTTCGTTTTTTATATAGTGGTGGCTGCGATTTAAATCTGAGATAGGGAAACAAATTTAAAAAGCATGGGTCGGTATGGAAGATAGCGGGCAACACGTGTACAAGATATGTGGATGGAAGTAATATAATATTATAAATAAGAAAATATCTCACTTTTAACCATTTGAAATTCTCGGGCTCCAAACGAGGCATGTTGCCTAGCGTTTATTTTTTTAGCCCATTATGAACACAATGGAACTAGTTTCGAAAGCCAATTCGATCGTATGTAGAAGCTTGCTTTTCGAATCGAATTATTTAATTAAATTCTGAAATTAAATTCTACGTGTTTTTAGTTTGTACGGCCAAACGACAAGTCTGATCACTACGAAACTTGAAATCCTACAATAAGTCATAATTACAAATGCGATGAAACTAATTTCGTTGAAATCCAAGAGAGTGACCAAAATAGCTATTTTTACTCATCAATTCATATATAAATTTTACAAATTCTAATTACTCATATTTAAATTCAATTAAATATTAACCATCTTCATTCATATTTATATAAAATTTGAATCAATTTCTAATACAATTTTTTTTAATCATATTATATCCATAATTCAATTATTCAAATAATTTCCTATATTAAATTTAAATAATTTAAATTATCCAATAAATTAATATTAACAAAATATTGTATTTTTATACATATTCATCCAGTGATACCATTATATTTAATAATTTAAAATAGCCAAAAATATGGGTCATTACATATATAATTTCTAATCAGCAAAATAAAAAAAATTCTTAGTGTTAAGGGTTTACACTAATCCCCCTTAACGTGTTTCTAAGCACTGTCAAACAGTTTGCATTTGACACCACCAGTAGCACGCCGGTAGTCAATGATGCACCATGATACAACAACACTAAACCAAATCGTAGGGATCTCGTATTGGGATAAAAATATGACAAGGCAAGTGAGCCAATGCCCAAGGTAAGATACTACTAGTTTACCCTTCCCGGTTGGTGGTAATGCATCATAGCCATGTTCGCCCACCACGTCCAAAACTCCCAAAATCCGAGGGTGCGCACCAATCAATCACAATGTAAATGATGGTAATACGAAGAAGTGCATCCGCTAGAGGTAGCTTGCCTCAATTAATGGTACGGCTCCTGTTTTAGTCATCTCAAATTGACAAAATACCAGGCCAATCCATCATCCTTCGCTTTCTTCAAATCCAGCAAACGTACGCCAATGCCAATCACTTCATTCTAGTACATCACTCCATGTACACAATTGTTAAATTGGTTCCAATATTGATAGAGAGTATGCCAACAAGTGGCCCCGGTCTCCTTAATGACCAAACGTCGTTTTACACACCAGTTCGTATTTTTATATTTCGAAAACAATTCGTACTTGATATCGAAATACCATATTTTCCTCAAAATCAAATTCATTTTGAAATCAACATATTCGCTTAAAATATCTTATTTCAATTCAAAATCGTTTTTGACTTAATATCTCGATTTCAGTTCCAATTAAACATTGCTTCGAATTACCATTTGGGTTATAACTTCAATTTAACTAAATTCGTATTCAAATTCATTATTTAAATATAAACCTTTCAGCCTTTGAACAGTTTGAATTTTAGAAAATAGTTAAAATAGCTTGATATAAAACGATTTAAGCATTTAAAATGTTCTATAAGGTAAAATAGTTTGGAAAATCAAAATAAATTGAATATGTAAAAAGGTAAATCTTAAATAGGTTATATTAAAATAGTTTATTTGAAAACAGTTTCAAAGTTAAACTGATTCAATTTCCAAATCTTCTCAATTCAAATCAATTCAATTTTCATTTCCATTTATATTGATTCAATTCCGATTTCAATTCGAATTAACTTTGATTCAATTTTTAAATCCAAATCAATTTCAATTTCGATTCCAAATTGATTCAATTTCGATCTTAATTCCAATTAATTCAATTCAATTCAATTCCAATTTAAATTAATTTCAATTCAATTCTTAATTTTTGAATTAAGAGTCAAAACAGGAAACAGATTAAACTTCAATCTTCGAATTAAGATTCAAAACATAAACCAAATTCCATTTTTGAGTCCAAACCTATATATCCAATCAAATTACCTTTACTTAGCAACAATTCAATGTTCATATGAAATTTTAATTCTTTCGAAATAAATCAATTTTTGATACTCAAATCATATTTCGATTATAAATTCAAAATCTCAACTTTGATTATTTAAAAAAATCCGATTACCAAGTTATAATTTTAAAATTTTGAGGCCAAGATCGAAAATAATTCGATTTCCATAAATTTGATTTTTACTCCTTTAAATCAAATCATTTAAATAATTTCAAATCGAAAATTTTAAAATCATTTATTTTAACCAATCCGATATTCGTATATAATTTTCTATCCTATGACCAAGTGAATAAGTTATTTCAATTTAATTCAGGGATGGAGATCTGTCATTTCAATCAAAAATAAATGTAATAGGTATATACCATTTCAACCTATTTCTAAATTTATTCAAAATAATTCAATTTATAGATTTATATATTGTAAAATAATTTAGGAGCTGATAACATGATATATATAAAAGTAAATATACATCCAATCATTCAAATACCAATCAATTGGCATACATCACGGTCAATCATCCAAACAGTCAAAATAATTCACAACAATTTCATAGTTATTAATATCAGGTATTTTACTGACAATTAAATTCCAATTTCAGATTTAATTGTCAACTCATATTTTATCAATTAATTCAGATGTCCATTTAAATGTAATTAAATTTATAAAACAAAATGAATTAATTCAATTCACTTCACGATATAGATTTTACCAACATAAAAATCCATTTGTCAAACGTGAGCGTATAAAACAGTCACCTTGAGTTTCCAATTTTAAATCAAATCGAACGACGTTCGATTTGAGCTAAAATTTTAGTTAGGTCCAATCAACTCCAAACCAGTCCCTAAACGTGGTACTCATCGACACGATTCCATCGCCGTTAGTTTCGTCCAATTCTGACAATGTAAGAAAAAGATACACACTTATAAAAATTTCATAATTTATAGTATAATTGATTTACATTTTCCTTTTTCTTTTTCAAACCTACGCAAATCTAGTCGTTGGTTAAAAGATGATGCAATTAAGGCTGCATCAATTTTATTCCTTCCATCGCGTACAAAAGCAATTCAAACCCATCACCGCCTCCTACATAAGAACGCCGCGTCTACCACATGCGACTGGAACTCGATTGGAGACCATCACGACGATGCCATGAACGTCGTGCACCCACGACTGAAGCCATGTGAAGCTCAGCCTCCCCAGCTCTTTGGAAATTGCGAACAAACGACGGCCCTAAGTGGCTTGATTTTGGCCTCCATATTGAACCGTATGTGATTTCCGCCGTTCACATCGTAGAGCTCGCTGCCCTCTATGACTTCCACGTTGAAGTCTCGGCCAGGCATTGATTGGATGAGGAGATCAGAGGGGATGAAGGTTGGAATGTTACAGCCATTGGAATGAAAATGGACGTGCTAGGGTTTATTGTGAGGATATATGCGTATATATACATATAGCTATGATACTGTTCACGTGAAATTTGAATTAACTCCAATCAGGCATGCTGCCTGGCGTTTATAATGCTTTACCTCTATTCCAAACATAATGGAATATGTTGCGATGCCTAATTCGATGGTATGTGGAAAGTAACTTTTCAAATTATATTAGAAAATAAAATTTCAATATTAATTTCAATGCGTTTCTATCCCGTACGGCCAAACAGTAACTCCAAATGCTATGAAATTTGAAATCCTATAATAGTTCACTGCTATGAATCCGATAAAACTAGTTTCGTCAAAATTCAAGACGGTGGTGAACATGGCTGTTTTATTCGTCAATTAAAACCAAAAATTCCCAAATTTTAAATTAATCACTTGAAGCCAATTTCTAAGTGTTGACAATCTACACCCATATTTAAATAACATCTAAATCAACTTTTGATATCATTTTCATTCATATTTAATTTATGATTTAGTTATTTATATAATTTTCAAGACTAAATTTTAAACAATTTAATTATCCAATATTCAATATCAAAATTAGCTTTCACATGAATTTTAATTATCAACCAATTACTTTATTTACGTATAATGAATTCAATATTTATTATTCAATTCAACTATTGATTATAACAGATTTGATACATAGCATTTCCTCTCAATACTTATTATTTCATAAATCTTCAAATTTGGTTTATTTTAGAATCTTGTTCAAGTTCATATTCAATAAGTATATTAATAAATCATTAAAAAAATTATTTCTAACTATTTTTATTCAATAACTACATTAAATTTTAAAATTTAAAAATAGCTAAAAATACGGGTCGTTACATTCTCCCCCACTCAAAACTTTTCATCCTCGAAAAGGCTAAGTAGAGAATTTAGCGTTTGATATATTTTTTCAACTTATAAAACATTAAATCTTATTTACAAAACTATTGCTACGTTACTACTACGCTACTCCAATCGATTTATGGAAATTAAAATTTATTTAAGAAAACAAGTTATAAAAATTTCAAAACTTAAAAAACTTTATGACACCCGGATTTACGGAAAATTTCGGCAGAGTCTCCTTTGCATGATTCGATCGGAAAATTTTTCCAATATATTATATAACACAAATAGATATCAAATATACCAAATATACATCTCATCTCAATGATGAGGCATCCCGAAGGGAAAAATTTAAAAGCGCGGTATGTAATCCAAGATACATACCTTATTATTATTAATACAAGCAAGTTCGCTCGTATTAAGCGAGCAAAAGCATATAAAACCCGCATATACGTCCAAACGGTCTTCATATATACCTATCTCAACTCAAATTAGAATAACATCGCATATAATGATATGGAAACCATGTATGAGTTTTTTAGAAGCATATAACATCAATTTTAAACCCAAATCATAAGATAAACATTAATATATGACAAACAACAATCATATACAATAAAACGGTTATAACGACGATTTACAACAAAAGAAACAATTCAGTATTCATCCAATTAATTCGTAGCGATATGACTTTATATTATCTAATGCTTATATTTAATTTATACACTTCATTTCTTATTAACATTCAATTTTTATTAACATTTAATTAGTTTGCTTCCAATTGTTCACATCTATTTCACTCACATTTAATTTATTCAATTAAATTTGTTAAATTTCAGTTGTTTCATTTTATGCTTAGAAACATCTCATATCAATTCATTTATTCACATTCATTCTAAACATAACTTCATTTTCATTTCAAATCAATGTTGTTTCATTTACTTATTTTATTAACACAATTCACTAACTTCTTCTATTTATTCATTTCGGTTAGCTTTTCATAAGTTAAAGTTCATTTCATAATTCAATATTAGCTTCATTCCTTGAACATCCATATCTGATTAGTTTAACATCTTGTTTAACTAACATTTATCAAAGTTATAAACTATAAACTTTACTTTACATTTACGTGAAATATTTGAATTATAATGTTCATATCTCCATTTTTAGCATCAACATCATTAATGAATTAGTTCTTATATCCTTACTTAAGTTTCTTTCCAACTTAATTCATATTTATTTACATAATTTATTTAAATAACAAATTTATTTGTGAAACATTTTATTAACCATTATTTTAATTTATAATCATTCTATAAAAGTCCAACTTCTTATATATGATTTTATCTAAGTTTATAATTATCTCAAAGGTTACAAATTTAATTTCCAAATTTCTTTGCAAATTTATATTTAATTCCATAACCAATTTAGGAAGACATTATTTATTTCATTTATCTACTTCCTTATGTTCCACTTACTTATTCCATTTAGTCATTAATCATTTAATATACTAATTAAGTATATAACATTTATTAT
Source organism: Allium cepa (assembly GCA_030765085.1). Taxonomy (NCBI): domain Eukaryota; kingdom Viridiplantae; phylum Streptophyta; class Magnoliopsida; order Asparagales; family Amaryllidaceae; genus Allium; species Allium cepa. The sequence goes on along the minus strand of CM060942.1, from coordinate 374,876,077 downwards.
TACAACTAAATTTCCATTTATATACATTTGAATTACTTTTAAGTTTTGTTTACTTGTATAATATCCCATTACACATCCAAATCATCATTTTAACTTTTAACATTTGGTAAGTCTTATTATATGTTACTAGAATGCAATTTGGTAGTATACAAATTAGTCTGGTTCATTTTACTTAATTATAATGTTCACTATTTTAACTTGTTTAAATTTTATTTACTTTCAATTTTAGAGTTGCAAACTTCAACCCTAAAGTTTATCAAAACATTTAGCTTAGATTTTTTAATTCTCTTATTTTATAAGTTTTGTTATTCAAATATTTCATTCAAGTAATTTGAAGATTATTAATTAAGAGAGCTTAAAATTTTAAATATCGGGTTCATTTCAAATCATTTGATATAAGTATATATAGTTATATCTTTTGTATATCAAATCATACTTTTGGAGTTTAAACCAAAATCCGTTTATTAAGACAATTTCATAGCAAGCTTCTTAGAGTCTCCCCCACTTTGAGATTCAAAAATGAACTTTGATGATGTTGCATTGTAACAACCCTGGTTTTAGTGATTACCTAAGAATATTAAATTATAATGGAGGTTATCATTTAATAGTGTTGATTAATAATAAGTAGAGGATTTTTATTGTTTATTGAGAATAAACAATATAAATGAGAATAAAATAAGAAAAATAAAGTTTGCAAACTTTATAAAAATAATTTTAGTTGATAAAATAAGGAAAAGGAGTTTATTTAGAGTTAATGCAAGAATTTTGTTAATTATTGCTATTTACTTCTTTTTATGATTTTTAAAAGGATTAATTAATTTTAAAATGAGATATATTGGATATAATGATGGAATTGAGTTTAAAAATATAATTTGAGTGTAAAATTAAGTTTTAAATGATTTGAATTTAATTACACAAGAATGTGATTTTTGTGTAATTTTTAATGTCAATTATAATGGGTTTTGTAATTAAAAATGTAAATTGTCACTTACTTTAAAATAGAGAAATATGACAAAAAACTATTTTAATAATATAAATAATTTTTTCTTAAGTGTAAAACAATTTTATTATCATAAGTATAATGTTTCATTTTTTTTTAAAAAAAGAGAGGAACTTAAAATATTGTTGATTTCATTTGTTAACATATATTATTAATATGTTGAGTGATTAAATTATTAACTAAAGCTGTTTTCTTTTGTTGTTGGGCTTAAGTCCATTAAATATTCCTAACACTTAGCCTGTTCATCTAAGAATAAGAAAGAAAGAGAAACTCCCGTACTTTTATTTCCATTCCCCTCTATAAAATTCCAGAAGTAAGAAAATGGCAGCCTTCTTCCTTTCTTATTCCATGCTCTAATAATTCAAATAAAGTGCGAAATTGATGATCAAAAATGCAAATCAAAGTTCTAAACTCAGGTAATCTCTATTCTAAAACCTTTCTTTCCCTCAAAAATCAAGTTTGAAATAAAAATCTATTAATTCCTTCACTGTCTTAATTGCATGTCTGCTTTTTGAGTTTTTACAGTTTTAATGGTCCATTCTCCTTCAAAGCTTGCATCTTTGGCCATTAAATCGTAGTTTAACCTTTATGAAGGTAGGGTGAGTGTAAAACTCACATCTTCTAGCTATCTATCGCCTAAAAATGTTGCAATCTGTGAATTACTGAGGCTAAACAAAATTAGCCATAACATTATCGATTTTTATTGGAATTTGATAATTTTAGATGCTCCAGAAAGCTTAAATAATGTACTACAACTTTCTTTTATTGAGTTTTCTATAATTTTGAGCATAACTATGCCAAAATTTAATTTAGTTTCTGCAATCCAGAGAGCAAAATCTATATTGCTCTGTGTTAGCCATAATTTTCTCGTTTTTGATCGGAACTTGATAATTGCAGATGTTCCGGAAAGCATAAATCATGTATCACATCTTTAATATATTGAGTTTTATATAATTTTGAGGTTAGCTATGTCAAAATTGAAATTTTTTCTCCAATCCCGAGAGCAAATTCAATATTTGCTCTTTGGTTGAAGCTGAAACAAAATTAGCCATAACATTCTCGTTTTTGATCGGAATTTGATACTTTTTAGATGTTTCGAAAAGCTTAAATCACGTATTACAACTTTTATGCATTGATTTTTCTGTAATTTTGAGGTTAGCTATGTCATAATCGAATGTTTTTTCTGCAATCCCGAGAGCAAAATCTATGTTTGCTATGTCTTTGTAGCCGAAACAAAATTAGCCATAACTTTCTCGTTTTTGATCGGAATTTGATAATTTTAAATGTTCTGAAAAGCTTAAATCATGTACTCAAACATTCATGTACTAATTTTTTTGTACGTTTTTGATTAGCTATGTCAAAATTGAATTTTTTTTACTGCTATCTAGAGAGCAAAACCAATATTTTCTTTATGTTTGAAACTGAAACAAAATTGGCCATAACTTCTTCGTTTTTTAACCAAATTCAATAATTTTAGATGTTTCGAGAAACTTAGGATTTGTGATAAAAGTTTCGTGTTTAATTTTTCTAAAATTTGAAGTTTTCTTGGATAAAATCATGCTTGTTTGCTGCTATCTCGAGAGCAAATCGACAGCAGCAACAATTAGAGGCTTGAGAATCATTTTGTCCATAAGTTACTCGTTTCTTATCCAAATTCAACAATTTGAATGTTTTGGAAATCTTGGACATAGAGCTATAAGTTTCAATGTTTTGAGTTTTTTGAATTTTGAAGTTATCTGGGTCAAAATTTAGCGTTTCTATTGCTATCCCCAGACGAAAACTAACATTTGCTCTGTGTTTGAATTTGAAATGGAATTAATCATAACTCTTTCATTTCATAACCAAATTTAATAATTTCAGATGTTATGAAAAGCATAGATCTTGCACTGATAGTTTCATGTTTTGAGTTTTCTTAAATTTTGTAGTTTGCTTAGTCGAAATTATGTTTGTATGTTGCTATCCTGAGCGCAAAATGATAGCAATAACAACCATTAACCTTAGAATTGTGTTAGCTCATTTTTCTCTCATTCTCGTTCGGTTTTGATGTTGTCTTTTAGATATTTTAAGATATTAATAGGCTAGCTATATTTGGAGAATTTGAAATTGTAACATCCCGCCTTTTCGCCCGCGTTAAATCAACAAACGTGCCAAATCAAACCATAAGAAAGGGCGGATTTATTATGGGGTAAATAAGAAAAAAACGAGAAAGAAATAAAACAAAACAGAATCTCACAACGGAAGGATAAAATATAATAATCAAATATACAGTTCATGAAGATGTTTACAAAATATTTGATTTTACTTATACAATATATATCAGAGTTGCACATACCAACGAATAAAATCGATGTAGGGGATACAGCGTGTAGTGGAACAATATAATACAATAATAATAATGAAATCTTCGTCTTCGTCCTCCATAAATAAAGTCTTCGATCCTGAAATGCTCGGACTGACCCGAGCGAATTGAAAAGACAAAACACTCGAGTCAGACTAAAATATCTTATGTGGGTTAAATTAACAGAAATAAATATGAGTGCAGTAACTCAAGAGATCTTCGGGATTTACATCTCTTAAGGATCCATTAAACTATTTACTTTGTAGTATATTTCGCTATTATAATAATGTCAATTGTAAAATAAACTTACTTTAAAATAGCGTCAAGGATTTACATTTTCCACCTTAACACGTAATAGTGCCAATAGTCTATACAGTGCTTGCATATCTCCTGATCGGGAGACTACGAGAAGACACTCCATAGGTACGACACAAATAGAAACTCGTAGTAAAGGCTCGGTATGGTAGGTGACACGGCACAACTAGGCAATGCCAGGGTAGATATACCAATTACGCTTTCGGGTCGGTGGTAACGCGTAGCAGCTACTACCGCCCACCTCGAACAACACCCCCAAAAATCAAAAATCAAAAGTGGCCACCGAATCAAATCCAAAAGTCAAAGTATAATATCGAAGGGATGTGTCCGATCAAATGTGCTACTTCAATTAACCCGTCGATCACTCCTGTTTTAGCCACCTTATGCCAACTCACGGGAGTTGGGTCCATGTATTTACCTCAAAGGAAGCACCGCCACCATCCTACTTTGTTATGGAATCTCCACTGCGTACACGGTTGTTAAAGTGGTTTTTGAAGTTGGCAGAGAGTATGACAAATTCCGATCCCGGTCTACTCAACAACCAAATGTTATTATAACACCGCGGTCATTTAAAATAGTTTATACTTTAAAACCAGAATAAAATATCCATTTCAAAGCCGTATAAATACGATATCATTTCTATTTTAAACTTAAATCAATATGATATCATTTTTATTTCAAATATATCCTTTTTGAAAAATCATAGTACTTTCAAATATATATACCTTAAACCCATAGCTTCGAAACATAATTTTCAATACTTAAATGGTTTAATAATAAATTACTTTATGAAGTAAATTAGCTTTTTAATTTCTCAAATCAATTCCAAATACAGATTTGAATTCCCAAATAAACCATTTAAATTTCCACATCTTTCAAAGTTCTAAATATTCCACCATTTCAAAACTAAATTTTTAATTCGTATATATATGCCAAATTCACTTTACTATTATTTAGTTTTGAAATACTTACTTAATAAACCAAGTATCCTTTAAATAAAACTTTCAAATTCAATAATTGAATATTCCTCAATTTATTTAGACTAGATATATTTACTTCAATCTTCTTAAACCCTAATTTAGTTATAACACCATACTCTTTTTAAATCTAAATTTCAATAAGATCTTAATTAAATAAAATCTCAAATCAATTTCAAAACTATCCTTCCAACTTTGATTTACAAAAACCAATATAAACTCTATATTAGAATATAATTTAAGTAAATACTTATCCATAACATATTTTAAATAAAATGAACTTTATTATTAAACTTAGTTCACACTTTAAAAAAATTTATACATAGCTTAAAACCAAGAATTTAACTATATATAAAATAATGTTTATCAAATATCCGAAATAAATATCTCATAAAACCATGTATATATTTCTTTACAAAACCATAGAAAAACATTTCAAAATATTTTTATATATATACTGCAGTGTCTGTATAAAATTTTCGATCCTATGGTCAAGTGATACGGATATTTATCATTTCAATCTGCAATTTAAAAATAAAAATTACAGTTATATATCATTTCAAACCGCAATCCCAAATGATATGAAAATGCGTAATAACTTGCAGTTTATAACAATATAAAATACAGCATCCATTCATCCAATATCAACCATCAACCCTTTATCGCAATTATCATCAAATTCAAACAATAGCATCAATATAGAACAGAAAATAATAAGGGGTACTAAATAGCAGTTTATATTCAATAATAAATTAAATAATTCATCTAACTGGCAGTTTATATGCAATAATAAATTTAAATAACAATTTAATTCAATAAATGCAAATTACTGAGATAATGATTAAATATAAGCCAAACAGCTATAAATAAATTCCAAATCACATCATAAATAAATTTAACAAACGTAAGAAATCTTAGAAGCTGTGAGTGGGTTAAAACACTCACCTTTTGAATTTAAATAGAATTCAAATCCAATTTAAACCCAAAATTTTGACAGTCTCCAAATTCGTCCAAGCTAGCATCAAAGTGTTCGGAATTTCAATACGATCCTAACAAAAAAAATGTGCGTGAATTGGATCACATTTGCACAAGTTATGATAATTATAATGGTTCAAAAATAAAATTTAAAATAAAAAAAAAAAAAATCAGAGCACACTACCGAAGCCATGTCACGCGTTGACTCTGAAAAACCCTAGCCGCATGCAACGTGAAATCGCACGCACTTCGAACAAACTGCCGCCATCTACTGCAGCCAAACGCCGACCATCCACTAACCATCGCTTCGATCTGACCACGCCACGGCCTCCTAGTGAGGCTCCTACCCTATGCCGACCACCGCGAGCCACCACCGGCGCCCCCAAAGCTCCAGCCACCGCCGTTCATTATTGTCGATTTCTGGCGATTTTCGATCCCCATAGCACGAACCAACCCCGTAGATCAAAGCCTCTCGACACCCTCTACAATCTGATGCCCTCCGATCGAACAATCGTCGACGATGCGCCGTCCAATAGAAAACCCTAGCTATGAACTGCCGAAAGTGATTCGCGATTTCTAGGCAAATGGTGAATCGATTCAAAAAACGAATAACACTAGAAGATTACGCTCATTGAGAGATTCAATATATATTTTTTATGAATTTTTCTGAGGTGTTTGGATTTTTGACTTTGATTTTTGAATTGAAATTTGAACTGGATAAATTTGGGTTTACAGCCATTGAAGAAGGGGAGCGCCGAAGTTTCTATACGTATAGAAATGAGGAATAGAGGCTGCTAGGGTTTATAACGGAGTTTATATAGGTAGGTCAAAAAATTAGAATGGATGGATAAGGGTGGATATACGTGTTAACCCCAAAATGGCCCAAAAAGCCCGTTTCGACTCCGGAACGAAATTGGATCAACCCATATATCAAAATTGATATTTTAAAATATTTTAAACACGATGGAAAAAGTTTCAAGTCCAAATTCCATCGTATGAAGAAGTTATGCTAAAATCAATATTTTTCAAATTGATTTCAATTAAATCGGTTTCAAGGCGTTTTGCGTTCGTATGATCAAATGACAAGTCCGATCACTATGAAACTGGAAACCCTACAATAATTCACTGATACGGATCTGACGAAACTGGTTTCGTCGAAATCCAAGTCAGTGGCCAAAATGGCTATTATTATATTAATTAGATAAATAAAATAAAAAATGAATTAATTAAATCAACCTTCAATTTCAATCCTATAATCGACAATTCTTGTCATTTTAAATCTTCCTAAACAGTTATACTAATTTAAACAAATGTAACTGTTGATTTAAAATTGATAAATTCCTCAATTTCCTTAAATTCAACAATTATAAATTAAATTTCCAAAATTCTATTTAATTAAACCCATTAATAATTATTCCATTCATTATTGTTAAATAGATCACTTAAATATTGGATTTAAAATTATTACATTAATTTTTCTCATATCATCTTTATTTCGAATTGCATAACCTTTAATTTCAATTGCTACAAAATTTTACACTTAATATAATTTGGATTTCAATGGAGTGATTTGTTTCAATCCAAAACTTTTATTAAGTTCATTACTATTTTATAAACTTAGTTACCTTGTTTTCTTTTCATTCACTACCTTCAAATTTATTTCCTTCAAACCAATATTATAATTACTTAAGAACATTGATTATATTCAATGACTATTTATTATAATTTAAATTTACTGAATTAATTCAATGCTTACATTTGTTTTCATACATTCAATTTGTAGCTAAGTATAAAATCTACATTATTTCCATTGATTTGCATTTCATTCGATTTATTAATAATTACCTTAGTTAACCTTAACGTAGTATTAGATTAAAATTTTCATTGGTTACATCCTATTGAATTAACATTCTCCGATTACCAAATTAATCTACATCAAATTGCACTAATTAAGTAAATTAACTGCAATTGATTTCAAACTAAATTTTATGAACTAAATAAATAGGTAACTTATAACAATTGTTACCCTTAACTTTTAATTCCATTTAAAAGTTCATTAATTACAACAAAAGTTCCGACCACCTATATAATTCTAATTTCATCATTTATTTGTGTTAAATATTTTATTTCCAGTATGCTGAAATTTAGTCACTTATACACATTTAATATCCCAATTCATTTATTTATATTGGTTTCAAATTTTTATTAAATCAATTGCTATCTTATGCATATAATTAACATTTCTACTGATTTTCCATTCAAAATTTTCAGTTATTGCCTTAACTTACGTAACATAATGTTTAACTACATTTAATTGCTATTGATTAAATACATTGGTAACGAACAATAGTTGTCACCATTATACATTTTATAACATTTGTAAGTTTATCATTTACAACCAATTATTACAACAACTCTCATTAAAATACATTTATTCCATTTCCATCCATTACACATTACTTATTTACCTTTTACATCCCACAAAAATCAGTGCACACCTTTATTCAACACATATTATAATTCCTTACACAATACTGATCTTATTCAATTACCATTAACCATCTATTTTACACAATAATTAAATGTTTACATTTGTTACTTATATTAAATTTTATAACCAAGCATAGCAGGTTTAAATACAATGGATTGGAGTTTCATTAAGATTGTTGACAATTAACTTGTATTAATATTGTTTCATTTTAATTTAGTTATTATTCCATTATTATATTGCAAATTTTTATTTCTTTCAATATAAACTCAAAAGTATTATTAAATCAACAATTTTTAAATATCGAAAATTTATGGGTCGTTACACTCTCCCCCACTCAAAACTTTTCGTCCCCAAAAAAGAAAAGAAGGGAAAAGAAGAATTTGGAAATCAATATATTATATTATTATTTTTCAATATTAAATTTATAAACAATTAAATTTACAAAATTAATTAATTTAAATGTACCAATTTATAACTATTAAATCTTTTATACTTAAATTAATAAAATTTGGAAAATAATTTCAAAATATTTTCTAAGTCCAAATTTTTTCGAAAACTTTCGGCAGAGTCTCCTTTGTACGGAGAGGCTCGGGAGAAAATGTAATATCAAATATAACAATATATACATATATTTTCCAAAATAATATATCCCAACACGGGAAAAAAATAATAACAACGCTATAAACCGCAATCCAAAAACGTACCTATTTGTCAGGCAATTTACGTTTATATTATGAAACCAAATGCAGTAGCAATTGCTTCCATGACCTGTATTTCACTTATATAATCTGAAAAGAGTTAATAATTATCTAAAATGAAGTATTTAATTTGTTTCAATCAATAACAAACAAATCAATAAAAACAACAACAATCACTTGCAACCACATCATCCACATCATATACAAATCAATCATTCATTCATATCAAACAAAACAAATAGTTATTCGGGTTCAAAATTTCAAATTGTACTGAATGGAATTAAACTACTAAGTGTACCCTTTTACTCAACAGTCTTAGGCGAAACTAAATAGATTATACATTCATCTAAATAATTTTAAAGTATCGTTACCCATACAACCACAACCAAAACAAACAACATCCAACCAATAATTTAGTTTATCCTTTAGTTTCATTTCATTCCCATTGTTGTTTGATTTCCCTTTTTTTCTTTTAATGATTTCTTTTAATTCACGTTTATTTCTTGCAATTTTTCATTTTCATTTATTTATTTATTTGCATTACATTCATTCAATTTGAAATTTCTTTTTATTGTATTATAATTATTCATCCATTTATTAATAATATTCATATCCTATTCAATTTCTTAGCATTTCAATTTTATTTACTTAAGTTTATAACACTACACATCAAATTCTTATTTATTAAGGTGATTCATTGAACCTTTTCATTGTGTAAATTTTTCTTGTACAATTTTCCATTACATTTTCTTATTAAACATTTCAACTTTTAATATTTGGTAAGTTATATATATATATATGCTTTGAAGGATGTAATTGAAACTTATACAAGTTTTACCTCATTTTTTTATTTAATGTTCAATAATTTCATCTTTTGTTTTATAGATTACAGTTTCAGCTTTCTTTTTAATTCTATTTATACTTAGCGTTAAATCTTCTTATTTATCAATGGTTTCAAGTACTCATCTTAAACTCAAGATGTTTTACTTATATCCATCTTTCTACTTATTTATTCATAAATAATTCTAAACATAAACTTAACTCTTTTTTTTATTAGAGGTTCCAATTATTAGTTAAATTCCATTTCACTACACTAGTTGAAACTCTATTAATTAACGAAAACTTAAGAATTAAATACCAGGTTTTTTTATTCAAAAGTGTTCTAAAATAATAGATAAATGTATATACTTAAACTTTATATATCCTATTTACATTTTAAAACAATTTTAAAATTTATACTTTTTTTTTGAATCTGCATTAAACTACTACCGTGGCCTTCCCACTTCGAAACTCGAAAATGAAAGTCGATGATGCGGCCGCCATCACCGAAATTATATTCCAGCGACAGATAGGGGAGTACAGAACTTATTTCTTTTCCAAATTTTCTTCTAAAACATTTCTTTCAAATTATATTGAAATATTTATATCAGAAAATACTTCTAAAATATTATTATTATATTCCAAAATCATTTGAAAGAAATTTTCAAAACCCCAGAACTTAAGCTCTAAAATTTCCAATTTGGTTAATTTTATTTTCAATCTTATTTCAACTATTATTTATAAATTTCATTACCTAAGAACCAATATATTGCACTCGAGTTAGACTAAAATAACTTATGTGGGTTAAATTAACAGAAATAAATATGAGTGCAGTAACTCAAGAGATGTTCATGATTTACATCTCTTAAGGATTCGTTAAACTATTTACTATGCAGTATATTTTGCTATTATAATAGTGTCTAATTGTAAAATAAACTTACTTTAAAATAGCGTTAAGGCTTTACATTTTCCACCTTAACACGTAATAGTGCCAATAGTCTATACAGTGCCTGCATATCTCCTGATCGGGAGACTACGAGAACACACTCCATAGGTACGACACAAATTGAAACTCGTAGTAAAGGCTCGGTATGGTAGGTGACACGACACAACTAGGCAATGCCAGGGTAGCTATACCAATTACGCTTTCGGGTCGGTGGTAACGCGTAGTAGCTAATACCCCCCACCTCGAACAGCACCCCGAAAAATCAAAAATCAAAAGTGGCCACTGAATCAAATCCAAAAGTCAAAGTATAATATTGAAGGGATATGTTCGATCAAAGGTGCTACCTCAATTAACCCGTCGATCGATCCTATTTTAGCCACCTTATGCCAACTCACGGGAGTTGGGTCCACGTATTTACCTCAAAGGAAGCGCCGCCACCATCCTACTTCATTCTGGAATCTCCACCGCGTACACGGTTGTTAAAGTGGTTTTTAGAGTTGGCAGAGAGTATGACAACTTCCGATCCCAGTCTCTTCAACAACCAAACGTTATTATAACACCGCGGTTTTTTAAAATAGTTTATACTTTAAAGTTAGAATAAAATATCCATTTCAAAACCATATAAATACGATATTATTTCTATTTTAAACCCAAATCAATATGATATCATTTTTGTTTCAAATATATACTTTTTCAAAAATCATAGTACTTTCAAATATATGTACCTTGAACCCATAGCTTCGAAACATAATTTTCAATGCTTAAATAGTTTAATAATAAATTACTTTATAAAGTAAATTTGCTTTTTAATTTCTCAAATCAATTCCAAATACAGATTTGAATTCCCAAATAAACCATTTAAATTTCCATGTCTTTCAAAGTTTTAAATATTCCACCATTTCAAAACTAAATTTTTAATTCATATATATATATATATATATATATATATATATATATATATGCCAAATTCACTTTACTATTATTTAGTTTTGAAATACTTAGTTAATAAATCTAGTATGCTTTAAATAAAACATTCAAATTCAATAATTGAATATTCCTCAATTTATTTAGACTAGATATGTTCACTTAAATCATCTTAAACCCGAATTTAGTTATAACAACATATTCTTTTTAAATCTAAATTTCAATAAGATCTTAATTAAATAAAATCTCAAATCAATTTCAAAACTATCCTCTCAACTTTGATTTATAAAAATCAATATAAACTCTATATTAGAATATAATTTAAGTAAATACTTATTCATAATATATTTTAGATAAAATCAACTTTATTATTAAACTTACTTCATACTTTGAACAATTTTATACATAGCTTAAAACCAAGAATTTAACTATATATAAAATAACCTTTATCAAATATCCAAAATCAATATCTCATAAAACCATATGTATATTTCTTTACAAAACCATAGAAAAATATTTCAAAATATTTTTATATATATACCGTTGTGTCTGTATAAAATTTTCCATCCTATGGTCGAGTGATACGGATATTTATCATTTCAATCCGCAATTTAAAAATAAAAATTACGGTTATATATCATTTCAAACCGCAATCCCGAATGATATGAAATTGCACAATAACTTGCACTTTATAACAATATAAAATACAACATCCATTCATCCAATATCAACCATCAACCATTTATCGCAATCATCATCAAATTCAAACAATAGCATCAATATAGAACAGATAATAACAACGGGTATTAAATAGCAGTTTATATTCAATAATAAATTAAACAATTCATCTAGCTGGCAATTTATATGCAATAATAAATTTAAATAACAATTTAATTCAATAAATGCAAATTACTGAGATAATGATTAAATATATGCCAAACAGCTATAAATAAATTTCAAATCACAACATAAATAAATTTAACAAACATAAGAAATATTGGAAGTTGTGAGTGGGTGAAAACACTCACCTTTTGAATTTAAATTGAATTCAAATCCAATTTAAACCCAAAAATTTGACATTCTCCAAATTCGTCCAAATCAGCATCAAAGTGTTCGGAATTTCAATATGATCCTAACAAAAAAACGCGCGTGAATTGGATCACATTTGCACAAGTTATGATAATTAGAATGGTTCAAAAATAAAATTTAAAACAAACAAAAAAATCAGAGCACACTACCGAAGCCACGTCACGCGTTGACTCAAAAAAACCTAGCCGTATGCAACGCGAAATCACGCACGCTTCGAACAAACTGCCGCCATCTACTGCAGCCAAACGCCAACCATCCACTAGCTATCGCTTCGATCTGACCAAGCCACGGCCGCCCAACAAGGCTCCTACCCTATGCCGACCACCGCGAGCCACCACCGGCGCCCCCAAAGCTCCAGCCGCCATCGTTAGTTATTCTTGATTTCTGGCAATTTTCGACCCCCATAGAACGAACCAACCCCATAGATCGAAGCCTCTCGACACCTACTACAATCTGATGCCCTCCGATCGAGCAATCGTCGACGATGCGCCGTCCAATAGAAAACCCTAGCTACGAATGGCCGGAAGTGATTCGCAATTTCTGGGTAAATGGTGAATCGATTTGAAAAACGAACAGCACCAGAAGATTACGCTCATTGAGACTTCAATATATATTTTTTCTGAATTTTTCTGAGGTGTTTGAATTTTTAACTTTGATTGTTGAATTGAAATTTGAATTGGATAAATTAGGGTTTACAGCCATTGAAGAAGGGAAGCACAGAAGTTTCTATACGTATAGAAATGAGGAATAGAGGCCGCTAGGGTTTATAACGGGGTTTATATAGGTAGGTCAGAAATTAGAATGGATGGATAAGGGTGGATATACGCCCCAACTTCAAAGTGGCCCAAAAAGCCCTTTTCGACTCCGGAACGAAATTGGGTCAACCCATATATCAAAATAGATATTTTAAAATATTTTAAATGGGATGGAAATGTTTCAATTCCAAATCCATCGTAAGAAGAAGTTATGCTAAAATCAATATTTTTCAAATTGATTTCAATTGATTTCAATTAAATCGATTTCAAGGCGTTTCGCGTTCGTATGATCAGACGGAAAGTCTGATCACTATGAAACTTGAAATCCTATAATAATTCACTAATACGGATCCGATGAAACTAGTTTCGTCGAAATCCGAGTCAGTGAACAAAATGGCTATTATTATATTAATTAAACAAATAAAATAAAAAATGAATTAATTAAATCAACCTTCAATTTCAATCCTATAATCGACAATCCTTTTCATTTTAATTCTACCTAAACATTTGTACTAATTTAAACAAATGTAACTGTTGATTTAAAATTGATAAATTGCTCAATTTCCTTAAATTAAACAATTATAAATTAAATTTCCAAATTTCTATTTAATTAAACCCATCAATAATTATTCCATTCATTATTGTTAAATAGATGACTTAAATATTGGATTTAAAATTATTACACTAATTTTCTCATATCATCTTTATTTCAAATTGCATAGCCTTTAATTTCAATTGCTACAAAATTTTACACTTAATATAATTTGGATTTCAATGGAGTGATTTGTTTCAATCCAAAACTTCTATTAATTTCATTACTATTCTATAAACTTAGTTACCTTGTTTTCTTTTCATTCATTACCTTTAAATTTATTTCCTTCAAACCAATATTAAAATTAATTACAGAACATTGATTATATTCAATGACCATTTATTATAATTTAAATTCATTGAATTAATTCAATGCTTACTTTTGTTTTCATACATTCAATTTGTAGCTACGTATAAAATCTACATTATTTCCATTGATTTGCATTTCATTTGATTTATTAATAATTACCTTAGTTAACCTTAACATAGTATTAGATTAAAATTTTCATTGGTTACATCCTATTGATTTAACATTCTCCGATTACCAAATTAATCTACATCAAATTGCACTAATTAAGTAAATTAACTGCAATTGATTTCAAACTAAATTTTATGAACTAAATAAAGAGGTAACATATAACTATTGTTACCCTTAACTTTTAATTCCATTTAAAAGTTCATTAATTACAACAAATGTTCCGACCAGCTATATAATTCTAATTTCATCTTTTATTTGTGTTAACTATTTTATTTCCATTATGCTGAAATTTAGTCACTTATATACATTTAATATCCCAATTCATTTATTTATATTGATTTCAAATTTTTATTAAATCATTTTCCATCTTATGCATATAATTAACATTTCTATTGATTTAACATTCAAAATTTTTAGTTATTGCCTTAACTTACATAAGGTAATGTTTAGTTACATTTAATTACTATTGATTAAATACATTGGTAACGAACAATAGATGTCACCATTATACATTTTATAACATTTGTAAGTTTATCCTTTACAACCAATTATTACAACAACTCTCACTAAAATACATTTATTCCATTTCCATCCATTACACATTACTTATTTACCTTTTACATCCCACAAAAATTAGTGCACACCTTTATACAACACATATTATAATTCCTTACACAATACTGTTCTTATTCAATTACTGTTAACTATCTATTTTACACAATAATTAAATGTTTACATTTTTAGTTATATTAAATTTTATAACCAAGCATAGCAGGTTTAAATACAATGGATTGGAGTTTCATTAAGATTGTTGACAATTAAATTGTATTAATATTGTTTCATTTTAATTTAGTTATTATTCCATTATTATATTGCAAATTTTTATTTCTTTCAATATTAACTCATAAAATATTATTAAATTAACAATTTTTAAACATCGAAAATTTATGGGTCATAACAGAAATTCAAATTTAAATCAAATTTGAATTGATTTTGGTTAAATTTGAATTGAATTCGTACTGAATTCTAGTTTTCGGTCTTGAGTTATCTTTCCTGTTTTTCATTGTTTTCGAACATGGTTTTCACTAAACCATTTTTGTAGTTATTTTTGAAATAAATGGACATTTCAAATTATTATTATATAGTATTTTAAAATTATTTTTCTAATATAAAATCTACTTATTTCCTATATTAAGGAATTTCAAATATTGGTTTTATTAATCTTTTTGGAAAAAAGTTTAAAAACATGTTTCCTCTAGTAAACTATTTGAAATACAAAACATACACTTTTACGCTATTCGAATGTATGAGAAAGAGAATTAAACGATTTAGTAAAACGCATGGTATGGGATATGTGTGTTTACTACTTCGGTTAATTTCGGACTTATACGATCGAAGCTATTTAAGATTATTGATTCTGAGATGATTTTCCATTTTATGGCATATTTAGAGTTTTATAATTTATTGGAATTATTCAAGATGGCCAATATTTGGCAAGTATTATAGTTTGAGATCTCCTAAGTATGGTCGATTAAACCATCATGATGTTATGTTTACTTGCCAATGATATAAGGCAAGTCTTGAGTATGTGATTTCATATTTTGAGATTTATGGTTTATGAGGAAACACCATGATGTTTGCACTTGTCGATGAGATGAGACAAGTGACGATGCCATTTAATATTTGTCGATGAGATGAGACAAGTATGGTGTCTCTTTACCACTCGCCAATGAGACTAGGCGAAATATGATTTTTTGAGTTTTATGATGTTTCTAGGGTAGCGTCGACAAGCGGCAAGTAAACTGCTAAGTGCGAACGTATGGTATGGGACACATGTTAACACTTTTCATGTTCTTATTCGTGAGTTTGTGACACTTTCACGATGTTTTCGTAACAGAACTGCTTTGAAAGGTGTTAGCGACCTTGTCAAGAGGACGAACTGCTTTGGATGTTGTTGGCGACCTTGTCTAAGGCTTTGACCATCTATGTTTAGCACGTGCAGCATTGCTTCGACATTACAATCGGGGATTTGGCCAATCGGGATTTTCTAAGTTTTATATTTTAGTGTGATTTCGCTATTTTAAGATGTTTTATTACATCGATAGCCTAGTGCTATATGAGATGTACATATATGATGATTTCAATTATGATGTTTTGAACTCCTACCAAGTTCCTTGAGTTATGAGTTTGGATAATTTCATGATTTTATAGGATATTCTGGGTTTCTCCATTTTGGCAAGTTGAGACTGAGATTTATATACATTTATACCGATGAGATGAGGTATAATTGAATTTGGAGATTCATCTATAATTGAGTTTTGGATCATCCTATTTGAGAATGTTTTATGTTTGCCATTTTGGTGAGAGTTTGTATCGTTGTTTCTCCTTTTGAAGAGATCTGGTTCATGGAAACCGTGTAGACATTTTGGGATGTCGCTGATGACATGAGACACTTGTGTTTGATTTGAGTACTGGGTTTGAGTTACCTCTTTTGACATATTTGGTCACTTAAGTAACAAGTGTTAAGCTTATGAGTTTATCGATTCATTCTTCTCTTTCAAGAAGAAGTATCTTCATGGCTATTCTGCTTCATATTATCAGTATTGACTTATTTGTGTAGCTAGAATGATCCATGTATTTATACTCGGGTCAAACCGAGTTGTTTCAAGTATCATCTATTGAACTTAGCTTGAAGTTGATGTTGGATATCATCTCTTCTTTCTCTTGAGCAATTTCCATTCTTCTACATACTCTGATGTAAGTATACTTGATTCGTTGTATATGGTGTGGTCAAGTACAACCATTATCGTATTCATATTGTATTGTACTAAACACATATCAGTGTATATGTATATATATATATGCTGTTGATTACTGTTCTATGATGTGCTTTACTTTTAGTTATTGTATTTTGTTCTGACAGATCCGTTAGCCACTTGTAATTTTGTATTAAACATTTATTGGATATGTCGATCCATGAGAGATAGAAAAGAAAAATCATATTGCAATCATCGACGTATTCAGTAGATGTTTAAGACAAAGTTATAGATGGTCACCCCTAACCAGCCCTATTCTCCGCTTTAGTAGATGGAATTACTCGTTAATTCTCTTTACTAAGGCGGGTCTTAGGGTGAGACATTATAGCATGGTATCAGAGCTGTGGTCAGAATAAAGTACAATAAACATAGAACAGTACGCATATCATGATACGTCGGAGTACAATACGACTAAATCATTGTCCTTTATTCGAGCTTGTTTTCGAATCGTGCTTTGATTCTTTTTCAAGTTTTGGGATATGTTGACATGGAATATGTCTAGGAATATATATTGTATTCCACTGTGTTCCATGATTGAGTTTGATGTTATCTTTTCTTATGAATAATCTTATTTGGGATTATTCTATTCTTATTTTTGTCGATGCAAGTGTGTTCGTATCGATGAAGCTTATTGATTCCTTTGAGTATTCTTGTTGTGTTCCTTTGAGAGTTGTGAATCGTATTGATGGGATCCACAATGATTGGCTTGTTATGAGCATTCTGATATTTCTATTTGATGTTGCTTTTGTGAGTATTTTTTTTGTTACTCATAATCTTGACATACATTTGATTTGAGATGGATCGACTTATTGATATTAAGTCCAATCATTTTTTTATAGGATCCTATTGTATATTAACTTTCCTATTTTGACTAGGTCATTATTTCTATCACTTTGGAAAGTTAATGATGATTTCAAAGTTTCTGAATACACTCTTTAGTATCGAGAAGTTGATGATATATCTCGAATTCCAGTCAAGGTGACTTTATTGAGTATTGATGATTCTATTTGGGTTTGATATCCAATTGGGCAATCGAGTGTTGAGTTAACCTTATTCCTAGCTTTTAGCCTTTGGCTATCCTTCCATGAGGACATCCACTAAGGAATGAGGTGAGTTTCTACATTGCTCGAGCTTGATTGAGTTTATCATTTAGTTTCTTTGAGTTATCCTTTTCGGATACTCAATTGGTGTTATCCTTTGTAGCATTACTTTGTTCGAAATAATGATTTGTTGTTTGTGCGCTTCTTCTCCTTCAAGAAGAATATTATGCTTATCTTGTGTCTTGATGATTACCGAGATTGGCTCGTCATCTTATTGAAATTAATGAACACTCCATCACTTTCTGTTGATTTTGTAAATCGAGTATTCTAGGAATATCTCGATGCATTCTCTTAATGTTCTTTGGTTTGAGTGTTTGAAGCTATATATATATATATATATATATATATATATATATATATGAGTTTTAAAAAGGGAAATTAGAGTTTAAGATATTTAAAAATCAAAGAATGTTTTGAGAATATATTTATATGAGTAGTATTCTTTTATAGAAATAATTCGAGAGCGTTGGATTATCCATCGAGTAGTTAAGAGTTTTCATCGATACGCCAGATCAACGTTATCGATAGGAATCTCCTAAATGCTATGATGAGGCAATCATACACGATGATTTGTTTTTAAAAGATTGAGATTTTGAAAATAATATTTTGATATTAAATATTAAATTTATTTTTGAATGGTAATTGCAGTCATTGAATTTGGAGACAAGTAATAGAGTGGAGAAGCAGTTTTGAACGTTCGGTCAACTCTACAGCCAACAAATATATTTATTTATTAAGACTCAATGGCGAGGAAATGTCATTTATTTATTTATAAATTATAAATATGTGAATATAAGTGAGATTATTTGACTGTGCTTTATTGGAAGTATATTTTGAGATTTTAGAATCTATGTTATATACACTGGATGTTTTAAGGGAAGAGTATAATAAGAGAATTCGAAGATTGTTTAAAAAATATATTTAAGTGGTTTAATAGAAGAGTAAAGAGAACTGGATTTACAAAAATCTTTGGAAATTAATTTTGAAGTAAGAGAAGAAATTTAGAAATTGAGATTGAGTATTTGGAAATTAATTACTTACTAGGTAATATAGTAAAAAGTTTGAGAAATTTTCAAATGTTGAAAATTGAGATTTAAAAATTTAAAAGATGCTGAGATTTAAAATTCTAAATACCTTGGATTAAAAGATAATTTAAGCTTATATCCTTATTCTTGAGTATATTCCATCTTTGAGCTATTATTAATGACGAGCATTTTTCATTGTCGTTCGAGTTGGTGGCCTTGTGAGAAGCCATCTTGTGATTTATCAATCTTATCTATTGTGTCTACCCTGTTGTGACGATGTTCTTTTCGTATATTTATATGGAAATTCTTATTGATGATCTTCTTTATTACTTAAAGTTTGGGTTTAAATGAGTTTGATCCCAACTCTGTTCACAAAATTTTGTGAAATCAATCATTTTAGATTGATTAATTGTTAAGCGTCTTATTGAGTTTTGATTCGAAGACGGGATATCTTCGAAATTCTTTCGAGTTACTTGGAAAATTCGATGGCTTCCTAATCACTATATTAGCATTTGATGGGACATTGGATTAACCAAGTGAGTTTTTCCTTGTTTCTCTCTACCATTCAATGTTTAGAGTTTGAATGGTTTGAGTTTCGAGCTTGTCATTTATCCCTTGTCGATTGAATTTTTGTGTTGTTTACGACACTTTTTATAGAAAACTGCGGGGACGCAATTTTTGTAAGGGGGAGTATGTAACAACCCTGGTTTTAGTGATTATCTAAGAATATTAAATTATAACGGAGGTTACAATTTAATAGTGTTAATTAATAATAAATAGAGGATTTTTATTATTTATTGCGAATAAAAAATATAAATGAGAATAAAAGAAGAAAAATAAAGTTTGGAAACTTTACTTTAATAATTTTAGTTCATAAAATGAGGAAAAGGAGGTTGTTTAGAGCTAATGCAAGAATTTTGTTAATTATTGCTATTTATTTCTTTTAACGATTTTTAAAACGAGTAATTAATTTTAAAATGTGATATATTGAATATAATGATGGAATTGAGTTAAAACATAATTTGAGTATAAAATTAATTTTGAAATGATTTGTAGAATTTAATTACATAATATTGTGATTTTTGTGTAATTTTTAATGTTAATTATAATGGGTTTTGTAATTAAAAATGTAAATTGTCACTTACTTTAGAATAGAGAAATATGATAGCAAAATATTTTAATAATATAAATAATCTTTTATTTAAGTGTAAAACTGTTTTATTATCATAAGTATAATGTTTCATATTTTCTTAAAAAGAGAGAAACTCAAAATATTGTTGATTTCATTTGTTAATATATATTGTAAATATGTTGAGTAATTAAATTATTAACTAAAAGCTATTTTCTTTTGTTGTTGAGCTTTAGTCCATTAACTAATCCTTTCACTTAGCCTGTTCGTCTAAGAATGAGAAAGAAAGAGAAGCTTCTACATTTATTTCCATTCCTCTCTGTAAAATTACAGAAGTAAGAAAATGACAGCCTTCTTCCTTTCTTATTCCAGCTCTAATAGTTCAAATAAAATGGGATATTGATGATTAAAAATGCAAATCTAAGTTCTAAACTCAGGAATCTCTATTCTGAAACCTTTCTCTCCTTCAAAAATCAAGTTCGAAATATATATCTATTAATTCCTTCGTTGTTTTTGTTGCATGTATGCTTTTGAGTTTTTACAGTTTTTAATGATCCATTCTCCTTTAAAGCTTGCATCTTTGGCCACTAAATCATAGTTTAATCCTCATGAAGGTAAGGTAAGTGTAACACTCACATCTCCTAGCTATATGTTGCTTAAAAATATCGCAATCTTTTAATTACCGCGGCCGGAACAAAATTAGACATAACTTTCTCGTTTTTGATCGGAATTTGATAGTTATAGATGTTCCAAAAAGCTTAGTCATGCACTACAAATTTCATGCATTGTGTTTTCTGTAATTTTGAGGTTAGCTGTGTCAAAATTGAATTTTATTTCTGCAACCGCAAGAGCAAAACCTATATTTGCTCTGTGTTTGAAGCTGAAACAAAATTAGTCATAACTTTATCATTTTTGATCGAAATTCGAAAATTTTAGATGTTCCAGAAAGCTTAAATCATGTGTTATATTATTAGTATATTGAGTTTTCTGTAATTTTGAGGTTAGCTATGTCAAAACTGAATTTTATTTCTTCAATTCCGAGGGAAAATCTATATTTGCTCTATGTTTGAAGCTGAGACAAAATTAGCCATAACTTTCTTGTTTTTTATCTGAATTTGGTAATTTTAGATGTTTCGAAAAGCTTAAATCATATGCTACAACTTTCATGTATTTAGTTTTCTGTAATTTTGAGGATAGCTATGTCAAATTTGAATTTTATTTCTACCGAGAGCAAAATCTATATTTGCTCTGTGTTTGTAGCTGAAACAAAAGTAGAAATAGCTTTCTCGATTTTGATCAGAATTTGCTAATTTTATATGCTCCGGAAAGCTTAAATCGTGTACTACGACTTTTTGCATTGATTTTTTTGTACTTTTGAGGTTAGATGTGTCAAAATTGATTTTTTTTTACTGCTATCCTGCGAGGAAAACCAATATTTTCTCTGTGTTTGAAACTGAAACGAAATTGACCATAACTTCTTCGTTTTTTAACCAAATTCAATAATTTTAGATGTTTCGAAAATCTTAGAGTTTGTGCTAAACGTTTCCTATTTTAAGTTTTCTATAGTATGAAATTTTGTTGACCAAAATCGTCCTTGTTTGTTACTGTCTCGATGGCAAATCTATAGCAGCAACAATCACAGGCTTGAGAATCATTTTGGCAATAAGTTACTCGTTTCTTATCCAAATTCAGTATGTTTGGGTGTTTTGGAAACTTGGACATAGTGCTACAAGTTTCATGTTTTGAGTTTTTCATAATTTTGAAGTTATCTAGGTCAAAATTGAGTGTTTCTATTGTTATACCACGAGCAAAACTAACATTTGCTCTATGTTTAAATCTAAAACGCAATTAACCATAACTCTTTCACTTCTTACCCAAATTTAATAATTTTAGATGTTTTGAAAATCCAAGATCATGCAGTACAAGTTTCACGTTTTGAGTTTTCTAAAATTTTAAAGTTTTCCTGGTCGAAATTATGTTTGTATGTTGATGTCCTGAGTGCAAAATGACATCAATAACAATCATTAACCTTAGAATTGTGTTAGCTCATTTATGCTCTCATTCTCATTTGGTTTTGATGTTGTTTTTGAGAGATATGATGCGTATCAGTAGGCTAGCTATATTTGGAAAATTTAAAATTCAAATTCAAATCAAATTTGAATTGATTTTGGTTAAATCTGAATTGAATTCCTATTGAATTCTAGTTTCGTTCTCGGCTTATCTTTCTTATTTTTCATTGTTTTCGCGCATGGTTTTCACTAAACCATTTTTGAAGTTATTTTTGAAATAAATGGACGTTTAAAATTATTACATTATAGTATTTTAAAATTATTTTTCTAATATATAAAATATATTTATTTATTATAGTAAAGGAATTTCAAATGTTGGTTTTATTAATCTTTTCGGAAAAAGGTTTTAAAAAGCTGTTCCTTTAGTAGACCATTTTAAACACAAAACATACACCTTTACACTATTCGGACGTATGAGAAAGAGAATTAAACGATTTTGTAAAACATGTGGTATGGCACATGTGCGTTTACTATATGTAACAACCCATAATTTTGATAAATATTTTTAATTCAATTTATTTTAAAATTTTGATTTTAAATCATTTAAAAATTGAAATTTTGGAATTTTTCCAATGAATTTCTAGATTTTGTTTATAATCATTTTTCCAAATATAACGAATTGAAGATTTTTTGAAAATTTTATATTTTGGTCAACTTTGGTCAAACTTCGAATTTCAGCCAAAATTTTAAAATTTGAATTTTTGATTTCTAATCTTTTTCTTTAAAACTATATTTGATTCTGATATTGGTTCTGCTTTTCGTTTCGTCAAATTCTGTTTTACACGTTTTAAATATGATAAATTTCAACGTTTTACATACGATTGTTTTTAGCATTTTTTGTTTATCTTCTATTCTATATTTTCTACTTCATTTCTAGTTTATATTTTATTTTCTATTTTCTATTTTTCTTGGACTTTTATTTGATTTTTATTTGGATATTTTGGGCTCGGAAATTCTAAAGGACTTAAGTTTCTTTTCTTGGAAATGAAGTAAGATCTTTTCTAATTCCTATCCGTTCAAAGCTTTTACACTTTCTTAGCCTCACAAATACTTCGCACCTCCTTTTTATTCACGTACAAAACACTTCTCATCTCTCTTTCTCATTTTGATTTGCTGTAGAAAATTTTTACAATGAGTTTTCATTTCTCCTTCGCCTTCTTTTTTATTTTTCCTTCTTTTGTTCACAAGCATGCTCGGCCATCCCCTTTAGCCGACCACCCCCTCCACCATCCATCACTATATGACCAGCCTCCATCAACATCTCATCTCCACCATCCCATGTCATGACCTCTTGGACCTAAAACCCCCTTCTTGTGGCCTCACAAACCCTAGCCGAGACCACTAGATACCCTTCTCCTCCTTGCTAGCCTCATCCATCACCACAAACACCACTTCCTTTTCTATGCCCTGGCCATTCCATCTCCAGGCCGTATCCTCTTAATGATGACCAGATACGATCGAAGCCATGAACCCAATGGCCGAGCCATGTAGCCATAGGGCCGAACCCAAAACCCATCATGCCTTGCCTCTTTGCCTTCCTATTGAGGTTTCCCTTGCCATCCCTTCATATGCTAACCCTTTGCTGTGCCTCCGCTTGCCATAGCCGAGACTATGTGTTCCAAAAACCAACATGGTCG
The DNA here is from genome assembly GCA_030765085.1 of Allium cepa. Lineage (NCBI taxonomy): Eukaryota > Viridiplantae > Streptophyta > Magnoliopsida > Asparagales > Amaryllidaceae > Allium > Allium cepa. The sequence continues at coordinate 374,851,905 of CM060942.1, read as the reverse complement.
AGCCATGTGATAATGGTCTAGCCAATTTGCAAAGTGGCCGGGCCCACTTGATTGGTTAAACCAATCCTTACTTCATTTTGATTTTGATTTGTACATTGTTTTGGTTTATAATCTTTGTATAATATAGTTGCTTATGTATGTTCATATTTATTTGTTTACAAGATTTGAACTTGGCTTTCCATCCACTCGAATCTAAGTCATGCTTTGTCATGCTTTTCGAAGTTTATTCGTGTGTCTTGAATTGTCATCTCCATCTTTAGAAGGTGAGTTTATCACTCTCGACATTCATACTTATATAAACAACGAAATGTGAATTGTAGTTGATGATATGATAGTAATTTATATATGCCTATGGTATGATATTTCATGATGTTATAAACTAATATATATTTGTTACATCACCTGATATGATATGCCATATTATATTGTTTATTTATTTTCTTCTCTCACGTTGTAAGTTTTCTGTTAGTATAGAATCACTATAGGTTGAAATGATACATACCCGAATGGACACTAGAATAAGGAAAAATCGTTATGAGCTGAAATGATAGGCTCAAGCGATTTTTATTATATTTTATTTGACTTGGAATTGCGAGTTTGAAATGATAGAACTCAGATTTTTATTTTTAAATTACGGATTGAAATTCTACATATCCGTATCACTTGACCTATGTTAGGAAATATTACACAGACCCATGGTTAATTTTAAATATTTCTTGAAATTATTAAGTATTTTTTAAAATTAAAATATGAAATTTTAATTAAATTGGATTTAAATGATTTAAATAAATGTTATAGTGACTTTCTATAAGTTAAAAATGTATAAGTAAATAAATGGTTTAATACGTAACTTAAAATATGACTTAACTTGATAATTGAAAATTTAGTTTTCAAATGGAAATTTTAATCTTAACTTAGTAATAAGAATATTTTATTTATGTAATGGGTATTTTTAAAATAAGGTATTAATTTATTTGTTAAGATACAAAATTAAGCAAAATAATGTACTTTTGACTTAATAAATGAATTATAGTTTAATTTAGATATTTTATTTATAAAATTTTATTTTATTTAAACATAAGTTAAATGATATTCAAATAAATATTTCTGAAACGTGAGATATGTTTTATAAGTCAAAAATGGTGAAAACCGAAATTATAGTGTTTCTGAAATGTTATAATAGATCTTAGATTTGTATTGGCAACATTTCCAAAATGTTGTGATTTTAAAATAGCATTTTCAAAGTGCTGCCATTTCTGAAAATTTACCCTTTTTTGAAATACCGCTATATCTGCAATAACGTTTTCTAAGTGCTGTTGTTTCTAAAAAACAATATTTCTAGAATATTATTATATTTACAGTAGGGTTTTCTAAGTGCTGCTGTTTCTGAAGGATTATATTTTCGAACTTCTACTATGTGTATTATCACATTTTCCAAGTGGTGCGAATGCTATGATACAATGTGTTTTTTTGAAATTGTTATAATTGAATGAACTTAGAAATGCTACAACTCTGGAAATGAACGTTATTTCTTTTGAAAGACATTGACATTGAATTTAATTGGTTTAAATGAATATGTATTGAGTTGAAATATAAACCATTTTGAAATTTATAACCACGGGTTATAATAACGTTGGGTTGTTGAAGAGACCAGGATCGAAAGTTGTCATGCCCTTCACCAACTCAGAAAACACTTTAATAACCGTGCACGTGGTGGAGATTCCAGAATGAAGTAGGATAGTGGCGACGTCCTTTTGTGGTATGTATGTGGACCCGAATCCCGTGAGTTGTCATAAGGTGGCTAAAACAGGAGCAATTGACGAGATAATGAGGTCACTCCTCTTAGCCGACACACTTCTTCGTATGCCATTCTATTACTTTTTGATTGATTGGTGCGCACCTTTGATTTTTGGGAGTGTGGCTCGAGGGGGCGGTAGTAGCTGCTACACGTTACCACTGGTCCAGAAGTGCAATTGGTATATCTACCCTGGCATTACCTCGTTGTGCTGTGTCACCTACCCTAGCGCGCCTTATACGATTTTTGTTTTGTACCATATCTATGGAGTGCCCTCTGACGACGCCCAGTAAGGGGGAGATTACTGTACTGTATAGACTATGGAATACATAAAATGTGTTAAGGTGGAAAATGTAAAGCCTTAACTCTACTTTTCAAATATATTATACTTTACTTTAGGCATTATTATAATAGCGTATATTACTATATAGTAAATAGTTTAACGGATCCTTAAAGGATGGGCGGTCCTAAGCATCCTTTAAGTTACTCGTGCATTTTATTTCAGTTCACTTGAGTTGGTTTGCATTGTGTAAGTATGTATGTCCCGATTCGAGTGTTTTGTATTTTTCTTTACGCTTGGGTCAGCTTGAGTATCAGCTTTGGATTTCACCTTTTGGAGCAAGAGGATTTGCTGGAGATTATCCATCGATCTAGCTGTTATCTATTTCTATTCAACATTTCTATTCAGCTTATGTAATAGTGGACATTTATCTATTGGATTTCTGTTGTATTCACTTTTCAGACTATGGTATTTTGTACTTGTTTTGTGACTCTGTGTTGTAGTAGCTTCATGAACTACTATGGTTATTTTATTTCCGCCGCGAGTTATTCTGATTTATCTGTGTACGTGATTCGGTGATTGGTTTTATTTGCTCCAATTTATATTACAATCTACTGTTTTGAATTATTCAAGTCCAACATGTGTGGTTTTATTGTCGATTTAAATGTACAAAATAGTGGGTCGTTGCATTTGGTATCAGAGCTTTGCTTTTAGGCAAACCTTAGCCTACGGAGCCAAAAATCATTAGAGATAGGGTAGAAATACCCTAGAAAGAGTGAAATCAATCTTAGAATCATTTTCTTTTTGAGAGAATGTATTTTAAAGTATAATATGATTTTCAAATGATTGTTTAAAAAGGATTTTCAAATATTATTTTGATATAAACTTTTCTTGATTTGAAATCAAATTTTCCTTAACTTCTTTCTTTCCTTTATCCATCTTGTTAGTAATTGTCTGTTTAGGATATTCATTCAAATTGAATCTTATCTTATCTTATCTTGTCTTTGTTTCTCAATTATCTCTGTCCTAAAATTCATTCTTAATTTTTTACGATGAGTTGTAGAAATGCTAGAGGTAGGGGTCGTGGTGTTGCCCCAGTTCTTGAGCCTACTACACCGGTTAGGTTCACTGCTCTCTGTAAGGAATACACTGAGCTTGGTGGTACCAAGTTTACCGGATCGGAGAGCATTATTGAGGCTTAGCAGTGGTTGAAGGATTAGGAGAGGATTTTCTCTTGTCTTGAGATCATTAATGCCCAGCAACGTCAATTGGCCGCTTAGCAGTTGAAGGGAGCAGCCTTGGATTGGTGGGAGGCTATTACAGCTCACACTGTCGAGGCTGACATTTCTTGGGAGCAGTTTTGGTATCATCTTCTATTTGTCTTGAATTTGGTTCAATTTTTCTCTTTTGAAATCTGTCTTATATTCCTTTAGCGTGATTTAGGGATGCTTTTATTGTTAAGTGGATGCCCGAGGTAGGGAAGTCTTAGTTGTATCGGGAATTCATGGATCTCAAACAGGGTGATATTTCATTTGCTGAGTATGAGAGGAAGTTCAATGAACTTTCTAAGTTTGGCCATAATCTGATTGCCACTCCTCTCAAGAAAAATGAGAAGTTCATAGCTGGTGCTCGTCCGAAGTATTATGATTGTCTCATTACTCATGTGCATAGCCCTTTCACTAGTCTGATGGATATGGCCATTAGATATGAGAATCCTACTTCTAAGCATCCTCCAGTTGCTTATGCCGCTTCATCTCAGTCTTTCTCTCATAATCCTAAGAAGATAAAGTCTAACTTTCATCAGCAAAAGAAGAATTGGAACAAGACTACACGTTTGGGATCTTCTTCTTCTCAGAGGCAGTCTATCGACCTTTCTTCCATTACTTGCTTCAGCTGTAATCAGAAGGGACACTATGCTAGTAGTTGTCCTACTTTAGTTGGTGTTGCTATTCCTCCTCAGTTGACCAGGCGTGATCTCTGTCATATTTGTTTGTAGCCTAACAATTTCAAGAAGGATTGCTCTACTCAGCAGTAAGGCAAGTCCTCTTGTATTTTTCTTATTACCCCTACATCTTCACCAGCTCCACTTCCTGCACCTGCACCTTCCCTGCTCCTAGTGATGCACAAGGTAATCTTCGGGACACGTTTTCTCTGTTTTATTTTCCTATTCATGTTCTATTTGATACTGGAGCTACCGTTTTCTCTTAGCTTGATCTTGCCATGGCTTTTCACCGACTCAGAGTTATTGACGAAAGTATACCCAAGACTGCTTTCGGCACTGAGAATGGTTTCTATGAATGGTTAGTTATTCCTTTTGGTTTGACTAATGCTCCTGCTTTCTTTGTTGATTTGATGAATCATGTTTTTCGAGATGTGCTTAATAAGTTTGTTCTAGTTTTTGTCGATGATATTCTTGTTTTCTCTAAGTTTGAGGAAGAGCGTAAATCCCATTTGAGTTTTGTTTTGGGAACTCTTAGGAGTCATCAGTTGAAAGCTAAGTTCTCGAAATGACATTTCTGGAAAGATGAAGTCTGATTCCTTGGACATATTGTTTCCAGTACTGGAGTTTCTATTGATCCAGTCAAGATTGCTGCGATCATTGTAAGTCTTTCCTTTCTTCTCTTTCCGCAATTTGATCATTCTATCTTTTCTGTGGTCCTTATTTCTCCCTGTTCTGTTGCAGGATTGGAAAACTCCTAGGACTCCATCTGATTTTCGTAGTTTTCTATGCCTTGCCGTTTACTATCGGAGATTCATTGAGAATTTTGGTCGGATTTCTGCACCTCTCACAGCTTTGGCTCATAAGAATGCTAAGTCTATACGGAATTATAAGTGTAAGGCCGCATTCAATGAGTTGAAGCGTAAGCTTACTTCTGCACCAGTGCTTACCGTTCCAAATAGAAATGAGGGATTATCGTTATACACTGATGCTAGTCGTGAGGGTTTGGGAGCTATTTTGATGCAAGATGGGAAGGTCATTGCTTATGCCAGTCGCCAGATAAAGACCCATGAAGCAAATTATGCAGTTCATTATTTGGAATTGCTTGCTGTGATTTTTGCTTTGAAGCTTTGGAGGCATCATCTTTTGGGTGATAAGTTTGAGCTCTTTACTGATCACCATTCTTTGAGATATATCTTCACACAAAAGGATTTGAATAAGTGGTAGGTTTGGTGGCTTGAGTTTCTAGTTTCTTGCTTCTTGTGATCTCGACATTAGCTATACCCATGGGATAACTAATGTTGTAGCTGATGCTTTGAGTCGGAAGAAGGCTATGTTGTGTCAGCTTGTTGTTTCTTCTTCTCTTTTGGATCGTATCATTGCTAAGAAAGTGAGGATAGGATTGTTAGATTGATTAAGAAGAGTGTTCTAGCAGATTTGGTGGTAGTAGTCTTGATGGTAGTGGAGCTCAGATCGATGATGGAGGGATTTTGAGGACTAATAATCGGATTTGTGTCCTGAATGTTGATGGATTGAGGCAAGAGTTACTTCAGGAAAATCATCGATCCAAACATTCTATTCGTCCTGGTGTGACGAAGATGTATCAGGATATGAAAAAGATTTATTGGTGGAGAGGTATGAGACGGAATATCTCTATGTTTATTAGTAGGTGTGCGATTTGTTAATAAGTCAAGGCGGATCATCAGAAGACCCCTGGTTTGTTGCAGCCCTTTGAGGTTTCTAATTGGAAATGGGAACAGGTTTCTATGGATTTTATCGATGGTTTACCGCGGACTAGGAGGGGTAATGAGAGTATATGGGTTATTGTGGATAGATATACAAAATCAGCACATTTCAGTCCGGTCAAGTCTACCCGTTCTGCTTCTAGTTTTTCTGAGATCTAAATGAGGGAGATTATTCGTCTCCATAGTGTTCCTATCAGTATTTTTGTGATAGAGATCCTATCTTTACCAGTCAGTTTTGAAAAGATTTTCAGGAATCTTTGAGTACTCGTCTGAATCTAAGCACTGCTTACCATCCGCAGACCGATGGTCAAACGGAAAGAATGAATTAGATTCTCAAGGATTTTCTTCGTGCTTGTGTTCTTGATTATGAAGGATCTTGGGAAGATCACCTCCATCTTGTTGAATTTGCCTATAACAAGAGTTATCGGGTATATTTTCAATCTTCTATTTTTATCTTATCTTGATTATTTATCTACCTCATTCAGTCTTTGAATTCAGGCTAGTATTGAAATGTCTCTATTTGCTGCTCTTTAAGGAAGACCTTGCAGATCACCATCAAGCTAGATTGAATTCGGTAATCGTTTGGTTCTTGATCCTGATATGATTTTGGAGGCTTTTGAGAAAGCTAAGGAGATTAAGAGAAAGATAAGGAGTGCTCAGGATAGGCAGAAGAAGTATGCTGATTGGCGTAGGACGAGTGTGGAGGTTTCTGTTGGTGATCTGGTTTTCCTTAAGGTCTCGCCCTTATGGAATGTGATTCGGTTTGGTCGAAAAGGGAAGCTTTCTCTTAGGTTTGTTGTTTCTTTCCATATCTCAAAGAGGATTGGTTCTTTAGCTTATTGCCTGGATTTACCTGAGAAGTTTTCTGGAGTGCATAATGTATTCCATGTTTCGCATCTTCGTCGATATCTGTAAGATCCATCTTTGATTGTCCAGCCTTCTGCTCTCTAGAATTTGGATATTGAGCATAATCTGAGAGTAAGCCACTTCGTATTGTCGATAGGGGTACGATGCAGCTGAGAAGGAAATCTATCATCCTAGTTAAAGTGCAGTGGAGTACGGATGATCGGGATTGTACCTGGGAGACGAAGGAGAGCATGCGTGCTTCGAATCCGGAATGGTTTATTTCAGGTACTATTCGCTTTTCTATCTTATCTTTCCTTGTTCTGTGTCTCGTTCCTTTTCGAGGACGAAAAGTTTTGAGTGGTGAAGAGTGTAACAACCCATAATTTTGATAAATATTTTTAATTCAATTTATTTGAAAACATTGATTTTAAAGCATTTAAAAATTGAAATATTAGAATTTTTCCAATGAATTTCTTGATTTTGTTTATAATAGTTTTTCCAAATATAATAAATTAAAAATTTTCTGAAAGTTTTATGTTTTGGTCAACTTTGGTCAAACTTTGATTTTCAGTTGAAATTTTTAATTTTTAATTTTTAGTTTTAATCTTTTTATTTGAAAATGTATTTGATTCTGATATTCGTTCTGCTTTTCGTTTCGTCAAATTCTATTTTATACATTTTAAATCTGATAAATTTCAGCGTTTTACATGCGATTATTTTCAGCATTTTTTGTTTATTTTCTATTCTATATTTTCTACTTCACCTCCATTTTATATTTTATTTTCTTTTTTCTATTTTCCTTTGACCTTTTATTTGATTTTTATTTGGATATTTTGGGCTCGGAAATTCTAAGGAGCTTAAATTTCTTTTCTTGGAAATGAAGTAAGGTCTTTTCTATTTCCTAGCCGTTCAAAGCTTTTACACTTTCTTAACTGCACAAAACTTCTAACGTCCTTTTAATTCACATGCAAAACACTTCCATCTCTCTTTCTCATTTTCATTTGCTGTAGAAAATTTTTATAGTAAGTTTTCATTTCTCCTTCTTTTTCATTTTTCCTTCTTTTGTTCACAAGCATGCTCGACCATCCCCTTTAGCCGGCCATCCCATATGACCGGCCTCCATCACCATCTCATCTTCACCATCCCATGTCGTGACCTCTTGGACCCAAAACCCCTTCCTATGGCCTCACAAACCCTAGCCGAGACCACTAGATCCCCTTTTGCTCCTTGATATCCTCAGCCATCACCAGAAACACCACTTCCTTTGCCTTGCCGTGGCCATTCCACCTCCAGGACGTACCCTCTTGATGATGACCCAATCTGATCCAAGCTATGAACCCAATGGCCGAGCCATGTAGCCATAGGGCCGAACCCAAAACCCATCATGCCTTGCCTCTTTGCCTTCCTATTAATGTTTGCCTTGCCATCCCTTTATATTCTAACTCCCAGCTGTGCCTTCGCTTGACATAGCCGAGCCTATGTGCTCCAAAACCAACATGGCCGAGCCAAGTGATGATGGTCTTGCCAATTTGCAAAGTGGCTGAGCCCACTTGATTGGTTAAACCAATCTTTACTTCAGTTTGATTTAGATTTGTACATTGTTTTGGTTTATAATTTTTTATAACATAGTTGCTTATTTAAGTTCATATTTATTTGTTTACGAGGTTTGAATCTTGGCTCTCCATCCACTCGAATCTATGTCATGCTTTGTCATGTTTTTCAAAGTTTGTTCGTGTGTCTTGAATTGTTATCTCCTACTTTAGAGTGCGAGTTTATCACTCTCGATATTCGTACTTATATAATTGTAAAACAATGGCATGTGAATTGTAGTTCATGATATGATAGTAATTTATATATGCCTGCGATATGATATTTCATGATGTTATAACCTGATATATATTTGTTACATTGCTTGATATAATATGCCATATTATACTATTTATTTATTTTCTGCTCTCACATTGCAAGTTCCCTTTTAGTACAGAATCACTATGGGTTGAAATGATACATACCTTAATGGACATTAGAATAAGGAAAAATCGTTATGAGCTGAAATGATAGGCTCAAGCGATTTTTATTTTATTTTATTTAACTTGGGATTGCGGGTTTGAAATGATAGAACTCGGATTTTTTATTTTTAAACTACGTATTGAAATGATGCATATCCATATCACTTGAGCTATGTTAAAAAATATTATACAAACCCGTAGTTAATTTTAAATATTTTTGAAAATTATTATTTATTTTTGAAATTTAAAATATGAAATTTTAATTTAAATTGAATTTAAATAAATGTTATAGAGATTTTATTTAAGTTAAAAAATTTATAAGTAAAAAAATGGTTTAAAATGTAACTTAAAATATGACTTAACTTGATAATTGAAAATTTAGTTTTCAAATGGAAATTTTAAGCTCAACTTAGTAATAAAAATATTTAATTTATGTAATGGGTATTTTTAAAATAAAGTATTGAGTTATTTGTTAGGATAAAAAGTTAAGTAAAATAATGTACTTTTGACTTAATAAATGAATTATAGTTTAATTTGGATATTTTATTTATAAAATTTTATTTTATTTAATCATAAGTTAAATGATATCCATATAAATATTTCTGAAACATGAGATATGTTTGTTAAGTTAAAAATGGTAAAAATTGAAATTGTAATTTTTCTGAAATGTTATAATTGATCTTAGATTTGTATTGGCAGCATTTCCAAAATGCTGTGGTTTTAAAATAGCATTTTCTAAGTGCTACCATTTCTGAAAATGTACTATTTTTCGAAATACCACTATATCTGCAGTACCGTTTTTTAAGTGCTGCTATTTCTGAAAAAATATATTTCTGGAATACTATTATATTTATAGTAACGTTTTCTAAGTGCTGCTGTTTCTGAAGGGTAATATTTTCGAACAGCTACTATATGTATTATTGCATTTTCAAAGTGCTATGATGCAATGTGTTTTTTTGAAATTGTTATAATTGAATGAACTTAGAAATACTACAACTTTGGAAATGAATATTATTTTTTTGAAAGATATTGACATTGAATTTAAATGGTTTAATGAATAATTTTGAGTTGAAATATAATCCATTTTGAAATTTATAACCATGGATTATAACAACGTTTGGTTGTTGAAGAGACCGGGATCGAAAGTTTTTATACTATCTGCTAACTCCGAAAACCACTTTAACAACCGTGTACGCGTGGAAATTCCAGAATGAAGTAGGATGATGGCGACATTCTTTTGAGGTATGTATGTGGACCCGACTCCCATGAGTTGGCATAAGGTGGCTAAAATAGGAGCAATTGACAGGCTAATGAGGTCGATCCTCTTATCGGACACACTACTTCGTATGTCATTCTATTACTTTGTGATTGATTGGTGCGCACTTTTGATTTTTGGGAGTGTGGCTCGAGGTGGGCGGTAGTAGATGTTACGCCTTATCACCGGTCCGGAAGTGCAATTGGTATATCTACCTTGGCAATTGCCCCGTTGTGCCATGTCACCTACCCTAGCGCGCCTTATACGATTTTTGTTTTGTGTCGTACCTATGGAATGCCCTCTGGCGACACCCAATACGGGGGAGATTACGGTAATGTATAGACTATGGAAATATATAAAATGTGTTAAGGTGGAAAATGTAAAGCCTTAATGCTACTTTTTAAATATATTATACTTTACTTTAGACATTATTATAATAGCGTATATTACTACATAGTAAATTGTTTAATGGATCCTTAAAGGATGGGAGGTCCCAAGCATCCTTTAAGTTACTTGGGCATTTTATTTCAGTTCACTTAATTTGGTTTACATTGTATAAGTATGTATGTCCTGACTCGATTATTTTGTGTTTTTCTTTATGTTAGGGTCATTTGAATATCCGCTTTGGATTTCACCTACTGGAGCTGGAGGATTTGTTGGAGATTACCCTTCTATCTAGTTGTTATCTATTTCTATTCAGTATTTCTATTAAGCTTATGTATTATTGGACATTTATGTATTGGGATTTCTGTTGTATTTACTTTTCAGACTATGGTATTTTGTACTTGTTTTGTGACTCTTGTTGTAGCATCTTCATGAACTACTATGGTTATTTTATTTCCGCTACGAGTTATTCAGATTTACCTACGTCTATGATTCTGTTAGTGGTTTTATTTGCTCCACTTTATATTATAATCTACTATTTTGAATTATTCAAGTCTGGCATGTGTGGTTTCATTGTCGATTTGAATGGTCCAAAATAGCGGGTCGTTACACTATATCTGTTAATTCCAAACTTGTATGATTGAAGTTATTTGAGATTATTTATTCTGAGACGTTTTGCCATTTTATGGCATATTTCAAGTTTTATAATTTCTATTTTTTGGAATTATTAAAGATGGCCAATATTTGGCAAGAATTGTGGTTTGAGATCTCCTATGTAGGAGTATGGTCGATGAAAACATCACAATATTTTGTTTACTTGCCAATGATATAAAGCAAGTATTGAGTATATGATTTCATATTTTGAGATTTATGGTTTATGAGGAACCATCATGATGTTTGCACATGTCGATGTGACGAGACAAGTTATGATGCCATTTAATACTTATCGATAAGATGAGACAAGAATGGTGTCTCTTTACCCCTCGCCAATGAGACTAAGGGAGATATGATTTTTTGAGTTTTATTATGTTTCTAATGTGGCATCGACAAGCGGCTAGTAAACCGCTAAGTGCGAACAAGTGGTATGTGACACACGTTAACACTTTTTGGGTTTCTATCTGTGAGTTTATGACACATTCATGATGTTTACCTAACAGAACTGCTTTGAAAGGTGTTGGCAACCTTGTCATGAGGATGAACTGCTTTAGGAGGTGTTGCGACATTGTTAGGGATGACAAAATGGATTGGAGAGGTGTCAGCGACCTTATTATGTGGTCGGACTGCTTTAGGAGGTGTTAGCGACCTTGTCTGAGGCTTCGGCCATCTGAATTTAGCATGTGCGGCATTGCTTCGGCATTATAATCGGGGATTTGGCCAATCCAGATTTTCTGAGTTTTCTATTTTAGCATGATTTCACCATTTTAAGATTTTTTGTTACATCGATAGCGTAGTGCCATATGAGATGTTATATATATGATGATTTCATTTATGATGTTTTGAACTCCTACCAAGTTCCTTGAGTTATGAGTTTGGATAATTTCATGATTCTATAGGATATTATGGGTTTTACCATTTTGGCAAGTTGAGATTGAGATTTATATACATTTATACCGATGAGATGAGATATAATTCAATTTGGAGATTCATCTGTAATTGAGTTTTGGATCATCCTATTTGAGAATGTTTATGTTTGCTATTTTGGTGAGCGTTTTATTGTTGTTTCTCCTTTTGAGGAGATATGGTTCATGGAAACCATGTAGACATTTTGGGATGTCGCCGATTGAGGTACTTGTGTTTGATTTGATTTTGAGTTACCTCTTTTGAGGTATTTGGTCACTCAAGTAGCATTTGTTACTTAAGTGTTGAGCTTATCAGTTTATCGATTCATTCTTCTCTTTCGAGAAGAAGTATCTTCATGACTATTTTACTTCATATTATCGATATTCACTGATTTGTGTAGCTAGATTGACCTGTGTATTTATACTCGGGTCAGACCGAGTTGTTTCAGATATCATCTATTGGACTTAGCTTGAAGTTGAAGTTGGAGATTTGTTCTTCTTTCTCTAGAGTAATTTCTGTTGTTCTACATACTCTGATGTAATTATATTTGATTCGATGTATATGGTGTGGTCGAGTACCAACTTTATTATATTCGTATTGTATTGTACTAAACATGTATCAGTGTATATGTATATATATGATGTTGATTACTGTTCTAGGATGTGCTTTGCATTTAATTATTGTATTTTGTTTTAATAGATCCGTTATCCACCTATAGTTTTGTATTAAGCATTTATTGGATATGTCGATCCATGAGAGATAGAAAAGAAAAATCATATCGCAATTAACGACGTATTCAGTAGATGTTTAGGACAAAATAGATGGTCGCCCCTAACTAGCCCTATTGTCTTCTTTAGAAGACAGAATTATTCATTAATTATCTTTACTAAGGTGTGTCTTGGGGTGGGGCGTTACATGCATAGTCATCATCGAAATTATTTTCTAGCAACAGAAGAGGGGAGTACTGAATTCATTCCTTTTAAAAAAAATTCGAAAACAATTTTTATCTGTATAAACTTTTAAACAACACCGATAGTATTTTCCAAACCTTGAAAACCTTTTCCAAGCCACAGGAATTTTAAGTTTCTCAAATTCTCAAGTTTATGTTCAGTTTACTTGCAAAATATATTTTATAAATCACATTTTTGTAGTTTCATTTTCTTATAAGCATATAATAGCTAATAATTTAGGAATATTGACTAATCAAACAATAAACGATAATGATCAATATTATCATTTCTTTCAAACAATTCATTTAATCATCTAAATTTCATTAAACCATTCTTTTATATATAAAATATAATCCTAGGTAAAATTATTTCATTTACCAAATTTGGAAAACAATATTGCGTTGGTTTGCTTTGTTCATGTCTTTTGGAATCCCTATCTTCATAGTGGTGTCCTACGTACCGATCTAAACCAAAAATTCAAACTTTACAATTCAAACAACACAATATAAAACACTTTATATAACAATAACAAATACGCTCTCTCATATATACATACTCAAACAGAATCATTCTAGGGTATTACTACCCTATCTCTATTGATTCAAACCCCCATAAAGCTAAGGTTATCGCTAAACCAAATCTGATACCAACTTAGACGATCCATATTTTGGAAGGTTTAAATCGACAATAATCCACACTTGTCCAACTTAAATAATCTGGAACACAGATAATCATTGGGTTTAATTAAGAAAAATAAGAAAAGAATAAGAAAACAAACACAGAATCTCGCAGCGGAACAATAAAATATAATAATCAGATAAACAGTTCATGAAGCTGTTTACTATACATTTGATTATAATTTATGTGACAATTATCAGAGTTATACATGTACAATAGAACAAAATATAATGCATCAGAACAACATTATGCTAGGAATAGTAAAGTAATAATATACCAAATCTTCGTCTTCATTCTCCAGAATAATCATCAATGCACTAAATAACTCAGGGCTGACCCGAGCGCAACGAAAAGACAAAACACTCGAGTCGAGACTAAAATATTCTTATGTGAGTCAAATCAATGTTGCATATAACATGAGTGCCATGGAGTTCGAGATGTTTGTAGGGTTTCACGTCTCCTATCCAGTGTATAACGGGTGTGCAAAAATCAAGAGATGTTACGTGATTTTCCATCTCTTAAGGATCCGTCAAAATATTTATATAAATAGAATACACAACATATATAATGTCTGATAAGTAAAATAAATATTTTTCTTAGTGTTAAGGCTTTACATTAATCCTCTTTAACGCGTTTTTAAGCATTGTCATACAGTTTGCATTTGACAACACCATTAGCACGTCGGTAGTCAGTGATGCACTATGATATGACGACACTAAACTAAAATCGTAGGGATCTCGTATGGGGATAAAAGTATGGCAAGGCACGTGACGCAATGCCTAAGGTAGGATACTGCCAATTTACCTTTCCCCGTTGGTGGTAATGCATAATAGCCATGTTCGCCCACCACGTCCAATACTCCAAAAATGCATGGGTGTGCACCAATCAGTCATAATGTAAATGACGGTATTACGAAGAAGTGCCTCCGCTAGAGGTAGCTAGCCTTATTGACCGGTACGACTCCTTTTTTAGTCATTTCAAATTGATACAAGTGTCAGACCGATCCATCATCGTTCACTTTCTACAAATCCAACAAATGTACGCCAAATCCAACAACTCATTCTGGACCATCACTCCACGTATACAGTTGTTAAAGTGGTTCCAATATTGTCAGAGAGTATGCCAATAAGAAGCCCTGGTCTCTTTAACAACCATACGTCGTTTTACACACCAGTTGGTATTCTTATAGTTCGAAAGCAATTCATACTTAATATCAAAATTACATATTTGCTTCAAAATCAAATTCATTTCGAAATCATCATATTTGCTCAAGATATATTATTTCAATTCAAAATCATTTTCGCCTTAATATCTCGATTTCAGTTCCAATTCAACATTACTTCGAATTTCCATTTGGGTTATTAATTTAAACCAATTCATATTTAAATTCATGAATTAAATATAAACCTTTCGGCCTTTGACAAATTTGAATTTTAGAAAATAGTTTGAAATTTGAATTGTTCAAAAATAGTTAAAATAGTTTTATATAAAATGATTTAAGTATTTAAAATGTTCTGCGAGGTAAAATAGTTTGGAAAATCAAAATACATTGAATACGTAAAAAGGTAGATTTTAAATAGTTTATATTAAAATAATTTATTTCAAAATAGTTTCAAAGTCAAACTGATTCAATTTCCAAATCTTCTCAATTCAAATAAATTCAATTCCGTTTCCATTTATATTGATTCAATTTCGATTTCAATTTGGATTAATTTCGATACGAGTTTTAGATCAAAATAAATTTTAATTTGGATTCCAAATTAATTCAATTTCGATCTCAATTCCAATTAATTGAATTCCAATTTGAATTAATTTCAATTCACTTTATTTTAAACCATTTCGTTTTATATAAATTCGAGTTCGATTTTCAAAAATATTGATTAAAATCACTAAATTCAAAGTAAACTTCAATCTTCGATTTAACATACGAAACACAAAAAAACTTCCATTTTTGAGTCCAAACCTATATATCCAATTAAATTACCTTTACTTAGCAATAATTCAAAGTTCGAATGAAATTTCAATTCCTTTTAAAATAAATCAATTTTCGAAATTCAAATCATATTTCGATTATAACTTCAAAATCTCAAATTCGATTATTTAAAAAAATTCGATTACAAATTTAAATTTTAACATTTCGAGCTCAAGTTAGAAAATAATTCGATTTCCATAAATTCGATTTTTACTCTTTATATCAAATGATCTAAATAATTTCAAATCAAAAATTTTAAAATCATTTAATTTAACCAATCTGGTATCCGTATATAATTTTCTATCCTATGGCCAAGTGAATCAGTTGTTTCAATTTAATTAGGGATGGATATCTATCATTTTAATCCAAAGTAAATGTCATAGGTACATATCATTTCAACCTATTTCTTAATTTATTCGAAATAATTCTATTTACAGTCTTATACACTGTAAATAATTTACTAGGTGATAACATGATATATATAAAAATAAATAAACATCCAATCATTCAAATATCAATCAGTTTGCATCTATCATAATGAATCATCCAGATAGTCAAAATAATTCATAACAATTTCATAGTTATTAATATAGGGTATTTTGTTGGGAATTAAATTCTGATTTCAAATTTGACCATCAACTCAAATATTATCAATTAGTCTAGATGACCATTTAAATGTCAATTAAATTTATCAAACAAAATTAATAAATTCAATTCACTTCACTTCACGATATAGATTTTATCAACTTAAAAATATATTAGTCAAACGTGAGCATATAAAACACTCACCTTGATTTTTCAATTTTAAATCAAATCGAACAATGTTCGATTTAAAATAAAATTCCATTTTGCTCCAGTCAACTCTAAATCAGTCCTAAACCTAGTACTCATCGCCACGATTCTATCGTCGTTTGTTTCGTCCAATTCTGACAATGTATGAAAAAGATATACACTTATAGAGATTTATTAATTTATAATATAATTAATTAACATTTTCCTTTTCCATTTACAAATCGACGTAAATCTAGCCATTGGTTACAAGATGATGCAATCGGGGCCGCATCCATCTTCTTCCTTCCATCGTGCACAGGAGCCATTCGAACCCATCACCGCCTCCTACATACGAACGCCGCGACTACCATAGGCAACCACAGCTCGATCGGAGACCATCACGATGATGCCACGAACGCCGTGCACCCATGCGTTAATCCATGCAAAGCTTGGCCTCCCCATCTCTTTGAAATCTGCGAACGAACGGCAGCCCTAAGTGGCTTGATTTTGGCCTCCACATCGAACCGTATGTGATTTCCTCCGTTCACATCGTAGAGCTCGCTGCACTCTACGACTTCCATGTTGAAGCCTCGGCCTAATATTGCATGGATGAGGAGATCGGAGGGGATGAAGGTTGGAATGTTTCGGCCATTGGAAAAAAGATGGAGGTGCTAGGGTTTACTGTGAGGATATACGTGCATGTATACATATAGCTACAATATTCTAATATTACTTCGACTATTCACGTGAAGTTTGGACAAACTCCAATCGAGGCATGCTATTGGGCATTTATAATGTTTTACCCCTATTCCGAACACAATGGAATTTGTTTAGAGGCCTAATTTGATCATATGTGGAAAATATAATTTTTCAAGTCGAATTAAAATATTAAATTTTCAATATTAATTTCAACCCATTTCTATCCAGTATGACCAAATGGTAACTCCAAATGCTATGGAATTTAAAATCCTATAATAATTCACTGTTACGCATCCGATAAAACTAGTTTCTTAGAAATCTGAGACAGTGGCCAACATGGCTATTTTTACACGTCAATTAAAATTAGAAATTTCTAAGTTTTAAATTAATCACTTGAATTCAATTTTCAAGTGTTGACAATCTTCATCCATATTTTTAATAACATCTAAATCAACTTTTGAAATCATTTTCATCCATATTTAATTTAGGATTCAGCTTTTTGTATAATTTTTCAGATTAAATTTTAAACAATTTAGTTGTCTAATATTCAGTAAATTTCAATATTATCTTTCACATGAATTTTAGTTGCCAACCAATTACTTTATTTACATCTAATTAATTCAACATTTATTATTCAATTCAACTATTGATTATAACACATTCGATACATTGCATTTCCTTTCAATACTTGTCATTCCTTAAATTTCAAAATTTGTTTATTTCAAAATCTTGTTCAAGTTCATATTCAATAGCTATATTAATAAATCATTAAAAAAATTGTTTTTAACAATTTTTATTCATTAATTAGATTAAATTTAAAAACTTTAAAATAGGTAAAAATTTGGGTCATTACAACAAGTTTTAATTTTGATTCATCTAAATAAAAAACATTAAATTCATATAATAAACAATTTGGGGCACATAAACCATTTTCAAATAAAATGAAACATTATTATACACATATAAATTTAGATATTCAGTATTTTTCGTTAAAGCATTGTATCAAAATTATTAGAATAAAAAGATCATACCTTAATTCCACAGCCTTAAAGTACACCTTGAAACATTGATTTTTTCCTCTAGATGTAGCCAATGTATCGTACCCTGAATGATGAAGAGGTTACAAAGATCAAGAGGAATAAACCACTTTTCATAATTTGTTTTATTTGTATTTAATTTTAGGAATAATTGAAGCCATGGAAGATCTTATATTATCAGCCATTAGAGAAGGAGAGAACCAGAAAAGTTATAGAAAGAAGAATGAAAAATGAGAAACTCAATTGCAAGTATAGAATGAGCTAGAGAATATGTTTTATTTGAAAGAAGAAAACCTTTTCCATTCTTTAATTAAAACTTCTTTATTTAATTCTCCTGATTCTCCTATTTCTTTACATAGTATATATGAAAAATTATATGCCATCAAATGACATAAGATTCCATAAATTAACCCATGTAGTTATCTTTTATTTAGTTACAATGATATCATATATCAATGCATGCAAATATAACTTTTATAAGTTTATTTAAATAATTACAAAAAACTCCCAAACATAAAATTGAAATAAATAATAATTAATATTTCTCAAATACTAATTAATTTAATTAAACTATAACTTTTTATAAGTTAATTAAATCATGTGGTTTTTCGAAGAATTCTTTATTATGGTTGTACGACTAAAAGTTGTAAATTCAATTAGCAGTTAATATTGAACAATTCAAATATTAACGTTCACATGTCACTTAGTAGGTGATGTGATATTTTGGCTAAATTCATCGCTTACACATCTTTTGGTAAAATCTAATTTTACTTATTATAACCGGTACCTAATACTGACAATTATTTACAAATTTCTCTTTGTTAAAACTATATCATTTTGTATTTATGGAATTCAGTAATGATTAAAATTACATCATCATCCACGTTCAAACTGTATAGTCAAATATAAAATCCTTGGTTCAATAACAACAATTATTATTAACCGAAATGCTCTGGCAAGAGACTTTGACTTTGAGTAGACTTGAGTTGACCGTGATACTAACCTCATATAACTAAGGAAAGGAATCCTTTCCTAAATAGTGTTTCACTTCCAATGCTTCCACTCGACCCAACTATAGCCATTCGATAGACGTTGTAATGACCCAGGATTTTGACAATATTATTTTGATAATTTCTAACTTAATAATTGATAATTCAAGTTTTATCATTTAAAAAATAATATGTTCCACATATTTTCTCAATATGTGTGTGTGTGTGTATTTGGGGGGAACTACGGTTTGGAAATTTAAAAATAAATCTCTCAAAAATATTTAAAATAAAAACTCTACCTTCATAATACTAGATATAACTATATATAGGAATATAATTGGATGTATGTACTTAAGCTTTGATATTAAAATTTAAAATAAAAATATATGTATAAAAATAGGAATAAATTTACATAAGTGGCTAATAGTTGTGTATATGTAACATAAGTGAAAAACTTATACAAATGACAATGATAGGCATATATGAATGTATGTATATGTATAAGGCAAATAAGACAAAATATTTGTATGTAGCATGTATGTACATAAGAATGAATATATGCTTGTAAACAAAAGGGGGAACATAACATTTAATGCACATCTCTCAAGCATATAATATATCAAATCCCATTTCAGATAAATCACACCTTTTTCAAAATATCAATCAGGTAAATGGAATCTCTGATCAAAGAAAAATAAAAGAATAAAATAAAAATAAAAATAAAAGTGGAAAAGGAAGCTTATTGTATACAAAAGAGCTATAGCATACTTCTCTTATATATACCTCTACTTTGGTTCATATTTTTCATTCCTTTGAACTAGCCAAGTTAAATAAAAAAACATACTGCCATTTCACAAACTTAAGAAGGATTAAAACAACTCTAGTCAGGGAAGATCAAAACCCAAGCCAGAAATTCTTTTCAAAAACTAATTCTCTATTCAAAGGATTCACGGTGAGCAAAACTTTTTCAAAACCAAATCATTCTTATAAATATATGAGTATGTTTAAAGATAAAATAAAATTACAAGGTATGTTGTTTGCATAGAAATGGATGTATATATGCATGTATATGGATGAACGTAGAGCCTATACACATTCTTGCATCTGTTCTGTTTTTCCTATCGTGCTTAACTTTCAAAAAAAGTTCTATATCTCTTCCTCTAGATAGTTTTAGGTTATGTTATCTAAAGGGTTTGTACTTGCATTCGAGTATACTTTATTTTAAAATGATTTCATAAAATACTATCAAGTGATAACACTGTAAATTAGGATATATACAGTAGGTCACCAATTATTTCTAGAAATTCGATCATGATAATTTGTGTTTTCACTGAGATAAAGGGAATCGGCATGGGAAATAACGAATTTTGGTGGCATTATCAGATTTTTTAGTTGCATAATTAACAAGGTAGAGAGGGATGATCAATTTAGGGCCGTTGGTCGATTTTCGACGATCTCGGGGTTTGTAGGTGTCGACATTCGTAGGTATCGGGTTAGTTGGGTGGTAGTAGATCTTGGGAAAAATGGCGGAGAATTTTTTTGGTCGTTGTGGCATTGGGTCGGAGGAGCAATACGGTTTTGGCTCGAGTTTTGGGCGAGGTGGGTTTCTGGCAGTGGCATTGTCATGGTTGGGACGTGAGTTTGCGGTATAGGGGGAAAGATAGAGGGAAGGGAGACGAGGCTTCGGGCGAAACAGTTTGGGCATCGGTGGTTGGTGACAGTGGCGCGAGGTCAGGAAGTGGATTGAGTTTTCTTTTTTGGTGGTTGTAACGATTAGACTTTTCCTCCATAGAAAAGTCGTATCATCATCAAGAAAGAAAGGGATAGAAAAGAGAAAAGAAAGAGAAGAAAGAAGAAACAACATCAGAATCTCAACAGAGGAACAAATAAACTATATTAATAACATAAAATATTACATAGTATATAACACTAATCAGAGTTACATAGAATATAATCACATACTAGACAGTTATAAAAACCTGTCTAGTTATTAAAACTCAATACAACTCAACAAAGAAAGATACCAACACAGAGAACACACAGCGGAACTATATATCTAACGCCGAAGCCTCCTGCTCTGTTGCTCCTCCATAATACTTCAAAGCAAACCTGAATCACTTGGCTACTCGTAAAAATTAGAGTACCCAAGAGTTTAAGAAAACAAAAGATAAACTCTGGGTCAGACATGGGTCTGGTGTGAGTAACAGATTAAAGTTGCTTAACTTTGAAAAACTTTTGAAAAGAAAGGTATCACGTAAGACTTCCCACACATAAACATGGAAAAGTTTTTATCTTACGCTAACCAAAACATTTGATAGGAAATCCAGTGATATTATAATAGATCTAAGGTTTTCAAGTAAATATGAAATAGCCGAAATTGTTACATGATTAAATTCCAGCTACTAGCCACAAAAGTGGGTAATACAATCAAAACCGTTTGCACTTATTGGATTTTGGATTCCACCAATGGCAGGGCTACTAGGGTACCGCCCGTCACAGTACGTGGCCTAGATCAACGTACCGAGGAGTACGCCCATTCCCCTGCAACACAAGACCGAAACCATCCCTTACTGGACAGTCCCGAACAAGATAACCCTGCAGTTGGCGTACATTCAAACCGCCCACACAGCCGAAATAAAAGGGACGTCTAGACAGGGGAAAACCTCGTCCTACTTGGGCATAACCCACTTAGCCTTGCTGCACCTCCCTTGTTTTTGCCATTCCCGGTTGATGAGGCTTGAGGCTACGATTACCTTTAGAGAACACATCTCTTAGAATGCTCATCGTCCTCCTGACGATGTTCTGAAAGCATTCAATCCATACAAGTTCGTTTCAGGTTCAAACGAAACCGAAGGCATTATCTTGTTAAACTCATTTTGAAATCACCCTCAGAGTTAACGACGATAACCCTTGCATTCTGAATCTTCATCTCGAACCTGTAAGTACTACTCCGTCAAACTCATCACGGAATCACCCTTAGAGTTATACTGACGAATATAGTTCTTACACCTCGAGTCTTCACTCTTCATATGAGATTCATGACCTATCGTTAATTTGGATCGATGTGGTTTTCTGATATCCAAATATGGAAACCCGATCCCAGTCTCATCGAAATCCAAAGGTATCTTTAAGGCCAAGTTGTTTTAAAGGTTTAAAACAATTCAATTATCTATATACACAGATAGATAAAGCGCAGATTCACAATAGATAATCAACATTATCATCACAACAAGATAATCCATATTATCATTATCTAAAGATAATCCAAATCATCATCACAATGCAACCAATGCATCCATATCACTCAACATTACTTATCTCATAACTGAGATTCAAACCATTCAACGCAAACAACAACATTCAACCATATAAGCAATGATTAATAATCACATCAATTATAATTAATTTAAAACGAATTAAATTAATTACATCATCTCTAATTAATTTAAAATTAATTATATTAATTACTTCACCAATATAAATCTTGCTTATATCACTATTAATTAATTATTAGTCAATTAATTAATCATCAACCAATTATTCATTTTAATTAATCATCTCTGATTAATTAATCTTTAATTACATTCAAGTAATTATCCACTAATTAATTTCTCAAATTAATTATACTTAACCAAATACAGTAATTAATCTTTAATTACTTCCTTAATTAATTAACTATAATTAATTACATTACTTCTTAATTAATTACATTAATTAATTCCCTCATTTATTAATTATTTCCAATTAAACCCATTCTTAATTACATCATTAATCATAATAATTAATGATTTCTAATTACATTTTTTATTTAAATTAATTACATTAAGTAATTATTCTTTATTTAAACCATAATTGTTAATCACCCTTGATTAACTCCATCCAGTAATTAATTACACTTAATTACTTCACCAAATAAATTAATTACTCATTAATTAGTTATCTCTAATTAATCCCTTGATTAATTTACAAAGTAATTATACTCAAATTACTTTCATCAGCAAATCACTTAAATTAATTACATTTAGTAATTACCCATAAAATTACTTTCCTAAGTAATTTTCTCTTCATTTAATTACATTAAGTGATTATTTTTCACAAATCATCAAATGATTATGCTAA
Organism: Allium cepa; assembly: GCA_030765085.1. Lineage (NCBI taxonomy): Eukaryota > Viridiplantae > Streptophyta > Magnoliopsida > Asparagales > Amaryllidaceae > Allium > Allium cepa. The sequence continues at coordinate 374,828,877 of CM060942.1, read as the reverse complement.
ATTAATTAAACTAAATTAACTAACTTCATCTAATCAAATTAAACTCAATTAATTACAATAAGTAATTAATTCCTTAATTACTTCCATAAGTAGTTATACTTAACAATCTACACAAATGATTATCTTTAAATTAATTAATCTAATTAATTATTAAAAATTAATCTCATTAATTAATTATTAAATAATCCTTAGTTAATGACCTTCATTAACTATTAAACAATTCATTAATTATTTTTCTAAAATAATTAACTTACTTTAATCATTTTTAATTACAAATTAATTAATCATTAATAACCCATAATTAACCCCTAATTATGTAATTAATTAAGTGTTAATTATAACTTAATTAATTCTTTATTACTTGATTAATTAATTATTAGTCATTAATTAAAAATATAATCTTATTAATTAATAATTCATAAATTACAAGTTAATTATTCTAAGAATAATTAATCTTAAACCTTTAAGATTAAACCCTTAATTACCATTTCATTAATTTATTAAATTATTTATTTATTTATTTAATTACCCTAATAATTAAATGCATAACAAATCATTAAATTATAATTTGACTTTTACGAGTTCTAAAATCAATTTAAAACTTTAAATAATAAATAATACCTTTCTTATAAAAGAAATTTACTAGAGTTTAAATCAAATTCCCCTTTTAACTTTAAAACATTCAAAATTGTTAAACACTTAAATTTGTAAAAACTTAAATCTATTTTAAATCAAAGATTCAAATTCTGAATTGAATTATTTTAAACTTTGTTTAAAACATTACTTTATATTTAAATTTCCAAATTTAAATTCAAATTTCTTTAAAAACATTTTTAAACAATAAACCCTTTAAAGTTATTTTAAAATAAATTGAAATTAATAACTTATTCATTTCCAACTTGAGATTCAAATTAACTTGAATCCATAATTAAAAATTTGATTTAAAACTTAATTTAAATCTTTGATTAATAACTTAACTTTCAATTTAAAATTGAAAACAAGACAGTTTTCTAACCTGAAACGAATCCAACTCGAGCAATCACAAAATTCACTCGAGCCTCATCCTATCCTAACCCGAGCAAAATTCATAACAAACTCGGGTAAACTCGAGTAACTTTCATTTGCATTTACACAGAACTTACAATATGACAGGTTTAAACTAAAACCTGCAACGTTCAAAATACCCGAGCGCTCAACCAAAATACTTCGAGTTCCTAACCCCATAGCTTCAAGCAAAAACACGATGCAACCCGAAACACTCTCGAGAAACCCTACTTCCCCAAACATCTTATACACCAAGAATTCGTGCACCTGCACCGCCACTTCATCCAACTCCGACCTCTCGCGGCCATTCGCGCAAGTCGACTGTCGCCTCCTAACTCGACTCCGTTCCTCAAATCAATTGCAAAACCCCAATTTCAAAATCGAGCATTCAAGCTCAAAAACAGGAGTAATGTCGTAACAGAAATTTGCCTCAATCACCAAATTCCGACCTCCAGGGAAGCTCCACCTTCGGCACTTCTTCATCCACACCTCATCTATCACCAACTCAAAACAGGGCAAGCTTGATCACTTATTTTGATCGCGGTGATCAATTTTCAGATGAACGGAAAACTTAGGGTTAAAATCTTTGATCCTAAATCACGATTGCCTAAATGCATTAATCCATTTAACAATAATTTTCCCCGAAACTTTGTTCATCAATCCACCACCAGAAACAATTCTCGCCAATCCAACCTTCTAGATTTACAGAATCAACATAAAATAGGATTTCTGGTTAAACTAGAAATATTCAACCAAATTCAAACTATAAATTCCAATTTTTGTTTTAACATTCATGTCTTTGATCATGTAACATGTTTATATTCTTAAATCAAAAATTTAGATGATTAAATTCTTATTTTCAAAAGATTTCTCTGTTGACTTAGTGTTTTCCAGAGACCGTACAGTTTCATTTATTTTTCATATTTAATAAAATTAAAACTTTAACTTGTGATACATTCCATACTTTGTGTAAATCATAAACTATAACAAGGGTTTGAATATGAAATCATGGAATTTGATCAAGATAAAACCTGGAATTCTAGAAACAGGCAGGAACATATATTCAACAGCAAGCATATATATTCAGCAACCATACATAGGAAATTCTATCATATGCTTTCATATAATCATGATAATATCAGTAAATAATTTCAAGCAACAAAATCTACTTAAATTAGTCTAAATAAAAATGTTACTCACTGTATTTATGAGCAGAGCCTTTGTAAAGCTTAAAACTGGATTGTGTTTAAATTTCCAGAGCTTTGAGTTGCTTCCTGTTTTGCCTTTTCAAAAGCTGTAGTTTGTTTTTCATTTTTTTTTAAAACATTCATCTTGCTTTCCCGGCGTTGCTTGCTCCTTGGTGCATGCAAGTTTCTACAAAAAGCATAGAATGGAAAATGCAGGCTTCACAAAAGAAAATGCTTGCAGGACTTTGATGTTGCAAATGATTTCCAGATGCATGCAGGTTAATGAATTGAAGTGCTACAGGTTTTGAGGATGTTGCATGCAGGTTTGGTGAAGTTGTAGTTGCAAATTTGCTTCAAGTTTATGTATTTCAGAGGCTACAGGTTTTTGATTTGCATTTCAGGTTATTTTTGATTTGCAGAATGGATTTCAGGTTTACATGCATTTCAATTTGAAGATGGTTGATGTTTTGAAGAAGATTCAAACAGTTTTTAGATGATTTTGGGTGGAGGAGATATTAGTGCAGGGATTACAGATGGTTTTTGAGGAGATTTGCAGATTTTCTTTAAACAAAATTTTCTGTCTTATTGAAGAAGAAGTTTTGCAGATTTTAGCTGAAGATTACTCAAGTTTGAAAAAGAAGAATTGAAAGAAAATGAATTTTAGAGGAGATGGGTTTATAAATGAATTTTTTTGATTTAATTTAAAATAAAAGAAACAAGAAAATAAAAAGAACACTTGTTTATATTTTAAACATTTGTCACAAAGATAACTTAATGGCTTAACACATGTCTTTTTAAGTCTTAATAAACTTACACATGTATTAAGTATTTTAATTTTAATTTAAATAGTTTACAAAAGCTTTTAAATCTAAATTTATTATTCTTATGTATATATAAATGAATTTATTTCTTTTTAAATTAAAAAGAAATGAAACAACAAATTTAAAATATAAGATTATTCAAAAATAGTTAAGTATTTATTCTATTAAATTCAAGACATTAGATTCAAATTTTAAATTAATTTATCAAATTCAATTCTAAAAAAATCAAGTTATATATATAGATGCATATATAACTGCTATTAAATTTTAAAAAAAATAACAATTCTATTTCTAACAAAATTTATTTTTGTTTATAAAACTAAGTATTATCATTATTATTCTAAAATAACAAATTAAACAATATTAAATAATTTATAAAAGAGATTATAAACAAACTAAGATCATTGTAATTTGTATTTTAAATTCTTATATAAAAATTCAAGCAATATTTTAAAAAGAAAATAAAACAAAGTTTTTATGTTAATCTAATCTAAATTCATATTTTTAAGCTAAATAAAATTTTAAAACAAATAAGATTCACTTTTAAGTATTTATCATAAAATTATTTGTTGAATTGCTTGGAAAAGTTAGATGTTAAATTTAAATCAAAATTTCAATTTATAGATATAAATTAGAATTAAAAATTGATTCATATACTAAATTCCAAATCAAAGTTTATCAATCTACAATATATATAATTATATATATTATAAACTAGAAAACAATTTATTAGCTTTAAAAAGATAAAATCTACCAATTTAAATATTTATTAAAAGATGATTATTAGATCAATTCAAAATTTATTATCAAAAATTATCAAATCAATTTAATTCCTAACGTAGATTATTAAATTTATATTGTCAAATTTCCGGGATATCACATTCCTCCCCCCTTAAAAGAATTTTATCCTCGAAATTTAAAAGCAAAGGTAATTTAATAATCTATCTTAAGATTTTATTTTAAAACACAAGCATATATCAATCATATGCTTACAACCATAGCAACCAATTCATTCAAACAAACAAATCTAACTATCCAGACAAAATTCTGGATAGAGTTTCCTCGAGTTTTCCTCGGTATAAATATCGGGATACTCGCCCTATAGAGTCCAAACAATCTATACTACTAAGCTACAGACCTCCTATCCAACTAGATCTACAAAACTAAACAGGATATCAGACTATAAACAAGTTTGACTTCCTAATCACATCCTCCTGAATTACTGGTTCCACAACCAGAGATAGATCATACACGTACTCCCTCAGAGATACGTGAAACATATTGAATCCTAGTTATCCAAACTGACAATTCAACCCTAAGAACCAAACACCAATCCTCACAAGAACACAGAAAAAAAAACCAAAACACCTCGGAGCTGACTTACCTAGTCTTACTCAATCTCATAGCTCCTTAGATCGGAGAAAACTTACCCAAAACTAAATCTCCGACTCTGGAATCGAAATTCCTTCGTCTCTTATCCACGGGACACTTCTGACAATCCTGAGCTGCCTCCATCTCTCCCGATCAGCTCAACCTTCGTTGTTGTCTCTAGAAACAAACTGGGCCAAAACAACCCAACAGAATGATCTCCTCAAGATCAATCCCAAAACCAAGAATACTAACTCTACTCCACAAACATCAAAAGACTAAACTTACTTCTCCTATCCGGAAAAGACAAAACAAAAGCACTCCCAAACTGCTTCCGCTGTACAATTCTGATCTGGAGTAGAAGGAAAACTCGAGCACAAACTGGACAACACATCTCAGTAATATGGTTCAACAGATCCATAAAAGAAAACTCACCCACTTGATCCTAAGCTGCTACACTAAACCTCTGGATCTCAAGAGAACACTCAAACAATCGCAAGTCACTTTTGCGATCAACCAGCCCAATATCCAAAGAAAATTGTTCTCTCTTTACCAATCAGAACAGCTTACGCTTATCTAGCCAATCCATCAAAGAAATGGATCTACTCTGCTGCTTCTGAACTCCACTTCAGAAAAACTATTAGCCAGAAGACCTTCTTACCAGCACAGAACACTTCGAGCTGCGCTGCTGACACCGACGCCAAAGACTTCCTAGTCCAAAGCTCTTCGAGAAACTCGGACCTCAAACTGGACAAAAACATCCTGTTGAACCCAGCCACAACATCGAAGCAGGCATACTTCCTAAACTTGTCCCAAAGAAAAAATCTTTGGAGACATCCATAGTGACTGCTTCTCATCACACAACTACTAATTCCTGAGGTATCAAGATACAATTATCTTCTGCCCGACCCACAGATCCAAACTCTACTCATCTAACTTCAAAGATAGACTCCGAACCTTAACAGGTTACCTTCAGAGATCTATGAAATCTCTACACTCTACACAAATCACTCGAGACAGTATTCGATCTACAATCTCAATAAATACCCTTCCAACCTCAACATTCAAACTCCAGCCATCGGTAGTAGTCGTGGTACACACCCCACTACCTTTATAACTTTTATTGGAAAACCTGTACAGGTAGCCCAACAAATAGGTAGAAATAAATACACACACACACACACACACACATATATATATATAAATATATAAAATTACAAATATGCTCTCTAAAGAAAGAAATCACTTCAAAGCCTAGGTATTCACTCAACCTAGTGCTCTGATACCACCTGTGACGACCAGACTTTTTCTCCACAGTAAAGTCGTATCATCATAAAGAAAGAAAGGGATAGAAAAGAGAAAAAAAGAGAAGAAAGAAGAAACAACATCAGAATCTCAACAACGGAACGAATAAATTATATTAATAACATAAAATATTACATAGTATATAACACTAATCAGAGTTACACAGAATATCATCACATACTAGACAGTTATAAACACCAGTCTAGTTATTACAACTCAATACAACTCAACAAAGAAAGATACCAACACAGTGAACACACAGCGGAACTATATATCTAATGCCGAAGCCTCCTGCTCCATTGCTCCTCCATAAAACGTCAAAGAAAACCTAAATCCCTTGGCTACTCGTAAAAATTTAAGTACCCAAGAGTTTAAGAAAACAGAAGATAAACTCTGGGTCAGACATGGGTCTGGTGTGAGTAACAGGTTAAAGCTGCTTAACTATGAAAAACTTTTGAAAAAAAGGTATCACGTAAGACTTCTCACACATAAACATGAAAAAGTTTTTACCTTACGCTAACCAAAACATTTGATAGGAAATCCAGTGACATTATAATAGGTCTAGGGTTTTCAAGTAAATATGAAATAGCCGAAATTGTTACATGATTAAATTCCACCTATTAGCTACAAAAGCGGGTAATACAATCAGAACCGTTTGCACTTATTGGATTTTGGATTCCATCAATGGCAGGGCTACTAGGGTACCGCCCGTCACAGTATGTGGCCTAGATCAACGTATCAAGGAGTACGCCCGCACCCCTCCAAGACAAGACCGGAAGCATCCCTTACTGGACAGTCCCGAACAAGACAACCCGCAGTTGGTGTACGTTCCAACCGCCCACACAGCCGAAATAAAAGGGACCTCTAGACAGGGGAAAATCTCGTCCTACTTGGGCATGACCCACTTAGCCTTTCTGCACCTCCCATGTTTTAGCCATTCCCGGTTGATGAGGCTTGAGGCTACGATTACCTTTAGAGAACACATCTCTTAGAATGCTCATCGTCCTCCAGACAATGTTCTGAAAGCATTCAATCGATACAAGTTCGCTTCGGGTACGAACGAAACCGAAGGCATTATCTCGTTACACTCATTTTGGAATCACCCTTAGAGTTAACGACGATAATCCTTGCACTCTGAATCTTCATCTCGAACCTGTAAGTACTACTCCATCAAACTCATTACGGAATCACCCCTAGAGTTATACTGACGAATATAGTTCTTACACCTCGAGTCTTCACTCTTCACATGAGATTCACGACCTATCGTTAATTTGGATCGATGTGGTTTTCAGATATCCAAATATGGAAACCCGACCGCGGCCTCATCGAAATCCAAAGCGTATCTTTTAAGGCCAAGGTGTTTTAAAGGTTTAAAACAATTCAATTATCTATATACACAAATAGATAAATCACAGATTCACAATAGATAATCAACATTATCATCACAACAGATAACCCATATTATCATTATCAAAAGATAATCCAAATCATCATCACAATGCAACCAATGCATCCATATCACTCAACATTGCTTATCTCATAACTGAGATTCAAACCATTCAAGGCAAACAACATCATTCAACCATATAAGCAATGATTAATAATCACATCAATTATAATTAATTTAAAATGAATTAAATTAATTACATCATCTCTAATTAATTTAAAATGAACTATATTAATTACTTCACCAATATAAATCTTACTTATATCACTATTAATTATTTATTAGTCAATTAATTAATCATCAACCAATTATTCATTTTAATTAATCATCCCTGATTAATTAATCTTTAATTACATTCAAGTAATTATCCACTAATTAATTTCTAAAATTAATTATACTTAACCAAATACAGTAATTAATCTTTAATTACTTCCTTAATTAATTAACTATAATTAATTACATTACTTCTTAGTTAATTACATTAATTAATTCCTTCATTTATTAATTATTTCTAATTAAATCCATTCTTAATTACATCATTAATCATAATAATAATTATTTCTAATTACATTTTCTATTTAAATTAATTACATTAAGTAATTAATCTTTATTTAAACCATAATTGTTAATCACCCTTGATTAACTCCATTCAGTAATTAATTACACTTAATTACTTCACCAAATATATTAATTACTCATTAATTAATTATCTCTAATTAATCCCTTGATTAATTTACAAAGTAATTATACTCAAATTACTTTCATCAACAAATCACTTCAATTAATTACTTCTAGCAATTACCCATAAAATTACTTTCCCAAGTAATTTTCTCTTCATTTAATTACATTAAGTAATTATATTTCACAAATCATCAAATGATTATGCTAAATTAATTAAACTGAATTAATTAACTTAATCTAATCAAATTAAACTTAATTAATTACAATAAGTAATTAATTCCTTAATTACTTCCACAAGTAATTATACTTAACAATCTACACAAATGATTATCTTTAAATTAATTAATCTAATTAATTATTAAAAATTAATCACATTATTTAATTATTAAATAATCCTTAGTTAATGACCTTCATTAACTATTAAACAATTCATTAATTATTTTCCTAAAATAATTAACTTATTTTAATCATTTTTAATTACAAATTAATTAATCATTAACAACCCATTAATTAACCCCTAATTATTTAATTAATTAAGTGTTAATTATATCTTAATTAATTCTTGATTACTTGATTAATTAATTATTAATCATTAATTAAAAATATAATCTTATTAATTAATAATTCATAAATTACAAGTTAATTATTCTAAGAATAATTAATCTTTAACCTTTAAGATTAAACCCTTAATTACTGTTTCATTAATTTATTAAATAAATTAATTATTCATTTAATTACTCTAATAATTAAATGCATAAAAAATCATTAAATTATAATTTAACTTTTACAAGTTTTAAAATCAATTTAAAGCTTTAAATAGTAAATAATACATTTCTTATAAAAGAAATTTTACAAGAGTTTAAATCAAATTCCCCTTTTAACTTTAAAACATTCAAAATTGTTAAACACTTAAATTTGTAAAAACTTAAATCTATTTTAAATCAAAGATTCAAATTCTGATTTGAATTAGTTTAAACTTTGTTTAAAACATTACTTTATATTTAAATTTCCAAATTTAAATTCAAATTTCTTTAAAAACATTTTTAAACAGTAAATCCTTTAAAGTTATTTTAAAACAAATTGAATTTAATAACTTATTCATTTCCAGCTTAAGATTCAAATTAACTTGAATCCATAATTAAAAATTTGATTTAAAACTTAATTTAAATCTTTGAATAATAACTTAACTTTCAGTTTAAAATTGAAAACAAGATAGTTTTCTAACCTGAAACGAATCCAACTCGAGCAATCACAAAATTCACTCGAGCCTCATCCTATCCTTACTCGAGCAAAATTCATAACAAACTCACGTAAACTCGGGTAACTTTCATTTGCATTTACATAGAACTTACAATATGACAGGTTTAAACTAAAACCTGCAACATTCAAAATACCCGAGCGCTCAACCAAAATACTTCGAGTTCCTAACCCCATAGCTTCGAGAAAAAACACGATGCAACCTCAAACACTCTCGAGAAACCCTTCTTTCCCAAACAGCTGATACACCAAGAATTCGTGCACCTGCACCACCACTTCATCCAACTCCGACCTCTCACGGCCATTTGCGCAAGTCGACTGTCGCCTCCTAACTCGACTCCGATCCTCAAATCAATTGCAAAACTCCAATTTCAAAATCGTGCATTGAAGCTCAAAAACAGGAGTAACGTCGTAACTGGAATTTTCCTTAATCACCAAGTTCCGACCTCCAGGGAAGCTCCACCTTCGTCCACTTCTTCATCCACACCTCATCTATTACCAACTCAAAACAGGGCAAGCTCGATCACTTATTTTGATCGCGGTGATCAATTTTCAGATGAACAGAAAGCTTAGGGTTAAAATCTTTGATCCTAAATCACAACTGCCTAAATGCATTAATCCATTTAACAATAATTTTCCCTGAAACTTTGTTCACCAATCCATCACCAGAACCAATTCTGGCCAATCCAACCTTTTAGATTTACAGAATCAATCCAAAATAGGATTTCTGGTTAAACCAGAAATACTCAGCCAAATTCAAACTATAAATTCCAATTTTTGTTTTAAAATTCATGTCTTTGATCATGTAACATGTTTATATTCTTAAATCAAAGAATTTAGAAGATTAAATTCTTATTTTCAAAAGATTTCTCTGTTGACTTAGTGTTTTCCAAAGACCATATAGTTTCATTTATTTTTTATATTTAATAAAATTAAAACTTTAACTCATCATACATTCCATACTTTGTGTAAATCATAAACTATAACAAGGGTCTGAATATGAAATCATGGAATTTGATCAAGATAAAACCTGGAATTCTATAAAACAGGCAGGAACATATATTCAACAGCAAGCATATATATTTAGCAACCATATATAGGAAATTATATCATATGATTTCATATAATCATGACTGTATCAGTAAATAATTTCAAGCAACTAAATTTACTTAAATTAGTTTAAATAAAAATCTTACTCACTGTGATTTATGAGCAGAGCCTTTGAAAAGCTTGAAACTGGATTGTCTTTAAATTTCCAGAACTTTGAGTTGCTTCCTGTTTTGCCTTTTTAAAAGCTGCAGTTTGTTTTTCATTTTTTTTAAAACATTCATCTTGCTTTCCCTGCATTGCTTTCTCCTTGGTGCATGCAAGTTTCCAGAAAAAGCAGAGAAAGGAAAATGCAGGCTTTAGAAAAGAAAATGCATGCAGGACTTTGATGTTGCAAATGATTTCCAGATGCATGCAGGCTAATGAATTGAAGTGCTATAGGTTTTGAGGATGTTGCATGTAGGTTTGGTGAAGTTGCAGTGGCAAATTTGCTTCAAGTTTATGAATTTAAGAGGCTACATGTTTTTGATTTGCATTTTAGGTTATATTTGATTTGTAGAATGGATTTCAGGTTTACATGCATTTCAGTTTGAAGATGGTTGATGTTTTGAAGAAGATTCAAACAGTTTTTTAGATGATTTTGGGTGGAGGAGATATTAGTGTAGGGATTGCAGATGGTTTTTGAGGAGATTTGCAGATTTTATTTGAACAGAATTTTCTGTTTTGTTGAAGAAGAAGTTTTGCATATTTTAGCTGAAGATTACTCAAGTTTGAAAAAGAACAATAGAAAGAAAATGAATTTTAGAGGAGATGAGTTTATAAAAGAAATTTTTTGATTTAATTTAAAATAAAAGAAACAAGAAAATAAAAAGAACATTTTTCATATTTTAAACATTTGCCACAGTGATAACTTAATGGCTTAACACATGTCTTTTTAAGTCTTAATAAACTTACACATGTATTAAGTATTTTAATTTTAATTTAAATAGTTTACAAAAGCTTTTATATCTAAATTTATTATTTCTATGTATATATAAATGAATTTATTTCTTTTTTAATTATAAAGAAATGAAACAACAAATTTAAAATATAAGCTTATTCAAAAATATTTAAGTATTTATTCTATTAAATTCAAGACATTATATTCAAATTTTAAATTAATTTATCAAATTAAATTTTAAAAAAATCAAGTTATATATATAGATGCATATATAAGTCTTATTAAATTTAAAAAATAACAATTCTATTTCTAACAAAATTTATTTATGTTTATAAAACTAAGTATTATCATTATTATTTGAAAATAAAAAATTAAACAATATTAAATAATTTATAAAAGAGATTATAAACAAACTAAGATCATTGTAATTTGTATTTTAAATTCTTATATAAAATTCAAGCAATATTTTAAAAAGAAAATAAAACAAAGTTTTTATGTTAATCTAATCTAAATTCATATTTTTAAGCTAAATAAAATTTAAAAAAAAATAAGATTCAATTTTAAGTATTTATCATAAAATTATTTATTGAATTGCTTTGAAAAGTTAGATGTTAAATTTAAATCAAATTTTCAATTTACAAATATAAATTAGAATTAAAAATTGATTCATATACTAAATTCCAAATCAAAGTTTATCAATCTACAATATATATAATTATATATATTATAAATAGAAAACAATTTATTAGCTTTAAAAAGATAAAGCTGCCAATTTAAATATTTATTAAAAGATGATTATTAGATCAATTCAAAATTTATTATCAAAAATTATCAAATCAATTTAATTTCTAACATAGATTATTAAATTTATATTACCAAATTTCCCGGATATCACAGTGGTGGTGGTTTGCTCCTTTTTTTGGCATTGTCATGGAAATCTGGGTAGCTGGGGATGTTGAGGGGGTCAGGGGCGGCTTTGAGGTGAAGTCGATGGTGATCAGCGTGACATCGTTGGGGTGTGCACATGCACGTCGGAGTAATTTAAGTGAGGTAGCAGGAAGAATTAGGTTAGCATATAGAAAAGAGGAAAGATAGGGAAGGGTAAGGATTGCGTTCCAGGTTTGGGCCGATGGGCCGATGTGTGTTTTTTTAAAATATAAATATTCCCAATTATTTTCGAAAATCAAATTCCCTTAAAACTATTACTTCTAAACTTTAAATTCCCTTATTTTTATAAAATGTAGGAACTGAGCTTGTCCAATCACCTTAACGACTTGTTAATACCCTTGTTAAGTGATAATTTGAAACTTAATTAGTTAATGACTAATGTAAATAAAATGATTTAAAACTTTAAATTAATTAAATCCAAGGTAAATTTACATATGTTAATTATTAATTGATTCCTAAAATATATTCAAAGTAAAATAAATAGTTTTTTTAATTAATTTTCATTTAAATAGATAGGATTTGGAAAATAATTAATTTTATTTTAAATTAGGTAGACGATAATGTGATGGGTTAACATAAATCACAAATTATTTAATTTGATCAGGCTATGTGGTTTGCCTTGATTTCTTTAGTGTGTTCTTTCCAGTTATTCTGTAATATGAAGTACCCCGCAATTTTAAAAAGTTAAATATAAACATTGTGACGTTTAATTTGAATAGATATTATGGTTAATTTCCTATGTGAATGTTAACATTCTGAAGTGGAATTGTTTTGTTAAAAACAACTTTGCCTTAAAAGACGGCATTTGGATTTTGATGTGACCGGGATTGGATATCATTTGTTATCCGAAAACCACATCGGTCCAAGATGAATGATCAGGTCATGAAGATCTCAAGGGAAGATCCGAAATGAAGATTCAGAATGCAAGGGCTATTTGTCGCTAACTCTAAGGGTGATTCCAATACGAGTGTAGTGGAGATAGTGCCTTCGGTTCCGTTCGGACTCGAAATGGACTTGTATGGACGAATGCTATCAGACGTCATCATTGGAGGACGGTGAGCATTCTAAGTGAATGTTTGCCAAAAGGTAAATCGTAGCCTCAAGCCTCATCAACCGAGAACAGCTAAAACATAGGAGGTGCAGCAAGGTTAAGTGGCTAGCACCCAATTAGAGTAAGATTTTCCCTGTCTATAGTCCCTTCGTTTGGCCGTGTGGGCGGTTACTGGCTCCGTCCGCAGGGTGATATTTTTCGTGCTATCTAGGTTAGGTGTAACACGGTCTTGTGTTGTAGGGGTTCGGGAGTTGTCCTCGGTGTGCTGATCTAGAACAAGTAATGTGACAGATGGTACCCCGGTAGCCCTGCCATTGTATGGAATCCAATCTCCAATAAATGCCATATATTTTGATTGCGCCAAATTATGTTGGAACTTGAGATGTAAGCATTCCAGCTATTTCCTATTTTATATTGAAATACCTAGACACTATTATAATATTACCGGATTACCTATGAAAGTATTTTGGTTATCATAAGGAAAAAGCCCGTCCATGTTTATGTATGGCGAGTCTTACGAGATACCCTTGATTTCAAAAGATTTTCAAGTTAAATAAATTTAACCGTATACTGACACTAGACCTATGTCTGACCCGGATTTTGTTTTTTGTTTTCCTATACTCTTGGGTGCTCAAATTTTTATGAGTAGCCAAGTGATTTGAAGTTTTCTTTGATGTTTTTTGAAGGAGGACTTAGAGCAGGAGGTTTCCGCATATTTAGTTATATCGGTTTCCGCTGAATTAGTACTTATGTCTGCATTTTGGGTTGAAATGAATAGGTAGGTCACCATGATCATCTAGTTCGATATATGTAAAATTTATGACTCTAATATACTGTATTAGTGACTTTTATGATACATACATATACATATATATGATGTAATATATTTATTTCGTCTGCTGTGAGATTCTGTGATCCATTTTAGTTCTTTCTTTCTATCTATTTCTTTTCTACCTATTTTTTTCCAATTTACGACTCGTCTATCAATGGAATGAAGGGTGGTTCGTTATAGACACCGTGCCATGATTTAATTATAATTAAAACGAAGCTTCCACATTAAAGATCAATAGTATTCTCAAGTCGAGGGAACTGTGTAAATTAGTCACATCGATATTCTCTACTTAACCTTAGTTATATTAACCAATGGAAAACTATCGAGTGAGTCATTTCATAGTTATCCAATAATTATCAGTACGTAACCTCTTGATTCACCTATCAGTCATGAGTAATACACTACCCAACATTTGGAGAGTGCTGCGTACTCCAATCTCGACGGATACATCAATATCCAGTCGATGCAACTTGACTAGGAACATTTAAAATGGTACATTTGTTTTATTGTGATAAATTACTCACGTTTACAATACTTTGTAACCACTATCACAAAACACACCATTTATTGATTTTCTATTAAATATACTTTTAATTAAATTTATTAATTAATTTAACCATATTATACCAAGTATACAATAGAAATAAAATACCTTTATTTCGAACAAGATTAGTCAATGAATTGGATATATGTAACAATTCACATAATTTCCACTGAGGCATACCCCTAAATATTTCAAACCAAGCGAACTAGATAATTGAGAATGTCAGCGATTAGAGAAGGAATACCTGATTCCAAAACCATATGTTCCAAAGAAATAAGATATGTGTAAACATTTGGCAGTAATTGGATAGGTGCAATGTGAAGATGATTTAGGAATCTAGATAAGAAATCTGAGAATGGAATAAAGCCGCCATTCCATATATGGATGACAGAATAAGAGAAATACCCTTCAAGGGGATTCTAAATAGTATCGCTATCACTAGAAGGAATGGCTTCCACTTCTGTGTTTTCGAAGTCGTTAAGAATGTCATCGACTTCATCTTGAGAAGATATCAGAGAATGTTGAGAGATGGCTTCGACCTTTTTCAGTGAAGCTTCTACTTCTGGGGCTATATCCTTTTCAGGTTTCTTGGAAATATTTTTCAAACCCATGACTATCAGGTAGAACAATTTCATTAAAAATTATAATTTGTTTCATTATTAACACCTTTCCAAGATGTCGAAAACCTATTGCAGTAATTCAAATATCCACCACGGTATATAATTCGACATGTTCGAAAGAGTGTTAAAGCTAATTTGGGTCATGAAGTTCATTGAGCTTTTGACGATGTCGAAGTGGTAGATGGAATAGAAACACTCAAATTCACCCTTCGACAATATCAAAAGCTTGAAGTTTTTTACTATTAACCATATATATATATATATATATATATATATATATATATTAAGAACTATTAAAAATATTCTATAATGACAATCAAATAAACTTTTCGACAATGTCGAAACCACAAATTTATTTTACTCAAAGAATATGAATATTGCTAAAACACTATATTATCATTAAATCGAAAGACTTGGATCCAATTGATTTTAATACGAATGAACGAGCTTTGGAATGCTTCAATAGTGTTTGCATAAAAATAATGAAAGTTATATGTTAACTCCGCCCCGGTCATGACTCAACGACTTAAAAGTTACCGACCCAAAAGGTTGCCGACCTAACACGGATGCCAATCTAACTGCCTAAGCCCTAAGAGGGATACCGACCTAACAGGCTTGAGAGGAATATCGACCTAAGATAGCTACCGACCCAACATGGGTACCGGCCTAATGACTTAACAAGGATGCCGACCTAAGGCTTAAGTAAGTTACCGATCTAACTACCTAAGGAGGTTGCCGATCTAATTGCCCAGAACAGAGAAAGGTCCACG
This sequence comes from Allium cepa, assembly GCA_030765085.1. Classification (NCBI taxonomy): domain Eukaryota; kingdom Viridiplantae; phylum Streptophyta; class Magnoliopsida; order Asparagales; family Amaryllidaceae; genus Allium; species Allium cepa. The sequence continues at coordinate 374,813,015 of CM060942.1, read as the reverse complement.
ACCTATGCTTAAGTCACTACCGACTTACGACATAGAGAAGTCTACGACTTAACAGTTTCTACGACTCAAGGACAAGATGACCTAACGATTCAAGAGGTGGAATGACTTAAGAGGGAAATGAGTTCACGACTTAGAGCTGTCCGCAACCTGCGACCTAGTGTGTGTCGTCGTGAACGACTTAAGAAAATGAAACGCTGTTACTTATTTAACACGGTGACCTCCTAGCTCGCCAACGAGTTAAGGCTTTAGCAAGTTTATCAGTTAAACCGTGACTCACGACTTAGCTTAAGTCGTCCACGACCTAAAGCCGCTAAGTGATAGTCCGTTGCCACAATACTCATGCCGGAGGAAGTCTCGACCCACGACCTAGTTTAAGTCGTCCACGACCCAATTTAGGTCGGTTACGAGTTAGGACATGGTAATGTTTCCTGACCAGAATTCTCTATAAATACGTTGCCATCTCCAACTTTCAAGGGACTTTTTGGCCGATCTCTTTAAGCGCCGATACTCTGCTGAATTCTCGACTCACACTTCAAATACGAAAGGCATCTCAACAAACTTCAAGACGAAATCTAACGCAATCAACATGGATTCAAAGAATTCTTCTACATCGAAGTTCTAGTTGTTTGTCTCATTAGTATTGTAATTGAAGATTGTTGTAAAGTTGTAATTGATTCAGTAATAAAGAGGATTAAAGTGAACGTAGGCTTACTTGAAGCCGAACCACTATAAAAACTGTTGTCTTTTCTGCTTTCTCTGCGACTTTTCTACTTGTTTTTAGTTCCCGTGTTCACGGGTGGTGCTTTCACTCAATCTCTATATACACCTTTGTGTTAGCGTTCGATTTTAAGCGTTAACAATTTTTGGTGCTTTCACCGAGAACCCAACTTAGGATACTTCCATCATTGCTCCGCAAAGGTCTGTTGAAAGGATTTCTTTTAAAACCAGAAGTTTATTGGAAATAATGGCTCCTGGGAGAAAACGAAGTTCTGTAAAATCCGACAATGTTCAAGAGAATACTGCTACCTCTCCTCCTTCAAGTCAAGCAGCTCCAACTGTTGGAGTTATGCGAGCAGAATTGGACGCCGTAGTTTTGGGGTTGAATCAACAATTGAATGCTCAGAATGCGCAGTTGGAAGCCCAGAATGCCCAGAATGCCTTGATCTTAAGTAAGTTGAATGATCTGCTAGGAGCAAATCGTCAACCGGTTAATAACGATGGGAACCCTACTGTGGGTGTTCAGGATGTTGAAGGGAACATTTCTCAAAGAGCCGCAAACCCTGTAGAAAGGACTCCTCCTCAAGCTGGAGGATCAGGGCCGCAGCCGACCCTCTATGAACGATTATCAAGACAGAATTCAGAGAGAGTGGCTGATGTGTGCCCTCTAGAGCCTCTAAATGATGAAGAGTATTTTTCGGGTATGGTTCGTCAAATCATGAAGGAAAATATGCGAAGAGATGAAGATGAGAAAGAGTGGGGTTTTGCTCCAAGCAAAACTCCATTTACTGAAAAGATCTGGAAGGCAGAGTTCCCAAGGAAATTCGTTCCCCCTACTATTCCGGCTTACAAGGGGACGAGTGACCCTAACGAGTTTCAGTATAAATACGACTGGCATATGACGGGTGCTAGAGCGTCTGATGAAATCAATTGTCGATATTTCCCGGTATACCTTGAAGGTGTGGCTCTACTGTGGTTTACAAAGCTGCCAGTCAGGTCCATTGATCAATTCTCCGATTTGACCAGGAAATTCAAGGAGCAATTTCGATTGTATGCTTCTAAAGCAAAGGATATAATGTCGCTGTCAAGTCTAGAGCAAAATCCGGGAGAATCTATTAGATCATTTCTAAATCGTTTTAACATAGCATTGGCCGAGGTAGATAATGCTGAGCCACGCATGGTCCTAACATACTTGATGAGGGCGATTGACAAATCGAGTGAATTTGGAAAATGGTTGAAAATGAAAGAACCAAACTCACTTGACAAATTCTACAAGAAAGCGGATGAATTCATGCGCTTGGAGAGCCTCCAAACACCGGCTAAGGTGGTATCAGTGTAAGCCGGGAACAATGGCGCTGCTTCAAACAAGAAAGAACCTAACACTCAGAAAAGGGGAAATGATGGTGGAAAGAAACAGGGAGATGCTTAAAAAGGCCGTCCTTTCAATTTCACACCCTTGATCGACACCCCTGAGAACATCTTCTTTACGACCAAGGATGACGTCAATTATCCGACACCACCTAAAATGAGAGTTGGGAATAAGATGGAGAAGAGTGGAAGGTTCTGCCGGTTCCACAACCAGCCCGGCCATGACACCAACGAATGCCGTCAGTTGAAAGAGGTAATTGAACAACTTTTGAAAGAGAACAAGCTCCAACAGTATGTGAAAAGGAATAGAAATGCCCCAGCTTCGTCAACTCAAGGACAACAAGTTCCCACTCGCCGTACTGGCTCAAGTGAGAAGGCCGTAGAGCATGAATTAGAAAGACTTGTCATCAATATAATAACTGGAGGGCCTCACCCAGTAGGCAAAAGCTGGGGCGAGATGGAAAGGTATGCCAGGGCCTTGAGGCATGTACCAGCTGAAGAGAATGTTTTTTTTAGAGAATGATGCGCTTTTAAAGCAACAAAAGACTTCCACCGATGATATTGTATTCAGTGCCAGAGATTCTTTGGGTATCGAGGCTCCTACCATAGATCCTCTGGTCATATCCGCTGGTATTGGGCCGGCTACTGTGAGAAGAGTTCTAGTTGATTGCGGAGCTTCATGCAACATTCTCTTCAAGAAGACCTTTGATCAAATGAAAATTCCAATGGCTGACGTTCAAGCTTCATCACTTAAGATTGTTGGGTTTGCTGGAGAACGCAAACTGCCGATTGGGACCATAGATTTATTTGTAGAACTTGGAAAAGGACTGAGGAAGGTGGCTCGAAAGCAAACCTTTATAATTGTTGAAGAATTCTCTGCCTACAATGCCTTTTTGGGCCGACCAACTCTTGCTGCATTTGAAGCTATTCTTGCCTCGTGGTGTCTGACTATAAAATTCCCCACGGATAATGGAATTGGTGTGATTAAAGGAGACCAAGATGCGGGGCGAGAATGTTATCTTACAGAGTTGCGTGAATCAAGGAAAAGAGAGATGGGAAAAGGTGCGGCGGCTCCAGTCCGCACCAAAGAACCAACCTTGTAGCAATTACAGGGTGGACCCTGCACTGGTGAATGTAGTGCCGCACGAAGAGAGATGGATCCAAGGAAAGCCAGTGCAGGGGAAAATAGGGTAGTACCGGTAGAGGTAACAGTGCCGGTATCCGTTGACCCAAAGGACCCGAACAAAGTGCTGAATGTGGGTTCATAACTCAACACAACGGTTCAGAATGTTCTGATTTCATTTTTGAAGGCAAATTTGGATGTATTCGCCTGGACTCATGCTGACATGTGTGGAATATCCCTAGATATTGCTGTACACACTCTGAACATTGATCCAAGGTTTACACCCGTGAAACAGAAAAGAAGAACTCAGGGTCCTGAGAGGACGGCAGCGTTAAAAGAAGAAGTGGATCGGCTCATGAAGAACGGTTTCATCAGAGAATCTACTTATCCAAATTGGGTATCAAATCCAGTGCTGGTTAAAAAAGCTAAAGGAAAGTGGAAAGTGTGCATTGACTTTTCAGATCTGAACAAAGCCTGCCCCAAAGACTGTTTCCCGCTGCCTAGGATCGATCAGTTGGGGGATGGGACGGCAGGGCATGAATTGTTATCCTTTATGGATGCATACTCCAGATATAACCAGATTATGATGCATGAGCCAGATCAAGAGGATACAAGCTTCATCACAGATGTTGGACTCTACTGCTACAAGGTCATGCCTTTCGGACTCAAGAATGCAGGGGCAACTTACCAAAGGCTTGTTAATGCCATGTTTAAACCACAGATTGGCAAGACAATGGAAGTTTTTGTTGATGATATGCTAATGAAGTCAAAGAAAGCAGAGGACCACATGGATCACTTAGCAGAGATGTTCGCAGTACTCCGAAAGTACAGAATGAAGCTTAATCCCTTGAAATGTTTATTTGGAGTGGAGTCCGGAAAGTTTTTGGGTTTCATTGTGAGCGCTAGGGGCATTGAAGCTAATCCAGCTCAGATCACTGCCCTGAGAGAGGTCAAGGCTCCTAGAACGAAGAAGGAATTGCAAAGTCTCAATGGAAAGGTTGCTGCCTTGAGTCGGTTCATTTGAAAGCCACTGACAAATGCATTCCATTCTTTGATGCTTTGAAGAGAGGAAGAAAAAACTTTGAGTGGACTCCTGAATGTCAAAAGGCATTCGATGAGTTGGTTCGTCATATGGAAGTGCCTCCGATACTTTCAAAGCCTGACAATGGTGAAGATCTCTTCGTATATTTGGCAATTTCATCTCATGCTCTCAGTGCAGTATTGATACAGGAAGACACAAGGATTCAACGCCCAGTCTATTATATCAGCAAAAGATTCACTGGGGCAGAGATGAACTATTCAAAGTTGGAAAAGCTCGCCTATTGTTTGTTGATCGCATCAAGAAAATTGAGGCCGTATTTCCAAGCTCATCCCATCAAAGTCCTCACTGATCAACCTCTAAAGCAAGTCCTATTCCGTCCTGAGACTTCGGGCCGTCTTTTGAAATGGAATATTGAACTTAGCTAATATGACATCACTTACCATCCCCGGAAAGCAATCAATGGACAAGCTTTAGCAGATTTCATCGCAGAATGTACGGATAAAGGTGATAGTGAGGAAGAAGCCACTGATTACATCCCAATCCAATGGAAATTGTATGTCGATGGCGCAAGAAATGATTACTGTTCCGGAGCAGGGGTTGTCCTTGAAACCCCATAAGGGAGATCGCTATGTTATGCACTGAGACTAGAATTTCCTTCGACAAATAATGAAGCAGAATACGAAGCCCTCATTGCTGGTTTGAGGATCTCTAAAGAACTAAACATTAAGGCATTGCAGATCTTCAGTGATTCTCAACTTATTGTCTGCCAAGTCAAGAAGGAATTTCAAGCTAAGGAGGGAATCTACCCGCCTATTTATCAAAAGCCTGGGAGCTTCTTCAAAATTTTGACCGTTATTCAATAAACCATATACCCCGAGAAGAGAACATGATGGCGGATTCTCTCGCAAAGTATTCAAGTACTGGTGAAGCTCAACTATTGGGATTAGTTCCCGTCGAAGTCTTGTCAGCTCCAAGCACAGATGAAATGGATGTTGATTGGTTTATGAATGTATCCCAAGAGCAAGAATCATGGATGACTCCGATACTTGAATATTCATGGTTCTTTGCCAGAAAGTTCAAAAGAACGACAGAAGCTGATGAGGAAAGCCTCCAGATATATAGTTCAAGATGGTCATTTGTACAGACGAGGATTTTCAATGCCATTGCTCCGATGCGTGACAAAGGAAGAAGCTAAGACAATTCTGACTGAAGTACACGGAGGGGAATGTGGGGATCATACAGGTTGTCAAACTTTAGCAAAGAAAATCCTCCGTTATGGATACTTTTGGCCAGAAATTAATCAGGATGCTGCTGACTATTCCCGAAAGTGTGATATATGCCAGAGATTCGCCAAAATTCCTAGAGCACCTTCCACTGAGCTAACTCAAATGGTCAGTCCATGGCCGTTTTCCATCTAGGGAATAGATCTCATTGGGCCTTTGCCGACTGCCAAATCGGGGATTAAATATGCTATCGTTGCTGTTGATTACTTCACTAAATGGGCTGAAGCCGAACCATTGGCTACTATTACCTCTAAGAAAATGATAAGTTTTGTGACTAAAAATATCATTTGCAGGTATGGTGTGCCTCAGAAGATAATCACAGAAAATGGTACTCAGTTTGAAAGTGAGGAGTTCCAAGATTTCTGCAAACGATTCAGGATCCGAAAAAGCTTCTCAGCAGTAGCTCATCCGCAGGCAAACGGGCAAGTGGAAGCAGTAAACAAAATCATCAAATCAACCATCAAAAAGCAGCTGGAAAAAGCAAAAGGTGGTTGGGTCGATAAGTTACCGCTTGCACTATGGGCATACAGAACCACCCACAAAACTACGACTGGGCATACTCCATTTTCATTTGCATACGGATCAGAAGCGATGATTCCAGTGGAAACTGAAGTCCCCTCACACAGAAGGATCCATTTTGATCAAGATGAGAATGAAAAATTGCAATTGGAAGCACTTGACCTCCTCGATGAAAGAAGAGAAGAGGCTAGGCTTAGAATTGCAGCTCACTAGCAAAGAATAGCCAGGCACTTCAATTCCAAAGTTCGTTAGCGCAGCTTTGAAGTTGGGGACTTAGTCCTGAAGAGAATTATGACAGCCGTAGGGGTGTTTGGGCCAAATTGGGAAGGGCCATATGTTATAGGCACGAAACTTCTTGATGGCACATTCAAACTCACAACTGTCGAAGGAGAACCAATCCCAAGAGCTTGGAACAACAATCATTTGCTTCCATATTTTACTTAAAAGCTTTGCTGAAATGTTGTAAAAGAATTACGAATATATGATTCTTGTATTGAAAGCAATTGTAAAGCAAGTGAATAATGAAAAGCTATAAAGTGGATGTAGGCCCAGCTTTTGGCCGAACCACTATAAATCTTGTGTTCCCTACTATTATAAACTGCTTTGTTTTATTTCGACATATAAAATACGTTAATTGTGTTACTAAAATGTCGATTTAATAATGCAGGCCATAAAAACAAAGCTTACCCATCGCAAGACCAAGCGATCTCCGACATCTCCCAGCAAGCAAACGCTAAACGATTAAAAATTTCCATATACTCAAATCCTACAAAAGAAGTGCTTCGAACAAAAGTTAGCGATGTGGATGGAAGTGGACCATTTCTAACTAACTGCGAATGTTTGTACAAACAAGCATCCAGTTAAATAGCCTGTGTCTATCACCACCAACTCGCTTAACTATGAAGTATATTTCTTTGGATAAGGAAAATTATTGGGAACTAAAAAGGGATGACACTTGCAAAAGATAACGGGGATCGCCGACATGAATAGATGGCAAAGAGACATGGGCGAGCAAGCATCAATCAGCAAAAGACCTCTTCGGAGGCACAAGCCCTCTTCAGAGGCACAACTCTTCGGAGGATAAAGACCTCGAGCGGGCCTCGCCAGAAAAAGAGAGATCTTTCTCGACATAAAGTTGCGGATTGATCGGTGATACACTCCCATGAATCCGTCCAACTGAGAGAAAGAAACTCCAAACTTCCAGGCAAAAGCCCTACTCAGAGGCACACGTTTCACCGAGATTGAAATAAAACTTCCAAGTGTTGAAACGTGAAAAGCCCTCTTCGGAGGCCCATTTCACCACAGTTGAAATGCTAAAAGATCTCGAGCGGGCCTAACCAGAAAAAGAGAGTTCTTTCTCGACATAAAGTTGTGGACTGATCGGTGATACACTCCCGTGAATCCGTCCAACTGAGAGAAAGAAACTCCAAACTTCCAGGCAAAAGCCCTACTCAGAGGCACACATTTCACCGTGATCGGTGATACACTCCCGTGAGTCGAAATGTGAAAAGCCCTCTTCGGAGGCCCGCTTCCCAGCGAACAGGGAAAAAATAAAAGCCTCTTCCAAGAGGCAGAAACAAAAAGACCTCTTCCCAGAGGCAGAAACAAAAGGACCTCTTCCCAGAGGCGCAATCAAACAAAAAGACCTCTTCCTAGAGGCACAATCAAACAGAAAGACCTCTTCGGAGGTACACGTTTCACCGAGATTGAAATAAAACTTCCAAGTGTTGAAACGTGGAAAGCCCTCCTCGGAGGCACAACTCTTCGGAGGCACACGTTTCACCGAGATTGAAATAAAACTTCCAAGTGTTGAAACGTGAAAAAGCTCTCCTCAGAGGTACAACTTTTCAAAGAAGCATTTCATCAGAAATGCAAAGCAAAGATCAGAAAGCCCTTCACCAAGGCGCAATAAAAAAAAGAGAAGCCCTCTTCAAAGGCACACTTTAGCTCTCAAAGGAAGAATGGTTCATCTATTCTAGAAAATACTCTTCCTTAAAAAGAAGTTAAAGTGCCCTTTAGAGGTCCGCTTTACCACATAGGAGAATTCACTTGGTAAAAATGTGTGTATGCACAAAAGAAAAAGTGATATCTTCGAAGGTTGAAGCATGGAAACTCATATGGAAGGAGCTGTACTCTATTTTGAACAAAATAATATTCCTCCAAGTATGGAATAATTATTCTCCAGAAAATAAGAGTACAAGTTCCCTCAAAGTATAAAATATTGCAACGAGCTTATGGTATAGGGGCAACATGGTATAACTACAGTGGTAAAAATTACGCTCGAACGACATACCACAAGCTCACTGCAATATCATATAAAGAAGCTTGTACAAAAATGAATAGTAAATGCATTTTCAAATACAGATAGAAGTTTGTACAAACAAAAAGAATCATTTTATTCAATCCTGTCAAAATTTTGTACAGGAACAGGTTTCAAAATAAAAAGAAAAAGAAAAGTGGAGGTCGGTACCCGCACAATCTCCGGTCAGTACATGCAAAAAGCAAAAAGCGATATAAAAAGCACATGACCAAAGCCATCATTTCTTCTTCCTTCCACCTTTTGAGCCTGCGCCTGGCCGGATGGTCAACTTCTTAGGCCAGCTTGTAAGAGTAGGAGACGAAGGAGAAAGGGGCACAATTGGACTTTCTTCTGCTTTTTCCTCGCCGGCTGAAGATTCCTTCTTCTTCTTTGAAACTCCACTTTTCCCCCTCTTCTTAGAAGAAGACCGGCTTCCAGGAGTGAAAAGTGTGGTTAATGGCATATCGTCGAAACCAGTTGGTTCCGGAGTTTTTTCGCCCTCTTCAGTTTCTTCTCCCCTGTGTTCTTGTGAAGCAATGGGATCGTCCAAGTCTTGGAGAGCTTCTATTTGCTCCTCTTGTGATCCTGGTTGCAAGGCAGAAGGAGGAGTGACCTGAAGAGACGGAGGAGGAATAACTGGAGGAGGGGAAGTCTGAACGATGCTCGACACTTTCTCTACAGAAGAAAAGAAGTTAAAGTCAGTAAAGAGAGGAGATAAAGGCTCGTTGAGGTTCAGGAAATAGTCAAGAAGCTCATCAAACTCATAAGAAGCAAATGAGCAGTCTACTTGGGCAAGATTAACAGTAGAGTTACCTGGAGAAGTCGGTTTCCTGATATCAACCTCATAAGCCTGTGCTTCGGCGCTCTCTTCGCCTTCATCTCCACCCTGTGTGCTTGTGATCTCAGTTGTAACTTTAACCAGGGATGGAGAAGAACTAGAGCCGACAATGTCGATTTCGGCCGAAGGTGAAGGCTGAACTGGATCAGTTGATGTAGTTTTTCCTAAACGTTCCCCTTCTGCCATTTCGGCTTTTCATTTCGCAAGTTGTTCTTTTCCCCTGGCGAGAGCGGCGCGAGCGTCGTCATCCAAGTAATGCTCCTCAAGAGCTGATTCGACGTAGCCAGCACCTTTAGCACTAAGCATATCAATTGCGGCCTCCCACACCTCAGCCAGAGTAATTTCAGATTTGGGACCTAGAAAGGTGAGACTACCGCGCCCCAAGACGCTATGCAGGTAGAAGTCAAATAATGTCGAGCTGATGCTGGTCTTCGTTGCCTCATGAGATTCTTCAGCTGCAATTTTACCGGCAATGGCCTCATCATGCTTTCTTTTAGCTTTGGAGAGTTGAAGCTTAAGAATTTCGATCTCCGCCTCTTGAGAGTCGGTTTTCTTCCGAAGCTATGCAATATCAGCAATATAGCCCTTATTGATTCTTTTTTGCACTTCGAGCCTGTCTTCGGCGTCTCTTTGGCCGGCATGAGCGTCTCTCACTTGTTTCTGAAGCACTTCTTCTTTTTGAGTGTAGAAAGTAGAAGAAGTGGCGAGCTCTTCTTTAAGCTTCTCGACCTTCGCTTCAAGCTCTTCATTATAAGTAGTGATGCTCCTCATCTCGGTATCATGCTGCTCAAGAACCTTCTGCCATTCAGCTTTGTCATTTTCCATAGTAAGCATGGCCTCGAGATTCGCACGGTTTACCCTTTGAAGCTCATCAACAAGATTTTGCCAGCCCGACATTCTTTCAATATCAAGTATGACGGCATCGAGATTTCGCAGCATGGCAGGCTTGTCAATTGGAACTAAGTCGAGATCGAAGCGAACCCCCTTTAAGCACCATTATGGAAACCGGCTTTGCAGAGTGGCTGGGCCTGGTCCAATTTGAAATTTAGGCCTGTTAACTATTTCCTGAATGTCTGTCTTCCCGAGAGCAGGAGAGCCAGAAGGGATGTCGAGTGAAACGGGGGCAGTGGCCTTTTCAGGAGTTATAGATGCATGCTTCTCACCGTGCCGTGCATGCTTGCTTGGGTCCTCAACCATATGGCTTTTTCCCCGATCATCATGCGACTTTCTTTTGTGAGAGTCGTCACCTCTCTTGGAAGAATCATGGTGCTCCTCCCTTTCTTTTCTCTCATAACGCTCTTCTTGAGCCCTCCTCTCCTGAGCCTTTCGAGCGGCTCTCTCTTCGTCGGTTTCTCTATGAACGGGAAGGTAGCGCCTATAATCATATTGACTACGCCTCTCGTAGCGCTGAAAGTCGTCATAGTAAGAGCCGCTGCATCCCATCGGAGAATATGAAATTTAAAAAAAAAGACAAGTCTTAAAAGTATTCAGAGAAAAGAAGCGTGACTATAGAATCTTCAAAGTACAAAGAATTAGGTGCATGAAAGTGCCGAAAGGTTCTAAGTGTGTGATGTGCAAACTACGTGCATCAAACTACGAACAACTCTTTGATTGCGGAATAATCGTGGGGTTAGTAGTTAACGTCAACTCTTGGGTCGACGGAGCTTGTTGCAAAGAAGAAGTCGCTTCCACTGCTGAAGAAGAAACCCTAGTAGTGACAGGGTCGTCTTTAAAGAGCTCCTGTGAGGTGACAAAGAGGTCGCTCAACCCCTCGAAAGTGTCGTCCCGGCTCTGCTTGACAGGGCTTGTTTTCCCGACTTCTTCACCAGATTTCTGTGAATGTTGGGGAGATCCCTCAGGCTCTTCTTCTTCAATGACTGGGGCAAGTGCGAATTTTCCAGACGACCCCGCAACATCGACAGTAGTAGAGCACTTCACCAGAGAAGCCTCGGAGGCAGGTTCTTTTGGTATGGGTTCGTCAGTGGAAGCTGGGGCATCTAATGCTTTAGGTGGGGAGACTGGAACCTCATGGGGGTGTGTGGAGCGAGAAGTGTGTAAAAGTCCATACTGATGCAAAAATTCGTCCCTCAACAAAAACTTTATACTTCTCTCTCTAGCAGTCATAGCACTTAATCTTTCAAAAACTTGCTTATGGATTGGGTCTCTAGAAGGAAGAGGGAGTGCTGAAAAGAGCAAAGAATGAAATTAGCAATTGGTAGTTCGGATCTCGAAAAAGATTGAAAAATGGAGAAAATAGAAATAGGTAATCTTACTTCCTACTCTCCAGATAGCATAAAACCCTGGGGGGCAGCGAGCAAAGAAAAACTAGTTCAAAAATCCATGAACACTTTCGGTAAGATCAGAAATAAGCTTGCGGTTTCTAGCACTTCTTACAATAATAAGGGAAGGATGGTCTTTACTCTTTGCAAACGAGCATAAGTAGCACGATCAAGAGTTCTTCTAAACAATACACACAACCCCATCAAGATGGCGTAGCCATTAGGATGAAGTTGGAATGGAGAGATTGTCAACCAAAGGAGAAGGGTTCGAAGGAAGTCATTAAAGGGAGGAATCGCCCCGCTTAGGCACATTTGACGATTGACTGCGACAAAACCGGAGGGAGGACTGTCGGCAGTATCATTTGGCCCGGGAAGTAGGGCATCGCTTTTAGCAAAACCAAATTGAGTACGTAGCTGAATAAACGCTCTCGGAGTTAGGATAGTCGAAGTTCTCTCTGGAGGATTCTCTATGGGAACAGCTGTTTGAAAGATCTCTCCCGCTTGAGCTACCACTTCTTCTTCTTGGAGGGAAGTCATTCTACACAAACAACTGGATATTCAAACATGAAGGTGCACGTTTCCTAAAATGTGTAAAGTGTTGTGTAAAATCAACAAAGCAATAAGTGAATATAACTGGAATAAAAACTAGCAAGCATTTGTCAGTTATAAAGTCTAGGGTTTGTTGTTTTAAATATGAAAGTGAAATGTAGATGCAAACACATCAGTTCAAGACAGTGATGCTTTTCATTGATATTTCACTTTAGTTGATTGGTTCACAGCATTTCATACAGTGTGTTTAAGTTGATTACTCTATGTCGACTAATATGTCATTTGATGTGGGCAGTCAATGGCAGTATATTCGCCTTGGTTTTAATCTGTCATTTGATGTGGGCAGTCAATGGCAGTATATTCGCCTTGGTTTTCTGTGATTGTTGTTTTAGCAGGTTGTTAGCCTATAAGTTAATGTGATCTGTGAAATAAGGCAACAAAGTTAAAACAATGTAGGATTTAAGCAATTCAGTCCAGCAGATCAAGTTGAGTATTCAAGTTGGAATTATGTTTTTAAGTGAGAATTCAAGTTGGGCATCCAAGTGTTAACTCGGCTGCGACCCAAGGAATATTTCGCGAGTTAAGATTAAGTTTCTGATTCTTTAAATCGGCGGTTCTTTAAGTCGTAAGGAGTGGTAAGGAGAAAGGCTCCGATTCAAAAAGTGGTGCAAGATTCCCCAAGTGCTAGTTCGGCCGCAATTTAAGGATTAGGTCGGCAAATTTCCCCGAGTGCTAGTTCGACCATGAACTAAGGTTTAGATCGTATCAAATTAGGTCGGCCAAAAGATAGGTCGAGTTAAGAATCCAAAGGGTTGAGTCGCTCGTACAGCCTAAGTCCTAAGTCGTCAGGAAATCAATACGACCTAAAAGCTAAGTCGTGTGCAGCCGAGATTGCAAGAAATTCCTAAGTCGGTAGATTCAAAAACTAACTAAGCCGTGAGGATTTCAAGTCATCCCCTCAACCAGTTGACTCCACTCCAACCCAGTACCCGTTATAGCCTAAATAACATCAATCCATCATCCCCTCAACTAAGCCTATTATCCATTCACCCCATCAGCTTATCAAACACCAATCCGAACCATCATGAAGCCGCCATAAATCAAGCACGATGCTACAATCTTGAGAATCACAATGGCAACGTAGCCAACGGTGATTGGAACCGATCACAAAAGCTAGGTAAGACATGCGGAGGTGATTTGGGAGCAGGAAGTGAAAATTCATGTATTAGCAATAGTCGCAGTTGGGTTAGAATTAAAGATCACTTACGCAATGAGTAGCAAAGATTATCGGTGATTGATTGGAGTGAAATCGCCCTTTGGAGCTCGGGAAAATTTTTAATGGCAGAATCAAGCAAGAGAGTAAGTAATGAAAAGGAAGAAGAAGATGTGAGACTTATACCTTGCAGCGGAGGGACCTGAAGCGGCATATATGATCTAACTGTTAGGTCGCGTACGACCTACCGACTTAAAGAGTGGACGGGTTAGAGAATGTCGAAGCATACAACCTAACCATTAGGCGTATACTTCGAGGGGCAATTGTTAACTCCGCCCCGGTCATGACTCAACGACTTAAAAGTTACCGACCCAAAAGGTTGCCGACCTAACACGGATGCCAATCTAACTGCCTAAGCCCTAAGAGGGATACCGACCTAACAGGCTTGAGAGGAATATTGACCTAAGATAGCTACCGACCCAACATGGGTACCGGCCTAATGACTTAACAAGGATGCCGACCTAAGGCTTAAGTAAGTTACCGATCTAACTACCTAAGGAGGTTGCCGATCTAATTGCCCAGAACAGAGAAAGGTCCACGACCTATGCTTAAGTCGCTACCGACTTACGACATAGAGAAGTCTACGACTTAACAGTTTCTACGACTCAAGGACAGGATGACCTAACGATTCAAGAGGTGGAATGACCTAAGAGGGAAATGAGTTCACGACTTAGAGCTGTCCGCAACCTGCGACCTAGTGTGTGTCGTCGTGAACGACTTAAGAAAATGAAACGCTGTTACTTATTTAACACGGTGACCTCCTAGCTCGCCAACGAGTTAAGGCTTTAGCAAGTTTATCAGTTAAACCGTGACTCACGACTTAGCTTAAGTCGTCCACGACCTAAAGCCGCTAAGTGATAGTCCGCTGCCACAATACTCATGCCGGAGGAAGTCTCGACCCACGACCTAGTTTAAGTCGTCCACGACCCAATTTAGGTCGGTTACGAGTTAGGACATGGTAATGTTTCCTGACCAGAATTCTCTATAAATACGTTGCCATCTCCAACTTTCAAGGGACTTTTTGGCCGATCTCTTTAAGCGCCGATACTCTGCTGAATTCTCGACTCACACTTCAAATACGAAAGGCATCTCAACAAACTTCAAGAGGAAATATAACGTAATCAACATGGATTCAAAGAATTCTTCTACATCGAAGTTCTAGTTGTTTGTCTCATCAGTATTGTAATTGGAGATTGTTGTAAAGTTGTAACTGATTCAGTAATAAAGAGGATTAAAGTGGACGTAGGCTTACTTGAAGCCGAACCACTATAAAAACTGTTGTCTTTTCTGCTTTCTCTACGACTTTTCTACTTGTTTTTAGTTCCCGTGTTCATGGGTGGTGCTTCACTCAATCTCTATATACACCGGGGTGTTAGCGTTCGATTTTAAGCATTAACATTATACTCCTGTTAACTACAAGGGTTTTGAGTAATTTGAAAGGGGGATAAGGTTTCAAAAGCATACAAACAACTAAACCCGTTTCAATTTGAGAGGTTTCAATCTAGTCGAAAGGCTTGATAAAATTTTCAAATTTAACAAAATGTACTATTCTCAATCCAATAAATGATAGGAAGTATAAATTTCTAACTTTTAACACCTTGTAAAATCAAAATTAAGCATGAATCCAATGACAAATTAAATCCACTTTTATATACAATAAGTTTTGAATCCTTTAAAATAAAAAAAATAAAAAAGTCGAATATATGCTATAAAGCCATTAAATTGAACCCCTTTAATATAACTTCTTTGAAAGGTGTCAGAATACATCAAAACATATTTCTTCTTTCTAAGAAGTCCATCTCATGTCAACCACGTCAACCCCTTCGAAAGGGTTCGCTTAATGGTAGATGGTTAACTTCCTTTGGATACTTCGAAAGAGATTGGAAAAGTAGAGCGCAATAAACCGACTTAACCTCTTCGAAAGAGTTGAAAGGTCAAATTACTATAGTGGGATTTAATTTATACGGCTTAATCTTCGCTTTAAAGCCACTGGAAAAGAATTTTCTCTTGAATTTGATTTTGAACCCAATGCTTCTATAGGCTAACAATTAACTTGTTTTGAGTATGAACTTACGTTCAACAACAAATGCCCCAAATTCAAGCTCGAAGCATAGAAAACGAGTTTGAATTAAGTGCAGTAGAGTATGAGCTTGGGATCGTACGTAACAATGGTAGATAGCTGTAAACGCATGCAAATCCGTACCCCTTGAATCGACCGTAATTCACATCAGTTCGACTCAAATTGAACGGAAAATACGAATCTTTAGGGTGAAGAAGAAAAAAGAAAGAAGAAAAGAAACAGAACAACACAGAATCTCACGCTATGACTAAGGGAGACATCTCACAATGTATCGAGGACTATGCTGTGATCCCCTGCTACACAAGACCGGCCTACCCATAGCCTGGATAGACCGAATATGTTATCACTCTGGGTGTTCCTACCCTTACTATCGAGATCCTTCTTTCATGCACAACCATATCCATAATAAATAGGTTTCCATGGAAATCTAGAAAGGTGATAACAAACCCTTATTGGGTGCAACCCACTTAGCCTTGCTGCATCTCCCTTGTTTTAGCCATTCCCGGTTAATAAGGTTCGAGGCTAAGCGTTATCTTTCAAGAACAAAATCCTACTTAGAATGCTCACCGCCCTCTAATGATGATATTCTGATAGCATTCGTCCATACAAGTTTTCCTCGGTCTGGACAAACCAAATCATCATCTTCGTCATCTTCATGGTATTCACCCGTAACATTCAAACAGGGTCGCATTGGATTTTCAGATAATTAAATTTGATACCGGTCTCTTCAAAACGATTAACGAAATTGGCCAATATTGATAGTTGGTTATTTAACTATAAGTTAAACATCCATAAGCAGGTACTAGGACTTATTTTAAAAACCTTCAAACATTTACTTCAAAATATCATTATCGATCAATCTCTTTTAATATTTCTATATTTGAAAATAGTTTATGTACTTGTTTCCATAACAGGATATTCCACTATTTCGATACTTAGAAATATTTCCAACCTCCATTTTATAACACCTAGGAAATATTTCTATTCCTAATCATTTTCCACTAAAAATATTTCCAAAACCGTCCTTCCAATACTTAGGAAAATATTTATACGAATAATTTTCAAAATCATCTTTAAGATTTAATTTGGAAATATTTCATAACTTATCTCTTAAGTCTCCGGAATTCTAGACATCTGAAATTTCTTAAGTCCCTAGCATTTCGTTTGTAAGATGTCTCTTATAAAATCTCATCTTTAAATTAAAAACCTGTTACACATCTCAAGAGAATTTTATAAATAAATTTTAATTCATTTCAAACTATTTATATGAGCATTTTTAAAGAATAATAGTTTAGTTTTATTTTTAAAATGCATTTTAGGCTATTTTTAAAATATTAATCCCTTTTTAAACCATCAATAACTCATTTAAAATAAAACAAATTAATTTACAAAGCCGATCTATAGAAATTAAAACTTTATTCAATAAATATTGAATATTTGAATATCCACCTTCGGAAGCATTCAAATACTAACTAGCTTAAAATTTCATAGTTTAAATAATAAGTTTTTTCCTTTTAAAAAACAAACTTAACTTCTTAAAAGTATAAATATGTTTTAAAATCTGAATAACCAATTTAATATATAACTTCCTCTCGATTTCACAACATATCAATTATTTATCGATTTCTTAAGCATTCTCAGCTCAAAAATAAAATCAACTATTTTTCTCACCCTTGTTTACATACTCACCCTACGAAGTTATATCCCCAATTATCATTTGATATTGAATTCCTTAATTTCTAAACATCGTTTATAAATTTATAACTCCTCTAAGTCTACTTGATTATAAAAAAAATCTTATTTGTAAAATTATATTCTATAAATCCATTTCTTTATAATCCCATTTATCTTTTCCAAATTTATTTTCCATATTGATTTTTAACTTCATTCCATATTCTTTTTTGAGTATCGTTTTGAAATCCAGTCTTAAAATCCCTTTGTATAATTTTTTTTAAAAATCTCAATTTAAATATTTTACAATTAGTTAAGTAAAATTCCAGAACCAATTTACTATTTTATCCAACTCCACTTCCTTTAAAATAATCCATACTCCAATAAAATATTCTTATGTCCAAATTCTCTTTTAATTCCATCGAATTCAAAAATAATATCTTTGTTATTTAAAATACTAAAATTCAGGCTAGTGGTACTATAGCATCCATAAATTTATATCACATCAATAATCTATAACAGACTATTTACACCAATCATATATCACTATATATGAAATTAAATCAACATTTTGGAGGAATCCAGTTGAATCCCTCCAACTTGTTTTCCTGCATCCACAAATGTTAATACAACATAAAAGAACCAATCCCGCTTCGAGGCAGGATATCGCGTTATATAGGGTCACCTGCTATTAAGCGGGCGCATAGGGTCTCGTCCGCTATAATGTGTAGGAATATCATACCAAATACTAATATATATTACTGCTATATATATATATATATATATCATGCAACAGCCAATAATTTATAAATTCAATAGGCATCCAAAATTTACTTTCAACTATTTAAAATTTATAACTTGGTAATCTAAATGAGTGAGAATTTTTCTCACCTTGGTATTTTTGCTTCGTTCCAATTTTATTTGTATCATACGTCATTTCGAATCTAATGCTTCGGATTTTGTAGTTTTTGAAACTAGTATGATTTTTATATGAACTAATAAACCACAAATAAATCAATTAACAGTTAACTTACATAAAAAAACCATTTGAAATAAATTACCCTCTGCTCTAATCTAAAGATCACCATCCTATTTGACTTCACTCCCGAGTCTATCCAGAACCCTGGCTCCCTTGGCAGCCGCCACTGTCCATTCACGTTGCTAATGACCGCCGCCTTTCCAAACCTCACCGAGCTTCCCACCACCATCGACAATCAATAACCGTGGTCACCCTAATAAATCAAGTCATTGTCGTTTATGACCATCCACCACTGCGCTCGCCATGACCACACCCGAAACCCTAATCTTCGATCGACGTGCCTCCTCCACGTGCTACACAAAACCACCACCGCTTCCAGTTCGCCTGCCGCTCTCCCAATACTTCCAGTTGCCCACGATCAAACCTTTCCTCCGACCCTAGTTCGAGCACCACAGCCCCATGCTACGAGCCATCACCTCCACCAAGTGAGCTCCACTATGCTACACCTCCTTCCACCATCGTGACCAAATACTCCACCTGCCTCTGCCACAAAAACCCAAATCACGAACTCATCCAGACCCTGTGCACGCATGCCATTCGAGCCTCTCCACCTCTATGTGTGGTGCCACCCTTTGTCGTGACTCAATCGTATGATTGTTTGCATAGTCTCTATATGAACGATTTTCGAAACTCTCGAATTTAAAGAGGAATGAACAGAGGAGGCTTGTGATTTAACTAAAGACAACACAACTCAAATCGTGCTTCCCTCCTTTCCTTTCTTTCTTCCTTTTTTCTCTGATGTTCGAACAAAAGGGATGGTAAAGGAAAAGAGCGTGATTAAATTGAAGAACGGTAGAAAAAAATGACATGGTTTTTGGGTAGCATATACGTTTTAACATGAAGGAAGGCGGATATGACTTTATCCCTGATTTGATTATACATATATGTGTGTGTGTGTGTGTGTGTGTGTGTGTGTGTGTGTGTCTTTTCAATTTTATCTCACAACACCTATCGTGAAATCTCGACCTCATATTCAGGCATGTCGCTTGGCATTTATAATGTTATACCCCTATCCTGAATATAACAGAAAAGGTTTCAAGTCCTAATTCGGTCGTATGGAGAAGATAGCTTTTTGGATCGACTATTTTAAATAAATTTTGATATTAATTTCAACGCGTTCATGTCCGCATAGCCAAACGATAACTCCAAACGCATCAAATTTGAAATTTGATAATAATACAATATTACAGATTTAATGGAACTGGTATCGTCAAAATTCCGTGACCGTGCCTAAGAACGCTATTTTTAAACGTTAATTTAAATGATATATTTTTAAAATTGAATAGATCACCTTTAAATTCGATCTAAAATACTTTATTATCTTCATTATTATGAATATAATTTTTTTAAGACTTTAAATTATTTGTATCAAGCTTAAAACTCAAGATACAATAATTTAACCAATATTCAATTATAAAATCCAATAATTAAATTGTCCAATAAATCACTATATTTAAATTCTGAATTTATTTTACAAATAAAAATCAAATTTTCATATTCAAAATCAATCAATAATTCAAATTCAATATTCAAAACCATTTAAATATTCCAAACAAACGTCAAAAAATCTAGGTTGTTACATTCCTCCCCCTTAAATAAATTGTCCCCGAAATTGCTAATATAGGAAAAATGCTCCAAACCCATTAACTTATTAAAACCCACTTAGTGAAAACTTGATATTTCACTTTCCTAACCTTTTACCCTCAACCCAAATAATTAGTTTTTCATTCTAAAACAAAACCCTTTATTTCGATTATAAATTCGAAATCGATTTCCGTTAACTAATTGTTTTCCAAAAAAATTTCTAGCACCCAAAATTTTCGAAAAATTTCGACAAAGTCTTCCTCGTACGGAGAGTCTTATGCAATATGGAAAGAGAGATAAATATATATACATCGACTTACACTGTCGGAAAAATAAAATGTATAACAATATTTTATATTTCCGCATTATTTAATCTGAAAACATATCTTATTTTGCGTTTTTAAGCATTATTAAGCAAGCAAATTTACTCCATATGCGAATACGCCATCCAAATCTAGCCTGAAGCCTCCGGGTACCTGTACTTACTCAGTGTAAACCCATAAGTATCAAAAACATGAAATTTAATCGCATTTGAGATGACCAGAACTCGATGCTAGACGATCGACATCGAAATCCGTATCGCCGGAGCTTATAACAACATTAGATGATAAACACCACAGCGGAAACAAAGGATGATTACATTGATATACAACATAGATACAATGCTAGTTACATCATTTGATAACAACAACCCAACATCATCAGATAATATATACAACACCACAACGGAAAAATATATCAACATTAGCAAAGTCTTCAAGAGAATCCAATACTGCAACTTTGCTAAGGTCTTCCAAAACTTCCAAAGACCTTCAAATCCAAAAGGCTTCAAAAGATCTCCAAAACAAAAGCTTTAAAAACTTCAAAGACTTCCAAAATCTTCCAAAACCAATAACTCCTAGATCGAGATTCTATTAAGCTTCAAATTCTACGGCGAACCGGACTCCAGACTGCCCGTATGGAAAACTATGGGCTCTCAGAGTTTAGTGAGGGAACAATAAACTCCAGGTCGGTCATGGGACAAGTGTGAGCAAACAAAAACAAACAACAAAAGAATTTAAGGTTGAAATCCACAATGCTTTTTGGAAAATAAAACTACCATAAGGCCTCCCGGCACACAAACAATGCAATCACACACTTGGGGGAGATTTCTCCCTTTGATAGTGAAACATGTTTGACATGCAAAATCCTTAAATATTATTATTAGTGCATAGTGAAGAAAATAATTTCGAAAGTATAATATTAATCTTAGCCAGCATAGGTACCATTATATTATGTCTGCTATAGCTACCATCTGGGGTGAAAGGTTATACAACTGCAATAGTAAAGGGCGCGTATTGGTGATTGGATTTCCAACAAATGATCAGGCTAAGGAACTTCCTATTGCCACATGGGTATGCCTCTAGAGGGACCCCTTATAACTTTTCCAGCTCTCTGCTATCACAAGGACGGGTTATCCCTGCCGGGAAGTAACACCTACAAGTATGCCTTCCCTGGTCGTTAGCGACCTTTATCCGAGGATCCTCAACCACAAAGCAACCATAAAGTAATAAATTTGCAGTGTCCACATGAGTTAAGTATCTAGGCTCCACACCATGATACCACTCTTTTCTAGAAGAAATGGATATACCCTAGGGGCGCGACCCTTAATAACCTTGCCGCATCTTTCCTCTTTCGACCATTTTCGGGTTGTGAGGTCCGGATGCAGTCTCGTCCACAAAGCTACGCTTTTCCTAAAAGCCATGCTTCGATCAACAAATGATCAGCAGCACTTCGTATGCCATATTACCAAATTAGGAATGTATCACTAGTAACCATTAACAACATAACCTCTGAGATCGCATGTCTCAGAGAAGGGTGTTAAGCTAAGAGAATAAATTCTCTGCCACCAAACAGAAATGCATTTGATGGAAACCAGCTTCACATCTCAAAGTGTAATGTTAGATACATATCCATACAAATATGTTCTAGGTTTGAATTGAACCGAAGGCACTTCACAAAGAAGCCCTTGTAATCCGGGTATTCACAATCCCGATCGGACTCCCCATCACATATGGAGATCTCTATACCGTAGCTATTCAGTGCAGAGTCATTCGACGGGTAATCCTTTCGTTCTCGAAAATACCATGTCTTCACCATCGGTCTTCAAATGCTATCCATAACGTCGTATCATTATTCGGAATGGGTTATATGATAGAAGATCCTCTTCCAGCTAAACCGAATAATGAGCGCAATATTTAAAAACATATGGATATTGGGATCTCAGTTAAGTCACAACTTAAAACCCAAAAACATTTCTTCAAATGGTTTAAACGAATTACCATTTCCAAATCTTTAAATAAAAAGATTCACATCACAAAGTTCACCAATCTTTCACAATGATTCATTTATAGCTTTTCAAAACAATTTCCCTTTCAAATTGGTAACTTCTTTCCAAAACTTTTCATATTTAACCCAATTCCATTTCCAAAACCATTTGGATTAAAAAATCAACTTTAAAATCATTTCAAAAATCTATGACTTAACCAATTTCCTCGTGCAATCCACATTTGTGTGTGTAAAGTGTAGTCTAGGGGTTTTACACAATAGTACAACAACATCAATCATCACAATCCAAACAAAACAATTATAGATAAGCAGTATAAACCTATAACGCTTATCTTTATTCATTGATTCATAGATAAATAATACAATTTCATCACAGATAAATAAATTACATTCATCACAGCTTGAATCAAAATAATTGATATCACAAAGCATTACACATCAGGGATATCACACAATTCAAACATTCAATTGAATCAAAACACCATAAGTCAGATAAATTAATCATCTGATTAATTTAAATAAGATAATTACTTATAAATAAATTACTAATCCAGTTTAATTAATTATTACAAATCATTTAATTAATTACCCTTTAATCATTTATTAATAAACCTCAATTAATAAATTAATTAATCCATTAACTATTTATTAATCAACCTTAATTAATAAATTAGTTAACCTTTAATCATTAAATAATTAATCTTTAATCTTTAATTATTATTTTAATTAATTATCCTTAATTAATAAATTAATTAATTAACCCTAATTAATTACCATTTAATTAATAAAATTACCATAATTGATTATCCTTAATCACTTTCATTAAATAAATCTTTAATTAATTAATTATCCTTTAATTAATTAATAATTCACACAAATTAATTACCCTTAATTAATTATAATAAGTAATTATCCCTAATTACTTAATTGAATTTGACCACTAATTAATTACTTTTAACCAAGTAATTATTTTTAAGTAATTAATTACCCCTAATTACTTATATTAATTAATCTTCTAATTACTTAATTATCATTAATTATGAAATTAATTAACCTTAATCAATCTTTGATTAAGTAATTATTCTTAAAATTTTCTTACATTAAATAACTATCTTTAATAACTTAAATATAGTAATTAATCTTTTAGTCACTTAAGACTTTAATCAAATCAAAAGATAATCCCTTCATCTTAAATTAATTGCTTTAAATATCAAAGGTTATTTTTAAATGTATTAAAAACACTTTTTAAACTTAATAAACCTTAAAATAATTTATATTTAAAACCTTTAATTAATAAAAAAATAAATACATATTGTATAAAAGAATTTATTTGACAAAATTAATAAAATTCGTTAAAACTTGATTAAACTTTATAAAACTTGTTTAAAATTTAAATCTTTAAAATTGTTTTATACACAAACACTCAAACCCGGGCCATTGCCTAACGTTCCCGAGTCCTACTTCCGGTTACTCGCCTCTTTCATTTCTCCGATTCGTTTCACGCGTATCTTCGAGTTCGACCAGAGATTTACCTTTCTTCCCCAAACCATTGTCGAAACACATATACACTGATACGTATTCATGTGCACAGGCGAATTGCCATCGCCGATCAACATTGCGACTTCCAAAGCATCATCGGCGACCACCCCAATCAACTCGAGCATCCATATATACAAAATAGACCATAAATTGAATCCGAACAAATTTTCGAAACTACCGAGAAATATTCTGATCAACAACCACCCCACCGACGACACCACCGACCATCAAAGGCCATGCATCCTTTGCCTAATCCTTGCTATAGCCTCCAACATTGTTTCCACCTACACTGGCCTTGTTCGATTCAACGATGATAATGCAGTTCCCCAGAGAACAGACTCGACGGGAAACTGATTTTAAACCCTATTTCATCGACAACCAATCGACATGATCATCATAATATCCCCTCACGATTTTTCTAGGATCATCAACACCTATGCCACACTCGAGCATGACGATCATCATTTCGTCGATGATCAGAATTGGATAAAAATATAGATATCGATCAGATCGAGATATCTCAGCATCCTAATATCTGAAGATCATGAAATTGCTTTTAAAAATCATCATTTCAAAGTTCAAATCTGTTTCAAAAGTCAAAACAAAAATTCCTGCTTTTGATTTTGATCGTATTTTGATTTTTTCTGTGATTCATCATTTGATAGATAAATACTCAATAAACATATTTGAATTTATTTTTAAACATGATGTTGCACTTGTGTAATCACTTCTCATTCGACAATCAAAAGCTAAATTGTTAGGGTTGGGGTAATTTAAATTTTCTAGTAGGTTTTAAAACCTGGAATGCATGCATAGGGGCATAATTTGCCTATTTTCATACATGCATCAACACACACACACACACACACACACACACATATATATATATATATATATATATTGATTTACATTCCAACATATTATATATCAGAGAAGAAAATCAATTCAAGCATTCATCAAAACACATAATAGATTTAAGGCTAGTTTGCCCACATGTAGTTTGACAGAGCATAGAACAGGAAGATTGGAACTGGAAATGATGATTTGGGCTTAAGCTTTTAAATTTGTTCATGATATTTGATTCTTGCTTCCAGGCTTGTAAATTTATTTGCAACTTAGATTTGAATCCTGAAGCTTGTTTGATGTCCAGGTTTTGATTTCAGCTTTTATAATTTCCAGGCTTGAAGAATTTTGAAAACAGATTTTTTGATTTGCTTTGAATGCTCAGGTTTTGATATGTAATTTTGTTTCAAGTTTGTATTTGTTTGATCCCTGAGGTGATCTTGCTTTTGAACTGTAATACCTTAATCTTTTCAGGTTTTGAACTTTGTTTTGCTTTGATATTGAGATGATTTTTTTTTGATTTTAGGTTTGAGAAAAGCCTGATTCTTTTACTCAAGCCTTTTATTCATAATTTTAGATTTGAAAATTTTTCATAATGCCACTTTTTATTTTCTACTAACACTTGTTAATGTCTATCTTATTTATCAAAACATTTGTCAAAACCATTAAATTTGCATTTAAGTCCTTTATCTTAATTAATTTAAAAATTGTGTTTTAACCCTTTATGCTATTATAACTTATGTAATTAACATTCCATAATATATTAATTTAAATTTGTAATTTCTTTGAACTTTTAAATTTAATTTGAAAAGTTTCAAAAGAAATAGATTATTCTTAATATTAATATTACAAAGATATATGGATAAATAAATATTTGGTAGTTTAAGCTTTATATAAATAATAATAATAAATAAAAAAATATAAAAAAAACAAGAATTTGTATTAAACCATAAAATAAAATATATGTGATAAATTAAATGTTGATAGTTAAACTTCAAATAGAAAAAAAATTCAAGATTTAAGATTGTAATAAAATCACATGGTTATAAGATAACATATGAAACACATACAAGCTTGCATGTAAATTTGTAAACCAGGAAACAACAAAACAAAGACATACGAAAAAAAAACCTACAAAATAAAACAAAAAAATTTGTACTTACAAACATCAAATAAGATTATCCGTTAACTTAGATGGGAACAATAGCATTTAATGCTTTCTTCTTAGCATAAATTTAGAGTCAATTCAAATGTAACAAGATCATTTCTGCCGAAACTAAATTTGGCTTAGTCAACAAGAAAAAAAATCTAATCAAAAGAAAACATTTATACTAGTTATAACCTACCTATACAAAACTGCCTCCTATATATATACCCACTCATATTCATTCCATTTCGTTCAAATAAGCCTTAGCATGCCTGAAAGAAAATAAAAGAAAACATCATTATTTTACAAATTCAAGATCATTCAACTAAATAAAATAGAATTTTTTTTAAAGTAGATCATACGCAGGTTTTCAAACACAAGGAAAAGCAGCTCTCTGTTCATCAACATTCGTAAGTGTGTAAACTTATTTTTTTTTAAATTGAAGTCTATGTATTTAGTTTACAAAATCTTGCTTTGCTGCATATTGAAGAAAATTTGTTCTATATTTTTTTTTTGTGTTACTGGAAACCCGTGCATAGTTGTTCTTCAATATTTTGTTTCAGAGCAAAGTGAATTAGAAAAAAATTCAAATAAACTTCATACAAACCTTTTTAACTTAGGATTTTTTAACAAAATAAACTTGTTTAAACTTGAATCACAACTAAAATTTTCTTTATGCTTGATCATGAAGAGTTAACCTTGTAACTAAAATTTTACAGTAAAAACAAATTTTTATGATAAATTCAAGTATTTTAAAACATTGAGTTGATTATATAATTTGAATGAACATACAAAGACATGATTTTTAAAATTAATATGATGATTTTTACTTGTAAGAGCAGTTCACGGTTGAACAAATTTTGTTCGTTTTCCATTTTTTGATGATCGATTAGATATTGGTTGATGAAAATTGGTTTGAAGTTATGTATTGATCCACGATCTCAGGAAAATTGTCGAAATAATTTTCTATTGCATAAATTGAGAAGTCGAGTTCGATTTAGGGTTACAACTCGAGTTATGAACGTGCTTAGTGGAAAGAAGATTTCATCACCTTGGAGGCATCGAGTTGCACGAGATTGAGGGGGATGGTAGTGCAGGTGGGTGACGTGCTGTGGCTGGAGTGGAAGCTCTTCCGGTGGTCTGAGACGTGGTGGCGAGGCTATTTAGTTTGTGGGTGCTCGAGTTACAGCGTCAAGCGAAATACTCATTTTAGATTTCGAGTTTTCTGTGTTGAGTTGAAGTTCGATTTCGAGTATAGGGGATGTTCGTGATTTTCTGAAGACCGTGACGTTCGCCAGAACGACGGCGCGATTATGTGCACGTGCACGGCGTCGATCTCGTGTCAGCAAGTTGGGTTGGGAATAGACTCGAAGGAATGCTCGAATGGAAGACATTTTGGCTCGGGTTCTCTCGCGTTCGAGTGGGGTTGTTTCAGCAGTTGATTAAGTTTAAAAACTTAAGCTAGAGGAAAAAAAGGAGAAGAAGAAGAGAGTACGGGGGGAGAGAAGATGTCTCGGGGAAGCTGGTGTGAAACCCGAGCGAATACTCGAGTGAAAACTGGGAAGGCTCAGGTTTTGTTTAAAAATTGGTTAAGCCCAATAAATTTCAAGTTTCCAATGTTAAGTAAATTTTAGTAGTTATGGAATAATTAGTGTTGACTAATTTAAGTTAAGAACTTATCACAAGTTTAAAATTAACTAAGTGGATACTTAACAATGTTTTAAAATTTAATTAATACTTTAGCTAAATAATTAAATTTAAGTTAAGTACTAAAGTTAATTAGCACTAAAACTTTTTATGACTGTAATAAATTGATTTTCAAAGTATAAAGAGGATTTTCTAAATGATAATTAAGGTAAATAATTACTATTAATTAATTATTTTGAAAAATAATCAAGAATGATTTATAATAGTAAATTCAAATTGGTTAATTAATGATTAAGTATCAAATTAATTTGTAAATTAAGAATTGTCAAAAAAATAAATTAAGTTGATTAATAGTTAATTAGATTAATTAAGGAATAATTAATTAATAAAGTTGATTAAGATTTAAATTAATTTATCCAAAATTAATCATTGATTTAAAATAATCAATAAAAATAATTATGTGGTTAATCTATTAAATCACACTCACATTGATTGAAAATAATTAACCATTGTTGCGCACTGGATTGTTATTTCTGTTGTGGTCGTAATACCGTGTGATGGGAATTGCTCTGTGTTGAACTGTGATTTTTGATTTGTCTCTGTATTGATGTGAAAACCCTGTTGCTTGTAAAACGGCGTTTAAACTTTGATGCGACAGGGAGTCGGATTCCAGTTAGTTATCCGAAACCCACATCGAACCCTGAATGTGAATCTTTGTGATTGATAAGGCCACGTGTTTCAAAAGTACACGTTCACTATTCGGTTTAGCTGGGAGAGGACCTTTGTGTCATATAACCCATTCTGAATAGTGATACGTCGAAATGGATAGCATTTGAAGATCGGTGTGAAGACCGGGTGTCTTCGAAAACGATAGGATAAGCTATCGATTATCTCTGCATCGAGTAGCTACGGTACAGAGATTCCCTAAGTGATGGGAAGTTCGATGGTGATTGTGGATACCCGAATTTGCAAGGGCTTCTTCCCTTATTGGGCGAAGTGCCTTCGGTTCTGTTCGAACCCGGGACAGACTTGTATAGTCGTATGTCTAACACTACACTTTAAGGTATAAAGCATATTTCTTTCAAATATGTATCTGTTGGTGGCAGAGAATTAATTCTCTTAGCTTAACACCCTTCTCTGAGACGTACGAGCTCAGAGGTTATGTAATTAAAGATTGTCAGTGATGTACTCCCAATTTGTAGTATGACATGCTAAGTGCTACTGTGTGTTGATGATCATTTGTTGATCATTTATGATCAAAGCATGGCTTTCGTGTAAAGCGTAGCTTTGTGGACTAGACCTTGTCGGACCTCACAACCCAGAAATGGTCGAAACAGGAAAGATGCTGCAAGGTTATGAGTGTCGCGCCCTTTAGGGTATGTCATTTCCTTCTGGAAAAAGGTGATGTCATGGTATGGAGCCCACATATTTACCTATGTATCTTCTCCAATCTCATTTACTGTGTGGTTGTTGCTTTGTGATAGAGGGCCCTCAGATAAAGGTCCCAAAGGACCGGGGAGTGGCATATTCGTGTAGTAGTTACCTAGTTGCAGAGGTAACCTAGCCTTGTGTTAGCAGAGAGCTGGTTAATTTCTCGGGACGTCCCGCCAGAGGCGTACCCATGTGGCAGTAGGAAGTTCCTTAGCCTGACCATTTGTTGGAAATCCAATTCCCAATACGAACCCAGTACGGTTTTAGTTGTATAACCTGTCATTTACTTATGGTGGCGCCCCACTGTTTAGATGGTAGCTATATTAGGCATAGTTCGGAATGTTTATGCTGGCTAAGATTAATATTATACTTTCAAAATGTTTTCTAACTACACACTAGTAGTAATATCAAAGAAGTTTTCTCGTTTCAAACATATTTGACTATCATAAGAAGAAATCTCCTCTAATTCTGCGATTGCATTGTGTGTGTGGCGGGAGGTCTTATGGTAGTTTCATTTTCCAAAAGCATAACGAAGTTTCTTTATAAATCTTGTTTTACTTAAAAGAAACTACTTTTATTTACTCATACCAATCCCATGACTAACCCGGAGTTTATTGTTTCTTTTCTAAACTCTAGGTGTCCATAACTTCCACACGGGCAGCCTAGTAGCAGGTTTCTGTGTTCTGGTGTTAGCAATATTTTGGAGCTTTTTCTTTGGAGATATTTTAGAAGCTTTTGGGATATCAGGTGCTTAGTTTTTGGGAGTTCGCTATCGCTCCATTCTATCTAAGACTTTTGGATATATGATCTCTTGTTGTACTATTATGTTTATTTGGAGTTGTGATATATGTATAAAAATACTCTGATGTAGTAATGGATATTATGTCGATGTTATATCTGTGATGTGATGCATGATATTCATTCTGTTTTCACTGTTTTATATTCATCTGATGTTGTTATAAGCTCCATTCAACTGGAGTTCGATGTTTGAATCTCTGGCAGTCGAGTGCAAGTGAGGTATTTAGTGTCAATTTTCAAACATTGGATTTCGGATCGTGACAAAGTGGTATCAGAGCTGAAAGTTGAGTAAGAACTTTAGCTACGGAGTATAACACATTAGATGGCTCATTAGAGATAGGGTGAAGTATACCCTAGAATGAGAATAACTAAGACCGAAACTCAAAATTTTCTTAGTCTATTTTCTTTTACTGCTGATATTCCTTAAGTTATCTCGTCCGTATATCTAAATCAATTTTTTTACTAATTATAGATAGTAATAATGAGCGGACGAAGAAGAAGAGCTAAGGGTCAAGGAAATTCCACAGCACCTAGTCAAGTTCTCCCAACAGCAGTAGTGGCAACACCTATTCAGTAGCAGCCGAATCTGGCTGATTTATATAAGAATTTCTCAAGGCTTGGTGGTAAGCCGTTCACCGGCAAGGAGTCAATTATTGAAGCTCAAGCATGGATTAGATCATGTGAGAAAATCCTTAGAGGGCTAAAGCTGCAAGACGATCAGAAGCGACTCATAGCTTCTTGGCAACTTCAAGATGAAGCCTTAGCCTGGTGGGAGTAAGTCACTGTAGATAAGCCAGAAGATGAGTTTACTTGGGAGAAATTCAAAGAAGTATTTGAGAAGCGTTATCTGCCATCATCTGGAATTTCTTGAATGTACCAGGAATTTATGGACTTAAAGCAGGGGAGCTTGTCATTCGAGCAGTATCTAAACAAATTCAATGAATTTTCTCGTTTTGGTCCCGAATTGGTGAATACACCTTGAAGAAGAACGAAAGATTTATTCGTGGGATGAATAAGAAATTCCACGAAAGAATAACTGGCCACGTCAAAGAATCCTTTTCAGATTTAGTTGATATGGGATACAGATATGCTACGCTTAATATGCAAGAAGCCCCAGTGGAGAAAGGAAATTCGGGCAATCAAAATTGGAAGAAGAGGAAATTTGGAGGCAAGAAACCATGGCAGGTTAAGGAGAAAAAGAAGAGCATTCAGGGAAGCACAGTAGAGAATGTCACTTGCTATAATTTCTTGGAGAAGGGCCATTATTCGAGAAGATGTACGAAGCATAAGAGACAAGTCTATCAACCTGTACAAGCGAAGCCCAGGAAATGTTACTATTGTTTGAAAGTGGGACATTAAGTTAAAGACTGCCCAGTCATAAAGCAAGCTCAAACAGCAAAGGTGTACGCAGTCAAAGACCAACCTGCATCTTCCAAAGCAGAAAAAGGGAAAGGATTTCTGGAAGGTAATCTCATTATTTATGATAGCATTGTTAGAGTTCTATTTGACACGGGCTCTGCACATAGTTTTATCTCTCAGCAAGCTATAAATGAATTGAATCTTGAACCTAATTTTGTTGATGAGCCTATATGCGTAAAGAATCCAGTTGGAGGTCCCGCGAATCTTTGTCTTCGATGTAGAGACGTTCCTATCTCATATTCTTGTTATCAATTCCCTATTGGTCTCTTTGTTCTTGATTTTAACGACTTTGACATCTTACTCGAAATGGATTGGCTACCTAAATACGAAGCCAAATTGGATTGTACCAATCGATTGATTTCAATCAAAGCCGGATTTGGAGATTTCATCGAAATTCCTTATGAGGACCCTAGTCCAAAAAGAGAAGGGTTGATGTATAATTTGGGTTATCCCGAACCCAGTTTGGAGTCTATACCAAATGTTAGAGACTTTTCGGATGTGCTCGGAGAAGTGAAATCTTTACCTCCACATCGAGAAATAGAATTCAAAATCGACCTTGTACCCAATGCTCATCCTGTCGTTCATGCAAGTCGGGATGGCACCGAGGAAAAACGTTGAATTAGTTCAGCAAACCGATGATCTACTAGCAAAAGGGTTAATTCGTCCTAGTGTTTCTGAATGGGGTTCAGCAGTCGTATTTGTTTCCAAATCAGACGGATCTTTGAGATTGTGTGTAGATTACCGCGATCTCAATAAGCTGACTCTCAAGAATAAATTTCCTCTACCCAGAATTGATGATCTATTTGATCAATTGAACGATGCTCGTTTCTTTTCGAAGATGGATCTAGCCCAAGGGTTCCATCAACTACGAATCGCCGAAGATTGTATTCATTTGACCGCTTTCAGGGGTCCTAATATATTCTACGAATGGTTAGTCATGCCTTTCGAGCTAAAGAATGGTCCAGCATACTTCGTAGATCTTATGACTCGTGTGTTCCGGGAAGTATTGAATAAATTTGTGATCGTGTTTATTGATGATATATTAATCTATTCCAAGACCAAAGAAGAGCAAGCCGAGCACCTTAGAATATTTTTGGAGATATCAAGGAGAAATATTCTATTTGCAAAATTTTCCAAATTCCACTTATGGGTCAAAGAAGTTCAATTTATCGGCCATATTGTTAATGAAGAAGGAATTGCTGTTGATCCTAGCAAAATTTCTGCTATTTTGGATTGGAGAAAACCCACTACCCCAAAAGAGGTTCAAAGCTTTTTGGGTTTAGCAAGTTATTATCAGAAGTTTGTTTAGGATTTTTCTAAGATAGCTAGTCCATTGACTAAGCTAACAATGAAGGATGTAAAATTCAATTGGACTCCGAAATGTGACGAAGCTTTTCAGGAGTTGAAGAAGAGCTTAACCACCGCTCCTGTTCTCGCTATTATCAACGGGAATCGGGGATTATCTGTTCATAACGACGCTTGCGGTGATGGTCTGGGTGTCGTATTAATGCACAATGGGAAGGTAATTGCCTACGCGGGTAGACAATTACGTCCTCATGAAAGAAATTATCGAACCCATGATTTGGAACTTTTAGTTGTTATCTTCGCTTTGAAAATATGGCGACATTATCTTTTGGGTAAGAATCTTTTCAGATTTCTTAACAATTTACGACTTTAACTTAACCTAATAAATATACCTAATGAACTCTCTTTCTCTAGGTGAAAAAATTGAATTATTCACTGACCACAAATCCTTGAAATATCTCTTCACGCAGAAAGATCTGAATCTGCGACAACAAAGTTGGTTGGAATTTCTGGCATCTTATGACCTAGATATTTTGTATAAACCCGGAAAAGCCAATGTAGTTGCCGACGCCTTGAGTAGAAAGCATGCTATTCTTGCTCATCTTGTTATCGCTCCTACTCTTCTCAAAAGGATTGCGAGACAGTAGAAAGAAGATGAGTTTCTTCGGGGAATTTATAGAAGAATATGCCAAGGAGAAGACACTAGTTTTGAGATGGATAATAGAGGAGTTATAAGATTAAAAGGCAGGATTTGTCTTCCAGACTTCCCCGATCTGAAACGTGAAGTTTTGGATGAATGTCACAAATCTAAATTCAGCATCCATCCAGGAATTAAAAAATGTATCGTGATATCAAAAGAACATTCTGGTAGAAGATGATGAAAAGCGACATATCTATATATTTGAGTCGCTATGGTACTTTCCAACAAATCAAAAGTGATCAAAAGAAAATGGCGGGTCTACTTAAGCCTTTAGAGGCACCCAAGTGGAATTGGGACCAAGTATCGATGGAATTCATCGACGGTTTGCCTCGTACTCGAAAAGGCAATGAAGCAATTTGGGTTATTGTGGACCGTTTAACTAAGATAGCCCACTTTTTGCCAGTGAAATCTACCCGCACGGCTGCAAGTTTAGCCGAGTTATATGTGAAAGAAATTATTCGTCTCCTTGGTATTCCTAGCAGCATAGTGAGTGATCGTGGCCCAATCTTCACTAGTAGATTTTGGAAGGCATTTCAAGATACATTGGGAACAAAACTGAATTTTAGCACTCCTTATCACCAACAATCTGATGGGCAGACTAAGAGGATTAACCAAATCTTAGAAGACCTATTGCGTGCTTGTATACTTGATTTTGGTGGTTCTTGGGAGGACCATTTACATCTGGTCGAGTTCTCTTATAACAACAGCTATCAGGCTAGTATAGAGATGCCTCCTTTTGAATCTTTATATGGTCTTCCGTGTCGATCACCGGCATGTTGGATTGAGGTTGGTGATAGACTCGTTCTTGGACAAGATATGATTAAAGAGGCCGCAGAAAAAGTTGATTTTATACGGAAGAAATTGTGGACAGCTCAGAGTCGTCAAAAAAGTTATTATGATCGCAGAAGAAGGGATTTGGAATTCCAGATTGGAGACTATGTCTTTCTTAAAGTATATCCAATGCGAGGAGTATTAAGGTTTGGGAAGACTGGTAAGCTGGAACCGCATTATATTGGTCCTTTTCCTATTCTGAAAAGGATCGGTCCTTTAGCCTATCGATTGCAGTTGCCTAGCTGGTTGTCTGGCGTGCATGATGTGTTCCACATTTCTAATCTTCGAAAGTATGTGCACGATCCAGATAGTATTATTGAAGAAGCTTCTCGGTAAGATCTCGAAATCACTCCCAATTTAACAGTTAGAAGAGAACCGATTAAGATTGTAGATCGTGATGAGAAGCGATTGAGAAACAAAGTTGTGAAACTGGTTAAAGTTCAGTGGAGTGGCGATCCAAAGGACTGCATTTGGAAAACCGAAGATAATATGTAGAAATCATATCCCAATTGCAGAGTGGATATCTTGGCTTAAACTGGTAAGCCATTTCCTTATTTTTTTCTGAATTCGTATATTCTTTGTTTGCTTTTCTCTCTCTTTCAAACTTCGAGGACGAAATTTTCTTAAGGGGGAATATTTGTAACATTCCAGAATTTGTTAATTTAAATTTGATAATTTCTTTAAACTTTTGAATTTAATTTGAAAAGTTTCAAAAGAAATAGATTATTATTAATACTAATATTAATTTTACAAAGATATATGGATAAATACATATTTGGTAGTTTAAGCTTTATATAAATAATAATAATAAAGAAAAAATATATAACAAACAAGAATTTGTATTAAACCATAAAATAAAATATATGTGATAAATTAAATGTAGATAGTTAAACTTCAAATAGAAAAAAAATTCAAGATTTAAGATTGTAATAAAATCACACGGTTATAAGATAACATATGAAACACATACAAGCTTGCATGTAAATTTGTAAACCAGGAAACAAAAAAACAAAGATATATGCAAAAAAAATCTACAAAATAAAACAAAAAAATTGTACTTACAAGCATCAAATAAGATTATCTGTTAACTTAGATGGGAACAATAACATTGAATGTTTTCTTCTTAGCACAAATTTAGAGTCAATTCAAATGTAACAAGATAATTTCAGCCGAATTAAATTTGCCTTAGTCAACAAGAAAAAAAATCTAATCAAAAGAAAAAAATTACACCAGTTATAACCTACCTGTACAAAACTGCCTCCTATATATATATATATATATATATATATATATATATATATAATATATACATATATATACACACACACACACCCACTCATATTCATTCCATTTCGTTTCAAACAAGCTTTAGCATGCCTGAAAGGAAATAATGCAAACATCATTATTTTACAAATTCAAGATCATTCAACTAAATAAAACAGAAATTTTTTAGAGCAGATCATCTGTAGGTTTTCAAGCACAAGGAAAAGCAGCTCTCTGTTCATCAACATTTCTAAGTGAGTAAACCTATTTTTTTAAATGGAAATCTAAGTATTTATTTTACAAAATCTTGCTTTGCTGCATATTGAGGAAAATTTGTTCTGTATGTTTTTTTTGTGTTACTGGAAACCCTTACATAGTTGTTCTTCAATATTTTGTTTCAGAGCAAAGTGAATTAGAAAAAAAATTCAGATAAACTTCACACAAACCTTTTTAGCTTAGGATTTTTTAACAAAATAAACTTGTTTAAACTTGAATCAAAGCTAAAATTTGTTTTATGCTTGATCATGAAGAGTTAACCCTGTAACCGAAATTTTACAGTAAAAACAAATTTTTATGATAAACTCAAGTATTTTAAAATATTGAGTTGATTATATAATTTGAATGAACATACAAAGTCATGATTTTTAAAATTAATATGATGATTTTTACTTGAATATTCTAAGAGCAGTTCAAGATTGAAATTTTTTTGTTCCTTTTCCATTTTTGGTGATCGATTAGATATTGGTTAATGAAAATTGGTTTGAAGTTAGTGTGTTGATCCACGATCTCAGGAAAATTGTCGAAAAAATTTTCTATTGCATAAATTGAGAAGTCGAGTTTGATTTAGGGTTACAGCACGAGTGATGAACGTGCACAGTGGAAAGATGATTTCATCACCTCGGAGGCATCGAGTTGCACGAGATTGAGGGGGATGGTAGTGCAGGGTGGTGACGTGCTGTGGCCGAAGTGGAAGCTCTTCCGGTGATCTGAGACGTGGTGGCGAGGCGATTTAGTTTGGGTGTGCTCGAGTTACAGTGTCGAGCGAAATACTCATTTTCGATTTCGAGTTTTCTGTGTTGAGTTGAAGTTCCATTTCGAGTATAGGGGATGTTCATGACTTGCTGAAGCCCATGATGTTCGCTAGAACGGCGGTGCGACCATGTGCACGTGCACGACATTGATCTCGTGTCAGGAAGTTGGGTTGGGAAGAGACTCGAAGGAACGCTCGAGTGGAAGACATTTTGGCTCGGGTTCTCTCGCATTCGAGTGGGGTTGTTTCAGCAGTTATTAAGTTTAAAAACTTAAGCTAGAGAAAAGAAGGAAAAAAGGAAAAGAAGCAGAGAGTACGGGAGGGGGGAAGAAGATGTCTCGAGGAAGCTGGTGTGAAACTCGAGCGAATACTCGAGCGAAAACTGGGAAGACTCGGGTTTTGTTTAAAAATGGGTTAAACACAATAAATTTCAAGTTTCCACTTTTAAGTAAATTTTAGTAGTTATGGGATTAGTGTTGACTAATTTAAGTTAAGAACTTATAACAAGTTTTAAATTAACTAAGTGGATACTTAACAATGTTTTAAAATTTAATTAATAGTTTAGCTAAATAATTTAATTTAAGTGTTAAATTTAAATAACAATAAAACTTTTTATAACTGTAATAAATTGATTTTTAAAGGATAAAGAGGATTTTCTAAATGATAATTAAGGTAAATAATTACTATTAATTAATTGTTTTGAAAAATAATCAAAAAAGATTTATAATAGAAATTTCAAATTGGTTAATTAATGATTAAGTATCTAATTAATTTGTAAATTAAGAATTGTCAATAGAATAAATTAAGTTGATTAACAATTAATTAAATTAATTAGTTAAGGAATAATTAATTAATAAAGTTGATTAAGATTTAAATTAATTTATCCAAAATTAATCATTGATTTAAAATAATCAACAAAAATAATTATGTGGTTAATCTATTAAATCACACTCACATTGATTGAAAATAATTAACCATTGTTGCGCACTCGATTGTTATTTCTGTTATGGTCGTAATACCGTGTGATGGGAATTGCTCTGTGCTGAACTGTGATTTGTCTCTGTATTGATGTGAAAACCCTGTTGCCTGTAAAACGGCGTTTAAACTTCGATGCGACAGGGAGTCGGATTCCAGTTAGTTATCCGAAACCCACATCGAACCCTGAATGTGAATCTTTGTGATCGATATGTCCACGTGTTTCAAAAGTAAACGTTCACTATTCGGTTTAGCCGGGAGAGGACCTTGTGCCATATTACCTATTCCGAATAGTGATACGTCGAAATGGATAGCATTTGAAGACCGGTGTGAAGACCGGGTGTCTTCGAAAACGATAGGATAAGCTATCGATTGTCTCTGCATCGAGTAGCTACGGTACAGAGATTCCCTAAGTGATGGGAAGTTCGATGGTGATTGTGGATACCCAGATTTGCAAGGGCTTCTTCCCTTATTGGGCGAAGTGCCTTCGGTTCTGTTCGAACCCGGGACAGACTTGTATAGTCGTATGTCTGACACTAAACTTTGAGGTATAAAGCATATTTCTTTCAAATACGTATCTATTGGTGGCAGAGAATTAATTCTCTTAGCTTAACACCCTTTCTGAGACGTACGAGCTCAGAGGTTATGTAATTGAAGGTTGTCAGCGATGTACTCCCAGTTTGGTAGTGTGGCATGCTAAGTGCTGTTTTATGTTGATGATCATTTGTGATCAAAGCATAGCTTTCGTGTAAAGTGTAGCTTTGTGGACGAGACCTCATCGGACCTCACAACCCGGAAATGGTCAAAACAGGAAAGATGCGGTAAGGCTATGAGGGTCGCGCCCTTTAGGGTATGTCATTTCCTTCTGGAAAAAGGTGATGTCATGGTACGGAGCCAAGATATTTACCTATGTGGTTGTTCCAATCTCATTTACTGTGTGGTTGTTTCTTTTTGATAGAGGGCCCTCGGATAAAGGTCCCAAAGGACCGGAGAGTGGCATATTCGTGTAGTAGTTACCTAGTTACAGAGGTAACCCGGCCTTGTGTTGGCAGAGAGCTGGTTAAGTTCTCGAGACGTCCCGCCAGAGGCGTACCCATGTGGCAGTAGGAAGTTCCTTAGCCTGACCATTTGTTGGAAATCCAATTCCCAATACGAACCCAGTATAGTTTTAGTTGTATAACCTGCCATTTACTTATGGTGGCGCCCCACTGTTTAGATGGTAGCTATAGTAGGCATAGTTCGGAATGTCTATGCTGGCTAAGATTAATATTATACTTTCAAAATGTTTTCTACACTATGCACTAGTAACAATATCAAAGAAGTTTTCTCCTATCAAGCATGTTTGACTATCATAAGAAGAAATCTCCTCCAATTCTGCGATTGCATTGTGTGTGTGGTGGGTGGTCTTATGGTAATTTCATTTTCCAAAAGCATAACGAATTTTCTTTATAAACCTTGTTTTACTTAAAAGCAACTATTTTTGTTTACTCATACCAGTCCCATGACCGACCCGGAGTTTATTGTTTCTTTTCTAAACTCTGGGTGCCCATAATTTACACACGGGCAGCCTAGTGGCAGGTTTTCGTGTTTTGGTGTTAGCGGTATTTTGGAGCTTTTGCTTTGGAGATATTTTAGAAGCTTTTGGGATCTCTGGTGCTTAGTTTTTGGGAGTTCTCTATCGCTCCATTCTTTCAAATACTTTTGGATATATGATCTCTTATTGTACTATTATGTTTATTTGGAATTGTGATATATGTATAAAAATACTCTGATGTAGTAATGGATATTATGTCGATGTTATATCTGTGATGTGATGCATGATATTCATTTTGTTTCTGCTGTTTTATATTCATCTGATGTTGTTATAAGATCCATCTGACAGGAGTTCGATGTTTGAATCCCTGGCAGTCGAATACAAGTGAGGTATTTCGTGTCAATTTTCGAACATTGGATTTCGGATCGTGACATGTAATATATTTTAAACAATACAAATAATATTTTAAATATTACTTTATATCGTATTTCCTATTTAAATAAATACATTTTCTTTATTAATTATTATATAATCTTTTAAAGAAAAAATGGTTTTGAAATTTAATTACACATGAATAAATATATTAAAATTTTATTCTTAATTAGCCTTTGAAAAATTTATTATATCAAATTCAAAATATCATTTTCAAATCAAAAAGCATATTTAATATAATTAAAAACAAATTCTTATTAACTTAAAAATAAAATTTTAAATCTAGTTTATTTCCAATATATTTATTTTTGAGTTTTCAAATTCAAATTTCAATTAAAAATCAATATATATATGTATACAACTAATATTTTATTTTATTTTGGAAAAATCAATTTAATTCACAATTTAATTATCAAAAATTAAATTAATTATCAATATAAATTTGATTTAAAAATCGAGATCGTTACAGATTCCGACCCATAAGAAAAATTCATCCTCGAAATTTGCCAGGGAGACAACCAAGAACAGATGAAAGATAGAGAAATATCTTTTCAGATCAAATTGAATATCTATTCTGCATTTGGCTTACCAAATCAAAATATCAATAATAGATACGAGAATGAACTCATTCCATATCTCACAAGATACTCGGGTCCTCATATCTACGATATATGCAAGGGAATTGATTAGTTTGTAGGAATAACTAACCGTTCGTAGAATATATCGAAACCCAATGAAACAGACAAAAATAAGTTCGATTACGATCTCAGATTCAAGATTTAACTTATTTACAATTTGCTGAGAAATAAAACTATGTGTAGCTCCCGTGTCGAACAAAATTCAAACAATTTTATTGTAAATGAGAAGGTTACCTCCTAAAATTCCTTTTCCTTTATCAGCCTTTGAGGTTAAAGGATCATATTTGATTGCATACACCTCAGCTACTTATGCTTGCTTCATTGTTGGGGAATCCTTGATCCTATGTCCTGGCTTGTGGCAGTAATAGCATTCCCTAGATTCCTACCCTGGCTTCATAAATTTCGCACTCTCTCCTTGCTTCCTGGGGTTCTTGCAACTGTTCGAGTAATGGCCTTTCTCCAAGCAATTGAAACAAATAACATCTTTCATTTTGTTATCCTATTATTCTTCTTTTCTTTACCTTGCTACTGTTTCTTTTTGCCGAACTTCCTTTTCTTCCTATTTGGATTTCTTGCATTTCTCTTCTCATCTAAATTTTTTTGTTTATCTAGAGTGGCATATCGATAACACATATCTATCAGGTCAGAAAAAGATTCTTCAATGTGAGCAGTCATTCTTCCGTGGAATTTCTTATTCATCCCTCC
Source organism: Allium cepa (assembly GCA_030765085.1). Taxonomy (NCBI): domain Eukaryota; kingdom Viridiplantae; phylum Streptophyta; class Magnoliopsida; order Asparagales; family Amaryllidaceae; genus Allium; species Allium cepa. The sequence goes on along the minus strand of CM060942.1, from coordinate 374,772,786 downwards.
AATGAATCTTTCATTCTTCTTTAAATGTGTATTCACCAACTCCAGAACAAACCGAGATAATTCCTTGAATTTGTTAAAGTATTCCTCAAACGATAAACTTCCCTGCTTCAAATCTGTAAACTCCTGGTACATTTTGGAGATACCAGCAGACAACATATTTCGCTGCTCGAACACTTCCTTAAAACGACTCCAAGTAAACTCATCCGCCGGCTCATCCAATGTAACTGTTTCCCACCATGCTAAATCCTCTTCTTTGAGTTGCCACGAAGCTATCAATCGCATCTGATCATCTTCCAATTTTAGTCCTTTGAACATCCTTTCGCACGATCAAATCCAGGCTTGTGCTTCGATAATGGTTTCCTTGCCTGTGAATGGCTTTCCACCAAGTCTGGAAAAACTTCGATATAAATCAGCCAGATTCGGCTGAGGTTGAGTGGGAATAGCTGTTTCCGTTGTTGCAGGGCCTTGACTAGTTGAAGTTGTATTTCCCCGTCCCCTACCTCATTCTCTTCTTCCATTCATTCTTACTATCTATAAATAGTAAGAAAACTGATTTCAGCATTCAGACGAGATATCTTAGGGAATAACAACAGTTAAAGAAAATAGACTGAGTAATTTGGGTTTTCGGTTTCACGGGTTGTACTCATTCTACGATATACTTCACCTTGTCTCTAATGAGCCATCTAATGTGTTACACTCCGTAGCTAAAGTTCTTACTCAACCTTTAGCTCTGATACCACTTGTGACAAACCGAACTCGGTGCCCGACAAAATCCGTATCGTCGGAGCTTATAACAACATTAGATGATAAACAACACGGCGGAAACAAAGGATGATTACATTGATATACAAAATAGATACAATTGAAGTTGCATCGTTTGATAACAAAAACCCAACACCATCAGAGAATATATACAACACAACACCATAGCGAAAAAATATATCAACATTAGCAAAGTTTTCAAGAGAATCCAATACTGCAACTTTGCTAAGGTCTTCCAAAACTTCCAAAGACCTTCAAATCCAAAAGGCTTCAAAAGATCTCCTAACCAAAAGCTCCAAAAACTTCAAAGACTTCCAAAAGCTTCCAAAACCATTAACTTCTTGATCCAGATTCTACCAAGCTTCAAAATTTATGGCTAACCTGACTCTAGACTGCCCGTGTGGAAAATTGTGGGCACCCAGAGTTTAGAAAGGGAACAATAAACTCCAGGTCAGTCATGGGACTAGTGTGAGCAAAAGAAAACAGTTTTAAACAAACAAACAACAAAAGAATTTAAGATTGAAATCCGCAATGCTTTTTGGAAAATGAAACTACCATAAGGCCTCCCGGCACACACACAATGCAATCGCACACTTGGAGGAGATTTCTCCTTGTGATAGTCAAACATGCTTGATACGCAATCCATTTTGTAAATATTATAATTAGTGCATAGTGCAGTATAGAAAGTATAATATTAATCTTAGCCAACATAGGTACCATTATATTATGCCTGCTATAGCTACCATCTGAGGTGGCAGGTTATACAACAGCAATGGTAAAGGGCGCATATTGGTGATTGGATTACCAACAAATGGTCAGGCTAAGGAACTTTCTATTACCACATGGGTACGCCTCTGGAGGGACCCCTCGAGAACTTTCTTAGCTCTCTGCCAACACTAGGCCGGGTTACTCTGCCCGGAAGTAACACCTACAAGTAGGCCATCCCCGGTCGTTAGCGACCTTTATTCGGGGATCCTCAACCACAAAGCAACCACAAAGTAATAAATTTGCAGCGTCCACATGAGTTAGGTATCTGGGCTCCATACTATGATACAACCCTTTTCTTGAAGAAATGGACATACCCTAAGGGCGCGACCCCAAATAACCTTGCGGCATCTTTCCTGTTTCGGCCACTTTCGGGTTGTGAGGTCCTGATGCATTCTCGTCCACAAAGCTACGCTATTCACAAAAGCCATGCTTCGATCAACAAATGATCAGTAGCACTTCGTATGCCATATTACCAAATTGGGAATGTATCACTAGTAACCATCAACTACGTAACCTCTGAGCTCGTACGTTGCAGAGAAGGGTGTTAAGCTAAGAGAATAAATTCTTCACCACCAAACAGAAATGTATTTGATAGAAACCAGCATTACATCTCAAAGTGTAATGTCAAACACACATCCATACGAGTCTGTTATGGGTTCGAATAGAATCGAAGGCAGTTCACAAAGAAGCCCTTGCAATCTGGGTATTCACAATCCCAATCAGACTACCCATCACAAATGGAGATCTCTATACCGTAGCTACTCAGTGTAGAGTCATTCGACGGGTAATACTTTCGTTCTCGAAAGTACCCTGTCTTCACCATCGGTCTTCAAATGCTATGCATATCGTCGTATCATTATTCGGAATGTGTTATTTGACACAAGATCCTCTCCCGGCTAAACCGAATAATGAGCGCAATATTTAAAGACATATAGATATTTGGATCTCAGTTAAGTCACAACTTACAACCCAAAAACCTTTCTTCAAATGGTTTAAATAAATAACCATTTCCAAATCTTTAAACAAAAAGATTCACTTCACAAAGTTCACCAATCTTTCACAAAGATTCATTTATAGCTTTTCAAAACAATTTCCCTTTCAAATTGGATTAACTCATCCAATCTTTAAATCAAAGACTCAATTTATAGTTTTCAAAATCATTTCCAAAGGTTCATTTATAACTTGGAAAACCATTTTCATTTTTCAAACCTGAAATCCTTTCAACACAAATTGAAAATTCTTTCTTTATATGAAAGCTATCATTATTCGAAAACAAATAGTTTTCATTTCAGAAAAATTCGATTACATTTGTAAAAGTTAAAGCCCTTAGGTTAAATTCTAATTCCTAAAACTATACTTTTAAAATGGTTTAAATCCCATATAAACACATTTATAACTTGTATAACCTTTTTAAACCATAATTTTCAAACATAGAATTCAATTTCAAATCTTGAATTCAAATTCAAATTAAATTATTTAAATTTCAAAACTTTATCAAGTTATTCAAAATAATTTTTATCTTTAAACTTCTTTTCAAAACTTTTCATATTTAACGCAATTCCATTTTCAAAACCATTTGGATTAAAAATTCAATTTTAAAATCATTTCAAAAATTCGTAACATAACCAATTTCCTCGTGCAATCCATACTTGTGTGTGTAAAGTGTAGTCCACGTATTTTACACAATAGTGCAACAACATCGATCATCACAATCCAAACACAGCAATTATAGATAAGCGGTATAAACCTATAACGCTTATCTTCCTTCACAGATTCATAGATAAATAATATAATTTTATCACAGATAAATAAATTACATTCATCACAGCTTGAATCAAAACAATTCATATCACAAAGCATTACACATCAAGGGTATCAAACAATTCAAATATTCAATAGATTCAAAACACCCATAAGTCAGATTAATTAATCATCTAATTAATTTAAATCAGATAATTACTTATGAACAAATTACTAATCCAGGTTAATTAATCATTAATTTGTTACAAATCATTTAATTAATTACCCTTTAACCATTTGTTAATAAACCTCAATTAATAAATTTATTAATCCTTTAACTATTAATTAATCAACCTTAATTAACAAATTAATTAACCTTTAATCATTAAATAATTAATCTTTAATTATTTAATTATTATTAGTATTTTAATTAATTATCCTTAATAAATAAATTAATTAATTAACCCTTAATTAATTACCATTTAATTAATAAAATTACAACAAGTGATTATCTTCAATCACTTTCATTAAATAAATCATTAGTTAATTAATTACCCTTAAATTAATTAATAATTCACACAAATTAATTATACTTTTTACTTAATTAACTTTAACCATTAATTAATTACTTTTAACTAAGTAATTATTTTTAAGTAATTAATTACCTCTAATTACTTTTATTAATTAATCTTACAATTAATTAATTATCCTTAATTAGGAAATTAATTAAACTTAATCAATCTTTGATTAAGTAATTATTCTTAAAATTTTCTTACATTAAATAATTATCTTTAATAACTTAAATCAAGTAATTAATCTTTTAATCACATAAGACTTCAATCAAATCAAAAGATAATCCCTTTATCTTAAATTAATTGCTTTAAATATCAAAGGTTATTTTTAAATATATTAAAAACACCTTTTAAACTTAAGAAATCTTAAAATAATTTATATTTAAAACCTTTAATTAATACAAAAATAAACAAATATTTTATAAAAGAATTTGTTTAACAAAATTCGTAAAATTTGTTAAAACTTGATTAAACTTTATAGAACTTGTTTAAATTTAAAACTTTAAAACTATTTTATACACAAACACTCAAACCCGGGCCATTGCCTGATTTTCCCGAGCCCTACTTCAGGTTACTCGCCTCTTTCATTCTCTCCGAGTTGTTTCATGCGTTTCTTCGAGTTTGACCCAAGATTTACCTTTCTTCCCCAAACCATTGTCGGAACACATAAACACTAATACGTATTCACGTGCACGGGTGAATTGGCCGTCTTCGATCAACATTACGACTTCCAAAGCATTATTGGTGACCACCCTAATCAACTCGACCACCCAGATTTACAAAATCAACCAATAATCGAATTCGAACAAATTTTCGAAACTACCAGGAAATATCCCGATCAACAACCACCCCACCGACGACACCACCGACCATCAGAGGCCACGCATCCTTGGCCAAATCCTTGCCATAGCCTCTAGCGTCGATTCCACCTACACCGGCCTTGTTCGATTCGACAATGATGATGTTGTTCCCTTGAAAATTGGCTCGATAGAAAACTAATTTTAAACCTATTTCATCGACAATCAGTCGCCATGGTCATCTTAATATCCCCTCAACATTTTTTCTAGGATCATCAACACCTGAGCCACCTTTACTCTCGAACACGATGATCATCATTTCGCCGATGATTAGAATTAGAAAAAATATATAGATATTGATCAACTCAAGATATCTCACATCCTTATATTTAAAAATTATGAAAATGTCTTTTAAAAATCATCATTTCAAAGTTCAAATCTGTCCTGACCTTTAATTTTGAACATATTTTGATTTTTTTACTGTGATTCATCATTTGATAAATAAATAATCAATAAAATACTTGATTTTATTTTTAAACATGATGTTGCACTTATATATTCACTTCTCATTCGATAATAAAAGCCTAAAATTGTTTGGGCTGGTGTAATTTAAATTTTCTAGCAGGTTTTAAAACCTGGAATGTATGCACAGGGGTAAATTTGCCTATTTTCAGACATGCATCAACATATATACAAAGATTTACATCCCAACATATCATATATCAGAGAAGAAAAACAATTCAAGCATTCATCAAAACACATAAAAGATTTGAGGCTAGTTTGCTCACTTGTAGTTTAATAGAGCATAGAATAGGAAGCTTGAAACTGGAAATGATGATTTGGGCTTAACCTTTGAATTTGTTCATGATGTTTGATTCTTGTTCCCAGGCTTGTAAATTGATTTGCAACTTAGATTTGAATCCTGCAGCTTGTTTGCTGTCTAGGTTTTGATTTCAGCTTTTATAATTTCCAGGCTTGAAGAATTTTGAAAACAGATTTTTTGATTTGTTTTTGTTTTGAATGCTTTGGTTTTGATCTCTAGTTTTATTTCAAGTTTGTATTTGTTTGATCCCTGAGGTGATCTTGCTTTTGAACCGTAATACCTTAATCTTTCTACGTTTTGAACTTTCTTTTGTTTTGATATTGGGATGATTTTTTTCTTCTGATTTCAGGTTTGAGAATAGCTTAATTCTTTTACTTGATCCTTTTATTCATAATTTTAAATTTTATGTAAAGACCCGTAAATCCGTACTCCTTGAGTAGACACTAATCTCCATTGATTAACTCAAGATGAACGAAAATACGAACCCTTAGGGGTTTTAAGAAAAAGAAAGATAGAAGAAAGAGAGAAAGAAAAACAGAAAGAAAGGAAAATAGAACAGAACGGAACAACAACAGAATCTCACAATTCGCAATGCTTTTAAAAATGAGACTACCATAAGGCCTCCCGCACACACACACATGCAAACGCAGAATCGGAGGAGATTTCTCCTTATGATAGCCAAAGATGCTTGATACGCATTTAAAATAACATTTGATATTATTACTAGTGCATAGTGTAATAACAAATCATTTCAAAAATAAAGATATAAATCTTAGCCAACATACGACCATTATCGTATGCCTACTATAGCTACCATCCAAACAGTGGTGACCACCATAAGTGAATGGCAGGTTCTACAACCAATACCGTACAAGTTTCGTATTGGGAATTGGATTTCCAACAAATGGTCAGGCCAAGGAACTTCCCATTGCCACATGAGAATGCCTCTGGATGGACATCCCCGAGAACCAAACCGGATCTCTACTAACACAAGGCCGGGTTACCCCTAACTGAGTAACAACTGACCGAATATGCCATCCCCCGGTCCTTTGGGACCTTTTCAACCGAGCGCTCGTAATCAATTCACACAATCATAAAGTGTTTTCAACATGAGTAAGTATCTGGGCTCCATACCATGATACCACCCTTTTCCAGAAGGAAATGTACATATCCTAAAGGGTGCTACCCCTCATAACCTTGCTGCTTCTTTCCTGTTTTGACCATTTCCGGGATGTGAGGCTCGACGAAGTCACGTCCACAAAAACATACTTTATACAAAAGCCATGCTTTGGGTCAACAAATGATCAACACAATGATCACTAAGATAGACGATCAAATAAATGATCCTATCACAATAATCAACACAATGATCATTTCAGCATCACTCAGCATGTCACATTACCAAACTTGGGAATATATCGCTGATAACTTCAACTATATAACCTCTGAGCTCGTACGTTTCAGAGAAGGGTGTTAAGCTAAAAGAATAAATTCTCCGCCACCACAGAAATATATTTGAAAGAAATCGGCTTTATATTTCAAATTGTAATGTCAGGCATACTATCCATACAAGTCTGTTCTGGGCTTGAACAGAACCGAAGGCACTTACAAAGAAGTCCTTGCAATCCGAATAATTTCTAATTACGTTCGGATTTCCCATCATTTATGGAGATCTCTATACCGAGGATCAGCCAGTGCAGAGACAATCAACAAGAAACCCTTACGTTTTCGAAAATATCCGGTCTTCAACACCGGTCTTCGAATGCAATTCATAACGACGTATCACATATTCGGAATGGGTTATACGACCCCATGGTCCTTTCCCGGTTAACCCGAATAGTGAGCGCTTATTTTTAAAAAATAAGTGTGGCATTCAATTTCAAACAATTCACAACAAATACCTATTCAAAGGTAAATATCGATAGTCGGTTATTGATCTATCAATAGATATGCCAACATCACCAGAATCCAAATAATTTTCCAAATTATTTAATTCCAAAAATATCTTTAGAAGATATAACTTTCCATATTTCAAAAATAAATCAATATTTATTTTTAAACCTATTTTCCCAATTCCATTTATAAATTCCATATTGAATTTATACTTCCAAAATATTTATGAATATACGATTTCAAATATTCATTTTCAATTTATCTTCAAAAAGATAAATTCTCTAAACTTTCCATTTCTCATTGGAAAAACAATTTCCATACTTATTTATTTTATAAGTAATCCACAAATTTTATTTATTTTCAACCTTGGAAAATATTCCATATACTCTAATCGAAATTAAGTATATATTTCATTCTTTAAGGAAATCATTCACTTAATCATATTTATTTGGGCCAAAACGAATGTTGCGTAAAACATCGTTACAACAACCCAAAATCACTAGTATAGGGATTCGAAATTAAAATAGATATATAAATCCCAATACTATACAAAACATTTCCTTTCGGAAATTATCTATTATAACAACAGTGTTATAATCTATTATTTCCTTCTATTTCTCGAAAACATCTATTTCAACAATAAATGTTGAAATCTATGATTTCGAATCTCAACATATTTTAGAACATCATTAGATCGTTTTAATTCTATTTAAAACATCATGTTCAAAATAATTCCTTTAACATATTATTCACTATTCAAAACGTGAATATATTACGTTAACAAATTTCATCTTTCTATTCATTTTATTTTAAGGAATTATTCACTGTCTAAACATGAATGTAACTCCATTAACAAATTTCAACAATTTACTTATTAAGATAAGTCTTTGCGGATTTATAAAACAATGTTTATAAATTCTATTTCTATTTATTTTATAACAACTTCCTTTTTTTTTATTCCCTTTATTAACCTATCTCAATTTATATCTTAATGATATACTAAATTTCATATTATAAGTCAAATACTTATAATTTATTTATTTACAAAATCCTTCCTTTAAACTTCATAAATTTTATAAATCTTATAACTTATAAGATTTATTCATTTATCACAAGTCCATTCTTTCTAATAACTTTACAAATTTTATTTTATTTTCCTTTACAAATTTTTTTTTTATAAACTTACTGTTTATAAAAATTCTATTTATAACTTCATCGTTATAATCCTATAAATTTCATTCATTTATGAAATTCATTCACAATCCTTTCTAACACTTATAAAAGCTTGTTTTATAATTCTAATTAATCTATAAATATCAATTTATAAATCTTTTAATATAAAACAATTTATATTATTCTTTTGAAACATCTTCAAAGTCCTTTATAATTTCATCACTTTGATTTATAAAATAATCAAATTTCATAAATCCTATATTTAAACTTTTTATAATAGATTCAAAAATCTTAGTTTAAACTATTTTATAAAATCATCAATCCCATATTTTCAAAAATCAATTTTTAACTATATTTCTCAAAAATATAATTTTTTTTTATAACATTAAAAATTATAACGTTTATTTATTTATAATGGATCAATTCAAAAAATATTTAATAACGTATATTTCCAAAAATCCCTTTAGAAATTAAAATCGTTGTTTTTTTTAAATTTCAAAATTTGGATCCGATGATGCAACACATCAAATAGTCAATCACGATTTTCCAATATCATATATCGATATGATAAACAATCAAACATCACAATATTTAAAATCAATAAATATTTGTGAGGAATCCAGTTGGATCCCTCCAACCTGTTTCCCTGCATCCACAGACATTAGCACAATACCATTCCGTTTCAAGACGGAATATCGCGGTATATGGGATTTTATAAAATATATATCCGCTTACTAACGGCGCATAGGGTCTCATCCGCTAAAAGAAAATGCGGGAAATCAATCAACTGCAATATATACATATGCCAATATATATATATATTGCTATATATATAATATAATACCAATTCCACTTCAAGGTGGAATATCGCGGTATATGTGTGTAATAAATAACCTCCGCTTACTAACGGCGTATAGGGTCTATTCACATCCAATATATATATTACAATCATCATTCAAGCAATCAATCAACACAGTCAATAAATTTTAAATCTAACTATTTAAAATTCAAATAAACAATTCCTTTTTTTTTTTGAGTGAGAAGTTCTCACCTTTGCATTTATTAGCAATCCAATTTCCCTCCTGACTCGATTTTCTTGATTTATACCTAGTATAAATATTTTATACAATTCAATTAATATTCGAATCAATTGAATAAATTAAATTTTCATTTGACAAATTTTAAATTCATCAGTTTTCTCCTTTAAATAGTTTAAATTAACTGATAGTTTTATTTTTAAACCAATTTCTTGTTTAAACAAGTTTATTTACAAATTATTAAATTTCCTTTCTTTTAATAAATTTAATCAACCAGTGGCCTTTATTTTAAATCAATTCCTTTTAGTAAATTAACCTAACATTTAAATTTTATACTAATTTTCTTTTTATATATTTTAAATCAACTAATCTTTCCTTAAATAAATTATTTTCTTTGTTTAATAAATTTATTTTAACTAAAGGTTACAATTTTTAAAATTAAATCCCTTCTTAATAAATTGTTTCAAACAATTCTTTTTAATACTTTGTTTTAACAAAAAAACTTAAATTCAAACTATTTTTATAAATTTATTAAACAAATTTTCTTTAATAAATTTTCTCATTTGGAACTAAATTTATAATTAACTGATATATTTTGTTTTAACAAAGAAATTAAATTTTAAACATATCTCCTTTTATAAATTCCTTTAAATTTCAAATTCCTTTTCAAATATTCATTTTTTTTCAATTATAATTTAAAATCTAAAACTAAATTTCCTTTTTAAAAATATCTTTAATAACTAGATAATTTCAAATAAGCTTATTAACCACTTTAATTACCTTAATAAATTATTTATAATATAACTTAGTAAATTAAAACTCATGCTAAAAAAAATTCTTTCTGTTTAAACCTAACTATTTATATTTTGTTTATTTATTATTTTTTTTTCTCTATATATATATATTTATTAACTAATTTAAAACAAAAATAAATTTTAATACCTTACTGTTGAATCTAGTCGCGTATGCCTGCGCACCCCCTACTCGCGTGCGCGCCACAGTCCCCCCCCATCGATTGCGTCACGCGCCGCTCCTATTCCTGCCCTCGTCGTCGCTTACCATCCCCAAATCGATCGCCGAACACTTGCGCCGCCGCTGTCCTTCACCTCACCATCGCGACCCACGATTCTTCTGCTAAATCGATCGCGAGCGCCTCTTTCACGGGAACGCCACGCGAACCCTAACTGATGCCGCAAGTCGCCCCACTCCATCTCGCGTACGTGCCTTCACGACATTGCCGCCACCATGGATCGCGACACTCACCACGTCGCTGCCAGGTGCCACGGCCTCGAGCGCCTCTTCGTCGCCATTGATTTGGGTTTACTTTTTTTTTTATTTCGTATGAATGAAATAGGGGAGAGAGCCGGGTAAAAATAGAAGGAAGAACGTGAATTAAAGCATGGTCACGGCATGGAACAAGGTAAGGTAGGTAAGGTAAGGTTTACTTATTTTTTTATTTATTTTATTTTATTTTATTTTATTTTATTTTATCTTTTAAATTTAATTAGTTTTTTGTTAATTGTTTGCTTTGTTTTTATTTTGTTAAATTTATGTTGTTAAAAATTTTAACTAGTATATATTCTTTATTTATTATATATATATTTTTATTTATTTTATATTATATTTTCTTTCTTATTTTAAATCCAAATTATTTTTCTAAATCATCAAATTCAAATTTAAAACATAAGTTCAATATTAAATTTCAACTTCAAAGTAAAAATTCAAATTTCTATTCAACTTTTAAATAGATTAAATTCTAAATTTTAATTGCCTATTTCAAAGTTATATTGAAAATTCAATCTAAACCCTCATTCAAATATTTAAAATTAATTAAATAATTTCAAATTAAATTATTCAAAATTCTGGGTCGTTACAATCTTCCCCCCTTAAAAGAATTTCGTCCCGAAATTACAAGTTAAGAAGAATACCCTTATCCCGTCTATTATTTTTCACAACTCAAAATAGTTTTATCAACTTACTAGCCTAAATCTTTTTACTAGAGATTTACTTTTATTTCAACTAGCTTTCCAACTTCAATTATGGGTTTTAAACAACATTGTTTTACTAACCATTCAAATTTAAATTCAAATTCAAATTTCAAACTTTCAAATTTTTTCAAAAATTTTCTAACACCCTAAATTTTCGAAAAATTTCGCCAGCGTTTCCTTTGCGCGGCTCGATCGGTACGACTACAAAATGGCACCACGGCCCCTCAGAATCAAAAAGAAAAGAGAAAAGCCAAGTGGCTAGAGAAGAAAGTCATCAAATCTCATATTAAAATTGAAATACGTACCTTTTTGTCGAGCAATTCAATTTTTTATCTTTGAAATCAAAATTTCAATTTCTTTATACACCTGTATAACCTGTATAACCTGCTAGTAGTAGCATCCAAATCCAACATTCAAACTATTTTGCCAATTTTATTACAAAATTTCCAATATATACTTCTTATACGTTTTTACTTCACTATTGAAGTTACATATTAATTTTCATTCAATTTCATGTTTCAATTCAATTCACAATCTCAAATTCATTCGAATTCAATTCTCAATTTAAATTCTATTTGAATTAAATTCTAAATTCTAAATATTGAATTCTATTGATTAACTAATTTAATTCAATTTGTACATTCACATTACTACACTGAATTAGTTTCATTTACTAATTCATTTCAATATTCAATTCATCTCATTTTCACTTAGAAATCCAATTCTATTTTATTTATTCAATTCCATTTGAAATTATTTCACAAATGAATAAATTATCAAGTTAATTTACTTGAATTCAATCCATCTATTTCTTTCCATTATTAATGATAATAATTCGATATTATCACTTCTAACAATCATGCAACCATATACTATAATAATTCATAGAAAATCATTTCTTTTTTTCTATACCAAAAATAGTTTTGGGCAAAATTTATATAAATCAATTTTATATTCACTAACAAATACGCGCTCATATCTATTATTACACTCAAACTCATTCTAGAGTACTGCTGACTCTATCTCTAACGAGTAATACCCAACAGAACCATGGTTGTCGCTTAACCAACAGCTCTGATACCAACTGTAAAGACCCGTAAATCCGTACTCCTTGAGTAGACACTAATCTCCATTGATTAACTCAAGATGAACGAAAATACGAACCCTTAGGGGTTTTAAGAAAAAGAAAGATAGAAGAAAGAGAGAAAGAAAAACAGAAAGAAAGGAAAATAGAACAGAATAGAACAACTACGGAACAACAACAGAATCTCACAATTCGCAATGCTTTTAAAAATGAGACTACCATAAGGCCTCCCGCACACACACACATGCAAACGCAGAATCGGAGGAGATTTCTCCTTATGATAGCCAAAGATGCTTGATACGCATTTAAAATAACATTTGATATTATTACTAGTGCATAGTGTAATAACAAATCATTTCAAAAATAAAGATATAAATCTTAGCCAACATACGACCATTATCGTATGCGTACTATAGCTACCATCCAAACAGTGGTGACCACCATAAGTGAATGGCAGGTTCTACAACCAATACCGTACAAGTTTCGTATTGGGAATTGGATTTCCAACAAATGGTCAGGCCAAGGAACTTCCCATTGCCACATGAGAATGCCTCTGGATGGACATCCCCGAGAACCAAACCGGATCTCTACTAACACAAGGCCGGGTTACCCCTAACTGAGTAACAACTGACCGAATATGCCATCCCCCGGTCCTTTGGGACCTTTTCAACCGAGCGCTCGTAATCAATTCACACAATCATAAAGTGTTTTCAACATGAGTAAGTATCTGGGCTCCATACCATGATACCACCCTTTTCCAGAAGGAAATGTACATATCCTAAAGGGTGCTACCCCTCATAACCTTGCTGCTTCTTTCCTGTTTTGACCATTTCCGGGATGTGAGGCTCGACGAAGTCACGTCCACAAAAACATACTTTATACAAAAGCCATGCTTTGGGTCAACAAATGATCAACACAATGATCACTAAGATAGACGATCAAATAAATGATCCTATCACAATAATCAACACAATGATCATTTCAGCATCACTCAGCATGTCACATTACCAAACTTGGGAATATATCGCTGATAACTTCAACTATATAACCTCTGAGCTCGTACGTTTCAGAGAAGGGTGTTAAGCTAAAAGAATAAATTCTCCGCCACCACAGAAATATATTTGAAAGAAATCGGCTTTATATTTCAAATTGTAATGTCAGGCATACTATCCATACAAGTCTGTTCTGGGCTTGAACAGAACCGAAGGCACTTACAAAGAAGTCCTTGCAATCCGAATAATTTCTAATTACGTTCGGATTTCCCATCACTTATGGAGATCTCTATACCGGGGATCAGCCAGTGCAGAGACAATCAACAAGAAACCCTTACGTTTTCGAAAATATCCGGTCTTCAACACCGGTCTTCGAATGCAATTCATAACGACGTATCACATATTCGGAATGGGTTATACGACCCCATGGTCCTTTCCCGGTTAACCCGAATAGTGAGCGCTTATTTTTAAAAAATAAGTGTGGCATTCAATTTCAAACAATTCACAACAAATACCTATTCAAAGGTAAATATCGATAGTCGGTTATTGATCTATCAATAGATATGCCAACATCACCAGAATCCAAATAATTTTCCAAATTATTTAATTCCAAAAATATCTTTAGAAGATATAACTTTCCATATTTCAAAAATAAATCAATATTTATTTTTAAACCTATTTTCCCAATTCCATTTATAAATTCCATATTGAATTTATACTTCCAAAATATTTATGAATATACGATTTCAAATATTCATTTTCAATTTATCTTCAAAAAGATAAATTCTCTAAACTTTCCATTTCTCATTGGAAAAACAATTTCCATACTTATTTATTTTATAAGTAATCCACAAATTTTATTTATTTTCAACCTTGGAAAATATTCCATATACTCTAATCGAAATTAAGTATATATTTCATTCTTTATGGAAATCATTCACTTAATCATATTTATTTGGGCCAAAACGAATGTTGCGTAAAACATCGTTACAACAACCCAAAATCACTAGTATAGGGATTCGAAATTAAAATAGATATATAAATCCCAATACTATACAAAACATTTCCTTTCGGAAATTATCTATTATAACAACAGTGTTATAATCTATTATTTCCTTCTATTTCTCGAAAACATCTATTTCAACAATAAATGTTGAAATCTATGATTTCGAATCTCAACATATTTTAGAACATCATTAGATCGTTTTAATTCTATTTAAAACATCATGTTCAAAATAATTCCTTTAACATATTATTCACTATTCAAAACGTGAATATATTACGTTAACAAATTTCATCTTTCTATTCATTTTATTTTAAGGAATTATTCACTGTCTAAACATGAATATAACTCCATTAACAAATTTCAACAATTTACTTATTAAGATAAGTCTTTGCGGATTTATAAAACAATGTTTATAAATTCTATTTCTATTTATTTTATAACAACTTCCGTTTTTTTTTTATTCCCTTTATTAACCTATCTCAATTTATATCTTAATGATATACTAAATTTCATATTATAAGTCAAATACTTATAATTTATTTATTTACAAAATCCTTCCTTTAAACTTCATAAATTTTATAAATCTTATAACTTATAAGATTTATTCATTTATCACAAGTCCATTCTTTCTAATAACTTTACAAATTTTATTTTATTTTCCTTTACAAATTTTTTTTTATAAACTTACTGTTTATAAAAATTCTATTTATAACTTCATCGTTATAATCCTATAAATTTCATTCATTTATGAAATTCATTCACAATCTTTTCTAACACTTATAAAAGCTTGTTTTATAATTCTAATTCATCTATAAATATCAATTTATAAATCTTTTAATATAAAACAATTTATATTATTCTTTTGAAACATCTTCAAAATCCTTTATAATTTCATCACTTTGATTTATAAAATAATCAAATTTCATAAATCCTATATTTAAACTTTTTATAATAGATTCAAAAATCTTAGTTTAAACTATTTTATAAAATCATCAATCCCATATTTTCAAAAATCAATTTTTAACTATATTTCTCAAAAATATAATTTTTTTTTATAACATTAAAAATTATAACGTTTATTTATTTATAATGGATCAATTCAAAAAGTATTTAATAACGTATATTTCCAAAAATCCCTTTAGAAATTAAAATCGTTGTTTTTTTTAAATTTCAAAATTTGGATCCGATGATGCAACACATCAAATAGTCAATCACGATTTTCCAATATCATATATTGATATGTTAAACAATCAAACATCACAATATTTAAAATCAATAAATATTTGTGAGGAATCCAGTTGGATCCCTCCAACCTGTTTCCCTGCATCCACAGACATTAGCACAATACCATTCCGTTTCAAGACGGAATATCGCGGTATATGGGATTTTATAAAATATATATCCGCTTACTAACGGCGCATAGGGTCTCATCCGCTAAAAGAAAATGCGGGAAATCAATCAACTGCAATATATACATATGCCAATATATATATATTGCTATATATATAATATAATACCAATTCCACTTCAAGGTGGAATATCGCGGTATATGTGTGTAATAAATAACCTCCGCTTACTAACGGCGTATAGGGTCTATTCACATCCAATATATATATTACAATCATCATTCAAGCAATCAATCAACACAGTCAATAAATTTTAAATCTAACTATTTAAAATTCAAATAAACAATTCCTTTTTTTTTTTGAGTGAGAAGTTCTCACCTTTGCATTTATTAGCAATCCAATTTCCCTCCTGACTCGATTTTCTTGATTTATACCTAGTATAAATATTTTATACAATTCAATTAATATTCGAATCAATTGAATAAATTAAATTTTCATTTGACAAATTTTAAATTCATCAGTTTTCTCCTTTAAATAGTTTAAATTAACTGATAGTTTTATTTTTAAACCAATTTCTTGTTTAAACAAGTTTATTTACAAATTATTAAATTTCCTTTCTTTTAATAAATTTAATCAACCAGTGGCCTTTATTTTAAATCAATTCCTTTTAGTAAATTAACCTAACATTTAAATTTTATACTAATTTTCTTTTTATATATTTTAAATCAACTAATCTTTCCTTAAATAAATTATTTTCTTTGTTTAATAAATTTATATTAACTAAAGGTTACAATTTTTAAAATTAAATCCCTTCTTAATAAATTGTTTCAAACAATTCTTTTTAATACTTTGTTTTAACAAAAAAACTTAAATTCAAACTATTTTTATAAATTTATTAAACAAATTTTCTTTAATAAATTTTCTCATTTGGAACTAAATTTATAATTAACTGATATATTTTGTTTTAACAAAGAAATTAAATTTTAAACATATCTCCTTTTATAAATTCCTTTAAATTTCAAATTCCTTTTCAAATATTCATTTTTTTTCAATTATAATTTAAAATCTAAAACTAAATTTCCTTTTTAAAAATATCTTTAATAACTAGATAATTTCAAATAAGCTTATTAACCACTTTAATTACCTTAATAAGTTATTTATAATATAACTTAGTAAATTAAAACTCATGCTAAAAAAAATTCTTTCTGTTTAAACCTAACTATTTATATTTTGTTTATTTTTTTTTTCTCTGTATATATATATTTATTAACTAATTTAAAACAAAAATAAATTTTAATACCTTACTGTTGAATCTCGTCGCGTATGCCTGCGCACCCCCTACTCGCGTGCGCGCCACAGTCCCCCCCCATCGATTGCGTCACGCGCCGCTCCTATTCCTGCCCTCGTCGTCGCTTACCATCCCCAAATCGATCGCCGAACACTTGCGCCGCCGCTGTCCTTCACCTCACCATCGCGACCCACGATTCTTCTGCTAAATCGATCGCCAGCGCCTCTTTCACGGGAACGCCACGCGAACCCTAACTGATGCCGCAAGTCGCCCCACTCCATCTCGCGTACGTGCCTTCACGACATTGCCGCCACCATGGATCGCGACACTCACCACGTCGCTGCCAGGTGCCACGGCCTCGAGCGCCTCTTCGTCGCCATTGATTTGGGTTTACTTTTTTTTTTTATTTCGTATGAATGAAATAGGGGAGAGAGCCGGGTAAAAATAGAAGGAAGAACGTGAATTAAAGCATGGTCACGGCATGGAACAAGGTAAGGTAGGTAAGGTAAGGTTTACTTATTTTTTTATTTATTTTATTTTATTTTATTTTATTTTATCTTTTAAATTTAATTAGTTTTTTGTTAATTGTTTGCTTTGTTTTTATTTTGTTAAATTTATGTTGTTAAAAATTTTAACTAGTATATATTCTTTATTTATTATATATATATTTTTATTTATTTTATATTATATTTTCTTTCTTATTTTAAATCCAAATTATTTTTCTAAATCATCAAATTCAAATTTAAAACATAAGTTCAATATTAAATTTCAACTTCAAAGTAAAAATTCAAATTTCTATTCAACTTTTAAATAGATTAAATTCTAAATTTTAATTGCCTATTTCAAAGTTATATTGAAAATTCAATCTAAACCCTCATTCAAATATTTAAAATTAATTAAATAATTTCAAATTAAATTATTCAAAATTCTGGGTCGTTACATTTTATATTTTTCATAATGCCACTTGTTATTTTTTACTAACACTTGTTAATGTCTATCTTATTTATTAAACATTTTTCAAAATAATTAAATTTGTTTTAAGTCCTTTATCTTAATTGATTTAAAAATTGTGTTTTAACCCTTATGCTATTGTAACTTACGTTATATGTTTTAAAAACTACAAATAATATTTTAAATATAACTTTATATCATATTTTCTATTTAAGTAAATACATTTTCTTTATTAATTGTTTATATAATCTTTTAAAGAAAAATAGTTTTAAAATTTAATTACGCATGAATAAATATATTAAAATTTTATTCTTAATTAGCCTTTGAAAAATTTATTATATCAAATGTAAAATATCATTTTCAAATCAAAATGCATATTTAATATAATAAGAAACAAATTCTTATTAATTTAAAAATAAAATTTTAAATCCAATTTATTTCCAATATATTTATTTTTGAGTTTTCAAATTCAAATTTCAACCAAAAATCAATATATATATATATATATATAAACAACTAATATTTTATTTTATTTTGGAAAAACTCAATTTAATTCACAATTTAATTTTCAAAATTTAAATTAATTATCAATTTAAATTTGATTTAAAAATCGGGATCGTTACCACATTTCATATATTTAACTAATTAAACACAAGAATTTTATAAACCACGTGCCAAACATACATTTATAAGCTGTTTTAAGGTTCTATTATTCGACTGTCATCTTCTAATCGATTTATACATCAATTCATATTAAATTCGAATGATTTACAACTCAATTTCCTTTCATTCAATTTACTCTATGCGAAACAACTCATATCCATTTGAAATTTATTTAAAAATCAAATTATTTCACTTCTATTAATTCATAGAATTGTATTTACTTCCATTTACGTCGAACAACAATTTTTCTATGCAAATTTGGCACTATTCATTTAATAAAATAACCATTTCAACTTATAGCTATTTTAAATTGACTCCAAATCAATTTTTGTTCAACTCTGTCAAATTTATTCACGTTAATTTCAGTTGAATTCCATTCATATCTACTTTCATTACATCAAATTCATTTTATTAACTCGGAATCATTCCTTGCTACTTTATTAAACAACCATTTCACTATTTATTTGAGCTATGCTTTCATTAAAATATTAACTTAGATTAATTTGTTAAATTTCAATTATTTCAACTTTATAACTTAAGTTCATTTTATTCAACCAAGTTCTATTTCATTTACTAATTAATTTAATTAGTCATTCTCTTTAATCCACTTCAACTTTAATTTCATACTCAAATTCATTCTCGAATTTATTTAAATAATACCAATTCCACATTCAATTTATATATACTTAAATAGGATTTATTTATAACCCAAGTCATTGCTATCTCAATTCAATTTTATTTTACTCGACAATATTCCCATTATATTAAATACGCTTATAATTAAGTCGAATTTCCATTATAACTCATGTTCCAATTCCAATATCCACCTTTTAGTCCACAATTCAATTTATTTAACCAAGTTAATATCCTTTCTATATTCAATTTACTAATTAATTACCTAATTAGTTCACTTCCAATTCATAATTCAACATATGGTTTTTATTTCAAAAGTTACTTCATTTAATTTTTCTTCAGTTCCAAATTCATTTCATAGTTCAAATTTGGATTTATTTCTTCACTTTAAAATATCACACTATTTTATTTCGGTTTTCTATATCACTTCAATATTTTATAAGTTACACAACTTATCTCTCTCATTTCCATCAATTTTATACTCAAGTATATTCATATTTTATTTTTAACTCGAGATTATACATTGATTTATAGCCTAACTATATTTTTTTCCGTTAGCTTCAATTTTTATAAGCCATTCCAATTCATTTATTCACAATTACAATTCTTCACTTGAATTTTATTTCGTTCAAAATCCTATCCATATTGCTGTATAATTATTTTACGACTCTAAATTTGTATTTACTTCAGTTCGACATTATTTCTAATCCAATTCAAATTTCATAAATTATAGTAATATAGTAACATTATATTTCACATTTACGTATTTTATTCAATTCCATATAATTCAAATCAGGTTCACTTTTTATTTAAATTTCAATTCTTCTTTATCATCATTCAAAACCATATTTATTTTAAATTCTACGCCAAGCAAATTTTATTTTTAATTCATTCAATTTAATTATGTAAGAATTCGATTCCAATTTCAAATTTTTGCACTTCCTTACTCACATTCATACAACAATTATTATATCAATTCCAAATAAATTTTTTAACTTTCATTAAGTTAAATTCAATTCACACAATTCTACTTAACTTACTTAAGTAAAAATTTATTTCTCAAAACTTAATTTCCATACTTTCCTTTCTTATTGAAATCATCCCCTCTTTCAACACCCGGTATATATTTTAGATCACTTTGAAATCAAATATATATATATATATATATATATATATATATATATATATATATATATATATATATACACACACTCCTTTTAAGTTTAACAACCACTTCCTTCGAATTCCAAAATCACCTTGATTTTATCCAAAACAATTCCCTCGGAATTTTCAAAACAACACTTGTTTTCACCAGAAATGACCATACTCATTTACTACCGTGGAAATTCATCACTTAGAAACTTAAAAATGAACACCGATGATGCAGCCGTCATCATCGGAATTATTTTCCAGCGACTGAAGTGAGTTTAGTGCTTCATCACTTCCAAAATCCATTTAAAATAATTTTCTATTCGAAAATATCTCCAAAATAATATTACTATTATTTATTTCAAAATACTTAGGAAAATACTTCCAAAAATCTCCGGGATTTAAATTTTCCAAATTCTGGTTTAAAAATATTTTATAATCCACTTATACAAAATTTCGTTTGGTTACATAAACCATTTCCAATATAATAACAACCAAACATTTCACTATAATAATTTTCAGAAAATTATTCCCTTTTATTCCAAAAAATAGTTTGGACAAAATTATTTCATTTGCCCGCTTCAATACCATACCAGGTCGAAGTACTCTATTCAAGTATTCTCTCAGTTTAATGGCATCCCAGTACAGAAACAGAATTTATATACCACTTAACGGAAATTCACTAACAGATATGTGCTCATATCTATTATTGCACTCAACTCATTCAAGAGTACTGCTGACTTTATCTCTAATGAGTAAATCCCCACCAGAGTTAAGGTTCTCACTTAACCTTCAGCTCTGATACAAAATGTAAAAGCCTGCAAATTCATGCACCTTGAATCGACCATAATTCACATTATTTCGACTCAAATTGAATGGAAAATATGAATATTTAAGGTGAAGAAGAAAAAAGATAAAAGAAAAGAAACAAAACAACACTGAATCTCACAATCACAGTGGAAAAAAGAAATATAATAATAGTTTTTTATACCAAAGAATCTGTAATAGTTTTATACCTACAATCATCGGAGTACAATTATCAATACATCAGTCTGGATAGTTATAATGACTTGTCCCTGTACAGTGGAAAACATAATCAAATACGGAAATACATCTGAACTCCTCTAGCTCGTCTCCTAAGCTCCCTAACATTCTAATCCTGAAACCTGTAATACTTGGACTAACCTAAGCACTATAATAAAATAAAACCCGAGTCAGTCTGGTAAACCAGTATGAGAAAACACAATAGATTCGAATTATTAGAGTTATCAAAATCCATTGAAAACAAAGGTATCTTGTAAGAATGCGTTACACATAAACACGCTGGGTTTTCCCTTTACGTTAACCAAAACAATACATAGAAAATCTTATGATATTATATGAGTGTGTAAATACAAGTACTTATTCAAATAGCTGAAATTGTTACATTAATTAAATTCCAGCATATTAGGATCTACAAACAAAACCGTAAGCTCGTATTGGAGAGTGGATTCCAACGAATGACCGGGCCACTAGGGTACCGCCCATCAAAGTACTCCTCTAGAACAACGTACTGAGGACCACGTCAGGATCCACTACTATACAAGACCGACCTAATCCTAACCTGGATAGACCGAATATGTTATCACCCCAGGTGTTCCCACCCATACTATCGAGCGCTCCCTCTTTCATGCACTACCATATCCATAATAAATAGGTTTCCGAGGACATCTAGAGAAGTGATAACATACACCAATTGAGTGTGACCCACTTGCCTTGCTGCATCTTCCCTATTTTAGCCATTCCCGGTTAATGAGGCGGAGGCTAAGAGTTTCCTTTCAAGAAAAAAAAAATTCTACTTAAAATGCTCACCATCCTCCAATGACGATATTCTGATAGCATTCGTCCATACAAGTTATCTAAGGTATGGACAAACCAAATCACCGTCTTCATCATCTTCACGATATTCATTCGTAACGTTACAATCAATCGAAATGGTTATTTGGATAATTAAATCCAATCCCAGTCTCTTTGAAATGATTAACGAAATTGGCTAATATTGATAGTCGATTATTTAACTATCAATAAAACATCCATAAGCAGACACTAGGCCTTATTTTATAAACCTTCAAACATTCACTTCAAAATATCTTTACCGAGATATATTCTAAATCTCTTTCAATATTTCCATATTTTAGAACAGTTTCAGCATCTATGTCCATAAAAGGTATTTCACTATTTCAATACTTAGAAATATTTCCAACCTCCATTTTATAACACTTAGAAAAATATTTCAATTCCAAATCATTTCCCACTAAAAATATTTTCAAAACTTACTTCCAATACTTAAGAAAATATTTATACGAATAATTTCCAAAATCCTTTTTAAGATTTAACTTGGAAATATTTCACAACTTATCACATAAGTCTCCGAAATTTTAATAAATTCTTCCTTCAATTTTCGAACCTATTATACTTAATTATAATCCTAAGCAACCATTTATGAATTCAAAATCTTCCCGAAATTATCGCACTCGACATCGATAATTTTCTTAAGTCTCTAACATTTCATTTATAAGATTTCTCTTATAAAATGTCATTTTTAAATTAAAAACCTGTTACACGTCTCGACAGAATTTTATAAATAAATTTTAAATCATTTCAAACTATACATATACGAGCATTTTTGAAGAATAGTATTTTATTTTGATATTTAAAATATGTTTTAGCCTATTGTTTAAAATACTAAACCCTTTTAATAAACCATCAATAACTTATTTTAAAGAAACATATCAATTTACAAAGCTGATTTATACAAATTAAAATTCTATGTCAATAAATATTAAATACTTGAAAATCTATTTTTCGAAGCATTCCAATACTACATAGCTTAAAATTTCAGAGTTTAAATAATGAAGTTTTTTTACTTTAAAAAAACAAACATAACTTCTTGAAAACAAAAATATGTTATAAAATCTCAATAACCAATTTAGTTTATAACTCCCTCTTGATTTGTCAACATATCGATTATTTGTCGACCTCCTAACCATTCTCGGGTCAAAAATAGAACCTACTATTTTTATCACCCCTGTTCACGTACTCACCCTATGAATTTATATCCCCAATTATCATCTGATATCAATTTCCTTAATTTATAAACATCGTTTATAAGTTTATAACTCTTCTGAGTCTATTTGTTTATAGAAAACTAATCTTATTTATCAAATTATATTTTATAAATCCATTTCCTTATAACCACATTTATCTTTTCCAAATCTACTTTCCATATCGATTTTTAACTTCTTTCATATTCTTTTTCCGATTATCATTTTAAATCCAGTCTTCAAAATCCCTTTATATAATTTTTTTAAAAATCTCAATTTAAATATTTTACAATAGTTAAGTAAAATTCCAAAATCAATTTACTATTTTATCCAACTCCACTTCCTTTAAAATAATCCATGCTCCAATAAAATATTTTTATGTTCAAATTATCTTTTAATTCCTTCGAATTCAAAAATAATATTTATGGTATTTAAAATACTAAAATTCAGGCCAGTGCTACTATACATCCAATAATTTGAATCACAACAACAATCTGTAACAAACTATTTATACAAATCATATACCACTACAGACGAAGTTAAAATCAACATTTTTAGGGAATTCAGTTGGATTCCTCCAACATGTTTTCTTTCATCCATAGATGTTAATACAACATAAAAGTACCAATCTCGTTTCGAGGCAGGATATCGCGGTATACAGGGTCATCCGCTATAATATGTGGGAAATCACTCCAAATACTAATATATATATATATATATATATATATATATATATATATATATATATATACACCACAACTATATATATGTTATTTGACTTAACAAACTAATTTATAAATTCAATAGGCATCCAGAATTAATTTCAACAATTTAAAATTTAAAATTTGGTAATCCAAATGAGTGAGAATTTTTCTCACCTTGATATTATTTTCTTCATTCAAATTTTATTTGTATCCTACGTCATTTCAAATCTAATGCTTCTGATTTTATGGTTTTTGAACCTCGTATGAACTTTATGTGGATTAATAAACCACAAATAAATTAACTGACAATTAATTTACATAAAAAAATTGTTTTAAATAGATTACCCTCTACTCTAATCCCAAAGATCAACTTCCTATCAATTGGCTTCACTCCTCGCTTTACCCATAACCATGGCTCCCCGCCAGATGCCACTGGCAATTCATGTTGCCAACGACCATCGCCCAAACTACAAACCTCACCAAGCATCCCACCACCATCTCAATAATCAACAATCGCATCTTCCCTAATAAATTAATTCACTACCATTTATGAACATCCACCACTACGCTCACTATGACCATACCTAAAACCCTAATCTTCGATCGATGTGCCTCCTCCTCGCGCAGCACAAAACCACCACCGCTTCCAGTTCGCACACTGCTCTCCCAATACTTCTAGTTGCCCATGTTCACACCTTACCTCCAACCCTAGTTCGAGCATCTCCACCCCATTCCATGAGCCGCCACCTCCATCAAGCGAGCTCCACTAAACTGCACTTCCTCCCACCATCCTGACCTGATACTCCACCTGTCTTCGCCACAAAAACCCAAATCAGGAACTCACCCACACCCTGCGCACCCACGCCATTCGAGCCTCCCCACCTCTATGTGAGGAGCTGCCTTATCCACGACTCAATCCCATGATTGATTGCATTTTTATTCTATATAAACAATTTTCGAAACTCTCAAATTGAAATACGAGTAAAGAGAGGAGGCTTGCGATTTAAATGAAGACAACACAATTCAAATCGTGCTTCCCTCCTTTCCTTTCTTTCTTCTTTTCTTGAATTACAGGGACGGGAAGGGAAAAGACCATTATTTAAATTGAAGAACAAGAGAAAATAAATGATGTGATTTTTGGGTAGCATATATGTTTTAACTTGATGGAAGGCAGATTGACTTTATCCCTAATTTGACTATATATAATTTATTTTATTCCAATTTATCTGATAATACCTACTATGAAATCTCAACCTCCTATTCAGGTGTGTCACCTAGCGTTTATAATGTTATACCCCTATCCCGAACATAATGGAAAAGGTTTCGAGTCCTAATTTGATCGTATAGAGAAGATAGTTTTTGGGATCGATATTTTAAATAAATTTCGATATTAATTTCAACGCTTTTATATCCCATACGGACAAAAAATAACTCCAAACGCCACGAAATTAGAAATCCGATAATAATACAATATTACAGATTCGATGAAACTAGTTTCATCAAATTCCGAGACTATGCCTCGGATGGCTATTTTTAAACGTTAATTTAAACGATATGTTTTAAAAATTGAAAAAATCACTTTTGAATTCGATATAAAAGGTTTTGTCATCTTCACCATTATGAATATAAATTTTGTAAGCTGTTAAATTATTCATATCAAGCTTAGAACTCAAGGTAAAATAATTTTACCAATATTGAATTATATAACCCAATAATTAAATTATCCAACAAATCACTACATTTAAATTTTGAATATTTTTGTCAAAAATATTTCTATATTCTAAATCAATCTATAATTCAAATTCAATATTCAAAACCATTTAAATATTCCAAATCAAATGTCGAAAAATCCAAATCGTTACGATTGCCCCAAATTTGACGGTTTTGAATTCCAATCCAAAATCGGTGCCATAGATTAAATGAAAGCGACATAAAAAGTTAATTTTATATGAACCGAAAAACTTGAGTCATTCTCAAAAATTAACGCAGCAATGAAAATTGAATGTTACATGTGGACAACAGATGTCAACCTAGGATTTGAATTCACTTCTATTGAAAATACGAATTTAGTGAAAAATTGAAAATTTTTAATTCTTACTTTTAAGTTTCTTAATTGCAGGCAAAAGAAAAAGAGAAGAAGGAAGCGTGATTTATAAAAGAAGCGGATGTATGAAAATCCATCCGATCAAATTTAAATGAACGGTTATGTTCCACTTTGGAATATCAAAAGACGAGAAATTTTACGCTAAAATGAAGATGGGTTTCGAAACAGCCGACTTGGAAATCCAAGAGCATCCCTTCGCTATGGGGGAAAGTATTAGCATCTGTCTTCACTTCAACCTTGTCGAAACCATGAAGAATATAAAAGAAAGATTTATAAAGAGAAATAGCAAAAACAGGGCCTTTTGAAAGACTTGAAGGGAAGCTTCAGCTAAAATTTAGATGAGCTGAGCACTTTCGAAGGGATCGAAAGGTGGCAGAGCCACCCTTTTGCTTCAATGAACCCCTTTTGAAATAGTAGCTTCCACATGCCTAAAGACGTTTCGAATGAGTTGAGGAACACCTTACGAAGGCAACAAATTACAAGCTTTCATGTGCACGCCAAATCTTTCGAAATAATGGGTTTCGCCTTCATTCAAGTTCCACAGAAGAGCACATCGCCAGACCAACCCCTTTGAAAGCATAAATTAGCCTTTCAAACCAGTTGAGATCATTCACAATTATAAAAGAAAGCTTACTTAAGTTCAATATTGCATTCTCGTACACCAAAGGATTGGGTTCCGCATCAATCAACAAGTATGCCTTCGAAAGCTACCTTCCTCATTTAGTCCTTCTAAGTCTCAACTCCTTCGAAGTCCCAAAGGTTCACCTATCGACAGATTCGAAAGTCCATGTCCATTCCAGCATGTAACAATGCATCACCAATAATATAGAAAGTATGTCTACACTTTTCGATGTGCTTGAAAGTACTCAACTTCAATTTAAAATGAAAAGTAGAAGAACGCCCTAATGTTAACAGCAACAAAAGGTCTTCAAAGCCACTTTTTGACCAAGTCGAGGGGACCAATTCGAAAGGTGCCAACCAACTCCTATAAATAATAACCCAAGGGTCTGGTTTAGAGGATTTGATTTCATTCACCTATACTTGTTCTTTCTTGAATTTGTAAGCACTAACTATAAAGTTAGATTGGAGATTTGACACCTTTGTATTACTTATGCTACTAGTAGTAAAGGAAAATATAATAAAAGTAAGTTTACGGCATTTTTGGATATATTGGCTAACATGATGCTTCTATGCGATTTTGTTTATAATCTACTTATGTCAACATGATCGAAAGGTCACCTTCTAAGGAAGTCGAAACCATTTAACTCAACTAATATGCTTAGGTCTTAACCTCATGTCATCTTATCCACTTCGAAAGGTGGTTTCGTAGGACCCTAAACCAATTCAACCAGCTCGAAAGGTATTTTCAAAAGGGATTCAAGTGTTTCGACCGCATCGAAAGGATGTTTGGAAGGAGTTACGATTACCACAACCTTTTCGAATGGTAGACTTATAGGAGATCCAAATCACCTAGATTGTTAGATAAATGGAAAAGGTCTAAAATAACTCCATCTATTCAAAAGGTTGTTTCGAAGGGATTACTTACATTTTGAACCTTGCTTTGGGATGTTGATAAGTTTTCTTGTTAACATATATAATTAAAAACATATGTACCATAGTTTTGGGTGGAATTTTACATTTCCAAATTTATTTAAATATATTTGACTTTGTACCGGAAAAATTAAGAAATTTATGAAAAGAGCATGCATTATAGATTTTATAAATATCCTAACACTATATTTAATGCCATTTTTATTATCAATGTCATATAATTCTAGTTTAGCACAAAGTAAGGCAAACTTAAATAATGTATTTCCAGCTAAATTTCGATTAAAACTAAAGTCGCATGGAAAATTTATGTTTGGCCTATAAATTTCTAAAATCAACAAATTTTTAAAATCATAGATTTCATTAAGTTCATTAAATTCTACTTTAAATAGAATTACTAATATCCAATTGTCATGCCAAAATGAGGTATTATTCTTTGATTGTATTGCTTATTAATCATTAATATATATGTGTGTGTACATATATATCATAATTTGTTATTATCGATTTTCAAAAATGAGAAACATTATTTGTACTATTAGTAGAAATATAATGTAGGATATAAATAGATTATATGAAGTATAGTAGAAAGGAAACACCTTTTATTCCAAAAAAGTTTAGCTATCAAGTTAGATATATATGACAATTTCATAATTGCTCTAAGGCATACCCTTAAATCTATCAATCTCCCACTTTCGTTAGGGGCTAATTGTGGAATCTCTATTCCATCCCTTTGATCGCCTTGATGAGAACTAATCGAGTCAAAGCCTTCGTGAATGGATCTGCTTTGTTGTTTTAAATGTCTACTTTGTCAATCAACTCCCCGTTGTTGATACACAACCTATATCATATGGAACTAGTCGTAGTATATTCTCGACTTAATCTCCTATCTTTGCATTGTCATCATATAAAAATCAAATAGTATTCTTAATATTATTGAATCACCCCTAGCTTTGTTATAAATTTATGCATTTATATTTATACGTTGCTTTTATTGTGGCGCTATGCAAGACGATGTACTTGGCCTTTGGTTGAATCAGTCACAATCTTTTGTTTGGAACATTTCCAACTTAGAGCTCCTTAATTAAGGTTTAAACATGAAATTAATATTGACACATTATAATCAATATCACTCATAAAGTTTGAGTTCGCACACTCGTTCATAAGGAGTTCGTTGTTTCTATAAACAATACTTTAGTATTGCATAAATACTCGAAGACACTCTAAGTAACTTTTAGTGATCTTAACATGGTTTTATATTTGCTTCATGTATCAAATATATAAGCAAAATACGATATTATAGATAATACAAGTATGATATTTCCTATTGTCAATACATAAGGAATCCATCTTGCATGTTCCTTATTGAACATTTTAATATGGTGTTTGGGTATATCATTTTGGGACATTCCCAAAATCGTTTATTCTTAATATAAATGATATAATTTACAAATCTGTTATCAATTATTAAACAATCAAACTATTACTGATTTTAATGTTGGTACATCGTTAACAATAACCAATATGTTGTTTACTTTTAAACTCGAAATTTCTATGTATCTTTTAGTATTCTTTCTTATCGACACATGCTTTTTCAGCATTTTTATTGAATTCAAACCATTTGGTATTTGTCAAAAAAAAATTTCAACTTTGATGCTTGTCGAAAGATATCTTTATATATGTTCTTGGATCATATCGCTCCAACCGACTTTGAGACATTTTGGTTGTTATGTTCAAATGGTCTATTCTAAATATTAATTCAAATTTTCTATTTCAATATATATGTACTAAAACATAAAGTCATGCGAATCAACAATTTTGGAAATAAATCCAAATTAACTTCAGCAAGTTGAATGATGAATCTATTAATTTGATTTAAGAATTGAAATTTACTATATTATTCTTATCAACGTTGCTGATTTAGTTCCCACTGTATTAGTGTAATGAACCAAAATTTTACCGCCTTGATTTTCGAGTATTCAATAAATTTTAAATATTCAAATAACAGGTTTTATAATTAAGTATATATATAATTCTTTTAAATAATAAAAAATGGTGGTAAAATAGATTTGTAATAACCTAGGATTTTGGCACTTTGAAATAGGTTATTTAAGTAGAATATATAAAATCAATAAATAGATTTTTTTTAGCAAATAAATCTATTCTATTTACTTAATAGATGATAAAATAGTTTTCAAAATTTGTTTACCAATATAGATAGTTAAAATAAAAATAGAAAATATGATCGAAGAACATTTTTTGAAATCACGACTTTTTGGGTTGTAAGTTATCGGGAAACGTTGTGGGCACTAGTGTGCGCATGCACATATATATGCTCTTGCCATGTTAAGTTAATTAGTGAGTTAATACTGAATAAATCACGCTTTGTTTAAATTAGTACTTGATGTGATAAATTATGTTATAAAAGGAATATATATATACATAAAAACACACTTATATGTATACAATTAGCATGCCATCCCTTAAGTACCCTACAACATGGCCTGGCGGGGTAACGCATATATGCGAGGGAGAGGGGAGGTATGGGGGCATGCATGCATGTATTATTTTATCAAGTCACTTTATATATTTTAATAAAATCCCAAGCCTATTAATACCCCTCTCATTCATACATCTGCTTCTTTGTTTGTATTTGCGTTCTCATATCAAACCCTCTTCTTATCTTTGTGTATTTTAATGGCTTCCATCTCCAAACTTTTTAGGGAAATGATAGAGAAAATTGTGTAAAGATATAACTAAACTCCTCCATTTCACTTCCAAATCCATTCTCCACTAAAAAACCCATATCCACCAAGGCCGGGCCATGTTCTAGCCGTGGAAAGCCAGATTTGTCCTAGGTTGAGCCCATTTAGCCTTCTAATGGTCCAGTTCTTTAATTTTTTAAGCTAGGAGCAAGTGAGCTAGATGAAGCATGATTTAATGAAAGTTTAGGAGTAAAGTTCACGTTTTTAGAACTCGCGTTACTAACTTTTTAATTTGTAAAATTTATGAGTTAAAATGTTGTTTAAGTATGTGGTGATGTCATATGTTGTGTATGCATGCATATATGTTGATTTGGTATTGATTGCTTATGTCGAAGTTTAAGTAGGCGATAAAAATTATAACTTGAATATTGGAGAACTTAGTTAATATTGTAAAGTAATACTTTATTTGTGATGGTGCTATAATGTTATGATGTGATATTATGTTGGAATTTTTTATGTGTGTATGCTGGTTCATGTCACAATGATAGCGATTCACTGACTAAAAGCAACGTAAAAAAACTGCTTTTTGCCGAAAGTTGATTTTGTTTCAAAGTGAAAAGTTTTCAAATTTTAAATCTAGATTTTTACTTCCAAAAGTTCTTTTCCATGTTTTAAAGAAGACATGAGTTCAAAGTTGATGTTTTAAAAGCTTAGGAATCAAAATTTTAAAAAGTGAAATTACGGGTTCGTATAGCAATAGTCGTTATACGCGCAGTTTGCAAAAACCAAACTATTTCCAAATATAAAAACTATTTCCACTTAGAAACTTTTTTAAAGTGTTTTATAAATTTTTATAAGTTTTGAAGTGTGAATATAGATTTTGAATTTGCTTAAAAACCATGTTTTGAAATTACGGGTCGTATAAAGATAGTCGCTATATGCTCAGTTCGAAAATTTTAACTATTTTTCTAATCTAAACTTGTTTTAACTTAAGTATTTTCAGAAAATGTTTTCTAACTTTAAATTAGCAATTAGAGAAAAATTATTTAATTATTTAATGATTATTTAACTTATTAATTAATTAATTAATTAAGGAAATTGGTACTTAATCATTTGTTAATAATGGTTTTTAAAATTATATGTTAATCAATCAAGTTAATCATGATTTGTTACTTAATTAAGGTTAATTATTATTTAATTTTTCATCAAGGATTAATTAGTTATTATTTTAGATAGGGGTTTTATTTAATTAATCTTTGATAAAATTTATTGTGTTTTATTATGGTTTAATTACCTTTATTAGAGTTTAATTACTATTTTACAAGGATTTGATTCCAATTAATAAAATTTTAAATTATTTTAAGATTGCTTTGAATTTAAGTGATCAGTTATGTTTTAAATTGTTTCTTTTCAAATTTGTTTTAAATGAAGGGATTTATTTGTCACTTACCTTAAGTAACCCCATATGATTAGGAGAACAAAACGTTATCTATTAGCAAAACAAAATACCGTTCTACTATTACAATTAAATTGGACATTTACTTAAGTTGAATGATTATTATGTGTTGATCCATTATATGCTTATTGTTATGTGATGTCATGTTAAACTGGATAAGTCAAACCAAATTAAAAGCAGCATTGTGGTCATTAAGCCTCAGTTTGATTTTGTAAGGGTAAATATTTCACTTTCTTTTTGAAATGGTTTCAAAGTTAGTGCATTAAACAAGATATTTAAAGAATGATTTGATAAATGGTTTTACAAAAGATGTTTTAAATAATGGGAATGGATTTCTATGTTATAAAAAGAATTTTTGTAAAGAGTTTTAAAAATGAATTTGGAAACTTATAGGGTGCTTTGGGTAAATGGATTTTCCTATTAAAGGAAACTTATAACGACCTTGACTCGACCTTCGAAAATCGACACCGAATACGACACTCATATTCAAATGCCGCAGATCCAAACGTCGAATCTGGTTCGCCGGAGCTTATAACACAGTAAGTACAACAAAGTGGAAGAAATGAATAGTACATTTGATATACAGCATTTGATACAATATTCAGATACAACTGAATGATACAATGAATATCATATACATCAAAGATATAATACAAGACAATAGCATCGGAAAGGAAATATAACACCAGCAGTGGAATAATATCTCCAATATGGTCTTTAAGAGAGAACTCCAGCATCGGTAATCTCCATCTCCAAGGCGCCAATCCAGAAATAGCTCGAACTCCCGATCGAGATGAAGTGAAGCAACTCGCTCCAAATACGATTGCCAAATCCTAAGGCTGAAAGCTATCGAATCCATATCTACTACTCGGTTATCTGAAAAACCCAACTCTAGACTGCCCGTGTGGAAAAATTATGGACATCCAGAGTTTAGGAAAGGAACAATAAACTCCAGGTCAGTCATGGGACTGGTATGAGCACACAAAACAGTTTATCTTTTAAAAACAAACAACAAAATAATTTAAAATAAATCTGCAATTCTTTTTGGAAAATGAAACTACCATAAGGCCTCCGGGTACGCACACAATGCATTCGCACACTTGGGGGAGATTTCCCCTTATGACAGTCAAATATGCTTACTACGCAAAAATCTTTTGATATTATTATTATTGTCGCATCGTGTAGAAAACCTTTCGGAAGTATAATATTAATCCTAGCCGGCATAGGTGCCATGATACTATGCCTACTATAGCTGCCATGTTAAATGGCAGGTTCTACAATTAAAACCGTACAAGGCACGTATTGGATGATTGGATTTCCAACAAATGGTCAAGCTAAGGAACTTCCTATGCCACATGGGTACGCCTCTGGAGGGACATTCCGCGAGCTTAACTAGCTCTCTGCCAACAAAAGGCCGGGTTACCTTTGCAACTAGGTAACTACTACACGAGCGTGCCATCCCCCGGTCCTTTGGGACCTTTATCCGAGGCGCCTCTCAACCACAATGCAATCACAAAGGAATAGATGTGCAGTAACCATATGAGTAAAGTATCTGGGCTCCATACCATGATACCACCCTTTTCCAGAAGGGAGTGACACAACCTAAAGAGTGTGACCCTCATAACCTTGCCGCAACTTTCCTGTTTCGACCAATTCCAGGGTGTGAGGTCCTGATGCAATCTCGTCCACAAAGCTACGCTTTATAAAAAAGCCATGCTTTGATCAACAAATGACACGCAGTAGCACTCGGCATGCCACACTACCAAATTAGGAGTATATCACGATAACTATCAACTACATACCTCTGAGCTCGTACGTCTTAGAGAAGAGTGTTAAGCTAAGAGAATAAATTCTCCGCCACCAAGTAGAAATGTATTTGATAAAGATCATTTTAATATCTCAAAGTGTAGTGTCAGACGTACAACCATACAAATATGTTTCAGGTTCGAATAGAACCGAAAGCACTTCGTCCAATAAAGGAAGAAGCCCTTGCGATCCGGGCATCCACAATTCCGATCGGACTCCCCATCACATATGGAGGACTCTATACCGGAGCAACTCAGTGTAGAGTCAATCGACAGGTTATCCTACCGTTCTTGCAAATACACGGTTTTCAACACCGGTCTTCAAATGCAATCCATAACGTCGTATCACTATTCGAAATGGGTTATATGGCACAAGGTTTCAATTATAAAGCATGAACAAATTTTAGAGTTATTTTAAATGATTAAGTTTTCTTACGAAATCTATTTAAAACAAAATTATAAAGTCGATCTAAAATAAATAAGTTTTTCAAAGGAATACAGAGCCAAATTTCCAAAGAAGATTGGATTCAACAAGGTTCAAATTTTAATTTTTAAAAGGCAAATGTTTGAAACTGTTTTGGTTACATTTGTTCATGCTTAAAAGGAAAACGGTTTTAAACATTTGCCTTTTAAAAATTAAAATTTGAACCTTGTTGAATCCAATCTTCTTTGGAAATTTGGCTCTGTATTCCTTTGAAAAACTTATTTATTTTAGATCGACTTTATAATTTTGTTTTAAATAGTTTGCGTAAGAAAACTTAATCATTTAAAATAACTCTAAAATTTGTTCATACTTTATAATTGAAACCTGGTAACAAATTTTTTTTTTCAGCCTTTTAAAACCTGGAACTCAAGAATTTTTTTTGCTTTAAAGCTTAAAACTATTACAAACCTAAACCCACATGAGCTGCATCGAACACGACCCCGAGCAAAGATCCATCCTTCCCAAAGTTATACCCGAGTTCCCATCATCTTCGTCTATATTTTTTCCTTTCTTCTTTAAAACCTAAGTTATAAACACTACTGCTATTGATACCCACACAAACTCGAGAAAAGATTCGAGCCTACCCTTCTCTATCCCGTGAATTACTTCATGACAACTTCCAACCCAAACACCTAGATATAACGATGTCGTCGTGCACATGCACACGAACCCCAAGCACCCTCGGCCACCATCGCGATGCTCAGCAAGTCAACAGCGATGCTCTCAAGCCTCGCGACCACCCAAACTCGTGAAAAAATTCATCAATCAAAATAAAATGTTTTGAAACCTGACAAGACGAAACCGATCGTCTGAAAACGCCACGCATCACCACCACTGACCAATTCAACGCATGCCACTATGCCAACATATTCGCCATCGACCAGTACGACTTTTCCCCCAGGTCCGAACAACTTTGATCAACCTACGGTGATGCAGTATTCCTTCCTTCCGACCTTGACAAAAACTGGACCTAAACCCTAATTGAACTTTAACTAAGCGTATCGGCGATTTATAAAATTATTCACTAATTTTCTGATGATTACGAGCTCCTAAGTTACCTTCAACATCGAACTCGAGCTTCAATTTGACATTGATCGACGGTAGTTGACCACAATAAGTGTTGTGTTCAACTCAGGATAACACGATAATACCAAGCTTAAAATTTTTTATTTCGTCTCTAAAATTCATGTTTTGTGAATGCGAGTAGGATCATAAAATCAAATTCAAGTTTTTGATCAACTAAGTTTTGAACATTTTTTTCATTTCACCGTGTCTTTAAGGTTTCCAGTAAATCCATTTGTCTTTAATACTTAAAAGTATTTTTAATATTTAAATCTTGATATTTAAATTTTTTGTTCAAAAATCAAACTCTAACAGAGATTGAGGAGCAAGATTTGAGTTTTGAAATTAGCTTATGCCTATAAGTTTTAGAACAGGGCAAACTTCCCTGTACACAGACATGCATACCTATTTTCATGTATATATATAAATACACACAGGCATATTCACAGAATTATACAAACATATAACTCAAATATAAATCCAAGCATCAAAAGCAATATCGGGGTCAAGTGGTTTGCTCACAAATTTTGTTTCTTTCCTGTAGACAGAAAGCACCTGATGGTTTTCTAAAATAAGGATGAAGTCTGTATCTATTTTTCCTTCTTTAATCTTGAAGTTAAATATGCAAAATTTGTTAATACAAAACTATGCTTAATTTCTGTTGTATTCATTTGTTTACTTCATCAATAACAAACAATCTTTAATTACTTACAGTTTGCATTTCTTATGCACAGAGATCAAGGTCTGCAGTTGCAAACAGAAATTGATTTTTTTATCTTTGAACTTGATTTATTCCTGAACTGATTAATAAAATTGTTTAAATATTTGATTTATTACTGATTACAACTTCAAGTCAATTTTTTTTTAAAGAATTTCAATTGCCTTAGATTTCTTTAGAGAATCCAGCTCTGCCTCTTTTAGCCAAAACTGAGCAATGTGTTCATACTAATTCTGCATTATGAACTTGTTTATTAAAACTTGATTTTTAAAATTAAAAATTCACCAAGCTATGAAATTTAAAGGTTACCTGAGAGATGGAGTGCAAATCTATAGCTTGATGTTCAAGAAGATTTTCAGGTTTTTCTTTACTTTGAATCCAAGAAAAATGTTTTCAGCCTGTACATAGGAACAAACACATATATGTGTTTACATACAGTCACACACACACACACACACACACATATATATATATATATATATACATACAACACAATTCATAGTTATAAAAACATATTTCACAACTTATATCAAATTTTTATCACATGCAAACCCGAATAACATAGGGGTTTAAAGGCTTGGTCACCTGGAATGTGAAGGCAGAGAACAAAGGGGAAGCAGAGAAGAATTTTGAGCCTTGAGATGCAAATCTGAATTTGAACTTTACTTAAATTGTTGATTTCCTTTTTGCTTTAAAACTGATTTGTTACTTGATGTTTGAACTAGTTGCTTCAGGATTATGGATTTCAGGCTTTGAAGTTGTTGAATTTATTTGCTTTGTTTGATCACCCTGCTTCCAGGTTTTGAAAACTATTTGCTTGATAATCTTGAATTTGCTTTTTGGTTTGAAACTGAGTTCAATCTGAAGCCTGAAAGCTCGAATTCATTTCCACATTTAAATTTTTTTCTTTGATCCTTGTTTTGGTTAAAATTGGGTTGGTCTGATCTGCCTTAGATATGATTTTCTTGCAAGCTTTGATTTACATCCTCAGGTTTTGTTTTTAGAAGATGATAAAGGAAGGAGTTTGAATAGAGAATGATGAGAAAATGAGCAGCCTATTTTCTCTTTTCATTTTTTACATAAAAATTAAATCTAATGAAAAATGATGAAATGCCACTTGTAGTATTTGCATGGAAACATATTTACACTTGTTGAATTTCCTTATTGCATGATTTACAAGTGTTCAAAACAATACAAATTGTGTTTTAGACCTTACTTTAATTTATTTTATAAATTTTGTTTTGGACCTTGCTTTATTCTAATTTTATGAAACATGTTTTTATGTTTTCTTATGTATTTTAAACTTTACACTTGCAAAATATACATTCATATCAAAGCTTTGTATTAACAAAATTTTAATATGTATATGAGTTTACTTTTAGTAATATATATATATATATATATATTTACATTCTCTATTTATATTTGTATAACTTTAAATAAAAAGAATATCAAACTTATTTCAAACTATTATTCTTTTTAAATAAATAACTATCTATATATGTATTATTTTAAACTTTTATTTCTTGTTATATATATACATTTTGTTTATTATTTTTACTTATACCAATTTAAAGAAAGAAATGATTTTTAAACTAATTATGCTTTTAATAAATAAACACATATATAATTGTATTTGGTTTTAAACAATTGTTTTGAAAATCATTTATATTTAATTCAAATATAACTTCCAAAATAAATATTGCGTGTGTATCTTAAAATAAGAGAACAAATTCGTACTAGTATAAAATTATACAGTTTTCAAATCCAAACTTAGTTTATTTATAAGATATTAAATATAGAATTTCAAATCCATGGTTAAATTTTAAAATCAATGTCCAAATAAACAAATATCCTATTTAATATTGGAAAAATTTATTCAATTTACAATTTAAATTCACAAATTTATATCAATTACCAAATTTAATTTTTACTCAAAAATCGAGACCTTACAGATTCCTTTCCTTAAAAAATTTCATCCTCGAAATTTGCAAGGGAGACAACAAAGAAAAGATGAAAGATGGAGAAATATCTTTCCAAATCAAACTGGATATTTATTCTGCATTTGGCTAACCAAATCGGAATATCACCAATAATTATGAGAATGAACTCATTCAATATTACACAAGATATTTGGGTCCACCGGTCTACGAATATGCAAGGGGCATTGATTAGTTCGAAGGGACAACTAATCGTTCGTAGAATATATCTGACGCAACAGATATTATAGATTTGACGACGAAATGAAGATTTCATGTCAAACTAATCGAAGAACGATTACATGAATCAATATAAATCGATGAATTGAAAATACCTAAATACCCAAATTCGTTGATCTACGAAAGATACCGAATTCTAGCTATCTTCGACACGTTGATCGCGCACGATACCGTGAAAGAAGATCTACAATTCTTCGAATGTTGATCAAGCGCACTTGATACCGTGAATTGGCTTCAACAATCATTGTTTCTAGCGCACTCGAATAACCGAAAGTGGAGATAGGAGATCACACTCAACTACCAATTTCAAAAGAGGCACAAAGCATTCAAACAAAGTTTCATTCAAAAATCAGCCACCTTACAAATGACCCGACCCCCTTATTTATAAGGTTACAACACACCACATTAGGTCGTTCACGACCTTACAACACGCGACTTACTGAACACGACCCACGACCTAACATTGGACGCGATCTACGACTCACGAGCTATCAGCAGAAACAACACAACCCATATTTACATCAGTAAACGACCTAACAACATACATCAGAACGACCTTACATCAAGTGACTCAATATGTACAATACGACCCAAACAGCAGTGACCTAAAGAATCTTTGCATCAGAACCCCAGCGACTTAAGGAAAATAGCTTTTGGAAAACT
This sequence comes from Allium cepa, assembly GCA_030765085.1. Lineage (NCBI taxonomy): Eukaryota > Viridiplantae > Streptophyta > Magnoliopsida > Asparagales > Amaryllidaceae > Allium > Allium cepa. The sequence continues at coordinate 374,733,570 of CM060942.1, read as the reverse complement.
TCACGCGACCTATCATGTGAGCAACTTAAGCAATGTAGCGACTTAAGACCTGAGCGACCTAGCTTAGGTCGTAACTCGTCATGTTCTTAACTCGAAAGGTCGGGGAGACCTAACGAAATGTGCATCGGCTCCCTTAACTCGCTAGGTCGCTTGAATGTTTGATTGCTTATCCCGTTAACTCGCAAGTGACCTTCCCTAGGTCGTGACTCTTTAGCTCGGAGCTTGGAGCTCGGAGCTCGGAGCTCGGAGCTCGGTAGGTCGCTGGCGACTTAAGGATGAGCGAATTATGGAAAGCGACCTACTTTCAGGCTGGGCTGCATCATCCTCCCCTGGTTGAGAAAAATTCGTCCTCGCTTTAAAAGTTCTTCCCCATTAGATCGTTCGCCTCATAATAAGGTATAAGATGTTTAACATTAGCACATCAGAAGTGTACACATCCTCTGGTAGCTTCAATTTATAAACATTTTCATTGATCTGTTTCACAATCTTTGCAGGACCAATCTTTCGAGCTTTAAGTTTATTGTACGCTCCCATTGGGAAGCGATCCTTCGTTAGTATAGCATATACTAACTCTCCCTCGTTAAATTCAACATTTCTTCACTTTAGATCTGCAGATCGCTTATACTTCTCATTCGTCTTCTCCAAACGTTCTTGAACGATTCTATGGCATTCTGTCAACCCATCAACGAAATCAACAGCCCGCTTAACTGTCCCCTTCGATTGTTGTACCATCGTTAAATCCAACGGTCCCTTTGGCAAGCTTGAATATACAATCTGAAATGGACTGAAACCCGTACTACGGTTGATAGCATGATTATGAGCAAACTCTACTTGACATAACTTCACATCCCAACTCTTCAGATTATCCTTCACAACACACCGCAACAAATTCACAACTTCTGTTTGACCATCCGTCTGCGGATGATAAGCACTACTAAATTTCAACTTAGTTCCCACCATATTCCACAAACTTAGCCAAAAATGGCTCAGAAATCTGGTATCCCTGTCTGAAACTATAGATTCCAGTAAACCATGCAATCGATAGATCTTTCTAAAGAATAACTGTGCAACACGGACGACATCTACTGTCTTCCTACAAGCTATGAAATGTGCCATTTTCGAAAACCTGTCCACCACAACAAATATAGAATCATTTCCCCTTTGAGTTCTAGGCAAACCCAAAACAAAATCCATGCTCACATCAACCCACAATCTAGTAGGTATAGGTAACGGCATATATAACCCCGCATTTGTAGCTGTCCCTTTCGAAACTTGACAAGCATGACATCTACGCACAAACTTTTCAACTTCCTGCCTCATCGAGGGCCAATAATAAGTCCGAGAAATCAATTGCAATGTGTGATCCCGACCAACATGTCCTTCTTCATGCAACTCTTTTACAATTTTCATTCTCAAGCTGCAATCTGGTACGCATAATCGATTTCCCTTAAATAAGAATCCATCCACCAACACAAATTCATCAGTACTCCCATCATTGACTTTCTCAACAAACTTCGTAAAGTAAGGATCTTCTTTAATCAACTCTGGCAATAGTTCAAACCCTGTCACTTCAACCTTCATTGTTGTTAACAAATGATTCCTCCTGCTCAAAGCATCGGCTACACGATTCGTCACCCTTGATTTGTGTTTGACAAAAAAAGTAAATTGTTGAAGATACGCGACCCATGAAGCGTGTCTGGCTGAAATTTTGTCCTACCCTTGCAATTGTTTCAAAGCTTCATGATCCGTATATAGAACAAATTCCTTCTGAAACAGATAATGTCTCCAGTGCTTCACAGCTTGAACAATTGCGTAAAACTCCACATCATAAGTGCTATATCTCAACTTGGCTCCAGACAACTTCTCACCGAAATAAGCAACTGGTCTTTCACTCTGACTCAATACTCCACCAATCCTAACCTTCGACGCACCAGTATGTAATTCAGACAACAACTGAAAATCCGGCAAAACTAGAATTGGTGCTGACGTCAATAGTGTCTTGATCTTCTCAAAAGCAACACCTGCTTCCTCTGACCATGCAAACTTCTTTCCCTTCATGCAATCGGTTACAGGTGCCATCACACTGCTAAATGTGGAATGAATCTTCGATAAAAAGATACCAATCCATGGAAGCTCCTCACTTCGGTAATCGTCTTGGGTTGTGGCCAACTCCTGACAGCTTCCACTTTACTTTCATTCACATGAATACCCTCCTTCGACAAAACATATCCCAGAAATAAAACGCTGTGCGTCATAAATACGCACTTCTTCATTGCTGCATAGAATTGCTCCTGTCGTGGAATTAATAACACTTCTTGCAAATGTTGGACATTCTCTTTCATACTCCCACTATAGATTAAAATACCATCAAAGTAAACTACCACGAACCTCCCAATGAATGGTCTTAGAAATCTGGTTCATCAATCTCATGAAAGTACTAGGAGCATTAGACAAGCCAAACGGCATAACCAACCATTCGTTTAGACCCTCCCTTGTTTTAAAAGCAGTCTTCCACTCATCACCAGGTCTAATACAAATCTGATGGTATCCACTCTTCAAGTCAATCTTCGAAAACACAACAGATCCACTCAACTGATCAATCAAATCATCAAACCTTGGTATAGGAAACCTGTATCTCACAGTGATCTTGTTTAGAGCCCGACTGTTCGTACACATCCTCCACGAACCATCCTTCTTCGGCACCAATAAAGCTGGCACTACACAAGGACTCAAGCTCTCGTGAACACGCCCCTGTTCTAACAACTCCTCCACCTGCCTTCTCAGTTCCTGATGCTCCTTAGGACTCATCCTGTAATGTGGCCTGTGAGGTAATACTGTCCCTGGCACAAGATCAGTCTGATGCTGTATGTCCCTCAACGGTGGTTACTCCGTGGGAAACTCTTCAGGAAATACATCTCTGAATTCTTCCAATACCGGTTTTACTTCCTCTGGAACCTCAACAGATTTAGTAGCTTCATGTCCAATCAACAAAAATACATCTGGACTCTCCTCTACTTCTTCAATAAACTCCTTCAAAGTAAACAAAGTCTTCAGCTCCTCAATCTCTTCCGATTTGCTCTCTCCTTGCTGTCTCTTCTTCGGAACTAGAATGATCTTAACACCTTCAAACATAAAGCTATAGCTATTGGTTCGACCATCATGTTGCACTGCTCGGTCATACTGCTATGGTCTTCCCAAAAGCAAGTGGCAAACATCCATCTCCACCACATCACACCAGATCTCATCTTTATACTTCTTCCCAATAGAAAATGGAACTTGAACTCGCCTGTCCACCATCACCTCTCCTCCTTTCCTTAACCACGCAAACTTGTAAGGATTTGGACGCCTCTCAGTCTTCAACTTCAACTTTCTCACAGCTTTAGTAGAAATGATATTATCACAACTTCCCGCGTCAATCACAAATTTACACACCTTTCCCAGTATAGTGCATGTCGACTGAAAGATATTACTCCTCAACCAACTAGCCTCTTCTTCCTCTTGCTTCGGTGTTAAACAAGACCTCCTCATCATTAGATTACATCCTTCATCTCCCGACGCGATTATCCTTTTCATCCTCCTCAATTGGACTAGAATAACATTCACCAACGTCCTCACCTTTTACTTCAGCAATCATCACTCGTTTCTTCGGCTTCGGACATTCATTACTCTTGTGACCCACTTCTTGGAAATTATAACATTTGAAACTGTTGTTGACCTTCGCCTTCGCAACTGGTTTACTGACAGCTTTAGAAACATTAGAACTCCAACTAACACCCTTGCTTTGAGAATTGGAACTTGGAAACACACCACCCCCTCGTCTTCCCTGCTTCTCCCAAGACACCTCTTTCTGATGTGCTTCTTCTACAGATCTAGAATCAAACATATTCACCATGTCTTGAATCTGCATCCTCAACCCTCCAACAAACCTAGCAGTCAACTGTTCCTCTGTCTCCATAATGTCATTTTGAGCAATCAGTTGATAAAATTCATCAGCATAATCATTAACAGTCTTCATCCCTTGCCTCAGATTCTGCATTCTCTGATACATGAGTGATTGATAATTGTAAAGTAAAAATGTAGCTTTCATCAGTTTCTTCATCTTCTCCCATGATTCAATCTTCGGCTTCCCCATCCGTTCTCGTGTAAGTTTGGTTTGCTGCCACCACGCCATAGCTCTCCCTCTCAAATGAGTAGCAACCAACTTCACTCTTCGATTCTCAGAAACTTCCATGAAATCAAAGATCTCTTCAACATTAGACAACCAATCCAAAAATTCTTCTGCAACCATTCCACCCTTGAATTCTGGAATTTCCATCTTCATCCCCGATTCCCATCATCGATCATCTTCAACCTCCCGATACTGTTTGTCGTACTTGATCTCGATCTTGGAAATGAATACTTCCTCTATCACCATCAAACTCCTCATCAAAATCCGTTGTATATCGATGTCGATCATGACCACCAACATCTCTACTACCACCACTTCTTCGATCTACATTCCTATCACGATCGTCAGCATTTCTACGATCATGATCTTCTCTTCTCGCCTGATCTGAATGTGGTGAAACTCTACTTCCCCTATGGTTCGATTCAGGTGAAACTCTTCTTCTACTTTTATTCATTTCAAGCATCATTCTCTCTAATCGACCAATTCCTTCATCAAACTTTTCATGGATGCGTTGTTCCGTTTGATCGGCTTCTTCTCTTCTATTCAACGTTTCAACATTCTGATGGCGGTTGGCTCTTCTCGGCGGAATGATTGAATCAAACACAAATACTTCAACAATTCAAACACAACTTCAAATTCAAACTTCAACTCTCGGCTTGAACAAAAATTGAACTTCAACAAATGATACCAAATGATACTGCAATTCCCGACTTGAACAACAAAGTGATGCTCGGCCTATACATCAAACTCTTCTTCAAAAATTAAAACACTTTTCGAACTTTGATCCAAAATGTTATGGATCGAAAACTCCCAACTTGTTGCAACTTCACGATGAACACCAAACTTCAAACTCCTTGGCTCCAAGACTCGGCTTAGCTATGATTGGCTAAGTCTAGCTTTGATACCAAAACTGAAGCAGCGGATATTACCGATTTGACGACGAAATGAAGATTTTGTGTCAAACTAATCGAAGAACGATTAGATGAATCAATATAAATCGATGAATTGAAAATACCCAAATGCCTAAATTCGTTGATCTACGAAAGATACCGAATTCTAGCTATCTTCGACACGTTGATCACGCACGATACCGTGAAAGAAGATCTACAATTCTTCGAACGTTGATCAAGCGCACTTGATACCATGAATTGGCTTCAACAATCGTTGATTCAAGCGCACTCGAATAACCGAAAGTGGAGATAGGAGATCACACTCAACTACCAATTTCAAAAGAGGCACAAAACACTCAAACAAAGTTTCATTCAAAAATTAACCACCTTACAAATGAACCGACCCCCCTATTTATAGGGTTACAACACACCACATTAGGTCGTCCATGACCTTACAACACGCGACTTACTCAACCCGACCCACGACCTAACATTGGACGCGACCTACGACTCACGAGCTATCAATAGAAACAACACAACCCATATTTACATCAGTAAACGACCTAATGACATACATCAGAACGACCATACATCAAGCGAATCAATATGTACAATACGACCCAAACAACAGCGACCTAAAGAATGTTTACATCAGAAGCCCCAGTGACTCAAGGAAAATAGCTTCTGGAAAACTTCACACGACCTATCATGTGAGCAACTTAAGCAATGTAGAGACTTAAGACCTGAGCGACCTAACTTAGGTCGTAACTCGTCATGTTCTTAACTCGAAAGGTCGGAACAACCTAACGAAATGTGCATCGGCTCCCTTAACTCGCTAGGTCGCTTGCATGTTAGATGCTTATCCTGTTAACTCATAAGTGACCTTCCCTAGGTCGTGACTCTTTAGCTCGGAGCTCGGTAGGTCGCTGGCGACTTAAGGCTGAGCGAATTATGGAAAGCGACCTACTTTCAGGCTGGGCTGCATCAATATCAGACCTTAGAGAATAGATAGATATATTCAATCTTCTACAATCTCTCAAACAGTAGGTATGGATTCCAACTTAGGTCAGAACACCCAAAGTATATACCAACTTGTCCCTCTTCGGACTTCAATCTACACAACAAATTACAATAGAATTCCAAAATTGATTTTAATCCAATATCGTTTTATCGATACAATTCAAATTTAGCCTTATATTTGTTTAACTCAATTTAAAATTTCAAATTTATTAAGAATTTCCAATTTCAAATTTCAAATTCATTAAAGTTTTGGATGGAAAAACAGATAAGAAACCGATGAAGATACGAAGTAAAGATTTTCTACAATGATTCGTAGGGCTACCATCACACCGAAACTTCCTTCTGGAGCTATCACGAAGCAATCGAAAGAAATGGGAATCGAATCAAAGGAGATTAATAGAGGAAGTTATTTCCACTTTTGCAGGGTATTGACCATTTGTAGTGGTACTCCCTTGTCCCCTATCTCGTCCTCTTCTTGCACTCATACTTACTATCAGTGGATAGTAAGAGAATTTACTGAGGCATTCGAACGGATATCTTAAGGATATACTCATTCTAGGGTATACTTCACCCTATCTCTAATAAGTTACTTAATGTGTTATACTCCTGAGCTAAAGTTTCAACCTTCAGCTCCGATACCCACTATAACGACCCCGACTCGACCTTTGAAAATCGGCACCGAATAAGACACTCGTATTTAAATGCCGCAGATCCAATCGTCGAATATGGTTCGCCGGAGCTTATAACACATTAAGTACAACACAACGGAAGAAATGAATAATACATTTGACATAAAACATTTGATACAATATTCAAATACAATTGAATGATACAATGAATATCATATACATCAGAGATATTATACAAGACAATAGCAGCGGAAAGAAAAGATAACACCAACAGCAGAACAATATCTCCAATATGGTCTTCAAGAGAGAACTCCAACATCGGTACTCTCCATCTCCAAGGCACCAATCCAGAAATAGCTCGAACTCCCAATCAAGATGAAGTGAAGCAACTCGCTCCAAATGCGATTGGCAAATCCTAAGACTGAAAGCTATCGAATCTATACCTACTATTCGGTTATCCGGAAAACCCAACTCTGGACTGCCCGTGTGGGAAAATTATGGGCACCCAGTGTTTAGGAAAGGAACAATAAACTCCAGGTCAGTCATAGGACTGATATGAGCAAACAAAACAGTTTATCTTTTAAAACAAACAACAAAAGAATTTAAAATAAATCTGCAATGCTTTTTGGAAAATGAAACTACAATAAGGCCTCCCGACACACACACAAAATGCAATCGCACACTTGGGGGAGATTTCCCCTTATGATAGTCAAATATGCTTACTACGCAAAAATCTTTTCATATTATTATTATTAGCGCATCGTGTGGAAAACCTTTCCAAAGTATAATATTAATCCTAGCCAGCATAGGTACCATGATACTATGCCTACTATAGCTGCCATGTTAAATGGAAGGTTCTACAACTAAAACCGTACAAGGAACGTATTGGATGATTAGATTTCCAACAAATGGTCAGGCTAAGGAACTTCCTATGCCACATTGGTACGCCTTTGGAGGGACGTCCCGAGAGCTTAACCAGCTCTCTGCCAACACAAGGCTGGGTTACCTTTGTAACTAGGTAACTACTATACGAGCGTGCCGTCCCCCGGTGCTTTTAGACCTTTATTCGAGGTGCCTCACAACCACAAAGAAATCACAAAGTATTAGATTTCCAGTGACCACATGAGTAAAGTATCTGGGCTCCGTACCATGATACCACCCTTTTCCAGAAGGGAACGACACACCCTAAAGGGAGCAACCCTCATAACCTTGCCGCATCTTTCCTGTTTCGACCATTTCCGGGGTGTGAGGCCCTGATGCAGTCTCGTGCATAAAGGTAAGCTTTATACAAAAGCCATGCTTTGATCAACAAATGATACACAACAGCACTCAGCATGCCACACTACCAAATTGGGAGAATATCACAGATAACTATCAACTACATAACGTTCGAGCTCGTACGTCTCAGAGAAGGGTGTTAAGCAAAGAGAATAAATTCTCTGCCACCAAGCAGAAATGTATTTGACAAAGATCAGTTTAATATCTCAAAGTGTAGTGTCATACATACAACCATACAAGTCTATTCTGGGTTCAAACAGAACCGAAGTCACTTCGTCCAGTAAAGGAAGAAGCCCTTGCGATCGGGCATTCACAACTTCGATCGGACTCCCCATCATATATGGAGGACTCTATGTCGGAGTAACTCAGTGCAGAGTCAATCGACAGGTTATCCTATAGTTCTTGCAAATACCCGGTCTTCAACACCAGTCTTCAAATGCAATCCATAACGTCATATCACTATTCAGAAAGGGTTATATGACACAAGGTCCTCTCCCGGCTAAACCGAATAGTGAAAGCAATATATAAAAATATATGGATATGGGATTTCAATTAAGTCACAACTTTTAAACCCAAAAATATTTCTTCAAATGGTTAAAAAAATTACCATTTCAAGTCTTTTAACAAAAAGATTCATTTCGCAAAGTTCACCCAGTTTCACAAAGATCCATTCATAGATTTGCAAAACAATATCCATTACAATTAGGATTAACTCATCCAATCTTTAAATTAAAGATCTAACTTATAGCTTTCAAACCCATTTCCAAAGATTTATTCATAACTTGGTAGACCATTTTCATTTTAGACTTGAAATCCCTTTGAACACAAATTGGAAGTTCATTTCTTATATGAAAGCTTTTATTTTTTTTTTGAAAACAATGGTTTTTATTTTGGAAAAATCTGATTTCATTTACACAAGTTAAAATCTTTGGGTTAAATTTAAAGTCCCAAAACAACACTTTGCAAATGGTTTGAAACCTATATAAACTTGTATAACCTCTTTAAATCATAAATAGAATTCAATTTCAAATTTTAAATTCGAATTGAAATCAAATTTCAAAACTAAATTAAGTTATTCAAAAATAACTTAAATCTTTGAAATTCCCTTTCAAAAACTTTTTATTTTAATCCCAAACCATTTCCAAAACCATTTGGATTCAAAAATTCAATTTTAAACTATTTCAAAATCTGTGACTTAACCCATTTCCACGTGCAATCCATATTTGTGTGTGTATAAGTGTGGTCCAGGGGTTTTACACAATAAAAGTGTAACATCATCAATAAGCACAGATTCAAATATAGCAATATATTCGATAAGTGGCATAAACTATAACGCTTATCTTTCATTCACAGATCACAGATATATATATATATCACTGATAATAAATTACATTAAGCATAGCTCAAACCAAAGTAGACATCACAATCAGGGATATCGAACAATTCAATCATCTAATAGAATCCAAACATTCATAAGTAAGATCAGTTAATTGTCTGATTAATTCAAATTACATTAATTACTTATGAATTACTAATCCTATTTAATTAATATTAATGAATTACAAATAATTTTGATTAATTACTCTTTAATCATTTATTAATCAACATTTAATGATAAATTAATTAACTTTTAATTAATAATTAACTAACCTTAATTAATAGATCAATTTACCTTTAATTATTAAATAATTAACCTATAATTATTTTAATTATCTATTAAATAATCACATAAATGAGTTAACCCTTAATTAATTACCGTTAAATTAATTATCCTTAATTAAGAAATAAATTATCCTTTAATTAACCCATTTGAGTAATTATCCTTTAATTACTTTAATTAAATGATTTTACTTTACGAACTACCTTAAATAATTGTACTTTAGTTACTTAAAACTTTAATAAACCAAAGATAAGCCATTCATCGTTCTTAATCACTTAATCATCACTTAAATCAAATGCTTTAAATCCTTTTAATTTTGAAATCAATTAGAGGTCAAATAAGATAATTAGTCTAATACAAAATTTTACAAACCAAAACGGTTTTAAACATTTGCCTTTTAAAAATTAAAATTTGAACCTTGTTGAATCCAATCTTCTTTGGAAATTTGGCTTTGTATTCCTTTGAAAAACTTATTTATTTTAAATTGACTTTAAAATTTTGTTTTAAATAGATTGCTTAAGAAAACTTAATCATTTAAAATAACTCTAAAATTTGTTAATGCTTTATAATTGAAACCTGGTAACACATTTTTCTTTCAGCCTTTTAAAACCAGGAACTCAAGAAATTTTTTTGCTTTAAAACTTAAAACTATTACACACCTAAACCCACATGAGCTGCATCGAACACGGTCCCAAGCAAAGATCCATCCTTCCTGAAGTTATACTCGAGTTTCCAACATCTTCGTCTATTTTTTTCTTTTCTTCTTTAAAACTTAAGTTTTAAACACTACTGCTGTTGATACCCACATGAACTCGAGCAAAGATTCGAGCCTACCCTTCTCTATCCTGTGAATTACTTCGAGATAGCTTCCATCCCAAACGCCCAGATACAACGAAGTCACCGTGCCCGTGCACACGAACCCCAACCACCTCCGGCCACCATCGCAATCCTTAGCAAGTCAACAACGATGCTCTCAAGCCTCACAACCACCCAAACTCGTGAAAAAATCCATCAATCAAAATTGAACGTTTTGAAACCTGATAAGACAAAACCGATCGTCTGAAAACGCCACGCATCACCACCACTGACCAATTCAACGCACGCCACTACATTAATATATTCGCCATCGACCAATGCGACTTTTCACCCAGGTCCGAACAACTTCGATCAACCCATGGTGATGCACTATTCCTTCCTTCCGACCTTGACGAAAAATGGACCTAAACCCTAATTAAACTTTGACTAAGGGTACCAGCGATTTATAAAATTATTCACTAATTTTCTGATGATCACGAGCTCCTAAGCTACCTTCAACATCAAACTCGAGCTTCAATTTGACATTGATCGATGGTAGTTGACCATAATAAGAATTCTGTTCAAATCAGGATAACACGATAATCCCAAGCTTAAAAAAATTTATTTCGTATTGAAAATTCATATTTTGTGAAGGTGAGTAGGATCACGAAATCAAATTCAAGTTTTGATCAACCATGTTTTGAACATTTTTTTCATTTCATTGTGCCTTTAAGGTTTCCAGTAAATCCATCTGTCCTTAATACTTAAAAGTATTTTTAATTTTTGAATCTTGATATTTAAATTCTATTTTTGTTCGAAAATAAAATCCTAACAGAGATTGAGGGTCAAGATTTGAGTTTTGAAATTAGCTTGTGCCTGTAAGTTTTAGAGCAGGGCAAACTTCATTGTATACAGACATGAATACCTATTTTCATGTATATATATATATATACACACGGGCATATTCACAAAATTATACAAACACATAACTCAATTATAAATCCAAGCATCAAAATAAATATCGGGGTCAAGTGGTTTGCTCATAAATTTTTTTACTTTCCTGTAGACAGAAATCTCCTGATGGTTTTCTAAAATAAGGTTGAAGTCTGTATCCCTTTTTCCTTCTTTAATCTTGAAGTTAAATCTGCAAAGTTTGTTAATATAGAACTTTGCTTAATTTCTGTTGTATTCGCTTGTTTACTTCATCAATAACAAACAATCTTTAGTTACTTACAGTTTGCATTTCTTATGCACAGAGATCAGGGTCTGCAGTTGCAAACAGAAATTGATTTTTTTATCTTTGAACTTGATTTCCTCCTGAACTGATTAGTAAGATTGTTTAAATCTTTGCTTTATTACTGGTTACATCTTCATATCAAATTTTTTTTTAAAGAATTTCACTTGCCTTAGATTGCTTTAGAGGATCCAACTCTGCCTCTTTTAGCCAAAACTGAGCATTGTGTTCATACTAATTCTCGAGTATGAACTTGTTTATTAAAACTTGATGTTAAAATACAAATTCACCAAGCTATGAAATTTAAAGGTTACCTGAGAGATGGAGTGCAAATCTACAGCTTGATGCTCAAGAAGATTTTCGAATTTTTCTTTACTTTGAATCCAAGAAAAATGTTTTCAACCTGCACATAGGAACAGACACATATATGTGTTTATATACACTCACCTATATATGTATATATAAACATACAATACAATTCGTAGTCACAAAAACATATTTCACAACTTATATCAAATTTTGATCACATGCAAACCTGAATAACATAGGTATTTAAAGGCTTGTACACCTGGAATGTGAAGGCAGAGAACAAAGAGGAAGCAAAGAAGAATTTTGAGCCTAGAGATGCAAATCTGAATTTGAATTTAAATTGCTTGATTTCCTTTTTGCTTTAAAACTGATTTGTTACTTGATGTTTAAATTAGTTGCTTCAGGATTGTGGCTTTCAGGCTTTGAAGTTGTTGAATTTATTTGCTTTGTTTGATCTCCCTGCTTCCAGGTTTTGAAAACTATTTCCTTCATAATCTTGAATTTGCTTTTTGGTTTGAAACTGAGTTCAATCTGAAGCCTGAAAGCTTCAATTGATTTCCACATTTAAATTTTTTTCTTTGATCCTTGTTTTGATTAAAACTGGGTTGGTATGATCTTCCTTTGAGATCATTTTCTTACAGGCTTTGTTTTACATTCTAAGGTTTTGTTTTTATAAGATGATAAAGGAAGGATTTTGAAGAGGGAATGATGAGAAAATGAGCAGCCTGGTTTTTCTTTTCATTTTTACATTAAAATTAAATCTAAAGAAAATGATGAAATGCCACTTGTAGTATTTGCATGGCAACATATTCACACTTGTTGAATTTCCTTTTTGCATGATTTGCAAGTGTTCAAAACAATAAAAATTGTGTTTTAGACCTTATTTCAATTTATTTTATAAATTTTGTTTTGGACCTTGCTTTATTCTAATTTTACGAAACATGTTTTTATGTTTTCTTATATATTTTAAACTTTACACTTGCAAAATATACATTCATATCAAAGCTTTGTATTAATAAAATTTTAATATGTATATTAGTTTACTTTTAGTAATATATATATTTATATTCTCTATTTATATTTGTATAACTTTAAAGAAAAAGAATAGCAAACTTATTTCAAACTATTATTCTTTTTAAATAAATAATTATCTATATATGTATTATTTTAAACTTTTATTTCTTGTTATATATATAATTTTGTTTATTATTTCTACTTATACCAATTTAAAGAAAGAAATGATTTATAAACTAATTATGCTTTTAATATAAACACATATATAATAGTATTTAGTTTTAAACAATTGTTTTGAAAATCATTTATATCTAATTCAAAATATAACTTCCAAAATAAATATTGCACATGTCTCTTAAAATTAGAAAACAAATTTGTACTAGTATAAAATTATATAGTTTTCAAATCCAAATTTTATTTATTTATAAGATATTAAATATAGAATTTGAAATCCAAAGTTAAATTTTAAAATTAATGTCCAAATAAACAAATATCCTATTTAATCTTGGAAAAATTTATTCAATTTACAATTCAAATTCACAAATTTATATCAATTACCAAATTTAAATTTTACTCAAAAATCTAGATCGTTACAAAACTAAATCGATTCAAGGTTATTGAAAGGTTTTTTAAATTGGATAGGTTTATGAAGAAGTTTATAAATGGTTTTGGGATATTTATAAAAGAAGTTTTAGAAAATGATTTGGGTATTTATAAAGGGAGTTTATAAAATGGTTTGGATATTTATAAGAAATTTATATAAAAAGTATGGATATTTATGAAAGCAATTTATACAAATAATTTTGAATATTTATAAAAGGGTATATAAATGAGTTTGGGAGTTTGGAAAGTATTCTGAAGTGGATTTGGATTTCAAGTAAAAGGGATTTCATGAGTGGAAAAGATTTGATTAAAAAGGATGTATTGAAAGAAGTATTATAAGAATTTGAGATCTAGGTTTCGCTAAACCTACCTTTCAAAAATTATGTTATGGAACATCCATTCCACAATCAACACAGAAGAAATAATGTTTAGGGTTGTTCTTACCTTAAATTTGAACAACATTTTATTTAATCCCTTTTAACATGATTTGGAGGTAAGAAGTTATTCGCAAATGTTTTGTAAATATATTTATGTCAGAGAGACAAGTATATGGATGTTTTAGACAAACATTTTGAAAGGATATTTACTAAATAAAGGTTTGCTTTGAGGCTTAGTGGTTGTTATGGATAAATAAATCTCAAATGGAATTGGTTGTTATTTGTTTATTTAATAGTAAACTAACCGACTATCAAATATGAACCCAAAATTTAACTTTGGAAATATCTAGGAGAAAAACATGAGTCATATCGCACAGTCATCTTCAATGATGTTGTACTGTGCGTATAAATGTTGTTTTGCTCTCCTAGGACAAATGATAAGTAAATCCATCCACTAACGGTCGGGGGTGATCTCCACTCTTGTCTTTGACTTTTTATTTCTTAAAGAATCAGGGTTGAGTTTACTGGAAACTATCGAATGTTGTTTTATAGTGACTGGGATCAAATATGTTACCTGAAAACCACTTCGATCCAAGTCAAGTATTTTGAAGTGAAGACATGTTGAAGATGATAGAATTGAAGATGGAGCCTTTTTAGGTTTTAGGGTTACTTGCTACTAATCCTGAAGGTGATTCCAAAATGGATATAGTAGAGGTACTGTCTTCGGTTTGCTCATATCCTGAACAACTTGTATGGATGAATACTGGCATTGCATTACTGCTTGGAGTGTAGTGTTAGCATTCCAAGTAAGAAGTGATACATAAAAGGTAAAATGTATTCTCAAGCCTCATCAATCTTGAATGACTAAAACATGGGATATGCAGCAGGGCTAAGCGGGTCGCTCCAAATTAGGCTATGATCATCCCTTTCTAGAGTCAATGTCATCTCCTAGCTGCATGCTTCAAGACCCATTGACCAAGGGGTAATCATATTTAGTATTATTTAGTAAGTGGTAGGTTGATTCAGTGTTGGCATGGGACCCGAGTGAGGTCCTCAGTGGTATTTTATTTGAAGATGCACCATAAAAGGCGGTACCCCAGTAATTCAGTCATTGTATGGACTCTATTTCCCAATAACTACCTTTGGTCTTAGTTGTATACCTATTATGATGGAATCTAAATTAATATAACAATTTTAGCTATATTAACTATTTAGTTGAAAACCCTAGACATTATTATAATATCATTGGACTTTATATATAAATGATTTGGTTCTCGTAAAAACACTTCTGTGTTTATGTGCGGCTTGGTCTTATGAGATACCTTTAATTTAAAGTGTAACGACCTGGTAATTTTAATGATTTAAATAACGTAATTAACTAAATTTTCCATGAAAATAAACAATAAAATTCAAGCAATGAAAATTTGATATTTGAGATACGCCTATTTAAACATAGCAAGTGGTAGAATTTTGTTGGAAAATATGTAAGTTTGTTCGGGTGCGAAATTTTTAATTTAAAATCAGTTAAACATTTGGTGGAAATAAAATATTTTCTTAACCTAAATATTTTTACTGAAGAAAAATGTAGACCATTTTTTGAGTAATTTTTCATAGTTCATTTTGCTAAATTTGGACTTCTCTAGCCTCGTTTATCTTGTTTTTGGCGATTTAGCAGTAATTTCAACAGCGAAAATGGAGTCTTGATAAGTAGGTCGTGTTTCTAATATCTACATACCATCTTTTTCATCTCATCACACTGATCTCTGTAGTATATTCCCTTGTGTATTTTGGCGTCCGGTATATAGAAAAATCAGCAAAATGATTAGTCGTATCGGTTCCGTATTTGAGTCTTCTGGGTTTCTCCATGTCCTTTCATTTGTCCACCGGGAGAAACAAATAGCCACTAGCCATTCATATTCCTCGAATTCAATCGTACATGACTTTTGTTATTCCCACTGGTTGATATATACGTTGTTCGTCCCATCATTCTCATTCTCTTTCCTCTCTTTTCGTTCCATTCTTTCATTTGATAAAAAAATATAAAGCTTATATTTATACCTGAACCATAGTTCGTTGCCTTTCTGATTGCCAAACTCCGCCGATACACCCACAACCTACACCGACCAGTGCTCCACCCACTTTTGTCTCCATTCTTCACTGCATCCACAGCTAAACCTACCATTGAACTCTTCTTCCCTTCTGCCTCTCTCCTCTCTTCACCAATCGACCAAACATAGCTCATCGAGCTCTATACAGATCGCCTCCAACACAATTCGCCTCCGCTCCCCATGTAGAACAAAACTGACAACCTATCAGCCCTCTGCCTCATGCACCACCAGCCATCGCAAAGCCAACTCCACCCATCCAGTTTCCATTTTCCACGGCCAAACCCTTCGCTTGCCTCTCCTATTCCGTGCCCCATCTTCTCTTCACCGAACTCGATGGGACCTTCCCATCGCCTTCTGCCTCCATATAGCAACCGACACCACTCCGCCTGTGCACCATGCCATAGCCTCCTCCGCAGCACGCCACCGAACCCGTTCAGCCTCCACTTCACCTGACAGCTTGCCTCTCCACCTAGCAGCCACCATTCTCCCTCTGTCAAAATCGATCAGATCTCTTTCGCCTTGCTCCTTCTATGACAAACTCGACCAGCAACCGCATGCTCTCGCACACGCAGTTATACTCCTCATCATTATCGAACAATCAATTTTCACTATCCCAATTTGTTGTACAATAGTCATTTTCTTTGTTTCAACGGTGTACGGAAATTGCACTTGCTCTTTGGCTTATCGACGTCCCCCATGTTCGATTTGTGTGCGTTCCCGTGTCCGTTTGCATTTTATTCTAGTTGTCTTCATAGTCATGAAAGGTGAGCGATTACTCTGATCGACATTCATATGTTGAGTAAATTTATTTCGCATGAAATGACAATTGAAACGTATTGTTAAATTTGAATTGATTACTACTTAAATCGTTGAGTATGGTATGTTATTATTAAAATTGTTCACCTATGTTAATTTTCACATGACACCTATAATATGTTAGTATATATATTATATTTTAATGTATATTGTTAATAAATGTCCGTCATTGATATGCTATGTCATTTTATGTCATTATTTTATTGTTCTCATAATGCAAGTTCCCTGTTAGTTAGGAAATTCACTGCGAGTTGAAACGTTACATACCCGAATGATCTTACATATAAAGAAAAATCATTATGGTTGAAATGATAAACATAAGTGATTTTACTGATTTTGAATTTTGGGATTGCGGATTAAAATGATATATACCCATAAATTTTAAATTATTGTGGGTTGAAATTGTAAATATCTATATCACGTGACCATAGGAAGAAAACTGCATACAAACACATTTGGTCTATTTTTAAAATGATTTCCAAAATTTTTGAAAAATATATGATTTAATAAGTATTGATTTTTAAAAAATCTAACATAAACAATTTATTTTAATATGTGCATAATTTTAAATTTTAAATTATATATTTTGGAAATTTTAAATTTATAAGTCAAGTTTTAAAAAATGTAAATTATAAAATTTTACTTATACTTTTTTTTTAAAATATGTAAAATAAGATTTAATATAAAATAAAATAAATTTAATAATAAGATTTAATTTAATAAAATTTAATATAACGAAACTTAATATAATTAATACATATATATATATAATATGTTTAAGTATTTAGTAAAATTTATGTTAATATTTTAAAATAGATTTTGCAATAACTTTAATAAATAAAAGTTGGAAAGATAAACTAAAATTGATTTGTAATTTAATTTGTTTAAGAATTGAATTTAAATAAAAAAATGATTTGAAACTTATTGATTTTTGGCTTTTAAAGGTATGATTTTATAGCTTGATTTAATAAAACGTGATTAAGGAAATATTTTCAAAATTAAATATAATTGACGTCAGATATTTAATTATCGATTTTTAAAATTTGTAATTGAGATTTTATTTAAATGTTTATAAAGTGATATTATAAAATGAACACTGTGTGAAATAAGCTTTTGGTTGTCAAAGAGACCGGTATTGGATATTGTCATACTCTCTACCAATATCGAAACTCACTTTAACAACTGTGCACGTAGTGGAGAATCTAGAACGAAGTAGGATAGTTTAGCAAACACTATTGTTTGAGGTATGAATGTAGTTCTGACCCCCTCGGGTCAGCTTGATATGACTAAAAAAGAACTATACCTAGGCCAAGTGAGGTCGCACTTTTGATCGAGCATGCTTCTTCGAAACCATATCTATTACTGTGATTTGATTGGTCCGCACCTATGATTATAGGAGTGTGTCTCAAGGTGGGCAGTAATAGCTGCTATGAGTTACCACCAGCCCAATTCTGAAAAACGATAGTATTCTACACTTGGCATTGTCTCGCGTGTCTTGTCATATGCCTTATCGATCCCATTATGACTTTGGATTTTATTGTACCTATGGAGTGCTCCTTGAGTATTGCCCTGGTTTGGTGGAGCTTACGTTATCTGTACAGACTATGATATTATATAAAAATGTGTTAAGGGGAATATGGGTAACACCTTTACGCTATTTTGATACTTTACTTTACTATAGACTTTATCTATACAACGTATTATATTATGTATGCAGATAGTTTGATGGACGTCTCACTTGAGTTGATTTACTTACATAAGAATGTTAATCCTGACTCGAGTGTTTTGTGTTTTGCTTTATGCTCGGGTCCTCCTAAGTATCATAGCATTTGAAACTCACCTTTGGAGCCTAGAGCTTTGCTTGGAGATCTATCTTTTATTTATTCAGCCTTCAGTTATTTCCAATTTTTTATGTTCAGACTTGTCATTTGCTTATGTAATAGAAAATTCTATGTATTTTGGATTCTGTTGTATTTACTTTAGACTCGAATGTTTATGTAGTAGCCTCATGAACTACTATTTATCTGTCGCGCTGCATATTGTTGTAATACTCTATGTCTATGATTCTGTGATTGATTTATTTACTGTATGTGCTCAGTTTTTCCAAATATAAACAACAATCTGTTGTTTTGAGCAATTCAAGTCTAACAGTGTGGATTATTGTCGATTTGAGTGGTTCAAAATGGTAGGTCGTTATAGTTGCCATCAAAGCTTTGGTTTAGGCAAAACTTAGCTTGTGGATTAAAAAATCATTAGAGATAGTGTAGGAATACACTAGAATGAGTAGAATTAATTATAAAATCATATTTGTTCGTGATTGAAATTCTTAGCTAGGATTCTCTTTGATTAGGATTTTCTTTTGAATTTTGAATTATTTCCTTTGTTCTAAAATCTGTTCTTGTCTTTTCCAGATGAGTAACCATAGGAACGTTAAAGGTAGGGGTCGTGGCAATGCCCCTGCACCACCAGTTGTTGCACCCATTCCACTAGCTCAGCCAGTTAGGTTCACCAATCTTTGTAAGGAGTACACTCGGCTTGGAGGTACCAAGTTCATTGGAGTAGAAAGTATTATTAAGGCTCGGCATGGCTGAAGAGTTTAGAGAGGATTTTCACCGGACTTGTGACGACCCGCCCTTCTACTACCAGGAAGACGTATCATCATTAAGAAAGAGGGACAGAAATAGAAGAGAAAGGAAAGAAAGAAACAACAACACCAAAACCTCATAGCGGAACGGAACAAAATATAATATATCACATAAATATTTCATAATTTTACATACATCAAAGTTATACAATATCAATACATATGACCGTACTACATACATCTATCACTATTTACATCAGAGGTACAATACACATCAACTAACACAGCGGAACTACATATATAGCTATATACGTCTGGAATCTCCTGCTCCAAGCTCCTCCAGAAATCAAGTCCATAACCTATCACTTGGCTACTCATAAAAATTTGAGTACCCAAGAGTTTATGAAAAAAAAATATAAACTCCGGGTCAGACATGGGTCTGGTATGAGTAAACGGTTTAAATTGTTTAACTTTGAAAAACATTTGAAAATAAAGGTACCATGTAAGACTCCCCACAAATAAATACGGGTAAGTTTTTACCTTACGCTAACCAAAACATTTCATAGGAAATCTAGTGATATTATAATGGTGTCTAGGGTTTTCAAGTAAATAGAAAATAGCCAAAATTGTTACATTCATTAAATTCCAGCTACTAGCCACAAAAGTGGGTAATACAAATCAAAACCGTAGGGTCTCGTAGGGAAAATGGATTTCCAACAATGGCAGGGCTACTGGGGTACCGCCCGTCACAGTACGAGGCCTAGATCACCGTACCGAGGATCACTCTCGACCCCCTGCAACACAAGGCCGGAACCATTCCTTACTGAACAGTCCCGAACAAGATAAACCCCACGGTTGTAGCTAGCAACCGCCCACACAGCCGAAATATAAAGGGACATGTAGACAGGGGTAATATCTTGTCCTGCTTGGGCATGACCCACCTAACCTTGCTGCATCTCCCCTTTTGAAGCCATTCCCGGTTGATGAGGCTTGAGGCTACGTTTACCTTTATTGAACATATCACTTAGAATGCTCATCGTCCACCTGACGATGTGCTGAAAGCATTCAATCCATATAAGTTCGTTCCGGGTTCGAACGAAACCGAAGGCATTATCTCATTACACTCGATTTTGGAATCACCCTCAGAGTCAACGACGATAACCCTTGCATTCTGAATACACCATCTCGATCTTCATTTCAGGATTCACGACCTAACGTTTAAATTGGATCGATGTGGTTTTTGGAGAATCAAATTTGATTCTTCCGATCCTGGTCTCATCGAATCCAAACGCCATTTTAAGGGCCAAGTTGTCTAATTAACTTAAATAGTTAAATACTTTAAATTTAACCATTGAATTAACATAGCACTAATCACAGATAAAACATATACAAGCATCATAGATATAACATAACATATCACAGAATATCTTCAATTTAAACATCACAAACCAGACATTCAACATGCACAACAATCCGTAAGCAATTTCCTTTAAATCTTATTTGTAATTAATTCAATTTAGAATTAATTACTTAAGAGTTAATCACTTAACTCCATCTAATTAATCATTAATCAACAATTAATTACCTATCTCATTTTAAATCATCTAATTGATGATTCTCTTAATTTATTATTAAGTCTTAATTTATTTAACACTATTAATTAATTACTTCTTTAATCAAGTTATTTAAGCTTAATTTACCCTTTCTTAATCATTAATCAATAACCTTAATTGTTATTTAATAAACTTTAATTGTCCATTTATTAATTACTAATTTCTAAATTAATCATTATTAATTCTAAATTAACTCATTTGATTTATTAACTGTTACCTAATCATAAATTAACTTTAATAGTCGATTACAAATTTATTTATTTATTATAATCCATCACCAATTATAATCAAAATTCATTATTCTTAATTCTTAATTAAAATGCTTAATTAATTAACCATTAATTCATAATTAATGTTTTTGATTAGTTAGATATTCATCATTCATTAATCAATTTAGGTAGTTAAATATGATTTATCTATCACTTAACCACCCTTACCCATACTTAATTACAATTATAAAGAAGTAAATCTTAATCACCTTCTCATAATAATTCATTTAAATATAATTACACAATGTAGTTAACTCCTAAAAGTCCTCTTTAAATTTTAAATTATCCATTTATTAACTACAAACTTAAAAGTTAATTTAAATTTACACTTATCCTAAATTAATTAAGATAATTTAAGTGTTTTAGATCATCATTAAGTTTTTGACTAAAATACTTAAAACCTGAACGAATTCTTAGCTTGGCCTTTAAACCCTTTTTAAGCTTAATATGTTAAGAAAAATTTGTAAAACAAATAATTTACATCACTGCAAAAATTACAGTTTTACCCAAACCCAAAACTTCCCAGGTAAACCCGAGACTCCTCTCTGTATAATGCTCGAGAATTACCTCGAGTTTCCACGCTAACTTCCCGAGTTTCCCCCCTGAGCAACTTCTTACTCTTCCCTATCTTATCTTTTTTTTTAAGAAATATGTTTTGGTTTAATGTAAATTAATTAGCAACAGGATCATCTCTCGTACGCGATAAAACCCGGAGCAAACATTCAAACTACACGCGCACAACCCAAGCCATTTGAATCCCCCACTACGCTGTCACCAAATCACCACCGCCGTGCACGTGCACGGCGGCGCGGCCCATCTCTGGCGAGTCTAAAATCGCAGATAAGACACAAACCACACATAGGTGCGAAAACTAAAACCCATTCGACAATTAATGTTTGAAATCCAAAATTTGCAGTTCCAAGGGAAACTGCAACTACGACCCTCGGCTAAATTTGCTTCGTGATCATCGATCAAGCCAATGGAGTCGACACGACTTCGCCCCCTTGAAACGCTGCGCCAAGCCACCTTCCACTAAAATTTTATGCAGCTCGTTCGCACATAGATGAAGCACTCAATACCTTACCGCAGTGTAAGAAAAACTGGTACAAAACCCTACATTCGATTCAAACTCTAAATTCTTGCATTAGAAAAATTCTTTGACATTTTTCCTAAGCTAATTCATCTACAAGCTTGCTTCGACATAAGTTTCAGCTATTAAATTTCATTGGATCAACCGAAATTGACAAAGATTTGATTTTTGTTTATTTTCGAAATACACTTTAATTATTAAACTAAAAATCATCGTTTTCATTCTAAAAATCCTAACTAAGTGTATGAATTTGAAATATGTTATTGAATTCCTAAATTTAAATATTCAAATTTTTGGCTTTGAATTCTTTTTCCTGTAACTTGAATAAACAGTGTGTTATAAAAAT
Source organism: Allium cepa (assembly GCA_030765085.1). Taxonomy (NCBI): domain Eukaryota; kingdom Viridiplantae; phylum Streptophyta; class Magnoliopsida; order Asparagales; family Amaryllidaceae; genus Allium; species Allium cepa. The sequence goes on along the minus strand of CM060942.1, from coordinate 374,710,767 downwards.
ACTATCAAACTTCAAAACAAGATTACATGCCTTGATTTGGATACAACTTAAATTTGTATCAATATCAAAGTTTTAAAACATCTACATGAAGAAGTACTTGCAAATTTTCTTTGCTTTACTATGTTCAGAAACTTGGAAACAAATATTGAAAACAGCCATATCAACTTTCCAGAGCAACACAGAGTACTTAGTACTACTTGTTTAACAGAGCACATACATTTGTAAGTTAAAAACACAAGTTTAAATTTGAAAAATAGTAAGTTTACTCACCAGAAAATTCTTTTGAACAAAAGCACTGATATTTTACTTTGAAACCTGAAGCTACAACTGTCCTTAACCCCTGTTGCTTTGAAACTGAAGATTGAAACTGCTAATTTGAATCTTTCTTGAGATTTTGCTATGAACTGCAGTTTTAAACTTAAATTTTTGAACTTGCTCTTTTTTTTTTCTTTTCTGGTTTTGTTAATTTATTATGACTGAATGAACTAAACTAAAGAAAGAAGAGTCTCACATATATATAAGATATAAGTTGTATAATAGGAAGGTGTTATCTAGTTAGGTTGTTTTCTTCTCTTTGTTTAATTTTTTTGACCAGATTTGCTAGATATTTTGAGGTGACAAAAATTAGGCTGAGTTGATAGTAAGTACATACTTTTGTTTTCTAATATGTTTACACAATTATTAATTGTTTTGCTTACCATAATTATAATTATGTTCAGCTGCATAGTATATTTGTATGCCAGTGTACAAATCTGCAGGTACATACTTGGCTTATGTATGAAGCCTTGATTAAGAAGATATTTTGTTTTGTTACCATATTACTTGTTTTACTATCCTCTAGTTTGAACTCTATACACATAAGTGTTGTGTAAATATACACTTGCAGGTTACACTTGACTTTTACATGAAGCTATTTATTTGTTCCTATTTGCAGGTAGACTTGTTCTAAAAGGTTTTTAAATTTATTATGTATTCTAACTATGACTAACAATATTTAAGTTATATTCAAGATGGTTTATTTACATTTATATTTATATTTTATTCTTAACTATCAATATTTAAATTATGTACAATATGATTTAGTTACATTTTAAACTTAGATTCATGAGTTCATTTATTAATTTGTATTTATATTTTTGACTTACATTAATATTAATATTTATATTAAACATGATCATCTATTTATGTTATATATTTTATATTGTCTATTCTGAATTAGATTCATAAGTTATATTTACCTTTATTCTCATTTTTTTATAATTCGTTACTTATTTATTTAAATCATATACAATAGATTTGACTCATATTTTACATTTATATTTTGTATTGTTAGAATTAGATTTTAAATTTTAAACATTATCAAGTATATGTATTTATTTAACAAATGTTAACAATGTATAGCATTTTAATTTAATTATGTGAGTTAAATTTTATTAATAATATTGTTAAGAAACTTATTTTAGACTTTCAAACATTATTATCTATATGTATTATTTTATACTAAATAAAATAAAGTAAAGTATTTTAAGTAATTATACAAGGTAGATTTTTATTGTGAATATTATTGGAATACTTATTTCAAATTCCCAACCCAATCTCCTTTTTAAAATATAGTTTATATATATAAATGGCAGTATTTCCAAATCATATTTATTCTAATATGATCAATTTACATTTTATTTAAATTAGATTAAATATTTATTAAAATAACCAGGGCCAAAAATCTAGGGTCGTTACAGGACTTGAGATCACCAATGCTTAGATGCGTCAGTTAACTACTTGTTAAATGCAGGAGTCCACTTAGGATTGGTTGGAGTTTGTTACCACTCAGACTCACGAGGCTAATATCTCTTGGCAGTAATTTAGGTGAGATCTTTAGTTGTCCTTTTACTAGGTTATCTCTTTGGAATCTATCTCTTTGAATTTTACCTTTACCTTGGATCCATATTTTCAAGGATGCTTTTGTGGCTTTGTGGATGCTCGAAGCCGGGTAGTCTCAGTTATATTGGGCATTTATGGACCTTGAGCAAGGGAATATGACTTTTGCAAAGTATGAGAGGAAGTTCAATGAATTATCTAAGTTTGGTCCCAGTTTGATCGACGCCCTGCTTATGAAGAATGAGAAGTGTATCCATGGTGCTCACCCAAAGTATTATGATCATTTGATTAGTCATATTCACGACACCTTCACTTCTCTTATGGATATAGCCACCAGATTTGAGAAACCTAATTCTAAGGGAAAGCAGGTTATGTCAGCATCTCGGGGAAATTCCAATAGTTCAAAGAAGAGAAAGCCCAAATTTTCTGCAATAGAAGAAGAATTGGAAGATTTCTTAGGGCATTGGATATTCTTCTCAGAAGCGATCTCTTGGCTTATCTTCTATCACTTGCTTCAAGTGCAACAAATAAGGTCATTATTCCAACAGCTGCCCATCTTCTACTGGATCCGTTATTCGTCCAGCCTAGATGACCAGGAACAACATTTGTCACATTTGTTTATAGCTAGACCACTTCAAGAACAATTTTCCCACTCAGCAGAAAGGCAGGACATCTGGAATCCTTGCTATGACCTCTTCCACTCCTTCTACCAGTGATACCCAAGGTACTCTTCGGGGCATCTTTTCTTTGCATGATTTTCCCATTCTTGTTCATTTTGATACTGGAGCATCCTATATCTTTATTCATGTTGATCTTCGTAATAAATTCAAGCACATCTTACAAACTCAATTGGAAACCTCATCCTTACATGTGACTAATCCCATCGGCGGTTCCGCCAACCTTAGATGATTTGTAAAGGTGTGAAACTCCTTTACAACAGGCGTAGATTTACCAAAGTTTTCTATGTCCTCAGTTTTGATGCATTTGATATCTTACTTAGGGGCGATTGGTTAAAGCTCTATGATTTAGTTATTTCTTGCAAAGTTTGAATAATTTCTTTAGAAGATGACTGGGTACTTCTCTTGTGAACGAATGTGAAACGCCTCAGGATTATGAAGTCAATTTTATATTTTCGCTTGATGCTCAGCCTAGTGATCTTTACTCCACCTCAATAGTTAGGGATTATCCTGATATTTTTTATGAAGTCACTTCTTCAACTCCCAAGCAGGAAATAGAATTCTACATCGATCTTATTCCTGGATCCCGACCTGTTGTTCTTCCTCCCACACGAATGGCATCCAGAGAGAAAGTCGAGTTAAAGAAGCAGATAGAAAACTTGCACTCGAAAGGTTTGATTTGGCAGAGTTTTTATGAATGGGGAGCAGCCGTTGTCTTTGTCACCAAATCTCATGGTTCTTTGAGGATGTCTGTTGGTTATAGAGAGCTGAACAAGCTTACTCTTAAGAATAGAAATTTTATGCTCGTATCAATGATTTTTTTTATTAGCTCTGCCGTGCTAAACTATTCTCTTAGCTTGGTCTTGCTACCGGTTTTCATCAACTTCATGTAGCTGAGGAGAGCATTCCCAAGGTAGCTTTCCGAATCAAGAATGGTTTCTATAAATGGTTAGTCATGTCCTTGGATTAACCAATGCTCCTTCCATCTTTATTAGTCTCATGAATCATGTTTTCCACGATGTTCTCAAAATGTTTGTCCTGGTTTTCATTAATGATCTTATCATCCTTTCTAAATCAGAGTAGAAGCATAAGGCATATTTTAGCTTTATCCTCTAAATTCTTAGGAGTCATTGGTTGAAAGATAAATTTTCTAAATGTCATTTCTGGAAGGACGAAGTCCAATTCCTTGGGCATATTTTTTTTCGAAAATGGAGTCTCGGTTGACCTGGTTAAGGTCGTCGTGATTTATGTATGTCTATCCACCTTTGCTAGTCTTTGTAATTTATTAACTTATCTTCTTTTGAGCTCATTCTTCCTATTCTATTTAAAGATTGGGAGACACCTAAGACTCCTTCGGATGTTCATAGCTTTTTGGGCCTTACCGGTTATTATCGAAGATTCGTTGTGAATTTTGCCCATATAGCTGTACCTCTTACTGTTTTGACTCGTAAGAATGCTAAGTTTGTTTGGAGTGATAAGTGTGAAGCTACATTTAATGAGTTGAAGCAAAATTTTACCTTTGCTCCTGTTCTTACCGCTCCGAATCGGAGTGAAGGATTATCTGTTTATACCGATGCTCGTCAAAAAGGTTTGGCTGTTGTCTTGATGCAGGAAGGGAAGGTCATTGCTTAAGCTAGTCCTCAGTTGAAGGCCCATAAAGCTAACTATGCCATTGATGGTTAGGAATTGCTTGCTGTTGTGTTTGCCTTGAAGTTATGGAGGCATCATCTTTTAGGAACTAAGTTTGAGCTCTTTATGGATTATCAGTCTCTTAAGTATATTTTCACCTGAAAGGATTTGATCCAAAGGAAGCTTGGATGGCTTGAGTTCTTTGCATCTTATGACCTTGACATCAACTACACTCCCGAAAAGGCCAATGCTGTGGCTGATGCCCTAAGTCGGAAGAAAGCCATGTTATGTCAGGTTGTAGCTTCTTCAACTCTTATGGATCCTATCACAGCCAAGGAGGATGAAGATGAGATGCTTAAGCTTATGAAGGAGAATATTCATAGCAGGGAAGGTAATAACCAGAGTGAATTAGGAGCACAAATTGATCAAAATGGAGTTTTGAGGATTAACTAATGAATTTGTGTTCCGAATGTCGATAGTTTAAGGCAAGAGGTACTTAAGGAAAATCATCAGTCCCGACTCTCTATCCATACAGGTGTGACAAAGATGTTTTAGAATATGAAGAGGCTATATTGGTGGAGTGGTATGAAGTAGGATGTATGCTAACACCCCGGTGTGAGTTGAGTTATAGAGAAAGCACCACACGTTGGTACGGGAACTAAAAGTAAGCAGAAAATAGCAGAAAATAGTAAAGTGACAATGATTTTATAGTGGTTCGGCTGAAAGTCAAGCCTACGTCCACTTAATCTTTTCTCTTATCGACTTGATTACTAGTTTCACAGTAATTCTCCAATTACAACACCATTAAGCCAAGAAGTTAGAACTTTGATGAAGAAAAGCTCTTTGAATTCATGTTGAATGAACTTGATCTTCTCTTAAGGTTCCTTGAAGTTTCTTAGGCGTTTGAAATGTTGTTGAAGTTATGAAAATAGCAGAGTCTTGGCGTTCGAAAAGGTCCAAAAGTCCCCCCTTCAAAGTGGAGTAGGTGGAGTATTTATAGAGGAGTCTCGGAGTTAGGTCGTGTGGCGTGGGCCGTGGGCGACCTAAGGAGTTGCGACCTAAGGGTGATCCCAAGGTAGTATAAGTCGCCAGCGACTTATTGGAGCCATCTTGGATGAGATGTATGTCGTAAGCAGCTTAGCATGTGTAGCACAGATGTTATCTCGGCTTGTTTAGGTCTTGAGAGACCTAATGGAAAAGGTAATGTGCATGCGGCTTTACTCTGAAATTTGCTAACTCGTTAGGTCTCTCTTGGCTTAGGTCGCTATCTTCACTGAGTTGCTAGGTCGTTGAGACGCTAGGTCGCTAGGCCGTTGAGACGTGCCATGTTGAACTGCTCTGCACTTTAGGTCGCTAGGTCGTTCCTTGCTATAGGTCGTTGGGTTATGTAAGTCGCTAGTCGCGAAAAAGAGTGGTGTTAACACTTTCCCCTCGAAGTATACGCCTAAGGATTAGGTCGTGTGCTTCGATACCTCTTAACTCATGCCATCCTGAGTCGCTAGGTAGTGAGCGACTTATTAGAAAGCTTGGTCGTTCGTGTTGGTTCGTGTTCCATTGCCTCTGTATATAAGTCGCTTATTTTCATCCTTCTTCTCTTCACCTTCTCTAACACTCTTAACCGCCATTGAAGAATTCTCTGAGCTCTCAAAGACGAACTCAAGCTAACCGGTCGTTGATCATCTTCTCCATCACACTACGTAAGTGAATCCGATCATCATCCAACCACGACCACTGTCGAATCGCGAATCCCCCCTTTTTTGGACCCTAATCCAATTTCATGTGCTTCATTTCACCACGAATCATGTTACAATCTATCTTTGGTCATCATTGGACGCGTTGTCGTTGTAATTCGTGAGAACACAGCAGTGCATTGGATCCATGATGGATCTGAGGTAATTTGAATCGGTTTTGGGTGATTTGGCGGTGTGGAAAGATGATGGATCTTATTATGGAGATGATAATGGGTTATCGGGTCACAAATTAACGGGTTAGAAAGTTTGTGAGTAAGGCAGTTGTTGAATGAAGAGGAGCTAGCGGGTTAAGGGGAGTGAGGAAGCGACCGGCTTAGGAGCTTCGAACGACCTAAGGCTTAACGGTTTGAATGTGAATCGCACGACCTAACTGACTTGCGACTTAACTAACTTACGAATTAACTTGCCAGAATAGCATATGGCTTAAAGCAGAGCGAAGTAAGGAGTCCACGCGACCTAATTTAACCCGCAGCTTTGCTTTAGCTTGTAGAAACATGACTGATGAACTGCTAGAATGAGCTGCCTGAATTTGTTGCACTTTTTCACAGATTGCATTAACTTTTAAGCTAACAACCTGTTAAATACAACATTTGCAGAAAACTAGGACGAATATACTGCCACTGACTGCCCACATCGAATGACAGATTAGTCGATAAGGAATAATCAACTTAAGGGAATCATGTGAACGAAATGTTGTGAATTAAGAAGTTCAAGTGAAGTATTAAAACAAAGCTAAATTAATCAACTAAAGCCGATTTGTTTGCACCAACACTATACTTGAACTTAAAATAACAAGCCCTAAAACTTTATAATCGACAAACGCCAACTAGTTTAATTCCAGTTATGCTTGCTTGTCATTTTATTAGTTTTGCACAACACTTCACACTTTTTAGGAAACGTGCACCTTCATATTTGAATATCTAGTTCCTTGTGTAGAATGACTTCTCAACAAGTGCAAGAAGAGGTAGCAGAGCGGGCCGATGAGGTCTTCCCAATAGCTGACCCTCTAGAAAATCCTCCGGAAAGGGTTTCAACTTCATTGAGTCAACGGGCTTTCAGCCAACTATGTATTCAATTTGGCATTGCTGAAGCGGATGCTCTGCTACCTGGGGTAAATGACACTATCGATAGACCGCCTCCTGGTTTATTGCAGTGAATCGGCAAATGTGTTTGAATGGAGCTATTCCTCCTTTCATTGATTTCTCAGAACACTCCTCCTTCGACTTACTATTTCTCCATTCCAGCTGCACCCTAATGGCTATGCCATTTTGATGGGGTTGTGCGTACTATTCAGGAGGACACTTAACCGCCTCCCAAGCTTCGAGGAGATATGCTACTTGTGTTCATTCGAGAGGAACAAAGATCACCCTTCGATTACTCTTGTAAGGAGTGCAAGAAACCGGAAGTTGATTACGGATCTACCCGAGAGTGCTCATGGGTTCTTAAACCAGTTCTTTTTTGTCCGTTGCCCTCCTGGATTCTACGGCATCTAGAGAGTAGGAAGTAAGGCTACCTATCTTTGTTTACTTCATTTCTGAGCCTTTCAAAATTCGAGTCGTGGAGTGCTAACTTCATTCCTTACTTGTGCAACACTTCCTCCTCCCTCTAAAGATTCTAGCCACAAATCAACTTTTGATAGATTAAATGTTGTAGCTGTTGATGAGAGAAGTATTAAGTTCCCGCTGAAGGATGAGTTTTTGCAACAATTCGGACTTTTGCATTCTTCTCGATCCACTCAATCCCGTGATGCCCCCAGTTCTCAAGTAGAAGCGTCAGATGCCCCAGCCTCTGTAAAGGAATTCACACCGGAGGAACCTATTATAGAGGCTTCATTAGTGAAGTGCTCCAGTTCCGTTGGCGGTAAGGGATTATCTGGCAAATCTAAACTTCCCCTAGTTGTTGAAGAATAAGAATTTACTCAACATTCCAGGAAGGCTACTGGAGAAGCCGATGAGGGAGTTGGGAAAGAAAGTTCTGCTCCGAAGAGTGCAAAGCGTGCTGAAGAAGGCACTGCTGATGTGACCCATTCCGTTGGGCATGATGGTGACGATGTCTTTGGACGACTGACCGACCTTATGGTGACTTACCAAGAGTTTTTAAAGATGACACCATCACCTCTAAGCTTATCTCTCCAACAATCGAAGAGGCATCTGTTTTGCGGTCAATTCCATCACTCTAGGAGTTGACTCCTGCCGCAAAAGCCGACATCACTCCTAAGCCGAAGAATGGTTTGTAGCCTGACGCGCGTAGTTCGCACGCCACACACACTTAGGTTTTTTGGCAATTATTTGTACTTAGCCTCTTTATTTAGAAGATTTCTAAATTCTATCCTTTCTTTAATTTCAGGTTCTCCCATGGGACGCATCAGCTCATATTATGATGACTTTCAGAGCTACGCGAGGCGCGATTCCTATGACCCCAGGCGCTATCTTCCTGCCCCTAGGGAGACAGGCGAGGAAAGAGCAGCTAGGAAAGCTCGCAAGAGGCAGGCTCATGAGGGGCGTTATGGAAGGAGAGATGACCGACATGATGATGACTCCCATAAAAGAAAATCCCCTGACGATAAAGGGAAGAGTCATATAGCCGAAGATCTAAGCAAGCGAGCCAAGCTAAGCGAAAAGTCTTTATCTGAAGTTTCCAAAGTTCCCGCTGCTCCTACCTCTATAGACATCTCCTCTAGCTTCCCTGCCCTTCAAAGAGTTGACATTCAATCAAACATTAATAGGCCTCCTTATCCAGTTGAGAGACCTCCGCCTGCACTCCAAAGCCGATTTCCACATTGGTGTTTGAAAGGAGTACGCTTTGATTTGGACTTGGTTCCCATTGAAAAACTGGCCATGCTGAGAAATCTTGACGCCGTCAAGCTTGATATCGATAGAATGTCTGGCTGGCAAAAATTAGTTGATGAGCTTTAGAGGGTAAATCGCTTAAATCTCGAGGCCATGCTGACCATGGAACGTGATAAATCTGAGCGGCAAAAAGTTCTTGATCAGTATGATACAGAGATGAAAAACATCGCTGCCTACAACGAGAAACTTGAGGCTGAAGTCAAGAAGCCTAAAGAAGATCTTGCCACCTCTTCCACTTCTTAAACTCAAAAGGAAGAGGTTCTTCAAAAGCAAGTAAGAGACGCCCACGCTGCTCAACGGGATGTTGAGGCTAAACTTGGGGCACAGCAGAAAATCGTGGAAAATTACCGCAATGATGTTGCTCAGATGCGGGAAAAGACTAACTCCCAAGATTTGGAGATTGAAATGTTAAAGGCCCAGCTTTCCAAGGCTGAAAAGGAGTGTGACGAGGCCATCGCTGGAAAAGCAGCAGCTGAACAATCACATGAGGCGACTAAGGCCAACGTCAGCTCCACTCTATTCGAGTTTTATCTTCATAGCGTCTTGGGACGTGGCAGTCTTTCATTCTTGGGCCCGAAGTATGAGATTACCCTAGCTGAAGTGTGGGAGGCAGCAGTTGATATGCTTAGGGGCGCTGGCTATGCCGAGGAGGATTTGAGGCTTATTATTTGGACGATGAGGGTCGTGCTGCCCTTGCCAGAGGGAAAGAACAACTTGCCAAGGAGCGAACCGAAGCGGCAGAAGGAGAGCATCTAGGGAAGGCACCTTTGACCGACCCAACTTGTCCTTCGGCTTCGGTTAACATCGATATTATTGGCTCCAGTTCTCACTCTCCGCCTCCTGTCAAAGCCGAAATTGAAACTACAACTACCCATACCGAAGAGAAGGCCCAAGAAGACACTGAAACTCAAGTTGAAATTGACGTGATAACGCCAACCTCTTCAGGTAACTTCAATACTGATCCAGCTCAAGTGGACTACTCGTTTGCTTCACATAAGCTCGATGAACTTCTTGCTTATTACTCAAACGCCGATGTGCCGCTATCTCCTCTCTTTGCGAGAAATACTAATGTTAACTTTTCTTCTTCTGTAGTGCAAATAACAAGTTTTGTACAAGCTTCGCCTCCTCCAGCCGTTGTCCCTCCATCTCTTCAAGTTACTCCTTCTCTTGCTTCTCAACCGGGGTCACAAGAAGAACAAATAGAAGCTCTTCAAGGCTTAGATGACCCAGCCGCTTCACAAGAGCAGAAAGCTGAAGAGCTTGAGGAGGGTGAGAGGACCCCGGAGTAATTTACTGCTGATAATACAAAGCTGATTGATCTTATCACTCTGGGAAGCGAATCTTCTTCAAATAAGATGGGAAAGCGTGGAATTTCAAAGAAGAAGAAGGGCACTTCTGCTGGTAATGAGAAAGTGGAAGAGGAACCAATTGCACCTCTCTCTCCTTCTTCCCTGACTCGTTCAGACCGGGATTTATCCTCCTTGTTTTTCTTTTTTCTTTTATTTGAAGACTTGTATTGACCGGAGATTGTTCGGGTACCGACCCCCTCTTTTTGAAACCTGCACATGTATACAGATTTTTATAGTATAGAATAAAATGATTCTTTATACTTGTACAAACTTTTGTTTGTATTTATAAATGCATTTATTCCTTTTTATCACACAAGTTTCTTTATTTTCCTTGTATGATATTGTAGTGACCCTGTGGTATGTTGCTTGAGCATTGCTTTATTAATGCAGCTATATTATATTGCCCCCATATCACGGCTCATTGCAATCTTCTCCATTTTGAGGAGACTTGTACTCTTACTTTGGATAATAATTCTTTCATTTTGAGGAAATATTATTCTACTCTAGTAGAATGTGTAGAATGTGCTTTGCATTGGAGAAGTTTTCTCTCTCTCTTTTTTTTGAAAAGTTTTAACACTTCAACTTTCGAAGATGGTCACTTTTTTTTTGAGAAGTGGATTCCTCTATGCGGGAAAGCGTGCCTCCGAAGAGGGCTTTGATTTGTTTGCCAGAAAGTTACGTTTTGCAGTTAAATGGACCCACGGGGCAGACGCAAGCTATTGTTAGCAAGGGCCTGGTGCCTGCACTTCGAGAAGGTGCCCACTTTGGTGGTTCCACCAACCTTTTTGGCGAAAAGCATTTCATTTTTGGGCGTGCCTCGTTGGAGGGCTTTTTATTTTGCTTGAAAGTTACTTCTCGCAATTAAATGGACCCGCGGGGCAGACGCAAGCTATTGTTAGCAAGGGCTGGTGCCTTCAATTCGGGAAGGTGCCCACTTCGGTGGTTCCTCCAACCTTTTTGGCGAAAAGCATTTCATATTTGGGCATGCCTCATTGGAGGGATTTATTTTTGTGCCTCCGAAGAGGGCTTTTCTATTTGGCTCGCCAGGAAGGTTGCATCTCACAGTTAACTGGATCCACGGAGCAGATGCAAGCTACCTAACTGGATGTTTGTTTACACAAATGATCATAATTAACTAGCAAGGGCCTGGAACCTTCACTTTGGGAAGGTTCCCCTTTGGTGGTTCCACCAACCTTTTTGGTTGAGAAACAAGACACCATTTTTGTTGTTTTCTGTCCGCTTGCCCATGTCTTTTCACCATTTGCCCCTCAGTGATTCCTCGTTATCATCTCCAAGTATATGTTTCTTCCTTTTGCAAGTTGTTTGCTTTTCTTTTTTCCAGAAAAGTGTATTTCATTGTTAAGTGAATCCACGGGGCAGATGCAAGCTACCTAACTGGATGTTCGTTTGCACAAACGATCGCAATCAGTTAGCAAGGGCCTGGAACTTTCACTTTGGGAAGGAGCCCCTTTGGTGGAATCACCAACTGTTTGTGAAAAGCACTTCTTATGTAGGAATTGAATCTGGAATTTTTATGGCTTCACATTTGCTCGTTGAGTGATTTGTAGGAATCACTTGGCCTTGTGATGTGTTGAATAGGTAAGCTTTTCTTTGATAGCATGCATTATTAAATCGACATTTTAGCAATATGTTTAAGATACATGCACATCGAAATGAGACAGGCATTTTATAGTAATAAATAACACAAGATTTATAGTGGTTCGGCCAAGAATTGGGCCTACATCCACTTTATAGTTCTTATTATTGATTTGCACTGATTTTACAATGGCTCATAATACAAGAATGATACATCCATAATCATTTTACAAATTTAAGCATAGATTCTAAGTAAAATATGGATGCAAGTGATTGCTATTCCAGGCTCTCGGAATTGGATCTCCTTCGAAAGTTGTGAGCTTGAAAGTGCCATCAAGAAGTTTTTGGCCTACGATGTACGGCCCTTCCCAGTTTGGCCCAAACACTCCTGTTGCTATCATGACCCTTTTCAAGACTAGATCCCCAATTTCAAAGCTGCGTTGGCGAAATTTGGAATTGAAGTGCCTGGCTATCCTTTGCTGATGGACTGCAACTCTGAGCTCAGCCTCTTTCCTTCTTTCATCAAGCAAGTCAAGTGCTTCAAGTTGTAGCTTTTAATTTTCAGCTTGGTTGAAATGAATTCTCCTGTGTGAGGGGACCTATATTTCCATTGGAATCATGGCTTCTGATCCATATGCTAATGGGAATGGAGTGTGCCCAGTCGCAATCTTCTGGGTAGTTCTGTATGCCCATAGTGCTAGTGGAAGCTTATCGACCAACCACATTTTTCTTTTTCCAGCTGTTTTTTGATGGTTGATTTGATAATTTTGGTCACTGCGTCCACTTGCCCGTTTGCCTGCGGATGAGCCGCTCCTGAGAAGCTTTTTTTGATCTTGAATCGCTTGCAAAAGTCTTGGAATTCTTCGCTTTCGAATTGGGTACCATTGTCGGTGATTATCTTATGAGGCACACCATACCTGCAAATGATATTCTTAGTCACAAAGTTTATCATCTTTTTAGAGGTAATAGTAGCCAACGGTTCAGATTCAGCCCATTTAGTGAAATAATCAACAGCAACAATAACATATTCGATTCTGGACTTGGCAACCGGCAAAGGCCCAATGAGATCTATCCCCCAAATGGCGAATGGCCATGGACTGACCATCTGTGTTAGCTCAGTGGATGGTGCTCTTGGGATTTTTGCAAATCTCTGGCATTTGTCACACTTTTGGGAGTAGCTAGCAGCGTCTCGATTAATATCTGGCCAAAAATACCCATAGCGGAGAATTTTCTTTGCTAGAGTTTGGCCACCTGAATAATCCCCACACTCTCCTCCGTGCACCTCAGCTAAAATTGTCTTAGCCTCTTCCTTGGTTACACATCGGAGTAATGGCATCGAGAATCCCCGTTTGTACAATCGGCCGTCTTGAATTACATATCTCGAGGCTTTTCTTAAAAGTTTCTGGCGCTCTTTTGAGTTTTCTGGAAGGGTGCCACTGAGTAGATATTCCTTAATCGGGGTCATCCACGACTCCTGCTCTTGAGATATAGCCATAATCCAGTCAATACCATCTCATCATTACTTGGAGATGACAAGACTTCCACAAGGACCGATCCCAATAATTTTGTTTCGCCAGAGCTTGAATATTTTGAGAGAGAATCTGCCTTCATGTTCTCTTCCCAGGGTATATGGCTTATTGTATAATGGTCAAAATCATCTAGAAGCTCCCACGTCTTCGACAAGTAAGCAGGCAGATTCCTCCTTTGATTTGAAACTCTTTCTTGACTTGGCATACAATAAGTTGGGAATCACTGAATATCTGCAATACTTTGATGTTCAGTTCTTTAGCAATCTTCAGGACGGTAATAAGAGCTTCATATTCTGCTTCGTTATTTGTCGAAGGAAATTCTAATCTCAAAGCATAGCACAATGACTTCCCTTTGGGGTTTTCAAGCACAACCCCAGCTCCGGAACAATAGTCATTTCTTGCACATCAACATATAATTTCCATCGGATCGGGATATCATTATTCACCTCTTCCTCATTGTCACATTTATCTGTGTATTCTGCAATGAAGTCCGCTAAAGCATGTCCATCGATTGCTCTTCGGGGATGGTAGGTGATATCATATTGGCTGAGTGCAATATTCCACTTCAGAAGATGACCTGAAGTTTCCGGGCGAAATAGGACTTGTTTTAGAGATTGATCGGTGAGGACTTTAATAGGATGAGCTTGGAAATATGGCCTCAACTTTCTGGATGCAATCAACAAGCAATAGGCGAGCTTTTCCAGCTTTGAATAATTCATCTCTTCCCCAGTGAATCTTTTATTGATATAGTAAATCGGGTAGTGAACTTTTGCATCTTCCTGTACCAATGCTGCACTGAGAGCATGAGATGAAACCGCTAAATATATGGAAAGATCTTCACCATTGCTGGACTTAGAAAGTAGTGGAGGCGTTTCCATGTGACGAATCAGTTCATCAAAAGCTTTCTAACATTCAGGAGTTCATTCAAATTTTTTCTTTCCTTTCTTTAGATCGTCAAAGAAGGGAATGCATTTGTCAGTGGCCCTGGAAATAAACCGACTCAAAGCAGCGACTTTCCCGTTGAGGCTTTGCAATTCCTTCTTTGTCCTAGGGACTTTGACTTCTCTTAAAGTGGTAAACTGAGCAGGATTGGCTTCAATGCCCCTAGCACTCACAATGAAACCCAAAAAAATTTCGGACTCTACCCCGAATGAACATTTCAGAGGATTTAGCTTCATCCCATACTTTCGTAGGACTGCGAACATTTCTGCCAAATGATCCATGTGGTCTACTGCCTTCTTCGATTTTACCAACATATCATCGACATATACTTCCACAGTCTTGCCAATCTGTGGTTTGAACATGGCATTAACAAGTCTTTGATAAGTTGCCCCTGCGTTCTTTAGTCCGAAGGGCATGACTTTATAGCAGTAAAGACCAACATCAGCGATGAAGCTTGTCTCCTCCTGATCTAGCTCATGCATCATGATTTGGTTATATCTTAAGTAAGCATCCATAAAAGACAATAATTCATGCCCAGCTGTTCCATCCACCAACTGATTAATCCTGGGTAACGGGAAACAGTCCTTGGGGAAATGCTTTGTTCAAGTCTGAAAAGTCGATGCATACTCTCCACTATCCATTTGCCTTTTTAACCAACACCAAATTAGAAACCCAATTCGAATAAGTGGATTCTCTGATGAAGCAATTTTCCATAAGCCGATCTACATCTTCTTTTAATCCTGCCGACCTTTCAGGACCCTGGGTTCTTCTTTTTTGCTTTACGGGTGTAAATTTTGGATCAATATTCAAAGCATGCACTGCGATTTCTGGAGATATTCCACACATGTCGGCATGACTCCAAGCGAATACATCCAGGTTTGCTTTCAAAAATGATATCAACGTATTCTGAACCGTCACACCAAGTTGTGAACCCACATTCAGCACCTTATTTGGATCTTTCAGGTCAACAGGTATTGGCACCGTCACTTCCACCGGCACCACTCTATTCTCCCCTGCACTGGCTTTTCTGGGATCAATCTCTTTTCGTGCACCACTATGTTCACTAGTGCAGGGTCCACCCTGTAATTGCTGCAAGGTGGGGTCTTTGATGCGGAGCGGGGCTGCCACACCCTTACCCATTTCTCTCTTTTTGGCCTCCCGTAACTCTATGAGATAGCATTCTCGCCCAGCATTTTGGTCCCCCTTCATAACGCCAATGCCATTATCGGTGGGGAACTTCATAGTCAGGCACCATGGGGTGAGAATGGCCTTGAAGGCGGTAAGAGCCGGTCGACCCAAGAAGGCATTATAAGCAGAGAATTCATCAAGAATCACAAAGGTTTGCTTTTGGACCACCTTCTTTTCCCCTCCTCCGAGCTCTACAAACAAGTCAATAGTCCCAACAGGCTGTTTTGGTTCTCCAGTGAACCCAACAATTTTCTGTGAGGAAGCTTGGACATCAGCCATGGGAATTTTCATCTGATCAAGTGTCTTTATGAAGAGGACATTGCAAGAGGCACCGTAGTCAACAAGCACCCTTCTTATAATGGCTGGTCCGATGCCTGCAAATATTACCAAGGGATCCATGGTGGGAGCCTCCACACCAACAGAGTCTCTAGCCCGGAATATAATGTCATCTTCAAAGTTCTCTGCTGTTTTAAAGGTGCAGCATCTTCCAAGACGAAAACACTTTCTTCCGCCGGGGCATATCTTAAAGTGTGAGCATATCTTTCCATCTCACCCCAGCTTCTGCACGCTGGGTGAGGACCCCCTGTGATAACATTAATGATAGGCCTCTTAGATTCATGCGCCGTAGTCCTCTCACCTGAGCCGGATTGATGAGCAGGAACTTGTTGCCCTTGAATAGATGAGCTCGAGTCACTTCTGTTCCTCTTCACATATTGTTGCAATCTATTCTTTGTCAGCCGCACTTCAATCAAATTCTTTAAATGGCGACATTCATTAGTGTCATGGCCAGGTTGATTGTGGAACCGACAGAATCTCCCATTATGCACGACATTCTTCCCAAGTTTCATCTCAGGTGGTTTGGGGTATTGAATAGCCTCCTTGGTTGCGAAAAAGATATTTTCCGGAGTATCAGTTAAGGGAGTAAAATCTGAAGGTCTAAAGCGGCGAGCTTTCTTCGCATCTTTCTTCTTTTTTCCACCGTCGTTCTCCCTCTTCTGACCACTTGATTCCTTTTTGTTAGAAGCAGCAATGTTATTCTTCACTTCAGTCACGGTTGCTTTTGCCGGCACAGGAAGGCTTTCTAGGCGCATAAATTCATCAGCCTTTTTGTAGAACTTCTCAAGTAAATTTGGCTCTTTCACCTTTAGCCATTTCCCAAATTCACTAGATTTGTCAATAGCTCGCATCAAGTAAGTTAGAATCATCCGAGGCTCTGCATTATCAACTTCAGCCAAGGCTATATTAAAGCGGTTCAAGAAAGATCTGATAGACTCTCCGAGGCTTTGTTCAAGGCTGGATAGTGACATTATGTCCTTGGCCTTTGAAGCATATAACCTGAACTGATCTTTGAATTTCCAAGTAAGATCGGAGAACTGATCCACTAATCGAACTAGCAGCTTCGTAAACCAAAGTATGGCCACTCCCTCTAAGTACACAGGAAATTATCTGCACTTGATCTCATCTGTTGCCCTGGCACCTGTCATATGCCAGTCATACTTGTATAGGAACTGGTTAGGATCGCTTGTCCCCCGATAAGCTGGAATAGTAGGGGGAACAAACTTCTTCAGAAATTCAGCCTTCAGAATCCTTTCAGTAAAAGGAGTCTTGCTTGGAGCAAACCCCCAATCATTTTCATCTTCCTCCCTTTGCATGCTTTCCTTCATAATTTGTCGAATCATTCCTGAGAGGTACTGCTCATCGTTCAGAGGCCCCACGGGACAGACGTCAGCTACTTTTTCGGAAGTTTGCCTGGACAAACGTTCACGAAAAGTTGGCTGCGGCCTTGAACCTCTAGCTTGGGGAGGTGCCCCTTCGGCGGTGCCAGCTGCCCTTTGAGGAACACTTTTCCCTTGGGAATCATGAACATCTTCAGCAAAGGTATCTTCATTATTTCCTGCTTGCTGGTTAACTCCAAGCAAAGCATTCAACCTGTCCAACATCAAAGTGTTCTGGGCTTCCATTTGATGATACAATCCAGTCACTACAGCATCCAATTCGGCCCTTGTGATTCCAACACTAGGAGCCGCTTGATTTGACACGGGAGAAGTGGCGGTATTGTCATAAGCATTTCCAGATCTAGTAGATCTACTTTTTCTTCCAAGAGCCATAATCTCCGACAGACTTCTGGTTCTTAGAGAGAGTCTTTAAACAAATCTTTGTGGAGCAATGATGGGAGCACCCTGAGTTCAGTTCTCAGTGAAAGCACCAAAAATGTTAACGCTAAAATGTATGCTAACACCCTGGTGTGAGTTGAGTTATAGAGAAAGCACCACCCGTTGGTACGGGAACTAAAAGTAAGCAGAAAATAGTAAAGAGACAATGATTTTTATAGTGGTTCGGCTCAAAGTCAAGCCTACGTCCACTTAATCTTTTCTCTTATCGACCTGATTACAAGTTTCACAATAATTCTCCAATTATAACACCATTAAAGCAAGATATTAGAACTTTGATGAAGAAAATCTCTTTGAATTCATGTTGAATGAAATTGATCTTCTGTTAAGGTTCCTTGAAGTTTCTTAGGCATTTGAAGTGTTGTTGAAGTTGTGAAAATAGCAGAGTCTTGGCGTTCGAAAAGTCCCTCCCCCAAAGTGGAGTAGGTGGAGTATTTATAGAGGAGTCTCGGAGTTAGGTCGTGTGGCGTGGGCCATGGGCGACCTAAGGAGTTGCGACCTAAGAGTGATCCCGAGGTAATATAAGTCGCCAGTGACTTAATGGAGCCATCTTGGATGAGATGTATGCCGTGAGCGGCTTAGCATGTATAGCACAGATGTTATCTCGGCTTGTTTAGGTCATGAGCGACCTAATGGAAAAGGAAATATGCATGTGGCTTTATTCTGAAACTTGCTAACTCATTAGGTCGCTCCTGGCTTAGGTCGCTATCTTCATTGAGTTGCTAGGTCGTTGAGACCCTAGGTCTCTAGGCCATTGAGACGTGCCATGTTGCACCGCTCTGTACTTTAGGTCGCTAGATCGTTCCTTCCTGTAGGTCGTTGGGTTATGTAAGTCGCTAGTTCGCAAAAAGAGTGGTGTTAACATAGGATATCTCTATTTATGTTAGTAGATGTGCTACTTGTCAACAGATTAAAGCTGATGACCAGAAAACTGCTGGATTGCTGCAACCCCTTAATATTCCCATTTGGAAGTGGGATCAGATTTCCATGGAATTTATTGATGGATTACCAAGGACTAGAAGGGGTAACGGGAGTGTATGGGTAGTTGTCAATCGATTGACCAAATCTACTCATTTCATTCCCGTCAAGTCGAATTGAACCACTTAAAGCTTAGTTGAGATTTATATGCGAGAGATTGTCCAACCCCATGGTGTTCTATCTAGTATTGTTTGTGATCGTCATCCCATCTTTACCAAAAAGTTATGGAAAGCTTTTCAGAAAGATTTAGGTACCCGTTTGAACCTTAGTACTGTTTACCATCCGCATATTGATGCTCAGACGGAAACGGTGAATCGGATTCTCGAAGATCTTCTTCGTGCCTGCGTTGTTGATTATGGACGATCTTGGAAAGGTCATCTCCATCTCGTTGAATTCACATATAACAACAGCTATTAGGTATAACTCAAATTTGAGAATTTTAAATCATCTTAAGATTAACTCAATTATTACCCATTCTTTTAAATTTAGGAAAGTACCGAGATGTCTCCATTTGCCGCTCTTTAAGGTTGATCATGCAAACCTCCATCTTGCTGGATTGAATCTAGTAATCATTTAGTTCTTTGGCCCGATATGATTCTGTAAGCATCAAAGAAGGTTGAGGAGATGTCACGACCTACCCTTCTCGACCCTCGAAAATCGGCACAAAATACGCCACAACATAATATACCAACGATCGAGTTCGGAAAAGGCAGATTGTTGAGGGAAAAGAAATATGATAGAAGAAAGAATGAACTAAGCAATAATAGAATCTCACAACTGCAGCGGAAAAAATATGATAATCAACAACATATCTTTACACAAAATGAAAACTGTATCTGTTTTATATATTATATCATCAGAGTATCACAAACAAACAACAATTACCAACCTGACAATTTCAAACAATCACAGCAGCGGATATAAATAAATACGGTAATACGTCTCGAACTCCAGCTCCTCTCCTGAGCTCCACAACATCCTTTCCTGTTATCTATAATACTCGGTCTGAATCGAGCAAATAAAATAACACCCGAGTCAGTCTAAAATACCAGCGTGAGAAAAACACACCCAAATTTATTTTTGAAGTTTCAAAATCCTTTGAAATCAAAAGCATCTTGTAAGACCACGCCACAAATAAACATGTCGGGATTTTACCTTACGGTAGCTAAAACATTTATTATAAAATCCTCTAATATTATAATAGTGTCTATTTACCAATACTTATTAAAATAGCCAAAATTGTTACATTAATTAAATTCCAGCTACTAGCCCCAATCCTGGATAATACAAACAAAACCGTAAAAGGCACGTAGGGAGAATGGATTTCCAACTAATGACTAGGCACTGGGGTACCACCTGTCACAGTACATGGCCTAGATCACTGTACCGAGGATTACTCCCGATCCCTTGCAACACAAGACCAGGACTATCCCTTACTGGATAATCTCGAGTAAGATCACCCCGTAGTTGGGATCAACAACCGCACCACTAAGCCGAATAAAAAGGGACATCTAGATAGGGATGACCTCACTCTAATGGGTGCTACCCACTTTGCCTTGCGGCATATCCCCTGATTTTCAGTCATTCCCGGTTGATGAGGCTTGAGGCTAAGAGTTGCCTTTTTAGAACACATCTCTTAGAATGCTTACCGTCCTCCTGATAATGTTTTGAAAGCATCCATCCATACAAGTTCGTCGTAGGTTCGAACAGAACCAAAGGCACTACTCCTACTACATCCATTTTGGAATCATCCTCAGGATTAAAAGCGACTAGCCCTTGCACTTCGCTGCTCCGTCTTCGACTCTGAACTCGTTTTTCAACGAAAACATACAAACCGGACCGAAGTGGTTTTCCAGAATTTAATCCCGATCCCCGTCTCTTCGAAACGATCAGCGCATTTGGCCAATATTGACAATCGGTTATTTAACTATCAATTAAAATTCACAAACATCCACCAAACAATAAATAATTACCTAAATTATTTATTAATCTCAAAATATCTTCGCAAGATATATTCCCAATTTTAACCCTTTGAAAATAGTTTTCAAACCATCTTCCTTTTTACGGAATAAATTTTCCCCAAACATTTTCCATTTCCACTGCAAATAACGAAGTCCAAATACTTTAGATTTTAAAATAATTTAAATCATTTTATTCTAAATTAATCTTTAAACCGTTCAAATCTGACTACTTAAACACTTTATCCAAAATATATACCTTAAAAATATTTTTAATAAAACCTCTTTATAAATATAAAACTAATTTTTTGGTTTAAAATAAAAGTTAAGCCAAGCTAAATTCAAAATAAGAGTTACGAAATTCTATACAAGTTCCAAATAAAACTTTAACCCAACTATCTTTAAAATAAATCCATTTTATACAATATTAGTATTAATAATATTCTCTTAAAACATAATACCAATTACCCCTTTAAAATAATTATTACTGCAACTAATTTAGTACATATTTACCTTTAAAATTTTTATAACTTAAATAAGAATTTTCTTAAAAACATTCTTTTAAAAACAAATTTAAAACTTTTAACTTTTACTTAAAAATCTTCTTTAAAACGTACTTGGTGTAACAGCCCGCAGTTCCATACCCCTTGAGTCGACACTATTCTCCATCAATCAACTCTAGATGTATGGAAATACGAACCATTTGGGTTAAAGAAGAAGAGCTTGAACAAGTAGAAAATAGAAAACAACATCAGAATCTAACCATCGCAGCGGAATAAAATATATTAGATAATAACAGATCTTTACACAAAAGAAAACTATATCTGTTTTATACATACATTATCAGAATTCAACAACATCAGTAACATACAACTGGACAGTCATATAAACCTGTCCTCAGAACTGAATACACAGCTAATCAACACAGTGGAATATCTAAAACAAGTACGTAAGTATGTATCGCCATCCACCTCCTCAGCATCCTTTCCTGTAATCTATAATACTCGGCCTGGCCCGAGCATTATAGTTAAATAACACCCGAGTCATTCTGGAAAACCAACGTGATAAATCACACTCAAATTGATTATTAAAGTTTCAAAATCTTTTTGAAAACAAAAGCATCTCGTAAGACCATGCCACAAATAAACATGTCGAGGTTTTACCTTACAATAGCTAAAACACTTTTTATTATTATCCTCTGATCTATATACAAATACTTATTAAAATAACCGAAATTGTTACATTATTAAATTCCAGCTACTAGCCAAAGAGTGGGTAATACAAACAAAACTCGTAAAAGCGCGTAGGGAAAATGGATTTCCAACTAATGACTAGGCACTGGGGTACCACCTGTCACGGTACCTAATCTAGATCAGCATACAGAGGATCACTCCCGACCCACTGCAACACAAGACCGGGACTACCCCTTACTGGATAATCCCGATTAAGATCACCCCACCGTTGGGATCTACAACCGCACCACTAAGCCGAATAAAAAGGGACATATATACAGGGATGACCTCACCCTCAAAAGGGTGCTACCCACCAAGCCTTGCTGCATAACCCCTGGTTTTCAGTCATTCCCGGTTGATGAGCCTTGAGGCTAAGCGTTACCTTTTAGAACGTTTCACTTATAATGCCCATCGTCCACGTGACGATGTTCTGAAAGAATTCGTCCATACATGTCCATCCCGGGTTTGAATGGAACCGAAGGCATTATTCCTACAACATCGATTTTGGAAACGCTCAGGATTAGTAGCGACTAGCCCTTGTACTTCACAGCTCCATCCTCGAATCCAAAATCATCTTTCTCACGAAAACGTACAAACCGAATCAAAGTGGTTTTCAAGAAATTAATCCCGATCACGGTCTCTTCGAAACGATCAGCGCATTGTCCAATATTGATAGTCGGTTATTTAACTATCAATTAACATTCACAAACAACCATCAAACAATAAATAATTTCCCAAATTATTTATTTATTTATCTCAAAACATCTTTGCAAGATATATTTCCACTTTTCAAATCTTTTTGAAAACAGTTTCAAACTATCTTCCGTTTACGGAATAAAGTTCCCAAATATTTCTATTTCCACTGAAATCACTAAGCACAAAACTTTAGATTTTTAAAATAATTTAAAACACTTTATAAAAAAATATCCTTTAAAACATTTAAAATAAAAATTACTTTAATACTTATTCAAAATATATACTTTAAGAATATTTAAAATGAACTACTTCAATACTTTATTAAAAATATATACTATAGGTATATTTGAAAATGAGGTTACTTAATAAATATAAAACTAGATTTTCTCCTCTAAAACAAAATACCAAGTCACCTTTAAATAATTATTACGATAATAGATTTGAAAAATACTTACTTTAGAATTTAAACATTTTGAAAAAAAAACAATTTTCCTAAAACATGCTTTTTAAAACAACATTAAAGCTTTTAAATTATATTTAAAAATTTACTTTGAGAACGTACTTAGCTATCCAGGGAAATACGTTTCTCTTCACATCCTTTTTAAAAAATTAAATCACTATTTATTTTTAAACAAATTTTCCCATTCCTTTAATAAATTCCCACCTTGAATTTATTCTTCCCAAATATCCACTGATATATTTTACTTTACTTTTATAAACCCAGTTTATAAATTACAAATCTCGTTTCTCCTTTAAAGTTCCAACTTCAACCACTTAAATCAATTTTCAAATTGATTTTCAATTTACTCCATTTTGAAATAAATTCCTTTACTTACTCTTTTTTTTTTTTAAAATCCATTAACTTTAGATTTTATTCTCTAATTATGATTTAAAATCTTTTTAACTGAAAAACCAATTTCAGATTTCCAAAATTTATTCTTAAATTTATTCAAATTCTCAACGATTATTTTGCTAAAAAAAATCACTCTTTTATTTTCTTTCAAAAATCCAATTCTATATATTTTGATGACCCAGTGTACCGAAATATATTAATTTCAATCATAGCATCCAATATTCCAATGATCAATATAATTCATCACAGAATATCAAATATTCATAACAGAGAATGTTAAATAATCTAAATAAATTTTTGAGGAATCCAGTTGGATCCCTCCAACCTGTTTCCCTGCATCCACAGATGTTAGCACAATACCAATTCCACTTCAAGGTGGAATATCATGGTATATGGGTTTAATATAATATCATCCGCTATTATGTGGCGCATAGGGTCTCATCCGCTATATAATGCGGTAAATCAATCATTCCAAGATATATTATATAATATAATATAGCACATAATATCAATTCAACCATTCAACCAAATATTTAAATTTAACTATTTAAATTTAAATTAAACATAGATGAGTGAGATTAACTCACCTGTGATTTTTGTTTGCAATGCATTTTCAATCCGGCTTGCTTCCTTCCAGATTGTGACCTTGAATAAATATTTATATGATTTTATTAATATCCGAAACAAATCGAACAACCCAATTACCAATTAATAATTTATTTAATCTAATGATTAAATTAAGCCAACTTTCCATCCTGAAACCTTTTAGCAACGAAAACAAGTAACAAGTTGATCACTCTAATACATTGTTTTGAAATAAGTAGGGGGTTTAAAATTTGGATATGTTTATTATTAGATATATTATTATATTTTTTGTTTTATCCTTATAAATAAATTTCATTACCATTTAAAATTCCCGTTTTCCAAAATCTAATATATATATATACACACACACACACATGTATGTATTCACTGTTTACATATATATTACTAAATTCCAATGAAAATAAAATGTCTTTCTGACTTATATATAATTTAAATAAAACAGAAATGGTTTTACATCTTACTGTATATGTTTGTAAAAACAAGAAATCTGATTTTAGTGCAAATTCTTCTTCTTCTCAATCTACATAATATAATTACATTAAAATTGGCTATCCCAACATCAAAAAGCAAAAACTAACTATAGGAAAAACCTTGATTATGCGAGCGCCTCGACGACACCACGACCCGCTCCTACTCCTACCAGATTCATCATCGGCACCTCACCCATCAGCCAGAAGCCCTTGTGCTCGCAACTCTGAGAAAAAATTGGTCATCGCGTGTGTGCCTTCCCATCCAATCTCGATTGCACAGCCATGCCTGACTTCAAGACTACTCATCCCCTCACTTCTTCAATCGCATCCCTCGTCACTTCGACCGCGACCTCAATCGAGTATTAGAACAAGCGAGAGGAACAGGAATTATTGTAGTCATTTTCGCTTTGAATTGATTTGAACTCGACTTCGATTCCATGGGAATTATTCTCGATCGAACCGGCGGCCATGATTTGAAATTTGTCGCTGTTTATTTTTTTTATCGGCTGTTTGATTGAAATGACGGAGGATAGTAATATTTGAAATGAGAGGAAGCATGTTAGGGAAGGTTAGCTATAGTAATTGAAGAAGGACGGAAATGAAAAACGTGTGATGGTGAAAGGAAACAGGGTGGTGGGGAATTTCGGCTGAAAAGTGGGTTTTGACCAGTCAAACAAAGGATGTATTATGTTAATATTTAAATTTGAATTTAAATTTAAATCTTATTGAACTCGCAACTAAAAATCTTGGCATCCTATCGAAGCATGCCACTAGGCGTTTATAAGGTCATACCCTTATTCTGAATGCAATGGAAAAGGTTTCGAGTCCTATTTCGATCGTATGGAGATGATAGCTTTTCGGACTCGGTTATTATATTAAATTTTTCGATTCAAATTTCAGCGCTTTTATATATCGTATTCTCACACAACAACTCCAAACACCACGAAAATTGAAATCCGATAATAATTCTATATTATTAATCCAATGGAATTGGTTTCGTCGAATTCCGAGACCATGCCTCGGAAGGCTATTTAAAAATATCGATTTAAACGTTCAAAACTTAACAAAGCACTTCGAAATTCAATTTTAACACTTCTACTATCTTTAGTACTATCAATATAAATTTTACAAGCCTTCAATTTATTTTTAACCGGCTTAAACCTCCAGATTCAACATTTTACCCAACTTCAAATTATTTAATTCAATAATTTAATTATCAAATAAATAATAATATTTGAATTCAAGTTAAAAATTAACTTTGAAATATTTGAAATCAATTAAATATTCCAATTTCAAATGCTCAAAAATTTTGGGTCGTCACATTCCTCCCCCCTTAAAAGAATTTCGTCCCCGAAATTACTAGTTAGGAAGAATGGTCCAATACCCGTTTACTTTTTCCCAAAACCATCAATTCAACATCCTACCAACTATCTTTTTATAAAAGATCCATTATCATTCTTACTAACTTCCCAAACTATCCCATAGTTTTCAAACGATACTATTTGTTCAATCATTCAAATTTCAATTTAAAACCAAATTTTGAATTATCAAAATTTTCTTAAAAATTTTCTAACTCCCTAAATTTCCGAAAAATTTCGCCAGCATTCCCTTTGTGCGGCTAGCTCGGTACAACTACAAAATGCCTCTTCGGTCTCCTAAATTCCAAAAGAAAAAAAAAGCCATGTGGCTAGATTAAAAACCCAATCAAATTTCATACAGATATTTAAACACATACCCTTTTTTTCGAGCAATTCGAATTTATCTTCTGAAACCAATTTTCCTTTCCCTTTATAATACCTGCAAATCCTACTTAGTAATAATATCCAATCAAAACATTCAAAACATTTTATTGACTTCCTTACAAAATGTCAATATCTATTCATTCAAGCCGTATGATGCACATATATGTTTATTAACTCTTCACTCAAATGCTTATTCAATATATTTCCCCAACACCCATATTACTTAAGGATTTCACCATTTCTTCTTAAGTTCAATATAAATATTTTATACGCTTCTTATATTTATTTTTTCTTCACCACTTTAGTTTATATCTACTTCCATTCAAATTGATTCTCCCATTTCCATATGAATTCAATTTACCTTCACTCTGAATATTGAATTTTTATCTTCCATTTATAACCGATTCATATCATTATTTTAAATTAATTTCATCCACTAATTTATTTCAATTTCTAATTTGAAATCGTTTTGTTGCTAACTAAAATTTTCCTAAAATTTTCGAAATTTTTTGGCAGAGTCTCGTTTGTACGGAGGATCTTTTGCAATTTGACAAGAGATATAAATATATATACATCGACCCACCCAATCGGAAAAAACAGTTCATATTTCCTATTTTTATTGCGTAGACGTACCTTTATTTAATATTTTTAAGCAAGCGGCTTATTATTTAGCATTTTGCGCATCCAGATCCAGCAAAACGGCTTCCCTGTACCTGTACTTACTCAGTTCAAACATATAAGTACTAAATATATGCAATTTATTAACATTTCACTTACTTTCAATAGCTAACACATTAATTTTACATATAACGCATGTTATATAATTTTCATAAGCACATACAAGGTTCCGACACTTACTACAATTGCCTACAACCATTGCTCAACCATTCCATTCAGTTTAAGTGGTTTACAACTTACTCGCTTATATTTAATTCATTCTAAGCAAAACAAACTTATATTCATTCCAATTGATTCCAAAAAAATCCTATTTCACTTCTAATAACTCATAGAATTTTATCTAATCCCGTTTACATCGAAGGGCCCATTGCAATTTGACAATATTAATGTGAATACATAATTACTTAAGCTTTATAACCATTTAAATTGATTCCAACTCAATTTACACTTGATTCCATCCCATTTTAATTTATTCCCTATCTTTCATTACATTTTCTTTCATATCCAAAAAGTTTGATTCCAAACCATTTTATTAAACTCGACAACCAATATATTAAATAATCATCTCACAATTTACTTAAGTTATTTATTTTCTTCAAACTATTCCACCCAATAACTTTAGTTTATTTTATTCAACGAACTTCCATTTCAATCTTTGATTTCATTTTCCTTTGATCAAATCCCAACCATTTTACTAATTTATTCGATTAGTTTATTCTTTTATCCATTTTTAAATTTTAATTCACATTAACAATTCATTATTGAATTTATTAATAATAAGTCATTCAATTTACGCTTGAATTTGATTTGTTTACAACTCACACCAAATCTATTTTAATCCAATTCAATACTTACTTAGTTTACATTTATTTATTTAAGTAAGAATTTTATTCCATTCAATATTATCTATAACTCAACTGAATTCATTTCAATTCAATTGTATTTAGCTTAACTCCAGTTAAATCTATCTACATACCATTCTTTCGAATTTTGTTAAGCAAGGACTTAATTCCATTTAATATCATTCCAATATCCAATTTTAGTTCATTTACTTACAATTATAAATTCATTTGTTCATTCACAAATTTATTTTCAACTAATAAATTCTATTTCTAAACAATAATTATTTTTAGTCTATTTGAAGTAATCCTGCACTTTATTTTACATAATTTTAAATCAAACAACATCCAACATTCAAATTTCATTTCATTTGTACGCCATATAAATCAATCAGTTACTTACTAATTTAAATCTCAAAACTTTATTTGATTCAGTCTAACTTGACTAATTTTCCATTCAAACTTAAGTTAAATGTTCATTTTCGATTCCCTTTTGTTTACACGTTTAAACTCATTACTAAAATGTTCAAAGTTCAATTTTGAAAACATATATATCTAAACCAAACTATTCCCTTTCATTTTCAAAATCAAACCAAATTTCACAAACAAACATTAATCCAAAACTTCCAGGTAGCAATCCCTCTCTTGGAAACTCGAAAATGAACACCGATGATGTCGCGATCATCATCGAAACTATTTTCCAGCGACCGAAAAGAGTTCAATGATTTTATCACTTTGAAATCCCTTCAAATATTTTTAAATTCCAAATCTCTCTAGATTTGCAAATCTGATTCAAAAATATTTCTCAAATATATATTATTTTTCCCAACTTTTTGAGAATCATTTTCAAATTCAAAGGAATTTAAATTTCCAAATTTTCAAATTCCAAATCCTTTAAATTTATATTCAAACATAGATATGGAATTTATCTTATTTTAATTATTAATCACACAATAATTCACATTTATAGTTTACATTTACAAATTTCATTTGTATATGAATTTGTTTCTAGTTTTTTTTTTATAATTTCAATATCTTATTCAATTTTACACACTAATGATAATAATTTAATATCATCAACCCTAACAAACAAGTATCCACATATAACTATAATAATTTATGAAAAATTATATGAAAATAATTTGGGTAAAATTATTTCATTTACCCTATTTAAAACAATACTGTGTCGGTTTATCTTGTTCAAGAGTTTAGAAACCCCTATCGATGACGTGGCATCCCACACATCGACCTGAATCCATAAACACTTAACCGACAAATCAACACAGTATAAAACAATCTTATATTCACTAACAAATACGCGTTCATATCTATTATTACAGTCAAACTCATTCTAGAGTACTATGGACTCTATTCTATAAGTAATTCCCCCCAAAGCCAAGGTTCTCTCTTAACCTAGCTCTGATGCCAACTGTAACGGCCCGTAGTTTCATACCACTTGAGTCGACACTATTCTCCATCAATCAACTGTAGATGTAGGGAAATAAGAACCATTTGGGTTAAAGAAGAAGAGGTAGAAGAAGAAAATAGAAAACAACATCAGAATCTATTCATCGCAGCGGAATAAAATATAATAGATAATAACAGATCTTTACACAAAAGAAAACTTTATCTATTTTATACATACATCATCAGAATTCAACAACATCAGTATCATACAACCGGATAGTCATATAAACTTGTCCTCAGAACTGAATACACAGCTAATCAATACGGTAGAATATCTAAAACAAGTACGTAAGTACGTATCGCCATCCAGCTCCTCAGCATCCTTTCCTGTAATCTATAATACTCGGTCTGACCTGAGCATTATAGGTAAATAACACTCGAGTGAGTCTGGAATACCAACGTGAGAAATCACACTCAATTTGATTATTAAAGTTTCAAAATCTTTTTGAAAACAAAAGCATCTCGTAGGACCACGCCACAAATAAACATGTCGTATTTTTACCTCACGATTGCTAAAACACTTTTTATTAAAATCCTCTGATATTATAATAGGGTCTATATACAAATACTTATTAAAATAGCCAAAATTGTTACATTATTAAATTCTAGCTACTAGCCATAGAGTGGGTAATACAATCAAAACTCATAAAAGCGCGTAGGGAGAGTGGATTTCGAACTAATGACTAGGCACTGGGGTACCACCTATCACGGTACTTGGTCTAGATAAGCATACCGGGGATCACTCCGACCCCGTGTAACGCAAGACTGGGACCACCCCTTACTGGATAATCCCGAGTAAGATCACCCCACGGTTGGGATCAGCAACCGCACCACTAAGCCGAAATAAAAGCGACATCTAGACAGGGATGATCTCACCCCTGAAATGGATGCTACCCACCTTGCTTTGCTGCATAACCCTTGATTTTCAGTCATTCCCGGTTGATGAGGCTTGAGGAAAAACGTTACCTTTTAGAATGTTTCACTTAGAATGCCCATCATCCACCTGACGATGTTCTGAAAGCATTCGTCCATTCAAGTGCGTCCCGGGTTCTAACGGAACCGAAGGCACTATTCCTACTACATCCATTTTGGAAACCCTCAAGAATAGTAGCGATTAGCCCTTGCACTTCACTACTCCATCTTCGAATCCAAACTCGTCTATCTCACGAAAACGTACAAACCGGATCGATGTGATTTTCGAGAAATTAATCCCGATCCCGGTCTCTTCGAAACGATCAACGGATTGTCAAATATTGATAGTCGGTTATTTAACTATCAATTAACATTCACAAACAACCATCAAACAATAAATAATTTCCCAAGTTATTTATTTATTTATCTCAAAATATCTTCGCAGGATATATTTCCACTTTTCAAACCTTTTTGAAAACAGTTTCAAACTATCTTCCTTTTACGGAATAAAGTTCCCAAATATTTATATTTCCACTGAAATCACCGAGCCTAAAACTTTAGATTTTTAAAATAATTTAAAACACTTTATAAAAAAATATCCTTTAAATCATTTAAAATAAAAATTACTTTAATACTTATTCAAAATATATACTTTAAGAATATTTAAAATGAAACTACTTCAATACTTTATTAAAAATATATACTGTAGGAATATTTGAAAATGAGGTTACTTAATAAATATAAAACTAGATTTTCTCCTCTAAAACAAAATACCAAGTCACCTTTAAATAATTATTACGATAATACATTTGAAAATACTTACTTTAGAATTTAAACATTTAAAAAAAAATTCCTAAAACATGCTTTTTAAAACAACATTAAAGCTTTTAACTTTTATTTAAAAATTTACTTTGAGAATGTACTTGGCTATCCAGGGAAATACGTTTCTCTTCATATCCTTTTTAAAAAAATAAATCACTATTTATTTTTAAAAAAAATTCCCATTCCTTTAATAAATTCCCACCTTGAATTTATTCTTCCCAAATATCCACTGATATATTTTACTTTACTTTTATAAACCTAGTTTATAAATTTCAAATCTCGCTTCTCCTTTAAAGTTCCAACTTCAACCACTTAAATCAATTTTCAAATTGATTTCCAGTTTACTCAATTTTGAAATAAATTCGTTTACTTACTCATTTTTTTTTCAAAATCCATTAACTTTAGATTTTATTCTCTAATTAATATTTAAAATCTTTTTAACTGAAATACCAATTTCAGATTTCCAAAATTACTTCTTTATCCTTTTAAATAAATTTTAAAACTTGAATTTTAAAGTAAATTCTTTATTCCTTTAAATGATATCACTTATGTTTACAATTCATTATTTCTGTTTATTCAAAATCCTCTTTTTCCATATTAGAAATAATTTATTAGTACTTTAAAATCGCTTTTATTCCTGTCCAATTCATTCTTAAATTTATTCAAATTCTCAATGATTATTTTGCTAAAAAAATTCACTCTTTTATTTTCTTTCAAAAGTCCAATTCTATATATTTTGATAACCCAATGTACCTAAATATATTAATTTCAACCATAGCATCCAAATTCCAATTATCAATATAATTCATCACAGAATATCAAATATTCATAACGTAGAATATTAAATAATCTAAATAAATTTTTGAGGAATCTAGTTGGACACCTCCAACCTACTTCCTTGCATCCATAGATGTTAGCACAATACCAATTCCACTTCAAGGTGGAATATCGTGGTATATGGGTTTAATATAATATCATCCGCTATGATGCTTCGCATAGGGCCTCACCCGCTATATAGTGCTGGAAATAATTCATTCCAAGATATATTATGTACTATAATATAACACATCAAATCAATTCAACCATTCAACCAAATAATTAAATTTAACTATTTAAATTTAAATTAAACCTAGAGGAGTGAGATTAACTCACCTGTGATTTTTGTTTGCAATCCATTTTCAATCCGGCTTGCTTCCTTCCAGATTATGACCTTGTATAAATATTTATATGATTTTATTAATATTTGAAACAAATCGAACAACCCAATTACCACTAAATAATTTATTTAATCTAATGATTAAATTGTAAGCCAACTTTCCTTCCTGAAACCTTTTAGCAACTAAAACAAGTAACAAGTTGATCACTCTAATATATTGTTTTGAAATAATTGGTGGGTTTAAATTTGGATATGTTTATTATTAGATATATTATTATATTTTTTTGTTTTATACTTATAAATAAACTTCATTTTTTAGATATATTAATTTCAATCATAGCATCCAATATTCCAATTATCAATATAATTCATCACAGAATATCAAATATTCATAACAGAGAATGTTAAATAATCTAAATAAATTTTTGAGGAATCCAGTTGGATCCCTCCAACCTGTTTCCCTGCATCCACAGATGTTAGCACAATACCAATTCCACTTCAAGGTGGAATATCATGGTATATGGGTTTAATATAATATCATCCGCTATTATGTGGCGCATAGGGTCTCATCCGCTATATAATGCGGTAAATCAATCATTCCAAGATATATTATATAATATAATATAGCACATCAAATCAATTCAACCATTCAACCAAATATTTAAATTTAACTATTTAAATTTAAATTAAACATAGATGAGTGAGATTAACTCACCTGTGATTTTTGTTTGCAATGCATTTTCAATCCGGCTTGCTTCCTTCCAGATTGTGACCTTGAATAAATATTTATATGATTTTATTAATATCCGAAACAAATCGAACAACCCAATTACCAATTAATAATTTATTTAATCTAATGATTAAATTAAGCCAACTTTCCATCCTGAAACCTTTTAGCAACGAAAACAAGTAACAAGTTGATCACTCTAATACATTGTTTTGAAATAAGTAGGGGGTTTAAAATTTGGATATGTTTATTATTAGATATATTATTATATTTTTTGTTTTATCCTTATAAATAAATTTCATTACCATTTAAAATTCCCGTTTTCCAAAATCTAATATATATATATATACACACACATGTATGTATTCACTGTTTACATATATATTACTAAATTCCAATGAAAATAAAATGTCTTTCTGACTTATATATAATTTAAATAAAACAGAAATGGTTTTACATCTTACTGTATATGTTTGTAAAAACAAGAAATCTGATTTTAGTGCAAATTCTTCTTCTTCTCAATCTACATAATATAATTACATTAAAATTAGCTATCCCAACATCAAAAAGCAAAAACTAACTATAGGAAAAACCTTGATTATGCGAGCGCCTCGACGACACCACGACCCGCTCCTACTCCTACCAGATTCATCATCGGCACCTCACCCATCAGCCAGAAGCCCTTGTGCTCGCAACTCTGAGAAAAAATTGGTCATCGCGTGTGTGCCTTCCCATCCAATCTCGATTGCACAGCCATGCCTGACTTCAAGACTACTCATCCCCTCACTTCTTCAATCGCATCCCTCGTCACTTCGACCGCGACCTCAATCGAGTATTAGAACAAGCGAGAGGAACAGGAATTATTGTAGTCATTTTGGCTTTGAATTGATTTGAACTCGACTTCGATTCCATGGGAATTATTCTCGATCGAACCGGCGGCCATGATTTGAAATTTGTCGCTATTTTTTTTTTTATCGGCTGTTTGATTGAAATGACGGAGGATAGTAATATTTGAAATGAGAGGAAGCATGTTAGGGAAGGTTAGCTATAGTAATTGAAGAAGGACGGAAATGAAAAACGTGTGATGGTGAAAGGAAACAGGGTGGTGGGGAATTTCGGCTGAAAAGTGGGTTTTGACCAGTCAAACAAAGGATGTATTATGTTAATATTTAAATTTGAATTTAAATTTAAATCTTATTGAACTCGCAACTAAAAATCTTGGCATCCTATCGAAGCATGCCACTAGGCGTTTATAAGGTCATACCCTTATTCCGAATGCAATGGAAAAGGTTTCGAGTCCTATTTCGATCTTATGGAGATGACAGCTTTTCGGACT
Organism: Allium cepa; assembly: GCA_030765085.1. Taxonomy (NCBI): domain Eukaryota; kingdom Viridiplantae; phylum Streptophyta; class Magnoliopsida; order Asparagales; family Amaryllidaceae; genus Allium; species Allium cepa. Next base: position 374,676,736 of record CM060942.1, on the reverse strand, counting down.
CGGTTATTATATTAAATTTTTCGATTCAAATTTCAGCGCTTTTATATATCGTATTCTCACACAACAACTCCAAACACCACGAAAATTGAAATCCGATAATAATTCTATATTATTAATCCAATGGAATTGGTTTCGTCGAATTCCGAGACCATGCCTCGGAAGGCTATTTAAAAATATCGATTTAAACGTTCAAAACTTAACAAAGCACTTCGAAATTCAATTTTAACACTTCTACTATCTTTAGTACTATCAATATAAATTTTACAAGCCTTAAATTTATTTTTAACCGGCTTAAACCTCCAGATTCAACATTTTACCCAACTTTAAATTATTTAATTCAATAATTTAATTATCAAATAAATAATAATATTTGAATTCAAGTTAAAAATTAACTTTGAAATATTTGAAATCAATTAAATATTCCAATTTCAAATGCTCAAAAATTTTGGGTCGTCACATTCCTCCCCCCTTAAAAGAATTTCGTCCCCGAAATTACTAGTTAGGAAGAATGGTCCAATACCCGTTTACTTTTTCCCAAAACCATCAATTCAACATCCTACCAACTATCTTTTTATAAAAGATCCATTATCATTCTTACTAACTTCCCAAACTATCCCATAGTTTTCAAACGATACTATTTGTTCAATCATTCAAATTTCAATTTAAAACCAAATTTTGAATTATCAAAATTTTCTTAAAAATTTTCTAACTCCCTAAATTTCCGAAAAATTTCGCCAGCATTCCCTTTGTGCGGCTAGCTCGGTACAACTACAAAATGCCTCTTCGGTCTCCTAAATTCCAAAAGAAAAAAAAAAGCCATGTGGCTAGATTAAAAACCCAATCAAATTTCATACAGATATTTAAACACATACCCTTTTTGTCGAGCAATTCAAATTTATCTTCTGAAACCAATTTTCCTTTCCCTTTATAATACCTGCAAATCCTACTTAGTAATAATATCCAATCAAAACATTCAAAACATTTTATTGACTTCCTTACAAAATGTCAATATCTATTCATTCAAGCCGTATGATGCACATATATGTTTATTAAATCTTCACTCAAATGCTTATTCAATATATTTCCCCAACACCCATATTACTTAAGGATTTCACCATTTCTTCTTAAGTTCAATATAAATATTTTATACGCTTCTTATATTTATTTTTTCTTCACCACTTTAGTTTATATCTACTTCCATTCAAATTGATTCTCCCATTTCCATATGAATTCAATTTACCTTCACTCTGAATATTGAATTTTTATCTTCCATTTATAACTGATTCATATCATTATTTTAAATTAATTTCATCCACTAATTTATTTCAATTTCTAATTTGAAATCGTTTTGTTGCTAACTAAAATTTTCCTAAAATTTTCGAAATTTTTTGGCAGAGTCTCGTTTGTACGGAGGATCTTTTGCAATTTGACAAGAGATATAAATATATATACATCGACCCACCCAATCGGAAAAAACAGTTCATATTTCCTATTTTTATTGCGTAGACGTACCTTTATTTAATATTTTTAAGCAAGCGGCTTATTATTTAGCATTTTGCGCATCCAGATCCAGCAAAACGGCTTCCCTGTACCTGTACTTACTCAGTTCAAACATATAAGTACTAAATATATGCAATTTATTAACATTTCACTTACTTTCAATAGCTAACACATTAATTTTACATATAACGCATGTTATATAATTTTCATAAGCACATACAAGGTTCCGACACTTACTACAATTGCCTACAACCATTGCTCAACCATTCCATTCAGTTTAAGTGGTTTACAACTTACTCGCTTATATTTAATCCATTCTAAGAAAAACAAACTTATATTCATTCCAATTGATTCCAAAAAAATCCTATTTCACTTCTAATAACTCATAGAATTTTATCTAATCCCGTTTACATCGAAGGGCCCATTGCAATTTGACAATATTAATGTGAATACATAATTACTTAAGCTTTATAACCATTTAAATTGATTCCAACTCAATTTACACTTGATTCCATCCCATTTTAATTTATTCCCTATCTTTCATTACATTTTCTTTCATATCCAAAAAGTTTGATTCCAAACCATTTTATTAAACTCGACAACCAATATATTAAATAATCATCTCACAATTTACTTAAGTTATTTATTTTCTTCAAACTATTCCACCCAATAACTTTAGTTTATTTTATTCAACGAACTTCCATTTAAATCTTTGATTTCATTTTCCTTTGATCAAATCCCAACCATTTTACTAATTTATTCGATTAGTTTATTCTTTTATCCATTTTTAAATTTTAATTCACATTAACAATTCATTATTGAATTTATTAATAATAAGTCATTCAATTTACGCTTGAATTTGATTTGTTTACAACTCACACCAAATCTATTTTAATCCAATTCAATACTTACTTAGTTTACATTTATTTATTTAAGTAAGAATTTTATTCCATTCAATATTATCTATAACTCAACTGAATTCATTTCAATTCAATTGTATTTAGCTTAACTCCAGTTAAATCTATCTACATACCATTCTTTCGAATTTTGTTAAGCAAGGACTTAATTCCATTTAATATCATTCCAATATCCAATTTTAGTTCATTTACTTACAATTATAAATTCATTTGTTCATTCACAAATTTATTTTCAACTAATAAATTCTATTTCTAAACAATAATTATTTTTAGTCTATTTGAAGTAATCCTGCACTTTATTTTACATAATTTTAAATCAAACAACATCCAACATTCAAATTTCATTTCATTTGTACGCCATATAAATCAATCAGTTACTTACTAATTTAAATCTCAAAACTTTATTTGATTCAGTCTAACTTGACTAATTTTCCATTCAAACTTAAGTTAAATGTTCATTTTCGATTCCCTTTTGTTTACACGTTTAAACTCATTACTAAAATGTTCAAAGTTCAATTTTGAAAACATATATATCTAAACCAAACTATTCCCTTTCATTTTCAAAATCAAACCAAATTTCACAAACAAACATTAATCCAAAACTTCCAGGTAGCAATCCCTCTCTTGGAAACTCGAAAATGAACACCGATGATGTCGCGATCATCATCGAAACTATTTTCCAGCGACCGAAAAGAGTTCAATGATTTTATCACTTTGGAATCCCTTCAAATATTTTTAAATTCCAAATCTCTCTAGATTTGCAAATCTGATTCAAAAATATTTCTCAAATATATATTATTTTTCCCAACTTTTTGAGAATCATTTTCAAATTCAAAGGAATTTAAATTTCCAAATTTTCAAATTCCAAATCCTTTAAATTTATATTCAAACATAGATGTGGAATTTATCTTATTTTAATTATTAATCACACAATAATTCACATTTATAGTTTACATTTACAAATTTCATTTGTATATGAATTTGTTTCTAGTTTTTTTTTTATAATTTCAATATCTTATTCAATTTTACACACTAATGATAATAATTTAATATCATCAACCCTAACAAACAAGTATCCACATATAACTATAATAATTTATGAAAAATTATATGAAAATAATTTGGGTAAAATTATTTCATTTACCCTATTTAAAACAATACTGTGTCGGTTTATCTTGTTCAAGAGTTTAGAAACCCCTATCGATGACGTGGCATCCCACACATCGACCTGAATCCATAAACACTTAACCGACAAATCAACACAGTATAAAACAATCTTATATTCACTAACAAATACGCGTTCATATCTATTATTACAGTCAAACTCATTCTAGAGTACTATGGACTCTATTCTATAAGTAATTCCCCCCAAAGCCAAGGTTCTCTCTTAACCTAGCTCTGATGCCAACTGTAACGGCCCGTAGTTTCATACCACTTGAGTCGACACTATTCTCCATCAATCAACTGTAGATGTAGGGAAATAAGAACCATTTGGGTTAAAGAAGAAGAGGTAGAAGAAGAAAATAGAAAACAACATCAGAATCTATTCATCGCAGCGGAATAAAATATAATAGATAATAACAGATCTTTACACAAAAGAAAACTTTATCTATTTTATACATACATCATCAGAATTCAACAACATCAGTATCATACAACCGGATAGTCATATAAACTTGTCCTCAGAACTGAATACACAGCTAATCAATACAGTAGAATATCTAAAACAAGTACGTAAGTACGTATCGCCATCCAGCTCCTCAGCATCCTTTCCTGTAATCTATAATACTCGGTCTGACCTGAGCATTATAGGTAAATAACACTCGAGTGAGTCTGGAATACCAACGTGAGAAATCACACTCAATTTGATTATTAAAGTTTCAAAATCTTTTTGAAAACAAAAGCATCTCGTAGGACCACGCCACAAATAAACATGTCAGATTTTTACCTCACGATTGCTAAAACACTTTTTATTAAAATCCTCTGATATTATAATAGGGTCTATATACAAATACTTATTAAAATAGCCAAAATTGTTACATTATTAAATTCTAGCTACTAGCCATAGAGTGGGTAATACAATCAAAACTCATAAAAGCGCGTAGGGAGAGTGGATTTCGAACTAATGACTAGGCACTGGGGTACCACCTATCACGGTACTTGGTCTAGATAAGCATACCGGGGATCACTCCGACCCCGTGTAACGCAAGACTGGGACCACCCCTTACTGGATAATCCCGAGTAAGATCACCCCACGGTTGGGATCAGCAACCGCACCACTAAGCCGAAATAAAAGCGACATCTAGACAGGGATGATCTCACCCCTGAAATGGATGCTACCCACCTTGCTTTGCTGCATAACCCTTGATTTTCAGTCATTCCCGGTTGATGAGGCTTGAGGAAAAACGTTACCTTTTAGAATGTTTCACTTAGAATGCCCATCATCCACCTGACGATGTTCTGAAAGCATTCGTCCATTCAAGTGCGTCCCGGGTTCTAACGGAACCGAAGGCACTATTCCTACTACATCCATTTTGGAAACCCTCAAGAATAGTAGCGATTAGCCCTTGCACTTCACTACTCCATCTTCGAATCCAAAATCGTCTATCTCACGAAAACGTACAAACCGGATCGATGTGATTTTCGAGAAATTAATCCCGATCCCGGTCTCTTCGAAACGATCAACGGATTGTCAAATATTGATAGTCGGTTATTTAACTATCAATTAACATTCACAAACAACCATCAAACAATAAATAATTTCCCAAGTTATTTATTTATTTATCTCAAAATATCTTCGCAGGATATATTTCCACTTTTCAAACCTTTTTGAAAACAGTTTCAAACTATCTTCCTTTTACGGAATAAAGTTCCCAAATATTTATATTTCCACTGAAATCACCGAGCCTAAAACTTTAGATTTTTAAAATAATTTAAAACACTTTATAAAAAAATATCCTTTAAATCATTTAAAATAAAAATTACTTTAATACTTATTCAAAATATATACTTTAAGAATATTTAAAATGAAACTACTTCAATACTTTATTAAAAATATATACTGTAGGAATATTTGAAAATGAGGTTACTTAATAAATATAAAACTAGATTTTCTCCTCTAAAACAAAATACCAAGTCACCTTTAAATAATTATTACGATAATACATTTGAAAATACTTACTTTAGAATTTAAACATTTAAAAAAAAATTCCTAAAACATGCTTTTTAAAACAACATTAAAGCTTTTAACTTTTATTTAAAAATTTACTTTGAGAATGTACTTGGCTATCCAGGGAAATACGTTTCTCTTTATATCCTTTTTAAAAAAATAAATCACTATTTATTTTTAAAAAAAATTCCCATTCCTTTAATAAATTCCCACCTTGAATTTATTCTTCCCAAATATCCACTGATATATTTTACTTTACTTTTATAAACCTAGTTTATAAATTTCAAATCTCGCTTCTCCTTTAAAGTTCCAACTTCAACCACTTAAATCAATTTTCAAATTGATTTCCAGTTTACTCCATTTTGAAATAAATTCGTTTACTTACTCATTTTTTTTCAAAATCCATTAACTTTAGATTTTATTCTCTAATTAATATTTAAAATCTTTTTAACTGAAATACCAATTTCAGATTTCCAAAATTACTTCTTTATCCTTTTAAATAAATTTTAAAACTTGAATTTTAAAGTAAATTCTTTATTCCTTTAAATGATATCACTTATGTTTACAATTCATTATTTCTGTTTATTCAAAATCCTCTTTTTCCATATTAGAAATAATTTATTAGTACTTTAAAATCGCTTTTATTCCTGTCCAGTTCATTCTTAAATTTATTCAAATTCTCAATGATTATTTTGCTAAAAAAATTCACTCTTTTATTTTCTTTCAAAAGTCCAATTCTATATATTTTGATAACCCAATGTACCTAAATATATTAATTTCAACCATAGCATCCAAATTCCAATTATCAATATAATTCATCACAGAATATCAAATATTCATAACGTAGAATATTAAATAATCTAAATAAATTTTTGAGGAATCTAGTTGGACACCTCCAACCTACTTCCTTGCATCCACAGATGTTAGCACAATACCAATTCCACTTCAAGGTGGAATATCGTGGTATATGGGTTTAATATAATATCATCCGCTATGATGCTTCGCATAGGGCCTCACCCGCTATATAGTGCTGGAAATAATTCATTCCAAGATATATTATGTACTATAATATAACACATCAAATCAATTCAACCATTCAACCAAATAATTAAATTTAACTATTTAAATTTAAATTAAACCCAGAGGAGTGAGATTAACTCACCTGTGATTTTTGTTTGCAATCCATTTTCAATCCGGCTTGCTTCCTTCCAGATTGTGACCTTGTATAAATATTTATATGATTTTATAAATATTTGAAACAAATCGAACAACCCAATTACCACTAAATAATTTATTTAATCTAATGATTAAATTGTAAGCCAACTTTCCTTCCTGAAACCTTTTAGCTACTAAAACAAGTAACAAGTTGATCACTCTAATATATTGTTTTGAAATAATTAGTGGGTTTAAATTTGGATATGTTTATTATTAGATATATTATTATATTTTTTTGTTTTATACTTATAAATAAACTTCATTACCATTTAAAATTCCCATTTTCCAAAATCTAGTATACACACACACACATGTATGTATTCACTCTTTACATATATATTACTAAATTCCAATGAAAATAAAATGTCTTTCTGACTTATATATAATTTAAATAAAACAGAAATGGTTTTACATCTTACTGTATATGTTTGTAAAAACAAGAAATCTGGTTTTACTGCAAATTCTTCTTCTTCCCAATTTATATAATATAATTACTCTAAAATTAGCTATCCTAACATTAAAAAGAAAAAAATATAGGAAAATCCTTGATCATGCGAGTGCCTCGACGACACCACGACCCCCTCCTACTCCTACCAGATTCATCATCGGAATCGCACCCATCGACCAGAAGCCCTTGTCCTCATGACTCTGAGAGAAAAAAGGCCACCGCGCACGCTCCTTCCCATCCAATCTCGATCGCACAACCATGCCTGACTTCGTGACCCCCATCCCATCACTTCTTCGATCGCAGCCCTCGTCACTTCGACCGCGACCTAAATTGAGTATTGGAACAAGCGAGAGATGAACAAGAATTATTGGAGTCGTTTTCGATTTGAATTGATTTGAATTTGACTTCGATTCCATAGGAATTATTCTCGATTGAATATCGAACCGGCGGCCATGATTTGAAATTTGTCGCTCTTTATTTTTTTACCGGCTGTTTGATTGAAACGACGGAGGAAAGTGATATTTGAAACGAGAGGAAGCATGTTAGGGAAGGTTAGCTACAGCAAGTGAAGAAGGACGGAAATAAAAAAGGTGAGATGGTTGAAGGAAACAGGCAGGTGGGGAATTTCGACTGAAAAGTGGGTTTTGACCAGTCAAACAAAGGATGTATTATGTTCATATTTAAATTTGAATTTAAATTTAAATCGTCTTGAATTCGCAGCTAAAAATCATGGCATCCTATCGAAGTGTGCCGCTAGACGTTTATAGGGTCATATACCCCTATTCCGAATGCAATGGAAAAGGTTTCAAGTCCTATTTCGATCGTATGGAGAAGTTAGCTTTTCGGACTCAGTTATTATATTAAATTTTTCGATTCAAATTTCAGCGCGTTTATATATCGTATGCTGACACAACAATTCCAAACACCACGAAAATTGAAATCCGACAGTAATTCAATATTACGGATCCAATGGAACTGGTTTCGTCGAATTCCGAGACCGTGCCTCGGAAGGCTATTTTAAAATATCGATTTAAACGATAAAATTTCAAAACTTAACAAAGCACTTCCAAATTCAATTTTAACACTTCTATTATCTTTAGTACTATCAATATAAATTTTACAAGCCTTCAACTTATTTTTAACCGGCTTAAACCTCCAGATTCAACATTTTACCCAACTTCAAACTATTTAATTCAATAATTTAATTATAAAATAAATAGTAACATTTGAATTCAAGTTAAAAATTAACTTTTAAATATTTAAAATCAATTAAATATTCCAATTTCAAATGCTCAAAAATTTCGGGTCGTCACAATTCGTTTTTCAGGGAAATACACTTTCATTTCAGAATAAACCAAAGAATCCTATTATAAATCCTGCTTGATTTATCTCAATTAGAATTTACGTTTGAATCTTTCAACACTTTAACCTTTTTATTTTTAACACATTTCCCATTTCCTGGCAAACCACTTCCAAAATATATGCTTAAAATATTTAGAATAAGGCTACTAGAAATTTCTTAAATGAAAATAATACTTAAGAAAATATAAAGGAGTTTCTAAGTAATTTAAAACAAAATTACCATTTAACATAAAGTTATTAGTCAAATATTTATATTACAATTTCCTTTTGAAAACTTAATACTACTTTATCTTAAAAATAATTAAATATCATATTTACTTAAATAAATATTTACTTAATACTTAAAATAATTAAAAGTAATATACATTTTTTTCCAAAATATCCAAAAACATTTTTCAAACTTCTAGTTGATATTTCGAAAGCTTTTCTTTGGAAACATACTTAACTTCCCAAGGAAAATACACCCCCGTCTTTTAAAAATAATCTCATCTTTATTTTTAAAATAATTTGTACCTTCTTATAGAATTTCCCACCAAAAACCTATCTTTCAAAAATTTATCCACCAATAAATATTTCATTTTATTTATAAACCCAGTTTATAAATTCTCATTCCTCGTTTCCTTTTAAATCACAGTTTAAAAACACTTCAATTTTCCAAACCAATTTTCTGAATTTAATTTCCTCAAATTCATTACTCAAAATCCTTTTTCAATTCCCTTTTTAATCCCAATTTATTTTACTTATATTTAAAATCCCAGATTATATTCATCCAACCATATCACAACATAACTGAATTTTCAAATTAAACTACCACAGAATCATAAATAAAATACATCATAGATAATGAAGATAATTTCTACATTGTAAGGAATCCAGCTGGATCACTCCAACCTGTTTCCCTACATTCACAGATGTTAGCACGACAAACAATTATCGATCAAATTTGATAATAATTTTTATATTCAACCAATCAATCATTTAATTAATAACTATTTAAATTAACTAGCATTACAGATGTGAGTGAGATTAACTCACCTTGAGTTTCGATGAGCGTTTTAAATTTTAAATTAAATCGAGCTCGTTCGATTTAATCTAAAATTTCCACTTGCCCAATCCGACTCCAGATCTGCACTACAGCGTAGATCGCGTCGCTGCAATTCCAACGCCGCCAGTTTCGTCGAAATTCAACAACTAATGCTCAAGTTACGGATTTATGAAGTTTGAATACATATTTTAAAACAAATTTTTTTTTATTTCTCTAAAACCTTACATCTTAGCGGTACATCAGAAAAAGAAATCAAGGCCGCACGACCTTCTTCCTCACGCATGACCAGGTTCGAACAAACCCATTGGCCGCTACGAAACCCTAATCGCCACTCCCACGACGCTCCCTGATAGATCGATCAGAGGCCACCACATCGTAGAGCGCTGCGAGCTCTACCTTCGGCCAAGATACAACGAAGCTCGGTCTACCCATGCTCTCGAGCGACAAGCTCGAACGCCGACCCTTTGAAGCCAAAATCCTCCCTCATTGTTGATGATAGCTCAAATCACCCATTGGATGCCTCGAGCTCAGAGAGCTCTACACCTATACTGTTGGAAGTTTTGCGTAAAAATGTTTGGATTGAATGGAAATTGGAGGAGAAATGGGTGAAGTTTCGGCCACTGAATAAAGAAGAGTAGCGACCGGTGAAAACTAGGGTTTCTCGGCCCCAAATACATATATATATATACACGTAATCTAATTATATTATTATTAAATTCACTTTTAAACAACTTTCTCAAACGATCTCCAAACAACGCGTGCTGACAGGCAATTATAAGGTTTTACCCGCCTTTCGAACACAACAGAACGTGTTTTGGAAGGTAATTCGATCATATGTGAAAGATAGCTTTTTGAATCAAGTTTAAATATTAAATTTTCGATTTTAATTTCAATGCGTTTCTCAGCCGTACGGACAAAAGGTAACTCCAAATGCTATGAAAATTGAAATCCGATAATAGCTAATTATTACGGATTCAATGGAACTAGTTTCATTGAATTCTGAAACTGTGCCCCGGAAGGCTATTTTAACCAGTCTATTAATTCGAGTGATTTTCAAAATCGTCGAAATCATCTAAATTTCACTTTTGAAATTTTACTAACTTATTTATAAATCATATAGAATTTACATTCACAATAGAAATTATTCTGATTCATTTCGAACCAAAATCTTATTATTTGCATTATTATGTTATTAAATTCCATTAATAAATTAATAAAAAATTCCAAATTTAATTTATCAACTTTTGATTCCATCCAAAAGTCCAAGGCTATAATTCGAATCCATCTAGACTTAAAATAAATCTCTGAAACCATCTTCATAACCATTTACATCCAGATTCACCAATTATCCCTATTCCAAATATTAAATTATTCTTATTCAAATCCAATTGAATTACCATATTTGAAATTTCAACTAATTTCATTAATTTAACCAAAATCTTCTTATTCGAGGTCAAATTATAATTCACATTCAACATTTAAAATGAATTTAATGTTCAAAACTAATGACCCAAATTCCGGATCGTTACATTCCTTCCCCCTTATAAAAATTTCGACCCCGAAATTTTCTAAGGTATGAAAAATGCTACTAACTTCATTTACTTATCCATACTTACTTAGTTAAAAACTTACATTCACTTCATCAAAACTTTTAGCTCAATTCCAAAACCATTCGCTTTATTTTTAACTCAAAACCTTGTTTTCAACCTAATTCAAAAATCACTTTTCCAGTTAACCCAGAATTTCCAAAATTTCCAAAAAAATTCTAAATACCAAAATTATTGAAATTTTTTGACAGCGTCTCCTTTACGAAGAGCGTTTTACAATATCACAATAGATATAAATATATATACATCGACCCACACGGTCGGAAAAAAAAATATACCACAATATATATCATTTTCAAATTTTATTGCGTAGGCGTACCTTTTGATTAGCATTTTAAAAGAAAGCGGCTAATTTATATTGCATTTACGCGCTCCAACTCTATCGATTGCCTTCCGTACCTGTACTTACTCAAACAAGCACATAAGTTTTCAATAATATGAAATTTCAACAACATTCCATTCATTAATCATAGCCAAACATATCAATTACAAGCCCAATCCACACATTTCCATAATCCTACATGCTAACCATCTTTATAGCAATCACAAGTTTCAATATTATTTAATTTTCCTAACAAAACTAAAATTCATTTTATTCCACTCGAATGATTTACAATCAAGTTCACTTTTTACAATTCATATTTACTACAACCAATTCATTTTCTCTTTAACATGATTAACCTATGCTTTACTTACATAAATTTACTTTAATTCAATTCCAAATTGATTCATAATCAAATTTTTATTTTAAATTTGATATACTTGCATTTCTTTAATGATCCACTTTCATTTATATGCAAATCCACTTAATACGATTTTAATTCATTCCAATTGATCCACAAACCAACCTCAATTTTCTTCTTTAAGCCAATTCAGTTTCCATTTACAACAAAACGACCAATTTATAAGCAAAATTTAAAGTTATCCATGCAAGTAACCATCACTTAAGCTTATAACCATTTAAAATTAATTCCATCTCAATCTATATCAATTTTATTTCATTTGGAATTATTCATAACCCAAACAACTTCATTATAAGTATTAAATCAAATCCCTATTCTCATTTCAAGTTCATCATCCAACTTAAGTTTATATTAATATCATTCCATTTGTAACAACCCGCATATTTATCGATTTTATATTTAAACATTTTATTTAAATATTTTGTCGTTAATCGGATATTAGTCCGAAAAGCTACTTTTTGCAAACGGTCAAATTAGGACTCGAGACCACATCCATTGAGTTTGAAATGCCGTTTACAATTTTTTTAAGTATAAACATTGGTAGGTTTGGAGTTAGTGGAATTTCACTAACTTTTCCCACTTTGGACTTTGGGTTAGATTGCCATTATAACTCAAGCCCAAACCCCCTTCCTTCTTCTCACTCTTCATAAATTTCCTAACAACCAAGCTTTTGCATTAATGGTGAGTGGAAGAGGAGATTAAAACTCCAAGCTTACGTTTCAACTTTAAATCCATCATTCATCTCCAAAATCAAAGTGAAGACATTGGATTCTAGCTTGTAGTTGCTTCTCCATTGTTTCAAGCTCCTTCTTCATTGAATTTGTGCAAAGGTGAGATTTTTATCTCACAATTCCAGCCTATAACTATATTGGACTGTTGGGAATGATTCCCTATCATTTTTGCATGCATGTTAGCATTTGGTTTGGATTGGATTGGCGAAAAACTCCAATTTTTAGCGTTTTGGTGAATTTTCTGCACTTAGGTCGTTCTGGCCATTTTTAGCTCGTTCGGAGTTAAGTCGTTCGTCCATAGGTCGTGAGTCGTTTACGAGTTAACGATAGGTTGTTCTGGCCATTTTTAGCTCGTTCGGAGTTAAGTCGTTCGTCCATAGGTCGTGAGTCGTTTACGAGTTAACGATAGGTCGTTCTGGCCATTTTTAGCTCGTTCGGAGTTAAGTCGTTCGTCCATAGGTCGTGAGTCGTTTACGAGTTAACGATAGGTCGTTCTGGCCATTTTTAGCTCATTCGGAGTTAAGTCGTTCGTCCATAGGTCGTGATACGAGTTAACGATAGGTCGTTCTGGCCATTTTTAGCTCGTTCGGAGTTAAGTCGTTCATCCATAGGTCGTGAGTCGTTTACGAGTTAACCCTAGGTCGTTCTGGCCATTTTTAGCTCGTTCGGAGTTAAGTCGTTCATCCATAGGTCGTGAGTCGTTTACGAGTTAACCCTTAAGTCGTGCAGCCCTTCAGTCACGCAACTCTTAAGTCGGTTACGAGTTATCCCGATAGGTCGTTGGACCCTTAACTCGTAGGTCGTTGGACCTTATCTCGTTAGGTCGCTCCTGGCCTAACCCTTAAGTCGTGCAACCCTTAAGTCGTGCAACCCTTCAGTCACGCAACCCTTCAGTCGGTCACGAGTTATCCTGTTAGGTCGCGACCTCTGTTAAGTCGACCATGTTGGGGCGTGAGTCATCGTTAGGTCGCGAACACCTGTAGGTCGCAACCACTAAGTCGCTTGACCCCTTAGACCCCTAGGTCGCAACCGTTAGGTCGCTCGACCCTATCCCTCTTAGGTCGCTAGACCCCCTTTTTGTCTTCACTAGGTCGTACCGTTTTGGACGGGGCGCTGCCCCCTGGACCCCCGCGACCTGACCGGGCAGGTCGAACCCCGTAAGCGGTGGCGTTGCCCCCGTACCCCCACCTTAGGGGGTGCCACCCCACTGGACCCCCCCTCCGTAGGGGATCTTATCTGAAAAACATTGAGCTGATTTCCTTGGATCTTATTCACATCTCCGTATGCGATCTTTGTGATTGATTGTTTATGTAATTGCTTCTGTGTTTTGTCATTTTATAATATAAAGGTTTCAATACTAGTAGTAAATATCAAAACTCTTTTAACAAACAATTTCAACTCTATTTTTAATAACAAAGCTCTTTTCTTAAACCGTTTTCCAATCTATTAGTATATACAAACCTTTACCTCACTCGGATGAGAAATCTAATTAAACGACTTAGTAAAACAAGTGGTATGAAACGCTTGCGTTCACTTCGTCGGTTAATTCTTGGACTTGTTCGATTGAACCTCTTGTGACAATTTTATTAGTTAAGATTTACAGTTTGTTCGTAAATATTTAAGTTAAGCAAGTGGTTATGGGACATGAAGCTAAACTTCTATATTTACTAGCTTAGTGTAATTGACACTTCTCGTTGATCATGACGATCATTCTGATGCTTTAGACTAGCAACTGTGCGATGTCTCTTGTTGCGAGGTTAGACTAGACACCACTTGTGTGATTCCACTCACACATCCTTTTTTGCTTTTTGGTTAGTCTGGACCTTAATCTGTGTGATTCCATTCACACATGTGGGGAAGCTCCCCTTGGTCTTCAGACCGTCATGTGATAGGCCTCTTTCTCTTTTCTATGATTTCTGGACTTGCATTGATTTCTAGATTTATGTCATTAATTTGTTATGAGTACAAGTTTGGGGTATGATGCCCTTTCCGAATCTTTGAGAAGATTCTTGTGATATTGATTATCTCTTATTGATTGATCTTCTGTTGATCATTATTTACATACTTATAGTTGTATGTCATTATGGAAATTTTATGTTTATGCCATATCTTTTATGTTATATCTTGTCATCTGATATTTATAGCTAGACTGACCCGTTTATTATTTTTCTTAAATAATACTCGGGTCAGACCGAGATGTTACAGGTGCTTCTGCTTGACTTCTTCCCAGGGATTCATCACTCTGACTTTTGGCTAACTGTTTAGATTAGCAGTTTTTGTTGTATACACTTGAGATATAGACTCATAGTTGCATTCTTTTGTACAGCACGTGTAGCTATTCTTTTGTATTATTGTGGATCTTTTGACCACTACTATGATGTACACTTTCATGTGTTAGTTATATATTCATATCTTCTTCCGCCTTTGTGATATGGATGTCTGTGACTGATTTGCGTTATGCTTATTTATACGTTTGTTTCCAAAGATTATTTATAGCCACCGTGTGATAAGCAATTACATGGATGGTCGCTCCTCAACAGCCTTATTCTCCGCGCTAGTTGACAGCACTACTCCGTAGTGTTCTTGGCTAGCGTGGGTATAGAGGTGGGGCATCACACCATTCTTGATTATTTACAACTCATACATTCTTATTTCATCATGATAAGAAATTAAAATTCTTTCACTTGCATTAAAATTTTATTATCTAAACAAACTTCATTCAAGACCCCTTATAAAGCTCGACCACAATCAATTTCCAATTTGCTTAAGTTATCACAATAACATAATAACTCCGTTTCTTCTCGCCTTAATTTTATTTCCATTTTAATTGACTCTTATTCAATCAAATTTCAATCCATTACAAATTTTAATTCAATTTGTTTACTTACTCAATCCATTTTAAAATTACCCACCTTCTCAATTCTTTTTTGAATTTATTAATAACATAATCATTCGACTTATTCTAAACCAGAACTGGGTTTTATTTTTCTTTTTAAATTTTTAACAAGCTACCAAAATTTTATTCATTCCCATACAATTTCCATTTAATTCAGTTCACACTAAATTCATCCTTAACAATTCTTTTGGATTTAGTAGAGCGAGCATTTACTTCATTCAATATCATTTTAATTAAATTAAATTTTCTTTCAATTCAATTCTTTTTCGATTCTAATTCAAGTTCAACAAAATTTTATTTAGCCATTTTAAATTCATACCATTTCCTTTACTATTTTAAATAATAATTTAATTATATTTAAGATTATTTATAATATAACTGATTTTGATTTTTAATTCAATTCAAATTCAACTAAATTCTATTTCTCTATATATAAGTTCAAACTTATTTACTAACCTAAGTCCATTCACATTTTATTTTTCTTCACCTTATTCCAATTTATATTTTATTTAGGATCAAGTTTTGAATTTCCCATAAAATACCAACCATTTTATTTTGGTTCTACAACTTTCATTTCCTTTTCTTAAGTTCACCTCTTATTTATTTAAAAGCTATATTGCTCATTTGAGTCATTTTCACCTTATAATCACAATTCCAAACATATATATATATATATATATATATATATATATATATCACTTAATAGCTTAGGGTTATAAATTTTCATTACACAAATTTAACTCACAATTATAATCATTTTACATTTCAACTTTAACCAATTTAATTCGATTTCAATTTCAATTTTTATTTAACTTATCCTGAGTTAAATGCAAATATATTTTATTAACTTCCATACACTCAAGTTAAATTTAAAATCCAGGGTTAAAATTTCATTTTCCCTTCTTATATAAATCAACTTCACTTAATAAGTTCAACAGTTGATTCATCTTAACTTTACACGTTATTTAAATAGAGTTGCTAGAATTCAATCACCCGGTTTTATTTCAAAACCATTTTGAAATCATAAATAACACGTACCCACTTGGTATATCAAATTAAATCTCCGAATTCCAAAACACTTAGGTAGCGTTTGGTTTGCGTTTTGAGTTTTCAATTTTGAGTTTTCATGATCATTTTCAGTTTTTCATTTTGAAGATTTGCGTTATTTTCCAAAATGCGTTTGGATGTTCCTTTTTTGAAAACATGTTTTCAAAACTGAAAATAGAAAAAAGCGCTTGGTTTGAAATATTATTTTTATATTTTGAAATTTTGAGTTTTCATTTTGGAAATTCAAACCAAATTAAATAAAAACTAGTGTCATTATATCCATTTACTAATTAAGAATTGAAAATAGATAAAAGATAACACACTAAATTCTAAACACACTAAATTTTAAACATAATAATTAAGCATTAAACATAACACAACATTTTAAAGTACATGAGGCCAAATTGTATAGAAATAAAATTACAATAAAAAGATTCATAATAATATCGTAGACAAACGTAAAAGATACATCAAACAAAGATAAAATCGGGAGACAACAACTCAAGCATCATTCACAACAACATAATAGATATATCAACCATAAATTTTGTAAGCAACGCGTCCGAGATGTCTTCCAAATCATATCTGCACATGATAGTACGAATGTAAGACATATACTGGATCATTGCACAAAATTAGAATACAAATGAGAGTTAGTATTAATTTAAAATACATCTGACAATTTTTTTTATGACGAACAGGTTGCTAACTTAGAGGATGAAAGAACAGGCTCAAGGGAGGAATATAGAAAAGTTAAAAGGAAGGAGCACCTAGCATATTCATATATCAACATAAGCATTCATATAACCTATTGTTTGAAATAATTTTTATTCTGTTGAACGATGTACCAAATGTAACATGATATAATAATCAGGCGGTGAATTAATTTATTGTTTAAACTTTAATTTGTTCAGAGACGATTCACATCGTAATGAAATAAGATGGAATGAATTTTGAATTTGAAGTGGAAATAAAATTGTACCTAAACTATATATGATGAGTTGTTCTGTACTCGTTCCACATTTGTGTGGCTAGTTGATCTCTAACTTGCCCCATTTGAATTGTTTGACTAACATTAAACTGCACAACTTCTTGTTCGTGACTTGATTCCGATGTGGATTGAAATATCATATTTTCGGATGAATATTCGACAAACAGAGTATCCAAAGCGTGCTCCTCCAGAATGAAGTTGTGTATTGTGCAACATGCAATTGGAATTTGTCTTTGTCTAGAAAGCGGAAAATGTGTCATCAGCTTTAAAATGGGAAACCTTGCTTTTAGAACTCCAATACAACGCTCAATGATGTTCCGACATGATGAATGTCTATAGTTGAATAAGTCTTCCTTTCCACGTAGTCTTCCGTGTCCATTATAATCACGTAAATGATATCTTTGTCCACGATAAGGGGAAAGAAACCCAGGTATGTTTGGATATCCAGAATCAACAAGATAAAATTGTTCTGCAAATAAATAAGGAAAACCACCACTTGAGAAAATTGTATTTTTGCGTTAGCAAATTATAAATATTTGTAAAAATGTTGTTATCCATCATAAATAAAGTTATTTTAGAGTACCTCCTCGTGGCATTGGAAAGTTATTGCTTGGTTTTGAAACTACATCAATAAATACTCGGGAATCATTAGCTGTACCTTCCCGTCCAGCATATACAAATATGAATCTCATGTCAAAGTCACATGCAACCATCACATTTTGTGTCACGGCATTCTTCCTTCCACGAAAAGAAGTTTGCTTTGAAGAAGGAACCCATGCTGAAACATGCGTTCCATCTATTGCCCCAATATAATTCTGTCGTATGATATCAAATAACATATTATTTTTATTTTATTACCAAGTAAATAAATATTCTATATATATTTAACTATCACCTTGAAATGAGGATATTTTCGCAAAAGACCTTCATGGACGGTATCTTGATTTTTTGGTTGAATTATCTCCGTGCCTAATGAGCAAACAGCTCGCAAAACTTTACGAAACCATTTTGAGATTGTATGATTAGAATGTTGAAAACGATCACCAATCACACTATAGCGTGTAGTGTGTCCTATAACCATCAAAAACATAGCAACCCCCTCCTCAACATCGACTTTTTTACCATTTCTTAATAATCCCTTTTCTTTCAAAACATCACAGAAGTTCAGAAACACATGTTTCTGCATGCGAAACATTTGATGGCAGATAGTTGGATGCCCATTTAAAATTTCAAACATAAACCTTTTTCCGGTAAGAGATGATGTCCTACAAGGTCTCCTACTAATAACACTTCTTCGGTTAGCAACTAAATAGCTAAACATCATTATATCATCAATGTAACGACCCAACTTGCAAACTCCAGAAAGTCGCATCGCTAAGAAGAAAGAAAGGGATAGAAAAGAGAAAAAGAAAGGAAAGAAAGAACAGACAACATCAGAATCTCACAGCTGAATCGAATAAATTATAATATATCACATAAAACTTTACATAGTATCATATACATCAGAGTTAAACAGCTAATACAACACAAACTAGACAGTTATAAACATATGTCTAGCAATTACAATCCAAGTACATCAGTGAAAACAGATACAACTCAAAACACAGCGGAACCACTACATATATCTACACACTGAAGCCTCCTGCTCCATTATCTCCTCCAGAACTTGATCAAAGCAATCCTGAAACACTTGACTACTCATACGTAATATGAGTACCCAAGAGTTTAATAAAACAGAAAATAAACACTCAGGTCAGACAGGGGTCAGGTGTGAGTAAACGGGGTTAAAATTTGTTTAACTTTTAGAAAATCCTTTGATACAAAAGGTATCACGTAAGACTTCCCACACATAAACATGGAAAAGTTTTTACCTTATACTAACCAAAACATTTGATAGGAAATCCAGTGATATTATAATAGTGTCTAGGGTTTTCAAAATAAAATACAGAAATAGCTGGAATGCGTACATCTCACGTTCCAACATAGTTGGGCACAATCAAAACTGTACAGGCACTTATTGGGTTTTGGATTCCATCAATGGCAGGGCTACTAGGGTACCGCCCGTCACAGTACGTGGCATAGATCACCGTACCGAGGAGTACTCCCACTCCCCTGCAACAGAAGGCCGGACC
Source organism: Allium cepa (assembly GCA_030765085.1). NCBI lineage: Eukaryota > Viridiplantae > Streptophyta > Magnoliopsida > Asparagales > Amaryllidaceae > Allium > Allium cepa. Next base: position 374,656,933 of record CM060942.1, on the reverse strand, counting down.
CATTCCTTACTGAACAGTTCCGAACAAGACCACCCCGGCGATTCTAGCTAGCAATCGCCCCACACAGCTGAAATATAAAGGGACATCTAGACAGGGATGTATCTTTCTCTCCAGTGGGAGCTACCCACGAAGCCTTGCTGCACCTCCTGTTTTAGCCATTCCCGGTTGATGAGGCTTGAGGCTACGATTACCTTAATAGGACATATCAATCTTAGAATGCTCATCGTCCACCTGACGATGTTCTGAAAGCATTCAATCCATACAAGTTCGTTCCGGGTTCGAACGAAATCGAAGGCACTATCTCGTTGCACTCATTTTGGAATCACCCTCAGAGTCAACGACCATAGCCCTTGCACTCTAAATCACCATCTCGAACCTATAAGTACTATTCTGTTAAACTCATTACGGAATCACCCATAGAGTTATACTGACGTATAGCCCTTACACTTCGAGTCTTCACTTGCTCCATTTGGATTAACGACCTAACGTTTAATTGGAATCGATGTGGTTTTAGGATATCCAAATATGGAAATCCGATCCCGGTCTCACCGAAATCCAAACGCCATTTTAATATCCAAGTTGTACTTAAGGGTTTTAAATAAATAACTCATTTCATTATTATCTAATTCACACAGATAGATAAACTATATATCACAATAGATAATCACATTCATATCACAAACAGATAATCTGTATTATTATCACAACAGATAATCATCACAACCAAATAATCCATCACAAACCATCATACTTAAACCAAGCATTCATATTATACTGATATAATTCATCTCATTACTGAGATCACAACTATTCAATCAATATCATCTATAATCAAAGATTTATCAACCATCATCTATAATTAATTTAAAATAAATTAAATTAATTACTTCTATCTTTAATTAATTTAAAATAAATTAAATTAATTATAACATCTATAAGTCTTGCTCAATATCAAATTATTAATCAACCTAGTTAGTTAATCATTCTCTGAATATTTAACTTGATTAAACACCTTTGATTAATCATTTACTAATTAAAATAAATAATTAGTCTTTAAATAAATTTTACAAAGTCAATCAACCTTAATCATAAGTAATTAACATTTAATTACTTCATTAATTAACTATAATTAATTACATTTATCCTTAATTAATTACATTAATTAACCACTTAATAATTAATTATTTCTTAATTAAACAATCCTTAATTACATCATTAATTATATTAATTAATGGTTCATAATTCAAATTAATAACTTTATTTAAAATTAATTACATTTAGTAATTAATCTAAAATTAAAATACAATCATTAATCATCTTTGATTAATATTAAAAAGTAACTAACTGCCCTTATCAACAAATTAATTATCTTCACAATTAATTATCTCATTAATTAATCCCTTGTTTAATTTAAAAAGTAATTACCAAAATTACTTACTTAAAATCATCTTTATTAATTACATTCTAGTAATTATCACTTATTACTTCTCTAAGTAATCCTGCTCCATTAATTACTTAAGTAATTATTCTTATTAAATCATTAAATGATTTACTTAAATTAATTAAACTAAATTAATTAACTTAACAAATCACATTATCAAAATTAATTACAATATGTAATTAATTCTTTATTTACTTTTATCAAGTAATTAGACTTAACAATTTAAAACTAATTACCTTAACTAATTAATCTAATTAATTCCAAAATTTTAATCATATTAATTAATTACTTAATTATCCTTAGATAATTATCATTATTAATTAATAATATTTCCTTAAATTATTTCCTTAAGAAAATTTTCTTTAATTAATCATCATTAATCATTTCTAATTAAATTAATTCCTAATCATTACTTAAAATCAAATAAATAAATTCCTTAATTTAATTCCTTTATTATCTTAATTATCTTAAGATAATTTATTTAATTATGAAAAATTGTATTAACATTCAAAATGTATTTTAAATAATACATCTCTAAATTAAATTCAAATTCCACTTTAAACTTTAAGATTTCAAAATGTTTTACTATTTAAGCATTATTCAAAATTTAAATAAAATTATAACTTTGAAATGAAAGTGTAAACATTCATTACTTAAGTAGACAAATTTTGAATCCAAATTTAATTAAGTTTATTAAAGAAATCAAAATTTTAAAATAAACTGATTATTTAAGCTTCTCAAGTTTTCAAGTTAAACATTTCAAACTTTTTCAAATATTTAAGAAAGAAGTCTTCAAGTTTAAACATTTCTCTGAAATCAAATTCATCTTTAAAATTTACTTTAAACATTGAATTTGATTAATATTTTGAAAATTTACAAAACTGTATAAATTTAAACTGGATTTAAATAACCTGAAAACTGTAATTAAACTTAATGTAAATCTTGTTTAAATTTAAATATTTTCATTTTAAAACTTTGAATTTAAAAGTTCATCTGAAATCAAATTGATCCTAATTTGGTATTTAAATTCTTATCAAAATCCTGATTTTTTAAAAATTTAAATTCATCAAATTATAAAAACTGAACACTGCAGGTTTTACAACCTGAACCAAAACTTAATGTAAATTTTGCTTAAAAATTTAAAATTTCAATTTAAAACTTTGAATTTAAAGGTTCATCTGAATTAACATTTTAAACTGTGCATAAAAGAAATCCTAATTGAAATTCTAGTCCAAATTTTTTGAATTCCAACTAAAAATTTAAAAAATGCACAATTGCATGTTTTTACAACCTGAACCAAAACTAACCCGAGACCCCTATTTCCTACTTCGAGTTTTCATGGCCTAATCCCCGAGACAATATCCCATTCCCCCGAGTAGTACCCGAGTCACTTGCCTGCACAACCCAGAAAAATGTTCACCAGAAAATTTTGTGCACGGTGCATATGCATTTAGAGTTTTTGTTTGGTCGTACGGAATATAAGTGCACTGAAATTTATACCAAAAATTCAATATAATAATTGGATCCAAAAAGCTATCTTCTTTATATGTTCGGAATAGGGGTATAATATTATGAATGTCTAGTGTCATGCCTCGATATGAGGTCAAGATTTTAAGCTACGAAATAGAGACGATTTAAATTAAACAATATATATTTATATTCATTGACTTGAAAAAAATATTCACATCAGCCTATCCTTTCTGTGTTTTTAAAACACTATACCCTTTTTCATTCAAACAAGTTTCCCTCTCCATCGGTTCAAAATCACGTCCCCTCTTTTCCTTATTTAAAATTTGTAGTCGAGCATTTAAAAATGAAAAAAGGATCATGCACTTTTACATCCCTTCTAGTCTGAACTCATTCCATCTATTCCCTTTTACAATTTGAAATCGCGCTGATAGAAAAAAAAGAATCTAGTGTCGCTCGCGATTGAAGGCGAGCTAAGCAATGACGATGTGGAGCAGGAGCAGCTGCAAATTAGGGTTCAAGTGCCACAATTCTAGTTCCAATCATCGGCTGCGGTTGCGCGGCGTTCGATGGGAGAGGCCGCGATTGGGTTAACTAGCGTTCGTGTGCATATGGAGGTTTTAGCGTTCGGAATTTGAATTTTCGAGCTCGCGTTCGAATTCGAGAATGCATTGGAATATAGGGAGGTGGCACACACTGCAGCAGCTGGAGACGTATGCAGAGGCAGGGAGCTGCGACTGGGCTAGCAACAATGGTGGAGGACATTCAGTATGGCGGCGGCGACAGGTGAAGGCGCAAAAAGAAGGTTACTTGATCGGCGCAGTCAGCAACGAGGAGGGCAAGCGTGCGTTTAAGATGAGCATGTGTTAATTTATTTTATTATCATTTAAAATTAAAATTAAAATATGTTAATTATTTTGTTAAAATGGAAATTTAAACTTCAGTAACTTATGATTTAACAGTGATTGCATATGAGGTGGTTAGGTTGAAAATTATTAGTATTTAACCAATTAATAGGTTAATTAAATTCGTAAATAGGTAATTAATTTAAATTAAGCGATTAGTTGATTAATTTTAATTAAAAGAGAAATTGATAATTTATATAAATTCGGAATTCACTTATACGAGGTTTAAATTGGGCGGAGTCGGCCATGTGCGATTCGGAGCTACGGAATCTGGGCATAAGGATTTAAATTGGAATGATTGGCAAAATAAAAATCAAAGGTGAGTTAATATCACTCAATTTTGGATTACCGTAATTAATTTTTATAGTTAGGATAAATTATTGATTGATTGATAGAATTGATAAATTATTATTAGTTGGATGTGATATTATATAAAGTAGTATATATATTAGAGTGACTGATATTCCCACATATATATAGCGGATGAGATCGTATGTGCCTTGCATAATAGCGATGCCCTATATACCACAATATTCCCCACGAAGTGGGATTTGTATTTTTATATTGTGCTAACATCTGTGAATGTAGGGTAACAGGTTGGAGAGATCCAGCTGGATTCCTCAAAAATGTTGAAATTATTTTCATATTCAGTGATATAATTTGTTTTGAATAATATGTGATAGATTATAGTGGAATTTGAATTTATTGGAAGTCATGGCATTGCTGGTTAGATTTTGGTGTTTCTAAATACCAAAGATAAATGTTTAAAACTTGGAAACTAATTAATATGGAGAATTTGAAGTAAAAATATTAATAGTGAAATTTGTGTTAATTAAAAGAAATGAATTTGGGAAAATAAATAGTTTTATTTTAAAATTCTATTTAATAAGTCTGGGATATGGAAAAATAGAGATTTTTTTAATAAACGTTAATAAAAGGGTTTTAAATAATAGAACTTAAGCGATATCGTCAAAGTAAAAAGGATTTATTTTTAAATTAAGATTTAAATAGTTAGAAGAATGGAAAAGAGAATTTTGAAAATAAAATATGGGATTGTTGTACTAGATCTTAAATAAGACTTTAAATTATAAAAAGGTAAGTTGAATCAGAATGTAGTTGTGTAACAACCCTGAATTTTGTGATTTATTTTAACTGAATATTTTAATTACTTTAACTGAAATTTTTGATTTAAATTTTTTATTTTATTTATTAAAATGGATAAATTTTGTTATTTTGAATATAAGTTTTGGTTTTTATGTGAATTATAATTCTAAACCTGAATAAATGGAATATTTTACAAAAATGTGTATTTTGGTCAAAGTGGTCAAACTTTGACTTTTAAATTTTAAATTTAAATATTTGAATTTTCAAATTTTATCTTTTATTATGAAAATAAATTAAATTTCAAGAATATTGCTTTTCATTTCATTGAAATCTGATTTATTTTGTGAAAGTTCTTTTTTTTTACAATATTGTATGTATGTTGATTTATTTAATAAATTATTTGTTTTAATTTATATAAATAATATTTTATTTGTCATATCAGTTCTAATATGAGTTATATGACATGCTATGTATATAATTTATTTTTTTAACATTTTTAAAGTATTGTTATTTTTCCAAAAACTAGTTATATTTTGTTTTAAATTTTCAATACTAGTTTACATATATTAAAATATTTTTTCATATTTATCTATTTTTCCTAAGATTTATTTAATTATTTCAATTTCACTTTATTTTGTATTCATTTTATTTTATTTACATTATTTTATTTTTATTTATTTGAATAAAGAAAAGTGGAAATTTGAAGAGACTTAAAGCTTTAAACTTTTGACCTTCCATCTTCACATCTATTCATACTTTGGGTCATTCTTTCCCTAGCTCATAGCCGTGACTTTCTTTTTGTCATTCACGTAAAAAACATCTCTTCTCACTTCACTACACATGCAAATTTCAGATCAGAGAAAACAACTTGGTAATGTCTTCTTCTTCTTTCACTTTTTTTCTTTTCATTTTATTGATTTTTATTTGATTTTTTCCTTAGATCCTTGTATTTGCTCGGCTATACCATCACCTCCACCGACCAACTCCAACACCATTCATGGCCACATCACCCTCCTTCCCCTCTGTCCAGTCAAGGCTGTGGCCTTGCTTATGATGGTTGCACCATAAAAGCTCCACGAACACAGCAATATTGCACAGTGGAGCCTTATGTTGTCACCACCCCTTCATTTTCCACTTGACAATCTCCATAGTTGCCACCACCTGCTCCTCACCACCTCTGACCGCAACTCCAAACACCAATTTAAATTCATCTTGCCTACCATTTGATCTTCTTCCATGTTGTAACTTCCACCACTTCATACTTTGCTAGCCGTGCCTTTATGAACCTATACCCGACCCAAAATGCCACTATGGCTGAGCACACAAGACACCTAGGCCGAGCATATGATGGTTGAGGCAATGGTCAAATCAATTTGTTCATTGTTGCTTTTATTTTAAATTGTTTCAATATGTATTCTGTGTTGAAATCATAGTTATATTTGTCTTGTTTTATGTGTTGTTCACAACATCACTAGCTTAGCTCTCTTCCCAATCGAGTCTTAAGTCATGTCATCGTGCTTTTTGGAATTTGCTGTGTGCTTTGTCTTGCTATCTCCAGCTTGTAACAAGTGAGTAATCACACTTGACAAATTTACTTATATAAACTGTGAAGTGACACCAAGTGAAATTGTAAAACTGCTATATCATGTTATACCTTCCTGTTATATGATTTATATGATGTTCACCCTGTTAATAAACCCGTCATATCATCTGTTACTGCCATATGTTGCTATGTTGTTAATTTTATATCATTTATATCTGATTATCACACTGCAAGTTCGCTGTAGAATAGAATCACTATGGGTTGAAATAATACATACCCGAACGGACTCTAGAAAAGGAAAAAATTGTTATGGGCTGAAATGATAGGCCTTAGTGATTTTTTATTTATTTCATTTAACTTGGGATTGTGGGTTTGAAATGATAGAACCCGGATTTTTTTTGTAAGTTACGGATTGAAATTATATATTATCCGTATCACTTGACCTAGGTTAGAAAATATTATGCAGACCCATGGTTATTTTATATTGTGACGCCCCACCTCTATACCCACGCTAGCCAAGAACACTACGGGGTAGTGTTGTCAACTAGCACGGAGAATAAGGCTGTTGAGGAGCGACCATCCATGTAATTGCTTATCACACGGTGGCTATGAATAATCTTCGGAAACAAACATAGAAATAATCATAACACAAATCAGTCACAGACATCCATATCACAAGGGAGGAAGAAGATATGAATATATAACTAACACATGAAAGTGTACATCAGAGAAGTGGTCAGTAAGATCCACAATAATACAAAAGAATAGCAACACGTGCTATACAAAAGAATACAACTATAAGTCTATATCTCAAGTGTATACAACAAAAACTGCTAATCTAAACAGTTAGCCAAAAGTCAGAGTGATGAATCCCTGGGAAGAAGTCAAGCAGAAGCACCTGTAACATCTCGGTTTGACCCGAGTATTATTTAAGAAAATAATAAACGGATCAGTCAAGCTATAAATATCAGATGACATGATATAACATAAAAGATATGGCATGAACATAAAATATCCATAATGACATACCACTATAAGTATGTAAATAATGATCAACAGAAGATCAAGAAATAAGAGATAATCAATATCACAAGAATCTTCTCAAAGATTCGGAAAGGGCATCATACCCCAAACTTGTACTCATGACAAGTCAATGACATAAATTCTAGAAATCAATGCAAGAAGTCCAGAAATCATAGAAAAGAGAACGAGGCCTATCACATGACGGTCCGAAGACCAAGGGGAGCTACCCCACATGTGTGAATGGAATCACACAGATTAAGGTCCAGACTAACCAAAAAGCAAAATGGTATGTGTGTGTGGAATCACACAAGTGGTGTCTAGTCTAACCTAGCAACAAGAGACATCGCACCGTTGCTAGTCTAAATCATCAGAATGATCGTCATGATCAACGAGAAGTGTCAATTACACTAAGCTAGTAAATATAGAAGTTTAGCTTCATGTCCCATAACCACTTGCTTAACTTAAATATTTACGAACAAACTGTAAATCTTAACTAATAAAATTGTCACAAGAGGTTCAATCGAACAAGTCCAAGAATTAACCGACGAAGTGAACGCAAGCGTTTCATACCACTTGTTTTACTAAGTCGTTTAATTAGATTTCTCATCCGAGTGAGGTAAAGGTTTGTATATACTAATAGATTGGAAAACGGTTTAAGAAAAGAGCTTTGTTATTAAAAATAGAGTTGAAATTGTTTGTTAAAAGAGTTTTGATATTTACTACTAGTATTGAAACCTTTATATTATAAAGTGACAAAACACAGAAGCAATTGTAGAAACAATCAGTCACAAAAATCGCATACAGAGATGTGAATAAAATCCAAGGAAATCAGCTCAATGTTTTTCAGATAAGATCCCCTACGGAGGGGGGTCCAGGGGGTGGCAACCCCCCAAGGTGGGGGTGCGGGGGCAACGCCACCGCTTACGGGGTTCGACCTGCCCGGTCAGGTCGCAGGGGTCTAGGGGGCAGCGCCCCCGGCGGGGTGTGGGGCAGCGCCCCATCCAAAACGGTACGACCTAATGAAGACAAAACGAGGTCTAACGACTTAAGGGTCTAAGGGGTCAAGCGAACTATTGGGACAAGATCCAACGACCTACGAGTTAAAGGTCCAACGACCTATAGGGTTATAAGGTCATACGACCTAACGAGCTATGGCCAAACGACCTAGTGTTGACTCGCGAGCGACCCAACTGAAGCGGCCTAACCTATCGGGTTATAAGGTCATACGACCTAACGACTTAAGGGTCTAACGACCTAAACGTATATAGGTCATGCAACCTATCTGTTTAAGAGGCGAGCGACCTAAGTGTTACGACCTAAGAGTCGAACGACTTAAGGGTTAGGCCAGGAGCGACCTAACATGGCCGACCTAACAGAGGTTGCGACCTAACATGGCCGACCTAACAGAGGTTGCGACCTAACATTATAAAGGCCAAACGACCTAAGGCTTAATTCGCGAACGTCCTGCTGCCTAAGGCTTAATTCGCGAGCGACCTACGGCTTAACTCGTGAGCGACCTACGACTTAAGGATTAACTCGTGAGCGACCTACGACTTAAGGATTAACTCGTGAGCGACCTAACTCCGAAGTGCCAATATTTCCAGAATGACCTAAAGCCCTGCGACCTACGACCCAGCGACCTTGCGACCTATCACCGAACGAGTCAAGTGGCCAGAACGAGCTAAGTGCAGGAAATTTCCAAAAATGCTAAAAATTGGAGTTTTTCGCCAATCCAATCCAAACCAAAGGCAAATGTGCATGCAAAAGTGATAGGGAATCAATCCCAACAGTCCAATATAGTTATAGACTAGATTTGTGAGATAAAAATCTCACCTTTGCACCAAATATCAATGAAATTGAAGTTTTAAGCAAGCAAGAATCAATCCCTCTTCTATCTAAGCACAAGAAGCTTAAATCCAATGTCTTCACTTTGATTTTGGAGTTGAATGATGGATTTAAAGTTGAAACCTAAGCTTGGAGTTTTAATTTCCTCTTCCACTCACCATTAATGCAAAAGCTTGGTTGTTAGGAAATTTATGAAGAGTGAGAAGAAGGAAGGGGGTTTGGGCTTGAGTTATAATGGCAATCTAACCCAAAGTCCAAAGCGGGAAAAGTTAGTGAAATTCCACTAACTCCAAACCTACCAATGTTTATACTTAAAAAATTGTAAACGGCATTTCGAACTCAATGGAAGTGGTCTCGAGTCCTAATTTGACCGTTTGCAAAAAGTAGCTTTTCGGACCAAAATCCGATTAACGATAAAATATTTAAATAAAATATTTAAATATAAAATCGATAAATATGCGGGTTGTTACAGACTCCCCTCCTTAAAGAAATTGCGTCCTCGCAATATATAAGATGGAAATAAAAAGTAACAACCACAAAAGCATATTAACACGAAAGAAATTTGAAATAGGAAGTTCACCTCAAAGAGCAGGAGTAAGCAAGTCTGGATGTGTTCGCTCGATGAATTCTCTGGATTCCCAAGAGCAGTCCTTAGCATTTGAGGACCATTGAACCTTCACAAGCGGAACATCTTTATTTCGAAGTCGTTTGACTTCCGAACCAATAATTCGAATAGGATGCTGCTCATAAGTTAAATTCGGCGAAACTTCAATTTCTTCTACAATACCAGGATCAAGAATAGAATCAGAATCCCAAAGGCATTTCCGTAATTGAGAAACGTGGAACACGTCATGCATAGCAGAAAACTGAGCCGGTAATGCAAGGCGATAAGCCATGGAACCAATACGCTCAGTGATAGGAAATGGCCCAATATATCGAGGCGCTAACTTTCCCAATCGACTGAAACGTACAACACCCTTCATAGGTGAAACACGAATAAAAACAGAATCTCCAATAGAAAACTCTAATTTTCTCCTTCGGTTATCGGCATAGGATTTTTGTCTACTCTGGGCTTCTTTCATCCTATGTTGAATAAGTTCAATCTTTTCTGTGGCATCACGAATAAAGTCTGGACCTAAAATCAGCTTCTCACCGGCCTCAAGCCAACAAGAAGGAGATCGGCATGGCCTTCCATAGAGTGCCTTAAAAGGAGCCATACCAATACTTGATTGGAAGCTATTATTATAGGAAAATTCAACAAGTGAAATATGATCTTCCCAACTTCCACCAAAATCGAGCACACAGGCACGAAGAAGATCTTCAAGAGTTTGATTCACACGCTCGGTTTGTCCATCGGACTGGGGGTGATAAGCAGTGCTAAAATTAAGCTTCGTTCCTAAAGCTTTTTGAAGACTCTTCCAAAATCCATTAGTAAACAATGGATCTCGATCGCTAACAATAGAAGTAGGAACTCCATGCAATTTAACAATTTCTTTGATAAAGAGTTTGGCCAAAAGAGGAACGGTTCGGTTAGACCGAACCGGAATAAAATGGGCGGATTTAGTAAGTCTATCAACAATCACCCATAAGCTATCATGACCCGAACGAGAACGGGGAAGGCCATCTATAAAATCCATGGAAATTTGGTCCCACTTCCAAATTGGAATTTCTAAAGGTTGCAATAACCCACCGGCCTCTGATGTTCGGCCTTGACAAGTTGGCAAGTCATGCAACACTTAACAAAGTTAGTAATATCAGATTTCATTCCCTCCCAATAATAAAGTCGCTTCATATCAGCATACATTTTACTACTACCAGGATGAATGGTGAATTTAGAACGATGGGAATCTTCTAAAATATCTTTACGAAGATCACCAATATTTGGTACGATAAGTCTACCAAATTTTCGAATGCCGCCACGAGAATCAATATCAAAGTCTTTCAAACTTTCGATGTCAATTTTATCCTTAATATTTTGGCCAAGAAGAACCAATTCAGGATCTAGCCTTTGAGCTTCAAGAATGCGGTCTAAGAGAGAAGGATGAGTCTCAAGGCTACATAAAACAAGTGATGAGCACAAATCGGATACGCGCTCTCGAATCTCACAAGTGGATAAAATCTCGAGATCGTTGCATTCGGATATCATCATAGAAACAACTGCTTGCTGTTTACGGCTAAGAGCATCGGCGACACGATTACCCTTACCGGGGGTATAAAGAATATCAAGATCATAAGGTGCAAGGAACTCGAGCCAACGCTGTTGATGCAAATTGAGTTCCTTTTGAGAAAATAAATATTTCAAAGACTTATGATACGTGTAAAGAATAAATTTCTCTCCTAATAGATAATGACGCCAAATTCGAAGGGCGAAAACAATAGCCGCGAGTTCTAAATCATGTGTGGCATATCTAGTCTCGGCCGGCTTCAATTGCCTAGAGGCATAAGCAATAACACGTTCTTTTTGCATAAGAACGGCACCCAAACCAACGTGACTAGCATCAGTATAAACAACAAAATCTTGATTCCCTTCAGGAATAACAAGAATAGGAGCATCGGAAAGGAGTTCTTTCAATTTTTGAAAAGAGGCTTCACATTTGTCCGACCAAATGTATTTAACTCCCTTCTTAGTCAAGCCAGTAAGAGGCACGGAAATCTTAGAAAAGTCTTTAATGAATCGACGGTAATAACCCGCCAATCCGAGAAAACTACGAATCTCTGTCACACTCTCCGGTCTCCTCCAATCTTGAATCGGTTCAATCTTTGAAGGATCCACGGAGATTCCCGACTCGGAAATAATATGACCGAGAAACTTCACACGAGATTGCCAAAAGTGGCATTTAGAAAATTTCGCCTTTAATTGATTGCTCCTAAGAGTTTCCAATACAATCCGAAGATGCTTTTCATGCTCCTCCTCGGTTTTAGAATACACAAGGATATCATCAATGAAGATGAGAACAAACCGATCGAGGAAATCTTTGAAAACTCGATTCATGAGGTCAACGAAATAAGATGGAGCGTTCGTTAACCCAAATGGCATAACAAGCCATTCATAAGATCCATATCGAGTACGGAATGATGTCAAAGGAATGCTATCCTCTGCGACACGAAGCTGATGGAAACCGGTAGCCTAGTCCAATTGTGAAAAGACCTTAGCACCACTAAGCTGATCGAATAGATCATCTATCCGAGGTAAAGGATATTTATTTTTAATAGTAAGATCGTTAAGCTTGCGATAATCAACGCAGAGCCTCAGAGTACCATCGGATTTCTTTACGAAAATAGCCGAAGCTCCCCAAGGTGAGGAACTAGAGCGAATAAATTGCTTCGTCTCCAATTCGGATAATTGTTTACGCATCTCCTCATTTTCCTTATTGGACATGCGATAAGGAGGACGAGTAATAGGTTGAGATCCAGAAACTAGATTAATTATGAACTCAATTGCTCGTTTAGGTGGTAAACCTAAAACGGGCTCGAATATGTCGGAAAATTCACGAACAACGTGAATACGAGAAATAATATCATCTTCATCATCATCATCGTCATCACGAGGATTTAAAGAATATAAAGATGCCACCAAACAGGATTCTGAATCTTTAAGATTAACAGAAATCTGTTTAACAGATAGTGGATGTCGGAGATGAATAGTCCGCTCAGGACATAGGATATGGGCTCGATAACGGTTAAGCCAATCCATTCCCAAAATTATTCCAAAGCCATAAACGAACCTCTGGTTCTTCTTTAGTGGAGTATTTATATACTCGACCCCATATTTGGAAAGGGATTCGAATGATGCGACGTAGTCCGCCACAGTAGACTGACCTTGAACAAGGTCAATAAATCGCCGAGCCAAAGTTACCTTTTCAGCCTCGGGCACGAATTTCGATTCGAAGCGTTCCCGGAAGTGCTCCCAGGTGAGATCCGCTTCATCAATTTCTGAGATTAACAGCTCATACCAATCCAATGCTCTTTCTTGGAGCATGCTGGAAGCCACCTGGACTCGATGGAGGCCAACGAGGTTCATGCGAGAGAAGATCCTATCACACGTTCTGAGCCAAGCCTGGACCCCAATGATAGTTTCAGAGCCTTTAAACGGCTTCCCACCCAGGTTGGTGTAATCATTGCACAATCGTGCAAACCCCGACTTTGGGTGGGTAGGTGCCGGATTAGCTCCAGCTGCTTGAGCGTTCGTTACTAAATCAAGTAACTGTTGAGTAGTCATAAAAACTCCATCCGGTGGTGGAGCACTAGATGATCCAGCTCTGGGACGACCCGGTCTAGACATTCTCTACCTTAAGAAAGAAAGAAGAGAAAGAAAATAGTTATTCACCAAATGAATATCAAACATTCTTGACAGGTGAAGTAAGGAATCATAAAAGAAATAGGATGAATCGGTTTGAAGACTCGAATTAATCCTATGGTATGACTCCTAAGATAGACCTAGGACGATGATCCTTGTTAAGTTATTCTACATTGTTCCGAAGTTTGGCTCTGATACCAAGCTGTGACGCCCCACCTCTATAACCACGCTAGCCAAGAACACTACGGGGTAGTGCTGTCAACTAGCACGGAGAATAAGGCTGTTGAGGAGCGACCATCCATGTAATTGCTTATCACACGGTGGCTATGAATAATCTTCGGAAACAAACATAGAAATAATCATAACACAAATCAGTCACAGACATCCATATCACAAGGGCGGAAGAAGATATGAATATATAACTAACACATGAAAGTGTACATCAGAGAAGTGGTCAGTAAGATCCACAATAATACAAAAGAATAGCAACACGAGCTATACAAAAGAATACAACTATGAGTCTATATCTCAAGTGTATACAACAAAAACTGCTAATCTAAACAGTTAGCCAAAAGTCAGAGTGATGAATCCCTGGGAAGAAGTCAAGCAGAAGCACCTGTAACATCTCGGTCTGACCCGAGTATTATTTAAGAAAATAATAAACGGATCAGTCTAGCTTTAAATATAAGATGACATGATATAACACAAAAGATATGGCATTAACATAAAATATCCATAATGACATACCACTATAAGTATGTAAATAATGATCAACACAAGATCAATCAATAAGAGATAATCAATATCACAAGAATCTTCTCAAAGATTCGGAAAGGGCATCATACCCCAAACTTGTACTCATGACAAGTCAATGACATAAATTCTAAAAATCAATGCAAGAAGTCCAGAAATCATAGAAAAGAGAAAGAGGCCTATCACATGACGGTCCGAAGACCATGGGGAGCTACCCCACATGTGTGAATGGAATCACACGGATTAAGGTCCAGACTAACCAAAAAGGTATGTGTGAGTGGAATCACACAAGTGGTGTCTAGTCTAACCTCGCAACAAGAGACATCGCACCGTTGCTAGTCTAAATCATCAGAATGATCGTCATGATCAACGAGAAGTGTCAATTACACTAAGCTAGTAAATATAGAAGTTTAGCTTCATGTCCCATAACCACTTGCTTAACTTAAATATTTACGAACAAACTGTAAATCTTCACTAATAAAATTGTCACAAGAGGTTCAATCGAACAAGTCCAAGAATTAACCAACGAAGTGAACGCAAGCGTTTCATACCACTTGTTTTACTAAGTCGTTTAATTAGATTTCGCATCTGAGTGAGGTAAAGGTTTGTATATACTAATAGATTGGAAAACGGTTTAAGAAAAGAGCTTTGTTATTAAAAATAGAGTTGAAATTGTTTGTTAAAAGAGTTTTGATATTTACTACTAGTATTGAAACCTTTATATTATAAAGTGACAAAACACAGAAGCAATTGTAGAAACAATCAGTCACAAAAATCGCATACGGAGATGTGAATAAAATCCAAGGAAATCAGCTCAATGTTTTTCAGATAAGATCCCCTACGGAGGGGGGTCCAGGGGGGTGGCAACCCCCCAAGGTGGGGGTGTGGGGGTAATGCCACCGCTTACGGGGTTCGACCTGCCCGGTCAGGTCGCGGGGGTTCAGGGGGCAGCGCCGCCGGCGGGGTGCGAGGCAGCGCCCCGTCCAAAACGGTACGACCTAATGAAGACAAAATGAGGTCTAACGACCTAAGAGTCTAAGGGGTCAAGCGAACTATCGGGACAAGATCCAACGACCTACGAGTTAAAGGTCCAACGACCTATAGGGTTATAAGGTCATACGACCTAACGAGCTATGGCCAAACGACCTAGTGTTGACTCGCGAGCGACCCAACTGAAGCGACCTAACCTATCGGGTTATAAGGTCATACGACCTAACGACTCAAGGGTCTAACGACCTAAAAGTATACAGGTCATGCGACCTATCGGTTTAAGAGGCGAGCGACCTAAGTGTTACGACCTAAGAGTCGAACGACTTAAGGGTTAGGCCAGGAGCGACCTAACATGGCCGACCTAACAGAGGTTGCGACCTAACATGGCCGACCTAACAGAGGTTGCGACCTAACATTATAAAGGCCAAACGACCTAAGGCTTAATTCGCGAACGTCCTACTGCCTAAGGCTTAACTCGCGAGCGACCTACCACTTAACTCGCAAGCGACCTACGACTTAAGGATTAACTCGTGAGCGACCTACGACTTAAGGATTAACTCGTGAGCGACCTAACTCCGAAGTGCCAATATTTCCAGAATGACCTAAAGCCCTGCGACCTACGACCCAGCGATCTTGCGACCTATCACCGAACGAGTCAAGTGGCCAAAAAGAGCTAAGTGCAGGAAATTTCCAAAAATGCTAAAAATTGGAGTTTTTCGCCAATCCAATCCAAACCAAAGGCAAATGTGCATGCAAAAGTGATAGGGAATCATTCCCAACAGTCCAATATAGTTATAGACTAGATTTTGTGAGATAAAAATCTCACCTTTGCACCAAATATCAATGAAAATGAAGTTTTAAGCAAGCAAGAATCAATCCCTCTTCTATCTAAGCACAAGAAGCTTAAATCCAATGTCTTCACTTTGATTTTGGAGTTGAATGATGGATTTAAAGCTGAAACCTAAGCTTGGAGTTTTAATTTCCTCTTCCACTCACCATTAATGCAAAAGCTTGGTTGTTAGGAAATTTATGAAGAGTGAGAAGAAGGAAGGGGGTTTGGGCTTGAGTTATAATGGCAATCTAACCCAAAGTCCAAAGCGGGAAAAGTTAGTGAAATTCCACTAACTCCAAACCTACCAATGTTTATACTTAAAAAATTGTAAACGGCATTTCGAACTCAATGGAAGTGGTCTCGAGTCCTAATTTGACCGTTGCAAAAAGTAGCTTTTCGGACCAAAATCCGATTAACGATAAAGTATTTAAATAAAATTATTTAAATATAAAATCGATAAATATGCGGGTTGTTACATACATATATATATATATATATATATTTCTGGAAATTTTTAAAGTATTTTAAAAATTGTAAATTTATGATATTTTAATTTAAATTGAATTAAAAATGATTTTTATAAATTATTAATGAATTTCTATAAGTTAATTAAGTGAAATAAATGAATGGTTAAGTTGAAATTTGAAATATAAATTAAATTTGAATTTGGGAATTTTGTTTATAAGTGAATTTTAAATTAAGTAAATAAAATGAAAAATAAGTTATATTTTTAAGTGGTAATTTAAACTTAAATGTTAAGTTAAATTTTAAAATATAAAGAATAGAAAATTGAATGCTTGAATTTGATAAGTGAATATTTATTAAAATTTGATTTTTATGCATAGAAATTTCACTTTATAAAAATCATAAGCTAAGGATATTTAAATGATCATTTTGAGTGAGAAAATATAAATTTTATAAGTTAAAAATGGTTTAAATTAAATTTTAATTGTTTATGAATTGTATTGAAAGTTTGGAATTTAATTAACAGCATTTCAGAAATGCTATCATTTCTGAAGTTAACTTGAATTCATAAGTAAAGGATATTACGGCATTTCTAAGTGCTATAGTTGATACAAATGAATTAAAAGGATAAAATGAACTAAGGAGCTACTGCAACACATATATGTGCTGTAGTTTTAGAAACTAAACTTGAACACAATTACAGCAGTTTTAAATGCTGTCTTTGCTTAATTGAATTGTTTTAAAATGTAACTTACCGTAGCATTTTCTAAATGCTGTGAAAGCTGAAATTCCACCGTTTTAATAAATTTAAGTGAATAAATGAATTCTGAAAAGACTAAATTTTTTGAAAATTGAATATTTGAATTTTTTTTTAAAAGCATAATAACTTCATTTTAATTGGTTTAAATGAAGTATTTTGGTTTGAAATGTAAACCATTTTGAAATGTGATTTAGAATGGTTTTAAATTAAATAAAAATGAATGAGGTTTTGGAAGGATATGATATTTTGATATTTTAAAATGAATTTGAAATGAATTTGAATTTTTAACGATATTTGACTTTCGAAGTATAAAATACCATTTTGGAATTTTAACCATGGGTACACATCTTTGTAAGCCTTGTGATTTTGGATGTGCACCTTCAATTTGAGAGTGTGGCTAGAGGTGAGCGATTGCTGCAGCTCTACGCTAACTTGGCCACATTAACACTGTTATTTGCATACTTTACTTTAATAAAGATATTTCTATGATAGCGTTCATTTCCTTTAAATTGATGGTTTAACTGATCCTTAAGAGGATGGGTGATCCCAAGCATCCTTTAAGTTATTGTGCATTACCACTATAGTTCACTTGAGTTGGTTTACATTATATAAGTATGTATGTTTGACTCAAGTGTTTTGTGTTTTACTTTACGCTTGGGTCAGCCTAAGCCAGCTTTCGATTTCTCTTCTGGAGCTAGAAATCGCTGGAGATTCTGCTTATCTAGTTATTCATTTTAGTAGACTTCTATGTATTTGGGATTTCTATTATATTTATTTTCAGACTGATATTATGTATTTTGTTTTGAGACTTTGTTATAGTAGCTTCATGAACTACTATGGTATTTTTATTTCCGCTGCGAGTAACTCCGATATTTCTTTGTCTATGATTCTGTGTGATGATTTCATTTGCACCAAATTATATTTACAATGCGGTATTTTGAGCAATTTAAGTCCGACATATGTGGATGCGAATAGTAGAAAATATCGGGCTGTTACATTTGGTATCAGAGCTTTGGTTTTAGGCAAACCTTAGCCCGCGAAGCAAAAACTCAGTAGAGATAGGGTAGAAATACCCTAGAATGAGTGAAATCAATCTCAGAATCATTTCCTTGTGAGAGAACGTATTTTTGAAGTATAAAATGATTTCCAAATGATTTTAAAGGATTTTTCAAGATTATATTGGTATAAATTTTCTTATTTTTAAAATCAAGATCTTCTAAACTTCATCTCTTCTATATCCACCTTGTTAGTAATCTCTTGGTTAGGATTCATACCGATTTGGATTTCTTGAATTTTTGAACGCTCCCACTTGTTTTGAAATCCATTCCTGTCTCCCCATTTGTATTCCTTTGATTTAGGGGCATTCCATAACTCCACTTTGAATGACCTCTAAAGATTGGTGATTCCGCAAATCTTTAAACGATTTGTAAAGGGGTGAAACTCCTTTACAATTGGCATTGATTCATCGGAGATTTCTGTATCCTTGGTTTACGATGCTATCTACCTTCTACTATATTTGGATTCTATCTCTGGCTATATAATGTCGATTTGCCTTAGATTTCTGCATTGATTATATTCCTGAAGTCACGGTTGACCAGTTAAGGTTGCCCGCGATTTATATAGGCTTATCATCTCCTATTTGTTAATTAAATTACCTCATTTTCGTTCGAGCTTATCTTCGAACCAGAATTCTATTTGATTAGAGTTCCTCTGAATTTGAATCTTTGTTTGTTTTGAAATCCATCCTTGAATCATACCTTGGGAAATTTGTGTTTGGTTCTATTTTGAAATTGTGCATACATGAAATTTATATTTTGATAAGGATGACCACATTTTATAAAAGTAAAATGTTTTCGATAGGGATTTTATACCTTTTTAAAATGAAAATTTGAAATTATGAAAGGATTTGAAATTTTAAGATTTTTATAAGAATTTGATTTATATAAAAATGATTTATAACTGAAGGGTTTTAAATTTGAATTTCGAGGAATCGAACTCCGGTGTTTTGAAATCGATTTTATGATTTTGGGAAATATATAATAATATTATGATTTAAAGATATTTTTTCGAATAAGAAATGTTTCAAATGTATTCGAATGAATTCCAACGATTTCGAAGAATTTTCAAGAAAAATATAAGTCCATAACTCACTTACGTCGCTGGAAAGTAATTTTGGTGATGAGTGCACGCGTCATCGACATTGATTTTCGAGTTTCAGAGTGGGGGAGAGGCCACTTTAGTAGCTTTGCTATGCGAGTGATTTTGTAAAACAAATTTTGATTTCAGATTTTGAAGTATAATTTGATATTCGAAAGATATATGTGCGTGTGTGTACGTGTGTTTGTGTGTGTGTGTATTTGAATTGATTTAGTAAGCCGGTATTCAGTCCTCGAGTTTCAAATTTGTTTTGGTATAACCTTATCTATTGGAATTGATTTACTGATTTGCTACTGATTTCCAACTCTTGGATTGAAAATGTGGTTTCTTCGACTATTTTTTTAAAGTTCTAGCATTTCCAAATTAAGGTTTAATTTTTAAAGCTAAAATTTTCTCAAAAGGGTAAACTGGATTTTCCATATATGAAAATTAATAGTTTAAAGGTTTTAAAGGGATTAAACTTGGAAATCATTTTGGGTATAATCGATTCTTAGAAATATATTTGGTTTTGAAAATAGATTGGAATTTAAAACCCAGTATTTTTATGATTGTTTTGGAAATGAATTTGTTTAACCTAAATTTTGTCAATTTGGAAACCTGGATTGTTGTCTAAACCTGTTATTCGAGAAACTTTGAAACTGAATATATATAATTCGCAAGAAATGATTTGGCAAAATCATATATGATTTTGAAACTAAAACGTTGTTGAAAGGAATTGAAATTGAGAGTCTTGTTTCATAAAATACTTTGATTTGGGAGTTACCGAACTTATATAAAATTGATTTGTATAAGTACGAAGTTGGTTTGAAAACTATCATTTTGGAAAGGTACTCAATTTGTAAAGAGAAATCTTATATAATCGAAGTCTATATAAGTGTGATTTGATATACTATTGATTTTGGAAAGTATTTGATTTGAAAATGAAATCTTATATATGATGGACTTTATATAAGTATGATATTTGAATGTGATTTGAAAGGTACTATATGATACATATTTTCGTAGTAAAGATATGGAAAGTGCCTTCTTCTTGATATCCGCTTTGTGGCCACATAGTGGATTCATTCTATTGATATTATTCTCTCTGATTTGGGTTTTCCGGATATGATATTCGAGTGTCCATCGAATTCCATGGCGATCTCCATGGTCTTATGAGCGCTATTACATAGTGTAATTCGCTTGGCTGAGATGGCTTGGAGGTACGGATGTTTTCTGGGGGATCCAGGCATAACCATTGTGTATCTGTGATCTATGCAGGTCATATTTAGTAGCGAAATCCGCTGGCTGAGATAGCTTAAGGGTACGGATGTTTCCTGGGGGACCCAGGCATAACCATTGTGTATCTGCGGTCTACTAGTCATCATGGCGTAATTCGCAGGGTTGAGATAGCTTACGGATATGGATGTTTCCTGGAGGATCCAGGCGTAACCATTGTGTATCTACGATCCATGGTTGGATGGTTGTTTTTTTGGGATTGTACTTTCCATATTTGTTTTTAAAAGTTTTCCAGTATTTTCACTGGGTATTGAAACAAGTCTACTAAGTACCTGGAGAATTCTAGTTTTGCGCCTGATCAACTCATGGTTAGAATCTACAGAAAGAGGATAAATTTGTTAAGACATCGAATTATAAAAGTATTTTGATAAATTATTATATAAAAGATATTTTGATCATTTATTTTACTTTTCTAAGTAATTTAAAATGTTTAAATATTGTTTACTTCGAACTAATAAATTTGAATCAAATGACTATTCATCATATTATAAAATGTTATTAATATAAAAAAATTAAATTGAAATTTATATGGTTTTAAAATAATGGTTCATCCTTGTCTTTCAACCTATTTTCCCTTCTAGCTATTCCTACCTTCTTCCTCTTCGAGGGTCCTTTCCACATTGTGGAAAGAGTTGGTTCTTTGGCTTATCGTTTGGATTTGCCCGAGAAGCTTTCTTGAGTGCATGATGTATTTCACGTCTCACATCTTCGCTGGTATCTTCATGACCCATGTTAACGCTAAAATGTGAACGCTAACACCCCGGTGTGTGAAGTGTAGTTGTGAAAGCACCACCCGATAGATCGGGAAAGAATTACAAGCAAGTAATAGCGGAAAAGCAGTAAACAACAACAATTTTATAGTGGTTCGGCTTAAGGGTATAGCCTACGTCCACTCTAAGTACTTTTATTAATAATCCCGTTACAAGCTGATACAATTCTTCTCAAGTACAATATACTTCAAGTTACAAGTGATTTGGAACAAGTCTTAAGCTTCAATGTCGATTAAAGTCCTTAAATTCATGTTGAAGATGTGTGGTTTCTTCGTGAAGTTCTTTGATGAATTCCTCTAATCTTGAAAGCTCTAAGTGTTGATGAAGTTCTCAATGCAGCAAGGTAACAGTGTATGAAGAGAATGTGCAAAAAAGTCCTTTCATTGTTGGAGTTAGGGTTCTATTTATAGGCAACTTTGGATTAGGGCCATAGGTCGCGCCCGACCTAAATAGGTCGTAGGTCGCCCTCGACCTAAAGAGTACTGGTTCTTCTTTCATCTTCCACTAGAGTACGCATGCTGAATACGACAAGTCCTAGGTCGTGAACGACCCATCTTCTAGCGGCCTGGCATAAGTGGCTTTCTCCTCTATGTATCTAGGTCATGAGCGACCTATCATAGGTCGTAGGTCGTCTTCGACCTATGGAGCTCCGGCTTTCCTTCTTCATGTGTAAGCGCATCTTTTTTCCAACAAGTTGTAGGTCGCACACGACCTAACACCCAGTGACATAGTAGAGGCGGCCTCTTTACTTACGTGTTTAGGTCGTTAACGACCTAACTTAGGTCGTGAGTGTTTTCCTGCAGCCTTAGTCGATCCCTTAGGTCGTTAGGTTGTGAAGTCTTTAAACCGCTAGGTCGCGGCCTTCCTTAGGTCGTTGAGAGTCATTAGGTTGCGGCCTTTCTTAGGTCGCTGGGAACCGTTAGATCACTACATATCTTTAGGTCCTAGGTCGCTAATGAAGGAATGTTAACATTTGCCCCTTGAAGTATGGGCCTATGACATAGGTCGCGTGCTTCGACTCGACTTAGCTAGGTCGTGAGCGACCTAACACTTGTATCAGCATGCGTGCCTATTTGCCTTCCCATTTTTACCTCATATAAATATGTTAGGTCGCTTTAATTCTTCTTCACCTCACTGCTCTGACCTCCTACCGCCATCAACGATTCTTCGAACTTCAAAAGGCGAATTCAAGTTTACTCATTCATCGATTCATCCTTGCTACCAAATTACGTAAGTGTCTTCGATTTCTTTCCACCCCACGATCATCATCGAATCCCAAGCTCTAACTTCCGAACCCCAAATCAATTTTGTACGTCGTGCTCCATTTTGAGCCGCGTTGTGATCGATTTTTGATTGCCAGTGATTATTGTTGTTGCAGCGATTCACGAACGCACAATAATGAATTTGATTTATGATAGATCGGAGGCATTTTGAGTCAGTTTTCAAATGGTTTAGTGGTATGGAAAGACGATGAATCTCATGAATAGGATGATGGGTCTGAGTGTAGTGGATAACGGGTTATAGGGTCCGGTGAAGCATTGCGTGGAGAAGAAGTTAGTGACCTAGTGAATGTGAGCGATTCAAAACAATTCGCGATCTAAGAACCCCTACGACCTAAGGAGTAGTCTCGACTTACACTAGGTCGCTGATCGACCTAAGACTTTCCATGAGCTAAGAGCTACACCTAGCCAGGACCTGCGCGACCTAACTTTATTACGACATAAACTCTAGGTCGCGGCCGAACTAACACTGTATTGAAATGCCTCATCCTTTACTTTGCACAGCACGACTTAAGAAGGCTTCGACCTATGCTAGGTCGCTGGACGACCTATGACTTGTGAAATTTTGTAAAGACTTGGTAGACTTGGTTGAATTTTTTGAACTTGAATCCTGTTGCACTTTGTTGTAGACTATTTTTAATGCTAATAACCTGTTAAACATAATATTTACAGAAAACTGGGACGAATATACTGCCATTGACCGCCCACATCAAATGACAGATTAGTCGGTAAAGAGTAATTAACTTAAATGAACTGGGTGAACGAAATGTTGTGAACCAACGAACTCAAGTGAAGTGCCAAGGCAAGACTTAAAATATCCAGTTAAAGCTGATTTGTTTGCATTAACACAATACTTGAGTTTTATATTAACAAATCCTGAAATTTCATAGTCGACTAATTGTCAACCAGTTTAATTTCAGTAATGTTTGACTTCCTCTTGTTTTTTTTTTGTTTTCTAGTTTTGCACAACACTTCACACTTTTTAGGAAACGTGCACCTTTTCATCTGAATCACCCAGTTGCTTATGTAGAATGACGTCTCAACAAGAACAAGAAGAGATGACAGAATACGCCGAAGGGACCTTCCCGATTGCTATTCCAATAGAAAACCCTCTAGAAAAGACTCCTACTCTTCTGAAACAGCGGACACTTAATCAATTATGCGTTCAATTTGGCATTGCCGAGGCAGAAGTTTTACTTCCTGGGCCAAATGATTTCGCTGACAGACCGCCTCATGGTTTTATTGCCATAAATCGCCAAATGTGCTCAAGTGGAGCAATTCCTCCTTTTAATGAATTTCTTCAACAAACCTTTCTCCGATTGACGATCTCTCCTTTCCAGTTGCATCCCAATGGCTATGCCATTTTGATGGGATTGTGCGTTTTGTTCAGGAGGACTCTTGACCGTCTTCCAAGTTTCGAGGAGATTTGTTACTTGTGTACCTTTGCAAAGAACAAGGACCACCCTTCAATTGTACTTGTAAGAGGTGCGAGGAACTGCAAACTCATTTTAGATTTGCCGGAGAGTGCACATGGCTTCCTGAATCAATACTTCTACGTCCGTTGCCCCGCAGAATTTTACGCAGACTGGAGAGTAGGAAGTGAGATCTTTTTTCCTTCATTCTTCAATTTTACTCTAAGTCTTTCATGGTTCGTATTGCCAAGTGCTGATTCCATTTCTTATCTTTACAGCACTTCCTCCTCCATCTAGGGACTCAAGCCATAAGGCGATGTTTGAGAGATTGAGCGCTATCCCGGCTGAAGAGAGGAGCGTTAAATTTCTATTAACGGATGGATTTCTTCATCAGTTTGGGCTTTTACATGTTTCTCGTTCAATTCAAGCTCATGAAGCTCCGACAGAAGTTCCTGATTCTCCGGCGATAACTCCTGATGCCCCGGTCTCTACTGGAGAACACATACAAGGAGAAACTTCCATAAAAACTTCACTAATAAAGTGTTCTGTTCCAAGAGATGACATAGGGCCATCCGAAAAACCTGCGCTTGCCCCCATAATTGAAGAAGAAGAGGAGCCCCCTTCCCAAACCAGGAAGAGTGCCGACAAAGGAGCTGATGGAGGGAATCAGGTTGGGCATGATGGTGATGACGTCTTTGGGGATTTAAGTGACATAATTGTCACTTCCCAAGAGCTCTTTAAAGATGACCCTGCCTGCGGCAAAACTGTACCCCCGATGATTGAAGCGACATCTGCCCTCCAACAGACTCCAACTCCTTTATCCCAAGAATTGTCACCGACAGTGAAACCTATTACTTCCCCCCAACTGAGGAGTGGTTCGTTAGTCCAACGCGAGTAGTTTGCACTTCACACACAACTAAGGATTTTCCAGCACATTTATGCACTTATCTTCTTATACTTTAAAGATTTCTAAAGCTTATCTTTTCTTATTTCAGATCCTTCAATGAAACGCGGCGGATCATATTATCAGGATTTCCAACGCTACGGGGGGCGTGGTCAATATAATTATGGGCGCTACTTCACCTCCTATAGAGAGTCTGACGAAGAGAGGGCTGCTCGAAAGGCTCGTGAAAGGAGGGATGAAGAAGAGCGTTATGAAAGAAGGGATAGGGATGAGCACCACGATTCTTTACAGAGAGGTGACGACTCTCACAAAAGGAAATCCCACGATGACCGAGGAAAAGGTCATGTAGTCGAAGATTCAGGCAAACGAGCCCGATATGGAGAGAAACATGCTTCCACTACTCCCGAAAAGGCTACTGCCCCTGCCCCTCTTGACATTCCTTCCGACTCTCCTGCTCTCGGGAAGGCGGACATCCAAACAATAATAAGCAGGCCCAAATTTCAAGTGGGACCGGGCCCAGCCACTTTACAAAGTCGTTTTCCACAGTGGTGCTTAAAGGGTGTGAGGTTCGACCTTGACCTGGTCCCTATTGACAAGCCTGCCATGCTACGAAATCTCGACGCCGTCAAACTTGATATCGAGAGGATGTCCAACTGGCAGAAGCTTGTCGATGAGCTTCAAAGAGTTAACCGCGCCAACTTAGAGGCCATGCTCACCATGGAAAACGATAAGGCTGAATGGCAAAAGGTCCTTGAGCAACATGATACTGAAATGAGGAGCATTGCTTCCTACAATGAGGAGCTCGAAGCAAAGGTTGAGAAGTTGAAAGATGAGCTTGCTGCTTCCTCTACTTCATATTCTCAAAAAGAAGAAGTGCTTCTCAGACAAGTAAGAGATGCTCATGCCAGCCAAAGGGATGCTGAGGACAGACTTGAAGTGCAGAAAAGAATCAACGAGGGCTATGCTTCTGATATTGCTGAGCTTCGAAAGAAAAACAACTCCCAGGAAGCGGGGATACAAATGCTTAAGCTTCAGCTTTCCAAAACTGAGAGGGAGCGTGATGAGGCTGTCGCCGGCGGAATCGCAGCTGAAGAATCTCATGAGGCGACCAAGAACAGCTTCGGCTCAACATTATTCGACTTCTACTTGCATAGCGTCTTGGGGCGTGGAAGCCTCGCTTTTCTAGGTCCCAAGTATGAGATCACTTTAGCTGAAGTGTGGGAGGCCGCCCTTGAGATGCTTGGTGCTGAAGGTGCTGGTTATGACGAATCAGCCCTGGAAAGGCATTACTTTGATGATGACACTCGCGCTGCCCTCGCCAAGGGAAAGGAACAACTTGCCAAATTAAGAACTGAAGTGACGGAAGGGGACCAGCTGGAAAAAACCACTTCAACTACTCTAGTCCAGCCACCTTCTTCGTCTGAAGTCAACATTCTTGGTTCCAGTTCCCATTTTGCATCTCCTACCAAAGTTACCACTGAGATTACAAGCGTACAGGGCGGAGACGAGGGTGATGAGAGCGCTGACGCACAAGCTTATGAAGTTGATATCAGAAAACCAGCTTCTCCAGGTAACTTCACCGTTAATCTCGCTACTGTCAATTCTGCTCAAGCGGGTTACTCATTTATTTCGCATGAGTTTCACGAGCTCCTTGGCTATTTTCTCAACCTCGATGAGCCTTCATCTCCTCTCTCTACTGACTTTATTGGTGAGCCTTCATCTCCTCTCTTTACTGACTTTAACCTCTTTTCTTCTGTAGAGAAAGTATCAAGCACTGCTCAAATCTCTACTCCTCCGGTTATCCCTCCTCCATCTCTTCAGGTGGCTCCTCCTTCTGCTTCGCAGCCTGGATCACAGGAGGAACAAATAGAGGCTCTCCATGGCCTGGATGATCCCATTGCTTCGCAAGAGCAGAAAGATGAGAGACTTGAGGGAGGTGACATATCTCCGGAGCGGACTCCTTCTGACGACATAACTCTATCTAAACTTGTCACTCCAGGGAGTGAGTCTTCCTCGAAGAGGAGGAAAAAGCGCGGAACGTCCAAGAGGAGAGGAAAGATAATCACTGCCACTGAAGAGGAGCCAGAAGCTGGACCAGCTGCGCCTACCTCTCCTTCCTCCCTTATACCCACTGACCGACCTGAAAAGTTGGTCATTCGACCGGGTAAAGGGTCCAAAGGGGGCAAGAAGAAGTGAGGATTTTAGTTTTTTGCCTTTTGTATGTACTGGCCGAGAATTGTGCGGGTACCGGCCCCTGCCTTTCTTTATTTTGAAACCTGTACCTGCATTATAGTTGAATAAAATGATTCTTCGTTTGTACAAACTTTCGTTTGAATTTGAGAATATATTTATTATTCATTTTGGCATGAGTTTATTCACACGATATTGCAGCGAGCTTATGGCATGTTACTTGAGCGTTACCTTTTGCTGGTTTGGCTATACCATATTGTGTGTAATTATACTATATTGCCCCCATTCCATAAGTTTGCTGCAATATTCTATACTTCGAGGGGACTTGCACTCTTATTTGCTAAAGAATAATTATTTTATTCTTTAAGGAAAATTTTTGTAGAGTACAACCCCCTCCGTATAAGTTTCTGCGCTTTGTCCTTTGAAGAAATCACTTCTTTCTTTTGCTTAAGTACATTTTTTACCAAGTGAATTCTTTTATGCGGTAAAGCGGACCTCTGAAGGGTACTTTAACTCCCTCTCTCTCTCTCTTTTTTTTTTTTTTTTTTTTTTTAGGAAGATCATTCTCCAGAATAGGTAAATTACTCTTTCTTCGGAAGTTAAAGTATGCCCCTGATGAGGATTTTTTTTTATATATAGAAAGTTGTACCTCTGAGGAGGGATTTTTTACGTTTCAACACTTGGAAGTTTTATTTCAATCTCGGTGAAACGTGTACCTCCAAAGAGTTTTGCCTTAGAAAGTCTTTTCACGTTTCAACACTTGGAAGTTTTATTTTAATCTCGGCGAAACGTGGGCTTCCGAAGAGGTCTTTCTTCTTGATTGTGCCTCCGAAGAGGTCTTTATTTTGTTTGTCTTTCAACTCTGGTGAAGTGAAATTCCGAAGAGCGGCCGTTACACTTCAACTCCTGGTGAAATATGCCTCCGAAGAGGTCTTTATTTTGTTTGCATTTCAACTTTGGTGAAGTGAAACTCCGAAGAGTAACTACTCCGACTCCTGGTGAAATGTGCCTCCAAAGAGGTCTTTTTCTTTGTTTGCATTTCAACTCTGGTGAAGTGAAATTCCGAAGAGCGGCTATTTCACTTCAACTCCTGGTGAAATGTGCCTCAGAGAGGGTTTTCATTGCCTGGAAGTTACTCTCTCATGGTTGGAGGGTCATGACTCCTCCAATCTTTTTTGTTGAGTAGAGAACTTTCTTTTTTGTGGCATATGACCCATTAGAGGTCTTTTATCCTCCGAAGAGTTGTGCCTCTGAAGAGGACTTGTGCTGCCGATGACGGATTTTGGTTGTTTCCTTGTCTTCTTGCTTATGCCTTTTCAACGATCCCCCCTCTTTTTTTTAAAAAAAGTTTTCATTCCCCTTTTCTCGCAAGTAGCTTGTTTAATCCAAGGAAATGTACTCCATTGTCAGGCAAGTTCATGAGAACGGGCACTAGCTTCCTAATTGGATGTTTGTTTGTTCAAACAATCTCAATTTATTAGCAAGGGCTCGTTTCTATCGAAATCATTAGCCGTTCAATTGAAGTATTTCCTATCTAGGATTTGAATTCGGGGCCTTTGTGACTCGAAATTTGTTTGTTGAATGATGGAGAGAATCGCTCGGTCTTATTATGTGCAATTTTATTTCCATTGTCTGCAAAAATTTAAATCGACATTTCAGCAATACATTTTATGTACTTTTATATCGAAAATAAAGCAAACATGTAATAATAATAAGGAACACAAGATTTATAGTGGTTCGGCCAGAAATTTGGGCCTACATCCACTTTATATTCATTCATTATTCACTTGCATCAGTTTTACAATTGCTCTCAATTACAAGAATCATACATTCACAACTCTTTTACATTATTTCAACAAAAATTTTCAAGTAAAATATGGACGCAAGTGATTGCTGTTCCATGCCCTTGGAATTTGATCTCCCTCAACAGTAGTGAGTTTGAATGTGCCGTCAAGAAGCTTCTGACCTATCACATATGGTCCTTCCCAATTGGGCCCAAACATACCTGTCGCGGTCATAATTCTTTTCAGGACTAGATCTCCAATTTCAAAGCTGCGTTGACGAACTTTGGAATTGAAATGTCTGGCTATCCTTTGCTGATGAGCTGCAACTCTGAGATTAGCTTCATCTCTTTTTTCATCAAGGAGATCCAGCGCTTCAAGTTGTAGCTTTTCATTTTCTGCTTGATTGAAATGGATTCTTCTGTGTGAAGGGACCTCTGTTTCAACCGGGATCATTGCTTCCGATCCGTATGCTAACGAAAAAGGAGTATGCCCAGTCGCAGTTTTGTGAGTAGTTCTGTATGCCCATAGTGCAAGTGGTAGTTTATCGACCCAACCACCCTTTGCTCTTTCGAGTTGCTTTTTGATGGTTGATTTGATGATCTTGTTCACTGCTTCCACTTGCCCGTTTGCCTGCGGATGAGCTACTGCCGAAAAGCTTTTCTGGATTTTGAATCGTTTGCAAAAATCCTGGAATTCCTCGCTTTCAAAATGAGTACCATTGTCTGTAATTATTTTCTGAGGCACACCGTATCTGCAAATGATATTCTTGGTCACAAAGCTTATCATTTTCTTAGAAGTGATAGTAGCCAATGGTTCAGCTTCAGCCCATTTAGTAAAGTAGTCAACTGCAACAATAGCATATTTAATTCCTGATTTGGCAGTTGGTAGTGGCCCAATGAGATCCATTCCCCAAATCGCAAACGGCCATGGACTGACCATCTGTGTGAGTTCGGTAGAAGGTGCCCTAGGAATTTTGGCAAATCTTTGGCATCTGTCACATTTTCGGGAGTAATCTGCAGCATCTCGATTAATTTCTGGCCAGAAATATCCGTATCGGAGAATTTTCCTTGCTAATGTTTGGCCACCTGAATGATCACCACATTCGCCTCCATGTACCTCAGCTAGGATCGTTTTGGATTCTTCCCTGGATACACATCGAAGTAAAGGCATTAAGAATCCCCGTCTGTACAATCGGCCATCTTGAATTACATAGCGAGAGGCTTTCCTTAGTAGCTTCTGTCTCTCTCTCGAATTTTCTGGCAGAGAACCGTTGAGTAGGTAATCTAATATTGGAGTCATCCACGACTCTTGTTCTTGAGATACATTCATAATCCAGTCTATATCCATCTCGTCTATACTTGGTGCTGAGAGGACTTCTACGGGAACCAATCCCAATAGTTGAGCTTCACCAGAGCTTGAATACTTTGCGAGGGAATCTGCCTTCGTATTCTCTTCCCGGGGAATATGGCTTATTGAATAATGATCGAGTTCACATAGGAGTTCCCAAGCCTTTGACAAGTAGGAAGGCAAGTTTCCACCTTTTGTTTGAAATTCCTTCTTGACTTGGCATACAATAAGCTGAGAATCACTGAAGATCTGTAATGCTCGAATGTTTAGCTCTTTAGCGATTTTCAGACCTGCAATAAGAGCTTCATATTCTGCTTCATTGTTTGTTGAAGGAAATTCCAATCTTAGTGCATAACATAATGATCGACCTTCAGGAGTTTCAAGTACCACTCCGGCTCCAGAACAGTAGTCATTTCTTGCGCCATCAACATACATTTTCCACTGGATTGGGGAATCATTGATCGCTTCTTCCTCACCATTATCTTTCTCTGTGAATTCTGCAATGAAATCAGCTAAAGCTTGTCCGTTGATTGCTTTTCGGGGGTGATAAGTGATGTCATATTGACTGAGTTCAATGTTCCATTTTAGAAGGCGACCCGAAGTTTCAGGGCGAAATAGGACTTGCTTTAGAGGTTGATCAGTGAGTACTCTGATAGGATGAGCTTGGAAATATTGCCTCAGTTTCCTTGATGCAACTAGTAGGCAATAGGCGAGTTTTTCCAACTTGGAGTAATTCAGCTCTGCCCCAGTGAGTCTTTTGCTGATATAGTAAACCGGATGTTGAATCCTTTTGTCTTCCCGTATCAGCGCTGCACTTAGAGCATGAGATGATACTGCCAAGTATATAAGAAGATCCTCACCATTGCCTGGCCTAGAAAGTATTGGAGGCGTTTCCATATGACGGATCAACTCATCGAAGGCTTTTTGGCATTCGGAAGTCCATTCAAAATTCTTCTTTCCTTTCTTCAGGGCGTCAAAGAATGGGATGCATTTATCAGTGGCTTTGGAAATGAACTGACTCAGGGCGGCGACCTTTCCGTTGAGACTCTGCAATTCCTTCTTCGTTCTAGGAGCTTTAACTTCTTTCAAGGCAGTAATTTGAGCTGGACTAGCCTCAATGCCCCTAGCACTGACGATGAAACCTAAGAACTTTCCGGACTCGACCCCAAATGTACATTTCAGAGGGTTAAGTTTCATTCTGTATTTCCGAAGGACCGTGAACATTTCTGCTAAGTGTTCAATGTGATCCGCTGCTTTCCTGGACTTCACTAACATGTCGTCAACGTAGACTTCCATAGTTTTGCCCAATTGCGGTTTGAACATAGCATTAACAAGTCTTTGGTAGGTTGCCCCTGCATTTTTCAATCCGAAGGGCATAACTCTGTAGCAATAAAGTCCAACATCTGTGATAAAGCTTGTATCCTCCTGATCCGGCTCGTGCATCATGATTTGGTTATAACCGGAGTAGGCATCCATGAAAGATAACAATTCATGTCCCGCAGTTCCGTCTACCAGTTGATCGATCCTGGGTAACGGGAAGCAATCTTTGGGGCAAGCCTTGTTTAGATCAGAAAAATCGATGCACACTCTCCATTTTCCATTAGCTTTCTTGACCAGCACAGGATTTGAAACCCAATTCGGATATGCAGATTCTTTGATGAAGTTATTTTCCATGAGTCGATCAACTTCTTCTTTTAATGCTGCTGACCTTTCTGGACCTTGGGTTCTTCTTTTCTGTTTAACTGGCGTAAACTTTGGGTCAATATTCAGAGCGTGTACTGCAACTTCTGGAGATATTCCACACATATCGGCATGAGTCCAAGCAAAGACATCCAGATTTGCTTTCAGGAAAGATATCAAGATATTTTGAATTGACACATTAAGCTGTGAACCCACATTCAACACCTTATTTGGGTCCTTCGGGTCAACAGGTACCGGAACTGTTGTCTCCACCGGTACTACTCTATTCTCCCCTGCACTGGCTTTTCTGGGATCCATTTCCTTCCGTGCCCCGCTGTGCTCGCCAGTGCAGGGTCCGCCCCGTAATTGCTACAAGGCTGGTTCCTTGATGCGGACTGGGGTTGCCGCATCCTTTCCCATTTCTCTTTTTCTTGACTCTCGCAGCTCTGTCAAATAGCATTCTCGCGCAGCATTTTGATCCCCTTTTATAACTCCTACTCCATTGTCAGTCGGGAATTTAATAGTGAGGCACCACGGGGCTAGGATAGCTTTGAATGCTGCGAGTGTTGGACGGCCAAGAAAAGCATTATAAGCAGAAAACTCATCGACAATCACAAATGTTTGCTTGCGGACCACTTTCCTTTCTGCTTCCCCAAGTTCTACAAGCAGATCGATGGTCCCAATTGGTTGCTTTGGCTCCCCAGTGAAGCCAGCGATCTTCTGTGATGAGGCTTGTACATCGATCATAGGGATTTTCATCTGGTCAAATGTCTTCTTGAAGAGGATATTACATGATGCTCCGCAGTCAATGAGGACTCTTCTGACAATGGCCGGTCCAATACCAGCCGAGATGACCAAGGGATCTAGGGTAGGAGCTTCTATACCTGTGGAATCTCTGGCTCTGAAAACAATATCATCGCTGAAAGTTTTCTGTTGTTTCAGGGGCGTAGTGTCTTCTAAAACAAAGACGTCTTCTTCGGCTGGAGCATATTTCAAAGCCCTGGAATATCTCTCCATCTCACCCCAGCTCTTGCCAGCTGGGTGAGGCCCTCCTGTAATGACATTGATAACAGGCCTTCCAGATTCATGTCCCGTAGCTTTCTCACCTGTCCTAGGCTGATGAACAGGAACCTGTTGCCCCTGACTTGACGATGCAGGATTGTTGCCATTCTTCTTCACAAATTGCTGCAGTTTGTTTTCTCTTAGCAACTCTTCAATCAGATTTTTCAACTGGCGGCATTCATCAGTCTCATGACCGGGTTGATTGTGGAAGCGGCAAAATTTCCCACTCTGTATGGGTTTTTTCCCGGTTCTCAAAGGGATAGGTTTAGGGAAATCGACGGTATCTTTAGTGGCAAGGTAGATATGCTCCGGCGTATGTGATAATGGAGTATATTCTGATGGCTTGAAGGATCGGGGCTTCTTCAGATTACCCTGTTTCTTTCCATTATTATTCTCCCTTTTCTGCCCCACCGATTCATTCTTGCGTGGAACGACAGTGTTATCTTCAGCTTTCTCCAACACTGCCTTTACTAGCAAAGGACGACTTTCCAAGCGAATGAATTCATCTGCTTTTTTGTAGAACTTTTCGAGAGAGGTTGGCTCTTTCATATTTAACCATTTCCCAAATTCGCTTGACTTATCAATAGCCCTCATCAGATAAGTCAGTATCATTCGTGGTTCAGCATTGTCCACCTCAGCCAGCGCTATATTAAAGCGGTTCAAGAAAGATCTGATAGACTCACCAGGATTCTGCTCTAAACTCGACAGTGACATGATGTCCTTGGCCTTCGAAACATATAGTCTAAAATGCTCCTTGAATTTTCTGGTCAAGTCTGAAAACTGATCAATAGATCGGACTGGCAACTTGGTGAACCATAGTAGAGCTACACCTTCCAGGTATACGGGGAAATATCGGCACTTTATTTCGTCAGAAGCTCTGGCACCTGTCATGTGCCAATCATATTTATACAAGAATTCATTCGGATCACTTGTCCCTTTGTAAGCTGGGATAGTCGGAGGGACAAACTTCCTTGGAAATTCCGCCTTTAAGATTTTTTCAGTAAACGGAGTTTTGCTTGGGGCGAAACCCCATTCCTTCTCATCTTCAACCCTTTGCATACTTTCTTTCATGATTTGCCAGACCATTCCAGAAAGATATTCCTCATCATGCCAAGTTCTAGATCCACCGGCCTCAGGTATTGCCTGCTCAAAGGGACTAGTAGCCCTTTTAGGAGCATTCCTTTCATTAACATCATGAACGTTGCCAGCATAGTTCCTTTCATTACCAGCCGGTTGATTCTTTGCCCCAAGTAAGTCGTTCAACTTATTCAGAATCAGAGCATTCTGGGCACTTTGAGCCTCTAATTGTGCATTTTGGGCGTTTATCTGCTGGTTTAGCCCTAGAATCACAGCATCCAACTCCGCTTTCGTAACTCCAACTGACGGAGTGGGTTGATTAGGTACAGGGGAAGCGGAGGTTCCCTCTTGAATGTTTCCAGATCTGACAGATCTACTTTTCCTTCCAGGAGCCATAATCTCAGATAGACTTCTGGTTTTTAAGGAAATTCTTTCTACAAATCTCTGTGAAGCAATGATGATAGTTTTCCTAAGTTCAATTCTCAGTGAAAGCACCAAAAATGTTAACGCTAAAATGTGAACGCTAACACCCCGGTGTGTGAAGTGTAGTTGTGAAAGCACCACCCGATAGATCGGGAAAGAATTACAAGCAAGTAATAGCGGAAAAGCAGTAAACAACAACAATTTTATAGTGGTTCGGCTTAAGGGTATAGCCTACGTCCACTCTAAGTACTTTTATTAATAATCCCGTTACAAGCTGATACAATTCTTCTCAAGTACAATATACTTCAAGTTACAAGTGATTTGGAACAAGTCTTAAGCTTCAATGTCGATTAAAGTCCTTAAATTCATGTTGAAGATGTGTGGTTTCTTCGTGAAGTTCTTTGATGAATTCCTCTAATCTTGAAAGCTCTAAGTGTTGATGAAGTTCTCAATGCAGCAAGGTAACGGTGTATGAAGAGAATGTGCCAAAAAGTCCTTTCATTGTTGGAGTTAGGGTTCTATTTATAGGCAACTTTGGATTAGGGCCATAGGTCGCGCCCGACCTAAATAGGGCGTAGGTCGCCCTCGACCTAAAGAGTACTGGTTCTTCTTTCATCTTCCACTAGAGTATGCATGCTGAATACGACAAGTCCTAGGTCGTGAACGACCCATCTTCTAGCGGCCTGGCATAAGTGGCTTTCTCCTCTATGTATCTAGGTCATGAGCGACCTATCATAGGTCGTAGGTCGTCTTCGACCTATGGAGCTCCGGCTTTCCTTCTTCATGTGTAAGCGCATCTTTTTTCCAACAAGTTGTAGGTCGCACACGACCTAACACCCAGTGACATAGTAGAGGCGGCCTCTTTACTTACGTGTTTAGGTCGTTAACGACCTAACTTAGGTCGTGAGTGTTTTCCTGCAGCCTTAGTCGATCCCTTAGGTCGTTAGGTTGTGAAGTCTTTAAACCGCTAGGTCGCGGCCTTCCTTAGGTCGCTGAGAGTCATTAGGTTGCGGCCTTTCTTAGGTCGCTGGGAACCGTTAGATCGCTACATATCTTTAGGTCCTAGGTCGCTAATGAAGGAATGTTAACAACCCATCTCTTATTGTTCAGCCTTCTGCTGTTGATAGTTGGATATCGAGCCTAATCTGACTGTCAAGAGGAAGCCACTTCGTATTGTCGTAGAGGTACGAACCAGCTAAGTAGGAAATCTGATAGTCTGGTCAAGTACAGTGGAGTACTAATGATCGGGATTGTACTTGGAAGACGGAGGAGAGAAATCGTGCTTCGATTCCAAAATTGTTTTTTAGGTACTATTTGTTTTTCCTATCTTGCTTTTCCTTATTTTCCTTGCTCATTCCTTTTCGGGGACGAAAAGTTTTGAGTGAGGGAGAGTGTAACAACCTTGAATTTTGTGATTTATTTTAATTAATATTTTAATTATTTTAATTGAAATTCCTGATTTAAAAGATTTATTTTATTTATTAATATAGATAAAAAATTTTATTTTAAATATAAATTTTGACTTTTGTGTGAATTATAATTTCAAATCTAAATAAATGGAATATTTTTCAAAAATGTGTATTTTTGTCAAAGTGGTCAAACTTTGACTTTTAAATTTAAAATTTAAGTATTTGAATTTTTTAATTTTATCTTTTATTGTGAAAATAAATTAAATTTCAATAATACTGCTTTTCGTTTCATTGAAATCTGATTTATATTGTGAAAGTTATGTTTTTTTTACAATATTGTATGTAAGTTGATTTATTTAATAAAGTTGTTTGTTTTAATTTATATAAATAATATTTTATTTGTCATGTCGTGTTCAAATATGTGTTATATGACATGCTATGTATATATTTTATTTTTAAAACATTTTTAAACTATAGTTGTTATTTTTCCAAAAACTAGTTATATTTTGTTTTCAATTTTCAATACTAGTTTACATATATTAAACTATTTTTTTTTATCTTTCTCTATTTTTCCTAAAATTTATTTGATTATTTCATTTTGGCTTTATTTTGTATTCATTTTTTTTATTTACATGATTTTATTTTGATTTATTTGAATAAAGAAAAGTGGAAATTCAAGAGACTCAAAGCTTTAAACTTTTGACCTTCCATCTTCACATCTCTTCATACTTTGGGCTGTCCTTTCCCTAGCTCATAGCCATGACTTTCTTTTTGTCATTCACATAAAAAACTCTCTTCTCACTTCACTACATATGCAAATTTTAGATTTGAGAAATCAACTTGGTAATATCTTCTTCTTTTTCCACTTTTTCTTTTCATTTTATTGATTTTTATTTGATTTTTGCCTTAGGTCCTTCATGTATTTGCTCCGCTATACCCTCCATCACCTCCACCGACCAACTCCACCATCATCCACGGCCATATGTAAATTCTAAAGTAAGTATTTCTTTTAGTCTATTATAGCAGTAATTGTTTTAAAAAGAAATTTAGTATTTTGTTTTAAAAGTGAAAATCTAGTTTTATATTTTATCAAGAAAACCTTATTTTCAAAACATTCATATAGAATGTATTTTTAACAAATTATTGAAGTAGTTTTAACTTAAATGTTTTAAAGTATGTATCTCAAAGTAAAGAATTTTAAATTATTTTAATAATCTAGTTTTGTGCTTGGTGATTTCAGAGGAGATAGAAAATATTTGGAAAAGTTTATTCTGAAAGAAAGATGGTTTTAAAACTGTTTTCAAGGGTAGAAAATAGAAATATATCTTGAGAAGATATTTTTGGGATTAAGAAATAATTTGAAAAAAATTATTGGTTGATGTTTGTTTGTGAATATTAATTGATAGTTAAATAACTGACTATCAATATTGGCCAAATGCGTTGATCGTTTCGAAGAGACCGGGATCGAGATTTATTTCTCGAAAACCACTTCGATCTGGTTTGTACGTTTCGTGTAAACGATTTTGGATTCGAAAATGGAGCAGTGAAGTGCAAGGGCTAGTCGCTACTAATCCTGAGGATATTTCCAAAATGGATGTAGTAGGAATAGTGCCTTCGGTTGCGTTCGAACCCGGGACGGACTTGTATGGATGAATGCTTGCGAAACATCGTCAGGTTGACGATGGGCATTCAAAGAGATATGTTCTATAAAGGTAACGCTTAGCCTCAAGCCTCATCAAATGGGAATGACTGAAAATCAGGGGTTATGCAGCAAGGCTAGGTGGGTAGCACCCAAGTAGGGTGAGGTCATTCCAGTCTAGATGTCCCTTTTTATTTCGGCTTAGTGGGCGGTTGCTGATCCCAACCACTGGGTGATCTCACTCGGGATTATCCAGTAAAGGGTAGTCCCGGCCTTGTGTTGCAGAGGAGCGGGCGTACTCCTCGGTACGGTGATCTAGGCGCCGTACTGTGACAGGTGGTACCCCAGTGCCTAGTCATTAGTTGGAAACCCATTCTCCCTATGAGCTTTGTACGAGTTTTGTTTGCATTACCCACTCTGTGGCTAGTAGCTGGAATTTAATCATGTAACAATTTCGTATATTTTATAAGTATTTGTATATAGACCCTATTATAATATCAGAGGATTTCTATAAAAATTGTTTTAGCCATCGTAAGGTAAAAACCTGTCATGTTTATTTGTGGCGTGGTCTTACGAGACGCTTTTGTTTTCAAAGGATTTTGAAACTTTAATAATCAACTGGGTGTGATTTTCTCACGTTGGTATTACAGACTGACTCGTGTGTTATTTAATTATAATGCTCGGGTCAGACCGAGTATTATAGAATACAGGATGTGATGCAGTGGAGCTCAGGAGACGAGCTGGATGACGATACGTACATTCGTACTCGTTTATATATATTCCGCTGTGTTGAGTTGTTGAGTATCCATTGGTATGTTATTGATATTGATGTTGAGCTTTGATTGATGTACTCTGATGATGTAATATATATATAAACTGATATATTTGTTTTGAGTAAAGAAAATTAATTTTCTATTATATTTTATTCCGCAGCGATGATTAGATTCTGTTGTTGTTTTTCTGTTTTCTACTTCTACCTCTTCTTCTTTAACCCAAATGGTTCATATTTCTGTGCAACTTGAGTTGATTGTTGTAGAATAGTGTTGACTCAAGGGGTACGGATTTGCGGGCTGTTACAGTTGGTATCAGAGCGTGGGTTGGAGATAACCTTGGCTCTTGTGACGACCCGGAATTTTCTAGCAATATCAATTTAATAATCTGCATTAAATATTAAATTGATTTGATATATCTTTATTAATTAAATTTGAATTGATACTTTTCTTTTATTAAATATTTAATTGGTAAATGATATCTGTTAAAATTGACAGATTATTTTCTATTTATAAATGTATATGTTTGTATACATTGTAAATAGATGAGATTTTGTTTTAAAGTTTAACTAATAAATTATGCTTTAAATTCTAATATACATTTTAGTGGATTAGAAATTATGTTTTATTTAATATAAACTTTTCAAAGTTAAATAAATAAATAAATATAGGGTTTTTAATACATAAGAAATGTTTAAATAGTTCAAAACTTATTTTAACTTAAGTTTAAATTTTTAATTTATTAACAAAAAGATTTGTTTACTTTTCCTTTTAGTATAGTTTGATTTAAAATATGAATTTAAAATATATATGAGTTTTAAATATATTTTTGTCAAACAATACTTTATCATACATTAATAAAATATGTAGTTTATAATAGAAAGATAATTCATTTTATTTATCATTTCAAAGTGATAAATATGTTTTTATAAAATAAATAAAATTAAAATATACATATAAAAATACAAGCCTACAAGATAAATTTGGAAAAGAGATATAAGTAGTACATTAGTTATATTACAATAACATAATAACTATAAAATTCTATTAGTTTTCAAACAGCAAACAAAAATGCTAACATTCACATACTTTTCAAAATATAATAAGACAACAATAAACTAGAAAACAAATAAGTTTTTAAGTTTGTAAACTATTAACAATAAACTGCAACATATATATATATATGTATATGTTTAAAGCATCTAGATAAATATCTGTTATATAAACAAAATAAAGACAGTAACAATAAAGTGTGCAGGCCAAATTGAGTGAAACAAATGACAATAACAAAGATAAACAACTGTATATATGTGTGAAGCTTGCTAGAGAAGATAGTATTAAATATCTTTAAGCTAACAAACAAAACTAATTAATGTAAAATCTTTTTAGTACACTAAGTATTACATATCAGCCACCATTAACAAATATCTCTGGAAACAATCTATACAAACAAAAGATTGTATGCAATATTGTTACAGTTTCATGAAACATAATCATATATCCCTGTCTCTTTTCTTTTCTATAAATCAGTTTCATCCTTGTTTAGTTCGAACTGAGCTAAAACTAAAATAAGCTTCATTAGAAACCTAAACAAACATTCATCAACAACTTAGCAGCCAAGTGATTAAACAGAAAAGGTTTCAGTTGCTTCAGGATTGACATTTAAGGTCCTGTTCAAAATTGTAGCATCTGTTCTTCTCTGCAAATAAGTGAGTAACACTTTTATAAATTTCTTAGATTTTAATCTGTTGCAAGTTAATATCTGGATGCTTAAAATATTTGTGTGAATCTATACATATTCTTTTCTCTGGCCAATTTCAAAATAAAGTACTGCATATTGAATTCTCTGTGAGTAACTTTTTAAATCAAATCTAAATAAATAGTTTTCTATTGTTTGTAAAGCTCTGTGATGATGATTACTTGTTTACACATATATAGTGATAATTCGGTATTAAGAATATCTGTAAACATGCATGTTTGGATTGTGTATTTAGGCATTGACAACCTCTTTCTTTCACAAATACAAGAGAGTAACTTTATATTTAATAACTAAAATTTCAATCTAGTTGTATGATTAGAATTTGAGACTAGATACATGTTTTGGTGATTAAGCCTATGTATATATATACAGGATCTTCAGGTTTCTGTGCTTGCTCTCTAATACTCTGGAAAACAAAACTTTATTTTTAAAAAGCATTCACACCTCTGCTGATTAATGAATGAAATTAAGATTTGAATAAAAGATGTTTGTAACATTATGAAATAAGTTTAAAACTTTAGATAAGATAAAAACAACTTAAAATTTTTATCTGGAACCCAAATTTTCTGGGCAAAATTCCTGCACATAAACCTGGTTGTAGTTGTCGAAGTGTTTGGTTCTGTTCGTCACCATCAGGCGATCGAGTGCCGTGGAGTTTTGTGAGGGGGTAGCTCAATCATAGTCGCGTTCATGGCCGGAGCTGCTAGTCGCCAGGTGGTCAGGGTTGGGAGAGAGCGGCGCTGACAGGTTTGGGAAGGGGAGGTGTAGATTTGTTCCAGGTTTTGTTTTTTTCTATTCGCGCGCGCCCAGGGGGAAGTCTCGAAGCAGTGTCGTTGTTTCCTCGGGGGAAACTCGTAAGTTTCTTGAAGTAATGTAGGGGGGTCTGCTGTTATTTATTTTTTTTCTTCAGGTTTTACAAACCTGTTGCTGTTTTTTTTACTGATTTGAGATTTTTTTCTTTTTTTTTCTTTTAAATTTTAAACAAAGGCAAGTCTAATTTTAAATCAAATTTAAAACATGAATTTAAGCTAGTTTTGAAATGTAGTTGGAAATAATAAAGTTTTCAAAATTTATATTATTTTAATAACTTAAAAGTGCTTCATGCTTAAGCGTATTCAAAGAGTTGAATTTCAAAAATGAAATCTAAATTTGTCAAGAAAAGTTTTAGACAAGTTAGCTCCAAAATTGGAATCCAGAGTTTGGATTTGAAATTCTAGATTCGGAATAAAACAAAGTTTTATAATTTAAATTTATTCAAATAAGTTTTAATGAAATTAAACATGTGAGTTTGCAAAAGGGGTTTTGAAAATATAATAAATTAGTTATAAAACTTTATTAAGGATAAATTGGTTTTATTTAGAAAGTAATTTAAAATAAATGTTTTAAACATTTTGGAATTTTTCTTTAATTCATGAAGTTTTAGAATTTTATATGCAGTAACTTTTAAGTTAATTAAGTAAGAATAATTAATGATGGATATTAATTAATTTGGTAATTATAAGTTTAAAAGTAGTAATTAAAGTTAATTAATGAGTTAATTAACTAATATGTGATTAAGAACCACAGATTGGGTTTTGATTTAAATTTATACATTTTAAATGGTTAATCAAACTTATAATTGATAATGATTGTAACGAACCGCGTAAATTCGATGTTTGAAATGAATTAAATTAATAGGATTTTATTTTAAAATTTAGAAAGAAATAAAAATCTTATTAATTTATATGAAAGAAAATATTGAAATTTGATGTATCAAAGGTAATTAAAATTTGCAAATTAAATTATATATTGCAATTAATAGTAATAGTGGAAATTGTTGCAAGTATTGATTGTCAATGGAATAAAATATTGATTTATGGAAATTGAATATAAACGGAGGTAATAAAGTAATGCAAGAAAATAAATAATGTAATTAGTACAATCCCTTTTATTTGTAAACTATTGTAAGGTGTTAATTAATTGAAATATGAAAATTTGGAAATAGATTCAAAATTTATGTTAGATAAATGAATTGCAATAATTAAAGTTAGTAATTAATAGGTTAAAGGGAATACCAATTTATTCATAAATGAATATAAGTGAATGTAACAAAATAAATAGGAAACGCTAATTATTCATAAGTGATGGTTGATGATATAAACGTTACTAACTATTAATGTAGTAACGTAAGATGTAAATGTATTTTCAACGGAAATGTAACCTTATTTCTAGGTAGAAATTGCAGGTAGATTTATGAAATGGAGTTTATGAGATAAATAGAATTGAATGTTTCGTTAGTATGAGTTTAAGGGAATATGGGGTAAATTGATTAAATCAATAAAAGACAATAAATGCAATGATGATGGGTTAGTAATAAAAGTGAATAGGGAAATGATTGTATAGTAAAAATGCAATTCCAACTTGTTGGAATGGAGTAAATACACTTAGTAATAAATTTAGGATAGGAAAACGAAATGGAAATATTGAATTAGTTAATTCGTATATATATAGAATGGCGATTATTGGATTGTAAATAATAAACTTATTAATGGTGATCAAGAGTTGTGACCACAAGTTATTATGAGTGATACATATATATTTAATTCAATTCAATTGATTTGGAAATCATTGCATTAAATATAAATTAAATGTTACGTTGAATAAGTTAAGGTAATAAATGGATAATAACGTAAATGTTCTTCATAGATATGATAATTTGAATCTATTGAAATTTATGGAATTTGAAAATAACATTTTACGTTAATTGGAGATAAAGATGGAAATAGGTAATAATTGCATTAATTTGTAAGTAGAAATAAATCGTTAATGAGAACAAGTATTTAAGATTTACCACCTATTTAGTATATTAAGTTATAACGGAAAATCAATTGCAATAATTAACAATATATTTATTTCATTAATGCTAATGACGTAATATTTGAAATATCAAATAGGATGGAATTCAAATGTATATAACGATAGAAATGTGAAATTTGGGGAATAGATTCAAAGTTATAAATAAGTTGTTAAAATAATACATAATAAGTGCAAATTGAATGAATCAATGGGAGCATAGATTTAAGTTTAGAAAACGATATTTTGGTTTAACTAAGTATTGCAAAATAAATGAATTTAACGTTTAAATATTTCGTTTATAGAGATTAAACTAAAATTCAAGGATATTAAAATAATAGATTTTGAACCCAACATGGAATCCTTCTACTTAAAATTTTTAGATGGAATAAACATTTGATTATTTCATTGAATAGAGAAAAGATTTATTTAGTATGTAATTTAATGCTTGTTGAAACCTGTAATTTTATAAACATGTTTGCTTGACTATAAATAAGGATTACAATGTTCACGTATTTATTTAATTGATTTCATAAATTAGGGTCTGTTTTGAAGTGGAAGATT
This sequence comes from Allium cepa, assembly GCA_030765085.1. NCBI lineage: Eukaryota > Viridiplantae > Streptophyta > Magnoliopsida > Asparagales > Amaryllidaceae > Allium > Allium cepa. Next base: position 374,613,174 of record CM060942.1, on the reverse strand, counting down.
AAAATTAATTGGAAATAAATTTATTAAAATCTTTCAATTGAGAAAGGAAAAGAAACAAAGTGCAATTAATAAAATTTATGTAAGAATGTTTTCATTATGAATGTACATTATTTGGAAATATAAGAATTGATTTAATATTGTATAAGTTGATCGTTTTAGAATATAAGAATGTTTACATTATGAATTGCAAGTAACAAATAAGCATTTTAAGGAAAATAAAAGAATGTTGAGGAAATAAAGTGAACGTTTCCATTCTAAATATAAGGAAGCGGAGAAATTAACACTGCAATGGATAGACTTATCAGCTTTTAATTTACATCTAAATTTGTTTAGATCAATTTGGAAATTAATAAAATTGTGGATATATTTTGAAACGTAAACGAAACGTCTAGATTTACATTTGTAAATACGTTTAAAATAAAATGTAAATGATATGGAATTTATTTATTTCCTAAATCCATAACGTGTGTTATTAATATTATTTATCTTTTGGGACCACCTCCGTTTGCACGTTAAAATTCGTGCACACCTATTCTTTTGCGATCTATCTATAAATAGGCGGTGAAACCCTAGCCTCCATCTTCATTCCTCTCTATAGTCTCTTTTTCAACTTCTTCTCTTCTTCAATGGCAACAGACAATTTCTAGATCCAGTTTCAATCCAAATAAAAGTCAAAATTCAAACTACTCTAAAAATTCCAGAAAAATTATATGTTGGAGTTCTCAGAATACGCAATCTACTGGTGGTGTTCGTTTTCCATTTTGGGTTCGGTCTGGAAACATATTCGCGTGCTCCTGTAGCCAAAGCGCGTGGAAGACGATAGTGACGTGGCGAGTATTTAATTAAGGTTTGTTTTGTTTTATAATTTATTTTGATTTTCAAATCGTTTAAATCGCATAACTTTTTCATACGACCTCGGATTCACACGAAACTTTTTTTGTTAGGATCTTAATTAAATTCTGGACAGTTTGGAACTTGTTTGGACCAATTCGGAGACCGTCGAATTTTTGGGTTTAAATCGGATTTAAATTCGATTTAAATTCAAAAGGTGAGTGTTTTAACCCACTCACAACTTCTAAAAGTTTTTATGTTTGTTAAATTTATTTTAGATATGAGTAGAAATTTATTTATAACTGTTTGGCATGTTTTGTTCATCATATTTGCTAAATCGCGTTATTTAATTTAACTGTTAATTTATTTATTTATTGCATATTAATTGATAGTTAGAATTTATTTATTTGCATAGGAACTGCTAGTAAACAGTTATAAAATTTATTACTAAATATAAACTGTTAGTTTAATAGTTGATTAAATTTATTTTTGAATATAACCGCCAGTTATTACCTGATATATATTATTAGATATATATTGATATTGAATTATTATTGGATGATGATTGTGAATTGGATGATGGATGATGTTGATGAATGGATGTTTTATTTTATATCATTAAACTGCAAGTTATCATGCATTTTTCGTTTCATTCGGGATTGTGGTTTGAAATGATATACAACCGCAAAATTTTATTTTTAAATTGCGGATTGAAATGATAATTATCCGTATCACTTGACCATAGGATAGAAAATTTTATACAGGCACCGTGCTCTATATATAAATTATTTTAAAGTGATTTCTATGGTTTGGATAGGATACGGTTTATAAAAATTTGATTTTGATATTTTATAAAATATTATTCTTCGATATATATACATATGAAGTTAAAAATTTGAAAATTAAGTTGTGTATAAACCTGTTGAATAAAAATGAAAAATTGAGAAAATGGAATTTGGAAATTTATCTTATATGTTTAAGTTTGGAAATTTTAAGGTATGATATTTATAACTGGATTTTCCAAGATGAATTAAAAATGAAAATTCTAGTATAAAGTAAATTTGAGAAAATATTTAATTGCTAGAAATTGGAGTTTTATTTATGGAATTTATATGAATATTCAAGACTAAATAATAGAATATTAATTATTGAAAGAAGAAAATCCATCTTTAGTTTTGAAATATTAAACTCCAAATGGATATGTGTGTGTGTGTGTATATATATATATATATATATATAGAAATTGAAGGGGTTTTTGGAACTTGAAGTGATATTTAAATTATGGTTTAAACTTTAAATAAAGAAATATATTTGAAAAGCCATGGAAATTATTTTTCTGTACAAAGTAACTTTAAAGTTAAACCATTTATTTTACATTCGTTGAATATCCAAACCATTCAAGTTTTAGAAGTTATGGTTTTAAAATTTTGAATTTCGAAATATTATACTTTGAAAGTATATTTCAAATATTTGGTTTCCAGATATTTTAAATTTTAAACCAGCATGATTTTGGAAAAGAATTATATTTGAGATAAAATGATATCATATTGTTTTGGGTTTAAATTGATATCGTATTCATAGTTTTGAAATGGAAAATTTTATTCTGGTTTTAAAGTATAAACTATTTTTAAATGACCGCGGTGTTATAATAACGATGGGTTGGCAAAGAGACCGGGATCGGATATGGACATACTCTCTGTCGATACCGAAAACCACTTTGACTAACCGTGTATGCGGTGGAGATTCCAGAATGAAGTGGGTGGTGGTGACGTTTCCTGTAAGGTAAATACGTGGACCCGACTCCCGTGAGTTGGCATAAGGTGGCTAAAACAGGAGTGATTCTCGGGCCAATGAGGTCATACCTCTGATCGGACGCTCCTCTTTGATATTATACTTTGACTTTGGATTGATTCAGTGGCCACTTCTATTTTTGATTTTGGGGGAGTTTTTTCGAGGTGGGTGGTAACTGCGGCTACGCGTTTCCACCAGCCCGGATAGCAATTGGTATATCTACCCTGGCATTGCCTAGTTGTGCCGTGTCACCTACCATACCGAGCCTTTACTACGAGTTTTGTTTTGTACCATACCTATGGAGTGCCCTCTGACGACGCCCAGTACGGGGGAGATTACGGTACTGTATAGACTATGGGAATATATTCTGTGTTAAGGGCTATATGGGTAACCCCTTAACGCTATTAAAAAGTAAGTTTATTTTACAATTAGACACTATTATAATAGCGCAATATACTACATAGTAAATAGTTTAACGGATCCTTAGGAGATGTAAATCCCGAGCATCTCTTGAGTTACTGCACTCATATTTACTACTGTTGATTTTTTAGTTCTGACTCGAGTGTTTTGTCTTTTCAATTCGCTCGGGTCAGTCCGAGCACTTCAGGATTTGAGGATTTAGCTCTGGAGGACGAAGATGAAGATTTGTATTACTAGTATCTACTATATTATTCCACTACACCATTTAATTCCGCTGCATTGTTATTGGTATGTGTAACTCTGATATGTAGTATATAAATATTTTGTAAACAGATTTATAAACTATACATTTTATTATTATATTTTATCCTTCAGCTGCGAGATTCTGTTTTCTTTTATTTCTTTCTCATTTTTCTTATTTACCCCATAACCGCCCTTCCGTATGGTTGAAATGGCACGTGTGTCGGTTTAAATCGTGCGAAAAGGCGGGACGTTACAGTTGGTATCAGAGCTTTGGTTTAGCGATAAACCTTGGCTTTGTGGGGTTTGACTCTTTGTTAATAGGGTAGTAATACCCTATGGGAGTCGCTGGGTGTATTTATATGAGAGAGCGTACTTGTTAGTGTTATAAAAAGGTTTTAATATTGTGTTAATCTGTTTCGTTTTGTATTTATAAATTCTGGTTGATGCATGGGACGCTGTGACATCAATAGGGGTTTCTAAAAATAAATAGGACAGACCGACATAATATCTGTTTTAATATAGGTGAATGAAATAATTTTTCCTATTATATTTTCTATATATAAAATAAAATTTTCAATCTATATCTATATGTGGCTGCAATAGATTGGTTGTTAGGTGATAAAGTGTATAATTAATAATATAAGTTAGATTGGAAAATAAGATTGATGAAATTTGGAAATTTAGAACTTAAGTTCCGGGGTTTTGAAATTTCTTTCGAATAAATTTTGGAATATAATAATATTATTTATAAGTATTTTCTGATATAAATATTTCAATATAATTCGGAAAAATTGTTTTAACGAAGATTTCGGAAAAATAAGTTTTGTACTTTCCTCCCTGTTGCTGGAAAATAATTTCGGTGATGAGTGCACGCATCATCGACTTTCATTTTCGAGTTTCGAAGTGGGAAGGCCACTGTAGAAATTTACTACAGAATTGTTTAAGAAATTTTTATCGTTTTAATTATAATTGGATATATATATGTGTGTGTGTGTGTGTGTGTGTGTGTGTGTTAAGAATAGATATCTATCTATTATTTTAAATGATTTAAAAATTAAACCCGGTATTTGGTTCTTAAGTTCCAGTTAATTAATAGTTCAATTAAGTGTAGAAATTGGAACCTTTAATTAAAGTAAAAATTTAATACAATAGGAAGATAAGTAATGTAAATAAACGATTGTAAACATTATTAAATGAATTAATGAACTTCTTTATTTATAAGAATTGATGTATAAAGTTGCAAATTTAGTGTAGTTAAATTGCTACCATTATTAAATATAGTAGAAATGTAAGCATTAAATAAATGAATGAAATTAAAAGTAAGTTGAAATTGCAATTTATAAAACGAATATATATAATTATTAAACCATTATTTAATTAAGGGAATTGAGAAGAAACTTGTATAATTTTCACTTACATTCTTAAAGCATATATATAACTTACCATATAATAAAAGTTGCAATGTTAGTAAGAAAATGTAAGGGGAAATCTTATAAGTGAAGCTTGAGGTAATAAAGGTATTCAATGAATTTGCTGTTACAAAATGAGAATTAAATGTATAAACTTAAGTTAAAATGGAAATTTTAAGTATTATAAATAGATGATTATAAACTTAAGTAAATAAAACGGAATGCAAATATAATGAATATTGTAATAAATGAAAAATGAAAATTGTAAGTAATGAAGGAATCACTCAATAAATGAAAGAAAAGAAATTAAACAACTAAAGCATGAAATAAATGTATAATAAGTTAATTTGGTTGTTGGTTTGAATTGTTATTGTTTGACTTATGGTTGGTTGGGCAAGAGAATTTGAAGTTGTTGGATGAATAAATAATCTATCGTTGTTCCATCTAAGACTGTTGAGTAAAGGATGCACTTGATAGTTATTTTCATTCCATAAAATTTCAAGTTTTGAACCCGAACAACTATTTATTTGTTGGATTAAATGGTTGCTTTGTCTTGTGTATGTATGCTGTTTGTAAAGCTGATGGTTGTTGTAGTGATTGGTTGATTAATGGTTGAAACCGCTTAAATATTTCACTTTATATAAATTGTAACCTGGATTATATAAGAAAATGCAGTATCTTGGAAATATTTTGGAAATGTTTTTCCAAACTTTAATAATTTAAATATAAAGGATTAAATAGTTATAAATAGGATATCTTATTTAAAGTGATTAATTTTGTAAATTTAATTGTTTATAAGTTAAATATTTTGGATAAGATGCATTGTATTTAATTTTTCCCTACTTTTCCTTTTCGAGGACGAAAAGTTTTGAGTGGGGGAGAGTGTAACGACCCGCGTAAATTCGATGTTTGAAATGAATTAAATTAATAGGATTTTTTTTTAAATTTAGAAAGAAATAAAAATCTTATTAATTTATATGAAAGAAAATATTGAAATTTTATGTATCAAAGGTAATTAAAATTTGCAAATTAAATTATATATTCCAATTAATAGTAATAGTGGAAATTGTTGCAAGTATTGAATTTGTCAATGGAATAAAATATTGATTTACGGAAATTGAATATAAACGGAGGTAATAGAGTAATGCAAGAAAATAAATAATGTAATTAGTACAATCCCTTTTATTTGTAAACTATTGTAAGGTGTTAATTAATTGAAATATGAAAATTTGGAAATAGATTCAAAATTTATGTTAGATAAATGAATTGCAATAATTAAAGTTAGTAATTAATAGGTTAAAGGGAATACCAATTTATTCATAAATGAATATAAGTGAATGTAACAAAATAAATAGGAAACGCTAATTATTCATAAGTGATGGTTGATGATATAAACGTTACTAACTATTAATGTAGTAACGTAAGATGTAAATGTATTTTCAACGGAAATGTAACCTTATTTCTAGGTAGAAATTGCAGGTAGATTTATGAAATGGAGTTTATGAGATAAATAGAATTGAATGTTTCGTTAGTATGAGTTTAAGGGAATATGGGGTAAATTGATTAAATCAATAAAAGACAATAAATGCAATGATGATGGGTTAGTAATAAAAGTGAATAGGGAAATGATTGTATAGTAAAAATGGAATTCCAACTTGTTGGAATGGAGTAAATACACTTAGTAATAAATTTAGGATAGGAAAACGAAATGGAAATATTGAATTAGTTAATTCGTATATATATAGAATGGCGATTATTGGATTGTAAATAATAAACTTATTAATGGTGATCAAGAGTTGTGACCACAAGTTATTATGAGTGATACATATATATTTAATTCAATTCAATTGATTTGGAAATCATTGCATTAAATATAAATTAAATTTTACGTTGAATAAGTTAAGGTAATAAATGGATAATAACGTAAATGTTCTTCATAGATATGATAATTTGAATCTATTGAAATTTATGGAATTTGAAAATAACATTTTACGTTAATTGGAGATAAAGATGGAAATAGGTAATAATTGCATTAATTTGTAAGTAGAAATAAATCGTTAATGAGAACAAGTATTTAAGATTTACCACCTATTTAGTATATTAAGTTATAACGGAAAATCAATTGCAATAATTAACAATATATTTATTTCATTAATGATAATGACGTAATATTTGAAATATTAAATAGGATGGAATTCAAATGTGACGTAGCGGATAATTAACAAAACGATATGGATCGATGAAAGTAGCAATCGGTGGATTGAAGATACTGAAATGCCCAAATTCGTTGATCCGAAGATACCGAATTCTAGCTATCTCAAACACGTTGATAGCGCACTATACTGTTCAAAGATCTACGATTCTTCGTACGTTGATCTAGCGCACTAGATACCGTGAATCGGCTTCAACAAACGTGGATTCGAGCACACTCGAATGACGTAAGTGGAGATAGGAGATTACACTCAACTACCAATTGGAGAAGAAAGCACAAAGCAATCAACAAGAAATTTTTATTCAAAATCAACCTCTTTCAAATGTACAACTCACGCGTATTTATAGTTTTCACCCTTGACCCTTGAGTCGGCGGCGACTTACGACTCACGACTCAACTAAGTCGTTGCCGACCTAACAGATACACACAATACAACGGCTCAGCCGACTTAACAAATGACATTACACGGCCGACCTAACTAGGTACGACTTAACACCCCACCGACTTAAGACTAACACAACTCAACAACCTTCGGTCGACTCAACTCCTTGCCGACTTATCAAACAACCGACTCAACTCATCAAACAACACAATGTATACGACACACGACTCAACATTACATACATACAACACGACTCAACCTATGTCGTGAACGACTCAAGCAAACCGCGTCTTAAGCTCCAGGCGCCTTCCTCTCTTGTGGCTTGATAACTCGGATACGACTTATGGATGAGTCGTTGAGTCGCGTACGACTCATCAAACTCGAACGACTTAAGCTCCTGCTCTTCATTCTTGTTAACTCGGATACGACTCAAATCTTCTTCTTTAACTCGCGTCTCCTTCCCCGTGTCCCTTCTGGCCTCCAGTTGAGTCATGTATGACTCAATTCCTCCATGTTGAGTCGTGGATGACTCAATTCTTCCATTCGACTTAAAGCTTTGTTCCTTATCTCGTGACTTCATGTTAAGTCGTGAACGACTTAAACTCCCACTAAGTCGTACTTCCTTTCCTCTGCTCTGTTAAGTCGTAAACGACTTAAATTTCCTGAACGACTCAACAACATAGCCTTGTCCAAACGACTTAAAGTTTTTGAATCATTTAAACTTGTTGATTCCGTAGTTCGCGCTGCATCATCCTCCCCTGGTTGAGAAAAATTCGTCCTCGAATTTGTAAATTCTTCTACACCAGATTGTTCATCTCCATAATACGGCATAAGATACTTAACATTGAACACATCAGAGGTGTACACATCCTCTGGCAGCTTCAACTTATAAGCATTGTCATTAATCCGTTTCACCACTTTGACAGGACCAATTTTTCTGGCTTTCAACTTGTTATAAGAGCCTATTGGAAAACGATCCTTCGTTAACACAGCATAAACCAAATCACCTTCCTTGAATTCAACACTTCTTCGTTTCAAGTCTGCAATCTTCTTGTATTTCTCATTCGACTTCTCCAATCGTTCCTGAACGATTTTACGACATTCAGTCAACCCTTCAACAAAGTATATAGCTCGTTTAACCGTCCCCTTCGGTTGTGGCACTACTGCTAAGTCCAATGGTCCCCTGGGTAGATTTGAATATACAATCTGAAATGGACCGAATCCCGTACTACGATTCACTACATGATTATGTGCAAATTCTGCCTGACATAACTTCATGTCCCCACTTCTCAGATTGTCTTTCACCAAACATCGTAACAAATTTCCCAATGATCTGTTAACAACTTCGGTCTGTCCATCTGTTTGCGGATGATAAGCACTGCTAAATTTCAACTTTGTTCCTACCAACTTCCACAAACTCAACCAAAAATGACTCAGAAAACGGGTATCTCTATCCGACACAATAGACTGTTGTAACCCATGAAGTCGATAGATTTCTTTAAAGAACAATTGAGCAACACGAACAGCATCTGCCGTCTTCTTACAAGCAACAAAATGCGCCATTTTCGAAAATCTGTCAACCACCACAAATATAGAATCATTCCCCCTTTGAGTTCTTGGCAAACCCAAAACGAAATCCATGCTAATATCAACCCATGGTTTAGATGGTACAGGTAACGGCATATACAATCCCGCATTTGTCGCTGTTCCCTTCGAAACCTGACATATGTGACATCTCTCCACAAACCTTTCAACCTCTTTCCTCATCGATGGCCAAAAATAAGATCGAAAAATTAACTGCAAAGTACGATCTCTACCCACATGGCCTTCTTCATGTAGCTCCTTGATAATCTGCATTCTCAAACTGCTCTCAGGAATACATAACCAATTTCCTTTAAACAAGAATCCATTAACCAGCATAAATTCATCAGTACTCCCATGCTTAACTTTCTCAACAAACTTTGCAAAGTAAAGATACTCCTCAAACAATTCTGGTAATAATTCAAACCCTGTCACCTCAACTTTCATTGTAGTCAACAAATGGTTCCTTCTACTCAAAGCATCAGCCACACGATTCGTCACCCCAGATTTGTGCTTAACAACAAAGGTAAATTGCTGTAAATATGCAATCCACGATGCATGTCTCGCTGAAATCTTATCCTGCCCCTGCAAATGCTTCAACGCCTCATGATCAGTGTAAAGAACAAACTCTTTCTGAAATAGATAATGCCTCCAATGTTTAACAGCTTGCACAACAGCATAAAACTCAACATCGTATGTACTATATTTAATATTTGACCCTGATAACTTCTCACTGAAATAAGCAACTGGCCTCCCACTCTGACTCAACACTCCTCCAATCCCAACCTTTGATGCATCAGTGTGTAGCTCAAACAACAACTGAAAATTTGGTAATACAAGAATTGGTGCAGTCGTCAAAAGTTCTTTGATTCGTTCAAAAGCAACCCCCGCTTCCTTCGACCAAGAAAACTGCTTCCCTTTCATACAATCAGTAACCGGTGCCATCACGCTACTGAAGTGTGGAATAAACCTTCGGTAGAATGATGCCAATCCATGAAAACTTCTGATTTCAGTGATAGTTCTCGGCTGTGGCCAATTTCTAATAGCTTCAACTTCACTCTGGTCCACTTGGATCCCCTTCTCAGATACAACATATCCCAAGAATAATACACTTCTCGTCATGAACACACAATTCTTCGTAGCTGCATAAAATTGTTCTTCACGAAGAATAATTAACACCTTTCTCAAATGCTCTACATGCTCCTCCGTACTCCTGCTATATATCAGAATATCATCGAAATAAACCACCACGAACTTCCCAATGAATGGTCTAAAGGTTTGATTCATCACCCGCATGAATGTACTCGGTGCATTTGATAAACCAAATGGCATAACCAACCATTCATATAACCCCTCTCTCGTCTTGAATGCGGTCTTCCATTCGTCTCCCGGTCTAATTCGAATCTGATGATAACCACTCTTCAAGTCAATCTTCGAAAAGATAGTAGCCCCACTCAACTGATCTAGCAAGTCATCCAACCTTGGCATAGGAAACCTGTAACGAACAGTAATCTTGTTCAAAGCTCTACTATCGGTACACATTCTCCATGTTCCATCCTTCTTTGGCACCAACAAGGCTGGTACTGCACAAGGACTCAAGCTTTCCTAAACACATCCCTGCTCTAACAACTCTTCCACCTGCCTTCGTAACTCCTCATGTTCCTTCGGACTCATTCGATAATGTGGTCTATGCGGTAATACTGCTCCCGGAACAAGATCAATTTGATGTTGAATGTCTCTTAATGGTGGTAACTCCTTAGGCAACTCTTCTGGAAATACGTCTTCAAATTCTTTCAAAACTGGCTTCGCTTCTTCTGGAATTTCAACCTCTTTATGATTCTCACACCCAATCAACAAATAGACTTCAGGCTCATCTTCAACTTCCTTAACAAACTCCTTCAAAGATAATAAAGTTTTCAGCTCTTCGATCTCCTCCAGCTTGCTTTCCTTCTGTTGTTGCTTCTTAGGAACTAAAGTGATTTTAGTGCCTTCAAACATGAAACTATAGCTATTAGCACGACCATCATGTTGCACTGCTCTATCAAACTGCCATGATCTGCCCAACAACAGATGACACACATCCATGTCTACAACGTCACACCAAATTTCATCTTTGTACTTCTTCCCAATAGAAAAATTCACACAAGCCCTTCGACATACCTTCACTTCACCACCCTTCCTTAACCATGCTAGCTTGTACGGTTTAGGATGCTTCTCAGTTTTCAAGTTCAACTTCCTTACTGCTTCTGTAGAGATAATATTATCACAGCTTCCAGCATCAATAACGAAATTGCAAACTTTCCCTAGAATAGTGCATGTCGACTGAAAAATATTGCTCCTCAACCAACTAGAATCCTCTTCTTGCTTTGGTGTAAGACATGACCTCCTCATCATAAGATTACAACCTTCATCTCCAGACAACTCTTCTTCCTCCACAACATAAGGTGCATTTGAACATTCTACCTCCTCACCATCATCCTCAATCTCAGCAACCATTGCTCTCTTTTTCGGCTTCGGACATTCATTGCTTTTATGACCAAACTCCTGGCAATTGTAACATTTGAAACCATTGCTAACCTTTGCCTTCTCAGCCTCCTTCACCACTGGCTTACTGACAGGTTTAGGAACATTAGAACTCCCACTAACACCCTTCGCTTGATTATTGGAATTAGTAAACTCACCACCTCCACGCCTTCCTTGCTTCTCCCAAGCCAACGCTTTCTGATGTGCCTCTGTAAGAGATCTTGGATCGAACATATTAACCATATCCTGGATCTGCATTCTCAATCCCCCAATGAATCTAGCAGTTAGCTGTTCTTCCATTTCCATAATATCATTCCTAGCAATGAGTTGGTAAAATTCATCAGCATAATCACTAACAGACTTTGTCCCTTGCCTCAGATTCTGCAACCTATGGTACATAAGTGATTGATAGTTTTAAGGTAAGAAGTAGCTCCCATCAACTTCTTCATCTTATCCCAAGATTCAATCTTTGACTTTCCCATTCTCTCCCTTATAAGTTTAGTTTGCTGCCACCACGCCAAAGCTCTCCCCCTCAACCTAGTAGCAACTAACTTCACTCTTCAATTCTCCAGAACCTCCTTGAAATCAAATATTTCCTCCACATTTGACAACTAATCTAAGAATTCTTCAGCTACCATTCCACCCTTGAAATCTGGAATTTCCATCTTCATCCCCGATTCCCATCGACGATCATCTTCAACATCCCGATAAGAATTCCGAACTGGGTCTCGATCTCGATAATGAATACTTGCTCTATCACCCTCTTCATTAAAATCAAATGTACGTCTATATCGATCTCGACCATTATCATCCCTTCGTTCATGCATGCTTCTTCGACTATGTCTCTCTTCATCTCTACATGCCTCATTGTCAAATTCACGTTGACTTCTTCTTTCTTCATGTCCATAGTCATGATGATCTCTCCGTGATGAAATTGATGTTTCTCTTCTATCTCTAAAAGAATGCGTTGATACCCTCCTCGCTTCCGTAACCGATGGCGAAACTCGGTTTCCTCCATGGTTCGAGTTTGGTGATCTCCTTCTTTGAGTTTGATTCAAATCATTCATCAACTTCTCTAATTTTCCAATGCCTTCATCAAATTTCTCATTAATACGTTGTTCCATAAGCTCGGCTTCTTCTCTTCTATACAAAGCTTCAACGTTTTGATAATGGTTAGCTCTCCTTTGCGGCATGATTGAAAACTTCTCAAAAACTTCAAATACTTCTCAAATACTTCAAAACTAGCAACACAAGTCAAACAATGCACGGCTTAACACCACTAGCTCGCACAAACTCCTTGGTTCGGCTATACCACTACAACCCTTCAATTCTAACAACAACAAGGCACGGCTCCAATCACTAGCTCGGCCTCAATACTTCAAACTGATACCAAACTGATGCACGGCCTTCACCCTTCACGTCTTAACTTGGCTCGGCTCAAGGTCTCCAAGCAACTTCAAATTCAAACACTTCTCCAACTCTAGATCCAAAATGAAATGGATCAAAATCTTCAAACTCGTTGCAACTTCAAGATGAACACGATGAACAACAACTTCAAACTTCAACTTCAAAAATTGGCTCCAAGTCCCGTCTTAGCTATTATTGGCTAAGTCTAGCTCCGATACCAAATTGGCACAGCGGATAATTAACAAAACGATATGGATCGATGAAAGTAGCAATCGGTGGATTGAAGATACTGAAATGCCCAAATTCGTTGATCCGAAGATACCGAATTCTAGCTATCTCAAACACGTTGATAGCGCACTATACCGTGTTCAAAGATCTACGATTCTTCGTACGTTGATCTAGCGCACTAGATACCGTGAATCGGCTTCAACAAACGTGGATTCGAGGGCACTCGAATGATGTAAGTGGAGATAGGAGATTACACTCAACTACCAATTGGAGAAGAAAGAACAAAGCGATCAACAAGAAATTTTTATTCAAAATCAACCTCTTTCAAATGTACAACTCACGCGTATTTATAGTTTTCACCCTTGACCCTTGAGTCGGCGGCGACTTACGACTCACGACTCAACTAAGTCGTTGCCGACCTAACAGATACACACAATACAACGGCTCAGCCGACTTAACAAATGACATTACACGGCCGACCTAACTAGGTACGACTTAACACCCCACCGACTTAAGACTAACACAACTCAACAGCCTTCGGTCGACTCAACTCCTTGCCGACTTATCACACAACCGACTCAACTCATCAAACAACACAATGTATATGACACACGACTCAACATTACATACATACAACACGACTCAACCTATGTCGTGAACGACTCAAGCAAACCGCGTCTTAAGCTCCAGGCGCCTTCCTCTCTTGTGGCTTGTTAATTCGGATACAACTTATGGATGAGTCGTTGAGTCACGTACGACTCATCAAACTCGAACGACTTAAGCTCTTGCTCTTCATTCTTGTTAACTCGGATACGACTCAAATCTTCTTCTTTAACTCGCGTCTCCTTCCCCGTGTCCCTTCTGGCCTCCAGTTGAGTCGTGTATGACTCAATTCCTCCATGTTGAGTCGTGGACGACTCAATTCTTCCATTCGACTTAAAGCTTTGTTCCTTATCTCGTGACTCCATGCTAAGTCGTGAATGACTTAAACTCCCACTAAGTCGTAACTTCCTTTCCTCTGCTCTGTTAAGTCGTAGACGACTTAAATTTCCTGAAAGACTCAACAACATAGCCTTGTCCAAACGACTTAAAGTTTTTGAATCATTTAAACTTGTTGATTCCGTAGTTCGCGCTGCATCAAAATGTATATAACGATAGAAATGTGAAATTTGGGGAATAGATTCAAAGTTATAAATGAGTTGTTAAAATAATACATAATAAGTGCAAATTGAATGAATCAATGGGAGCATAGATTTAAGTTTAGAAAACGATATTTTCGTTTAATTAAGTATTGCAAAATAAATGAAATTAACGTTTAAATATTTCGTTTATAGAGATTAAACTAAAATTCAAGGATATTAAAATAATAGATTTTGAACCCAACATGGAATCCTTCTACTTAAAATTTTTAGATGGAATAAACATTTGATTATTTAATTGAATAGAGAAAAAGATTTATTTAGTATATAATTTAATGCTTGTTGAAACCTGTAATTTTATAAACATGTTTGCTTGACTATAAATAAGGATTACAGTGTTCACGTATTTATTTAATTGATTTCATCAATTAGGGTCTGTTTTGAAGTGTAAGATTAAAATTAATTGGAAATAAATCTATTAAAATCTTTCAATTGAAAAAGGAAAAGAAACAAAGTGCAATTAATAAAATTTATGTAAGAATGTTTTCATTATGAATGTACATTATTTGGAAATATAAGAATTGATTTAATATTGTATAAGTTGATCATTTTAGAATATAAGAATGTTTACATTATGAATTGCAAGTAACAAATAAGCATTTTAAGGAAAATAAAAGAATGTTGACGGAATAAAGTGAACGTTTCCATTCTAAATATAAGGAAGTGGAGAAATTAACACTGCAATGGATAGACTTATCAGCTTTTAATTTACATCTAAATTTGTTTAGATCAATTTGGAAATTAATAAAATTGTGGATATATTTTGAAACGTAAACGAAACGTCTAGATTTACATTTGTACATACGTTTAAAATAAAATGTAAATGATAAGAAATTTATTTATTTCCTAAATCCATAACGTGTGTAATTAATATTATTTATCTTTTGGGACCACCTCCGTTTGCACGTTAAAATTCGTGCACACCTATTATTTTGCGATCTATCTATAAATAGGCGGTGAAACCCTAGCCTCCATCTTCATTCCTCTGTATAGTATCTTCTTCAACTTCTTCTCTTCTTCAATGGCAACAGACAATTTCTAGATCCAGTTTCAATCCAAATAAAAGTCAAAATTCAAACTCCTCTAAAAATTCCAAAAAAAATTATATGTTGGAGTTCTCAGAATACGCAATCTACTGGTGGTGTTCGTTTTCCGTTTTGGGTTCGGTCCGGAAACATATTCACGTGCTCCTGTAGCCAAAGCGCGTGGAAGACGATAGTGACATGGCGAGTATTTAATTAAGGTTTGTTTTGTTTTATAATTTATTTTGATTTTCAAATCGTTTAAATCGCATAACTTTTTCATACGACCTCGGATTCACGCGAAACTTTTTTTGTTAGGATCGTAATTAAATTCCGGACAGTTTGGAACTAGTTTGGACCAATTTGGAGACCGTCGAATTTTTGGGTTTAAATCAGATTTAAATTCGATTTAAATTCTGGTTTTGAAATGGAAAATTTTATTCTGGTTTTAAAGTATAAACTATTTTTAAATGACCATGGTGTTATAATAACGATGGGTTGGCAAAGAGACCGGGATCGGATATGGACATACTCTCTGTCGATACCGAAAACCACTTTGACTAACCGTGTACGCGGTGGAGATTCCAGAATGAAGTAGGTGGTGGTGGCGTTTCCTGTAAGGTAAATACGTGGACCCGACTCCCATGAGTTGGCATAAGATGGCTAAAACAGGAGTGATTCTTAGGCCAATGAGGTCATACCTCTGATCGGACGCTGCTCTTCGATACTATACTTTGACTTTGGATTGATTCAGTGGCCACTTCTATTTTTGATTTTGGGGGAGTTTGTTCGAGGTGGGCGGTAACTGCGGCTACGCGTTTCCACCAGCCCGGATAGCAATTGGTATATCTACCCTGGCATTGCCTAGTTGTGCCGTGTCACCTACCATACCGAGCCTTTACTACGAGTTTTGTTTTGTACCATACCTATGGAGTGCCCTCTGACGACGCCCAGTACGGGGGAGATTACGGTACTGTATAGACTATGGGAATATATTCTGTGTTAAGGGCTATATGGGTAACCCCTTAACGCTATTAAAAAGTAAGTTTATTTTACAATTAGACACTATTATAATAGCCGAATATACTACATAGTAAATAGTTTAACGGATCCTTAGGAGATGTAAATCCCGAGCATCTCTTGAGTTACTGCACTCATATTTACTCCTGTTGATTTAACTCACATAAGATCTTTTAGTTCTGACTCGAGTGTTTTGTCTTTTCAATTCGCTCGGGTCAGTCCGAGCGTTTCAGGATTTGAGGATTTAGCTCTGGAGGACGAAGACGAAGATTTGTATTGCTAGTATCTACTATATTATTCCACTACACCATTTAATTCCGCTGCATTGTTATTGGTATGTGTAACTCTGATATGTAGTATATAAATGTTTTGTAAACAGATTTATAAACTATACATTTTATTATTATATTTTATCCTTCCGCTGCGAGATTCTGTTTTCTTTTATTTCTTTCTCGTTTTTCTTATTTACCCCATAACAATCCGCCCTTCCGTATGGTTGAACTAGCACGTGTGTCGGTTTAAATCGTGCGAAAAGGCGGTATATTACAATGATTAACTAAGTTAATTATTTTAGAAGAAAATAATTAAATAAGTGTTAGTGAAGATCATTAACTAGATTATTTATAATTAATTAATGTAATTGATTTTTAATAAATTAATTTGATTAATTAATTCACTAATAATCATTGTAATAGTTTAATTATAAATTATTTATTTGAAAAGTACTTAAGAAATTAATTACTTATTAATTGAGTAAATTGATTTAATTTGAGTTAATTAATTTAGTTTAATTAACTGATATTTTGGAACTAAATTACATAGAGAAGTAATTGATGGATAATTATGGGATGTAATAAATTGGTTGATGTTGTTAATGGAAGTAATTGGAATATAATTATTTAAAATTAATCAGGGGATTAATTAAGAGTGTTATTGAGAAGTAATTAATTATGAATGATTAATTACTGTATGTTATTAATCAAGAGGGTTAATAATTGTGTTTTGAAAATGTGTATTCTTAATATAATTAACAAATTAAAATGTAATTAGAAATCATTAATTAATAATTAATGATGTAATTAAGAAATTGGTTTATTTGGGAAAAATAAATCAAAAAGATAATTTGTGATGCCCCACCTCTATACCCACACTAGCCAAGAACATTACGGTGAATGCTGTCAACTAGCACGGAGAATAAGGTTGTTGAGGAGCGACCATCCGTGTAATTGCTTTGCGCGAGCATCGATATGTCAGATAGTATAACATGCATTTCTTATCAAGAGGGAAATCCGACATACCGACACAAACTCAGAGATACTACACAGTGGCTATAATATCTTCAGAAACGAATATAGAAGTAAACATAACATAAATCAGTCACAGACAATTCATATCACAAAGGCGGAAATAGATATGAATATTACACATGAAAGTGTATATCAGAGTAGTGGTCAACAAGATCCACAATATCAAAAAGAATAGATACAAGTGCTAGACAAAATAATAAGCATACATCATAGAGTCTGTATCTCAAATGTATACAACAAAAACTACTAAACTAAAGTAGTTAGCCAAACGTTAGATGATAGTCCGATAAGGAGTCAAGCAGAAGCACCTGTAAAATCTCAGTCTGACCCGAGTATTATTTAAGAAGAATATAATAAACAGGTCAGTCTAGCTATAAATATCAGATGAAGTGATATATAATAAGAGATATGACATAAACATATAATAATCACAACGCCAAGCTGTGATAAATAGGTAACTGAAAATCAACAAGAGATTTATCAATATCACAATAATCTACTCAAGATAAAAAGGAATGTCATACTCCTAATTTCATTCACCAAGCCACAATAAATGACATATATATCAATGCCCATCGTAAAAGTTGGTGAAACATAAATTCCAGAAATCAACACACGAAATCCAGAAATCACAAGAAAAAGGAACAACGACGTCGTACAGCGGGACGTCCGATGAACCAAATCACAATCAAAGGGAACAACGACGTCGTACAGCGGGACGTCCGATGAACCAAATCACAAATACCTTGCACAATGCTAGTCTAAACCACAAAGATGATCGTCATGATCAACGAGAAGTGTCGATTACAGTAAGCTAGTAAATATATGATCTTAGCATCATGTCCCATAACCACTAGCTTAACTTAAATATTTACGAACAAATTGTAGATCTCCACTAGAAAATTATCATAAGAGTTTCAATCGAACAAGTCCAAGAATTAACCAACAAAGTGAACGCAAGCGTTTCATACCACTTGTTTTACTAAGTCGTTTAATTAGATTTCTCATACGAGTGAGGTAAAGGTTTGTATATACTAATAGATTGGAAAACGGTTTTATAAACGAATTTGGTATTAAAATAGTATTGAAATCGTTTGAGAAAAGAGTTTTGATATTTACTACTAGTATAGAAAACCTTTATATTTTTAAAGTGACAAATCACAAAGAAGATTGTAAGAACAATCAATCAATAAAATTCACATTCGAAGACGTGAATAAAATCCAAAGAAACCGATAAGAATCCATTGAAATGGATATTCAAAAATCCCTAAAAAGGTGTCATCAAAGTCATAATAAATGATAACAACAAATAGGATCATCACGAATCGATTTAAATTGGAATTCTCAAGCGAATAGGCAAATAGGAAAAACACAGCAGTTTCAGACGTCTGAAACAAGTGGTTCAGACGTCTGAATCTGGAAATATAAAAATTTCCAGAACACAATTCAGACGTCTGAACCAAGTGTTTCAGACGTCTGAAATAGGCACTTTTTAGCCTATTTCCTTTCTGGTTTCAAATGAACCAATTCAGACGTCTGAACCAAGTGTTTCAGACGTCTGAAATAGGCACTTTTTAGCCTATTTCCTTTCTGGTTCCAAATTAACCAATTCAGACGTCTGAAACCATATATTTAGACGTCTGAATCTGGGAATAGAAAACTTCCCAGAACAATATTCAGACGTCTGAATATTACGTTTCAGACGTCTGAATCTGTAATTCAGGGCATTCCCTGAACCCAGGCCAAAAATGGCCAAACGAATATCGGAAACGATCGAGCGAGCAAATGGCAACGACCAAGGAATTACGTCGAACGATAACCCAGCCTAAACGGCTCTTCGATACGCCTCAAATATCAATGTCCAAATATCCATAATAGGATTTTCATAAATTAGACCAAAACACCAAAAATTGGAATTTACACAAAATCAATCCAAACCAAAATCAATTGCACAAGAATAAATGTTAGGAATTCATACCTAACAATCGAAGATAAATATAAGCATAGATGTGAGATAAAAATCTCACCTTTGAACCCAAACGATTGAAGAAGAAGCTTGAAAGCAAACTAAGATCAATTCCCCTTCAATAACAACTCAAGAAGCTTCAATCTAAGCATAAAAGAGAAACACTTCCTAAATTAGGTTTAGGAAATTTCTGAAATTAAAGAGGGAATGAGTTGGAGAAGATGAAGAGGAAGCTTACCAATGGGTTCTCTTGAATTTGGAGCAAGAAGTTGGATTTGCAAAGCAAGCTAGGGCTTAGGAATTTCTATTTCCTATTCTCTACCACCATTGTTGCTAAAGCTTGAGTGTTTTAAGCAAAGAGGAGAAGTTATGAAGAGAAGGGGGTTGGGCTGAGCTAATAAGGGTGCAGTCCAAACCAAAGTCATAAGCGGGAAAAAGTAGTAAAAATCAGCTTTCTCCAAACATATCGAAGCTTATACTCAAAAAGGTCGCAAACATCTTTTTGAACTCAATGGGAGTGGTCCCGAGTCCTAATTCGACCATACGCAAAAAGTAGCTTTTGGGACTAAAATCCGACTAACGATAAAATATTTAAATATAAAATCGATAAATGTGCGGGTTGTTACAGACTCCCCTCCTTAAAGAAATTGCGTCCTCGCAATAATTAAGAAGGAAATATAAGAAGTAACAACCATAGAAGCATATTAACACAAAAGAAAATTTGAATCAAGAAGTTCACCATAAAGAGCACGAAGGAATAAATCCAAAAGTTTTCGTTCGATGGATTCTCAAGATTTCACAAGAGAAATCCTTAGGATTTGAGAACCAATGAACTTCTATCAAAAAGAATATCTTTATATCGAAGGCGCTCAACCTCCGAAGCAATGATGCGAATAGAATGTTGCTCAAAAGTCAAATTTGGTGAAACTTCAATCCCCTCAATAAAACTGGGCTCAAGAATGAAAACCGGAATCCCTAAGGCATTTCCGTAGATAAAAGACGTGGGGAACGACAAGAATAGCAGAAAATTGAGCCATTGCAACGGCGTAGTACAAAAACGGTACGCCCAAGAAACTAGAAACTCAAATAATTTGGGACATCAGCGTAGTACAAAAACGGTACGCCCAATGAACCAAAGCAAAGACATTGATGTAGTACATACGGTACATCCAATGAATCAAATAGCAAAAACATTGATGTAGTACAAACGGTACACCCAATGAATCAAAAGCAAAGACATTGATGTAGTGCAAACGGTACATCCAATGTATCAAATAGCAAAATCATTGATGTAGCACAAACGGTACATCCAATGAATCAAAAAGCGAAGACATTGATGTAGTACAACGGTACATCCAATGAATCCAAAAGCAAAGACATTGATGTAGTACAACGGTACATCCAATGAATCCAAAAGCAAAGACATTGATGTAGTACAACGGTACATCCAATGAATCAAAAAGCGAAGACATTAATGTAGTACAACGGTACATCCAATGAATCCAAAAGCGAAGACATTGATGTAGTACAACGGTACATCCAATGAATCCAAAAGCAAAGACATTGATGTAGTACAAAGGTACATCCAATGAATCAAAAAGCGAAGACATTGATGTAGTACAACGGTACATCCAATGAATCCAAAAGCAAAGTCATTGATGTAGTACAAACGGTACATCCAATAAATCAAAAGGAAAGACATTGATGTAGTACAAACGGTACATCCAATGAATCCAAAAAGCAAAGTCATTGATGTAGTACAAACGGTACATCCAAATGAATCCAAAAAGCAAAGTCATTGATGTAGTACAAACGGTACATCCAATGAATCCAAAAACAAAGTCATTGATGTAGTACAAACGGTACATCCAAAGAATCAAAAGGAAAGACATTGATGTAGTATATACGGTACATCCAACGAATCAAAAGCAAAGTCATCGATGTAGTACAAATGGCACATCCAATGAATCCAAAAACAAAGTCATTGATGTAGTACAAACGGTACATCCAATGAATCAAAAGAAAAGACATTGATGTAGTACAAACGGTACATCCAATGAATCAAAAGAGACAGAACATCGATGTAGTATAATAACAGTACATCCGATGAACCGAACACCATAAAAGAACATCGGACACTAGTCCATAAAAGGAATGAGATAAAACTCAATAAAACAAAGTATATCAAAACGTCCGATGAAATTAATAAAAAGATAATTCCATTCAGACATCATCAAAGAATCAACCACTTGTTGCTTAATACAAAGCGCATTGGCAACACGATTTCCCTTCCGGGAATAAAAAGAATATCAAGATCACAAGATGCCAGGAACTCGAGTCGACATGAAGTTCCTTATGAGAAAATAAATATTACAAAGTTTTTATGATCGAGGCAGAGATCAAATTTCTCCCCCAAAGATGATGATGTCAAACTCTAAAAGCAAAACAATAGCCGCGAGCACTAGATCATGAGTGGCATACCTAGCCTCAATCGGCTATTAATGATTTAGAAGCACACGAGATAGCACATTCTCCTTTGCAAGAGAACGGCATCCAAACCAATACGACTAGTATCGGTACAAATAGCAAAGTCTTGGTTCCCCTCCAGGAATCACAAGAATAAGAGTATCGAAAAGAAAGAATTTCTTTTAAATAATCTTCTTTCCTGAAAAGTTAAAACTTTCAAATTACATTTATCATTATGTAATAATCTTTCTAGAAAAATTTACTATTTTCAAGTTAATATACTGTGTCTGATTGTCTCATCAAAGGGTCTAGGAAATTCCTATCGATAACGTTGATCAAGCGCATCGACCAAAATTCTTAAAACACTAAATGGGCAATACAATCACAAAATCGTATTCTATAGGATAAGTAAGTTTCTCAAAAACTTCTAAGAATATTCTTTGTTCGTTTTAAGAACAAAAATCCGGTTATACTTCTAAATAAATCTTATGAAAAAGATTTTGCAAAATTTTAAATTGCTACTTTCATCCAAAAATCAATAAATAAAAGAATGGTCTCATCGAAATATTCATAGAATATTTGATATATAAAATGGATGAAATAAGATGGACAAATTGAATGACAAAATAAGTCATTCATTAGAATCATAACGAGTGCGGAGTGCGTAAGTGGAATGCTAACTCACGCGACTCGTAGCCAAATGAAAATCGGTGGCAAGGTCAAACTAAAAAGACCTTAGCACCACACAAAAGATTACTTAGGTGATAATCCTAAGACAAGCTCAAAGATTCCGGAAAATTTCTCCAACTACATGAATGAGAGAAATAACACTTTCCTTATAAGTGGGCTTAAGGAATAAAATGAGGCCATCAAGTTGGAATCAAAATCATAAAGGAAAAATAGAAATCTGCTTAACAGATTGAAAATGTCAAAGATGAATAGTCCACTCGAGAAACAGGATATAAGCTTCATTAATGATTAAGCCAATCCAATCGCACAACTCCTAAGAAAGACTTAGGACATGATCCTTGCTAAATTATTCTATATTGTTCCGAAGTTTGGCTATGACACCAAGCTGTGACGCCCCACCTCTATACCCACACTAGCCAAGAACATTACGGTGAATGCTGTCAACTAGCACGGAGAATAAGGCTGTTGAGGAGCGACCATCCGTGTAATTGCTTTGCGCGAGCATCGATATGTCAGATAGTATAACATGCATTTCTTATCAAGAGGGAAATCCGACATACCGACACAAACTCAAAGATACTACACAGTGGCTATAATATCTTCAGAAACGAATATAGAAGTAAACATAACATAAATCAGTCACAGACAATTCATATCACAAAGGCGGAAATAGATATGAATATTACACATGTAAGTGTACATCAGAGTAGTGGTCAACAAGATCCACAATATCAAAAAGAATAGATACAAGTGCTAGACAAAAGAATAAGTATACATCATAGAGTCTGTATCTCAAATGTATACAACAAAAACTACTAAACTAAAGTAGTTAGCCAAAAGTTAGATGATAGTCCGATAAGGAGTCAAGCAGAAGCACCTGTAAAATCTCAGTCTGACCCGAGTATTATTTAAGAAGAAAATAATAAACGGATCAGTCTAGCTATAAATATCAGATGAAGTGACATATAATAAGAGATATGACATAAACATATAATAATCACAACGCCAAGCTGTGATAAATAGGTAACTGAAAATCAACAAGAGATTTATCAATATCACAATAATCTACTCAAGATAAAAAGGAATGTCATACTCCTAATTTCATTCACCAAGCCACAATAAATGACATATATATCAATGCCCATCGTAAAAGTTGGTGAAACATAAATTCCAGAAATCAACACACGAAATCCAGAAATCACAAGAAAAAGGAACAACGACGTCGTACAGCGGGACGTCCGATGAACCAAATCACAATCAAATGGGACAACGACGTCGTACAGCGGGACGTCCGATGAACCAAATCACAAAAACCTTGCACAATGCTAGTCTAAACCACAAAGATGATCGTCATGATCAACGAGAAGTGTCGATTATAGTAAGCTAGTAAATATATGAGCTTAGCATCATGTCCCATAACCACTAGCTTAAATTAAATATTTACGAACAAATTGTAGATCTCCACTAGAAAATTGTCACAAGAGTTTCAATCGAACAAGTCCAAGAATTAACCAACAAAGTGAACGCAAGCGTTTCATACCACTTGTTTTACTAAGTCGTTTAATTAGATTTCTCATACGAGTGAGGTAAAGGTTTGTATATACTAATAGATTGGAAAACGGTTTTATAAACGAATTTGGTATTAAAATAGTATTGAAATCGTTTGAGGAAAGAGTTTTGATATTTACTACTAGTATAGAAAACTTTTATATTTTTAAAGTGACAAATCACAAAGAAGATTGTAAGAACAATCAATCAATAAAATTCACATTCGAAGACGTGAATAAAATCCAAAGAAACCGATAAAGAATCCATTGAAATGGATATTCAAAAATCCCTAAAAAGGAGTCATCAAAGTCATAATAAATGATAACAACAAATAGGATCATCACGAATCGATTTAAATTGGAATTCTCAAGCGAATAGGCAAATAGGCAAAACACAGCAGTTTCAGACGTCTGAAACAAGTGGTTCAGACGTCTGAATCTGGAAATACAAAAATTTCCAGAACACAATTCAGACGTCTGAACCAAGTGTTTCAGACGTCTGAAATAGGCACTTTTTAGCCTATTTCCTTTCTGTTTCCAAATGAACCAATTCAGACGTCTGAAACCATATATTCAGACGTCTGAATCTGGGAATAGAAAACTTCCCAGAACAATATTAAGACGTCTGAATCTGTAATTCAGGGCATTCCCTGAACCCAGGCCAAAAATGGCCAAACGAATATCGGAAACGATCGAGCGAGCAAATGGCAACGACTAAGGAATTATGTCGAACGACAACCCAGCCTAAACGGCTCTTCGATACGCCTTAAATATCAGTGTCCAAATATCCATAATAGGATTTTCATAAATTAGACCAAAACACCAAAAATTGGAATTTACACAAAATCAATCCAAACCAAAATCAATTGCACAAGAATAAATGTTAGGAATTCATACCTAACAATCGAAGATAAATATAAGCATAGATGTGAGATAAAAATCTCACCTTTGAACCCAAACGATTGAAGAAGAAGCTTGAAAGCAAACTAAAATCAGTTCCCCTCCAATAACAACTCAAGAAGCTTCAATCTAAGCATAAAAGAGAAACATTTTCTAAATTAGGTTTAGGAAATTTCTGAAATCAAAGAGGGAATGAGTTGGAGAAGATGAAGAGGAAGCTTACCAATGGGTTCTCTTGAATTTGGAGCAAGAAGTTGGATTTGCAAAGCAAGCTAGGGCTTAGGAATTTCTATTCCCCATTCTCTTCCACCATTGTTGCTAAAGCTTGAGTGTTTTAAGAAAAGAGGAGAAGTTATGAAGAGAAGGGGGTTGGGCTGAGCTAATAAGGGTGCAGTCCAAACCAAAGTCATAAGCGGGAAAAAGTAGCAAAAATCAGCTTTCTCCAAACATATCGAAGCTTATACTCAAAAAGGTCGCAAACGTCATTTTGAACTCAATGGGAGTGGTCCCGAGTCCTAATTCGACCATATGCAAAAAGTAGCTTTTCGGACTAAAATCCGACTAACGATAAAATATTTAAATAAAATCACAAATACGTTGCACAATGCTAGTCTAAACCACAAAGATGATCGTCATGATCAACGAGAAGTGTCTATTACAGTAAGCTAGTAAATATATGAGCTTAGCATCATGTCCCATAACCACTAGCTTAACTTAAATATTTACGAACAAATTGTAGATCTCCACTAGAAAATTGTCACAAGAGTTTCAATCGAACAAGTCCAAGAATTAACCAACAAAGTGAACGCAAGCGTTTCATACCACTTGTTTTACTAAGTCGTTTAATTAGATTTCTCATACGAGTGAGGTAAAGGTTTGTATATACTAATAGATTGGAAAACGGTTTTATAAACGAATTTGGTATTAAAATAGTATTGAAATCGTTTGAGGAAAGAGTTTTGATATTTACTACTAGTATAGAAAACCTTTATATTTTTAAAGTGACAAATCACAAAGAAGATTGTAAGAACAATCAATCAATAAAATTCACATTCGAAGACGTGAATAAAATCCAAAGAAACCGATAAGAATCCATTGAAATGGATATCCAAAAATCCCTAAAAAGGAGTCATCAAAGTCATAATAAATGATAACAACAAATAGGATCATCACGAATCGATTTAAATTGGAATTCTCAAGCGAATAGGCAAATAGGAAAAACACAGCAGTTTCAGACGTCTGAAATAAGTGGTTCAGACGTCTGAATCTGGAAATATAAAAATTTCCAGAACACAATTCAGACGTCTGAACCAAGTGTTTCAGACGTCTGAAATAGGCACTTTTTAGCCTATTTCCTTTCTGGTTCCAAATGAACCAATTCAGACGTCTGAAACCATATATTCAGACGTCTGAATCTGGGAATAGAAAACTTCCCAGAACAATATTCAGACGTCTGAATATTACGTTTCAGACGTCTGAATCTGTAATTCAGGGCATTCCCTGAACCCAGGCCAAAAATGGCCAAACGAATATCGGAAACGATCGAGCGAGCAAATGGCAACGACCAAGGAATTACGTCGAACGATAACCCAGCCTAAACGGCTCTTCGATACGCCTCAAATATCAATGTCCAAATATCCATAATAGGATTTTCATAAATTAGACCAAAACACCAAAAATTGGAATTTACACAAAATCAATCCAAACCAAAATCAATTGCACAAGAATAAATGTTAGGAATTCATACCTAACAATCGAACATAAATATAAGGATAGATGTGAGATAAAAATCTCACCTTTGAACCGAAACGATTGAAGAAGAAGCTTGAAAGCAAACTAAGATTAATTCCCCTTCAATAACAACTCAAGAAGCTTCAATCTAAGCATAAAAGAGAAACATTTCCTAAATTAGGTTTAGGAAATTTCTGAAATCAAAGAGGGAATGAGTTGGAGAAGATGAAGAGGAAGCTTACCAATGGGTTCTCTTGAATTTGGAGCAAGAAGTTGGATTTGCAAAGCAAGCTAGGGCTTAGGAATTTTTATTTCCCATTCTCTTCCACCATTGTTGCTAAAGCTTGAGTGTTTTAAGAAAAGAGGAGAAGTTATGAAGAGAAGGGGGTTGGGCTGAGCTAATAAGGGTGCAGTCCAAACCAAAGTCATAAGCGGGAAAAAGTAGCAAAAATCAGCTTTCTTCAAACATATCGAAGCTTATACTCAAAAAGGTCGCAAACGTCATTTTGAACTCAATGGGAGTGGTCCCGAGTCCTAATTCGACCATATGCAAAAAGTAGCTTTTCGGACTAAAATCCGACTAACGATAAAATATTTAAATAAAATATTTAAATATAAAATCGATAAATATGCAGGTTGTTACATAATTAAATGGTAATAAATCGATAAATGTAATTAATTAATGGATTTATTCAAGATTTATTTCTGTAAATAAATTAAGGAAAACTACTGGAATGCAGTCAAGTATATTTAAATCAAAGATAATTAATTTGAATATATAAGTAATGGATATTCGGATTTAAATTAAGTAAATTAATATTAATTAATTTAGGAAATCATTTGATGATTTGGTATGTGTAATTACTTAGTGTAATTAATAGAGTATAATTACTTAGAATAGTAATTAGATGATAATTACCTGATGAAATACATACAACATGATTTGTAAGTGAAGTAAATTTGGGCAATTTCTTTTGTAATTAATCGAAGGATTGATTTATGGAAATAATTAATCATGGATTGATTAATAAGTAATTAAGGTAGTTAATTACTGGTTTGTTATTAATCAAGGGGTGATTAATAATTGTGTTTAAGTAAAGATTAATCACTTAATTAATTTAAATAAGTAATTTAATATAAATTGAAGATCATTAAGTAATATAATTAATGATGTAACTAAGAATTGTAAATTAAGAAATAATTATATGGAAGTAATTAAATGATAACTGCTATGAATGATTTAGAATAATTCATTTGAGAAATAAATTAAAGACTAAATTATTCTTGTAATTAGAAAATGGTTAATTTATTTGATTTATAATTTGATTAATGATTGTGAGAGCAGGATTTATGGAATGAGTAATTAATTTAATTTATTTTAAATTAATTAAAAATGGAAGTAGTTAATTTAATTCATTTTAAACTAATTATAGATTGTGATCCATAAACCATTGCTGAATGGATGATGTTGATATTTCATTGATTGATTGTGATCTCAGAAATGAGATGGATAATGTCTATGTGATATGGATGTATAGTTTAAGTATGATAATATTTAATTATCGGTTTGGATGATGATATTGATTATCTGTTTATGATGATAATGTGATTATCTATTATGAGATGTGGATTATCTATTTGTGTATATTGATAATATTGAATTCACTGTTAAGACTAAATAGACAACTTGGCCTTAAAAGACACGTTTTGGATTTTGATTAGACCGGGATTAGTTTTCCTTATTTGGAATATCCGAAAACCACATCGTTTCCAAATGACGATAGGTCGTGAATCTGAAGTGAAGATGAAGATTATGAATGCAAGGGTTATCGTCGTTAACTCTGAGGGTGATTCCAAAACGAGTGTAACGAGATGATGCCTTCGGTTTCGTTCGAACCCGGAACGAACTTGTATGGATTGAATGCTTTCAGCACATCGTCAGGCGGACGATGAGCATTCTAAGAGTTATGTTCTATAAAGGTAATCGTAACCTCAAGCCTCATCAACCGGGAATGGCTAAAACAGGGGAGGTGCAGCAAGGTTAGGTGGGTCATGCCCAAGCAGGACAAGGATATTCCCCTGTCTAGATGTCCCTTTTTTTCGGCTGTGTGGGCAGTTGGTCTGCAGCCAACTGCGGGGTTTATCTTGTTCGGGACTGTTCAGTAAGGAATGGTTCCGGCCTTGTGTTGCAGGGGATGAAGGGAGTAATCCTCGGTACGTTGATCTAGGCCACGTACTGTGACGGGCGGTACCCCAGTAGCCCTGCCATTGTATGGAATCCAAAATCCAATAAGTGCCAACGGTTTTGATTGTATTACCCACTTTTGTGGCTAGTAGCTAGAATTTAATCATGTAACAATTTTGGCTATTTTCTATTTACTTGAAAACCCTAG
The DNA here is from genome assembly GCA_030765085.1 of Allium cepa. Taxonomy (NCBI): domain Eukaryota; kingdom Viridiplantae; phylum Streptophyta; class Magnoliopsida; order Asparagales; family Amaryllidaceae; genus Allium; species Allium cepa. The sequence continues at coordinate 374,583,906 of CM060942.1, read as the reverse complement.
ACCTATTATAATATCACTAAATTTCCTATCAAATGTTTTGGTTAGCGTAAGGTAAAAACTTTTTCATGTTTATGTGTGGGAAGTCTTACGTGACACCTTTTCTTTTCAAAAGATTTTCAAAGTTAAGCAACTTTAACCTATTACTCATACCAGACCCATGTCTGACCCGAAGTTTATTTTTGTTTTTCATAAACTCTCGGTTACCCAAATTTTTACGGGTAGCCAAGGGATTCAGGTTTAGCTTTGACGAATTTTGGAGGAGCAATGGAGCAGGAGGCTTCAACGTTATAGATATATATCTAGTTCTGCTGTGCGGTATCTCTATGATGTATTGTGTATTGTGTTGTATTAACTAGACATGTGTTTATAACTGTTTAGTATGTGATGTACTATATGTATCACTTTGATTGATGTTATATATGTTATGTAAATACTTATGTGTTTACTATATTTTATTCGTTCCGCTGTGAGATTCTGATGTTGTTGTTCTTTCTTCTCTATCTTTTCTATTTTCTCACCCTTTTCTTTCTTATCAACGATACTACTTCCTGGGCGTAGGAAGTGGGGTCGTTACAGCTCTGGTGGGAATTACTCATTTAAAATAGAGTCCGTCATACTCTATAATGAGTTTGAGCGTATTAATAGATATGAGCGCGTATTTGTTAGCGAATATAAATTGTTTTAATATTGTGTTGATTGGTTTATTGAGTGGCATATGAACCTTCGTCGACACAGTCTGCGCAACCATATTGAAGGGGTTTCTAAACACTTGAATAGAACAATCAACATGGTATTGTTTTGGATATGGGTAAACGAAATAATTTTACCCAAAAATATATTTCTGATATAAAGTTTTTATAAACTATTTTAGCTAATATGTGGTTGCTTGGATGTTAGGAAAAATAATATTAAAGCATTATCATTCTTAAGTGAAAATTTAACTAGAAATTGAAATATAACAAAAGTTTAAGGGAATAAATTCATTATAAAATGAAATTTATAAATATGGATTATGAATGAAAATTATAAATTGAAATGTAATCAAATGATAATTTGTATAAGCATAAACTATAAAAATGAATTATAGTTAAAATTTATTTAAGCAGGCTTTGAAAATTTAAATCCCGGAGCTTTGGAAGTATTTTGAAGATAAATGATAGCATTATTGTTTTAGAGGTATTTCTGAAAGGAAAGTTTTTTTAAAGGGATTTTTTAAGTGATATAGCATTGAAATCACTTGGATTATTGGGAAATAATTCTAATGATGACGGCCGCATCATCCGTATTCATTTTCGAATTTCTAAGTGACGGATTGCTGCCAAAAATTTGATTTGTTCAGAAAAGCTAGTTGTTTTGGAAAATTTCAAAGGAAATTTGTTAGGGAATAAAGCCAGGATTGGTTTACGATTTTTGAAAAGTGTGATTTGAGATATTGAAGATTTCAAATCATTTTGAAACCAAAGCCTGGAGTTTAAAAATCCTGATGAGATAGGTTGTAAGCTTATAAATTGAGATGATTTATAAATCAGGAAGAAATTTAAGCTTTGAATAATGGAATGTAAATTTAAAGTGAAAAGTTAAAAATGAAATTAACTTGGATAGGAAATAAAAAAAAAATTAACTGGATTGAAATAAATTGAATAAACTGGAAATAATATCCAGTTGTATTCGATTCAAGTTGAAATCGAATTGAGTTAAATAAACCGAGTTCAAATAAAATTGAATTGGAATAAAAAAAAACTCAATTGAGTTATTGGATGGAAACAAATGGAAAATAAGATGAATAAGGATTGGATTGAAATAAATAAATTAGAATGACATGTAAAAGGATTCAAAATGCATGGAACAAAATATGTTGGGGTTTTAAATAAGCAAAAGGCATGAGTTAAAAATAAAAGAATAATATTTTCAAACCTAGAATGAGTGGAAATGTGTAAAATAATATGTTGTGATTATAAATTGAAAAATGGGATAGAAAACCCAAAATAAATATTATTGATGAATTGGAGAATAAAATAAAAATCCAAACTTGAATTATAAACTAAATTGGACTAAGAAAAATTAAATGGAGTGATATTTGGGATTAAAATTCAAGTGATGGATTATAAATAAGGGAAGAACTAATTGATAATAAATTAGTTAATAAAATGTGCAAATGGGAACGTAATATAGTTTAATAGAAACTGAATTTCGAGTTTATGATGAAGTTTGGAAATAAACTCAAGTTATAAATTAAGATTTAATGTGAAGTGTTAACAAATTAATATAATTGGAAATGTGTCGAATAAAGAAAATGAAATAGATTAAAATAGTAATGGTTTTTATTGCGAATAAAATCTAAATAAGTTGAATTAAATTGAAAATGGTCTTGTAATAAATTGAATGAGCTGAATCTAAAAAGTTAACATGTTTAATAACTAATCAAGAAAATTGTAGGTTTAAAATGAGGTTTAATTGAAATAGAATCAAGTTGAATGAAAGGAGAAATTTATTTGCAAAATGAAATGAGCTTGAGTATAAAAAAGGGAGGGTTTGAATAATTTGAAGTAAATTAACTTAAGTCTAAAATTCAATAAAGTACGACTTATATAAAATTTGGGAAATGATTGTTAAAATTTAAGCATTAAGGATTGTTGAGCTTAATAAAAATGGTTTTGAATAAAATCAATGTGAAAATGAAATCAATGCAAAGATATGGTTTGAAAATAAATTAAAATAGAATCAAATTTAATATAAATTGAGTTGGAATAAATTTTAAAATAGTTGTAAAACTAAAGAGATTGTTTGTTTGAATGATATTGTCGAACTTGCGTAGAAATAATTATTGTTGTCGTAAACAAGATTTAATAAAGTTCTATGGATTAATAGAAATAAATAAAACTTGATTTTTGAATCAATTGAAGTGAATACAAAATGGTTTGGAATAAACAAATGCGGAATAAATTGAGTAAAGTAACTGAAGCTTGGGTTGAATTAATTTAGGAATGGTTAATAATATGCAAGCTTGTAATGTGTCGAGTTAAATAATGGTCGTGAATGAATTAAAAATAAAAAGAAAAAGATAATTTAAGTTGTAATAAAAATGAACCTAAATCGTTAATGGTTTTAAATGAACAAGTTTGGTTAATAAAATGAAATGCAAGTGAATGTATTCAAAATTTAAAATGCAATGTAAATGAGAATATTGGATTGTGAATAAATTGAAAATGGAATAACATTTAGTATAAATTGAGTTGAAATCCATTTAAATTGGTTATAAAACATAGCACTTATTTATTCACATAGATCTCGTCAAGTTGCATGGAATAAATTGTCATTGGATGAAAATGGAAGTAATTAAAATTCTATGTATTGATAAGAGTAAAATAAAGGATTTTGAGAGCAATTGAATTAAATTTGAGTTCGGTTTGCTTAAAAATGAATTGAATGTAAACAATTGAGTTTTAAACCATTCAAAATTGTGAAGTTGTATACGAATGGATTGAAAACCATTCCAAATTGATTGTAAATGGCTATATATTAATTGGAGCAGTGGAATTAGTATGAAAATTATATAAGTTGCTTATGGAAAAATGTTTGGTGTGAATTTCTTTGAGAATTCATGTGTTTTAACCATTGCAACTAAGTGAAATATAGTTAAACTGCATATATATGGCACTTACATGTTTAAATTGAGTAAGTACAGGTACTTGGAAGCCATGTGGCTGGATTTGGTTGTGCAAATTGCTTAATAAATAAGCTGCTTGCTTAAAAATGCTAAATAAGGTACGCCTACGCAATAAAATTAAGAAATATGAACTGTTTTTGGTTTTTCCGACCGTGTGGGTCGATGTATATATATTTATATCTATTGTCAAATTGCAAAAGCTCCTCCGTACAAAGGAGACTCTGCCAAAAAATTTCAGAAATTTTTGGAGTTAGAAAATTTTTGGAAAATTTTGGAAAATTTTGTTAACGACAAACGATTTCAAACTAGAAATTAAAATAAATTTGTAATTGAAACTAGTCTAAATAATGATATGAATTAGTTATTAATGAAAAATAAAATTTAAATATTCAGAATTAAAGATAAATTGAAGTCATATTGAAATGAAAGAATCGATTTGAATAGAAATGGATATAAATTAAAGTGGTAAAGTGAAAATAAATGTAAGAAACATATAAAATGCTAATGTTAACTTAAGAAAGGAATGGTGAATTTCTTAATTGGAAATTGATAATATAAATGTATTCCAAGTTAATATTTGGATGAATAGATATTGGCATTTTGTGAAAAATTCGATAAAATGTTTTGGGATATTGTGATTGGATATTAGTGCTAAGCAGGATATGAAGGTAATCTAAAGGGGAAAGAGAATTGGTTTTTGATTTCAAGAAGATAAATTTGAAATGCTCGTCAAAAAGGTATGTATTTAAATTTGGTGTGAAATTTGATTGGGATTTGGATTGAGCCACTTGGCATTTTGTTTTCTTTTTGGATTTAGGAGGCCGTAGAGCCATTTTCTAGTTGTACCAAGCTAGCCGCGAAAGGAGACGCTGGCAAAAAATTTCAGAAATTTAGGAAGTTAGAAAAATTTTGAGCAAATTTTTGATAATTCAAAATTTGGTTTTAAATTGAAACTCAAACGATTAAACTAATAGTATAGTTTGAAACTATGGTAGAGTTGAGAAGTTATTAAGAATGATAATGGGTCTTTTATAAAAAGATAGTTGGTTAGATGTTGAATTGTTAGAAACTGTTTGATTTTAGGGAAATAATAAACGGGTATTGGACCATCCTTCCTTACTAGCAATTTCGGGGACGAAATTCTTTTAAGGGGGAAGGAATGTGACGACCCGGAATTTTTAAGCAATTTAAATCAGGATATTTAATTGATTTTAAATATTCAATAAAAGTAATTTTAACTTAAATTACGAATATCACAATTTATTTGATAATTGAACAATTAAATTAAATAAGTGAAGTTGGATAAATTGTTGAATCTGAAATTTTGAAGCCTGTTTAAATGATTTGAAGGCTTATAAAATTTATATTGATAGCATTGAAGATAATAGAAGTAATAAAATTGAAATTAACAGTGGTTTGTTCAGCTTTAAAATTTATATCGTTTAAGTTGAATTAAAAAATAGCCTTCCGAGGCACAGTCTCGGAATTCGACGAAACCAGTTCCATTGGGTCCGTAATATTGAACTACTATCGGATTTCGAATTTCATGACTTTTGGAGTTGTTGTGTGAGCGTACGATATATAAACGCGTTGATATAGCATTGCGTACTGTAGCTAGCATCACGTATAAGGGTTTAAAAACTAACGTTACCTTCTCCAATACGCTTCTTCACTTAATAATAAATAAATAGGAGATATTTTCCTTCGTTCAAAAAAGAAAAATAGCCGATCCCTAAACTAAAAAAATGGCTGTTAACCCCGTTAAGACAACGAGTTAAGGCCTGGGACGATTTACGACATAAGATACTTAACGGATCAAGGGAAATCTACGGCTTAGCAAACCTCACGGCTTAAGATGCGTGACGATTTAACAAGACAAAGCATGAATGACATATGAATGGTACGACCTAACAGTTTAACGTGTTAAAGAAATGGCCAACTCAACGACTCAAGGGAGACAACGACTCAATGGATCAAGGAGGGTACATGACTTAGGGTCTCCACGACCTAACGAGCTAAGGTCCAGACGACTTAAGGAAGTCTACGGCTTAAGAGATGGCACGACTCAAGAAGGAAATAAGTTAACGACCTAAAGCTGTCTATGACTTACGACCTAGCATGAGTCGAGAATGACTTAGGCAAACAAAGCGACTCACATCTCAGAGAAACCCGCGACTTAAAGCCTCTGCGACTTAAGATATGTCATGTCTCAGGGAAAGCTTACGAGTTAAGGAGCTAACGACCTAACAGGATTAAGACCTAAGCGACTTAGGGAATGTCACGACTTAAGAAAGTCCACGACTTAAAGACGTTACGACATAAAACCGCAGAGCCAAGATTTAAGTGCTGCCTCACTTTTAAACCGTGACCTCTTAACTCGCGAACGAGTTAGGACTTATATCCAGATGAACGAAGAAAAGCTCAGAACCACTTCACTTACCCCACTGCCTGCTGACTCTTAGACCTTGAGTCGAGCGTGACTTACGACTCTAGATGAGTCGTGCACGACTCATGACTTGAGAGAAAAACTACTGCCCAGGATTACACATATAAATACGCAACCACCTCCAACGTTCAAAGGACTTTTGGCTCATTCTTTTCAAACACCGATACTCTGCAACATTCCAAACTAACTCAACACCCAAAGCTTTCAAGACACGTAGAACGCTATCAACAACTTCAAGAAGAAATCTCATGCATCCGACATGGATTTGAGGACCTTCACTTACATTGAAGTTTAAGCTACTCATTCAAAGTGTTTAGTAGTTCAAAGTGTATTGTACTTGGGAAGAATTGTATCAACTTGTAACGAAATCATCAATAAAGATATTCAGAGTGGACGTAGGCAAAATATTGAGCCGAACCACTATAAAATCGTTGTTATTCACTGCTTTTTCTATGGTTTTCTGCTTATACTCTGTTCCCGAATCATCGGGTGGTGCTTTCACAACTACACTTTACACACCGGGGTGTTAGCGTTAGCATTTTTAGTGCTTTCACTGACTACTGAACTCAGGCGAATTATCATCATTGCTCCACGAAAGTTTGTTGAAGTAATCTCTCTGAAGACTAGAAGTTTATCTGAAATCATGGCTCCGGGGAGAAGGAGTAGATCTGTTAGATCTGGAAATGTTCAAGAGGGAACCTCCACTTCCCCAGTACCTAATCAAGCCACTCCACCTGTTGGGGTTACAAAAGCGGAGTTGGATGCTGTAATCTTAGGGCTGAACCAGCAGATAAATGCCCAAAGTGCACAATTGGAGGCTCAGAATGCCCAAAATGCCCTAATTTTGAATAAGATGAACGATTTGCTTGGGGTAAACCGTCAACCAACGGGTAATGAAAGGAACTTTGCTGGCAACATTCATGAGGCTGAAGAAAGAAACATTCCTGAGAGGGCTGCCGGCCCCTTTGAGCGGACATTTCCTGAAGTTGGTGGATCTAAAGCTCGAAATGATGAGGGGTATCTTTTTGAAATGGTTCGACAAATCATGAAAGAAAGCATGCAAAGGAATGAAGACGAGAAGGAATGGGGTTTCACTCCAAGTAAAACCCCGTTTACCGAAAGGATCTTAAAGGCTGAGTTCCCAAGGAAGTTCGTCCCTCCAACTATCCCAGCTTACAAAGGAACAAGTGATCTGAACGAATTCTTGTATAAGTATGATTGGCACATGACAGGTGCCAGAGCTTCTGATGAAATAAAGTGTCGATATTTTCCTGTATATTTGGAAGGTGTAGCTCTGCTTTGGTTCACCAAGCTACCAATTCGGTCTATAGATCAGTTTTCTGACCTAACCCGGAAATTCAAGAAGCAGTTCAGACTATATGCTTCAAAAGCCAAAGATATCATGTCGTTGTCAAGTTTAGAACAGAATCCAGGGGAAACTATCAGATCTTTCTTGAATCGCTTTAATATAGCGCTGGCCGAGGTAGACAATGCAGAACCACAGATGATCTTGACCTATCTAATGAGGGCCATCGACAAGTCGAGCGAATTTGGAAAATGGCTTAACATGAAGGAACCAAATTCCCTTGAAAATTTTTACACCTGGAAAGCCGTCCTGTACCGGTAAAGGCAGTATTGGAAAAAGATGAAGATAACATTGCTGCTCCACGCAAGAATGAATCTGTAGGACAGAAAAGGGAAAATAACGATGGGAAGAAACAGAAAAATCTGAAGAAGCCTCGTTCCTTCAAGTCATCAGAATATACCCCTTTATCATATACACCAGAGCGCATTTACCTTGCCACTAAAGATTCTGTCGATTATCCTAAACCTCCCGTTTTGAGAACCGGGAAAAAAGCTGTACAAAGCGGGAAGTTTTGCCGCTTCCATAATCAACCCGGTCATGATACCGATGAATGCCGCCAATTGAAAATTTTGATTGAAGAATTGATAAGGGAAAACAAGCTGCAGCAATTTGTGGAAAATAATAGCAGCAATCCCGCTTCGTCTAGTCAGGGGCAACGAGCTCCTGCTCATCAACCCAGGACAAGTGAGAAGACTGCAGGTCATGAATCCGGAAGGCCTGTTATCAATGTCATTACGGGAGGACCTCACACAGCAGGCGGGAGCTGGGGTGAGATGGAAAGATATACCCGAGCTTTGAAGTATGTACCGGCCGAAGAAGATGTCTTTGTTTTGGAAGGTGCTACGCCCCTGAAGCAACAAAAAACTTTCAATGATGATATTGTGTTCAGAGCCAGGGATTCCACAGGTATTGAAGCCCCTACCTTGGATCCCTTAGTCATCTTGGCTGGTATCGGGCCAGCTATTGTCAGAAGAGTTCTCATTGATTGTGGCGCATCCTGCAATATCCTCTTCAAGAAAACATTCGACCAAATGAAAATCCCTATGGCTGATGTGCAAGCCTCGTCGCAGAAAATCGCTGGCTTCACTGGGGAGCCAAAACAGCCGGTAGGAAACGTTGATTTGCTTGTAGAACATGGGGAGGGAGAAAGAAAAATAGTCCGCAAGCAAACTTTTGTGATTGTCGACGAATTTTCTGCTTATAATGCTTTCCTTGGCCGTCCAACTCTCGCAGCATTCAAAGCTGTTCTGGCCCCATGGTGCCTCACCATTAAATTCCCCACAGATAATGGAGTGGGAGTTATAAAAGGGGATCAAAATGCTGGGCGGGAGTGTTATCTGACAGAGCTACGAGAAACAAGGAAAAGAGAGATGGGAAAGGATGCGGCAACCCTAGTCGGCATCAAAGAACCAGCCTTGTAGCAATTACAGGGCGGACCCTGCACTGGCGAGCACAGCGGAGCACGGAAAGAGATGGATCCTAGAAAAGCCAGTGCAGGGGAGAATAGAGTGGTACCAGTGGAAACGACAGTACCAGTACCTGTTGACCCAAAGGACCCAAACAAGGTGTTGAATGTGGGTTCACAACTTAATGTGTCAATTCAGAATATCTTAATATCTTTTTTAAAGGCAAATTTGGATGTTTTTGCTTGGACTCATGCCGATATGCGTGGAATATCCCCAGAAGTTGCAGTACACGCTCTGAATATTGATCCAAAATTTACACCTGTGAAACAGAAAAGGAGAACTCAAGGTCCGGAAAGGTCAGCAGCATTAAAAGAAGAAGTTGATCGGCTCATGGAGAATAACTTTATCAAAGAATCTACCTATCCGAATTGGGTTTCAAATCTAGTGCTGGTTAAGAAAGCCAACGGAAAATGGAGTGTGTGCATCGATTTTTCAGATCTAAACAAGGCCTTCCCCAAAGACTGCTTCCCGTTACCCAGGATCGATCAACTGGTAAACGGAACAGAGGGACACGAATTGTTATCTTTTATGGATGCCTACTCCGGATATAACCAGATCATGATGCATGAGCCAGATCAGGAGGACACGAGCTTTATCACCGATGTTGGTCTTTACTGCTACAGAGTTATGCCCTTCGGGCTGAAGAATGCGGGGGCAACCTACCAAAGACTTGTTAATGCTATGTTCAAACTGCACTTGGGCAAGACTATGGAAGTCTACGTAGATGACATGTTAGTAAAGTCTAAGAAAGCAGTGGATCACATAGAACACTTAGCAGACATGTTCGCAGTCCTCCAAAAATACGGAATGTAGCTTAACCCTTTAAAATGTTCATTTGGAGTGGAATCCGGAAAGTTCTTAGGTTTCATCGTGAGCGCTAGGGGTATTGAGGCTAGTCCAGCTCAAATTACCGCCTTAAAGGAAGTCAAAGCTCCTAGAACGAAGAAGGAATTGCAAAGTCTCAATGGAAAATTCGCCGCCTTGAGTCGGTTCATTTCCAAAGCCACTGATAAATGCATCCCATTCTTTGACGCCCTAAAGAAAGGAAAGAAAAACTTTGATTGGACTCCCGAATGCCAAAAAGCCTTTGATGAATTGATTTGCCATATGGAAACGCCTCCAATACTTTATAGGCCTGGCGATGGTGAGGATCTTCTTATATACTTGGCAGTATCATCTCATGCTTTAAGTGCAGCGCTGATACGAGAAGACAAGAGGATTCAACATCCAGTTTACTATATCAGCAAAAGACTCACTGGGGCAGAGATGAATTACTCCAAGTTGGAAAAACTCACCTATTGCCTACTGATTGCATCAAGGAAGTTGAGGCAATATTTCCAAGCTCATCCTATCAGAGTCCTCACTGATCAACCTTTAAAGCAAGTCCTGTTGCGCCCTGAGACTTCGGGTCGTCTTCTAAAGTGGAACATTGAACTCAGTCAATATGACATCACTTATCATCCCCGAAAAGCAATCAACGGACAAGCTTTAGCGGATTTCATCGCAGAATCCACAGATAAGGGTAACAGTGAGGAGGAAACGATCGATGATTCCCCAATCCAATGGAAGTTATATGTTGATGGCGCGAGAAATGACTCGGTTCTGGAGACGGAGTTGTACTTGAGACCCCTGAAGGTCGGTCATTATGCTATGCACTGAGATTGGAATTTCCTTCAACAAACAATGAAGCAGAATACGAGGCTCTTATCGCTGGCTTAAGAATGGCTAAAGAACTAAACATCCGAGCATTACAGATCTTCAGTGATTCTCAGCTTATTGTATGCCAAGTCAAGAAGGAATTCCAAGCGAAAGGGGGAAATCTGCCCGCCTACTTGTTAAAGGCTTGGGAACTCCTGGGTGATTTCGATCATTACATGATAAGTCATATTCCTCGAGAAGAAAACACGAAAGCAGATTCTCTCGCAAAGTACTCTAGCACAGACGAAGCTCAATTTCTGGGGTTGACTCCAGTGGAGGTCCTGTCGGCTCCAAGCATTGATGAGATGGATATTGATTGGATCATGAGCGTGTCTCAAGAGCAAGAATCATGGATGACTCCAATAACAGAATATCTGCTCAATGGCTCTTTACCGGAAAATTCAAAAGAACGAAAGAAGCTACTGAGGAAAGCCTCTCGCTATATGGTCCACGATGGCCAATTATACAGACGGGGATTCTCAATGCCGTTACTTCGATGTGTATCCAGGGAAGAGTCCAAAACAATCCTAGCTGAGGTACATGGGGGAGAATGTGGTGATCATTTAGGTGGTCAAACTTTAGCAAAGAAGATTCTCCGATACGGATATTTTTGGTCAGAAATTAATCAAGATGCAGCAGACTATTCCCGAAAATGTGACAGATGCCAAAGATTCGCCAAAATTCCTAGAGCACCTTCTACTGAACTCACACGGATGGTCAGTCCATGGCCGTTTGCAATATGGGGGATAGACCTTGTACGACCGTTACCAACTGCCAAATCTGGAATTAAATATGCCATTGTGGCTGTAGATTATTTTACTAAATGGGCAGAAGCTGAACCACTGGCTACTATCACCTCTAAAAAGATGATAAGTTTTGTGACTAAAAGTATCATTTGCAGGTATGGTGTGCCTCAAAAGATAATTACAGACAATGGTACTCAGTTCGAAAGTGAAGAATTCCAAGATTTTTGCAAACGATTCAAAATCCGAAAAAGCTTCTCAGCAGTAGCCCATCCGCAGGCAAACGGGCAGGTGGAAGCAGTAAATAAAATTATCAAGTCAACCATCAAGAAGCAACTTGAAAGAGCAAAAGGTGGTTGGGTCGATAAGCTACCGCTAGCACTATGGGCATACAGAACTACCCACAAGACTGCGACTGGGCATACTCCGTTTTCATTAGCATACGGATCAGAGGCAATGATTCCGGTAGAAACAGAGGTCCCTTCGCATAGAAGAATCCATTTCAATCAAGCGGAGAATGAAAAACTACAGCTTGAGGCACTAGATCTCCTTGATGAAAAAAGAGAAGAGGCTGAGCTCAGAATCGCATCTCATCGGCAAAGAATAGCCAGACATTTCAATTCCAAAGTTCGTCAACGCAGCTTTGAGATTGGAGATCTAGTCCTAAAGAGAATTATGACAGCGACAGGTGTGTTTGGGCCAAATTGGGAAGGACCATATGTCATAGGTCAGAAGGTTCTTGACGGCACATTCAAACTCATTACTGTCGAAGGAGATCAAATTCCAAGAGCTTGGAACAGCAATCACTTGCTCCCATACTTTACTTGATAGCTTTGTTGAAATATTGTAAAAAGAATTATGAATGTTTGATTCCTGTAATTGAAAGCGATTGTAAAACCGATGCAAGTGAATAATGAAAGACTATAAGGTGGATGTAGGCCCAAATTCTTGGCCGAACCACTATAAATCTTGTGTTTCTTATTATTATTACATGTTTGCTTTATTTTCGATATGAAAAGTACATTAAATGTATTGCTGAAATGTCGATTTGAATTTTTGCAGACAACGAAAATAAAACTTGCACATTACAAGACCAAGTGATTCTGGTTATCATTCAGCAAACAAATTTCGAGTCACAAAAGCACAAAAGTCCCGAATTCAAATCCTAGATAGGAAGTGCTTCAATTGAACGGCCAATGATTTCTCCGAAAACGGGCCATTGCTCGTAAATTGAGATCGTTTGAATAAACAAACATCCAATTAAGAAGCTTATGCCCGTTCTCGTGAACTTGCCTATCAATGAAGTACGCTTCCTTGGATTAAACAAACTACTTGTAAGAGAAGGGAGTGCAAGCTTGAAAAGAAAAAATAGAGAATCGCTGAAAAGGCATAAGCAAGTGGGCAAGGAACAACTAAAGCCCTCTTCGGAGGCACGAGTCCTCTTCAGAGGCACAACTCTTCGGAGGATAAAGACCTCTAACGAGGCATATGCCGCAAAAAAGAAAGTTCTCTACTCAACCAAAAAAGATTGGAGAAGTCATGACCCTCCAACCATGAGTGAGTAACTTCCAGGCAATCCTCGGAGGCACATTTCACCAGGAGTTGAAGTGTGACAACCGATCTTCGGAGTTTCACTTCACCGGAGTTGAAATGTAAAACAAAATAAAAGCCCTCTTCGGAGGCCCATTTCACCAGGAGTTGAAGTGCAACAGCCGCTCTTCGGAGTTTCACTTCACCGGAGTTGAAATGTAAAACAAAATAAAAGCCCTCTTCGGAGGCCCATTTCACCAGGAGTTGAAGTGCAACAGCCGCTCTTCGGAGTTTCACTCCACCAGAGTTGAAATGCAAAAAAAAAAAAAAACAGAGAGAGCCTCTCCCAAGGGGCAGAAACAAAAAGTCACTTCACCAGAGTTGAAATGCAAAAAAGAAAAGAAAAGAGAGAGCCTCTCCCAAGGGGCAGAAACAAAAAGACCTCTTCCCAGAGGCACAATAAGACGGAAAGACCTCTTCCCAGAGGCATAAATGAAAAGACCTCCTCCCGGAGGCACAATCAAGCAGAAAGACATCTTCGGAGGCACACGTTTCACCAAGATTGAAATAAAACTTCCAGGTGTTGAAACGTGAAAGAGTCTTCCTCAGAGGAGCAACTTTTCAAAGTAAAAAAAAAAACCTCATCAAAGGCACTCTTTAACTTCCAAAGGAAGAATGAATTACTTATTCTAGAAAATTCTCTTCCTCAAAAAGAAGTTGAAGTACCTTTCAAATATCCGCTTTACCACATAGAAGATTTCATTCAGTAAAATGTGTATATGCACAAAGTAAAAAAGTGATATCTTCAAAGGATGAAGCATAGGAACTTGTTTGCACTTTTTTTTAATGGAATAATATTCCTCCAAATGTGGAATAATTATTCTCTAAAAAATAAAAGCACAAGTTCCTCATAAAATAAAATATTACAATGAGCTTATGGTATAGGGGCAACATGGTATAACTACATCGGTAAAATTGCGCTCAAACAATATATACCACAAGCTCACTGCAATATCGCACTGCAATATCGTACAAAGAAACTTGTACAAAAATTAATAATAAATGCATTCTCAGATACAGACAGAAGTTTGTACAAAGAAAAAGAATCATTTTATTCAACACTATTAGAATTTTATACAGGTACAGGTCCCAAAGTAAAAAAGCAAAAGAAAAGCGGGGGGCTGGTACCCGTACAATTTCCGGTCGGTACATGCAAAAAAGGCAAAAAGCGATATGAAAGCCACAGAACCAGAGCCATCATTTCTTCTTCCGCCCACCTTTTGAGCCCGCACCTGGCCGAATGACCAACTTTTTAGGCCGGCTTGTAAGGGTAGGGGATGAAGGAGAAAGGGGCTCGGTCGGACTTTCTTCCGTCTCTTCTTCGCCAGTTAATGATCCCCTCTTCTTCTTCTTGGAAACTCCCTGCTTTCCTCTCTTCTTGGAGGAAGACCCACTACCTGGAGAAAGAAGTTTGGATAACGGTTCAGCGTCGGAGCCAGTTGGTTCTGGAGTCCTCTCGCTTCCTTCAGTTTCTTCTCCTTTCGGATCTTGAGAAGCAACGGGATCATCTAAGCCGTGAAGAGCTTCTATTTGCTCCTCTTGTGACCCGGGTTGCGAGGCATAAGGAGAAGTGACCTTAAGAGGCGGGGAAGGAATAATTGGAGGAGGAGAAGCCTGAACAATGCCCGACGTTTTCTCTGCAGAAGGAAAAAAGTTCAAGTCAGTAAAAAGAGGAGACAATGGCTCGCTGAGATTCAAGAAGTAGTCAAAAAGCTCATCAACTTCGTAAGAAACAGATGAGTAGTCTACTTGGGCAAGATTGTCAGTAGGGTTACCTGCAGAAGTCGGTTCCCTGACGTCAACTTGGTAAGCCTGTGCCTCGGCACTCTCGCCGCCTTCATCTCCACCTTGTATGCTCGTGATATCAGTGGTAACTTTTGTAGGAGATGGGGAATGAGAACTAGAACCGATAATGTCAATTTCGGCTGAAGGAGAAGGTTGAATTGGAGCAGTTGAGATGATTTTTCCTGAATATTCTCCTGCCGCTGTTTCGGCCCTTAATTTTGCAGGCTGTTCTCTCCCCCTAGCGAGAGCGGCACGAGCATCATCATCAAGATAGTGCTCCTCAAGAGCTGACTCAGCATAGCCAGCGCCGCTACCACCGAGCATATCGAGTGCGGCCTCCCAAACTTCGGCCAGTGTAATTTCATACTTGGGGCCTAGAAAGGCGAGGCTACCGCGCCCCAAGATGCTATGCAGACAGAAATCAAATAATGTTGAGCTGATGTTGGCCCTCGTTGCCTCGTGAGATTCTTCAGCTGCAATTTTGCCGGCAACGGCCTCATCACGCTCCATTTCAGCTTTAGAAAGTTGAAGCTTAAGCATTTGAATCTCCGCCTCTTGGGAGATGTTCTTCTTTCGAAGCTCTTCAATATCAGCAACATAGCCCTCACTAATTCTTTTCTGCACTTCAAGCCTGTCTTCGGCATCCCTTTGGCTGGCATGAGCATCTCTCACTTGTTTTAGGAGCACTTCTTCTTTTTGAGAATAGGAAGTAGAGGAAGCCGCAAGCTCTTGTTTCAATTCTTCAACTTTTGCTTCAAGCTCTTCATTATAAGAAGCAATGCTCCTCATCTCAGTGTCATGTTGCTTAAGAACTTTTTGCCACTCGGCTTTATCGTTTTCCATAGTGAGCATGGCCTCTATGTTCGCACGATTAACCCTTTGGAGCTCGTCAACAAGTTTTTGCCAGTTCGACATCCTCTCAATATCAAGCTTGACGGCATCGAGGTTTCATAACATAGCAGACTTGTCAATGGGGACCAAGTCAAGATCAAACCTTACTCCCTTCAGACACCACTGTGGAAACCGACTCTGCAAAGTGGCCGGACCCGGTCCGACTTGGAATTTGCGCCTACTAATTATTGTTTGGATGTCTGTCTTCCCGAGAGCGGGAGAGCCGGAAGGAATATCAAGCGAGGCAGGGGCAGTAACCTTTTAAGGAGTTGTAGAGGTGTGCTTCTCACCATGTCGGGCTCGCTTGCTCGAATCTTCAACCATATGACTTTTTCCTCTGTCATCATGGGATTTTCTTTTATGGGAATCGTCGCCTCTCAGCGAAGAATCGTGGCGCTCTTCCCTCTCTCTTCTTTCATAACGCTCCTCTTGAGCCCTCTTTTCTTGAGCCTTTCGAGCGGCTCCTTCTTCATCAGATTCTCTGTAAGAGGGGAGGTAACGCCTGTAATCATACTGGCTACGCCTCCCGTAGCGCTGGAAATCATCATAGTAGGATCCGCTGCGCCCCATCGGAGGATCTGAAATAAAAAAAAAAGAGCTAAATCTTAGAATTCTTCAAAGTACAAAAAGTCAGAAGCATAAAAGTGCCGAAAAAATTCTAAGTGTGTGTGACGTGCAAACTACGTGCATCAAACTACGAACCACTCTTTAATTGAGGAGTGGTTGTGGGTGTAATAGTTAGCGTCAACTCTTGAGTCGACGGAGTCTGTTGCAGGATAGAAGTCGCTTCAACTAATGAAGAAGAAACCCTGGTAGTGGTAGGATCATCTTTAAAGATCTCTTGCGAGGTGGCAAAGAGGTCGCTCAGCCCTTCGAAAGTATCGTCCCTGCTCTGCTTGGCAAGGCTAGTTTTTCCGGCCTCTTCGCCAGATTTCTGTGATAGTCGGGGAGATCCCTGGGGCTCTTCTTCCACAATATCCGGGGCAAGTTCGACAGATGGCCCCGCAACATCAACAGAAGTGGAGCACTTCACTAGCGAAGCCTCAGGAGCAGGTCCTTTTGGTATGGGTGTGTCTGTGGAAACCAGGGCATCTGATGCTTTAGGTGGGGAGTCTGGAACCTCGCAGGGGTGTGTGGAGCGAGAAGGGTGAAGAAGTCCGAATTGGTGAAGGAATTCGTCGTTCAGCAAAAATTTCATATCCCGCTCTTCAACCGGAACAGCTACAAGCCTCTCCAGAGTTGGCTTGTCACTGGGATCTTTACAAGGAGGGGAAGCGCTGAAAAAAAAAATGATGATGAAGTTAACACTTGGCGATTTGAACTTCAAAAAAAAATTCAGAATATAGAGGAGCAAAAGGTAGATGATCCTACTTCCTTCTCTCCACACAGCATAAAACCCCGGGGCGCAACGGACATAGAAAAATTGAGTCAAAAACCCATGAGCGCTGTCAGGAAGACCGATGATCAATTTACGATTTCGAGCACTTCTCACGACAGTAATAGAGGGGTGATCTTTAGTCCTGTTGAAAGAGCATAGGAAGCAAATCTCGTCAAAGCTTTGGAATCGATCAAGCGTCCTCCTGAACAGTACACACAACCCCATTAAAATAGCATAACCATTGGGGTGTAGTTAGGATGGGGCGATGGCCAATTGACGAAGAAGTTGTTGGAGAAAATCATTGAAAGGAGGAATGCCCCCACTCAGGCACATTTGTCGATTGACCGTTACAAAGCCAGGGGGTGCTATGTCAGCAGTGTTACTTCTCTCGGGAAGAATGGCATATGATTCAGCAATGCCGAACTGAGCGCACAATTGGCGAAAAACTCTGTACGATAAAGTAGAAGAGGCTCTTTCGGGAGGATTGACTAGTGGAGCCGGAATAACAGTTGCCTCTCCAGTCTGAACTGTTGTATCTTCTTCCTGAGAAGTCATTCTACACAAGCAACTAGATATTCAAATGTGAAGGTGCACGTTTCCTAAAAGTGTGAAGTGTCGTGCAAAACTAATAAAAATAGCAAGTAAATATAACTGGAATTAAACTAGTCGATGATTGATCGATTACAAAATTTCAGAACTTGTTAATATAAAGTTCAAGCATAATATTAGTGCAGGCTGGTCAGTTTCAATTGACTATTTCAGTGTTGCTTTAATATTTTACTTGAAATTGATGAAAGCACTTCGTTCACACAATTTATTTGAGTTAATTATCTGTTATTAACTAATCTGTCATTTGACGTGGGCAGTCGATGGCAGTATGTTTGTTCCATTTTTCTGCAAGTGTTGTGTTCAACAAGTTGATAGCATTAAAGTTAGAATAATCTATAAATAAACGCAACAAAGTTCGAGCAGTATATTCTGGCAATTCAAATTGGAAGTACAATCAAGTTTTGTCGACATCTTGAAGTTTACAAATTTTTGTTCAAGCCATTTAGTCACAGTCCAAAAATCCATTAAACCCTAAGTCATTCACAACCTAACAAAGGTATGAAATTTGCTTAGGAAACAATTCGGCAGTAAAAGATTGTCCATGTGCTGAGTCGTCCACGACCTAAGGGATAAGTCGTCCACGACCTAAAGGTTAAGTCGCCCATGACTTAAAGATTTCCTGCAAGTCGTTGGCTCCTTAAAATCATTGGTCCTATAAGTCGTAAAGCATGGTAAGGAGGAAGGGATTCGGTTCAAAGAAATGGGAATTTCTCTAAGTCCTAGATCGGCCGCAACTCAAAGCTCATGTCGTATCTCGTTAAGTCGCGGAAGGTTATAACTTGCCCAAAAATGCTGGGTCGTATCCAATTTAGTATCTCACTTCACCCAATCGACAAACCCCCCATCCAATCAGAAACTCCTCATCCTCTTGACCCGTTAGCCCAATAACCTCTCAATCAACAACAACCCCAGTTCTGCCACACCACCGAATCGCCACAAATCACGAGTCGTCTTAAGTCAAATCAAAAAAACTTTGAGTTCTTCGATGACCAATGCAACAATACTCGCACGGTTAAAGGGGGAATCAGAGATGGAAGACAGAGCTCAAAGATTGACAATGATGATCAGCAATTAGAAAATGGGAAAATTGCTTACGTGATGTGAAGCTAAAGGTGGTTGAAAGAGAATCAACTCAGGATCGCCGCAGGAAGCTCGGAGATATGCTAATGGCGGATACGACTTAGGAGATTGATAGTGAGCAGAAAGAAATAAGAGAAAAGACTCAAGTCTTTTATACACCAAGACAGCGGAACTTGAAGCGGCACAAGCGAGTTAAGGTAAGTCGAAGCACACGACCTACGGCTTAGGCGTGTGCTTCGAGGGGCAAATGTTAACCCCGTTAAGACAACGAGTTAAGGCCTGGGACGATTTACGACATAAGATACTTAATGGATCAAGGGAAATCTACGGCTTAGCAAACCTCACGGCTTAAGATGCGTGACGATTTAACAAGACAAAGCATGAACGACCTATGAATGGTACGACCTAACAGTTTAACGTGTTAAAGAAATGGCCAACTCAACGACTCAAGGGAGACAGTGACTCAATGGATCAAGGAGGGTACACGACTTAGGGTCTCTACGACCTAACGAGCTATGGTCCAGACGACTTAAGGAAGTCTACGGCCTAAGAGATGGCACGACTCAAGAAGGAAATAAGTTAACGACCTAAAGCTGTCTATGACTTACGACCTAGCATGAGTCGAGAACGACTTAGGCAAACAAAGCGACTCACATCTCAGAGAAACCCGCGACTTAAAGCCTCTGCGACTTAAGATATGTCATGTCTCAGGGAAAGCTTACGAGTTAAGGAGCTAACGACCTAACAGGATTAAGACCTAAGCGACTTAGGGAATGTCACGACTTAAGAAAGTCCACGACTTAAAGACGTTACGACATAAAACCGCAGAGCCAAGATTTAAGTGCTGCCTCACTTTTAAACCGTGACCTCTTAACTCGCGAACGAGTTAGGACTTATATCCAGATGAACGAAGAAAAGCTCAGAACCACTTCACTTACCCCACTGCCTGCTGACTCTTAGACCTTGAGTCGAGCGCGACTTACGACTCTAGATGAGTCGTGCATGACTCATGACTTGAGAGAAAAACTACTGCCCAGGATTACACCTATAAATACGCAACCACCTCCAACGTTCAAAGGACTTTTGGCTCATTCTTTTCAAACACCGATACTCTGCTACATTCCAAACTAACTCAACACCCAAAGCTTTCAAGACACGTAGAACGTTATCAACAACTTGAAGAAGAAATCTCATGCATCCGACATGGATTTGAGGACCTTCACTTACATTGAAGTTTGAGCTACTCATTCAAAGTGTTTAGTAGTTCAAAGTGTATTGTACTTGGGAAGAATTGTATCAACTTGTAACGAAATCATCAATAAAGATATTCAGAGTGGACGTAGGCAAAATATTGAGCCGAACCACTATAAAATCATTGTTATTCACTGCTTTTTCTGTGATTTTCTGCTTATAATCTGTTCCCGAATCATCGGGTGGTGCTTTCACAACTACACTTTACACACCGGGGTGTTAGCGTTCAAATTTTAGCATTAACAATGGCCGAAGCCTTAACCTTCAAATCGAAAACCCAGAAAAAAAAATTTAAATTCGAATTTCATCGTTTTCGATCAATCTTTCTGGTCGCAGAACATAGCTTGCCGCGATTTCATTTTGAAATCATTCTCCCCAAATTGAAAACCCTCAATCAAAATATATATATCGTTCATTAACAAATTCCCTAATCGAGCAAAATAAGGAGAGGGTTTTCCATCGAATCGTGAGGCCGTGTAAAAGAGAAGGCAGCACGCAGAGATTCAACGAGGCGTAGAAGGTCGTGGGCCGTGACTTAGTCACGCTGCGTGGGGGAGCGCGCACACGCTCGAGTGGGTGGTGCTGGCATCGCTTTAGCTAGAGTTTCGTAGTCGCGATTTTGGGTTGAGGGCTCGCAGTCGCGATTTTGGGTGAGGAGTTGATAGCATGGTCGCTGGGTGGTTCGAGCGATGGGGTAGCGAGCGAGTTAGGGTTCGAGGCCGTGTGCAGTGGAGTGCCACATGTCGATGAGGTACTTCTCTCTTTGTCTAGTTTGTTTTCTGTAAGTTTGGTTTTGTTAATTTTATAAACAGTAGGGTAAGGTGTTATTTTTCTTAGATTTAATAACCTTTATCTATGAACATGTACAGGAGAAAATAATAATAATAATAATAGAATTCTGTTTAAAATTTATAAATATATATATATATATATATATTGTGACGTACCACCTCTATAACCACGCTAGCCAAGAACACTACGTTGTAGTGCTGTCAACTAGCACGGAGAATAAGGCTGTTGAGGAGCGACCATCCATGTAATTGCTTATCACATGGTGGCTATAAATAATCTTCGGAAACAAACATAGAAATAAGCATAACACAAATCAGTCACAGTCATCCATATCACAAAGGCGGAAGAAGATATGAATACATAATTAACACATGAAAGTTTACATCAGAATAGTGGCCAAAAAGATCCACAATAATACAAAAGAATAGCATCACGTGCTATACAAAAGAATACAACTATGAGTCTATATCTCAAGTGTATACAACAAACACTGCTAATCTAAATAGTTAGCCAAAAGTCAGGGTAGCAAATCCCGGGAGGAAGTCAAGCAGAAGCACCTGTAACATCTCGGTCTGACCCGAGTATTATTTAAGAAAATAATAAACGGATCAGTATAGCTATAAATATCAGATGACATGATATAAAAATAAAAGATATGGCATAAACATAAAATATCCATACTGACATACTACTATAAGTATGCAAATGATGATCAACAGAAGATCAATCAATATCACAAGAATCTTTTCAAAGATCCAAAGAGGGCATCATACCATAAACTTGTACTCATAACAAGTCAATGACATAAATTCCAGAAATCAACACAAGAAATTCAGAAATCACAGAAAAAGGGAAAGAGGCCTATCACATGACGGTCCGAAGGCCATGGGGAGCTACCCCATATGGGTGAGTCGGAATCACCCAGATGAGGTCTAGGCTAACCAAAAAGCATAAAGGTATGTGTGAGTGGAATCACACAAATGGTGTCTAGCCTAACCTCGCAACAAAAAGGTATGTGTGAGTGGAATCACACAAATGGTGTCTAGACTAACCTTGCGGACAAAGAGATATGTGTGAGTCGGAATCACACCAATGAGGTCCAGTCTAACCTTGCAAACAAAGAGACATCGCACAATTGCTAGTCTAAATCATAAAATGATCATCATGATCAACGAGAAGTTTCAATTACACTAAGTTAGTAAATATAAAAGTTTAGTTTCATGTCCCATACCACTAGCTTAACTTAAATATTTACGAACATATTGTAAATCTTCACTAATAAATTGTCACTAGAGGTTCAATCGAACGAGTCCAAGAATAAACCGACGAAGCAAACGCAAGCGTTTCATACCACTTGTTTTACTAAGCCGTTTAATTAGATTTCTCATCCAAGTGAGGTAAAGGTTTGTATATACTAATAGATTGGAAAACGGGTTAAGAAAAGAGCTTTGTCATTAAAAATAGAGTTGAAATCATTTTGTTGAAAGAGTTTTGATATTTACTACTAGTATTGAAACCTTTATATTTTAAAGTGACAAATCACAGAAGCGATTGTAGAAACAATCAATCAAAAAGATCACATTCGAAGATGTGATAAAAATCCAAGGAAATCAGCTCAACAAGTTCTGTTGAATGTTTTTCAGATAAGATCCCCTACGGATGGGGGGGTCTAGGGGGTGGCAACCCCCAAGGTGGGGGTGCGGGGGCAACGCCCCTGCTACAGGGTTCGACCTGCCCGGTCAGGTCGCGGGGGTCCGGGGGCAGCGCCCCGTCCAAAACGGTACGACCTAGTGAAGACCAAAGGGAGGATAGGATCGAGCGACCTAAGGGAGGCGAGCGACTTAAGGGACTCGCGGGTTAGAAGAGGTGAGCGACTTAAGGGACTCGTGGGTTAGAAAAGGTGAGCGACCTAAGGTCTTAACGGCTCGCGACCTAAGGTCACACGACCTAACGGCCTAAGGTCACACAACCTAACGACCTAAGGTGTAACGAGCTAATAGGTAGCGACTTAAGGGATGAAGGCCAAGTTGCATCGTTGAACGACCTAATGAATGAAGGCCGAGCGACCTAGCGACCTATGCGTGCCAACGACCTTATGGTTCATTATACCTAACAGAGACGAGCGACTTAAGGGACTCGCGGCCTAAAATAGACGCGACATAAAAGAGGCGCGACCTAACGTGGGAACGACCCAAAGAGGCACACGACCTAACGACCTAACTAGGTCGAGCGAGTTAAGTGGGGACGAGTTATCTGCCGAGCGACTTAGTGGGCAAACGACCTAAGGTCCAACGATCTAACCCATGCGAGCGACCTAATGGGCAGACAACCTAAGGTCCAACGACCTAACCCATGCGAGCAACTTAAGGTCATACGACCCAAAAGCGAACGACCTAAGGTCACGCGACCTAACGAGGTAGGCAAGGCCGAGCGACCTAAAGGGGCACGACCTAAAGGTCAGCGACCTACGAATTACGACCTTGCGACCTAACTCCGAGGCAGTGCGACCTAAATGCAGAAAATTCACCAAAACGCTAAAAATTGAAGTTTTTTCGCCAATCCAATCCAAACCAAATGCAAATATACATTCAAAAGTGATAGGGAATCATTCCCAACAGTCCAATATAGTTATAGGCTAGAATTGTGAGATAAAAATCTCACCTTTGCACCAAATATCAATGAAAATGAAGTTTTAAGCAAGCAAGAATCAATCCCTCTTCTATCTAAGCATAAGAAGCTTGAATCCAATGTCTTCTTCTTGAATTTGGAGTAGAAAGATGGATTGCAATTGAATTTGAGTTTTGGAATTTTAATTTCCCATTCCCTCCACCATTTTTGAAGAAGCTTGAAGGCTTAGGCAAATAGAAATGAAGTTATGAAGAGGTGGGGTGAAGGTTGGGTCTAATAGGCTAAAAGCCCAACCCAAAGTCTCAAGTGAAAAAGTAGTGAAATTCAACTATCTTCAATCATATCAATGTTTATACTTAAAAATGTTGTAAACAGCATTTCGAACTCAATGGAAGTGGTCTCGAGTCCTAATTTGTCCGTTTGCAAAAGGTAGCTTTTCGGACCAAAATCCGATTAATGATAAAATATTCAAATAAAATATTTAAATATAAAATCGATAATATGCGGGTTGTTACAGACTCCCCTCCTTAAAGAAATCGCGTCCTCGCAATATATAAGATGGAAATAAAAAGTAACAACCATAAAAGCATATTAACACAAAAGAAATTTGAAATAGGAAGTTCGCCTCAAAGAGCAGGAGTAAGCAAGTGAGGATGTGTTCGCTCGATGAATTCTCTGGATTCCCAAGAGCGGTCCTTAGGATTTGAGGACCATTGAATCTTCACAAGCGGAACATCTTTATTTTGAAGTTGTTTGACCTCCGAAGCAATAATTCGAATAGGATGTTGCTCGTAAGTTAAATTCGGCGAAACTTCAATTTCTTCCACAATACCAAGCTCAAGAATAGAATCGGAATCTCGTAGGAATTTCTGTAATTGAGAAACATGAAACACGTCATGCATAGCAGAAAACTGAGCCGGTAATGTAAGGCGATAATCCATAGAACCAATACGTTCAGTGATAGGAAATGGCCTAATATATCGGGGTGCTAACTTTCCCAATCGACTGAAACGTACAACACCTTTCATAGGTGAAACAAGAATAAAAACAGAATCTCCCGCAGAAAATTCTAACTTCCTTCTTCGATTATCGGCATAGGATTTTTGTCTGCTCTGGGCTTCTTTCATCCTATGTCGAATAAGTTCAATCTTCTCTGTGGAATCATGAATAAAGTCTGGACCTAAAACCAGCTTCTCACCAGCCTCAAGCCAACAAGAAGGAGATCGGCATGGCCTTCCATAGAGTGCCTCGAAAGGTGCCATACCAATACTAGATTGGAAGCTATTATTATAGGAAAATTGAACAAGTGAAATATGATCTTCCCAACTTCCACCAAAATCGAGCACACAAGCACGAAGAAGATCTTCAAGAGTTTGATTCACACGCTCGGTTTGTCCATCGGACTGGGGGTGATAAGCGGTGCTAAAATTAAGCTTCGTTCCTAAAGCTTTTTGAAGACTCTTCCAAAATCCACTAGTAAACAATGGATCACGATCGCTAACAATAGAAGTAGGAACTCCATGCAATTTAACAATTTCTTTGATAAAGTGTTTGGCCAAAAGAGGAATGGTTCGATTAGACCGAACGGGAATAAAATGGGCGGATTTAGTAAGTCTATCAACGATCACCCATAAGCTATCATGGCCCGAACGAGAACGGGGAAGGCCATCTATAAAATCCATGGAAATTTGGTCCCACTTCCAAATTAGAATTTCTAAAGGTTGCAATAACCCACCAGGCCTTCGATGTTCGGCCTTGACAAGTTGGCAAGTCATGCAACACTTAACAAAGTTAGCAATATCAGATTTCATTCCCTCCCAATAAAAAAGTCGTTTCATATCAGCGTACATTTTACTACTACCGGGATGAATGGTGAATTTAGAACGATGGGAATCTTCTAAAATATCTTTACGAAGATCACCAATATTTGGTACGATAAGTCTGCCAAATTTTCGAATGCCGCCACGAGAATCAATATCAAAGTCTTTCAAACCTTCAATATCAGTTTTATCCTTAACATTTTGGCCAAGAAGAGCCAATTCAGGATCTAGTCCTTGAGCTTCAAGAATGTGGTCTAAAAGAGAAGGATGAGCCTCGAGGCTACATAAAACAAGTGATGAGCATAAATCGGATAGCGCTCTCGAATCTCACAAGTGGATAAAATCTCGAGATCGTTCCATTCGGATATCATCATAGAAACAACTTCTTGTTGTTTACGGCTAAGAGCATCGGCGACACGATTACCCTTACCGGGG
The DNA here is from genome assembly GCA_030765085.1 of Allium cepa. Classification (NCBI taxonomy): domain Eukaryota; kingdom Viridiplantae; phylum Streptophyta; class Magnoliopsida; order Asparagales; family Amaryllidaceae; genus Allium; species Allium cepa. The sequence goes on along the minus strand of CM060942.1, from coordinate 374,558,261 downwards.
GAATAAAGAATATCAAGATCATAAGGTGCAAGGAACTCAAGCCAACGCTGTTGACGCAAATTAAGTTCCTTTTGAGAAAATAAATATTTCAAAGACTTATGATCTGTGTAAAGGATAAATTTCTCTCCTAATAGATAATGATGCCAAATTCGAAGGGCGAAAACAATAGCCGCGAGTTCTAAATCATGTATGGAATATCTAGTCTCGGCCGGCTTCAATTGTCTAGAAGCATAAGCAATAACACATTCTTTTTGCATAAGAACGGCACCCAACCCAACGTGACTAGCATCAGTATAAACAATAAAATCTTGATTCCCCTCGGGAATAACAAGAATAGGAGCATCGGAAAGGAGTTCTTTCAATTTTTGAAAAGAGGCTTCACATTTGTCCGACCAAATGTATTTAACTCCCTTCTTTGTCAAGCCAGTATAAGGCATGGCAATCTTAGAAAAGTCTTTAATGAAACGACGGTAATAACCTGCCAATCCAAGAAAACTACGAATCTCTGTCACACTCTCCGATCTCTTTCAATCTTGAATCGCATCAATCTTTAAAGGATCCACGGAAATTCCGGATTCGGAAATAATATGACCGAGAAACTTCACACGAGATTGCCAAAAGTGGCATTTAGAAAATTTCGCCTTTAATTGATTACTCCTAAGAGTTTCCAATACAATCCGAAGATGTTTCCCATGTTCCTCCTTGGTTTTTGAATACACAAGAATATCATCAATGAATATGAGAACAAACCGATCGAGGAAATCTTTGAAAACTCGAATCATGAGGTCAACGAAATAAGCCGGAGCATTCGTTAAACCATATGGCATAACAAGCCATTCATAAGATCCGTAACGAGTATGGAACGATGTCAAAGGAATATTATCCTCAGCAATACGAAGTTGATGAAAACCGGTAGCCAAGTCCAACAGTGAAAAGACCCTTGCTCCGGTAAGCTGATCAAACAGATCGTCAATCCGAGGTAAAGGATATTTATTTTTAATAGTCAGATCGTTAAGCTTGCGATAGTCAACGCAAAGCCTAAGCGTACCATCGGATTTCTTCACGAAAATAGCCGAAGCTCCCCAAAGCGAGGAGCTAGAGCGAATAAATTGCTTCGTCTCCAATTCAGATAATTGTTTGCGCATCTCCTCGTTTTCCTTATTAGACATGCGATAAGGAGGACGAGTAATAGGTTGAGCTCCAGGAAGAAGGTTAATTTTGAACTCAATTTCTCGCTTAGGAGGTAGACCTAAAACGGGCTCGAATATGTCGGAAAATTCACGGACAACGTGAATTCGAGAAATGACGTCTTCCTCATCATCATCATCATCGTCTCGAGGATTTAAAGAATATAAAGATGCAGTCAAAGAAGAATCCGAATCTTTAAGAATAATAGAAATCAGATTTAAAGATTGCAGATGTCGGAGATAAATAGTCCGCTCAGGACATAGGATATGAGCTTCATAATTGTTAAGCCAGTCCATACCCAATATCATTCCAAAGCCTAAGTAACGCATAACATGCAAATCGGTTAGGAAAGTAAAATCACATAAAATAATCTCCACATCTTTACAAAGCAAACTAAGAGTTGCGGATCCACCAACATGATTCGCAATTTTTAAAGAAGTCATTAATGCAGTAACACTTAAGGAAAAAGTGTCTACCAGTTCCTTTGATATAAAAGAATGGGATGCACCCGTATCAAAGAGAACTCTAATAGGTTGATCATGAAATAAAATAATACCATCAAGAATGGAGTGAGAAATACCTTGGCCATGAGATGTGTTGCCAGGGGCTTGAGCCACATTCAACTTTCCTTCCTTCTTGCCTTCACGTTTGAGGCATTGATGTATGTAGTGATCCGGGCTCTTACAATAGCGACAAGATTTGGGCTTAGAGCACTTATTCGCAAAATGATCCCCAGATCCACAGTTGAAGCATCTCGCACCACTAGGAGAAGGAGACTTTGCCGCAAGGGTTGCTTGCTTACCCTTTTTATTGGGATAAGGGCCCTTGAATTTACTGGGCCTCTTTTTGTTGTTATTGAAGTTTGGTTTGACACCCACCACTTCAACATCACTTTCCTTTTCAGCCTCTTCGAGACGAAGAGCGATATCAATTGGTTGATCAAATGCGACTTCTAGTTTCAGGAGTAGTGGCTTCTTAAGGTTCTTATTTAATCCATTAACGAACCTCTGGTTCTTCTTCAATGGGGTGTTGATGTATTCAACACCATATTTGGAAAGCGACTCGAAGGCTGCGACGTAATCAGTCACAGAGGATTGACCTTGAACAAGGTCTATAAAACGTCGAGCCTAAGGTCACGCGACCTAACGAGGTAGGCAAGGCCGAGCGACCTAAAGGGGCACGACCTAAAGGTCAGCGACCTACGACTTACGACCTTGCGACCTAACTCCGAGGCAGTGCGACCTAAATGCAGAAAATTCACCAAAACGCTAAAAATTGGAGTTTTTTCGCCAATCCAATCCAAACCAAATGCAAATATACATGCAAAAGCGATAGGGAATCATTCCCATCAGTCCAATATAGTTATAGGCTAGAATTGTGAGATAAAAATCTCACTTTTGCACCAAATATCAATGAAAATGAAGTTTTAAGCAAGCAAGAATCAATCCCTCTTCTATCTAAGCACAAGAAGCTTGAATCCAATGTCTTCTTCTTGAATTTGGAGTAGAAAGATGGATTGCAATTGAATTTGAGTTTTGGAATTTTAATTTCCCATTCCCCCCACCAATTTTGAAGAAGCTTGAAGGCTTAGGCAAATAGAAGTGAAGTTATGAAGAGGAGGGGTGAAGGTTGGGTCTAATAGGCTAAAAGCCCAACCCAAAGTCTCAAGTGAAAAAGTAGTGAAATTCCACTATCTTCAATCATATCAATGTTTATACTTAAAAATGTTGTAAACAGCATTTCGAACTCAATGGAAGTGGTCTCGAGTCCTAATTTTTCCATTTGCAACAAGTAGCTTTTCGGACCAAAATCCGATTAATGATAAAATATTCAAATAAAATATTTAAATATAAAATCGATAAATATGCGGTTGTTACATATATCTACAGCTAAGACAGAAAAGGTATATATATAAGATTTAGGAATGAAGTTTTAATGCTGAAAAGTTTATATAAAATTTGGTTTTGCAATCTTTATAAATATATTGTTATATAAGCGAATAATTTAACAAGGAAGGAAAATGACATTGAATATATACGTTTTCACTCGATCAGTTATTCTTTAAAATAATAACATATGCATTAGGAACATTTATTTGTTAATAAATGTATTTAATTATTTTAATTACTAAAAATAACGTATTAAGGGAAATTTAGTTTTAAATTTAATATTTAGTTAATCCAATCTATTAGATGGACATTAATTGTTCAATTAGTCAGATATTAATAAAATTATATAAATATTTCTTCAAGGTCTATAATCGCGAGAATCAAGTTGGGAATAAAGTGGACAACAACTAGGAAAGGTGAGTTAATCTCACTCAGTTAAATTTAAATTCAAATTTAAATTCAAATGATTAAATTTAAATAATTGTTGAGTGATTGAATTGATTGATGTGCCGTGGTATGGTATATTTTGGGATAGATATTTATATTGTGCTAACATCTGTGGATGCAGGGAAAACAGGTTGGAGGGATCCAACTGGATCCCTCAACATTTATTTAAAATTATTTAATACCCTCTGTTGTGATTATTTGATATTCTATGATGAACTTTATTGAAATATTGAATGCTATGGTTCGATTGAATATAATTGTGTATAATGAATTATCAAAAATATATATAAATTGGATTTTAGAAGGAAAATAAAAGAAGTATTTTTGTAAGAAGATAATTATAGAAAATTTGAATAATTTTAAGAATGAATGAAAAAAAAATAAAGTGGCTTTAAAATTTGAATAAATAAAGCTAGAATATAGAAAGAGAATTTTGAATGACAGGAAGTTAATGAATTTTAAACTGTAGTGTTATTATTTAAGAGAACAAAGCATTTATCTAAAATTTAAGATTTAAATTATTGAAAGGAATAAAGAAGAATTGGGAAAGACCTGAATTTATATATTTCAGGTAAGAGATTTAAAATCAAATGGAACATAATAACAATAATAATAAGTCTATAATTAATGAATTTTGAAATGAATTGTGTAAGTAATGAAATTTATTTCAGATAGAGTAAATTGGAAATCAATTTGGGAAATTGATTTAAGTGATTGAGATTGGAAATTTCTCTTTGAATATCCAAGTACGTTTCAAATTAAAATTCTAAATTAAAAGTTTAAAATTGTTTAAAGAGGTATGTTTTGACAAATTCATTATTTATAAATTTGTAAATTCTAAAGTAAGTATTTCTTTTAGTCTATTATAGCAGTAATTGTTTTAAAGAGAAATTTGGTATTTTGTTTTAAAAGTGAAAATCTAGTTTTATATTTTATCAAGAAAACCTTATTTTCAAAACATTCATATAGAATGTATTTTTAACAAATTATTGAAGTAGTTTTAACTTAAATGTTTTAAAGTATATATCTCAAAGTAAAGCATTTTAAATTATTTTAATAATCTAGTCTTGTGCTTGGTGATTTCAGAGGAGATAGAAAATATTTGAAAAAGTTTATTCTGAAAGAAAGATGGTTTTAAAATTGTTTTCAAGGGTTGAAAATATAAATATATCTTGAGAAGATATTTTTGGGACTAAGAAATAATTTGAAAAAAATTATTGGTTGATGTTTTTTTGTGAATATTAATTGATAGATAAATAACCGACTATCAATATTGGCCAAATGCGTTGATCGTTTCGAAGAGACCGGGATCGAGATTTATTTCTCGAAAACCACTTCGATCCGGTTTGTACGTTTCGTGTAAACGATTTTGGATTCGAAGATGGAGAAGTGAAGTGCAAGGGCTAGTCGCTAATAATCCTGAGGATATTTCTAAAATGGATGTAGTAGGAATAGTGCCTTCGATTCCGTTCGAACTCGGGACGGACTTGTATGGATGAATGCTTGCGAAACATCGTCAGGTGGACGATGGGCATTCAAAGAGATATGTTCTATAAAGGTAACTCTTAGCCTCAAGCCTCGTCAAATGGGAATGACTGAAAATCAGGGTTATGCAGCAAGGCTAGGTGGGTAGCGCCCAAGCAGGGTGAGGTCATTCCAGTCTAGATGTCCCTTTTTATTTCGGCTTAGTGGGTGGTTGCTGATCCCAACCGTAGGGTTATCTCACTCAGGATTATCCAGTAAGGGGTAGTCCCAGCCTTGTGTTGTAGGGGAGCGGGCGTACTCCTCGGTATGGTGATCTAGGCCCCGTACTGTGACAGGTGGTACCCCAGTGTCTAGTCATTAGTTGGAAATCCATTCTCCCTACGAGCCTTGTATGATTTTTGTTTGTATTACCCACTCTGTGGCTAGTAGCTGGAATTTAATCGTGTAACAATTTTGGCTATTTTATAAGTATTTGTATATAGACCCTATTATAATATCAGAGGATTTCTATAAAAATTGTTTTAGCTATCGTAAGGTAAAAAACCGACATGTTTATTTGTGGCATGGCCTTACGAGATGCTTTTGTTTTCAAAGGATTTTGAAACTTTAATAATCAATTGGTTGTGATTTTCTCACGTTGGTATTCCAGACTGACTCGGGTGTTATTTAACTGTAATGCTCGGGTCAGACCGAGTATTATAGAATACAGGATGTGATGCTGTGGAGCTCAGGAGACAAGCTGGATGACGATACGTACATTCGTACTCGTTTATATATATTCCGTTGTGTTGAGTTGTTGAGTATCCATTGGTATGTTATTGATATTGATGTTGAGCTGTGATTGATGTACTCTGATGATGTAATATATATAAACTGGTATATTTGATTTGAGTAAAGATCATTTATTTTCTATTTTATTTTATTTCGCTGTGATGGTTAGATTCTGTTGTTGTTTTTATATTTTCTTCTTCTACCTCTTCTTCTTTAACCCAAATAGTTTGTATTTCTATGCAACTTGAGTTGATTGTTGTAGAATAGTGTTGACTCAAGGGGTACGGATTTGCCGGTTGTTACAAACACCAGGCTCAAGAATAAAATTGGAATCTCCAAGGCATTTTCGTAGTTGAGAAACGTGGAATACGTCATGAATAACAGAAAATTGAGCTGGTAATAAAAGATGATAAGCCACAGAACCAACGCGTTCGGTGATGGGAGATGGACCAAAATATCGAGGTGCTAATTTTCCCGATCGGGTGAAACGCACAACACCTTTCATAGGCGAAACATGAATAAACATCAAATCTCCCATAGAATATTCCAAATTCCTTCTTGGGTTATCGTCATAGGTTTTTTTTCTACTTTGAGCTTCTTTCATCCTATGACGAATAAGGTCAATCTTTTCTATGGGATCACGAGCAAAATCTAGACCAAAAACCAGCTTCTCATCGACTTCAAGCCAACATGAAGGAGATCGGCATGGCCTTTTATAAAGTGCCTCAAAAGGTGCCAACCAATACTTGCTTGGAAGGTATTAATTTAAGAAAAATCAACAACAGAAATATGATATTACCAACTTCCACTAAAATCAAGAACACATGCACGAAGAAGATCTTCAAGAGTTTGATTCATATGCTCTATTTGTCCATCGAATTGACGACGATAGGCGGTGCTAAAAGAGAAGGATGAGCATCAAGGCAACAAAAAATTAGAGATGAACATGAATCGATTCACGATCTCGAATCCCATAAGTGGGCAAAGTCTCGAGATCATTCCATTCAGATATCGTCATGGAAACGACTGCTTGTTGCTTAAGACTAATGTCATCGGCAACACATTTCTCTTTCTGGGTGTATAGAGAATATAAATATCATAAGATGCAAGGAATTCGAGCCAATGTTGTTGACTCAAATTAAGTTCCTTTTTGAGAGAACAAATACTTCAAATATTTATGATCGGTGTAGAGAGCAAATTTCTCTCCCAAAAGATGATAATGCCAAATTCTAAGGGCGAAAACAATGGCTGCGAGCTCTAGATCATGATGGAATATCTAGTCTCGACATGCTTTAATTTTCTAGAAGCATAAGCAATAACGCATTCCCTTTTTGCATGAGAATGACTCCCAAACAAATACCATTTGCATCGGGACAAATAGCGAAGTCTTGGTTCCCTTTGGGAATCACAAGAATATGAGCATCGGAAAGGAGTTCTTTTAATTTTTCAAAAGCAACTTCTATGCTAAATCATTTTTTTAAAGATCCACTTTCCCGAAAAGCTAAGCCATTCAAAATTATAATTAACTTTACATAGTCATCTTTTTAGAAAAATTTGCTTCTTACAAGTCAATTTACCGCGTCCGACTGTCTCATCATAGCGTTTAGGACACTCCTATCGATAACGTTGATCGGGTACATCGACCAGAATTCTCAAAGCACTCAATGGGCAATACAACAAAAATTCATCTTCTATATGATAAACATTGTCTCTTAAAAATTTTACGAATATTCTTTGCTCGTTTTAAGAACAAAATTCAATTATACTTATAAATATCTTAGTATAAAGATTTGAAAATTTTAAATTGCAGTTTTCACCCATAATCAATGAATAGAAGAATGGACTTATCGAGATATTCGTAGAATACTCGATTCATAAGATGGATGAAATAAGCTGATGGGTTCGTCAAACCGAATGACGTCATGAGTCACTCATAAGAATCATAACTAGCATGGAATGCGGTAAGGGGAACGCTACCCTCTGCAACTCATAGCTGATGAAAACTAGTGGCAAGGTCGAGCTGAAAAGACCTTAGCACCACTCAATAGATTGCTTAGATGATAATCCTAAGACAAACTCAAAGATACCGGGAAATTCACTAACTACTTGAATGAGGGAAGTAACATTATCCTTATCATGTGGGTTTAAGGAATAAAATGATGCCACCGAATTGGAATCGAAATCATTAAGAAAAATAAAAACCTGCTTAATAGATTAAGAATGTCGAAGATGGATAGTCCTATCGGTACATAGGATATGGGCTTCATAATGATTAAGCCAATCCTTTCCCGAAAATCAATTCCGAAACCTAAGTAGCACATAACATGCAAATCAGATCGAAAAGCATGCTTACATAAAATAATCTCGACATCTTTACAAAGTAAACTGAGTGTTGCAGATCCACCAATCGAATTCGCAATTCTTAGTGAAGTCATTAAGCTCACACCATTTGAAGACAAAGTATCAACATTTTTCTTTGATATAAAAGAGTGAGATGCACCCGTATCAAAAAGAACACAGATAAGATAATCACGAAACAAATTAATGCCATCAAGGACTGAATGAGAAATACCTTAACCAAGACAAGTGTTACTAGGAGCTTGCACAACATTCAGCTCTTCCTCTTTCCTACTTGAAGTATGAGATATGCAGATATAAGATGATCAGAACTTTTGCAATAACGACAAAAAGGGGTTTCGGACACCTATTTGCATAGTTGTCCGTAAAACCACAATTGTAGCACTATCCACGACTAGAGATCGGAGTCTTTGCTACCGAAGTTGCTTGCTTCCCTTTCTTCTTAGGATTAGGGCCTTTGAACTTAATAGGCCTCTTCTTGTTAATGGTGAAGTTCTGTTTGGCAACCACAACGTCAACATCACTTTCTTTATCGGCCTATTCAAGTCGAAGAGCGATATTAGTAAGCTGATCAAAAGAATTTTCTAGTTTTAGAAGTAAAGCCTTTTTGAGGTTCTTATTCAACCTATAGACAAACCTCTGATTTTCTTTAATGGGGTATTAATATACTCGACCTTATATTTGGAGAGAGATTCAAAAGATGCGACGTAGTCCATCATAGAAGATTCACCTTGAACAACGTCAATAAAGCGTCGAGCTAAAGTTACTTTTTCAGCTTCCGGCACAAACCTCAACTCGAACCTTTCTCAGAATTGCTCCCAAGTAAGATCCGCTTCAACAATTTTCGAAATCAAAAGCTCATACCAATCTAATGCTCTCTCCTGGAGCATGCTAGAAGCTACTTGGACTCGATGTAGATCCATAAGATTTATGCGAGAAAAGATGCGATCGCATGTTCTAAGCCAAGCTTGAATTTCTATAACGCTGTCGAAACCCCTAAATGTCCTTCCACCAAAATTGGTATAATCCCTACACAAGCGTGCAAAGCCAGATTTAGGGTGGGTAGGCTCAGGATTGGGTCTGATAGCTTGGGCATTCTTTACGAGATCCAAAAGTTGTTGGGCAGACATGAATACTCCATCCTGAGGAGTAGCAATGGATTGACCGGCGTTGGGACGGCTAGGTCTAACCATTTCTCTTCTTTCAGAAAGAAAGAAAGGAGAGGAAAAAGGTAATTCTCAGAATGAATATCAAACAAACTTGATTGATAAAACATGGCATCATAAAGAATATAGGATAGAACGGATCCTAAGCCACAAATTAAATCCTAAGGCATGATTCCTAAGAGAGATTTAGGGCAATGATCCTTGCTAGATTATTCTACATTGTTCTAAAGTGCGGCTCTGATACCATGCTATGATGCCCCACCTCTATACTCATATAGCCAAGGATACTAGGAGGTAATGCCATCAACTAGCACGAAGAATAAGGTTGTTGAGAAGCGACCATCTGTGTAATTGCTTTATACGGGCACCAATATGTCAGATAGTATAACATGCATTTCATTTCAAGAGGAAATATAACACATCAATTACAAACTCAAAAGTACTACACAGTGGCTATGTGATCTTCGGAAACAAATATAAAATAAGAATAACGTAAATAAGTCACAGATATTCATATCACTATGATAAAAACAGATATGAATATAACACATCAAAGTGTACATCAAAGTAGTGGTCATAAAAGATCCACTACACCACAAAAGAATAGGTACAAGTGGTAGACAAAAGAATATGTACACATCAAAGAGTCTCTATCTCGAATGAATAAAAGAAAAAACTACTAAGCTAAAGTAGTTTGCCAAAACTCAGAAGATAGTCCCAGCTGAGAAGTCTTGTGGAAGCACCTATAACACATCGGTCTAACCCAAGTATTATTTAAGAAGAAAAATAAAATACGGATCTGTCTAGCTGTAAATATCGTATAAAATGAGATAGGATAAGAGATATAACAGAAATATATGATGACAATGAAAATCATAGAATATCTCAGATCTTCTCAAACACCAAAAAGAATGTCATATTCTTTAGCTTATTCACTAAACCTCAAATATTGGCAAAACATATCAATGCCAATTCGCAATAAATGGTGAAACACAATTTCCAGAAATCAGTAATTAGAAATCCAAAAAACAAAAGGGGAGGCCTATCAAAAATGGGAGCATGAAAACTCACCAACACATGTATCACAAATGGGACGCTATCATATGGTCACTAACCATCGAGCCGGTGCAACGACGTAGTACAACGGTACGCCAGAGAAACCTGAATCTCAAATAATTCGGAACAACGACGTACTACAACATTACGTCCAATGAACCTGATAAGATGAAACAACGACGTAGTACAAAGGTACGTCTAATGAACCGGACTTCATTAAACCCATAGGTAGCTAGCCTATAAAAATGAGATGAAGCTCAACAGAACAGGTTACAGTCCCCCACGTGGACAAAGAGGCATTGCTTATCGCTAGTCTAAATAATAAAATGATCATCATTGATCAATAAGAAGCGTGAATTACACTAAGCTAGTAAATAAATGAGTTTAGCTTCATGTCCAATAACCACTAGCTTAACTTAAATATTTGCAAAAAATTGTAGATTTCGACTCGAAAATTGTCACAAGATTTCATCGAACAAGTCTAAGAATTAACCGACAAAGTAAAGCAAGCGTTTTATACCACTTTTTTTGCTAAGTCGTTTAATTAGATATCTCATACGAATGAGGTAAAGGTTTTTATATACTAATAGATAAAAAACGGTTTTAAAAACGAGCTTTGTATTAAAAATAACGTTGAAATCATTTTTGTGGAAGAGTTTGAATATTTACTACTAGTATAGAAACCTTTGTATTTTAAAGTGACAAATCACAGAAATGATTGTAAAAACAACAAATCACCAAAAATTCACATTCGGTGACGTGAATTAAAACCACGAAAATCGATATCAAATCCATCAAATGGACACTCCAAAAAATCCATAAAAGTAGTCATCAAAGTTTATAAAAGTGATAACTACTAATCGGATCAACCAAAAATCGATATAAATGGAAACCCATATAAAACAGGCAAATTGGCTGAATTTAACAGCTATAGACATTTGATGGTTATCCCAGACGTCTGAGCTGAAAGACTAGAATTCTCTTCCAAATCGCCTGGACGTTTGGGAAACAACTCAGACGTCTAAGCTGTAAGTATGGAATTTTTATTCCATAGCTTCAGACGTTTGGGCATAATACTAGACATTTTAGCTGAAGCTCAGGGCAAGATTTAGCTTAGGTCATTGATGTCCAAATCATATTGGAAGTGATCGAATGAGCGACGATGGCTAAGGATTCATGCCAAGTGATGACCCATCCCTATGGACTCATCAATACACTCCGAGCAACATGTCCAAACATCCATATAAGGATTTTCATAGATTTTGACTTCAACATACCAAAAATTGGAAAATTCACCAAACCAATTCAATTAAAAAGCAAATGGACATGAAAAAGATGTTAGGAATTCATACCTAACAACCATTAAAGGTATAGACATAGATGTGAGTTCAAGAACTCATCTTTAAACCCAAAAACAATGATTGAGAAGCTCAAACACAAAGGAAAGATCAACAACTCTTCAACTTCAACTCTAAAAGCTCCAATCTAATATCATAAGAAAATATTTACTAAGTTAGGTTATAGGAAATTTCTGAAAATTGGAGAGGAATTGAGATGGAGAAAATTAAGAGGATGCTTACCTAAGCTTCTCCTTGATTTTGGACTTGAATTTTAATTTCCTAATATAACTAGGGTTTTTAATTTTCCATCTTTTCACCCATTTCCTTTTAGCTTGAGAGTGTTAGGAAATTAGAAATGAAATGAGTGAAGATGAGTGGAGTTAGGGTAATTGACAGAGGAGTTGGGTTCCTTGTTAGGTTAGTAGGTGGAAACCCAAAGACCCAAATGAAAATATCAAAAGTCTAATCAACTTCAAACATATCGATGTTTATACTCAAAAAGGTTGTAAACGCCATTTTAAACTCAATGATAGTAGTCTCGAGTCCTAAATTGACTGTTTACAAAAAGTAGCATTTCAGATTTTAATCCGGTTAACGATGCTATATTTAAATATATAATTGTAAAATATGTGGGTTGTTACAAAATCAATTTAAGGAACTCGATAAAATAAATTGATTTGAAAAGCTATCTTCTGCATATGACCGAATTAGGCCACAAGACCAGTCCTATTGTGTTCGAAATGGTGGAGAAACATTATAAATGTCAAGTGAATGAGTCATTTGGAGTTCATAATTTCGTGGCTATTGGTTAGATATTTTCTAATATAATTTTTTTAACTCGTTCAAACCTACAGTCCTTATCTTATCCATTTATTTCGAATCTCCCTTTTCAAAAATAAAAATGAAGAACATATCTAATGAAAAATTGCAGATCCAATAAGAAAAAAAACTTCAAACTCACATTTTGCAAAACCATTGCCGCTAGTGGTTATTCACCATCATCCAATGACCAACATTTTCCGGAGCCACTAAAGGCCATATCGGCTCTCATCATCAACTAATAGAACGTCAACAACGACAAGGCGAAGGCAATGAATGGCTGTAATGGAGTCCGGTGTAGTGTGGAGGCTGGATTTCCCATCCAACCATCCTTAGTTCAAGGGTAGATTCAGGAGAATGGAGGTGCGTCTAGGAGTGAGACCGGTAAGGAGCATGCACGGGTGTGAACGGCTATGAATGGCAGCTGTGCATCATGCTCAGATGAACGGAGGCGCTGACAGGGAGGGGGAAGGGCAGATCATGAAAATTGGGAAGAAGAGTTCGACGCTAATGACGTGATTATCACCTAATTAAGGTTTAATTAACAATTATTATTTTAATTAAACTATCTCAATGTTAAATTCTAATCTTTTCTCTATGAGGCCCATTTCGAACGAAACGAGTTGCAATGCTTTTGTATCGATATCGTCTACAACATGGAGTGGATTTGGAATTTATTTGAAGCTGAAATAGTTTTAGTTCAAATAAAAAGTGAGTATGTTAAATTCTCACAATTGAATAATTTAATTTTTATGTTAGTTAAATTATATTGTGTAGTGATCTAAATTCATTGATAATTCTTTGATAAATTTAATTGGCATTTAAATTGACATCTGAAATAATTGACAGAAGTTGAATTGACAGTTAAATTTAATTAGAATTCAACTATTAATAAAATCCTCGATTATTGAAAATAGGTTAATTGTTGTGATTTATTGACTGTTTGGATGTTGATTTTGATAGATGCAATTGATTCATATTTTGGATGATTTGGATGTTTATTTATTTTTGATATATCATGCTATCATCCTGTATATTATTTACAGTATATAATACTGTATATTGAATTATTTCGAATAAATTAAGAAACATGTTGAAATGGTATATACCTATGGCATTTATTTTGGATTGAAATGATATATATCTAAATTGAAATAGTTGATTCACTTGGCCATAGGATAGAAAATTATATACGGATATTGGATTGGTTAAATTAAAAGATTTTAAAATTTTGTTTTGATTTTTTTTTTAAATGATTTGATTTTAAGAAATAAAAAATGGAATTTATGGAAATTGTATTATTTTCAAACTTGACCTCGGAATGTTAGAATTTGAAATTGATAACAGGAATTGTTTAAATAATCAAAGTTGAGATTTTAAAATTATGATCAAAATATGATTTGAATTTCAGAAGTTGATTGTTTTAAAGGATTGGACATTTATTCGAACTTTGAATATTGCTAAGTAAAGGTAATATTAAATGAGATTTCAAAATTGAGTTCGAAATTAAATTATATTTGTAGATTTGGTTTTTAAATTAGATATTGAAGGAAAATTTGACTTAAGTGTTTTGAATCGGTATTTTGGAATCAAACTCAGAATTGATATAAATCAGAAGGATTTAAATTTGGAATTTAAATTGATTTGGAATTGGAGTTGAAATCAATTTGGAATTGGAATTGAAATAAATTTTGGAATCAAAGTGAAATTCAACTTGAAATCGAATTTGAATCGATTAAATCGAAATGGAAATTGGAACTGATTTGAATTGGAAAATTTGGAAAGTGAACAGGTTTGACTTTGATACTATTTTTAAATGAATTATTTTAGTTTAAAAGGTTTAAAATCTATATTCTTTAAATATTCAAAGTATTTGATTTTTCCATACTATTTTACTATATAAACCATTTTTATTACTCAAACTATTTTCTATTAAACTAGTTTAGCTACTTTATTATTTTAAAACTATTTAAACTATTGTAAAAACCCGCATATTTTACGACTAAATATATAAATATTTTATTATATATAGCATCATTAGTTAGAGTAAATTCTGAAGTGTGACTTTGTAACGACTCGGAATTTTGGTCCTTAGATTTTGAACATTTAATTCATTTTAAATGTTGAATATGGATTATAATTTGATTTTGAAATAAAAAGATTTTAGTTAAATTTATAAAATTAGTTAAAATTCCAAATATGGCAATTGAATTGGATTTAGATAATAATAATTAAATATTTGGGATTAGGATAATTTGTGAATCTTGACGTAAATATATATGAAAATGGTTTCTAAGATTATTTAAAATCTAGTTTGATTTGAATATTAATGTTGGACTTTTGGACGGAACCAAAAATCGATAAGCTAAATTTGAAATTTTTTATATTAATTTAATTATGGAATTTAATATAATAATGAAAATAATTAGATTTTGATTCAAAACAAATTAGAATGATTTCTAATGTGATTACAAATTCTATATGATTTATAATTAAGATAGTAAAATTTTAAAAGTGAAATTTTAAGTGATTTCGACGATTTTGAAAATCGTTCGGATTAATCGACGAGTTAAAATAGCCTCCCGGGGCACGATCTCGGAACTCGACGAAACCAGTTCCATTGGATCCGTAATAGTTAATTATTGTTGGATTTCAAATTTAGTAGCATTTGGAGGCACCGTTTGTTTGTATAGGCAAGAAAAGCGTTGAAATTAAATAGATAATTTAATATTTTAAAATCGATTTAAAAAGCTAACTTCCACATACGATCAAACTAGCTTCCGAAACACGTTCCATTATGTTCGGAAGGCAGGTAAAATCTTATAATTGCTAGCGACATGTGTCATTTGGAGTTCGTTTGTAATTTTTTGTTAAAAGTTGAATTTAATATTAAATTAATATGTATGTACGTTTATATATACGTATTTGGGCGAGAAACCCTAGTTTTCACCGGCTGCTACTTCTCTTATTTCAATGGCCGAAAACGTTGAGATCCTCTTCTTCATTTTTCTTCAAATCCATTAAGTTTTTGCAAAAATTTCCAACTAGAGAAACGAAGAGGACCTCGAGATCTACGATGTGGACGGTGGAGATCGCGTTACGAGCATCGACGAAGGAGTTATTGAAGTCGATAGGTCGCGCGTTCGTACACAGTTTTCGAGGCATAGGACGCATCGAGTTTAGAGATTTTTTGGCCCTGGGAAGATTGCGTCACGATCTTCGAGGTGTTGGTCTCCAATTGACTTATCGGCAAGCAACGTGGGAGCGGCGATTAGGGTTTTGGAGGCGGCGTTGGTTTGTATCGGCTTGGGAACAATCGTAGATGGGAGGAAAGAAGATGGAACATGCGGCCTTGATTTCTTTTTCTGATGTATGGCTAAGATGTAAGGTTCTGGTGAAAATAAAAAAAAGAAATAGTTTTAAAAAATATATTCAAACTTTAAACTAGCATATCTCTTGCATGCATGTTTAGAATTCAATGAAACAAGATGCGTCGGAATCGCCGCGACGCGATCTACGTGCTGTAGCAGGTCCGAAGATACTTGGGGCAAGTGGAAATTTTGGATTAACTCGAATGGTTCAATTTAATTTAAAATTTAAAACGCTCCTCGAAATTCAAGGTGAGTTAATGTCACTCACATCTGGAATGCTAGCTAGCTTTAAATGGCTAATATTTAAATGGTTGATTGGTTGATTTGTTGTATATGATAATTATTATCAGATTTGATCGATATTTATTGTCGTGCTAACATCTGTTGATGCAAGGAAACAAGTTGGAGGGATCCATCGGGATTCTTCAAAATGAGAAATTATTTCATAATTGATGATGCATAATGTACCGTGGTAGATTAATTTGGAATTTGATTGTTCTGTGTTACGATTGGATAAAAAATTCCGGGATTTCAAAATATAAATAAAATAAATTAGGATTAAAGGGAAATGAAAAGGAATTTTTAAGGAATGAATTTAAGGAAATTAAATTCAGGAAATTAGTTTGGAATTTGAAATGTTTTGAAACTATGATTGGAATGGAAATGAGAAACGGAAATTTATAAACTGGGTTTATAAATAAAATGGAATATTTATCGGTGGATAAATTTTTGAAAGATAGGTTTCTCTTGGAAATTCTATAAAAAGGTATAAATTATTTTAAAAATAAGGATGAAATTATTTTTAAAAGCCGGAAGGTGTATTTTCCCTGGGATGTTATGTATGTTTCAAAGAAAAGCTTTCAAAATATAAACTAGAAGTTTAAAGATGTTTTTGGATATTTTGGAAAAAGTATTATTTTCAATTATTTTAAGTATAAAGAAAATATTTATTTAATTATGGTATTCAATTAATTTAAAGGTGAAGTGGTATAAAGTTTCAAAGGGAATTTTTAATATAAAATTTGATTTCATAACTTTATTTTAAAAGGTAATTTTGGCTTAAGTTACTTAGAAACTCCTCTATATTTCGTTATGTATTATTTCCATTTGTGTAATTTCTAGTAGCTTTATTTAAATATTTTAAACATATATTTTGAACGTGATTTCTAGGAAATGGGGAATGTGTTTAAAATAAAAGGGAGTTTTATTTTTAAAGCGAGGGAAGAAATTTACGGGATTTTAACGTAAATTTGAATTGAGATAAATCTAGCAGGATTTATAAAAAGGTTCTTTGGTTTATTCTGAAATGGAAGTGTAGTTCCCTGAAAAGCCTAGTACGTTTCAAAGCAGATTTTTAAGTAAAAAATTAAAAAGTTTAAATTTATTTTTAAAGGAATGTTTTAAGAAATTATTATCTAAGTTGTAAAAAATTTTAAAAGTAAATATTTAATAAATTAGTTATAGAAGTAATTTTTTTAAAGGGTTAATTTGTATTATGTTTTGAAAAGAATATTATTAATATTTATATTTTATAAAATGGATTTATTTTAAAGATAGTTTGGTTGAAGTTTTATTTGAAACTAGTGCAGAATATTGTAACTCCTCTTTTAACATTAGTTTGAACTTAACCTTTATTTTAAAATTAGCTTACATTTTATAAAGCAGTTGGCTTTAAATATTTTTAAAATATATTTTGAATAAAATGTTTAAGTAGTTAATGTAAATATTTTATGGTATATTTTAGAATAAAGTGATTTAATTGTTTTAAAAATCTAAATGTTTGGACTTGATTGTTTTCAGTGGAAATGAATATTGGGTAAATTTATTCCATGACAGAGTGTAAATTGAAACTGTTTTCAAAAGGGTTGAAAATGAAAATATATCTTGCGAAGATATTTTGAGGTTAATAAATAATTTGGGTGAAATTATTTATTGTTTGACGGATGTTGTGGATGTTAATTGATAGTTAAATAACCGATTATCAATATTGGCCAATGCGTTGATCGTTCCGAAGAGATCGGGATCGGGATTAATTTCTCGAAAACCACTTCGATCCGGTTTGTATGTTTTCGTGGGAAAAACAAGGTTTGGAGTCGAAGATGGAGCAATGAAGTGCAAGGGATAGTCGCTACTAATCCTAAGGGTGATTCCAAAATGGATGTAGTAGGAGTAGTGCCTTCGGTTCCGTTCGAACCCGGGACGGACTTGTATGGATGAATACTTTTGGAACATCGTCAGGTAGACGATTGGCATTCTAAGTGATATGTTCTAAAACGGTAACGCTTAGCCTCGAGCCTCATCAACCGGGGATGATTGAAAATCAGGGGTTATGCAGCAAGGCTATGTGGGTCGCACCCATTAGGGTAAGGTCATCCCTGTCTAGATGTCCCTTTTTTTTTATTCGGCTTAGTGGGCGGTTGCTGATCCCAACCACGGGGTAATCTTACACCGGATTATCCAGTAAGGTGTAGTCCCGGTCTTGTGTTGCAGGGGATCGGAAGGGATCCTCGGTACAGTGATCTAGGCTATGTACTTTGACATGTGGTACCCCAATGCCTAGTCATTCGTTGGAAATCCATTTTCCCTACGTGCCTTATACAGTTTTTGTTTGTATAACCCAGTTTGTGGCTAGTATGATGGAATTTAATCATGTAACAATTTCAGCTATTTGTATAAGTATTTGTATATAGACACTATTCTAATATCAAAGGATTTTGATAAATAGAGTTTTGGCTATCGAAAGGTAAGAACCCGACATGTTTATTTGTGGCATGGTCTTACGAGATGCTTTTGATGTCAAAGGATTTTGGAACTTTAATTATCAATTTGGCTGTATTTCTCTCACGCTGATATTCCAGACTGACTCGGGTGTTATTTTATTATAATGCTCGGGTCAGACCGAGTATTATAGATTACAGGAAAGGATGTCGTGGAGCTCAGAAGAGGAGCTGAAGTTCGAGACGTATTACCGTATTTGTTTATATCCGCTGTTGTGATTGTCTGAAATTGTCAGGCTGGTAATTGTTGTTTGTTTGTGATACTCTAATGATGTATATAAAATAGATATGTTGTCATTTTGTGTAAAGACCTCTTATTAACTATTATATTTTGTTCCGCTGTGATTGTGAGATTCTGTTATTGTTTAGTTCCTTCTTTCTTCTATCTTCTTTCTGTTCCCTCAACTATCTGTCTTTTCCGACACTCGATCGTCGGCATATTATATTGTGGCATATTTTGTGTCGATTTTCGAGGGTCGAGAAGGGCAGGATTCGACAGTGGTATCAGAGCTTAGGTTAGCGGTAACCTAGGCTTTGATGGGGGTTACTCATTAGAAATAGAGTCCATAGTACTCTAGAATGAGTTTGAGTGTAATAATATGAGAGAGTACTTGTTAGTGAATATAAAAACTATTTCTATACTGTATTGACTTATCCGTTGAGTGTTTATAAATTCTAGTCGGTACGGGAAGTACAACCGTATCGATAGGGGTTTCTAAACTCTTAAACAAGATAAACCAACATAGTATTGTTTTTAAAGCGGGTAAATGAAATAATTTTACCAAAAATTATATTTTGATATTAAAGTAATAATTTTCTGAAATTACTATATATTTGGATGTTTGGTTGTTAATATTATAATCAAATATAAGAATCTAAAATTTGAAATGGTTATAACCAAAAAGGATTCTATAAGTATGATTTATCCAAAAGAAGAATGACTAAAATTTGATTTAGACTAGAATTTAAATCCCGGAAATTTTGAAAAGCATTTAAAGTGTATTTAAACAAAGGTTTGGAAATCTGGGAAATGGTGGACATGTTTTCCAAAAATTTAAAGGAAATAATGGAGTATTATTTTGGGAAATATTTTTGAATGGAAATTGTTTTGAAAGGAATTCGTGGAAGTAAGGAAGAACTGAACTCGCTTCAGCCGTTGGAAAATAATCCTGATGATGATGGCCACATCATCAGTATTCATTTTCGAGTTTCTAAAGTGATGGATTGCTATCGTGGAGATTGGTTACGATATTTGTTTGGACTTGTTGGGTGTACAAGTTGTTTTAGAAAGTTCAAAAGGGGAAATTTGTTTTGGTAAAAAAGAACATGTTATTTTGGAAATCCGGAAGTTTGATTTGATATACCAGGTGTGTATGAGTTATTCATGATTTCAAAATGGTTTGAAATAAAACCGAGTAATTGAATTATGGGAATTCTATTCAAAACTGTTAATGTGAAAAGTTAAGATAAATCAACTATTGAACTTATTACGTGAAAATGATTTAAATAAAAAGGGAAAATAAAATTACTATCCTGGACTTAAAATTTAACTTAAGATAAGTTAAATAAAATTTAAATTGAAATCGAATTAAATTGGATATAAAGTTGAATTATAAAATGATTATATAATTGTGGGTTACAATTGTGTAATGAAAATTTATACCCTTAAGCTATTAAGTGATATATATAATTTGGAATTGTGATTATAAGGTGAAAATGCCTCAAATGAGCAATATAAGCTTTTAAATAAGTAAGTTGGTGAACATATGAATAGAGAAATGAATTGCAAAACCTAAATAGAAATGGTTGAATGTTGTAGTAAAAAGGATAGAAAATTCTAAACTTAATCCTAAATGGAAGGAGAGTTGTAATAAGGTAAAGAAAAATAAAATGTGAATGGACTTAGGTTAGCAAATAAGTTTGAACTTATATATAGAGAAATAGAATTTAGTTGAATTTGAATTGAATTAAAATCAAAACTCAATTGTGTTATAAATAATCTTGAATAGAATTAAATTCTTATTTAAAATAGCAAAGGAAATGTTATGAATTTAAGTTGGCTAAATAAAATTTAGTTGAACTTGAATTAAATTGGTAAAGGATTAAATGAAAAGAAAATTTAATTTAGTTGAAATGATATTGAATGAAGAAAATTCTCACTCAACTAAATCCAAAAGAATTGTTGAGGATGAATTTAGTGTAGGCTAAATTAAATGAATTTGTATTGGAACGAATAAAATTTTGGTAGCTTGTAAAATTTGAAAAGTAAAATAAAACCCAGTTCTGGTTTGGGATAATTGGAATGGTCATATTATTAATAAATTCAGAAATGAATTGAGATGGTGAATAAAGAAAATTTAAAATGGATTGTGTAAATAAACAAATGGAATTAAAATTTGTAATGGATGGGAATTTGATTGAATGGGAATCAAACTAAAATGAAATAAAATTGATTGGATGAAAGGAATGGGATGTAATAGAATTGAGACAACTTAAGAAAATTTTGAAATGGTTGTTGCCGAGCTTATGTAATGGACTTGAATGAACGTGTGTGGATAATGAAATTGAATGAGAATAGGGATTTGATTTAATAATTGTGATGAAGTAAAAAATGTTTGGGTTATGAATACTTCCGAATGAAATAAAATTGATATGGATTGAGATGGAATTAATTTTAAATGGTTATAAGCTTAAGTGATGGTTACTTGCATGGATAACTTTAAAATTTGCATGGAAATTGGTTGTTTGTTGTAAATGGAATTGAATTGATTTAAAGAAGAAAATTAAGCTCGTTATTGAATCAATTGGATTAAGTGGAATCTAATTAAGTGGTTTTGTATATAAATGTAAGCGAATCATAAAAGAAATGCAATTATATAAAATTTAAAATAAAAATTTGATTGTGAATCAATTTGGAATTGAATTGAAGTTAATTGATGTAAGTAAAGCATATGTTAATCATATTAAAGAAAAAATGAATTGGATGTAGTAAATATGAATTGTAAAAAGTAAACTTGATTGTAAATCATTCGAGTGAAATAAAATGAGGTTTAGATTTGTTAGGAAATCAAAATAGTGTCGAACCTTATGATTTCTTATAAAATGTGGTTAGCATGTAGGATTAGGGAAATTGGTTTGTTGGGCTATGTAAATGATGTGTTTGGCTAAGATTAATGAATGGAATGTTGTTAAAAATTCTCATATTATTGAATACTGATGTGTTTGTCTGAGTAAGTACAGGTACGGAAGGCAATCGATTAAGTTGGGGCGCGTAAATGCAATATTAATTAGCCGCTTGCTGTTAAAATGCTAATTAAAATGTATGCCTATGCAATAAAATTGGAAAATGATAATATATTGTGATATATTGTGGTATATTTTATTTTTAAACCGTGTGGGTCGATGTATATATATTTATGTCTATTGTGATGTTGTGAAATGCTCTCTGTACAAAGGAGACGCTGTCAAAAATGTTCAGAAAATTTCTGGAGTTAGAAATTTTTAGGGATTTTGAAAATTTTGGGTTAACTAGAAAAGTTGCATGTAAACAAAGCTTTTGAGTGAAAATAAAGCGAATGGTTTTGGAATTGAGCTAAAGGTTTTGGTGAAATGAATATGAGTTTTAACTAAGTTTTTTGTAAGTAAATGAGTTTGGAAGTGTTTTCCTACCTTAGCAAATTTCGGGGATGAAATTTTTATAAGGGAGGAGGAATGTAATGGCCCGCAATTTTGGTCGTTAGATTTTGAACATTTAATTCATTTTAAATGTTGAATATGGATTATAATTTGATTTTTAAATAAAAAGATTTTGGTGAAATTAATAAAATTAGTTAAAATTCCAAATATGGCAATTCAATTGGATTTAGATAATAATAATTAAATATTTGGGATTAGGATAATTAGTGAATCTGGATGTAAATAGATATGAAAATGGTTTCTAAGATTATTTTAAATCTAGTTTGATTTGAATTTTAATGTTGGACTTTTGGATGGAATCAAAAATCGATAAGCTAAATTTGGAAATTTTTATATCAATTTAATAATGGAATTTAATATAATAATGCAAATAATTAGATTTTGATTTAAAACAAATTAGAATGATTTTTAATGTGATTATATATTCTGTATGATTTATAATTAAGATAGTAAAATTTTAAAAGTGAAAATTTAAGTGATTTCGACGATTTTGAAAATCGTTCGGATTAATCGACGAGTTAAAATAGCCTTCCGGAGCACAGTCTCGGAATTCGACGAAACCAGTCCCATTGGATCCGTAATAGTTAATTATTATCGAATTTCACATTTCTTAGCATTTGGAGTTACCGTTTTTTCGTACGGGTAAGAAACACGTTGAAATTAAAATCGATAATTTAATATTTTAAATCGATTTAAAAAGCAAACTTCCACATACGATCAAATTAGCTTTCGAAACACGTTCCATTGTGTTCGAAAGACGGGTAAAACCTTATACGTCCAGCGGCATGTGTTGTTTGGAGTTCGTTTGTAAATGTTTGTTAAAAGTTGAATTTAATATTAAATTAATATATATGTACGTATATATATACACACACACGTATTTGGGCGAGAAACCCTAGTTTTCACCGGCCTCTACTTCTCTTATTTCAATGGCCGAAAATGTTGAGATCTTCTTCTTCATTTTTCTTAAAATCCATTAAGTTTTTGCAAAAAATTCCAACTAAAGAAACGAAGAGGACCTCGAGATCTACGATGTGGACGGTTGTGATCACGTTTCGAGCATTGACGAAGGAGTTATTGAAGCCGATAGGCCACGGATTCGTACATAATTTTTGAGGCATATGGCGCACCGAGTCTGAAGATTTTCTGGCCGTGGGAAGAGTGTGTGACGATCTTCGAGGTGTTGGTCTCTGATCGACTTATCGGCAAGCTACGTAGGAGCGGCGATTAGGGTTTTGGAGGTGGCTTGTATCGGCCTGGGAACGATCGCAAATGGGAGGAAAGAAGATGGAACGTGCGGCCTTGATTTCTTTTTCTGATGTACGATTAAGATGTAAGGTTCTAGTTAAAATAAAAAACATAAATTGTTTTAAAATATATATTCAAACTTTAAACTAGCATATCCCTTGCATGCATGTTCAGAATTCAACGAAATAAGAAGCGTCGAAATCGCAGCGACGTGATCTACGCGCTGCAGCAGGTCCAAAGATGTTTGGGGCAAGTGGAAATTTTAGATTAAAACGAATGGTTCGATTTAATTTAAAATTTAAAACGCTCATCGAAACTCATGGTGAGTTAATCTCACTCACATCTGGAATGCTAGCTAGTTTTAAATTGCTAATATTTAAATGGTTGATTGGTTAATTTGTTGTATGTGATAATTATTATCAGATTTGATCGATATTTACTGTCGTGCTAACATCTATGGTTGCAGGGAAACATATTAGAGGGATCCGTCGGGATTCCTCAAAATGAGAAATTATTTCATAATTGATGATGCATTTTATTTATATAATGTGATAGACTAATTTGGAATTTGATTGTGCTGTGTTATGATTGGATAAACAAAATCTGGGATTTTAAAATATAAATAAATTAAATTGGGATTAAAGGGAAATGAAAAGGAATTTTTAAGAAATGAATTTAAGGAAATTAAATTCAAGAAATTGGTTTGGAATTTGAAATGTTTTGAAACTGTGATTGGAATGGAAACAAGAAACAGAAATTTATAAAGTGGGTTTATAAATAAAATGGAATATTTATCGGTGGATAAATTTTTGAAAGATAGGTTTCCGGTGGGAAATTCTATAGGAAGGTAAAAATTATTTTAAAAATAAAGATGTGATTATTTTTAAAAGACGGATGGTGTATTTTCCCTGGGAAGTTACGTATGTTTCCAAAGAAAATCTTTCAAAATATAAACAAGAAGTTTGAAAGATGTTTTTGGATATTTTGGAAAAAATATTATTTTCAATTATTTTAAGTATAAAGAAAATATTTATTTAAGTAATTATGGCATTCAATTAATTTAAAGTTGAAGTAGTATAATGTTCAAAGGGAAATTTTAATATAAAATTTGAGTTCATAACTTTATTTTAAAAGGTAATTTTGGTTTAAGTTACTTAGAAACTCCTCTATATTTCCTTAAGTATTATTTTCATTTATGTAATTTCTAGTAGCTTTATTTTAAACATTTTAAACGTATATTTTGAAAGTGAATTCCAAGAAATAAGGAATGTTTTTAAAAATAAGGGAGTTTTATTTTTAAAGTGAGGGAAGAAATTTACGGGATTTGAACGTAAATTTGAATTGAGATAAATCAAGCAGGATTTATAAAAAGGTTCTTTGGTTTATTCTGAAATGGAAGTGTAGTTCCCTGAAAATCCAAGTACGTTTCAAAGCAGATTTTTAAGTAAAAATTAAAAAATTTAAATTTGGTTTTAAGGGAATGTTTCAAGAAACTATTATTTAAGCTGTAAAAATTATAAAATTAAATATTTAATAAATTAGTTATAGAAGTAATTATTTTAAAGGTTTAATTGGTACTATGTTTTGAAATGAATATTATTAATATTAATATTTATATTTTATAAAATGGATTTATTTTAAGGATAGTTTGGTTGAAGTTTTATTTGATACTAGTATAGAATATTGTAACTCCTCTTTTAAAATTTAATTTGAACTTAACCTTTATTTTAAAATTAGCTTACATTTTATAAAGTAGTTGGCTTTAAATGTTTTTAAAATATATTTTGAATAAAATGTTTAAGTAGATAACGTATATATTTTATGGTATATTTTAGAATAAAGCGATTTAATTGTTTTAAAAAACTAAATGTTTCTACTTGGTTGTTTTCAGTGGAACGAATATTGGGGAAATTTGTTCCATGACAGTGTGTAAATTGAAACTATTTTCAAAAGGGTTGAAAATGAAAATATATCCTGCAAAGATATTTTTGAGGTGAATAAATAATTTGGGTGAAATTATTTATTTTTTGATGGATGTTGTGGATCTTAATTAATAGTTAAATAAACGGCTATCAATATTGGCCAATGCGCTGATCGTTTCGAAGAGACCGGGATCGGGATTAATTTCTCGAAAACCACTTCGATCCGGTTTGTACGTTTTCGTGGGGAAAACAAGATTTGGATTCTAAGATGGAGCAATGAAGTGCAAGGGCTAGTCGCTACTAATCCTGAGGGTGATTCCAAAATGGATGTAGTAGGAGCAGTGCCTTCGGTTCAGTTCCAATCCGGGACGGACTTCAATGGATGAATTCTTTCGGAACATCGTCAGATGGACGACGGGCATTCTAAGTGATATGTTCTAAAAAGGTAATGCTTAGCCTCGAGCCTCATCAACCAGGTATGACTGAAAATCAGGGTTATGCAGCAAGACTAAGTGGGTAGCATCCATTAGGGTAAGGCCATCTATGTCTGGATGTCCCTTCTTTTTATTCGGCTTAATGGGCGGTTGCTGATCCCAACCGCGAGGTGATCTTACTCGGGATTATCCAGTAAGGAGTAGTCCCCGTCTTGTGTTGCGGGGGATCGGGAGGGATCCTCGGTACAGTGATCTAGGCCACGTACTATGATAGGTGATACCCCAGTGCCTAGTCATTCGTTGGAAATCCATTTTCCACACGTGCTTGTATGGTTTTTTTTCGTATAACCCACTTTGTGATTAGTATGCTGGAATTTAATCATGTAACAATTTCAGCTATTTGAAAAAGTATTTGTATATAGACACTATTATAATATCATAGGATTTTGATAAAAAGTGTTTTGGCTATCGTAAGGTAAAACCCGACATGTTTATTTTTGGCGTGTTCTTACAAGATGCTTTTGATTTCAAAGGATTTTGAAATTTTAATAATCAATTTGGGTGTATTTCTCTCACGCTGGTATTCCAGACTGACTCGGGTGTTATTTTATTATAAAGCTCAGGTCAGACCGAGAATTATAGATTACAGAAAAGGATGTCGTGGAGCTCAGAAGAGGAGCTGGAGTCGGAGACGTGTTACCGTATTTGTTTATATCCGCTGCTGTGATTGTTTGAAATTGTCAGGCGGCTAATTTTTGTTTGTTTGTAATACTCTGATGATGTATACAAAACAGATATGTTTTCATTTTGTGCAAAGATCTGTTATTAACTATTATATATTGTTCTGCTGTGATTGTGATATTCTGTTATTGTTTAGTTCCTTCATTCTTTTATCTTCTTTCTTTTCCCTCAACTATCTTTCTTTTTGGGCACTCGATCGTTGGCATATTATACTGTGGCGTATGTTGTTTCAATTTTCGAGGGTCGAGAAGGGCGGGCTGTGACAGACTTTTTGTAAACAGTCGAATCCGGACTTGAGACCACTTCCATTGATTTTAAATCGACATTTACAACTTGTTTAATTATTAACACCGATATGTTTGGAGTTGATTAGGATTTTGGTATTTTAAATTGGGCTTGGGTTGTGTTCTAGCCCACTAACCTAACAAGATAACCCAAACCTTCTACCTAATAGCTTCCACTCCACTCCTCTTTATTCATTTATTCACTCATAATTACCCAACACTCAAGCCCTAGGAAGAATGGTGGGAAAAGGAATCTAAAATTCCTAAGCCCTAGTTTCTCTTAGAAATTCAAGTGCTAGTTCTAAAATCAAAGAGAAGCTTAGATAAGCATCCTCTTCATCTTCTCCGTCTCAATCCCTCTCCAATTTTCATAATTTCCTATAATCTAACTTAGAAAATATTTGCATATGATCATAGATTGGAGCTTCTAGAGTTGTAATTGAAGCGGAGTTGATCTTTCCTTGTTTTAGAGCTTCTCAATTGTTGTTTTATAGTTTAAAGGTGAGTTCTTGAATTCATATCTATGTCTATAGATTTCATTGTTATTAGATATGAATTCCTAACATCTATTTAATGTTCAATTGCTTTTGATTTGAATTGTTTTGGTGAAGCTTCCAATTTTGGTTCTGAAGTCAAAATTTATGAAATTCCCACTATGGATGTCTAAACATGTTATTTGTGGTGTATCAAAGAGCGTATAGGGCTGGGTTGTCGCTTGGCATATATCCCTAGCCTCCATCGCTTGTCTGATCGCCTTCGAATTGATTTGACCATCATTGGCTAGGCAAATTCTACCCAGGCCCAGGCAACCAAAAGGTTGGTTGAAAATTCCAAACGTCTGGTAGGGGCTCCTGGAAAAAATATAAAAACCAAAAATAAAATAAAAATGGCAGAGCCTAGGGTCAGATGTCTGGTCAAACCAACCAGACATCTGGTCCCGTTTAATTTTGCCTACTTTGCCTGTTTTTGAGTGGATTTGCAATTTTTAACAATTTTCGTTGATCCGGGTTAGTTGTTGTCATTCATTATCAACTTTGATGGCTTCTTTTCTAGCTTTTTAGGAATATCCATTTGATGGATTTGATATTAATTTTCATGGTTTTCATCATGTCATCGAATGTGGATTTTCATGATAGATTGTCTTTACAATCGTTTCTATGATTTATCACTTTAAAATACAAAGGTTTCTATAGTAGTAGTAAATACTCAAACTTTTTCACACAAATGATTTCCACATTACTTTTAATACAAGGCTCATTTTAAAAACCATTTTCTAATCTATTATGTATACAAACCTTTAACTTATTCCTATGAGAAATCCAATTAAACAGTTTAGCAAAATAAGAGGTATGAAACGCTTGCTTTTACTTCATAGGTTGATTCTTGGACTTGTTCGATGGAAATCTCATGACAATTTCAAGTGGAAATCTACATTCTATTCGTAAATATTTAAGTTAAGCTAATGGTTATGGGTCATGAAGCTAAACTCATTTATTTATCAGTTTAGTGTAATTTTCACTTATTGATCAATGATGATCATTTTGTGATTCAAACTAGCAATGTGCGATGTTTCTTTGTTCGCGTGGGGAACTAAACCTCTTTTCGGCGGAGCTTCAGCATAATTTGGTGGGTTAGCAACCCATGGTCTTTGCGCTGTTTGTGGAGCTTCGACTCAAAGGTTAGAGACCATGGGATAACGTCACGTTTGTGATACACGTGTTGGTGAGTTTTCATGCTCCAATTTGTGATAGGCCTCCCCCTTTATGTTTTCTGGATTTCTAATTATTAATTTCTAGAATTTGTGTTTCACCAATTTTTGTTATTTGTATTGATATGTTTTGTCAATATTTGAGACTTGGTGAATAAGCTAAACAATAGATAATTCTTTTTTGGTGTTTGTGAAAATTTGAGATATTGTATGATTTTCATTGTTATCAAATATATACTTGTCACAATATGGTATTATTGATATCATATACTTTCAACATATCTCTTATCGTATCTCACCTTATGTGATATTTATAGTTAAACTGATCCGTTTATTATTTTTCTTCTTAAATAATACTCGGGTCAGATCGAGGTGTTTTGAGTGCTTCCACTTGACTTCTTGTAACGAATGGGATTTTCGCCGCTCAAAAGTCGACATTAATACGTCCACTGTATCAACTGCCGAGCAATCGAAGGCCGGAAAACCGAACAGTTAGGGTTAAAGAAGAGGTAGAAGATAGTAGAAGAAAGAAAGAAAAGCAACAGAACAATATCAGAGTCTCACAATCGCAGCGGAACAACATATAATAGATTAATGAATAATCTTAAAATCAAAAGAACTGTATCAGTTATTACATCACATCACATCACATCACATTACATTACATTACATTATCAGAGTTTACAACAACAAACAGTGGAAAAGAAATACTATATACTAGTTGATACACCAAGCCATCCAGCCTGCCTCCAGATCTCTACAGCAACTCCTGAATTCCAGAATGACCACCCAGAGTTTAGGAAGGAAACAATAAACTTCAGGTCAGTCATGGGACTGTTGTGAGAACTTAAAACAGTTTATGTTTGGAAACCAACAAAGGAATATTTTAAAATAGAGAGAACTTAAAACAGCTATTCTTTAAAAACAGACAAAGAAATATTTTAAAATAAACAAAGAAATATTTTAAAATAGATCCGCAATGCTTTTGGAAAATGTAACCACCATAAGGCCTCCCGCCACACACACAATGCAAACGCATAACTTGGAGGAGATTTCTCCTTATGATAGTCAAAGATGCTTGATACGCAAATTTCTTTTCAATATTATTATTATAAGTGCAAAATGTGGAAAACCATTTTGAAAATAGAATATAAATCTTAGCCAGCATAGGAACCATTATATTATGCCTAATATAGCTACCATTTTAAATGGCAGGTTCTACAACTAAAACCGTACAGGGTTCGTATTGTTTCTTCGGATTTCCAACGAATGGTCAGGCCAAGAAACATCCCATTGCCACATGGGTACGCCTCTGGAAGGACGCCCCGGGAACCTGACCGGATCTCTGCCAACATAAGGCTGGGTTACCCCTAGCTGGGTAACCACTGACACGAATATGTCATCCCCCGATCGTAACCGACCTAAATCCCGGGATTGACCAACAACCACAAAATAATAAGTTTGCAGCAATAACATAGGTTAAGTATCTTGGCTCCATACCATGATACCACCTCTATCCAGAAGGAATGACATA
This sequence comes from Allium cepa, assembly GCA_030765085.1. Taxonomy (NCBI): domain Eukaryota; kingdom Viridiplantae; phylum Streptophyta; class Magnoliopsida; order Asparagales; family Amaryllidaceae; genus Allium; species Allium cepa. Next base: position 374,528,027 of record CM060942.1, on the reverse strand, counting down.
CACTAAGGGGACGCAATCCCTTAATAATCTTGTCGCATCTTTCCTGTTTTGACCATTTTCGAGGTGTGAGGTTCGACGAAGTCTCGTCCACAAAGCTACGTTTATACAAAAGCCACGCTTTGATCAACAAATGATCAGCAACACTCCACATGCCATGTTACAAATTTGGGAATGTATCACTAGTAACCATGTACTACATAACCTTCGAGCTCGTACGTCTCAGAGAAGGGTGTTAAGCTAAAAGAATAAATTCTCCGCCACCAACAGAAATATATTTGATAGAAATCAGCTTTACATCTCAAATTGTAACATCAGACACACATCCATCCAAGTCCATTGCGGGATCGAACGGAACCGATGACACTTTCAAAGAAGTCCTTGCAATCCGGATATTCACTAATCACGACCGGACTTCCCAGCACAAAGGGTGATAAAATCTCTATATCGGAGATCAGCCGATGTAGAGTCATTCGACGGTAATCCTTTCGTTTTCAAAAATATCTGGTCCTCAACACCGGTCTTCAAATGCTATCCATTTCAACATATCACTGTTCGGAATGGGATTTATGACACAAAGGCCCTCTCCCGGCTAAACCGAATAACGAGCGCTTATTTTTAAAATAAGTATAGTATTCAAATTCAAGCAATCACAACAAATACCCATTTAAAGGTAAATGTCGATAGTCGTTTATTTAACTATCAAAGCAAACCAACAAATATTCAGCACCATAACAATCACTAGGCCCTTTTTATTAATCTTCGATAAATTAAATAACTTGCCAAATATTCACTTCAATTAATCTTTAAAAGATATAATCTCAAAACATTTCACTTCATATTGGAAAAACATTTCCAAATACTTATTTAACAATAAGTAATTCACAAATCTATTTATTTTCAATACTTAGAAAATATTCGACATACTTAAAACACGATTAAGTATATATTTTATTCTTTTAAGGAAAACATTCTCTTAAACACATTCATTTGAGTCAAAATGAATGTTGCGTAAAACATCGTTACGACCACCCAAAATCACTAGTATAGGGGTTCGAAATTAAGATAGATATATAAATCCCAATACTATACAAAAACATTTCCTTTCGGAAATCATTTACTATAACAACAGTGTTATAGTCCATCTTTTCCTTATTTCTCGAAAACGTCTATTTCAACAATGAATGTTGAAATCTATGGTTTCGATACTTAATACATTTTAAAACATCTTTAAATCGTTTTAATTCTATTTAAAATATCACTTCCCAAAACATTTCTTTAATATATTATTCACTATCCAAAATCGTGAATATACTTCGTTAACCAAATTCAACCTTTCTACAAATTTTATTTAAAAGATTATCCACTGTCCAAAATCGTGGATATGCTTCCTTTAATAAGCTAAAAAAAATTAGTTTATCAAAATAAGTCGATTTCGGATTTATAAAACAACGTTTATAAATTCCATTTATATTTTATAACACCTTCAACTTATAAAATCACTTTATTAACAAATTCTATTCATATTTCTTTTTCAAACCAAAATCCAATTTATAAGTAAATTTAACTAAAAATCTTTTATTTTACAAAACTATTCATTTTATAACTTCACAATTTATAAATCTATTTATTTTAACACTTATAAAAATTTGTATTATAGTTCCGATATTTTAATTTGTAAATATTAGTTTTATAAATCTTTTATATAAACCGTTTATAATAATTCAAATATCCCAATTTAAACTATTTTATAAAATCATTAACTCCATATTTCAAAAATCAATTTTAAAGTATATTTCTCAAAAATCATAATTCTTATAATATTAAAATTATAACTTTTATTTATTTAAAATGAATCAATTCCAAAATTCTATAAAATGTATACTTTCAAAAATCACTTGAAAATCCTTTTAAATTCAAAATCGTTACTTTAACACTTTTAAATTTTTCAAAATATGCCCAATGCTGCAACAGCACTAAATATAGCAATCACGACATCCAAAACATCATATATCATATTATAACAGAATATATCACAATATCTGTAAATAATCAACACTGTTGAGGAATTCAGTTGGATCCCTCCACCCTGTTTCCCTGCATCCACATATGTTAGCACAATACCAATCCCGTTTCAAGACGGAATATCACGGTATATGGGATTTATAAAATATTATTCGCTATTATGTGGTGCAATAGGGTCTCATCCGCTATATAATGCAGGAAAATCAACTCCAAGTACATATATAATACCAATTCCAATCAAGATGGAATATCGCGGTATATGTTTTTACTAAATAACTTTCGCTTAATATACGACGCATAAGGTCTATTTTAAAACAATAGATAATAATTTATCATCCAATCATACAATCAAGAAATTTTAAATCTAACTTTATAAAATTTAAATCGAGACAGATTCGATTGAGTGAGAAGTTCTCACCTTGTTTCTAATAACAGTTGCAATGTTTTATTTCGAATTAAATTAAACGCACGTTTAATTTCACCCAAAAATTTCACTAACTCCAATCGATTCCAATCCAGCTCCATTGCACAGTATTCATCCATACGAACCTGACGTAATTCGTTTCGTCAGTTTTCGACCTCGTATGACCAAGATATAGCATTACAAGGTTTACACAAATTTTAATATAATTAAATTACATTTTCTTTTTTTATTTAAACCTCACTCTTATCAGAGCCATTCCTTTTCGAACCCAAATCTCGGCTCTTGCTTTCATCTTCTCCATGCGACAACACCCAGGTGATAACCGAACCCATAGCCACCCTAAACCCTAATAACCGCAACCACTAAGAATACCTTCACCTCGATTGAGCAACACCACTACGTAGCCCACCCCATACTCCTTCACCGCGAATATGGTCAAGCTCGGCACCATCTCGACCTAGAAATGCATGCGCGAACGTTGGCCCTTCAAATCCCTTTTGCCGTCGATTCGTTGCTCAATTCGCGATCACGACCGTTGGTCGTGTAGATCTCGTCGTGCCCTTTAACATTGTAGTTGAAGATTTCTTGAATTGGTTTACGGATTTGAAAAATTGGAGGAGAAAGAAGTATAAATTTCGGCCATTAAATTTGTAACTGGCGGCTAGGGTTAGAAATAGGGTTTGAGTGTAAATTGTGAAAATTGGTGGCCTTTAATAGAAAATTCTCAAACACTATTCACCCGAAATTTTTCCGAACTCCAAACGAAGCATGCCGCCTGGCATTTATAACATTTTACCCTTATTTCGAACGCAATGGAATATATATCGGGAGCCAATTCGATCAAATTTGAAAGATAAGTTTTCGAATCGAATTATTTAAATTTAGAATTCACTCAAACCGATTTCTATGTGTTTTAGCTTGCCCCGGACAAACCGTAAATCCGATTGACACGAAATTTGAAACCTTACAATAATATAACATTACGGATCCGATGAAACTTGTTTCGTCAAAATCCGAGACTGTTTGAAAAATGGCTATTTTTTAACTTGTCAATTAAATATTAAAATATTCAATTTCTACAAATTAACTTTTAATTCAATTTTAAAAGTTCTATAACATAGTTCTAACTCCAATATGATTTAATACAACTTTACAAATCAATTTTAATCACATTAAACCCAATTATCAATTATTTCTGTAATTTCGCATATTAAATTATCGATTTAATTATCCAACTAAATCTAGATATTTGAAATAAAATTTATTCAGCTTACAAATTTTACTTGTTAATATTTAAAAATCAATTAAATATACGAATTTCAAATGACAGAAATTCTGGGTTGTTACAAACTTTCCCCTTAAAAGAATTTTGTCCTCTAAATTACCAAGTAAGAAAAAGTTTAGAAATCCATTAACTTTTCAATACCATTCCAAATTAGGTTTCAAATTCACTTAAGTGTTTAACTTTTCCAAAATCCATAGTTAAACTTCTTACAAAAACATTAATAAGTTTTCAAATCTACTTAATTATCCTTTCAAAATTTTCCAATTTTCTCAAAAAAATTCTAACGCCTTAAATTTTCAAAAAATTTCGTCATAGTCTCCTTTGCGCGGTTCGATCCCAAAAAAATGGCAATATATATGTCACAAATATACATCTCATCAAGTAATGAGGCATACCGCAGAGAAAAAAGTGTAAAAGTACGATATGTAATCCGAGATATGTACCTTATATATTATAGCGAGCATATACGACTAATATAGCGTGAAAGCGAGCTCCAAAAGGGAAGCAAGCGCAATCCACACCTACTAAACACTCAACAATAATGAGAAACATGTATATAGAAAATAATATTGATATACAACATGTATCACTACAACAACTACATATGCCAATATAGAAAATGCAATCAAAAGCAATAAATCCAACAACAATTCCAATCATCAAATCAATATACATTCACTTCTCATTATATTCAATGAATTGGTTTTTTTATTTAATCACATTTGATTCATTAACATTGGATTTTACTAACTTTCATTTATTCAATTTTCAATTAGTTTTTATTCACTAATTTACATTCAAGTTAGTTCACTTCCATGTTCAAATCAAATTCTATTTAGATTTACTTACTTCCAATTTAAATTCAATGATTTATAGCTTTCATTTTCATTTATTGAATTTCATATGAATTTTCTATACAATCTACTAACAACCAATGTATAACCATCATAACCAAATTTATTTAATTTGCTTACATTCATTCAATTTGGTTCATCACTTTTAATTAGCTTTAATGAATTAACACTTACATCCATTATTTCATTTCAAATTATTTACATTCAATTGATTTACATTCAATTCATTCATTAATTCAATTGCTAATTCATTTAACAAATAAGGTTGAATTTCATTTATATAACTCAAGTTCACATCCATTTAATTCACTTTATTATTTTACTTCGATACCAAAATCTTCATCATTCAACATTACATAAGTTATATTCCATTTCAAACATCATTTGTTTAACTTAACTTGAATTTCCACTTATAAATCCAATTCAGATTCCAATTCCAGTTCTATTTACTTACAAATTCGAAATGGATTTCAATTTCATTTTCTTGCACTTGCAAATTTTGTTTATTCATTCACAATTTATTTTCCAACTTAATAATTGCATTCCAATCATTTAGTCTATTAGACTTCTAAAATTCACCTTTATTCCATAAACATTTTATATAACATTCCAGAGTCTTTTCAATCTTTCAAAAATTATTTTTGAAATCTATTCAAATTATATTTTGAATTTTCCAAAACCAAACTCAATTTCACAAACAACTTCCATTTAATTATAATTCGGCGGCAATCCCTCTCACGGAAACTCGAAAATGAACACTGATGATGTCGCGATCGTTATCCGAATTATTTTCCAGCGACCGAAAAGAGTTTAGAGCTTTTATCCCTCCAAAACAATTTTCCAAAACCCTTGAAAATTATTTTCAAACTTAAAAAGTAATTTAATGTTTTTCAAATTGCAAACCCTTTCAAAACACTTCCAAATATTCCTCTGGAATTTTACTTCAAATTACACATCACATTTACAAATCTTTTACTTATATAATTTCACTATTTTCTCTTTACTTATATACGATCATTTCACAATTGTAAATCATATTAATTATAAACCCATACTTATAATTCTTTGCTTATACAATTTATTCTTTTACAATTATTTTTATTTAGATTATTCAAACATCTTTTAATTAACTTATATACATTCTTACATTTTCAACAACCAAACAATCAATTTATATACTCTTTAATAATTCTGAAAAATTATTCCTATATATATAAAATATAATCAAGGTAAAATTATTTCATTTACCCAATTTAAAATGATACTATGTCAGTTTATCTCGTTTAAGAGTTTAGAAACCCCTATCGAAACAGTTAGCTAGACTGCACCGACAAGAATTTATAAACAATCAACCGATAAGTCAACACAATATAAAACAATTTTTATATTCACTAACAAATACGCGCTCATATATATTGTAACATTCAAACTCATTCTAGAGTACTACTAACTCTATCTCTAATGAGTAATACCCAACAGAGCCAAGGTTGTCACTTAACCATATGCTCTGATACCAAATGTGACGACCCGAGGCAGCGGCGACCGGTAGGCTTTGCTACCAACCCAGACCCACTGTGGCTCACACTGGTACCCGAAACTTGCTTTTACGGCCAGCCTTTCGACTGTCACGGGTTACGCCTAACCAACCTCGTAAAGAGGACATGTGGGGGCAAGAGTCTCATGTTCGCCACCTAACGTGAAGCGAGAACCCCCCATCACATTTCACTAAGACAAGCAAGTCTCGTCCACAAAGCTACGCTTTATACAAAAGCCATGCTTTGATCAACAAATGATAAGCAACACTCAACATGCCACATTACCAATTTGGGAATGTAACTAGTAACCATCAACTACATAACCTATGAGCGAGTACGTCTCAAAGAAGGGTGTTAAGCTAAAAGATTAAATTCTCCGCCACCAACAAAAATATATTTGATAGAAATATGCTTTACATTTCAAATTGTAACGTCAGACACACATCCATACAAGTCCATTCCGGGATCGAACAGAACCGAAGGCACTTCCAAAGAAGCCCTTGCAATCCGGATATTTACTAATCACGACCGGACTTCCCATCACAAAGGGTGATAATATCTTTATATCGGAGATCAGCCGATGCAGAGTTATCCGATGGTAATCCTTCCGTTTTCAAAAATATCCGGTCTTCAGCACTGGTCTTCAAATGCTATCCATTTCGACATATCACTATTCGGGATAGGATTTATGACACAAAGGTCCTCTCCCGGCTAAACCGAATAACGAGCGCTTATTTTTAAAATAAGTGTAGCATTCAAATTCAAGCAATCACAACAAATACCCATTTAAAGGTAAATGTCGATAGTCGGTCATTTAACTATCAAAGCAAACTAACAAATATTCAGCACCATAACAATCACTAGGCCCTTTTTATTAATCTTCCATAAATTAAATAACTTGCCAAATATTCACTTCAATTAATCTTTAAAAGATATTATCTCAAAACATTTCACTTCATATTGAAAAAATATTTCCAAATAATTATTTAACAATAAGTAATTCACAAATCTATTTATTTTCAATACTTAGAAAATATTCAACATACTTAAAACACGATTAAGCATATATTTTATTATTTTAAGGAAAACATTCTATTAAACACATTCATTTGAGTCAAAACGAATGTGGCGTAAAACATCGATACGACCACCCAAAATCACTAGTATAGAGATACGAAATTAAGATAGATATATAAATCCCAATACTATACAAAAACATTTCCTTTCGGAAATCATTTACTATAACAACAGTGTTATAGTCCATCTTTTCCTTATTTCTCGAACCCGTCTATTTCAACAATGAATGTTGAAATCTACGGTTTCGATACTTAATACATTTTAAAACATCTTTAAATTGTTTTAATTCTATTTAAAATATCACTTCCCAAAACATTTCTTTAATATATATTATTCACTATCCAAAATCGTGAATATACTTCGTTAACCAAATTCAACCTTTCTACACATTTTATTTAAAGGATTATCCACTGTCCAAAATCGTGGATATGCTTCCTTTAATAAGCCAAAAAAAATTAGCTTATCAAAATAAGTCGATTTCGGATTTATAAAACAACGTTTATAAATTCCATTTATATTTTATTATACCTTCAACTCATAAAATCACTTTATTAACAAATTCTATTCATATCCCATTTTCACAATTTATAAGTAAATTTAACTAAAAATCTTTTATTTTACAAAATCTATTCATTTTATAACTTCACAATTTATAAATCTATTTATTTTAACACTTATAAAAACTTGTTTTATATTTCCAATATTTTAATTTATAAATATTAGTTTTATAAATCTTTTAGATAAACCGTTTATATTAATTCAAAAATCCCAATTTATGCTATTTTATAAAATCATTAACTCCATATTTCAAAAATCAATTTTCAAGTATATTTCTCAAAAATCATGACACTTATAACATTAAAATTATAACGTTTATTTATTTAAAATGAATCAATTCCCAAATTCAATAAAATGTATACTTTCAAAAAACACTTGAAAATCCTTTTGAATTCAAAATCGTTACTTTAACACTTTTAAAATTTTCAAAATAGGCCCAATGCTGCAACGACACTAAATAAAGCAATCATGGCATCCAAAACGTCATATATCATATGATAATAGAATATATCACAATATCTGTAAATAAATCGATAAAGTTGAGGAATCCAGTTGGATCCCTCCAACCTGTATCCCTACATCCACAGATGTTAGCACAATACCAATCCAGTTTCAAGACGGAATATCGCGGTATATGAGATTTATAAAATATTATCCGCTATAATATGACGAAATAGGGTCTCATCCGCTATATGATGCGGGAAAATCAACTCCAAGTACATATATAATACCAATTCCAATCAAGATGGAATATCACGGTATATGTTTTTAATAAGTAACATCCGCTTAATATACGGCGCATAGGGTCTATTTCAAAACAATAGATAATAATTTATCATCCAATCATACAATCAAGTAATTTTAAAACTAACTTTTTAAAATTTAATTTGAAACAGATTCGATTGAGTGAGAAGTTCTCACCTTGTTTCCAATAACAGTTGCAGTGTTTTATTTCAAATAAAATTAAACGCGCGTTTAATTTTAACCAAAAATTTAACTAACTCCAATAGATTCCAATCCAGCTCCATTGCGTAGTATTCGTCCATACGAACCCGGCGCAATTTGTTTCGTCAGTTTTCGACCTCGTATGACCAAGATATAGCATTACAAGTTTTACAATATAATTAAATTACGTTTTCTTTTATTATTTTAAACTCACTCTAATCAGGGTCGTTCATTTTCGACCCCAAATCTCAGCCCTTGCTTTCATCTTCTCCCACACGACAACACCTAGGTGATAACCGAACCCATAGCCGCCCTAAACCTTAATAACCGCAACCACGAAGAACACCTTCAAGTCGATCGAGCAACACCACTACGTATCCCACCCCATGCTCTACCTTCACCACGAATATGGTCAAGCTCGGCACCATCTCGGCCTAGAAATGCATGCGCGAACGTTGGCCCTTCAAATCCCTTTTGTCGTTGATTCATTGCTCATTTCGCAATCATGACCGTTGGTCGTGGAGATCTCGTCATGCTCTTCGACATTGTAGTTGAAGATTTCTTGAATTGGTTTACAGATTTGAAGAAATTGGAGGAGAAAGAAGTATAAATTTTGGCCACTAAATTTGTAATTGGCGGCTAGGGTTAGAATTAGGGTTTGAGTGTAAACTGTGAAAATTGGTGGCCTTTTATAGAAAATTCTCAAACACTATTCACCCGAAATTTTTCCAAACTCCAAACAAAGCATGCCTCCTAGCGTTTATAATGTTTTACCCCTATTATGAATGCAATGGAATATATATCGGGAGCCAATTCGATCAAATTTGAAAGATAAGTTTTCGAATCAAATTATTTAAATTTAAACTCACTCAAACCGATTTCTACGCGTTTTAGCTTGCCCCGGACAAACCGTAAATCCGATTGACAAGAAATTTTGAAATATACAATAATATAACATTGCGGATCCGATGAAACTAGTTTCGTCGAAATCCGAGACTGTTTGAAAAATGGATATTTTAACTCGTCAATTAAATATTAAAATATTCAATTTCTACAAATTAACTTTTAATTCAATTTTAAAAGTTCTATAACATCATTCTAACTCCAATATGATTTAATACAACTTTACAAATCAATTTTAATCACATTAAATCCAATTACCAATTATTTATGTAATTTCACATATTAAATTATCGATTTAATTATCCAATTAATTCTAGATATTTGAAATAAAATTTATTCGATTTACAAATTTTACTTGTTAATATTTAAAAATCAATTAAATATACAAATTTCAAATGACAGAAATTCTGGGTCGTTACACTTCTAACCAGTGACTAGCTTCTATCATTTGGCTAACTACTTTAGCTTAGTATTTTTTGTTTTTGTACATTCGAGGTAGAGACTCCTTGATGTGTACTTATTATTATTTTTGGCACTTGTATATATTCTTTTGTGATTTAGTAGATCTTGTATGATCACTACTTCGATGTTCACTCCTATATGTTATATTCATATCTGTTTCCGACTTAGTGATATGAATATCATGCTTGATTTTGTGTTGTGCTTATTTTACATTGATTCCAAAGGCCACTTGGCCACTTTGTAGTAGATTTGAGTTTGGATTGGATATGTTGGATTTCCTTTTGAAATGAAATGCATGACATACTATCTGACTTATCGGTTCTCACTCAAATCAATTATACAGTTGGTCGCTCCTCAACAGCCTTATTCTTCATACTAATTAACGGCATTACCCAGTAGCATCCTTGGTTAATATGAGTATAGAGGTAGGGCATCACAACTATATTCTAAATAATTCAAACAAGTCAAAAGGGTAAAATATTTATATTTAAATCTTGGATTTAAATGCGAATTGTGTTAAAGTGAAGTATATCCAAAATTGTAATTCCAATCAAATTTTGAAGTGAAATCGATATGTCGAACCGAATTGACATTTTGAGGTAAAATATGATTTTTGAAACAAATATGATGACTTTGAAATGGATTTGATTTTTGAAGAGAGTATGATGATTTAGAAATGGATTCGAATTTGAACCAAATATGATGATTTCGAAATGGATTTGATTTTGAAGCGAATATGTTATTCTGATATCAATTGCAAATTGTTTTCGAAATATAAAAGTACCAACCGGTGTGTAAAATGACGCTTGGTTGTTAAAGAGGTCGAGGCCTCTTATTAGCTTACTCTCTATCAATATTGGAACCACTTTGACAACCGTGTGCAGGGTGGATAATTTACAGAATGTAGTGGTTGAATTGGCAACTTACCAGAATGAAATAAAAGAATGACGATGATAGCCTTGACACTTATGTCATAATTAAAATGACTAAAACAGAAGTCTATGTCTGGCCAATAAGATTAGCTACCTCTAGCAACGTTGATCACTCGTATTACTATAGTAATTTTGTACTCGATGGGTACACCTTTTTTGTTCGGATTGATTGTCGTGGCCGACCCAGATGGGTTATGACCAGCCAAAAAGGGAAAACTGGTAGAATCGTACCTTGGATATTGCCTTACATGCCTTGTCATATTTTTCCTTATGCGAGCCCATTACGATTTTGGTTTGCCTATAAAAATGTGTTAAGGTGGACCAATGTAATGCCTTGGCGCTATTTTGATATTTATTTTACTGATAGACATTACCTGGTATAGCATATACTATTATATAAATATTTAATGGATACTTAGGGGATGGAAAATCCAGTAACATCACCTAAGTTATTGCACGCACATTATACATTAGATAGGAGATGTAAAATCCCATAAACATCTCTAATGCTGTTACACTCATATTTATTGATATTGATTTGACTTACATAAGAGTATTTTAGTCCTGACTCGAGTGTTTTGTCTTTTCATTATGCTCAGGTCAGTCCTGAGATTTCAGCGTGTTGTTATTCTCTGGAGGACGTAGATAAAGATTATGTATATTACTATTATTATTGTCCCCTGATCTTGTTATTATGTTCTACTATTATCCCTGATGTATATATATGACACTGATAAATGTGTATAGATTATAATTAAACATTTAGTAAACAGCTTCATGAACTATTTATTTGATTATTCTATTTTATTGTTCCGCTATGAGATTCTGTATTTGTTTTCTTCTTCTTTTCTTATTTTTCTTAATTAATCATATTGATTATCTACATTCTGGATTGTTTATGTTAGACATATGTCGATTATTGTCGATTTAAACCATCTGAAATGTCGGTCGTCACAATTGGTATCGGAGCTTAGGTTTAGCGATAACCTTGGATTTGTGGGGTTCAACTAATTAGAGATAGGGTAGTAATATGTAGAATGAGTCTGTTTAAGTGTATATATATAATAAAGCGTACTTGTTAGTGTTATAAATTGTTTTATATTGTGTTTACTTATAGGTTGGGTTGTTTATGAATTCTGGTCGGTGCGTAGGGCGCCATGTTATCGATAGGGATTTCTAAACACTTAAATGAAGCAAGTCGACATAATATTGTTTTAAATAAGGTAAGGAAATAATTTCACCTAAATTATATTATCTATCTATATATATAATGATTATTAATGAATGTTAGTTGTTAGGAGATGATATTTTGATTATCACTAATTATTGGTTGAATTAAAAATAAAACGAATACCTAATGAATTTTATTTTATGAAGTGTCTGATAATTAAATTGAATTGAATCTAATTAATATAAAAATTATTTGGAATAACAATAATGTAAAGTAATGACATAGTTTGTTAATAAGGTACAGAAATTTGTATAAGTATATTTACAATATAGCTTATATATAGAAATGATTTGGGAAATAAATTTGAGAATTTAAAATCCTTTTGTTTTTCAAAATTGTTTCGAAGCCTTCAAAATTAATGTTAATATTATTTGAAAGAGTTTTGACTAGAAATATATTCTGAAAGGATTTTTGAAAGAAACAGAGCATTGAGCTCGTTTGGTCGCTATGAAATAATTCTGAGAATGACTACAACATCGCTAGCATTCATTTCCGAGATTTTAAGTGAGAATTGCTACTAAAAGAAATTTAATTTCAATCAAAAGAAGTTTTTTTTGTAAAAAATATTCTAAATATGATTTGATAAATATATGAAACTAATTTTGGACTTATAGTTGAAAAATTATAGATTAAGGTAAGTCTATGACGTATAAATTTGAACTGGAAAAGCCGTTGAATAATTTTGATTAAGCAAATAAAAGGAATTTGAATACGAGGAATGAAATAAAATAATTAGCCTAAGAAATGTTAGTAACTTGTCTAATGAAATGAAGTAAATAAAACATAGTTTAACTCATGAAAACTTAAATAAGAGTAAACTGTATTTGAAATGAATTAAACAAAATAGTAAAATAAAATTTTAAGTCAATAAGTTTGTATAATTTATAGATTTGATAAAAATTAAGCTAAAGAAAATTTTAAATTTGTTGAATACAAATGGTAACGAAAGAAAAAAGTTTAGCTTAAATAAAGTTGAATAGACCGAAAAATGGACAAAATAAATTAAATTTTAATTTAACAAAGATTAAATAAATTGAAATGGATTTGAATAAAACTAGGTGAATTATAAAAGTGAATTAATTCTACTTGGGCTATAAATGAATTAATAGGACGAATACAACTTAAATTATAAAATGAAAGGTAATTTAAGTTGTGAAAGAATTGAATAAAAATTAATGGGCGTAAGAAACTTAATGAGAAATTGAATTTGACTTAAATTGAATGAAAAAATGCAAATAAAATGAGTTTCAATAAAAATTGAATGTTAACTAGTAAAATATGCAATAACTTATTAGAATAATTTATAAACTAATGATAAGTTAAGAGAAGTTTAGTGAATTGATTGTGAAAAACTAATGAACATGAATTTAGTTATAAAATAAAATTTACTTTAGTAAATTAATAATATGAATTTGAATAAATGAAGTGAATCAATAAATTATTAATAACTCAAGATATGAAGTAATAATAATAAACGTGAGTTATGTTGTATAAAATATTTATAAAAACATAGATGATTTATAAATGATATTTGTAACAAAAAAAGAGAAAATACTAAGTGGAAATAAAACAAAATTTACCTTAAGCAAGATTAAGTGGAATAATTTTATAAATGATTCATAAATGAATTTATATGAAATAGGTTAAACAAAAAGTGAAAAATATAGAATTTCACGAATTGGATTGAATAAACTGAATATAATAAATTTATAACGAATGTTAATAAATAGAAAGAAATCAACTGAATGCAATAAATTTAATCATTGAAATATGAGAGAAATTGATTTCAATGAATGTAAAAAAGAGAATGTGAATCAATTCAAAATAAATATTAATCAATTAAAAGTAAATCGATTGAATGTAAATACATTAAATTGTAATTAATCAAATGTGAATGCAATGAATATTGGTTGATTGAATAAAAATGGATGGAATCCAAATTAGTTGAACATAAAATTAAAAGCGAATAAAATGAATATAAATCCATTGAATGATTAAAGAAATAAATGTTACTCAATTGAACATGAATAAATTTAAGGTGAACCAATTAAATTCGAAAGAAATCCATATGAATAAATTGAAAGCAAACAAAGTTTATATAGATGAAATAAATTCAATGAATTAAAAGTAAATAAGTTTAATATTGATAAGAAATGAAAGTATAATAAATTTAATATTGACATTTGAAAGTGTGAATTGGTATTGTTGTGAATAAGATTGGATGAATATTGTTTGCTGGATTTTTGTTTTTTTGCGTTTGCTATATTCGTTTATGGTTATTGCATAATCCATGTTGTATATCGATTTTATTCTTTATATTTATATTTTCTCATTTGGTTATTGAGTGTATAGTAGGTATGTAGGGCGTGTGCTACTTATTGAAGCTCGCTTGCGCGTATTTTGCTTTTGCTTGCTTAATAAAAGCGAACTCATTCATATTATTAATAATAAGGTACGTATCTTGTATTACATACCGTGATATTATATTTTTCCCTTCGGGGTGCCTCATCATTAAGATGAGAAGGATATCTATGTTACATATTATATTATAAAAAAATTCGATCAAGCTGTGCAATGGAGGCTCTACCGAAATTTTTCGCAAATCTTAGAGTTAGAAATATTTTGAGGTTTTAAAAAAAATTAGCATGTTTATATATATATATATATATATATATATATATATTGTAATTTACGTAAAACTGATATCGAAGTATGGTAGCGAAAGCGTAATAAAGGTTTTCTAATAAGATGTTTAAGTTTTATAAACTAATTATTTTGAATAAAATATACTGTAGATTAAATTCTTTACTTAACGCCTTTTTGAGAATGAAAAGTTTTGAGTGGGAGAGTATGTAACGACTCGTATTTTTAACTATTTCAAATTATAAGATTTTGTATAGTTATTAAATAAAAATGGTTAAAAACAAATTTAATGAATTATTAGTGTAGTTATTGAATATGAATTTGGATAAAATATCGAAATAAACAATTTCACAAATTTGGAAATTTTATATTTTAGTTAACATAAGATAGCCATTTTGGCAAACGTCTCGTATTTCGACGAAACCAATTTCATCCGATTCGTAATAGTGAGTTATTATAGGATTTCAAGTTTTGTAGCGATTGGACTTGTCATTTGGCCGTGCGAGCTTGAAACGCATAAAAATTAATTTAAGGAACACGATAAAATAATTTGATTTCAAAAGCTATCTTCTGCATATGATCGAATTAGCCTAGAGACTAGTCCCAATGCACTCCGAATGGGGTTAAACGATTATAAAGTCTAGGCAACAAGAATCATTTGGAGTTTGTAATTTTTTTGACTATTGGTTAGATATTTTCAAATATAGAATTATTATTAGTATTATTATTATTATTATTATTATTATTATTATTATTATTATTATTTTTTAACTCGTTCAAACCCACGTTCCTTATCTTATCCCTTTATTACGAAACTCTCTTTTTTTTTTAAAAAAATGTATCACTGGATCTAATGAAAAATTGCTGATCCAAAAAAAAAACTTCAAACTCAAATTTCCCCTAAACCATTGCCGCTAGTGGTTATTCACCATTGTCCAACGACCAACATTCGTCGGAGCCACTAGAGGCCATATGGGCTCTCGTCGTCAACAAACAAAACATCAACAACGGCAAGGCGAAGGCAACGAATGGCTATGATGGGGTCCGGTGTAGCGTGGAGGTCAGATTTCCCCACCGACCATTCTTAGTTCGAGGGCAGATTCAGGATGAACGGAAGCGCATCTAGGCGCGAGACCGACGGAGTGCAGGTGCTGGTGTGGGCAACTAAGCGTGGCAGTCGAGCAGCATGTCAGATGAACGGAGGCACTGGCAGGGAGGAGGAAGGGCAGACGGATGGGTTCGTGAAAATTGGGAAGAAGAGTTCGGCGCTAATGATGTGATTATCGACTAATTAAGGTTTATTTAATGATTATTATTTTAATTAAATTATCTCGATGTTAATAAATTCTTATCTTTTTTGTACGAGGTCCGTTCCAGATGAAACGAGTTGCAGTGCGTTCGTATCAACGCCGTCTACAATTGTGATGCCCTATATCATCGGTGAAAACATAATTGTATATAATGGTTATAATGTACCATTTCCCCTAATAGAAGATATCATAAATCACTAATCCCGCTAAAATGGCTATCACACACATATCTCAAAAATAGATGAATTCCTAATCTCGAGATATGCCTCATCTCATCAGCATATTCTAATCTCAAAATACAAAGGAGTATCAACACGAAATCTCATAATGGAATAAACTCCAAAATCACCTATGCCTCATTTCATTAGCATAAAATATATAACTCAACTCAGACTCGCCAAGATGGAAAAAACCCAAAATATCCTCAAAATTAAGGAATCATCAAATACATATCTCGAGGAACTCAATAAGAGTTCAAAGCGTTGTAATGAAATCATCATATATATAACATTGCATATAGCTCTAGGTTATCGATGTAATGGAAACATCTTAAAACGGTAATATCATAATGAAACTCAGAAAACTCAGAAAATTTGAAAATTCCCCATATTGGCCAAATCCCAAATGCATGCTAAAGCAATGCTGCACGTACCACCTCTTCTCCAGTGGTATATATATTAGGTACCTATCCCAGACGATCGAAGTTGTAAAATCCCAGACGACCGAAGTCGTAAAATCCTAGATGATGGAAGTTGTATAATCCCAGAAGACCGAAGTCGTAGAACATCGTGATAACCCTAAGGTCTATAGCACTAGCATACCCAGAATATGTCACAAACTCTTAGATAGGAATCCGAAAAGTGCTCATATGCATCCCATACCACACGTTCGCAATCCACGGTTTACTAACCGCTAGTCAATGCCACATTAGAATACAGAAATCATCAAAATCATAAAATCACAATAATATCCTATCTTGCCTCGTATCATCGGCAAGTGTAATAAATCTCATAATAGTTTCTCATAAACCATAATCCCTAAAGAGGGAAATCTTAGCTCAAGACTTGCCTCGTCTCATCGGCAAGTTTAGAAATACATCGTGACGGTTCACATCGGCCATACTCCTAATATAGGAGATCTCAAACCACAAGAACCCGCCAAATATTGGCCATCCCAGATAATTCCTATAGATAGGAATTATAATCTCAAAAGCACGCCATTAAATGGATAAACAACTCAAAAATAAATAATCCTCGAATAATTTTGATTGAACAAGTTTAGAATTAACCAAAACAGTAAACGCACATGTCCCATACCACGTATTTTACTAAATCATTTAATTCTCTTTCTCATACGTTCGAATAGTGCAAAAATGTGTGTTTTATATTTAAAATAATGATAAACTAATGAAAAATATTTAAAATACATTTAAAATACGTTCGAATAGTGCATTTCAAATTGTTACAAAAAAGTTTGGAGAAAACTGTGCTAAAAAGCAACGAATAACAAAGAAGATACCTCAAAATCGATAACTCGAATTCAATTCAAATTCAACTCAAATCAATTCAAATTTGAATTTCAAATTCTCCAAATTTAGCTAGCCTATTGACAGGCAACATAGCTCTCAATACACCACAAAAACAACATCAAAATCAAGTGAAGAGAAGGGCAAAACAATAAAATCAAGTATCAAGATTACACAACACAAGAGAAAAAAAAACTACAGGCAAAAGTGCCTCAGAGGTCGACATACAGGTCGACCACATGGTCGACCACTCTCCCCTCTAGGTCGACCATATGGTCGACCTAGAGAGCTTGAGGTTGACTCCTAGGTTGACATGCATGTCGATCTAGGGTACGAAATTTGACCACTAAATTTTCTAGCCTCGACCAGATTTTCAAGCACCAGTTTAATATATCAAATGAAGGTAAAATGCTATGAAATTTGACATGCATGTAATACAACATCTAAGCTACTAAATGAAAGAAATTTGGCAGCATTTCGTTGCCGGAATCTCAAGTTACAATCATTCAAAGAGACAACATAAAACTGTTTTTCACAGAGAAGTAAAGTATAAACAGAAAACAATTACAGTAATTCGTTTTTTAAAGAATCAAGCAATTTTCCACTTTAATTTGCTAGAGATTGTAAGTTAACAAACTCACCTTGCTTTTAGAGATGATCAAACCTCGAATTTTATGTTGAAAGAGCCAAGCTTCAGAGGAGATTCTAACTTCAAAAAAATTGTACAGACTTAAAACAATACATGCAAGAAAGGAGAAAACAGTAATTTATAAAAACTTACTTCTAAAATTAGAAATTTGATGAAACTGTAAAGTTTTGGAGTGAGATTACCTTTTAATTACACTCTAATTTGATAAAATTCTCAGCGTGTCGAATTAATTTGAAGGAAGAGCTTGAAATTTGCAAAAAGGTAGAGATAGGTTTCATTTCTATTCTCAAGTTAGAAGGAGCGGAGAAAAAATGAATGTGTAGGTCCGGTTCAGGCTAAATGGGCTTTAGACCCAAATGAGAAGAAAAATTAAATGGCCTAAATTAATTACTTAACAAAAACCTAAATGTATTTCTATATGCACTAATTTACAAAACAAAAAGGCATTTTCTTTTTAGTTTGCACACAAGAATAATGTACAAACTTACACACTCATAAAATAGAACATTTTACACTATATAAAATATAAATTTTTATCTATAAAACATTACTTTTATTAGAAAACCTTAATTTACAAAAATACACTATCTACTCAAATTATTTTCTCGCTTAGAAAAATATTTCAAACCATTTTCAATCGTAATTTACGGCCAAAAAATATTTTTAAATCAGTTCCCATCTTTTTATTTAATAGACCGCTTTGAAAAATCAAGTACTTCTTTTAAAGATCATTAATAGAAGTACTTGGCAATAATTAACATAATTATTGCATTTTCTCTGAAATAAAAATCATTTTCCACTTATTATCAACCCAACAAAAATAAAATAAACTTCTAAACGTTATTTTCACAATTTGATTCCAATTTCATTGTTTATTCTAAGTAAAAATATAAAATTTCCAATTTTATTCTAGTTTACAGTATTAAATTATAACTACCGTTATAATTTAATATAGCATGTAATCTCCAAAACCAGGGTTGTTACAACAATGTGGAATGGATCTGGAATTCATTTGAAGTTGAAATTGTTTCAGTTCAAATAAAAGGTGAGTGTTTAATACACTCACAATTGACTAATTTAATTTTTATGTTAGTTAAACTGTATCATGTAGTGATCTAAATTTATTGATAGTTGTTTGATAAATTTGATTAGCATTTAAATTGACATCTGAAATAATTGATAGAAGTTGAATTGATAGTTAATTTAATAAGAATTCAACTGTTAATAAAATCCTCGATTATTGAAAATTGCTTAATTGTTGTGATTTGTTGAATGTTTGGATGTTGAATTGGATAGATGCTATTGATTGATATTTTGGATGATTTAGATGTTTATTTATTATTGATATATCATGTTATCATCATGTATGCTATTTACAGTATATAAACTATAAATTGAATTATTTTGAATAAAGTAAGAAACGGGTCAAAATGATATAAACCTATGGCATTTATTTTGGATTGAAATGATATATATCCATCCTTGGAATTAAATTGAAATAATTGATTCACAAGGCCATAGGATAGAAAATTATATACGGACACCGGATTGGTTAAATTAAATGATTTGAAAAATTTTATTTTAAAATTTCATCAAATGATTTGATTTTAAAAAATAAAAAATGGAATTTATGGAAATTGTTTTATTTTCGATCTTGAGCTTGGAATGTTGGAATTTAGAATTGATTAAAAGAATTGTTTAAATAATCGATGTTGAGATTTTTAAATTATAATCGAAATATGATTTGAATTTCAAAAGTAATTTTTTTATAAAGGATTGGACTTTTATTCGAAATTTGAATATTCCTAAGTAAAGGTGATATAAAACGATATTTCAAAATTGAGTTTGAAATATAATTATATTTGAAGATTTGGTTTTTAAATTGGATATCGAAGGGAAATTTTATTTGTGTATTCTGAATCGATATTCGAGATATCGAACTCGAAATTGTTATAAATCGAAAGGGTTTAAATTATCGAAAGAGTTTAAATAAGGAATTTAAATTAACTTGGAATTTGAATTTAAATTAATTTGGAATTGGAGTTGATATTAATTTGGAGTTAAAATAAATTTGGAAATCAAAGTAAAATTCGACGTGAAATCAAAATTGAATCGATTAAATCAAATGGAAATTGGAAATGATTTGAATTGGAAAATTTGAAAAGTGAACCGGCTAGACTATGAAACTTTTTTTAATGAATTATTTTAGTATAAAAGATTTAAAATCTATATTCTTTAACTATTCAAATTATTTTGATTTTTCCAAACTATTTCACTATAAAAACCATTTTTATTACTCAAACTATTATCTATTAAACTATTTTAACTATTTAATTATTTTAAAACTATTTAAACTATTTCTATAAAAAATTCAAAATGGTCAAAAGGGTGAAATGTTTATATTTAAATCTTATATTTAAATGTTAATTGAGTTAAAGTGAAGTATAACCAAAATTGTAATTCGAATCAAATTTTGAAGTGAAATCGATATATTGAACTGAATTGACATTTTGAGATAAAATATGATTTTTGAACCAAATATGAAATGGATATGATTTTGAAGCGAGTATGATGGTTTCGAAATGGATTTGAATTTGAAGCAAATTTGATGATTTCATAATGGATTTGATTTTGAAGTGAATAAGATGTTTTGATATCAAGTACGAATTGTTTTCAAAATATAAAAGTACTAACTGGGGTGTAAAATGACATTTGATTGTTAAATAGACTGGGGCCTCTTATTGGCATACTCTATGTCAATATTGGAACCACTTAGAAAACCATGTATGAGGTGGATGTTATCCAGAATGTAGTGGTTGAATTGGCGATGTTTACTGGAATGAATGAAGAGAACGATGATGGATAGCCTTGACACTTGTGTCATAATTAAAATGACTAAAACAACAGCCTATGTCAGGCCAATAAGGTTAGCTACCTCTAGCGACGTTGATCACTCGTATTACTATCGTGATTTTGTACTTAATGGGTGCACCCTTTTTGGTAGGATTGATTGTTGCGGTCATCCACTGATGAGTTACGACCAGCCAGAAATGGTAAACTGGTAGAATCCTATCTTGGGCATTGTCTCACTTGCCTTATCATATTTATCCTTATGCAAGCCCATTGCCGTTTTGGTTTACCTATAGAAATGTGTTAAGATGGACCAATATAAAGCCTTAACGCTACTTTGAGATTTATTTTACAGATAGACATTACCTATTATAGCGTATTCTATTATATTTAAATAGTTTAACGGATCCTTAGGAGATGGAAAATTCCGTAAACTCCCTTAAGTTATTGCACATACGTTATACACTGGATGGGAGATGTAAAATCCATAAACATCTTTGATGCTGTTACACTCATAAGAGTATTTTAGTCCCGACTTGAATGTTCTGTCTTTTCATTACGCTCGGGTCAGTCCTGAGTTTTCAGCATACTGCAAATTATTCTCTAGAGGTCGAAGATGAAGATTTGGTATATTACTATTATTATTATCTCCTTCATCTTGCTATTCTTCTATATTGATTATTAATCCCTGATGTGTGTGTGTGTATATAACTCTGATAAATATGTATAGATTATAATTACAGGTAAATAGGCATAAGGAAGAAGTTGAAAAAAAAAAATTAGCCTTAGGGACAAAAGGTTTGCTTTTTAGTCTGAAGGACACCTTTTAGTGTAAACTGAAAATGATAGTTACAACCATCATTCTGTGAATTACATTGAAAAGTGTGTTTCAGCCTGAAAAACAAAATTTTTGTCTTCGAAAGTAAATTTTTCTCTAACTTTTTCCTTGAGCCTAAAAACCTCTTATAACTAAATGTTTAGTAAATAGCTTCTGAACTGTTTATTTGATTATTCTATTTTATCGTTCCGTTGTGAGATTCTGTGTTTGTTTTCTTCTTCTTTTCTTATTTTTCCTAATTAACACCATTGACTATCTACGTTTCGGATTGTTTAAGTTTGATATGTATGCATTATTGTCAATTTAAACCTTCCGAAATGTGGGTCATCATAATCACTATTATATATACAACATTTCTTTCCATTCTCATATACAACATATCTTTTACTCACACTCGCATGAGTTCATTTTTGATGTAGATCATGATTTGCTTGCTCCAGCATCCATCCAGCCATCTCCTATACTTGTCAAATAAACATCATTGTAAAATGGAAAAAGAAACGAACCTAAACTGCAAAAAAATAAAATTGAATTTGAATTTTAGTATTGCCTAAGTTTATGGGTTTGTTTTTATTTATCTTTTAGACATAGATGAATATATATGTGCACGGACAACTTATTATACGTACAGTGTATCAGTGTGAATATCACAAGGCCGAGCTCAATCCAATCTCACGAATAAGTGTGTACAAGGTCAGACCAAGTAATGTACATAAGTCATTCAGCATTACATAGTCACACATATATACATACATATGTATTCATGTATATATAATGTAGTGAACACATGTAATGACCGGAATATTGTGCAGCGAACACAAGTGCAATAAACATCCCCAAAGGGACAGTTCAACAGACGTGAAGATTAGAATATGGTGCAGCGAACACAAGTGCATAAGCTCAGATTTGTAAACCAAAATGAAAAAAATGGAAATAAGATTCGGGCCATAATATGAATTCACACATGAACAAAAATGCATGTACATGTGTATAAGGTCAATACTAATGCAACAACAAGCGAGAATTGTGATTCAAATTGAACAAGGCAACAAGATGGAAATCAAATTCGGGCGGACACATAGTGTACCAAGAGGAGATACATACAACTATAAATCGAAAGCATATATATCAAGAAACTACCTTAGTGCACACATCATTTATGTACTGAAAATATTTTCAACTCAAAATGGTTCAGAACTGAAATCAAGTTCAACTAAACCTCAAAATGGTTCAAGCTCAAAGCAACTCGATGCATATGAACATAAAGTATGTATAAGTGCATATACCAGTATATTCAAGTGTATACAAGTATGTACAAGAACATACAAGTATATACAAGCACATACAAGTATATACAGGAACCGAATTGGAACAAGGTTTGCAATTGAACCAGGTCAAACTCATGTACAAAAGGCAGTTCACTCATATATATGTAGATATAAGAACATTCACACATATATACATATGTATGTATGTATATACATGGAAGTCCAAAAATAATATGCAGAAATATATAAACATACATACACATGAGTATGGATGAACTAAGATAGCATAACAAGAAATCACAATGCAGAAAAAACATTCACAAATACATACATACATACATATATATGTATGTATGTATGTATGTATGTATATACATGGAAGTCTTAAATTACTTATTATGAACCGGATCAGACTCATGTACAAAAGGCAGTTCACACAAATATATATGCAGATATAAAAGCATTCACACAAATATATATGCATACATGCGTATATATGTATGTACACGGAAGTTCACACATATATATACACACATGTAGTGACATGAAAATAAAAACATACAAACAGATGAGTATGGATGAACCAAGACAACATAATAAGAAATCACAGTGCAAAAGCAACATAGACGATCACATAATAATAAGTCTAGGCAGTTCATTTTTGAGATTAAAGCGGAGCAATGAGATTCGAGCCATCAAAGTGCCACAAATTATGTTTATATATGGAATACATGTATGCATTGGCTTAGCAAGCATTCATACATATATACATATAAGTATATAAATTGAATAAGGTAGAGCATACATTTCAGAAATTATCAGAAAAATCAAACAAAATCGGTTGGAAACAAAATCTACCACAAACTAAACCAGTCAAACTTAACTTACCAAAACAATGCAATATTTATATGATTCTCATTACTAAATAAATAAAAATGTCAATAAGTACTCAGAGTCAAGTAATCAACCAATACAAAAAACAAAAGTCAAGACTGAAGTTAGGGAAATCAACCAGAGTCAAATATTAGGAATCGATGAATGAACAAGTCAAATTCCTATAAATATCCATTATTGAAATAAATCCAGTGTGTACTGCTTTTAATAAGTCCATAGGTCACAAATAAATGCATAAATAAGTGTAGAAATAAACACAGATCAGCAACATAGTACAAAATAAGGAAATGGATCGAGTTCATGGCTACAAATAATTGCACAAATAAATCGAATGTGCACTGCCTTGACAAAGCATGAACAAAGCTAAACCCATTTTAAACTAGAAGAGAAAAGTGGAGCAAACAAGCTCAGGCAGAACAATTCAACAATTGGTTGAAGCTCAAAATGGTTCAAGCTCATATATGAACAAGGCTCAAATTGAACAAGGCAGTGACACAAATTAGCATCAAAACAGATAAGGAAAACAATGAGAACTTGAGTTTTAAACCAAAAAACAAACCGTACATGCATTCAAAGTATAATTTATATGTAGTAAACAAGTGCGAGTGCTCATGAGCAACTTGGATATATATGTATATGTGGTAAACAATTCAAGTGCAGGTGCTCAAGTGCAATAAGTGAAGTTCAAAGCATACACGTATACACATGTAAATGCATTAAGCACACATACATACATACATATATATAGTAAATAATTCAACAATTCAAGTGAAACATGGACAATGCACTAGAACCAACCATAGAGCAAGTATATACACGTAATAACCCAAAATTGAGGTCATTTGATTTTTAATATTTAACTAATTTTATTCAAATATTGGTGTTAAAAGTTAATAACTTGAATTCAAAATAGAGATTGCTTAAAATATTTGAATTGTGAATTAATATTTGAATCGTGTTTCGAATAAATGGACTTTTAAATTAGCTATTAATTTAATGGATTTAATAGCATTATTTAACTTCTTTTAATTTATAAACAATAACGGTGAATTCAGATTTTAAATTTATCAGTAATAATAAACAATTTGATTAAATAATCAGAAAATTTAATTTCAATATAACGAATCAAGTTTTATTGACTTATTCTTAACTTAATTTATTTGATTTTTTTCCATAATTTTTATTTTGGAAAATATTTAAATTTTCGTTTGACGATATTTCAACAAACAATGGTATTTTTGAGATTTCACAAAATGTAATAACCAATGTGTTTTATTATGGTTTTGAAATCGTGTTGCATTTCTAAGCGCGATTGTATTTTTGTTTTGTCATTCGCGGTTCCTATTGGAACGAAATTCTATGCAGCATCGTACCCAAAGCATTTTATTTCAAAATAAACACATAGTATATAAACGTGCATAAACATGTTATCATTCTTGGATCTGTGTTTTGAAAAACATGATTATTTTGTTTATTTTAATTTGATTATAAAATCAGAATAGCGGCAAAAACATAGCTATTTTATTTATTTTTCTCTTCTTCTTTCCCTCAGCTCTGTTAATTGTGCCCTCCAACTTCCAATGAAAACATGAAAACGAGGTTTGAACCATTCTTCAAAAATCAAAATAAAGTGATTTACTGTAATGACCGAGATTTTCTCGTCGTCTGGTTTGGAATATTTAAATGGTTTTGAATACTGAATTTGAATTATAGACTAATTTTAAATGTTAAAAGTTAAAAGTTAAATATTTTACTTGAATTTCAAATAAAATGGTTTATTGGATAATTTAATTATTGAATTTAATAATTAAACATTGGTTAAATTATTATATCTCAAGTTCTAAGCTCGACAAAAATTAATTTAAAGGCTTATAAAATTTATGATAATAATAATGAAGATAATAAAAGTTTTAAAGTTGAATTTAAAAGTGGTATATTCGATTTTAAAAATAGCTTATTTAAATTGACATTTAAAAATAGCCTTCCGAGGCACAGTCTCAGAATTTGACAAAATTAGTTTCGTTGGATTTGTATAATATATTATTTCGAATTTCAAATTTCCCAGTGTTTGGAGTTATCGTTCGATCATACGGAATGTAAACGCATTGAAATTTATATCGAAATTCA
Organism: Allium cepa; assembly: GCA_030765085.1. Classification (NCBI taxonomy): domain Eukaryota; kingdom Viridiplantae; phylum Streptophyta; class Magnoliopsida; order Asparagales; family Amaryllidaceae; genus Allium; species Allium cepa. Next base: position 374,501,695 of record CM060942.1, on the reverse strand, counting down.
ATATAATAATTGGGTCCAAAAAGCTATCTTCTTCTACAATCGAATTAGGGCTCGAAATCTTTCTCATGGTGTTTCGAATAAGGGTTAACATTGTAAACGCCTAGCGGCATGCCTGGATAGGAGGTTGAGATTTTAACCTACGTAATCGAGACCAGTCAAAGCTATTTCACATCTGAACTTTTTCCATTCACCCCTGAATAATGTAGCTAACCTTCTCCTACACGCCTTCCTTCTTTTTTATCACTTCCCTCTCTTTCTTTTTGAAATTCACGCAACAGAAGAAAAAAATATAATGGAAAGAGGAGCCCGTAGAAATAAAACTCAAAGCTGGAACAAAAAAATATAAAAGGAGGGGGGCGATCTTGTTCCCGAATCAGATTCTTTCCCCTTCTGCTTAGTAAATCCAATCTAGTTCAAAAATTGAAATACACGAAATCGAAATTTTGTATAAAAAAATAAGGAGAAAGAGTGCATGAATCACGATGATGCAGCAGAGGCATGGAGGCTGGCGTTCGAATGGAGGGATCTCGTGAACGTGAAATGGTGGTGCGATGCATTGGGGATGGAAAGCGTGCGCGAGCACGATAGGGTTTTCGCATTTGGAGGAGGGTCAGGAAGCCTAGGCTTCGGCCAGGCAAGAGTGGAAAATCTTCGGTGGAAGGAGTCGCACGGATGTTGGGATGATCGTCGATCGATGCAGGGGAGGATCGCGTTTGCGCCTGCTCGCGTGTTCGCGATCGAGATTGAGGCGTGATTCAATCTCGGTGTTCATTTCCTGAAGGCATAGTAGGAAGCTGCTATTTTGTGGGATGCCATGGCCAAACTGTTGATGTAATGCCGGAAGCGAGGTCGTGAGCGTTGCACGATTAACGAGGTAATTTTATTAGAAGGCATTTTTTAGTTTATGTTAATCGTTAAAAAGTTTAAATTAGATAACTAATATAATTTATAAAATTTTCGTATGAGGTTTGAACTAAGAGGCATCAAATTCTTCGTGTACGAATTGGTGTAGGATGTTCCAAAGTCGGTTGGATTCTAGAAAATTTAAAATCAAAGGTGAGAAAAATTCTCACTCTTTTGGATGCTAAATTAAATTTTTAAACAGTTAAAATTTATTAATGGCTGCTTGGTTGGGTTATTAAATGATTATCTGTTGAATGATATTATATATATAGTAGTATATATTTTAGTATTTGGAGTGATATTCCCGCATTTATATAGCGGATGAGATACTATGTGCTGCGCATAATAGCGGATGACCCTATATACTGAGATATCGCCCTCTGTATGGGGTTAGTATTAATCTTATGTATATTAACCTCTGTGGATGCAGGGAAATAGGTTGGATGGATCCAACTGGTTTTCTTAAATATATCGCTTATTTTTCATGTATGGTGATATATGAATTGTGTAGAATAATCTAGTATAGATTATTGCAGTGGTTAAAATTATTGGATGTTACTGTAGCACCGGGCTGAATTTTGATAAAGTTTAAAACTATGAATATATTTTTAAATTTATGGAATTGGAGAGAATTCGAAAATAAAATATATATATGCTGGAATTGGAGTTATTTTAAAGAAAATGAATTAGAAAAGAATATAATTGATTTGCCTAGACTTAACTATTTCATATAAATAAATGGAGATTATTTTCTAAAATGAATTATATTAGAGAATTTATAAATGATATTCTGGAAATATATAAAAAGGAGTCAAAATCAATATTGAAAATGGATTGGAAGTATTAATGGAATTTGTAAGAAATAAATTTATATAATGGGTTTTCATAAATAAGATTTGTTTTATAAGCAAGTAAATCAAAGGTGTTAAGAATCGATAACGATATTTATAAATGAAGAAATTCGATATCAGGTGATAATTGGAATATAAATTCATAGGGTGAGTTTATATTGGGATATGGCAACAGGGTTGGAAAAAATAGTAGATTCTATTTTTTAAAATGAGAAGGGTTAGGAAATTGACAATGACTCGATATGTTGTGAAATCGAGATTAAACTATAAAGTAAATTAGTTATTGAAAATTTAAAAGTATATTTTTAATTTTAAGAAGTGAATTTGTTTTAAAAGGAAAATTTTATTATTTTAAAACTAAGGGATTTTAAACGAGTTGAGTTTGAAATACTTGTAAATCAATTTTTAACTTTGAAGTATTTATTTTTAGTAAATTCTAACTTTTGAAATCAGCTTTGAAAATTTATTTATTTAACTAAATATGAGTTTCTAATGTTTAAAAAAGTTTTTTCTATATTTTAAATGATTATTCGAACATGTTTTAAAACTAAATTATTTTTCTTTAAATTACTTATTATATATATATATATATATATGTCAGAGTTTGAGGCGATCGAAAATTTTATTTTATTAATTCTTTCAAGATTCCAAAAAAGTGTTTATAAAGAATATGTTTGGAGGAGAGGAAATTCATTTGTGTTTAAGAGAATTTTGGAATAAGTTACGGGAAAATTTTATGAAACATTAATATTGAAAGGATTTGGAAAATAAGACTGGCAACATTTTCCTAAGTATAGAGAATAGAAATTTGGAAATATTTTTAAGTGTTAGATGTTGGAATATCATGTTACAGATTTAAGTATTTGAAAGGAAAAAAATTGTTTCAAATTTTGAGAGGAATTGATAAATCTTTCAAAGATATTTTGGAAGTACATATTTTGAATTTTTTTAAATTAAGGCAAGATGATTGCTTGTGGATGTTTAATTTGATAGTTAAATAACCGATTATCAATATTAGCCAATTTCGTTAATCATTTGAAGAGATCAGGATCGAATTTAATTATCCAAAAACCACTTCGATCCGGTTTGAACGCAATGAATGAATACCGTGAAGATGATGAAGACAGTGATTGGGTTTGTCTAGACCCAGGAAACTTGTATGGACGAATGCTATCAGAACATCATCATTGGAGAACGATGAGCATTCTGAGTGAATGTGTTCTGTAAAAGGTAACACTTAGCTTCGAGCCTCATCAATCGGAGAATGACTAAAACATGGGAAATGTAGCAAGACTAAGTTGGTAGCACCCAAGTAGGCTAAGGTTACCCTTATCCAGAGTCCCTTTTTTTTCGGCTGTGTGGCGGTTGCTGATCCCAACCGCGGGGTAATTATAACGACCTGGAATTTTAGGGCATTTGAAATTGGAATATTTAATTGATTTTAAATATTTAAAAGTTAATTTTAACTTGAATTTCAAATATCACTATTTATTGGATAATTAAATTTTTGAATTTAATAATTAGAAGTTGGGTAAAATATTGAATCTTCGGTTTTAAGCTTGTTAAAAATACTTCAAAGGCGTATAAATTTTATAATGATGATACTGAAGATAATAAAAGCTGTAAACTTAAAATCAAAAGTGGTTTTTTAAGATTTCAAAATATATCGTTTAAATTGACATTTAAAAATAGCCTTCTGAGGCACTGTCTCGGAGTTCGACGAAACCAGTCTCATTGGATCCGTAATAGTTCAAATTTTGTAGTGTTTGGAGTTATCATGATGCCATACTATATGTAAACACGCTGAAATCTATATCAAATATTCAATATAATAACTGGGTCCAAGAAGCTATCTTCTCCATACGCTCGAATTAGGACTCAAAGCCTTTTCAATTGCGTTCGGAATAGGTGTATAACATATGAACGCCAAGCGGCATGCCTCGATAGGGGTTCGTGATTTTAAGCTACGTAAATCAAGACAATTTGAATTAATATGTGTGTGTGTGTGTGTGTATTTGTGTGTGTGTGTGTGTATTTGTTTATTCTAGTCACCATTAGCTGATTTAGATCAGAGCTTTTTAAAAGTTCAGAACACTGTACGCCCTCTCTTACACGCAAGGCTTAGTCAACACAAAAAGTATCTTTCCTTTTTTTGTAAATCGTAACTGATCTTGTCTCCATTTTCTTTTATAACCACGTGACCGTAAAAAAAGGCAGAGAAAAGAAAAAAAAAGAAATACAGTTTGCTGGAAATTTTAATGGCCGAACTATATGAATTCAAAATCAAATTCTAACACACGCAACCCCTCGTTCATTTTCGAAAAATCGCCCCTCTAATCAAATAGCCACGTGAAATCAAAATCGGAGAAATCAAGTGCAGCCTTCTTTCATTCAAATCAACTAGTTCAAAGTTTAAAAAAATCGATATAGGCAATTCCACTTTCTTGAAGGGCGGTGACACTGTGAAGCATCATTCTCGAGAAGGGGCGACGTCGTGGAGAAGTTGGAGGCTGCTCGTCTGTGGGAAGGAAGCACAAGAAAGGTTGGGTCGCGATTTGGTTTTTTTTGCTCAAAGGTCGACGATGTTGATAGTCGACCTAGGGTTGTGGGTCGTGAGACGAAGGCACTGTAGCCGCGATGAACTCGTGATTTCCGATCAATTTGGGTCATCATGACCTAGAAGACGTCGCGAGATGATTGGGGTGGATGAGACATAAGCGGTGCCAGGCTCGCTTGTCATGGTTGAGGGAGTAAAGACTTGGGTTGTCGATGGCGTTTTCGCCTGAGACAGTAAGGTATAACCAATTTTTATTTTAATTCTGTGTATATATATGTATGTAGATGTTAGAAATTATAATAGCAGTAAGGTATATGTTATATATATGTATGTGTGTGTGTGTGAATATTTTATAGAAAACAGAGGATAATAAAATAAATATTGTACAGTGAGATATTCAAAATAATTCTGTTTTTATTTAATGTCTAAGTTTGGAAGGAATTTTATTTTATTAGAATTTAATATATATGTAATACTGTAGAAAATATAGAGGACTGTTAAAATGTTAGAGAGATATATAAAATTAGATTTTTGAATCTACACAAATTAAATTTTATAATTGTATGGGTTTCAAAGAAAAATATATAAATATATTTATATAAAAATTTCTATACATATTTTCACTTACTAGTTTATTTTAAAATAATGGATTTAGGGAGATTAATTTGTTGAAATTAACTTATCTAATTATTTTAGTTGCTAAAATATTATTTAAAGGAAAATTAGTTTAAATTAAGGTAATAAATTGTAATTGACTGTTCGATTAATACAAATGTTAGTAAACCTTATAATGCTTATACAAGGTTTGAAATCATGGAGAGACATGCCGGTTTGGAAATGGGTTGGAAACAAAAATCAAAGGTGAGTTAATCTCACTCAAATTGGATTACCGGTTAATTTAATTAGTTAAAATTAAATTATTGGTTGATTGCTTGAATTGATAATTTATTATTAGTCTGGATCTGATATTATATATGTAGTAATATGTATGTATGTGTGTGTGTGTGTGTGTGTGTGTGTGTGTATATATATATATATCAGAGGGATTGATATTCCCGCATTATATAGCGGATGAAACCCTATGCTCCCCACATAATAGCGGATGACCCTCTATACTGCAATATCCCCCTCAAAGTGGGATTGGTATTTTATATTGGCTAACATCTGTGGATGCAGGTAAATAGGTTGGAGGCATCCAACTGGATGAAAATAAATATTGAATTTATTTTCATATTCAGTTATATAAAATGTCAAATAATCTGTGATATATTATGTTAGAAAATTAATTTATTTGATGTTAATATATTGCTGGATATATTATGGCATTTTAAATATATAAATAATGAATTTTAAAATGGAAATAAAAAGGGAAAATAAAAAGAAGGAAATTTATTGTGAAGATGGACAAATTTAAAAAGAGAAGAATTGGGAAAGTAAATAGTTGATTTTTAAATCCTACTTAACAAATCCCAGAATATGGGAAAAGAATAGAGTCTTTAAATAAGTGTAAATTAAAACGTTTTAAATTTAAGGACTTAATGAATATTGATTTTTAGGTGCAAAGGATTTATTTTTAAATTCAAGATTTAAATGAGTTGGAAAAATAAAAAGGGGAAGTTTGGAATAAAGTGTGAAATTGATATTTCAGATTTAAATAATGTTTTTAATCATAATAAAGGAGTGAATAGGGAATTAATGGTTTTTGGAATAAATTTGGGTCAGTAAAGGAATTTATTTTAAAATGGACTTAATTTTGAAAATCGATTTGGAAATCGATTAAGTGTTCGAAACTGTGATTAAAAGAGAACGAGGCTATGGATTTATAGACTGGGTTTATAAATAAAGTGCAATAAATATCAGTGGATATTTGGGATTTTTAAATTCGGTGGGAATTTATAAGGAGGCGGTAATTTGTTTTAAAAATAGTTAGTGGTTTTATTTTTAAAAGTGTGGGAAAGAAATTTACGGGATTGGGACGTAAAATAAACTGGAAATAAATCACGAAGGATTTATAAATGATAAGGCCGATTTTATTGAAAGGAAATGTAGTTTCCTGAAAAGCTATGTGTATTTTCAAAGGAAGATCTTTTAGCTATAAACTAGAAGTCTTAAAGTTGTTTTAAAAGAATATTTTTACAGAAATTTATTATTTAAATTGTTTTAAAAATCTCTAAAGTAAATATTTATTAAGTTAATTACAGTAGTTAATTTTTTTTAAAAAGGGTTAAATTAGTATTATGGTTTGAAGGTAAATTATCCAATATAAATATTTTACAAAATGACCTTTACTTTATAAAGTGGTTTTTGGCTGAAGTTTTACTTGGGTATTATTATTGAATTTCATAAGTGATATTTTTAATAAAGAATTTAAATAGTTTTATTTTAAATGTGTTAAGTGTATATTTTTGGATAAAGCGATTTAATTTATTTAAAAGCTAAATTTAATAAGGCTTGATGTTTTTAATGCAAATAAAATAATGGGTTGAATGATTATTTAATTTAATAGTTAAATAACCGACTACCAATATTGGCCAATGCGGTGATCGTTTCGAAGAGACCGGGATCAGGTTAGTTATCCGAAAACCACTTCGATCAGGTTTGAACATTTGCGAATGAAGACTGTGAAGATGATGAAGATGGTGATTCGGTTTGTCCAGACCAAGGGCAACTTGTATGGACGAATGCTATGAAACCATCGTCAGGAGGACGATGAGCATTCTAAGTGAAATGTGTTCTAAAAAGGTAACGCATACTCAAACCTCATCAACTGGAAATAGCTAAAACAGGGGAGATGCAACAAGGCTAAGTGGATAGCGCCCGAGTAGCGTAAGATCGTCCCTGTCTAGAGTCCCTTTTGATCTCCACTTAGTGGGCTGTTGCTGATCCGAACCGTGGGGTGATCTTATTCGGACTGTCCAATAAGGGGTAGCTCCGGTCTTGTGTTGCAGGGGATCAGGAGCTGTCCTCAGTACTCTGGTCTAGGCCAGGTACTGTAACTGGCGGACCCCAGTAGCATGCCATTGTATTGAATCTATTCTCTAATAAGTGCCAGTGCGGTTTTGATTGGGCCCAACTATGTTGGAACATGAGATGCAAGCATTTCAGCTAGATTCTATTTTACTTTATATAGACACTATTATAATATCAGACGGATTTGATAAAAATCTTTTAGTTTATCGTAAGGTAAAAACCCGGCATGTGACGATCCAGAATTTTTAGGCATTTGAAATAGGAATATTTAATTGATTTTAGATATTTAAAAAGTTAATTTTTAACTTGAATTCAAATATCACCATTTATTGGGTAATTAAATGATTAAATTAAATAATTTGAAATTGGGTGAAATATTGAATCTGGAGTTTTAAGTCTCTTAAAAATAATTTGAAGGCTTGTAAAATTTATATTGATAATGCTGTGGATAATAGAAGTTTTATAATTAAGGATTACAAATTTCATATTGATCAGAGTTGTTGTGTGAGTGTACATTAAGTAAACGCACTGAAAATTAAACCGAAAACTCAATTTTTATAACTGATGCAAAAGGCTATCTTCCCCATACGATCGAATAAGGACTCGAAACCTTTTCCATTGCATTAGGAATTGGGATATAACATTAATAACGCCTAGCGGCATGTCTTAATAGGAAGTCAAGATTTTGAGTTGTGTTGTCGTGACAAATTTAAAATCCAAAATTTAAATTACATATTTATATTTCAGCATTCAAATCTGTTTTCTCATTAGCCTACTTTCTTTCACCATCAAAACTTATTCCTTTCCCTTCAAATTTCTGTAGCTTTCCTTTATCTTCTCCAACACGCAATTCCCCTCTCTTTTTTTAAATCACGCACATCCTTCTTTTCCTTAGAGAGAAATAAAAACTTATAATTTCCCCTCTTTTGTCTTCGATTTGTAATCGAGCATCGAGAAAAAAAGGGAAAGGGCCGCTTCCTATTCGATTCAAGGCAAATCAATCAAATCGCGTATCCTCTTCAACTCTTTTCATCAAACCAAGAAAGGAGTACGTCATCGATAGGCAGGCAATCAAAATGAGGGTTTTGGAACTCGTGATGGAGGATAGCGATCTGGTAATTGCGTGGCGACTGTAGGGGATGGCCACGACGCGAATTATAGCTCGAGGCGATTTTAGGGTTTGGTATTCTCTCGAGCGAGGCCTGGATGCTTGTGGTAGGCTGTTCATAGGATCGTGATGCGCTGTTGAGTGTCATACTCGAAGTTGGTGAATGGGAGGTTGTAGTTTCATCGGCGTGATCGGTTTAAACACGTGCGTCGTGAGGCGCGTGGTGATAGGTCAAGCGAGGGATGAGAGTGGATCTTGGTTTCAGCCTGTGCTGGGAGGTAAGACTATGTTGTGTTCCTTATCTATTTAATTTATATATGCATGTTCACAAATCTAGGAAAAAAATAAATAATAAGCTTAAAATTATTATACATACATATATATATATACAGTAAGAGTTATAGGCTGCTTTATTTTTGAATTTAATTTAATAAATAAATAAATAAATATATATATAGATTGAAATTATATAAAGTTTAAGACAGAAAAGTTTTTGAAATGGGTATAAATAATATATACATATAAGATTTTGGGAATGCAAATTTTAAATGTTCGAGGAGTTTTGTAGGACTGGACTTAAAATAATAATAATAATAAAATAAATTTTCATATACACATATTAAACTACTATTAAATTTTAGAATATGTTTTATAGTGATTAACTTATTTAAATAAGTTATTTAATTTATATTAGTCCCTAAAAATAATTTATTAGAGGATGTTTACTGTAACAAAACTACAATTTTTCTATTTACTGAAGAAAACATATTTTCATATATAATATAAGCGTACATACATATTTTAATATAGAAAATAAGTATGTATGAATATATATATATATATATATATGTATGTATGTATGTATGTAGAACTTTGGAAAAATATATAAGGGTTTATATAAAAGTTAGCTAAGTAAATCTACTAAATGATAATTAATTGTTTGATTAGATCGAATATCAATAAAACATCTAATGTTATACAAGGTCTGAAAAATCAATGGAAAACAAGTCAAGATGGAATGGATTGCAAATAAGTATCAAAGGTGAGTTAATCTCACTCATCTGGTTTGATTTAAATTTAAATGATTAGATTTAAATAATTGATTGAATGGTTAAATTGATTTGATGTGCTATATTATAGTATATACTATATCTTGGAATGATTGATTTCCCACATTATACAGCGGATGAGACCCTATGCACCGCATAATAGCGGATGATATTATATTAATCCTATATACCGCGATATTCCACCTCGAAGTGGAATTGGTATTGTGCTAACATCTGTGGATACAAGGAAATAGGTTGGAGGGATCCAACCAGGTTCCTCAACATTTATTTAGATTATTTAATATTCTCTGTTATGATTATTTGATCTTCTGTGATGGATTATATTGGAATATTGAATGTTATAGTTCGCTTGAATATTTCGGAACAATGAGTTATCTAAATATACAGAATTGGGTTTTTTGAAAAGAAAATAAAGGCGTGAATTTGTAAGTAAAATAACTATAGAAAATTTGAATAAATTGAATGATAAATTAGAAAAGAATAAAATTAATTTTAGAATTCTAATAAATAAATTTCGAGTATGGAAGGGGATTTTGAATAAACAGAGAAATGATGAATTTTAAACTTTAAGTGACATTATTTAAAGGAATAAAGAATTTATTTTAAAATCCAAGTTTTAAATTTATTGAAATATATAAAGAAGGAAGTCATTTCAAACGGAGTAAATTGGAAATCAATTTGAAAATTATTTAAATATTTGAGATTGGAAATTTAAAGGAGAATGTGCCTATGAAGTTATTAAAGAAATGGAAATTTGTTTAATAGTAAATAGCAATTTATTTTTAAAGATAGAAAGAGAAGAGTATTTTCCTGTATAGCCAAGTACGTTTTCAAAGTAAAATTTTTAAATATAAGTTAAAGGCTTTAATGTTGTTTTTAAAAGTTTGTTAGGAAATTTATTATTTCTAAACGTTTAAATTATAAAATAAGTATTTTAATTTAAATATTAAGATATATTTTATAATAAAGTGTTTTTAAATTATTTTTAAAATCTAAAGTGTTGTACTTGGTGATTTCGGTGGAAATAGAAAATATATGGAAAATTTATTCTGCAAAAGGGAGATGGTTTGAAAACTGTTTTCAAAAAGAGATTTGAAAGCGAAAATATATCTTACGAAGATATTTTGAGAATTATAAATAATTTGGGAGATTATTTATTGTTTGATGGATGTTGTGAATGTTAATTGACAGTTAACTAACCGACTATCAATATTGGCCAAATGCGATGATCGTTTCAAAGAGACCGGGATCGGGATTTATTTCTCAAAAACCGTTTCGATCTGGTTTGTACGTTTTCATGGAAAACAAGTTTGGAGTCAAAGATGAAGCAGTGAAGTGCAAGGGCTAGTCGCTACTAATCCTGAGGATATTTCCAAAATGAATTTAGTAGGAATAGTGCCTTCGGCTCCGTTCGAACCCAGGACGGACTTGTATGGATGAATACTTTCAGAAACATTGTCAAGTGGACGATGAGTATCCTAAGTGAAACGTTCTAAAAGGTAACGCTTAGCCTCAAGCCTCATCAACCGAGAATGACTGAAAATCAAAGGTTATGCAGCAAAGCTAGGTGGGTAGCACCCACTTCAGGGTGAGGTCATCCCTGTCTAGATGTCCCATTTTTATTCAGCTTAGTGGTGCGGTTGCTGATCACAATTGTGAGGTGATCTTACGCGGGATTATCCAGTAAGGGGTAGACCCGGTCTTGTGTTGCAAGGTGTCGGGAGTGATCCTCGGTACAGTGATCTAGGGCACGTATCATGACAGGTGGTACCCCAGTGCCTAGTCATTGGTTGGAAATCTATTCTCCCTATGTGCCTTTTACGAATTTTGTTTGTATTACCCACTTTGTCGCTAGTAGCTGGAATTTAACAATGTAACAATTTCGGCTATTTTAATAAGTATTTGTAAATAGACCCTATTATAATATCAGACGATTTTAATAAAAAGTGTTTTAGCTATGGTAAGGTAAAAACCCGACACGTTTATTTATGGCGTGGTCTTACGAGATGCTTTTGATTTCAAAAGGATTTTGAAACTTTAATAATCAATTTGGGTGTGATTTCTCACGCTGGTATTCCAGGCTGACTCGGGTGTTATTTAACTGTAATGCTCATGTCAGACCGAGTGTTATAGGGTATAGGAAAGGATGCTGTGAAGCTCAGGAGACGAGCTGGATGGCGATACGTACTTCCGTATTTGATATTGTTCCGCTGTGTATCCCGTTGTATGTTAATGATGTTGGTGAACTCTTATGATGTACTCTGATGATGTATGTATAAACAGATATAGTATTTGTTTTTGGTGTAAAGATCTATGATCATCTATTATATTTTATTCCGCTGCGATGGTTAGATTCTCATGTTGTTTTCTATTTTCTTCTTCTACCTCTTCTTCTTTAACCCAAATGGTTCCTAATTCCATACATCTTGAGTTGATTGATGGAGAATAGTGTTGACTCAAGGGGTATGGATTTGCGGGTCGTCACAGTTGGTATCAGTGCGAGGTTGGTGATAACCTTGGCTCTGGTGGAGTTGCTCATAGAATAGAGTCCATAGTACTCTAGAATGAGGTTGAGCGTATTAATAGATACGAGCGCTGTAACAACCCGCATATTTATCGATTTTATATTTAAATATTTTATTTAAATATTTTATCGTTAGTCGGATTTTAGTCCGAAAAGCTACTTTTTGCAAACAGTCGAATTGGGACCCGAGACCACTCCCATTGAGTTTAAAATGCCGTTTGCGACCTTTTTGAGTATAAGCTTCGATATGTTTGGAGAAAGTTGATTTTTGCTACTTTGTACTTAGGACTTTGGTTTGGACTGCACCCTTATTAGCTCAGCCCAACCCCCTTCTCTTCATAACTTCTCCTCTTTGCTTAAACACTCAAGCTTTAGCGACAATGGTGGAAGAGAATGGGAAATAGAAATTCCTAAGCCCTAGCTTGCTTTGCAAATCCATCTTCTTGCTCCAAACTCAAGTGAACCCATTGGTAAGCATCGCCTTCTTCTTCTCCAACCCATTCTCTCTTTGATTTCAGAAAATTCCTAAACCTAATTTAGGAAATGTTTCTCTTTTAAGCTTAGATTGAAGCTTCTTGAGTTGTGATTGAAGAGGAATTGATCTAGCTTGCTTTCAAGCTTCTCCTTCATTGATTTGGGTTCAAAGGTGGGATTTTTATTTCACATCTTTGTCTATAATTATCTTCGATTGTTAGGTATGAATTCCTAACGTTTATTCGTGTGCAATTGATTTTGGTTTGGATCGATTTCGTGTATATTCCAATTTTTGGTAATTTAGTCTAATTTATGAAAATCCTATTATGGATAATTGGACATTGATATTTGAGGCGTATCGAAGAGCCGTTTAGGCTGGGTTGTCGTTCGACGTAATTCCTTAGTCATCGCCATTTGCTCGTTCGATCGTTTTCGATATCCGTTTGGCCATTTCTGGTCTAGGTTCAGGGAATGCCCTGAACCCCAGATTCAGACGTCTGAAACGTAATATTCAGACGTCTGAATATTGTTCTGGGAAGATTTCTATTCCCAGATTCAGACGTCTGAATATATGGTTTCAGACGTCTGAATTGGTTCATTTGGAACCAGAAAGGAAATAGGCCAAAATATGCCTATTTCAGACGTCTGAAACACTTGATTCAGACGTCTGAATTGTGTTCTGGAAATCTTTATATTTCCAGATTCAGACGTCTGAACCACTTGTTTCAGACGTCTGAATCAGCAATGTTTTGCCTGCTTGCCTATTCGCTTGAGAATTCCAATTTAAATCGATTCGTGATGATCCTATTTGTTGTTATCATTTATTATGACTTTGATGACTCCTTTTTAGGAATTTTTGAATATCCATTTCGATGGATTCTTTATCGGTTTCTTTGGATTTTATTCACGTCTTCGAATGTGAATTTTAGTGATTGATTGTTCTTACAATCTTCTTTGTGATTTGTCACTTTAAAAATATAAAGGTTTTCTACACTAGTAGTAAATATTAAAACTCTTTCCTCAAACGATTTCAATACTATTTTAATACCAAATTCGTTTATAAAACTGTTTTCCAATCTATTAGTATATACAAACCTTTAACTCACTCGTATGAGAAATCTAATTAAACGACTTAGTAAAACAAGTGGTATGAAACGCTTGCGTTTACTTCGTCGGTTAATTCTTGGACTTGTTCGATTAAATCTATTGTGACAATTTTCTAGTGGAGATCTACAATTTGTTTGTAAATACTTAAGTTAAGCTAGTGGTTATGGGACATGAAGCTAAGCTCATATATTTACTAGCTTATTGTAATAGACACTTCTCGTTGATGATGACGATCATCTTTGTGATTTAGACTAGCAATGTGCGATGTCTCTTTTTCTATGTGGAGGACTGTTCCTCATTTTATTGAGCTCCGTCTCATTTCTTACATGGGTCGTACCTATTTAGGTGCGTCGATGTTTGTTTATACATGGGTCGTACCTTTCTAGGTGCGTCGATGTTTATTTATGCATGGGGTGTACCTTTCTAGGTGCATCGATGTTTGTTTACTTCGTGGAGCAATCGGCTCAATAAGTCGGGACATGGGGCGTATCTTTCTAGGTTCGTCGATGTTCGTCTATGCATGGGGCGTATCTTTCTAGGTGCGTCGATGTTCGACTTTGTATGGGGTGTATCTTTCTAGGTGCATCGATGTTAGACATTACATGGGGTGTATCTTTCTAGGTGCATCGATGTTTATTTATACATGGGATGTATCTTTCTAGGTGCATCGATGTTTATTTGTGCATGGGGCGTATCTTTCTAGGTGCGTCGATGCTAGAGCATGGGGCGTATCTTTCTTGGTGCGTCGATGTTCGACTGTGCATAGGGCGTGTCTATCTAGGTGCGTCGATGTCCATTTTATGGGATTGGCCATCCTTTTATTATGATTTCTGGATTTCTTGAGATGATTTCTGGAATTTATGTTTCACCAACTTTTACGATTGACATTGATATATATGTCATTTATTGTGGCTTGGTGAATGAAATTAGGAGTATGACATTCCTTTTGATCCTTGAGTAGATTATTGTGAAATTGATTAATCTCTTGTTGATTTTCAATTACTTATATATCACAGCTTGGCATTGTGATTATTATATGTTTAGTCATATCTCTTATTCTATATCATTTCATCTGATATTTATAGCTAGACTGATCCGTTTATTATTTTCTTATTAAATAATACTCGGGTCAGACTGAGACATTATAGGTACTTTCTTATGGCTTCCTATCTGGAACCATCTTCTGACTTTTGGCTAACTACTTTAGTTTAGTAGTATTTGTTGTATACATTTGAGGTACAGACTCTAAGATGTATACTTATTCTTTTGTCTAGCACTTGTATCTATTCTTTTTGATATTGTGGATCTTGTTGACCACTACTCTGATGTACACTTTCATGTGTAATATTCATATCTATTTCCGCCTTTGTGATATGAATTGTCTGTGACTGATTTATGTTATGTTTACTTCTGTATTCGTTTCTGAAGATATTATAGCCACTGTGTAGTATCTTTGAGTTTGTGTCGGTATGTCGGATTTCCCTCTTGATAAGAAATGCATGTTATACTATCTGACATATCGATGCTCGCGCAAAGCAATTACACGGACGGTCGCTCCTCAACAGCCTTATTCTCCGTGCTAGTTGACAGCATTCACCGTAATGTTCTTGGCTAGCGTGGGTATAGAGGTGGGGCGTCACAGCTTGGTATCAGAGCCAAACTTCGGAATAATATAGAATAATTTAGCAAGGATCATGTCCTAAGTCTTTCTTAGGAGTTGTGCTTTAGGATATTATTCGGGTCTTCGTACCGTTCTATCCTACTTTCTTTTATGATTCCTTGTTTTATCTATCAGGATTGCTTGATATTTATTTTGAGAGTAACTTTTTCCCTCTTCTTTCTTTCTTTCTTAAAGAAGAGAAATGGTTAGACCAGGCCATCCCAGCGCCGGTCAATCTAGTTCTACTCCCCAGGATGGAGTATTTATGTCTACTCAACAACTTTTGGATCTTGTAAAGAATCAAGAGTTTATCTATGCTTTGAGTAAGAACCCCTAAATGGTTCTACCTTTGAAACTTGAAGTTTCTTTCAATCAGCTTGTGGATGTTACTCTTTTTCATGGAGAGGTTGGTAAAGGAAGTGTTTGTGATATTGGGACTTCCAAGAAGAGGCATATTAAGTTCAAGAGCCTTAATCCAAATAAGAGAGTGAAGCAAACTACTTTTGTAGCAAAGACTCCAATCACTAATCGTGGAGGATGCTACAATTGTAATTCTATGGAACACTATGTGAATATATGTCCAAAACCCCATTCTTGTCGCTATTGCAAGAAACCGGGTCATCTTTTATCTGCGTGTCCCAAACTTTTGAACAAGGACATGAGAAAGCTAAATATTGTGCAAGCCCCTAGCAACTCTTCTCTTGGTCAAGGTATTTTTCACTCAATCCTTGATGGCATTGTTTTATTTTGTGATATTCTTATTTGAGTTCTTTTTGATATGGGTTTCATCTCACTATTTTATATCAAAAGAACTTGTCGATTCTTTTTCTTTGAAAATATTTTGTGATTGATGACTTCTTTGAGGATTGCGAATCCTGATGGTAGATCCGCAACACTCAATTTTCTTTCTTTTAATGTCGAAACTATTTTATGTGATTTATCTTTCCGAGCCGATATTTTTACTTAGGCTTCGGAATTGATTTTTGTAAGGATTGGCTTAATCGTTGTGAAGCCTATATCCTATTTTCTCGTGTGGACTATTCCTCTTCGACATTTTCAATCTGTTAAGCAAATTTCTATTTTTCCTTTATGATTTTGATTCCAACTTGATGGCATCATTTTATTCCTTAATCCCACTTATAAGGAAAGTGTTGTTTCTCTCATTCATGTAGTTAGAGAAATTTTCCGGTATTTTTGAGCTTGTCTTAGGATTATCACCTAAGCAATATCTTGTGTGGTGTTAAGGTCTTTTCAGCTCGACCTTGCCATCGATTTCATTTGCTACGAGTCGCGGGAGTTAGCATTCCATTTACCGCATTCGGCACTCATTATGATTCTAATGAATGGCTTATTTTGTCATTCAGTTTGTCCAGCTTATTTCATCCATTTTACAAATCGAATATTCTATGAATATTTCGATGAGACCATTCTTTTATTTATTGATTTTTGGATGAAAATAGCAATTTAAAATTTTGCAAAATCTTTTTCATAAGATTTATTTAGAAGTATAACTGGATTTTTGTTCTTAAAACGAACAAAGAATATTCTTAGAAGTTTTTGAGAAACTTACTTATCCTGTAGAATACGATTTTGTGATTGTATTGCCCATTTAGTGTTTTAAGAATTCTGGTCGATGCGCTTGATCAACGTTATCGATAGGAATTTCCTAAACGCTTTGATGAGACAATCAGACACAGTATATTAACTTGAAAATAGTAAATTTTTCTAGAAAGATTATTACATAATGATAAATGTAATTTTAAAGTTTTAACTTTTCAGGAAAGAAGATTATTTAAAAGAAATTCTTTCTTTTCGATACTCTTATTCTTGTGATTCTTGAAGGGGAACCAAGACTTTGCTATTTGTAACGATACTAGTCGTATTGGTTTGGATGCCATTCTCTTGCAAAGGAGAACGTGCTATCACTTGTGCTTCTAAATCTTTATAGCTTATCGAGCCTAGTATGACACTCATGATCTAGTGCTCGCGGCTATTGTTTTCGCTTTTAGAGTTTGGCATCATCATTTTTGGATGAGAAATCTGTTCTCTACCCCGATCATAAATCTTTGGGATAATTATTTTCTCATATGGAACTCCATGTTGACTCGAGTTCCTGACATCTTATGATCTTGATATTCTTTTTATTCCTGGAAGGGAAATCGTGTTGCCAATGCGCTTTGTCGTAAGCAACAAGTGGTTGATTTTTTGATGTTGTCTGAATGGAATTATCTTTTTATCAAGTTCATCGGACGTTTTGATGTACTTCGTTTTACTGAGTTTCATCTCATCTCTTTTATAGACTAGCGTATGATGTTCTTTTATGGTGTTCGGTTCATCGGATGTACTGTTATTATACTACACCATTGTTCCGGTTTATCGGTTCATTGGGCGTACCGTTTTTGTACTACACTGATGTTCCAAATTATTTGAGTTTCAGGTTCCTCGGCGTACTGTTATTATACTAGGTCGTTGCACCAGCTCAATTTTCTGCTATTCTTGACGTTCGCCACGTCTTTTATATACGGAAACGCCTTAGGGATTTCGGTTTCATTCTTGAGCCCGGTGATATTGTGGAAATTGAAGTTTCACCAGATTTGATTTTTGAGCAACATCCTATTTCGAATTATTGCTTCGGAGCTCAAACGACTTCGAAATAAAGATGTTCTTCTTGTGAGAGTTCAATGGTTCTCAGATCCTAAGGATTTCTCTTGGGGTCCCTGGGAATTCATCGAGCGATCCCGTTCTGGCTAACTCTTTCATGCTCCTTATGGTGAACTTCCTATTTCAAATTTTCTTTTGTGTTGATTTGCTTCTATGGTTGTTACTTCTTATTTTCTTCTTAAGTATTGCGAGGACGCAATTTCTTTAAGGAGGGGAGTCTGTAACAACCCGCATATTTATTGATTTTATATTTAAATATTTTATCGTTAGTCGGATTTTAGTCCGAAAAGCTACCTTTTGCAAACAGTCGATTTGGGACTCGAGACCACTCCCATTGAGTTTAAAATGCCGTTTGCAACCTTTTTGAGTATAAGCTTCGATATGTTAGGAGAAAGTTGATTTTTGCTACTTTGTACTTAGGACTTTGGTTTGGACTGCACCCTTATTAGCTCAGCCCAACCCCCTTCTCTTCATAACTTCTCCTCTTTGCTTAAACACTCAAGCTTTAGCAACAATGGTGGAAGAGAATGGGAAATAGAAATTCCTAAGCCCTAGCTTGCTTTGCAAATCCATCTTCTTGCTCCAAACTCAAGTGAGCCCATTGGTAAGCATCCCCTTCTTCTTCTCCAACCCATTCTCTCTTTGATTTTAGAAAATTCCTAAACCTAATTTAGGAAATGTTTCTCTTTTAAGCTTAGATTGAAGCTTCTTGAGTTGTTATTGAAGAGGAATTGATCTAGCTTGCTTTCAAGCTTCTCCTTCATTGATTTAGGTTCAAAGGTGAGATTTTTATTTCACATCTTTGTCTATAATTATCTTCGATTGTTAGGTATGAATTCCTAACGTTTATTCGTGTGCAATTGATTTTGGTTTGGATCGATTTCGTGTATATTCCAATTTTTGGTAATTTAGTCTAATTTATGAAAATCCTATTATGGATAATTGGACATTGATATTTGAGGCGTATCGAAGAGCCGTTTAGGCTGGGTTGTCGTTCGACGTAATTCCTTAGTCATCGCCATTTGCTCGTTCGATCGTTTTCGATATCCGTTTGGCCATTTCTGGTCTAGGTTCAGGGAATGCCCTGAACCCCAGATTCAGACGTCTGAAACGTAATATTCAGACGTCTGAATATTGTTCTGGGAAGATTTCTATTCCCAGATTCAGACGTCTGAATATATGGTTTCAGACGTCTGAATTGGTTCATTTGGAACCAGAAAGGAAATAGGCCAAAATATGCCTATTTCAGACGTCTGAAACACTTGATTCAGACGTCTGAATTGTGTTCTGGAAATCTTTATATTTCCAGATTCAGACGTCTGAACCACTTGTTTCAGACGTCTGAATCAGCAATGTTTTGCCTGCTTGCCTATTCGCTTGAGAATTCCAATTTAAATCGATTCGTGATGATCCTATTTGTTGTTATCATTTATTATGACTTTGATGACTCCTTTTTAGGAATTTTTGAATATCCATTTCGATGGATTCTTTATCGGTTTCTTTGGATTTTATTCACGTCTTCGAATGTGAATTTTAGTGATTGATTGTTCTTACAATCTTCTTTGTGATTTGTCACTTTAAAAATATAAAGGTTTTCTACACTAGTAGTAAATATTAAAACTCTTTCCTCAAACGATTTCAATACTATTTTAATACCAAATTCGTTTATAAAACTGTTTTCCAATCTATTAGTATATACAAACCTTTAACTCACTCGTATGAGAAATCTAATTAAACGACTTAGTAAAACAAGTGGTATGAAACGCTTGCGTTTACTTCGTCGGTTAATTCTTGGACTTGTTCGATTAAATCTATTGTGACAATTTTCTAGTGGAGATCTACAATTTG
Source organism: Allium cepa (assembly GCA_030765085.1). Lineage (NCBI taxonomy): Eukaryota > Viridiplantae > Streptophyta > Magnoliopsida > Asparagales > Amaryllidaceae > Allium > Allium cepa. Next base: position 374,481,962 of record CM060942.1, on the reverse strand, counting down.
TTCGTAAATATTTAAGTTAAGCTAGTGGTTATGGGACATGAAGCTAAGCTCATATATTTACTAGCTTATTGTAATTGACACTTCTCTTTGATCCTGACGATCATCTTTGTGATTTAGACTAGCAATGTGCGATGTCTCTTTTTCTATGTGGAGGACTGTTCCTCATTTTATTGAGCTCCGTCTCATTTCTTACATGGTTCGTACCTATTTAGATGCGTCGATGTTTGTTTATACATGGGTCGTACCTTTCTAGGTAGGTCGATGTTTATTTATGCATGGGGTGTACCTTTCTAGGTGCATCGATGTTTGTTTACTTCGTGGAGCAATCGGCTCAATAAGTCGGGACATGGGGCGTATCTTTCTAGGTGCGTCGATGTTCGTCTATGCATGGGCCGTACCTTTCTAGGAGCGTCGATGTTCGACTTTGCATGGGGTGTATCTTTGTAGGTGCATCGATGTTAGACATTACATGGGGTGTATCTTTCTAGGTGCATCGATGTTTATTTATACATGGGATGTATCTTTCTAGGTGCATCGATGTTTATTTGTGCATGAGGCGTATCTTTCTAGGTGCGTCGATGCTAGAGCATGGGGCGTATCTTTCTTGGTGCGTCGATGTTCGACTGTGCATGGGGCGTGTCTTTCTAGGTGCGTCGATGTCCAGTTTACGGGATTGGCATCCTTTTATTGTGATTTTTGGATTTCTTGAGATGATTTCTGGAATTTATGTTTCACCAACTTTTACGATTGGCATTGATATGTATGTCATTTATTGTGGCTTGGTGAATGAAATTAGGAGTATGACATTCCTTTTGATCCTTGAGTAGATTATTGTGAAATTGATTAATCTCTTGTTGATTTTCAATTACTTATATATCACAGCTTGGCATTGTGATTATTATATGTTTAGTCATATCTCTTATTCTATATCATTTCATCTGATATTTATAGCTAGACTGATCCGTTTATTATTTTCTTATTAAATAATACTCGGGTCAGACTGAGACATTACAGGTACTTTCTTATGGCTTCCTATCTGGAACCATCTTCTGACTTTTGGCTAACTACTTTAGTTTAGTAGTTTTTGTTGTATACATTTGAGATACAGACTCTATGATGTATACTTATTCTTTTGTCTAGCACTTGTATCTATTCTTTTTGATATTGTGGATCTTGTTGACCACTACTCTGATATACACTTTCATGTGTAATATTCATATCTATTTCCGCCTTTGTGATATGAATTGTCTGTGACTGATTTATGTTATGTTTACTTCTATATTCGTTTCTGAAGATATTATAGCCACTGTGTAGTATCTTTGAGTTTGTGTCGGTATGTCGGATTTCCCTCTTGATAAGAAATGCATGTTATACTATCTGACATATCGATGCTCGCGCAAAGCAATTACACGGATGGTCGCTCCTCAACAGCCTTATTCTCCGTGCTAGTTGACAGCATTCACCGTAATGTTCTTGGCTAGCGTGAGTATAGAGGTGGGGCGTCACAAGCGCGTATTTGTTAGTGAATAAAAAAAGGTTTTATATTGTGTTGACTTATCCGTTGAGTGTTTATGGATTCTAGTCGATATGTGGTACACCATGTTATCAATAGGGATTTCTAAACTCTTAAACAAGATAAACCGACACAATATTGTTTTAAATAGGGTAAATGAGATAATTTTACCCAAAATTATTTTTGTATATAAAGGGAATGATTTTTCGTAAATTATTATAGTTATATGGATATTTGGTTGTTAGAAAGTGATAATATTAAATTATTATCATTGTTGTATGAGAATCGAATAAGAAATTGAAGATAATAACCAAAGATTAATGAATAAATTAATAAGATAAATGGGATTTGTAAATGTGATTTGTAACTGAATAAGGAATTGAAATCATAAAAAAACTAAGAAACAAATTCATATACAAATGAGATTTGTAAACGTAAACTATAAATGTGAATTATAGTGTGATTAATAATTAAAATAAGATAAAATTCCAAAGTAATGTTTGAATATAAATTTAACGGATTTGGAATTTGAAATTTGGAAATTTAGATTCCTTTGAATTTGAAAATGATTCTCAAAAGGGTTGGGAAAAATAATATATATTTGTGAAATATTTTTGAATCGGATTTGAAATCTAGAGAGATTTGGAATTTAAAAATATTTGAAGGGTTTTAAAAGAGATAAAAGCATTGAACTTTTTCGGTTGCTAGAAAATAACATCAGTGATGACTGCAGCATCATCGATGTTCATTTTCGAGTTTCCAAGGGAGAAATTGCTACCAAATTATTTTGAATTGGAATTGTTTGCAAAACTGGGTTGGTTTTGAAATTCAATGAGATAAATTGAATTTACCAAAGAATTTTGGATAAAAATAATTTCAAAGAATTTTGAAATACTTATGTGATTATTGAAAACTATGGTGTCGGTTTAAAATATTTTGGAATGTTTAAGAAATAGCTTAAAACTCTGGAAATAAACTAGAAATGCTTAAAGAATAAATTTGGGAACTTATATAAGTTTGAAATTTGTTTAGAATAGAAATTTAACTTAAGAAGAATTAGATTAAAATAAGTGGGAAAGCTTATAAAAGTTAAAATTTGAATAAAATTATATACTTGGCTAAATTAAATATATAATCCCGAGTTAAAAAAATAAAATATGAACAGGACTGATTATAAATAGATGGGGAAGAATGAATATTAATAACTGAGCAGCTTATAAAAAATTAAAAAGGGAATGAATAAGCCGAAATAAAAGTATTAGTATTCTGGAAATGAAAAAAAATCCAAACTTGGGATATAAAGTAAGATTTAACTCAAGAGAATTAAATAAAATGGTTTTGAAGATAAAAAAAATCAAGTATGGGATTATAAATTGAAAGTGTGGTTGAATAAAATTGAATTGGATTAAAATAGATTTGGTGTGAGTTGTAAACAAATCCAATTCAAGCATAAATTGAATGACCTTATGATAAATAAATTCAATAACGAATTGTTAATGTGAATTGAAATTCAAGAATGGATAAAAGAATAAACTAATCGAATAAATTAGTAAAATAGTTGGGATTAGATCAAAGGAAAATCAAATCAAAGATTTATATGAAAGTTGGTGGAGTAAATTAAACTTTAGTTACTGGATGGAATAGTTTGAAGAAAATAAACAACTTAAGTAAATTGTGAGATGTTTATTTAATATATTGATTGTCGAGTTTAATAAAATGGTTTGGGATCAAACTTTTTGGATATAAAAGAAAGTGCAATGAAAAGATCGTGAACAAATTAAAATGGGATGGGATCAAGTGTAAATTGAGTTGGAATCAATTTAAATGGTTATAAAGCTTAAGTAATTATTTATTCACATTGATATTGTCGAATTGCATAAGAAAATGGATCGTTTGATGTAAACGAGATTAGATAAAATTCTATGAGTTATTAGAAGTGAAATCGGATGATTTTGAAATCAATTGGAATGAATATGAGTTTGTTTTGTTTAGACTGAATTAAATATAAGCGAGTAAGTTGTAAATCACTTAAACTGAATGGAATGGTTTGAGAATTGGTTGTAAGCAATCGTAATAAGTGTCGGAACCTTATATGTGCTTATGGAGATTATAAAACGTGCATATGTTTCATACTTATATGTTTGAATTGAGTATGTACAGGTACTGGGAAGCCGTTTGGTTCGATTTGGTCGCGCTAATTGCTAAATAATAAGCCGCTTGCTTAAAAATGCTAAATAAAGGTACGCCTACGCAATAAAAATAGGAAATATGAACTGTTTCAGTTTTTTCCAACCGTGTGGGTCGATGTATATATATTTATACCTTTTGTCAAATTGCAAAAGCTCCTATGGACAAAGGAGACTCTGCCAAAATTATCCGAAAATTTTAGGAGTTAGAATTTTTTTTGAAAATTTTGGGAAATTTTAGTTAGCGACAAAACGATTTCAAATTGGAAATTGAAATAAATTAGTGGATGAAACTACTTTAAAGTAATGATATGAATCAGCATAAATGGAAGATAAAATTCAATATTCTGAATTTGTAACGACCCAAAATTTCCTTCCAGAAAATTCCAGATAGTTAGGGAAAAGAAGGAATAGATAGAAGAAAAAGAAGAACAGAAAACCCAACATCTCACACTCGCAGGGGATAAAATATAATAATAAATAATAATAGTTATACAAAAGGAAGCTGTACTTATTAAATTTCACTTTAATACATCAGAGTTACAACATATATACAAACATTGGACAGATACAATCAATATGTCCTATGGTATACACAACAATATAATACAGCGGAAATACTCCATACGTACTTGCCATCCAACTCGTCTCCTGAGCTCCAGAACGTCCTTACCTAAAAATATGTAATACTCGGTCTAACCCGAGCATTACATCAAAGTAACACCAGGGTCGGGCTGGAAACCAGCGCGAGCAATCCCGTCTAGCATGGAACACAAAAGCATACAACTTATATAAACCCGGGTAACTTGTATCAATTCACATCTTCACAAGTCGTTATAGACAACACTTACATCACACATTAATTTCTAAGTACCAACTTAGATTAAATGTCCAATTCACGTAAGTCATTCCATTTCATCCTATTGATTCCACATATCAATTTATAAAGAATCGAAGTGGTCGGGTATTTACTAATACCCGACTCTTGTCCCTTCGAATTCAAAACCATCTTAACCCAAGTTATTCAAGTGAAATACAATTCAGTCTAAAATACAAGATGTCATTTTTTTTCTCCATAGAAATTCATCATCGATAGATAACCGCATTATCATTGTCCATCCAAACATACCACATCACAAACATTTCATATAAGAGATATCAATCAATTCGAGGCATTTAATCATCATTCAATCATTCATAAGCAAGATGGATCATTTCCAAAATGAATTTAATTTATCTCTAATTAAATTAATTACTAATCTTAAATCACTTAGATTACCTTTACTTCATCACTAATTAATTTCAAATCAATTAATTAGATCTTTTTAGTTATCCATCTTAATTAATCATCCTTGATTAATTATCCTGTAGTTACAATAAGTAGTTAGCTCTTAATTAATTTACAAAAATTAACCTTTACCCATCCATATTAATTAGATTAATTACTCGAATTAATTATCTTATAATTGATCAACTATCCTTTAATTAATCACACTTAATAATTGACTAACACTTAATTCATTTCTTTAGTTAATCAATCCTTTAATTAATTACACTAAGTAATTAATCCTTAATTACTTCCCTTAAGTAATTCTCATTAAATAAATCATATTTAGTAATTACCTATTAATTTTCTTCCTTGGTTAATGATATTAAGTAATTACTTCCATAGTTATCACCAAATAATTTCATTAAGTAATTAATTTTAATTAAATTAACCATCTTTTAAATTGATTATCTTGAGTAATTAATCACATTAATAAATCAATTCTTTAAATTGATTACACAAATTATTTAATCTTTGTGAATTATCTTAAATTAATTATTGATTTAACCGATTACATTAATCAATTTAACGATCTCTTAATAAATTAAATGATTAATTAATTTACTAAATTTCATCATTTAATTTATTTTTGAAAACATATAAGATTTAACCCATTGTGAATTATTTAATTACAACAATTTGAAAACATTTTCAACTTTGGAAACTCGTTCTAAATCTTGCTAATATTAAGTTTTAAAACTTGATTTACATTTCCCTTGAAATGTACGTAATTTAGATAAGCTCTAAAAACTTGCAAACAACAACATTCAAAAACCCGGGTCGAACCCTAAATATTCACCTGAGTCAAACTAGCAGATTACCGAGTAAAACTCGAACAACTGTCTTCTTCGAGTCATCCCTTAAGTGTCCCGATATACACTCAAGCAATCATCATCTTCCTAAACACAAAAAACAAACCAAGATCAACTCAACCATCAACGTGCACGCATACGTGCACACCGTATCCTCGCCCTCCGACCAATCCACTAATCATCCTCTAAGTCGACGACGATCACATGAATACAAGCAACCCACCAGAATCCCGCTACCCCGTGAAAATAAAAAATCGAACCACTTGCACCCAGATCAGGCAGAAACACGATCTCCCATACCTCACATCCTCCCACCACCGCCCACCGGAATTCACCATCTTGTGCCAGAACCACCGCCTGAGTTCAAAGCTTCTCTCTCCACAACTCCGACCCCACTTGATGTGACAACGATGCCAAAAATGCCCAGCAACCAACCCCGTTCAATACTCCACCTTAAACTCTAGATTTGCCTCGCCGCACCACCACGGCATTCCAGAAAATCAACAATTATTTTTCCCAACATCCTCGTTCCACGAACCACCTCTGACATGAACCACGAGTCACAGGTCATCTTCGATCGACGGCAATCTACCGTTAACCCAAAACTAGTTACCTCACAATAACTCACCAATTAACAGTCTAAAAATCTTAATTTTTCTTTAAAAAATCCTAGCATTCAAAGTGGAATTCAATTATATACTCAAAATCCGATAATTTGATAATCAAATTCTTACATTGATTTATCCTTCACTGAAGTATTTTATTTCTGAAATATTTACAAAATAATTTTCTTGAATAAATTTTTAAAATGATGTTCACTCACCCACAAACACTTTTATTTCAGGAATCAATGCTTATACATCACTTAAGTGGAAGATTTAAAATTTTTGAATCAGGTTTTCAACTTGAAAAGTTTCAACCGAGGCATACTTAGCCCCTTTCAGACCTGATCACATATAAAAATAAAATAAAATGAAATAAATCATTTTAACATCATTCATAACAAATTCATGTCATACTTCAAGGGTTAATCACATGCACCTTCGGTTAAATCAGATTTTTAAGAGTTTTACCCACTATTTTTGTTAAACAGAGGAACAAGGTCTTAGCTTTAAAAAAAATCTGGGACTTGATTTATTTTTTTCCCTCTACAAATCTAATCAATCCTAATTTTAGTTTTATGAAGAACAAATTCAGATTTTATCTAGTGGATTAAAGCCTAGTTCAAACAGATTATCATAAACATACTCGTTTCCTGACATACACATAGTTTCTATATGCGTTCACCTTAATACTAACATGCAAACATTTCTATCACAAATTTCTTCAAAAATTAACCAACATGCACATGGTTTTAAGACTAAAAAAGGCTTCAGTTTACTCACCTTTGAAACAGAGACCCACATTTTAAATGTGTGACTGATTTTGAATTTGCGGAGAGCTTTGAAAACTGAGACGAAGCTTTAGAAAAAAACTGGAAGAACTTCATATTTGAATGATGCTTGAACTTGATTTTTTTTGTTTGATCCCAAGTTGCACTATCAGTTTTAAACCGTGTCTTGGTTACAGGCTTGCATTTGATAAGAATAAATTCATTACAGGTTTTTATCTTTGAAATAAGAATGGTTACAGGATTGATCTTTTGATTTAGAAAATGTATTACAGGTATTTGTGTTTTGAGCTTGAAGAGTGTTTATTGATTTTCTTTGTCGTTTGTAGGGTAGATCATGTTGAGTTTTTCTTTTAGTTTAGAATTAAGATTAGAAAAAAAATAAGTATGAAAGATGTACACTTATCTAATCTAATTTATGATTTATAAAAATTAAGAAAAATAAACTAAAGGAGTGACACTTGTCCCTTACCACATTTATTTGTGTATTTTCATTTATTTTTAAATTGATTTTAAAAAGCTTTTATATAAATATCCTAATTGGTTAATACATTTATAATTTAATAAATGCTTTTGTAATTAATTTTCTAATTTATGTATACATATTCTAATTCATATAAATAAATATCTTTAAAAAGAAAATAATACAAACAATTTATGTTCTCCATTAGATCAAATAAAATACATTTTAAAACCAAAGTATAATTTAAGATATATATCTATCTTTTGAACTTCAATTTAAATATCCAAATTCAAATTAAATTCCAAATTAAAATTAAAAATCCAATTGATGGATACATACTATTTTAAAAAATTAAAATTCCATTTTTATATAATAATTCTAATTTAAAATCAACTCCAATATATATTAATTTTAAACAAACACAAATTAAACTTAAAAATAATAACTTTATTTAAAATCTATGTGTATATATATACAACACAATTACAAGCATAAATATTTACTTAGTTATATTCATTTGTTCAATCTATAATTCAATATTTCTATTAATTAACCCATTTAAATTATCAATTACAGCTGTCCAGAAATTTCAGGTTATCACATTCCTCCCCCCTTTGAATCTTTTCGTCCTCGAAAAGGAACGAGGCCAGAATTTATTAAATATTTTAAAACCAGTTAAAATATTCTTTGGTCATTATTCAAACATTTTTTTTAAATTTATATAATATTGCCAAAATAGTTTTTATAAACATACATTTATAACTCGACGTCTCAACCATCCATCCTTGTACTCACAGAAATTCGGTCATACATTGATCAGGCGTAGGACCGAAAATCTACAAGTACTTCGTAAACCCGTTTTCAACACCCAGTGAAAATACTTGAAAAACGATTTTATTGAAAATATTGAAAGCATTTTTGAAATCGAGGAAATATCTTTGGTGAGAATGCTCTGGAAATCATCACCATCATCCATGGTCGCAGTTAACCCGATGGTTACGTTGCCATCCCGACAAAATCCATAGATAACTGTAGGCCACTGTGCCCCTCGATTACACCATGGAACCCGCTACAGATCGCAGCTACAACTGGGGTTACATTGCTATCACAGCAAAAACCTATATAACTGTAAGCCTCAGCGCCCTCGAATTCCGTTGCCAAAAGCCTGAAACTTCTCCACTCCACTTCACCATAGATCACAGTCTACTAATGTTACGTTGTCTTCCCGGCAAAATCAAGCATAGACTTTTAACACTCACCACCACACGATTTCCGCTATGGTCCACACAGCAGATCGCAGCGACATCGAGTTACACTGTCGTCACAGCATTACCCAAATGCCTCTGTAGGCGTTAGCCCCCTTGACTTTCGCTACCCAATAATACTCAAGAACTAGTTTTTCCGGACTCCTTACAGGATCAACTTTAGAACCTCCACCTTAGAGGCTCTAGGCAGTTCCAACCTATGGTACTCTTGAGAAGTTCATCCCAAGGGAGCGCCTTTTTCTCCAGAGCCATTTTGAAAACACTTTATACTATACACATATAGTATCTTCCAAATCATACACCTAGTATGAATCTCAAATAAATCTCCTTTCTCAAAATCGATTATCCCAAAATCGATAATTCTCAAATTAGGCTTTTCCTAATTCCAATATTGATTTTACCCAAAAATCAAAAGCCTTTCCAAATCCAAAGGTTTCCAAAACCTTTTTCAAATCATTCTCACTCCTATATATATAACCTTGAAAAATCTTAGGATCATCTCAACTTGTATAAAACCCTTTTTATACTTGAAACACTTTCAAAAATCTTTTCCTTACGGCAATAGATTCAACAAGGGGAGATTTATCTTACATAACAAAGATATATAACTTTGTTTATTCCAAATCAAATATTCAAATTTGATTACTCTATAAAGTCACTTACTTAATTCCATAAAGTAAATTTCTAGCATAGAAATATCCAATTTCCACTTTTACTTCATCATATATTTCACAAAATATACCTTTCATTTCAAAAACCATTTCGCATTTCTTATCCACAAATTCCCAGTATCAATTTCATTCAAATCCGTACGATGTACACTTATCATCCGTACGCTATACCAATCTGATTGCTCACTCGATCACACAATTTCAATTCCGAACTAGTATCGTCCACCCGATTTCCTATTGCGGACTCAGATCTGTTTTCTTGATCAGAATCCGTCATTCTCCTTACGTAACCTAACTATGATAGAGAATGTCCAAAACCAATCAACAATCCATATCCAGGTTCGCAGTCCAAAATCAAGTGGAAAATCCCAACTTGGATCGATATAATCATCTCGAAATTCTGTGCTTGAATCTAGATCAAATCACTATGCGAATAGAATAATATACGTACATCCTACGTATTTATCTTTATTGATTTATTAATCAAATGAATTCCCTTTCTATTCACATTCCTTTAATTTTATTCACTTATTCACAATTGCTTGAATCCCATTTGCATTATCTCTTCAATTCTTATCTCAAGTGATAACAAATCATAAACAGTTTGAACTCTGTCCAGCTTAAATTTAGAAAATAGCTTGAAAAGTTTAAAATAGATAAATAGTTGAAAAATAATTATTAGTTTGTAAAATAGTTGTTAAAATAGTTAAGTAATTGTAAAATAGTTGGAAAATAGTCAAATATTTATAGAAATTTTAAATAATTGCAAAATAGCTATAAAATAGTAATTAGTTATAATAGTAGTTGAAAAACAGTAATTAGTTTATAAAATAGTTAGAAAATTGTTAAATAGTTCCAAAAATAATTGTGTACATATAAGATAGTTTTAGGTTTTAAAAGAAAAGTTGTAAATAGTTTGGAAAAATAGATTTGTACTAAAGGAATTTATTTTGAAAATAGTCCAGAGTCCAACTGTTCAATTCCCAACCGCCATTTCCAATCAATTCAATTTAAATTTCCACTTCCATTTAAATTGACTTAGTTCCAATTTAAATAACTTCAATTTCCATTGAAATTGATTTATCCAATTCAAGTTGAATTAATTCTTAATTTCTTTCCAATTTCAAATCAAATTCCAGTTGAATTTTAAACCTATTCAACTTTCAATCACACTTCCAATTTGTTCAAATCAATTTGGACTAATTCCAAATTGAACCCATTTCAATTTTGAATCAATTCCAGTTTGAATTAATCCCAATTAGCATTTGAATTTGAACTCATTCAGCTTCAATTTCGTTTCAAATTTTCCATTTGAATTTTTAAAATTATCTATCTTCAATCAAAATTCCAATTAATTCAAATCAAATTCAATTTAAACTAATTCAATTTAAATCTCAACTTTAAAGCATTTCGAATTATAAATTCGATTTAAAATTTAAATGTTGATTTAATCCCTTAAATCAAATTAACTTTTATTTTTAAATCAATAATCAAGATCTTTAAACAATTTAATTTTGGATCAGAATTTCAAAATTCCCTTTTGAATTATCTTTACTTAACTTCTTTCAAAGTTTAAATAAGAATTGAAAAACAATTTTTTTTTTCAAAATCCAATTTTATTTCTAAATTTTAACTTCAAAACCAATTTTCAGTTTTAGATTATTCATAATATCCGGATAAATAAACATCCAAATTTATCCAAACACCAATTTATAGCATCTATTTTAAATTTTCAGATCTCAAACCCGACTTGAGATCATTCATAACTACCATTTTAAATCAACCATTTAACTTCCCATGTTAAATCCCAATTTCATTTTGAAATTTCCAATTCAGGTTGCTTGTTTACTTACTTAACTTTTCCAAAGTTAAATTCAATTTACTTAATCCAGTCAACCTTACCCAATTTAAGTTTCCATTTCAAATTTTAAACTTCACCTTAATAATCTTGCCACTAAAAAAAAACTTATCACTTTGGGTATCACATCACATTCCAAGGAAAATTCAAAACTCAACCTTAGAGTTTATTTCCTTTACACACCTGGTTACTTTTAAATTTTAAACCACCTTTGGCTTTAAATTCAAACAAATTCCCTTAAAATTTCAAACAACCCTTGTTTGAAATAGGACCCATTCATTCAAATATATTAAATAGCATCTCTTATTTTAAAATAAGATCATATTCAAAATAGTTTGAATAATATTATTTCCTTTACACACCAAGTTATCCTTAAATTTTAGACCACCTTTGATTTTTTAATTCAAAACAAATTTCATTAAATTTCCAAACAAATCTTGTTTGAAATAGGACACTTTCATTCAAATATATTAAATAACATTTCTTTATCACTTTGAAACAATTTTCAAATTCTGGACCCAGATTTAAAACTTCACAATTTAGATCACCTTCCATTCCAATTTATAAGTCATACTTGCTTAAATGTTTACTTCCCTAAAACATTTCATTTTGCTTACTCATTTATAAACAATATATTATTAAACACAACAATGGTAATAACCAAGGAAACCAATCCATTATTATCTTTTTCTGAAATTCTTTTCCAAATTCAAGATTTTAATTTCAGTTTGAATCCATTTCAAACTTATATTTATTTTATTTCAATTTGGTTGTATTTCTATTACCACTTAATTTAATTCTAATAGTTTAACAACTAGTTACCTTAATTTTTTATTAGAAAGAAATATTGCTTTATATATCAAAATATATTCTTATATAAAATCATTTAAAATCTTTATATAAGAAAATAACAAGTAAGCTCTCATATATATATTGACTCAACTCATTCTAGGGTACCATTGACCCTATCCTTAATGAGTAATCCCACCAGAGCCAAGGTTCTCGCTTAACCTCGCTCTGATTCCAAATGTAACGACCTGAAATTTCCTTCCAGAAAATTCCAGATAGATAGAGAAAAGAAGGAATAGATAGAAGAAAAAGAAGAACAGAAAACACAACATCTCATATTCGCAGCGAACAAAATATAATAATAAATAATAACAGTTATACAAAAGGAAACTGTACTTATTAAATTTCACTTTAATACATTAGAGTTACAACATATATACAAACACTGGAAAGATACAATCAACATGTCCTATGATATACACAACAATATAATACAGCGGAAACACTCCATACGTTCCTGCCATCCAACTCGTCTCCTAAGCTCCAAAACATCCTTACCTGAAAATATGTAATACTTTGTCTGACCCGAGCATTGCATCAAAGTAACACCCGGGTCAGGCTGGAAACCAGCGTGAGTAAACCCATCTAACATGGAACACAAAAGCATACAACTTATATAAACCAGGGTAACTTGTATCAATTCACATCTTCACAAGTCGTTATAGACAACACTTACATCACACATCAATTTCTAAGTACCAACTTAGATTAAATTTCCAATTCACGTAAATCATTCCATGTCAGCCAATTGATTCCACATATCAATTCATAAAGAATCGAAGTGATCGGGTATTTACTAATACCCGACTCCGGTCGCTTCGAATTCAAAACCGTCTTAACCCAAGTTATTCAAGTGAAATACAATTCAATCTTAAATACAAGATGTCATTTTTTTCTCCATAGAAATTCATCATCGATAGATAACCACATTATCATTGTCCATCCAAACATAGCACATCACAAATATTTCATATCAGAGATATCAATCAATTCGAGGCATTTAATCATCATTCAATCATTCATAAGCAAGATGGATCATTTCCAAAATCAATTTAATTTATCTCTAATTAAATTAATTACTAATCTTAAATCGCTTAGATTACCTTTACTTCATCATTAATTAATTTCAAATCCATTAATTAAAGATCTTTTTAATTATCCATCTTAATTAATCATCCTTGATTAATTATCCTTTAATTACAATAAGTAGTTGGCTCTTAATAAATTTACAAAAATTAACCTTTACCCATCCATATTAATTAGATTAATTACTCGAATTAATTATCTTATAATTGATCAATTATCCTTTAATTAATCACACTTAATAATTGACTAACACTTAATTCATTTCTTTAGTTAATCAATCCTTTAATTAATTACACTAAGTAATTAATCCTTAATTACTTCCCTTAAGTAATTCTCATTAATCATATTTAGTAATTACCTATCAATTATCTTCTTTAGTTATTGATATTAAGCAATTACTTCCATAGTTATCACTAGTTAATTTCATTAAGTAATTAACTTTAATTAAATTAACCATCTTTTATATTGATTATCTTGAGTAATTAATCACATTAATAAATTAATTCTTTAAATTGATTAAATTGATTAAATTAATTAATCTTTGTGAATTATTTTAAATTAATTATTGATTTAACTGATTACATTAATCAATTTAACTATCTCTTAATAAATTACATAATTAACTACTTTACTAAATTTCATCATTTAATTTATTTTTGAAAACATATAAGATTTAACCCATTGTGAATTAACTAATTACAACAATTTGAAAACATTTTCAACTTTGGAAACTCGTTCTAAATCTTGCTAATATTTAGTTTTAAAACTTGATTTACATTTCCCTTGAAATTTACATAATTTAGATAACTTTAAAAACTTGCAAACAACAACATTTAAAAACCCGTGTCGAACCCCAAATATTCCCCCAAGTCAAACTAGCAGATAACCGAGTAACACTTGAACAACTGCCTTCTTCGAGCCGTCCCTTAATCGTCCCGATATACACTCGAGCAATCATCATCTTCCTAAACATCAAAAACAAACCCAGATCAACTCAACCATCAATGTGCACGTATACGTGCACGCCGTATCGTCGCCCTCCGACCAACCCACTGGTCATCCTCCAAGTAGACGATGATCACATGAATACAAGCGACCCACCAGAATCCCGCTACCCTGTGAAAATCAAAATCGAACCACTTGCACCCAGATCAGGCAGAAACACGATCGCCTATACCTCACATCCTCCCATCACCGCCCACCGGAATTCACCATTTTGTGCCAAACCACCGCCTGAGTTCCACGCTCCTCTCTACACAACTCCGACCCCACTCGATGCCACAACGATGCCAAAAATGCCCAGCAACCAACCCCGTTCAATACTCCACCTTAAACCCTAGATTTTCCTTGCCGCACCACTACGGCATTCCAGAAAATCAATGATTATTTTCCCCAACATTCGCGTTCCACGAACCACCTCTCACATGAACCACGAGCCATAGATCATCTTCGATCGACGACAATCTACCGTTAACCTAAAACAAATTACATCATAATAACTCACCAATTACAAGTCAAATAATCTTAGTTTTGTTTTTAAAAATCCTAGAATTCGAAGTCGAATTCAAATATATACTCAAAATCTGATAATTTGATAAACAAATTCTGACATTGATTTATCCTTCACTGAAGCATTTTATTTTTGAAACATTTACAAAATAATTTTTCTTGAATAAATTTTTAAAATAATGTTCACTCACGCACAAACACTTTTGTTTTAGGAACCAATGCCTATAGATCACTTAAGTGGAAGATTTAAAATTTTTGAATCAGGTTTTCAACTTGAAAAGTTTCAACAGAGGCATATTTAGCTCCTTTCAGACCTGATCACATATAAAAAAAAAATTAAAAAAGAAAATAAAAAAATCATTGTAACATTATTCATAACAAATTCATATCATACTTCAAGGGTTAATCACATGCACCCTCGGTTAAATCAGATTTTTAAGAGTTTTACCCACTATTTTTGTTAAACAGAGAAACATCGTCTTAGTTTTAAAAAAAAAATCCAGGACTTGATTTATTTTTTTCCCTCTACAAATCCGATCAATCCTAATTTTAGTTTTATGAAGAACAAATTCGGATTTTATCTAGTAGATTAAAGCCTAGTTCAAACAGATAATCATAAACGTACTCATTTCCAGACATACACACAATTTCTATATGCGTTCACCTTAATACTAACATGTAAACATTTATGTCACAAATTTCTTCAAAAATTAATCAACATGCACAATGTTTTAAGACTGAAAAAGGCTTCAGTTTACTCACCTTTGAAACAGAGACACAGATTTTAATTATGTGACTGATTTTGAATTTGCGAAGAGCTTTGAAAACTGAGATGAAGCTTTAAAAAAATGTAACAACCCGCATATTTATCGATTTTATATTTAAATATTTTATTTAAATATTTCATCGTTAGTCGGATTTTAGTCTGAAAAGCTACTTTTTGCATACGGTCGAATTAGGACTCGAGACCACTCCCATTGAGTTTAAAATGCCGTTTGCGACCTTTTTGAGTATAAGCTTCGATATGTTTGGAGAAAGTTGATTTTTGCTACTTTTCACTTTGGGTTTGAGTTTGGGTTCAGCCATTAGCCAACTTATACTTAAAAACTGAACCCCTCCTCCCCATTCTCCCTCACTTCTTTCTCTTTTCAGTTTTTATAGCATTAATGGTGGGAGAGATTGGAAATTAAAACTCTAAAACCCTAGTTCCTCTTGCAACTTCAAATCCTTAGATCCAAATTCAAGAGAACCCATTGGTAAGCATTCTCTTCTTCTTCTCCAACTTATTCTCTTACCAATTTTACAAATTCCTAAACCTAATTTTGGTAATGTCCTTGTTTTGAGCATAGATTCAAGCTCATTTGGGTTGTGTTGAAGAGAGGTTGATTCTCCATTTGCTTTCAAGCTTCTTCTTGTTTGATTTTGTGAAAAGGTGAGATTTTTAATCTCACATCTAAGTCTATGAATTATCTTCGATTGTTAGGTATAAATTTCTAACACTTATTCTTGTGCAATTGCTTTGATTTGGATTGCTTTTGAGAATATTCCAATTTTAGTGTTTGAAAGCCAAATCCTTAAAAATCATAGCTTTGAGGTTCAAATGTGTTTTGGTGATGCATCGAGGAGCCAATAGGGCCGGGTAGCCGTTAGGCATAATTCCCTAGCGTCCGTGCTCGTTCGGATGCGAATTGGTGGAGGTTGCATATCTACTTATGGGCATCAATTTGTAGAGCATCAGGTTCGGCCGACCGACCCCCCTGGTCCGGTCGACCGACCTGCTAGTAAAAGTGCCTCTGTTTCTGGTTTGGCCGACCGACCCCCCTGGTTCGGTCGACTGACCTGATGCTCGAGAAGTTTTTCAAAACAAGGTTCGGTCGACCGAGCTCTGTAGCCGACCGACCGACCTGATGTTATTTTGCCTATATTGCCTATTTTGTGTGGTTTCCAACTTTAATCGATTCGTGTTGTTTCCTATGTCTTGTTATCATTTGTTATGACTTTGATGACTCCTTTTTAGGGATTTTTGAGTATCCATTTTGATGGATTCTTTATCGGTTTCGTTGGATTTTTATTCACATCTTCGTATGTGAATTTTAGTGATTGATTGTTCCTATAATCTTCTTTGTGTTTTGTCACTTTAAAAATATAAAGGTTTTCTATACTAGTAGTAAATATCAAAACTCTTTCCTCAAACGATTTCAATACTATTTTAATACCAAATTCGTTTATAAAACCGTTTTTTCCAATCTATTAGTATATACAAACCTTTACCTCACTCGTATGAGAAATCTAATTAAACGACTTAGTAAAACAAGTGGTATGAAACGCTTGCGTTCACTTTGTTGGTTAATTCTTGGACTTGTTCGATTGAAACTCTTGTGACAATTTTCTAGTGGAGATCTACAATTTGTTCGTAAATATTTAAGTTAAGCTAGTGGTTATGGGACATGATGCTAAGCTCATATATTTACTAGCTTACTGTAATCGACACTTCTCGTTGATCATGACGATCATCTTTGTGATTTAGACTAGCAATGTGCGATGTCTCTTTGTCTCGAGGGAGACTAAACCCCGTTTTGTGGAGTTTCGACTCAATTTGGTGGGGTAGCAACCCATGGTCTTCGGGTCGTTTGTGGAGCTTCGGCTCAATTTGTGATGGTTAGCAACCATGGAATTAGCGTTCCGTTTGTGATACACGTGTTTGGCGAGCTTTATGCTCCCGTTTGTGATAGGCCTCCCCCCTTTGTGATTTCTGGATTTCTTGAGATGATTTCTAGAATTTGTGTTTCACCAATTTTCGTGATTTCCATTGATAAGTTTTATCAATATTTGTGCATTGGTGAATTTGTGCGTCATTGACTTTTGTGATTTCTGGATTTCGCATATTGAATTCTGGAATTTGTGTGTCATTGACTTTTGTGATTGACATTGATATTATTGTCAATATTTGTGCATTGGTGAATTTGTGTTTCATTGACTTGTGTGATTGACATTGATATTATTGTCAATATTTGTGCATTGGTGAATTTGTGTGTCATTGGTTTGTACCTTCGGGTTTATGCCTTCGGGTTTGTTGCCCTATAGTATCGCTTTTGGAGTTGGTCTTTCTGTACCGCTCGAGAGATATTTGGGTTTGTTTCCTTTGGGCTAATTGATCCTTGTTTATATAGTACTGAGCACGTGCAATTTTCTGTTGTTTCATTGATATGTATATTCCCTAGGTATCACCCTTCGGTGTTGGTCATTTTGAGCCGCACGATATACAGCGGTCACCTTGTGGAACTTGTATTACCTTCATTGGTATTTGTTATTTGCCTTTTTGGCTTGATTTGGGATATTCTTATCCTTCATTTACTTGAGATGCCGTTGATATGAGGCTTGTTATGATTCATCTTTTGTTAGATGATTGTGTTATCTCTTTTAGAGATATTTGTTATACTTTATGTCCTTGTAGGTTTATTATTGTTCAGTTTATCTAACTGATTTGTTTAGCTAGACTGACCCGTGTATTTTATACTCGGGTCAGACCGAGATGTTTGAGGTTAGGTACTTTTAGACTTAGCCACTTTTGCTTCCGCATGGACTATTCAGCTTTCTCCTTTTTGTTATCGCTTTTTGTGTGGTCCTTTTTAGTTGTAACTTTGATATGTATTCTTTTAGGCTCGTCTGTATGTTGTGGTTTGCTATACTACTTGACATGTATTAGTTTGTATACTCTGTTATGTATCGGTATATGTGTATATGATCATCTTTTGTTCTGTGATGTATATTACATTTGAGTTGTTATATTCTGTTATGATAGATCCTCCAGCCACCTATGGTTCTGTTTTAAGTATTCGTTGGATATGTTCATCTGTTTGGTATGACAATTGTCGATGTATTCAATAGATAGTTAAAGCAAGGCTATAGATGGTCGCTCCTATCCAGCTCTATTCTCCGTATTAGCAGACAGTATTATCTAATGATACTCTTTGCTAATGTGGGTCTCGGAGTGGGGCGTCACAATTTGATTTAAGGGGTTAAATCAACATTTGAAAATTTAACTAGAATTTATATAATTCGAGATGGTTTAAAGTTGAAATTTGTATTGAAGTAGTTCAAATTCATATGGGAATTAGGATTAATTCAAAATTTAAATTGATATGAATTGAAATTGGTTCAATTTGAAATTTACTTAAATTAATTGAGAATTGTGATTAAAGTTGAATAGATTCAAATTCAAATGGAATTTGATTTGATTGTGGATAAAAATCGAGGTTAATTCTACTTGAATTGGGGTGTAACAACCCGCGTATTTGTCGATTTTGTATTTAAATATTTTATTTAAATATTTTATCAATACTCGGAATTTAGTCCGAAAAGCTACTTTTTGCATACGGTCGAATTAGGGCTCGGGACCACTCCTATTGAGTTTAAAATGCCCTTTGCGACCTTTTTGAGTATAAGCTTTGATATGTTTGGAGGAAGTTGATTTTTGCTACTTTTCATTTTGGGTTTGGGTTTGGGTCAGCCCTATGTTTGGACTTATACTCAAAACTGAGCCACTCTTCCCCATTCACCCTCATTTCCTTCCTCTTCTCAGTTCTAAGGCAATAATGGTGGGAGAGATTGGAAATTAAAACTCCAAAACCCTAGTTTTCTCTTGCAAATCAACTCTTGCTCCAAACTAATAGAAGAACCCATTGGTAAGCTTCTCTTCTTCTCCAACTTATTCACTTACCAATTTCAGAAACTCCTAAATCTAATTTTGGGAATGTTCTTGTTTTGAGCATAGATTCAAGCTCATTTGGGTTGTGTTGAAGAGAGTTTGATTCTCCATTTGCTATCAAGCTTCTTCTTGTTTGATTTTGTAAAAAGGTGAGATTTTTATCTCATATCTATGCTTATATTTATCTTCGATTGTTAGGTATGAATTCCTAACACTTATTCGTGTGCAATTGCTTTTGGTTTGGATTGATTTGGTGAATATTCCAATTTTTGGTGTTTTGGGTTCAATCCTTTAAAAATCATAACTTTGATGTTTGAACATGTGTTTGGTGATGCATCGAGGAGCTTATAGGGCCAGGTAGTCGATAGGCATAAACCCTTAGCGCCGTTGCTCGTGCGAATGCAATTTGATCGGGTTTGCACCCCCTTTGAAGTAGGGCAGGGAAGTGCTGGCAACAGGTTCGGCCGACCGAGACCCTGGGCCGGTCGACCGACCTGCTATCCACGCACTTCCTGCCTCTGTTTGGAAGTGCCGAATACAGACCTCGGCCGACCGAGCCCCTGGGCCGGTCGACCGACCTGGTGCCCCGGGCACTTCCAACCCCTAGATCGGTCAACCGACTCAGGGAGTCCGGTCGACCGACCTGCTGCATTTTTGCCTATTTCTCCTAGTTGTTTGAATTTCCAACTTTAATCGATTCGTGTTGTTTCCTATGTGTTGTTATCAATTGTTATGACTTTGATGACTCCTTTCCAGGGATTTTTGAGTATCCATTTTGATGGATTCTTTATCGGTTTCGTTGGATTTTTATTCACATCTTCGTATGTGAATTTTAGCGATTGATTGTTCCGACAATCCTCTTTGTGTTTTGTCACTGTAAAAATATAAAGGTTTTCTATACTAGTAGTAAATATCAAAACTCTTTCCTCAAAAGATTTCAATACTATTTTAATACCAAATTCGTTTATAAAACCGTTTTCCAATCTATTAGTATATACAAATCTTTACCTCACTCGTATGAGAAATCTAATTAAACGACTTAGTAAAACAAGTGGTATGAAACGCTTGCGTTCACTTCGTTGGTTAATTCTTGGACTTGTTCGATTGAAACTCTTGTGACAATTTTCTTTTGGAGATCTACAATTTGTTCGTAAATATTTAAGTTAAGCTAGTGGTTATGGGACATGAAGCTAAGCTCATATATTTACTAGCTTACTATAATTGACACTTCTTGATGATCATGACGAATATTTTTGTGATTTAGACTAACAATGTGCGATGTCTCTTTATCTACGAGGGAGACTAAACCCCGTTTGTGTGAGTTTCAACTCATATATGTGGGGTAGCGCCCCATGGTCTTCGGGCCGTTCGTGTGTCAAAAATTAATGGCTAGCTACCATGAGATAGCGTCTCGTTCGTGTGATACATATGTTGGTGAGTTTTCATGCTCCCGTTCGTGTGATAGGCCTCCCCCTATTTTGTGTGATTTTTGGATTTCGTGTGTCGAATTCTGGAATTTTCTTCTTCACCTATTTTTGTGATTTCTATTGATATGATTTATCAATTTTTGTGCATAGGTGAATTCGTGTGTCATTGACTGGATTTCTTGAGATGATTTCTAGAATTTATGCTTCACCAATTTTCGTGATTTCCATTGATAAGTTTTATCAATATTTGTGTATTGGTGAATTTGTGTGTCATGGACTTTTGTGATTGACATTGATATAATCGTCAATATTTATGATTGGTGAACGAAATAAGGAGTATGACATTTCCTTTGATTCTTGTGTAGATTTGGTGATATTGATTAATCTCTTGTTGATTCTCAATTACTTATATATATCACAGCTTGGCATTGTGATTATTATGTGCTTAGTCATATCTCTTACTCTATATCGTTTCATCTGATATTTATAGTTAGACTGATCCGTTTATTATTTGCTTATTAAATAATACTCGGGTCAGACCGAGATGTTGCAGGTGCTTCTGCTTGACTTCTCTCCAGGGATCCATTACCCTGACCTTTTGCTTACTACTTAGATTAGTAGTTTTTGTTGTATACTCTTGAGATATTGACTCATTGATGTATTCTTTTGTATAGCACATGTTGCTATTATTTTGTGTTATTGTGGATCTTTCTGACCACTACTATGATGTACACTTTTATGTGTAATATTCATATCTTGTTCCGCCTTTGTGATATGAATTATCTGTGACTGATTTATGTTATGTTTATTTCTGTATTTGTTTCCAAAGATATTATAGCCACTGTGTAGTATCTTTGAGTTTGTGTCGGTATGTCGGATTTCCTCTTGATAAAGTATTGCATGTTATACCATCTGACATATCGTTGCTCGCACAGAGCAATTACACGGATGGTCGCTCCTCAACAGCCTTATTCTCCATGCTAGTTGACAGCATTCTCCGTAATGTTCTTGGCTAGCGTGGGTATAGAGGTAGGGCGTCATAACTTGGTATCAGAGCCAAACTTCGAAATAATATGGAATATTATAACAAGGATCATCGTCCTAAGTCTTTCTTAGGAGTCGTGCTTTAGGATTTTATTCGGGTCTACGTACCGATTCATCCTATTTTCCTTATGATTCCTTGTTTATCTATCAAGATTGCTTGATATTCAATTTGGTGAATAATCTTCTTCTTGCTCTTCTTTCTTTCTAAGGAAGAGGAATGTCTAGACCAGGCCGTCCCAGAGCTGGACCATCTAGTGTTCCACCCCAAGATGGAGTTTTTATGACTGCTCAACAGCTTCTTGATTTAGTGACGAATGCTCAAGCAGCTAGAGCTAACCCGGAACCTACTCACCCAAAGTCGGGATTTGCACGCTTGTGTAGCGATTACACTAATTTGGGTGGGGAGCCATTCAAAGGTTCCGAAACTGTTATTGAAGTACAGGCTTGGCTAAGGCAATGCGATCGAACCTTTTCTCGCATGAATCTTATTGACCTTCACCGAGTTCAGGTGGCCTCTAGTATGCTCCGAGAAAGAGCATTGGACTGGTACGAGCTTCTTATTTCTGAGATTAATGAAGCGGATCTCACCTGGGATAAATTCCGGGAACGCTTCGAGTTGAAATTTGTACCGGAAGCAGAGAAAGTGACATTGGCTCGACGATTTATAGACCTTGTTCAAGGTGAGTCCTCCGTGACTGATTACGTCACCTCCTTCGAGTCGCTTTCCAAATACGGGGTTGAATACATCAACACCCCTTTAAAGAAGAACCAGAGATTCGTCTATGGCTTAAACAAAAATCTCAAGAAGCCATTACTTCTAAAATTAGAAGTTTCTTTCGACCAACTCATTGATATTGCTCTTCGTCTTGAAGAGGCGGATAGGGAGAATGATGTTGAAGTGGTGGGTTCCGAACCAAACTTCAACAACAAGAAGAAGCCAAACAAATTCAAAGGCCGCTATCCAAATAAGAAAGGGAAGCAAGCAACCTCCGTGGAAAAGACTTCTTCCTTTGGCCGTGGGGAATGCTATAATTGTGGTTCGAAGGACCATTATGCGAACAAGTGCCCAAAGTCTCTCTCTTGTCGCTACTGCAAAGTTCCCGGTCATGTTATATCTTCATGCCCCAAACTTCAATGCAAGAAGGAGGGAAAGTTAAATGTTGCTCAAGCCCCTGGCAACACATCTCGTGGTCAAGGTATGCCTCATTCTATTCTGGATGGAATTATTTTATTTCGTGATCATCCTATTCGAGTTCTTTTTGATACGGGTGCGTCCCATTCTTTTATATCAAAAGAACTTGTTGATGCTTTTTCTTTGGATGTTTTGTGTTTAATGACTTCTTTGTGAATTGCGAATCCGGTTGGTGGATCCGCGACAATCAGTTTATTGTGTAAAGATGTCGAGATTATTTTGTGTGATTTTTCTTTCCGAGCCTATTTGCATGTCATGCGTTATTTAGGCTTTGGAATGATTTTGGGAATGGATTGGCTTAACCGTTATGAAGCCCATATCCTATGTCCTGAGCGGACTATTCATCTTCGACATTCCCAATCTGTTAAGCAGATTTCTATTAATCTTCAAGATTCAGTTTCCATCTTGGTCGCATCTTTATATTCTTTAAATCCTCGTGATGACGATGATGATGATGAGGGTGATATTATTTCTCTTATTCACGTCGTTCGTGAATTTTCTGACATATTCGAACCCGTTTTAGGATTACCACCTAAGCGGACAACTGAGTTCAGAATTAATCTTATTCCTGGAGCTCAACCTATCACTCGTCCTCCGTATCGTATGTCCAATAAACAAAACGAGGAGATGAGCAAACAATTATCCGAATTGGAGACGAAGCAATTTATCGCTCTAGTTCCTCGCCTTGGGGAGCTTCAGCTATTTTTGTGAAGAAATCCGATGGAACACTTAGGCTTTGCGTTGACTACCGCAAGCTTAATGATCTTACTATCAAAAATAAGTATCCTTTACCTCGGATTGATGATCTATTCGATCAACTTTGTGGTGCTAGAGTCTTTTCACTATTAGACTTAGCTACTGGATTTCATCAGCTTCGTATTGCAGAGGATAATATTCCTTTGACATCGTTCCGTACTCGTTATGGATCTTATGAATGGCTTGTTATGCCATTTGGGTTAACAAATGCCCCGGCTTATTTTGTTGACCTTATGAATAGAGTTTTCAAAGACTTCCTCGACCGGTTTGTTCTTATCTTTATCGATGATATTCTTGTGTATTCTAAAACCGAGGAGGAGCATGAAAAACATCTTCGGATTGTGTTGGAAACTTTTAGGAGTAATAAATTAAGGGAAATTTTTTCTAAATGCCACTTTTGGCAATCTCGTGTGAAGTTTCTCGGCCATATTATTTCCGAATCCGGAATTTTCGTGGATCCTTCAAAGATTGAAGCGATTCAAGATTGGAAGAGACCGGAGAGTGTGACAAAGATTCGTAGTTTTCTCGGATTGGCGGGCTATTACCGTCGTTTTATCAAAGACTTTTCTAAGATTGTCGTGCCTCTCACTAGCTTGACTAAGAAAGGTGTTAAATACATTTGGTCAGACAAATGTGAAGCTTCTTTTCAGAAATTAAAAGAACTCCTTTTTGATGCTCCTATTCTTGTTATTTCCGAGGAGAATCAAGACTTCGTTGTTTATACCGATGCTAGTCGCGTTGATTTGGGTGCTGTTCTTATGCAAAGAGAACGTGTTATTGCTTATGCTTCTAGGCAATTGAAGCCTGCTGAGACTAGATATGCCACTCATGACTTAGAGCTCGTGGCTATTGTTTTCGCCCTTCGTATTTGGCGTCATTATCTTTTAGGAGAGAAATTTGTTCTTTATACCGATCATAAGTCCTTGAAGTATTTATTCTCTCAAAAGGAACTTAATTTGCGTCAACAGCGTTGGCTCGAATTTCTTGCACCATATGATCTTGATATCCTTTATATTCCCGGAAAGGGAAATCGGGTTGCCGATGCACTTAGTCGAAAGCAACAAGCGGTTGTTTCTATGATGATATCCAAATGGAACGATCTCGAGATCTTATCCACTTGTGAGATTCGAGACCGCGTATCCAATTTATGCTCACCATTTGTTTTATGTAGCCTTGAGGCTCATCCTTCTCTTTTGGACCGCATTCTTGAAGCTCAAAGGCTAGATCCCGAATTGGCTCTTCTTGGCCAAAATATTAAGGATAAAATTGATATTGAAGGTTTGAAAGAATTTGATATCGATTCTCGTGGCGGCATTCGAAAATTTGGTAGACTTATCGTACCAAATATTAGTGATCTTCGTAAAGATATTTTAGAAGATTCCCATCATTCTAAATTTACCATTCATCCCGGTAGTAGTAAAATGTACGCGGATATGAAGCAACTTTATTATTGGGAGGGAATGAAACTTGACATCGCTAAATTCGTTAAGCGTTGCATTACTTGCCAACTCATTAAGGCCGAACATCAAAGGCCCGGTGGGTTATTGCAACCTTTAGAAATTCCAATTTGGAAGTGGGACCAAATTTCCATGGATTTTATAGATGGCCTTCCCCGTTCTCGTTCGAGTCATGATAGCTTATGGGTGATTGTCGATAGGCTTACTAAATCTGCCCATTTTATTCCCGTTCGGTCTAACCGAACCGTTCCTCTTTTGGCCAAACTCTTTGTTAAAGAGATTGTTAAATTACATGGTGTTCCTATTTCTATTGTTAGTGATCGCGATCCATTGTTTACTAGTGGATTTTGGAAGAGTCTTCAAAAAGCTTTGGAAACGAAGCTTAACTTTAGCACCGCTTATCATCCCCAGTCCGATGGACAAACTGAGCGTGTGAATCAAACTCTTGAAGATCTTCTTCGTGCATGTGTGCTTGATTTTGGGGGAAGTTGGGAAGATCATATTTCACTTGTTGAATTTTCCTATAATAATAGCTTCCAATCTAGTATTGGTATGGCACCTTTCGAGGCACTCTATGGAAGGCCATGCCGATTTCCTTCTTGTTGGCTTGAGGCCGGTGAGAAGCTGGTTTTAGGTCCAGATTTTATTCGTGATTCCACAGAAAAGATTGACCTTATTCGTCATAGGATGAAAGAAGCCCAAAGTAGACAAAAATCCTATGCCGATAATCGAAGAAGGAAGTTAGAATTTTTTGTGGGAGATTTTGTGTTCATTCGTGTTTCACCTATGAAAGGTGTTGTATGTTTCAGTCGATCGGGAAAATTGGCGCCTCGATATATTGGGCCATTTCCTATCACTGAACGTATTGGTTCCATGGCTTATTGCCTTTTATTACCGGCTCAATTTTCTGCTATCCATTATGTGTTTCACGTTTCTCAATTACGGAAGTGCCTTCGAGATTCCGATTCTGTTCTTGAGCCCGGTGTTGTGGAAGAGATTGAAGTTTCGCCTAATTTAACTTATGAGCAACATCCTATTCGTATCATTGCTTCGGAGGTCAAACGACTTCGAAATAAAGATGTTCCGCTTGTTAAAGTTCAATGGTCTTCAAATCCTAAGGATTGTTCTTGGGAATCTAGAGAGTACATCGAGCGAACACATCCGGACTTACTTTCTCGTGCTCTTTGAGGTGAACTTCTTATTTCAAACTTCTTTTGTGTTGAATATGCTTTTATGGTTGTTACTATATATCTTCTTCTTAAAATATTGCGAGGACGCAATTTCTTTAAGGAGGGGAGTCTGTAACAACCCGCATATTTATCGATTTTATATTTAAATATTTCATCGTTAGTCGGATTTTAGTCCGAAAAGCTACTTTTTGCATACGGTCGAATTAGGACTCGGGACCACTCCCATTGAGTTTAAAATGCCGTTTGCGACCTTTTTGAGCATAAGCTTCGATATGTTTGGAGAAAGTTGATTTTTGCTACTTTTCACTTTGGGTTTGAGTTTGGGTTCAGCCATTAGCCAACTTATACTTAAAAACTGAACCCCTCCTCCCCATTCTCCCTCACTTCTTTCTCTTTTCAGTTTTTATAGCATTAATGGTGGGAGAGATTGGAAAATAAAACCCTAAAACCCTAGTTCCTCTTGCAACTTCAAATCCTTAGCTCCAAATTCAAGAGAACCCATTGGTAAGCATTCTCTTCTTCTTCTCCAACTTATTCTCTTACCAATTTCAGAAATTCCTAAACCTAATTTTGGGAATGTCCTTGTTTTGAGCATAGATTCAAGCTCATTTGGGTTGTGTTGAAGAAGGTTGATTCTCCATTTGCTTTCAAGCTTCTTCTTGTTTGATTTTGTGAAAAGGTGAGATTTTTAATCTCACATCTAAGTCTATGAATTATCTTCGATTGTTAGGTATAAATTCCTAACACTTATTCTTGTGCAATTGCTTTTGATTTGGATTGCTTTTGAGAATATTCCAATTTTAGTGTTTGAAAGCCAAATCCTTAAAAATCATAGCTTTGAGGTTCAAATGTGTTTTTGGTGATGCATCGAGGAGCCAATAGGGCCGGGTAGCCGTTAGGCATAATTCCCTAGCGTCCGTGCTCGTTCGGATGCGAATTGGTGGAGGTTGCATATCTACTTATGGGCATCAATTTGCAGAGCATCAGGTTCGGCCGACCGAACCCCCTGGTCCGGTCGACCGACCTGCTAGTAAAAGTGCCTCTGTTTCTGGTTCGGCCGACCGACCCCCCTGGTTCGGTCGACTGACCTGATGCCCGAGAAGTTTTTCAAAACAAGGTTCGGTCGACCGAGCTCTATAGCCGGCCGACCGACCTGATGTTATTTTGCCTATTTCGCCTATTTTGTGTGGTTTCCAACTTTAATCGATTCGTGTTGTTTCCTATGTCTTGTTATCATTTGTTATGACTTTGATGACTCCTTTTTAGGGATTTTTGAGTATCCATTTTGATGGATTCTTTATCGGTTTCGTTGGATTTTTATTCACATCTTCGTATATGAATTTTAGTGATTGATTGTTCCTACAATCTTCTTTGTGTTTTGTCACTTTAAAAATATAAAGGTTTTCTATACTAGTAGTAAATATCAAAACTCTTTCCTCAAACGATTTCAATACTATTTTAATACCAAATTCGTTTATAAAACCGTTTTTTCCAATCTATTAGTATATACAAACCTTTACCTCACTCGTATGAGAAATCTAATTAAACGACTTAGTAAAACAAGTGGTATGAAACGCTTGCGTTCACTTTGTTGGTTAATTCTTGGACTTATTCGATTGAAACTCTTGTGACAATTTTCTAGTGGAGATCTACAATTTGTTCGTAAATATTTAAGTTAAGCTAGTGGTTATGGGACATGATGCTAAGCTCATATATTTAATAGCTTACTGTAATCGACACTTCTCGTTGATCATGACGATCATCTTTGTGATTTAGACTAGCAATGTGCGATGTCTCTTTGTCTGCGAGGGAGACTAAACCCCATTTTGTGGAGTTTTGACTCAATTTGGTGGGGTAGCAACCCATGGTCTTCGGGCCGTTTGTGGAGCTTCGGCTCAATTTGTGATGGTTAGTAACCATGGAATTAGCGTTCCGTCTGTGATACACGTGTTGGCGAGCTTTATGCTCCCGTTTGTGATAGGCCTCCCCCCTTTGTGATTTTTGGATTTCTTGAGATGATTTCTAGAATTTGTGCTTTACCAATTTTCGTGATTTCCATTGATAAGTTTTATCAATATTTGTGCATTGGTGAATTTGTGCGTCATTGACTTTTGTGATTTCTAGATTTCGCATATTGAATTCTTGAATTTGTGTGTCATTGACTTTTGTGATTGACATTGATATTATTGTCAATATTTGTGCATTGGTGAATTTGTGTGTCATTGACTTGTGTGATTGACATTGATATTATTGTCAATATTTGTGCATTGATGAATTTGAGTGTCATTGACTTTTGTGGTTGACATTGATATAACCGTCAATATTTGTGGTTTGATGAACGAAATAAGGAGTATGGCATTTCTTTGATTCTTGTGTAGATTTGGTGATATTGATTAATCTCTCGTTGATTTTCAATTACTTATATATATCACAGCTTGGAATTGTGATTATTATATGTTTAGTCATATCTCTTATTCTACATCGTTTCATCTGATATCTATAGTTAGACTGATCCATTTATTATTTTCTTATTAAATAATACTCGGGTCAGACCGAGATGTTACAGGTGCTTCTGCTTGACTTCTCTCTTGGGATTGATTTCTCTGACTTTTGGCTTACTACTTAGATTAGTAGTTTATTTTGGTGTATACATTCGAGATATAGACTCCATAATGTGTACTTATTCTTTTGTGTAGTTCATGTAACTATTCTTTTGTGATATTGTGGATCTTTTTAGACCACTACTCTGATGTACGCTTCCTAGTGTAATATTCATATCTATTTCCGCCTTTGTGATATGAATTATCTGTGACTGATTTGTGTTATGCTTATTTCTATATTTGTTTCCGAAGATTATTATAGCCACTGTGTAGTAGCTTTGTGTTTGTATCGGTATGTCGGATTTCCTCTTGAAATAAAATGCATGTTGTACTATCTGACATATCGGTGCTCGCGCAAAGCAATTACATGGATGGTCGCTCCTCAACAGCCTTATTCTCCGTGCTAGTTGACAGCATTCACCATAATGTTCTTGGATAGGGTGGGTATAGAGGTAGGGCGTCACAAAAAATTGGAAGAACTTCAGATTTGAATGATGCTTGAACTTGATTTTTTTTGTTTGATCCCAGGTTGCACTATCAGTTTGAAACCGTGTCTTGGTTACAGGCTTGCATTTGATAAGAGTAAATTGATTACAGGTTTTTATCTTCGAAATAAGAATGGTTACAGGATTGATCTTTTGATTTGGAAAATGTATTACAGGTATTTGTGTTTTGAGCTTGAAGAGTGTTTATTGATTTTCTTTGTCGTTTGTAGGGTAGATCAGGTTGAGTTTTTCTTTTAGTTTAGAATTAAGATTAGAAAAAGAAATAAGTATGAAAGATGTACACTTATATAATCTAATTTATGATTTTATAAAAATTAAGAAAAATAAACTAAAGGAGTGACACTTGTCCCTTACCACATTTAATTTCTTAACACTTGTTATCAAGTAAATTTATTTGCTAACATATGTATTTGTGTATTTTCATGTATTTTTAAATTGATTTTAAAAAGCTTTTATATAAATATCCTAATTAGTTAATACATTTCTAATTTAATAAATGCTTTTGTAATTAATTTTCTAATTTATATATACATATTCTAATTTATATAAATAAATATCTTTAAAAAGAAAATAATACGAACAATTTATGTTCTCCATAAAATCAAATAAAATACATTTTAAAACCAAAGTATAATTTAAGATATATATATCTATCTTTTGAACTTCAATTTTAATATCCAAATTCAAATTAAATTCCAAATTAAAATTAAAAATCCAATTGATGGATACATACTATTTTAACAAATTCAAATTCCATTTTTATATAATAATTCTACTTTAAAATCAACTCCAATATATATTAATTTTAAAAAACACAAATTAAATTTAAAAATAATAATTTTATTTAAAATCTATGTATATATATATATACAACACAATTACAAACATAAATATTTACTTAATTATATTCATTTGTTCAATCTATAATTCAATATTTCTATTAATTAGCCCAATTATATTATCAATTACAGGTGTCCAGAAAATTCAGGTTATCACAGAATTGAAGATAAATTGAATTCATATGAAAATGGAAGAACCAATTTGAATAAAAGTGGATATAAACTAAAGTGGTGAAGTGAAAA
This sequence comes from Allium cepa, assembly GCA_030765085.1. Lineage (NCBI taxonomy): Eukaryota > Viridiplantae > Streptophyta > Magnoliopsida > Asparagales > Amaryllidaceae > Allium > Allium cepa. The sequence goes on along the minus strand of CM060942.1, from coordinate 374,451,071 downwards.
TAAATATAGGAAGCATATAAAATACTTATATTGAACTTAAGAAGAAATGGTGAAATTCTTAAGTAATATGGGTATCGGGAAAATATATTGAATAAGCAATAGAGTGAAGATTTAATAAAAATATATGTACATCATACGGCTTGAATGAATAGATGTTGACATTTTGTAAGGAAGTCAATAAAATGTTTTGAATGTTGTGATTAGATATTATTACTAAGTAGGATATGCAGGTATTATAAAGGGAAAGGAGAATTGGTTTTGATTTCAAAAGATAAATTTGAATTGCTCAACAAAAAGGTATGTGTTTATATTTCTGTATGAAATTTGATTTGATTTTGATCGAGCCACTTGGATTTTTGTTTTCTTTTGGAATTTGGGAGCCCGTGGAGGCATTTTGTAGTTGAACCGAGCTAGCCGCGCAAAGGAGAAGCTGGTGAAATTTTTGGAAAATTTAGAGAGTTAGAAAATTTTTGTTTGAAAAATTCAAAATTTGGTTTTTAAATTGAAATTTGAATGACTGAGAAAATAGTATTGTTTAAAAACTAAGGGAAAGTTTGGGAGGTGTTCTATAAAAAGATAATTGGTAGGATGTTGAATTGTTGGTTTTGGAAAAAGTAAACGGGTATTGGACCATTCTTCCTAACTAGTAATTTCGGGGACGGAATTCTTTTAAGGGGGAGGAATGTGACGACCTGGAATTTTTAGGCATTTGAAATTGGTATGTTTAATTGATTTTGGATATTTAAAAAGTTAATTTTTAACTTGAATTCAAATATCACCATTTATTGGGTAATTTAATGATTAAATTAAATAATTTAAAATTGGGTAAAATATTGAATCTAGAGTTTTAAGCCCATTAAAAATAATTTGAAGGCTCATAAAATTTATATTGATAGTGCTGAGGATAATAGAAGTTTTAAAAATTAATTTCACAGTGGTTCGTTCAGTTTTAAATTTTTTATAGTTTAAGTTGAATTTAAAAATAGCCTTCCGAGGCACAATCTCGGAATTCAACGAAACCAGTTCCATTAGATCTGTATATTGTATTACTATCGGATTTCAAATTTCGCATTGATCGGAGTTGTTGTATGAGCGTACGATAAGTAAACGCGCTGAAAATTAAATCGAAAATTCAATTTTTATAACTGATCCAAAAAGCTATCTTCCCTATATGATCGAATTAGGACTCGAAACCTTTTCCATTTCATTCGGAATAGGGATATAACATTAAGAATGCCTAGCGACACGTATTAATAGGAAGTCAAGATTTTGAGTTGTATTTTCGTGAAAAAATTATAATCTATAATTTAAATTACTTATTTATCAAATCTGTTTTCTCATCATCCTACTTCCTTTCCCCACCAAAACTTATTCCTTTCCCTTCAAATTTCTGTAGCTTTTCTTTATCTTCTCCAGCACGCAATTCCCCTCCCTTTCTTTTAAATCACACACATCCTTCTTTTCCTCAGAGAAAAAATTATAATTTCCCCTCTTTTTTCTTCGATTTGTAATCGAGCATCGGGAAAAAAAAGGGAAAGGCCCGCTTCATGTTCGATTCAAGGCAAATCAATCAAATCGCGTATCCTCTTCAACTCTTTTCGTTAAACCAAGAGAGGAGTACGTCATCGATAGGCAGACGATCAAAATGAGTGTTTTGGAACTTGCGATGGGGGATAGCGATCTGGTAATTGCATGGCGACTTTAGGGGATAGCCGCGATGCGAGTTTTAGCTCGAGGTGATTTTAGGATTTTGGTATTCTCTCGAGCGAGGCCTGGGTACTTGTGGTAGGCGGTTCGTGGGATCATGATGCGCTATTGAGTATCGTACTCTGAGTTGGTGAATGAGAGGTTGCAGTTTCGTCGACGAGATTGGTCGAAACACGTGCTTCGTGAGGCGCGTGGTGATAGGTCAGGCGAGGGATGAGAGTAAATCTTAGTTTCGACCTATGCTGGGAGGTAAGACTATGTTATGTTCCTTATTTATTTAATTTATATATACATGTTCACAAATCTAGGAAAAAAATACATATAATGATTGTAAAATTATTATATATATATATATATATATTTACAGTAAGAGTTATAGGCTGCTTTATTTTTGAATTTAATTTAATAAATATATATATGTAGATTGAAACTATATAAAGTTTAAGACTAGAAATTTTTTTGAAATGGGTATAAACAATATATATACATATAAGATTTTGGGGAATGGAAATTTTAAATGTTCGAGGAATTTTGTAGGACTAGATTAAAAATAATAATGATAATAAAATAAATTTTCAAATACACATATTAAACTACTATTTAATTTTAGAATATGTTTTATAGTGTTTAGCTTATTTAAATAAGTTATTTAATTTATATTAGTCCCTAAAAATAATTTATTAGAGGAAGTTTACTGTAACAAAACTACAATTTTGCTATTTACTAAAGAAAACATATTTTCATATATAATATAAGGGTACATACATATTTTAATACAGAAAATAAGTGTGTGTGTGTGTGTGTTTATATATATAGAACTTTGGAAAATTATATAAGGGTTTATATAAAAGTTAGTTAAGTAAATCTACTAAATGATAATTAATTGTTTGATTAGATCGATTATTAATGAAACATCTAATGTTATAAAAGGTCTAAAAAATCAATGGAAAACAAGTCAAGATGGAATGGATTGCAAATCAATATCAAAGGTGAGTTAATCTCACTCATCTGGTTTGATTTAAATTAAATGATGAAATTTAAATAATTGGTTGAATGGTTGAATTGATGTGCTATATTATAGTATATAATATATCTTGGAATGATTGATTTCCCACATTATATAGTGGATGAGACCCTATACGCCGCATAATAGCGGATGATATTTTATTAATCCCATATACCGCGATATTCCACCTCGAAGTGGAATTGGTATTGTGCTAACATCTGTGGATGCAGGGAAACAGGTTGGAGGGATCCAACTGGATTCCTCAACATTTATTTAGATTATTTAATATTCTCTGTTAGAATTATTTGGTCTTCTGTGATGGATTATATTGGAATATTGAATGCTATAGTTTGCTTGAATATTTCGGCACGCTGAGTTATCTAAATATAAAGAATTGGATTTTTGAAAAGAAAATAAAGGAGTGAATTGTAAATAAAATAATTACAGAAAATTTGAATAAATTGAATGATAAATTAGAAAAGAATAAAAGTAATTTTAGAATTCTAATAAAGAAATTTCGAGTATGGAAAGGGGATTTTGAATAAACAGGGAAATAATGAATTTTAAACCTAAAGTGACATTATTTAAAGGAAAAAAGAATTTATTTTAAAATCCAAGTTTTAAATTTATTGAAATATATAAATAAGGAAGTTAATTCAAATGGAGTAAATTGGAAATCAATTTGGAAATTTATTTAAATATTTGAAATTGGAAATTTAAAGGAGAATGTAACTATGAAGTTATTAAAGAAATGGAATTTTTTTTAATAATAAATAGTGTGATTTTTAAAGGTAGAAAGAGAAGAGTATTTCCGTGGATAGCCAAGTACGTTTTCAAAGTTAAATTTTTAAACATAAGTTAATGGCTTTAATGTTGTTATTAAAAGTTTGATAGGAAATTTATTATTTCTAAATGTTTAAAATTCTAAAATAAGTATTTTAGTTTAAATGTTAAGATATATTTTATAATAAAGTGTTGTTAAATTATTTTTAAAATCTAAAGTGTTGTACTTGATGATTTCAGTGGAATTACAAAATATTTGGGAAATTTATTCTGTAAAAGGGAGATGGTTTGAAAACTGTTTACAAAAAGAGATTTGAAAGCGGAAATATATCTTGCGAAGATATTTTGAGAATAATAAATAATTTGGGAGATTATTTATTGTTTGATGGATGTTGCGAATGTTAATTGATAGTTAAATAACCGACTATCAATATTAGCCAAAAGCGTTGATCGTTTCGAAGAGACCGAGATCGGGATTTATTTCTCGAAAACCACTTCGATCTGATTTGTACATTTTCGTGGAAAACGAGTTCGGAGTCGAAGATGGAGCAGTGAAGTGGAAGGGCTCGCCGCTACTAATCCTGAGGATATTTCCAAAATGGATGTAGTAGAAATAGTGGCTTCGGCTCCGTTCGAAGCCGGGATGGACTTGTATGGATGAATGCTTTCAGAAACATCGTCAGATGGACGATGAGTATTCTAAGTGGAACGTTCTAAAAGGTAACGCTTAGCCTCAAGCCTCATCAACTGGGAATGACTGAAAATTAGGGGTTATGCAGCAAGGCTAGGTGGGTAGCACCCACTTTAGGGTGAAGTCATCCCTCTCTAGATGTCCCTTTTTATTTGGCTTAGTGGTGCAGTTGTTGATCACAACCATGGGGTGATCTTACTTGGGATTATCTAGTAATGGTTAGTCCCGGTCTTGTGGTGCAGGGGGTCGGGAGTGATCCTCGGTACAATGATCTAGGCCACGTACCGTGACAGGTGGTACCCCAGTGCCTAGTCATTAGTTGGAAATCCATTCTCCCTACGCGCCTTTTATGAGTTTTGTTTGTATTACCCACTTTGTGGCTAGTAGCTGGAATTTAATAATGTAACAATTTCGGCTATTTTAATAAGTATTTGTAAATAAACTCTATTATAATATCAGAGGATTTTAATAAAAAGTGTTTTAGCTATCGTAAGGTAAAAACCCGACATGTTTATTTGTGGCATGGTCTTACGAGATGCTTTTGATTTCAAAAGAATTTTGAAACTTTAATAATCAATTTGAGTGTGATTTCTCACGCTGGTATTCCAGACTGACTCGGGTGTTATTTAACTGTAATGCTTGGGTCAGACCGAGTATTATAGGATACAGGAAAGGATGCTTTGGAGCTCAGGAGACGAGCTGGATGGCGATACGTACTTTCGCATTTGATTATTGTTCCACTGTGTATCCCGTTGTACGTTACTGATGTTGGTGAACTCTGATGATGTACTTTGATGATGTATGTATAAAAAGATATATTATTATTTTTGGTGTAAAGATCTGTGATTATCTATTATATTTTATTCCGCTGCGATGGTTAGATTCTGATGTTGTTTTCTATTTTCTTCTTCTACCCCTTCTTCTTTAACCCAAATGGTTCGTATTTCTGTACATCTTGAGTTGATTGATGGAGGATAGTGTTGACTCAAGGGGTACAGATTTGCGGGTCGTCACACGACATGTTTATTTGTGGCGTGGTCTTATGAGATACCTTTGATTTTAAAGGATTTTGAAAACTTTAATAATCCAATTGAGTGTGTTTTCTCACGCTGGTTTTCCAGACTGACTCTGGTGTTATTTTATTAGAATGCTCGAGTCAGATCGAGTATTATAGATACAGGTAGGATGATTTGGAGCTCAGGAGACAAGCTTGATGATGGAGACGTATATCACGTATCTTACTTATATTCCGCTGTGCAGTGGAAGCTGTGTATTCGCTTTTGTGAGGACAAGTTATTACAACTGTCCAGTATTAGGCTATTGTTTGTCGTGTTCTCTGATGATTGTAAGTATTATACAGTTACAAATCCTTTTGTATAAAAATCTATGTTATATATTATACTTTGTTCTGCTGCTATTGTGAGAATCAATGTTGTTGTTTTATCTTCTTCTTCAACCTCTTCTTCTTTAACCCAAATGGTTGGTATTTCCGTCCGCCTTGAGTTGAACTGATGGAGAATATCGTCGCTTCACAGGGGTACAGATTTGCTGTCCATTACAGTAATCTTATTCGGGTTATCTAGTTTAAGGGGTAGTTTGGTCTTGTGTAGAAGGGGATCTTGGAGTGGTCCTCGGTACATTGTTCTAGAGGTGTGCTGTGACGGACGATACCCCGGTAGCCCAGTCATTCGATGGAATTCATTCTCCAATAAGCGTCGTACGGTTTTGATTGTACCCAACTATGCTAGAACGTGAGATGTAAGCATTTTAGCTATATTATATTTACTTTCTACAAACACTATTATATTATCAGATGGATTTGATAAAAATGTTTTGGTTATCATAAGGTAAAAACCCGTCGTATTTATTTGTGATGTGGTCTTACGATATACTTTTGTTTTCAAAGGATTTTTGAAAAGTTAAAAAATACAATTTGAGTGTGTTTCTCACGTTGGTTTTCCAAACTGACTCGGGTATTATTTTATTGTAATGCTCGGGTCAGACTGAGTATTACAGATTTAGGATAGGAAGCCATGGAGCTTAGAAAACGAGCTGGATGGCAAGGCGTACTTCCGTACTTGATTATTATTATGTTGTGTAAGGACAAGTTATTAAACTATCTAGATTTGATGTATTGGATGGTTGTACTCTGATAATGGTATGTATATTAACAGTACAAATCTTGTATTAAAAACTATTATTGTATATTATATTTTGTTCCGCTGCGATTGTGAGATTCTGTGTTGTGATGTTTTCTTTTCTTCTACCTTTTTCTTCTTCATCCCTAATGAACTGGAATTTTCAGCACTCGACTGCTCGGCGTTTTATACAGTAGACGTATTGATGTCGATTTTCAAGGGTCGAGAATCCCGTTCATGACTTTTTGGTATCAGAGCTGAAGGTTAAGAAAGATCCGTGGCTCTCGTGGGGATTACTTATTGGAGATAGAGTCGGGAGTACTCTAGAAGGAGTTGAGTGTAATAATAGATATGAACGCGTATTTGTTAGTGAATATAAATTATTTTATATTGTGTTAACTTATTGGTTGAGTGCTATATAAATTATTGTCTAACAATGGGACGCCACTAAACCGATAGAAGTTTCTAAACACATGAACGCGATAAACTCACACGCTATGGTTTGAAGCGAGTAAATGGAATAATTTTACACAAATTATATTTTTTATATGAAGGGAATAACTATTTTAGAATTATTATAGTGTTTGGATGATAATATTATAACCAAAACAAGATTATAAAATCTAGAGCTGGTTATATATATATATATATAAATGGAAATTCTATAAATATGGATTATACAACTGAATTAAAAACTAAAAATGAATACAAACAACAGTTTAAAGGTTAATCTCGGAGATTTTGAAATGTTTTCCAAAGTATCTGAGATAAATAATAGTATTATTTAGAGGTATTTTTGAATAGGAAAGAAATCAGTTTTTAAATGGATTTTGAAGATGTTATAGCACTTGAATCACTTTGTTCGCTGGAAAATGATTGTTGATAATGATCGTGACATCATCGGTTTTCATTTTGGAGTTCCTAGGAGGGATTGTGACGACCCACATTTCGGAAGTTTTAAATCGACAATAATCCACACATGTCGGACTAAAACAATTTGAAACGTAGATAATCAATGGGGTTAAATAAAAAAATAAGAAGAGAAGAAGAAAAAAAACATAGAATCTCACAGCGGAAACGATAAAGTATAATAATCAAATAAAAATTCAAAAGCTGTTTACTATACATCCGATAATGATCTATACACATTTATCAAAGTTATATTTATACATCTGGGATAAATAATCAATGCAATAGAATAGCATGATGCAGGGGATAATAATAATAGTAATATACCAAAACTCCGTCTTCGCCCTCTAGAGAATAGTCTTCAATGCGCTGAAAAACTCGGGACTGACCCGAGCTTAATGAAAAGGCAAAACATTCGAGTCAGGACTAAAATACTCTTATGTAAGTCAAATCAATATCGCAAATATGAGTGCAATAACTTAAGAGATGCTACAGGATTTTCCATCTCCTAATGATCCACTAAACTATTTATATATAATAGTATATGCTATAATAGATAATATCTATCAGTAAAATAAATATCAAAATAGCGTTAAGCTTTACATTGATCCACCTTAACACATTTTTATAGTTTTAAACCAAAGACGTAATGGGGTATAAGGATAAATATGACAAGGCACGTGAGGCAATGCCTAAGGTAGGATTCTACCAGTTTACCCTTTCTGGCTGGTCGTAACCCATTCGTGGTCGACCGCGACAATCAATCCAAACGACAAATAAGGTGCACCTATCAAATCCGAAATCACAATAATAATACGAGGGATCAACGTCGCTAGAGGTAGCTAACTACAATGGCCAGACATAAGCTCCTGTTTTGGTCATTTTAATTATGACACAATTGTCATGGCTATCCATTATCGTTCTCTTACTTCATTCCAGTAAACATCGCCAATTCAACCACTACACTCTGGATATCATCCACCGCGTACACGGTTGTCAAAGTGGTTCCAATATTGACAGAGAGTATGCCAATAAGAGGTCCCAGTGTCTTTAACAACCAATCGTCATTTTACACACCGGTTGGTTCTTTTACATTTCGAAAATAATTTGCACTTGATATCAAAATATCATGTTCGTTTCAAAAACAAATCCATTTCAAAATCATCATATATTCGCTTCAACATCAATTCCATTTTGAAATTATTATATATATAAAATTATTAATTTTGTCCGATAAATCAATTCCACTTCCAAAATTTGATTCGAATTCAATTCAGGTTATATTCTTCACTTTAACCAAGTTCATATTTATATCCAAGATTTAAATATAACAATTTACTCTTTAACCAGTTTTATTTTTAGAAAATAGTTTAAATAGTTTGAAACGGTTAAATAGTTAAAAATAGTTTTATCAAAATAATTTGAATATAAGAATGGTTTATATAGTAAAGTAGTTTGGAAGATCAAAATATTTTAAATATTTAAGGAATATAGATTTTAAATCATTTATACTAAAATATTCATTTTTAAAAATAATTCCAAAGTCAAACCGGTCAACTTCCCAATTTCCTACCCAACTCAATTCCATTTTTCATTTCGATTCAATTTCGATTTCAACTTGAATAAATTTCGATTCCACATAAATTTCGATTTCAGTTCGCAAATTTCTTTAAATTTCAATTCCAATTCCAAACTAATTTAAATCTCAATTTCAAAGTAATTTCCAATTCCAAATTAATTCAAATTCCAATTTTAAATTAATTTCCAATTTCAATTTTAATTCCAAATTCGATTTCAAAATATCAATTTGAACACTTAAATCAAATTTACTTCCAATACCAAATTTTGAATCCAAATTATCAATTCCAAACTCAAATTTGAAATATCATTTTATATCAATTTTCTTAGAAATATTCAAAGTTCGAATAAAAATCCAATCTTTTAAAACAAATCAACTTCCGAAAATTTTCGCCGTATTTCAATTTGTAACTTAAAAATCTAAACTTTGATTAATTAAACAATTTCATTTACCGAGTTTAAATTCCAACATTTCGAGCTCCAATTCAAAATGATTCAATTTTCATAAATTTGATTTTATTCTTAAAAATCAATTCATTTAAAAAATTTCAAAACAACCTTTAAAATCATTTAATTTAACCAACTCGGTGCCTATATATAATTTTCTAACCTATGGCCAAGTGGATAATTATTTAAATTTAATTTCAGGGATGGATATATATTATTTCAATCCAAATAGATGTCATAGGTATATATCATTTCAACTTATTTCTTAATTTATTCGAAATAATTCATTTTACAGTTTATATGCAATAAACAATATACAGGATGATAACATGACATATCAAAATAAATAAACAACCAATATTGACCAGTAGCATCCATCACAACCCATCAACCATAAAGCCAATAATATTCACAAATTCCAATTTTTTTGCCATATCGGGTAGTATGGTGCCACTTAAATTATAATTCATTTAACGGTCAATTTAAATTCTATCAATTAATTCATATACCAATTTAAATGACAATTAAATCTACCAAACAACAGCCAATCAAAAGTATAACTACATAAACTTATTTTAGTCAATTGTGAGCGTACAAACACTCACTTTTTTATCTGAAGCTGAAAATATTTCAACTTCAAATAAATTCCAGTTGCACTCCAAGTTGAAGATGACTTCGATACGATCCGAACGAAATTTCCTTGCCCGAATCAGACCTCGGTTTAAAGAGTGACATTTAATTAATATAACGATAATTCAAAAGTATAACTAACACAATAAATAAATAAATAAAAGCCAAAACAAGCTGATACCTCTTCTCTCGTTCACGCGGCAGAGTCCAACTCCGCTTCCACCAGGCAAACACAATCTTCATCCCTTTTTTTAAACGCTGCCACCAATATTGCGTCGTCGACAAACCCTCTACCATAATCGCGACCATCGTGTCACCAGTGCCTACGCCCCCATCACCTAGGCGGACAAAAATCGATGCCACCTCGAGTGACCAAAGCCCTCGAGATCACCAACAAAGATAGCCGCGACTCCCAGTTCCACCGCACTGCCATCCTACCTCCTTTATCGCGCACGCACCAAAGCCCTAAAGCCAGAAACCCTAGGAACCTTACGCCATCACCACTAGAGCCGCTACATCTCTTCTTGTGGCGGCCATCGTCGGAATCAGGCTCGCGCTCACAATCGATTGATGATGGCTTCCTCTTCTTTTTTATTTTTTTATTTCCCGAAGTCTTGTTCTTTTTTTCTCTTTTTTCATATCAACGATTCGATCTGAAGAATAGGAATAGAGGGGAAGATATACAGGCCGAAAAGGATAAGGACGTGGATTTGAACGGAATTTGAGATGGAGATATTTATTATTATTAGATTTGAAATATACAGCGTTTTACGTCCGAAATTTATCGAACTCCAAACGAAGCATGCCCCCTGGCGATTATAACGTTCTACGTCCTATAGCTATTCAAAGTCAAGTTATTTTATCGTATTCCTTTAAATTAATTTCTACGCGTTTTAAGCTCGCATGGTCAAATGACAAGTCTGATCGCTATGAAACTTGAAATCCTACGAAAATTCACTATTGCGGATTGGATGAAGCTGGTTTCGTCGAAATCTGAGACAATCGCTAAAATGGCTATTTTTTACTAGTAATTCAAAATATAAAATTTTCAATTTTAATAATTCACATTTAAATCCAATTTTAAATATTAATAATCTTAATTATTATTTATATCAAATTTTAAATCAATTTACGACATCATTTTCTATCATATAATTTTAGAATTTAATTATTCAAATAATTTCAAATATTAAATTATTCAACAAATTACATTAATAATCATTTTCATTCAATAATCACCATAAATTAATAATTAAAAATAACTAAAAATACGGATCGTTAAGTGGACTGACACTGTGGTCATTGTTTTTGGATTATTTTAAGGAAAAACAAGTTTGCTTGAAAATTCCAAAGGGAATTATTTTGGATAAGATCAAGTTGATTTTGAAATTGGGAGGAAATGATTTTTTAAACCAGAATGAGTATATGTGTATATATAATTAATTTCAAAGTCATTAAAATATATACCGGGTGTTAAGGTTCTGGAATCCTTATTTACATAATCTAGAGATCATCAGGAGATAAGTTACAAGCTAATAAATTGAGAATGATTCTAAATAAGGAAGGAAAAATATGGAATTTGAGTTTGGAACTGAATTTTTACTAGAGTAAAGTTAAAATGGATAAAATTAAATTGAAGGAAAACAAATGGGATAAGTAAATTAATTGATTAAATAAATGGGATTTAAACTTAAGTGAGTTAAATTAAATTTAAATGAATTGAATCAAAATACACTTGGCTAAATAAAAATATATAATTTTGAGTTATAGTAATATGTGAATGTATTCGAGTATAAAATTGATGGAAAAGTGAAAAATAATTTGTATGACTTGTAGTTAAAAACTGAAATCGAAAACCAAAAATAAAATTGTTTGATATTTTGGTGAGGGAAATAAAAATCCAAACTCAAGTTATAAAATAAAATTGTACTCAACTAAAATAGTTGAAGTGATTTTTGAAATAAAAATCAAATATTGATTGGAAAATTGGAAGTGACCTAATTCGCTAAATAAATTAGTTGATTGAATATGTTAATGGAGTTTAGCTTGGATAAGTTAAAAAATGAGTGTGAATTAAAAATGGATATTGGAAACTTAACTTGATTTATAATTAAAATTTGACTTAGATTGTAAGTGAATAAATATAATGGAAAACATGTCGATTAAAATTGTAATGAATGGAAATAGAAATCATTTGAGTTGCAAATAAATCCAATTTGAACATAAATAAAATAGGAAATGGCTTTGGTGTTAATTAAATGAGTTCGAGAATGAATTGAGTATGGAATAAAAATTTGAGAGGTCGAGTGAATGAATTAATAGAATAAATTAGCAAACGAATGGAACTTGATTGAATGGTAATCACATTAAAATGGAAGTCGAATTTTTTTCAAAAAGAAGTGGACTTAAGTTATTGTGACGCCCCACCTCTATACCCACGCTAGCCAAGAACACTACGGTGTAGTGCTGTCAACTAGCACGGAGAATAAGGCTATTGAGGAGCGACCATCCATGTAATTTCTTATCACACGGTGGCTATAAATAATCTTTGGAAACAAACGTAGAAATAAGCATAACACAAATCAGTCACAGACGTCCATATCACAAAGGCAGAAGAAGATATGAATATATAACTAACACATGAAAGTGTACATCAGAGTAGTGGTCAAAAAGATCCACAATAATACAAAAGAATAGCAACACGTGCTATACAAAAGAATACAACTATGAATCTATATCTCAAGTGTATACAACAAAAACTGCTAATCTAAATAGTTAGCCAAAAGTCAGAGTAGCAAATCCCGGGAAGAAGTCAAGCAGAAGCACTTGTAACATCACGGCCTGACCCGAGTATTATTTAAGAAAATAATAAACGAACCAGTCTAGCTATAAATATCAGATGACATGATATAACATAAAAGATATGGCATAAACATAAAATATCCATACTGACATACTACTATAAGTATGCAAATGATGATCAACAGAAGATCAATCAATAAGAGATAAATCAATATCATAAGAATCTTCTCAAAGATCCAAAGAGGGCATCATACCCTAAACTTGTACTCATAACAAGTCAATGACATAAATTCCAGAAATCAACACAAGAAATCCAAAAATCATAGAAAAAGGGAAAGTGGCCTATCACATGACGGTCCGAAGACCATGGGGAGCTACCCCATATGGGTGAGTCGGAATCACTTAGATGAGGTCTAGGATAACCAAAAAGCAAAAAGGTATGTGTGAGTGGAATCACGCAAATGTCTAGCCTAACCTCGCAACAAAAAGGTATGTGTGAGTGGAATCACACAATTGGTGTCTAGACTAACCTTGCGGACAAAGAGATATGTGTGAGTCGGAATCACACCTATGAGGTCTAGTCTAACCTTGCAAACAAAGAGACATCGCGCAATTGCTAGTCTAAGTCATAAAATGATCGTCATGATCAACGAGAAGTGTCAATTACACTAAGCTAGTAAATATAAAAGTTTTGCTTCATGTCCCATAACCACTTGCTTAACTCAAATATTTACGAACAAACTGTAGATCTTCACTAGAAAATTGTCACAAAAAGGTTCAATCGAACAAGTCCAAGAGTTAACCGACGAAGCAAACGCAAGCGTTTCATACCACTTGTTTTACTAAGCCGTTTAATTCAATTTCTCATACGAGTGAGGTAAAGGGTTGTATATACTAGTAGATTGGAAAATGGTTTAAGAAAAGAGCTTTGTTATTGAAAATAGAGTTGAAATCATTTTGTTGAAAGAGTTTTGATATTTACTACTAGTATTGAAACCTTTATATTTTAAAGTGACAAATCACAGAAGCGATTGTAGAAACAATCAATCACAAAGATCACATTCGAAGACACGAATAAAGTCCAGAGAAATCGATAAAGAATCCACCGAAATAAATATTCAAAAATCCATACAATCGACCGAGAAGCCCAAGATAGCTTGTCTCGAAGCATGGTCAACTCCGCATCTCAACAAAACAAGTTCTGTTGAACGTTTTTCAGATAAGATCCCCTACGGAGGGGGGTCCAGGGGGGTGGCAACCCCCCAAGGTGGGGGTGCGGGGGCAACGCCCCTGCTACGGGGTTCGACCTGCCCGGTCAGGTCGCGGGGGTCCGGGGGCAGCGCCCCGACCAAAACGGTACGACCTAGTGAAGACCTAAGGGAGGATAGGATCGAGCGACTTAAGGGGTACGCGACCTAATGGAACAAAGGCCGAGCGACTTAACGGGGTACGCGACTTAATGGAACAAAATGGCAAAAGTCACGCGACCTAATGGTTTATAGGTCTAACGACCTAACAGGTTAGAGGTCATATGACCTAGTGGGTTAACGTTCTAACGACTTACGGATTATAGGTCCAACGACCTAACGGGTTATAGGTCCAACGACCTAACGGGTTATAGGTCCAACGACCTAACGGTATATAGGTCAGCGACCTAACAGTGTTGCGACCTAAAAATGGAAGGCAAGGTCGAGCGACCTAACGAAGAGGGGGTGAGCGACCTATGGTCATAAACGAGGTCGAGCGACCTATAGAGGCATATGATGCAGCGACCTAAAACGTCGCGACCAAGCGACCTAAAATGTCACGACCTAGCGACCTAAGGGGATAAGGGACGAGCGACCTAACAATCGAACGACCTACGACCTAAGGTGCTTGCGACCCACGACCTAAAGCCCAACGACCCACGACCTAAAGTCCAACGACCTACGACCTAATTCCGAAGCGCCGAGCGACCTAACGTTATAGGCTATTTTAGGTCGGAAACGAGCTATTTGAAGGCCGAGACTTTTCCACGCGAATGACCTAGCAAAGGCAGAGCGACCTAAGGGCATATTTTCACCAAAAACACTAACTCCACTGACCTAAGGCTAAACCAACCCAAAGTCCAAAGCGGAAAAAGTTAGTAAAATTCCACTGACTCCAAACATATCGATGTTTATACTTAAAAAAGTTGTAAACGGCATTTCGAACTCAATGGAAGTGGTCTCGAGTCCTAATTTGACCGTTTGCAAAAAGTAGCTTTTCGGACCAAAATCCGTTTAACGATATAATATTTAAATAAAATATTTAAATATAAAATCGTTAAATATGCGGGTTGTTACAGACTCCCCTCCTTAAAGAAATTGCATCCTCGCAATATATATATAAGATGGAAATAGAAAGTAACAACCATAAATGCATATCAACACAAAAGAAATTTGATATAAGAAGTTCACCTCAAAGAGCAGGAGTAAGCAAGTCCGGATGTGTACGCTTGATGAATTCTCTGGATTCCCAAGAGCAATCCTTAGGATTTGAGGACCATTGAACCTTCACCAGCGGAACATCTTTATTTCGAAGCCGTTTAACCTCTGAAGCAATAATTCGAACAGGATGTTGCTCATAAGTTAAATTCGATGAAACTTCAATTTCTTCCACAACAGCAGGCTCAAGAATGGAATCGGAATCCCGAAGGCATTTCCGTAATTGAGAAACGTGAAACACGTCGTGCATAGCAGAAACTGAGCCGGTAATGCAAGGCGATAAGCCATAGAACCAATACGTTCAGTGATAGGGAACGGCCCAATATATCGAGGCGCTAACTTCCCCGATCGACTGAAACGTACAACACCCTTCATAGGTGAAACACGAATAAAAACAAGATCTCCAATAGAAAATTCTAATTTCCTTCTTCGATTATCGACGTAGGATTTTTGTCTACTCTGGGCTTCTTTCATCCTATGTCGAACAAGTTCAATCTTTTCTATGGAATCACGAATAAAGTCTGGACCTAAAACCAGCTTATCACCGGCCTCAAGCCAACAAGAAGGAGATCGACATGGCCTTCCGTAGAGTGCCTCGAAAGGTGCCATACCTATACTAGATTGGAAGCTATTATTATAGGAAAATTCAACAAGTGAAATATGAGCTTCCCAACTTCCACCAAAGTCAAGCACACAAGCTCTAAGAAGATCTTCAAGAGTTTGATTCACACGCTCGGTTTGTCCATCGGACTGAGGGTGATAAGCGGTGCTAAAATTAAGCTTCGTTCCCAAAGCTTTTGAAGACTCTTCCAAAATCCACTAGTAAACAATGGATCGCGATCGCTAACAATAGAAGTAGGAATTCCATGCAATTTAATAATTTCTTTGATAAAGAGTTTGGCCAAAAGAGGAACGGTTCGGTTAGACCGAACGGGAATAAAATGGGCAGACTTAGTAAGTCTATCAACAATCACCCATAAGCTATCATGACCCGAACGAGAACGTGGAAGGCCATCTATAAAATCCATGGAAATCTGGTCCTACTTCTAAATTGGAATTTCTAAAGGTTGCATAAACCCACCAGGCCTTTGATGTTCGCCCTTGATAAGTTGGCAAGTCATGCAACACTTGACAAAGTTAGCAATATCAGATTTCATTCCCTCCCAATAATAAAGTCGCTTCATATCAGCGTACATTTTATTACTACCGGGATGAATGGTGAATTTAGAACGATGGGAATCTTCTAAAATATCTTTACGAAGATCTCCAATATTTGGTACGATAAGTCTACCAAATTTTCGAATGCCGCCACGAGAATCAATATCAAAGTCTTTCAAACCTTCAATATCAATTTTATCCTTAACATTTTAGCCTAGAAGAGCCAATTCAGGATCTAGCCCTTGAGCTTCAAGATGCGGTCTAAAAGAGAAGGATGAGCCTCAAGGCTACATAAAACAAGTGATGAGCATAAATCGGATACGTGCTCTCGAATCTCACAAGTGGATAAAATCTCGAGATCGTTCCAATCGGATATCATCATAGAAACAAATGCTTGTTGTTTACGACTAAGAGCATCGGCGACAGGATTACCCTTACAGGGGGTATAAAGAATATCAAGATCATAAGGTGCAAGGAACTCGAGCCAACGCTGTTGACGTAAATTAAGTTCTTTTTGAGAAAATAAATATATCAAAGACTTATGATCCGTGTAAGGAATAAATTTCTCTCCCAATAGATAATGACGCCACATTCGAAGGGCGAGAACAATAGCC
This sequence comes from Allium cepa, assembly GCA_030765085.1. NCBI lineage: Eukaryota > Viridiplantae > Streptophyta > Magnoliopsida > Asparagales > Amaryllidaceae > Allium > Allium cepa. The sequence goes on along the minus strand of CM060942.1, from coordinate 374,434,143 downwards.
GCGAGTTCTAGACCATGTATGGCATATCTAGTCTCGGCCGGCTTCAATTGCTTAGAAGCATAAGCAACAACACGTTCTTTTTGCATAAGAAAGGCACCCAAACAAATGTGACTAGCATCAGTATAAACAACAAAATCTTGATTCCCTTCGGGAATAACAAGATTAGGAGCATCGGAAAGGAGTTCTTTCAATTTCTGAAAAGAGGTTCACATTTGTCCGACCAAATGTATTTAACTCCATTCTTAGTCAAGCCAGTAAGAGGCACGACAATCTTAGAAAAGTCTTTAATAAAACAATGGTAATAGCCCGCCAATCCGAGAAAGCTACGGATTTCAGTCACTCTCTGGTCTTTTCCGATCTTGAATCGCTTCAATCTTTAAAGGATCCACGGAAATTCTGGATTCGGAAATAATATGACCGAGAAACTTCACACGAGACTGCCAAAAGTGGCATTTAGAAAATTTCGCCTTTAATTGATTACTCCTAAGAGTTTCCAATACAATCCGAAGATGTTTCTCATGTTCCTTCTCGGTTTTTGAATACACAAGAATATCATCAATGAATATGAGAACAAACCGATCGAGGAAATCTTTGAAAACTCGATTCATGAGAACAACGAAATAAGCTGGAGCATTCGTTAACCCAAATGGCATAACAAGCCATTCATAAGATCCATATCGAGTATGGAATGATGTCAAAGGAATGCTATCCTCTAAGATACGAAGCTGATGGAAACCGGTAGCCAAGTCCAATTGTGAAAAGACCTTAACACCACTAAGCTGATCGAATAGATCATCAATCCGAGGTAAAGGATATTTATTTTTAATAGTCAGATCATTAAGCTTGCGATAGTCAACGCAAATCCTAAGCGTACCGTCGGATTTCTTCACGAAAATAGCCGAAGCTCCCCAAGGCGAGGAACTAGAGCGAATAAATTGCTTCGTCTCCAATTCGGACAACTGTTTGCGCATCTCCTCATTTTCCTTATTGGACATGCGATAAGGAGGACGAGTAATAGGTTGAGCTCCAGAAACAAGATTAATTCTGAACTCAATTGCTCGTTTATGTGGTAAACCTAAAACGGGCTCGAATATGTAGGAAAATTCACGAACAACGTGAATACGAGAAATAATATCATCTTCATCATCATCATCGTCATCACGAGGATTTAAAGAATATAAAGTTGCCACCAAACAGGATTTTGAATCTTTAAGATTAACAGAAATCTGATTAGCGGATAGTGGATGTCGGAGATGAATAGTCCGCTCAGGACATAGGATATGGGCTTGATAATGGTTAAGCCAATCCATTCCCAAAATTATTCCAAAGCCTAAGTAACGCATGACATGCAAATCGGCTAGGAAAGAAAAATCATATAAAATAATCTCCACATCTTTACAAAGCAAACTAAGAGTTGTGGACCCACCAAATGGATTCGCGATTCTTAAAGAAGTCATTAAAGCAACAACATTTAAAGAAAAAGTATCAACAAGTTCTTTTGATATAAAAGAATGGGATGCACCCGTATCAAAGAGAACTCTAATAGGTTGATCATGAAATAAAATAATACCATCAAGAATGGAGTGAGAAATACCTTGGCCACGAGATGTGTTGACAGGGGCTTGAGCCACATACAACTTTCCTTCCTTCTTGCCTTCACGTTTGAGGCATTGATATATGTAATGATCCGAGCTCTTACAATAGCGACAAGATTTGGGCTTTGAGCACTTATTCGCAAAATGATCCCCAGATCCACAGTTGAAGCATCTCGCGCCACAAGGAGAAGGAGCCTTTGCAGCAGGAGTTGCTTGCTTACCCTTTTTGTTGGGATAAGGACCCTTGAATTTGTTTGGCCTCTTCTTGTTGTTGAAGTTTGGTTTAGCGCCTTCCACTTCAACATCACTCTCTCTATCAGCCTCTTCAAGACGAAGAGCGATATCGACGAGTTGATCAAATGCGACTTCTAGTTTCAGGAGTAGTGGCTTCTTAAGATTCTTATTTAAGCCATAAACGAACCTCTGGTTCTTCTTCAATGGGGTGTTGATGTATTCAACCCCATATTTGGAAAGCGACTCGAAGGCTGCGACGTAATCAGTCACAGAGGATTGACCTTGAACAAGGTCTATAAATCATCGAGCCAAGGTTACTTTCCCAGCTTCTGGTACAAACTTTAACTCGAAGCGTCCCTGAAATTGCTCCCAGGTGAGATCCGCTTCATTAATTTTTGAAATAAGGAGTTCGTACCAGTCCAGTGCTCTCTCCTAGAGCATGCTGGAAGCCACCTGAACGCGGTGGAGAACGATAAGGTTCATGCGAGAAAAGATTCGATTGCATGATTTTAACCAAGCCTGGACCTCGATGATAGTTTCTGAACCTTTGAAGGGCTTCCCACCCAAGTTGGTGTAATCGCTGCATAAGCGTGCAAATCCCGACTTTGGGTGAGTAGGTTCCGGGTTAGCTCCAGTTGCTTGAGCATTTGTTACTAAATCCAAAAGCCGTTGAGCAGTCATAAAAACTCCATCCTGGGGAGCAGCACTAGATGATCCAGTTCTGGGACGGCCTGGTCTAGACATTCTCTTCCTTTAAGAAAGAAAGAAGAGAAGGAAGAAGGTTATTCACCAATGAATATCAAGCAATCTTGATATATAAAACAAGGAATCATAAAGGAAATAGGATGAATCGGTACGAAGACTCGAATTAATCCTATGGTACTACTCCTAAGATAGACTTAGGACGATGATCCTTGTTAAGTTATTCTACATTGTTTCGAAGTTTGGCTCCGATACCAAGCTGTGATGCCCCACCTCTATACCCACGCTAGCCAAGAACACTACGGTGTAGTGCTGTCAACTAGCACGGAGAATAAGGTTGTTGAGGAGCGACCATCCATGTAATTGCTTATCACACGGTGGCTATAAATAATCTTTGGAAACAAACGTAGAAATAAGCATAACACAAATCAGTCACAGACATCCATATCACAAAGGCGGAAGAAGATATGAATATATAACTAACACATGAAAGTGTACATCAGAGTAGTGGTCAAAAAGATCCATAATAATACAAAAGAATAGCAACACGTGCTATACAAAAGAATACAACTATGAGTCTATATCTCAAGTGTATACAACAAAAACTGCTAATCTAAATAGTTAGCCAAAAGTCAGAGTAGCAAATCCCGGGAAGAAGTCAAGCAGAAGCACCTGTAACATCACGGCCTGGCCCGAGTATTATTTAAGAAAATAATAAAGGATCAGTCTAGCTATAAATATAAGATGACATGATATAAAATAAAAGTTATAGCATAAACATAAAATATCCATACTGACATACTACTATAAGTATGCAAATGATGATCAACAGAAGATCAATCAATAAGAGATAAATCAATATCACAAGAATCTTCTCAAAGATCCAAAGAGGGCATCATACCCTAAACTTGTACTCATAACAAGTCAATGACATAAATTCCAGAAATCAACACAAGAAATCCAGAAATCACAGAAAAAGGGAAAGAGGCCTATCACATGACGGTCCAAAGACCATGGGGAGCTACCCCATATGGGTGAGTCGGAATCACTCAGATGAGGTCTAGGCTAACCAAAAAGCAAAAAGGTATGTGTGAGTGGAATCACACAAATGGTGTCTAGCCTAACCTCGCAACAAAAAGGTATGTGTGAGTGGAATCACACAAATGGTGTCTAGACTAACTTTGTGGACAAAGAGATATGTGTGAGTCGGAATCACACCTATGAGGTCTAGTCTAACCTTGCAAACAAAGAGACATCGCACAATTGCTAGTCTAAATCATAAAATGATCGTCATGATCAACGAGAAGTGTCAATTACACTAAGCTAGTAAATATAAAAGTTTAGCTTCATGTCCCATAAGCACTTTCTTAACTCAAATATTTACGAACAAACTGTAGATCTTCACTAGAAAATTGTCACAAAAAGGTTCAATCGAACAAGTCCAAGAGTTAACCGACGAAGCAAACGCAAGCGTTTTATACCACTTGTTTTACTAAGCCGTTTAATTCAATTTCTCATACGAGTGAGGTAAAGGTTTGTATATACTAGTAGATTGGAAAATGGTTTAAGAAAAGAGCTTTGTTATTGAAAATAGAGTTGAAATCATTTTGTTGAAAGAGTTTTGATATTTACTACTGGTATTGAAACCTTTATATTTTAAAGTGACAAATCACAGAAGCGATTGTAGAAACAATCAATCACAAAGATCACATTCGAAGATGCGAATAAAGTCCAAAGAAATCGATAAAGAATCCACTGAAATAGATATTCAAAAATCCATACAATCGACCGAGAAGCCCAAGATAGCTTGTCTCGAAGCATGGTCAACTCCGCATCTCAACAAAACAAGTTCTGTTGAACGTTTTTCAGATAAGATCCCCTACGGAGGGGGGTCCAGGGGGGTGGCAACCCCCCAAGGTGGGGGTGCGGGGGCAACGCCCCTGCTACGGGGTTCGACCTGCCCGGTCAGGTCGCGGGGGTCCGGGGGCAGCGCCCCGACCAAAACGGTACGACCTAGTGAAGACCTAAGGGAGGATAGGATCGAGCGACTTAAGGGGGTACACGACTAATGGAACAAAGGCCGAGCGACTTAACAGGGTACGCGACTTAATGGAACAAAGGGGAAAAAGTCACGCGACCTAATGGTTTATAGTTCTAACGACCTAAAAGGTTACAGGTCATACGACCTAGTGGGTTAACGTTCTAACGACCTACGGATTATAGGTCCAACGACCTAACGGGTTATAGGTCCAACGACCTAACGGTGTATAGGTCAGGCGACCTAATAGTGTTGCGACCTAAAAATGGAATGCAAGGCCGAGCGACCTAATGAAGAGGGGGTGAGCGACCTATGGTCATAAATGAGGTCGAGCGACCTATAGAGGCATAGGATGCATCGACCTAAAACGTCGCGACCTAGCGACCTAAAACGTCGCGACCTAGCGACCGAAGGGGATAAGGGCCGAGCGACCTAACATTCGAACGACCTACGACCTAAGGAGCTTGCGACCCACGACCTAAAGCCCAACGACCCACGACCTAAAGCCCAATGACCCACGACCTAATTCAGAAGCGCCGAGCAACCTAACGTTATAGGCCATTTTAGGTCGGAAACGAGCTATTTGAAGGCCGAGACTTTTCCACGCGAATGAACTAGCAAAGGCAGAGCGACCTAAGGGCAGATTTTCACCAAAAACACTAAAAGTTGGAACTTTTCGCCAATCCAAGCCAAACCAAATGCAAATGTACATGCTAAAGTTGTAGAAAATCATTCCTAAACATCCGTGATAGTTATAGACAAGAATGTGAGATAAAAATCTCACCTTTGCACAAATTCAATGAAGAGGAAGCTTGAAATCAATAGAGAAGCAACTACAAGCTAGGATCCAATGTCTTCTACTTGAATTTGGAGTTGAATGTTGGATTAGCAATTAAATTTGAGCTTGGAGTTCTAATTTCCCATTCTCTTCACCATTAATGGAAATCTTGAGTTAGTTAGGAATTTATGAAGAGTGAGGAGAAGGGGTTGGGACTTGGGTTTTAATGGGCTAAAGCAACCCAAAGTCCAAAGCGGGAAAAGTTAGTGAAATTCCACTGACTCCAAACATGTCGATGTTTATACTTAAAAAAGTTGTAAACGGCATTTCGAACTCAACGGAAGTGGTCTCGAGTCCTAATTTGACCGTTTGCAAAAATTAGCTTTTCGGACCAAAATCCGATTAACGATATAATATTTAAATAAAATATTTAAATATAAAATCGTTAAATCTGCGGGTTGTTAATGTTATGGAGTTGAAACAATTTGTGGAAAATAAATCAACTTAAGTAAGTAATATTTTAAATGGAAGCTCAGCTTAAATAAATTGTGGAATGGGTATTTGATATAATAGCATGGAATGAATCTAAGGTAAATAAAATAGATATGAATGCAGTGGAGGTGGACATGAATGGGATGCAAAATGAATTGATCAGAATCAATTAAAAAGGAAATAGAATAAAATGCAAATTGAGTTCGAATCAATTTAAATTAGCTATAAGCTTAAGTGATTGTTTATTTGAATAAATATCGTCGAATTTGCATAAGGAAATTTGTCATTAGACGTAAATGGATATAAATAAAATTCTATGAATTAATGGAGAGTGAATACCATTGATTTTTAAATCAGTTGGAAGAATATGGTCCTGTTTGGTTTATAAATTAATTGAATGCGTCTAAAGTAAGTCGTACATCATTCAAATCGATTGAAAATGATATATGAGTTTGTTGAAAGCAATTAAATTGTAATAGAACCTTATAAGTCGCTTATAAATATTGTTTAACCTGCATGGCTTATGAAACTCATGTGTTTTAGCTATTTAATATAAGCGAAATGTTAGTAATTTCTTATATTTGGTACGTACGTGTTTAAATTAAGTAAGTACGGGTACCTGGAGGCCGTTTGGCTAGATTTTGGTCGCGCTAATGGAATAACAAAATAAGCCGCTTGCTTGAAATTCCGAATAAGGTGTGTTTTCGGATTAAATACTGCAAAATATAAAAATATTGTTATATATTTTGTTTTCCAACCATGTGGGCCGATGTATATACATTTATCTCTCTTATCATACTGCAAAAGGCTCTCCGTACAGGGAGATTCTGCCAAAAAATTTGGAAAATTTATGGCGTTAGAAAAATTTTGGAATTTTTTAATATTTTTTTTGAATTTTTTTGTTAACGATAATTGAATTTCAAATTATAATCGGAATAAAGGATTTAGGAATTAGAATTAGAAACAAATTGTTTTGGGGTGGAACTAGAAGATTAGAAAGGTGAATATCGAATTTTCACCAAGTGGGTTTTAGTAAACTAATAGGTTTGGAGCATTTTTCCGCCTTACAAATTTCTGGGACGAAATTCTTTTAAGGGGAAGGAATGTAACGACTCAGATTTTTTCGTCATTAGTTTGGAATATTTAGATGGTTTTACATATTGAATTTGAATTATAGACTGATTTTAAATATTAAAAGTTGAACATTTTACTTGAATTTCAAATATAACGATCTATTGGATAATTTAATTATTGAATATAATAATTGAGTATTGGTTAAATTATTGTATCTCGAGCTCTAAGCTTGATAAAAATAATTTAAAGGCCTATAATATTTATATTAATATTAATGAGGATAATAAAAGTTTTAAAGTTGAATTTAAAAGTGATATGTTCGATTTTAAAAATAGCTTGTTTAAATTGACATTTAAAAATAGCCTTTCGAGGCACAGTCTTGGAATTTGACAAAACTAGTTCCATTGGATCGTAATAATGTATTATTATCGGATTTGAAATTTCATAGTGTTTGAAGTTATCGTTAGGTCGTATGCAATATAAACGCATTGAAATTTATGTCGAAATTCAGTATAATACTTGGGTCCAAAAAACTATCTTCTCCATACGATCGAAGTAGGACTCGAAGCCTTTCCCATGGTGTTTGAAATAGGGGTATAACATTATAAATGCATAGCTTCACGGCTGCATAGGAGGTCATGATTTTAAGCTACGTAATCGAGACAATTTGGAATTTTAAAATATATATATAATATGTTGACCAGTCAAAACTATTTCACAATAAAACTTTTTCCTTTCACCTCTGAATACTATAGCTAACCTTCTCCTGCATTCCTTCCTTCTTTTCTATGAATTTTCTCTCTTCCTTTTTAAAATTCACGCAATAGAAAAAAAATTATACAAAGGAAAGAGGAGAAAGTCGAAATCAAACTCAAAGCTAGAACAAAAAAATTATAAAAGAAGGGGAACGTTCTCGTTCCCAAATCGATTTATTTTGCCCCTTCTCGTCAGTAAATCAAATCTGGTTCAAAAATTAAAATACCGAAATTGAAATCTCGTATAAAAAAAGATAAAGAGAAAAAGTATGTGAATCGCGATCACACAGCAGGGGCTTGGAGGCTAGCGTTCAATTATAGGGATCTCGTGAACGTGAAATGATGGTGTGATGCGTTGGGGATGGCAAGCGCGCACGAGCACGACTGGGCGTTTACATGTGGAGGAGGGTCAGGAAGCTTGGGCTTCGGGTAGGCAAGAGTTTGCAAATCTTCGATGGAAGGAGTCGTGTAGATGTTGGGATGATCGTCGATCGATTAAGGGAAGGATCGCGTTTGCGTCTACTCGTGTGTACGCGGTCGACATGGAGGTGCGATTCAATCTGGGTGTTCATTTCTCGAAGGAATGGTAGGAAGCTACTGTTTCGCAGGATGCCATGGCCGAACAGTTGATATGATGCTGGAAGCGAGGTCGTGAGCGTTGTGTGATTGAGTTTTTTTGTAATGAGGCAATTTTACTAGAAGGCATTTTTTAGTTCATGTTAATCACAAAAAAAGTTAAATTAGATAGCTAATATAATTCATAAGAATTTTGTACGAGGTTTGAACTGAGGGGCATAAATTCTTCGCGTACGAATTGGTGCGGGATTTTTCGAAGTGTGCTGGATTCTAGAAAATTTAAAATCAAAGATGAGAAAAATTCTCACTCTTTTGAATGGCAGATTAAATTTTTAAATAGTTAAAATTAATTATTGGTTGCTTGGTTGGGTTAGTAAATGATTATCTGTTGAATGATATTATATATATAGTAGTATATATATTAGTATTTGGAGTGATATTCTCGCATTCGTATAGCGGTTGAGACCCTATGCGCCCGCATAATAGGGGATAACCCTATATACCATGATATTCTCGAAGTGGGATTGATATTTATTTTATTTATATTAACCTCTGTGGATGTAGGGAAACAGGTTGAGGGATCCAACTAGATTCCTCAAATATAGCACTTATTTTTCATGTATGGTGATATATGAATTTTGTAGAATAATCTAGTATAGATTATTGCAGTGATCGAAATTATTGGATGCTATTATATCACCGGCCTGAGTTTTGATAAATTTTAAAACTATGAATATATTTCTAAATTTATGGAATTGAAGAGAATTCGATAATAATATATATATATATATATATATATATATATATATATTGGAATTGGAGTTATTTAAAAAAAATGAATTAGAAGAGAATATAATTGATTTGGCTAGACGTAACTATTTCGGATAAATAAATGTAGATTTTTTTAAATGAATATATTAGATAATTTATAAACGGCATATATATAAAAAGGAGTCAAAATCGATATTGAAAATAGACTGGAAGTATTAATGGAATTTGTAAGAAATAAATTTATATAATGGGTTTTCGCAAAAAAGATTTGTTTTATAAGCAAGTAAAATAAAGGAGTTATAGAAATGATAATGATATTTAGAAATATAGAAAATTTATATCAGGTGATAATTGGAATCTAAATTCATAGGGCGAATTTATATTGGGATATGACAACAGGGTCAGGAAAAATAATAGATTCTATTTTTTGAAATAAGAAGGGTTAGGAAATCGACAGTGACTCGATACGTTGTATAATCAAGAGGAAACTATAAAGTAAATTGGTTATTGAAATTTTAAACATAAATTTTTAATTTTAAGAAGTGAATTTGTTTTAAAATGAAAATTTTATTATTTTAAAACTATGGGATTTTAAACTAGTTGAGTTTGAAATACTTGTAAGTCGATTTTTAAATATGAATTATTTATTTTTAGTAAATTCTAACTTTTGAAATCAGCTTTGAAAATTTATTTATTTAAAAAAACGAGTTACTGATGTTTATAAAAATGTTTTCGATATTTAAAATGATTATTCAAACATTTTTAAAACTAAATCTGAGGTGTTTGAAATTTTATTTTATTATTTCTCTAGAGATTCGAAAAAGGGGTTTATAAAGAATATGTTTTGAGGAGAGGAAATTCATTTGTGTTCCAGAGAATTCTAGAATAAGTCGCGGGATAATTTTATGAAACATTAATATTGAAAGGATTTGAAAAATAAGACTATTTTTCCTAAGTATAAAGAATAGAAATCTGGTAATATTTTTAAGTGTTGAGATGTTGGAAATATCGTGTTACGGATTTAAGTATTTGAAAAAAATAAAATTTGTTTCAAATGTTGAGAGGATTTGATATATCTTTTAAAGATATTTTGGAAGTACATGTTTGGAAAATTTTATATTAAGGCCAGATGATTGCTTATGGATATTTAATTTGATAGTTGAACAATCGACTGTCAATATTTGCCAGTTTCGTTAATCATTTCGAATCCGAAAACCACTTTGATCCGGTTTGAACGCAACGAATGAATACCGTGAAGATGATGAAGACGGTGATTGCATTTGTCCAAACCCAGGATAACTTCTATGTACGAATGCTATCAGAACATCGTCATTGGAGGATGTTAAGCATTCTAAGTGAATGTGTCTATAAAAGGTAACGCTTTGCCTCGAGCCTCATCAATCGGGGAATGACTAAAACATGGGAGATGTAGCAAGGCTAAGTGGGTAGCACCCAAGTAGGGTAAGGTTACCCTATCTAGAGTCCCTTTTTTCCGGCAATGTAGAGGTTGTTGATCCCAACCGCAGGGTAATCTTATTCGGTCTATCCAGTTTAAGGGGTAGTCCGGTCTTGTGTAGCAGGGGATCCTGGACTGATCCCCGGTACATTGTTCTAGAGGTTTACTATAACGGGCGGCACCCTAGCAGCCTAGTCATTTGATGGAATCTATTCTCTAATAACTGTCGACGGTGTTGATTGTGTCCAACTATGCTGGAATGTGAGATGCAACCATTTCAGCTATATTCTATTTACTTTCTATAGAAACTATTATAATATCAGAAGGATTTGAAAAAATGTTTTGGTTATCGTAGGGTAAAAACACATTGTGTTTATTTGTGACGTGGTCTTACGAGATACTTTTGTTTTCAAAGGATGTTTGAAAAGTTAAAAATTCAATTTGACTGTGTTTCTCGCGCTGCTTTTCCAGACTGACAAGGGTGTTATTTTATTATAATGCTCGAGTAAGACTGAGTATTACAGATTCATGATAGGATGCTATGGAGCTTAGGAAACGTGTTGGATGGCAAGGCGTACTTCCATACTTGACTATTATTCTGCTATGTAAGGACAAGTTATTAAACTGTCCAGATTTGATGTATTGATGGTTGTACTCTAATAATGGTACGTATATTAACGGTACAAATCTTATATTAAAATCTGTTATTGTATATTATATTTTGTTCCGCTGCGATTGTGAGATTCTGTGTTGTGCTATTTTCTTTTCTTCTACCTCTTTCTTCTTTACCCCTAATGGACTGGAATTTCTGGCACTCGACTGTTCAGCATTTTATAAAGTGGACGTATTGATGTCGATTTTCGAGGGTCGAAAATTCCATTCGTGACGTTTTGTTATCAGAGCGGAAGGTTAAGCGAGAACCTATGATATGGTGGGGATTACTCATTGGAATAAAGTCGGGAGTACTCTAGAATGAGTTGAGTGCAATAATAGATATGAGCACGTATTTGTTAGTGAATATAAATTATTTATATTGTGTTAACTTATTGGTTGAGTGATATATAAATTCTTGTCGAATAATGGGACGCCACTAAACCGATATGAGTTTCTAAACACTTGAACGCGATAAACTGACATAGTATGGTTTGAAATTGGTAAATGGAATAAATTTACCCAAATTATATTTATATATAAAGGGAATAATTTTTTTAAAATTATCATGGTGTTTGAATGATAATATTATAACCAAAACCAGATTATAAAATATGGAGTTGGTTATACATATAACTAAATGGAAATTGTTTAAGTATGGATTATACGATTGAATTAAAAACTAAAAATGTATACAAACCAGAGTTTAAAGGTTAATCTTGGAGACTTTGAAATGTTTTCCAAAGTATTTGAGATAAATAATAGTATTATTTGGAGGTGTTTTTGAATAGGAAAAAATCGGATTTAAAAGGATTTTGAAGATGTTATAACACTGGAATCACTTTGGTAGCTAGAATAGTTCTGATGATGATCACGACATCATCGGTGTTCATTTTGGAGTTCCTAGGTGATGGACTGACATCGTGGTCATTGTTTTTGGATTGTTTTGGGAAAAAACAAGTTTGTTTGAAAATTCCGAAGGGAATTGTTTTGGATAAGATCAAGTTGATTTTAAAATTCTGAGGAAATGGTTTGTTAAACCAGAATGAGTATATACATATATATATATATATAATTGATTTCAAAGTGATTGAAATATATACCGGGTGTTAAAATTCTGGAATCCTTATTTAAATAATTTAGAGATCACGAGGAGACAAGTTATAAGCTTATAAATTGAGAATGGTTCTAAATAAGGAAGGAAAAATATGGAATTTGAGTTTGGAAGTGAATTTTTACCGGAGTAAAGTTAAAATGGATAAAATTAAATTGAAGCAAAACAAATGGGATAAGTAAATGAATTGATTAAATAAACGAGATTTAAACTTAAGTGAGTTAAATTAAATTTAAATGAATTGAATTAAAATATACTTGGCTAAATGAAAATATTTAATCTCGAGTTAAAGTAATGTGCGAATGTGTTCGAGTATAAAATTGATGGAAAACTAAAAAAAGGTTATGTGACTTATAAAAAGTTAAAAATTGAAATAGAAAACCCAAAATAAAATTGTTGATTTTTGGTGAGGGAAATAAAAATCCAAACTCGAGTTATAAGATAAAATTGAACTCAAGTAAAATAGTTGAAGTGATTTTTGAAATAAAAATCAAATATTGATTTGAAAATTGGAAGTGAGCTAATTCGCTAAACAAATTAGTTGATTAAATATGTTAATGGAGTTTAGCTTAGATAAATTAAAATTGGATTGTGAATTAAAGATGGATATTTGAATTTAAACCTGAGTTATAAATAAAATCGACTTAGATTGTAAGTGAATAAATATAATAGAAAACGTGTCGATTAAAATGGAAATGAATGGAAATAGAAATGGTTTGAATTGCAAATAAATCCAATTTGAATATAAATAAAACTGGAAATGGCTTTGATGTCAAGTAAATGAGTTCGAAAATCAATTGAGCATGGAATAAAAATTTGAAGGGTCGAGTGAGTGAACTAATAGAATAAATTAGCAAACGAATGGAACTTGATTGAATAAGAATCACATTAAAATGGAAGTAGAATTTGGTGCAAAAAGAAATGGACTTAAGTTATGGAGTTGAAATAATTTGAGGAAAATAAATCAACTTAAGCAAATATTTTAAATGGAAGCTCGGCTCAAATAAATTGTGGAATGGGTATTTGATAAAATAGCATGGAATGAATCTGAGGTAAACAAAATAGATATGGGTGTAAAGAAGGTGAATATGAATGGGATGCAAAATGAATTGATCGAAATCAATTAGAAAGGAAGTAGAATAAAATTCAAACTGAGTCGGAATCAATTTAGATTAGCTATAAGCTTAAGTGATTGTTTATTTGAATGAATGTCGTCGAATTTGCATAAGAAAATTTGTGTTAGACGTAAATTAAAGTAAATAAAATTCTATGAATTACTGGAGTGTGAATAACATTGATTTTTAAATCATTTGGAAAATATAGGCCTGTTTGATTTATAAATTAATTAAATGCATCTAAAGTAAGTCGTAAATCATTTAAATTGAATGAAAATGATATTTGAGTTGGTTGAAAGCAATTAAATTGTAATAGAAACTTATAAGTTGCTTATAAATATTGTTTAACCTGCATGGCTTATGAAAATCATGTGTTTTAGCTATTTAATATATGTGAAATGTTAGTAATTTCTTATATTTGGTACTTACGTGTTCAAATAGAGTAAGTACAAGTACCTGGAGGCCGTTTAACTAGATTTTGTTTGCGCTAATTGAAAAATAAAATAAGCCGCTTACTTAAAATGCTCGATAAGGTACGTTTTCGGATTAAATACAGCAAAATATAAAAATATTGTTATATTTTTTTTTCCAACCGTGGGGGTCGATGCATATATATTTATCTCTCTTATCATATTGCAAAAGGCTCTCCGTACAAAGGAGATTCTACCGAAAAAATTGGAAAATTTGGCGTGTTGAAATTTTTTTGGACTTGTTTAATATTTTTTTTGAAAAATTTTGTTCACAATAATTGGATTTCGAATTGTAATTGGAATAAAGGATTTTGGAATTAGAATTAAAAACAAATTGTTCTGGGGTGGAAATAGAAGATTAGAATGGTGAATATCGAATTTCACTAAGTGGGTTTTAGTAAGTTAACGGGTTTGGAGCATTTTTCTGCCTTACAAATTTCGAGGACGAAATTCTTTTAAGGGGGGAGGAGTGTAACAACCTAGAATTTTTCGTCATTTGGGTTGAAATATTTAAATCGTTTGAAATATTGAATTTGAATTAAATCCTGATTTTAAATGTTAAAAGTTTAACATTTTAGTTGAATTTCAAATATAACGATTTGTTAGATACTTTAATTATAGAATTTAATAATTGAATATTGGTTAAACTAATGTACCTCGTGTTCTAAGCTCGATAAAAATAATTTAAAGGCTGATAAGATTTATACTAATAATAATGAAGATAATCAAAGATTTAAACTTGAATTTAAAAGTGATGTGTTCAATTTTAAAAATAGCTCGTTTAAATTGATATTTAAAAATAGCCTTCTGACGCACAATCTCGGAATTTGACGAAACTGGTTCCATTGGATTCATAATAATGTATTATTATCGGATTTTAAATTTTGCAGAGTTTAGAGTTATCGTTAGGTCATACGAAATATAAGCGCGTTGAAATTAATATCGAAATTCAATATAATAAGTGGGTCCAAAATGTTATCTTCCCCATATGATCGAATTTGGACTCGAAACCTTTCCCATGGTGTTCGGAATAGGAGTATAACATTATAAACACCTAGCAGCACGCCTAGATAGGAGGTCAAGATTTTAAGCTACGTAATCGAGACGATTTGGAAATTTAAAATATGCATATATATATATATATATATATATATATATATATATATATATATATATATAATATGTTGACTAGTCAAAACTATTTCACATCAGAATTTTTTCCCTTCACCGCTAAATACTATAGCTAACCTTCTCCTACATGCCTTCCTTCTTTTCTATCACTTCCCTCTCTTCCTTTTTAAAATTCACACAAGGAAGAAAAAAATATACAAAGGAAAGAGGAGCCCATTGAATTCAAACTCAAAGCTGGAACAAAAAATATAAAATGGGGAACGATCTCGTTCCCAAATCAGATTCTTTTCCCCTTCTATTCAGTAAATCAAACCTACTTCAAAAATTCAAATACCAAAATCGAAATCTTGTATAAAAAAGATAAAGAGAAAGAGTGTGTGAATCGCAATCACGCAACGGGGGCTTGGACGCTGGCATTCGAATGGAAGGATCTCGTGTGACGCATTGGGGATGGCACGCATGCGTGAGCGTGACCTGGCGTTTGCACATGAGGAGGGTCAGGAAGCCTGAGCTTCGGCCAGGCAAGAGTGGAAAATCTTCTGTGGAAGGAGTTGCGTGGATATTGGGATGATCGTCGTTCGATTTATAGGCAGATCGCGTTTGCACCTGCTCGTGTATTTGCAATCGAGATTGAGGCGCTATTCAATCCCGGTGTTCATTTCTCGAAGGGGTAGTAGGGAGCTGCTGTTTTGTAGGATGCCATGGCCGAACTGTTGATATGACGTTGGAAGCGAGGTCGTGAGCATTGCGCGATTGAGTTTTTTTGCAACGAGGTAATTTTATTAGAAGGCATTTTTTAGTTTATGTTAATCGTAAAAAAGTTAAATTAGATAGCTAATATAATTTATGAAATTTTCATACAAGGTTTGGACTGAGAGGCATCAAATTCTTCGCGTGCAAATTGGAGCGGGATTTTTCAAAGTCGGCTGGATTCTAGAAAATTTAAAATCAAAGGTGAGAAAAATTCTAACTCTTTTGGATGCCAATTTAAATTTTTAAATAGTTAAAATTTATTATTGGTTGCTTGGTTGGGTTAGTAAATGATTATTTGTTGAATGATATTACATATATAGTAGTATATATATTAGTATTTGGAGTAAAATTCCCGCATTTATATAGCGGATGATACCCTATGCCCCCCGCATAACAGCGGATAACCCTATATACCACGATATCCTCCTCGAAGTGGGATTGGTATTTATTTTATGTATATTAACCTATGTGAATGAAGGATAACAGGTTGGAGGGATCCAACTAGTTTCCTCAAATATATCGCTTATTTTTCATGTATGGTGATGTATGAATTGTGTAGAATAATCTAGTATAGATTATTGCAGTGATTGAAATTATTGGATGCTATTGTAGCACCGGTCTGAATTTTGATAAATTTTAAAACTATGAATATATTTTTAATTTATGGAATTGAAGAGAATTCGATAATAAAATATATATTGGAGTTGGAGTTATTAAATAAAATGAATTAGAAAAGAATATAATTGATTTGGCTAGACTTAACTATTTTGGATAAATAAATGGAGATTTTTTTTTAAAAAATGAATTATATTAGAGAATTTATAAATGATATTCTAGAAATATATAAAAAGGATTCAAAATCGATATTGAAAGTAGATTGGGCGTATTAATGGTATTTGTAAGAAATAAATTTATATAATGGGATTTCATAAATAAGATTTATTTTATAAGCAAGTAAAACCAAAAGGATTATAGAAATGATAACAATATTTATAAACGAAGAAATTCGATATCAGGTAATAATTGGAATATAAATTCATAAGGTGAATTTATATTGGGATATGGCAACAGGGTTGGAAAAAATTGAAAGTGACTATTGTGTTGCTAGTTATACTTAGGATCGTGTAATATGGAATGTATTATAATCTAAATGCGGAAACATATAATAATAGTAAAGTAAATAAGAACAAGCACACCATGATTTTTTATACTGGTTCGAACTTCCCGTTCTATGTCCAGTCCCAGACTTCCCTCTGGAATTTCTCACAATAACCCCTCTCTTAACCCGAAGGAATAGGTATGCAACACCTGAGCAACCGATCAGGATTTTTCCACCTCTAACAATCGAAAGAGGACTTTACCCGCCTGAACAACCGAACAGGACTTCAACAGTTTCACAAAAATTGCCTTGGCACTTTGTGTTCTTGATAACACTGATTAGTCTTTGATAGTACAACCTTCCTATAATCTTTCCTCCAGTATATATGTGTGTATAAAGATTTAGAAAGGAAAATATTGCTTTGAATCAAAGAATAAGTTAATTGTTTCAGAGATTCAAGCAATATATGAAAGTTGTGATTGCTTTTTAGAACATAGATAGTAGAAAGTAAGATCAGAAAGTAATCAGTAAATTGGTTATTTGTGAAGTGGATTTTGTATGTTTATATAATAGTTAAAAAGATGCAACCATTCATGAAGAGTAATGATCAACAGAAGCATCCATACCACTTCATATTAGAACGTGACTCTTGGCGAAAAGAAGTGTCCATTCAGGAAAAATAGCTATTGAAAGAATTCAGTCGACTGACCCAAAACGATCTGTCAACTGAATAATCAAAGTTTTTTAAAACCAGAGCGTTTCTGTGCACCTGTACAGGTACAGTCGACTGGAAATACACGGTTAGTCGACTGATCTGATAGTCAAAGCACACTTCGCACATTTTATAGAATTTTAAAGTTTTTAAACCGAGTTAAATACTTGAGGATAGATTTTAACATTTCTATGACTAAAAACCTTCAATAGATCAACATGCTATACGTAGTTTTGTAGCCTTGTCTCCTTTGTAGTTTTGAACAGCATACTTTCTTTTCTTTTTATCGCTTATCCATGGAGTATAATTTATTGCTTTGTCATGAATCAAAATATGTGATTCAACAATCTCCCCCTTTTTGATTGATGACAACACCTATTATATATGATACTATTTTTCAGAAATATATAACGGGCGTTATATATTGTAACGTCCCGAAAATTTTCGACTTTCGAAAATTCAACATCGATACTCACTTTATCGACTGCCGAGAAATCGAAGGCCGGAAACCCGAAATGTTATGGTTTAAGAAAAGGAAAGAGAGAAGGAGAGAGAAAAGATAGAAAATAGAGCTGAAAGAAATAACAGAACAACAATATCAGAATCTCACAATTCGCAGCGGAACAACATATAATAATAAATGAATAATCTTTAAACAAAGAACTATATCAGTTATTACATTTTATACATTACATTACATCATATCATCAGAGTGTACAACAATATACAACAACAAACAGCGGAAAAGAAATACTATATAAGTAATACGCCATGCCATCCAGCTTGCCTCCAGCAACTCCTGAATATCCCGAATATCCTGATAAACCTAACTCTTAACTGCCCGTGTGGAAATTGGTGGGCACCCAGAGTTTAGGAAGGAAAACAATAAACTCCGAGTCAGTCATGTGACTGGTGTGAGAACTCAAAACAGTTTATTTATCTTTAAAATCAAAATAGAGGAATATTTTTAAAGTCAATTCGCAATGCTTTTAAAAATGAGACTACCATAAGGCCTCCCGCACACACACACAATGCAAACGCAGAATCGGAGGAGATTTCTCCTTATGATAGTCAAAGATGCTTGATACGTATTAGAAAGAACATTTGATATTATTACTAGTGCATAGTGTAGGAAAAAATTCATTTCGAAAGTAGAATATAAATCTTAGCCAGCATAGACATTTCGAACTATGCCTACTATAGCTACCATCTAAACAGTGGTGACCACCATAAGTAAATGGCAGGTTCTACAACTAATACCGTACAGGTTTCGTATTGGGAATTGGATTTCCAACGAATGATCAGGCCAAGGAACTTCCCATTGCCACATGAGAATACCTCTGGAAGGACATCCCCGAGAACCAAAACGGATCTCTACCAACACAAGGCCGGGTTACCCCTAACTGAGTAACAACTGACCAAATATGCCATCCCCCGGTCCTTTGGGACCTTTCACCAAGCACTCGTAATCAATTCACACAATCATAAAGTGTTTTCAACATGAGTAAGTATCTGGGCTCCATACCATGATACCACCCTTTTCCAGAAGGAAATGCACATACCCTAAAGGGCGCTACCCCTCATAACCTTGCCGCATCTTTCCTGTTTTGACCATTCCGAGGTGTGAGGCTCGACGAAGTCACGTCCACAAAAACATACTTTATACAAAAGCCATGCTTTGGGTCAACAAATGATCATAGAAATGATCACCAAGATAGACGATCAAATAAATGATCCTATCACAAATAATCAGCACAATGATCATTTTACAGCAACACTCAGCATGTCACATTACCAAATTGGGAATATATCGCTGATAACATTCAACTACATAACCTCTGAGCTCGTACGTCTCAGAGAAGGGTGTTAAGCTAAAAGAATAAATTCTCCGCCACCAACAGAAATATATTTGAAAGAAATCCGCTATATATCTCAATTTGTAACGTCAGACATACAATCCATACAAGTCTGTTCCGGGCTCGAACAAAACCGAAGGCACTTACAAAAAGGTCCTTGCAATCCGGATAATCTCTAATCACGTCCGGACTTCCCATCACATAGGGAGTCTCTATACCGTAGCTACTCGGTGCAAAGACAATCGACGAGTTGTCCTTTCGCTTTCAAAAATATCCGGTCTTCAACACCGGTCATCAATGCTATCCATTACGTCGTATCACTATTCGGAATGGGTAATCCGAATAACGAGCGCAATAATTTAAAAATAAGTGTAGCATTCAAATTCAACAAATCACAACAAATACCTTTCAAAGGTAAATATTGATAGTCGGTTATTGAACTATCAATGGATATGCACAACATCACCAGATTCCAAATAATTTTCCAAATTATTTATTTCCCAAAAATATCTTTACTAGATATATAATTTCACACTTCAAAAATAAATCAATATTTATTTTTAAACAAATTCCACTTCCTTTTATAAACTCCATAGTGAATTTACATTCCAAAATATCTACGAATATACGATTTAAATTGTTCATTTTCAATTTATCTTCAAAAAGATAAATGCTCGAAATATTCACTTTATATTTGGAAAACATTTCCATACTTACTTATTAAGTAATTCTCAAATCCATCTATTTTCAACACTTGGAAAATATTCAATATACTTAAATCGAGATTAAGTATATATTTCATTCTTTAAGGAAATCATTCTCTTAAACATATTTATTTGGGCCAAAACGAATGTTGCGTAAAACATCGTTACGACAACCCAAAATCACTAGTATAGGGATTCGAAATTAAAATAGATATATAAATCTCAATACTATACAAAATATTTCCTTTCGGAAATCATTTACTATAACAACAGTGTTATAGCCCACCATTTCCTTCTATTTCTCGAAAACGTTTATTTCAACAATGAATGTTGAAACCTATGGTTTCGAATCTCAACGCATTTAAAACAACGTTAGGTCGTTTTAATTCTGTTTAAAATATCACATTCTAAACATTTTCTTTTACATATTATTCACTATTCAAAAACGTGAATATACTACGTTAACAATTTTCATCATTTCTATTCATTTTACTTTAAAGGATTATTCACTGTCTAAAACGTGAATATAACTCCATAAATAAGTTTCAACAATTTACTTATCAAAATAAGTCGTTTGCGAATTTATAAAACAACTTTTATAAACTCCATTTCTATTTATTTTATAACAACTTCCTTTTATAAATTCCTTTATTAACCTATTCAATTTATAACTCAATTATAAAACAAAAGTTCATGTTATAAGTTAACTACTTAGAATTTATTTGTTTGCTCAATCGTTCCTTTAAACTTCATAATTATCAATCTTATAACTTATAAGATTCAATTATTTATCCAAAACCATTCTTTTAATAACTTTATAAATTTTATAAACCTACTGCTTATAAAATTCCATTTATAACTTCACCGTTTATAATTCTATAAATTTCATTCATTTATGAAATTCATTTACACTTCTTTCTAACACTTATAAAACTTGTTTTATAATTCAAATATTTTAATTTATAAATATCAATTTATAAATCCCTTATATAAATCAATTTACATTATTATTTCAAAACGTCTTTAAAGTCCTTTATAAATTTCACCATTTTCTTTGATTTATAAAATAATCAAATTTTTATAAATCCTATATTTAAACTTTTTTATAATAAATTCAAAAATCCCGATTAAACTATTTTATAAAATCATTAGCCTCATAATTTCAAAAATCAACCTTTAACTATATGTCTCAAAAATCATAATTTTTATAACATTAAAATTATAACGTTATTTATTTATAATGGATCAATTCCAAAAATATAGTATATTTTCAAAAATCACTTTGAAATCATTTTAAAATTCCAAAATTTGGTCCAATGATGCTACATACCAAATAGTCAATCACGACAACAACGACATCATATATCGATATGATAATCCATCAAATATCAAAATATCTGAAATCAAATAAATACTGTTGAGGAATCCAGTTGGATCCCTCCAACCTGTTTTCCTGCATCCACAAACATTAGCACAATACCAATTCCGCTCCAGTACGAAATTATCGCGGTATATGGGATTTACAATATTATCCTCTTAATAGACGGCGCAATAGGGTCTCATCCGCTATACAATGCGGGAAATCAATAACTACAATATATACATATGCCAATATATATATATATATATATATATATATATATATATATTGCTATTATATATAATACCAATTTCACTGTTTATGAAATATTCGCGGTATATGTTTTTAATAAATAACATCCGCTTACTAACGGCGCATAATGTCTATTTTAACAATCAATAGATAAAAATCATCATTCAAACATGCATTCAAATATTTTAAATCTAACTATTTAAAATAAAATCGAACTGATTCGATTGAGTGAGAAGTTCGCACCTTGATTTCAATTTCGTTTTAGCGATTTATTTCGAATAAAATTAAACGCGCGTTTAATTTTACCCGAAATTCTCACTAACTCCAAACGACTCCAATCCAAATGCATCGCGTAGTGCTCGTCCATACGATTCCAACGCAACTGGTTTCGCGCGTTTTCGACCTCGTATGAAAAAGTTATGATTTTATGAAGTTACACGATTTTTATATAAACTAATTTTCAACAAAACTTTATAATTATAACCTAGATCTATCCTCAGCCGTTGGATTCCTTCCCCCCATCATAGCCGTGCTTCCCCTTTCTTCTCAAACTCGCGTGCAGTAACAAAACACGGCCGAACTAAACCCATATTGATTTTTAGGGTTTAATTTTGCACCAAACACAAACCACTTCGACTCGATCAGGTGACGCCATTAGCAAGTTCGTACAAGACCCATCCATGCCTGAAACGCGGCCAAGCTCGGCCATCTCTGGTGCACGTAACACGAGGCCGAACGCGCGATCTTTAAACCAAATTTGCCGTCGATCTAAGCCGCTTTAAATGATCATAACCGTTGAACACGAAGATCTCGCTGCCCTCTACAATATTGTAGTTGAAAAATTCTTGAAACGAGGCTTGGATTTGAAGAAAACGATGGGGGAAGATGGGTTGTTTTCGGCCATAGATAAAGGGGGTGGCGGCTGTAGAAACAAATTAGGGTTAGGTTATTTTTTTTTATTTTTTTTTGTGAATGGTTGGTCTATTTATAGGGAAACGAACGAAACACTATTCATTCCGGAAATTCCGAACTCCGATTTACGCGCCGTAACCAGCGTTCTAAGGTTTACCCCACGTTCCGGACACAATGGAATAGGTTTCGAAAGCTAATTCGGTCATCTGTGCGAGTTATGGCAATAAACGTTCAATTTAAAATAAACCGATTTAAACGATTTTCTAGGCGTTTTAATTTGTACCGGACAAACGGTAAATCCGATTGACACGAAATTTGAAACCTTACAATAATATCACATTACGGATCCGATGAAACTGGTTTCGTCGAAATCCGAGACTGTTTGAAAAATGGCTATTTTAACTCGCCAAATTAATATTAAAACAATTTCGATGCGTTTCGAGCTGCCACAATCAAACGATAACTCCGATTGCTATGAAAATTAAAATCCGGTAATAACTAACTATTACGGATCCAATGGAACTAGTTTTGTCCAATTCTGAGACTGTTCAAAAATTGGCTAATTTCACTAGTCGATTAAATATTAAAATATTCAATTTTCACAAATTAACTTTTAATTCGATTTTAAAAGTTCTATAACATCATTCTAACTCCAATGTGATATAATAAAATTTTACAAATCATTTTCAATCATATTTGACTCAATTTTCAATTATTTCCATAATTTAACATATTAAATTATCGATTTAATTATTCAATTAAATCCAATAATTCGAAATAAAATTTATTCGACTTATAAATTTCACTTATTAATATTTAAAATTAATTAAATATTCAAATTTTAATAAATTAAAATCCTGGGTCGTTACAATCTTCCCCCCTTAAAGGAATTTCGTCCTCGAAATTAACAAGTAAGAAAAGTTACAGAATCTATTAACTTTCCAAAATCCATAGTTAAACTTCCTACAATAACTTTACTAAGTTTTCCAATCATACTTAGTTATCTTTTCAAAAGCAACTACTATTGTTTAACTTTCAATTCCAAATCAAAGTTAAAGTTTTCAAAACTTTCCAATTTTCTCAAAAAAAATTTAACGCCTTAAATTTTCGGAAAAATTCGCCATAGTCTCCTTTGCGCGGCTCGATCCGAAGAAAAATGACAGTATATATATCACAAATATACATCTCATCAAGTAATGAGGCATCCTGCAGGGAAAAAGTATAAAAGTACGGTATGTAATCCGAGATATGTACCTTATATTTTATTAGCAAGCATATACGGCTAATACAGCGCGAAAGCGAGCTCCAAACGCGAAGCAAACGCGATCCGCACCTACTAAACACTCAACAAACAACATGAGAACATGTATATATGAAAATAATATCAATATACAACATATAGCAACATAATAACTATATATGTCAACATAGAAAATGTAGTAAAAGCAACAAATGCAAACATCAACCAACTATTAAATATTCATTCATATTCTTATTAATATTCAATGAAATGGTTTTCAATTTAATCACATTTGATTCATTAACAGTGGATGTTTTTACTAACATTCATTTTCAATTAGTTTATATTCACTAATTCATATTTGAGTTGGTTCACTTCCAAATCAAATTCAATTCTATTTAAGATTCACTTAACTTTCAATTGAATTCCAGTTACTTTAGCTTCCAATTTCATTAATTCAATTTCATTAACACTTAATGAATTATATACAATCAACTAACAACCATATAACAACCAATGTATATTAATCACAACCAAATCCCTTTGCTTATATTCATTCAATTTGGTTTAACACCATCACTTTCAATTGGTTTAAATTAAATTGATTTTCATTCAATTATTCAATTTCTAATAACATTAGATTTTAATGAATTAACACTTACATCCATCATTTCATATCAATTTTATTTGCATTCAATTGATTAACATTCAAACCATTTTTTTTTATTTACAACTCACATTTATAAATATATTCATATAGTTTCACTTCTTATATATATAAGTTTATTTCACAATTGTAATCACTTTAATTATAATTCAATTCTTATAATTCTTTTGCTTATACGAGTATTCTTTTATTTAGATTATTCAAACAACCAAACAATCTACTTATATACACTTTAATAATTCTGAAAAATTATTCCTTTATATATAAAACATACTCAAGGTAAAATTATTTCATTTACCCAATTTTAAAACAATATTATGTCGGTTTATCTTGTTTAAGAGTTTAGAAACCCCTATCTACGATAGTTAGCTAGACTACATTGACTGGAATCTATAAATAATCAACCGATAAGTCAACACAATACAAAACAATTTATATTCACTAACAAATATGTCTCATAGCTATTATTACACTCAAACTCATTCTAGAGCACTACTGACTCTATCTCTAATGAGTAATACCCAACAGAACCATGGTTGTCGCTTAACCATATGCTCTGATACCAAATGTAACGTCCCGAAAATTTTCGACTTTCGAAAATTCAACATCGATACTCACTTTATCGACTGCCGAGAAGTCGAAGGCTGGAAACCCGAAATGTTATGGTTTAAGAAAAGGAAAGAGAGAAGGAGAGAGAAAAGATAGAAAATAGAACTGAAAGAAATAACAGAACAACAATATCAGAATCTCACAATTCGCAGCGGAACAACATATAATAATAAATGAATAATCTTTAAACAAAGAACTATATCAGTTATTACATTTTATACATTACATTACATCATATCATCATAGTATACAACAATATACAACAACAAACAGCGGAAAAGAAATACTATATAAGTAATACGCCATGCCATCCAGCTTGCCTCCAGCAACTCCTGAATATCCAGAATATCCTGATAAACCTAACTCTTAACTGCCCGTGTGGAAATTGGTGGGCACCCAGAGTTTAGGAAGGAAAACAATAAACTCCGAGTCAGTCATGTGACTGGTGTGAGAACTCAAAACAGTTTATTTATCTTTAAAATCAAAATAGAGGAATATTTTTAAAGTCAATTCGCAATGCTTTTAAAAATGAGACTACCATAAGGCCTCCCGCACACACACACAATGCAAACGCAGAATCGGAGGAGATTTCTCCTTATGATAGTCAAAGATGCTTGATACGTATTAAAAAGAACATTTGATATTATTACTAGTGCATAGTGTAGGAAAAAATTCATTTCGAAAGTAGAATATAAATCTTAGCCAGCATAGACATTTCGAACTATGCCTACTATAGCTACCATCTAAACAGTGGTGACCACCATAAGTAAATGGCAGGTTCTACAACTAATACTGTACAGGGTTTCGTATTGGGAATTGGATTTCCAACGAATGATCAGGCCAAGAAACTTCCCATTGCCACATGAGAATGCCTCTGGAAGGACATCCCCGAGAACCAAACCGGGTCTCTACCAACACAAGGCCGGGTTCCCCTAACTGAGTAACAACTGACAGAATATGCCATCCCCCGGTCCTTTGGGACCTTTCACCGAGCGCTCGTAATCAATTCACACAATCATAAAGTGTTTTCAACATGAGTAAGTATCTGGGCTCCATACCATGATACCACCCTTTTCCAGAAGGAAATGCACATACCCTAAAGGGCGCTACCCCTCATAACCTTGCCGCATCTTTCCTGTTTTGACCATTCCTAGGTGTGAGGCTCGACGAAGTCAGTCCACAAAAACATACTTTATACAAAACCCATGGTTTGGGTCAACAAATGATCATAGAAATGATAACCAAGATAGACGATCAAATAAATGATCCTATCACAAATAGTCAACACAATGATCATTTTACAGCAACACTCAGCATGTCACATTACCAAATTGGGAATATATCGCTGATGACATTCAACTACATAACCTCTGAGCTCGTACGTCTCAGAGAAGGGTGTTAAGCTAAAAGAATAAATTCTCCGCCACCAACAGAAATATATTTGAAAGAAATCCGCTTTATATCTCAATTTGTAACGTCAGACATACAATCCATACAAGTCTGTTCCGGGCTCGAACAGAACCGAATGCACTTACAAAAAAGTCCTTGCAATCCGGATAATCTCTAATCACGTCCGGACTTCCCATCACATAGGGAGTCTCTATACCGTAGCTACTCGGTGCAAAGACAATCGACGAGTTGTCCTTTCGCTTTCAAAAATATCCGGTCTTCAACACAGGTCATCAATGCTATCCATTACGTCGTATCACTATTCGGAATGGGTAATCCGAATAACGAGCGCAATAATTTAAAAATAAGTGTAGCATTCAAATTCAACAAATCACAACAAATACCTTTCAAAGGTAAATATTGATAGTCGGTTATTGAACTATCAATGGATATGCACAACATCACCAGATTCCAAATAATTTTCCAAATTATTTATTTCCCAAAAATATCTTTACTAGATATATAATTTCACACTTCAAAAATAAATCAATATTTATTTTTAAACAAATTCCACTTCCTTTTATAAATTCCATAGTGAATTTACATTCCAAAATATCTACGAATATACGATTTCAATTGTTCATTTTCAATTTATCTTCAAAAAGATAAATGCTCGAAATATTCACTTTATATTTGGAAAACATTTCCATACTTACTTATTAAGTAATTCTCAAATCCATCTATTTTCAACACTTGGAAAATATTCAATATACTTAAATCGAGATTAAGTATATATTTCATTCTTTAAGGAAATCATTCTCTTAAACATATTTATTTGGGCCAAAACGAATGTTGCGTAAAACATCGTTACGACAACCCAAAATCACTAGTATAGGGATTCGAAATTAAAATAGATATATAAATCCCAATACTATACAAAACATTTCCTTTCGGAAATCATTTACTATAACAACAGTGTTATAGTCCACCATTTCCTTCTATTTCTCGAAAACGTTTATTTCAACAATGAATGTTGAAACCTATGGTTTCGAATCTCAACGCATTTAAAACAACGTTAGGTCGTTTTAATTCTGTTTAAAATATCACATTCTAAACATTTTCTTTAACATATTATTCACTATTCAAAAATGTGAATATACTACGTTAACAATTTTCATCATTTCTATTCATTTTACTTTAAAGGATTATTCACTGTCTAAAACGTGAATATAACTCCATAAATAAGTTTCAACAATTTACTTATCAAAATAAGTCGTTTGCGAATTTATAAAACAACTTTTATAAACTCCATTTCTATTTATTTTATAACAACTTCCTTTTATAAATTCCTTTATTAACCTATTCAATTTATAACTCAATTATAAAACAAAATTTCATGTTATAAGTTAACTACTTAGAAATTATTTGCTTGCACAATCGTTCCTTTAAACTTCGTAATTATCAATCTTATAACTTATAAGATTCAATTATTTATCCAAAACCATTCTTTTAATAACTTTATAAATTTTATAAACCTACTGCTTATAAAATTCCATTTATAACTTCACCGTTTATAATTCTATAAATTTCATTCATTTATGAAATTCATTTACACTTCTTTCTAACACTTATAAAACTTGTTTTATAATTCAAATATTTTAATTTATAAATATCAATTTATAAATCCCTTATATAAATCAATTTACATTATTATTTCAAAACGTCTTTAAAGTCCTTTATAAATTTCACCATTTTCTTTGATTTATAAAATAATCAAATTTTTATAAATCCTATATTTAAACTTTTTTATAATAAATTCAAAAATCCCGATTAAACTATTTTATAAAATCATTAGCCTCATAATTTCAAAAATCAACTTTTAACTATATGTCTCAAAAATCATAATTTTTATAACATTAAAATTATAACGTTATTTATTTATAATGGATCAATTCCAAAAATATAGTATATTTTCAAAAATCACTTTGAAATCATTTTAAAATTCCAAAATTTGGTCCAATGATGCTACAGACCAAATAGTCAATCACGACAACAACGACATCATATATCGATATGATAATCCATCAAATATCAAAATATCTGAAATCAAATAAATACTGTTGAGGAATCCAGTTGGATCCCTCCAACCTGTTTTCCTGCATCCACAAACATTAGCACAATACCAATTCCGCTCCAGTACGAAATTATCACGGTATATGGGATTTAAAATATTATCCGCTTAATAGACGGCGCAATAGGGTCTCATCCGCTATACAATGCGGGAAATCAATAACTACAATATATACATATGCCAATATATATATATTGCTATTATATATAATACCAATTTCACTGTTTATGAAATATTCGCGGTATATGTTTTTAATAAATAACATCCGCTTACTAATGGCGCATAATGTCTATTTTAACAATCAATAGATAAAAATCATCATTCAAACATGCATTCAAATATTTTAAATCTAACTATTTAAAATAAAATCGAACTGATTCGATTGAGTGAGAAGTTCTCACCTTGATTTCAATTTCATTTTAGCGATTTGTTTCGAATAAAATTAAACGTGCGTTTAATTTTACCCGAAATTCTCACTAACTCCAAACGACTCCAATCCAAATGCATCGTGTAGTGCTCGTCCATATGATTCCAACGCCACTGGTTTCGCGCGTTTTCGACCTCGTATGAAAAAGTTATGATTTTATGAAGTTACACGATTTTTATATAAACTAATTTACAACAAAACTTTATAATTATAACCTAGATCTATCCTCAGCCGTTGGATTCCTTCCCCCCATCATAGCCGTGCTTCCCCTTTCTTCTCAAACTCGCGTGCAGTAACAAAACACGGCCGAACTAAACCCATATTGATTTTTAGGGTTTAATTTTGCACCAAACACAAACCACTTCGACTCGATCAGGTGACGCCATTAGCAAGCTCGGCCATCTCTGGTGCACGCAACACGAGGCCGAACGCGCGACCTTTAAACCAAATTTGCCATCGATCTAAGCCACTTTAAACGATCATAACCGTTGAACACGAAGATCTCGCTGCCCTCTACAATATTGTAGTTGAAGAATTCTTGAAACGAGGCTTGGATTTGAAGAAAACGAGGGGGAAGATGGGTTGTTTTCGGCCATAGATAAAGGGGGTGGCGGCTGTAGAAACAAATTAGGGTTAGGTTATTTTTTTTTTATTTGTGAATGGTTGGTCTATTTATGGGGAAACGAACGAAACACTATTCATTCCGGAAATTCCGAACTCCGACTTACGCGCCGTAACTAGCGTTTCTAGAGTTTACCCCGCGTTTCGGACACAATGGAATAGGTTTCGAAAGCTAATTCGGTCATCTGTGCGAGTTATGGCAATAAACGTTCAATTTAAAATAAACCGATTTAAACGATTTTCTAGGCGTTTTAATTTATACCGGACAAACGGTAAATCCGATTGACACGAAATTTGAAACCTTACAATAATATCACATTGCAGATCCGATGAAACTGGTTTCGTCGAAATCCGAGACTGTTTGAAAAATGGCTATTTTAACTCGCCAAATTAATATTAAAACAATTTCGATGCGTTTCGAGCTGCCACGATTAAACGATAACTCCGATTGCTACGAAAATTAAAATCCGGTAATAACTAACTATTACGGATCCAATGGAACTAGTTTCGTCCAATTCTGAGACTGTTTAAAAATTGGCTAATTTCACTAGTCGATTAAATATTAAAATATTCAATTTTCACAAATTAACTTTTAATTCGATTAAAAGTTCTATAACATCATTCTAACTCCAATATGATATAATAAAATTTTACAAATCATTTTCAATCATATTTGACTCAATTTTCAATTATTTCCATAATTTAACATATTAAATTATCGATTTAATTATTCAATTAAATCCAATAATTCGAAATAAAATTTATTCGACTTATAAATTTCACTTATTAATATTTAAAATTAATTAAATATTCAAATTTTAATAAATTAAAATCCTGGGTCGTTACATATATCTCCCCCTAAATATATTGCATTATATATAACCTGCATAGATTGATTAGATTCCAAATTTCTCCCCCTTTGTACTCGAAAAAAAGGAAAGGATAAAGCTATCGCGGTAAAAACAATAAAATACTAGATGCAATCATAGAAACAACAAATGTCAAGTGTTACAAATATGAAGTTATAGAATGTACGAAACACAATAACTAACTTACTACAACTAAAAAATAATAACCTCATTCCGAATCAATTTCTGTCTCTTCTTCTTCAACTTGCACTGGTCCTTTTCCTTTGGAGGAACTCCCTGCAAATTGTGTGCCACCTCCATTGCCTCCTGTGTTGGACCTAGTATGTTCTTTCGACGTTGACCATGTAAACTAAGGAGCTGGTCGTTTGCCTGGATCACGTTGAGAAGCCTCCATAGCGGTGGAAGAAGAGCATGATATTGCATCCCATAAAATCCCGAAGAAACTCTTGATTTTATCAAACTTTTTGTCAATTTTCTTATCAAGATTTTTAATATGGGAATCCAAGATAACTTGATTTCTGACGATTAAATCGGTAGATTCCTGAGTGCTTTGGGATGGTGTTGGCATAGATATGTCATCTCGTGATTGATGTTGTTGTTGAGAAAAGGTTTCTTAGCGAGGTTGCGATTTCCATTATTGAAAGCTCATAATAGTGATAGGTCTTGGTGGTTGTTTCATAAGACTAATGGTGTGGCTATTCAAGATTTTAGGAATAGAGGTATCGGATTCCGGAATAGGAACCTGGTGATTCATAAGCAACCGTATAATATATTCACCAAAGTAAATAATATTCATACGACCTTGGTCGAATGTCAGAAATTCATCTAGAATGAGCTTTGGCCAATTTACATCAATTTCTCCCCAAATAGCATATAATGCTTTATAGTTGTTTGGATAGACAAGCTCGTATGAGCCAGTGCGGGGTAAAATTGTGTGCATCAAAGCTCTATGCATTATTCTTGAAGTAGGTCGTAATGCAATGGACTTAAGCTCGATCATATCATCTTCTAGGAAACGATGACTTACTTCGTCTCTTTCACCTACGATAGCATTCAATTCATTTAATTCAACACCCATTATCGGAGTAAGAAGTATATGACCGATTCTATCTAAGGAGAGAAACACTTGTTGCCCACATACCAAACTCCAAACACAATTGTCACGATTGCGTGGGGTTTGATGGCCTAAGTTCAAGTTGGCATAAAAGAGTTTCACCAAGATATGATTTATCTTGATATTGTTTTGATTATGATCTAAAAGAGATTCTAAATGGCTTCTTCTTGCTAATTCTTGAATTCTATACGATGTAAAATCAGGAAAGACAACAAAAGAACCTTCAAAGAAATGAACTTTGTAACGACCCACTATTTTGTACCATTTAAATTCGACGATAAATTAAAACTTTTCAAACTTGAACAGTTCAAAACAATAGATTGTAAATAAATTTGGAGCAAATGAAATCAAATCACAGAATCATAGACACAGAAATAAGAATACTCGCAGCGGAATTTAAAAATAACTTAGTGGTTCATGAAGCCACTATCAATAGTCTCAAAACAAACAAAATTTTACATAATCTTTAAACCCAAAATAGTTTGAAACAACCATAGACAATCTCAATATCCAATAGCCTTGATTACATAATTTAAGATAAAGAACTGAAAGGAAAGTTTGCCAGCAGCTTGAAAGGTGATCAACAGAAGTCCTAGCTCCATAATGAAGACTGAACTGCAACTCAGGCTGACCCGAGCGTAAAATAAAACATAAACACCCGAGTCAGGACATACATACTTATACAATGTAAGCCAATTCAAGTGTACTGTAATATAGAGCAAATAACTTAAAGGATGCTTGGGACCGCCCATCCTCTAAGGATCCGTTAAACTATTTACTATGTAGTAATAGTTTCGCTATTATAATAGTGTCGATATTAAAATAAACTTACTTTTAAATAGCGTTAAGGGGTTACCCATATAGCCGTTAAAACATAATATATTCTCATAGTCTATAAAGTACCGTAATCTTCCCTGTACTGGGCGTCGTCAGAGGGTACAAAACCAAAATCGTATAAGGCTCGCTATGGTAGGTGACACGACACAACTAGGCAATGCCAGGGTAGATATACCAATTGCTATCCGGACTGGTGGAAATGCATAGCCACAGCTACCGCCCACCTCGAACAAACTCCCCCAAAATCAAGAAAAATAAGGATAGCCATCGAATCAATCCAAAGTCAGAGTATAGTATGGAAGTGGAGTGTAACGACCCGTATTTTTTTATAATTAAAAATAGTAAATTTAATAAGATTTTGTAGTTAAATGTGGAAGAAATTAAAATTTAAGATTTATAACTGGAATAAAACTAAAATGAAACGCAACAATATTAATTAAAGCAAATTATTAACAATAAAGGATGGAATTCCAATTAATTGAAATAGAGTAAGGTTATATTTGGTTATAAAGTGAACATAGGAAAAAGAATGTAAATATTGAATTCATTAATGAAATGATATACTTTTAATGGAAATTGAAAAAAATTCGTGTTATGAAAGAAATAGTAACATTTGTTTGTAAGTAATAAACTTATAAATGTAATTAAAGGCTAAATGGTGCAACTATTATATATATTACCTATTTATTTGGTCTATTAAATTTAATTGGATATAAATGCCAATTAATTCCTTTAATTAGTGCAATTAATGTATGTTTAATTGATAATGGTAAAAAGGTTGATTATATACAATGTAACCAATGTAAATTTTTATCATAGTATGACCTTTGATTTGAATAAAAGGATGGAAATCAGTTTACTCAAATTTATTGGAATTGGAAATTTTAATAAGTGAATTTATTACAATCAATGAAATAAAAGGTTACGTAAATGAATGGTAAGATGAAATGGTAAAATATTGATGTAATGGAAGATATAACAATGTTGACTATGCATATAAGGTAATAATTGATTTAATAAGAGAATGAAACCAGGAAAATTAATTAATTGAGACTTTAATTATAATTAATGTGTGAAATTGACCAAAGTTCAATAAAATGGAAATATAGTAGTTAATGCAAATAAAGGATGGAAATTGGGGTATATTAACGTAATGAAATGTAGAACAAATGTAAACTATTTTATTAGGTCATAAGTTTGGACCATAAATAAAATTCTAAAAAACAACAAAACTACAATGAAGCGATGAACTGGAAGGTTCTAACGCGTATTAGAATATAATTTAATAACAGGAATTGGAATACTAAATGTCAGTTTTAATGATGAGTTAAATGAATATTGATTGATAGAGAAAAAGATTTATTTAGTATGTAATTTAATGCTTGTTGGAAACTATAATTTTATAACATGTTTGCTTGACTATAAATAAGGATTAAAATGTTCACGTATTTATTTAATTGATTTCATCAATTAGGGTCGGTTTTGAAGTGGAAGATTAAAATTAATTGGAAATAAATTTATTAAAATGTTTCAATTGAAAAAGGAAAAGAAACAAAGTGCAATTAATAAAATTAATGTAAGAATGTTTTCATTATGAAATTACATTGTTTGGAAATATAAGAATGGATTTAATATTGTATAAGTTGATCATTTTAGAATATAAGAATGTTTACATTTATGAATTGCAAGTAATGATTAACCATTTTAAGGAAAATAAAAGAATGTTGAGGAAATAAAGTGAACGTTTCCATTCTGAATATAAATATAACGTTGTAAAAAGAGAAAATTGAATTTTTAAAACAACATTTTACGGTAGTTAAATAGCAGGCATAGGTTGCACGGAAGCGATTTTATTACTAACCTTGAAATTTAAAATAAATTAAATAATTGAGTCCATAATTACGTGTCGAGAAAAATGTTATTTTTAATTTGAATTTTTAAATCATGGTTCATATTTTATTTATGTATCCGCTGTCCCCGTTATGTAAATTGGTCTTTTTAAATTTAGTTATATTGTGGTAATTAAATCTTTAATGAATGTCAAATTTGGTATGTTTGGGGTTAAAAAAAATTAATTGGGTGAACAAATGTTTTGAAATTTGAATTCTAAAAGTTTGTTTATAGAGTAGAGTTGGTCCATTCATTCTCTTTCTAATTAATAATTGTCATACTTTTTTTTCTCATTGTTTCCTCATTTGTTCCTTTACTCGTTTCCATTTACATGGTCTAAAGCCTTTTCATTTCATGAATGTTACATAATTTTCATATTTTTAATTCTTTCTTTCACATCTTTTAATATCTACCATTTTTATTGGGTTGTTCATATTTTTACTTTATTTCAATTCCTACTTTGTTTATACTTAGCTTTATTAGCTTTTCACTAGTTTCATTCCTCATTCTTGTAGCTTCATTTCATTTTTTTTGAAATTTCACCTTCTATATCTTCATTTTTTGTCACTCTTCACCTTCCTCCTTCCTTTTTTCATGTTTCTTCTTCAAATCTCCTTTCTCTCTTTTTTTTCCAAAGCTTTTTTTCCTCTTTCTTCTTCTTAATTCTTCAAATCTTCTTCTTTTTCAAAGTTTCCTTTTTTTTGTTCTTCTTCTTCTTTAAATTTTTTTCTCTTTTGAACCTTCTCTTCTTTCCATGTCTTTTTCTTCAAATCCATATTTATATAATCTTCTCTTCAAAACTTTCTATAAAAAAGTATATATTAAGATAGCAAGGAAACAAAACAAAATAAGAGAGTAGTTGCAGATCCAAATCTGGCTAAGCAAAAAGGTACGCAATACTAAAAATTCCATTGCAAGTTAAATAAAATATATGATGTGATATATAATTTCTTTTTTTCTTTTTTTGAAATTTCAATCACCATTAATGCATATAACTTTCTCCTACGAACTCAGTTTCACACGCGGTTTTATCCGTTAGGTTCGTATTGGAATTCCAAACATTTAGACGCTGGTTTGAACGAATTCTGAGAGCGTCGAATTTTTGATTTTAAATCGAATTTAAATTTGATTTAGATCCCAAAGGTGAGTGTTTTAACCCACTCACAATTTCTAAAATTTCTTACGTCTGTTAAATTGATTTTAGATATGAATAGAAGTTTATTTATGACTGTTTGGCATGTTTTATTCATTATCTTTGTTAAATCGCATTTATTTAATTTGAATGTTAATTAATTTTATAATTGCATATAAATTTGACAGTTAAAATTTATTTACTTGCATAAAAATGCTAGTTAAACAGTTATAAAATTTATTTTGAATATAAACTGTTAGTCAATTACTGTCATTTATTTCCTGTTATATTGCATATGCTATATATTGATGTTTGTTTAAATTGAAGATGATTGAAATAAATTTATGATGATTGAAATAAATTGGCTGATGATTGATATTGGGTGAATGGATGATGTGTTCTATCTTATATAAACTGCAAGTTATCTTGCATTTTCATTTCATTCGGGATTGCGGTTTGAAACGATATACAACCGCATTTTTATTTTTAAATTGCGGATTGAAATGATAAATATCTGTATCACTTGACCATAGGATAGAAAATTATATACAGGCACCGCGGTATATATTTAAAATTGTTTATGAAATTATTTTTTGGTTTGGATATGATACGGTTAAATAAATATTAAATTTGGATATGATATAAATATATTTTATATATACATACATAGTTAAATTGTTGAATTTAAGCTATGCATAAATCTGTTAAATAAAAATGAATAAGTTGAAAAATGACATTTGATAATTTATGTTATACGTTTAAGTACATGTTTAAGATCTTGTATATATATAGAGTTAAATGTTTTAAATCAATAAAGATTGAAAGATAAATTTGAAATTTAATATAAATTGAGCTTATTTGAAAATTTAACTCCATAAGTTGATATTAACTTGTTAAAATTAGAAATTTTAAAGGTATGATATTTGTAACGGGATTTAATAAATAATTTTAGTATAAATAAATGAAAGGAAATTTTTAGTGTAAAAAAATTTAGTTTATTTTAAATGGTTATGGATTTATCATGTAAACCTTTCAAACTAAATAATAGGAAAATGAATTGTTGATTAGAAATTCCCAACCTTAGTTTTGAAATTCATTAAATACCCAAAGTTTGAAAATATTGAAATCGAAGTGTTTTATTCAAACTGAAAGTGAACCTAAAAGTTATGGGTTTAGGCTGAATTTAAAGTGAATAAAATTGTGAAGGTGTGGAAATTATGTACTTTTAAAGAAATTTTAAATTCAACTGTTTTATTTTATATACTGTTGAATATCCAAACCATTTAAGTTTTGAAAGTTATGGTTTTTGAACTATGGATTTCGAAGTATTATGTTGAAAGTTAAAATTCAAATGTTTGGTTTCGAGGTATTATAAATTTTAAAACTGGCATGATTTTGGGAAAGAAATATATTTGAAATAAAATGATATCATATTTACTTGGGTTTTAAAAGGGAAATGATATCGTATTTATGGGTTTTAAAATGAATAATTATATTCTGGTTTTGAAAGTATAATTATATTTTAAAATGACCGCGGTGTTATAATAACGTTTGGTTGTTGAAGAGACCGGGATCGAAAGTTGTCATACTCTCTGCCAACCCCGAAAACCACTTTAACAACCGTGTACGCAGTGGAGATTCCAGAATGAAGCAGGTTGGTGGCGACGTTTCCTGTAAGGTAAATACGTGGACCCAACTCCCGTGAGCTGTCATAAGGTGGCTAAAACAGGAGCGATTGATGGGTTAATAAGGTAGCACCTTTTATCGGACACATCCCTTCGATATTATACATTGACTCTTGGATTGATTCGGTGGCCACTTTTGATTTTATTTGGGGTGTGGCTCGAGGTAGGCGGTAGCTGCGCGCTACGGGTTACCACCGACCCGGAAGCGTAATTGGTATATCTACCCTGGCATTGCCTAGTTGTGCCGTGTCACCTACCCTATCGCGCCTTGTACGAGTTTCTATTTGTGTCATACCTATGGAGTGTCTTCTCATAGTCTCCCGATCAGGAGATATGCAGGCACTGTATAGACTATTGGCATTATTTGTGTTAAGGGATATATGGGTAACCCCTTAACGCTATTAAAAAGTAAGTTTATTTTACAATTAGACACTATTATAATAGCGAAATATGCTATATAGTAAATAGTTTAACGGATCCTTAGGAGATGTAAATCCCGAGCATCTCTTGAGTTACTGCACTCATATCTATTTTTGTTAATTTAACTCACATAAGATCTTTTAGTTCCGACTTGAGTGTTTTTGTCTTTTCAAATTCGCTCAGGTCAGTCCGAGCGTTCAGGATTTGAAGATTTTATTCTGGAGGATGAAGATGAAGATTTGTAGTACTATTATCTACTATATTATTCCACTACACCATTTAATTCCGCTGCATTTATTATTATTCTCTGGTATGTGTACTCTGATATGTATTGTTCTCTGGTATGTGTACTCTGATATGTATTGTATAAAAATAATCATAGGTTTTGTAAAACAGCTTCATGAACTGTATATTTGATTATTATATTTTATCCTTCCACTGTGAGATTCTATTTTTGTTTACTTCTTTCTTGTTTTTCTTATCTACCCCATAACAATCCGCTCTTCCGTTTGGTTTGAATTGGCACGTGTGTCTGTTTAAATCGTGCGAAAATGCGGGATGTTACAGTTGGTATCAGAGCTTTGGTTTAGCGATAAACCTTAGCTTTGTGGGGTCTGACTCTTTATTAATAGGGTAGTAATACCCTATGGGAGTCACTGAGTGTATATATATAAGAGAGCGCATTTGTTAGTGTTATAAAAGGTTTTGATATTGTGTTAATCTGTTCCGTTTTGTAATTATAAATTTTGGTTGATGCATGGGACGCTGTGACATCAATAGAAATTTCTAAACACCTAATAGGACTGGCCGACATAATATTTTTTCTAATATAGGTGAATGAAATAATTTTGCCTATTATATTTTCTATATATAAAATAAAAAATAAAAAATGATATCTATATTTGGCTGCAATAGATTTGGTGGTAAGTAATAAAAATTATAATAATAGTTGAAATGAGATTTAAAATAAATAAATGAAATTTGGAAATTTAGAACTTATGATCCGGGGTTTTGAAATTTTTCGAATAAATTTTGGAATATAATAATATTGGTTATAAGTATTCTCTGATATAAATATTTAATATAATTCGGAAGAACCGTTTTAAAGAGGGTATTGAAGAAAATAAGTTTTGTATTTTCCTCTCTGTTGCTGGAAAATAATTTCGGTGATGGCGGCCGCATCATCGACTTTCATTTTCGAGTTTCGAAGGGGAAAGGCCACTGTAGTAGTTCTACTGCATATTCATTTTTGAAAATATATAAATTTTAAATTGTTTTAAATATAATTAGAGATATATAAGTGGTAAGAATATATTTATCTATTGTTTTAAAATAAATTTAAAATTTAACCCGGTATTAAATTCTTAAATTTCCGTTAATTAACTGTTTCAATTATTGTAGTGAAATGAAAGGGAAGAAATTAATAAAATTGAAACCTCTAATTTAGGTAAGAGATTTAAGGCTAAGTAAAGGAAATAGTAAGAAAATTGGAAGGGTAACTATAAGAAAAAGGTAAAAATTTACTGAACAATGAATTAATTAAAGGAAATGGAACAAACTTGTATAAATTTCAAATTACATCCATAAGTAACATATATAACTTACCAAATATAAAAAGTTGAAATGTTTAATAAAGAATGTAATGGAAATTGTACAGGTAAAAGTAGGTAATGAAGTATCCAATGAATTTGCTATTAGACGAGAATTTAATGTTATAAACTTAAGTTATAATCAAAATTTTACCAAGTAAATAAAATTAAAGGGGAGTATGACAAATAGATGATTATCAACTTAAGTAAATAAAATGGAAATGCTAAGAATTAAATGGGATATGAATACTATTGGTAAAAAAATGTAAATAAACGTAAATAAATGAGGGCATGCAATAATTGAATGAATAATTATAATAAAATAAAAAGAACTGGAGTGACCTGAGTTAATGGGATTAAATAATTGTAAGTAATAAGAAAAATTAAATGAAGCAAACATTAATAAGTAAATGTAAATTTAAAGGATAAATCACTGTATAAGTAAAAAGGAAAATCAAACAACAAAGGTATGTAATGAAATTAATAAAAAGTTAAGTTGATTGTTGTTTGGATTGTTGTTATTTGGTTATGGTTGTTCGGGTAAAATATTTTAAAATTGGATTTGGGGTGAATGAATAATCTATTTAGTTTTATCTAAGACTGTTGAGTAAATGATGCACTTGATGGTTTATTCTTCATTCCGTACAATTTAAAAGTTTGAACCCGAACAACTATTCGTTTATTTGATTGAATGGTTGCTTTGTATTTGTTGTATATGCTATTTGTTGAAATTGTTGGTTGTTGTATTCATTTGTTATTAGTGATTGAAACCACTTAAATATTTCACTTTATATAAATTGTTAACCCT
Organism: Allium cepa; assembly: GCA_030765085.1. NCBI lineage: Eukaryota > Viridiplantae > Streptophyta > Magnoliopsida > Asparagales > Amaryllidaceae > Allium > Allium cepa. The sequence continues at coordinate 374,394,115 of CM060942.1, read as the reverse complement.
TTGGATTATATGAGTAAATGCAGGTTATGGAAGCAATTGTTACTGCTTTTGGTTCCATAAATAAACGTTAATTGACCGACAAATAGGTACGTTTTCGGATTACGGTTTATAGCGCTATTTTATATATTTTCCCGTGTAGGAATATATATTATTTTGGAAAATATTTGCGTATATTGTAATATTTATATTTTCTCCCGAGCCTCTCCATACAAAGGAGACTCTGCCAAAATTTTCCGTAAATTTTGGACTTAAAAAATTTTTGAAAAGTGTTTTCCAAACTTTAGTAATTTGAGTATATAAAAAAAGGATTTAATTGTTATAAATTGGTATACGTTATTTTAATTAATTAATTTTGTAGATTATTGTTATATAAATTTAATATTTTGAATAAGATATATTGTCTATTTAATTTCTTAATTTTCTTTTCCCTTTTTTTCCTCTTTTTGGGGACGAAAAGTTTTGAGTGGGGGAGAGTGTAACGACCCGTAATTTTTGACAATTAAAAATAGTAAATTTAATAAGATTTTGTAGTTAAATGTGGAAGAAATTAAAATTTAAGATTTATAACTGGAATAATACTAAAATGAAATGCAACAATATTAATTAAAGCAAATTATTGACAATAAAGGATGGAATTCCAATTAATTGAAATAGAGTAAGGTTATATTTGGTTATAAAGTGAACATAGGAAAAAGAATGTAAATATTGAATTCATTAATGAAATGATACACTGTTAATGGAAATTGAATAAAATTCGTGTTATGAAAGAAATGGTAACATTTGTTTGTAAGTAATAAACTTATAAATGTAATTAAAGGCTAAATGGTGCAACTATTATATATATGTAAGGACCCGATTCTTCGACTTCCGAAAACCGACATCAATACGTTCACTGTATCAACTGCCGAGCACTCGAATGCCGGAAAACCGAACACTTTGGGTTTTAAGAAAAAGAAAGAGGTAGAAGAAGAGAGAAAAATAGAACAGAACAGAAAGAAAATAGCAGAACAATATCAGAATCTCACAATCGCATCGGATCAACATATAATAGATAAATGAATAATCTTTAAACAAAGAACTATATCAGTTATTACATTACATCATATTACATTACATTACATCAACAGAGTGTGCAACAACAACAACAAACAGCGGAAAAAGAAATACTATATACAATAGATAATATGCTATGCCATCCAGCTTGCCTCCATCAACTCCTGAATTCTAGAATATCCTGATAAACCTTAACTCTTGACTGCCCGTATGGAAATTGGTGGGCACCCAGAGTTTAGGAAGGAAAACAATAAACTCCGAGTCAGTCATGTGACTGGTGTGAGAACTCAAAACAGTTTATCTTTCTTTAAAAACAAAATAGAGGAATATTTTTAAAGTCAATTCGCAATGCTTTTAAAAATGGGACTACCATAAGACCTCCCACCACACACACAATGCAAACGCAGACTTGGAAGAGATTTCTCCTTATGATAGTCAAAGATGCTTGATACGCATTAAAAAGAACATTTGATATTATTACTAGTGCATAGTGTAGGAAAAATCATTTCGAAAGTAAAGATATAAATCTTAGCCAACATACCACCATTATCGTATGCCTACTATAGCTACCATCCAAACAGTGGGGCGCCATCATAAGCGAATGATAGGTTCAACAACTAAAACCGTACAAGATCGTATTGTTTCTTTGGATTTCCAAAAAATGGTCAGGCCAAGGAACTACCCATTGCCACATGGAAACGCCTCTGGAATGACATCCCGAGAACCAAACCGGATCTTTGCCAACACAAGGCCGGGTTACCCCTAACTGGGTAACTACCGACACGAATACGTCATCCCCCGATCGTAACCGATCTACATCCGACGATCCTCGATTTTAAACAACCACAAAGTAATAAGTTTGCAGCAACAACATAGGTTAAGTATCTGGGCTCCATACCATGATACCACCTCTATCCAGAAGGAATGACATACACTAAAGGGCGCTACCCCTAATAACCTTGCTGCGTCCTTCATGTTTTGACCATTTTCGGGGTGTGAGGTCCGACGAAGTCTCGTCCACAAAGCCATGCTTTGGTACAAAGCTATGCTTTGGGTCAACAAATGATGAAAGTAATGATCACAAAGATAAATGATCAAACAAATGATCCTATCACAAATGATCAAACAATGATCATTTCACAGCAACACTCAGCATGTCACATTACCAAATTGGGAATATATCGTTGATAACCATCAACTACATAACCTCTGAGCTCGTACGTCTTAGAGAAGGGTGTTAAGCTAAGAGAATAAATTCTCCGCCACCAACAGAAATATATTTGAAAGAAATCGGCTTTATATCTCAATTTGTAATGTCAGACATACAATCAATACAAGTCTGTTTCGGGATCGAACAGAACCGAAGGCACTTACAAAGAAGTCCTTGCAATCCGGATATTCACTGATCACGACCGGACTTCCCATCACATATGGAGTCTCTATACCGGGGACCAGTCGATGCAAAGACATTCGACGAGTTGTCCTTTCGCTTTTGAAAATATCCGGTCTTCAACACCGGTCGTCAAATGTAATTCATAACGACGTATCACATATTCGGAATGGGTTATACGACCCCAAGATCCTTTCCCGGCTAACCCAAATAGTGAGCGCTTATTTAAAAATAAGTGTGGCATTCAAATTCAAACAAATCACAACAAATACCCATTCAAAGGTAAATATTGATAGTCGGTTATTGAACTATCAATGGATATGCACAACATCACCAGATTCCAAATAATTTTTCAAATTATTTATTTTCCCAAAAATATCTATACAAGATATATAATTTTCACACTTCAACCATTTGAAAACAATTTTCAAATCACTTTTCATCTTTACCACTTTTGAAAACAAATTTCAATCATTTTCCTTATGCGAAAATACTTTCATTTCAACATGGTTCACTTAAACCAATTAAATAAATCCTTAACGATTTACTTTATATTTACGTTTCAAAACCATAAATTAATTCCCAACTTCAAAAATAAATCAACTTTCATTTTTTAAACAAATTCCACTTTTCATTCATAAATTCCATAGTGAATTTACATTCTAAAAAAAATATTTATGAATACACGATTTCAATTATTCATTTCCAATTTATCTTCAAGAAGATAAATTTTCAAAACGTTTCATTTCACATTGGAAAAACATTTTCATACTTATTTAATAAGTAATTCACAAATCCATTTATTTTCAACACTTGGAAAATATTCAATATACTTAAATCGAAATTAAGTATATATTTCATTCTTTAAGGAAATCATTCTCTTAAACATATTTATTTGGGCCAAAATGAATGTTACGTAAAACATCGTTACGACAACCCAAAATCACTAGTATAGGGATTCGAAGTTAAAATAGATATATAAATCCTAATACTATACAAAACATTTCCTTTGGGAAATCATTTACTATAACAACAATGTTATAGTCCACCATTTCCTTCTATTTCTCTAAAATGTCTATTTCAACAATGAATGTTGAAATCTATGGTTTCGAATCTTAACACATTTTAAAAACATCATTAGATCCTTTTAATTCTTTTAAAACATCACATCCAAAACATTTTCTTTAACATATTATTCACTATTCAAAAACGTGAATATACTTCGTTAACCAATTTCATCATTTCTATACATTTTATTTTAAAGGATTATTCACTGTCTAAAACGTGAATATAACTCCATTAATAAGCTATAACAATTTACTTATCAAAATAAGTCATTTTGCGGTTTATAAAGCAATGTTTATAAATTCCATTTCTATTTATTTTATAACAACTTCCTTTTATAAACCTCCTTTATTAACCTATTTCAACTTATATCTCAATTGTAATAAAAGTCCATATGATAAGTTAAATACTTATAATTTATTTGTTTACAAAATCGTTCCTTTTACTTCCCAAATTATAAATCTTATAACTTATAAGATTCATTTATTTACCCCAAATCTATTCTTTTAATAACTTTACAAATTTTATAAACCTACTGCTTATAAAATTCCATTTATAACTTCACCGTTTATAATTCTATAAATTTCATTCATTTATGAAATTCATTTACACTTCATTCTAACACTTATAAAAACTCGTTTTATAATTCAAATATTTTTAATTTACAAATATCAATTTATAAATCCTTAATATAAATCAATTTATATTATTATTTAAAAATATCTTTAAACTCCTTTATAATTTCATCATTTTGATTTATAAAATAATCAAATTTCATAAATCCTATATTTAAACTTTTTACAATAAATTCAAAAATCCCGAATTAAACTATTTTATAAAATCATTAACCCCTTATTTTCAAAAATCAACTTTTAACTAACTTTCTCAAAAATCATAATTTTTATAACATTAAAATTATAATGTTTATTTATTTAAAATGAATCAATTCCAAAAATATTTTATAAACGTATACATTCAAAAATCATTTTAAAAATCCTTTTGAAATTCCAAAATTGGCCCAAATGATGCTACACACCAAATAGTCAATCACGACAACAACGACATCATATATCGATATGATGATCATCAAATATCAAAATATCTGAAATCAAATAAATACTGTTGAGGAATCCAGTTGGATCCGTCCAACCTATTTTCCTGCATTCAAAGATGTTAGCACAATACCAATTCCGTTCCAGTACGGAATTAACGCGGTATATGGAATTTAAAATATTATCCGCTTAATAGACGGCACAATAGGGTCTCATCCGCTATATAATGCGAGAAATCAATTCCAAGTACATAAATAATACCAATTTCACTGTACTATGAAATATTCGCGGTATATGTTTTTAATAAATAACCTCCGCTTACTAACGGCGTATAATGTCTATTTTAACAATCAATAGATAACAATCATCAATCAAACATGCATTCAAGTATTTCAAATATAACTATTTAAAATGAAAATCGAAACCGATTCGATTGAGTGAGAAGTTCTCACCTTGATTTCAATTTCGTTTTCAACTTTTATTTCGAATAAAATTAAACGCGCGTTTAATTTTACCCAAAATTTTCGCTAGCTCCAAACGACTCCAATCCAATTGCATTGCATAGTGCTCGTCCATACAAACCCAACGCAAGTTGTTTCGTAATTTTTCGACCTCGTACGAAAAAGTTATCGCGATTTAAAGATTGAAGAATTTATAATATAATAAAATTTACAATTTCTTTTCAAAATTATAACCTAAATTAATCTCTGCCGTTCAAATCTTCCTACCAAATCGAGGCTGCATACGCTCTTTCTTCTCCCCTCTCTAGGTATCGCATGCAACACCCATAGCCGCCCTAGAAACCCTATTTTTCGCACCCAATACAAACGTCTTTGCATCGATCAACTACCACCAAATTGAAGCCGCCAACAAGCTCTACCGTCGGCCACAAGGCTTTGAACTCAGGTGCCCAGTTTCATCGAAAATCGTGTTCGAACATGACACGTTCAACCCTCGATTTCTCCCTCCACGTTGCTCGAAACTCGATCATGACCGTTAGATATATAGAGGAGAATGTGATCTACGTTTTGCTAGTTGGAGGGTTCGCGAAATTGTTCGTAGATTGGAAGAAATTTGGAGGGGAAGGAAGATGCATTTCGGCCATTGGTTTTATGGAGGTGGCGGCTCCTGTTAAAACCCTAGGGTTTAATTTATTTTGCAAAAGTGAACATGTGGAGGGCTTTTATAGAAAATTTCTCAAACACTATTCATTCCGGATTTTCCAAACTCCAAACGAAGCGTGCCAATTGGCGTTCCTAAGGTTTACCCCGTGTTACGAACACAATGGAACATGTTTCGGGAGCCAATTTGATCATTTGCGAGTTATGCAATAAACGTTCGATTGAAAATTAAATCGGTAAATCAAATTTCTAGGCGTTTTAGCTTGTACCGGACAAACGGTAATTCCGATTGACATGGAATTTGAAACATCACAATAATATGACATTACGGATCCGATGAAATTGTTTTCGTCGAAATCCGAGACTATTTGAAAAATGGCTATTATAACACGCCAAATAAATATTAAAACAATTTCGGTGCATTTCGAGCTACCACGGTCAAACGAAAACTCCGATTGCTACGAAAATTGAAATCCGGTAATAACAAACTATTACGGACCCAATGGAAATAGTTACGTCCAATTTTGAGACTGTTCGAAAATTGACTAATTTCACTAGTCGATTTAAATATTAAAATATTCAATTTTCACAAATTAACTTCTAATTTGATTTTAAAAGTTCTAAAACATCGTTATAACTTCAACATGATAAAATAAAATTTTACAAATCATTTTCAATCATATTTAACCCAATTTTCAATTTTTTTTGTAATTTGACATATTAAATTATCATTTTAATTATCCAATTAAATCCAATTATTCAAAATAAAATTCATTCGACATTTAAATTTCACTTATTAATATCTAAAATTAATTAAATATACAAATTTTAATTAATAAAAATTCTGGGTCGTTACAGACTTCCCCCTTAAAAGAATTTTGTCCTCGAAATTACCAAGTAAGAAAGAGTTAAAGAATTCATTAACTTTCCATAAATCCATAATTAAACTTGTTACAATAACTTTACTAAGTTTCCAAATCCAAACTTAGTTATTCTTTTCAAACCCAACTACTATAGCTTAACTTTCAATCTCTAAATCAAAATTATAATTTTCAAAAAAAATTCCAATTTTTCCCTCAAAAATTTTCTAACGCCTTAGATTTTCGGAAAAATTCGCCAGTCTCCTTTGCACGGCTCGATCCGAAAAAAAATGACAGTATATATATCACAAATATACATCTCATCAAGTGATGAGGTATCCCACAGGGAAAAAAGTGTAAAAGTACGATATTTAACCCGAGATATGTACCTTATTTATTATTAGCGAGCATATACGGCTAATATAGCGTGAAAGCGAGCTCCAAATGCGAAGCAAACGCGATCCGCACCTACTAAACACTCAACAAATAGATGAGAAACATGTATATAGACAATAGTATCGATATACAACATATAGCAACATAATAACTATATATGCCAACATAGCAAATGAAATAAAAGCAATATATTCAACCACCAACCAACTAGCATTCAACTAACATTTATTTTCAATTAGTTTATATTCACTAATTCATATTCAAGTTGGTTCACTTCCAAATCAAATTCAATTCTATTTAAGATTCACTTAACTTCCAATTGGATTTCAATTACTTTAGCTTTCAATTTCATTAATACTTAATGAATTATATACAATCAACTAACAATCATATAACAACAAATGTATATTAATTACAACCAAATTCCTTTGCTTTCAATTCATTCAATTTGGTTTAATTAAATTGATTTTCATTCAATTATTCAACTTCCAATAACATTAGATTTTAATGAATTGCACTTACATTCATTATTTCATATCAATTATTTACATTCAATTGATTAACATTCAATCCAATTACTAAAGTTGAATTTCATTTATATAACTCAAGTTTACATTTATCACTTAACTTTATTATTTTACTTCGATACCAAAATCAACTTCATTCAACATCACTTAAGTTATATTCCATTTAAACATTATTTGGTTTTACTAACTTAAATTCCCACTTATAAATTCAATTTAGATTCCCGTTCTAAAGTAAATTTCCATTTAACTTTAAATTCATAAATATATTCATATAGTTTCACTTCTTACATTTTCAACAACCAAACAATCAATTTATATATACTTTAATAATTCTAAAAAAATTATTCCTTTATATATAAAATATACTCAAGGTAAAATTATTTCATTTACCCAATTTAAAACAATATCGTGTCGAATTGTTCTGTACAAGTGTTTAGAGATCCCTATCAACAACGTTAATTACTCGTATTAACCAGAATCCATATACCACTCAACAAACCAATCATCACAATATAAAACAATTTTATATTCACTAACAAATACGCTCTCGTAGCTGTTATTACACTCAAACTCATTCTAGAGTACTACTGGCTCTATCTCTAATGAGTAATACCCAACAGAGCCATGGTTGTCGCTTAACCATATGCTCTGATACCACGATGTAAGGACCCGATTCTTCGACTTCCGAAAACCGACATCAATACGTTCACTGTATCAACTGCCGAGCACTCGAATGCCGAAAAATCGAACACTTTGGGTTTTAAGAAAAAGAAAGAGGTAGAAGAAGAGAGAAAAGATAGAACAGAACAGAAATAAAACAGCAGAACAATATCATAATCTCACAATCGCAGCGGATCAACATATAATAGATAAATGAATAATCTTTAAACAAAGAACTATATCAGTTATTACATTACATCATATTACATTACATTACATCAACAGAGTGTGCAACAACAACAACAAACAGCGGAAAAAGAAATACTATATACAATAGATAATATGCTATGCCATCCAGCTTGCCTCCAGCAACTCCTGAATTCCAGAATATCCCGATAAACCTTAACTCTTGACTGCCCGTGTGGAAATTGGTGGGCACCCAGAGTTTAAGAAGGAAAACAATAAACTCCGAGTCGGTCATGTGACTGGTGTGAGAACTTAAAACAGTTTATCTTTCTTTAAAAAAAAAATAGAGGAATATTTTTAAAGTTAATTCGTAATGCTTTTAAAAATTGGACTACCATAAGACCTCCCACCACACACACAATGCAAACGCAGACTTGGAGGAGATTTCTCCTTATGATAGTCAAAGATGCTTGATACGCATTAAAAAGAACATTTGATATTATTACTAGTGCATAGTGTAGGAAAAATCATTTCGAAAGTAAAGATATGAATCTTAGCCAACATATGACCATTATCGTATGCCTGCTATAGCTACCATCCAAACAGTGGGGCGCCACCATAAGTGAATGATAGGTTCTACAACTAAAACCGTACAAGATTGTATTGTTTCTTTGGATTTCCAACAAATGGTCAGGCTAAGGAAATTCCCATTGCCACATGGAAACGCCTCTGGAATGACGTCCCGAGAACCAAACCGGATCTCTGCCAACACAAGGCCGGGTTAACCCTAACTGGATAACTACTGACACGAATATGTCATCCCCCGATCGTAACCGATCTACATCCGAGGATCCTCGATTTCCAACAACCACAAAGTAATAAGTTTGCAGCAACAACATAGGTTAAGTATCTGGGCTCTATACCATGATACCACCTCTATCCAGAAGGAATGACATACACTAAAGGGCGCTACCCCTAATAACCTTGCTGCATCCTTCCTGTTTTGACCATTTCCGGGGTGTGAGGTCCGACGAAGTCTCGTCCACAAAGCCATGCTTTGGTACAAAGCTATGCTTTGGTATAAAGCTATGCTTTGGGTTAACAAACGATCAAAGTAACGATCACAACGACAAACGATCAAACAAATGATCCTATCACAAATGATCAAACAATGATCATTTCATAGCAACACTCAGCATGTCACATTACCGAATTGGGAATATATCGCTGATAACCATCAACTACATAACCTCTGAGCTCGTACGTCTCAGAGAAGGGTGGTAAGCTAAGAGAATAAATTTTCCGCCACCAATAGAAATTTATTTGAAAGAAATCAGCTTTACATCTCAATTTGTAATGTCAGACATACAATCAATACAAGTCTGTTCCGGGATCGAACAGAACCGAAGGCACTTAAAAAGAAGTCCTTGCAATCCGGATATTCACTAATCACGACCGGACTTCCCATCACATATGGAGTCTCTATACTGGGGACCAGTCGATGCAAAGACATTCGACGAGTTGTCCTTTCGCTTTTGAAAATATCTGGTCTTCAACACCGGTCTTCAAATGCAATTCATAACGACGTATCACATATTCGGAATGGGTTATACGAACCCAAGGTCCTTTCCCGGCTAACCCGAATAGTGAGCGCTTATTTAAAAATAAGTGTGGCATTCAAATTCAAACAAATCACAACAAATACCCATTCAAAGGTAAATATTGATAGTCGGATATTGAACTATCAATGGATATGCACAACATCACCAGATTCCAAATAATTTTCCAAATTATTTATTTTCCCAAAAATATCTATACAAGATATATAATTTTCACACTTCAACTATTTGAAAACAATTTTCAAATCACTTTTCATCTTTACCACTTTTGAAAACAAATTTCAATCATTTTCCATATGCGAAAATACTTTCGTTTCAACATGGTTCATTTAAACCAATTAAATAAACTCTTAATGATTTACTTTATATTTACGTTTCAAATCCGTAAATTAATTCCCAACTTCAAAAATAAATCAAAGTTCATTTTTTAAACAAATTCCCCTTTTCATTCATAAATTCCATAGTGAATTTACATTCCAAAAAATATATTTATGAATACACGATTTCAATTATTCATTTCCAAATTATGTTCAAGAAGATAAATTTTCAAAACGTTTCATTTCACATTGGAAAAACATTTCCATACTTATTTAATAAGTAATTCACATATCCATTTATTTTCAACACTTGGAAAATATTCAATATACTTAAATCGAAATTAAGTATATATTTCATTCTTTAAGGAAATCATTCTCTTAAACATATTTATTTGGGCCAAAACGAATGTTACGTAAAACATCGTTACGATAACCCATTATCACTAGTATAGGGATTCGAAATTAAAATAGATATATAAATCCCAATACTATACAAAACATTTCCTTTCGGAAATCATTTACTATAACAACAGTGTTATAGTCCACCGTTTTCTTCTATTTCTCGAAAACGTCTATTTCAATAATGATTGTTGAAATCTATGGTTTCGAATCTTAACACATTTTAAAAACATCATTAGATCCTTTTAATTCTTTTAAAACATCACATCAAAAAACATTTTCTTTAACATATTATTCACTATTCAAAAACGTGAATATACTTCGTTAACCAATTTCATCATTTCTATACATTTTATTTTAAAGGATAATTCACTGTCTAAAACGTGAATATAACTCCATTAATAAGCTATAACAATTTACCTATCAAAATAAGTCGTTTTGCGGATTTATAAAACAATGTTTTTAAATTCCATTTCTATTTATTTTATAACAACTTCCTTTTATAAGTCTCCTTCATTAACCTATTTCATCTTATATCTCAATTATACTAAAAGTCCATATTATAAGTTAAATACTTATAATTTATTTGTTTACAAAATCGTTTCCTTTTACTTCCCAAATTATAAATCTTATAACTTATAAGATTTATTTATTTACCCCAAATCTATTCTTTTAATAACTTTACAAATTTTATAAACCTACTGCTTATAAAATTCCATTTATAACTTCACTGTTTATAATTCTATAAATTTCATTCATTTATGAAATTCATTTACACTTCATTCTAACACTTATGAAAACTCGTTTTATAATTCAAATATTTTTAATTTATAAATATCAATTTATAAATCCTTAATATAAATCAATTTATATTATTATTTAAAAACATCTTTAAACTCCTTTATAATTTCATCATTTTGATTTATAAAATAATCAAATTTCATAAATCCTATATTTAAACTTTTTACAATAAATTCAAAAATCCCGATTTAAACTATTTTATAAAATCATTAACACCTTATTTTCAAAAATCAACTTTTAACTATCTTTCTCAAAAATCATAATTTTTATAACATTAAAATTATAATGTTTATTTATTTAAAATGAATCAATTCCAAAAATATTTTATAAACGTATACTTTCAAAAATCATTTTAAAAATCCTTTTGAAATTCCAAAATTAGCCCAAATGATGCCACACACCAAATAGTCAATCACGACAACAATGACATCATATATCGATATGATAATCATCAAATATCAAAATATCTGAAATCAAATAAATACTGTTGAGGAATCCAGTTGGATCCCTCCAACCTGTTTTCCTGCATTCAAAGATGTTAGCATAATACCAATTCTATTCCAGTACGGAATTATCGCGGTATATGGGATTTAAAATATTATCCGCTTAATAGACGGTGCAATAGGGTCTCATCCGCTATACAATGCGGGAAATCAATTCCAAGTACATAAATAATACCAATTTCACTGTACTGTGAAATATTCGCGGTATATGTTTTTAATAAATAACCTCCGCTTACTAACGGCGTATAATGTCTATTTTAACAATCAATAGATAACAATCATCGTTCAAACATGCATTCAAGTATTTTAAATATAACTATTTAAAATTAAAATCGAAACCGATTCGATTGAGTGAGAAGTTCTCTCCTCGATTTCAATTTCGTTTTCAGCTTTTATTTCGAATAAAATTAAAAACGCGTTTAATTTTACCCGAAATTTTCGCTAGCTCCAAACGACTCCAATCCAATTGCATTGCGTAGTGCTCGTCCATACGGACACAATGCAAGTTGTTTCGTAATTTTTCGACCTCGTACGAAAAAGTTATCGCGATTTGAAGATTGAAGAATTTATAATATAATAAAATTTACAATTTCTTTTCAAATTTATAACCTAAATTAATCTCTGCCGTTCAAATCTTCCTACCAAATCTAGGACGCACATGCTCTTTCTTCTCCCCTCTCCAGGTATCACACGCAACACCCATAGCCTCCCTAGAAACCCTAATTTTCACACCCAATACAAACGTCTTTGCATCGATCAACTTCCACCAAATTGAAGCCACCAACAAGCTCTACCTTCGGCCACAAGGGCTTTGAACTTGGTCGCCCAGTTTCATCGAAAATCGTGTCCAAACACGACACGTTCAACCCTCGATTTCTCCCTCCACGTTGCTCGAAACTCGATCATGACCGTTAGATATATAGAGGAGAATGTGATCAACGTTTTGCTAGTTGGAGGATTCGCGAAATTGTTCGTAGATTGGAAGAAATTTGGAGGGGAAGGAAGATGCATTTCGGCCATCGGTTTTATGGAGGTGGCGGCTCCTGTTAAAACCCTAGGGTTTAATTTATTTTGCAAAAGTGAACATGTGGAGGGCTTTTATAGAAAATTCTCAAACACTATTCATTCTGGATTTTCCGAACTCCAAACGAAGCGTGCCGATTGGCGTTCCTAAGGTTCACCCCGTGTTTCGAACACAATGGAACGTGTTTCGGGAGCCAATTCGACCATCTTTGCGAGTTATGGCAATAAACGTTCGATTTAAAATTAAATCGGTAAATCAAATTTCTAGGCGTTTTAGCTTGCGCCGGACAAACGGTAATTCCGATTGACATGACATTTGAAAGCTCACAATAATATGACATTACGGATCCGATGAAACTAGTTTCGTCAAAATCTGAGACTGTTTGAAAAATGGCTATTTTAACTCGCCAAATTAATATTAAAACAATTTCGATGCGTTTCGAGCTGCCACGGTCAAACGTAAACTCTGATTGCTACGAAAATTGAAATCCGATAATAACAAACTATTACGGACCCAATGGAACTAGTTTCGTCTAATTCTGAGACTGTTCGAAAATTGACTAATTTCACTAGTCGACTTAAATATTAAAATATTCAATTTTCACAAATTAACTTCTAATTCGATTTTAAAAGTTCTAAAACATCGTTATAACTTCAACATGATAAAATAAAATTTTACAAATCATTTTCAATCATGTTTAACCCAATTTTCAATTTTTTCAGCAATTTAACATATTAAATTATCGATTTAATTATCCAATTAAATCCAATTATTCAAAATAAAATTCATTCGACTTTTAAATTTCACTTATTAATATCTAGAATTAATTAAATATACAAATTTTAATTAATAAATATTCTGGTTCATTACGATATATTACCTATTTATTTGGTCTATTAAATTTAATTGGATATAAATGCCAATTAATTCCTTTAATTAGTGCAATTAATGTATGTTTAATTGATAATGGTAAAAAGGTTGATTATATACCATGTAACCAGCGTAAATTTTTATCATAGTATGACCTTTGATTTGAATAAAAGGATGGAAATCAGTTTACTCAAATTTATTGGAATTGGAAATTTTAATAAGTGAATTTATTACAATCAATGAAATAAAAGGTTACGTAAATTAATGGTAAGATGAAATGGTAAAATATTGATGTGATGGAAGATATAACAATGTTGACTATGCATATAAGGTAATAATTGATTTCATAAGAGAATGAAACCAAGGTAAATTAATTAATTGAGACTTTAATTATAATTAATGTGTGAAATTGACTAAAGTTCAATAAAATGGAAATATATTAGTTAATGCAAATAAAGGATGGAAATTGGGGTATATTAACGTAATGAAATGTAGAAAAAATGTAAACTATTTTATTAGATCATAAGTTTGGACCATAAATAAAATTCTAAAAAACAACAAAACTACAATGAAGCGATGAACTGGAAGGTTCTAACGCGTATTAGAATATAATTTAATAACAGGAATTGGAATACTAAATGTCAGTTTTAATGACGAGTTAAATGAATATTGATTGATAGAGAAAAAGACTTATTTAGTATGTAATTTAATGCTTGTTGGAAACTGTAATTTTATAAACATGTTTGCTTGACTATAAATAAGGATTAAAATGTTCACGTATTTATTTAATTGATTTCATCAATTAGGGTCTGTTTTGAAGTGGAAGATTAAAATTAATTGGAAATAAATTTATTAAAATGTTTCAATTGAAAAAGGAAAAGAAACAAAGTGCAATTAGTAAAATTAATGTAAGAATGTTTTCATTATGAATGTACATTATTTGGAAATATAAGAATGGATTTAATATTGTATAAGTTGATCATTTTAGAATATAAGAATGTTTACATTTATGAATTGCAAGTAACGAATAAGCATTTTAAGGAAAATAAAAGAATGTCGAGAAATAAAGTGAACGTTTCCATTCTGAATATAAATATAACGTTGTAAAAAGAGAAAATTGAATTTTTAAAACAACATTTTACGGTAGTTAAATAGCAGGCATAGGTTGCACGGAAGTGATTTTATTACTAACCTTGAAATTTAAAATAAATTAAATAATTGAGTTCATAATTACGTGTCGAGAAAAATGTTATTTTTAAATTTGAATTTTTAAATCATGGTTCATATTTTATTTATGTATCCGCTGTTCCCGTTATGTAAATTGGTCTTTTTAAATTTAGTTATGTTGTGGTAATTAAATCTTTAATGAATGTCAAATTTGGTATGTTTGGGGTTAAAAAACAAATTAATTGGGCGAACAAATGTTTTGAAATTTGAATTCTAAAAGTTTGTTTATAGAGTAGAGTTGGTCCATTCATTCCCTTTCTAATTAATAATTGTCACACTTTTTTTTCATTGTTTCCTCATTTGTTCCATTGCTCATTTCCAATTACATGGTCTAAAGCCTTTTCATTTCATGAACGTTGCATACTTTTCATATTTTTAATTCTTTCTTTCACCTCTTTTAATATCTACCATTTTTATTGGGTTGTTCATATTTTTACTTTATTTCAATTCCTACTTTGTTTATACTTAGCTTTATTAGCTTTTCACTAGTTTCATTCCTCAATCTTGTAGCTTCATTTCATTTTTTTTAGTTTCATCTTCTATAGCTTCATTTTTTGTCACTCTTCACCTTCCTCCTTCCATTTTTCATGTTTCTTCTTCAAATCTCCTTTCTCTCCTTTTTTTTCCAAAGCTTTTTTTTCCTCTTTCTTCTTCTTAATTCTTCAAGTCTTCTTCTTTTTCAAAGTTTCCTTTTTTTGTCCTTCTTCTTCTTTAAATTTTTTTCTCTTTTAAACCTTCTCTTCTTTACATGTCTTTTTCTTCAAATCCATATTTATATAATCTTCTCCTCAAAACTTTCTATAAAAAAAATTTATTAAGATAGCAAGGAAACAAAACAAATTGAGAGAGTAGTTGCAGATCCAATTCTGGCTAAGCAAAAAGGTATGCAATACAAAAAATTCCATTGCAAGTTAAATAAAATATATGATGTGATATATAATATTTTTTTTCTTTTTTTGAAATTTCAATCACCATTAATGCGTATAACTTTCTCCTACGAACTCACTTTCACACGCGGTTTTCTCCGCTAGGTTCGTATTGGAATTCCAGACATTTAGACGCTGGTTTGAACGAATTCTAAGAGCGTCGAATTTTTGGTTTTAAATCGGATTTAAATTCGACTTAGATCCCAAAGATGAGTGTTTTAACCCACTCACAATTTATAAAATTTCTTATGTTTGTTAAATTGATTTTAGATATGAGTAGAAGTTTATTTATTACTGTTTGGCATGTTTTATTCATTATCTCTGTTAAATCACATTTATTTAATTTGAATGTTAATTAATTTTATAATTGCATATAAATTTGACAGTTAAAATTTATTTACTTGCATAAAACTGCTAGTTAAACAGTTATAAAATTTATTTTGAATATAAACTATTAGTCAATAACTGTCATTTATTTCCTGTTATATTGCATATTCTATATATTGATGTTTGTTTAAATTGACAATGATTGAAATAAATTTATGATGATTGAAATAAATTGGTTGATGATTAATATTGGGTGAATGGATGATGTGTTCTATCTTATATAAACTGCAAGTTATCATGCATTTTCATTTCATTCGGGATTGCGGTTTGAAATGATATACAACCGTATTGTTATTTTTAAATTGCGGATTGAAATGATAAATATCCGTATCACTTGACCATAGGATAGAAAATTACATACAGGCACCGCGGTATATATATAAAATTATTTTTGAAATTATTTTTTGGTTTGGATATGATACGGTTAAATAAATATTAAATTTGGACATGATATAAATATATTTTATATATACGTACATAGTTAAATTGTTGAATTTAAGCTATGCATAAATCTGTTAAATAAAAATGAATAAGTTGAAAAATGACATTTGATAATTTATGTTATACGTTTAAGTACATGTTTAAGATCTTGTATATATATAGAGTTAAATGTTTTAAATCAATAAAGATTGAAAAATAAATTTGAAATTTAATATAAATTGAGCTTATTTGAAAATTTAACTCCATAAGTTGATGTTAACTTGTTAAAATTAGAAATTTTAATGGTATGATATTTATAAGGGGATTTAAGAAATAATTTTAGTATAAATAAATAGAAGGAAAGTTTTAGTGTAAATAAATTTAGTTTATTTTAAATGGTTATGGATTTATCATGTAACCCTTTCAAACTAAATAATAGGAAAATGAATTGTTGATTAGAAATTCCCAACCTTAGTTTTGAAATTCATTAAATACCCAAAGTTTGAAAATATTGAAATCGAAGTGTTTTATTCAAACTGAAAGTGAACCTAAAACTTATGGGTTTAGGCTGAATTTAAAGTGAATAAAATTGTGAAGGTATGGAAATTATTAACTTTTAAAGAAATTTTAAATTCAACTGTTTTATTTTATATACTGTTGAATATCCAAACCATTTAAGTTTTGAAAGTTATGGATTTAGAATTATGGATTTCGAAGTATTATGTTGAAAGTTAAAATTCAAATGTTTGGTTTCGTGGTATTATAAATTTTAAAACTGGCATGATTTTGGGAAAGGAATATATTTGAAATAAAATGATATCATATTTATTTGGGTTTTAAAAGGGAAATGATATCGTATTTATGGGTTTTAAAATGGATAATTATATTCTGGTTTTGAAAGTATAATTATATTTTAAAATGACCGCGGTGTTATAATAACGTTTGGTTGTTGAAGAGACCGGGATCGGAAGTTGTCATACTCTCTGCCAACCCCGAAAACCACTTTAACAACCGTGTACGCGGTGGAGATTCCAGAATGAAGTAGGTTGGTGGTGATGTTTCCTATAAGGTAAATACGTGGACCCAACTCCCATGAGTTGGTATAAGGTGGCTAAAATAGGAGCGATTGACGGGATAATAAGGTAGCACCTTTGATCGGACACATCCCTTCGATATTATACTTTGACTCTTGGATGGATTCGGTGGCCACTTTTGATTTTATTTGGGGTGTGGGTCGAGGTGGGCGGTAGCTGCGCGCTACGCGTTACCACCGACCCGGAAGCGTAATTGGTATATCTACCCTGGCATTGCCTAGTTGTGCCGTGTCACCTACCCTATCGCGCCTTGTACGAGTTTCTATTTGTGTCGTACCTATGGAGTGTCTTCTCGTAGTCTCCCGATCAGGAGATATGCAGGCACTGTATAGACTATTGGCATTATTTGTGTTAAGGGCTATATGGGTAACCCCTTAACGCTATTAAAAAGTAAGTTTATTTTACAATTAGACACTATTATAATAGCGAAATATACTATATAGTAAATAGTTTAACGGATCCTTAGGAGATGTAAATCCCGAGCATCTCTTGAGTTACTGCACTCATATCTATTTCTGTTAATTTAACTCACATAAGATCTTTTAGTTCTGACTCGAGTGTTTTTGTCTTTTCAAATTCGCTCGGGTCAGTCCAAGCGTTTCAGGATTTGAAGATTTTATTCTGGAGGATGAAGACGAAGATTTGTAGTACTATTATCTACTATATTATTCCACTACACCATTTAATTCTGCTGCATTTATTATTATTCTCTGGTATGTGTATTCTGATATGTATTGTATAAAAATAATCATAGGTTTTGTAAAACAGCTTCATGAACTGTATATTTGATTATTATATTTTATCCTTCCGCTATGAGATTCTATTTTTGTTTACTTCTTTCTTGTTTTTCTTATCTACCCCATAACAATCCGCCCTTCCGTATGGTTTGAATTGGCACGTGAGTCTGTTTAAATCACGCGAAAAGGCGGGATGTTACAAGGAGTGTCCGATAAAGGGCGCTAACCCCCTTGACCCGAGAATCGCTCTCGTTTTAGCCACCTTATGCCAACTCACGGGAGTTGGGTCCAAGTATATACCTCAATAGAACGTCACCATCATCCAACTTCATTCTGGAATCTCCACCGCGTTCCCGGTTGTCAAAGTGGCTTTCGGTATCGACAGAGAGTATGCCCATATCCGATCCCGGTCTCTTTGCCAACCAATCGTTATTATTATTGCCCGTGGTTATACATTACAAAATTGTTTATTTTTAAATCCCAATACTTCGTTTAACTTTCAAAAGTGAAGTTATTAAAGTTTCAAATCAATATTCAAAATCTCATTTCGGCCAACGATAACACTTAACAAGTGCTACTGTAGCCCTTTTATTTATTCGGGTTTAGTTTAAGTTCCGCAACCACAGCACTTACCAAGCACTGCAATAGCTTTTATTTAATTTCATCCTTAAGTTCATTTGCATCAACTACGACACTTACAAAGTGTGGTAATATCCTTTACAATAGAATTTAAGTAAATAAAATTCCAGATATAAATTTATAAATAATTAAACTTTGATTTAACTCATTTAACTTACAAAACTATATTTCCACTTTTAACATTAGTCATTTAAATTTCAAATATATGATTTATATGAGGTAAATTTCATAATTGCACATCAACTTCTTATGTTCACTTATTAAAGTCAAATCAATATTTTCTATCCTTCGCATTTAAAATTTACATAGTAAATAAGTTTAGTTATTATTCCAAAATATAACTATTTCCAAATTTTTCTTAACTTGCCCATTTCTTAAACTAGACTCTCTTTTCCTAAGTTAAGATAAATTCCAATTTTTATTATTGGTACTTACTTTATTAACCGTTTAATTTATAGGAAAATTACATACCACCTTATTTATCATTTAATTTCAGTTTTATCAAATATACTTCATTTCGTTCCTTTACAAAAATTGCGTTCCAAAATGAATTTATATTCAAATTCCGAATCAATCCTTTATATATATATATATATATATATATATATATATATATATATATATATATATATATTTAGTCGTATAAAATCACTAAAAATCATTTTTCCAATTCAAATCAACAATGGTATAATATACAAATTTAAAATACTTAAATTTTTTCACAAAACTATACATATATAACCACGGGTCTGTATAATGTTTCTACCTAGGTCAAGTGGTACGGATAATATATCATTTCAATCCGTAATTTAAAAAGAATATCCGAGTTCTATAATTTCAAACCCACAATCCCAAGTTAAATAAAAAACTAAATAAATAAATATATAAACATCGTTCAGGCCTATCATTTCAGCCCGAAACGATTTCTATTCAATAGGGAACTTGCAGTGTGATTAAACAGTAAATAAATAATTAGTATAATTGCATAAATAAAATAGTAGATAATACGACTGATGATGTGTCAATTAAAAAAAGTGGTTTTACCATCATAAATTTTTATCACAAGCAGATAAAATTTAAATATAATTATTTACAATTACACTTGTTGTTAAATTTACAGACATATAAGTGCGTTTGTCAGGTGAGAATAATCACCTTTTCGCTGTTGAAGATTCAAATCAAACAACGTATCTATCTCGAAAGGAAAAAACAGAGGCACGATTAATTTCCAGCAGATGTGACACCTCGATTTCGAACTTGAAAAATAAACGAATAATAAATTACGCAATTATGAACGATCAAAGAAAAATAAAATAACAACCGAAACAAGATTTAAATTAAAATATTTTTGGCACCCGCAGCTCGACCACTCCATCACTCAATCTGCTCAACACCTCCAATTCTCGTCCCTTCCCAATTTGTTATTTAAATGCTTGGGAAAAACTTTTTTATAAAAAAATATGCTTTGTAAAAAAAATAGGCTGAGTCAAAAAAAGGTGGTTACAAAGGTTATTAGATTCACGGATTTTTAAAAATACTTTGAAAAATGAATGCATGCAAGACATGGTCGTGGGCTTTGTTTCACAAACAAACTGATGTATCAAAAAAATAAGGTCTGGCCGAGTACACTATTTTGTTTGCTTAAATTCCTAAAGTGACACACGCATAAAATTTTGTGGCCAAAAATGCTACAGGCACATATATCTTTACTTCTCCAGAGATGCAAATGGAAAAAAAACTTGTATCGTTTGTTAACATCTTCAAAATGGCTCACGCATGAATTCACTTGGCCACCACTTCAGGGACGCATGCAATATTTTCAACAGCATGCAAAAGAAAGCTACTAGGCCTGACTTCCTATATCACTTAACATGCATGGCAAAAATCAGGGGAGAAAAGGAGACACGGAAATTTTCTATAGGCTCATATGTTTTTTTTTTTAAAGTGACGCATGAATTTCTCTACAGAATGCAAAAGAAAACTAAGCTTGACTTCATGCACGGCAAATATAGATCAGGGGAAGGAGTCAGGGACGACAACAACATGGAGTGAGAAGCGGGGTAGCCGAGCAAGGTGGAGAAAATAAAAGAAAAACTGAAGAAGAAAAAGAAAAATATAAGGAAGGAGATGAGTGTGCATACCTGTTTTCAAAGCTCCACACGCAGAAGGAAATTTGGATGAGAATTAGACATTGCGTGGGATATATATAGTATAGTTGGATCAGAGAGGTAGCATGATTTAAGGAGGAAAATAAAACGGCAAGTGATCAATTCTTGCTTTGAAACTGAAAGGAAATAAATAAAACAAAACGAACGTGTTTAGGAATAAACTAGCGTTGATTTTGTTAAATGAGCAGTTATGCAAGAAAATAAAAATATTGATTTTTAGAAAGGGCATGAGTTAATTGAGCACTGATTTCTCTTGCATACATGTCTACTGATTTTTTTAACCAAATTTGAACGTTCCTCCAATCTAAAGCTCGCGTTTATTTAGGAACAAATGGCAAAAAATTAAAACGAGAACGGTTATAAATTTTGTGAATAACAATCCTATTAAATCAGGATGGTTCAAAGGAAAATGAATATATTCACAATGCGTACAACAGATGCAAATAAATGTTTGTCCAGAAATGAAAATAAGGATTTAAATTTTATACGTTATTTATTTCATCAAATAACGCGCCTTTTTAAACGCGTAATTAAACAGTTTATTTACACATAAATTTTGAAATTTATTACTTTAATAAAATATGGTACGTTTACATTGGATTTTTTATTCATTTACCAATTTTAAAAATCTTTACAAAAGTGTATATAAGTAACAATATAAATTATTTGACTTTTAAAAGTATATAATCCATTTTTTTTAGAACAATAGTGCAATAATACGTTGTTATGGGTATATTCAAATTAAATTAAAAGGTTTTAAAATTAGGAATCTAAAGATTTATAACTTCAATAAATGTTAAATTTTAACCAAAATAAAATTTTAAAGTTTTCACATCATTAAAAATCTTGGGTGATTATTTATAATTAAATTTAGAAATTCAATATTCCTAAAATAAAATCCCAGAGTTATAAATAAAGAATAAAATATTGCTAAAATTTTTTGGGGCTGTTACAAACGTCTTTCATCTTATTCCATTGTTGAACTATAGTTGCATCGCATAGCCATTAAGCGATTTGTGAATCAATTGGCTCGGAGGAAGAAGAAGCATGCCTTGATCTCTTTGTTTGTCGAGGTGCCATTTGAATTTATAAAGAGAATTGAAGAAATTTTTGAAAATTTTAGGAACTAGGGTTTTAGAATTCTGGAGATTTGAGGTAAAAGTAAAAAGTAAAAGAAGAAGTGAGGTTTTAGGGGCATAAAGTAGGGCAAAAAGGTGGAAAGGACGTTCCAGGTGTGAATTCAGTCGACTGAAATTTATGGTCAGTCGACTGAACCACTTTCCCGAGAGCTCTGCAGTCGTTTTAGTCAACTAGTGTAGTCGAATAAAATTAGTTGTATACTCTCTATTTGGTCATTAAGTCGACTGGTCGTATTTGATCAGTCGACTGAATATTGTGAACAAGTTTCTCGAGAGTTATGCTGCAAATTCAGTTGACTGGTCTAGTCGACTAAAATAGGAATTTTTCTCTCTGTTTACTTATTCAATCGACTAGTTGCATTCGATCAGTCGACTGAATAATGTATAAGAACATGTACTATGCAGATTCAGTAGACTGACCTGAATTTCTAGTCGACTAATTTTCTCTTTGGCATATTTAGTTAATTTTTGAGAACCAACAGATAATATTTATTATATATTAATACAATGCATAATAAATATGGAGTAAAGTAATTAAAAAAGACAACAAAAACATATTTATTTTGAAGATGAGGTTGATGGAGAGTTGGATTTTGTTAGTTCATCTTTAGTCTTCTCAACATATGGTCGCAGAGGCGACCAACGGTTTTCATGCTCCCAAGAGTTTGGAGAGACAGGTGGAGCTTATGGCGACCTGTCCCAGGGATTTTGAGTTGACAATGGTGTAGGTTGATGAACCGAAGAGGAAGATGAACCGTAGAACTTCCATCCAATTTGTTCAAGAAAACTCTGGCGTCTAGAGTTCATTTTCTGTTCATAATACATTTCACGCTGAAGCGTTATCGATTACCTCTGGTAATGATGAAGATCATCAATTTTTTGCTTAGTTTGAGGAGAACTAAAGAACAGGAACCGTCTAGCTTTCTTTTTCTCAGGTGTATAACCCGTTCTATAGCTTGATGGTCTTGTAGGTTCATGGGTAGGAGTAGGTGTAGGTGGGTTTGTTGAAGCTGATGATGGAGTCTCAAAGTTGATAGAAGAGTAGGGTGATCCATCTGATGAATTGTGTGATGAAGGCATTTTGAATTTAGAATATTATGTAGAGAAAGAAACAAATATGTTTGAAAAAATAATTTTCTTTTTGATGGAGATATGAGAACAGAGAGCTGGAATAAATAGGAGTAAAAAGTAGTTAAGAAGTGATGGTTGAACGTGCAGTTTGAAAAAAAAATAGAGGAAGAGAGTGAACCAAACAGAATTTTTGGCTGAAATTTATTCTTTAAAATTTAGAAATATAAAGAAACATATATATATAGTATAGATGTAAAGAAATGAATAACCAGGTGGTAAAGATATAGACTTATCAAACCTTAGGTGTAGAGTTCGAGTACCAAAAAAGAATTAATTCGTAATTTTTTTATAATTCTGATAAAGAAATTATACCTAGTTCTCTCCTTATTTTTATAAAACAATTTTCATTTAGAGGTTTAGTGAAGATGTCAGCTAATTGATTTTCAGAATTTACAAATTGTAAATTTATTATATCCTTTTCAATATTATCACGAAGAAAATGATGACTTAGTTCGTGAATGATTGACAGGATTTTTAGATAAATTTATTGCACTAGTGTTATCACAATATATTATAGATTTATTTAATCTTATATCAAAATATCGTAATGTTTGTTGCATGTAGATTACTTGAGCACATGCTAAAGCTGCAGGTATATACTCTGCTTCACATGTCGATAGTGAAACGCAATTTTGTTTCTTACTAAACCAAGATACTAAGGATCGTCTAATGAAATGACAAGTTCCACTTGTACTCTTTCTATCTGTTCGACTTCCTCCAAAATCAGCATCACTATATGGTACTAATTCAAAAGGACATTCTTTTGGATAAAATAATCCTCAATCTTTGGTTTTATTAAGATAACGAATTATACGTTTAACTGCTCGTATATGTGATTCTTTAGGATTTGCTTGAAATCGAGCACATAAGTAAACACTCATTATAATATCAGGTCAACTAGCAGTTAAGTAAAGTAGTGATCCAATTATACTACGCTATAGTTTTTGGTAAACACTCTTACCATTTTCATCTTTTTCAAGATGTATAGTTGTACTCATAGGAGTTGGTTTGACAGACGTGTTTTCCATACCGAATCGTTTAATTAGATTATTACAATACTTTTCTTGATTAATAAAAATTCCATTTTGCATTTATTTGATTTGTAACCCGAGAAAATATGATAATTCTCCCATATGTGACATTTCAAATTCATTTGTCATGATAGACGAAAATTCCTGACGTAATTTTTCATTTGTTGAACCAAAAATAATATCATCAACATACATTTGAATAATTAAAATATCTTTTTTAGTTTTCTTAATAAATAAAGTTTGATCGACCTTTCCAATCTCAAAACCCGATTCCAATAAATAGCATTTTAGTCGATCATACCAAGCATGAGGTACTTGTTTTAAACCATATAAAGCTTTCTTAAGTTTATAAACGTGATCTGGAAATTTTTCATGAGTAAATAGAGGAGGTTGTTCAACATACACATTTTCTTTTATGAAACCATTTAACAAAGCACTTTTAACATCCATTTGATATAATTTAAAGTTATGAAAACATGAAAAAGCCAGTAGAACACGTATAGCTTCTAGTCTTGCAACTGGTGCAAACGTTTCTTCATAGTTTATTCCCTCTTCTTGATTATAACCTTGTGCTACTAATCTAGCTTTATTTCTAGTAATGTTAATTTGCTTATCAACTTTGTTTTTGAAAACCCATTTTGTACCAATGACCGATTGATCACTTGGTCTAGAAACTAATTCCCAACCTTCGTTTCTTTCAAGTTGTTTTGGCTCTTCTTGCATAGCTATAATCCAATAATCATCAGTTGAGGCTTCCTTAATATTTTTAGGTTCCATATTAGAGAGAAAAGCTATATGCCCCATTTGATTTAATTGATGTCTTGTTCTTACATTAGAATTTACTTCTCCAATTATATTTTGAATAGGGTGATTTCTAAGCATTCTTGGAGGAGATCTTACTATATTATTATTATTATTAATAGTATTTGTATTTCTTAAAGAAATTTCAGAATTATTATTTTAAAGAATAATATCATCATCATCTGATTTATTTGTCAAATTTATATTTGTATTATTTTCCAAATTTGTAAATTTAGAAGAAATTTTGATATTTTTGTCGAATGAAACATGAAAGGTTTCTTCGATTGTTTTAGTTCTAGTATTATATACTCGATAAGCTTTGCTTCTTTCCGAATATCCTATGAATATACCTTCATCGGATTTTGGATAAAATTTGCCAAGCGGATCTTTAGTGTTAAGTATAAAACATTTTGAACCAAAAACTTTATAATATGAAATATTTGGTTTTCTACCATTTAAAAGTTCATAAGGAGTATGTTTTGTTAATGGTCGAATAGAAACATGATTCAAAACATAGCAAGCAGTTGCAACAGCTTCTGCCCAAAAATGCTTAGGTAAAGTGCTTCCATTTAATAAAATTCGTGCACACTCTTGTAATGTCCTATTTTCCTTTCTACAACTCCATTTTGTTGTGGTGTTCTAGGAAAAGAAAAATTATGATTAATTCCTTTCTTGTAACAAAAATGTTCGAAAGCTTCATTTTCAAATTCACCTCCATGATCACTTCTAATATTTTTAACCTTAAAATTCTTTATATTTTGAATTCTTTCTACAAAAATTTTAAAATTTTCAAAAGTATCACTTTTATGTTTCATAAAAATAGTCCATGTAAATCTTGAAAAATCATCTACAATAACAAACACATATCTATTATGATTAATAGATTGAACTTGAGTAGGGCCGAAAAGGTCTGTATGTAATAGTTCAAGTGGTTGTGTTGTAGATATGATTTTCTATAGATTTAAAGGAAGATTTTGTTAATTTTCCTAACTGACATGCATCACAGATATTATCAATTTTAAATTTTATATCAGCTAATCCTTTAACAAGTTTATTTTAGCTAATTTATTAATAGTGTTAGTGTTTAAGTGACAAAATCTTTTGTGACATAGCCAAGAATCATTTTCTTTAGCTACTAAACACATAGTTGTGTTATAATTTATATTCATATTTAAAGTATAGATATTTTTATCTCTTATACCTTCAAAAATCAAATTTTGGTTTTTATCAAAAATATTGCATTTATTTTCTGAAAAAGATATATTAAAACCTTTATCACATAACTGACTTATACTTAATAAATTATGTTTTAAGTTTTTAACCAATAGAACATCAGTAATGAGAGGTGTGTTAGAAATACCGTTATTGCTCGCATCGCCTTTGCCGATGACATAACCTTTTAAATTATCTCCAAAGGTGACTGATCTCCATTTGAGTAGACTTTGTTTGTTAACATGTCTTTGTCACCAGTCATGTGTTTTGAACAACCACTGTCTAGAATCCATTTTCCTCTCTTTTTAAGTGGTACCTACAAAAAAAAATCAAAATGGTACCCACTTTTCTTTTTAGGGTCCTAAGAGTTAGGTCTTAGGAAACAAACCCAAGAAGGTTCAGAATTCCCTTTAAAAAAATAATTCTTATTTTTATCAACAGTTTCCATAAATGTTTTGATATGTTTATTCCTAATAAAGTTATTATTTGTTTGAGGAATCCATAATTTAATAGTTTTAACATTTTTAGAAACTGTTTTCTTTAAATCTTGTTTAATTTCGTTTTTAAACTTATTTTTAAACTTTTTAGATTTCTTTGGTTTTACAATTTTCTTATACCCTAATCCCATTTTATTTGAAGTTTACTGAGAATTTTCTATTAATTTGGAAAGATTTTCTCGTCCTTTATTAAATTTTAAAACCTTGTTGTTAATATCTTCTAGCTTAGTTTTAAGACTAGATTTTTCTAATTCTAAAACTTTAGTGTTAGATTTTAAATTATTTACTTCAACTGGTAAAATATCATTTTTATTTTTCTGAATTTCTAATTCCTGAGTTATTATGGAGAGTTGAGAGGCTAAATTAGAATTAGATTCTTGAGATTTTTCAAGTTCTTCTTCGAGAATTTTCTTTTCATCTCTAAGCATACTAATTTCTAATTCAGATCTATTCAGTTTTCCTTGTAACTCCTTATTATGTTTCTTAGTCTTTTTTGCAAAATCTACTAGTTTAGAATTAAGTTCAACTAAATCTTCAATACTTAGTTCACCTACATCATCATTTGTAGCCATGAAGCATACATTTGCTTGCTCTGTGTCACTGTCACTGTCGCTTTCTGATGATGAAGAATCTGAATCATCCCATGTTACAGAAAATGCTTTCTTCTTGAATTTGTTCTTTTTGAATTTGTTTTTCTGGACAATCTTTCTTCATATGACCCTTCTTATGACATTCATAACATTCCATGACAGATGATGATGGTTTATTGCTATTATTGTTGCTAGAATTATTTTTGTAGCTCTTGCCCTTGTTATTCTTTTTGAATTCCAAAAACTTTTTGAAATTCTTAGAAATAAATGCCATATCCTCTTCATCTGAGTCAGAGTCATCTTGTTCTGCTTGAAACGCTAGATTCTTCTTGTCTTATGCTTGAACTTTCTTTGCCTGCAAATTCACTTCATATGACATTAAATTTCCTATTAACTCTTCTGGTTTCATAGTTGAAAGATCATTTGCTTCTTCAATAGCTAGGACCTTTCTTTCCCATTCATTCGTTAAAGAGTTTAGGATTTTTGATACTATATCAAAATCAAAAAAAAATTCTCCTAATCCTAATAGTGAATGATAGATATCTTGAAATCTAGAATACATATCATTGATGGATTCACCTTGTTTCATTCTAAAGTTTTGAAACTAATTTTTGAGCATGGAGATTTTTCTTTGTTAGACATTGTTAGTTCCTTCATGAGTGATTTTAAGCGTTCTCCATATTTCATAAGCAGTTTGACACATGCTAACAGATTAAACTCATTTCTATCCGGTGCACAAAATAACATGTTTATAGCTTTAGCATTGGCAGTAGTATCTAATTTTTGCTTGTTTGACCAAGTGGAATATTCTCCAGTAGGAAGAGTGTATTCATTCTGTGTGATATTCCATGATTCAAAACAATTGGATTGCATATAGATTCGCATATGAGTAGACCAATAATTATAGTTCAAACCATTAAAGAATGGAGGTCGTGCAGTGGATTGACCTTCAATAAAACTAGTATTAGTGTTGTTGTTAACATATTAGCAAGATATCAGATAACTTTATAACGGTTATAAGATGCCTTGCTCCGATACCAAATGAAAGTGACTACTGTGTTGCTAGTTATCACTTAGGATCGTGTAATATGGAATGTATTATAATCTAAATGCGGAAATATATAATAATAGTAAAGTAAATAAGAATAAGCACACCAGGAGTCTTTATACTGGTTCGAACTTCCCGTTCTACGTCCAGTCCCAGACTTCCCTCTGGAATTTCTCACAATAACCCCTCTCTTAACCCGGAGGAATAGGTACACAATACCTGAGCAACCGATCAGGATTTTTCCGCCTCTAACAACCGAAAGAGGACTTTACCCGCCTGAACAACCGAGCAGGACTTCAACGGTTTCACAAAAATTGCTTTGACACTTTGTGTTCTTGATAACACTGAATTTTCTTTGATAGTACAACCTTCCTATAATCTATCCTCAAGTATATATGTGTGTATAAAGATTTAGAAAGTAAAATATTGCTTTGAATCGAAGAATAAGTTAATTGTTTCAGAGATTCAAGCAATATATGAAAGTTGTGGTTGCTTTTTAGAATACAGAGATAGTAGAAAGTAAGATCAGTAATCAGTAAATTGGTTATTTGTGAAGTGGATTTTGTGTGTTTATATAATAGTTAAAAAGATGCAACCATTCATCAAGAGTACTGATCAACAGAAGCATCCATACCTCTTCATATTATAACGTGACTCTTGGCGAAAAGAAGTGTCCATTCATAAAAAATAGTTGTTGAAAGAATTCAGTCGACTGACCCAAAATGATCAGTCAACTAAATATTCATAGTTGTTTAAAAACCAGAGCGTTTCTGTGCACCTATACAGGTTCAGTCGACTGGAAATATACGGCCAGTCGACTGACCTGACAGTCAAAGCACACTTCTCACATTTTATAGAATTTTAAAGTTTTTAAACCAACTTAACAACTTGAGGATAGATTTTAATATTTCTATGACTAAAAACCTTCAATAGATCAACATGCTATACGTAGTTTTGTAGCCTTGTCTCCTTTGTAGTTTTGAACAACATATTTCCTTTTCTTTTTGTTGCTTATCCATATAGTGTAATATATTGCTTTGTCATGAATCAAAATATGTGATTCAACAAAAATAGTGGATTTTATTTTTGGAAATGAGAAGGATTAGGAAATCGACAATGAGTCGATATGTTGTGAAACGGAAAGGAAGCTATAAAGTAAATTGGTTATTGAAATTTTAAAAGTATATTTTTAATTTTAAGAAGTGAAATTGTTTTAAAAGGAAATTTTTTTTTTAAAACTACGGGATTTTAAACCAGTTGAGTTTGAAATACTTGTAAGTTGATTTTTAAATATGAACTATTTATTTTCAGTAAATTCTAACTTTTGAAATCAGCTTTAAAAATTTATTTATTTAACTAAAAATGAGTTACTGATGTTTGTAAAAGTTTTTTTGATATTTTAAATGATTATTCGAACATGTTTTAAAACTAAATTATTTTTCTTTAAGTTACTTATTATATATGTTAGAGTTTGAGGCGATTGAAAATTTTATTTATTTAATTCTCTCGAGATTCGAAAAGGGGTTTATAAATAATATGTTTTGAGGAGAGGAAATTCATTTAAGATTTCGCAGATTTTTGGAATAAGTTACGGGATAATTTTCTGAAATGTCAATATTAAAATGATTTGGAAAATAAGACTGGAAATATTTTCCTAAGTATAGAGAATAGAAATTCGAAAATATTTCTAAGTGTTGAGATGTTGGAAATATCCTGTTACGGATTTAAGTATTTGAAAAAAAATTGATTCAAATGTTGAGAGGAATTGATATATCTTTTGAAGCTATTTTGGAAGTACATATTTTTGAAATTTTTATATTAAGGCCAGATGATTGGCTATGAATTTTTAATTTGATAGTTAAATAATCGAGTATCAATATTGGCCAACTCCGTTAATCGTTTCGATGAGACCAGGATCGGATTTAATTATCCGAAAACCACTTCGATCCGGTTTGAACGTAACGAATGAATATAGTGAAGATGATGAAGAGGTGATTCGGTTTTTCTAGGTCCAGACAACTTGTTTGGACGAATGCTATTAGAACATCGTCATTGGAGGACAATGAGCATTCTAAGTGAATGTGTTTTGTAAAAGGTAACGCTTAGCCTTGAGCCTCATCAATCGGGGAGTGACTAAAAAGTGGGAGATGCAGTAAGGATAAGTAGGTAGAACCCAAGTAGGGTAAGGTTACCCCTATCTAGAGTTTCTTTTTTGGCTGTGTGGCGGTTGTTGATCCCAGCCGTGGGGTAATCTTATTCAGGCTATCCAGTTTAAGGGGTAGTCCGGTCTTTTTTTGGAGGGGATCCCGGAGTGATCCTTGGTGCATTGTTCTAGAGGTGTACTGTGACGGGCGGTACCCCAGTAGCCAAGTCATTAGATGGAATCCATTTTCCAATAAGCACAATTCGGTTTTGATTGTGCTCAACTATGTCGGAACGTGAGATGTCAGCATTTCAGCTATATTCTGTTTACTTTCTATAGACACTATTATATTATCAGACGGATTTGATAAAAATGTTTTGGTTATCATAAGGTATAAACCTGTCGTGTTTATTTGTGACATGGTATTACGAGATACTTTTGTTTTCAAAGGATTTTTGAAAAGTTAAAAATTCAATTTGAGTTTGTTTATCACATTGGTTTTCCAGACTGAGTCGAGTGTTATTTTATTATAATGCTCGAGTTGGACTGAGTATTACAAATTCAGGATAGGATGCTATGGAGCTCGAGAAACGACCTAGATGTGAAGGCGCACTTTCGTACTTGATTATTATTCCGCTGTTTAAGGACAAGTTATTAAATTGTCTAGATTTAATGTATTGGATGGTTGTACTCTGATAATGGTATGTATATTAACAGTATAGATCTTGTATTAAAATCTGTTATTGTATATTATATTTTGTTCCGTTACGATTGTGAGATTCTGTGTTTTATTGTTTTCTTTTGTTCTACCTTTTTCTTCTTATCCCTTAATGAAGTGGAATTTCCGACACTCAACTGCTCGGCATTTTATATAGTGGACGTATTAATGTCAATTTTCGAGGGTCGAACATCCCGTTCATGACATTTGCTAATAAATAAATCATAATAATGGATTCGATGAGTTTGTGGCAACAAGAGCTTCAAGCCCATACCCCTTTAGACTTTAGCAATCATGATTTGGGTTTCTTAATTTAAGACAGCAGATATGGTTCGATCCTGGGATAGTTGGAGGCGGTGATAGTCAAATTAGGGTGTTTGATTGAGTTCCCCCGAATAACATGCTTCTCCCTGAACAATTTACTCGACCGTCGTAGTACTAGGTGGATTCACGACTGCTTGTTCGGCTTACTAGGTCATAGGTATCGTGATTTCGAAGGGAGGCGCGGTTAGGCTTTGGTGGTGACCTGGGTAATGTGCAAACGTGTTAAAGTTCAAGAAAGCTATCAGATGTTGATTTAGGCTAGAGTTAGTGGAGATATGGGTGGAGGAAGGGCTGACTGGGATGGGTTTGATATGCACATATATGATATTATGTATGAACGAGATTAGGCTTGGGGAAGAAATAAGATTTAATGTTGTGATTAATTAAGTAATTAGAGTATTTAATTGTTTGATTAATTCAAAAATCTTATAAAATCAATTTCTTATTCATACACGGTCGGATTGGAACATAGTCAGTCATGCTACTTTGGTTGTAGCAAGATCGACATTATGGAATTGGATTGTTTGATATTAGAGCTTGCAGAATTTCCAGCTAGAATCGAACGCCTATTCGATTTTGGCCTAAACTGGAACGTTTAGCTGAAAACGAAAACGAAAACCAGTGTAATTTTAACTCACGTTAAACTTTATTATACCATACCAATGATGTTATAAATGTTTATTGATTGAATGGATGTTAGTTAAATTGTTCGATTGCTTATTTGGTTGAAATTCCGTTTGGAAAATGGATGACATGTTAAATTGATGATTATGAACCCATACGGTTACATGTGTATATATATATACATATATATATATAAATATACGTATATGTGATGACCCGGAATTTTGGGCAATATCAATTTAATAATCTGTATTAATAATTAAATTGATTTGATTATTTTCTTTTATAATTGTAATTTAAATTGGCAAGTTTATCCTTTTAAAAGAAAATAAATATTAATTGGTATAATTTTATCTTTTAAAGCTAATAAAATGTTTTCTATTTATAATGTGTGTATATATATATTGTAAATAGAAAAGCTTTGGTTTGAATTTAACAAATAAAATCATGTTTTCAAATTCTAATATATATTTTGGTAATTTGGAAATTATGATTAAATTAAATATAAAACTTTTCAAAGATTATTTAAATAGTTAACCATATGATTTTAAAATACTTAAGGTAAATATTATTGGTTAAAAATATTTTTAAGCTTAAGTTTAAATTTAAATGGGATTAACAAAAGATCTGTTTTATTTTCTTTTTAAATATTACTTGATAAATATGATTTGAAAATATATATATATATATATATATATATATATAAATGTTTGAAATACAATTCACAAACATATAAACATATGATGCATTAATACATTTAGAAATATGAATAATTTGTAAATAATGAGATAATCTCTTTTATAAATTATTTAAAATTGGCAAATTTTCATTTTAAACAATAATAAAAATATGTTATTTTTATATATAGATATAAATAGATTTTAAAGAAATAGAATTGTTATTTTCAAATTGAATGTGTTGTTATATATACGTGTATATATATATAATTTGATTTTTAAATTGGATTTTTAAATTTTAATTTGAGTTTGAATTTGGATTTAATTTTGAAATTCAAAAGATATAAAAATATTTTGGACTTTAAAAAGATGTGTATAAGATTTTATTTTATATATAATTTGTTCTATTATATTTTCTTTAAAGTAATATATATATATATATAAGTGTTTATAAATTAGTAAATTAAGTAAAAGCTTTATTACTAACATCTAAAATAAATAAAATTACTTAAATGACAAGTGTAAATATATAAAAGCTTGTTTAACAAGTGGTAAATGGTAAGTGAATGCAAATGACAAATGTTAAGTGTTTTAACAAGTGTCCTCTTTAATTTTTGATTTTCTTTTATTTTAAATAAATCATATTTAGCCTTTATAAATACATATGCTTCTTACCTTCAATTTCTTTTCTATTTTTTCCTATTCAAAGCAAAGAAAAAACTTAAACCAAATTCTCACAAACAAATCTGCAATTCAAACACTTCTCAAACCAGAAAAATCAAATCATTAGCCTGCAAATCATTTTCAACAAGAAAACTAGCCTGTAACATTTCTTCAATCAAAAATTTATCAATTCAATAACCTGTAATTCATTTTCAAATAAAGAACAAAGCCTGCATTTTCTTCAATTTGAGATATATCAAAGCCTGCAAGCATTTCTGCTACTTGAGATTTATCAAAAACAAACTCAGGAAGAAAAATCAAGCCACGGTTCATCTTTGAGTCATCTCCACTACATGTTTCGGTAACAAGCATTCCGGTTTCAAGCTTTTTTCGAAAAAAGACTCTGTTCATCTCCTTTAAACTAGTGAGTAACAATTTTAAAAGGTTAAGTATTGGTAAATCTGGTTGCATGTGAAAATAGCAAAAATAAAGTATGTTATGTGCATGTGTGTTAGTGAATTTTCTGTTCATATTTGGATGTATGATCTGTGCATGCTTGTTAACACCTATGACATCTCTGTACCCAGTTTCAAGTTCAAGTTTTGATTTAAACTCCATATCTCTTGATCTAATTCTTATTAGGACTTAAGCTATAAACAAAGGTTGTTTGTTTCATCATAGATTAATATTTAAAATTATAATTGAGTTAAAATAAAATTTGAAATGTCTCTGGAAATCAAAAAACGACGCAAGCTTAAGATAAGTGAAAATTTAAACATCCTAATTCATTGATTCATGCATATGATCTGAATCCTTGTCTAAAAACTTGATTTTTAGAAGTGAAATCATAATTTTTAGATTTGATTTGAGTGTGCATCTTGAGGTAGATCAGAATTTGAATTCTTGGTGATTTCTGACGATCTAGATGATCGGGAAAGTCACGGTCCTCTCCGGAGGTAGAGGAATGATCGGGGAGTTTAGGAAAAATGTCAGAAAGGTGTTCTAGAAACTGTGGTGGCGGCTATGGTCGTATTTATTTCTAAACCCTAGTTTGGGAATGGGCAGTTACTTTTGTTCGTACGGTGCCTCTAGTGGATCGATTTCCACCGGACTCCGGGAAATGGAAGCAGGGGTGTTGGCGAAGGAGAGAACGGAAGTTCAGACACTCCGGTGGTCGGAGGAGCGAGCTTGAGGGTTTTTCCAGGTTTGGGTTTGTTCTAGTATTGTGCAGAATGGCTCGATTTTTATTTCGAGTTGTCATTGAAGTTATGATGATCGAAATTTGGTGCAAGAGTGATCACTGACATGTGAGGGGCATCGTGGATGGTCGAAGGTGGCTTCTTTGCTAGTGTATATGCACGGCAGTGACGATATGTCAGAGTTTTGGGTTTTTGGTTCATCTCAAAGGAGGTCTCGTGTATTTGAGAGGGTAAGTCGAGTGAAGACTCGGGTCGATCGAGAGTGTTTTGTTTTCAGTTTTAAACTTTAAAATTTAAGAAAATTTTCGAAAATAAAGAAAAGATGTGATTTTTCTCAGGTAAGTGCTCGAGTATCCATCGGGTTGAACCCAAAGCAGCATATTAAAACAGTTTTTTAAAAGTTTTTAAAAAGCACAAGATTTTGAATTTAAATTAATTTGGTTTAAAACTCTTATAAATCTCTTTTATATAAGATAAGTATTTCTTTAACATTTGTTTATGAGGTTTGTAAATTGATTTAAAGTTAAATTTGTTAATCATTTTTAAATTTTAAATTTGAAATGAAATTTAAAAGTAAGTTAAAGTGTAATGTTTTATTAAACATGTTAATGACAATTTAGTCACTAATAAGGAAAATATTTTATCTTAAAGTAAATTAAGATTTAATGATTTGAGATTAATTAAATTAATAAGGAAATTCAAGTGTAATTAATTAATGATTAAGGATCTATAAATTTAAAATTAGGGGTATAAGTTAATTAATTAGAGGTTAGTTAATTTGTAATTAAAGATCATTAATTAGATAATTAAAGATTACTGATTAATGATTAGAGATTGATTAATTAAGTAATTAAGTTGTAATTAGAAATTAATTAATCAAGTAATTAGAGATTAATTATGTTACAATTAAGCATTAATTAATTAAGTAATTAGAGATGAATTAATTGGTTATTAAAAATTAATTAATTTGTAATTAATAATAGATAATTAAAGCACAATTACTTGGAGAAGTAATTAAAGAATTGTTAATAGGTAATGAAAAATCATTAACTAGGGATTGTGGAATAATGAGTTAATGTGATTAATTTAAGATAATTAATTAGACTAATTAATTAAGGATAATCATTTGTGGAAATGGTTAAGTATAATCTTAATGAAAGTAATTAAAGGGATTAGTTACTCAATGTAATTAATTAAATTAATGTGATTAGTTTAAGTTAATTAATTAGTTTAATTAATTTAAGAGAATCACTTGATGATTTGTTAAGTATAAATTACTTAATGTAATTTATAAAGTGTAATTATTAGTGAAGTAATTAATGGATAATTACTGGATGTAATTAATTGAAGAAAGTAGTTTTGGGTTTAATTACTTTGTGTAATAAATAAGAAGGATAATTACTTAGTGAAAGTAATTAGGGATTAATTACCTAGTGTAATTAATTTAAGAATTAATTAATAAATTTATTTAGAAGTTAATTAAGTAATGTAATTAATTAAGGGTAGTTAATTGCCGAATGTGATTAAACAAGGCTGATTAATGAATAAAGATTAATTATTAAATGTGATTAATTAGAACAATAATTAATTAAAGAAGTAATTAGGGGATCATTAATTAATGTATTACTGAAAGCAATTAAGAGTTGACTAATTAAGGATGATTAATCAATATAAGTGAATAAAGGATAATTAATTTGTGTAATTAATTATGGTTAATTACTTAATGTAATTAAAGAATAATTAATCAAGGATGATTAATTAAGATGGATAATTAAAGAATAATAAATTAATTGGTTTGTAATTAATTAATGGTTAAGTAAGCAGATTTTTTGTGATGGAAGTAATTAATTTAATTTATTTTAAATTAATTAAAGATAGCGTGATTAATAAATCTTTGCTTATGGATGGCTGAATGACATTGAATGCCTTGGATTGTTCGATATCTCTGATATGAGATATGTGCTTATCTGTGATATTGCGTTCTTTGTCTGAAGTGTGATCATATGGATTATCTATTTGTGATGATGTGAATTATCTATTTGTGTGAATATAGATAATGAATCAAATTGTTTTAACTATAAAACAACTTGGACTTAAAAGACGGCGATTTTAATTTCGGTGAGACCAGGATCAAGTTTCCAGGATATCCAAAGACCACATTGATCCAAATTAAACGATTGGTCGTGAATCTCAAGTGAAGATGAAGATTCAGAGTGCAAGGGATACTATCATTAACCCTGAGGGTGATTCGAAAATGAGTGTAACGAGATAGTGCCTTTGGTTTCGTTTGGACCCGGAACGAACTTGTATGGATTGAATGCTTTCAAAACATTGTCAGGTGGACGATGAGCATTCTAAGATAGATGTGTTCTATAAGGTAATCGTAACCTCAAGCCTCATCAACCGAGAATGGCTAAAACAAGGGAGGTGTAGCAAGGCTAAGTGAGTCGCCTCAAGTAGGACAAGATTTTCCCCTGTCTAGCGGTCCCTTTTTGTTCGGCTGCATGGGCAGTTGGTTGCAAACAACTGCGGGGTTGTCTTGTTTAGGACTATCTAGTAAGGGATGGTTTCATCCTTATGTTGCAGGGGATTTAGGGTGCATCCTCGGTACGGTGATCTAGACCACGTACTGTGACGGACGGTACCCCAGTAGCCCTGCCATTGATGGAAACCCATTCTTCCTACATGCCCTTTACGGTTTTGATTGTATAACCCACTTTGTGGCTAGTATGCTGGAATTTAATCATGTAACATTTTCAGCTATTTCTTTATTTTACTTGAAAACATTAGAACCTATTATAATATCACTGGATTTCCTATTAAATGTTTTGGTTATCGTAAGGTAAAAACTTTCCATGTTTACGTGTAGGAAGTCTTACGAGATACCTTTTGTGTTTCAAAGGTTTTTCAATGTTAAGCAACTTTAACCTGTTACTCACACCAGACCCATGTCTGATTCGGAGTTTATTTTATGTTTTCTTAAACTCTTGGGTACTCAAATTTTTACAAGTACCCAAGGGATTTAGGTTAGCTTTGGCGAATTCTAGAGGAGATATGGAGCAGGAGGCTTCAGCGTTTATAGATATATAGTAGTTTGATCTCTGTGTCGTTGTCGAGTCGTATTCTGTGTTGTATGTTAGACAGGGATTTGTAACTGTCTAAAATGTGATGTATAATCTGTGTAACTCTGAAAAATGTTGTATATTATGTAATACTTATGCGATTAATATAATTTATTCGCTCTGCTGTTGAGATTCTGATGTTGTTTCGTTCTTTCTTCTCCATCTTTTCTCTTTTATATCCCTTTCTTTCTTAATAATGACGTGTCTTTCTATGGAATGAAAGGCGGTTTGTTACAATATATATATGTGTGTGTGTGTGTGTGTGTGTGTGTGTGTGTGTATGTAATTTGTCCATAACCATTGTTTTCTGGGGAAATCCGGAGAGAGACCCTGAGTGGTTCTCGCCAGTAATAATTATTTATTTCTTTAGGCTGCTCAAATCGATATTTAATTGAAATTAATCATGATATTCCATTTAAATTGTTTAAGTGTCGCTGTAGAAATTTTTCGCCATATCGTCAATTATTGAATATATCTCTTAAACCATTCGTGTGTGTTGTCTTGAGCTTGGATCTTCACAAAATAGATATTTAAATTCATTAATCAATTTTATTAATGATATATAAATTAACTAATTATTTTAATTAATATGTTTAAAATTTGACAAATCATTTTAATTGATGATGTTTGAATTTAGTTAATCCATCTAGTTAATGATATTTGGATTTAATTCATCGTTCTAATTAATGATTATTTGAATTTAATAAATTGTTTTAATTAAGGATATCTAAATTTAATTAATCGTTTTGACTAATGATATTTTAATGAATTAATCATTTTAATTAATGTTATTTGAGTTTAATAAATCATTTTGTGTTTAAAAGTGATCAATCATTTTAAATAATCATGTTTGAGTTAAATTAATGATTTTAACTAAAGATGTTTTAAATTTAATTAATCGTTTTGATTAATGATATTAAAATCTAATTTATAATTTAATTAATGATATTTGAATTTAGTTAATATTTTTAATTATTGGGTTTCCAAATTTTAATTAATTAACTCAATAAAAGATTTAAGGTAAATTAATTGATTTAATAAAAGTGTTTTAAAATTAATTAACCGACTTAGTATATTAAAGTTAATGAACTGATTTAGCAAGTTTTAAATGTTAAATTATTGATTAAATCAAGGTATTTTTGAGATAACTAACTGTTCAAATAAACACAATAAATTGATTTATTAAAGAAATTATAAAATTTAATTAATTGTCTTTTGAGATAAGTAATTTTGTTTTTAAAATTATAAATGTTACAAAAAGGTTATTTAAATTATCCTTCGGGATAGTTAACCTTTGATTTAAAAATTTATAAAATGATTTGATTGATGATCATCTTTTAGGATAATAAATGTTGATTTAAAATTTATAAATAATTGTTTATAAACAAGATCATTTAAAAAGAATTATTTCAAATAAAGCTAGGAGTAAATGGTGTGGGTTTATAATAAACAATGTTTTGACATTCGTTTTAACCATTGTTTTAATACACTTAAAAATATAATTTGCCCTTTTAAAAGGAATATTTTAAATAAGAATATTTTTAAAGTGTCTTTAAAACTATTGTGATGTGGAATTCAAGAAAAATGAAAACAACCATCTTATCATTCCCGATAGTTGATTTATCGACTTTGACCCTGCTTCCTTCTTTTTATTTCATCAGTCTATGACGATGCATTGATCATTTGAGCTTTTTTATCCTTTATCGGAAATGACTAAATTCAAAGAACGAGTGGGGGCCAAGCTATGTGTGGTTGCTCTCATTAGGACATTTTCACATTCACTCTAGATTGGATTCGATGTTGCGCACTGAGATGTGAATTACTCAGATTCTCGGTAATAGTTGGCGGGGTCTGGCTTGGAGATTTCCGAGAGCCTTTCGAGTTCTTAAGTATATTTCTAGAGGTATGATATCGGTAAGGGTATGCACCCTCCTAGTCATTTGTTGGAAAAACTTCTCTTTTCCATTGTTGTTAATTCAAATCTTTGAATTGCTTCCTTAATTGCATTAAGAACTTCCTTATGCTCTTCTCTATGTTAAGTCATTTGTGTCCATTCTTTCAAGTCTGCAATTTGGTATTATTATGCCCAATCATTCAGCAAGGGATTTATTCTTACCAGTACTGACCCTTTATTTTGATTATTTCTACTATTTAGCTCCATTCTTGGATGATTGGATTGTTTGTCTGATTTTTTTCCCATTTCTTCATCTACGGATGTTATGCTTGTTAAGAAAAACCCCATTTCACGCTAGAAGTGAGGTCGCATAGAATTTTTATATGTTTATAATATTACTAAAGTTTTCTCACGCTAGTTTTCCAAACTGACCCAGGTGTTATTTTATTATAGCGCTCGGGTCAGACCGAGTTTTTCCCAGATTAGCATTCGTGATGTGGAGTTATTGAAGTAGAGCTAGATGTTCACCAATCGTAGTGTTATATTTCCACTATATTATATTATATACCTGTCAGTAGTTGTAAGGTCATAATTTTAAAACTGTAAAACCTATAAGGTTTGTTTTTAACTCTGATGTACTGTGTATTTTGGAGTGACAACTTTTACTATCTTTGTTATATTATATGTTGCAGATTCTGCTCTGAGATTCTGATTTCCATGTTCTTTGTTCTTTTCTTTTTCTTTTTACCTAAATAATCTGCCTTTTCGACGATTGGATTTTCGATATTTGAATAACGCGATTGTATTCGGTGTCGACTTTCGATTGTCAAAAAGGAAGGTTGTTACAAAGTAGTATCAGAGTTGAAGGTTAAGCGAGAACCTTGGCTTTGGTAGGGTATGGCTCACTGAAGATAGGGTAAGAAATATCGTAGAATGGGTGACTCATTAGAGATAGGGTAAGCGACACCCTATAATGAGTTTGAGAGAATTATATATACACGAGAGTGTACGTTTTATTTTTATAAAAACATATTGTGTCAATTGGTCTATTGAGTTATTTATGAATTCAGGTCGAGAATGTGGGACGCCACATTGTCGAAGGGATTTCTAAACACTTGAACAAGACAAACATACAAAATATTGATTTTCAATAATTGGCGAATGAATATTCTACCTCTTTTTTATGTATATAAAGGAATAGTTTTCACAAATTTATGTATAGTTATATAGTGTGTTTGTTTATTTGAAAGTGATAATATTTATTTATTATCACCATTGTTTAGTCTGTCATGCTTAATTAATTTAGGAGCACTGTTGTCATTTAATGATTGCCGATAAATTGTGATTAATTTATTTATAAGAATTTATTGTTTAAATTTATAAAAGAACCCATTGTGATTTAGTTTTCACAATTAGAATATAAGATGTTCGATTATAGTGTAAAGTTAAAAGTTAACTTCAGATAAAAAGTTGTCCAAAAATAACCTTAATGGAAAGATAAGTCATATAGAAAATAAAACTTGATAAAATTTATTATAATATGGGGGAATTATTGTAATATGGAAATATTTATATAAAGGAGTTTTATATAAATTTAGTTTATAAAATGGGTTTTAAAAGGAATTTTTGAATTTAAAACCAGGAATTTTGAA
Organism: Allium cepa; assembly: GCA_030765085.1. NCBI lineage: Eukaryota > Viridiplantae > Streptophyta > Magnoliopsida > Asparagales > Amaryllidaceae > Allium > Allium cepa. Next base: position 374,352,209 of record CM060942.1, on the reverse strand, counting down.
AATAATTTCAAAAGGATTTCAAGAAATGGAATAGTAGTCTTTTAGAAAGTATTTAAAATTAAAAATGTTTTGGGAACCGAAATTTAAATTGAATACATCTTCTTTGGGATAACTTGGAGGAAAACATCTCGATTAGTTTTGTGGTGATTCGAATAATCTTCTAAAGTAACCATCAGATATTTGCTTTGGTTAACGTTGTGGAGTACTTAGTAAATAATTCTTCTTATCATTGTGCGATCGAAATTAGTTCAAATCTGAATGAATCCAAAGTTAGTTTTAATAAATAAATCGTTTGAAGTTGTTCGTATAAAAATATATGTTGTAAGCTTTCAAAAATTGGTTTTTGAAATTAGAACAAGGTATGTAATTTTTAAGTTTCCTTGTAGGAAATTGTTTAAAATAAAAACATATTTTGATAAATAATTTGATAAATGAAAATTATAAAACTCTTAGATAGAAAAGAAATAGTTTTTCTCAAGTTTTAAATGAGTTAAATTGGATAGGAAGGTTTTAATAACATTATTTTAATTAAAATCATAGTTTTGTTTATGATCTTAGTTATGTAAACTATGTGGTGATACTGGGCCAACCCGTAAGCATCTTTCCTTAGCACACTCTAAGGTAAAGTAATTGAAGGGTTGACTCGGTTTTGAAAACCCATATTGTGTTTAAAATTCCAATTAAATTTTAAGAAAATAAAATAAAATGATAACAAATAAATAAAATAAATTTTGGTTTTTGTATATACTCTTAGGATCTGAAAGGTATAATAAAAGTAAATAAAACAAAGTAAGTTATTTTTTGTTTTTCTAATGAATCGTCTTTGATAAATATTTATAAACGTAGGTAAAAATTTATGAAATAATTCATAAAATAATTTTAGCGTTGAATGAAATACTATATGGAAATTATGAGTGATTTAGGAAGAGATTGGTATGATTAAGAAACCAATCAAACTAAGTGTGTAAATTATATGCAAATCATTTTATTCACACGAGTCTTGATCTAGGATTTGAATACATAACTTTAGGTGATTCTCAATATCCCCAAAAAAGAGTATTTCACTTGATTCTTGTTAGTGACCACTTGATTCGGATTCACGATATGATATTAAAGTTGTCTATCATGGTTTATGGCTATGCAAGGAGAACGAAAGTTATTAATCAAGGAACCTGATTGAAGTCCGCTTTAAGAGAAGTCAAGTGAGCAATACTAGTTCGAAAGTAGAAGTATATGTATTCGAGCAAGTTATTTGAACAAATATAGCATACGGATGATTTATGTATATCATACGGACGTAAGTCTAATTATACACTTAGTATGTGTTAACGCTAAAATTTGAACGCTAACACCCCGGTGTATGAAGTGTAGTTGTGAAAGCACCACCCGATGATACGGAAGCAGAGTATAAGCAGAAAATCACAGAAAAAGCAGTTAATAACAACGATTTTATAGTGGTTCGGCTCAAGGAAAGCCTACGTCCACTTTAATTCTCTTTATTGCTAAACCGATTACAACTTTACAACAATCCTCAATTACAATTATCACGAGACAAACAACTAGAACTTTGGTAGAGAAGAATTCTTCGAATCCATGTAGATTGTGTTAGATTTTCCCTTGAAGTTAGTTGGAATGTCTTTTGAACTTGAAGTGTCGGGTGAGTTGAGAATTCAGCAGAGTATTGGCGCTTGAAATGATTGGCCAAAAGTCCCCTTGTATGTTGGAGCACATGCCGTATTTATAGAGTTTCCTGGACTAAGTCGTATGCGACTTACAGAACTTCACGGGTTAGCTTAACCCGGCCGCGACTTAAGGCAAGTTTTCACGAGGTCAAGGATTTCACGGGTTAGCTTGACTCGTTTGCAACCTAGAGTAAGTCTTCGCGAGTTAACGTGTTACAGGGGCAGGGGTTAAGACTTAGCAGGTCGTGAACGACTTAAAATCAGCAAGCCACTTAGTGACTGTTTCGGGTTAATTTAAGTCGCTTGGACCTCCCTCGGTTAGGTTGTTCATTTCTTAACACGTGAGCTTGTTAACTCGCTAACCCGCTGGCTTATTAACTAGTTGACTCGTTAGCTTTCTAACTCGTTAACTTGCTATACTTGCTAACTCGCTAACTCGTTAGCTGCTGTAAACTCTAACTCGCTAAGTCGCTGAGTGCATTAACCCGTTAAGTCGTTGAACACCAAGTTGTTACAAACCCCGAGTTGTTGAGTCGTTCCATTCCTCTAAGTCTCCTCTAACCTTAACTCGCGAGCTAATTGAGTCGTAACCAGTTAAGTCGGTCCATTCCTTAAGTCGCGAGGTTTCTTGAGTCGTTAGAAACTTTGAGTTGATGAGTCGCTTGGTCCCTTGGCCCACTAAGTCGCGTAACTCTTAAGTCGTGAATCACAACAGGGTTAACATTTGCCCCTCGAAGTACGCGCCTACGTCGTAGGTCGTGTGCTTCGACTCGTCTTAACTCATGCTACCCTGAGTCGTTGAGTCGTTAGCGACTTATAAGAGGCTTGAGTCGGTCGTATCGATTCGAGTCCCTCCGCTTGCGTATATAAGCTGGTGAGATGCCTTCTTCTTCCCTTTTACTCACATTCATATCTTAACTCACTTAGCAGATTCCCAAGCTTCCTGAAGAAGAATTCGAATCAACTAGTTCCGATCCACCAATTATTCTCACAACGTAAGTGATTCCAATCATTATCGAACCACGATCTCGGTTGAACTGTGAATCTTCCAATCTCTATTCCTATCTCGATTCCATTGAACCATGACTTTCACGACCTCCATTTACTCCGCCGCTTCCTTTCGCTGTGAATCATAACCTTTAATCATTGATAAACGCGTCGTTACTGCGATTCGCGAGACCGCACTAGGCTTATGATAGATTGGTGGTGACTTGATTTTTAGATGGTTTGGTGGCATGGAGGAATGATGAATTTCATGGAGAGGATGGTGAATTTCCTTATGCAGCTGTTAACGGGTTATCGGGTTGCAATTTGAGATAGTGAAATGTTACGTGGAGGAGAAGTTAGTGAGTGAGCAGATCTGAACGACTCAGGGATCTTGAGCGACTTAGCAAACCTGAACAGTTCTGGAGTTTTGAGCGACTTAGCATGCTAAGCCGTGCTCGACTTAGGAGTTAGGATCTTTGAATAGCTTGGTCTTCCCAACGACTTAGTAGCTTAGGACCTTCTAATGACTTAGTAAGCTAAGTCTTGCTCGACTTAGGACTTAACCAATTTTTTCGCTGCTGCACAGCCTTGTTTCTTGTGACCTAAAACTTAAGCAATCTTGCTTTGCCTTGATTTGAAGCATCGAACTTTGACCCCTTAACTCATATTGTGACTTAAAGACTTGCATCAAGCTTGACAACTTCAGGATTTTGACAAATCTTGAACAAGTTTCCAAACTGAACAGCTTGAATTCGTTTATAAATTGCACCAACTTGTAAGCTAACAACCTGTCAAACACAATTTCTGCAGAGAACAAAGGCGAATATACTGCCATTGACTGCCTATATCAAATGACAGATTAGCCGATAAAGAATAACTATTTCAAATGAATTATGTGAATGAAATGTTGTTAATCAATCAAACTCAAATGGCATATTAGAGCAAAGTTAAAACAATCAACTAGAACTGATTGGTTTGCATCAATACTGCATTTAAACTTTGAGACAACAAGCTCTGAAACTTAATAATCGATAAGTATCGACTAATTTGATTTCAGTTATATTTACTTGTCATTCTTATCAGTTTTGCACAACACTTCACACACTTTTAGGAAACGTGCACCTTCACATTTGAACATCCAGTTGCTTATATAGAATGTCTTCTCAACAAGAAGAGTCGATGGGCCAGGCTGAAGATGTCTTCCTAATGGCTAACCCATTGGTTGACCCTCCGGAGAGAACTCCTACTACCCTGAATCAGCGGGTGTTCAACCAACTACGCATCCAGTTTGGTATTGCTGAAGCTGACGCCTTACTCCCGGGACCAAATGACACTGCAGATAGGCCCCCTCTCGGCTTTATCGCTGTTAATCGCCAAATGTGCTTGAGTGGAGCCATTCCTCCTTTCAATGACTTCTTATGACAGCTTCTTCTTCGCTTAACTATCTCTCCATTTCAATTACACCCAAATGGTTATGCCATTTTAATAGGGCTATGTGCACTGTTCATGAGGACATTTAATCGCCTTCCCAGCTTTGAGGAGATTTGCAATTTATGCTCATTCATAAAATCTAAGGACCATCCCTCTATTACACTCGTGAGAAGCGTGAGAGGCCGTAAATTGATTATGGGTCTCTCTGAAAGTGCTCATGGGTTTCTGAATCAGTACTTCTTTGTTCATTGCCCCCTGGGTTTTATAACATCTGGAGAGTTGGAAGTAAGTTTCGTTCTTTCTATTTGGGCTTTTCCGAAATTCCAGTTGTCGAGTGCTAACTTTTGCCCTTTACCTTTGCAGCATTTCCTCCTCTTTCAAGAGATTCAAGACATAAGGCGACTTTTGAAAGATTGAGTGCTGTGCCAGTGGAAGAGAGGAGCGCTAAGTTCTTACTGAGGGATGAGTACTTGCACCAACTCGGGCTTCTACACCCTTCTCGATCTATCCATCCTTGCGAAGTCCCTGATTCTCCGGCTGAAGCATTAGATGCCCCAGCTTCCATTGAAGAGCCTGTGCGGAGTGAAACTGCTATCGAGGCTTCACTAGTGAAGTGTTCAACTCCGAAGGATGCTGCGGGGCCGTCTGACAAGTCTGTACTTGCCCCAGTCATTGAAGAAGGAGAGCTTCCGCATCAGGCAGAAAAGACCATCGAAGAAGGAGCTGATGGAAGGAGCCTTGCCGGGCGTGATGGTGAAGACACCTTTGGGAATTTAAGTGACATAATAATCACCTCTCAAGAGCTGTTTAAGGATGACTCTACCACTGCTAAAATTATATCTTCGGCGGCCGAAACGACCTCTGCTCTTAAGCAAACTCCTTTAGCACAAGAACTGCCATTAGTTACAAAGTCTGTCACTACCCCCCGACTGTCGAGCGGTTCGTCATTCGGCGCGTATAGTTTGCATGTCATACACACCTTAGGATTTTTCAGCACTTCTATGCACTTATCTTCTTATACTTTAAAGATTTCTAAAGCTTATCTTCTTATTTCAGACTCTCCGATGGGACGCAGCGGATCCTATTACAAAGACTTTCAGCGCTATGGAGGGCGTGGCAACTATGATTATAGACGCTACCTTACTAGTCCCAGAGAAACCGATGAGCAGAGAGCTTCTCGAAAAGCTAGAGAGAGGAGAGAATATGAAGAACGTCATGAGAGGATAGATGTGCGACATGAGTATCCTTCAAGAGGCGATGACTCTCACAAACGTAAAATACATGATGGTCGGGGGAAGAGTCACATTGTTGAGGACCCGAGCAAGCGGGCCAAACCTAGTGAGAGGCACGCATCTGCAATATCTGAAAAGTTTGACGCTCCCATCTCTATCGACATTCCTTCCAAATCCCCTGCTCTTGAAGGAAGCGCTATTCAAACACTTCTTAATAGGCCTTCATATCATGTTGAAAGGGGCCCACCGACCTACAGAGCCGATTCCCGAATTGGTGCTTGAAGGGGGTGCGCTTCGATCTTGATTTAGTCCCCATTGATAAAGAAGCCATGTACCAAAATCTTGATGCCGTCAGACTCAATATTGAAAGAATGTCTGGATGGCAAAAGCTTGTTGATGAACTTCAAAGGGTCAATCGGGCCAATATCGAGGCGATGCTAACTATGAAGAACGATAAGTCGGAATGGCAGAAGATTTTTGACCAGCACAACATCGAGATGAAAAACATAACCGAGTATAACGAGAGACTTGAAGCTGAAGTCAAGTAGCTTAAAGACGATCTTACCACCTCTTCTAACACTTACACTCAAAGAGAAGAGGTGCTACAAAAACAAGTGCGGGATGCACATGCTGGCCAAAGAGATGCCGAAGCTAAAGTTGAGAGGCTAGAAGAGGTCGTGGAGAATTACCGCACTGATGTTGCTCAGTTGCGGAGTAAAATGAGCGCCCAAGACATGGAGATTGAAGCGTTAAAAGCTCAACTTGCTAAAACTGAAAAAGAACGAGATAAGGCCATGCCTGGTAAAATCGCAACTGAAGAATCTATTCAAACCATGGAAGCCAACGTCAGTTCAAATCTATTCGACTTTTACTTGCACAGCGTCTTGGGGCATGGCAGTCTCTCTTTTCTCGGTCCTAAATACGAAATCACCTTGGCTGAAGTGTGGAAAGCTGCTCTCGACATGTTCAGAGGCGCCGGGTATACCGAGGAAGAGCTTGAGGCGTGCTACCTAGATGAGGAAACTCGCGCTGCTCTTGCGAAGGGAAAAGAGCAACTCGCCAGAGTGCGGACTGGGATGGCGGAAGAGGAACGTTTTGAAAAAGAATTACCACCTACTACCTCTGAACGTCCTTTAGTTTCTCCTGGATTTGACATCACAGGTTCCAGTGCTCATTCCCCGCCTCCTACAAGAAGCGGGGTAATTACCCCTACTGATGATGAGGCTTTGGAGGATATTGGAGCTCAAAATTATGAGATTGAACTAACGAAGCAAATATCTTCAGGTAACTTTGACATTGGTCCGATTCAGGTGGATTGCCTGCTTGCTCCACAAAAGTTTGATGTGCTTCTCGATTACTTCTTGAATCTTGACGAACCCATATCTCCCTTCTTTGGGGAGATACTAATATTTTTAACTTCTCTTCTTCTGCAGTTGAAACACCAAGTGCTGTGCAAACTTCGCCTCCTCCGGTTATCCCTCCTACGTCTCTTCAGGTGGCTCCTCCTTCTGCTTCACAGCCCGGGTCACAAGAGGAGCAAATAGACGCTCTTCATGGCTTAGATGACCCTATCGCTTCGCAAGAGCAGAAAGACGAGGGACTTGAGGGAGGTGAGATATCTCCGGAGCGGACTCCTTCTGATGACATAATTTTGTCTGCTCTTGTTACTCCAGGGAGTGAGTCTTCTTCGAAGAGGAGAAAGAAGCACGGAACATCGAAGAGGAGGGGGAAGAAAATCATTGCTACTGAAGAGGAACCAGAAGTTGCACCAGTTGCACCTTCCTCTCCTTCTTCCCTTATGCCTACAGACCGACCTGAAAAGCTAACCATTCGGCCGGGTAAAGGGTCCAAAGGTGGCAAGAAGAAATGAAGATTCCAGCTTTTAGCTTCCTGTCTTTTGCATGTACTGGTTGAGAATTGTGCGGGTACCGGCCCCTGCTTTTTATTTTGAAACTTATATCTGTAATACAATTGAATAAAATGATCCTTTATTTGTACAGACTCCTGTTTGAATTTGAGAATGCATTTATTATTCATTTTTGCACAAGTTTATTTATATGATATTGCAGCGGGCTTATGGCATGTTGTTTGAGCATTACTTTTGCCGATGTGGCTATACCATATTGTATGTAATTATACCATGTTTCCCCCATACCATAAGCTTGCTGCAATATTTTATACTTCAAGGGGACTTGCACTCTTATTTTCTGAAGAATAATTACTTCATTCTTGAAGAAATTTTTCGTAGATTACAACTCCCTTCATATAAGTTTTTACGCTTTGTCCTTCGAAGAAATCACTTTTTTCTTTTGCTTATGTACACATTTTACCAAGTGAATTCTTCTATGAGGTAAAGCGGGCCTCTGAAGGATACTTTAACTTTTTTTTTTTTTTCTTTTTTTTAAAGAAAACATAGAAAGTTGTACCTCTGAGGAGGGATTTTTCACGTTTCAACACTTGGAAGTTTTATTTCAATCTTGGTGAAACGTGTACCTCCAAAGAGTTGTGCCTTTGAAGAAAGCCTTTTCACGTTTCAACACTTGGAAGTTTTATTTCAATCTCGGTGAAACGTGGGCTTCCAAAGAGGTCTTTCTTCTTGATTGTGTCTCCGGGAGGAGATCTTTATTTTGTTTTGCATTTCAACTTTGGTGAAGTGAAACTCCGAAGAGCGTTTATAAATTCTATTTCTATTTATCTATAAAAACTTCCTTTTTTATAAATCTCCTTTATTAACCTATTCCAGTTTATAACTAAATTATAAACTAAATGTTCATATAATAAGTTAACTACTTATAAACGATTATTTCACAAAATCGTTCCTTAGAATTTCATAATTATAAATCTTATAACTTATAAGATTCATTTATTTAACCCAATCTATTCTTCAAATAATTCCACCAAATTTATAAATCTTACTATTTATAAATTTCATCTATAACTTCATAGTTTATAATTCTATAAATTTCATTCATTTATGAAATTCATTTTCACTTCATTCAAACACTTATAAAAACTCGTTTTATAATGTCTATATTTCAATTTATAAATATCCATTTACAAATCTCTTAATATAAATCCATTTATATTATTCTTTTAAAACGTCTTTAATTCCCTTTATAATTTCACCATTTTGATTTATAAAATAATCAAATTTTATAAATCCTATATTTAAACTTTTGATAATAAATTCAAAAATCCAGTTTAAACTATTTTATAAAGTCATTAATTCATATTTCTCAAAAATCAGCTTTTAACCGTATTTCTCAAAAATTATAATTTTTTATAACTTTAAGAATTATAACGTTCATTTATTTAAAATGGATCAATTCCAAAATATTTTATCTTTTCAAAAATTACTTTAAAAACATTTTTAAAATACCAGAAATTTGGTCCAATGATGCTACACACCAAATAGTCAATCACGACTAACAACGATATCATATATCGATATGATAATCCATCAAATATCAAAATATCTGAAATCAAATAAAAACTGTTGAGGAATCCAGTTGGATCCCTCCAACCTGTTTTCCTGCATCCAAAAACATTAGCACAATACCAATTCCGCTCCAGTACGGAATTATCGCGGTATATGTTTTTAATAAATATTATCCGCTTAATAACGGCGTAATAGGGTCTCATCCGCTAAACAAAAAATGCGGGAAATCAATAACTGCAATATATACATATGCCAATATATATATATTGATATTATATATAATACCAATTTCACTGTTTATGAAATATTCGTGGTATATGTTTTTAATAAATAACCTCCGCTTACTAACGGCGCATAATGTCTATTTTAACAATCAATATATACAATTCATCATTCAAACATGCATTCAAATATTTTAAATCTAACTATTTAAAATAAAATCGAAATCTATTCGATTGAGTGAGAAGTTCTCACCTTGGTTTTAATTTCCGTTTTAGCTTTTATTTCGAATAAAATTAAACGCGCGTTTAATTTTACCCGAAATTCTCACTAACTCCAAACGACTCCAAACCAACTCCATCGCGTAGTGCTCGTCGAAACGATTCCAACGCAACTAAGTTTGCATTTTTTCGACCTCGTATGAAAAAGTTATGAATTTTTAAAGTTCGTACACGATTTTAACTCAATAATTATAACATAAATTATAACTTTAAACCCACACAACATCAAGACCGTAGGATTTGCTCTTGCTTGCATCTGGCCCTTGAACGCAACCTTCTCCTTCCACCATCTCACGTTCTACAGCCGAACAAAGAACCCATTTGATCGAATCTAGGGTTTAAATTTGCAAACTAAATACTTGATGAAACTCGATCACAACACCGCCACGTCGAAGAGCACGACGCAAGCTATGCTCGGCCCCCCCTAGGTGAAACTCGGCTGCACAATGAGCCTAGAAAGGCGTGCGAAAGTTATGACAGTCGGCCCCATTTATCTCACAATCCATAGCTCCATTCGCGATCTCCACCGTTGATCTCGTAGCTCTCGTCGTGTTCTATCACTTTGTAGTTGAACTTTCTTGCTAATTCTTGATGGATTTGGAGAAATCAAGGGGGAGAGGAGATTAATTTCTGGCCATAGGTTATGAATGTGGCGGCTAGCAATTATTAGGGTTAGGGTTTGTTATTTTAATTTATGAAGAGGTGAGATGTATTTATAGAAAAAGCTAGCGTAAACACTATTCATCCCGGGAATTCCGAACTCCGATTTAGGCGCCGTAACCAGCGTACCTAGGGTTTATCCCGCGTTCCGGACACAATGGAACAGGTTTCGGAAGCTAATTCGGAAGTATGTGCGAGTTATGGCTATAAACGCTCAATTTAAATTAAACCGATTTAAATCGATTTCTAGGCGTTTTAATTTGTACCGGACAAACGGTAAATCCGATTGACTTGAAATTTGAAACCTTACAATAATATCACATTACGGATCCGATGAAACTGGTTTCGTCGAAATCCGAGACTTTTTGAAAAATGGCTATTTTGACTCGCCAAATTTAAATTAAAAATAATTCGATGCGTTTCGAGCTGCCACGATCAAACGATAGCTCCGATTGACACGAAAATTGAAATCCGGTAATAACTAACTATTACGGATCCAATGGAACTGGTTTCGTTCAATTCTGAGACTGTTCAAAAATTGACTATTTTACAGTCGATTATTAAATATTAAAAATTCAATTTTCACAAATTAACTTTTAATTCGATTTTAAAAGTTCTAAAATATCGTTCTAACTTCAACATGATAAAATAAAATTTTACAAATTATTTTCAATTATATTTAACTCAATTTTCAATTATTTCCATAATTTAACATATTAAATTATCGATTTAATTATCCAATTAAATCCAATAATTCAAATAAAAATTTATTCGACTTATAAATTCACTTATAAATATTTAAAATTAATTAAATATTCAAATTTTAATTTATAAAAATTCTGGGTCGTTACAATCTTTCCCCCTTAAAAGAATTTCGTCCTCGAAATTACAAGTAAGAAAAGTTATAGAATTTATTAACTTTCCCAAAATCCATAATTAAACTTCTTACAAAACTTTACTAAGTTTTCGAATCATACTTAGTTATGTTTTCAAAAGCAACTACTATTGTTTAACTTTCAATTCCAAAATCAAAGTTAAAGTTTTCAAAATTTTCCAAATTTTCTCAAAATTTTTCTAACGCCTTAAATTTCCGGAAAAATTCGCCATAGTCTCCTTTGCGCGGCTCGATCCGAAAAAAAAATGACAGTATATATATCACAAATATACATCTCATCAAGTAATGAGGCATCCCGAAGGGAAAAAAGTATAAAAGTACGATATTTAATCCGAGATATGTACCTTATATTTTATTAGCGAGCATATACAGCTAATATAGCGCAAAAGCGAGCTCCAAATGCGAAGCAAACGCGATCCGCACCTACTAAACACTCAACAAACAACATGAGAATCATGCATATAGACAATAATCTCCATGTACAACATATAACATCATAATATCTATATATGCTAACATAGTAATGCAGTAAAACAACAAATGCAAACATCAACCAACTATCACTCATAATCAATGAATATTCATTCATATTCTCATTAATATTCAATGAATTGGTTTTCACTTTAAATCATATTTGATTTATTTACATTGGATTTACTAACATTCATTCTCAATTCAATTAGTTTACATTTACTAATTAAATCTAATTCACATTCAATTCTATTCAAATTTATTTACTTTCAATTTGAATTTCAATTTCATAGCTTTCAATTTCATTAACACTTAATGAATTATATACAATCAATCAACAATCAACTAACAATCAAATAACAACCAAAGTATATATAATACAACCAAATTCCTTTGCTTATATTCATTCAATTTGGTTTAACACCATCACTTTTATTCACAACTCATATTCATAAATATATTCATATAGTTTCACTTCTTAGATATATAAGTTTATTTCACAATTGTAAACACTTTAATTATAATTCAATTCTTATAATTCTTTTGCTTATACAATTATTCTTTAATTTAGATTATTCAAACAACCTAACAATCAACTTATATACACTTTAATAATTCTGAAAAATTATTCCTTTATATTTAAAAATATAATCAAGGTAAAATTATTTCATTTACCCAATTTAAAATCAATATTGTGCCGAATAGTTCCATTCAAGTGTTTAGAAACCCCTTCGGCATAGTCTTGCGGACCACGCTGACGAAAGTTCATATGCCACTCAATAAACCAATCATCACAATATAAAACAATTTTTATATTCACTAACAAATACGCTCTCATAGCTATTATTACACTCAAACTCATTCTAGAGTACTACTGACTCTATCTCTAATGAGTAATACCCAACAGAACCATGGTTGTCGCTTAACCATCAGCTCTGATACCAACTGTAAAGATCTAGGCTTTTCAACCGTCGACAGCGGTCACAACCGGTAGGCTTTTCAACCATCCCAGCCCCACCGTGGCTTACACTGGTATCCCAAACTTGCTTTTACGGCCAGCCTTTCGACTGTCACAGCTTACGCCTAACCAACCCCCTAAAAGAGGACGTGTAGGGGCAAGAGTCTCCCGTTCGCCACCAAACCGCGAAGCGAGAATCCCCCATCACATAGCCCAAAGCTTAGCAAGACTGGTGTGAGAACTCAAAACAGTTTATTTACTTTAAAATCAAAATAGAGGAATATTTTTAAATCAATTCGCAATGCTTTTAAAAATGAGACTACCATAAGGCCTCCCGCACACACACACATGCAAACGCAGAATCGGAGGAGATTTCTCCTTATGATAGTCAAAGATGCTTGATACGCATTTAAAATAATATTTGATATTATTATTAGTGCATAGTGTAGAGGAAAATCATTTCGAAAATAAAGATATAAATCTTAGCCAACATACGACCATTATCGTATGCCTACTATAGCTACTATCCAAACAGTGGTGACCACCATAAGTGAATAGCAGGTTCTACAACTAATACCGTACAAATTTCGTATTGGGAATTGGATTTCCAACAAATGGTCAGGCCAAGGAACTTCCCATTGCCACATGAGAATGCCTCTGGATGGACATCCCCGAGAACCAAACCGGATCTCTACCAACACAAGGCCGGGTTACCCCTAACTGAGTAACAACTGACCGAATATGCCATCCCCCGGTCCTTTGGGACCTTTATCCGAGAGCGCTCTCTAATCAATTCACACAATCATAACAAAGTGTTTTCAACATGAGTAAGTATCTGGGCTCCATACCATGATACCACCCTTTTCCAGAAGGAAATGAACACATCCTAAAGGGTGCTACCCCTCATAACCTTGCTGCTTCTTTCCTGTTTTGACCATTCACGGGGTGTGAGGCTCGACGAAGTCACGTCCACAAAAACATACTTTATACAAAAGCCATGCTTTGGGTCAACAAATGATCAACACAATGATCACAAGGATAGACGATCAAATAAACGATCCTATCACAAATAATCAACACAATGATCATTTCAGCATCACTCAGCATATCACATTACCAAATTGGGAATATATCGCTGATAACTTCAACTATATAACCTTTGAGCACATACGTCTCAAAGAAGGGTGTTAAGCAAAGAATAAATTCTCCGCCACCAACAGAAATATATTTGAAAGAAATCGGCTTTATATCTCAAATTGTAATGTCAGACATACAATCCATACAAGTCTGTTCCGGGCTCGAACAGAACCGAAGGCACTTACAAAGAAGTCCTTGCAATCCGGATATTCACAATCCTGATCGGATTCACCATCACATATGGAGAACTCAATACCGTAGCTACTCGGTGCAGAGTCAATCGATAGTTCATCCTATCACTCTCGCAAATACCGGTCTTCAACACCGATCTTCAAATGCGATTCACAACGACGTATCACGTATTCGGAGTGGGTTATACGACCCCATGGTCCTTTCCCGGTTAACCCGAATAGTGAGCGCTTATTCAAAAATAAGTGTAGCATTCACATTCAAACAAATCACATCAATCACCCATTCAAAGGGAAATATTGATAGTCGGTTATTGAACTATCAATGGATATGCACACATCACCAGATTCCAAATAATTTTCCAAATTATTTACTTTCCAAAATATCTTTACAAGATATATAATTTCAACACTTCAAAAATAAATCAATATTTATTTTTAAACAATTTCCACTTTCATATATAAATTCCTTAATGAATTTATATTCCAAAATATTCATGCATATACGATTTCAATTATTCATTTCAATTTATCTTCAAAAAGATAAATTCAATATATTCACTTTATATTGGAAAACATTTCCATACTTATTAAAAAAAAATAAGTAATTCACAAATCTCTTTTATTTTCAACACTTAGAAAATATTCAATATACTTAAATCAAATTAAGTATATCTTTCATTCTTTTAAGGAAATCATTCACTTAACATATTTATTTGGGCCAAAACGAATGTTGCGTAAAACATCGTTACAACAACCCAAAATCACTAGTATAGGGATTCGAAATTAAAATAGATATATAAATCCCAATACTATACAAAACATTTCCTTTCGGAAATCATTTACTATAACAACAGTGTTATAGTCCACCATTTCCTTTTATTTCTCGAAAACGTCTATTTCAACAATAAATGTTGAAATCTATGGTTTCGAATCTCAACACATTTTAAAACATAATTAGATCATTTTAATTCTATTTAAGACATCACTTTCAAAACAATTTCTTTAACGTATTATTCACTATTCAAAAACGTGAATATACTTCTTTAACAAATTCCATCCTTTCTATTCATTTTAATTCAAAGGATTATTCACTATTCAAAAATGTGAATATAACTCTATTTCTAAGTTATAACAATTAACTTATCAAAATAAGTCGTTTGCGAATTTATAAAACAACGTTTATAAATTCTATTTCTATTTATCTATAAAAACTTCCTTTTTTATAAATCTCCTTTATTAACCTATTCCAGTTTATAACTAAATTATAAACTAAATGTTCATATAATAAGTTAACTACTTATAAACGATTATTTCACAAAATCGTTCCTTAGAATTTCATAATTATAAATCTTATAACTTATAAGATTCATTTATTTAACCCAATCTATTCTTCAAATAATTTCACCAAATTTATAAATCTTACTATTTATAAATTTCATCTATAACTTCATAGTTTATAATTCTATAAATTTCATTCATTTATGAAATTCATTTTCACTTCATTCAAACACTTATAAAAACTCGTTTTATAATGTCTATATTTCAATTTATAAATATCCATTTACAAATCTCTTAATATAAATCCATTTATATTATTCTTTTAAAACGTCTTTAATTCCCTTTATAATTTCACCATTTTGATTTATAAAATAATCAAATTTTATAAATCCTATATTTAAACTTTTGATAATAAATTCAAAAATCCAGTTTAAACTATTTTATAAAGTCATTAATTCCTATTTCTCAAAAATCAGCTTTTAACCGTATTTCTCAAAAATTATAATTTTTTATAACTTTAAGAATTATAACGTTCATTTATTTAAAATGGATCAATTCCAAAATATTTTATCTTTTCAAAAATTACTTTAAAAACATTTTTAAAATACCAGAAATTTGGTCCAATGATGCTACACACCAAATAGTCAATCACGACTAACAACGATATCATATATCGATATGATAATCCATCAAATATCAAAATATCTGAAATCAAATAAAAACTGTTGAGGAATCCAGTTGGATCCCTCCAACCTGTTTTCCTGCATCCAAAAACATTAGCACAATACCAATTCCGCTCCAGTACGGAGTTATCGCGGTATATGTTTTTAATAAATATTATCCGCTTAATAACGGCGTAATAGGGTCTCATCCGCTAAACAAAAAATGCGGGAAATCAATAACTGCAATATATACATATGCCAATATATATATATATTGATATTATATATAATACCAATTTCACTGTTTATGAAATATTCGCGGTATATGTTTTTAATAAATAACCTCCGCTTACTAACGGCGCATAATGTCTATTTTAACAATCAATATATACAATTCATCATTCAAACATGCATTCAAATATTTTAAATCTAACTATTTAAAATAAAATCGAAATCTATTCGATTGAGTGAGAAGTTCTCACCTTGGTTTTAATTTCCGTTTTAGCTTTTATTTCGAATAAAATTAAACGCGCGTTTAATTTTACCCGAAATTCTCACTAACTCCAAACGACTCCAAACCAACTCCATCGCGTAGTGCTCGTCGATACGATTCCAACGCAACTGAGTTTGCATTTTTTCGACCTCGTATGAAAAAGTTATGAATTTTTAAAGTTCGTACACGATTTTAACTCAATAATTATAACATAAATTATAACTTTAAACCCACACAACATCAAGACCGTAGGATTTGCTCTTGCTTGCATCTGGCCCTTGAACGCAACCTTCTCCTTCCACCATCTCACGTTCTACAGCCGAACAAAGAACCCATTTGATCGAATCTAGGGTTTAAATTTGCAAACTAAATACTTGATGAAACTCGATCACAACACCGCCACGTCGAAGAGCACGACGCAAGCTATGCTCGGCCCCCCCAGGTGAAACTCGGCTGCACAATGAGCCTAGAAAGGCGTGCGAAAGTTATGACAGTCGGCCCCATTTATCTCACAATCCATAGCTCCATTCGCGATCTCCACCGTTGATCTCGTAGCTCTCGTCGTGTTCTATCACTTTGTAGTTGAACTTTCTTGCTAATTCTTGATGGATTTGGAGAAATCAAGGGGGAGAGGAGATTAATTTCTGGCCATAGGTTATGAATGTGGCGGCTAGCAATTATTAGGGTTAGGGTTTGTTATTTTAATTTATGAAGAGGTGAGATGTATTTATAGAAAAAGCTAGCGTAAACACTATTCATCCCGGGAATTCCGAACTCCGATTTAGGCGCCGTAACCAGCGTACCTAGGGTTCATCCCGCGTTCCGGACACAATGGAACAGGTTTCGGAAGCTAATTCGGAAGTATGTGCGAGTTATGGCTATAAACGCTCAATTTAAATTAAACCGATTTAAATCGATTTCTAGGCGTTTTAATTTGTACCGGACAAACGGTAAATCCGATTGACTTGAAATTTGAAACCTTACAATAATATCACATTACGGATCCGATGAAACTGGTTTCGTCGAAATCCGAGACTTTTTGAAAAATGGCTATTTTGACTCGCCAAATTTAAATTAAAAATAATTCGATGCGTTTCGAGCTGCCACGATCAAACGATAGCTCCGATTGACACGAAAATTGAAATCCGGTAATAACTAACTATTACGGATCCAATGGAACTGGTTTCGTTCAATTCTGAGACTGTTCAAAAATTGACTATTTTACAGTCGATTATTAAATATTAAAATATTCAATTTTCACAAATTAACTTTTAATTCGATTTTAAAAGTTCTAAAATATCGTTCTAACTTCAACATGATAAAATAAAATTTTACAAATTATTTTCTATCATATTTAACTCAATTTTCAATTATTTCCATAATTTAACATATTAAATTATCGATTTAATTATCCAATTAAATCCAATAATTCAAATAAAAATTTATTCGACTTATAAATTCACTTATAAATATTTAAAATTAATTAAATATTCAAATTTTAATTTATAAAAATTCTGGGTCGTTACACTTACCATCTTTAAAAACTCAAACAAGAATTCAACTGTTTAACATTAGCAAGCTCTGTCTTCTTCTTCCTCTGGAAATACTGTGAGCAAACTTGACCTTATTCTATATATTTTATTTTATTTTGATGATTGGATCTGAATGTGAAATATGTGATGATATAGTGGTGTGAATATTCTGCATGTGTGTATATTAAGATATATGTATGTTGAATACAATATATGTTTAAAAAGAAAAAAAAAACAAACCTCTGTTTAAACAGTACAGGTTAATCCAATTAAAAGAAGGAGAAAAAAAAAAAAAAAAACCCATATCTTTTTGAATGATGACATTTAGATCGTGACGTATGAAATAAAGTTGTTCACAATAATGTAAGGTTAGTTTTAAAAATAATATTAGGTATAAAAATTTAGGAAATATTTTTGGAATTGAAAATTTACAGTAGATCAACATATTCATCAGAAAATCGAATATGTTAACTTTAAAATCTAATTACACAGTCATGTTTGAATTTCAAAATAATGATTTTAGAGAGTTATTTCAAGATTTTCAGTTGCATGGTTGTCGAGATATTGGGGTATGAACAGAAATTGTAAATTCGTCAATTTTTGGTGATTGGAGTAACGATAAATCTCGTGATTGAAGGGGAAGCATGTTTGGAGGTTAAAGATCATCAGAAAAATGATGGATGATTTTATAATTCGTTGTGGGAAGCAGATGAGGTTGAACTAGGGTTTAAGCTTCAGTTTTGTTCAACGAAGATGACGCGGCAATCTCGTCGACTGTGGTGCATCGAGTTCGATCGCACCAAGGGGGATGGGTTCGTGGTTGATCAGTGAAGGTGTGGACGAAGATTCGTGATCTCTGGGAGTCGACATTGACAGGTCGAGGTGATTTAAGTTGGTTGAGTTCTGTTCCAGTTTTGATTGAATAGCTCAATCTCGATTTTGGGTTCGTAATGAATTTTGGGTGGTTAGGATCGAAGATGAGGATGATCAGTGACGTGCTGGAGGTAGCAACGTTGATCGGCGATGGTCATCGTGGTTGTGCACGTATACGTGCATCTTCTCGTATCTGGTTTGGAGTTTTGGGGAAGAAGCAGGGTGATGAACTGCGTGTGTTGACTCGAAGTTTACTCGAGGTTAATGGGGGTAGGGCTCGGAGAAAAAGGAGGGGAAACTCGAAGTTAATGGTGGGCGTGGGGTTACTTTTGCATTGCTACAGGTTTTGAAACCTGTCTTCTTCTTTTTTGTGGGTTCTGTTTTCCCCGGGGAAGACTCGAGTTATTCGAGTACTCGACTCGAAGAAATGGGGAGTCCGACTCGAAGCAAGTTTGTTAACCTCGGGTCATTTTGTATGTTACAGGTTTTATGAAACCTGTCAGCATATATGAATTTTAAAGCAAATTTAAATGAAACTTGGATTTTAACTTGAATTTGCAAGTAAGAATATTAATGTATTTTGAAAGCTTAAATTTTAAAAAAAAAAAAAATTAAGTAGATTAGTTTAAAAGCTTTCTCTTATATAAATAATAAATATTATTTACATTTATTTTAAAGAATTATAAATTGATTTTTTTTCTAATTGGATTAATGTTTAAAAGAATAATTATTTTGAATTTTGAATTCAAAATGTAAATTTAAATTCAAAAGTGAAATATTTTTTCACTCTAATGTAAATGAAGTCATCAATAAGAAACGAATTATATTGGAGATAATTAAGGTATTAAAGGATTCAATTGCTAAGATAATTAAGGAATGATTTGTTTATCGAATTTATAAATTAATGATTTAGATTAATTTATAATTAAAGATTAATTTAAAAGTAATTAAAGAAATGTTATTAGTAAATGAAGATAATTAACTAGGAATTATTAAGTGATTAAATTTATGTGAAATTTTTTGATAATTAATTAGATTAATTGAATAAGAAAATCAATTATAAATTGTAATTACTTAATGAAAGTAATAAAGGGGCAAATTACCAATTGAAATTGAATTTGAATATTTTGATTAACTTAATGATAAAGTTTAATTGGTAATTAATAAATTAGGATTAGATAATTAAATTCATAAGAAATTTATTTTACTTGGAAATAAATTGAATCGAATAGGATTAATCAATTTAACTAATCCTACTTATAAATGACAATTAAATGCTTGACCTTACTTATGAATGATTGTATTGTATGAGATATCTTGAATTGATCTTGCTATCTGATCTGTGATAGTTTGTTCTGTGAAGTGAGCTGTGTATTTATTCATTTATGGATGATACATTTGTATATTATCTGTGATGTGTATATCTGTGATATGTGATGAAGGATAAGCGTTATACTTTATATCGCTTATCGAATATATTGTTGTATTTGATCTGTGATGATTGAATGATTGTGCACTATTGTGTTAAAACCCTGAACCACACTTATACACACACAATTATGGATTTCACGAGGAAATCGATTAAGTCGCAGATTCTTGAAATAGTTAAATTTGAATTTTTAAATTCAAATGTTTTGGAAATGGAATCGGAATAAATATGAAAAGCTTTTGGAATGGAATTTCAAAATAGAATTTATTATTTTTAAATTACTTGATTAAGTTTTGGAATTTAAATAAGTTGATTTAAATTTAAATTCAATACTTGAAATTGAATTCAGTAATTTGAAATTAGGGATTAATGATATTATACTAGTCATTATGAGTTAAACCATTTTTAAAGTATTATTTTTGGGAATTTGAATTTAACTCAAGAATTTCAACTCGTATAAATGAATCAGATTTCCAAAATGAAAACTGTTGTTTTCAAACGATAAACACTTTTGGATAAGAACTGAGATTCCAGTTAGTTAGGGGAATTTCAAGATTTAATAGAAAAATGATTTTCCTAAGTCATGAATGAATTCTTTTTGAAAGCCATGAATTAAATCTGTTTATTTTTAACAGATTTAAATTGATGATTGTTTAAATCAAATTGAAATGAAATTGTTTTGAAAGCTATAAGTTAAATCTTTGATTTAAAGATTTAACGAGTTAATCAAATTAAAATGAAGATTGATTTGGAAAATCTGTGAATGAATCTTTTGTTTAAAAGATTAAAATGTGAAAACTGTTTAAACCGTTAAAGGTTGTGAAAATGAATCTTTTTGTTAAGAGATTTGAGATGGTAATCGGTTTAAACCATTTGAAAGAAAGTTTTGAATTATTAAGTTGTGACTTAATTGAAATCCCATATCCATATGTTTTGAAAATATTTTCGCTCACTATTCGGTTTAGCCGGGAAAGGACCTCTGTGTCATATATCCCATTCCGAATATGTGATATGTCGTTATGGATAGCATTTGAAGACCGGTGTTGAAGATCGGGTATTTGCGAGAGTGATAGGATGACCTATCGATTGTCTCTGCACTGGGTAGCTCCTGGTATAGAGATTCCCTAAGTGATGGGAAAATCCGATCGGGATTGTGAATATCCGGGTTGCAAGGACTTCTTTGTAAGTGCCTTCGGTTCTGTTCGAACCCAGAACAGACTTGTATGGATTGTGTGTCTGACATTACAAGTTGAGATGCAAAGCAGATTTCTTTCAAATATATTTCTGTTGGTGGCGAAGAATTTATTCTTTTAGCTTAACACCCTTCTCTGAGACGTACGAGCTCAGAGGTTATATAGTTGAAGTTATCAGCGATATATTCCCAATTTGGTAATGTGACATGCTGAGTGTTGCTGAAATGATCATTGTGTTGATTATTGTGATAGGATCGTTTATTTGATCGTCTATCTTGGTGATCATTGTGTTGATCATTTGTTGACCCAAAGCATGGCTTTTGTATAAAGTATGTTTTTGTGGACGTGACTTCGTCGAACCTCACACCCCGGAAATGGTCAAAACAGGAAAGATGCAGCAAGGTTATGAGGGGTAGCACCCTTTAGGGTATGTACATTTCCTTCTGGATAGAGGTGGTATCATGGTATGGAGCCCAGATATTTAACCTATGTGGTTACTACGAATTTATTACTTTGTGGTTGTTGGCTTTCGGGATCCCGTGAGAAAGGTCGTTTACGATCGGGGAATGGCGTGCTCGTGTCAGTAGTTACCCAGTTAGGGGTAACCCGGCCTTGTGTTGGCAGAGTTCCGGTTTGGTTCTCGGGGATGTCTTTCCAGAGGCATTCTCATGTGGCAATGGGAAGTTCCTTGGCCTGACCATTTGTTGGAAATCCAATGAAACAATACGAAACTTGTACGGTTTTAGTTGTAGAACCTATCATTCACTTATGGTGTCGCAACACTGTTTGGATGGTAGCTATAGTAGGCATACGATAATGGTCGTATGTTGGCTAAGATTTATATTCTACTTTCGAAATGAATTTCCACTACACTATGCACTAGTAATAATATCAAATATTATTTTTAACGCGTATCAAGCATCTTTGACTATCATAAGGAGAAATCTCCTCCGATTCTGCGTTTGCATTGTGTGTGTGTGCGGGAGGCCTTATGGTAGTCTCATTTTTCAAAAGCATTGCGAATTGGCTTTGAAAATCTTTTGTTGAATGTTTTTAATAGATAAACTGTTTTTGTTGCTCACACCAGTCCCACGACTGATCCGGAGTTTATTGTTTCTTTCCTAAACTCTGGGTGCTCATTATTTTCTACACGAGCAGTCTAGAGTTGGGTTTTTCAGATAGTCAGGTTTAGTAGATTATCTGGAGTTAGTTCAGTCCTTGGATCGCACCAGTCTTGCTTATCTTTGTGATATGTTATTGGGAGTTCGAGCTATTGCTGGATTAGTTCTTAGAAATGGAGTTGCAGTTATTTCTGGAGTTCTTCCTTGAAGACTATTTTAGAGTTATATTGTTCCGTATGTTAGATGTTATCTATTTTTCTTTTCCACTGCTATTTATTGTATCATATCTCTGATGTATATTGATATCTATTGGATCATCTGTTGTATCAGATATTGTATCAAAGCTGTATATCAATGTATTGTTCTTTTATTCCGCTGTGTTGTTTACTTAATGATTGTTATAAGCTCCGGCGAATCGGATTTGAACGGTCGAATCTATGACATTCGAGTACGATTTGAAGTATGGATGTCGATTTTTGAGCGGGCAAAATCCGAGCCGTCACATGAATAAATATTTTAATTGATATTTCAATGGTTTGAACTGTTTTGTTCATTTCAATTCTATATTCTGAATTGCATCCTGATTTGGTTTAATTACTGTCATCTATTCGTTATTTAATTATTATTGCTTCTGTGCACTAATAACTGAGTTTGAATTAGACTGACCCGAGTATTATTTTCTTTTGAATTTAATACTCGGGTCAGATCGAGTATTTCAGGTTGTAGATATTCTGCTTTGGGTTGCTGCTAGAGCTATGAAGTTCTTTCATATCTTTTGGAGTAGTCGTCGTCATTTGTAGTGGTCTATATAATTGTATAGGAAGATATGTATTCATGTATATTATATACGTTAATGTATTTGTATATGTAACTTCTTGAGTCGACTGTTGTAGTTGTATCATATGTACCGTGTCAAATGTATTGTAACTGACATCAGTTATTGTATATATGAAAATTTATGTTTTATTTGTGTTCCGCATTATATTATCGGTGTAATATTTTATATTTACTGTTCTAAACTATTACGAACCATCGTAGTTCGTTTTATACTGGAATTGGGGTATGTCGATGGGAGAAAATAAATCAGAGATGAAAAATGAAAGAATATATATATATACCACTCCTATCGAGATAACCAATACTAGTGTAAGGCCTAACTATTGATGGCCGCTCCTCAACAGCCTTATTCTCCTTGCTAGTTGACAGCACTACACTGTAGTGTTCTTGGCTAGCGAGGGTATAGAGGTGGGGCGTCACAGCTTGGTATCAGAGCCTGGGGTTTAGAAAAAATATAAAACATAACTTGGATGGAACATATGTTACAACTATTTGTCGACGTTTAATCTCTCGTATTTGCATATGATTGTCTTTGATTATTAGGTATGAATTCCTAACGCTTATTCATATGCATATGATTTTGATTCTTATGTTTTCGGCTTTGATTTGATTTAGCCGATGATTGATTTTGTTTGAATCTCAGCTATTCCGAACTTGATATTTTATGTTTTCCTCTGCTTGATTTCCATTCGACTTCGGTCACTTTGTTTTTGAGAAATTTCTAAATTCTTGATTTCCAAGACTCTGACTTGGTTTGCCGTTGAGTCCTTTGATGATGATGTTGAATCGTTTTGTACTCTATTATGGCCATTAATTGTTGACTTCGACATTGACGTGATTTTTATTTTTGTTAAAGTCATTTATGCATTTATGCTCGTTCTGCTTTGTTTTTCCAATTGTTAATCGATTCTTCTTTTCCGATTAGTTGTAATCTTCTTTGTCGACTTTGATAACTTCTACTTCTGGAATTTTTGGATATTCCTACTTTGATGGATTTAAGAATCGAATTCTTTGGTTTTTATTCACATCTTCGAATGTGAATTTTAGTGAATTGATTTGGTTTCCAAATTTAATCGATTCTTGTTAATTTCCCGATTTGTTGCTATCATTTATTAGCAACTTTGATGACCATTTCTTTGGGAATTTTTGTGAACATACCTTTCGATGAATTCGGTATCGATTTCTTTGGATTCTATTCACGTCTTCGTATGTGAATTCTTGTGATTGATTGATTTTACAATCATTTTTGTGATTTGTCACTTTAAAAAAAAAAATATAAACGTTTTAATACTAGTAGTAAATATCAAAACTCTTTTATCAAAATGTTTTCAACTCTATTTTCAATATCAAAATCTTTTCCTAAACCGTTTTCCGATCTATTAGTATATACAAACCTTTATTTTCACTCGTATGAGAAATCTAATTAAACGGCTTAGCAAAACAAGTGGTATGAAACGCTTGCGTTTACTTCGTCGGTTAATTTTTGGACTTGTTCGATTGAACCACTTGTGACATTTTTCTAGTGAAGATCTACAATTTGTTCGTAAATATTTAAGTTAAGCTAGTGGTTATGGGACATGAAGCTAAACTTTTATATTCACTAGCTTAGTGTAATTGACACTTCTCGTTGATCTTGATGATCGCTTTATGAATTAGACTAGCAATTGCGCGATGTCTCTTTCATTGCAAGGTTAGACTAGACACCACTTGTGTGATTCCACTCACACATACCTTTTTGCTTTTTGGTTAGTCTTGACCTCAATCTGTGTGATTCCATTCACACATGCTTAGTGTAATTGACACTCCTCGTTGATCATGATGATCGTTCTGATGGTCAGACTAGACACCACTTGTGTGATTCCATTCACACATACCTTTCTGCTTTTTGGTTAGTCTTGACCTCAATCTGTGTGATTCCATTCACACATGTGGGGTAGCTCCCCTTGGTCTTCGGACCGTCATGTGATAGGCCTCTTTCCCTTTTTCTGTGATTTCTAGATTCCTTATGTTGATTTCTGGAAATTTTATGCTTCACCTATTTTTGTGCATTGGTGAGTTCATATGTTATTAATTTGTCATGAGTACAAATTTGGGGTATGATACCTCTTTGGATCTTTGAGAAGATTCTTGTGATATTGATTATCTCTAATCGGTTGATCTCCTGTTGATCATTATTTACATACTTATAGTAGTATGTCAGCATGGATATTTCATATTTATTCCATACCTCATGTCGGTTGATCTCCTATTGATCATTATTTACATACTTATAGTAGTATGTCATTATGGATATTTTATGTTATGCCATATCTTTTATTCTATGTCATACTCCGTTTGAGTTTTTATACTCTGTTCGAGTTTTTATACTCCATTCGAGTTTTCATACTTCCGTTCGAGTTCTCATACTCTTATCTTGTGATTTCTGGATTTCTTGTGTAGATTTTTAGAATTTGTGCTTCACCAATTTTCGTGATTTCTATTGATAAGTTTTATCAATTCTTGTGCATTGGTGAATTCGTGTGTTATTGACTTGTTATGAATACAAGTTTAGGGTATGATATCCCTTCCTATCTTTGAGAAGATCCTTGTGACATTTTTGATGAATGAAAATCCACTTATCGAAGTTGCTACTGATGTCACTGTTTTAATCACGTGTTTTAAAAATTGTTTTTAAAATTTTTACGATTTGCGCTTTCAAAAGAATGAGGAAGCGAATTAAACGTTTCAGTAAAATCGAGGACTATGACCCCTTTCTTTTGCTGATTCGCTTAATTCCGGACTTGTTCGTTTGAGAATGTAAATTGTAATTTTATAAATAAAATGATTTTCAAAATTTTTACAGTTTACGCCTTCAAAAGAATGAGGAAGCGATTTAAACGTTTCAGAAAAATCGAGGACTATGACCCCTTTCTTTTACTGATTCGCTTAATTCTGGACTTGTCCGTTTGAGAAAGTAAAATGTTGTTTATTTAAAATACACAATTTTGCACTTTCAAGGAAACGATGAAGTGAATTAAACGATTTAGTAAAACTCGTGGTTATGGGTCATGTGCGTTTGCTATTTCGGTTAATTTCGGACTCGTTAATTGATTTCTGATTAAATTTGTGATTTCTGATTATCGTTTGTGGTAATCAGATATTTGCTGTTTCTAATTATCGCTTGTGATAATTAGATATTTGAGATTTAATTATCGTTTGTGATAATTAGATATTTGTGATTTAATTATCAATTGTGATAATTAAATAATTGTGATTTGAAATTTGATTACCGTTGTGGTAATTTCTGATTATCATTTTGATAATCGGATGTTTGTGGTTTCTGATTTATCGTTTTTGATAATCAGATATTTATTGTTTCTGATTATCGCTTGTGATAATTAGATATTTGAGCTTTAATTATCATTTGTGATAATTGAATATTTGTGATTTAAAATTGAGTTTCGATTTTGATAATCGAATACTTGTTGATTTGATTATCGTTTTTGATAATCGAATATTTGCGATTTGAGATTTCTGAATTATCTATTGATAATTAGATTCTGTTGATAATTTGTGAATTTCTTTTAGGAAATTAAAAGATTTCTTTGGCATTTATATTGTACTACGCCAGTGTACCGGCTCAATTTTCTGCTATTCATGACGTTTTCCACGTCTTCCAATTACGGAAATGCCTTAAGGATTTCCGATTTTTATTCTTGAGCAACCTTCTATTCATATCAATGCTTCGGGGGTTCAGCACCTTCGAAATAAAGATGTTTTTCTCGTGAAAGTTCAGCGGTTCTCAAATCCTATGGATTTCACTTTGGAATCCAGAGAATTCATCGAGCAAGCACGTTCAAGCTTACTCTTTCATGCTCTTATGGTTGTTACCTTTTGTCCATTTATTCCTTAAGATTGCGAGGACGCAATTTCTTTAACGAGGGGAGTCTGTAACAACCCGGTATTTGCATCGATTGATAATCGACTTTTAAATGATAAATACTGTTGCTTATTTGCCAATTGAAGTAATTAAATTGAGTTAAAATTATTTTATAAATTGTTAATGAGATTGACGGGCTTTGAAAATAATTAGTGATCCATTTCTTTGTTGCTGTGATTTTATTAAGGGTTAATAACCCGTTTACCCCATTTCTCTTTTCATTTTTCGAAACCGAACCCTAAAGAAAATAAGAAAGTAAATGGCGGCATCGTCTCGTGTTCGTTCCGCTGCTCCAAATTAGGGCTTCGCTCTTCCTCGTTCGTTCTTGTGGCGCTAACGTTGCTTGCTTCGACATTCGGTTGCTCCTTTAATTCGTCGACACGGTGAGTGTTCCACTCACATCTAATTCGAAGTGGTTTCGATTTCGTCTGTTTATTATCTTGATGTTCTGCTCGATTTGATTTTTGTTCGATGTTGATTTTTCTTCGATGTTGGTTTGATTTGGTCAATTCGTTGCCTTGATTATTACGGCACTGTTTTGATTCGAAACACAGTATTTTCTTTCTGATTCACCTGTAGTTGTATTCACTTCATTGTTGGGTTTGCACCCCTTTTTGTGGCACTTGTTGTTCATTGTGTCTTGTTCACCATGTTGCATTGCTTACTGATGCACTGCTCATTTCCACTGCTTCATGTACCTTATCCATATTATGCTGTTTTGTTCTCTGCCATGAATGGCTTTGCTTGATTTTAATCACTGTCTCATTGCAGTTATCTTGGTTCAAAACTGATAATTGCTATTGGCATTTTATTTTGCTTGTTACTGTGTTGCCCTATCACTAGTGTACTCACTCATTTGAGTTTGTATTCTGTTCACTTGATAGTAATCAAGTCTGAATTGTTATGGTTCCAGTTGAGCATTATATATATTGGCCATATCTCGTGCCCAAGCTCTTTGCACTTTGATGAATTCTGAAGTAAATTTTGAGTTTTTGCATTGTTAGTTGCCACTTTGTTGCATAATTGAACTGGGTTGTAGCATACACTTTGTTGCATAATTGAACTGGGTTGAAGCATACACTTTGTTGCATGATTTGAAGTCTGGTACTTCATTATTGATTCACTTCCACACAGTGTCACTTGGGCTTGTAGTTTGATAATCATGTCTGCACTTTGTTTATCTGGACTGCCTAGAGTACATGTATTCTTGGCTCTGGTTCATTGTTGTTGCTTCAGCACTAAGCCTCGGCTTGCTTTTGTTTCTGTTCTTTCTGAAACTTGAGTTCCATGTAATTGCATATTTTCAGTGTTACTGCTATCTTGTACAACTTCAAATGTGTTCATTTGAGTTGTGTCTGCATTGTGTATATTCATGATACTTTGACTTTCATTTTATTGTACACTACTTTTCATTCACTTCAGCACTCTTCACTATTGTATATGTTGACTCCTTTACTGCTGTCGCATGCTTGAGCTTGACACGGTACTACTTGGTTCATTAAGCTTGATATCTTTGAATCTGGAAGCTTCACTTGAGTCACTGATTTATGTTGGCACTGTCATATTTTTGGCCAGATTAGAGTTTTGCATTGTATGGTCTATTCTGCATCACTTGTATACATTCGTCTCTGTTTGGTTAGACTTGAACTGACTGCACTCACATATGTATATGTTTACTTCATGTACTCTTTGAGTTGCAGTGCTTCATGTTGATTTTATATCATGGCGTACATGTGAGTTCATGCTTTGATTGTTGTTTCAGTCTTCATGCACTGATGCATTGGAAGTGGTCTTGTTGCTGTTGCTATGCAGTTGCTATGCCTTGTGTTGAAACCCGTTTAAAACTTGGGTTTGACCTTGTGCTCGTTTGTGAATATTCATTGGGTACATTATCACTGTAGTGGCAAGGCAGTGCACGCAAGCGTGAACTGCAGCCACACGGTATTCATTGGGTACATTATCACTGTAGTGGCAAGGCAGTGCACGCAAGCGTGAACTGCAGCCACACGGTGCGGCTTTTATGATATTCTATTTGTTTTGTCTTATGGATCTTTTTGCGTATTCCACATTCAGTAGTGGCGAGGCAGTGCACGCGTGCGTGTACTGCAGCCCTACTTGAATAAATATTTTAATTGATATTTCAATGGTTTGAACAGTTTTGTTCATTTCAATTCTATATTCTGAATTGCATCCTGATTTGGTTTAATTACTGTCGTCTATTCGTTATTTAATTATTTTTGCTTCTGTGCACTAATAACTGAGTTTGAATTAGACTGACCCGAGTATTATTTTCTTTTGAATTTAATACTCGGGTCAGACCGAGTATTTCAGGTTGTAGATATTCTGCTTTGGATTGCTGCTAGAGCTATGAAGTTCTTTCATATCTTTTGGAGTAGTCGTCGTCATTTGTAGTAGTCTATATAATTGTATAGGAAGATATGTATTCATGTATATTATATACGTTAATGTACTTGTATATGTAACTTCTTGAGTCGACTGTTGTAGTTGTATCATATGTACCGTGTCAAATGTATTGTAACTGACATCAGTTATTGTATATATGAAAATTTATGTTTTATTTGTGTTCCGCATTATATTATCCGTGTAATATTTTATATTTACTGTTCTAAACTATTACGAACCATCGTAGTTCGTTTTATACTGGAATTGGGGTATGTCGATGGGAGAAAATAAATCAGAGATGAAAAATGAAAGAATATATATATATATATACCACTCCTATCGAGATAACCAATACTAGTGTAAGGCCTAACTATTGATGGCCGCTCCTCAACAACCTTATTCTCCTTGCTAGTTGACAGCACTACACCGTAGTGTTCTTGGCTAGCGAGGGTATAGAGGTGGGGCGTCACACATGTGCAGTTTGCATTTATATTTCCTCTGATTTTTTTTCTTCAATTGTGACTGCACTTCATATATATATGCATTTATGTATGTATATATGAGATTGTTGTCACCATGGCACGATCTTCTGTCTACTGGACAATTTTATGTTGCTTACTGATTCATGACTTGGGCATTTTTCATAGCTTCACTTGAATCTGCACTAGACTTTGAACCTGACTTTGTTGCATTGACTAGTATAATCATTACTTGCTCTTGTAACTTGTCTGGGTTATTGAAATTCATTTTTTTTCCAGGACATGTTCACTACATTCAATTATGAACTGTATTAAGGATACTTTTGATGCTACTAATGTGTTTTGTCACTATAGTTCGATTCACACAGGGGATCTAGTATCACTGATTTCGAATTATTTTGAGTTGTAACATTGAACCCTGTAACATGATGGTTTAGGTGGCACCTCTTGTTGCCATGTTGCAATTCATTTCCATGTGCAGTCTTTGTTTCTTGGTAGTCATAATTGATATCACTTTATACTTTACTATAACCTACTTTACAAAGTAGAAGTATATCACCTGCACATCCATGTGCCTCCTCTGTTGTGTTGTATTTCCCCTGTGTTGCCATATCTTGGCTGCGTCTGGACTTGATTCATTTTCGTGTTGTCTGCACATCAATTTGTAAATATAACTTGCTTGCATTTGTGTTCTGTCCATATTTGCATCATTGGTCCTTGCACTATGTAGTTACCATATTTTGCGCTCGAGCTCTTAGGACCATGTTGCATTCTGGAGTTGGTTTAGTCTTGCGTGTTTGTGGTGGCTGCATTATTGTTGCAGCTGCCCTTGTGTCCAAGTAATGGCAGCAGTTTCATTTTTATGAAAATTTTGTACTTGTTGAAATGTGCAGTAATCAGTTGTTTGGAAACTTGGTTCTTGAGTTACTTGAGTATATGCAAAACAATTGCATTTCGAGCTTGCCTTGTTGCATGGGTTTTAGTGTTGCAGCTGTGTTGAGTCACTGACTTGACTTCTGCAGCTTCGATTTCTGTTAGTGTTCACTGTTGTGATGATTTCTATTTCATTACGGTAGTGGCGAGGCAGTGCACGCAAGCGTGAACTGCAGCCACGCAGAGTTAACATTTTAAAAATGTGGCGAGGCCGTATACGCGTGTGTGTAATGCAGCCCTACCAAATCTAATGTTTTAATTGATGTTTTCTTCTTGATGAAAATTATTTTATGTTGCCAATTCAATATATTTTGAATCGATTTTGATGATTTTGTTGTTAGTTGCCGTTTAGGCAGATTTTGATTGTTTTCTAAATTATCTTCATCAATAATCCCTTCATCTATCCTCATTGATAATTTGAATCTACCGATTTGTTGTTTAACACTGTTAAGGGTTGTATTTACCGTTATCCGATTTCTTGTTAAAGGATCGGATAGGTAAATTTATATTTGACTGTCATCCAATTGCTATTTGATTATTATTGCCTCTATGCACTAATAACTGAGTTTGAATTAGACTGACCTGTGTATTATTTTCTTTTGAATGTAATACTCGGGTCAGACCGAGTATTTTACTGCTTGAAGATTTTCGGGCATTGAAGTTAGAGAGAGAGGGAAATTGCTTCA
Organism: Allium cepa; assembly: GCA_030765085.1. Classification (NCBI taxonomy): domain Eukaryota; kingdom Viridiplantae; phylum Streptophyta; class Magnoliopsida; order Asparagales; family Amaryllidaceae; genus Allium; species Allium cepa. The sequence continues at coordinate 374,320,788 of CM060942.1, read as the reverse complement.
CTTTCGCTTTTCGAAGAATTTTTGTACTTAAAAGAAATATTCCGCTATATAAAATTTAATGCATTGTATAAACTCTGATATATGTAAGAAAATTCATTTAATGTGAAATATTATGATTATTCTGTGATTCTGTGGCTGTTTCTGTTTAAACTCTATAAACTGAATAACAATCCGTCATTTTGAACGTCTCAAGTTGGTTTAATTACCGACTGGAGGCGGTCAGAACGGCGGGTCGTTACAATATACATCGACCCACACGGTCGGAAAAACCAAAAACAGTTCATATTTCCTAGTTTGTATTGCTTAGGCGTACTTTATTTAGCATTTTAAGCAAGCAGCGTATTTATTTAAGCATTTATGTGTCCAAACTCTCGTTAAACGGACTTCAGGTACCTGTACTTACTTAATTTAAACACATAAGTAACATGTTTATGAAATTTATAACATTTCATTCATTTAAACAGCTACAACACAACCATAACACATGTAATGCATTAGAAATACTTCCATGAGCCGATTGCGAAGTTTCTAACTAGTTCAATTTGTTTTATTTGTTTCATATACCATTTGCTTTCAACACAAGTGATTAACAACTCATTTGCTTATCCTCAATTCATAATTATGTCCAAACAATTCATTTCAAAGTTAATTGATTTCAAAATCAATCCATGCTACTTCTATCAGTTAATAATCACAAGTTTATTTTTTATAAACAATATACACAACCAGTTTCCATAAGCAATTAATAAAGTCTCAATATTAACCCACTTGCTTTACTCGATTTCTATATTATCCTATCCAATTCGGAATGGTTTTTAACATCATTTTCTTACATTCTATTCATTTTTAATCTAACCAACACATATTCATTGCATTTGATTCACAAGTCAAATTTTATTTACTTCAATCATTCCATAGAATTTTTATTTAATTCTGTTTACGTCGAATGACCAATTTAAGTAATTCGACAATATTTATTCAAACATCAATTTCTTTAGTTTTACAATCATTTAAAATTGATTCCAACTCAATTCATATTTGATTTCATTTTCATTTAAACTTATTCATAACCTTACACTGTATTTTACTTACTTTGTTTGCATAGGTTTCTTTCGAAACTACTTTATTCAGCTTGGAAACACCCCATTAAATAACCATTAACATATTTACTTAAGCCGAGCTTCTATTCAATTATTTGCTTAAGTTATTTATTTTCTTCAACTTATTTCAATTCCATAATCCAAGTTTATTTTACTTGTGAACAATCTCCATTTTAAATCCTTGATTTGATTATTATTATTATTATTTCAACTACATTTCACCTATAATTCAATTTGTTTATCCACTTGTTCATTTTAAATTTTAATTCACATTCACAGTTCACTTCCGAATCTATTTATTTAATTATAAGGCCATTTCCACTTTTATTTCAACTCTCTTGAATTTTATTTGTAACTCCAACCATTCTTGTTTCATTTGACCATACTCCAATTTTGTGTACTAACAATATACGTTGAATATTATTTATTCAAGTTCTATTTAATTCAATTTACTAATCATTTTAAGGTCCATTCCATTTTAATTTATTTACACACCATACATTAGCATTTTATTCTATCCTTGCTTTGGTTCCTTTCAAACCATTTTATTAAGCTCGATATTCCATGCTTATAAATTAATAATCATTTCCCTAATTAAATTCATCCAGGTTTTCGTTTAATAGGCTTTCACCCTTCCTCGAAGCCAAGCTTCAATTATTTTTAACTTAAGTTAATTTACTTGTTCCAACTTCTTACTTAAGTTCAGTTCCATTTTAATTTGATTCTCATCTAATAAATTTCCATTAAATTCAATTAGCCATTCTCATAATCCATTTTAAATATCAAATTCCATACCCAATTCATCGTAACTTATTTTATTAATAACAAGGTCATGTTTAACTTATTTATACTCGAATTAGATTTTATTTGCAAATTCAAGCCATCTTTATTTCAATCCAATTCCACACCATTTCCATATATATTTAGTTCACCACCAATCCCAGTTGAATTTTATTTATAACTCGAGTCTATTCCCAACTCCATTATTATCTCATAATCCAACATAGGTTCCATTTCCATATTCATTAAATAATTAATTATCCAATTTAATTCATTTCCACTTTCAATTCCATATTGGATTTTTATATTCAAAAATCATCTCATTATTTTATTTGAGTTCAATTTTATTTTATAATTCAAGTTTGGATTTTTTATTTCGTTTTTCGATTACAAAACAATTTTATTTTGGCTTACTATTTAACTTCTCCATTTATTTATTTTTCTTATAAGTCACACAACTATATTTTCTCATGTTTCTACCCACTTTAAGCTTGAATGTATTCATATTTCATTTATTCTATTTGGGTTAGAATTTCACTCCTTAGATCACACACTTATTTATATTCACATTTCCTTCCATTAACAATTAACAATCAATCACATTCACCTTCTACTTTTAATTAGGGATTATATATTTTACTTAGTCAAGTATATGTGTGTGTATATATATATATATATTATTTCAATGCTTTTTAACCTTTATGGGCTATTTTAAATTCATTCACCCCAAACAATCTCTTACTCAACTTACTTTCACTTGTTAAAGTAAGAATTTAATTCCACTCAATATTATCTATGATCTCAACTGAATTTTATTATTCAATTTTATTTAACTGAACTTCAGTTAAATCTAGCATTACTATATTCTTTAATCCACCAATTCACTTGGATTTAATTAAGTAAGAACATAATTTCATTTATTATCATCTATATCTCCATTTATTTCCTTTCAATTTGATTCCAACTTAATTCAAATACAACCGAATTTTATTCCAAATTAATTCAACTTACCTCCATTTACTTAGCTTAAATTAATTTCAACCCAATTTGATTTTGTCTTCCAATTCACATTTAATTTCTATTTTACCATTTCAATCACATTCAAAATTTATTAATTTATTTCTATTAAACTTTCTCAATCCGATTCATCTACATTCTTAATTTTATTTACTTCACCAAGTTACTTACATTATTATTTCCCATCATTAGTTAAATTTCAAAAGTTAAATTTTCAACTTAATCCAAGTTAAATTGTAACGAATGGGATTTTTCGCGCTCGAAAATCGACATCCATACTTCAAATCGTATTCGAATGCTGTAAATTCGACCATTCGAATCCGATTCGTCAGAGCTTATAACAATATCAAGTAAATAACACAGCGGAATAAAAGAACTAATACATTAATATACAACACGGATACAATATATGATACAACAGAGTGATACCATGAATATCAATATACATTAGAGATATGATACAAGAAATAGCAGCGGAAAAGAAAACGATAACACCAGCAGCGGAACAAATAACTCTCAGATAGTCTTCAAGGAAGAACTCCAAAAACTGCAACTCCATTTCCTAGAACCAATCCAGCAATAGCTCGAACTCCCAATAACAATGCACAAAGATAAGCAAGTACAGTCTGTGTCCAAAGACTGAACTAACTCCAGATAATCCACTACATCTGACTATCTGAAAAACCCAAACTCTAGACTGCTCGTGTAGAAAATAATGAGCACCCAGAGTTTAGGAAAGAAACAATAAACTCCGGATCAGTCATGGGACTGGTGAGCAACAAAAACAGTTTATCTTTAAAAACAAACAATGAAATATTTTAAAATCAATTCGCAATGCTTTTTAGAAATGAGACTACCATAAGGCCTCCCGCACACACACACAATGCAAACGCAGAATTGGAGGAGATTTCTCCTTTTGATAGTCAAAGATGCTTGATACGCATTAAAAAGAACATTTGATATTATTACTAGTGCATAGTGTAGTAAAAATCATTTCAAAAGTAAAGATACAAATCTTAGCCAGCATACGACCATTATCGTATGCCTACTATAGCTACCATGTTCAATAGCAGGTTACCGCCACATTCCATGGCAGGTTATACAACTAAAACCGTACAAGGTTCGTATTGTTTCGTTGGATTTCCAACAAATGGTCAGGCCAAGGAACTTTCCATTGCCACATGGAAACGCCTCTGGAAGGACGTCCCGAGAACCTAACCGGATCTCTGCCAACACAAAGCCGAGTTACCCCTAACTGGGTAACTACCGACACGAGTATGCCATTCCCCGGTCCTTTAGGACCTTTATCCGAGCGCTCGATTACCAACATCACACAGTAATAAATAAAGTGTTTCAACATGAGTAAGTATCCGGGCTCCATACCTTGATACCACCCCTTTCGAGAAGGAAATGAACTTACCCTAAAGGGCGCTACCCCCAATAACCTTGCCGCATCTTTCCTGTTTCGACCATTTCGGGGTGTGAGGTTCGACGAAGCCTCGTCCACAAAGCTACGATTTTTACAAAAGCCACGCTTTGATCAACAAATGATCAGCAGCACTCAGCATGCCACATTACCAAATTGGGAATATATCACTGATAACCTTCAACTACATAACCTCCAAGCTCGTACGTCTCAGAGAAGGGTGTTAATGCTAAGAGAATAAATTCTCCACCACCAACAGAATGTATTTGAAAGAAATCTGCTTTATATCTCAACATGTAATGTCAGACACGTAACCATACAAGTCTATTCCGGGTTCGAACAGAACCGAAGGCACTTCCAAAGAAGTCCTTGCAATCCGGATATTCACTAATCGCGTTCGGACTTCCCATCACATATGGAGTCTCTATACCGGGAACCAGTCGATGCAAAGACATTCGACGAGTTGTCCTTTCGTTTTCGAAAATATCCGGTCTTCACCGCCGGTCTTCAAATGCTATCTATAACGACGTATCACATATTTGGAATTGGATATATGACACAAAGGTCCTCTCCCGGCTAAACCGAATAGTGAGCGCAGTATTTAAAAACACATGGATATGGGATTTCAATTAAGTCACAACTTAAAACCCAAAACTTTCTTTAAATGGTTAAACAAATTACCATTTCAAATCTTTAAACAAAAAGATTAATTTCACAAAGATCCATTCATAGATTTCCAAAAAAATTTCATTTCAACAGGATTAACCAATTAAATCTTTAAATCAAATATTTAACTTATAGTTTCAAACCTTTTCCAAAACTTGGAAGTCATTTTCATTTTCAAACTTGAAATTCTGTTTAACACAAATTTGACGTTCATTTCTTATGTGAAAGCTTTTATTATTTGAAAACAAACAGTTTTCGTTTCAGAAAAATCCAATTATATTTACACGAGTTAAAGCCCTTGAATTTAAATTCATATTCCCAAATTAATACATTTTAAAATAGTTTAACCCATATATAACTGGTATAACATCTTTAATCCCTAGTTTCAAATCCTAAAATTCAATTTCAAATCTTGTATTTAAGTTTAAATTAAATTATTTAAACTTCATACTTTATCAAGTTATTCAAAATAAATCTCATCTTTGAAGTTCCATTTCAAAAGCTTTTTCACTTCAAACCCAATCCATTTTCAAAACATTTGAATTTAAAAATTCAAATGTAAAACTATTTTCAAAAATCTGTGACTCGATCAATTTCCTCGTGAAATCCATATTTGTGTGTGCATGGTGTGGTCCAAGGGTTTAACACAATAGTGCAACATCATTTCAATCATCACATATTAAAACAAAAAAATATAATCGATAAGCGATATAACTATAACGCTTATCGCTCATTCACAGATTCACAGATAACATACGGATGTATCATCAATAAATGAATAAATTATACATAGCACAGTCCATAGAACAAAATATCACAGATCAGATAGGACAATCGATTCAAGGCATTTCATACAATATAAACATTCATAAGTAAGGTCAAGAATTCAATAGTCATTTATAAGTAGGATTAATTTAATTGCTAAATCCTAATTAATTTAATTTATTTCTAAGTAAATTAATTTCTTATGAATTAGTTATCAAATTCTGATTAATTAATCACAAATCATTAATTACCAATTTATCTAATGATTTTCTTAAATTAATTAACTTTAATAAATCAAAATATCCAAAATTAATTACAACAAGTAATTAATCCTTAATTACTCTCATTAAGTAATTATATTTAAACAATTTATAATTAATTATCTAAATTAATTACTCTAATTAATTATTTAAAATTAATCACCTTAATTAATACTCAATAATCCTTAGTTAAGTATCTTTATTAACTAATAACTTTCTTAATTTATTTTTAAATTAATCTCTAATTATAAATAAATCTGAATCATTAATTTAATAAATTTAATAAATTATCCTTAATTATCATATTAGTTAAATCACTTAATCACCTTAATTAATACTTAAGGTAATTCATTTCTTTGTTAATGACTTCATTTATATTAAAGTGTAAAACATTTCACCTTTGAATTCAAATTTAAATTATATTTTGAATTTAAGATTCAAAATGATTATTCTTTTAAACATTAATTCGATTTAAAGTTCAATTTATAATCCTAAAAAAAAATGTAAATAACATTTATTACCTACATAAGAGAAACTTTTAAACTAAACTACTTAGTCTTTTATTTAGAAATTAAGCTTCCAAAATACATTTAATATTTTTAACTTGAAAATTCAAGTTAAAAACAAATCCTTTAACTTCCCATTTAAAATTAAGAAAACCTTTATAAAAGAATTTTATCCAAATCAAGTTAAATATTTGTTTTAAAACCTTGATTTGAAACTTCTAATTTAAAATCCAAATTCCATTTTAAAACTTTAAGATTCAAAGTTATTTTGAAATTATACTTCATACTAGATTTAAACTTTTTTTAAAATCTAACTCACAATTTAATCTTAGTTTAAACTTGCTTTAAAAAAAATTGAATTCAGGACTTAAACTTTTTGAAAACAAAACAGGTTTTGAAACCTGTAACTAAGCATCTGCTCAGTGTTCTTCCTATCCAAACCCAAAGCTCACCAGGATATCAAAATGCACGGTGCACGGTGCATTGTGCACGTGCATAACCCATACCGACGACATTGATTGCCTCCGGTGACGTCAACACTCCGGCCATCATGCCAGCATCCACTCTTCATCTTACAAACGCATCAACAACCCTCAATTCAAAATCGAGAAGTGCAGGAGAACCAGGAAACCCAACCATCGCCAGAGAAAACTATCGCATCCACGTTCCCAACCATCTTACCCTTTGAAACCACTGCCGCACCTCCACAACCCTTCCACGAAGCCATCACCAAAACGCGGTACGACTCGATCACCCAAAGATTACGCATTTGCCTCAGTTAACGGTCTGACCAAAATTAGGTTTAGAAACACAAATTGGTTCGCCGACGACGCCTCGATGGTCACATGCTTGGCCGGTCATATTTCCAAGACTCCCCACTCATTTCTCCACCTCCTGACGAACCCCTGAGGCCTCATCTCTCAGAGATCATCAGTAATTGCCTCGAAACCCATTTCTGGTCATCCTAGGATTTTACGAGAAATACTATACTAGATTCTATGATTTTTAACTTAAAAATCATCCTTTCCAAAGATGTTTCCAGTTATAAAATTTGATTGTAAAATTTCGACACTTGATTTTTTTTCCTGTTATCAAGAATTTCCACTGTTTTTTTTTCTTTTAAACTTGTATTACATCATTATTATAAATTTCCCTTCGAATATCATACTTTATAAAGGTTTAGAGGAGGAGGTAAAAATTATTTTTCTAAGCAGCCATGACCTTGTCAAACAGAAGTATGCAGATGTGTGCAAACATGCAGTGATAAAGGAATTTGTATATTCAAACAACAGAGCATTTCAAGTCATCCATCATCATAGACTCAAGAGGATAAAGAAAATCAAGGTTTCAAAGTTTTCAAGAGGTTTAAAAATTTGCTCACATCAGATTCATATTTTCAAATTTAACAAAAATGTTACTCACCTTGATGGAAAGAAGCAGAGACAAAGAACAGGGAACAAAGAAGCATTTTATTTTTGTTTTAAGCCTGGAATTTGATACTTGAAAACTGGAAACGAATCTTGCTTTCAGATCTTACATTTCACTTTGATCTTGCAGCTTTTGTTTCTTTTTTTTTCTTCTCTTTTTTTTGACAGAGGCTTTCACTTTTGGTTTTCAGGTTTCCTGAACTTCCATTTAAACTTGAATTTTCTTTGTCTCAGGTTTTACTTAGTTTTGAATGGACGAGCTGAAAAGTGAAGAGGAAGGCTGGTGTATAAAAAGAAAGCTTACTTGATGTTTGAGTTGAATGATATATAGGGGAGAGTGTTTACAGTATGTTATATATATATATATATATATATTTTACAATGGGTATGGTATACAATATCTTGTACAGGGTAATATTATATTTTCTTTGTACTAAAGATATCTTTACATTATTTATCTTGGCTGAAAATTCTTCTTTGATATGTTAGAGATGCAAACATTAATTGCATATATACCTTATGCCTCCTTTGCAAGCCTAAGATATTAATTGTTTACTTGTTCCATTCCATGCTAATATTTGTACTTGTTTTATAATTTAACATATATTGCTTTTTAACTTGTTGATTATGCAGTTTGGTGGCTGCAAATCATTTATGTGCTTTGTTCATGTTCATAGATGGTGTTGCTTGCTTCTTTTATTTTGTCATATGCTTGTCTACAGCCATCTTTTCTAAATTATCCTTATATGTTTATGCAAAGTTGTTATAATTATTGTTTTGGCTTATGTATTGATTTTTTTCTCAGTTAAACGTAGCATTGTTATAATTTTTCTAATGTATTTATTTAATAATTTACATTGTTTATGAATATGTTATTTGGCTTTATATTTTATAATTTATCTTATATATATTTCTATTTCTAGCTTTCAATGTTTATTGTCTTGCATATTTTCATATATATATATATATATATATATATTCACATGTATATATATAGTTCAAATTCAAATTTATCTTCTAAGACGTTTAAATTTTAGTCCCGATTCATATTCAATTCAAATACATTCCTCGAAAAATTTCATAATTTGTCTAACATATTATATTAATTACCAATTATTTTCACAATTTTTACTCAAAATAAATTTAAATATAGTCTAAATCCGAGATTGTTACATAAATCCTTATAATCTTATTTGTCTATCATACTATCATCCAAACACTTTAATTATATATAATAATTTACAGAAAATTATTTCTTTTTATATCAAAATATATTTTGGGTAAAATTATTTCATTTACCCATTTTTGAAAACAATATTATGTCGAATTGTTCTATTCAAGTGTTTAGAAACCCCTTCGGCCCAGTTGTACAGTCTGTGATGACGAAGGTTCATATGCCGCTCAATAAATCAATCAACACAATATAAAACCATTTTATATTCACTAACAAACATGCTCTCATTTCTAGTAATACACTCAAACTCATTCTAGAGTACTGATGACTCTATCTCTAATGAGTAATCCCCACCGGAGCCAAGGTTCTCGCTTAACCTTTCAGCTCTGATACCAAGTGTAAAGGCCTGCAAATCCATACCCCTTTGAACTGATAAAATCCCATAACAGTTCTGTCCAAAGTGGAACAAAAGTACGAGTCTTCGGGTAAAAAGAAGAAAGAGGTAGAAGAAGAAGAAAATAAAACAATATCAGAGTCTCACAATCGCAGCGGAACAAAATATAATATATAATAACAGCTTTTAAATACAAAGAAATCTGTACTGTATACATATACATACATACCATCATCAGAGTACTACAAACATCCATGCAGAGACAACTTAATATCTTTCCATACACAGCGAAAATAATAGTCTAATACGGAAGTACGCTCTGTCATCAGCTCGTCTCCTGAACTCATTAGCTTTTAACCTGATCCTGTTTAACTCGGTCTGACCCGAGCATCATATAAAACAACACCCGAGTCAGTTTGGAAAACCAGCGTGAGAAATCACACTCAATTGGATTATTATATTTTCAAAAATCCTTTGAAAAACAAAATCATCTCATAAGACCGCGCCACAAATAAACATGTTGGGTTTTACACTTACGATAACCAAAACATTTTTTTTATCAAATTCGTCTGGTATTATAATAGTGTCTACAGAAAGTAAAATAGAATCCAGCCGAATTACTTGCATCTCACGTTTCACCAATAGTTGGGCACAATCAAAACCTTACAGGCGCTTACTGGAGATTGGATTACCTTGTCTAGATCAGAGTACCGAGGAGCCACCCTAACTCCCCTGCAACACAAGACCGGAACCATTCCTTACTGGACAGTCCCAAGCAAGATCACCACGTGGTTGGCGCGACCAACCACCCACTAAGCCGGAATAAAAAGGGACATCTAGACAGGGGAAACCTTACTCTCAAGTGGGGACTATCCACGAAGCCTTGCTGCACCTCCCCTATTTTAGTAGAATGCTCATCGTCCCCCTGACGATGTTGTGAAAGCATTCATCCATACAAGTTGCCCTGGGTCTGGACAAACTGAATCACCGTCTTCAACTCTTCACGATCTTCATTCGTAATCGTTCAAACCGAATCGAAGTGGTTTCGGATAATTAAATCCGATCCCGCACTCTTCAAAACGATCAACGCATTGTCTAATATTGATAGTCGGTGATTTAACTATCAAATAATCATTCATAAGCAACCATCAAATAATATTTCCCAAATTATTTATTTCAAATATCCACCCAGATATTTATTTCTATTCAACCCATTTAAATAAATTTTCAACTCCTTTTTAATTTTCCAATGAAATTATTTAGATGATTTCTCACACTTTAATTACATTTCGATTTACCCTTTGAAAATATTCTTTATTTTCTTATTCTTTTCTCAAATAAATTCACACTTTTGCTTATAAATTCTTAAACCCGATTGCCCACTTTACTTTGTGAATCTTTATTCCGTTTCTAGATAACTTTTATTTTATACCTGTAAATTTATTTAAGTTTCTTTAAATCCACGTAGAAGATTTTCTTCTAAATCTTATTCATTTACTAAATTTGTTTATCATTTTAAGAGACTTTATGAGTGGATTTTCAAAAAGAAATATTTGAAAACATCTAAAGTTGTATAATAGAATAATAATCTTGTTTTAAATTATGGTTTGAAGGAAATATTAAATATAAACATTACAATTTATATCAAATTATTAACAAGTCTCAAAGCCGGTTTTAGAAAATTTGAGTGTATAATAAATTACTAAGCTTTCGAATAACTAATTTGACATAATTACAGTTCATAAAAAATTTATAGTAGTAATTTAAAAATATTCCTTTAAAATAAGTTTATCATTTTTAGAAAACCCAATATCCACATAGAAATGTCTCTAGTCCAAATTCACACTTATCACCATCGGAAATATTCAACTATTTCCTTCCAACAAATTTCATATCTCGATATAAGTTCAGTTTGACTTATCATTTCCAATATACACTTATATTTCCCTATCTCATCTATAAACTTCATTTATAAATTTATAAAATCTCCCTGAGTTTCCTTTTTTTTATAAAATAGTTTTATTTAAGAATCCCATCTTATAATTTAGTTATTTATATAAATCTCTATATTGCTCTTTAAATAAATTCCATTCATTACTTAATAAAAATTTCCTTTTTATTTCATAAATAAATTTCCTTTACTTCTTAATAGTATTCTTAATTGTACTTCTTAATAACATCTTCTTTTTAATTCTTAATAAAATTTCACTTATTGATTACAATAATTCTTCAGGTGTTAATGTATTTAAACCTTTCCAAAACTCAACTTTGACAAATTTCAGTTTATAAGATATCAATATTTCTTTTTCTTCATTCTCTATTTGAAGTGGATTCATTATTTCAATGATTATTTTCTATTGAGTTTTATTTATGTTAAAGTAATTTATTTAATTTATAAATTTCAAACTTCAACTTTAATGTTATTTTACTCTTAATAATTCAATTCACATACAAATCTATATCAATTCCTTCATCCAGTCATATCACAACATATATAATGATAAGTAAATACTTTTGAGGAATCATGTTGGATCCCTCCAACCTGTTTCCCTGCATCCACAGATGTTAGCACAATAACATATCAATTCCACTTCAAAGTGGGATATCACGGTATATGGGTTTATAATATCATTCAATGAATAAACTATTATAAATCAACCGAACACATCCAATGATTTAAATTTAACATTTAAATTTAATCTATGGCATCCAAATGAATGAGAAAATCTCACCATTGCTTTTAAATTGCAATCCTTCGAATCATGACCCGATTTCTTGACTTTTGACCTTATGTAAACAATTATATGATTTTATTAATATTTAAATAAATCGAATGATTTATTTCCGTTTACTAAATTTATCCTTTAATCCAATAATTTAATTTTTTAACAAGTGATATAATTTAAACAAATACTTAAATTTTTAAACTAATAACTTCTTTTTAAAAAAAAAAAACCTTTAGTAACAAAATATCAAATGAATTTATTAAATATATAAATCACCTTGATTAATTATTTTTAACATAAACCAATAAATTATATTTTATATATTTTCTGTAAATTACCAAAACAATAATATCTTCACTGTAAAAACTTTCATCTGTAAAATGATGTTTTGACTTTAAAATTTTCCCCTTTTTTCCTGTGTATGCAAGCATTTATCTATTCAATTAAATAAATAAAAAAACGATACCTCACCGCAACCACCATCGATCACGACCTCCCTTCGGGTGTCGACATCGGCCATCAGTACAGTGCCTCAAGGACTCGAGCTTGAGTTTCCTGTTGCGCACGTCACCACCAAGCAACGACGCGACCTCGAGCGACCATCTCAACAGTTCGAAGAATCCTTGACTACAACGCCGTGCGAACATCCACATCGTCACCGCCCTCCTCATCTCGAGACCAAACTTCAAAATAAAAAAACACGGCATGGCCCAGCCATTCGAACACAAATCAATTTCGCCCATTCGCCCTAATCGACTCGATTTAGGGTTTTATATTTTTTTTATGTATGCCGTTGAATTCGGCATGAAGGAAGAAAAGGGAGAAATGAAGAGGGTTTCGAAAATAAAAATTTGAGGAAAGGTTTGGTTTCGTGACTATAATGAATGGAAGGCAGCCATTAATCTTAACTTAATTTCTGACCGAAGAAAGAAACGTGAAGCTTCGCGATTTTAAAGAAAATGGGAAGCGTAGAAGGAAAACGAGTAACAGTATTCGGATGGAACGGTTGCATGTTGAGGAAGCTTGATTAACTTATTTTAAACTTTAAATTTAAAATCTTCTCGAATCACGTAAATCAAAATCCTGACCTCCAATCGATACGTACAGCTCGGCGTCTATAACATTATACACCTATTCTGAACGCGATGGAAAAGGTTTCGAGGGCTACTTTGGTGGCACAGAGAAGACAGCTTTTAGATCGACTACTAAAATTGATTCAATTAATTATTTTCTAGGCGTTTATATCTCGTACGATCACACGGTAGCTCTGAAAACTACGAAATTTAAAATCTGATAATAACTCAATATTACGGATCTAATGGAACTGATTTCGTCAAATTCCGAGACTATGCCTCGGATGGCTATTTTTTAAACGTCAATTTAAACAATATAATTTTAAACTCGGACAAACCACTGTTAAATTCAAATTTTAACTCATCTATTATTTTCAGTATTATTAATATAAATTATATAAGCCTTTAAAATATTTTAAACAAGCTTACTATCCCAGATTTAATATTTTACCCGATATTCAATTACTATTTTAATAATTAATTAATTCAACAGGTCGTTATATTTAAATTATGAATCCTTTCTATCATATAAAACCAAACTATTCATATTATAATCAAATTAATGTTCAAACTAAATATTTAAATCCAATTTAAATATTGCAAATTAGCCTTTCAAAAATCCGAATCGTTACAATAGAGGTGGTAGAGATATAGGTGGAGGAAGGGCTGACTTGGATGGGTTTAAGATGCACAGATATATCACTGTGTATGCACGAGATTAGGATTGGGGAAGAAATAAGATTTAAGGTTGTGATTAATTAAGTAATTAGAGCATTTAATTGTTTGATTAATTCGAAACTATTTTAAAATTAATTTCTTACTCATACGAGGTCATTTTAAAAGCGGTCGGTCCTGTTGCGTTCATAGTAGCAAGATCTACAATATCGAACTAGATTGGTAGAGGTTGGCGCTTGTAGAATTTCAAGCTAGAATCGAACGTCTATTCGATTTTGGTCCAAACCGGAACGCTTCGCCGAAAACAAAAGTTAATGTAAGTTTAGCTCATGTTAAACTTTATTATATCATATCAATGATGTTATAAACGTTTGTTGATTGCTTACATGTTAGTTAAATTGTTCGATTGCTTATTTGGTTGAATCTCCATTTGGAAAATAGATGCCATATTAATTTGACTGTTATGAATATATATGAATATATATATATATATATATATAATCCATAACTATTGTTTTCCAAGGAAATCCATCGAGAGACCCAGAGCGGTTTCTTGCCAATAATTATTATTTATCTCTTTAGGATACTTAAATTGATACTTAATTAAAATTAATTATGATATTCCATTTAAATTATTTTAAGTATCGTTGTAGCAATTTTTCGCTATATCGTCAATTATTGAATATTTTCTCCTAAACCATTCGTGTGTGTTGTCTTGAGTTTAGATCTTCACAGAATAGATATTTAAATTTACTAATCAATTTTATTAATGATTTAAATTTATTAATTTTTTAATTAGTGATGTTTAAAATTTGAAAAATCATTTTAATTGATGATGTTTGAATTTAATTAATCCATCTAGTTAATGATATTTGGATTTAATTAATCATTCTAATTAATGATTATTTGAATTTAATTAATCGTTTTAATTAAATATATTTAAATTTAATTAATCATTTTGATTAATGATATTTAAATGAATTAATCATTTTAATTAATAATATTTGAGTTTATTAATTCATTTTCATTAATGATGTTTAAAAGTAATCAATCATTTTAAATAATGATGTTTGAGTTTAATTAATTATTTTAACTAAAGATTTTTTAAATTTGGTTAATCATTTTAATTAATAATGTTTGAATCTAATTTATCATTATAATTAATGACATTTGATTTTAGTTAATATTTTTAATTAACGGGGTTTTAATAATAAATTGACTTAATAAAAGAGCCTACGGTAAATTAATTGATTTTAATAAAAGTGTTTTAAAGTTAATTAAATGATTTAGCATATTAAAGTTAATGAACTAATCTAACAAGTTTTAAAAGTTAAATTATTGATTAAATCGAGGTATCTTTAAGATATTTAACCTTTTAAATAAAGAAAATGAATTGATTTAATAAAGAGATTTTAAAATTTGATTAGTCGTCTTTTGAGATAAGTAATATTGTTTTTAAAATTATAAATTATAAAAAGGTTATTTAAATTATCCTTCGGGATGGTTCACCTTTGATTTAAAAATTTATAAAAGCAATTTAATTGATTATCATCTTTTAGAGTAATAAATACTAATTTAAAATTTATAAATTATAGTATATAAACAAGATCTTTTAAAAAGAATTATTTCAAATAAAGCTAAGAGTAAATGGTTTGTGTTTATAATAAATAATGTTTTGACATTCGTTTTGACCCAGGTTTTAATACACTTAGAAAATACGATTTGCCTTTTTAACAGGAATTTTTTAAAGAAGAATGTTTTTAAAGTGTCTTTAAAAGTACATGATGTGGAATTCAAGCACATGTGAAAAAAACCATCTTGTCATTCCTGATAGTTGATTTATCGACTATCGACTTTGTCTTTGCTTCCTTGTATTTATTTCATCACTCTATGACGATGTGTTGCTCATCTGAGCTTTGTTATTCTTAGTCGGAAATGACTAAACATAAAGAGCGAGTGGGGGACAAGCTATGTGACGCAGCGGATTAACAGAAAACGATATAACGATGAAAGTGTAGCAATCGGTGGATTGATGAATACCAAAATGCCCAAATTCGTTGATCCGAAGATACCGAATTCTAGCTATCTCTAACACGTTGATCGTGCACGATACCGTGAAAGAAGGTCTTCAATTCTTCAAGCGTTGATCAAGCGCACTTGATTCCGCGAATCGGCTTCAACAATCGTTGATTCGAGCGCACTCGAATAACCGAAAGTGGAGATAGGAGATTACAGTCAACTACCAATTTAAGATGAAAGCACACAGCAATCAACAAGAAATTTTATTCCAAAAATCAACCTCCAAAAAGTTACAACTCACTCGCTATTTATAGAGTTTCACAACACAGCCCCTCAAGTCGTACACGGCTTACGACTCAACTATAAGTCGGTAGCGACTTATCGCAACAGCGACCTAGCCCCCTTCAACTCAACACATCCTTAAGTCGTATGCGACTTACGACACAAGTTACAACGACTCATTGAGTTACCACACAGCGACACAATCACACGGCGACTCAATACACGAAGTCTTACGACTTACGACTCACTTACATACCGACTTAAGAGCAACACATAGTACAACACTTACGACTTAAAAATGCTACAACTCAACAAAGCAACACAGGTTACACGACTCAACTTATGTCGTGAACGACTTACGACTCAACTAAGGACCGACTCAAGATCCATACGACTCAAGCAAGCCGCGTCTTAAGCTCCACGCGCCTTCCTCTCTTGTGGCTTGTTAACTCGGATACGACCCAAATCTCCTTCTTTAACTCGCGTCTCCTTCCCCGTGTCCCTTCTGGCCTCCAGTTGAGTCGTGGATGACTCAATTCCTACATGTTGAGTCGTGGACGACTCAATTCTTCCATTCGAATTAAAGCTTTGTTCCTTATCTCATGACAACTTAGGTTGTGTACGACTCATGACTTCTCCTCTTGATCTGTTAAGTCGTGAACGACTTAAACTCCCACAAAGTCGTGAACGACTCATGTCGATAACTTGCAATTTTTCAATCCTGGTTTGAGCTGCATCATCCTCCCCTGGTTGAGCAAAATTCGACCTCGAATTTGTAAATTCCTCCACCTTAGATTGTTCATCCCCATAATATGGTACAAGATGCTTGACATTGAACACGTCAGAAGTGTATACGTCCTCTGGTAGCTTCAACTTATAAGCATTTTCATTGATCCGTTTCACAACTTCTACAGGACCAATTTTTCTGGCTTTCAACTTATTATAAACGCCCACTGGAAAACGATCCTTCGTTAACACAGCATACACCAAATCACCTTCGTTAAATTCTATATTTCGTCGCTTTAAATCTGCAGCTCGCTTATACTTCTCATTTGCTTTCACCAATCATTCCTGAACGATTTTATGACATTCAGTCAACTCATCAACAAAATCAGCAGCTCGTTTAACCGTCCCCTTTGGTTGTGGTACTACTGCCAAATCCAACTATCCCCTGGGTACTTTTGAATATACAATCTGAAATGGACTGAATCCTGTGCTACGATTCACTGCATGATTATGTGCAAACTCTGCCTGGCATAACTTCATGTCCCAACTTTTCAGACTGTCCTTCACAAGACATCGTAACAAATTTCCCAACGATCTGTTAACAACTTTTGTCTGTCCTTCTATTTGCGGATGATAAGCGCTACTAAATTTCAACTTCGTTTCCACCATCTTCCACAAACTAAGCCAAAAATGACTCAAAAATCTGGTCTCCCTGTCTGAAACAATAGACTCCGCCAACCCATGTAAACGATAGATTTCTTTAAAGAATAATTGTGCCACACGAACTGCATCCGTTGTCTTTTTGCAGGCAATAAAATGCGCCATTTTTGAAAACCTGTCCACCACAACAAATATAGAATCATTCCCCCTTTGAGTTCTAGGCAAACCCAAAACGAAATCCATGCTGATATCAACCCATGGTTTAGACGGTACAGGTAACGGCATATACAATCCCGCATTTGTCGTTGTTCCCTTCGAAACCTGACATATATGACATCTCTCCACAAACCTTTCAACCTCTTTCCTCATCGACGGCCAAAAGTAAGATTGAGAAATCAAATGTAATGTAGGATCACGGCCCACATGTCCTTCCTCGTGCAACTCTTTGATAATCTTCAATCTCAAACTGCTCTCTGGAATACACAACTGATTTCCTTTAAACAGAAAACCATCAACCAACACAAATTCATCAGTACTTCCATCCTTAACTTTCTCAACGAACTTTGCAAAGTAAGGATCTTCTTCAATCAACTCTGGCAATAATTCAAATCATGTCACTTCAACCTTCAATGTTGTCAACAAATGACTTCTCCTACTCAAAGCATCAGCCACACGATTCGTTACCCCAGATTTATGTTTCACGACAAAAGTAAACTGCTGCAAATAAGCAATCCATGATGTATGTCTCGGTGAAATTTTATCCTGCCCCTGCAAATGCTTCAAAGCTTCATGATCAGTGTAAGAACAAATTCTTCCTGAAATAGATAATGCCTCCAATGTTCAACAGCTTGCACAACAGCATAAAACTCAACATCGTATGTACTGTATCTCATCTTTGCCCTTGATAACTTCTCACTGAAATAAGCAACTGGCCTCCCACTCTGACTCAACACTCCTCCAATCCCAACCTTTGATGCATCAGTGTGTAGCTCAAACAACAACTAAAAATTTGGTAATACAAGAATTGGCGCTGTCGTCAAAAGTTCTTTGATTCGTTCGAAAGCAAGTCCTACTTCCTCCGACCAAGAAAACTGCTTCCCTTTCATACAATCAGTAACTGGTGCCATCACGCTACTGAAGTGTGGAATGAATCTTCGGTAGAATGATGCCAATCCATGAAAACTTCTAACTTCAGTGATAGATCTCGGCTGTGGCCAATTTCTAACTGCTTTAACTTTACTCTGGTCCACCTGGATTCCCTTCTCAGATACAACATATCCCAGAAATAATACACTTCGAGCCATGAACACACATTTCTTCGTAGCTGCATAAAATTGTTCCTCACGAAGAATAATCAACACCTTTCTCAAATGCTCTACATATTCCTCTGCGCTCGCACTATAAATCAGAATATCATCAAAGTAAACTACAACAAACTTCCCAATGTACGGTCTGAAAATTTGATTCATTACCCTCATAAATGTACTCGGTGCATTCGATAGACCAAACAGCATAACCAACCATTCTTACAAACCTTCCCTTGTCTTGAACGCGGTCTTCCATTCGTCTCCCGGTCTAACTCGAATCTGATGATATCCACTCTTCAAATCAATCTTTGAAAAGATAGTTGCCCCACTCAACTGATCTAGTAAGTCATCCAACCTTGGCATAGGAAATCTGTAGCGAACAGTAATCTTATTCAATGCTCTACTATCGGTACACATTCTCCATGTTCCATCCTTCTTGGGCACAACAAGGCTGGTACGGCACAAGGACTCAAGCTTTCCTGAACACGTCCCTGTTCTAACAACTCCTCTACTTGCCTTCGTAATTCTTCATGTTCCTTCGGACTCATTCGATAATGTGGTCGATGTGGTAAAACTACTCCCAGAACAAGATCAATTTGATGTTGAATGTCCCTCGGTGGCGGTAACTCCTTAGGCAACTCTTCTGGAAATACATCTTCAAATTATTTCAACACTGGCTTTGCTTCTTCTGGAATTTCAACCTCTTCATGACTCTCTCGTCCAATCAACAAATAGACTTCAGGCTCATCTTCAACTTCCTTAACAAACTCCTTCAAAGATAGCAAAGTTTTCAGCTCTTCAATCTCCTCCAACTTGCTTTCCTTCTGTTGTTGCTTCTTAGGAACTAAAGTGATTTTAGTACCTTCGAACATGAAACTGTAACTATTAGCACGACCATCATGTTGCACTGCTCTATCAAACTGCCATGGTCTGCCCAACAACAAATGACACACATCCATGTCTACAACGTCACACCAAATTTCGTCTTTGTACTTCTTCCCAATAGAAAAATTCACACAAGCTCTTCGACACACCTTCACTTCACCACCCTTCCTCAACCATGCTAACTTGTACGGTTTAGGATGCTTCTCAGTTTTCAAGTTCAGCTTCCTTACTGCTTCAGTAGAGATAATATTGTCACAGCTTCCAGCATCAATAACGAACTAGCAAACTTTCCCTAGAATAGTGCATGTCGACTGAAAAATATTGCTTCTCAACCAACTAGAATCCTCTTCTTGCTTTGGTGTAAGACATGACCTCCTCATCATAAGATTACAACCTTCATCCCCAGACAATTCTTCTTCCTCCTCAACATAAGGTGCATTTGAACATTCTGCCTCCTCACCATCATCCCCAATCTCAGCAACCATTGCTCTCTTCTTTGGCTTCGGACATTCATTACTTTTGTAACCCAACTCCTGACAATTATAACATTCGAAACCACTGCTAACCTTTGCCTTCTCAGCCTCCTTCACCACTGGTTTACTGACAGGTTTAGGAACATTAGAACTCCCACTAACACCCTTCGCTTGATTATTGGAATTAGTAAACACACCACCCCCACGCCTTCCTTGCTTTTCCCAAGCCAACGCTTTCTGATGTGCCTCTGCAACAGATCTCGGATCGAACATATTAACCATATCCTGGATCTGCATTCTCAATCCCCCAATGAATCTAGCAGTTAGCTGTTCTTCCGCTTCCATAATATCATTCCTAGCAATGAGTTGGTAAAATTCATCAGCATAATCACTAACAGACTTCGTCCCTTGCCTCAGATTCTGTAACCTCTGGTACATAAGAGATTGATAGTTGTATGGTAAGAAAGTAGCTCTCATCAATTTCTTCATCTTATTCCAAGATTCAATCTTTGACTTCCCCGTTCTCTCCCTTGTAAGTTTAGTTTGCTGCCACCACGCCAAAGCTCTCCCCCTTAACCTTGTAGCAACTAACTTCACCCTTCGATTCTCCGAAACCTCCTTGAAATCAAAGATTTCCTCCACATTTGACAACCAATCTAAGAATTCTTCAGCTACCATTCCACCCTTGAACTCTGGAATTTCCATCTTCATACCTGATTCCCATCGACGATCATCCTCTACATCCCGATAAGAATTTCGAACTTGATCTCGATCTCGATAATGAATACTAGCTCTTTCACCCTCTTCATCAAAATCAAAAGTACGCCTACATCGATCTCGACCATTATCATCCCTTCATTCATGCATGCTTCTTCGACTATGTCTCTCTTCATCTCTATACGCCTCATTGTCAAACTCACGTTGACTTCTTCTCTCTTCATGTCCATAGTCGTGATGATCTCTCCGTGATGAAATTGATGTTTCTCTTCTATCTCTAAAAGAATGCGGTGATACCCTCCTCGCTTCCGTAACCGATGGCGAAACTCGGTTTCCTCCATGGTTCGAGTTTGGTGATCTCCTTCTTTGATTTTGATTCAAATCATTCATCAACTTCTCTAACTTTCCAATGCCTTCATCAAATTTCTCATTAATACGTTGTTCCATAAGCTCGGCTTCTTCTCTTCAATACAACGCTTCAACATTTTGATGACGGTTAGCTCTCCTTGGCGGCATGATTGAAAACTTGACTCGGCAATAGCTCTACACGGCTTAACACTTAACTCGGCAACAAGTGTCACTTGACTCGGCTCGCTTCAACCCTTCAAACAATGATACCAAAGCTGATGCACGGCCTATACTTAACTCAAGGTTATGCTCGACCTTCACCCTTCACGGCTTAACTTGGCTCGGCTCACTTGCAACTTGACTCGGCCTCACTTGCAACTTCAAATTCAAACACTTCTCCAACTCTAGATCCAAAATGAAATGGATCAAAATCTTCAAACTCGTTGCAACTTCAAGATGAACACGATGAACAACAACTTCAACTTCAAAAATTGGCTCCAAGTCTCGGCTTAGCTATGATTGGCTAAGTCTAGCTCTGATACCAAAACTGACGCAGCGGATTAACAGAAAACAATATAACGATGAAAGTGTAGCAATCGGTGGATTGATGAATACCAAAATGCCCAAATTCATTGATCCGAAGATACCGAATTCTAGCTATCTCTAACACGTTGATCGCGCACGATACCCTGAAAGAAGATCTTCAATTCTTCAAGCGTTGATCAAGCGCACTTGATTCCGCGAATCGGCTTCAACAATCGTTGATTCGAGTGCACTCGAATAACCGAAAGTGGAGATAGGAGATTACACTCAACTACCAATTTAAGATGAAAGCACACAACAATCAACAAGAAATTTTACTCCAAAAATCAACCTCCAAAAAGTTACAACTCACTCGCTATTTATAGAGTTTCACAACACAGCCCCTTAAGTCGTACACGGCTTACGACTCAACTATAAGTCGGTAGCGACTTATCGCAACAACGACCTAGCCCCCTTCAACTCAACACATCCTTAAGTCGTACGCGACTTACGACACAAGTTACAACGACTCATTGAGTTACCACACAGCGACACAATCACACGGGGACTCAATACACGAAGTCTTACGACTTACGACTCACTTACATACCGACTTAAGAGAAACACATAGTACAACACTTACGACTTAAAAATGCTACAACTCAACAAAACAACACGGGTTACACGACTCAACTTATGTCGTGAACGACTTACGACTCAACTAAGGACTGACTCAAGATCCATACGACTCAAGCAAGCCACGTCTTAAGCTCCACACGCCTTCCTCTCTTGTGGCTTGTTAACTCGGATACGACTCAAATCTCCTTCTTTAACTCGCGTCTCCTTCCCCGTGTCCCTTCTGGCCTCCAGTTGAGTCGTGGATGACTCAATTCCTACATGTTGAGTCGTGGACGACTCAATTCTTCCATTCGACTTAAAGCTTTGTTCCTTATCTCGTGACAACTTAGGTCGTGTACGACTCATGACTTCTCCTTCTGATCTGTTAAGTCGTGAACGACTTAAACTCACACAAAGTTGTGAACGACTCATGTCGATAACTTGCAATTTTTCAATCTTGGTTTGTGCTGCATCACTATGTGGGGCTGCTCCCATTAGGGAATTCTCATATCCACTCTATATTGGATTCGATGTTGCACATTGAGATGTGAAGTACTCGGATTCTCGGTAATAGTTGGTAGGTTCTGGCTTAAAGGTTTCGAGAGCCATCAGAGTTCTCAAGTATATTTCTAGAGGTGTACTTTTGGTAAAGGGGAGCACCCTCCTAGTCATTTGTTGGAAATACTTCTCTTTTCGATTGTTGTTAATTCATATCTTTGAATTGTTTCCTTAATTGCATTGAGAACTGCTTTGAGCTCTTCTCTATGTTTAATTATTTATATCCATTCTTTCAAGTCTGGAATTTGGTATTATCATGCTCAATCATTCAGCATTGGATTAATTTTACTATTACTCGCCCTTAATTTGGATTGTTTTTGCGGTTTATTTCCAATCTTGGATGATTGGATTATTTGTCTGGTTATTTCCCATTTCTTCATTTATGGATGTTATTCTTATGTGACAAAAACCCATTCCGCGTTAGTGGCGTGATCTTACAATTTTTTTATATATTTATCATATTATGGAGTTTTCTCACGCTAGATTTCCAAACTGACCCGGGTGTTATTTTATTATAATGCTCGGGTCAGACCGAGTTTTTCCCAGGTTGGCTCTGGTGATGTGGAGTTATTAAAATAGAGATGGACGTTCACCTATCATAGTGTTATATTTTTTGATGTATTATATTGTGTACCTGTCAGCAATTATAAGGTCGGAATTTTAAAACTGTCCAGATGATAAGGTTTGTTTATAACTCTGATGTACTCTGTATTTTGGAGTGACAATTTTTACTGTCTTTGTTATATTATATGTTGTCGATTCCACTGTGAGATTCTGATTTCCCTGTTCTTTGTTCTTTTCTTTTTATCTTTACCTTAACAATCAGCTTTTGCAACAATTGGATGTTTAGCATTTGAATACTACAGTTGTACTTGGTGTCGACTTTCGATGGTCGAAAAGGCAGGCTGTTACAGTACAAGTGCACATAAACAAGCTCAGGCAAAACAAAAAGTGCTGAAGAAAGTATATAAAAGCTCCACTGTACATATTAACATACAAGTGTGCACAAGTATGTACAAGTACATACAAGTACATACGAGTACATACGAGCACATATAAGTATATACTAGTGTGCACTACCTTGAAAAGGCAACGTTGTGCACTGTCTTTTGAAGGAATTGCACTGGCTTGTCGCAAATTGAATAGCAAGCATAGGGCAAGACCAGCAAACCAGAAATAAAGACACATAGAAGGAAAAGTGCAGATAAAATAGCATGGAAAAGAAAGCATGTATCAAATTTCCACATAACTATACAAAAAACAAGAAATGGTATGACACACATATACAAACAAATGTATGTATGTATACACAGTGCAGCCATAATGTAGTACATAGTTCAAGTGTAAGTGTGCATAAATTTATGTAAATGGGAAAGCGTTCCAAAAATTATCAGAAAACTCAAACAAAATCAGTTAGAAACAAAATCAACCGGAAATAAACGAGTCGAACTTAACTTCCCAATACAAGGCAGCGCCACAAAATAAAACAAGGCAGTGCTACGTTCATACATATATACATGCATATGTACATACATATGTATGTATGTATATATGAGTTTAAAACAAGGCAGCATATCAATGGAAGCACATTGCAATCAATTATGACCGAATCCAAATTGAACTAGTCATTACAAGAAATACAAGGCAACACATTGTATATTTCAGATAGTCGAGCACAAGGCACTAAACAAAAGTTCAACCGAAGCCAAATTAGACCAAATTGCAAGTTTCAGCAAGTTTAAAAAATACAAGGTATGACCGAAACCAAATTGAAATAAAAGGAAAAATAAGGCATTACAGTACAGGTAGTCAAGCACAAAGTGAAATTGAACAAGTCAGTAGATATATTCATACCAAAATATCAAAACGAAAATATAGGGTTTCAATCCCTATAAATTTCACCCAAAATCATCATTGTAAAATATTTGAGCACAAAGCAGAAAATCAAAAACTAAAATCAGAGAGTCCATATCAAATTTCAGATCAACCTTGCTCGATAAAGAAGCTAACAAAGAGGTTCCTCGTCTATAGAATCAAGCACGTAATCAATCAACGAAGAGGAGCTAGGGAAGATTAGGGTTTAATCAATCGACGCAATCAAAATGCAGCAAATAGGAGGTGAATAGGGTTTCATCGTTTGATTCTCTAATTTGAGAGATGGGGGAGAAAGTAATAGGATTAATTAACGAATACATAGGGGAAGTAAAATAAAAAGAGTGGCCACTAAATAATTGAGGGGGAAAAGAAGGAGCCAAAACTAAAAAAATTGATAAGTTAAATCAGACGACAAAAAAAATATTGTCTAAATAACAAGCATGTTTATAGAGATTTCACGGTCTATTTAAAAAATATATGAAAGATTTCAGGGGCGCTTCAGACAATAGATGGTTATTTCTTATGTTGTGTGAAAAAGTGAGATAACTGAAAATCTACCTTATGTTGTGTGATCATTGTTGTCTGATTCACTTTGGGGCGTAGTGATGAGACAATATGTGAGAAAATCTCGAATGATAGCAATGTAAATAAAGATATGATATATACCCAAGGATGTCGTTCGCTATCAACATAACTAACAATGTCGAATCGCAATAATGCATTTAGGATATCGAATGTTGGGGGTAATGAAAAATGCCGCCTTCTATCAATGTAAATAAAGGAGGTTGTCGCATACCAACAATACATAGAAGCTTGTCGCATGCCATCTATTTGGCAAAGGATTAGGTGATATCATAGATCATCAGCCTTCAAAGGATGTCGAAATGCAACGTTATGAATAAGGTGTAATATCTCGACGGATGTCGCAAATCATCAATGTGACATGGATGTCGAAGATGATTTAGATTCAGATATAATATCATAGATAACCTATGAAGAAGGACATCGCATGTCAAGCCTATTAAAGGTTTTTGAAATCATCAATGAACAAGGGAATGTCGCACGCCATCAACATGATGAATGATTCTTAATGTCAGGCATCTCAAAGTGCTATGTGGCAGACTGCCTCCAGCGCCAACCCCGATAAATATGGACCCCATGGCATTGTAAAAGGGGTGAGTCATTCTCTTCTCACTCTTAGATTTTCTAAGTTTATAACTATAAATAAATTTTGGGATTATAGTGCCTATTGAAATATTGTAATCTTTTTGCAAATAAGGGCTTGTACAATTTACAATTGCATAACATATCAATAAAGAGACTTAACTTTGCTTATGTTAGACTCTCATATATACGACATGACTTTGGTTTCATCACGTGATGCACATACCTGCTAAAAATGGTCATAAGGCTTCTTAGCCAACTCCTAATCAAGTTTTTCTTATTCTTTA
Source organism: Allium cepa (assembly GCA_030765085.1). Lineage (NCBI taxonomy): Eukaryota > Viridiplantae > Streptophyta > Magnoliopsida > Asparagales > Amaryllidaceae > Allium > Allium cepa. The sequence continues at coordinate 374,294,358 of CM060942.1, read as the reverse complement.
GATTATAGAGTTAATAGAATTTTTTTTAACATTTTGGCGCTAGAAGGATGGCTCGAACCTCCATTTCTCTGCATATCCAATATTATACTTTCATTACCTTACATATAAAGGACTCTCCTAATTCGCACATTGGGGACATAGGGAACCTTTTAAGCCCAGGATAGCCCATTGGACTACAGGATGACTATTTTTGAACATGGGTCTTCTAAACCTCAGGAACTTAGACATAATTATCAAATCACTTCTGATCCTCGATTTCATGAAGAGAAAATGTTAATAATATTAGCCCTACAAATCATGGAAGAAAAGAAACAAGTGGTTGTCTATGATCCGATAAGTGGAGTATGGACCATTCCACATAGGGCCTACTCCGATCTTTGCTTTAGGTAAAGAAAGGCCAAAGATAGATAATTATTTCTTAAAAGTAAGGAGGTACATAAAATTCCAATCCAAGGGTACAGTCTTTGAGAGGGAAGTAATAAGAGATTTCGATAAGTTTTCCTAGAAATGGAAAAGAATAATCAATTATTCTCTTGCACCAGTCAAAACTCAAAAGTGAAAGTTATGGATATGCTAATATGCCAATCTGATGAAACAGGAGAGTCAAATGAAAATAAAAGGCACTATATCCTAAGAATTCTTGGATCCATTCTCTCACTACTTCGTACAATCTATCTTCTAACCAAGAGAAAACTGAATTATTGGAATTCAAAGAAGAAGCAGCCTAAAAATGAAAGGAATCTTGGAGATGCTTATTGCCAATATCATCAAGCGAATGGACATGAAACCAATTAATGTCGGATCTTAAAGGGAATGATTGGATATTTCTTAAAAATGAGAAAGCTCAATGAGTTTGTAATCCAAGTTTAGGAAAATCCTCAATAAATTAAAACTCTTGATGGAAAGGAAAAGCCTAAATCATTATTTAAGATTGTAGTAAGGGGTGAAATAAATTCTTTAATCCTATTACAAAGGCCTAGTCAAAGCACCTCCTAGAGGGAGATCAGAGTAAGCTTTTGGTTCTGCCGAAGATGGCATGGCCAAAGAACTGTAAGCCTTTGGTCCGTCTACATGGCCTGACCAGAATGCCTCCTAGAGGGAGGATGGAGTAAGCCTTTAGTTCGGCCTAAGATAGCCTATCTAGAACATCGAACCATCCTTTATTCCCACCTATAAGGCCTATCTAAAGCGCCTCCTAGAGGGAGGTCAGATAAGACTTAGGTTCAGCTCAAGATAGCTAGCCAAACGCACCAAACAAAAGACCTAAATCATCATCTAAGATGGTGATAAGGGGTTCGATCCAAGTTGAGATCATTACCCAAAGATGGTAATAAAGAAATAAATCAAAGCTTAAATCACTGCCCAAAAATGGTAAGAGGCGGTCTTCTAGAGGAAGATCAAATATAAAAGCAAATTAAACTCAATCCTAAAGAAGGATTGAAGCAGTCTTCTATAGGAAGACCAATCAAAGTCAAAAATAAACCAAGCCATATCCTAAGGAAGGATCGCAGAAATTTCTTAAAGGAAGATCAATCAAATTCAAAAACAAATCTGACTTTATCCTAAGAATGGATCAAAGTCAATCTTCTAAAGGAAGAGCAATCAAACAAATTCAGTTATGCATCAAAACGAAATTAAAAGAAACCCTCAGAGGAAAGATAAAGAATTATCTTTTACCTAAAGTTTGAAATTTTAATATCAAATAAGAACATCTAAAAATTTCTGATTTTTTATATGAACATAAAAGCTCTATTCTCCAAAATATGTAGTTATCTCTCGACCCTTGATTCCTAGATTAGAATTCAGATTATCGGATAACATGGTTCTTCGTTAATTAGCAGATTTCTTATTTTCTATTAAATAATGAAAGAGTTCTGCCAAACTTCTAAGTTATTAATCTTTTGGTTTCAATAATAGGGTTTTTGTTGAGAAGACAAACCAATGCTTAATCAAAGGCTATACATAGAATTGCATCAAATTAAAGCTTTGAAAAACACGCCATATGTCTCAAATAATTCAAGGCAAAAGTAATGAAAGAAATGCAAACTTTAGTCAATATATTACCCATTCAGGAATAAATTTATTTTCAATTTTTACACTTTATATGTGAATGATGCAAATATAAAAGCAAGAATAATCAAGTCCTTCTAAGAAGGAGGAGGAGGTTGAGGAAGTGGGTGATGTTAGAACACTTTCTCCTTTTCTTTTCCCTCAACCATAAGAGGACATAGATGACCTCCACTAGAGGAGGGACCATCTCTAAGTAAACATGGAGGGCCCTCAATATCTTTAAGGTGATCAACACATCCATACAAAAAAATGTTGTTATCGTGGATATCCCACTTCCATTTCTTAGTCCCTGGTTCATATCTGGGCTTGAAAAGAAGAAGTTAATCTCTAGTCCAAAAGCAACTATTACTTCAAGCCGATAATCAACGAGAGTGCCATGTCGAGAATTTTCTAAAGATATCACTTCGACTACTTTCAATTGAGATCCGAGGTCCTGCAGTTTATTTTTTAGAACTTTGACAGTCAAAGTGGGTTCAGTGATGTAACGAATTGCTACATCTAGAAGTTCTTTAAGCTTATTTTCTTCTTTTGGATAATGTCTGTATCATCAACAGAACTGATCTCAATCTCTAGTGCACGATTAAGTGTCTTATTAGCTCCACTGAGGGTTTGAACATTACTCTTAAGATTTTTAACCTTTTTCACATGATTAAATTTATCATGACCCTCCTTTTTGATTTGACCTTGATAATCATTGATACATTGTGATACTTTCATTCAATTTTCCTTCCAAAAACAGCAAAAATTCATATTTAACCCTTTAGCACCATCTAGATGTTTCTCCATGATCTAGACCAAGCAGAGGTTTAACAAAGAAGGGAATGCCTCTTCGCTAACTAAAGGTCGGGATTTAGTCATTCTCTTAGGAGTAGGAGTAGGATGGTTGGTGTTATTACATTAAATTCCTTTTCACTTAGTCAAAACATATTTGAGCAGAAGACAAAGAAGAACATGAGGAAAATGCTTCGGCAAGACCTTTCGAAAGAGTCGAAGGGATGCTACAACCAAAGTCCAGAAGATTCTACACCTTTCGAATGGGTCGAAAGCACCCATCCACCTTCAATGGCCACCTTTCGAAGCAGATGATTCCACATGATTAAAGACCTTTGAATGAGTTGAAGCAACATCTTTCGAAGACAATAAGAATAGCTCTTTGGACATGCGTTAAACCTTTCGAAATCAAAGGTTTCGCCTTCAGTCAAACCACTCAAAAGCATGTATTGGCCTAAAAAGCCTTTCGAAAGCTAAACCAAGCCTTTCGTACCAGTCGAAGCTATTATTGTTTAGGAAGGTTCCGCATCAAGTCATAGGCAAGAGTTCATAAGCAGTCAACAACATCGAAACCATCAGCATCTCAACATCTTCGAAACCACTGAATAATGCCTATCAACAAGTCAAAAGCTTTTAAAAAGCACCATAGAAGATAAAAGTGCAACCATTTCTTTCGAAAAAGGTAGAGGCATACTAGTGTCAACACGGCAGCCACCTTTCAACCATTGAGTTGAAAGGTGGTGATTCACATCTATAAATAAGACCCAAAAGGTCTGTTTTAAGGATTTGGACTCGGTTATTCCATGCTTGTATAATCTTACTTCTAAAAGCTGTAAATCCCTAATTTGTAAATTGAATTGTGAATTTTGAGCAATAAAGTGTTCTTTGAGTTAAGAAAGGGAAGTCTATATTTTTATAACTACTTAATTATTTCTCAAGCTTTTATATGGTCTAACCTTGTGCTACAAGTATCAACTATATCGAAGGGTCTATTCCAACTAGATTGAACCCATATATTCTCAAGTAATACATGTTATTGGTTCCTGGCCACCCTTTCCAAGTCTTTTACCTTCGTCAAAGTCGAAACCCTATACCGACTCACTTTTGCCTTTAATCCCCATTCCAAGCTAAGACACTTAAGGATACTACATTTGACAAGGTCGAAACCTAACCTCAATTCACTCAAACCTTAGAAACCCAAACCTAACGTAAGGTACTCAAGGATTTAGCATTCGACAAGGTCAAAACCTCAATCTTAGATTCTAGATTGAAGCTTTAACCACTCAACCACTTAAGCCATTGATTGGGTCGAAACACGCTAAGATAAACTTGTGCAGAGGATTCTAAACTGATCCATTAGAGTCTCACAATCTCTTCGAAAGGAAGGCTTTCGAAGGGACATCCAAATCATCTCAACAAGTTCGAAAGGTTGTAAAGTGAAAAAACTAGCCGCTTCGATTGGATCGGAAGGTCGATCTGAACAAGTCCTCACTATGGCAACCAGATCGAAAGGAGACCAAACTAAATATACACGTTCTATTCACCTCAACTCATCTAAAGGACACTAAAAGGAATTGACCTTGTCCCTTGTTAACCCGCCTTTTATCAAGGCAGCATACAAGTGGATTTAACCCAGTAGACTTCACGATTATCAAGTCCGATGAGTGCAGAGCGATGGATGTAGGACTCGAAAGTAAAGTACAAATGATTATACGAGGCCAGAGGTTGATAGAGTTGGTAGGTAAACGACGCAGGCTATGTCATGAAGGGACTGACATGTTCTAATGTAGAGGGGTCGGTATAGACATACTACATAAAAGAAGGGTCGGTATACTTTAGTACAAATAGAAGGGATCGGCATGTTCAATCTATAGGGATCGATATAGTTCATTGGCTCAAGGAGGTGGAGAAATCGTTATAAGTGATGGAAAATGAGTCGGATGCTCCATAAAGGAAGGATCGGCATATTAGTTGGATAGATAGTCGACGTGAAAGAGTACTAGAGGGATCGACAAAGGTGATTGATGCATTGTTCGATACGGCTCGCTAGTATGCAAAGGATCGGCATGGCATTAAGGATGAGGGAGGATCGACATAATATGCGGAAGGATGATGGTTCGGCCCAGCATTATAGAAATAGAGGGATCAGAATAGATATATAGAGCAAGATGGATCGACAAAAATATTATGCAAGATGAAGGATCGGTATAACTCAGTAGAAAGGCACAGATCGGCACATTTGAGTTTGTCATGAGGGATCGGTATGATCCATTGGAAGGGTTCGGCAAAAGTATCCTCAAAGTGCGTTCTCGCATTCATCAATCAAAAACTCAAGCTCCTTTGATCTAAATGACATGAATCTTTAGGATTATACATATTTTGTCATGAGGAATCCACCATGGAAGTCGCTACCCAAAAATCAACCAAGGAAAGGATCGGTACCAATCCCTATCCATTGTGATTTGGGTCTGGCGACCCCTATGGTGGACCCATATGGATAAAGAGGCCATGTAGCCTAAGTTTCGCCTAAAAATACAGCAAGCATGGCTTCAGAAAAGAGGACCTTCATTCTGTTTCTCTTCATCTCCTACTTAGGCTATACTCTGCCATTTTTATTCTTGGATCTTGGGTTATAATTGTAATCTAACTACAGTATAAATAAAAGGATTTTTCTAGAGAGGACATAGGTTGGAGTAAGTCGAACCATTATAAATCTTGTCTCTTTTTACTTTCTTTCATTTTCAACTTGTTTATTCTTCATATTACATTCTCCACATTGAATATTGTCCATGATATGTGATTGGATATTTGCGCTTTCAAAATATTGGGCGTTGGTGGCCAATTTTTACTCCAACATTGTGGTGCTTTCACTGAGACAAATTGCACCCGCTGATTTAGAAACTTGGATACTTGGATCTAGAAAGCAATGGCTAGGCAATCGACAAGGAGAGTGCTACCAGAAAGGAGTCACCATGAATGGATTCAGGAGGCTTCCTTGAGAGCTGGAGCTAATCAAGCATCTATCTACATCACCTGGGATAAAATGGAAATGATTATGGATGCTATGTAGGAGAGGATGTTGAAAAGCAGAAGGAGATGATGCAGAATCTACTCCAACAAATCGGATAGGCTGGAGCCATAGGAGTTGTTGGAATGCAAAACCAAAATCAGAATAGGGAGCATGGGAATGGAGTTAATAGACAGGGGAATGGAACAGAACAGCCGAGGCAGTATCCTACCATCCAAAAGAGATCAGCACCGATCCCCAAGGGCTAGGGGGCATGCCCCCGGGTCTGGTTGATCGTGATGCTAGAGAACCTGTGATCAATCCTGTGAAGCCTGGTGCAAACTGGAATTTGGATGCTCGATTGGAGGAATACGTTCCAGAATTCTCTCATAGACTCGAGAGGCAGATGGGCACGATAATAGGAGACTATATTAGAAGACAATGGCAGGTCTGCAGAGATGACAAGGCGAGCTATGTGTGGAGGATTGGTAAACAGGGATCTCGAGGATGTAAATAAAAGTCCATTCGCTCCAAATATTAGGCAAGCCAGGAATCCACCGGAGTTCAAACTACCAATGCTTGAGACTTATGATGGAAGGACGGATTCCATTGTTCATTTAACAAGGTACATAAGACATATGGAAGTACTGGGGGCATCGACGGAAGTCATGGCACGATGTTCGATTTGTAGGAGATAGCTGCACTATGGTTCAGACAGTTGGAAAGTGGCTCTATCAGCACATGGGCGGAATTGATCGAAGGGTTTATGAGGTAGTTTAGGGTTCACATCTCCAGACCCAAAAAAGTGATGAGTTTGGAAACAATGAAACAGAGGACCGTAGAGTCCCTAAGGAGTTTCTTAACACGGTTTTATGCCACGGCGGCATCGGTAGATCGTCCAGATCCATCCATGGTTTGTATGGCAGCTGTATCTATAATTGCTGATGGCATGGACTTCAAGGATTCACTGGCATGGGATCCACCTATGGATCTCGGAGAGTTTTACCATGAAGTAGAAAGATTCTTGCGATAGGAAGATGCACGAGCAAACAAACCTGAGGTGAATGTTGTACAAGATGGAGGTCTGTCCAAGGGAGGTTCAAACAAGGATAAAGGAAAACGGAAAATGGAGGATGGCTTTGATGGATCTAAGCATCCATGAAGGGATCCTAGATTCACCTCTTACACGGAATTGACCGAAACATTTGAACAGGTATATCTGGATACTAGGGAGCAGATACCCTATCGGAGACCAATGAGGAGGGACCCTACGAATGATGAAAAGAAATTAGATAAATACCGTTTGTTCCATGAGCTGAACAGGCATAGCACAAACGACTGCAGGCACTTAAAGAATGAGATCGAGGGACATGTCCATAACAATAAGATGTTGTAATACGTGAGAACTCGGGCAGCGACAGTGGAACATGAGCAACCACCATCCGCATCGAATGGGAGGTGCCCATGATTGAGACGCCAACCTTTTCTCAATTGATCGGAATGGAAAATAATAAGTAATAAATTCCATAATTAAATAACTAAGTCACTTACTCATGTACAGGATCAAGAACGGTCCCTAGTGCATTGTAGTCTTTATTTTTTGTTTCTATTTCTCTTTTGGTACTTGGTTAAACTCACTCGAACGTGAAATCGGACATTGATGATTTTGATTCCAATCCTAATAATCACATTCCATCTTGAATGGCACACGATCTCGAACGATCACATTTCGCCCCGAACGGTACTCGATCTCGAATGATTACATTTTGCCTCGAACAACACATGATATTAAACAATCGCATTTCGCCTTGAACGACACTCGATCTCAAACGATCACATTTCACCTCGAACAGCACTCGATCTTGAACGATCCCATTTCGCCTCAAATGACACTCAATCTTGAATGATCACATTTCGCCTCGAACGGCACTCGACCATGAATGATCACATTTCACCTCTAACGGCATTCGATCTCGAATGATCACAATGCGCCCCAAATGGCACTCGATCTCAAATGATCACATTTCACCTCGAACGATACATGATCTCGATCGACCGCTTTTCACCTCGAACGGCAGTCGATCTCGAACGATTACATTCCGCCTCAAAAACAGCATACAATCTCAAATGATCGCATTTCGCCTCAAAAGACACTCGATCTTGTGCGATCACATTTTACCTCAAATGACACACAATCTCGAATGATCACATTTCACCTCGAACAGACACTGATCTCATGCGATCACATTTTTCCTGGAATGACACACGATCTCGAATGGTCGCATTTCGCCTAGAACTGACACTCGATCTCGTGCGAACGTCATCGGCCTGGGACGACTATGAATTTTATTAAACGTCCTGAATGATCATTGCTAACAGTCAAGCAAGACCACTGATTTGTTCACAGGTCGTTAACTGGTTTTGAACATTGAACTTAAGGCAATTCAAAACATGCCATCCTATCGTAAGGCATGTTTAAAGGGGCAAAGTGTTAACCCACCTTTTGTCATAGCAGTATACATGTGGATTTAACCCAACAGACTTCAAGATTGGCAAGTTCGATAAGTGCAGAGCGACGATTGTAGGACCCAAAAGTAAAGTACAAATGGTTGTATGAAGCCAGAGGATGATGGAGTCGGTATGGACATACTACATGAAAGAGAGGTCGGTATGGACATACTAAATGAAAGAGGGGTCGGTATACTTTGATACAAATAGAAGGGATTGGCACACTCAATCAGGAGGGATTGGTATAGTTCAATAGCTCAACGAATTAGAGAGATCGGTATAAATGGTGGAGAATGGGTTCACGCTCCATAAAGGAAAGATCGACATAGTTAGTTGGATGGGTAGTCGACGTGGATGACGTACTAGAGGGATCGGCAAAGGTGATGGTGCCTAGTTTGATATTGCTCGCTAGTACTCAAGGGATCAGCATGGTATTAAAGATGAGGGAGGTTCAGTATAATATGCGAAAGGAAGATTTTTCGGCCCAGCATTATATAAACAGAGGGATCGGCATAGATATATAAAGCAAGTTGGATCGGCAATAGCATTGTGCAAGATGAAGGATTAGTATAACTAAGTAGAAAGGCATGGATCGGCATATTTGAGTTGGTCATAAGGGATCGGTAAGATCCATTGGAAGGGTTCGAAAAAGATATCCTCAAAGTGTGTTCCTGCATTCATCAATCAATACCTCGAGCTTCGTTGATCTAAATGACATGAAACTTTAAGATTATTCATCATGAGGAATCCAGCATTGGAGTCGTTGCTCAAAAATCAACCAAGGAAGGGACCGGTACTAATCCCTATCCATTAGGATTTGGGCTAGCGACCCCTATGGTGGGCCCATATGTCTATAGGGGCCCTATAGCCGAAGTTTTACCTATAAATACAACAAGCATGGCTTCAGAAAAGGGGACCTTCATTATGTTTCTCTTCATCTTCTACCTAGGCTATACTCTGCCATTTTTATTCTTGGATTTTGGATTGTAACTGTAATCAAACTACATTATAAATAAAAGGATTATTCTGGATTGGACATAGGCCGAAGTAAGCTGAACCACTATAAATCTTGTCTCCACTTACTTGCTTTCATTTTCAATTTGTTTATTCTTCATATTACATTCTCCATATTGAATACTATCTATGATCTGTGATTGAATATTGATTCTTTGACACTCTTGGGTGATGGTGGCCAATTTCGACTCCAACATCCTTTATCTCTACTTTTGGGGTGTTGACAAGGTTTCTTGTTAATATTTTGGTGCTAGAAGGAGGGCTCGAACCTCTGACTTAGTTAAACACCAACACCACTTGTCCTAACCTAACCTAAATCAATCTCAAGCTCATCTACTTTGGTCTAAAATTATCATGGCTGGAAGACTCATAAGATCCAAACAGGGGTCTTTCGAACCACATGAGATAGGATTCCCCTCAAAAACCATCAAGGATTCTAACCAAAATGAAGAGAAAAGGCTAAGAATAGAAGCTCTAGAATTATAAATAAGAAAAATATGGAATCATATGATCCTAAGAAATGGAGGTTGGACCCCTTTCATATTGGTCCCACCCCTCTTTTTTCCTTAGGAGGAAGGAAAAGTGGAAGTGACAATGTATTTAGTCAAATGAGGAGAACTATTTAACATTATTCCAAAGATACAATCTTTGAAAAAGAGATAAAGGCTGACTACAATGCATTGGCACATAAATGACAACAAACTACAACAAAAATAATTCAAAAATAAGAACTACAAAGGGCGATAAAAAGAAAAGCAATTGAAGAGTATGAAACTACAAGGCCAAGGAACAAAAATTGAAAAAGCCATCCTCAAGAATCAGATTACATGTCTAGACGTCCTAAAGAATGTGATTTAACGCCATTAATAGAGAATATCCACTTGCTAATTAAGGATTAGCTTAACTATTGGCCATCAAAGAAAAAGAAGTCAAAACATGAACGGAATTTAGGGGGATCCTAATGTAACTATCACATGATGAATGGACATGAGACCAATTATTACAGAGCCTTGGAGGAGATGATAATAAATTTCTTCCGTCAAGGAAAGATTAATAAATTTGTAAACAAAACATGAAAAAAAATAAAGACTTACTTTTCTAAGAAAGATCTACATGGTTGGGAGTGAAATACTCATTTCATTTGGATACTACCTAAGATTGTTGCATACCTAAGATTGTATAAAGCCTCTGTCTGTGCCGAGTTGGCTAGGGCAGAGCACCTCCTAGAGGGAGGGCAGAGTAAACCTTTAACCATGCCACACTATGGCCAGATTAAAGCACCGGACAAGCCCTTGATCACGCCTATGGTCAGGTCAAGGATGGAGTAATCCTTTATCTACGCCATATTATTGCTAAGTTAAAGCACCGAACAAGCCATTATTCGTGCCAAGTTATGGTCATGGTAGAGCACCTCTAGGAGGGAGGACGGAGTAAGCCTTTATCTATGTCATGCTATGGTCGTATTTAAGCACCGAACAAGCTCATGTCCGCGCCATATTATGGCCAAGGCAGAGTGCCTCTTAGAGGGAGGTTGGGTAAGTCTTTGTTCCAGCCTCTAAGATGAGCTAACCAAAAGCACCGTACATCGATGGACTAAGATGTCCAAGCCCAAGAAGAGGCTCGTTGAATAATGGACTAAGACGTCCAAGCCAAGATGAGGCTCATCAAACAATGGACTATGGTGTCCAAGCCCAAGAGGAGGCTCATCATATAAGGGACTAAGATGTCCAGGCCCAAGAAGTGGCACATCAGATTATGGACTAAGGCATTTAAGCTTGAGAAACAGCCAATCGACTATTACTATATACAAAGCCAAAAAGGTTTCTGCATGTCAAACAAGACAGAATCTAAGGAGTATAGCAGAACTCCATCTATAATACCCAAATCTGGGTTTCGGGATTTCTGTTTCTAAATTTTTTTTACACGTGACTCTGGGATTTAGGACTCTCATTTTTGAATTTCATATATTAATACCCAAATCTGGGTTTTGGATCTTTATCAATCACTTATGTTCTTTATTATACCCGAATCTGGGCTGCGAGACAATTACTTATTAATGCCCTAATCTTGGCTTGAAATTTCTATTATGGATTTCTATTAAATGGCCGAATCAAGATAAAATAATATTTTCAAGAAGATCATTATTATAAGTTTCTGTTAATACCCGAATTCGAGTTTTGGATTCTAATATTTCATAAATACCTGAGAATGGGTAATTGGATTTATATTACAAATATTCAAATAATGATTTCTATACTTTTCCATATTTACCTCTTTATTAACTATCTCTAGAGAATGACTCTCTCACATTATATCTCTGCTTCAGCGCAGGATTTTCTATCATCAGACTTCAGAGATTCCAGCAAAATGGTTAAAGTTAAATTCTTAATTATTTCTCATCATAGTTAAAGATAAGATTTAGACATTTGATATAAACTACTTCACATGCAATTAACATGATGATTTTTTCATCTATATAAATGAAAAATGTAGACTTATATGTCAGTTTTAAGCTAACAATTGGAAATATTGTTTGCTTCATCTTTGTAGGGAAACCGAAACGGCAAAGAAGAATAAAAGAATTTAGCAAATATAGAAATTATATTATGAGCTATTAAACAAGCATTTTAGAAATAACATAACACGAATAAATCACAATCAGGTGATATTTACAAAGCTTGTATGACTTACATGACTTATGAAACTATTTACATATATATAGGACAAGTATATACATTACATAAATACAAATCAATCACAAATTTTGAGTAGCCTTGCTCAGATTCTCAATAGTCGAAGGATCAATTATGTGGTAAATTCCGATGCAAAGGACCTCTTTGAGTTTCTTTTCTTTCTTCCTTATCTTGTCTGCATCGTCGATTGCATTAATGTTAGTCTTCAGAGTGCGATTGAAAGCTCTGTTTAAGCCTTTAAGGTTTTTATTTTTCCATTCTAATTCCACAATGCACTTTTGAAGGAAGTACTTGTCGAGCTCAAGTTCCTGAATTCTGGCAACATACTCATTTATATGTTGCAAATATTTAATCCTTTATTGTTCATCAAAATACTTTGCCACTTTAGACTTAATTTTCCTACACCATTCACGCACTGCCCTCTCGTCTAAGCTAGGAGGGGGTTAGTCATTGCGAGGAATTTCTGAACGGCGAGGGAAGTAGACCCTGTAGGACTAGTAACAGAAACAGTGTCATAGGGAGCCAGTAAATCGATACTTTGAATGCTATCCCCCATAGTATATTCTATCGATTTGCATTAAGCTTGGTTATCCTTCAGATTCATCTCTAAATCACTAATTTGTTGAAAGAATTCCAACTTTTTCTAGTCAAAGTCAATTGAAGGGTACGACTTTACTTGTTGCTTTAGTGCATAAATCATTTCATCTTTACTTTTTATATCAGCCTCTAAGATAGCAATTTGATCTTTAAGATTACTAATAATAGTTTCCTGAAGTAAGTATCTTTTGTGTCATCTTAAAGCTTTGGTATTTCCATGAAAGCATGCAATAGTAAGGTGTCATCAAGAAGTTTGCTCCTTTCAAATTCTATCAACAACTTGTCCCTAAGATTAGTAAAGCACGATGTTGAATCAAGTAAGAGAAGAGCTGCTGATAATTGTAACTCCTATTTAAGTAGAAAAAGAAACAAAATGGAGTCAAAATCAAAATGAAAAATCTCTTTATTATTATGATAAAAGATTACAATTCAAGTGATAACGAAACTAAAAGATACAATAGATAATTGTTTTATATCTAAAGTTGAGAAACTGCATTTCTAACTTTATTTAATGAACTAGCGGAAAAAGTAACTTTCGAATTAAAAGGAGTATTGACTCCTTTTGGAGTAATAACTGGTGGTCATTTGCTATAGTTCCACTTCTCAACTGGAGGACTATCACGGTCACAAATTAACTTAGTATGGAATGTCCTAATTTCCTTAAGTAGCTTTTCTTTTTCCTCGCCGAGGAAATCAAAACAGAGATGAGGATGTTCCAAGTAAAGTTTCTGTAAATCTCTAAGAAAGTAGTATTTTGCTAGTTTTGAAGATTTTAAAATTGATGCCTTTCCAAAATAAAATATTCTCAGTTTAACATATTGTCTTAAATGGTCTCTAGAAAAAAGTTGGCTTGATAAATAGTCACTCTATGATAAAATAATATAATAAGATGAACCTAAGCATACAAAGAAAGAATAAAAAAATGTTTACAAATCAATATATTATTGCATTTTTACAATTATTCATCAGGTTCATACAAGATAGACTTAGTAAATAATTCAGAGACAAATTTGTCCTCATAATACTTAAGTTTTTCAAGAGGGAGATCTTAGGGAATGGATCTGACTAGTGGTAAGTTCCAACAAGCTCCAGCATGTAGGTCAGATCCAAATTCGTCCAAGTATCTCTTATGAAAACACCTAAGTAGAGAGCATCACAGGGAAGGCGCGCTCTCCTTAGCCAGGCGGTAGCTTTTTTATGCTTAAAAGATGCCAGCACGGCTGCACTCCTATTAAGCTTACGATATTTAACGAAAAGTGCATTGTGCTCCCTTAATTGCTTGTCTAACTCCCACTATAAACGGTTTATCTCTACTTGTTTTCTTTCAAATTTGGTTTTATAGGAGAGGACGGATTCCTTCCTTATATAAATCTGCACTATTATTGTCTTCAAAGTGAAAGATGTTTAAACAGAGAATCTCATACCAAAGATATTGGGACTGATGCATGGGAAGCATGTTCGTTCTCCATCAGCGCTTCAACATCAACAAAAACAAGCTCTTCTTCTTTAAGAGCAGAGGGCGTGGCAGATTTAGGTGGGACTCCATTGTGGGAAGATGGATCTTTTTCAAGAGCTCCAATGTTATCATCTCCATCTTTGTCAGAAGTCTCATTTTGGCCCCCTATGTCACCAATTGAACCTTGAATACCATTGATGTCGTCGTCGTCGTCATTATCGTCATCGTGATCCTCTTCATCATTATCATCGTCTGGTCATCTTCATCATTATCCCCCTCTTCCTTCGTAGCATCATTTTTGTCGCCTTCATCTTTTGAGTCAGATTCGACTTCAAAAGAAAGAACTTCAAATGAATGAACCTTGGAGGCATCGATTTCCTCCTCTTCTACAACTCCAACTCCTTGCTTTATTCGGGTTATCTTACCCAATAACCTATTTACAAGGGTAGAGTCGAGCGAGGGGAAGTCTAGCTCGGGACATTTTTCAATATTGTGAGCATAAGGAAGCATTAGGGATTCTTCGAAGGAATTCATCCTTATCACCTCAAGTGTGGTATCAAGAAACCGTGACACTCACTGTTTAGCATCTGAAATAGTATTGATTGCTAGTTTCAAGGAAGCCTTCTTCCGACTTAACTTCTCTTTCACTGAAGCATTCTCTGCTGCTACTCGGGATTTCTACTCAACGGATTCTTTATGGATAGTTGTAGTGTAAAATTTTCATCAGCAAGTAGTTGGTGAGCTTATCTTTCTTACAAGATGGATATCGACTGGGCGAGAGAAGTTCTCAATTCCTCCAGTTCCGAGGTTGCTTCATCTTTTTCCATGGATAAGGAAGAAACCTGATTCTTCAAGACATAATTTCCTCCTGAAACTTGGAGGACTCGACAGATGATTTAGATGCCTGCTCATGTAAGATTAACCAACTCTTGAAAATTTGAAAGAAGAAATGCAACACAAGTTAGAAATTTAGAGAAGAATAGTAAGGATAAAGTCAAGCGAAGGGAAACTTACCAAGAATTGTTGCTCAGTTAGAGAATGGTAATGACCCCTCAGGTCAAAAGTAGGGAAGACGGGTGGATAGAAGTAAAGGATGTAGAATTTAAGATAGACTAGGCTATCTCTTCAAAATTAGTGTAGAAAAAGGGAGATGTCGGCCTTAGAGGAATGTGTTTCTGAGTAGGGGTCATCTCCAAAGCTTTTGGAATCTGCTCGAGTGAAGCAGGATAGCTTGAAATAATGATACGAGAGTGAGCGTCAATTAAAGTGGGAGTCTCCTTAGATTTATCCTAAGGAGCTTTGATAATTAGGCTCTCCAAAGCTCTGTCAAGAGATAAAGATTCCTCCTCTTCTATATCAACCACTTTCGTTGTCTTGAGAGGTAGTTCCACCATAATTGATTGTTCCAACCTTCTCTTGATTGCTAAATTAGTCTTGGCAAGAGATTGAGCAATGGATAATGCATGAGAAGTCATAAGAGGAGGAGGTGTGCCATTAGCAGGCTTTTTAACCTAAGAAGCAGCTGTAGAGAGTTCAAAAAGATCATAAGTTAATAGATTAATTTGGAAAACAAACAGAAATAGGAAACAAATGTCATGTCAATAACTTACTATAGTCGTAAGAGAAAATTGGTGATATAGGAGAGAATTGTGTAGGGTATGATGTATGTTGAATCAACGGAGTAGCACCAAAACCCTTTGACTAGTGGGAGGGCAAAATGCTTCTTCAAGTTGGTGGGATTCAACAACTTTAATCGGGTTTAGGTCTCACCAGAAGCTATGACTAAAGACTCCACCGTTCTCTTATCGGCCTCATTAAGTTCTTTGGCAGGATCACCAGACAAAAGGCAAAGATTTGACAAGAAAACCATTGAATAGAAGGAAAATGGTGGAAGTCTAAAATTATAGGGAGTAGAGAAAGTCCCACTGATATTTGGGAAGCACTTAACAAAGAAGTACTGGTTATCCCAGTCTTTAAACTTGTTAATCCCCTCTGATATCAGCTATTTCGAATGGTTTGCCCTAAAGATTTGGCTATTATTGCTAAGCTTGACCAGTCGAACTAAGTGGTTTAATACTTCAGCATTTAAAGAAGCGAGGCCAGACTCCAATTCCACCAACTCCACAGAGAGAAGGCAAGTATAAACGTTCGGGGCAGTATATTGGAGCGATTCTGAGAAAAGAAAGAAACTTAGACAAGAACCCCAAAAAAGGCAGAAACCCCGCGCTATATATGAATGGCAGTATAAGCAAAGAACCCTTCGGGAAGGTTGTTGATGGTGTCAGATTTCCTAGGTGGGACAGCTTCCACACCGGTAATTCTGTAATCATTGAGAATAGCGTCAACTTCGTCTTATGTAGATATCAGAGATTGCTCTAAGGTGGCTTTGACCTTCTTTAGAGAGCTCATGGTTCTGCCATGTGAAAACATTTCAGTTAAAATTTCCAATTTATTATGTACTTGACATTCTTTCAAGAATTAGTAAAAAGCCTACTATAGAAACTTAAACATAAAACCGAACATGAAACTTCAAACTGTTGGAAGAGGGTTAAAGTTAAAAATCAGCGATATAGAGCTTTCAATGGAGTCGAAAGGGAAGGAAAAATCAATATTTCACAAATACCACTCGACATTGTTAGAAGCCTAAATATGAACATTCATTCAGCTTTCAACAAGGTCAAAAGAAATGGTAGAAGTATATGTCGAATTAGCACTTTTTAATGATGCCGAAAGCTCAATGGAAACCATGTTGTTAGAAGGAAATGGATATAACGAACTTAAAAAACTAGAACAAAGTACATACAACTAATATTCAATAGGTAAGATAACAAGACCTATCGACACAGTCGAAACCAAGGGATTAAGTTTTCTAAGAGAAATACGAATACCGTCGAAAAATTAAATACCCATTGGAGTCGAAAGTCCTAAGTAAAAATTATACAACTTGGAAAGTTTCGACAATGTTGGAGAAAAGTGATTGTACAAAGGTTTCGACTTATTAGTTACAGGAGATTTCGATAGGATCGGAAGGCTATTGTGGTTTCAAAAACATGCTAAAAAGAAAAGATTTCAATCAACACAAAAGGTTTTGACTAGGTCGAAACATTCTGCTTTCCAGAGAGTTAACTGATGTGCACGTAAAAGTGTACATTTTTACCACCATATTTATTCTATTTCAATTAAATAAATGATCATATTGGGTATTTTAACTTATTTTAACCAAAATCCATATTAATTCCAAATTTTCACATATCCATCTTCATATAGGGGAAAAACAGTCATTTCTGTGCATATATTTCTTTGAGAAAAATTAATTGGAAATTTAAACATATTTGTGTAGGAATTTGATCTCAAACAGGAGTGAGTTCATGAAGACATATGCATGCACAAAATAGTTACAAAGGAAAGAAGACGGAAATAATTCAAAGTGAAGAACATGGAGGACCCCACTTACCCACCTACCTTAATGTACAAGTTAGAGACTAATGCACATGCTTATGGAATTAATAGCTTCATGTACACTTAAATGATGATTAGTAGAAGCTAATGATTACTTGGCCTCCACACCACCTCAAGGGCATTTGGGGCATTCCCCAAATTATGGATTAGGATTTCAAGCTTGTATAAATAACCCATTATGTTCATGTAACCTCCTCTCTTAGTTATTCTCTCTTCCTCTTCATTAGTTTTAGGCTCAAAATAAAATAAAGCTCCTCTTTTCTTTTCATGGATAGTTAGCCATTTTTACTTCATGTGACTTTCATTTTTTTATGCAATTGTTAATTAGTGCTCTCTTTCTTTTACATGCTTCTTTTGTTTATTTACTTTCATGTTAGTAGTGTAGATTTATTTTTCATGCAAGTAATATAGTTTTTTCTTCTCATTACTTTGGTCTCTTTTTCCTTTTCTTTTTCTTTCATGTTGCAAGCTATATTTGTTGTTGCGATGACAAATATGAGAGACTAATCCCTTCAATTTAGGGGTAATGAAGCCTCTAATCATATAACTTCAACATTTTGATAATTATAGCTATCTTTTTATGCTTAATGACAATGCTTGAAGTGGTCCAAATTGTTGTTTTTGTTTTGAATTTGATAGCCTATATTGTTGACACCAAATAGGCTATACTTAAACAATCACTAACACAAATGCCTCTTCATCAAAATATGATTATGGCATAAGAAAGTGATTTGAA
This sequence comes from Allium cepa, assembly GCA_030765085.1. Taxonomy (NCBI): domain Eukaryota; kingdom Viridiplantae; phylum Streptophyta; class Magnoliopsida; order Asparagales; family Amaryllidaceae; genus Allium; species Allium cepa. The sequence continues at coordinate 374,276,047 of CM060942.1, read as the reverse complement.
ATTCAAATTTGATGGCCTATATTTCTAATTAATAGTTAATAGGACATACTTAAAATAGATTTCATTTTCAACTTTGTTGTCATTCTCATGAAATTTATTAAGTGGTTTAAAGGTTGTGTTATAGTTTGATGGCTTATGTTGAGCTAATTAATAGCACAAATGAGCCATACTTATGATAAATACATCATTTAAACTCACTTATGACCAAAAAAAGATATCATAATTTCATTAATCGTTGAATTATATGATCTAGAGAGTGGATTTTCCTCTAAATTATCACTTAACTCTCATATTTTTATCTATTTTTCTTTTGCTAGTTTTTGTTAGTTTCTTACATTTCTAGCTAATCATGCTCTTCAACTTTGGCTTAATTTGATTGAACAAAATTTTAAAATCATCAATTCCCTGCGGATCGACCCGTATTCGCCGCGTGCTACATTCGTACACCGTGCGCTTGCAGTTATTTTTATTTCTAAATTTTTCGACGATTTTCTAATCCATTAGAAATTCTGTCGATTAACAAGTTTTTGGCGCCGTTGCCGAGGAATTGTTTTGATTGTAAATTTTTATTCTTCGAATTATTTTTCTTTGTTTGATTTTTGAGTGATTTTTATGTTGTGTGTTTGCATTTTAAAAAAAATTATTGTGTGTTTGTTGTTTGATTTTTCAATTTGTTTGTGTGATTGTTTTTTGTTTCGTTTGCATTTGCGCTCATTTAAAAAGAATTCCAAATTGCATTTTCTGCTCATTTGTCACTCTATTGTGCATTGTATTACTGTTCTCTGTTTTCCTTGTTTTCATTGTTACTGTGTTCTATTGTTTTGCCCAAAAAAAGGGAAAAGAAAGATTGTTGCATTACAGTGTTTATTTCCTTGTTTTGTTACAGTTCTTTGCATTGTTAAAAACTCCACTGTCCATCCACATTCCACATTTCTGATCACTTCACCGCCGACCAGAACCACCTCACTTCACAGATTTCCCCACCTCCTCTTCTTTGTAACTACATAGCAGCCTCTGATCAACAGTGATCTCACTTCAACAACACTGCCACTGCCTACAACATCAGAAACATATCTGAACGAGTTGTTGAATCCACTTCAACAACCACCTGAACCATTGCCTTAATACCTTACTGCTCTATGCCTTTCACGTTTCCTCTGACCATCCTTACAAACCATCCTCTGCCATTCACCAAACTGTCAGTTCACCTCCATAACTCCACCAACATATCCCCATACTTCATCAAAATCAACACTGACATTACCAATCCACGTCCCATCCCTCTGTTCAAACTCTGCAAATCAAAAACATGTCCAACATTCAAACTCCTCACCTTTCAAACCTCCACCCCACTTCTGTCAATAGCCCCATCAAACTACACTGTCCACTTCACCAAACTGCACGCTCTTGCATCACATCCACAACCCTCATCAGTGCACCAAATCTCCGACAATACTTCACAGACAATAAACAAGATACACTAACATGTCGTCAAGCCACATACGACTAGACTACTTCACCTGCAGCCATCACAATCCTCAACAATCATTAGCATCAACAACTGTGGGCATTGAACAAGATTCTCCGACACCAGAAACAACAGAAGACCATACCTTCACCAAGCCCCAATCAAGCCGCAACATCTACCTGAACTCGCAAATATCGCAGCAACCCAAATCGACTTCCCGAATTGCTAATCCTCAAACTTCACCCAATTCGACATCACAGCCACCTCGCCCAAAATCCAACTTGCCTGAAATATCTGCAACCCCTAAATTCATCAAGAACCACCCATAAAGCAATCAGCAACCAACCTCCTTCGTAACACCCAGCAACTTCACCATCCTCAGCTTCACAACCACCACAAACCCCAGCCCCTCCTCAAATTCCGCAACACCAAAACATCAAAATTCATCGCGAGCACCATCCACCTCGAACCCATCAGACCACTCGCGACTTCTCCCCTCTGTTTCCATTCGCCTTACGACCCACAATCAACAATCGAACCTGGCAGGCCTCCCCTCAGCAATTGCCTTGACTAAAGCGAGTCCATCAAAACGATTACACGATCTTAATTCAAGCCAAAATAATTTGTTTTTGATTTGTTAAAAAAAAAAGAGGAAGCTTTCGTTTTTAGACGAAAAATTGGATTGTGTGCTGTGTTGTCTTTTGATTAAAATAAAGCATCATAGCTGCAGGACTTTGTTTCTTGTTTGGGCCGGAATTCTTTTTTTTTAGTTTAGTTTGATTAAGCTTTTACCTTGTTTATTTAAGTTCTCTCTTTATAAAAAAAAGAATGTGAATTTGTTTTTGTTCCACTTTATTTTGTTTAAATCATTTTGAGTGTGCGTGTCTTTATTTTGGTTGTGATTTATTTTGTTTTGATTTTAGTTTTGTGTTTGTGTGATTTGTTTTGCACATATACAAAAAAAATGCTTAATTTGTTTCCTTTTGTTTAACTTATCTTGTTTGATTTGCTTTTAGTTTTGTTTGGTCAAAAAAACAAACAAACAAACAAACAAAGAAACAGTATTTATCTTGTTTTCAATTGTTTTAGTCCATTTTATTTTCAAATAATTTTAGTTTGATTTGTTTTTCTTTTCATTTGTTTTAAGTTCCTTCTCTAGATATAAAAAAAATACAAAAAAATTGTATATATTTTGCTTTTTCGTTTCAGGTTGCCAAAGCAGATTGGAAGAATTGCTTGCTTCGTTCTGCTGCCAAAAATATATTGTTGCATTGCTTAAAAAAATTGCTGCTTTCATCTCTATTTTTTATTTATCTTGCATTGTTGTTTGATTGCATTTGCATAAAAAATTCAAACAACCAAAAAACAAGAATTCCATTCATAGTTGCATCATTAGCTTCACGTTTAATTTCTGTTTTGCATTTCATCATAGATTTTAATTAACAAAAACGGTTAAAAATTAATCACACATAATCGTATATTGACAATTTGTCTTCTTTGAACAATTTAAATTCTTGGTATCTACGCTACGGCAGAGCAATAACCATTTATAAATATTACGGTGATTCGTAAATATTATAGTGGTTTTTTCTCTGAAGGTACTTAAACCTTTGGCTCCATTGCTACGGTGATTCGTGGTGCACTGATAAATCCTTCCCGTTACCTAGTTGAGAACTATCTTATCGATTTAAGACAATTTGTAGTTATACAATTTTGGGTTAACTTAGGATAAATAATTTGTAATTAGACCCTTGCATTCATTTAGTTGCATTAGTTCATGCATATTTTAAAAAAAACTTCAAAAATCAAAAACTAAATTTTTTTTGTAGATAATCCTTTTCCTTTGAAATTACAAAAATTCAAAAAAAAATTAGAAAAACCAAAATTCAAAAAAAATTATTAAACCTTTTCAAAAACAAAGAAAAAATTAAAAAAACAAAACGAAAATCAATTTCCTTTTGAAAACTAATTTTTATTTGTAAATATTTTTCCTTTATAAAAAACATAAAAAAAATTCTTGAAAATGTTTGGATTTTCATATTCACATGAATTTTACGATAGTTGTGAAAATCAATATAATACATATAATTTCACTCAAATTCGTATGGATATTTTAACACCGGCTATTATTTAAACGATTCAAATTTCGAACCACTAATTTTTCAAAATAACGGGCACTCCTCAAATCTTGAAAATAGCATTTCATCTTTACTTGAATCTCTACACAACAAAATCAAATGATAAATGATTTGTGTAATTCGTATTTCTGCGATAACTCGAGTAAAAGTTTTCAAGGATTTCAAAATTCGAATTCATTTCAAAATTCAAATAATTTCGAGTGTAACCCATGCCTATTCAATTTCGAGTTTCAAGATGAATTTCAAAATCAAGACGAAAATGTGAACCAATTTTCAAATAATTTTGGCAATGGGAATAGTTTCAATAATGATACGATTGAAAACTTTGGTTATCAACAAATTCAAAATCAAAGTTTTCAAATTAATAATCATGAATTTGATTTTGTTGACCAAATGGAAAAAGATAACGGGGATTTATTACTTGAAAAATACAAAACATTTCATGAAAAGCATAATCAAATCTCAACTTGCGAAGAATTAAATAATAATCTATCGTTTATCGAAATTGACAATTCTTGTTCTCAACAAATCCAAATCGAAAATTTTCAAGTTAATAATTATAAATTTGACTTTGTTGAGCAAATGAATGAAATTTATGATAATTACACAAATTTGTTGTTTGAAACATATATTAAACAACGGATAAACAAAATCAAATCCCAACATGTGACGAGTTAAATGATAATCCATCTCTTACCCAAATCGATGATTTTCAAACAACAACTTTTGAAACTGAAAATAACAATCCTAATGAAGTTGTTGAAAACACGGTAACAGAGTTGGATTTCAATTCTTTTGAGGGTGTGGAACCAAATGTAAAATTCGATCTTTCTTTTCTCGATTTCAAAAATATAAATACAATAACTTTGGATTATGAACTTGAGACATGTAATAAAGTTGTTGATAATCCAATAAAGAAAGATGAATTTAATGAACACGAATTTTATGGAATTTCCGAAGACGAGTTGTTAAATGCCGAAGGGGTAGATTTAAATCACCATTTTGATTTTGAAATCAATAATTTTGAAGAATTTTTAATGACAAATTTGAATTTCAATTTGGTGAAAATAAACTTGAATTTCAACCAATTATTTTATCTACCCCAAAAATCATCGAAAACAAAACAACTCGTATAATTTTCAATAAAACAACATTCGTTTTTCCAAATCAACGTTCAACTTTGAAATCTTTTACGGTTTGGTTTTATGAGCTTAAGCTGTGTCTTACATACTTGGTAAGACAAATGAATCAGTTCTTGGAAGACCGGTTCATTTACTCTTTAACGGCATACTTTCTGATGACTTGTAAATAATCAACTTTTCATTTTTATTTAAATAAAGGTTATGTTTTTATATTTTCTCCTTCCACTTGAGTTAACTATTGGGACACAGTCAAAATCAAGTGTGAGGGGAGATTCATCTTTAATTTTTTTTCTTTCTATTTTTCATGGATTATTTTTGCTTTAATATCTCAAAAAAATTATTAAAAAAAATCCCAAAAACAAATTTCCTTTTGATCTATTTTTAAAAGAAACACTATAAGGTAAATATATGGTTTTGTTTTATTAAATTGAAATTGTTGAAAATTTATTTGTCTTAACAAAAATAAACATGAAGTTTGATGAAGATTCATACATGTTAATTATAAAGTACATCCTAATTGAAAATCTTTGTTTTAAAAATTGGATGATTTGAAGTAAAGGATATAACATTTTTTCTAGTCTTCTAAGTTAAATGGTGCTATGATGATTTTGCAAAACTCTCTCTCAAAAAATATAAAAATATAAAATAATAACATCCAAGTATTCACTCTCATTTAAAAGTCCTCACGGTTATGCATGGGTGAATTACTTAGAATCTTTGATTATGTGCTTTCATACTCTTTTAAAAGTCTTCACAGTTATGCATGTATGGAACACGTATAAAAAACAGACTTAATAAAAACCACCTACGGTCGATAGGTGTATGAACGAAAGTGTGTGCACTCGCCATGCCCTGTACTCCCCTCACATAAGCCCAAAAGGCAGTGCATGGGTGGTATATATGGCCTCAGTTTACCTGAGCTAGGTGTGTAATTTTTCTTGCAAATAATGAGAAAGCAAGCAATTGAAATTCCAGCACTATTTTTACTTATTTGATTTGATTTGTCATTGAAAAGAAATGAAAATACCACTTTGATAGACTTTGATAATCAACTAGGGATCCATTTCATAGTTACACTGTGTTATTAACCAAAACAACGAGTTAAACTATAGTCCATTTGTTATGCTAACTTCGTTTCTATTGGAAATATTGACGAGTAAATAACTTAAATTTCAAGATAATGACCAAAACTTATATTTAACTTATTTGTGTCAATTTAAAAATAAATCCTTCATTTGTAAATATTTTAAAAAACTTGCATTCATCTCTTTATAAATAAATCTTGCATTTTGTAAATATTTTCATCCTGCATTTGGATTTTGTGGGTAGTATCCGCTAAAAACCCTCACGAGACAACACTCGTCCTACTGGGGACACCCAAAGGTTTAACGGCTTATTGCATATGCTCAATGCAATCGTGCTTCCTACGAAAATGGATTTATCTTAGTTTTTTTTTATTCGAGGGCGAATAAAAAGATAAGTGTGGGGGTATTTGACGTTGAAAGCAAAAAAGAAAGAAAAATGAAAGCAAATTAAAGAAAACTATTCTACTTGCATAAAAGTAAATCTACACTACTAGCATGAAAGGAAATGAACATGTAAGTAAAAGGAAACACTAATTAACATTGCATAAAAAGAAAAGAAAATTACATAAAATAAAATGGCTAAGTAGCCATGGAAAGAAAGAGAGCTTTGATTTATTTTCTAAACTAAAACTAACTAACTAACTAAGAGGAAGATGGCTACATGAAACATAAGGGGTATTTATACAAGTTAGAAACCCTAATGCATATTTTTGGGGAGTACCCAAAATGCCCTTGGAGGAAGTGTGGTGGCCAAGTTATCATTAGCTTTAATAATCCCCCACTTAAATGTACATGAAGCTTTAAATGTCTTTTAGCATGTGCATTAGCCTTTAATTTGTAAATTAGGTAGTGGCTAGGTTGGGTCCTCCATGATCTTTACTTTGAATTATTTCCATCTTCATTTCTTTATATTCTTTGTGCATGCATATTCCTTCATGAAACCACTCCTATTTGAGACCATTTTCCTACAAAAATATATATAAATTTCCAATCAATGTTTCTCAAAGAAATATATGCACTTAAATGACCGTTTTGCCCCTATATGAAGATGAATATGTGAAAATTTGGAATTAATATGAATTTTGGCTAAAACAAGTTAAAATACCCAATATGATCATTTATTTAATTTAAATAGAATAAATATGGTGGTAAAAATATGCACATTTACGTGCACATCAAATACCCCCACACTTACCTTTTTATTCGTCCTCGAATAAAATAAAACTAAGATAAGTCCATTTTCGTAGGGAGCACGATTGCATTGAGTGTATGCAACAAGCCGTTAAACCTCTGGGTGTCCCCAATAGGACGAGTGTTGTCTCGTGAGGGTTTTCAGCAGATACTACCCACAAAATCCAAATGCATGACGAAAATATTTACAAAATGCAAGATTTATTTACAAAGAGATGGATGCAAAATTTTGAAATTATTTACAAATGAAGGATTTATTTTTAAAATGACACAAATAAGTTAAATATAGGTTTTGGTTATTATCATGAAAATTTATGTCATTTACTCGTCAAAATTTTCAACAAAAATCAAGTTATCATAACAAATAGACAATAGTTTAATTTGTTGTTACGGGTGATAACAAAGTGTAATTATAAAATGGATCCTTAGTTGATTATCAAAGTTTATCAAAGTGTTATTTTCATTTCTTTTTAATAACAAATCAAATCAAATAAGTAAAAATAGTGTTAGGATTTCAATTGCTTGCCCTCTCATTATTTGCAAGAAAAATTACACACCTAGCTCAGGTAAACTGAGGCCAGATATACCACCCATGCACGGCCTTTCGGGCTTATGTGAGGGGAGTACAGAGCATGGCGAGTGCACACACTTTCATGCATACACTATCGACCGTAGGTGGTTTTTATTAAGTCTTTTTTTTTACATGTGTTCCATACATCATAACCGTGAGGACTTTTAAATGAGTATGAAATCACATAATCAAAAATTCCAAGTAATCACCCCTGCATAACCTTGTGGACTTTAAATGAGAGTGAATACTTGGATGTTATTATTTTTATTTTTTTATTTTTTTTAGAGGGAGTTTTGCAAAATTATCTTGGCACCATTTAACTTAGAAGACAAAAAAAATGTTATATCCTTTACTTTAAATCAACCACTGTCTAAAACAAAGATTTTCAATTAGGATGTACTTCATAATTAACACGTATGAATCTTCCTATACACAAGTTAAACCATTATTATTTGTAATCAAACTTCATTTTTATTTTTGTTAAGACCAATAAATTTTCAAAAATTTCAATTTAATAAACCAAAGCCATATATTTATCTTATAGTGTTTCTTTTAAAAATAAATCAAAAGAAAATTTGGTTTTGGGATTTTTTTTAATTAATTTTTTTTTGTGATTTTAAAGCAAAAATAAACCATGAAAAAAAATGAAGATGAGTCTCCCCCCACACTTGATTTTGACGGTGTCCCCACAGTCAACCCAAGTGAAAGAGATGTTTATTATTATTTACATGAAAACGGACGACATTTACACGTAATCAGAAAGTATATCGTCAAAATATAAATGAAACGGTCTTCCAAAGACCGATTCATTTGTCTCGTCAAGTATACGAGACACAACTCAAGCGTAGAAAACCAAACCGTAAAATATTTCGAAGTTGAACGTTGATTTGGAAAAACGAATGTTGTTTTATTAAAAATCGTACGAGTTGTTTTATATTCGATGATTTTTGGGGTTGATAAAACAATTGATTGAAGTTCATATTTATTTTCACTAATTTGAAATTCAAGCTTATCATTGAAAACATTTTCAGAGTTATTGATTTCAAAATAGAAATGGTGATTTTCATCTTCCCCGTCGGAATTTAACCACTCGTCATCCAAAAGTCCAAAAAATTTGTGTTCATTAAATTCGTCTTCCTTCGTTGGATTATCAACAACTTTATTGCATGTCTCAAGTTCAAAATTCAAAGTTGTTGTATTCAAATTTTCGAAATCGAGAAAAGGAAGATCGAACTTTAAATTTGGTTCCACACCTTTAAAAGAATTGAAATCCAGCTCAATTACCATGTTCTCAACAACTTCATTAAGATTGTTATTTTCAATTTCAAAAGTTGTTATTTGAAAACCATCGATTTAAAAGATGGATCATCACTTGACCCGTCACACACTGGAATTTGATTTTGTTTTTCACGTTGTTTCATGTATGTTTCAAACAACGAATTCGTGTGATCATCGTAAATTTCGTTCATTCGTTTAACAAAATCCAATTTGTAGTTATTAACTTGAAAATTTTCAATTTGCACTTGTTGAAAACAAGAATTGTCAATTTCGATAAACGGTAGATTATTATTTGATTCTTCGCAAGTTGAGATTTGATTATGATTTCAACGAAAAGTTTTGTATTTTTCAAGTAATAAATCCCCGTTATCTTTTTCCATTTGGTCAACAGAATCAAATTCATGATTATTAATTTGAAAATTTTCATTTTGAATTTGTTGACGATCAAAGTTTTCAATCGTATCGTTATTGAAACTATTCCCATTGCCAAAATTATTTGAAAATTGGTTCACATTTTCGTCTTGATTTTGGAATTCATTTGAAGCTCGAAATTGAATTGGCATGGGTTATACTCGAAATCATTTGAATTTTGAAGTGAATTCAAATTTTGATTATTTTGACTTGAACTATTGCACAAATATGAGTTACAAAAATCATTTATACTTTGATTTTGTTGTGTAGAGAATTCAAGTAAAGATGAAATGCTATTTTCAAGATTCGAGGGTTGCTCATCGTCTCGAAAACTTTGTTGTTCAAAATTCGAATTGTTCAAAGAATAGTTGTTGTTAAAATATCCATACGAATTCGGAGTGAAATCATATGGATTATATTGATTTTCACAACTATATTCAAGTGAGTAAGAAAAAGGAAACTCGGACATTTTCAAGATTTTTTTTTTGGTTTTTTTTATAAAGAAAAATATTTACAAGTAGAATTTATTTTTCAAAAGGGAAATTGATTTTTGTTTTGTTTTTCTCTCAAATTTTTTCTTTGTTTTTTTGAAAATGTTTTATACAAATTTTTTTTTGGATTTTGGTTTTTAATTTTTTTTTTGGATTTTTTAAACATCAAAGGAAAATTGATTTGAAAACTTCAAAGGAGAAGGAATATTTACAGCTTTTTTAGTTTTGGATTTTGATTTTTTTTTGTTGTTTTTAAAAAAAAATATGCATGAATTAATGCAACTAAATGAATGCAGTGGTTAATTACAAATGATTTATCCTAAGTTAACCCAAAATTGTATAATCACAAATTGTCTTAAATCAACAAGATAGTTCTCAGCCAGGTAACGGGCAGGGGTTATCCGTGCACCACGAATCACCGTAGCAATGCTGCCGAAGGTTTAATTACCTTCAGAGGAACAACCACTATAATATTTACGAATCACCGTAATATTTATAAATTGTTATTACTCTGTCGTAGCCTAGACACCAAGAAATTAAATTGTTCAAGGAAGACAAATTGTCAATATACAATTAAGTGTTATTGATTTCTAATCGTTATTATTAATCAAAATCTAAGATGAAATGCAAAGCAGAAAATAAACGAGTATTGACAATGTAACTAGAATGAAATTTTGTTTTTGCTTTTGATTTTGAATTTTTTTAAATTTTTTTCTTAAAATGCAAGCAAACAACGATGCAAGACAACTAAAACATAAAATTTTATAAGCAAGCAAGCAGTTATGTTTTTTTCGGCAAGCACTTCAAATCAACCAATTTATTTAACAAGCACTTCTGCTCTTTCCGTAATTCTGCTTTGGCAACCTGAAAACAAACAAGAGCCATCACCATCTCAGAGCATATCACTTGTCTGTAGCATTCATTTCACCCCACTGCTTCAGTTATCAAGTCCATTTGGTGTATTTCCATTAGCTTTCATTACCCCTAAATTGTCTTTTCCATTAGTTGTCTTTTCTATTAGTGATTGTTTAAGCATAGCATATTTGCTGTCAACAATATAGACTATCAAATTCAAAGCTAAACAACATCATTAAACCACTTCAAGTGTTTTCATTAAAGCACAAAAAGAGAGTATAAACATCAAAATGTTGCATCTACATACTAGAGAGCTTCATTACCCCTAAATTGTAGGGATTGAGCTCCAATATTTGTTATCAAATCAACAAATGTAGTAACAACATGAAAGCAAAAAAGAAAGAAAAATGAAAGCAAATGAAAAGAAAACTATTCTACTTGCATAAAAGTAAATCTACACTACTAGCATGAAAGGAAATGAACATGTAAGTAAAAGGAAACACTAATTAACATTGCATAAAAAGAAAAGAAAATTACATAAAATAAAATAGCTAAGTAGCCATGGAAAGAAAGAGAGCTATGATTTATTTTCTAAACTAAAACTAACTAACTAAGAGGAAGATGGCTACATGAAACATAAGGGGTATTTATACAAGTTAGAAACCCTAATGCATATTTTTGGGGAGTACCCAAAATGCCCTTGGAGGAAGTGTGGTGGCCAAGTTATCATTAGCTTTAATAATCCCCCACTTAAATGTACATGAAGGTTTAAATGTCTTTTAGCATGTGCATTAGCCTTTAATTTGTACATTAGGTAGTGGCTAGGTGGGGTCCTCCATGATCTTCACTTTGAATTATTTCCATCTTCATTTCTTTATATTCTTTGTGCATGCATATTCCTTAATGAAACCACTCCTATTTGAGACCATTTTCCTATAAAAATATATATAAATTTCCAATCAATTTTTCTCAAAGAAATATGTAACGTTTGCGATTTTTCGTTGACGAAAAACCGTTCCGTTAGGGTTTTAGAAAAAGAAAAAAAATAGAAGAAGATAGAAAAAGATAAAACAGAACAGAAGAACAGAACAACAACAGAATCTCACAATTCGCAGCGGAACAACATATAATAAATAAATGAATAATCTTTAAACAAAGAACTATATCAGTTATTACATTACATTACATTTCGTTTCATTACATCAGAGTGTACAACAACAAATGACATCAACAGCGGAAAGGAAATACTATATACTAGTAATACGCCATGCCATCCATCTTGCCTCCAGCAACTCCTGAATTCCAGAATATCCTGATAAACCTAACTCTTGACTGCCCGTGTGGAAATTGGTGGGCACCCAGAGTTTAGGAAGGAAAACAATAAACTCTGAGTCAGTCATGTGACTGGTGTGAGAACTCAAAACAGTTTATTTATCTTTGAAAACAAAATAGAGGAATACTTTTAAAGTCAATTCGCAATGCTTTTTAAAAATGAGACTACCATAAGGCCTCCCGCACACACACACAATGCAAACGCAGAATCGGAGGAGATTTCTCCTTATGATAGTCAAAGATGCTTGATACGCATTAAAAAGAACATTTGATATTATTACTAGTGCATAGTGTAGGCAAAATTCATTTCGAAAATAGAATATAAATCTTAGCCAACATAGACATTTCGAACTATGTCTACTATAGCTACCATCCAAACAGTGGGGCGCCACCATAAGTGAATGATAGGTTCTACAACCAATACCGTACAAGATCGTATTGTTTCTTTGGATTTCCAACAAATGGTCAGGCCAAGGAACTTCCCATTGCCACATGGAAACGCCTTTGGAATGACGTCCCGAGAACCAAACCGGATCTCTGCCAACACAAGGCCGGGTTACCCCTAACTGGGTAACTACTGACACGAATATGTCATCCCCCGATTGTAACCGATCTATCCGAGGATCCTCGATTTCCAACAACCACAAAATATGCAGCAACAACATAGGTTAAATATCTGGGCTCTATACCATGATACCACCTCTATCCAGAAGGAATGACATACACTAAAGGGGCGCTACCCCCAAAGAACCTTGCCGCATTCTTCCTGTTTTGACCATTTCCGGGGTGTGAGGTCCGACGAAGTCTCGCCCACAAAGCCACACTTTATACAAAAGCCATGCTTTGGGTCAACAAATGATCATAGAAATGATCACCAAGATAAATGATCAAATAAATGATCCTATCACAAATGATCAAACAATGATCATTTCACAGCAACACTCAGCATGCCACACTACCAAATTGGGAGCATATCACTAATAACCTTCAAATATATAACCTCTGAGCTCGTACGTCTCAAAGAAGGGTGTTAAGCTAAGAGAATAAATTCTCTGCCACCAACAGAATTATATTTGAAAGAAATCAGCTTTATATCTCAATTTGTAACGTCAGACATACAATCATACAAGTCTGTTCCGAGATCGAACAGAACCGAAGGCACTTACAAAGTAGTCCTTGCAATCCGGATAATCACTAATCACGACCGGACTTCCCGTCACTAAGGGTGATAAAACCTCTATATCGGATATCAGCCGATGTAGAGTAACTCGACGGTAATCCTTCCGTTTTCACAAATATCCGGTCTTCAACACCGGTCATCGAATGCAAATCCATTTCGATGTATCACATATTCGGAATGGGTTATACGACCCCAAGGACCTTTCCTGGCTAAACCGAATAGTGAGCGCTTATTCAAAAATAAGTGTGGCATTCAAATTCAAACAATCACAACAAATACCTATTTAAAGGTAAATATTGATAGTCGGATTATTTAACTATCAATAGGCGTGCTCAACATCACCAAGTTCCAAATAATTTCTCAAATTATTTACTTTCCAAAATATCTTTACTAGATATAAAATTTTGCACACTTCAACCATTTAAAACAAATTTTCAAATCACTTTTCCTTACGCGGAATTTCTTTCATTTCAACATGGTTCATTTAAACCAATTTAATAAATCCTTACCGTTTTGTTTTATATATTTACGTTCCAAATTCGTAAATTTATTCCCACACTTTAAAAATAAATCAATGTTTATTTTTAAACAATTTCCTCTTTCTTTTATAAATTCCTTAGTGAATTTATAATCCCAAAATATTTATGATATACGATTTTCAATCGATTTCAAATATTCACTTTCAATTTATCTTTACAAGGATAAATTGTAAAACGTTCATTTCTCATTGGAAAAATATTTCCATACTTATTTAATAATAAGTACATCACGAATCCATTTATTTTCAATACTTAGAAAATATTCAATATACTTAAATCGAAAATTAAGTATATATTTCATTCTTTAAGAAATCATTCTCTTAAACACATTTGTTTGGGCCAAAACGAATGTTACGTAAAACATCGTTACGACGACCCAAAATCACCAGTATAGGGATTCAAAGTTTAAATAGATATATAAATCCCAATACTATGCAAAACATTTCCTTTCGGAAACCATTTACTATAACAACAGTGTTATAGTCCACCATTTCCTTCTATTTCTCGAAAACGTCTATTTCAAAAATGAATGTTGAAATCTATGTATTCGATACTTAATGCATTTTAAAACGTCTTTAAAATCTTTAACTTCATTTCATAATGTTCCTTCCCCAAAAACATATCCATTTCATTTAATAATATATTCACTGTCCAAAATCGTGAATATAATTCCTTTCATATATTCCTATATCCAACTTATCAAATTCAATTGATTTCGGATTTATAAACAATGTTTATAACTCCATTTATATTTTTATAAACTTCCATTTATAAAAACCCTTTTTATATCTCATTTTAAATGCCAAAATCTGATTTATAAGTTGATCACTTATACATCTTATATTTTACAAAATCTATCCACTTTATAACTTCACAATTTATAAATCTATAAATTTCAATTCACTTATGAAATCCATTTTTATTTCACTTTATTACTTATAAAAACTCGTTTTATAATTCCAGTATTTTTAATTTATAAATATCAATTTTATAAATCTTTTATATAAACCATTTATAATAATTCAAAATTCCCAATTAAACCATTTTATAAATTAATCACTATTTATTTCAAAAATCTTAATTTGGTTATATTTTACAAAAATTATAACTTTTATAACATTAAACTTATAACATTAATTTATTTAAAATAAATCAATTCCAAATTATAATAAAACGTATACTTTCAAAATCACTTTCAAAATTCCTTTAAAAACTAAATATCATTATTTTAAAACTTCAAAAATGGATCCGATGATGCAACAACACCAAATAGTCAATCACGACATCCAAATATCATATATCGATATGATAATCAACAAATATCAAAATATTTGTAAATAAATCAATACAGTTGAGGAATCCAGTTGGATCCCTCCAACCTGTTTCCCTGCATCCACAGACGTAGCACAATACCAATTCCGCTCCAGTACGGAATTATCGCGGTATATGGGATTTATAAAATATTATCCGCTTAATAGACGGCGCAATAAGGTCTCATCCGCTATACAATGTGGGAAATCAACAACTGCAATATATACATATGCCAATATATATATATATATATATATATTGCTATTATATATAATACCAATTTCACTGTTTATGAAATATTCGCGGTATATGTTTTTAATAAATAACATCCGCTTACTAACGGCGCATAATGTCTATTTTAACAATCAATAGATAATAATCATCATTCAAACATGCATTCAAATATTTTAAATCTAACTATTTGAAATTAAAATCGAAACTGATTCGATTGAGTGAGAAGTTCTCACCTCGATTTTTATTTCCGTTTCAGCTTTTATTTCGAATAAAATTAAACGGACGTTTAATTTTACCCGAAATTTTCATTGACTCCAATCGACTCCAAACTGGTTGCATCGCGAAGTGCTCGACGATACGATTCCAACGCACTTTGATTCGCCCAAATCGGACCTCGTATGACCAAAATACAACATTTCAAAGATTATACGATTTATAATAGGATTAAATTACAATTTCTTTTATAATTTTCAAACCCTCACTGCATCTACCGTTCGTTGCTTCAGGAAGAATCTGGGCCGCACGCACGTTTCTCTTCCCTTTCTTCATACGCGCTCAGTAAAAACGCGTACACGATGAAACCCACGGCCGCCGCTTCTCTTGCAATTTCGCACGCCACCACACTCGCTTCCAGTATGATCAGAGGCCGCCACTACGAAGGCCGTAGCCGACTCCATACTCAGCTCAAATTTCATGAAGCTCGGTCGCCATTTGCTCGAGGAAAACGAGCACGAACGCACGCTGTTTGAACGCGCACTGCAGTCAATCCACCACCCCGATTTCGATCATCGCCGTTGGATGTGGAGTACTCGGAGTGCTCTACGATTCTCTAGTTGAGGGTTTTTGAAATTATTGAGTGGATGTAGAGAAAAATGGGGGAAAACGAAAGAAAATTTCGGCCATTGAATGGGTATGGAGGCGGCTGGACATAATTAGGGTTATTTTTTTTGGAAAAAAGAAAATAATAAGGTGCTATTTATAGAAATTTTTCTCAATCACTATTCATTCCTGTTTTCCAAAACTCCGATTTACGCGTGGTAACTGACGTTTCTAGGGTTTATCCCGCGTTCCGGACATAATGGAACAGGTTTCGGAAGCTAATTCGATCATCTGTGCGAGATATGGAAATAAACGATCGATTTAAATTAAAACCGATTTAAACGATTTCTAGGCGTTTTCGCTTGCACCGAACAAATGGCAAATCCAATCGACTTGAAAATTGAAACCTTACAATAATATCGCATTACGGATCCGATGAAACTGGTTTCGTCGAAATCCAAGACCGTATGAAAAATGGCTATTTTAACTCGCCGAATTAATATTAAAACAATTTCGATGCGTTTCGAGCTGCCACGGTCAAATGACAACTCCGATTGCTACGAAAATTGAAATTCGATAATAAATAACTATTACGGATCCAATGGAACTGGTCTCGTTCAATTCTGAGACAGTTCGAAAATTGGCTAATTTCACTATTCAATTAAATATTAAAATATTCAATTTTTCATAGACTAACTTTAAATTCAATTTTAAAAGTTCTATAATATTCCCATAACTCTAGTATGATAAAATAAAATTTTACAAATCATTTATAATCATATTCAACTCGATTTACAAATTTTTCTGGATTTTAACTTATTAAATTATCAATTTAATGTCCAAATTAAATCCAATATTCGATAAATAAATTATTTGACTGTTTAATTTCACTTATTAACATTTGAAATTAATTAAATATTCAATTCTAAATTATTATAAATTTTGGGTCGTTACAATCTTCCCCCCTTAAAAGAATTTCGTCCTCGAAATTAAAAAGTAAGAAAAAGTTACAGAATTCATTAACTTTCCAAAAAAAAATTAAACTTCTTACCATACTTTACTAAGTTTTCTAATCATACTTAGTTATCCTTTTCAAAACCAATTACATCGTTTAACTTTCAATTCCAAAATCAAAGTTAAAGTTTTCAAAATTTTCCAGTTTTCTCAAATTTTTTCTAACGCCTTAAATTTTCGGAAAAATTCGCCATAGTCTCCTTTGCGCGGCTCGATCCGAAAAAAAATGACAGTGTATATATATCACAAATATACATCTCATCAAGTGATGAGGCATCCCGTAGGGAAAAAGTGTAAAAATACGGTATGTAATCCGAGATATGTACCTTATTTATATTATTAGCGAGCATATACGGCTAATATAGCGCGAAAGCGAGCTCCAAATGCAAAGCAACGCAATTTGCCCCTACTAAACACTCAACAACAACATGAGAATCATGCATATATGTAAATAGTATCAATATACAACATATAGCAACATAACAACTACATGTGCCAACATAGCAATGCATTCAATAGAAATAAATGCAACTACCAAATCAATATAAATTTACTTCTCATTAACATTTAATGAATTGGTTTTCCAATTAATTCACATTTGATTCATTAACATTGGATTTTATCAACTTTCATTCATATCCAATTTCAATTAGTTTGCATTTACTAATTAAATCCAATTCACATTCAATTCTACTCAAATTTATTTACTTTCAATTTGAATTCAATTTCATAGCTTCCAATTTCGCTAATTCACTTTCATTAACACTTAATGAATTTATATACAATCAATCAACAATCAAATAACAACCAATGTTTATTCAGACAACCAAACTTATTCAAATTTACTTTCAATTTGGTTCAACATTACTAATTCCAATTGGTTAGTTATTAAATTGACTTCCATTCAATTTGCTTCAATGAATTTACACTTATATTCATTATTCCATATCAACTTATTTACATTCGATTGAATAACATTCAATTCTTTTATCAATTCAATTGTTAATTCCTTTAACAATATAAAGTTGAATTTCATTTATATAACTCAAGTTCAAATTCTTAATGACTTCACTTCATTAATTCACTTATTAATTTATTTTGATACCAAAAATCAACTTCATTCAAATTATATTCCATTTTCAAACATCTTATCAGCTCCAAATCAAATCCAAATTTCCCAAACAACTTTCTTTTAAAATTACTTGACAGCAATCCCTCTTTTGAAAACCCGAAAATGAACACCGATGATGTCATGATCATCATCGGAATTATTTTCCAGCGACCGAAAAGAGTTTAGAGCTTTAATTTCCCCAAAACAAATTTCCCAATTATCAAATCCTTTCCAATCACTTCTCTGGAATTTTATTTTCAGATTATAAATCACATTTATAAGTCTTTTACTTATATAATTTCACTTCTTATATATAAGGTTATTTTACAATTGTAAATCATTTCAATTATAACATCATACTTATAATTCATTTGCTTATACAATTCATTCTTTTACAGCTGTTTTTTTTAAACTTATTCAACAACCAAACAATCAACTTATATACACTTTAATAATTCTGAAAATTATTATTTCATATATAAAATATAATCAAGGTAAAATTATTTCATTTACCCAATTCAAAATGATACTATGTCGGCTTGCCTCATTTAAGTGTTTAGAAACCCCTATCGATTACGGTTGTACACCCCGCACCGACCAGAATTCATAAACAGCTCAACGGATAAGCAAACACAATATAAAACAATTTTATATTCACTAACAAATACGTGCTCATATCTATTATTACACTCAACTCATTCTAGAGTACTACTGACTCTATCCCTAATGAGTAATTCCCAACAGAGCCATAGTTCTCGCTTAACCATAAGCTCTGATACCAAATGTAACGTTTGCGATTTTTCGTTGATGAAAAACCGTTCCGTTAGGGTTTTAGAAAAAGAAAAAAAATAGAAGAAGATAGAAAAAGATAAAATAGAACAGAAGAAATAACAGAACAACAACAGAATCTCACAATTCGCAGCGGAACAACATATAATAAATAAATGAATAATCTTTAAACAAAGAACTATATCAGTTATTACATTACATTACATTTCATTTCATTGCATCAGAGTGTACAACAACAAATGACATCAACAGCGGAAAAGAAATACTATATACTAGTAATACGCCATGCCATCCATCTTGCCTCCAGCAACTCCTGAATTCCAGAATATCCTGATAAACCTAACTCTTGACTGCCCGTATGGAAATTGGTGGGCACCCAGAGTTTAGGAAGGGAAACAATAAACTCCGAGTCAGTCATGTGACTGGTGTGAGAACTCAAAACAGTTTATTTATCTTTGAAAACAAAATAGAGGAATACTTTTAAAGTCAATTCGCAATGCTTTTTAAAAATGAGACTACCATAAGGCCTCCCGCACACACACACAATGCAAACGCAGAATCGGAGGAGATTTCTCCTTATGATAGTCAAAGATGCTTGATACGCATTAAAAAGAACATTTGATATTATTACTAGTGCATAGTGTAGGCAAAATTCATTTCGAAAATAGAATATAAATCTTAGCCAACATAGACATTTCGAACTATGTCTACTATAGCTACCATCCAATCAGTGGGGCACCACCATAAGTGAATGATAGGTTCTACAACCAATACCGTACAAGATCGTATTGTTTCCTTGGATTTCCAACAAATGGTCAGGCCAAGGAACTTCCCATTGCCACATGGAAACGCCTCTGGAATGACATCCCGAGAACCAAACCGGATCTCTGCCAACACAAGGCCGGGTTACCCCTAACTGGGTAACTACTGACACGAATATGTCATCCCCCGATCGTAACCGATCTATCCGAGGATCCTCGATTTCCAACAACCACAAAATATGCAGCAACAACATAGGTTAAATATCTGGGCTCTATACCATGATACCACCTCTATCCAGAAGGAATGACATACACTAAAGGGGCGCTACCCCCTAATAACCTTGCCGCATCCTTCCTGTTTTGACCATTTCCGGGGTGTGAGGTCCGACGAAGTCTCGTCCACAAAGCCACACTTTATACAAAAGTCGTGCTTTGGGTCAACAAATGATCATAGAAATGATCACCAAGATAAATGATCAAATAAATGATACTATCACAAATGATCAAACAATGATCATTTCACAGCAACACTCAGCATGCCACACTACCAAATTGGGAGTATATCACTAATAACCTTCAACTATATAACCTCTGAGCTCGTACGTCTCAGAGAAGGGTGTTAAGCTAAGAGAATAAATTCTCCGCCACCAACAGAAATATATTTGAAAGAAATCAGCTTTATATCTCGATTTGTAATGTCAGACATACAATCATACATGTCTGTTCCGGGATCGAACAGAACCGAAGGTACTTACAAAGAAGTCCTTGCAATCCGGATATTCACTAATCACGACCGGACTTCCCGTCACTAAGGGTGATAAAACCTCTATATCGGAGATCAGCCGATGTAGAGTAACTCGACGGTAATCCTTCCGTTTTCACAAATATCCGGTCTTCAACACCGGTCATCGAATGCAAATCCATTTCGACGTATCACATATTCGGAATGGGTTGTACGACCCCAAGGTCCTTTCCCGGCTAACCCGAATAGTGAGCGCTTATTCAAAAATAAGTGTGGCATTCAAATTCAAACAATCACAACAAATACCTATTTAAAGGTAAATATTGATAGTCGGATTATTTAACTATCAATAGGCGTGCTCAACATCACCAAGTTCCAAATAATTTCTCAAATTATTTACTTTCCAAAATATCTTTACTAGATATAAAATTTCCACACTTCAACCATTTGAAAACAAATTTTCAAATCACTTTTCCTTACGCGGAATTTCTTTCATTTCAACATGGTTCATTTAAACCAATTTAATAAATCCTTACCGATTTATTTTATATATTTACGTTCCAAATTCGTAAATTTATTCCCACACTTTAAAAATAAATCAATGTTTATTTTTAAACAATTTCCCCTTTCTTTTATAAATTCCTTAGTGAATTTATAATCCCAAAATATTTATGATATACGATTTTCAATCGATTTCAAATATTCACTTTCAATTTATCTTTATAAGGATAAATTGTAAAACGTTCATTTCTCATTGGAAAAATATTTCCATACTTATTTAATAATAAGTACATCACGAATCCATTTATTTTCAATACTTAGAAAATATTCAATATACTTAAATCGAAAATTAAGTATATATTTCATTCTTTTAGAAATCATTCTCTTAAACACATTTGTTTGGGCCAAAACGAATGTTACGTAAAACATCGTTACGACGATCCAAAATCACCAGTATAGGGATTCAAAGTTTAAATAGATATATAAATCCCAATACTATACAAAACATTTCCTTTCGGAAACCATTTACTATAACAACAGTGTTATAGTCCACCATTTCCTTCTATTTCTCGAAAACGTCTATTTCAAAAATGATTGTTGAAATCTATGTATTCGATACTTAATGCATTTTAAAACGTCTTTAAAATCATTAACTTCATTTCATAATGTTCCTTCCCCAAAAACATATCCATTTCATTTAATAATATATTCACTGTCCAAAATCGTGAATATAATTCCTTTCATTTATTCCTATATCCAACTTATCAAATTCAATTGATTTCGGATTTATAAACAACATTTATAACTCCATTTATATTTTTATAAACTTCCATTTATAAAAACCCCTTTTATATCTCATTTTAAATGCCAAAATCCGATTTATAAGTTGATCACTTATAAATCTTATATTTTACAAAATCTATCCACTTTATAACTTCACAATTTATAAATCTATAAATTTCAATTCACTTATGAAATCCATTTTTATTTCACTTTATTACTTATAAAAACTCGTTTTATAATTCCAGTATTTTTAATTTATAAATATCAATTTTATAAATCTTTTATATAAACCGTTTATAATAATTCAAAATTCCCAATTAAACCATTTTATAAATTAATCACTATTTATTTCAAAAATCTTAATTTGGTTATATTTTACAAAAATTATAACTTTTATAACATTAAACTTATAACATTAATTTATTTAAAATAAATCAATTCCAAATTTTAATAAAACGTATACTTTCAAAATCACTTTAAAAATTCCTTTAAAAACTAAAAATCATTATTTTAAAACATCAAAAATGGATCCGATGATGCAACAACACCAAATAGTCAATCACGACATCCAAATATCATATATCGATATGATAATCAACAAATATCAAAATATTTGTAAATAAATCAATACAGTTGAGGAATCCAGTTGGATCCCTCCAACCTGTTTCCCTGCATCCACAGACGTTAGCACAATACCAATTCCGCTCCAGTACGGAATTATCGCGGTATATGGGATTTATAAAATATTATCCACTTAATAGACGGCGCAATAAGGTCTCATCCGCTATACAATGCAGGATATCAACAACTGCAATATATACATATGCCAATATATATATATTGCTATTATATATAATACCAATTTCACAGTTTACGAAATATTCGCGGTATATGTTTTTAATAAATAACATCCGCTTACTAACGGCGCATAATGTCTATTTTAACAATTAATAGATAACAATCATCATTCAAACATGCATTCAAATATTTTAAATCTAACTATTTGAAATTAAAATCGAAACTGATTCGATTGAGTGAGAAGTTCTCACCTCGATTTTTATTTCCGTTTCAGCTTTTATTTCGAATAAAATTAAACGGACGTTTAATTTTACCCGAAATTTTCATTGACTCCAATCGACTCCAAACTGCTTGCATCGCGAAGTGCTCGACGATACGATTCCAAGGCACTTTGATTCGCCCAAATCGGACCTCGTATGACCAAAATACAACATTTCAAAGATTATACGATTTATAATAGGATTAAATTACAATTTCTTTTATAATTTTCAAACCCTCACTGCATCTACCGCTCGTTGCTTCAGGAAGAATCTGGGCCGCACGCATGTTTCTCTTCCCTTTCTTCATACGCGCTCAGTAAAAACGCATACACGATGAAACCCGCGGCCGCCGCTTCTCTTGCAATTTCGCACGCCACCACACTCGCTTCCAGTATGATCAGAGACCACCACTACGAAGGCCGTAGCCGACTCCATACTCGGCTCAAATTTCATGAAGCTCGGTCGCAATTTGCTCGAGGAAAACGAGCACGAACGCACGCTGTTTGAACGCGCACCGCAGTCAATCCACCACCCCGATTTCGATCATCACCGTTGGATGTGGAGTACTCGGAGTGCTCTACGATTCTCTAGTTGAGGGTTTTTGAAATTATTGAGTGGATGTAGAGAAAAATGGGGGAAAACGAAAGAACATTTCGGCCATTGAACGGGTATGGAGGCGGCTGGACATAATTAGGGTTAGGGTTATTTTTTTTGGAAAAAAGAAAATAAAAAGGTGCTATTTATAGAAATTTTTCTCAATCACTATTCATTCCAGTTTTCCAAAACTACGATTTACGCGCGGTAACTGACGTTTCTAGGGTTTATCCCGCGTTAAGGACACAGAGGAACAGGTTTCGGAAGCTAATTCGATCATCTATGCAAGATATGAAAATAAACGATCGATTTAAATTAAAACCGATTAAACGATTTCTAGGCGTTTTCGCTTGCACCGGACAAACGGCAAATCCAATCGACTTGAAATTTGAAACCTTACAATAATATCGCATTACGGATCCGATGAAACCGGTTTCATCGAAATCCGAGACCGTTTGAAAAATGGCTATTTTAACTCACCGAATTAATATTAAAACAATTTCGATGCGTTTCGAGCTGCCACGGTCAAACGACAACTCTGATTGCTACGAAAATTGAAATCCGATAATAACTAACTATTACGGATCCAATGGAACTGGTCTCGTTCAATTCTGAGACTGTTTGAAAATTGGCTAATTTCACTATTCAATTAAATATTAAAATATTCAATTTTTCATAGACTAACTTTAAATCAATTTTGAAAGTTCTATAACATTCCTATAACTCCAGTATGATAAAATAAATTTTACAAATCATTTATAATCATATTCAACTCGATTTACAAATTTTTCTGGATTTTAACTTATTAAATTATCAATTTAATGTCCAAATTAAATCCAATATTCGATAAATAAATTATTTGACTGTTTAATTTCACTTATTAACATTTAAAATTAATTAAATATTCAATTCTAAATTATTATAAATTCTGGTTCGTTACAAAATATATGCACTTAAATGACCGTTTTTCCCCT
The DNA here is from genome assembly GCA_030765085.1 of Allium cepa. NCBI lineage: Eukaryota > Viridiplantae > Streptophyta > Magnoliopsida > Asparagales > Amaryllidaceae > Allium > Allium cepa. Next base: position 374,251,675 of record CM060942.1, on the reverse strand, counting down.
ATATGAAGATGAATATGTGAAAATTTGGAATTAATATGAATTTTGGTTAAAACAAGTTAAAATACCCAATATGATCATTTATTTAATTTAAATAGAATAAATATGGTGGTAAAAATATGCATTTACGTGCACATCAGATTTGCACGTAAATGTGCAATTTTTACCACTATATTTATTCTATTTCAATTAAATTAATGATCATACTGGGTATTTTAACATATTTTAACCAAATCCATGTTAATTCCAAATTTTCACATATCCATCTTCATATAGGGGAAAAAGGGTCACTTCCGTGCATATATTTCTTTAAGAAAAATTAATTGGAAATTTAAACATATTTGTGTAGGACTTTGATCTCAAATAGGAGTGATTTCATGAAGACATATGCATGCACAAAATAGTTACAAAGGAAAGAAGATGGAAATAATTCAAAGTGAAGAACATTGAGGACCACACTCACCCACCTACCTTAATGTACAAGTTAGAGGCTAATGCACATGCTTATGGAATGAATGGCTTCATGAACACTTAAATGATGATTAGTATAAGCTAATGATTACTTGGCCTCCACACTACCGCAAGGGCATTTTTGCATTCCCCAAATTATGGATTATGGTTTCATGCTTGTATAAATAACCCATTATGTTCATGTAACCTCCTCTCTTAGTTAGTCTCTCTTCCTCTTCATTAGTTTTAGGCTCAAAATAAAATAAAGCTCCTCTTTTCTTTTCATGGCTCCTTAGCGATTTTTACTTCATGTAACTTTCATTTTTTTATGCAATGTTAATTAGTGCTCTCTTTCTTTTACATGCTTCTTTTGTTTATTTACTTTCATGTTAGTAGTGTAGATTTATTTTTCATGCAAGTAGAATAGTTTTTCTTCTCTTTACTTTGCTCTCTTTTTCCTTTTCTTTTTCTTTCATGTTGCAAGCTATATTTTTTGTTGCGATAACAAATATGAGAGGCTAATCCCTCCAATTTAGGGGTAATGAAGCCTCTAATCATATAGCTTCAACATTTTGATAATTATAGCTATCTTTTTGTGCTTAATGACAATGCTTGAAGTGGTCTAAATTGTTGTTTTTATTTTTAATTTGATAGCCTATATTGTTGACACCAAATAGGCTATGCTTAAACAATCACTAACACAAATGCCTCTTCATCAAAATATGATTATGGCATAAGAAAGTGATTTGAAATTCAAATTTAATGGCCTATATTTCTAATTAATAGTTAATAGGCCATACTTAAAATAGATTTCGTTTTCAACTTTGTTGTCATTTTCATGAAATTTATTAAGTGGTTTAAAGGTTGTGTTATAGTTTGATGGCTTATGCTGAGCTAATTAATAGCACAAATGAGCCATACTTATGATAAACACATCATTTAAACTCACTTATGACCAAAAAAGAGATCATAATTTCATTAATCGTTGAATTGTATGATCTAGCGAGTGGATTTTCTCTAAATTATCATTTAACTCTCACATTTTTATCTATTTTTCTTTTGCTAGTTTTTGTTAGTTTCTTTCATTTCTAGCTAATCATACTCTTGAACTTTGGTTTAATTTGATTGAATAGAATTTTAAAATCATCAATTCCCTGCGGATCGACCCGTATTCGCCGCATGCTACGTTCGTACACCGTGCGCTTGTGGTTATTTTTATTTCTAAATTTTTCGACGGTTTTCTAATCCAATAGAAATTCCGTCGATTAACATTAACCACATGCTTTTTCACTATATATCTTTTTAACAAGGTCGGTCAAATTAGCGCCATAACACCTTTCGACCCCATCGAAAGAGGTCAAGGAAGCAAAATGAAAGTTGCCGCCTTAACCCTTTTCGAAGGGGTTGGAAAGTAAATTTGTGGAACCAGTTTTTTAATCCATACATTTCCAAAGCTTCAGGGAAAGAAAACAAGGAACCCTTTCTTCCCCAAACCCGATTTCACATCCAGGAATTCAAAAAACAAATAAACAAATAGATCAAACCTGTTAAACTAACAGATTTCAACAAGTATTAATGATTTCAGTTTCTAAATCTCCAAAATAAGAATTCAAATTTTATAAAAAGTAGCAATAACCCTGAACATTGAAATTAGGCTCAAAATGAAGAATAAATCTGTTTGATTCATGAAATTAAATAAATGCAAAACAAATAATAAATTGATTTATTGAAATAGAAATCTACAATAGAAAAAAGGAGAAAAGATGCAAATCGAATTAAGCATGCTTTAAGTAAAGTTAAAACTCGATAATTTTTTAATCGCTCAAAAACCAGTTGCAAGATTCGTAAAAAAAAATCATTGTGAAATGAAAAAAATATTAAGAGAGAAAAAAATGATTCCAACTTACATTTGTTCTTTAATTGGGAAAAAAGATAATTTGGGTTTTTAGAATTCCTTTACTTTCACTCAAAATATTGGTTTCGGATAAGTGAAGAAGAAGAGAAGAGCATACTTTATAAGAAAAGTCATCAAGGACTACAAGCCGTTAGATCAGATTTAAATAAATGGTCCATATTTACACGCGAATGCAAAATGACAGGAAGTTTCTAGGTTTTGACATAGTTGACTTGTAAAGTCAAGTGCATCCCTTCGCAGGGCGGTGGGGGAAAATATTACATCATAAAATTCCTTTCGATTTAGTCAAAATCATTTTGAGCATAAGCCAAAGAAGAACAAGAGGAAAAGGCTTCGGCTAGACCTTTCGAAAGTGTCGAAGGGATGCTACAGCCAATGCCCAGAAGATTCTACACCTTTCGAAGTGGTCGAAGTGGTCAAAAGCACCCTTCCACCTTCAATGACGACCTTTCGAAGTAGATGATTCCACATGATTGATGACCTTTCGAATGAGTTGAAGCAACGTCATTTGAACACAATGAAGAAAAGTTCTTTGTACATGCGCCAAACATTTTGAAACTAAAGGTTTCACCTTCACTCAAACCACTCGAAAGCATGTATTAGCCTAAACAACCCTTTTGAAAGATAAACCAAGCCTTTCGAACCTGTCAGAGCCATTATTTCCAGGGAGGTTCCGCATCAAGTCACAGGCAAGAGTTTAGAAGCAACCAACAACATCGAAACCATCAGCATCTCAACATCTTTGAAACCACCATATAAAGCTTATCGAAAGAGTCAAAAGCTCTTACAAAGCAACATAAATGATAAAAACGCAACCATTTCTTTTGAAAAAGGCGAAGGCATACTAGTGTCAACACGGCAGCCACCTTTCGACCATATCGAAAGTATTGGGGTCGAAAGATGCTGACCCACATTTATAAATAAGACCAAAGGGTTCAGGTTTTAGGAATCCAGACTCTTTTATTCCAAGCTTGTATAATCTTACTTCTAAAAGCTGTAAAACCCAAATTTGTATATCGAATTGGGAATTTTGAGCAATAAAGTATTCTTTAAGTTGAGAAAGTGAAGTCTACAATTTTTATAATACATAATTGTTTCTCAAGCTTTTATCTAGTCTGACCCTATGTTACAGGTATCAATTATATCGAAGGGTGTCTTCCGTCTAGGGTGAAACCCATATATTCTCAAGAAATACAAATTATTGGTTTCAGGCCACCCTTCCTAGATCTTTTACCTTTGACCAAGTTAAAACCCCATACCAACTCACTTTGGCCTTTGATACCTAATCTAAGCTAAGACCAAGGATACGTCTTCGACAAGGTCGAAACCTAACCTCAATCCAGTCAAACCTTAGAAACCCAAACCTAACATAAGGTACTTAAGGATTTAGCTTTCAACAAGGTCAAAACCTCAATCTCAAGTTCTAGATTGAGGCCCTAACCACTCAGCAACTTAAGTCATCGATTGGGTCGAAATCCACTAAGATAAACCTTATCCAGAGTTTTCTAAAGTGATCCATTTGAGTCTCACAACCACTTCGAAAGGAAGGCTTTCGAAAGGCCAACTAAATCATCTCAAAAAGATCGAAAGGTTGTATAGCGAAAAAGCCAATTGTTTCGACTGTATTGGAAGGTTGATCAGACCAAGTCCTCATTATAGCAATCAGGTCGAAAGGAGACCAAAGTAAATGTACATGTTCTATTCACCTCAAATCATCTAAAGGAAATCAAAAGGAATGGACCTTTCCTAGCGCTAAAATTGGTCACTAAGACCCAAATCCAGATGAAAGCACCAAGTACCAGTCACAGCTCACAGTTAGATTGTATGTAGAGAGTATAAGTATGAAGAACCGTGAAAATTAAAATGAAAGTAATAAAGAACAACAGATTTTATAATGGTTCGGCTAACTCCGGCCTACGTCCACTCTAGAAGTTTTCTTTTTATTGTTGTAATAATCGATCACAGTTACAAAATAGTAGAGTAGTCCTAGTCCTAGCCTTAGACAATAGAAAACAAGAGAGCCGAAAGAAGATCCATTTTCTGAACCCCCTCAAGCTGTATTTATAGGCAAATTTCGAGTTACTGGGCTTCCTGAGTAGTTCGGACCCATCAAAGCCATAGCCGAGCCATGCTTTCCACTCCGACCGCACCATGCCAAACGACCTATGCCTAGCCACGATGCTGAACGACCTTGCCGAACCACCATGTCGAGCCATAATGCGGACCCGCCACCTTATGCCGAGCGGCATTTGCCGAACACCACCTTATGCCGAGCGGCATCTACTGAACCACTCCCTTATGTCAAGCTGCATCTTCCGAACCACTGCCTTATGCCGAGCAGCATTTGCCGAGCAACCCACGATGCCGAGCGACCCTTAATGCCGAGTCACCCACGATCCCGAAGGACCCACGATGCCAAGCGACCCTCAATTCCGAGCGACCATGATGCCGAGCGACCCACGATGCCGAGAGACCCTTGATGCCGAGTGACCCACGATGCCGAGCAATCCACTACATCAAAACCGAGCTGCGTATCTTCTTCCCCTCTCCACCTAACGACATATCCAAGTGAACTTTGTCCTGTTAAACCTAATCTAGCATATTCCAGCCTCGATAATCATGAAGTTAGTTAGGTTGAATCCTCCTGTTTACGGCCTTACAAAAAGCGGGTTAACATTTTCCCCCCAAAACATGCCTTGCTATTGGAAGGTGTGTTTTGAGTAGCCTCAAACCCGATCTCCGAAGTCTATGTTCCGCTCATAAACATATTATTATGTCCATGATTCAATCCATCTAAACCAGTCAACCAAGTTTTTAATCCATCAATAACCAATAGCTAAATACATGACCTCTTCGGGCCTAGTCTTTGAATCCGCAGACCTCACCAGGTCACGTTATCTCGTTCCTCCCTCGACTCTCCAGTCAAAGGCTTGTATCTTCTCTGGCCTCGACTCTCCAAGCAAGAACTTGTGTATTCATCAGCCTCGCCTCTCCGGCTAAGGACTTTTATATTCACTGGCCTCGGCTCTCCGGCCAAGGACTTTTATATTCAATTGCCTCGGCTTTTCGGCCAAGGAATTTGATATTCACCGACCTCGGCTCTCCGGCCAAGGACTTTTATATTCACCGGCCTTGGCTTTACGGCTAAGGACATTGTTATCCACCGGCCTCGGCTCTTCGGCCAAGGACTTTGATATTCACCGGCCTCGGCTCTCCGGACGAGGACTTTGATATTCACTGGCCTCGGCTCTCCGACCGAGGACTTTGATATTCACCGGCCTCAGCTCTCCGGTCAAGAACTGTGATATTCACCGGCCTCGGCTCTCTGGCCAAGGACTTTTATATTCACCACCCTCGGCTCTCCCGCCAAGGACTTTGATATTCCTCGGCCTCGACTCTCCGGCCATGGACTTTTATGTTCACAGGCCTCGGCTCTCTGGCCAAGGACTTTGATATTCACCGGCCTCGGCTCTCCGGCCTAGGGCTTTGATATTGTGCCCGAGTCCATTTCATCGCTCTCCGGCAAAGGGACTCGTAACTTGCGATCACTGCCCCGTCTCACCGATCGGCACCGTGATCTCAAGACCTGTATTATTTATTACACTGATCCAAATCCAACCGTTACAGAGTTCAGTTATCAAAGAAAAAGTTCATACAACGGAAGGAAATAATTGTCCAAAGTACTACAGAAGAACCAGAGTTTGTAGAAAGACAGAAAGAAAGTAGATTTCATAGACCCAAGTAGTATGGTTTTTCGTCATCTCAGAGCACGCCTAGAGACCATCCTCGATCCCGTATGTGTGTAAGTGACGTAGGCATATTACTTTGAGTTCTATTTCTTATTCAGGACCATAAATCTGTTTAGTTAATAATGAGCTGACGTTGCCTAGATCCAGTGCCATCTTCGTTCGAGGTAGACGGTGGTCGCTTCTGTCCCACTGCCACAGCTCGATTCCTTACATACTTCTGTAGATGACCATTCCTTACATGCTCCTCAATGATATCTTTCAAATGTCTACAGTTGTTTTTGTTGTTCCCATCCAGCTCATGGAATAGGCAATGCTTTTTCGATGCCCGTTCGTATTCATAAGGCTCTCTCTTTACCGTCCTTCGATATTGGAGGTGCCCTCGAGTATCCAAGTAAATCCTTTCTAGAGTCTCAGTTAAATCTGTGTAAGAAGAAAACTTTGACTCCCTCCGAGGCCTCTTCAAAGTGCTACCGTTTCCATTCGTTTTCCTTTATCATCTTTACTTGGATCCTCCTTGGGTGGACCACCACCCCTCACTGCATAGCTTCAGCATCTCTCCCTACTCTCTCAGCCTTGGCATCTTCCTATCTCATGAACCTTTCCGCCTCATGGTAGAACTCCCCGAGATCCCTTGGTGTGTCTCGCCCCAATGAAATCTTGGAATCCGAGTTATCCACAATTCTTGAGACTGCTGCCGTCAAAACCATTGACGGATCAGGTCGATCCACTGAGGCTACCGCTGCATTAAATCTGGTTAAGAAATCCCTGAGCGACTCTCCCTTCCATTGCTTCATCGATGTCAATGTCATTACGTTCTTGGGTCTGACTATATGGACCCGAAACTGCCTCATAAACCTTTCAATTATTTCAGTCCAAGTGTCAATAGAACCACTCTCCAGTTGTCTGAACCACATAGCTGCAATATCCGCCAAATACAAAGGGAAGCATCGAGCCATGACCTCATCCGATGCCCCTGGTACCTCAATATGCCTCATGTACCTCGATAAATGAACGGCAGGATCCGTTCTCCCATCATAAATCTCCAACATTGGTAGCTTAAAATCTTGTGTGTTCCTAGCTCGCCTGATAGTAGGAGTAAAGGGACTCCTATTCACATCCTCCAGTATTGCTGTGACGCCCCACCTCTATACCCACGCTAGCCAAGGACACTACGGGGTAATGCCGTCAACTAGCACGGAGAATAAGGTTGTTGAGGAGCGACCATCCATGTAATTGCTTTGCGCGAGCACCGATATGTCAGATAGTACTACAAACATAAGTCCGACATACCGATACAAACACAAAGCTACTACACAGTGGCTATAATGTCTTCGGAAACAAATATAGAAATAAGCATAACATAAATTGGTCACGGACATCCATATCACAAAGGCGGAAAAAGATATGAATATAACACTTGAAAGTGTACATCAGAGTAGTGGTCAAACAAGATCCACAATATTACAAAAGAATGGTTACAAGTGCTAGACAAAAGAATATGTGTACATCAAGGAGTCTATATCTCAAAGGTATACAACAAAAACTACTAATCTATGTAGTTAGCCAAAAGTCAGGATGATAATCCCAGAAGTGAAGTCAAGCAGAAGCACCTGTAACATCTCGGTCTGACCCGAGTATTTAATAAGAAAATAATAAACGGATCAGTGTAGCTATAAATATCATTCAAAATGATATAGAATAAGGGATACGACATAAATATATGACAATCCATAAAGCCATACTGTGATAAGTATGTAATTGAAAATCAACAAGGGATTAATCAATATCACAAGAATCTTCTCAAAGTTCAAAAGGAATGTCATACTCTATATTATTATTCACCAAAATCATTAGTATTGACAATAATATCAATGCCAATCACAAAAGTCAATAACACACAAAATTCACCAATGCACAAATATTGATAAAACTTATCAATACAAATCACGAAAATTGGTGAAACACAAGCTCTAGAAATCATCAATGGAAATCCAGAAATCACAAAAAGGTGAGGCCTGTCACAAAACGGGAGCATCAAAGCTCACCAACACGTGTATCACAAACGGGACGCTATCCCATGGTCATTAACCATAGAGCCGATGCAACGACGTAGTACAACGGTACGCCCGAGGAACCAGAAACTCGAATAGTTCGGAGCAACGACGTAGTACAACGGTACGCCCGATGGACCGAACTCCATAAAAGAACATGGGTCGCTAGCCCACAAAAATTGAGCCGAAACTCCAAATAATACATAGGTCGTTAACCTATAAAAGAAATGATACGAAACTCAATAAGACGAGGCACTGTTCCCTACGTGGACAAAGAAACATAGCATATCGCTAGTCATAATCACAAAAATGATCATCATCGATCATCAAGAAGTGTCAACTACAATAAGCTAGTAAATATTTGAGCTTAGCCTCATGTCCCATAACCACTAGCTTAACTTAAATATTTACGAACAAATTGTAGATCTCCACTCAAAAATTATCACAAGAGATTCAATCGAACAAGTCCAAGAATTAACCGATGAAGTAAACGCAAGCGTTTCATACCACCTGTTTTACTAAGTCGTTTAATTAGATTTCTCGTACGAGTGAGGTGAAGGTTTTTATATACTAGTAGATTGGAAAGCGGTCTTATAAACAAGCTTGATATTGAAAACAGAGTTGAAATTGTTTTAATAAAAGAGTTTTGATATTTGCTACAAGTATTGAAACCTTCATATTTTTAAAATGACGAATCACAAAAATGATCGTAGAAACAATCACCATAAAAATTCACATCCGGAGACGTGACAGAAAACCCAAAGAATTCAATTCCAAATTCATCGAAGTGGAAATGGCCTAGCGACTCAATACGGCGCGACCTAGCAGCTGAGCGACCTACGTGGTAGCGGCATAAGTGCAGGCCGAACGACCTAAGGAATGGTGCGACCCAACACATGGCCGATCTAATGTGCAAACGACCTAAGGAAATGGCCGAGCGACCTAGCACATGCATGACCTAACGTGCATACGACCTAAGGAGATGTGACCAAGGTAGAGCGACCTAAGGGGTACGCGACCTAAAGAGGCAGCGGCCTAAGAATGGTACAGGCGGTCATAACGCGACCTAAGGAGTACGCGACCTAAACAATAAGGCGCGACCTAGCAATTGCGAGCTAACACAGAGCGACCTAGTTGCAAAAAGCCAAGAAAATGGTGCAACGACCTATCGAAGGTGCGACCTAAGCACGAGCAACCGAGCAGTGGAACGGCCTAGCGACTTAGTGGTTGCAGGCCGAGCGAATGTAGGCCGAGCGACTTAGTGGTGGAACGACCTAGCGATGCGCGACCTAAACAAGCTGAGCGGCTTAAAGAAGGGAAGACGGTCGAGCGACCAAATGACCTATAGGGGAGGAACGACCTAAATGCAGGCCGAGAATCCTTCATATGCAGGCCGAGCGACCTAAGGTTTTTGGAGCTCAAAACTCGCTCAATTTGCAACCGATCGAGCACGGACGCTAGGGGATTATGCCCATAGGCTAGCCGGTCGTATTGGCTCCTCGATACATCACCAAAAACGTGTTTAAACATCAGCGATTGGATTTTTAAGAATTTGAACACAAAACACTAAAAATTGGGATTTTCACCAATTCAATCCAAACCAAAAGCAATGCACATGAATAAGTGTTAGAAATTCATACCTAACAATCAAAGATAGTTATAGATAAAGATGTGAGATAAAAATCTCACATTTTCACAAAATCAATGAAAGAGAAGCTTGAAAGCAAAGGAGAATCAACCCAAGAAGCTTGAATCAATGTCTTCTCTTTGAATTTGGAGTTAGATGTAGGGATTTGCAAGTGAACTAGGGCTTGGAGTTTTAATTTCCCATTCCTTCCTCCATTTTTGATGAAGCTTGAGTGTTAGGAAATGAAAGTAAAATTATGGAAGTGGGTTGAGTTAGAGTTATAAGTTTAGGCTAATGGGCTAAACCAAACCTAAAGTGAAAAAGTAGCAAGATTCCACTAACTCCAAACATATCAAAGTTTATACTTAAAAAGATCGCAAACGGCGTTTTGAACTACATGGAAGTGGTCCCGAGTCCAAATTCGACCTTATGCAAAAAGTAACTTTTCAGATTATAATCCAGCTAAAGATAAAATATTTAAACAGAATATTTAAATATTCAACCATAAAATACGCGGGTTGTTGCAGACTCCCCTCCTTAAAGAAATTGCGTCCTCGTAATATTTAATAAGAAAATATAAGGTAATAACCATAAAAGCATATCAACACAAAAGAAATTTGAAGCAAGAAATTCACCTCAAAGAGCGCGAGAAAGTAAGTCCGGATGTGTTCGCTCAATGAACTCTCTTGATTCCCAAGAGCAATCCTTAGGATTTGAGGACCATTAGACTTTAACAAGCGGAACATTTTTATTTCGAAGGCGCTTGACCTCCGAAGCAATAATACGAATAGGATGTTGCTCATAAGTTAAATTAGGTGTAACTTCAATTTCTTCCACAACACCAGGCTCAAGAACAGAATCGGAATCTCGGAGGCACCTCCGTAATTAAGAAACGTAAAACACGTCATGAATAGCAGAAAATTGAGCCGATAATAAAAGGCGATAAGCCACAGAACCTATACGTTCGATGATGGAAAATGGACCAATATATCGACGTGCTAACTTTTTCGATCGACTGAAACGTACAACAACCTTCATAGGTGAAACATGAATAAACACAAGATCTCCTACAGAAAATTCTAATTTCCTTCTCCAGTTATCGGCATAGGATCTTTGCCGACTCTGGCCTCTTTCATCCTATGACGAATAAGGTCAATCTTCTCCGTGGAATCACGAATAAAATCTGGACCTAAAACCAGCTTCTCATCGGCCTCAAGCCAACAAGAAGGAGATCGGCATGGTCTTCCATAGAGTGTCTCGAAAGATGTCATACCAATACTAGATTGGAAGCTATTATTATAGGAAAACTCAACAAGAGAGATATGATCTTCCCAACTTCCACCAAAATCAAGAACACATGCTCGAAGAAGATCTTCAAGAGTTTGTTTCACACGCTCGGTTTGTCCATCGGACTGGGGATGATAAGCGGTGCTAAAATTAAGCTTCGTTCCCAAAGTTTTCTGAAGACTCTTCCAAAATCCACTAGTAAACAATGGATCACGATCGCTAACAATAGAAGAAGGAACTCCATGCAATTTTACAATTTCTTTAATGAAGAGTTTGGCCAAGAGAGGAACGGTTCGATTAGACTGAACTGGAATAAAATGGGCGGATTTAGTAAGCCTAACAACTATCACCCATAAGCTATCACGACCCGAACGAGAACGGGGAAGGCCGTCTATAAAATCCATGGAAATTTGATCCCACTTCCAGATTGGAATTTCTAAAGGTTGCAATAACCCTCCAGGCCTTTGATGTTTGGCCTTGACAAGTTGGCAAGTCATGCAACACTTAACAAAGTTAGCAATATCAGATTTCATTCCCTTCCAATAATAAAGTCGCTTCATATCCGCGTACATTTTACTACTACCGGGATGAACGGTAAATTTAGAATGATGAGAATCTTCTAAAATGTCTTTACGAAGATCACTAATATTTGGCACGACAAGTCTACCAAATTTTCGAATACCGCCACAAGAATCAATATCAAAGTCTTTCAAACTTTCAATATCAATTTTATCCCTAAAATTTTAGCCAAGAAGAGCCAATTCGGGATCTAGCTTTTGAGCTTCAAGAATGCGGTCTAAAAGAGAAGGATGAGCCTCAAGACTACATAAAACAAGAGATGAACACAAATCGAAAACGAGATCTCGAATCTCACAAGAAGATAAAATCTCGAGATCATTCCATTTGGATATCATCATAGAAACAACCGCTTGTTGCATGCGACTAAGTGCATCGGCAACACGATTTCCCTTTCCGGGGGTATAAAGAATATCAAGATCATAACTGCAAGAACTCGAGCCAACGTTGTTGACGCAAATTAAGTTCCTTTTGAGAAAATAGATACTTCAAAGATTTATGATCGGTGTAAATAATAAATTTTTCTCCCAAAAGATAATGACGCCAAATACGAAGGGCGAAAACAATAGTCGCGAGCTCTAAATCATGAGTGGCATATCTAGTCTTGGTTGGCTTCAATTGCCTAGAAGCATAGGCAATGACACGTTCTTTTTGCATAAGAACAACCCTAAACCAACGCGACTAGCATCGGTATAAACAATAAAATCTTTATTCCCTTCAGGAATAACAAGAGTATGAGCATCAGAAAGGAGTTCTTTTAATTTCTGAAAAGAAACTTCACATTTGTCCGACCAAATGTATTTAACACCTTTCTTGGTCAAACTAGTAAGTGGCATGGAAATTTTGGAAAAGTCCTTTATAACACGACGGTAATAGCCCGCCAATCCAAGGAAGCTACGGATTTCTGTCACACTTTCCGGTCTCTTCCAATTTTGAATTGCTTCAATCTTTGGAGGATCCACGGAAATTCCGGATTCGAAAATAATATGACCGAGAAACTTAACAAGAGATTGCCGAAAATGGAAATTTGAAAGATTTTCTTTCAATTGATCACACCTAAGAGTTTCCAACACAATCCGAAGATGCTTTTCATGCTCCTCCTCAGTTTTAGAATACACAAGAATATCATCGATAAAGATGGGAACAAACCGATCGAGGAAGTCTTTGAAAACTCGATTCATAAGGTCAACGAAATAAGCCGAGGCATTCGTTAAACCAAATGGCATAACAAGCCATTCATAAGATCCATAACGAGTACGGAATGATGTCAAAGGAATGCTATCCTCTATAATACGAAGTTGATGAAAACCGGTAGCTAAGTCTAATTGTGAAAAGACTCTAGCACCACTAAGCTGATCAAACAGATCATCAATCCGGAGTAAAGGATATTTATTCTTGATAGTAAGATCATTAAGCTTGCGGTAGTCAACGCAAAGCCTAAGTGTACCATCGGATTTCTTCACAAAAATTGCCGAAGCTCCCCAAGGAGAGGAACTAGAGAGAATAAATTGCTTCATCTCCAATTCGGATAATTGTTTGCGCATCTCATCATTTTCTTTATTGGACATACGATAAGGAGGACGAGTAATAGGTTGAGCTCCAGGGATGAGATTAATTCTGAACTCTATTGCTTGCTTAGGTGGTAATCCTAAAATGGGCTCAAATATGTCGGAAAATTCATGAACAACGTGAATAAGAGAAACAATATCTTCCTCATCATCATTACCGTCATCATGAGGATTCAAAGAATATAAAGATGCAACCAAGCTAGAATCCGAATTTTTATGGTCAATAGAAATCTGCTTAACAGATTGAAGATGTCGAAGAGGAATAGTCCATTCAGGACATAGAATTTGGGCTTCATAGCAGTTAAGCCAATCCATTCCCAAAATCATTCCAAAGCCTAAGTAGCGCATAACATGCAAATCGGCTCGGAAAGAAAAATCACACAAAATAATCTCGACATCTTTACAAAGCAAACTGATTGTTGCGGATCCACCAACCGGATTCGCAATTCTCAAAGAAGTCATTAAAGCGACAACACTTAAAGAAAAAGTATCAACAAGTTCTTTTGATATAAAATAATGGGTTACACCCATATCAAAAAGAACTCGAATAGGTTGATTATGAAACATAATAATGCCATCAAGGATAGAATGAAGAGTACCTTGACCGCGAGATGTGTTTCCAGGGGCTTTAGCAACATTAAGCTTTCCCTCCTTCTTGCCATGAAGTTTGGGACATGAAGATAAAAAATGACCCAAACTTTTGCAATAGCGAAAAAAGAGAGGTTTCGGACATCTATTGGCATAATGGTCCTTAGAACCACAATTGTAGAATTGCCCACTACTAGGGGCAGAAGCCTTTGCCAATGGAATTGCTTGCTTCCCTTTCTTAATTGGGATAAGACCCTTTGAACTTAATAGGCCTTTTCTTGTTGTTGAATTTTGGTTTGGCACCCGCAACATCAGCATCACTCTCTTTATCCGCCTCTTCAAGTCGAAGAGCGATATCAACAAGTTGATCAAAAGAAACTTCTAACTTTAGAAGTAATGGCTTCTTGAGATCTTTATTCAAGCCATAGACGAATCTCTGATTTTTCTTCATTGGGGTATTAATGTATTCGACCCCGTATTTAGAAAGAGGTTCAAAAGACGCGACATAGTCTGCCACGGAGAATTCACCTTGAACAAGGTCTATGAAACGACGAGCTAATGTCACCTTCTTAGCTTCTGGCACAAATTTTAACTCGAATCGTTCCTGGAATTTCTCCCAAGTAAGATCCACTTCAACTATTTCAGAAGTACGAAGTTCATACTAATCCAATGCTCTTTCTTGGAGCATTCTAGAGGCCACCTGAACATGGTGAAGGTCAATAAGATTCGTGCGAGAAAAGATTCGATCGCACGATCTCAGCTAAGCCTGGACCTCAATAATAGTTTCAAAACCTTTGAATGGCTTCCCACTCAAATTGGTATAATCGCTGCACAAACGTGCAATTCCAGACCTAGGGTGAGTAGACTCAGGATTACATCCGGCTGCTTGAGCATTCCTTACTAGATCAAGAAGCTGTTGAGCAGACATAAATACTACATCCTGGGGAGTAGCACGAGATTGGCCGGCGCTGGGACGGTCTAACCATTTCTCTTCCTTAAGAAAGAGGGAAGAAGAAAAAGGTTATTCACAAAATGAATATCAACCAATTATGATTTGATGAAACAAGGAATCACAAAGAAAATTGGATAGGACGGTACGAAGACACAAATCAAATCCCAAAACACGACTCCTAAGATGGACTTAGGACGATGATCCTTGTTAAATTATTCTACATTGTTCCGAAGTTTGGCTCTGATACGAAGCTATGACGCCCCACCTCTATACCCACGCTAGCCAAGGATACTACGGGGTAATGCCGTCAACTAGCACGGAGAATAAGGCTGTTGAGGAGCGACCATCCGTGTAATTGCTTTGCGCAAGCAACGATATGTCAGATAGTACTACAAACATAAGTCCGACATACCGATACAAACCCAAAGCTACTACATAGTGGCTATAATGTCTTCGGAAACAAATATAGAAATAAGCATAACATAAATCGGTCACAGACATCCATATTACAAAGGCCAAAAAAATATGAATATAACACATGAAAGTATACATCAAAGTAGTTGTCAAACAAGATTCACGATATCACAAAAGAATGGTTACAAGTGCTAGACAAAAGAATATGTATACATCAAGGAGTCTATATCTCAAAGGTATACAACAAAAACTACTAATCTAAGTAGTTAGCCAAAAGTCGGGATGATAATCCCAGAAGTGAAGTCAAGCAGAAGCACCTGTAATATTTCGGTCTGACCCGAGTATTATTTAATAAGAAAATAATAAACGGATCAGTCTAGCTATAAATATCAGTCAAAATGACATAGAATAAGGGATACGATATAAATATATGACAATCCATAAAGTCATACTGTGATAAGTATGTAATTGAAAATCAACAAGGGATTAATCAATATCACAAGAATCTTCTCAAAGATCAAAAGGAATGTCATACTCTATATTATTATTCACCAAAATCATAAGTATTGACAATAATATCGATGCCAATCACAAAAGTCAATGACACACAAAATTCACCAATGCAAAAATATTGATAAAACTTATCAATACAAATCACAAAAATTGGTGAAACACAAACTCTAGAAATCATCAATGGAAATCCAGAAATCACAAAAAGGGGAAGGCCTATCACAAAATGGGAGCATGAAAGCTCACCAACACGTGTATCACAAACGGGATGCTATCCCATGGTCGCTAACCAAAGAGCCGGTGCAACAACGTAGTACAACGGTACGCCCGAAGAACCGAAAACTCGAATAGTTTGGAGCAACGACGTAGTACAACGGTACGCCCGATGGACCGAACTCCATAAAAGAACATGGGTCGCTAGCCCACAAAAGTTGAGTCGAAACTCCAAATAATACATAGGTCGTAAACCTATAAAAGAAATGAGACGAAACTCAATAAGACGAGGTATTGTCCCCTACGTGGATAAAGAAACATAGCATATCGCTAGTCATAATCAAAAAAATGATCATCATCGATCATCAAGAAGTGATAAACATCCTTGTCACTTAACCGTATGGTAGAAAATTATATACGGACACCGTTGGTCTATTTTTGAAAGAAAAGATGATTTCCAAAGCGTTGAAAGGAAATAGATGGGATTTAAATATATAATGATTTTCAAATATAATATAAAGATTTTATTTTATTTTTTTATATGTGTGTAAAATTTAGATATTTAAAAGTATATATATTTGGAAAGTTAAATCTATAAGTTAGTTTTGAAACTATAAATTTTAAGATTTTACTTGTAATTTTATAATTTTTAGACATGTAAAATAAGATTTAATGTAAAATATATTTAATAATAAGACCTAATTTAATAAAATTTAATTTAATTAGGATATATATACAATATGTTTAAATATTTATTTAAAAAATTACTAATATCTTAAAATTAGATTTTGTAATAACTTTAATAATAGAGGTTGGAAAGATAAATTAGAGTTGGCTTGAAATTTAAATTGATTAATAATTGAATTTAAATGAGGATTGATTTGAAACTTATTAATTTTGAGATTTTAAAGATATGTTTTTTATTATCTGATAATTTGATTTTGATTTAAGAGGATTAAACGAATATTTTTAAACTTAAATAAAATTTAATATTTAATTTTGATTTAATCTGTAATTTGAGATTTTATCTAAATGTTATAAAACGATTAAGTGAATATTTCAAACTAAAAGAGTTTAATTTTGAAATATAAATGAAATTTATCGAACTGAGTTATTGTAAATTATTTAAATGTTAACTTTGAAATATGTTGAATTGGAAGTTGTTTAAAATTGTAGTTCAAACTTGGATTTGAAAGCAATATAAATTAAAATGGTTTTAGTGAGAACTTGGATTGAACCTTTAGTCTTTTTTAATTGAAATTATTGAACCAAAAATTGATTCAAATTGAATTTGGACAAAAGCTGATTTGAATTGATTTGTGAAATTAGAAGAAACAATTCTAGTTTAAAACCAACTTCTATATAAACTATTTTTAATATATGAATTATTTTTAATATATAAACTATTTCTAATATATAAATTATTTTTAATAAATAAACTATTTTAATATATAATATAATTTAATAAAAACTAGTTTAATATATAACTATTTCAGTACATATAAACTATTTTCAATATTTAAACTATTTAAGTTGGAACTGTTATGATTTAGATTTAATGGATTTAAATGTGAATATTTTTATATGATGGTTTAAACTATTATGTGGTTTATAGATTCAAAACTAAAGTCGTAATGGGCTTGCATAGGGATAAATATGATAAGGCATGTGAGGCAATGCCCAAGGTAGGATTCTACCTGTTTACCCTTTCTAGCAGGTCGTAACCCATCCGTGGCCGACAGCGACAATCAATCCAACCGAGAAAAGGTGCACCCATCGAATATACAATCATAATTGTAATATGAGGGATAACCGTCATTAGAGGTAGCAAACCTAAATGGCTAAAAATAGGCTCATGTTTTAGTCGTTTTAATTATGACACGAGTGTCAAGGCTGTCCATCATCGTTATCTTACTTCATTCCAATAAACGTCTCCAATACAACCACTACATTCTGAATATCATCCACCACGTATATAGTTGTTAAAGTGATTCCAATATTGATAGAGAGTATGTCAACAAGAGGCCCCGGTCTCTTTAACAACCAAACGTGGTTTTACACACCGGTTGGTACTTTTATATTTCGAAAACAGTTCGTACTTGATATCAATATATTATATTCGCTTCAAAATCAAATCCATTTCGAAATTTATCATACTCGCTTTAAAATTAATATTTACTTCAAAATGCCAATTTAGTTCGATATATCGATTTCACTTCAAAATTTTGTCCATATTACAATTTAGGTTATAACTTCACTTTAACCCGATTCGCATTTAAATCTAAGATTTAAATATAAACATTTCACCCTCTAGACCATTTTTAATTTTAGAAAATAATTTAAATAGTTTTAAGATAATTTAAATAATTAAAATAGTTTGAGTACAAAGCATGGCTTATATAGTAAAATAGTTTGGAAAATAAAAATAATCTGAATATTTAAAGAATATAGATTTTAAACTGTTGATACTAAAATAATTCATTTAAAAATAGTTTCAAAGTCAAACATTCCATTCTCCTAATTTTTCAAATCAATCCTAATTTCCATTTCGATTTTAATCGATTCAATTTCAATTTCAAGTCGAACTTTACTTCGATTCCAAATTAATTTCAGTTCCGATTCCAAATTAAATTCAACTCCAGTTCCAAATTAATTTAAATTTCAATTCCAAATTTATTTCAAATCAAATTCGATGTTAATTTTAAATTAATTCTCAAATTTAAACCATTTCGATTTATATCAATTTCGAGTTTGATTTCCAAAGTATCGATTCAAACACTTATATCAAATTTCCCCACTATCCAATTTAAAATCCTAATCTTATGATATAATTAAATTCCGAACTCAATTTTGAAATATCATTTTATATCCCCTTTTACTCAGAAATATTCAACGTTCGAATAAAAAGTCTGATCATTTAAAACAAATCAATTTTTTGAAATTCACATCATATTTCGATTATAACTTAGAAATCTCAACTTCGATTATTTAAACAATTTGGCTTAAAATTTAAATTTCAACATTCCAAGTTCCAATTCAAAAATAATTCAATTTCCATAAATTCGATTTTTTTACATCAAATCATTTAAATAATTTCAAATCAAAATTTCAAAATCATTTATTTTAACCAACCAGGTGTCCGTATATAATTCTCTATCCTATAACCATGTGAGTTAATTATTTCAATTTAATTCCAAGGATGAATACATATATATATATATATATATATATATCATTTCAATCCAAAATAAATGTCATAGGTATATATCATTTCACCTATTTCTTAATTTATTCAAAATAATTCAATTCACGGGTTTATATACTGTAAATAACTTACAGGATGATAACAGGGTATAATAAACATAAACAAACATATAAAATATCAATTAAATTTCATCCATCGCTATTTATCATCCAAACAGTCAATAATCACAACAATCAACCAATTGTCGATAAATTGGGGATTCTTCTAGCAGTTAAATTCTAATTCAATTTTAACTATCAATTTAAATTCTATCAATAAATTCAGATGTCGATGAAATGTCAACAATTAAACAACCATGCGTGCCACCCAGCACCTCTTTCCCCACCGCCGCCAGTCGCCTCGACTTGGGCCACACCATCAACATGCATTGAGCACCCAAAACCCTAACCAGATCGAACCACGATGCCCTAGCATGAATATCCCAAAGCTGCTCACCCCGACCAATAACGTGCCACCGCTCTGTCTCACATGGTCGCGCACGCACTTTGCCTTTGTCACCTCCTCGAGTTCATGCGTGTGTCTCTTTCCCTCCAGGTTGCGGTGATTCAAAGTCGAGACATCGTGACTTGTGATTCCCTTTTGATTTCCTGTCGACGGTGTTGTTTTATTTATTTATTTTTTTTTTTTAATGCCTTCGATTTAGTTTTGAACGACATTTTTTAGTCTTATTCAGTCAGAAGAAAAAGAGAAGAAGTGGTCGAGTACGGGAACAAAAATAGGCAGCTTGTATAAGATATTTGTAAGGAAAGAATATAACATTGTTAATTAGAAAATATATCACCGTTAAATGTCTAAAATTCTCGAGCTCCGAATGAAGCATGCCGCCTGACGTTCCTAATATTTTACCCCCATTTCGAACAAAGTGGACGTAGTTTCGAAAGCCAATTTGATCATATGAAGAAGATAGCTTTACCAAGTCAAATTATTTTATCGAATTCCAAAATTAATTTCTACGCGTTACAAGCTCGCATGGCCGAACGACAAGTCCGGTCGGTAAAAAACTTGAAATCCTATAATAATTCACTATTACGGATCTAGTGAAACTGGTTTCGTCGAAATCCGGGACAGTGGCCCAAATAGCTATTTTTACACGTTAATTAAAGTATGAAATTTTCAATTTTTAATTATTCACTTCTAAATTCAATTTTAATTCTTAGCGATCTCCATTCATTTTTACATCAAATTTTAATGCCATTTATATTCATATGAAATTCAGAATTCAATTATTCAAATAATTTCCAATACTATATTCAAACAGTTTAATTATCCAATAAAATACAATAATAGGTCATTAAGTTTATCTCTAACCATTTTTATTCAATAATTACGTCAAATTCTATAATCTAAAATAGTTAAAAAAAATATGGGTCATCACATACTCCTCCTTCCTCCTCGAAAAGCTTATGTAGATACATTAACACTTGATATACTTCCTCAAAATAATTAACTTATAAAACATAAAGTTTTTATTTGTAAAACTATTACCATGCTTTTACAATGCCACTCCAATATCGGTTTTTTGGAAAATATAACTTATATATAAAAATAAGCTATAAAAAATTTAAAACTTCAAAAAATTTCTGACTCCTAGATTCACGGAAATTTCGGTAGAGCCTCCTTTGCGCGGCTCGATTGGAAAATTTTTACAATTCAATATATAACACAAATAAAACCAATATATATCAAATATGCATCCTATCTCAATGATGAGGCATCCCGAAGGAAAAAAATATATAATCGCGGTATGTAATCCGAGAAACGTACCTTATTATTAATAGTACGAGCAAATTCACTCGTATTAAGCAAGAAAAAGCACATAAAAACTCGCGTATACGTCTAAACGTCTTCGAATGTACCTATCTCAACTCAATTTAAGATATTAGTTATAGATAAAGATATAGAAGTATGTATAAGTCTAACATAACCATATAATATGGGTCCAGACAATAAATACAAGCACAAATACGCAGCATAAAACAATCATATCTGATCAGGACACTAATAACAATGGTTTGCAATAAAAGAAACCATCCGACCATCAATATTCGTCCAATTAATTCATAACCATGTGAATTTACATCATCTGATGTCAGTTTATAATACCCTTCATTTCTTATTAACATTCATTTCATTAACATTTTAATTGATTCATTTCAATTTATTTGCATTCGACCGACTTTTATGCAATTAGATTCACGTTCAATTGTGTAACGTACGCGATTTTTCGTTACCGAAAAACCGAATAGTTAGGGTTTTAAAAAGAAGAAAAAGACAGAAGAAGAGAGAAAAAGATAGAAAATAGAGAGAAAAGGAAATAGAAAATAGAACGGAATAGAAAACAACAGAACAATATCAGAATCTCACAATCGCAGCGGAACAACATATAATAGATAAATGAATAATCTTTAAACAAAGAACTATATCAGTTATTACATTACATTACATTTTATTTCATTACATCAGAGTGTACAACAACAAACAACAACAAACAGCAGAAAAAAAATACTATATACTAGTAATACGCCATGTCATCCAGTTTGCCTCCTGCAACTCCTGAGTATCCAGAATATCCTGATAAACCTTAACTCTTGACTGCCCGTGTGGAAATTGGTGGGCACCCAGAGTTTAGGAAGGAAAACAATAAACTCCGAGTATGTCACGTGACTGGTGCGAGAACTCAAAACAGTTTATTTATCTTTAAAATCAAAATAGAGGAATATTTTTAAAGTCAATTCGCAATGTTTTTGAAAATGTAACTACCATAAGACCTCCCACCCCACACACAATGCAAACGCAGACTTGGAGGAGATTTCTTCTTATGTTAGTCAAAGATGCTTGATACGCATTAAAAAGAAACATTTGATATTATTATTAGTGCATAGTGTAGAAATATTTCGAAAGTAGAATATAAATCTTAGCCAGCATAGGTACCATTATATTATGCCTACTATAACTACCATATTAGATGGCAGGTTCTACAACTAAAACCGTACAAGTCTCGTATTGTTTCTTCGGATTTCCAACAAATGGTCAGGCCAAGGAACTTCCCATTTCCACATGGAAACGCCTCTGGAAGGACGTCCCGAGAACCTAAGCGGATCTCTGCCAACACAAGGTCGGGTTACCTTTCAAACTAGGTAACAACTGACACGAGTATGCCATTCCCCGGTCCTTTGGGACCTTTATCCGAGAGCTCTCTAACCAACATCACACAATGATAAATAAAGTGTTTCAACATGAGTAAGTATCTGGGCTCCATACCATGATACCATCCTTTTTCATAAGGAAATGCACATACCCTAAAGGGAGCTACCCCTCATAACCTTGCCCATCTTTCCTGTTTTGACAATTCCGGGGTGTGAGGCTCGACGAAGTCTCGTCCACAAAGCCACGCTTTGGTACAAAGCCACGCTTTGGTACAAAGCCATGCTTTGGGTCAACAAATGATCATAGAAATGATCACAAAGATAAACGATCAAACAAATGATCATATCACAAATGATCAAACCATGATCATTTCAAACAGCAACGCTCAGCATGTCACATTACCAAATTGGGAATATATCGTTGATAACCATCAACTACATAACCTCTGAGCTCGTACGTCTCAGTGAAGGGTGTTAAGCTAAGAGAATAAATTCTCCGCCACCAACAGAAATATATTTGAAAGAAATCGGCTTTATATCTCAATTTGTAATGTCAGACATACTATCCATACAAGTCTGTTCCGGGCTCGAACAGAACGGAAGGCACTTACAAAGAAGTCCTTGCAATCCGGATATCCACAATCCTGATCGGATTCCCCATCACATATGGAGAACTCTATACCGGAGTAACTCGGTGCAGAGTCAATCGACAGGTCATCCTATCGCTCTCGCAAATATTCCGTCTTCGACACCGGTTATCAAATGCAATCCATAACGACGTATCACATACTCGGAATGGGTTATACGACCCCAAAGTCCTTTCCCGGCTAACCCGAATAGTGAGCGCTTATTCAAAAATAAGTGTGGCATTCAAATTCAAACAAATCACAACAAATACCTTTCAAAGGTAAATATTGATAGTCAGTTATTGAACTATCAATGGATATGCACAACATCACCAGATTCCAAATAATTTTCCAAATTATTTATTTCCCAAAAATATCTTTACAAGATATATAATTTCAATACTTCAAAAATAAATCATTATTTATTTTTAAACAAATTCCCATTTCTTTTATAAATTCCACAGTGAATTTTCATTCCAAAATATCCATGCATATACGATTTCAATTATTCATTTCAATTTATCTTCAAAAAGATAAATTCTCAAAACGTTTCATTTCACATTGGAAAAACATTTCCATACTTATTTATTCAATTCACAAATTTTATTTATTTTCAACCTTTGGAAAATATTCAATATACTTAAGTCGAAATTAAGCATATATTTCATTCTTTAAGGAAATCATTCTCTTAAAACATAATTATTTGGGCCAAAACGAATGTTGCGTAAAACATCGTTACGGCAACCCAAAATCACTAGTATAGGGATTCGAAATTAAAATAGATATATAAATCCCAATACTATGCAAAACATTTCCTTTCGGAAATCATTTACTATAACAACAGTGTTATAGTCCACCATTTCCTTCTATTTCTCGAAAACGTCTATTTCAACGGTGAATGTTGAAATCTATGGTTTCGAACCTTAACACATTTTAAAACATCGTTAGATCATTTTAATCCCATTTAAAACATCACATCCAAACATTTTCTTTAACATATTATTCACTATTCAAAAACGTGAATATACTTCGTTAACCAATTTCATCATTTCTATTCATTTTATTTTAAAGGATTATTCACTGTCTATAACGTGAATATAACTCCATTAATAAGTTACAACAATTTACTTATCAAAATAAGTCGTGTGCGGAATTATAAAACAACGTTTATAAATTCCTTTATTAACCTATTCAATTTCATATCTCAATTATATACTAAAAGTTCATATTATAAGTTAAACACTTATAATTTATTTGTTTGCAAAAACGTTCTTTTAAACTTCATAATTATAAATCTTATAACTTATAAGATTCATTTATTTACCCAAATCTATTCCTTTAATAACTTCACAAATTTTATAAACCTACTGCTTATAAAATTCCATTTATAACTTCACCGTTTATAATTCTATAAATTTCATTCATTTACGAAATTCATTCACAATTCATTCTAACACTTATAAAAACTCGTTTTATAATCCCAGCATTTTGATTTACAAATATCCATCTTATAATTCTTGTATATAAATCAATTTATATTATTCTTTAAAACGCATTTAAACTCCTTTATAATTTCACCATTTTCTTTGATTTATAAAATAATCAATTTTTATAAATCCTATATTTAAACTTTTATAATGAATTCAAGAGAAACCCGATTTAAACTGTTTTATAAAATCATTAACCCATATTTTCAAAAATCAAGTTTTAACTATATTTCTCAAAAATCATAATTTTATAACTTTTAAAAGTATAACGTTTATTTATTTAAAATAAATCAATTTCCAAAAATATTTTATAACGTATACATTCAAAAATCACTTTCAAAATCCTTTTAAAATTCCAAAATTTGGCCCAATGATGCTACATACCAAATAGTCAATCACGACAACAACGACATCATATATCGATATGATAATCCATAAAATATCAAAATATCTGAAATCAAATAAATACTGTTGAGGAATCCAGTTGGATCCCTCCAACCTGTTTTCCTGCATCCGAAGATGTTAGCACAATACCAATTCCGTTCCAGCACGAAATTATCGCGGTATATGGGATTTAAAATATTATCCGCTTAATAGACGGCGCAATAGGGTCTCATCCGCTATATATAATGCGAGAAATCAACAACTGCAATATATACATATGCCAATATATATATATTGCTATTATATATAATACCAAATTCACTGTTTATGAAATATTCGCGGTATATATTTTTAATAAATAACCTCCGCTTACTAAAGGCGCATAATGTCTATTTTAACAATCAATAGATAACAATCATCATTCAAACATACATTCAAGAATTTTAAATCTAACTATTTAAAATTAAAATCGAAACCGATTCGATTGAGTGAGAAGTTCTCACCTTGATTTCAATTTCGTTTCAGCGATTTATTTCGAATAAAATTAAACGGACGTTTAATTTTACCCGAAATTCTCACTAACTCCAAACGACTCCAATCAAATTCCATAGCGTAGTGCTCGTCCATACGATTCCAACGCAACTGGTTTCGCGCGTTTTCGACCTCGTATGAAAAAGATATGATTTTTACAAGCTTACACGATTTTATATAACATTTACAACAATTTATTTTAATTTTAAACCTATCTGCAAATATCAGCCATGCATTCCAAGGACAAGCAAATCTGCCCGCTCCCATCATCTTCTCGTTTGCGTTCATCCCCCAGGAACACACACGCACGGCCGAACCCACTCTTCAATTTTAGGTTTAAATATTGTGACTATCACGATCAACTTCAGGCCGATCAACGACTTTCATTTGGAAGCTCTACTCCTGCTCTACTCACGCCTGGAACCAAGGCAAGCTCGGTCATCTATCTACATAGGAATTCGTGCGCGTTCGTGCCCTCTTCCAGCTCGATTTGCTGTCGATCCAAGCGACGAATCACGATCACAGCCGTTGGATAACAAGATCTCATCGTCCTCTCCAATATTGTAGTTGAAAGAATTTGCTAAAAGCTGATGGATTGATCAAGAATTGAAGAAGAAATTGGCACGTTTTCGGCCATTGGTTTCGTTACTGGCGGCTACACTAGAAAATTAGGGTTTTGTTATATTTTTGTGAATAAAGGGTCCTTATATAGAGAATCGAACGAAAACACTATTCATTTCTGAATTTTCGAACTCCGATTTACGCGCGGTAACCGACGTTTCTAGGGTTTATCCCGCGTTCCGGACACAATGGAATGTGTTTCGGGAGCTAATTCGGTCATCTGTGCGAGTTATGGCAATAAATGTTCAATTTAAAATTAAATTGATTAAACGATTTTCTAGGCGTTTTAGCTTGCACCGGAAAAACGGTAAATCCGATTGACACGAAATTTGAAACCATACAATAATTTCACATTACGGATTCGATGAAACTGGTTTCGTCGAAATCCGAGACTTTTTGAAAAATGACTATTTTAACTCGCCAAATTAATATTAAAACAATTTCGATGCGTTTCGAGCTGTCGCGATCAAACGAAAACTCCGATTGCTAAAAAATTGAAATCCGATAATAAAAAACTATTACGAATCCAATGGAACTAGTTTCGTCCAATTCTGAGTTGGATCCCTCCAACCTGTTTTCCTGCATCCAAAGATGTTAACACAATACCAATTCCGTTCCAGTACGAAATTATCGCGGTATATGGGATTTAAAATATTATCCGCTTAATAGACGGCGCAATAGGGTCTCATCCGCTATATATAATGCGGAAAATCAACAACTGCAATATATACATATGCCAGTATATATATATATATATATTGCTATTATATATAATACCAAATTCACTGCTTACGAAATATTCGCGGTATATGTTTTTAATAAATAACCTCAGCTTACTAACGGCGCATAATGTCTATTTTAACAATCAATAGATAATAATCATCACTCAAACATACATTCAAGAATTTTAAATCTAACTATTTAAAATTAAAATCGAAACCGATTCGATTGAGTGAGAAGTTCTCACCTTGATTTCAATTTTGTTTTAGCGATTTATTTCGAATAAAATTAAACGGACGTTTAATTTTACCCGAAATTCTCACTAACTCCAAACGACTCCAATCCAATTCCATAGCGTGGTGCTCGTTCATACGATTCCAACGCAATTGGTTTCGCGCGTTTTCGACCTTGTATGAAAAGGATATGATTTTTACAAGTTTACACGATTTTATATAACATTTACAACAATTTATTTTAATTTTAAACCTATCTGCAAATCTCAGCCATGCATTCCAAGGCCAAGCAAATCTAGCCACTCCCATCATCTTCTCGTTTGCGTTCATCCCCCAGGAACACACACGCACGGCCGAACCCTCTCTTCAATTTTAGGTTTAAATATTGTGACCATCACGATCAACTTCAGGCCGATCAACGACTTTCATTTGGAAGCTCTACTCCTTCTCTACTCACGCCTGGAACCAAGGCAAGCTCGGTCATCTATCTACATGGGAACTCGTGCGCGGTCGTGCCCTCTTCCAGCTCGATTTGTTGTCGATCCAAGCGACGAATCACGATCACAGCCGTTAGATAACAAGATCTCATCGTCCTCTCCAATATTGTAGTTGAAAGAATTTGCTAAAAGCTGATGGATTGATCAAGAATTGAAGAAGAAATTGGCACGTTTTCGGCCATTGGTTTCGTTACTGGCGGCTACACTAGAAAATTAGGGTTTTGTTATATTTTTGTGAATAAAGGGTCCTTATATAGAGAATCGAACGAAAACACTATTCATTTCGGAATTTCCGAACTCCGATTTACGTGCGGTAACCGACGTTTCTAGGGTTTATCCCGCGTTCCGGACACAATGGAACGTGTTTCGGGAGCTAATTCGGTCATCTTTGCGAGTTATGGCAATAAAAGTTCAATTTAAAATTAAACCGATTAAACGATTTTCTAGGCGTTTTAGCTTGCACCGGACAAAACGTAAATCCAATTGACACGAAATTTGAAACCATACAATAATATCACATTACGAATCCGATGAAACTGGTTTCTTCGAAATCCGAGACTTTTTGAAAAATGACTATTTTAACTCGCCAAATTAATATTAAAACAATTTCGATGCATTTCGAGCTGCCACGATCAAACGGAAACTCCGATTGCAACAAAAATTGAAATCCGATAATAACAAACTATTACGAATCCAATGGAACTAGTTTTGTCCAATTCTGAGACTGTTCGAAAATTGGCTAATTTCACTAGTCGATTAAATATTAAAATATTCAATTTTCACAAATAACTTTAAATTTGATTTTAAAAGTTCTAAAACATCATTCTAACTTCAATATGATAAAATAAAATTTTACAAATCATTTCCAATCATATTTAACCCAATTCTCAATTATTTCTGTATTTTCACCTATTAAATTATCGATTTAATTATTCAATTAAATCCAATTATTCAAAATAAAATTTATTCGACTTATAATTTCCCTTATTAATATTTAAAATTAATTAAATATTCAAATTTTAATTAATAAAAATTCTGGGTCGTTTCATACTTCCCCCTTAAAAGAATTTCGTCCTCGAAATTCCTAAGTAAGAAAAGTTACAGAATCTATTAACTTTCCCAAAATCCATAGTTAAACTTCTTACAATATCTTTACTAAGTTTCCAAATCATACTTTGTTATCTTTTCAAAAACAACTACTATTGTTTGACTTTCAATTCCAAAATCAAAATTATAGTTTTCACAATTTTTCCAATTTTTCTCAAATTTTTCTAACGCCTTAAATTTTCGGAAAAATTCGCCATAGTCTCCTTTGCGCGGCTCGATCCGGAAAAAAAATGACAGTATATATATCACAAATATACATCTCATCAAGTAATGAGGCATCCCGCAGGGAAAAAAGTGTAAAAGTATGATATTTAATCCGAGATATGTACCTTATATTTTATTAGCGAGCATATACGGCTAATATAGCGCGAAAGCGAGCTCCAAATGTGAAGCAAACGTGATCTGTACCTACTAAACACTCAACAAATAGATGAGAAACATGCATATAAATAGTATCGATATACAACATATAGCAACATAATAACTATATATGCCAACATAGCAAATGCAATAAAAGCAATATATTCAACCATCAACCAACTATCATCCAACTAGCATTCAACTAACATTCATAACCAATAAATATTCATTCATATTCTCATTAATATTCAATGAATTGGGTTTTCAATTTAATCACATTTGATACATTAACAATGGATGTTTTTACTAACATTCATTTTCAATTAGTTTATATTCACTAATTCATATTCAAGTTGGTTCACTTCCAATCAAATTCAATTCTATTTAAGATTCACTTAACTTCCAATTGGATTTTAATTACTTTAACTTTCAATTTCATTAACTCAATTTCATTAATACTTAATGAATTATATACAATCAACTGACAATCATATAACAACCATTGTATATTAATTACAACCAAATTCCTTTGCTTATATTCATTCAATTTGGTTTCAACACCTTTACTTTCAATTGGTTTAATTAAATTGATTTTCATTCAATTATTCAACTTCCAATAACATTAAATTTTAATGAATTAACACTTACATTCATTATTCCATATCAATTATTCACACTCAATTGATTAACATTCAATCCATTAATCCAATTCAATTACAAAAGTTGAATTTCATGTATATAACTCAAGTTCACATTTATCACTTAACTTTATTAATTTACTTTGATACCAATATCAACTTCATTCAACATCTCTTAAGTTATACTTCATTTTATAAACATCACTTGGTTTTACTTAACTTAAATTCCCACTTATAAATCAATTCAGATTCCAATTCTAAGTAAATTTCCATTTAACTTTAAATTCATTTTTATTTACAACTCATATTCATAAATATATTCATATAGTTTCACTTCTTATATATATAAGTTTATTTCACTATTGTAAATCACTTTAATTATAATTCAATTCTTATAATTCTTTTTTACTTATACAATTATTCTTTTATTTAGATTATTCAAACAACTTATTCAACAACCAAACAATCAACTTATATCCACTTTAATAATTCTGAAAAATTATTCCTTTATATATAAAATAAAATCAAGGTAAAATTATTTCATTTACCCAATTTAAAACAATACTGTGTCGATTTATCTTGTTTAAGAGTTTAGAAACCCCTATCTATGATAGTTAGCTAGACTACATCGACCGAAATCTATAAACAATCAACCGATAAGTCAACACAATACAAAACAATTTATATTCACTAACAAATACGCTCTCATAGCTATTATTACACTCAAACTCATTCTAGAGTACTACTGACTCTATCTCTAATGAGTAACACCCAACAGAGCCATGGTTGTCGCTTAACCATATGCTCTGATACCAAATTGTAACGTACGCGATTTTTCGTTGCCGAAAAACCGAATAGTTAGGGTTTTAAAAAGAAGAAAAAGACAGAAGAAGAGAGAAAAAGATAGAAAATAGAGAGAAAATAAAATAGAAAATAGAACGGAATAGAAAACAACAGAACAATATCAGAATCTCACAATCGTAGCGGAACAACATATAATAGATAAATGAATAATCTTTAAACAAAGAACTATATCAGTTATTACATTACATTACATTTTATTTCATTACATCAGAGTGTACAACAAAAAACAACAACAAACAGCGGAAAAGAAATACTATATACTAGTAATACGCCATGTCATCCAGTTTGCCTCCTGCAACTCCTGAATATCCAGAATATCCTGATAAACCTTAACTCTTGACTGCCCGTGTGGAAATTGGTGGGCACCCAGAGTTTAGGAAGGAAAACAATAAACTCCGAGTATATCATGTGACTGGTGCGAGAACTCAAAACAGTTTATTTATCTTTAAAATCAAAATAGAGGAATATTTTTAAAGTCAATTCGCAATGTTTTTGAAAATGTAACTACCATAAGACCTCCCACCCCACACACAATGCAAACGCAGACTTGGAGGAGATTTCTTCTTATGTTAGTCAAAGATGCTTGATACGCATTAAAAAGAAACATTTGATATTATTATTAGTGCATAGTGTAGAAATATTTCGAAAGTAGAATATAAATCTTAGCCAGCATAGGTACCATTATATTATGCCTACTATAGCTACCATATTAGATGGCAGGTTCTACAACTAAAACCGTACAAGTCTCGTATTGTTTCTTTGGATTTTCAACAAATGGTCAGGCCAAGGAACTTCCCATTGCCACATGGAAACGCCTCTAGAAGGACGTCCCGAGAGCCTAATCGGATATCTGCCAACACAAGGTCGGGTTACCTTTCAAACTAGGTAACAACTGACACGAGTATGCCATTCCCCGGTCCTTTGGGACCTTTATCCGAGAGCTCTCTAACCAACATCACACAATGATAAATAAAGTGTTTCAACATGAGTAAGTATCTGGGCTCCATACCATGATACCATCCTTTTTCAGAAGGAAATGCACATACCCTAAAGGGAGCTACCCCTCATAACCTTGCTCATCTTTCCTGTTTTGACCATTCCGGGGTGTGAGGCTCGACGAAGTCTCGTCCACAAAGCCACGCTTTGGTACAAAGCCATGCTTTGGGTCAACAAATGATCATAGAAATGATCATAAAGATAAACGATCAAACAATTGATCATATCACAAATGATCAAACCATGATCATTTTAAACAGCAACGCTCAGCATGTCACATTACCAAATTGGGAATATATCGTTGATAACCATCAACTACATAACCTCTGAGCTCGTACGTCTCAGTGAAGGGTGTTAAGCTAAGAGAATAAATTCTCCGCCACCAACAGAAATATATTTGAAAGAAATCGGCTTTATATCTCAATTTGTAATGTCAGACATACTGTTAACCCCGTTCCAGCATACGAGTTAAAAGGCCTACGAGTTAGAAGCGTCAACGGGTTAAGGTTTGAAGCGACCTACGACTTAAGGTGTCTTACGACTTAAGGAAAGGACCGATTCAAAGAATCCCCGACTCAACTGGTGGCGACTCAATGATACAGACCGACTCATTGAGCTGCCGACTCAAGAAACCTCACGACTCATAGAAGTTACCGACTCAACAGGGAGCGACTCATATGAGTGAATGACTCAGAGCTATCCACGACTCATCAGCATGAAGTACCTAACGACTCAGTGGGTTTATGACTGAAGGATTGGATCAACTCATATGCTCAAGGCACGTAGCGACTCAATGGATCGGTAGGCCGCGCGAGTTAAAGGACTGAGCGACTCACGACTCAAGATGATTACCGACTCAGTAGCCTTAGCTTGTTGCCGACCTAAATTTAATGACGACTCAATGACTCATGAGGGACACCGACTCATTTGATAGCCGACTCAGTAAGTTGCCGACTCATTACCGACCCAGCGACTCAACTGGCCCACGACTCATCCTATAAGGTCACTCAAAGGAGCGACTCACAACTGATCGTGGCTTGTCTACGACCTAAAACCATTGAGCCATAGTCCATTGCCGAACAACCTATGCTAGCGGGAGATGACTCGGAAGCGACTCAGAGGCTTGGTCCAATGAGTCGGCCATGACTTAATATGACTCGGCCACGGGTCAAGCATAAGCCGACACACAACACAAGACTCAGAGGCAAGTTCAAAATCATGCTGCAAAGGGGTGACTCGCAGACGACTCACGACTCATCATGAGTCGGTCACGACTCATCATGAGTCGGTCACGACTCATGACTCTGCGATTTCAGCCTAGGAAGTTTGCCTATAAATACGTAGCCACTTCCAACGTTCAAAGGACTTTTGGGGACTGACTTCCTACGGGCCATTACTCTGCTATTGTCTCGACTTCAAGCAACACTCAAGCAACATTTCTATCACTCCAATCACCAAAGACATTTCAACAAATCTCGTGAAGAAAAATAACTCATTCATCATGCATTCAAAGGATTCTTCTACATCGGGGTTTGAGATATTTGTCTAAGTGTGTTGTAATCGGAGTTGATTGTAAAAAAAACTGTATCTAAATAAACAATAAAGAGCTTCAAAGTGGACGTAGGCTTGATCCTAAGCCGAACCACTATAAATACTGCGTCTCTTACTGTTTTTCTACATACTTTCTGCTTATTTCTATTTCCCGTACAAACGGGTGGTGCTTTCACAATCACATCTTATACACCAGGGTGTTAGCGTTTAAATTTTAGCGTTAACATTTTGGTGCTTTCACTGAGAATTGAACTCAGGACTTCTATCATCATTGCTTTACAGAAGATTTGTAGAGAGAATTTCCTTGAAGACTAGAAGTCTAGCAGAAATTATGGCTTCTGAAAGGAAACGAAAGTTTTTGAGGTTTGAAGGTACTAGCAGCAACGCCATTGCTCTTCCCGCATTAGGGGAAACAGCTTCAACTATTGGGGTCACAAAGGCTGAATTAAAGGCTGTGATTTATGGAATATATCAACACATGGAAGTTCAAAGTAATAGAATACTGGACAAGATGAACACATTGCAAGAGGAAGTCCGTCGACTAGAAAGCAATATAAAAACCATTGCTAAGGAGGCTCAGGTTTCAGAAGAATGGAATATTCCTCAACGAGCAACTGGCATTATTGGACCATTCCCCCAAACAGAAAGTTCATGGCCACGACCAACTATCCACGAACGTTTGTCAAGGGCAACTTTCGAGAGAATAGTTGATGACCACCCATTGAGTCCTGGTAACGATGAAGAATACATACCGGAGATGATTGAACAAAGAGAGGACGATGGAGGGAAAAGAAAGCAGAAGCTCTTGAAAAAAGCTCGACGCTTCAGATCCTCTGACTTCACTCCCTTGACCGACACTCCGGAAAATATCTTCTTGGCAACAAAGGACGTTGTTGTGTACCCCAAACCATCTCTGATGAGAAGAAGCGCAACAGACAATGGAAAATTCTGCCGATTTCACAATCAGCCTGGCCATGACACCAATCAATGTCGCCATTTAAGAAAGGAGATTGAAGAGTTGCTCAAACAGAATGAACTGCAACAATATGTGAAAAGAGATGGAATTAACTACTCCTCATCCTCCAAGGTGCAGCTGGTGTCCGCTCAACAATGTAGCTCAAATAAAAGAACCGTGGCACAGGGAAATGAAGGTCCTATCATCAG
Organism: Allium cepa; assembly: GCA_030765085.1. NCBI lineage: Eukaryota > Viridiplantae > Streptophyta > Magnoliopsida > Asparagales > Amaryllidaceae > Allium > Allium cepa. Next base: position 374,217,588 of record CM060942.1, on the reverse strand, counting down.
TATCGTCACAGCAAGCCCTCACCAGATAGGAAAAAATTGGATGAGACGGGAAGACATGCACACGCTTCAGGAAGACCTTCAAAGTGAAAGGAAGTTTCGATTCTGAAAAACGTTGCCATCCAATCCTTTCAAGCCAAAAGATTCAATCCCTAAAGCTTGGGGCAACAACTGCTTTCTTACTTTACTTGAATACTATGTTTCAAATTTGTAAAGGAATGCTGATCCAATAATTCTTGTATCAAAATCTGTTATAAAGACAGTGCAAATAAATAATAAAAACTATAAGCCTTGTTCTCCCTATTATTACAAGTCGCTTATTTTATTTCGATATGTGAAATATTCTAAGAATGTCACTAAAATTATCAATCTAAATTTGCAGGCAATCAATGTCCAGCCGATTCGTTACAATATCAAGCAACCCTTGGTAGCTTTCTAAAGCAAGTCTTAAGTGACGAAAGTCCAGGGGCAAAACCTAAATAAGAAATACTCTAAGCAAATAAATAAGATTTGGCTAGAGTATGCTTCTTCAGTTAAAACCACCTGCCAACAGAAGAAGATAGTGCACACTTAAGGATGGCACTGAGGCACTGCTAATATAATCAATCAAGTTCGCAACTGTCAAAAGAGAACCAATTCCAAGAACTTGGAATAATAGCCACTTACATCCATATTTTACATAAAAACTCTGCTGAGATATTGCAATAAATTTACAGATATATGATTCTCTTGTTAAGGGCAATTGCAAGGCAGGCAAATAACAACAGCAGTAAAGTGAATATAGGCCCAATTCTGGCTAAATCACTATAATTCTCGTGTTCCCTACTATTATAAACTGCTCTGTTTTATTTTGGCGTATGAAATACGTTGAGCGTGTCGCTAAAAAGACCATTTAATAATGCAGGCCATAAAACAAGACTTACCAGTCATGAGACGAAGCGATCCGCAACAACATCCAGTAGTCAAGCACTGAGCCATTCAAAATTCCCATATCCAAATCTTACAAAAGGAGAACTTCAACCGAAAGTAAGCAAGGTGGATAAAAGCAGATCATATATAGCTAACCGCAAATGTATGAACAAACAAACGGCGGTTGTTGGCCTCAGCTTAAAGAACCTACATCTGCCACCACCAATTTGCTTAACTATAAAATATATTCCTTTGGGTAAGGGAGAGGCTTGGCAGCTAAAAGCAATGACCCTTGTGAAGTAATGGGAATTGTCAACATGAATCAACGGCAAAAAAGTATGCGAGAGCAAGCATCAGCCAACAAAAGATCATTTCGGAAGTGCCAGCCCTTTTTGAAGGCATAATTCCTCAGGGGATAGAGACCTCAAGCGGGCTCCATCGAAAAAGGTGTCTCTCTCGTTACAAAGTCGTGGAGTTACCATCCAACACACTCCCGAGAATCCATCCAGACAAGAAAAGGAAACTCCAAACTTCCTGACAATAACCCTCCTCTGGGGCACACATTTCACCACAATCGGTCGACATATTCCCGTGAGATGAAAAGCCCTCTTCGGAGGCCGAATGCTTCTCTACGGAGACCGAATGCTTCTCCTCAGAAACCAAAGCCCTCTTCGGAGGCCAAAAGCCCTCTTCAGAGGCCGAATGCTTCTCTACGGAGACCGAATGCTTCTCCTCAGAGACCAAAGCCCTCTTTGGAGGCCAAAAGCCCTCTTCAGAGGCCAAATGCTTCTCTACGGAGACCGAATGCTTCTCCTCAGAGACCAAAGCCCTCTTCGGAGGCCAAAAGCCCTCTTCAGAGGCCAAATGCTTCTCTATGGAGGCCGAATGCTTCTCCTCAGAGACCAAAGCCCTCTTCGGAGGCCAAAAGCCCTCTTCAGAGGCCGAATGCTTCTCTACGGAGACCGAATGCTTCTCCTCAGAGACCAAAGCCCTCTTCGGAGGCCAAAAGCCCTCTTCAGAGGCCAAATGCTTCTCTATGGAGGCCGAATGCTTCTCCTCAGAGACCAAAGCCCTCTTCGGAGGCCAAAAGCCCTCTTCAGAGGCCGAATGCTTTTCTACGGAGACCGAATGCTTCTCCTCAGAGACCAAAGCCCTCTTCGGAGGCCAAAAGCCCTCTTCAGAGGCCGAATGCTTCTCTACGGAGACCGAATGCTTCTCCTCAGAGACCAAAGCCCTCTTCGGAGGCCAAAAGCCCTCTTCAGAGGCCGAATGCTTCTCTACGGAGACCGAATGCTTCTCCTCAGAGACCAAAGCTACCATCAGCGGCACAAGTCCTCTTCGGAGGCGCAACTCTTCGGAGGATAAAAGACCTCTAATGGGTCATACGCCACAAAAAAGAAAGTTCTCTACTCAACAAAAAAGATTGGAGGAGTCATGACCCTCCAACCATGAGAGAGTAACTTCCAGGCGATGAAAACCCTCTCTGAGGCACATTTCACCAGGAGTTGAAGTGTTATAACCGCTCTTCGGGATTTCACTTCACCAGAGTTGAAATGTAAACAAAATAAAAGCCCTCTTCGGAGGCCCATTTCACCAGGAGTTGAAGTGTTATAACCGCTCTTCGGGATTTCACTTCACCAGAGTTGAAATGTAAACAAAATAAAAGCCCTCTTCGGAGGCCCATTTCACCAGGAGTTGAAGTGTTATAACCGCTCTTCGGGATTTCACTTCACCAGAGTTGAAATGTAAACAAAATAAAAGCCCTCTTCGGAGGCCCATTTCACCAGGAGTTGAAGTGTTATAACCGCTCTTCGGGATTTCACTTCACCAGAGTTGAAATGTAAACAAAATAAAAGCCCTCTTCGGAGGCCCATTTCACCAGGAGTTGAAGTGTTATAACCGCTCTTCGGGATTTCACTTCACCAGAGTTGAAATATGTAAACAAAATAAAAGCCCTCTTCGGAGGCACATTTCGCCAGGAGTTGAAGTGTAGCAACCGCTCTTCGGAATTTCACTTCACCAAAGTTGAAATGTAAAAACAAAGACCTTCTTGAAAGCACACGTTTCACCGAGATTGAAATAAAACTTCCAAGTGTTGAAACGTGAAAAGGCTTTCTTCAAAGGCACAACTCTTTGGGGGTACACGTTTCACCAAGATTGAAATAAAACTTCCAAGTGTTGGAACGTGAGAAATCCCTCCTCAGAGGTACAACCCCCTCCCGGGAACACAATTAAGAAAAAAGACCTCTTTGGAAACCCACGTTTCACCGAGATTGAAATAAAACTTCCAAGTGTTGAAACGTGAAAAGGATTTCTAAAGCATAACTCTTTGGAGGTACACGTTTCACCGAGATTGAAATAAAACTTCCAAGTGTTGAAACGTGAAAAAATCCCTCCTCAGAGGTACAACTTTCTATAAAAAAAAAAAAAAAAAAAAATCCTCATCAAAAGCGTACTTTAACTTTCAAAGGAAAAATAATTTGCCTACTGTGGGAAATGATCGTAAAAAGAAAAGAAGTTAAAGTACCCTTCAGAGGTCCGCTTTACCACATAGAGGAATTCACTTGATGAGATATGCACATAAGCAAAAGAAAAAAGTGATTTCTTCGAACGACCAAGCGTAAAAACTTATACGAAGGGAGTTGTACTCTATAAAATTTTCTTTAAAATAATTATTCTTTAGCAAATAAGAGTGTAAGTCCCCTCGAGGTATAGAATATTGCAGCATACTTATGGAATGGGGGCAATATAGTATAATCACACACAATATGGTATAACTAAACCAGCAAAAGGTAACGCTCAAGTAACATACCATAAGCTCGCTGCAATATCAAATAAACTCATGCCAAAACGAATAACAAATGTATTCTTTAATTCAAACAAAAGTTTGTACAAACGAGGAATCATTTTATTCAATTACAACGCAGGTACAGGTTTCAAAATAAAGAAAAGCGGGGGCCGGTACCCGCACAATTCTCGGCCAGTACATGCAAAACACAAAAAACTAGAAACTGGAGATCTTCACTTCTTTTTGCTGCCTTTAGACCCTTTACCCGGCCGAATGATCAGCTTTTCAGGTCGACCAGTGGGTATAAGGGAGGAAGGAGAGGTAGGCGCAGCTGGCCCAACTTCCGGCTCCTCTTCAGTGGCGGTGATTTTCTTCCCCCTCCTCTTTGATGTCCCACGCTTCTCTCTCCTCTGTGAGGAAGACTCACTCCCCGGAGTGACAAGTTTTGATAGAACAATGTCGTCAGAAGGAGTCCGTTCCGGGGAAATGTCACCTCCCTCAGGTCTCTCATCTTTCTGCTCTTGCGAAGTGATGGGATCATCCAAGCCGTGAAGAGCCTCTATTTGTTCCTCCTGTGATCCAGGTTGCGAGGCAGAAGGAGGCACCGCCGGAAGAGACGAAGGAAGGATGACCGGAGGAGTAGAAGTTTGAGCAGCGCTTGGTACTCTCTCTACAGAAGAAAAAAGATTAAAGTCAGTAAAAAGAGGAGATGAGGGTTCACCAATGAAGTCAGTAAAGAGAGGAGATGAAGGCTCGTCAAGGTTGAGAAAATAGCCAAGGAGCTCGTGAAACTCATGTGAAATAAGCGAGTAACCAGCTTGAGCAGAATTGACAGTAGCGAAATTAACAGTGAAGTTACCTGAAGAAGCTGGTTTCCTGATATCGACTTCATAAGCTTGCGTATCAGCGCTCTCTTCACCCTCGTCTCCACCTTGTGTGCTTGTAATATCAGCGGTAACTTTGGTGGGAGAAGCGAGATGGGAACTGGAACCAATAATGTCGACTTCAGACGAAGAAGGTGGCTGGACTAGAGTAGTTGAAGTGGTTTTCCCCAGCTGATCCCCTTCCGTCACTTCGGTTCTTAGTTTGGCAAGTTGTCCCTTTCCCCTGGCAAGAGCAGCGCGAGCGTCTTCATCAAAATAATGCCTTTCCAGGGCTGACTCATCATAACCAGCACCTTCAGCACCAAGCATATCGAGGGCGGCCTCCCACACTTCAGCTAAAGTGATCTCGTACTTGGGACCAAGAAAGGCGAGGCTTCCACGCCCCAAGACGCTATGCAAGTAGAAGTCGAATAATGTTGAGCCGAAGCTGTTTTTGGTCGCCTCATGAGATTCTTCGGCTGCGATTTTGCCGGCGACAGCCTCATCGCGCTCCCTTTCAGTTCTGGCAAGCTGAAGCTTGAGCATTTGCATCTCCGCCTCCTGGGAGTTGTTTTTCTTTCGAAGCTCGGCAATATCAGAGACATAGCCGTCACTGATTCTTTTTTGTACTTCAAGCCTGTCCTCAGCGTCTCTCTGACTGGCATGAGCATCTCTAACTTGTCTGAGAAGCACTTCTTCTTTTTGAGAGTATGAAGTAGAGGAAGCAGCAAGCTCGTCTTTCAACTTCTCAACCTTTGCTTCGAGCTCCTCGTTGTAGGAAGTAATACTTCTCATCTCGGTATCATGCTGCTCAAGGACCTTCTGCCACTCAGCCTTATCGTTTTCCATGGTGAGCATAGCCTCTAAGTTGGCACGGTTAACTCGTTGAAGCTCATCAACAAGCTTCTGCCAGTTTGACATCCTCTCGATATCAAGTTTAACGGCGTCAAGATTTCGTAGCATAGCAGGCTTGTCAATAGGGACTAGGTCGAGATCGAACCTCACACCCTTTAAACACCACTGCGGAAAACGACTTTGTAAAGTGGCTGGGCCCGGTCCCACTTGAAATTTAGGCCTACTTATTATTGTCTGGATGTCCTCCTTCCCAAGAGCAGGAGAGTCAGAAGTAATATGAAGAGGGGCAGGGGCAGTAGGCTTGTCGGGAGTGGTGGAAGCATGTCTCTCACCATGTCGAGCTCGTTTGCTCGAATCTTCTACTACATGACCTTTTCCCCGGTCATCGTGTGATTTCCTTTTATAGGAATCGTCACCTCTCTGCGGGGAGTCGCGATGCTCATCCCTATCCCTCCTTTCCCGAGCTTTTCGAGCAGCCCTCTCTTCATCAGACTCCCTATAGGAAGAGAAGTAGCGCCCATAATTATACTGTCCACGCCCACCATAGCGTTGAAAATCTTGATAGTATGATCCACCGCGTGTCATTGGAGAATCTGAAATAAGAAAAGATAAGCTTCAGAAATCTTTAAAGCATAAGAAGATAAGTGCATAAGTGTGCTGGAAAATTCTTAAGTGGTGTGTGAAGTGCAAACTACTCGCATTGGGCTAACGAACCACTTCTCAGTTGGGGGGATGTAATAGGTTTCGCTATCGGTGGCAATTCTTGGAATAAAAAAGTTGGAGTCAGTTGGAGGGCAGATGTCACTTCAATTGTTGGAGGTATAACTTTACCACGAGCAGGATCATCTTTAGAGAGCTCTTGGGAAGAGATAAATAAGTCACTTAAATCCCCAAAGACATCATCATCGTCATGCCTAGCCTGGTTCCCTCCATCAGTTCCTTTATCGGCATTTTTCATAGTTTGGGAAGGTTGCTCCTCTTCTTCTTCAGTAATGGGGGGAAGCGCGGACTTTTCGGATGGCCCCGTGTCGTCTCGTGGAGTAGAGCACTTCACTAATGGAGTTCCAGTAGAAGTTTCTCCCTGCACACGATCTTTAGTGGAGACCGAGGCGTCGAGAGTTTTCGTCGGAGAATCGGGAACTTCAGTCGGGGCTTCATGAGGCTGAGTAAAGCGAGAGGGATGGAGAAGTCCGTATTGGTGTAAAAATTCATCGCTTAGCAGAAACTTTATGCTCCTTTCTTCTGCCGGCACAGCATTTAATCTTTCTAAAATTTGCTTAAAACTTGGGTCCCTGGTAGGGGGTGGAAGCGCTAAAACAGGAACAAAGAATGAAGTTAGCAACTAAAAGTTCGGATCTCAAAAATGGCTTCAAAGCGGAAAGAATATAGACAGGAAATCTTACTTCCTACTCTCCAGATGGCATAAAACCCTGGAGGGCAACGAACGAAGAAAAACTGATTCAAAAATCCGTGAGCGCTTTCGGAGAGATCAGTAATAAGTTTGCGGTTTCGAGCGCTTCTTATAACCACAATGGAGGGATGGTCTTTAATTTTTGTAAATGAGCAGAAATAACAGATCTCCCCGAAGCTTGGTAGTCGATCCAAGGTTCTCCTAAATAGAACACATAACCCCATCAGAATAGCATAGCCATTGGGGTGTAATTGGAATGGAGAGATAGACAGCCGAAGCAAGAACTGTTGAAGAAAGTCATTAAAAGGAGGAATAGCGCCATTTAAGCACATTTGGCGATTGACAGCAACAAAACCAAGAGGTGGCCTATCGGCAGTATCATTTGGCCCCGGTAGTAAGGCGTCAGCATCATCGATGCCAAACTGGACGCACAATTGATTAAACGTCCGTTGATTCAGAGTTGTTGGTATTCTCTCTGGAGGGTTATCCACAGGAATAGCTACCGGAAAGGTATCTTCAGTCTGACTCATCGGCTCTTCTTGATGAGAAGTCATTCTACACAAGCAACTGGATGTTCAAATGCGAAGGTGCGCGTTTCCTAAAAAGTGTGAAGTGTTGTGCAAGACTAGAAAAGTGACAAGTATATATAACTAGGATTACACTAATCGATGCTTGATCGATGGTAAACATTTCAGAACTTGTTAACTTAAAAGTTCAAACATAATATTAGTGCAAGCAAGTCGATTTCAATTGACTACTTCAGCATTGCTTTGATATTTTGTTTGAAATAGATATATTAAAGGCACTTCATATATGCAGTTCATTCAAGTTAATTATCTATAAGCTAATCTGTCATTTGATGTGGGCAGTCAATGGCAGTATATTCGTCCCAATTTTCTGTAAACATTGTGTTAGACAGGTTATTAGCTTGCAAGAGTGATCTGTAAAAGAAAGCAGCAAAGTTCAACAGTTCAAAGTTCAAACAAAATTTACAAGTGTTAAGTCGTCAACGGCACAATGATTCTTTGTATGGGTTAAGCTAAGTCATTGGTTATTTGGATGACTCGGCTACGACCTAAGGAAAGTGAGGCAAGTTAAGTTAGGTTGCTTCAATTCTAAACCGCTGATGTTATAAGTCGGCAGTTCTATGAGTCGTAAGTCAAGGAACAGAAGGGGGGCTCCAGTCCAAAGCAACAAGAAATCCTCTAAGTTCTAACTCGGTTACGACTCATGGTTTAAGTCGTAAAACTTGCTAGGTCGGATTAAAGTCAATGGTAAAGGCTACTGAGTCGCATGGAAGTTGCTGAGTCGTTCACGGCTTATGGTTTGAGTCGTGCACGGTTTAAAAGGATAAGTCGTCAAAAGGACCTAAAGGGTTAAGTCGTTCATACGACCTAAGACCTGAGTCATATGAATTAACACGGTTAAGGCATTAAGTCGTGCATGAGTAACTCTGCAAAGGCCCCTAAGGTCGGTTCTCCACTCACACACTGCCACACCATCTCTTAAGTTAACCCGTGAAGCCAAGGATCCATTAACCCGGTTAACCCGTTAAAGCCTCCCTCATCTCTCCCAAACTCCTGAACCAGTTAACTCCTCTCCAACCCGATACCCGCCATCGCCTAAATAACACCGATCCGTCATCCCCTCAACTAAGCCTATTACTCACTTATCCTACCAGTTCATCAAACACCGATCCAAAACTGTCATGAAGCTGCCACGAATCAAGTGCGATGCTATAATCTAGAGGATCACAACAACAACACAGCCAACAATGATCAGAGTCGTTCACAACTCAACTCAAAGCCCAAGTGAGACATGCGGCGGTGATTTGGGAATAGGAAACGGGAATTTGTGCCTTAGCAATGGTCGTTGTTGGATTGAAGTTCGAAATCACTTACGCAATGTAGTGGAAAGGATGGACTGATGATCGGCTAACTTGGATTCGCCTTCGGAAGATTGAAAGGTCTCTAATGGCAGATGCGGCTCTGGGATAAGTAACGAGAAGTGAGAAAGAGGAGAAACGACTCAAGCACTTTTATACCTGGAAATATTGGAACTCGAATCGGCACGGGTTATGATGAGTCGAAGCACACGACTTACGATTTAAGCGTGTGCTTCGAGGGGCAAATGTTAACCCCGTTCCAGCATACGAGTTAAAAGGCCTACGAGTTAGAAGCGTCAACGGGTTAAGGTTTGAAGCGACCTACGACTTAAGGTGTCTTACGACTTAAGGAAAGGACCGATTCAAAGAATCCCCGACTCAACTGGTGGCGACTCAATGATACAGACCGACTCATTGAGCTGCCGACTCAAGAAACCTCACGACTCATAGAAGTTACCGACTCAACAGGGAGCGACTCATATGAGTGAATGACTCAGAGCTATCCACGACTCATCAGCATGAAGTACCTAACGACTCAGTGGGTTTATGACTGAAGGATTGGATCAACTCATATGCTCAAGGCACGTAGCGACTCAATGGATCGGTAGGCCGCGCGAGTTAAAGGACTGAGCGACTCACGACTCAAGATGATTACCGACTCAGTAGCCTTAGCTTGTTGCCGACCTAAATTTAATGACGACTCAATGACTCATGAGGGACACCGACTCATTTGATAGCCGACTCAGTAAGTTGCCGACTCATTACCGACCCAGCGACTCAACTGGCCCACGACTCATCCTATAAGGTCACTCAAAGGAGCTACTCACAACTGATCGTGGCTTGTCTACGACCTAAAACCATTGAGCCATAGTCCATTGCCGAACAACCTATGCTAGCGGGAGATGACTCGGAAGCGACTCAGAGGCTTGGTCCAATGAGTCGGCCATGACTTAATATGACTCGGCCACGGGTCAAGCATAAGCCGACACACAACACAAGACTCAGAGGCAAGTTCAAAATCATGCTGCAAAGGGGTGACTCGCAGACGACTCACGACTCATCATGAGTCGATCACGACTCATCATGAGTCGGTCACGACTCATGACTCTGCGATTTCAGCCTAGGAAGTTTGCCTATAAATACGTAGCCACTTCCAACGTTCAAAGGACTTTTGGGGACTGACTTCCTACGGGCCATTACTCTGCTATTGTCTCGACTTCAAGCAACACTCAAGCAACATTTCTATCACTCCAATCACCAAAGACATTTCAACAAATCTCGTGAAGAAAAATAACTCATTCATCATGCATTCAAAGGATTCTTCTACATCGGGGTTTGAGATATTTGTCTAAGTGTGTTGTAATCGGAGTTGATTGTAAAAAAAACTGTATCTAAATAAACAATAAAGAGCTTCAAAGTGGACGTAGGCTTGATCCTAAGCCGAACCACTATAAATACTGCGTCTCTTACTGTTTTTCTACATACTTTCTGCTTATTTCTATTTCCCGTACAAACGGGTGGTGCTTTCACAATCACATCTTATACACCAGGGTGTTAGCGTTTAAATTTTAGCGTTAACACATACTATCCATACAAGTCTGTTCCGGGCTCGAACAGAACGGAAGGCACTTACAAAGAAGTCCTTGCAATCCGGATATCCACAATCCTGATCGGATTCTTCATCACATATGGAGAACTCTATACCGGAGCAACTCGGTGCAGAGTCAATCGACAGGTCATCCTATCGCTCTCGCAAATATTCGGTCTTCGACACTGGTTATCAAATGCAATCCATAACGACGTATCACATACTCGGAATGGGTTATACGACCCCAAAGTCCTTTCCCGGCTAACCCGAATAGTGAGCGCTTATTCAAAAATAAGTGTGGCATTCAAATTCAAACAAATCACAACAAATACCTTTCAAAGGTAAATATTGATAGTCAGTTATTGAACTATCAATGGATATGCACAACATCACCAGATTCCAAATAATTTTCCAAATTATTTATTTCCCAAAAATATCTTTACAAGATATATAATTTCAATACTTCAAAAATAAATCATTATTTATTTTTAAACAAATTCCCATTTCTTTTATAAATTCCACAGTGAATTTTCATTCCAAAATATCCATGCATATACGATTTCAATTATTCATTTCAATTTATCTTCAAAAAGATAAATTCTCAAAACGTTTCATTTCACATTGGAAAAACATTTCCATACTTATTTATTCATAAGTAATTCACAAATTTTATTTATTTTCAACCTTTGGAAAATATTCAATATACTTAAGTCGAAATTAAGCATATATTTCATTCTTTAAGGAAATCATTCTCTTAAAACATATTTATTTGGGCCAAAACGAATGTTGCGTAAAACATCGTTACGGCAACCCAAAATCACTAGTATAGGGATTCGAAATTAAAATAGATATATAAATCCCAATACTATGCAAAACATTTCCTTTCGGAAATCATTTACTATAACAACAGTGTCATAGTCCACCATTTCCTTCTATTTCTCGAAAACGTCTATTTCAACAATGAATGTTGAAATCTATGGTTTCGAACCTTAACACATTTTAAAACATCGTTAGATCATTTTAATCCCATTTAAAACATCACATCCAAACATTTTCTTTAACATATTATTCACTATTCAAAAACGTGAATATACTTCGTTAACCAATTTCATCATTTCTATTCATTTTATTTTAAAGGATTATTCACTGTCTATAACGTGAATATAACTCCATTAATAAGTTACAACAATTTACTTATCAAAATAAGTCGTTTGCGGAATTATAAAACAACATTTATAAATTCCTTTATTAACCTATCCAATTTCATATCTCAATTATATACTAAAAGTTCATATTATAAGTTAAACACTTATAATTTATTTGTTTGCAAAAACGTTCTTTTAAACTTCATAATTATAAATCTTATAACTTATAAGATTCATTTATTTACCCAAATCTATTCCTTTAATAACTTCACAAATTTTATAAACCTACTGCTTATAAAATTCCATTTATAACTTCACCGTTTATAATTCTATAAATTTCATTCATTTACGAAATTCATTCACAATTCATTCTAACACTTATAAAAACTCGTTTTATAATCCCAGCATTTTTAATTTACAAATATCCATCTTATAATTCTTTTATATAAATCAATTTATATTATTCTTTAAAACGTATTTAAACTCCTTTATAATTTCACCATTTTCTTTGATTTATAAAATAATCAATTTTTATAAATCCTATATTTAAACTTTTATAATGAATTCAAGAAAAACCCGATTTAAACTGTTTTATAAAATCATTAACCCATATTTTCAAAAATCAAGTTTTAACTATATTTCTCAAAAATCATAATTTTATAACTTTTAAAAGTATAACGTTTATTTATTTAAAATAAATCAATTTCCAAAAATATTTTATAACGTATACTTTCAAAAATCACTTTCAAAATCCTTTTAAAATTCCAAAATTTGGCCCAATGATGCTACATACCAAATAGTCAATCACGACAACAACGACATCATATATCGATATGATAATCCATAAAATATCAAAATATCTGAAATCAAATAAATACTATTGAGGAATCCAGTTGGATCCGTCCAACCTGTTTTCCTGCATCCGAAGATGTTAGCACAATACCAATTCTGTTCCAGTACGAAATTATCGCGGTATATGGGATTTAAAATATTATCCGCTTAATAGACGGCGCAATAGGGTCTCATCCGCTATATATAATGCGGGAAATCAACAACTGCAATATATACATATGCCAATATATATATTGCTATTATATATAATACCAATTTCACTGTTTATGAAATATTCGCGGTATATGTTTTTAATAAATATCCTCCGCTTACTAACGGCGCATAATGTCTATTTTAACAATCAATAGATAACAATCATCATTCAAACATACATTCAAGAATTTTAAATCTAACTATTTAAAATTAAAATCGAAACCGATTCGATTGAGTGCGAAGTTCTCACCTTGATTTCAATTTCGTTTTAGCGATTTATTTCGAATAAGTTTAATTTTACCCGAAATTCTCACTAACTCCAAACGACTCCAATCCAATTCCATAGCGTAGTGCTCGTCCATACGATTCCAACACAACTGGTTTTGCGCGTTTTCGACCTCGTATGAAAAAGATATGATTTTTACAAGTTTACACGATTTTATATAACATTTACAACAATTTATTTTAATTTTAAACCTATCTGCAAATCTCAGCCATGCATTCCAAGGCCAAGCAAATCTGGCCGCTCCCATCATCTTCTCGTTTGCGTTCATCCCCCAGGAACACACATGCACGGCCGAACCCACTCTTCAATTTTAGGTTTAAATATTGTGACCATCACGATCAACTTCAGGCCGATCAACGACTTTCATTTGGAAGCTCTACTCCTTCTCTACTCACGCCTGGAACCAAGGCAAGCTCGGTCATCTATCTATATGGGAATTCGTGCGCGTTCGTGCCCTCTTCCAGCTCGATTCGCTGTCGATCCGAGCGACGAATCACGATCACAGCCGTTGGATAACAAGATCTCATCGTCCTCTCCAATATTGTAGTTGGAAGAATTTGCTAAAAGCTGATGGATTGATCAAGAATTGAAGAAGAAATTGGCACGCTTTCGGCCATTGGTTTTGTTACTGGCGGTTACACTAGAAAATTAGGGTTTTGTTATATTTTTGTGAATAAAGGGTCCTTATATAGAGAATCGAACGAAAACACTATTCATTTCTGAGTTTCCGAACTCCGAGTTACGCGCGGTAACCGACGTTTCTAGGGTTTATCCCGCATTCCGGACACAATGGAATGTGTTTCAGGAGCTGATTCGGTCATCTGTGCGAGTTATGGCAATAAACGTTCAATTTAAAATTAAATTGATTAAACGATTTTCTAGGCGTTTTAGCTTGCACCGGACAAACGGTAAGTCCGATTGACACGGAATTTGAAATCATACAATAATATCACATTACGGATCCGATGAAACTGGTTTCGTCGAAATTCGAGACTTTTTGAAAAATGACTATTTTAACTCGCCAAATTAATATTAAAACAATTTCGATGCGTTTCGAGCTGCCACGATGAAACGAAAACTCCGATTGCTACAAAAATTGAAATCCGATAATAACAAACTATTACGAATCCAATGGAACTAGTTTCGTCCAATTTTGAGACTGTTCGAAACTTGGCTAATTTCACTAGTCGATTAAATATTAAAATATTCAGTTTTCACAAATAAACTTTAAATTTGATTTTAAAAGTTCTAGGACATCATTCTAACTTCAATATGATAAAATAAAATTTTACAAATTATTTCCAATCATATTTAACCCTATTCTCAATTATTTCTGTATTTTCACCTATTAAATTATCGATTTAATTATTCAATTAAATCCAATTATTCAAAATAAAATTTATTCGACTTATAATTTAACTTATTAATATTTAAAATTAATTAAATGTTCAAATTTTAATTAATAAAAATTCTGGGTAGTTACAAATTGATTTTCCATTCAACTTATTTACTTCCAATTGATTTTCATGCACTTATCAACACTATTGAATTCACCTTCCATTAATTACACTCTTTTATAGTTATATTCATATTATTTTTCTTCTTCCATCATTTCATTTCAGTAATTCATATAACTAATTGCACTTAAGTAATTTAATTCCATACCATATTCCATATATTTTAAATTGATTTACACTCACTAATTGATTCATTTCATTAATTATACAATGAATTTATATTCAATTCATTCCCTTTTAATTGATTTACGTTCAACTAATTTGGTTTCAATACATTTTTATTTCATTCACATTTGATTTATTACAATTCAATGCATTTACATTCAATCGATTTACTTTCATTTATTTACTTTTGTTTCATCCACATTTAGTTGGTAATGATTTCTTTCAATTTATTAATATTCTTTACAAATTCATTATATTCAATTTTTTTATTCAATTCAATTTGTGAAATTCCAATTGTTTCACTTTTTTATTTTTTTATTTAACCTGTTTAATATAAATTCATTAGTGAATCATTTATAAAATTATTCCTCTTAACCATGCTTAAGTTGATTTTTTTATTTCTACTTCGTATATCCTCCTTTTAATTATGCTAACATCATTATAAATTAGCTAAGTTTATTATAAATATTTTATATAACACAAATCACTTTTATTATTACTTCATATCTTAATTTACTATTAATTCATCGATTCACTTCATTTATTCAATTTCGTATTAACTTACTAAAGTAAATTTTTTACTTTATAACTAAATTCATATTAATAATTTTTTTCCATGGTTTATTTCATTCAATTTTGTTAAGTTGCTTCTGTTCTTTAATTTGTTTCATTAACTTATTTCATATGCAATTAGCTTACATGCAATTTAATAAGCTCTTTCATTTGTATTTAACTTATTTTCATCAAATTTTAAACTAACTCCAATTAGTCACTTTAATTTTTTTACACACGTTTATTTTTATTCAATTTCTCTTTTTTCTTCACACTTAAATTAAATTTCATTTAGAAATTAAAGTTCATTTTCACTTGAATAATTCATTTTTATAGCTTAAATGAAATTAGTTTACATTACTAATTTATCTAGTTTCAATTAACATCTAATTCAATTTTATTTAATATTAAGTTAAACTTCATTTTATTTTAATCCACTTCTCATTTTATTTAACTCTATTCAAGTAAATTTTTTCTTATCATTCACACTCAATAAATTTAAACTTGTTTTTAGCTTATTAATTCTCAAATCTATAAGTTATAAAAATAGCTTCTAAAAATTTCTTTTCGTTATTTTATCTACTTTATTTCAAATAATTTATTTTTTATTAAACGTTCAAGAGTTAAATCATTTTATTTACTTCATTTCACTAACTCAATTTATTTAACATTTCTTAAGTTAATTAATTTATTTCTTTTCTCGAATTCAAATTTCTTTTATCTGCTTAATTAAATGTTTAACCATTTTAAAATTTATTTTTACTTTCCCGTTCAAATCTACAAGTTGTAACTTTTTCTATTCAAATTTATAAGTTTCAAACTTATTTCTTATATATTATTTTCAATTTTAAGTTCAAAACTAATTTCATATACTAATTAATCATAATTAGAATATATTTTTTCACAATTCAAACTTGTTTTCATCGAAAATAAATTTCCTTTGATAGCAATTCTCACTCAAAAACTCGAAAATAAACACCGGTAACGCTGCAGTCTTCCTAGAATTATTTCCCAGTGACCAAGCGAATTTAATGCTTTTATTTCTTTTAAAAATATTTTCAAAATATTTTTCTGGTTAAACCTCTTTCAAATAATATTAATATTAATTTCAATGTCTTCAAAAACAATTTTGAAAGCAAAAGGATTTTAAATTCTAAAATTCTCAATTTTTAAAATCATTTCTACTATAAATATACTCATACAAATTTCCTTACCTTATTACCAAAATATTCCATTAATTTACAACTTTGTCATCTTAACCGCTTCTTATTTTATTTGATTTCAATCCAATTTATTATCAAATGTTTCATAAAATAAAATCCATTAAATATTTTTTTTTATTTTAATTCAACCAATAATTGATGATAACTAAATATTATCATCTCCTAACGACTAACATTCATTAATGATCACTTTACATATAAAATATAATGTAGGTAAAATTATCTCATTTACCCGATTTAAAAGCATTATTATGTCACATGCCTCGTTTAGAAATCCCTATCGACAACACGACGTCCCACACATCGGCCAAAATTCATAAACAACTCAACGGATAAGTAAACATAATGTAAAACATTTTATAACACTAATAAATACACTCTCTCATATATATACACTCAAGAAGACTCATTCTAGGGTATTACTACCCTATCTTCAATGAATCAAACCCCACAAAGCCAAGGTTATCGCTAAACCTAGCTTTGATACCAACTATGATGACCTACATTTTGGAAGGTTTAAATCGAAAAATAATCCACACATGTCCGACTTAAACAATCTGAATCGTAGATAATTAATGGGGTTAAATAAGAAAAATAAGAAATTATGAAGAAAACAAACACAGAATCTCACAGTGAAAACGATAAAATATAATAATCAAATAACAGTTCATGAAGCTGTTTATATCATACATTTGATTTTAATCTATTCACATTTATCAGAGTTATATATACATCAGGGATAAATAATCAATATAGTAGAATAGCATGATGCAGGGAATAATAATAATATTAATATACCAAAATCCTCCTCTTCGTCCTTTACAGAATAATCTTCAATATGCTGAAAAACTCAGGACTGACTCGAACGTAATGAAAAGACAAAACACTAGAGTCAGGACTAAAATACTCTTATTTAAGTCAAATCAATATCATGAAATATGAGTGCAATAACTTAAGAGACGTTACGTGATTTTCCATCTCCTGAGGATTCGATAAACTATTTATATATAATAGTATACATTATAAAAGATAATGTCTATCGATAAAATAAACATCATAATAGCGTTAAGGCTTTACATTATCCTCCTTAACATATTTTTATAGGTTTGAAACCAAGGCCGTAATGGGCTCGTATAGGAATAAATATGACAGGACACGTGAGGCAATGCCCAAGATAGGATTCTACCATTTTACCCTTTCTAACTGGTCATAACTCATTCGTGACCGACCGTGAAAATCAATCCAACCGACAAAAGGTACACCCATCAAATACGCAATCACAATAGTAATACGAGGGATCGACATCGCTAGAGATAGGTAACCTCAATGGCCAGAAATAGGCTCCTATTTTAGTCATTTTAATTTTGACACGAGTGTCAAGGCTATCCATCATCATTCTCTTACTTCATTCCAGTAAACGTCGCCAATTCAACCACTACAATCTGGATATCATCCACCGCATGCATAGTTGCTAAAGTGGTTCCAATATTTACAAAGAGTATGTCAAATTTAAACCATTTCAATTTATATCAATTTTGAGTACGATTTTCAAAATATCGATTCAAATACTTAAATCAAATTTCCCCCATTATCCAATTTAAAATCCTGATCTTAAGTTATAATAAAATTCCATGCTCGATTTTGAAATATTATTTATATCACCTTTTACTTAGAAATATTCAAAGTTCGAATAAAAGGTCTAATCTTTAAAATAAACAATTTTCTGAAATTCATATCATATTTCGATTATAATATAAAATCTCAACTTCAATTATTTAAACAATTTGGTTTAAAATTTAAATTTCAACATTTCGAGTTATAATTCAAAAATAATTCAATTTCCATAAATTTTATTTTTATATCAAATCATTTAAATAATTTCAAATCAAAATTTCAAAATCATTTAATTTAACTAACCTGATGTCCGTATACGATTCTTTATCCTATGGCCAAGTGAATTAATTATTTCTATTTAATTCCATGGATGTATATATATCATTTCAATCCAAAATAAATGTCATAGGTATATATCATTTCAACCTATTTCTTAATTTATTCGAAATAACTCAATTTACAGTTTCATATACTGTAAATAACATACAGGATGATAACAGGGTATATTATATATAAATAAACATCCAAAATGTCAACCAAATTTCATCAATCACTATTCATCATCCTAATAGTCAATAATCACAACAATCAACCAATTATCGATAAATTAGGGAGTCTGCTAGCGGTTAAATTATAATTCAATTTTAACTATCAATTTGAATTCTATAAACAAATTTAGATGTCAATGAAATGCCAATTTAAATTTATCCAACAAACATCAGTAAATTTAAATTACTTTAAGATATAAATTTTACTAACACAAAATATAATATTCAAAATTGAGCGTATAAAACACTCACCTTTTATCTGAAACCAGAAATATTTCCCTTTCAAACAAATTCCAGATCGACTCCACACTGTAGAAGACGTCGATGTGGTTCCATAGCAATCTTTCTTGCTCGAATCAGACCTCGTATGGAAGATTTACGATTTTATTAGTATTCAATTATAATTATAACACTTTAATTAACAAAATTACAAATAAAATAAATTAATGAGAAAAAAATGTTGTCTGACTCTCGTTCATCTTCATGAACCTTGGCACGAAGCCATACCCAAACGCACCAACAACAAAAAAACCCACATGCCCATGAACAGCCACACGTGCCACCCAGCACCTCTTCCCCCACCGCCGCCAGCCGTAATTGCCTCAACCTAGGCCACACCATCAACGTTTGTATGCGAGCGCCTAAAACCCTAATCAGATTGAACTAAGATTCCCTAACATGGAAACCCCAAAGCTGGTCGCCGCCGACCATCGACGCATCGCCGCACTGTCTCACATGGTCACGCACGCTCTTCGCCTTTGCCACCTCCTCGAGTTCACGTGTGCGTCGATTGCCCTCCAGGTTACAACGATTCAAAGTCGATACGTCATGACTTGCGATTCCCTTTTGATTTTCGGTCGGCGCTGTTGTTTTATTTATTTAATTTTTTTATTTGATGCCTTTGATTTAGTTTTAAACGAGATTTTTTTGTCTTTGTTCACTCAATTGGAAGAAAAGGAGAAGGAAGGCGTCGGGTACGGGAATAAAAATAGGCGGCTTGTGTGAGATATTTGTAAGGAAAGAATATAATATTATTAATTAGAAAATATATCATCCTTAAACGTTCGAAATTCTCGAGCTCCAAATAAAGTGTGTTGCCTAGCATTCCTAATGTTTTACCTCCATTCTAAACACAATGGAACTAGTTTTAGAAGCCAATTCGATCATATGAAGAAGATGCTTTTCCAAGTCAAATTACTTTATTGGATTCCAAAATTAAGTTCTACGCGTTTCAAGCTCGTACAGCCAAACCACAAATCCGGTCGCTACGAAACTTGAAGTCCTACAATAATTCACTATTACAAATCTGATGAAATAAGTTTCGTTGAAATTCGAGATAGTGGTCAAAATGACTATTTTTAAATGTTAATTAAAATACAAAATTTTCAATCTTCAAGTATTTACTTCTAAATTCAATTTTTACTGTTAACGATCTCCATTCATTTTAAAAAAAATCAAATCAATTTTTAATACCATTCACATTCATATCAAATTCAGAATTCAATTATTCAAATTTCCAATGTTGTATTTAAATAATTTAATTATCTAATAAAATACAATAATAGGTCATTAAATTTTATCTCTAACCATTTTTATTCAATAATTATATCAAATTCTATAATTTAGAATAGTTAAAAAAAATACGGGTCATCAAAAATTAGGATGGTTTGGCGATGTCTATAAGAAGTATGAACGCAGCCATGACTCCCGTGAGTTAGCTTGATGTGACTAAAACAGGAGCCATGCCGTGCTAAGTGAGGTCGCAGCTCTGATTGAGCATGCTTCTTCGATACCATTCTATTACTTTGTGATTTGATTGGGTGTGCCTTTGATTATGGGAGTGTGTCTCGAGGTGGTTGGTAGTAGCTGCTATGCGTTACCACCAGTCCGGATCCACAAAACGGTAGTATCTTATCCTAGGCATTGTCTCGTGTGCCCTGTCACATGCCTTATCGCACCTTCTACGAGTTTGATTTGTACCTTACCTATGGAGTGCTCTCCAATAGCCCTCCAGTTTACGGAGGAATTATGGTACTGTATGGACTGCCGGAACATATAAAAATGTGTTAAGTGGGATACTGGTAATGCCGTAATGCTATTTTAATATTTTACTTTACTGTAGACATTTTCTATGAAGCGTATTGTACTATGTATGTATATAGTTTAACAGATTTAGGGGATGAAAATTCTAAACATCCTTTAAGTTATTTTGTATTTCACTTGATATTTCACTTGAGTTGATTTATTGGTATAAGAATGTTAATCCTAACTCGAGTGTTTTGTGTTTTGCTTTATGCTCGGGTTAGACTGATAGTCACAACATTCGAGACTCACCTTTGGAGCTTGGAGCTTTGCTTAAAGATCTGTATTTTATCTATTCAACTTTCGGTTATTACCAATTGTTTATGTTCAGACTTGACATTTGATCTTGTATTTAAACTTCTATGTATTCAGAATTTCTATTGTACTTATTTCAGACTTTGATGTTTATATAGTAGCTTCATAAACTACTATTTGTCTATTTCCACTGCTTATTGTTGTATAACTCTGTGTTTGTGATTCTACGATTGGTTTTATTTATTGTATATGCTAAGTTTGTCAAATATAAATTAACAATCTTTTATTTTAAGAAATTCAAGCCTGACATGTATGGATGATTGTCAATTTGAATGGTTTGAAATGGCGGGTCATTGCAGTTAATCCTTAAGGGATATTTTTGAACAGCAAGAGAAGTCGACCTTGTGGGTCTGGAGATCGAGGGAGTAGCGGACGCACTGGCAAATCAATACTTGAAATCTTGTCTCCCATGATGAATTCTAACTATTCACACTAAGCTTGACTGTCCTTCAATTTCAATTCTAAATCACTGATCTTTTGGATAAGCTCTGACATCTTATGATCGAAATCGGTTGAAGGATTAAACTTTACTTATCACTTCAGCGATGAAATCGTTTCATCTTTGTTTTAATATCAGCCTCGAGATTGGCAATTCGATTCTTTAGATTACTAGCAATGGTATTCTGAAGAAAATATCTTTTGTGCCATTTCAAGGCTTCGACGTTGCCACCAAAGCATTCTAGTAAGATATCATCACTAAGTTCACTCCTTCCACGTGATTTTAACATTTTCTCTGTGAGAGTAGAAATGCGTGATGATAAGTCAAGGGGGAGAGAAACTATAGATAATCATAGCTTCTATTTAAGTAGAAAGAAACAAAATAAAGTTAAAATCAAGATAAAAAATCTATTTGTTATTATAATAACATATTACAACACAAATAAAAAAGAAACTGAAAGATATAATAAACAATCGGTTTACATCTAAAGCTGAGAAACAACTTTTCTAACTTTATCTAATGAGTTAGCGGAAAGGGTAACTATTAAATCAAAAGGAATATTAACTCCTTCAGGAGTGATAACTAGTGGAAATTTGCTATAGTCCACTTCTCGGCTGAAGGACTATCGCGACCACAAATTAAGTTAGAGCGAAATGTTTCGGTCTCCTTAAGAAGCTTTTCTTTCTCTTCGCCAAGGAAGTCAAAGTAGAGACGAGGATATTCCAAGTAGAGTTTTTGTAAATCTCTAAGAAAACAATATCTTGCTAATTTTGAAGACTTTAAAATTGATGCCTTTTCAAGATAAAATCTTCTCAGTCTAACATATTGGCTTAAATGGTCTTTAGAAACAAGTCGGCCTAATGAAAATCACTATGTGATAATGTAATAAAACGAAACTAAGCATAAAGAGCGAAACTAAAACAAATATTTATAAATCAATACACTATTACATATTTTCAGCTACTCATCTGGTTCATACAAAACAAACTTAGAAAACAACTCATATACAAATTTGTTCTTATAATACTTAAAATTTTCAGGGGGGAAATCCTTGGGAATAGGTTTGACCATTGGTAAGTTCCAACAAACTCCAAGATGCGGGTCAGGATCGAATCCATCCAAGTATCCCTTATGAAAACGTCTAAAGAGACCCCCACTAAATTTGCCTAAGTATGAAAAATCAATAATTGAATGTCTGCAGTAAGCCTTATATAAAAAGTAGATTAGAATGTCTCTTTCTTCAATCAACTTCCAAAATAGGGTGATTAACTCGCGGTTCTCTTTTAAGAGAGCGTCATAGCGAAGGCGCGCTCTCTTTAGAAGAGGGGCAGCTTTTTGGTGCTTAAAAGATGCCAGCATCGATGCACTTCTATCAAGTCTATGAAATTTTTTTGAAAGTACATTATGCTCTTTTTTTTGCTTGTCTAGCTCTCTATATAACCTGTTTATTTTTACATTTTTCTCTCAGATTTGGTTTAATAGAGAAGGACAGATTTCTTCCTTATCTAAAATGAACGATTTGTACTGTTATTATCATTAAAGTGAAAGAAATTTAAACAAAGAATCTCATACCTGTGATATCAGGACAGAAGTCTAGGAAGTTCGCTCTTTCCTTTTAGGCACTTCATTGTTAATAAGAGCAGGCTCTTATTCTTGAGGAGTGGAAGGCCCGGTGGATTTAAATGGAACATCTTTTTAGGGAGATGGCTCTTTTTTAGGAGCTTTAACATTATCATCGCCATCCTTCTCAGAAGTTCCATAATGACCCTGGATTTTGGCCCTATTTATTTTAATAAATATTTAATCTAATTAAATGAAAAGTAAACTTATCATTTTAAAATGAATATGATATTTTTCAAATATTTACCATTTTTTTATATAAATTTTTATTTTAAAAGGAAATTTGATACTGGAAATTTAGAATAATATGTCTCAATAATATTTATAATAAAAAATTTCTTATATAATTGAATTAAAATACTTTGTCTTGTTGAAATGTGATAAATAAATATATAGATGTGGATGATAATGTTTGAAATAAAATCAAATTCTATCAACATAAATATAAGTCAAACACATGAATATAACTTAATTATTGATAGTTAAAATACAAATGGAAATAGATATAAAAATAAGTATAAATGTAAGTAAATCATATTTTACATAATTTAAATATTTATAGTTAAAATACAAATACAAATACAAATAAATATAAGTATATGTAAACCAGATGAACATTAATAGTCAAAATATAAAATACAAAAATAAATGAAAATAAGAATTAGGTGGAACACAAGTATAGGATAAAATAAGAACAAGGCATGACATGAAACCAGACACAAATAAGTGAATGAAGTTCAATCTAGAAAATAATAAAACCAAACATTTATATGCGACATATGTTTATTCACCTGACCAAAATAAAAATAAACCTCACACGAACATATTCATATGAACTATTCAAGCAAGCAATTAATATAACATTTTTTATACACAATACCTTCACATGTAAATCCAAACACAAAGTATAGAATGAAATAAAAACAAGTATAACATAATATCAGACAAATATGTATATTGAAGATTCAACTAGAAGATAACAAAACAAAGCTTCATATACAAGCCAAACATCTACCTGCAAAGAGTACATTTATATACAAAATCTTTATACACAGCAAAACAAATGATAATTATGTAAACAAATTAAGCAACAAAACATTTAATTACCATCTTCTCAGCCCAAAGTTTGTCATTTCAAAATATTTAGCAAATCCTTACTTTGTAGTAATAATAAAAATCTGTTCATATAAAAACAAAGCCAAGAAAACAATAGTATCGGTTACTACCTTCCCTTATACATCTCTTATCTTATATATATGTGTGTGTTCATCTTTTTTGTTTAGTTCGTTCAAAAATCACATAAGTAAACCTGAGAAAACTAAAACATGAAAGAAAAAGGTAACTCAATTTTTATTCAAACTAAAAACAGTCAGGATTCAAGACAGTTTCATGCTTCAAGTTTGCAAGAAAAAAATAAGAAATGAGAAGTGTTCTTTGTTCAGAAACTTTGCTGGTGAGTAAACATGATTTTTAAAAGCTTTAAGTTTATTTAAATAATTCAAGATTTATTGATAATTTGGGTTATACGTGCTTCAGTTTGAACATATTTTTGTGATGCTCTATACTCCTCTGATGATTTATATAAGATGTACATTTTCTTCCAAATTCAATATATTCTCATCAAATCATTATTAAGCTCAAAGTTTTCTACTGAAACAAGATGGTAAACCCAAATAAATATTTTTAAAATATGTTTAAACCACCTTTGAAAAGAATAACAACTATAATACTGTTCTACAGGAAATCAAACAATAAATTGATAAATTCAATTATTTTAAAAATCTAATTCAAGTTTGTAACTTGAATGCTTAGTGAAATTTATGATTTTTAAAACGAAAATGAAGAATTTTAGATTGGTATTTAAGGTGCAGTTTGCATATAAACAAAAATTACATTTTTGCAAATTTTTGGTTATCGGTTTAATTTAAATTGTTGAAATTTGTTTTGGAGCTAGTGTGAACATACATGGTGTTGGGAAAAATGTTGAATAATTTTTCAAATTCAAGAATTGATCGAACGAATTCAAATTAGGGCTTGTGTTCAAGTTTTTGCACTTGTCTATATCATGGCGTGTTCGACCTCTAGGAGCGATCAAGTTGCACGAATCTTGGGTGGATAGTTGCTTGTCGCGTTGCCGTAGTATGGCCGAAGTTCTAGCGCTTCCGGTGGCTTAGGCGGCGGTGGCGGCGAGACGATTTAGTGGATAGACGAGTTTACAATTTTTCGACTGTAGGCCTAATTTTCGATTCGAATTTCTGTGTAGTAATTCGAGTTTGTTTTTCGTGTTTTCGTAAGTTTTGTGATTTGTCAGAATGTTTGATGTTCGTCGGAGTCAAGTCGTTCCGTCGTACATCTGTACGGCAGTGGCAACGTGTATCTGCGTCGTTGATGTCTGTCGTTACTTGAGTCGTGCTCGAGTTTTGGGGTTGGATGCTTCGGGTTGAGGTCGAGTTCGAGCGTGAGTATGAAACCTGCTGCTTTGTTTTCGTTTACTTAAGTTTTCAAATCTTAACTTACTGGAAAACAAAAAAAAAGTAGAAGAAGAAGAAGGTTGGGAAAGAACAGGTGAACGTCTCGGGTGATTTGAGTGGGTAACCCGTCACCAGAAGTGATACTCGAGATAAGGCATGAGATTCTCGGGTGCTTCTTTTTTTTCAAACTGCTGTATATATAAAACAAGTGAAGCAGTTTGTTTGTCGAACAAGTCTTAGATATTGTAATAAAATGATTAACAATTTGAGTTAAGTCCTTAATACAAGTTTTAATTATTTAGTTAATTCTTTAAAATGTTTAAACTCTTGATTAAGATTTTAGTTAAATAGTTAATTTAGTTAAGTATAAAGATAATTAACAATTGAGTTTGTAGTTATTAATATAATTGATTTTCAAAATTTAAAGAGGACTTTTAAATGTTAACTAAGTTGAGTAATTAAAATTAAATTAAGAATAACTAATTAATAATTGTAATTAAAGATTGATAAATTAATGATTAAGGATAAGTAAATTGTAAATAACTACTTAAGTTAATTAATGACTGATTAATAGTTAATTAATACGGTATGTTAATTAATAATTAATAAATGATTAATTAAATAATTAATAGATAATAAATGGGAAATTAAGTTTGATTAATAATTAAGATTATTAATTAAGGATTAGGGTAATCAATTAAGAAATTAAGGTTAAATAACTTGATTAAAAAGTAATTAAGTAAATAGTGTGAAATAAAATATTTAATTAATTAAGTAATTAAGACTCAATAATAGATTAAAAATGATTAATTGAATTAAATAATTTGAAAAGAAATAAGTAATTAACTGTTAATTAAATGATTAATTAAACAGGGTTAAGTGATTAATTCTCTAGTAATTGATTTTAAATTGAATTAATTACAGAAAGAATTTAAGATGATTGCTCATGGATTTTTGTGTAAATAGAATATCTGATTGTGAAATTTATTTGGTGATATTCCGTGATGTTCTATGATATGCTCTGATATATCTATAATGATTGTATGTATTTTATCTATGATAAATGTTATTTGAATTCAAGAATTGAAATAAACTGTTTAAGTTAATTAGACAACTTGGCCTTTAAAATGGCATTTGGATGAGACCGGGATCGGGTGTCATTTATGACTATCCGAAAACCACATCGATCCAAATTAAACGTTAGGCCATGAATTCTCAAGTGAAGAACGAGATGGTGTCTTCAGAATGCAAAGGTTATCGTCGTTGACTCTGAGGGTGATTCCAAAATAAGTATAACAAGATAATGCCTTTGGATTCGTTCGAACCCGGAACGAACTTGTATGGATTGAATGCTTTCAGAACATCGTCAGGCGGACGATGAGCATTCTAAGAGATATGTTTTGTAAAGGTAATCGCAGCCTCAAGCCTCATCAACCGAGAATGGCTAAAACAGGGGAGGTGCGGCAAGGTTAGGTGGGTCATGCCCAAGCAGGACGAGATATACCCCTGTCTAGATGTCCCTTTTTATTTCGGCTGTGTGGGCGGTTGCTAGCTACAACCACGGGGTTATCTTGTTCGGGACTATTCAGTAAGGAATGGTTCCAGCCTTGTGTTGCAGGGAGTTAGGGTGGCTCCTCGGTACGGTGATTTAGGCCACGTAGTACAACGGGCGGTACCCCAGTAGCCCTGCCATTGTATGGAATCCAATCTCCAATAAGCGTCGTACGTTTTGATTGTGCCCAACTATGTTGAAATGTGAGATGTAAGCATTTCAGCTATTTCTGTATTTTACTTGAAAATCCTAGACACTATTATAATATCACTGGATTTCCTATGAAATGTTTTGGTTAGCGTAAGGTAAAAACTTACCCGTATTTATTTGTGGGATGTCTTACGTGATACCTTTATTTTCAAACGTTTTTCAAAGTTAAACAACTTTAAATCGTTTACTCGTACCAGACCCATGTCTGACCCAGAGTTTATATTTTGTTTTCATAAACTCTTGAGTACTCAAATTTTTATGAGTAGCCAAGTGATAGGTTTTGCATTTGATTTCTGGAGGAGCTTGGAGCAGGAGTTTCCAGACACACACACACATACACACACACACACACACACACACATATATATATATATAGTTCCGCTGTGTTAGTTAGAGTATTCTGTATTTTGAGATGTATGTATTGACAGATGTATATATGACTTTCATGTTTATGATATTGTGTAACTCTGATATATGTAGAACTATGTAATATTTATGTGATGTATTATATTTTATTCTGTTCCGCTGTGAGATTATGATGTTGTTGTTCTTTTTTTTCTATTCTTTTCTATTTCTATTCCTTTCTTTCTTAATGATCATACGTCTTTTTGGGGATAGAAGGGTGGGTCGTCACAGTTGGTATCGGAGCGCTAGGTTAAGCGAATACCTAGGCTCTTGAGTGATTTCTTTCTTGAAAGAGCATATTTGTAATTTTAAATATATATATATATATATATATATATTTCTACCTATTTGTTGGGTTACCTGTTTGGGTTTTCCAATATAAGTTGTAAAGGTAGATAGGGTAGTGGTGTGTATAACACGACTACCAATGGTTGGAGTTGAATGTTTGAAGTTTGAAGTGTATCTGTCGAGACTATAGGCCTATTATTGCCTCGAGTGAGCTTTGGGTGGTGTAAAGATTTCATCTGCCTTTGAAGGAAACCTGTTAAGGTTCGGAGTTCATCTTTGAAGTGTAAGTTTGGATGAGCTAGAGTTTGTACCTGTTGGTTGGATAGAAGCAAGTTATGATATTTTGATACCTCAGGATGTGGTAGCTGTGTGATGAGACACAGTGATTATGGATATCTCCGAAGATGTTTCTTTGGAACAAGTTAAAGAAGTGTGTCTGCTTTGGTGTTGTGGCTGAGTTCAATAGGGTGTTTTCGTTTGGTTCGAGGGCCGAGTTTCTCGAAGAGCTTTGGATAGGAAGTCTTTGGATATCTGAGTCAGCATTATAGCATGAAGTGTTCTGTGTGCCGTCGAGGAGATTTTCCGGTTAGCAGTTTTTCTTGAGGTAATTTCAGGAGTAGCAGAGTGGATCCATTTCTTCGACGGATTGGCTTGATAAGTGTAAGGCAGTTCTGAGTTGTGCTGAGAGAACAGTTTCTTTGGAGACTGATTTGGGTTGAATTGTCAGAGTGTCGTGTGTTAATTCTGGAATTCACTTGAGTAGTCTTTTACATGGAGTTGAGACTCCTCAAGAGAAGGCTGAAGATATCGATGTGGTCCAAGGTTTCCCTGATGTATTCGAGGAAGTCAAGTGTCTGCATTCACATCGAGAGATAGAGTTTCGTATTGATTTGATTACAGGAGTAGTGCCGGTGATTCAGCCTAGTAGGAAGATGGCTCCTAAAGAGAGGGGAGAGTTAGTTAAGCAGACTCAGGATCTTTTAGAGAAGGGGTTAAGTAGGCTTGGTTTTTCTTGTTGGGGTTCTACGGCAGGGTTGTCACTAAATTGGATGGATCGCTAGGGTTTTGTGCTGAATAAGTTTGTTCTGGTATTCATCGATGATATCCTGGTCTATTCTAAGTCTGAAGAAGAGCACAAGCAACATTTGAGGATAGTGTTGGAGACATTGAGGAAGCATGTTTTGAAGGCGAAGTTTTCCAAGTGCCATTTTTGAAAATCGGAAGTCAAATTTTAAGGCACATTGTTTCTGGTTAGGGTATCTGACGCAGCGGATTAATCAAACAAAACTTCAATCGATGAAATGTAGCAATCGGTGAGTTGAAGATACCAAAATGCCCAAGTTCGTTGATCCAAAGATACCGAACTCTAGCTATCTCAAACACGTTGATAGCGCACTATACCGTGTTTAAAGATCTACGATTCTTCGCACGTTGATCTAGCGCACTAGATTCCGTGAATCGGCTTCTACGATCGTTGAATCGAGCGCACTCGATTAACCGAAAGAGGAGATAGGAGATTACACTCAACTACCAATTGGTATGAAAGCACAAAGCTAACAAAAGAGAATTTTATTCAAAAATCAACTACTAAAAATGTACAACACACGCGTATTTATAGGCGTTACAACCCATAGGTCGGCACCGACTCAACGCAAGAGATTCAAACACGACCGACTCATCATAAGTCGTTGCCGACTTAACTACACTACACGGTTTACACGACTCAAACATAGTAACCACCTGACCGACTCAAAAGTATACGACTCAACAGGCCCAGCCTTATGACCACACCTCCGACTCAAGAAAACAAATAACGACTCAACTTGCCAAGCGACTCACGACTCAACTTCATACCGACTTAACAAAATACGACTCAACTTACAATGCGACTCATGACTCAACCGACTCATCAACTGACCGACTCAACACTCATACGACTCAGCTTCCCAGTTCCTTGCGGCCTGTCTCTTCGAACGATTCAGTTAGGTCGTCCCCTTTGTTTTAATAAGTCACAAACGACTTGGAGTCTTCGCCTTAGGTCGTGAACTGTGTCCCGTAAGTCGGTAACGACTTAAAATCTCCGAGCTACCCAACTCCAAAGCTTCCTCCTCACGACCTAGAATCATTTTAACACGTGACCGACTTAACTCTTGAAGAATTGTAGATCGTGCTGCATCATCCTCCCCTGGTTGAGAAAAATTCGTCCTCGAATTTGTAAATTCTTCCCTCTCAGATTGTCCATCTCCATAATATGGCACAAGATGCTTAACATTGAATACGTCAGAAGTGTAGACATCCTCTGGTAGCTTCAACTTATAAGCATTCTCATTGATCCGTTTCACAACTTCTACAGGTCCAATTTTTCTGGCTTTCAACTTATTATATGCGCCCACTGGAAAACGATCTTTGGTCAATACAGCATAAACCAAATCACCTTCGTTAAATTCAACATTTCGTCGCTTTAAATCTGCAAACTTCTTATACTTCTCATTCGATTTCTCCAATCGTTCCTGAACGATTTTATGACATTCAGTCAGCTCATCAACAAAATCAACAGCTCGTTTAATTGTTCCTTTCGCCTGTGGTACTACTGCCAAATCCAACGGTCCCCTGGGTAAATTTGAATAAACAATCCGAAACGGACTGAATCCCGTGCTACGATTCACTGCATGATTATGTGCAAATTCAGCTTGGCATAACTTCATGTCCCAACTTCTCAAATTATCCTGTACAAGACATCGCAACAAATTTCCCAATGACCTGTTAACAACTTCTGTCTGTCCATCAGTTTGTGGATGATAAGCACTACTAAATTTCAGTTTCGTTCCCACCATCTTCCACAAACTCAACCAAAAATGACTCAGAAAACGAGTATCTCGATCAGAAACAATAGATTCTGGTAAACCATGCAATCGATATACCTTCTTAAAGAATAATTGTGCCACTCAAACTGCATCCGCTGTCTTCTTGCAGGCAATAAAATGTGCCATCTTCGAAAACCTGTCCACCACAACAAATATCGAATCATTTCCCCTTTGAGTTCTAGGCAAACCCAAAACGAAATCCATGCTAATATCAACCCATGGCTTAGATGGTACTGGTAATGGCATATACAACCCTGTATTCGTTGCTGTTCCTTTAGAAACCTGGCAAATATGACATCTCTCCACGAATCTTTCAACCTCTTTTCTCATCGACGGCCAAAAGTAAGACTGTGAAATCAATTGCAAAGTACGATCGCGGCCCACATGCCCTTCCTCGTGTGACTCTTTGATAATTTTCAACCTCAAGCTACAGTCTGGAATACATAACTGATTTCCCTTAAACAGGAAACCATCAACCAACATAAATTCATCTGTACTCCCATCCTTTACTTTCTCAATATATTTCACGAAGTAAGGATCTTCTTCAATCATCTCTGGCAGTAATTTAAACCCCATCACTTCAACCTTCATTGTCGTTAATAAATGACTCCTCCTACTCAAAGCATCAGCTACTCGATTTGTCACCCCTGATTTGTGCTTAACGACAAAAGTAAACTGCTGTAAATATGCAATCCATGATGCATGTCTCGCTGAAATCTTATCCTGCCCCTGTAAATGTTTCAATGCTTCATGATCTGTGTAACGACCCATAATATTTTAATAGTTTTGAATGGTTTTATTTTCATATTTAATTCAATTTTGAGAAAATTTTAAATAATTGAATTTTGAAATAAAAATTTTATATTTAGAATACGTATATGAAGATACAACAAATAGTGAATTTTCACTTAATTATATGGGAGTTTATTTTTTTATAATTCTATTTCAATCTATATCGGTTAAATATTGCTGATAAAAAAAAAATTATTTCTAAGCCTGAATATTTTTACATAAGAAAATTCTAAATCATAGATCCTTCATTTTTAATAATAATATTCGTTCCCCCTTATTGCTCTCCAAACTATGGTAACAAATTTGCTTTAATTTTTCTGCTGAATCAATGTATCAAACGTTGATATTTCATTTATTAGTCCACTATCTACGTTATTTATGGACACAAATGTATTTCAATATCTCTTCATATACCATTCCTAAATATCCTCCTCCAGATCCGTGACCATCTGATTTCTTTTGCGTTTCAAATTTTAAACGCGCATAAATCAATTGCCTTAATATTTGTCAGCTAAATAAATGGGTGACCGTTGCTAGTACATAAAAATTTGTTTTATTTCTGCCTGAATTCCGGGCTAATTTTTCACCGTTCCTTTCGTTTCACTTTAATTGCTTTAATAAGTATGTCAATGGACAGACGTTACCATTCTCATCATTACACTTTATTTCATATGGTACGTTTCTTTGTTTTTTTTTTCTCTCTGTTCATTTCTTTTATTTCCTCTGTCTGCTCCTTTATCCCTTCCTTCCATTTCAAAATTCAAACGTGCTGTCCATTCTTGGCATAAATTATTTTCAGCTAAATCATAGTCGTTGCTTTTATATTTTTCCAAATTTTAGGGTCACAATTATTAATTGCTGACCTTTCCTTTCCTTTCCTTCAGTCCACTGATTCCTTCCTTTAAACCATTCAATTTGCGCGTTGATTTTATACCAATAGTCGTTACTTTTATTTATTTCTATGAAATCATGCGTAACGTTCCTTTTCAATTTATTCTTCTGCCTCTCTTTATATTTTTCCATTTTGCTTTGGGAATACAAATTCGCACACTACTCTCCTTCTTTAATTGATCTGTAGCCGTTTCTTATTCATTCTTCCTTCAGTTTCAAATTTGAAAGTGCTACCCAAGGTAAACAATTAATTGCTAAATAATTCTCCCGAAATCAGGAGACTTCACAGTATCAATTACTTTTATTTACATGTCCATTCAAATTTTCTATCGGTTAAGACCAAATAGTAGCTCACCTTTTTATTCCCTGAATTCAGGGTTTGACTATTGATTGGTACCTATCTTTTTATATTTCCTTTAATTTATTGTTTCAATATTTTTTCCTAAATCTATGCTTCTAGACGTTGATATGCCATTTCTATATTTTGGGTGATAACTTTTTTAAACGTTTGATAATAATAATAAATCTTCATATTATAATCGGATATCAATTGAGATCTAGGAAAGAAATAAATATAAAACATATAACCTGACAAATAATAAAAATTGCTTTAATTGCACCGTTGATTTTGAAACGTATAAAATTCTATACGTTTTTTTACGCATCCATTCATTTCTTTTATTTCTTCCTTTACGTTTCCTCTCTTTACTGATATATACTTACTTCTTTTATCTCTCCTATCTACTACAAAAGGCAACCCACTTCTTTGTGAAATAAAAAAAAAAATTTCTTCATCCCTCAACCCATCAAAATCACCTCACCTCCGTTCCCGCATGCTGCTCTTCCAGCCAACATTCCATCCTTGCCGTGAAGTTGTTCCTATCCCCTCTTTCGCCTCTGTATTTTTGAATGGAAGATATTATGTGGTAAGTATATAAAGTGATAACTGCATATATATTTTTACCTTGCCTACCCTTCCTCTTTCGCCTATAAAAATCGGCATGAATAATTTAGGCACGTGCCCTATTAATTAGTTATATATATCAAGCTTTGTATCCGTTGTTTTATACTTCTCAAATTTCGCATTCGGTTCTAAAGGTTTAAATATTCTGTTAGCATACATAAGTAAATAAGTTTGTAAATTGTTATGTATACATATAGTAAGTTATAAATTTGGTACAGTTTTTTTTAAAGGTAGATTTGATTGATGATACGTGTCATAGTCTTTATATAAATTTATATTAGTCCGTAGTTTGTTTTTAAATATGTTGTAATAACATTGATTTTTAAAGTGAGTATATTTATAGATTTATTTGAAATGTGTTTCAAAAAAAACCAAAAAAAAACAAAAAAAAAACACAACACAGTACATTTATATGTAAGGTTTATAAAAGTTATAAGCTAGGTACATTCATATATTAGTTTAAAGATGTTAGTTAGTATACACATAAGCTGCTGTATATAATTTATAATTTACGCATATATAAGTTTGGTTTGTATATAAGTTAAGGGATCTGTAGTTATTAAATAAAGTTATCGGTTTTATATTATAGGATATTTGTAACAGGTCAGTCTATATACTTTAAGTTGTGTAAGTGTGTCAGTTTTAATACCTGAGTTTACACGCGTACTATATTAAGTTATAATCGACAGTTTCTTTATGTGTAAGTCTGGTTATAAAGTATAAGCATAAATATATTTAACATAGAATCTACTTGTTATACGTTTATTTGTATAGCTGCATCATGGGTTTAAAAAAATTTAAACCGATGATTTTATGTTGTATATTTATTTTCCTTAACGTAACATATTGATTTTTAAGAAGAGAAAATAATATATATATTACATCAATATGGGTTTAAAAATTTGAATATGATTTGTATATAAACATACATAAACTTTATACGGTGTATCTATTCAATTATACCATCTATCCTTATCAATCCAGTTCTGATTTGACTTCGTCAACTCCTATTTATCCGCTTGTCCGACAAACCCATGTCCTTCGTGCTTTACTTCGTAATTCATGCTTGGATTTCGTAACTCAACTTCGTTGTCTATATCCTCTAACCTCGAAAGGTGAGCAATCACTCACGATTTACATTCTTTTATTTACTAAATTTGATTTCAATCGGGACGACAATTGAAATATGAGGCTGTAGTTATTTAAATTGTTATATATGCTATTATCTGTAGGTATTCACTTATGGGATATGACACCATATCCTATTGTTTATATATTTATTTTGATGGTATATGCCTGTTGTTATTATATTTACATATCTGTTATCACTCTGCAAGTTCCCTGTTAGTATAGAAATCACTATGAGTTGAAATGATACATACCCGAACAGACTTTAGAATAGGAGAAAATCGTTATGGGCTGAAATGATAAACCCAAGCGATTTTCATTTAATTGAATTGGGATTATGAGTTGAAATGCTATCCACCCGTATACATTTAGTGTACGGATTGAAATGATAAATATCCGTAACACTTGACCATATGATAAGAAATATATACAGACATCGTTGGTCCATATATATAAATATTTTGAAATTTAATTCATTGTTTTGGAAAGAAATATATGGTCTTATTAAATGTTAATCCTTAAATATTTTTATATATAAAGGGTAATGATATATAGATTTAATAATATTTAGTTTAGTCAAAATTTAATTTAATACATAAATTATGCTAAATATTTATGTAAATTTTATTCCAAAAGTATTCTGCAATTTACTAAGATTGGGAGATAAATGTGGGTTTATCTAAATGGTATTTAAATAAGGATTTATTCAATTAAATCAATTTGAAATTTTTGAATGGGAAATTTAAGGGTATGATTTTGTAACTGGATTTTTATTTAAGCGATTTAATGAATATTTCACGTTTAAATAAATTAAAGAAAATATTGAGTAAAATGTAATTTAAGGTTACTTAAATGATATTGTATTTAATGAGGGATTATTTAAGACTAGATAATAATGAGGTTAAATCGAGATCTATATGGAACTATTAAATTGAACATTTAATTAAATATTAAAGCTTTGAACTATATTGGGATTTAAATGGTTTATTTTGAGATTCGGATATGTATTTGAAATCAGTATAGTTGAATTTAGTATTTAGAAACTAAATTGATTAAAAAGTTAGTTGAAACGTTGAATACTTAAAGTTTTGAAATATATTGAACATAAAGGGTATTTTGTGATTTCAAATCCGAATTTGAAATCGATAAAATTGAAGTGGTTATTTTAGAAATTGAGTTGAATTTAAATTAATAAATTGAGATTGAAATAGATTTAAATGGGGTGGTCAGGTTGATGTTAAACGATTTGTCAAGTTGAGGGAATTGAAATTTCTTTACTGTACAAATTATTTAATATATAAAAATACAATTTGGGAAGTATAGAGATATTTGAAGTGAAAATGATACTTTGTTTTGAAGTATAAATTAAGTTGAAAAGACTACGGTGTTATAGTGTATATTTCTATCTTTTAGATAGTTCCATGGACCCTTAGAGGATGGTTATCCCAAACATTCTCTAAGTTAATTATATTTCAGTTATATTTCACTTGAGTTAGATTTATAGATATAAGAATGTTAATCCTGACTCGAGTGTTTTGTGTTTTGCTTTACGCTCGGGTCAGACTGAGAGATACAGCATTTGAGACTCATCTTCGAAGTTGGAGCTTT
The DNA here is from genome assembly GCA_030765085.1 of Allium cepa. NCBI lineage: Eukaryota > Viridiplantae > Streptophyta > Magnoliopsida > Asparagales > Amaryllidaceae > Allium > Allium cepa. The sequence continues at coordinate 374,181,569 of CM060942.1, read as the reverse complement.
GCTTGAAGATCCAGCTATCTATCCCTTCAGTCATCCAGTTGATTTGTTCAGAGAAGCCATTTGTTACATTGGAGACTTCATGGCATTTGAACTATTCGGTTGTATATTATTTCTAAAGCTGAGGTATATAGTAGCTTCATGAACTACTATTCTTTATCTATTCCGCTGCATTGTATTACTCTGTGTAAGTGATCTATGATTGATTTATTTACTGTATATTTTAAGTTTTGCCAAATTTTATTAACAATTTGGTATTTTGAATTATTCAAGTCGGACATGTATGGTTTTATTTTCGATTTGAATGGTCTAAAATAGCGGGTCGTTACAATCTGTATAAAGGACAAATTCCTTCTGAAATAGATAGTGTCTCCAATGCTTAACAGCTTGTACAACAGCATAAAATTCAACGTCATATGTACTGTATCTCATCTTTGCCCCTGACAACTTTTCACTGAAATATGCAATAGGTCTCCCCTGTTGACTCAACACTCCTCCAATCCCAACCTTCGAAGCATCGGTATGCAATTCAAACAATAACTGAAAATTAGGTAGAACAAGAATTGGTGCAGACGTCAACAATTCCTTGATCTTCTCAAAAGCAACCCCCGCTTCTTCTGACCATACAAACTGTTTCCCCTTCATGCAATCAGTAACTGGAGCCATCACGCTACTGAAGTGTGGTATGAATCTTCGGTAGAATGACGCTAGCCCATGAAAACTTCTCACTTCCGTAATCGTCTTTGGCTGTGGCCAATTCCTGACTGCTTCAACTTTACTCTGGTCAACTTGAATACCTTCTCTTGAAACAACATAACCCAGAAATAGAACTCTGTGCGTCATAAACACACATTTCTTCGTAGCAGCATAAAATTGTTCCTCACGAAGAATAATCAATACTTCCCTCAAATGTTGAACATGCTCCTCCATACTTCTGCTGTAAATCAGAATATCATCGAAATAAACCACAACGAACTTCCCAATGAATGGTCTAAAGATTTGATTCATCACCCGCATGAATGTACTAGGTGCATTTGACAAACCAAATGGCATAACCAACCATTCGTACAATCCTTCTCTTGTCTTAAAAGCTGTCTTCCATTCATCTCCAGGTCTGATTCGAATTTGATGATAACCACTCTTCAAATCAATCTTCGAGAATATAGTTGCCCCACTCAACTGATCTAGCAAGTCATCCAACCTTGGCATAGGAAATCTATATCGGACAGTGATCTTATTCAAAGCTCTACTATCTGTACACATTCTCCATGTTCCATCCTTCTTCGGCACTAATAATGCTGGCACGGCACAAGGACTCAAGCTTTCCTGAACACGTCCCTGTTCCAACAACTCTTCCACCTGCCTTCGTAATTCCTCATGTTCCTTCGGACTCATTCGATAATGTGGTCTATGTGGTAACACTGCTGCCGGAACAAGATTGATTTGATGTTGAATGTCTCTAAGTGGTGGTAACTCCTTAGGCAACTCCTCTGGAAAGACATCTTCGAATTCTTTCAAAATTAGCTTTGCTGCTTCTGGAATTTCAACTTCTTCACTACTCTCTCTCCCAATCAACAAAAATACTTCAGTCTCTTCCTCAACTTCCTTGACAAACTCCTTCAAAGTCAACAGAGTTTTCAATTCCTCAATCTCTTCTAGCTTGCTCTCCTTCTGTTGTTGCTTCTTAGGAACCAAAGTGATTTTCGTACCCTCGAACATGAAACTGTAACTATTGGCACGACCGTCATGTTGAACTGCTCGATCAAACTGCCACGGTCTGCCCAACAACAAGTGACAAACATCCATGTCCACTACATCACACCAAATTTCATCTTTGTACTTCTTCCCAATAGAAAAATTAACACAAGCCCTTCGACACACCTTCACTTCACCACCCTTCCTTAACCATGCTAGCTTGTACGGTTTAGGATGCTTCTCAGTCTTCAAGTTCAACTTCCTCACTGCTTCTGTAGAAATAATATTATCACAACTCCCAGCATCAATAACGAACTTGCAAACTTTTCCCAGAATAGTGCATGTCGATTGAAAAATATTGCTTCTCAACCAACTACAATCCTCCTCTTGCTTTGGTGTAAGACATGACCTCCTCATCATAAGATTACAACCTTCATCTCCAAACAATTCTTCTTCCTCCTCAACATAAGGTATATTTGAACATTCTGCCTCCTCACCTTCATCCTCCTCAACTTCTGCAACCATGGTTCTCTTCCTCGGCTTCGGACATTCATTGCTTTTGTGACCCAACTCCTGACAATTATAACACTTAAACCCACTGCTAACCTTCGCCTTCTCAGCCTCCTTCACCACTGGCATTGAAACAGGTTTAGGAACATTAGAACTTCCACCAACACCCCTTGCTTGATTATTGGAATTAGTAAACACACCACCTCCACGCCTTCCTTGTTTCTCCCAAGCCAACGCTTTCTGATGTGCCTCTGCAACTGATCTAGGATCAAACATATTAACCATATCCTGGATCTGCATTCTCAATCCCCCAATGAATCTAGCAGTTAGCTGTTCCTCCGTTTCCATAATATCATTTCTGGCAATGAGTTGGTAAAATTCATCAGCATAATCACTAACAGACTTCGTCCCTTGCCTCAGATTCTGCAACCTTTGGTACATAAGTGATTGGTAATTATAAGGTAAGAAAGTAGATCTCATCAACTTCTTCATCTTATCCCATGATTCTATCTTTGACTTTCCCATTCTCTCCCTAGTAAGTTTAGTTTGTTGCCACCACGCCAAAGCTCTCCCTCTCAACCTAGTAGCAACCAACTTCACCCTTCTATGCTCAGGAACCTCCTTGAAATCAAAGATTTCCTCCACATTAGACAACCAATCTAAGAACTCTTCAGCAACCATCCCGCCTTTAAACTCCGGAATTTCCATCTTCATACCCGATTCCCAACGTCTATCATCTTCAACATCCCGATAAGAATTCCGAACTTGGTCTCGATCTCGATAATGAATACTAGCTCTATCACCTTCTTCAACAAAATCAAAAGTACGTCTACATCGATCTCGACCATTATCATCCCTTTGCTCATGCATGCTTCTTTGACTATGTCTCTCTTCATCTCTATATGCTTCATTGTCAAATTCACGTTGACTTCTCCTCTCTTCATGTGCATAGTCATGATGATCTCTTCGTGATGATATTGATGTTTCTCTTCTATCTCTACAAGAATGTGGCGATACCCTCCTCGCTTCCGTAACCGATGGCGAAACTCGGTTTCCTCCATGGTTCGAGTTTGGTGATCTCCTCCTTTGATTCAAATCATTCATCAATTTCTCCAATTTACCAATGCCTTCATCAAATTTCTCATTAATACGTTGTTCCATAAGCTCGGCTTCTTCTCTACGATACAAAGCTTCAACGTTTTGATGACGATTAGCTCTCCTTGGTGGCATGATTGAAAACTTCACGAACTTCTACAATTCAAACACAAAACTCCAAAGTTTCAGCAAGTTACGGTTCAACACTTAACTCGGCAAGGCTTTAGCTCGGCAATGGTTCAACACGGCTCAACCTTGACTCGGCTATGACTTGCCTCGGTCCAACTTGTCTCGGTTACAAATTCAAGCACTTCAAACCTTGGCGCGCAAAAACCCAAGATAGATCTAAACAATTTCCAACTCCTCGATCCAAAATGAAATGAATCAAACACTCTAATGTTGTTACAAATTCAACAAGAACACAATGAACTCCTTCAAACTTCAAAAACTTCAAAAACTTCAAAAACTTGGTTCCAAGAATCAACTTAGCTATGATTGGCTAAGTATGGCTCTGATACCAATAATGACGCAGCGGATTAATCAAACAAAACTTCAATCGATGAAATGTAGCAATCGGTGAGTTGAAGATACCAAAATGCCCAAGTTCGTTGATCCAAAGATACCGAACTCTAGCTATCTCAAACACGTTGATAGCGCACTATACCGTGTTTAAAGATCTATGATTCTTCGCACGTTGATCTAGCGCACTAGATTCCGTGAATCGGCTTCTACAATCGTTGAATCGAGCGCACTCGATTAACCGAAAGAGGAGATAGGAGATTACACTCAACTACCAATTGGTATGAAAGCACAAAGCTAACAAAAGAGAATTTTATTCAAAAATCAACTACTAAAAATGTACAACACACGCGTATTTATAGGCGTTACAACCCATAGGTCGGCACCGACTCAACGCAAGAGATTCAAACACGACCGACTCATCATAAGTCGTTGCCGACTTAACTACACTACACGGTTTACACGACTCAAACATAGTAACCACCTGACCGACTCAAAAGTATACGACTCAACAGGCCCAGCCTTATGACCACACCTCCGACTCAAGAAAACAAATAACGACTCAACTTGCCAAGCGACTCACGACTCAACTTCATACCGACTTAACAAAATACGACTCAACTTACAATGCGACTCATGACTCAACCGACTCATCAACTGACCGACTCAACACTCATACGACTCAGCTTCCCAGTTCCTTGCGGCCTGTCTCTTCGAACGATTCAGTTAGGTCGTCCCCTTTGTTTTAATAAGTCGCAAACGACTTGGAGTCTTCGCCTTAGGTCGTGAACTGTGTCCCGTAAGTCGGTAACGACTTAAAATCTCCGAGCTACCCAACTCCAAAGCTTCCTCCTCACGACCTAGAATCATTTTAACACGTGACCGACTTAACTCTTGAAGAATTGTAGATCGTGCTGCATCAGTATCTCTGTAGATTCAACGAAGGTCAAGACTATTCTAGAATGGAAGAGCAACCGCATATGCGAGTCGGCGATTGAAGCCACATGAAAGGAACTACGCTACGCATAACCTTGAATTGTTTGCCATTGTTTTTGCTTTGAAGATTTGGAAACATTATCACTTGGAGATAAATTTGAGTTATTCATGCATCACAAACCGTTGAAATATCTTTTCTCTCAAAAAGGATATTAATCTGAGGCAGCAGCGTTGGGTCGATTTTCTGGCATCATATGATTTGGATATTCTGTATACCTCAGGAAAGGCGAATGTTGTGGCTGATGCTCTTAGTAGGAATGCAGTTTTGTCTCTTTTGGAATTTGTTCCATCTCGTCATTGGTAAGAAAATAGAGGATAGATCTTTTGAGGAACTAATTCTTGGAGCTAAGAATGATCGGTATTCAGATTTCAAGGTGGATGATCATGGTGTTTTGAGGATTAATGGTCGTTTGTGTGCCTAATATAGATGGATTGAGGCAAGAAGTTTTAGCTGAGTGTCATTGCTCCAAAACTGAATATTCATCCAAGAATCTCTAAGATGTATATAGATATAAGAAGAGTTTTCAGGTGGCCGAGCATGAAGAGGGATGTAGTTGCTTTCATTAATAGTTGTGCTTTCTGTCATTGAGTTAAAGAAGATCAACAGAAGTCAACCAGTTTGTTGCAACCTTTGGAAATCCCAGAATGGAAATGGGAGATGATTTCGATGGGTTTCATCGACGGTTTGCCTAGAACCAAGAAAGGGAATGATGGAATATGGGTATTATGGATCGGTTAACTAAGAGTGCTCATTTTTTTACCGGTTAAGGCAACTCGTACTATAGTTTCTCTAGCAGAGATTTTCTTGAGGGAGATAGTCGGATTGTATAATGTTACTATTAGCATAGGAAGTGATCGTGATCCTATTTTTACCAGCAAATTCTGGGAGGCTCTGCAATCAGCTGTGGGAACAAGTTTGATATTGAGTACATCCTGTCATCCTCAGGCAGATGGATGAACGGAGAGGTTGAATCGTATTCTAGAAGATATGCTGCGAGCTTGTGTTTTGGATTTTGGTGGATCGTGGATAAACCATCTTCATTTGGTAGAATTCTCATATAATAATGGTTATCGAGCGAGTATTAAGATGGCTTCTTATGAAGCGCTGTATGGAAGACAGTGTAGAATCCCCATTTTGTTGGTTAGGATCGAAAGATCGTCCAATGCATGGATCAGATTTGATTCGTGAAGCTTCTGCTAAGGTTGAGCTTGTTAAGGAAGAATGAGAGCTGCTCTGGACCGTCAGAAGAAGTACGTTGATAAGAGAAGGCGACAATTGGAAATTGAGATTGGTGATTTTGTTTTTGTCAAAGTTTCCCTGATTAAAGGAGCTGTTAGATTCGGAAAGACGGGAAAACTCACCCCGAGATATATTGGTCCATTTCAGATATTGGAAAAGACTGGTACTATAGCTTACAAAGTTGAATTGCCAGAACGGATGTTGGAAATTTATAATGTAATCCAGGTATCTGACCTAAGGAAATTTGTTCATGATCCATCATTAGTTGTAAAACTAGTAGTCCGGGAAGATTTGAAAGACGAGCCGAGTTTGTCAATGGTCGGGAATCCAGTTCGGATTCGTTGATCAAGACGAGAGGTAACTCAGAAGTAAGGTAGTGAAGAGTGTCGAAGTGCAGTGGAGCGAGGATCCCAGAAATTGTACTTGGGAAACTCTGGATAGTTTTAGGAAAGCTTTTCCGGATTTGTGTCTGAGTAACTAGTAATTTTTGATAGGATAGACTATTGGTTGTTTGCCAATGTATGAATGATATGTATATTTGAATGGTTGGTATAAAGCTTTCAAATTATCTTTGTTTAAAATTTCGGGAAGAAATTCTTTTAAGGGTGGAAGAATGTAACGACCCTGGATTTTGGCCTTATTTATTTTAATAAATAATTAATCTAATTAAATGAAAAGTAAACTTATCTTTTTAAAATGAATATGATTTTTTTTGAAATATTTACCATTTATTTATACAAATTTGTATTTTAAAAGGAAATTTGATTCTGGAAATTTAAAATAAAATATCTCAATAATATTTATAATAAAATTTGTCTTATACAATTTAATTAAAATACTTTGTCTTGTTGACATGTGATAAATAAATATATAGATGTGGATGATAATGTTTGAAATAAAAATCAAATTCTATCAACATAAATATAAGTCAAACACATGAATATAACTTAACTATTGATAGTTAAAATACAAATGGAAATAGATATAAAAATAAGTATAAATGTAATAAATCATATTGTACATAATTTAAATATTTATAGTTAAAATACAAATACAAATAAATATAAGTATAAGTAAACCATATGAACATTAATAGTCAAAATATAAAATACAAAAATAAATGAAAACAAGAATTAGGTGGAACACAAGTATAGGATAAAATAAGAACAAGGCATGACATGAAACCAGACACAAATAAGTGAATGAAGTTCAAGCTAGAAAATAATAAAACCAAATATTTATATGCAACATATCTTTATTCACCTGACCAAAATAAAAATAAACCTGACACAAACATATTCATATGAATTATTCAAGCAAGAAATTAATAAAACATTTTTTATACACAATATCTTCACATGTAAATCCAAACACAAAGTATAGAATGAAATAAAAACAAGTATAACATAATATCAGACAAATATGTATATTGAAGATTCAACTAGAAGATAACAAAACAAAGCTTCATATACAAGCCAAACATCTACCTGCAAAGAGTACATTTATATACAAAATCTTTATACACAGCAAAACAAATGATAATTATGTAAACACATTAAGCAACAAAACATTTAATTACCATCTTCTCAGCCCAAAGTTTGTCATTTCAAAATATTTAGCAAATCCTTACTTTGCAGTAATGATAAAAATATGTTCATATAAAAACAAAGCCAAGAAAACAATAGTACCAGTTACTACCTTCCCTTATACATATGTTATCTTATATATATGCGTGTTCATCTTTTTTGTTTAGTTCGTTCATAAATCACATAAGTAAACCTAAGAAAACTAAAACATGAAAGAAAAAGGTAACTCAATTTTTATTCAAACTAAAAACAGTCAGGATTCAAGACAGTTTCATGCTTCAAGTTTGCAAGAAAAAAATAAGAAATGAGAAGTGTTCTTTGTTCAGAAACTTTGCTCGTGAGTAAACATGATTTTTAAAAGCTTTAAGTTTATTTAAATAATTCAAGATTTATTGATAATTTGGGTTATACGTGCTTCAGTTTGAACATATTTTTGTCATGCTCTATACTCCTCTGATGATTTATACAAGATGTACATTTTCTTCCAAATTCAATATATTCTCATCAAATCATTATTAAGCTCAAAGTTTTCTGCTGAAACAAGATGGTAAACCCAAATAAATATTTTCAAAAGATGTTTAAACCACCTTTGAAAAGAATAACAACTATAATACTGTTCTACAGGAAATCAAACAATGAATTGATAAATTCAATTATTTTAAAAATCTAATTCAAGTTTATAGCTTGAATGCTTTGTGAAATTTATGATTTTTAAAACGAAAATGAAGAATTTTAGATTGGTATTTAAAGTGCAGCTTGCATATAAACAAAAATTACATTTTTGCAAATTTTTGGTTATCGGTTTAATTTAAATTGTTGAAATTTGTTTTAGAGCTAGTATGAATATACATGGTGTTGGGAAAAATGTTGAATAATTTTTCAAATTCAAGAATTGATCGAACGAATTCAAATTAGGGCTTGTATTCAAGTTTTTGCACTTGTCTATATCATGGCATGTTCGACCTCTAGGAGCGATCAAGTAGCACGAATCTTAGGTGGATAGTTGCTTGTCACGTTGTCGTAGTATGGCCGAAGTTCTAGCGCCTCCGGTGGCTTAGGCGGCGGTGGCGAGACGATTTAGTGGATAGGCGAGTTTACAGTTTTTCGACTGTAGGCCTAATTTTCGATTCGAATTTCTTTGCAGTAATTCGAGTTTGTTTTTCGTGTTTTCGTAAGTTTTGTGATTTGCCAGAATGGTTGATGTTTGTCGGAGTCATGTCGTGCCGTCGTGCACCTGTACGGCAGTGGCAACGTGTATCTGCGTCGTTGATGTCTGTCGTTACTTAAGTCGTGCTCGAGTTTTGGGGTTGGATGCTTCGGGTTGAGGTCGAGTTCGAGCGTGAGTATGAAACCTGCTGCTTTGTTTTCGTTTACTTAAGTTTTCAAATCTTAACTTACTGGAAAACAAAAAAAAGTAGAAGAAGAAGAAGGTTGGGAAAGAACGGGTGAACATCTCGGGTGATTTGAGTGGGTAACCCGTCACCCGAAGTGATACTCGAGATAAGGCATGAGATTCTCGGGTGCTTCTTTTTTTTCAAACTGCTGTATAAATGAAACAAGTGAAGCAGTTTGTTTGTCGAACAAGTCTTAGATATTGTAAACTTAATAAAATGATTAACAATTTGAGTTAAGTCCTTAATACAAGTTTTAATTATTTAGTTAATTCTTTAAAATGTTTAAACTTTTAGTTAAGATTTTAGTTAAATAGTTAATTTAGTTAAGTATAAAGATAATTAACAATTGAGTTTGTAGCTATTAATATAATTGATTTTCAAAATTTAAAGAGGACTTTTAAATGTTAACTAAGTTGAGTAATTAAAATTAAATTAATTATTTCTAGAAAGTAATTAAGAATAACTAATTTATAATTGTAATTAAAGATTTATAAACTAATGATTAAAGATAAGTAAATTGTAAATAACTACTTAAGTTAATTAATGACTGATTAATAGTTAATTAATAAGGTATTTTAATTAATAATTAATAAATGATTAATTAAGTAATTAACAGATAATAAATGGAAAATTAAGTTTGATTAATAATTAAGATTATTAATTAAGGATTTAGGGTAATCAATTAAGAAATTAAGGTTAAATAACTTGATTAAAAAGTAATTAATTAAATAGTGTGAAATAAAATATTTAATTAATTAAGTAATTAAGACTCAATAATAGTTAAAAAATGATTAATTAAATTAAATAATTTGAAAAGAAATAAGTAAATACCTGTTAATTAAATGATTAATTAAACAGGGTTAAGTGATTAATTCTCTAGTAATTGATTTTAAATTGAATTAATTACAGAAAGAATTTAAGATGATTGCTTATGGATTGTTGTGTAAATAGAATATCTGATTGTGAAATTTATTTGGTGATATTCCGTGATGTTCTATGATATGCTCTGATATATCTATAATGATTGTATGTATTTTATCTATGATAAATGTTATTTGAATTCAAGAATTGAAATAAACTGTTTAAGTTAATTAGACAACTTGGCCTTTAAAATGGCATTTGGGTTTCGATGAGACCGGGATCGGGTGTCATTTATGACTATCCGAAAACCACATCGATCCAAATTAAACGTTAGGCCATGAATTCTCAAGTGAAGAACGAGATGGTGTCTTCAGAATGCAAAGGTTATCGTCGTTGACTCTGAGAGTGATTCCAAAATAAGTATAACGAGATAATGCCTTTGGATTCGTTCGAACCCGGAACGAACTTGTATGGATTGAATGCTTTCAGAACATCGTCAGGCGGACGATGAGCATTCTAAGAGATATGTCCTGTAAAGGTAATCGCAGCCTCAAGCCTCATCAACCGGGAATGGCTAAAACAGGGGAGGTGCGGCAAGGTTAGGTGGGTCATGCCCAAGCAGGACGAGATATACCCCTGTCTAGATGTCCCTATTTATTTCGGCTATGTGGGAAGTTGCTAGCTACAACCACGGGGTTATCTTGTTCGGGACTGTTCAGTAAGGAATGGTAGCCTTGTGTTACAGGGAAGTTAGGGTGGCTCCTTGGTACGGTGATTTAGGCCACGTACTACAACGGGCGGTACCCCAGTAGCCCTGCCATTGTATGGAATCCAATCTCCAATAAGCGCCGTACGTTTTGATTGTGCCCAACTATGTTGAAATGTGAGATGTAAGCATTTCAGCTATTTCTGTATTTTACTTGAAAACCCTAGACACTATTATAATATCACTGGATTTCCTATGAAATGTTTTGGTTAGCGTAAGGTAAAAACTTACCCGTATTTATTTGTGGGATGTCTTACGTGATACCTTTATTTTCAAACATTTTTCAAAGTTAAACAACTTTAAATCGTTTACTCATACCAGACCCATGTCTGACCCGGAGTTTATATTTTGTTTTCATAAACTCTTGGGTATTCAAATTTTTATGAGTAGCCAAGTGATAGGTTTTGCATTTGATTTCTGGAGGAGCTTGGAGCAGGAGTTTCCAGACACACACAAACACACATAGACAGATATATATATATATATATATATAGTTCCGCTGTGTTAGTTAGAGTATTCTGTATTTTGAGATGTATGTATTGACAGATGTATATATGACTTTCATGTTTATAATATTGTATAACTCTGATATATGTAGAACTATGTAATAGTTATGTGATGTATTATATTTTGTTCCGTTCCGCTGTGAGATTCTGATGTTGTTGTTCTTTCTTTTCTATTCTTTTCTATCTCTATTCCTTACTTTCTTAATGATGATACGTCTTTTTGGGGATAGAAGGGTGGGTCGTCACAGTTGGTATCGGAGCGCTAGATTGAACGAATACCTAGGCTCTTGAGTGATTTCTTTCTTGAGAGAGCATATTTGTAATTTTTAATATATATATATATATACATATATTTCTATCTATTTGTTGGGTTACCTGTTTGGGTTTTCCAATATAAGTTGTAAAGGTAGATAGGGTAGTGGTGTGTATAACACGACTACCAATGGTTGGAGTTGAATGTTTGAAGTTGGAAGTGTATCTGTCGAGACTGTAGACCTATTACCGTCTCGAGTGAGCTTTGGGTGGTGTAAAGATTTCATTTGTCTCTGAAGGAAACCTGTTAAGGTTCAGAGTTCATCTTTGAAGTGTAAGTTTGGATGAGCTAGAGTTTGTACCTGTTGGTTGGACAGAAGCAAGTTATGATATTTTGATACCTCAGGATGTAGTAGCTGTGTGATGAGACACAGTGATTATGGATATCTCCGAAGATGTTTCTTTGGAACAAGTTAAAGAAGTGTGTCTGCTATGGTGTTGTGGCTGAGTTCAATAGGGTGTTTTCGTTTGGTTCGAGGGCCGAGTTTCTCGAAGAGCTTTGGATAGGAAGTCTTTGGACATCTGAGTCAGCATTATAGCACGAAGTGTTTTGTGTGCCGTCGAGGAGATTTTCCGGTTAGCAGTTTTTCTTGAGGTAATTTCAAGAGTTGCAGAGTGGATCCATTTCTTCGATGGATTGGCTTGATAAGTGTAAGGTAGTTCTGAGTTGTGCTGAGAGAACAGTTTCTTTGGAAACTGATTTGGGTTGAATTGCCAGAGTGTCATGTGTTAATTCTGGAATTCACTTGAGTAGTCTTTTACATGGAGTTGAGACTCCTCAAGAGAAGGCTGAAGGTATCGATGTGGTCCAAGCTTTCCCTGATGTATTCGAGGAAGTCAAGTATCTGCCTTCACATCGAGAGATAGAGTTTCGTATTGATTTGATTCCAGGAGTAGTGCCGGTGATTCAGCCTAGTAGGAAGATGGCTCCTAAAGAGAGGGGAGAGTTAGTTAAGCAGACTCGGGATCTTTTAGAGAAGGGGTTAAGTAGGCCTGGTTTTTCTTGTTGGGGTTCTACGGCAGGGTTGTCACTAAATCGGATGGATCGCTAGGGTTTTGTGCTGAATAAGTTTGTTCTGGTATTCATCAATGATATCCTGGTCTATTCTAAGTCTGAAGAAGAGCACAAGCAGCATTTGAGGATAGTGTTGGAGACATTGAGGAAGCATGTTTTGAAGGCGAAGTTTTCCAAGTGCCATTTTTGAGAATCGGAAGTCAAACTTTCAGGCACATTGTTTCTGGTTAGGGTACCTCTGTAGATTCAACGAAGGTCAAGACTATTCTAGAATGGAAGAGCAACCGCATATGCGAGTCGGCGATTGAAGCCACATGAAAGGAACTACGCTACGCATAACCTTGAATTGTTTGCCATTGTTTTTGCCTTGAAGATTTGGAAACATTATCACTTGGAGATAAATTTGAGTTATTCATGCATCACAAACCGTTGAAATATCTTTTCTCTCAAAAAGGATATTAATCTGAGGCAGCAGCGTTGGGTCGATTTTCTGGCATCATATGATTTGGATATTCTGTATACCTCAGGAAAGGCGAATGTTGTGGCTGATGCTCTTAGTAGGAATGCAGTTTTGTCTCTTTTGGAATTTGTTCCATCTCGTCATTGGTAAGAAAATAGAGGATAGATCTTTTGAGGAACTAATTCTTGGAGCTAAGAATGATCGGTATTCAGATTTCAAGGTGGATGATCATGGTGTTTTGAGGATTAATGGTCGTTTGTGTGCCTAATATAGATGGATTGAGGCAAGAAGTTTTAGCTGAGTGTCATTGCTCCAAAACTGAATATTCATCCAAGAATCACTAAGATGTATATAGATATGAGAAGAATTTTCTGGTGGCCGAGCATGAAGAGGGATGTAGTTGCTTTCCTTAATAGTTGTGCTTTCTGTCAGTGAGTTAAAGAAGATCAACAGAAGTCACCCGGTTTGTTGCAAACTTTGGAAATCCCAGAATGGAAATGGGAGATGATTTCGATGGGTTTCATCGACGGTTTGCCTAGAACCAAGAAAGGGAATGATGGAATATGGGTATTATGGATCGGTTAACTAAGAGTGCTCATTTTTTTACCGGTTAAGGCAACTCGTACTATAGTTTCTCTAGCAGAGATTTTCTTGGGGGAGATAGTCGGATTGTATGATGTTACTATTAGCATAGGAAGTGATCGTGATCCTATTTTTACCAGCAAATTCTGGGAGGCTCTGCAATCAGCTGTGGGAACAAGTTTGATATTGAGTACAGCCTGTCATCCTCAGGCAAATGGATGAACGGAGAGGCTGAATCGTATTCTAGAAGTTATGCTGCGAGCTTGTGTTTTGGATTTTGGTGGATCGTGGATAAACCATCTTCATTTGGTAGAATTCTCATATATAATGGTTATCGAGCGAGTATTAAGATGGCTTCTTATGAAGCGCTGTATGGAAGACAGTGTAGAATCCCCATTTTATTGGTTAGAATCGAAAGATCGTCCAATGCATGGATCAGATTTGATTCGTGAAGCTTCTGCTAAGGTTGAGCTTGTTAAGGAAGAATGAGAGCTGCTCTGGACCGTCAGAAGAAGTACGTTGATAAGAGAAGGCGACAATTGGAAATTGAGATTGGTGATTTTGTTTTTGTCAAAGTTTCCCTGATTAAAGGAGCTGTTAGATTCGGAAAGACGGGAAAACTCACCCCGAGATATATTGGTCCATTTCAGATATTGGAAAAGACTGGTACTATAGCTTACAGAGTTGAATTGCCAGAACGGATGTTGGGAATTTATAATGTAATCCAGGTATCTGACCTAAGGAAATTTGTTCATGATCCATCATTAGTTGTAGAACTAGTAGTCCAGGAAGATTTGAAAGGCGAGCCGAGTTTGTCAGCGGTCGGGAATCCAGTTCGGATTCGTTAATCAAGACGAGAGGTAATTCGAAAGTAAGGTAGTGAAGAGTGTCGAAGTGCAGTGAAGCGAGGATCCTAGAAATTGTACCTGGGAAACTCTGGATAGTTTTAGGAAAGCTTTTCCGGATTTGTGTCCGAGTAACTAGTAACTTTTGTTAGGATAGACTGTTGGTTGTTTGCTAATGTATGAATGATATGTATATTTGAATGGTTGGTATAAAGCTTTTGAATTATCTTTGTTTATAATTTCGGGGACGAAATTCTTTTAAGGGGGGAAGAATGTAACGACCCCGGATTTTGGCCTTATTTATTTTAATAAATAATTAATCTAATTAAATGAAAAGTAAACTTATCATTTTAAAATGAATATGATTTTTTTTGAAATATTTACCATTTGTTTACACAAATTTGTATTTTAAAAGGAAATTTGAATCTGGAAATTTAAAATAAAATATCTCAATAATATTTATAATAAAGCTTGTCTTATACAATTGAATTAAAATACTTTGTCTTGTTGACATGTGATAAATAAATATATAGATGTGGATGATAATGTTTGAAATAAAAATCAAATTCTATCAACATAAATATAAGTCAAACACATGAATATAACTTAACTATTGATAGTTAAAATACAAATGGAAATAGATATAAAAATAAGTATAAATGTAAGTAAATCATATTGTACATAATTTAAATATTTATAGTTAAAATACAAATACAAATAAATATAAGTATAAGTAAACCATATGAACATTAATAGTCAAAATATAAAATACAAAAATAAACGAAAACAAGAATTAGGTGGAACACAAGTATAGGATAAAATAAGAACAAGGCATGACATGAAACCAGACACAAATAAGTGAATGAAGTTCAAGCTAGAAAATAATAAAACCAAATATTTATATGCAACATATCTTTATTCACTTGACCAAAATAAAATAAACCTGACACAAACATATTCATATGAATTATTCAAGCAAGAAATTAATAAAACATTTTTTATACACAATATCTTCACATGTAAATCCAAACACAAAGTATAGAATGAAATAAAAACAAATATAACATAATATTAGACAAATATGTATATTGAAGATTCAACTAGAAGATAACAAAACAAAGCTTCATATACAAGCCAAACATCTACCTGCAAAGAGTACATTTATATACAAAATCTTTATACACAGCAAAACAAATGATAATTATGTAAACACATTAAGCAACAAAACATTTAATTACCATCTTCTCAGCCCAAAGTTTGTCATTTCAAAATATTTAGCAAATCCTTACTTTGTAGTAATAATAAAAATCTTTTCATATAAAAACAAAGCCAAGAAAGCAATAGTACTAGTTACTACCTTCCCTTATACATATGTTATCTTATATATATGTGTGTTCATCTTTTTTGTTTAGTTCGTTCAGAAATCACATAAGTAAACCTGAGAAAACTAAAACATGAAAGAAAAAAAACTAAACTCAATTTTTATTCAAAGTAGAAACAATCAAGATTCAAGATAGTTTCATGCTTCAGGTTTGCAAGAAAAGAAAAAAAATGAGAAGTGTTCTTTGTTCAGAAACTTTGCTGGTAAGTAAACATGATTTTTAAAAGCTTTAAGTTTATTTAAATAATTCAAGATTTATTGATAATTTGGGTTATATGTGCTTCAGTTTGAACATATGTTTGTGATGCTCTATACTCTTCAGGCGATTTATACAGGATGTATAGTTTCTTCCAAATTCAATATATTCTCATCAAATCATTATTAAGCTCAAAGTTTTCAACTGAAACAAGATGGCAAACCCAAATAAAGATTTTTAGAAGATGTTTAAACCACCTTTGAAAAGAATAACAACTGTAATACTGTTCTACAGGAAATCAAACAATAAATTGATAAATTCAATTATTTTAAAAATCTAATTCAAGTTTATGACTTGAATGCTTAGTGAAATTTATGATTTTTAAAATGAAAATGAAGATTTTTAGATTTGTATTTAAGGTGCAGTTTGTATATAAACAAAAATTTCATTTTTGCAAATTTCTGGTTATCGATTTAATTTGAATTGTTGAAATTTGTTTTGGAGCTAGTATGAACATACATGATGTTAGGAAAAATGTTGAATAATTTTTCAAATTCAAGGATTGATCGAACGAATTCAAATTAGGGCTTTTGTTTAAGTTTTTGCACCTGTTTGTATCATTGCGTGTTTGACCTCTAAGAGCGATCGAGTTGTACAAATCTTGGGTGGACAGTTGCTTGCCGCGTTGTCGTAGTATGGCCGAAGTTCTAGCGCCTCCAGTGGCTTAGGCGGTGGCGGCGAGACGATTTAGTGGATAGACGGGTTTACATTTTTTCGACTGTAGGCCTAATTTTCGATTCGAATTTCTTTGCAGTAATTCGTGTTTGTTTTTTGTGTTTCCATAAGTTTTGTGATTTGCCTGAATGGTTGATGTTCGCCGGAGTCAAGTCGTGCCGCCGTACACGTGTACGGCAGCGGCAACGTGTATCTGCGTCATTGATGTCTGTCGTTACTCGAGTCGTGCTTGATTTTTGGGGTTGGATGCTTCAGGTTGAGGTCGAGTTCGAGCGTGAGTATGAAACCTGCTGCTTTGCTTTTTTTACTTAAGTTTTCAAATCTTAACTTACTGGAAAACAAAAAAAAAGTAGTAGAAGAAGAAGTTGGGAAAGAACAGGTGAACGTCTCGGGTGATTTGAGTGGGTAACCCGTCACCCGAAGTGATACTCGAGATAAGGCATGAGATTCTCGGGTGCTTCTTTTTTTTCAAACTGCTGTATAAATGAAACAAGTGAAGCAGTTTGTTTGTCAAACAAGTCTTAGATACTGTAAACTTAATAAAATGATTAATAATTTGAGTTAAGTCCTTAATACAAGTTTTAATTATTTAGTTAATTCTTTAAAATGTTTAAACTTTTAGTTAAGATTTTAATTAAATAGTTAATTTAGTTAAGTATAAAGATAATTAACAATTAAGTTTGTAGTTATTAATATAATTGATTTTCAAAATTTAAAGAGGACTTTTAAATGTTAACTAAGTTGAGTAATTAAAATTAAATTAATTATTTCTAGAAAGTAATTAAGAAAAACTACTTTATAATTGTAATTAAAGATTGATAAACTAATGATTTAGTGATAAGTAAATTGTAAATAACTACTTAAGTTAATTAATGACTGATTAATAGTTAATTAATTAAGTAATTTAATTAAGAATTAATAAATGATTAATTAAGTAATTAACAGTTAATAAATGGGTAACTAAGTTTGATTAATAATTAAGATTATTAATTAAGGATTTAGGGTAATCAATTAAGAAATTAAGGTTAAATAACTTGATTAAAAAGTAATTAATTAAATAGTGTGAAATAAAATATTTAATTAATTAAGTAGTTAAGACTCAATAATTGATTAAGAAGTGATTAATTAAATTAAATAATTTGAAAAGAAATAAGTAATTAACTATTAATTAATGATTAATTAAACAGGGTTAAGTGATTAATTCTCTAGTAATTGATTTTAAATTGAATTAATTACAGAAAAAATTTAAGATGATTGCTTATGGATTGTTGTGTAAATAGCATATCTGATTGTGATATTTATTTGGTGATATGCTGTGATGTTCTATGATATGCTCTGATATATCTATGATGATTGTATATGTTTTATCTGTGATAAATGTTATTTGAATTCAAGAATTGAAATAAACTGTTTAAGTTAATTAGACAACTTGGCCTTTAAAATGGCGTTTGGATTTCGATGAGACCGGGATCGGGTGTCATTTATGACTATCCGAAAACCACATCGATCCAAATTAAACGTTAGGTCGTCAATTCTCAAGTGAAGATCGAGATGTTGTCTTTAGAATGCAAGGGTTATCGTTGTTGACTCTGAGGTTGATTCCAAAATGAGTGTAACGAGATAATGCCTTCGGTTTCGTTCGAACCCGGAACGAACTTGTATGGATTGAATGCTTTCAGAACATCGTCATGCGGATGATGAGCATTCTAAGAGATATGTCCTGTAAAGGTAATCGCAGCCTCAAGCCTCATCAACCGGGAATGGCTAAAATAGGGGAGGTGCAGCAAGGTTAGGTGGGTCATGCCCAAGTAGGACGAGATATACCCTTGTCTAGATGTCCCTTTTTATTTCGGCTGTGTGGGCGGTTAATAGCTACAACCGCGGGGTTATGTTGTTCGGGACTGTTCAGTAAGGAATGGTTTCGGCCTTTTGTTGTAGGGGAGTTAGGGTGGCTCCTCGGTACGGTGATCTAGGCCACGTACTATGACGGGCGGTACCCCAGTAGCCTTGCCATTGTATGGAATCCAATCTCCAATAAGCGCCGTACGTTTTGATTGTGCCCAACTATGTTGAAATGTGAGATGTAAGCATTTCGGCTATTTCTATATTTTACTTGAAAACCATAGACACTATTATAATATCACTGGATTTCCTATGAAATGTTTTGGTTAGCGTAAGGTAAAAACTAGCCCGTATTTATTTATGGGAAGTCTTACGTGATACCTTTATTTTCAAACGTTTTTCAAAGTTAAACAACTTTAAACCGTTTACTCATACCAGACCAATGTCTGACCTGGAGTTTATATTTTGTTTTCATAAACTCTTGGGTACTCAAATTTTTATGAGTAGCCAAGTGATAGGTTTTGCATTTGATTTCTGGAGGAGCTTGGAGCAGGAGTTTCCAGACATACATACATACATACATACATACATACATACATATATATATATATATATAGTTCCGCTGTGCCGGTAGAGTATTCTGTATTTTGAGATGTATGTATTGACAGATGTATATATGACTGTCATGTTTATGATGTTGTATAACTATGATATATGTAGAACTATGTAATAGTTATGTGATGTATTATATTTTGTTCCGTTCCGCTGTGAGATTCTAATGTTGTTGTTCTTCTTTTCTATTCTTTTCTAATTCTATCCCTTTCTTTCTTAATGATGATACGTTTCTCTGGGAGTAGAAGGGCGGGTCGTCACAGACCCCCTCGATCACCACCTAAACCTTCGCCGCCATCAAGGTTGTCGTCGTCGTCATCATCATTATTATCTTCATTGTCATTGTCATCAACCATCGCCTTCCTCCTCAGTAGAAACATCCTTGTCCCCATCGTCCTCAGAATCAGATTCAATTTTGAAGTAGGGGACGTCAAAAGAAAGAATTTTGGAGGCGTCAATTTCCTCCACGGCTTCAACCCCTACTTCATTTGATCAATTTCACCCATTACTCTATTAACAAGGGTTGAGTAAAGTGAGGAAAAGCTTAATTCAGGGCACTCCTTAAAATTGTCAGCATAAGTGAGCATTAGAGCTTCTTCATAAGAATTCGACGTGATCTCCCTAAGTGTAGTATTAAGAAATTGGGATACTCGCTATTTGGCGTCAGAAATGGTATCAACCACAAGCTTTAGCGAGGCCCTTCTTTTCTTGAACTTCTCTTTCAAAGAAATATTCTCCGCCACTATGCGAGCCTTCTCCTCATCAGATTCTTTTAGGGTTAGATCCATGGCAAAGTTTTCATCCGCAAGGAGTTGACGAGCCCTTCTATCTTCTAGTAGGTCGGATTCTGTCTGGGAAAGGTAAGCTCTTAATCGCCCCAGTTCGTAGGTCGCTTCATCTTTTGCCACAGATAAGGAAGATATTTGATTCTTAAGAGCAGATACTTCCTCCTAGAACTTGGAGGATTCAATGGAGGATTTGGATGCATGCCCATATAGAGTTAACCAACTCTTAGAGATCTGAAAGAAGAAAGTACAGTGCAAGTTAGAGATTTAGAGAAAACCAGTAAAGACAAACTTAATTGAAGTGAAACTCACCAAAAAAAATTGCTCTATCAAAGAGCGGTAATGCCTTGCTAAATCAAAAACAGTTGAAAGCAGGTGAATAGAGGTGAAGGACTCTGAGTTTAGGATAGACTGGGCTTTCTCTTTGAAATTAATAGAAGGAGACAAAGATGTTGGCTCAGAAGGAGTGTGCTTTAGAATGGGGGGCATATTCAAAGCTAGTTGCATTTATGCGAGAGCAGCCGGAGAATCAAAAACAAAAATGCAAGAAAGAGGATCAATGGAAGAAGGAGTCTGCTCTGGTTTTCTTTAGTAGCTTCTACTACCAGACTCGTCGAATCTATATCAAAAGATGAACGATCCTCCTTCTCTATACCGATAATTTTAGCAAGCTTTTTGGGAGGTTCCGCCCCGGTCGGTGGCAATAACTTCCTTTTGAGCGTTTTTTCGTTTTGGCAAGAGATTGGATGATAGATGATGCACCAAAAGTTATAGGATGGGGAGCAACATCATTAACTGAATTTTTAATTGAAGGAGCAGTTGAAAAGTATTCAAGCAGATTATAAGTCAGTAGAATAAATTGAAAAAAAGACATAACAATTCGTAACAAGTATAATGCTTATCATGTACCGGGGTGGTCAACACAAATTGGAGACATAGGAGAGAAAGTTGACGAGTCTCCCAGAGAAAGGAAGCATTTGCTTCGGGATGTATGTTGAATAGAGGAGGGATTACCCAGAATCCTTTGGCCTTCTGGAAGAAGAGAATGCTTTTGTAGATTTGTTGGAGTGAATAGCATCAATCTTCACCCCATTTGACTTGAGGCCGCAATTAGAGACTCTAGTGTTTCCTCATCTTCCTCATTTAACTCTCTAACAGGAGCATCTAACAAAAGCAAAGAATAGATGAGAGAAACCATTGAATAAAAGAAGATAACGAAAATCTAGACTTATGAGGGGAAGTGAAAGTCCAACCGATGTTTGGAAAGCATTTAACAAAGAAAAACTGGTTCTCCCAATCTTTGAACTTATTAACCCCATCTGATATTAGCTTATTTTGGGGGTTGACGCTGAATATTTAGCTGTTAAGATTGCTAAGCTTGACCAACCGGATCAAGTAGTTCAACACTAAGAGAGGGGTGCTTGGACTATAAAGCCATTATCTCTAGAGATAGGTGTGGGCGTTTGGTAACAATTGGATTGGAGAAATTCTATAATAAGAAAGGAGCTTGGATAGAAACCCTAGGAAGGGAGAAACCCTCCATGCCATATATGGATGGCAGTGTATGCAAAGAACTCTTCGGGACGGTTATTGACGGTATTTGTTTTCTATGGAGGAATGGAATCTATACCAGTAATGCCGAAGTCATTAAGGATAGCATCTACTTCGTCTTGAGTTTATATGAGTGAATGCTTGGAAGTAGCTTCGGCCTTCTTCGGATAGCTCATGATTCTGCCAGGTGAAAACGTTTCAGTTAAAATTTTCAAGTTTACTATGAACTTAGAATTCTCTTAAGAATTAACCAAAAAGGGAACCACAAATTCTTGAAAAAATGCCAAGGTTAAAAATCAAAGATATAAAGCTTTCGATAGAGTTGAAAGGGAAAGAAAATTAACATTTAGCCACAACCATTCGACAGTGTCGAAAGCTTAAGTATGAGCCATCACTGAGTTTTCGAAAGAGTTGAAAGGAAAAGGTGGGAATATATAACGATAATTTTCATCAATGTCAAAAGCTCCACAACAACCAAGTTGTTCAAAGGATGTAGTTAAATTTAACTTAAAAACTTGAATAAAATATGCACTACAAACATTTCATAAACAAAATAACAAAACCCTTCGACACTGTCAAAACCTATGACTTAAATTTTCTATGAACATTATCGAAACCTTTTATACCCATCAAGTCGAAGGCTCCTAGAATAAATTTATACAAACCTGGAACGTTTCAACAATGTTAAAGAAAGGTGATCATAAAAGGTTCCGACCATGTCGTTTCAAAAGGGATGATGGGACAATATGACTCCAAAGGAAAACTAATGATAATAGATTTCCATCATCACAAAAGGTTTCGACTGAATCGAAACATTTTGCTTTTAAGAGGGGTGACTACGCTCTACTTAACTACGTGGCCTTTTGACAAGGTTGATTAAATTCATGATATAACACCTTTCGTCCCCATCAAATAGGGCTAAGGAAGCAAAACTCATGTTGCCGCCTCAATCCCTTTCAAAGGGGTAGAAAGGTCATTTTGGGGGCCAATTTTTCATCTGTACACTTGAAACTTCTGAGCGAAGAAAACAGATGCTTTTGTCTTCCTCAAACTCGATTGATATTCAAGGTTTCAAAATCTCTTAAAGAAGATGGATTAAACCCATTAAAAAGATGGATTTCAGCATAAACTAGCAACTTTCAATTTCAAAATTATAAATAAGAATTCAAGTTCTTTCAAAATAGCAAAAATCATAAAGCCTGAAATCAAGTTTAAAATGAGGGGTGAATCTCTTCGATTCACGTAACTTAATCGTGAAATTATCTCACAAAAAATCAAATCATAAGCTTAAACAATTCATAGTAAATCGAATCACACCCACTCTCAAGAAATCAAAATTCGAGCATTTCAAAATTGGATCTCAATTTTGAGATATGGAAAATCAAAATTCCATTAAAATGTGAAAAACAAAGAAGAGAAATTATAAAAATAGGAAAATCACAAACTTACATGTGGATTTGATTAGACTTTGATTTAGGAAAAGGAAAATTTGAAATTTTTTGGAATTCTTTTACTCGTACTTGAATTTTTGTTTGCCGAAAAGTGAAACGGGAAGAAGAAGAAAGAGTACTTTATAAGAAAAGTCTCCAAGAAGCATCAGCCGGTGGATCAAATTTGAATGGATGGCCCTGATTCACGTGGGAAGGCCAAGAGACGGGAAGATTCTAGTTTTCGACAAAGTTGACTTGGAAAGTCAATTGTATCCCTTCGTGGGGAAGGGGGTAATATTACTCAAAAAATTCACCTTTCGACTTAGTCGAAACCATCCTAAGCAGAGAACAATAGAGAGCAGGAGAGAAGAGTTCCATCTGGGCCTTTCGAGGGAGTCAAATGGATGATATCGTCAGAGTTTGAAGGTTTCAGAACCTTTCCAAGGCGTCGGAAGGTTTCTATAACTATGATCCAGTAGATTCACACCTTTCAAAGAAGACAAAGGAGTCAAAAGCACCCTTCCTCCTTCAGCAACAACCTTTCGACTAGGTGAATCCATGTGCATGAAGACCTTTCAAATGCATCAAAGCGGCACTTTTCGAAGATAATAAAGAACAACTCTTTGCATATGCGCCAAACCTTTCGAAACCAATGGTTTCTCCTCCATTTAAACCACGTGAAAGCAAGCATTGTGATGAACAACCCCTTCGAAAGCTACAATAAGCCTTTCGAACAGGTCGAAGCCAATGTGATCCAAGAGGGTTCTGCATCAAATCAATAATAAGAGCTTAGACGAAACCAACATCGTCGAAACAATTAAACAATGCCTACTGACAGAGTTGGAAGCACTTACAAGGCAACATAAAGAAGAGAGGCGAAACCTTTCCTTTCGATAAAGAGAAGCATACTTGAGTCATTCGGCAGCCACCTTTCAACCAAGTCAGAAGCATCAAGGTCGAAAGGTGTTGACCCGCATCTATAAATATGACCAAAGGGGTGACGTTTTGGGATCTAGTTCTTCCATTCTAAACTTATATTTGCTTACTCAAAGGTGTTGTAAACCCTAATTACTAAATTGATTTGGGGATTTGGAGAAATAAAGTATTCTTTAGCTTATTGAAAGGAAGTTTCAAATATTTCAAATTAATTTACTGTTTTTCAGGCTATTGTTAGGTTTACTCTTATATTTCAAGTGACGCCTACATCGAAAGGTCCCTGCCGACATAGTCGAAACACTGTAAATATAAATAATTTCAGTTATATACTTCACACCGCCTTCCCATGATTTTCTACTTTCGACACGGTCGAGACGAAGCTTTATTTTCCAAAACCTTTGATCAATAGTAAGTGCCAAAAGGTTTATCTTTCGAAAAGGACGGAACTTTGTTCCAAGTTATTTCTAGTTGAGATACCTGATCCAAACCAGAAGCTTTTAAGCATATTGCTTTCGACAAGGATGAAACCCCAACCCCTGATTCCTGATTCAAGTTTTAACACTTAAGCAACCTTGCTTTCAACAGGGTCGAAACCTCTGTCTCCAACTCTTGGATAAACTCTTAGCCATATAATAACTAAGGTTTCAACAAGGTCAAAACCAAAAAAGGAAAATCTTATCTAGGGAATTTCAACCGTTTAGAAAGATGAGATATCGAAGGAAATACCAATCCATCTCAATAGAATCAAAAGGTTTTCAAAGGAAGAAGCCAACCCTTTCAACTGAGTCGAAAGGCCAGTTTGAATAAGTTCGTACATCATCAATCAACTCGAAAGGAAATTAAAGGGAGATAGACTTTTCCCTCTTCTTTTCACCTACTCAAAGAATAAACCTTATTCCACAACTCAACTTCGGGGTGTTGATAAGATTTCTTGTTAATTAATACTAAGGGGGCTAAATATTATCCATAAATACTCTTAAGAGTAAAAATATAAAAGAAGGAGCTATAGTATTTAAAGAGGGATACCGAAGGCATTGGAGTATCCACTGAAAAAATCGAAATGGCTTTTGCAAGCATTGATGAGATTTCAAAGGCATTAGAATGGCTTCCGCAAGCATTAATGAGGTTCCAAAGGTATTAGAATGGCTTCTGCAAGCATTGGACGGGTTCGCACCTTCGGTATATGTTAGAATTGCAAATTATGTTCGCACCTTCGGTATATGTTAGAACACCCTTTCGCACATGTTAAAATTGTCAAGAACAACCTAGTGCCGCTTCAGTACCTTTCTATAGTGTCGAAGGCCTTAAATCTCATGCAATAGCAACATCAGCATTGGCATAGTCACAAAGGTACCTCCTTTCGACACCGTCGAAAGGACAGATGCAGAAGGCACCAACCCGCATCTATAAATAGGACCCTAGGGTTGATGCTTAGGGGATTTGATTTTTCGTTCTTCCACTCTTCTGTTATTCCTGATTTGTAAACCCTAATTTTTGAATCGATTTGGCGATTTCACTTTATTATAACACTTAAGTCTTTGTATTCATAAACGTCATTAATAAAGTGAATATTTAGCATCGATATCAGCTTCTATCTCAATTAGGTATCTTGTATTGCATCACTGAAGTGATTTATTCAGTTATCTCTTTCGAAGGAGTAACTTTCGAGATTATTGGTCACCTTTCAATACCATTGCAACTATCTTTAATCTAGCTAACTTCAACAGTTTTGAAATCCCTTTCGAAGGGGTCCTTATCAGGTTAATTTCTACTTTCAAGCGCGATTGGGATGTTGACTAGATTTTTTGTTAACATTATGTGTATTGATCCTAAAATTTCTTCACAATAAGTTTGATAATTCAAAACATAAGAACAAATTTATCTAATTCTCAAACGAAAAAAACATAGAGAAGAGAAATAAAAAGAAGAAGGGGACACAATAACTTTACAGAGGTTTGGCATACATTTGACATGCAACCTCTTTATCTCTATCATCTTTCTTCTTCTATATTTCATTTACGATTTTTTTCTAAGAGCGCAAGATTTTTTTTTTTTTAGTGGAGTAGAGAAAATAGAATAGTTGTGGTTACTTTGGTGAAGTACGACTTGTTCATGTATGTCCCTTAGCTCTTATTTGTAGCTGAAATGCGACCTACTTATTTCCTTAAATTGAATTTGGAAATTTCTTGGAAGTTTTCTCTAATATTTATTCCGAGTTAAATGTAATTCGAGTGTAACTTGAGTAGAAAATATGTTGTACTTGATTCCTACGTAAATGTTCCATTCGAATTCTTCATTTCCTTGCCAATTTTGATTACTCCTATATTGTATCCAAACCGATATTAATCGCTCCTTGCCATACTCAAGCCTGGCTTTTGGTCATCTTCGATTTCTCCCTAAGGCATGTTTCGAGTGCTTACCTACGATAAACTTTAAGCATTTTCCTCCATGGTACCATGTGAGCAACTTGGATGCTTCTTCGGTGTAACTTGAGGGCTACATGCTCGAGCCATCTATATCTCTTTTTAAGCGCATTTTTACATGCCATAAAGCTTGCTTTAATGCAACTCCTTAAATGCTCTGGATTGTACTTCAAATATTTTTTTACACACTTTGAGTCACATTTTCAAATCTCCCGTGGTTTGCTCCCGGGTGAACTTTGAGTTGTTTTTTCCTTCGTGTTTTCACTATTTCTTTGACTTTTCTTCGAGCGACTCTTTGGATAAATTTTGGTATTTTCTAAGTAGATTTTTGAACATTATTTAAGTGTTATATTTCTTTCTGAATAGTAGTCCAATGGTTTTTTAGTAAAAACCCAAAGTAATAATATACATAACGAACTATCACTGATTATATTATTTCTGAATACGTATTGCTTTCTTGTGGTAAATTCGATTCTTTTGGTTACTGTCAAAATATGACACATTGACTTTTGCTCGTAGCTACTGTAACAATTGAGACAACCTTTTTTTTTAATGGAAATTTTGAAAACCCATCTTAGAGATCCTTTGGTAGATCAATGGTTAAATAATAATTTCGTTGCATACACTGAAAATGATACATCTGAAATGCTATAGCACAACACTTAAAAATCGACGTTTGCAATTAAAACGACTACATGATGCATGTCCATGATAATTGTGCATTTTTCTGTTAATTGTGTACTTTTGGAGATTATCATGTACTTTCTATAGTAGTTATTCAGCTATAAATAAATGTAGAAATCTTTTTTAAGACTCGTTGGTATCTGAAAAATAGTGATTGCTCATGTTTCAACTTGTTACCTTTGGATATGACATCCAGGTGATGTATATTTTTTTGTTGCAATTTTTTTGTCAAATACTATTCTCCATATTTAGTATATTAATAGAAAAGTCACCCTAGTTGTACTGCTGACTAGTTCATGAGGATTTACTTTTTCTCGAGAGATGAAAAATATTTCATATCACTTCACATCTTGTGTATAGGAATGCTATTATAATATGACCTCTCTAAGTCATTTTGCCTATATATATTTTTCAGAGTTATTTAAAATTTTATTATACTCTAAAAATATTATAAATATGATGAATCACTGCGTAAGTTACATTTCCAAAATAGCGTCGGCACAAATCTATTCCAAAAATTAAATTATATAATATTAGCGACGAATTTTTTTATTTATTTATGTTGGTTAGTTTACGGAAGTGAAACTTTTGCTCACGTGGTGATAAAAATTGCTTACGGCAGCTGCCTTCCACGAAGCAATCGAAAGTTGACCATCTATAAAATGTTCTCTAGGTTCAAAATACCACTTCAACGCATCACAAGTCATAAAAAAAGGAATCATCTACACACTTTAATGGCCAAAGCACCATCTATTGATCTCGAAGCGGCGACCCGAGAGATATCAAAGGGCTATGAGATTTCCACACAGCTCCATTCACTGCTACGTCAGGTTATACCGAGAGGAGACGGAAGGTTAGAATCTGCTTACCGCCTTTCCAAAAACGTGAAAGAAACTTTAAGTTCTGCTCTCTCGATTTTGAAGCATAATAAGCAGCAGAGTAAGGTGTCAGATCCATTGGCGTTGGAGATTAGTTTGCCTTGTGTTGAAAATGTCGAGGCGGATTATTGTGTTGTTGAGGAAAGAGAAGAAGATCTGAATCGTCAATGTGCTAGAAAAAGGTATAGCTTCGCATTTATTTTTAAATAGGTTTTATTCCAAATCCGATATCGGTTTTCTTCGTTTTTCTAGAATTGTTTAATGTTATCAAGCGCTTATTGCGTTGGAATAAGTATTTTGTTAGACATTAGGCATTTTTACAGTGTTTATTGATCTTTGGAATGCTTATTATTGTACTATATAAAAACAAACTCATTTAAAACTGATTGGCGTTCAGTAATCAGATTTTTTATTTAAAACAAACACAAAGTAAAATACTCTGCTGCTGTGTTTTTGTTAAATCTGATTTCAACCTGTTAATATGATCAATTGCCCTTCCTTATTAATATCTTGGTAAGTTAAACAGGGAAAATAATGCAATCTTTTTTTTTCTTCTTCGAAGTACTGCTGCCTAGTACACCATGATTTTTTTTTCTTATCAATATTGATTTTTCAAAAATAAAAAACAATAATATTTGCATTCCCTTTAAGAAAATACATTTACACTTTCTAGAAACATTTCCATTCAGCAATATTATAGTGAAACATTACCAAATGATACCCATTGATTTACACATTATGATTTATCTAAAATATGCGATTTGGGGTTGGTGCATACTTCTTTGAAGTTTACGAGTTTACTTGCTTAAGCTTGGTTCTCTGGGGCAGTGAATACCAAATGGAACATTTTATGTTGTTCAGTAATGCATAGGCCGAATGCATAAAAGCTATTTTGGTGAACATTGGTGAACGAGTTTTTCATTAACTAAGTTAATATTTGGCGGCCTCACTGGTTTGAACTGTTATTAGTGAAATAAATGGTACTACATATAATTGATATTTTATAAAGTGAATATTAGGCTCAGGTTCCTAATAAGTTTCAAAATACAAAAAAACCCCAGTAAAAAAAAGTAGGTAAATTAGGTCTTAGAATTAAGTTACCAAATAATTGCATACGGTGATGCAATTATTCACTGAATAATTGCAGACATTTATGCAATTATATCCAAAAGTTGCATAAATTTATGCAATTTTTTCGTGAATAATTGCGGAATTTTCCGCATTTTTTTGGGTGAATAATTGCGGAACTTTCCGCAACTTTTTTGAAAAAATTGCGGAAATTTCCGCAATTGTTCGGTGAATAATTGTGGAAATGTCTGCAATTTTTTGATATAATTGCATAAATATTTGCAATTATTCACTAAATAATTGCATAAGTGTATGTCATTATTCAGTAACTTAATTCACAAACTTTTTTTACTGGAGTTTTTATGTATTTTGAAACTTATTAGGGACCTGTGCCAAACCGTTCCTTTTATAAAATCGGTATTAGGAAGAGTTTATACCTATGGACCTGCCCAATATGTTTGCTCGACAGTGTATACAGAGAGCTATTCTTTGTTTTACCCCACAATTATGCACACACTCTATTTTACCCCTAAATGCATGCCCTAATGTACACAACATCTCTACTCATGTACAACGCTTTATCCGCAATTTTTGTTTAAAGAAATAATTTTAACTTGACAGAATTATGTCTACCAAACTATCTTCTCTAAATCATATATGATTTGTTTTTTCAA
The DNA here is from genome assembly GCA_030765085.1 of Allium cepa. Classification (NCBI taxonomy): domain Eukaryota; kingdom Viridiplantae; phylum Streptophyta; class Magnoliopsida; order Asparagales; family Amaryllidaceae; genus Allium; species Allium cepa. Next base: position 374,151,995 of record CM060942.1, on the reverse strand, counting down.
TTACAATTCCAAATCAAATCAACTACAACTAATTTCAGTGTTAGTCGTTGAGATGCTAATGTTTCTTAGTGTACATTAGTAGTGTAATGTACGCATAATTGTTTTTCTTTATTTATAATGAAATGAATTTAAATTAGCAAAATCTAATTTTGCATATAGAGAATAATCTTCATAATAAAAGACCAGTATTTTGGCATGTGCAGTGCACATGCATGTAAGAATGAAAATTGAAATCTCAAAGTAAAATAAAATAAATTCTCAATGGAAAACAAAACAAGATTTAAACATGTTTATTTTTGATGGTTGTGAATGTGAAATGAGAATATGTATTGAATTAAAGATGAAAATGAATCATGAGTCAGAATAGAATCCAAAAGTTTCTTGGAATAATTATGGATTTATTTACCATATTTAAGTTATGCCAAGAGTAATTTGATTACTGGAAAAAACAGAGTCATGAATCTCTTTCATCTCGATTGGGATCTCCTTTGTGGTCTCCTTTGTGATCTTATGTGAGATAGAATTTCCAATGTATTTTTTATCCTATTCCGTGTTCAGATTAGTCCCATATCGCAACGCTTATAAAATAAATCCTAAGAGATCACCCTTTATATTTCCTAGTGGTTTCATGATAGTATGTGGTTCTCTAACATTCAACACTCATCTCACTCAAAACGGATTGTCCATTTTCATAACGTTGAATAAATCTGAACTTCTATGCTTTTATGGCTTGTGAAGAAGCAGAAGAGTTTCTATGTCATATTACTGTTTAAATATACTGAACTAATTGCAAAAGACACTAAGCATTTCAAGTATAATATAATACAAAATGCAGTTTATATGTTTTTCACTTTTGTGCAGTGTAAGATATAGTAAAATTGCATTTTAGCATAAAATCTTTTTTCCCTCGTCTTATTGTAAAACTGACGTATAAAACCCTTTGTAGTGTTCTATTGTATTGCCAGAATGTAAATTATATCTTGCAATGAATATCTGTAGACCGGCTAAGAAAACTGAGCCAAACCAGATGATAAACCCAACTTTTTATGATGCTAGATCTCCGAAAAAAATAGAAATATAATGACTAATGAGATTTAACAACTGAGATGTATCGTTTATTCATCGTATTATTTTTTCTGTCTCAATAGTATGTTGTATATGTGTATGTATACGGTGTACTCCATATGACTCCATGTGAGGTCTTGATTAGAAATTTTGTTAGGGACTTGCAAAATATTGTATTTAAACTCGAAACTGGATGAAATTAATCAAAATATATATGGGAACAGAACTGCCTAGCAATAATGCAAGGGAAAAAATATATTTTATGGTCCTAAATCAAATCAACACCAAAGCCTAAATATTTATATTGGTAATGTCAGTCTTATTATACTATCAATGCCAGCATCTTTCAAGGTGGCATTGGCTGACTATCTAATAATAAACAAGTAAAATGGCTAAGCGTAACTTGTGGACCACAATTTGAAGTTATTTAATGTTGGTCTTTGTTGGACTTTTGCTGATTATAAATATATTTTTCTTTTTGGTTGGATTTTAGAAACAACAAGGCATGTGTATTGAGAACTAAATTAGTTTTAAAAAGGAAGCAGTTGTCTAGTTTTCTAATTAAGTCTTTTCTTTTACGTCACTTCTCTGTTTCTCTTGTAAACGTGCTGAGTCCAAATTTAACAGTATCAGAGAAAATTCTTTAAATATACAAGGTGTTAAAATCATAGCATAGACTTATTTTAAATCTCTCTCATATGTCTTTTTATATATATATTTTTCTCTCAAGGTATTTTTTTTTATTTCTCTTCGTATTAAATGCAATTTTTAAGTCCAATTATTATTTTTTAGAAAAACTTGGGGATACATTTTCATCATGAGATCTTACCGTTAACAATCTTTCAAAAAGGGATGATTGTGTATATGTGAAATAAAACAATAAGAGTATGAATGGTAAATGGTAGGTTAGCATTGAAAAGTCATATGCTAAAAAATCAAGGATGTTAATCTATCTGATAAAAGTAAGGATGGCAATATGGAAAAACATATGTATTCTATGTGTATTTTTATTGTCTTTACTCTTCTTTAGTAACTGTAGTGTATTGTATTGGCCTTGTTTCATTGTTATGAGTTCTGAAGAACGATTATAATGTAATACCCTTTTAAAATAGGCAGCATGTAAATTTAGGGTATGTACACAAATTTCCTCCTTTTTTCTAATACATCTTTTTTGGTGTGAGGTCACTGGCTAATAATAAAAAATTAAATGATTTGTTATAAACGCATCAAAAGTAAGGTCATATTAAAACAGGTATTAAATAATGCCAGATTCCTTTTTTTGTATGATTCATCGTTGGTAGTGACAACTATTTTGTCAACTTGATTTCCAGTGTAGATGTCGATAACTTAGTGACTTGATTTTAATATCTATTTTCATATGCAAAGTCCCATTTTTTGCAGTTTGTCCAGCAGATAGAACAATTCACACACATAGTTGAATCGTTCAAATAGAACTATTCACACACATAATTGAATCGTTCAAATGCTAGTTAAATTATAGTTAAATATCTGCATATAATTTTTTGAATTAAAATTATTTTAAATAACTTAAATAACATCTCTAGCTTAGGGCATTACATAACTACAACAACAACAGATGCATTATTCTCAAAGTTGAGGTTGGATAGAGATGAAACCCGAAACTAAACGACAAAAGTAATTTAAAGATTATAACAATAACAATACTAAAATTAAGTCAAATAGGTAAATTAATAATAATAGTAACCAAGTAAAATAAAGATAGAAATACATATGTAAAAAAATAATTAAAAATAAATAAATAAATAAATAAATGATGATAACAGTACAAATAGTAATAATGGTGCTGATAGTAACATTGATCAAAGACCAAACGCTACATCTTAGGCTATTTTTCCCTTAATCCTATAATTTTGTCAGACAGTCTAAACTATTAAACTGTTTTGTCAACTCATAGTTGAAAAATGCATAATTTAACTGTAAATTGTATGGCATACCAGCAGTTAAATTTCCTTTAAGTGCGTTGGTTATATATAATATACCTGTTTTACATATACATCATTACATGTATATCATTATAAAATTATTTAAGTTAATTTTAAATAATTTTAATTCGAAATTTTATATTTAAATATTTATAGAATGGCCAGAAATAATGTAAGTATTTTAATGATGTTTTCATGTGTTTTTTAAACAATTTGAATATATACATAATATTGGACAACAAAAGGTATATACAAATTCGTTATGATAGTTGGGACCTAAACAATATGAACATAATGGTCTACGTAAAGAATTATAACTAACATGAAACTGAAATATTACCAAAACCAGTAGCATGTGATATGCATCTTGAGTGAAGAACCAATACCTAGATCCAATCGAATCATCTTCTAGAAATTGGAAAATTTTAAACACGCTGTTGCATTTATTTTAATTGATTTTTCTAAAAATTGCCTTTTGGAATTTTTGGCTATGGCACAAATTATTTTCGACTGGAGGAGGTAAAGAAGTGGAGACTATAAAATGATGAAATCGGGCGGTTTATATAGTGGTATAAAGAGATGTAAAGGAGGAGAAAATATCTCATTCTTTTACTCTTTCTTTTCTATCTTTTCAAAATCTTTTTGAAACACGTAAACCCCTCCATCTCACCCTGGGCCGACTGGGCCATATTGGTCTTCAACAATTCTCAAACTCATTTAACAATTTATTGATTTAAATCAAATTTAAATATTTATCAATATCGTACATTGATACGTGCATATATAATTTTTATATACGCATTTTATTAAATGCTAATGACATTCAAACAAATCAAATGAAAATGATTAATCAATATTTCATAAATATTAATTAATTTATAACAATTATAAATTAATTAAATCGTGTTGTTTTATGAAGTATTCATCATAACAGCCATGCGATTCAAATGTGTAAATGCAGTCAGCGATTAATATCGAACAGTTCAAATACTAACGTTCACACGCACCTTAACCAGTGGTGTGACTGTTTGGTCAAATTTATCATTTATATATTTCTCGGTAAAATCCAATTTACTATTTTAAGCGGCTTCGGGTATATGGCTGTAAATTTTGTACGAATGTATGATGTTCACTTGACTCCAAGGTCGAAAAATGTCCGTTCACGGCCGTTTGATTTCCAATTAGGACACGGATCGGGATAAGAATTTTTTTTTTTTAAGAAATCGTGTTTATACGAGATGTTCGATTTTTGTATTGTCCGTCCGTTTCGTTCGATAAGCGTCTGAGCTAAAATCTTGTCCGGGCTATGTCCATTCGAATTTCTTGTAGGACAGAAATTGAGCAACCCTCGGGCCGGTCGATTTACATCCCTTACTGGGTAGTAACGATTATTTACGCTATTCCGTTCGTTGGAACTATACTACTTTAGGACTTATGAAATTACATTATGGTCAAAATTCTAGTATCTTCTACATTCAACTTGTTAAATTCAAACACATAGTCGTGGTTCAATAATAACAAATTATTAATTGTATTGTTTTGGTCGGAAACTTTGATTTTGAGTTGATTGCAGTTGATCTTTGCAGTAACCTCATATAACTACGAAAGCGAATTCCTTGTTGAATAGTGTTTCCCTTTCAATGTTTCATTTCAAATCTAACTATAGTCGTTAAGGATTGCATATCACGATTTAACTATAACCAAAGTGTAGCGTTCACATTGAGTTTCCACAATATTCTCAAATTAAAAGAACTGTGCAATATCGTCACTTCGAGATTCTCTATTTGACCTTAATTATATTAACCAACAAAAAACTCTAGAGTTATCCAACAACCGTTTGTCTATGTAGTTAAAACGTTCGACGGTTCTATAACGGGGGGTGCAAAAAAATGTGGTAGGGATAAAGTGGAAAATAGCGATGGTGTAAAAAGCTTCATTATATATAAAACCAAATATTAAAATTTAAATTATTCTCGTTCTACACGGTTTGTATACGAAAAAGAAATATTTTTTGTTTTATATAACAAAATCGAATAATATCATGATTTATTCAGATTAGATTTGGTGGCTACAATATATTTCTTGCTTCTATTGAGCACTTATGCTTTAAAATTAGGTCTTTAATCTTGTTTTTTTGATTTAATTTAAAAGAAAACAACTCAAATCAAAATTTATATATTGATGTTGCTAAAGCGGGTGCTTAAAAGTCTTGATTTAGCAACTGTAACGAAAAATAGCGGGTCTTAAAGCAGATCTAATGCTTAATAGCGCTAAGTTAAAATAACATAGCGGTTGAAGAGCGCTATACGCTACCATGAGAATTTTAGAGGGCTTTCGCTGCACAGCCATCAGTACGAAACCCGTTGGCAACTCCAGCGGAAATGAGTAATAAACTATCCAACATTTGAAGTGTTAAGTACTATAGTATCAACGGATGTATTGACATCCTTTCTTGAAATATTTTGATTGTGAATATTTAATATCATATGTTATAAATTAAATAATTTGATATATTTGTAATGTTATAAAATTTTCATTATTACAACATTTGCAACTAGTATCACATAAGATATGATTTAAGAATTTTTTATTTACTATATGCTTAAATTAAATAATTAATTAACATAACACGGTATGACAAGTTATAATACAAAAAAAGACCTTTTCTTTCAAACGAGATTTTATTATAGAGTTGATAATTTACAGTAAATTACATAATTACCCTTAGTGCCAATTCCTAAATTTGCCATGGTTTACCTTTCAGTGTACCAATGATCATTTTATCATCGGTGAAAATGACATATTTGCAATCATTTTTTATTTATACATTGTATCAGTCAAAAGATGTTTTTCTCATATTGGGAGTTCCATTAACATAAGAGCCTTAAAAATAAGAATGTCAGCATTAAAAATATAACAATGTTAAGTGTGATTTCTGTTGCTTTGATAGCTGTATTTTATTGAATGTACCTGGATTCATTGTTATGAAATACCATTTTTGTAATTAAATTAGCGAACCATAATTTAAAAATATTAGCCTCTCTTTTGAAGAGTGGAACTGTATTAATTTTGCAACATGCAGAACGAGACTCTGCATAAAATTTCCACCTTTAAATATTCGGTGTAACGTCACTTGCAAAATAATAGAAATGATTCAACTTGTTACAGATGCACCAAAAGTAAGGACATAATAAAGGCAAATATTAATTAATGCCTGATTCGTTTTGTATGAGCCATCTAGTGACAACTATTTGTCAACTTGATTTTGAGTATAGATGATGATAGCCTAGCGGCTTCATTCTAATACCTAAAATCATATACAAGGTCCTTTTTTCCATTCTTCTTAATTATTATTATTGTTATTATTATTATTATTATTATTTGTAATATGTCTGGCAAATCGAACAATTTCCATTCAACTGCTGATTATGAGAAATGAGATTTTGCATCTCAAAAACTTTCTGCTCTTTTTCGTTTGAGCAAAAAACTTAAAACCATAGTAGCCATGTTTTACTTATCACATTGACACTACTTTTTGAATCTGTATTACAGAAGTCTACAGTCGGTATCAACAATTACTCACGAAGTTGACAGTGAAGGCCAAATTATCAAAACAAAAGGAGAATCAAAAAATAGCAGAAGTAAATTGCAAAAGTAAGCATTGATTAACATTAATTCAGTAAAATTGAATACTACAGGTTTAACACGTCTGAATCAATAATTTTTTTACTACAGAACACATTTGAATTCTTGGACAGTAACCACTCGCACACCTTTCAACGATGGAAACCAATGGAGAAAATATGGAGAGAAGAAGATCAGCAATTGCAAAATGACCAGGTATTTAAATCATCTCTTTTTAAAGTTCATCAATGGATGCGAAAATCCACTGAAAGTTACATCATACGGTCACGGTTAATGAATTTCGCAATTTTTTTTCTTTCCAATTTAGACCACTTCTAAGTAGTAATTACAAATGAAGGCCAAGATCAAAACCAAATACAAAACCAAATCATTTTTTTGCCACGTCGTAGTCAAATCAGTGTTTTGTACTACACGATTAGAAATCGTGCTAGTGAAATTTCATTAATATCGATGATTACAACGAAGCGATTTGAAATCACGTAGTATAAAGTGTTCTATGGTTGTATTTTGTTTCCAAACTAGGTTATATTTGTTATTTGTTTTAGGAAATTTTGTTAATTTAGGTCTGTTTTGGAAACTAAAAAGGTGGAACCCAGTGCATGAGGCTTCCGCACGATAGCGGGCTTTGAGGGATGATAATGTATGCAGCTTTTTCCTCGTATTACGAAGAGTCTGTTCTCGAACTCAAACTTGGACGTCCAGTTGACCATGCGGATAACCTAACTGTTGCATCAAGGCTCCATCTTACTTTTGAAAATTAATAAGGCAAATCGATCACTTTTGAAACTATTTACAAATATAGATCACTTTTGACTATGTCAGCGTCATGTTGTATGTGTGTTTATAAAGTTTGTATATACGACATTTTAAAATGCACGAGTGTTGGATAAGAAAATAACACAGATGCATTTTCAAAAGTCGCCTATACAATGGTGACATTTGAAAATTCACAAGTACATTTTTGTCAGTGTGTTGCTGACATAACCAAAAGTGATCTAGATTTGTAAATAGTTTTAAAAGCGAACCATTTGCGTGATTAAGTTGTCAAACAGGGCTAACTGTAAAAAAATAATTTGTTTTATATAGTGGATCAAATTGAGAAGAAAAAAAAAAACCTACTAAAAAATATGACATGGATAAATGTTTCCATTTTTTAGACATAATGAATGCACACAACATATTACATGTAAACTCTAGGGAAGTATGCATCATGCTACCAACGCATACTTTAGATAAATCATATATGCAATTTAGGTAGTGTGGATTGAACTTTCCAACCTAGCTGGTGTAAGCCGACTTCCTCAACCAATTGCACTATCCATGAGGGGGTGTACTTGTTGATGTTTTTAAATATTGGTCAATAATGTCAATAGGATTTGATCATAGAACCCTTAGCTGCACACACACAATACTATTCTTTATGTAAGTTATAGATAAATAATAATTTTGCAATATACCAGATGCTACTATAGATGCACACACAAAGATGACCAAGGATGTCCAGCTACCAAACACGTGCAACAGAAGGACCTTGATGATCCTCCTAACTTTGTAGTAACATACATCAAGCAACACACTTGCAAAAGTTTAAACCAGGTTCTCTACAGTGATCAATTTGTAATAGATGATGATAAGTTTGTATTACAACCTCCTATCACCGATCCTTGTCAACTTAGTCTATGATAGGACTTCTTCTGCAAAAATGTTATATATAGATATGAAATTACATTTGGAAAGATCATTCTTCTGAGATAGGTCATTGTATTTTCATTACTTGGGTTATTAAAATAAGATCGATCTGTATAATTATGTAATTTTGGAGATTTGCTCACACTCATATTTTCACTAACAAAGAAGTATTTTATAAGTAGTTACCGTTGATAGATATGCGACTCTTCAGTTTAATGTTATGGTTTAGTTTCAATCGACTCAAGAACCATTCTGAAGATCTGATCGGATTGTCGGTCGGATCCTATGAGCCGCTGACCTTGTCAATGATGGTTTGGAGATCTACAAAGCCGAAATATGAATCAGACCTTACTTCTACCTCATTAAACCAACGTCAACCTTCAAATAATCGCAATTTGGAGTATTAGTTTCATCGTGTTTTTCATATACCGTTTCAGCCTTTCTAGATGGGTTTTCTTTGAAGATATCAACTTTTCGTTGAAAGGTTGAAATAGTTTAAGTTAACGTGATTTTGCATTTGCGTTCAACTGTGTGTGTAAAATCAATGGCCGCTTTATTTGGCACCATTTGTAGATCCCTGGTAACACCCATAAGTTTATGTTTAAATATTTAGTTTATGGACACGAAAGAGAAAAAACAAATGTTTAAATAAATATTTGTGGCTGATACCAGAATACAAAATGATGCTAAATAAAGTGGGTTGTGTGTGTTTTAGCATCATTTGTAGATTTTTGATACCAGCCACAAGTTTATATTTAAATATTCAGTCCATTTAACGTGAGAGAGAAAAACAAATATTTAGATAGAAATTTGTGGTTGATATCAAAATGTTATAAAATGATGGTAAATAAGGGAGGCTCAGTGTGTGTATTGGCTACACCTCATTTTTGCTATATCTTAAATTTTCTCATCGACAACATGATAGAAATTAATGGCAAAAGAGTGAAAATATAATTGTTTAAATCAGAATATCCGGTATAAATAAGAGAATTTGAGATTATAATGCAAAGATCGACTACATCTTATTTTTTTTGTATCTCGATTTTTCCTTGATTTCAACTCCATGTCGGTAATTTATATTATATAATAATCATAGGAGTTAATAATGTTCATCTAGACGGCTAAACAACAAAAACTATAAAAATAAAGAAATACATGATTAGCAAATGGCGGACTGCACAATGATAGCCATCATAGTAGCGTAGATGATTGAAATTACAGACAAATAATAGAATGAATTATGAAATAAACTAGTTGTAGATGGACATAGACGTGTGTGGCTGTGGGTAGAATCGACAAAGGCTACTGGGCTGCTGCAAGATAGTTGACTTGCGAGTTGTAGTTGTTGTTGCTGCTATCTGATCAGATTTGACCTACTGTATATGACGAATTATGGCATCAAATGCGGTATTTGCAGTTGCTGAGGCAAGCCGAGGCATAAAATGAAATATGTCAAGTTGGTGCAGGGTGAAACTGACGATGATATGCGTGACTAATGAAATGTCAATGGAAAATTTTAAACTGCAAAGCTGATGCAAACAGATCCGATGGGTTACTAAAACAGGAGCTATGCTTGGACCAAGTGAGGTCATTCCTCTAATCAGACATGCTTCTTCGATACCATATTATGACATTTGTGATGATTTGGTGGCCACCCCTTGATTTTGATTTGAAAGTGTGTTTTATGGTGGGCGGTAGGTGTTGCTATGCGTTACCACTATGTCGGTTCTGCAATTGGTAAATCTACTCTGGTATTGCCTCGAGTGCTGTGTTCACATGCCCTAGAGCGCCTTCTACGAGTTTGTTTTGTACCATACCTATGTGTCAAGACCCACAACTCCGTACCCTTTGAACTGACAGTAAAACACTCTTGTTCAATCCAAGTTGCGCAGAAGTATGGATGATCAAGGGTAGTAAAGAAAAATAGACAGAACAGAATCTCACACGAATAAAATAACATATAATATTGAACAAATATCTTTACAGCAGAAAACTTTTAAATACATATATCAGCTTCTAACCTAATTTCAGCTTGGACAGTTATTAACATCCGTCCTTACAGTTGCCGATAAACATCAACTAAAACAAACTAAGTGCAGCAGATAATAGAATATGTCATATGTAGATGAATATCTCCAGTTCTCCTCTGTAAACTTCAACCGTCTTCGACTAAACCTGAAACTATTCGGATCTGACCCGAGTTTTGAAAATACCTGGATCGGGGTTGATAAAGGGTTGATAAACCAGCGTAAGAAAAACTCAATAATGAATGACAGTGTCATATATCAGCTTTTGAATAAAATCCTTTGAAAACAAAGAGTATCTCATAAGGCCACGTCTACACATAAACACGGACGGATTTTTACCTTATGATAATTAAAACACTTTTATATCAAAATGTTTGATATTATTTTCAATGGCATCTCTTTGAAAACATTTGCAAATAAACTTATTAATTTTATCCGAAATGGTTACCCATATAGCATTTCGAGGCTATTCATTACACCAATACAAATAAAACCGCAGGTTCTTAATGACCAGGTGAAAAATCTACCTTCCGAATGGGTACACCTCTAGATGGATGTCCCGAGGACCATCACAAAGGATCCTCTGCCAACACAAAACCAGTCTACCTCTGTAACTAGATAGTACTGAATATGTCATCTCCTATCGACCTTTAACCGATCGCTCGTTTCTATACACCATATTTATTTACATCCCGAACGTCATAGCGGGAAGAAGTATATCTAAAAGGGGATGACCATACCCTACTTGAGAATGACCCACTTAGCATTGCCGCATTTAATCCTGTTTCGGTTATTTCGGTTTGATGAGGCTTGAGTTAACGATTACCTTTTCACATAGCACATATCATCTCTTTGAATGCCTCATTGTCATTTTCGTTAACTACTAATTGTTTTTCACAAAAATACAACCCTTGAGCTCGTACGTCTCAAGGAGGATGTTAAGCTAAGAGAAGTTGCCTTCTCTGCTACCACTGATGTGCGTTTGTAAAAACCAATGCACGTAATCTTTAGAAAGCAATGTCATACAAACGTCCATACAAGTTGTCCACGAATAGGACAAACCGAAGGCACTCTCGTACTACCACTAGTAGCGAGTAGTCCTTATAATCCGAAAAATCTCCACAACGAGGAGACCACTGCTATATATAACTCTATAATAGGAGCTACTCAGAGCATGTCAACAAGCAGTCCTCACGCTATGAAGATCCACGGTCTTCAAAAATCATCATTTTCAACATGTCTTCATATTCGAACGTATACATTGCTTCGAAGTGATTTTCGAATAGGAATCACCTAAATCCGACCCCGGTTCCTTCGAAATCCAATTATCGATAAAAAGTGAATATGAGTATAAATGATTTATTAACTCTCTTTTCACTTTAATTCTTTTCGGATGATTTTGAAATCTCTTTCTTTTAATGTAGAAATATTCTAAGTAATTCATTCTTTCGCTTCAGATAATATCTCAAATTTCCTCACTTAACTCTCGATCCAAATTCCTTAACTTTTAGACGGGTCAAGAACAATGTTATTTAAGATACCGTTTACGATAAACCCTAAAATAAATCTTAGCAAACATTTTTTTCTTTTGAGTAAATAGGATCATAGAAATCATTCATTTTGGAGATTGCTTAAATTTTGGATAATACCAATCTTCTTTTATTTTAGATAAACTTAGTACAATCTTTTTTAATCTTAGAGCATTCAGGCTTTCCTTTCGATCTATTCCACCCCTCGCCTAAGAAATGAAAATATAGGTCAGGTAAGTTCAGGACACTTGTTGCTTCATATCCAACCTTAGTTAAACACCTTGTTTTATCTTTCCAGATCTCATAGATGGAACAAATGTACTAGTCGTTTCCGCATACTTAGTTATCAAATTTATTTTGGAATTGATTATAAAGATTACAAATTATCTTTCAAATGCTTAATTTTCCTTTTAAAAACATTCACAATTGATTCTGGGAAATATTGTTACTTTTAAACTCATAATTAAAAAGTTATACAATTCGCAGCATAAAAGTGCTGCGGAAATTGCTATATAAGCTTTATTTGATTTAAACAACTTTTAAACATTCGATAATTCATATTTTCCAGTCCAAATAACTTTTAAACTATTTAAATAGATTTATCAAATTTATTCCACATATTTTCATAATTAAAAAGGTTCTTTTAAACAGATTTCCTGTTATGATAACTTAACTACACTAGCATGATTTTTCTAGAAAATTGATTTGGACTTAATTTATAATCTACTTATCAAAATTTTGATTCTTTTTCTTCGTTTAAAATATATGGATATAATAGTCCAAAATTTTCTTGTCTCGAAGAATTCCGAGCTATATTCCATTCTACATATTCATTTGAAATATTCGGCACGAGATTGCGAACTACCGTTGCGCAACGCATCTAGTTTTAACTTATTTTTCAATATTTAAAATAATATATTCAAATTGAATTTTATCACACATAAAATCATTATAACTCATTTTAAATCAATATTTTCACTTTTTAAAGTATTTAAAATTGTATTTTCACTATTTCCATATTATAATATTATTATATCCCCTTTATTTTAATATTAAATTTTAAATTACAATTTCAATTCAATTCCAATTCCAATTCCAACTTCAAAATAAATTCATTTAAAACTTAGATTTCAAATTTAATTTCAATTTAAACTTCAATTCAACCTTAATCTCAACTTCATGTTTTCAAAATCGAATTTAATTTCAATTTCACTATTCATCTCAATTTTAATTTAACTATGCTTTTTAAATCTGTTTCACTTCAAATTTCAAATTTTCTTTTATTTTAACTATAATTTTACTTCTAATTGAAAAGAGACTTAATTTTTTCAAAATATCTCATATCACTAAAATATGGTCTTATTAATACAGAGATTATTAAATCAAAATGAACATAACCAATATCCATATTTATCACTAACATGGCATACATTCAACCAATCACATAACTTATGATTTCAAATCCAACATTCACTATTAATACCATAACGGAATATATTATCACAATTCAATTATCTAACCAACTATTATCTATATTAACAATCAATAGGTATAAACATTCATATGTCATAAGGGTATAAATATGATTGTTTTAACATAACCAAAATATAAATTCAAAAGCGATGAGGATTTCTCACCTTCATATCCACTCCGTCAATCTTTTTATAGGCTAACGTGCTTCTTGAACTAATGTGCTTTTTTCGAACGTCTCGAATTCTCGTCTTAATTTATTTTCCTTTCGAACTTCTATTGTTTTCCTCTCTCTTTTCTTTTTCTTTTTTCTTTTTTATTTTTTTAATAGCCATGAGCTTTTTGGAAGGGAATGGGGTGTACGGCCTAGGGTAGCTCGGGTAGGGGGTTTCGGTTGCGTGTAGGTGGGGGTAGGTGTTTGGCTGTGGGGTCTTATGGGTGGGTTGGTGGATTTTGTAGGTGGGGGTAGGTGTTTGGCTGTGGGGTCTTATGGGTGGGTTGGTGGATTTTGGGCTCGGCCTTGGTGGTAAGGAGAAGGTACGACCTTGTAGGGTGGAGGTGGAGCTTGGGTTGGCTTGTAGGTGCTTGGGTTTGGGTTTTTTGGGCTCGGGTAGGTGGTTTAGGGGGAGGGCGTGTGTTATAGGAAGGTGGGTAGGGTGTTTGGCCGAGGTGGATGTGGGTTTAGGTGGTGGTGGAGCTTGGTGGAGATGGTGAAACAGGATGGAGAGGTGGGAAGCCATGGAAATGGAGGAAGAGGAAGGAAGTAATGGAAGAGGATGAGAATGGAGCTTAGAAATTTTGTATAATGAAAATGTAGTGAAGAAAGAATGGTTTAGGCTTGTATTTATTAGTGTTTTTTGAGTGGCTAATGTCCTAAATACGCTTGCCTTACTTTTTGACTTTTTCTTAACATGATAAGAAGTGTATTAATGGTGAAATAATGGTAGGATGTAAGTTGTACTTAATGAAATGATATTTGCTTTTTTTTTCTTGAACTTTAAAATGTTAAATAATCATTTTGCTCCTGTGACGTCCCATCTCTATGCTCACAATAACAAAAGTTATTATAAAAATAACATCTGATATTGTAAAGAATAAGGTTTGTTAGAAGCGACCATCCGTAAGTTATGCCTTAGACGAGTACTGATTACATCGATAAGAGTTGTGTAAATTACTCTCAAAGATATAAATTCAATCCAAATCTAAAACGACACTACGGTGGCTAAGGAAAAATTCAGAACAACTCATAATAACAACAACACAGATAAGTATAATCACAACAGAACAGAAATATCAGATATATAGCAGAAGACAAATCTAGAATACATGCTACAACAATCGATAGTTCATGTGAACAAAATGTGTATATATATACAAAGACATCAACCTACATGAGATGACAAACTATACACCAAAATGAAACACCTTGAAGCTAGACAAACGGTGAAGTGAAATCCCAAAAGCTGAATCGGCAACGGAATCAGAGATAGTGATTATCCTGAAATAACTCGTCTGACCCGAGTATTATTTAAAAGAAAATAATAAACAGATCAGTCTAATTTGAACTTTAGAAATAAATGTATGATAAACAACACTTAAGCAAATAATTATAATCTCGAATGAGATTATACAGCATATATAATCAACATAGTTTAAATGAAGAAATCTCAAGTTAAACTCCATCAAAATCAGCTTTTAAATTCCCAATTGAATTCAAAACAGCAATACGCAAATTTATAATCTCGAATGATACTATACACAAAATTATAGTCTCGGGTGAGACTATACTACATAGTAATCAGCATAGTTTAAAGGAAGAAATCCCATTAAGCATCATCAAAATCAATTTCCAAATTCACAATTGAATTCAAAACAGCAATACACAGAATCTAGAAATCAAAATAAGATAACTAGAAAATTAACATAAAAGATGGATCGATTCCAGCAGATGGCGAGTTTTAGCTATGCCGCACGTGCATCTCATATGGCCGAAGCCTACCAAGTGCTATAATTTTTGGCGCCCAACAAATGACCCAAAGGTCTAACATATGACTCGAAGGTCCAACAGATGACCCTAAGGTCTAGTACTGGTAATTGACCCGAAGGTCCATCATATGACCCGAAGGTCCAGTAGAGTGGCCCGAAAGCCCGATAAATCATCAAAATCATCAAATATTTCAATTAACGAGTCCGAAATTAACCGAAATAGTAAAAGTGTGGTTCCATACTCCGCACTTTTGCTAAATCGTTTAAATCTCTTCATCGTTTCCTTAAAAGTGGAAAATTGTGTATTTATTTATAAATAACGTTTTACGTTTCTCAAACGGACAAGTCCGGAATTAAGCGAATTAGTAAAAGTAAGGGTTCATAGTCCTCAATTTTGCTGAAGCGTTTAAATCGCTTGCTCATTCATTTGAATGCACAAACTGTAAAAAATTTGAAAACAATTTTATTTTAAAACGATTTTTAAGACACGTGAATAAAACAACAACAAGTATAGCAATTTCGACGAGAAAACTGCGCTTCACAAAACACCGTAAAAACGGAATCAAATCAGCGTTGCGGGATAACCGCTTGAAAATTCATTTTAAATTGACGGTTACTGAAGTCAAAACAACAGTAATTTTTATTCGTCAAAAATATCATCAAAATAACACGCTTCAAAATTTTAATACCGGTGTAAAAATTCTGTTATAAAAATAACGACGTAAAATACGTTTTTTTTTTTAAAAATTCAACGTAAATTAAATAGTGGACTTTACCACTAAATTTTCATCAAAATTTTTTACACTACACAGCAATAAACCCGTGCACTACAATAAGAATGCACATTATAATATTCTGACACACCAAAATGCTAAAGCAATATGTGACTTGGGCAATGCAGTTGCACAGACAAAAATTTAAAATATGAATAGTACACAAAGATGAATAGTTTGTGCAACACCTATTGCATGCACGTACTAATATTTAATTTTAATGCCTGAACATGTGCACGTAATGAAAAACTTGGACTTGGTAAAAATTGACTTGGTGCTTCATTCATTTGAAAACTAATTAACTGAACTATTTGTGTGTTATTCATTTTTGAACACACTATTTTGTAAACTGGACACAACTTGAACGCCTAGCTTTTGAAATGAAGGCTATAATATACACTTTGGACGCACATATAGTGTAACCTGGACACACTTTGAACGCAAAAAAAACCAAGAATTTGTAACCTGGACACACTTATATATCACTTTGAAGGAGGGTCTGGGAATTCTTGTTACTTGAATGCACAACCATGACACACGCATGCATGCACAACCGGGGGTTGCACGCACGTATCACTTGAATATGAATAGGTGATGCATAAAAAAAATTATAAGCTGGAGCAACACATATGTGTGCACGAAATTAAATATATATGTCCAATCAGTGCAACATTTTGCATGCTCTAAAAAAATGAGGAACTAAAAATATATAACCTGGACGTGTTTCATGCAATAGATGTTCACAAATATAAAAAGATTTGAACTCGTTTACTTGTTCCACATACGCACGGGCAACAAAATTTTTAATTTTTTTCGTGCAAATTCTTTGAAGTTGGTCTACTAAAGACATGAAAACAATTACATGCGGGACCATGCCCCTGTGAATTTGCTTTCCCTTCATAACATAAATAAAATGTCTTCCAATAACCAAATAAAGTGACCATCTGGACAATCCCTTCAAAATGAAATAGACAAATGTGTAGAGAAACTTGGACATTCAAGTGTAATGTTTACGTGGATAAAACATAACCTTGCTATGTATAGCATGCACTAATTAATAAAAACGAATGTAAAAAGAGATTGGGCTCCAAAACTTTCTGGCACTACAAATTATGTCATGCACGCAAGAATGAAAATATATTATTATTATTTTTTTCAGCTCAAACAATTTGTTTTCGTGCTTTTTCTGGGCACTACATTTTTTTTCTTTTCGTGCAACACAACCCACCCACGAAACCAAAATCAAAAGATTTGGACATGAATGTTATTATACTTATTATTCGTGTACACGGCATTGACAGCATGTATACTATTGTGTGGTCTGGACTAGGTTTTATACACGTACTCACCTTTAAATGAAAAATGCAATTGATCTGAAAATATTAGAAGTGTGACTTTAAAAATTCACTTCAGATTGTTTCAACTCAGAAAGCAACAAAAATACCAGCTTTACAACCAGTTAGCATCAAAATTTGAGAACAGGAAGAGTGAACTGCCATTAACGCATTTCTGCTGAGCTACTTGGAAGAAGAAATGAACCAAAGAAGATTATACAGCCTTTTCCACTACCAAAAATCAAATTAGCAGATGCATTTATAAGAGCCTCTTAAATTTCAAATAGAAGCTAAAAACTAATTATATTTGCCTCTACATCAATGAGAGGCGGAAGAATATCTGCCCCCAAAAGTGTAGCCTCTATTGTTAAACAGAGGCAAATTTGTTTTTTAATTTGTCTCTACTATATGTGGAACCAAACAGTAACAACACTACACTAAGGCTATTACATGAGCCTCTAAAAAATTTAAAACAATTGAGGCTTATATCAATGCCTCTTACGTAAAATTAGGTACGGTAGTTTAAAAATTACACTGGCATTTGTAAATGCCTCCATTGAATATAACATTAAATTCAGATATTTAATCTGCTGTGTGCAGAAATATAATCGGTATTTCCATTCAAATTAAAGCAAAAGAGAATATGAGTCACATTTCAACATATACACACATAAAGAACACAAACAACAAGTTAGATAACAAATAATACTCCACTACAGCGTGTTAACAGTCAAGCTTTAATATTGCAGGAAATGTAAAAAAATGAATTGAATTCCCATTTCAGACAGGACAAAAAACATGAAATACAAACAGCAAGTTAAATAACAAACAATACTCCACTACAGCAAAACAATACTCCACTACAGACACGTAAAAAACTGCATACAATTCATAAAAAGTGAAAAACTGCATACAATTCATATTTCAGACAGCAAAAAAAAGTGAATTTTTGGATCCATATATACATAATTCATAAGTAGCTTGACTAAACCACTTACATAACAAGGAAACTTATAGCAACATAACAAGTTTTTTAAAACTACTTGCTTACTTGATGTAGCGACATGAGTTGTTGTAGAAAATCCATATCACTTAGGGTTGATGTGAAATTCCCCACAGGACGAGAAAATGGTGGATATAAAGGTGCGTGATATGGATGAGGATAGTAAAAAGGACCATTTTGAGGATATGCCGACTGTAGATGTACGAGAGACTGATGTCGTGGTGGCGAATTATTTTGCGCAGGCATTTGATGTTGGACGGGCGATTGATGTTGCATGGATACGTGAACTGGAGATGAGTGCTGTCCAGAAGAAGTATCTGGATTAGAAGACTGATGCTGTGAAGATAAAATCATACGCCGCAACTCATCAATCTCCTTCTTTTGTTGTTCATACATTTCCCGTAGATCAAGATATTCCGACTGCAATGATGCATAATCTCTTCCTTTTCGAGATCTACGAAGAGATGAAACATGTTGAGTTTGTTGCACCCATGGAACCATGCTTGGTGCTACAACTTCTCCATAGCATCGAACTCTGCCACCGGTCTCATAACCTCTTACAGACACATATGCTTGCAATCTCAATTCCGGCGTCTCCTCACCATGAGTATCAACTAATTCCCTTAGCTTTTGGGATAAAAGTGCCTCTAAAAGTTAATTATTAATGAGAAATTTTTAAATAAAATGATCATATGACAAGTTAAAAAGCATAAGAAGCCATCAATCAAAGTTAGTCAAGGCGGTAAGATAAAATACTAGTGCTAAACAACCAAGCCTTGTCTTTATCTCTATTTTTCATGATGATGCGTTATTCTTTTTCTCAATCTGGGTCTATTACTCCATATACAATGGAAGCCCTTCAACACATCTTTGTTTATTATTTTCAAAGTAGGTAAATATTTCAACAAGACATTTCAGGCTGTCAACTACTATTTAAATGCCTTAATGTTCAATTTTAAAGTAATCTTAAATGTATTTTTGGTCCACTTTGGTGGTTTAAAGACTAGGTAAAAAAAGAAAAATAAAATAAAAATAGCTTGCTTTGAGTCAGATAGCACTAACCTGCTTAATATTATGTGCTGCCCTTTCAGAGGATAGTGTAATCTGTAGTATAAGGCGCATTTCCGTTTTTGTTGAAAAATGATGTACTTCATGTCCTTCCTGTTATTCGAATTAATTGCTTCTACTCTGAAATAATTGCTTATGACCAGTTTTAGAACGAATACCATTTCTGCTGTTTTAATTACATTTTATTTTTTGTAGAGTCTTGTCGTTGTACATGATAACAATACATGAAAAAACACTGTATTATTTCTTCATTTTGAAAGTTCAACCGATTTCATTATATTAGCTAACAGCTAATAGTAGAGCGTACACAACAAAGAGAAAAAAACAATCAGACTCACATATTCCTTCTTTAATTTAAATAGGCAATACATGCATGTTATATGAGCATATATCTTATAATTTGTTAGAAAAATACGCTTCATGTTCCTAACTATTATAAAACATTTAGTCAAACACACTTATCATGTTTGTTTATGAGCAATGAAGTGATAAAGAGAAAATCTCATTTGCAAAAAGGCAAGTAGACAAACATGGTAGCATCTTGCCTTAATTTAATTAATTACAATATTAATAAAATCTCAGATCGGTAAATTATTTTCAAATATATAGCCAAACCTAAAGCAGCCACAGAGGCTATCGGGAAGAGTGACCAAAAAGTAATATTATTAAATTTTATGGAAATGGTGTACTTATAAGGCATTATACATATTATTTAGTTATCACACTTTGTAAGAAGAAGATAAAAATAACTAGATTAATATCTCTTACCCCTGTATGCTCAGATGTGTCGTCAATCCAGCTTCTATCTTTATCCTTTCTTTTATGAACCAAATCAAATGCTTCAATAGGATCGGGTTCATGACCATAAATTTGTTTCTGTTCCAAGGTAGAGTAGCATAATGAGAATATAAAAATTATATTCTAATCCGATAAATCATATGGTAGCATAATACGAATATATGATTTATACTATAATCGAATATATTGCCTCTTAATTATAACAATGTACTTGGTTAAGAAAATAAAGTTCGTGTGAAGAAGTGGTTACTTACAAATCTAGCATGGTGTCTTATGAAGGACATTGAGCCACCTGTGTGACTCATTTTCAACTTCTTGCGGCTCTCAATATTTTTGTCAACCTTTATCTATTATTCACAAAATAGTAAAAAAGAAATAGTGAATAACAACATAGAGATAATATGTACCAAACCGAAACATATAGAAAAGAAGAAGAGTAAGAGATAGTTACTTTATTTTTATGGTCGTTATCCCAATAGTTTACCATTTTCCTCCATTGTTCGCTATCCACACGATCATCTCCACACATAAAACGCGATGGCGAGCCAATATATGGAGTGTAATATTTTTTTTAATTCGGCTCTGTTGTTTCTCACTCTTTTGGCTAGACGTTTTAGTAGTACATGACGAATTGTGGGGATGTGGGGTATGTCTTCAGGACGCCAGTCTATTGTATCCTTTAAGATATAAATATTTTATGTTAAATATGGAAAAATTGACGAAATCAAAGACACAAAAAAATAAGAATATAATTTGAAATGAACAATTCTAATTCATCTTGATAATCGGACAATAAAATCATTGTAGAAGTAATCTATTACTTATATAGGGAAGTAGAAACCAGAGCATTTATTTAACGACACATGTCCTATTTTAAAACTACGCTTATTTCCAATTCATTTCATCCAACTTTGCATAACCTCTCCCCAGATAGTACCCCTTTTTTTTTCAATAACTCAATTATACTGCTACAAATAACGTCTAGTTTACTTCAGTACATAAAAATTCATCGATGTTCTCCTCTTCAATTTCTCCTCCGCTCATTACGCTTTGCTCTTTTCGTAACTATACAAGACAAAACATATGTCGCTAGTGACGTTATTTAAACGCTACGTTATAGACGGCTGTCAAAATTAGGGTTTTTCAAGTTGGTCAATCACTAATCATTTACTTCACTTTTGTATTCTATGCATTTGATCACTTAGTTCGTTGTCAGTCTGCAACTACAGTATGTTCATACTCTGCAACTGCAATATGTTGCAGTCATTCAAAATTAATTACTATATAGGCGAATATATGGAACTTTTTACTACACCAAAAATACAATTTCTGCAAGGTACATGTTTCCAATGTTTGAAAATGATGACATGTTTTGACTTTCCTCCTTTTGCATGTGACAAACCATATTAGTACATGTTTTTCGTATAAATCTTCTGGTTTCATTTTAGCATTTCCGACTTTCGGTATTTTGCACCCTCGCTTATATTTTTAACTTTCCATTGTTATTAGTCATAAGAAAAGATTATTTACTTCTAATTTAAACTTTATACTTCTGTACAATCTCTGATTCAATATCAGTTTTTATTTTTTTTATTTCCCCTTTTGTTGTTCAGTCAACTGGTATGTTTGTTAAATACTATAATTGAGGCTGAACTACTGCTCTCACTGTCTGTAATTACATCTTTAGTAAAATGCTTTTACTAGTAATGTAATATAATAAAAAACTACAAAACTTGCAAAATCGTATTCAAGTTTGTTAAAACAATAAAAAGTACACTGTTGTCCGATAATACAAAACTATTATATAAAAGGCTATTGAAAAAATTCTTTGATTTAATCAGCGAAAGAAACTCTCAACTGACGAAATTGTAGGACACTTCAATATTATAGGTATGAAATTGGCTTGTAAGATTACTATAATGTGTACATCAATATTATTGAGGTTAGTTTTTGTAATGGATTATTTAGTGATTAATTTAAACATTTTATGCATTTGCATAGCGCACTACAGCATAGACACAACAAAATCCACATTATCTTAGTAATTGTCTAAACTCCTATTTTATCAAATGTGACAACTCTGCTATAATTAAAAATAACAAATCGTGGCAGAAACAATATAAAATTGTAGGATCGAAATAATTGTGATTGTTATTTTTGATCTCCATATTCTTTGACCGAAATACTGTAACTTGTAAGTTTTGCAACATTGAGTATGTTTTGTTCAGCCAAGGTTCATGCATATTTAGTCTTTTGTGTCCAGAAATAAGTTTCAGCTTAAGAATATGTCGCTTACTAATCCATATTTTAAAAGCTACCATAAAATATGAAGATGAATGACCGATATTCATAACACAAAAAGCCATTTTCGAATATTAAGTAAAATTTAAATAGATTCATCATACCGATATTATTTTCCACATATTTTCCAAAAAAGCATCATCTTGGGATCGCCAGTCTTTTGAAGAAAGAGGAATAAGGTTGTAGTTTCTCGCCAAACTACCTAAGTACCTTGCTAATTTGGCATCTTCTGGAACAATGCACAAACCATCCTTTGTAAACTCAATTTTTTCTTTTCCGGATTTACCCCATGTTGGTTTATTATAGCCACGCCCTTTTCTACCCTTTGACCCTGCCAAATTAATAATATAATATTTTCAATAGTAATAGGCTACTAAACCAACAACATGTCATAAGCTGCTTGTACAATGGTGTTTTTTTTAGCCACTTAAATTAATCCGTTAACGGTGTTGCTTTACGGCCAAAAATAGCACTTTCAACCTTTTATAAACTTATTCCATTAAAGTGATCAGTATTACACAAAAGATAATGACATGTCATAAATAAAATATGAAAATACCATTGTTTTGAGAGTCGTAGTCTTCATGCATGCCATCATCCAAAGGATTCATTTCGTCCGAATGAGAAGTTTCAGAGCTGCTCATCTTAGTAATTGTAAAATAAAAGGTAATGTACCAATATTGCACTTTTAAATAAAAGGAAAGGAAAATTAATGTAAGCTAATTTATATTAAGCGATTATACATAATAAATCTAACAATCAATTTGTACTATGGTTCTGCAAAAATATGAAACTGTACATGAGAAACAGAAATAAATGACACCGAAATACAGTTAGAATACAATCCAACTTCAAATGAAATATTAAATGAACAAAGTTTAACAAAAACATAAATATGGTTCAAGTACTATGTTTAGTTGATGCTCTCGTTTTCATTCTCAATCCCAATATTTTCTTCATTGCTGTCATCGTCTTCCCGTAAGGAAACATCCACATTAGGCGTTGGTAACACATTATTAACGTAAACACCAGGAACATCAGTTCTTATTTTTAGCTCTTCATTGTCAAGATTAGGATCATCAAGATTTGGTGTGGCATAGTAATCGTCGACATCAGCTTCGTTATCATCCACAGTTAAATCATAGAAATCTCTCGGTTTTGTTTTAACTACAACAGCCCAGTCCGGTTGTTTTGGATCAGCAACATAAAACACTTGAATAGCTTGTGATGCTAGTATAAACCTATCATTATTTTTTGCCACATGGTTAAAGTTCACTAAATTGAAGCCATATCTGTCAGTTTTCTTCCCGGACTTATTTACCCAATCACACTCAAACAGGACAACTTTGCAAGCTTGATTGTCACTTTCACCTGGAAATCTATAATCAAGCTCATATTTTTTTTTTAAGACACCATAATAGTCGATATTACCGGTGATTGGATTACAATCTCTAACATTCGAATAACTTGATGTTTCAGCATTCACAAAGATACCACAATTTTGATTTTTTTATTTGTCGTCGATCGTTTTAATTCGAAACCTGTAACCATTTATCACATACTTCTTATATTGTCTCACAAGCCTGCTTGGACCGTTAGCTAATCGAAGCAAGTCATCTGATACTGCAGAATCATCGGTAGTATGAAGGTTATTTACCTAAGCCAATATGATCAATATATTATTATACATCATTTTATAGTAAAAGTTATCAATATTGCATGTTAACATACAAAGACACATACATGGTTCCTAAACCATGTAGGGAATTCCTTGTTTCTCAAACTCTCGACTTCTCGAATAGTTTTCCGATGATGGATTCTACGTAGCTCATCCAATCTTTTACTACCAAAATATAAGTCAAAGAAGAAATGTTTGTTTATAATTCAATTGTGAAACTAAAAGTAGATACTTTAGATTAACATAATGGTCTTACTTTAAAAAACAAGTCACTTTGCCACAATTGAATAAGATATAAGTATGACATTGCTCCCGGATTTTCTTTTCAAGAGTAATCTCTGAGCATTTTCTTAAATGACGACCAGAATTTGCAAATATTGACAGACCCCCATCAACATCACGAGGCAATGATGCATCGGCATTACGACCATGGCGTGTATAACGAGTCTCTACACCTTTCAAGTACATTCAACAAAACGAAACACATTCTTCTGCAAGATATCCTACTGCAATACTTCCTTCTGGGTTACTTTTATTGCGAACATATCTTTTTAATGTTTGCAAGTACCTGAAGAAACAAATTAATACTCATTTTCCCTATAACATATCACTACCATAAGAGGATCTAATCGGGATAAGAGGTTACGCTTACAAAAGGATCAACAAATGTACTTGTGTGATGTTGCTGTCAAATAAACTGTATTTTTTTTTGCATTCGTTTATCATTGTCCAAAAGTTTCTACATTGGTTTTACATGTAATGATAGAAATCTCTGGTTTCTTCTCAAATCCAGGTGCACATACTTATAATAATTATAATATTCGATGTCGATGTTATGAAAAATGCTTCATTACATATGCAATTATAGTTATATTTGCTTAATTCCTACTATATACTTATCATATTTCTAGCACCAACTCTAGATCTTACCGGTTCACCTTCAAATTTTAAATGTGGTTCATAAATTAAGATGTAATAAGAAGATGGAAAATAAAATATCAAATTGAAATAAAGGAAAATTGATTACCTTTCAATAGGATACATCCAACGATATTGAACCGGTCCGGCAATTGCGGTTTCATCGACTAAATGAGCTATTAGGTGAACTGATATAGTGAAAAAGGAAGGAGGGAACATTTTCTCCATCATACATAAGGCTAATGCTACCCTATATTTTAGTTGGTTCATCGACGCAACATGTTGCTTTTTACTACAGAATTGTCTAAAAATTGCACATAACTCAAGCAAAACAAGGACAAGAGGTTTAGGCAAAACCCTTCGAATTGCAAGTGGAAGCAAATGTTGCATAATCACATGATGATCATGACTTTTTAATCCTTGCAACCTTTTTTCCTTCACATCTACACATCGAGAAATATTGGTTGAATATCCATCCGGAACACGTACAACTGAGAATGTTTTACAAAACAATGTTCTTTCCTCATTGGTCATGAAGAATATCGCTGGAGGTATATATGTCCTATTGCCTTCCCGAATAGGATGAAGTGATTTTCTTATTTGTAAAATTTATAAATCAGCCCAGGCCTTAACTCCGTCCTTTCGTTTTTTTGAGTTTCCAAGTAAAGTTCCTAAAATGTTTTCACTGACATTCTTCTCAAGATGCATCAAATCAATGTTATGTCGTATCAACAGATGTTGCCAATAAGGTAAAGTAAAAAATACGCTTTTTTTCTTCCACGGTCCAACAACTCGAGTTTCATTATTGGCATTCATACTCCTCCGTTGTTTTTGACTACTAACAGATTCAAGGGCCGATGATTTACCAAATGTAAATCTTAGATTTGATAGTTTCTTTAAACACTCGATTCCTGTTAGTGGTTTATGGGCAAGATCTTTCTCACACTTACCATTAAACAAACGTTCATCAAGTCGAAACCTATGTGAAATAGGTAAAAATCTACGACTTCCCAAATAACCTTGCTTTTTGCTATTTGGTAAACGCACTGAACAAGTTTGGTGGTTACAATGCGGACATGCAAGCTTTCCTGATGTACTCCATCCTGATAAATTAGCATATGTAGGTAAATCGTTTATAGTCCATAAAACAGCTGCTCTCAGATTGAATGTTTGTTTCGAAAAAACATCGTATGTATTCGTGCCAACCACCCATAGCTCTTTTAGCTCATCTACTAGTGGTTGCATATAAATATCAATGTCTTTTCCTGGTTCATGAGGTCCTGGAATTAACAAAGACATAAATAGATAAGGTTGCTTCATACACAACCACGGTGGTAAATTATAAACAGAGATAATCACTGGCCAAGTGCTATGTTTACTATTTATGTGCGCAAATGGATTGAAACCATCGCTTGCAAGGCCCAAACGAACATTACGAATTTCGGATGCAAAATCAGGGTATAGAGAATCCAAATGTTTCCAAGCTGGAGAATCTGCTGGATGTTTCATGAAACCATCATTCGAACCACCATTTGAATGCCATCTCATATGTTCTGCTGTATGTTTTGACATATACAACCTCTTTAGCCTAGGAATTAAAGGAAAATAACGAAGCACTTTAACAGATACTTTCTTTCTAACATTTTCATCTTCTGTATTTACTTTGTATCTTGAAGCTCCACAATGAGAGCAAGTTTGCAAGTGTGATGTTTGCTTCCAAAATAACATACAATCATTCAGACATGCATCAATCTTCTCGTAAGTGAGACCCAAATCATCAATTATTTTTTTGGCCTGTGCATTTGACTTTGGCATACAATTTCCATCAGCCAACATATCTTTAAATGCATCCAAGAACATAGAGAAAGCTGAATTACTCACATTTCCCAAACACTTGATCTGGTATAATTTTACAATTGCATCCATTTTTTTATACTTACTGCCAACATACAATTCCCTATTAGCTTCATCTACCAACTTGAAAAAATGTTCTTCCTCGGGAGTTTGACATTCAAAAATAGGAGAATGATCCGACGAACTTGCACTTTGTCCAATAAAGGGCATAAATGTCTCATCGAGAAAATCATGCATTTCACCTCTCCCCCTTTGATCATTGTCCATTTGCATATCATTTTCCAAGTTGATGTAAGTTCCATTCTCTACATAAGACTCCTCGTTATATGATTCACCATGATGTGTCCAACGAGCCATCATATAAAGTGGGTCCATTCCATATGAAAGGAGATGACCAACAACATGAATTCTATCATTGAAATAACGATTGCAGCACTTTTTACAAGGACATATAATCTTATCTTTTCGAATGGATTTGGAGAAAGCTTCGTTCAAAAATAATTCCATCCCATCTCTATATTCTTTTGAATTACGTTCCAAATTCACCCAATTTTTGTCCATAAGTTAACGACTGCCACAAAGTAAAAAGCTTTTCAAACACATGAGGAAAAAAAATACATGTTTAATTATCACCAAATGGCCTAACATATTTATCCAATGACAAATATAAACTTGCCTGAAATTGCACTTGTAAGTTTGTGTACATGAATATAACGGAGATGTGAGACACAAAAGATGATATGTTAACGTTGAATTATATGGTTACTGGTTAGTATAGGTTATCTAAACGTAATATACACGATCTAATGTATGAACTAAACCAAGCACTCTACAGAACTGGAAAAACAACAACAATACCGTTGTTGATAATTATGTATTGAAAACATATTGGTCTACTCAAAATGGGCCAAAGAATATAATCAGAACTAATTGCATCTAATGTATAAAACTATAAATAAAAATCAATCTTCCCTTTAAGCAAAAAAGGTAAGAAAGTGATGGTCACCTAATAAGTGTAAAGTTGTAAACAAGAAAAGAAGAAGAACAAAAAGATTACATAGTTCATTCTTGATCAACATCCAAGAATGTACTGACTTCATTCTGGATAATATTGCAGTAGAGGCTGGGATCC
This sequence comes from Allium cepa, assembly GCA_030765085.1. Taxonomy (NCBI): domain Eukaryota; kingdom Viridiplantae; phylum Streptophyta; class Magnoliopsida; order Asparagales; family Amaryllidaceae; genus Allium; species Allium cepa. The sequence continues at coordinate 374,123,761 of CM060942.1, read as the reverse complement.
CAGATCGATCGGCCTGTCAGTTTTTACTTATGGCTATCGGGACCTGACCGCAGTATGGGACCAGTCACAAAAGGAAAAGTGTTGTTGACCAGTTTCAAGGAAGCCTGCATTACATTTAGCGTATCGCTATAGTAGAAATATGCTAACGTTTTCCTTCTACTTCCTTTCAAATAATATTGTATTCTTATCAATTCGGTGCTTTCACTCTTGTTCTCTCCTCATCTTCAATTTCTAGTTATCCTTCTTGCTGCAGTCACTCCATTTTTAATTCCAAGCGACAATACAATATCCGTTTTTTCCCATACATACAATAAAATGATAAATAGACATTGTTCTTATGTAAATTAATTCCATCATTTGAACTATATTAAGAGCCCAACGTTTCGGTCGTAGGAAGAAGTATAATATACAATGTAATATTACATGATCATCTTACATCAGTTTTACCTAACAAAATGAATAGGATGATAAATCTATCTCCTACAGTCATCTCCTTTGTTTATTCAATAAAAATTCGATAATCCTTCAACCCTCAGCATACCAAAACGAGTATGCGAGATTCTATCGACTAAACTTGTATGTGCATGTCTAAAGGTTAATACATGGCGCAATGTGGTCAAGTTTTTTTGAATAATTGAAATATAAATACACAAAATCCTAAGACCATTACTAACAAAGAAATCATTAGTAGGAGAGTAATAAAAATATATCTTTTATACCTTTAACCGTCGCTGCCACTGTAACTGTAAACGCTCCTGATAGGAGTACAAAAACCTGCGCACATAATAGATTTATATAAATCCCAAAGAACGAGATCCACTTAAATAAAAGCCCAATATTATTTGTTTAATAGTATCATGTCAAAAAATAAATGACAAAACATAGAACCTCAAGACCATTTAAATTTGTTTAACATTATACAGGCTGCCTTTATTTAATAGACTAATGTTACCATGAAAATTATTATTTATCAATTTATGAATTAAATCAAACCGTTCATGCCTCAACAGCCAAAAGACAAGGCCCTAAACTGGTGTGTGTAATACATATCCAACCAACTACGGTAAATGTGTTTTCTTGATCATTGCCTTGTAGTTAAAAAAACACTATCCACATTGCTAAAATCAGATATGAATACATGCATGTGAATATAAAGCATATAACTACCATGGTAAATTCAACATAAAAAAAGTACTTGCATCTTGGAACAAATTGTTCAACTTACAATAGCATTTTATGTGGTCGAATATATGTTTAGTTCGGCATGGTTGATATTTAATGGGCGGCTACATGTAGGCTATACATACTTGATAACAAGATGAAATTGTGAATGTGTACATATGATTTATATTTTTCTCATGTCTTCTGGGCATTGTTAAATTTGTTTTGGTTGGCATTATTCCTCCAGTGTACTGCAACAATGCGGCTTTCAAATTACCTTTAATTTTTTACTTCCTGACGTTGCACTGTTTTGAATTTGTATTTCCGTTTGGAAAACCTGGAATTTTCCACAAACTATGTATTCGATTACAGCACACAAATAACTTTAAGAAGCAGAAAATAGCTTCTTTGTATAAAGTAGTAAATGTACATTTCATCAAATAGTGACCATCTTTGTATTAGAAGAATTTTATGTTTGATAAAATAGTAGTCCTTACAAAATTTTACTACGTATAGTTTCAATGTTTCTGATGCTCCCTGCTTGCGTGTGATTCAGTTCGAATATTTCATTTATTCCCTTACTATTGTTTATTTCTGGAAGTACTGACTATGGGACGACGTTTAAATGATGCATAACAAATTTATTATGGAGCATCAAGCTACTAATATTTTATATATTTTGGGCTAAGGCATTGACTCCAAGATGACATGAGATGAAACTCTTGAAGTTACCAGCATTGCAAGCAGGATTGCCAAACTAAAATTTAATTGAAGCGCATAATACACTTTCATTTAAGTCACTTTATGATATATTAATCTTTCTATGCTATTATTTTAAAGTTTAATGATCATATGTTACTTTGATTGAACTGAACACTGGTGATTTCTTTAACCAGCTATAATGTTGCAGTTCTTTTAATATTGACGATTCAATAATAAAAAAATAAAATAAAAAAAACTATATCCAATTTAGAGAGAGTGTAAACACCAAATCTACTGCTATTAGACCGAGTAAAGTCAGGCCCAGAATAAGGAATAGGAAGTAATTTAGCAGCTTGAACCGCATCCAACAAAGGTTGCACATCTCTACTAGTTAATTCCTTCCTTCCTATTCTTTCGATGGACATCATCATACAGTTGAAATCTCCAAGAGCTAACCAAGGTTAAGAAGTTTTTAATGAAGGAAGCTTTTCTAGAAATGATTTCCTACTAGCTAAAATATATTCAGCATAAACAAATGTGCAGTAGAAAATGAGATCATATTGTATGTGGGGGATCTTACAGTGGATAAATTGTTTGTCATATTAAATAGTAGATAGAGAGAAAATAATTGGATCCCTAAGCACTATCAACCTACCATAAGCACTACGTAAATGTGTTTTTAAAAACAAATTATTCAACATACAAATAGAAGTAGATATTGTGGCTAATGAAAAAAAATCTGTTATGTATGTAAATAAAAAATCTCCATAAATCTGTTATCAGTTTAACAATGGCAAGGAGATAGTTTAATCCTATCAAAAATTACATAAAGCTATGGAATCCAAGCAGTAAATAACTTGGCCTATAGTTAAAAAACACTATCCAATTTATGTACATTATTTCTCTATACTATTACTGATCTGCTAAAAGTGAAGAACTTTTATAACAAAGTTTTGTATTTGGGTAAAAGTTAGTTAGGATTATGGGCAATGCTTCTAAGTTTGAACGTGATAGTAATTAATAGACAAATGTTAATTTGAAAAGTCTCTGCCCACAAAGCGTACAAAATGGTATAATATTTAGAGTGGATAATTGTAAAGCTAATGCTGTCAAGAAGACTATCTTGTCAAATCCAGAACTGCTTTTCGAATTAGAAATCTAGCCCATACTTCTTAGCAGTGTAAAACTGAATTAATAAATAAACATGTTTATTGCTACTTAATATAAACATGTTTAAAGTTGATTGGTATTTAGTTTCGCTTTGAACATTCACTTGAGGATGAAAGTCAACAATTCATGGCATATGGTACTTATTCATAGCAGTTCATTCTCAACTCGAGAACAGTTCTATATATGCTCGAGTTTATTGTGACCCGTGGCTACAAACCATGTAGGAACTTATGGTATGCCTATAACATTATAGATTACAGTGGTTACTCGCAATGGTAAGAATAAACAAAAATACCCGTAGAAATGCTAGCTAGGGTTTTGAGAATGGTTTCGGCAACACAGATCTTGCAGGTTGAAGACGATGTATGAAAATCTGGCGGGGAAGAGCGAATACTACTGCGCACGAACTTGATTTTCCCTCCACCACAATTTTCGACGCACATCTTCCTGATTCTGCGATTTTTTTTTGACAGAAATTCGATGTTGGGAAGTTTTTGGGGGCAGATGCGTTTATGTTTTGATTGGGAAAAGTAACAAGGCCCTTTTACGCGTCTTTAAAACTGTTATTAAACGCGTTAATTTATTTTGCCTCTAATTACTGTTTAAGAGAGGCGGAAATTTCTTTTTGCCCTTTTTATAACGCCTCTAATAGATTAAAATTTGGTAGTGTTCTTTTCTTTTATTTTCATGTGCACAAGTTAAAGAGGAAGTGCTGTCAACTTTATACAAACGCATTAATTGAGGAAACATGCATAGGTGAAGGAAAGTACCCTACTGCACAAAAGAATGATGGCACAAAATGTGTTCACTTTGCTTTCCAAGGCTTTAGTGCCACAAGTATTTACAGCAAGGCAAAAATGTTTATTTTAGCTTTAGGATGGACCCTTATATTTTCTCACGTGAAAGCATTATGCAATTCATTCCACTAATATTGCTTGCAATGTTTCAACTGACTTTGCAACAAAATCTGTATTCTATTTTTCTTTTCAAATTTTATTTTTAAAATTTCTAATTAAAATATTTATGTCGACAGTAACTCAAAAATCACGGTCGTTACAGCTCCTTTTCCATAAGTGATATGAATTAAGCATTTATGGTGATGGAAATGAGTGTAATGATGTTGTTTATAAAGATTTAAAATAAAATTTAATTAGTCAAATCATGTCTTTTTACCTTTTATACATTTATTTAAACTTTTCAAAAGTAAACTTCTTTTGTCTTTTAGTGCTAAATGTAAAGTGTTTAAAAAGTTTGTAAAGTTGTATTTATGCATTTGTGTGTGTTAGAAAATGTATCAAGTTGCAACAACTTTATGATAACTTTTTTTGGTTGAAAACGGTGTTTTTGTCGACAAATTTTACAGTCAAAATTTGACATTTCTGTTTAGCTATATATTGGAGTAAACCAAACTTTAAAATGAACTTTTTATTTCTTTAAATAAATTAAAACATGTCTCTTTGTATTTAAAAATCATATTTAAATAATATCAAAATCTCTATTTTACAGTGTATGTAAAACTAATAAAATTGCGACAAATTTTGGTTATTTTTGTAAAATGATTATTAACATGTTTTTAAAACTTTTAATATATTTTTATTATCTTTATTAGATATTTTAAATAAGATTTATCTTTTTAAATAAATATTTAAATCCATTTATTTAAGCCTTTATTTATTTTTAACAAAACTTAGCTTTTGTTGATTTGTTCTAAAATCCAAATTTATACTTTTTCATTTATTAACTATAAGAATAAATAATTTCTCTATTATTATTTATTATATATAAATTATTCATTTAAGTTTTAAATTCTTTTAAATTTAAAACGAACTAAATCTTTCATTTCTGATGTAGTGAAATTACGGTTCGTTACATTCTCCCCTACTTAAAAGCATTTTGTCCTTGAAATGAAAGTTAGATAAAAATTCTATCTCATACCCGTATCCTCAAACATCTTGATTTATTTATACTGATTATAAAAAAGATACATATATAAAAGGAAGGTTGATATCATAACAATACTAAAACAAGTGATGTCAAACATATATATATATAAATGTATGTATGTATGTATATATGTATGTATGTATAGATTCCCTACACTAACCTATGCACTTATCATGTACTTAAGGTTATATGCACATACATCAAGTCGGACTTCTATCGTACCCATCCTAGTGCGTACTCCACACTTCAAATAATATATAAAACAACCAAACAAGACTATACATCCAAAAACAGCCAAACTGATACTGTATCAACATAAATGAATACATCCAACATAACTCATCCCCTGAACTGAGCATGTACTACATCTGAGGTTTATATATATACACATATCAAAATATCAGCCCAACCACTATATCTTATGCCTATTATTTAAGATAACTGTCTAAATACTATGTAAATAGACCCAAAATATTATACTATATGTGATATATAATTGATCTATTATTCAAATCCACAACTTTACTTCCGAACTAGCATCGATCCCTTGATTTTCTAGTTCGGACTTTGATCAAACTACCAAATCACAAACCCTTGCTCTTCTTGCATAGCTCTCAACAATGATTGAAAACTCGAGTACATAATCACAGAATCTCATCAATGTTCGCCGTCAAGAATCGAGTGACAAATCTTTTTTCAGATTGCTGTAAACGCCTCAAAGTTTTATACTCAAATCTTAGATCAAAAATTTATGTGCCAAAATAATCTACGTTTAACTTATATGCTTATTCACATTCATTTTTACCTAAGGCATTTTTCAAAATTTCTATTAATCCAAGTTTATTTCACAACCATTTACTTTCTTCGAAATACATTATTACTTAAGCATACAAATATGACTTAAACTTGTATAATATAACTTTACTTCCTAAGAGTATATACACATATCCCAAATTTCAAACCGTTATTACTTCTTTTTAACCCTATTTGACTTTTTTCTAACCTATCCACTTCTAATCTTACTTCATCATGAATTACAAATGTTACCCCAAATGTATTACTACTTCAATAGGATGATATATCTTATATCTCTTATTCCTAAATTTCACTTTAATTTTTAACCTAATCAAAGCGTCTAAATTTTAAATTACCTTATCTCCTTTATAAGTTATAGAACTTACCTTTTACAAAAAGTCTCAATTTAGGTTTATCTTGTTTTTTTCTATGTTGTTAATAAGAATTTTCCTAGGTATGCATTTTCTTTTCACTTTCTTTAATTACAACATCTAGCTGTCAAATTGTGAATTTTACTTCATAGGATATTTGTACTTAGCTTTTAAATCCATCCATAATGATAATCACTTAATCATTATTATTTCTTAATAATATATATATCTAAAGGTGTATGATTAAAGTTCTAAATTCTTGATTTCAACTAATTGATTATATATGGAATATCATGTAGTCAAATTGTGCAATCTAATCACAAGGTATTCATATTTTAGTTTTACTAAGAAAAATTGCAAATAATCCTAAATTCCTATCACTAAAAATATTATCCTCTTTGTATATTTGAAATATAAACTCAAGGTAAACTTATTTTATTTGCCCATTTTTTAAATTAAAACCATTTTTATAAAATTAACAAATAAGCGCTCATATATGTAACGCTCTCATAAATCATTCTAGAATGTTACTAACCCTATCCCTAAAGAGTTACTTATCCTAGGTATTACTAATCCTATCTCTAATGAGACTTACCCTTATCAGGCTTCGGTGTTTGCTCAACCAAAAGCTCTGATACTAAATGTCACGACCCATAATTTTGTACCCTTTGAGCTGATAATAAGACACTCATGTTCGACCCAAGTTGCATAGAAATATGGATGATCAAGGGTAATAAAGAAAAATAGACAGAACAGAATCTCATACGAATGGAATAACATATAATATTGAACAAATATCGTTATAGCAGAAAACTTTTAAATACATATATCAGAGTCTAACCTAATTTCAGCTTGGACAGTTATAAACATCTGTCTTTACAATTGTGGACAAACATCAACTAAAATAAACTAAGTACAGTGGATAATAGAATATGTCATACATAGATGAATATCTCCAGCTCTCCTTTGAAAACTCCAACCATCTTTGACTAAACCTGAAACTATTCGGATCTGACTCGAGTATTAAAAATACCCGGATCAGGCTTGATAAGCCAACGTGAGAAAAACTCAATAGTGGGTGACAGTGTGTATATATACGTGTTTGAATAAAATCCTTTGAAAAGAAAGAGTATCTCATAAGATCACGCCCACACATAAACGCAGACGGGTTTTACCTTATGATAACTAAAACCCTTTTATATCAAAACATTTGATATTATTTTTAATGACATAACTTTGAAAACATTTTCCAATAAACTTATTAATCTTATCTGAAATGGTTACCCATGTAGCATTTTGAGACTATTCATTACGCCAATACAAACAAAACCTCAAGTTCTTATTAGAGAATGGATTTCAATACAATGACCAGGTAAAGGATCTACATTCCAAATGGGTACACCTCAAGATGGATGTCCCGAGGACAATTACAAAGGATTCTCTGCCAATAGAAGACCGACCTGCCTCTATTACTAGGTAGTACCGAATATGTCATCCCTCGGTTGTTACCGACCTTTAATCGAGTGCTCGTTTTCATGCACCACATTAATTTACATTGTAACGACCCTAGATTTTAATTTAATTTAAATTGATAATTAAATGAATTTTGAATAAAATTGTAAGATAAATTGATTTAAACGGAAGCGAGTTTCCCCGATTCGACTAGAAAATATATAAAGTCATATGGATTTGACAATTAGTATATATATTTAAAATGGATTTGAAATAAAATCTTAAATAAATGGTTTTAAAAATAAATATAGAGATATATATGTATATACATTAGATATGAATTGTAAATGAATGGTTTAATAATAAGTGATAATAATAAGTATTACAATTGATGGTTAATAATAAATTGAATTTATAAATTTAATATAAAACAATAAATATTAAAGTAAAATAAATGATTTAAGTTAAAATAAAAGAGAAATATCTACTAAACAAATCCAAAATCTGAAGCAAATAAAAAAAATATATACTCAAGTATGTAAAGCAATGTAAATAATAGGATTAAATGTATAGGCAAACAAAGAAATAAAAGTAAGCATTTATAATAGATATACAAGAAAAGAAATGACATTTAAATATGAAACAAAGACAAAACAAAATAAAGTGTTGCCAGCAAAAACAAAGAGATGCAAGGCAAGTATGCACATATATAAAAGTAGCTTGCAAATTAAAGTAAGTAGGAACATAAAGTACAATACTATATTAAAACAATAACCAATGACTAAAATAACAAATAAAGAAAGCAAACAAAACTAGATGAAGCATTTAATACAAAAATCATCTCAGCCAAAGTCAAGCAAATAAAAAAAAAATTGCAAGTATCTTTAGCCACTAAAGCTAGATCATAGCAGCACCCAAAGTGTTCTCATCAGCCACAAAAAGTTTGCATGGTCAACAAAGCAAAGGACAACTCGAATTGTTAAAAAAAAATAGATTTCAGCCAACAAAATCTTTGATAAGCATATACCCAGACATTACTTTCCCCTGTCATCTTCAGCCACACCTATTGTGTACAAAACAATATAATACCCTGTACAAAGTTAGTACATCACACAGTCAACTTCTCTTCATATACACTACCCTCTTCACCTCAGTTTCATTTCTAAAAACTGAGAAAAAAATGGATGAAGAAAATATCATATTCACACTCAAACAAAATTCAAACTATTTAAAGCTTCAGGCAGCTAAAAACACAAATTGGATTGCTTCTCTGTTCAATTTCCAGTTTACAACCTATCAAGTTTTTATTTCTGCTTCATCAGCCAACTGAGTAACTTAACTTCTAAAAACAGAAATAAAGGTCCATAACTTGATGATTGCTTTGTATACATGTTGCTTATGATCTGTTATCAATGTGAGGATGTATGTATGTATATATAAATACTGAGATGCTTGTTTGTTACAGATTTACCCTGTCTGTTTAAAATTCACATATCCAACCCTGTTCAATAAATCAAATTTCTCTTTAACAAGTATGTATAAAATCTTAAGTATAGACAAAAGGTATCTGTTATTCTATGGATTTAAAATTTAAAAGTAAAATTAGATCAAAATCTATATGGATAGACTCTGTTTACATCAAGCAGTAAATAAAGTGTGAAATGAACAAAATTTAATGGTCAAAATTTATAATGTCAGGATCATGAATCAATTTCATAAATCAAAATTTGATTTTTAAAACTAAAATGGGAATTTTTAGTGGAGAGTGCAATGTGCATTTCTGTGTTGAACAGAAATGGGATTTTTGGGTATACCTGCAGTTCTTTGAACCTGGGGAGGTCGGAATTTGTTCGGTGGTTAGAGGAGGGATCATTGAAGCTAGGAAAAATATTGGATCAAGGATTTAAGCTATGTGGATTTTGGGAATTGGATTTAAAATCTGTAAACCTAATTTTTTGCTATGATGGAATTTTGATCACCTCGGCCTCAATGATGGATCGAGTGTTTTGATACTTCGGGTGGTAGAAGTTTGGGTGATGTCGAAGTCGAGGCCGGAGGTGGAAGCTCGCTGATGGTCGGCACGGCGTGGACGAGGCGATGTTGACAGGTTTGGGGGTGTTGAAGCTAGCGCGTTTCCAGGTTTGGAAATTTAACTCGATTTTGATTCGTGTTGTCGTGATGGGTGCTGGGTGATGGATTGAGTTGAGGGGGTCAACGATGACTAGATGGCGACGGCAGTGGTGGCCAGGACATCGGCGGTGGATGGTGCAGGTACACACGTGTTTGCGTGTGTCAGTGATTATGGTTGGGTGGTTATAGTTGGGAAGATGAAGATAACTCGAAGGAAGTATCGAGTAATATTGGTTTTGGCTCGAGTCTTAACTCGAGTGCATTCAGTTGTGCGCCGGGTCAGATCAACACTTAAACAAAATTTTGAAAAAAATACTCACACGGGTTGGTTTGGGGAAAAACTCGAAGCACTCAGGCATTTTTCTCGGGTAACTCTCGAAGTAAAGAGGTAGGCGACTCGAAGTAGTGTACTGTCTTGAGTTTGTTAGTTCCAGGCATTTTAAAAACAGAGGCCTGTTCCTCTGTTTAAATTCAAGTCTGGGTTTGTTAAATTAAGTAAGACTTAAACTTAAGTTTAAATCGAGATTTTAAAACCTGGACTAAAAGTGAAATTTAAATACAAGTTGAAATAAATTCAGTTTTAAATCTGAAGGTGTTTTAAACAAGTTTAAATTCAATTTAAATTTGGTTAAAGTTCTAAGTGGTAAATTATTTTGAATCTTATATTCAAAATGTGATTTAAATTTAAATTTAAAAAGGGTAATGTTCTACACATTAATATTTATTTAATCATTAATAAAGAAATAAATAAATTACCTTAGAGATAATTAAGGTATTAAATGATTCAATTAATAAGATAATTAAGGAATGATTTATTTATCGAATTTATAAATTAATGATTTAGATTAATTTATAATTAGAGATTAATTTAAATGTAATTAAGAAATTTTATTAGTTAATGAAGATAATTAACTAGGAATTATTAAGTAATTAAATTAATGTGATTAATTTTGATGATTTATTAGATTGAATTAATTAAGATAATCAATTGTAAATTGTTAATTACTTAATGAAAGAAATTAAGGGGTTAATTACTAATTGTAATTAAACTTGAATATTTTGATTAAATTAATGATAAAGATAAATCGGTAATTCATGATTTGTTATTATGAGATGATTGCTTGATGATAAGTAATTAAAGAGTAAATTTATTGAAATAATGAATTAAGAAGTTAATTAATTATATAATTGGTTCAAGAGTCGATTTAATTAATATGATTGATTAAGAATAATTTAATTAATTTTGATAAATTAATTTATATCAAATGATTTGAATTAAGAAACCAGAAAGGGATGATAAATTCATGAGTAATTTAAATTTATTTACTTGGAAATAAATTGAATTGATTAGGATTAAAACAATTAATTAATCCTGCTTATAAATGATTATTAAATGCTTGACCTTACTTATGAATGATTGTATTGCATGAGATGTATTGAATTGATTATCCTATCTGATTTTTGATATTTTGTTCTGTAGATTGAGCAGTGTATATTTATTTACATTTGTATATTATCTGTGAATCTGTGAATGGACGATGAGCGTTATAAGTTTTATATCGCTTATCAACTATATTTCTGTATTCTGATCTGTGATGATTGTATGATGTTGCACTATTGTGTTAAACCCCTGGACCACACTGATACACACACCAATATGGATTTCACGAGGAAATCGATTAAGTCACAGATTTTTGAAATAGTTTTAAATTTGAATATTTGAATTCAAATGTTTTGGAAATGGATTGGGTTTAAAGTGAAAAGCTTTTGAAATGGGATTTCATAGATGAAATTTATTTTGAATAACTCGATAAAATATGAAGTTGAATAATTTTGATTTGAACTTAAATTCAAGATTTGAAATTGAATTCTATGATTTAAAACTAGGGATTAAAAATGTTATACCTGTTATATATGGGTTAAACTATTTTAAAAGTATTGATTTGGGATATGAATAGAATTCAAGGGCTTTAACTCGTGTAAATATAATTGGATTTTTCTGAAATGAAAACTAATTGTTTTCAAATAATAAAAGCTCTCACATAAGAAATGAATGTCCAATTTGTGTTCAAAAGAATTTCAAGTTTGAGAATGAAGATAATTTCCAAGTTATGAAAACGATTTGAAAGCTATGAGTTAAATCTTTGATATAAAGATTTAACAAGTTAATCCAAATGGAATAGAAATTGTTTTGAAATCCGTAAATGGAACTTTGTGAAATAAATCTTTTGTTTAAAAGATTAGAAATGGTAATTGATTTAAACCGTTTGAAAGAAAGTTTTGGGTTTTAAGTTGTGACTTAATTGAAATCCCAATATCCATATATTTCTTGTAAATATTGTGCTCACTATTCGGTTTAGCCGGGAGAGGACCTTTGTGTCATATATCCCATTCCGAATATGTGATATGTCGTTATGGATAGCATTTGAAGACCGGTGGTGAAGACCGGATATTTTCGAAAACGTAAGGGCAACTCGTCGAATGTCTTTGCATCAAATGGCCTCGGTATAGAGACTCCATATGTGATGGGAAGTCCGAACGTGATTAGTGAATATCCGGATTGCAAGGACTTCTTTGTAAGTGCCTTCGGTTCTGTTCGAGCCCGGAACAGACTTGTATGGATTATATGTCTAACATTACAAATTGAGATATAAAGCTGATTTCTTTCAAATATATTTTTGTTGGTGGCGGAGAATTTATTCTTTTAGCTTAACACCCTTCTCTGAGACGTACGAGCTCAGAGGTTATGTAGTTGAATGTTATCAGCGATATATTCCCAATTTGGTAATGTGACATGCTGAGTGTTGCTGTGAAATGATCATTGTGTTGATTATTTGTGATAGGATCGTTTATTTGATCGTCTATCTTGGTGATCATTTCTATGATCATTTGTTGACCCAAAGCATGGCTTTTGTATAAAGTATGTTTTTGTGGACGTGACTTCGTCGAGCCTCACACCCCGTGAATGGTCAAAACAGGAAAGATGCGGCAAGGTTATGAGGGGTAGCGCCCTTTAGGATGTGTGCATTTCCTTCTAGAAAAGGGTGGTATCATGGTATGGAGCCCAGATACTTACTCATGTTGAAAACACTTTATGATTGTGTGAATTGATTGCGAGCGCTCGGTGAAAAGGTCCCAAAGGACAGGGGGATGGCATATTCGGTCAGTTGTTACTCAGTTAGGGGTAACCCGGCCTTGTGTTGGCAGAGACCCGGTTTGGTTCTCGGGGATGTCCATCCAGAGGCATTCTCATGTGGCAATGGGAAGTTCCTTGGCCTGATCATTCGTTGGAAATCCAATTCCCAATACGAAACCTTGTACGGTATTAGTTGTAGAACCTGCCATTTACTTATGGTGGTCACCACTGTTTAGATGGTAGCTATAGTAGGCATAGTTCGAAGTGTCTATGCTGGCTAAGATTTATATCTTTATTTTCGAAATGAATTTTCTCTACACTATGCACTAGTAATAATATCAAATGTTTCTTTTTAATGCGTATCAAGCATCTTTGACTATCATAAGGAGAAATCTCCTCCGATTCTGCGTTTGCATTGTGTGTGTGTGCGGGAGGCCTTATGGTAGTCTCATTTTTAAAAAGCATTGCGAATTGACTTTAAAAAAAATCTTTTGTTGAATGTTTTAAAAGATAAACTGTTTTTGTTGCTCACACCAGTCCCACGACTGATCCATAGTTTATTGTTTCTTTCCTAAACTCTGGGTGCTCATTATATTTTCTACACGAGCAGTCTAGAGTTGGGTTTTTCAGATAGTCAGGTTTAGTAGATTATCTGGAGTTAGTTCAGCCCTTGTTCACACCAGTCTTACCTAGCTTGGTGCATCGTTATTGGGAGTTCGAGCTATTGCTGGATTGATTTTTGGAGATGGAGTTGCAGTTCTCGGAGTCCTCTTTTGAAGACTATCTTAGAGTTATATTGTTCCGCTGCTAGATGTCATCTATTTTCTGTTCCGCTGCTATTTTATTGTATCATATCTCTGATGTATATTGATATGTATTGTATCATCTGTTGTATCAGATATTGTATCAATGCTGTATATCAATGTATTATTCTTTTTATTCCGCTGTGTTGTTTACTTTATGCTGTTATAAGCTCCGGCGAATCGGATTTGAACGGTCGAATCTATGGCATTCGAATACGATTAGAAGTATGGATGTCGATTTTCGGGCGGGCAAAATTCCCTCTCGTTACATTTGGTATCAGAGCTAAGGTTGAACTTTAGCTCAGGAGTATAACACATTAAGTAGCTCATTAGAGATAGGGTGAAGTATCCCTAGAATGAGTAATCCCTAAGATATCTGTTTGAACGCCTCAGTAAATTCTCTTTCTATTCGTTGATAGCGAGTATGAGTGCAAGAAGAGAACAAGATAGGGGATAGGGAAATACGACTATAATTACTCAATGCTCTGTAACAACAGTGGAAACAATCTTTCTCTATCAAATTTCCTTTGATTCATTTCTAAATTCTTTTGATTGCTTCGTGACAGCTCCAGGAAGAAGTTTCGATGCGGTGACGCCCTACGAATCATTGTAGAAAATCCTTACTTTGTATCTTCATCGGTTTCTTATCATTTTTTGATTTAAACCTTAATGAATACGAATATGAAATTTGAAATTAGGAATTTTAAACAAATTAGAAATTTTAAATTGAGTTAAAATTGATTAATGGAATATGAAGGATAAATTTGAATAGTATCGATAAAATGATTTCGTTTAAAACCAAATTTGAAATTCTATTGTAATTTCTCATGAATACCAAAGTCCGAAGAGGGACAAATTGGTATTTACTTTGGGATATTCCGACTTGAATTTGGAATCCATATCTAGTATTTGAGAAATTATAGGAGATCGAATCTGTCTATCTCTGTGTTGTTTTCGTGCCTGCGAATTTCGAGGACGAAATTCTTTTTAAGGGGGGAAGTCTGTAACGACCCTAGATTTTAATTTAATTTAAATTGATAATTAAATGAATTTTGAATAAAATTGTAAGATAAATTGATTTAAACGGAAGCGAGTTTCCCCGATTCGACTAGAAAATATATAAAGTCATATGGATTTGACAATTAGTATATATATTTAAAATGGATTTGAAATAAAATCTTAAATAAATGGTTTTAAAAATAAATATAGAGATATATATGTATATACATTAGATATGAATTGTAAATGAATGGTTTAATAATAAGTGATAATAATAAGTATTACAATTGATGGTTAATAATAAATTGAATTTATAAATTTAATATAAAACAATAAATATTAAAGTAAAATAAATGATTTAAGTTAAAATAAAAGAGAAATATCTACTAAACAAATCCAAAATCTGAAGCAAATAAAAAAAATATATACTCAAGTATGTAAAGCAATGTAAATAATAGGATTAAATGTATAGGCAAACAAAGAAATAAAAGTAAGCATTTATAATAGATATACAAGAAAAGAAATGACATTTAAATATGAAACAAAGACAAAACAAAATAAAGTGTTGCCAGCAAAAACAAAGAGATGCAAGGCAAGTATGCACATATATAAAAGTAGCTTGCAAATTAAAGTAAGTAGGAACATAAAGTACAATACTATATTAAAACAATAACCAATGACTAAAATAACAAATAAAGAAAGCAAACAAAACTAGATGAAGCATTTAATACAAAAATCATCTCAGCCAAAGTCAAGCAAATAAAAAAAAAATTGCAAGTATCTTTAGCCACTAAAGCTAGATCATAGCAGCACCCAAAGTGTTCTCATCAGCCACAAAAAGTTTGCATGGTCAACAAAGCAAAGGACAACTCGAATTGTTAAAAAAAAATAGATTTCAGCCAACAAAATCTCTGATAAGCATATACCCAGACATTACTTTCCCCTGTCATCTTCAGCCACACCTATTGTGTACAAAACAATATAATACCCTGTACAAAGTTAGTACATCACACAGTCAACTTCTCTTCATATACACTACCCTCTTCACCTCAGTTTCATTTCTAAAAACTGAGAAAAAAATGGATGAAGAAAATATCATATTCACACTTAAACAAAATTCAAACTATTTAAAGCTTCAGGCAGCTAAAAACACAAATTGGATTGCTTCTCTGTTCAATTTCCAGTTTACAACCTATCAAGTTTTTATTTCTGCTTCATCAGCCAACTGAGTAACTTAACTTCTAAAAACAGAAATAAAGGTCCATAACTTGATGATTGCTTTGTATACATGTTGCTTATGATCTGTTATCAATGTGAGGATGTATGTATGTATATATAAATATTGAGATGCTTGTTTGTTACAGATTTACCCTGTCTGTTTAAAATTCACATATCCAACCCTGTTCAATAAATCAAATTTCTCTTTAACAAGTATGTATAAAATCTTAAGTATAGACAAAAGGTATCTGTTATTCTATGGATTTAAAATTTAAAAGTAAAATTAGATCAAAATCTATATGGATAGACTCTGTTTACATCAAGCAGTAAATAAAGTGTGAAATGAACAAAATTTAATGGTCAAAATTTATAATGTCAGGATCATGAATCAATTTCATAAATCAAAATTTGATTTTTAAAACTAAATGGGAATTTTTAGTGGAGAGTGCAATGTGCATTTCTGTGTTGAACAGAAATGGGATTTTTGGGTATACCTGCAGTTCTTTGAACCTGGGGAGGTCGGAATTTGTTCGGTGGTTAGAGGAGGGATCATTGAAGCTAGGAAAAATATTGGATCAAGGATTTAAGCTATGTGGATTTTGGGAATTGGATTTAAAATCTGTAAACCTAATTTTTTGCTATGATGGAATTTTGATCACCTCGGCCTCAATGATGGATCGAGTGTTTTGATACTTCGGGTGGTAGAAGTTTGGGTGATGTCGAAGTCGAGGCCGGAGGTGGAAGCTCGCTGATGGTCGGCACGGCGTGGACGAGGCGATGTTGACAGGTTTGGGGGTGTTGAAGCTAGCGCGTTTCCAGGTTTGGAAATTTAACTCGATTTTGATTCGTGTTGTCGTGATGGGTGCTGGGTGATGGATTGAGTTGAGGGGGTCAACGATGACTAGATGGCGACGGCAGTGGTGGCCAGGACATCGGCGGTGGATGGTGCAGGTACACACGTGTTTGCGTGTGTCAGTGATTATGGTTGGGTGGTTATAGTTGGGAAGATGAAGATAACTCGAAGGAAGTATCGAGTAATATTGGTTTTGGCTCGAGTCTTAACTCGAGTGCATTCAGTTGTGCGCCGGGTCAGATCAACACTTAAACAAAATTTTGAAAAAAATACTCACACGGGTTGGTTTGGGGAAAAACTCGAAGCACTCAGGCATTTTTCTCGGGTAACTCTCGAAGTAAAGAGGTAGGCGACTCGAAGTAGTGTACTGTCTTGAGTTTGTTAGTTCCAGGCATTTTAAAAACAGAGGCCTGTTCCTCTGTTTAAATTCAAGTCTGGGTTTGTTAAATTAAGTAAGACTTAAACTTAAGTTTAAATCGAGATTTTAAAACCTGGACTAAAAGTGAAATTTAAATACAAGTTGAAATAAATTCAGTTTTAAATCTGAAGGTGTTTTAAACAAGTTTAAATTCAATTTAAATTTGGTTAAAGTTCTAAGTGGTAAATTATTTTGAATCTTATATTCAAAATGTGATTTAAATTTAAATTTAAAAAGGGTAATGTTCTACACATTAATATTTATTTAATCATTAATAAAGAAATAAATAAATTACCTTAGAGATAATTAAGGTATTAAATGATTCAATTAATAAGATAATTAAGGAATGATTTATTTATCGAATTTATAAATTAATGATTTAGATTAATTTATAATTAGAGATTAATTTAAATGTAATTAAGAAATTTTATTAGTTAATGAAGATAATTAACTAGGAATTATTAAGTAATTAAATTAATGTGATTAATTTTGATGATTTATTAGATTGAATTAATTAAGATAATCAATTGTAAATTGTTAATTACTTAATGAAAGAAATTAAGGGGTTAATTACTAATTGTAATTAAACTTGAATATTTTGATTAAATTAATGATAAAGATAAATCGGTAATTCATGATTTGTTATTATGAGATGATTGCTTGATGATAAGTAATTAAAGAGTAAATTTATTGAAATAATGAATTAAGAAGTTAATTAATTATATAATTGGTTCAAGAGTCGATTTAATTAATATGATTGATTAAGAATAATTTAATTAATTAAAGTGTTTGATAAATTAATTTATATCAAATGATTTGAATTAAGAAACCAGAATGGGATGATAAATTCATAAGTAATTTAAATTTATTTACTTGGAAATAAATTGAATTGATTAGGATTAAAACAATTAATTAATCCTGCTTATAAATGATTATTAAATGCTTGACCTTACTTATGAATGATTGTATTGTATGAGATGTCTTGAATTGATTATCTTATCTGATTTGTGATATTTTGTTCTGTAGATTGAGCAGTGTATATTTATTTACATTTGTATATTATCTGTGAATCTGTGAATGGACGATGAGCGTTATAAGTTTTATATCGCTTATCAACTATATTTCTGTATTCTGATCTGTGATGATTGTATGATGTTGCACTATTGTGTTAAACCCCTGGACCACACTGATACACACACCAATATGGATTTCACGAGGAAATCGATTAAGTCACAGATTTTTGAAATAGTTTTAAATTTGAATATTTGAATTCAAATGTTTTGGAAATGGATTGGGTTTAAAGTGAAAAGCTTTTGAAATGGGATTTCATAGATGAAATTTATTTTGAATAACTCGATAAAATATGAAGTTGAATAATTTTGATTTGAACTTAAATTCAAGATTTGAAATTGAATTCTATGATTTAAAACTAGGGATTAAAAATGTTATACCTGTTATATATGGGTTAAACTATTTTAAAAGTATTGATTTGGGATATGAATATAATTCAAGGGCTTTAACTCGTGTAAATATAATTGGATTTTTCTGAAATGAAAACTAATTGTTTTCAAATAATAAAAGCTCTCACATAAGAAATGAATGTCCAATTTGTGTTCAAAAGAATTTCAAGTTTGAGAATGAAGATAATTTCCAAGTTATGAAAATGATTTGAAAGCTATGAGTTAAATCTTTGATATAAAGATTTAACGAGTTAATCCAAATGGAATAGAAATTGTTTTGAAATCCGTAAATGGAACTTTGTGAAATAAATCTTTTGTTTAAAAGATTAGAAATGGTAATTGATTTAAACCGTTTGAAAGAAAGTTTTGGGTTTTAAGTTGTGACTTAATTGAAATCCCAATATCCATATATTTCTTGTAAATATTGTGCTCACTATTCGGTTTAGCCGGGAGAGGACCTTTGTGTCATATATCCCATTCCGAATATGTGATATGTCGTTATGGATAGCATTTGAAGACCGGTGGTGAAGACCGGATATTTTCGAAAACGTAAGGGCAACTCGTCGAATGTCTTTGCATCGAATGGCCTCGGTATAGAGATTTCATATGTGATGGGAAGTCCGAACGTGATTAGTGAATATCCGGATTGCAAGGACTTCTTTGTAAGTGCCTTCGGTTCTGTTCGAGCCCGGAACAGACTTGTATGGATTGTATGTCTGACATTACAAATTGAGATATAAAGCTGATTTCTTTCAAATATATTTTTGTTGGTGGCGGAGAATTTATTCTTTTAGCTTAACACCCTTCTTTGAGACGTACGAGCTCAGAGGTTATGTAGTTGAATGTTATCAGCGATATATTCCCAATTTGGTAATGTGACATGCTGAGTGTTGCTGTGAAATGATCATTGTGTTGATTATTTGTGATAGGATCGTTTATTTGATCGTCTATCTTGGTGATCATTTCTATGATCATTTGTTGACCCAAAGCATGGCTTTTGTATAAAGTATGTTTTTGTGGACGTGACTTCGTCGAGCCTCACACCCCGTGAATGGTCAAAAGAGGAAAGATGCGGCAAGGTTATGAGGGGTAGCGCCCTTTAGGATGTGTGCATTTCCTTCTAGAAAAGGGTGGTATCATGGTATGGAGCCCAGATACTTACTCATGTTGAAAACACTTTATGATTGTGTGAATTGATTGCGAGCGCTCGGTGAAAAGGTCCCAAAGGACAGGGGGATGGCATATTCGGTCAGTTGTTACTCAGTTAGGGGTAACCCGGCCTTGTGTTGGCAGAGATCCGGTTTGGTTCTCGGGGATGTCCATCCAGAGGCATTCTCATGTGGCAATGGGAAGTTCCTTGGCCTGATCATTCGTTGGAAATCCAATTCCCAATACGAAACCTTGTACGGTATTAGTTGTAGAACCTGCCATTTACTTATGGTGGTCACCACTGTTTAGATGGTAGCTATAGTAGGCATAGTTCGAAATGTCTATGCTGGCTAAGATTTATATCTTTATTTTCGAAATGAATTTTCTCTACACTATGCACTAGTAATAATATCAAATGTTTCTTTTTAATGCGTATCAAGCATCTTTGACTATCATAAGGAGAAATCTCCTCCGATTCTGCATTTGCATTGTGTGTGTGTGCGGGAGGCCTTATGGTAGTCTCATTTTTAAAAAGCATTGCGAATTGACTTTAAAAAAAATCTTTTGTTGAATGTTTTAAAAGATAAACTGTTTTTGTTGCTCACACCAGTCCCACGACTGATCCAGAGTTTATTGTTTCTTTCCTAAACTCTGGGTGCTCATTATATTTTCTACACGAGCAGTCTAGAGTTGGGTTTTTCAGATAGTCAGGTTTAGTAGATTATCTGGAGTTAGTTCAGCCCTTGGTTCGCACCAGTCTTACCTAGCTTGGTGCATCGTTATTGGGAGTTCGAGCTATTGCTGGATTGATGTTTGGAGATGGAGTTGCAGTTCTCGGAGTTCTCTTTTGAAGACTATCTTAGAGTTATATTGTTCCGCTGCTAGATGTCATCTATTTTCTGTTCCGCTGCTATTTTATTGTATCATATCTCTGATGTATATTGATATGTATTGCATCATCTGTTGTATCAGATATTGTATCAATGCTGTATATCAATGTATTATTCTTTTTATTCCGCTGTGTTGTTTACTTAATGCTGTTATAAGCTCCGGCGAATCGGATTTGAACGGTCGAATCTATGGCATTCGAATACGATTAGAAGTGTGGATGTCGATTTTCGGGCGGGCAAAATTCCCTCTCGTTACATACATCCCAAACGTCATAACGGGAATAAATATATCTAGAAGGGGATGACCATACCCTACTTGGGAATGACCCACTTAGCCTTGCCGCATCTAATTTTGCTTCGGTCATTTCTGGTTTGATGAGGCTTGAGGTAACGATTACCTTTTCACATAGCACATATCATCTCTTTGAATGCCACATTGTCATTTACATTAACTACTAATTTCCTTTCACAAAAATACAACCCTTCAGTTTGTACGTCTCAAGGAGGGTGTTAAGCTAAGAGAAGTTGCATTCTCCGCCACCATTGATGTACGTTTGTAAAAACCAATGTATGTAATCTTTAGAAATGCAATGTCAAACAAACATCCATACAAGTTGTCTAGAAATAGGACAAACCGAAGCCACTTTCCTACTACCACTAGTAGCGAGTAACCCTAACCCTCTTTTATTTTGGATAATACCAATCTTCTTTTATTTTGGAAATTGCTTAAATTTTGGATAGTACCAATCTTCTTTTATTTTGGAAAAACATAATATACTCTTTTTTTTATCTTAGAGCATCCGGGTTTTTCTTTCGATCTTTTCCACCCCTCGCCTAAGAAAAGAAAACATAGGCCAAATAAGTTCATGGCACTGGTTGCTCCATCCCTAACCTTAATTAAACACCTTGTTTTATCTTCCAAGATCTCACAAGTGGGACAAATGTACTAGTCGTTTTTGCATACTCGGTTATCAAATTTGTTTTGAATAAAGATTCAAATTATCTTTCAAATGCTTAATTTTCCTTTTAAAAACATTCACAATTGATTCTGAAAAAAATCGTTACGTTTAAACTCATATTCAAAAAGTTATGCAATTCGCAGCATAAAAGTGCTATGGAAAGTGCTGTATAAGCTTATTTGATTTAAACAACTTTTAAACATTCGATAATTCATATTTTCCCATCCAAATCTCTTTTAAATCATTTAAATGGATTTATCAAATTTATTCTATATTTTTCCATAACTAAAAATGTTCATTTAAACATATTTTTGTTATGGCCACTTAACTGCACTAGCGCGATTTTTCTAGAAAATTGATTCGGAGTTAATTCAAAATCTACTAATTGGAATTTTGATTCTTTTTCTTCGTTTAGAAGATATGGATATAGTAGTCTGGAATTTTCTTATCTCGAAGAATTCCGAGCTATATTCCACTCTACACATTCATTTAAACTTTTCGGAGCAAAATCGCGAACTACCTTTGCGCGACGCACCTGGTTTTAACTTAGTTTTCAATATTTGAAATAATATATTCAAATTGAATTTTAACACTTATAAAATCATTATAAATCATTTTAAATCAATATTTCCACTTTTTAAAGTATTTAAAATTGTATTTTCACAATTTCCATATTATAATATAATTATATCCCCTTTATTTTAATATTAAATTTGTAAAATATTATAATATAACATTCGTAAATATATATATATATATATATATATATATATATATATATATGGATAATAATGTTTAAAATAAAATCAAATTCTATCAATATAAAATATAAGTATAAAATATAAGAAAAACATATGAATAGAATTTAAATGTTGATAGTTAAAATAGAAATGAAAATAAAAACAAAGATTAAATGGTTACTGTGTGTAAGCAACATAGGATAAATACTTATCAACAACTATAACAATTTTAAATAAAGCACAAGTGTATAAACACAAACCAGATAACTATATGTTTATTGTTGCAAATAAAAGAAGACAAAATATTTACATACAAAATATCTATGCACATAAAAAAAAAAAAAAAAAAATAATAATAGTATGTAAACAAATAAGAAACCATGGCATTTAATGCCATCATCTCAGCCAAAATTTAGTCAATTCAAAATTTTACAAATCTTTTCATTTTCAGAAAAAAAATCTGATCAAACAAAACAAAAAGAAGAAAACACTTAACCAATTAAAACCTACCCTTATACAATCTGTTTTCTTATATATATATATGTGTGCGTGTCTCCTTAATTCCAGTTCGTTCATCAACAACTTAGCAAACAGAAAGAAAAAGAAAATAAGCATCTTCATTTTTCAAAACGAAAAACATCATTTAATTCAAACAAAAACAGACATGAACTCAAAGGCAGTTTCCAACTGCAGGTTCTCAAAATACCAATATTGTTCTCTGTTCACAATCTTTCAGGTGAGTAAACATAAATTTTCAAGTTTTAAGTTTAATTAAAACAGTAAAGATGATTCATTGATTATATGGTGTTGTGTGTGTTTTATCTTTGAATATGGATCTGTGTTTATATACAGGTTGTTCTATGGATATTGAATATATTGATCTTCTCTATTATTTGATTGAATATTTTTCAAACTCAAATTGTTTTCAACTGATCATTGTAAAGCCTTAAGTTTTCAACAAAACAAGATGTTTAAACTTTAATTAGGATTTTTTTAAAAGCTGTTTTAAACCTGTTAGAGAAATATACTACTTGTAACGACCCGTAAATTTTCGATAATTAAAATAGCTAATTTAATAAGTTTTCGTGATTTAATATTAGAAAAATTTTGTAATTCGTTTGGAATAATAATAACTGGAATGAATTGCAACAATAATTATCCAAGTAATGAAAAATAAAAGCTACTTAGTGAATGCCTTTGAAATCAAAAGTTGAATAGGATAGTAAATGATGAATCCATTGGGTATGATAGAGTAATTGATTGATAAGTAAAATCTATTTAAAATCAAATACTGAATATTGAACAGGTAAATTGTTTAAATTAAATATTTAAACTTATTGAATAATTTAATAATGGGAATTGAATAACCGTGTAATGGAAATGGTTGTTCTATAATTTTAATTCGTCTCAAAAGTTAAATTTTAAGTTGTTCTGAATATTCCAAAAGATAGTGATTTAAGAATAATCAAATTTGTTTGAATTTAATATTACAAATGTTTGAATAATTAAATTCCGAATTTGATACGATTAATTGAAATTGAAATTTAATATATGAAAATAGAGTGAATAATTGAAATTTGATTTAATATGATTCAAATTGGTTTCCAAAGTGAATGTAAGTTATATTGGGATTAAAATAGAGTTAATAAGATTTTAAAATTGGAATTATCGGATAATTGAATAACGGGTTTAATATGATTAAGAAATGATTTGTAAAATTTTATGTTATCATATTAAAGTTAGAATGATGTTGTAGAACTTTTAAAATCAAATTAAAAGTAAATTTGTGAAAATTGAATATTTTAATATTTAATTATCGATTGGAAAATAGCCAATTTTTGAACAGTCTCAGAATTGGACGAAACTAGTTCCATTGGAGCCGTAATAATTTGTTATTATTTGGTTTCAATTTTCGTAGCAATCGGAGTTGTCGTTCGACCGTGGCAGCTCGAAACGCATCGAAATTGTTTTAATATTAATTTGACGAGTTAAAATAGTCATTTTTCAAACAGTCTCGGATTTTGATGAAACCAGTTTCATCGGATCCGTAATGTGATATTACTATATGGTTTCAAATTTCAATTCAATCGGATTTATCGTTTGTCCGGTGCAAGCCAAAACGCCTAGAAATTAGTTTAAATCGATTTAATTTAAATTGATCGTTTATCGCTGTAACTCTTGCATACGATCGAATTAGCTTTCGAAACCTGTTCCATTGTGTCCGGAATGCGGGATAAACCCTAGAAATGCCAGTTACCACGCGTAAATCGGAGTTCGAAAATTTGGAGTGAATAGTGTTCGTCGTTTCTATAAATACCCTTTTTTGCACATAAATAAAAAAAAGAAGAAGAAAGGGTTAGAGTTCTCATGGCCGGCCGCCTCTTATAAATGAAAGGCCAGAAATCACCCTCGTTCCTCCTCGTTTTTCTCGCGATCCCTTCACTTTCAAGCTTCGATTTATAAAGG
This sequence comes from Allium cepa, assembly GCA_030765085.1. Classification (NCBI taxonomy): domain Eukaryota; kingdom Viridiplantae; phylum Streptophyta; class Magnoliopsida; order Asparagales; family Amaryllidaceae; genus Allium; species Allium cepa. The sequence goes on along the minus strand of CM060942.1, from coordinate 374,098,945 downwards.
AAGATTGTAGAGGGCATTGAGATCTAGCATCTCAACGGTTGTGATCGTTTTCTGAGCCATGGATTAACGGCAAAACTCGTTCAAAGGCGCGCCGTTCATCATCGTTTCTCGAGCCATAGTGACGACCGAGCTCTGCCGCGTTCTGGCCGTGGGTGGCCCTGGTGATGGTCGTTCGAATGGTAGTGGAGTGATGGGGTTTTGGTCGATGTGGTGTGATCGGCGGCATGCCCTAGAACGTGCGTGAGTGTGTTTCTGCGTGTGTGACTTACTGGGTGCGAACAAAGATGGAGATGTTGAACGATGCGGCCTGGATTCATTTGCCTGAAAGGAACGGCTTTGATGATAGGGTTTGAAAATAATTAAAAGATTTGTAAATTAATTTTATTTTAAATTGTATTAACTTTAAAAAGCTATATCTCTTCCATACGAGGTTGAAAAATTACGAAACCAGTTGTGTTGGAACCGTATTGACGAGCACTACGCTATGGAGCTGGATTGGAATCATTTGGAGCTAGAGAAAATTTTGAGTTAAATCGGACGTCGTTCGATTTGATTTAAAATCATAAAAATCAAGGTGAGTGTTTTATAACGCTCACAACGTACTAAATATCTTTATGCTAGTTAAATTTGACATTATGAAGTGTTATGATTTTATTTGTCGTTGTTTGATAAAAAATTAATTGTCATATAGCTTGTCATTTGAATTAACCGTTGAAAATTAAATTTGACAGTTAAATTGAAATTGAAATTGAATTGCGATTAAATTTCCCGACATTGATAACTATGAAATTTCCATGAATTGTATTGTCTATTGGATGATGTATTTCGATGGATGCTATTGGTTGATATTTAAATGTTTGGATGTTTATTTGCTTATATATATCCTGCTATCCATACATATGAAACTGTGATTTGATTTAAGTAATATATATTCATCCCTCACATTTAATTGAAATAAATAATCACTTGGCCATAAGATAGAAAATTATATACGGACACCGAAGTGGCTAAATTAATAATTTTTAAAATCGTCGATTTGAAATTTAGTTAAATGTTTTGATTTAAAAGTTATAAATAGAAATCAATTTATAGAAATCGAATTTATCGAAAAATTGAGTTTGGAATGTTGAAATAGATTTTGGTTAAAAGAAGTTGTTAAATGATCTAAGTTGAGTCTTGAAATTTAAAATTGGGTTATGATTGAATTTCGAAAATGTATTCGTTTTAAAAGATTGAACCTTAATTCGAGCTTTGAATATTACTAAGTAAAAGCGATATAAAATGATATTTGAAATTGAGCTTGAAATTGAATCATATTTGTAAGTGGGATTTAAATTTGAATATTGAAGGAAAATCTTGTTAAGTGTTAAAAATTGATATTTTGAAAAATCAAGCTAAAAATCGATATACATTGGAATTGAATAAGTTGAAGGTGAATGTAAAATCGAATAAATTTGAAGTCAAAGTTGACATTGATTGAATCGAAATCGAATCGGTAAATTGGAAATTGAAATTTATTTGAATTGGGAAGTTATAATTGAAATGGATTGGTTTTGAAGTTGTTTTAATTTGTTTTCCAAATTACTCTGTTATATAAACCATTTTGAACACTTAAAGTATTTTAATCTATTTTTAATCTACTTAACCCAATTTAAATTATTTTAAACTAATTTATCTATTTTAAATCCATTTTAAAGATTTTAAGTATTTTAACTATTTTAATTATTTAAACTACTTTTAAGCTGCTTAAAACTATTTTCTAAAAAACTTCAAGCTGGTTAATAAGGTGAAAGGTTTATGTTTAAATCTTGAATTTAAATACGAATTGGGTTAAATGAAGTTGCAACCTAAATTGAAATTCGGAATGATTTTGAAATCGAAATGAGATATTGAGACGAAAAATGATTTGGAAAAGGAACCTTATATTTCGAATGGCTATGTCGATATTTGAAATGGATTTGATTTTGAAGCAAATATGATATTTTGATACCAATTATGAATCGATTTGAAATGTAAAAGAGCCAACGGTGTAATAATACGTAGTTATTAAAGAGACTGGGATCGGATATGGACATTCTCTCTGTCGATACCGAAAACCACTTTAATAACTATTATATGCGGAGTGTTGATCCAGAATGAAGTGGATGGTTTGGTGAACGCGTTGATTGAAGAAAGAGAACGACATTGGATGACCCCTGACATGACTAAAACAGGAGCCACGCCGGGCCATTGAGGTTCGCCACCTCTAGCGGACACACTTCTTCGATATCATATCTATTGCATTTGTGATGCGATTTGGGTGCACCCCTTGATTTGGGAGTGTTGTTTCGCGGTGTTGGGGTAGCTGCTGGCTATGCTCAACATCAGTCCGGATCACGCAACTACTAGTATCCTAGTTGGTATCGCCTCATGTACCTTGTCATACTGATTATCCTATTCGCGACCACTACGTTATGTTTTGTGTTATACCTATGGGGTACCCTCTGATAACCACCAGTTTACGGTGGGGCTTACAGTGCTGTATAGACTATGGCATTATAAAAATGTGTTAAGGGGGATTATGGTAACGCCTTAACACTATTTTGATACTTTATATTACTGATAGGCATTATCTACTTAGCGTACATTACTACATAGTAGATAGTTTAACGGATCCTTAATAGATGGAAAATCCCGCAACATCTCTTGAGTTATTGCACGCACGTTGACACTGGATATGAGATGTCAAACCCCATAAACATCTCTGACGCCGTTACACTCATATTTATTTACGATTGATTTAACTTTCATAGGGATATTTTAGTCCTGACTCGAGTGTTTTTTCTTTCTATTACGCTCGGGTCAGACCTAAGTTTTTCAGCTTTTGAAGATCTATTCTGGAGGATGAAGACGAAGATTTGGTATACTATTACTATTATTACCCTTGCATCATGCTATCTACTACATTATTTTAATTGTTCTGTTGTATATGTATAACTCTGATAAATGTTGTATAAATAATTGTCAAAGTATAGTAAACAGCTTCATGAACTGTTTATTTGACTATTATATTTTATCGTTCCACTGCGAGATTCTGTGTTGTTTCATTTCCTTTATTTCTCTTTCTTTTCTTTTCTTATTTACCCCAATAACTATCTGCCCTTTTGAATGGTTTGGAATCGACATGTGTATTTGATCGTCGATTTAATTGTCCAAAAAGGCGGGTCGTTACACTACTGGATTCATGTTTCACAGGTAAACAAGAAATATTTTGATAGAATTTATTGTTGTAAAATGCTAATTCAAGTTCATAACTTGAATCTTCAATGCAAAATAGGATTTTTAAAGCAAATATGGTAATTTTTAGTTTAGAATTGTACAAGCAGTACACAGTTGAACAAAAATTGCATTTTATCCATTTTCTGGTGATCGATCCGATAATTGCTGTTGAAATTTTGTTTGAAGCAAGTATAAACACTATGATCTCGAGAAAATTGTTGAATAGTTTTTCTATTGCGTGAATTAAAGGAACGAGGTCAATTTAGGGTTTTATTTTGAGTTTTTGGTCATGTCTAAAATGAGGCGTGTTCGTCTCCTATGCTTGATCGAGTTTCATGAGATTCAAGGGAGTGGAAGAATAGTGTGTTGTCGCAGTGTGGACGGAAGTGGATCGTCTCTGGTGGTCGAAGCAACTAAGGCGAGGCGTTTTGCTGAGGGAGTTGGTTACATTTTTTCGAACGTACTGCTATTTTTCGATTTTGAACGTTTGGTGATGAATTGAGTTTGGTTTTCGAGTGTTTGTGAGATTTGCGACTTGCTGATGGTCATGGGGTTCGCCGGAGCGGTGGCACTTCGCCGTGCACGTGTACGGCGTAGTAGGTGGTGTCAGTGTGTTGTGGGGTGAGCATCTCGAGTTGTTACTCGAGTATAGTGGTCGTTTGCTTCGGGTTGGTAACCGAGTACGCGTGAGAGTTTCCTGATTCGATAACTTAAGTTTCAACTTAATCTAACTGGAAATAAAAAGAAAGAGAAGAAGAAGGAGTGCGTGAAGAACATGAGGAATGTCTTGAGTGAAACGGTGAGAAACTCGAGTGTTACTCGAGTAAACAGGGGGAAGAACTCGGGTGTGTTTCAAACTGCAATGTTATAAAGTGAAGTTAAGCAAATTGTTTTTTTTAACAAGTTTTAAACATTGTCGACTTAATAAATGTTTAATAATTTAAGTTAAGACTTTAATACAAGTTTTAATTATTTTAGTTAACACTTTATGATGTTTTTAAATCTTAATTAATTAATTATTAAGTTTTAATTTAAGTTAAGTATTAAATTAGTTAACATTAAAGTTTTGTAGTTAGTAATAAATTGATTTTCAAAGTTTAAGAAGATTTTTAAAATGTTAATTAAGATAAATTATTATTAATTAATTATTTGGGAAGTAATTAAGAATGATTAATTTCTAATTGTAATTAAAGATTGATTAATTGATGATTAAGTGTCTAAATTAATTTGTAATTAAGAATGGGTAATTAAAGTTAATTAATTTATAATTAGAAGTTAATTAGATAAATTATTAAGGATTAATTAATTTGAAATTAAGTTTTATTAATTAATAATTAGGTCATTAATTAATAATTAAGAGGTAATTAATTAAGTAATTAAGGTTTAATAAATTGATTAAGAAATGATTAATTAATTAAATGATTTGAAATGGAATACTTAATTAATTGATAATTTATTTAAACAGGATAAAGGGACTAATTCTCAAGAAATTGATTTAAATTGCATTAATCATAATAAGGATTAAGATACTTTCTTACGGATGATTGTATAAGTAGAATATCCGATTTTTGTGATATTTACTTGGTGATATTCCGTGATGCTCTATGATATGCTTTGATATATCTATAATGGTTGTGTATGGTTTATCTGTCATAAATGCTATGTGAATTCAAAGCGTTGAATTAAATTGTTTAAATCAATTAAACAACTTGACCTGACATTTGGATTTCGATGAGACCGGGTTCGGGTATCAGTTATGATTATCCGAAAACCACATTGATCCAAATTAAACGTTAGGTCGTAAATTTCCAAGTGAAGATCGATATGGTGTTTCGGAATGCAAGGGTTATTGTCGTTGACTCTGAGGGTGATTCCAAAATGAGTGTGATGAGATAATGCCTTCGGTTTCATTCGAACCCGGAACGAACTTGTATGGATTGAATGCTTTCAAAATATCGTCAAGTGGACGATGAGCATTCTAAGAGATATGTTCTATAAAGGTAATCGTAACCTCAAGCCTCAACAACCGAGAATGGCTAAAACAGGGGATATGCAGCTAGGTTAGGTGGGTAGCACCCAAGTAGGACGAGATATACCCCTGTCTAAATGTCCCATTTTATTTCGGCTGTATGGGAAGTTGCTAGCTACAACCGCGGGTTATCTTGTTCGGGATTGTTCAGTAAGGAATGGTTCCGACCTTGTGTTGTAGGGGCTCGAGAATGATCCTCGATACGGTGATCTAGGTGTGACGACCCGTATTTCTGACCCCAGAAATCCGTTTCATCTTGAAGAAAGAAAGGGATGAGAAAATAGAAAAGATAGAGAAGAAAGAACAACAACATCAGAAACTCACAGCGGAATGGAACAAAATATAATAGATCACATAACTATTACATAATTTTACATATATCAGAGTTATACGGATAACACATCACATACTAGACAGTTATAAACACCTATCTAGTTAATACAACACAACTCAAACAAATAACCCAAAGATACCAACGCAGCGGAACTATATATATATCTACAACGCTGAAGCCTCCTGCTCCATTGCTCCTCCAGAATTCGTCAAAGCTAACCTGAATCCCTTGGCTACCCGTAAAAATTTGGGTACCCAAGAGTTTATGAAAAACAAAAATAAACTCCGGGTCAGACATGGGTCAGGTATGAGTAACAGGTTAAAGTTGCTTAACTTTGAAAATATTTTTGAAACAAAGGGTATCACGTAAGAATCCCCACAAATAAACATGAGTAAGTTTTTACCTTACGCTAACCAAAACAGTTGATAGGAAATTCAGTGATATTATAATAGGTCTAGGGTTTTCAAGTAAATAGAAAATAGCCGAAATTGTTACATTCATTAAATTCCAGCTACTAGCCACAAAAGTGGGTAATACAATTAAAACCGTTGGCACTTATTGGATTTTGGATTCCATACAATGGCAAGGCTACTGGGGTACCGCCCGTCACAGTACGCGGCCTAGATCAACGTACCGAGGATCACTCCCGACCCCCTGCAACACAAGGCCGGAACCATTCCTTACTGAACAGTCCCGAACAAGACAACCCCGACAGTTGGAGCTCACAACTGTCCACACTGCCGAATAAAAAGGGGTCTAGACAGGGGAAAATCTTGTCCTGCTTGGGCACGACCCTCCTAACCTTGCTGCACCTCCCCTGTTTTAGCCATTCCCGGTTGATGACGCTTGAGGCTACGATTACCTTTAAAGAACACATCTCTTAGAATGCTCATCGCCCACCTGACAATGTTTTGAAAGCATTCAATCCATACAAGTTCGTTCCGGGTTCGAACGAAACCGAAGGCATTATCTCGTTACACTCATTTTGGAATCACCCTCAGAGTTAACGACGATAACCCTTGCATTCTGAATCTTCACTTGAGAATTCACGAACTAACGTTTACATTGGATCGATGTGGTTTTTGGACTTCCAAATATGGAAAACCGATCCCGGTCTCATCGAAATCCAAAACGTGTCTTTTAGGGCCAAGTTGTTTTTTTAAAACAATTTGGTTCAATTTATCCATATACACACAGATAGATAATTCACAATATCACAATAGATAATCAACACCAACATAAACAGCTAATCTATATTATCATCATACTTAAATCAAAGCATCCATATCACATAGCATAAATTTCTCATATCTGAGATCTTAAACCATTCAACGTAAACAAAATCATCCATTCATACATAAGCAATCACATCAGCTATAATTAATTTAAAATGAATTAAATTAATTACTTACATCTCTAATTAATTTAAAGTAAATTAAATTAATTACTTCACCATCATAAATCTTGCTTATATAATTATTAATCAATTATCCATCAGTTAATAAATCATTCACTAATTATTCGTTTCAATTAATCACACTTGACTAATTAACATTTAATTATATTCAAGTAATTATCCTTTAATTATTTTCACAAATTAATTATCTTATCCAAATATAGAAATTAACCTTAAATTACAAACATTACATTACTTCTTAATTACACTAATTAATTACTCTTTAATTTCTTATTATTGATTAATTAATCTAAATTTATCATCCCATCATTAATTATATCAATTAATGATTTCTAATTACATTTTAATTAATTCCCTGTTTTAAATTAATTACCTTAAGTAATTAATCTTCAATTAAACCACATTTATTAATCACCTCTGATTAATATCATTCAGTAATTAACTATCTTTAATTACTCCATCAAATAAATTAATTTCTCCTTAATTAATTTTCTTTAATTAATCCCCTGATTAATTATACAAAGTAATTATATTCCAATTACTTTCATTATTAAATCCCCCCCAGTAATTATCATTAATTACTTCCCTAAGTAATTATACTTATCCCATCATCATATGATTATTTAAATTAATTAAACTTAATTAACTAACTTAAACAATTCATGTTAAACTGAATTAATTACAATGAGTAATTAATTCCTTAATTACTTCCATTTAGTAATTATGCTTAACAATCCACAATTGCTTATTTTAAATAATAATTTAATTAATTATTAAAATTAATCCCATTAATTGATTATTAAATAATCTTAGTTAATGACCTTCATTATCTATTTACAATTCTTTAATTACCTTTCCTAAAGTAATTAACTAAAATTTATTATCAATTACATTTTAATTTGGTCTTAATAACTCATTAATTAATCCTCAATTAATTCTTTAATTGATTACTAATCATTAATTAAAAATCAATCCATATTTAATCAATGATTCTTAATTACAAATTGATTTACCTTAAATTAATTAACTTATCTCTTTTAAATAAATTTAAACTCTTAATTTCTAAGTTAATTAATTCTACTCATTAATTATCCACTTAATAATTACAAATCCTTAAGTCTTTAAAACCTTTTTCTATTTAATGATCAATTTATCATTAATAAGCTATTTAATCAATTTAATTTAAATTTACTTTTAAATTCATTTTAAATTTAAGATTTAAAATGAAATCAAATTAATCTTAATAATTCCAAACTCCTTTTTATTTTACAACTAAAGGAATAATTTTCTTAAAATGGAAGATTGAAAGAATTTAAACACGATTTCATTTAAAATTCACTTTATCATCCAAATTTGTTTAAAACAATTTTAAATTTAAAAACTTTATTTATTTAAAAACTGAGATTCGAAATACTTTTGAAACCAATTTAACTTGATTTCAACCTTGTTTAAATATCTATTTTTTTCATTTAAAAACCCGGTTTTAAATTTTTTATAAAACTTACAGGTTCTAAACCCTGTAACTAAAATACCCGAGGTAAACAAAAACTTCTTCGAGCAAAACCTCAAATTCTTCGAGTCCATCACTCGAATCACTCGAGCAACAATCCCCCTTTTAAAGTGGTTACAAATAATTTAAAATTTTAAAACTTTATTTTATTTTAACTGAGATTCAAATTTACTTAAACCAAATTTAAATTTGAACTTAAACTCATTTTAAAACTTACTTTACATTTAAAACTAGCTTTTAACTTTTATTTTAAAAAAATCTCAAACTGGAAACAGGTTTGCTGTAAAACCTGATGCAAGCAAGACAACCCGAGACACCCCTATATGACTCCGAGTCCAATACCCTGCTTACCCGAGAAAAATACTATCAACTTCGAGTTCAAACACTATATAACTCGAGACCCAAAAAAAACTTCCGAGACCAAAACACAACAGGCTAACAAACAAAAATTCCAGGACAATCACCATGCACGTGCACGTGTACCCTCACCGGAGCTCCCTCCGATCATCGATGATCACTCCGACACATCGCCTAACCACGCAACAACCCACAACGATCACCCAACCATTTGCACAAGCCTCGAATCGAAATCGAGCACAAAACCCAAACCTGGAAACTGAAGCCACCACCACACTTAAACCTGTCAACGCGCCTCGACCTTGAAACTCCGGTCACCAGAAGTACTACAACTCCAGCATCGTCTTTGACTACAACCCAACTACCACTACCTTAAAAATCACCGCACTCGATCATCTACTTCGGCCATGGCAATTGATTCCTCAAACACAGCAAAACTTAGGGTTCCAAACGAAAATCACCAGCCGCGATTTCCCTGATGAACTTCCCATCACCGCCATATTTTTCTGAGCATCTACACTCACCCCTACATCACCAAACGAGATCGCAAACTCTACCAACCCGAGGATCACCAGAGAATCATGAGTTTCCATAATATGATCAAACCAGAATTGCACTCTAACCCCTTTACTAAAATTTATAGTTTTTGATTTATAAATCATATTTTGATTCTAATATTCAATTTATAATACTGGATTTACATTTTAAAAGGTTTGAGTTTTTGATTTATTTAACATGCCCAGATGTTTATTATATTTCCAAAGGCTACAAGCTTCATTTGTAGCTTACTTAAAATTTTAAACATTTATTCAGGTTAAATCAAACATCCTTGATTTGTAAGTTGAATCCTAACAAAACTAGATTAAGTGATAATGTGTTTAATTGGAAATTTGAGCCTGGAAAAGTTAGCAGAACAGAGCAGAGTAAATATATACAACATACACAAAATAATATTCACATCATGTTTCATTTATGCAATACATATCATCTTCACGTACTAGCAAGCAACTAACTTTTACTTTAAGTTTTTAAAAGTGATGTTGCTCACATGATTTTGAGAGGATGAACAGAGCACTCCTTAGTTCAGTTTTGAACTTTTAAAACTGGGAAAATACTTTGCTTTGATCTCCCTGCTAATCATCTTGCTTTTGATTGTTGAAGTAGTTTAAGTTTGTAAAAAAAAGAAAATTTACTTATGTTTCTGGTTAGATATGTTGAACGAATTGAAATGAGAAGTATTATATATAGAACAGGGTTTACAGATTTTGCATAAGCTAGTACAAACAATTTCTGTTTGATCAGAGATTTTCTTTACTTTTCTAACCAGGAAAGATTTGGTTTTGGAGGCTGAAATGATTTCAAACATCTCGAGTTGACTAATTGTTGTGCTGAGATGATGTTATTAAATGCTAATGTCTTTTATGTTTCTTGCTTAGCCCTTTAGTATGTTGATATTTTCCTTTTTGTCCTATTCCATAATTATCTTCTATTCAAACTTTGTTCTGCATATTACTTACAAGCAACATAACTAACTTTCCATACAAGCTTCTCTAACCTGGTTTGTATCTTTTTATTTGTACTTACATATATACTTTTGTCTTGTATGTAGATATGTATTTTGATGTTGATAGATTTTTATTTTGCTTGCTTTGCATAATCACTTACAGGTTATATACAAGATGCTTCCACCTGGTTTGTTTATCTACTCCTTGTTTATTTTTATCTTCACTTTTATTTTTAAACTTAACTATCAACACTTAATTTACTTACTATCTATTCTTATACTTATGCTTACACCATAGATGTTTATGTATTTATACTCGTTTTAATACCATACATTTGATTTATGTTTGTGTTTAATATATTTAAGATTTTTTTTATTTTAAACATGTTTGAAAGATGTTATTTCAAATTTACAATCGTAGCTTTCCTATCGAAATAAACATATATAAATTTAAGATAACAATTTTTATTTATATTAAAAATCCATTTGTAAAACATTACATCATTAATATTGTTTAAATATAACTCATGATTAAATTAAAATAATTCATAAAAATTTTGTCTCTTATTTAATAATTACTTATTTTATTTGCTACATAAAAACAAAACAAACCTTTTTATTTAAATTTTAAACTTAAGCTAAAATCAATTTTAAATGATCAAGTTTTTATCTTGAGTATTAAAATCATATGTTATTTATTTAATAGCTTAATATCAAATTAAATCCAATTTTTAATTTATCAAAAAATATTGGAATAAGAAAACGTGCCTATGTATATTAAATTTAAAACAAAGATTATCTATTTATAATATATATATAGATATGTATACATTACAGATATAAAACAATTTATTAGCCTCTAAAGATAGATTATCAGTTTAAATATTTATTTTAAAGAAGATTATTAAATTTAATTCAACTTTATTATTAACAATATTGTCAAATCAATTAAATTTTGACATAGATTATTAAATTGTTATTGTCAAAATTTCCGGGATATCACATTCCTTCCCCCTTTAAAGAATTTCGCCCCCGAAATTTAAAACAAAGGTAATTTAATAATCTAATTACAGATTTAATTTTAAAACACAGACATATATCAATCATATGCTAGCAACCATAACAACCAATTCATCCAATATACAAATCTAATTGTCCAAATAAAATTCTAAATAGAATTTTCTCGAGTTTCCCCAAATACAAATACTGGGATACTCGTTCTACAGAATCCAAACAATCAATATTACTAAGCTATTGAGTTTCTACTCATCTAAATCTACAAAACAAGACAGGATATCAGACTACAAATAAGTATGACTCAACAAGAAAAACTCTATGAACTGCTGACTCTACAATCAAAGATAGCTCATACACGTACTCTTTCAGAGATACGTGAAACACTCCGAATTCCAGCTATCCCAACTGACAATTCAATTCTAAAGATCAAACACTTATCCAAAATAAAATATCCGATTACGGAATCCAAATTCCTTCGTCTCTTATCCACAAAACTCTTCGGACGATCCTGGGCTGCCTACATCCTTCCTGATCAGCTCAACACTTGTTGATGTCCTTAGAAACAACTGAACCAAAGACAATCCAATAAAAATACCTTTCCAAGATCGACTAAAACTCAGAACACAAACTCCATTCCAAAATTAGCAGACTGATCTTACTTCTCTCATATGGAAAGATAATACAGATGCATTCCAATCTGGTCTTAAGGTCCTGAAATTTTTCCAGTAGAAACTCTCTAATCCAAAATACTACAAATTCTAGTTGTTTCCACACCAAACAGCTGCCACCATGCTTCCACTGCGTAACTCTGCCTGAGCAGATGAAAATGCTGATGATCATCATGAACACTAGCTGGGTAACACATCTTAGAACTATGGTTCAACAGATCCTTAAAAGAAACTCAGAAGTTCCTCCAAAACTCTAGCTGCTTCACCAACTCATTTTCCAAAAATCATCCTACTACTGAGTTGAACCATCGGTACCACTCCTGGAATACAGTCGATACCAAACTCAATCTCTAGACACGGAAAATATTCACATCCAGAAAAATCAGATAGCCCAAGAGAAACTCAAACAACCGCAAGTCACTTTTGCGATCAATCTAGCCCACTACCAAAGAAAAACTGTTCTCTCTTTACCAAACAGAACAGCCAACACTTAATTAGCCAATCCATCAAAGAAACGGAACCGCACTGCTGTTTTCGAACTCCACTGCTGATGCAGAAGTTAAAAACTTCCTTGCCAACACACCAATGCCAAGAAATTCCTAATCCAGAGCTCTTCGAGAAACTCGGACCACAAACCAACAGAAACATTCTACTGAACTCAGCCCCAACACCGAAACAGACACACTTCCTTAACTAATTCCAAAGAAACATCTTCAGAGACCTCCATAGTCACTGTGTCTCATCACACATCTATTACATCCAGAGGTAAGATATCCGGACTTGCTCATGCCAATCCGACGGGTCCAAACTCTAGCTCATCCAAACTTACGCTTCAAAAATGAACTCCGAACCTTAACAGGTTTCCTTCAGAGATCGATGAAATCCTTACACCACCCAAAGCTCACTTGAAACGGTAATAGGTCTACAGTCTCGACAGATACACCTCCAAGCTCAAATATTCAAACTCCAAACCATTGGTAGTCGTGTTACACACACCACTACCCTATCTACCTTTATAACTTATATTGGATAACCCGGACAGGTAACCCAACAAATAGGTAGAAATAAATATAAATATATTTATATATCAAAATTACAAATACGCTCTCTCAAGATAGAAATCACTCAAGAGCCTAGGTATTCACTCAACCTAGCGCTCTGATACCAACTGTGCGACCCGTATTTCTGACCCCAGAAATCCGGTTCATCTTGAAGAAAGAAAGGGATGAGAAAATAGAAAAGATGGAGAAGAAAGAACAACAACATCAGAATCTCACAGCGGAATGGAACAAAATATAATAGATCACATAACTATTACATAATTTTACATATATCAGAGTTATACGGATAACACTTCACATACTAGACAGTTATAAACACCTGTCTAGTTAATACAACACAACTCAAACAAATAACCCAAAGATACCAACACAGCGGAACTATATATATATCTACAACGCTGAAGCCTCCTGCTCCATTGCTCCTCCAGAATTCGTCAAAGCTAACCTGAATCCCTTGGCTACCCGTAAAAATTTGGGTACCCGAGAGTTTATGAAAAACAAAAATAAATTCCGGGTCAGACATGGGTCTGGTATGAGTAACAGGTTAAAGTTGCTTAACTTTGAAAATATTTTTGAAAAAAAGGGTATCACATAAGACTCTCCACAAATAAACATGGGTAAGTTTTTACCTTACGCTAACCAAAACAGTTGATAGGAAATGCAGTGATATTATAATAGGTCTAGGGTTTTCAAGTAAATAGAAAATAGCCGAAATTGTTACATTCATTAAATTCCAGCTACTAGCCACAAAAGTGGGTAATACAATCAAAACCGTTGGCACTTATTGGATTTTGGATTCCATACAATGGCAAGGCTACTGGGGTACCGCCCGTCACAGTATGTGGCCTAGATCAACGTACCGAGGATCACTCCCGACCCCCTGCAACACAAGGCCGGAACCATTCCTTACTGAACAGTCCCGAACAAGACAACCCCGACAGTTGGAGCTCACAACTGTTCACACAGCCGAATAAAAAGAGACATCTGGACAGGGGAAAATCTTGTCCTTCTTGGGCACGACCCACCTAACCTTGCTGCACCTCCCCTGTTTTAGCCATTCCCAGTTGATGAGGCTTGAGGCTACGATTACCTTAAAAGAACACATCTCTTAGAATGCTCATCGCCCACCTGACAATGTTTTGAAAGCATTCAATCCATACAAGTTCGTTCCGGGTTCGAACGAAACCGAAGGCATTATCTCGTTACACTCATTTTGGAATCACCCTCAGAGTCAACGACGATAACCCTTGCATTCTGAATTTTCACTTGAGAATTCACGAACTAACGTTTACATTGGATCGATGTGGTTTTTGGACTTCCAAATATGGAAAACCGATCCCGGTCTCATCGAAATCCAAAACGTGTATTTTAGGGCCAAGTTGTTTTAAAGTTTAAAACAATTTGGTTCAATTTATCCATATACACACAGATAGATAATTCACAATATCACAATAGATAATCAACACCAACATAAACAGATAATCTATATTATCATCATACTTAAATCAAAGCATCCATATCACATAGCATAAATTACTCATATATGAGATATTAAACCATTCAAGGTAAACAAAATCATCCATTCATACATAAGCAATCACATCAGCTATAATTAATTTAAAATGAATTAAATTAATTACTTACATCTCTAATTAATTTAAAGTAAATTAAATTAATTACTTCACCATCATAAATCTTGCTTATATAATTATTAATCAATTATCCATCAGTTAATAAATCATTCACTAATTATTCGTTTCAATTAATCACACTTGACTAATTAACATTTAATTATATTCAAGTAATTATCCTTTAATTATTTTCACAAATTAATTATCTTATCCAAATATAGAAATTAACCTTAAATTACAAACATTACATTACTTCTTAATTACACTAATTAATTACTCTTTAATTTCTTATTATTGATTAATTAATCTAAATTTATCATCCCATCATTAATTATATCAATTAATGATTTCTAATTACATTTTAATTAATTCCCTGTTTTAAATTAATTACCTTAAGTAATTAATCTTCAATTAAACCACATTTATTAATCACCACTGATTAATATCATTCAGTAATTAACTATCTTTAATTACTCCATAAAATAAATTAATTTCTCCTTAATTAATTTTCTTTAATTAATCCCCTGATTAATTATACAAAGTAATTATATTCCAATTACATTCATTATTAAATCCCCCCCAATAATTATCATTAATTACTTCCCTAAGTAATTATACATATCCCATCATCATATGATTATTTAAATTAATTAAACTTAATTAACTAACTTAAACAATTCATGTTAAACTGAATTAATTACAATGAGTAATTAATTCCTTAATTACTTCCATTTAGTAATTATGCTTAACAATCCACAATTGCTTATTTTAAATAATAATTTAATTAATTATTAAAATTAATCCCATTAATTGATTATTTCATAATCTTAGTTAATGACCTTCATTATCTATTTACAATTCTTTAATTACCTTTCCTAAAGTAATTAACTAAAATTTATTATCAACTACATTTTAATTTGGTCTTAATAACTCATTAATTAATCCTCAATTAATTCATTAATTGATTACTAATCATTAATTAAAAATCAATCCATATTTAATCAATGATTCTTAATTACAAATTGATTTACCTTAAATTAATTAACTTATCTCTTTTAAATAAATTTAAACTCTTAATTTCTAAGTTAATTAATTCTAGTCATTAATTATCCACTTAATAATTACAAATCCTTAAGTCTTTAAAACCTTTTTCTATTTAATGATCAATTTATCATTAATAAGCTATTTAATCAATTTAATTTAAATTTACTTTTAAATTCATTTTAAATTTCTTAATAATTCCGAACTCCTTTTTATTTCACAACTAAAAGAATAATTTTCTTAAAATGGAAGATTGAAAGAATTTAAACTCGATTTCATTTAAACTTCACTTTATCATTCAAATTTGTTTAAAACAATTCTAAATTTAAAAACTTTATTTATTTAAAAACTGAGATTCAAACTACTTTTGAAACCAACTTAACTTGATTTCAACCTTGTTTAAATATCTATTTTTTTCATTTAAAAACCCGGTTTTAAATTTTTTATAAAACTTACAGGTTCTAAACCTTATAACTAAAATACCTGAGATAAACAAAAACTTCTTCGAGCAAAACCCCAAATTCTTCGAGTCCAACACTCGAATCACTCGAGCAACAATCCCCCTTTTAAAGTGGTTACAAATAATTTAAAAATTTAAAACTTTATTTTATTTTAACTGAGATTCAAATTTACTTAAACCAAATTTAAACTTGAACTTAAACTCATTTTAAAACTTACTTTACATTTAAAACTAGCTTTTAACTTTTATTTTAAAACAAATCTCAAACTGGAAACAGGTTTGCTGTAAAACCTGATGCAAGCAAGACAACCCGAGACACCCCCAGATGACTTCGAGTCCAATACCCTGCTTACCCGAGAAAAATACTATCAACTTCGAGTTCAAACACTATATAACTCGAGACCCAAAAAAAACTTCCCAGACCAAAACACAACAGGCTAACAAACAAAAATTCCAGGACAATCACCATGCACGTGCACGTGTACCGTCACCGGAGCTCCCTCCGATCATCGATGATCACTCCGACACATCGCCTAACCACACAGCAACCCACAACGGTCACCCAACCATTTGCACGAGCCTCGAATCGAAATCGAGCACAAAACCCAAACCTAGAAACTGAAGCCGCCACCACACTTAAACCTGTCAACGCGCCTCGACCATGAAACTCCGGTCACCAGAAGTACTACAACTCCGGCATCGTCTTTGACTACAACCCAACTACCACTACCCCAAAAATCACTGCACTTGATCACCTACTTCGGCCATGGCAATCGATTCCTCAAACACAGCAAAACTTAGGGTTCCAAACGAAAATCACCAGCCGCAATTTCCCTGATGAACTTCCCACCAACGCCATATTTTTCTGAGCATCTACACTAACCCCTCCATCATCAAACGAGATCCTAAACTCTACCAACCCGTGGATCACCAGAGAATCACGAGTTTCCATAATATGTTCAAACCAGAATTGCACTCTAACCCCTTTACTAAAATTTATAGTTTTTGTTTTATAAATCATATTTTGATTCTAATATTCAATTTATAATACTAGATTTACATTTTAAAAGGTTTGAGTTTTGATTTATTTAACATGCCCAGATGTTTATTATATTTCCGAAGGCTACAAGCTTCATTTGTAGCTTACTTAAAATTTTAAACATTTATTCAGGTTAAATCAAACATCCTTGATTTGTAAGTTGAATCCTAACAAAACTAGATTAAGTGATAATGTGTTTAATTGGAAATTTGAGCCTGCAAAAGTTAACAGAACAGAGCAGAGTAAATATATACAGCATACACAAAATAATATTCACATCAGGTTTCATTTATGCAATACATATCATCTTCACGTACTAACACGCAACTAACTTTTACTTTAAGTTTTTAAAAGTGATGTTACTCATATGATTTTGAGAGGATGAACAGAGCACTCCTTAGTTTAGTTTTGAACTTTTAAAACTGGGAAAATACTTTGCTCTGATCTCCCTGCTAATCATCTTGCTTTTGATTGTTGAAGTAGTTTAAGTTTGTAAAAAAAAGAAAATTTACTTATGTTTCTGGTTAGATATGTTGAACGAATTGAAATGAGAAGTATTATATATAGAACAGGGTTTACAGATTTTGCATAAGCTAGTACAAACAATTTCTGTTTGATCAGAGATTTTCTTTACTTTTCTAACCAGGCAAGATTTGGTTTTGGAGGCTAAAATGATTTCAAACATCTCGAGTTGACTAATTGTTGTGCCGAGATGATGTTATTAAATGCTAATGTCTTTTATGTTTCTTGCTTAGCTCTTTAGTATGTTGATATTTTCCTTTTTGTCCTATTCCATACTTATCTTCTATTCAAACTTTGTTCTGCATATTACTTACAAGCAACATAACTAACTTTCCATACAAGCTTCTCTAACCTGGTTTGTATCTTTTTATTTGTACTTACATATATACTTTTGTCTTGTATGTAGATATGTATTTTGATGTTGATAGATTTTTATTTTGCTTGCTTTGCATAATCACTTACAGGTTATATACAAGATTCTTCCACCTGGTTTGTTTATCTACTCCTTGTTTATTTTTATCTTCATTTTTATTTTTAAACTTAACTATCAACACTTAATTTACTTTCTGTCTATTCTTATACTTATGCTTACACCATAGATGTTTATGTATTTATACTCATTTTAATACCGTACATTTGATTTATGTTTGTGTTTAATATATTTAAGATTTGTTTTATTTTAAACATGTTTGAAAGATGTTATTTCAAATTTACAATCATAGCTTTCCTATCGAAATAAACATATATAAATTTAAGATAACAATTTTTATTTATATTAAAAATCCATTTGTAAAACATTACATCATTAATATTGTTTAAATATAAATCATGATTAAATTAAAATAATTCATAAAAGAATTTGTCTCTTATTTAATAATCACTTATTTTATTAGCTACATAAAAACAAAACAAACCTTTTTATTTAAATTTTAAACTTAAGCTAAAATTTTTAAATGGTCAAGTTTTTATCTTGAGTATTAAAATCATATGGTTATTTATTTAATAGCTTATTATCAAATTAAATCCAATTTTTAATTTATCAAAAAATATTGGAATAAGAAAACATGCCTATGTATATTAAATTTAAAACAAAGATTATCTATTTATAATATATACAGATATGTATACATTACAGATATAAAACAATTTACTAGCCTCTAAAGATAGATTATCTGTTTAAATATTTATTTTAAAGAAGATTATTAAATTTAATTCAACTTTGTTATTAACAATATTGTCAAATCAATTAAATTTTGACATAGATTATTAAATTGTTATTGTCAAAATTTCCGGGATATCACATAGGCCCCTTACTGTGACGGGCGGTACCCCGGTAGCCCTGCCTTTGTATGGAATTCAATCTCCAATAAGCGCCGTACGTTTTGATTGTGCCTAACTATGTTGGAATGTGAGATGTATGCATTTCAGCTATTTCTGTATTTTACTTGAAAACCCTAGAACTATTATAATATCGCTGAATTTCCTATTAAATTGATTTGGTTAGCGTAAGATGAAAACTTACCCGTGTTTATGTGTGGGGAGCGTTACGTGATACCTTTATTTTCAAATGTTTTTCAACGTTAAACAACTTTCAACCGTTTACTCATACCAGACCCATGTCTGACCCAGAGTTTATTTCTGTTTTTCATAAACTCTTGGGTACTCAAATTTTTATGAGTAGCCAAGTGATAAGTTTTGGATTTTTGAGTTTTGGAGGAGCTTGGAGCAGGAGTTCCAGACGTATATATCTATCTAGTTCCGTTGTGTTAGTTGGTGTATGTTATATTTTGTGATGTATGTAGTGACAGATGCATGTATGACTGTCATGTGTATGATATTGTATAACTCTGATATATGTAAAACTACGTAATAGTTATGTGATGTATTATATTTTGTTTCGTTTCCGCTGTGAGATTCTTATGTTGTTATTCTTTCTTTCTATTCTTTCTATTTCTATCCCTTTCTTTTCTTATTGATGATACGTCTTTCTATGAGTAGAAAGTCGGGTCGTCACAACTAAAATATGGTCTGATTAATAGAAGGATTATTAAATCGAAATGAACATAACCAATATCCATGTTTATCACTAACATGACATCCATTCAACCAATCACATAACTTATGATTCCAAATCCAACATTCACTATTAATACCATAAAGGAATATATTATCACAATTCAATTATCTAACCAACTATCAAATCATTAACAATCAATAGGTATAAACATTCATATGTAATAAGGGTATAAATGTGATTGTTTTAACATAACCAATATATAATTTCAAAAGCGATGAGGATTTCTCACCTTCATTTTCACTCCGTCAATCTTTTTGTGGGCTAACGTACTTCTCGATCTAATGCGCTTTTTCCGAACGTCTCCAATTCTCGCCTTAATTTATTTTCCTTTCAAACTGCTTTTGTTATTCTCTCTCTTTTCTTTTTCTTTCCTTTTATTTTATTTTTTTAATTTTTTATATGTCCATGAGCTTTTTGGAAGGGAATGTTGGAATCTCAATTTAATATTGTTTTGATTAATGACAAGCTATGTAAAATATTTTGTGTGTGGTAATCATTTATACAGGAGTTTTGTTGCAGATTCATATTTAGAGTGTTTTTGAAGCTGTTAAGTTCCTTGTCTAGATTTTTTATATCATTTAGAATTATGTTAAAATCTCTCCTTGATATATATATATATGTATGTATGTATATAATAATATACACACATACTCTACAATGCATACAGGCTAGAAACAGATGGGTGAATACACTAATTCAACCGGCTAAATGCTGATACAATTTTATTGTTTCACAACATTCAGCCCGTTGAATGAGTTTATTCAGCCAGCTGAATCAGGCCAAAACTAGTCTATTTCCTTACTGTTTACGATTTTGTTTAATTCAGATGGCTGAATTAATAAATTCAGCCGGCTGTATATTTTTCAACGGCTATTTTCTTAAAGGACGCTTCTCTTCATTGAAGAGATACATCTTCAAACAACCTGTTTCTTTTCATCAATACCTTTCAACAATGGTTGCAACTTTTAATCTCTATAAATTGATTTCAGAATTCAACATAAAATGAACTGAAACTGATTTTAATATTCTTGAATTCTTATCTATTCTATATTTTCAAACTGCACTCAAACTGCTTACATTTTCTGATCATTAATCACTCTATCTTCCATAATTCTCTAGCACATTACACTATATATCATAAAGGAGAAGATTGTACTTGTTTGACTTATCAGTGCTATTTAAAGAGCATACTACAGTCATATACTTTTGTTATTTGTAAAGAAGTCATGTTCGGTTGCTCAGGTAGTAGAAGTCCTATTCGGTTGATTAGGCGGTAGAAGTCCTGTTCCGTTGCTCAGGCGATGTAAACCTATTCTTCTGGGTTAAGAAAGGGTTGCTAAATTAATTCCAAAAGGAGTTTGGGACTGGACGTAGAACGGGAGTTCTAACAAGTATAAAAATCTCTCATTTATTTTACTGCTTTTACTATTTACTTACTTATTCCACACAAATAGTTTATCCATAAAGAAAGGCCATCATATAACCGTAACATGGTCACCTGATATTGTTTTAATACGGAAAATAACACCAGTACTGTTTCTAACACTACCCTTTTAGATGGTCAATCTACTGCACGACCACTTCTATTTAATGGAATGAACTATAAATATTAGGCTATTAGGATAAGAATCTATATATAACCAAGTAGTTGTGAAACCTAGAACATTATGCAAACTGAATATATTATTCCTACTACTGAATATTCAACATGGTCTAACACTTTAAAATTAGATATTATAGCAAATGCTAAAGCTACGAATATGTTGTATTGTGCATTAGAAAAAAATGAGTTTAATAGAATAAGCATGTGTAAAACTGCTCATGAAATATGGCGTACACTTAAAGTTACACATAAAGGAACTAACAAAGTCAAACAAAGTAAAGTTTCTATGATCAAATATTAGTTCCAAAACTTTAAAATGAAACAGGATGAGACTATAAATGACATGTACTCTAGATTTCAAGATATATATTATTTTTAATAGCACTAAGAGAAACTTACACAGATTTTGAAATTGTTTCAAAAATCCTCAACTCGCTAACGGATGAGTAGGAACGAAAAATTTTGGCAATCGAAGAAGCTAACGACATTTCAACCATAAAACTAGAAGAGTTGATTAGAAATCTAATGTCTTATGAAGTTAATCTTCAGGCAAAATGAGTACACGCTCAAGATAATAAAAATATAACATTCTAGGCAGAAAAAGATGAATCAGATTCAGATGAAGAAGATATGGCGTTCATTGCTAAAGATTTCAATTTTTTTTTGAAATTTAGAAAGAGCAACAAATTTAGAAATAACAAGGACAACTCTAGTATTAATAACCACCAACAAACCATCAACATCTGCTTTAGAATGTTATGAGTGTCACAAGAAAGGTCACATCAAGAAAGATTGTCATAAGAAAAAGAAAGACTAGTATAAGCACAAGAAAGACAAATTCAAAAATAAAGCTTTCTCTGTCACATGGGACAATACAGAATCATCATCATCACCAGAAAGTGACTCGGACAGTGATTCAGAATACGCCAACATTTGTTCTGTGGCTACAAAAGACTAGGTAAGTGATCTAACTTTTAACGACCTTTTGGAAATCAATTCAGAATTACTTGACCAATTAAACAGAAAAAATAGAAAGTACAAAGAAGCCCTTGAAAAATTGAATAGAACTAAAATCGATGTAGAAATGCTAAGAGACGAAAAGAAAATTTTAGAAGAAGAACTCCAAGTTGCTTAAAAATCTTGTTCCAACTTGACATCTCAACTTTCTCTGCTAAGCCAAGAGATAGAAACTCAGAAAGAAAAGAACGATGCTTTATTAATTGAAAATCATGACCTTAAATCAAATAGCAAGATTTTAGAGTTTGATAACTCTAGCTTTAAAACAAAATTAGAAGACATTACTAAAAACGTTTCTAATTTTAATAAAGGTAGAGAAAATCTTTCCAAAATTATAGAAAATTCTCAAACTGTTTCAAATAAAAGAGGACAAGGATATAAACAATCTTCTAAAATTATTCCAAAGAAAAAAAATTCTTCATATAAAAATAAAGTTGAAAAACCTAATTCTAAAATTTCAAATTTTACCATACCTATTAAAATTTGGGTTCCTAAAACATATAACTCTTTAATTAGAAATAAGTATATAATTTTTTTTATAAAAACTGTTCACAAAAACAAAAATTTTGTTTTCAAAAGGAATTCTGAACCCCCTTGGGTTTGGCTTTCTAAGATCTAACTCTTAGGACCCAAAATAAAATGGTGGGTACCAATGTTAATTCTATATTTTGCAGGTACCATCCAAAAGGAGAAGAAAATGGATACTAGACGGTGGTTGCTCAAAACACATGACAGGAAATAAAGGGATGCTAACAAACATTATTTACCTAGATGGAGGCTCTTTCACATTTGGAGATAATTCCAAAGGATATGTCATCGGCAAAGGCGATGTGAGCAATAACGGTTTATTTAATTCACCTCTTATTACATATGTCTTATTAGTTAAAAATTTGAAACATAATTTACTTAGTATCAGCCAATTATGCGACAAAGGATTTAATATTTCTTTCTCTGAAAATAAGTGTAGCATTTTTTATCAAAATAAAAATCTCATTTTTTAAGGTTTTAGAGATAAAAATATTTATGTTTTAAATATGAATATAAATCATAATACAAATATGTGTTTAATAGCCAAAGAGAGTGATCCTTGGTTATGGCACAAAAGATTTTGTCGTATTAATTCCAAATATAAAACAAATTATCTAAAAATAATTTAGTAAAAGGTGTACAAAAAATGAACTTTAAAGTAAACAATATTTGTGATGCTTATCAATAAAATTATCAAATTCATCCTTTAAATCAAAGAAAAATATTTCTACTATGTAACCACTAGAACTATTACATTAGATCTCTTTGGTCCAACTCAAATTAAATCTATAAACCATTGTAAATATGTGTTTGTTATATTAGACGATTTCTCAAGATATACTTGGAATATTTTCTTAAAAAATAAAAGTGATACTTTTGAAAATTTCAAGAATTTTGCAAAGAAAATTCAAAATTTCGAAAATTTAAAAATTAAAAATATTGAAAGTGATCATGGAGGTCAATTTGAAAATGAAGCATTTGAACATTTTTGTAATAAAAAGGGAATTTACCATAATTTATCTTTTTCTAGAACACTACAACAAAATGGTGTTTTAGAAAGGAAAAATAAAGCATTACAATAATGTGCAAGAACTTTGTTAAATGGAAACACATTACCAAAACATTTCTGGACAGAAGTTGTAGCAACTGCTTGCTATGTTCTAAATCATGTTTCCATCCGACCTTTAATAAAACACACTCCATATGAACTTTTTCATCAAAGAAAACTAAATATTTCATATTTTAAAACTTTTGGTTCAAAATGTTTTATCTTAAACACAAAAGATCAACTTGGAAAATTCGATCCAAAGTCCGATGAAGGAATCTTCGTAGGATATTCAGAACGAAGCAAAGCTTATTGAATTTTCAATAAAATAACAAAAACAATCGAAGAAACTCTTCATGTTTCATTCAACGAAAATTTGAAATTTAATAATAATTTTAAGGATGATGAGGATATACCTAAGACAATCACAAATACCGTTATGCAAAATAATTTTGAAGATGATGATAACATTGTTTATAATTTTGAATGAAATGAAACATTGTTCAAAATGAAAATGAATTAAGATCTTCTCATAGGATTTTACGAGATCACCCAATAAAAAATGTTATAGGAGAACTTGACTCACATGTTCGAACTAGAAATCAACTTAATCAAATGGGCCGTATAGCTTTTCTTTGTAAAAATCAAACCTTAAAATGCAAAAGAAGCATCTACTGATGTCTATTGGATTATAGCTATGCAAGAGGAGCTAAACCAATTTGAATGAAACGAAGTTTGGGAACTAGTTCCTAGACCAAGTGATCAAAATAGTCATTGGTACTAAATGGGTCTTTAAAAATAAATCAGTTGAATAAGGTAATATAACTAGAAATAAAGCTAGATTAGTTGCACAAGGATATAATCAAGAAGAAGGAATTGACTACGAAGAAACATTTGCTCCAGTTGCACGGCTTGAAGCAATACGTTTCTTACTAGCCTTTGCATGTTTTCATAATTTCAAACTTTATTAAATGGATGTTAAATGCGCTTTCTTAAATGGTTATATAAAAGAAAATGTCTACATTGAACAATCTCCATTATTCACTCATGAAAAATTTCCAGACCATGTCTACAAACTTAAATAAGCCTTATACAGTCTAGAACAAGCACCTCGTGCTTGGTACGAACCTCTTAAGAGCTATCTAATAGATTCTAGTTTTGAAATTGAGAAGCTTGATCAAACTCTTTTTGTTAAAAGAACTAAAAAGGATATTTTAATTATTCAAATTTATGTAGATGTTATTATTTTTGGCTCTACAAATGAAAAATTATGTTAGGAATTTTCAAAGATTATGATCAAAGAATTTGAAATGTCACATATAGGAGAATTATCTTAAATTCTTAGATTAAAAATTAAACAACTAGAAAATGGAATTTTTATTAATCAAGAAAAATATTATAATAATCTAATTAAATGATTTAATATGAAATATACTTCTTCTAAATCAACTCCAATGAATACAACAGTTCATCTCGATGAAGATGGAAAAAGTGTTGACCAAAAATTATATCGAAGTATAATTGGATCATTACTCCGTCTAACTACTAGTAGACCTGACATAATGATGAGTGATTGTTTATGTGCACAATTTAAAGCAAATCCTAAAGGATCACATATGCGAGAAGTAAAACGCATATTGCGTTATCTAAGCAAAACCAAAGATTTTGGACTTTTTTAATCCAAATGAATGTCCTTTCGACTTAGTTTCATATAGTGATGCTGACTTTGAAGGATGTCAGATAGATTGAAAAAGTACTAATGGGACTTGTCACTTTATTGGATAATCCTTAGCCTCTTGGTTTAGCAAGAAACAAAATTGTGTTTCACTCTCAAATTGTGAGGCAGAATATATTTCTGCTGCCTTAGCTTGTGCTCAAATCATCTGTGACGCCCCACCTCTATACCCACGCTAGTAAAGGACACTACGGTGTAATGCCGTCAACTAGCATGGAGAATAAGGCTGTTGAGGAGCGACCATCTGTATAATTGCTTTGTGCGAGTACCGATATGCCAAATAAAATATAACATGCATTTTTCAAGAGTAAATTCGACATATCGACACAAACTCAAAACTACTACACAGTGGCTATGATGTCTTCGGAAACAAATATAGAAATAAACATAACACAAATTAGTCACAGATAATTCATATCACAAAGGCGGAAAAAGATATGAATATAACACATGAAAGTGTACATCAGAGTAGTGGTCAAACAAGAACCACAATATCACAAAAGAATGGTTACAAGTGCTGGACAAAAGAATATGTACACAACTATGAGTCTATATCTCAAATGTATACAACCAAAAACTACTAATCTAAGTAGTTAGCATAAAGTCAGGATGATAATCCTAGAAGTGAAGTCAAGCAGAAGCACCTATAACATCTCGGTCTGACCCAAGTATTATTTAATAAGAAAATAATAAACGGATCAGTCTGGCTATAAATATCAGATGAAATGATATAGAATAAGAGACAAGACAACGTATAATAATCATAATGCCAAGCTGTGATAAATAGTAATTGAAAATCAATAAGAGATTAATCAATATCACAAAAATCTTCTCAAAGATCAAAAGGAATGTCATACTCCTTATTTCATTCACCAAGCCACAAATATTGACAACATATAAATGCCAATCATAAAATTGGTGAAATTCAAATTATAGAATTCATCAATTGAAATCCAGGAATCACAAAAATGATCGTAGAAACGATCAAATCACAAAAAGCGGGAGACCTATCACAAAACGGGAGCATGAAAACTCACCGACACGTGTATCACAAAACGGGACGCTATCCCATGGTCGCTAACCATAGAGCTGGTGCAACGACGTAGTTCAACGGTACGCCCGAGGAACCAGAAACTCGAATAGTTTGGAACAACGACGTAGTACAACGGTACGCCCGAAGAACCCGAAACTCGTAAAATTCGAAACAACGACGTAGTACAACGGTACGCCCGAAGATCCAAACTCCATAAAAACGTGGGTCGCTAGCCCACAAAAATTGGGTCGAAACCACAAGAAATAAATAGGTCATTAGCCTATAATAAAAATGAGACGAAACTCAATAAAACGAGGTACTGTCCCCTACGTGGACAAAGAAACATAGCATAACACTTCTTTAAAACACAAAAATGATTCTCAATGATCATCAAGAAAGTGTCAATTACTCTAAGCTAGTAAATATATGAGCTTAGCTTCATGTCTCATAACCACTGGCTTAACTTAAATATTTACGAGCAAATTGTAGATCTCCACTAGAAAATTGTCACAAGAGATTCAATCGAACAAGTCCAAGAATTAAACAATGAAGTAAACGGAAGTGTTTCATACCACTCGTTTTACTAAGCCGTTTAATTAGATTTCTCTTACGAGTGAGGTAAAGGTTTGTATATACTAATAGATTAGAAAACGGTTTAAGAAACGAGCTTTGTAATAAAATAGTGTTCAAATCGTTTTGATGAATGAGTTTTGGTTTTTACTACTAGTATTGAAACCTTTATATTTTTAAAGTGACAAATCACAAAAATGATTGTAGAAATAATCAATCACAAAAATTCACATTCGAAGACGGGAATTTATTTCAAATAAATCGAAATCAAATCCATCAAAATGGATATTTCCCAAAATTCCAAATAGAAGTCATCAAAGTCGAATAATTGATAGCATCAACTAGGAATCAAAACAAATCGATAAAAAATGGAATCACAAGCAAAAATAGGCAAAAATAGGCATACTAGGCATATAGGAGTAGGTCAGTCGACTGGCTCACTGAGTTCAGTCGACTGGACCAGAAACTAAAATCTTTAATTTCCTGCAGTCAGTCGACTGACCTAAAAATCCAGTCGACTGATTGCAGGGAAACAGAGGACCCGAGCCTCTAAATTTTGCCTTTAGAATGCCTATTTTCTACAGCCAGTCGACTGAATTTCAAGACCAGTCGACTGACTATGAGATGAAGATGCAATTGAGAAACGTGAAACACGTCATGAATAACAGAAAATTGAGCCGGTAATAAAAGGCGACAAGCCACGGAACTAATACGTTCGGTGATGGGAAATGGACCAATATATCGAGGTGCTAACTTTCCCTATTGACTGAAACGTCCAACACCTTTCATAGGTGAAACACGGATAAACACAAGATCTCCCATAGAAAATTCTAATTTCCTTCTCCGGTTATCGGCATAGGATTTTTGCCTACTTTGAGCTTCTTTCGTCCTATGACGAATAAGGTCAATCTTTTCTGTGGAATCACGAATAAAATCTGGACCTAAAACCAGCTTCTCACCGGCCTCAAGCCAACAAGAAGGAGAAAGGCATGGCCTTCCATAGAGTGCCTCAAAAGGAGTCATACCAATACTAGATTGGAAGCTATTATTATAGGAAAACTCAACAAAAGAAATATGATCTTCCCAACTTCCACCAAAATCAAGAACACAAGCACAAAGAAGATCTTCAAGAGTTTGATTCACACGCTCGGTTTGTCCATCGGACTGAGGATGATAAGCGGTGCTAAAATTAAGCTTCGTTCCCAAAGTTTTTTGAAGACTCTTCCAAAATCCACTAGTAAACAATGGATCACGATCACTAACAATAGAAGTAGGAACTCCATGCAATTTAACAATTTCTTTGATAAAAAGTTTAGCCAAGAGAGGAACGGTTCGATTGGACCGAACGGGAATAAAATGGGCAGATTTAGTAAGTCTATCAACTATAACCCATAAGCTATCATGACCCGAACGAGAACGGGGAAGGCCATCAACAAATTCCATGGAAATTTGATCCCACTTCCAAATTGGAACGTCTAAAGGTTGCAATAATCCACCGGGCCTTTGATGTTCGGCCTTAATGAGTTGGCAAGTCATGCAGCACTTGACAAAGTTAGCAATATCAGATTTCATTCCCTCCCAATAATAAAGTCGCTTCATATCCACGTACATTTTACTACTACCGGGATGAATGGTAAATTTAGAACGATGTGAATCTTCTAAAATGTCTTTATGAAGATCAATATTATTTGGCGTGATAAGTCTATCAAATTTTCGAATACTTCCATGAGAATCAATATCAAAGTCTTTCAAACCTTCAATATCAATTTTATCCTTAATATTTTGGCCAAGAAGAGCCAATTCGGGATCTAGCCTTTGAGCTTCAAGAATGCGGTCCAAAAGAGAAGGATGAGCCTCAAGGTTACATAAAACAAGGGATGGACATAAATCGGAAACACGGTCTCGAATTTTACAAGTTGATAAAATTCCGAGATCATTCCATTCGGATATCATCATAGAAAAAACTGCTTGTTGCTTGCGACTAAGTACATCGGCAACATGATTCCCCTTTCCGGGAGTACAAAGAATATCAAGATCATAAGACGCAAGAAATTCGAGCCAACGTTGTTGACGCAAATTTAATTCCTTTTGAGAGAATAAATATTTCAAAGACTTATGATCGGTGTAGAGAATAAATTTTTCTCCCAATAGATAATGACGCCAAATTCGAAGGGCGAAAACGATAGCCGCAAGTTCTAAATCATGAGTGGCATATCTAGTTTAAGCTGGCTTCAATTGCCTAGAAGCATAAGCAATAACACGTTCTTTTTGCATAAGAACGGCACCCAAACCAATGCGACTAGCATCGGTATAAACAACGAAATCTTGATTCCCCTCGGGATTAACAAGAATAGGAGCATCAGAAAGAAGTTCTTTTAATTTTCAAAAAGAAGTTTCACATTTGTCCGACCAAATGTATTTAACACCTTTCTTAGTTAAGCTAGTGAGAGGCACGACAATTTTTGAAAAGTCCTTGGTAAAACGACGGTAATAACCCGCTAATCCAAGGAAACTACGAATTTCCGTCACACTCTCTGGTCTCTTCCAATCTTGAATCGCTTCAATTTTTGGAGGATCCACGGAAATTCCGGACTCGGAAATAATATGACCGAGAAACTTCACACTAGATTGCCAACAATGGCATTTAGAAAATTTTGCTTTTAATTGATTTCTCCTAAGAGTTTCCAACACAACCCGAAGATGTTTTTCATGCTCCTCCTCAGTTTTCGAATACACAAGAATATCATCAATGAAGATGAGAACAAATCGATCGAGGAAGTCTTTGAAAACCCTATTCATAAGGTCAACAAAATAAGCCGGAGCATTCGTTAGACCAAATGGCATAACAAGCCATTCATAAGATCCATAACGAGTACGGAACGATGACAAAGGAATGCTATCCTCTGCAATACGAAGCTGATGAAAACCGGTAACTAAGTCTAATTGTGAAAAGACTCTAGCACCACTAAGTTGATCGAATAGATCATCAATCCGAGGTAAAGGATATTTATTTTTGATAGTAAGATCATTAAGCTTGCGGTAGTCAATGCAAAGCCTAAGTGTACCATCGGATTTCTTCACAAAAATAGCCGAAGCTCCCCAAGGAGAGGAACTAGAGCGAATAAATTGTTTCGTCTCCAATTCAGATAATTGTTTGCGCATCTCCTCATTTTCTTTATTGGACATACGATAAGGAGGACGAGTAATAGGTTGAGCTCCAGGGATAAGATTAATTCTGAACACAATTGCTCGCTTAGGTGGTAATCCTAAAACGGGCGCAAATATGTCGGAAAATTCACAAACAACATGAATAAGAGAAATAATATCTTCCTCATCATCATTATCGTCATCATGAGGATTTGAAGAATATAAGGATGCAACCAAGCTGGAATCCAAATCTTTAAGGTCAATAGAAATCTTCTTAACAGATTGAGGATGTCGAAGATGGATAGTCCGCTCAAGACACAAGATTTGGGCTTTATAGCAGTTAAGCCAATCCATTCCCAAAATAATTCCAAAGCCTAAGTAGCGCATAACATGCAAGTCGGCACGGAAAGAAAAATCACACAAAATAATCTCGACATCTTTACATAATAAACTGATTGTTGCGGATCCACCAACCGGATTCGCAATTCTCAAAGAAATCATTAAACACAAAACATCCAAAGAAAAAGTATCAACAAGTTCTTTTGAAATAAAAGAGTGGGATGCACCCGTATCAAAAAGAACTCGAATGGGTTGATCACGAAACATAATAATGCCATCAAGGATAGAATGATAAATACCTTTTCCACGAGATGTGTTGCCAGGGGCTTGAGCAACATTAAGCTTTCCTTCCTTCCTACCTTGAAGTTTGGGACAAGAAGATAAATAATGGTCCGAACTTTTGCAATAGCGACAAAAGAGAGGTTTTGGACACTTGTTCGTATAATGGTCCTTAGAACCACAATTGTAGCATTGCCCACCACTTGGGGCAGAAGCTTTTGCTACCCGAATTGCATGCTTCCCTTTCTTGTTGGGATAAGACCCCTTGAACTTAATAGGCCTTTTCTTGTTTTTGTTGAGTTTTGGTTTGGCACCCACAACATCGGCATCACTCTCTTTATCTGCCTCTTCAAGACGAAGAGCGATATCAATAAGTTGATCAAAAGAAACTTCTAGCTTTAGAAGTAAGGGCTTCTTGAGGCTCTTTTTCAAGCCATAAACAAATCTCTGATTTTTCTTCAATGGGGTGTTAATGTATTCAAACCCGTATTTGGAAAGAGATTCGAAAGATGCGACATAGTCTGTCACAGAAGATTCACCTTGAACAAGGTCAATAAAGCGGCGAGCCAAAGCCACCTTCTCTGCTTATGGTACGAATTTTAACTCGAAGCACTCTCGGAATTTCTCCCAAGTAAGATCCGCTTCAATAATTTCAGAAATCAGAAGCTCGTACCAGTCTAATGCTCTTTCTTGGAGCATACTAGAAGCCACCTGAACTCGATGAAGATCAATGAGGTTCATGCGAGAAAAGATTCGATCGCATGATCTCAGCCAAGCCTGGACTTCAATAATAGTTTCAGAACCCTTGAATGGTTTCCTACCCAAGTTGGTATAATCGTTGCACAAGCGTGCAAATCCAGACTTAGGATGAGTTGGTTCCAAATTAGAACCGGCTACTTGAGCATTCTTTACTAGATCAAGAAGCGGCTGGGCAGACATAAAAACTCCATCTTGGGGAGTAGCACTAGATTGACGGCGCTGGGGCGGCCAGGTCTAACCATTTCTCTTCCTTTAGAAAGAAAGAAAGAAGAAGAAAAAGGTTATTCACCAAATGAATATCAAGTAATCTTGGTAGATAAAACAAGGAATCGTAAAGAAAATAGGATGAATCGGTACGAAGACTCGAATTAAATCCTAAGGCACGACTCCTAAGAAGGACTTAGGACGATGATCCTTGCTAAATTATTCTACATTGTTCCGAAGTTTGGCTCTGATACCAAGCTGTGAAGCCCCGCCTCTATACCCATGCTAGCCAAGGACACTATGGTGTAATGCCGTCAACTAGCATGGAGAATAAGGCTGTTGAGGAGCGACCATCTATATAATTGCTTTGTGCGAGTACCGATATGCCAGATAAAATATAACTTGCATTTTTCAAGAGGAAATCTGACATACCGACACAAACTCAAAGCTACTACACAGTGGCTATGATGTCTTCGGAAACAAATATAGAAATAAACATAACACAAATCAGTCATAGATAATTCATATCACAAAGGCGGAAAAAGATATGAATATAACACATGAAAGTGTACATCAGAGTAGTGGTCAAACAAGAACCACAATATCACAAAAGAATGGTTACAAGTGCTGGACAAAAGAATATGTACACAACTATGAGTCTATATCTCAAATAACCAAAAACTACTAATCTAAGTAGTTAGCAAAAAGTCAGGATGATAATCCTAGAAGTGAAGTCAAGCAGAAGCACCTGTAACATCTCGGTCTGAACTGAGTATTATTTAATAAGAAAATAATAAACGGATCAGTCTGGCTATAAATATCAGATGAAATGATATAGAATAAGAGATATGACTAAATGTATAATAATCACAATGCCAAGATGTGATAAATAAGTAATTGAAAATCAACAAGAGATTAATCAATATCACAAAAATCTTCTCAAAGATCAAAAGGAATGTCATACTCCTTATTTCATTCACAAGGCCACAAATATTGACAACATATAGATGCCAATCATAAAATTGGTGAAATTTAAATTCTAGAATTCATCAATAGAAATCCAGGAATCACAAAAATGATCGTAGAAACGATCAAATCACAAAAAGGGGAAGGCCTATCACAAAACGAGAGCATGAAAACTCACCGCCACGTGTATCACAAAATGGGACGCTATCCCATGGTCGCTAACCATAGAGCCGGTGCAACGACGTAGTACAACAGTACGCCCGAGGGACCAGAAACTCGAATAGTTCGGAACAACGACGTAGTACAACGGTACGCCCGTAAAACCCGAAACTCGTAAAATTCGAAACAACGACGTAGTACAACGGTACGCCCGAAGATCCAAACTCCATAAAAACATGGGTCGCTAGCGCACAAAATTTGGGTCGAAACCCCAAGAAATAAATAGGTCGTTAGCCTATAATAAAAATGAGACGAAACTCAATAAAACGAGGTACTGTCCCCTACGTGGACAAAGAAACATAGCATTGCGCTTGTTTAAAACACAAAAATGATTCTCAATGATCATCAAGAAAATATCAATTACTCTAAGCTAGTAAATTTATGAGCTTAGATTCATGTCCCATAACCACTAGCTTAACTTAAATATTTACGAGCAAATTGTTGATCACCACTAGAAAATTGTCACAAGAGATTCAATCGAACGAGTCCAAGAATTAACCAACGAAGTAAACGCAAGCGTTTCATACCACTCGTTTTACTAAGCCGTTTAATTAGATTTCTCATACGAGCGAGGTAAAGGTTTATATATAGTAATAGATTAGAAAACGGTTTAAGAAACGAGCTTTGTAATAAAATAGTGTTCAAATCGTTTTGATGAAAGAGTTTTGATTTTTACTACTAGTATTGAAACCTTTATATTTTTAAAGTGACAAATCACAAAAATGATTGTAGAAATAATCAATCATAAAAATTCACATTCGAAGACGTGAATTTATTCCAAATAAATCGATATCAAATCCATCAAAATGGATATTTCCCAAAATTCCAAATAGAAGTCATCAAAGTCGAATAATTGATAGCATCAACTAGGAATCAAAACAAATCGATAAAAAATGGAATCACAAGCAAAAATAGGCAAAAATAGGCATACTAGGCATATAGGAGAGATCAGTCGACTGGCTCACTGAGTTCAGTCGACTGGACCAGAAACTAAAATCTTTAATTTCCTGCAGTCAGTCGACTGACCTGAAAATCCAGTTGACTGATTGCAGGGAAACAGAGGACCCAAGCCTCTAAATTTTGCCTTTGGAATGCCTATGTGCTACAGCCAGTCGACTGAATTTCAAGACCAGTCGACTGACTGGCACTAAGGCTGTTTTCTTAGCCTATGAAATGAAGATGCAATCTTCTTCAAAATGCAACCGGGCAAGCAACAGACACTAGGGATTTATGTCAGTTGACTACCCGGCCCTATAAGCTTCTCGATGCATCACCAAAAACATGTTCAAACAATAAAGCTATGATTTTTGAAGATTTTAACTCAAAACGCTAAAAAATTTAATATTCATAGAACCAATCCAATTCAAAACCAAATGCACATGAATAAGTATTAGGAATTCATACCTAACAATCATAGATAATCATAGACTTAGATGTGAGATAAAAATCTTACCTTTGAACCCAAATCAATGAAGGAGAAGCTTTTAAAACAAGCTAAGATCAATTCCTCTTCAATAACAACTCAAGAAGCTTCAATCTAAGCTTACAAGTAAAATATTTCCTATGTTAGGTTTAGGAATTTCTGAAATGGAATGGAGAAAGAGTTGGAGAAGATGAAGAGGATGCTTACCAATGGGTTCTCTTAGAATTTGGAGCTAGATCTTGGATTTTGCACATGAACAAGGGTTTTGGATTTCTATTTCCCATTCTCATCCACCATTTTTGCTTTAGAACTGAAAAGAGGAGGAAGTGAGAGTGAACGGGGAGAAGTGGTTCAGATTTGGGTATTAAGTTGGCTAGTGGGCTAAATCCAAACCCAAACCCAAAGTGAAAAAGGTCAAATTTTTAGCTAGCTCCAAACATATCAATGTTTATACTCAAAAAGGTTGCAAATGGCATTTTGAACTCAATGGGAGGGGTCTCAAGTCCTAATTCGACTGTTTACAAAAAGTAGCTTTTCGGACAAAATTACGAGTATCGATAAAATATTTAAATAAAATATTTAAATATTAAATTGATAAATATGCAGGTTGTTACATCATCTACATGCAACAAAAACTTTAAGTTTTTTGTGTAAATTTATCTAAATCAACAATTTTTTGTGAGAATACTATTGTTATAAACTTATCCAAAAATCGCGTCAATCACTCACGAACTAAACATATTGACATACCTTATCATTTTCTTCTTGATAATACTGAAAAGGATTTAGTCAGACTAGAATTTATTTCCTCCGAAAATCAATTGGCAGATATATTTACAAAACCATTAAATGAAAATATATTTATAAAATTAAGAAGAGAATTAGGAATTGTATCCCTAAATGATATACAATGTTTTTTTCCAAAGACTCGAACTCGGGATCACTTCTTAGAAATCTAGTGCTCTACCACCTTACTACTCTTTTCTTTATATCTATTTTTGGATTTCATTCATTTTTTTTGTTTATTTTCTACCTCACAAGTTTTTACCAAACATTTTTTTCTCTGGCACCTATCATCTTAACCACCAATGTTCTTTCTATTTATATAAATCTTTTCATATAAAATGACTCTACTTCTTATTTTTCTTTTGTATTCAATTAAAAGTAAAAAAAGTTTCAAACTCTCTTACTTTAAAAAATATGTCTTCCCAACATAATTTTGAATCTTCCGCTCTATCGTTTTCTTCTCTTAGTTTGGGATCGATGAATTCACCTACTCCAACACCCATTTATGAACCATTTCAATTGTTCCTCCTTCTACACACACTAGTAAAAGAACGAAACGGTCTCTATTTTTTGATTCACTGTCTATCAAAGAAAAGATAGACGACATTCATCATTACCAAAGGGAATCGCTGGAATTACAGTGCGAACTTTACTATGACCAAAACGTTAACGCCAAGCGCTTAAGCTTTTTGGAACAACTTGCATTAAAATTCTGTGTTTCTTCATCCAAGAATACGGTTCATCAACCATCTCTTGTTTGTTCCCCATCTGACACAATACTTGGTAACCATCGCCACAACATCCACCAATATCTCTGAATTCCTGGGAACGCGGTAATAGATGGTCACCACTCTGGCGTTTTCAAGAGAACACAAAAATGGAACCAGATGAATATCACACTCCAAGCTCCTCTTTTAAATCTATTTAAATGTTTATTTTGCTGTTAATATGTAATTTCTTTTTGTTTATTCAAAAGATTATTCGTTTTGTTTTTATATAGTTGTCTTAAAAATAAAAAGCTGGCATAAGTTTCTGCAAAATTCAGCCGATGAATTAGTTCAAAAATGAACTATTTTCTTGCGGGTTGAGATTCATAGCAATTCAGATGGCTGATTCCATTTGTTCATCCGGCTGAATTTCCTCTGAAGCGTTTTTTTAACTAGGGCCTACAATTTTTTCTTCCCATCTTACCCTTATTTTTCACCTACTATATATTCATCTTTTCACCATTTACCCATTCACTTCAGAACCGTAACTGATCTTTCTCATTTTTTAACTTCATTTTCACTCTCCATTGGCTTCTAGATCCAAATGCTCAAGGGAATCCACCTCCGGTCCTTCTGAAGATCAGATTTATCAATGGTTTTGGAATGATGTTGCAATCTCCTGATTCAATTCTATGAAAAATTCATATATCTTTGAAGGGGCTTTCATGAAATTTTTGGATTTTGCAGCTTATAGAATTAGAGAATTGGCGGAGCAATTCCACTTTGACAGTTTAACAGGTATGCTCCAAATAATGTCAAAATTAATTATCTTTTGGTCAAACTCTTTCTTACTAATCTGAATATAGACCACCATAATCCTCAAAATCGACAAGATTGTGTTTGGTCAATAGTTTATGGCATTACAATTTTCTTGCCTCTATAAAGATTAGGAAATATTTTAAATTGTCCTTATCAAGGTGTTGACATTGATGATATTGAAGTTGATATGGATCATAGAGATGAGGTTTCTCATCATTTCTTATCCGATAGCCTTACAAACTTAAGTGGAATTCTTCACCGTGCTTTCATTCGCTCTCTACATCCTCAAACGAGAAGTTATGAAAGAGTCTATAAAAGAGATTTTCAAGCCCTCCATTCCATCTACTCCAACCAACAAGTAAATTAGGGTAAAATCATTTTAGATAAATTTGAAGACATCACAATCCATAAAAAATATAAGACCATTCACTACGGTGCTTATATTATGCGTATCCTTCTCAACTATGGCATTCCAATGTCAGATTCCTAGTTTTCGAGCATTAATGAGTTAGGCGTAAAAATATTAGGATTGATGGGTCTTCCTCACCGACCTCCTCCACAACAAATCATCTCTTTTCAACAATGGTCTCACAGTATTTAACAAGGTGTTCCTCAACCTTGTGACAATAATGTTGCCTCCTCTTCACATACCCAACATGAAGAAGAAGAAGAAGATGACGATGATTCCATTCAAGTTGTTGGCTCGGAAACCTCTTCTAGACAAGCTACCATCACTCTCTTTTGAAATCAATCCAAACTTCATCGGGATATTAAGGCTCTTGAAAAGAAAACGAAAAAGAAATCCAACTCCATAAAAGGTTTTCTTAATAAAATATGAGATAAAATTTCTTTTATCCTGGATCTACATCCATCGAAGTTCGCAACCCATCTCCATTTCAAATGTCATCTTCGAGTTCGAATTCCAATGATGACGAGCCTTCTCTCTCTACCCAGTTTTAATTATCTTTGTTTTAATTCAGTTTATGTTGTATTTTGTTTCAAACTTCTTTTATATTTCTTGTTATTTATGTAATGTTTTACGAATATCTCTATTCTTCTTTTGTAATGACATCTCGAGTAAAGAGCTATATTTTGCTTAACAATGTTTCTTTGCATGCATTCTAGTCTTTCTTTTTGTCGATGACAAAGGGGGAGATTGGTAATCCAAAGATAATTAAATATTTGTGTATATTGACAGGAGGAGTAACAATATTATTGTACGAATTTATTATTTATATAGTTGTCATCATCAAAAACGGGGAGAATGTTGGAATCTCATTTTAACATTGTTTTGATTAATGACAAGCTATATAAAATATTTTCTGTGTACTAATCATTTATGCAGGAGTTTTGTTGCAGGTTCACATTTAGAGTGTTTTCGAAGTTGTTAAGTTCCTTGTCTAGAGTTTTCATATCATTTAGAATTATGTTAAAATCTCTCCTGCATTGATATATATATATATATATATATATATATATATAAAATCATATACACACATACTCTACCATGCACACAGGCTAAAAACAGACGGCTAAATACACAAATTCAACCTGCTGAATGCTGATACAATTTTAATGTTTTACAATATTCAGCCGGCTAAATGAGTTTATTCAACCACTGAATTAGGTAAAAATAGCCTATTTCCTTACTGTTTACGATTTTTTAAATTCAATCGGCTGAATTAATAACTTCAGCCGGTTGAATATTTTTCAATGGCTATTTCTCGAAAGACACTTCTCTTCATTGAAGAGAAACATCTTCAAACAAACAGTTGCACCAATTTATTCTTATCATTACCTTTCAACAATGGTTGCAACCTTTTAATAGCTATAAATAGATTTCATAATTTAACAAACAATGAAATGAAACTGATTTTAATATTCTTAAATTCTTATCTATTCTATATTTTCAAACTGCACTCAAACTGCTTACGTTCTCTGATCACTGATCACTCTATCTTCCACAATTCTCAAGCACATTACAGTATATATCATAAAGGAAAAGATTATAGGAAGATTGTACTTAATTGACTTATCAGTGCTATTTAAAGGGCATACTATAGTCAGATACTTTTATTATTTGTAAAGAAGTCTTGTTCGGTTGCTTAGGCGGTAGAAGTCCTATTCGGTTGCTTATGCAGTAGAAGTCCGATTCGGTTGCTCGGGCGGTGTAAACCTATTCCTCCGAGTTAAGAGAGGTTTGCTAGTTTAATTACAGAAGGAGTCTATGACTTGACGTGGAACGAGAGTTTGAACCAGTATTAAAATTTATAATGTCATTTACTTGACTGCTTTTACTATTTACTTACTTATTTCGCACAAGTAATTTATCCATGTTACACGATCCTATGGCACAGTCACTTAGAGGGAATGGGGTGTACGGAGGTAGGGGTTTTGTGTGCGTGTAGGTGTTTGGCCGTGGGATCTTGTGGGTGGGTAGGTAGGATTTTGGGCTCGGCCTTAGTGGTAAGGAGAGGGTACGGCCTTGTAGGGTGGAGGTGGAGCTTGGCTAGTTTGGGTCTTTTGGGCTCGGGTAGGTGGTCTAGGGAGAGGGCGTGTGTTATAAGAAGGTGGGTAAGGTGTTTGGCCAAGGTGGATATGGGTTTAGGTGGTGGTGGAGCTTGGTAGAGATGGTGGAAAAGGATGGAGAGGTGGGAAGCCATGGAAATGGAGGAAGAAGGAGGAAGTAATGGAAGAGGAGGAGAGTGGAGTTTAGAAATTTTTTAGAATAAAAATGTAGTGAAGAAAGAAGGGTTTAGGTTTGCATTTATAAGTGAAGTTTGAGTGGCTAATGTCCTAAATACCCTTTCCTTACTTTTTGACTTCTACTTAACATGTTAAGAGTGTATTTATGGTGAAATGATCGTAGGATGTTAGTTTGTACTTAATGGAATAATGTTTGCGTCTTTTTCTTATACTTTAAAATGTTAAATAATCATTTTTCTCCTTTTCCATAAGTGATATGACTTAAGCATTAATGGTGATGGAAATGAGTGTAATGATGTTGTTTATAAAGATTTAAAATAAAATTTAATTAGTCAAATCATGTCTTTTTACCTTTTATACATTTATTCACTTTCAAAAGTAAACTCCTTTTGTCTTTTAGCGCTAAATGTAAAGTGTTTAAAAAGTTTGTAAAGTTGTATTTATGCATTTGCGTATAGTAGAAAATGTATCAAGTTGCAATAACTTGACGAAAACTTGTTTTGGTTGATAACGTGTTTTTGTCGACCAATTTCACAGTCAAAATTTGACCTTTTTGTTCAGCTACATATTGAAGAAAACAAAAATTTAAAATGAAATTTTTACTTCTATAAATAAATTAATACACGTCTCTTTATATTTAAAAATCATATTCAGATAATATCAAAATTTCTATTTTTACAGCGTATGTAAAGCTGACAAAAAAAGATAAATTTGGGTTATTTTTGTAAAACGATTATTAACATGTTTTTAAGACTTTTAATATACTTTTATTATATTTATTAGATATTTTAAATAATATTTATCTTTTTAAATAAATATTTAAATCCATTTATTTAAGCCTTTATTTATTTTTTAAAAAAACTTAGCTTTTGTTGATTTGTTCTAAAATCCAAATTTATACTTTTTTAATTATTAACTATAAGAATAAATAATTTCTCTATTATTAATTATTATATATAACCTATTTATTTAAGTTTAAATTATTTTAAATTTAAAACGAATGAAATCTCTCATTTACCATATAGCGAAATTATGGGTCGTTATACTATGGGATGTCCTCTCGGTAAAACACTGGTTTGGTGGAGTGTACGACATTGTATAGATTACGGGAATATAAAAATTATTATAAACGGGATATGGGTAACGCCTTAACGCTATTTTAATACCTTTACTTTACCGTAGACATATTATAATAGCGTATTGTACTACTGTGATGCCCCACCTCTATACTCACGCTAGCCAAGGATACTACGAGGTAATGCCGTCAACTAACATGAAAAATAAGGCTGTTAATAAGCGACCATCCATGTAATGGCTTTGTACGAGTACCGATATTTCAGATGGTATGTCACACATTTCTTTTCAAGAGGAAATCTGGCATATCAAATAAAAACTCAAAGCGACTACACAGTGGCTGTGTGGTTATCGAAAACAAATATAAAAATAAGCATAGCACAAATCAGTCACAGATTTTCATATCACAAAGGCGGAAACAGATATGAATATATCACATAAAAGTGTACATCAAAGTAGTGGTCATTCATGATCCACTACATCACAAAAGAATATGAGCAAGTTCTATACAGAAGAATATGTATACATCAAGGAGTCTCTATCTCGAAAGTATATTGACAAAAAATACTAAACTAAGTAGTTAGACAAAAGTCAGATGATGGTCCCAGATAAGGAGTCAAGCAGAAGCACCTGTAACTTCTCGGTCTGACCCAAGTATTATTTAATAA
The DNA here is from genome assembly GCA_030765085.1 of Allium cepa. Taxonomy (NCBI): domain Eukaryota; kingdom Viridiplantae; phylum Streptophyta; class Magnoliopsida; order Asparagales; family Amaryllidaceae; genus Allium; species Allium cepa. The sequence continues at coordinate 374,057,393 of CM060942.1, read as the reverse complement.
GAAATAATAAACGGATCAGTCTAGCTATAAATATCAGATAAAATGAGATAGAATAAGAGATATAACCGAAAAACATATGGTAACAATAATGCCATACTATGAAAAGTGTACATTTATCAACAACAAAAATCATACTATATCTCATGAATGTCAGAACACCAAAAAGAATGTCATATTCTTTACTTTATTCACCAAACCACAAATATTGACAATTATATCAATGCCAACAGTAAAAATTGGTGAAACACAAATTCTAGAAATCATCAATTAGAAATCCAGAAATCACAAAGGGGGCGGCCTATCATAAATGGGATCAAGGAAAATCACCAAACGTGCATGACAAACGGGTCGCTAGCCCATGGTCGCTAACCACAGAGCCAGTGCAACGCAGTACAATAACGGTACTCCCGAGGAACATGAAATTCAAGTAATTCAGAACAACGACGTAGTACAACGGTACGCTCGATGAACCTGATAAGCCCATACAATGATGTAGTACAACTGTGCATCCGATGAACCGAACTCCATAAAAGAACATGGGTCGCTAGCCAACAAAAATGAGTCGAAACACCAAAGAACCAATAGCTCATTAGCCTATAAATAAATGAGACGAAATTCAATAAAGTGAGGCACAGTCCCCCACGTGGACAAAGAGACATAGCATATCGCTAGTCTAAATCACAAAATGATCATCATTAATCAATAAAAAGTGTGAATTACACTAAGCTAGTAAATAAAAGAGTTTAGCTTCATGTCCCATAACCACTGGCTTAACTTAAATATTTACGAGTAAATTGTAGATCTCCACTCGAAAATTGTCACAAGAGTTTCAATTGAACAAGTCCAAAAACTAACCGAAGAAGTAAACACAAGCGTTCCATACCACTTGGTTTGCTACGCTGTGTAATTAGATTTTCTCATACGAACAAGGTAAAAGTTTGTATATACTAATAAGTTGGAAAACAGTTTTATAAAAAGCTTTGTTTTAAATATAGAGGTGAAATCCTCTTTGTAAAAGAGTTTGAATATTTACTACTAGTATAGAAACCTTTGTATTTCAAAGTGAAAAGTCACAGAAATGATTGTAGAAATGATGAATCAAATCCATAGAAATCGATACCAATCCATCAAAATGGATATTCCCAAAAATCCCAAAAAAGAAGTCATCAAGGTCGATAATAAATGATAACAACAAATCGGATCAACATGAATCGATTAAAATTGAAAACCCAAGAAAAATAGGCAAATTGGACTGAGGCAAACAGATCAGTCGACTGACCTAGGTGGTCAATCGGCTGACCCAATGCCTGGAAACTTTCGGTTTCCAGGTCAGTCGACTGAACCATAAGGTCAGTCGACTGATATAGTCAGAACATTTTCTGTCTCCTGGTTCAGTCGACTGACCTCCTGGTTCAGTCGACTGAACTTGCTTCTACAACATTATCAACCTAGCCCCATGTGAGGCAAAAATCCAAAAATTGCTATTAGACGAGCGATGGGCACTAGGAGTTTATGCCAATCGACAACCCAGCCCTATAGGCTTTTGGATACACCACCAAAAACATGTTCAAACATTAAAGCTAGGATTTTTAAAGATTTGACCTCAAAACACCAAAAATTGGAATATCCATAAAACCAATTCAATCTATAGAAAATGGACAAGGAATAGATGTTAGGAATCACTACCTAACAACGACCAAAGATATAGACATAGATGTGAGTTCAAAAACTCACCTTTAAACCCAAAAAACACAAAGGAGAAGCTTGAAAACAAAGGGAAGATCAACCACTCTTCAACTTCAACTCTAAAAGCTCTAATCTAAGATCATAAGCAAATATTTCCTATGTTAGTTTATAGGAAAATTTTGAAATTGGAGAGAGATTGAGATGGAGAAGAAGGGATGCTTACCTAAGCTTCTCTTTGATTTTGGAGCTAGAGCTTGAATTTGCAAAGGAAACTAGGGCTTAGGATTTTAGTTTCCAATCTCCTCCTCCATTTTTACTAAAGCTTGAAGTGTTGGAAAATATTTGAAGGAATGAAGAGGAGTGGAGTGGAGTTGGGTTCATATGTTGGGTTAATGGGCTGAAACCCAAACCCAAGGCCCTAAATTAAAACATCAAAATTTTAATCAACTCCAAACATATCGATGTTTATACTCAAAAAGGTTGAAAACACCATTTTGAACTCAATGGAAGCGGTCTTGAGTTCTAATTCGACTGTTTCCAAAAAGTAGTTTTTCGGACTTAAATCTGACTAACGATGCTATATTTAAATAAAATATTTAAATATACAATCATAAAATATGGGGATTGTTACAGACTCCCCTCCTTAAATAAATTGCGTCCTCGTAATACTTAAGAAAAATGAGAAATAAAAAGTAACAACCATAAAAGCATATCAACAAAAAAAAAAATTGAAATTAGAAGTTCACCTCAAAGAGCACGCGAGAGTAAGTCCGGGTGTGTTCGCTCGATGAATTCTCTAGATTCCCAAGAGCAATCCTTAGGATTTGAGGACCATTGAACTTTCACAAGCGGAACATCTTTATTTCGAAGGCGTTTAACCTCCGTAGCATTGATATGAATAGGATGTTGCTCATAAGTCAAATTAGGTGAAACTTCCACTTCTTCAATTACACCGCGCTCAAGAATAGAATCGGAATCCCTAAGGCACTTCCGTAGTTGAGAAGCGTGAAACACATCATGAATAGCAGAAAATTGAGCCGGTAATAAAAGGGGATAAGCCATGGAAGCAATACGTTTGGTGATGGGAAATGGACCAATATATCGAGGTGTTAATTTTCCCGACCGACTGAAACGCACAACACCCTTCATAGGTGAAACACGAATAAACACAAAATCTCCCACAAAAAATTCTAATTTCCTTCTTCGGTTATCGACATAGGATTTTTGTCTACTTTGAGCTTCTTTCTTCCTGTAGTAAATAAAATCAATCTTTTCTATGGAATCAAGAACAAAATCTGGATCTAAAACCAGCTTCTCACCGGCCTCAAGCCAAAAAGAAGGAGATCGACAAGGCCTTCCATAAAGTGCCTCGAAAGGAGCCATACCAATACTAGATTGGCAGCTATTATTATAGGAAAACTCAACAAGAGAAATATGATCTTCCCAACTTCCATCAAAATCAAGACCACATGCATGAAGAAGATCTTCAAGAGTTTGATTCACATGCTCGGTTTGTCCATCAGACTGAGGATGATAAGCAGTGCTAAAATTAAGCTTCGTTCCCATAGCTTTTTGAAGACTCTTCCAAAATACACTATTAAACAATGGATCACAATCACTAACAATAGAAGTAGCAACTCCATGCAATTTAACAATTTCTCTAATATAGAGTTTGGCCAAAAGAGGTACGGTCAGATTAGACTGAACGGGAATAAAATGCGTAGATTTTGTAAGTCTATCCACAATCACCCATAAACTGGCATGGCCCAAGCGAGAACGGGGAAGTCCGTCAATAAAGTCCATGGAGACTTGATCCCACTTCAAAATTAGAATGTCCAAAGGATGCAATAACCCATCGGGCCTTTGATGCTCAGCCTTAACGAGTTGGCAAGTCATGCAACACTTAATAAAGTTACCAATATCAAATTTCATTCCATCCCAATAATAAAGTCGCTTCATATTCGCGTACATTTTACTACTACTGGGATGAATGGTAAATTTAGACGATGAGAATCTTCTAAAATTTCGTTATGAAGATTACCAATATCTGGCATGATAACTCTACCAAATTTTCGAATGCCTCCACGAACATCGATATCAAAGACTTTCAATCCATCAATATCAATTTTATCCCTACAATTTTGGCTAAAAAGGGCCAATTCGGAATCTAGCTTTTGAGCTTCAAGGAGCGGTCTAAAAGAGATGGATGAGCCTTAAGGCTACATAAAATAAGAGATGAACATGAATCAGATTCACAATCTCGAATCTCACAAGTGGATAAACTCTCGAGGACATTCCATTCGGATATCATCATGGAAACAACCGCTTGTTGCTTACGGCTAAATGCATAGGCAACACGATTTCCCTTCCCGGGAGTATAAAGAATATCAAGATCATGAGATGCAAGGAACTCAAGCCAATGTTGTTGATGCAAATTAAGTTCCTTTGAGAAAACAAATACTTCGAAGATTTATGATCAGTATAGAGAACAAATTTCTCTCTCCAAAGATAACGATGCCAAATTTTAAGGGCGAAAACAATAGCCACGAGCTCTAAATCATGAGTGGCATATCTAGTCTCGGCAGGCTTTAATTGCCTAGAAACATAAGCAATAACACATTCCCTTTGCATGAGAACAGCTCCCAAACCAACACGACTTGCATCGGTATAAACAATAAAGTCTTGGATCCCTTCGGGAATCACAAGAATAGAAGCATCAGAATGGATTTTAATGTTTGAAAAGAAGCTTCACATTTGTCTGACCAAATATACTTAATTCCCTTCTTTGTCGAACTAGTAAGAGGCATGAAAATTTTAGAAAACTCTTTTATGAACCGACGGTAATAACCCACCAATCCAAGAAATTATGGATTTCCGTCACACTCTCTGGTCTCTTCCAATTTTGAATCGCTTTGATATTTGAAGCATCCACGAAAATTTCGGATTTAGAAATAATATGACCGAGAAATTTCACACGAGATTGCCAAAAGTGGAGCTTAGAAAAATTTTCTTTCAATTGATTGCTCCTAAGAGTTTCCAATACAATCCGAAGATGCTTTTCATGCTCTTCCTCGGTTTTAGAATAAACAAGAATATCATCTATAAAGATGAGAACAAATCGATCGAGGAAGTCTTTGAAAACTCAATTCATAAGGTCAACGAATTAAGCTAGAGAATTCGTTAAACCAAATGGCATAACAAGCCATTCATAAGATTCATAACGAGTATGGAACGTTGTCAAAGGAATGCTATCCTCTGCAATACGAAGCTGGTGAAAACCGGTTGCTAAGTCTAACAATGAAAAGACTCTAGCACCACTAAGTTAATCGAACAGATCATCAATCGGAGGTAAAAGATATTTATTCTTAATGGTAAGATCATTAAGCTTGTGGTAGTCAACGCAAAGCCTAAATGTACAATTGGATTTCTTCACAAAAATAGCCAAAGCTCCCCAAGGAGAGGAACTAGAACGAATAAATTGCTTCGCTTCCAATTAGGATAATTGTTTACACACCTCCTCATTTTCCTTATTGGACATACGATAAGGAGGACGAGTGATAAGTAGAGCTCCAGGGATTAGATTAATTCTAAAATCAATTGCTCGCTTAGGAGATAATCCTAAGATAGGCTCAAATATGTCGAAAAATTCACGAACAACGTGAATGAGGGAAACGACCTCTTCCTCATCATCATCATTATCATCATGAGGGTTTAAAAAATACAAGGAAGCCGCCAATTTGGAATCCGAATTTTTAAGAACAATAGAAATCTGCTTAACAGATTGAGGATGTCAAAGATGAATAGTCCACTCAGGACATTGGATGTGGGCTTCATAACGGTTAAGCCAATCCATTCTCAAAATCATTCGGAAGCCTAAGTAACGCATAACATATAAATCGGCATGGAAAGCATAATCACATAAAATAATCTCGACATCTTTACAAAGCAAACTGAGTGTTGCGGATCCACTAGTCGGATTCACAATTCTTAAAGAAGTCATCAAAGCCATAACACTTAAGGAAAAAGTATCAACAACTTCTTTTGATATAAAAGAATAGGACGTACCCGTATCTAAAAGAACTCGAATAGGATGATCACGAATCATAATAATGCCATCAAGGATAGAATGAGAAATACCTTGACCACGAGAAGTGATACTAGAGGCTTGCACAACATTTAGCTTTCACTCGTTCTTTCTTTGAAGTTTGGGACAAGAAGATAAAGGATGACCTAAACTTTTGCAATAACGACAAAAGATAGGTTTCCGACATCTATTAGCGAAATGGTCCTTAGAACCATAATTGTAGCATTTCCTATGACTAGAGGCAGTAGTCTTTGCTACCGGAGTTGCTTGCTTTCCTTTCTTGTTGGGATAAGGACCTTTTGAACTTATTAGGCCTCTTCTTGTTGTTGTTGAAGTTTGGTTTGGCACCCACAACTTCAACATCATCTTCTTTATTGGCCTCTTCGAGTCGAAGAGCGATATCAACAAGTTGATCGAAAGAAACTTCTAACTTCAGAAGTAATGGCTTTTTGAGATTCTTATTCAAGCCATAGACAAGCCTCTGATTTTTCTTCAACGGGGTATTAATGTACTCAACCTCATATTTAGAGAGGGATCCAAAAGATGCGACGTAATCCGTCACAAAAGATTCACCTTGAACAAGGTCAATAAAGCGACGAGCTAAAGTTACTTTTCCATCTTCCAGCACAAACTTCAATTAAAATCTTTTCCGGAATTGCTCCCAAGTAAGATTCGCTTCAATAATTTTGGAAATCAAAATCTCATACCAATCTAATGCTCTTTCTTGGAGCACACTGGAAGCCATTTGGAAGCGATGCAAATCAATAAGATTCATGCGAGAAAAGATGCAATCGCATGTTCTAAGCCAAACTTGGACTTCTATAACGCTTTCAGAACCCTTGAATGGCTTTCCATCCAAATTGGTATAATCACTGCACAAGCATGCAAACCCAGATTTTGGATGAGTAGGCTTTGGAATGAGTCCGATAGCTTGAGCATTCTTTACAAGATCTAAAAGCTGTTGGACAGACATAAATACTCCATCCTGAGCAGCGGCACTGGAATGACCGACACTTGGATGGCCTGGTCGAACCATTTCTCTTCTTTAAGAAAGAAAGAAAGAAAGAAGAAGAAAAAGGATATTCAAAAAATGAATATCAAACAATCATGATTGATAAAACAAGGCACCATAAAAGAAAAAAGGATAGAACGGTCCAATGACTCGAATTAAATTCTAAGGCACGATTCCTAAGAAGGACTTAGGACGATGATCCTTGCAATAGTACACTACATTATTCTGAAGTTTGGCACGGATACCAAGTTGTGATGCCCCACCTCTATACTCACGCTAGCCAAGGATACTACGAGGTAATGCCGTCAACTAACACGAAAAATAAGGCTGTTGAGAAGTGACCATCCATGTAATGGTTTTGTGCAAGTACCGGTATGTTAGATGGTATGTCACACATTTCTTTTCAAGAGGAAATCCGACATATCAAATACAAACTCCAAGCAACTACACAGTGGCTATGTTGTCTTCGAAAACAAATATAGAAATAAGCATAACATAAATCAGTCACAAATTTCCATATCACAAAGGCGGAAACAAATATGAATATATCACATAAAAGTGTACATCAAAGTAGTGGTCATTCATGATCAACTACATCACAAAATGATAGGAACAAGTGCTACACAAGAGAATACGTATACATCAAGGAGTCTCTATCTCGAATGTATATTGACAAAAACTACTAAACTAAGTAGTTTGGCAAAAGTCAGATGATGGTCCCAGATAAGGAGTCAAGCAGAAGCACTTGTAACATCTCGATCTAACCCGAGTATTATTTAATAAGAAAATAATAAATAGATCAGTTTAGCTATAAATATTAGATAAAATAAGATAGAATAAGAGATATAACCAAAAAACGTATGATAAGAATAATGTCATACTATGAATACATTATCATTAACAAAAATCATACAATATCTCAAGAATCTCAGAACACAAAAAAGAATGTCATATTCTTTATTTTATTCACCAAACCACAAATATTGACAATTATATGAATGCCAACCATAAAAATTGGTGAAACGCGAATTCTAGAAATCGTCAATTAGAAATCCAGAAATCACAAAGGAGGAGGCCTATCACAAATGGGAGCATGAAAACTCACCAACATGTGCATCACAAACGGGTCGCTAACCCATGATCGCTAACCATAGAGCCGGTGCAACAGTGTAGTACAATAACGGTACGCCCAAGGAACCTGAAACTCAAGTAATTCGGAGCAACGACGTAGTACAACAGTATGCCCGATGAACCTGGTAAGCCCTTACAACGACGTAGTACAACGGTACGTCCAATGAACCGAACTTCATAAAAGAACATGGGTCACTAGCCCACAAGAATGAATCGAACTCCAATGAACCAATAGGTCGTTAGCCTATAAAACAAATGAGACGAAACTCAATAAAATGAGGTACAGTCCCCCAAGTGGACAAAGAGAGATAGCATATCGCTAGTCTAAATCACAAAATGATCATCATTGATTAATAAAAAGTGTGAATTACACTAAGCTAGTAAATAAAAGAGTTTAGCTTCATGTCCCATAACCATTGGCTTAACTTAAATATTTACGAACAAGTTGTAGATCTCCACTCGAAAATTGTAACAACAGTTTCAATCGAACAAGTCCAAAAATTAACCGACGAAGTAAACGTAAGCGTTTCATACCACTTGTTTTGCTAAGCCATTTAATTAGATTTTCTCGTACGAACGAGGTAAAGGTTTGTATATACTAATAGGTTGGAAAACGGTTTTATAAAGATCTTTGTATTAAATATAGAGTTGAAATCATCTTTGTAAAAGAGTTTGAATATTTACTACTAGTACAGAAACCTTTGTATTTCAAAGTGGCAAGTCACAGAAATGATTGTAGAAACAATCATTCACTAAAAATTCATATACGAAGACGTGAATCAAATCCATAGAATTCGATACCAATCCATCTAAATGGATATTCCCAAAAATTCCGAAAAAGAAGTCATCAAGGTCGATAATAAATGATAACAACAAATCGGATCAACACGAATCGATTAAAATTGAAAATACAAGCGAAATAGGCAAATTGGGCTAAGGCAAGCAGATCAGTCGATTGACCTTGGTGGTCAGTCGACTGACCTTGGTGGTCAGTCGGCTGACCCAATGCTTGGAAACTTTCAGTTTCCAGGTCAATAGACTGAACCATAAGGTCAGTCGACTGATACAGGTACAGAATATTTTCTGTCCCTTGGTTCAATCGCTGGTTCGGTCGACTGAACCTGCTTCTACAGCATTATCAACCTAGCCCCCAAGTGGGGCAAAAATCCAAAAAATTGCGATCGGATGAGCAATGGGCGCTAGGGTTTATGCCAATCGGCAACCCAGCCCTATAGGCTCTTCGATACACCACCAAAAACATGTTCAAACATATAAGCTAGGATTTTTAAAGATTTGACCTCAACACACCATAAATTGAAATATTCATAAAACTAATTCAATCCAAAGCAAATGGATAAGGAATAAATGTTAGGAATCACTACCTAACAACTATCAAAGATATAGACATAGATGTGAGTTCAAAAACTCACATTTAAACCCAAAAACAACAAAGGAGAAGCTTGAAAACAAAGGGAAGGTCAACTACTCTTCAACTTCAATCTAAAAGCTCCAATCTAAGATCATAAGAAAATATTTCCTAAGTTAGGTTATAGGAAAATTTTGAAATCGGAGAGAGATTGAGATGGAGAAGAAGAAGATGATGCTTAACTAAGCTTCTTTTTGATTTTGGATCTAGAACTTGAATTTGCAAAGGAAATTAGGGCTTAGGATTTTAATTTTCATTCTCCTCTACCATTTTTACTAACCATGAAGTGTTAGGAAATATTATAAAGGAATTAAGAGGAGGAGTAGAGTTGGGTTCATATGTTGGATTAATGGGCTGAAACCCAAAGCCCTAAATGAAAACATCAAAATTTTACTCAACTCTGAACATATCGATGTTTATACTTAAAAAGGTTGCAAATGTCATTTTGAACTCAATGGAAGTAGTCTCGAGTTCTAGTTTGACTGTTTGCAAAAGGTAGTTTTTCAAACTTAAATCCGACAAACGATGCTATATTTAAATAAAATATTTAAATATACAATCGTAAAATATGCGGGTTGCTACAACTACATAGTAGATAGTTTAATGGATCCTTAGGAGATAGGAATCCCAAACATCTATTAAGTTATTACACTCACGTTAGACACTAGATAGGAGATGTCAGATCCCGTAAACATTTTTGACGCCGTGACACTCATATTTATTTACTGTTGATTTAACTTACGTATGATCTTTTAATTCTGACATGAGTGTTTTGTCTTTTCAATTTGCTCGGGTCGGCCTGAGCATTTTTGGGTTAAAGACCTTATTTCTGAAGGACGAAGACGAAGAGTCGTACTATTATTATTTATGATATGTATTCCACTACTTCTGTTGTTCCGCTGCATTTATTTACTTTTCTCTGTTTTATATAACTTTGATTTTCGTGTTGTAAAAGAATGATCAAATGTATTTATAAAACAACTTCATGAACTGTTATTTGATCATTATATTTTGTCATTCCGCTGTGAGATTTTGTATTTTTTTTGTTTCTTCTCTTTTTCTTATTTACCCCATAACAATCTTCCCTTTTGAACAGTTTGAGTCTGACATGTATGTCTGCTTAAAGTGTCCAAAAAGGTAGGTCTTTACCTAACATATACCAATACAACAACTATATATGACAATACATCAAATGCAATCAATAGCAACAAATCCCACCATCAAACAACTATCATCCAAATAAAACCAAACAAACCAATATCTATCCAATGAATCCAAAACCAAATCAATATTCATTCATTTCTTATTAATATTCATTGGATTGGTTTTCGATTTATTCACATTTGATTCATTAATATTGGATTTTACTAACATTCATTTTCAATTAGTATATATTCACTAATTTACATTCAAGTTAGTTTGCTTCCAAATCAAATAAAATTCAATTCTATTTAGATTCACTCACTATCAATTTGAATTCAATTATTTAGCTTTCAACGTTATTAATTCAGTTCCATATGAATTTCTATACAATCAACTAACATCCATCTAACAACCTATGTATATCCCACATAATCAAATTTATTTACTTTACACTCAAACATTTGTATTTACTTCGTTCACATTCAATTTGGTTTAACACTTTTAATTTCAATTGGTTGATATCTGATCGACTTTCATTCAATTATTCAATTTCTAATTCATTTTACAACTAAAGTTGAATTTCATTATACAACTCAACTTCATATTCATTTAATCACGTTATTCCATTATTTCACTTTATCAACTCGTTGTTAATATCTATTTCAGCTTCATTCAACATTACTTAAGTTATGTTTCATTTCATTCTCACTTGCATTTACTTTCAGTATACAACTTAAGTTCACTTCTAATTTTATTCAAATTCTATTTTACTTAACTCATTTTATTAGCTCATTTCTTTTTCCTTACTTGAGTTAAATTTCATTTTCAAAAATCGTTTTCCTTTTAACTTAACTTAGATTTCAATTCTAAAGTCATTTTATTTAACTTTACTTAAGTCAAATTTCATATCACTATTCAAATTTAATTTTTTTTTGCTTAACAAAATTGTTAAACCATTTTAATATTTGGTTTTACTTACATTTTCCAATTTTATAAGTTATACAACTTACTTATTCAAACTTCCAAATTCATATTATAATCACTTACCATTTAAGTCTAATTTCCATTTCAATAACTTATCTGATCCATTTTAAATCCAATTCACTTTATTTACCTTTCCTTTATTTAAATTTCAAATCGTACATTTTACTATGCTAACTCAAATTTATTATTTCATATTATAAGTACAAAACTCATTTTACTTATATTTGTCAATTTCAACTTGGATTTTATATAAAATTTATTTATCACAAAAAAACTTAAATTTTAGTTTACTATGGTAGCAAATCCATCACATAGATACTCGAAAATGATATTGATGATGCTGAAGTCATCATCCTTATTATTTTCCAGCAACAGTAGTGAATTCAATGCTTTATATTCTTTTAAAAACCCCTTTTTATATACATAAATCACATTTATAAATCGTTTACTTATATAATTTTACTATTTTACTTCACTTAAATAAGACTAATTCCAAATTTATTTATCGTATTTAGATTTGTGATAATAATACAATGTCTTTAATCTTTGAAAAAAAAACTATCATAATCAACGGGATCCAGAATTTTCAAATTCTTAATTTAAATCCATTTTTATTTATAACTCATATTTACAATTAAACTCATGTACTTTCATTTCTTATATATAACATTATTTCACAAATGTAAATCATATTAATTATAATTCTATACTTTATAATTCATTTGCTTATACAATTTATTCTTTTACAAATTTTATTTTTGTTAAGATTATTCAAACAACCTTTATTAACTTGTACATATTTACATTTTCAAACAACCAAACAATTAATTTATATACACTATAATAATTTCAAAAAATAATTATTCCTTTATATATAAAATATAATCGATGTAAAATTATTTCATTGATCCAATTTAAAAACAATACTATGTCGACTTGCCTTATTTAAGTGTTTAGAAATCCCTATCGATAGCATGACGTCCCACATACCGACTAGAATTCATAAACAACTCAATGGGTAGGTAAACACAATATAAAACATCTTTGTATCTCTAAAAAATACATGCTCATATACATAATGCACTCAAACTCAATCTAATGTGCTACTGACCCTATCTATACTGATTGCACATCAAAGCCTAGGAATATATTAAACCTAAGCTCAAATACCACGTGTGACGAACCACAAATCTATACCCTTTGAATCAACAATAAACCACACATGTCTGACTTAAAAAGCATAAATTGATAGAAAGTCATGAGAAAGAAAAGAAGAGAGAAAAGGAGAAGAGAAGAAAGTGAGAAGAGAAAACAAAAGGAACAGTACATAATCCCACATCGCAGCAGAAAACATATAATATCATATCAATGATCTTTACAAAACAGAAATGATATATACATACATCAATCAGAATTCAATAATGAAGCACAATCATCAGCCTGGACAGTTATAATAACATGTCCTTTCAATTTTCGGTAATATCAAATAACAATGCAGTGGATAATAAACAAATACGAGTATACAAAAATGAAGATCTCTAGCTCTCCTGCTATAGCTCCAAAAGCAGCAAATCTAAACCAGCAAATATACTCGGTCCGACCCGAGTATTGAAAGGGAAGAACGTCGGTATCAGTGTGGTAAACCAGCGTGAGAAAACACACTCAATTGAACTTATTAAATTATCAAAACTATTCCTTTCAAAACAAAAGTATCTTGTAAGACAAGCCTACACATAAGCACACGAATATGTTTTTACCGATAACCAAAACATTTCATATCAAATTCTCTTATATTATAATAGCGTCTATTGCATAATTAGTATTAATCATAGTCAAAATGGTTACCTATATTGCATTTCGGGGCAATTCATTATGCCAATACAAACAAAACCGCTACTTCTTGGCGAAGTTTGGATTTCCATACAAATGATCAGGTGTACCTTCCGGTAGTATATCTGTAGAGGAATATACCGAGGAACATCACAAAGGAACCTCTACCAACACAAGTCTGGCCTACCTCTATAACTAGGTAGTACGAAATATATCATCTCCTGGTCATTACTGAACTTTGCAACGACCCTCATAGCATACAAACCACATTAATTTACATCCCGAACGTCATAGCATGAATAAATATGTCTAAAAGAGGATAATCATATCCTAATTGGGAATAACCCACTTATCCTTGCCGCATCTAACCCTGTTTCGGTCATTTCCGGCTAATGAGGCCTGAGGTAACGATTACCTTTCACATATCACATATCGCCTCACTTTGAATGCCATATTGTCACTTCCGTTGACTACTAATTGTCTTCCACAAAAATTCAACCCTTGAGCTCGTATGTCTCAAGGAGGGTGTTAAGCTAAGAGAAGTTGCCTTCTCTCCCACCACTGATGTACGTAGTAAAAACCAATGTACATAATCTTAGAAATGAAATGCCAGACAAACTGTGACGACCCGGAATTTTTGAATGTTTAAAATCAGAATAGTTAATTGATTTTAAATGTTTAAAAGTTAATTTTTAACTTGAATTCAAATATCACTATTTATTTGATAATAAAATTTATTGAATTAAATAATTTGAAGTTGGGTAAAATGTTGAATCTGGAGTTTTAAGCCCGTTAAAAATAATTTAAAGGCTTGTAAAATTTATATTGATAGTTCTGAAGATAATAAAATCTTTTAAATTGAAATTGGAAGGGATTTGTTCGGTTTTAAAAATATATCGTTTAAAATTGACGTTTAAAAATAGCCTTCCGAGGCACAGTCTCGGAATTCGACGAAACCAGTTCCATTGGATTCGTAATATTATATTATTATCGGATTCAATTTTCGTAACATTTGGAGTGACCGTTTGGCCGTATGATAAGTAAACGCGCTGAAATTTAATCGAAATTTAATATAATAACCGGATTCAAAAAGCTATTTTCTCCATACGATCGAATTAGGACTCGAAACCTTTTCCATTGCGTTCGGAATAGTCATATAAAATTATAAATGCCTAGCGGCACACCTCGTTAGGAGGTCGAAATTTTAAGTTGCATTTGTCGAGACGATTTGAATTTAAATTTTTTAATATATATATATATATTATTATTTGCTTATGTCTTATCAGCCGAAATTTTTAGTCAAACTACATCTTATCCTATTTTCATGCCTTCTTATTCCTCCTGTAATACGCTTCTTCTTTCTCCTTTAAAATCATTTTTAAAACCTCGGGTACCCTTCTAGTCTTCTTCGTTCGAGAACCTGGTCGAAATCATTCTCCTCGTTCAAAAAGGAAAGAACGTGAAAAAAATTAAAGGGGATGTCGATCGGAAAAAAAATTAAAGTAAGAAGAAAAAAAATGGCAGAAGAAAATCACGAGTTCGAAATCATGATTGAACTCGAGTGAGATGGGATAGGTTGCGATTTCCAAATTTTTTGAGGAAGGGTTCGCGAGGGTTAGGGGTTTGTGGCAGCGAAGGATACTTCTCACGAGCACGCGTAGTAGTCAGCGGCTTCGATTTCATCTCGAGGTTGAGAGGGATATCTCGATGAGGGACTCTCGATTAGGGTTGCGGCATATCGATCTGGCTTCTCGGCTTGACCTTGGGTGACAAAGTGGTGGCACGAGTTGATGGGGAGAGACGGTGGAGATACGTTGACTGCAATGGAGTTTGGGAAAGGGTTCGACGATTTTCGGCGTGGATATCAGCAAGGGTTACCATCGATTTCGACTCGGCTAAGGTTCGCGAGCTCGATCGTAATGAGGCGGCGAACAGCTCTGGCTAATTTTGAAGCAGTGAGGTATTATTGTATCCATATATGTGTAATTATATTCAGAATTGTTTTACAGTAAACAATTACTGTTGCGTTTACTGGAAATGGAAAAAAATGTTTTAAAGATATATATATCTATATTCTTTCATATAGATAAGATTTTAAAATAATAGGGATCTCAAAATATGAAAGAGTTTAAAAATATATATATGTCATTTTGAGTATAAATGGTTTCAAAGAAGAAAGTAAAAATAAATATACATATATAAATATTTTTATCCTACTAGTTTATTTTAAAAGAAGTGGGTTTGATGATTAAACTAATTTAATTAAATTATTTAATTATTGGGTTACTAAAGATGATTTGTTAAAGGAAATTATTAGTTTAAATTTTTTAAATTAAATTATAAGTTCAAATAAATAAGTAAATGTTAATTAATTATTGGATTAATCCAAGTGTTAATAAACTATAAAATGTTATACAAGGTCTGGAATCATGAAGAAAATAAGCTGGTTTGAATCGGATTACAAATAAAAAGCAAAGGTGGGTTAATCTTACTCATCTGGGTTGTTTAGATTTAAATAGTTAAATTTAAGTAATTGATTGAATGATTGAATTGTTTTGATGTGCAATATTATATATAGTAGTATGTAATATATCTTGGAATGATTGATTTCCCGCATTATATAGCGGACGAGACTCTATGCGCCGCATAATAGTGGATGATATTTTATTTAAATCCCATGTACCGCGATAATCCACATTGAAGTGGAATTGGTATTTTATTGTGCTAACATCTGTGGATGCAAGGAAACAGGTTGGAGGGATCCAACTGGATTCCTCAACATTTATTTAGATTATTTAATATTCTCTGTTACCATTATTTGATACTCTATGACGAATTATATTGGAATATTGAATGCTATGGTTTACTTGAATATATTTCGGTACACTGAGATATCAAAATATATATAATTAGATTTTTGAAAAGAAAATAAAAGAGAGAATTTTTAAGAAAATAATTATAGGGAATTTAAATAAATTTAAGAATGAACTAGATAAGAATAATAGTAGTTTTAAATTTCTAATAAATAAATTCCGTAAATGAAAAGGGGATTTTGAATAAACAGGAAGATAATGGATTTTAAACTTCAGTGTTATTATTTAAAAGAATAAAGCACTTATTTTAAATTTAAGATTTAAATTATAGAAAGGAATAAAGAAGAAATTTGGAAAATCTGAAATTAGTGTGTTTCAGTTGAAAGATTTAAAATCAAAACGAAGAAAAAATAAAGTATGAAATTAATGGATTTTGAAATTGGGAATCAATTTGAAAATTGGTCTAAGTGTTTGGAATCAGAATTTTTAAGGAGAAGTGAAAATTTGAAATTTATAATCTGGAATTATAAAAGTAAAGTAATATATCAGTGGATATTTGGAAGAATAAATTCACGATAGGAATTTATTAAAGGAATGGGTAAATTTGTTTAAAAATAAATAGTTGTTTATTTTTCTAAAAGCTGTGAAAGAGAAGCGTATTTATTGTTTTCCTTCCTAAACTCTGGGTGCCCACCAATTTCCACACGGGCAGTCAAGAGTTAGGTTTATCAGGATATTCTGGATATTCAGGAGTTGCTGGAGGCAAGCTGGATGGCATGGCGTATTACTAGTATATAGTATTTCTTTTCCGCTGTTTGTTGTTGTATGATGTTGTACACTCTGATGATATGATGTAATGAAATGTGATGTAATGTAATAACTGATATAGTTCTTTGTTTAAAGATTATTCATTTATCTATTATATGTTGTTCCGCTGCGAATTGTGAGATTCTGTTCTTGTTCTGTTGTTTTCTGTTCCGTTCTATTTTCTATTCCCTTTTCCCCTCAATTTTCTATCTTTTTCTCTCTTCTTCTACCTCTTTTCTTTTCTTAAACCATAACATTTCGGGTTTCCGGCCTTCGATTTCTCGGCAGTCGATAAAGTGAGCATCGATGTTGAATTTTCGAAAGTCGAAAATTTTCGGGACGTTACATTTGGTATCAGAGCATATGGTTAAGCGACAACCATGGTTCTGTTGGGTATTACTCATTAGAGATAGAGTCAGTAGTACTCTAGAATGAGTTTGAGTGTAATAATAGCTATGAGAGCGTATTTGTTAGTGAATATAAAATTGTTTTATATTGTGATGATTGGTTTGTTGAGTGGTATATGGACTCTGGTTAATACGAGTAATTAACGTTGTTGATAGGGATCTCTAAACACTTGTACAGAACAATTCGACACGGTATTGTTTTTAAATTGGGTAAATGAAATAATTTTACCTTGATTATATTTTTATATATAAAGGAATAATTTTTCAGAATTATTAAAGTGGATATAAGTTGATTGTTTAGTTGTTTGAATAATCTAAATAAAAGAATAATTGTATAAGTAAAATGAATTATAAGAATTGAATTATAATTAAAGTGATTTACAATTGTAAAATAAACTTATACATATAAGAAGTGAAACTATACGAATATTTTATAAATATGAGTTGTAAATAAAAATGAATTTAAAGTTAAATGAAAATTTACTTTAAAATTGGAACCTGAATTGATTTACAAGTGGGAATTTAAGTTATGTAAAACCAAGTGATGTTTATAAAAATGGAAGTATAACTTAAGAGATGTTGAATGAAGTTGATATTAGTATCAAAGTAAATTAACAAAGTTAAGTGATAGTTATGAACTTGAGTTATGTAAATGAAATTCAACTTTAGAAATTGAATTGAATGAATGGATTGAATATTAATCAATTAAATGTGAATAATTGATATGAAATAATGAATGTAAGTGTAATTCATTAAAATCTAATGTTATTAGAAGTTGAATAGTTGAATAAAAATCAATTAATTAAACCAATTGAAAGCAAAGGAATTTGGTTGTAATTAATAAACATTGGTTGTTATTTGATTGTTAGTTGATTGTATATAATTCATTAAGTATTAATGAAATTGAAATTCAATTGGAAGTTAAATGAATCTTAAATAGAATTGAATTTGATTGGAAGTGAACCAACTTGAATATGAATTAGTGAATATAAACTAATTGAAAATGAATGTTAGTAAAAACATCCACTGTTAATAAATCAAAAGTGTTTAGATTGAAAACCTATTTCATTGAATATTAATGAGAATATGAATGAATATATATTGGTTATGAATGATAGTTGGTTGATGTTTGCATTTGTTGTTTGTTTGCATTTGCTATGTTGGCATATATAGTTATTATGTTGCTATATGTTGTATATTGATACTATTGTCTACATGCATGTTCTCATGTTGTTTGTTGAATGATTAGTAGGTGCGGATCGCGTTTGCTTCGCATTTGGAGCTCGCTTTCGCGCTATATTAGCCATATATGCTTGCTAATAAAATATAAGGTACATATCTCGGATTACATACCGTACTTTTATACTTTTTTCCCTGCGGGATGCCTCATTACTTGATGAGATGTATATTTGTGATATATATACTGTCATTTTTTTTTCGGATCGAGCCGCGCAAAGGAGACTATGGCGAATTTTTTCGAAAATTTAAGGCGTTAGAAAAAATTGGAAAATTTTGAAAACTATAACTTTGATTTGGAATTGAAAGTTAAACAATAGTAGTTGTTTTTGAAAAGATAACTAAGTATGATTTGAAAACTTAGTAAAGTATGGTGAGAAGTTTAAAATTTGTTTTGGGAAAGTTAATAGATTCTGTAACTTTTCTTACTTGATAATTTCGAGGACGAAATTCTTTTAAGGGGGGAAGATTGTAACGACCCAGAATTTTATTAATTAAAATTTAAATATTTAATTAATTTTAAATATTAATAAGTGAAATTTATAAGTCGAATAAATTTTATTTCGAATAATTGGATTTAATTGGATAATTAAATCGATAATTTAATATGTTAAATTATGGAAATAATTGAAAATTGGGTTAAATATGATTGAAAATGATTTGTAAAATTTTATTTTATCATATTGAAGTTAGAATGATATTTTGGAACTTTTAAAATCGAATTAAAAGTTAATTTGTGAAAATTGAATATTTTAATATTTAATCGACTAGTGAAAATAGCCAATTTTTGAACAGTCTCAGAATAGAACGAAACCGGTTTCATTGGATCTGTAATAGTTAGTTATTATCGGATTTCAAATTTCGTAGCAAACGGAGTTGTCGTTTGATCGTGGCAGCTCGAAACGCATCGAATTATTTTTAATATTAATTTGGCGAGTTAAAATAGCCATTTTTCAAAAAGTCTCGGATTTCGACGAAACCAGTTTCATCGGATCCGTAATGTGATATTATTGTAAGGTTTCAAATTTCGTGTCAATTGGATTTACCGTTTGTCCAATACAAATTAAAACGCCTAGAAAATCGTTTAAATCGGTTTAATTTAAATTGAACGTTTGTTGCCATAACTCGCACAGATGTCCGAATTAGCTTTTGAAACCTATTCCATTGTGTCCGAAACGCGGGGTAAACCCTAGAAACGCTGGTTACGGCGCGTAAATCGGAGTTTAGAAAACCCGGAATGAATAGTGTTTTGAATAATTTCCTATAAATAACCCTAAACCTCTCACAAATAAAAAAAAAACTAAACCCTAATCCTATACGCAGCCGCCACCCCTACAAATGAAGGGCCGAAATTGTTCCATCTTCATCCCCAAATCTCTTCAAATCCGTGAAGTATAACAACAAACTTCCTAAACGAATATTGTAGAGCTCGTCGAGAGCAACATTATCATCGGTTGTAATCTAAATCGATGCGGTGGATCGTCAGGAAATCAAGCTCAAAGGCCATACGGTCGGCCTCAAAATACGCGCCAAGATGGAGGCCGAGTTCGACCAGGCTCCAGCCGAGTGTCGTGCTCGAGATGCTCTTCAACGTGGTGGTTCCTGATCGCGTTGGAAGTTGTTGTGGTGGGCGACAAATCTAACCCTAATTTGTATGAGTGGGTTCGGCCGTGCTTATTATTACTGGGGAGGGGTCGCGTGAGGGAGATGAAGTTAGGGGCGTTGGATCTGAAGATGGGCGGCCTGGATTTAGTGTAGGTTGAAATTTTAATTAAAGTTGTAAATTAATTATAGTTTAAATCGTGTAAACTTCATAAATGCATAACTTTTTCATACGAGGTCAAAAACGCGCGAAACTAGTTGCGTTGGAATCGTATGGACGAGCACTACGCTATGGAATTGGATTGGAGTCGTTTGGAGTTAGTGAGAATTTCGGGTAAAATTAAACGTCCGTTTAATTTTATTCGAAATAAATCGCTAAAACGAAATTAAAATCAAGGTGAGAACTTCTCACTCAATCGAATCAGTTTCGATTTTATTTTAAATAGTTAGATTTAAAATATTTGAATGCATGTTTGAATGATGATTGTTATCTATTGTTTGTTAAAATAGACATTATGCGCCGTTAGTAAGCGGATGTTATTTATTAAAAATATATACCGCGAATATTTCATAAACAGTGAAATTGGTATTATATATAATAGCAATATATATATATTGGCATATGTATATATTGCAGTTATTGATTTCCCGCATTGTATAGCGGATGAGACCCTATTGCGCCGTCTATTAAGCGGATAATATTTTAAATCCCATATACCGCGATAATTCCGTACTGGAGCGGAATTGGTATTGTGCTAATGTTTGTGGATGCAGGAAAACAGGTTGGAGGGATCCAACTGGATTCCTCAACAGTACTTATTTGATTTCAGATATTTTGATATTTGATTGATTATCATATCGGTATATGATGTCGTTGTAGTCGTGATTGACTATTTGGTGTGTAGCATCATTGAACCAAATTTTAGGATTTTAAAATGATTTTAAAGTGATTTTGAAAGTATACGTTTATAAAATATTTTTGGAATTGATCCATTTTAAATAAATAAACGTTATAATTTTTAAAGTTATAAAAATTATGATTTTTGAGAAATACGGTTAAAGATTGATTTTTGAGAAATATGGGTTAATGTTTTTTTTTAAAAATAATTAAATTGGATTTTTGGATTTATTATAAAAAGTTTAAAAATAGGATTTATAAAATTTGATTATTTTATAAATCAAGAGAATGGTGAAATTATAAAGGAGATTAAAGATGTTTTAAAATAATAGTATAAATTGATTTTATAAAGGATTTATAAATTGAAACATTTGAATTATAAAACGAGTTTTTATAAGTGTTTGAATGAAGTGAAAATGGATTGCATAAGTGAATGGAATTTATAAAATTATAAATGGTGAAGTTATAAATGAAATTTATAAATAGTAAGATTTATAAATTTTGTGAAGTTATTAAAGAATATATTTGGATAAATAATTGAATCTTATAAGTTATAAGATTTATAATTATGAAGTTTAAAAGAACAATTTTGTAAAATAATTGTTTTATAAGCATTTAACTTATAATGTGAACTTTTGGTTTAAAATTGAGTTATAAATCGAATAGGTTAATAAAGGAGATGTATAAAAAGGAAGTAGTTATAAAACAAATAGAAATAGAATTTATAAATGTTGTTTTATAAAATTCGCAAACGACTTATTTTAATAAGTAAATTGTTATAACTTATTTATGGAGCTATATTCACGTTTTAGACAGTGAATAATCCTTTAAAATGAAATGTACAAAAGGATGAAATTGGTTAACATAGTATATTCACGTTTTTGAATAGTGAATAATATGTTAAAGAAAATGTTTAGATTTGATGTTTTAAATAGAATTAAAACGACCTAACGATGTTTTAAAATGTGTTGAGATTCGAAACCGTAGATTTCAACATTTATTTTTGAAATAGACGTTTTCGAGAAATAAAAGGAAATGGTGGACTATAACACTGTTGTTATAGTAAATGATTTCCGAAAGGAAATGTTTTGTATAGTATTGGGATTTATATATCTATCTTAAATTCGAATCCCTATACTAGTGATTTTGGGACGTCGTAACGATGTTTTACGTAACATTCGTTTTGGCCCAAATAAATATGTTTAAGAGCATGTTTACCTTAAAGAATGAAATATATACTTAATTTCGATTTAAGTATATTGAATATTTTCCAAAGGTTGAAAATAAATAAAATTTGTGAATTACTTATGAATAAATAAGTATGGAAATGTTTTCCAATATAAAGTGAATATTTTGAGAATTTATCTTTTTGAAGATAAATTGAAATGAATAATTAAAATCGTATATGCATGGATATTTTGGAATGAAAAATTCACTATGGAATTTATGAATAAAAAGGGAAGTTGTTTAAAAATAAATATTGATTTATTTTTGAAGTATTGAAAATAATATATCTTGTAAAGATATTTTGGAAAATAAATAATTTGGAAAATTATTTGGAAACTGGTGATGTGTGCATATCCATTGATAGTTCAATAACCGACTATCAATATTTCCCTTTTGAATGGGTATTTGTTGTGATTTGTTTGAATTTGAATGCCACACTTATTTTTGAATAAGCGCTCACTATTCGGGTTAACCGGAAAAGGACCATGGGGTCGTATAACCCATTCCGAATATGTGATACGTCGTTATGAATTGCATTTGAAGACCGGTGTTGAAGACCGGATCTTTTTGAAAGCGAAAGGACAACTCGTCGATTGTCTTTGCACCGAGTAGCTACGGTATAGAGACTCCATATGTGATGGGAAGTCCGGACGTGATTAGAGATTATCCGGATTGCAAGGACTTCTTTGTAAGTGCCTTCGGTTCTGTTCGAGCCCGGAACAGACTTGTATGGATTGTATGTCTGACATTACAAGTTGAGATATAAAGCCGATTTCTTTCAAATATATTTCTGTTGGTGGCGGAGAATTTATTCTCTTAGCTTAACACCCTTCTCTGAGACGTACGAGCTCAGAGGTTATGTAGTTGAGGGTTATCAGCGATATATTCCCAATTTGGTAATGTGACATGCTGAGTGTTGCTGTGAAATGATCATTGTGTTGATTATTTATGATAGGATCATTTGTTTGATCGTCTATCTTGGTGATCATTTCTATGATCATTTGTTGACCCAAAGCATGGCTTTTGTATAAAGTATGTTTTTGTGGACGTGACTTCATCGAGCCTCACAAACCGGTAATGGTCGAAACAGGAATTGTGCGGCAAGGTTTTCAGGGATAGCGTCCCTAGGGTATGAACATTCCTTCTGGAAAAGGGTAGTATCTTGGTATGGATCCTAGATACTTACTCATGTTGAAACACTTATTATTATGGTGTGATGTTGGTTAGAGAGCTCTCGTTTAAAGGTCCCAAAGGACCGGGGGTGGCATAACTGAGGGTTTGTAATATCCCTTGGGAAAAGGGGTTCCCGGCCTTGTTTAGCAGAGAACGGTTTGGTTCTCGGGGCGTCCTTCCAGAGGCGTTTCCATGTGGCAATGGGAAGTTCCTTGGCCTGACCATTTGTTGGAAAATCCATTCTTCAAATACGAGCCTTGTACGGTTTTAGTTGTATAACCTGCTATGGAATGTGGCGGTAACCTGCTATTGAACATAGTTAGCTATAGTAAGCATAGTTCGAAATGTCTATGTCGGCTAAGATTTATATCTTTATTTTCGAAATGAATTTCTCTACACTATGCACTAGTAATAATATCAAATGTTCTTTTTAATGCGTATCAAGCATCTTTGACTATCATAAGGAGAAATCTCCTCCGATTCTGCGTTTGCATTGTGTGTGTGTGTGCGGGAGGCCTTATGGTAGTCTCATTTTTAAAAGCATTGCGAATTGACTTAAAAAAATATTCCTCTATTTTGATTTTAAAGATAAATAAACTGTTTTGAGTTCTCACACCGGTCACATGACTGACTCGGAGTTTATTGTTTTCCTTCCTAAACTCTGGGAGCCCACCAATTTCCACACGGGCAGTCAAGAGTTAGGTTTATCAGGATATTCTGGATATTCAGGAGTTGCTGGAGGCAAGCTGGATGACATGGCGTATTACTAGTATATAGTATTTCTTTTCCGCTGTTTGTTGTTGTATGATGTTGTACACTCTGATGATATGATGTAATGAAATGTGATGTAATGTAATAACTGATATAGTTCTTTGTTTAAAGATTATTCATTTATCTATTATATGTTGTTCCGCTGCGAATTGTGAGATTCTGTTATTGTTCTGTTGTTTTCTGTTCCGTTCTATTTTCTATTCCCTTTTTCCCTCAATTTTCTACCTTTTTCTCTCTTCTTCTACCTCTTTTCTTTTCTTAAACCATAACATTTCGGGTTTCCGGCCTTCGATTTCTCGGCAGTCGATAAAGTGAGTATCGACGTTGAATTTTCGAAAGTCGAAAATTTTCGGGACGTTACATACATGAACAATACAAATAAAATAAAACTAACAACGACTATAAAAAAAAGTTTACTCAAATATATAAGGTCAGTAGCCTAAACATTAACCTGTAACAACTCATTTATACAATACAAATCTTGAAAAAAAAATCTATAACAAAGATGCTTTGTAAATTAAGTATACAAGAGACAAAGAAACAAATTAAATATATTTGCTGCTGTGAAGATTTTATATGCATAAGAAAGCAAGCATCCATTTCATCAATAAAACAAATATCTTGTACAAATTGTCATTTCAGATCACAAGTTAATCTCATAGCCGAAATTTCATGTCCCCTTGCAATTTACAGTAGTATTAATAAATCAAAACCTGATCATATGAAGATAAACAATACAAAATGTCTTTATACATATTCAAAAAAATCTTTGTCCAATACAAATATCTTTGTACAAATTACAGAAATCAGCAAACCATTAATAACATGCTATAATAAATGAGAGCATAAGAATTTATTAGCACAACATCTTGTTCAAGCAAAGTACTGCAGCCGAAATTTCTAAGAAAATTTCCTTCTGCAGTATATAATTCTTAGCCAGTGAAAAGCATGTCAATACAGGTAAAACTGTCCAGTATTACCTACAGCTGTTCAAATCCCTCTATTTATATACATGATGTTATAGTATTCGTTTACAAATTTAAGAAGCTAACATGAAAAAAAAGAACAAACACCATCTTATATTTTCAAACAAGTTATCAAGGCAGTGAGGTGTTCAGGAATTGATCTGCAGCCTTTCAATAAATTGCTTTCTATTCAACACATATTGTAGTGAGTACACTTACCTATTTTCAATCTAAACTTGTATCTTTAGCTTATAAATGGTGTGTGCTTTGATATTTTCTTAAATAAGTAGCCTTGGGTATTTCCTGTTACTTTGGTAATACATGTAGCTGTTCTTCAGGATTTTTGAGAATCTGAACAAAGTAAAGCCAAGAAATGTGTAAACACTTCTTCATATAAATGACTTGAACTTTGGTATGATTGCTAATTCAAGTTGATTTTCTTGAATTAAAGGACTGCAACTTTGTTGGAATTTAACAGTATTTTATAAACACTGTTTATTCAAATTACAGGTAAAAGGAATTCAAGGTCAAAAAATTCGAATGTTTAAATTTAGGAATTCAATAACATATTTCGAATGCATACACATAGATAGGATTTTTAACACAAAAATTGTGATTTTTAAACAAAGATCAAAAGAGCAGTTTTAAAAGAAGCTGTAATGGATTTTTGTCAATTTTGGATGATTGGGTTAATTTTAATTGTTGTAAATTGATATGAAGCAAGCTTGTAATCCATTTAACACAAGAAAAATGCGAAAAAGTTTATTCAATGAAGGAATTTTGGATTTGGATCGAAGATAAGGTTTAGTTCTACATTTTCATTGCTCTGTAAAAAAAAATTATTTCGGCTCCATTAGGTGACCGAGCTGGGGGTGTTTTTGAGAGATGAAGGAGGAGGACATTGGCGACGCGTGGCAGGAATCGCGACTCAAATGATGGTCGGCGCTAGGAGGATGAGGCAATTTCTCTGATGCTGTTCGAACTACAGTTCACCCAGAGGGGTATTTTTTTGATTTCGTGACCGTTGCATCGAGATAGCTCTTGAATTTGAGTATATGGTCGAATTGGAGTTTGGGGGCTGACGTGGGTCGCCGGAGGCGAAGCGATCCACCGTACACGTGCACGGTGGTGAAGTGGTGTCTGTCGAATTGCTGGGAGTGACGCATGTTCGTACTCGTAAAATTTTAAGGTTTGCTTCGGGGTTGTCTTCGGGTCATTTGCGTGAGTGTGCTACTGCAGTTTGACTTATAACTGATACCTAATAAAAAAAATATGAAGAGAGGAAGAAAGAAACAGGGAAGGAGAAGAGGATGGGAAAGATGAGACACGGGAAAGGCATGAGGGGAACTCGAGATTTTCTCGACTAAAGGATGATGCGGCCTCGGGTACCTTTCTAAATGGACGTGCATTATAATTTTGTTTCAGTATTTTTATAACTAACATAACTAAGCAATTAGTTAGTTTAGGTTAATATTTGTTTCAAAGGTTTAATAAGGTAAGTGATGTAAAGATAGTTGATTAATATAAAGTAATTAGAATTAATTTATATTTGGAATTAAATTGATAACTTTAAATTAATTTTGTAATTAAAAATAAATCATATGTTAAACCAATTTAAATCTTAAAAACGTTAGCTAATTACTTAAAAGATAATTAATGGTAATTAACTCAAGTGATTAATAGGGATTATAATTAATTAAATTGATAAAAATTGATTAATTAAAGTAATTAAATAAGTAATTAATTTTTAATAAGAAAGTTATGAATTAATAATTAAGAATCAATAAATTAACTGGGTAATTAAGTAATAATCAATGAATAAAAGTTAATTAATTGAATAATTAATTAAAGATTATATGATAAATAAATAATTAATGATTAACTAAGTAATTAATTGACCATTGATAAGTTAATTAATCAGTAATTAATTAAGCAGAATAAAATATTTTATTCTTAAGCAATTAATTAAGTTAAGTAAACCAAACTGTTTTGGTATGCATTGATAATTCTGTTGATTGACTTTGATACCTGTTCGGTGATATTTCTGTGATATGTTATGGATATCTGTGATAACTGTGTATGATTTATCTGTGATATATGTTATGTGAATTCTTAATATTAAATTGAACTGTTAAGTTAAATAGACAACCTGGCCCTTAAAATGGCGTTTGGATTTCGATGAGACCGAGATCGGAAGAATCAATTTTCATTCTCCGAAACCACATCGATCCAAATCAAACGATAGGTCGTGACTTATCAAATGGTGGTCGAGATGGTGTTTCAGAATACAAGGGTTATCGCCGTTGACTCTGAGGGTGATTCCAAAATGAGTATGACGAGATAATGCCTTCGGTTTTGTTCGAACCCGGAACGAACTTGTATGGATTGAATGCTTTCAGCACATCGTCAGGCGGACGATGAGCATTCTAAGTGATATGTCCTATAAAGGTAATCGCAGCATCAAGCCTCATCAACCGGGAATGGCTAAAACAGGGGAGATGCATCAAGATTAGGTAGGTCATGCCCAAGCAGGACAAGATATTTCCCTGTCTAGATGTCCCTTTTTATTTCGGCTGTGTGAGCAGTTGTTGGCCACAACTGCGGGGTTTATCTTGTTCGGGACTGTTCAGTAAGGACTGGTTCCGGCCTTGTGTTGTAGAGGGTCGGGAGTGATCCTTGGTACGGTGATCTAGGCCCCGTACGGTGACGCGTGGTACCCCAGTAGCCCTGCCATTGTTGGAAATCCATTTTCCCTACGAGACCCTACGGTTTTGATTTGTATTACCCACTTTTGTGGCTAGTAGCTGGAATCTAATAGATGTAACAATTTCGGCTATTTTCTATTTACTTGAAAACCCTAGACACTATTATAATATCACTGGATTTCCTATGAAATGTTTTGGTTAGCGTAAGGTAAAAACTTACCCATATTTATTTGTGGGGAGTCTTACATGATACCTTTATTTTCAAACATTTTTCAAAGTTAAACAACTTTAAACCGTTTACTCATACCAGACCCATGTCTGACCTGGAGTTTATATTTTGTTTTTCATAAACTCTTGGGTACTCAAATTTTTATGGGTAGCCAAGTGATAGGTTTTGGACTTTGATTTCTAGAGGAGCTTGGAGCAGGAGTTTCCTGACGTATGTAGCTATCTGTCTAGTTCCGCTATGTTAGTTGATGTGTACTGTATCTCTGATGTATATAGTAATAGATGTATGTATGGCTGTCATATTTATTGATATTGTATAACTCTGATATATGTAAAACTACGTAATAGTTATGTGATATATTATATTTTTTCCGTTCCGCTGTGAGATTCTTGTATTGTTGTTCTTTCTTTCTCTTTCTTTTCTATTTCTATCCCTTTCTTTCTTAATGATGATACGTCTTTCTGGTAGTAGAAGGGCGGGTCGTCACAGTAATACTTCGCTATTATAATAGTGTCTATTAGTAAAATAAACTTACTTTAAAATTGCGTTAAGGAGTGACCCAATATTCCCCTTAACACATAATATATTCCCACAGTCTATACTGTACCGTAATTTCCCCCATACTGGGCTTCGTCAGAGGGCACTCCATAGGTATGGTACAAAACAAAATCGTATAAGGCGCGCTAGGGTAGGTGACACATCACAACTAGGAAATGCCAGGGTAGATATACCAATTGCTACCCGGGCTGGTGGTAATGCATAGCCGCAGCTACCGCCCACCTCGAGCCACACACCCAAAATCAAAAAAACAAAAGTGGCCACCGAATAAATCCAAAAGTCAGAGTGTAATATCGAAGGGATGTGTGCGATCAAATGTGCTTACCTTATTGGCCCGAGAATCGCTCCTGTTTTAGCCATCTTATGCCAACTCATGGGAGTCGGGTCCACGTATTTACCTCAAAGGAAACGCCGCCACCATCCTACTTCATTCTGGAATCTCCACCGCGTACACGGTTGTTAAAATGGTTTTCGGAGTTGGCAGAGAGTATGACAACTTCCGATCCCAGTCTCTTTAACAACCGAACGTCTTATAACACCGCGGTTATTTCAAAATAATTAGACTTCAAACCAGGATATAATATTCATTCAAAACCATATAAGTACGATATCATACCTATTTTAGAACCCAAATCAAAATGATATCATTTTTATTTCAAATATATCCCTTTTCAAAAATCATAGCTCTTTCAAATTTATACACTTCGAAACCAAGCATTTGAAATTATAACACATTTAAAACGTAATATTTTGAAATTCATGACTTCAAAACCTTTCAATTTCGATAAAACATTTCAATTTTGATATATTTTAAGGCTTTAAATATTCCAAAATTCCAAAAATCCAAAACTAAATTTGATAATTTAGATTCAAAAATCAAATCTATTATTAGTTTTGAAATAACTTAATAAATAAATCCATTTTCATTTAAATAAAACTCAAATTTCAAATAACTAAATATTTTCTTCAGTTCATCTGTACTTGAAATTATCATTTAATTCACCCAGACCTAAAATCAAGTTATAACAATTATACTCTTTTATTTTTTTCAATTTAACAAATTTCATATCAACCTTTTAGAGTTTAATTCTTAAATAACTTCAATTTCAAATAAATCTCCAATTTATCTGCCAACCTTAATTTATTTAAATCATTATACACTCTATATTAAAATAAAATTTAAATACTTACTCACGTATATTTTAATAAAAATCAAACTCTTTTATTAAACTTATTTTTTTTAACAAACTTATACATAGCTTAAATTCAAGCATTTAACTATATATAAAATATTATTTATATAATATCCAAAATCAATATTCATTAAACCATATTATATAAAATAATCAAACTTTATTATTGGGCTTATTTTATATTTCAAAGCATATATAGCTAAAATCAATAGTAATAAATTTGACGTTTATATAACATCTAAAATCAATTTTTTTATACAACCTGTAGATTTCTTTACAAAACCATAGAAATCATTTCAAAATATTTATATATATATATATATATACCATAGTGTCTATATATAATTTTCTACCCTATGGTCAAGTGATATGGATATTTATCATTTCAATCCGTAATTTAAAACAAAAATGCGGTTATATATCATTTCAAACCGCAATCCCAAATGAAATAAAGTGCATAACAAATTTGCAGTTTAAAACAATATAAAATACAGCATCCATTCATCCAATATCAATCATCAACCATTTATCACAATCATTATCCAATTTAACATTCACATCAATATGGAGTATATAATAAATAATACGTAATTACTGGCAGTTTACATTCAATAATAAATTAAACAATCTATCTAACTGGCAGTTTATATGCAATAATGAATTTGATAACAATTTAATTCAAATAGATGCAACTTAACTTAGATGATGATTAAATATATGCCAAACAGCTATAGATAAATTTCAAATCACATCATAGATAAATTTAACAAACATAAGAAATTTTAGAAGTTGTGAGTGGGTTAAAACATTCACCTTTGGGATTTAAAATTGAATTTAAATCCAATTTAAACCAAAAAATTTGATAGCCTCAGAATTCATCCAAATCAGCGCCAAAATGTTCAGAATTACAATACGAACCTAGCGGTGAAACTGCGCGTGAATCTGAGTCCGTATGTGAAAGTTATTCGAGTAAAATCGTTTGGAAAAAAATTAATTTAAAACAAAGTAAAACTTTGCTTTACTAAAATATGCCACGTCATTCCCTTACCTCCTTACGCGTTCCAGAACCCTAAACTGCAAACTAGAATTGCACGCGAACTAACTCCAGACCCCTTCACCGTCTAACCGATCTTTAACTGACCACGGCTTCTATTAGCATCACCGTCGACGAAAGAGACCACCCCCTCGAGATCACTCCCGCCTCCTCCTGCCCAATCGCGGCCCCCACTGAGCTCGGCGCTACCACCTCGGGTTCCACCCAATTGAATTATTACGACAGATCCAGCCGTTAGTTCGAACAACTACTCGCTCCGATGAGCTACGCCATTCACTCTCTTCACAGCGGTACAAATGAATCGCCGATCGGTCGCGGTTGATCGCGTTCGATTTGAACGGCCGTGAATAACCCTTGAATTTCTGGACAATCGATGAACCAAATGCAAAAACGAATTGTAGATCTAAACTGCATTCTTCGAGAGCTTCGAAATATATTTTTTCTGATTTTTTTAGGAGTTTCATATTTCACTTGATTTTTGAATTGCAACTGGATTTAGAATTTGATTGTCTGCCATAGAGGCAGAGAGAAGGAATTGTATGCACAAACAAATGAGAATGAGGGAAATGAGGGAAATTAGGGTTTATAACAGAGTATTTATAGACAAGGTCGAAAAAGAATAGATTGATCGGATTTGTAAATGTACTGAACGATAATTGGCCCAAAAAGCCCATTCTGACTCCGAAACAAAATTGGGTCAACCCAATATATCAAAATAAATGTGTTAAAATATTTTAAACTCAATGGAGAAGGTTTCAGGTCTGAATTCCATCGTATGAAGAAGTTATGCTAAAATCAATATTTTTCAAATTGATTTCAATTGATTTAAATTTCAATGATTTCTAGGCGTTTCGTGTTCGTACAATCAAATGACAAGTCCGATCGCTACGAAACTTTAAATCGTACAATAATTCACCGTTACGGATCCGATGAAACTGGATTCGTCGAAATCCGAGCCAGTGGCCAAAATGTTTTTTTCACATAAATTAAATAAATAAAAATTAACTAATTAAATCAAATTTTCAATCTTAATACTTAAAATTAATAATCTTATCATTTTTAAATTTCTTAAAAAATTACAGAACTTAAACAAATTTAGATGTAAATCAAAGTTGATTAATTCATCACTTTCGGTGTTTAATTTAGATTCCACTAAATTCAGAAATTATAAATTAACTCACCAATCTTATCCAAGTTACTATTTCCATTAATAATTCACTAAATTTTTATTTCCTTCAACATTAAGCTACCAAAATCTTTTTAAGTTAACAATTATAATTACTGAAAATTTACGGGTCGTTACACTCTCCCCCACTCAAAACTTTTCGTCCCGAAAAGGAAAAGAAGGGAAAAGAATGATTAAGAAATCAATATATATTACTTAAAATATTAGATTTATAAATAACTAAATTTACAAAATAAAATAATTTGAAATAAAATATACCAATTTATAACCGTTAAATCTTTTTATACTTAAATTAATACTGTTTGGAAAACACTTTTCAAAAATTTCTAAGTCCAAAATTTACGGAAAATTTTGGCAGAGTCTCCTTTGTGCGGAGAGGCTTGGGAGAAAATATAATATCAAATATAACAATATATAACATATATTTTCCAAAATAATATATCCCAGCCCGGGAAAAACAATATAATAACGCTATAAACCGTAATATGAAAACGTACCTATTTGTCGGGCAATTAATGCTTAATTATAAAACGAAAAGCAGTAGCAATTGCTTCCATAACCTAAATTTCACTTATAGAATCCAAAAAGGTTAACAATTATACAAAATGAAATATTAAAAGTGGTTTCAACCATCAACAAACAAGTCAATACAAACATCAACCACTTGCAACAAGGCATACAACCATCACAATCAATACAAATCAATCATTCATATTAAACAAAACAAATAATTGTTCGGGTTCAAAATTTCAAATTGTACAGAATGAACAATAAACTACTAAGCGCACCATTTACTCAACAGTCTCTGATGAAGCTAAATAGATTATTCATACATCCAAACAATTTTAAAGTATCCTTACCGAAACAGCCATAAACCAAAACAAACAAGAATTCCAAACAATAAACCAAGTTTACTTATTATCAGTTTCATTTCATACAATAATTTATCTTTTTAATTTGCCTTTTACTTCTTACAATTTCATTTACTTTTATTCATTTCTAACAAAGTCTCATTTTCACTTATTTATATCATGAAATTTTCCTTTCCATTATATTACATTCATTTATTCACTGCTTAAATTCATTTATTACAGTATTCATCTTTCTGCTTATTTTCAAAATAAATAACTTCAATCATTTACTTAAATCTATAATTATTTTCTTAAGTATCTAACAATTATAACCTCAATTCTTATTAATAAAAGCAATTTATTGAACACTCCATTACATACTTTTACTTGTACAATTTCCATTACGTTTTCTTATTAAACATTTCAACTTTAATATTTGGTAAGTTATATATATGCTTTTTAAGAATGTAATTGAAAGTTATACAAGGTTTTTCTCATTTTCTTTTATAAATTTACTATTCAATAATCATATCATTTGTTTTATAGATTGTAATTTCCATCTTTCTTATAGTTTCATTTAGAAGTTCCTACTTTTAGTTAACTTCCATTTCACTAAAGCAATTAAAACCCTTAATTAATGAAAACTTAAGAATTTAAATTCCGGGTTTAATTTCAAATCATTTTAAAATAATAGATAAATATATACTTACAATTTATATATCCAATTATAATTAAAATAATTTAAAATTTTATATTTTTTTATCAAAACAACTCTGCAGTAAAACTACTATAGTGGCCTTCCCACTACGGAACTCGAAAATGAATGTCGATGATGCGTGCATTCATCACCGAAATTATTTTCCAGCGATAAAGAGGGAAGTACAAACTTATTTCTTTCCAGAGTTTCTTTAAAGTAATTATTTCAAATATATTTAAATATTTATATCAAAAAATACTTCTAAAATAATATTATTATATTTCAAAAATCATTCAAAAGGAAGTTTCAAAAGCACGGAATTTAAGTTCCAAATTTCCAATTTTCATTTATTTATTTTCAATCTTATTTCAACTATTATTTAAAATTTCACTACCTAACAACCCATATATTACAACCAAATATAAGCTTTATAAAAAATTTATTTTATATATAAAAAACATAATAGGCAAAATTATTTCATTCTCCTATATTCAAAACAAATATTGTGTCGGTCTGTCCTATTAAGTGTTTAGAAATCCCTATTGATGTCCTAGCGTCTCATGAATCAACCAGAATTTATAAATGCAAAACAAAACAAATTAACACAATATCAAAACCTTTTTATAACACTAACAAATATGCTCTCTCATATATATACACTTAGCGACTGCCATTGGGTATTTCTACCCTATTAATAAAGAATCAGACCCCACAAAGCTAAGGTTTATCGCTAAACCAAAGCTCTGATACTAGATGTAACGCCTCGTCTTTTTGTAAGTTTTAAACCAACGATAAACCACACATGTCAGACTTAAACCATACAGAAGGGCGGATTGTTATGGGGTAAATAAGAAAAGCAGAGATAGAAATAAAACAAAATAGAATCTTACAACAGAACGATAAAATATAAATTATATTTATACAATACATATCAGAGTTACACATACCATAGAATAATAATTACGCAGCGGAATAAAATTGTGCAGTGGAATAATATAGTAGATAATAGTAATACAAATCTTCGTCTTCGTCCTCCAGAACAAAAATCTCCAAATCCTGAAATGCTCGGACTGACCCGAGCGAATTGAAAAGACAAAACACTCGAGTCAGAACTAAAAGATCTTATGTGAGTTAAATCAATAGAAATAAATATGAGTGCGGTAACTTAAAAGATGCTCGGGCTTCACATCTCCTAAGGATCCGTTAAACTATTTACTATGTAGTAATACTTCGCTATTATAATAGTGTCTATTAGTAAAATAAACTTACTTTAAAATAGCGTTAAGAAGTGACCCAATATTCCCCTTAACACATAATATATTCCCATAGTCTATACAGTACCGTAATCTCCCCCGTACTGGGCATTGTCAGAGGGCACTCCATAGGTATGGTACAAAACAAAATCGTATAAGGCGCGCTAGGGTAGGTGACACGGCACAACTAGGCAATGCCAGGGTAGATATACCAATTGCTATCCGGGCTAGTGGTAACGCATAGCTGCAGCTACCGCCCACCTCTAGCCACACCCACAAAATCAAAAAATCAAAAGTGGCCACCGAATAAATCCAAAAGTCCGAGTATAATATCGAAGGGATGTGTCCGATCAAAGGTGCTACCTCATTGGCCCGAGAATCGCACCTGTTTTAGCCACCTTATGCCAACTCACGGGAGTCGGGTCCACGTATTTACCTCAAAGGAATCGCCGCCACCATCCTACTTCATTCTGGAATCTCCACCATGTACACGGTTGTTAAAGTGGTTTTCGGAGTTGGCAGGGAGTATGACAACTTCCGATCCCGGTCTCTTTAACAACCAAACGTCTTATAACACCGCGGTCATTTCAAAATAATTATACTTCAAACCAAGATATAATATTCATTCAAAACCATATAAATACGATATCATATCTATTTTAAAACCCAAATCAAAATGATATCATTTTTATTTCAAATATATCCCATTTCAAAAATCATAGTACTTTCAAATTTATACACTTCGGAACCAAACATTTGAAATTATAGCACTTTTAAAACATAATACTTCGAAATTTATAACTTCGAAACCTTTCAACTTCGATAAAACATTTCAATTCCGATATATTTCAAGGCTTTAAATATTCCAAAATTCCAAAACTAAATTTGATAATTTAGATTCAAAAATCAAATCTTCTATTATTTAGTTTTGAAATAACTTACAAAATAAATCCATTTTCATTTAAATAAAACTCAAATTTCAAATAACTAATTATTTTCTTCAATTCATCTATGCTTGAAATAATCATTTAATTCACCCAGACTCAAAATAAAGTTATAATAATTATACCCTTTTATTTTTTTAGTTTAACAAATTTCACATCAACCTTTTAGAGTTTAATTCTTAAATAACTTAAATTTCAAATAAATCTCCAATTTATCTCCCAACTTTAATTTATTTAAATCATTATACACTCTATATTAAAATAAATTGAAATACTTACTCACATTTATTTTAATAAAAATCAAACTCTATTATTAAACTAATTTTTTTAACAAACTTATACATAGCTTAAATTCAAGCATTTAACTATACATAAAATATTATTTATATAATATCAAAAATAAATATTCATTAAGCCATATTATATAAAATAATCAAACTTTATTATTGGGCTTATTTTATATTTCAAAGCATATATAGCTAAAATCAGTAGTAATAAATTTGACGTTTATATAACATCTAAAGTCAATTTTTTTATATAACCTTATATTTCTTTACAAAACTATATAAATCATTTCAAAATATTTTTATATATATAGACCGCGGTGTCGGTATATAATTTTCTACCCTATGGTCAAGTGATACGGATATTTATCATTTCAATCCGTAATTTAAAACAAAAATACGGTTATATATCATTTCAAACCGCAATCCCGATTTAAATAAAGTGCATAACAAATTTTCAGGTTAAAACAGTATAAAATACAACATCCATTCATCCAATATCAATCATCAACCATTTATTACAATCATCATCTAATTTAACAATCACACGGTATGGAGCATATAATAAATAGTAGGTAATACTGGCAGTTTATAATAAATTAAACAATCTATCTAACTGGCAGTTTATATGCAATAATAAATTTGATAACAATTTAATTCAAATAGATGCAATTTAACTTATATGATGATTAAATTAATGCCAAACAGCTATAAATAAATTTCAAATCACATCATAAATAAATTTAACAAACATAAAAAAAATTTAGAAGTTGTGAGTGGGTTAAAACACTCACCTTTGGGGTTTACATTGAATTTAAATCCATTTTAAACCAAAAAATTTGACAGTCTCAGAATTCATCCAAACTTGCGCCAAAATATCTAGAATTTCAATACGAACCTAGCGGTGAAAACCGCGTGTGAATCTGAGTCCGTATGTGAAAGTTATTCGAGTTAAATCGTTTGAAAATAAAATAAAATTAAAACAAAATAGAACTTTCCTTTACTAAAATATGCCACGTCATTCCCTTACCTCCTCACGTGTTCCAGAACCCTAAACTGCAAACGAGAATCGCACGCGAACTAACTCCAGACCCCTTCACCGTTTGACCGATCTTTGACTGGCCACGGCCTTCTATTAGCATCACCGTCGATGAAAGCGACCACCCCCTCGAGATCACCATCCATGCCCGCCTCCTCCTGCACAATCGCGGCCCCCACTGAGCTCGGCGCCGCCACCTAGGGTTCTACCCAACATAATTATTAAGGCAGATCCAGTCGTTAGTTTGACCAGCTACTCGCTCCGATGAGCTACGCCATTTACTCTCTTTACAGTGGTACAAACGAATCGCCGATCGGTCGCGGTTGGTTGCGTTCAATTTGAACGGCCGAGAATAACCCTCGAATTTCTGGACAATCGGTGAACCAAATACAAAAACGAATTGCAGATTTGAACTACGTTCTTCGAGAGCTTCGAAATATATTTTTTCTGAATTTTTTTGAGGAGTTTGATATTTCGCTTGATTTTTGAATTGCAACTGGATCTAGAATTTGATTGTCTTCCATTGAGGAGGAGAGAAGGAATTATATGCACAGATAAATGATAATGAGGGAAATGAGGGAAATTAGGGTTTATAATAGTGTATTTATAGACAATGTTGAAAAAGAATAGATGGATCGGATTTGTAAACGTGCGGAACGATAATTGGCCCAAAAAGCCCGTTCTAGCTCCCGAACGAAATTGGGCCAACACATATTTCTAGATGTTTTAAAATATTTTAAACTCAACGGAAAAGGTTCCAGGTCCGAATTCCATCGTATGAAAAAGTTATGCTAAAATCAATATTTTTCAAATTGATTTCATTTGATTTAAATTTCAATAATTTCTAGGCGTTTCGTGTTCATACGATCAAACGACAAGTCCGATCGCTACGAAACTCGAAACCCTACAATAATTCACTGTTGCGGATCCGATAAAACTGGTTTCGTTGAAATCCGAGCCAGTAGCCAAAATTTCTATTTTTATGTAAATTAAAATTAATTAATTAAATCAAATTTTCAATCTCAATTCTTAAAATTAATAATCTTATCATTTTTAAATTTCTTAAACAATTACAGAACTTAAACAAATTTAGATGTAAATCAAAGTTGATTAATTCATCACATTCCACGTTTAATTTAGATTCCACTAAATTCAGAAATTATAAATTTAGTTACCAATAATTCCATTTAATTGACTTTTCATTATGTTATTCACTTCATTGCTATCAAATGGAAAAATTTTAACATTGGATTCAGACTATTACATTGATATTCTTAAACTTCATCTAAATCTCAATTAACGTAATAATTAAATTTCACTTAATTACAATAAATCCAATTATTAATATAGTTCAAATCTAATAAATTGATAAATATTTATTCCCACTTTTATAATTCAGCAAATTTCCGAATTATGAATAACATTAACTTTTTTTCTAAATATTACCTTAATTAATTTTATCGTAATATTACATTAGACTTATGGTAACTGATTTCCAATTTGAATTAACAAGCAACAAGAATAGGCATCATACAATAATCGTTACGCTAAATTCTAGTAACATTAATAAGATTTTATTACCTACAAATAAATGTTACCTTTTATTTTCATAGTACTAATTTCATCTAATATTCCACTTATTCGCTTATGCCATTTATAGTCAAATATAACATATCTTCATTAATTGTCATTTCATTCAATCC
The DNA here is from genome assembly GCA_030765085.1 of Allium cepa. Taxonomy (NCBI): domain Eukaryota; kingdom Viridiplantae; phylum Streptophyta; class Magnoliopsida; order Asparagales; family Amaryllidaceae; genus Allium; species Allium cepa. The sequence goes on along the minus strand of CM060942.1, from coordinate 374,018,502 downwards.
ATTAAGTATTAATCTTAATTAGCACTGGTTATATCTTGATGCATTCTTTTATTACATCATTTACTACTTTACAAAATAAAATACATTTAAACTCATCAATGTAATAACAAATTTCATTTTAAATCCAATTGATTTCCAAATCAAAGTTTATACATATTTCAAACAACTATTATAATTACTCCCAGAACATTGGTTTCATTAAACGACATTTATTATAATTTAATTTCCTTAATTTAATTCAATGCCTAAATTTTGATTTCATATATTCAATTTTGTAGCGAAGTATACGTCTACGTTAATTCCATTGATTTGCATTTCGTTCAATTTATTAATAGTTACCTTAGTTAAGTTAGCTTAGTTAACATTACGTAATATTAGATTATAATTTACAATCTTAACAAATTCATAAATTGTCAATTGCCAAATATATACATTAATTACTATTAAATGTTCTCAATAAATTTATCTACTTGGTTTCAAACTTTTTTATTCATCAATTACTGCCTTATAAATAAACTTCCTTTTCTAATCAATTTACATTCACCTTTCCGCTATTATATTAATTATCATTAAATTAACCTTTAATTACTTTTATGTTCATTCTTCCCAACTTATTACACCCTATTACACTATTTCACACATTAATTCAATAATTACATTTGCTTTCTCATATTCCACTTATAACCCAGTCATACATTTAAGTTATTTTATATAATTTACCTTTTATATTCTATTATAAATTAATGCATACATTAATTAAGATTTTAAATCAAATTAATCATTTCATCTTCGTAACATTCTTTTATTGCAAATAGAATAAAATTAACACTTACACTGTTTCACTTATTGGAATTACATCCAAGTTATTAACAAATTAACTTACCAATCTTATCCAAGTTACTATTTCCATTAGTAATTCACAAAATTTTTATTTCCTTCAACATTAAGTTACCAAAATCTTTTTAAATTAACAATTATAATTACTGAAAATTTACGGGTCGTTACAATTCTCGAAAACCAATTCGACCCGGTTTATACGTTTTCGTGAGGAAGACGAGTTTGAATTCGAAGATGGAGCAATGAAGAGCAAGGGCTAGTCGCTACTAATCCTGAGGATGATTCCAAAATGGATGTGTTTGGAGTAGTGCCTTCGGTTCCGTTCAAACCCGGAACGGACTTATATGGATGAATGCCTTCGAAACATCGTCAGGCAGACGATGGGCATTCTAAGTGAAACGATCTAAAAAGTTAACGCTTAGCCTCAAGCCTCATCAATCGGGAATAACTGAAAATCAGGGGTTAGGCAGCAAGGCTAGGTGGGTAGCACCCATTTCAGGGTGAGGTCATCCCTGTCTAGATGTTCCTTTATTTCGGCTTAGTGGTGCGGTTGTTGATCTCAACCGTGGGGTGATCTTACTGGGGATTATCCAGTAAGGGGTAGTCCCTGTCTTGTGTTGCAGAGGGTCAGGAGTGATCCTCGGTATGCTGATCTAGACCAGGTACCGTGACAGGTGTACCCCATTGCCTAGTCATTAGTTGGAAATCCATTCTCCCTACGCGCCTTTTACGATTTTTGTTTGTATTACCCACTTTGTGGCTAGTAGCTGGAATTTAATCATGTAACAATTTCAGCTATTTTAATAAGTATTTGTAAATAGACCCCATTATAATATCAAAGGATTTTAATAAAAAGTGTTTTAGCTATGGTAAGGTAAAAACCCGACATGTTTATTTGTGGCGTGGTCTTACGAGATGCTTTTATTTCCAAAGGATTTTTGAAACTTTAATAATCAAATTGAGTGTGATTTTCTCATGCTGGTATTCCAGACTGACTCAGGTGTTATATAACTATAATGCTCGGGTCAGACCGAGTATTATACAATACAGGAAAGGATGTTATGGAGCTTAGGAGACGAGATGGATGGCGATACGTACTTCCATATTTGTGTTACACATTCCACTGTGTATTCAGATTGTGAGGACAGATTATGATTACTATCTAGTTGTGTGATTATGTATACTCTGATGATGTATGTATAAACGGATATAGTATTTGTTTTTGGTGTAAAGATCTGTAATTATCTATTATATTTTATTCCGCTACGATGGTTAGATTCTGATATTGTTTTTTATCTTCTTCTTCTACCTCTTCTTCTTTAACCCTAATGATTCGTATTTCTGTTCATCTTTGAGTTGATATGTTGGAGAATAGTGTTGACTCAAGGGTACGGATTTGTGGGTCGTTACACAAACGTCCATACAAGTTGTTCAAGAACATGACAAACTGAAGGTGGTTTCTTACCACATCCTGTTGAGAATTCCCTAGGATTAGTACCGACAGTCCTTGTGACGCCCCACCCCAAGACCCACATTAACAAAGAGAATTACATAGAATCATGTCTGTTAATGCAGAGAATAAGGCTGGTTAAGGGCAACTATCTATAGCCTTGTCTTAAATATCTATTGAATACGTCGACAATTGCAATCTTTTTTTTATACTCAAGTGGATCGACATATCCGATTAATACTTAATAAAAAACTATAGGTGGCTAATGGATCTATCAGAACAAAATACCCTAACTAAATGAATAACTCATCACAAAACAACATACATACACACACACACACACACATGTGTGTGTGTGTGTATATATGTATATATAAAAATACACACGCTCGCATATACAATGATACATCTTAATACAATACCAATGATACATCAAAGTGGTATGATGTCCACTATATGTACATGAGTCAAAAGAATATACAATAGAACTCATAAGGACAATAGCATCTAAAGAAGATAACCCAACATCCATGCGGAAGCATCATGTAATAGCTATATCCAAAAGAAATGCTTAACTTGAATCATATTTGGTCCGACCCGAGTGTAAAACATGGGTCAGTCTAGCTAAAGAAATCAGTGAATAACAATAATAGATAAGGCAAAGCATAGGAAAGATATGGTATCCTCTAATACAAGAGATACCATACCCATAAGCATTATATTACCATCATAAGGATATGATGATTACTCCTCTTAATAATAAGAAGAGGTAACAAGTGTGTAGCCATAACTTAAGTGACATAATAACACTTAAGTATATGAGCCATAGAGAATGAGATTCTAAAGATAAAATCCATCTAAACATCATATTCGCCTCATATCACTGGCGGAATCTAAATTATAACAATAACGGTTACAAATGAACCATATCTCCTACTAGGAGAAATCGTCAACACAAGCATCTCGTCAAATAGCAGCACAAAACATTCTTAATTAGGATAATTCTCAAATCTCAAATATGCGTCATCTCAACGGCATAACCCGAAATCTCAAAGTACCGTGAAATGGAAACATAAATCTCAAAATAAAAGAATCTTCAAACTCATTTATACCTCATCTCATCGGTATATATGTATATACATCTCAAATATATCTTACCAAAATGGCAAACTTAGAATATTCTATAAAGTCATGAAAGCATCAAATCATATTTCAAAGAACTCAATAAGAGTTCAAAACATCATAAATGAAATCATCGTATGTATAACATCTCATATAGTGCTAGTTATCGAAGTAACAAAATATCGTAAAACGGTGAAATTACAGGAAAGCAGAAAACTTCGAAATCTTAGAAAACCCGAATTGGCCAGATCCCCGATTGCAATGCCGAAGCAATATTGCACGTGCTAACCTTAGATGGCCGAAGCCTTTGACTAGGTCGCTAACATCTCTCAAATCAATTCGTACTCATGACAAGGTCATTGACACCTCTCCAACCCGTTTTGTGAGCCCTAACAAGGTTGCTCACACCTCCCAAAGGAGTACGTCATCACAACAAGGTCGCTTACACCTCTCAAAGCAATTCTGTTGGGTCAATATCATGAATGTGTCACAAACTCACATATAGGAACCCAAAAAGTGTTAAAGTGTATCTCATACCACACGTTTTCACTTAGCGGTTTACTAGCTGCTAGTCGATGCCACACTAGAAACATCATAAACTCAGAAAATCATATCTCGCCTAATCTCATTGGTGAGTGATAAAGAGACACCATACTCGTCTCATCTCATCGACAAGTACTAAATGGAATCATCACTTGTCTCATCTCATCGACAAGAGAAGACATTGTGATGGTTCCTCATAAACCATAAATCTAAAAATATGAAATTATATACTCAAGACTTACCTTATATCATTGGCAATTAAATAAAACATCATGATGGTTCTCATCGACCATACTCCTATATAGGAGATCTTGAACCATAATACTTACCAAATATTGGCCATCTTAAATAAATCTAATAAATAAGAATTATAAAACTCCAAATATGCATAAAATGGCAAAACATCTTAGATTCAATAATCTCAAATAGCATCAATCGTACAAGTCTAGAATTAACCGAAACAGTAAATGCATATATCCTATACCATGTGTTTTACTAAATTGTTTAATTCTCATTCTCATGCATTCGAATAGTGCAAAACTGCGTGTTTATATTTAAAATAGTTTACTAGATAAAACAAGCTTTTAAAATTTTTTCTCAAAAAGATTAATAAAACCAATATTTGAAATTCCTTTATTAACGGAAATAAATAGATTTTTATATTAGAAAAATAATTTTAGAATACTATATAATAATAATTTGAAATCTCCATTTATTACAAAAATCATTTCAAAATGGTTTAGTGAAAATCGTGCTCGAAAACAATAAAAAACAAGAAAGATAACTCAAGATCGATAACTTGAATTCAATACGAATTCAATTCAAATTTAACCCATCAATTCAAAAATTTATTTAAATTTCAATTTCAAATTCTCTAAATATAACCAGCCTATTTATAAGCATCATAGCTCTCAAGACATCTCAAAAACAACATCAAAATCGAACAAGAATGAGTGCAAAAATAAGCTAATACAATTCTCAGGTCAATAGTAGTTATTGCTGTCGTTTTGCTCCAAGGACAGCAACAAAAAACACAGTTTTAACCAAGCTAACTTCTAAATTACAGAAAACTCAAAACATTAAACATTTAGCACAAAGTCTTAGCTTTCCAGAACCTCAAGAATTATAGAATTCTGATAAGAAACGAAAAAGTTATCATTAAAACAAATTTTAGATCTGAAGTTCTCTCCAGCTGTCGTTTTAAGACAGTGACACTAGAATGAACTTTCGACCATGTAAACATCAAAATTTGACAAAATACAAAAAAATGAAAGTTGTAGCAGATAATCAAAGCTTTCAGGACATCATTCATCAAATTCGGACACCAACGGAAAAGATATGCTCAAATTATCAATGACATTTAGCATAGAAAGTCACAGTTTTACGGTGATAGGGTAGCAAATTTGAATTGGGTTTTTCAACCCTCTATGCTCCAAGTTTTCGAAAGTGTTTAACATAAAGCTATCACACTATTTTCAAGATTTGCAGAATGTGATAACCCGAAATTTTAGAATATCTGTAATTGATAAAGTAACTGAATTTAATTAGTGGAAATACTGATTTATGAGTTAAATAAAAAATTCTGGTAAGAAAGTATGTCTGAATAAATATTGGTTTGATAATCTTTCTAGTATAATCATTTCAATTGGCAAAATTGATATTTTCAAACAATAATAATAATGTATTGTTTATATATATAGGTATAAATAGATTTTTAATAGAATTATCATTTACAAATTGAATTGGTGTTTGTTTATTTGATTTTCAAATTTAATTTTAAAATTGAATTTGAATTTTAATTTGGATTAGAATATTGAAATTCTAAAGATATATATATATATATATATATATATATATATTAAAATTATTTTGGATTTGAAATTATATTATACATGACTTTATTTAGAATATAATTAGGTTTTATGTCATTTTTTAAAGTATTTTGTTTACATAAATTAAGAAATGTAGTTACTAATTAGGAAACTAATTACAAAAGCTTTTAAAACCATTTAAAAACTAATTAACTTGTGCATAATTACAAAGGTGAGTGAAAGAGTGTATCTAACTACAAGTGTAGATGAATTATAAATTGATAAAGACAAGTGTTAAAATTTCCTAACAAGTGTCCTTCTTAATTTTTCTTTTTCTTTAATTTTGATAAAACATAATTTACATTTTACTTGCTTCATTCTTTTCTTCTCTTTTCAAAAAATCAAGCAAAACTTAACTTAAAATTTCATTCCTCAAAACAAATGCTCAAACCCGAAACTTCAATCTGCAAAATTCATTTCAGTTTTTAAAAGCAAGATTTCATCTTCAAATAAATGAAAATTTTAGATCTTCAAACAAATTATCAAAACCAAAGAAGTAAGAAATATAATCAAAAGCCTGAGTAAACTCAAAGATCAGCAAGCTCAGTTCAGTTATTTCAAAAAAAAGAAAAAAAACATAGGCCTAATCATCTAGACAACGACAACTACAATACAGATCAAAGATCCAACTATTTTCCAGATTTTCGTTTTCTAATTTCAAAACTTCAGGTTTCTCTATTTTATAAACAACGGGTGAGTAACCTTTATCTTTAAGCTTGATCTGCCTATTTGTGTGAATGCATGAAATAATCCTTGAAAATATGTTGAGTAGTTTGTTTGCCTGTTTTTTTAGGATGAAAACACATGCACACACATATATATGTATGTATGTATGTATGTATAATAATATTGCATGAAGTCCGTTAACAACCTGTATCAGCTCAATTTATCAATATGCTATGAGTAAACAATTCTTATTTAAAGTTTTAAAATCTATTTAAAACCATGTCGCATGCAGTAAAACTTTAGATAAATTGTAAAAGTGTTTGTTGATTGTTGCATATGATTTCATATGTATATATTATGAAGATTTTTGAGTGCATGTCAGTGTTTAGCTTTGTTCTTCACTTTTAGATTGCCAGATAGGGTTCAAACTTAAATGCTCTTCATCTGATATTTTTTAGACTTCAATGTATAAACAAGAATTGCTTGTTATAGCGAGATATCAATTTTAAAAATAGTTCCAAGCTAAATCTGAAACTAGTTTGAATAATAAGAAGGAAGAACAGTAAAGATTCAAGCCATATCAAAACTTCGATCTTAATAATTTGGTGATTCAAGTATATGATTTGAATTTTTATCAAAAATGATGATTTTTAAAATTAAACTCATGAATTTTAGACTAGAGAATCAAGAGAAAGGGCATGTTGAATGGAAAGTGAGTTTTCGCTATTCTCTGATGATCGACGCAACTCAGGGTTTCGAAACCATGGTTGAAGAGAGCATGGGTGTTGGAGATTGCGAGAAAATTGATTGCTAAAATTTTAAGTTACTGAGGCATCAGCGGGGGGTGGATTTAGGGTTTTGTTCGAGTTTTTGGGTCGAGGTTGTCCTTGGCAATGGCGGCGACGTGATGGCATAGGAGGATTTTGCACCCGAGGGGAAGGATTGGGGAAGGTATGGCGAAGATTTTGACGAGATCTGGTGGGCGCGGGCTTTCAGAGGAGGCGCGATGAGGTTGATCTTCAGATTTGGGTTGATTCCAATTATCCGTTCAGGATCGAATTTTGGTAATTGGGTTTTCAGTTGGGTTTCAAGAAGATAGGAAGGTCAGGAGGATCGGGGGAAAGTTTCCGGTGTGCTTGGCGGCGAGGCACGATCACCGGAGGAAGCGTGGATGGATATGTGCAGGACATCCTGCACATCCTGTAGCCGGTGATTGTTTTTGTATTGCCTGAAGGAAATAAGAGGACGCGGGAGAAGGGGGATTTGTTGTTTTGTGGGCTTTGAGTTTGGTTAGGACTGAGAATAGCGGGCCGATTGTTTTAGAAGTAAATTTAGATAAAGAAATAAAGGATAGTAAAGGGTTTGAGATAGAAATGTTTTCAAAAATACTTAGTGGTTAAATTGGAACTGAAGTTAGCTCGAGGGTTTGGGATTAGACCCGAGTATTCTTGATATACCGATGATGTTAAAGGTTTCAGAGTTTAATTTTATTTCTATATGTTTTCAAATAAAATTTAATAATGATTAAATAGTTAATTAAGATAATGATTTATCTTAAATTAAATAAGATCTTGATTACTGGTGAATAATTTATCAATATAATTAATTATTAAATCATTATTGAATATAGGTAATAAAGGGTTCAATAATTAACTTAATTACTTAGGGACAATTAATTAAGGTGATTAATTAAGGATAATCATTAGTGGAAATGGTTAAGTATATGTTAACGCTTAAAATTGAACGCTAACACCCCGGTGTTTGTAGAGATTAAGTGAATGCACCACCCGTGAATACGGGAAGTAGAAAGAAGTAGAAAAGTCACAGAAAAACAGTAAGAAGACAACAGTTTTATAGTGGTTCGGCTTCAAGTTAAGCCTACGTCCACTTTAATCTTCTTTATTGCTGAATCAATTATAACTTTACAACAATCTTTGATTACTACACTGCTAGGACAAACAAATGAAACTCCGATGTAGAAGAACTCTTTGATTCCATGTCGAATGTGTTAGACTTCTTCTTGAAGTTCATTGAGATGTCTTTCGTGTTTGAGGTGTCGAGTGAGTCGAGAATTCAGCAGAGTATTGGCGTTCCAGAAATGAGCCAAAAGATCCCCTTTCAGTTGGAGTAGGTGGGGTATTTATAGAGAGTTTTTTGAATTAGGTCGTAGGTCGTTTGCGACCTTGGATAGGTCGTAGGTCGTGAGCGACCTAGTGGATGCGGTCTTCGGCTTAACGAGCATACTTGATCATGTTGAATAAACCGGCAAGTCATAGGTCGTCAACGACCAAAGGAGGAAGCGGCATAAGAAGTTACTTCGGTATCGTTTAGGTCGTGAGCGGCCTAGGAGAGGATGGTTTGCGACCTAAGGTTGGCCTATAAACAAGCGGCTTCATTCTTTGACAACTCGCTAGGTCGCTTAGCTACTAACTCGCTAGGTCGCTTAGCTACTAACTCGCTAGGTCACTTTAGTCCATAGGTCATTAGGTCGCAGATCTTTTGTATCTTTAGCCCGTTAAGTCGCGAAGCCTCTTTGTTGTAACATGCCATTGCCCTGTGTTGATGGTTAGGTCGTTAGGTCATTGAGAGTTTGGGTCGCTAGGTTACGATTCCTTTAGGTCGCTAGGTCGTTGGGGGTCTTTAGGTCGTTCATTTCCTTAGGTCGCTGAGCCGTGGAATAGTGGAGTTAACATTTGCCCCTCAAAGTATACGCCTATGCAATAGGTCGTGTGCTTCGACTTAACTTTGCTAGGTCGTGAGCGACCTAAGAGATAAGTTAACTCACGTGTCCATTCGTTTTCCTCTATTCCCACTATATAATCTGCTAAATCGTTCCTTTGTCCTTACTTGCTTCAGCCTTTAGAAACTCCATTGAAGAAACTTCCAACCTAAACTCACCGATCACCGATCATCCTTGCAACCTCATTACGTAAGTGAATCCTTCTCTGTTCAATTCACGACCATCATTAAACCAGAGTCCTGGATTCCCGCCTCTAACCTCCGATCCAACTTCATATTTTTATGTTTCATTCCATGATCGATTTCTGATGGAATTGAGGTGACTCGATTCGGTTTTGGGTGATCCTTGATGATTTGAGGAGGAGATGATGGATTGTAGTGCCTCGAATTAGCTGGTCGGTGAGTTTGGAGGATGGGAGATGGTTCTTAATGGGTTGATGGGTTGCAGGTTGAATTGTTGCGCTTCTGGTGAATTGGAGGGGATTGGCACGCGGCAGTTGATGAGTGGAGAGAAGGTCATAAGAGTTATGATGGGAGGAGTTTGATACTGCCGAGTCGTCTCAGAAACGACCTAGTGACTTTAACCGACCTAAAAACCTTCATGACCTATATGTTCGTGGGTCGTCCTTTCGCGACCTATCTTCCAGCGACTTAATCCAACCTTCACGACCTATCTTCCTATGACTTAAGCCAACCTTCACGACCTATCTTCCTGCGACTTAAGCTCTAAGCCGCGTGTGTGCTCGAGCGTGTTAAGACTTAGCCAAATTTGCGATGCCTTTGCCATGAAACTTTAGAGACGAGTGACCTAGGAGATTGATGACTTAACTTCTCAACCTAGGACTTAGGTCGTAGGTCGCGTATGCAGTTGCATAGGTCGTAGGTCGCGTATGCAGTTGAATGACCTAGGACTTAGCCTATTTTGTATTGCCCTAAATTCCTCTCGACTTGAATGAACATGACATTGCTAAATTGAATTCCCAACTTGAACTGCCGAGATAACATTTCTGAACTTGTTGCACTTATTTACTGATCTCATTATCATTAACCTTAACGCTAATAACCTGTTAAATACAACACTTGCAGAAAAATGGGACGAATATACTGCCACTGATCTCCCACATCGAATGATAGATTAGTCGATAAAAGACAATCAACTTAAAGAAATTATATGACATGCCGTGAATCGACAAATTCAAGTGAAGTATTAAAGCAAAGCCATATTAATCAATTAAGACTGATTTGTTTGCATCAATACTGTACTTGTATTTGGACTTAAAACAACAAGCCCTGAAAATTTAAAATTGACAAATGCATATTAGTTTAGTTTCAGTTATATTTGCTTGTCGTTTTATTAATTTTGCACAACCCTTCACACATTTAGGAAACGTGCACCTTCATATTTGAGTATCCAGTTCCTTGTGTAGAATGTCTTCTCAAGAAGAGATAATAGAGCAATCTGAAGGGGTCTTCCCAATAGCCAATCCATTGGATAATCCTCTGGAAAGAACTCCAACTTCCATGAGTCAACGGGCATTCAACCAATTACGTATTCAATTTGGTATTGCTGAAGCAGATGCTTTGCTTCTTAGGCCAAACGATAGTGCTGACAGGCCACCTCTCGGCTTCATTGCTGTCAATCGTCAGATGTGCCTATGCGGTGTCATTCCTCCTTTCAATGACTTTCTTCAACGACTCCTTCTCCGATTAACTATCTCTCACTTCCAACTGCATCCCAATGGCCATGCCATCCTAATGGGACTTTGCGTGCTGTTCAGGAAGACACTTGATCGTCTTCCGAGCTTCGAAGAAATTTGCTACATGTGCACATTCGCAAAGAACAAAGACCATCCCTCTATCACACTCGTGAGAAGCGCCAGAAACCATAAATTGATTGTCGATCTTTCGGAAAGCGTCCACGGGTTCTTAAATCAATTCTTCTTCGTTCGTCGCCCTCCAGGATTTTACGCCATCTGGAGAGTAGGAAGTAAGATTGCTCACTCCCACTTTTTCCATTTGAGCTTTTCGAGATCCGAATTGCTAAGTGCTAACTTTATTCTTTTCTTTTACAGCGCTTCCTCCTCCCTCTGGAGATCCCAGTCACAAAACGACTTTTGAAAGATTAAGTGCCGTGCCGGTTGAGGAAAGAAGTATTAAGTTTTTGCTGAAAGATGAACTTCTGCACCAATATGGGCTTTTGCACCCTTCTTGTTCTACTCAACCTCATGAAGTCCCTGATTCTCCAGTAGAGACATCGGATGCCCCGGTTTCCGTTGAGGTACTTACACCGAAAGAACATACTATTGAGGCTTCATTGGTAAAGTGTTTTACTTCTATTGATGTTACGGGGCCATCCGACAAACTTTCACTTGCCCCGGTCATCGAAGAAGAGGAACCTCCCCAACAATCTGGGAAATCTGGTGACGAAGGAACTGAGAGAACAAGTCCCGCCAGGCACAGCGGTGATGATACTTTTGAAGGGTTGAGCGACCTGATGATTACTTCACAGGAGCTTTTTAAAGATGATCCTATCACTGCTAAAGTTACTTCTCCAGCAGTTGAAATGACATCCATCTTACAACAAACTCCGTCAGCTCAAGAATTAACACTTGCTGTAAAATCCGCCATCACCCCCCAACCAAGGAGTGGTTCGTAGTTTGACGCGTGTAGTTTGCACATTACACACACATAGGACTTTTCAGCACTTATATGCATTCAACTTCCCTGCTTTGAAGATTTCTGAGTTTATTTTTTCTTCATTTTCAGGTTCTCTAATGGGACAGAGTGGCTCTTACTATGACGATCTCCAGCGTTATGGGAAGGGCGGTTCTTATGACCCTATGAGGTATCTTCCTGCCTCTTGGGAAACCGACGAGGAAAGAGCTGCGAGGAAGGCCCGTGAGAAGCGCGCTTATGAAGAACGCTACGGGAGACGGGAAGAACGACATGATTCCTCCCAGAGAGAGGATGATTCTCACAAGAGAAAATCCCGTGACGACAAAGGGAAAAGTTATGTCACTGAAGATCCGAGTAAGCGGGCCAAACTTGGTGAAAAACCGACATCCGAAATTTCTGAAAAGCCCGCTGCTCCCGTCTCTATGGAAATTCCTTCCGGCTCTCCCCCCTTCAAAGAACCGATATTCAAACAATCATAAGCACGCCCCTTATCAAGTTGGACAGGGTCCGGCTACTCTTCAAAGCTGATTTCCGCACTGGTGCTTAAAGGGAGTACGTTTCGATCTTGACTTGGTCCCGATTGATAAGCAATCCATGTTGCGAAATCTTGATGCCATCAAGCTCGATATCGAGAAAATGTCTGGTTGGCAGAAACTTGTTGACGAGCTTCAAAGAGTAAATCGTGCAAACCTCCAAGCTATGCTGACTATAGAAAATGACAAATCCGAGTGGCAGAAAACACTCGATCAGCTTGATGCCAAAATGAAGAGTATTGCCGCTTATAATGAGAAGCTTGAAGTGGAAGTTGAAAAACTTAAGGAAGAGCTCGCCACTTCTTCCACTTCCTATTCTCAGAGAGAAGAAGTGCTTCAAAAACAAGTAGAACTGCTCACGCGGCACAGAGAGATGCTGAAGCTAAACTTGAAGCACAGCAACAAGTTGTGGATAGCTACCGAGCCGACATTGCTCATCTACAAGAAAAGACCAACTCCCAGAACTTGGAAATTGAACTACTAAAAGCTCGACTTTCTAAAGCTGAAAAGGAGCATGATGAAGCTATTGCCGACAAAGCAGCAGCCGAAGAATCTCATATGACAACTAAAGCCGAAGTCAGCTCCACTCTATTCGAGTTTTACATTCATAGTGTTCTGGGGCGCGGTAGCCTTAAATTTTTGGGACCAGAGTATGAAATCACTTTGGCCAAAGTGTGGGAAGCCGCAATTGATATGCTTAGAGGAGCCGGATATGCCGAAGTAGATTTAATGGCGCACTATCTAGATGATGATGCATGTGCTGCTCTCGCCAGGGGAAAGGAGCAACTTGCTAAAGAGAGAGCTGAAATGGCAGAAGGAGAACATTTAGGGAAGGCAATCTCTACCGACCCAGTTCAACCTTCAGTTTCGGCCGACATTGATATTGTTGGCTCCAGTTCCCATTCTCCTTCTCTTGCTAAAGCTGTTATTGAAAGTGCCACCGCCCGCACTGGAGATGAGACTCAAGAAGGCGCTGAAGCACAGGACTTTGAAGTTGACATAGTAAAGCCTACTTCTCCAGGTAACCTCAAAGTTGATCTTGCTTAAGTGGACTGCTTGCTTACTTCACATGAGCTTGATGAACTTTTTGATTATTACTTAAATCTTGACGCACCACTTTCTCCTCTTTTTATGAGAGATTCTGACTTTAACTTCTCTTCTCCTGTAGTGAAAGCGCCAAGTGTTGTTCAGCCTTCCCCTCTTTCAGTTGTTTCCTCACCGCCTCTTCAGATTACTCCCCCTTCCGTTTCTCAACCGGGGTCACAAGAGGAGCAGATAGAAGCTCTTCAGCGCTTGGATGACACGGTCGCTTCTCAAGAACAGAAGGCTGAGGAACCTGAAGAAGGTGAAAGAACCCCGGAGCAAACTATTTCTGATGACATAAAGTTGTCTGCACTTTTCACTCCGAGCAGTGAGTCTTCTTCAAGGAAGAAGGGGAAGCACATTGTCTCAAAAAAAAGGAGAGAAGCTCCTGCCGACGAAGAAAAAGCAGAAGAAAGTCCAATTGCACCCCTTCCTCTTTCTTCCCCTACTCTCACAAGCAGGCCCAAAAAGTTAATCATCCGGCCAGGCGAAGGCTCGAAAGGTGGCAGGAAGAAGAAGTGATGGGTTTGGGACTTATGCTTTTGTCTCGCTTTTTTGCTTTTTTTTGCTTGTATATATAAAGACTTGTGTTGACCGGAGATTGTGCGGGTACCGGTCCCTGCCTTCTTTTGTTTTGAGACCTGCACATGTATAAGAATTTTATAGTATGGAATAAAATGATTCTTTTACTTGTACAAACTTCTGTCTGTATTTGAGAATGCATTTATTCTTCTTTTTCATACAAGTTTCTTTATTTTCTCTGTGTGATGTTGCATTAAACCTAGGTATGTTGCTTGAGCATTGTTTTTATTTTTGTAACTATATTATATTGCCCCCATACCATGGTTTATTGCAATCTCTTTCACATTAGCAGAATTTTCGGAGAACAACTCTTCTGTTTCGAGAAGACTTGTACTCTTTCTTTAGAGAACAACTTCTCCATTCGAAGGAGGTTTGCATCTGTACTTTATAGAATAATTTTTCAATTTTAAGGAAATAATTTTCTGATTTAGTAGAATGCGCCTCGTATTGGAGAAGTTCTCTCTTTTTTTTGCGACGTTTTTACACTTCACTTTTGGAGAAAGTCACTTTTATTTTTGGCAAGTGAATTTTCCTTCGTGGTAAAGTGGGCCTCCGAAAAAGGGCTTTGACCTGTTTGTGCCTCCGAAAAGGGCTTTTGTTTGATTGTGCCTCCGGGAAACGGGCTTTTTTATTTGATTGTGCCTCTGGGAAGAGGGCTTTTTTGTGTGTGCCTCTGGGGAGAGGGCTTTTGTTTTTTCCCTATACGTAGGGAAGCGGGCCTCCGAAGAGGGCTTTTTGTTTCTGCCTCTGGGGAGAGGCTTTAATTTTTCCCTGTTCGTTGGGAAGCGGGCCTCCGAAGAGGGCTTTTTGCTTTTGCCCCTGGGGAGAGGCTTTTATTTTTTCCCTGTTCGCTGGGAAGCGGGCCTCCGAAGAGGGCTTTTCACATTTCGACTCATGTGAAGTTTTATTTCAGATCGCGGTGAAATGTGTGCCTCCGAAGAGGTATTTTAGCATTTCAACTCTGGTGAAATGGGCCTCCGAAGAGGGCTTTTCACATTCCAACACTTGTGAAGTATTATTTCAGATCTCGGTGGAATGCATGCCTCCAAAGAGGTCTTTTCACCTTTCAACTCGTGTGAAGTTTTATTTCATATCAAGGTAAAATGTGTGCCTCCGAGTAGGGCTCTTTCCTGGAAGTTTCTTTCCCATGGTTGGATGGATTCACGGGGCGGACACAAGTTACTTGGATTGTTTGTTTGCACAAATGTTCTCAGCTAGTTAACGAGTGTCCTGTGCTACCGGTCATTCCACCAATCTTTTTGTTGAGAAAGAGAACTTTCTTTTTCTGGCAAGTCCCATTAGAGGTCTTTATCCTCTGAAGAGTTGTGCCTCCGAAGAGGGCTTGTGCCTCCGAAGAGGGCTTGTGCCTCCGAAGAGGTCATTTGTTGTTCGCTGCCTGCTCACCCATGTCTTTTCGCCATTTGCTCATATCAGCGATTCCCTGTTATCATTTTCAAGCACACATTCCTTTCTTTTGCAAGTAGCTTATTTTATCCAAAGAAGTGTACTTCATTGTTAAATGAGTTTGTAGGGGCAGACACAGGCTAATTAATCGGATTTTTGTTTGCACAAACGATCACAATTAGTCAGGAAGGGTTTACCTCTGGCAGAACCACTAACTGTTTGCTTGAAGCGCTTCTTATATAGGATTTGAGTCTGGAATTTTTGTGGCTGAACATTCATTTGTTGAATGATGTCAGGGATCGCTTGGTCTTATGATAGGTAAGCTTTGTTTTAATGGCCTGCAATATTAAATCGACATTTTAGCAATACAATTGAAGTACTTTATATATCGAAATAAAACAAGCAGTTTATAATAGTAGAGAACACAAGATTTATAGTGGTTCGGCCAAGAACTGGGCCTACATCCACTTTATAGTTCTTATTATTCACTTGCACTGGCTTTACAATGGCTTACAATACAAGAATCATACATTCATAATTCTTTTACAGTATTTCAGTAAAGCTTTTGAGTAAAATATGGGCGCAAGTGATTGCTGTTCCAAGCTCTTGGAATTGGATCTCCTTCGACAGTTGTCAGTTTGAAAGTGCCATCAAGAAGTTTTTTGCCTATGACATATGGCCCTTCCCAGTTTGGCGCAAACACTCATGTTGCTGTCATGACCCTTTTCAAGACTAGATCTCCAATCTCAAAGCTGTGTTGGCGAACTTTGGAATTGAAGTACCTGGCAATTCTTTGCTGATGGGCTGTAATTCTGAGCTGAGCCTCTTTCCTTTTTTCATCAAGGAAGGCAAGCGCTTCAAGTTGCAACTCTTCTTTTTCAGCTTGGTTGAAATGAATTCTTCTATGTGAAGGGACTTCTATTTCCACCGGAATCATTGCTTCTGATCCATATGCCAATGAAAATGGAATGTGCCCAATTGCAATTTTGTGGGTAGTTCTATATACCCATAGTGTCAGTGGAAGCTTGTCGACCCAACCACCTTTTGCTTTCTCTAGCTGTTTTTTGATGGTTGATTTGATAATTTTGTTTACTGCTTCAACTTGCCCGTTTTCCTGTGGATGAGCCCCTGCTGAGAAGCTTTTTTGGATCTTGAATCGCTTGTAAAAATCTTGGAACTCTTCACTTTCGAATTGGGTTCCATTATCTGTGATTATCTTTTGAGGCACACCATACCTGCAAATGATATTCTTAGTTACAAAGTTTATCATCTTTTTAGAGGTAATAGTTGCTAATGGTTCAGATTCAGCCCATTTAGTAAAATAATCAATAGCAACAATAACATATCTGATTTCGGATTTGGCGGTTGGCAAAGGCCCGATGAGATCTATTCCCCAAATAGAAAATGGCCACAGACTGACCATCTGTGTTATCTCGGTGGAAGGTGCTCTTGGGATTTTTGCAAATCTCTGGCATCGGTCACATTTTCGGGCATAGCTTGCAGCATCACGATTAATATCTGGTCAAAAATACCCATAACGGAGAATTTTCTTTGCTAGAGTTTGACCACCTGAATGGTCTCCACACTCTCCTCCGTGTACTTCAGCTAGAATTGTCTTAGCTTCTTCCTTGGTCACACATCGAAGTAATGGCATTGAGAATCCCCGCATATACAATCGGCCGTCTTGAATTATATATCTTGAGGATTTTCTTAGCAACTTCTGTCGTTCTTTTGAATTTTCTGGTAGAGAACCGTTGAGAAGATATTCCATTATCGGAGTCATCCACGATTCTTGCTCTTGATATATAGTCATGATCCAGTCACTATCCATCTCATCAATGCTTGGAGCTGACAAGACTTCCACAGGAACTAATCCCAATAATTGAGCTTCACCAGTGCTTGCGTACTTTGCGAGAGAATCTGCCTTCATGTTCTCTTCCTGGGGTATATGATTTATCGTATAATGGTCAAGATTATCAAGAAGTTCTCAGGCTCTTGACAAGTAAGTGGGCAGATTTCTTCCTTTAGTTTGAAACTCTTTTTGACTTGACATACAATAAGTTGTGAATCACTGAAGATCTGCAACACTTTTACATTCAATTCTTTAGCAATTTTCAAGCCGGCAATAAGAGCTTCATATTCTGCTTCATTGTTTGTCGAAGGGAATTCCAATCTCAGTGCATAGCACAATGACCGCCCTTCAGGAGTTTCAAGCACCATCCCAGCTCCGGAACAGTAATCGTTTCTTGCGCCATCAACATATAATTTCCATCGAATTGGGGTATTATCAGTCGCTTCTTCCTCACTATCACCTTTATCTGTACATTCTGCGATGAAATCTGTTAAAGCTTGTCCATTAATTGCTCTCCAGGGATGATAAGTGATGTCGTATTGGCTGAGTTCAATATTCCACTTCAAAAGGCGACCCGAAGTCTCAGGGCGAAACAGGACTTGCTTCAGAGGTTGATCAGTGAGGACTTTGATAGGATGAGCTTGGAAATATGGCCTCAATTTTCTTGATGCAATCAGTAGACAATAGGCGAGCTTTTCCAACTTTGAATAATTTATCTCTGCCCCAGTGAATTTTTTGCTGATATAATAGACCGAGCGCTGAACTTTTGCGTCCACCCGTACCAACGCAGCACTAAGAGCATGAGATGAGATTGCCAAATATACGAAAAGATCTTCACCATTATCCAACTTAGAAAGTATTGGAGGTGTTTCCATACGACGAATCAACTCATCGAAAGCTTTCTGGCATTCAGGAGTCTAGTCAAAAAATTTCCTTCCTTTCTTCAGAGCATCAAAGAATGGAATGCATTTATCAGTAGCTTTGGAAATGAATCGACTCAAGGCAGCGACTTTTCCATTAAGACTTTGCAGTTCCTTCTTTGTTCTAGGGGCTTTGACTTCTCTTAAAGCAGCAATTTGAGCAAGATTAGCTTCAATGCCCCTAGCACTCACAAAGAAACTCAAAAACTTTCCGGACTCTACCCCAAATGAACATTTCAAAGGATTAAGTTTCATTCCGTACTTTTAGAGGATTGCAAACATTTCTGCCAAGTGATCCATATGGTCTATTGCTTTCTTTGATTTCACCAACATATCGTCAACATAAACTTCCATAGTTTTTCCAATCTGCGGTTTGAACATAGCATTGACGAGTCTTTGGTAAGTTGCCCCTGCATTCTTAAGTCCGAAGGGCATGACTCTATAGCAGTAGAGACCAACGTTGGTGATGAAGCTCGTGTCCTCCTGGTCCGGCTCATGCATCATGATCTGGTTGTATCCGGAGTAAGCATCCATAAAAGATAACAATTCATTGCCCCATTGTTCCATCCACCAACTGATCTATTCTGGGTAACGGGAAGCAGTCTTTGGGGCAGGCTTTGTTTAAATCTGAGAAGTCGATGCATACTCTCCACTTCCCATTATCTTTCTTAACCAGTACAGGATTTGAATCCCAATTCGGATAAGTAGACTCCCTGATGAAACCATTCTCCATGAGCCGGTCTACCTCTTCTTTCAATGCTGCTGACCTTTCAGGACCCTGGGTTTTTCTCTTCTGCTTTATCGGTGTAAACTTCGGATCAATATTCAGAGAATGTACTGCAATTTCTGGGGATATTCCACACATATCAGCATGAGTCCAAGCGAATATGTCCAGATTTGCTTTCAAGAATGATATTAAGGAATTTTGAACCGTCACACTAAGTTGCAAACCCACATTCACCGCTTTGTTCGGATCTTTCGGGTCAATAGGTACTGGCACCGTTACTTTAACTAGCACCACTCTATTCTCCCCTACACTAGCTTTTCTGGGATCCATTTCTCTTTGTGCTCCGCTATGCTCGCCAGTGCAGGGTTCACCCTGTAATTGCTACAAGGTTGGTTCTTTGATGCGGACTAGGGTTGCTGCATCTTTCCCAATCTCTCTCTCTTCCTCGCTTCACGCAACTCTATTAGATAACATTCTCGCCCAGCATTCTGATCCCCTTTAATAACTCCAACTCCATTATCCGTGGGGAATTTCATAGTGAGGCACCACGGGGCGAGAATTGCCTTAAAAGCCGCAAGAGTTGGTCGGCCTAAGAAGACGTTGTAGGCAGAAAATTCATCAACAATTACAAAAGTCTGTTTTTGAACCACCTTTTTTTTGCCCCTCTCCAAGCTCGACGAACAACTCGATTGTTCCAATGGGCTGCTTCGGTTCCCCAGTAAACCCAATGATCTTCTGAGATGAAGCTTGAACGTCAGCCATTAGAATTTTCATTTGGCCGAACGTCTTTTTGAAGAGAATATTGCAAGAAGCACCACAATCTACAAGCACTCTTCTCACAATAGCCGGCCCAATGCTTGCAGAGATGACCAAGGGATCCGTGGTTGGAGCTTCAATACCCATAGAGTCCCTGACTATGAACACAATATCATCATTGAAAGTTTTATGCCGCTTCAAAGGTGCAGCATTTTCTAGCACAAAAACACTCTCTTCTGTTGGTGTATACTTCAAGGCACGGGCATATCTTTCCATCTCGCCCTAGCTTCTGCCTGTTGGGTGAGGACCTCCTGTAATCAAATTAATAACAGGCCTTTTTGATTCATGCACAGTATTCCTCTCACCCGAGCCAGATGGATGAGCAGGAAGTTGCTGGCCCTTAGTAGATGAAGTTGGGTCATTTCTACTTCTCTTAACATATTGCAGCAACTTGTTCTCTCTCAGCAGTTCTTCAATCAAACTTTTCAGATGGCGAAATTCGTTGGTATCATGACCGGGTTGATTATGAAACCGACGGAATCTCCCACTTTGAGCAGCTTTTCTCCCAACTCTCATCTCAGGCGGTTTAGGATATTCTACCGCGTCTTTGGTAGCAAAAAAGATATTCATCGGGGTGTCAGTCAAAGGAGTGAAATCTAAAGGTTTTGAGAAGCGGTGTTTCTTCATATCTTTCTGTTTCTTCCCATCATTATTCTTCCTTTTCTGATTTTCGGATTCCTTTTTGGTAGGAGCAGCAGCATTATCCTTAACCTCTGTCAATGACACTTTAACCGGTGCTTGAAGGCTTTCCAAGCGCATGAATTCATCAGCTTTCTTATAGAATTTCTCAAGCGAATTCGGTTCTTTCATCTTCAGCCACTTCCCAAAATCGCTTGATTTGTCGATTGCCCTCATCAAGTATGTCAAGACCATCCGTGGCTCTGCATTGTCCACTTCAGCTAAAGCTATGTTGAAGCGGCTCAAGAAAGATCTAATAGATTCCCCAGGATTCTGTTCCAGGCTTGAAAGTGACACAATATCCTTTGTCTTTGAAGCGTACAACCTGAATTGCTCTTTAAACCTCCGAGTCAAATCGGCAAACTGGTCTATGGATCAGACCGGAAGCTTTGTGAACCAGAGTAGAGCCACCCCTTCCAAGTATATTGGAAAGTACCGGCATTTAATCTCATCATATGCCCTAGCACCAGTCATGTGCCAATCATACTTATATAGGAATTGATTAGGGTCGCTTGTTCCCTTATAAGCCGGGATGGTAGGAGGACCAAACTTCCTTGGAAATTCCGCCTTTAGAATCCTTTCGGTGAACGGAGTTTTGCTCGGAGCGAATCCCCATTCCTTTTCATCTTCATCCCTCTGCATGCTTTCTTTCATGATTTGTCGCACCATGCCCGAAAGATATTCCTCATCATTTAAAGGATCTGCAGGACAGACTTCGGCCATTTTCTCAGAAGCTTGTCTGGACAAACGTTCGCGAAGAGTTGGCTGCGGTCTCGATCCTCCAGCTTGAGGAGGTGTTTTCTTTGGCGGGGCTAGCTGCTCTTTGAGGAATATTCCTCTCTTCAGGATTATGAATATCATCTGCAAGGTTTTCTTCATTATTCACCGGTTGACGGTTAGCTCCGAGCAATGCATTTAACCTTTCAAGCATCAAAGCATTCTGGGCTTCCATCTGTTGGTATAACCCCGATTTTGCAGCATCTAACTCCGCTCGTGTAATTCCGGCACTTGGGGCTGCTTGACTCGACGAAGGAGAAGTGGCAGTATTCTCATGGACATTACTGGGTCTTGTAGATCCGCGCTTTCTTCCAGGAGCCATTATCTTTGATAGACTTCTGGTTTTGAGAGAGATTTTTTCAACAAACTTTTGCGAAAAAATGACGAAAGTATCCTGAGTTGGGTTCTCAGTGAAAGCACCAAAAATGTTAACGCTTAAAATTGAACGCTAACACCCTGATGTTTAAAGAGATTAAGTGGAAGCACCACCCGTGAATACGGGAAGTAGAAACAAGTAGAAAAGTCACAGAAAAACAGTAAGAAGACAACAGTTTTATAGTGGTTCGGCTTCAAGTTAAGCCTACATCCACTTTAATCTTCTTTATTGCTGAATCAATTACAACTTTACAACAATCTTTGATTACTACACTGCTAGGACAAACAACTAAAACTCCAATGTAGAAGAACTCTTTGATTCCATGTCGAATGTGTTAGATTTCTTCTTGAAGTTCGTTGAGATGTGTTTCGTGTTTGAGGTGTCGAGTGAGTCGAGAATTCAGCAGAGTACCGGCATTCCAGAAATGAGCAAAAAGATCCCCTTTCAGTTGGAGTAGGTGGGGTATTTATAGAGAGTTTTCTGAATTAGGTTGTAGGTTGTGAGCGACCTTGGATAGGTCGTTGGTCGTGAGCGACCTAGTGGATGCGGTCTTCGGCTTAACAAGAGCATACTTGATCATGTTGAATAAACCGTCAAGTCATAGGTCGTCAACGACCAAAGGAGGAAGCGGCATAAGAAGTTACTTCGGTATCGTTTAGGTCGTGAGCGACCTAGGAGAGGATGGTTGGCGACCTAAGGTTGGCCTATAAACAAGCGGCTTCATTCTTTGACAACTCGCTAGGTCGCTTAGCTACTAACTCGCTAGATCGCTTTAGTCCATAGGTCATTAGGTCGCAGATCTTTTGTATCTTTAGCCTGTTAAGTCGCGAAGCCTCTTTGTTGTAACATGCCGTTGCCCTGTGTTGATGGTTAGGCCGTTAGGTCGTTGAGAGTTTAGGTCGCTAGGTCGCGATTCCTTTAGATCGCTAGGCCGTTGGGGGTCTTTAGGTCATTCATTTCCTTAGGTCGTTGAACCATGGAATAGTGGAGTTAACAGTATAATTACTTAAAGTAAGTAATTAAAGGGATTAATTACTCGATGTAATTAATTAGTTAATGTGATTAGTTTAAGTTGATTAATTTGTTTAATTAATTTAAGATAATCACTTGATGATTTGTTAAGTATAATTACTAAATGTAATTAATAAAGTGTAATTACTTAGTGAAGTAATTGATGGGTAATTACTGGGATGTAATTAATGAATAAATGGAAGTAGTTTTGAGTTTAATTACTTTGTGTAATTAATAAGAAGGATAATTACTTAGTGGAAGTAATTAAAGATTAATTACTTAGTGTAATTTATTTAAGAATTAATAAAGTTCTTTAAAGTTAGTTGAGTAATGTAATTAATTAAAGGCTAATTACGTAATGTAATTAGTAAATGATTAATCAAAGGAGATTAATTAAGATGGATAATTAGAGAAGGGTAAATTATTTGGTTTCTAATTAATCAATGGCTAAGTAAGCAGAATTAAGGGTCATTAAAGTAATTAATTTAATTTGTTTAAATTAATTAGAAATGGTATGACTAATTTATCTTGCTTATGAATGATTGAATAATATAGCATGCCTTAGATTGATTGATATATCGGATATGTGATTTGTGATGCTATTTGATATGATATATTAGGTTTAAACTGAGATAACGTGGTTATCGATGATGAATTAATGTGTATAGGTGACACCATGTATTTGAAGTTTGAATTGTGTTTCATTTGAATAATTTGGATAAGATGGTATTGAATTCGAAGAGACCGGAGTCGGGTAATAGTAAATACCCGAAACCACTTCGCTTTGTAATCTACAATAATTCTTTATTGGATTGATTTATGAATCAATTAGCTGGAATGGAGTAATTTAAAATAAACTGGACCATTTAAATTTCGTAATGGTACTTAAAGGTTTCTGTATGGAATAAGTTTTGATTATGGCAAGTAATGAACTCGTAATGAAGTACGAGTTACACCGGGTTTTTAAATAAGTTCAATGCATTGGAATTTCTTGTTAGATGAGTTTACTCACGCTGGTTTCCAGCCTGACTCGGGTGTTACTTTGATGTAATACTCGGTGTAGACCGAGTATTACAGATTTCCAGGTAAGGACGTTCTAGAGCTCCGGAGGCGAGCTGGATGGCAGGAACGTATGGCGTGTTTCCACTGTGTTATAATGTTGTATATCAGGAACAAGTTATCTTAACTGTCCAATGATTGTCAAATGTCGTAACTCTGATGTATTAAAATGTAATTGACTGATACAGCTTTCTTTGTGTACATAATATTATTTGATATTATATTTCACCGCTGCGAATATGAGATTCTGAGTTTGGTTTTCTATTTCTTTTCTTCTATCTCTTTTCTTCTTTTCCTAACTATCTGAAATTTTCAGGATCGAAAATTCCAGATCGTTACATTTTGGTATCAGAGCAAAGGTTAAGCGAGAACCTTGGCTCTGGTGGGTCTACTCATCACGGATACGATCAGTATTACCCTAGGATGAGTTGAGTGTGTGTGTATATATATGAGAGCGTACTTGTTATTTTCCTATAAAAGATTTAAAAAATGATTTTAAGGAGTAATTTTTATAAAAGCTTATATTTTACATATTAAACAATAATTGGTTATTGGATATTGAAATTGGATAAGAATCAAGTGATATATATATATATATATATATATATCCAAATAGAAATCGGATTGAATGAAATATATAAATAAGATGAATTAGAATTGATTTCAAACCAGAAAATAGAATGATTATTTTGTGTAATAATGAATAATTGTTTCCAATAAACAATAAAATGTTTTAAGAAAGTAACCATTAGATGAAAATAACTTGTAAGTTAGAAAGGATGTAAGTTGAGAAGTTTTGAATTCTAAGTCTAGAAACATTTGAAATTGTTTTAAAATGTTAAGAGAAATAATAAACAATATTATTCGGAATATTTTGAAGGTGATTTTATTTTAAAATAAGAGTTGTTTGAAAGCCTTAAGGAAAACTGTTTTGAAGTAAAACCAAAGATGGTTTAAATTTTAAAGCATGGATTGGTAGGCTAAGAAGTAAATATGTATATATGGGTGAATATACATAATATCAAAGATGATTTGAAATAAACTCTAGTGTTGAGTTTTGATTTTCCCTGAAGTGTGATGTAAAACCCGAAGTGATATAAGTTTTGAACTTATAAGTGGAAAGAATTTTGAAATTTGAAATGGAGAATTCAAATTTGAGTAAGATTTAAGAGATTAAATTAAATATTTATTTGGAATGAGATGTGATTCCCAAAGTGATAAGTTTTTGAAATAATAAGTGGGAAGATTATTAATGACTAAGATTAAAAATTGAAATGGGAATTCAAATTGGGTAAGGTTGACTGGATTAAATGAATTGAATTTAACTTTGGAAAAGTTAAATAAGTTTAGAACAAACAACGTAAACTGGAAATTTCAAGATGAAATTGAAATTTAACTTGGGAAGTTAACGGTTAATTTGAATTGGGAAGTTTGTATGATCTCAAAATGGGTTTGAGATCTGGAAATTGGAAATGTATGGATGTTTTAAAATAATTTGGATAATCCTATTAATAATCTTTAAACTGCGAATTGGATTTGAAGTATGGTAAAATATCCATTATTGAGATAAAAAGGGAAATTAAACTTTAATGTGAAATTAAGGAGATGAAATTACTTTGAAATCAACATTTAAATGTTCAAATGGAACCTGGAAATTTAAATTGTTAAGGATTGAAATTGGGTAATAAATTGAATTTCAAAGATTTATTTGTTTAAAAAGGAATTGAATTGTTGTTTGAACTTTGAAATAGGTTAAAAATGGAATTTGGATTCAGAATTGAATGGTTTAAAGATACAAGTTGATTTGATTTAAAGGATTAAATCAACATCTAAAAATTTAACTCGAATTTATGTGATTCATGATGGTTTAAATTTGAAATTTGAATTTGAATTGAATTAGTTCAAATGGAATTTGATTTGAACTAATTGGAATTTTGATTGAAGATGTATAAGTTTAAAAATTCAAATGGAAAATTTTAATTGGATTAATTTGAAATGAAATTGAATTTGAATGAGTTCAAATTCATATGGGATTAGAGATTGAGAATTGGACAGTTTGACTCTGGACTATTTTCAAAATAAATTGTTTTAATATAAATCTATATTTCCAAACTATTTACTATATAAATTTTCGTTTTAAACCTAGAACTATCTTATACTTGTTTTACAATTATTTTTGGAACTATTTAACAATTTTACAGCTGTTTTATAAACTAATTACCGTTTTTCAACTACTTTATAACTATTTTACAGCTATTTCGCAATTATTTAAAATTTCTATAGCTATTTGTCTATTTTTCAAATATTTTATCATTATTTAACTATTTTGCAGCTATTTTACAAATTAATAATTGTTTTTCAACTACTTATCTATTTTTAAACTCTTAAGGATATTTTCATAATCTAAGCTGGTCAGAGTACAAACTGTTTATGATTGAATATCCATTTGAGATCAGGATTAAAGTGATAATCCAAATGAAATTGTGGCAAATGTGAATAAGTAAATGGAATTCAAAAGTGGATGTGAATAGAAAAGGAGATTGATTTAGCTAATAACCAATAAAGATAAATATGTAGGATGTACGTATGTTATTCTATTCGTATAGTGATTTGATCCAGATTCGAGCATAGAATTTCGAGATAGTATGTCGTTCTGAGTTGGGATTTTTCACCCGATTTTCGACGGCGAACCTGGATATGGATTGTTGATTGGTTCTGGATATTGTCTATCATAGCTATGGCTATGCAAGGAGAATGACGGTTTCTGATCAAGAAACCAGATTTGAGTCCGCACTAGGAAGTCGGGTGGACGATACTAGTTCGGAAGAGAAATTGTGTGATCTAGTGAGCGATCAGATTGATATTGCATATGGATGATATGTGTACATCGTACGGATTGGAATGAAATTGATATTGAAAGTTTGTGGATAAGAACTGTAAAATGGTTTTTGAAGTGAAAAATATATTTTGTGAAATATATGAGGAAATAAAATAGAAATTGGATATTTCTATGGTAGAAATTTACTTTATGGAAGTAAGTAAACTAGCAAGTGACTTTATAAAGTAATCAAATTTGAATACTTGATTTAGAATAAACAAAGTTATATATCTTTGTTATATAAGATAAATCTCACCTTGTTGAATCTATTGCTGGAAGAAAAGGATTTTTGAAAATATTTGAAGTATAAAAGGGGTTTTATACAAGTTTGAAAAGATCCAAAGATTTTTCAGGATTATATATATATCTATGTGTGTGTGTGTATATATATATATATATATATATATAAAGGATTTCATGAGGATGATTTTGGAAAGATTTTTGGAACCTTTGGATTTGGAAAGGCTTTTGATTTTTGGGTAAAATCGATATTGGAATTTGGAAAAACCAAATTTAAGAATTGTCGATTTTGGGATAATCGATTTTGAGAAAGGAGATTTATATGAGATTCATACTAGGTGTATGATTTGGAAGATGCTATATGTGTATAGTATAAAGTGTTTTGAAATGGCTCTGGAGAAAAAGGTGTTCTTTGAAATGAACTTCTCAGGAGTACCATAGGTTGGTACTGCCTTGAGCCGCTAAGGGGAGGTTCTAAAGTTGATCCTATGAGGAGTCCAGATAAAACTAGTTCCTGAGGATTTTTGTAGCGTGTAGAGAAAGTCGAGGGAGCTGAGGCCTATAGAGGAATTTGGGTTATGCTGTGACGACAGTGTAACTTGATGTCACTACGATCTGCTACGGACCATAGCCAAAGTCGTGTGTGCCGCTGAGGGCCAACAGTCTACGTTTGATTTTATATCGGTAAAGTACGACCTATGGTAACATAGCGAAAGTCGTGTGTGCCGCTGAGAACCAACAATCTACATTTGATTTTACATCGGTAAAATGCGACCTATGTGGGAGTGGAGAAGTTTCATTTTTGACAGCGAAAATCGAGTGCGCTGATGCCTACAGTTTCATGGACTTTTGATATGATGACAATGTAACCCTGGAATGTAACTGCAATCTGTTGTGAGTTCCATCGCGTAATCGACGGGCGTGGATTGCCTACAATTACATGGACTTTTGCTGCGATGGCAACGTAACCCAGGATGTCACTGCGACCATGGATGGGGTGATGATTTCTAGAGCATTCTCACCAAAGATATTTCCTCTATTTTCAAAAATGTTTTCTATATTTTCAATGAAAAATTTATTTTTCAAGCATTTTCACTGGGTGTTTAAAATGAGTTTACCAAGTACTTATAGATTTTCAGCCCTATGCCTGATCAACGTATGATCGAATTTCTACAAGAACAAGGATGGACTTGTTAAAACATCGAGTTATAAAAATATTTTTATAAAAAATACTTTAATAATATTATATAGATTTTTAAAAGTGTTTTAAAATTGATCAAAGAATATTTATCTAATTTTAAGAATTTTCATAAATTCTAGTTTCGTTCCTTTTCGAGGACGAAAAGATTCTACGGGGGGAGGAATGTGATAACCCTGAATTTTAGAATTTCTGTAATTGATAAAGTAACTGAATTTAATCGGTGGAAATACTGACTTATAAGTTAAGTAAATAATTTTGGTAATGAAAGTATATATCTAAATAAGTATTTGTTTGATAATCCTTCTAGTATAATCATTTAAATTGGAAAAATTGATATTTTCAAACAATAATAATAATGTGTTGTTTATATTTATAAGTATAAACAGATTTTTAATAGAATTATCACATACAAATTGAATTGGTGTTTATTTATTTGATTTTTAAATTTGATTTTAAAATTGAATTTGAATTTGGATTAGAATATTGAAATTCAAAAGATATATATATATATATCTTAAAATTACTTTGGATTTGAAATTATATTATATATGACTTTATTTAGAATGCAATTAGTTTGTATGTCATTTTTTTAAAGGATTTTGTTTATATAAATTAAGAAATGTAGTTATTAATTAGGAAATTAATTATAAAAGCTTTTAAACCATTTGAAAACTAATTAACTTGTGCATAATTACAAATGTAAGTGAAAGAGTGTATCTATTTGCAAGTGTAGATGAATTATAAATTGATAAGGACAAGTGTTAAAATTCCTAATAAGTGTCCTTCTTAATTTTTCTTTTTCTTTAATTTTGATAAAACATAATTTACATTTTGCTTGCTTCATTCTTTTCTTCTCTTTCCAAAAAAGCAAGCAAAACTTAACTTAAAATTTCATTCCTCAAAACAAATGCTCAAACCAGAAACTTCAATCTGCAAAATTCATTTCAGTTTTTAAAAGCAAGATTCCATCTTCAAAGAAATGAAATTTTTAGATTTTCAAACAAATTATCAAAACCAGAGAAGTAAGAAATATAATCAAAAGCCTGAGTAAACTCAAAGATCAGCAAGATCAGTTCAGTTATTTCAAAAAAAAAAACATAGGCCTGATCATCTGGACAAAATCAACTACAGTACAGATCAAAGATCAAACTATTTTCCATATTTTCATCTTCTGATTTCAAAACTTCAGGCTTCTCTGTTTTATAAACAATGGGTGAGTAACCTTTATCTTTAAGCTTGATCTGCCTATTTGTGTGAATGCTTGAAAATATGTTGGGTAGTTTGTTTGCCTGTTTGTTTAGGATGAAAACATATATATACATGTATAATAATATTGCATGCATGTCTGTTAACAACCTGTATCAGCTCTGTTTATCAATTTGCTGTGAGTAAACAATTCTTATTTAAAGTTTTAAATCTGTTTAAAACCATGTCGCATGCAGTAAACTTTAGATAAATTGTAAAAGTGTTTGTTGATTGTTGTATATGATTTCATATGTATATATTATGAAGATTTTTGAGTGCATGTCAGTGTCTAGCTCTGTTCTTCACTTTCAGATTTGCAGATAGGGTTCAAAATAAATGCTCTTCATCTGATATTTTTTAGACTTCAACGTATAAACAAGAATTGGTTGTTATAATAAGATATCAATTTTAGAAATAGTTCCAAGCTAAATCTGAAACTAGTTTGAATAATAAGAAGGAAGAACAGCAAAGATTCAAACCATATCAAAACTTCGATCTTAATAATTTGGTGATTCAAGTATATGATTTGAATTGTTATCAAAAATGATGTTTTTTAGAATTAAAATCATGAATTTTAGACTAGAGAATCAAGAGAAAGGTCATGTTGAATGGAAAGCGAGTTTTCGCTATTCTCTGATGATCGATGCAACTCGGGGTTTCGAAACTATGGTTGAAGAGAGCCTGGGTGTTGGCGATTGCAAGAAAATTGATC
This sequence comes from Allium cepa, assembly GCA_030765085.1. Lineage (NCBI taxonomy): Eukaryota > Viridiplantae > Streptophyta > Magnoliopsida > Asparagales > Amaryllidaceae > Allium > Allium cepa. The sequence continues at coordinate 373,988,504 of CM060942.1, read as the reverse complement.
GCTAAAATTTTAAGTTACTGAGGCGTCGGCGAGGGGCGGATTTAGGGTTTTGTTCGAGTTTTTAGGTCGAGGTTGTTCTTGGCAGTGGAGGCGACGTGCTAGGAGGACTGCGCACCTGAGGGGAAGGATTGGGGAAGGTATGGACAAGATTTTGACGAGATCTGGTGGGCGCTGTCTGTCAGAGGAGGCGCGACGAGGTGGATCTTCAGATTTGGGTTGATGCCAATTATCAGTTCAGGATCGAATTTTGGTAAGGGGGTTTTCAGTTGGGTTTCAAGAAGATAGGAAGGTCAGGAGGATCGAGGGAAAGTTGCCGGTGCGATCGGTGGCGAGGCACGATCACCGGAGGAAGCGTGCACGGATATGTGCACGACTTCTTGCACATCCTGTAGCTGGTGATTGGTTTTGTATTGCCTGAAGGAAATAAAAGGAAGAGGGAGAAGGGGGATTCGTTGTTTTGTGGGATTTGAGTTTGGTTGGGCCTGAGAGTAGCGGGCCAATTGTTTTAGAAGTAAATTTAGATAAAGAAATAAAGGATAGTAAAGGGTTTGAGATAGAAATATTTTCAAAAATACGTAGTGGTTAAATTGGAACTGAAGTTATCTCGGGGGTTTAGGATTAGACCCGAGTATTCTTGATATACCGATGAAGTTAAAGGTTTCAGAGTTTAATTTTATTTCTATATGTTTTCAAATAAAATTTAATAATGATTAAATAGTTAATTAAGATAATGATTTATCTTAAATTAAATAAGGTCTTGATTACTGGTGAATAATTTATTAATATAATTAATTATTAAATCATTATTTAATATAGGTAATAAAGGGTTCAATAATTAACTTAATTACTTAGGGACAATTAATTAAGGTGATTAATTAAGGATAATCATTAGTGGAATTGGTTAAGTATAATTACTTAAAGTAAGTAATTAAAGGGATTAATTACTCGATGTAATTAATCAATTAATGTGATTAGTTTAAGTTGATTAATTAGTTTAATTAATTGAAAATAATCACTTGATGATTTGTTAAGTATAATTACTAAATGTAATTAATAAAGTGTAATTACTTTGTGAAGTAATTGATGGGTAATTACTGGGATGTAATTAATGAATAAATGGAAGTAGTTTTGAGTTTAATTACTTTGTGTAATTAATAAGAAGGATAATTACTTAGTGGAAGTAATTAAAGATTAATTACTTAGTGTAATTAATTGAAGAATTAATAAAGTTCTTTAAAGTTAATTAAGTAATGTAATTAATTAAAGGCTAATTACTTAATGTAATTAGTAAATGATTGATCAGGGGAGATTAATTAAGATGGATAATTAGAGAAGGATTTATTTGGTTTCTAATTAATCAGTGGCTAAGTAAGCGGAATTAATGGTGATTGAAGTAATTAATTTAATTTGTTTAAATTAATTAGAAATGGTATGACTAATTTATCTTGCTTATGAATGATTGAATATATTGCATGCCTTAGATTGATTGATATCTCGGATATGTGGTTTGTGATGTTATGTGATATGATATGCTGGGTTTAAACTTAGATAACGTGGTTATCTATCAATGATGAATTAATGTGTATAGGTGACACCCTGTATTTGAAGTTTGAATTGTGTTTCACTTGAATAATTTGGGATAAGATGGTATTGAATTCGAAGTGACCGGAGTCGGTATTAGTAAATACCCGAAACCACTTCGATTTGTGATCTACAATATATTTTTATAGGATTAATTTGTGAAATCAATAGGCTGGAATGGAGTAATTTAAAATAAACTTGACCATTTAAATTTCGTAATGTTACTTAAAGGTTTGTGTATGGAATAAGTTTTGATTATGGAAAGTAATGAACTCGTAATGAAGTACGAGTTACCCCGGGTTTTTAAATAAGTTCTATGCATTGGAATTTCATGTTATATGAGTTTACTCATGCTGGTTTCCAGCCTGACCCGGGTGTTACTTTGATGTAATACTCGGGTCAGGCCGAGTATTATAGATTTTCAGGTAAGGATGTTCTGGAGCTCAGTAGACGAGCTGGATGGTAGGAACGTATGAAGTATTTCCGCTGTGTTATAATGTTGTATATCTGGTATAATTTATTTTAACTGTCCAATGATTGTCAAATGTTGTAACTCTGATGTATTAAAATGTTACTGACTGATACATCTTTCTTTGTGTAAAGAATATTATTTGATACTATATTTTATCTGCTGCGAATGTGAGATTCTAATTTTGATTTTCTGTTTCGCTTCTTCTATCTCTTTTCTTCTTTTCCTAACTATCTAGAATTTAGAAATTCCGGGTCGTTACACAGAAATTCAAAGAATATCAAATTCCGATTTAAAACGAAAGAGATATGCTAAATTAACTAATAGCGATTGACAAATGAACATGCAACAAACAAAATTGGGATTTCTTACCTTGAAATCTCAGTTTAAGCTAGAAAATGTGAGTTTTAAACTCATTTTGCGATTTTGTAGAGAAAAATTCAGATTTGTAGCTGAAAGATTGAAGCTTTGAGGAAGAAACGGCTTGAAATAACATGTACAACTCAATATACAAACATGCAATGGAAAAGAAAACAATTAACAGATAAATTCTCAACTCAAATAAGGTTTTCGATGAAATTTTCAGTTTTGGAAGGGATTACATTTTGAAGTCTCTTCTATTTTGATTAAAACAATAATCTAATTGAAGAGGAATTGAAATTTTTGCTTTGAATTGAGAAAAGGGGTAAATTTTCTTTCTTTTCATTTTTTTTCATTTTCTGGTTATAAGGTATAAAATTATACGTACATGAGAAGAGAAGCTTCCTTTCTCTTCTATTGGTTTGTATTATTATTGCGCCTTGACCCAAAACGAGAAAATTAATTTAGCCTAAGGAATTAGTTCACATATAAATCAAATATGTGTACATGTACACTAAGTAACAAATAATACAACGCATTTTCTTCAAGTTCCTAACACAATACTCATGTATTCATACATACATGTTAAATAAAATATTTTACACTTAAAAAAAATTTAGTTATAAAAATATTTTATTTATAAAAACTCTTATTTTACACAAATAACCAATTTGCGTAAATAATTACATATAATCACATTTTTAACTCCAATAATTTTACAAAAATTATTTTCTTGCATCAAAAAATGCAATAAACCATCCTAACATCATTATATAATCAAAACTTATTTTTAAACAAAATTTCACCTTTTAATTTAAATAAACAACATTTAAAAAATCAAATATTTCATTTAAAATTTATTAAAAGAAGTAATTGGAAACAATTAATAAAATTATTGCATTTTCACCAAATAAAATCATTTTTCACTAATTATTCTCACAAACAAACATAATAAAGTTTCCAAAACTTTATTTTCACATTTTATTTCCAAAATTCATAGCTTATTTGAAATAAATAATTTAAATCTCCAATTTATTTTAATTCACAATATTAAATTATAACTACCATTATAATTGAATAATTACAGGTAGTCTTCTAAACTAGGGTTGTTACAGACTCCCTCCCTTATAAAAATTGCTTCCTCGTAATTTCTAGAGAAGAGTTTGTATTCAACGCAATTATTTCATCAATCAAAAGAAAGATAGACAAGCTCGAGGTTAAAATTTCTCACTCTCAACTCAAAATGATAGAAGACAAAGTTAAAATTGCTCGATTAATTCTATGGTTTCCCAAGTGTTTCAATTGGGATTATCGAACCATTAAATGCCAACAAGCAATACCTCATGATTTCAAAGGCATCTCACCTTCGAAATAAGAACACAAAAGCAGAATGCTACCTAAAAATCAATCGAGTGAAATTGATTATTTTGAAACGTCTCAAATAGAGTCGGGATTTAACACAACTTTTATCCTAAACTCCAAACAACAAGGCGATTATCGACATGATTTTTCGTGTGTCACTACAGAAAAAGCCATACCGACACAAAGTTGACAATAATTGAGGTGAGAAAACCCGATGAGAGAAGGTTACTTCAATGTCCACCAAACTCAAATGACCGCAATATGCAAGTCATTAGACCATTGCACTAAGGCGAAATAAACATAAGGAACCAAAATATTTGTAAATATTAATTTTATAATCAAAATTTCTTAAGGTTTCAAAACTTATTATTTTCATAATTGAAATCTCAATTTTCAACACTTACAAATTTTCAAAGCTCTTTAATTTTGTACAAAATAAATAGTATTCAAATCCATATTTCCCCTTGTTATAAAATTAAATTTCCAAAGAGTTTTATAAATCTATACCAATAAATCCTTGAAATAAAATTTAAAATTTTACTACTCACTGTTTTTTAACAATCTAAAAATTCCAAATTAGGCTACATATATTATTCAAACTAAAAAAATATTACTTCTCAATCTCATAAATATTAATTTCCAAACTTAATCTCATTAAAACTCAAATTACCATGTCTGATTGTCTCATCACAGCGTTTAGTAAATTCCTATCGATAATGTTGATCATGCGCATCGACTAGAATTCTTAAAGCACTTGATGGACAACCCAACACAAAATTCTTTTTCTATAAAAAGAAATACCTCATATGTAATACTCAAAATATTCTTTATTTATCTCAAAAAAAATCTAATTTCTCTTAGAAACATGTCTTCCAATTTTTGAAAAATTTGAAAACAAAATTTATTTACTTACTCTCAAAATCAAGGAACACAAAGAGAGCTCATCGAGATATCCTCAAAATACTCGATCCTCAAGATTGATGGAATAGATTATAATGTTCGTTATTCTGAACGGTATAATATACCACTCACAAGACTCATAATGAGTGTGGAATGCGGTAAGGGTAACACTATCCTCCACAACTCATATCTCAGGAAAAATCGGTGTAAGGTCAAAATGAGGCATGACCCTAACACCACTCAATAGATTAAAAAGAGATCATTGAGATGTAAGAGTAAACGTGAGGTATCTTCTCAAATGAGAAGAAGTAACACTTACGACACACCATTATTTCGATTGATGTAATTTCACAAAATATATCAATGAATTAATATCCGAAGAGGATATCACGAAAGAGGTAATAATGGCAATATCAATTAGATTCAATAAATCACCTTATTTTCTTGGAGGACATCCTTATGGAAGGATGGCCGAATGGCTAAGAACCGGAAATGAGGTCAATAAAATACTCGATTGCCCGATTGGGTGCCATATCCGAAACAAACTCATAGAAATCAACAAAGTCACAGTGACTAGAATTCAAGTTATTTCATCAACCTCTCGAAACTCAAGAGTTAATACAGATACTTTGGAATCATCATCAACATTACAAAGAACAAGTAACAACAAATCAACTGAATTAGGATACCTGAATATAGGATCATTCGAGTCATAGAATATGGCTTAATAATATGCAAGCCACTCCAGCTCAAATCATACCATACTCTAGATAGAAATTAACATGCTAATTCGTATGAAAAGATAAGCTACAAGGAATAACCCTAAAATTCTCACACATCATACCAAATATCATGGATTCCCTTAATAGGATTCGCAATCTTCAAATAAGAAGAAGATAAGAACATCTAAAATCATCAACAATTTACTCCGATACGGATGGGTGTCAAGCACTTGTATCGAAGAGGACTCGAATAAAACAATCAAGATTAGGATTACTCCTAAGATAAGATATCATCAATTCTATTAAGGCATACTATGGAATAAAATATATTCCTAAACATATCTCAAAGGACACGATGAGATAAAGGATATGATGAGTAAGGGATTTGTAACACTTGTACTATATTTGGATGTATCATCATATATGCTTTTGTTCTGTGTTTATCATATTTTTTTCTTAATCCAGCTTTGATACCAAGCTGTGACGCCCCACCATGAGACCTACATTAACATAAAGAATTACATAGTAATCATGTCTGCTAATGCGGAGAATAGGGCTGGTTAAGGGCGACTAGCTATAGCCTTGTCTTAAATATCTATTGAATACGTCGACAATTGCAATCAATTTTTTTCTAGTCAAGTAGATCGACATATCCAATAAATTCTTAATACAAACTATAGGTGGCTAACAGATCTATAAGAACAAAATAGCATAACTAAATGAATAACTTATCACAAAACAACAACATACACACACACACACAACTCGCATATACAATGATAAATCTTAGCCCAATACCAATGATACATCAAAGTGGTATGACGTCCACTCTTGAGTCAGAAGAATATACAATACAACTCATAAGGACAATAATAGCTAAAAAGGATAACCCAACATCCATCCGGAAGCATCATGTAGTAACTATATCCAAAAGAAATTCTTTACCTAAAACATACTCGGTCTGACCCAAGTGTAAAACATATGGGTCAGTCTAGCTAAAAAATATCAATGAATAACAATAATAGATAAGCTAAAGCATAGGAAAGATAGGGTATCATTTAATACAAGAGAAACCATACCCATAAGCATTACATTACCATCATAAGGAAAGGACGATTACTCCACTTAACAAGAAGAAGAGGTAACAAGAGTATAACCAAAACTTAAGTGACATAATAACGCTTAAGTATAGAGCCATCGAGAATGAGATTCTAAAGATAAAATCCATCAAAATATCATATTCGCCTCATATCATTGGCAAAATCTAAATGATAACAAAAACAGTTCCAAATGAACCATATCTCCTACTAGGAGAAATCGTCAACATAAGCATCTCGTCAAATAGCAACACAAAAGATTCTTAATTAGGATAAGCCTCAAATTCCAAATATGCCTCATCTCAACGGTATATCACGAAATCTCAAAGTACCATGAAATGGAAACATAAATCTCAAAATAAAAGAATCTTTAAACTCATTTATTCCTCATCTCATCAGTGTATACACACACACACACACACACACAAAACTCAAATATATCTTGCCAAAATGGTAAACTTAGAATATTCTATGAAATCACGAAAGCATCATCTCATATTTCAAAGAACTCAATAAGAGTTCAAAACATCATAAATGAAATCACTGTGTGTATAACATCTCATAGCGCTAGTTTATTGATCTTACAAAATATCGTAAAATGGTGAAATCACAACAAAGAAGAAAACTCAAAAAATGCAGAAGCAATGCTGCATGTGCTAAACCCAAACGTTTGAAGCCTCTGACAAGGTTGTTAACACCTCCCAAAGCAGTTCGTCCGCATGACCAGGTCGCTGACACCAGTCCAAGCCATTTTGTCATCCCTAACAAGGTTGCTAACACCTCCCAAAGCAGTTCGTCCTTATGACAAGGTCACTAACACCTCTCAAAGAAGTTTTGTTAGGTAAACACCGTGAATGTATCACAAAATCATGGATATGAACCCAAAAAGTGTAACGTGTGTCGCATACCACACTTTTGCACTTAGCGGTTTACTAGCTACTAGTCGATGCCACACTTGGAACATCAAAAACTCAAAAAATCATATCTCGCCTCATCTTATTGGCTAGCAATAAAGAGACACCATACTCATCTCATCTCATCGACATGTATTAAATGGCATCGTAACTAGTCTCGTCTCATCGACAAGTGAAAACATCATGATGGTTCCACATAAACCATAAATCTCAAAATATGAAATCATATACTCAAGACTTGCATTATATCATTGGCAAGTAAATAAAACATCTTGATGCTTCTCATCGACCATACTCCTACATAAGAGATGTCAAACCATAATACTTGCCAAATATTGGCCATCTTAAATAATTCTAATAAATATGAATTATAAAAATCAAAGCACGCCATAAAATGGCAAAACATCTTAGAATCAATAATCTCAATTAGCTTCGATCCTACAAGTTCGGAATTAACCAAAATAGTTAACGCACATGTCTCATACCACATATTTTACTAAATCAGTTTAATTTTCTTTCTCATACATTCAAATAGTGCAAAATATTGTGTTTGTATTTAAAATAGTTTACTAGAGAAAACAAGCTTTTAAAACCTTTTCCTGAAAATATTAATAAACCAATATTTGAAATTCCTTTATTATAGGAAATAAATAGAATTTATATTAGAAAAATAATTTTAGAATACTATATAATAACAATTTTAAATGTCCATTTATTTCCAAAATCACTTCAAAATGGTTTAATGAAAACCATGCTCGAAAACAATGAAAAACAAGAAAGATAACTCAAGACCGATAACTTGAATTCAAAACGAATCCAATTCAAATTTAACCCGAAATCAATTCAAATTCTATTTAAATTTGAATTTCAAATTCTCCAAATATAGCTAACATATTGATAAGCATCATAGCTCTCAAAATATCTCAAAAACAACATCAAAATCGAACAAGTATGAGAGCAAAAATAACCTAATACAATTCTCTGGTCAACAATTGTTATTGCTGACGTTTTGCTCGTGGGACAACGGCAAGCAAACACATTTTTGACAAAGCTAACTTCGAAATTACAGAAAATTCAAAACATGAAACTTTAAAAAAAGTCTAGGCTTTCCAGAACCTTAATAATTATAGAATTCAGATAAGAAACGAAAAACTTATGACTAAAAGAAATTTTAGATCTGAAGTTCACTCCAGCTGTCGTTTTAGTTTCAAGACAGCAACACTATAATGAACTTTCGACCATGTAAACATCAAAATTTAACAAAACACAAAACATGAAAGTTGTAGCAGATAATCAAAGCTTTCAAAAACATCAAGAATTGTCAAATTCAGACACAAAACTAAAAAGATATGCTCAAATTACCAATAACATTTAACACAGAAAGTCACAGTTTTACAGTAACAGGGCAGCGAATTTGAATTGGGTTTCTCGATCCACTATGCTCAAACTTTTCGAAATTGTTTAACATTAAAGTTATCAAACTCTTTTCAAAATTTTCAAAATTTCAAAGTAAATCAAATTTCGATTTAAAACGAAAGAGATATGCTCAATTTATTGACAGCGATTCACAAATAAACATCCAATAAGAAAAATTGAGTTTTCTTACCTTAATATCTCAATCTAAGTTAGAAAATGTGAGTTTTAAACTCACCTTGCGATTTTGTAGAGAAAAATTCAGATTTGTAGCTGATATATTGAAGCTTTGAGGAAGAAACAGCTTGAAATAACATGTAGAACTTAATATACAGACATGCAAAGGAAAAGAAAACAACTAACAGATAAATTCTCAACTCAAATAAGGTTTTTGATGAATTTTCAGTTTTGGAATGGATTCCCTTTTAAAATCTCTTCTATTTTGATTAAAACAATAATCTAATTGAAGAGGAATTGAAATTTTTGCTCTGAATTGAGAAAAGGGTTAAATTTTCTTTCTTTCCTTTTGTTTTTCTCATTTTCTGGTTGTAGGAAAAGAAATTGTACGTACAAGAGAAGAGAAGCTTCCTTTCTCTTCTACTGGTTCGTACTATCTAATGGGGCTTGACCCAAAAAGAGAAAATTAATTTAGCCTAAGGAATTAATTCACATCTAAATCAAATATGCGTACATGTACACTAAGTAACAAATAATGCAACACGTTTTATTCAAGTTTCTAACACAATTGTAACAACCCTGGCTTTGGAGATTACTTGTTAATATTAAATTATAAATGTAGTTATAATTTAGTATTTTCAGTTAAAATATAATTGAAAATTTTAAATTTGTTTATTTGGGATAAACAATGAATTTTGTAATTAAAATGTGAAAATAAAGTTTTGAAAACTTTATCTTGAGTATTTGTGAGAATGACGAACGAAATATGATTTTATTTAGTGGAAATGCAAGAATTCTTGTATTTATTGCCACTTGCCTCTTTTCATAATTTTTAAAGAAAGTATTTAATTTTAAAATATGTTTATTTTAAATAAAAAGGTGAATTTTGTTTAAAATAAGTTTTGACCATAAATTGGTGGAGAATGGTTTGTTGTATTTTATTACACAAGAAAATTATTTTTACGCAATTTCGAGAATTAAAAATAATGTTATATGTAAATATTTATATTTAGTTGGGTATTTAATTAAAATAAGAGTTTTTAATAATGAAATAATTTTTAGAGCAAAATTATCTTTTATTTCGTTGAAAAAAAATGTTTGTTAAAACATAGGAATGTAGTTGTGAGTTTTTATTGTGTTCAAATCTTGTAAATATAAGTTGTTTTGTTTTAAATAAAAGAGCTTTAGTTTAATTGGTGATAGTTAGTATTTAGGTAAATTAATTGTTATTGGGTCTAAGCCCATTTTTTTCTCTAACCTGAAGTAAAAAGGAAGCTTCTCTTCGTCAAACAAAGTACGTACAGTACAAACTTCACATAACCAGAAACAAAGAAGAAAATTAAGAAAACCCTTTCCCTCTTCAAATCCTAAACCAAAATCTTCAAATTATTCAACCCCTTTGCTGAAGTTAACTGTTAACGCTAAAATTTGAACGCTAACACCCCGGTGTGTAAAGTGTAGTTGTGAAAGCACCACCCGATGATTCAGGAACAGAGTATAAGCAGAAAACTGCAGAAAAAACAGTAGACAACAGCAGTTTTATAGTGGTTCGGCTTATGATCAAGCCTACGTCCACTTCAATCCTTTTTATTGCTGACTGAATTACAACTTATTACAATCTCTTTCAATTACAATCCAACTCAATTCAAAAAGACAAGTAGCTAGAGAAGACTTCGTCATGACAGAGTTCTTTGAATCCATGATTGGATATGTCGAATCTTTGTGCGAAGTTCGGTCTAAAAATCTTGCGTGAGTTTGAAGTGATGGAGTTTAGATTGTCTTGAAGATAGCAGAGCCTTCATGTCACGAAGAGAATGATCCCCCGAAAAAGTCCTTTGAACGTTGGAGGTGGTTGCGTATTTATAGGTGTGATCCTGGGCAGTAACTTTTTCTTTCAAGTCATGAGTCGTGCACGACTCATGTAGAGTCGTAAGTCGCGCTCGACTCAAGGTCCAAGAGTCAGCAGGCAGTGAGGTGAGTGAAGTGGTTTTGAGCTTTTCTTCGTTCGTCTGGATATAAGTCCTAACTCGTTCGCGAGTTAAGAGGTTACGGTTCAAAGTGAGGCAGCACTTAAATCTTGGCTCTGCGGTTTTAGGTCGTAACGTCTTTAAGTCGTGGACTTTCTTAAGTCGCTTAGGTCTTAATCCTGTTAGGTCGTTAGCTCCTTAACTCGTAAGCTTTCCCTGAGACATGACATATCTTAAGTCGCAGAGGCTTTAAGTCGCGGGTTTCTCTGAGATGTGAGTCGCTTTGTTTTCCTAAGTCGTTTACGACTCATGCTAGGTCGTAAGTCATAGACAGCTTTAGGTCGTTAACTTATTTCCTTCTTGAGTCGTTCCATCTCTTAAGCCGTAGACTTCCTTAAGTCGTCTGGACCTTAGCTCGTTAGGTCGTGGAGACCCTAAGTCGTGTACCTCCTTGATCCATTGAGTCGCTGTCTCCCTTGAGTCGTTGAGTTGGCCATTTCTTTAACACGTTAAACTGTTAGGTCGCACCATTCATAAGTCGTTCGTGCTTTGTCTTGTTAAATCGTCACGCATCTTAAGTCGTGAGGTTTGCTGAGCCGTAGATTTCCCTTGATCTGTTAAGTATCTTATGTCGTAAATCGTCCCAGGCCTTAACTCGTTATCTTAACAGGGTTAAAATTTGCCCCTCGAAGCACACGCCTAAATCGTAGGTCGTGTGCTTCGACTTACCTTAACTCGCTTGTGCCGCTTCAAGTTCCGCTGTCTTGGTGTATAAAAGACTTGAGTCTTTTCTCTTATTTCTTTCTGCTCATTATCAATCTCTTAAGTCGTATCCGCCATTAGCATATCTCCGAGCTTCCTGCGGCGATCCTAACTTGATTCTCTTTCAACCACCTTTAGCTTCACATCACGTAAGCAATTTTCCCATTTCCTAATTGCTGATCATCATTGTCAATTTTTGAGCTCTGTCTTCCGTCTCTGATTCCCCCCTTTAACCGTGCGAGCATTGTTGCATTGGTCATCGAAGAACTCAAAGTTTGTTTGATTGGACTTAAGACGACTCGTGATTTGTGGCGATTCGGTGGTGTGGCAGAACTGGGGTTGTTGTTGATTGAGAGGTTATTGGGCTAACGGGTCAAGAGGATGAGGAGTTTCTGATTGGATGGGGGGTTTGTCGATTGGGTGAAGTGAGATACTAAATTGGATACGACACCCAGCATTTTTGGGCAAGTTATAACCTTCCGCGACTTAATGAGATACGACATGAGCTTTGAGTTGCAGCCGATCTAGGACTTAAAGAAATTCCCATTTCTTTGAACCGAATCCCTTCCTCCTTACCGTGCTTTACGACTTATAGGACCAATGATTTTAAGGAGCCAACGACTTAACTTGTAGGAAATCTTTAAGTCATGGGCGACTTAACCTTTAGGTCGTGGACGACTTATCCCTTAGGTCGTGGACGACTCAGCACATGGACAATCTTTTACTGCCGAATTGTTTCCTAAGAAAATTTCATACCTCTGTTAGGTTGTGAACGACTTAGGGTTTAATGGATTTTTGGACTGTGACTAAATAGCTTGAACAAAAATTTGTAAACTTCAAGATGTCGACAAAACTTGATTGTACTTCCAATTTGAATTGCCAGAATATACTGCTCGAACTTTGTTGCGTTTATCTATAGATTATTCTAACTTTAGTGCTATCAACCTGTTGAACACAACACTTGCAGAAAAATGGGACAAACATACTGCCATCGACTGTCCACGTCAAATGGCAGATTAGTTAATAACAGATAATTAACTCAAACAAATTGTGTGAACGAAGTGCTTTCATCAATTTCAAGTAAAATATTAAAGCAACACTGAAATAGTCAATTGAAACTGACCAGCCTGCACTAATATTATGCTCGAACTTTATATTAACAAGTTCTGAAATTTTGTAATCGATCAATCATCGACTAGTTTAATTCCAGTTATATTTACTTGCTATTTTTATTAGTTCTGCACGACACTTCACACTTTTAGGAAACGTGCACCTTCACATTTGAATATCCAGTTGCTTGTGTAGAATGACTTCTCAGGAAGAAGATACAACGGTTAAGACTGGAGAGGCAACTATTATTTCGGCTCCATTAGTTAATCCTCCCGAAAGAGCCTCTTCTACTTTATCGTACAGAGTTTTTCGCCAATTGTGCGCCCAGTTCAGCATTGCTGAATCAGATGCCATTCTTCCCGAGAGAAGTAACACTGCTGACATAGCACCCCCTGGCTTTGTAACGGTCAATCGACAAATGTACCTGAGTGGGGGTGTTCCTCCTTTCAATGATTTTCTCCAACAACTTCTTCGTCAATTGGCCATCGCCCCATCCCAATTACACCCCAATGGTTATGCCATTTTAATGGGGTTGTGTGTACTATTCAGGAGGACGCTCGATCGATTCCCAAGCTTTGATGAGATTTGCTTCCTATGCTCTTTCACCAGGACCACCCCTCTATTACTGTCGTGAGAAGTGCTCGAAATCGTAAATTGATCATCGGTCTTCCCGAAAGCGCTCATGGGTTTTTGACTCAATTTTACTATGTCCGCTGCCCCCCGGGGTTTTATGCTGTGTGGAGAGAAGGAAGTAGGATCATCTACCTTTTGCTCTTCTATTTTTTGAAGTTCAAATTGCCGAGTGTTAACTTCATCATCATTTTTTTTTATTTCAGCGCTCCCCCCTCCTTGTAAAGATCCCAGTCACAAGCCAACTCTGGAGAGGCTTGTAGCTGTTCCGGTTGAAGAGCGGGATATGAAATTTTTGCTGAACGACGAATTCCTTCACCAATTCGGACTTCTTCACCCTTCTCGGTCCATACACCCCTGCGAGGTTCCAGACTCCCCACCTAAAGCATCAGATGCCCGGGTTTCTACAGACACATCCATACCAAAAGGACCTGCTCCTGAGGCTTCGCTAGTGAAGTGCTCCACTTCTGTTGATGTTGCGGGGCCATCTGTCGAACTTACCCCGGTTACTGAGGAAGAAGAGCCCCAGGGATCTCCTCGACTGTCACAAAAATTTGGCGAAGAGGCCGGAAAAACTAGCCTTGCCAAGCAGAGCAGGGACGATACTTTCGAAGGGCTGAGCGACCTCTTTGCCACCTCGCAAGAGATCTTTAAAGATGATCCTATCACTACCGGGGTTTCTTCTTCATTAGTTGAAGCGACTTCTACCCTGCAACAGACTCCGTCGACTCAAGAGTTGACGCTAACTATTACACCCACAACCACTCCTCAATTAAAGAGTGGTTCGTAGTTTGATGCGCGTAGTTTGCACGTCACACACACTTAGAATTTTTTCGGCACTTTTATGCTTCTGACTTTTTGTACTTTGAAGAATTCTAAGATTTAGCTCTTTTTTATTTCAGATCCTCCGATGGGGCGCAGCGGATCCTACTATGATGATTTCCAGCGCTACGGGAGGCATAGCCAGTATGATTACAGGCGTTACCTCCCCTCTTACAGAGAATCTGATGAAGAAAGAGCCGCTCGAAAGGCTCAAGAAAAGAGGGCTCAAGAGGAGCGTTATGAAAGAAGAGAGAGGGAAGAGCGCCACGATTCTTCGCTGAGAGGTGACGATTCCCATAAAAGAAAATCCTATGATGACAGAGGAAAAAGTCATATGGTTGAAGATTCGAGCAAGCGAGCCCGACATGGTGAGAAGCACACCTCTACAACTCGTGAAAAGGTTACCGCCCCTGCCTCGCTTGATATTCCTTCCGGCTCTCCCGCTCTCGGGAAGACAGATATCCAAACAATAATTAGTGGGCCCAAATTCCAAGTCGGACCGGGTCCAGCCACTTTGCAGAGTCGGTTTCCACAGTGGTGTCTGAAGGGAGTAAGGTTTGATCTTGACTTGGTCCCCATTGACAAGTCTGCTATGTTACGAAACCTCGATGCCGTCAAGCTTGATATTGAGAGGATGTCGAGCTGGCAAAAACTTGTTGACGAGCTCCAAAGGGTTAATCGTGCGAACATAGAGGCCATGCTCACTATGGAAAACGATAAAGCCGAGTGGCAAAAAGTTCTTGAGCAACACGACACTGAGATGAGGAGCATTGCTTCTTATAATGAAGAGCTTGAAGCAAAAGTTGAAGAATTGAAACAAGAGCTTGCTGCTTCCTCTACTTCCTATTCTCAAAAAGAAGAAGTGCTCCTAAAACAAGTGAGAGATGCTCATGCCAGCCAAAGGGATGCCGAAGACAGGCTTGAAGTGCAGAAAAGAATTAGCGAGGGCTATGTCGCTGATATTGAAGAGCTTCGGAAGAAGAACAGCTCCCAAGAGGCGGAGATTCAAATGCTTAAGCTTCAACTTTCTAAAGCTGAAATGGAGCGTGATGAGGCCGTTGCCGGCAAAATTGTAGCTGAAGAATCTCACGAGGCAACGAGGGCCAACATCAGCTCAACATTATTTGATTTCTATCTGCATAGCATCTTGGGGCGCGGTAGCCTCGCCTTTCTAGGCCCCAAGTATGAAATTACACTGGCTGAAGTTTGGGAGGCCGCACTTGACATGCTTGGTGGTAGCGGCGCTGGCTATGCTGAGTCAGCCCTTGAGGAGCACTATCTTGATGATGATGCTCGTGCCGCTCTCGCTAGGGGGAGGGAACAACTTGCAAAATTAAGGGCCGAAACAACGGCAGGAGAATATTCAGGAAAAATCATCTCAACTGCTCCAATTCAACCTTCTCCCTCAGCCGAAATTGACATTATCGGTTCTAGTTCTCATTCCCCGTCTCCTACTAAAGTTACCACTGATATCACAAGCATACAAGGTGGAGATGAAGGCGGCGAGAGTGCCGAGGCACAGGTTTACGAAGTTGACGTCAGGGAACCGACTTCTGTAGGTAACCCTACTGACAATCTTGCCCAAGTAGACTGCTCATCTGTTTCTTACGAACTTGATGAGATTTTTGACTACTTCTTGAATCTCAGCGAGCCATTGTCTCCTCTTTTTTACGGGAAATACTGACACTTTTATCTTTTCCTTTGTAGAGAAAGCACCGAGCACCATTCAAACTTTTCCACCTCCAGTTACTGTTCCTCTGCCTTCCCCAATCGCTCCTACTCCTCATCTGGGATCACAGGAAGAAATAATAGGTGCCCTTCGGGGCTTGGATGACCCAGCTGCTTCACAAGAGCAAAAAGACGAAGGACTTGAGGGAGGTGAGATATCTCTGGAGCAGACTCCTTCTGATGACATAATTTTGTCTAAACTTGTTACTCCAGGAAGTGAATCTTCTTCAAAGAGAAGAAAGAAACACGGAACATCAAAGAGGAGGGGGAAGAGCATTATTTCTACTGAAGAGGAACCAGAAGTTGAACCAGTTGTGCCTCCCTCTCCTTCTTCCCTCATGCCTATAGATCGACCCGAAAAGCTACCCATCCGGCCGGGTAAAGGGTCCAAAGGTGGCAAAAGGAAATGAAGATTCTAGTTTTTAGCTTTCTGTTTTTTTTATTGCTTGTACTGGTCGAGGATTGTGCGGGTACCGGCCCCCGCTTTCTTTATTTCGAAACTTGTGTCTGCAATATAATTGAATAAAATGATCATTTATTGGTACAAACTCTTGTTTGAATTTGAGAATGCATTTATTATTCATTTTTATACAAGTTTATTTATATGATATTACAGTGAGCTTGTGGTATATTGTTTTGAGCGTAATTTCGCTAATGTAGTTATACCATGTTGTCCCTTTACCATAAGCCTGTTGCAACATTTTACATTTTGAGGGGACTTGTACTTTTATTTTCTAGAGAATAATTATTCCATACTTGGAGGAATATTATTTCGTTAAAAAGTACAACTTTCTCCATACAAGTTTTTACGCTTCAACCTTCGAAGATACCACTTTTATCAAGTGAATTCTTCTATGTGGTAAAGCGGGCCTCTGAAGGGTACTTTAATTTCTTTTTTGAGGAAGAGTATTTTCCAGAATAGGTGAATTATTTTTCCTTTGAAAGTTGGAGTGTGCCTTTGATGAGGGCTTCTTCACGTTTCGACACTTGGAAGTTTTATTTCAATCTCGGTGAAACGTGTGCCTCTGAGTAGGGCCTTTGCCTGGAAGTTTGGGGTTTTTTGACTTGGACTCTAAAGAGTAGCATTGGACCCTGAAGAGTAGCATTGGACTCTGAAGAGTAGTTCGAACTCTAAAGAGTGGCATTGGATCTCCGAAGAGAAGCATTTGGACTCTGAAGAGTAGCGTTGGACTCTGAAGAGTGGCATTGGGACTCTGAAGAGTGGCATTGGTTCTTTGAAGAGTAGCGTTGGGCTCTGAAGAGTGGCATTGGGTCTCCGAAGAGAAGCATTTGGACTCTGAAGAGTAGCATTGGACTCTGAAGAGTAGTTTGAACTCTAAAGAGTGGCATTGGGTCTCCGAAGAGAAGCATTTGGACTCTGAAGAGTAGCGTTGGACTCTGAAGAGTAGCGTTGGACTCTGAAGAGTAGTTTGAACTCTAAAGAGTGGCATTGGGTCTCCGAAGAGAAGCATCTGGACTCTGAAGAGTAGCGTTGGACTCTGAAGAGTAGCGTTGGACTCTGAAGAGTAGTTTGAACTCTAAAGAGTGGCATTGGGTCTCCGAAGAGAAGCATCTGGACTCTGAAGAGTAGCGTTGGACTCTATGATTTGTAGGAATCGCTTTGCTTTGTGATGTGTTGGATGAGCAAGCATTATTCCGATAACCTGCAATACTAAATCGAGATTTTTAGTAATATTTGCTTATTGAAATGATACAGGCATTTTAACGGCATCAAAGAATACAAGATTTATAATTGCTCATTACTGATTCACATCACATTTGCAGTGGTTAACAGCACAAGAATTATTCATTCATCATCATTTTACAAAGTTAAGCAACACTATTAAGTAAAATATGGGTGTAAATGAATGTCATCCCATGATTTTACGATTCACGTGTCAGTCAATAACCAGCTTCTCGGATTCTTGCTCCGTAGTTCTGTTGCTTGAACCAGGTCGGTAAGGAGGACACGGTTGCCCCTGAGCGGACAAGGTTGGGTCAATTTTGTCTTTCTTCACATATTGTTGAAGTTTATTCTGTTTTAGCAACTCTTCAATCACACTTTTTAACTGGCGACATTGATCAGTATCGTGACCAGGTTGGTTGTGAAATCGACAGAATTTCCCATTTTGCACTGCCCCTCTTCCCATCTCAGGTGGTTTAGGGTACTTGATAACATCCTTTGTTGCCAAGAAGATTCTTTCTGGTGTATCAGTTAAGGGGGTGAAGTCTGAAGGATTAAAACGTCGAGGTTTCTTTTTGTTTCCCTGCTTCTTTCCTTCATCACTTTCCCTTTTCTGGTTCCCAAATCCTCTCTTGTTAGAGAAGACATCGTTATTCTTAATTTCGGCCACCACTGCTTTTTCTGACATCGAGAGATTTTCTAGGCGTATGAATTCGTCGGCCTTTTTATAAAACTTTTCGAGTGAGTTTGGTTCCTGCATTTTAAGCCACATCCCGAATTCACTTGACTTTTCGATGGCCCGCATTAAGTATGTGAGGATCATTCGGGGCTCTGCATTGTCTACCTCGGCTAAAGCTATATTAAAACGGTTCAAAAAAGACTTGATGGGCTCTCCGGGCGATTGTTCTATACTGGACAATGACATTATATCTTTTGCCTTCGACGCATACAACCTGAATTGTTCTTTAAATTTTCGGGTTAAATCGGAGAATTGGTCTATGGATCGAACCGGTAGCTTGGTGAACCAAAGTAAAGCCACCCCTTCTAAATATACTGGAAAATATCGGCATTTAATCTCATCCGATGCTCGTGCCCCAGTCATATGCCAATCGTATCTGTATAGAAATTGGTTAGGGTCACTTGTCCCTCGATAGGCTGGGATGGTAGGAGGCACAAATTTCCTGGGAAACTCCGCCTTTAAAATCCTTTCGGTAAACGGGGTTTTACTTGGAACGAAACCCCATTCTCTCTCGTCTTCATCCCTTTGCATGCTCTCTTTCATGATTTGTCGAACCATTTCAGAAAGATATCTCTCATCATTTCGAGCTTTAGATCCACCAACTTCAGGAAGTGTCTGCTCAAGGGGGGTGGCAGCCCTCTCTGGAACATTCCTTTCTTCAGCATCATAAACGTTACCAGCAAAGTTCCTTTCATTACCCGTTGGTTGATGGTTCGCCCCAAGCAAATCGTTCAACTTATTCAAAATTAGGGCATTTTGGGCATTCTGAGCCTCCAATTGTGCACTTTGGGCATTTATCTGCTGGTTCAGCCCTAAGATTACAACATCCAACTCCTCTTTTGTAACCCCAATAGGTGGAGTGGTTTGATTAGGTACTGGGGAAGCGGAGGTTTCCTCTTGAACATTTCCAGATCTAACAGATCTACTTTTTCTCCCCGGAGCCATGATTTCAGATAAACTTCCAGTCTTCAGAGAGATTGCTTCAACAAATTTCGGTGGAGCAATGATGATAATTCGCCTGAGTTCAATTCTCAGTGAAAGCACCAAAAATGTTAACGCTAAAATTTGAACGCTAACACCCCGGTGTGTAAAGTGTAGTTGTGAAAGCACCACCCGATGATTCAGGAACAGAGTATAAGCAGAAAACTGCAGAAAAAACAGTAGACAACAGCAGTTTTATAGTGGTTCGGCTTATGATCAAGCCTAAGTCCACTTCAATCCTTTTTATTGCTGACTGAATTACAACTTATTACAATCTCTTTCAATTACAATCCAACTCAATTCAAAAAGACAAGTAGCTAGAGAAGACTTCGTCGTGACAGAGTTCTTTGAATCCATGATTGGATATGTCGAATCTTTGTGCGAAGTTCGGTCTAAAAATCTTGCGTGAGTTTGAAGTGATGGAATTTAGATTGTCTTGAAGAAAGTAGAGCCTTCATGTCACGAAGAGAATGATCCCCCGAAAAAGTCCTTTGAACGTTGGAGGTGGTTGCGTATTTATAGGTGTGATCCTGGGCAGTAACTTTTTCTTTCAAGTCATGAGTCGTGCACGACTCATGTAGAGTCGTAAGTCGCGCTCGACTCAAGGTCCAAGAGTCAGCAGGCAGTGAGGTGAGTGAAGTGGTTCTGAGATTTTCTTCGTTCGTCTGGATATAAGTCCTAACTCGTTCGCGAGTTAAGAGGTTACGGTTCAAAGTGAGGCAGCACTTAAATCTTGGCTCTGCGGTTTTATGTCGTAACGTCTTTAAGTCGTGGACTTTCTTAAGTCGCTTAGGTCTTAATCCTGTTAGGTTGTTAGCTCCTTAACTCGTAAGCTTTCCCTGAGACATGACATATCTTAAGTCGCAGAGGCTTTAAGTCGCGGGTTTCTCTGAGATGTGAGTCGCTTTGTTTTCCTAAGTCGTTTACGACTCATGCTAGGTCGTAAGTCATAGACAGCTTTAGGTCGTTAACTTATTTCCTTCTTGAGTCGTACCATCTCTTAAGCCGTAAACTTCCTTAAGTCGTCTGGACCTTAGCTCGTTAGGTCGTGGAGACCCTAAGTCGTGTACCTCCTTGATCCATTGAGTCGCTGTCTCCCTTGAGTCGTTGAGTCGGCCATTTCTTTAACACGTTAAACTGTTAGGTCGCACCATTCATAAGTCATTCGTTCTTTGTCTTATTAAATCGTCACGCATCTTAAGTCGTGAGGTTTGCTGAGCCGTAGATTTCCCTTGATCTGTTAAGTATCTTATGTCGTAAATCGTCCCAGGCCTTAACTCGTTATCTTAACGGGGTTAACATTAACCAAATTAAAGACAACAAAATCAGGTTCTTAAAGCATATACAAGGCCAAAGCTCAAATTTTCTTCAGATTTCCTCAAGTGTGATCTGATTTTGTCAAGGTGAGTATCAGAACTCACATTTTCTAGCGTAGATTGAGAATTCAAAGTTAGAAATTTCAATTTTATTTTTGTTGCATGTTCATTTATGAATCACTGTCAGTAAATTGCTCATATTTCTTTCGTTTTTAATCGAAATTTGATTTTTCTTTGAAGTTCTGGAAAGCCCGAAAATAATGTGATAACTTTCATTTTAAACACTTTCGCAAATTCTGAGAGTAATGGGTCGGAAAATCCAAGACAAACTTACTACCATGTCACTATAAAACTGTGACTTTCTGTGCTTAATGTCATTGGTAATTTGAGCTTAACTTTCTCATTTGATGTTCGAATTGGACAATTCTTGATGTTCTACAAAGATAAGATTACCTGCTACAACTTTTTTGTTTTGGGTTTTGTTAAATTTTGACGTTTCATGGTCGAAAGTTCATTTAAGTATCGCTGTCCTGGAACTAAAACGACAGCCATAGCGAACTTCGGATCTGGAATTTTTTTTGGCCATATCTTCCACGTTTCCTATCCAATTTCAATAAACTTAGATGTTCTGGAAAGCTTAGACTTTGTGCTAAAATTTTCATGTTTTGAGTTTTTTGAAATTTCGAAGTTAGCTTGGTCAAAACTGTATTTGTTTGTTACTGTCCCGAGAGCAAAACGACAGCAATAGTAATCATTGACCCGAGAATTGTATTTGCTTATTTTTGCTCTCATTCTTGTTCGATTTTGATGTTATTTTTGAGATGTTTTGAGAGCTGTGATACCTATCAATAGGATAGCTATAGTTGGAGAATTTGAAACTCAAATTTAAATAGAATTTGAATTGGTTTTTGGTTAAATTTAAATTGAATTCGTATTGAATTCAAGTTATCGGTCTTGAGTTATCTTTCATGTTTTACAATGTTTTCGAGCACAGTTTTCACTAAACCTTTTTTGAAGTGATTTTTTGAAATAAATGGACATTTTAGTTATTATTATTATATAGTTTTAAAATTATTTTTTTATACAAAATCTATTTACTACCTATAATAAAGGAATTTCAAATATTGGTTTTGTTAGTCTTTTTGGGAAATTGTTTTAAAAGCTTGTTTTCTCTAGTAAACTATTTTAAATATAAAACATACACTTTTACACTATTCGAACGTATGAGAAAGAGAATTAAATGATTTAGTGAAACACGTAGTATGAGACATGTGCATTTACTATTTTGATTAATTCCGGACTTGTACGATCGAAGCTATTTGAGATTATTGATTTTGAGATGTTCTGCCATTTTACGGCGTATTTTGAGTTTTATAATTCCTATTTATTGGACTTATTTAAGATGACCAATATTTGAAAAGTATTATGGTTTGAGATCTCCTATGTAAGAGTATGGTCGATGAGAACCATCACGATGTTTTATTTACTTGCCAATGATATATGGCAAGTCTTGAGTATATGTTTTCATATTTTGAGATTTATGGTTTATGAGGAACCATCATGATGTTTTCACTTGTCGATGAGATGAGACAAGTTAAGATGCCATTTAATATTTGTCGATGAGATGAGACGAGTATGGTATCTCTCTACCACTTGCCAATGAGATGAGGTGAGATATGATTTTTTGAGTTTTATGATGTTCCTAGTGTGGCATCGACTAGCGGCTAGTAAATCGCTAAGTGCGAACAAGTGGTATGGGACACACGTTAACACTTTTCGGATTCCTATCCGTGAGTTTGTGACACTTTAATGATGTTTACCTAACAGAACTGCTTTGAGAGGTGATAGCGGCCTTGTCATGGGGACGAACTGCTTAGGGAGGTGTTAGCGACCTTGTTAGGCCTGACAAAATAGCTTGGAGAGGTGTCAGCGACCTTGTTATGAGGACGAACTGCTTAGGGAGGTGTTAGCGACCTTGTTAGGGCTAACAAAATAGCTTGGAGAGATGTCGGCGACCTTGTCATGAGGACGAACTGCTTTGGGAGGTATTAGCGACCTTGTCTAAGGCTTCAGCCGTCTGAGTTTAGCATGTGCATCATTGCATCGGCATTGCAATCGGGGATTTGGCCAATCCGGGTTTTCTAGATTTTCTGTTTTAAGGGGATTTCACCATTTTAAGATGTTTTATTACATCGATAGCCCAGTGCTATATAAGATGTTTTATGTGTGGTGATTTCATTTACGATGTCTTTAACTCTTATTGAGTTACTTGAGTCATGAGTTTGGATGATTTCATGATTTTATAGGATATTCTGGGTTTTCCCATTTTGGCGAGTTGAGATTGAGATTTATATACATTTATACCAATGAGATGATGTATAATTGAATTTGGAGATTCTTCTATATTTGAATTTTGGATCATCCTATTTGAGAATGTTTTATGTTTGCCATTTTGGCGAGAGTTTGTATTGATGTTTCTCCTTTTGAGGAGATATGGTTCATGGAAACCATGTAGACATTTTGGAATGTCGCTGATGATAAGAGGTGAATGTTTATTTGAGTATTATTGTTAAATTTACCTCTTTTGAGGTCTTTGTATACTTAAGTGACATTAATTCACTTAAGTCATGGGTTGTATTCTTTCTGTTGCCTTTTTTCATTCGAAAAGAATTATCACCTTATGTCTTATGCATCATATTATCGTCTATCCTCATTAACTGATTGTTTTAGGTAGACTGACCCGTGTATTTTGTACTCGGGTCTGACCGAGTTGTTTCAGGTTAGCTATCAGTTACGGGACTTAGCTTTGATGCATCTACTTGGATATCAGCCTAGTACTTTTGTGTAGTTTATATTTCTTTCTGCTTGACTCTGAAATGTATTTGATTAGATGTATATAGTGTGGCCTCTGTACCACTTTTGTGTGTCAATTTGTATCATACTAGGATGTATCTATGTATATGTATTTATATATATGATGATTATTGTTCTGTGATGTGATATGCATTCTATTATTGTATTTTGTTCTGATAGATCCATTAGAAACCTATAGTTTTTTATTAAGAATTTATTGTATATGTCGATTCACTTGAAATAGAAAAAAATATAGAGCATTTATCGACGTATGCAGCAGATGTTTAAGACAAGATTATAGATGGTCGCTCCTAACCAGCCCTATTCTCCACATTAGCAGACAGAATTACCCAGTAATTCTCTTTGTTAATGTGGGTCTCGGGGTGGGGCGTCACAACAATAACTCATGTAATCATACATACGTGTTAAATAAAATATTTTAGACTTAATAAAAAGATAATTTTAGTTATAAAAATATTTTATTAATAAAAACTCTTACTTTACACAAATAACCAATTTACATAAATAACTACATATAATCACACTTTTAACTCCAATAATGTATAAAAATTATTCTCTTACATCGACAAATGCAATAAATCATCGTAACATCATTTTTATAATCAAAACTTATTTTTAAACCAAATTTCACCTTTGTATTTAAAAGATAACATTTAAAAAATCAAATATTTCCTTTAAAAATTATTAAAAGAAATAATTGGAAATAATTAATAAAATCATTACATTTTCACTAAATAAAAATCATTTTTCACTCATCACAAATAAACACAATAAAATTTCCAAAGCTTTATTTTCACATTTTATTTCCAACATTCATTGTTTATTTAAAATAAATAATTTAAATCTCTAATTTATTTTAATTCACGGTATTAAATTATACCTACTGTTATAGTTGAATAATTACAGGTAATCTTCAAAACTAGGGTTGTTACAGCCCTTGCATTGGATATTTCATAATGAAGAGACTACTGCTACTTGATGTATATTGGGATTTCAACCCCCTAACGACCAACAAGCAGTCATTTACTATGAAAATACTAAATATCAATATCTTCAATAACCTACGTAATCAAACTCATATACGTTGGTCATAAGTGACTTTCGGATAAACCAATCCCCGTCTCTTCGCACCAACAATGCAAAAGTGTTTCTCAACCTCACACAGAAACTAAGTCTCATAGACTTATCACATCTCCAACTTCAAACTTGCTATCCTTCGGCCAAGAAGGAGGCTCGATAGATTGGAGTAATCACTTCGCAATATATGAATCAACATCCTCAACACAAAAAATAATCAAGCCTGCATAGATGGCAACATACTAAGTGCACGAATAAATAGTTTCCACATCAAGTCGAGGAACCAAAAACGGCCAAATTTGATAGTCGGTTATTTAACTATCAAAGCAAACAACAATTATTTAGCACCATAGGCAATCACTAGGCCCTTTTAATTTATCTTTTAATAATTAAATCACTTCTCAAATATTCACTTCGAATTATCTTTAAAAAGACATATTCTCAAAACCATTTCAATATTTCACTATTTGGAAAACATTTCCATACACTTATTTAATAATAAGTAATTCACAATTCCCTTTATTTTCCACACTTAGAAAATATTACATATACTTAAATCATGATTAAATATAAATTTTATTCTTTAAGGAAAACATTCTCTTAGACAATATTTATTTGGATCAAAACAAATGTTGTGTAAAATGTCGTTATGACAACCCAAAATCATTAGTATAAGGATTCGATAATTAGATAGATATATAAATCCTATATACTATACAGAACATCTCCTTTCAAAAATCATTTACTATAACAACAACATTGTAGTCCATGCTTTCCTTACTTCTCGAAAACGTCTATTTCAACAATGAATGTTGAAATCTATGTTTCGATGCTCACACCTTTTAAAACATCTTCAAACTATTTAACTCCGTTTGAAAGATCACTTTTCAAAACATTTATTTAATTTAAAGGATTATTCACTGTCCAAAACCATGAATATAATTCTCTAACAAATTCGTTGCTTCTACACATTTAATTGAAAGGATCATCCACTGTCCAAAACCGTGAATATAATCCCTCTAATAAGCTTTCATATTTAACTTATCAAATTAATTTGATTTCACATTTATAAAACAATGTTTAAAAATTCCATTTGTATTTTATAAAAAAATTCATTTATAAAATTCCTTAACTAACAAATTTCATTTATATGTCATTTATATGTCAAAATCCAATTTTAAATTTATTTACTTATAAATCTCTTATTTACAAGTTCATTCTTTTTATAACTCATCAATTCATAAATCTTATTCACTTATAAGATTCAATTATAATTTCATTTCACTCATAAAGATCATCTATAATTCCATTACTTTTATTTATAAAATGTCATTTTTATATATCTTATATATAAACCGTTTATAATAAATCAAAATCTCAATTTTTACTTTTCTATAAATCAGTTTCTTCGTATTTCAAAAATCATATTTAGGTATATTTTACAAAAATCATAATTTTTGTAACATAAAAATTATAACTTTTATTTATTTAAAATAAATTCATTTCCTTAACAATTCAAAAATAAATAAAACAACTGTTATCTAAATCACTTTGAATTCCTTTTTAATTTGAAATCATCATTTTAATATTTTTAAAATTCCAAAATAGGGCCCAACGCTACCACAACACTAAATAAGGTGATTCACATAAACCACGACATCCAAACATCTAATATCATATGATAACAACATATATATCAATATCTATAAATAAAAATCAACGTTGGTGAGGAATCTAGTTTGATCGTTCCACCCTGTCACCTGCAACAAATATACGTATGAGAAAATACGTACAATGTCAGCTTCAAGGCAAATGAGTGCACAAAGGGTCAACCGCTCATACACGGAAACGTATAGGGTCTCATCTGCTTCAATAGGCAGGAATATATCCAAATCAATATATATATATATATATATTATTGTATATCATCCAAACAATCCTCATAAAATAAATTTATTCTCACTTATATAAAAATATAAGTGAGTCGGAAAGAGTGAGTTGTAACCAATTTGATTCCAATAGCCGTTGCAACGTTTTATTTCGAATAAAATTAAACTGACGTTTAATTTTACCCAAAATTTTTACTAGCTCCAATCAACTCCAACAAGCTCTTAAATGTAGTGCTCATCAATATGATCCTAACGCAACTTGCTTCGTCAATTTCCGACCTCCTATGAAGAAGATCTGGCATTTTAAAGTTTATACAAATTTATATAATTAAATTTACAATTTCTTTTTTTTTTAACTTGAATCTAGGCCGTACATTTTGAATTTTGATAAATCCAGCCCGTGAGCTTTCTTCTTCCTCCATGCGAAAAATACCGAGGCTAAAAATCTCATGTAAACAACCCAAAGTCGTGCATCTCTTCTCGATGCCGCTCTAACCTCGTAACCTTGGAGATCGATCTGAGAGTGCCAAATTGAACCCCATCCCCTACGCACCACCGCCTAGAACCTTGATGAGCTCGGCCATCATTTCACGTCGTAAATTGTTCTCGAACACGTGCCTAACGCGAGGCCCTGGTAGTAACCACAACGCTCCAAATCAAATTACAGCCTTTGATCTTGTAGTACTCACTACCCTGTACACTTTTTTAGTTGGAAATTTTTCGAAATTTTTTACGGATTAATAGGAAATAAGGGAGAAAGAATTGAGCGTTTCTGGCCATTAAAAGTGAAGTGGTGGCTAGCCCTAGGGTTTGTGAAAATTGAACTAAATTTGGCCTTATATAGAAAATTTCGTGACACTATTCATTCTAAAATTTTCGAACTCCAATCGAAGTGTGTCACCTGGAGTTCATAATATTTTACCCCTATTCCGAACATAATGGAATATATATCGGGAGCCAATTTGACCATATTTTGAAGATAGGTTTTTGAATCGGCTTATTTTAATTATAATTTACTTAAATAAATTTTTATGCGTTTCAGCTTCGTACGACTAGTCGTAAGTCCGATCGACATGAATTTTGAAATCCTACAATAATATAACATTATAGATCCAATGAAACTAGTTTCATCAAAATCCGAGACCGTGTCAAAAATGGCGATTTTACACGTTAGTTAAATCGATAAATTTCCAATTTCTATAAATTAACTTTTAATTCAATTTCAAACGTTCTCTAACATCATTCTAATTTAAATAAAATTTAAGACAACCTTATAAATCATTTTCATTCACATTAAATTCAAAATCAAATTATTTATGAAATTCCAAATATTAAATTAATAATTTAATTATCTAAATAAATTATTATATGTCAAATAAGTTATTCAACTTATAAAATTTACATTTGATTATTTTAAATCAATTAAATATTTGAATTTTGAATGACTTAAATTCTGGGTCGTTACAACTAATAAGTTCCCACATCAAGTCAACGAACTATATAAAACACATTAGCAACCCGAAACACATTAGCATAGGGATTTGATTAATGATATATATATATATATATATATATCCTGTATACTGTATAAAACATTTCCTTTTGAAAATCATTTATTATTATAACAGCGTTATAGTCCATGTCTTCCATACTTCCCCGAAAACGTCTATTACAATACCAAATGTTGAAATCTATGTTTTCGATACATATCATATTTTAATACATCTTTTAAAACCATTTAAATTCCATTTAGAATTATTTCTTTCAAAATGTTAATTAAAAAATACAAATTACCTTAAAACCATTAACTTCATCGAAAAACATTCTTTCAAAGCTTTCCTTTATATAAAAATCCATAATCAAATTTCAGCATATTTCATTTCCATCTTTTATAAAACTATGTTTATATTTCTCCTTCTTATTTTATAAAACTTCTATTTATGAAATTCCTTTATTTATAAATTTCTATTTATAAATCATTCTTTTATAAATTCTCATTTTCTTTATCAATCCATATATAAAATATTTCTTTATAATCTAATTAATTTATAAAATCCATTTATAAATCCATTTACCAAATAAACTTCAAATATATTTACAAAATATTTATAAATTTCGATTATAAGTCTATTTCATTTTTGTAAAATATCACTTTTATAAACTTTTACATAAACTACCCAAAATCTGTTTTTCAAAGTATTTCACAAAACTATACTTTTATAACATCAAAAATAATAACTTTTATCCGTTTAAAAATAAGTTCATTTCTTTAATAATTTGACAATCGCTAAAAATACATACTTTCAAAATCGCTTTGAAAATAATTTTAATTCAAAATCACTATTTTATAGTATTTCAAAATACTAAAAACATGGCCCAGTGCTACCATAGCACTAAATAAGCAAAACAAATCCATGTCATCAAATATGGAATCAAAAACATCATATATCAAAATGAATGAAAAAAAATCGATAGTGCGAGGAATCATGTTGGATCCCTCTAACCTATCCCCCTGCATCAACTACAACATATAATCAAATTATATAACAATCAATAACTTCGAGATAGGGTTCATATACAAGGGTCGTCCTCTTTTACACGTGAATGTAATAGTCTCATCTGCTCGAATGGGCGAGAATTTATCCAAAACAAGTAATATATATAGTATATCATCCAAACAAGCAACAAACAACATAAATTAAAATTTCCAACTTATATAAATGTATAAGCAGGCCGGAGAGGTGAGTTTACTCACAAAAATTCCAAAGGCGCCTAGCGCTCCTGTTTGGATTAAAATTGAACGGTCGTTCGATTTCATCCAAAATTCCTATTAACTCCAAATCCATCCAATACAACTTTATAGCATATATAGTGCTCGCTGAGATGAACATAATGCAATTTTTCGTGCTTGAAATGGAACCCATATGAGAAAGTTATGAATTTATAAACATTCGATATCATTACAATTATAGTTAACATAATAATTTAATTTAAAACTTTAAACTTCCTCTGCCCTTTCCCTCTCACGCGTGAAACATACCTGGTGATGCTCCTTTCATTTTTTTTTGAAATCAGGAAAGAAGCTCGATCGCGCGCCACCCCAGATGACATCGCCGTGCCATACTCCGCCCTTTCCCTACGCGCTAGCACCATGCGCATGCATCGCACGAGCAAAAATAGTGAATGAAAACCCCACCTGCAGCAGTGAACGGAGCAATTTTGTTGTCGCGTCGGTTGATGGTGGCTCGATTCAACCAGTAGTTTGCTTCTTTGCTCTACATTTCCCTAATTGGAGTCGAAGGCTAATGTGGGCGCTCGAGGCTTCGATCAACCGTGGATATTGATTTCTACGTTTTTTATTGGCTGCAGGAAATATTTATGGTTGCAAATGAAGGCATGGATGTCCTTATGTAGAAAAATTTCATGGCACTATTCATCCATGAAAATTTCAAACTCCAAAGGAAGTGTGCCTCTTGGAATTCTATATGTTATACCTCTATACCAAATACAATGGAATATATATCGGAAGCCAATTTCATCATATTCAAAAGTTAACTTTCCAAATTAAATTATATTAATTAATATTCCTTTAATTAATTTCTATGCATTTCGAACTCGCACGACCAAACATTACATCCAATCGCCACGAAATTCGACAGCATGTTATAATTCACACTTACAGATCTAGTGAAACAAGTTTTGTCAAAATCCGAGACAGTGTTTAAAAAGAGATTTTTTACATGTTAATTAAAACGAGTAATTTCCAAAATCAATTTAAATCACTTTTAATTTTAATTTAAAATTTTGTTATCTCCATCCTAATTCAAATAGTTTTTAAATCATCTTTTGAAATCATTTTCATTCACATTAAATTAAAATTTCAATTATTTGAGCAATTTCAAATATTAAACTGAATAATTTATTTGTTAAATAAATCATTATATTTGCAATCCAAGTTGTTTAAATTATAAAATTAACTTTTAAAATTTAAAATCAATTTAATATTCCAAATTCAAATGACTGATATTCTGGGCTGTTACACCAGAAAATCGTTTGGTAATATCTTTGAAATAGGAGACTAAGAAACCAATCAGCAATTACTTGAAATAAAAGATTAGAAAAGCATCCAACAAGAGGACTAGAAATTCAACTATTAATGGAGATTCCAGTTATTTTATAATATGACTTCTAATATAAATCATGGACTGAAAGTTAATATGATATTTTGAAGAACGAAACCCCAGGCTCGAGTAACAAGTCATAGTTTCTCTGATGCCAATATTTTAGATTAAAATTTTCTCATCTACGTGATTGAAACCTTTTGATCCTTCTCATGAAGGTTGCCTTAACTTTTCCATAATGCAAAACTAAATGTGTTTAACTATTTTTCCTCTAGAAGATTGCCTATGCATTTAATGATCTTCCTCTAGAAGATTGCATTGATCCTTTTTTAGGACAGAGTTTGATATGCTTTTCATTTGATTGATCTTCCTCTAGAAAACTTCCTCTTACTCCTCTTCGGGTAGTGATTTAGGCTTTGATTAATTTCTTTTGTTATCATTTTTAGGTAATGATATAAATTTTAATTAAACCACTTACCACCATCCTAGCTGATGATTTAGGTTTTAGCCGATTCATTTGATAGCCATCTTGAGCAAAACCAAAGTTCAACCCGTCCTCTCTTTAGGACGAGCTTTGGTAAGCTTTATAGGCGAAACCAAAGGCTGGTCCAATGCTTTGGCCAGGCGATCTTAGGTAGGACCAAAGGCTTACTCCATCTTCCCTCTATAAGGTACTTCAAAAAGGGCATATAAGTGGGTCTGAAGGCTGATCGATGCTCTTGCCAGGCTATCTTAGGTGGGACCAATGGCTTACTCTTTCCTCCCTCTTGGAGGCGCTCTAATCAGCCTCGTAGGCGTGACTGAAGGCTTACAATGCTCTGGACGAACCTTATGGGTAGGACTAGAGGCTTATTTTAGCATTCCTCTATGAGCTGATTTTACTAGGCTATCTTAGCGGGATTAAGGGCTTTGTCCATTATTTTATAAATACTTCTTCAGAAACATTCCTTATTATTAAGTATTTGGTTCTTGAAGATACATCGTTTATGTTAACAAGATATCTTGTCAACAACCCATGGTTGTACTGAGGAATGCAGATTATTCTATAGGAAAATACTGTAGGAAGGAAGGAATGTGTCCTTAAATTTTCTTCTGAATAGGCTTTAGTAGACAAAAGCTACCCAGATTGACCTTTCGACTCGGTCGAAAAGGTTGATTTCTATACTTAATGACCTTCTGACCCTGTTGATTTAGTGTGGATTCCTCTTTGAACTCCTAAATAAGTTTTACTCGGTTGATTTCAACCTTGTTGAAAGCCTTGGTTATTGATTAGCTGGGAATTTATCCAAGACTCTGAGACAGTGGTTCCGACTCTGTCGAAAACAAGATGGTTTAGGTGTTAAAATTTGATCTAGGAATCTTGGATAGGGGTTTCGACTCCATCGAAAGTTATAGACTCAATTATCCTTGGTATGGATTGGGAATCTCGGGTTAGGAACGGTTGATATTAGGTTATGAGCTTGTTGAAAGCTAGACCTCTTGATTTGTTTTATTAATCAGTGGTTTTGGTGGACCAAAGCTCAGTTTAGACTGTGTCAAAAGGAGAGAATCAGGGAAAGGTAGTATGAAGTATATAAACTGAAGTTATTTGGACGTAGGACGTTCCGATTGTGTCGACATGAACCTTTCGATGTCGACGTAACCTGAAATACAAGAGAGAACCTGATAATAGCCTAAAAATCAGTAAAGTAACATGAAATATTAGAGAATTCCCTTCGTAGACTAAAAGAAGATATTATAACTTCAAATCCCCAAATCAATTTTGTAATTAGGGTTACAACATTTTTGATAAGAAAATTACAATTTTAGAGTGGAAGGTATCAGATCACTCAAAGTGTGACCCCTTGGGTCTTATTTATAGATGCAGGTCAGCATATTTCTAATTGATTCTTCTGATTGGTCGAAAGGTCACTGCCAAACGACTCAAGTATGCTCTGTCTTTATCGAAAGGAATGACTGCACCTCTCTTCTTTGTGTTGCCTTATAAGTGCTTCCGACTATATTGATTGGTATTGTTAAATGATTTCGACGGTGTTGGTTACGTCTGAGCTTTTGTTTCGAATTTGATGCGGAACCCTCCTAGATCACATTGGCTTCGACCAGTTCGAATGGCTTACCATAGCTTTCGAAGGGGTTTTTCTGAACAATGCTCACTTTCGCGTGGTTTAAATGATGGCAAAACTTTTGATGTCGAAAGATTTGGCGCATATACAAATAGTTGTTCTCATTGTCTTCGAAAAATGCTGCTTTGACTCGGTCAAAAGGTCATCATGCGTATGAAATGACCCAGTTGAAAGGGGGATATTGAGGCGGAAGGGCGCTTTTGACTCCTTTGTCTCCTTCGAAAGGTATGAACTCATTGGATCTTTGTTACAAAGACATACTGACACCTTCGAAAGGTTTGGAAACTTTCAGACTTTGGTGATAACATCCCTTTGACTTCTTTGAAAGGTCCAGCTAGAATTCTCCTCTCTTGGTCTCTTTTGTTCTCTACTTGGAATAGCTTCGATTAAGTCAAAAGGTGGATTTTTGGAGTAACATCTGTGCCCCCTTGCGAAGGGATGCTCTAGACTTTCCAGGTCATCTATGTCAAAACCTCAAAGTTTCCCACCTCTTGGTCTTCCTGTGTGAATCTGGCCGCTTATTTAGATCTGATCTAACTATTGTAGCTCTTGGAGACTTCTCTAATAAGTACGTTGTTTCTCCTTCCCCATTTACCTACAACCAAAATTTTAAGAAAAAGTAAAAGGATTCCAAAATTTCTCAAACTTTCTTCCTGCTTTCAAAAATCAAAGTGAAAACCAAATCTAATCGTAAGTTTGAGATTTTTCTCTACTTTTACAACCTCTTTTTATCTCCGTTTTTATGTTTTTAGTGAATTTCCCCTTTTCTGATCTTTTAACCGGGATTCCAATTTTCAAAATTGTTTGAGTTTTGTTTTTATTAAAAAGCTTGTTTAATTCGATTTAAAAAAACTTGCTTTATTAGAGAGATTTTTTCCGATTCATTTCCATGAATCGATGGGACATGTTCCTCGCTTTGAATTTAATTTCTATGTTTTAAGATTTCTATTATTCTTTAGAAGACAAGAATCTTGCATTCAGGTTTGGGTTAGACAGATGTACCTATTTTCTTTTCCTAGAAGCTTCAAATGTATGAATGAAAAATTGGTGCCACTAAATGACCTTTTTATCCCTTCGAGAGTATTTGGGGAGGAAACATTGGTTTTGCTTCCTTTACCCCTTTCGATGGGGTCGAAGGGTGTTATAGCGCCAATTTATCAACCTCGCCAAAAGGACATGTAGTTAGGTTGAGTGTAGTAACCCCTTCGATAGCGAAATGTTTCGTCTTAGTCGAAACCTTTTGTGTCGATTGCAATCGATTTTCCTTAGTTAAATTTTTGAAAAATAATGCTCCCTTGACCCTTTCGAATCCCTTTGTATCTAATGAGTCGAAACCCTTAAGAGTTATTTTTGTCCAACTTTGTCGAAACATTCCAAGTGCATATGAGTTTAGCTAGAACCTTTCAACTTAATGAGTATACTAGGTTTCGACAACATTCGTATTCCTCTTATGAAACCTAAGTCGAAGGTTTCAACAATGTTGAAGTGTCTTGTTACTTCATTTATGAAATATTTGTAGTGTACATCTTTGTCCAAGTTTTAAGTTAATTTGGACTACTACCTTTTAACAATTTGGCTCTTGTGAAGCTTTCGACAAAATGCCACCTTACATTTTTATCTTTTCTTTCAACAATTTCAAAAGCCTAGTGATTGCATATATTTGTACTTTCGACACTGTTGAAAGGTTGTGGCTAAATGTTAACTTCCTTTTCCTTTAGACTATGTCGAAAGCTCCATGAACACTCCTATTAAGATTTTTGACAATGTCGAGAGGTATTTGTTAAGTGTTATTTTTCCTTTCCTTTTGACTTAATCAAAAGCCCAATATCTTAAACTTTTAACTTTGACATTTTTCAAAAATTTAAAATTTCATATTTAATTTTCGTTTAAGTTATTCATATAGGATTTTAACTAATTCTTGAATGAATTCTACCTTCATAAAAACTTGAAAATTTTAACAGAAACGTCTTCACCTGGCAGAATCATGAGCACTCCGAAGAAGGCCGAAGCTACATCCAAGAATTCTCTTATATCAACCCAAGGCGAAGTTAATGATATCCTTAATGACTTTGGCATTAACGGTGCTGAAGTCGTTCCTCCTCAAGAGACTAATACTATCAACAACCCTCTCGAAGGGTTCTTTGCCCACACTGCCACCCATATATGGCATGGAGGATTCTTGCCTTTTCCAGAGTTCTTATTCACTTTCCTTTCTAATCTTGGGATTGCTCTGATCTAACTATCGCCTAATGTTTATACCTATCTCTTGTCTTTGGGAATGATGGCACTTGAATATGGACTTCCCACCCTTAACGCTGAATTGTTAAACTACTTGACCTGGTGGGTCAAGCATAACTACCTTAACAGTCTATTATACAGAGCAATTCCCTAGAAAAACTGACATCATATGGGGTTAATAAGTTCAGAGAATGGGAAAACTGGGTTTTCTTTGTCAAGTGCTTTTCAGACATCAGTGGGACTTCGCCTCCTCTTATAAGTCTAGATTTTTATTATCTTCCTTATTCAATGTCTTCTTCTGCTTAATCTCTGCTTTTGTGAGATGTCCCTGCTAATGAGCTTAATGATGAAGATAAGAGAATAGTCAAATCTCTGATTACGGCCTCAAGCCAAATTGGGAGCAGATTGATGTTGTTTACTCCTACAAACTTACGAAAGCACTCTCTTCTACTGACGGACCAGAGGATTCTAGGCACTCCCCCATCTATTCAACATACCTCCCAACGGAAATGCTTCCTCTATCTAGGAGAGCCATCAACTTTCTCTCCCTTGTCACCCATTTGTGTTGACCACACTGGTATGTGAAGAATACTGCACTTGCCATGAATTGTCGTGTAACTTTTTCAATTTATTTTGCTAACATACAGTCTACTTGGATTCTTATTAGTTGTTCCTTAATTTACAACACTGATCGGTGGTTACGCTCCTTCTCCTACAACTTCTTGAGCATCATTTATTACCGAGTCTCTCATGAAAACTAAGAAGGCTTTCAAAAGGAAGTTGATGGAATCTTCTGAAATAGAACCTCTCGAGAAAGTTGCTAAAGTTATCAATGTAGAGGAGGAGGAACATTTATCTCTTGACAGAGCTCTAAAGAGCCCAATCATTGAAGCTTCTATAGAAAAACCAAAGAAAACTCAATTGCGATCGACCCTCTTTCTCGCATTTCTATTTTTGATTCTCCAGCTGCACTTGAGCAAATGCGACCGGCTTTCCAGATGACTCCCTCCTTAAAGAAAATTCCTTTGAAGCCATCGTCTTCTTCTCCTCCTTCCATTAAATTTGAAGAGGTAGCCGAATCCGTCTTATATTCTGAATCTTTCGCCTCTGTCCACCTGCCTTCAATTGTTTTTGATTTTGCGGGACATTATTGCTCTTTGATAGAGCAACAATTTTTGGTGATTTTTGCCTTAATTAACTTTGTTATAACTAGTTCTGTCTAAATTTCTAACTTGCATTGTGTTTTCTTCTTTCAGATTTCTAAGAATTGGTTAGTTTTGAATGAGCAAGCATCAATATCTTCCGTTAAATAATCTAAGTCCCAAGAGGAAATCTCGGCCCTTAAGAATCAAGTGTCTACACTTTCTGCGACCAAAGATGAAGCGACTTCTGAATCAGAACAATTAAGGGCTTCTCTGGCTAGATCAGAAACTGATCTCCTATTAGAAAGAAGGGCTCGCCAACTTCTCTTCGATGAAAAATTCACTATGGAGTTAACTTTAAAAGATTCCGATGACGAGAAAGCCCGCATAACAGCGAAGAACATTTCTTTGAAGGAAAAGTTCAAGAAAAACAGGTGTGACGACCGCCCATGACTCCCGTACTAAAACAAGGGAATGATGCGCTGAAAGGCGTGCCAGGCAGCCATGGACGATCATCAGGGTAAGATAAAACAGCAAACTCTATCGTATTACTCACAGCGCATGGATAAAATACAATAGAGAAATATAAATATAGTGAAGCTCCATAGAACAGAATATCATCATATAAGCATCATAGAAGTTTGATACAAACATCTAAACAATCCATACATCAAGCCTCACTACATAACACTCAAAACATATACAAGCAGCGGAGCATCCAGTACATATAGTAATAAAACAATATGCAAAAGCCTCCAGCTCGTCTTCGTCATCAACAGCGTTGGTAGCCAAGAACAGCACCTGTCACCTGTTACCTAGTCTGCCCATCCCAACATGGATGAACAGCCCAAGGTAATAAGAGTTGAACATAAAACCTTGAGTCAGACAACAGTCTTAGTGAGCAGTAAATCAACTATCAAACATACCAAAAGAGCATAAAGGGTAAAAGGAATAGGAACTCAACCATCCCACTCCACCTCATTCGACAGTGATAGCTCCCAGACCCACTAAGCATAAACAAGCATAGCAAAGCAGACAATTTAAGTAAAGCAATTATCACTCGAGTCAAGGTCGATGTTTTCCAAGTACAAACCCCCAAGGCCTAAACCAAGATCAGATAAGCACCCACAAAACATCGCTCTTGAGATCGAGTGACGATTCAACAAGGCATCCAAACATCCATGACTCTGGCTATCACTGTTATCATTGCCTCGATTTCACCGTTAATTGAATGACCGTCACATTATCTCATCCATCCGCCAAGGGCTAATGGTAACCCCGGTTCTAGACAAAACTCTACACGTCGTCGCAGCCCGTGCCTAGGACTATCGAATCTGCCCAGAGTACTAGCACGTCGTCGCAGCCCGTCCCAACGTACTCTTGCTTTGAGCATGCTAGAACCTTCAACAACGATGAAATCTCAGCCTCCTAGTCATCCTCCTCGACGACTATTCTCATACTAGCTCAAGCGCCTCTCGAGCCATCCATTACCAACAAACTCGAACCACATTATCGAGTTATCAACATGCTTGGGATGATCCCGTCTGGACTAAACCAAGCTCTCACATCAGGCTTTGCTCCATCGCATCATAGCAAAGTCCCATCTTAACATCATGCTTTGCTTCATCACATCATAGCAAAGTCCATCATCATCAAATCTATCCATATGAGCCTCACCATCCGCTTCATATGCCACAAGCAGCTTTCACTATTCAAGAGCCTTTCCACTTAGCTTTTGAATCATCTTCTACCAACTTGTCCAAATCAACTATTAGCTAATTTGCAACAATCTATTAATCAAATCAATCATTAATCCAAGCAATCAAACATTCAAACAAGATCTAATAAGCAATTATACAAGAATGGCAATTTCGTAAATAAAGTGTCCAAATCCAACAAGCATGGGTTATGGAGATTATCACTACAACTTGATGGATGAACTTGCATAAGTAATCATGTAGTAAAATGGATATCAAAACTTCATATATGATGGATCTACATGCAGACTTAAGGAAAATGCAAGAAATCTCTATCTTTAACACATAAACGAGCCACCGATCCAATATACTCCTTTGGGTCCGTGTGAGAGATAACTACCACTCACCGAATCACTTAAACACCTTAAAAGATATCAACTTCAGATCTGGACAGCAAAGAACTAAGCTTGATCCGGCAAAATCTCGCTTCAATCGATGAAATCTCTCTTTGAAGAATGAAGATCTTCAACTTTGGCTCTTGAATCTTTGATCTTGATCTTCGATCTTGGATGGATGTTAGCACTAGATTAGAGTGGAGAAAAGAAGTGAAGAAATGTTGTAGTCGAGCTCTCAAAATGGCAGCACTTCGTCGCTTCAAAATCCGGTGCCAAAAAGTGAGCCAAACCCCCTCTATTTATAGGCTGAATTCTTAAGTCGCCGCCCCCCCATAAGTCGCTCACGACCTAACCCATGAGTCGCCCCCGACCTAAGGCTCACGACTTAACAGGTCCTACGACCTAACACACACATGCTAATGCGCGACCTAACACAACAACACTCACGCGACCTAACGACCTAGCAACATAGCCGCCTCAACGACCTAGTCCCTTGCCGACTTAACGTTCTAACAGGCATACTGACCTAACTCAACCCCGAGTCAACGACTTGCCACACACACGACCTCCTTATGGCCTACCTAACACTAAGTCTCTCACGCCTAAGTCGCTAACTATCTTAGGTCGCTTCCTGTTTTTAAGTCGCTACTACTAGGTCTCCTTAGGTCGTTAACTCTACTAACTCGGTAACCCTTAAGTCGCTAACTACTATGGGTCGCCTCCTGCGAAGTCGTTCCAAACGACTCACGACCTAAACCCTCAAGCCTCTAACTATCTTAGGTCGTCTATTCCCCCTAAGTCGCTTAAATCTATAGGTCGGTCAAATCTTAACCCGTTAACTCGCTAGCTCCACTAACCCGCTCACTGTACTTAACTCGCCTGACCTTCTTAAGTCGTTATTCCTATAGGTCGCTCCACTCGACCTAGCATTCACACGACCTAAGCTACCCACGGTTTAAGCACCACACGAGTTAACCTACACATGATTTAAGCTCCTTCACGACTTAAACAACAACACGGACCAAATTCTACTCGAGCCAACATCCACACGACTTAAGCACTAAGTTGTTGACTCCCATAAGTCATTCCACTATTCAAACTACAACATGACTTAACAACAATACTAACGACTTGATGGCATCTATTTTATGATTTATCGACACGTAGAATACGGGTCATTACATTCTCTCCCCCTTAGGAATTCCCCCCCCCCCCGAAATTCCAAACAAACAAGAGCAACCAAAGTTATTCCGCATGCCTACCATCCATAGCAATCAACAAACCATGCATCCAATTACTAGCCTAGCATGCAGAATTCTAAGACTAGAACAAGTTACAAATTCGTGAGATGTCACGACACCTTAGGGCCATACCTCGAAGAGTTCAGGATGAGCTACCTTCATCCTCTCTTCCTCCTCCCATGTACAGTCGTTAACATCATCACTCCATTGTATCTTGAGCAACGTAATCGTCTTCCTCCTAAGCGGTTTCGTGTTGGTTTCAACAACACGAAGTGGCTTACGAGGTCTCGTAACAACTGGAACAACCTCTAAATCTTCACAGCTATCAGCAGAAACCACCGTATTCAAGTCGTGCATATACTTCCGTAGATAAGATACATGAAAAACATTGTGCACACCCGCCATCTTTTCTGGTAACTCCAATTTATATGCGAGCTTTCCAATTCGCTCGATGATCGGGAATGGTCCAACAAATCTCGGAGTCAACTTTCCTTTCTTCCCGAATCGAATAACATTCTTTAATGGAGAAATCTTCACGAAAACCATATCACCTACGTTGAATTCTAAATCCTTACGACGCTTATCGGCATAACTTTTTTGACGGTCTTGGGCTGCCTTCATTCGCCGCCGAATGATCTCTATACAATCAGAAGTCTGTCGAATCATTTCTGGCCCAACTATCAGCTTTTCTCTAGTTTCTAACCAACATGTCGGAGAGTTACACGGTCTTCCATACAATGCTTCATATGGTTCCATACGAATACTTGACTGGTAACTGTTATTATATGCAAATTCCACCAAATGAAGATGATCTTCCCATGATCCTCCGAAATCCAAAACACATGCTCTCAGGAGATCTTCCAAAACTCGGTTGACTCTCTCGGTCTAACCATCTGTTTGGGGGTAATAAGTTGTACTCAAACACAACTCGGTTCCCAAACTTGGAAGCTCTTCCAAAATCCACTAGTGAACAATGGGTCTCGATCGCTCACTATACTCTTCGGAATACCATGGAATCGAACTATCCACTTAACATACAACTCAGCCAACTTCGATGCAGTCCTAGTTGATCGAACAGGAATGAATCTTGCACTCTTAGTCAAACGATCTACAATGACCCAAATCCCTTCATTCCCTTCCCTGGTTCTAGGTAGACCATCGATAAAATCCATCGATATCTGCTCCCACTTCCATGTAGGAACCTCTAATGGCTGAAGCAATCCACTGGGCTTCTTCTGCTCGGCTTTTACCAACTGGCAGTTCATACATTTGGAAATAAAATTTCCAACATCCTTCTTCATACCTTCCCAGTAATAGGCTCTCTTCATATCCCGATACATCTTATTTCCACCTGGATGAATTGTCAACTTCGAGTGATGACATTCCCTAAGAACTTCATCTCTCAATCCATCTATATCGGGAACAACTAGTCGTCCTTGCTTCCGAAGCCAACCCTCTTGATCGACCTCGAATCCTTTATCCTTTTCTAAGTTCAATCCAGATTCCAAATCACGGATAATCTTGACAAGCTTATCGTCTCGCTATTGGCTCTCGCCAACTCTTTCCACTAGAGTAGGTCTTACCGATAAATTTGCCAACATCTCAGGTTCCAATTCACATCTGGGCCTGAAGTCAAATCCAGCCAAATACTCAAGGCTCTTCCATTCTGAAAACATGGCTCCCAATCCTGCATGTCTTCAACTTAACGCATCTGCCACTGCGTTACCTTTTCCTGGAGTATAAGCTATACCAAAATCATATGATGCTAAAAACTCTAGCCATCGTTGCTGCCGAAGATTCAAATCCTTTTGGGAGAAAAGATACTTCAATGACTTATGATCCGTAAACAACTCGAATCGAACTCCCAATAGATAGTGTCTCCACGTTTTCAGAGCAAAAACAATCGCCGCTAACTCCAAATCATGAGTCGGGTAATTGCTTTCATGCGGCTTCAGTTGTCGACTTGCATACACAACAACTTTATCCTTCTGCATCAGCACTGCTCCAAGTCCAGTACCACATGCATCGGTGTAAACAACCATCTCATCATTTCCACTTGGAATAACCAAAACAGGAGCACTCGTCAGTCGCTCTTTCCGGACTCCGAAGGATTGCTCACACTTAGCATCCCATCTGAACACTTGATTCTTCTTCGTCAATCCTGTTAATGGCGCAGCTATCTTGGAAAAGTCTTTGACAAACCGACGATAATATCCTGCTAATCCAAGAAAACTTCTCACATCAGATGCATTCTTAGGTCTAACCCAATCCTGGATTGCTGCCACCTTAGCGGGATCAACCGCTATCCCATTTCCAGAGATAATATGGCCTAAGAACCTCACTTCACTCTTCCAGAAGTGACACTTTGAAAACTTAGCCTTTAGCTGATGTTTCCGCAAGATTTCCAGAACAATACGCAAGTGCGTTCTGTGCTCTTCTTCAGTTCTGGAATAAATCAGAATGTCATCCATGAACACAAGTACGAACTTGTTCAACTGATCTATGAACACTATATTCATAAGATTCACAAAATATGCTGGTGCATTGGTCAGTCCAAACGGCTTTACCAGCCACTCATAAAAACCAGATGGTGTCCTGAAAGCAGTTTTCGGCACACTATCCTTAGCCACTCTTAACTGGTGAAATCCCGTTGCCAAATCCATCTGGGAAAACACCCTATCTTCGTGAAGCTGATCAAACAAGTCATCTATTCTCGGCAATGGATACTTGTTCTTCTTAGTCACTTTATTCAGCTCACGATAATCCACACACAACCTCAACGATCCATCCGCTTTGGTTGCAAACACAACTGGTGCACCCCATTCGGACACACTACGCCGAATGAATCCTTTCTGCAAAAGGTCATCAACTTGCACCTTCAACTCTTGCTGTTCCCTAGGCGCCATTCGCCTAAGAGGCATCACAACAGGTCTAGCTCCCTCAACTAGATCGATACGAAACTCGATCTCCCTAT
The DNA here is from genome assembly GCA_030765085.1 of Allium cepa. Lineage (NCBI taxonomy): Eukaryota > Viridiplantae > Streptophyta > Magnoliopsida > Asparagales > Amaryllidaceae > Allium > Allium cepa. The sequence goes on along the minus strand of CM060942.1, from coordinate 373,945,999 downwards.
GCGGCGGTAATCCTTTGACCTCGTCAAAGGCATCCTCAAATCCATTCACAACAGGCACCGATGACAGTCCATCCCGTGGAACAACCAGCGAATAAATGAAGCTCATGAAGACGCCTTCCTCATGCTTACATCGTATCACAACCTTTCACCCCTCCACATTCTCGACTGTCACCTCAAGCCTCTCACAATCAACCTTTGCCGCATACTTCCTAAGCCAGTCCATACCCAAAATAATTTCAAACCCCGCAAAGTTCAGAACAAAACAATCACAAACAAAAGAGCAATCATGACTCGATACAACTAGACCACGGCATAGCATACACAAACAAGACGAACCCCCAACTGGATTAGTCACAGCCAATGGCCTATCAACAATATCTGGTTCCAAACCCAACCGGTCTACAAGATCGTTACAAACAAACGAATGCGACGCCCCAATATCAAATAATACTCTAACTGGAACACCACACATGGAAAGAGTACCTTGAACTACCACACTCTTCCCCTTCTCTTCCGCAGTAGGAGCTTTCAAAGATGACGGCACAGCCCCCAAAGCATAAGCTTGCACAATCTGATTGTCCTTCCTTGATTCTGAACAATCCTTCCTAAAATGCCCCGGTTTGTCACAGTTGTGGCACTTCGCCGGCACTTTCGGTTTCTTGCAATCCCTGGAGAGATAACCCTTCTGCTGACAGTTATAGGAGGTCACATCACCCTTTGGCTTCTTCTGGCCATCCTTACCCTTCTACTGTTGCTGCTTCCTCTTCTCGTTCCCACCCTGCCGTGGTTTGGACTCTTCCTTGGTCACAGCAACAACAGACCCTTCCTTAGGAAACAAACTCTCATGCCTGAGAGCTTTCTCCACAAGCTTCTCAAACGGATCGTCCAGATGATCCACCAACTGCATCCCAAGATAACTATCCAAGCCTGTCACAAACTTCTCGTTCTTCGGATACGAAGACTCAATATACAATCTGGCATACTTGGACAAAGCTTCAAACTCAGAAACATACTCAAGAACTGATCTTCCACCTTGCTTGAGCTCCACAAACTTCTTAAACAAAACAGATTTCTGAGCCGTAGAGACGAACTTAGCTTCAAATCTGACTTGGAATTGCTCCCAAGTAATCTCTTCCTCTGGAGTATCAATGGTGATAGAGTTCCACCAATCAAAAGCTCTCCCTTGAAGCTGTCTCGATGCAAGCTTCCTCTTAGTTGCATCCTCGATTCCCAAGTCACCAAAAATCCTTCTACAAGCATCAATCCACCTCTGGACTTCAATAGTCGATTCCGTTCTCAAGAAAACCTTTCCTCCAAGAGCAGTATAGTCCTTGCAAAGCTTAGCAAAATCCATTGGTTTTGGAGCTTAAACTTGAACTCCAACATCTACTGATGGTCCTGAAGCTGGTATCCTTCTCATGATCGAAGTCATCATAGCCTCGAACATAGAAGCATAATCAGCACCCCCCTTAGCAGCACAGCCTTCCCTAGCAGCTGATCTCCCTCTTCGACTCATCCTTAATATCTACAAAAAGGAATGACTTAGAACATCTTGAGAAACAACTGCATAAGGAGTTCAAATCCTTCAAAACTACTATATTATATATAGTAATCATCCATCAAAATACAATTACGTCTCTCATACGTAGTTACGTCAGCGAGCGTTGGCTAAAATCGATTAACCTGGCTCTGATACCAATTGTGACGACCGCCCATGACTCCCGCATTAAAACAAGGGAATGGTGCGCTGAAAGGCGTGCCAGGCAGCCATGGACGATCATCAGGGTAAGATAAAACAGCAGACTCTATCGTATTACTCACAGCGCATGGATAAAATACAATAGAGAAATATAAATATAGTGAAGCTCCATAGAACAGAATATCATCATATAAGCATCATAGAAGTTTGATACAAACATCTAAACAATCCATACATCAAGCCTCACTACATAACACTCAAAACATATACAAGCAGCGGAACATCCAGTACATATAGTAAGAAAACAATATGCAAAAGCCTCCAGCTCGTCTTCGTCATCAACAGCGTTGGTAGCCAAGAACAGCACCTGTCACCTGTCACCTGTTACATAGTCTGCCCATCCCAACATGGATGAACAGCCCAACGTAATAAGAGTTGAACATAAAACCTTGAGTCAGACAACAGTCTTAGTGAGCAGTAAATCAACTATCAAACATACCAAAAGAGCATAAAGGGTAAAAGGAATAGGAACTCAACCATCCCACTCCACCTCATTCGACAGTGATAGCTCCCAGACCCACTAAGCATAAACAAGCATAGCAAAGCAGACAATTTAAGTAAAGCAATTATCACTCGAGTCAAGATCGATGTTTTCCAAGTACAAACCCCCAAGGCCTAAACCAAGATCAGATAAGCACCCACAAAACATCGCTCTTGAGATCGAGTGACGATTCAACAAGGCATCCAAACATCCATGACTCTGGCTATCACTGTTATCATTGCCTCGATTTCACCGTTAATTGAATGACCGTCACATTATCTCATCCATCCCCCAAGGGCTAATGGTAACCCCGGTTCTAGACATAACTCCGCACGTCGTCGCAGCCCGTGCCTAGGACTATCGAATCTGCCCAGAGTACTAGCATGTCGTCGCAGCCCGTGCCTGGAACGTCATCGTAGCCCGTCCCAACGTACTCTTGCTTTGAGCATGCTAGAACCTTCAACGACGATGAAATCTCAGCCTCCTAGTCATCCTCCTCGATGACTATTCTCATACTAGCTCAAGCGCCTCTCGAGCCATCCATTATCAACAAACTCGAACCACATCATCGAGTTACCAACATGCTTGGGATGATCCCGTCTGGACTAAACCAAGCTCTCACATCAGGCTTTGCTCCATCGCATCGTAGCAAAGTCCCATCTTAACATCATGCTTTGCATCATCACATCATAGCAAAGTCCATCATCATCAAATCTATCCATATGAGCCTCACCATCCGCTTCATATGCCACAAGAAGCTTTCACTATTCAAGAGCCTTTCCACTTAGCTTTTGAATCATCTTCTACCAACTTGTCCAAATCAACTATTAGCTAATTTGCAACAATCTATCAATCAAATCAATCATTAATCCAAGCAATCAAACATTCAAACAAGATCTAATAAGAAATTATACAAGAATGGCAATTTCGTAAATAAAGTGTCCAAATCCAACAAGCATGGGTTATGGAGATTATCACTACAACTTGATGGATGAACTTGCATAAGTAATCATGTAGTAAAATGGATATCAAACTTCATAGATGATGGATCTACATGCAGACTTAAGGAAAATGCAAGAAATCTCTATCTTTAACACATAAACGAGCCACCGATCCAATATACTCCTTTGGGTCCATGTAAGAGATAACTACCACTCACCGAATCACCTAAACACCTTAAAAGATATCAACTTCAGATCTGGACAGCAAAGAACTAAGCTTGATCCGGCAAAATCTCGCTTCAATCGATGAAATCTCTCTTTGAAGAATGAAGATCTTCAACTTTGGCTCTTGAATCTTTGATCTTGATCTTCGATCTTGGATGGATGTTAGCACTAGATTAGAGTGGAGAAAAGAAGTGAAGAAATGTTGTAGTCGAGCTCTCAAAATGGCAGCACTTCGTCGCTTCAAAATCCGGTGCCAAAAAGTGAGCCAAACCCCCTCTATTTATAGGCTGAATTCTTAAGTCGCCGCCCCCCATAAGTCGCTCACGACCTAACCCATGAGTCTCCCCCGACCTAAGACTCACGACTTAACAGGTCCTACGACCTAACACACACAAGCTAATGCGCGACCTAACACCACAACACTCACGCGACCTAACGACTTAGCAACATAGCCGCCTCAACGACCTAGTCCCTTGCCGACTTAACGTTCTAACAGGCATACTGACCTAACTCAACCCCGAGTCAACGACTTGCCACACACACGACCTCCTTATGGCCGACCTAACACTAAGTCGCTCACGCCTAAGTCGCTAACTATCATAGGTCGCTTCCTGTTTTTAAGTCGCTACTACTAGGTCTCCTTAGGTCGTTAACTCTACTAACTCGGTAACCCTTAAGTCGCTAACTACTATGGGTCGCCTCCTGTTAAGTCGTTCCAAACGACTCACGACCTAAACCCTTAAGCCTCTAACTATCTTAGGTCGTCTATTCCCCCTAAGTCGCTCAAATCTATAGGTCGGTCAAATCTTAACCCGTTAACTCGCTAGCTCCACTAACCCGCTCACTGTACTTAACTCGCCTGACCTTCTTAAGTCGTTATTCCTATAGGTCGCTCCACTCGACCTAGCATTCACAAGACCTAAGCTACCCACGGCTTAAGCACCACACGAGTTAACCTACACATGATTTAAGCTCCTTCACGACTTAAACAAAAACACGGACCAAATTCTACTCGAGCCAACATCCACACGACTTAAGCACTAAGTTGTTGACTCCCATAAGTCGTTCCACTATTCAAACTACAACACGACTTAACAACAATACTAACGACTCGATGGCATCTATTTTACGATTTATCGACACGTAAAATACGGGTCGTTACAACAAGGCCTTGCTGAAACTTGCTGTCGATACCATGTTTGATGCTAAGCGGCGAGTATCTCAATTTATCAGTACTACTATCGAGAAATAATGTTGAATTCCTATGAAGAAGCCCTTATTCTTGCTTACACTGATAATTTTAATAAGTTCCCTAACTTGAGTTACCCCTCACTTGAATTTGCACTGGTTGATAGAGTAATGGGAAAGATCAATTAAATATAGCACAGGATTGAGCCTGCATAACAGGTGGAAACTGATGCTTCGAAGATTCTTTCCTTCAACGTCCCCTCTTTTGAAATTTAATCTGATTCTGAAGATGAAGGCGACAAAGATGATGCTATCGAGGAAGAAGACGACGATAATGATGGCGATGAATACCACAACGATGATAATTATGATAACAATGATGACAACGTTGATGGTGGTCAGGGCTCAGGTGGATTTGGCGGAGATCACAACGAAGCCTCTAATAAGGATGTGGATGATAACACCAATGCTTCAAATGAAAAGCTAACTCCTCCTACAACTACCCTGCCTGAATCAGTTGGGCCTTCTGCTCCTCACAAGGAGGAGCCTGCTCTTGTTAATGTTGAAGAGCCTAAAGAGAAAGAGTACCCTGACCTCTGTCCCGATATCACAGATATAGGATTCTCTGTTTAAATACCTTTCACTTTGAAGGTTATAGTAGTGCAGATTACCCATTTTAGATAAGGAGGAAGTCTACCCTCCTTTATAAAACAAAACTTGAGGGAAAATAAGCCGAAATATGTAGGTTATAAGGGGAGTTAGGTAGGCAAAATTGGGAGCGTAATTCTGATAAGTGCTACGGACTCGATAGAAGCGCCTCAATGCTGGCGTCTTTTAAACATCAGAAGGCTACCCCCTTATTAAAGAGAGCAAGCCTTCGATAAGTTTCTCTCTTAAAAAACCGAGAGTTAGTCACTCTATTTTCGATGTTGATTGAAGAAAGGGACATTCTAATCAACTTTTTATATAAGGTTTATTGTAGACAGTCAATAATTGATTTTTTATACTTAGGTGAACTTAATGGGGATCCACATAGACGTTTTCAAAAAGAATACTTAGATGAATTTGGTTCTGACACGCACCTTGGAGATTGTTGGAACTTACCATGGGTCGGATCGATTCCCCAGGATCTCCCCTTGAAAAACTCAAGTATTATAGGAACAAATTTGTATCTGAGTAGTTTTCTATGTCTGTTTTATATGAACCAGATGAGTAGTTGTAAACATGTAACATTGTATTGATTTATAAATATTTGTCTTGGTTTTACTTTTTATACTTAGCTTTGTTTTATTATATTATCACAGAGTGAATGTCCACTGGGTCAGATTGTTTCTAGAGACCACTTAAGCCAATATGTTAAACTAAGGAGGTTTTACCTTGAAAATTAATCACTTTTAAAGTCTTTAAAATTGGAATAATATTATTTTCTTAGAGATTTACAAAATCTCTATTTGGAATAACGTCACCTTCGCTTTGACTTCCTTAGAGATGAAAAAGAGACATTCCTTAAAGAGATCAGAACATTCCATACAAAATTGACTTGCGGTCGCGATAGTCCACCAATTGGGAAGTGGGACTATAGCAAATGTCCCCTGGTGTTAATCCCGAAGGGCCTAAATATTCCTTTTGTTTCTACACTTAATATTTTTGCCAATTCATTAGACAGAGTTAAAAATGTAATTTCTAAACTTTAAAGGTAAACTAATACTTTACTGTATCTTTTAACTTCGTTGTTGTTAGATTTGTAATATACTATTATAACAATAAAGAGACTTTTCATCTTGTTTTTAACTTTATTTTATTTCTTTTTTACTTAAATAGGAGCTTCAACTATCTACAGTTCCTCTCTACCTTTATTTATCATCACACATTGCTAATCTTAGAGAGAAACTTTCAAAATCAAGTGGAATGAGTGAACTTAGTGATGATATCTTATTAGAGTGCTTTGGTGGTAACATCGACGCTTGGAAATGGCACAAAGGATATTTTATTCAGAAAACTATTGCTAGTAATCAGAAGGACCAAATTGCTTATCTTGAGACTAAAATCAAAAACAAAGATGAAATGATTCTATGGTTGAAGCGACAGATAAATTCTAACCCTTCAATCAATTTCGACCACAAGAGGTCGGAGCTTATTCAACAAATCGGTGATTTGGAGTTGAAATTGAAGGACAATCAGGCAAAGTGTGAATCGTTGGAATTTATTATGAGAGACAACATACTAAGCATTGCTTTAACGACTCATCACACTATTCCCTCGATTTCCAGTCCTATGAGGTCAAATACTCTTGCCGTTCAAAAATTTCCCTCGATAATTAACCCTCCTCCAGGCTTAGTGAGAAAGCCATTGGTAACTAGTGCAAAAGAGTTAAGTTTGAAATAGCTAAGTATTTTGATGAGCAACAAAGAGTGAAATATTTTCAGAATATAAATGAGTATGCCGCTAAAGTTTAGAAGCTTGAACGTGATAAATATTTCCTTCATAAGCGTATTGTAGAGTTAGAAAGGGATAACAAGAATCGTAGGGGTGCAAACAGAGCTTTCACCCGCTGATGCAATCGAGACACAGACAAGGTCAGGAAGAAGGGAAAGAAGTTGAAATAAGTTCTTTGGGCCGCAATTCATCAAATAATTGATCCTTCTATTACTGATAATCTTAACACAGCCACCCAAGACTTATGGGATATCTATATCTTTGGAATGTATAAACTCATCTTGTATATATGTAAATAACTTCATAGTTTTGTAAATAGTTTCATGACTTATGTAAATCATATAAATTTTGTAAATATCGCCTGATTTGTAAACCTTTCCTGTAATGTCACTTCTGAAATGCTTTCGATGGTTCATTCACTATTTTTGTTCCCGCCGAATCTTTCATTTCTCTATGCTGGTTTCCCTGAAAGGTATGAAGCAAACAATTTTCTAATTGTTAGCTTGAAATTGACATACCAGTCTATGCATATCATTTTCTTAGATTAACAAATCATCTTGTTATTTGCGTGAAAAGTAGTTTATATTAAATGTCTAAATCCCATCTTCAACTTTGATGAGAAATAATTGAGAATTCAACTCCAACCGTTTGGTAGGAATGTCCAAGTCATGTTTATTGGAAATCTTACCCTCAAATAGGGTTATAAATGTTGGAATGCAACCTTCAAGTAATATTTAACAAGGAATTAAATCCAGAAATCAATATCTGAATACCTATAGTAGAAACCTATTGACTCATTCTTGGGTATTAATGAGATTTGAATGTATAGAAATCCGAGACCCAGATTTGGGCATTAGCGGAAACATATTGTTAACGCTTAAATTTGAACGCTAACACCCCGGTGTGTGAAGTGTATTTGTGAAAGAACCACCCGATAGATCGGGAAAGAATTATAAGTAAGGAGATTGCAGAAAAGCAGTAAAAACACAAGTTTTATAGTGGTTCGGCCCAAAATCAGGCCTACGTCCACTTAGATTCTCTTTATTGCTGATATGAGTACAATTTATATCACTTTCTTCAATTACAATTAACTTCAGACAAATAGTTCAAACTCCCATGAAGAATAATCTTTCGAATTCATCTTGAATGATTGTGATTCTTCTTTGAAGTGTGTAATAGCGTCCTTGGAGTTTGGAGTGCTTAGAGTGCTGCTTGAGTTGAGAAAATGGCAGAGTAACGGTGCTTCGAGAATTAGCCCAAAAGGGTCCTTTGCTAGTTGGAGCTAGGGGCGTATTTATAGGCTTTGCTCGGAGTTAGGTCGTAGGTCGCGACCGACCTAAGCAAGGTCGTAGGTCGTAGGCGCCCTAAGAAGCACTGGCTCCTCCCCCTTCTTTCATAAGAATGCACGAGCTCGTTTCGACAAGTCCTAGGTCGTAAGCGACCTTATTGGTGGCAGTATAGAAAAGGCGGCCTTCTGATACACTGTCCCTAGGTCGGGAACGACCTACCTTAGGTTGTGGGCGACCTATCTTAGGTCGATCCATTCTGTTAGGTCGCGGCCTCTTTAGGCTGATATGATCTTTAGGTCGCTCTGGCTTTTTGATCGCTGAGTAATGAAGGCGCTAGGTCGCTGAAGACTTTAGGTTGCTGAATCCCCTTAGGTCGTTGGTTGGTTAGAGTGAGTCTTCCTTTAGGTTGCAACTACCTGTAGGTCGCTAACCTCCGCTACTTTAGGTCGCTTGCTTCGTTAAACCGCTAAGTTGCTCTATCCTCTAGGTCGTTAAACTTTTAGGTCGCTAGGTTGCGTTGTCCTTTAGGTCGTGCCGTCTTTTAGGTCGCAGCTTTTTGATCTATAGGTCGTTTGCAGAAGGGAGTTAACATTTGCCCCTCGAAGTATACGACTAAACCATAGGTCGTGTGCTTCGACTTTCTTAACTCGTGCTCTGAAGGATTGCTAGGTCGCATCCGACCTAAGGAAGAGGTTAGGTCCGTGGCACCGGTTCGTGTTTTGTTACTCTGGAATATAAATAACCTAGGTCGCTCCTTCTTCTCACTATCTGCTTTAGCCTCCATTCCGCCATTAACAAACCTTTGAGCCTTCAAATACAACTCCAACAACTTCATCATCAATTATCCTATCACCAGATTACGTAAGTGAACCTTATCATAACTCGATTACCATCAAATCGCAGGCGTTGCATTCTTTGTTCCTAATGCAATTTCATGCACTGTTTTTTCTCAACAAACTATGATTAGATCAATTTTTATTGAGTTTTTTGCCGCGATCCCTGTGAATATGCTAGCGCGTCAGGTTTATGATGAATTTGGGGTGTTTTGGATTGGATTTTTGGATAATTCGTGATGATGTAGGAGGATAATGGGGGATTGCAGTACTTCGAACCGGCCGACTTACAACTGGGGAAGAAATGAAGAAGGCTTTGAGGTGCTAGCGGGTTAATGGGTTACCAGGGAGGATGGTGTGGTAGCACGTGAGTGATAACGGGTTAATGGGTTAAGGGGGAAGAAAGTGCAGAGGGAAGCGAGTTTTTTAAGTTTGTTCTGGAACTTGCTTAAAATCATGCCCGAACTAACCCATGAACCTGTGCGACCTATAAAACCTTGCTACCTAGGGCTTTTGCGACCTAGGACTTAAGCGAAAGCGCATTGCTTTAAGTTTGAACTGCTGGGTTGGTTTGGCTGCGGCCGACCTAGGACTTAAATTCCTGTGGCATAGAAGTTAGGTCGTTGCCGACCTAGCACTTGGATGGTTTGCACTTGGATAGGTCGCTGCCGAGTTTGAACTTTGAACAGATTTGCATTGCTATGGACCTTTTAGCTTGCATAGTGCGACCTAATAAGAGCTTCGACCTATACTAGGTCGTTGGGCGACCTAGGACTTGTAAAAATTTCCATAAAAAATTTGACTAAGTTGCATGGATATGAATTTTGTTGTACTTCTTTGCAGATTATTTTAACCTTTGAACCTGTCAACTTGTTAAATACAGTATTTGCAGAAAAATGGGACGAATATACTGTCGTTGACTGCCCACATCAAACGACAGATTAGTAAACAAGAAACAATTAGCTTACATGAATTTATGTGAATGAAATGTTGTGAATTAACAAGTTCAAGTGAAGTATTAAAGCAGTGTTAAAGTAATCAACTAAAGCTGACTTATTTGCCTCAATACTGTACTTGCCCTTATAATAACAAGTTCTGAAGCTCTATAATTGACATTCATCAATTAGTTTGATTTCAGTTATATTTACTTGTTATTTTATTAGTTGCTACACAACACTTCATACTTTTAGGAAACGTGCACCTTCACATTTGAATATCCAGTTCCTTGTGTAGAATGACTTCTCAACTAGAAGAAGCTGGACAAACTGGGGAGATTTTTCCAGTTGCTAACCAATTGATCGATCCTCCAGAGAGAATGCCAACCACTCTGAACCACAAGGCTTTTCGCCAATTATGCATCCAGTTTGGCATCGCCGAAGCAGATGCTCTACTTCCCGGACCTAATGACTTTGCTGACCAACCACCTCACGGTTTTGTTGCCGTTAATCGCCAAATGTGCTCAAGCGGAGCGATTCCTCCTTTTAACGAATTTCTTCGACAAACCCTTCTTCGGTTAACTATATCTCCCTTTCAACTGCACCCCAATGGTTATGCCATCTTGATGGGGTTGGGCGTGCTATTCAGGAAGACGCTTGATCGCCTCCCTAGCTTTGAGGAAATCCGCTATTTATGCACATTTGCGAAAAATAAAGACCATCCTTCTATCATTCTTGTGAGAGGTGCGAGAAATCGCAAACTCATTTTAGATTTGCCCGAGAGTGCACACGGGTTTTTGACTCAGTTCTTTTATGCTCGTTGCCCTCCAGGTTTTTATGCCATCTGGAGAATAGGAAGTAAGACTAGTGTTTCCATTTTTTCGTTTTTGAAACTTTTTCCGAGATCCGAACTTTCAGTTGCTAACTTCATTCTTTGCTCTTTTCAGCACTTCCTCTCCCTTCTAGAGATCCGATTCATAAACAAGTTTTCGAGAGGTTGAGTGCCGTGGCTGCGGAAGAAAGGAGCATAAAATTTCTGCTGAAGGATGAATTTTTACACCAATACGGGCTTCTACATGCTTCTCGTTCTACGCATGCTCATGAAGTTCCAACAGAAGTTCCCGATTCTCCGACGAAAACTCCTGACGCCCCGGTTACTGTCGAACAACTCGCATCAAAAGAGTCTAATATTGAAGCTTCTTTGGTGAAGTGTTCCACTTCTACCGACATTATGGGGTCATCCAGTAAGACGGTGCTTACCCCGATCGAGGAAGAAGAAGAACCTTCACGGCCTCTCGGGGGGTTAGCTGATGTAGGAATTGAGAAAACAAGTCCCACCAAGCGTGATGGTGACGATGTTTACGAGGGGTTGAGCGACATAATAGTGACTTCGCAGGAGCTTTTTAGAGATGACGTATCTAAAACTATCTCTCCTGTAATTGAGGCGACGTCTCTTCTTCGACAAACACCAACACAAACACCAACTCCTCATACCCAAGCTTTCATCACCTCTGCACCAAAGAGTGGTTTGTAGCTTAATGCGTGTAGCTTGCACATCACACAACACTTAGGATTTTCCAGCACATTTATGCACTTATCTTCTTATACTTTAAAGATTTCTAAAGCTCCTCTTTTCTTATTTCAGATTCTTTAATGACACGCGGCGGATCATATTATCAGGATTTCCAACGCTACGGGGGGCGTGGTCAATATGATTATCGGCGTTACTTTCCCTCCTATAGAGAGTCTGACGAAGAGAGGGCTGCTCGAAAGGCTCGTGAAAGGAGGGATGCAGAAGAGCGTTATGACAGAAGGGATAGGGATGAGCACCATGATTCTCTGCAGAGGAGTGATGACTCGCACAAAAGGAAATCTCACGACGACCGAGGAAAAGGTCATGTAGCTGAAGATTCAGGCAAACGAGCTCGACATGGTGAGAGACATGCTTCCGCTATTCCCGAAAAGCCTACTGCCCCTGCCCCTCTTGACATTACTTCTGACTCTCCTGCTCTTGGGAAGGAGGACATCCAGACAATAATAAGTAGGCCTAAATTTCGAGTGGGACCGGGCCCAGCCACTTTACAAAGTCGTTTTCCGCAGTGGTGTTTAAAGGGTGTGAGGTTCGATCTCGACCTAGTCCCTATTGACAAGCCTGCTATGCTACGAAATCTTGACGCCGTTAAACTTGATATCGAGAGGATGTCAAACTGGCAGAAGCTTGTTGATGAGCTTCAACGAGTTAACCGCGCCAACTTAGAGGCTATGCTCACCATGGAAAACGATAAGGCTGAGTGGCAAAAGATCCTTGAGCAGCATGATATCGAGATGAGAAGTATTACTTCCTACAACGAGGAGCTCGAAGCAAAGGTTGAGAAGTTGAAAGATGAGCTTGCTGCTTCCTCTACTTCATACTCTCAAAAAGAAGAAGTGCTTCTCAGACAAGTTAGAGATGCTCATGCCAGTCAGAGAGACGCTGAGGACAGGCTTGAAGTACAAAAAAGAATCAGTGACGGCTATGTCTCTGATATTGCCGAGCTTCGGAAGAAAAACAACTCCCAGGAGGCGGAGATACAAATGCTTAAGCTTCAGCTTGCCAGAACTGAAAGGGAGCGCGATGAGGCTGTCGCCGGCAAAATCGCAGCCGAAGAATCTCATGAGGCGACCAAAAACAGCTTCGGCTCAACATTATTCGACTTCTATTTGCATAGCGTCTTGGGGCGTGGAAGCCTCGCCTTTCTTGGTCCCAAGTATGAGATCACTTTAGCTGAAGTGTGGGAGGCCGCCCTCGATATGCTTGGTGCTGAAGGTGCTGGTTATGACGAGCCAGCCCTGGAAAGGCATTATTTTGATGAAGACGCTCGCGCTGCTCTCGCCAGGGGAAAGGAACAACTTGCCAAACTAAGAACCGAAGTGACGGAAGGGGACCAGTTGGGGAAAACCACTTCAACTACTCTAGTCCAGCCACCTTCTTCGTCTGAAGTCGACATTATTGGTTCCAGTTCCCATCTCGCTTCTCCCACCAAAGTTACCGCTGATATTACAAGCACACAAGGTGGAGACGAGGGTGAAGAGAGCGCTGATGCGCAAGCTTATGAAGTCGATATCAGGAAACCAGCTTCTCCAGGTAACTTCACTGTTAATCTCGCTACTGTCCATTCTGCTCAAGCTGGTTACTCGTTTATTTCACATGAGTTTCACGAGCTCCTTGGCTATTTTCTCAACCTTGACGAGCCTTCATCTCTTCTCTTTACTGACTTCATTGGTGAACCCTCATCTCCTCTTTTTACTGACTTTAACCTTTTTTCTTCTGTAGAGAAAGTACCAAGCACTGCTCAAACTTCTACTCCTCCGGTCATCCTTCCTTCATCTCTTCAGGCGGTGCCTCCTTCTGCCTCGCAACCTGGATCACAGGAGGAACAAATAGAGGCTCTTCACGGCTTGGATGATCCCATCGCTTCGCAAGAGCAGAAAGATGAAAGACCTGAGGGAGGTGACATTTCCCCGGAACGGACTCCTTCTGACGACATTGTTCTATCAAAACTTGTCACTCCGGGGAGTGAGTCTTCCTCACAAAGGAGAGAGAAGCGTGGGACATCAAAGAGGAGGGGGAAGAAAATCACCGCCACTGAAGAGGAGCCGGAAGTTGGACCGGTTACACCTGCCTCTCCCACTTCCCTTATACCCACTGGCCGTCCTGAAAAGCTGGTTATTCGACCGAGTAAAGGGTCCAAAGGAGGGAAGAAGAAGTGAAGATTTTAGCTTTTTGCCTTTTGTATGAACTGGCCGAGAGTTGTGCGGGTACCGGCCCCCGCTTTTATTTTGAAAACCTGTATCTGCATTATAATTGAATAAAATGATTCTTCGTTTGTACAAACTTCTGTTTGAATTTGAGAATGCATTTACTATTTATTTTATTTCTTGCACAAGTTTATTTACACGATATTGCAGCGGGCTTATGGTATGTTGTTTGAGTATTACTTTACTGATGCAGCTATGCTACTATACCATGTTGCCCCCATACCTTAAGCTTGCTACAATATTTTATACTTCGAGGGGACTTGCACTCTTATTTGTTAAAGAATAATTATTTTATTCTTTAAAGAAAATTTTTATAGAGTACAACTCCCTTCGTATAAGTTTTTACGCTTTGTCGTACGAAGAAATCACTTTTTTCTTTTGCTTATGTGCATATTTTACCAAGTGAATTCCTCTATGTGGTAAAGCGGACCTCTGAAGGGTACTTTAACTTCCTCTTTTTTTTTTTTTTACGATCATTTTCCATAGTAGGCAAATTACTTTTCCTTTGAAAGTTAAAGTACGCTTTTGATGAGGATTTTTTTTATATATATAGAAAGTTGTACCTCTGAGGAGGGATTTTTCACGTTTCAACACTTGGAAGTTTTATTTCAATCTCGGTGAAACGTGTACCTCCAAAGAGTTATGCTTTAGAAATCCTTTTCACGTTTCAACACTTGGAAGTTTTATTTCAATCTCGGTGAAACGTGGGTTTCCAAAGAGTTATGCTTTAGAAATCCTTTTCACGTTTCAACACTTGGAAGTTTTATTTCAATCTCGGTGAAACGTGGGTTTCCAAAGAGGTCTTTCTTCTTAATTGTGTTCCCGGGAGGGGGTTGTACCTCTGAGGAGGGATTTCTCACGTTCCAACACTTGGAAGTTTTATTTTAATCTTGGTGAAACGTGTACCCCCAAAGAGTTGTGCCTTTGAAGAAAGCCTTTTCACGTTTCAACACTTGGAAGTTTTATTTCAATCTCGGTGAAACGTGTGCTTTCAAGAAGGTCTTTGTTTTTGCATTTCAACTTTGGTGAAGTGAAATTCCAAAGAGCGGTTGCTACACTTCAACTCCTGGCGAAATGTGCCTCCGAAGAGGGCTTTTATTTTGTTTACATTTCAACTCTGGTGAAGTGAAATCCCGAAGAGCGGTTATAACACTTCAACTCCTGGTGAAATGGGCCTCCGAAGAGGGCTTTTATTTTGTTTACATTTCAACTCTGGTGAAGTGAAATCCCGAAGAGCGGTTATAACACTTCAACTCCTGGTGAAATGGGCCTCCGAAGAGGGCTTTTATTTTGTTAACATTTCAACTCTGGTGAAGTGAAATCCCGAAGAGCGATTATAACACTTCAACTCCTGGTGAAATGGGCCTCCGAAGAGGGCTTTTATTTTGTTTACATTTCAACTCTGGTGAAGTGAAATCCCGAAGAGCGGTTATAACACTTCAACTCCTGGTGAAATGGGCCTCCGAAGAGGGCTTTTATTTTGTTAACATTTCAACTCTGGTGAAGTGAAATCCCGAAGAGCGGTTATAACACTTCAACTCCT
Organism: Allium cepa; assembly: GCA_030765085.1. NCBI lineage: Eukaryota > Viridiplantae > Streptophyta > Magnoliopsida > Asparagales > Amaryllidaceae > Allium > Allium cepa. The sequence goes on along the minus strand of CM060942.1, from coordinate 373,930,571 downwards.
GGTGAAATGTGCCTCAGAGAGGGTTTTCATCGCCTGGAAGTTACTCTCTCATGGTTGGAGGGTCATGACTCCTCCAATCTTTTTTGTTGAGTAGAGAACTTTCTTTTTTGTGGCGTATGACCCATTAGAGGTCTTTTAGCCTCCGAAGAGTTGCGCCTCCGAAGAGGACTTGTGCCGCTGATGGTAGCTTTGGTTGTTCCTCTGTTCACTTGCTTATGCCTTTTCAGCGATCCTCTTTTTTTTTTTTTTTTCTTTTCAAGTTTTCATTCCCCTTTCTCTCACAAGTGGCTTGTTTAATCCAAGGAAGTGTACTTCATTGCCAGGCAAGTTCGTGAGAACGGGCACTAGCTTCCTAATTGGATGTTTGTTTGTTCAAACGATCTCAATTTATCAGCAAGGGCTCGTTTCTATCGAAATCATTAGCCATTCAATTGAAGTATTTCCTATCTAGGATTTGAATTCGGGGTCTTTGTGACTTGAAATTTGTTTGTTGAATGATGGTGAGAACCGCTCAGTCTTATTATGCGCAAGTTTTATTTCCATGGTCTGCAAAAATTTAAATTGACATTTTAGCAATACATCTTATGTATTTTTATATCGAAAACAAAGCAAGCATATAATGATAATAAGGAACACAAGATTTATAGTGGTTCGGCCATGAAATTGGGCCTACATCCACTTTATATTTTTTTTTCATTATTTACTTGCATCAGTTTCACAATTGCTTTCAATTACAAGAATCATACATCCATAATTCTTTTTACAATTTTTCAACAAAATTTTCAAGTAAAGTATGGACGCAAGTGGTTGTTGTTCCATGCCCTTGGAATTTGCTCTCCATCAACAGTGGTGAGCTTGAATGTGCCGTCAAGAAGCTTCTGACCTACTACATATGGTCCTTCCCAATTTGGCCCAAACACACCTGTCGCGGTCATAATTCTTTTCAGGACTAGATCTCCAATTTCAAAGCTGCGTTGACGAACTTTGGAATTGAAATGTCTGGCTATCCTTTGCTGATGAGCTGCAACTCTGAGGTTAGCTTCATCTCTTTTTTCATCAAGGAAATCCAGCGCTTCAAGTTGCAGCTTTTCATTTTCCGCTTGATTGAAATGGATTCTTCTGTGTGAAGGGACCTCTGTTTCAACCGGGATCATTGCTTCCGATCCGTATGCTAACGAAAAAGGAGTATGCCCAGTTGCAGTTTTGTGAGTAGTTCTGTATGCCCATAGTGCAAGTGGTAGTTTATCGACCCAACCACCTTTTGCTTTTTCGAGTTGCTTTTTGATGGTTGATTTGATGATCTTGTTCACTGCTTCCACTTGCCCGTTTGCCTGCGGATGAGCTACTGCCGAAAAGCTTTTCTGGATTTTGAATCGTTTACAAAAATCCTGGAATTCCTCGCTTTCAAACTGAGTACCATTGTCTGTGATTATTTTCTGAGGCACACCGTATCTGCAAATGATATTCTTGGTCACAAAGCTTATCATTTTCTTAGAAGTGATAGTAGCCGATGGTTCAGCTTCAGCCCACTTAGTAAAATAATCAACTGCAACAATAGCATATTTAATCCCTGATTTAGCAGTTGGTAGCGGCCCGATGAGATCCATTCCCCAAATTGCAAATGGCCATGGACTGACCATCTGTGTGAGTTCGGTAGAAGGTGCTCTAGGAATTTTGGCATATCTTTGGCACTTGTCACATTTTCGGGAGTAATCTGCGGCATCCCGATTAATTTCTGGCCAAAAATATCCGTATCGGAGAATTTTCTTTGCTAGTGTTTGACCACCTGAATGATCACCGCATTCTCCTCCATGCACTTCAGCTAGGATTGTTTTGGACTCTTCCCGGGATACACATCGAAGCAATGGCATTGAGAATCCCCGTCTGTACAATCGGCCATCCTGAATTACATAGCGAGAGGCCTTCCTTAGAAGCTTTCGTCTTTCTATCGAGTTTTCTGGCAGAGAACCCCTGAGTAGGTAATCCAGTATTGGAGTCATCCATGACTCTTGTTCTTGAGATACATTCATAATCCAGTCTATATCCATCTCGTCTATACTTGGCGCTGAAAGGACTTCTACAGGGACCAATCCCAATAGTTGAGCTTCACCAGAACTTGAATACTTTGCGAGGGAATCTGCCTTCATATTCTCTTCACGAGGAATGTGGCTTATTGAATAGTGATCAAGTTCATATAGGAGTTCCCAAGCCTTTGACAAGTAGGAAGGCAGATTTCCACCTTTTGCTTGAAATTCCTTCTTGACTTGGCATACGATAAGCTGAGAATCACTGAAAATTTGTAATGCTCGAATGTTTAGCTCTTTAGCGATTTTCAGACCTGCAATAAGAGCTTCATATTCCGCTTCATTGTTTGTTGAAGGAAATTCCAGTCTTAGTGCATAACATAATGATCGACCTTCAGGAGTTTCAAGTACCACTCCGGCTCCAGAACAGTAGTCATTTCTTGCGCCATCAACATACATCTTCCACTGGATTGGAGAATCATTGATCGCTTTTTCCTCGCCATTATCTTTCTCTGTGAATTCTGCAATGAAATCAGCTAAAGCTTGTCCGTTGATTGCTTTTCGGGGGTGATAGGTGATGTCATATTGACTAAGTTCAATGTTCCATTTTAGAAGACGACCCGAAGTTTCAGGGCGAAATAGGACTTGCTTTAGAGGCTGATCAGTGAGTACTTTGATAGGATGAGCTTGGAAATATTGCCTCAGTTTCCTCGATGCAACTAGTAGGCAATAGGCGAGTTTTTCCAACTTGGAGTAATTCAGCTCTGCCCCAGTGAGTCTTTTGCTGATATAGTAAACTGGATGTTGAATCCTTTTGTCTTCCCGTATCAGCGCTGCACTTAGAGCATGAGATGATACTGCCAAGTATATAAGAAGATCCTCACCATTGCCTGGCCTAGAAAGTATCGGAGGTGTTTCCATATGACAGATCAACTCTTCAAAAGCTTTTTGGCATTCGGGAGTCCATTCAAAGTTCTTCTTTCCTTTTTTCAGGGCATCGAAGAACGGGATGCATTTATCAGTAGCTTTGGAAATGAACCGATTCAAAGCGGCGACCTTTCCGTTGAGACTTTGCAATTCCTTCTTCGTTCTAGGAGCTTTAACTTCTTTTAAGGCGGTAATTTGAGCTGGGCTAGCCTCTATGCCCCTAGCACTGACAATAAAACCTAAGAACTTTCCGGATTCGACCCCAAATGTACATTTCAGAGGGTTAAGTTTCATTCTGTATTTCCGGAGGACTGCGAACATTTCTGCTAAGTGTTCAATGTGATCCACTGCTTTCCTGGACTTCACTAACATGTCGTCGACGTAGACTTCCATAGTTTTGCCCAATTGCGGTTTGAACATAGCATTAACAAGTCTTTGGTAGGTTGCCCCTGCGTTTTTCAATCCGAAGGGCATAACTCTGTAGCAATAAAGTCCAACATCTGTGATAAAGCTTGTATCCTCTTGATCCGGCTCATGCATCATGATTTGGTTATAACCGGAGTAGGCATCCATGAAGGATAACAATTCATGTCCCGCAGTTCCGTCTACCAGTTGATCGATCCTGGGTAATGGGAAGCAATCTTTGGGGCAAGCCTTGTTTAGATCAGAAAAGTCGATGCATACTCTCCATTTTCCATTAGCTTTCTTGACCAACACAGGATTTGAAACCCAATTCGGATACGTAGATTCTTTGATGAAGTTATTTTCCATGAGTCGATCAACTTCTTCTTTTAATGCTGCTGACCTTTCTGGACCTTGGGTTCTTCTTTTCTGTTTAACTGGCGTAAACTTTGGGTCAATATTCAGAGCGTGTACTGCAACTTCTGGGGATATCCCACACATATCGGCATGAGTCCAAGCAAAGACATCCAGATTTGCTTTCAGGAAAGATATCAAGACATTCTGAATCGACACATTAAGCTGCGAACCCACATTCAACACCTTATTTGGGTCCTTCGGGTCAACAGGTACCGGAATTGTCGTTTCCACCGGTACTACTCTATTCTCCCCTGTACTGGCTTTTCTGGGATCCATTTCTTTCCGTGCCCCGCTGTGCTCGCCAGTGCAGGGTCCGCTCTGTAATTGCTACAAAGCTGGTTCCTTGATGCGGACTGGAGTTGCCGCATCCTTTCCCATTTCTCTTTTTCTTGACTCTCGCAGCTCTGTCCAATAACATTCTCGCGCAGCATTTTGATCCCCTTTTATAACTCCTACTCCATTGTCAGTAGGGAATTTAATAGTGAGGCACCACGGGGCTAGGATAGCTTTGAATGCTGCGAGTGTTGGACGGCCAAGAAAAGCATTATAGGCAGAAAACTCATCGACAATCACAAATGTTTGCTTTCGGGCCACTTTCCTTTCTCCTTCCCCAAGTTCTACAAACAAATCGATGGTTCCTACTGGTTGCTTTGGCTCCCCTGTGAAGCCCACGATTTTCTGTGATGAGGCTTGCACATCGATCATAGGGATTTTCATCTGGTCAAATGTCTTCTTGAAGAGAATATTGCATGATGCTCCGCAGTCAATGAGGACTCTTCTGACAATGGCTGGTCCAATACCAGCCGAGATGACCAAGGGATCTAAAGTAGGAGCTTCAATACCTGTAGAATCTCTGGCTCTGAAAATAATATCGTCACTGAAAGTTTTCTGTTGTTTAAGGGGCGTAGTGTCTTCTAGAACAAAGACGTTTTCTTCGGCTGGAGCATATTTCAAAGCCCTGGAATATCTCTCCATCTCACCCCAACTTTTACCAGCTGGGTGAGGTCCTCCTGAAATGACATTGATAACGGGCCTTCCAGATTCGTGCCCCGTAGCTTTCTCTCCTGCCCCAGGCTGATGAACAGGGGCCCGCTTCCCCTGACTCGACGATGCAGGATTGTTGCTATTCTTTTTTACGAATTGCTGCAACTTGTTTTCTCTTAGCAACTCTTCAATCAGATGTTTCAGCTGGCGGCATTCATCAGTTTCATGACCTGGTTGATTGTGGAAGCGGCAGAATTTCCCACTTTGTATGGCTTTTCTCCCAGTTCTCAACGGGATAGGTTTAGGGAAATCGACGGAATCTTTAGTGGCGAGGTAGATGTGCTCCGGTGTATGTGATAATGGAGTATATTCTGATGGCTTGAAGGATCGGGGCTTCTTCAGATTACCCTGTTTCTTCCCATTACTATTCTCCCTTTTTTCCCCCACCGATTCATTCTTGCGTGGAGCGACAGTGTTGTCTTCTGCTTTTTCTAACACTGTCTTTACTGGTAAAGGACGGCTTTCCAAGCGAATGAACTCGTCTGCTTTTTTGTAGAACTTTTCGAGAGAGGTTGGCTCCTTCATATTTAACCATTTCCCAAATTCGCTTGACTTATCGATAGCCCTCATCAGATAAGTCAATATCATTCGTGGTTCAGCATTGTCCACCTCAGCCAGTGCTATATTGAAGCGGTTCAAGAAGGATCTGATAGATTCACCAGGATTCTGCTCTAAACTCGATAGTGACATAATATCCTTGGCCTTCGAAGCATATAGTCTAAACTGCTCCTTGAATTTTCTGGTCAAGTCTGAAAACTGATCGATAGATCGGACTGGTAACTTGGTGAACCACAATAAAGCCACGCCTTCCAGGTATACGGGGAAATATCGGCACTTTATTTCGTCGGAGGCCCTGGCACCTGTCATGTGCCAGTCATATTTATACAGGAACTCATTCGGATCACTCGTCCCTTTGTAAGCTGGAATAGTCGGAGGGACAAACTTCCTTGGAAATTCCGCCTTCAAGATTTTTTCAGTAAACGGAGTTTTACTTGGAGCGAAACCCCATTCCTTCTCATCTTCAATCCTTTGCATACTTTCTTTCATGATCTGCCGGACCATTCCAGAAAGATATTCCTCATCATGTCGAGTTCTAGATCCACCGGCGTCAGGTACTGCCTGCTCAAAGGGACTAGTAAGCCTTTCAGGAGCATTCCTTTCATTAACATCATGAATGTTGCCAGCATAGTTCCTTTCATTACCAGCCGGTTCATTGTTTGCCCCAAGTAAGTCGTTCAACTTATTCAGAATCAGAGCATTCTGGGCACTTTGAGCCTCTAGTTGTGCATTTTGGGCATTTATCTGCTGGTTTAGCCCTAGAATCACAGCATCCAATTCCGCTTTTGTAACTCCAACAGACGGAGTGGGTAGATTAGGCGCAGGGGAAGCGGAGGTTCCCTCTTGAATGTTCCCAGATCTGATAGATCTGCTTTTCCTTCCAGGAGCCATAATCTCAGATATACTTCTGGTTTTTAAGGAAATTCTTTCTTCAAATCTCTGCGAAGCAATGATGACAGCTGTCCTGAGTTCAATTCTCAGTGAAAGCACCAAAAATGTTAACGCTTAAATTTGAACGCTAACACCCCGGTGTGTGAAGTGTATTTGTGAAAGCACCACCCGATAGATCGGGAAAGAATTATAAGTAAGGAGATTGCAGAAAAGCAGTAAAAACACAAGTTTTATAGTGGTTCGGCCCAAAATCAGGCCTACGTCCACTTAGATTCTCTTTATTGCTGATATGAGTACAATTTATATCACTTTCTTCAATTACAATTAACTTCAGACAAATAGTTCAAACTCCCATGAAGAATAATCTTTCGAATTCATCTTGAATGATTGTGATTCTTCTTTGAAGTGTGTAATAGCGTCCTTGGAGTTTGGAGTGCTTAGAGTGCTGCTTGAGTTGAGAAAATGGCAGAGTAACGGTGCTTCGAGAATTAGCCCAAAAGGGTCCTTTGCTAGTTGGAGCTAGGGGCGTATTTATAGGCTTTGCTCGGAGTTAGGTCGTAGGTCGCGACCGACCTAAGCAAGGTCGTAGGTCGTAGGCGCCCTAAGAAGCACTGGCTCCTCCCCCTTCTTTCATAAGAATGCACGAGCTCGTTTCGACAAGTCCTAGGTCGTAAGCGACCTTATTGGTGGCAGTATAGAAAAGGCGGCCTTCTGATACACTGTCCCTAGGTCGGGAACGACCTACCTTAGGTTGTGGGCGACCTATCTTAGGTCGAGCCATTCTGTTAGGTCGCAGCCTCTTTAGGCTGATATGATCTTTAGGTCGCTCTGGCTTTTTGATCGCTGAGTAATGAAGGCGCTAGGTCGCTGAAGACTTTAGGTTGCTGAATCCCCTTAGGTCGTTGGTTGGTTAGAGTGAGTCTTCCTTTAGGTCGCAACTACCTGTAGGTCGCTAACCTCCGCTACTTTAGGTCGCTTGCTTCGTTAAACCGCTAAGTTGCTCTATCCTCTAGGTCGTTAAACTTTTAGGTCGCTAGGTTGCGTTGTCCTTTAGGTCGTGCCGTCTTTTAGGTCGCAGCTTTTTGATCTATAGGTCGTTTGCAGAAGGGAGTTAACACATATAGTAATGACTGTTTGAGAGTATTCTTTGACCCAGATTCGGGCATTTGTGATAGAAATCCTCTATAGAGATTCATAACAGAAGTTCCAAGCCCAGATTAGGGTATTTATAAGTAGTAGCCTTCCAATCCAGATTCTGGTATAATAAAGATGTTTTAGTGATTGATAGAGACCCAAAACCGAGATTCAGGTATTAATAAATGAAGTTCTAAAATGAATATCTTGAAAACCAAATTCGACTATTAAGTGAAAAAACTCAGATATGCGTGACCCGAAACCCAGATTCGGGTATTAATAGATGATATTTTGATATGAAAGCCTAAAACCCAGATTTGGGTATTAATAACTAGAGCTTTTCTCTAATCTTTTGATGTGTGAACCATTCAGGTCTTGTATAGAAGTAATTTGATTTGTTGCCTCTCTAGCTTGGACGTCTTAGTCCACACTTGGAAATGCCTTTTTCTCGAGCTTGAACATCTTAGTTCATGATTTGATGAGCCTCTTCTCAGGCTTACACATCTTAGTGCATTGCTTAATGTGATTCCTCTTGGGCTTGGACGTCTTAGTCCATTATAGAATGAGCCTCTTCATGGGATTGGACATCTTAGTCTATTAGTTGATGGGCCTCTTTTTGGGCCTGGACGTCTTAGTCCATTATTGTTCGGTGCTCTTGGCTAGCTCAACTTAGAGGCTGGAACCAAGGACTTACCTGACCTCTCTGTAGGAGGCACCCTGCCCTAGCACTTTTGCGGCATGGATGGGGGCTTGTTCGGTGCTTTACCATGGCCATCTTATGGCACAAATAAAGGCTTTCTCTGTCCTCCCTCCAAGAGGTCCCCTACCTTGGCCATAGCATTGCGTGGATAAGGGCATTTTTGATGCTTTACCCCGACTATCTTATGTCGCAGATAATAGTTCGTCCTCCCTCCAGGAGGTGCCTTGACCTGACCATAGGCACGACCAAGGGCTTGTCCGGTGCTTTAACCTAGCCATCTTATGGCACGGCTAAAGGCTTAACCACCCTTCCTCCAGGAGGTTCTCTGCCCTGGCCAACTCAGCATGGATAAAGGCTTTTCTACCATCTTAGGTAGACCACCATCTTAGATAGTATCCAAACATAAGCAGCATTTCACTCCCATCCATGTAGACTTTCTTTTTATGAAAGTAGCTCTATATCGACTTTGTCTCAAATTCTTTTTACAAATTCATAAATCTTTCCTTGTTGGATGAAATTTACGATCATCCCCTCCAGGGCTCTGCGATGATTGGTTTCATGGCCATTCATCATATGGTAGTAGCAATAAGATCCTCCCAAATTTCTTTGACGTTTCGGTTACTTTTTCTACGATGGCCAATAGTTAAGCTCATCCTTTGTAAGCAAGTAAACATTCTCGATTGATGTTGTTAAGTTGCACTCCTTTGGAAGTCTAGACTTGAAGCTTGATTCTTGTAGATGGCTTTTGACTTTTTGTTTCTTGGCCTTACTATTTCATATTCTTCGAGTGCTTATCTTTTTGCCATCCTTTGAATCTCTTGAGTTGGATCTATTCTTGCTGTAATCGGTTTCCATTTATGTGTAATGGCATTGTAATCATCCATTATCTTTTTTTCAAAGAAGGTGCTATGGAATAGTTTTGGATGGTTTTTCTCATTTGATTTAATACATTGTCACTTCCATTTGTTCTCCTTCCCAATGAAAAAATAGAGGTGGGGTCAACATGAAAGGGGTTTAAGCTCCATTTCTCTAGATCCTATTTCTCTTTTCTTATTTATATTTCTCAAAGCTCTAGCCTTAACCTTTGTTCTTCATCTTAATTGGAATCCGTTATGATTATTGGGGAGAATCTTGTCAATGCGGTTCAAATGATCCTTGTTCTGATCTCATGATTCTTTTAGCCATGATTAAACGTAAGTGGGTGAACTTGAGCTTGGGTCAAATTGAGTTAGAGAATATTTGTGTTGGATGTTTGACCAAGTTGGAGATTCGAGCCGTCCTTCTAGCGCCAAAAATGTTAACAAGAAATCTTGTCAACACCCTAAGGTTGTCCTAAGGAATGAAGATTATTCTTTAGGCAAATAGTGTAGGAAGGAAGGAATATGTCCTACTTGAATTTCCTTTCGAATAGGCTTTAGTATACAAAAGTAACCCAAATTGACCTTTTGACTCGGTCGAAAGGGTTGGTTTCTATGTTTAATGACCTTTCGACGCCATTGAGTTAGTATGGATTCCACTTTGAAAGCTTTCCTTTTGATTCAGTTAAGATATCCTGAATAAGGTTTTACTCGGTTGGTTTTGACCTTGTTGAAATCCTTAGTTATTGGTTTGCTAGGACTCTATCCAAAAATCTAAGACAGAGGTTCCGACTCTATCGAAAGCAAGGTAGTTTAGGTGTTAAAACTTGATCCAGGAATCTAGGATAAGGGTTTTGACTCCGTCGAAAGCTATAAACTCAATTATCCTTTGTTTGGATTGGGAATCTCAAGTTAGGGACGATTGAAATTAGGTTACGAACTTGTCGAAAGCTGGACCTCTTGATTTCTTGTATTTATCAATGGTTTCAGTGGATCGAAGCTCAGAGAATCATGGGAATGTAGTATGAAGTATATAAACTGAAGTTATTTGGATGTAGGAGGTTCTAACTACTTTGAAAAAAACATTTTGACATAGATGTAACCAAAAATACAAGATAAAACCTAACAATAACCTACAAATCATTAAAGTAATGTGAAATATTAAAGACTTCCCTTTCGTAAGCCAAAAGATGATTTTATTACTTCAATTCCCCAAATCAATTTTGTAATTAGGGTCACAGCACTTTTCATTAAGAAAAGTACAAATCTAGAGTGGATGGGATCACATCCCCTAAAATATGACGTCTTGGGTCTTATTTATAGACGCGGGTCAGCACATTTCAACCTTGATGCTTTTGACTTGGTTGAAAGGCTGCTGTCGAATAACCCAAGTATGCTCCGTCTTTGTCGAAAGGAAGGGTTGTGTCTCTCTTCTATGTGTTGTCTTATAAGTGCTTCCGACTCTGTCGATAGGAATTGTTAAATAGTTTCGACGGTGTTGGGTATGTCTAAGCTTCTATTTCTGATTTGATGCTGAACCCTTCTGGATCACATTGGCTTTGACCGGTTTGAAAGTCTTGCCATAGCTTTCAAAGGGGTTGTTTTGGACAATGCTTGCTTTCGTATGGTTTAAATGAAGATGAAACCTTTGGTGTCGAAAGGTTTGGCGCATGTACAAATAGCTGTTCTCATTGTCTTCGAAAGGTGCTGTTTTGACCTAATCGAAAGGTCATCATGCATATGAAATGACCCAGTTGAAAGGTGGTGATGAAGGCAGAAGGGTACTTTTGACTCCTTTGTTTTCTTCTAAAGGTATGAGCTCACTGGATCTTTTTTGTATAGACCTTCTGACACCTTCAAAAGGTTTTGAGGCTTTCAAGCTTTGATAATAGCATCCCTTCGACTCCTTCAAAAGGTCTAGCTGGAATTCTCCTCTCTTGCTCTGTTCTCTTCTTTGAATGGCTTCAACTAAATTAAAAGGTGGAGTTTTTGAGTAGTAGGTTAAATATCTTTAACAATATCTTGAATCTCTCTTTTAGCCAAGAAATTCTCAATCGTTCCTTTTAGAGCTCGTTATTAGTTGGTTTCATGTCCATTTGGTCTATGATATTTGCAATAAGCACCTCTAAGATTCTGTTCATTTTTAGGCTGCCTCTTCTTAGAAGACCAATAATTTAGTTTTCTTTTAGTTAGAAGGTAAATATTTTCATTAGAGGCGGTAAGGGAATGGGTTCTAGTGAAATAAGAGTTTTACAGAACTATGTCCTTGATTCCTTCTTGGCTTTCTTGTAACACTGGATTGGCCTATTAGTATCATCCATAAAATTTCTTTTTTAAGATTCTTGAGTTTTAACCGAGGCAAGTAAATGATCAATTACTTTATTATATTTTTGGACAAACTTATCGAAATCTCCTGTATTTTCTCTTCAAAGATAATTCCTTTAGATAGGAATTGAATGGCCCTCCTCATTTTAAAGAACAAATCATCTTTCTTTGGGCACTCTTTTCCTAAGGCAAAGATTGGGCTAGGTCCTATGTAGAATGAGTTATACTCTATTTGTTCGGATTGTAGAGAGCTACTTACTTCTTTTCTTACATAATTTTTTAGGCCAATAATCTTAACGCTTGTCTTTCATGAATCCGAGGGTCATGAGTAACTTGATAAACTGGTTTGGCCAAAAGAGGCTCATAAGATCCTTATTTAGTTATAGCCATTATGTTTCCTAAAGGAGGTTATGTAGAATTTGGAAAATTCCCTTATGGAATATGCAGGTTAGGGCAATCATTTTGACCCCTTATATGCCGGCTAAGGGAAGTTCGATATGGGATATATGGGAGATCGGAGTTTCAGGCCCTCATTCGAGCATTAAAATGTTAAATAAATTTCTTTGGTAACCCCAAAAAATGCAAAGTAGGTGAATCTTAGTTTGAACTAGACTTTAGTAGCCTTATTTCAAATTACTAGAAATTTGCATGTTCCACGAAGAAACCACATACATGTTGAAGTCATAAGTGCATGACAGTTCAATAAAAATCATAAGTCAAGAGTGTTTATTCGATATGCTATGTAATATTATATTTACAATGCCCTATTTGCCAAAGGCCATAAACTTACAATATAAAATAAGAATCTCATTATTTTTTTAGGGTTACAAGTTTAAAAATATAAGAAAATTATGAGAATAAATCGCTTCTTCTTCATTGCCATGGGGTCCGTATTTATACGGGTGGAATTAGGCGGCATGGCTGCCACATGACTCTCAACATGCTAGACATTCAACGTTATCACTTTCTCTTATGACTTTTAGCATCCTCTTTAAAATTGGTGATTTACAACATCCATGTAATGCAGGTAATCTATGGTATCCTTGCTATTCGATGTGTTTAGTAAATTAATGAAATGCGACAAGCTTTGTTTATTGTTTATGTATGGCAACCTCTCATATATTGCTTCTTAAAGCTCATAACCCCTCAATTGGTTAGCATTCTCCATTTGCCCTTATATTAGTGAGATACAAGATTGGTGATATATGGCATCTCTTATTATATTGATGATATACGATACCCTTGCTATATTGCTAATTTATGATATATTTATACATTGTCAAGGATCGATGTTGTTTATTGCTCGATGGCATATATCATCGTTAATATCTGTTATCCTCTTTATTTGTTGATATCGGAAATCCTTCCTTGTATTGATGAACTTTGGTATCTTTCTTGATAATGTTAACGTGCGACATCTTTCTATATATTTATGATTTATGACATCATTGGCAATTATAGGCATTTGATATCCCTTGTCGCAATGCTTATAATTATAAAGACCTGATATATAGATGTTCGAAATCTTTATCAATATGAAATCTCTCCTTCATTGTCTTTAGGTTTGATGTGCTCTACATCATAAATTTTTAGCATTTGTTGCCACTTGATATAACTTAGGGTTGGCACGATATCTCTTCCTTTCCATGCATTCAACAACCCTTAAGGTTGCTGAGAAAAACAATCATCTCTTAGTAATGCTTGAAGTGTGACATCACTAGAATCTGTCTTGAGATACGATATCTCCTAACCTTCACATTTTTGAAACCCCCCTCCCCCTGGGGGGTTGTTGAATTTCATCATCTTCTTAAAATATTTGAATGATAACATCCCTTGTTGAGTGTTTCACTACTTTGCCTTCAACACCTTATATTTCAACGTGCTTGTTTTAAATGTTCAATAACCTTATCTGTAGTAATATTTTTAAAATCCAAATAACCAAATCTTTTACGCCAAATCCAAGGATCACTCGATCCATCCAAAAGGAACAGATTATTATGTGACATTTCATATTTAAAATATAAATCTTACGTTTCCTAATACCCTTAAAGATAATGTTAGACTTATTATATTTGATGTGGCAATTAATTTTTTAAAACTTAATTTTAAAACCCTTATCACATATTTAACTAATACTAAGCAGGTTATGTTTAAATTCCTAACTAGCAAAACAATAAAAATAGTAGGATTTCTAGAGTTATCGACATTGTCGATGTCAATCACATATCCTTTAGATTTGTTTCGAAGTAAACCGATTCACCATCATTGTAAGCAATACCTTTCAAAATATTCGGATTTCCAATCATATGTCCGGAGCATTCACTATCCACTATCCATTTTCCTTTCCTGAATTGTGATGTTCGAATATCAATTGTTTATTCACCATTAGCCATAAAACAAACTTGGTCCTACAATTCAACATTATACCTTTCAAAAAACCAAGTGACTTTTCAAAATAATTAGTTTCTAATTTACTTGAAAGTAATATATTGGTTTCACACATTTTTTTACATAAAGTGTGAAAAAGGTGCTAACAAAATTATCACTGGCCATTTATAGTTTCAAAAATCAAATTATGAGTTTTAGTGTATTGACCAAAATTTTATCCATGGAATTTTAAATGTTTAATATTTAAATAATTGGATTTTAGAATTTAATAACTTATAATTCAAATAAAATGATCATTTAAATTATGAATTAAATAACAATTAAATGGATTTAATAATTATATTAAACTCATTTTAATTAATAAATGATGTCGCTAAATTCAGTTTGTAAGTTTGCTTATAAAATAAATAGATCGGATAAATATCGATAATTGGATCAAAAATATAGAATGGTGTTTAAATATGTTAAACTATCATTCTGAGGCATTATCTAAAATTTTGACAATACTTGTGCCATCAGATCCGGAATAATAAACTATTGTACGTCATCGAGTTTCATAACGATTTTGTTATGAGGGATCGAAACGCATAGTGGTTAATTTTAAATATAATTTGATTTAAAAATCTAACTTCTGTCTACTTTGGAATTAGGCCTCGAAACTAGTTCTATTGGGTTCAATATAGGGATATTTGGTATAGAACGCCAGTGAGCATGTCCAAATTGGAGTTCGAAATTTTCAGAGTATGTAAAGCCGTATATTTTAATATAAAATAATATATAGCCTACTTTATTCATCTTACCCCTTATACATTACATTCCATATCTATTCCTTACACTCCCACTTCCTCCCATCCTCCTCTCTTTTGTATGAACATTGCCTGTAACTACTAAAGAGAAGGTTTCCCTCTTCGAAAATTGAAAACAAAATCATTTCTCAATGAAAAATCATGTCGTTTGTTCCGTTGAACTCATATGCTTGAAAGCATCGATCCATAGACTCGTAAGTAGGTGCAACAGTGTTTTCTGCTGGTCGAAATTGTCGGCCAAGTCTCCATATGGTTGGAGATTTAGGCAGTGAGAGGATAATCAGAGAGTAGCATTGTATTCTAGGCAGCAAGGCGAGTGGATGGTGTGATTTTGGCGAGGTATGGTGCTTGGAATCAAAGTGCAACATTTTTGGGGTTGATGGGCTAGCATCAGGTTGGAATATGATGGGCTGACCTTGAGGTGATGCGTTGGTGATGGGGAGATAGCTCTCGCGAAAACAAACGCGTTGGCGAAAACGGGAGTCAATTAGGTCGAGAAACGAAGGAGTTATGGCCGTTTGAAGTTTGTGATGACGATGGGTTCGTGCACTACTGTGCATGAACTTTGGAGCAAGGAGGAAGATGGTTTGGTGAGGAAGAAGGATTAAGGTGGGGGATTAGATTAAATATTGTAATTAACTAATTAATTATATTATTTAATTCATGAAATTTATAAATCGAATACCTTTAGCGTACGAGGTCAGGTTCGAGCGCCATTTGTGGCATTGCACTTGTATGGGCATTATCTTTGCAATGGAGTTGGTTTGGAGGAGTTTGGAGCTTGTAGAATTATGGGCTAAAATCGAATGCCCGTTCTGTTTTAGATTAAAAGGAACGCTTTAACGAAAACTGGAATCGATGTGAGTTTAACTCACATTTAATTTTACTATATCATATTTATAATGCTATAAACTATTATTGATTGCTTGGATGTTAGTTAAATTGTTTGAATAATTGTTTGGTTGAATTTTCATTTGAAAAATGGATGACATCTTAACTTGACTGTTATGAACCCATACGATTATTTATAATGTTCTAAACCATTGTTTTGTAGGGGGAATCTATAGAGAGACACTGAGGGGATTCTCGCTAATAATTATTTAGTTACACTGTTATGTTGTTATATTGATATTTAATTGAAATGAATCTTGATATTTCATTTAAAATTTTAAGTGTCGTTATAGCGAATTTTGCTATACCGTCATTCATTGGTTTTCATCCCCAAAACCCTATCGTGTGTGTTTTGAACTTGAGCTTGTGTTTTCACTAAATAGAAGTTTAAAATTCATTAATCATTTTAATTAATGATATTTTAAATCAATTAATCCTTTTAATTAATGGTTATTTAAAACTAGTTAACTGTTTTACCTAATGATTTGAAATTAATTAATGATGTTTTGAAATTATTGATCTATTTGATTAATGGGATTTGAATTAAAAACACATCATTTTAATTAATGATTGTTTTAAATTTAACTTATGATATTTGAAATTTATTTAATCATTTTAATTAATGATGTTTTATAGTTAAGTAATCATTTTTAACAAATAATGTTTTGTACTTAATTTATCGTTTTAACAACGATACTTGAATTTAATAGGTAATTAATAAATGATTATTTGAACTTAATAAATTATTTTAATAAATGGCATTTGAATTTTTTTAATCATTTTAATTAATGGTATTTGAAATTAATTATTCATTTTAGATAATGATTATTTGTTTTAAATAAAGATTCTTTGAATTTAAAAATCTTTTTAATTAATGATATTTGAAGTTAAGTAATTGATTTAATAGAAGTGATTAAAGTAAATTAACTAAAACAACGAGAGTGTTCTAAAGTTAATAAACTGATTTAATAAAGATTTTAAAGTTAATTTACTGATGATATAAAAGTGTTTTGGAAATAATTAACTATTATTTTTTAAATAATTGATTTGCATATTTAAAAGAGCTTGTAAATGTAATGAATTATCTTTCAGGATAGTTAATATTGTTTTAATTTTATAAATAATGGTTTATATATGAGAAAATCTGTGACGCCCCACCTCTATACCCACGCTAGCCAAGGACACTACGGGGTAATGCCGTCAACTAGCGCGGAGAATAAGGCTGTTGAGGAGCGACCCTCCGCGTAATTGCTTTGTGCGAGCACCGACATGTCAGATAGTTTAACATGCATTTGGTTTCAGGAGGAAATCCGACATACCGATACAAACTCAAAGCTACTACCCGGGGGCTATATGTATATATATATATTCTTCGGAAACAAATATATAAATAAACATAACACAAATCAGTCACAGATATCCATATCACAAAGGCGGAAATAGATATAAATATATAACACATGAAAGTGTACATCAGAGTAGTGGTCAAAAAAGATCCACAATGTCACAAAAGAATAGCTACAAGTGCTAGACAAAAGAATATGGATACATCAATGAGTCTATATCTCAAATGTATGCAACAAAAACTACTAATCTAAGTAGTTAGCCAAAAGTCAGGGTGATAATCCCAGATGTGAAGCCAAGCAGAAGCACCTATAACATCTCGGTCTGACCCGAGTATTATTTAATAAGAAAATAATAAACGGATTAGCCTAGCTACAAATATCAGATTAAATGATATAGAAAAAGAGATATGACATAAACATACGATAACCATAAAGCCATACTGTGATAGGTATGCAATTTAAAATCAACTAGGGATTAATCGATATCATAAGAATCTTCTCAAAGATAAAAAGGAATGTCATACTCTTTATTTATATTCACCAAACCATAGATATTGACAATAATATCAATGTCGATCACAAAAGTTAATGACACACAAATTCACCAATGCACAAATATTGATAAAACTTATCAATGTAAATCACGAAAATTGGCGAAACACAAATTCTAGAAATCATCAATGGAAATCCAGAAATCACAAAAAGGGGGAGGCCTATCACAAAACAAGAGCATGAAAACTCACCAACACATGTATCACAAAATGGAACGCAATTCCATGTTAGCTAATCATTAATTTTGAGCCGAAGCTCCACAAAACGGCCCGAAGACCACGGGTCGCTACCCCCACCAAATTGAGCCGAAGCTCCACAGAAACGGGGTTTAGTCTCCCTCGTAGACAAAGAGACATTGCACATTTGCTAGTCTAAATCACAAAAATGATCATCAACGATCATCAAGAAGTGTCAATTACAGTATGCAAGTAAATATATAAGCTTATCTTCATGTCCCATGACCACTAGCTTAACCTAAATATTTACGAACAAATTGTAGATCTCCATTCGAAAATTGTCACAAGAGATTCAATCAAACAAGTCCAGGAATTAACCGGCGAAGTAAATGCAAACGTTTCATACCATTTGTTTTACTAAGCCGTTTAAGTAGATTTCTCATACGAGTGAGATAAAGTGACAAATCACAAAAATGATTGTAGAAACAATAAATCACAAAAATTCACATTCGAAGACGTGAATAAAATCCAAAGAATTCGATTCCAAATCCATCAAAGTGGAAATACCCTTGCGACTTAACAGCCACGGCTTACGACTTAACGTAAGTCAACACAAGAAATCAACGACTTAAGAAATAGCATGCGGCCTAACTGCGCGACTTACATGGCGCGACTTATGGCATAGCGCAACCTATAGCGTGTGACATAAGGGTTGCGACCATGTGGAGCGTCCTAGCACATGGCACGACCTAAGCATGGCGCGAACTAAGGCGTAAGAGAAGGCCGAGCGACTTAAGTGGGGACGACCTATGCATGGCGTGACCTAACATGGCCGAGCGACTTATGTGGCCAGCAACCCTATACGAGCGATTTAAGCAAGAAGGCCGAGCGACTTAAGTGGGGAACGACTGTGACGCCCCACTCCGAGAGCCTCGTTAACAAAGAGTATTACATAGATAATACTGTCGGCTAACGCGGACAATAGAGTATAATGGAAGCGACCATGTGCAATCTTACCTTAACTATTCACTAAATAAGTCGAAAAGTAGAAACACATTAGAATTCGACCTATTCAATAAATATTTAAAGCAAAACTACAATGGCTATAGGATCTATCAGAAGAAATATAACAACTCAAATGTAATATACATCACAGAATAGTCAATCATAATATACACATACACCGATACACAACAGAGTATACAAAATAATACATGTCAGGTGGTACAGTAGACCACAATATACAGACGAGACGAAAGAGTATAAATCAAAGTTACAGCAGATAAGGACTACAAAAGACGCTATAACAAAATGAAGCTAGCGAATAGTCCATGCGGAAGCAAAATAGGCTAAGTCTCCAAAAGCACCTAACCTGAAACATCTCGGTCTGACCCGAGTATAAAATACCCGGATCAGTCTAGATAACAAATCAGTTAGATTAACTGAACAATAATAAACCTGCAAGGTCATAAGGTATAACAAATATCTCTAGAGGAGATAACACAATCATCAACAAGAAATGAATCATATAGAGCAAGCCTCATATCATCGGCAACATATAGAAACAAAGGATACAAATATCCCAAAACAAGCCAGAAGGCAAATAACAAATACCCATAAGGTATACAAGTTCCACAAGGTAATCGCTATACTCCATGCGGCTCACAAAGACCAACACCGAAGGGCGATACCAAGGGAATTATCAATGAAACATCATGAAATTTTGCTCGAGCTCAGTACTGTACAAACAAGGATCCATGAGCCCGAAGACTCCAAACCCAAGTATCACCCATGCGGCACATAAGGCCAACATCAGAGCGAAACTATATAGGGCGACAAACCCGAAGGCACACACCCGAAGGCAACATACCCGAAGGCAACAAACCTAGGGAGACATTCCGAAGACACTATCCCAGAGGCAACAAACCGTAGTGGTGAAGGTCGAAGACCCAGTACTGGACACCACTAACTGGCGGAATGTGTCACAACTCTCGAAAAGTAATCCGAAAAGTGTTAACGTATCTCCCATAACCACTCGTTCGCACTAAACGGTTTACTATCCGTCAGTCCCTTTTACACTCAAAGCAGTACAAAGTTTACCTCATATCATCGATAAACCAAACCCGAAGGTCAAAACAATCAATCGAACAGGTCAAGGATTAATCGGAAGGATAAACGCACAGATTCATGGTCCGTGTTTTGCCCAACCATTTAATCACCCTCCCACTTCGTTCGAAGTGCGAAAGTGTGTGTGTTTTAAATAGAATTTATAAATTAGAGAAACGAACTTTGAAATGCGATTCGAGAGATTATTTCATAAAAACCCGTGGATTAAAATTAAAAGGAACCATCAAAGTCAAAAAAATTGATAATCATACATAGGATCATCATGAATCAATTCAAATTGAAAATTCAATCCCAAAAGGCAAAGTGGGCTGAAACAGCAGGTTCAGTCGACTGAACAGAGTTTTTCAGTCGACTGACCCTGTACCTGGAAATTTTCTAGGTTCAGGAAACTTTCTGTTTCCAGGTTCAGTCGACTGTGCAGAGTTTTCAGTCGACTGAATCATGCCTGGAAACTCTCGGGTTTCAGGTTCAGTCGACTGTGCAGAGTTTTCAGTCGACTGAATCTTGCCTGGGCTGTTTTCCAGCCTTATTCAAATGAAGAGCAAACTCTCCCAAAATGCAATCGGACGAACATTGGCTCTAAGGGCTTATGCCAATCGACAACTCGGCCCTATATGTTCCTCGATGCATCACCAAAACATGATTAAAACATCAAAGTTAGGATTTCAAAGATTTTAACACAAAACACTAAAAATTGGATTATTCCTCAATTCAACCCAAACCAAATGCAAGTGCATATGAACAAGGTGTTAGGAATTCATACCTAACATTAATGAAATCAAGAGAAGTAGATGTGAGTTCAAAACTCACCTTTTCACACAAAACAAAGAATATGAAGAAGCACAATTGCAAGGAATCAACCAACTACACTCCACTTCAACACTACAAGCTTCAATCTAGAATCAAAGAAAGTATTTCCTAGGTTAGGGTTAGGAAAATTACAGAAATTGAAGAGGAGAAGAGATGGAGAAGATGGAGATGAACTTACCAATGGATTCTCTATGAATTTGGAGCAAGAAATCAAGATACAAAAGAAAAACTAGGGCTTGCTAATTTCTAATTCTCTTCCTTTTCCCCCATTTCAGTTTTTAGCTTAAGAAGAAATGAAATGAAGATGAATGAAGAGAAGGGTTGAGCTAGGGGGTTAAGTGGGCTAGTGGGCTGAACCCAATCCCAAACCCAATAGGAAAAGTAGCCAAAATTTCACAAACTCCAAACATATCAAAGATTATACTCAAAAAGATCGCAAACGCCATTTTGGAACCAATGGAGGTGGTTTCGAGTTCCAATTCGGCCATTTGCAAAAAGTAACATTTCGGACCCCAAAATCCGAATAACGTTGCTATATTTAAATCAAACATTTAAATATAAAATCGTTAAATATGCGGGTTGTTACAGATCTCCCCTCCTTACAAAATTGCGTCCCCGCAATTCCTAGAGACGATATTTGTAACAACTACATACAAAAGAAAGAATAACTTTAGACACAGAAATAGACTTACCATTACAAAGCAAGGATAGAAAACCTGGATAAGATCGCTCAATATACTCTCTGGTTTCCCAAGTACAGTCATTGGGATTAGCGGACCATTGAACTTTAACGAGCGGCACGTCCTTGTTCCGAAGGTGTCGCACCTCCGTGTCAAGCACGTGAATAGGTTGCTGTACAAAAGATAAGTTCGGTGAGATCTCAAGCTCTTGCAAATCAGGAGAATCAATTACAGAATCCGATTCTCGAAGACACTTCCGAAGTTGCGAGACGTGAAACACGTCATGAATGCCAGATAAATGAGCTGGAAGTGAAACTCTATAAGCCACAGGGCCAATGCGTTCAGTAATAGAAAACGGTCCTATATAACGAGGAGCCAATTTTCCAGTCGCACTGAAACGCATAACCCCTTTCAAAGGAGAAACACGAATAAAAACAAGATCGCTGATCGAGAACTCGAGAGGCTTCCTACGGTTGTCCGCATAGGATTTCTGGCGACTCTGTGCCTCTTTCATCCTCAATCGAATAAGATCAATCTTCTCAGAAGAATGACGAACAAAGTCCGGGCCAAGAATAAGCTTCTCCCCAGATTCCAACCAACATGAAGGTGATCGACATGGCCTTCCGTATAAGGCTTCGAAAGGAGCCATACCGATACTAGACTGGAAACTATTGTTGTAGGAGAACTCTACAAGAGGTAGGTGATCCTCCCAACTACCACCGAAATCGAAGATACAAATACGGAGAAGATCTTCCAAAATACGATTCACCCGTTCAGTCTGTCCGTCAGACTGCGGATGATAAGCTGTAGAAAAATTAAGCTTTGTTCCCAAAGCTTGTTGAAGACTCTTCCAAAAATGACTCGTGAATAAAGGATCACGATCACTCACAATAGAACTAGGAACACCGTGAAGTCTCACGATTTCCTTGACATACAACTTAGCCAAATGCGAAGCTGTCCTATTAGACTTAATAGGGACAAAATGAGCAGACTTGGTGAGGCGATCAACAATAACCCAAATACTAGAATGACCTGATCGCGAACGAGGTAGGCCGTCAATAAAATCCATAGAAACTTGATCCCATTTCCACAATGGAAGATCAAGAGGTTGAAGAAGTCTAGAAGGACGCTGATGTTCGGCCTTCGCGCGTTGACATGTCATGCAGTTGCTCACATAACTCGCCACATCGCGCTTCATGCCTTCCCAATAATAAAGACGACGCATATCGGCATACATCTTACTACTACCGGGATGAATGGTATACTTAGAACGATGGAAATCATCAAGAATGTCATGCCTAAGTGCAAAATCAGAAGGCACAAAAAGACGGTTCTTCTTACGAAGACACCCATGAGAATCAATGCTAAAATCTTGCAACGCCTCATCACAAGATTCAGACTCACAAAGCTGAATAAAATGCAACAAATCAGGATCACGCTGCAAAGCATCGGCAATACGATCCAATAAAATAGGTCGAGCTCCCAAACTAAATAATAGAATAGGAGAACCAGAAGATGAACCTCGATCACGAATTTCACAAAAAGATAGAGTCTCAAGAATATTCCATTCGGCAAGCATCATAGAAATAACAGCCGAATGTTTGCGACTAAGCGCATCTGCAACACGATTACCCTTACCAGGGGTAAACTGGGTATCAAAGTCATAGGAAGCAAGAAACTCGAGCCAACGCTGTTGTCTCATATTGAGTTCCTTCTGAGTAAACAAATACTTCAAAGATTTATGATCGGTATAGAGAATGAAGCGCTCGCCCAATAAATAATGTCGCCAAATCTTCAAGGCAAAGACAATGGCGGCTAACTCAAGATCATGAGTGGCATAGCGAACTTCATTCGGACGCAGTTGCCTAGAAGCATAAGCAACTACCCGATCTCTCTGCATAAGCACAGCACCGAGACCACTACCACATGCATCGGTGTAGACAACAAGATCATGATTCCCTTCGGGAACCACAAGAATAGGAGCATTAGTGAGAAGTTCTTTCAATGTCTGAAAGGAAGCTTCACACTTGTCGGACCAAATAAAATGAATGCCTTTCCGAGTAAGGCAAGTGAGAGGAAGCACAACACGGGAAAAGTTCTTAATGAACTGTCGGTAATAACCCGCCAATCCAAGGAAACTATGAATCTCATGCACATTCTCAGGCCTCTTCCAATTCTGGATGGCTTCGATCTTTGAGGGATCGACAGAAATGCCATCGGAAGATACAACATGGCCTAAGAACTTAACCTTATTCTCCCAAAAGCAGCACTTGGAGAATTTGGCTTTAAGCAGATGACGACGAAGAGTACTCAAGACAATTCTCAAGTGATTAGCATGCTCAGCTTCAGACTTAGAATAAATAAGGATATCATCAATGAAGATGAGAACAAACTTATCGAGATATTCCCGGAATACCCGATTCATGAGGTCAACAAAGAAAGCAGGAGCGTTCGTCAAACCGAACGGCATAACGAGCCACTCAAAGGAACCATAACGAGTGCGGAAAGCGGTAAGAGGTATGCTATCCTCCGCGACTCGTAACTGATGAAAACCCGTGGCAAGGTCAAGCTGAGAAAAGACCTTGGCACCACTCAATAGATCGAACATATCATCGATCCTAGGCAATGGATACCTATTTCTAATGGTCAACTCGTTAAGCTTGCGATAGTCAATGCAAAGCCTAAGAGTTCCATCAGACTTCTTCACAAAAACGACCGCGGATCCCCACGGAGAAAAACTGGACTGAATCAACTGCTTGGACTCGAGCTCTAAAAGCTGCTTCTTGAGTTCCTCATTTTCCTTTGTAGACATCCTCGTGGGAGGACGACTAACTGGCTGCGCGCCTGAAATGAGATCAATGCGGAACTCAAATGCCCGTTTGGGTGGCAAACCCGAAACAGGTTCAAAAACATCAGAAAAGTCACAAGCAATAGGAATACGAGATACATCATCACTATCTCGCGAATCAAGAGAATACAAAGCCATCTCGGAATTATCCACATCCCGAAGAACAAGAGATAACTGAGAAAGTGAATCAGGATGACAAAGATATAAAATTCTCTCGGAACAAATAATCCTGGCATCGTACCTCACTAGCCAGTCCATACCAAAAATCATATCAAAACCCAAATGAGAAACAACGTGCAGATTCGCACGGAAGGAAAAGCCACATAAAACAATCTCAATATCATCACAAAGCAAACTAAGGGTCACGGATCCCCCAATAGGATTCGCAATCCTTAAAGAAGTAACCATACAACAAACATCCAAAGATAAATCATCTACAAGTTTCTTCGATATGAAAGAATGTGAAGCACCCGTATCGAAAAGAACTCGTATACTATGATCATGAAATAGAATTGAACCCTCCAAAATAGATGGAGTCATACCTTTGGATTGAGAAGGACCTCCAGAAGCATTAGCCACATTGAGCTTGCCAGATTTTGCATTAGCAGGAGCAGTAGGACAAGAAGAAACATGATGACCTTCCTTCTTGCAATTACGGCAGAAGAGAGGCTTTGGACAAGCTCGAATAATATGATCCGGAGAACCACAATTAAAACACTTTCGAACGAAAGGTGTTCCGGAAGATTGAGGCTGAGAGCTAGGACCACCGGTCTTCTTCTTCTTATAAGGAAAAGGCTTCTTCTGAATTGGAAACTGCTTCTTGTTAGGGTTTCTGGAAACCTCAACATCAACATCACTATCACACTCCTTCTCGACGGTCTCGAGATGAAGCGCCGAATCAACCAATTCCTCAAAAGAAAGTTTAAGCTGGAGCAACAAGGACTTCTTAAGATATTTCTTAAGGCCAGAAACAAACTTCAAATTCTTCTTATAAGAAGTGCTGATGAATTCAAGACCATACTGAGATAAAGCCTCGAACGATGCGACATACTCAGAAACAGAAGATTTCCCTTGCTTCAACTCAAGGAAGCGACGGGTCAATAAAACTTTTTCAAATTCAGGAACGAACTTGAGTTCAAATCGTCCCCGAAACTGAGTCCAAGAAAGAGTAGCCTCATCAATTTCAGCTACAAGAAGCTCATACCATTCAAGAGCACGCTCTTGTAATAAGCTAGAAGTTACAAGAACTCTATCATGGTCAGAAAGATCCATGCGAGAGAAAATACGCTCGCACGTGCGAAGCCAAGCTTGGACTTCAAGAACAGACTCGGAGCCCTTAAACGGCTTTCCTCCAAGATGAGCAAAATCACTGCACTGACGTGCAAAAGCAGACTTGCGAGGTGGAGACACTCGAGGAGGAACGAGAGGCTGAGTGCTCCTAAACAATTCCAAAAATTGATCGGCAGACATATATACGCCATCCGGATGCGAGCCACTAGATTGCCCAGCATCCGAACGTCGACCCCTGCCTCTTCCAGACATAAGCTGAAAGTAAAATAAGAACAAGATTATTCACAAGGTAGATATTACAATATGGGATACTACGGAATAAAATGCATTCCTAGACGTATTTCCAATATCTATCTAACCTTGATGGAATAAAGAGACACGATGATTCAAGGATCGGTATCACTTGTACACTTTGATGTACCATAATATGTGCATCTATTCTGTGTTTATCATATTTTGTTCTGAACTCAGCTCTGATACCACGCTGTGACGCCCCACTCCAAGAGCCTCGTTAACAAAGAGTATTACATAGATAATACTGTCGGCTAACGCGGACAATAGAGTATAATGGAAGCGACCATGTGCAATCTTACCTTAACTATTCACTAAATAAGTCGAAAAGTAGAAACACATTAGAATTCGACCTATTCAATAAATATTTAAAGCAAAACTACAATGGCTATAGGATCTATCAGAAGAAAATATAACAACTCAAATGTAATATACATCACAGAACAGTCAATCATAATATACACATACACCGATACACAATAGAGTATATAAAATAATACATGTCAGGTGGTACAGGAGACCACAATATACAGACGAGACGAAAGAGTATAAATCAAAGTTACAGCAGATAAGGACTACAAAAGACGCTATAACAAAATGAAGCTAGCGAATAGTCCATGCGGAAGCAAAATAGGCTAAGTCTCCAAAAGCACCTAACCTGAAACATCTCGGTCTGACCCGAGTATAAAATACCCGGATCAGTCTAAATAACAAATCATTTAGATTAACTGAACAATAATAAACCTGCAAGGTCATACAGTATAACAAATATCTCTAGAGGAGATAACACAATCATCAACAAGAAATGAATCATATAGAGCAAGCCTCATATCATCGGCAACATATAGAAACAAAGGATACAAATATCCCAAAACAAGCCAGAAGGCAAATAACAAATACCCATAAGGTATACAAGTTCCACAAGGTAATCGCTATACTCCATGCGGCTCACAAAGACCAACACCGAAGGGCGATACCAAGGGAATTATCAATGAAACATCATGAAATTTTTCTCGAGCTCAGTACTGTACAAACAAGGATCCATGAGCCCGAAGACTCCAAACCCAAGTATCACCCATGCGGCACATAAGGCCAACATCAGAGCGAAACTATATAGGGCAACAAATCCGAAGGCACACACCCGAAGGCAACATACCCGAAGGCAACAAACCTAGGGAGACAGTCCGAAGACACTATCCCAGAGGCAACAAACCGTAGTGGTGAAGGTCGAAGACCCAGTACTGGACACCACTAACTGGCGGAATGTGTCACAACTCTCGAAAAGGAATCCGAAAAGTGTTAACGTATGTCCCATAACCACTCGTTCACACTAAACGGTTTACTATCTGTCAGTCCCTTTCACACTCAAAGCAGTACAAAGTTTACCTCATATCATCGATAAACCAAACCCGAAGGTCAAAACAATCAATCGAATAGGTCAAGGATTAATCGGAAGGATAAACGCACAGATTCATGGTCCATGTTTTGCCCAACCATTTAATCACCCTCCCACTTCGTTCGAAGT
Organism: Allium cepa; assembly: GCA_030765085.1. Taxonomy (NCBI): domain Eukaryota; kingdom Viridiplantae; phylum Streptophyta; class Magnoliopsida; order Asparagales; family Amaryllidaceae; genus Allium; species Allium cepa. Next base: position 373,903,562 of record CM060942.1, on the reverse strand, counting down.
GCGAAAGTGTGTGTGTTTTAAATAGAATTTATAAATTAGAGAAACGAACTTTTAAATGCGACTCGAGAGATTATTTCATAAAAACCCGTGGATTAAAATTAAAAGGAACCATCAAAGTCAAAACAATTGATAATCATACATAGGATCATCATGAATCAATTCAAATTGAAAATTCAATCCCAAAAGGAAAAGTGGGCTGAAACAGCAGGTTCAGTCGACTGAACAGAGTTTTTCAGTCGACTGACCCTGTACCTGGAAATTTTCTAGGTTCAGGAAACTTTCTGTTTCCAGGTTCAGTCGACTGTGCAGAGTTTTCAGTCGACTGAATCATGCCTGGAAACTCTCGGGTTTCAGGTTCAGTCGACTGTGCAGAGTTTTCAGTCGACTGAATCTTGCCTGGGCTGTTTTCCAGCCTTATTCAAATGAAGAGCAAACTCTCCCAAAATGCAATCGGACGAACATTGGCTCTAAGGGCTTATGCCAATCGACAACCCGGCCCTATATGTTCCTCGATGCATCACCAAAACATGATTAAAACATCAAAGTTAGGATTTCAAAGATTTTAACCCAAAACACTAAAAATTGGATTATTCCTCAATTCAACCCAAACCAAATGCAAGTGCATATGAACAAGGTGTTAGGAATTCATACCTAGCATCAATGAAATCAAGAGAAGTAGATGTGAGTTCAAAACTCACCTTTTCACACAAAACAAAGAAGATGAAGAAGCACAATTGCAAGGAATCAACCAACTACACTCCACTTCAACACTACAAGCTTCAATCTAGAATCAAAGAAAGTATTTCCTAGGTTAGGTTTACGAAAAATACAGAAATTGAAGAGGAGAAGAGATGGAGAAGATGGAGATGAACTTACCAATGGATTCTCTATGAATTTGGAGCAAGAAATCAAGATACAAAAGAGAAACTAGGGCTTGCTAATTTCTAATTCTCTTTCTTTTCCCCCATTTCAGTTTTTAGCTTAAGAAGAAATGAAATGAAGATGAATGAAGAGAAGGGTTGAGCTAGGGGGTTAAGTGGGCCAGTGGGCTGAACCCAATCCCAAACCCAATAGGAAAAGTAGCCAAAATTTCACAAACTCCAAACATATCAAAGATTATACTCAAAAAGATCGCAAACGCCATTTTGGAACCAATGGAGGTGGTTTCGAGTTCCAATTCGGCCATTTGCAGAAAGTAACATTTCGGACCCCAAAATCCGAATAACGATGCTATATTTAAATCAAACATTTAAATATAAAATCGTTAAATATGTGGGTTGTTACAGATCTCCCCTCCTTACAAAATTGCGTCACCGCAATTCCTAGAGACGATATTTGTAACAACTACATACAAAAGAAAGAATAACTTTAGACACAGAAATAGACTTACCATTATGAAGCAAGGATAGAAAACCTGGATAAGATCGCTCAATATACTCTCTGGTTTCCCAAGAACAGTCATTGGGATTAGCGGACCATTGAACTTTAACGAGCGGCACGTCCTTGTTCCGAAGGTGTCGCACCTCCGTGTCAAGCACGCGAATAGGTTGCTGTACAAAAGATAAGTCCGGTGAGATCTCAAGCTCTTGCAAATCAGGAGAATCAATTACAGAATCCGATTCTCGAAGACACTTCCGAAGTTGCGAGACGTGAAACACGTCATGAATGCCAGATAAATGAGCTGGAAGTGAAACTCTATAAGCCACAGGGCCAATGCGTTCAGTAATAGAAAACGGTCCTATATAACGAGGAGCCAATTTTCCAGTCGCACTGAAACGCATAACCCCTTTCAAAGGAGAAACACGAATAAAAACAAGATCGCCGATCGAGAACTCGAGAGGCTTTCTACGGTTGTCCGCATAGGATTTCTGGCGACTCTGTGCCTCTTTCATCCTCAATCGAATAAGATCAATCTTCTCAGAAGAACGACGAACAAAGTCCGGGCCAAGAATAAGCTTCTCCCCAGATTCCAACCAACATGAAGGTGATCGACATGGCCTTCCGTATAAGGCTTCGAAAGGAGCCATACCGATACTAGACTGGAAACTATTGTTGTAGGAGAACTCTACAAGAGGTAGGTGATCCTCCCAACTACCACCGAAATCAAAGATACAAATACGGAGAAGATCTTCCAAAATACGATTCACCCGTTCAGTCTGTCCGTCAGACTGCGGATGATAAGCTGTAGAAAAATTAAGCTTTGTTCCCAAAGCTTGTTGAAAACTCTTCCAAAAATGACTCGTGAATAAAGGATCACGATCACTCACAATAGAACTAGGAACACCGTGAAGTCTCACGATTTCCTTGACATACAACTTAGCCAAATGCGAAGCTGTCCTATTAGACTTAATAGGGACAAAATGAGCAGACTTGGTGAGGCGATCAACAATAACCCAAATACTAGAATGACCTGATCGCGAACGAGGTAGGCCGTCAATAAAATCCATAGAAACTTGATCCCATTTCCACAATGGAATCTCAAGAGGTTGAAGAAGTCCAGAAGGACGCTGATGTTCGGCCTTCGCGCGTTGACATGTCATGCAGTTGCTCACATAACTCGCCACATCGCGCTTCATGCCTTCCTAATAATAAAGACGACGCATATCGGCATACATCTTACTACTACCGGGATGAATGGTATACTTAGAACGATGGCAATCATCAAGAATGTCATGCCTAAGTGCAAAATCAGAAGGCACAAAAAGACGGTTCTTCTTACGAAGACACCCATGAGAATCAATGCTAAAATCTTGCAACGCCTCATCACAAGATTCAGACTCACAAAGCTGAATAAAATGCAACAAATCAGGATCACGCCGCTGAGCATCGGCAATACGATCCAATAAAATAGGTCGAGCTCCCAAACTAAATAATAGAATAGGAGAACCAGAAGATGAACCTCGATCACGAATTTCACAAAAAGATAGAGTCTCAAGAATATTCCATTCGGCAAGCATCATAGAAATAACAGTCGAATGTTTGCGACTAAGCGCATCTGCAACACGATTACCCTTACCAGGGGTAAACTGGATATCAAAGTCATAGGAAGCAAGAAACTCGAGCCAACGCTGTTGTCTCATATTGAGTTCCTTCTGAGTAAACAAATACTTCAAAGATTTATGATCGGTATAGAGAATGAAGCGCTCGCCCAATAAATAATGTCGCCAAATCTTCAAGGCAAAGACAATGGCGGCTAACTCAAGATCATGAGTGGCATAGCGAACTTCATTCGGACGCAGTTGCCTAGAAGAATAAGCAACTACCCGATCTCTCTGCATAAGCACAGCACCGAGACCACTACCACATGCATCGGTGTAGACAACAAGATCATGATTCCCTTCGGGAACCACAAGAATAGGAGCATTAGTGAGAAGTTCTTTCAATGTCTGAAAGGAAGCTTCACACTTGTCGGACCAAATAAAATGAATGCCTTTCCGAGTAAGGCAAGTGAGAGGAAGCACAACACGGGAAAAGTTCTTAATGAACTGTCGGTAATAACCCGCCAATCCAAGGAAACTATGAATCTCATGCACATTCTCAGGCCTCTTCCAATTCTGGATGGCTTCGATCTTTGAGGGATCGACAGAAATGCCATCGGAAGATACAACATGGCCTAAGAACTTAACCTTATTCTCCCAAAAGCAGCACTTGGAGAATTTGGCTTTAAACAGATGACGACGAAGAGTACTCAAGACAATTCTCAAGTGATTAGCATGCTCAGCTTCAGACTTAGAATAAATAAGGATATCATCAATGAAGATGAGAACAAACTTATCGAGATATTCCCGGAATACCCGATTCATGAGGTCAACAAAGAAAGCAGGAGCGTTCGTCAAACCGAACGGCATAACGAGCCACTCAAAGGAACCATAACGAGTGCGGAAAGCGGTAAGAGGTATGCTATCCTCCGCGACTCGTAACTGATGAAAACCCGTGGCAAGGTCAAGCTGAGAAAAGACCTTGGCACCACTCAATAGATCGAACATATCATCGATCCTAGGCAATGGATACCTATTTCTAATGGTCAACTCGTTAAGCTTGCGATAGTCAATGCAAAGCCTAAGAGTTCCATCAGACTTCTTCACAAAAACGACCGCGGATCCCCACGGAGAAAAACTGGACTGAATCAACTGCTTGGACTCGAGCTCTAAAAGCTGCTTCTTGAGTTCCTCATTTTCCTTTGTAGACATCCTCGTGGGAGGACGACTAACTGGCTGCGCGCCTGAAATGAGATCAATGCGGAACTCAAATGCCCGTTTGGGTGGCAAACCCGAAACAGGTTCAAAAACATCAAAAAAGTCACAAGCAATAGGATTACGAGATACATCATCACCATCTCGCGAATCAAGAGAATACAAAGCCATCTCGGAATTATCCACATCCCGAAGAACAATAGATAACTGAGAAGGTGAATCAGGATGACAAAGATATAAAATTCTCTCGGAACAAATAATCCTGGCATCGTACCTCACTAGCCAGTCCATACCAAAAATCATATCAAAACCCAAATGAGAAACAACGTGAAGATTCGCACGGAAGGAAAAGCCACATAAAACAATCTCAATATCATCACAAAGCAAACTAAGGGTCGCGGATCCCCCAATAGGATTCGCAATCCTTAAAGAAGTAACCATACAACAAACATCCAAAGATAAATCATCTACAAGTTTCTTCGATACGAAAGAATGTGAAGCACCTGTATCGAAAAGAACTCGTATACTATGATCATGAAATAGAATTGAACCCTCCAAAACAGATGGAGTCATACCTTTGGATTGAGAAGGACCTCCAGAAGCATTAGCCACATTGAGCTTGCCAGATTTTGCATTAGCAGGAGCAGTAGGACAAGTAGAAACATGATGACCTTCCTTCTTGCAATTACGGCAGAAGAGAGGCTTTGGACAAGCTCGAATAATATGATCCGGAGAACCACAATTAAAACACTTTCGAACGAAAGGTGTTCCGGAAGATTGAGGCTGAAAGCTAGGACCACCGGTCTTCTTCTTCTTGTAAGGAAAAGGCTTCTTCTGAATTGGAAACTGCTTCTTGTTAGGGTTTCTGGAAACCTCAACATCAACATCACTATCACACTCCTTCTCGACGGTCTCGAGATGAAGCGCCGAATCAACCAATTCCTCTAAAGAAAGTTTAAGCTGGAGCAACAAGGACTTCTTAAGATATTTCTTAGGGCCAGAAACAAACTTCGAATTCTTCTTATCAGAAGTGCTGATGAATTCAAGACCATACTGAGATAAAGCCTCGAACGATGCGACATACTCAGAAACAGAAGATTTCCCTTGCTTCAACTCAAGGAAGCGACGAGTCAATAAAACTTTTTCAGATTCAGGAACGAACTTGAGTTCAAATCGTCCCCGAAACTGAGTCCAAGAAAGAGTAGCCTCATCAATTTCAGCTACAAGAAGCTCATACCAGTCAAGAGCACGCTCTTGTAATAAGCTAGAAGTTACAAGAACTCTATCATGGTCAGAAAGATCCATGCGAGAGAAAATACGCTCGCACGTGCGAAGCCAAGCTTGGACTTCAAGAACAGACTCGGAGCCCTTAAACGGCTTTCCTCCAAGATGAGCAAAATCACTGCACTGACGTGCAAAATCAGACTTGCGAGGTGGAGACACTCGAGGAGGAACGAGAGGCTGAGTGCTCCTAAACAATTCCAAAAATTGATCGGCAGACATATATACGCCATCCGGATGCGAGCCACTAGATTGCCCAGCATCCGAACGTCGACCCCTGCCTCTTCCAGACATAAGCTGAAAGTAAAATAAGAACAAGATTATTCACAAGGTAGATATTACAATATGGGATACTACGGAATAAAATGCATTCCTAGACGTATTTCCAATATCTATCTAACCTTGATGGAATAAAGAGACGCGATGATTCAAGGATCGGTATCACTTGTACACTTTGATGTACCATAATATGTGCATCTATTCTGTGTTTATCATATTTTGTTCTGAACTCAGCTCTGATACCACGCTGTGACGCCCCACTCCAAGAGCCTCGTTAACAAAGAGTATTACATAGATAATACTGTCGGCTAACGCGGACAATAGAGTATAATGGAAGCGACCATGTGCAATCTTACCTTAACTATTCACTAAATAAGTCGAAAAGTAGAAACACAATAGAATTCGACCTATTCAATAAATATTTAAAGCAAAACTACAATGGCTATAGGATCTATCAGAAGAAAATATAACAACTCAAATGTAATATACATCACAGAACAGTCAATCATAATATACACATACACCGATACACAACAGAGTATACAAAATAATACATGTCAGGTGGTACAGGAGACCACAATATACAGACGAGACGAAAGAGTATAAATCAAAGTTACAGCAGATAAGGACTACAAAAGACGCTATAACAAAATGAAGCTAGCGAATAGTCCAAGCGGAAGCAAAATAGGCTAAGTCTCCAAAAGCACCTAACCTGAAACATCTCAGTCTGACCCGAGTATAAAATACCCGGATTAGTCTAGATAACAAATCAGTTAGATTAACTGAACAATAATAAACCTGCAAGGTCATACAGTATAACAAATATCTCTAGAGGAGATAACACAATCATCAACAAGAAATGAATCATATAGAGCAAGCCTCATATCATCGGCAACATATAGAAACAAAGGATACAAATATCCCAAAACAAGCCAGAGGGCAAATAACAAATACCCATAAGGTATACAAGTTCCACAAGGTAATCGCTATACTCCATGCGGCTCACAAAGACCAACACCGAAGGGCGATACCAAGGGAATTATCAATGAAACATCATGAAATTTTGCTCGAGCTCAGTACTGTACAAACAAGGATCCATGAGCCCGAAGACTCCAAACCCAAGTATCACCCATGCGGCACATAAGGCCAACATCAGAGCGAAACTATATAGGGCAACAAACCCGAAGGCACACACCCGAAGGCAACATACCCAAAGGCAACAAACCTAGGGAGACAGTCCGAAGACACTATCCCAGAGGCAACAAACCGTAGTGGTGAAGGTCGAAGACCCAGTACTGGACACCACTAACTGGCGGAATGTGTCACAACTCTCGAAAAGGAATCCGAAAAGTGTTAACGTATGTCCCATAACCACTCGTTCGCACTAAACGGTTTACTATCCGTCAGTCGCTTTCACACTCAAAGCAGTACAAAGTTTACCTCATATCATCGATAAACCAAACCCGAAGGTCAAAACAATCAATCGAATAGGTCAAGGATTAATCGGAAGGATAAACGCACAGATTCATGGTCCGTGTTTTGCCCAACCATTTAATCACCCTCCCACTTCGTTCGAAGTGCGAAAGTGTGTGTGTTTTAAATAGAATTTATAAATTAGAGAAACGAACTTTTAAATGCGATTCGAGAGATTATTTCATAAAAACCCATGGATTAAAATTAAAAGGAACCATCAAAGTCAAAACAATTGATAATCATACATAGGATCATCATGAATCAATTCAAATTGAAAATTCAATCCCAAAAGGCAAAGTGGGCTGAAACAGCAGGTTCAGTCGACTGAACAGAGTTTTTCAGTCGACTGACCCTGTACCTGGAAATTTTCTAGGTTCAGGAAACTTTCTGTTTCCAGGTTCAGTCGACTGTGCAGAGTTTTCAGTCGACTGAATCATGCCTGGAAACTCTCGGGTTTCAGGTTCAGTCGACTGTGCAGAGTTTTCAGTCGACTGAATCTTGCCTGAGCTGTTTTCCAGCCTTATTCAAATGAAGAGCAAACTCTCCCAAAATGCAATCGGACGAACATTGGCTCTAAGGGCTTATGCCAATCGACAACCCGGCCCTATATGTTACTCGATGCATCACCAAAACATAATTAAAACATCAAAGTTAGGATTTCAAAGATTTTAACCCAAAACACTAAAAATTGGATTATTCCTCAATTCAACCCAAACCAAATGCAAGTGCATATGAACAAGGTGTTAGGAATTCATACCTAACATCAATGAAATCAAGAGAAGTAGATGTGAGTTCAAAACTCACCTTTTCACACAAAACAAAGAAGATGAAGAAGCACAATTGCAAGGAATCAACCAACTACACTCCACTTCAACACTACAAGCTTCAATCTAGAATCAAAGAAAGTATTTCCTAGGTTAGGGTTAGGAAAATTACAGAAATTGAAGAGGAGAAGAGATGGAGAAGATGGAGATGAACTTACCAATGGATTCTCTATGAATTTGGAGCAAGAAATCAAGATACAAAAGAGAAACTAGGGCTTGCTAATTTCTAATTCTCTTCCTTTTCCCCCATTTCAGTTTTTAGCTTAAGAAGAAATGAAATGAAGATGAATGAAGAGAAGGGTTGAGCTAGGGGGTTAAGTGGGCTAGTGGGCTGAACCCAATCCCAAACCCAATAGGAAAAGTAGCCAAAATTTCACAAACTCTAAACATATCAAAGATTATACTCAAAAAGATCGCAAACGCCATTTTGGAACTAATGGAGGTGGTTTCGAGTTCCAATTCGGCCATTTGCAGAAAGTAACATTTCGGACCCCAAAATCCGAATAACGATGCTATATTTAAATCAAACATTTAAATATAAAATCGTTAAATATGCGGGTTGTTACAACGACCTACCTTGTCGCGACCAAAGGGGTTGCGTGATATAGCAAGTGCGACTTAACATGGTTGAGCGACCTATGGGCTGGAACGACCTAAGAGAAGAGTAGGCCGAGCGACTAAAGAATGAAACGACCTAAGAGATAAAAGAAGGCCGAGCGACTTAACGACCTAAGATGCAAGCGACCTATGGGTGGCGACCTAAGGCAGGCCGACCTAACTACAGGTCGAGAATCATATGTGCAGGCCAAAAAACCTAGGCAACAAAAATGTAAAAACTCTCTCAATTTGCAATCTATCGAGCACGAACGCTAAGGGATTACGCCCATCGGCTACCCGGTCCTATTGGCTCCTCGATGCAACACCAAAAATAAGTTCAAACATCAAAGGTATGATTTTTAAAGATTTGAACCCAAAACACTAAAAATTGGGATTTTCACCAATTCAATCCAAACCAAGAGCAAATGCATATGAAAAAGTGTTAGGAATTCATACCCACCAAACAAAGATAGTTATATGCAAAGATGTGAGATAAAAATCTCACCTTTACACAAAATCAATGAAGAAGAAGCTTGAAAGCAAAGGAAGAATCAAAGGCTTCTCTTTGAATTTGGAGTTAGATGTTGGATTTCCAAATGAACTAGGGCTTGGAGTTTTAATTTCCCATTCCTTCCTCCATTTTGATGAAGCTTGAGTGTTAGGAAATGAAAGCGAAGTTATGAAGGGAAGGGGGTTGAGCTAGAGTTAATGGTTTAGGCTAATGGGCTAAACCAAACCCAAAGCCAAAGTGAATAAGTGGCACAATTCCACTAACTCCAAACATATCAAAGTTTATACTCAAAAAGATCGCAAACGGTGTTTTGAACTCAATGGAAGTGGTCCTGAGTCCTAATTCGAACGTATGCAAAAAGTAACTTTTTGGATAAAAAAAAATCCGGCTAACGATAAAATATTTAAATATTCAATCGTAAAATATGCGGGTTGTTACAGACTCCCATCCTTAAAGAAATTGCGTCCTCGCAATATTTAAGAAGAAAATATAAGGTAACAACCATGAAAGCATATCAACACAGAAGAAATTTGAAATAAAAAATTCACCTCAAAGAGCACAGGAAAGTAAGTCCGGATGTGTTCGCTCGATGAAGTCTCTAGATTTCCAAGAGCAATCCTTAGGATTTAAGGACCATTGAACTTTAACAAGCGGAACATTTTTATTTCGAAGGCGCTCGACCTCCGAAGCAATAATACGAATAGGACGTTGCTCAAGTTAAATTAGGCGAAACTTTAGTTTCTTCCACAACACCAGGCTCAAGAATAGAATCAAAATCTCGAAGGCATTTCCGTAATTGAGAAATGTGAAACACGTCATGAATAGCAGAAAACTGAGCCGGTAAGAAAAGGCGATAATCCATGGAACCAATACGTTCGGTGATGGAAAATGGACCAATATATCAAGGTGCTTACTTTCTCGATCGACTGAAACGTACAACACTCTTCATAGGTTAAACGGGAATAAACACAAGATCTCCCACAGAAAATTCTAATTTCCTTCTTCGGTTATCGGCACAGGATTTGTCTACTTTGGGCTTCTTTCATCCTATGACGAATAAGGTCGATCTTCACTGTGGAATCATGAATAAAATCTGGACCTAAAACTAGCTTCTCATTGGCCTCAAGCCAACAAGAAGGAGATCAGCATGGCCTTCCATAGAGTGCCTCGAAACGTGCCATACCAATACTAGATTGGAAGCTATTATTATAGGAAAACTTAACAAGATAAATATGATCTTCCCAACTTCCACCAAAATCAAGAACACGTGCACGAAGAAGATCTTCAAGAGTTTGATTTACACGCTCGGTTTGTCCATCGTACCGGGGATGATAAGCGGTGCTAAAATTAATCTCCGTTCCTAAAGCTTGTTGAAGGCTCTTCCAAAATCCACTAGTAAACAATGGATCACGATCACTTACAATAGAAGTAGGGACTCTATGCAATTTTACAATTTCTTTAATAAAGAGTTTGGCCAAGAGAGGCATGGTTCGATTGGACCGAACGGGAATAAAATGGGTGGATTTAGTAAGTCTATCGATTATCACCCATAAGTTATCATGACCCGAACGAGAACGGGGAAGGCCGTCTATAAAATCCATGGAAATTTGGTCCCACTTTCAAATTGGAATTTCTAAAGGTTGCAATAACCCACCGGGCCTGTAACGACCCCACTTCCTACTCCCAGGAAGAAGTATCGTTAATAAGAAAGAAAGAGGTGAGAAAATAGAACAGATAGAGAAGAAAGAAAAACAACATCAGAATCTCACAGCGGAACGAATAAAATATATTAATCACATAAGTATTTAGATAATATATAACATCAATAAGAGTGTTACATATAGTAGATCACATACTAGACAGTTATAAACACCTGTCTAGTTATACAACTCAAAACACAATACATCACAGAGATACCACACAACGAAAAATAAATATATATCTAAAAACGTTGAAGCCTCCTGCTCCATTACTCCTCCAGAATTCGTCAAAGCTAAACCTGAATCCCTTGGCTACCCGTAAAAATTTGGGTACCCGAGAGTTTATTGAAAAACAAAAATAAACTTCGGGTCAGACATGGGTCTGGTATGAGTAACAGGTTAAAGTTGCTTAATTTTGAAAAATCCTTTGAAAACAAAGATATCACGTAAGACTTCCCACACATAAACATGGAAAAGTTTTTACCTTACGCTAACCAAAACATTTGATAGGAAATCCAGTGATATTATAATAGGTCTAGGGTTTTCAAGTAAATAGAAAATAGCCGAAATTGTTACATCTATTAAATTCCAGCTACTAGCCACAAAAGTGGGTAATACAATCAAAGCCGTAGGCACTTATTGGATTTTGGATTCCATACAATGGCAGGGCTACTGGGGTACCGCCCGTCGCAGTACGTGGCCTAGATCAACGTACCGAGGATTACTCCCTTCATCCCGTACAACACAAGGCCGGAACCATTCCTTACTGAATAGTCCCGAACAAGATAAACCCCGCAGTTGGCTGCAGACCAACCGCCCACTAAGCCGAATAAAAAAAGGGACATCCAGACAGGGGAATATCCTTGTCCTGCTTGGGCATGACCCACCTAACCTTGCTGCACCTCCCCTGTTTTAGCCATTCCCGGTTGATGAGGCTTGAGGTTACGATTACCTTTATAGAACATATTTCTTAGAATGCTCATCGTCCGCCTGATGATGTGTTGAAAGCATTCAATCCATACAAGTTCGTTCCGGGTTCGAACGAAACCGAAGGCATCATCTCGTTACACTCATTTTGGAATCACCCTCAGAGTGAACGACGATAACCCTTGCATTCTGAATCTCCATCTTCACTTCAGATTCACGACCTATCGTAGTTTGGAAACGATGTGGTTTTCGGATATTCCTAATGCGGAAAACCGATCCCGGTCTCATCGAAATCCAAAACGTGTCTTTTAGGGCCAAGTTGTCTATTTAGTCTTAACAGTGAATTCAATATTATCAATATACACAGATAGATAATTCACATCTCATAATAGATAATCACATCATCATCAAAACAGATAATTAATATCATCTTTCAAACAGATAATTAAACATGATCATACTTAAAACATACATCCATATCACATAGACATTATCCAACTCATTTCTGAGATCACAATCAAACAAGGAAATATCAATATCATCCATCAGTAATGATTTATGAATCACAAGCTATAATTAATTTAAAATGAATTAAATTAACTACTTCTATTTTAATTAATTTAAAATAAATTAAATTAATTACACATTCCATAAATTCTGCTCTCACAATTATTAATTAATTATAAATCAAATTAATTAATCATTCTCTAATTACAAAAATGGTAATTTAGTTTTAAATTAATCCTCAAATGAATTATCTTAAATCATTCATAATTGATTAACATTTAATCACTTACCCATCAATTATTCCTTAATTACAATTCTTAATTACATCATTAATTATATTAATTAATGATCTTCAATTTATATTAAATTACTTATTTAAAATAATTAAGTGATTAATCTTTACTTAAACACAATTATTAATCACCTCTTGATTAATAACAAACCCATAATTAACTACTCTCAATTACTTATTAACAAATTAATCATTCCATGATTTTATTCCCATAAATTAATCCTTTAATTAATTACAAAAGAAATTACTCAAATTACCTCATTTACATATCATCTTGTATTAACTTCATCAAGTAATGATCATCCAATTACTATTCTGAGTAATTGCTCCGTTAATTACATTTATATTGATTTATTTCCATTTAATTATCTTGTTGATTTATTATTCTCAAATAAATCAATTCCTCTAATTCCCATCATTAATTATATTAATTAATGATTTCCAATTTCATTTTCATTTGTTAATTATATTAAGAATACACATCTTCAAATTACAAATATTAATCCTCTTGATTAATATATTCAGTAATTAATCATCCTAAATTAATTACTTTTCAATAACAAGCTTAAATCTCTTGATTAATTTTAAGTAATGATATTCTCAATTACTTCCATTAACAACATCACCCAATTAATTACATCCCGTAATTATTCATCAATTACTTTTCTAAGTAATTTAATTTCAAAATATCAGTTAATTAAAATTAATTAACTCAAATCAAATCAATTTACTTAGTAAATAAGTAATTAATTTCTTAATTACTTTTCAAATAAATAATTCACATTTAAACTATTACAATGATTATTATTGTATTAATTAATCCAATTAATTTATTAAAAAATCAATTACTCTAATTAATTATAAATAATCTTGTTAATGATCTTCATTAACACTTATTTAATTATTTTCTTCTCAAATAATTAACTTGTATTACTCATCATAAAAATTTATTAATTTAAATAAAAATCTAATTTATGATTCTTAATCTCATATTAGTTAATTAATTCATTAATTAACTTTAATTACTACCTTTACCTTATAATTACTAAATTAACTAATATTCATCATTAAGTATTCTTGCCTAATTAACCTAAAGATTAAAATATATAAAATTCCAAAACTTCCTGAATTAAAGTAAATTGTTAATTGATTTAAATTCTCACTTCCAATATGTTTAAATATTTACTTCAAAAATTTTAATTTTTATCTTAATAAAATGTTTACACTAATTTATTTTCAAAACCTCTTTTAAACTTACATATTTAATTACACCTAAAATTTATTTGAATAAATTTAAATTATAAAACTTTATTATAGTTCCCAAATCTAGCTTTTCATAACTAAGTCCTGATTTCCTTGGAGTTAACTTGACCAAATACTTCCTTAACAATATTTATCTTGAAATTCAACTCCTTTGAATTTACTTAAATATTTAGCACTTTTGAATTAATAAAATAATTTAAATTATGAAACTTAATTACTTACAACTATATTTCAAAATTATCTTAAATTCAATATTTAAACTTCATTTTAGCACTAGATCAAAATCAGTTTAAAACACAAGTTCAAATTCAGTTGAAACTGTAAAAAAAAACAGTTCTAGGTTTATCAACCTGTACACTAAAAATCCGAGCACCCCTCCCTATTTCTTCGAGTAAAACGCGTGTTTTCCCGATTAAAAACTCAAGCTGCTTCGAGTTATTCTATGCGCGCAAAAAAGATAGAGGAACATAACTCAAACCTGGAAAACACTAACCCATTCACCCCTCCATACCTGTCAACGGCACGCACGCGGCGGTCCCACCACCGGAGGCCACCAAACTCCGACTTCTCCTTCGACCATCTCTCCCCTACCTCCCTGCAAAAACATGCGACACTCGGTCGCCTATGCTAGCCGCGGTGATCCCAAACTCCAAGTGCAGTGAAATTAGGTTTCAAAACTTGAAACCATTGCCGACGCTTCCACTAACAAATCTGCTGCCACCAACTATTTTTCCTAGCACCACGGCAACCTCCTCTACCTCTTGTCAGAGTCTCGACCCCCCATATCCACTTGATCACCCACGGCCACTCAAAAAGCCTGAAATGGATAAACTCGAACCATACCTCACCCCCTTCACTAAAAATCACCATACTCATTTTAAAAATCATAATTTGATTTATGAACCTGAATTGATAAATTAAGATATTCAAAATTTTGATGTTATTGAGATGTTCAGAGATTGGTTTCCAGAGACAAAGTTTTTAAGAGGTTTTTATCTTAACTAAATCCTTAAACTTAGTTTATAATGCTACAGGCATAAATCTTAAGTTTAAACAGAAAAGGTGTAAATGATTTTAGTAAGTAAGATTTTTTTTTTTTTTTTACAAAGTATCAGAGAGCAAGCATATACATCATTTTCCAGTTTTCACTTATACCCTGTTGATTCTGCAAACATGCACAAGCATATCCACCAATATAAATATCTATTTCACCAAAGTAAAGTCTTAGATTTTAAATTCTCAACTAGATTTAAATTTATGTTATTAAATATAAAGTTACTTTCTTGCACTGGTGAAAGAACAGGGACTATCAATACCCAAATATGCAATGCAAACATACATGTTTACAGAAATTCTTAACACTGAATTATCACTATATAAATGTAAATAAGTAATCATCTTCACAGAGCTTTACAAACAATAGAAAACTATTTATTTAGTTTTGATTTAAAAAGTTACTCACCTGAAACAGAAAAGAACAGAGCCTTATTTGCTTTTCAACAAGCTTGCAATTTACAGGTTGAACTCCTCTTTGATTCTCTGTTGTATTAATTGGTTTTAACTTGTTGTTTACACTGAAGCTTTGTTTGTTTGAGTTTGAAATGAAGTTACTTTACTTTTTAATTAATTCGAATTGAATAAAAATGAAACTGCTTTATAGAAAAATAAGAAGACAGGGTATATGATTATGTTTCAACAAATCTGAAACAATATGTGCATAAAATCTTTGTTTGTGCAGATGTTTCCAGAGATATTTTATTAAGGGTGGCTGATATGAATGCTTAAGTGTACTAAAAGATTTTTTCATTAATTAGTTTTTGTTTGCTAGCTTAAAGATATTTAACCATGTCTTCCTAAGCAAGCTTCACAAATATATGCAGTTTGTTTTTATTTATTACAGTCATGTGTTTTATCTTACCTAGTTTTGGCCTGCACACATGTATATTTGTTCATGAATTTTGTGTACAATAGATATTTATCTAGAGGCTTTAAACATATACATATGTATACTGCAGTTCCTTTGTTAATATTTTACAAACAACTTATTTGTTTCTAGATTATTTGTTGTTGTCTTGTTATTGTAAATTTAAAATGTATCTATACTTAGCTTTAATCTATGAGTGTATCCTATAAGTTTACTTTTATTTAACTTATACAGTATGTCTTTATGTATATTTTGTTTTATGTCTATGTTTGAAAACTAATTTAACTTTATAGTTATTATGCTATTATGATTTAACTTATATACTTACTTATATTTCTATATGCATATTTTAATTTTATTTATTTTATAAAAACATACTTATCACTTTGAAATGATAGATAGAATAGATTATCTTTTATTATAAACTACATATTTATTAGTGTATGTTAATGTATTGTTTGACAAAAATATATTTAAAACTCATATATATATTTTAAATTCATATTTTAAATCAAACTATACTAAAAAGAAAAGAAAACAAAACGAATCCTTTTGTTAATAAATGTAAATTTAAACTTAAGTTAAAATGAGTCTTGAACTATTTAAACATTTACTTATATATTTAAAACTCTATATTTATTTATTTAACCTTTGAAAAGTTTATATTAAATAAAACATAATTTCTAATCCACTAAAATATATTAGTATTTAAAGCATAATTTATAGCTGAACTTTAAAACAAAATCTCATCTATTTACAATGTATACAAATATATACATATATAAATAGAAAACAAACAATTAATTTTAACAGATATCATTTACCAATTAAATATTTATTGAAGAAAAGTATCAATTCAGATTTTATTATCAAAAATATATCAAATCAATTTAATATTAAATGCAGATTATTAAATTGATATTGCTAGAAAATTCCGGATCGTCACAGGGCCTTTGATGTTCGGCCTTAATGAGTTGGCAAGTCATGCAACACTTAACAAAGTTAGCAATATCAGATTTCATTCCCTCCTAATAATAAAGTCGCTTCATGTCCGCGTACATTTTACTACTATCAGGATGAATGGTAAATTTAAAACGATGAGAATCTTATAAAATGTCTTTACGAAGAATACTAATATTTTGCATGATAAGTCTACCAAATTTTAGAATAATGCCACGAGGATCAATATCAAAGTCTTTCAAACCTTCAATATCAATTTTACCCCTAAAATTTTGACCAAGAAGAGCCAATTCGGGATCTAGCTTTTGAGCTTCAAGAATGCGGTCTAAAAGAGAAGGATGAGCCTCAAGGTTACATAAAACAAGAGATGAACATAAATCGAAAACACGATCTCAAATCTCACAGGTGGATACAATTCCGAGATCATTCCATTCGGATATCATCATAGAAACAACCACTTGTTGCTTTTGACTAAATGCGTCCGCAACACGATTTCTCTTTCCGAGGGTATAAAGAATATCAAGATCATAAGCTGCAAGAAATTCGAGCCAACGTTGTTGACGCAAATTAAGTTCCTTCTGAGAAAATAGATACTTCAAAGATTTATGATCGGTGTAAAGAATAAATTTTTCTCCCAAAAGATAATGACGCCAAATACGAAGGGCGAAAACAATAGACGCGAGCTCTAAATCAGAGTGGCATATCTAGTCTCGGTAGGCTTTAATTTCCTAGAAGCATAAGCAGTAACACGTTCTCATTGCATAAGAACGGCACCCATACCAACGCGACTAGCATCGGCATAAACAATAAAATCTTGATTTCCCTCGGGAATAACAAGAATAGGATCATCGAAAAGGAGTTCTTTTAATTTCTGGAAAGAAGCTTCACATTTGTCCGACCAAATGTATTTAACTCCTTCTTTGTAAAGCTAGTAAGAGGCACGGAAATTTTTGAAAATTCTTTTATAAAACGACAGTAATAGCCCGCCAATCCAAGAAAACTCCGAATTTCCGTCACACTCTCCGGTCTCTTCCAATTTTGAATCGCTTCAATCTTTGAAGGATCCACGGAAATTCCGAATTCGGAAATAATGTGACCGAGAAACTTCACACGAGATTGCCAAAAGTGGCATTTAGAAAAAATTTCTTTCAATTGATTACTTCTAAGAGTTTCCAACACAATCCGAAGATGCTTTTTGTGCTCCTCGTCGGTTTTTGAATACGCAAGAATATCATCAATGAAGATGAGGACAAATCGGTTGAGGAAATCTTTGAAAACTCGATTCATAAGGTCAACGAAATAAGCCGGAGCATTTGTTAAACCAAATCATGACAAGCCATTCAAAAGATCCATAACGAGTACGGAACGATGTCAAAGGAATACTATCCTCTGCAATACGAAGCTTATGAAAACCAGTAGCTAAGTCTAATTGTTAAAAGACTCTAGCACCAATAAGTTGATCGAATAGATCATCAATCCGAGGTAAAGGATATTTATTTTTGATAGTAAGATCATTAAGCTTGCGGTAGTCAACGCAAAGCCTAAGTGTACCGTTGGATTTCTTCACAAAAATAGCCGAAGCTCCCCAAGGAGAGGAACTAGAGCGAATAAATTGCTTCGTCTCCAATTCGGATAATTGTTTGTGCATCTCCTCATTTTCCTTATTGGACATGCAATAAGGAGGACGAGTGATAGGTTGAGCTCCAGGGATGAGATTAATTTTGAACTCAATTGCTCGCTTAGGTGGTAATCCTAAAACAGGCTCAAATATGTCGAAAAATTCACGAACAACATGAATATGAGAAATAATATCTTCCTCATCATCATTATCGTTATCATAAGGATTTAAAGAATATAAAGATGCTGCCAAGATGGAATCCGAATCTTTAAGATCAATAAAAATCTGCTTAACAGATTGAAGATGTCGAAGACGAATAGTCCGCTCAGGACAAAGGATTTGAGCTTTATAGCGGTTAAGCCAATCCATTCCCAAAATCATTCCGAAGCCAAGGTAACGAATAACATGCAAATCGAGACAGAAAGAGTAATCACATAAAATAATTTCGACATCTTTACACAATAAACTAATTGTTGCGGATCCACCAACCGTATTTGCAATTCTCAAAGAATTCATTAAACACAAAACATGCGAATAAAAAGTATCAACAAGTTCTTTTGAAATAAAAGAGTGGGACGCACCTGTGTCAAAAAGAACTTGAATAGGATGATCACGAAATAAAATAGTGCCATCAAGGATAGAATGAGAAATACCTTTATCACGAGATGTGTTGCCAGGGGCTTGAGCAACATTAAGCTTTCCCTCCTTCCTGTTTTGAAGTTTGGGACACGAAGATATATAATGGTCCGGGCTTTTGCAATTGCGACAAGCACGGGGCTTTGAACACTTATTCGCATAATGGTCCTTAGAACCATAGTTGTAGCATTGCCCACCACTAGAGGTAGAAGTCTTGGTTGTCGGAGAGGCTTTCTTCCCTCTCTTATTGTTGGGATAAGGACCTTTGAACTTATTAGGCCTTTTCTTGTTGTTGAAGTTTGGTTTGGCACCCATAACTTCAACATCACTCTCCCTATCTGCCTCTTCAAGACGAAGAGCGATATCAATGAGTTGATCAAAAGAAACTTCTAACTTTAGAAGTAATGGCTTCTTGAGATTTTTGTTCAAGCCATAGACAAATCTTTGGTTCTTCTTCAATGGGGTGTTTATATACTCGACCCCGTATTTTGAAAGCGACTCGAAGGATGCGACATAGTCTGCCATAGAGGATTTATCTTAAACAAGGTCTATAAAACGACGAGCCAATGTCACCTTCTCAGCTTCTGGCACAAATTTTAATTCGAAGCGTTCCCGGAATTTCTCCTAAGTAAGTTCCGCTTCATTTATTTCAGAAATCAGAAGCTCATACCAATCTAGTGCTCTTTCTTGGAGCATACTGGAGGACACCTGAACATGGTGAAGATCAATAAGATTCATGCGAGAAAATATTCGATCGCACGTTCTTAGCCAAGCCTGGACTTCAATAATAGTTTTAGATCCTTTGAATGGCTTCCCACCCAAATTGGTATAATCGTTGCAAAACGTGAAAATCCAGACTTAGGGTGATAGGCTCTAGATTAGATCCGGCTGCTTGAGCATTCTTTACTACATCAAGAAGCTGCTGGGCAGACATAAATACTCCATCTTGGGGAGTAGCACTAGATTGACCGGCGCTGGGACGGCCAGGTCTAACCATTTCTCTTCCTTTAGAAAGAAAGAAAGAAGAAGGATAAGGTTATTCACCAAATGAATATCAAGCAATCTTGACAGATAAAACAAGGAATCATAAAGAAAATAGGATGAATCGGTACGAAGACTCGATTAAATCCTAAAGCACGACTCCTAAGAAGGACTTAGGACGATGATCCTTGCTAGATTATTCTACATTGTTCCGAAGTTTGGCTCTGATACCAAGCTGTGACGCCCCACCTCTATACCCACGCTAGCCAAGGACACTACAGGGTAATGCCGTCAACTAGCGCAGAGAATAAGGCTGTTGAGGAGTGACCCTCGGCGTAATTGCTTTGTGCGAGCACCGATATGTCAGATAGTTTAACATGCATTTGGTTTTAGGAGGAAATCCGACATACCGATACAAACTCAAAGCTACTACCCGGTGGCTATATATATATTCTTCGAAAACAAATATAGAAATAAACATAACACAAATCATTCACAGACATCCATATCACAAAGGCGGAAATAGATATTAATATATAACCATGAAAGTGTACATTAGAGTAGTGGTCAAACAAGATCTACAATGTCACAAAAGAATAACTACAAGTTTTAGACAAAAGAATATGGATACATCAATGAGTCTATATCTCAAATGTATACAACGGAAACTACTCATCTAAGTAGTTAGCCAAAAGTTAGGGTGATAATCCCAGATGTGAAGTCAAGTAGAAGCACCTATAACATCTCGGTCTGACCCGAGTATTATTTAATAAGAAAATAATAAACGGATCAGTCTAGCTACAAATATTAGATAAAATGATATAGAATAAGAGATATGACATAAACATACGATAACCATAAAGCCATATTGTGATAATTATGCAACTGAAAATCAACTAGGAATTAGTCAATATCACATGAATCTTCTCAAAGATAAAAAGGAATGTCAACTCTTTATTTATATTCACCAAACCGTAAATATTGACAATAATATCAATGCCAATCACAAAAGTTAATGACACACAAATTCACCAATGCACAAATATTGATAAAACTTATCAATGTAAATCAAGAAAATTGGTGAAAAAAATTCTAGAAATCATTAATGGAAATCCAGAAATCACAAAAAGGGGGAGGCCTATCACAAAACGGGAGCATGAAAACTCACAACACGTGTATCACAAAATGGAACGCTATTCCATGGTTGCTAACCATTAATTTTGAGCCGAAGCTTCACAAAACGGCGCGAAGACCATGGGTCGCTACCCCACCAAATTGAGCCGAAGCTCCACAGAAACGGGGTTTAGTCTCCCTCGTAGACAAAGAGACATCGCACATTTGCTAGTCTAAATCACAAAAATGATCATCAACGATCATCAAGAAGTGTCAATTACAGTAAGCTAGTAAATATATAAGCTTAGCTTCATGTCCCATAACCACTAGCTTAACCTAAATATTTACGAACAAATTGTAGATCTCCACTCGAAAATTATCACAAGAGATTCAATCGAACAAGTCCAAGAATTAACCGACGAAGTAAATGCAAACGTTTCAAAACATTTGTTTTACTAAGCCGTTTAATTAGATTTCTCGTACGAGTGAGATAAAGTGACAAATCACAAAAATGATTGTAGAAACAATAAATCACAGACGTGAATAAAATCCAAAGAATTCGATTCAAAAGTCTATCAAATTGGAAATACCCTTGCAACTTAACAGCCATGGCTTACGACTTAACGTAAGTCAACACAAGAAATCGACGACTTAAGAAATAGCATGCGGCCTAACTGCGCGACTTACATGGCGCGACTTATGGCATGGCGCGACCTATAGCGTGCAACTTAAGTTGTGCGACCATGTGGAGCGTCCTAACACATGGCATGACCTAAGCATGGCGCGACCTAAGGCGTAAGAGAAGGCCGAGCGGCTTAAGTGGGGACGACCTATGCGTGGCGCGACCTAACATGGCCGAGCGACCTACGTGGCCAGCAACCCAATGCGAGCGACTTAAGAAAGAAGGCCGAGCGACTTAACTGGGGAACGACCTAACTTGTCGCGACCAAAGGGGTTGCGTGATATAGCAGGTGCGACTTAACATGGTTAAGCGACCTATCGGGTGGAACGACCTAAGAGAAGAGTAGGCCGAGCGACTTAAGAATGAAACGACCTAAGAGATAAAAGAAGGCCGAGCGACTTAACGACCTAAGATGCAAGCGACCTATGGGTTGCGACCTAAGGCAGGCCGACCTAACTGCAGGACGAGAATCATATGTGCAGGTCGAACGACCTAGGCAACAAAAATGCAAAAACTCTCTCGTTTTGCAACCGATCGAGCACGAACGCTAGGGGATTACGTCCATCGGCTACCTGGTTCTATTGGCTCCTCGATGCAACACCAAAAACAAGTTCAAACATCAAAGCTATGATTTTTAAAGATTTGAACCCAAAACACTAAAAATTGGGATTTTCACCAACTCAATCCAAACCAAGAGCAAATGCATATGAAAAAGTGTTAGGAATTCATACCCAACAATCAAAGATAGTTATAGACAAAGATGTGAGATAAAAATCCCACCTTTACACAAAATCAATGAAGAAGAAGCTTGAAAGAAAAGGAAGAATCGATGGCTTCTCTTTGAATTTGGAGTTAGATGTTGGATTTGCAAATGAACTAGGGCTTGGAGTTTTAATTTCCCATTCCTTCCTCCATTTTGATGAAGCTTGAGTGCTAGGAAATGAAAGTGAAGTTATGAAGGGAAGGGGGTTGAGCTAGAGTTAATGGTTTAGGCTAATGGGCTAAACCAAACCCAAAGCCCAACGTGAATAAGTGGCACAATTCCACTAACTCCAAACATATCAAAGTTTATACTCAAAAAGATCGCAAATGGTGTTTTGAACCCAATGGAAGTAGTCCCGAGTCCTTATTCGACCTTATGCAAAAAGTAACTTTTCGGATAAAAAAATCCAGCTAACGATAAAATATTTAAATAAAATATTTAAATATTCAAACGTAAAATATGCGCGTTGTTACAAAATCCTTTAAAAGGAATTATTCATAAATAAAGCTAAGAGTAAATTGTTTTGTGTTTATAGTAAACAATGTTTTAATGACATTTTTTTTACCCTTGTTTTAAAACACTTAGTATTATAAAATTTGCCTTTTAAATGGAC
This sequence comes from Allium cepa, assembly GCA_030765085.1. Lineage (NCBI taxonomy): Eukaryota > Viridiplantae > Streptophyta > Magnoliopsida > Asparagales > Amaryllidaceae > Allium > Allium cepa. The sequence goes on along the minus strand of CM060942.1, from coordinate 373,880,425 downwards.
ATTTTTAAGTGTATTTTTAAAAGTGTTTTACCAATATAGTAATAAGAAAATCAAGCGCAAGTTTAGTTTTAAAGAGTAAAGTTTAATTCTATTATGGAAAAGTAATTCCGTAAACCATATCATTTATATGGAAAAGATCTAGTCATACTTTCAACGCTAAACGTTGTGGTTTGGACTCATTTCTATCTCGAAGATTAAAGATATCATCAAGGGGAAGCCAATTGGAAATACTACCTCCACTTGCCTGGCTTCATCTTCAACCAAGAGATGACACTTGTTTGGAATCGATGAGTAGTTGTAAATATATAATATTTAATTTCCATATACGATCATTTAAAATTATCCCCGATAGTTGATTTATTAATTATCGGTTTCAACTTTCTTCATGGTGTATCGCCATCTTAAAAAATTTTGTTGCTCTTTAAGCTTTGTTATCCTTTATTGGAAATGATTAAACCTAAAGCACGAGAGGAAGTCAAGCTATGTAGGGTTGCTCCCATCAAATGGAATTTTCACATCTCATCTAGTTTGGATTCGTTTTTGCACTTAGATGTGGAAATATTCGAATTCTTGGTAAAGTTTGGTAAGGTCCGGCTTGGTATTATCCGAGAAGTGTCATAGAGTAAATGAGCTTCTCAAAAGTATATTAGTATAGATATAATTCAAGATGGTGCACCTTCCTAATCATTTGTTCAAAATTTCCTTTCCTTATTTGATTCGAACCTTCGAGTTATTTTACTGTAGTTGCAACGGGAAGAGTCAACCACTCTTCACGATGTTTAGTTATAGGTTTTGTCCATTCTATAAAGTTTGGTTTGTTATCTTATTTTTTCCATTATGTCTTATTTGGATTTTGGTTGGATTATCTTCATTCTTTCAAGTTTTTTAATAATATTTATACCCATTCTCATTTGTATTTGTTTCCTATTGTTTATCTCTATCTTTCCCTTATATATGTTATTCTTATGAGGTAAAAACCTGTTCCGCGTTAGCGGTGTAGTCTCGTAGAACTTTTATATGTTCTCCATTGCTTGAGTTTTCTCATGCTGGCATTTCCAAACTAATTTTTGTATTATTTCATTGTAGTGCTCAAGTCAGACCGAGTATTTCTCCAATTTAATTGATTTATTGAGTTTTTTATGAATTCTGATCGAGACGTGGGATGCCACATTGTCGATTGGAGTTTCTAAACACTTGAACAAGGCCAACAAACATGATGTTAATTTTTGAAAATTCAGAAAATGAAATATTTTTCCTAGGATTATATTTTTTATATATATAAAGGAATAATTTTTAAAATTTAATATAGTTATAAAGTGCGTTTGTTTGAATGTGATAATGTTTATGTATTTTCACTATTGTTTGATCAGTCATGCTCGATTAAATTGGGATCATTGATTGCCATTTATTGATTGTTGATATTCGTTTTACTCTATTTATAAGCATTTGTTGTTTGAATTTATAAATGAACCCCTTTGCGAATTAATTTTCACAATATGACTATAAGTTGTTCAGGTAAAATATTGGGTTAAAATTCACCTTTTAATGATGGTGAATTAAGGACTAAACTTTAATAAAAACTTGTTTGATATAATCTAAATGGTAGGATAAGACCTTTGGAGAATAGATATTTGAAAAAAATTCTACTATAATAAAGAAGGGTTATTATAATATGAAATGATTTTTATATAAAGGGAATTCTATATATGGATTTATTTTATAAAATGTGTTTAAAAAGGATTTTTGAATCTAAATCCTAGAATTTTGGAAAATAATTTAAAAAGGATTTTGGGAAATGAAATAGCAATATTTTTGGAAGTATTTAAAAGACAAAAAAAATTTAGGAATTGAATTTCTAAATGGAATGCATTTTCTTCGGGTTAACTTGGAGGAAAACATGTCAATTAGTTTTGTGGTAATCTAAATAATCTTCTAAGTGACGATTAGATGTTCGCTTAGGCGAATGTTGTAAGGTACTTAGTAATTTATTCTCTTTATCATTGTGCAGTCGGAATGAGTTCAACTCCAAACGAACCCAAAGTGAGTTTTAATAAATAAATTGTATGAAGTTATTATATATAAAAATATATAGAGTATGATTTAAAGGATGATTTTTTGAAATGAAAAACTAAATATTTAATTTTTAAGTTCCTTTAAAAGGAATTGGTTTCAAATAAAAAGTTTTCCTAATAAAAGATTGTTTTGATAAATGAGATTTTACCCTAGGATAAATAGATATAATTTAACACGGGTTTAAATTGGGTTAAATTGGATAAGAAAGTTTTGTTAAACATTGTTTTATAAAAACCATAATTTTTGTTTAAAACATCAAAGTAGTGCAAACTATTTGCTGTTTTTGGGTCAACCCATGAAATATCCTTCAACACTCTAAGTTAAAGTGGTTAATAGGTTGAATTAGTTTTAAATAACCATAACTTGATTTGATCTCCATCTAGATCCTTGAAAAAGTAAAATGAAATTTGTGTTTGTACCTGCTCTTAGGATATAGAGGAATATTATACAAATAAATAAAATAAAGTAAGTTTTTGTTTTGATGTTTTATAAAGAAATATTTTTATAAAATATTTTTAAACTTAAGTGAAAATTTATGAAATAATTCATAAACAATTTTAGTATTGAATAAAATACTAAATGCAAATTTAAGTGAGTCATAAAAACTGATATTGTTAAGAAACTAATAAATTCGGAGTATAACTTTGCATTTTGTCTAAGTGAGTTTGGATAATCTTCTAAGTAATAACCAAAGGCAAATGAGCAAAACGGTACGCTTGGGTAACTATCTATATTTTTGGACAATTAAGATAGTTTTAAACTTAAGCTAAGATTTATTTGTAAAACATTTGGCATTTTATATAATGTTAAGTGTTAGATTTTCCCTTATGGAATTTGATTGATTGACTAAGTGTTGCGAAATTCGATTTGACTGAATTTAATTGATTGATTGATTGTTTGATTTTATATACCATTGTTATAAAGTTTAAATTTACAGACAAGGGATTTCTCACTGTTGCCATTAGGAGATAAATCTCGGTGATTTTGAAAAAAGAGATTTTGAAGATTTTGGGAAAGAAATAATATTTATTCACTCTATTTGATGTTTTTAGAGAATATGAATACCACTGGATGCTCTATGTTGTTTTGATTCTAGAGTTTCACCATACTTTATTAGGAGGAATCCCCTCCTTGTTATTTTTTTATCTTTGATTTGATTCCCATCTGAGAAATTTGAAAATAAAATTTAGAATTTAAAATCATGGGCAATTAGATCTAAATTTATCATTTTAATTTGTTGGATGCATAGCATTTATTATAGAATATTCATTGTGTTTTATCGCCTATGATTGTGATATTGTTGTTAGTTGGGCGTAGCTTTATTTTATACTAGATTTGCATCCAGATTTATATCAAGCAAGTTTATGCCTACAGAGTTACATTATATAAATTTTGTCAGCCTGATTCTCTTTTGGATTTTGTATGTACATGTATGCAAGAGATTGCTATTTTATTCTTATGCACCTGCATCTACATAGAGATAATAAATTACTTTCCAAACATATATAACGAACACAAAAGTTATGAAATAAATTTAGAAATTTAAATTAGTTGACGATTTTGTGCCCCAGATTTTGGAAGCCACTTGGCTTTTGTTTTCTTTGGTTAGTTTAGAGCCCGTAGAGGCAATTTGTAGTTATTCTGATCGAGCCATGCAAAGTGGACGCTATCCAAATTTTTTGTAAAATTTTGAGATTTAATTGATAATTTTAATTACTCTTTCTAATTAATATTTTTTAACATAAGGGTTTGGTAACATTTTCTTCCTAAGGAATTTCGGGGACAAAATTCACTTAAGGCGGTAGAATGTAACAACCCAAAATTTTGCCTATGGAATTTTAGATGTTTAAATAATTAGATTTTTCAAATTTAATAACTTATGATTCAAATATAGAGATCATTTAAATATTCTAATTATGAATTAGATATTAGATAAATGAATTTAATGATTATATTTAACTCCTTTAATTAATAAGTAATGTCGTTGAATTCAATTTGTAAGTCTACTTAGATTGGATAAATATAGATAATTGGACCGAAAATATAAAATGATATTTGAAATTATCATTCTGAGGCACCGTCTTGGATTTTGATGAAACTAGTGCTATTAGATTGAAATAACAAACTATTGAATGCGTTGAGTTTTGTAACGATCAGACGTATTGTGTGGTCATGCGGGCTCGATACACGTAGCAATTAATTTCAAATATAATTTTATTTACAAATCTAAATTATGTATACTTGGAATTAGGTCTCGAAACCGGTTCCACTGAGTTCGAAATATGGATATTTAGTGTGGAACGCCAGTGAGCATGTCTCAGTTTGAGTTCGAAATTTTCGGAGTATGTGAGGCCAGATATTTTGATATAAATAATATATACCCTACTTTATTCACCTTACCCCTCATAGGTTCAAAAACATACCTATCTCCTTACCTCCCCTTGTCCTCCCATCATCCTTTCCAATATATAAACATTGCCTGCAACCACTAATGAGAAGGTTTCCTTCTTCAAAAATTAAAAATCAAAATCATTTCTCAACGAAAAACTCATGTCATTTGTTCTATTGAGCTCGTATGCTTGTGTAATGACCCGTAAATTTTAAATGGTTTTAATAATATTTTTAATTGAAATTTTATGAAATTTTAAATAATTAAATTTGGAAATATAAATTTGATATTTGGAATACGTCTAATTAAACATTGCAAATGGTAAATTTTCAATTAATAATGTGGAGGTTTATTTAATTTCGTAATTTCAACTGAAATCAGTTAAAATTGATGATAATAAAATATATTTCAAACCTGAGTATTTTTATATAATAAATTTGTAAATCGTCTTCTGAGTGAGATGTCATATTTCGTTTCTTCAAATTTGTAATGCTACCGCTCCATTATCTTATTTTCGGCATTTTCGGTGCCGATTACCGACTTTTAATAGGATGATCGTACCATCGATATCTGTGTATTATTTTGATCGCCTTGTCATGCTGATCTTCACAGTATATTCGTTTGTGTGTTTCGATGTCTGATACATTGTAAAATCAATAAAATAAGGAACCGTATCGGTACCCGATTTTTACCTTTTTGGTTTCCTTGTCCATTCATTTGCTTCTTGAGATAATCTATGGTCTGTAACTATTAATATTGTGAGAAAATTTATTGTTGGGATTTTTTACTTCACTGTTTTGTTTATTGAAATTTTAATAACGATTCATTTGGCCTCTTCATTTCAAAAGAGGAAAAAAAACATAAAATGAGATCTGTATATTTTCAAACAGCTCATAATCTCTTTCCCCTTCCATCTTTCTCCACCCTCCTTTTCCTCCTTCGAAGCCATGACCGAAATAACTCTTCCTCCTCCGTACAGCAATAGCCACCTCCGTCCAACCTAGCTTCTACCCCATACAGCCGAAGCCCATCTCCTCTGGCCGAAGTCATGGCCTCGTCCATTCTCCCACCCTTCATTGGCTAGCTCGAGATCACTGTCCAAGCCGGCCATCCCTCGTTAGTCGTTCGTTCCATTGTCCTTCCATGTTCCTTTACCTGATCCCTACCGGCTGCCCCTTTGGTTAAGACTCCATCCCTCTTTCTAGCCCGAGTCCTCTTTTAACCTCTTCACGTCTTTCCCCAACAGGGTTGCCACTATCTTGCACCATTGGCAGCCGCTGTCACTACCACCCCGACAGCCCGTTCGAGCCAAGCATCTAAGCCACACTTTTCTTCTTTTGTCATATAAGGTGCACATGTATTATCTATATGTTATTGTGTGTGTGTGTGTATATATATATATCATTTGGTTTCTAGTTATAATTTTAGTCCGATGTTATATATAAAGTGTTTAGATAACATATATATATATGTACTGCTATATGAGTTGTAAATTTATAAGTTTATATATACTTAAAATCGATTGTTGTATATACACACACACACACAAACACGTTGTATACTTATATATTAGTCATGTTAAGTACATGAATTTTGTTATATATATAAATAAAGTTTCTTAGTTGTCTATTATTTGTTGTATGTGTGTATATATATATATGGATGTATATAGATTTTTATAAGGTGATAAAGGTTTTGTGTGCAAATCTGCTGTGGTTATATTAGCGTACATTATTTTTTTATATATAAGTTATTAGTTATATCACTTATCTTTTATCTGTTATATATATATATATATATATATATATGTTCATAAGTATATAAAATTATAAATGTTAAACTGTGCTTGAAAAAAAAACAAATTTGAGACTGTTGTTTTCTATATTACGTATATACCGGTTTACATATGGTGTTGTATAAAAGGGTTTATATAAATTATATAACATGTTTATATATAATATCAGCTTATACAAAAGTATGCTTTATATATTGTATTATAGTTTGGAAGTTGGTGTGTTGCTTCTCTATGTGCATCTAAAAGAGGAAATTTTATTATATAGCGTGTTGTATGTAGTGATTTTGAATAAGATACATTAGTAGTTTGATTTTCAATTAAGTATTATAGGTGTTTAATGAGAAATATATATTAGTTATATGGATAGTGTATATATTAGCTGCAGTTGCATACATATTTTCTTTCGCATGTTTTCAAAGTCTACATATATATTTGTATTAGTATATAAATGTTTGTATAGTTTATTAAGATCTGTTGCTGATTGACTAAATTTCCATTTGTTATGCTGATATGTTTGTTGTATACATGTATGATGTCTACATATGTTCATTGAATAGGATATATAAGTTATATAAAAGAATTATATGATAGAGTATGTTCATATATTAAGTTTATATAAGTGATATATTTATTTTAAATTTCTGGTCTATTATGTTCATATAAACACTTCCAGGTTTTAAACATACTTAAATTTTTTACATATTTGGTAGATATATATAGTCTACGTCAATTGTATATGTATATTTACAGGTTTGTTTTATATTTATGTGTTTTAAATTTTTTTGATTCTATGATAAATATGGATCTTAAAGTGTAGTAAGCTAATTTATATAAGTTTTAAAAATATTGATTTGGAATTATATATATATAATTTTAAACGTACATTTAAATTTGGTTTTAGAGAAAATTTTAACATATTTTTTTTTCAGTTATATATGGATGACTCTGATTCACTTTCATCAATTCCTATTTATCAGCTTGTCGTCGAATTCATGCCAGTTTTGCTTTGCTCTGAAATTCGTGCTTCGATTCATAGCTCAGTTTCATCGCCAAATTTCTTTAACCTCGAAAGGTGAGCAATCACTCATGATTAACATTCTTATATCTATTAAATTTGATTTCAATTGAAATGACAATTGAAATATGCGGCTGTTAGTTATTTACTTTGCTATATATATGCTATTGTATATAACTATTCACCTGTGACATATGACACCATTATCTGTTATTTATATTGATGATATATGCATGTTATATTATTATCATATCTGTTATCACTCTGCAAGTTCGCTATAAGTATAGAATCCTCTATGGGTTGAAATGATACATACCCGAACGATCTGTAAATTGGAGAAAATCATTATGGGTTGAAATGATAAACACAAGCAATTTTCATTTGAATTGAATTTGGCATTGCGGGTTAAAATGATATATACCCGTATATATTAACATTTCGGATTGAAATGATAAATATCTGTATCACTTGACCATAGGATAGAAAATTATATATAGACACCATTGGTCTATATATAAATATTTTTAAAATGATTTCTATGGTTTTGAAAGATATATGGTATTATTTAATATTGAAAATATTTTATATATAAATAAGTTTTAATATAAAGTAGATTTAATATTAGGCTTTAGTTAATAAAGTTAGATTTAATTAATATATAATATGAATATGTTTAAGTATTTATTTAAAATTTTATTTAAAAAATAGGTTTTTATAATGATTTTATAAGTTAAAGTTGAGAAGTTAAATTTGAAATTTATTTGAAATTGTATTTAATTAAGAATTGAATTTAATTAAGTCTATTTGAAACTCACTGAATTTGAGATTTAAAGATATGGTTTTATAACTTGATTTTGATAATTTAATGAATATTTCACGTTTAAATAAATTGAAGGAAATATTTAGTAAAAATGTAATTTAAGGTTATTTAAATGATATTGAATTTATTAAGTGAATATTTCAAGACTAAATAATAATGAAGTTAAATCAAGATCTATACGAAGTTGCTAAATTTAGTTTCGAAATGTTGAATGTTTAAAGCTCTGGAGTATATTGAAATTTAGATGGTTTATTTTGTGGTTCAAATCTGTATTTGAAATCGATATAATTTGAAATGGTTTATTTAGAAACTGAATTGAATTGAAATTGATGAACTGAGATTGAATTAAATTTGAATTTGGAATTCAAATTGATTTGAATCAATTTATGAAATTTGAGGAAATTATAAATATTTTACTTTATAAATTATTCTAATATATATATATACACTATTTTAATATAAAACTATTTTTAATGTAAACTGTTTTAATATACTAATTATTTTGAATAAACTATTTTATTACATATACTATTATTAATATCAAAACTCTTTAAGTGGTGGAAGTTATGGTTTCAAAGTTATGGATTTCCGAAGTATTATGATTTCAAAGGGTTTTGGTTTCGAACAGGGTATAGCTTTGAAAGTGCTATAATTTGGAAATAGATATATTTGTAATGGAAATGATATTGTATCGATATGGTTTTGAGATGGAATTAATATTTTGGTTTTGAAGTATAAATTATTATGAAATGACCACGGTGTTATAATGATGTTTGGTTGTTAATAGCATATATTTCCATATGGTTGATAGTTCCATGGATCCTTAAAGGATGAATATTAGAAACGTCCTTTGAGTTACTTGTATTTCAGTTGATATTCCACTTGAGTTGGATTTATAGATATAAGAATGTTAATCCTAACACGAGTGTTTTGTGTTTTTGCTTTACGCTCGGGTCAGACTGAGTGTACCAGTGTTCGAGACTCACCTCTGGAGTTGGAGCTTCGCTTGGTGATCCATTTACCCATTCTGCTTTCAGTTATTCAGTTGATTCCAGTGATGTACACAGATTTTGTGTTTGACTATTGTATTGATACGTTGTAACGTCCCGCCTTTGCGCACGCTTTAAATCGACACACGTGCCAATTCAAACCATACAGAAGAGCGGATTGTTATGGGGTAAATAAGAAAAACAGAGGAGAAAAAAAGTAACAGAATCTCACAGCAGACAGATAAAATATAATAATCAATATACAGATCATAAACTATTTACAAAACATTTGATTCTTTTTTTATACAATAAATATCAGAGTTCACATACCAATAAATATCAATGCAGCAGAAACGGTGCGTAGTGGAACCATATAATATGTATTAATAATAATAATGAAATCTTCATCTTCTTCCTCCAGAAATAAAGTTTTGATCCTGAAATGCTCGAACTGACCTGAGCGAATTGAAAATACAAAATACTCGAGTCAGAACTAAAAGATCTTATGTAAGTTAAATCAACAAAAATAAATATGAGTGCAGTAACTCAAGAGATGCTTGGGATTTACATCTCTTAAGGATCCGTTAAACTATTTACTATGTAGTATATTTTGCTATTATAATAGTGTCTAAAATAAACTTACTTTTTTCTTTGCATTAAGGGGTTACCCATATAGCCGTTAACATGTAATAGTCCTAGTAGTCCATCCAGTATCAGCGCATCTCCATATCGGAAGACTACCCTAAATACTCCACGGGCTACGGGAGAAAACCAAACTCGTACAAGGTGCGATAGGGTAGGTGACACGGCACAACTAGGCAATGCCAGGGTAGATATACCAATTACGCAACCGGGCTGGTGGTAACGCGTAGCCGCAGCTACCGCCCACCTCGAGCCACAGCCCCAAAAAGAAAATCAAAAGTGGCAACCGAATCAATCCAAAAGTCAAAGTATAAAATCGAAGGGATGTGTCCGATCAAAGGTTCTACCTCAATTGTCCCGAGAATCGCTCTTGTTTTAGCCACCTTATGCCAACTCATGGGAGTTGGGTCCACGTATTTACCTCAAAGAAAAAAACGCCACCATCCTACTTCATTCTGGAATCTCCACCGCGTACACGGTTGTTAAAGTGGTTTTCAGAGTTGGCAGAGAGTATGACAACTTCCGATCCTGGTCCCTTCAACAACCAGTCGTTATTATAACACCGCGGTTATTTCAAAATAATTTATACTTTAAAAGCAGAATAAAAAATCCTTTTCAAAACCATATAAATACGATATCATTTATATTTTAAACCCCAAATCAATATGATATCATTTTTATTTATAAATATCCCTTTTTCCAAAATCATAATAATTTCAAATATATATATATATATATATATATATATATATATATATATCTTAAACCCCATAGCTTTGAAACAAAATTTCTGATACTTAAATGGTTTAAGTATTAAACCGCTTTGCATAACAAAATAGCTTTTTAAATTTAACAAATAAATTCCAAATATAGGTTTAAATTCCCAAATCAACCATTTCAATTTCCATATATTTCAAAGCTTAAATTATTCCTCCATTTCAAAACTTATTCTTTGATAATTTCATATATATCAAATTCAATTACTATTATTTAGATTTGAAATGTTTACTTAATAAATCAAATATCATTTAAGTAAAACTTTAAACTTCATATAACAGGATATTCTCTCAATTAAATTAACTTGATAATATTCATTTAAATCAACTTGATATTCATTTAAGTCCTCTAAACCAAAAATCAAGTTATAAAGATCATACCTTTTTAAAACCCCAAATTAATTTATATTTCAAATAAATTTTATTCGAGGATAATTCTTAAATACCTTAATTCAAAGCAGATTCATATTTATCTTCCAACATTTATTTTGTTTAAGACATTATAAATTCCATCAATAAATTTAAATAAATACTTAACCGTATTATATCTAAATAAAATTTAACTTTTATTTTTAAACTTCTTTTATTCTATAAACCAAATTTATACATAGCTTAAATTCAAGCGTTTAACTATGTATAAAAATAATATTTAGAAATATCAAAATCCATATTCATTAAACCATATTCTTTCCAAAACCATAGAAAATTATTTCAAAAATAATTATATATATACACCACGGTGCCTGTACAAAATTTTCTATCACATGGTCAAGTGATACGAATATTTATCGTTTCAATCCTTAATTTAAAAATAAAAATTACGGTTATATATCATTTCAAACAGCAATCCCGAATGAAATGACAATGCATATTAACTTGCAGTTTATAACAATATAAGTATAGCATCCATTCATCCAATATCAACCATCAACCATTTATCACAGTCATCGTCCAAATTCATCAATACATCAATATATAACAGGTGATAATAACAGATATCAACTATCAGTTTATATTCAAAAATAAATTGTAATTGTTTAACTGGCAGTTTGTATGAAATAAAATAAATAACAATTTAACTGGCAGTTAATATGCAATAATGAATTAAATAACAAGTTAATTAAATAAATGCAAATTAACAGAGATAATGATGAAATATATGACAAACAGCTATAAATAAATTTCAAATCACATCATAAATGAATTTAACAAACATAAGAAATCTTAGAAGTTGTAAGTGGGTTGAAACACTCACAACTTCTAAGATTTCTTATGTTTGTTAAATTCATTTATGATGTGATTTGCAATTTATTTATAGCTGTTTGGCATATATTTCATCATTATCTCAGTTAATTTGCATTTATTTAATTAACTTATTATTTAATTCATTATTGCATATTAACTGCTAGTTAAATTGTTGTTTATTTTATTGCATACAAACTGCCAGTTAAACAGTTACAATTTATTTTTAAATATAAACTGATAGTTGATATATGTTATTATCACCTGTTATATATTGATGTATTATTGAATTTGGATGATGATTGTGATGAATGGTTGATGGTTGATATTGGATGAATGGATGCTGTACTTATATTGTTATAAACTGCAAGTTAATATGCATTGTCATTTCATTCGGGATTGCGGTTTGAAATGATATATAACATAATTTTTATTTTTAAATTACGGATTGAAATGATAAATATCCGTATCACTTGACCATAGGATAGAAAATTTTATACAGGCATCGCGGTATATATATATATAATTATTTTTGAAATGATTTTCTATGGTTTCGGAAAGAATATGGTTTAATGAATATGGATTTTGATATTTTTAAATATTATTTTTATATATAGTTAGATGCTTGAATTTAAGCTATGTATAAATTTGGTTTAAAGAATAAAAGAAGTTTAAAAATAAAAGTTAAATTTTATTTAGATATAATACGGTTAAGTATTTATTTAAATTTATTGATGGAGTTTATAATGTCTTAAATAAAATAGATGTTGGAAGATAAATATGAATCTGGTTTGAATTAAGGTATTTAAGAATTATCCTCGAATAAAATTTATTTGAAATATAAATTAATTTGGGGTTTTAAAAAGGTATGATCTTTATAACTTGACTTTTGGTTTAGCGGACTTAAATGAATATCAAGTCGATTTAAATGAATATTATCAAGTTAATTTAATTGAGAGAATATCCTGTTATATGAAGTTTAAAGGTTTTACTTAAATGATATTTGATTTATTAAGTAAACATTTCAAATCTAAATAATAGTAATTGAATTTGATATATATGGAATTATCAAAGAATAATTTTGAAATGGTGGAATAATTTAAGCTTTGAAATATATGGAAATTGAAATGGTTGATTTGGGAATTTAAACCTATATTTGGAATTTATTTGTGAAATTTAAAAAGCTATTTTTTTATGCAAAGCGGTTTAATACTTAAACCATTTAAGTATTAGAAATTTTGTTTTAATGCTATGGGGTTTAAGATATATATATATATTTGAAATTATTATGATTTTGGGAAAAGGTATATTTATAAATAAAAATGATATCATATTGATTTGAGGTTTAAAATATAAATGATATCGTATTTATATGGTTTTGAAAAGGGTATTTTATTCTGCTTTTAAAGTATAAATTATTTTGTAATAACCACGTGTTATAATAACGATTGGTTGTCGAAGAGACCAGGATCGGAAGTTGTCATACTCTCTGCCAACTCCGAAAACCACTTTAACAACCGTGTACGCGGTGCGATTCCAGAATGAAGTAGGATGGTGGCGTTGTTTCCTTTGAGGTAAATACGTGGACCCAACTCCCGTGAGTTGGCATGAGGTGGTTAAAACAGGAGCGATTCTCGGGCCAATTGAAGTAGCACCTTTGATCGGACACATCCCTTCGATTTCATACTTTGACTTTTGGATTGATTCGGTGGCCACTTTTGATTTTCTTTTTACGGGTGTGGCTTGAGGTGGACGGTAGCTGTGGCTACGCGTTACCACCAGTCCGGATGCGTAATTAGTATATCTACCCTGGCATTGCCTAGTTGTGCCGTGTCACCTACCCTATCGCGCCTTGTACAAGTTTGGTTTTCTCTCGTAGCCCGTGGAGTATTTAGGGTAGTCTACCGATTTGGAGATGCGCTGATACTGGATGGACTACTGGGACTGTTACGTGTTAAGGGCTATATGGGTAACCCTTTAATGCTAAGAAAAATGTAAGTTTGTTTTACAATTAGACATTATTGTAATAGCGAAATATACTACATAGTAAATAGTTTAACGGATCCTTAAGAGACGTAAATCCCGAGCATCTCTTGAGTTGCTGCACTCATATTTATTTCTGTTGATTTAACTTGCATAAGATCTTTTATTTCTGACTCAAGTGCTTTGTCTTTTCAATTCGCTCATGTCAGTCTGAGCGTTTCAGGATCGATGACTTTATTTCTGGAGACGAAGACGAAGATTTTTTATTATTATTATTATTATATTATATGGTTCCACTACGCACCGTTTTCTGGTGCATTGATATTTATTGGTATGTGAACTCTGATATTTATTGTATAAAAAAAAGGATCAAATGTTTTGTAAACAGTTTATGATCTGTATATTGATTATTATATTTTATCCTTCCGCTGTGAGATTCTATTACTTTTTTTTCTCCTCTGTTTTTCTTATTTACCCAATAACAATCCGCCCTTCCGTATGGTTTGAATTGGCACGTGTGTCGATTTAACGCATGCAAAAAGGCGGGACGTTATATCTGGTATCAGAGCTTTGGTTTAGCGATAAACCTTTGCTTTGTGGGGTTTGACTCTTTACTAATAGGGTAGTAATACCCTATCGGAGTCGCTGAGTGTATATATATGAGAGAGCGTATTTGTTAGTGTTATGAAAAGGTTTTAATATTGTGTTTATTTGTTCTGTTTTGTATTTATAAATTCTGGTTGGTGCATGGGACGCTATGACATCAATAGGGAATTCTAAACACTTAATAGGATAGACCGACATAATATTCGGTTTTAATATAGGTGAATGAAATAATTTTGCCTATTATATTTTCTATATATAAAATAAATTTTATAAATAAGATATATATTTGGTTGCTATATATTGGTTGTTAGGTAATGAAAATATAAATAATACTTGAAATAGAGTTGAAAATAAAATAAATGAAAGTTGAAAATTTAGAACTTAAGTTCTGGGGTTTTGAAACTTTCTTTCGAATAATTTTGGAATATAGTAATAATATTGTTAGAAGTATTTTCTGATATAAATATTCAATATAAATTTGAAAGAAATGTTTTTAAAAGAAATTTTGGAAAGAAATAAATTCTATACTCCCCTCTTTGTTGTTGGAAAATAATTTCGGTGATGAGTGCACGCATCATTGACATTCATTTTCAAGTTTCGAAGTGGGAAGGCCATTGTAGTGTTTTGCAGAGTTGTTTTGATAACCAAAATATAAATTTTAAATTGTTTTAAATATAATTAGATATATATGTTGCTAGTGTATACATTTATCTATTATTTTAAATGATTTTTAATAAAAACCCGGTATTAAAATTTTCAGTTTCTGATAATTAATAGTTCAAGTATATTAGTGAAACGGAATGAAACTAGTAGATAATTGAAACCTCTAAAGGAAATAAGAGATTTAGTGCTAGGTTATAAATGGTATTAAATGAAATTTAAAAATTTAACCAATGAAATAAGGATATAATTATTGAACATTAGATTAATTAGAAGAAATAGAATAAATTTGTATAACTTTCAAATTACATCCTTAAAAGCATATTTATAACTTACCAAATATTAAAAGTTGAAATGTTAATAAGAAAATGTAATAGATATTATACAAGTAATAAATTTGGGTAATGAAAGTAATTAATGAAATTCCTTAATAAATAAGAAATTGATGTTGTAATATTATAATCTTACGTGTAACTGAAAAGACTACTAATTGAAATAGAAAGGTAAGTATTATAAATGAAATTTAGAATAAATGAAAGTAAATAAATGAAATTAAGTAGTATAAATGAAAGATGATAAACGTAAGTAAATGATTGTAGCTAATTATTAATAAATTAAGCAGAAAGATGAATACTGCAAATAAATGAAGAAAAAAAAGGGATTAACCATTATATGTATAAAAAGGAAGTCAAACAACAATAGTATGAAATGAAATTGACAAGAATAAACTTAGTTTATTGTTTGGATTTTTTGTTTGTTTGGATTTGTTGTTTGTTTGGTTTATGCTTGATTGGGTAAGGATACTTTAAAATTGTTTAGATGGAAGAATATTCTATTTAGCCTCATCAGAGACTGTTGAGTAAATGGCGCGCTTAGTAGTTATTTTTCATTCCATACGATTTGAAGTTTAAGAACATAAACAACTATTTGTTTTGTTTGATATGAATGAATGATTGATTTTATGGTTGTATGCCTTGTTACAAGTGTTTGATATTGTATTGATTTATTTGTTGATGGTTGAAACCACTTTAAATATTTCATCTTACATAATTGCTAACCTTTTTGGATTATATAAGTGAAATGTAGGGTAGGGAAGCAATTGCTACTGCTTTTGGTTCCATAAAATAAGCATCAATTGCCCTACAAATAGGTACGTTTTCGGATTATGATTTTATAGCGCTATTCTTTATATTTTTCCGTATTGGGATATTATATTTTGGGTATTATATGTGATATTTTGCTATATTTGATATTATATTTCTCCCGAGCCTCTCCGTACAAAAGAGACTCTGCCGAAATTTTCGTAAATTTTGGACTTAGAAAATTTTTGAAAATGATTTCCAAACTTTATTTATTTAAGTATAAAAATATATAATGGTTATAAAATGGGTATATTTATTCAAAGTAATAAATTTTAAATTATTTGTTATAAAGTACTATTTGAATAAGACGTATTGTTTATTTAATTCTTTCGTCTCCCTTCTTTTTCCTTTTCGAGGACGAAAAGTTTTGAGCGGGGGAGAGTGCAACGACCCATAAATTTTCGATGTTTAGAAATTGTTGATTTAATAACATTTTGTGAGATAATATTGAAAGAAATAAAAATTTGTAAATTTAATAATGGAATAATAAATAAATTAAATGAAACAATGTTAATACAAGTTAATTGTGAACAATCTTAATGAAACTCCAATTCATTGTATTTAAACATGCTATGATTGGTTATAAAATCAAATATAAGTAACAAATGTAAACATTTAATTATTGTACAAAATAGATAGTTAATGGTAATTAAATAAGATCAGTATTGTGTAAGGAATTATAATATGGGTGGTATTTATGGGTGCACTGATTTATAGTGGGATGTAAAAGGTAATAAATTAATGTGTAATGGATGAAATTGAAATAAATGTATTTTAATGAGAATTGTCGTAATAATTGTTGTAGAGAGTAAATTTACAAATGTTATAAATTGTATAATAGTGACAACTATTGTTTGTTACCAATGCATTTAATCAATAGCGATTAAATGTAATTAAACATTGCCTTTTGTAAGTTAAGATAATAACTGAAAATTTTGAATGTAAAACAAATAGAAATGTTAATTATATGCATAAGATGGAAATTGATTTAATAAAGGATTGAAACCAAGATAAATAAATGGATTGGGATATTAAATGAGTATAAGTGACTTAATTTCAGCATAATGAAAATAAAATAGTTCAAAGTATGTTTATTTATGAATTAATACACAATGTATGTTGAAAAATAAGTTGGTTAAGGATGAAATTAAGGAAAATCCATTTATTGGTTTTAAAACCTAAATTAATGCATTTAATTGATATAAGTATATTTAGGAATATAATATTTATTCAGATTAAGTTGTACATAGGCGTATATTAATATCATAAAATTTTAATCTAATACTACGTTAAGGCTAACTAAGGTAATTATTAATAAATCGAATGAAATGCAATACCAATTGAGATAAACAAATTGTAAGGGTATAATTGAATGAAATCTGTAAATTGGGAAATAAATTCAAAATTGATATTAATTGATGAAATAATGCATGTTAAATTGTTGGTTGACAATTAAAGTATGAAGGTGTGTAAATTGGGCAATAGTGAAAACTTTAATCATTTACCCATTTATTTAGTGCATTGAATTAAGATCTAAATCAATTGCAACAATTGGTTGTCAATAATAGCTTATAAGGGAAGATTAATGTTAAGGGTAACGATTAGTATAGGTTAACCATTTATTTAGTATATTTAGTATAAAGTGGTAATCAATTAAAATAAATCTAAATTTAAATGCTATGATTACATAAATTAAGGAAATAATTGGTAACCAATGTCAATTTTATTTATAATATGACCATTTGGAAGATTTAAGAAGTAAAAATCAAGATTTATTAATTTATTTGAAATTTAAAATTCAATAAGTGGATTAATTGCAAATAAGTGGAATTTAATATTAAAATATTACGATAATGGAAATTAAGATGAAATTTGTGAATAGTAATGCAATAACTACGAACCAATGAAAATTTCATCCAATTGATAATGATAGATTGAATAATAGAATGAAAAGGTGAATTTAATAGAATTAGTGGAAATTTAATTTATAATTTAATGAAATTGAGGATCAATCTTGAAATGTATAAATTATTCACCTCTAAATTAGCAATTAAATTTGTTTAAATAATTGTAAATGATTAAGAAGTTAAAAATGCTGAAATTTGTCAATTATCGAAATAAAATTTAAAATTTGATTTAATTAATTAATTATTAATTTATCTAATTTATGGAAAAATAGCCATTTTGGCCACTGACTCGGATTTCGACGAAACTAGTTTCATCGGATCCGATAAGGTGAATTATTTTAGGGCTTCAAGTTTTGTAGCGATCGGACTTGTCGTTTGATCGTACGGATTCGAAACGCCTTGAAATATATGCAATTGAAGTCAATTTGGAAAATATTGTTTTTAGCATAACTTCTTCATACGATGAAATTTGGACTTGAAACCTTATCCATCGGTTTTAAAATATATTAAAACATCTATTTTGATATATGGGTTGACCCAATTTCGTTCCAGAGTTGAGACGGGCTTTTTGGGCCACTTTGGCGTTAGCGTGTACATCCATCTTATCCGATCCATTCTATTTCAGATTTGTCTATAAATGTGACGTTATAAACCCTAGCCTCCATACCTCTCATTTATCTGTACGTACTAGTCATTCTATTCTCCTTCTTCCTCAATGGAAGACAATTAATTTCTAGATCCAAGCACAAATCAAATTCAAATCCAAATCCAAAACAAAATATAATTCAAACTCCTCAGATAATTTTGAAAAAAATATATGTCGTAGATCTCATCGATACGAATCTACATCAAGTGTTCGTTTCTGTAAATGATGCTCGAATCGTCCTGGAAACTCGGTCAAAGCTCAAAATTCGCGAACCCTACACGTCAATTTGGGGGTTTTTGATTTTGACCTCAATCAGAGAAATTGAGATATGGGTTTTGGGGAGAGTGATGTTGGAAGTCAATTTGAAGTGGTCGCATCAACTGTAGTGGCGGAGGATGGCTGGAAATCGAGGGTTAGGGTTGCAAAACCCTAACGACAGCGGTGAGAAGTGGTGGGTCGCACGGGGTTTATTGGATGCAGCTCATCGAGGTGGGCTCGGTGGCATGGGTCTCGACGTCAGAGGCGGCGCGTAGGTGGGGGTCAAGCCAGTCAAAGGTGACAACATGCTCGTGCTTTGTTGACTGAAGTGGGATTCGCGTGCGTGACTTGCCTGGAAAGGGATGATGACGCGGTGCCTAAATATGGTTCGTTTTTTTATTTCGAATTCAGTTGTCCAAACCTTAATATCTTTTGCATACGATGTTCGATTCACGTGCGATTTTTTTTGTTCAGATCGTATTGAAATTCCGGACTTGATGACGCTGGTTTGGACGAATTTTGAGATGGCTAAAATTTTGGGTTTAAATTGAATTTAAATTCAATTTGAATTCAAAAGATGAGTGTTTTAACCCACTCACAACTTCTAAGATTTCTTATGTTTGTAAAATTCATTTATGATGTGATTTGAAATTTATTTATAGCTGTTTGGCATATATTTCATCATTATCTCAGTTAATTTGCATTTATTTAATTAACTTGTTATTTAATTCATTATTGCATATTAACTGCCAGTTAAATTGTTATTTATTTTATTGCATACAAACTGCCAGTTAAACAGTTACAATTTATTTTTGAATATTAACCGATAGTTGATATTTGTTATTATCATCTATTATATATTGATGAATTGTTGAATTTGGATGATGATTGTGATAAATGGTTGATGGTTGATATTGGATGAATGGATGCTGTACTTATATTGTTATAAACTGCAAGTTAATATGCATTGTCATTTCATTCGGGATTGCGGTTTGAAATGATATATAACCATAATTTATATTTTTAAATTACGGATTGAAATGATAAATATTTGTATCACTTGACCATAGGATAGAAAATTTTATACAGGCACCGCAATATATATATATATATATATATATATATATATATAATTATAATTATTTTTGAAATGATTATCCATGGTTCTGGAAAGAATATGGTTTAATGAATATGGATTTTGATATTTTTAAATATTATTTTTATATATAGTTAAACACTTGAATTTAAGCTATGTATAAATTTGGTTTAAAGAATAAAAAAAGTTTAAAAATAAAAGTTAAACTTTATTTAGATATAACACGGTTAAGTATATATTTAAATTTATTGATGGAGTTTATAATGTCTTAAATAAAATAAATGTTGGAAGATAAATATGAATCTGCTTTGAATTAAGGTATTTAAGGATTATCCTCGAATAAAATTTATTTGAAATATAAATTAATTTGGGGTTTTAAAAAGGTATTATCTTTATAACTTGATTTTTGGTTTAGAGGACTTAAATGAATATCAAGTCGATTTAAATGAATATTATCAAGTTAATTTAATTGAGAGAATATCCTGTTATATGAAGTTTAAAGGTTTTACTTAAATGATATTTGATTTATTAAGTAAACAATTCAAATCTAAATAATAGTAATTGAATTTGATATATACGAAATTATCAAAGAATAAGTTTTGAAATGGTGGAATAATTTAAGCTTTGAAATATATGGAAATTGAAATGGTTGATTTGGGAATTTCAACCTATATTTGGAATTTATTTGTGAAATTTAAAAAGCTATTTTGTTATCCAAAGCGGTTTAATACTTAAACCATTTAAGTATTAGAAATTTTGTTTCAAAGCTATGGGGTTTAAGATATATATTTGAAATTATTTTGATTTTGGGAAAAGGGATATATATAAATAAAAATGATATCATATTGATTTGGGGTTTAAAATATAAATGATATCGTATTTATATGGTTTTGAAGAGGATATTTTATTCTGCTTTTAAAGTATAAATTATTTTGAAATAACCGCGGTGTTAGAATGATGATTAGTTGTTGAAGAGACCGTGATCGAAAATTGTCATACTCTCTGCTAACTTCGAAAACCCCTTTAATTACCCGTATACGCGGTGGAGATTCCATAATGAAGTAGGATGGTGGCAGCGTTTCCTTTGAGGTAAATACATGGACTCAACTCCCGTGAGTTGGCATAAGGTGGCTAAAATGGGAGCGATTCTCGGGCCAACTGAGGTAGCACCTTTGATCGGACACATCCCTTTGATTTTATACTTTGACTTTTGGATTGATTCGGTGGCCACTTTTGATTTTCTTTTTGGGGGTGTGGCTCAAGTTGGACGGTAGCTGCGGCTACGCGTTACCACCGACCCGGATGCGTAATTGGTATATCTACCCTGGCATTGCCTAGTTGTGTCGTGTCACCTACCCTATCACGCCTTGTACAACTTTGGTTTTCTCCCATAGCCCGTGGATTATTTAGGGTAGTCTCCCGATCTGGAGATGGGCTGATACTGGATGGACTACTAGGACTATTACGTATTAAGGGCTATATGGGTAACCCCTTAATGCTAAGAAAAAAGTAAGTTTATTTTACAATTAGACACTATTATAATAGCGAAATACACTACATAGTAAATAGCTTAACGGATCCTTAAGAGATGTAAATCCCAAGCATCACTTGAGTTCCTGCACTCATATTTATTTCTGTTGATTTAAGTTACATAAGATCTTTTAGTTCTGACTTGAGTGTTTTGTCTTTTCAATT
Source organism: Allium cepa (assembly GCA_030765085.1). Classification (NCBI taxonomy): domain Eukaryota; kingdom Viridiplantae; phylum Streptophyta; class Magnoliopsida; order Asparagales; family Amaryllidaceae; genus Allium; species Allium cepa. The sequence continues at coordinate 373,858,691 of CM060942.1, read as the reverse complement.
CGCTCGGGTCAGTCCGAGCGTTTCAGGATCGAAGACTTTATTTCTAGAGGAAGAAGACGAAGATTTCATTATTATTATTAATATATATTATATGGTTCAACTACGCACCATTTTCTGCTGCATTGATATTTATTGGTATGTGAACTCTGATATTTATTGTATAAAAAAAAGAATCAAATGTTTTGTAAACAGTTTATGATCTATATATTGATTATTATATTTTATCCTTACGCTGTGAGATTCTGTTACGTTTTTTTTCTCCTCTTTTTTTCTTATTTACCCCATAACAATCCACCCTTCCATATGGTTTGAATTGGCACGTGTGTTGATTTAAAGCATGCGTAAAGGCGGGATGTTACATACGTCTATGTATTCGACACCTCTGTTGTATCTTATTTAACTCTGTTATATATAGTAGGTTCATGAACTACTATTCTTTTGTTTCCGCTGCATTATTGTTATATTACTCTATGTCTACGATTCTGTGATATTTATTTATTATATATGCTGAGTTTTTCCAAATAAAAATAACAATCTGGTATTTTAAGCAATTCAAGTCTGACATGCGCGGATGCGAATGATTAAAAATATCGGGATGTTATAGTTGTTATCAAAGCTTTGGTATTAGGAAAAGCTTAGTATATAGAGTAAATTTAATTACAGAATCACTCTCATTCGAGCTTGAGTTATTCCTCTTTGATTCGAATTTCCTTTGAATTTTGGAACGTTCCCCTCGATTCCAAAATATATGCTTGTCTCTCCCATTCATTCTGAAATCCATCCTTATCTTTTCTATTCGTGTTCTTCTTGATTCTAGAGTATCCCATTGCTCCACTGAATGAATTGTAAAGGGATGAAACTCCTTTACAACAGGCATTTACTCATCGAAAATTTTATATCCTCGGTTTAGATGCTGTTATCTCTTTCTATACCCGAATTCTATTGATCAAATGTGGATGTGCCTTAGAAATATGCATCGGTCTTATTCTCGAAGTAACGATTGACCCGGTTAAGGCCACCCACGATTAATATAAGGCTATCCATCTTCCTCGTTTGTAATTTAATTATCATATCTTCTTACCGAGTTTATTTTCATGATTTGAGTTCTCTTCGATTAGGACTCCTCTAATTTTGAATCTCGTATGGCGTTTCGTACACTGAAATTGATTTTGGAAAATTTTTGATTCTTGTATAAGATGGACTTTTTATAAGCACAAGTGACTTTGAAACTGTGAATTTTGGAAGGTATTATATTTGTAGAGACAAATTATATATATATAAAGGAATTTATATAAGAATGATTTTATATATTTGAGATTATTGATTTTGGAAAGTACTTTATCTGAAAATGAAATCTTATGTACAATGGTATTTATATAAGAATGATTTGATATTATTGATTTTGGTAAGTACTTTATCTGAAATGAAATCTTATATATAGTGGAATTTAGATAAGTGTGATATTTGAAGTTATGATTTTGAAAGGGTACTACATATGGTATGTTATATTTTGAAGTAAGAGGTATGGGGTAGTACCCTCCGTGAAGAAGTATAGTATGATATGCTTCGACCTAGATGGACTTGGGGAATCCAGGAATAGATTCGACCGATAAACCCTAATTGACTTAGGAGAATTCAGAAATGGACTCAAACTGATATGGTTGTCCGGACTTAAACTCATGAGTTCCTCGATTTTTTTTCAGGGTAGATGGTTATTTAGTTTACCCAATGGAAGTGCTTTCAATCTTGGGATCTTTTGTTTATGGATCTTCCAGGAAGGAAGTGCATCCATTACGTAAATCATCGAATCAGTAGCGTACCACTACAGCATGGGTCGATGGTCCCTTGTTTACGAAATGGCTACGATATTTTTCTGGAGTTCGAAGTTGGAAGGATCTTCTAGAAAGTTTTGTGCCCATTGCATAAATACTAGATCAGCAGCGGGCCACTGTTATCATATTATCATCATTTGACATTGGATTTTAAGCGGTACTTCTCATACCAATTTTAAGTATTTTTCACTGGGTGTTAAAACAGGTCTACTAAGTACTTGGAGAATTCTAGCCTTGCCTCTGATCAACGCATGGCCAGAGTCTGCAAGAACGAGGATAAACTGTTAAGACATCGAATTATAAAAATATTTTGATAAAGTATTAAATAAAGGATATTTTGATCATTTTTTTCTAAATACTTTTAAATGTTTTAAATACTGTCTATTTATGTACAGCACGGGTTATAAATGGGTTTGAAATTTGAATGAATATAAATTTAGAATTTGAGAATTTAATTTTCGGTGATTTCAAACTTTGATTTGAAAGTTTTAAAAGGTATATTATTTAAAGTATTTTCGAATGGAAATGGTTTTCAAAGAATTTTAAATGTTTAAATCAGTGCTCTTCTCTTTTGTTGCTGAAAAAAAATTTCGGTGATGATGACCGCATCATCGACATTCATTTTTGGGTTTCGAAGTGGAGGGACCAATTCGTAGCTTTACTACACTTTTGTTTTGAAAAAATAAATTGATTTAAATTTCTTAAGTATGACTTGATTTATTATATATATAGATATATGATTTTAGATTTGATTAGATATGTAGTGTGTATATATATATATATATATATATATATATATATATATATATTTATATCTAAATTGTTTGAAGTTAATCAGAAATTTAATTCTTAAATTTGTGTTAAAGGATGATTTCAATTATAAAATGAAGCCAAATTTTGAATAAATATTTAAACCTAAGATAATTGAATTAAAACAAATTTACTTGCATAATATTCAATTACATTCCAATATAATTTACAATAATCATTCAGAAGTTGAATATGTAATTGACTAATTTACAATATAGCATGATATTAAAGAAGTTTAAATAATTTTGAGTTGTTATAATAAATATGATACACATTAATTTTAATTATAAAAATGTTAATAGAGATAAATAGACTAATAAGTCGATTGAATAGTAAATGAGACAAATTAAATAAAATTCTATTTTGAAAGAAATTTTTTTATATCAAATATTAATAAATTGAAATTAAATCAACTTAATGAAATACCTTGAATTTAAAATCAATTATTTATATTAATTAATTTAAATTGAAATTTATATAGTTTTAAATTAATTTTTTTATTTTTTTCCTAATCTATTTTCTTCTGATTGTTTCTATTCTCCTACCTCGTTTCTTTTCGAGGGCAAAAAGTTTTGAGTGGGAGAGAGTGTAACGACCCATAAATTTTAAATGGTTTTAATAATATATTTAATTGGAATTTTGTGAAATTTTAAATAATTAAATTTGGAAATATAAAATTGATATTTGGAATAGCTTAATTAAACATAGTAAATGGTAAATCTTCAATTAGCAATACGGAGATTTATTTTATTTTGTAATTTTCCATTCAAATCAGTTAAAATTGATGATAAAAAAATATTTTTCAAACCTGAATATTTTTATATAATAAATTTTTAAATCATCTTTTGAGTGAGACGTCATATTTCGTTTCTCCAAATTTGAACCGCTTTTGCTTCGTTTATCTTATTTTCGGCATTTTAGCAGCATTTTTGGTACCGATTATCGACTTTTAATAGGATGTTCGTACCACCGATATTTGTGTACTGTTTTGGTCGTCTTGTCGTGCTGATCTTTATAGTATATTTGTTTGTGTATTTCGACGTTCGATACACTGTGAAATCAGTAAAATAAGGAACCGTATCGATACCCGATTTTTACCTTTTTGGTTTACTTGTCCATTCATTTGCTTCTTGAGATAATCTAAGGCCTGTAACTATTAATATTTCGATAAAATTTGTTGTTCGACCTTTTAACTTCACTGTTTCGTTTATTGAAATTTTAATATTGGTTCGTTTATTGAAATTTTAATATTGATTCGTTCGACGCCTTCTGTGACGCCCCACCTCTATAACCGCGCTAGCCAAGGACACTGCGGTGTAGTGCTGCCAACTAGCACGGAGAATAAGGCTGTTGAGGAGCGACCATCCATGTGATTGCTTATCACACGGTGGCTATAAATAATCTTCAGAAACAAACATAGAAATAAGCATAACACAAATCAGTCACAGACATCCATATCACAGAGGCGGAAGAAGATATGAATATATAACTAACACATGAAAGTGTACATCAGAGTAGTGGTCAAAAAGATCCACAATAATACAAAAGAATAGCAACACTTGCTATACAAAAGAATACAACTATGAGTCGATATCTCAAGTGCATACAACAAAAACTGCTAATCTAAACAAGTAGCCAAAATTCTGTGTAGTGAATCGCTGGGGGAGAAGTCAAGCAGAAGCACCTGTAACATCTCGGTCTGACCCGAGTATTATTTATAAGAAAATAATAAACGGATCAGTCTAGCTATAAATATCAGACGACATGATATAAAATAATAGAAATGGCATATGCGAATAATATCCATAACATCATACTACTATAAGTATGTAAATGATAATCAACAAGAGATTAATCAATATCACAAGAATCTTCTCAAAGATCCAAAAGTGTATCATACCCAAAACTTGTACTCATTATAAGTCAATGACATAAATTCCAGAAACAACATAAGAAATCCAAAAATCATGAAAAAGAAAGAGGCCTATCACATGACGGTCCGAAGACCATGGGGAGCTGCCCCATATGTGTGAGACGAAATCACACAGATGAGGTCTAGACTAACCAAAAATAAAAAAGGTATGTGTGAGTGAAATCACACAAATGGTGTCTAGTCTAACCTCACAAACGAAAATGTATGTGTGAGTGAAATCACACAAGTGGTGTCTAGACTAGCCAAGAAGGTAAAAAGGTATGTGTGAATGAAATCACACAAGTGGTGTCTAGTCTAACCAAGCAAACAAGAGACATCGCACAATTGCTAGTCTAAATCATAAGAATGATCGTCATGATCAACGAGAAGTGTCAATTACACTAAGCTAGTAAATATATGAGCTTAGCTTCATGTCCCATAACCACTAGCTTAACTTAAATATTTACGAACAAATTGTAGATCTCCACTAGAAAATTGTCACAAGAGGTTCAATCGAACAAGTCCAAGAATTAACCGACGAAGTGAACACAAGCGTTTCATGCCAATTGTTTTACTAAGCCGTTTAATTAGATTTCTCATCCGAGTGAGGTAAAGGTTTGTATATATTAGTAGATTGGAAAACGGTTTAAGAAAAGGGCTTTGTTATTGAGAATAGAGTTGAAATCATTTTGTTGAAAGAGTTTTGATATCTACTACTAGTATAGAAAACCTTTATATTTTACTGTGACAAATTATAGAAGTGATTGTAGAAATAATCAATCATAAAAATTCACATCGAAGACGTGAATAAAATCCAAATAAACTGATAAAGAATCCTTTGAAATAGATATTCAAAAATCCATAAAATCGACCGAGAAGCCCAAGATAGCTTGTCTCGAAGAATGGTCAACTCCGCATCTCAACAAAACAAGTTCTGTTGAACGTTTTTCAGATAAGATCCCCTACGGAGGGGGGTCCAGGGGGTGGCAACCCCCCAAGGTGGGGGTGCGGGGGCAACGCACCTGCTACGGGGTTCGACCTGCCCGGTCAGGTCGCGGGGGTCCAGGGGGCAGCGCCCCGACCAAAACGGAACGAGCGACCTAAGGGGGTACGCGACCTAATGGAACAAAGGGGCAAAAGTCACACGACCTAACGGTTTATAGGTCTAACGACCTAATAGGTTATAGGTCATACGACCTAGTGGGTTAACGGTCTAACGACCTACGGGTTATAGTTCCAACGACCTAACGATATATAGGTCAGGCGACCTAACAGTATTGCGACCTAAAAATGGAAGGCAAGGCCGAGCGACCTATCGAAGTAAAGAGGCACGCGACCTATCGGAGAAAAAGGGGCACGCGACCTATCAGTGTTACGACCAAAAGGAATAAACAAATAGGCCAAGCGACTTAAAGAACAAAGGCCACACGAGTTAAGGCCTAATGACCTAACCCCGAACGACCTAAGAACGAAGCGAGCGACCTAACTCCGAACGACCTACCGACCTATCTTCGAACGTCCTAACGACCTAAGGCCTAACGACCTACGACCAAGCGACTTAACGAAGAGGTAGTGAGCGACCTATGGTCATAAACGAGGTCGAGCGACCTATAGAGGCATAGGGTGCAGTGACCTAAAACGTCGCGACCTAGCGACCTAAAACGTAGCGACCTATGGAATTCGAAGCCACACGACCTAAAGGGGTAAGGGCCGAGCGACCTAAAATATAAAGAGTCCAGCGACCTAGAACCGAATGACCTACGACCTAAGGAGCCCAACGACCCAAGACCTAAAGCCCAACGACCCACGACCTAATTCCGAAGCGCCTAGCGACCTAACGTTATAGGCCATTTTAGGTCGGAAACGAGCTATTTGAAGGCTGAGACTTCTCCACGCGAACGACCTAGCAAAGACAGAGCGACCTAAGGGAAGATTTTCACCAAAAACACTAAAATTTGGAATTTTTCGCCAATCCCATCCAAACCAAATGCAAATGTACATGCTAAAGTTGTAGGAAATCATTCCCAAACATCCGTGATAGTTATAGACAAAAATGTGAGATAAAAATCTCACCTTTGCACAAATTCAATGAAGAGGAAGCTTGAAATCAATAGAGAAGCAACTACAAGCTAGGATCCAATGTCTTCTACTTGAATTTGGAGTTGAATGTTGGATTAGCAATTAAATTTGAGCTTGGAGTTTTAATTTCCCATTCTCTTCACCATTAATGGAAATCTTGAGTTAGTTGGGAATTTATGAAGAGTGAGGAGAAGGGATTGGGACTTGGGTTTTAATGGGCTAAACCAACCCAAAGTCCAAAGCGGGAAAAGTTAGTGAAATTCCACTGGCTCCAAACATATCGATGTTTATACTTAAAAAAGTTGTAAACGGCATTTCGAACTCAACGGAAGTGGTCTCGAGTCCTAGTTTGACCGTTTGCAAAAAGTAGCTTTTCGGACCAAAATCTGATTAACGATATAATATTTAAATAAAATATTTAAATATAAAATCGTTAAATATGAAGGTTGTTACACCTTCATTTCAAAAGAGAAAAAAAACATAAAATGTGATCCCCACAGGCTCCCCATTCGACCGAGACTCCATCCCTCTTTCTAGCCGGAGTCCTCTTTTAAACCCTCCATGTCTTTCCCAACAGGGCCGCCACTATCTTGCTCCATCGGCAGCCGTTATCACTACCACCACGATAGCCCGTTCGAGCCAAGCATCTAAGCCACACTTTTCTTCTTTTGTCATATAAGGTACACATATATTATCTACATGTTATAGTGTATATATATATATCATTTGTTTGCTGGTTACATTTTAGTTTGTCGTTATATATAAAATGTTTACATAATATAATACATATATGGTCTACTGCATGAGTTGTAAATATATAGGTTTATATATACTAAAAATCGGTTGTTATGTGTATATATATATATGTATTTACATTGTATACTAATATATTAGTCATGTTAAGTACATGAATTTTGTTACATATATATATATATATATATATATATATATGAAGTATCTCATTTGTCTATTATCTGTTGTATATATATGGATGTATATATATTTTTATAAGGTGTTGAAGGTTTTGTGTGCAAATCTTCTATGGTTATATTAGTGCATATTAGTTTTTTTATATATATAAGTTATTAGTTATATCACTTATCTTTGATCTGTTATATATATGTGTGTGTGTGTGTGTGTGTGTGTGTGTGTGTTTATAAGCATATAAAATTATAAATGTTAAATTGTGCTTGAAAAAAAAACAAATTTGAGACTGTTGTTTTCTATATTCTGTATATACTAGCTTTATATGGTGTTGTATATAAAAATTTATATTAATTTTATAACCTGTTTATATATAATATCAGCTTATAGAATAGTATGCTTTATATATTGTATTATAGTTTGGAAGTTGGTGTGTTGCTTCCCTGTGTGCATCTAAAAGAGGAAATTTTATTATTTAGGGTGTTGTATGTAGTGATGTTGAATAAGATACATTAGTGGTTTGATTTTCAAATAAGTATTATAGGTGTTTAATGGGAAATATATTTTAGTTATATGGATAGTTTTGTATATATTAGCTGCAGCTGCATACATACTTTCTTATGCCCGTTTTCAAAGTCTACATATATATATATATATATATTTGTATCAGTATATAAATGTTTGTATAGTTTATTAAGATCTTTTGCCGATTGACTAACTTTCCATTTGTTATGCATGAAATGTTTGTTGTATATATGTATGATGTCTGCATATGTTCATCGAATAGCATATATAAGTTATATAACAGTATTATATAGTAAAGTATGTTCATATATTAAGTTTATATAAACGATATATTTATTTTAAAGTTCTGGTCGGTAATATTCATATATACATACCTCCAGGTTATAAACTTGCTTAATTTTTTTATATATATGGTAGATATATATAGTCTACGTCAATTGTATATGTATATTTACAGGCTTTTTTAAACATATGTGTTTTAATTTTTTTTTGATTTTATAATAAATATGGATCTTAAAGTGTAATATGCAAGTTTATATAAGTTTTAAAAATATTGATTTGGAATTATATATATATATATATATATATTATTTTAAATGTACGTTTAAATTTGGTTTTAGAGAAAATTTTAACGTATATTTTGTTTCAGTTATATATGGATGGCTCTAATTCGCTTTCATTAATTCCAATTTATCAGCTTTGTCATCGAATTCGTGCCAGTTTTGCTTTGCTCTGAAATTCGTGCTTGGATTCATAGCTCAGTTTCATCATCAAATTTCCCTATCCTTGAAAGGTGAGCAATCACTCACGATTAACATTCTTATATCTATTAAATTTGATTTCAATTTGAAACGAAAATTGAAATATGCTACTCTTAGTTATTTACTTTGCTATATATGTGCTATTATCTGTATCTGTTCATCGGTGACATCTGACAACATTATCTGTTATTTATATTGATGATATATGTCTGTTATATTATTATCATATCTTTTATCACTCGGCAAGTTCGCTATTAGTATAGAATTCACTATGGGTTGAAATGATACATACCCAAATGATATGTAGAATAGGTGGAAATCGTTATGGGTTGAAATGATAAACCTAAATGATTTTCATTTGAATTGAATTTGGGATTGCAGGTTGCAATGATATATACCAGTATATACATGTACATTTTGGATTGAAATGATAAATATCCATATCACTTGACCATAGGATAGAATATTTTATACATATACCGTTAGTCTATATATAAATATTTTGAAAATGATTTCTATGGTTTTGAAAGATATATGGTTTTATTTAGTATTGAAATTACTTTATATAAATAAGTTTTAATATAATAGATTTAATAATAAGCTTTAATTTAATAAAGTTTGATTTAATTAATATATAATATGTTTAAGTATTAATTTGAAATTATATTTAAAAAATAGATTTTTATAATGATTTTATAAGTTTAAATTTGAAATTTATTTGAAATTGTATTTAATTAAGAATTTCATTTAATTAAGAATTTCATTTAATTAAATCGATTTGAAACTCATTGAAGTTGTGATTTAAAGATATGGTTTTATAACTTGATTTTGATTTAAGTAATTTAATGAATATTTCACATTAAAACAAATTAAAGGAAATATTTAGTAAAAATGTAATTTAAGGTTATGTAAATGATATTGAATTTATTAAGTGAATATTTCAAGACTAAATAATAACGAAGTTAAAGCAAGATATATATGAGATTGTTAAATTTAGTTTTGAAATGTTGAATGTTTAAAGCATTGAAATATATTGAAATTTAAATGGTTTATTTTGTGGTCCATATCTGTTTTTGAAATGGTTTATTTAGAAATTGAATTGAATTGAAATTGATGAATTGAGATTGAATTAAATTTGAATTTGGAATTCGACTTGATTTGAATCAATTTGTGAAATTTGAGGAAATTATAAATATTTTACTTTACAAATTACTTTAATATATATATACACACTAGTTTAATATAAAACTATTTTCAATGTAAACTATTTTAATATACTAATTATTAATATAAACTATTTTATTTTATAAACTATTTTTTATATATAATACTATTAATATCTAAACTGTTTAAGTAGTGGAAGTTATGATTTCAAAGTTATGGTTTTCCAACGTATTTTGATTTCAAAGGGTTTTGGTTTCGGAAAGGTTATAGCTTTAACAGTGCTATAATTTGGAAATAGATATATTTGTAATGAAAATGATGTTGTACTGATATGGTTTTGAGATGGAAATGATATTTTGGTTTTGAAGTATAAAATATTTTGAAATGACCACGGTGTTATAATGACGTTTGGTTGTTAATAGCGTATATTTCTACATAGTAGATAGTTTCACGGATCCTTAGAGGATGGATATACCAAACATTCTTTGAGTTACTTGTATTTCAGTTGATATTTCACTTGAGTTGGATATATTGATATAAAAATGGTAATCCTGACATGAGTGTTTTGTGTTTTTGCTTTACGCTCGGGTCAGACTGAGTGTACCAGTATTTGAGACTCACCTTTGGAGTTTGAGATTCGCTTGGAGATCCATCTATCGATTCTGCTTTCAGTTATTCAGTTGATTCCAGTGATGTATTTAGATTTTGTACTTGACTATTGCATTGAGACGTCTATGTATTCAAGAGCTCTGTTGTAACTTATTTAACTCTATTAAATATATAGTAGCTACATGAACTACTATTCTTTTGTTTCTGCTGCATTATTGTTATATTACTCTATGTCCATGATTACGCGATCTTTATTTACTGTATATGCTAAGTTTTGCCAAATAAAAATTAATAATTTGGTATTTTGAGCAATTCAAGTCCGACACGTGGGGATGCGAGTGGTTGAAAATACCGGAATGTTATAGCTTGGGAGACTTGATTCCATGGTCTCCTAAGTTGGTGCAGCAATGTCTTGTGATATCCAAAGTTGTTGGTTAGTGGCCAAGGCTCAAGATGGTTGGAGATATGGGCAAAGAGATAGTAGTCGTAACGACCCGTTTTTCCGTACCCTTTGAATCGATAATAAACCACATAAGTCTAACTCAAATTTCATGAATAAGTGGATCATAGGGTAGAAAGAAAATAAAGATAGAATAGAATCTCACACGAATTGAATGCATATATTATTTCAATAATAATCTTTACAGCGGAAAATTTTAAAATACAATATCAGAGTCTAACCTAGATTCAGTCTGGCTTGCTATAAACCTCTGTCCTTACAAATTCTGAAAGCAATAAAATAAATACAATAGATGTAGCGGATAGTTGAATACATCCATACGACGATGAAGGTCTCTAGCTTTCTTCTGGAAACTCCAACCATCTTCAACTAAACCTAAAACTACTCGGATCTAACCCGAGTATTAAAAATACCCGGATCAGGCTTGATAAACCAGCGTAAGATACTCGAAATTTAAAATGACTATATTATCAAAACCTTTGAAAAGAAGGGTATCTCATAAGACCAAGCCCACACATAGACACGGACGGGTTTTACCTTATGATAACCATAACACTTTATACAAAAATACACTTGATATTATTTTTAATGACATTCTTTTGAAAACACTTTTCAAAAAACTTATTCAAATAAAGTATTAATATCTGGATAAAATCTAAGGTAATATATCCGGACTAGGTCAACGGAATATACCGAATGGAATATATAATACCAAAAAGGGTAGCTGAAATATTTGCAAGTCATTACAGCTATTTTGGGAATACAATCAAAACTGTAAAGCTTGTATTGGAATTGGACTTTCCAACATGATATGAAACTAGTGGAAAGATTAATCTGACTCAAGCACCGTTATACAACAACACAAATGGCTAAAAGGGGATACAATCTACGAATAACATCCAAGGACTCGGACTTCGCGCATCCATGCCATGAGGCCCAGACATATCTAGTACCTAGGGCTCAGAACATCTGATAACAAAAATCACTACTATCCGAAATGCATGCATACATCTGACCACATAGAATTCCATCATAACCGTGATGTGAGGCTTGTGAGGCTACGATCAATTTCTTCAAAGCCATGCTTTTAATACAAAATCATGCTTTGATCATAATAGGTTCCACTTTGAATGCTGCACTGTCATTCCTTTGATCACTATTTGACTCCCATAAGCATAGAACCACTGAGCTCGTATGTCTTAGAGAAGGGTGTCAAGCTAACATAAAATGCCTTCCCTACCACCAAGCAGATGTACATTTGTAAAAGTCAAACGTTGCGCCTCGGAAATGCAATGTCAGACTTTCATCCATACAAGTTCGTTTTGAGACTGAACGAAACCGAAGGCACTTTCCTCGACTATTACTAGGCGAGAAGCCCTTGCAATCCGAAAATATCTCCATAACGAGGAGATCACTGCTATAAATAACTCTATAATGGGAGCGACCCAGAGCTTGTCAACATGCAGTCCTCATGCTATGAAGATCCTCGGTCTTCAATAATCATCATCTTTAACATGTCTTCACTTTCAAAAATATACATTGGTTCGAACTGATTTTCGGATAGGAATCACCTAAATCCGACCTGGTTTCTTCGAAGCCAATTATCAATTTAAAAGATGTTAAGTTCATATGTGGATATCAATCATTAATCAATTACTTCATCTTTTATTAAATCAAATATCACTCTTAGATATATTATTTTCAATTTATTCCATTTTCTTTTTAAATTTATATGGAATCATTAAGCTTCATTTATCAAATCATTTGATTTATTTAAAACTTTCTTAAATCCTGCAATAATTCCAAATTATTTTCTCTTTTACTTGAGAAAATCTTTCCAAGTCATTCATTAAATCTTAGTAAAAGATTTTTTATATTCAAGTTATAACTTTTAACTTAGATAAAATATTCCCAAATCATTCATTAAATCTTAATCAAATATTTCTTTCTTGACTTCAAATCATATTCTTGCAAATCGAAGATTTTCATAACAGGCACTACTACCATCTTAGATACGGTAAATTTCACCTCCAGGGACTAGCGGCAACTAATCCTACATCATGAATATCTTTTTCTTCAATATGTTTTATTTCGAAAATTAGTTCGAAGGGGTTTTCGGATAGGAATCATCCAAATCCGATCCCGGTTCTTCAGATAGAAATCGTCCAAATCCGATCTCTGTCCCTTCGTACCAATCATCGAATAAAAGATGTTAAGTGGTTAAATAACATTCAAAGAATTTGTTTCTTTTCTTTTACCTTGGAAAAACATAAATATGATGTTTTAGAGCATCCTGGCTTTCCTTTCGATCTACTCCACCCCTCGCCTAAAAAGAGAAAACATAGTCCAGGTAAGTTCAAGGCACTGGTTGCTCAATCCCTAACCTTGGTTAAACACCTTGTTTTATCTTCCTAGATCTCACAGCGGGACAAATGTACTATTCGTTTTCGCATACTCGATTATTAGCTTTATGTTGGAATTGATTTTAAGATTCCGAATTATCTTTTAAACTCTTAATTTTCCTTTTAAAAACATTCATAATTGATTCTAGAAAAAATTGATAAGTTTAAACTCATATTCAAAAGCTTATAGAATTCGCAGCATAAAAGTGCTTAGGGAAGTGCTATATAAGCTTATTTGATTTAAACAACTTTATAATATTTGAAAATTCCTATTTCCATTCCAAATCCCTTTTAAACCATTTCAATAAATTTATCAAATTTATTTCATATTTTTAATCATTTAAAAATACCAATTGTAAAGAAATCCCCCTTTGGATTCCGAACTGCAAAACCGCGATGTTATAAGAAAATTGTTTTGGACATATTTCAAAATATGCTTGATGAAATCTTAATTTCTTTCTTCGTTGGAAAACAATTATCATTGTGAATGAAAAAAATTATTTCGAAGAAATCCAACTTATAAATCATTCTCCATTTAATTTGAAGTTATGGGTCAAAATTTACAAACTGCCGCTACGCAACGAGCTCTATTTATAGAAAAGGTGAAAAAACCACATTAAAGGTGAAAAAGGTTTTTAATTAAAATAATATTTTGTAAAGGTGAAAAAGTAGATGCTTATTTATAGAAAAGGTTTTTAATTAAAATAATATTTTGTAAAAATACCAAAAATATCCTTACTTTTTAAGCATCCTTATTTTTTCAACACTTAACATCATATTTCAAATCATTACTTTATGTCATTTTCACTTAAGTATTAAGTAAAGAATATAATAATTATGTTTGGTTTGATTACGTTTGGCTTTATAATGACAAGTTTGTCTTTTTTGTGCTAACTTTTTGTTAATTACATTCTAGAAATTTCTAAGTACGTTTAGTAAAAGTAAAATTGATTAGTGAATTAATTAGTACTTATAATATTTGAATATATTTTCCTATATAAGAAAATACAGGTACGACAACATTGCGACAGCTTTTAATTGATAAAACTTTGATTTTCGACAAAATGTTTTACGGTCACATTTTGACTAGTTTACTATTTATTTATGTAAAAAAATTTAAAAATAAATTTTCATATTGCTATTTAAAAATATTAACACTCGTAAATAATTTAAAATAATTTATTTAACCATTGAAACTTACTTTTCTAAAATCAGCATTTTGTCACTTTTCTCGATAAAGGCAAATGTTACTATTTCTGTGCATACTTTTCTCTCCAAATCCTATCAATATTATTGGAATCATATAACCTTACCTATTTTATATTTAAAATCACTTTAAATAGTATATTTTAAAGTGGTAAAATTCTAGGTCACATTCTCCCCGGCTAAAAAGAATTTCGTCCTCCAAATTACCCAAAATAAAAGTTTGCCCAAAACGTTTATCGTTAAACTTAATTTCATATAACATACACAGATCATCGGTATGAAATATCTTATTCAATCTCCTATTTTAGTACACAACTTTATTTCGAATTAGTATCGATCCCGAAATCCTCTAGTGCGGATTTTGATCAGGCTCTTTGCTCAGAAACCTTTGCTTTCCTTGCATAGTTCACAACTATGAAATAAAACTAAAGTACCTAACCACAAACCCTCATCAATTTTCGTCGTCAAGAATCGAGTGATAAATCCTTTTTCAAACTAGTGTAAACACCTCAAAGTTCCAAACTTGAATCTTAGATCAAATTTGTGTGATGAAATGATCTATATATAACATATGTATTTATTAACCCGCAAAACTTAAAAAAAAAACATTATCTTAAGTTTAAAGATTTTATAAAGGTGCTTCTTTATATAATCCCTTTAGTTATTTATTTTCAAATATTTTTATTAGAGGAAATATTCTAAAGAAACCCTTTTTCACTCAAAAGATAATTTATCTGTATCATAATTTTTTTCCAACAATCCTTTAACTTAGTATATTTCCTTTAACACTAGTATTATTTATGAATCATTTCATAAAACTATTACTTATGTTTATTTCATCTTATAACTTTGTAAATTTATCATATCTTAAAGACTTAAGTCCAATTCTTAATTTATGCTAGAATTCATTAATAAAACATTTTCCAAGTTATAATTACCTTTTATAGAGTCATTATTTTATGTAATAGCTCATGACTTAAATCTATATTTGTATGATTACCTTTACATCCTTAGAGTATGTAAAATCCTAAATTTCAATTTTGTTTTACTTAAATGCGTTTGTCTAACGAATTCAAACTTTGTTGTAATTTACTATTATCTCAAATTCATAAGTTATAAAACTTATTTCTTATTTAATACTGTTATTAATTTTTTAGTTTTTTTTTAAAACTACCCGTATCTAAATCCTTGTACTCTTAACACTTACATTTTTTCCCTTTATAAATCAGACTTATAAATTATCCTTATCTTATTTCATCTACTTAAAGTAATTTACAATATTTTACCAAAAAAATTCACAAATTTCTTAGCTTTGAGTTAGGTGTTATCCAGAAACTTTCGACTGTCCAAATCGTCGAGAATTTTTTTATTTTAGCAATTAACGATTCCAATTTATCTTTAGTTTAAACACTATTATAATGAATACTAATAAATTTATCAATTAATGATTCACATTATCTTCATAACTTAAGAAAATTATATAGATCGAGTAACTCTAAATAAGGCCAAGGAATTGCGTACTACCAATAGTATCATATATCCTCTTAACAAGAAGAGTAATGCTTAAGAGAAGTGTTTACCATCTGAACACATTACCTATCCATTTTTAGTTTATTTTCGAGCTAATCGAATTAGTTATCATAAAATACCTATTTTTATTTGAAATAATACCATTTTCAAAATCCTTTAGATATTACTTTATAAAACCTATTTTATAAATCCACTTTATCTTATATTAATTAACTTCATTTAAATTACCACTATTCTTTTACTCGAATTTAAATTCTCATCCCTTTTATATTTATATTTTTACACAATCATTTTCTATTATTTAAATACATTTTTATCTTATGTGTTCATTCCTTATATCAATTTTTTTATCAAACACCTTATAGTCAAATCGTAAAACTTAATTCACAAGGTATTCATACTTAAACTTTTAAATCAAACAATTGATCAATTTATGATAGTAACTTAACATTATCATTTTTAATTTATTGTTTTAGAATAAGTATTAAAGATCTCAATTACCTTATCAGATTTCTTACTTGTCGATTATCTTTATTGAACAACTTATAGTCAAATTGCGAAATTATAGTCACAAGATGTTCATATTTGAATTTCACTAATCTTGATTTCTAACTATACAATTTTTCAAATTATATACTTTATATTCAAAATTTAATCCTAGGTAAAATTATTTCATTTACCAATTTTTTCAAAATTAGTGTGTCGTTTCGCCTTGTTTAAATGTTTAGGAACCCTCATCAATAACGTTGATCAGGCGCATCGATCAAAATCCACAAATCACTCAATAGATAAATCACCACAAAATAATTTATTAGTCGCTAACAAATACGCACTTGTATAACTTAAACTCATTCTAGAGTGTTACTGTTAGCACCAAAATTGGTCAATAATACCCTTGGATAGAATTATGTAGAGAGATTAATGAAGGAAATAAATTAAAACAAAGTAATGTATACAAAACTAACTGTAAAAACAAGAGCACCAGAATTATAGTGGTTCGGCGTAACTGCCTACGTCCACCGTTAGTATAATTTATTGCTTTCCTCAAAGACTTGAATATAGATACAATCCATAAACAAATAGCTTGAATAAAAGGTTGAACTGAAACAAATCTAGTGCGGAAAATGGAAATGTCCTCGGAGTTCTCCCAAAAAAGGTCCCCTCAACTGTCCCCTGCCTCTGTATTTATAGACGAAGAAATGCTGGTCCATCTGCGTAGGCCCATGACCAAGAAGTCCGGCCTACTCGGTAACTCGTGTTCACCGAGCCGTGCATTCCGAGCCACCAATGCCGAACGGTGGTTGCTAAGCGATGGTTGTCGTATGAGGGTTGTCGAGCAATGGTTGCCATGCCAGGGCCGCCAAGCAATGGTTCTCGAATGATCCTGGCCAAACTCGAGTCTTTTCATCGGCAACTCCAAGTTTGTCATCACTTAACCGGGGGAAGTTGCGGTATGAGCTAGTAGCCAAGGAAAGCCAAATGCACTACTTCAACAGCAATGCACCTCGACCGACCCGATAGGGCCGAGCCTTCATAACCGAGCCAATCATGATTAAGGCATTCATACCGAACGCTCCAATGCCGAGCCTAATGAATCGATTCTGCTTGGTCTGGTCTTCCTAGTGCCGAGCCACCCTTGCCGAGCGACCTCTCCTTGGATGTCTCGAACGAGTCATCTCGCTCTTCCTTCGTTGACCGAACAATATTTAATGTGTTCCTATAGCTTCCTTTCTTTAGCCGAACGACGCACGCCATCTTTTCCTCGGTCGAACCATGTTTAAAAGCTGAACCATATATAGGCCGAACCTTATATATAAGCCAAACCATGTATACAGGCCGAACCTTAAATATAGGCCAAACCGTGTGTGCGGGCCGAACCTTAAATATAGAACGAACTGTGTGTATATGCCGAACGAAGCATATATGTCGAACTACCCAAATTGGATCAATCTTTTATATTTCCCACCTCTTACTTGCTCGAGTTTCATCCTGATTCAATCAAAAACACTGTAATTATCACATTGTAGCCAGGCCAAGCTGCCGGGTAACATTTACCCTCCAAAGTGCATTGTGTGAACCAACATGACGCGCTTTGAATTCAGCCATTGCTCTTAGGTGCATACATGTGTATATACATATTTATATAAGTATATGTGTTACTTTGTTGATTCATTAATGTTTCAAGATAAAATGCGGTTCGACAAATCAATATCGAACCACACGGTCGGTTTGAATCTCGCCTTCCTTCCTTGACATATTCAGATGTATTGACTGGTTCTACCAGTTAGGGCCTGTTAGCCTTCCCCGCTCATCGTGTAAAAGACCCCGCCTTTACTCCTTTCTCTTCTTCTTACTTTCGTTCCACTTTCATAAGCCAACAAACTTTTTCTCTCCCTATTACCATCAGCTATATAATGCATTCTCTCCTTTTCCAAACCTAGTCCTCTAACATCAAAACTCCAGTAGCCGACTAATAGGAACAACCTCCAACTCTTAGCCCCACAACCTCCACGACCTTCCAACTTTTAACATAGGTATGAATCCTTCATCCAGTCCACTCCTTTAGGTCTAGAGTCTCGTTCTTAGCTCGAGTTCATAGGTTGTAGGAGATGACGAAGAGGAGAAAACTGTAGTGGAGGTCATGTTTTAAGACTGGAGCTCATTTAAGGATTACTAAGAGAAGTAGTGTAGCCTTAGTCTTGAGGTCGATGACGTGGAGAGTTAGGGATCAGAAACGGCAAGTCTTTGGAGTGGGCTAGGTCAGCAAACCCTTATTGGGGATAAGGCTTGGTATTTCTGAGAGGGACCAGTTAGGTATCGAGAGAAGGAGAGCAGTTCGGTCACATTATGGGAGCGAAATTGTGGTTTGGTAATGTTGTGCTGTGGTTCGGTCAAATTATGGTAGAGTGGATCGGTATTTTGAATGAGGGAGTCGCTTAGTGTTGAGGGAGAGAGTGAGTGGGTCGGTGCATTGGTCTAGGGGGCCATTCGATAGCTTGTAGATGATTTATTCAATTTGTAGGCTTAGAGATACGATCGGCCTTGGGCCTTGGTTTCGGCATTGATAATCGAAACCATCTCCATTTGAGCATAACATATGTCAAGATCACATACTCCCACGCCTAACCGTAAAACAACGAACAATGGCAAGAACTTAAGCACATAAGCATGTGTGTGTGTGTGTGTGTGTGTGTGTGTGTGTATAGCTGATTTAGACTAACAACTTCACGGTTTTAACAAAATGTAAACACATATTCAACTCAGCCAAAGCAAATAGCAGCCTTCAACCGATGATACCAATGCCATTTCCAGGATCCCTACTACCGATTATAGGACAAGCTCTCGGACAGAGTCAGCGATGACGGTCTTTGAAGATGATAGTCTAATGGTCAATTGCGCTTCACTATTCTTTAAATGTTTAATTCTTTTATACTTATGCTTAAATGATTGCACTAGTCCACACACCATATGGGGGAATAATTTTGTTGTTATATCTAGTACTAATTGTCTTTCAAGTATAGCCCAAATAGGTATCTACCCATATTCGGCCCTCATTGAAGATATCCAAAAATCAAGCTCTGCTACAGTTTCCGACAAGCCTGAGCCAAGCTCTCACTAGAAGGTAATAGGAACTTTGAACCCATTGAAAACTCCTACACAGGGTATCCCAAATCCATCAGCAGTAGTTATTGCTCCGACTCATGATGTTATAGACAGAGCGGTCATCCTGGATAATCCTATTGATTCACAAGCTTCAAAAATCGACGAAGCCGGTCTTCGTCGGTTGTGTACTATTCATGGAATCTCTTTCGATGATGTATTAGTTCCATCGGAGAAAAATCGGCCTCACCTTCCCCCAACTGGATATACAGCTAGCAATGAATTCATGTGTTGGGTTGGTAGCGTGCCACCTTTCAACTCCTTTCTCCATGAAGTGCTATAGTGTATAGGAATCGCCCCGGCACAGCTACATTGCAATAGTAATGTGTTCATCTATGGCACTTGTATTCTCTTCATGAGCATCCAATTCAGGCTCCCCACTCCCAATGATATCCGCTATATCTATCGTTCCAAAATACGGTCTGACAATCCATCTTTCATATTCCTTGAGTCACACTCTAAGTGTCAGATCCTGACGGGGGCGTGGAGTAGATTCTCGCAATATAAGTAGGAATGGTTTTACTTACGCTGCCTCCTGGCTTTGCGAGAAGATGCCAGAAAGGGAGTAAGTTATTATTCCAGACTAATATTTGTCTAAGGCACGAAGTGCATTCTTCTAAACTTCTTTCGACTTTTACAAGTACTAGCCTATGTTACAAAGGCACCGGATAATCTATGGCCTAGAGGCCATTCGAGTTGTTCCCATGGGAGACCTGGAGATCAAATCCATCATTTCCAATGAATGGCTTTTAAAGTTTGGATTGTTGGTGGAAATCCATCGAACAAGTCTCCCTCCTTGTGCCACTTCAACCGGACCTGGCTTGGAAAAAGGTTGAGGGCAAGCTGGGCCTTCGATGCCCTCTATAGGGGAACCCCCGATATATTTGAAGATGGTGAAATAAAAGAGGTCGAGGCGCCAAAAACGACCAATGGGAACTTAGGCTCTGATATTGCGCCTATAACCAACGCAGCTGACGTCACCAAATCGCTTCCTTCTACGAAGAGGCAAAAAAGCTTAACCTGTAAATTGAAGAAGAAAATAGTTGGCGGGATACCATCACCCCGGTCAATAAAAAATCGTTTCCCCAACATTCAGAGGGTTCACTAAAGGTTCTTTTAGACCTGACCATTCCCGATGACTTATTGAATTATGGTTTTAACGACCCAAGAGATATGGGGCTTAATTCGCCCACGAGATGCGATGTAGGCTTTTGGCGGGTCGACTTATGGAGTCAACCCCAATAAGTAAAGAAGAAGAAACTGGTCCTTCGGGGGGAATCACTAGGACACACACGAACACTTACAATTCACCCTGCACTTAAAATTCAGCCATCATACTATTCTTTCTAACTCATCCACACTTAATATCTATGAAGGTGATATTCTTTCTAACTCATCCACACTTAATTTCTGTGCAGGTGATATAGGGCGCACTCACGGATTCGACCGCCTTCGTGGGTCTTTTATCTATCATCACACCAGTCGGGATTCGAGGTCAGATAGACGCTGACAAAGAGATGATAGCGGCGAATGGGCTACCGTCCTAGAGACTCGTCATCTTTGTAAATAAAAACATACAACCATTCTTCGTACCCCAACGATCTTCCCCCTCACTCAGAGCATAGTAGGGAGAAATCTACTCGGAAGGGGTTTCAATCTTAAGCTCCCCGTGACTAACACTTTGGTTCGTCCAGCACAAAGCAATCTCGTGAGCCTCATAAAATGTTTATGGCTCCGGCTAAGCAAACGCCTCCAATTTCTGCACTTGATCCGTCAGTAGCCGAAAGATTAGCTGAACTTAAAGCTACATTTCTGAAGATATGCTTCGACGGGCTAAAATTTCTTCTTGCAATTCATCCAATTCCAGGGCATGTCAAACAAAGTGCAATCGCTTGCAACAACGATGTCTACGTCCAATAAGATGCGTTTGTTCACTTGGCAGAAAAAGTTTAAGAAGTTTCCATGGAACGTCAGTATGAGATCGATCGCTTGAAACTTGAAGCCATCCATGATAAAGACATTATCAAAGCCCAGGATGAAGAGCTTTCCTTGTACAAATCGCAACTTGAAGCTTCCTACCAAAATGCTAAAGACACATCCGAGGCAGTCAATCGTCTAGAAGCTACCCATAAAAGGGAAATTGATAAGGTGGTTCAACGCTGTAGCGCTTTAGCCTTAATAAAAGACTCAGTTCAAAAGGAGAAAGATGTCCTTGCTCAACAAATCAATGAATTGAAGGAGGTACTCCTCAAAGAGGAGGAAGAAAAAACTGCTGCTCAAGAGAAATCACAACGATATTGTGACGAGATTGTCGCTACACAACTACTAAAAAAAGCTTGACGAGGAACTCTCCAAAGATGAAGTGTTAAGGGACGCAGCCCATGAAGAGGGCAAAAGAATGGCATTGACAGAAATTGACTCTCATCTTGAGGCAGCTATTGAAGTCAAAAGAGAAGAAATCAAAAGCCTATTTGACCCACTTATTGTTGAATACATGCTCGGCTTCTCATTCATCGAGATCTATCTTTTTTGGACGGAGGTTACCCCGAATCATTTGCTGAGGCATTGGATACTTTGATAAAAATCAAACGAGTAGAGCTGGGCACCGAGGAGGTTGATGAGGATTCTCTCGTAAAGGAAGTGATGCGAGGAAACGAGCCTTCCAATTTATCTACAGCCAAAGCCCTTTATGGAAGAGATTCTTCCTCATCAAAAGGGAAGGACGAAGTTGCTGGTCCATCCAGAACTGAACCTCAAATTCTTCTTTCTATTCAACCGACCGGTCGCTCTCTACTTGATCCTTTTGAATAGTCTATTGGCTATGATCTAGAGAAACCTAGGCTCGTTATCCACATTTTGTCCTCTATCCCAAAGGGTGAGACTCCTAAAACAGCTGAGAATCAGCTAGTGACTTGTATGTAGCCTTCCTTTCTAAAGATCAAATAATCAACGCTTCTTAATGGGCAATAAGTATATTCTAACATTTGTCTTTTATAACTTCATGTAGGCCATTCTGATCTCAAACCAACTCCAACGAGTGATGCCTCCATAGAGAAGGAAGAGAAATTGGGAAAGGCGTCTCATAATGGGAATGTTCCCAGATCCGATGCTCAAATATCGAGGCGCTCGATGAGGAAAAACTCGAGAACCCTCACCTATAGAAGAACATGAAGAAGTCGAAATCATGGGCGCCTCTGAACATACTTCAAAACTGAGCATGGAGGAACAAATCATGAAAGAGAGGAAGAAGAAAGCGGAGATTAAGGCTGAGCCCTAAGTGGTGGAATCGGATGATCCCTTGAACAGGCCCTTGAACGTCATTCTCCCCGGTGGAACCACGCCATTAGAAGTTCCTTCTCCATCCCCGGGTACCATCATATTAGGAAGAATGGCATCCAAGAGAAAGTGCTCGGGTGAGGAGCCTTTGTAGAAGCTAAGGAAGAAGAAGAAAACAAAAAAGTAGCTATCCGATCACGCCTTATTCAACCCGAACAAGTCTGAATTATGTGGTTATTTCTATTTATTCTCACAGTCATTGTAAATAGACTTTTAGCTCCGAATTCAGGAGAAATTGTTGCGGAACTATATTTTGGATTAGTGAATTAAACTTTGTTTTTTCGATGACTTTCATTATTTAGCTTACTGTCTAACTTGTAGTTGAAATTCAAAATCTTGTGAGTTACACAAGCTCCAATTCACTTCCATATGACTCAGAAATTTTTGAAATCATAAATCCTCTAGTCCACGTTCTAAGGACTTAGAATACTTTTTGAATCATTTATACCCTAGCCCGCACTCTAGGGATACGGAACAATCTAGTTCGTGCTTCGGGGACTTAGAGATTTTTAAGTCGTTTATGCTCTAGTCCATGCTCTGGGGAATCAGAGTACTCTAGTTCACGCTTTGGGGACTTTGATATTTTAAGTCATTTATGCTCTAGTCCGCGCTCTGTGGACTCAGAGTACTCTAGTACATGCTCTGGGGACTTCGAGATTTTTAAGTCGTTTATTCTCTAGTTCGCGTTCTGGGGACTCAAAGCACTCTATTCCGCACTCTAGGGACTTAGAGATTTTTTAAGTTATTTACACTCTAGTCCATGCTCTGGAGACTCA
The DNA here is from genome assembly GCA_030765085.1 of Allium cepa. Taxonomy (NCBI): domain Eukaryota; kingdom Viridiplantae; phylum Streptophyta; class Magnoliopsida; order Asparagales; family Amaryllidaceae; genus Allium; species Allium cepa. Next base: position 373,834,705 of record CM060942.1, on the reverse strand, counting down.
GAGTACTCTAGTCCTCACTCTGGAGACTTAGAGATTTTTTAAGTCATTAATACTCTAGTTCGTACTCTGGGGACTCAGAGTACTCTAGTTCGCACTTTAGGGACTTAGAGCTTTTTGAGTCATTTATACTCTAGTCCGCACTCTGGTGACTCAGAGTACTCTAGTCAACACTCTAGGGACTCAGAGTACTCTAGTCCGCACTTTGGGGACTTAGAGATTTTTAAGTCGTTCATACACTGGTCCTCACTCTGGTGACTCAGAGTACTCTAGTCCACACTCTAGGGACTAAGAGATCTTTTGTTTTATCGATTGACTTTTAATTTTGTGTGTACGTTCATATGCTGGACAAAATAATGTGATTTAATTTTTTCTATGAAATTATAACACACAGAACATCAATAATTCGTAGAAAAGCGGCTTCGAGCCTTTATTACCAATAATCAAATAGGAACAACTGAACTTCTTATTACATGCCGAAAACAAAAGAAAAACATACTGGAAATAATTACTTCTAAAATGCAAAGGAAATTACTAAGTGTAATAACGATGCAAGTGCTCGCTATTCCATGCTCTGGGGAGCGTTATGCCGTCTAGCGAGCTTCCATTCGATGACATATGGACCTTGGCTTGTGGGATTCATATGCGATGGAGTTGGAAAAATTCATTTCAAGACGAGATCTCCCACATCAAAAATTCTCGGTATATCGAGCGACTCGATGCCTATACGCAGCCGCCCTTAAATTAGCTTCTTTACATTTTTCCTCTACAAAGTCCAGTGATTCCAGTAAGAGATCCTGATTTGTCTTAGGATCATAATGAGTTGGCCGATAAGAAGGAACTTCAAGTTCCATGTGTATAACAGCTTTAGTGTCATATGCCAAAGTGAATGGAGTGTGGCCAGCCGCAGACTTGTGGGTGGTTCTGTAATCCCAGAATGCTATCGGAAGTTCATTCATCCACTTGCCTCTAGCCTTCTCTAAATGTTTCTTCAATATTGATTTGATTATTTTACTTACGGGTTCAACTTGTCCATTGGCTTTAGGGTGAGTGACTGTCGCGAACCTTTTCTCAATGCCATATTTTTGGCAGAATTCTTTGAACTTCCTACTTGCAAATTAAGTTTCGTTGTCCCTAATGATAGTTCATGGAAGGCCAAAACGACATATAATGTTTTGCATAATGAAATTAATGACCTTTTTGGTGGTGATTGTAGCTGTGGGCTCTGCTTCCGCCCACTTGGTAAAGTAATCGACCGCAACAACTGCATATTTTGCACCACCTCTGGAGATCGACAAGGAGCCGATTATATCGATCCCCCATATTGCAAATAGGAAGGGACTAACCATTTGTGTGAGTTCCAATGGGGAAGCTCTCGGGATTTTTGCATACTTTTGACATTTGTCGCACCTTCTTACATAGTCCACGGTGTCATGATTCACGGTCAGCCAATTATATCCATAGGGAGGATCTTTTCGCTAATGTCTACCCCCAGTATGGTCGCGGCATTCTCCTTCATGAACCTATTTCAAGACCCACTTTATCTCGTCGTGGGCAATGCATCAAAGTAAGGGAACTGAGAATCCTTTCCGATACATTATTCAATCCTGCATTATGTACAGCGAAGCTTTGCGAATGACTTGTCATCTTTCGTTCCTTTTCTCGGGCAGAGTCCCATGCAACAGGTATTGTTTGAACGGGGTTATCCATGACTCCCTCTCAGCTTCCATTTCCAGCACAAAATCTACTTCCATCTCGTTTATACTAGAACATGTAAGATTTCAACGGGAACCTATCCTATCTACTCTGGGCCACTAGCACTTGCTAATTTTGCCAATGAATTGACTTCCCCATTTGGTTTACGTGGGATGTGTGAAATATCGTAATATTCAAGGTCTTCCAACAGCTCTATAACCCGAGCAAGGTATAGGGCAAGTATCTACCCGTTTGCTTGATAATCTCCCTGCACTTGGTACACCACCAGTTGTGAGTCAAAAAAGATTTCAACTGATTTTATTCCATGTTCCCCGATAAGTTCTAAGCCAGGAATCAATGCTTCATACTCGGCTTCATTTTTTATAGCTGGGAAATCGAGCTTCGTAGCATAACAAATTGGTTGGTTTTCGGCAGTTACAAGCACTACACCGACCCTAGAACAATGGTCATTGAATGCTCCACCGGTGTATAGTTTCCATCGAATGGAGGGAATAACATCATCACTACTTGGCTCATCCGATATGGTGAATTCTGCAATGAAGTCTGCTAGTGCCTTCCCTTAGATAGCCCTCCATGGCATGTAGGTGATATCGAATTGACTCAACCCAATGCTCCACTTAACAACCTTCCTAAGGTCTCGGGTCATTGGAGCACCTGTCGTAGAGGTTGATCGGTATAAACAATGATCGGATGTGTTTGAAAATATGGACGAAGCTTGCGTGATGCAATTACCAAATAGTAAGCAAGCTTTTCAATTTTAAGATAATTTCTCTCTGCCCCTGTTAGACGTTTACTAATATAGTACACTGGCTTTTGAGTTCAATCTTCCTCGCGAACCAAAGCCGTACTAATGGCATGCTGAGACACGACCAACTATACATATAACTCTTCATGGTCTACAGGCTTTGGCAGAACCGGAGGACATTCCAAATGTTTTACCATAGCTTGGAATGCATCCTCACAGTCAGACATTCATTCAAAATTTCTCTTCCCTTTCTTTATCACATTGAAGAAGGGAATGCATTGGTCGGTCGTTTTGGATATGAATCAATTCAACGCGGCGACCTTTCCATTCAGGCTTTGTATTTTCTTTATAGTTCTTGGCGCTCGTATGTCTCGAATAGACTGAATCTTTTTTGGATTAGCTTCAATTCCACATGCATTGACAATAAAGCCCAAAAACTTTCCCGACGCAACACCAAAGGAACACTTCATTGGATTGATCTTCATTCTGTAGTATCTAAGTATATCAAACATCTCCGCTGAGTCTCGAATGTGGTCATTTGACTGTCGTTACTTCACAAGCATGTCATCCACATAGACTTCCATTGTTCTACCATTATGGTCTTTAAGCATTCGATTCATCAAGCACTGGTAAGTTGTCATAACATTCTTTAACCCAAAAGGCATCACCACATAACAATATAGCCCGAGTCCGTAGCAAAACTAGTGTGTTTTTGGTCTGGAATGTGCATCGTAATTTGATTGTATCCCGAATACGCATCCATAAATGACAATAACTCGTGTCAAGCTATCGAGTCAAACAACTAGTCAATTCTGGCTAAAGGGAAACTATCCTTCGGACATGCCTAGCTCAGGTCTGAATAATCAACATAGGTCCTCTCTTTTCTCACTAGTACGGGGTTAGAAACCTATTCAGGGTAGAGGGGGTCGTGGACGAACCAATTGGCTTTGAGTTTGTCCACCACCTCTCTGAGAGTAGCAGACCTCTCTGGGTCTATACATCTCCTTTTATGTTTCACTGGTACATATTTTGGGTCAATGTTCAACATATGACTTGCAATGGCGGGAGAAATCCTGCACATATCAGAGTGGGTGCAAGCAAAAAAATCCAGGTTCGCTCAGAGGAAATCAGTTAGGTCCTCGGTCATCAAGGGAGTGAGTTGTGATCCAATCTTAAGCACCCATGATGGTCGTCGTGGCAGACTGAAATGTCAATCGTTAAGTTCAACCGGTGCAGCTTTAGGCTCCTTAGGTTCTTCATCATCGTCTCTCATATCTATGTCTTTGTAGATCTGACCCTGCTGCCCAAGCCAAGGCTCAGGCATACTTGTCAATTTTGCGCTACTGGATGTGGATAAAGTTGTCCACAACCTTTCCCTTCTCTTTCCGTTGGGCCTCTCTCAGCTCAGCCACATAACATGCATGACCTGTCGCCTGATCGCCATGTACAACCCCAACTCTTCTATCCGTCGAAAACTTCAAAGTCAAACACCACGGGGCCAAAGCTGCCCGAAACTCTGCCAGGGCTGGTCGGCCTAGAAAAACATTATACGGGGAATCAACATCCAACACAATGAACGGTAGGATCCGTACACCCCTACGTTCACCTTCTCCTAACTCAACTGGTAATTAAACAAAACCTATCGCTTAGTGGTTGCAACATTAAAACCGTGAATGCGGGCTTTAGACGATTTCGGATCCTTTGCCTCCATCTTCATTTGGTCGTATGCCTTTTTGAATATAGTGTTAATAGAACTCCGGCAATCAATCAATATCCTTCTCACAAACACTGGCCCAATCATTGCCGAGATGAACATCAGGTCAATGATAGGTGCCTCCACCTGATCAGCATATCTACTTCTGAACATTATAACATCCGTCATCATTTGCTTCTATTTCACTGTAATCCCATCTTTCGAGTCGAGCAGCATTCAAAGTCCATATGTTTCAATGAACTAACATAGCGTTCCATTTCCTGCGAACTCTTGTCTGCTGGATGAGGCCCACTGTAACGACCCGAAATTTCCAAACCCGAAAATTCTAGATAGTTATGAAAAAGAAGAAAGAGATAGAAGCAGAAGAATAGAAACATCAATAACTCTCATTCGCAGAGGATAAAATATGATAATAAATAATAATAGCTATTTTTAATTACATTCATCCTCAATTACTTACATTAATTAACTTCTCATAAGTCACTTATTATTGATTCATTCATTTTGAATTTCATCCTTAATAAATTATGAATTCCAATTATATTTCCACTTATCCTATCCTAAATTAATTACATAAGATAATTAATCATTGATTAAACCTCAAATAATAATCGTTCTTGATTAAACTTATAATTAACTATCTTTTATTTACTTCATTTAATAAATTAATTACCCCTTAATTAATTATTTGATTTAAATCTCTTGATTTCTTCCGCAAAGTAATTATATTCCGTTAATTTCATTAGATAATTACTTGTCACATCATCCAATTATTATTCTGAATTACTTACACTTAATTAATTAACTTAAACATAATTAATTAATTCCAACCATTAATTACTAAATTAATTAACCCAAATCACTAATAAATTAAATTATTTATTTATTTATTTTAAATACCCTACTAAATTAATAGGTCATAAATCATCAAATCCTTATTAACATTAAAATGAAAACAATTCTTATTTATGATTTAAGTTTAAACCATTTAAAACCCCACTACTTCGAGTCAAACCAAAATTTACTCGAGAATAAATCAAAACCAAAATCACATCATAATCAAAGCACATCCAATCAATTTAAGCACTCAACCAATTATTTAAATTTAACCATTAAATTTAAATAAAATACAACTTAGTGAGATTTACTCACTTTTGCTCCCTAAAATTTGCAATCCACTCCATCCAATTAATTACATCCAGTGAATATTAATTTATTTCTTTCCCAAGTAATTTAATTTTTTTTTACTCCCTAACTATTAATTATAAACCTTCACTGTTAATTTATAAAACCTAATTACCCATTTGTAAATCACTAATTACAAATTACTCGATTAATAATTGCAAATCAATTACTTAATCAATCTTTATCTTGTTTCATAAATTATTCAATCATAATTATACTTAAGGTAAAAGCTTAAAAACAAACCGAGCTAAAATAAAGATTACTCACCTAAAATCGATCGTGAGAGAACCCTAGTCGCCACACCTAATCCTGACAAATCCCCATCGTAGCTGCCCCCTCCCTCCAACACGAAATCTTCGCTCGAAATTTGGTCGAGCCGCCCACCCTCTGCTACCCAGTCGCGACGCGCGTTCACCATCCCAAAGCCGTGAGCCTCGCCATCACCTAATCGAAGTCGAAATGCCACCCCCCTCCAAAGTCGCGATGCTTCTTTTTTTTTTTATAAACAATGGGCTTCGGCCATTGATTTTATGTTTAAAGGAACTCGATTTCGAATTTTGAAGAAGATAGGGAGGCCATGAAAATTTCTTCTCTGAGATTGTTTTCGAATGAGTGAACAAAGCCTCGGCTCAATTATATTTTTTTTTCTTTTTCTTTTCGATCTCTCCTTCCAGAATAGAGGGGAGACGGAAACATTTATAATTAGTAATGGCTTCCTGAGTACGCTGATAAAAATATAATTAAATATTAAAAATATCTCGTTTTGCATAACACGAAATTCCGGACCCCGAATCAGACATGCCGATAGGTGTTCATAAGGTTTTACCCGTACTCCGAACACAATGGAACGTGTTTCGGAGGCTAGTTTGCTCATATGCGCGAGTTACAGAAGAAAACAATCAATTTTAAATTAAATCGATTAAAATAGTTCTACGCGTTTCGAGCTGCTAGAGTCAAACGACAACTCCAATTGTTACGAAAATTGAAATCCGATAATAACTAACTATTACGGATCTAATGAAACTGATTTCATCGAATTCCAAGACTGTGCCTCGGAAGGCTATTTTTAAATATCGATTTAAACGATATATTTTCAAAACTGAACAAATCACTTTTAAATTAAATTTAAACTATTCTATTATCTTCAGTATCCGCATTATAGATTTTATAAATTATTTTAAACAGACTTAGAATCTCCAATTCAACAATTTACCCAATTTCAATTATATAATTCAATACTTTAATTATCTAATAAATATTAATATTTGGAATTCAAGCTAAAATTAACCTTTCAAATGTTAAAGATCAATTTATCATTCCATTTTAAATCATTAAAATTTCCGGGTCGTCACACCCACTGACTATCATGTTTATGACTAGTCTACCTGCATTTCGGACAGGTTCCTTAAGATGGCGTGGAGCCTGCTCGCGATCGGGATCTAACTTTTCTTGCCCGCCTTCCTGCGGATTCTTAACAAACTGTTGTAACTTCTTTTGCCAGATCAGTTTTTCTATAGCATCATGGAGATGTCTACATTCCTCAGTGTTGTGCCCGTAGGTCTTGTGAAATCGGCAGTACTTCCCAATCTGCTTTTGTTCCTCAGTGGATTCCTTTAGGCGCGACTTTCAGTATTAAAAGGTGTAATAAGTTGACAAATAAATATTCTCCAAAGACGTGTTCAGAGGGGTCGTGATCCTTGGCATCCACTTTTCAGCTTCGCTCTTTCTTTCGAAATTTTCCCTTCTAGACGCTTTAGACTGCTCGGGCTTGTTTTAAACATTAATCTCGACCTTTCTAGAATTGTCGCCAGCCTGTTTTATCGCAATGTTACTTTACACCATCTCTTTGCCAGGCCGTGGTGCATTGCCTCGCCTCGTCCACTTGGCTTCCTCCCTTCTCATGAACTGGTGTGCCTTTGAATAAAAGCGTTCCAGGGTGGCCGAAGGTTTTCCTGCCAGCGAACCACCAAACTTTGAGTTTGGATCTACTCCTTGCATCATGGCCATGAGAATAGCATGGTCATTCGGGTTTCTAACTTTAATAGCAGCAACGTGAAATCCTTGCAAATATTCCTTTAAGGACTCCCCTGGGGCTTGAATTACACTAGATAAAGACATCACATCCTTTGCATGAGTGGTATGAATTCTGGACTGCTCCACAAATTTCATCACTAACTCGGCAAATCTGGAGATTTGTCGTGGGGGAAGTCTAGTGAACCATATGGTAGCGATTCCAGATGAGGTTATTAGGAAAAAAATCTACACTTAGTCACATCATTCGCCCTAGTCGAGCCAATCATTCACTCGTATCTCATTACATACTGTCGGGGATCAGTCTTCCCTTTATAGGAAGGAATAGTCGGTATACTAAACTTTCGGGGGTATTCAGCCTGTAGGATAGCGTCTGTGAATGGAGCATGACTTCTATCTATGCCCCCAATCATCGTTGGATAAGCCTTGATTTTCCCTCGTCGGCTTTCTGACCATGGCTGACAAGTCCGGGGTCTGGATGGGAGGTGGTAAGTTGGACTCCGTCCTGCATGACTATCCTGGTTGGTGCCTCCTTGACTGGTGATCTCCCAAACGAGCATCCTGGGGACCTACTTCAGTACATCCCTGGTGAGTCGGTCGGTCAGCTTCTACTCATGCTTCAGATCCTAAGTTTCACATTCTAACTTGAAAGCGATTTCCTAGGTGCAAGTGATAGGTCACAGCTCTAGGTAGGGAACCTGGACCATTCCTGTTGGATTGATCTACTGTGCTTGTTTGTGTTGTTTCAATTCTGCAGTGTCTACGCCGGGGATGTTCATCAGATGAAGCGGAGTTGTTAGATGATGAGTAGGTAGTGGGACTTCCTCCAACATTCTGATGTTGTTGTCGAGTAATTTGGGTCATGAGATTGGCGTTACCTTGAATATACTTATTAACCTATCTCCTGCTTTTCACGAGTTCTCTCATCAGCTCCTTGAACTTCATTCTAGTGACAACTTCTGTTTGGTTTAGGATGGCGGTAGTTCCTGCGCCTGGATTAGCTTGTTGATTGTTGGGTCCTACTTGTTGGATGCTCGCAGTCTCGTTGACATCCGCATTGTGGAAGGCTAATCTGGTATGTGGTCTTCCCATCATAGAGTAATCGGTAGGAACTTTAAGTAGAATTTATGAAATTCTTATGAACGAACTTGGATCTTCTTTGGGGGATTTCTTCAGTCCAGTAGCGTCAAAGTGAGAATGCTATTCTCAGTGAAAGCATCAAAATATCAGCACCAAAATTGGTCACTAACACCCTTGAATAGAATTATGCAGAGAGATTAATAAAGAAAATAAATTAAAATAGAGGAATATATACAAAACTAACCTGTAGAAACAAGAACATCAGAATTATGTCCACTATCAGTACAATATTTATTGCTTTCCTCAAAGACTTGAATACAGATATAATCCGTAAACAAATAGCTTAAATATAAGTTTGAAATGAAAGAAAGCTAGTGTAGAAAATGGCAGAGTGTCCCCAGAGTTCTTCCAAAATAGGTCCCCTCAACTGTCCCCCCGCCTCTGTATTTATAGACGAAGATAGGTTGGCCATCCGCATAGGCCCATGAACAAGATACTCTAGCCCATTCGGTAACTCGTATTCAACGAGCCATGCATTCCAAGCCACCAATACCGAATGGTGGCTGCCGAGCGAGTGTCGTCGAGCGATGGTTGCCGTGCGAGGGTTGGCGAGTGATGGTTGGCATGCGAGGGTCGCCGAGCGATGGTTCTTGAACGATCCTAGCAAAACTCGGGTCTTTTCATCGGCATCTCAAAGTGTGTCATCACTTAACTCGAGGGAAGTTGTGGTATGAGCTAGTAGCCAAGGAAAGCCAGATGCATTACTTCAAAAATTACCTCGACTGACCCGACAAGGCCGAGCATTCATAGCCGAGCCAATCATGATTAAGGAATTCATACCGAATGCTCCAATGCGGAGCCTAACAAATCAATTCTGCTAGGGTCGGTCCTTCTAATGTTAAGCCACCCTTGCCGAGCGACCTCTCCTTGGACATGTCGAACAAGTCATCTCGCTATTCCTTCGTTGACCGAGCGATATGTACTATGTTCTTATAGATTCCTTTCTTTAGCCGAGCGACGCATGCCATCTTTTCATCGGCCGAACTGCGTTTAAAGGCCGAACTATATATAGGCCGAACTGTCATGACCCAAATTTCAGCTCTCGAAAATCGGCACCCATACTTCACTTGTACTTGAATGCCATAGATCCAAACGTCGATTCTGGTTCATGCCGGAGCTTGTAACACATTAAGTACAACACAGCGGAAGAAAATTGAACAATAACATATGTCTCCAATGAATACAATGTCCAAATATGATACAACCCTAATCACCAACATATATCAAAGCACAAATACAATACTACAACAGAATAGAAAACTCTAGCCGTGGAACAACAGCTGAGGATGATATCACGACTTGAACTTCTAAGAGAGAACTCTAACATTTGCATCTCCATATCAAATGCTCCAATCCAAAACTAGTTCGAATCTTCTATCAAGCTGATTTAAGAAACACGATCCAATATGCGATTGCCAAACCAAAGGCTACGAAGATATCCAAAAGCTGAAGAATATCTCCAAATGCCACCAAACTAAAGACTTCGAAAGCTATCGAAGCTACACCTATTATTCGATTATCTGAAAAACTAAACTCTAGACTGTCCATGTGGAAAATTGTCGGCACCCAGAGTTTAGGAAGGGAACAATAAACTCCGGGTCAGTCATGGGACTGGTGTGAGCAAACAAAAACATTTTTATCTTTAAAATAAACAACAAAAGATTTTAAAACATTGAAATTTGCAATGCTTTTTGGAAATGAAACTACCATAAGGCCTCCCGTCACATACACCATGCAAATGCAGAATTGGAGGAGATTTCTCCTTATGATAGTCAAAAATGCATACTACGCAAAAAAAATTGATATTATTATTAGTGCATAGTGGAAACATTTCGAAAGTATAATATTAATCTTAGCCAGCGTAGACATTTCGAACTATGCCTACTATAGCTACCATCTAAACAGTGGTGACCACCATAAGTAAATGGTAGGTTATACAACTAAACCATACAAGGCGTGTATTGGAGATTGGATTTTCCAACAAATGGTCAGACTAAGGAACTTCCTGTTGCCTCATGGGAACGCCTCTGGAGGGACGCCCCGAGAACCTACCCGACTCTCTGCCAACACAAGGCCGGTGTACTCCCTTCCCGAGAGTAACACCTAAGATACGCCAACCCCGATCGTTCGCGACCTTTATCCGAGGTACCTCAATCACAAAGCAACATCACACAGTAATAAATATACAGTGTCCACATGAGTTAAGTATCGGGGCTCCATACCATGATACCACCCTTTTCCAAAAGGAATAGACATACCCTAGGGGTGCAACCCTTGAAACCTTACCGCATCTTTCCTGTTTCGACCATTACCGGGATGTAAGGCTCGATGAGGTCTCGTCCACAAAGCAACACTTTTTCACAAAGTCATGCTTTGATCAACAAATGATCATCAGCACTTCGTATGCCACATTACCAAATTGGAAATGTATCACTAGTAACCATCAACTACATAACCTGTGAGCTCGTACGTCTCAGAGAAGGGTATTAAGCTAAGAGAATAAATCTCCGCCACCAAACAGAAATGTATTTAATAGAAACCAGCTTTACATCTCAAAGTGTAATGTCAGACACACATTCATACAAGTTTGTTTCGGGTTCGAACAGAACCGAAGGCACTTCTGAAGAAGCCCTTGCATATCTGAATAATTCCTAATCACGTCCGGACTTCTGATCACATATGGATTCTCTATACCCGGGACCAGTCGGTGCAGAGACATTCGACGAGTTATCCTTTCGTTTTGAAAATATTCGGTCTTCACCACCAGTCTTCAAATGCTATCCATAACGTCATATCATTATTCGAAATGGGTTGTATGACACAAAGGTCCTCTCCCGGCTAAACCGAATAATGACCACAATATTTAAAAACATGTGGATATGGGATCTCAGTTAAGTCACAATTTAAAACCCAAACTTTCCTTTCAAATGGTTCAAACCAATTACCATTTCAAATCTTTAAACAAAAAGATTCATTTCACAAAGTTCACCCAGTTTCACAAAGATTCATACATAGATTTCAAAACAATTTCTGTTTCAATTGGATTAACTCATTCAATCTTTAACTTATAGCTTTCAAAACCCATTTCCAAAGATTCATTCATAACTTGGAAAACCATTTCCATTTCAACCTTGAAATCTCTTTAACACACATTTAAATTTCTTTTCTTATATGAAAGCTTTTATTATCTGAAAACAATCAGCTTTTGTTTCGGGAAAATCCGATTACATTTATACAAGTTAAAATCTTTGGGTTAAATTCAAATTCTTGAAACAGCACTTTTAAAAATGGTTTAAAACCTATATAAGCTTGTATAACCCTTTTAAATCATAAATTCTCAACAAAGGATTCAAATTCAAATTTTGAATTCAAATTCAAATCAAATTTCAAAACTAAATCAAGTTATTCAAAAATAACTTTTATCTTTGAAATTCCTTTTCAAACGCTTTTCATTTTAAACCCATCCATTTACAAAACTATTTGGATTCAAAAATTCAATTTTAAAACTATTTCAAAAATCTGTGACTTAACCTATTTCCACGTGCAATCCATATTTGTGTGTGTATAGTGTAATCCAGGGGTTTTACCCAATAGTGCAACAACATCAATCGTTACAGATACAATCATAGTGATATCGATAAGCGGTATAATCCTATAACACTTATCTATATACACAGTATCACAGATAGATAATATAAATGCATTATAGATAAATAAATTACACTCCACAGCTCAAACATATCACAGAACATTACACGTAAGGGATATCACATAATTCACAGCATTTCATACCATCCATACATTCTTAAGTATTTTCATCAAGTCGTCTGATTAATCTAAACCAGATCGTTACCTATGAATAAATTTCTAATCATGGTTAATTAATAATTAATTAATTACAAACCATTATTATTAATTATCCTTAGTTATTCATTAATTAACCTTTAATTAATAATTAATCTTTTGATTAATTATCCTTAATTAATTACAAAATTTTAATTAATTAATCCTTAATTAATAATCATCCCTTAATTTCTTTCATTAATTAATTAACCTTTAATTAATTAATTATTCTCAAATTAATTACCTTAATTAATTAACCTCATTAATTAATTATTATTATTATTAATTAACCTTTAAACATTTGATTTATCAATTTTTTTAATCATTAATTATCCATTCTTAATTACTTTCAAGTAAGTAATTATTTTTAATTAATTATTCATTAATTACTTGATTAATTAAACCAAAATTATTAATTAATTTATCTTTAATTTATTACAATAAGCGATTATCCCTAATCACTTTCATTAATTAACCTTTAATTAATTGATTATTCTCAAATTAATTACCTCTACTAATTAATCATTCAAATTAATTAGCCTTAATTAATTATTCTTCAATCGCTTGATTAATACCATAACTTAATCAACCTTTAACACATTAATAACATTAACCGAATTAACCTCAAATCATTTTAATTCATTGATCACATTAAGTAATTATCCTTAAAGGTAATTACCTAAAGTATTAACTTTACTTCAATTACACAAAGTAATTATTCTTATTTAATCACTTAATTACATCCTTTAATCCTTGTTCAATAAAGTAAATCATTATTAACAATTAACTAAATTTTGACAACCTTTAAGTAGTTTAGTAATCAAAACATTATTAAGACAAACCATTTATCTTTTTAAATCAGTTTCTTAATTATTAAATTTAAATTTCAAAATAATTAAGGAAAATAACTTAATTAATTTAAAGTTAAATAAACTATAGAACTTTTACTGACCAAAAATTTCAAATAAACTTTTATTGTATAAAAGAAATTTATTTAAAAATAAGATTTTAAACCCTATTCTATTCAAATTTAAAATCTGGTTTGTCTAAATGCTTTTAGACCCGAGACACTCGCGTGTAAAACCTGCTAACATTCTCGAGTTCAACCACCATTCCGTTGCTTCGAGTCGAACACTTATCTTTCTTAAGTTTGGACCCGAGAGCGTTCTTTCTCACCAAAACTTCGAACGGCAGCTGATACACTTACATGGGTGCACGTGCATGATCATCGGAACGTTCTTCAACCAACATCGTGACCACCCACCAGTCACTCTCGACCCCATCGACAAACTCCACAACCCTCAAACCCAGTACCACCATGAAATCGAAATTAGGTTATTCGAGCATTTCCTGGAATCCAACTATCAACATTAAATCGCCTTGCATCCCCACGTCAAGTCACCAGCGATCACGAGACTCCGTCCACGGCTGCTTTGATGACCCATGAAACTTTTCCCCTCAGTCTGATCAATCCATTACCGACGATGCAGTTATCTCAAGAACCACCTCGACCCAAAACTCCACTAAAACCCTAAAGCTCACTCGCTCTCCAGGTCAGTCATGGGACTGGTATGAGCAAACAGAAACAGTTTGTCTTTAAAAATAAACAAAAGAATTTAAATTTTGAAATCCGCAATGCTTTTTGGAAAATGAAACTACCATAAGGCCTCCCGCCACACACACCATGCAAACGCAGAATTAGAGGAGATTTCTCCTTATGATAGTAAAAAATGCTTGATACGCGAAAAACATTTTGATATTATTATTAGTGCATAGTGGAAAACATTTCTAAAGTATAATATTAATCTTAGCCAGCATAGACATTCCGAACTATGCCTACTATAGCTACCATCTAAACAGTGGGGCGCCACCATAAGTAAATGGCAAGTAATACAACAAAAACCGTACTGGGTTCGTATTGGGAATTAGATTTTCAACAAATGGTCAGGCTAAGGAACTTCCTGGGCCACGTGGGTACGCCTCTGGAGGGACGCCCCGAGAACCTAACCGGATCTTTGCCAACACAAGGTCGGGTTACCTCTGCAAAAATAGATAATTACTGACACGAGTATACCATCCCCTGGTTGTAAACAACCTTTATCCAAGGCCCCAACAACAATAATCACAAAATAATATATATATTTACGATATCCACATAAGTTAAGTATCTGGGCTCCATACCATGATACCACTTCTATCCAGAAGGAAATGCACATACCCTAAGGGGCGTTACTCCCTATAACCTTGCTGCATTCTTCCTGTTTCGACCATTCCGGGGTGTGAGGCTCGACGAAGTCTCGTCCACAAAGCTATGCTTTTCACAAAAGCCATGCTTTGATCAACAAATGATCAGGAGCACTTCATATGCCACATTACCAAATTGGGAATGTATCACTAGTAACCATTAACCACATAACCTCTATGCTCATACATCTCAGAGAAGGGTGTTAAGCTAAGAGAATAAATCTCCGCCACCGAACAGAAATTTATTTGATAGATTCTAGTTTTACATCTCAAAGTGTAACGTCAGACACACATCCATACAAGTTTGTTCCGGGTTCGAACGGAACCGAAGGCGCTTCCAAAGAAGTCCTTGCAAATCCGGATAATTCCAAATCATGTCCGGACTCCCCATCAAAAAGGGTGCTCAAATCTCTATACGGGGATCGGCTGATGCAGAGACATTCGACAAGAAACCCTTTCATTTTCGAAAATATCCGATCTTCACCACCGGTCTTCCATTGCTATCCATAACTTCGTATCACTATTCGGAATGAGTTATATGACATAAAGGTCCTCTCCCGGCTAAACTGAATAACGAGCGTGATATTTAAAACATATGGATATGGGATCTCAGTTAAGTCACAACTTATTACCCAAAACTTTACTTTCAAATGGTTAAACAAATTACAATTTACAAATCTTTTTGAATAAAAGATTCACTTCATAAAGTTAACAAAGTTCACAAAGTTTACCAATCTTTCACAAAGATTCATAAATATCTTTCCAATTCAAATCCTTTATACAAAAGATACGCTTTTCAGATCCCTTTTCAATTTGAAAACAAACTTCACCAATCTTTAACAAAGATTCGTTCATAGCCTTTCAAAACGATTTCCCTTTCAAATTGGATTAACTCATTCAATCTTTAAATCAAAGATTCAATTCATAGCTTTCAAAATCATTTCCAAAGATTCATTCATAACTTTCAAAGCCATTCTATTTCAAACTTTAAATCTTTTCATCATAATTTGGAAATTCTTTCCTTATATAAAGCTATTATTATTTGAAACCACTTGTTTCCGTTTCGGAAAACCTGATTATATTTGCACGAGTTAAGGCCTTTCAAATATAAACTTGTGTTAAATTCAAATTTCCAAAACCATACTTTTCAAATGGTTTAAAAACTCATATAAATACATTTATAGTTTGTATAACCTTTTTACATCATAAATTCTCAACATAGAATTCAATTTCAAATTTTGAATTTAATTTTTTAAATCAAATTTCAAAACTAAATCAAGTTATTCAAAAACAGCTTTTATCTTTGAGAATTCCTTTTCAAAACTTTTCATATTCAACCGAATTCCATTTCCAAAATCATTAGAATTTAAAAATTCAATTTTAAAAATTATTTCAAAAATCTATGACTTAACCAATTTCCTCATGCAACCCATATTTGTGTGTGTATGGTGTTGTCCAAGGGTTTTACACAATAGGCAACAGCATCAACCACAGATTCAAGCACATAAATATCGATAAGCGGTATATTCCTATAACGCTTATCTTCCATTCACAGGTTCATAGATAAATAAATAATATACATTCATCACAGATAAAATAAATTACACTCATCACAGCTTGAATTAAAACAACTCATATCATACAGCATCACACGGTTGAGGTATCAAACAATTCACGTAGTTCATACAATTCAAACATCCATAAGTAAGGTTAATTGATCATCTAATTAATTTAAACCAGATTAATCTCTAATCCAGGCTAATTAACATTTATTAATTACAAATCATTTGATTAATTATTCTTTAATCATTTATTAATCAATCCTTCAATAATAAATTAATTAGCCTTTAATTATTAATTTAACCTTAATTAATAGATCAATTTACCTTTAATTATTAAATAGTTAACCTTAAATTACTTAATTATGTATTAATTAATCACATCAAATATATTAAACTTAATTAATTACCATTTAATTAATTATCCTTAATTAATCATAATTAATTAATTAATCCTTAATTAATTATCCTTTATTAAAAAATTAATTACTCTTAATCGTGTAATCAATAATCCTTAATCAAGTAATCAACCTCAATTCATTCCTCAATTATTAATTAATCTTAATTATTAAGTGAGTAACCTTTAATTAATAAATTAATCACCTTAATTAACTATTCTTAATTTTAGATTAATCATCCTTAATTGATCTTTGATTACTTAAATTAAGTAATTATTCATTAAAAAATCATCCTCTAATCACTTGGTAAATTGTCCCTTGATCATTAACCAATTATCCTTAATTATTTTTATCAAGTAATTTCTTAAGTAATTAACTACCTTTAATAACCTAAAATTAATTAATTTTAAAAATTTAACCTTAATATAAATTTATTATTAATGAATAAATTCATTTATATTCTCAAGCCACTTTATAAAATATTTTGTCTTCATAATTAACCTTTTAACTAAGCTATTAAATTTTATTCAAAAAATAATCTTAACAATGGAAGTATACATATATTAAACACTTAAAAACTTGATAAACGAAAAAAAATCATTTTAAAAATCCTTAGCTAATTTAAAACTAAAGATACAATACGTATCACTTTAAAAGAATATTTGTTTAAGAAGACAATTCAAAACTTAATTAATTTGAAACTTAAAACTTGATTTCTTTGAAGATTTGAACCTGCTACTGCTTTAACCCGAGGTATCTCGTATCCATCCCAATGCAGAAATACAATTTTCCCGAGCATTTCCCGAGCAATACCCAGTTTCTCGAGCATTTCCCGAGGAACCTATAGTGTTGAAAGGTTTGGCATATATGCAAGTAGTTGTTCCCTTTGTCTTCGAAAGATGTTGCTTTGACTCAATCGAAAGGTCTTCTTTGAAAGGTTGTAAATGAAGAGGGAAGGGAGATTTCAACTCTTTCATCTTCTTTGAAAGATTGAAACCCTCTGAATATTGATAAAAGGGACCTTTCGACACCTTCGAAAGTTTTTAGGTTTCTAAACTTTGATGGCAGTATCTCTTCGACTCCTTCGAAAGGTTTAGCTACAGCTCTTCTCTTTAGCTCTCTACTCAAAAAGGTTTCGACGTTAAAGGTGAGTTTTTGAAGTAACATTCGCCCCCTCTTGTGCTCTTGACTTTCCAAGTCATCTTTGTCGACACCAAGAAATTTCCTGCCTCTTGGCATTCGCACGTAAATCTGGGTCATCCATTCAAATATGATTCAATGGTTGATAATTTTTAAAGACTTTTTTATAAAATACGTTTATCTTCTTTTACCGCTTTCATTCTTCCTGCAATTAAAATTTCAAGCATAAGTAAAAGAATTCTGCAAACTTTCAAACTTCCATCACATTTCTAGAAATAAAAATCTCTACCAGATCCAATACGTAAGCTTTAAATTTAACTATATTTCATTAACTTCAATCGGACTTTATCCCTTAGATTCTAAAATTGAAATTCATTTTTGAAAACGTTCGAATTTCAATTTTTCTGAAGGCGGATTTTAATTATTTGCTGAAATGCTTTCTTTGATCTAGTTTCAAGAATTTTTAAAAGTTTTATTTTTTTACTCGTTCATGATTTTGAAATTTACAGTGGATGATTCTTGGATTCATTCTCTTGTCGGGTTTGGATTTTATTTCAAAATTTTCAGTCTTAATCCACTGTTAGTTAACCTAGGTCTTTAATTTATTAATTACTTCAATGATTTTTGAAATAGAGTCAGATTTGTTTCAATTCGAACCCATTTTGTTAACAGATTTGATTTACTTGTTCTTCAAGAAATTTTTGAAACCTGGACTTACAATTGGATTTGGAGTTAGTTAAATCGTATTCAATTACCTGAAAACTTCTCATGTACAAAAGATAAATTTAGCTGCACAAAATGACCCTCTTACCCCTTCGAGAGAGATTGTGGTGGCATTATTGGATTTTCTTTCTTAGCCCCTTTCGATGGGGTCAAAAGCTGTTGTGGTGCCAATTTGATCAACGTTTTCGAAAGGATATGCAGCTAAATGGAGTTGATTTATCCCTTCGATAGTAAAACGTTTCGACTTCAACAACAAGCCTTCGACGAGGTTGAATCTCTTTGACCCAAGAGTTGTCTCTGCCCATCTTTGTCGAAACGTATAAAGTATATATGAGCTTAAATTAAAACCTTTCAACTTTAATGGGTAGGCTAAGTCTCCACAGCATTGATCAAACCTTTCGATGATGTCGACAACTTTAATATTTTTACTCAAGATTTTTAAGTTATTGGTTTTAATAGTGTTGAAAGGTCTTGTTATATAGCTTTATGTTATGCTTGTAGTGTATCCAAGCTCCCATAGAGCTTTCGACATTGTCAAAAAGTGTTGAATGGATTAATGTTACGTCTCGTCCTTTCGACTTTGTTGATAGCTCAAGGAACGCATATTATTACTTATTTATTTTTTAGGCTTTCGACAATGTTGAGGTATACTAGTTTGAAGTTAATGTTATTGTCCTTTTGACGTTGTCGAAAGCTCCAGTTATTGTCCTTTCGACATTGTCGAAAGCTCAAGTTAAGCTATTTGGTTTCTGACTTAAAATGTTTGCACAATCTTAAAGTTCTATGTTTATTTTCATGTTTAAATTATCTAAGTAGATTCCTTTGTTTAATTCTCAAATGCATTTCAAATTCAGAAATAAATAAGGATTTTAACTAAAATGTTTTTGCCTGGTAGAATCATGAGTTCTCCTAAGAAAGCTGATTCCATTTCTAAGCAATTTGCCATTGCATCCTAAGACAAAGTCAATGCCATCCTTAAGGATTTGGTTATCACCGGAATTGAAGCTATCCCTCCTTAGGAAACTGACACCATAGACAACCCTCCTCAAGGGTATTTTGCTTATATTGCCACTCACATATGACATGGCAGATTCTTACCTTTCTTGGATTTGTTATCTTCATATCTATCCTATGTTGGAATCGCCCCAATCCAGCTGTCTCCAAATGTCTACACTCATCTTCTGTCTCTAGAGATGAAGGCACTGGAATCTGGGCTCCCTTCTCTTAATGATAAAGTGTTAAACTTCTTGACCAAGTTGTCAAGGCTGAGCAATCTCAATAAACAAATATACAAAGTCAACCCCTACAAGAAATTAATATCAAACAGGGTCAGAAAATCCATGGACTAGGAGAATCAGTTCTTCTTTGTCAAATGTTTTGTTAATATTCGTGGTACTTTTGGCTCCCTCCATAAGTCTGGTCTTGTGTTGTCTTTCCCAAACTTTATGTTTTCCGTTAACTATTTGCTTTATCAGATATCTCTTACAAGAAGTTTAATAATGTCAACAAGAGAATAGTTAACTCTCTATTTGTGGCTTCAAGACAAACTGAGAGCAGGTTGACGCCTCTAACCCCCTCAAACTTAAGAAAGCACTCTTTTCTGCCAGTGGGACTGTAACAACCCTAGATTTTTGAATATAATTTAAATTTGACTTTATTTCATTTTGAAATTATTTTTAAATTTGTTTTATTTGTAATATTTCGTTCATAAATATTTTTAAAGTGATAATAAAAATTTTCCAAAATTTATTGCATTTATTTTCTGTTTTTAAAGGCCAGTTTCCATTTTTCTACTATTTTCTTCATTTAAATTATATTTAATTAAAATTTATTTATTTATTTTTGTGAATGCATTTTTATTTTGTGTTCTTATCTTTATTTATAAATATTTTTCAAGTACATAAAAATTTTCCAAAATCTGTTTCATTTATTTTCAAATTTTGAAGACTAGTTTGCAATTTTTTCCATTTTTCTAAATTTAATTATATGTAATTAATATTTGTTTATTTATTTTTTTTTATTTACTAAATTTCTTGTTTTATCTGAATTTATATGTATTTTTAAGATATTTAAAATTACAAAAGAAAATATGGTAATTTGAAGAGTTTGTAACCTTTGATTTGCTTAAGGCTTTTTGTCTTCTTGTCTTTTCACGTTTCAACCAACATCCTTTGAACTATTGCAGCCGTAACCTCCCTCTTCAGCTGACCATTTCCTCATTTTCATGTGAATTTCTTTTCTTCTCATCTCACAAAAAAAAAATCGGCCGCCATCATCTCAAAAACTTTGGTAAAAACTTTCTTTTTTCTTCACTTTTTTTCATTGTTTATGTAATTTTGCTCTTGCTTCCTTCACTTCTAGGTTCGCCACCACCACTCCATCATCCTTGGCCGCCTCCACCATCACCAAAACCAGTCTCCACCACCTCCAGTCCAACCCCAAGCCATGTCGTGGTCCCTAGGTTGAAGATCCACCACCACCTTGCTCCAAAATCCACTTGAATGAACATAGCCGAGCACCATGATGTTCCACCACCACAAACACCCCCTTGGCCGCCGCCTACACCACCACCACCACCTCAAACCTGACCTGCACCCTCTTCCACGTCATCGCTAACCCACCTGATGACTGGCCGTGCTTATATGGCCTTGGGCCGTGACTCATTTGTGGCATAGAAACCATGTTGTGTTGCTTTGTGTTGTAGTTCATGCACCCATTACTTTGCACCATCTTTTTCCCATGCTAGGCCGACCATATGAACCCACAACTAGACCTAAACACACTCCTTAGCCATGCCTTTCCAGCCTATAACTGAAACACGTGGTAGAAAGCAAGTGCAAACACTTTGGTGATGTTTTGTGCATTCATTTCTAACATCGTTTTATTACATTCGGGTTGAAAACTAATGTTATATTTATTGTTTTGTTTGAATGTGTTCAAGGCAATTAATCGTTGGCTCTCTCACACTCGAATTTTTAGCGTTATCGTGCCTTCAAAGATCTCAGTTTGTACATTTGAGCTGTGGTCTTCAGCTTATACCAGTGAGTTATTCTCACCAGACAGTTTATTCTTATATAACTAGTAAATCGATCACATTTGAATCTGTAAAATGCATCACCATGATATATCTGCTATGTTATGATCATATGATGTTCACCCATGCTTATTTACCTATTGTATCGTATATTACTGTTATTTTATGCTATTCTGTTATTTATATCAGTTTATCACACTGCAAGCTCCCTTTAGATTACAATCACCATGGATTGAAATGATACATATCCGAACGGACTTTAGAATAGGGGAAAATCGTTACCTGAAATGATAGGCCTGAATGATTTTCAATTATTTCATTTTACTTGGGACTGCGGGTTTGAAATGATAAAACCCGGGTTTTCTTTGTAAATTACGGGCTGAAATGATATATTACCCGTATCACTTCACCTAGTGTAGAAAATGATATACAGACCCATGGTTAAAATATATTTTTCTAAAAATTTTAAAATATTTTAGAAATGTAAATACTATAATATTTTGATTTAAACTTAATTAAAATGATTTTTGTAAAGTATTTGATTTTTCTGAGAATTTATAAGTGAATTAAATTAATGATAAAGTGGAAATTTGAAATATAAGTAATTTGGAAAATTTGATTTAATTATAAATGGAATTTAAATTAAACATGAAAATATGATAAATTTATGACATTTTGAATTAAATGAATTTAAAATTATTTTTATAATATATTAATGGATTTTGAATAAGTTAAAATGTGAAATAAATGAATATTGAGTGGAATTTTGAAATATAACTTAAATTGGAAAATTTTGAATTTTGTTTAAAAGTGAATTTTGAAGTTAAGTAAATAAAATGAAAAATAAGTTATATGTTGAAATTTAAACTTAAGTGATAAGTTAAAAATTTAATTATATGACTTGAAATTGAATGTTGGAATTTAATAAGTGAATTGTTATTAAATATTGATTTTTGAATGGAAATTTAACTTTATAAAATCATGAATTTAAGGAAAATTAAATGATGGTTATAAAAGTGAAAAATATATGATTTTATAAGTTTGAAATGGTTTAAATAAAAATTTAATGCTTTGTGGAAGTATAGTGAATAATTGGAATTTAACTAACAGCATTTTGAAATGCTATTATTTCTAAAGTAAAGGATATTACAGCATTTGTAAATGTTGTAGTTAATATAAATGAACCAAAGGGCTACATTGAATTAAAGGCTATTATAGCACTTTGTAAGTGCTATAATTGTTGAATTTAACTAAGGTTTTATTTGAATTAATGTAACCCTATTACAGCATTTTGAATGCTGTCTTTTGTTAAATCGAATTGTTTTAAAAGTGAGCATTTTTCTAAATGCTGCGAAAGTTGAATTTTCGTTGTTTTAATAAATTTAAGTGAATAAATGAATTTTGAAAGATTAAAAATTTTGGAAATTTAATAATTTAATTATTAAACATAATAACTTCATTTTTATGATTTAAAATGAAGAAATTTGTTTTGAAATATAAACTTTTTTGTAATGTGTGTTGAAATGGTATTTTAAATTAATGAATGTGGTTTGGAAGATACGATATTTTGATATTTTGAAATGGATTTTGAATGATATTGAATTCTGGAATAATATTTGACTTCGAAGTATAAAATCCCATTTTGAAATTTTAACCACGGGATGTATTTAATTTATAGTTTAAGTGATCCTTAAAGGATGGGCGATCCCAAGCATCCTTTAAGTTATTGTACATTACTACTACAGTTCACTTGAGTTGGTTTACATTATATAAGTATATATGTACCGACTCGAGTGTTTTGTGTTTTACTTTACGCTCGGGTCAGCCTGAGTATTTACAGTTTAGCTTTGGATTTCTTTTCTAGAGCTAGGAATCGCTGGAGATTCTGCTTGTCTAGTTATCTGTTCCCTTTCAGTTTCGATTGTTCTATTTCAGCTCTGGTATTTATAAACTGCTATGTATTTGTGATTTCTATTGTATATGTTTTTCAGACTGATATTATGTATTATGTTTTGAGAGTTTGTCATGGTAGCTTCATGAACTACTATGGTATTTTAATTTCCGCTGCGAGTTATTCTGATATTTCTATGTCTGTGATTCTGTGATTGTATTTCATTTGCTCAAAATTTATTTACAACGCGGTATTTTGATCAATTCAAGTCCGGCATGTGTGGATGCGAATGGCTGAAAATATCGGGTTGTTACACTTGGTATTAGAGCTTTGGTTTTAGGCAAACCATAGCCTGCGGAGCAAAAACTAATTAGAGATAGGGTAGAAATACCCTAGAATGAGTGAAATCGATCTCAAAATCATTTCTTTGTGAGAGAACGTATTTTCGAAGTATAAATGATTTCCAAATGATTTTAAAGGGGTTTCAAAGATTATTTTGGTATAAAAATTTTCTTATTTTTAAATCATGATTTTCTAAACTTCATTTCTTCTGTATCCACCTTGTTAGAAATCTCTTGGTTAGGATTCTTGTCGATTAGGATTCCTTGAAATTTGGAACGCTCCCACTTGTTCTTAAAATCCAGTCTTCTCTTTCCTAATTTATCCTTTTGATTTTGAGCATTCCATAATTCCACTTTGGAATGACCTCTATAAAGATTGTTGATTCCAAAAATCTATGAATGATTTGTAATGGGGTGAAACTCCTTTACAATTGGCATCGATTCAATGGAGATTTCTATATCCTTGGTTTACGACTCCTGCTCTACCGGGATTCTATCTTTGGCGATTGAATGTAGATTTGCCTTATATTTCCGCATTGATTATATTCATGAAATCATGGTTGACCGGATAAGGATGCCCGCGATTTATATGGGATTATCCATCTTCTATTTGGTAATAAAATTTAATTATCTTCGTTCGAGATTATCTTTGACCCAGAATTCTATTTGATTAGAGTTCCTCTAAATTCAAATCTCCATATAGTTTGAAATCTAACCTTGAATCATTCTTTGGAAATTTATGTTTGATTGTATTTTGAATTTGTGCATACATCGAAATTATTATTTTGATAAGGATGACCCTATTTTGTAAATAAAGGTGAAATGTTTTCGATAAGGATTATATGCCTTTTAAAAATGAAAATTTGAAATTCCGAAAGGATTTGAAATTTTGAAAATTTTATACGAATTTGACTTATATAAAATGATTTATAATTTAAGGGTTTTGAATTTGAATTTCGAGGAATTGAACTCCGGTGTTTTGAAATTGGCTTTAAGATTTTTGAAAATATATAATAATATGATTTAAATATATTTTTTGGATAAGAAATGTTTAAAATGTATTCGAATGAATTCCAATGATTTCAAAGAGATTTCAAAGAAGTTTCAAGAAAATAAAAGTCCAAAACCCACTTATGTCGCTAGAAAATAATTTAGGTGATGAATACATGCATCATCGACATTGATTTTCGAGTTTCTGAGTTGGGTGGAGGCCATTCTAGTAGCTTTGTCATGCGAGTGATTTTGTGAAACCAAATTTTGATTTAAGATTTTGGAAGTATGGTTTGATATTCGAAAGATATATGCGTGTGTGCATATATATATATATATATATATATATATATGAGATGATTTAAAGTAAGCAGGTGTTCAGTCCTCGAGATTCAGATTTGTTTTGGTATAACCCTATCTTTTGGAATTGGCTTACTGATTTGTTGGTGATTTCCAACTCTTGGATTGAAAATATGATTTCTTTGACTATTTTGAAGGTTCGAGCACTTCCAAATCAAGGTTAACTTTTCAAAGCAAAGCAATTTTGAAAGGTATACGGTATTTGATAAAGAATATAAGTTTAGTTTTGTATGATTAATGTATAAAGTAATATGATTTATATAAGTTTGAAATTGTTTATTGAGTGAAATAAATAAGATTATGTTGAATTATACTAGTATGAAATATAGATTTGAATGTTTTGAATAAAGTATGTATATCTATATATATATATATATATATATATATATATATATATATATATATAATAAAAATCTTTCCAATGGATTGGATTTTTCATACAGAAATATATAGTTTGAAGGTTTTAAAAGAGATGGTTTTAAATTTTATAACCATTTTTGATATTTTGATGATTGAAATGGTTTGGAAATGATTTAATCTTTATTTTGATAAATAATGTGAATTTGAAATGATAACTGATTTTGATAAATGAATATTTGAAGTTTATTTTTGTATGAAAGGATATTTGGTTTACTTGTAATTTTAGTTTATTTAAAAATGATGGATTTATGAAATGAATATTTAAAAAAAAAAGGTAATAATGAAGTAAAATTTGAGATATATGAAATTGTAAAAAATTTAGTTTTGAAATATGGTATATTTAAGCTTTGAAATATATTTAAGATTGAATAGTTTATTTTGTGGATCAAATCTGTATTAGAAATTTGATAATATTTGAAATGGTTTTGTTGGAAAACTAAATTGAATTGAAGCTGATGGTTTGAATTGAATTAAAACTTGGAAATTTTAGATTTGGGTTTAATTGAATAGATTTGTGAAATGTAAATAATTAAACGAATGTTTTATGATTTCAAATGTATGATTTCGAAATGTTATGATTTTCAAAGTGAAATGATTTCAAGTATTTTGGTTTCGAAAGATTTGTAACTTTGAAAGTATTATGATTTTTAAAAGTGAATATATATTTGAAATGGAAATGAATTTGTTTGACATAAATTTTATTGATTTGGAAATTGGGATTATTTTATAAATCTATTATTTTAAGGAACTTTGAAACTGAATATATGTAATTAGGCAAAAATGATTTGGCGAAATCATATATGATTCTGAAACTGAATTGATATTGAAAAGGAATTGAAATTGAGAACCTTGTTTTACTAAATACTATGATTTGGGAGTTATCGAACTTATATAAAATGGATTTGTATAGGTATAATATTGATTTGTATAAGTATGAAATTGATTTGAAAACTGTTGATTCGAAAAGGTACTCATACTCAATTTGTAAATTGAAATATTATATAATCGAAGTCTATATAAATGTGATTTGATATACTATGGATTTGGAAAATATTCGATTGGAAATGGAATCTTATATATAATGGACTTTATATAAGTATCATTTTTGAAAGTGATTTTGAAAGGTACTATATGATACATATTTTCGAAGTAAAGATATGGAAAGTGCTTTCTGCTTGATATCCGCTTTGTGGCCACATTATGGATTCATCCTATCGATATTGTTCTCACTCTGATTTGGGTTTTCCGGATATGATACTCGAGTGTCCATCGAATTTCATGGCGATCTCCATGGTCTTATGTTTACGACTGCATAGCGTAATTCGCCTAATTGAGATGGACTGGGGGTAAGAATGTTTCTTGGGGATCCAGGCGTAACCATTGTGTATCCTGCGATCTATGCAGGTCGTAGTACTAGCGAAATATGCTGGCTGAGATAGCTTTAGGGTACGGATGTTTCCTGGAGGATCCAAGCGTAACCATTGTGTATCTGCGGTCTACTAGTCATCATGGCGTAATTCGCAGGGCTGAGATAGCTTACGGATACGGATGTTTCCTGGGGGATCCTAGTGTGACCATTGTGTATCTGCGATACATGGTTAGACAAATGTTTGGTTTGGTTGATTTGTTTGGATTATACTATACATATTTGTTGTTTTAAAAGGGTTTTTCAGTATTTCACTGGGCGTTGAAACAAGTCTACCAAGTACCTGGAGAATTCTAGCTTTGCGCCTGATCAACGCATAGCCAGAGTCTACAGGAACGAAAGTAAACTTGTTAAGACATCGAGTTATAAAATTAGTTTGATAAAGTATATTATATAAAGGATATTTTGATCGTATATTTTATTTGTCTAAACTATTTAAAAATGTTTTAAATATTGTTTACTGTGAACTATCAAATTTGAATCAAATGACTCTTCATCATATTATAAAATGTATATGTTTAAAATGTTAAATATAAAATTTTAAATTGAAACCTATATAGTTTTTAAATATGGTTCATCCTTTTCTTTCAACCTATTCTCGCTATGTATACCTTCTTCTTCTTTGAGGGTCCTTTCGATATTGTGGAAAGAATTGGTTCTTTGGCTTATTGTTTAGATTTGCCCGATAAACTTTCTGGAGTGCATGATGTATTCCATGTCTCGCACCTTCGCTGTCATCTTCATGTTCTATCTCTTATTACCCAGCCTTTTTCTCCTGATAGTTTGGATATTGAGCCTAATCTGACTATTGACAGGAAGCCATTTCGTATTGTCGATAGAGGCACGAAGCAGTTCAGAAGGAAATCTATTAATCTGGTCAAAGTACAGTGGAGTACTGATGATCGAGATGATACTTGGGAAAAGGAGGAGAGCATTCGTGCTTCAAATCTGAAATTATTTGTTTCAGGTACTATTTTGTTTTCTATCTTGTTTCTCTTTATTTCCTTGCCCGTTCTTTTCGAGGACGAAAAGGTTTGAGTGGGGGAGAGTGTAACAACCCTAGATTTTTGAATATAATTTAAATTTGACTTTATTTCATTTTGAAATTATTTTTAAATTTGTTTTATTCATAATATTTCATTTGTAAATATTTTTAAAGTGATAATAAAAAATTTCAAAAATTTATTGCATTTATTTTCTATTTTTAAAGGCTAGTTTCCATTTTTCTGTTATTTTCTTCATTTAAATTATATTTAATTAAAACTTATTTATTTATTGTTGTGAATGCATTTTTATTTTGTGTTCTTATCTTTATTTATAAACATTTTTCAAGTACATAAAAATTTTCCAAAATTTGTTTCATTTATTTTCAAATTTTTAAAACTAGTTTGCAATTTTTGCCATTTTTCTAAATTTAATTATATATAATTAATATTTATTTATTTATTTTTGTTTATTTACTAAATTTTTGTTCTTTTATCTGAATTTATATGTATTTTCCAGATATTTAAAATTTCAAAAGAAAATATGGTAATTTGAAGAGTTTGTGACCTTTGATTTGCTTAAGGCTTTTTGTCTTCTTGTCTTTTCACATTCCAACCAACATGCTTTCAACTTTTGCTGCCATAAGCTCCCTCTTCAGCCGACCACTTCCTCATTTTCACGTGAATTTCTTTTCTTCTCATCTCACAAAAACAAAATTTGGCCACCATCATCTCAAAAACTTTGGCAAAAACTTTCTTTCTTTTCACTTTTTATTTCATTGTTTATGTAATTTTGCCCTTGCTTCCTTCACTTATAGGTTTGGCCCCACCACTCCATCAGCCTTCGCCGCCTCCACCATCACCACAACCAGCCACCACCACCTCCTCCAGTCCAACCCCAAGCCATGTCGTGGTCCCTAGGTTGAAGATCCACCACCACCTTGCTCCAACGTCCACTTGAATGAACATAGCCAAGCACCATGATGTTCCACCACCACAAGCACCCGCTTGGCCGCCACCTACACCACCACCACCACCACCTCATGCCTGACCTGCACCCTCTTCACGTCATCCCTGACCCACCTGATGACCGGTCGTTCTTATATGGCCTTGGGCCGTGACCCGTTTGTGGCACAGAAACCATGTTGTGTTGCTTTGTGTTGTAGTTCATGCACCCATGACTTTGCACCATCTTTTTCCCATGCTAGGCCGACCATATGAACCCATAACCAGACCCAAACACACTCCTTAGCCGTGGCTTTCCATCCTATAACTGAAACATAAGTGGTAGAAAGCAAGTGCAAACACTTTGCTGATGTTTTGTGCATTCATTTCTAACATTGTTTTATTACATTCGGGTTGAAAACTTATGTTATTTGTATTGTTTTGTTTCAATGTGTTCAAGGCAATTAATCTTTGGCTCTCTCACATTCGAATCTTTGTCATGTTATCATGCCTTCGAAGATCTTAGTTTGTGCATATGAGTTGTTGTCTTCAGCTTATACCAGTGAGTTATTCTCACCAGACAGTTTATACTTATATAACTAGTAAATCGATCACATTTGAATCTGTTAAATGCATCATCATGATATATCTGCTATGTTATGATCATATGATGTTCACCCATGCTTATTTACCTGTTATATCATATATTACTATTATTTTATGTTGTTCTATTATTTATATCAGTTTATCACACTGCAAGTTCCATTTAGATTAGAATCACTATGGGTTGAAATGATACATACTCAAACGGACTTTAGAATAGGGGAAAATCGTTATGGGCTGAAATGATAGGCCTGAACAATTTTCAATTATTTCATTTTACTTGGGACTGCGGGTTTGAAATGATAAAACCTGGGTTTTCCTTGTAAATTACGGGCTGAAATGTATATTACCCGCATCACTTTACCTAGTGTAGAAAATGATATACAGATCTATGGTTAAAATATGTTTTTCTAAAAAATTTAAAATATTTTAGAAATGTAGATATTGTAATATTTGATTTAAACTTAATTAAAAATGATTTTTGTAAAGTATTTGATTTTTCTGAGAATTTATAAGTGAAATAAATTAATGATAAAGTGGAAATTTGAAATATAACTTATTTTGGAAATTTTGATTTAATTATAAATGGAATTTAAATTAAATATGAAAATATGATTAATTTATGATGTTTTGAATTAAATGAATTTAAAATTATTTTTATAATATATTAATGGATTTTGAATAAGTTAAAATGCGAAATAAATGAATATTGAGTTGAATTTTGAAATATAACCTAAATTGGAAAATTTTGAATTTTGTTTAATAGTGAATTTTGAAGCTAAGTAAATAAAATGAAAAATAAGTTATATTTTGAAATTTAAACTTAAGTGTTAAGTTAAAAATTTAATTATATGAATTGAAATTGAATGTTGGAATTTAATAAGTGAATTATTATTAAATATTAATTTTTGAATTGAAATTTTACTTTATAAAATCATGAATTTAAGGAAAATTAAATGATGGTTATAAAAGAGAAAAATATATGATTTTATAAGTTTGAAATGGTTTAAATCAAAATTTAATGGTTTGTGGAATCATAGTGAATATTTGGGATTTAATTAACAGCATTTTGAAATGCTATTATTTCTAAAGTAAAGGATATTACGGCATTTGTAAATGCCGTAGTTAATATAAATGAACTAAAGAGCTAAATTGAATTAAAGGCTATTATCGCACTTGATAAATGCTATAATTGTTGAATTTAACTAAGGTTTTATTTGAATCAATGTAACCCTATTGCGGCATTTTGAATGCTGTCTTTTGTTAAATTGAATTGTTTCAAAAGTGACTTTTTGTAGCATTTTTCTAAACGCTGCGAAAGTTGAATTTTCATTGTTTTAATAAATTTAAGTGAATAAATGAATTTTAAGAGATTAAAAATTTTGGAAATTTAATAATTTAATTATTAAACATAATAACTTCATTTTTATGATTTAAAATGAAGAAATTTGTTTTGAAATATAAACTATTTTGTAATGTGTGTTGAAATGGTATTTTAAATGAATGAATGTGATTTGGAAGATACGATATTTTGATATTTTGAAATGGATTTTGAATGATATTGAATTTTGAAATGATATTTGACTTCGAAGTATAAAATACCATTTTGAAATTTTAACCACGAGATGTATTTAATTTATAATTTAACTGATCCTTAAAGGTTGGGCGATCCCAAGCATCCTTTAAGTTATTGTACATTACTATTACAGTTCACTTGAGTTGGTTTACATTATATAAGTATATATGTCCTGACTCGAGTTTTTTGGGTTTTACTTTACGCTCGGGTCAGCCTGAGTATTTACAGCTTAGCTTTGGATTTCTTTTCTAGAGCTAGGAATCGCTGGAGATTCTGCTTGTCTAGTTTTCTGTTCCCTTTCAGTTTCAATTGTTCTATTTCAGCTCTGTTATTTATAAATTGCTATGTATTTGAGATTTCTATTGTATATGTTTTTCAGACTGATATTATGTATTATGTTATGAGAGTTTGTTATAGTAACTTCATGAACTACTATGGTATTTTAATTTCCGCTGCGAGTTATTCTGATATTTCTGTGTCTGTGATTCTGTGATTGTATTTCATTTGCTCCAAATTTATTTACAATGCGGTATTTTTAGCAATTCAAGTCTGGCATGTGTGGACGCGAATGGATGAAAATATCGTGTTGTTATAGGGATAGAGAATCTTAGGAACTCCTCCTATCCTGCACACTTCAGGCGGCAAGCGCTTTCTATCCCTAGGAGATGCTGAACACTTCTACCCAATGTTTCCTATCTGTGCTGACCCTTCTGGTATATTATTAGTCTAGAATTTTCATTTTGTCCTTGGCATTCTTTGAATTATCGTGGCCGAATTTACATCTGCTTGAATTTGTTCCAGCTTCTTCTCAAGTCATAGTGTCTTATAGCGGTGCTGTCCGTCCTCTATCAGCTTCTAGAGTGACATCAATCATGGCAGCCTTTGCAAAATGTAGGAAAACCTCTAAAAGAAAACTAAAGGAGTCTTCTGAAGATGCACTCCCAGAGAAAGTTACTAAAATCATTGATTCGGAGAAAAATGAGGAGCGCCTATATTGTGAACAAGTCCCATAGAGTCCCATTGTTGAAGCCCTCAAAGATAAACTAGAGCAAACTCTGCCTATTCCTGACCCTTTTTCATGCATCAACATTTCTAATTCCTCAGCTATGCTTGAGTAGATGCAACTAGCTTTATTTATGACTCCTTCCATGAAACCAATTCCTCCAGAGTCATCAACTTCTACTCCTCCATCTACAAATTTTGAGGATCTTGTTGAGCTCGTCTTGCATTCTGAATCCTTCACTTCTTCTTCTCCACCGTCTTTGACTCCAAACTTGCCAAGGAATTATCTCTCTCTGATGGAATAGCAACTCTTGGTACAATCTTACTTGGTTGACCTTATCATAATTGGTTTTCTCTATCTCTAACTTGTGTTACACTTCTCACTCTAGATTTCTAGGAGCTGGATAGCTTTGAATGAACATGTTTCAAAATCTTCAGCCAAATTCTTCAAGCTGCAGAAGGAAAATTCCAAGCTTAAAAATCAGGTATCTTCCTTGACCACTACCCAAAATGACGTTTCCATAGAGTTGGAGTGAGTAAAAGCTTCCCTTGCCAGGGTCGAGGCTAATTTAGAAGCAGACCCAACAACTTACTACTAATGAAAAACTCGCCATGGAGCTCACTATGAAAGAATACAGAAGATCAAAAGGCTCATCTAGTTTGTTAAAACACTTCTGTGAAAGAAAATTTCAAGAAGACCAGAGCTACTCTCAAAATTGCTATTCCCACCCACTTTGATGTTAAGCAGCAAGTGCCCTAGTTTTCCAGCGCTACCCTAGGGAAAATTGTGTTGAAAAATTATGAGGATGCTCTCATGCTCGTGTATACCTACATTTATAAGAAATGCCCTAATTTTTCCTTTCCTTCTCTTGATTCTTTCGTTGCCGAAAGGGTGATGGGAAAAATCAATTAGATGAAGCAGGGGACTGAGCCTGCAGATGAGGAGGACAATAACCTTTCTAAAGCACTTTCTTTTGATGTCCCCTCTTTTGATACGCGTCAGACTCCAAAGATAAGGATGATGAAGAACATGTTTCCTGTGAGGAAGATAATGATGATGATGACGATGACGATAACGTTGATGATGACGACGACCTTGCCGATGGACAGGGTTTAGATGGAGATAAAGGGGGCCCTCTGGAGCCTTTGAGAAGAATGGTAGCGATAACATTGAATATCCTTAACAAGAGCCATCTGCTCAAAAAGATTTTCCTCCTGCATCTCCTGGGCCTTCTGCTCCTCTTGAGGACGTGCCTGCTACCGCTCATACTGATGATCACAAGGAGAAAGAGCAGACCACCCAAGCTTTCGTTCCAATTTTATAGGTATGAGATTCTCTATTTAAATGTCTTACAGTTCAAAGATTATAATTAGTGCGAACTCATTTGTTTTAGATAAGGAAGAAGTCAACCTTTCCCTATAGGATAAAACATGATAGAAAACGAGCAGAAATTAACAAGTTATATAGGGAATTAGACAAATTGATAAAGTAGCACAATATTCTTTCTAAAAAATATCATAATCTTGATAGGAGTACCTCCATATTAGCATCTTTTAAATATCATAAGGTTGCACCCTTTTGAAAGAGAGCTTGCCTCAGATATGATGCTCTCTTGAAAGAAGATCAAGAGTTACTAACTTTATTCTGGATGAAGATCAAAGAAAGCGAAATTTTAGTTGACTTTAATTACAAAGCTTATTGTAGACATTTAATTATAGACTTTTCGTACTTAGGCAAGTTCAATAGGGGTTTACGTTTGCATAAAAGATACATAGATGAATTCGGATCTGACCCACATCCTGGGGCTTGCTGGAACTTACCACAGTCAGGTCGATTCCTCAAAATCTCCCCTTGAAATGCATAAGTACCATGAAGGTAAATTTGTCTCTGAGTTTTTCTCTATGTATGTTTGGTATGAACTAGATGAATGGTTGAATATGTAACAATTAATTAATTTATGAATATACGTATGTTTTTTTTCTTTAGCTCTATTTTTAGTGCTTAGCTTCTTTTATTATCCTATTACAGAATGACAATTCTCTAGGTCGACTCGTCCCTAGAGATCACTTAAGCCAATATGTTATATTGAGAAGGTTTTACTTTGGAAATGCATCACTTTTAAAGACTTCGAAATTAGTGAGATATTTCTTTCTTCGAGATCTACAAAAAATATACTTGGAACACCCTCATCTCCATTTTGACTTCCTCAGCAATGACAAGGAAACTTTCCTTAAAGAGATCGGAACATTCTACTCTAAACTAATTTCTTGTTGGGATAGTCCCTAGGCTGGGAAATGGGACTATAACAAATGCCCGCCGTTCTTAACCATAGAAAGAGTTACTATGCCTTTTGATTCGACAGTTGCTTTTAGCTAACTCTTTAGATAAAGTTAGAAAAGCAGTTTCCCAACTTTAAATGTAATCAAGTTGTTTATTATGCCTTTTTAATTTCCATGTTGTTTGAGTTGTAATCTGTTACTATAATAATAAATCTTAGCTTGATTTTGACTTTATTTTATCTCTTTTGTTTAAATAGGAGCTACATTTATCCTCAACTTCTCTTCCTTATAACTTATCGTCATGCGTTAATGCCATTAGAGAGAAGTTGTTGACAGTGAGCGGAGGGATTGTGGTTAGTGATGTGGTCTTATTAGGACGCTTGGGTGGTAACGTCGAAGATGTAAAATGGCACAAGAGGTATTTTCTTCAGAAAACCATCGGCAATGGTCACAAAGATCATATTTCTTACCTTGAGGCTGAAATCAAGAACAAAGATGAGATGATCACCACGCTTAAACGACAAGTGAAGACAAATCCCACAATTAACTTTAATCAAAAGATGTCTGAACTTATTCAGTACAGTTGGAACTAAAAGATAGTATGGCACGGTGTGCCTATTTGGAATTCATCATGGGGGACAAGACTTTGAGTATTGACTTGCCGGTCCCTCACTCTACTCCTACCGTTACTAAATCCACCAAGTCGAAGCTTCTTATGGATGAAAAATTCCCTACTATGCTCAACCATCTCCGAGATTAAACGAGAATGTCATGGAAACTGGTGAAGGAGGTTCAAGTTTGAGATAGCCAAATATTTCAGTGAGAAACAGAAGATCAAATATTCTCAAACTTTTAATGATTACGCCGCCAAGAACCAAAAGCTCGAGCATGATATTTATCTCTTTCAAAAGCGCATTGCAGAATTAGAAAAGGATAACAAGACCTTTTGGCCAGTAGATAGATCATTCAATTGTGCTTTGAAAACTAACATCGATGTTATTCATGAAGAAGACAAAATAAGAAAGAAAGAGAAGAAACTCAAGGAAGTTCTCTGTGCGGCCATCCGCCATGTCATGGACCTTTCAGTCGCAGAAACTCTTAATCAAACCACTCAAGATTTGTAATTTATTTGTAAATTTGACTTGAATTAACTTATTTTGTATATATGTATGTAAAAATTTCATAAACTTGTAAATTATCTCATGACTTCTGCATATTATATAAATTTGGAAAGTAGCACCTGATTTGTTATCCTTTTTGTGATGTCACTTTTGTAATGCTTTTGGATTGCTCCTTCATTAATATTTGGACTCGCTGGATCTTTTTTTATTCCTTGCTGTTTTGATTTTCCTGAAAACATGTAGCAAAGAGTATTTCTAATTGTGAGCTTGAAATCGACGTATTTGTCTATGTATGTCATTTGCTTAGATTAACAAACCATCATGTTAATTGTATGAAAAATAGTTTATACTAAATGGTAAAATCTCATCTTTAACCATGATGATTGATGTTCAAGAATGTAACTCCTTCCACTTGGCTGGAAAGTTTGAAATTTACTGATAGAAAATTCCACTTTATCTTAGGGGTGTAAATATTAGAATGTAACCATTATTTAATAAAGAACTTGATTCATAAATCAGTGTTTGAAATTTTAAAGTTTTAACTTTTCGACCCATTCCTCACCATTAATGGGATTTGAAAATTCAGAAACCCACAGTTCCCATTCGAAAACTATTAACAGCGATCTTTTTGATAATATTCTTCGGCCTAGATTTAGACATTTGGGATGAATAGGAATCTAAAGATCTTGCACCCAGATTAGGGTTTACTTAAGCAGCAGTCTGAATACCCGGATTCGGGTATAATAAGTTAGTGACTGACAAAGAGCCAAAGCCCAGATTCAGATGGTAGATGATAGAATTTGTATATGAAAGACTCAAAACCCTCATTTGAGTATTAATAGCTGATGTTAAGAAATGGGAGTCCCAAAACCCGGATTCGGTTAAAAATAAGTGGAGTTCTGTCCCACTCCTTTTCCTTTGTCTTCTTTGACATGTATGTACCCTTCAAGTTTTGAATATATATAGAAATAATCTGATTGGCTACCTATTGAGCTAGGACTTCTTAGTCCATGATCGGATATGCTTTTTCTCGAGCTTGAACCTCTTAATTCATGATAGGATATGCTTTTTCTCGAGCTTGAGCATCTTAGTTCATGATTTGATGAGCCTCTTCTCAGGCTTAGACGTCTCAATCCTTTATTGAATGAGCCTCCCCTAGGGCTTGGACATCTTAGTCCATTATTTGATGAACCTCTTCATTGGCCTGGACATCTTGGTCCATTGTTGTTTGGTGTTCTAGTTTAGCTCGTCTTAGAGGCTAGAACCAAAGACTTACCTAACCTCCCTCTAGGAGGCGCCCTGCCCTGGCCGTTTTGTGGTGCAGACAGGGACTTGTTCGGTGCTTTACCCTGGCTATCTTATGGCATGGATAAAGCTTACTCCGTCCTCCCTCCAAGAGGTGCCTTAACCTGGCCATAGCATGGCACAGATAAGGGCATGTTCGGTGCTTTAACCTAGTCGTCTTATGGTATGGATAAATGCTTACTCCATCCTCCCTCTAGGAGGTTTCTTAACCTAACCAGAGGCGCAACCAAGTGCTTGTCTGGTGCTTTAACATGTCCATCTTATGGTGTGGCTAAAGGTTTAACCACCCTCCCTCCCGGAGGTGCTTCTCCTTGGCCATCTCAGCACAAATAAAGGCTTTTGTACCATCTTTGGCAGACTACCATCTAAGGTAGTATTCAAATATGAGGAGCATTTCACTGCCAACCATGTAGATTTTCTCTTTATAGAAAGTTGCTCTTTATTGCCTTTTTCACGGATTCTTCTTACAAAATGATGGATTTTTCCTTGACGGGAAAGTTTATTATCATCCCCTCTAGGGTTCTGCAATGGTTGGTTTCATGACCACTCATCATATGGTAGTGGCAATAGGATCCTCCCAAATTTCCTTCATGTTTTTGCTTTTTTCTATCATGGCCAATAGTTGATCTCATCCTTTTTAAGCAAGTAAGCATTCTCAGTTGATGTTGTTAAGTTGCACTCCTTTGGAAGTTTAGACTTGAAGATTGATTCTTGTGGATGGCTTCTTGACTTTTGTTCCTTGGCTCTGCGTTCTAAAGCCCCTCACGTGCTTTTCTTTTTAGCAATCTTTGTACATCTTGTGTATGAAGTGTTCTCTTTACAATTGGTTGTTGCCGTTTATTCGCAAAGGCGTTGTATTCAACCATTATTTCTTTCTCAAAGATTATGCCTTTTGAATAATGTTGAATGGTTCTTCTCATTTGATTAAAGACGTTGTCACTTTCATTTGTCCTCTTTCCGAGTGCAAAGATAGGGATAGGACCAACATGAAAAGGATTTAGACTCCATTTCTCAGGATCATAAAATTCTACTTTCTTCTTGTTTATTATTATTAGGGTTTCGAGCCTTAATCTCTATTCTTCATCTTGATTGGAGTTCTTGATGATTGTTTGGGAGGACCTTGGCAAATGTGGTTTAGAGGACCCTTATTCAAATCTCTTAATTATTGAAGCCATGATTTACCAATGCAGATAAACTTGAAGTGGAATTGACTTAAGTAGGGTTAGAGATTAGCCGTGTTGTGGTTGTATCCAAGTTGGAGGTTCAAGCCCTCGTTCTAGCGCCAAAAATATTAACTAGATTTCTTGTCAACACTCCAAAGTAATGCTCAGAAAGATAAATAATCCTTTTTATGAACAATGAGCATGATTCCCTTAGGAATTGTCTTTCGATTTGGCTTTATTTATAGATAACTCTAAAATCAGTCCTTTCGACGGTGATGAAAGGTATGGTCTCTGGGTTATGTGACCTTTCGATTTTGATGAGCTGGTGCGAGATTACCTTCGAAAGCTTTCCTTTCAATTAGATTGAAATTCCCTGAGTTAAAACTTTTTAAAAGGTAGGTTTTGACCTTGTCGAATGCTTGGTTGTTAGCTTCCGTTAAGTTTAAACAGGAGGTCTTATTCTCTTATGGATCTGGAGTAGGATTTGTCCTTGCCTAAAGCTATGGGAATGACTACTTTTGGATCAAATCTGTAAGTCCAAGTTTTGGAATTTAGAGAATAGCTTTCGACCTCGTCGAAAGCTTTAGACTATAGAGTTGATGGCGTGGAAGAGTTACAAAAGATGCTAGAATCAAATGAAGTATTGTCTTTGTCGATAGGTTCCTTTTGATGGAGTTAAACCTGAAATATAAAGGTTAATCCAACAGAAGCTTTTTAAACAGTAAAGAGATAAACAATGCACAAGACTTCACTTTTTTATCAAAAGAAATTTTATTTCAATGAATTCCCAAATCAATAATTTTCAAGTTAGGGCTACAATGCTTTGTTTAAGAAAAATACAAATTTGGAATGAGAGAAATCGGATCCCCAAAATGTGACCCTTGGGTCTTATTTATAGTTGCAGGTGGTCCCCTTTCCGCGCCCTTGCTTTTGACATTGCCGAAAGGTCATCATTTTATATGCTGCTATGAACCGTTCGACCTGGTCGAAAGGTTTGCCTTTTACATGCTGTTATATGTCTTCGACCTAATCGAAAGCCATGCCTCCTTTTTACATTTTCAAAAGCTGTCCCTTCATACACTGTTATGTGCCTTTCGACCTGGTCGAAAGCTATGCCTCCTTTCGATGTTGTTGAAGGTGTCTTTGCTCTTCTTTTCATACTCTAGTAATTCCTTCATTCTTTCTTAACCCTTCAGCCTGATCGAAAACCATGCCTCCTTCCGACGTTGTCGAAAGGTGGCTTTATCATTCATATGCTTCTAAGTATTTCTTTCTTTATAGCACCTTTCAACGTTTTTGAAAAGTTTCCTGGATGGGTCTTTGCCTCTTATTATTAGTGAAGTAAGTTTGGTACCTTCAACATGGTTGATAGGTTGATCACATTGGTTTCAAACAGATTCACCTGTCATTGATCTCGACGCTGTTGAATAGCCCATGCTCTTGTTTTGATATGATGCAGAACCCTCCTTGACCATGTTGATTTTGACTGATTCGAAAGTCTTACTATAGCTTTTGAAGAGGTTGTTCTAATCAATGCTTTGCTTTCGGGTAGTTCAAACAAAGGAGAAACCTTTGGTGTTGAAAGGTTTGGCACATATGCAAGTAGCTGTTCCCATTGTCTTTGAAAGATGCTGCTTTGACTCAATCGAAAGGTCTTCTTCGAACGGTTGTAAATAAAGGCAAAAGGGAGCTTTCGATTCTTTCATCTTCTTCGAAGGGTTGAAACTCCTTAAATATTGATAGAAGGGACCTTCTGATACCTTTGAAGGTTTTGGGGTTTCTAAACTTTGATTGGAGCATACCTTCGACTCCTTCGAAAGGTTTAGCTGCAGCTTTTCTCTCTAGCTCTCTACTCGAAAAGGTTTCGACCTAGTCGAAAGGTTAATTTTTGGAGTAACACTTTGACGTAAAGTTGTAGAGACAAAAAAGTGAGAAACCAATATAAAATATAGGAAAAAGTTATGCACAGGATGCGAAAAGAAAACACATAAAAGAAAAAAATTTAAAATTAGTAGTAGCAGACTGTAACGTATATTTATTTAATAGCGTAAAGTTTTGCAGACCATGTGCATTTGAGATTTTGAAGATTTGCCAGACTTTTAATCAACTGAATCGTTCACATTATGCTCGTAAGTTCAATTAATTTAATTGAAACCAATCATTATAACTTTTTAGCTTTGAATATAATCTTTTTTCACATAGTACATTTTTTATTTGGGTTTATAATAGATCGAAATTTATGATAAATGAAACTCTTTAAATTATCCTAGTTGCATCTTTTTAAGCCGAAGAATAAAATTCACCTCATTAAATCTTCTATAAATTGTTAACAGTGGAAAATATTGACTTCTTCGTCGAAATATATAATGGAAAAACTATGATTTAGCATTTTCAATTCATTTGAACTAATCTATACCTATGATTCTTACAAGTATAATTCTAGTTCAAGAGAATAACAAGAAATCTTTGATTATATCAACTTATATAAATCGAAAATCTTAAATGATACTCATTATTTACATATTAAATGACTTTTTAAAAATAAGAAGAACATAGTTTACTCTAATCGTAAAAAATTAAGTTTACTCAAAGGATATAATAGGAATACCAAGAAAGAAGTCAATAAACTAAAAAGTTAATATTAATAGATTGAGAAGGCTACATACTTAAATATGACCTTTGCATAATACACTAATTAATAATCAAAAATTATGATAGCCCAGATTTTGGAGCATCGATTAATTGATAATTAACAGGGTTAATTAATAGAAATACTGATTTACAGATTTAACAAATAAATCTGATAATAAATATTTATATATGAATGAATATTTATTTGATTATTTCCTAATATAATTACTTAAAAATTATAAATTGAATTTGTGTTTGTTTAATACATATATATATATATATATTTGAGTTGATTTTAAATTTGATTTTAAAATTGAATTTGAATTTGGATTTGGATTTAAATTTGAAATTTAAAAGATATATCTTAAATATATTTTGGATTTTAAAAATATATTATATATAATTTTATTCAGAATATAATTGGTTTTATATTTGTTTTCTTTTAAAAGTTTTATTTTTATAAATTAAGAAAGTATTTATTAAATAATAAATTAAATACAAAAGCTTTTTATTAACATTTAAAAATAATTAAAAATGTATAATGACAAGTGTTTAATTATAAAAGCTTGTTAATAACATGTGTAAGTTAATTATCAATTGTAAATGACAAATGTT
Source organism: Allium cepa (assembly GCA_030765085.1). Lineage (NCBI taxonomy): Eukaryota > Viridiplantae > Streptophyta > Magnoliopsida > Asparagales > Amaryllidaceae > Allium > Allium cepa. The sequence continues at coordinate 373,793,584 of CM060942.1, read as the reverse complement.
AAGAATTGAACAAGTGTCATCTTTTTTATTTTTATATTCTTTTATTTAAATAACCATAATCTAGTATGTATATTCAGCTTCCTCTTCTCTTCGCTTCTTTTTCTATCTCATTTTCAAAAACCTATAACTCAAAAGAAAACAAACCCTGAGTACATTATACAATTCAGAGAAGTCAAAATCTATAACAAAATTTAGCCTGTAAACAAAATTAAAGGGAAATTCAAAATAATCTCCTCTAAGATTTCAAGCTGACACAAAAGCAAGATTAATTCAACTACTCAGGTCAGTAAGAAAATCAAAATCAAGAAGCAAAACAAAATTTCCAGTTTTAAAATGCTGTTTCAGGAATTCAAAATTTTGCTCTGTTATCTTCTACAGGTGAGTAAATCATCACAACTCAATCTGTTATATGATTGTGCTTGTGATCCAATTGAAGTAGTGATTGCACGTATAAATTAAAGTGTTTTATGCATATAGATATGGATTATTCTGTGCATTCTGAGTAAGTGTATATATAGATATAAGTCTCTATATGAATAACAGGAACATGCATATCCAAATTAATTCAATTCCTCGCCATATGTTCAATTTTAGGTTATGATCTTTGAAGTAAAAATGTGTATATGGATGAAACATCATTTTTTTTAAATAATTTCAAGAATATATATTAAGTGGTTATTTTGAAAAGGAGAATAAACAGTGATGACCAATTTGAATCAAAAAATCAATCATTTAAAACACACGTTTTGATTACATAACCTGAATCGTACTGGACATTGATGAATTTTGAGATTGATTTCGAGATTTTTAAGTGGGTTGATCAGGACAAATCTCGAGTTGAACGATATTGGGAAAAAAATCGATTCTCGTCAATCGAGAGAGATATAACCATCGAAGTTTTGGCTGGAGAAAGTTTGGATGTAGAGGCTCTTGGGAAAAATGGAATTAGGATTTATCGATCATTGAGGAAGTCGAACTACATCGATTTAGGGTTTTAGGCTGAGTTTTGGATGGGATTGTTTACTGGATATTCGCGGCGACATGTTAGCATCAAGGTGGACCGAAGGTGGTGGAAACGGATGATGGAGGTCAAGCGAATATTCGGGCATGAGGAAGGCATCTTCGGTGATCAGAGATGGCGATGCGGGGTGAACTTTGGCGATGGGTCCTGGAGCCTATTGTGGTTCATTCGTTCAATTATGTATTTACGAGATGGTACGACGATCTGTGTAGCGAGTCGACTCAGGGGAAGGTAGTCGACGTGTCGATGGTCGGAGCAAGGTTCGAAGCTGTCCAGATATCATATGTACATGCATGTGATATTCTGATATGCCTGGAGTATAGCTTTGTTATGGAGGAAGGTGGGGAAGAAGCGGATCGAAAATTTGGATCTGGTCTCGTTGTCGTTTTTGAGTCATTTGTCGGTTTTCCTTCGGGTAGCCTTCGGGGAAGAAAAGGATCAAAAAGTGGTTTTGTCTCGGGTCTGGGTCAAGTATTAACCAGATTGATCCCGAAGAAAATTTATACAGTTTTAAAAATTTAAGTAAAATCAAGTTTTTGATTTTTAAATTAAATCAAGTCTAAACTATTCTTAAATAAATTTCTTTTATATGTAATCAATGTTTTTATTTAATAATTGGTTTAAGAAGTTGAATAATTATGTTACTTAAATTAGTTTAGTTGATTCTTAAGTTTATTTAAACTTAATATTTAAATATGTAATTAGGTAGTTAATCAAAGAACTAATATGTTAAACATATGTTAATGATAAGTGATTTTAAGATTTATTAATAAGATCTTAATAATGATTTAGAAATTAATTAATGAAGAAGGGTAGTTAATTAATTTAATTAATTGTGAGTTAATTAATAAGAGATTAATTAATTCGTAATTAACGATAAATTAATTAAGTAATTAGAGATTAATTACTTAAATGATAATTACTTAATGTAAGTAATTAAATGATTTATCTGTTGAGGGCTAATTAATTTAATTAGCAATTAAAGGTTAAATTAATTAAGGATCAAGGTTAATTAATTGAGGATAGTTAATCATTGGGATAATTACTTGATGATAGTAGCTAAAGGTAAATTACTTAAGGGAATTAATTAAGGATTAGTTGCTTAGTGTAATTAATTAAAGGATTGGTTAATTAAGGAAATTAATTAAGGGTTAGTTAATTAATGAGTGTGATTAATTAAAGGATAATTAATCAGTGTAAGTGATTATAGGATAATTAATTTGAGTAATTAATTAAGAATAAATGTCAATTAACGTGAATGGGTGAAGGTTATTTAATTTGTGTTATTAATTAAAGGCTAATTAATTAATGTAATTAAAGAGGATAATTATGGGATGATTAATTAATGGTTCGTAATTAATTAATGTTAAGTAAGCAGATTTAAAAGTGATTAGATAAATTAATTTAATTTATTTAAATTTATTGGAATGGAGTGACTAATTAGTCTTGCTTATGAATGATTGAATGATATTGAATGCCTTGGATTATTAGATGTTTATGATATGAAATCTTTTATGATATGATTGGGTTGAACTGTGATAATGTGGTTATCTATCGAGATGCATTGCTGTGTAAAGTGACATCCTGTATTTAAAGTTGAATTGTATTTCATTTGAATAACTTGGGTTAAGATGACATGGGACTCAAAGAGACCGGGGTCGGATATCAGTACATACCCAAAACCACTTCGATTTGAAATCTTCTATTATTCTTTATAGATTTGATGTGGGTAATCAATAGGCTGGAATGAAATAATTTAAGTGAACTAGACCATTGAAACTAAGTAAGGGTGCTTAGGGTTTGATTTGTGAAATAAGTGTTGAATTTAACAAGTTAAGAGCCTGTAGTGAAGTACGAGTCACCCCGGGTTTTTAAATAAGTTTTATGTATTAGTATTTCAAGTTAGATGGGTTTACTCACACTGGTTTCCAGCCTGACCTGGGTGTTACTTTGATGCAATGCTTGAGTCAGACCGAGTATTACAGCTTTTCAGATTAGGACGTTCTAGAGCTCAGGAGGCGAGCTGGATGGCAGGAACGTATGGAGTGTTTTCTGCTGCGTATATTGTTGTTTTGTATCTAGGACAGGTTGCTATACTACCCAGTTTTTATGAGATTGGATGTAACTCTAATGTATTGATGTAAATTAATGATACAGTTCTTCTTTGTGTAACTGCTATTATTTGATATTATATTTTATATGCTACGAATGTGAGAATCTGCATTTTTTTATTTCTACTTCTACCTCTTTTCTTCTTTGCCCTAACAATCTGGAATCTCCGGCGTTCGGAAGCTCGACACTTTTACAATGAACGTGTTAGTGTCGAATTTTCAAGGTCGAAATTCCGGGTCGTTACATTTGGCAGCAGAGCTGAAGGTTAAACGAGATCCTTGGGTTTGTGGGTGTACTCATTAAGGGTAGGGTCATTGGTACCATAGAATGAGTTAAGTGTGTGTGTGTGTGTGTGTGTGAGAGTGTGCTTGTTATTTTCTTATATAAAGGTTTTAAAAATGGTTTTAATGAATGATTTTTATAATAGCTTATATTTTATATATAAAGCAATAATCGGTTGTTGGATATTGAAATTGAATAAGAATTAAGAGATAAATATATATAGACACACACACACACAGATATATATATATATATATATATATCAAAACGGGAATTGAATAAAATGAACTATAAAATAAGATAAATTAGAATTGGTTTCAAACTAGAATATGGAATGGTTATTGTGTTTAATAACGGAAAGTTTGTTTTCTAGTAAACATTGATAAAGAAAAATGAAATGTGTTAAGGGAGTAAACATTTAGAGAAGAATGACTTATAAATGGGAGGGGATTTAAATTCTAAAGTTTGGAATTTTGAGTTTAAAACATTTGAAATTGTTTTCAAAATGTTAAAAAGAAATGATATTATTCAGAATATTTTTGAATATGATCTTATTTTTTGAAAAGAATTTGTTTGAAAGGTTTAAAGAAAACAGTTTTTAGTTAAAACCAAAAGTGGTTTAAATTTTGAAGCATGGCTTCGTGGGCTAAGAAATAAATATGTATATGTGTGGATACATAATATCAAAGATGATTTGAAATAAACTCTAAGGTGTTGAGTTTTGATTTTCCCTAAAGTGTGAAGTAAAAACCCAAAGTGATATAAGTCTTTGAACTTATAGGTAAGAAAGAATATTGATAGAAATTTAAAATTTGAAATGGAGAATCAAATTTGAGTAAGGTTAATGGGATTAAATTGAATTTAACTTGGAGGAAGTTAAACAAGTTTGAATGAACAACCTGATTTGAAAATTTCAAGATGAAATTGAGATTTAAATTAGGGAAGTAAAATGAGTTGATTTAGAAGGGAGATATATAAGATCTCAAACGGGTTTTAGTTCTGGGAATGGGTAATACGTGTTAATGGTGGATTTTTTTCAATAAATTGGATGTTTATTTACTTTGACTAATCCTAATACCATCCTGTTGTTATCAATAATCTATGGAACTGTTAATTGATTTGTTTATGAATTAAGAAGTGGATTGTGATATTTTATATCCATTGTAGAAATTAAATGGAAATAAAACTTTAATTTGAAATTATTTAAGTAATTTTTATCTTTGAAGACAAAAATTGAACTTGTGAAAGTGAAATCACGTTGAGCTTAAGTTTTGAATGTTTAAGACTGGAATTGAAATGAATTGAGATTAGTTCAATTTAAAATTTATTTGTATTAATTGAAATTGTAATTAAAGTTGAATAAGTAAATTCAAATGGAACTTGATTGAATTTAGAAAAGAAATTGAGGTTAATTCAACTTGAATTGGGATTGGATCAATTTTAACGGGATGTGAAATTGATTGGAAATGGAGATTGGGAAGTTGTACAGTTTGGCACTGGACTATTTTCAAAATAAATTGTTTTAATATAAACCTATTTTTTCCAAGTTGTTTACTATATACAACCTTTCTTTTAAAGCCAAACTATTTTATATTTATTTTACAACTATTTTTGGAATTATTTAACTATTTTGCAATTATCTAACTATTTTATAACTATTTTGTAACTACTTAACTATTTTGCAGCTATTTTACAACTAATAATTAGTTTTCAACTACCTATCTATTCTACAATTTTTCAAGCTATTTTCTTAATACAAGTTGGTTAGAGTGCAAACTGCCTAATAGTTGAGTACCGATTGAGTTAAGAATTAAAGTGTTAACCCAAATGGAAATTGGAAGCAATTGTGGATGAGTGAATAGAATCAAAAATGAAGGTGAATAAAAAAGAGAATTGATTTAGTTGATAATCAATGAAGATAAATGAGTAAGATGTACATATATTATTCTATTCCTATAGTGATTCAATCCAGATTCGAGCACAGAATTTCGAGATAGTACATCAATACGAGTTGGGATTTTTCACTCGATTTTTGACGACAAACCCTGGATATGGATTTTTGGTCGTTCTGGATATTCTCTATCATAGTTAGGCTATGCAAGGAGAATGACGGTTTTTGATCAAGAATCCAGATCTGAATCCCCACTAGGAAGTCAGGTGGACGATACTGGTTAAGAAGAGAAATTGTGTGATCGAGTGAGCGATTAGATTGATAGTGCATATGGATGATATGTGTTCATCATACGGGTTAGAATGAAAGTAATATTGAAAATTTGTGATAAAAACTGTAAAATGATTTTTAATATGGAAAGGTATATTTTGATAAATAAATGATGAAATAAAATGGAAGTTGGATATTTCTATGATTAGAACCCATTTTATGAAAAAAAGTAATGTAGTGAATAATTTTATAAAGTAATCAAACTTGAATATTTGATTTGGAAAAAAATAAAGTTATATATATATATATTATATTGATAAACTCCCCTTGTTGAATCTATTGCCGGAAGAAAAGGGTTTTTGTAAGTATTTGAAGTATAAAAAGGGGATTTATACAAGTATGAAGTGATTCAAAAGATTTTCAAGGTTATATATATTTATATATATATATAAAGGATCTTATGAGAATGATTTTGGGAAAAAGGTTTTGGAACCTATGGATTTTGGAAAGGCTTTTGATTTTTGGGGAAAAATCAATTTTGGAAATTTGGAAAGCATAGTTTGAGAATTATCGATTTTGGAATAATCGATTTTGAGAAATGGAGATTTATATGGGATTCATAATAGGTGTATGATTTGGAAAATACTATATATGTATAGTATAAAGTGTTTTGAGAATGGCTTTGGGGAAAAAGGCGCTCCCTTGAAATGAACTTCTTAAGAGTATCATAGGTTGGTACTGCCTTAAGCCCCAAAGGGGAGGCTCTAAAGTGGATCCTGTGAGGAAGTCCGGACAAACTGAAGTTCCTAAGGATTATTGGGTAGCGAAAGTCGAGGGCGCTGATGCCTACAGAGGCATTTGGGTTATGTTGTGATGGCAGTTACACTCGATGTCGCTGCGATCTACTGTGGACCATAGCAGAAATCATGTGGAGGTGAGTGCCAATGGTCTACGTTTGATTTTGCTAGGAAGGCAATGTAACATCAGTATACTGCGATCTATGGTCGAGTGGAGAAGTTTCATTTTATTTGGCAGCGAAATTTGAGGGCGCTGATGCCTGCAGTTACATAAGTTTTTGTCGTGATGGCAACGTAACCCCAGGTGTAGCTGCGATCTGTAGAGGGTTCCATGGTGTAATCGAAAGGTACGCAGTGCCTATAGTTATCTATGGATTTTGCCGGGATGGCAACGAAACCATCGGGTTAACTGCGACCATGGAGTGGGTGATGATTTCCATAGCATTCTCACCAATGATGTTTCCTCAATTTCAAAAAAATTTCTATATTTTCAATAAAATTGTTTTCCAAGTATTTTCACGGGGGGTTGAAAATGGGTATGCTAAGTACTTATAGATTTTCAGTCCTACGCCTGATCAACGTATGACCGAATTTCTATAAGAATGAAGATGGACTTGTGGAAACATCGAGTTGTAAAAAGTATTTTTATAAAACTATTTTATAATATTATGTGGATTTTAAAAATGTTTTAAAAATAATCAAAGAATAATTTATCTGATTTAGGTATTCAATAGATTCTGGCTTCATTCCTTTTCGAGGACGAAAAGATTTCAAGAGAGAAGGAATATGATAACCCGGATTTTGGAGTATCGGTTAATTGATAATTAATGGGTTTAACTAATAGAAATACTGATTTATAGATTTAACAAATAAATTTGATAATAAATATTTATATGTGGATGAATATTTGTTTGCTAATTTCCAAATATAATTACTTAAAATTTATAAATTGAATTTGTGTTTGTTTAATATATATATATTTGAGTTGATTTTAAATTTGATTTTAAAATTGAATTTGAATTTGGAATTAAATTTGAAATGTAAAAGATATATATCTTAAATATATTTTGGATTTTAAAAATATATTATATATGATTTTATTTAGAATATAATTTGTTTTATATTTATTTCCTTTTAAAAGTTTTATTTATATAAATTAAGAAAGTATTTGTTAAATAATAAATTAAATGCAAAAGCTTTTTATTAACACTTAAATAATTAAAAATGTATAACGACAAGTGTTTAATTATAAAAGCTTGTTAATAACATGCGTAAGTTAATTATCAATTGTAAATGACAAATGTTAAGAATTGAACAAGTGTCATCTTTTTTATTTTTACTTTCTTTTATTTTAAATAACCATAATCTAGTCTATATATTCAGCTTCCTCTTCTCTTCACTTCTTATTCTATCTCATTTTCAAAAACATGTGACTCAAAAGAAAACAAACCCTGAAAACCTGTAACAAAATTCTCAAACTAAAAGAAAGAAAAGCCTGTAACATATACCAGTAAAAAAATTAAAAGGAAATTCAAAATAATCTCCTCCAAGATTTCAAGCTGAAACTAAGCAAGATCGATTCAACAACTCAGATCAGTAAGCAAATCAAAATCAAGAGGCAAAAAAATTTCCAATTTCAAAAAGCAGTTTCGGGAATTCAAAACTTTGCTCTGTTATCTTCTACAGGTGAGTAAATCAACAAAACTCAATCTGTAATATGATTGTGCTTGTGATCCAATTGAAGTAGTGATTGCATGTATAAATTAAAGTGTTTTATGTATATAGATATGGATTATTCTCTGCATGCTGAGGAAGTATATATATAGATATAAGTCTCTATATGAATAACAGGCACATGCATATCCAAATTAATCCAATTCCTCTCCATATGTTCAATTTTAGGTTATGATCTTTGAAGTAAAAATGTGTATATGGATGAAACATCATTTTTTTTAAAAATAATTTCAAGAATATGTATTAAGTGATTATTTTGAAAAGGAGAATAAATAGTGATGATCAATTTGAATCAAAAATCAATCATTTAAAATATTCGTTTCGATTACATAACCTGAATCGTACTGGAAATTAATGAATTTGGAGATTGATTTCGAGGTTTTTAAGTGGGTTAATCAAGTGAAATCTCGAGTTAAACGATATTGGGGAAAACGTCGATTCTCGTCGATCAGGGGAGATATGATCATCGAAGTTTCGGTTGGAGAAAGTTTGGATGTAGAGTCTCTTAGGAAAAATGGAATTAGGATTTATCGATCACAAAGGAAGTCAAACTACGTCGATTAAGGGTTTTAGGCTGAGTTTTGAATGGGGTTGTCAACTAGATATTCGCAGCGACATGTTAACATCAGGAATGTGTTGGAGGTTGAGGAAAAGGATGATGGAGATCAGGCGAAGGTTTAGGCTTGAGGAAGGCATCTCCGGAGATTGGAGATGGCGATGCGGGGTGAACTTTGGCGATGGGTCCTAGAGCCTATTGTGGTTTGTTCGTTTAATTTTTAATTTATGAGATGGTTCGACGATCTATGTGGCGAGTCGACTCGGGAGAAGGTAGTCGACGTGTCGATGGTCAGAGCAAGGTTCGAAGCCAGTCAGATATCGTATGCACGCGCACGTGATATTTTGATATGCTTGGAGTATAGCTTTGTTATGGAGGAAGATAGGGAAGAAGTGGATCGAAAATTTAGGTCTAGTCTCGTTGTCATTCTCAAGTCATTTATGGGTTTGCCTTCGGGTAGTTCGAGAATATTATCATTTTTAAATTTAATCAATGTTTTATAGGAAAAGTGGATTTGTCTCGGGTCTGGGTCGAATATTAACCAGATTGATCCCAAATAAAATTTATACAGTTTTAAAATTTTAAGTAAAATCAAGTTTTTGATTTTTAAATTAAATCAAGTCTAAATTGTTCTTAAATAAATTTCTTTTATGTGTAATCAATGTTTTTATTTAATAATTGGTTTAAGAAGTTGAATAATTATGTTAATTAAATTAATTTAGTTAATTCTTAAGTTTATTTAAACTTAATTTTTAAATTTGTAATTAGGTAGTTAATCAAAGAATTAATATGTTAAACATATGTTAATGATAAGTGATTTCTAGATTTATTAATAAGATCTTAATAATGATTTAGAAATTAATTAATGAAGAAGGGTAGTTAATTAATTTAATTAATTATGAGTTAATTAATAATAGATTAATTAATTCGTAACTAAGGATAAATTAATTAAATAATTAGAGATTAATTACTTAAATGATAATTACTTAATGTAAGTAATTAAAGGATTTATCTATTGAGGGTTAATTAATCTAATTAGCAATTAAAGGTTAAATTAATTAAGGATCAAGGTTAATTAATAGAGGATAATTAACCAATGGGATAAGTACTTGATGAAAGTAATTAAAGATAAATTACCTAAGGGAAGTAATTAAGGATTAATTACTTAGTGTAATTAATTAAAGAATTGATTAATTAAGGGTTAGTCAATTAATGAGTGTGATTAATTAATGGATAATTAATCAATGTAAGTGATTATAGGATAATTAATTTGAGTAATTAATTAAGGATAAATGAAACTAATGTGAATGAGCGAAGGTTAATTAATTTGTGTTATTAATTAAAGGCTAATTACTTAATGTTATTAAAGAGGATAATTAAGGGATGATTAATTAATGGTTTGTAATTAATTAATGTTAAGTAAGCAGGATTTAAAAGCTATTAGATAAATTAATTTAATTTATGTAAATTAATTGGAATGGTGTGACTAATTAATCTTTCTTATGAATGATTGAATGATATTGAATGCCTTGGATTATTTGATGTTTCTGATATGAAATGTTTTGTGATATGATTAGGTTGAATAGTGCTAATGTGGTTATCTATCGAGATGCATTGCTGTGTAAAGTGACATCCTGTATTTAAAGTTTGAATAGTATTTCATTTGAATAACTTGGGTTAAGATGACATGGGACTCGAAGAGACTGAGGTCGGGTATCAGTACATACCCAAAACCACTTCAATTTAGAATCTTCTGTAATTCTTTATAGATTTGATATGTGTAATCAATAGGCTGGAATCAAATAATTTAAGTGAACTGGACCATTGAAACTAAGAAAGGGTACTTAGGGTTTTATTTGTGAAATAAGTGTTGACTTTAACAAGTTAAGAGCCTGTAGTGAAGTAAGAGTTACCCCGGGTTTATAAATAAGTTTTATGTATTAGTATTTCATTTTAGATGGGTTTACTCACACTAGTTTCCAGCCTGACTTGGGTGTTACTTTGATGAATGCTCGGGTAAGACCGATTATTACAACTTTTTAGATTAGGACGTTTTGGAGCTCAAGTGGCGAGCTGGATGGCAGGAACGTATGGAGTGTTTTCCGCTGAGTATATTGTTGTTGTTTATCTGGGATAGGTTGTTATACTGTCCAGTTTTTAAGAGATTGGATGTAATTCTGATGTATTGATGTAAATTAACATAAACAGTTCTTCTTTGTATAACTGCTATTATTTGATACTAAATTTTATCCGTTGCGAATGTGAGAATCTGTGTTTTGTTTTTGTTTCTTCTTCTACCTCTTTTCTACTTTACTCTAATAATCTGGAATCTCCGGCGTTCGGAAGCTCGGCACTTTTACAATGAACGTATTAGTGTTGAATTTTTGGGATCGAAAATTCCGGGTCGTTACAAAAATGCATATAAATATGCTACCTAAGTGGATATTTCCAAACAAATCAACCTCATTCTGCATATTTATTCTAAGTATAAGCCAAAAATTAAAACTGTTTCACAAATTGTAATGTTTTTCAATGTGAGCAACATGATTGCTATATATTTTTTATTGAAAAATTACCTCAAACCACTTTCACATGACTATTTCCATCTAATTTCTTCACAATAGCAAATAGTGTGATCACTTGTCGGGTTTCCGAATCCCAAAAACAACTGGCCATTTTGGATAGTTAACAAAAAGGAAACGAAACAGGTTACCTGGAAAATCCATTCCTCCTTGCACTTTAGGAAAATCGAAGTTAAAACCTACTCTAACCCCCTTTACCCTCTCTATAATCATCCACAAACGTGCCCCGAAATTCCTATCCACATCCACCAACGTCTCCACTCCTTCCAGCCATTTCTCCTCCCCATAATTTACATCTACAAACTCCTTGACAATTGCAATTGACACCCCCCACATTTCCATCCTCAACCACTCATTCGTCCCCTCATCCTTCCTATAATGCACGCAGGGAACCCTGTTGCCCTCATAAATAGCTCCAGCCCCGTTGGATCCGCAATCGTTTCATGGACCAATGGCCAAGATCTGACCAGCGGCTCCTGATGGTGTTGGAGAACATAGGGTCCGTGTAACAACTCACATTTTTGTCCCTTAAAAGTTGACACTAATATATTCACGGCATTTAAGTACCAAGCATCTAAGTGTCGGAAAGATGGTTCTTTAGGGAAAAAGAAGAAGAAAGAAGATAGGAAGGAATCAAACAATGCAGAATCTCAAAACGTGATGGAACAATATATATTAATTAACATAAAAGTTTACACAGTCATTTCCAAAATAATACATTAGAGTTATTACAACACAAATTCTACCTTGGGACAGTTATAACTTCCTGTCCCAACTTAACTGATACAAAATACATAAGATATAACGGAAACAAGATAAATAACTAGATGTCCATGAAGCCACCTACTCCTAGCTCCTCCAAAATTCATCCATGGAAACCTTAACTACTTAGCTGCTCACATAAATTGGAGCACTCAAGGGCTTTAGGAAAAAAAACTTTAGGTCAGACATGGGTCTGGTATGATAAAGCATAAGTATAACTTTAACCAAAACCTTTAAACCAAAGGTATCTCTAAAGACCACAGCATACATAAACACGAACGGGGATTTACCTTACGGTAACCAAAATATTTTTTATTATAATATCCAGTGATATTATAATAATGTTTATGGTTTAAAATACCAATAGTCAAATAGCTGTGATTTGTGTACATGACAGCAATAATAGGTATACAATAAAAAATCGAAGGCGCTTATTAGAGAATGGATTTCTAACAAATGGCAAGGTTAGGGTCCACCGTCTGTACAGTACACCTCTAGGTAAAATGTACCATGGGCTGTAGTTACCTTTGCAACCCGCATGATAAGATTGACCTACCACTGCCTGGATATACCCAATATGATCACCCCCGGTTGTGATCAGCAACCAAAAAAGGGCCTCGAAGCATACATGGAGATATCGACTCCAGATATGGGATAATCATACCCTAATGGGAGCGGCCTACATAGCCTTATGGCATACCAAGTTTTAAACATTTTTGAAGTGTAAGGCTTGAGAGGCAACACTCTTACCATTTCTTCATAGCAATCCATCTTGGAATACTAACACTGCCCTCGAAATAAAAATGCAATGCTAGCATTCATCTATACAAGTTCATTCCAGTCTGATGAAACCAAAGACACTTCAAGGAGCATTATCTTCAATCATCTTCAAGGTACCTTCCATTTAAAAGCATATTATGGTTTGACATGGGTTACGGATAATATATCTGATCCCAGTCTCGCCAAACCAACAACATAATTTCTAGTTGACTCAATCCCGGTTCTCGCTGAAGTATGCAACAAGTATTCGAGTCCTCACTGGGGAACTCGAATATACATAACATACTTCCCAAGTGAAAACTGGCCAAGATTTGATAGTCATTATTTAACTAAAAAACTAACAAACAACAATAGTTCAAAGGTTTAATTACCCATAGTAACCACTAAGCCTCAAAATAAATCTTCCATCTATTTAAATCTCTTTTCAAAGTATTTGTCTAAATATTCATATACTTATCTCACTAGCATAAGTATACTCATAAAATATTGTGAAAATTTTCTTATTTCAAAATCATATCAAAAGGATCCAAACAAATGTTATTTAAATTAGAGATAAAGACAAACTCAAACACTATTCCTTTGGTGTTTAAGTGTGGAACGAATGTTCATACCATCAAATTTAAGAAGGACGGTTAAAGGAAATCTTATCTCAAATTCTTTTGTAACTTACTTCTATGAATCCTTTAATAAATCTCTTTCATTTAAATTCCAAATCCATTTATAAATCACTTATAAATCTTCTAGTTTGTTTAAAAACTCTTTTATAGATATTCGAAATTATTCATGAAATCTCTTTCCAAATTTTAAGATCTCCTTTAGTTTATAAAACTCCTTCAATAATTTTGACCAATAAAGTTCATTTGATAAAAGAATTAAATATTTAAAACACCTCTAAATAAAACAAGTTATTGTTAATTAAAATAACTTCAACACCCTGAATAAAATAGTTAATGAACTATCTTTAAATCATCATATCGAAAAGGTGGTAAACCCTAAACATTTCAATTAAATAATAACTTTATTTTAAACCATAATAGTTATCTTTAAATACTTATTTAAAAAGGAATAAGATTACAAGAATGATTTACAAAATTCAAAAGAGGCTTAGCAGCCATAATGGTTTATTCATGTTCAGTTAAACTTTCCAAGCTATGCAAGGTTGTTTACATAACAAGCAGATATGCAAAGGGATCAACAATTAACAATCAATCGGCATACAGGTAAATGTCCAAGTTATTAAAATAGTAGACGGGGATTTGTCCTGCTAAATACATATCCATGTTATTATAAGAGTATAATGGTGTTTTGTTCTGCTAAACAGCTGTCACTTGGGGTTACCTAAGGGTAATTGACAAAGAAATCCGTTGATTTGAAATATTTTTGTTAAAGAAAACTACATTTAAAACAAAACCGATATTTAGAAGTAAACAATTTTAAAATTCAAAACCCTTAATCGATATTAAATTGCATTTAACAATTTAATTAATAATAATCAAACATTTAGCTATTAATTAAATAATTAATAACATTTAAAAAAGTGATTAAATAATAATTAACCTTTAAATAAATAATATAATAATAGTTAATAATTCAATAAATAATTAAACCATAAATAAATCTTTGATCAATAATTAAATAGTAAATATAACCTTCATTAAATAATAATCTAAAACTTAATTGAGTCTTATTAAATCTTAAATTAGTTTAACCTAATTAGAAACTACTTAATTAATAATTAATCCCTTTGATAATTAATTAATAAATAAATATTATATAAATAATTAAATAATAATTATTCCTTAATTAGTAATTACATTTTAATTAGTTAACAAATTGTAATTAACTTACTTAATTAACACTGAAGTACTAATTATCTTTATTAATAAATGATTAAGTATGAATCACCTTACTTAACTAATTAATTAAATAATCAATAATATTTATTTTTAAATACTTATAATAATTTTTCAACACTTTTCAGAACGCTACTTTAGATTTAACGAGTTTAAGTTTGCAAAAGAGTTAGTTTTACGAACTGCGTTGAACGCGACTACCGTTGTACGATCTAAAATTTTCAAAACGTGAAATTTGATTTATAATATCTTTAAAATTTTAACTTTTGAAACTCATCACTTGAAAAACATAAAGGCTTGATTTACAAAACTAACAAGTTTTAAAACTTTAAAGCATTTTGTAAATTTTAAAACCAAAGACTTCGGTTTTGCACAAGGGATGACTTGTTGCTTTAAACTAGAAATGTGCTAACTTTCTTAGCATACAATCACGAATACATGTGTACAACATACAAGACCATAGCACAACCACACCACAACCAATCATAAAAGAGATTAGAAAATTGCAAACTAACTTGACTAATTACTTCCATACTCCAAACTATTTATTATCACAACCAAGCACAATTAAATACATACAATTAACATCATTTTCAACCATATAAACTTCATTTTTACAACCCAAATCAAGATTGCTAATATATTTAGAAAACTTAATTAAAATTTAAATCATTACTCATCGAAATTGAATGAAATCAAGACAACTTTTACAATAACTCGAGTATGACCTAGGCCTTTACTTTTAAATCAGAAAAGTGGAGTTTTTGGTGGCTTAAAATGGAAATATGGTTCGGCTAAGGTGGGATATAGGTTCGGCCAAGATGGTATGGGGAGTGTATGGGCTTGTTTTGTGACAGTGGAGTTGTAGGCAAGAAAGGAGAAGCTTAAACAAGGGTTTCTGATTTTAAAAGTGATATAAACTAGGTTTTTAAAACTTAAGAATTTCATTTGGAAGCCTTTAAGTGTTCATGAAATCTTGGAGAGGTTTTAGGAAATGAGAGCGAAGTGATAAAAATGAGGAGAAACTATGAAAATTGATTTTTAAAAATGCATATATAATATTACAAAACAACTTTCGGGTGCATGCCCTCCATTACACGGATGCCACATCACAACCCTTGTTTCCCCTCTCCTAATTTCAAAAATTACCTTGTCCACCCTTCTTTTCTTTAAAACGTTCATTTATGACTAGTGTACTTTGTGTTTGCTAATGACATGACATGTTATCAAAATTTCCATTTTACCTTTTAAACTTAATTAAATTTTCATAAAATGTCATATCAAAATTTTATAGACTTAAATATGTGTTTATATAGCATAACATATCCAAATTTATTTGTAAATGTGTATATACATTGACTTAAATGTGCATAACGTTTTTTGGCAACCTCTAGACATCAAAAAGTCAAAAATTCGAAAAACGATTTTTAGTCACATATTCTATTTTTCTTTGAGCTGATTACTTTTTTAAACAAATTTTGAAAAATATTTTACCACCATTAATGGTTATTTAAAAGCATTTTATTTTATGTCATAAAATCCATAAACCAATTATTTAAAAGTATATTTAAATATCTAAATTTAAAATGCTTAAATACCGGGTCATTACAATGCAAATGAGTTTCCATTCTCCTCGTTGACTAGTATCTTTTCGATGTCCATTAGGTTGTAGCGTGGTTCGCCATCCTGAACTGATTCGTTGAATAATTTATGGAATATTACATGATGGAGGAGGGGTAAAGGTTAATTGAAGAGCAAGGATTTGAGTTAGGGTTGGGAAGGCTTAATATTTCAAATGGGGAAAAAGGAAGATGAGATCTGGAGTGAATGTTTGGAATGTCTAGTTTCACCATGACGTTTAATGCCATTGGTACGGATAGCATTTTTGATAGCTCCGTTATTGCGAGGAGAGAAGATTTTTTTTGATTCCTTTTCTTAGTTACAAGATGAAGATGAAGCCATAGATTACTATGTTGTGTTTTTATGCTTTTATTGGCGATGTTTATGGGACAATGAGAATTGAGTACATAGGATATTCATGCAGTGTAACAAAAAGATATGCGAGAACAAAAAGGTAAAAGGAAGGAAACGAAAAGATAGTAGGCGAGAAACGAGAAGTTAGGAGGAAAATTGTTAATCATTAATTAACAATTAAAAATAGTTACTACTTATTACTTATTTACCTCTAAGTTATTAATTATATTTATTAACGATTACTTGTTCACAAAAATAAATATAAATAGCTAAATATATTTATTATTACTTATTTATTTCTAGTTCATTTATTATTAATTATCAATTATTTTTACTAACTACTAAATATAATTAATAAACATTAACTATAATTTAGTAGTTATTAATAATTAACAGTAATAAATTATTATATCTAAATTATTAAATCTTATAGAATTTTAAATTTTCTAAAAATTCTAATTTTATTTAACTTTAGAATTCTATGAAAATTTATATTTTATTTATGAATTTTATGGATTATTTTAAAAAAATTATGGCCACGTAGTACTAGACTGCATAACCTTTATTATTTTAAATTTATTTTCAAAATTTTCAAATTTTATTGAAATAGGACCTCCAATTATTAATTATGTTTAATAGTAATCATTAATTATTACTTCTTATTTATTAATTATTAATTATTACGTATTGCTTCTTAATTATAATTGAATTTTAGTTATTAATTATTTGATACCAATTATTTAATAAGTTCTTAATCATAAATTATATTTAGTAATTAATGAATGTAATTAATAAATATCAACTATAATTTACTAATTATTAACAATTAGTTATAATAAATTATTCAATGCAAACAAAATTATTGATTATAGATAACAATTAGTAACAATAATTAGTTATTAATAATCATTGTTTGAAAATAATAAATAAATACTCATCTAGGTTTTCATTTATGAATTATTAATTTTTTAATTGTAATTGTTAATTAATAATTAGTTAAAATTAATTATCAAATACTAAATATCACTTCATAAGTATTAGATTTTACTATTAATTTTTAATTATTAAATATGTGTCTTAATTATTATATAATTATTAAAAATTACTTATTTACTAGTAATTATTATAGGAAAATAGGCAGAAGGACAAACTTAAAAAAAAGTTAGGCTGAAGGACAACAAGGTTTTTTTAGGTTGAAGGATAATGCTAGTTATAACTAGCATTTTGTATACTGTAAAAATGAATATAATGCTAGATATAACTAGCTTTTTGTATAGTGTAAAAGTTGAATATATTGCTAATTATAACTAACATTTGTCCTTCGGCCTAAACATAAAATTTGGTGTCCTTCGGCCTAATTTTTTTTTCAAATTTTTTCCTTTAGCCTAATTCCCTCTAATTATTAATTAAAAATTAATTATTGAGTATTAAATATTACTTCTTAATTATTAAGTATTAATTATTAATTAAATATTAAAGGTTAAAGGTTAAAAATTAATTACTAAATATTGATTATTATTTATTCAATATTAATTATTAATTATATTTATTAATTATTAAATGTAATTAATAACTATTAGCTATAATCTACTAATTACTAATAATTAACAATAATAAATTATTAAATAAAATAATAATTATGGATTGTTTATAATAGTAAGTAAATATAAATTATTTTTTAATAATCTTTAATTATAATAATTATAAATTATTTATTGCTTCGGTGTATTTGCTTTAGTTCCTAAGGAACCGAAGTAAGTAACACTATTTGCTTTGATGCATTTGCTTCGGTTCTTAAGGAACCGATGCAAATAGCACTGTTTGCTTCGGTCTAAGAACAACCAAAGCAAATTGACAGCCAAAGCAAATAATACAAAGGGGTCTCATCACATGTCAAAGCAAATAATATAAATTATTTTCTATGTTTTTTGAATTTTATACTTTTTTGGAATGGATGTAACGATAGAATTTATAACTGTCAAATAGTTAGACTTTGGTAATCCAAAGGGGTATCATCACATGTCACTCTTGGAATATGTTATATCATCGACATTCATAAAACATCAAATATGGTTTAGGGGGAAAACCTAAACCCGCCAAATCGAAAACCCAAAACATACGCAAAGAGATCTCATCTCAAACACACCATAAGGAAAATATATCTCCAAAGAGAAGAATAAAATCTCAAGTAAATGCCAAAAGGCAAATTTTATATAATGTCGCCAAAAGGCAAATCACAATAATGCTAGTGTAGTCAATACAAATCTCAAAAATGGAACTCCCAAGAGTTCAAATTCCCAAAAGGTAATCACCACAAATATATATTGAATGGTTCAAAGGACCAATTCCAAAAAGGGATGATACACTACGGAAAATAGCCAAAGAAATCATCTTAAAGGTTTAGCACGTGCATATGGCTGAAGCCTTTCCAAGTACAGTTATCTCATATAGGTACCTCGCCCGAAGGCAAAACGTCACAACGAAAAACATGCTGCAATGGCAAAATTTTACCTCGTCTCATCGGTAAACTTCACTCGAAGGTCAAAACAATCAAACAGACAAGTTGAGAATTAATCGATAAGATAAACGCACATGTCCCATACCATGTGTTTTACCAAACCGTTTAATCCTTCTCATTCGCTCGAATAGTGCAAAAATGTGTAATTTACTTTGGAAAACAAGCTTTGAAAACCAGTCTTCGAAATCAATTTGTAACCCATATTTGAAAATTCCTTTATTATAAAGAATGAATATATTTTACACTTGAAAATACTTCAAAATACTGTATAATTATTATTTTGAAATTCCCATTACTTTTAAAAATTATTCCAAAAAGACTTGGAGAAAACCGTGCTCGAAAACGAATAAAAAAACGAAATTCAACCAAACCAATATTCAATTTTAATTCAAATTAACTTCAAAATAATTCAAAATGAATTTTAAAATCTCCAAAATTTGGCTAATCTATTGATAAACATCATGGCCTTCAAAAATGATTAAAAACATCACAAAATCAAACCAGAGTTGGAGCAAAAGAAGCAAGAAAACGTCGAACACATGAAGAAACAAGGAAAGATTTTGCCCTCTAACAGGTCGACCGTGCGGTCAACCGTGGAGCGTCTGGGTCAACCTCCTGGTCGACCCAGGAAGGTGGGATGTCGATCTGGTCTATGTATTTTTGTTTCAGGCAATTCCTGCTCTTGAACTAATTTTCTAGCTTGAGTTTAGCATAGTAAATGACCTCAAGTTTCAAAAAAAAATTACAAAGATGTAATTCAACATGCAAGCTACCAAATGCAAGAAATCAGATAGCATTTCGTTGCCAAAATCACAAGATAAAAGGTCTCAAAGTAGCAACAGAAACTGACCATAACAGAGAAAATTCAGCTATGAGAAAACAACGAAAAGAGGCAAATTTTCAAAATCTTCAAGCTTTGGATCTTTTGTTTTGCTAGTAAATGAGTGTATACAACTCACCTTGCTGATTTTTTGCCAAATCTCGGATTTTTGAAAAAAAGAGGAAGTTTTGCTTGAGATTGTAAGCCTTGAGAACTTGTAGAGAGCAATTACAGAACATGCAAAACAAATACAGTAAAAAAATTAGAAAATTTCTTACTGTAAAAGTAATACGGTGATGAATAGTATGATTTTGTGTTATATACCTTTTATTTCTCTCTAACTTACAAAAAAAATGAATTTGCGGAAGAAATTAGCTTGGTTTTGAAAAATTGGTGAGAATGTTTCTTAATTTCTATTTCAACTGGAGAAAGAAGGAGGACTGGAAAATGAACGTATAGCCAATTCATTTTCCTCTTTTCTTAACCAGGCTAAGACTAAATGGGCTATTTGGGTTCAAAAATTAAAAGAGATAAATGGTTTAAGGTTTGAGTTATTAACAAATAAATGTGTACATATCACATATACACATAATTAAAAATGCATTTCTCTCAATTTACGCACGTGATAAATATGAAAACTTGTATACATACAAAACAAAACATTTTCTGTCATTTAAAAAAATTAATTTATATTTTTAAAACATTATTATTATAAAAATCCTTAATTTGACAAAAATACACCATTTACACAAATAATGAATAAAACATTGTTTTTAACTTCTAAAATTCCATGAAATTTATTTTCTCACTTAGAATAATATTTCAGACCCCTTCAAACATTATTTATAGCCAAAACTTTTTTTAACCCAATTTCCACTTTTTATTTCAATAAACTACCTTTAAAAATTACATGCTTCTTTTAATAATTATTAAAGGAAGCAAATGGACAACAATTAATATAATTATTGCACTTTCTTTAAAATGAAATAATTTTTATTATTTAAAGCCCATAATCCATTTATTACCACTCCAAATAGAATAGAATAAAGCTTGGAATTTCATTTTCTCATTTTAAATTCCGAAATTCATTGTTTATTCCAAATAAACAATTTAATTTTTCCAAATTTAATTTAGTTTACGATATTAAATTATAATTATCATTACAATTCAATATCGAAAGGTAATCTCCAAACCATGGTTGTGACATTTATAAATGGTTAAATGTTAACTAAATAAAAATAAGGGTATTGTAGTAAATTGCCACCCATGTTCCTACCCTTATACTAGTTTCCCTAAAACCATTCACGTTTATTTTTTTCATAAGTAAAATATCTGTGGTCTTTTCACTGTGTCAGATATGTATTGATCGATTAGTGCTCCTAAAACAAACGTAAGAAAGAAATATCAAAGTCGACCATTAGGAAGAAGAAAAGTAGGCAAAATCAAATCTAAATCTTAGGACCAAGCTAGAAGAAATCAATCCCAATCAATCTTCATTTTCCTTATCCTATCTAAGGTGAATAATAATCACAACATCTCTATTTTGATTTCTATAATCAACTAATAAATCCTTCTGGATCTGGAGATTAGGGTTTTCCCTCTTCTCCTTTCTATTTTCGATTCTTCTTTTCGTCTTGTTTATTCTGATCTCTGTCTTCAATTCTTTCTCCTCCGAAACTGGAATCATGGGATTACGCGATGATGAAGGCTGGGAGGAGGTGAGAAGGAAGAGGGGTAAATTTCCAGCTCCTTCTGCTCCCGACACTAGACTCAATTTGGGAGGGCTTAGACCGAACAATAACGGATCTACAACAGATCGGAAAGCGAGGAGCAAGGTACAGGCGGCTGTAGGTCAGTCAACTACAAAATTTCAAAAATATACAAAGCAGTCCGCCTCGCTACCAGGAGGCCAGCCGAAAATTAAGTTCACTGTCTCAGAGAATGCTAAAAAATTCTCTTACAGTGAGGCAGTGAAAGTAGGTGCGGTTGGAGATATAGGTAACCTTGATCTTGAATTTATTGAACCTACTATAGTAGATGGCAAAAGGATAGGATCTCTTTCAGCTGATGCAATCAAAGAAGCAGAGGGTGGATGGGATTTATGTATTCTATTGTATGTTGTTGGATATAAACCATGGCTTAAAACTTTTGAAGGTTATGCCAACTGAGTATGGTCTACGCAAAAACCGTTTTCCATTCATTCTAGAAATAACGGATTCTTTGTGGTGAGATTTGGTTCGGAGGAAGACTGCAACAAGATTTTGAAATCAGGTCCATGGTTTATGGACAGGAACCTTATTATCATGAAGCGCTTGTCACCAGAAATGAAAACAGAAAGAGATCTTCTAACATCTCTGCCTATGTGGGTGAGACTTCCTGGTCTCAGTTTTAAACTGTGGGGTAACAAAGCTATCAGTGCGCTAACAAGCACTATAGTAATCCCAATAAAGATGGACGAGGCAACAAAAAACAAATCCAGATTAGCTAATGCCAGAGTTCTGATCGAAGTTAATGCAACTTATGGCATGCCTAACAGCATTGTAGGTATGGATAGTGATGGGAGGAGTTTCACTCAGGAAGTGGAATATGAGAACCCTCCTCCCATTTGTGACAAATGTGTGTGTTTTGGTCATATAGCTGAAGAATGCCCAATGGCCAAGTCATGGTTTCCAAAAAAGAATCAAGTAACTGATCCCATTGAAGAAAACATTGTAGAATCAGGTACTGTAGGAAATTCAGAAGAAGTAACGGTGGTAGGAGGCAAGGTAAATCCAGACGAACAGGTTAATCAAGTACATGATGAAGGTCTCAATGCATCACTTAACATGGAGCTGGTGGACAATATTTGCCTACCTGATGAAATCACCAGACATAACGAGGAGGAGGTCTCAAATGGAGAGGATGGAATTCTTATAGCATCAATTACAAAGGAGAAAGAGACAACGAGCAATACATATCTAATCTCTACGGCCAGGATAGAGTGCGATAGAAGTAACAGAGAATTATCCAACCCTTTGGAGGACAGGGAACTGAACTCAACTCCCCCACAATCTCCCTCGAATCAAATTATAATTCTTCAACGACCTTCGCCTTTACTGAATAATACTACATTTTCTAATACTTTACTTACTACTGACATTTGTATTGAAGATTGTTTTATTAATAATGTTAATTATAAGAGAGGCACTGATCAATGCAATAATATGCAGGTACTGGAAATTCTGGATCAGGATACAGGATCGATAGAAGTGGATAAGGAACAATACACATACGATAATGTTGAATCTCCTCAGGAGAATCAGGTTACCCTAGAGTCTCAGGACAAAGAATTTGAGAACGAGCTTAAGGACAAGCTTGTTCGCAAAAACCCCAAGTGGGTTCAGATGCTAGGCATTTCGGAAGAAGACATAGAGAAGTCCTCTAGTAGAAGGTCGCAGAGGACTCGGAATAACAAACCATAATGACGTTCGCTTGTTGGAACGTTAGGGGTTTCCATAACCCCAACAGAATGAAAGAAGTGAGAAATATAATTGATAAGCATAACATAAGTTGTTTTGGTATTCTAGAAAACAAGATGTTGTTTTCGGACATCTTGAATCTAGAAAAAATTATAGATAATGGGTGGCAGATTATAAGCAATGTTTCTTGTTATTATAAGTGCAGAATAATCATTCTCATCGACAGAAATATCTGGGATTTTAACTTCATTAGTATGAGCGACCAACATATCACTATTGAGCTAATCAACAATATGAAATTCAAATTTAATGTATCCTTTATATACGCTCATAATTTTATTATTCTGAGGATGAAACTATGGGAGAATTTACGAGAAGATGCTATTAATATTTTTCGGCCATGGTTAGCTCTAGGAGACTTTAATTGTATTCGAAGTCCCTCTGAAAGAAAGGGAGGTAATCCAGTGGCTTTTGAAAATCTGTTTGAATTAGACGATATGTCAAATTATACAGGTCTCAAAGAAATTGATATTAAAGGATACGAATTTTCTTGGTGGTCAGGTCCTAGTCGCAACATATTTTCTAAAATAGACAGGGTCTTTGCTGACTTAGAATGGATCAACTTATTTCCAGACTTAACGGCCATATACTTACCTCCTTCTGTGAGTGATCATAATTCAGTCATCGTCTCTCTATTTTCCAAACCCAGAGTCAAGAATAGACCTTTTAGGTTTATGAATCATTGGCCACTATGTGATCAATACTTCCCTCTCATTGAGGGAAAGTGTATTTCTAATCCAAAAGACAGACCATTATTTCGACTCTTTAATATTCTCAAGAATATTATGAGAGAGCTCAAGATTTGGAGTAATAAAATAAGGAATACCAAACAAGAGGTTCAAGTCCAGAGAGAGAACTGTTTCAGGATCCAAAAACTTCTGGAAACATCTAATAATCAAAATTTAGTCCTGGAATTCCAAGAAACCAAAATTAAACTGTACTTGGCACTCAAAAAGGAGTATCAGGATACCAAACAAAAGGCTAAATGTGATTGGTTGAGGATGGGTGATGAGGCTTCTTCTTTCTTTTATGCTAAAATGTCTAGCAGAAGAAGTAGAAAATGTTTGACTAACATTTTGGTAGACGGCAAAGTGGAGTCAGAGGATAAATTTGTTGAATCGGCTATTAATTTTTATACACAAATTTTTAACTGTCCCTCAGGTGATATTTTCCCAGAAGTTGTATGTAAAACGGTTATCACTGAATATGGTGCTAATTTTTTGAACGATGATATATCTTTGGAAGAAACTAAGATTGCATTGTGGGACATTAAAGACATGGCTTCCCCAGGTCCGGACGGTTTCAACGCTAAGTTTTTTAAAACACACTGGAATCTTTCGAAAGACCTTATCCTCGAAGCATTGAATGATACTTTCCAGAAGGGTTTGATAATCAGAGAATGGAATCATACTTTTTTGCACTTGATTCCTAAAAAAATCCATTCCACTAGTATTCAAGATTTTAGACCCATAGCATGTTGTAATACTTTGTATAAGATTTTCACTAAAATTCTTTGCAACAGACTGGTTCCTTTCATGAATAAGTTAACGTCCCCGAATCAAACGGCTTTTATAAAAGGAAGATCTATAGGGGACGGAATTTTGTTCGCTCATGAAATTATTAGAGGCCTGGGCAGAAAGGATAATAAATACATGTGTATCAAAGTTGATCTAAAGAAAGCTTATGTTTCAATTAATCGAGCTTTCGTCACACACATGTTGATTAGCATGGGTTTCCCAGGTAAATGGGTGAATATCATTAATAATATTATACCGACTCCTACGTTTTCAATCATATTAAATGGAGTACCGCATGGTTACTTCAAGAGTTCAAACGGCCTTAGACAAGGCGACCCAATTTCTCCCATCCTGTTTACGGTTGTAATGGAAAAATTTACATTATTAATGGATGAGAAAGTTAGAGAAGGTCAAGTCTCCCCCATTACAAAATATGATAATAAGATGACACATCTTATTTACGCAGATGACATTATAATCTTTACTAAAGCTAATACTCAATCTGCAAGCGCGATCAAGGATGTTTTTCAAACCATGGGAAGAGTTTCAGGCCTTGAACTTGGCTGTGAAAAATCCAATGTTTTCTTTGGGAAAGGGGTAAAACATTGTACGGAGATTAGCAATATTCTCAATATTCAGCAATCGGATCTTCCAGTAAAATATTTGGGAATGCCATTGTCTAGTGTCAACTGGAGGGATAAAGATTGTTCGTTGTTGTTAGAAAAGATCAAGTTAAGAATTGGAGAATGGGAAAAAAAAATGCTTAGCCTAGCTGGGAGACTTGAACTTATCAAATCTACCATTTACCTTGTAATACAATTCTCGATGCAATGCTTTTGTCTCCCAGTTTCTACTGTTCAAAAAATTAAACATTTGATTCTTAATTTTCTTTGGAAAATTCGTAGCAGTAAAATTCTTTGGGATATCCTGTGCAGACAAAAAGAAGAAGGAGGAATGGGGCTGATAAATTTAGAAGAGATGAATCGAGCGTTATGTACTAAATTGATTTGGAAAATTATAAACATAGAAGGAATTTGGGTGGAACTTATGCATTCCAAATACATTGGTCATAAAAGTTTTTGGGATATTTATCAGCATTCGGACGACTCAGGAGTACGGAAATTTATCTTAAAAAATAGACAAGTTGCTTTGAAATGCCTATCACTCAATATAGCTGATGGTAAAACTACTTCTTTATGGTACGACCCATGGTTGAATGGTAGTTCTATCATGGAACGTATAGGTAGAGACACTGCTTTTAGAACTGGTACGGAAAATCTACTTCTTAGTAGAATTATACAGAAAGGAGATTGGAAATGGGACTCATACAGTTTTTTATTTCACATACATGCAGAAATAGAAGGCATCAAAATTCATAAAGATAGGGAAAGGGACTTTTGGTCTTGGAAGTGTACGAAGAATGGTTCATACCAGTTTAAAAATGTTTGGAATTCGATACGAACCAGTTTTGAAAACAAATTTTGGTCGTCAATGGTCTGGAATAAGATCCACATTCCTAAAATGGCGGTGTGCCTTTATAAAACCATTAATGACTATTTATTAACAAAAGATAGATTACTACAGAAGCAGATTGTTGTGGATCCCTATTGTGTATTGTGTAATAATTACATTGAAATTATAGAACACCTATTTTTTCAATGCAATTATACAGAAAAAATTTGGCGCTGGAGTTATAGAAAAAAAATTAAATCACCAAAAAGTGAGCTTTCCTTCTCCTTAAAAGAAGATTTACAGAAAATTGTCTCTTGCCCAAGTGCAAAAAATCTCAGTTCAGACTTGTTTCAACTATCCCTATCAATTACTGTGTGGCACATTTGGAAAGAAAGGAATGATAGAATTTTTCAAAACAGATTTTCAGACAGTTCACAGATATGTACCAGAATACATCATACAATGAGCATCAGAATGACCAAATCCAAGTATTTCAAAAACATCACTGGCATGGATGAGACCATAATAAGAAAACGGGGTTATACCTCCCAACGTTGAATTGGGGAACTTCATTATCGTATGTTTAGTTCTCCTGATTCCACTCTTTCATCCTCGTATCCTGGTTTAGCTCTTCGTCTACCTGTATTAATTTCACTGACCTCACCACCTCTCTTTTAATTTACATTTTAATTAAACAATTAACTATACATATTGAACTAGTTTGTTTAGCTGCAGAAAGTCGTTCCTTGGTTAGCCTTGAAGTCAGATGCCATCCTCTGCTTTCTCGGATTAACCTATATTCACAAAATATGATTAGCTTCATATAGACCATTAAGGTTAACAGAGACTAATCTGATTGAGGATAACAGAGACTTATCTGGTTGAGATTAAAGTTTTGGGCAGACAATGCTGTACTTGCCTTCGATCCTATGAAATAAGTTAGAGCAAAATCTCAGTGGTGAAGTATACAAAGACGAAAGGTAGAATCTTCCTGGTTGAACTTATCTGGTTGAGATTCAATTCGTTCTACAAGAAAAGTCAACAACTGTTTTCTGGATCTATGGCCTTTACTAGACTACCATCACCAATGTTGAAAATTAAGACAGATCTGAAAGGAAATATCTCAAATCCATACTCCTACAGAAGAGAATAAGTTTATTACACATCTACGCAGTCCTACAAAGCTTAAAGACATGAACTTTAGCTATCAAACATCTTACCATGAGTGGATTCAAGATTCTCTTCTGAAAGAGCAGCATGTACTCTAGATCTGGACTTTACTGTCGTCCTCTCGTAGCAGTAGTTGCTATAATGGTGAATTAGAGTTGATTATGAAGAGAATCGCGGTAGTCAATACCGTCATTAAAGAGCTTTCTTTGTATTCTCTTCGGATTGATTTAATGAACTGAAGGAAGTGACGATACACATTAAAGGCTCTAAGGCTCTCGAATGTTCTGATATTTTTCTTTTTTTCTTTTTTATGCAGCGTATTATGTGTATGTCGGCAGTATAGTTGAGAAGCCTGTTTTCTTGAACCGTTGAACTTATTTTGAGATGTTGTGATCTTGCCATCGGGCTATTGTAAATACTTTATTTGTTCTTAATAGAAAATTTTGAACCCTCTTTCAAAAAAAGGGTAAATTTGTTTTTATGATACATTGGATGATGATATGCTTGATTTACAATTTATTAGTTTAAACAAGATCGTTTAAAAGAAGAAAATGCATAGTTTTAGGGAAAAAAGGAGGTTAAATTATTCTTAAATGCCATGGAAAAATTTTATGTTATAAGAAACATGATTTTGGAGTTGGCTTCCAATTTTTATGATTTTTCAAGCAGTTGGAAATTAATTATGAATTTTCAAAGGAAAATATGGTTGATTGGGTTGATAAATTATTTCAAAAATTATATTAACAATTTGGGTCAGAAATTTTGATATGTTAGGCAACATGGTTAAAGCAAATTTCTGGAATTTTTGGGATTTTTACTAAATGAATTAGTATGGAAATTAAATTATTTTGAAAGGATGACTGACATGATTTAATTATTTTGATAATGGGAAGGGCTTTTTTGTTGAATGTTAATTGGGTTTAAATCTGAGAAAATTACGGCAAATATTAATAAAATAATTTGAAAGTTTATATAACCAATTAGGTGTTTACATATGGGCAAGTCTATTACAAAAGTTTGCTTTATTTGGTAAAACCAGCTTTTTACTCATAAAAATAGGTTCCTCCTCCTTTGGAAGGAGCTTTCAACCAAAAGCTTCCGCCTACAACCTAGTCGAAACCTTCTAAGTCGAAACCAGTAAACCAATACACATGGTATCATTTAGCTAGTACGTAGTGGATTGGAGAAAGGCAGAAGGTTGGGTGTCGAAACATAGCTTTTGAAGGGGTTGCTTCTTTTGTTTTTTTTTTTTTAAAAAACGCTTGCCTTTTTACAAAAGGGTTTCGAAGTAGTCGAAACCAATGGTTTCGAAAGGGTATTTCTAAAGAAGCTTTCGAAGGAGAGCTGCCGCCTTTTTTTTCAAATAGTAGCTTTCGAAGAAGTTACTTAGTTTTGATTTGAAGCTTTCGGAAGGGGTAGTTTCAACCAAGTTGAAACCCTTCTGTGCTTAGATGCCTTTCGGTGGCATTGAAGACATCAATGCTGTCGAAAGGAAACATTTTTTAATAAATAT
This sequence comes from Allium cepa, assembly GCA_030765085.1. Taxonomy (NCBI): domain Eukaryota; kingdom Viridiplantae; phylum Streptophyta; class Magnoliopsida; order Asparagales; family Amaryllidaceae; genus Allium; species Allium cepa. The sequence continues at coordinate 373,764,462 of CM060942.1, read as the reverse complement.
TAGCCACTTCCTACAACTTTTGAAAGGGGTTAGGAGTTTGGAAGGAAATGGTTTCGGAAGGGGTTTCGAAGCCAACCTTTAATTATTTTACCCAAATGTTTTAATGCATCCAGATGGTTTCGACGCTATCAAGCTCCCCTGATAATTTTTTCAATAAAGAATGGTTTTGAAAGAGATGCTTTCACTTATGTTCACTTTGACCCAAAAATGTTAGTTTAAATATAAACCTAATGGCTTCGAAATGTATTGGATTCGTAGGGTAACCTACATTGGTTTCGAAAGAGGTATTTTTGAATGGTTTGGAAGCTATGTTTCTTTACTTATATGATAATACTTTAACAAGGTCGAAAGGTTTCAAAAGAGATGTTTTAAAGTATTCGAAAGGCAGGAGCGTAATGTTTTAAAGATAGAATTTAATGCTTTCGAAGGAGATTATCTAATGGAATTGAAAGCAAGGTTTCAAAGGTGTCCAAAGGCTTTCTAAACCCAAACTCATTTTTAATGGAAAAACCAATGGCTAAATAAAGGAGTTTTGTAATGACTTTTAAGTATGTAAACTTGAAGAAGAATTTTCATGATAAAAATATAAGTTAAAAGGATTAACTATGTATTATATGAAAAGTTTTTCAATGACCTTAAACCCACAGGAGTGGTATTGTAAGTAGTCATGCTTGCTTCTTTAAATATGAATATATTCACATGATAAAGGACCCATAGCTATATTTTGGGGATAAAGGGGTAGAAGAACCAACCAAGTTAACCCAAGAGTGAATAGAAATTGATTAATCCCCTAAATGAGGAGAATTGCATCGATAGGGTCAAGAAAACCAAAATATAGGGCGTCTAAACCTTGAAGTTGTCCAGGAGATATGTTCATAGTAAACCCATAAAACAATGATTAGGAAGTTATTGGGGGTAACCAACAGGTTCATAGTAAACCCATGAAAACTTTGTATTAAGGATGGTTGCAGGGGCCGATTGGTTTGTAGTGAACCCATGAAAACTATATTCGGATTACGTATTGACGTTAGTAAAAAGGTTCCTAGTCAATACATGAAAACTAGGATAAGAAAGAAGTTATTGGAGGCATCGGTAGGTTCCTAGTCAACCCATGAAAATTAGTATAATAAGGGAGTTACTGGAATAATATATAGGTTCCTTGTCAACCCATGGAAACTAGGATAAGAGTAGAGTTATTGGAATGACCAATAGGTTCAAAGGAACACAAGAATTTATTAAGTTAATCGGTAGGGGCCTATAGGTTCTTAGTGATCCCATGAAAACTATCAAATAGGACAGGGTGTCTATATTTATAAAAAGGTTATTATTAAATCCATGAAAACTAATAGGTTAATCTTGACCCTAGAAACTATAAATATGGTAGGGGGTCAATTAAACTAGGGATGGTAAATCCAAAATATCTAAATATACATATCGTCATAATATTTTTGAAATGCTATGTTTTTAACCATTGTGGAAGCAGGAGCACGGTATATGATTTTGAAAAGGTTTTAGGATACTTGTGAGGGAAAACACGTTCCGCTAAGCGGCATGGTCTCACTAGATATCTAAGTAGATTGAGATGCTAGATTATTATTAATACCAAGCTTTATGTCTGACTCAAAGTTTTTGTTTTCCCCTTAAACTCTTGGGTACTCAATTGATTTTGAGTAGTTTGAGGTTTAGGGTTTCTAAGTTCTCTTCTTAGACGAATAAAGCTTCTAGAGGCGTGTAGGAGGCAGTTAGTTATTTAGAGTTATCGTTTTCCACTGTAGATTTTGGATGTAAAGGCAGACTTATTAGCCTTATTATATACTCTGATCAACCAAGAGGACATCTTTATATGTCGCTCTTGGTGTATGTGTAATAATTATATTTTTCAGAACGTGATTATCATTTGTGGGAATATGTAATGAACATGAAATATTTTGAATGGAATGTGGAAATGTGTTTTTAATTTGATAAATTTTTTCCATATTCTTGTGATGCGTGTATCAATGTATCTAACACCGCCATATTTGGTCGTCGAGGATTAATAACTATGAACGACTGTAACATCCATAGGCGTTGGATTTGGACCTCCAAGTAGGGGGATGTTACAAGTTGGTATCAGAGCATAGATTTACGAAACTTTAAAAGAAAAGTAAAAACCTAAAAGCTTTTTTGAAACAAAATCCAATAAATTAGAAAGATGATCCGCGATTGGGTTAATGCTATCGTAACGTACTTGTATTTGATATATAAGTATATATCTAAGTACGTGTTCCCCTCTCTCTTAGAACGTTCTTCTATATCTTATTAAGGCTCATTTGCATATTTATGAGAATGATGATATGGAAGCAGGAAACGGAAGAGGAAATCTAGTTCGAGGAAGCACCACAACCAACGCAAATTTTCGACCTAATACTAGGAGGAACCAAGGTCGACAGGATTTTGTTGATCCAAGTGCTGAAGCTAAAGTTGGTGTTGGAAATCTGCTAGTAGATGTGAAGATGGTGTATCAGTTGTTGGCCAATCTTTTTGTAGCTAGAGTAGCTAGTAATGTGGGAGGAGCTAATCCTATAGCTCCAACTTGATATAATTATGATGGGTTGAGCAGAGACGACACCAGTGTAGGTAGAAAGCCATTTGTTGGGATGGAGAATGCTGTTGAGGTTGAGAATTGGCTATTGAGTTGTGAGAGAATCTTTACTGATCTAGGCTTGGATGATGGTTCAAAGAGAAGGATAACCTCTAGGTAGTTGCAAGGGGTAGCGCTTCATTGGTGGAATAGTGTGACTGCCAGAGTTCCAGAGGAAGAGCTAACATGGGCTAATTTCAAAAGGAGATTTGAGCAGATGTTCTTATATGAGATTACCAAGTCAGCAATTGATGAGAAAGTTTATGGACCTTGTTCAGGGAGATGTCAGTAATCGAGTATGCTGCTAAGTTTGATGAGCTATCTCGATATGGATATGCTAGTATAGACAAAAACATAAGAAAGAATGAAGTTTCATTCGAGGACTGAGACCGGAGCTTGGTAGAATGACCATGACTCATATAAGGGAATCGTATAATGTGGTAGTGGAGATGGCTATTCGCCATGAAGGGATGCTTAGACGAACCCAGTTGAATCCCTAGGTGCTTAGGGAGAGAAAAGGAAATTCTTTGGGAAGAAGAGAGCCCAGAAAAGGGATGCTTCCAAGAAGGCAAACACTGATTTGGTGTGCTTCAAGTGTTATAAGAAGGGTCATTATGCTCATGAGTGTCGAACAGGAAAACGGAAGAAGCTTGAAGAGAAGAAGAATGTGAAATACTTCAACTGCGACCAAGTTGGGCATTACAAGAACCAGTGTCCAGAGCCAATCAAGGCGAATAGAGGGAAAGTTTTTTCTATTGAACCACTATCTCCTTCTTGGCTTACTACAGCAGAGAAAGGGAAAACCGTGATGGAAGGTACGCTTTTAATTTAGAGTATACCAGTTGGGGTACTATTTGATACTCGTGCATAACGCTCGTTTATATCATAGTATTTGGTTGATAAGTAATACATAGAACCTACATACCTTATTACTTCCTTAAGGGTTATGAATCCAATAGGAGGGTACGTAACTCTAGGGATGAGATGTGACTAGTTAGGACTTGATTTATTAGGTCATAAGTTTGCATGCAGTCTGTATGTTTTTGATTTCATAGATTTCGAAGGGTATGGATTGGTTGGGTAAGTATGAGGCTATGATATTTTGCTAGGATAGGAAAATATCGTTGATACACCCAGATAGTCATAACCGAAACTTCTTCTCAGCGGAAAATTCTAGTAGGAGTGTTTGGGATTTGTTAAGTGCCATGGAGGTTGGAGAAGAGTTAAGTCAGGTTCGGATGGCAAGAGAATTTGCAGAAGTCTTTGAGCTGGTTATGGGATTACCACCAAAATGAGCTGTTGAGTTCCAGATAGATTTTATACCAAGAGCTAAACCTATGAGTTAACCACATAGCAGGATGACACTGATAGAGATGAAGGAATTGAAGGTGCACCTAGTGGATCTTGAAGGAAGAAATTTTATTAGACCAAGTAGTTCGCATTGGGTAGCGACCACGGTATTGGTGAAGAAATGAGATGGGTCGATAAGGATGTGCATCGACTATCGTAAGTTAAATGAAAGGACGATCAAGAATTGGTACCCTCTACCGAGGATAGATGATATGTTAAATCAGTTGAGTGAAGTCAAAATGTTTTCCCAAATGGATTTGGCGACAGGGTTCCATCCGTTAGGAGTGGCAGAGGACAGCATTCCTTTGACAGCATTTCGAACTAGATATGGTTCGTATGAGTGGTTAGTGATGCATTTTGGATTGACAAGTGCACCTTCTTTCTATGTGGATTTGATGAACCGAGTTTTCTGAGATCACCTGGATAGATTCGTGTTAGTATTCATTGATGATATTTTAGTGTACTCGAAATATGAAAGAGAGCATGAGAATCATCTTAGAGTGGTGCTTGAAATGCTGAGGCAAAATCAGTTAAATGAAGTTTTCTAAGTGTCATTTTTAGAAGAAATATGTTAAGTTTCTTCGTCATGTAGTTTCAGAGGAGGGCTCGTCAGTCGATCCAGTTAAGATCGACGCTCTCAAAAATTGGAAGAGACCTGAGACGGTAACTAAGATTAGGAGTTTTCTTGGACTTGCTGGCTATTACCGAAGATTCATTAAGGATTTCTCGCGGATAGCATCACCTCTGACTAAGTTGACCGGTAAAAGATGTGTAGTTTGTTTGGTCCGACAAATGTACAGAATGATTCCTCAAGTTAAAGCATTTATTGTCGACCAATGCACCAGTGTTAGTAATTCCAGATGGAAACCAAGGGTTAGTAGTATACACCGATGCATGTGGAACTGGATTGGGAGCAGTATTGATGCAGAAGGGTAAAGTTATTGCCAATGCATCTAAACAGCTTAGACCAGATGAAGTTGTAGAATACAATTGCCTATGATTTTTGTTTAGTGCTAATAAACATATATATATATATATATATATATATATGTTCATTTAAATGTATTTGTCATCGTACTATTTTATTTTTCCATATAATTAAATAAATATTTGTTGAATAAAGTAAATAACTCAAAATTCGTATTTAAACAAATATTTTATTGCAAATTCAAATTGTACAAATTTGAGATCTCACTACATTTACAAATTTTCAATTACAATGCAACTTCAATTACAACACAAATTTCAATTTACTGTTTTACATACATATTTTACCTCACTACATAATTCACTCATCACTCGTATTTGATCTTGAACTCGGTTCCAGTCTATATCCCAGCATCTGAACTATCTGCAAAATAAACACCGACGCAGTAAACTGGGAAAAGAAACAAATTCAAAATAGAAAAAATAAAATTGAATTTAATATTTATTTTTGCCTTAGGTATTAGGGTTGTTTCTTTTCAGGGACCAAATATATGTGCCCAAACAACTTGTAATCTGTGAATATCACAAGGCCATTTTCGAATTCCATCTCATAAACTAGTGCAAATGCACACATGTACAAATCAAATGTAAAAGGATACGGCAGATGTACTACATAATTACACATATATACATGCATGTGTATGTATGTATATACATGAACATGTGCATGATATTTCAAAATCAATGAGCAAATGTTGGTTCAGAGGCAACCCAAACCATACTTCAAAAATGGGTGAACATAAATGCAATCCAACATACTTTCAAACATGTATACGATGAACCAGACTATAATGCTCATGAACACACTGGAACCAAATTCAAAAGCAATTAGGACTAGGACTACACAACCAGATAGAATCAACATGAAACCAGACTACAAGAACAAGACATGAACACAAAACAGACCAGTCAAAGCAATAGCATGCAACATGAGGAACCAGAAATATATAAACCAACATAAACACAGCCTCAACCAAAAGGTCAAGAACATAGGCCAGCAAATCAATGCAGACAACTAACATGATAACAGCCTCGACCACATGAAGACCCAAAGCTATACACAAGCACATACAACCAAAGATTCAGCAATGTGGAACCAGACCAAACAAAAAGCCAATGGAGCAAAATGAACTAGACCAGATAACAAGCTAGTGGAACAAAATGAACCGGATCAGACTATAATAACCATGGACTTGCATTCGGCATTCAGATTTCATGTGCACCAGACATAGAAAATGTAATGTACACATGAAGATCGGAGCATATAAGTGCACAACTTTAACTCGATGCAACCTGACAAGTGTGGATTTAGTGCAAAACAGCTATAGCACTTTAACTAGACTCAGCCTCAACCAAAACCAAACCATACCACCACATAATGTAGCACAGACTGGATTTAACCAAACGTACACAGCAACTTAACATGAAGTACACAATCAACCCATGGACCAAGATGCAAAGCAGCCAATGAAACAGAACCAAACCAGGTGTGCACATGTACAAAGTGGTGAACCGGTTCCATTCATATGCAACAACAATGAGCACAGTGGAGACATCAAGCCAACCAAGTGCATAGGCACAACAATCGTCCACATACATACATATATGTATGAATGTATATACATGGTGACACACAAATATATAGTTAAAACGGTGGAGCAGAAGTGTTTTAAAACAATAGAAAATTATAAGTAGCGGTAGGAATAAGTAAAGAGTTCGAGTCTCAAAAAATGGAACAGAGGGTAACAAGTCAAAATTCGCCAAGTCAACGTTATCACCAATTCAAATGCTAAAATCAAGGCAGCGAAGAACGGAATAGACTCAACTACATTCAAAAAATTCGAATTCATGCAGCAATGTGTATCAACTAATGAACAAGTCAGAATCACCACATTCATTTAATCGAAAATCAACGCAAGTGCCAAAATCCCAAAAAATTCAAACTCAAATATTCAAAACGAAGATATAGAGTTTTCATCTATATAAATAAACCCATCTCATCATCAGCACAATGCATTGAGTTCAAGACAAAATTCAGAGAGATTACTTAAAAATTCAAAGAAAAAAATCCAAAACTCGAATCGAAGTCAAGCAAAATCAAGTTAATTCAAACAGCAAATTCAAGAACATACCAAAGCCAAAATTGAAGAAGAGTTGACTAAATTAATGCGACCGTGTGCATTTTATAGCTAGGGAATCAGTTGATGAAGCCAATCAAGTGAAAGCATATTTCAATAGATCAATTTCCAAGTAGCGCCTCAATTTCGTATAAAAAAACCTAACCCAGATCACGAAGAAATAAGGTGGCGCCGATTAACAGGAGGCAAACAAAAGGGAACATCGTTTATCACTTTTACTTTGGGCCGAACTGGTATATTTTTAAATTAGGCCGTTTTGTTTTAGATTAGGGTTTTATTTTAATTTTTTGTTTTATTTTCAAACTCTAGTTTAACTAGTTTACGAACTACGATTTTGTAGTTTGAGAATTCACAACTTAGTGGTTGAGTTGTGGCAATTTTCAACTTAGAGTTAGGTTAATCAAGTTAGAGCGTATCGCAAGTTTACGTGTGTTTATAAGCGACTGATTACTTAATTTCTAGTAGAAACCTTAGGGCAGCACGTAGGCAGGTTTTTGCCGAAGCTGGGTAAATCCGTGTATGATCCCAACTGCATGACTTTCTGTCTTTGTTTTTATCTCCACTTTAATTTTTATTAGTACAAACCTATAAACCCCCTCCCTTTAGGGTGAAAACGATCCTACAGAAGTAAAATATCCTGCTGATGACTTATAGTTAGTTGCGATGATTATTGCCTTGAAGATTTGGAGACAGTACCTCTTAAGGGAGAGATTTGATTTGTATACTGATCATAAGTCTTTAAGATATCTATTCTCTCATAAGGTTTTGAATATGAGGCAGTAAAGGTGGCTGGAGATTTTGGTTTCTTATGGTTTCGGTATAGAGTATACTCCTTGGAAAGGAAATAAGATAGCAGATGCTCTTAGTAGAAAAAATCAAAATGTGATGTTAGTCATATTAGCAGAATGGAAGGATCTTGAAGCTTTGGCCAATTACGGTGTGCAGTTAAGATCTAATTCTAATTCTATTCAGGGAACTGCCATATGGTCCTATTTAGAAGTTTTACCGTTGCTGGTTGAGAGCATAACTTCTAACTAGAGAGAAGATCTAGTTTTAGTCGAGAGGATTAGAAGGCTTGAGGTAGGGTTGGAGATCGATGATCTGAACGATTATGGTCTTGACCAAATGGGATGGTTGAGAAAGAAGGGACGATTATGTGTTCCGAATGTAGAGAGCTTAAGGAGAGAAGTTCAGGAATAATGTCATTTATCCAAGTTTATGGGTCATCTTAGAGGGACCAAGATGTATCAAGATATGAAAAGGAGCTTCTATTGGGAAGGCATGAAGAGGGATATTGGCTTGTGGGTTAAGCAGTGCGTGAACTGTCAATAATGAAGGTCGAACATTAGAGCTGAGTGGGTTGCTTCAGCCTTTTGAGATTCCAATTTGGAAATGGGATACGATATCCATGGACTTTATAGACAGGTTGCCAAGGTTGAATAGGGGAAATGAAAGCATATGGGTTATAGTGGACAGGCTAACCAAGAACGCCCATTTCATTCTAGTCAAGTCAACTAAGACGGCACCTGTTTTGGCGAAGTTGTTCATGAACAACATATTTAGACTTCATGGGATTCCTAGTAGCATAGTCAGCGATAGAGATGCATTATTCACTAGTGAATTTTGAAAGAGTCTAGAAGAGGTATTGGTTACCAAGCTAAAGATGAGTACAACTTATCAACAACAGATGGATGGGAAGATAGAGAAAGTCAACAAAGTACTCGAGGATTTATTGAGAGCTTGTGTGTTGGACATTGGTGGATCTAGGGAGGACCGCCTACATTTGATTGAGTTTTCCTATAATAATAGTTATCGGACTAGCATAGGAATGGAACCTTTTGAAGCTTTGTATGGCCAGCCATGCAAATCACCCATATGTTGGTTAGAGACTAGAGATAGACTGGTCTTAGATCCATATTTTGTTAGAAAGGGTCGGAAAAGATTGAGTTAATCCAAGGACGGATGAAGGAAGCTCAATCCAGATAGAAGAATTACCTAGATAAGAGGTGTAAAGATCTAGAGTTCTCAGTGGGAAACCAGGTTTTCATTAAAGTATCAACGATGAAGGGTGTGGTATCGTTTGGAATGTTGAGAACGTTGGACCCGAGATATGTTGGTCTATTCTAGATTTTAGAAAGGATTGGAAAGCTTATGTATATAGTAGATTTGCCGAGCACTTTGGCAGGTGTCCACAATGTATTTCATGTGTCTCATCTTCGTAAGTATGTACATGATCCAGATGCTTCTATTCCTCAGACATAGTTGGAGGACTTGGTAGTTGAGCCTGATTTGACCTTTGTTAGACAACTAGTTCGGGAATAACGACCAAGACAGTCAAGTTGGTGAAAGTACAGTGAAGTGACAACAAGAAGGATTGTGTTTGGGAGATAGAGGATAGGAATCAAGATGCTTATCTTGATCTGCTTTGATGATATGTCTATATTAGATTTATATATATTAGTTGCAAGTCGGGTAGGCTAGTATGGATGTTAGGACTCGTTACAAATGATAACGTGTTTGATATTTCATCCTTACTGAATTTCGAGGACAAAATTCTTTAAGGAGGGGAGCCTGTAACATCCCTAATTTTATTAATGTTATTTAGGAGATTTAATTTGAATAAATTAAATAAAATAATTTAAAGTGATAAGGGGATTGAAATTGGTAAATGAATATTAGTGGCCGTGCTTAGTTAAAATGAATGGGTTTATAAATGGTTGATGTTAACTAAATAAAAATAATGGTTTTAGAGTAAATTATATCCCACGTTCTTACCCTTATACTATTTTCCCTAAGACCATTCACGTTCATTTTTTTCATAAGTAAAAAAAATAAGAAAGCAAATATCAAGGCCGACCATTAGGAAGAAGAAAAGAAGGCAAAATCAAATCTAAAGCTTAGGATCAAGCTAGAAGAAATCAACCTTAGTCAATCTCCAATTTCCTTATCCAATCTAAGGTGAATAATAGTCACTACATCTCTATTTCGATTTCTATAATCATATGTTTTCGGATTTAAGGGTAAATTCATTTTTATGGTATATTGGATAATGATATGCTTGATTTATAATTTATTAGTTTAAACAAACTTGCTTAAAAGAGAAAATGCACGGTTTTATGGAAAAACCGAGGTTAAATTATTCTTAAATGCCATGGGAAAATTTTATGTTATGAGAAAAATGTGTTTTAGAGTTGGGTTTCAATTTTTGTGATATTCCAAGCTGGGGAGAATTACTTATGAATTATGAAAGGAAAATATGGTTGATTGGGTTAATAAGTTTATTTCGGAACTTATATTAAGAATTTGGGTTAGAAATTTCGATATGTTAGGCAAGATGATTAAAGTGAATTTCGGGAATTTTTGGGGATTTTTACTAAGTGAATTTGTGTGGAAATTAAATTTTTTTAAAAGATTGACCTAAATGATTTAATTATTTCATTAATGGGAAGGGTTTATTTGTTAAATGTTAATTGGGTTTAGACCTAAGAAAATTTGCAGCAAATATTAGTAAAATAATTTGAAAGTTTATTTAACCAACTAGATGATTACACGTAGGCAAGTTTGTTATGAAAAGTTAACTTTATTTGGTAGAAGCATAATTTTACTCATAAAAGTAGGTTCCGCCTCCTTTGGAAGGAGCTTTCAACCTAGAGCTTCTACCTCCAACCTAGTCAAAACCATCTAGATCGAAACCTGTAAACCAATACACATGGTATCATTTAGCTGGTACATAGTGCGTTGGAGAAAGGTGGAAGGAAACGTGTCGAAACGTAGCCTCTAAAGGGGTCGACTCCTTTCTTTTGTTTTGTTTTTTTTGTTTTAAAAGAAAAGTGCTTGCATCTTTACAAAAGGGTTTTGAAGTAGTTGAAACCAATGGTTTCAAGGGGGTATTTCTAAAGAAGCTTTCAAAGGAGAGTTTCCGCCTTTGTTTTCAAATAGTAGCTTCCGAAGAAGTTACTTAGTTTTTATTTGAAGCTATCAAAAGCAGTAGTTTCAACCAAGTCGAAACTCTTTTGTGTTCAATGCCTTTGATGGTATCGAAGACATCAATATTGTCGAAAGGTACAGTTTGTTTTTGTAAGTATAAGTCACTTCCTGCAACTTTCGAAAGGGGTTAGGAGTCTCAAGGGCAATGGTTGTCTTGAAGCTAACCTTCAATTTTTTTACCTAGACATTTTAATGCATTCAAAAGGATGGTTTCGATGCTATCAAGCTCCCCCGATACTTTTTGAAATAAAGAATGGTTTCGAAAGAGATGCTTTCGCCTATGTTCACTTTAACCAAAAAAATGTAATTTTAAATATAAACCCAATGGCTTCGAAAGGTATTGATTTCGAACGGTAACTTTTAATGGTTTCGAAAGGGGTATTTTTGAATGGTTTTGAAGCTACGCTTCTATACTTATATGATAATACTTTAACAAGGTTGAAAGGTTTCAAAGCTATGCTTCTATACTTATATGATAATAATTTAACAAGGTTGAAAGGTTTCGAAAGAGATGTTTTAAAGTATCTAAAAGGAAGGAGCCTGTAGAATTTAATGCTTTCAAAGGAGATTATCCAATGAAATTGAAAGCAACATTTTTGAGGTATCGAAAGGCTTTTGAATTGACTTTAAGTATGTGAATTTGAAGAAGAATTGCCTTATTAAAAAATATAAGTTAAAGGGATTAACTATGTTTTATATAAAAAGTTTTTCAAGGACCTTAAACCCACTGGAGTGATGTTGTTATGCTTTCTTCTTCAAATATGAATATATTCACATGATAAAGGACCCATAACTATATTTTGGGGATAAAGGGGAAGAAGAACCAGCTAGGTTAACCTAGTAGTGAATAGAAATTGATTAAACTCCTAAATGAGGAGAATTGCATCCGGGGGGTCAGGTAAACCAAAATATAGGGTGCCTAAACTTTGAAGTAGTCCAGGAGATCGATTCATAGTAGACCCATGAAAACTATAATTAAGAAGTTATTAGGGGTAGCCAACAGGTTCACAGTAAACCTATGAAAAATATGTATTAAGCATGGTTGCCAAAGGCCAATTGGTTTGTGGTAAACCCATGAAAACTATATCGGGATCAAGTATTGACGTAAGTCAAAAGGTTCCTAGTCAACCCACGAAAACTAGGATAAGAAAGTAGTTATTGGAAGCATCAGTAGGTTTCTAGTCAACACATGAAAACTAGGATAAGAAGGGAGTTACAGGAATTATCTGTAGGTTCCTAGTCAACCCATGAAAACTAGGATAAGAGTGGAGTTATTGGAATGACCAATAGGTTCAAAGGAACCCATGAATTTATTATGTTAATTGGCAAGGGCCTATATATTCTTAGTGATGCCATGAAAACTATGAAATGTGACGAGTATCTATTAATTATGATGATAAGTTATTATTAAATCTATGAAAACTAATTTGTTAATCATGACCCAGGATACTACAAATATGACAGGGGTTAATTAAACTGGGGATGGAAAATCGAAATTTTTTACATATACATATCATTATAATATTTTTGAAATGCTATGTCTTTAACCATTGTGGATGCAGAAGCACAATATATAGTTTTGAAAAGGTTTTAGGATACAGTGAGGGAAAACCTGTTCCGCTAAGCGGCGTGGTCTCACTAGATATCTAAATGGATTGAGATGCTAGATTATAATTCATACCAGGCTTTACATATGACTTGAATTTTTTGTTTTTCCATTAAACTCTTTGGTTCTCAATAGATTTTGAGTAGTTTGCGGTTTAGGGTTTCCAGGTTCTCTAATTAGACGAATAAAGCTTGCGTAGGCATGTTGAAGGCAATTAGTTATTTAGAGTTATCTTATTCTGTTGTGTATTTTGGATGTAAAGGCAGACTTATTAGACTTCTTATATACTATGATCAACCAATGGGGCATCTTTATATGTCGCTATTAGCGTATGTGTAATAATTATGTTTTTCTGAACGTGTTTAACGTTTTTGGGATTATGTAATGAACATGAAATGCTTTGAATGGAATGTAGAAATGTGCTTTTAATTTGTAAATTTTTTTCCATATTCTTGTGATCTGTGTATCAATGTATCTAACACCGCCGTACTTGGTTATCGAGGATTAACAACTATGTATGTCTACAGCATCCATAGCCATTAGTTTTGTCCTCCAAGTAGGGGGATGTAAAAATTTGGTATTAGAGCATAGATTTATGAAACTTTAAAAAGAAAAGTTAAACCAAAAGCTTTTCTGAAACAAAATCCAATAAATCAGAAACATTATCGGGGACTGGGTTAACGCTATAGTAACGTACTTGTATTTTATATATTGGCATTTATCTAAGTAAGTGTTCTCCTCTCTCTTAGACCGTTCTTCTGTATCTTACTAACGCTCGTATGCAGATTTACGAGAAAGAGGATATAGAAGCAGGAAACAGAAAAGGAAATATAGGTAGAGGGAGCACCATAGCCAACAGAGATGCTCGACCTAATACTAGAGGAACCAAGGACAACAGGCTAATGCTAATCCAAATGCTGAAGCTAATGTAGGTGTTGGAAATCCACTAGTAGATGCGGCGATTGTGTATCAGTTGTTGGCCAATATGTTGCAAGCGGAGTTGCTGGTAATGTGGGAGGAGCTAATTTTGTAGCTCTAGTTGGATAAAATTATGCTATGCTGAGCAGAGACTATACGAGTTTAGGTTGAAAACCATTTGTTGGGATCGAGGATGCTGTTGAGGTTGATAATTGGCTATTAAGCTATGAGCGAATCTTTACTGATGTTGGCTTGGATGTTGAGGTTCAAAAAATATTCTGTAGCAACAACCCCTTTGAAAGCATAAATAAGCCTTTCGAACCGGTCAAAACCTTTCGCAACTAACAGGGATTACGCATCAATCTGCAAGTATGTCTTTGAAGCTACCTTCCGTGTCAAAACCAAGAGTATTTCAATACCTTCGAAACCGAAAGGATGTACTAGCTGGTTAAGCCGAAAGCTCAGGCTCCTTCTCACTTGCAACAATTAAGCAAGACAAGGGTAAAAGGTGCATCTACCCCCTTTCGATGAAGATAGAGGCATTCGAATACAATGCAGAGGAATGCGCAAGTGTTAAAGGTGACGAATGGTCTACAAAGCCACCTTTCGACTAGGTCGAAAGCACTGAGTCGAAAGGTGACAACCAACACCTAGACTCCAGGGGTCAAGTTTTGGGGATCCGAATTCTTGGAATCTATTCTTAAACTTTCTTAAATTTGTAAACCCTAATTTGGAAATCAGATTGGGGAATCGATCAGTTTGTACATCATTATTGTAAGGAAGGCAACATTTTGATGCATTTGGTTATGCAATTGTTTTGATACTTTTATTGGAATCGACTGTGTTCTGCTTGCGTTGACTTAATCCAATGAATACATTTCGAGTGAGTCGAAAACCTTTACTTTGACAATATACTTAGGTTCTTAGCTCCAAACCACAATTCACCAAGAGCTCACCTTTTAGTGATTTGAAACCTCAAACTCGGCCAAAATCCCCATACTTAAGGGTCTAAACCAAAGTCATTAAAGAGGCAAGCTTCCATCGAAGTTGAAACCTATCATTTATTCAATATCCTATAACATTAGAACCACTCATGAGATTGCCACCATTGTTTCAATAGGGGGTTTCAAATCGACTAAAAAGAGAACTAGCCTAGTTTGAAAGACTTAAAAAGAAAGGGATATATGTGTTTCGATAGGGTCGAAAGGTTGGATAAGGAGGCGTTTTCACAACAAAGACCTATTCGAAAGGAGGACCAAAGGAAGCAATAAGATCCTAACTTTCTCCACTTAATCAAAAGAGGTTTAAAAAAAACATACCTACACTTTTAACTCTACTTTCGAGTGTTGACAAGTTTTCTTGTTAACATTTTGGCGCTAAAAGGAGAGCTCGAACCTCCGATCCTGTTGAACTTCCAACCTCACTTTCCTCGAGCCCATTTCTATTCCAAACCTCAAGCCTAGCTACTTTGGACCTTTCATCATCATGTTCAAGCAAATCAAAAGATCCAAACAAGGGTCCTTAGAGACACACTTAATTGGGTCTCCCCTAGAGTAACTAATGATTGCAAACTACATGAGGAGCAAATGCTAAGATTGGAAGCTCTAAGGATTATGAAGAAGAAAAGAGCAGAATCATATGACCTAGAGAAATGGAGTTTAAACCCTCCCCACATCGGTCCCATGCCTATCTTTGCCTTAAGGAAAACAAAGAATACGAGTGATAATTTGCTCAACCAAATGAGGAAAACAATTTAACTCTACACCAAAGGCACAATCTTTATAAAAGGAATGATGGCCGATTACAATGCCTTCACACATAAATGGCATCAAGCAACAAGTGAGATATCGCCAATACACGAACTTCAAATGGTTTTGAAAAGAAAGCTGGTCATTTATGATGAAGCTTCAAAACCAAGTAAAAAAATCTAAAAACCATCCTCAATAGACAAGCTTCAAATTTAGACTTCCAAAGAAATGCAGTTTGACAAATCAATCGATAATGTTTACTTGCTAATCAAGGATGAACTCAATTATTGGTCATCCCAGAAGAAAAAAAACCTACATATGAAAGGAACTTAGGAGGATCCTACAGCCACTACCAAATGATGATTGGTCATGAAACAAATCAATGCAGAGCACTCTAAAGAATGATAATCAACTTTTTAAAACAAGGCAAGATTAGTGGGTTTGGAAAAAGATCCTAGATGAAGTCGATAAAGAACTATTTACCAAAGAAATATCTAAATGGTTGGAAGTGAAATTCTCCTTGCACTTGGACATTACCTTAAACGATTAAAGCCTTTGTCCGTGCCAAGTTGTCCTGGTCAAAGCGCCTCTTGGAGGGAGGTTAGAGTTAGCCTTTATCCACGCCACCCTATGGCCAGGATAAAGCATCGACAAACCCTTGGCCATGTCATGCTATGGTCAGGTCAAGGTGCCTCCTGGAGGGAGGTTGGAGTAAGCCTTTATCCGTACCACACTATGGCCAAGTTAAAGAATCTACAAGCCCTTGGTCGTGCCATGCTATAGCCACGTGAAGGCGCCTTCTAGAGGGAGGTTGAGTTATTCCTTGGGTTCTTGTTGTGGATAAGTTAACCAAGCGCACAAGACAATAATAGACTAAGACGTCCAAGCCCAAGAAGCGGCAAATTAAGCAACGGACTAAGATGACCAAGCCCAAGAAGCAGTATATCAAATAATGGACTAAGATATCTAAGCCTGGGAAGTGGAAAATCAAGTTACACGTACACAAAGAGCGGTGCAAGATAGAAGGCTTAAATGAGAATCTGCAACCTCGGATTTATTCCCCAGAAGAGAATTTCTTAACTTCATTTACTAATACCTGAATCTGGGTTTCAAGTCATTCGTTATTCGAAACTTCACTCACTAATGCATGTATCTGGTCTAAGATCTCTATTAAGAAGATTATTATGGCTACTAGTTGTCATCCACAAATACCCTAATTTGGATTTCGAGACAATTACTAATAATTCATGGACTTCATACCTTAATGCCTGTATCTGAGCACTAGATTACTGTTATCAAAATTATTATGGATTTTTTGGTTATCATTCCTAAATACCTGAATCTGGGTTTTGAATCATTTAACTTCCGAAATTTCACTCGTTAATGCCCAAAGCTAGGTTATAAAGCAATTAATGTTTAAGATCTATTTTACTAATGACCAAATTAGGGTCATAGGAAATCCACTACAAAATTTCAGACAATGATTTCTGGACTTCGATTACATGATTAATACAGGTTTTCTATTAACTATGTAACATCCCCTAACTTGGAGGCCCAAAACTAACGACTACAGATGCTGCAGTCATCTAATATTATTAATCGTCGATGATCAAATACGACGGTATTAGATTCATTGATACACAGAAACACATGAATACGGAAATAAATTAAACTTCAAACACAATCACATTTCATTTCAAAATATTTCCAATTCATTATGTTATCCCAAATTCGCAATCACATTTAGAGAAAATATATTTATTACAAAATATGCCAAAAGCGACATATGAAGATGCCTCCTTGGATGATTAGAGCATATACAGGCAATATAACAACTTTGCCATTACAAACAACACAGCGGAATCAAAAGAAAAGAGAACTCTAAATTGTTATCATGCCTCCTGCACGTCTCCGAAAGCTTATTCGTCTTAAGAGGTACCTTAAACCTAAACTCTCAAACTACTCAAAATCAATTAAGTACCCGAGAGTTTAAGGGAAAAACTTAAACTTCAAGTTAGACATAAAGCATGGTATGAATAATAATCTACTATCTCAAATCACTTAGATGGCTAGTGAGACCATGCCTCTTAGTGGAACGGGTTTTCCCCTCACTAGGTTCTCAAAACCTTTATAAAACCATATACTGTGCTACTGCATCCACAATGGTTAGAACAATTCAAAGCAGTATGATATGATGATATGCAAAAACAAATGAATCAACTTTGGATTACCCATCCCCATTCATTTTAGACTATCTATCTCAATTAAAGTTTCTAGGATTACTATTAACCTATTAGTTTTCATGGGCTAACCAATAACCAGGTGAACATTTAAGGACTCCATGTCCAATTACATAGTTTTCATGGGGTCACTAAGAACCTATTGGTAACTCCAATATCTTAATCTTATCCTTGTTTTTATGGGTTGAATAGGAACTATTGGTGACTCCAATATCCTTTTTTCTTACCCTAGTTTTCTGGGCTGACTAGGACCCTATTGGCTTCTGTTAATATTTCATCTGGATATAGTTTTCACGGGCTAACTACAAACCTACTGGCCCTTACTAGTATCCAATCTTAGTTTTCATGGGCTAACTATTAATCTGAGATCTTCCTTTATACATAGTTTTCATGAGCTAACTATGAACCTCTCTTTCTAACGTCTTTCTTTATACATAGTTTTCATAGGGTAACTATGATCCTATCTTTCTAACATCTTCCTTTATACATAGTTTTCCTAGGTTAACTTTGAACCTATTGGCCTCTGCCAATATCTTTTCCTTTACATGGTTTTCATAGGGTTACTGAGAACCTATTGGCCTATGCCAATACCTTTCTTTTATATGTTAGCATCCAATATTATGGTCTTCCTGACCTTCTGATGCAATTCTACTCATTAGGAATTTAATCGATTAAAATTCACTACTGGGTTAACCTAACTGGTTTTTCTACCCTTTATCCCTTAAATGTAGTTATAGGTCCATTATAAAGGAATATATTCATATTTGAAGAAGCAACATAACAATATAGCAATACCACTTCTGTGGGTTTAGTATAAAACATGGTTAATCCCTTTAACCTATTACTTAATCAAAGATAGCTTCTTCTTAAAACCATTATAAAAAATTCCTTTAATTTAGCTATGGTTTTTTCGTTTAAAAGATAAAGTTAGGGTTATAAAACCTTTCGATACCTTCGAAACCTAGCTTTCGACTTCATAGGATAACCTCTTTTGAAAGCCTTAAAAATCTATCTTTAAAACATTAGGCTCCGGCCTTTTTATAGTTTAAAATCTACCTTTCGAAACCTTTCGATTATAGTAAGTACTAATATTTAACCTTTAGAAGCTTAACTTCGAAACCAGTTGAAAGTACCCCTTTCGACACCAATGGAAGTACCCTTCCGAATTCGTTGAAGGCCCCTTTTTCGAGAGCATTAGGTTTATACTTAAAACATTGTTTGGGTCAAAGTGAATATAGGTGAAAGCATCTCTTTCGAAATCATCCTTTAACATATAAAAATATTAGAGAAAACCTTGATAGTGTCAGCACCATCTCTTTCGAGAGCATTTAACATCCGGGTAAAACATTAGAAGGTTGGTGTCGAAACTACTTTCGAAATATTGCCTTCAAAACCACTAACTCCTTTCGAAAGTTATAGGAAGTGGCTTGAACTTATAAAATAAAATACCCTTTCAACAGCATTGATATCTTCAACGTCATCGAAAATTTAAAGAATGGCAGCAGGGTATCGACTAGGTCAGAACCCCTTGTTTTAAAACATTCTTTCCTAAGTAAGGAACCTAGTCAAAAGCAATCTTAAGTTAATGGAAACCCTTTCGAAACCTTTTTAAATCCTCTTTCGAAACCAAACGCTTCGACTCTGTCGATGGCTAAATCAAAACAATGGCA
This sequence comes from Allium cepa, assembly GCA_030765085.1. Lineage (NCBI taxonomy): Eukaryota > Viridiplantae > Streptophyta > Magnoliopsida > Asparagales > Amaryllidaceae > Allium > Allium cepa. The sequence continues at coordinate 373,745,198 of CM060942.1, read as the reverse complement.
AGGGCTTTTTTTAAAAAACAAACCAAGGTTTCGACTCCTTCGAAAGCTACTCTTTGCACACCTTACCTTCCGCCTTCCTCCAATCCACTACGTACTATCATTGTGATACCTTGTGTATTGATTTCGGCATAGTAGGTTTCGACTAAGATAAAGGTGGAGGCATCTGTGTCGAATGGTGCTTTCCAATGTAGGCGGAACCAATTTTCTGAGTAAACCAGGCTTTATACTGCTTTAAGCAAACTTTTCACTAGCTAACCTGCCATGTGTCAAGTCCAGATTGGTTGCCTTAACTTTTTAAAATTCTTTTCCTAAAATAACTGCTGCTAATCTAGATCTAAACCATAGTTAAGTTAATCAAATAATCCCTTCCAATTTTTGCAATGAAGTCCCTCTTCTAAAATAATTTGTTTTGCATTGCAAATCACTTTGAAAAAATCCCCTAAAATTCTAGAAATTCACTTTAATCACGTTATCTGACATATCAAAATTCCAAACCAAATTGTTAGCATATTTTCGAAAATAAATTTATAAACCCAAATAACCATATTTTCCTTTGAAAATTCATAATAATCTTTCCATAGCTTGAAAAATTATCAAAATTGAAACCCAACTCCAAAATCATATTTCTCATAACATAAAAATTTTCCCATGGCATTTAATCATCATTAAATCTCGATTTTTAACCTAAAACCATTTAAATCCTTTTAAACAACTTGTTTAAATTAAACAATTCAAATCTCAAGCATAGCATCATCCAATATATCATAAAAACGAATTTACCCTTAAATCTAAGAATATATGATTCAAAATAAAATAGAGTTGGAATTACTATTCACCTTGATCTAGATAAGGAGATTGGATTGAGATTGATTTCCCCTAAGCTTGATTCTCTAGCTCTTACTTTGAGTTTTTCTTATTAATGGCTGGCCTCTCTCTTGCATTTTAGTTTTCAAAATGACGTGAATGGGAAGAAAAAGGTAGGAACAAAAATTTGCAAAGGTGAAAGCTATAGACGGTAATTCCTAATATGCGCTTATGTGACTTAATTAACCAAAAACCCATTCTTAAGCGCATTAATTTTATATTAGGCTCGGCCTTAATTAATTAATTAATTAATTCAAGTCTCAGTCCCTTTATCACTTAACATTTGCATTATTCTATTTAATTTATCTTATTAAATCTTCTGAACAATATTATCAAAAATTAGGGGTGTTACAAGCTATCTCCAAAAGATAAATTTCTAAACTTCTATTATTAGTGTTTGGTATGCTGTCAATTTGAAGTCGGATTCCTGCCTTTCTCTCTCATCATTATCAAACATGGGTTTCATGGCACTCAACCAAATTCAATTATAGAATTGCTTTTCACTTACTATCATATGTTAACATAATTATCTGTTAATCTCCGTAAGTAATATGAAAAAACTTCTCTATAGACCCAAGTTAACAATACGGAATATTGTTTACTTCGTGTTTTCTAGGGAAAAAAGATTAGTAAAAAAGGATTGGAAGATCCAGCAAATACAAAAATCGTAGTGCAAGTTATTAGAAAGCTTATTCAGAAAAACATTATAAGAAAGGATTGCAACCGGGTGATATTTACAAAATTTTCATGTTTTACATAATTTATGAAATTATTTAAAAGTATATGGTACAAATACATACATTTCACAAATCTTGAGCATCTTTGTCTTGATTTTTGGCAGTTAAGGGATCAACAATGTAATGAATTGCAATATGAAGAACTTCCTTAAGCTTCTCCTCTTTTTCCTTATCTTATTGGCATTATTAATAGATTCAATGTTCGTCTCTAAAGCACAATTAAAAGTTTTGTTTGCACCTTTCAGAATTTTATTTTCCTTTTCTAAATCAGTAATACGCTTCTAAAGAAGATACTTTTCATGTCCAAGTTTTTGAATCTTAGCGGCATACTCATTTATGCACTGCGAGTGCCTTATTTTCTATTGTTCATTGAAATACTTCATCATCTCAAATTTTACTTTCTTGCACCGTTCTCTTACTACTTTTTCGTCTAAACTAGGAGGAGGATTGTCATAGTAGGGAACTTTTGGATGGCAAGGGAAGTGGACCTTGTTAGTTTTGTAACAAATGGCATAATGGAAGAAGGTGGTGAATAGATGTTTGAAATATTATTTCCCATAATGAATTCAAACGATTCACACTAAGCTTGACTATCTTTTAACTTAATCTCAAAATCACTAATTTGTTGGAGAAGTTCGGACATCTTATGGTGAAAATCAATCGAACGGCTTGATTTAATTTGACGCTTTAATATTAAAATTGTTTTATTTTTGCTCTTAGTGTCCACCTCAAAATTGGCAATCTGGTCATTGAGGTTTCTAACGATTGTCTTTTGAATACCATTCAAGAGCTACGATATTGTTTTGAAAGCGAGAAGATAAGGGATGCATAAGTATCAAAGGTGATGAAAGGTCTACAAAGCCACCTTTCAACAAGGTTTAAAGCACTGAGTCGAAAGGTGCCAACTTGCACCTATAAATAAGATCCTAGTGGTCTAGTTTTGGGGATCTTAATTCAAATTTGTAAATTTGTAAACCCTAATTTGGAAATTAGATTTGGGAATTGATCAGTTTGTACATCATTAGTGAAGGAAGACGAGAGTTTAGTGCTTTTGGTTATGCATTTGTTTTGATACTTTTATTGGATTCGATTGTGCCCTTCTTGTATAGACTTAATCGAAAGAATACTTTCCGAATAGGTCGAAACCCCTCACTTTGCCAATATACTTAGGTTCTTAGCTCCAAACCATAATTTATCAAAAGCTCGCCTTTTTAATAAGTTGGAACCTTAAACTTGGCCAAAATCCCCAGACTTAAAAGTCTAAACCAAAGTCATTAAAGAGGCAAGCTTCTGATGAAGTTGAAACCTATCGTTTGGTCGATATCCTATAACATTAGAGCCACCCATTAGATTACCACCATTGTTCCAATAGGGGGTTTCGTATCAATTAAAAAACCAACTCCGTTGGTTTGAAAGACTTAAAAAGAAAGGGATATAAGTGTTTTGACTAGGTCAAAAGGTTGGATAAGAAGGGGTTTTCATAATAAAGACCTATCTGAAAGGAGAATCATTGGAAGCAAAAGATTCCTAGCTTTCTCCACTAAATCAAAAGAGGTTCTTCTTGTTTACACTATGCATTTTAGGATGCTCATATATGCAAAATGGACAATTAAATGTCTAAACAAAAGGTAGTTAATTAACTAGAATTTACCCAAGTCCTCAATAAAGTGTTAAAATTCATTAATAGCTATTACATTTGAAACAAGTCAGTAATCCATTAAGTAGCTTATGTCGAATTGACAAAATACTTGAGCAGTTTATAAGTAATTGAGGGTATGTAAAAAACTGTTAAATCCATGATGAAATGTTAAGTTCACAGCTAGTCAAAAAAGGTCTAATTTCAATATCATGTTAACAACACCTCAAATGGAATGTCGAATCAATAATTTGATTTGATATCGAATTCATGGGATGTCGCACTAATAGCCTCTTATCAAAACTATGATGAGATATCAAAACAATGACCTAATATCGAATTGGGAAATGGTCAGAATTAATAAATTATGTCGAACGGTTTAGAAATACTTTAGTCAATTGTTAAACTCATATAGATATCGAATATATAAGTAATTTATAAGTCTACAACATGACAAATGCAGGGAAAACTAGTGGTGTCGCATAAGATTTGAATACGAATACTGAATTATCAACACTTTAAATATTTGTCGGAAAGGGATAACAACTCACTAATGAGTTATCAAATCTATACGACAACCTTTTAAAATACATATCGAATTCCTAAACAGTAAACGCACTCTTAATTGACTATCGACATTATAACCAACTCATTTTATGACAGGTTCCAAGCTTTGACCTAGTTGTTGAAATAATGATGTTGAACATCAGCTCAAATATTAGATTATGTAGGGCAATAGATTCAAAATCAAACAAATTAGTGCATTATGGAGCGGTTTTTGGATTCCTCATAAACAAACCATTGTTAACTAAACCAAAAGGTCCCAAGTTATTAAATTGATACCGATAATCTTTAATTAATCAATTAAGCCCCCAAACTATGTAATAATTTGATGGTCAAATTCACCCATACGTATAACAAATCTACGATTGAACTTATATTTCAAAGATCAACAACAAAAACCTAGCTATTAAACCCTAATATTTATTCGAAATCGAAATGCCCAAATAAAACCCTAGCTATGATTCAAATTCAAAATTTATTAATCTAATTTGTTGATTCAATTAACTGAAACCTTGTTAGCACCAGAATTGGTAGCGAACACCCAAGAATAGATTTGTGTAGAGAGATTAATAAAGATAGTAAATTAAAATATAGGAATATCATAGTAAAATGTAATAAGAATAATAAAAACGAGAACACAAGAATTATAGTGGTTCGGCGTAACTGCCTATGTCCACTGTTAATGTAATTTTTATTGCCTTTTTAGAATACTTGAATATAGATACAATCCGTAAACAAATAGCTTGAATACAAGTTGAGCCAAAAGAAAGCTAGTGTAGAAAATGGCAGAGTCTCCCTAGAGTTCTTGAAAAAAGGTCCCTTCAACTATACCCCTACCACTACATTTAAAGACGAAGATAGGCGGACTCCCTTTGCAGGCCCAGGAACAAGGTACTTCGGCACGAAGTAGGCGACTTCTACACACCGAGCCAGGCATACCTTACGATGGTCGCTGAGCCACCTCAGTCGATCCAGTGGTTGCCTCACCATTGGCTCGAAGTAGATCGTCAAAGGACTCGAAGCTAATGGCAATATGACTCGAAGCAAAGAAGTGTTATGCACGTCACTCTGTTTAGAACGAAACGATCACCAGCCATCATAAAGGTTCACCGTCCCAGGTCAGCCGCCCTACTCATGCCGAACCATCAAGTTCGAACCACGAGCACTGAAACTCAATTGACCGAAATGTCTTGATTCTGCTCCTTTGATTGAGCGACGCATGCCATGTTACCTCAACTCTTTTGATCGATCAATGCATGTCGAACTACCTTGACCGAGCAGCAACTACGAACCACCTAGACCGACCTTGCATTCCGACCTACCACGTCTCTACTGACCGACCGATGCACGCTGAACTACCTTGATCGAACGATGTGTGCCGAGTTACCTAGGTCGAGCGATGTCTGCAAACTACCGAAGCCGAGCCATGTATGACCAATGACCTTGACTGAGCCATGTATTCAGATCCACCTTATCCTTTATACCATGATCGAACGACATAGTCTTCCCTCCTTTGACCGAGCGATACTCACTGACCATACGTACCGAGCCACATATAAATGCCAAAACATGTCGATTGCATCAAACCCTTATACTCCAGTCTCTTCTTGGTTAGAATCTTGTCTAGTGTTAATGGTAATTTCTATAACTATCGTTTTGTAGCCAAGCCAAAGTGTCAGGTAACATTTTTCCCCCAAAGTATGTTATGTGAAACAACATGACACGCTTTGAATCAGTAACCAGTTCCTTCTTTCAAAAGCCGAACGTATACGATCTCAGAAGGCCAAAACATGGAAGACTTTCTTGGCACCTTGTACATTTTTTATTTTATTTTATTTCTTTTTTATTTGTTTAGAAAGGGTTTGGCATATGAGGGCCGACCCACTTGATCGATTGCCTGGGCTGGTTCAACATGATGACCTGCCGATCTCGTGAAACATAACGACCGGGTCTTTTGGAGAAAACTGATTCACCTTCCCTTCTCCATATAAAAGCCCCGACCTTTACTTTCTTCATCCCACCTTGACTTTGTTATTCTTCTCCTTCGATCCTACTCAAAACCCAAGCTCTATTCTTCTGCCGGTCTGTCATACTCCTTCGTTCGGTCATCTTCCTCAACAGGTACCCCCGCCACTCTCGACTCCAAGCCCTAGAAATTACTTACCTCAGTTTCAAACTACTGCATAAGTGAGGATCTACACTTCGCTTTGAGCTATTAGGGCTTGCTTTCCTGGACTTGAACTAAGTTCGAGTCGTATATGCATACGATTCTTCGTGACAAGCAGGAGAGGAGAGAAATAAAAGGAGTGAAAGGATAGGCAAAGGTAGTTGAGAGGGAGTTTGACATAGGTGTTATTAGAAAGGGAGGTGGGTAGGTTTGGTTTCGGCGCACGGGCTACAGTCTCGCGCTTAGCACGCCGATCAACGGAGAGGAATCGTTAGGTTCATAGGGTAAGGTTGGATTTTCAGGCATTCCATGGAAGTCTAGGTTGGTAGGAAACGTGAGTGGTCGGTTGGTAACTTTTTTTATAGGTGTATCGCTAGAGAGAGGCTCATTACCTTAAGAGGGAATGTCGTTCGTTCCTAAGAGAAAGGGAGAGAGTGGGTCAGTCAATACGCATTTAGTAGTGTGATCTCTCGGCATTAAGTGAGTCGCTATGAATTGGCACTAGTCTAGGGTAGTGGGTCAGCCAAAGTCCAAGAGAGGCCGTTCATTTGTTAGGGATGGAGGCTCAGTATGGTTCAAGGAAATTGGTTCTGTAGTTAGAAAGAGAGAAAGAGGATTGGATGGTTCGGTCATTCCATAGGGTAGTGGGTTGGCATTAATAACCAAGACCATTCTAATTCAAACATAACATTCATTTGTACAATTCACCTCCATAACCAAGCATTGAATAAAGGACAATGACCAGTAACAAAGCATATTGGCTTAAGGACTTAATGTAAACTAACTACCACCAACTTGAATAATATTCAACGCAAACTGAACCCATCAAATGTAGATAAATAGCCTTCATACTTTATGATGTAAACGTTTGATTTCAAGACCTCTATTGCCGATCATGTGATAAAATGCTGGAGACGGTCAGCGATGACAGTTTCCAAGTATACTTGCGTTTCAAACTTTAGTTTTTCCTCCACTCACGATTGAGTCGTAACACTAGTTCACACATAACACGGGTGGATATATTATCATCGTTATATCTTACATCCATTGTCTTTAAAGAATAGTTTAAATAGGATTATATCCACATCCATCGTTCTTTAAAGATGTCCAGAAAATCGAGCTCTGCTACAATTTCCAATAAGCATGAGCCAGGTTCTCGGCAGGAGGTAGCAGGAACTTTGAGTCCACCAATAAACTTCACATAGGGTATCCCGGATCCAATTACTATAGTTATTGGCCTGGCCCCTGATTCTATAGATGGAGCAGTTATCCTGGATAATCCGACTGATTCACATGTTTAAAAAATTGGTGAAGTCACTCTTCGTTGGTTATGTTCGATTCATGGAATTCCCTTTGACAATGTTTTAGTTTCATCAGGACAAGATCGTCCTCACCTGCCTCCAGCCGGGTATATAGCGTGCAACATATTCATATGCTGGGTTGGAAATGTGCCACTTTTCAATTCATTTATCCATGAGTTGTTGCGGTACATCGAGATCGCTATGGTATAGCTTCACCCCAACAGTCATGCATTTATTTATGGCACTTGTATTCTTTTTATGAGCATCTTATTCAGGCTCCCCACTCTCAAGGAAATCCGCTACATTTACCGCTTCAAAAGATGGTCTGACAGTTCATCCTTCATTTATATTTCTTGAGCGACACTCCAAGTGTCAGATCCTGACAAGGGCATGGAGTAAATTTTCCCAGTATAAGCAAGAATGGTTTTACGTATGCTGCCCCTAGCTTTGCGAGAAGATGGCTGGAAGGGTGTAAGTTTCATTTTCGGACTATTATTTGTCTAAGGCACGAACTGCATTCTTTCTAAACTTCTTTTGACTTCTACAGGTACTAGCTCACACCCCCAAGGCATTGGGTATTCTAAGGCCGTTGAGGTCATTCGAGCTATTCCTGTAGAAGACTGGGAGATCAAATATTAATTTCCAATGAATTGTTTTTAAAGTTTGGATTGTTGGTGAAAGGTCGTCGAACTAGTCTCCCAACTGGCACCACTACATCTTGATCCAGGGTGGAGAAAGGCAAAGAGTGGGGCAGGCCTTCTGTGCCCCTAAGTGGTGGGTCCCTCGACACATCCGAGGAAGGATAAATTAAAGAGGCCGGAGTGCCAGGAGCATTTGATGAGAATTCAAGTCCTGATTCAGCATCGGTGACTGATGTACCCGCATCAATGAACCGCCTCCTCCTTCAAAGGGGATAAATGAATTAGCCTACAAACTGAGAAAGAAAACAATGGGCGGAACCTCAAAGTTACAATTACTTCGGTTGAGAAAGAGTCGTCTCCCCAACATCTTGAGGGTTCATTAAAAGTTCTATCAGACCTGACCATCCCTGATGACTTACTGAATTATGGTTTCAATGACCCAGGGGATATAGTACCTAATTCGCCGCAAGAGGCAATGGTGGCAATCAGGCTTGTCAACATGGAGAGAAAACCCCAATAAGTAAAGCAAAAGAAATTGGTCCATCGAGGGGAAACACTAGGACACACACGAACACTCACACTTCACCCTACACTAAAATTTTAGCCATCATACTATTCTCGCTAACTCATCCTCACTTGGTTTCTTTGTAGGTGATATGGGGCGCACTCATGGATTTGACCGCCTTCGTGGGTCCTCTATCTTCCACCACTCCAGTCGGATTCGGGATCAGGTAGACATCGAGACAGAGATGACAGCGGCGATAGAGACTACCATCTAAGAGATTCATCGTCTTCCCAAAGAAAAAATTATGGCCATTCTTCATATCCCAACGATCCTCCCCCTCATTCAGAGCACAGTAGGGAGAAATTTTCTCAGAGGGGATCTCAATCTAAAGCTCCCCGTGACCAACATTCTGGCTCGTCTAGCATTAAGAAATCTCATAAGCCCCATAAGAAGTTGGTGACTTTGATTAAGCAAGCTCCCCCAGTCTCCGTGCATGATCCATCAACAGTCGAAAAGTTAGCCGAACTTAAGGCCACATTTCCAAAGACATGCTTTGACAGATTGAAATTTCTTCCTACAATTCATCCTATTCCATGGCATGTCAAGGAAAGCGCTGTTGCCTGCAATAATGATGTCTTTGTCCAACATGATGTGTTTATTCATTTGGTAGAAAAAGTTTCAGAAGTTTCTATGAAACATCAGCATGAAATCAATCGCATGAAACTCGAAGCCATCCATGATAAAGATATTATTAAAGCCCAGGACGAAGAGCTTTCCTTGTGAAAATCTCAACTTGAAGCCGCCCAACAAAACGCTAAGGATACACCCGAGGCAGCCAGTCGTCTGGAAGCTACCCACAAAAAGGAAATTGATGAGGCTGTTCAACATAGTGGTGCTCTAGCCTTAGAAAAAGACTCCATCTAGAAAGAAAAGGATGTCCTCATTCGACGAATTATAGAACTAGAGGAGCTACTGCTTAAAGAGAAAGAAGAAAAAATTGTTGCATAGGAAGAATCGCAGCGATATTGTGAGGAAATCATCGCAACAAGACTCTTAAAGACGAAGCTTGACGAGGAACTTTCTAAAGCTGAATCTTAAATGATGCGGCCCATGAGGAGGACAAAAGAATGGCACTGACAGAAATCGATTCTCGCCTCGAGGCAGCTACTGAAGTAGGCAGGAAAGAAATTAAATGCTTATTTGATCAACTTATTGCTGAATATAACGCTCAAGTTCTCATGCATCGAAATCTATCTTCTATAGGTGAGGGTTATGTTGAATCATTAGCTAAGCATAGGATACTTTAATAAAAATTAAACGAGTGAAGCTGGGCACCGAAGAGGTTAATGAGAATTCTCTTGTGAAGGAAGTGCTTCGAGCAAACGATCCTTCTGACTTATCTGCAGCCAAAGCCCTCTATGGAAGAGATTTCTCCTCATCGAAAGGGAAGGATGACATTGCTGGCCCATTCAGAACTAAGTCTCCAATTCCTCCTTCCGGTCATCCGGCTGGTTGCTCATCACTCAATCCTTTTGAGCAGCATGTTGGCTATGACCCAGAGAAACCCAGGCCTGATGTTCATGTTCTTTCCCTTATTCAAGAGGGTGAGACTCCTTATATAGCTAAGAGTCAACCGGAAGCCGTACGTAATTTTTCTTTCTATGGTTGAACGGACCATCACTTTTGACAAATAATAAATGTATTCTAACACTTATCCTTAACTACTCCATGTAGGTCATTCTGATCCCAAACCAACTCCAGGGAGCATTGTCACCACGAAGAAGGAAGAAAAAATAGCGGAAGAGATCCACACTTGGGATACTCCTGGTCCCGATTCCTAAGTAATCGGAGGACTCGATGAGGAAAAACCCGAGAATCCCTCGCCTAGGACGAACATGACGAGGTTGAAATCATGGGCTCTTCCGAACCTACTTCAAAACTTAGAATGGGGAACGAATTATGGCGAAGGAGAAAAAGAAGGTCGAAACTAAGACTGAACCCCAGGTGGTGGAACTTGATGATCCTCTAAATAGGCCCCAGAAGGAAATTCTCCTAGGTAGAACAACACCTTTGAGGTCCCTCTTCCTTCCTCGGATAACATCTCATTAGGAAGCAAGGCGTCTAAGAAGAAATGCCCGGGTGAGGAGCCTTCGAAGAAATCGAAAAAGGAGGAAAAAAATCAAAAACGTAGCTATCCGATAATGCCTCATTCAGCTCGAATAAACCTGAATCATGTAGTTGTTTCTATTTATTTTTATAGTCGATGTGAATAATCTTTTGCTCCATACTTCAGAAAATTTGTACTGGAAATAATTTTGGATTAGTAAATAAAATTCTATTTCTTTGTCTTTCACGGCATTCATTTTTTAACTCATTGTCTAACTTCTAGTTGAAATCTGAAATCTTGTGGGTTACATAAACTCCGATCCACTTCCACATGACTTAGAAATTTTTTAAATCGTTTGTACTCTAGTCCGTACTTGGGGACTGAGAGTACTCTAGTCCGCACTCCAAAGACTTAGAGATTTTTAAGTCATTTATACTCTAGTCCAAACTCTGGGGACTCAGAGTACTCTAGTCCGTGCTCCAGGTACTTAGAGATTGTTTAGTCGTTTATACTCTAGTCCGCACTTCGGAGACTCGGAGTACTCTAGTTCGCACTTTGGGGACTCAGAGTGCTCTAGATCGCGCTCCGAGGAATTAGAGATTTTAAAATCATTTATACTCCAGTCCGCACTCCGAGGACTCAGAGTAATCTAGTCCGCGATCCCGGGACTTAGAGATTGTTAAGTCATTTATACTCAAGTCCGCACCCTGGGGACTCAGAGTACTCTAGTCCACGCTCTGGGGACTTAGAGATTGTTAAGCCGTTTATACTCTAGTCCACACTTCGGGGACTCAGAGTACTCTAGCCCGTGCTGTGGGGATTAGAGATTTTTAAGTCACTTATACTCTAATCCGCACTCCAAGGACTTAGAGTACTCTAGTTCGCCCTCCGGGGACTTAGAGATTGTTGAGTCATTTATAATCTAGTCTGCACTCCATGGACTCAGAGTACTCTAGTCCCCGCTCTAGGAACTTAGAGATTTTTAAGTAGTTTATAATCTAGTCCGCACTCCAGGGACTTAGAGTACTCTAGCCCGTGCTTCGAAGACATAGAGATTTTTAAGTCGTTTTACTCAAGTCCGGACTCAAAGTACTCTAGTCCACGCTCTGGGGACTTAGAGATTTTTTAGTCGTTTATACTTTAGTCCGCACTCTGAGGACTTGGAGTACTCTAGTCCACGCTTCAGAGACTTAAAGATTTTTAATTCAATTATACTATAGTCCGCACTCCGTGGACTCAGAGTACTCTAGTCCATGCTTCAGGGACTTAAAAAAATTTAATTCGTTTACACTCTAGTCCGCACTCCGGGGACTTAGAGCACTCTAGTCCACGCTCCGGGGACTTAGAGATTTTTAAGTAGTTTATACTCTAGTCCGCACTCCGGGGACTCAGAGTACGCTAGTCCGCGCTTCAGGTACTAAGAGATTGTTAAGTCGTTTATACTATATTACGCACTCCTAGGACTCAGAGTACTCTAGTCCGTGCTTCGGAGACTTAGAGATTGTTAAGTCGTTTATACTCTATTCCACACTCCGGGGACCCAGAGTACTCTAGTCCGTGCTCCGAGGACTTAGATATTTTTAAGTCGTTTATACTCTACTCCGCACTCCGAGGACTCGGAGTACTCTAGCCTGCGCTTTGGGGACTTAGAGATTGTTAAGTCGTTTATACTCTAGTCCGCACTCCAGGGACTCAGAGTACTCTAGTCCGCACTCCTTGGACTCAAAGATTTGTCTACGTCGTTTATACTCTAGTCCGCACTCCGGGAACTCAAAGTACTCTAGTACATTCTCTGGGGACTTAGAGATTTTTAAGTCGTATATACTATAGTCTGCACTCAGGGGATTCAGAGTACTCTAGTTCGCGCTTCGGGGACTTGGAGATTTTTATTTTATCGATTGACTTTTAATTTTGTGTGTGCATTCATATGTCGGAAGGAATAATGTAATTTAATTTTTTCCATGGAATTATAACAAACGGAACACCAATAGTTCACAGAAAAACGGCTTCAAGCCTTTATTGATCATAACAAATAGGAACAAATTTGAATTGTCTTATTACGTACCAAATACAAAGAACAACAAAGGAAACATATACTAGAAACAATTGCTACTAAACTGCGAAAGAAATAGGATAAGTGTAATAACGATGCAAATGCTTACTACTCCATGCTCAGGGGAGCGTCATGCCATCGACGGTCGCTAACTTAAAGTTCCTTCTCCAAGCTTTCATTCGATGGCATATGGACCTTCCTATGTGGGATTCATATGGGATGGGATCGAAAAAACTCGCTTCAAAATGAGATCACTCATATCAAATATTCTCGGTCAAACTTTTTCATTATAATATCGAGCAACTCGGCGCATATATGCAGCCGCCCTTAAATCATCTTCTTCACCTATTCTGTCGACAAAGTCCAGCGATTACAGTAAGAGATCCTGATTCGTCTTAGGATCATAATGAGTCACCCGATGAGAAGGAACTTCAAGTTCCACGGGTCTAACAGCTTCAATGCCATATGCCAAATGAATAAACTATGGCCAGTCACGGACTTGTGCGTGGTTCTATAAGCCCAGAGTGATGTCGGAAGCTCATCCACCCACTTGCCTCTAACTTCTCCAAATGTTTTACAATATTGATTTGATTATTTTATTTACAGCTTCAACTTGTCCATTGGCTTTAGGGTAAGCGACTACCGTAGACTTTTTCTCAAAGCAATACTTTTGGAAAAATTCTTTAAACTCCATACTTTCAAATTGAGTTCCATTATCAGTAATGATGGTTCGTGGGAAGCCAAAACGGCATACAATGTTTCCTACAACAAAATTAATGACCTTTTTGGTGGTGATCATAGCTAAGGGCTCTACTTCCGCCTACTTGGCAAAGTAATTGACTACAACAATTGTGTATGTTGCACCACCTTTAGAGATTGGCAAGGAGCCGATTATATCGATCCCCCATATCGCAAATGGCCAGTAACTAACCATTTTTGTGAGCTTTGTTGGCGAAGCTATCATGATTTTTGCATATTTTTGACGTTTATCGCATCTTCTTACATAGTCTGTGGCATCTCCATTCACGGTTGGCCAATAGTATCCATAGTGGAGGATCTTTTTGACTAGTGTCTGCCCCCAAGTATGGTTCGCTACATTCTCCTTCATGAACTTCTTTCAAGACCCATTTATCTCAGCGTGTGCGATGCATCGAAGTAAGAAAATCGAGAATCCTTTCCGATACGTTATTCCATCCTGCATTACATATCGTGTAGCTTTGTGAATGAATTGTCGTCTTTCGTTCTTTCTCTCGAGCAAAGTCCTATGTAATAGGTATTGTTTGAATGGAGCTATCCATGACTCCCTTTCAATTTCTGTTTCTAACACAATATATGCTTCCAACTCGTTTATACATGAAGCATGTAAGATTTTGATGGGAACCAAGCTCTTCTACTGTGCATCACCACTACTTGCGAATTTTGCCAATGAATCGGCTTCCCCATTTTGTTCATAAGGGATGTGTGAAATATCGTAATATTCGAGGTCTTCCAATAGTTCTTAAACCCGAGCAAGGTATGGGGCAAGTCTCTGCCCCTTTGCTTGATAGTCACGCCGCACTTAGTACACCACCAATTGTGAGTCATAAAAGATTTCAACCGATTTTACTTCAAGTTCCCTGGTAAGTTTTAAGCTAGCAATCAATGCTTCATAGTCGCCTTCATTACTCGTAGATGGAAAATTGAGCTTCAAAGCATAACAAATTGATCGATTTTCAGGAGTTACAAGAATAGCACCAGCCCCAGAACAACGGTCGTTGGATGCCTTATCGGTGTATAGTTTCCATCGAATGGTGGGAATAATATCATCACTAATTGGCTCGTGTGATATGGTGAATTCTATAATGAAGTCTACTAGCGCCTGCCCTTGGATAGCCCTCCATGGCAGGTAGGTGATATCGAATTGACTCAACTCAATGTTTCATTTTAACAATCTTTCAGAGGTTTCTGGTCGTTGGAGAACCTATCGTAGAGGTTGATCAGTATAAACACTGAACGGGTATGCTTGAAAATATGGATGAAGCTTGTGTGACGCAATCACCAAGCAGTAGGCTAGCTTCTCTATCTTAGGATAATTTATATCTGCCCCCGCTAGAAGTTTACTAACATAATACACTGGCATTTGAATTCGGTCCTCCATACAAACCAAAGCAATACTAATGGCATGTTGGGATACGGCCAAGTAAATTTATAGTTCCTCATGGTCTGCAGGTTTCAAGAGAACTAGAGGCCTCTCCAAATGTCTCACTAGAGCTCGGAATGCATCCACACAGTCCGGCATCCATTCAAAATTTCTCTTCCCTTTCTTTATCACATCAAAGAAGATTTATCAGTTGCTCTGGACATTAATCGACTTAATGCGGCGACTTTTCCATTTAGGCTTTGTACTTGCATTATAGTTCTGGGTGCTTGTATGTCTCAAATAGCCTGAATCTTCTCCAGGTTAGCTTCGATTCCCCGCGCATTGAAAATAAAACCCAAAAACTTTCCCGACGCAACACCAAAGGAACATTTAGTGGATTAATTTTCATTCCGTAGTATCTGAGTATATCAAACATTTCCGCTAAGTTTCGAATGTGGTTGTTTGACGGTCAAGACTTCACGAGCATGTCGTCCACATAGACTTCCATCATTCTACCAATTTGGTCTTTAAACATCTGATTTACAAAACGTTGATAAGTTGCTCCGGCGTTTCTCAACACAATGGGATCACTACATAATAGTATAGTCCAACGTTCGTAACAAAAGTAGTTTGTTCCTGATCTGGAATGTGCATCGGGATTTAATTGTATCCCGAATACGCATCCATGAATGACAATAACTCATGTCATGTTGTTGAGTCGACCAGCTGACCAATTCTGGATAAAGGGAAACTATCCTTAGGGCATGCTTTGTTCAGGTCTGAGTAATCAACACTCCATTTCCCATTCTCTTTTCTCACTAGTATAGGGTTAGATACCTATTCTGGGCAAAGGGCATTATGGACGAACCTATTGGCTTTGAGTCTGTCCACTTCCTCTCTGAGAGAAGCGGACCTCTCGAGGTCCATACCTCTTCTTTTTTGCTTCACCGGTATGTATTTTGGGTCTATGTTCAACATATGACTTCCTATGCCGGGGAAATCCCATACATATAGGAATGTGTCCAAGCGAAAACATCCAGATTCACTTGGAGGAAATCAGTAATATCCTCAGTCATCGAGGAGGTGAGTTGTGTCCAATCTTAAGCACCCGTGATGGGTCATCATGGCTGACTGGAATGTCAATCATTAATTCATCCAGTGCTACTTTAGACTCCTTAGGTTCTTCATTATCGTCTCTCAAATCTATGCGTCTGTAGATCGGAATCTACTGCCCGGGCCAGGGCTTGGGCATTACATTTTCAATTTTGAGCAACGTGGATGCAGACAGAGTTGTCCAAAACCTTTCCCTTCTCTCTTCGTTGGGCCTCTCTCAGCTAAGACACGTAATATGCATGACCAGTCGCTTGATTTCCATGCACTACACCACCTCCTCTATCCGTTAGAAACTTCAAAGTCAAACACCACGGGGCCAAAGCTGCCCTAAACTCCACCAAGGCCGATCGGCCAAAAAAACATTATACGGGGAATCAACATCCAAAACAATGAACGGTACGATCTATACCCTCCTACATTCACCTTCTCCTAACTCAACTGGTAATTCGACAAAACCCACTACATCAGTAGCCACATCATTAAAGCCATGAATATGGGCTTTAGATGGTTTTAGATCCTTCGTCTCCATCTTCAATTGGTCATATTCCTTTTTGATGATAATGTTACAGAACACCTACAATTAGTTAATATCCTTCTCACAAACGCTGGCCCAATCATGGCCGAGATAACCATTGGGTCAATGGTAGGTGCCTCCACCTGATCAGCATTTCTACTCCTGAACACTATATCATCCGTCATCATTCGTTGTTGTTTTACTGGGGTCCCATCTTCTATGTTTGAACAGCATTCAAAGTCCGCATGCTTTAGGGAACTAGCATAGTGCTCCATTTCTTGCCAATTCTTGTCTACCGGGGGAGGGCCACCAACTATCGTGTTTATGAGTGATCTACCTCCAGTCCGAACAGGTTCCTCAGGTCGGTGTAGAGCCTGTCCACGATTGGGATCGGATGTCCCCTGTCCGCCTTCCTACGGGTTCTTAACAAACTGCTATAACTTTTTCTGGCGAATAAGATTTTCTGTAGCATCATGAATTTTTCTACATTCCTCAGTATTGTGCTCGTAAGTCTCATGGAAGCGACAATACTTACCATTCTGTTTTTGTTCCTCAGCGGAATCTTTTGGGCATGCTTTTCGGTACTGGAAGGTATTACAAGTTGAAAAATAAATATTCTCTAGAGATGTGTTCAGAAGAGTGTATTCGTTGTAAGTTTGGATCCTTGGTTTCCAATTTCCTGCTTCCTTCTTCCTTTTGGAATTTCCTCCTCCGGATCCTTTAGACTGCTCGGGCTTGTTTTGAACATTGACCTGGACCTTTCTAGAGTTGTCACCAGACTGCTTTATCGCAATATTGCTTTACCCATCTCCTTGCCAGGCCCTGGAACAATGCCTCGCCTCGTCCACCTAGCTTCCTCCCTTCTCATGAATTGGTGTGCCTTTGAACAAAAACGTTCTAGGGTACCTGGAGGTTTTCCTGCCAGCCAATCAGCAAACTCCGAGTCCAGATCTACCCCTCGCATCACAGCCATGAGAATAGCGTGGTCATTTGGATTGCTAACTTTGGTGGCAGCAACATGAAATCTTTGAAAATATTCCTTTGAGGACTCCAAGGGAGCCTAGATTACACTGGATAAATGCATCATGTCCTTTGGGCGAGTAGTATGAATTCTGAACTACTTCAAAAATTTCGTCGCTAACTCATCAAATCTAGAGATCGATCGTGGAGGAAGTCTGGTGAACCACATGGTAGCGATCCCAGATAGGGTTATTAGGAAACATCTACATTTAGTCGCATCATTTTCCCTAGCCGAGTCCATCATCCACTCGTATCTCATTACATGTTTTCGGGGATCAGTCTTTCCCTCATGCTGGAATAGTCAGCATGCTGAACTTCGAGGGTACTCAGCTTGTAGGATAGCATCTGTGAACGGAGTATGACTCCTAGTTGTACCCTAATCATCGTTAGATAAGACCTGATTTTCTCTCATCAGCTGTCTAACTATAGCTGATAAGTCCAGGGTTTGGATGGGAGGTGCTAAGTTGGACTCCATCCTACATGACCGTTCTGGTTGGTGCCTCCTCGGTTGGTGGTCTCCCAAATACATGTCATGCGGACCTGCTCCGCTATGACCGTGGTGAGCCGGTCGGCCTACTTCCGCTCGTGCTCCCGATCCTAAGCTTCCCATTCCAACTGGAGTGTGATTTCCCAAGTGCAAGTGAGGGGCCACGGCTCCTTTGATCGAGCGGAATGGGAACATAACATGTATGACCGGTCATGTAGGATGGAGATCGGTCAAGGGAGTTCGGCATGCATCGATCGGTCACCACGGTCATAGCGGAGTCGGTCGGCCTACTTCCGCTTTAATCGAGCGACGCATGTTATGTTACCTCAACTCTTTTGACCGATCGACGCATGCCGAACTCCCTTGACCGAGCGACAACTACGAACCACCTAGACCGAGCCATGCATTCCGATCTACCAGTCTCTACTGACCAATTGTTGCATGCCGAAGTATCTTGACCAAACAACCAAGTTACCTAGATCGAGCGATGTCTGCGAACTACCTAAGCTGAGCCATGTATGACCAATTTCCTTGACCGAGCCATGTACTCTGATCCACCTTATCGAACGACATAGTCTTCCCTCATTTGACCGAGCGATACTCACTGACCCATACCTACCGAGTCGCACATAAATGCCGAAACATGTCGATTGCATCAAACCCTTGCATCTCTAGGCTCTTCTTGGTAAGAATCTTGTCTAGTGCTAATGGTAATTTCTACAACTGTCGTTGTGTAGCCAGGCCAAGGTGCCAGGTAATATACCTCATAAGTTGGGATGCCGAAGGATGAGAGGATTTTGAATAAATTTTGGGAAATTAAAAACTTTGCTTCGAGTTTGATGTTACCTGTAAAAGAGGGAAGGACATGTATTTATGGAGAAAAAGAGGAAGCACATGAGCCATTGATCCAAATTCAAATAGTCAGCCCAGATTTGAGAGGAATATCAATAGGTGGCAAGCGCAAATATCATGGAATTGTGTAACACTCCATGCTTTAATGACAAATCAAATCAACTAAATTAACATAATTGCAAAACAATGAAAAATATAAATGTCAAATATATGCATTTAAAAATTAAGAGGTTACATAGGTATATGCAACCAATGAGTGTGTGATTAATTGACGCATCGATCAATTAAAAGAGGAATTAATAAAGAGACATAGAGGCGGCAATTAGTCAGAGAATATGTCACTTTTATAACATTAATTAATTAAGGAATCTTCCAATAAAGGAAAATGTATGTGGGGAATAAATTAAATTATAACATACATATATTAGTTTATAATTGACGGAATCATTTAATTGAGAAATTAACTAAAGATATTAAGTAAGAATCAACTAATAAAAGAGGAAAACTTATATGTCAATTAATTGGGTAATGAATTGACGGTTTAAATATGTATGTAATAAATGTGTGACTGAGTGACGGACAGGAATTAATTTGGATATTGATCAAAATGGAAAAACGTGTCAATTAATTAATTGGCAATTTGTTGAACGTTTTAAAAAGGGTGTTAATTAATCAAAGAATATGCCATCTTTACAGTAGCTAATAATGTAAATTAATTAGCTAGAAGAAAACGTCGGTTATAGGATTATTTGTTTCCAAGTTAAAAAAATTGGAACGCGTACAAAAATCAAACAAAGTAATTAAGTTTATGATGAAGGTAAGTTAATAAGAATAAATTAAAAAAATATAACTTTTATATACAGTTAATAATGGAGGTATTAATTGATGTGTTCAAATAGGTAAGAAATTATATCGTATAAGAATCAATTAATATTGGACATACATATATATATATATATGATCGAATTAATTGGATAATTAATGGGAGAATCTTGTTTAGAAGGAAATGTGAAATAATATGGTTGTATAATAAAGGAATAAATGAATAACATTGGAGAATTATGCGTTATAAGCTAACATAAACAAATCAATAAATGATGGTCAGGATTGTTTCTAGGGTTAATCGGATGGTTCCTAGTTGTTCGCCGCACCTATAAATTGAACATAACTTAACCGTAGTCCAAATTATTTTCTTTGAATCAACTGTTGTGGTTTACAAGAAACTCCTCTTCTCTTCTCCCTCTTCCTTTCTCCTCTGTTAATAAAATATTTCACCAAACCAAAAATAAAATTAAGCAAGATAATACATACAAAAAAATCAGAGAATTGCACAAACAAATCCGCGAATTTACACTGGTTCAAAAGGGGGAAAAAGTGGAGAGAAGCGTAGCAAATTAAAAGGGATAGAGATAGAAGCTAAGGATGACATGTGAGTGGATTTATTTATATATCTTTTATTATCATTAAATTCTCATTTAGACAATTTTATTCAATAGTTAATCCTATTAATTAAGTTATGCTTAACTATAAGGAATTTACAGTTTATTTAAAGTATTAATATTTATTTACATTTGTTTCTACATTTTGGATTTCTACGCAAGCGTCATTCTTCTTCTATTTTCTCCTCTTTCTTCGCATAGGGATTAGAATAGATTAAACATGAATATGGATTGAATAATTAAGAATACTAAAATGAAGGAAATAAGATGTAAAATAATAAAAGTTTGAGGAATGGAATTACTGCAATAATTTCATTAAAATGAGAAAAGTTAATTAATCTAATAACTGGATTTGGGAGTAATTAAAAGGTTAACTGGTTGTTTAGAAAATAGGATACATTTCTATAATTTAATATTTAAAAGACTAATGAACATAATTGCTAGAATAAAAGAAAGAAAACGAGAATTAGTCTAAAATAGAAAAACCACTATATATTACACTATTCCAAAATGGTAAAAGAAATGTCTAGCAGTTACGGATTATAGTTTACAGTATTATATAATATTGAAATATAGAAGTGGATTTTTAAATATATTTTTCATAACCAATCAAATAAAATAGAATTACTTCCTAGAATAATAGATAATAAAGCAAAGTATGACATGAATCAAGTAAATTATTAGATAAGAACTTAAAGCTGCAAACGATAATGAACCTAGGTCTGCATTCACTGCGTAGACTATATAAGAAGATACTTATTGTGATAAGTGAATTATATAATATAAGAGAATAAAAGAATATTTTATATCATAATAAAAGAAGGAAGATTAGAATAAAATAGAAATGCTGGAATTATGTATGGACTATAAAAGAAGAGAAAATGCAAATTACATGTAGAATTATAACATAGGTTATAATTAAGTAATAAGAATGAAAAAGCTTATTTTGAGACTTTATATAAATTAATGAGCCATAATAATGGTTGAAGCCTATTTAAATAATTTATATTAAGTCAATAAGAATATAAACCAAGAATGATAAAAGAGGCTTATTTTAATTATATTAAGTTAAATAAGCAAGATAATGAATGTGGCTCATACCAACAACATTTCCTATTAAATAAATGGAAATCCCACAATACATAGAGGTGAGATAAGGGAAGGAACATGCTAATTAGGTTAAATAAGTAGCTGACAGAATAAGAAAGTAAACTAAACACAAATTAAAATATTAGACTTAGGGTCTAATAAAAGAATTGAGATGCTTTTGGAGCAGCCCAAAGGATGAAGCGTCTAACGAAGCAGTTCATCATGGATTTTAGAAATTGAAAAGCACGTCCAATTTAGTATTTTTGGGCTTCAAGGCAGTATGAGACATCAACAGGACATAAGGATACTCTAGGATAGCCCTCTAAGTAGGCCTAATGAAGCTGCACCCCCGGAGGCAGTTCTGTAGGTGTTCCATCAATAGAGTACGCCTTGACTGCATTTGCATTGTAGGCCTAACCAAGCAGACCTTTGTAGGCAGTCAGAAGGGCTTAGTGTTCAGAGTAGGGAATTCATATGTCCGGTACTTGCAACTAAGGATAGTCGCATGCGGATATCGGACAGCAGCAAGACTAAGAGAGATTTTGGGAAAGACTAGAGTTAAACTAACAGACCAATGATTCTTTCACTATCGAGTCATTGGATGGGGGCACCGCCATTTGGATGTTAGATTTTTTGCAGTAGGGCACGGCCACTTAACTCTTAAGAAGTCTTTTGGTTAGTTGAGGGGTAGTTGGTTGGGGCCATAACCACAATGAAAAAGAGACAGACGAACTAGAATATCTATATTGTAGGCCTAACATAGCAGTTCTTTACAGATATAGAAAATCTCGGACTAAATTCCGTACACGATAGACCTTCTAAGCGGGATTCAAATAGTAGATAGAACGATTATGTAGTCCTCAATGTACACTAGGTGGTACATCTTAGATGTCTGAGCATTGGCATAGGCTAGTGCGGACGTGATTTATAATTTCATAGTAAGTAGTGGAGCATCTATATTGTTGGCCTTATGAAGCAGTCCTTTATAGATATAGCTACGGAATGCTTATTGGGCAAGACGATGGAGTAACTATATTGTAGGCCTTACGAAGCAGTCCTTTATAGATATAGCTACCGAGCAAGACGATGGAGCTCTTTTTTAGGAGAATACGGAAGGTACCATGGGTGGTACCTCGTACCGATATGGTCATTGGGCATAGAGTTACATATATGTATATATTAGTTATTAGGTTATAATTTACTATGGAGTAGATAGGCACGGTTCATGAACAGAGGCAAGAGTATTGTAGCCTATTGAACCTAATATAATAGTAACCGGAAATAAAATGATATATGTAGAATTAAGCCTAGAAGTATATAATTTATCCATTCACCAGAACACTAGTTCTGACCCCCTCCTCATAACATCCTACAGGTTAGGTAGATGGTAGTGAATTCCCAGCTTTAAGACACTTGTTTAGAAAGTGTTATTATACATTTGTCTTTTCCTATTTGTAGGATATCGGATTCCCAACTCAGGTTTCAGTGGGTTGGGTTTTAGCACTTTTGCAAAAAATACGAACCCACTAGAATTCGGTTGTCACAAATTGACTTGAAAGTCAATGTTTTCTCTACATCAGAAGCAAATGTTACTATAAACCATCGCATAAGGATATCGAGATCCTAAGGATGACGAGCTGCAAAGATTATCTTGCATAAATAATAGAAAGCGATGAAGTCGAATTCCATCAGCATAAGCGGCATAAATATCGTATATTATTAACAAAGAAAGAGGGTTATATGAGTGTTGACGTCGTAGATTTTCTACAAGGCTGGACGCTGTATTTCATTAATATATAAATCAATTTTATATATTAACAAGTGAAAGGACTCAAAGCTTCATGAAACAATACATGAGAGGATCTTGGATGATAACAATGTAAAGAAAGATATTGGAATTCTGCTATATACCTAAGGATGTCGTATGCCATCAACATAACAAGGGATGTCGAATCTTAATAATGCATTTGGGATGCGAATGTCGAATCCCCTTCTATCAATGTAAATAAAGGAGGTTGCCACTATCAAGAACACATAGAAGCTTTCGCATACCATCAATTCGGCAAAGGATATCGAAAATCAGGTGATATCATAAATCATCAACCTTCAAAGGAAGTCGAAATGCAACCTTATGAATAAGGTGTCATATCTTGAGGGATGTCGCAAGTAATCAACGCGACATGGTTTTAGAAGATAATCAGGACTCAAAGATCACATCGTAAATTACCAACAAAGTAGGACGACGCATGTAACAACCCTAGTTTAGAGAATAGCTTTCAATATTGAATTATAATGATAATTATAATTTAATGTTGTGAATTAAATTAAATTTGGAGAAATTAAATTGTTTATTTGGAGTAAACATTAAATTTTGGAAATATAAAATGAAAAAATAAAGTTTGAAAATTTCTTTTATTTGTTTGGGTTAATAATAAATGGAAAATAGTTTTTATTTAGAGAAAATGCAATAATTGTATTAATTATTGCTAATTACTTCTTCTACTAATTTTCGAAAGAAGTATTTAATTTTTAAAGGTTGTTTAATTAAATAAAAAGGTAGAAATTGATTTAAAAATGAGTTTTAATTATAAATTTGAATTTAGAATGGTAACATATATTTTTCTAAGAAAGAAAAATATTTTTGTGGAATTTTAGAAGTTAAAAATAATGTTTTGCCCATTTATTTGTTAAAATTGTGTATTTCTGTAAAATAAGGGATTTTAATAATATAAATGTTTTAAAGATTAAAATTAATCTTTTTATATAGTATAAAATATGTTACTTCATAAGTATGTAAAATTACATACTTTGTTGTGTGAAAGTTTGAAAGAAAATGATATTTTTTTATTTAAAAAGTGTAAATATGTATACATTTCTAATTAAGGGTTGATTATTTAACCAATTGGCCATTTTATCTCATTCTACTGATGGATCCAAGGCCCATTAGGACTTAACCTGGTTGAGAAAATGAGAAAATAAAGTCTGTACATTCATTTTCTTGTTCTTTCTCAACTCCTTCTTCCTCCTTCAGCCTAAAACAAAATACGGTAAACCTCTTCCTCAAAAATCAAAATCCATACAAATTCTCAATTAAAATTCACCACACTAAAGTATTTTTTGTAATCTAGAGATAAATCAAAGGTAATGAACTCCAAACCACCCAATTTCATCAAATAATTTCTTGTTATAGTGAACTTTTTTCTAATTTGTTGTTTTTTGTTCTTGCATGCATTGTTCTTCTCTTTTATAGATTCTCAGAGGCTATTTCTCAAGCCAAACTTCCATCTTTCTGTCGAAATCCAAGTTTTTCTAATAATCAGCAAGATGAGTTGAATATACTCACATAATCTAGCAAAACAATGCCTTTAATTGCAAAAATGGTAAATAATTTAGCTTATGTAGAAATATTTTGAGCTTGTTCCTCTGTTGTTCAAAATTGTTCTGTAGTGCTTCTTTAGAGGCATGTATCTTTTGATTCCGGCAAAGAAATGCTGTTCGATTTCTTGCATTCGGTATCTTGCATGTTGAACTTCATTTTTTCAAATTTTTGTTGAAAGATATTTTCGTTTGAATGTTCAAAACGTTGCTGCAAAATCGACTCAGACACAGATTTTTGCCTGTAGTTGTTTTGAGTTGCTGCAAACATGGTCTGAGTCCATGTTTGAGACAGCATAACTCATTAATTTCTTATTGGAATTGAATGATTCTTTTTTTGAAAGATGAGGTTTTCTAGTATGCGCATACCAATTTTGAGCTTAATCCGTGTCATTTTTCCTCCGCTTTATGCCTGGAAGTTGAACCCAGGATGGTTTCAGGCCTGTACATTTTTTGTTTTTGAACTGTTGTAAACATAGCCTGAGTCCATATTTGAGACGGTATAACTCATTCGTTCCAAATTAGATTTGAGTGATTAGTTTTGCAGATTGAAATAGGAGTGTTGAATTATATTCCTATAAAATGTCATGACAATCTGGGTTGGTTTGCTATTTCTAAACTACTGCCGAATTTGTACTCACGGCTTGCTGTAATTCAGTGTTTAAAACCTTATTTTGGTTCAACTTTGAAACGATAAAGATTCTTCGTTTCAAATCGGATTTGAGTGATTATTTTTGAAGATTGAAGTAGAAGTATTGATTTACATTCCTGTATAATTTTATAACAATCTGGGTTGGATTGCTATTTCAAAACTACTGTCGAACTTGTCCACATAGCTTGCTGTAATTCGGTGTTTAAAACCTTGTTTTGGTCCAACTTTGAAACGATGCAGATTCTTCGTTTCAAATCGGATTTGAATGATTCTTTTTGTATATTAAATTTAGTATGTTGAGCTATATTTCTGAAAAATTTCAAGCATTTTGAAACTGCTAACTTGTTCAAACCTGGTGTCGAATATTGAGTCGCAGCTTGTTTTAAATGGATAATACTTGTGAAATTTCTGTTATTTTGATGTATTCTTGATATTTCTTTCTGGATTTAATACACAATTATTATCATATGTTTTAAAATTGTTTTTCAAATAAATGGGCTTTTGAAATTATTATTATATATTATTTTTTTAGTATAAAAATTATATACTCTATAATAAGAGAATTTCAAAGGCAATTTCTAAAGCGATTTCAAAACGTTCCTAAACTCGTTTTCTTCAACTTAATTTCTATATAAAACACATAATTTTTCACTTCGAGCGAAGAGGGAGGAGAATTAAATGATTAGATAAAACGCGTGTTGTGAACACATGCGTTTATCTTTTCAGTTAATTTCTAATCTATTTGTTTGATCATTTTAACCTTCGGGTCTGGTTTACCGATGAGATGAGGTAAACTTTGTACTGCTTTGAGTGAGGAATTGACTAAAGGTTACTTAACTATTTAGTGTGAATGTGTGGTATGGAACACACGTCAACACTTTACGGGTTCCTTTCCGAGAGTTTATGACACATATTGCCAATTAGTGCATCCAATACTAGGCCTCCGGACCTTCGCCGCTACGGTTTGTTGCTTTCGGGTTTGTGCCTTCGGGTTTGTGCCTTTGGGTTTGTGCCTTCGAGTTTGTTGCCTTCGGGTTTGTTGCCCTATAATATCAATTTTGAAGTTGGTCCTTTATCACCGCTCAAGAGGTACTTGGGTTTGTCGCCTTCGAGATTGTGGATCCTTGTTTATATAGTACTAAGCATGTGCATATTTTGTTTCATTGATATTTATATTTCCCTAGCGTACCGCCTTTCGAAGTAGGTCTTTTGAACCACTCGATACAAAGCGATTCCCTTATGGAAACTTGTGTTACCTTTATTGGTATTTGTTATTTGCCTTTTTGGCTTGATTTGGGTATTCATATCCTTTGTTTATTTGAGTTGCCGATGATATGAGGCTTTTTATGATTCATCTTTTGTTAGATGATCGAATTATCTCTTTTAGAGATATTTATAGCACTTTATGACCTTGCATGTTCATTATCATTTAGCTTATCTAACTGATTTGTTTAGCTAGACTGACCCGTGTATGTTATACTCGGGTTAGACCAAGGTATTTCAGGTGAGGTACATTTGGACTCATTCTGCTTCCGCATGGACTATTCTGCTAGCTCATTTTGTTATGGCTTTTTGTGTAGTCCTTTTTGGTTGTAACTTCGATATGTATATTATTTTGACTCGCCTGTTTGTTGTGGTTGCTACACCATTTGACATGTATCATTTTGTATACTCTGTGATATATCTGTATATGTGTATATGTATGTGTTGATCTACTGTTTGTGATGTGTTTTACATTTAACTTGTTATATTTTGTTCTATTAGATCTTATAGCCATCATATTTTTGTATTAAATATCTATTGGATATGTTAATCCACCGATAAAAAAATATATATGCTATATTTATCGACGTATTTAGTAGATAGTTAAGATAAGACTATAGATGGTCGCTCCT
Organism: Allium cepa; assembly: GCA_030765085.1. Taxonomy (NCBI): domain Eukaryota; kingdom Viridiplantae; phylum Streptophyta; class Magnoliopsida; order Asparagales; family Amaryllidaceae; genus Allium; species Allium cepa. The sequence goes on along the minus strand of CM060942.1, from coordinate 373,718,068 downwards.
ATCCAGCTCTATTCTTCGTATAAGTAGACGGTATTACCTTGTAATACTCTTTGCTAATGTGGGTCTCTGAGTGGGGCGTTACAGCTTGGTATCAGAGATGAGTTCAGAAAAAAATATGTTAAACATAGAATAGAAGCGCAGATTATGGTACATTAAAGTGTAATACAAATGTTGTGAATCCCTGGATCATCGTGTTTTTTCCTTTTCGTGTCCTTTAGGGTAGATAAAACTTTGGGAATACGTCTAGGCATGCATTTTAATTATGTAGTATTCCATATTTGAATTAATGATATCTACCATGTGAATAATCTTTATGTTATCTTAACGTTCAGTTAATGGCTGAAAGAGGCAGAGGATGACGTTCGGATGTGCGGCAGTCCAGTGGCTCCCATCCGGATGGAGTATATATGTCTGCCGATCAGTTCATGGAATTATTTAGGAGCACCCAGCCTCCAGCTCCTACTCCAGCTTCTCCTTCGTGTAAATCTTCTTCTGTATGCATGTGCAATGACTTTGCACATCTCAAAGGCAAGCCATTCAAAGGCTCCGAGTCTGTTTTAGAGTTTCAGGCTTGGATTCGTTCTTACGAGCGGATATTTTCTCGCATGGATCTTTCGGATTATCACAGGGTTCTTGTAGCATCCAGCATGTTACAAGAGCATGCTCTTGATTGGTACGAGCTATTCACTGTCGAGCTCGATGAGTCTAGTCTTACATGAACACAGGTTTCGGGAAGGATTCGAGCTTAAGTTTGTTCTTGAGTCTGAGAAAGCTGTTAGAAATGCGGATTACAGATCTTAAGGCTAGGATAAACACTGGAGGGGGGTGAATAGTGCTGTAATAAATTACTAAATCTTTTAGAGTTTTTGTTAATTTAAACACAAATGTATGCAATATTCAGACACAGATAACATCACAGAAAAAACACAGATGCAGAATTAAAGTAAAAGCAGTAAAGAAAAGAACACATCGGATTTTATACTGGTTAGGGTCCCACACACAAGTACGGATTTCGTTTGAAAAGCAATTTTTACAATTACACCCTCGATTTCAAGGCAACGAGGTACACCCTCTAGATTCACAATCCTCTAGGTAGAGATACTTGATTTCATGGGCAACAAGTTCACCCAATTGATTTCCTAGGCTACAATCACACCTTTTACACTCGATTGATTTCCAAGGATACGATCACACCTTTTACACTTGATTGATTTCCAACGCTACAATCACACCCTTTCTCACTAAATTTATTACAAAGAAGTCTATAACTCTGAATAGCACTGAGGATCTTGTTGAGATAGTGATAGAGAATCAAACTAGAAATGGTCTAGTTAGATTCAATGTTGACTTCGACAGAGTAACGGAAAGAATATGTATAAAGAAATGTGGAAGAAGAAGAGGAGTGTAAACCCAAAAAAATATTTAGAAATTTGTCGAAAACAGCCCCTATTGATAGAAGAACAACAACCATGTCCATTCTTTTGAAATTCAAATTTTTGAAATCAACTGACATCCCAAAGAAAATTTTAGTGTTTTGCTTTTCTTCGAAAATAACTTTTATCTTATATTAAAACTACTTTAAACTTCTATAAATATACTTAACTATAGTTAAAATGCATAAATAAATATAGAGAATAATATTTTTGGTATATATAAAATTTTACTTATAATATTATATTTAAATCTAAGTATAAATATTAAAAGTTAAATATATTATTATTAAAAGATAGTTTAAAACTAAGTATAATTTGATTTTGAAATTAAAGATTATTTTGAGGCTAAAAGTATTTAAAACCAGGATAGATGATTTTGATTCTTTTAAAAGGAAGGTTTTGAAATCATTTTGAAAACAAGAAATAATTTTGTAAAAACATTTTGAATAAAAGTTAGTAGATACAAAACGGTGTTCCAGTAGATATTTTATAGGTTCCATCCTACTTAGGGTTCCATCCCTTTAACAGGCTCGAAGTGGATTCTATTCCACGAATAAATTGGATTTTAAGATGCTAGTGCTTTTCTAGGAGTTTTAACAAAATTTCTAATTAAATTACTTATTCTTGAAATCTTGAACTCTTGATAAACTTGATATTCTTGATACTCATGAGTCTTCAATTTTGATATCTTAAATCTCTATACTCTACAGTCTTCATTCTTGGTACCTACATGGTTAAATCCTGCATATACATATATTTCTAAACTATAATGTTAGTATTTATATTTTATAATCCTATTCTAAGGTTGAAGCCATCAAACCATCATCTTAAGGACTAACAATCTCCCCCTTTTTAATGATGACAACCTTTGTTTATAAAATATTACTTCTATCCTAATAACTCCCCCTTAATCTATGCCTAACTATCCTATTTTATATTTCTCCCCTTTTGCCATCAACAAAAACTAACTCCAAACTATATAATCTCCAAACTATATAACTCCCCTTCATTCTTGGACTAAAGTACCTACATTAATAAACTATACAATGCAGTATATAATAGATAGATTAAGAGATAATTATACTGATAACATGATAATTAATTAAACATCATATAAATATCAATGCATATTTATACATGTTTTTCATACCAAATATCAATCCAAATCAAATCAAATCAAACAATTCAAATCAAACAAACCGATCAAATCAAATCAAACAAACCGATCAAACCAAACATTACGAGGAACTTCCACTCATCCTTCTTCTCCAAATATAGGGTCTGCTTTAATGGCATCTCAATTTTCATTATCATTAGCGAGAGAGACTGGAGGATGTGCTTCGTTATCATCCTTGTGCAGGGAGGAAATAATCCATCGTATTACGTCGAAATGCCTTTCTTGCTCCTTGATCATTTGCATTTGACTCAACTTTAAGTGTCACTGGTTTATAAGAATGAACGAAAGAATATTCTTGAAAGAATTAAGAGTCTCTTCAAGATTTTCGGATAATTATGAATTAAATTGGCCATATTCGAGTTTGTGAGAAGAATGAGAGACAAAGTGAATAAGAAATAATATTGAGTGATGAATTCTGAAAGAAATAGGTATTTATAGGTGTAGAAATTCGTTTGAAATGAATAGACATAAGGTAGTTATTCAAATTTCAAATTTAAAATGAAGTGTCATTTCTGACTAGTACATGTCGACATGGTCGTAGGGGGGATGTCGACATGGTACAATGAATTTTGATGGCTTATTTTGATTTTGTGAATAATTGTGTGTATGTGTGTGTGTGTATTTTTATAATATACAAACATTTATTCTGGAGATAAGATAAGCTAGATAACTGAAAGGAAATTCAATTTCATTGCATAATAGATCAATACAATGATTTAACGTCAAAACTACATGAACATTCAAATCAAAATAAACTAAAACAAATACAACGGGATACGAAAAGGTACAACTAGTTAGAGGATGACGAAGATGAAGATAATCCAAGCTTCTTGCTGACTTTGTAAATAAACTTGTTCATCTTGGATGATATTTTGTCCAACTTCTTACTAACGGATCGTTTAAGAATCCGTTGATTCTCAACAATGGTCTTTGGCCTTTTGAGAAGGGTTTTGTTGGTTGGATTAAAAGGATAATCAATGCTTTTCAAAGATGTTTCACCTTCTTCAATTTCCATTTCATCCCCTTCTTCTTCCTCTTCCTCCTCTTCCATCTCCTCATGAGCCAAACGCTCTTCCTTTTCGGCAAGAGTCTCATAAGTTGGAAAACAAATGGAATTTTCATAAGAAAAATGTTTGAATGATTAAAAACCTTTCTTGAAAAAAATTCTTCTCCTTTGAAATCCACTCCAAAATAGTTAAAAATTCGAGTGAGATATATTCCATGATACAAATTATTCTCACCCATTTTAAGATTTTTAAGACGAAGTTCATCCAAAATAACTTGCACCCAATTAATATCATAATTTCCAAAAATGAAAAAAAGTGCTTTGCAAACTTTTGAAGTAGGATTGTTAAAATTTCTCGATCCTAGGGTCAAAGTATGCTGTAAAAGAAGATTAACAATTCTAGCTTTTGGTCGAAAGTTTTGATTTTTGAATTCAAAATTATCATTTCCTTCGAAAATGCGGTGAAATGTCCCACGATCATTTTCATCGATTTTAAAACTAGAAAGATCCATTCCCGTACTCTTGCAATTGAGAATGGTACCCAAAAGATCACAATTCAAAATAATTCTAGTGCCTTTGACACTACTCCAATTTTCATCAACATTTCCAATATAAAATCCACGGTTTAAATTTTCATAGAAAATTTTAACAAGATTTGGATAACAAACAAAATCATTTTGAGAAGCATCAACAAGACTAAGAATTTGATTGTTTGCAAAAGGAGAATCAATTTCATAAGAAGAGAAATCTTGAAATATAGCAAACTTTCTGGGATGGACTTTTGCATAGTTAGCATAATTGATGTATGCTTTTATAGCCTCCAGATCATTGAAGAGTTGCTCTTTTATCTTTCTGGAAATTTTCATGGTGGAGGGGTTGCTTGAAGAAGCCATTAGAGTTGAGAGTAGAGAGCTTGAAGTTCTGAAGAGAGAGTTTGAATTTGAAAATGAGAGTAAAAAGATGTGATAAAAGATAGTGAATAAATAGAATCTCAAAAGACATGTTCTCTGGTCAAAAGATGCCTTTTCAGATAATTGAATGAAGTGAAAAGGTGGAGGGAAATTCAACCATTTGAATTAAAATTTTGAATTTCAAATTCTATACCCATGTCGACATCATGATGGGGACCATGTCAACATGTGTCTTTGAATTTCTATGATTTATTTTTCCTAAGTATTCTAATATATACACTTATTATTTTTAATGTATATATATATATATATCTGGAATAATTCCGAAATTATAGTATATTCTATAAAAATATTATAATACTATTAAAATTAAAATTAAAAATTAAAAAAATAGTAAAAAAGTAAAAAAAAAAATTAAAATTAAAAATTCGAACAATACACCAATTCAAAATTAATCAATCAAGCAACCAATTCTATGCATGCAATTTCAACCAATTGTATTGTACATGTGTACCTTTTTGTGAGTCTGTTTCTCTGAATTCGTCGAATCGTGAATTGTTGTGAAACGCATATTTGAATTATCTGTCTTCTGATCATCATCGTTTGAGGACGAATCTGAGTCATCTAGAGTAGCAGTAAATGCACGTTTTCGTTTCTCTACGGAATCATTGTTTATAGGAAGATTTTGCCTATCTGGATACGGACAGTCTCCTTTGATATAGCCTGATTCTTCACAGTTGAAACATTTGATATTGTTTGGCACTACATTCTGATTTCCAGAGTTCTTATTGTTGTTTCTCTTGAGATTTTTCATCTTTCTGTATTTCAGGAATTTTTGAAAATTCTTGGTCATAAAGGCTATCTCTTCATCATTATCGCTGTTTGAGTCTGATCCGTCGGTCAATGCATTGAATGTCATTGATTTCTTTTCATATGCTTTGGTTTCTCTTCTCCCAATCATTTGAACTTCAAAAGACATTAGATTTCCAATTAATTCTTCTATCTTTAAGGTACTGATGTCATTTGCCTCTTCAATCGTAACTATCTTTTGATCCCATTCTGGAGTAAGAGAATTTAAGATTTTTCTAACTTGATCTTCTTCCAGAAATTCATTTTCCAAGGATATTAGAGAATGCACAATGTCCTGAAATCTACTATACATATCTTAAATAGACTCACTAGAATTCATTTTAAATAATTGAAACTGATTTGTGAGCATGGAAATTTTGGTCTGCTTAACTTTGGTTCTTCCTACGTGAGTAACTTGCAAAGTTTTCCACATTTCATATGCAGACTTACAAACTGACGCTTTATTAAATTCATTCCTATCAAGTAAAAAAAATAGAATACTCATTGCGTTAAAATTATTTTGTGCAACAGTCTTTTGCTCAACATTCCACTGTGCAAAATTAGTTGTGGCTTCAAAATATTCAGTCTGTGTGATATTCCAAGTGTCCGATCCTACAGACTGTAAATATATTTTCATCCTACATGCCCAATATGTATAATTACTGCCATTAAAAAGTGGTGATATGACAGTAGACTGACTTTCTACAACTGAACTAGTGACAGGGATGATAGAACTAGTGTTTGTATTGTTACCAGCACCAGTGTTGGTAGCCATTTTTGAATTTTTTTCAAAATTCAGATTATGAAAACTTTGAAAACCTTGCTCTGATACCAAATATTAGAAATGCGGATTACGAATCTTAAGGCTAGAATAAACACTAGAGGGGGGTGAATAGTGTTTAATAAATTACTAAATCTTTTAGAGTTTTTGTTAATTTAAACACAAATGTATGCAATATTCAAACACAGATATGATCACAGAAACAAAGACAGATGCAAAAATAAAGTAAAAGTAGTAAAGGAAAGAATACATCGGATTTTATGCTGGTTCGGAGTTACCCTACCTCTAGTCCTGCACACAAGTATGGATTTCCTTTCAAAAGCAATCTTTACAATTACACCCTCGATTTCAAGGTACGAGGTACACCCTCCAGATTCACAATCCTCTAGGTAGAGATACTTGATTTAACGGGCAACAAGTTCACCGAATTGATTTCCTAGGCTACAATCACAACTTTTACACTTGATTGATTTTCAAGGCTATAGTCACACATTTTCTCACTGAATTGATTAAAAAGAAGTCTATAACTTTGAATAGCACTAAGGATCTTGTTGAGGTAATGATAGAGAATCAAACTAGAAATGATCTAGTTAGATTCAATGTTGATTTCGGCAGAGTAATGGTAAGAATATGTACAAAGAAATGTGGAAGAAGAAGAGGAGTGAAAACCAGAAAAATATATTTAGAAATTCGTTGAAAACAGCCCCTATTTATAGAAGAACAACATCCATGTCCATTTGTGAAGGGATATGACGGATAGACACTTCTTTTGAAATTCTAATTATTGAAATCAACTGACACTATGTCGACATGGGTAACTTGGGTATGTCGACATCCCAAAGGAAATTTTGGTGTTTTGTTTTTCTTTGAAAATGACTTTTATCTTATATTAAAACTATTTTAAACTTTTATAAATATACTTAACTATAGTTAAAGTACATAAACAAATATAGAGAATAATATTTTGGTATATATAAAATTTTACTTATAATTTTATATTTAAATATAAGTATAAATATTAAAAGTTAAATATATTATTATTTAAAGATAGACTAAAACTAAGGATAATTGATTTTGAAATTAAAGATTATTTTGAGGCTAAAAATATTTAAAACCAGGATAGATGATTTTGATTCTTTTAAAAGGAAGGTTTTGAAATCATTTTAAAAACAAGATATAATTTTGTAAAAACATTTTGAATAAAAGTTAGCGGATACAAAACGATGTTCCACTAGATTTTTCATAGGCTCCATCCTACTTAGGGTTCCATCCCTTTAACAGGCTCGAAGTGGATTCCATTCCGCGAATAAATTGGTTTTTAAGATGCCAGTGCTTTTCTAGGAGTTTTAACAAAATTCCTAATTAAATTACTTATTCTTGAAATCTTGAACTCTTGATAATCTTGATATTCTTGATACTCATGAGTCTTCAGTTTTGATATCTTGAATCTATATACTGTACAGTCTTCATTCTTGGTACCTGCATAGTTAAATCCTGCATATACATATATTTCTAAACTATAATGTTAGTATTTATATTTTATCATCCTATTCTATGGTTGTTGTCATCAAAACCATCATCTTAAGGACTAACAAAAGCATCTCTTTCCTGTGCTTCCTCGAGCTAAAGCAAGGGAAATCTTCTGCTTCTGATTATGTGTCTTCTTTCGAGGCTCTTTCTAAGTATGGCCTTGAATATATTAGCACTCCATACAAGAGAAACCTCAAGTTCGTTTCAGGCCTTAAGAAGTATTTGAAGAAATCTTTTATGTTGCATCTTAAGCTTTCTTTTGAGGATCTAGTTGACTCAGCACTTCATCTTGAAGCTTCGAGAAAGAGATTGATAGTGGTGATAATGTTGAGGTTCGCAAGAACCCCAACAAGAAGCAGTTTCCACTTCAGAAGTCCAAGTCTTTTCCTTCCAAGAAGAAGAAGACTGGTGGTTCTAACTCTCTGACTCATTCTACTAGAACATCTTCCATCCGTAAGTGTTTCAATTGTGGTTCTCCTGATCATATGATTTGAGCTTGTCCTAAGCCTCTCTTCTGCCGCAATTGCAAGAAGGAAGGTTATCATGTTTCCACCTGCCTTACTATTCCTACTAGTGCCAAGTCTGGAAAGCTTTATGCTGCTAAGGCTTCTGGAGGTTCTTCTCCGCCCATAGGTATATCTCCATCTATTTTGGAAGGTTCCATTTTATTTCATGACCGCAGTCTTCGAGTTCTTTTCGATACGGGTGCTTCGCATTCATTCGTATCGAAGAAGCTCGTCGATGATTTGTCTTTGGATGTTTCTTGTATGGTTACTTCATTGAGGATTGCGAATCCTATTGGGGGATCCACGACCCTTAGCATGCTTTGTGACGATGTTGAGATTGTTTTACGTGGATTTTCTTTTCGTGTGAATCTGCATGTTATTTCTTATTTGGGATTTGATATGATTCTGGTTATAGACTGGCTAGTGCGATACGATGCCAGGATTATTTGTTCTGAGAGAATTTTATATCTTCGTCATCCAGATTCGTCTTAAGCTATCACTTGTTCTTCGGAATGTGGATAATTCCGAAGTGGCTTTATATTCTCTAGACTCACGAGATGCTGATGATATATCTCGTAATCCTATTATTTGGGACTTCTCTTATGTATTTGAGCCTGTTTCGGGTTTACCACCCAAGCGGGCAATTGAGTTCCACATTGATCTCATTCCAGGCACACAGCCAGTTAGTCGTTCTCTCATGAGGATGTCTACAAAAGAAAATGAGGAACTCAAGAACCAGCTTTTAGAGCTTGAGTCCAAGAAGTTGATTCAGTCTAGTTCATCACCATGGGGTGCCGTGATTGTATTTGTGAGAAAGTCCAATGGTACTCTTAGGCTTTGCATTGACTATCGCAAGCTTAACGAGTTGGCCATCAAGAATAGGTATCCATTACCTAGGATCGATGATATGTTCGATCAATTGAGTGGTGATAAGGTCTTTTCTTAGCTCGACCATGCCACAGGTTTTCATCAGTTACGTGTCGTGGAGGATAGCGTTCCCCTTACAGCTTTACGCACTCGTTATGGTTCTTTTTGAGTGGCTCATTACGCCGTTCGATTTGACGAACGCTCTTGCTTTCTTTGTTGATCTCATGAATCTAGTATTCCGAGAATATCTTAATAAGTTCGTCCTTGTGTTTATTGACGACATCCTTATTTATTCTAAGTCCGAGATAGAGCATACCCACCATTTGTAGATTGTCTTGGATACTTTTTGTCAGCATCAGCTTAGAGCCAAATTCTCCAAATGCCACTTTTGGGAGAATAAGGTCAAGTTCTTAGGCCACGTTGTATCTTCCGAGGGAATATCAGTCGACCCCTCGAAGATCGAAGCTATCCAGAATTGGAAGAGGCCTGATAATGTTCATGAGATTCGTAGTTTCCTTGGATTGGTGGGTTATTACCATTGGTTCATTAAGGATTTTTCCCGTGTTGTGCTTCCTCTTACGAGCCTTAATCAGAAAGGCATTCGTTATATTTGGTCCGACAAGTGTGAAGATTCCTTTCAGATATTGAAGGAATATCTCACTAATGCTCCTATTCTTGTGGTTCTCGAGGGAATCATGATCTTATTGTCTACACCATGCTTGTGGAAGTGGTCTCGGTGCTGTTCTTATGCAGAAGGATCGGGTAGTTGCTTATGCTTCAAGGAAACTGCGTCCAAATGAAGTTCGCTATGCCACTCATGATCTTGAATTAGCCGCCATTGTCTTCGCTTTGAAGATTTGGCGCCATTACCTCTTAGGAGAGCACTTCATTCTCTATATCGATCATAAATCCTTCAAGTATTTATTCAAAAAAAGGAGCTCAACATGAGGCAACAGTGTTGGCTCGAGTTCCTTGCCTCCTATGACTTCGATATCCAGTATACCCCTGGTAAGGGTAATCGTGTTGCTGATGCGCTTAGTCACAAACATTCTGCTGTCGTTTCTATGATGCTTGCCGAATAGGATATTCTTGAGACTCTATCCTTTTTGATATTCATGATCGAGCTCCATCTTATGATTCTTTGATATTATAATTCAGTTTGGAAGCTCGACCTTCTCAATTTGATCGTATTGTCGTGGCTCAATGACAAGATCCAGAATTGTTGCATCTTATTCAACTTTGTAAGTCTGAATCCTGTGATGAGGCGTTGTGGGATTTCAGCATTGATTTTCATGGGTTTCTTCGCAAGAAGAACCATATTATTGTGACATCTAATTCTTCACTTAGGCATGACATTCTCGATGACTGTCACCATCTAAGTATACCATTCATCCTGGCAGTAGTAAGATGTATGCCAACATGGATCGCCTTTATTATTGGGAAGGCATGAAGCGTGATGTGGCGAGTTATGTGAGTAGTTACATGACTTGTCAATGTATCAAAGCCGAACATCAACGCCCTTTTGGTCTCCTTCAGCCTCTAGAGATTCTATTATGGAAATGGGATCAGATTTCGATGGATTTTATCGATAGCCAACCTCGTTCGATATCGGTTCATCGTAGTGTTTGGGTTATTGTTGATCGCCTCACCAAGCCTACTCATTTTATTCCTATTATGTCTAATAGGAGTGCTTCTCATTTGGCCAAGTTTTATATCAAGGAAATCGTGAGACTTCATGGTGTTCCTAGTTCGGTTGTTTGTGACCGTGACCCTTTGTTCACGAGTAATTTCTGGCATAGTCTTCAGCAAGCTTTGGGAACAAAGCTTAATTTCAGCATAGCTTATCATCCACAGTCTGACGGACAGACTAAACGAGTGAATCGTATCTTGGAGGATCTCCTCCATATTTGTATTCTTGATTTTGGAGGTAATTGGGAGGTTCATTTACCCCTTGTAGAGTTCTCCTACAACAATAGTTTTCAGTCAAGTATCGATATGGCTCCTTTCAAAGCCTCATTCAGAAGGACATGTAGATCACCTTCTTGTTGGTTAGAATCTGATGAGAAGCTTATTCTTGGCCTATTATTCTTAGAAGATTGATCTTATTCGTCAGAGAATGAAAGAGGCATAAAGCCGCCAGAAATCCTATGAGCACAATCGTAGGAAGTCTCTCGAGTTCTCTATTGGTGATCTCGTCTTTATTCGTGTTTCTCCTATAAAAGGGGTTATGCGCTTCATTACGACTGGGAAATTAGCTCCTCGCATTAAGGACCATTTCCTATTACTGGACGTATTGGCCTTGTGGCTCATAGAGTTTCACTTCCAGCTCATCTATCTGGCATTCATGATGTGTTTCACATCTCTCAGCTTCGAAAATGTCTTCGAGAGTCAGATTTTGTCATCGATTCTCCTGATTTGCAAGAGCTTGAGATCTCACCAGACCTATCTGTTGTGCAGCAGCCTATTCGCGTACTTGCTTCGGAGATGAAACGCCTTCGAAACAAGGACGTGCCGCCCATTAAAGTTCAATGGTCCATTAATCCTAATGACTGCACTTAGGAAAGCAGAGAGTTTATCGAGCGATCATATCCCGGTTTTCTATCTTCGCTGAGCGATGGTGAGAATATCTCTTTATCTCCAGCTTATTTTCTTTTCTTTTTAGGTGATGAAATTAAATAGTTGAATACAAATTCTTCTTTGGAATTACGAGGACGCAATTTCGTTAAGGGGGGAGTCTATAACAACCCTGGTTTAGTGATTACCTTTCAATATTTAATTATAATGACAATTATAATTTAATGTTGTGAATTAAATTAAATCTTGAGAAATTAAATTATTTATTTGGAATAAACAGTGAATTTTGGAAATTTAAAATGAGAAAATAAAGTTTGAAACTTTATTTTATTTGTTTGTGTTAATAATAAATGGAAAATAGTTTTATTTTGAGAAAATGCAATAATTGTATTAATTATTACCAATTACTTCTTCTAATAATTTTTAAAAGAAGTATTTGATTTTTAAAGGCTGTTTAATCAAATAAAAAGGTGGAAATTGATTTAAAAATGAGTTTTAATTATAAATTTGAGTTTAGAATGGTTAGATATATTTTTCTAAGCAAAAAAAATATTTTTGTGAAATTTTAGAAGTTAAAAATAATGTTTTGCCCATTTATTTGTTAAATTTGTGCATTTTTGTAAAATAAGGGATTTTAATAATATAAATGTTTTAATAATTAAAATAAATTTTTTTATATAGTATAAAATGTGTTACTTCATAAGTATGTAAAATTACATACTTTGTTGTGTGAAAGTTTGAAACAAAATGGCATTTGTTTATTTAAATAGTGTAAATATGTATACATTTCTAATTAAGAGTTGATTACTTAACCAATAGGCCATTTCATTTCTTTCTACTAATGGATCCTAGGCCCACTAGGAATTAACCTGGTTGAGAAAATGAGAAAACAAATATTGTACGTTAATTTTCTTTTTCTTTCTCAACTCCTTTCTCCTTCAGCCTAAAACAAAATACAGTAAACCTCTTCCCCAAAAATTAAAATCCATCCAAATTCTCAATTAAAATTCACCAAACCAAAGTCTTTTTGTAATCTAGAGATAAGTCAAAGGTAATGAACTTCAAACCACTCAATTTCATCAAATAATTTCTTGTTATAGTGAGTTTTTTTCTAATTTGTCATTTGTTTGTTCTTGCATGCATTGTTCTTCTCTTTTATAGGTTCTTAGAGGCTATTTCTCAGGCCAAAGCTTCCATCTTTCAATCGAAATCCAAGTTTTTATAACAATCAGCAAGATGAGTTGAATAAACTCACATAATCTAGCAAAATAAAGCTTTTAATTGCAAAAACGGTAAATAGTTTAGCTTATGTAGAAATATTTTGAGCTTGCTTCTCTGTTGTTCAAAACTGTTCTGTAGTGCTTCTTTAGAGGCATGTAATTTTGGTTCTGGCAATGATACGCTGTCGGATTTCTTGCATTTGGTAGATTGCATGTTGAGCTTCATTCGTGCAAATTTTGGTTGAAAGATATTGTCGTTTGAATGTTCAAAACGTTGTTGCAAAATCGACACAGACACGGATTTTTGCCTGTAGTTGTTTTGAGATGCTGCAAACATGGCCTGAGTCCATGTTTGAGACAGCATAACTCAATCATTTCTTATAGGAATTCAATGATTCTTTTTTTTGAAAAATGAAGTTTTCTGGTACGCACATACCAATTTTGAGCTCCATCTGATGTCATTTGTTCCTTTGTTTTATGTCTGGAAGTTGAATCCAAGATGGTTTCAGGCCTGTACATTTTTGGTTTTTGAACTGTTGCAAACATGGCCTGAGTCCATGTTTGAGATAGCATAACTCATGCGTTTCAAATCAAATTTGAGTGATTCTTTTTGCAAAGTAGGAGTGTTGATTTACATTGCTCTAAAATTTTATGACAATCTGGATTGGTTTGCTATTTCTAAACTACGGCCGAACTTGTACTTGCAGCTTGCTGTAATTCAGTGTTTAAAACCTTATTTTGGTCCAACTTTGAAACGATGCAGATTCTTCATTTCAAATCGAATTTGAGTGATTCTTTTTTGCATATTGAAGTAGGAGTGTTGAAATACATTTATGTAAAATTTCATCACAATCTGGCTTGGCTTGATATTTCGAAACTTCTATTGAACTTGTACTCGTAGCTTGCTATAATTCAGTGTTTAAAACTTTGTTTTTGTACAACTTTGAAACGATGCAGATTCTGCGTTTCAAATCGGATTTGAATGATTCTTTTTGCAAATTGAAGTAGGAATATTGAAATACATTCCTACAAACTTTCAAATCATTTTGAAACTGTTAACCTATTTAAACCTGCTGTCGAATATTGAGTCATAGCTTGTTTTAAATGGATAATACTTGGTGAAATTTTCGTTATTCCAATGTTTTCTTGATATTTCTTTCTGGATTTCATACACAGTTATTATAATGTGTTTTAAAAAAAATCAAATAAATGGGCTTTCAAAATTATCATTATATTTTTTTAGTATAAAAATTATATACTTTATAATAAGAGAATTTCAAAGGCAATTTCTAAAGTGATTCGAAATGTTCCTAAAACTCGTTTTCTTCAACTTAATTTCTATATAAAACACACAATTTTGCACTTCGAGCAAAGAGGGAGGAGAATTAAATGATTAGATAAAACGCATGTTGTGAACACATGCGTTTATCTTTTCAGTCAATTCCTAATCTATTCATTTGATCATTTTGACCTTCGGGTCTGGTTTACTGATGAGATAAGATAAACATTATACTGCTTTGAGTGTGGAATTGACTAACGGTTGGTAAACCATTTAGTGCGAATGTGTGGTATGGGATATACGTTAACAACTTTCAGATTCCTTTCCGAGAGTTTGTAACACATATTGCCAGTTAATGGTGTCCAGTATCCGGACCTTCGCCACAACGGTTTGTGCCTTCGGGTTTGTTGCCTTCGGTTTTGTTGCCCTATAGTATCGCTTTTGGAGTTGATCGTTTATCACCGCTCGAGAGATACTTGGGTTTGTCGCCTTCGGGCTTGTGGATCCTTGTTTATACAGTACCGAGCACGTGCATATTTTGTTTCATCGATATTTATGTTTTCCTAGAGTACCGCCTTTTGGAATAGTTCTTTTGAACCATTCGATACATAGCGATTACATTATGGAAACTTTTGTTGCTATTGTTGGTATTTTTTATTTGCCCTTTTGGCTTGATTTGGGTATTCATATCCTTTGTTTATTTGAGTTGCCAATGACATGAGGCTTTTTATGATTCATCTTTTGTTAGATGATCGAGTTATCTCTTTTAGAGATATTTGTAGCACTTTATTACCTTGCATGTTCATTATCATTTAGCTTATCTAACTGATTTGTTTAGCTAGACTGACCCGTGTATGTTATACTCGGGTTAGACCAAGGTGTTTCAGGTGAGGTACATTTGGACTTAGCCCATTCTGCTTTCGCATGGACTATTCTGCTAGCTCATTTGTTATGGCTTTTTGTGTAGTCCTTTTTGGTTGTAACTTCGATATGTATATTATTTTGACTCGCCTGTTTGTTGTGGTTGCTACACCATTTGACATGTATCATTTTGTATACTCTGTGATGTATACATATGTGTATATGTATGTGTTGATCTACTGTTCTGTGATGTGTTTTACATTTGAGTTGTTATATCTTGTTCTGTTAGATCTTATAGCCATTATAGTTTTGTATTAAATATCTATTGGATATGTCGATCCACCTAAAAAAATATGC
Source organism: Allium cepa (assembly GCA_030765085.1). Lineage (NCBI taxonomy): Eukaryota > Viridiplantae > Streptophyta > Magnoliopsida > Asparagales > Amaryllidaceae > Allium > Allium cepa. Next base: position 373,702,717 of record CM060942.1, on the reverse strand, counting down.
TACATTTATCGACGTATTAAGTAGATAGTTAAGACAAGGCTATAGATGGTCGCTCATATCTAGCTCTATTCTCCATATTAGTAGACGGTGTTACCTTATAATACTCTTTGCTAATGTGGGTCTTGAAGTGGGGCGTTACATCGCATGTCAATAGCCTATTAAACATTGTCTAAAATCATCAATAAACAAGGGAACGCTGCATGTCATCAACATGATGAATGATTCTGAATGTCAGGCATCTAGAAGTGTCACGTGACAATCATGCAACTAACTCCAACCCCTACAAATACGGACCCCGTAGCATTATATAAGGAGCAATTCATTCTCTTCTCTCTCTTACATTAAAGTTTGTAACCCTTAATGAATTTGGAGATTTTAGTGCTTACTGTTATCCTGTATTCTTTTTGCAAATAAGGACTTGTACAATTAACAATTACATAACATATCAATAAAAACACTTGACTTTTGACTTATGTTGGACTCTCACACATACGACATGACTATGATTTCATCATGGGATGCACACACCTCCTACAAAATGGTCGTAAGGATTCTTTAGCCAAATGGTGGTATAGCTTCTTTAGCCAATTCCTAACCAAGTTTTGCTTATTCTTTATATTTCGAAGTTCACAAAGAAATTTCTTAACAAATGATTTTGAAAGAAATGCAACATTTGATAAGTTATAAGACTTTTTCATTAATTCAAACCCCTTGCTAAATTATTCTCATAGATTTCATACCTTAAAACACCTCTTAAGAAAAAATTCATTAATATAATATGCATTAATTTATACTTTAAAATGAAGATCCCCGAAATTATTCTCATAAACATCATTGGTAGAGTAATAAGTTACTAATATCAATGGACGCACTTATATTGTGGTGCGAATTTGACTCCACTTTAGCCTTTAACCATTAACATAATTTTTTTATATTGTTTCATAACAAAATATGACATTGATTATTTAAGTTAGTCAAAAGTAGTTTTAACATACCATGTGCGAGCATGGGTTCATAATAGTTAATAGTGTTAACTTAATTTTTTTTGTATTAACAAACCCATTTTTGAGCTCCTACATTTGCTACAATTATGAACAGAAGGAAATTAAAATATATTTCAAACTGGTCTGGCATTACCTTGTCTTTTATTATACAAGTCTATTTGTTGGATATTACTCAAGACCCATCAAATATTTTTTAATTATTGAGCAAACTTGCTACCTTCACTTTGGTTTACACATCTTCTATATTGAATGGAATAGATTGGGACAATGTATAATTGCTCCATAAAATAGGCTAAAATTCTTAAAGTCTATTAGTATTTATTCTTCATTTCAAAGCAATGCATTTACATATATATTACATTTGTATGGCCTTTTCTTTACAATATTGGAATGAAACTTTTTAATTAGCCACCATATAAGATGGAGTGAGCACCTATAAAATGTAGAGAGATTCATATACAGTACTAGATCCTTGATAGTATGTGTAAGGACTATGATTATGTCTTTTGTAACTAGGGGAGAAAAAAATCATGTACCTTATCAAAGGTTGACAATGGTATTTCCTATGTTATTGATTCAAAAGTATTAAGATTCGATTCCAATTGTCATCAATTGAACATTGTTCAAGAAAAGAATCATTTTTATAATATCATGCCATTTATGATAATAACTGTAAAAAGGTTAGATAATAGGTAATCAGGTCTAAAGATTCACTACTATTATGCTTGTTTCAAACCTACACTAGAGCTTACAGAAGTCACAATTCTATACAAAGATATTACATATGGTTAAAAGCATATTTAAAATTTTATATAGGCGCGATAACTATTTGTTTCTATCCCTAAAACAAGGAAAGATGGATTGACAAGTATTTCAAAACTTAAGCCCATAAAATCATTATGGGTGGACTGAATATTAATACTTGAAATTTGGTTAAATACCCTTTAAAAATTTCAAAATATTGCAAAATTTCCTTCTAAAAACATAATTCACGAAACACTCCTACAATTATGTTAAAAAAATTCCATTTTCTTTTCCCACCACATAATTGTAGCAAACAAAAAATTATTTAAGCCAGAATTTAAAAAAAAAGTCTTTTTTTTGAAAATATGATATTTTGAGCACAAATATTTGCATTAAAATCTACAAAAATTTATACTAAAAACCGCAAAATAAAGTCGATATAATTAGTTTTCTTTATTCCTTTTTATTAGAAGTAATATCAGGTAGTGTACAACTAAGTGTGACAAATTTGATGAAAATATTTTTAAGGGTCTTTGATGGAGGTTATTTCTAGATTGAGGGGAAAGTGGATTAAATTTGAAACTCGGGGTACCCTGCTAATTTTCAATATTGTTAATATATCCAATTTTATATTTTCCATGTACATTGCCCCATTTTGTTATAAAACACCTCATGGTATTATCTTTAAATTGCGTGAGGTAAATCTACAACAAGATTTTTATGTAATTTCTCTCGCGCACACATTTGTTAGGCAGTGATGTACATGAGCGAGCATGTGCACGCGAACACATCCATATTTGTATGTTGCAAGTGATAATGCATTCATATTTATGAATATGCATGTATACGTGTACCTAAATTGTAAATTAGCATAAATAAGGTTAATTTAAAAAAATTATCTATGTATAACTTTATCACTCAACAAGATGCTTCTTATTTAATCATAATTTTTCTTAAAAGTAGTTGATAACATAACTGAACATTAGGTCGGTCCAACTAAATTTGGTTCCAATGTGAGTTTATTAAGTGGGATATTATTCTAGGCACACCAAAAGCAAAAATTGCATATTTAAGCACTGTATGTGCAAAAATAAAATATAAATATAAATGAGGAAAAAATAATAAAAATACGCAATTCTAAATAAGAAATTGGAACTAAAATGAATATAACACCTAGATATTGTTCATGATGCTTTATTGCTTTCAATCATAGCAAAAGAAGGATAACTGAAATCAAATTATAATATTATTGTGAGGATACGATAACTATGATTAGACAGGTGATTACCTTGATGTATATTTTTAATGCCAATCATTTTGCTTTCTTATTCCATAAAATAGGCTTTGTGTGTGAGTGTATGCATGTATATGTGGTTATCCAAATAAACTTGTGCATTAATTTGAATTATATGATTTCATATTTGTATTTGAAATGTCAATACATTTAAATATAAGTACACAAATATAAATTTTTATCATTAAAATGTTTAATTGTGATACACTACTAATTAATTGATTTTTGTTTAGTTTTCAACGTTGTCTCAAGTATACCAAACTTTCTCTTGAATTTAAGTCTTGAAATAGATGTAAAGACTTAATTGAATTCCTTGTCATTCTTTTATTAGTAACCATTTGTAACTAATGTCACTTCTTATTTGTCATAAACTATTTTTTGTTCTGAACACCATCTCACACCAATTGAACATTGGTGCAAAGGTATTGTAGTGATCAGCTCCTACGTTAATTGTTTTAGTTTAACTGATTCCATTACTCATAGCTGAACCTACTTTTCTTTTTTGACACCTCTTTAAATGAGGTTAAATCATGTACCAAAACATTGATTTGATGCATCTAATTTTCCACTTACATCATCAAGTTCTTTCAACTTCTCCTTTTTCCTGTTGATAATAGTGAATTTTGAGGAGTATCGTTTATATAAAAATTAAATTGTAATAGACAAGACTCATTGTTTTCAATTTAACAATTTTTCAACTTAATGTTCTTGAAGAAAATCAAACATTTGGTAAATTATACCAAAAAGTTCCATTAAAATCAAACTTTCTACTAACATAACTTTCTTTGTCTTAAGATTATAAATCTTTTAAGATTTAATCACCTCACATTGTTCATCACATCCATTTCATATTTGGGCAAATCCATTTTTCTTATCTCCTTCCACTATATATGATAATAATATAAGTACATAATATTTCATTCAGTGGTTATATCGATATTTTTATCTTCTTTTTGAATACCGAACATACCAACTTTTCTTATGAACTGAGTAAGTACGCACTATACCATTAACACATGCTCTGGGTAAATTACAAGGATAGGTAGTGGGTATGGACTGAACCCTTTACCTTACTTGTGAGTATCGCATATCCCAACCAACTATACTAGCCTTGGGGAGTAATATTTTTTATCTATCTTACCAAGTAACTCTAATTATATTTCCCTATAACGAAGATGATTCTAATTCTCTATCTTTAATAATGGATCACCAATGTTTTTATCGACATGTGAATCCTTAAGTGAAATTGATTTTCACTCCCTAAACTACAGTCCTTTCTTCCATCAGTATACTACAATTGAATGGAAGCATGCAACAGTGACAATCAATTAATTAATGCAATAGAAACCCAAACTCATGCATGTAGAAATACCACACTTCCATTCAGATATTTCCTTTTCGCATAATAAAGGGACATCTCAACCACTGGCATAGGGGAATAGCTCTAGATTGTTAGTCCAAAAGATCTTGGTTAAAATCCAATGACATCGGTGACAAAATTAAAAAAACAATCATAGCATTTTGATACTGATTTGATGGAAATAAAAGGTAGATTTAAAAAAAAGTGATGGAAGATTTTAAGAAGAATGAGTTTCGAAAATAAAGCTCTTGTTTTGTATATAAGCTTTTTTTCGTAATTGAGTGAAGGTTACATAATTATACAAGATACATGAATGAAAATATTATACAAGCGAATACTCATAGTATAATCATAATAAATACCAAAGACATTAATCATCATTCCATTTATCAATAGACATAAGGTTTCATATTTCAAAGTGCATGAAAGTGCACTAATATCAACAATTTCCCTTGTTGTACTCACTTAACTATTCCAATGAGCACTCTAAAATAAGAACAATAAACTTTAGAAAGTACCTTCCTCAAAATATTAGCTAGTCTCTCCTTGTTAATGGTCTAGTTAAAATTTATATTATCTCCGATGATTTCATAAATAATTTATAAAATAATTCACTACTCACTCACTTACAAAACCTCCAACTCCAGCTCTTACCGCCTTTGTTAAGGCGACCATGCCTTCGTTGCTCGTAAGATCTTAGGGATCCCATCAGTTCTTCAATTGACAAAGTAGTTATGTCTTTGGATTCCTGGATAGCCACAACAATCGAATCATACTTTTCAGGTAGGCTAATCATTATTTTCTCAATAACTTCTTGATCACTCATCTCTTCACCAAGGGTTCTAATTTGATTGACCACCTCATTTACTCGAAATGAGTACTCTTGGATGCATTCAGATTCTTTCATCTTTAGATTATGAAACTTCCATCGCAAGAGATTCAGCTTGATGTATTCTGTTTTTCTATTACCTTGATATTCATTCTCTAAAATCTCCCAAGCAGTTTTTGCCGTTGTTGCTCTACATATTCTTGGAAAAATAGTTGCACTAACAGCATTTTGAATTTTTGAAAGAGCTTTGGCATCGTTCATCACATCAGCGTCATATTTTTCCTTCAGGGTTTGAGTTACATTACTTTGACTTGTTGGTTGGACTAATCCATTTTGAACTATGCTCCAAAGACCTTCAGATCGAAGCAAAACCATCATCTTTACCTTCCAAGAGTCATAGTTATCTCCATGAAATATTGGAATGATTGAGTAAGAAATGGATGGAGCTTCTCTTGATGGCATTTTGAACATGGTTAAGTATTACCACAGAAATAACTTACCCTGATAACAATTTGATGAATGTATGTTATAAAATAATAAATTTTTGTTTACTTGCTTAATTCATTAGAAGGAACATAAGTTTATATAGATATTAGATAAACGTGTGCGTTAATTTAATTAAATGAATTATATCCTCATTTAATATGTAAATTCATTTAATTCTAAATATATAAATTCATACATCCACATTTAAAACATTTAATATAATGTGAAAGAAACTAATAAAACCTATTTTACTTTCCAACATAAATATGAACACCCGGCGGTTTCTTTAGCTATGAAATCTATAAATAAAAACATGAGCTCGGTTTGGTACCCATCACTAAATTATATTTTTTTGCAGTAGATAGACGAAATAAACAAAAACACTTCCATAATAATTTAACTTATCAGTTACTTTAAAGAAACAAATGTTCAACTTGCTAATTTAAATAGTAAAGGTAAAACTATTGCAAAATTTCAAGGTTACTTAATTATCAGATTAAAGAATAGAGGTAAAGCATGTTTCAAGCATACATTATTGAGTATGATTTTGTTAACATCTATTTAATACGTGTTATTCTAACATCTAAATTTGTTAATATGAACTGTTAGAGTTTGGTAACTAAATACATATTAACTAATTTATCACAACTGCCTAATCAATGTGCCATCGGCATGTTGAATCACTTTTTTCACCTTTAGTCATTTGATTAAGAAAAAAATTATAAACCATTATCATTCTTAAACGCAACCCACAACAATAGCAAACACATGATAATAACAAAAAATCAGTTAAGCGTAATATATATATATATATATATATATATATATATATATCTTAATCTTCCATGCTAAGAAAAAGGAGTGCTACATGCACTTTTTAAAAATAATCGAAAAATACAAAATTAACTCCACAAATAATATTCACCAAAAGAAAATTTGTAATTAATTGATGCACGTAGAAGTAGATAAATTCAATTAAAAAAGGTTATATATGTGAAAAGAATCAATGAAGTAACTTTCATAGTACATTGATTCACTACAGAAACTTTCATATGGGTAACCTGAAAATTATGGGAAGTATGTAAAATAATTGACCTTTTATAATTCTTGCATCACTAAACTATTGAATGCCTATATTATTCTATGTATGTCAAAGTCGGATCTGATATTTTTATTTTTATTTTTATTTAGAGTTTAAATATTCAATTCTCCTTGATTTCCCTCGATATTTTTCTTTAATTTTTTACATAATTTTTAAATCTAAATACTAAACTCTTCATGATTCAATATATTATCAAGAAAATAATATGATTGAATCCATAAACTACACATATATCCAGTACATTTTGAAATATGTACACTTACTTTAATTCTCTTTGCTATCACTTGCTCAATTTCAAATCCAAATAGCCTCATTTTATCAAATATAATTTATATTCACTTGGTTCATACAAAATCTTTATTTTTTCCTAATAAATCCATCTAGGCTTGCGAGCTTTTATCTATCTCCAAGTTCGATTCCCATGGTCTTATGTTTTATAGCTATTATAAATGAGTGAGAATGAGCTTTGTTCAAATCTCATTGGTTGTATTCTTGTAATTATAAATTTCATTTATGAAATAACATATTTTCAAACACTTGCTATAATATTAATAAGAATGCAATAAAAAGTATGTAAATTAATTAAAATACGAAGAATAATAGGTTAATACTAAAGTGTAATGAACGAAATCTCTTTCTATACATATACACACACATCAATATACATACGTACATATCTACACACACATGAAAGTGTTGAGTAGGATCTGCAAAGTAGTATTGTCGAGATCAAATACGGTGGAATGTATATAATCAAAAATATAACTACTGGAAAATATAAAGTAGGTCATAAAGTCAATTTTATACCAGTTTGGACTTTCCGTCCTATTTCTAATTCTAGAACTCCCTCGAAAATTGGCAAAACAATCCTCTATTCACCTAGAGGTACAGGTTTCTACAACTGGATAAAAAATCTGACTACACTTCAATATGACTTACACTACAAGAGAGTACTCATTTCGCAACTAACAATGCTCGTTGCAACAGACATGTTATAATTGTCGGCCGAAATTCTTAACATACGAAGTTGTAATATAATTAAATCATCTAACAGTTGTTTTGCACAATTGCAGGAACCATTGTAATAAACCATTTCACAATAGGTTTTCTACAACTATTTTTGCTCGTTGTAATACGTCTTTTACAAATGTTTCGCCCATTATTATATATATATGTAATGACCCGTAATTTCGCTACTTTGAAAATGAGAGATTTCGTTCATTTTAAATTTAAAAAGATTTAAAACTTAAATAAATATGTTATAAATAAAAAATAATAAGAGAGAAATTATTTATTCTTATAGTTAATAATTTAAAAGGTATAAATTTGGATTTTAGAACAAATCAACAAAAGTTAAGTTTTGTTAAAAATAAATAAATGCTTAAATAAATAGTTTTAAATATTTATTTAAAAATATAAATCTTATTGAAAACATTTAATAAAGATGATAGAAGTAGATTAAAATATTTAAAATTATGTTAATAATCGTTTTACAAAAATAACCAAATTTTGTCGTATTTTGTCAGTTTTACATACACTGAAAATTAGAGATTTTGATATTATTAAATATGATTTTAAAATATAAAGAGAAATATTTTAATTTATTTAAAAGAAATAAAAAGTTCATTTTTAAATTTGGTTTACATAAATAAATAGTTTAACTAAAACGTCGAAATGTGACCGTAAAACATTTTGTAGAAAATCAACGTTTTGTCAATTAAAAGTTGTCGTAACATTGTCGCATCTTTATTTTCTATATATAAGAACATATATTCAAATAGCATGAGTATTAATTAATTCTCCAATCAAGTTTACTTTAATAAATATTCTTAGAAAATTCTAGAATTAAATTAAGAAAAAGTAAGCACAAAATGATAAACATGCCATTTCAGAGCAAAACGTAAACATCAAATCAAACCAAACATAATTATTATATTATTTACTTAATACTTAAGTGAAAATGATATAAAGTAATGATTTGAAATGTGATGTTAAGCGTTGAAAAAATAAGGTTGCTTAAAAAGTAAGTAAGGGCATTTTTGTCTTTTTACAAAATATTATTTTAATCCAAAACTTTTTCTATAAATAAGCATCCACTTTCTCACTTTTTTCACTTCTTCTTCTTCTTTCCTTTTCAAACTTTTCTTCCACTCTCTAATGGCTTCTTCTCTTCTCTTTTCCTTGCTAACTTTTCCAGAACCATATCAAACAAAGTCAAAACTCCACCAAACTTTGCCAAAGGCCTTATAATATTACAAAAACATGATTTAGCATCTAAAAAGTTAAAGAGTGATGGAGGATGGTGAAGAACCTGCTGTGGCCGAGCCTTATGGATGTTTGAAGGTGGTGGTCGAGCACTTTGAAGCATGGTGGTAGAGTTTACGTGATGGTTTAGTATAGTTAAGAGGATTTAGTGAAGTGTTGGATTAAATGAATGTTGGTAGAAAGTTAAACGATTTGGTTAAAGGTGGATACTCAATCTTAGTTTTGTTCTAATAAAACTTAAGTTGATAATACACATGTTAAATTAGGAATTAATATGTTGACTATTTGTTGATATTGGATGATAATATGGTTGATATTATGGTTGATGATATGTTTGTGATATGGATAATAACTTTGTTAGATAAATGATAAGAGAAATGGTTAGTCAGCATAGCTAATTAGATGAGAATTAAATCCATACAAATATGTGTATGGAAATTATTTAGCCTCTTAATGATTTTAAATAATCTAAAAGGTTAGAAATGATATTATAATAATATAATATTATAAAATGATACGAAATGGAATATGAGTTTGAAATATAAAAATATTGTTTAAAATTATTTTAAAATGATTTAGAAATGTTTATAAACATTTAAAAGTGTTTTCAAGAAGTCTGAAAAGAAGTTGAAAAACAAGTCAAAACTAGGCGCGTCGCGTAACGGTAGTTCACGATTTCGCGCTATAAAGCTGAATGAGTATACAAAGTGGATATAGCTTGGAATTCTTCATGATAAGAATTTTTCGAACTATTATATCCATAGTTTTCAAATGAAGAAAGAAAATCAATATTTCATCAAGTAGAGTTTGAACTATGACAATTTTATAAAAACATCACGATTTTGCAGTTCGGAATCCAAAAAGGGTTTCTTTATAAATGATTATTTTAAATAATTAAAAATATGAAATAAATTTGATAAATCTATTAATATTGTTTCAAAGATATTTGAAATGAAAAATATGAATTTTCGAATTAAAAAGTTGTTTAAATCAAAAAAGCCTATATAGCACTTTCCGTAGCAATTTTATGCTACGAACTCTATAATCTTTTGAATATGAGTTTAAACGTAATGATATTTCCTAGAATCAATTATGATTGATTTTAAAAGAATAGTTAAGTGTTTTAAATGATGATTTGGAAGTTTTAATAAGAGTTTGAATAAACGGTTAAGACGAACTATTTATACCACTTAAACAAAAGTGAAGAATATTGAATGTAATAACAAACTGATTATACAGAAATGTCTAGTACATTTATCCCTCCTATGAGATCTGGAAAGATAAAATAAGGTGTTTAACTAAGGTTAGGAATGGAGCAACCAGTTCCCTGATCTTACCTGGCCTATATTTTCTCTTATTAGGCGATGGGTGGAATAGATCGAAAGGAAAGCCCGAATGCTCTAAAAGATCATATTTAAGTTTTTCCAAAATAAAAGAAAAGAAATAAATTCTTTGAATGTTAATTAACCATTAACATCTTTATCAATGATTAGCACGAAAAACCGGGAATCGGATTTGGGTGATTCCTATCAGAAAACCCCCTCAAACTAATTTTCAAAATAAAACATACGGAAGAAAATATCATTTATGACAAAGATCTTCATGATGTATGATTACTTGCCATTAGTCCCTGGAGGTGAAATTTACCACATCTAAGGTGGCAGTAGTGCTCTGTTATGAAAATCTTCAATTTGCGAGAAGTTAAGAAAAAAATCTTTGATTAAGGTTTAATGAATGATTTAGGAATATTTCCCCTAAATTAAAAGTTATAACTTGAATATAAGAAATTTTTGATTAAGATTCAAAGAATGTTTGGAAAGGTTTTCCTAAGTAAAAGAGAAAATGATTTGAAATTATTTCAGGATTTCTTAGATGTTTAAAAAAACCAAATGATCTGATAAATGAGGCGTAATGATTCCCTATACTCTTAAAAAAATGGAATAAATTGAAAAGAATATATCTAAGAGAGATATTTGATTTAAATAAATTATAAAGTAATTGATTGATGATTAATATCTACATATGAACTTAACATCTTTATATCGGTAATTGGCTTCGAAAGAACCGGAGTCGGATTTGGGTGGTTTCTATCTAAAACCACTTTGAACCAATGTATAGGTTCGAAAGTGAAGACATGTTGAACATGACGATTATTGAAGAATGTTGATCTTTATAGCGTGAGGATTACTTGTTGACATGTTCTAGGTCACTCCCATTATAGAGTTATTTATAGCAGTGGTCTCCTCGTTATGGAGATTTTTCGGATTGCAAGGACTACTCGCTACTAGTGATAGTAGGAGAGTGCCTTAAGTTTCGTTCAGTTCTAGAACGAACTTGTAACGACGAATGTCTAACATTGCATTTCTAAAAACATAACGTTTGACTTTTACAGATGTACATCTGCTTGGTGGCGGAGAAGGCAATTTCTCTTAGCTTAATACCCTTCTTTGAGACATACGAGCTCAGAGGTTGTATGCTTATGAGAGTTAAATAGTGATCAAAGGAATGGCAGTATGGCATTCAAAGTGAAAGAAGATGTGTTATGTGAAAAGTTAATCGTTGCCTCGATCCTCATAAACCGAAAATGGCCAAAACAAGATTAGATGCAACAAGGCTAAGTAGGTCATTCCCAGTCAGGGTATCATCATCCCCTTCCAGATATATTTCTCCCCGCTATGCCATTCGGGATGTAAATTAATATGGTTAGTATGCTAAAGCGCGCCCGGTTAAAGGTCGGTAACGATCGGGGGATGATCTATTCGGTAGTATCGAGTTACAGAGAATTACCGGTTTTGTGTTGGTAGAGGTTACTTTGTGATGTTCCTCGGTACATTTCGCTAGAGATGTACTGCCGGAAGGTAGTCCCTTCACCTGGTCATTTGTATGGGAATCCATTCTCCAATAAGAATCTACGGTTTTGTTTGTATTGGTGTAATGAATAGCCTCAAAACGCTATATGGGTAACCATTTTGGCTCTTATTAATAAGTTTATTTGCAAATGTTTTCAAAGGAACGTCATTAGAAATAATATCAAACGTTCTGATATAATAAAAGTGTTTTAGTTATCATAAAGTAAAAACCCGTCTGTGTTTATGTATGGACATGGTCTTATGAGATACTCTTTCTTTCCAAACGATTTTATCCAAAGGATGATATATGATACTCTCATTTATTGTTGAATTTTCTCACGTTTGTTTATCAAGCCTGATACGAGTATCTTCAATTCTCAGAATAGACTCGAGTAGTTTCAGTTTTAGTTGAAGACGGTTGGTGTTTCCAAAGGAGAGCTGGAGATATTCATTTACATACGGACATATTCCATTATCCGCTATGGTTTGTTTTTTGTTTTTTGTTTGTCAGCATTTGTAAGGGCGGATGTTTTAACTGTCCAGGCTAAATCTAGGTTAGACTCTGATATTGTATTTTAAAATTTTCCGCTGTAAAGATTATTATTTAAATAATGTATGTTATTCTATTTGTATGAGATTATGTTCTGTCTTTATTTTCTTTCTATCCTTAATGGTTCGCGTATTCGTGCAATTTGAGTTGGACGTGTGTGGTTTATTATCGATTCAAAGTGTACGGAAAAACGGGGCATTACATTTCGTATTAGAGCTGAAGGTTAAGCAAGAACCTTGGCTCTTATGGGGTAAAGACTCATCAATGATAGGGTAAGTAATACCCTAGGATGAGTGACTCATTAGAGATAGAGTTAGTAACACCCTAGAATGAGTTTGAGTGTATTATATATGAGTGTGTATTTGTTAGTGACTAATAAATTATTTTATGTTGATTTATCAGTTGAGTGGTTTATAAATTTTGGTCGATATGGGAAGTACAACTGTATCGATAGGTATTTCGAAACTCTTAAAAAGGAATATCGACATACTAATTTTGAAAAAATTGATAAATGAAATAATTTTACCTAGGATTATATTTTGAAATATAAAGTATATATTTTGAAAAGTTATATAGTTAGAAATCAGTAATAGCGAAATTTAAATACAAACATCTTGTGATTAGAATTTCACGATTTGACTATAAGATGTTTCATAAAGATAATCGATAAGTAAGAAATCTGGTAAGGTAATTAAGATCTTTAATACTTATTCCAAAATAATAAATTAAGAAATGATAATGTTAACTTACAATCATAAATTGATAAATTGTTTGATTTAAACGTTTAAGTATAAATACCTTGTGAATTAAGTTTCATAATTTAACTATAAGGTGTTTGATAATAAGATTTGTTTAAAGAATGAACACATAAGATAAAAATGTATTTAAATAATAAGAAATGATTATGTAAAAAGATAAATATAAAAGGAACGAGAATTTAAATTTGAGTAAAACAATTAAGGAAATTTAAATGAAGTTTATTAATATAAGATAAAATGGGTTTATAAAATAGGTTTTATAAAGTAAACTCTAAAGGATTTTGAAAATGGTATTATTTCAAATAAAAAGAGATACTTTATGATAACTAATCTGATTGGCTTGAAAATAAACTAAAAATGGGAAAATGATGTGTTCGGATGGTAAGCACTTCTCTTAAGTATTGCTCTTCTTGTTAAAAGGGTATATGATGCTATTGGTAGTACCTAGTTCCTTGGATTGTTCTAGAGTTACTCGATCTATATAATTTTATTGAGTTAAAAAGAGATAATGTGAATCATTAATTGATAAGTCGATTAGTAATCTTTATAAAAGTGTTTAAACCAAAGATAAATTTGGAATCGCCAATTGATAAGATAAAGCGAAATTCTCGACGATTTTGGACAGTCGAAAATTTCCGAATCATACATAACTCAAAGCTATGAAATTGATAAAAGATTGTGAAATATTTTAGGTAAATGAAATTGGAAGTATAATTTATAAATGTTATTATAAAGAAAAAGTATTTAAAAGAGGAGAAATTTATAATAGCATTAAATTGGAAATAAATTTTGTAATTATGAATTTAAAATTATAGCAAACTACAACAATCTGAAGTTCGTCCGGATATAAAACCGATCGAGAATTTGGGATTTGCATATACTCTTAGGATGTAATGGTATATCATACAAATATTGATTTGAGTCATGAACTATTAACTAAAATAATGACTCCTCAGAAAGGTAATTATAACTTGGAAAAAATTTTATTAATGAATTTTAGCATTAATTAGGAATTTAGACTTAAGTCTTTAAAGTGACTGATTTGCATAAGTTATAAGATGAAATAAACTTAAGTAATAATTTTACAAAATGATTCATAAAGAATATTAGTATTAAAGAAAATATACTAAAAAATATGAATGTGAAAAATAAAGAATGTGAATAAAGAGAATTTGGTATAACTGAGAAAAAACCCAATAGAAATAAATATGTAATTTATACATAAATTATTTTGTCACACAAATGTTGATCTAATATTCGAGTACGGAACTTTGAGGTGTTTACACTGATCCAGAAAATGGATTTACCACTCGATTCTTGACGACAAACATTGATGAAGGTTTATGATTAGGTACTTGAGTTTTCTATCATAGTTGAGAGCTATGCAAGGAAAGCAAGGGTGTCTGAGCAAAGAGCCTGATTAAAGTCCGCAATAAAGGATCAGGGGATCGATACTAGTTCAGACATAAAGTTGTATATTCAAATAGAAGATCGAATAAAATATTTCATGCAGATGATCTGTGCATAATATATGGAATTAAGTTTAAAGATGAATGTTTTAGGCAAACTTTTACCTTAGGTAATTTTGATGACGAAATTCTTTTAAATATGGGAGAATGTAACGACCCGTAATTTCGCTTCTTCGAAAATGAGAGATTAAACTTAAGTAAATAAGTTATGTATAATAAATAATAATAGAGAAATTATTTATTCTTATAGTTAATAATTTAAAAAGTATAAGTTTGGATTTTAGAACAAATCAAAAAAAGTTAAGTTTTGTTAAAAATAAATAAATGCTTAAATAAATAGGTTTAAATATTTATTTAAAAAGATAAATCTTATTGAAAACATTTAATAAAGATAATAAAAGTAGATTAAAATCTTTAAAAGTATGTTAATAATTGTTTTACAAAAATTACCAAATTTTGTCACATTTTGTCAGTTTTACATACACTGTAAAATTAGAGATTTTAATATTATTTAAATATGATTTTAAAATATAAAAAGACATGTTTTAATTTATTTGAAAGAAGTAAAAAGTTCATTTTTAAATTTGGTTTACATAAATAAATAGTTTAACTAAAACGTCAAAATGTGACCGTAAAACGTTTCGTCGAAAATCTAAGTTTTGTTGATTAAAAGTTGTCGCAACGTTGTAGCACATTTATTTTCATATATAGGAACATATATTCAAATAGTATAAGTATTAATTAATTCACTAATCATGTTTACTTTTACTAATCATACATAGAAAATTCTAGAATATAATTAACAAAAAGTAAGCACAAAAAGACAAACATGTCACTTCAAAGCAAAATGTAAACATCAAATCAAACCAAACATAATTATTACATTCTTTACTTAATACTTAAATGAAAATGACTTAAAGTAATGATTTGAAATGCGATGTTAAGTGTTGAAAAAATAAGTTTGCTTAGAAAGTAAGTAAGCGGATTTTTGTCTTTTGCACAATATTATTTTAATCTAAAACATTTTCTATAAATATGATTCTACTTTCTCACTTTTTTTCACTTCTTCTTCCTTTTTCAAGCTTTTCTTCCACTCTCTAATCGCTTCCTCTCTTCTCTTTTCCTTACTAAGTTTTTCAAAACCATATCAAACAAAGTCCAAACTCCACCAAACTTTGCCAAAGACCTAAGAGTATCCCCAAAACATGGTTTAGCATCTAAAAAGTTGAAGAGTGATGGTGGATGGTGGAGAACTAACTATGGTCGAGCCTTATGGATGTTTGAAGGTAGTGGCCGAGCACTTTGAAGCATGATGGTGGAGTTTACGTGATGGTTTGGTGTAGTTAAGAGGATTTAGTGAAGTGTTGGATTAAATTAATATTGATAGGAAGTTAAACGATTTGGTTAAAGGTGAGTACTCAAATCTTAGTTTTATTTTAATTAAACATAATTTGATAATACTAATGTTAAATTAGAAATTAATATGTCGAATATTGGTTGATATTGGATGATGACTTAGTTGATATTATGGTTGATTATAAGTTTGTGATATGGATGATAACCTGGTTTGATGAATGATAGAGAAATGGTTAGTCGACATAGTTAATTCAATGAGAATTAAAACCTTACAAATATATTTATGGAAATTATTTAGCCTCTTAATGATTTTAAATAATCTAAAAATGTTAGAAATGATATTATAATAATATAATATTATAAATTGAAATGAAATGGAATATGAGTTTGAAATATAAAAAAATGTTTAAAATGAGTTTAAAATCATTTAGAAATGTTTTATAAATGTTTATAAGAGTTTTCAAGAAGTTATAAAACAAGTCAAAACTAAGCGCGTCGCGTAACGGTAGTTTATTCGCGCCATAAAGTTAAATGAGTATATATAATAGAATATAACGCGGAATTCTTCGTGATAAGAATTTTCCAGTCTATTATATCCATTCTTTCCAAATGAAGAAAGAAAATCAAGATTTCATCAAGTAGAGTTTGAAATATGTCCAAAACAGTTTTCTAGAAACATCATCGTTTTGCAGTTCGTAATCCAAAAAGGGATTTCTTTATAAATGATATTTTTAAGTGAATAAATTTGATGAATCTATTAAAATGTATAAAAGATATTTGAAATGGAAAATATGAATTTTCAAATTAAAAAGTTGTTTAAATCAAATAAGCTTATGTAGCACTCTCCGGAGCACTTTTATGTTGCGAATTCTATAACCTTTTGAATATGAGTTTAAACGTAACGACATTTTCTAGAATCATGGGAGAAGGTTTGTAGCGAATTCTGAAGAAAGACTATGAATGATTTTAAAAGAATAATTAAGTGTTTTAAATGATGATTTGAAAGTTTTAATAAGAGTTTGAATAAATGGTTAAGACGAATTGTTTATACCACTTAAACGAAAAGTGAAGAATATTAAATGTAATAACAAAACTGATTATGCGGAAACGACTAGTACATTTGTTCTACCTGTGATATCTGGAAAGATAACACAAGGTGTTTAACTAAGGTTAGAAATGGAACAACCGCCGCCCTGAACTTACATGGCCTATATTTTCTCTTCTTAGGCGATGGGTGGAATAGATCGAAAGGAAACCCGGATGTTCTAAAAGATCATATTTAAGTTTTTCCAAAATAAAAGAAAAGAAAAAATTCTTTGAATGTTAATTAACCACTTAAAATATTTATCAATGATTAGCACAAAAACCGGGAATTAGATTTGGGTGATTCCTATTCGGAAACCCCTTCAAACTAATTTTCGAAATAAAACATACTGAAGACAAAGATCATTGATGATAAAGATCTTCATGATGCAGGATTACTTTCCACAAGTTGCTAGAGGTGAAATTTACTATATCTAAGGTGGTAGCAGTGCCATGTTATGAAAATCTTCAATTTGCAAGAATAAGATTTGAAGTTAAGAAAGAAATCTTTGATTAAGATTTAATGAATGATTTGGAAATATTTTCCTTAAGTTAAAAGTTATAACCTAGATATAAGAAATCTTTGATTAAGATTAAAAGAATTATTTGGAAAGGTTTTCCTAGGTAAAAGAGAAAATGATTTAGAATTATTTCAGGATTTAAGAAAGGTTTAAATAAACCAAATGATTTGATAAATGAGGCTTAATGATTCCATATACACTTGAAAAAAAATGGAATAAATTGAAAAGAATATATCTAAGAGAGATATTTGATTTAAATAAAAGATGAAGTAATTGATTGATGATTGATATCCATATATGAACTTTACATCTTTTTATCGATAATTGGCTTCGAAGGAACCGAAGTCGGATTTGGGTGATTCCTATTCGAAAACCACTTTGAACCAATGTATACGTTCGAAAGTGAAGACATGTTGAATATGATGATTACTGAAGATCGTGGATCTTAATAGCGTGAGGACTGCTTTTTGACATGCTTTGGATGCTCCCACTATAGAGTTATTTATAGTAGTGGTTTCATCGTCGTGGAGGTTTTTCGGATTGCAAGGACTACTCGCTACTAGTCGCAGTATGAGAGTGCCTTCGGTTTGGTTCAGTCCTAGAATGAACTTGTATGGACGAATGTTTGACATTGTATTTCTAAAAACATAGTGTTTGACTTTTACAAATGTACATCTACTTGGTGGCGGAGAATGCAACTTCTCTTAGCTTAACACCCTTTGTTGAGATATACGAGCTTAGAGGTTGTATGCTTGTAGGAGTCAAATAGTGATCAAAGGAACGGTAATATGGCATTCAAAGTGAAAGGAGATGTTTTATATGAAAAGGTAATCGTTGCCTCGAGCCTCATCAACCGGAAATGGCCGAAATAGGGTTAGCTGCAGCAAGGCTAAGTGGGCCATTCCCAATTAGGGTATGAGCATCCCCTTCTAGATGTATTTCTTCCCTCTATGCCATTCGGGATGTAAATTAATCTGGTTTGTATGCTAGAGCATGCTCGGTTAACGGTCGAACAATCGGGGGATGATATATTCAGTACTATCTAATTATAGAAATAGGCCGGTCTTATGTTGGTAGAGGTTCCTTTATGATGTTCCTTGGTACATTCCTCTCGAGATGTACTGCCGGAAGGTAGTCCCTTCACTAGTCATTTGTATGGAAATCCATTCTCCAAAAAGATCATACGAATTTGTTTGTATTGGGGTAATGAATAGTCTCGAAATGCTATATGGGTATCCATTTCGGCTAAGATTAATAAGTTTATTTGCAAATATATTCAAAGGAATGTCATTAGAAATAATATCAAACGTTTTGACATAATAAAAGTGTTTTAGTTATCATAAGCTAAAAACTCGTCCGTGTTTATGTGTGGGCGTGGTCTTATGAGATACTTTTTCTTTTTAAAGGATTTTATATAAAGGCTGATACATGACAATGTCATTTATTATTGAGTTTTCTTACGCTGGTTTATCTAGCCTGATCCAGGTATTTTCAATAATCGGGTCAGATCCGAGTAGTTTCAGGTAAGTTGAAGACGGTTGGATTTTCCAAAAAAGAGCTGGAGATATTCATCTACGTACGGACATATTCCATTATATGTCGTGGTTTGTTTGTTTTTGTTTGTTGTTAGTCAGCATTTGTGTAACGACTCGTAAATTTTCGATAATATAAATGGTAAATTAAATAAGACTTTGTGATTTAATATTTGGAGAAATAAATTTGTATAACTTATTAATGAAATAATAAGTAAATTAAAATGTAACAATGCTAATTAAGGTTAATAATTAATAGGTTGAATGAAATGATAATTAATAAATTTATTAAAATTGTAAAGTTATAATATAATATATGGTAATTGGTTGGGAAGAATGAACATACAAGTATTATAAAGGGTATAATGGTGACAAATGGTTGTTACCATTTAATTCACTAATTACAAATAAAGATAATTAAATGTACTTTAATGGTAATTAATATAATAACGGAAAGTGTGAATGTAAATTAAAGTAGAAACGTAAATTTATTTATAAGATAGAATTGGTGTAATAGAAAGCATGAGACCAAGTAAATAAATTTATTGAGATATTAATTATAATTGGATGTAGATTAAAGTAATAACGCTAATGAAAGTTGATAAATAATTAATTTAGTGCAATCCCAATTAATGGAAATAATTGTAAGGTTATAATTGATTTTAATTGGTAGATTAGGAAATAAATTCAAAGTTATATTAATTGATGAAATAATATGCAGTAAACTGTAATTTGACATAATCACTGTTAGGTAAGTAATTATATTATTGGTCATTTGGTAATAGAGTATGAATGGGATTAAATTAGGCGGATTGTGGTAATTATTAATTGTTTACCTATTTATTTAATTTAGTGAATTAGATCTAAATCCATTGCAACTAAATGTAATTAAATACTACGTTAATCTGAATTTAGTTGATTATTGGAAAACATTCGGGGAATTAGATTTACAGTAATGTTAAATTTACCCATAAGATAATGATTGACTGAATAAAAGGAACAGGAATAAAAATTTATTACTTTTAATTTAATAAATTGGATTAATTGAAATTAAATGAAATATAATGTTTAAATTTTACGATTAATTGAAATGAAGATGGAATGTGAGAATATTAATGTAATAGATTTTGAATCCAATATTAATTTCATCTGTTGACAATAATGAATTGAATAATCGAATGAAAAGTAGATTAAATAGAAATATTAGAAATTAAATTTATAATTTTTGAATTTAATGAAATTGAATTTAATACTGAAATTGATAAATTAATCAACTCTAAATTGACATTTTAATTTGTTTTAATCGGTGTAAATGATTGAGAAATCAAAAGTGATGAAAATTATCAATTATCGAATTGGAATTGAAAATTTGATTTAATCAATTTATTATTAATTTATTTGATTAAGGTAAAAATAGCCATTTTGGCCACTGACTCGGATTTCGACGAAACCAGTTTCATCGGATCCATTACGGTGAATTATTGTAGGATTTCAAGTTTCATAACAATCGGACTTGTCGTTTGATCGTACGGACTCGAAACACCTAGAAATCAATGAAATTGAAATCAATTGAAATCAATTTGAAATAATTTGATTTTAGCATAACTTCTTCATACGATGGAATTTGGACTTGAAACCTGTTCCATCGCGTTTAAAATATTTAAAAACATCTATTTTGTTATATGGGTTGATCCAATTTCGTTCCGGAGTCAGAACTCGGCCTTTTTATCGTTCAACGCGTATGTCAATTGGATCCATCTATTCTATTTCAGCTTGCCTATATATACCCTGTTATAAACCCTAATTGTTCCTCATTGTCATTTGTCTGTACGTACAATCCCTTCTCACCTCCTCATTTCAATAGCAGATAATTCTAAATCCAATTGCAATTCAAAAATCAAATTGAAAATTCAATCTCCTCAAATAATATCGAACTATATATCAATTCGAAGCTCTCGACGAGCGCATCTCAGATATGTAATTCATTTTTCAATTAGAGTCATCATTTGCCCTGGAATCCTTGAATTTGTTTCGACCATTCATTATGGTTGGGGTGATTCAACGGTGGATCTACGTCCTTAGGTTGATCGGAGGGCAGGGATGTGTAGAGGGCATAGAGCAGATCGCATCGGCACCCTTACTTCATCTCCAGGTGATCGGAAATCTCCCCGAGTGGCATTGATAGGTGGCGGCGGCGCGCGTTGAGGGTGGGTCACACGTCTTGTCACAGGCAAGGGGGAGGTCGGCTCGGGGTGGGGAGCACGGTGGTGGGTTTCGATCGGCATGGATAGCCTCGAATGCGGTGCGATAATCGAGCAAGGAGGCGGCGGTTTTGCTTCCAGAGTCGCGATTGTTTTCTGTGCATGCTAGGGTTTTGTCTCTGCAATTTGAAGAAGGTGACATGTCGTTATTTTTTTATCTATTTTATTTATTTCAATTTTAGATTCTGAAACTTGTAATCGCAATAACTTACGCATACGAGGTCGAAAGTACGCACGTTTTCTTCGGTTAGGTTCGTATCTGAATTCCTGACATTTTAGCTCTAGTTTGGACGAATTCTGAGGCTGTTTAATTTTTGGGTTTAAATTGGATTTAAATTCGAAAGGTGAGTGTTTTAGCCCAATCACAACTTCTAAAATTTCTTATGTGTGTTAAATTAATTTCTGATGTGATTAGAAATTTAATTATTGCTATTTGGTATATTTTTATCATCATTCCAGTTAAATTGAATTCATTAAATTAAATTATTATTCAATTTATTATTTCATATAAACTGCTAGTTAAATTAATTTATTATTGAATATAAACTACCAGATATTACTTGTTATTTATTATATGTTCTATATTAATGTCATTGTTTGAATTGGATGATGATTGTTATAAATGGTTGATGATTGATATTGGGTGAATGGATGCTGTATTTTATACTGTTATAAACTGCAAGTTGTTATGCATTTTTATTTCAGTCGAGATTGCGGTTTGAAATGATATATAACCATATATTTTTATTTTAAATTGCGGATTGAAATGATAAATATCTGTATCACTTGACCATAAGATAGAAAATTTTATACAGAAACCATGGTCTATATATAAAAATAATTGGGAATGATTTCTATGGTTTTAAAAAGTAGTATATGGGTTGTATAATTATTGATTTTTGAAGTAATATAAATGTTATTTTATTATTGATTTTAATTATGTATAAATTTGTTTTGAAATATAAAATAAGTTAAATAATAAAATTTGAGTACTTTTATACAACTTAGTTAAGTATCTATTCAAATTTTATTGTATGTAGAGTTTATAATGACTTAAGTAAAATTAAGGTTTGAGGATAAATATGAAATTGATTTGAATTAAAGTATTTAAGAATTTACTCGAATAAACTTGTAACGACCCGGAATTTTGGTCGTTAGATTTTGAACATTCAATTCATTTTAAATGTTGAATGTAAAATATAATTGAATTTTGAATAAAAAGATTTTGGTTAAATTAATAAAATAAGTTATAATTTCAAATATGGTAATTAAATTGAATTTGAATAACAATAATTAAATTTTGATTCAAAATGAATCAGAATGATTTTTAATGTGAATGTAAATTCTACATGGTTTATAAATAAGTTAGTAAAATTTTAAAAGTGATATTTTAAGTGATTTTGACAATTTCGGAAATCGCTCGATTTAATCGACGAGTTAAAATAGCCTTCTAGGGCATAGTCTCGAAATTCGACGAAACTAGTTCCATTGGATCTGTAATAGTTAATTATTATCGGATTTCAATTTTTGTAGCAATAGGAGTTGTCGTTTGACCCTGGCAGTTCAAAATGCATAGAAAATATTTTAATCGATTTAATTTAAAATTGATCTTTTATTCCCGTAAATCGCGCATATTTTCGAATTAACCTCTGAAACACGTTCCATTGTGTTCGGAACGTGGGTAAAACCTTATAATCGCCTGTCGGCACGCGTCGTTTGGGGATCGTTTGAAAAGTTGTTTAAAAGTGAATTTAATATTAAAATATTATTATATATGCTTATAATTATATACATGAAGCCGAAACCCTAGTCTGATATCTTTGGCCGCCTCAAAGTTTTCAATGGCCGAGACCTTACCCCTTTCTCCTCCAATTTTTATTCAATCCAATCACTTTCACGACTTGACTTCAACTAGAGAATTGTAGATCACGGAGAGATCTGTGTATTCAACGGTCGACGTCGTATATGGGTCGTCGTAGTGGCCAGAATCGAAGCCGTGACAGTAGCCGTTCGTTCATGAAATACAAGGGGTGGAGAGAACTGAGCTTGCCGTGCTTTTGGTCGAAGGTGGAGGACGATCATAGCTTGTGAGCGGCGGTTTCTGATGGGGTTCGTCGACGACGTGGTGGCCGCGTTAGCAAGACCTAGTCGGCGGAAAATGGGTTCTTAAACCCTGGGTACGTGCGTTGTGAAGAAGAGGAGGTTGTGGCCTGTTTTCTTGTACGGTATTATTAAAAAAAAAGAAATTTTTGTTTTAATTTGTAATTGAACCTAATAAATTTCATAATTAATGCATGCGAGGTCGAAATTGGACGAAACGAGGAACGTCGGGATCGCAGCGACACGATCTACGTGCTACAGCAGATCCGGAGGCGTTTGGAGTAAGCAAGAATTTTGGACTAAATCGAGCGGGTTCGATTTAATTTACAATTGAAAATGCTCGACGAAATTCAAGGTGAGTTTTTCTCACTCATATCTGAAATGCTAGTTAATTTAAATAGTTAATATTTAAATGACTGGTTGATTGGTTGAATGTGATAATTATCATCTGATTGGATTGATATTTTGTGACGCCCCACCTCTATACCCACGCTAGCCAAGAACACTACGGTGTAGTGCTGTCAACTAGCGCGGAGAATAAGGCTGTTGAGGAGCGACCATCCATGTAATTTCTTATCACACGGTGGCTATAAAATAATCTTCGGAAACAAATATAGAAGTAAGCATAACATGCGAATCAATCACAGATATCCATATCACAAAGGCGGAAAGAGATATGAATATATATCACATAAAAGTGTACATCAGAGTAGTGGTCTAAAAAGATCCACGATAATACAAAAGAATAGCAACGCGTGCTATACAAAAGAATACAACTATGAGTCTATATCTCAAGTGTAAACAATAAAAGCTGCTAATCTAAACAAGTAGCCAAAAGTCTGAGTATTGAATCACTGGGGGAGGAGTCAAGCAGTAGCACCTGTAACATCTCGGTCTGACCCGAGTATTATTTATAAGAAAATAATAAACGGATCAGTCTAGCTATAAATATCAGATGACATGATATAAAATAAAAGATATGGCATAAACATAAAATATCCATACTGACATACTACTATAAGTATGCAAATAATGATCAACAGGAGATCAACCGATAATAGATAAATCAATATCACAAGAATCTTTTCAAAGATCCAAAGAGGGCATCATACCCTAAACTTGTACTCATGACAAGTCAAAGAGATAAATTCCAGAAATCAACACAAGAAATCCAGAAATCATAAAAAGGGAAAGAGGCCTATCACATGACGGTCCGAAGACCATGGGAAGCTACCCCATATGTGTGAGTCGAAATCACACTGATTGAGGTCTAGACTAACCAAAAAGCAAAAAGGTATGTGTGAATGAAATCACACAAGTGGTGTCTAGTCTAACCTCGCAAACAAGAGACATCGCACAATTGCTAGTCTAAATCATAAGAATGATCATCATGATCAACGAGAAGTGTCAATTACACTAAGCTAGTAAATATAGAAGTTTAGCTTCATGTCCCATAACCACTTGCTTAACTTAAATATTTACGAACAAACTGTAAATCTTCACTAATAAAATTGTCACAAGAGGTTCAATCGAACAAGTCCAAGAATTAACCGACGAAGTGAACGCAAGCGTTTCATACCACTTGTTTTACTAAGTCGTTTAATTAGATTTCTCATCCGAGTGAGGTAAAGGTTTGTATATACCAATAGATTGGAAAACGGTTTAAGAAAAGAGCTTAGTTATTAAAAATAGATTTGAAATTGTTTGTTAAAAGAGTTTTGATATTTACTACTAGTATTGAAACCTTTATATTATAAAGTGACAAAACACAGAAGCAATTGTAGAAACAATCAGTCACAAAGATCGCATACGGAGATGTGAATAAAATCCAAGGAAATCAGCTCAATGTTTTTCAGATAAGATCCCCTACGGAGGGGGGGTCCAGGGGGGGTGGCAACCCCCCTAGGTGGGGATGCGGGGGCAACGCCCCCGCTTACGGGGTTCGACCTAAAACGGTACGACCTAGTGAAGACAAAATGAGGTCTAACGACCTAAAAGTTAAGGGTCCAACGACCTATAGGTTCACGCGACCTAGGTGGAATGCGACCTACGAGATAGGCAAGTGGAACGACCTAAAGATGAATGGGTCGAACGACCTAACGTGAGCACAGGTGAAGCGACCTATCGGTCCAACGACCTAAGGGGAAAAGGCAACCTAGGTCTAACGACCTAACTGCTCACGACCTAAGGGTCTAAAGGCCACGCGACCTAGAGGAAAATAAGGTTAAGCGACCTAAGTGGGTTCGCGACCTAACGACATAAACAGTCGAGCGACCTAACGACAAAAAGGGGCGAACGACCTAATAGGTGCGCGACTTAAAGCCATCGCGACCTAACGACCTAACAAGGTCATACGATCAAGTGGTTTCCAACGACATAATGGTGCAACGACCTAAGGCCAAACGACTTAAGGGTTCCAGCGGAGAGCGACCTAAAGAAGGCGCGACCTAAAAGAGGCGCGACCTACAGGAGGCGCGACCTAAAAGAGGCGCGACCTAGCGACTTAAGAGGCGAGCGACCTAAGTATTACGACCTAAGAGTCGAACAACTTAGCGTGGAAGCGGCCTAAAAGCCAAACGGCCTAACGACCTAAGGTCATACGACCTAGCGACCTAAAGCCATACGACCTAACGACCTAAGGTCATACGACCTAGCGACCTAAAGCCATACGACCTAGCAACCTAAGGTCCATACGACCTACGACCTAAGGTCCATACGACCTACGACCTAAGGCTCAACGACCTAATTCCGAGGCTAACGACCTAACGCTGCAGGGGGAATTTAAGGCCAGAAACGACCTACGACCTAAACCCCATACGACCTAACGTGAAATTACCTAACTCCGAAGTGAAGATTCAAGGAAGTGCGACCTAGCGCGATAACACGCGAACGACCTAAGGGTTAGGTCGCGAACGACCTAAGGGTTAGGTCGTGAGCGACCTAACTCCGTACAAACGAAAATGGCCAGAACGACCTAAGTGCAGAAAATTCACCAAAACGCTAAAAATTGGAGTTTTTCGCCAATCCAATCCAAACCAAATGCAAATGTGCATGCAAAGGTGATAGGGAATCATTCCCAACAGTCCAATATAGTTATAGACTAGATTTGTGAGATAAAAATCTCACCTTTGCTCCAAAACCCAATGAAAATGAAGAACAAAGCTTGAAGGCAAATGGAGAAGCAACCACAAGCTTGAATCCGATGTCTTCTTCTTGAATTTGGAGTTGAATGTTGGAGTTGCAATAAAACAAAGACTTTGGAGTTTTAATTTCTCATTCCATTCACCATTTTTGTTGAAGCTTTAGTGTTAGGAAATGAAATGAAGCAATTTCTTTAAGAAGGGGGGTGGAACTTGGGCCTAATGGGCTAAAAGTCCAAACCAAAGGCTCGAGTGAAAAAGTGGTGAAATTCCATTAACCCCAAACATATCAATGTTTATACTTAGAAGATTGCAAACGACGTTTCGAACTCAATGGAAGTGGTCTCGAGTCCTAATTTGACCGTTTGCAAAAAGTAGCTTCGGACCAAAATCCGATTAACGATAAAATATTTAAATATAAAAATCGATAAATATGCGGGTTGTTACATATTTATTTGTTGTGCTAATATCTGTGGATGCAGGGAAAACAGGTTGGAGGGTTCCAACTGGATTCCTCACAATATAGAAATTATTTTCATAATTGATGATGTGTTTTATTTATATACGGTGATAGATTAATTTGGAAATTTAATTGTGTTGTGCTATGATTGGATGAATACAATCTGGAAATTTAAGATATAAATAAAATAAATTGGGTTTAAAAGGAAATAAAAGAAATTTTTAAGTAAAGAATTTAAAGGAATTAAATTCGAAAATTGGTTTGGAGTCTGTTAAAGTGATTTTGAAATTTTGATTTAAAAGGATATGTGAAATGAAAATTTATAAACTGGGCTAATGGATAAAGTGAAATATTTATGGGGGATAGATATTGAAAGTTTAGAATTCCGGTGGGGATTTCTCTAAGAAGTGCAAATTTCTTAAAAATAATAGTAAGATTGTTTTAAACGATGGGAAGTGTACTTTTTCCTGGAAATTTAGTATGTTTTAAAGAAAAGCTTTCAAAATATAAATGGGCATTTTAAAATGTTTTTTAGAATATTTTAGGAAGAAAATATTATTTTTATTGTTTAAAGTGTAAGTAAATATTTATTTGAGAGATTATGGTATTTAATTATCTTAAAGGTAAAGTAGTATTAAGTTTTCAAAAGGAAATTATAATATAAAATTTTAATTTAATAACTATATTTTAAAAAGGTAATTTGGCTTAAATTACTTAGAAATTCCTCTATATTTTCCTAAGTATTATTTTCATTTAAGTAAACTTCTGACAGCCTTATTTTAAATAGTTTAAGCATATACTTTAAAGGTGATTTTCCAGGAAATGGGAAATGTGTTTAAAAATAAAAAAGTGTTTATTTTTAAAGTATGGGAAGGAATTTATGGGGCTGGGACGTAAATTTGAATGGGGATAAATCAAGCTGGATTTATGAAAGGAATTCTATGGTTTATTATGAAATGGAAGTGTATTTCAATGAAAAGCCAAGTACGTTTCAAAGCAGTTTTTTTAAGTGAATGTTAAAAGTTTTAAATTTGTTTTTAAAGGAATGTTTTTAAGAAATTATTTAAGTTTTTAAGTTTAAAGGTAAATAGTATTGATATAGTTATAGTAGTAATTATTTTTAAGGGTTCATGGGTATTATTTTTAAAGATAATTTTTAATATTTATATTTTATGGAATAATTTATTTTAAGAATAGGTTTTGGTTAAAGTATTATTTGGAACTTGAATAGAATTTCATAACTCCTATTTTCAAAAAACTTAGTTAGCTTAACCTTTACTTTAAAGAAAATAGTTTATATTTTATAAAGCAGTTTTATTCGAAATATTTTGAAAAGTATATATATGTTTTAAATTAAGTATGTAAGAAGTTTTAATATAAATGTTTTAATGTATTTCCAAGAATAAAGGGTTTAAATTATTTTAAATCTTAAGTATTGGTACTTGGATGTTTCAGAGGAAGTAAAGATTTGGAAATTTATTTCATGAGAAGCGTTGGGCTTGAAAACTGTTTTCAAAAGGTTTTGAAAATGGGAATATATTTTGCAAAGATATTTTTGAGGTAAATAAATAGTTTGGGAAATTATTTATTGTTGATGGATGCTTATGGATGTCAATTGATAGTTAAATCACCGACTATCAATATTGGCCAATGCGCTGATTGTTTCGAAGAGTCCGGGATTGGGATTAATTTCTCGGAAACCAGTTCGATCAGGTTTGTACGTTTTCGTGGGGGAAAACGAGTTCGAAATCGAAGATGGAGCAGTGAAGTGCAAGGGCTAGTCGCTACTGGTCCTGAGGATGTTTTCAAAATTGATGTAGTAGGAGTAGTGCCTTCGGTTCCGCTCGAACCCGGGACGGACTTGTATGGAAGAATGCTTTCGAAACATCACCAGGTCGACGATGGGCATTCTAAGTGAAACGTTCTAAGAAGGTAACGCTTAGCCTCAAGCCTCATCAACCGGGAATGACTGAAAATCAGGGGTTATGCAGCAAGGCTATGTGGGTAGCACCCATTAGGGTAAGGTCATCCCTGTCTAGATGTCCCTTTTTATTCAGCTTAGTGGTGCGGTTGCTGATCCCAACCGTGGGGTAATCTTACCCGGGATTATCCAGTTAGGGGTAATCTTGGTCTTGTGTTGCAGGGGATTGGGAGTAATCCTTGGTACGGTGATTTAGGCCACATACTGTGACAGGTGGTACCCCAGTGCCTAGTCATTGGTTGGAAATCCATTCTCCCTACTCACCTTTTACGAATTTTGTTTGTATTACCCACTTTGTGGCTAGTAGCTGGAATTTAATCATGTAACAATTTTGGCTATTTGAATAAGTATTTGTGTATAGACCCTATTATAATATCATAGGATTTTTATAAAAAGTGTTTTAGCTATCGTAAGGTAAAAACCCGACATGTTTATTGATGGCGTGGTCTTACGAGATGCTTTTGTTTTCAAAGGATTTTGAAACATTAATAATCAATTTGGGTGTATTTTTATCAGCTGGTATTCCAGACTGACTCGGGTGTTATTTCATTATAATGCTCCAGTCAGACCGAGTATTATATGTTCAGGATAGGTTGCTATGGAGCTTAGGAGGGGAGCTGGAGACTGAGATTTATTATCCGTACTTGTTATATCCGCTGTTGTGATTGTTGAAATTGTCAGGCTGGTAATTGTTGTTTGTTCGTGATACTCTAATGACGTAATGTATAAAACAGACATTGTTTTCATTTCGTGCAAAGATCTGTTATTGACTATTATATTTTGTGCCGCTGCGATTGTGAGATTCTGATATTGTTTAGTTCCTTCTTTCTTCTATCTTCTTTCTTTTCCCTCAACTATCTATCTTTTCCGGCACTCGATCGTCGGCATATTATACTGTGGTGTGTTTTGTGTCGATTTTCGAGGGTCGAGTAGGGCAGGTCGTCACATGTGGTATCAGAGCTTAGGTTAGCGATAACCTAGGCTTTGGTGGGGAAATTACTCATTAGATATAAAGTCAATAGTACTCTATAATGAGTTGAGTGTATTAATAGCTATGAGAGCGTATTTGTTAGTGAATATAAAAATTGTTTTTATACTTTGTTGACTTATCGGTTGAGTGTTTATGAATTCTGGTTGGTACGGGAAGTACAACCGTATCAATAGGGGTTTCTAAACTCTTAAACAAGATAAATCGACATAGTATTGTTTTTAAAGTGGGTGAATGAAATAATTTTACCCAAAATTATATTTTGGTATAAAAAGGAACAATTTTTCTGAAATTATTATATATATTAGGATGTTTGATTGTTAATATTACAATCAAATATAAGAATCTAAAATTTGAAATGGTTTATAACCAAATAGAATTCTATAACTATGATTCATCTAAAAGAAGAATAATTAATATTGATTTAAACCAGAATTTAAATCCCGGAAATTTTGAAAGTGTTTTAAATGTATTTAAAACAAAAGTTTGGAAATTTCAAATCTTGGGAATGTTTGAAATGTTTTCGAAAGCGTTTGAAGGCAATGATGGAGTATTATTTTGGGAAATATTTTTGAATGGAAATAGTTTTGAAAGGAATTTTTGCAAGTAAGGAAGCACTGAACTCACTTCAGTCACTGGAAAATAATCCTGATGAAGATGGCCACATCATCAGAATTTATTTTCGAGTTTCTAAAGTGATGGATTTACTACCGGGGTGATTGGTTATGATATTTTTTTGAACTTGTTGGGTATACAAGTTGTTTTAGAAATTTCAAAAGGGATTTGTTTTGGTAAAACCAAGTTGTTTTGGAATCCGAAGATTTGATTTGATATACCAAGTGGGTATGTGTTATTCATGATTTCAAAATGGTTTTGAAATAAAAATCGAGTAATTGAATTCTGGAAAATTCTATTTAGATAATGTGAAAAGTTAAGATGAATCAACTATTGAACTTTTAAAGTGAAGCTGATTTAATTAAGAAGAAAAATGAAATTTTAACCTTGGGATTAATATTTTACTTGAATATATGGAAGTGAATAAAGAATATTTGAATTTAACTTAGGATAAGTAAAATAAATTGGACTTGGAATTAAATTGAATATAAAATTGAAATTGAGATTAAATAAAAGTGGATAAAGTTGAAATGTAAAATGACTTTGTAATTGTGAGTTATAATTGCGTAATGAATTTGTACCTATAAACTATTAAGTGTTATACTCATAATCTGAAATTGTGGATTAAAATTATGTAATGAAAATTTATACCCTTAAGCTATTCTGTGATATATATATACACATACATATATATATATATATATATATAAAATTCAGAATTGTGATTGTAAGATGTAAATGGATTAAAATGAGCAATATAAGCTTTTAAATAAATAAGTCGGTGAACTTAAGAATAGGAGATGAATTGTAAAACCAAAATAGAAATGGTTGAATGTTATGATAAAAAGAATGGAAAGTTCAAGAATTGAATTCTAAATGAAAGGTACATTGAGATAAGGCAAGTGAAATATAAATTGGAATTAGGTGGAGAAAAATAAAATGTGAATGGACTTAGGTTAGTAAATAAGTTTGAACTTATATATATAGAGAGAGAGAAATAGAATTTAGTTGAATTTGAATTGAATTAAAATCAAACTACAGTGTGTTATGAATAATAATGAATGGAATTAAATTCCTAATTAAAATAGTAAAGGAAATGGAATAAATTCAAGTTGGCTAAATAAAATTTAGTTGGACTTGAATTAAATCTGGAAAAGAATTGAATTAAATGGAATTTGAATTAAGTAAGAATGATATTGAATGAATTAAATTCTCACTCAACTACATTCAAAAAGAATTGTTTGGAAATGAATTTAGCGTAAGCTAAATTAAACAAAAGTTAATGGAATGAATAAAATTTTGATAGCTTGTAAAAAATTAAAAAGCAAAATAAAACCCAGTTTTGGTTTAGAATAATTAGAATGGTTATGTTATTAATAAAATAAATTCAGAAGTTAATGAAGAGGTGAATTAAAATTTAATATGGATTAAGTCAGTAAACTAATTGAATTAAAATTTGTAATGGATGGGAATTTGATTGAATAAGAATCAAATTTAAAATGAGAATAAAATTTGATGTAAGAAAAATGAAATGTAATAGAGTTGAGATAACTTAACAAAATGGTAAAAGGGTTGTAAATAATCCAGAATGGAATAATATTAATATAAATTTATGTTGGAATTGATTTTAAATGGTTATAAGTTTACGTGATATTTATTAGCATGAATAATATCAAAATGTGCATAGAAATTTGCCGTTGGACATAAAAGAAAGCAAGTGAATTAAAAGAAGTAAATGAAGTTAGTCTTGAATATATTGGAATGAGATGGAATTTAATTTGGTAGATTTGCATATAAATGTAAGTGAATTATAAAGAGATGTAAATAAATCACATTGAAAATAAAATTGATTGTGGATCAATTTGGAATTGCATAGAAGTAAATTTATATAAGTAGGCACATGTTGATCATATTGAAGTGATTTTGAGTTCGTTGTGATAAATATGTATTGAATGTAGCAAACTTGGCTGTAAACCCTTTTTAAGTAAAGTAAAACGAAATTTGGATTTATTAGGGAAATTTAGTGGTGTTGAAAACTTGTAATTGCTTATAAAATATGGTTTACATGTAGGATTTATGGATGGCTGGGTATGTAATTTTTATAATTGGCTAAGATTAATGAATGGGATGTTATTAAATTCTCAAATTATTGAAAACTAATGTGTTTGTTTAAGTAAGTACAGGTACGGGAGGCAATCAATAGAGTTGGAGCGCGTATATGCAATATAATTAGCCGCTTGCTTTTAAAATGTTAATCTAAGGTACGCCTACGCAATAAAATTAGGAAAATGATATATATATATATATATTGTGGAATATTTTTCTATCCGACCGTGTGGGTCCATGTATATATATTTATATCTATTGTGATATTGTAAAACGCTCCCCGTACAAAGAAGACGCTGTCAAAAAAATTTCAAAATTTTCAGAAATTTTGAAAATGTTGGTTAACTAGTAAAGTTGTTTTTGAAAGGATAGTGAAAACAAAGCTTTTAGGGTTAAAATAAGCAAATGATTTTGGAATTGAGCTAAAATTTTTGGTGAAGTAAATGTAAGTTTGGGTAAGTAAATGAGTTTAGTAGCATTTTCCTACCTTAGCAAATTTCAGAGATGAAATTTTTATAAGGGGGGAGGTAACGATCCGGAATTTTGGTCGTTAGATTTTGAACATTCAATTCATTTTAAATGTTGAATGCAAAATATAATTGGATTTTGAATAAAAAGATTTTGGTTAAATTAAAAAAAATAAGTTATAATTTCAAATATGGTAATTAAATTGAATTTGAATAATAATAATTAAATTTTTGATTCGAAATGAATCAAAATGATTTTTAATGTGAATGTAAATTCTACATGGTTTATAATAAGTTAGTAAAATTTTAAAAGTGAAATTTTAAGTGATTTTGAGAATTTCGGAAATCGCTCGATTTAATCGACAAGTTAAAATAGCCTTCCGGGGCACGGTCTCGGAATTCGACGAAATTAGTTCCATTAGATCCGTAATAGTTACTTATTATCGGATTTCAATTTTCATAGCATCGGAGTTGTCATTTGACCCTGGCGGCTCAAAACGCATAGAAACTATTTTTATTGATTTAATTTAAAATTGTTTATTCCCGTAACTCGCGCATATGTTCGAATTAGCCTCCGAAACACGTTTCATTATGTTCGGAACGCGGGTAAAACCTTATAATCGCCTGTCGGCACACGTTGTTTGGAGATCGTTTGAAAATTTGTTTAAATGTGAATTTAATATTGAAATATTAATATGTATGCTTATAATTATATACGTGAAGCCGAAATCCTAGTCTGATATCTTCGGTCGCTCAAAATTTTCAATGGCCGAGACCTTACCCCTTTCTTCTCCAATTTTCATTCAATCCAACCACTTTCACGACTCGACTTCAACTAGAGAATTATATATCACAGAGAGATCTTTGTATTCAACGGTCGAGATCATATATGGGTCGTTGTGGTGGCCAAAATCGAAGTCGTGACAGTCGCCGTTCGTTCGCGAAATACAAGGGGAGGAGAGCACCGAGCTTGCCATGTTTTTGGTCAAAAGTGGAGGACGATCGTAGCTTGCGAGCGGCGGTTTCTGATGGGGTTCATCGGGGACGTCGTGGCCGCGTTAGCAAGACCTAGTCGGCGGCAAATGGGTTCTTAAACCCTGGGTACGTGCGTTGTGAAGAAGAGGAGGTTGCGGCCTATTTTTTTGTACGGTATTATTAAAAAAAGAAATTTTTGTTTTAATTTATAATTGAAACTAATAAATTTCATAACTAATGCATGCGAGGTCGAAATTGGATGAAACGATGGGGGTCGGAATCGCAATGACACGATCTACACGCTACAGCAGATCCGAAGGCGTTTGCAACAAGCGAGAATTTTGGATTAAATCGAACGGATTCAATTTAATTTAAAATTGAAAACGCTCGACGAAATTCAAGGTGAATTTATCTCACTCACAACTGGAATGCTATTTAGTTTAAATAGTTAATATTTAAATTGCTGGTTAATTGGTTGAATGTGATAATTATTATCAGATTGGATTGATATTTATTTATTGTGCTAATATCTATGGATACAGGGAAAACAGGTTGGAGGGATCCAACTGGATTCCTCACAATATAGAAATTATTTTCATAATTGATGATGTGTTTTATTTATATACTGTGATAGATTAATTTGGAAATTTAATTATGTTGTGCTATAATTGGACGAATACAGTCTAGAAATTTGAAATATAAATAAAATAAATTGGGTTTAAAAGGAAATAAAAGAAATTTTTAAGTAAAGAATTTAAAGGAATTAAATTCGGAAATTGGTTTGGAGTCTATTAAAGTGATTTTTAAATTTTGATTTAAAAGGAAATGTGAAATGAAAATTTATAAACTGAGCTTATGAATAAAGTGAAATATTTATCGGGGATAAGTATTGAAAGTTTAGAACTCCGGTGGGAATTTCTATAAGAAGTGCAAATTTCTTAAAAATAATAGTAAGATTGTTTTTAAAGGATGGGAAGTGTACTTTTTCCTGAAAATTTAGTATGTTTTAAAGAAAAGCTTTCAAAATATAAATGGGCAGTTTAAAGTGTGTTTTAGAATATTTTAGGAAGAAAATATTATTTCAATTGTTTAAAGTGTAAGTAAATATTTATTTAAGAGATTATTGTATCTAATTATCTTAAAGGTAAAGTAGTATAAAGTTTTCAAAAAGAAATTATAAAATAAAAATTTGATTTAATAACTCTATTTTAAAAAGGTATTTTGGCTTAAACTACTTAGAAACTCCTCTATATTTTCCTAAGTATTATTTTCATTTAAGTAAAGTTCTAACAGCCTTATTTTAAATAGTTTAAGCATACACTTTGAAGGTGATTTTCCAGGAAGTGGGAAATGTGTTTAAAAATAAAAAGGTATTTATTTATAAAGTATGGGAAGGAATTAATGTGGTTGGAACGTAAATTTGAATGGAGATAAATCAAGCAGGATTTATAAAAGGAATTCTTTGGTTTATTCTGAAATGGAAGTGCATTTCCCTAAAAAGCCAAGTGCGTTTCAAAGCAGTTTTTTTAAGTGAATGTTAAAATTTTTAAATTTTTTTTAAAGGAATGCTTTTAAGAAAGTATTTAAGTTGTTAAGTTTAAAGGTAAATAGTATTAAAATAGTTATAGTAGTAATTATTTTTAAGGGTTCATGGGTATTATTTTTAAAGATAATTTTTAATATTTATATTTTACGTGATAGTTTATTTTAAGAATAGGTTTTGGTTAAAATATTTTTTGGAACATGAATAGAATTTCATAACTCCTATTTTCAAAAAACTTAGTTAGCTTAACCTTTACTTTAAAGAAAATAGTTTATATTTTATAAAGCAGTTTTATTCTAAATATTTTGAAAAGTATATATATGTTTTAAATTAAGTATGTAAGAAGTTTTAATATAAATGTTTTTATGTATTTTCAAGAATAAAGGATTTAAATTATTTTAAATCTTACGTATTGGTACTTGGATGTTTCAGAGGAAGTAAAGATTTGGGAATTTATTCCATAAGAAGAGTTGGGTTTGAAAACTGTTTTCAAAAGGGTTTGAAAATGGAAATATATCTAGCAAAGATATTTTTGAGAGAAATAAATAATTTGGGAAATTATTTATTGTTGATGGATGCTTATAGATGTCAATTGATAGTTAAATCACCGACTATCAATATTGGCTAATGCGTTGATCGTTTCGAAGAGTCCGGGATCGGGATTAATTTCTCGAAAACCACTTCGATCAGGTTTGTACATTTTCGTGGGAAAAATGAGTTCGGAGTCAAAGATGGTGTAGTGAAGTTCAAGGGGTAGTCGCTACTAATCCTGAGGATGTTTCCAAAATGGAGGTAGTAGGAGTAGTGCCTTCGGTTCCGTTCGAACCCGAGACGGACTTGTATGGATGAATGCTTTCGGAACATCGTCAGGTGGACGATGGGCATTCTAGTGAAACGTTCTAAAAAGGTAACGCTTAGCCTCAAGCCTCATCAACCGGGAATGACTGAAAATCAGGGGTTATGCAACAAGGCTATGTGGGTAGCACCCATTAGGGTAAGGTCATCCCTGTCTAGATATTCCTTTTTATCGGCTTAGTGGTGTGGTTGCTGATCCCAACCGTGGGGTGTGATCTTACTCGAGATTATCCAGTAAGGAGTAGTCTCGGTCTTGTGTTGCAGGGGATTGGGAGTAATCCTCGGTATGGCGATTTAGGCCACGTACTGTGACAGGTGGTACCTATTGCCTAGTCATTAGTTGGAAATCCATTCTCCCCACGCGCCTTTTATGAGTTTTGTTTGTATTTCCCACTTTTGGCTAGTAGCTGGAATTTAATCATGTAACAATTTCGACTATTTGAATAAGTATTTGTATATAGACCCTATTATAATATCAGAGGATTTTTATAAAAAGTGTTTTAGCTATGGTAAGGTAAAAACCCGACACGTTTATTTGTGGCGTGGTCTTACGAGATGCTTTTGTTTTCAAAGGATTTTAAAACTTTAATAATCAATTTGGGTGTATTTTTATCAACTGGTATTCCAGACTGACTCGGGTGTTATTTCATTATAATGCTCGGGTCAGACCGAGTATTATATGTTCAGGATAGGTTGCTGTGGAGCTCAGGAGGGGAGCTGGAGACCGAGACGTATTATCCGTACTTGTTATATCCGTTGCTGTGATTTTTTGAAATTGTCGGGCTGGTAGTTGTTGTTTGTTTGTGATACTCTGATGATAGAATGTATAAAACAGATATAGTTTTCATTTTGTGTAAAGACTGTTATTGCCTGTTATATTTTGTACCGCTGCGATTGTGAGATTCTAATATTGTTTAGTTCCTTCTTTCTCCTATCTTCTTTCTTTTCCCTCAACTATCTGTCTTTTCCGGCACTCGATCGTCGGTATATTATACTGTGGTGTATTTTGTGTCGATTTTCGAGGGTCAAGAAGGGTGGGTCGTCACAAAACTTGATTTGAAATCTAAATAAAATTGAGAATTTAAAGGGTATGATTTTTTATAACTTGATTTTGGTTTAGAGCGATTTAAATGAATATCGTGTTGATTTAAATGAATATATATAGTTAATTAAATTGACAGAATATCTAGTTATTTAAAGTTTAATGGTTTTACTTAAAATATATGTGATTTATTAAGTAAACATTTAAAATTTAAATAATAGTAATTGAATTTGGTAGATAGGGAATTATCAAAGAATTAGTTTTGAAATGGTGGAATATTAAAGCTTTGAAATATATGTAAGTTGAAATGGTTATTTGGGGGTTCAACTCTGCATTTGGAATTGATTTGTGAAATTGAAGAAGTTATTTTATTATATAAAGTAATTGAATATTTAAGCCATTTAAGTGGTGTTGTATGTTTCAAAGTTATGAGTTTCAAAGTATTATAGTTTGGAAATGTTGTACTTTAAGCGTTTAATTTCGAAGTGTTATAACTTTGGAAGTGTTATGATTTTGGAAAAGAGATTTTTGAAATAAAAATGATATTATATTGATTTTGGATTTCATAAAAAATGATATCATATTGATTTAGTTTTTGAAACGGAAATGATATCGTATAAGTATATTGTTTCGAAATGGATATTATATTCTGGTTTTGAAGTATAATTATTTTGAAATTACTGTGGTGTTATAATATTATTTGATTGTTAAAGAGACCAGGATCAGAAGTTGTCATACTCTCTGCCAACTTCGAAAACCACTTTAACAACCGTGTACGTGGTGGAGATTCCAGAATGAAGTAGAATGGTGGCGGCATTTCCTTTGAGGTAAATACATGGACCCGACTCCCGTGAGTTGGCATAAGGTGGCTAAAACAGGAGAGATCTCGGGCCAAGGAGGTATCCCCTCTTATTGGACACATCTCTTCGAAATTATACTCCGACTTTTGGATTGATTCGATGGCCGCTTTTGATTTTTGTTTTGGAGGTGTGGATCGAGATGGGCGGTAGCTGCGCGCTGCGCGTTACCACCAGCCCGTGTGCGTAATTGGTATATCTACCCTGGCATTACCTTGTATGCCATGTCACCTATCCTAGTGAGCCTTGTACGAGTTTGGATTTCTCCCATAGCCCGTGGAGTATTTAGGGTAGTCTCCCGATCTAGAGATGCGCTGATACTGGATGGACTACTGGGACTATTACGTGTTAAGGGGAATATTGGGTCACTCCTTAACGGTATTTAAAAGTAAGTTTATTTTGCTATAGACATTATTATAATAGAGAAATATTAATACATAGTAAATAGTTTAACGGATTCTTAGAAGATGTGAATCCCGAGCATCTCTTAAGTTACTATACTCACGTTAGACACCGGATAAGAGATGTCAAATCATATAAACATCTCTGACGCCGTTCCACTCATATTATTTACCGTTGATTTAACTTACATAAGATCTTTTAGTTCTGACTCGAGTGTTTTGTCTTTTCAATTCACTCGAGTCAGCCTGAGCATTTCAGGATTTGAAGACCCCATTACTGGAGGACGAAGACGAAGATTGTATTATTATTATATACTATTATTTATTATAGTCCACTGCATTCATATTGTTCCACTGCATTAATTTTTATTCTCTGGTATGTGTAACTCTGATATGTATTGTATAAGTAAAATCAAATATTTTGTAAACAGCTTCATAAACTGTTTATTTGATTATTATATTTTATCGTTCCGTTGTGAGATTCTGTTTGTTTTTTTCTTATTTACCCCATAACAATCCGCCCTTCTGTATGGTTTAAGTCTGACGTGTGTGGTTTATCGTCGATTTAAAGCATACAAAAAAGCGGGACGTTACATCTGGTATCAGAGCTTTGATTTAGCGATAAACCTTAGCTTTGTGGGGTCTGACACTTTATTAATAGGTTAGTAATACCCTATGATGAGTCGTTGAGTGTATATATGAGAGACGTATTTGTTAGTGTTATAAAAGGGTTTTAATATTGTGTTAATTTGTTCCGTTTTGTATTTATAAATTCTGGTTGGTTCATAGGACGCTATGACATCAATAGGGATTTCTAAACACTTAATAGGACAGACTGACACAATACTTGTTTTGAATATAGGTGAATGAAATAATTTTTCCTATTATATTTTTTATATAAAATAAATTTTTATAAAGGTTATATTTGGTTGTAATATATTGGTTGTTAGGTAGAGAAATATATAAATATTGATTGGAAACAATATTTGAAGAAAGTGAAAAAAAAAGAGTAAGTCGGAAATTTTAGAATCTAAGTTCCAGGGTTTTTGAAATTTCTTTCGAATGATTTTGAAATATAATAATAATATTATTAAGAAGTTTTTCTAATATAAATATTTCAATATGGTTTGAAAGAATTATTTTTAAAGAAATTTTTGGAAAGAAATAAGTTCTATACTCCCCTCTCTGTCATTGAAAAATAATTTCGGTAATGAGTGCATGAATCATCGACATTCATTTTCGAGTTTCGAAGTGGGAAGGCCGCTGTAGTAGTTTACTACAGATTATTTTAATAACCAAATGTAAATTTTTAATTTTTTTAAATATAGTTGGATATGTAAACTATGTTTATCTATTATTTTAAAATGATTTGAGATTTAACCCGGTATTTAGATCTTAAGTTTCCATTGATTAATAGTTTCAATTATTTAGTGAAATGGAATGTAATTAATTAATAATTGGAGCATTTAATTAAAATAAGAGATTTAATGCTAGGTTATGAATGAAATTAAAAGAATTTGAAATTGTAACCTATGAAACAAAGGATATGATTATTAAACATTAAATTAATTAAAAGAAATGGTAAAAACTTGTATGATTTTCAATTACACCTTAAAAGCATATATATATGTAACTTACCCAACAATAAAAGTTACAATGTTTAATAAGAAATTGTAATAGAATATTATACAAGTAAAATTTTGAAATAATGAAAGCATTCGATGAAATATTTTAGCAAATGATAATATGGTGTTGTAGTTGTTATGAACTTAAGTATAATTGAAAGACTACTAATTAAAATAGAAAGGTAAGTATTATAAATGGAATTTAGCAATAAATGAAAGTAAATAAATGAAATTAAGTAGTATAAATGAATGATAATAAACTTAAGTAAATGGTTGAAGCTATTTATAAATAAAATAAGTAGGAATGCGACGACCCGCCCTTCTCGACCCTCGAAAATCGACACAAAATACTTCAAAGTATAATATGATGAAGATCAAGTGCTGGAAAAGATAGATTGTTGCGGGAAAAGAAAGATGATAGAAGGAAGAAGGAACAAAACAATAACAGAATCTAACCATCGTAGCGGAACGAAATATAATACATAATATCAGACCTTTACACAAAATGAAAACTATATCTGTTTTATACAATACATCATCAGAGTATCACAAACAAACAACAATTACCAGCCTGACAATTTCATATAATCACAGCAGCGGGTA
Organism: Allium cepa; assembly: GCA_030765085.1. Lineage (NCBI taxonomy): Eukaryota > Viridiplantae > Streptophyta > Magnoliopsida > Asparagales > Amaryllidaceae > Allium > Allium cepa. The sequence continues at coordinate 373,661,496 of CM060942.1, read as the reverse complement.
TAAACAAGTACGGATAATACATCTCGGTCTCTAGCTCCTCTCCTGAGCTCTACGGCATCCTTTCCTGTAATCTATAATACTCGGTCTAACCCGAGCATTATAATAAAATAAAATTCGAGTCAGTCTGGACTACCAGCTGATAAAAATACACCCAAATTGATTATTAAAGTTCATAAATCCTGTGAAAATCAAAAGCATCTCGTAAGACCACGCCACAAATAAACATGTCGGTTTTTTACCTTACGATAGCTAAAACGTTTTTATCAAAATCCTCTGATATTATAATAGGGTCTATATAAAAATACATACTAAAATAGTCGAAATTGTTACATGATTAAATTCCAGCTACCAGCCATAAAGTGGGTAATACAAACAAAACTCATAAAAGGCGCATAGGGAGAATGGATTTCCAACTAATGACTAGGCACTGGGGTACCAACTGTCACCGTACGTGGCCTAGATCACCGTACCGAGGATTACACCCAATCCCCTGCATCACAAGACTGGGACTACCCCTTACTGGATAATCCCGAGTAAGATCACCCCACAGTTGGGACCAGCAACCGCACCACTAAGCCGAATATAAGGGACATCTAGACAGGGATGACCATAACCTAATGGGTGCTACCCACATAGCCTTGCTGCATATCCCCTGATTTTTAGTCATTCCCGGTTGATGAGGCTTGAGGCTAAGCGTTACCTTTTAGAACGTTTCACTTAGAATGCCCATCGTCCAGCTAACGATGTTCCGAAAGCATTCATCCATACAAGTCCGTCCCGGGTTCGAACGGAACCGAAGGCATTACTCCTACTACATCCATTTTGGAAATATCCTCAGGATTAGTAGCGACTTGCCCTTGCACTTCACTGCTCCATCTTTGACTCCGAACTCATTTTTTCCACGAAAACGTACAAACCGGATCGAAGTGGTTTTCGAGAAATAAATCCCGATCCTGGTCTCTTCGAAACGATCAACGCACTGGCCAATATTGAAAGTCGGTGATTTAACTATCAATTAACATTTACAAACATCCATCACACAATAAATAATTTCCCACATTATTTATTTTCCTCAAAAATATCTTTGTAAGATAAATTTCCATTTTCAAACTCTTTTGAAAACAGTTTTCAAACCCAACTCTCCTCATGGAATAAATTCCCAAATCTTTACTTCCTTTGAAAATATCCAAGTACCCATACTTAAGATTTAAAATAATTTAAATTCTTTATTCTTGAAAATACTTTAAAACATTCATATTAAAATTACTTACATACTTAATTTAAAATATATATATGTATACTTTTTTAAAAAAAATATTTCGAATAAAACTGCTTTATAAAATATAAACTATTTTCTTTAAAGTAAAGGTTAAATTAACTAAATTTTAGAAAATAGGAGTTAGGAAATTCTATTCAAGTTCCAAATAATACTTTAACCAAACTTATTCTTAAAATAAAACTATTCTATATAAAATGTAAATATTAAAAATTACCTTTAAACATAATACCCATGAACCCTTTAAAATAATTACTACTATAGCTATTTCAATACTATTTACCTTTAAACTTAACAACTTAAGTAATTTCTTAAAAACATTCCTTTAATAACAAAATTAAAACTTTTAACATTCGCTAAAAAAAACCTACTTTGAAACGTACTTGGATTTTCAAGGAAATACACTTCCATTTCAGAATAAACCAAAGAATTCTTTTTATAAATCCTTCTTGATTTATCTCAATTCAAATTTACGTTTATCCCATAAATTCCGTTCCACGCTTTACAAATAAACTCCTTTTATTTTTAAACACATTTCCATTTCCTAGAAATCACTTTCAAACTATATGCTTAAAATATTTAGAATAAGGCTACTAAAAATTTCTTAATGAAAAATATTTAAGGAAATATAGAGAAGTTCTAAGTAATTTAAAACAAAATTACCTTGTAAAATAAAGTTATTAATCAAATATTTATACTATCATTTCCTTTTTATATAAAGTTATTACATCAAGTACTTTTAATAAAATTTCCTTTAGAAATCATAATACTAATTTATCTTTAAATAATTAAATACCATAATTACTTTAATAATATTTACTTTTCGCTTAAAAGTAATTGAAGATTGTAATTTTTCTAAAATATTCTAAAATCACATTTTTAAACTTTCTAGTTTATACTTTGAAAGCTTCTTTTTTGAAACATACTTCATTTCCCAGGAAAATACACTTTCCATCCGTTAAAAATAATCCCATTATTATTTTTAAACAAAATTGCACCTTCTTATAGAAGTTCCCACTAGAAATCTATACTTCCAAATTTATCCCCCGATAAATATCCCATTTCACTTATAAACCCAGTTTATAAATTTTCATTCCTTATTTCCTTTTAAATCACAATTTCAAAAACACTTCAAATTCCAAACCAATTTCATGAATTTTATTTCCTTACATTCATTACTCAAAATTCCCTTTCATTTCCCTTTAATCCCAATTTATTTTAAATACCAAATTTATTTATCCAACCATAACACGGGCATAACTAAATTTTCCCAAATTAAACTATCATGGAATATCAATAAAATACAATATAGATCATAAAGATAATTTCTATATTGTGAGGAATCCAGTTGGATCCCTCCAACCTGTTTCCCTGCATCCATAGATGTTAGCATAACGGATAAAATATCATATCCAAACTGATAATAATATTCACATTCAACCAATCAATCATTCACTTAAATTTTAACTATTTAAATTAACTGGAAATTTCAGATGTGAGTGAGATTAACTCACCTTGAATTTAAATGTTGAGTCGTTTCAATTTTAAATTAAATTGAGCGCCTTCGATTTAATCTAAAAAATTTAAGAGCTTCGAATGACCCCAAAATTGTTCTACTTCGTAGTACTCGTCGCTGCGATTCCGGCGCCGCAAGTTTCGTCGAAATCTGACAACGTACGCTCAAATTACGAATTTATAAAGGTTGAATAAAATTTATAAACAAATTTTTTTTTTATTACCATCGGCTGTCAAAATTGCTTCTTCTTCAACATCTTCACATACGCGAGACCCTGGGTTGTTCGAAACCCACTGCCGCTATCACAAATCGAGAAACGCGACCGCCCCTGGTGCCATTCACCACGATCGGAGGCCACCACTCCGAAGCCCAACGTCAACTCCACCTCCACCGAGAATTTCGTAAAACTCGGCTTTACCATTGGTCTGGAAATCGCAAAAGAACGACCGACACTCACCATCAGTTTGTCGTAATCCATCACTCCAACCCCGATCATGGCCGTTGGATTTCTAGAGCAGGGAGAGTTTGACGCTTTTCTAGATGGAACATAAGCGGCGGCTAGAAAGAGAATGCCAAATCCAAGGTTATCGCCAACCTAAGCTCTAATACCAAGTGTGACGACCCGCCCTTCTCGACCCTCAGAAATCGACACAAAATACTCCAAAGTATAATATGTCGACGATCAAGTGCCGGAAAAGACAGAATATTGAGGAAAAAGAAAGAGGATGGAAGGAAGAAGGAACAAAACAATAACTGTAACGACCCAGAATTTTTATTAATTTAAATTTGAATATTTAATTAATTTTAGATATTAATAAGTGAATTTATAAGTCAAATAAATTTTTATTTGAATTATTGAATTTTATTGAATAATTAAATCGATAATTTAATATGTAAATTATGGAAATAATTAAAAATTGAGTTAAATATGATAGAAAATGATTTGTAAAATTTTATTTTATCATGTTAGAGTTAGAATGATATTTTAGAACTTTTAAAATCGAATTAAAAGTTAATTTGTGAAAATTGAATATTTTAATATTTAAATCGACTAGTGAAAATAGTCAATTTTTGAACAGTCTCAGAATTGAACGAAACCAGTTCCATTGGATCCGTAATAGTTAGTTATTACCGGATTTCAATTTTCGTGTCAATCGGAGTTATCGTTTGATCGTGGCAGCTCGAAACGCATCGATTTATTTTTAATTTAAATTTGACGAGCTAAAATAGCCATTTTTCAAAAAGTCTCGGATTTCGACGAAACTAGTTTCATCGGATCCGTAATGTGATATTATTGTAAGGTTTCAAATTTCAAGTCAATTGGATTTACCGTTTGTCCGGTACAAATTAAAACGCCTAGAAAATCGCTTAAATCGGTTTAATTCAAATTGAGCGTTTTTAGCCATAACTCACACATACTTCCGAATTAGCTTCCGAAGGCTGTTCCATTGTGTCCGGAACGCGGGGTAAACCCTAGAAACGCTGGTTACGACGCGTAAATCGGAGTTCGGAATTTCCGGATGAATAGTGTTCGATTTTTCTTTATAAATAGACATGAGCCTTCATAAATTTGAAAAAAAAATAAACAAAACCCTAATTTTTTAACCCTAGCCGCCACTTATACAACCAAGGGCCAGAATTTGTCAAAATTCATTCATTAATCTCTCTCAATCCGTAAGGAATTACGCGAAGTGCTCAACTACAAAGTCGAAGAGCTCGACGAGAGCTTCGATTCCATACGGTGATGATCGAATTTGGAGCGACGATGGAGGAGCAAAGTGGGGCCGTTCATGGCCAGTTGCGCACGCAACATGAGGAGGAGGAGGGGGCCGAGCCTTATGCCCTTCAGGCCGAGTATAGTAGAGGTCATGAGCTTCGCGACGGCTGTAGTTTGATCGAGTATAGTCGAGTATTGGTGGAGAACTATTTAACCCTAGTTTTTATTGTTGGGTTCGGCCTCAATTTGAGTTGCCTGGAGCAACACGCGTGATGAAGGAGAAGGGGTGGACGGTGGAGATGTATCTGGGTTTGGATCCAAGGGTGAGCATGTGTGTATGTTGAAAAAAATTAAAGTTTAAGTTGATTTGTTTATATAAATCGTGTACAAACTTCAAAAATTCATAACTTTTTCATACGAGGTCGAAACTGTGCGAAACCAGTTGCGTTGGAATCGTATGGACGAGCACTACGCGATGAAATTGGTTTGGAGTCGTTTGGAGTTAGTGAGAATTTTGGGTAAAATTAAACGTCCGTTTAATTTTATTCGAAATAAATCGCTAAAACGGAAAATAAAATCAAGGTGAGAACTTCTCACTCAATCGAATCAGTTTCGATTTTATTTTAAATAGTTAGATTTAAAATATTTGAATGCATGTTTGAATGTTGATTGATATTTATTTATTGTTAAAATAGACATTATGCGCCGTTAGTAAGCGGATGTTATTTATTAAAAACATATACCGCGATAATTTCGTACTGGAGCGAAATTGGTATGTGCTAATGTTTGTGGATGCAGGAAACAGGTTGGAGGGATCCAACTGGATTCCTCAACAGTATTTATTTGATTATGGATATTTTGATATTCGTTGATTATCATATACGATATGTGATATCGTTGTAGTCGTGATTGACTATCTGGTGTGTAGCATCATTGGACCCAAGTTTTGGAATTTTAAAATGATTTATAAAGTGATTTTTGAAAATATACTATATGTTTGGAATTTGATCTATTTTAAATAAATAAACGTTATAATTTTTAATGTTATAAAAATTATGATTTTTGAGAAAAATAGTTAAAAACTGATTTTTGAGAATATGATGCTAATGATTTTATAAAATAGTTAAATCGGATTTTTTTGAATTTATTATTGAAAGTTTAAATATGGGATTTATAAAATTTAATTATTTTATAAATCAAGAGAATGATGAAGTTTTTAAAGGAATTTAAAGACGTTTAAAAGAATAATATAAATTGATTTATATTAAGAGATTTATAAATAGATATTTATAAATTGAAATATAGACATTATAAAACGAGTTTTTATAAGTGTTTGAATGAAGTGAAAATGAATTTCATAATTGAATGGGATTTATAGAATTTTATACGGTGAAGTTATAAATGGAATTTTATAAGCAGTAGGTTTATAAAATTTATTAAGTTATTAAAATAATGATTTTGGATAAATGAATGAATCTTATAAGTTATAAGATTTATAATTTGGGAAGTTAAAAAGAACGATTTTGTAAAATAATCGTTTTATAAGTATTTGACTTATAATATGAACTTTTAGTTTATAATTGAGTTATAAATCAAATAGGTTAATAAAAGAATTTATAAAAAAGGAAGTTTTTATAAATAAATAGAAATGGAATTTATAAACGTTGTTTTATAAATTCGCAAATGACTTATTTTGACAAGGAAATTTGTTAAAACCTATAAGTGGAGTTATATTCACATTTTTGAATAGTGAATAACCCTTGGAATTAAAATGAATAAAAGGATGAAATTTGTTAACAAAGTATATTCACGTTTTTGAATAGTGAATAACACGTTAAAGAAATTGTTTTGGATTTGGATGTTTTAAATAGAATTAAAACGATCTAACGATGTTTTAAATGTGTTGAGATTCGAAACCATAGATTTCAACATTTATTGTTGAAATAGATGTTTCGAGAAATAGAAGGAAATGGTGGACTATAACACTGTTGTTATAGTAAATGATTTCCGAAAGGAAATGTTTTGTATAGTATTGGGATTTATATATCTATTTAATTTCGAATCCCTATACTAGTGATTTTGGGTTGTTGTAACGATGTTTTACGCAACATTCGTTTTGGCCCAAATAAATATGTTTAAGTGAATGATTTCCTTAAAGAATGAAATATATACTTAATTCGATTTAAATATATTGAATATTTTCCAAGGTTGAAAATAAAAAGATTTGTGAATTACTTATGAATAAATGAGTATGGAAATGTTTTCCAATATGAAGTGAATAATTAGAATTTATCTTTTTGAAGATAAATTGAAATGAATAATTAAAATCGTATGCATGAATATTTTGAAATATAAATTCATTATGGAATTTATAAATGAAAAGTGGAATTTGTTTAAAAATAAATATTGATTTATTTTTGAAGTGTGAAACTATATATCTTGTAAAGATATTTTGGAAAATAAATAATTTGGAAAATTATTTGGAAACTGGTGATGTGTGCATATCAATTGATAGTTCATTAACCGACTATCAATATTTCCCTTTGAATGGGTAATTGATGTGAATTGTTTGAATTTGAATGCCACAATTATTTTTGAATAAGCGCTCACTATTCGGGTTAACCGGGAAAGGACCATGGGGTCGTATAACCCATTCCGAATATGTGATACGTCGTTATGAATTGCATTTGAAGATCGGTGTTGAAGACCGGTATTTGCGAGAGCCATAGGATGACCTATCGATTGTCTCTGCACTGGGTCGCTCCTGGTATAGAGATTTCCATAAGTGATGGGAAATTCGATCGGGATTGTGAATACCCGGATTTCAAGGGCTTCGTAAGAAGTGCCTTCGGTTTTGTTCGAGCCCGGAACAGACTTGTATGGATTGTATGTCTGACATTACAAGTTGAGATATAAAGCCGATTTCTTTCAAATATATTTCTGTTGGTGGCGGAGAATTTATTCTTTTAGCTTAACACCCTTCTCTGAGACGTACAAGCTCAGAGGTTATATAGTTGAATGTTATCAGCGATATATTCCCAATTTGGTAATGTGATATGCTGAGTGATGCTGAAATGATCATTATGTTGATTATTTATGATAGGATCATTTGTTTGATCGTCTATCTTGGTGATCATTGTGTTGATCATTTGTTGACCCAAAGCATGGCTTTTGTATAAAGTATGTTTTTGTGGACGAAACTTCGTCGAGCCTCACATCCCGGAATGGTCAAAACAGGAAAGATGCGGCAAGGTTATGAGGGGTAGCTCCCTTTAGGGTATGTGCATTTCCTTCTGGAAAGGGTGGTATCATGGTATGGAGCCCAGATATTTACCCATGTTGAAACACTATATTTTATTACTGTGTGGTGTTGTTGGTGACGAGCGCTCGGTTAAAAGGTCCAATGGGACCGGGGGATGCCATATTCGTGTAGTAGTTACCTAGTGATAAAGGTAACCCGGCCTTGTGTTGGCAGAGAGCTGGTTAAGTTCTCGGGACGTCCAGCCAGAGGCGTTTCCATGTGGCAATGGGAAGTTCCTTGGCCTGATCATTTGTTGGAAATCCAAAGAAACAATACGTGACTTGTACGGTTTTAGTTGTATAACCTGCTATGGAATGTGGCGGTAACCTGCTATTGAACATAGTTAGCTATAGTAGGCATACGATAATGGTCGTATGTTGGCTAAGATTTATATTCTACTTTCGAAATGAATTTTTCTACACTATACACTAATAATAATATCAAATGTTATTTTAAATGCGTATCAAGCATCTTTAACTATCATAAGGAGAAATCTCCTCCGATTCTGCGTTTGCATGTGTGTGTGTGCGGGAGGCCTTACGGTAGTCTCATTTTTAAAAGCATCGCGAATTGACTTTAAAAATATTCCTCTATTTTGTTTTCAAAGATAAATAAACTGTTTTGAGTTCTCACACCAGTCTTGTTAAGCTATTGGGCTATGTGATGGGGGGTTCTCGCTTCGCGGTTAGGTGGCGAACGGGAGACTCTTACTCCCACACATCCTCTTTTAGGGGGTTGGTTAGGTGTAACCTGAGACAGTCGAGAGGCTGGCCGTAAAAGCAAGTTTGGGATACCAGTGTAAGCCACGGTGGGGCTGGGATGGTTGAAAAGCCTACCGGTTGTGACTGCTGTCGACGGTTGAAAAGCCTAGATCTTTACAATTTGGTAATGTTGTTCTGTTGTGTTCTGTCCCGTTATATCTTTCTTCTCTTCTATTTTTCTTTTCCGTTCTATTCTCTTTTTCTTCTATTTTAAAAGTTTTCTATTATCTTTCCTCTCTCTCTTCTAAATTTTCTGTTAAAATTCTCTATCTTTTCCCTCTATTTTCTCTCTTCTATCTTCTATCTTTTTCTTTTCTTCTTTCTTAAACCCATAACATATTCGGTTTTTCGGCAACGAAAATCCGCGTACGTGACAATAACAGAATCTAACTATCGGAACGAAACGAAATATAATACATAATATCAGATCTTTACACAAAATGAGAGCTGTATCTATTTTATACAATACATCATCATAGTATCACAAACAAACAACAATTACCAGCCTGACAGTTCATACAATCACAGCAGCGGGTATAAACAAGTATGGATAATACGTCTCGGTCTCTAGCTCCTCTTCTGAGCTCCACGACATCCTTTCCTGTAATCTATAATATTCGGTCTGACCCGAGCATTATGATAAAATAACAATCGAGTCAGTCTGGAATACCAGCTGATAAAAATACACCCAAATTGATTATTAAACTTCATAAATCCTTTGAAAACCAAAAGCATCTTGTAAGACCATGCCACAAATAAACATGTTGGGTTTTTACCTTACGATAGCTAAAACATTTTTATCAAAATCCTCTGATATTATAATAAGGTCTATATACAAATACTTACTAAAATAGCCGAAATTGTTACATGATTAAATTCCAGCTACTAGCCACCAAGTGGGTAATACAAACAAAACTCGTAAAAGGCGCGTTGGGAGAATGGATTTCCAACTGATGACTAGGCACTGGGGTACCACCTGTCATTATACGTGGCCCAGATCACCATACCGAGGATTACTCCCAATCCCCTGCATCACAAGACCGGGACTACCCCTTATTGGATAATCCCGAGTAAGATCACCCCACGGTTGGGATCAGCAACCGCACCGCTAAGCCGAATAAAAAGGGACATCTAGACAGGGATGACCTTACCCTAATGGGTGCTTCCTACATAGCCTTGTCGCATATCCCTTGATTTTCAGTCATTCCCGGTTGATGAGGCTTGAGGCTAAGCGTTAACTTTTAGAACGTTTCACTTAGAATGCCCATCGTCCACCTGACGATGTTCCGAAAGCATTCATCCGTACAAGTCCGTCCCGGGTTCGAACGGAGCCAAAGGCACTACTCCTACTACAGCCTTTTTGGAAATATCCTCAGGATTAGTAGCGGCTAGCCCTTGCACTTCACTACTCCATCTTCGACTCCAAACTCGTTTTTTCCATGAAAACGTGCAAACCGGATCGAAGTGGTTTTCGAGAAATAAATCCCGACCCCGGTCTCTTCGAAATGATCAACGCATTGGCCAATATTGATAGTCGGTGATTTAACTATCAATTAACATTCACAGACATCCATCACACAATAAATAATTTCCCACATTATTAATTTTCCTCAAAAATATCTTTATAAGATAAATTTCCATTTTCAAACTCTTTTGAAAACAGTTTTCAAACCCAACTCTCCTTAAGGAATAAATTCCCAAATCTTTACTTCCTCTGAAAACATCCAAGTACCCATACTTAAGATTTAAAATAATTTATATATTTATTCTTGAAAATACATTAAAACGTTTATATTAAAATTACTTACATACTTAATTTAAAATATATATATACACTTTTAAAAAAAATATTTCGAATAAAACTGCTTTATAAAATATAAACTATTTTCTTTAAAGTAAAGGTTAAGTTAACTAAATTTTTGATAATAGGAGTTAGAAATTCTATTCAAGTTCCAAATAATACTTTAACCAAACTTATTCTTAAAATAAAACTATTCTATATAAAATGTAAATATCAAAAATTATCTTTATACATAATACGTATGAACCCTTTAAAATAATTACTGCTATAACTATTTTAATACTATTTACCTTTAAACTTAACTTAAATAATTTCTTTAAAACATTCCTTTAAAAGAAAAATTAAAACTTTTAACATTCACTGAAAAAAACCTGCTTTGAAACGTACTTGGCTTTTCATGGAAATACACTTCCATTTCAGAATAAACCAAAGAATTCTTTTTGTAAATCCTGCTTGATTTATCTCAATTCAAATTTATGTTTATCCCATAAATTCCGTTCCACACTTTACAAATAAACTCCTTTTTTTAAACACATTTCTATTTCCTGGAAATCACTTTCAAATTATGTGCTTAAAATATTTAGAATAAGGCTACTAGAAATTTCTTAATGAAAAATATTTAAGGAAATATAGAGAAATTTCTAAGTAATTTAAAACAAAATTACCTTGTAAAATAAAGTTATTAATCAAATATTTATACTATCATTTCCTTTTTATATAAAGTTATTACATCAAGTACTTTTAATAAAATTTCCTTTAGAAATCATAATACTAATTTATCTTTAAATAATTAAATACCATAATTACTTTAATAATATTTACTTTTCGCTTAAAAGTAATTAAAGATGGCAATTTTTCTAAAATATTCTAAAATCGCATTTTTAAACGTTTTAGTTTATCTTTGAAAGCTTCTCTTTTGAAATATACTTCATTTCCCAGGAAAATACACTTTCCATTCTTTAAAAATAATCTCATTATTATTTTTAAAACAATTTGCACCTACTTGTAGAAGTTCCCACCAGAAATCTATACTTTCAAATTTATCCCCCGATAAATATCCCGTTTCACTTATAAACCCGGTTTATAAATTTTCATTCCTTATTTCCTTTTAAATCACAATTTCAAAAACACTCCAAATTCCAAACCAATTTCTTGAATTTTGTTTCCTTACATTCATTACTCAAAATTCCCTTTCATTACCCTTTAATCCAAATTTGTTTTATCTATATTTTAAATACCAAATTTATTTGTCCAACCATAACACAGCATAACTAAATTTTCCCAAATTAAACTATCATGGAATATCAATAAAATACAACACAGATTATAAAGATAATTTCTATATTGTGAGGAATCCAGTTGGATCCCCTCCAACCTGTTTCCCTGCATCCACATGCGCTAGCATAACAGATAAAATATCATATCCAGACTGATAATAATATTCACATTCAACCAATCAATCATTCATCTAAATTTTAACTATTTAAATTAACTTGAAATTACAGATGTGAGTGAGATTAAATCATCTTGAATTTAAACGTTGAGGCGTTCCAATTTTAAATTAAATCAAGCGCCTTCGACTTAATCTAAAAATTTTACAGCTTCGAATGATCCCAAAATTTCTCCACTGCGTAGTACTCGTCGATGCGATTCTGGCACCGCTAGTTTCGTCGAAATCTGACAACATACGCTCAAATTACGAATTTATAAAGGTTGAATAAAATTTATATAAAAAAATTATATTACCATCGGCCATCAAAATTGCTTCTTCTTCAACATCTTCACGTACGCGAGACCTTGGGTTGTTCGAAACCCAATGCCGCTACCACAAATCGAGAAACGTGACCGTCCCTGGTGCCATTCACCTCGATCGGAGGCCACCACTACGAAGCCCAACGTCAACTCCACCTCCACCCAGAATTTCGTCGAACTCGGCTATACCATCGGCCTAGAAATCGCAAAAGAACGGCCGACACTCACCATCAATTTGTTGTAATTCATCTCTCCAACCCCGATCATGGCCGTTGGATCTCTAGAGGGCGGAGAGTTCAACGCTTTTCTAGAAGGAAGTTTTTGAAATCGGAGAGTGGATCGAGAGAAAAATATAGAAGATCAAGGGATTTTTTTGGCCATTGATGAACATAAGTGGCGTCTAGAAGGAGAATAGGGTTTCGGCACTAAAACGTTTATGTATATGCGTTTTATAATTATTATTTTATTAATATTCTCAAATTTTTACAAGCTAAACAAAAAAACTCCAAATCACACATGCTGTAGGATCTAGATTAACCCTAGAGGGGGGGTGAATAGGGTTATTGCAAATTTTCTCGATTTAAACACAGAAATAAACTGCAGAAATAAATATGCTGAAAAGTAAATCACACACAAAATTTATCCAGCTTCGGCAACCCCTGCCTACTGCTGCATTCCCAGATTTCTATTAGAATTAAACAGTATCCCGCTTACAAACACTCTAACGGACTCGCAAACCCTTGCTCCCGCTTACAAACACTCTAATAGACTCGCACCCAATGCCTCGCCTATAGAGTTTTGAAAACTTGCAAACTCTGCTCCCGCCTATAGAGTTTTGCAAACTCGCACACCCTGCTCACTGAACTAATTCTAACTAGACAATCTGACACTACCTACAACCTAGGTGGTGATTTACCAATACTTTGACTCGAAAAGAAAAAAACAGACTTCAAAATAAAAAACCGGAGCAAAAATTAAAACACTAACTTGACTCTATGATTTTTGCTCAAGATAAAAACTCATTTAACAGATTAAACTATGCCCTAATTAACAAGAAGGCGGACGGCTTTATTCTTTTGTCCCGATTCCTCTTTTCTCTGGAAAGTAAAAAATGGTGGCATCGTCTTCGTGACTGGATTAGGGCTTTGAGATCTGGATTCCTTTTGCTCTGTGAATTTTGGGCTTTCGCTCCTTGTGCTCTTTGTTCCAAATTAGGGCTTTTTCGAAGCTCCGATGCTAATTCGATCATTGTTGGTTGTGCGCGATTTAGCCTGGCTCGATCGATTTCGTGTTGCTTTCTTCGGTTGCTTCGATGAGTTCGATTATTGCTTCGGTAAGAATTTTTGCTCTGATGCTTTTTGATTTTTGTATTCGAACTCTTATGTTTATGTCGATGATGATTGGCGCATTTATATGGATTCGATTCGATTTCTCCACTCACTGATGATGATTTTCGGTTTGGTATTTATATGAGTTCCGAGACCTGAGTTTGTTTATATCAACTCGATACTTTCCTAATTTGTGCTTTCCTGATATAATTTTTTTCGACTTGATACTCACGGCAGAAAAAAAACTTTCCTCCTTTTTTGTTTGTGAATTTTTCAAAGATACGTTTTTGATTTTTTGAATTTCCAATTTACACACACTTGATTTCGTGTATTGCTCTGTACTGTTTTACTTCGTTCATCTTGTAGTCTTCGTCTCTGGCCATCTTCTCTGGTCGGTTCAACATGAACTTCACTTGAGCATTTTGTACTTTTCATTTGACTTGACTGTGTTTGTTGTGTTTGTTCACCATGTTGCATACAGTTTTCCTATGTTCATGCTTGTGACATTGAACCATACTGTTACCTGTACTTGTACAACTCTGGTTATTCTTGTACAACTTCATTGTGGCTTGTACATGCTGTATTGTCTGGTCTTTGTTTGCTTGGTGGCATTTCTTTATGGTCTGCACTGTGCATATGAACTTGGTCATGTTGCTTGAGTCACTTCATATACATGTGTGTCTGTTCGAGTTCATTCATTCTGTTTGCTTCATGTAGTTGTTGGATCTTGCATGTTGTAGTTGATATCTTTACTTAAATTGCATTTAGCTCGGTTGTTTAGTTGTGCACTTGCTTGATTCTGTGTCATCTGCCCTTGCATTGCTGTTTGGTCTGACCATCTTGCACTACACTTGTACTTCTGGTTCTTCATGCATGTTCTCTGTTCACTGCTTTGTATCTATTTTCATGTTCTTGCAGTTGCTATGCCTTTGACACAAATGCTTCACTTGATATATACTGGCCTCATTGATCTTTACATCCATTCTAGTTGTTTGGTTGATGTGCATTTTTCATGTATCTGCTGGCTTGTTCTTGCATTGCTGTGCATACTTGTTGAACTGGTTTTCTTTTACACTGTTGATTAGTTGATCTTGTGGTCTTCATTTGGTCTGCACTTGTGTATATTTGACTTCACTTGTGAACTTTGGCTTTACTGAGTTTGTTGCTATTCTCTGTTGCACTTGCTCATTTGCACTGCTTCACCATATCACTTGAGGTCTTGCATTTGGTTTATTGATGCATTCATGTCTGCTTTGTATCATTCATGCAGTCTTCATTTTTGCTGTATGCATCACTAGTCTCTGTAGTTGTAACTGGACATGTTGTGGTCCGGACATTTGATGTTGATTTTTGAAATTTTACTTGTGTTGAATCCAGTTTCAAAAACTCGGGTTTGACCTTGTGCTCGTGTCGTGATTTTAAATATATTGCACGTGAGTTGAACCCGGCATTTCATTTGGGTTTGACCTGTGATCACCTGTCCCTGTAAATCGATCAAGTGTATATCGATGTGCACGGCCTTGTGGCATGTACAGTGATACACTGTGCATGTCACACTGTTCATGTGTGATGAATTCAAATGTGAATGATGACGAACAACCCAAATAACTGAGGCAAATAATATTTTCAAAAATCATATTTTATTTTATATTTCAAAAATATTTCTTTTTCAATTTTACCGCGTTAGTGAATATTTTTGCAGATTGCTCAGATGCTGGATTGAAACTGGAATGCAGTTGAAGACAAAATACTAGTGTGAGTGATATGTAGTGGGGTTATTAATGTAAAGATAATTGTGATGTATTCAAAAATGTATATGTATAGTGAGAGCTTGAATTTGTACTATTCAAGATTGTAATAAATATTTGTTTGAATAAAATTTCTGTTTGAATTCAAATTCCATTCAAATTCTGTGTAATTTATTTTATTCAACAAATATTTATTTAATCTATGAAAAATAAAATAGTACATTATCAAATACATTTAAATGAATATATATATATGTTTATTATCATCAAACAAAAATCATATACTCGCATATTCCATAATCTCCCCCTTTTGATGATAACAAACATATATTTAAGATTTTAACTGCGTTAAATGTATTTGATCGATGATATACTTTAATTGCTCCCCCTATTTAAATGCTTCCTCTCTACATGATGCTCCCCCTATATATATTCATACAAATAGAAATACATAAATGAGCCTAGATGCAAATGGAAAATTATTTGATCTTTGCTTGATTCTATTTGACAAAATCTTAACTTTTCTCTCCCGCTTTTGTTATCAGCAAAAGAATAATAGTGTTAGAGAAAAAGAGAGATAAGTGATCAGTATCCAACATTAAACTCAAATTGAATATAAATATTTAAACTTCAATAAAAACAAACAAAAATCATAACTACCCTTGTTAGGCGCATATTCCACTTTTAGAATGATGGAAATGGTATTCTCATATAAAATCATACATATGTATCTTCTTGTGGTACATTTATATCCGGAATTTGAATATCTACTAATCATGCATAACCGTTAGGACTTTTAAATGAGATTAGTAGTATTCCAATTTAATTTTAAAAAATGAAATCAAGTATCTTCTAACCACACATGACCGTGAGGACTTTTAAATGGGATTAGAATCAACTTGTCTATTTAATCAATTAATTTTGATATGCGTTCCATACATGCATAACCGTAAGGACTTTTAAATGAGAATGGAAGTACATAATCAAAAATCTAAGTAATTCACCCATGCATAACCGTAAGGACTTTTAAATGAGAGTGAATACTTTGGGTATTTATTTATTTTTACAAAAAAATGTGACATGAAAAACAAATGATTCCTGATTATGGTACCACATATCGACAAACTATATTTAATATTTGATAAACAATGGTCGATAGAAATATGATAGAAATATGATAGATATAGAAATGGTCATGGAATCTTTACCCAACAAAAAGTTTTATAACTCTTGTTTGAATTTCTAAAGAAATTTTTCTAAAATATACTCTCTTGAGTAATGTATGAAAAATATCAACACTCATCACTTTTTCCAATCACTATTTATCTTTTCGATAATTATTAGGGAGTTAGATTAGTCAAAATTTGTCATTTAAAATCAAATAAAAATGACTAATCGGAAAATATGGTCAAAAATGATTTTCTTGAGGGAGTTATATGAGAAAATAATTTTTGCTATTTGAAAATTATTTGAAATGAAAAATATGCAAATATTTTCTTTGAAAAACGATGCAGTTACTAAATGTCTCACCATAAATCACGTTCAACTAGTAATTTTTCTATTAGCTAGATTACCAGTGTAATCTGCATCTGAGTTTCTCTTTCAATCCAAAATATCACTAACTAAAATTGATAAACCAGACCATGAAGTGTGCATCAGATATTTCAAACTCAATTTTAACAACAATTTAAATGACATTCTTTGAATTTGAATTGAAGCCATGTAAATAATTAGAAACTGAGAATATAGAATTAGCCGAATTATGAACAAATGTATCCAACAAAACACAATGTTTAATTCAAACAAATATGTATGAAGTAATTCGAAGAATAGTGAATTTGGCATAAATGTAATTGGCCAACTATGTTGAACAAGTCAGAATCAAAAAATCATCTCTTTACAACATCTCAATATTGGCTGATTTCATGCAGAATACGGTGCAGATTATCACAATTAATATATCGATCAGATAAGTATACCTTCACATGTTTTACCTTTACGATAATTTTTCGTCGTTGCCCATTGTGATTCTGTCACCTTTGTACTAGGCTAAGAAACTTTTGCTTTGTTTCCCGTTGTATTTCTGGAACAGCCAAAATCCAGCGAACACTCTTGTTGTTCCTTAGCCCGCCACCATACCTACACGATGAAAGATTTTTGTGACCTATTTGTTTTTATAGGTCCATGATTGTTAGTGGCTGAAGCATTGTGAATAAACAAACCCTTTGGAACCCAAACTTGTTTATTCCCTTTATTCTTGTTCCAATAGACATGAAATTTGTTTGTAGAATTCTTAGGAACCCAAACTTGTATAAATTTTGTGTTCTTGTTCCTATGACTACAACTTTCAACACGATGTCCAATTATTTCACATCTATCAAAGAAACTCTTACCTTTTGCATTATCCTCAACTTGTGTTTTCCCAAAGCCTAGTCCTTTTCTGTTGTTAGCAAAAATTTGATTTCGTAATAGCATGTTGAAAGATTTTTCGCCTCTTGAAAAGTTTTTCAGAGATTTCTCAAGATTTTGGATTTTGGTTTTTAGTGTTGTGTTTTCAGTTACAAGTGAGGTGCATCTATTTATAAAATCCTTTTCCCTAGTGTCAATGATTTCCTTAAGACTCAAGTTTTCTTTTTCAAGATCCTCAAAGCTATTCTTAAGTCTTGATAATTATGAATCTAAAATTTTATATTTTTTACATTCTAGGTTTTGAATATTTTCAAGTTAAGTTTCTAATCTAAAATTGTCACGAGCAAGTTCTCTCCTATCAGATTTCAGTTTTTCAATTTTAGATTCACGAGCATCAACTTCTTTAGTAAGATCAAGACACATAAAAACAAGTTCTTTATAAGAATAGTCACATACCTCACTAGATTCTTCTGAACTTGCTTCTGAATCTGTTTTTGCCATAAGACACAAGTTAGCCTCCTCTGAGCTACTATTCGAGACTTGCTCTCCTTCTTCATCATCCCAAGTTGCTGCAAAGGCCTTTTTCTTCTTTTTCTTTCCTTGGTTGTATTTGAGAAGTGGGCATTCTTGTTTAAAGTGGCCAGGCTTGTTGCAGTTATAGCACGTCAATTTATTATCGGAATTGTTAGACTCTCTTGAACTATTACCAGATGTTTTCTTCTTGCGTGGCTTGAATCTTGACCATTTTCTAAGATTATTGACAGCCATTGCAAGTTCTTCAATTGGATCTTCTTCATCTTCATTGCTCTCTTCTTTGCACTTTAAGGCAATCGTCTTCTTCTTTGGTTCGGAGTTGTTGCGTTCCTCCTTTGCTTTTAGCTCAAGCTCATATGTCATCAAGTTGCCAATCAACTCCTCCATGCTTAGTTTACTCAGATCTTTCGATTCTTGTATTGCCGTGACTTTTGCCTCAAAGTTCATTGGTAAAACTCGTAGCACCTTCCTCACAAGCTCTACCTCAGTGAATACCTTCCCAAGCGCTCTAGCGTTGTACACCAAAGTTGAAAAGCGTCCGAACATGTCCTTTATGCTCTCGCCTTTGTCCATCACAAAGTTCTCGTATTCATTGCTGAATAGGGCTAGACGAGACTCCTTGACTTGAGAAGTTCCTTCATGTGTCACCCTATGCCAAATTTCCGGTGCTGTTTTACAATGAGAAATTCTATTAAATTCATTCTTATCAAGAGCACAGATCAAAGCATTCATGGCTTTAACATTTGTGGTTTTTAATTTCTTATCGTTAGCATCCCACCTATCCCTAGGTTTAGGAATCTCAGTATCACCAACAGTTATAGTGGGAGATTTATAGCCAGTTTCAATAATATCCCAAACATCATAATCAACAGAACTAAGATAAATACCCACCCTAACTTTCCAATAAGCATAATCATTCCCGTTAAACATGGGTGGCCTAACTATAGATTGCCCCTAAGAAAATGCATTATTCGATGAATTCATGACTCTAGAGTTAAAGAAAAATACCGTGCTCTGATACCACTTGTAGGATCTAGATTAACCATAGAAGGGGGGTGAATAGGGTTATTGCAAATTTTCTCGATTTAAACACAGAAATAAACTGCAGAAATAAATATGCTGAAAAGTAAATCACACACAAAATTTACCCAGCTTCGGCAACCCCTGCCTACTGTTGCATTCCCATATTTTTATTAGAATTAAACAGTATCCCGCTTACAAACACTCTAACAGACTCGCAAACCCTTGCTCCCGCTTACAAACACTCCAATAGACTCACACCCCCTGCTCTGCCTATAGAGTTTTGAAAACACGCAAACTCTGCTCCCGCCTATAGAGTTTTACAAACTCGCACACCCTGCTCACTGAACTAATTCTAACTAGACAATCTGACACTACTTACAACCTAGGTGGTGATTTACCAATACTTTGACTCGAAAAGAAAAACAAAGACATCAAAATAAAAAACCGGAGCAAAAATTAAAACACTAACTTGACTCTATGATTTTTGCTCAAGATGAAAACTCGTTTAAAAGATTAAACTCTAAAAACAACTAACCCTTTTTAAAAAAAACTTAACCCTAATTTTACTTTTAACCCTTAAAAACAACTATGCCCTAATTAACAAGAAGGCGGCCGGCTTTATTCTTTTTTCCCGGTTCCTCTTTTCTCTGGAAAGTAAGAAATGGCGGCATCGTCTTCGTGACTGGATTAGGGCTTTGAGATATGGATTCCTTTTGCTCTACGAATTTGGGGCTTTCGCTCCTTGCGCTCTTTGTTCCAAATTAGGGCTTTTGCGAAGCTCCGATACTAATTCGATCGTTGTTGGTTGTGCGCGATTTAGCCTGGCTCGATCGATTTCGTGTTGCTTTCTTCGGTTGCTTCGATGAGTTTGATTATTGCTTCGGTAAGAATTTTTGCTCTGATACTTTTTGATTTTTGTATTCTAACTCTTATGTTTATGCCGATGATGATTGGGGCATTTATATGGATTCGATTCGATTTCTCCACTCACTGATGATGATTTTCGGTTTGGCATTTATATGAGTTCCGAGACCTGAGTTTGTTCGTATCAACTCGATACTTTCCTAATTTGTGCTTTCCCGATATGATTTTTTTCGACTTGATACTCACGGCAGAAAAAAAAACTTTCCACCTTTTTTGTTTGTGACTTTTCAAAGATACGTTTTTGATTTTTTGAATTTCCAATTTACACACACTTGATTTCGTGTATTTCTCTGTACTGTTGCACTTCGTTCATCTTGCAGTCATCGTCTCTGGCCATCTTCTCTGGTCGGTTCAACATGAACTTCACTTGAGCATTTTGTACGTTTCATTTGACTTGACTGTGTTTGTTGTGTTTGTTCACCATGTTGCATACAGTTTTCCTATGTTCATGCTTGTGACATTGAACCATATTGTTACCTGTACTTGTACAACTCTGGTTATTCTTGTACAACTTCATTGTGGCTTGTACATGCTGTATTGTCTGGTCTTTGTTTGCTTGGTGGCATTTCTTTATGGTCTGCACTGTGCATATGAACTTGGTCATGTTACTTGAGTCACTTCATATACATGTGTGTCTGTTCAAGTTCATTCATTCTGTTTGCTTCATGTAGTTATTGGATCTTGCATGCTGTAGTTGATATCTTTACTTGAATTGCATTTAGCTCGGTGGTTTAGTTGTGCACTTGCTTGAGTCTGTGTCATCTGCCCTTGCATTGCTGTTTGGTCTGACCATCTTGCACTGCACTTGTACTTCTGGTTCTTCATGCATGTTCTCTGTTCATTGCTTTGTATCTGTTTTCATGTTCTTGCAGTTGCTATGCCTTTGACAATATGCTTCACTTGATATATACTGGTGTTATTGATCTTTACATCCATTCTAGTTGTTTGGTTGATGTGCATTTTTCATGTATCTGCTGGCTTGTTCTTGCATTGCTGTACATACTTGTTGAACTGGTTTTCTTGTGCACTGTTGATTAGTTGATCTTGTGGTCTTCATTTGGTCTGCACTTGTGTATATTTGACTTCACTTGTGAACTTTGGCTTTACTGAGTTTGTTGCTATTCTCTGTTGCACTTGCTCATTTGCACTACTTCACCATATCACTTGAGGTCTTGCATTTGGTTTATTGATGCATTCATGTCTGCTTTGTATCATTCATGCAGTCTTCATTTTTGCTGTATGCATCACTAGTCTCTGTAGTTGTAACTGGACATGTTGTGGTCTGGACATTTGATGTTGATTTTTGAAATTTTACTCGAGTTGAATCCAGTTTCAAAAACTCAGGTCTGATCTTGTGCTCATGTCGTGATTTTAAATATATTGCACGTGAGTTGAACCCGGCTTTTCATTTGGGTTTGACCTGTGCTCACCTGTCCCTGTAAATCGATCAAGTGTATATCGATGTGCACGGCCTTATGGCATGTATAGTGATACACTGTGCATGTCACACTGTTCGTGTGTGATGAATTCAAATGTGAATGATGACGAACAACCCAAATAACTGAGGCAAATAATATTTTCAAAAATCATATTTTATTTTATATTGCAAAAATATTTCTTTTTCAATTTTACTGCGTTAGTGAATATTTTTGCATATTGCTCAGATGCTGGATTCAAACTAGAATGCAGTTGAAGACAAAATACGAGTGTGAGTGATATGTAGTGAGGTTATTAATGTAAAGATAATTGTGATGTATTCAAAAATGTATATGTATAGTGAGAGCTTGAATTTGTACTATTCAAGATTGTAATAAATATTTGTTTGAATAAAATTTCTGTTTGAATTCAAATTCTGTGTAATTTAATTTATTCAATAAATATTTATTTAATCTATGAAAAATAAAATAGTACATTATCAAATACATTTAAATGAATATATATATATATATATATATATGTTTATTATCATCAAACAAAAATCATATACTCGCATATTCCACACATGACGCCTGGCGTTTATAAGGTTTTACCTATGTTTCGAACACGATGGAACGTGTTTCGGAGGCTAATTTGATCATATGTGGAATATAGCTTTTTGAATCAAGTTTAAATATTAAATTATCGATTTTAAATTTCAACATGTTTCTCACCCGTACAGCAAACGGTAACTCCAAACGCTACGAAAATTGAAATCCGATAATAATTAACTATTACGGATCCAATGGAACGGGTTTCGTCGAATTCCGAGACTATGCCCCGGAAGGCTATTTTAACTCTTCGATTAATTCGAGCGATTTCCAAAATCGTCGAAATCACTTAAAATTTCACTTTTAAAATTTTACTAGCTTAATTATAAATCATACAGAATTTATATTCACATTAGAAATCATTCTGATTCATTCCGAATTAAAATCTGATTATTCACGTTAGTATATTATTAAATTAATATAAACTTCCAAATTTTACTTATCGATTTTTGATTCCGTCTAAAAGTCCAACATCGCTATTTAAATCCAAATAGACTTAAAATAAATTTTATAAACCATTTTCACGACCATTTATATCCAGATTTGTGACACCCCACCTCTATACTCACGCTAGCCAAGAACACTACGGTGTAGTGCTGTCAACTAGCACGGAGAGTAAGGCCGTTGAGGAGCGACCGTCCATGTGATTGCTTATCACACGGTGGCTATAAATAATCTTCGGAAACAAACATAGAAATCAGCATAACACAAATCAATCACAAACATCCATATCACAAAGGCGGAAGAAGATATGAATATATAACTAACACATGAAAGTGTACATCAGAGTAGTGGTCAAAACGATCCACAATAATACAAAAGAATAGCAACACGTGCTATACAAAAGAATAAAACTATGAGTCTATATCTAAAGTGTATACAACAAAAACTGCTAATCTAAATAATTAGCCAAAAGTCAGAGTAGCAAATCCCGGGAAGAAGTTAAGCAGAAGCACCTGTAACATCTCGGTCTGACCCGAGTATTATTTAAGAAAATAACAAACGGATCAGTCTAGCTATAAATATCAGATGACATGGTATAAAATAAAAGATATGACATAAACATAAAATATCCATACTGACATACTACTATAAGTATGCAAATGATGATCAACAGAAGATCAATCAATAAGAGATAAATCAATATCACAAGAATCTTCTCAAAGATCCAAAGAGGGCATCATACCCTAAACTTGTACTCATAACAAGTCAATGACATAAATTCCAGAAATCAACACAAGAAATCCAAAATTCACAGAAAAAAGGAAAGAGGCCTATCACATGACGGTCCGAAGACCATGGGGAGCTACCCCATATGGGTGAGTCGGAATCACCCAGAGGAGGTCTAGGCTAACCAAAAAGCAAAAAGGTATGTGTGAGTGGAATCACACAAATGGTGTCTAGCCTAACCTTGCAACAAAAATGTATAAGTGAGTGGAATCACACAGATGGTGTCTAGACTAACCTTGCGGACAAAGAGATATGTGTGAGTCGGGATCACACCCATGAGGTCTAGTCTAGCCTTGCAAACAAAGAGACATCGCACAATTGCTAGTCTAAATCATAAAATGATCGTCATGATCAACGAGAAGTGTCAATTACACTAAGCTAGTAAATATAAAAGTTTATCTTCGTGTCCCATAACCACTTGCTTAACTTAAATATTTACGAACAAACTGTAAATCTTCACTAGAAAATTGTCACAAGAGGTTCAATCGAACAAGTCCAAGAATTAACCGACGAAGTGAACGCAAGCGTTTCATACCACTTTTTTTACTAAGCCGTTTAATTAGATTTCTCATCCGAGTGAGGTAAAGGTTTGTATATACTAGTAGATTGGAAAACGGTTTAAGAAAAGAGCTTTGTTATTGAAAATAGAGTTGAAATCATTTTGTTGAAAGAGTTTTGATATTTACTACTAGTATTGAAACCTTCATATTTATAAAGTTGTTATCTCGCCTTTTCAGCAAGGCCGTGATACCATAAAATCGACCGAGAAGCCAAAGATAGTTTGTCTCGAAGAATGGTCAACTCAGCATCTCAACAAAGCAAGTTCTGTTGAATGTTTTTCAGATAAGATCCCCTATGGAGGGGGGGTCCAGGGGGGGTCCAGGGGGGGTGGCAACCCCCCGAGGTGGGGGTACGGGGGCAACACCCCCGCTACGGGGTTCGACCTGCCCGGTCAGGTCGCGGGGGTCCATGGGGCAGCGCCCCGTCCAAAACGGTACGACCTAGTGAAGACCTAAGGGAGGATAGGATCGAGCGACCTACGGGTCGCTGGGGTCAAGCGACCTGGTGGTTACGACCTAGAGGTGTTCGCGAGTTAGCAGAAGCGAGCGACCTAACAGAGGCGAGCGACCAAAGGGACTCGCGACCTAATAAGGTAATAAGGTCGAGCGACCTACGATGTAACGACCCGTGTAAATACGATGTTTAAAATGAATTTAATTAATAGGATTTTTATTTTAATTTAGAAAGAAACAGAAATCTTATTTATTTATATGAAAGTGAATGTTGAAATTAGATCTATCAAGGGTAATTAAAATTTACAAATTGAATTATGTATTGAAATTAATAAGTGTAATAGTGGAAATTGTTGCGATTGGATATTAAGTTGGAAATAAATAAAATAAAGGCAAGTATTGAATTCATCAATGAAAATAAGTTTTATCTGATACAAGCCCTGTATTTGTAAACTTTTGTAAGGTGTTAATGAATTATGAAAATTTAGAAATAGATTCAGTTGTATGTTAGATAATCAATTGAAATAATTTAAGGTTAGTAATTTATATATTGGGTGGAATGATTAATTAGATGTAGAATCTTAATTTGTATGTGTGCATATATTTATAATGGAGAATAAAAGGGTAAATAATAATATACAAATATACTAAACATTAAATAGTAGGATTACTAGAAAATTCAATCATTTACCAATATAGATAGTTGATGCGTCTTAATTGTAATTAAGAAACAACGAAAGGTGTAAATGAAATTTTTTAGAGTATAAATTATAATTGGACAAAGATTTTAGTATAAAATGTTAATGCAAGGAAATTAATGCTGAATTTAAGGCAATAGTAATGAGTAGTAATTTATTTTAAAAAAAAAATTGTAACACCTATCATAAAAATCTACCTTCTTATTTGTTAATGGGATTAGGATCGGTAATAGATGGTAATAATTAAATGAATGTTACACTAATTGAAAGTGGAGTAACATTCGTTTAAAAGTTGAGAAATTGTAGGAGCATATTTATTAAGCGTTACTTTAAAATTTAAGTTTGATTGTGAAATTTATACGAGAAGTTGCAAAGTAATAATTAAGAAAGAATACATATAAATTGTTTATAACCTAAAACTTAAGGGTAGTTAAATGTTGAAATTGAATCTAATCAATTGGAAACTTAATTAAATTGGGTTCAGTGTAAATAAAGGGTTATTTTAAGAAATTGAAATAAGTATTATAATTGACAAATTTAGTTACTTTAAAGTGAAACGGAAAATATTAACGCAATAGTTTGAATGCAATATTTAATTCATCTAATTTATATTAAAGATTCGTTAGATTAATTTAATAGAAATTTTGGGACATTTAATAGATAATTGCTGATTTTGAATGGAATTAAAGGAATTATTGAAATTGAAATTTAGCAACTTTTAAACCTTTGCAATTGATTTTGAATATAAAGAGTCAATGGAAATTTGTGGATTAATTTATGAATTCATGAAATCAGTGTATTGACTTAGTTGTAACTATATGTAAATGTACGCAATAAGGTTGTGCAGTACCAATTATTTGGATTCAAATTTATATTAAATATAATGTTGGTAGCAATTGGAATTTACCGTTTTGCAAAATAAATGAGAAATCAAGTCAAATGTAAATTATATCGTAAAGGATAAATTCATTTAAACAGTAAGATTTTTAAATAAATAAACGTTTCACTTAGGTTTCATTTGGATAATTTATGTAGTTTAATGGGAAAGCAATTGAAATTGATTACCCTAAATTTGTGCAGTTAGGGTAGTTTTGATTTGTCACTTAAGATGGTAAATTCTATAAAATGTGATAAATGTAGTTTTAATTAAATTATGACGATTGGGTATTTAAGAAGTGATAAACCAAAATTTATTGATTTATTTGAAATTAAATTGTGGATTTATTTCAAATAAGTGAAATTTATGTTTAACTATTACATCAATAGGAATTAATCTAATTTAAGGATATGTTAATATAAATTGGGCAAAAGGGTGTTTGGACTAGGGAATAATATTAATCGGTTTTAGAAACCTTAAATATAAAATGGGAAGTAGACAAGATTTAACGTTACAACCATTTATACAAAATCCAGGATGTGTGTAGAAGTATTTATGGAATAAAACGTAAACAATTGTTGGATAAAAAGAGTAGGAATCAACATTTATTTATTTAATTGGATATAACTACGATAGTATGATTTATTGCATTTAAATGAAATCTAATATATAGAACATTGCCTAAAAAGGAAGAATAGATAAAATTAATGATAAATCTATATACTATATAAGATTTATTGATTTAAAGACAAAAGGGGCAAGATGTATAAATTAGATTAGGTGCAACCTTCAGTAAATAAAATTTGATGGAATAAGAACATTTGGGTAATTTATTTACAATTAAATCAATTCACGTTTCAAAATTTAATGCTAGTTTATTACATATATGTTTATGCCTAAATTTAAACTTATGTTTAGATCCAATCCGATCCATCTATTATTTTTCAGCCTTGCCTATATATAATCTGTTATAAACCCTAGCCACTCCTTATTTTCATTTTTCTATACGTAGATCTCCTTCTCAACTCCTCATTCTAATGGCAGAAAAAAAAACCTAATTCTCAAATTCCAAAAAAAAAAAAATTCAATTTCAAAAAAAAAAAAAAAAAAAAAAAAATCGGATCTGCAGCAGCTTCTGCTCGCGCTTCGGGTTTCAGGGGAGAAAACCCTAGAGCAACTTCGGGTCAGGAAGAAAATGACTCGGGTCGCTCCGGGTCGTTTTGGCGAAAACTCCAAGCAAGCACCGGGGAATTGAGGCGGCGCACCGAAGTCGAACCCGAAGTCGACCCAGGACCAGAATTTTCCATTTTTCAAATTTTCATAACTTTTGCATACGAGCTCGGATTCGCGCGCGGTTTGTTTTGATGGGATCGTATCGAAATTTCTGACGTTTTGGCACTAATTTGGATGAATTTGGAGACTGTCCAAATTTTGGGTTTAAATTGGATTTGAATTCAATTTAAATTCAAAAAGGTGAGTGTTTTAACCCATTCACAACTTCTAAAAGTTTTTATGTTTGTTAAATTTATTTTAGATATGAGTAGGAATTTATTTATGAATGTTTGGCATGTTTTATTCAGCATACCTGTTAATTCGCATTTATTTTATTTAATTGTTAATTTAGTTTATGTATTGCATATTAATTGACAGTTAGAATTTATTTATTCGCCTATAAACTGCTAGTTAATAGTTATAAAATTTATTAATGAATATAAACTGTTAGTTTAATAGTTGTTAAATTATTTTGAATGTAACTGCCAGTTATTACCTGCATATTATTATCAGATATATATTGATATTGTTTTATTTTGGATGATGATTGTGATTTGGATTGTGGATGATGTGGATGAATGGATGTTTTTATTTTATATCATTTAAACTGCAAGTTATCATGCATATTTCATTTCATTCGGGATTGTGGTTTGAAATGATATACAACCGCAAATTTTATTTTTTTTAAATTGCGGATTGAAATGATAAATATCCGTATCACTTGACCATGGGATAGAAAATTTTATACAGGCACCGTGGTCTATATATAAATTATTTTAAAAGTGATTTCTATGGTTTGGATGTGATACGATTTATAAAATTTAATTTTGATATTTTAGGAATATTATTCTTCCATTTATATATATACATACGAAGTTTAACTTTTGAATTTAAGCTGTGTATAAATCCGTTAAATAAAATGGAATAAAATTTAGAAATGAGATTGATAATTTATAATATATCTTAAGTTTGGAAATTTTAAAGATATGATATGTATAAACTGAATTTTCCTAAATAAACTTAAAAATGGATATTCTAGTATAAAGTAAAGTTGAGAAATTATTTAATTACTAGAATTTGGAGTTTCATTTATAAATTGTATGTGGATACTCAAACCTAAATAATAAAACATTTAATTTGTTGAAAGAATAAATTCCAACTTTAGTTTTGAATATTAATACTCCAAATGGATTTATATATATATAGAAATTGAAATGGGTTTTGGAACTTGAAGTGATATTTAAATTAAGGTTTAGACTTTAAATAAAGAAATATATTTGTAAAACCATGTAAATTATTTTCTTTACAAAGTAACAGTAAAGTTAAACCATTTAATTCATATACCGTTGAATATCCAAACCATTCAAGTTCTAGAAGTTATGGTTTTAAATTATGAATTTCGAAAAATTATGCTTTGAAAAGATATTTGGCTTTCAGACGTTATAAATTTTAAAGCATTATGATTTTTGGAAAAGATTTATATTTGGGATAAATGATATCATATTGTTTTGGGTTTTAAAATGATATCGTATTCATAATTTTAAGATGGAAATGTTTATTCTGGTTTTAAAGTATAAACTATTTTTAAATAACCGCGGTGTTATAATAACGATGGGTTGGCAAAGAGACCGGGATCGGGTATGGACATACTCTCTGTCGATACCGAAAACCACTTTGACTAACCGTGTACGCGGTGGAGATTCCAGAATGAAGTAGGTGGTGGCGACGTTTCCTGTAAGGTAAATACGTGGACCCAACTCCCGTGAGTTGGCATAAGGTGGCTAAAACAGGAGCTATTCCCAGGCCAATGAGGTCATTCCTCTGATCGGACACTCCTCTTCGATATTATACTATGACTTTGGATTGATTCAGTGGCCACTTTTATTTGATTTTATGGAGTTTGTTCGAGGTGGGAGGTAACTGCGGCTACGCGTTTCCATCAGCCTGGGTACGCAATTGGTATATCTACCCTGGCATTGCCTTGTTGTGCCGTGTCACCTACCATACCGAGTCTTTACTACGAGTTATGTTTTGTACCATACCTATGGAGTGCCCTCTGACGACGCCCAGTACGGGGGAGATTACGGTACTGTATAGACTATGGGACTATATAAATGTGTTAAGGTGGAAAATGTAAAGCCTTAACGCTATTTAAAAGTAAGTTTATTTTATAAATAGACACTACTATAATAGCGCAATATACTACATAGTAAATAGTTTAACGGATCCTTAGGAGATGTAAATCTGGGCATCTCTTGAGTTACTGTACTCATAATTATTTCTGTTTACTTAACTCACATAAGATCTTTTAGTTCTGACTCGAGTGTTTTTGTCTTTTCAAATTCGCTCGGGTCAGTCCGAGAATTTCAGGATCGAAGACTTTAGCTTTGGAGGACGAAG
This sequence comes from Allium cepa, assembly GCA_030765085.1. Classification (NCBI taxonomy): domain Eukaryota; kingdom Viridiplantae; phylum Streptophyta; class Magnoliopsida; order Asparagales; family Amaryllidaceae; genus Allium; species Allium cepa. The sequence goes on along the minus strand of CM060942.1, from coordinate 373,631,889 downwards.
ACGAAGAATCTGTATTATTATTTATAGTATTGCACCACTCTCATAATGTTCCGCTGCATTGGATGTATTGGTATGTGTAACTCTGATATTTATTGTATAAAGAAGAATCAAGTGTTTTATAAACCGTTTATGAACTGTATATTTATTATTATATTTTATCCTTCCGCTGTGAGATTCATTTTTGTTTTTTTTTCTTCTCTGTTTTTCTTATTTACCCCATAACAATCCGCCCTTTCGTATGGTTTTAATTGGCACGTGTGTCGGTTTAAAGTGTGCGAAAAGGCGGGATGTTACAGTTGGTATCAGAGCTTTGGTTTAGCGATAAACTTTGGCTTTGTGGGGTTCGACTCTTTGTTAATAGGGTAGTAATACCCTATGGGAGTCGCTGAGTGTACATATATGAGAGAGCGTATTTGTTAGTGTTATAAAAAGATTTTGATATTGTGTTAATCTGTTCCGTTTTGTATTTATAAATTCTGGTTGGTGCATGGGACGCTATGACATCAATAGGGATTTCTAAACACTTAATAGGACAGACCGACATAATATTTATTTTAAATATAGGTAAATGAAATAATTTTGCCTATTATATTTTCTATATATAAAATAAATTTTTAAATGATATTATTTATATATATATATATATATATATTCTGGTTGCAATAGATTGATTGTTAGGAATAAAATTTTAAATAATAGGTAAGATAAGATTGAAATTAAAATCAATGAAATTTGGAAATTTTAGGACTTAAGTCCGGGATTTTTGAAATTTGCTTTCAAAGGATTTATGAAATATAATAATTATTTATAAGTATTTTCTTATATAAATATTTAGTATAATTCGAAAGAATTGTTTTAAAGAAGATTTTGGAGAAAATAAGTTTCGTACTTTCCTCTCCGTCGCTGGAAAATAATTTCGGTGATGGCGGCCGCATCATCGACTTTCATTTTCGAGTTTCGAAGGGGAAATGCCACTGTGGAAAATTCTACTGCAGATTTATTTTGAAATTATCTAAAATTTTAATTGTTTTAAATATAATTAGAGACATATAAGTTGTAAGAAATTATTTATCTATTATTTTAAAATAATTTGAGATTTGACTCGGTATTTAATTCCTAAATTTCCATTAATTAATTGTTTAAATTACTTTAGTGGAATAAAAGGTAAGTAATTAATGAATTGAAATCTCTAATTTAGATAAGAGAATTAATGCAAAGTTATAAAAAGGAAATTTGAAATTTTTAACATATAAGACAAAGAGTAATATTGTTGAACATTAAATTTAATTAAAAGATGAGATAAAACTTGTATAAGTTCTTTTGCATTTTCTTTAACATATATAACTTACCAAATATGAAAAGTTGAAATGTTAAATAAGAGATGGGAATAGAATATTATACAAGTAGAAATTTTGGAAATAATGAATTATTCAATGAATTGTTGTTATAAATGAGAATTTAATGGTATAAACTTAAGTTGCAATTGAAATTTTACTAAAATTAAAGGTAAGTATTATTAATAGGTGATTTAAACTTAAGTAAATAAAATGAAATTCTCTAATAAATAAGGATGGATGTGTAAGGTTATTAACTTAAGTATGATTTAAATGCTACTAGTCTAATATAATAAAAAGTAGGTAATACAAATAAATGACTGTAAACCCTAGGTAATAAATTAATAAAATCCCTTAATTATAAGAATGAAGGTTATAAGGTTAATAATTTAGGTATAACTAAAAGGGTTACTGTAATTAAATATAATAGAATGTAAGCATTTAATAAATGATTGAAAAGTGAGAAGTGCATTAAATGTAATACAATAGAAGAAACTTACATGACCTAAATTAATGGAAAGGAATAATTGTAAGTAATAAGTAAAAATAAATGAAACAAACATTTAATGAGTAAATAAAATTAAAAGTTGTTAGAAATTGTTTGCACAAAAAATGGACAAACACCTCCAAGTCGTATTATTTAGTTGATTATATGTAATTTTCAATGATTTTAGATGAGTATGTAAATATGAGAAAAGTAGGGGCTGAAATGTAAAAGACACACAGATTTATAGTGGTTCGGCCAGAATGTGCCTACGTCCACTTTATATGTTATTATCCTCTTTCTTTCAGGTTACAAGTACAATGCGTTGTATACAAGTGTATGAAAGTAGTTTGAAAGTTCCTTCCTTGCTTGAGCTCTCAAACTTTTTCTACCATTGTTGTACCCCTGCCCCTCTATTTATAGAGTGAGGTAGGGGGCAGGAGTCTTGGAAGTATATAGCTGTTAGCGGGCCTGGGCTGGAGCAATCTGGCCTGGTGGCATTCTGGTTCGGCGAGCTTCATTCGGCTGTGCATGGAGCTTGGTTCGGAGGGGAGAGGAGCGGCATTGGCTGTGGAGAGTAGTGGTTGGTCCGGTGTTGGTTTGGACCGGCATGGAGTAGAGTGGTGTGTGGGTGGTCCGGCTAAAGCGTGGTTCGGCGGAGTTCGTGAGAGGAGCATGGTTCGGCATGGTCTCATTCGGTAGTTGGGGATGTGTGGTTCGGCGGAGCTCGTCCGGATGCCCTTGTGCCGAATGGACATGGGTATATGGAGATGCCGAATGAGGTATAGCCGAATGAGCTATTGCCGAATGACACATAGGAGGGGTTTTGCCGAATGGAGGTTGCCATGCTCTATTTGCGAATGCCGAGTGAACTGTGGCCTTGCTGAATGAAGTGCAGGATGTGAACATGAGTGAGACTGACGCTCTTTGGTCCTGAGATCCTCTGGGTGAGAATTCGCCCAACATTTGCCCCCCAAAGTGGGGCACGTGCTTGCATGTGTCGCGCTTTGTTTCCTTGTTGTAGGGAGGCTTGTTTTTGTAATGCCATGGGTTGGATGTTCATATCATGTTGATGTCCTGCAAAGGAATTTACAGTTTCAGTATGATTTCAAATAACGACCGTTTATGATCGAAATATTCGAGATGAAGTGAACTGTGCCGTTCAGGACGAGAGAGTGAGCCCCGAAGGGGCTTGGCATCGTCGATGCCCGGTTTATGTTTGTGAAGATGGTTTATTGCCAGCTCAGAGCATGCCTAGGGATCGTTCGCAACCCCGTACATGTGTAAGTAGCTTAGCCATTTCATAATTATCAAATATCCATATGACCGCTGGGCTTAAGAATGCGTGTCAAAGTGTAAATTCCCACGATGGTAGGGTTAATAACCATTCAGAGCGTGCCTATGGACCATTCGAGGTCGCGTACACGTGTAAACGATTTAATCCACGTCGGTGAGGATTTTACGACTTATTCACCGTTATCATAATCTTATTTTATTAGTTATTCTGGAGTTCGGTACTTATCTGAGTGAAGCGCCTGCGTGCCCCCAATTCCTGGTCTTGGACGGTAGATAGAGGGTTCCATTCGGTTCTTGGTTGGTCCGGCTATTCTCATCCGGCTTCTGGTGGTCCGGTATCATTGGTCCGGTTGGGCGAGACATCTGGTTCGGTGGTTGTGAGTTTGCCTATATATAGAGGCCGTACCCCCCTTGTTTTTCTTTACCGAACGAGTAGAGCCGAATCACTCCATTGCCGAATCAAGTGTTTGCCGAACCAACCTTATACCGAACCAGGTATATACTTATTACCGAATACACACGTATGTCCTTGCTTCACCGAATGGGACTACTGCCTTGGAGCCGAATGAGATGAAAACCGAATGGGGTTGAAACCGAATGGACTTGGAAACCGAATGAACTTGGAAACCGAATGAACTTGGAAACCGAATGAACTTGGAAACCGAATGAACTTGGAAGCCGAATGAACATGGAAACCGAATGAACTTGTGATCTGGAAGACTTCAGCTTGCGAATGAAATTCCACACTTGCACGCACTTGTTTGTTTACTTTTCTATTTTCCTTGTTCTAACATTAGGTTTTTCTTGTGCTGCAGAAAATGTCTCGCAAAGCGGAAACACGATCAGACAGAAAGAAGTCTAGAGGCACAGGAGAGCCTTCTTCTTCCTCGCCCCCAGTCCAATCAGGATCCGGGCAACACCGACCTATTCCGAAGTCTCTAGTGGACGGATGTGGTCCACAGGAACTTTTGAACTCTCCCCCTGACTGCTTCCCAAGCTCCTTAAAGGAGGAGCAACTTGACGTTATATCCCGTTCCTTTGGGATAGACAGGGCTCTTATGTTGTTACCGGGGGAAGGGGTCATGCCATATGATCCCCCTGAGGGGTACTTCGCTTATAGCCGGTACCATTGCATGTGCGGGGCTATTCCTCCAATCAACGCCTGGATACTAAGCTTCGTCACTTATCTGAAGGTGGCTCCATTCCAGCTTCAGCCCAACTCTTATGCCATTCTGGTATGCTTATATGCTATCTTCCAGAAGAGATATGGGCGCGCCCCCTCCAACCGGGAAATACGATATCTGTACAATCTAAGGGGGTACAGGAAGGGGTCCCCATATATTAGCTTGGAGTCAGCCGTTTCCTTCAAGCCTGTTTTGGATTTATACTCGAAGTATAGCATGTTCAAGAAGGAATGGTTCTTTGTCAGGGATGACTCCGTCTCTATTCGCCGATTTACCTCCGGATGTAAGTAAAAACTCTACTCATAATTCCTGTCTTGGCTGTAATTCACTCTCTTATGCGCTTTTATTTCTTGCTAGCGACAGGTGGTTTTGCGGTTGTGGAAGATGATCGCTTGGTTCGGATGGCAGCAGAAATTGAAGCTATTTCCGGGAGAGACAGATCGGCTGCTTATCTGATTAGGAATGCCAGGCTCTTGTCGTATAATTTGATCCTCCCACATCAGTCCGTAGTCAAACAGAGGGACACGGCAGAAGAGAAGGCTGCCCAGCCTAAAGGTGGGGTGACAGCGAAGGGTGGCAAGAGGAAGCCCTTTGCACAACGTCCAGTCGTAGGAGGCAAGAAGCTCAAGGAGTCCGATGGCCCTTCTCCAAGTACTTGCCCGGATGTCCCGGAGGAGGAAGGTGTAGAAGAGGAGGAAGGAGGTGAAGTTGGAGAAGGGTCGGAGGGTGGAGGAGATGGCGATGGTCAGGGTGGTAGCGGTGTTGCTGCTCTAACCTCTGAGCAGGACCTCGAACTGGATGAGGCTCTCCGTCGGGCCTTCGGGGAGTCAGAGGGGGAGTCGGAAACAGAGAAGGGAACGGAGAAGGCAGAGGAAACCGGCAAAGCTGTGGTTAGCACTGACCCATCCTCTAAGGGTTCCTCAGCTAGGGTGACCCCGGCGATGCAAGGTGAACTTTTGTCTTCTGCCGATTCTATTTTCGATAAGGACTTAGAAATTTTTTACGGTTCACTTCCGTCCTGGAATGAGATCCAGGACTTATTGCAGTATCCCACTCCTCCGCCGGGTTTGTATAACAGATGTGTCTCCTCACTTTTCTTTCTTTTTAACTTAGCACATTTTTTGAATTGCGGATTATTGTATGTTCGTAACACTTGTTCTTTATTCCAGGGGCAGGCCAGGCGGGTAAAACGTCGGATGTTCGACACCGCCTTGAACAATTTAAGTCGAGGAGAGCTTCCGCGAAACCTTCTACTGATCGCACTGGGGACGTAGTCAAGTATCGCCCTCTTCTTGGGGTCATCGAAGAGGGCATTCAGAAAAGGAAGCGGAGCCGTTCCTTATTTGAGTCTTCTTCTGCTTCGCAGCTTCCTACTCTGTCTCCCCCTACTCAGCCTCCTCGTGATACTACGGAGGAGAGCACGGAGCCCTGCCCCCCTCCTCCTCCTTCCAAGAGTTCTACTGTCATTCATATAAGGCGTCCCGATGTGCCTCGCCCCGTGCCTCGTGACCCTTTTGCCGGCCATCCTGATTTAGACCCAAGTTTTCGGGACATTTCATTCGATGAGACCACGGGCGAGCACCTACTTCCCCGCAACCCCATGGTAAGAGTGCTGGACGAGGCCAAGTCCCTAGATCTTGATCTGCTTACTACCCGAGTAGTTACTATGGGGGACGAGGCCAAGGCTAATATTGATCGGGTGGCCGAAGAGACTAAGAAGTTAATGGAGCATCATGCTCGATTGGTCAAGGCCGGGGAGGAGATTGGGAGTGCTAACATTCGGTTAAGGCTAAAGGTTGCCGATCAGGCCAAGCAGCTTGCCGACCAAGCCATCCAGATCTCCCAGCATGAGGAAGCTTCCCAGCGTCTGAAAGAGACCATGGAGAAGGCAAGTAGGGCGGAGTTACGGAAAATGGAGGTCACCTGCAGGGAGCGGATTAACATGGCTATTACAACGGTGGATGAGGTTCGAAATGCGGATCTCGAGCGGGTAGAGGAGTTGTCCGGGAGGCTCGAGGCTGCGGAGATGGCCCAGGCCGAGTTGAAGGAGGAGATGGAGGAGATGAGGAGGTCCCTCAAGTTGAAGGAAGAGGAAATGAGGAGGTCACTCCAGGCTGACTGCTTGAGATACCAATCAGAGAGGGACGTCGCCATCACCAAGTTGCAAGCTTCCGAGGCCCGGGTGAGGGAGTTTGAGGAAAACGAGGGGATGATGGATGAGATGTTGCAGGATATGTACTTCCACACTTGGAAGGAGGGCGGCTTGTCTTGGATGGACGATTACCCTCGGGTCATGGCCAAGGTGTATCTCCAGGCTTTAGAGGAGGCCAGGGTGAATGCGGGTAAGGAAGGCGGAGAGGCTTTCAACTTGAGTGCGGTTACTGCTCAGTTCTCAAAGGAGGAGCAAGCGGCGGTGAAGGAGGGGATGCGGCTACTCGCTGCAGAGGAAGCGGGCGTGCAGTTGGATGATGAGGATCAAGCGGCGGATGCTGGTGAGTTATTCTTTTCCCTTTCTTTTCTTTTCGTGTTTTCATAACTTGATCGTTCGTTTAATGAATTCCTCTTCTGATCTGGACAGGTGGGACTTCAGATCCACATGCTGGGGGCTCCGATCCTGCGGCTAAGTAGGCTGGGGGAGTTGGTGATGGAGTGTGGATGCATCTGCCATCTTTTTGTTTCTTCACTGTTCATGTTAGTCTTTGATATGCAACTGTAATAAAATTATTTGCAAAGAATAACTTCGTGTGATCTTATAATATAAGCTGATTTTGTCATGTTTAAATGTTGTTGCTATCTTTATGTGCTGTGTGAGAAGTATAATTATGTATATGCCTGTGATTCCACTTGTGTTTAATGTTAAGTTTTTGCTTGAAATATAATTTCACGTTTTGCAATGTCAGTGTATGAATAAGTTATAGTTACGCATTTATGTACAAGAGAAGAGAGTACCGCCCTTTATGTTTTATTCGCAGGCGGTAGCTTTGAGTGTCTTGTGTAACTGTTCACGGGTATAGCAGAGCGCCCTGCTACCCAGCACGCAGGCTTAGAGCCTCATGAGTGAATGCTTCCTATTTGGTTTCCTGTACTTTAGAGTTTGTTATACAGGATAGGAGAAAAATATTTAAATGAAATGGAAATATAGTAAAAGTAAAACTTCCAGTCACGGAAGGCCGTCGATGTGCTTAAGTTCGTGGCAAACGGGTTTTGTAGTCACTTTCCCTAGCTGTGGGTCTTGGAGACATTTGTCACCCATCTTACGCCTCCGCGGGGAGTTTTCTTTTTTACCACAGCCGCACTTAAGACACATCGGAGCCGAGATCGCGCACGGTAACTACCCGAACCGTTATGGTCCGTAATCGTGGGTATTATTCGATTTACCGTGGCCGGCTAGCGTGGGTGCCGTTGGCCGTGAACTACCCCTGGCTGGCCACACCTTATGTTGGGGCTTAAAGTAGGTTCACGGTTACCGACGAGCCGAACGCCGTAATGAGCTGCCATCGGCTATAGTCGGCCTTTATGATGACTTATAATCGGCTCATTACAGTTGGCTTTGAGGGCAGGCGCGCAATGAGTTAACCCGCAGCAGAGGGATGCTGGAGCAAAAGAGTCTCATTGGCGAGTGCATAGAATCGTGGCGTACCTGTTAGGCCTAGTCTAGATGAGGCCGCGGTGCGTCTTGAGTGGAGATGCCATAGGATTTTGTTCAACAGAAAGGGATAAAACTTAACAAGTAGCCAAGACATAAAGGAACAAGTTAAAAAGAGACAAGATTTTTTAAAGTGGTTCGGCACGAAAATGCCTACGTCCACTGGTTCTCTTTGTTAATTCACTTCATATGGGCAGTACAAGTTAAGAAAAGTATCGACGGAGGTGTCGGATGTTCCATGCCCTCTGGAACACCTCTCCGTCCACTGTTGACAAAATGTAAGCTCCGTTGTGGAGATCTTTGTGAATTACATATGGTCCGTCCCAGATGGGGTCCAGTGCCCCGGGGCGCGGAAAGATTCGTCTGAGGACAAGATCTCCTTCTTGTAAGCTGCGATGCTTGACTTTGGAATTGTATAGTGCTGCCACTTTTTGTTTGTGAGCTGCTGCTTTGAGTGCTGCATCGTTTCTCCTTTCCTCAATCAGTTCCAAAGACATGAGGAGGAGTTCTTCGTTTTCTTCTGGGTTGTAGTGGATCCTACGGTGGGAAGGCACAATAGTCTCAACTGGGAGCATTGCCTCCGATCCATATGCCAAAGAGAAAGGAGTATGTCCCGTTGATGTTCTGAAAGATGTGCGGTATGCCCATAGTGCCGTAGGAAGTTCGTCCACCCAAGCGCCTTTTGACTTTTCAAGTTTCTTCTTGATTAGGGTTTTGAGAATTTTGTTGACAGCTTCAACTTGTCCGTTTGCCTGAGGGTAAGCTACTGATGAGAAGCTTTTATGAATTCCATGCTCTTGGCACCAGTCGGCAAATTCTTCGCTGTCAAATTGGAGTCCGTTGTCTGATACGATCTTGAGGGGGACTCCATACCTGCACAGAATGTTTTTGATCAAGAAGTTAATAATTTTTGCTGAAGATATTTTATTTAAAGGTTCCGCTTCCACCCATTTGGTGAAATAATCGACTGCCACTATAGCATATTTGGCTCCGCCTCGGCCCGTTGGCAGTTCGCCAATTAAGTCAATTCCCCATACAGCAAAGGGCCAAGGGCTGGTCATTTGAGTAATTTCGTTTGTGGGCAGTCGAGGGATCTTGGCGAACTTCTGACATCTGTCGCATTTCTTAACGAAGTCTAGGGTATCTTTGTTTAGTGTGGGCCAGTAATATCCATATCGGAGTATCTTTCTTGCCAAAGTCTGTCCTCCAGTGTGATCTCCGCATCCTCCCTGATGGATGTTTGTTAATATCTCCTTGGCTTCCCTTCCGGCGACGCATCTTAATAAGGGGCTAGAGAAGCCACGCCGGTAGAGGATGCCTTCTTGTATTGTGTAGTGGGGAACTTTTCTCAAGATCTTCTTGGCTTCGTCACGCCTGTCGGGTAGTATGCCATCTTGCAAATATTTCCGGATAGGAGTCATCCAGGTTCCTTCTTCGATTGCAGTTATCAGATTTACTTGTTCGAAACTTGGGGCTAGCTGCCTTGAGATTACTAGTGCTCCGGGAATGGTGCTGTCCTTCATACTAGCTTGCTTTGCAAGTTCATCTGCCTCTTGGTTTTCTTCTCGAGGAATGTGTTTGATTAGATAATGGTCCAATCGATCGAGCAGCAGTCTGGTTTTCTTTAGGTATGCTGTGAGCCGTTCTCCTCGAGTCTGGAATTCTCCTAGTACCTGGTTTACGATAAGCTGAGAATCACTATGAATACATAAGGAATTGATCCCAATTTCTAGGGCCAGTTCCAATCCCGCTATTACTGCTTCATATTCAGCATCGTTGTTAGTGGCCGTGAACTCCAATCTTAATGCATAGTACAACTTTCTTCCCCTGGGGGTGACGATCACAATACCTGCCCCCGAGCCTTGTTCGTTCGATGCTCCGTCTACAAAGAGGTTCCACTTGATGTTTTTTGCTACTTCGGATTGTTCCTTGCTTTCGTTGGTAGTGAATTCGGCAATGAAATCAGCCATGGCTTGTCCTTTGATAGCGGTGCGGGGATGGTAGGTGATATCATACTGACTTAGTTCGATGCACCATTTGAGGAGTCGCCCAGAAGTGTCAGGACGATGGAGCACTTGCCTTAGTGGTTGATCGGTTAGAACCCTGATGGAGTGAGACTGGAAGTAATGTCGCAGTTTCCGTGACGCGATCAATAAACAATATGCTAACTTCTCAAGTTTAGGATATCTGGCTTCTGCCCCCGTAAATCTCTTGCTTACAAAGTAAACCGGACGTTGTGTGCGGTCTTCTTCTCTTACCAAGGCGGCGCTTAGAGCATGAGATGATACAGCGAGGTATAGGTATAACACTTCACCTTCATTTGGAGTTGAGAGTACTGGTGGTCTCTGAAGGTGTTCGATTAGGTTGAGGAAGGCTTTTAAGCATTCGTCGGTCCACTCGAACCTCCCTTTGTCTTTCTTGAGTGCTTCGAAGAAAGGGACACACTTGTCAGTTGCCTTGGAAATGAATCTGCTTAGGGCGGCCACCTTTCCGTTTAGGCTCTGCATTTCTTTTCGAGTGGAAGGTATCCTTATTTCTTTTAAAGCTCGGATTTGTTCAGGGTTTGCTTCGATTCCTCTGGCGTGGACGATGAATCCTAAGAATTTTCCCGATGATACTCCGAAGGAGCACTTTAGAGGATTCAGCTTCATTCCATATCGGCGAAGTACCCGAAACATATCGTCCAGATGGCTTACATGGTCGTTGGCTTTCCTGGACTTCACCAACATGTCATCCACATATACTTCCATAGTACGTCCTATCAGTTCTGCGAACATTTTGTTGACGAGGCGTTGATAGGTAGCTCCAGCATTTTTGAGTCCAAAAGGCATGACTTTGTAACAATATAATCCGCGGTCGGTGATGAAGCTAGTGTGGTCCTGATCGGGAGCGTGCATGGGGATCTGGTTATATCCTGAGTATGCATCCATAAAAGATAGGAGTTCGTGCCCAGCTGTGCTGTCCACGAGTTGGTCAATTCGGGGAAGTGGGAAGCAGTCTTTCGGGCAAGCGTCATTCAGATTGGAGAAGTCAATACATGTTCGCCACTTTCCATTGGCCTTTTTTACTAGCACTGGGTTAGCGATCCATTCTGGGTAGATGGCTTCCCGTATGAAGTCATTAGCAAGTAGATTTTTTACTTCCTCATCAAGGGCTGCTGATCGCTCTGCCCCCATGCTCCTCTTTTTCTGCTTCACTGGTACCTTGGTGGGATCGATGTTCAACATGTGGCATGCTACGTCTGGGGAGATTCCTGTCATATCGGCATGGGTCCACGCAAATACATCTAAGTTGTGGCGGAGAAAGTCAATGAGTCGATCCTTCAATTCCGTTTTCAGCTGAGATCCGATTTTTAATAGTCTACTTGAATCATGCTTATCTACCGATACGAATTCCATAGCCTCTGCAGGCTCGGCGGTAGCCTCCTCCTCTTTATCCCTGGGGTCTAGTTCATTGAAGGGATCGCTTGTGTATCGAAGAGGAGGGGCTTTCTTTAGTTGCTATGCCTCCAAGCTTTTCATGCAGAGAGTAGTCTCTGCATCTTTTCCTTTATTCTTTCTGCGGTTATTGCGAAGTTCAGTTACGTAGCAGTCTCGGGCAGCACTTTGATCTCCTTCTACTTCTCCTACTCCGTTGTCTGTTGGAAATTTCATTTTCAGGCACCAGGGGGCTAATACAATCTGAAAGTCAGACAAGGCTGGTCTTCCCAAGAAAGCGTTGTAAGCCGAGTGGTTTTCTATTAGTACGAACGTTTGTTTTCGCACAACGGAGCGGGGATGACTTCCTATTTCGACGAAGAGGTCAAGTTGCCCGAGGGGCATTTTTGCATCTCCAGTGAAACCGTGCAGTGGTTTGTCACAGGGGGATACATCCTTCATTGATAACTTCATTTTGTCGAAAGCATGTTTGAACAGGATATTAACGGAGCTTCCTGTGTCTATTAGAATCCGAAAAACTTTAGCTGGACCGAACCAGGCAGAGATGACCATAGGATCCATATGTGGGTACTGTCTTCCTTCCAAATCACGCCTACTGAATATGATGTCGTCGTTTTCTTTTCGTTTCGGGTGGCGTTCCTCCGTAATGGAGTTAACATATCCTTCGGCATTTCTAAGCGACTTGCCGTACCTTTCCATCTCTGCCCAACTTCTGTCGGCAATGTGTGGTCCTCCTGAGATGGTAAGGACTACTATCTTCTCTTGACTAGAGCCACTGGTGTTGTGATTGTTGCGACTCCCTCCGCCTACTTCTGGGAGGGGTTGCTTTGAGTTCTCATTGGCAGGAGTTGGAGTCCTGTTCTGACTTTTCACATAACGTTCCAGTCTTCTTCTTCTAATGTGTTCTTCGATCAAGTCCCGAAGATGGTGGCATTCATTGGTGTCATGTCCGTGGGATTCGTGGAAGCGACAGAACTTTCCGGACTTGAGTGCGTTATCTGATTCTTTCTTGTGCGGGGGGCGCTTGTATCCGAGTTCGCCCTGAGTGGCTAGGTAGATGTTTTCGATTGTTTCATTCAAAGGAGTGTAGGAGTCAAATCTTGGCCCTGGTCGATATTGGCGCTTCTCACCCTTTCTGCCCCCAGCATTGTCTCTAGATTCATTTCTTCGAGCGTCCTTAGCTGCAGTGGGAACCTTGTCCTGAATTATCTTGCCTTGTTGCCCTGGCTGCCTCTCCGTAGCAGCGTCTTCAAGTCTCATATACTTTCCAGCTTCATGGAAGAAATCAGGCAAGGTAACTGGTTTTTCCTTAGTTAATCTTCTGGCAAACTTGGTGTCTGGATGCACACCACTACAGAGGGCCATTAGAGTGAGTTTTTCATCGGCATCTTGAACTGCTGCCGCTGCGGCGTTGAACCGTGTTAGATATTGTTGTAGCGTCTCTCCGGTTTTCTGTTTGACATTGGATAGAGAATAAGCATCCCTGGGTTGTTCCACATGGATGCGGAACTGGCTAATAAACCTTTCTTTTAACATCTCCCATGAGTTGATGGATCCTTGGGGTAGATGGCAGAACCAGGAGGTAGCTAGATCTGATAGGAATAGCGGAAAGCATTTACATAATACTCCTTCTGTTGCTCCACTCATGAGCATATGCTGGGTGTATCTCTGCAGGTGTACGATGGGGTCGGAAGTTCCTTTGTAAGGTTCCATGGTTGGCATTTTCCATTCCCGGGGAGTGATGGCAGTTTCGATATTTCGGGTAAAGGGACTGGTGACCCTAGCGCCTATTCCCCGGTCCCTTTGCTCCCGTTGGACACATTCTCTGAATAATCGTGCCATCCGCTCGTCAGAACTTGGAGCGGACAAAAATGAGCTCGGTTCTTCCCTGCGGGATCTATCTCGCCCAGATGACCTGTAGGGATGGTACAGTCTATCACCTCTAGCATTATCCAGTGGTTGTCTTTGGCTGCTTGGATGCACGCTAGGACCAGCTACAGTTGCCCCCTGCCTTGATCTTCCCCTGTGGGGTTCTGTTTCGAGCACATCCATGGGGTCAACTTCGGGCTGGGTTCTAGCTCGGCTCCGTTCAGCGGGGTTTCTATGATTAGGTGGCATGACTGGCTCAGCTACATCCGACCCTCGCCTGGTGCCTCCCCCGCTAGGTTCGGTTCCAAGGGCTTCCTCGAGTCGGAATTCGGGCTGAGTCCGGGCGCGGCCCCTATCATCGTTTTTCCTGTTGATAGCTTGTTCGAAGAGTGAAGACCTTTGTTGCCTCCGGGATCCTCCGGATTGGGATTCACCCCATGATTCAGTGTTGCGGTTGGACTCTTCAGCGTCCCTTAAACGTGTCATGAGTTGGTCCACCAAAGTTTCTTGTTGGGATGTGAAGCGGTTAGTTACTTCAGCCACAACCCTGTCCAGATCTGCCCTAGTGATTGGTTGTTCCGTTGCGGGACCAGTTGGATTTTCCTGATTTTCATCTGGTACTGCTGTTGAAGTGGGCTGATCTGTGATTGCTGGATCTGGAAGGCTGCTAGTTGCGATGTTCTTTCCTTTGTTAACATCCCTTCTCTGTTTGGAAGGCATGATTTCTAAGCAACGAGTGATGTCGTTAGGAAAAAGGTTGAGTGGGAGAAGATGAAGTTTGAGTTCAGCTCTCAGTGAAAGCACCAAAAATGTTTGCACAAAAAATGGACAAACACCTCCAAGTCGTATTATTTAGTTGATTATATGTAATTTTCAATGATTTTAGATGAGTATGTAAATATGAGAAAAGTAGGGGCTGAAATGTAAAAGACACACAGATTTATAGTGGTTCGGCCAGAATGTGCCTACGTCCACTTTATATGTTATTATCCTCTTTCTTTCAGGTTACAAGTACAATGCGTTGTATACAAGTGTATGAAAGTAGTTTGAAAGTTCCTTCCTTGCTTGAGCTCTCAAACTTTTTCTACCATTGTTGTACCCCTGCCCCTCTATTTATAGAGTGAGGTAGGGGGCAGGAGTCTTGGAAGTATATAGCTGTTAGCGGGCCTGGGCTGGAGCAATCTGGCCTGGTGGCATTCTGGTTCGGCGAGCTTCATTCGGCTGTGCATGGAGCTTGGTTCGGAGGGGAGAGGAGCGGCATTGGCTGTGGAGAGTAGTGGTTGGTCCGGTGTTGGTTTGGACCGGCATGGAGTAGAGTGGTGTGTGGGTGGTCCGGCTAAAGCGTGGTTCGGCGGAGTTCGTGAGAGGAGCATGGTTCGGCATGGTCTCATTCGGTAGTTGGGGATGTGTGGTTCGGCGGAGCTCGTCCGGATGCCCTTGTGCCGAATGGACATGGGTATATGGAGATGCCGAATGAGGTATAGCCGAATGAGCTATTGCCGAATGACACATAGGAGGGGTTTTGCCGAATGGAGGTTGCCATGCTCTATTTGCGAATGCCGAGTGAACTGTGGCCTTGCTGAATGAAGTGCAGGATGTGAACATGAGTGAGACTGACGCTCTTTGGTCCTGAGATCCTCTGGGTGAGAATTCGCCCAACAGAAATAAATGTAAATTATAAAAGGATAATTTAGGTGGTATATGAATGAAAATGAATGAAAATAAAAGATAAAATGTTATATGAATGAAAAGATCAAACAGCTAATGTATGAAATAAAAATTTATAATGAGTTAATTAATTTGTTGGTTGAATTGTTATTGGTTGATTTATGGTTGGTCGGGTAAGAAAATTTGAAGTAGTTGGATGAATAAATAATCTATTCAGTACCATCTAAGACTGTTGAGTAAATGATGCACTGGATAGTTATTTTTCATTCCGTACCATTTCAAGTTTTGAACCCGAACAACTATTTGTTTGTTTGACTGAATGGTTGTTTTGTTTTATTATGTATGTTGTTTGTTGAAATGGATGATTGTGTATTGATTGTTGTTAGTAGTTGAAACCATGAAAATAGTTCACTTGAGATAAATTGTTAAACCTTTGGATTTTATAAGTGAAATGCAGGTTATGGAAGCAACTCCTACTGCTTTTGGTTCCATAAATTAAGCGTAAATTGCCCGACAAATATGTACGTTTCGGATTACGGTTTATAGCGCTATTTTATATATTTTCCCGTGTTGGGATATTTTATTTTGGATATTATATGAGATATTTTGATATATTTGATATTATATTTTCTCCCGAGCCTCCCCGTACAAAGGAGACTCTGCCAAAATTTTCCGTAAATTTTGGACTTAGAAAATATCTTGAAAATGTTTTCCAAAGTTTATTAGTTTGAGTATAAAAAAAAAAAAAATTAATTAATGATTATAAAACGGGTATATTTTATTTAAGGTAATAAATTTAGTAAATTATTGTTTATAAGTTAATATCTGAAATAAGATGTACTGTTTATTAAATTCTTCCTTCTATTTTCTTTTCCTTTTCGGGGACGAAAAGTTTTGAGTGGGGGAGAGTGTAACGACCCGTGTAAATACGATGTTTAAAATGAATTTAATTAATAGGATTTTTATTTTAATTTAGAAAGAAACAGAAATCTTATTTATTTATATGAAAGTGAATGTTGAAATTAGATGTATCAAGGGTAATTAAAATTTACAAATTGAATTATGTATTGAAATTAATAAGTGTAATAGTGGAAATTGTTGCGATTGGATATTAAGTTGGAAATAAATAAAATAAAGGCAAGTATTGAATTCATCAATGAAAATAAGTTTTATCTGATACAAGCCCTGTATTTGTAAACTTTTGTAAGGTGTTAATGAATTATGAAAATTTAGAAATAGATTCAGTTGTATGTTAGATAATCAATTGAAATAATTTAAGGTTAGTAATTTATATATTGGGTGGAATGATTAATTAGATGTAGAATCTTAATTTGTATGTGTGCATATATTTATAATGGAGAACAAAAGGGTAAATAATAATATACAAATATACTAAACATTAAATAGTAGGATTACTAGAAAATTCAATCATTTACCAATATAGATAGTTGATGCGCCTTAATTGTAATTAAGAAACAACGAAAGGTGTAAATGAAATTTTTTAGAGTATAAATTATAATTGGACAAAGATTTTAGTATAAAATGTTAATGCAAGGAAATTAATGCTGAATTTAAGGCAATAGTAATGAATAGTAATTTATTTAAAAAAAAAATTGTAACACCTATCATAAAAATCTACCTGCTTATTTGTTAATGGGATTAGGATCGGTAATAGGTGGTAATAATTAAATGAATGTTACACTAATTGAAAGTGGAGTAACGTTCGTTTAAAAGTTGAGAAATTGTAGGAGCATATTTATTAAGCGTTACTTTAAAATTTAAGTTTGATTGTGAAATTTATACGAGAAGTTGCAAAGTAATAATTAAGAAAGAATACATATAAATTGTTTATAACCTAAAACTTAAGGGTAGTTAAATGTTGAAATTGAATCTAATCAATTGGAAACTTAATTAAATTGGGTTCAATGTAAATAAAGGGTTATTTTAAGAAATTGAAATAAGTATTATAATTGACAAATTTAGTTACTTTAAAGTGAAACGGAAAATATTAACGCAATAGTTTGAATGCAATATTTAATTCATCTAATTTATATTAAAGATTCGTTAGATTAATTTAATAGAAATTTTGGGACATTTAATAGATAATTGCTAATTTTGAATGGAATTAAAGGAATTATTGAAATCGAAATTTAGCAACTTTTAAACCTTTGCAATTGATTTTGAATATAAAGAGTCAATGGAAATTTGTGGATTAATTTATGAATTCATGAAATCAGTGTATTGACTTAGTTGTAACTATATGTAAATGTACGCAATAAGGTTGTGCAATACCAATTATTTGGATTCAAATTTATATTAAATATAATGTTGGTAGCAATTGGAATTTACCGTTTTGCAAAATAAATGAGAAATCAAGTCAAATGTAAATTATATCGTAAAGGATAAATTCATTTAAATAGTAAGATTTTTAAATAAATAAACGTTTCACTTAGGTTTCATTTGGATAATTTATGTAGTTTAATGGGAAAGCAATTGAAATTGATTACCCTAAATTTGTGCACTTAGGGTAGTTTTGATTTGTCACTTAAGATGGTAAATTCTATAAAATGTGATAAATGTAGTTTTAATTAAATTATGACGATTGAGTATTTAAGAAGTGATAAACCAAAATTTATTGATTTATTTGAAATTAAATTGTGGATTTATTTCAAATAAGTGAAATTTATGTTTAACTATTATATCAACAGGAATTAATCTAATTTAAGGATATGTTAATATAAATTAGGCAAAAGGGTGTTTGGACTAGGGAATAATATTAATCGGTTTTAGAAACCTTAAATATAAAATGGGAAGTAGACAATATTTAACGTTACAACCATTTATACAAAATCCAGGATGTGTGTAGAAGTATTTATGGAATAAAACGTAAACAATTGTTGGATAAAAAGAGTAGGAATCAACATTTATTTATTTAATTGGATATAACTACGATAGTATGATTTATTGCATTTAAATGAAATCTAATATATAGAACATTGCCTAAAAAGGAAGAATAGATAAAATTAATGATAAATCTATATACTATATAAGATTTATTGATTTAAAGACAAAAGGGGCAAGATGTATAAATTAGATTAAGTGCAACCTTCAGTAAATAAAATTTGATGGAATAAGAACATTTGGGTAATTTATTTACAATTAAATCAATTCACGTTTCAAAATTTAATGCTAGTTTATTACATATATGTTTATGCCTAAATTTAAACTTATGTTTAGATCCAATCTGATCCATCTATTATTTTTCAGCCTTGCCTATATATAATCTGTTATAAACCCTAGCCACTCTTTATTTTCATTTTTCTATACGTAGATCTCCTTCTCAACTCCTCATTCTAATGGCAGAAAAAAAAAACCTAATTCTCAAATTCCAAAAAAAAAAATTCAATTTCAAAAAAAAAAAAAAAAAAATCGGATCTGCAGCAGCTTCTGCTCGCGCTTCGGGTTTCAGGGGAGAAAACCCTAGAGCAACTTCGGGTCAGGAAGAAAATGACTCGGGTCGCTCCGGGTCGTTTTGGCGAAAACTCCAAGCAAGCACCGGGGAATTGAGGCGGCGCACCGAAGTCGAACCCGAAGTCGACCCAGGACCAGAATTTTCCATTTTTCAAATTTTCATAATTTTTGTATACGAGCTCGGATTCGCGCGCGGTTTGTTTTGATGGGATCGTATCGAAATTTCTGACGTTTTGACACTAGTTTGGATGAATTTGAAGACTGTCCAAATTTTGGGTTTAAATTGGATTTGAATTCAATTTAAATTCAAAAAGGTGAGTGTTTTAACCCACTCACAACTTCTAAAAGTTTTTATGTTTGTTAAATTTATTTTAGATATGAGTAGGAATTTATTTATGAATGTTTGGCATGTTTTATTCAGCATATCTGTTAATTCGCATTTATTTTATTTAATTGTTAATTTAGTTTATGTATTGCATATTAATTGACAGTTAGAATTTATTTATTCGCCTATAAACTGCTAGTTAACAGTTATAAAATTTATTAATGAATATAAACTGTTAGTTTAATAGTTGTTAAATTATTTTGAATATAACTGCCAGTTATTACCTGCATATTATAATCAGATATATATTGATATTGTTTTATTTTGGATGATGATTGTGATTTGGATGGTGGATGATGTGGATGAATGGATGTTTTTATTTTATATCATTTAAACTGCAAGTTATCATGCATATTTCATTTCATTCGGGATTGTGGTTTGAAATGATATACAACCGCAAATTTTATTTTTTTAAATTGCGGATTGAAATGATAAATATTTGTATCACTTGACCATAGGATAGAAAATTTTATACAGGCACCGTGGTCTATATATAAATTATTTTAAAAGTGATTTCTATGGTTTGGATGTGATACGATTTATAAAATTTAATTTTGATATTTTATGAATATTATTCTTCCATTTATATATATACATACGAAGTTTAACTTTTGAATTTAAGATGTGTATAAATACGTTAAATAAAATGGAATAAAAATTTAGAAATGAGATTGATAATTTATAATATATCTTAAGTTTGGAAATTTTAAAGATATGACATGTATAAACTGAATTTTCCTAAATAAACTTAAAAATGGATATTCTAGTATAAAGTAAAGTTGAGAAATTATTTAATTACTAGAATTTGGAGTTTCATTTATAAATTGTATGTGGATACTCAAACCTAAATAATAAAACATTTAATTTGTTGAAAGAATAAATTCCAACTTTAGTTTTGAATATTAATACTCCAAATGGATTTATATATATATAGAAATTGAAATGGGTTTTGGAACTTGAAGTGATATTTAAATTAAGGTTTAGACTTTAAATAAAGAAATATATTTGTAAAACCATGTAAATTATTTTCTTTACAAAGTAACAGTAAAGTTAAACCATTTAATTCATATACCGTTGAATATCCAAACCATTCAAGTTCTAGAAGTTATGGTTTTAAATTATGAATTTCGAAAAATTATGCTTTGAAAAGATATTTGGCTTTCAGACGTTATAAATTTTAAAGCATTATGATTTTTGGAAAAGATTTATATTTGGGATAAATGATATCATATTGTTTTGGGTTTTAAAATGATATCGTATTCATAATTTTAAGATGGAAATGTTTATTCTGATTTTAAAGTATAAACTATTTTTAAATGACCGCGGTGTTATAATAACGATGGGTTGGCAAAGAGACCGGGATCGGATATGGACATACTCTCTGTCGATGCCGAAAACCACTTTGACTAACCGTGTACGCGGTGGAGATTTCAGAATGAAGTAGGTGGTGGCGACGTTTCCTGTAAGGTAAATACGTGGACCCAACTCCCGTGAGTTGGCATAAGGTGGCTAAAACAGGAGCTATTCCCAGGCCAATGAGGTCATTCCTCTGATCGAACACTCCTCTTCGATATTATACTATGACTTTGGATTGATTCAGTGGCCACTTTTATTTGATTTTGGGGAGTTTGTTCGAGGTGGGCGGTAACTGCGGCTACGCGTTTCCATCAGCCTGGTTACGCAATTAGTATATCTACCCTGGCATTGCCTTGTTATGCCGTATCACCTACCATACCGAGCCTTTACTACGAGTTATGTTTTGTACCATACCTATGGAGTGCCCTCTGACGACGCCCAGTACGTGGGAGATTACGGTGCTGTATAGACTATGGGAATATATAAATGTGTTAAGGTGGAAAATGTAAAGCCTTAACGCTATTTAAAAGTAAGTTTATTTTATAAATAGACACTACTATAATAGCGCAATATACTACATAGTAAATAGTTTAACGGATCCTTAGGAGATGTAAATCCCGGGCATCTCTTGAGTTACTGTACTCATATTTATTTCTGTTTATTTAACTCACATAAGATCTTTTAGTTCTGACTCGAGTGTTTTTGTCTTTTCAAATTCGCTCGGGTCAGTCCGAGCGTTTCAGGATCGAAGACTTTAGCTTTGGAGGACGAAGACGAAGAATCCGTATTATTATTATTTATAGTATTGCACCACTCTCATAATGTTCCGCTGCATTGAATGTATTGGTATGTGTAACTCTGATATTTATTGTATAAAGAAGAATCAAGTGTTTTGTAAACCGTTTATGAACTGTATATTTATTATTATATTTTATCCTTCCGCTGTGAGATTCATTTTTGTTTTTTTTTTCTTCTCTGTTTTTCTTATTTACCTCATAACAATCCGCCCTTCCGTATGGTTTTAATTGGCATGTGTGTCGGTTTAAAGTGTGCGAAAAGGCGGGATGTTACATACGACCTAACGAGGTAAAGGCCTAACGTCCTAGTGAAACACGCGACCTAAAATGTACGCGACCTAATGCGGCCGAGTGGTTTAAGGTCAGAGACGACCTACGACTTATAAAGGTTGAGCGACCTAGCGAGGCTCGCGACCTAATGACCTAATAGTGAAAAAGGCCGAGCGACCTAACATGTGAACGAGCCGAACGACCTAAGGGATAAAAAGTCGAGCGACCTAACGTCTTAACAAAGCCGTGCGACCTAACGCTATAAGGCCAAGCGACCTAAGACCGAGGTAACGTTTCCAACAGAGGGAGCGACCTAACGACCTAAGGCCTAATGACCTACGACCAAGCGGCCCACGACCTACGACCTACGACCTAGCGGCCCACGACCTACGACCTACGACCTAATTCTGAGGCGAACGACCTAAAGCATGCGAACGAGTTTAAGGCAAGAAATGAAATATTTGGTGACCGAGACTTTTCCACGCAAATGACCTAGCATAGGCAGAGCAACCTAAGTGCAGAATTTTACCAAAAACACTAAAAATTGGAGTTTTTCGCCAATCCAATCCAAACCAAATGCAAATGCACATGCTAAAGTGATGGGAATTCATTCCCAACGGTCCAAGATAGTTATAGACAAGAATGTGAGATAAAAATCTCACCTTTGGTCCAAAAATGAATGAAAATGAAGCTTTGAAGCAAAGCAAGAATCAATCCACTTTAATCTCAACACAAGAAGCTTGAATCCAATATCTTCTCTTTGAATTTGGAGTTCAAAGATGGATTTGAAGTAGAAGCCTAGGTTTGGAGTTTTAGTTTCCCTTTCCACTCACCATTAATGCTTGAGCTAGAGTTTGGTAGGAATTTATGAAGAGTAAGGAGAAGGAGAGAAGTGGGCTTGAGTTATAATGGCTAGACTAACCCAAAGTCCAAAGCGGGAAAAGTTAGTGAAATTTCACTAACTTCAAACCTATCAATGTTTATACTTATAAAATTGTAAACGGCATTTCGAACTCAATGGAAGTGGTCTCGAGTCCTAATTCGACCGTTTGCAAAAAGTAGCTTTTCGGACCAATATCTGAATAACGATAAAATATTTAAACAAAATATTTAAATATATAATCGATAAATATGCGGTTTGTTACAAGATTCACCAATTATCACAATTCCAAATATTTAATTATTATTATTCAAATTCAATTGAATTGCCATATTTAAAATTTTAACTAATTTTATTAATTTAACCAAACTCTTTTTATTTCAAAATAAAATTATAATCCATATTCAACATTTAAAATGAATTAAATGTTCAAAATCTAACTACCAAAATTCTAGGTCGTTACAAGGAAAATGAATACTGTAAATAAGTGAAATTAAGTAATGAATAAATGAATGTAATGCAAATAAAAGAAATTTGCATTATATATGGATAAATGAAAACTGTAAGAAATAAAATGTAAAATAAAAAGATAAACCATTTTATGAATGAAAAAGAAATCAACAACAAATGTATGAATGGAATTAATAAGAATAAACTTAATCTATTGTTTGAGATTGTTGTTTGTTTGGACTATGGTTGTTTGGGTAAGGATACTTTAAATTTGTTTGGATGAATGAATAATATATTTAGTTTCATCTAAGACTGTTGAGTAAATGGTGCATTTAGCAGCTTATTTTCCATTCCGTACAATTTAAAGTTTTTGAACCCAAACAACTATTTGATTTGTTTTGCTTGAATGGTTTATTTGTATATGATGTCTATGTTGTTGGTTGCAAATGATTGTTGTTAAATTGATTTGTTTGGCAGCGTTTGAAACAACTTTAAATATTTCAGTTTATATAGTTGTTAACCTTTTTGGATTATATAAGTGGAATACAGGTTATGGAAGCAATTGCTACTGCTTTTGTTTTCATAATTAAGCGTTAATTTCCCGACAAATAGATATGTTTTCGGATTACGGTTTATAGCATTATTATATTGTTTTTCTCGTGTTGGGATATATATTATTTTGGAAATATATGTTGTATATTGTTATATTTGATATTGTATTTGCTTCAGAACCTCTCGATACAAAGTAGACTCTGCTGAAATTTTAGGTAAATTTTGGACTTAGAAAATTTTAAAAAATGTTTTCCAAACTTTATTAATTTGAGTAAAAAAGATTTAATGGTTATAATTTTATATTTTATTTAAAATAATTAAATTTTAAAAAAAAATTATAAGTTAATATTTTTGAATAAGATGTACTGTTTACTTAATTCCTTCCTTTTCCTTCTTTCCTTTTCGGGGACGAAAAGTTCTGAGTGGGGAGAGTGTAACGATCCGTAAATTTTTGATAATATAAATGGTAAATTAAATAAGACTTTGTGATTTAATATTTGGAGAAATAAATTTTTATAACTTATTAATGAAATAATAAGTAAATTAAAACGTAACAATGCTAATTAAGGCTAATAATTAATAGGTTTAATGAAATGATAATTAATGAATTTATTAAAATTGTAAAGTTATAATTAATAGATGGTAATTGGTTGGGAAGAATGAACATACAAGTATTATAAAGGGTATAATGGTGACAAATGGTTGTTACCAGTTAATTCACCAATTACAAATAAAGACAATTAAATGTACTTTAATGATAATTAATATAATAATGGAAAGTGTCAATGTAAATTAAAGTAGAAACGTAAAGTTATTTATAAGATAGTAATTGGTGTAATAGAAAGCATGAGACCAAGTAAATAAATTTATTGAGAATATTAATTGTAATTGGATGTAGATTAAAGTAGCAATTTGATAAATAATTAAGTTAGTGCAATCTTAATTAATGGAAACAATTGTAAGGTTATAATTGATTTTAATTGGTAGATTAGGAAATAAATTCAAAGTTATATTAATTGATGAAATAATACGCAGTAAACTGTAATTTGACATAATCAATGTTAGGTAAGTAATTATACTATTGGTCATTTGATAATAGAGTATGAATGGGATTAAATTAGGCAAATTGTGATAATTATTAATTGTTTACCTATTTATTTAGCTTAGTGAATTAGATCTAAATCCATTGCAATTAAACGTAAATAAATACAACGTTAATATGAATTTAGTTGATGACTGGAAATTATTAGGGGAATTGGATTTACAGTAATGTTAAATTTACCCATAAGATAATGATTGACTGAATAAAAGGAATGGGAATCAAGATTTATTACTTGTAATTAAATAAATTGGATTAATTGAAATTAAATGAAATATAATGTTTAAATTTTACGATTAATTGAAATGAAGATGGAACGTGAGAATACTAATGTAATAGATTTTGAATCCAATATTAATTTCATCTATTTACAATAATGAATTGAATAATAGAATGAAAAGTAGATTAAATAGAAATTTTGGAAATTAAATTTATAATTTTTGAATTTAATGAAAGTGAACATAATACTGAAATTAATAAATTAATCAACTCTAAATTGACATTTTAATTTGTTTTAAGCAGTGTAAATGATTGACAAATCAAAAGTGATGAAATTTATCAATTATCGAATTGGAATTGAAAATTTGATTTAACCAATTTATTATTAATTTATTTGATTAATGTAAAAATAGCTATTTTGGCCACTGACTCGGATTTCGACGAAACCAGTTTCATTGGATCCGTAATGATGAATTATTGTAGGATTTCAAGTTTCGTAATGATCGGACTTGTCGTTTGATCGTACGGACTCGAAACGCCTAGAAATCAATGAAATTGAAATCAATTGAAATCAATTTGAAATAATTTGATTTAGCATAACTTCTTCATACGATGAAATTTGGACTTAAAACCTATTCCATCGCATTTAAAATATTTTAAAACATCTATTTTGATATATGGGTTGACCCAATTTCGTTCCGGAGTCAGAATGGACTTTTCGGGTCTTTTTATCGTTTAATGCGCATATCAATCGGATCCATCAATTTTATTTCAGCTTGCCTATATATACCCTGTTATAAACCCTAATTGTTCCTCATTGTCATTTGTCTGTACGTACAGTCCCTTCTCGCCTTCTAATTCAATGGCAGACAATTCCAAATTCAATTGCAATTCACATATCAAATTGAAAATTCAATCTCCTCAAATAATATCGAACTATATATCAATTCGAAGCTCTCGACGAGTGAATCTCAGATATGTGATTCGTTTTTCAATTAGAGTCATCGTTTGTCTTGGAATCCTTGAATTTGCTTCGGTCGTTCATTGTGGTCGGGGTGATTCAACGGTGGATCTACGTCCTTAGGTTGATCGGAGGGCAGGGATGTGTAGAGGGCGTAGAGCAGGTCACATCGGCACCCTTGCTTCGTCTTCAGGTGATCGGAAATTGCCTCGAATGGCGCTGATAGGTGGAGGCAGCACGTTGAAGGGGGATCTCGCGTCTCGTCACAGGCAAGGGGGAGGCCGGCTCAGGGTGGGGAGCACGATGGCGGGTTTCGTTCGGCGTGGACAGCCTCGAAGGCGGCGCGATAATCGAGCAAGGAGGCGGCAGTCTTGTTGCCTGAGTCGCGATTGGTTTCTGCGCGTGCTAGGGTTTCGTCTCTGCAATTTGAAGAAGGTGACGTGTCGTTATTTCTTTATCTATTTTATTTATTTCAATTTTAAATTCTGAAACTTCTAATCATAATAACTTTCGCATACGATGTCGAAATTACACATGGTTTTTTTTTTAGGTTCGTATCTGAATTCCGGACATTTTAGCGCTAGTTTGGACAAATTCTGAGGCTGTTTGATTTTTGGGTTTAAATTGGATTTAAATTCAATTTAAATTCGAAAGGTGAGTATTTTAACTCACTCACAACTTCTAATATTTCTTATGTGTGTTAAATTAATTTCTGATGTGATTAGAAATTTAATTATTGCTATTTGGTATATTTTTATCTTCATTCCAGTTAAATTGAATTTATTAAATTGTTATTCAATTTATTATTGCATATAAACTGCCAGTTAAATTAATTTATTATTGAATATAAACTGCCAGAAATTACCTGTTATTTATTATATGTTCTATGTTAATGTCATTGTTTGAATTAGATGATGATTGTTATAAATGGTTGATGATTGATATTGGGTGAATGGATGTTGTATTTTATATTGTTATAAACTGCAAGTTGTTATGCATTTTTATTTCATTCGAGATTGCGGTTTAAAATGATATATAACCATATTTTTTATTTAAATTGCAGATTGAAATGATAAATATCTGTATCACTTGACCATAGGATAGAAAATTTTATACAGATATCGCGTTCTATATATAAAAATAATTGGAAATGATTTCTATGGTTTTATAAAGCAGTATATGGGTTGTATAATTATTGATTTTTGAAGTTATATAAATGTTATTTTATTATTGGTTTTAGTTATGTATAAATTTGTTTTGAAATATAAAATAAGTCAAATAATAAAATTTGATTGCTTTTATATAACTTAGTTAAGTATCTGTTTAAATTTTATTGTATATAGAGTTTATAATGACTTAAATAAAATTAAGGTTGGAGGATAAATATGAAATTGATTTGAATTAAAGTATTTAAGAATTATACTCGAATACTTGATTTGGAATCTAAATAAAATTGAGAATTTAAAGGGTATGATTTTTATAACTTGATTTTGGTTTAGAGTGATTTAAATGAATATTGAGTTGATTTAAATGAATATATCTAGTTAATTAAATTGAAAGAATATCCGGTTATTTGAAGTTTAAAGGTTTTACTTAAAATATATGTGATTTATTAAGTAAACATTTCAAATCTAAATAATAGTAATTGAATTCGATAGATAGAGAATTATCAAAGAATTGGTTTTGAAATGGTGGAATATTAAAGCTTTGAAATATATATAAGTTGAAATGGTTATTTGGGGGTTCAAATCTATATTTGGAATTGATTTGTGAAATTGAAGAAGTTATTTTATTATATAAATTAATTTAATATTTAAGTCATTTAAGTGGTGTAGCATGTTTCAAAGTTATGAGTTTCAAAGTATTATAGTTTGAAAATGTTGTACTTTAAGCGTTTAATTTCGAAGTGTTATAACTTTGGAAGTGCTATGATTTTGGAAAAGAGATTTTTGAAATAAAAATGATATTATATTGATTTGGGATTTCATAAAAAATGATATCATATTAATTTAGTTTTTGAAACGGAAATGATATCGTAAGTATATTATTTCGAAATGGATATTACATTCTGGTTTTGAAGTATAATTATTTTGAAATGACCAGGTGTTATAATAACGTTTGGTTGTTAAAGAGACTGGGATCAGAAGTTGTCATGCTCTCTGCCAATTCTGAAAACCACTGTAACAACCGTTACGTAGTGGACATTCCAGAATGAAGTAGGATGGTGGCGGCGTTTCCTTTGAGGTAAATATGTGGGCTCGACTCCCGTGAGTTGGCATAAGGTGGCTAAAACAGGAGCGATCTCGGGCCAAAGAGGTAGCCCCTCTTATTGGACACATCCCTTCAATATTATACTCTGACTTTTGGATTGATTCGGTGACCACTTTTGATTTTTGTTTTGGGGGTGTGGATTGAGGTGTGCGGTAGCAGCGCGCTACGCGTTACCACCAGTCCGTGTGCATAATTGGTATATCTACCCTGTCATTGCCTTGTGTGTCGTGTCACCTACCCTAGCAAGCCTTGTACGAGTTTGGATTTATCCCGTAGCCCATGGAGTACTTAGGGTAGCCTTCCGATCTGGAGATGCGCTAATACTGGATGGACTATTACGTGTTAAGGGAAATATTGGGTCACTCCTTAACGCTATTTAAAAGTGAGTTTATTTTACTATAGACATTATTATAATAGCGAAATATTACTACACAGTAAATAGTTTAACGGATCCTTAGGAGATGTGAATACCGAGCATCTCTTAAGTTACTGCACTCACGTTAGACACTGGATAGGAGATGTCAAATCCCGTAAACATCTCTGACGCCGTTCCACTCATATTATTTACCGTTGATTTAACTTACATAAGATCTTTTAGTTCTGACTCGAGTGTTTTGTCTTTTCAATTCGCTCGGGTCAGCCTGAGCATTTCAGGATTTGAAGACCCTATTATTGGAGGACGAAGACGAAGATTGTATTATTATTATGTACTATTAATTATTATATTCTACTACATTTATATTGCTCCGCTGCATTAATTTTTATTCTCTGTTATGTGTAACTCTGATATGTATTGTATAAATAAAATCAAATATTTTATAAACAGTTTCATGAACTGTTTATTTGATTATTATATTTTATCGTTCCGTTGTGAGATTCTGTTTGTTTTTTCTTTCCTTGTATTTTTTCTTATTTACCCCATAACAATCCGTCCTTCTGTATGATTTAAGTCTGACGTGTGTGTTTTATCGTCGATTTAAAGCTACAAAAAGCGAGACGTTACAATTTGTAAGGGCCGATTTTATAACTGTCCAGACTGAATCTACGTTAGACTCTGATGTTGTATTTTAAAATTTTCTGCTGTAAAGATTATTATTGAAATAATATATGTTATTCCGTTCGTGTAGGATTCTGTTCTATCTTTATTTTCTTTCTACCCTTAATAATCCGTTTATTCGTGTAATTTGAGTTGGACACGTGCGGTTTATTGTGGATTCAAAGGGTACGGAAAAACAAACCATTACTGTATATATATATATATATATATATATATATATATATATATATATATATATATATGTATGTATGTATGCATGTATGTATGTATGCGCGCGCACTATTGCAGCGTGCTCCTATAAATTTAACTTCGTTTTGCAACTGAAACCAATATTTTACTAATAAGAAGCAAAACCATTCACACACATATTTCTTATCGAATTTCACAAATTTCAATATATAACAACTTCAAAATACATACAACTTCAAAACACATCCAACTTCAAAGTATTCTACTACAAAATGTACATAAGCTTCCCAAATGCATAAAAATTCCAGTTCCACATTATTTTGTTGCCTTCACATGTTTCATTATGCTCCAATTTTGCAGTAGTTTCAACCTTAAATCTTCTCTTGCCAGTCTGCTTCTATATGATCAGCTTTCGCAATTTGGAATCAAGACTCCATCCGATCTCATCAGTTTGATTGATTCTGGGCTACTATCAATGTGAACGTATATATTGACAGTTGCACATTGTTTCTGAACATCTTATGCTCATAATTTCGTAATAGGGTAAATATAAAGTTATATATATGTTATAATATAATAATTCAGATATCCAAACGTGTCAGTAACATTTGGTAACAAAGGAAAACGAACATGGTTCAACAACGAAAGTTAAGGTTTTAAAAAGATGCTTACCGCTAAGTGTTGTGTGCTTAAGACTTGAAGTATCACGAGAGCCTCATTACCTAGAACCATTCACTTATCAGCATCTTCAATTCCAGACATCATAATACCTTCAAAACAACAAATTCTACCTCAATTTTGATCCAACATCTTCAAATCCAGACATCATATAATACTTCAACAAGAGTATCATTTGTCAAAACAAAGTTATTGTCTGATTGTAGAAATATTGCATGGACTTTATGCTAACTTTAATTTTGGACAGTATGTATGGTAAATGCATAAACTACAGTGATATAGTAATATACAAATCCAAGCATCTAAGATCAAATAATACTTAAAATAACTAACAGTTTCAAATAGTCTACACAGTACACAATGACAAAAACATACTCCCAATCGAATCCAAAACAGTTTCAAACTGCATTAGTGCCACATGCCGCTAGTCTCGCTAGTAACCAGTGCATGGTTGATATAAATTCATGAATACAATTCTATCCACATGACCACAAATTGGCACCCATAAGAACCATAAAATAGCATTAAAACTAATTAAACTTCAACAAACAACTCAGAAATCCAAGCACCAATTCATATTTGCAGCGAACCCCATATTTTTGTTCAATGTATACATGATCTAAGCTCTTGCAATAAATGGATAATCATTTATTTCCATTATATATAACGAAGTTTATAGGTTAAAGTGTCATCAACAACATATATTTCAATTGAAAGTCTATGAACTATCAGTAAGGTAGAAAAAAAATACAATGGTGAAAATGTGGTTAATGTTATCTGTAATGAGTTGCTTATAAGAAAAGGATTTAATCTACTGAAAAAAATAGTAACACTTTTTTACATAATCAATTGCTTCATTATTGTTTATCTGGGTTACAAACAAGTTTTCCAATTCATGCTCAAGAGTATTGGAGTTACAAACAAATACTCTGAACCACACGGGTAGCAAAACTCATGGCCGCAGCTGATCGAACAATTTATTGCTCTTACAACTTTACAGCTAGTATAGAACTGTAATTACAAAAGGTAGCTTATCCGAGCTAAGCTTAGAGATGCCAATAAAAATGTACAACGGTGGTATCAAAAAAGCTTATGTGAAACCTATGTGTCACTATGCATGTGTAAGTATATAATATATGATGGGAATGTGATACGTATACTACTATTCCACCAGCACATGAAGGCAATACTGCCGCTCATGCAATACCTAGGATGATCATGCAGTTACCTATAAGGCTTTTGGACTGATGTCAAAGATTGCATCATATAAAATATGTTGTATTTCGTTATTTTTCTTTTTGTTTTTTCCTTGGTTACTTTCTGTTAGCATTTTACTGCAAGTTGTTAGAAAAACAGTGGTCCCTGAGGTGCCACATAGGAAAAGTTGTTAGAGTTTTGTTAGCAACAATATTATAAATGTATGCATAACCGTTAGTAATAGCAAGCAGAAATTTTCAGAAAGATTCTCTTCTCTTCCCAATTTTCTTCTTAACTTCTTATTTCTCCTCCTCTAATGGCTGCCCTTCTTTAGCACCGCATCAATTTGGTGCTTTCACTCTTGTTCTCACCTCCTTCGTCTATATCTCATCTCCTTCGTCATTTCACAAAATTAAACAATGGTCGAAACCGCCATCCAACAACTCACCACCCGACATCAAACCGCCATAAACACCATTCAAACCAACTTTGAAACTCAACAAAAAGCCATCATCGACATCAAAACCATCATCGTCGACATCCGAACCTCCATTAATCACATCATTCACTCCGTGTCCGAGACTGCCACAAAACTTGTTGATTAAAATAATATAATTTATGACTAATCACTTCAAGGCACGAAGAAATCGTTGTCTTTCAAGAATGTTTTCCCCTTCTTTATCACAGCGGGTAGAACGAAAACTTTCTTTCAGGATACAATGGAGATTAATCCGAGCAAGTTGTGATTACTAGCTCAGATCAGAAAAAACACTCAGAAGTTTTCAGACGAGTTTGATATAGAAGAAGAAGAATAGGATTATTCTCTGCGCTGATGAATGCTTAGTTATATAGGGAGTGATGTGTCTTTTTGAGCGGTCGCGACCGTTAGAAAAGAGTGTTACCGTTGGCTATTGAATTTGAATTCAACAGTCATGAACGCGCACCATTTCGAACGGAGCGCTGCCCCGCACCCCGCCAGAGGGCGCTGCCCCCTGGACTCCTGCGACCTGACCAGACAGGTCGAACCCCGTAGCGGGAGCGTTGCCCCCGCACCCCCACCTTGGGGGGTTGCCACCCCCTGGACCCCCCTCCGTAGGGGATCTTGTTTGAAAAAACATTCAACAAAACTTGGATTCCAAATCACATTACCACCGCCTCTCCCGCTATCTCCGACACCTCCAACTTCGTTGCCTGTCGCTGTCACAAGCGCTACAACAGCAACTCCTCCCTTGTCTAAGCCTGATGCACCTCTTCCTATCTCTACAGATACTGCTCCTTTCCTCCACTTCAGTTCGCAGAAGAACATATGATTCCCACCAGCAATTTCAGTTGCTGCTCCTCCCTCGCCTACGTCCCCTACATGTCCACCTACCCTTGTTGTTGCTACAAGATCTATACCTCGCCCAATGCCTCCTCCATCGCCAATGAATTCACCTCCACCTCCACTTTATCCTACTTTTGTGCCTATCATTACCAATCAGAAGTATACTACGCAAGAGTTGCACTTGTTAAAGCTTTATGCGCCACACAGAATTCTTCAACGCATATTGAGCAGAAAAAGAATGATGCACACAACAACATGTTTGTTGAAATGAACAAACTGAAGTTTGAATGGGCTGATGCATGCAGTATGTTTGCTGAAATGAACAAGTTACGATGTGAAAGCAAAGTTCTCATCTTCGATCCCGGTGGTACATTCAGCATGAAAAACATCTTCGACCTTGAGGACAAGATCGATCTTGAAGGGGTGGGTATTGATACGTATATTACTATTCCACCAGCACATGAAGGCAATACTACCGCTCATGCAATACCTAGGATGATCATGCAGTTACCTATAAGGCTTTTGGACTGATGTCAAGGACTGCATCATACAAAATATGTTGTATTTCGTTATTTTTCTTTCTGCTTTTTCCTTGGTTATTTTCTGTTAGCATTTTACTGCAAGTTGTTAGAAAAGCAGTGGTCTCTGAGATGTCACATAGGAAAAGTTGTTAGATGTTTGTTAGCAACAATATTATAAATGTATACATCACCGTTAGTAATAGCAAGCAGAAATTTTCAGAAAGATTCTTTTCTCTTTCCAATTTTCTTCTTAACTTTTTATTTCTCCTCCTCTAATTGCTGCATTTCTTTAACACCGATAATACGCATATTGATATATCACCTAGGCATGAAGACAGTAATATACAACCTAAAATGACATTGCGCACACCTAGAAGGCTACTGGATTGATGGCGGCAACTGCATGATGCCCAAATATGCGTATCTCGTATTTTTCTTTATGTTATTGCCTTTGAGTAATTTCCGTTAGTGCTTTTTCTGCAATTTGTTAAAGCAGTGGTCCCCTATAGGCCACATAGGCAAGTTGGTTAGAGGATTTGCTATAAATGTATGCATCACCAATCGTAATAGTAAGCATATTTTCACAAAAAGATTCTCTCTTCATCACTTTCTCTTCTTATTTCCTGCTTCTCCCCCTCTAATGGCTACCACTCTTTAGTACCGTATCATTTTGGTGCTTTCACCGATCTCCTCTCCTCCCTCTCCCCTAAAATTTCACTCTTGTTCTCACTTCTTCATCTATCTCTCATCTCCTTCAGTCATTTCACTGGCACTAAACCATGGCTGAAACCCCTTTCATCAACAACCAAATTATGGCCGAAATCAAAGCTTCCCTCAACCACATCCTCCATTCGCTAACCGAACTGTGTTCGAATCAACATACCACCACATAACCCACTTGTACCACTCATTAACACAACAGCAGCTCCCGCGCTACCTCCACCTTCACACCGGACAACACCTCATTCGATCTTACCCTCAAAACCAGTATTACCATCATCATACCCCATTAAACGTCTTACCTACTCGAAGATGCAACTGCTACGTGACCAAGGATTATGCCTCAACTGCAACAACATAGACACACCTAGCCATCGCTGTCTTGTTAAGAGAGTCGTTCTTGTGCTGCCCAATGAAGATCCAAGTATCGAGCAACAATCCATGGAGATAAACGCACCAACAATCCCAGATCAGATCAGCAGCCAAGATTTTTCAACCCACGCCGTGAACAATGCTTCAAATCTAAGAGCAACGCGGCCGTCCACACTCTTCTGTGACCATCAAGCAACATCAGTAATGTTGAAAATGGAAAAATGATGGAAAACAAGGGAGTATGTGGTAAGAATTACAAATGCTTTTTGACGGGTTTAATTCAATATGGAACTAGTCTCGGGGTGCATATTGGTTCTGGTGTTGTTCTGATGAGAAAATGTTGGCTAGAATTGTTGACGGATCGGGTTGAGTGCGGGGTAAAAACAATTGAAAGGAAAGTTCTCATATTCGATCCTGGTGGCACGTTAAACAAGAAAAGCATCTGCGACCTTGAGGACAAGGTCGATTTCAAGGGGTGGGTAATAATACGCATATTGATATATCACCAAGGCATGAAGACAGTAACATACAACCTAAAATGACATTGCACACACCTAGAAGGCTACTGGATTGATGGCAGCAACTGCATGATGCCCAAATATGTGTATCTCGTATTTTTCTTTCTGTTATTTCCTTTGAGTAATTTCCGTTAGTGCTTTTTCTGCAATTTGTTAACTATAGGCCACATAGGCAAGTTGGTTAGAGGATTTGTTATAAATGTATGCATCACCAATCGTAATAGTAAGCATATTTTCAGAAAAAGATTCTCTCCTCATCACTTTCTCTTCTTCTTATTTTTTGCTTCTCCCCCTCTAATGGCTGTCACTCTTTAGTACAGTATTAGAATGTCAAATGACATGGTTGATGTACATAATCTAGCAAGTCAGCTATCTCAGTGCAACCCTTGTCAAAATATGTTTACAGTTAAAACATTTTACCAACAGAACAAATGAGACATGCTTAGCTTTAGAAACTTAACAAAATAGAAAGGTTATGTCTGAATAAAAATCTTGAACATACCAACATGTTACGTGAAAGCAGCCTTGTGTTAATTCAATCATTCTACCACACTTTTCACATCGCATGTAATTGTTGTTGCATGATAATATGGATAACATTAGATCAAAGCTAAACAGAAATGTATAGAAACATATCAAACAAAAAGTACATACCCAGATCTGTTGCTGCCAAACTCATAAAGAGTTGCTGTTCTCCATTAGTGTACACTAAATGTCAAAAAGCTTGATTGATCAAATTATGTTCCCAGTTCCCTCATTGTTTGTATCAGTGCTAGCATATGCAGTACATGAGAAAATTTCAAGCATGTATCCCTACACTACAGCTCAAACATGAATCAATGGTCACACTAAGAGTGTTTGGAGAAAAGGATATTTGTACCATGACTACCATCACAAAGCCACCCTCTCACTATTGCAGTCTAATATTGTTTTCGGACAGAGCCACCTGGCCGATCCCTTAATCTCCAAATTACCCATATTTCTGGGAATATGACACTGTATGCGCTACATATTGGGGATTCATTCACATAGCAACTAGCAGCATAAGGCTCGCAAGCAAGGCACACGCACTACTTCTAATTTCTCATATCCATGCTTTTAATTGCATATACACAAGCAAGGTACACACACTAAGACAAAATATGGACAAATAAATGGTTAACATAGTTTATCAAATTAGCACTCATGTTATTATTATCCAAACATTAGAATTTCAAATGATTAATTGTAATTAGCAGTCTTATCAAAGCTCTCGCCTAGGCACGCTTAGGCTCCAAAAAGCCCTGGGCTTCAAGCTGTTTTTTTTTTTTTTTTTGAGGTGCAATGGATGCACAAGACGTCAAAAAAGCCCTAAAAGTCTCAAGGCGCTGGCTTTTGAGGCGCTGCAAAAGCGCGCCGTGGGCTGCTTTGTTGGAGAATTTTTTTGGGTCAAATATGAGCCCAAACACATAACTTCCTTTCAGTTTATCCACATCCAGTTAAATCACCCAGCTCAAAAATAAATTCGTGCCCAGCCTCAACTTAAAATCAAATCGATCAAATTAAAACATGTAACCTAGTTCGAGCTTCAAGAGCCATCCAGACTGCTCGCTGCCTCATGCTCAAGGCTCCCAAAAAAGCCCTAGGCGCAAAAAGTCCGAGGCTCCAGCTTGGCGCTTTTTTGTGCCTTAGCGCCTTAACTACCTTGGTAATTAGACAGATTATAGCTCAAAATCCTAAAAGAATTAGCTAGAATCATGATCAAACTTGTCTGACCAAAGACCTACAATACATAGCGGTAGTTTTTTATTATTTAATAAAAACAAACAAATATCAAATCTTTATGAATATGAATGCATGTAAGATAATTAGGTATTAGCTATTTATGTTAAACTCGATACAAATTGGTAGAAAGAACGATATTATATCTGATTTAGTTTTGTTAATATGTATATATGATGAATTTATTCAGGCCCGGCTCTAGGGGTAGGCGAGCTAGGCAGCTGCCTAGGGCAACGGATGGGTAGGGGGCAACGGCGAAGTCGACGGTGGCGATTATGATTCTCTAAAAATAGTTAAAATTAAATAATATCTATGTATAGCTTTGATAATAATTGTGTTATGTCTCAAGTGGTTTGCACATTGCTTAATGTGATAAGTGATCAGAGTTCAATTCTTACTACATTAAATACTTTTGAATATCATTTTTTAAAAATCGGCTAGGGCAACATTCTTGTTCGGGCCGGTCCTGAATTTATTGGGTTGTTTAATCATATGATGCTCAGATCATGACTACATTCCACATAAATAAATGTGGTAGTATATGTAACAAAAATGAAACTTATACTCACTAGATTACTGAAACGCTAACCAATTGTGTAATATTGCTTCACTCGTAATTGTTTGATATAGAATGAAATCGAAATCTTACATGCATCTGCTTACATGAAAAATCTCTAAATGGCTTAAACATGCTTCTATAATGAAATTCATAGTTCTAAGAATGAGTGTGAATTGGACTAGTAAAATCTTTATAGGCATTGTCCATCAAATGGAAGATTTTGAGTTGGAAACCTCTAAACAATAAAAATACTAATTGTTTAAAAAAAGAAAATCCATTATTAATTGCATGAAAATAGAAGTTACTTGAGCAATGGAAGCATAGTGAGCAAGTCTCCATGCTGCCTCCTTCACTACAATAGCTGATGGGCCATTCGGGATGCTCCCCACTATCTGCCTGCAAATATAATACATCGTAACTAAAGTAATTTTGAAAAAAGATAGAATCAAATAATTGTTACCATTTGGAAAAGGACGGCTTGTTCGTAGTAAGCAATGCATCATGCGGCTAGACCATCTAAACCTTAGCACCATGACTCGTCGTTTGAGCCTGTGAGTGGCACCAAACCCTGATATTATTGAAAGAAAATATTGTATGAGCACTCTCAAATTTCAAAATATATAAAAGGTCAGTTGAATTTTGATGCATATACTTGAATATTCAATACCACTAAAACATATCAATTGATCCAAATTGCTAAATTCTTGATTTAGTGGCTTAGATCTGCTTCCAGTCAACAATATATCCTTTTACCTTATCTACTTTAATAGGAAGCATGAAGTTCTGGCAAGTAAGAACATGGACAATCTTAGTGCCCTCAACTGCGGACTGACAAAGAGTCTCCTTAAAAAGCATGGCCCTGGAAATGTAGTTTCCCAGGCCTGGAGGAGCTGACACCAGAAGTGCACAATATGCCTGCCTGTTTGCTTCTATGTACTCAAGTCTGAACGATGCCAGTCTTCTGCAACATGTTGTGTTCGATTCATCCATGGCCATAATTCCTTTTCCTGGTGTCGCTATTGTTTTCTACACATAGTTTGCAAGTTTATACGTATGTAGTGTTTACCAAAATAACAATATGTTCAGTACAATCTTATATATCTTAAACTTAAGTACATATAAAAAATTGTGTTACATTCAATACAGTTTTAGATATCTGAATTTTAAATAATTAATATCCGTTATAATCATTAAAAAGGTGAAATACCTAAAATTAGGATATCTGGTGTGTGAGGAAGATAAAAGTACAAATCAATCGAATCTAAAACCAAAAGCAGCCTTTGATACATTTCTCCACATTGCAAAATCAACTAAAATTTATGTAAAAGAGATGAAGTTTCAAAAATCATACGTAAGAGATAGGATCGAAGTGGAAGGGGATGATTCAAAATTATATCTTGAGTAATTTGATTCGAATTTTTGATCGGGAAATTGGAGGAGGAACTGATTCCTACCGAAGTTACAAAATGGTGCAGGTGCAGGCATAAGGAGCCATAGATAGGTTGAACGATGGGCTGAGCGAAGCAGAGAAAGGACATTTTTTACCTAGGTTTTTACACAGCAAGATGGGAAGGAAAT
The DNA here is from genome assembly GCA_030765085.1 of Allium cepa. Taxonomy (NCBI): domain Eukaryota; kingdom Viridiplantae; phylum Streptophyta; class Magnoliopsida; order Asparagales; family Amaryllidaceae; genus Allium; species Allium cepa. The sequence goes on along the minus strand of CM060942.1, from coordinate 373,593,786 downwards.
GGAAGAGAATTCTAAACTACTTTACAAACTGTGCTACTTCGCGCCTAATGGTTTTGCTTCCCGCCACCAATAGCCAAGGCTATCTCAAAATTAGGTTTGTTAGGGTAACTGTAAACTTACCATTACCATACCATTACCTGCCAATCGGTTATCATTTTTAAGTGAAACCGGTATACTAGTTTAAGCGGTATGGTAACGGTAAATTTATCATTTTCTAAGGTAAATCATCGATAACATTTCTTCAATACCAGCGGTAACGGTAATTTTACCAATCAATTTATAATACATGTATATTCATGTAACATATTTTATTGTTGGCATTTAGAACCAAACAAATGATTAAATTTAGCTTATTAATCAGGTGAAATAATGTTAAACCACTTCACTTATTTCTCATTTATGTCTTTTATAAGGTAACACTATAATTTGTACAATGAAGTATCACTATGGTGTGAATACTTATTATGTTACTAACTTTTTTTTAAAAACGGTAATTTATCATTACCAGTATAACGGTTATCATATAATCGGTATACCGGTCTTCGGTATACCAGTCTATCGGTAACGGTAACGGTAAGTTATTTTCGTTTACCAGTAAAAATGGTACGGTAACGGTATTTTTGAAATGGTAACGGTACGATTACCATAACAGCTCTACTCAAAATTCAAAACGCTTATTAATCTCCTTCTTTAAGAATGAATGCCATTGTCCGTGGAAAAAAAATGAAGAAGTCAAATCATTTATTAGTAAGTTAGTAGCTCACCGTCTCTCAACAATCTGTACAATCGTCAAACAGGCATTCCTTCTCTAATTCTTTTGCGACATCCTAGATTTTCAAATAGCGATTGAAATGGTTACGATTGTTTGATTTGTTGAAAAATAAAATAAAAACTCTAAACAACGTATCTATAATTGATTTGTTGAAGAAAAATAGACTTTTACACATGAAAAAGAAACTAATATCTTTGTGATCATCACAATTGAGATTATCCACTAAATCTTCACCTTCTGTCATATATTAGGCAAAAAGAGATTTCTTTTGGGTTTATGATTTGGAATTTTTGAGAAATATGTAAGATTTATATGATGAGAGTTACGGCTGAAAGAATATAATATGGAGGCCAGAAGTTCATAAAAATATTGATGTCTAATAAAATTACTATGGTAGCTGGAAGAAAAAAACTATATGTTAATAGCAGCACACTTTACAAAAGAATGGGCATAAATATTTTGTGGGCCCGCCTCAAACTTTTCCTGAGCCCGCTTCTTCATTTTTTTGGAGTGTTTATTCGTCCATATTTTGTAGCTCAACAAGGGATTGTTCATAAATAATTTTGGACCCTACCAAAATTAATTGTTGCGTCATTTCAAGGAAATGCTAAAAATGGTTCTTTTATGTCGATGCATCAGACACATCAGATGTCAGGACCATTTTCTATCAAAAATGACTTATATCCCTTATTTAATTATACTTGGTTTTAGTACAAAAAAGGGTTTAAAAATAATTATAATTTTTCTAACTAATTTATAATTTTGTTTTTATTTCCATTTTTATTTTAATTCATGGCTTTTATTATATTTTGTTTTCATTCAGGAGACTAGGACCATTTACATTCATCGTTATTGTTTTTATTTTTCTAACTAATTTATTATTTTTCTCTATTTAGAATTTTTGTTAGTTGTTAATGTCCGCTTTAAAGTGGTTATATGATTACTTACAACCCGTATTAAGATATATAAATAAATGTTGCTATAAATTAATATTTACAATGGTCGGTAAATGAAAGTTGTTAGAAGTTTATTTTTTCTAAAACCCAGCAGAACCCGACGAGCTGGTAAAGTCCCGATGAGGGTATAGTAAAACTGTCCGCTGATCCAAGCCCTAAAACCCCATGGTAAATTGATATAGGATAGAGAAGTGCATAGTAGGAATCGAACATAGGTCTATTTACTAGAACCAAGCCTCCTGTCCACTGCGCCGCACCCGTGGATAGTTGTTAAAAAAATTATTACAACTGAAAAATGCAAACAGTTGTTAAACATATCTTTATTAAAACTTAAAAAAAAAATTGTAAAAACATTTATAAAAAATTTCACTGAGTAAACGTTGCAAAAGGAAAGTTGTAATATTATCATTTTATTGTACTGCGTGTACAGTAATACGTGTATGCTAATTCGTGATAGTAAAAATATAAGTATATATCTTTTATAAAGGAAGTTAAATTTATATACAAGTTTGAAAAGAAATTTAATTAAAAGAAGTTTTACTCAATAAGAAGTTTTGTTGGATAAAAAGGAGTTTTACTAATAAAAGTTGTTCAAATTAAAGAAAGATTAACTAAATAAAAAGCGGATTAAAAGTCGTTTATGTGAGTTGATCGTGCTTTGTGTGTGTTAATTATACTTTGTGTGTTACTTATTTATGGAAATTATTAATCAATCGTGTACTCATCACTAAATTTGACAAAGTGGACTTGTTTCTATCCGTGAGAAGTAGGAATGATGATTCAAATATGGTATAAAAGTAATAGTGCTCTAACGTACTGAACCACTCTTGACCAAGGGATAGCGAAAGTTGGGTGGGTTGGAAATGTGATAAGTATACGCGACTTGGATTTTATATGCGATCATTCTCATTATTTTTTAATATGACCAAATTCGTCGGTTTTGAAGAGACTAAGATTAGTTAGTGTTTTAATTACCGAAAACCACTTCAAGAATGAGATACGTGTTCTATCTCTTGGAAGTGGATCTGTTCGAGATGTTAGAATCCATTTGGGGATTCAGATATGTGACGCCCCACCTCTATGCTCACAATAATAAAGAGTATTAAAAGAAATACTGTCTATTATTGTGAAGAATAAGGCTGGATAGGAGCGGTCATCCGTAGTTAGACCTTACAGTAGTATTGGTTATCTCGATATGAGTGGTATATATTTTTATTTTTCATCTCTTATTTATTTACTCTCATCGACATACCCAATTCTAGTATAAAACGAACTACGATAGTTCATAATAGTTTAGGACAATATATATAATAATAACACAGATAAAGTAAATGCGGAACACAGATGTAACAGAAAGTCTCATATATATATATAACTGATGTCAGTTGATATACATGTGATACAATACATATGATACAACTACAACTGTCGACTCTGGAAGTTACATATACAAGTACATTATCGTATATAATATACATGAATACATATCTTCCTATACAAATACAATGACTACTAAACATGACGACGACTACTCCAAAAGATATGAAAAGACTACATAGCTCTAGCAGCAATCCAAAGTAAGATATCAACAACCTGTAAATACTCGGTCTGACCCGGGTATTACATTCAAAGGAAAATAATACTCGGGTCAGTCTAATTCAAATTCAGTTATTAATGCACAGAACCGGTAATAATTAATTAACAATTAGACGACAGTCAAAATAAATTCACCCATCCGATCCTTTAACAAGAAAATCGGATAACCGTGAATATAACACATAATAGTGTTAAACAACTAATCAGCAAATTCAAATTATCAACGGAGATAAATGAAGGATCATGAATGAAAATAATTTAGAAAACATCAGAATTGCCTAAACGGCAATTAACAACAAAATCTAATTATTAATATATAATTAGAAACTCATAATCTAATTATCAATAGATAATTAGACAACACCAAAATCATCAAATTAAACCAATCTAAATACAATTTCAAAATATGCAATTGGCAACACAAACAATTTCATCAGTTGAAATCAATCAATTTAAAATGTCAAATCTGGTAGGGCTGCAGTACACGCACGCGTGTACTGCCTCGCCACTACCGTGATGAAATAGGAATCAGCACAAGGTCAAATCCGAGTTTTAAAACTGGATTCAACTCAAGTGAAATAAAATAATGTCACTACTGTGTGGCTGAAGATAATACAAAGTCAGGGAATCACATAACAGCATCAAGATCGAAGTCAACATGCATGCAACAAAGAAATGAATCATGCAAGCCAGATCAAAATGCTACTGCACAAGACTAAGGTGCAGGCACGAGTGGTACAGGATATGCAAACTATCTCAAAAAGTGATACAACAGTAAGCATTTCAATATTGGACAGAGCAATTTTGAGGGAAACGTGCATTCTAGCAATTATGACAACAACTTGAATATTGCAAAATAGCTACTCACGCATGCAGCTAAGGATAACCCACGCATGTAGTACTTTTGCATACTGAACTAAATTACGCTAAAGAAGTGCATGCGTAGTTCATAAGGCGACAGTTCCAGAAATAAAATATCCAGAGTCAATCCAAATACAACACTAATCAGAGCCATGGCCACCCAAAATGCCACAGTTTTACATATGTTCAAGCTCAAGAACAAGTTCCCAAACAGCTCAAAACTGCACAATTCCACACGGGCAAAACTTTATACAAAATGAAACTGCAACCCCTACTTGAACTCAAGGGCAACTGCAAACAAGGAACTGCAGTCACCACATGCACACAAGGGTAAGCTATTGCCAAGAAAACCCGACATCAAAACAATATGCATATACAACTACAAGCTGGAACAGAGCACATAAGAGTGCAAGAACAACTAAAACCAGTGCATATGTATACTACACATGGCAGTAAAGAAAGAATGCAGCAAGACCCAAAATAAACAACAACAAATTCTACAAAGGTCAGGAATCAATGAATATTGAAGCACACGTACATGAACATGAAGGCAACAAGTATAACAGTGAAATAAAGTGGATGGCTGTCTCAAGCAACAGCAACCATACATGTTCGAACAGAGCAAATGTTCGAACAGAGCAATGCATACAAGCTTCAGATTAATGAACACATGAATGCAACCTTACATATGCCCAATACTACGTGAAATATAAGTGCAGACTGAATGCAACAAACACATCAGATCAAGGCATATGAAGCTGAATATAAGTCAAAATACTCGGCTCACCAAAATGCAAATCTATGCAGTGAAACCAGAAGTGTATAAGTCCGACTAAAATGACCAAAATGCTATCAAGTGAATATGGTAACACTGCAGACAAATGTACAATGAACTACACGATGAACTTGTATACAGTTACCAGTGAATAACTAAATGAAACTGGACCAAATTCAACTCAAATGCAACTATATCATACTTGATACAAGAACTACATGATATACATGGAGGCAATGCCCAAACAGCCACCAGTAACCCGACAATTCACAATGCAATTACATACATACATGAACGAATGAATACACGAAGCAATGCAAACTAGTAACTCGTCATAATTCAAACTGCAATTTCAATCAGATATGCCACAGAGAAACCAGTCTCAACTAATTCAACAAAACACACCTACACATCTACCAAACAGCAAAGGTTCAAGTAATGTCGAACAAGACTACGACAAGAAAACCAGATTCAAGTAAAATGAAATGTTTCAAAACAAAGTCAAGGCTGAAATCTTCAGTTTAACAAAGTATAATCTAAGTCAAAAGGAAATCGTACGACGAAGTCAAAAATCATCAACATCGAACAAGATTGAACTGCCGAGATAAATTAAATCACAAATCCAAACGATATAGGAATTCAAACCCTAGATAAAGCTGAGCTTGAAACAGATGTGAGTGAAAAGAATCACCCACCTTGTTTTCCAGAGCACGCGTCAAAGAATCGACAGCCTCAATTCGAAGCAGTGGTGTCCAGAAAATATTGCCGTACCAAATCAAGTTGCGGCGGTCACGAAGTCGATTGCACTCTAGCATCCATTATTTCGCTTTCGCATATTTTAGATTGGGGCTTGCGATGTGAAAATTTTGAAAGGAGGAGGGACGAACGAAATCGAGAGTAGCCATTTTTATTCTTTCGCTGGTTTAGGTTTAGGGTTTCGAAGTGAATGAAATAGAGAGGGGGATCAGTTATTGGATTTTATCACAGCACCTAGTATGTAGAACGTGGGCCAAGAAAATTTTGAAGCCCACAAACCTTCATCAATTTATTAAAAGAATTTCAACTCAATTAGAAACTCCAAATAGTAATTAGCTAACCGATTTGATCATCTAATGACGATGATCAATCGATACGAAATCCCGGGTTGTTACAGACTCCCCTCCTTATAAAAATTGCGTCCCCGCAATTTTCATAATTAAAGGCGTCAATAACAATTATTTTTCTAACAAAAATTGGTTAAGCTAGAAAGATAAAAGTCGAGAATATAAACGCCAAAGAAATCTTTTAATTCTCTAAAAGAAATTCACAATTTCTCAACAAAATCTAATTATCAAGTAGATAATCAATAAACAACAAAACTGGATAAATGCAATTATCAGCAATATCTAATTATCGATGCGATAATTAGAAGGCAGCAAAATCTAATTATCAACAAAGATAATTATAAAACCCAAATCGCAAATCGCAAAACCATAAATATCTGGTTATCAAAACGGTAATCAGAAAACAACAAAGGTCTAATTATTAAAAACAATAATCAAATTTCAAATCAGCAAATATTTAATTATCTCAAGCGATAATTAAATCTCAAATCAGCAAATATTTAATTATCTCAAGCGATAATTAAATCTCAAATCAGCAAATATTTAATTATCTCAAGCGATAATTAAATCTCAAATCAGCAAATATTTAATTATCTCAAGCGATAATTAAATCTCAAATCAGCAAATATTTAATTATCAAAAGCGATAATTAAATTTCAAATATCTAATTATTACAAGCGATAATCAGAAATCTCAAACCATCAAATCAACAAATCAACTAATATCGGATTATCAAAAACGATAATCAGAAACAACAAATATTCGATTATCAAAAACGATAATCAAATCAACAAATATCTGATTATCAAAAACGATAATCAGAAACAACAAATATTCGATTATCAAAAACGATAACCAAATCAACAAATATCCGATTATCAAAAACGATAATCAAATCAACAAATATCCGATTATCAAAACGATAACCAAATCAACAAATATCCGATTATCAAAAACGATAATCAGAACTCATATCAACAAATATTCGATTCAAAAACGATAATCAAATCAACAAATATCTGATTATCAAAAACGATAACCAGAACTCATATCAACAAATATTCGATTATCAAAAACGATAATCAAATCAACAAATATTCGATTATCAAAAACGATAATCAAATCAACAAATATCCGATTATAAAAAACGATAATCAGAACTCATATCAACAAATATTCGATTATCAAAAACGATAATCAAATCAACAAATATTCGATTATCAAAAACGATAATCAAATCAACAAATATCCGATTATCAAAAACGATAATCAGAACTCATCTCAACAAATATTCGATTATCAAAAACGATAATCAAATCAACAAATATCCGATTATCAAAAACGATAATCAGAACTCATATCAACAAATATTCGATTATCAAAAACGATAATCAAATCAACAAATATTCGATTATCAAAAACGATAATCAAATCAACAAATATCCGATTATCAAAAACGATAATCAAATCAACAAATATCTGATTATCAAAAACGATAATCAGAACTCATAACATCAAATATCTAATTACCTGCAGATAATTAGATTCAACAAATATCTAGAAATCAATTAAGATACTCTAGAAAATCAACATAAAAGGTTGGATCGATCCCATCAGATGGCGAGTTTTAGCTACACCGTACGTGCATCTCATATGGCCGAAGCCTACCAAGTACCCATCATAATTTTGGCGCCCATCATATAACCCGAAGGTCCAACATATGACCCGAAGGTCTGGTACTGGTATTTGACCCGAAGGTCCATCATATGACCCGAAGGTCCTCATAGTGACTCGAAAGCACACGAAAATCATCATATATTCAATTAACGATTCCGAAATTAACCGAAATAGCAAACGCGCATGTCCCATACCACGTGTTTTACTAAATCGTTTGATTCTCTTCATCGTTTTCTTGAACGTGTAAAATCATCAAACAACAAATGTTTCAATTAACGAGTCCGGAATTAACCAAAATAGCAAACGCACATGTCCCATAACCACATGTTTTACTAAATTGTTTAAATCTCTTCATCGTTTCCTTGAAAGTGCAAAATTGTGTATTCCAAAAATAACATTTCACATTCTCAAACGGACAAGTCCGGAATTAAGCGAATCAGTAAAAGAAAGGGGTCATAATCCTCGATTTTGCTGAAACGTTTAAATCACTTTCTCATTCTTTTGAAAACGCAACTGTAAAAATTCTGAAAACAATTTTATTTATTTTATAAAAGTAATAATTTACATTCTCAAACGATCAAGTCCGGAATTAAGCGAATCAGTAAAAGAAAGGGTTCATAGTCTTCGATTTTGCTGAATCGTTTAAATCGCTTCCTCATTCTTTTGAAAGCGCAAACTATAAAAATTTTGAAAAACAAATTTTATTTTTAAAACAATTTGCAAATCCGTGATAAAACAGCAACATTAGTGACAATTTCAATAAGAAAATTGTACTTCTCAAAACACCGTAGAAACGGATCTCAAAATCAGCATTGCGGGATAACCGCTTGAAAATCCACTTTAAAATATGACGGATACTGAAGTCAAAGCGACAGTAATTTTTAAACGTCAAATTCTCATCTAAATAATTTGAATCAAAATATAATATCAGTGAATTTTCATTCATTAAAATGTCAACAAAACACCGTACTTCAAAACGTAGCACTAGTGTGAAAATCCCGTTATAAAAATAACGGCAACAAAATACGTTTCATAACCAAGTATCGGTTCAACGTAAAATTAGTGTAGTAACATGCAACTCATGTTTGCACGCACACTACTAAATAAACAAAGAAATTATTCGAATATATCTTCAATGAAGATAATTCAAAACAGCAAAAATCAAATCAACATGTGATTAGCATCAAATGAAACCAGCAAAAATTTCAACAAAACCACATAGCTGCAATCGCTTCGAATCCTCAAATCGGATTCGAAGTTTTTTTTTTAAGAAAACAAAATAAACACAGCTATGTAAACAACAAACGAGATTTATTTCTATTTCATATTTTGATTTTTAAATCAAAATAATTATCGTCTGTACTCAGCGAAGCAGTCACACTGTTTTCGCTGCGCACTCTGATAAACAAAGCATAAACAAATTAAATCATCAAAACACAAATTCACTTTTGTTTTTAAATAAGGAAATTTAAAAATTTCATCTAAATTTCACAACTTTAGTTTTTTTTTCTCAAAACACAAATAAAACGTCGACTAATAGTTGTAACATATGTTCCATCTAAGTTATGTTTTATATTATGTCCATAAACCCCAAGCTCTGATACCAACTGTGACGCCCCACCTCTATGCTCACAATAATAAAGAGTATTAAAAGAAATAATGTCTATTATTGTGAAGAATAAGGCTGGATAGGAGCGGCCATCCGTATTTAGACCTTACACTAGTATTGGTTATCTCGATAGGAGTGGTATATATTTTTATTTTTCATCTCTTATTTATTTACTCCCATCGACATACCCAATTCTAGTATAAAACGAACTACGATGGTTCATAATAGTTTAGGACAATATATATAATAATAACACAGATAAAGTAAATGCGGAACACAGATGTAACAGAAAGTCTCATATATATATAACTGATGTCAGTTGATATACATGTGATACAATACATATGATACAACTACAACTGTCGACTCTAGAAGTTACATATACAAGTACATTATCGTATATAATATACATGAATACATATCTTCCTATACAAATACAATGACTACTAAACATGACGACGACTACCCCAAAAGATATGAAAAGACTACATAGCTCTAGCAGCAATCCAAAGTAAGATATCAACAACCTGTAAATACTCGGTCTGACCCGGGTATTACATTCAAAGGAAAATAATACTCGGGTCAGTCTAATTCAAATTCAGTTATTAATGCACAGAACCGGTAATAATTAATTAACAATTAGACGACAGTCAAAATAAATTCACCCATCCGATCCTTTAACAAGAAAATCGGATAACAGTGAATATAACACATAATAGTGTTAAACAACTAATCAGCAAATTCAAATTATCAACGGAGATAAATGAAAGGATCATGAATGAAAATAATTTAGAAAACATCAGAATTGTCTAAACGGCAATTAACAACAAAATCTAATTATTAATATATAATTAGAAACTCATAATCTAATTATCAATAGATAATTAGACAACACCAAAATCATCAAATTAAACCAATCTAAATACAATTTCAAAATATGGAATTGGCAACACAAACAATTTCATCAATTGAAATCAATCAATTTAAAATGTCAAATCTGGTAGGGCTGCAGTACACGCACGCGTGTACTGCCTCGCCACTACCGTGATGAAATAGGAATCAGCACAAGGTCAAATCCGAGTTTTAAAACTGGATTCAACTCAAGTGAAATAAAATAATGTCACTACTGTGTGGCTGAAGATAATACAAAGTCAGGGAATCACATAACAGCATCAAGATCGAAGTCAACATGCATGCAACAAAGAAATGAATCATGCAAGCCAGATCAAAATGCTACTGCACAAGACTAAGGTGCAGGCACGAGTGGTACAGGATATGCAAACTATCTCAAAAAGTGATACAACAGTAAGCATTTCAATATTGGACAGAGCAATTTTGAGGGAAACGTGCATTCTAGCAATTATGACAACAACTTGAATATTGCAAAATAGCTACTCACGCATGCAGCTAAGGATAACCCACGCATGTAGTACTTTTACATACTGAACTAAATTACGCTAAAGAAGTGCATGCGTAGTTCATAAGGCGACAGTTCCAGAAACAAAATATCCAGAGTCAATCCAAATACAACACTAATCAGAGCCATGGCCACCCAAAATGCCACAGTTTTACATATGTTCAAGCTAAGAACAAGTTCCCAAACAGCTCAAAACTGCACAATTCCACACGGGCAAAACTTTATACAAAATGAAACCGCAACCCCTACTTGAACTCAAGGGCAACTGCAAACAAGGAACTGCAGTCACCACATGCACACAAGGGTAAGCTATTGCCAAGAAAACCCGAAATCAAAACAATATGCATATACAACTACAAGCTGGAACAGAGCACATAAGAGTGCAAGAACAACTAAAACCAGTGCATATGTATACTACACATGGCAGTAAAGAAAGAATGCAGCAAGACCCAAAATAAACAACAGCAAATTCTACAAAGGTCAGAAATCAATGAATATTGAAGCACACGTACATGAACATGAAGGCAACAAGTATAACAGTGAAATAAAGTGGATGGCTGTCTCAAGCAACAGCAACCATACATGTTCGAACAGAGCAAATGTTCGAACAGAGCAATGCATACAAGCTTCAGATTAATGAACACATGAATGCAACCTTACATATGCCCAATACTACGTGAAATATAAGTGCAGACTGAATGCAACAAACACATCAGATCAAGGCATATGAAACTAAATATAAGTCAAAATACTCGGCTCACCAAAATGCAAATCTATGCAGTGAAACCAGAAGTGTATAAGTCCGACTAAAATGACCAAAATGCTATCAAGTGAATATGGTAACACTGCAGACAAATGTACAATGAACTACATGATGAACTTGTATACAGTTACCAGTGAATAACTAAATGAAACTGGACCAAATTCAACTCAAATGCAACTATATCATACTTGATACAAGAACTACATGATATACATGGAGGCAATGCCCAAACAGCCACCGGTAACCCGACAATTCACAATGCAATTACATACATACATGAACGAATGAATACACGAAGCAATGCAAACTAGTAACTCGTCATAATTCAAACTGCAATTTCAATCAGATATGCCACAGAGAAACCAGTCTCAACTAATTCAACAAAACACACCTGCACATTTACCAAACAGCAAAGGTTCAAGTAATGTCGAACAAGACTACGACAAGAAAACCAGATTCAAGTAAAATGAAATGTTTCAAAACAAAGTCAAGGCCGAAATCTTCAGTTTAACAAAGTATAATCTAAGTCAAAAGGAAATCGTACGACGAAGTCAAAAATCATCAACATCGAACAAGATTGAACTGCCGAGATAAATTAAATCACAAATCCAAACGATATAGGAATTCAAACCCTAGATAAAGCTGAGCTTGAAATAGATGTGAGTGAAAAGAATCACTCACCTTGTTTTCCAGAGCACGCGTCAAAGAATCGACAGCCTCAATTCGAAGCAGTGGTGTCTAGAAAATATTGCCGTACCAAATCAAGTTGCGGCGGTCACGAAGTCGATTGCACTCTAGCATCCATTATTTCACTTTCGCATATTTTAGATTGGGGCTTGCGATGTGAAAATTTTGAAAGGAGGAGGGACGAACGAAATCAAGAGTAGCCATTTTTATTCTTTTGCTGGTTTTAGGTTTAGGGTTTCGAAGTGAATGAAATAGAGAGGGGGATCGGTTATTGGATTTTATCACAGCACCTAGTATGTAGAACGTGGGCCAAGAAAATTTTGAAGCCCACAAACCTTCATCAATTTATTAAAAGAATTTCAACTCAATTAGAAACTCCAAATAGTAATTAGCTAACCGATTTGATCGTCTAATGACGATGATCAATCAATACGAAATCCCGGGTTGTTACAAGATATGTTCGAGTGAAGATGGCACTTGTATTAAGATGTTGAACATTACTTCATCATCGATATATGACTAAAGATAGAGTAGGATGCATGATCCTGGGTTGAGCTAACCCATGAGGGTACATTAACTCCATATCTACGGTATGTCTATCGATAGGTTGCGCACGACAGTTGTTGATACTTGGTTCAGGTTGTTAACGAAAAAATTCGGACATCTTGGCCTATTGTGTTTACCTTATGGTACATTTTTTCAAAGATATACAATGCTCAGAAGACGGTTTCTGATCATTATTGTTGATTCGCTTTGGCTTTTAAGCTAGAGGCGTCTTCGTGGAAAATCCATATGCGAATGCACCTTAGCGGTTTTGATTGTGCTTCGATGTGTTATGATGTGACCAACGTAAGCATCATAATTATTTTCTGATTTATATTCTTCACCCTAGACATTATCTATTGTATCGTAATATATACTTATTAGATGGTTTCACTTTTGTATTTACCAACCTTTTCGACTCTCAATGTCTACACTTATACAATCCACGGTATTCATGTTTTGAGCATCCAAGTGCTGTAAAGATAATTGTTAGGGTAAAATAAAATAAAAATAAAACAGAATAAGAAAGAAGAGAACACAATATCGAAATCTCACAGTAGAAATGATAACATACAATATGAAAAGATAGTACAAACTGCCACTCTAAGATACATCATACATCACATTTCAGAGTTATAATTCTAAATACCATCGTTGTCCTGGATAGTTATAACTACATATCCTCACAAATGTTGATGCATACATAATAGTAATACGTCGGAAATAAGAAAACTACGTAGGAGAAACGTATAGTTTGTCTCTTCCAGTTCCAAAGAACATCAATTAAAACATGTCTTTATCAAACTATATGAAAGAGCACGTAAGGAATTTCGAGAAAATAAAAGCCACGCGTTAGGCATAAGTCTGGTGTGAGAAACTCATGAAATATGCGGTAGAATATAATAGTACTTTTGAGACCGCACATAATGTTGTAATGGTTATCCTCTCAAAAGAACCACTCATTTAATAAGTACAAAAAGTGATATAATTGATAATGTCTTGGGTGAAGAACATTAATCGAAAAATAGCCTTGATGCTTACGTTAATCACACCACAACATATTGAGGTACAATCCAAACTACTAAGGTCCATTCGAATAATGGATTTTCCTTAAAGACGCCTCTAGTAAACTAAAGTGGATCTACATGCACAATGGTCAAAACTACATCCATGCATCACATATCTCTAGATTGAATATAACATTAGGTAAACATAGCCAGTTCACATCTAAAACACGTGATTTCGAATATCGTCACCACCCACATGCAACGACGATAAGCATGCTCTAGATTTAGAGTTATAATATCCTATCATGGGTCAGTTAAACTCCAAGCTATGCATCCTATTTTGTTTCTACCATTTCTAATGTCGATATTACGTTCGCCAATCTCACAAGAGCCTTCATCACTCGAACAGAATATAAAACATCAATTGGATTCTAGCATCCCAAATGGATCATGAATCTCCATATAGATTCCTGCATAAATCCTTCGACGAATGCTAACACTGACCTTACCCTTGGACTTAACCTTATAGAATAATCTTATATTGAAGATCCATAATCTTCAATATATATATTCAGTGATATCGACTTATAGAATAATATATTTCTTATGAATACCCAAGCGATTGAAGTGTCAAACACATCAAAAACACGGTATATGTACATTTACATATGTATTTATTTCTCAAGTCTATTTGAGTTTATTTAATGTTCCACATTTAGTTTATACACATATCATATAAGTTTTATATAACTTTATATTTCATATTACTTATATGATAACCTTACGTATAATATATCAATAATCAAATCTTATCTAATTAATTTTAATTAATTTACTCTTTAATTAATTTTAAATTAGTGTTCCAGTATAACTTTTATATTGGAGATATCTACTATAACATTTATAGCGTATACTATAACCTTTATAGTGTAACACACATATATCATATATATGTATATATTATTTAATTAATCAACTTTTAATCAATTTATTCAATTAAATAAGTTTTATTAAGATTTATTAATTTCAAAATTTATCTTGAATACATACATGTATACTTTTGTTATCTTAAACATTTTAAAATAACATAACATATATCGACATATGTAATACATGCATATATGAATTAATTAATTAACATGTTTAATTAATTTATTTTATTAATATTATCAATAAATTTAAAATTTGAGATTATTATATAAATATTTTCAAACACTTTAAAAATATCATTATCCTTTTAAACATTTTGAAAACTTATGTGGTATTATAATTTTATAATAAACATGTTTATTTTAAATTTAACTATTAAATTTAAAATCTTTAACATTAATTTTCAAAACTATTTTGAAAATTAGGCTAAGGCCCAAGTTAAGTTGGGCATTTTCCATTAGGGGTAACCTTTGGGCTCTGTAACGACCTGGAAATTTCGATCCCAAAAATTCCAGATAGTTATGAAAAGAAGAAGAAATAGATAGAAGAAAAAAGAAGAAACACCAGAACACAGATCAGAAACCTCACATTCGCAGCGGATCAAAATATAATATCACATAAATAATAGTTATACAAGGAAAACTGTACATGTCAAATTACACTTCAATGTATCAGAGTTACAACATATTTACAACCACAGGACAGATAAATAATCTGTTTCAGATACAATAATATAACACAGTGGAAACTCTCCATACGTTCCTGCTTTCCAGGTCGCCTCCTGAGCTCCAGAACGTCCTTACCTGAAAATCAGTAATACTCGGTCTGACCCGAGCATTACATCAAAGTAACACCCGGGTCAGGCTGGAAACCAGCGTGAGTAAACCCAACTAACAAGGAATACAAAAGCATACAATTTATATAAACCCGGGAAACTTATACCAATTACAACTTTACAAGCTGTTATAAACATTACTTATTTCACACATCAATTTCTAAGTTCCAAACTTAGATTAAATGGTCCAATTTACTTAAATCATTCCATAGCAGCATATTGATTTCACATATCAATAAAGGATCGAAGTGGTTTTGGGTATTTTCTAATACCCGACTCCGGTCTCTTCGAATCCAATGACACCTTAACCCTAGTTATACAAGTGAATACAATTAAATTTTAAATATAGGATGCCAACTTTTACATAGTAACTTATTACCGATAGATTACCACATTATCACAGTTCAGACCAAACATACCATATCACAAATCATTTCATATCAGAGATATTCATCCAATTCAAGGCATTTTACATCATTCAATCTTTCATAAACAAGATTGCTTACTTCCCAATTAATTTAATTCATCTCGAATTAAATTAATATCTAACTTTAATCACAAGATTACCTTTACTTAACTTTAACTAATTACAACCAATAACTAATCATTCTTTAATTATCCATAATTACCAATTAATCAATCCTTAATTACCATTTGATTAATCCTTAATTTCCCTTGATTAATCCCTAATTATAGACTAATCATCCTTTAAGTATTAATTAATATAACCTAGTTATTAATTAATAAAACATAATTCCACTCAGAAATTAACTATCCTTAATTACCTCATTTATTAAATCAACTCATTGATTAATTATATTAATTAACCCTTTAATTGCACTGAGTAACTAACACTTGATTACTTTCACTAAGTAACTTTTCTTTAATTACTATTCATCAAGTAATTTTCCTTAATTAATTAAATCCAGTAATTATCCATTACTTCACTAGTAATTACATTCACTAATTTCATTAAGTAATTATACTTAACCCATCATCACATAATTCTCTTTAATAAATTTAAAATTAATTAAAATTAACTGCACTAACTTAGTTAATTACTCCGAGTAATTAATCCCTTAAATTACTTCATTAAGTAATTACCCCTTTCTTGATTCCTAAGTGATTATCTTTAATCTAATTCACTAATTAATTACTTAGTTAATTATTAACTATCATTTAAAATCAATTATCACTGAAATTTCCGGAACAAAACCTTACTCCTTAACTTGCTCTTTTTTTTCTTGAAGCTTGAAACTGTTTGAATTCACCAACAAACCGAGCTATAAGCTGTTTTACTCAAACTTGAACCCAGGCCAATCCAAATCATTCTGCTTCGAGAAACATAACCGTATACTCGAGTTCGGCCCTAGGAAAAATTGATCTTCCCCAAACCTTTTTCTTCCTCCGTTCCTTCCTTCTTCCCCTTATTCATGCTTCTCCATAAAAACACGAGATCGACTCGAAGGATAACCCCCAACTTCCCGAATCTCAAACACCCCACCTCAAAAACCTGGCACAACAGATGCATGTGCACATGCACAAATCATCGGCGTTGCTCCGATCTTCAGAACCAATCTCGGCAAGTCGACCATGGCCTCGCCTACACCTTCGTCCAATCAGATCATCCATAACCTCTGAGATCCAAAATCGAACTAGTTGAACCCAAAACTGGAAACAATCCACAACTACAAAACTTCCTGCAATCGGTGAACTCGACCACCGGAGGTTCGCCGAACCAACCACAGCCTCACCACGAGCCCTCGCTTCATTTTCCCCATGACCGGTCACCTTTAGCTCACCCTCGACTACGAACTCACCACATCCACATCGTCTCTTAAATGGGTCGTTAAACCCTAAAATTCACTCGTCCGACCACCATTGTGAATGGAAAACTTAACGACCAATTTTGCCAACTCCGTCCACCCCCAGGGCAACTACAGTCACAAATTTGGAACCCCAAACTTCGCCGATCATCAGAGATTACTCGAAATCCAATTTTCAACTAACATGCAATTTCCCTTGATTTAAAAGTTCAAAAATCATGATTTCTATGTCTAAATTCCTCATTCACAATTTAGAATCAGATTATAAATTCAAAACATGAATTCCAAAAATTAGAATTTGGTGTTGTTGTTGAATCAGACCTGTAGTTCTTCATTTTGTAATACATACTCCACAATCCTATTCCAAATTATTTTTAAAATTTAAACTACCATATTACAAGCATTTTCTGTTTACATGTCCAGGTTCAAATTTAACAGTGTGGATAGGTATAAATCTTCTTGTTGTTGTTCAAGAGTTCAGGGTACATAGTAATATCCAGTAGACAACACTGAATTGCATACAGAAATAAATAATGGTAATTTAACTAAAATCAGATAAAATCTAATCCATGTAACAAAGCTTATGTCTTTGCTTAACAGATTTAAACACATGCATCTCAAATTCAACCAAAATTTGTTTACTCACCTGTAATAAGATGAAGAACAAGACTTTAAAACAGAGGCATAAAAACTGGAAGCTACAGCTCTTTTGAAAATTGAAAACTTGATTACTTAAGATTTGAGAATCCTTAAAAAAACTGAATCTTGCAACTCTTTTTTTCTTTTCTGGATTTGTTAGCTTGATCCCAGGTATGAAACTTGGAAACTGATGCTGTATTTTCCTCTGGCTCTCAGGTTTGCAAATTTGGCACCTTTTGATTCTCTGGTGAATTGAAAATGTTTTACAGATCTGGTTGAAGATTTGTTTTGATTAGTTGAGAATGTTAATCAGATCTGAGTTTCCCTCTTCTTCTTTTCTTATTATATTTTTTTTTATTTGTAATTAAAATTTTAAAGAAAGTTTAAGTTTGCCACTTGTAACACTAAGTTAACAAATGTCAATGTATGTTGTCTTTAACTTCCACTTGGATTTTACATGCCTTATGTATTTACAAATGTTAAAATTTAATCTTAAATTTCTTATGTTTTATTCATATGTACATATATTAATGTGTATTATCAATTTAGTTTTACACTTATTAATTTGTATATGAATATATGTTACATTTGAAATTTCATGTATAAATATGTTTTAATATTTTTTTAGATATATATATATATATTCTTAAATTCATGTATATTTTAAAAAGAAAGAATAAAATCTCAAACCATACTTATTCCATATAAAATTAAAAGAAAGCAAAGTAATCCCTTTTTAAGCTTATCATATATTTGAATAAATATTCATCTTATCTTCTAAAAATATAGAGTTTTACTTTATATAGCTTTTGCAAAATATCATGTTGAACTCAATTAATAGCCACCTACCTACCATATATATATACATACTTATATACATGTATATGGACACACTTAAAGTTTTCAAAGATGATAGATTTTTCACCTATCCATTTATATTTTTAATGACTTATTATTGAATTCATCATTTTAATTCAATAGTTTTAGATTCACTTATATACATCCAGACATCCTAAATTATCAAATTTTATTTATTTAATTAAAAACTAGTAACTCAATAGTTAAAAAAAATTAGTTAATTATCCTATTAGCTATTATTCAAAACCGGGTTATCACATTCCTCCCCCCTTTGAATCTTTTCGTCCTCGAAAAGAAATGAAACTAGAATTTTTAAACCGCTTAAAATCAGATAATTTTTTCTTTGATCATTTTTAAAACACTTTTAAAATCTATATAGTATTGCCAAAATAGTTTTATAAAATATCATTTTATAACTCGTTGTCACAACCGGTCCATCCTTGTTCTTATAGAAATTTGGTCATACGTTGATCAGGCGTACAACTGAAATTCTATAAGTACTTAGAAGACCCGTTTTTAACACCCAGTGAAAATACTTGAAAAAAAAATATTTTTATTGAAAATATAGAAAACAATTTTTGAAAATAGAGGATATATCTTTGGTGAGAATGCTCTGGAAATCATCACCCCCATCCATGGTCACAGTTACATCCAGGGTTACGTTGCCGTCGCAGCAAAAGTCCATGTAACTGCAGGCTCTCAGCGGCCTCTCGATTACGCCATGGAACCCACACAACAAATCACAGTTACACCCAGGGTTACGTTGCCGTCACAGCAAAAGTCCATGTAACTACAGGCTCTCATCGGCCTCTGATTTTCGTTGTCGAAATGAAACTTCTCCACTCCAACATAGGTCGCAGTCTACCGATGTAAAATCAAAGGTAGACTGTTGGCTCTCAGCGACGCACACAACTTCAGCTATGTTATCACAGGTCGCAGTCTGTCGATATAAAATCAAACGCAGACTGTTGGCTCTCAGCGACACACACGACCTTCACTATGTTACCATAGATCGTAGTCTACCGATATAAAATCAAACATAGACCTTGGCTCTCAGCGACACACATGACTTTCGCTATGGTAACATCTACTCAAGATCCCCAGGAACTAGTTTTGTCCGGACTCCTCACAGGATCAACTTTAGAACCCCCCCTTTGGGGCTCAAGGCAGCACCACCCGGTGGTACTTCTGAGAAGTTCATTTCAACGGAGCGCCTTTTTCCCCAGAGCCATCATCAAAACATTTTATACTATACATATATAGTATCTTCAAATCATACACCTAGTATGATCTTATACAAATCTCTTTTATACCAAAATCGATTATCCCAAATCGATAATTCTCAAACTAGGCTTTCCAAATTCAATATTGATTTTACCCAAAAATCAAAAGCCTTTCCAAATCTAAAGGTTCCCAAAACGTTTTCCAAAATCCTCATAAGATCCTTTATAAATATATATATATATATATACAGATATATATAATTTTTTTTAAAACTTTGGATCTTTTCAAACCTGTATAAAACTTCTTTTATACTTCAAACATTTTCAAAAACCCTTTTCTTCTGGCAAAAGATTCAACAAGGGGAGTTTCATTTTATAAAACAAAGATATTTAACTTTGTTTACTCAAAATCAAATATTCAAATTTGATTACTTCTTTCAATATCATTTTCATTCAAATCCGTACGATGTACACATATCATCCGTACACTATACCAATCTGATCGCTCACTCGATCACACAATTTCACTTCCGAACTAGTATCGTCCATCCGACTTCCTAGTGCGGATTCAAATTTGGTTTCTTGATCAGAAACCGTCATTCTCCTTGCATAGTCATAACTATGATAGAGAATATCCAGAACCAATCAACAATCCATATCCAGGTTCGCCATCGAAAATCGAGTGAAAAATCCCACTCGGATCGATATAACTATCTCGAAATTCTGTGCTCGAATCTGGATCACATTACTATGCGAATAGAATAACATACGTACACCCTATGTATTTATCTTTATTGGTTATTAGCCAAATCAATTCTCTTTCTATTCACACTCACTTTAATTTTCATTCACTTATTCACGATTGCTTAAATCCATTCGGATTATTATCTCTATTCTTATCTCGATTGGGTATTTAACCAATAACAGTTTGAACTCCGACCAGTTTATTTAGAAAATAGCTTGAAACTTTTAAAAATAGATAAGTAGCTGAAAAATATGTACTAGTTTGTAAAATAGGTGTAAAATATTTAGAAAATAGCTTGAAATAATTATAGAAATTTTAGATAATTGCAAAATAATAGTAAGATAGTAATTAGTTTTGTAAAATAGTTGAAATATAGTAATTAGTTTATAAAATAGTTGAAAAATTATTAAACAGTTTCAAAAATAATTGTAAAACAAGTATAAGATAATTTGGCTTTTAAAAGAAAAGTTGTATATATTATAAGTAGCTTGGAAAAATAGGTTTATATTAAAACAATTTATATTAAAAATAGTCCAGAGTCAAAACTGCTCACTTCCCAATCTCCATTCTTATCAATTCAAATTAAATTTTAAATAACTTCAGTTTCCATTGAAATTGATTCATCCCAATTCAAGTTGAATTAACTTCAGTTCTTTCCAAATTTAACTTTATTCAACCTTGATCTCAAATTCTACTAATTCAAATAAATTTCAATTGAACTAGATTCAAATTTCAATTCATTTCAACTCCAGTTTGAATTAATCCTAATTTCAAACTCTATTTTCAAATTAAGTTGAATTAATCTTGATTTCCTCCTAAATTAAATTCAAATTCCATTTGAATTTAGAACTATTCAACTTTAATTACAATTCCAGATTATTCAAATCATTACGGACTAATATCAAATTGAACGCACTTCAATTTCAAATCATTTCAAATTAGTCTAATTCAAAATTTTCATTTAAATTTTATACTTATACATCTTCAATCAAATTTCAATTAATTCAAATCAAATTCAATTTGAACTAATTCAAATTCAAATTTCAAATTTAAACCATCTCGAATTATATAAATTCGAGTTAAATTCACTAAGGTTGGTTTAACCTTCTAAACCAAGTTAACCTTTATTAAAAGCTTTTAAACAATTTAATTTCTGAGCTTAAATTCTAGAATTTTCATTTTAAATTATCTTTACTTACTCATTTCAAAGTTTACATAAGAGTTCAAAACAATTTCTATCTCAAAAATTTAACTTACCACCCAATTTTATCTTCTAGTTTGAAATCAATTCTTGAACAAGTTTAATTTACAAAATTTATTTCCGACATTCAAATCTTAAGTTCAAAGGAATTCCATATCTTAATTTTAAATTTAAGTTAAATTTTATTTATCCCTATAATGGATATATTACCACACTTCACTTCTCATTCATTTAAATAAATCCAGTTCATAATTTAAAGATTATTAATAACAATAGGATGATATCATCCAATTCATTTTAAAACATCCATCAATTTCCACTTTCTAGATCTCAAACCTAATTTGAGATCACTCAAACTCCCTAATTCAAATCAATGATTTAACTTCCCAAGTTAAATCCCAATTTCATCTTGAAATTTCCAAATCAGATTATTCATTCAAACTTATTTAACTTCTTTCAAGTTAAATTCAATTTACTTAATCCAGTCAACCTTACCCAGTTTGAATTTCAATTTCAAATTTTGAACTTTTCATAAATAATCTTCCCACTTATTAAGTTCAAAAACTTGTCACTTTGGGTATCATATCTCATTTCAAATTTAAAAACTCAATATTTAGAGTTTACCTCAAACCGTCTTTGATATTTAAGTATATCCACACATATACATATTTACTTCTTGGCTCACCAAGCCAAATTTTAAAATTTTAAACCACCTTTGGTTTCAATCCAAAACAAATTTTCTTTAATCTTCAAACATTTCTTATTTTAAAATAAGATCATATTCAAAATAGTTTGAATAAAATTATCTCCTTTAACATTTTGAAAGCAATTCAAAAGTTTAAATTTAGAATTTAAAACTTCACAATTTTGAAACCCACTTTAATTTACATTCTTTCAAATTTACAAGTTTATTTTCCCTTTTAAATGGTTACTTCCTTAAAACATTTTATTGTTTATTGAAGAACAATCATTCCATTATTAAACACAATAACCATCTATTTCTTTAGTTTGGAACCAATTCTAATTCATCTTATTTTGAAATACTTCTCCAATTCAAGATTTCAATTTTAGTTTAAATCCGTTTCAAACTTATATTTATTTAATTCCAATTTCAATTTGGTTGCATTCTATTACTTCTTAATTTAATTCTTACTATTACTTTTAATTTAATTAACACTACAACCAATTTCCTTAATATAATAGATAATCTATTTCTTGTATAGGATTCATTTACTTTTGAAATCATTTAAAAACCTTTATAT
The DNA here is from genome assembly GCA_030765085.1 of Allium cepa. Taxonomy (NCBI): domain Eukaryota; kingdom Viridiplantae; phylum Streptophyta; class Magnoliopsida; order Asparagales; family Amaryllidaceae; genus Allium; species Allium cepa. The sequence continues at coordinate 373,570,501 of CM060942.1, read as the reverse complement.
AAGAAAATAACAAGTACGCTCTCTCATATTTATATACTCTACTCATCCTAGGGTACCACTTACCCTATCCTTAATGAGTAATCCCACCAGAGCCAAGGTTCTCGCTTAACCTTCAGCTCTGATACCAAATGTAACGACCCAGAAATTTCGTTCCCGAAAATTCCAGATAGTTATGAAAAGAAGAAGAAATAGATAGAAGAAAAAAGAAGAAACACCAGAACACAGATCAGAAACCTCACATTCGCAGCGGATCAAAATATAATATCACATAAATAATAGTTATACAAGGAAAACTGTACTTGTCAAATTACACTTCAATGTATCAGAGTTACAACATATTTACAACCACAGGACAGATAAATAATCTGTTTCAGATACTATAATATAACACAGTGGAAACTCTCCATACGTTCCTGCTTTCCAGGTCGCCTCCTGAGCTCCAGAACGTCCTTACCTGAAAATCAGTAATACTCGATGTGAGGACCCGCAAATCCGTACTCCTTGAATATACACTAATCTCCATAGATTAACTCAAGATGAACAGAAATACGAATTCTCATTGTTTAAGAAAAAGAAAAAAAGGTAGAAGAAGAGAGAAAGATAGGACATAACAGAAAAAAACAGCAGAACAATAACAGAATCTCACAATCGCAGCGCAACAACATATAATAAATAAATGAATAATCTTTAAACAAAGAACTATATCAGTTATTACATTACATTACATTTCATTACATCAGAGTGAACAACAACAAACAACAACAAACAGCGGAAAAGAAATACTATATACTAATAATACGCCATGCCATCCAGCTCGCCTCCAGCAACTTCAGAATATCCTGATAAACCTTAACTCTTGACTGCCCGTGTGGAAATTGGTGGGCATCCAGAGTTTAGGAAGGAAAACAATAAACTCCGAGTCAGTCATGTGACTGGTGTGAGAACTCAAAACAGTTTATTTATCTTTAAAAACAAAATAGAGGAATATTTTTAAAGTCAATCCGTAATGCTTTTAAAAATGAGACTACCATAAGACCTCTCGCACACACACACATGCAAACGCAGAATCGGAGGAGATTTCTCCTTATGATAGTCAAAGATGCTTGATACGCATTAAAAAGAACATTTGATATTATTACTAGTGCATAGTGTAGGAAAAATTCATTTCGAAAGTAAAGATATAAATCTTAGTCAACATACGACCATTATCGTATGCCTACTATAGCTACCATCCAAACAGTGGGGCGCCACCATAAGTGAATGATAGGTTCTACAACCAATACCGTACAAGTCTCGTATTGTTTCTTTGGATTTCCAACAAATGGTCAGGCCAAGGAACTTCCCATTGCCACATGAGAACGCCTCTGGAAGGACGTCCACGAGAACCAAACCGGATCTCTGCCAACACAAGGCCGGGTTACCCCTAACTGTGTAACTACTGACACGAGTATGCCATCCCTCGGTCCTTTGGGACCTTTATCCGAGCGCTCGTCACTAACAGCACACAATAATAAATAAAGTGTTTCAACATGAGTAAGTATCTGGGCTCCATACCATGATACCACCCTTTTCCAGAAGGAAATGCACATACCCTAAAGGGAGATACCCCTCATAACCTTGCCGCATCTTTCCCGTTTTGACCATTCTGGGGTGTGAGGCTCGACGAAGTCTCGTCCACAAAGCCACACTTTATACAAAAATTCTGCTTTGGGTCAACAAATGATCATAGAAATGATCACAAAGATAAACGATCAAACAAATGATTATATCACAAATGATCAAACAATGATCATTTCACAGCAACACTCAGCATGTCACATTACCAAATTGGAAATATATTGCTAAAAACCTTCAACTACATAACCTCTGAGCTCGTACGTCTCAGAGAAGGGTGTTAAGCTAAAAGAATAAATTCTCCGCCACCAATAGAAATATATTTGAAAGAAATCTGCTTTATATCTCAATTTGTAACATCAGACATACAATCCATACAAGTCTGTTCCGGGATCGAACAGAACCGAAGGCACTTACAAAGAAGTCCTTGCAATCCGGATATTCACTAATCACGACCGGACTTCCCATCACATATGGAGTCTCTATACCGGGGACTAGTCGATGCAAAGACATTCGACGAGTTGTCCTTTCGCTTTCAAAAATATCCCGTCTTCAACACCGGTCATCAATGCTATCCATTACGTCATATCACTATTCGGAATGGGTAATCCGAATAATGAGCGCAATAATTTAAAAATAAGTGTGGCATTCAATTTCAAGCAAATCACAACAAATACCCGTTCAAAGGTAAATATTAATAGTCGATTATTGAACTATCAATGGATATGCACAACATCACCAGATTCCAAATAATTTTCCAAATTATTTATTTCCCAAAAATATCTTTACAAGATTTATAATTTCAATACTTCAAAAATAAATCAATATTTATTTTCAAACCAATTTTCCCAATTTCATTTATAAATTCCATATTGAATTTACATTCCAAAATATTTATGAATAAAATGATTTCAATTATTCATTTTCAATTTATCTTCAAAAAGATAAATTCTCAAAACGTTACATTTCTCATTAGAAAAAACATTCCCATACTTATTTAATAAGTCATTCACAAATCTCTTTTATTTTCTATACTTGGAAAATATTCAATATACTTAAATCGAAATTAAGCATATATTTCATTCTTTAAGGAAATCATTCTCTTAACATATTTATTTGGGTCAAAACGAATGTTGCGTAAAACATCGTTACGACAACCCAAAATCACTAGTATAGAGATTCGAAATTAAAATAGATATATAAATCCTAATACTATACAAAACATTTCCTTTCGGAAATCATTTACTATAACAACAGTGTTATAGTCCACCATTTCCTTCTATTTCTCGAAAACGTCTATTTCAACAATGAATGTTGAAATCTATGGTTTCGAATCTTAACACATTTTAAAACATCGTTAGATCGTTTTAATTCTATTTAAAACATCACATCCAAAACATTTTCTTTAACATATTATTCACTATTCAAAAACGTGAATATACTACGTTAACCAATTTCATCATTTCTATACATTTTATTTTAAAGGATTATTCACTGTCTAAAACGTGAATATAACTCCTTAAATAAGTTATAACAATTTTACTTATCAAAATAAGCCATTTGCGGATTTATAAAACAACGTTTATAAATTCCATTTCTATTTATTTTATATCAACTCCTTTTATAAATCTCCTTTATTAACCTATTTCAATTTATAACTCAATTATAAACCAAAAGTCCATAATTTTAGTTAAATATTTACAATTTATTTGTTTGCAAAATCGTTCCTTTAACTTTCCAAATTATAAATCTTATAACTTATAAGATTCATTTATTTACCCAAATCTATTCCTTTTAATATCTTTATAAGATATATAAACCTACTGCTTATAAAATTCAATTTACAACTTCACCGTTTATAATTCTATAAATTTCATTCATTTACGAAATTCATTTACAATTCATTCTAACACTTATAAAAACTCGTTTTATAATTCAAATATTTTTTTAATTTATAAATATCAGTTTATAAATCTCTTATATAAATCAATTTATATTATTCTTTTAAAACGTCTTTAAAATCCTTTATAATTTCATCATTTTGTTTTATAACATAATTAAATTTTATAAATCCTATTTTTAAACTTTTCACAATAAATTCAAAAATCCCGATTTAAACTATTTTATAAAAATCATTAACCCCATATTTAATCAAAAATCAACTTTTAACTATATTTCTCAAAAATCATAATTTTTATAACATCAAAATTATACGTTTACTTTTTTTAAACGAATCAATTCCAAAATTATTTCATAAAACGTATACTTTCAAAAATCACTTTAAAAATCCTTTTAAAATTCCAATAGCTACATACCAAATAGTCAATCACGACAACAACGATCATCATATATCGATATGATAATCAACGAATATCAAAATATCCATAATCAAATAAATACTGTTGAGGAATCCAGTTAGATCCCTTCAACCTGTTTTCCTGCATCCAAAGATGTTAGCACAATACCAATTCCGTTCCAGTACGAAATTATCGCGGTATATGGGATTTAAAATATTATCCGCTTAATAGACGGCGCAATAGGGTCTCATCTGCTATATACTGCGGGAAATCAATTCCAAGTACATAAATAATACCAATTACACTGTTTATGAAATATTCGCGGTATATGTTTTTAACAAATAACATCCGCTTACTAACGGCGCATAATGTCTATTTTAACAATCAATAGATAAAAATCATCATTCAAACATGCATTCAAGAATTTTAAATCTAACTATTTAAAATTAAATCGAAACCGATTCGATTGAGTGAGAAGTTCTCACCTTGATTTCAATTTCGTTTTAGCGATTTATTTCGAATAAAATTAAACGGACGTTTAATTTTACCCAAAATTCTCACTAACTCCAAACGACTCCAATCTAATTCCATAGCGTAGTGCTCATTCATACGATTCCAACGCAACTAGTTTTGCGCGTTTTCGACCTCGTATGAAAAAAATATCAATTTTCAAAGTTACACGATTTTTGTAAACTAATTTACAACATATTTATTTTTTTTCTAAACCTACACTGATCTCGGTCGTCAGATCTCACCCAACCTCATCCAGGCCGCTCCCCTCCATCTCCTTCCCCACGCGCGCGTTCGACTGTACAGGCCGAACAACGCACTTGAACCCATTTTTGAAAAATTAGGGTTAAATTATACGACCTCCTCGCTCGATGATAATTCGATCAGGTTACTCCATTCTAACGGCCATGACCCCACACACCTTCGGCTACCACCATGTTGAACTCGATTGCACCATTATTGAGAAAAACATGACCGATCGGCCGGCCTTCTCGACAAAAATCCCATCACCCCATTGCTCCGATGACCATCATCACCGTATGGATCTGAAGCTCTCGGGATGCTCTTCATCTTTGCTTCAGAAAGTTTTTGATAATATTGCATGGATTGAGAGAGATTGAGGGGAGAAGGATATTGATTTTCGGCCATTAGAATATATGGAGGCGGCCGGCTCCTGATTGACCTAGGGTTTGATAGTTTTGCAAAAATGAAATCTATATGTCCTTATATAGAAAATTCGCGCGACACTATTCATCCCGGATTTTCCGAACTCCAAACGAAGCGTGCCGGTTGGCGTTCCAAAGGTTTACCCCGCGTTCCGAACACAATGGAACGTGTTTCGGGAGCTAATTCGGTCATCTGTGCGAGTTATGGCAATAAACGTTCAATTTAAAATTAAACCGATTAAACGATTTTCTAGGGGTTTTAGCTTGCACCGGACAACCGGTAAATCCGATTGACACGAAATTTGAAACCATACAATAATATCACATTACGGATCCGATGAAACTGGTTTCGTCGAAATCCGATACTGTTTGAAAAATGGCTATTTTAAGTAGCCAAATTAATATTAAAAACAATTTCGATGCGTTTCGAGCTGCCACGATCAAACGATAACTCCGATTGCTACGAAAATTGAAATCCGATAATAACAAACGATTATGGATCCAATGGAACTAGTTTCGTCCAATTCTGAGACTGTTCGAAAATTGACTAATTTCACTAGTCGATTAAATATTAAAATATTCAATTTTCACAAATTAACTTTTAATTCGATTTTAAAAGTTCTATAACATCATTCTAACTTCAATATAATATAATAAAATTTTACAAATCATTTTAAATCATATTTAACCCAATTTTCAATTATTTCTATATTTTCACATATCAAATTATCGATTTAATTATTCAATTAAATCCAATTATTCAAAATAAAATTTATTCGACTTATAAATTTCACTTATTAATATTTAAAATTAATTAAATATTAAAATTTTAATTGATAAAAATTCTGGGTCGTTACATACTTCCCCCCTTAAAAGAATTTCGTCCTCGAAATTATCAAGTAAGAAAAGTTACAAAATCTATTAACTTTCCCAAAATCCATAGTTAAACTTCCTACAATACTTCACTAAGTTTTCAAATCATACTTAGTTATCTTTTCAAAAACAACTACTATTGTTTAACTTTCAACTCCAAAATCAAAGTTAAAGTTTTCAAAAATTTTCTCAAAAATATTCTAACGCCTTAAATTTTCGAAAAAATTCGCCATAGTCTCCTTTGCGCGGCTCGATCCAAAAAAAATATGACAATATATATATCACAAATATACATCTCATCAAGTGATGAGGCATCCCGCAGGGAAAAAGTGTAAAAGTACGATATTTAATCCGAGATATGTACCTTATATTTTATTAGCGAGCATATACGGCTAATATAGCGCAAAAGCGAGCTCCAAATGCGAAGCAAACGCAATCCGCACCTACTAAACACTCAACAAACAGATGAGAACATGTATATAGACAATAGTATCGATATACAACATATAGCAACATAATAACTATATATGCCAACATAGCAAATGCAGTAAAAGTAATATATGCAACCATCAACCAACTATCATCCAACTAGCATTCAACTAACATCCATAACCAACAAATATTCATTCATATTCTCATTAATATTCAATGAATTGGGTTTTCAATTTATTCACATTTGATTTATTAACAGTGGATGTTTTTACTAACATTCATTTTCAATTAGTTTATATTCACTAATTCATATTCAAGTTGGTTTACTTCTAAATCAAATTCAAATCTACTTAAGATTCACTTAACTTCCAATTGAATTCCAATTACTTTCGCTTTCAATTTCATTAATACTTAGTGAATTATATACAATCAACTAACAACCATATAACAACCAAGGTATATAAATTACGACCAAATTCCTTTGCTTATATTCATTCAATTTGGTTTAACACCTTTACTTTCAATTGGTTCGATTAAATTGATTTTCATGCAATTATTTAACTTCCAATAACATTAGATTTTAATGAATTAATACTTACATCCATTATTTCATATCAACTTAATTTACATTCAATTGATTAACATTTAATCCATTCATTCAATTCAATTTCTAAAGTTGAATTTTATTACATAACTCAAGTTCATATCTATCACTTAACTTTATTAATTTACTTTGATACCAAAATCAACTTCATTCAACATAACTTAAGTTATATTCCATTTAAACATTATTTGGGTTAACTTAACTTAAATTCCCACTCATAAATCAATTCAGATTCCAATTCTAAAGTAAATTTCCATTTAACTTTAAATTCATTTTTATTTACAACTCATATTCATAAATATATTCATATAGTTTCACTTCTTATATATATAAGTTTATTTCTCAATTGTAAATCACTTTAATTATAATTCCATTCTTATAATTCTTTTGCTTATACAATTATTCTTTTATTTAGATTATTCAAACATCTTTTAATAACTTATATATGTATTCTTACATTTTCTTATCAACTTATATACACTTTGATAATTCTGAAAAATTATTCTTTTATATATAAAATATACTCAAGGTAAAATTATTTCATTTACCCAATTTAAAACAATATCATGTCGGTTTATCTTGTTTAAGAGTTTAGAAACCCCTATCTACGATAGTTAGCAAGACTACATCGACCGGAATCTATAAACAATCAACCGATAAGTCAACACAATACAAAACAATTTTTTTTATATTCACTAACAAATACGCTCTCATAGCTATTATTACACTCAAACTCATTCTAGAGTACTACTGACTCTATCTCTAATGAGTAATACCCAACAGAACCATGGTTGTCGCTTAACCATATGCTCCGATACCAAATGTGAGGACCTTCAAATCCGTACTCCTTGAATATACACTAATCTCCATAGATTAACTCAAGATGAACAGAAATACGAATTCTCATTGTTTAAGAAAAAGAAAAAAAGGTAGAAGAAGAGAGAAAGATAGACATAACAGAAAAAACAGCAGAACAATAACAGAATCTCACAATCGCAGCGGAACAACATATAATAAATAAATGAATAATCTTTAAACAAAGAGCTATATCAGTTATTACATTACATTACATTTCATTACATCAGAGTGAACAACAACAAACAACAACAAACAACGGAAAAGAAATACTATATACTAATAATACGCCATGCCATCCAGCTTGCCTCCAGCAACTCCAGAATATCCTGATAAACCTTAACTCTTGACTGCCCGTGTGGAAATTGGTGGGCACCCAGAGTTTAGGAAGGAAAACAATAAACTCCGAGTCAGTCATGTGACTGGTGTGAGAACTCAAAACAGTTTATTTATCTTTAAAAACAAAATAGAGGAATATTTTAAAAGTCAATTCGCAATGCTTTTAAAAATGAGACTACCATAAGGCCTCCCGCACACACACACATGCAAACGCAGAATCGGAGGAGATTTCTCCTTATGATAGTCAAAGATGCTTGATACGCATTAAAAAGAACATTTGATATTATTACTAGTGCATAGTGTAGGAAAAATTCATTTCGAAAATAAAGATATAAATCTTAGCCAACATACGACCATTATCGTATGCCTACTATAGCTACCATCCAAACAGTGGGGAGCCACCATAAGTGAATGATAGGTTCTACAACTAATACCGTACAAGTCTCGTATTGTTTCTTTGGATTTCCAGCAAATGGTCAGGCCAAGGAACTTCCCATTGCCACATGAGAACGCCTCTGGAAGGACGTCCCCGAGAACCAAACCGGATCACTACCAACACAAGGCTGGGTTACCCCTAACTAGGTAACTACTGACACGAGTATGCCATCCCTTGGTCCTTTGGGACCTTTATCCGAGCGCTCATCACCAACATCACACAATCATAAATAAAGTGTTTCAACACGAGTAAGTATCTGGGCTCCATACCATGATACCACCCTTTTCCAGAAGGAAATGCACATACCCCAAAAGGAGCTACCCCTCACAACCTTGCCGCATCTTTCCTGTTTTGACCATTCCGGGGTGTGAGGCTCGACGAAGTCTCGTCCACAAAGCCACGCTTTATACAAAAGCTGTGCTTTGGGTCAACAAATGATCATAGAAATGATCACAAAGATAAACGATCAAACAAATGATCATATCACAAATGATCAAACAATGATCATTTCACAGCAACACTCAGCAAGTCACATTACCAAATTGGGAATATATTGCTAAAAACCTTCAACTACATAACCTCTGAGCTCGTACGTCTCAAAGAAGGGTGTTAAGCTAAAAGAATAAATTCTCCGCCACCAACAGAAATATATTTGAAAGAAATCTGCTTTATATCTCAATTTGTAACGTCAGACATACAATCCATACAAGTCTGTTTCGGGATCGAACAGAACCGAAGGCACTTACAAAGAAGTCCTTGCAATCCGGATATTCACTAATCACGACCGGACTTCCCATCACATATGGAGTCTCTATACCGGGGACTAGTCGATGCAAAGACATTCGACGAGTTGTCCTTTCGCTTTCAAAAATATCCGGTCTTCAACACCGGTCATCAATGCTATCCATTACGTCATATCACAATTCGGAATGGGTAATCCGAATAATGAGCGCAATAATTTAAAAATAAGTGTGGCATTCAATTTCAAGCAAATCACAACAAATACCCATTCAAAGGTAAATATTGATAGTCGGTTATTGAACTATCAATGGATATGCACAACATCACCAGATTCCAAATAATTTTCCAAATTATTTATTTCCCAAAAATATCTTTACAAGATATATAATTTCAATACTTCAAAAATAAATCAATATTTATTTTCAAACCAATTTTCCCAATTTCATTTATAAATTCCATATTGAATTTACAAAATATTTATGAATAAAATGATTTCAATTATTCATTTTCAATTTATCTTCAAAAAGATAAATTCTCAAAACGTTTCATTTCTCATTAGAAAAACATTCCCATACTTATTTAATAAGTCATTCACAAATCTCTTTTATTTTCTACACTTGGAAAATATTCAATATACTTAAATCGAAATTAAGCATATATTTCATTTTTTAAGGAAATCATTCTCTTAACATATTTATTTGGGTCAAAACGAATGTTGCGTAAAACATTGTTACAACAACCCAAAATCACTAGTATAGGGATTCGAAATTAAAATAGATATATAAATCCCAATACTATACAAAACATTTCCTTTCGGAAATCATTTACTATAACAACAGTGTTATAGTCCACCATTTCCTTCTATTTCTCGAAAACGTCTATTTCAACAATGAATGTTGAAATCTATGGTTTCGAATCCTAACACATTTTAAAACATCGTTAGATCGTTTTAATTCTATTTAAAACATCACATCCAAAACATTTTCTTTAACATATTATTCACTATTCAAAAACGTGAATATACTACGTTAACCAATTTCATCATTTCTATACATTTTAGTTTAAAGGATTATTCACTGTCTAAAACGTGAATATAACTCCTTAAATAAGTTATAACAATTTTACTTATCAAAATAAGCCGTTTGCGTATTTATAAAAAAACGTTTATAAATTCCATTTCTATTTATTTTATATCAACTCCTTTTATAAATCTCCTTTATTAACCTATTTCAATTTATAACTCAATTATAAACCAAAGTCCATAATTTTAGTTAAATATTTACAATTTATTTGTTTGCAAAATCGTTCCTTTAACTTTCCAAATTATAAATCTTATAACTTATAAGATTCATTTATTTACCCAAATCTATTCCTTTTAATATCTTTACAAGATATATAAACCTACTGCTTATAAAATTCCATTTATAACTTCACCGTTTATAATTCTATAAATTTCATTCATTTACGAAATTCATTTACAATTCATTCTAACACTTATAAAAACTCGTTTTATAACTCAAATATTTTTTTAATTTATAAATATCAGTTTATAAATCTCTTGTATAAATCAATTTATATTATTCTTTTAAAACGTCTTTAAAGTCCTTTATAATTTCATCATTTTGTTTTATTAAATAATTAAATTTTATAAATCCTATTTTTAAACTTTTCACAATAAATTCAAAAATCCCGATTTAAACTATTTTATAAAAATCATTAACCCCATATTTCTCAAAAATCAACTTTTAACTATATTTCTCAAAAATCATAATTTTTATAACATCAAAATTATACGTTTATTTTTTTTAAACGAATCAATTCCAAAATTATTTCATAAAACGTATACTTTCAAAAATCACTTTAAAAATCCTTTTAAAATTCCAAAATTTGGCCCAATGATGCTACATACCAAATAGTCAATCACGACAACAACGATCATCATATATCGATATGATAATCAACGAATATCAAAATATCCATAATCAAATAAATACTGTTGAGGAATCCAGTTGGATCCCTCCAACCTGTTTTCCTGCATCCAAAGATGTTAGCACAATACCAATTCCGTTCCAGTATGAAATTATCGCGGTATATGGGATTTAAAATATTATCCGCTTAATAGACGGCGCAATAGGGTCTCATCCGCTATATACTGCGGGAAATCAATTCCAAGTACATAAATAATACCAATTTCACTGTTTATGAAATATTCGCGGTATATGTTTTTAATAAATAACATCCGCTTACTAACGGCGCATAATGTCTATTTTAACAATCAATAGATAACAATCATCATTCAAACATGCATTCAAGAATTTTAAATCTAACTATTTAAAATTAAAATCGAAACCGATTCGATTGAGTGAGAAGTTCTCACCTTGATTTCAATTTCGTTTTAGCGATTTATTTCGAATAAAATTAAACGGACGTTTAATTTTACCCAAAATTCTCACTAATTCCAAACAACTCCAATCCAATTCCATAGCGTAGTGCTCGTCCATACGATTCCAACGCAACTGGTTTCGCGCGTTTTCGACCTCGGATGAAAAAAATATCAATTTTCAAAGTTACACGATTTTTATAAACTAATTTACAACATATTTAATTTTTTTCTAAACCTACACTGATCTCGGCCGTTAGATCTCACCCAACCTCATCCAGGCCGCTCCCCTCCATCTCCTTCCCCACGCGGGCGTTCTACTCTACAGGCCGAACAACGCACTTGAACCCATTTTTGAAAAATTAGGGTTAAATTATACGACCTCCTCGCTCGATGATAATTCGATCAGGTTACTCCATTCTAACGGCCATGATCCCACACACCTTCGGCTACCACCATGTTGAACTCGGTTGCACCATTATTGAGAAAAACATGACCGATCGGCCGGCCTTCTCGACAAAAATCCCATCACCCCGTTGCTTCGATGACCATCATCACCGTATGGATCTGAAGCTCTTGGGATTCTCTTCATCTTTGCTTCAGAAAGTTTTTGATAATATTGCATGGATTGAGAGAGATTGAGGGGAGAAGGATATTGATTTTCGGCCATTAGAATATATGGAGGCGGCCGGCTCCTGATTGACCTAGGGTTTGATAGTTTTGCAAAAATGAAATATATATGTCCTTATATAGAAAATTCGCGCGACACTATTCATCCCGGATTTTCCGAACTCCAAACGAAGCGTGCCGGTTGGCGTTCCAAAGGTTTACCCCGCGTTCCGAACATAATGGAACATGTTTCGGGAGCTAATTCGGTCATCTGTGCGAGTTATGGCAATAAACGTTCAATTTAAAATTAAACCGATTAAACGATTTTCTAGGCGTTTTAGCTTGCACCGGACAACCAGTAAATCCGATTGACATGAAATTTGAAACCATACAATAATATCACATTACGGATCCGATGAAACTGGTTTCGTCGAAATCCGGCACTGTTTGAAAAATGGCTATTTTAACTCGCCAAATTAATATTAAAAACAATTTCGATGCGTTTCGAGCTGCCACGATCAAACGATAACTCCGATTGCTACGAAAATTGAAATCCGATAAAAACAAACTATTACGGATCCAATGGAACTAGTTTCGCCCAATTCTGGGACTGTTCGAAAATTGACTAATTTCACTAGTCGATTAAATATTAAAATATTCAATTTTCACAAATTAACTTTTAATTCGATTTTAAAAGTTCTATAACATCATTCTAACTTCAATATAATATAATAAAATTTTACAAATCATTTTAAATCATATTTAACCCAATTTTCAATTATTTCTATATTTTCACATATCAAATTATCGATTTAATTATTCAATTAAATCCAATTATTCAAAATAAAATTTATTCGACTTATAAATTTTACTTATTAATATTTAAAATTAATTAAATATTCAAATTTTAATTAATAAAAATTTCTGGGTCGTTACAACTTGGTCTGACCCGAGCATTACATCAAAGTAACACCCGGGTCAGGCTGGAAACCAGCGTGAGTAAACCCAACTAACAAGGAATACAAAAGCATACAATTTATATAAACCCGGGAAACTTACACCAATTACAACTTTACAATCTGTTATAAACATTACTTATTTCACACATCAATTTCTAAGTGCCAAACTTAGATTAAATGGTCCAATTTACTTAAATCATTCCATAGCAGCATATTGATTTCACATATCAATAAAGGATCGAAGTGGTTTCGGGTATTTTCTAATACCCGACTCTGGTCTCTTCGAATCCAATGACACCTTAACCCTAGTTATACAAGTGAATACAATTAAATTTTAAACATAGGATGCCAACTTTTACATAGTAACTTATTACCGATAGATTACCACATTATCACAGTTCAAACCAAACATACCATATCACAAATCATTTCATATCAGAGATATTCATCCAATTCAAGGCATTTTACATCATTCAATCTTCCATAAACAAGATTGTTTACTTCCCAATTAATTTAATTCATCTCGAATTAAATTAATATCTAACTTTAATCACAAGATTACCTTTACTTAACTTTAACTAATTACAACCAATAACTAATCATTCTTTAATTATCCATAATTACCAATTAATCAATCATTAATTACCATTTGATTAATCCTTAATTTCCCTTGATTAATCCCTAATTATAGACTAATCATCCTTTAAGTATTAATTAATACAACCTAGTTATCAATTAATAAAACATAATTCCACTCAGAAATTAACTATGCTTAATTACCTCATTTATTAAATCAACTCATTGATTAATTATATTAATTAACCCTTTAATTGCACTGAGTAACTAACACTTGATTACTTTCACTAACTAACTTTTCTTTAATTACTATTCATCAAGTAATTTTCCTTAATTAATTAAATCCAGTAATTATCCATTACTTCACTAGTAATTACATTCACTAATTTCATTAAGTAATTATACTTAACCCATCATCACATAATTCTCTTTAATAAATTTAAACTTAATTAATTAATTAAAATTAACCGCACTAACTTAGTTAATTACTCCGAGTAATTAATCCCTTAAATTACTTCATTAAGTAATTACCCCTTTCTTGATTCCTAAGTGATTATCTTTAATCTAATTCACTAATTAATTACTTAGTTAATTATTAACTATCATTTAAAATCAATTATCACTGAAATTTCCGGAACAAAACCTTACTCCTTAACTTGCTCTTTTTTTTTCTTGAAGCTTGAAACTGTTTGAATTCACCAACAAACCGAGCTATTAGCTGTTTTACTCAAACTTGAACCCAGGCCAATCCAAATCATTCTGCTTCGAGAAACATAACCGTATACTCGAGTTCGGCCCTGGGAAAAATCGATCTTCCCCAAACCTTTTTCTTCCTCCGTTCCTTCCTTCTTCCCCTTATTCATGCTTCTCCATAAAAACACGAGATCGACTCGAAGGATAACCCCCAACTTCCCGAAGCTCAAACACCCTACCTCAAAAACCTGGCACAACAGATGCATGTGCACATGCACAAATCATCGGCGTTGCTCCGATCTTCAGAACCAATCTCGGTAAGTCGACCATGGCCTCGCCTACACCTTCATCCAATCAGATCGTCCATAACCTCTGAGATCCAATATCGAACTAGTTAAACCCAAAACTGGAAACAACCCACAGCTACAAAACTTCCTGCAATCGGTGAACTCGACCACCGGAGGTTCGCCGAACCAACCACAGCCTCACCACGAGCCCTCGCTTCGTTTTCCCCATGACCGGTCACCTTTATCTCACCCTCGACTACGAACTCACCACATCGACATCATCTCTTAAATGGGTCGTTAAACCCTAAAATTCACTCGTCCAACCACCACTGTGAATGGAAAACTTAACGACCAATTTTGCCAACTCCGTCCACCCCCAGGGCAGCTACAGTCACAAATTTGGAACCCTAAACTTTGCCGATCATCAGAGATTACTCGAAATCCAATTTTAAACTAACATGCAATTTCCCTTGATTTAAAAGTTTAAAAATCATGATTTCTATGTCTAAATTCCTCATTCAACAATTTAGAATCAGATTATAAATTCAAAACATGAATTCCAAAAATTAGAATTTGGTGTTATTGTTGAATCAGACCTGTAGTTCTTCATTTTGTAATACATACTCCACAATCCTATTCGAAATTATTTTTAAAATTTAAACTACCATATTACAAGCATTTTCTGTTTACATGTCCAAGTTCGAATTTAACAGTGTGGATAGATATAAATCTTCTTGTTGTTGTTCAAGAGTTCAGGGTACACAGTAATATCCAGTAGACAACACTGAACTGCATACAGAAATAAATAATGGTAATTTAACTAAAATCAGATAAAAACTAATCCATGTAACAAAGCTTATGTCTTTGCTTAATAGATTTAAACACATGCATCTCAAATTCAACCAAAATTTGTTTACTCACCTGTAATAAGATGAATAACAGGACTTTAAAATAGAGGCATAAAAACTGGAAGCTACAGCTCTTTTGAAAATTGAAAACTTGATTACTTAAGATTTGAGAATCCTTAAAAAAACTGAATCTTGCAACTCTTTTTTTTTGGATTTGTTAGCTTGATCCTAGGTATGAAACTTGGAAACTGATGCTGTATTTTCCTTTGGCTCTCAGGTTTGCAAATTTGGCACCTTTTGATTCTCTGGTGAATTGAAATGTTTTACAGATCTGGTTGAAGATTTGTTTTAATTAGTTGAGAATGTTAATCAGATCTGAGTTTCCCTCTTCTTCTTTTTTTATTATATTTTTTTATTTGTAATTAAAATTTTAAAGAAAGTTTAAGTTTGCCACTTGTAACACTAAGTTAACAAATGTCAATGTATGTTGTCTTTAACTTCCATTTGGATTTTACATGCCTTATGTATTTACAAATGTTAAAATTTAATCTTAAATTTCTTATGTTTTATTCATATGTACATATATTAATGTGTATTATCAATTTAGTTTTACACTTATTAATTTGTATATGAATTTATGTTACATTTGAAATTTCATGTATAAATATGTTTTAATATTTTTTTAGATATATATATATATATATATATATATATATATTCTAAAATTCATGTATATTTTAAAAAGAAAGAATAAAATCTCGAACCATGCTTATTCCGTATAAAATTAAAAGAAAGCAAAGTAATCCCTTTTTAAGCTTATCATATATTTAAATAAATATTCATCTTATCTTCTAAAAATATAGAGTTTTACTTTATATAGCTTTTGCAAAATATCATGTTGAACTCAATTAATAACTACCTACCTACCATATATATATACATACTTATATACATGTATATGGACACACTTAAAGTTTTCAAAGATGATAGATTTTTCACCTATCCATTTATATTTTTAATGACTTATTATTGAATTCATCATTTTAATTCGATAGTTTTAGATTCACTTATATATATCCAGACATCCTAAATTATCAAATTTTATTTATTTAATTAAAAACTAGTAACTCAATAGTTAAAAAAAATCAGTTAATTATCCTGTTAGTTGTTATTCAAAACCGGGTTATCACAGGCTCACTTTACTTTTCGGGTCAGGCTGGTAACCAGGTAGGATAAAGTACTTGATTGCCCAATTCCAATCCTAAACATTACCTTTTTAGACACCGTACTAAGTGGGTAAGCCTAATTAGACTGCATAGGCTATTGGGATCTGATACCATTATTGGAACTAGACCAGCCCGTTGTAGAAGTTATGGGTGAATTTCAAAAAATTTACCATATTGGATCTTTATTGGGCCTGTGAAGTCTAACTGAATTAGAACATTTCTAAATTTCATTTAAATAAAATCATTTATTTTATTTAAATTCAAATATATTAAGTTATGAAACTAGTTTTATTTGATTTGGTTTATACATAAATGTATCATATACATATATGTGTGAGTGCATGTGTAACATAATAATCCGTGAAAGGTATAATATGTCCATATGTAATTGTTAGGATTTATATTGCGACAGACATATTAGCTCATTTTGTATGTCAAGTATGTTGTCCAAATATATGCACGTATATGTGTTACAACATATATATATATATATATATATATATATATATATATATATAAATACACACATATGTATGTATAAATATATTATATATAACATATGAATATAAAACATTTATATATAGATAAATATTTATATAGAAAGAGAGAGAACAATTATTGAAAATTATTTATAATTCAAAATTAACTTAGTTTTGCAAAATAATAATTTTAGTATTTTAATTTGTATATATTATGAATAAAATAATCTTTTCTAAATAATCAACATAAAATAATCTATTAATGAAAATTCAAATTTTATAGTTTTAAAAAATAAACGATCATAAAATAGAGCTTGTTAACGCTTAAAATTCAACGCTAACACCCGGTGTATGTAGAGTAAATGTGAAAGCACCACCCATCGATATGGGAATCAGAAACAAGTAGAAAAGTCACAGAGAAAGCAGTAAAAGACAACAGTTTTATAGTGGTTCGGCTTCAGGTTAAGCCTACGTCCACTTTAATCTTCTTTATTGCTGAATCAATTACAACTTTACAACAATCTTTGATTACAACACTGATGGGTCAAATAATTAGAACTCCAATGTAGAAGAAGTCTTTGAATCCATGTTGATTGCGTTAGATTTCCTCTTGAAGTTTGTTGAGACGTCTTTCGTGTTTGAAGTGTCGAGTGAGTCGAGAATTCAACAGAGTATCGGCGTTCCAGGAATGAGCCGAAAGATCCCCCTGAAGTTGGAGCTAGTGCTGTATTTATAGGAGAGTTCGGCATTAGGTCGTAGGTCGCAAGCGACCTTGGATAGGTCGTAGGTCGTCCGCGACCTAGTGGGAGCCGTTTACGGCCTTAATATGGTTCACTTGACATTCTGGATAAACTAACAAGTCATAGGTCGTGGCCGACCTAGGTAGGAAGCGGCATTGGAGGTTCCTTTGGTATGTTTAGGTTGTGAGCGACTTAGGAATAGGTCGTTACACCTTAGCTCGCTGCAGAACTTCTTCCCTGCTAGGTCGTCCAACCCTTAGGTCACTGAGCTTCTTGGCTTGTCGGATCGCTGTGTTGTAGGGGCCCTTAGGTCGTAAGCTCTTTAGGTCGCTTCATCCTTAGGTCGCTAATACCTCCAGAACCTTTAGCTCGTTAAGTTGTTAGGTCGCGAAGTACTTAAGTCGTTAGGTCGATGCCGCTTTAACTCTTTAGGTCGCAACCTGTTATAGATTGTTAAGTCGTGGGCCTTAGGTTGCTAGATCGTTGAGCTCGGTAGGTCGCTGACTTTCTCTAGATCGCAGGGTCGTAGATAGAAGAGGGTTAACACTTGCCCCTCGAAGTATACGCCTAAGAGTTAGGTCGTGTGCTTCGATATCTTTTAACCTGTGCTAGCTTAGATCGTTAAGTCGCGGTCGACTTATGAAAGAGTTAGGTCGCTCGTGCCGATTCGTATTCCTTTCTCTTCCCTATATAAGCCGTTAGGTCGTTTCTTCTTCCTTTACCTTATTGTATTCTGCTGCCGCCATTACTATCTTTGAGCTCGAGAACTTTTGAAGCGAATCTACCTGTTGCTTTGATCATCATCTCCTCAATCTCACTACGTAAGTGAATTCGACCATTATTCAACCACGACCATCATCGAATTGTGAATCCCCCAATTTTCGCCCCTATCTCGATTTTGCATGCTGCATTTCGTTGTGGATCATGTTACGATTAGCTTTTGATCGTTTTTGGACACGTTGTCACTGTGATTCACGAGAGTACGACAATGCATCGGGTTTGTGATGGATCTGAGGCGATTTGCGTTGGTTCTGGACGATCTGATGGCGTGGAGATATGATGGATTTTATTGTAGAGAGGCTAGCAAGTTATTGGGTTAACGGGTTAGGTGATTTGCTGAGAGAAGAAGAGTTAGCGAGTTAAGGGGAGTTAGGTCGTGCTCGACTTAGGAGCCTTGAACGACTTAGGGCTTTAGCGGTTTGAGACGTGAATCATGAGACTTAACTCGGCAAACGGCTTAAAGAATCGGCGCGACCTAAGGATCCTTATGACCCAAAAAGGGGCTGAGCGACTTAACTCATAGCGACTTAAACTTTAGATCGCGTGACCGACCTAGTCTTTAGGTCGTGTGAACGACTTAGTGCCTGGGTCGTGCGAACGACTTAGGACAAACAATTTTTCACTGCCGAGTTGCTTCTTGCGACCTAGACCAATTTCAACCCAACCTGTTGGGTCGCGAACGACCTAGGACTTAGAGAACTTCTTGACTCAGATTATGACTTAAGGACTTGAACAAAACTTGAAAGCTTCAAAATTTTGATAGAACTTGATTGTGTTTCTATCTTGAACTGCTAGAATGAACTGCTTGAACTTTGCTGCACTTCTTTACAGATTATATTCACTTGTAAGCTAAAAACCTGCTGAACACAACATTTGCAAAAAACTAGGGCGAATATACTGCCATTGATTGCCCATATCGAATGACAGATTAGTCGATAAAAGATAATCAACTTAGAGAAATTTTATGAAGTGCTATGAATCAACAAATTCAAGTGAAGTATTAAAGCAAAACAATATTAATCAATTAAAACTGATTTGTTTGCATCGACATTGCACTTGCGTTTGGACTTAAAACAACAAAACCTGAAACTTTGTAATTGACAAATGCCTGTTAGTTTAATTTTAGTTATATTTTCTTGTCATTTTATTAGTTCTGCACAACACTTCACACATTTAGAAAACGTGCACCTTCATATTTGAATATCCAGTTCCTTGTGTAGAATGTCTTCTTAAGAAGAGATAATTGAGCAATCTGAAGGACTCTTCCCGATAGCCGACCCATTGGATAATCCTCCGGAAAGAACTCCAACTACCCTGAGTCAGTGGGCATTCAACCAATTACGATTCAATTTGGGATTGCCGAAGCGGATGCTATACTTCCTGGGCCAAATGATACTGCTGACAGGCCACCTCTCGGTTTTGTCGCAGTCAACCGTCAGATGTGCCTTTGTGGTGCCATTCCTCCTTTCAATGAACTTCTTCATCAACTCCGTTTTCGACTAACCATCTCTCCCTTTCAACTGCATCCCAATGGCTACGCCATCCTGATGGGATTGTGTGTTTTATTCAGAAGGACACTTAACCGTCTTTCGAGTTTCGAAGAAATCTGCTACTTATGCACATTCGGAAAGAATAAAGACCACCCCTCCATCATACTCGTGAGAAGTGCCAGAAATCGTAAACTTATCACCGATCTTTTCGAAAGTGCTCACGGTTTTCTGAATCAATTCTTTTTCGTTCGTTGCTCCCCAGGGTTTTATGCCATCTAGAGAATAGGAAGTAAGATTGCTCATCCCCGTTCTTTCCGTTTCTGAGTTTTTCGAGATCCGAATTGCTAAGTGCTAATTTCATTCTTTTCTTTTACAACACTTCCTCCTCCCTCTAGAAATCCCAGTCACAAAACGACTTTTGAAAGATTAAGCGTCGTGCCGGTTGAGGAAAGAAGTATTAAGTTTCTACTGAAAGATGAACTTCTTCACCAATACGGGCTTTCTGCACCCCTCCCGTTATACTCAACCTCATGAAGTCCCCGACTCTCCAGTAAAGACATTGAATGCCCCAGTTTCCGTCGGAGAACTTACGTCGAAAGAACATACTGTTGAGGCTTCATTGGTAAAGCGTTCTACTTCAATTGATGTTGCGGGGTCATCCGGCAAACTTGCACTTGCCCCGGTCATCGAAGAATAGGAACCTCCCCAACAATCCGGGAAATATGGTGGCGAAGGAACTGAGAGAACAAGTCCCGCCAGGCACAGCGGCGATGATACTTTTGAGGGGTTGAGCGACCTGATGATTACTTCACAGGAGCTCTTTAAAGATGATCCTATCACTTCTAAAGTTACTTCTCCAGCAGTTAAAGCAACATCCATTCTGCAACAAGCTCCATCAGCCCAAGAGTTGACACTGGCTGTAAAATCCGTCATCACCTCCCAACCTAGGAGTGGTTCGTAGTTCGACGAGCGTAGTTTGCACGTTACACACACTTAGGACTTTTTAGCACTTATATGCATTCAACTTCCTAGGTTTGAAGATTTCTAAGTTTATTTTTCTTCATTTTTAGGTTCTCCAATGGGAAGAAGTGGCTCTTACTACGACGACTTCCAGCGTTATGGGAAGCGCGATTCTTATGACCCTAGGAGGTATCTTCATGCCTCTTGGGAAACTGACGAAGAAAGAGCTGCGAGGAAGGCTCGTGAGAAGCGCGCTTATGAAGAGCACTACGGGAGACGGGACGAACGACATGATTCTTCCCAAAGAGAGGATGATTCCCACAAGCGAAAGTCCCGTGATGACAAGGGAAAAAGCCATGTTACCGAGGACCCGAGTAAACGGGCCAAACTTGGTGAAAAACTGACATCCGAACTCTCTGAAAAGCCTGCTGCTCTCGTCTCTTTGGAAATTCCTTCCGGCTCTCCTCCCCTTCCAAGAACCGATATTCAAACAATCATAAGT
Organism: Allium cepa; assembly: GCA_030765085.1. Classification (NCBI taxonomy): domain Eukaryota; kingdom Viridiplantae; phylum Streptophyta; class Magnoliopsida; order Asparagales; family Amaryllidaceae; genus Allium; species Allium cepa. Next base: position 373,548,606 of record CM060942.1, on the reverse strand, counting down.
AGGCCCCCCTATCAAGTTGGGCAGGGTCCGGCTACTCTTCAGAGCCGATTTACGCACTGGTGCTTAAAGGGAGCACGCTTCGATCTTGACTTGGTCTGGATTGATAAGCAAGCCATGTTGCGAAATCTTGATGCCGTCAAACTCGACATCGAGAGAATGTCTGGCTGGCAGAAACTCGTTGACGAGCTTCAAAGAGTGAATCGCGCAAACCTTGAAGCCATGCTGACTATGGAAAATGACAAATCTGAGTGGCAGAAAACACTCGATCAGCATGATGTCGAAATGAAGAATATTGCTGCTTATAATGAGAAGCTTGAAGCGGAAGTTGAAAAACTTAAGGAAGAGCTCGCCACTTCTTCCACTTCCTATTCTCAGAGAGAAGAAGTGCTTCAAAAACAAGCGAGAGATGCTCATGCGGCACAGAGAGATGCTGAAGCTAAATTTGAAGCACAGCAATAGATTGTAGATAGCTACCGAGCCGACGTTGCTCATCTACGAGAAAAGACCAACTCCCAGAACCTGGAAATTGAATTGCTAAAAGCTCGACTTTCTAAAGCTGAAAAGGAGCATGATGAAGCTATTGCCGGCAAAGCTGCAGCCGAAGAATCTCATATGGCAACTAAAGCCGATGTTAGCTCCACTCTATTCGAGTTTTACATCCATAGTGTTCTGGGGCGAGGTAGCCTTAAATTTTTGGGTCCTAAGTATGAAATTACTTTGGCCAAAGTGTGGGAGGCCATACTTGATATGCTTGGAGGAGCCGGATATGCCGAAGTAGATTTAATGGCGCACTATCTAGATGATGATGCATGTGCCGCTCTTGCCAGAGGAAAGGAGTAGCTCGCCAAAGAGAGAGCCAAAATGACCGAAGGAGAACATTTAGGAAAGACAATCTCAACAGACCCAGTTCTACCTTCAGTTTCGGCCGATATCGATATTGCTGGCTCCAGTTCCCATTCTCCTCCTCCTGCTAAAGCTGTTATTGAAAGTGCCACCGCCCACACCGGAGATGAGACTCAAGAAAGCGCTGAAGCGCAGGACTTCGAAGTTGACATAGTAAAATCTACTTCTCTAGGTAATCTCAACGTTGATCTCGCTCAAGTGGACTGCTTGTTCGCGTCGACCGAGTTCGATGAGCTTCTTGCTTATTTCTTAAGTGTCGATGAGCCATTATACCCTCTTTTTATGAGGAATACCGACTTTAACTTTTCTTCTCCTGTAGAGAAAGCACCAAGTATTATTCAGCCTTCCCCTCTTCCAGCTGTTTCCTCTCCGCCTCTTCAGATTACTTCTCCTTCCGTTTCTCAACCGGGGTCACAAGAGGAGCAGATAGAAGCTCTTTAAGGCTTGGATGACCCGGTCGCTTCTCAAGAACAGAAAGCCGAGGAACCTGAAGAAGGTGAAAGAACCCCGGAGCAGATTATTTCTGATGACATAACATTGTCTGCACTTTTTATTCCGGGCAGTGAGTCTTGTTCTAAGAAGAGGGGAAAACGCGGAGTCTCAAAGCAAAAGAAGGAAGCTTCTGCCGGCGAAGAAAAAGCAGAAGAGAGTCCAATTGCACCCCTTCCTCTTTCTTCCCCTACTCTCACAAGCCGGCCCAAAAAGTTGATCATCCGACCAGGTGAAGGCTCGAAAGGTGGCAGGAAGAAGAAGTGATGGGTTTGGGACTTATACTTTTCGCCTCGATTTTTTACTTGTATATATAAAGACTTGTGTTGACCAGAGATTGTGCGGGTACCGATCCTCGCCTTCTTTTGTTTTGAAACGTGCACATGTATAAAAAATTTATAGCATGAAATAAAATGATTCTTTTACTTGTACAAACCTCTGTCTGTATTTGAGAATGCATTTATTCTTCTTTTTCATACAAGTTTCTTTATTTTTTCCGTGTGATGTTGCAGTAAACCTATGGTATGTTACTTGAGCATTGTTTTTATTTTTGCAACTATATTATATTGCCCCCATACCATGGTTTATTGCAATCTCTTTCACATTGGAAAATTTTTGGAGAACAACTCTTCTGTTTCGAGAAGACTTGTACTCTTTCTTTAGAGAACAACTTTTCCAATTGAAGGAGATTTGCACCTGTACTTTATAGGATAATATTTCCGTTTTAAGGGAATATTTTTCTGATTTAGTAGAATGCGCCTCGTGTTGGAGAAGTCTTCTCTTTTTTTGTTGCGAAGTTTTTACACTTCACTTTTGGAGAAAGTCACTTTTAATTTGGCAAGTGAATTTTCCTTTGTGGTAAAGTGGGCCTCCAAAAAGGGCTACGACCTGTTTGTGCCTCCGAAGAGGGATTTTGTTAGATTGTGCCTCTGGGGAAAGGGCTTTTTTGTTTGATTGTGCCTCTGCGAAGAGGGCTTTTTTGTGTGTGTGCCTCTGGGGAGAGGGCTTTTTTTTGCCTTTGGGGAGAGGCTTTTATTTTTTCCCTATCCGCTGCGAAGCGGGCCTCCGAAGAGGGCTTTTCACATTTTGACTCGTGTGAAGTTTTATTTCAGATCGCGTGAAATGTGTACCACCGAAGAGGTCTTTTAGCATTTCAACTATGGTGAAATGGGCCTCCGAAGAGGGCTTTTCACATTCCAGCACTTATGAAGTTTTATTTCAGATCTCGGTGGAATGCGTGCCTCCGAAGAGGTCTTTTCACCTTTCAACTCGTGTGAAGTTTTATTTCAGATCACGGTGAAATGTGTGCCTCCGAGTAGGGCTTTTGCTTGGAAGTTTCCTTCTCTCGGTTGGATGGATTCACGGGGCGGACACAAGTTACCTGGATTGTTTGTTTGCACAAACGTTCTCAGCTATTTAACGAGTGTCCTGTGCCACCGGTCAGTCCACAACTTTTGGTTGAGAAAGAGAACTTTCATTTTCTGGCAAGTCCCATTAGAGGTCTTCATCCTCTGAAGAGTTGTGCCTCCGAAGAGGGCTTGTGCCTCCGAGGAGGTCTTTTGCTATTTGCTGCCTGCTCGCCCATGTCTTTTCGCCATTTGCTCATATCAGTGGTTCCCTGTTATCATTTCCAAGCACACATTCTTTTCTTTTGCAAGTAGCTTATTCTATCCAAAGAAGTGTACTTCATTGCTAAATGAGTTCGCAGGGGCAGACACAGGCCAATTAATCGAATGTTTGTTTGCACAAACGATCACAATTAGTTAGGAAGGGTCTAGCGAAACCACCAACTATTTTCTTGAAGCACTTCTTATATAGGATTTGAGTCTGGAATTTTTGTGGCTAGACATTCATTTGTTGAGTGATGTCAAGGATCGCTTGGTCTTATGATGGGTAAGCTTTGTTTTAATGGCCTGCAATATAAAATCGACATTTTAGCAATACAATTGAAGTACTTTATATATCAAAATAAAACAAGCAGTTTATAATAGTAGGGAACACAAGATTTATAGTGGTTCGGTCAAGAACTAGGCCTACATCCACTTTATAGTTCTTATTATTCACTTGCACTGGCTTTACAATGGCTTTCAATACAAGAATCATACATTCATAATTCGTTTTACAAATTTAAGCAAAGCTTTTAAGTAAAATATGGACGCAAGTGATTGCTGTTCCAAGCTCTTGGAATTGGATCTCCTTCGACAGTTGTCAGTTTGAAAGTGCCATCAAGAAGTTTTTTGCCTATAACATATGGCCCTTCCCAGTTTGGCGCAAACACTCTTGTTGCTGTCATGACCCTTTTCAAGACTAGATCTCCGATCTCAAAGCTGCATTGGCGAACTTAGGAATTGAAATGCCTGGCAATTCTTTGCTGATGGGCTGCAATTCTGAGTTGAGCCTCTTCCCTTTTTTCATCAAGTAAGTCAAGTGCTTCAAGTTGCAACTCTTCGTTTTCAGCTTGGTTGAAATGAATTCTTCTATGTGAAGGGACTTCTATTTCCACCGAATCATTGCTTCTGATCCATATGCTAATGAAAATGGAGTGTGCCCGGTCGTAGTTTTGTGGGTAGTTCTATATGCCCATAGTGCTAGTGGAAGCTTATCGACCCAACCACCTTTCGCTTTTTCCAGCTGTTTTTTGATGGTTGATTTGATAATTTTGTTTACTGCTTCCACTTGCCCGTTTGCCTGCGGATGAGCCACTGCTGAGAAGCTTTTCTGAATCTTGAATCGCTTGCAAAAATCTTGGAACTCTTCACTTTCGAATTGGGTTCCATTGTCTGTGATTATCTTTTGAGGCACACCATACCTGCAAATGATATTCTTAGTTACAAAGTTTATCATCTTTTTAGAGGTAATAATAGCTAATGGTTCAGATTCAGCCCATTTAGTAAAATAATCAACAGCAACAATTGCATATCTGATTCCGGATTTGGCGGTTGGCAAAGGCCCGATGAGATCTATTCCCCTAATAGCAAATGGCCACGGACTGACCATCTGTGTTATCTCGGTGGAAGGTGCTCTTGGGATTTTTGCAAATCTCTGGTATCGGTCACATTTTCGGGCATAACTTGCAGCATCACGATTAATATCTGGCCAAAAATAACCATAACCGAGAATTTTCTTTGCTAGAGTTTGACCACCTGAATGGTCTCCACACTCTCCTCCGTGTACTTCAGCTAGAATTGTCTTAGCTTCTTCCTTGGTCACACATCGGAGTAATGGCATTGAGAATCCCCGCATATACAATCAGCCATCTTGAATTATGTATCTGGAGGCTTTTCTTGGCAGCTTCTGTCGTTCTTTTGAACTTTCTGGTAGAGAACCATTGAGAAAATATTCCATTATCGGAGTCATTCATGATTCTTGCTCTTGAGATATAGTCATGATCCAGTCAATATCCATCTCATCAGTGCTTGGAGATGACAGGACTTCCACAGGAACTAATCCCAATAATTGAGCTTCACCAGTGCTTGCGTACTTTGCAAGAGAATCTGCCTTCATGTTCTCATCCCGGGGTATATGACTTATCGTATAATGGTCAAAATCATCGAGAAGTTCCCAGGCCCTTGACAAGTAGGCAGGAAGATTTCTTCCTTTAGTTTGAAACTCTTTTTTAACTTGACATACAATAAGCTGTGAATCACTGAAGATCTGCAACACTTTGACATTCAATTCTTTAGCAATTCTCAAGCTGGCGATAAGAGCTTCATATTCTGCTTCATTGTTTGTCGAAGAGAATTCCAATCTCAACGCATAGCACAATGACCGCCCTTCAGGGGTTTCAAGCACAACCCCAGCTCCGGAACAGTAATCGTTTCTTGCGCCATCAACATATAATTTCCATCGAATTGTGGGATTATCAGTCGCTTCTTCCTCACTATCACCTTTATCTGTACATTCTGCGATGAAATCTGCCAAAGCTTGTCCATTGATTGCTCTCCGGGGATGATAAGTGATGTCGTATTGGCTGAGTTCAATATTCCACTTTAGAAGATGACCCGAAGTCTCAGGACGAAACAGGACTTGCTTTAGAGGTTGATCAGTGAGGACTCTAATAGGATGAGCTTGGAAATATGGCCTCAACTTTCTTGATGCAATCAGTAGACAATAGGCGAGCTTCTCCAATTTTGAATAATTCATCTCTGCCCCGGTGAACCTCTTGCTGATATAATAGACCGGGCGCTGAATTTTTGCATCTTCCCATACCAACGCTGCACTAAGAGCATGAGATGAGATTGCCAAACATACGAAAAGATCCTCACCACCGTCGGGCTTAGAGAGTATTGGAGGCGTTTCCATATGACGAGAATCAATTCATCGAAAGCTTTCTGGCACTCAGGAGTCCAGTCAAAATTCTTCCTTCCTTTCTTCAGTGCATCAATGAATGGAATGCATTTATCAGTAGCTTTGGAAATGAATCGACTCAAGGCATCGCCTTTTCCATTAAGACTTTGCAATTCCTTCTTCGATCTAGGGGCTTTGACTTCTTTTAAGGCAGCAATTTGAATAGGATTAGCTTCAATGCCCCTAGCACTCACAATAAAACCCAAGAACTTTCCGGACTCTACCCCTAATGAACATTTCAAAGGATTAAGCTTCATTCCGTACTTCCGGAGGATTGCAAACATTTCCGCCAAGTGGTCCATATGGTATACCGCTTTCTTTGACTTCACCAGCATATCGTCAACATAGACTTCCATAGTTTTGTCAATCTGCGGTTTGAACATAGCATTGACGAGTCTTTGGTAAGTTGCCCCTGCATTCTTAAGTCCGAAGGGCATGACTCTATAGCAGTAGAGACCAACATCGGTGATGAAGCTTGTGTCTTCCTGATCCGGCTCATGCATCATAATCTGGTTGTATCCGGAGTAAGCATCCATGAAAGATAACAATTCATGCCCCACTGTTCCATCCACCAACTGATCTAACCTGGGTAACAGGAAGCAGTCTTTGGGGCAGGCTTTATTTAAATCTGAGAAATCAATGCAAACTCTCCATTTCCCATTAGCTTTCTTAACTAGTACTGGATTTGAAACCCAATTCGGATAAGTAGACTCCCTGATGAAACCATTCTCCATAAGCCAGTCTACCTCTTCTTTCAACGCTGCTGACCTTTCAGGTCCCTGGGTTCTTCTTTTCCGTTTTACCGGTGTAAACTTCGGATCAATATTCAGAGTATGTACTGCAATTTCTGGGGATATTCCGCATATATCAGCATGAGTCCAAGCGAATACGTCCAGATTTGCCTTCAAGAATGATATTAAGGAATTTTGAACCGTCACATTAAGTTGCGAACCCACATTCACCACTTTGTTCGGATCTTTTGGGTCAACAGGTACTGGCACCGTTACTTCCACGGGCACCACTCTATTCTCCCTTGCACTAGATTTTCTGGGATCCATTTCTCTTCGTGCCCCGCTATGCTCGCCGGTGCAGGGGCCACCCTATAATTGCTACAAGGTTGGTTCTTTGATGCGGACTGGGGCTGTCGCATCTTTTCCCATCTCTCTCTTCCTCGCTTCACGCAACTCTATTAGATAACATTCTCTCCCAGCATTCTGATCCCCTTTAATAACTCCAACTCCATTATCCGTGGGAAATTTCATAGTGAGGCACCACGGGGCGAGAATTGCATTAAAAGCCACAAGAGTTGGTTGGCCTAGGAAGGCGTTGTAGGCGTAAAATTCATCAACAATTACATAAGTCTGTTTCTAAACCACCTTCTTCTGCCCCTCTCCAAGCTCCACGAACAAGTCGATAGTTCCAATGGGCTGCTTCGGTTCCCCAGTAAACCCAACGATCTTCTAAGATTAGGCTTGAACGTCAGCCATCAGAATTTTCATTTGATCAAACGTCTTTTTGAAGAGAACGTTGCAAGAAGCGCCGCAATCTACAAGCACTCTTCTCACAATAGCCGGCCCAATGCCTGCAGAGACGACCAAGGGATCCATGGTTGGAGCTTCAATGCCCATAGAGTCCCTGGCCCTGAACACAATATCATCATTAAAAGTTTTCTGCTGCTTCAAAGGTGCAGCATCTTCTAGCACAAAAACACTCTCTTCTGTTGGTGTATACTTCAAGGCACGGGCATATCTTTCCATCTCGCCCCAGCTTCTTCCTGCTGGGTGAGGACCTCCTGTAATCACATTGATAATAGGCCTTTCCGATTCATGCACGGTATTCCTCTCACCCGAGCCAGATGGATGAGCAGGAAGTTGCTGGCCCTTAGTAGATGAAGTTGGGTCATTTCTACTTCTCTTAACATATTGCTGCAACTTGTTCTCTCTCAGTAGTTCTTCAATTAAAATTTTCAGATGGCGACATTCGTTGGTATCATGACCGGGTTGATTATGAAACCGGCAAAATCTCCCACTCTGAGCAGCTTTTTTGCTAACTCTCATCTCAAGTAGTTTAGGATATTCTACTGCATCTTTGGTGGCAAAAAAGATATTCTCCGGAGTGTCAGTCAAAGGAGTGAAATCTGAAGGTTTTAAGAAGCTAGGTTTCTTCATATCTTTCTGTTTCTTCCCACCATTGTTCTCCCTTTTCTGACTTCCAGATTCCCTTTTGGTAGGAGCAGCAGTATTATTCTTAACCTCTGTCAATGCTACTTTAACTGGTGCTCGAAAGCTTTCCAAGCGCATGAATTCATCAGCCTTCTTATAGAATTTCTCAAGTGAATTCGGTTCTTTCATCTTCAGCCACTTTCCAAATTCGCTTGATTTGTCGATTGCCCTCATCAGGTATGTCAAGACCATCCGTGGCTCTGCATTGTCCACTTCAGCCAAAGCTATGTTGAAGCGGTTCAAGAAAGACCTGATAGATTCCCCAGGATTTTGTTCCAGGCTTGACAGTGACATAATATCCATTGCCTTTGAAGCATACAACCTGAATTACTCTTTAAACTTCCGAGTCAAATCGACGAACTGGTCTATGGTTCAGATCGGAAGCTTTGTGAACCAGAGCAGAGCCATTCCTTCCAAATATACCAGAAAGTACCGGCATTTGATCTCATCAGACGCTCTAGCACCAGTCATGTGCCAATCATACTTATACAGGAATTAATTAGGGTCGCTTGTTCCCTTATAAGCCGGGATGGTAGGAGGAACAAACTTCCTTGGGAATTCCGCCTTTAGAATCCTTTCAGTGAACGGAGTTTTGCTCGGAGCGAATCCCCATTCCTTCTCATCTTCATCCCTCTGCATACTTTCTTTCATGATTTGTCGCACCATGCCCGAAAGATATTCCTCATCATTTAAAGGATATGCAGGACATACTTCAGCCATTTTCTCGGAAGTTTGTCTGGACAAACGTTCGCGGAGAGTTGGCTGTGGTCTCGATCCTCCAAGCTGAGGAGGTGTTTCTTTGGCAGGGCTAGCTACTCTTTGAGGAATATTCCTTTCTTCAGGATTATGAACATCATCTGCAAGGTTTTCTTCATTACTCACCGGTTGACGGTTAGCTCCGAGCAATGCATTTAACCTTTCAAGCATCAAAGCATTCTGGGCTTCCATCTTTTGGTATAACCCAGATACTGCAGCATCTAACTCCGCTCGTGTAATTCCGGCATTTGGTGCTGCTTGACTTGACGAAGGAGAAGTGGCAATATTCTCATGGACATTACTAGGTCTTGTAGATCCGCGCTTTCTTCCAAGAGCCATTATCTCTGATAGACTTCTGGTTTTGAGAGAGATTCTTTCAACAAATTTCTGAGAAGCAATGACGAAAATAGCTTGAGTTCAATTCTCAGTTAAAGCACCAAAAATGTTAACGCTTAAAATTTAACGCTAACACCCCGATGTATGTTTCCCTGCTAGGTCGTCTAACCCTTAGGTCGTTGAGCTTCTTGGCTTGTTGGGTACCCTTAGGTCGTTGAGCTTCTTGGCTTGTTGGGTCGCTGTGTTGTAGGAGCCCTTAGGTCGTAAGCTCTTTAGGTCGCTTCATCCTTAGGTCGCTAATACCTCCAGAACCTTTAGCTCGTTAAGTTTTAGGTCGCGGAGTACTTAAGTCGTTAGGTCGCTGCCGCTTTAACTCTTTAGGTCGCAGCCTGTTATAGATTGTTAAGTCGCGGGCCTTAGGTTGCTAGATCGTTGAGCTCGGTAGGTCGCTGACTTTCTCTAGATCGTAGGGTCGTAGATAGAAGAGGGTTAACAGAGCTAAAAAAATATGGAGATTTTTCAAAAATGAAATATTATTTTTTAAAACGAATACATTGATTTTGGCATTAGTTATTCAAATAAAATAATATATTATTAAAATTCAAATTTTAAAACTTTTGAAATTATGGGATCATGAATGAAAGGTTGTGAAAAATTATCAAGAAATTTTCAATTAAATTATTGTTTTTAACAAGTTGTTAACGCTCGAATTTAAACGCTAACACCCTGGTGTATAGGATGTGATTGTGAAAGCACCACCCGTTCGTACGGGAAACAGAAATAAGCAGAAAGTATGCAGAAAAACAGTAAGAGACACAGTATTTATAGTGGTTCGGCTTATAATCCAGCCTACGTCCACTTTAATCTTTTTATCACTAGTTTGATTACAATCCTTTACAAGATCTTTCAATTACAACACACTTCAAGTTATAGGATATGTAAAACAAGTAGCTCAAGCTTTGATGTTGACAATCATCTTCAAATCCATGGCGAATGTGGATGATTTCTTCATGGAGTTCCTTTAGAAGTTTGTTGGATCTAAAAAAAGCTTTGAAGTAATCTGGAATTCGGCAGAGTAATGGCGCTTGAAGAGAATGAGCCAAAAAGTCCCCCGCATGTTGGAGATGGTTGCATATTTATAGAGAGTTCTGGGCGAAAAAAGTGCTAAGTCCTAACTCGTGGCCGACTTAAGATAAGTCGTGTTCGACTTAAGGTAAGTCGTCCCCGAGTCACTGAGCTGAGTCTATGGCAGTTCGCCTTTTTTGAACCCATCCCTAAGTTCTAAGTCGTGTATGAGTTATCTGGCTGCAATTGCTAATTTCCTTTCTTTAGTCGTATACGACTCTTTCTATGCCGTAAGTCGTAGTCGACTTAAATAATTGCAACTGGTTTAAAGCAAGTCTTAACTCGTAGACGAGTTAAGAGATGTGTCTTTAGGTCGTATCCTCTTTAAGTCGTAAGGGTCTTAAGTCGTACAAACTGCAGTTATCATTAAGTCGTAGGCCATCCATTCCGTTAAGTCGTGAGCCGCTTATCTCGTAAGCCTATTATCTCGGGTTCCTGTTTATCTCGTAGAGGCTTAACTCGTGGATGATCTTAACTCGTACACTTGCTAATTTGCAGATCTGCTAATCTCGTAAAGGCTTACCTCGCAAGTAGCTTAACTCGGGTACTCCTTAACTCGTAGGCCGCTTATCTCGTAAGCTTGCCAACTCGTAGAGGTCTTTAAGTCATAGGAAGTTACTGACTCATGTATCCTTTAACTCGTACATGCCTTGAGTCGTACATGTCTTAACTCGTGGACCTGTTAACTCGTGAACGAGTTAGGGTTAACATTTGCCCCTCGAAGCACACGCTTAAATCGTAAGTCGTGTGCTTCGACTTATCATAACTCGGTCATGTCGTTTCAAATCCCAACCTTTCTAGATATAAAAGCCTGAGTCGTCCTTCTTCTCATCACTTAACCTTTTAAACCGCTTTCTGCCATTAACGCATCTTCAAGCTCTCCGAGGCGATTTCGACCCGATTCATCTCCGATTCTTTCTAGCATCAAACAATCGTAAGCGATCTTGCTTCAAACTTCGACCGTTAACCATTGTTACTTTATGTATTCAGTTCTTCGTTTCTGGCCTGCCCCTTCAAACCCTACGAGTTCTGCCAAATCGATCACTGATGAATTCAAACTTGTTTGGCCTGACTTATGGCGATTTGTGATTTGAGGCGACCTGTAATGTGATAGATTTAGGTCGTTGTTTATTGTGAGGTTATTAGGTTTTCGGGTTGGGAATTGGAGAGGGAGGCAGGTTGGTTGAGAGATTTGACTGAATAGAGTGAAGAATTGTCTCATATACAACCCAGAGATTCTCCATGCGACCTAGCGAATTCCATGAATCGTAGCCGAGACAAGACTTAAAGGATTTCCAGTTGATTCGCATCATAGCCTTTTTCTTGTTCCTCGAGTTACGACTTAGGACTTAGGGGATTACCAGCTTGATGTGTTGACGACTTAGGATAGGAACGACTCATCCCTTGAGTCGGTTACGACTTAGTACTTGAGTCGGTTTTGACTTAGTACTTGAGTCCGATACGACTTAGCACTTGTGTTTTTTAGGATCTGCTTAAACCTTGAATTGTTGCAGTGATGTTGAACTGTTGAACTTTGATGCCTTCTTTTACAAATTACTTTGACTCGCAAGCTAACAACCTGTCCAATACAACATTTACAGAAAAACCGGGGCGAATATACTGCCATTGACCGCCCTCTTCGAATGACAGATTAGCTAATAACAGTCATTAAACTTAAACAGATTGTGTGAATGAAGTGCTCAACTTATTAACTTCAAGTAAAATACTAAAGCAATACTGAAACAGTCAATTAAAATTGACCAGCTCGCATTAATATTATACTTGAACTAAAGACTAACAAGTTCTGAAATTTTTGTAATCGATCAATCGTCGACTAGTCTTATTTCAGTTATATTTACTTGTTATTATTTTTTTTATTAGTTTTTTGCACAACACTTCACACTTTTTTAGGAAACGTGCACCTTCATATTTGAATATCCAGTTGTTTGTGTAGAATGACTTCTCAGGAAGGTGATGCAACAGTTCGGACTGGAGAGGTAACTGTTCTTCCGGCTCCACTGGTTAATCCTCCCGAAAGAGCTCCTACTTCACTATCATACAAAGTTTTTCGCCAGTTGTGTGCTCAGTTTGGTATCGTTGAATCAGATGCCATTCTTCCCGAAAGAAATAACACTGCCGATATAGCTCCTTCTGGCTTTGTGACAATTAACCGGCAAATGTGCCTAAGTGGAGGCATTCCTCCTTTCAACGACTTTTTCCAACAACTTCTCCATCAACTGGCCATTGCTCCATCCCAGCTACACCCCAATGGCTATGCCATTCTAATGGGGTTGTGTGTGCTTTTTAGGAGAACACTTGATCGACTTCCAAGCTTTGGTGAAGTTTGTTATCTATGCTCTTTTACTCGGACTAAGGATCATCCTTCCATTACTGTTGTGAGGAGCGCCCGAAACCGCAAACTGATTGTTGGCCTCCCTGATACTGCTCACGGGTTTTTAACCCAATTCTTCTATGTTCGTTGCCCTCCGGGGTTTTATGGTGTGTGGAGAGTTGGAAGTAAGGGCGTTCAGCTTTATTCCTGACACATGTTTTCCTTATAAAATCTTTTCATAGCCTGAGTAGTTAGATGTTAATTTCCCTTTTTACTTTTCAGCGCTTCCACCTCCTTCTAGAGACCCAGGCTATAAGCAAATTTTTGAAAGATTGAATGCTGTGCCAGTAGAAGAGAGGAGTATAAAGTTTTTGCTGAGAGATGACTTTTTACATCAATACGGGCTTCTTCACTCTTCTCGCTATACTCAGCCTCGTGAAGCCCCGACTGAAGTTCCCGATTCCCCGACTGAAGCATCGGATGCCCCCGTTACTATCGAACAACCCTCATCAAAAGAGTCTAACATCGAAGCTTCATTGGTGAAATGTTCCACCCCTACCGACATTATGGGGTCATCTAGTAAGACGGCACTTGCCCCGATTGAGGAAGAAGAAGAACCTTCACAGCCTCTCGGGGGATTAGCTGATGTAGGAACTGAGAAAACAAGTCTCACCGAGCATGATGGTGACGATGTTTATGATGGGTTGAGCGACATAATAGTGACCTCACAGGAGCTTTTTAGAGATGACGTGTCTAAAACTATCTCTCCTATAATTGAGGCGACGTCCCTTCTTCGACTAACACCAACACAAACACCAACTCCTCATACCCAAGCTATCATCACCTCTACACCAATGAGTGGTTTGTAGCTTAATGCGCGTAGCTTGCACATCACACAACACTTAGGATTTTTTGGCATTTGTTCATATTTAACTTCTTTTCTCCGGAAGTTTCTAAGACTTGCTATTTTTGCCTTTTCAGATTCTTCTATGGGGCGCAGCGGCAGCGGTTCTTATTACAAAGACTTTCGACGCTATGGAGGGCGTGGCAGCTATGATTACAAGCAATACTATACCGATCCCAGAGAGACCAATGAACAGAGAGCTGCGCGAAAAGCTGAAGAGAGGAGAAGGTATGAAGAACGTCATGAGGGAGCGGGTACGCGACATGAATCCTTCCCAAGGGATGATGATTCCCATAAACGTAAAACGCACGATGATAGGGGGAAGAGCCATATTGAGGATTCGAGAAAGCGGACCAAACTTGGCGAGGAGCACGTGCCCGTGACATCTGAGAGACCTGGCGTCTCAGTTTCTATTGACATCCCTTCCAAATCTCCTGCTCTTGAAGGAAGTGCCATCCAAACACTTCTCAACAGGCCTTCATACCATGTTGAAAGGGGCCCCCCGACCTTGCAGAGCCGATTCCCGAACTGGTGTTTGAGGGGGGTACGCTTCGACCTTGATTTGGTCCCCATCGACAAAGAAGCTATGTACAGAAATCTCGATGCTGTCAAGCTTGATATCGATAGAATGTCTGGATGGCAAAAGCTGGTTGATGAACTTCAAAGAGTTAATCGGGCTAACATCGAAGCAATGCTGACCATGGAAAATGACAAATCAGAATGGCAGAAGATTCTTGATCAACACAACGCTGAGATGAAGGAGATAGCCGAATACAATGAAAAACTCGAAGCTGAAGTAAAGCAGCTCAAAGATGATCTTGCCTCTTCTACTAATACTTACACCCAAAGAGAAGAGGTATTGCAAAAACAAGTGCGAGATGCGCACGCCAGCCAGAGGGACGCTGAAGCTAAAGCTGAGAGGTTAGAACAAGCTGTAGAGAACCACCGCACTGATGTCACCCAGTTGCAGAATAAACTGAGCGCCCGGGACATGGAGATTGAAGCGCTAAAAGCCCAACTTGCTCAGACCGAAAAAGATCGAGATGAGGCCATGGCTGGCAAAATTACAGCCGAAGAAACTGCTCAGACCATGGAAACCGATATCAATTCGACTTTATTCGATTTTTATGTACACTGTGTCTTGGGACGCGGCAGCCTCTCTTTTCTTGGTCCTAAGTATGAAATCACCCTGGCCGAGGTGTGGGAAGCTGCTCTTAACATGTTTAAAGACGCCGGGTATGGCGATGAAGATTTTGAGGCGCGTTACCTGGATGAGGAAGCTCGCGCTGCTCTTGCGAAGGGGCGAGAACAACTTGCCAGGATGAGAACTGGAATGGCGGAAGAGGAACGTTCTGGAAAGGAATTAACGCTTACTTCCTCTGTCCAACCTCCAGTTTCTCCTGTGGTTGACATCACGGGTTCTAGCTCCTATACTCCGCCTGCAACTAAGACAGTAACTGAAACTACAAGTGCACAAGGCGGGGATGAAGGTGGTGAAAGCAACGAAGCACAGCGATATGAAATCAGCCTCAGAGATCCAACTGCCCCAGGTAAACTTGACACCGGACCAGCCCAAGTGGTGAACTGCTCGTTCGCTCCTTGTGAACTTGACGATCTTCTTGATTATTTTTCAAATGTCAATGAATTCCCGACTTTTGATTATTCCTCAAATGTCAATGAATTCCCGACTTTTGACGAGCCGTCATCCCCTCTCTTTTCGAAAGATACTGATATTTTAAGTTTTTTCTCCTTTGTAGAGAAAGCACCGAGCCAAACTCAAGCTTCTTCTCCCCCGGTGATCCTTCCTCCATCTCTTCAAGTGGCGCCTCCTTCTGCCTCGCAACCTGGGTCACAAGAAGAACAAATAGAGGCTCTTCACGGCTTGGATGATCCCATTGCTTCACAAGAGCAGAAAGATGAAAGGCCTGAGGGAGGTGACACATCTTCAGAGCGAACTCCCTCTGACGAGATTGTTCTATCTAAACTTGTCACTCCCGGGAGTGAGTCTTCCTCAAAAAGAAGAAAAAAGAAGCGTGGGACACCAAAGAGGAGGGGGAAGATAGTCACCACCACTGAAGAGGAGCTGAAAGCTGGACCGGTTGCGCCTTCCTCTCCCACTTCCCTTATGCCCACCGACCGCCCTGATAAGCTGATCATTCGGCCGGGTAAAGGGTCTAAAGGCAGCAAAAAGAAGTGAAGATCTTCAGTTTCTAGTTTTTTGTGTTTTGTATGTACTGGCCGAGAATTGTGCGGGTACCGGCCCCCGCTTTTCTTTATTTTGAAACCTGTACCTCCAAAGAGTTTTGCCTTAGAAAGCTTTTCCACGTTTCAACACTTGGAAGTTTTATTTCAATCTCGGCGAAACGTGGGCTTCCGAAGAGGTCTTTCTTCTTGATTGTGCCTCCGAAGAGGTCTTTATTTTGCTTGTCTTTCAACTCCGGTGAAGTGAAATTCCGAAGAGCGGCTGTTACACTTCAACTCCTGGTGAAATATGCCTCCGAAGAGGTCTTTATTTTATTTGCATTTCAACTTTGGTGAAGTGAAACTCTGAAGAGCAACTACTTCGACTCCTGGTGAAATGTGCCTCAGAGAGGGTTTTCATCGCCTGGAAGTTGCTCTCTCATGGTTGGAGGGTCATGACTCCTCCAATCTTTTTTGTTGAGTAGAGAACTTTCTTTTTTGTGGCATATGACCCATTAGAGGTCTTTTATCCTCCGAAGAGTTGTGCCTCTGAAGAGGACTTGTGTTGCTGATGATGGATTTTGGTTGTTTCCTCGTCTTCTTGCTTATGCCTTTCAATTCCTCTATTTTTCCTTTCCAAGTCGTCATTTCCCCTTTTTTGCAAGTAGCTGGTTTAATCCAAGGAAGTATACTTCATTGACAGGCAAGTTCGTGAGAACGGGCACTAGCTTCCTAATTGGATGTTTGTTTGTTCAAACAATCTCAATTTATTAGCAAGGGCTCGTTTTTACGAAATCATTAGCCGTTCAATTGAAATATTTCCTATCTAGGATTTGAATTCGGGTTTTTTATGACTTGAAATTTGTTTGTTGAATGATGGAGTGAATTGCTCGGTCTTATTATGTGCAAGTTTTACTTCCATTGTCTGCAAAAATTTAAATCGACATTTTAGCAATACATTCTATGTACTTTTTATATCGAAAATAAAGCAAACATGTAATAAAAGTAAGGAACACAAGATTTATAGTGGTTCGGCCAAAAATCTGGGCCTACATCCACTTTATATTCATTCATCATTCACTTTCATCAGTTTTACGATTGCTTTCAATTACAAGAATCATACATTCACAATTCTTTTTACAATATTTCAACAAGAATTTCAAGTAAAATATGGACGCAAATGATTGCTGTTCCATGCCCTTGGAATTTGATCTCCTTCAACAGTAGTGAGTTTGAATGTGCCGTCAAGAAGCTTCTGACCTATCACATACGGTCCTTCCCAATTGGGCCCAAACACACCTGTCGCGGTCATAATTCTTTTCAGGACTAGATCTCCGATTTCAAAGCTGCGTTGGCGAACTTTAGAATTGAAATGTCTGGCTATTCTTTGTTGATGAGCTGCAACTCTGAGTTCTGCTTCTTCTCTTTTCTCATCAAGAAGATCTAGTGCTTCAGATTGCAACTTTTCATTTTCCATTTGACTGAAGTGGATTCTTCTATGTGAAGGGATCTCTGTTTCTACCGGAATCATTGCTTCCGACCCGTATGCTAATGAAAACGGAGTATGCCCAGTTGCAGTTTTGTGGGTAGTTCTATATGCCCATAGTGCTAGTGGTAGCTTATCGACCCAACCACCCTTAGCTCTTTCAAGTTGCTTTTTGATGGTTGACTTGATAATTTTATTTACTGCTTCGACTTGCCCGTTTGCCTGCGGATGAGCTACTGCTGAGAAGCTTTTCAGGATTTTGAATCGTTTACAAAAATCTTGGAATTCTTCACTTTCAAATTGAGTACCATTATCTGTAATTATCTTTTGAGGCACACCGTATCTGCAAATGATATTCTTAGTCACAAAATTTATCATCTTTTTGGAGGTGATGGTTGCCAATGGTTCAGCTTCAGCCCATTTAGTGAAATAATCTACAGCAACAATGGCATATTTGATTCCAGATTTGGCGGTTGGTAATGGTCCGATCAAATCTATTCCCCAAATTGCAAACGGCCACGGACTGGTCATTTGTGTGAGTTCAGTAGAAGGTGCTCTAGGAATTTTGGCAAATCTTTGACATCTGTCACATTTTCGAGAGTAATCTGCAGCATCTCGATTAATTTCTGGCCAAAAATATCCATATCGGAGAATTTTCTTTGCTAAAGTTTGACCACCTGAATGATCCCCACATTCTCCTCCATGTACCTCTGATAGGATTATTTTGGCTTCTTCTTTGGATACACATCGAAGTAGTGGCATTGAGAATCCTCGTCTGTATAATTGACCATCCTGGATTATATATCGAGAAGCTTTTCTCAGTAGCTTTTGTCGTTCTTTAGAGTTTTCTGGTAAAGAGCCATTGAGTAGATACTTTGTTATTGGAGTCATCCATGATTCTTGCTCTTGCGACATACTCATAACCCAATCGATATCCATTTCATCAATGCTTGGATTTGACAAAACTTCCACTGGAACTAACCCTAAGGATTGGGCTTCGCCAGAACTTGAGTATTTTGCGAGAGAATCTGCTTTCATGTTTTCTTCTCGAGGAATATGACTTATCGTGTAATGGTCGAATTCACATAAAAGTTCCCAAGCCTTTGACACATAAGCGGGCAGATTTCCTCCTTTCGTTTGAAACTCCTTCTTGACTTGGCATACTATAAGCTGAGAATCACTGAAGATCTGTAACGCTCGAATGTTTAGTTCTTTAGCAATCTTCAAACCAGCAATCAGAGCTTCATATTCTGCTTCATTGTTTGTTGAAGGAAATTCTAATCTTAGCGCATAGCATAATGACCGGCCTTCAGGAGTTTCAAGAACAATTCCAGCACCTGAACAGTAATCATTTCTTGCGCCATCTACAAATAACTTCCATTGGATTGGGGAGTTCTCGATTGTTTCTTCCTCGCTGTTACCCTTGTCTGTAAATTCTGCAATAAAATCTGCCAAAGCTTGTCCGTTGATCGCTTTTCTAGGATGATAAGTGATGTCATATTGGCTCAATTCAATATTCCACTTTAAAAGGCGGCCCGAAGTCTCGGGGCGAAACAAGACTTGCTTTAAAGGTTGATCAGTGAGGACTTTGATAGGATGAGCCTGGAAATATTGCCTCAACTTTCTTGAGGCAATCAATAGACAATAGGCGAGTTTTTCCAACTTGGAGTAATTCATTTCTGCCCCAGTGAGTCTTTTGCTGATATAGTAAACTGGATGTTGAATCCTTTTGTCTTCCCGTACCAGCGCTGCACTTAAAGCATGAGATGAAACTGCCAAGTATATAAGAAGATCCTCGCCATCGCCGGGCCTAGAAAGTATTGGAGGCGTTTCCATATGTTGAATCAATTCTTCAAAGGCTTTCTGGCATTCGGGAGTCCAGTCAAAGTTTTTCTTTCCTTTCTTTAGAGCGTCGAAGAATGGAATGCATTTATCAGTAGCTTTGGATATGAACCGACTTAAGGCGGCAATTTTTCCATTGAGACTTTGCAATTCCCTCTTTGTTTTAGGAGCTTTGACTTCTTTTAAAGCAGTGATTTGAGCTGGACTAGCTTCAATGCCCCTAGCGCTCACGATGAAACCCAAGAACTTCCCAGATTCTACCCCGAAAGAACATTTTAAAGGGTTAAGCTTCATTCCGTATCTTCGGAGAATTGCGAACATTCCTGCTAAGTGTTCGATGTGATCCACTGCTTTCTTAGATTTTACTAGCATGTCATCAACGTAAACTTCCATAGTCTTTCCCAACTGCGGTTTGAACATAGCATTGACCAGTCTTTGGTATGTTGCCCCCGCATTCTTCAACCCAAAGGGCATAACTCTGTAACAGTAAAGACCGACATCGGTGATAAAGCTTGTGTCCTCCTGATCTGGCTCATGCATCATGATCTGATTATATCCGGAGTAGGCATCCATAAAAGACAACAATTCATGACCCGCTGTTCCATCTACCAGTTGATCGATCCTGGGTAATGGGAAGCAGTCTTTGGGACAGGCCTTGTTTAGATCTGAAAAGTCGATGCACACTCTCCATTTACCATTGGCTTTCTTAACCAGCACTGGATTTGAAACCCAATTTGGATAGGTAGATTCTCTGATGAAATTATTCTCCATGAGCCGGTCAACTTCCTCTTTCAATGCTGTCGACCTTTCTGGACCTTGGATTCTTCTTTTCTGCTTTACTGGCGTGAACTTTGGGTCAATATTCAGAGCATGTACCGCAACTTCTGGGGATATTCCGCACATATCGGCATGGGTCCAAGCGAAAACATCCAGGTTTGCTTTCAAAAAAGATATCAAGGCATTCTGAACTGACACATTAAGTTGTGAACCCACATTCAACACCTTGTTTGGGTCCTTCAGATCAACGGGCACCGGTATCGTTGTTTCTGCTGGTACCACCCTACTCTCTCCCGCACTGGCCTTTCTAGGATCCATCACTTTTCGTGCCCCGCTATGCTCGCCAGTGCAGGGTCCGCCCTGTAGTTGCTATAGGGTTGGTGTTTTGATGCGGATTGGGGTTGCCGCATCTTTTCCCATTTCTCTCTTCCTTGTTTCTCGCAGCTCTGTCATATAACATTCTCGCCCAGCGTTCTGGTCTCCTTTAATAACTCCTACCCCATTGTCTGTAGGGAATTTAATAGTAAGACACCATGGGGCAAGGACAGCTTTGAATGCAGCAAGAATAGGTCGACCAAAGAAAGCATTATAAGCAGAAAATTCATCTACTATCACAAAAGTCTGCTTGCGAACTACTTTTCTTTCTCCTTCTCCGAGTTCCACAAGCAAGTCAATGGTTCCTACTGGTTGCTTTGGCTCCCCTGCGAAGCCAGCAATTTTTTGCAATGATGCCTGCACTTCAACCATAGGAATCTTCATCTGGTCGAAGGTTTTCTTAAAGAGGATATTACAGGATGCGCCGCTGTCGATAAGAATCCTTCTGACGATGGCTGGCCCAATGCCAGCCGAGATGACCAAAGGATCCAAGGTTGGGGCTTCAATACCGATGGAATCCCTGGTTTTAAATACAATGTCATCATTGAATGTCTTTCGTTGCTTCAAAGGCGTAGTGTCTTCTAGAACAAAAACATTTTCTTCCTCCGGTGCATATTTCAGGGCCCGGGAATACCTTTCCATCTCACCCCAGCTTCTGCCCGCTGGGTGAGGTCCGCCTGTAATGATATTGATAACAGGCCTTCCAGACTCAAAACCTGCATCTTTGCCATTAGTCCCAGATTGATGAGCAGGAGTTTGCTGTCCTTGGTTCGACGAAGCAGGATTATTATTATCATTCTTCTTCACAAATTGTTGTAGTTTATTTTCCCTTAACAATTCTTCAATTAGATTCTTCAATTGACGGCAGTCATCAGTATCATGACCGGGCTGATTATGGAAGCGACAGAACCTCCCACTTTGCACAGCTTTTTTCCCGGTTCTCAAGACTGGGGGTTTAGGATAATTGACAGAATCTTTGGTAGCCAGGTAGATTCGTTCTGGAGTATCTGACAAAGGTGTGTATTCTGATGGCTTGAAGGATCTATGCTTCTTCTGATTATTCTGTTGTTTTCCATTGTTGTTCTCCCTCTTCTGTCCCACAGACTCATTTTTGCGTGGAGCATTGGTGTTAGCTTCAACCTTTTCCAATGCTGCTTTTGTCGATACAGGGCGGCTCTCCAGACGCATGAACTCGTCTGCTTTCTTGTAGAACTTTTCGAGAGAACTTGGTTCCTTCATATTCAACCATCTTCCAAACTCACTAGATTTATCTATGGCCCTCATCAAATAGGTCAAGACCATGCGGGGTTCTGCATTATCCACCTCAGCTAACGCTATATTAAAGCGATTTAAAAAAGACTTGATAGTTTCCCCCGGATTTTGTTCCAAACCGGATAACGACATGATGTCTTTTGCCTTTGAAGCATATAGCCTAAATTGCTCTTTAAATTTCCTGGTTAGGTCTGAAAACTGATCGATGGACCGGACAGGTAGTTTTGTGAACCAAAGCAGAGCTACGCCTTCCAAATATACGGGGAAATATCTGCATTTTACTTCATCTGAGGCTCGGGCACCGGTCATATGCCAATCATACTTATACAGAAATTCGTTTGGATCACTTGTCCCCCTATAAGCTGGGATAGTTGGAGGAGCAAATTTTCGTGGGAATTCAGCCTTTAGAATTTTTTCAGTAAATGGAGTCTTGCTTGGAGCAAAGCCCCATTCTTTCTCATCTTCGACTCTTTGCATGCTCTCCTTCATAATTTGGCGAACCATTCCAGAGAGATATTCTTCATCATTGCGAGCCCTAGATCCGCCAACCTCAGGAAGTATTTGCTCAGCGGGGTTAGTGTCCCTTTCGGAAACATTCCTTTCTTCAGTTTCATGAATATTACCAGCAAAATTCCTTTCATTAGCTGTTGATTGACGGTTTGCCCCGAGCAAATCGTTCAACTTATTCAGGATTAAGGCGTTTTGGGCATTCTGGGCTTCCATTTGCACATTTTGAGCATGTATCTGTCTGTTCAACCCCAAAATTGCGGCATCCAACTCTGCTTTCGTAACCCCAACAGTTGGAGTAGCTTGATTTGGTGTTGGGGAAGCGGAGGTTCCCTCTTGAACGTTTGCAGATCTCACAGATTTACTTTTCCTTCCAGGAGCCATGATTTCGGATAGACTTCTGGTTCTTAAAGAAACTTTATCTACAAATCTTTCTGAAGCAATGATGATAGATGTCCTGAGTTCAATTCTCAGTGAAAGCACCAAAATGTTAACGCTCGAATTTAAACGCTAACACCCTGGTGTATAGGATGTGATTGTGAAAGCACCACCCGTTCGTACGGGAAACAGAAATAAGCAGAAAGTATGCAGAAAAACAGTAAGAGACACAGTATTTATAGTGGTTCGGCTTATAATCCAGCCTACGTCCACTTTAATCTTTTTATCACTAGTTTGATTACAATCCTTTACAAGATCTTTCAATTACAACACACTTCAAGTTATAGGATATGTAAAACAAGTAGCTCAAGCTTTGATGTTGACAATCATCTTCAAATCCATGGCGAATGTGGATGATTTCTTCATGGAGTTCCTTTAGAAGTTTGTTGGATCTAAAAAAAAGCTTTGAAGTAATCTGGAATTCGGCAGAGTAATGGCGCTTGAAGAGAATGAGCCAAAAAGTCCCCCGCATGTTGGAGATGGTTGCATATTTATAGAGAGTTCTGGGCGAAAAAAGTGCTAAGTCCTAACTCGTGGCCGACTTAAGATAAGTCGTGTTCGACTTAAGGTAAGTCGTCCCCGAGTCACTGAGCTGAGTCTATGGCAGTTCGCCTTTTTTGAACCCATCCCTAAGTTCTAAGTCGTGTATGAGTTATCTGGCTGCAATTGCTAATTTCCTTTCTTTAGTCGTATACGACTCTTTCTATGCCGTAAGTCGTAGTCGACTTAAATAATTGCAACTGGTTTAAAGCAAGTCTTAACTCGTAGACGAGTTAAGAGATGTGTCTTTAGGTCGTATCCTCTTTAAGTCGTAAGGGTCTTAAGTCGTACAAACTGCAGTTATCATTAAGTCGTAGGCCATCCATTCCGTTAAGTCGTGAGCCGCTTATCTCGTAAGCCTATTATCTCGGGTTCCTGTTTATCTCGTAGAGGCTTAACTCGTGGATGATCTTAACTCGTACACTTGCTAATTTGCAGATCTGCTAATCTCGTAAAGGCTTACCTCGCAAGTAGCTTAACTCGGGTACTCCTTAACTCGTAGGCCGCTTATCTCGTAAGCTTGCCAACTCGTAGAGGTCTTTAAGTCGTAGGAAGTTACTGACTCATGTATCCTTTAACTCGTACATGCCTTGAGTCGTACATGTCTTAACTCGTGGACCTGTTAACTCGTGAACGAGTTAGGGTTAACACAAGTCATAAATGGTTTTTTCGAAATAATATTAATTATTAAAAATAATAAATTTTATAGAATCAATCCTAAATTTTTTCTATATGTTCCTGGAATGATATAATATTTTTAAATATAAAATTGAATTTTTAATGTAATAATTATGTTACATATAATAAACAATTCAAAATTCAATAAATGTTAATCTAAAAATTTGAATATGTATATATGTTAATTAATTTTTGAATTTGTAAATTCATATATATATAAAAAAGTGTACTTAAAATTTTAAATCATATATCTATCTTATATATGCATATATGCTACTATAAGAGAGAAATATACACTAAGATATATATATATATATATATATATATATATATATATATATGAATTTATTAATAAATATAAAAAAAAATTATTAATCACAAAAATTGATTTTGTACCATAAACTACATTTGTCTGCAAGTAAATCAAATAGTATAATAAATAAATTATGCACATAACCAAACTGATTTGTGACAACCACATCTACTTACAAAATCTCACTGAACTAAACATATAGTAGCATTGTATTTAAAAAGATATGAAATTGCTCATTATAGGATTATGGAATAATATAAGTACTGTAATATGAATTAAAATTACCAATTTAACTATGCTTTTGAATCCACGTTGAAGCAATGACTTCCCTTCCTTTTATTGTTCTTGATTCGTCAGATTGCAAGTCCGGAATCACCAACCTCTAACTATCGAATATTATTATTTTAATTTGAAATATATTTGAGAATTTTTGAGTGGATTGAGAGCTATGTTTTAACCATTAACGTAGAAGGTAATGACGATCAAAAAAAGGTTAGTCACTATTATATATATATATATATATGTATATATATGGTTGTATTAGAGAGAACGAGGAAAACCTTTTTACCCATTCTCACTTGATCTCAACCCATTATCTCCAAGCCAATTCCCTATGCTTTATCCATCCCTAGACCTTCTCAAAACCGATGTCCTAATGATGGGCTTCAAATCCATCTAGGCCCTAGCCAAAATACTATGCAATTAAATCTAATTTAATCACTTGTCGATATTGTATATCGATCGATATATTTATAACTATTATAAATATATATAACATTATTTACTTCTCAAACCATATTAAAATTATATAATTAATATTTCATAAATATTAATTTAATTAATTTATAACAATGATAAACTAATTAAATCGTTCATTCTTAAGAAAATTCATCATTTCGGGTATGTAAGTCTTGGGTGTAAATTTGATCTGCGATTAACATCGAACTATTCTTCAACGTTCACACGTCACTTAGCAGGTGTGTGACATTATGGCCAAATTTATTGCTTACTTTTTTTTCCGTAAAATCCAATTTCAGTTTAATAAGCGTTACCCAGCTGTGACATTTATTTACACCAATTCTCTTCATTAAAACTATATCACTTTGGACTTATAGAATTTGGTAATGGTCAAAATTCCAATCTCATCCACATTCAATTTTATAGTACAAATACAAATTCTTTGGTTCAATAATAACAATTATTATTAACCAAAATGCTCTGGCTAGAGACTTTGACTTTGAGTTGACTTGGTTGACTGCGATACTAAACGCATATAACTGAGGAGACGAATCCTCTCTTGAATAGTGCTTCATTCCTATACTTCCACTTGACCCAACTATAGTCACTAGATGGACGCAATGCCATGTTGGTATGATCAAAGCGGAGCTTTCATATTGAAGACCACAGTATTCTCAAGTCGAGAGAACTATGTAAATCAGTTATCAATATTTTATGTTTGACCTTAGTTATATTAACCAAAAGAAAACAATCGAGTCAGTCACTCCATAGCTATCCAATAACTATTAGTATGTAACATCTAAGTGCCCTCAGCAGTCATGAGTAATACACTGTCCGACATTTGAAGAGCATTATGTACTCCAGACTCAGCGGGTACATCAATATTCAGTCTCAATTCATCTTGACTAGGAACATTTAAAATGGTATACTTGTTTCATTGTGATAAATTACTCACAGTTACAACACTTTGTAACTACTATCACAAAATATACCATTTATAGAATTTTTTCTATTAAATAAACTTTTAATTAAGTTAATTTATTACTTTAATCACGTTATATCAAGTATATAATAGGATGAAAATACCTTTTATTTCGAACAAGATTGGTCAACGAGTTAGATATATGTAACAAATTACAGAATTTCCCCTAGGGCATACCCCTAACTTTATCACCATGATGGTATATTAACTCCATATCTAGAGTATGTTTATCGATAAGTTGCGCGTGGCATATGTTGATACTTGGTTCATGTTGTTTACGAAAAAGTTCGGACATCTTGGCCTGTTGTGTTTACCTTATTGTACATTTTATCTAGAGATATATGATGCTCAGAAGACATTTTCTGATCTTTGTTGATGATTCCTTTGGCTTTTTAGCTAGAGGCGTCTCTATGGAAAATCCATATGCGAATGCACCTTAGCGATTTTGATTGTTCTTCGATATGTCATGATGTAACTAACGTAAGCATCCTAGTTATTTTCTGATTTATGTTCTTCACTCTAGACATTGTCTATTATACCGCAATATGTACTTATTAGATGGTTTCACTTTTGTATTGACCGACATTTTCGACTCTCAAATTTTGACATATATACATTTACGGTATTCATGTGTTGAGTGCCCAAGTGCTGTAAAAATAGATTGTTAGGGTAAACTAAGAAGAAAACAGAATAAGAAAGAAGAGAACACAATATCAAGATCTCACGGCAGAACAATAACATACAATATCAAAAGATAGTACAAGTTGTCACTCTAAGATACATCATACATCGCATTTCAGAGTTATAATTCTAAAGACTATCATTAGCCAGGATAGTTATAACAACATGTCCTCAAAAATGACGATACATACATAATTGTAATACAATGGAAAAAGAAAACTAGTGTAGGTGAAACATCCAGCTCATCTCTTCGAGCTCCAAAGAACATCAATGAAAACATGTCTTTCTTAGAAAACTCGAAAGAGCACATCAGGAATTTTGAGAAAACAAAACCACATGTTAGACATAAGTTCGGTATGAGAAACTCATGAAATATGCGACCGCGTGTAATGGTACTTTTAAGACCGTACAAAATATAGTAATGATTATCCCCTCAATAGAACGACTCATTTAATAAGTACAAGAAGTGATATAAAATATAATGTATAGGGTGAAGAACATACTTCGAAAAATAGCCATGATGCTTATATTGGTCACACTACAACATATTGAGAGTATAATCCAAACTACTAAGGTCCATTTGAATAATGAATTTTCCATGAAGACGCCTCTAGTAAACTGAAGCGGATCTCCATGCACAATGGTCAAAAGCTACCTCCATGCATCGTATATCTCTAGATAGAATATAACCTATGGTAAACGTAGCCAGACCACATCTAAAACACGTGATTTCGAATTTCTCCCACATGAAACAACGATAAGCATACTCTAGATCTAGAGTTATAATATCCTGTCATGGGTTAGTTAAACCCTAAGCTATGTGTCCTATTTTGTTTCTGCCATTTCCAATGTCGAGATTATGTTCGCCACACTCATAGGAGTCTTCATCACTCATACAGAACATGAAACTCCAATTGGATTTCAGCATCTCGAACAGATCATGAATCTCCATATAGATTCCCGCATAAGTCCTTCGACGAATGCTAACACTGACCTCACCCTTGTACTTAACCTCAGAACAGAAAGTTCAACTCTATAACATTCCATGTCACAACTGCATCTAAAACATAGAACTAATATACTAGTTTTGAAGCGGTATTCGGTAAATAAAACACTTATCTATCGCGGTCTCTTCAACACTGATTCAATGAATCTCCATTTAAGTTCGATAGTCGACTAATCAACTATCAAGTTCAAGATAGATGATCGTAAAAGGAAACCAAGTATCGTATACTTATCACATTTTTGAACTTTTCAACTTACACTATCCCTCGGTCAAGAGTGAAGTCGTTAGGTTAGAGTGCTGTTTCTACTAAATCCTGCTCGAACATTAATCCTAACTCTTACAGATAAACAAGCCTACTTCATAGAATTTTATTGCTAATTACACGACTAAATACTTTCCATAAACGTGTAAACACACAAAACATATTTAACATAATTAGGTCAGATAAGCGACTTTTAATCCATTTTTTAATCAATTAGTAGTTTTGTTAATTAAAACCTAATTTATTACTAAAACTTCATTTATCAATCACTCCTATTCATTTGTAGCCTTTTAATACTTCAGAAAGTATTCATATATTTATCTCAAATGGTATAAGTATATTAATAAATCATTAACAAAATTTCTTACTCTAAATTTTTACTTTTTCTATCTTTTTCCAAAAGATTGCATACTTATAATTTCCTTTAAAATATCCATTTTAAAGATCTAAATACTTTTACAAATTCGTTCAAAATGGTTTAAGACTAATGTTACTTAAATATTGTCACTACAAACCTAAAACCATTTAACTTATGCTTATCTTTAAAATATTCTTTAAAAGATCTATTTACGTTCATAAATATAATCAAAGTGGGTTAAAAATTATTAACACATTGTCACAACCTACCCAAAACCATTCCATGCTTTGATTATCATTAAAAACATTTATTTGAATATCCTAGTTAATATTTTTTTAAGTTTCTATTTGACAAGTCAACTACCCAGTTCTAAAGATGATATTTTATGGAAATCAAGGTTCGTATACTTAATATATTTTAGACATTCCAACTTATATTACCCCTAGTCACGAGTGAAACCAAATAAGTTAGAGCATTGGTTGCAAATCAAAGCCTTCCCTATACATTTCGTTATTAACTTTCACAAATAGATAAGTCTATCTCGTTAGCTTTAATGTTAAGTATAGTATTAATAAATTTCATAAATGATTAAACAAACAATGTGATTAACATGTTTTCGACATTCATAACTTAAATATTCCTCAGTCATGAGCGAAGCCAGTAGGTTAGGTCACAATAGCTTCTAAACCCTACTCGAACATTAATCTTAACTATCATAAATATGTAAGTCTACTTCATCGGCTTTTAGTGTTAAACATAGTTGATTACTTTTCGACGTTTATACACACACACATATGGTCACTTTAAACATATAATAAATAGGTTTTAAATACCTATGTAAAATATTAATTGAAAATAACTAATTTATATTTTATGAAAATAAATAAAAATATGTTTAATAATTTAAAACCCTTCACCTTCAAAATCCATAAATAAAAATTAAAAACATATATAAGCCTAAAACTAACTTTAAAATACTGTAAAATATGTTAGAAAACACTCATAAAAAGAATATGGAAAAATACCAATTTTAAATATCATTTTTAAACATTTAAAATCATAAGAAACTTACTACAGCATTTATAAATGCTGTTAAAAGTTTTTGATAGAGAATAACATAGAAAAGCAAAAAATTTAGACCAGTTTTAATCACTTTAGTAAATGATTTGAGCTTGCAAATTTTAAATGATGCACCAATTTTAGGGTAACTAAAAACCATGGAAATAAATCTCTAAGAATATCTTCCAAATTAATTATAAACATTCGCAAAAAAATGTATTTACTAAAATGTTCGTTTAGCGACATTTTTACTCAAATTTTAGCCATTTTGTTTGACTGGTTCCAAAAACTTTTAACTCTACTTTTTTTCAGTAAGAAGTACACATAAAATTATTACTAAAAGTGCAAAGAAACTCCTAAGGATTTCTTTCAAATCAGTTACAAAAATTCCTAAAACAAGACATTTCAAAGTGCTCATATAGCGACCTTCTTCTCACTATAACTTTTTGCAACTTTGTTTCACAAGTTAATGAATGAATTGAACTTCAATATTTTTCAGTAATAAGTACACTAGCAATACTTATTGAAAATGTAAACTAGTCTTTAGGATGTCTTTCAAAGTTGACTTTGAAAATTGCAGAACACAAGGCATTTTCAAAGTGCATCCATAGCGACCTTTATCTGCGAACTTTCACAATTTGGTTTCACAATTCTGTAAATTTCCAAATCATTTCTTTACTATCCCACGTATACTAACATGTATAGAGAACAATCAAAGAAGATCATCCTAAATTAAGATCATAAATCTTCAATTTACACAAGTTAAAGCTAAGGAACATAGAAGTGCACTTATAGCGATTATTCTCGCTTCAAGAACATGAAAATATACTTCATACAATCTAAAAAACCATTCAAACATCAAGTCAAGTCCATGCCACATGTAATAAAAGCTAATAAGAGTGATGTTATGTAATACAAAGCTGTCATTTGCTTTCAAAAGTAAGAGGGTTCAAAGTTTATAACTTTAATTAATTAATATCACTTTAACTTTATTTTTGCACACACGTATATACACATACAATATATACATACAAGATAGTGAGATAACTCACCCAAATTCAAAAACAACAAGCTCAAACACACAAGACTCAAAGAACCACTTCATATTATCACAAATAGCCTAAAGATCCAACCTTTAGGTCCAAAATCACAAAGCTAAGCTACCACTCTCCTCCTATAACGTCCCGTCTTTTTGACCATCGAAAGTCGATACCAACAGAATCTTACAACAGAATTGACAACATATAATATAACAAGGATAGTAGAAACAGTCACTACAAACATATAGAGTATATCGGAGTTAAAAAACAACCTTATCAATTGGACAGTCATAAAATTGTGACCTTACAAATGCCAATATGTTAATAAAATGGAATATAAAATACTACGATAGGTGAATCTTTGGCTCCCCTCCACAATCTCCAAACTTCAACGACAACCTGCGAAAATACTCGGTCTGATCCGAGCATTATAATAAATTAACACTCGGATCATTCTAGGAGTAACACTATGAGATAGCTCAAATATGGGGAACATATAAAATTTCTGTGAGACCACGCAGCTGATGCGAAACGAGTTTTTACCTCATAAGAATATCATCCATTCGGGCAAGAGTAGAAATAAATTTCAAGAACAAATCCAAAATGAATGAGCATAAATAATATTAAACCAGACTTGAAAGAACAGAAATAAGCTGAGAAAACCCAAATTGGACAGAATGGATAAAATAAGGAAAACAGTCCAACTTGATATAATGGACTAAATAAGGTAACAATCCAAACTTGATGGAATGGATTGAATAAGGTAACAGTCCAACTTGATAGAATGGACGAATTATATACTTAAATGCCATGATGAGGAGTTGGCTCTACTTGTGTCAATTTAAAGCTAAATAGATTCAGGGTTTTCGAATCAAATAAGGAAAGGAAATTTTCAACTAATGACTAGGAGAGTGCGGCCCGCCTTAAATATACCTCTTGTAATATACTCTTGAGAAGGTCATACCCTCGATGATCTCCTCGGGTAAATTACCAACCGGACCCCGCCAAACCTTTCTGAGAATTCAAATATTTCACACTAAACATAAATTGTTTTTCATGTGATGGCACATAAAACTCTAGATGCGATGTGAAATATCCTTTTGATCAGAGCAACCTCACATAGCTGGCCCCCTTAGCTCTTTGGGTTTAGTAATTTCAGATAAAGGATAACAAAGCCCAATGGAGCAATAAATCGTCTTAGAATGATGTTAATAAAGTACATAACTGAAGTAACCGATAGCCGAGATACCAACTATCGAGGATATAAAACGATCGTATATGGAAATTAAGTCTTGTGTTGTTATCACCACTCACTGAATTCAAACTCGTACTATTTCTTGGTTATCAATAATACCGGACGGGTCAAGGTAGCGTTACCTCAAATTCATGTCCAAATTGATTATTCTTAACTTTTAAAATAGCAACAAGTTTACTTCTTCAATGTTTAGCGCTAATTATACAAATAAATCATTTCCATATAAGTGATACACTTTACGGAATTAATTTATTCCATAAACGAATCAAATTTTTACTTTTAAAAACGAATCGAACTTGTGCGTGGTTCTCGAATTTCCATATTGGTAAAATGCTTTTAGAATTTGTTCCTGATTGTTAAAACATTAAGAGAATAATTTTACAAGTGCACAATCCCGAAGGCCTAAACCAATATCAGATCGAACACCTAGAAGATTATCCAACTTAACATCTCAATAATCGAGTTTCAATTCCTTTTTATAACTTTAAAACAATATTCATTATCTCGAAGGTTAATTAATCACATTTAAAATATTTTTCAAATAAAAAAATCCATTGTCTTTAATAAAATATATAATTACTTCCCAGCACTTTTATAACATTGGTAAATTAAGTTTAAAATCTTTATTAAATCGGTTTATTAACTTTAAATCAATTGATTAATTTTTTTTATTATATTAGATAATTTACTTAAATCACTTTTATTAAATTGACTAATTAATTTTAAATATCATAATTCCAAAGATTAATTAAATACAAATAATCATTAGTTAAAACGGATAAGTCATCTCAGAAATCATTTATTAAAATGATAAGTAATTATAAATCCCATTAATTAAAACAATTAATTAAGATAATCATAAATTAACTTGATTAATTAAATTCAAACTTCATTAGCTAAATGATTAATTAAAACATCATTTTTTAAAATGATTTATTTAATTATAAAACATCATTAATTCAAATGACTCAACTAAATTCCAAATATCATTAGTTAAAACAATTAATTAAATTCAAAACAATCATTAATTAAAATGATTAATAAAATTCAAATATCATTATTTAAAATGGTTAACTACTTTCAAATATCATTAATTAAAATGATTATTAATTTCGATTATCATTAATGAAGATAATCAATTAAACTCAAGAAATCATTAGTTAAAATGATAAATTAAATCTTATCTCATTCAAATCAAATATAAACCAATTTTAAACATCTTTTACTAAATTTGTTAATTAATATCAATGTCATTAGTTAAAATGATAAATTAATTTAAAATTATCACTAATCAAAATAATTATTTAAATACCTCATCATTAAATAAAATAACTAATTAAACTCAAATAATCTTTAGTTAACTGATTAATTAAGTATAAAACATCGTTAGCAAAATGATTAATTAAATCGAAATACAAACTAATTTTAAAATAGTATCTATTAAATTGGTTAATTAATTTTAAAACCATTAGTTAAAATTACTAATTATTTTAAATTATCATTAAATCAAAATGATAAATAAATTTTAACATTCTGCTTAGCGGAAACACAAGCTTAAGTTCATATGAAAGGGTTTGGGGATGAAGTTTAATAAATGACGATGTAGTGAAATCACTATAACGACAATTAACAGGTTAAATGGAATATCAGGATTTAATTCAATTATAACAGCATACAGATGTAAATAAATGACTTATTGGTGAGAAACCTCTTTAGGTCTCTCTATAGATTTCCCCCATAAAACAATAGTTACGGATAATATATATATATATATATATATATAATCATATGGGTTTAAAATGATCAAATAATTATGTCATCCATTTTCCAAACGAAAATTAAACCAAACAATCAATCAAACAATTTAGTTAGCATCCAAGCAATTAATAAACATTTATAATATAATTAATATGAGATAATAGAATTTAATGTGGGTTAAACTCACGCCGATTTTCGTTTTGGCCGAAACGTCCCCATTTTGGGCTAAAACCGAGCGAGCGTCCGATTTTAGCCCAAATTTTCACTTGCTCTAAATCCAATCAAACCTATTCCATTGCAAAGACGTCGACGACACAAGTCCAATACAAAAAATGGCATTCAAATCCAACCTCATATGAGTGAGATGTGAATTTTATAAGTAATCGGATAATTTAATTTAAAAAGCAAACTTTAAACTAATTATAATATTACCCCTGCCACTCCTTCCCCAATTCAAGTTCCAACATGCACATACATCCCAACCCACTCACGCCTGTACATACACGCATGGATACGGAGCCGCGGACCTCCGTTTCGCGAACCGTCTTTGCCGTTGCATCGCTCTACGTGAGAGCAACCATCTTGACACCACGATTTCGAAGCCGCACTCGCTCGACACCACGACGATCACCACAGAGCCATCCTCCCAATCACGAACTACTGCTATCCCATGGCTGCACTATGCACGCCATCACCTTCCCTTCGCCGCACTTCACGAAATTCCGTCCAAGGCCGCGTCTCACCTTCCTAAATCCAAATCTATAACTCCCCTACAATCAAGCACAATCGACAACCCTAGTATCCAAAACCCATTCGACATTACTATTGAGTTCAAAAAACCGAATGCTGCACCTTACAAAAAGCATACTAGATTGAAGCTTTCATCAAAACAAAATTTTTAAGGCTTGTTTCACGATTGTTAGATGAGAAATAAAGTTGATTTTGATATTTAAAATTTTTGAAAGCTCTCTTTCAAAGTTACAAGCAATGTTATTTAAGAGGAGATGAGGGATGGCCTACACACAAGGATTTAGGCAAGGCATGGTTTGAAATGTGGGGGGTATAGCCAAAATTAAGGTGTATATGTACATATATATATTATTTTAAAATATTCAACAAAACATACCCGAAAATTTTGAACTCAAAACGAGGCATGCTGCCTGGCGCTTTATATATTATACCTCTATTCCTAACGCAATGGAACTTTTTCTAAGGTCTAATCCGATCGTATGCAGAAGATAGGTTTTTAGACTCGATTATTATATTAAATTTCCAATATTAATTTCAACGCATTTCGATCTCGCACGACCAAACGATACATCTACTCGTCACGAAACTTAACAGCGTAATATAATTCACTATTACGGATCCAATGACGCTAGTTTCGTTGAAATATGAGAATGTGCCCCAAAAGGCTAATTTCACATATTTAAATATTTAATTATTAATATTTATTCGATCTATTTACATTTATAAATAAATTTACAAATTGAATTCAACAATATTATTAATTAATTAAAAGGACTTAAATAAACTTATTAAATCCATCTAATTAACATTTAATTCACAATTCAGATATTTTAAACATGCTCTATATTTGAATTATAAGTTATTAAATTCCAAAATCCAATTATTTAAATATTTAAAATAAATTAAACATTTAAAATCAAAAAACCAAAATTTTGTGTTGTTACATTTTCTTCCCCTTTAAATGAATTTCATACTTGAAATTATTAAGGAAGAAAATGTTTCCAAACCCTTTAGTTTAAAACTATTAATTAAAACAAACTTATTAACTTTTCAAAACCAAGTAGCTAGATTAGATTGTCATTCAAATTCATTCACCTATACCAACTAGTTTCTCACATTCATTCATTTATTCATTCCAAGATATAACTTGGAAAATCAAATTTTTAGTTTTCAAACATTTTCCAAAATTCTTAAAAAATTTCCAACTCTTAAATTGTTGGAAACTTTCACCAGCATCTCCTTTGCGCGGCTCGATCAGAACAACTACAACTTGCTTCTACGGGCTCCAAACCAATCAAAGAAAACAAAAGCGAAGTGGCCTCCCATATCTAGGGTATAAAATCATCAACCAAACTAAAATTTCTAAATTTTTTACGTACCTTTTTGTGTTTGATTTTTATTTTGGCAAGTAATTTATTATCTCTACGCAAATTCGGGTGCACAAGAATCAAATAGCAATCTCTTGCATACCTGTACTTATATAATCTAAAAGAAAATTAGGTTGACAAAAGCAATATGACGTAACTCTACATGCAAAACTAGCATGATATAAATCTATATGCAACCAACGACCATATCTTAATCATATGCAACAAAATATAGAGAATATTCTGTAATATATGTTATATATTTAATAATTTTCAAATGGTAAATTTATATCTAAATACGTAGGTTTTTCAATTCAAAAATCTATTTTCAAATTTCTCAAACGAGAAAAATCAAAGATCGAAAATCAAAATGACAAGAAAGGAATTTCTCCGCATAAATTAAAGTGAAACTCTAAAATCAAAACAACATGGATCGTCCAGTGGTATTCTGGTTCCTCCAAAAACATCAACTAGAGTGAATAAATATCATTCCTTTCCCAAAATATTCAAAAATCGCCTTTTTTGAAAACCACCAGGTTTTAGTCATAATAACAACAATTTAAATCCTTTGTCTATAAATTTAAACTTGATAGACAATGGTATATGAAACCATACAGCCAATCAATTCAATCAACCACATTCCATGAAGGAATAAACTAACATTAACAGTCAATCAAATTCTATAAAGGAAAGCGTATCACCTAACATTGTTTCAAAATGTCAAATTACTAGCAAACAAATCTTAACTTAGGTCCAAAACTTTCTTGATTGTCCAAAAGTGTAGATAATTATCTATGCGTACCGTTTTGCCCATTGGCCTTTGGTTATTGCTTAGAAGGTTATACAAACAAACTAGAAAAAATTGGAAAGTTTATACTCTATATTTTATTAGTTTCTTAATTATATTAGTTTTTTTTTCTAAATCACTTATATTTTACTTAGTATTTTATTCAATACTAAAATTATTTATGAATTATTTCATGAATCCTCACCCAAGTTTTAAAATATTTTATAAAGTCGCATCTTTATAAAAGATAAAATAATATCTTATTCCAATTTATTACTTGTATAATACTCTTCTATATCCTAAGAGTATATACAAAATTTATTTTAACTTTTTCAAAGATCCAGTTGCGGATCAAATTAAATTATGGCTTTTTAAGA
This sequence comes from Allium cepa, assembly GCA_030765085.1. Lineage (NCBI taxonomy): Eukaryota > Viridiplantae > Streptophyta > Magnoliopsida > Asparagales > Amaryllidaceae > Allium > Allium cepa. Next base: position 373,512,363 of record CM060942.1, on the reverse strand, counting down.
CTGGCTCAACCTATTAACCTTTTTAACTTTAGAATGTTAAAACGAATCATATTTATTGGTTGACCCGATCAAAAAAAATTTACACTACTAGGATGTTTCTAAGCAATTATATGGTTTTAATAAAAACTTATCAAAACCTTCTTATTTAGTTTAATCCGAGTTAAACCTGCGTTAAATTATCCTATATCTTCTCTAAGCGCAAAATCCCATTTATCAAAACGTACCCTTATTACAAATATTTTTTTGTTTTGAAATCAATTCCCTTTAAGGGAACTTAAAAATTAAATTACCTGGTTTTAATGTCAAAAACTCATTTTTGAAAGCATACTGCAAATATTTTTATATGAAATAACTTTTAAACGATTTATTTACTAATATTCACTTTGGATTTATTCGGATTTGAACTCATTTAGATCGCACAATGATAAAGAGAATAATTTACTAAGTACTCCACAACGTTCGTCAAAGCAAACATTTGATCGTCACTTAGAGGATTATTCAGATTACCACAAAACTAATTGAAACGATTTCTTCCTAATTATCCCAAAGAAAATGCATTCCATTTAAAATCCAACTTCCTAAAATATTTTTACTTTCAATCACTTCCAAAAGTACTGGTATTTCATTTCTCAAAAATAAAAAAATTGAAATTATTTTCAAAAGTTTCGGGATTTAGATTCAAAAAATCTTTTTAATGATATTTCACAAACTAAATTTATGCATAATTTCCTTTACATAAAAATCATTTCATATTATAATAATTCTTCTTTATTACAATTAAATTCTCTTAAATGTTTATTATCTAAATGTTTTATCCTACCATTTAGGCTATATTTACAACTTTTTATTAAAGTTCAATCCTTAACCCACCATTATCAAAGGTGAGTTTTCAAGTTAACATTTTCTTCGAATACTTTATAGTCAAATTGTGAAAATTAACTCATAAACGGTTCAATTTAATTCAAAGGGATAAATTCTCTTAAATAAACCGAGCACAATTTAGCAAGTAACAAATAACGGTCAATGCTTCTAATTCAAATTAAGCATAACTGAACAAATAATGGTGATAATAAATAGTTATTATCACATTTAAAACAACACACTTTATAACTATATAAAGTTTTGAAAATTATTTCTTTATATATATATATAATCTTAGGAAAAATATTTAATTTGCCAAATTTTCAAAAATTCAATACCATGTCCGTTGGCCTTGGTCGAGTGTTTATCCTTATCAATACTGTGACATCCCACATCTCGACCAAAATTCATAAAAACTCAATAGACCAATTAATATAATACATTTGTATAACATTAACAAATACGCTCTCATATATATAATACTCTCAAACTCATTCTAGGGTGTCACTTACCTTGTCTCTAATGAGCCAAACCCTACCAAAGCCAAGATTCTTGCTTAACCTCACGCACCGATACCAAATTGTAAAGATCTAGGATTTTCAACCATACCATAGCTTACAAAGGTACCTCTCAACTATAAGTCCATTTGTCTAACCAACCCGAAGGATATGCATGGGTAAGAGTCATTCGCTCGCTATCTAACAAGGAGCAAGAACCCCCTATCATGCTGCACCTCTATGCCTAAGCAAGTGAGATAACTCAAATGATGAGGAACATATAAAAGTTCCGCGAGACCACGCTGCTAATGTGGAACGAGTTTTTACCTCACAAGAATAACATCCATACAGACAAGTGCAGAAATAAATACCAAGAACAAATCCAAATATGAATGAGCGTAAATAATATTAAACCAGACTTGAAAGAATGGAAATAAACCGAGTACAATCCAAACTGGACAGAATGGATAGAATAAGGAAAATAGTCCAACTTAATAAAACGGATTAAATAAGGTGACAATCCAAACTTGATAGAACGGACTGAATACGGTAGCAGTCCAACTTAATAGAATGGACTAAATTAATATTTAAATGCCGCAATGAGGAGTTGGCTCTACTCATGGAAATTTAAAGCTAAACAGATTCAAGGTTTTCAAATCAAATAAGGAAAGGAAAATTTCCAACAAATGACTATAAGAGTGCACCCCCTTAAATGTACCTCTAGCAATATACTCTTGAGAAGCTCATATACTCGATGAGCTCCTCCAGCCAGACCCCACTAAACCTTCCCGAGAATCCGAATATTTCACATTTAAACACAAAAAACGTTTTTCATGCGATGGTACACAAAAATCTAGATGAAATGTGAAATAATAACCTTTTGATGGGAGCAACCCGACACAACTGGATGCCCCTTAGCTCTTTAGATTTAGTCATTTCCGATAAAGAATAACAAAGGTCAACGGAGCAATAAATCTTCTTAGTATGACCTTAATAAAGTACCTGAAGTAACCGATAGTTGAGATACCAACTATCAAGGATATGTAACGATCGTATATGGATATTAAGTCTTGTATACTTATCAACACTCACTGAATTCAAACTTGTACTATTTCTCGGTTATCAATAATACCGGACAAGTCAAGGTATCATTACCTCAAAGTCATGTCCAACAATTATTCTTAACATTTTAAATAGTGACAATTTTACTTCTTCGATGTTTAGTGCTAGTTATACAAATAAATCGTTTCCATATAAGTGATTCATTTTATGGAAATAATTTATTTCCATAAAAGAATCAAACTTTTACTTCTAAAAAAAACTGAACTTGTGCATGATTTTCATATTTCCATATTGGTAAAACACTTCTAGAATTAGTTCCCGATTGTTAAAATGTTAGAAAAATAATTTTTCCAAGCGTGTGACCCCAAAGGCCTAAACCAACATCAGATCGAACACCCAGAAGTTTATCCAACTTAACATTCCAATAGCCGAGTTCCAATTTCTTTTTATAACTTTAAAACAATATTAATTATCCCAAAAGATAATTAATCACATTTGAAATCTCTTTTAAATAAAAAAATCCAGTATCTTTAATAAAATAGATAACTATTTCCATGCACATCTATACCATTGGTAAATTAACTTTAAAATCTTTATTAAATCGGTTTATTAACTTTAAATCAGTCGATTAATGCAATTTTAATATATTAGATAAATTACTTAAATCACTTTTATTAAATCGATTAATTTACTTTAAATAATTACAAAGATTAATTAAATAAATAATCGTTAGTTAAAACGAGTAAGTCATCTCGAACATCATTTATTAAAATGATAAGTAAGTCTAAATCCCATTAATTACAAAAATTAACTAAATTTAAAATAATCAAAATTAATTGGATTAATTAAATTCAAACTTCATTATCTAAATGATTAATTAAAACATCATTGTTAAAATGATTTATTTAATTATAAAACATCATTACTTCAAGTGATTTAACTCAATTCCAAATATCATTAGTTAAAACAAATAATTAAATTTAAAAACAATCATTAATTAAAATGATTAATAAATTTTAAATATCATTATTTAAAATGATTAATTACTCTTAAATATTTTTAATTAAAATGATTATTAATTTCAATTATCATTAATTAAGATAATTAACTAAACTCAAGAAATCATCGGTTAAAATGATAAATTAAATCTTATCTCGTTTAAATCAAAGATAAACCAATTTTATACATCTTTTACTAAATTGGTTAATTGATTTCAATGTCATTAGTTAAAATAATAAATTAATTTAAAATTACCATTGATCAAAACAATTAATCATTCCATTATCATTAATTGAAATAATTTTTTAAACTCAAATAATCATTAGTTAAAATGATTAATTAAGTATAAAACATCATTAGCAAAATGATTAATTAAATCTAAAGATAAACCAATTTTAGAACATTATCTATTAAATTGGTTAATTGATTTTGAAACCATTAGTTAAAATGATTAATTATTTTAAATTATCATTAAATCAAAATGATAAATAAAATTTAACATTTAGCTTGGCGGAAACACAAACTCAAGTTGATATGATAGGGTTTGGTTATGAAATTTAATAAATGACAATGTAGTGAAACCATTATAACGACAATTAACAAGTTAAATGGAATATTAGGATTTAATTCAATTATAACAACATACAGATGTAAATAAATAATTTACTGGCAAGAAACCCCTTTGGGTCTCTCTACAGATTTTTCCTGCAAAATCATATGGGTTTATAATGATCAAAAAATTATGTCATTCATTTTTCAAATGGAAATTCAACCAAACAATCAATCAAACAATTTATTAAAATTCAAGCAATCAATAAACATTTGTAATATCATTGATATGAGATAATAAAATTTAACGTGAGTTAACACTACACCATAACAGCCATTTCACAACACTTATTTTTTTCAATTGCCAACATTTATTTGCGTAGTTAATTAATTACAACAATAAACGTTGCTAAACAAGAACGTGTAACCGAAAATACACATTTATAATTTTTTTTATTGTTAATACATGTTTGCGTTGGAAGACCTGATTAAATTGAAATAAGTTGGTTAAAAAAGTGAATGAGCATCCATTTCTTCCGCAACCCTAATCCCCAACTTCTCAACGTTATTCATTCGGCTGCCATGAAAAAAAGAAACTTTATCCTTCAGCTAATTCGATTTCGACTCTATCCTTCAGCCAATTCGATTTCGGCCTCTCTCCTTCAGGCGAATCGGCCTCTCCTTCAGGCGAATATGCATCGACTTCAGACGAATCAGCCTCGACTTCGACCACGACTATAGGCGATTTGATTTGGACTTCAGGCGATTTTTCTACTTCAGGTGAATCCCCTTTTTCGAATTTGCTTGTCTTCGTTGATTGGTTCCTCCGTTTCTCTTCTTTTCCGAATTTGCTTTGTCTTCATTGATTTTGTCAGTGAGTTACATGGCTGAGTAGCCGAACGTGGTAATGGCTCCTTTCATCCTTTGTCTTGATAGTTTGCATAGTTTAAAGTATCGAAACCCTACAGTATACTACATACATGAATCACAACACTTTGATTTCATGAATAATGTAGGGGATGATAATTAAAGAAAATTTAACTTACAGTATAATGACTTTGAAATTCTAAAACTCCACTAATTTGTTCCAGTTCCATCTCCTTACTTCCTGTTGCTTGTTTAAATCCATTTTATGATCAAGAACCTATTTTACATAGCACAACGAGAATTTTCTAATCATACTATATTTTACATGCCATCGTTATTAAATAAGCAATTAAGTTTCCAGTGTACTTATCACCAAAACTATGGGAAACCATGACACAATATACAATCCAAGATTGTTATATGGTAGCAACTGTTGCAGCCATTGGACAAGAGATGATGTTTTATAGGCGTGGACTATTATTTTGTGAGTTGCTAGGAGTTTTCTATGAGAAGATAGGTGAATTAGCCATTGAACAGCAAGTTTGTGTGTTGCCGTTGTCCAATTCTTAGCCGAGTTTATGTGTATGTTCGTTAGCCAGAGTGCGTGCTGTGATAATATGTGAACATGGCTGTATTTTTATATGGGTTAAGGTGTGTGTGTGTTCATGTGTAGATGTGTGCGAGTATTTATATATATGTCCATGTGAGTAGTTGTGTGTGGGGTGTGTCTGTCTGGACATTTTTATGTGTCCATGTGAGTGAATAGGCTAATGCGAGAGAGAGAGGGTACTGAGTTTATTTTAAATTTATTTATGTGTGTGTTTTCTGTTGAGTTAATTTTCTTAGTTGCGTTGCGTTTGTGGGTTGCAGTGTGTACGAATCAGTATATATATATGTGTGCACTTGTGTTGGTGTGTCCCTAGAAGTTATTTATTGCATTATTGGGTGAAGGTAATATTGAGTGTTGTGTTCATGTATAGGTGTGGAGTGTGTATAAATATGTGCGGTGACTTGTGTTGTGAAAAGTGCACGAGTGAGTGCGTGTAAACATATATATATATATATATATATATATATATATATATATATATATATATGCAAGGCAATATACATATATATACATACATATACATACATATATATACATACATACATACACATATATGAATATAAATATATGTACATATATGTGTACATATGCACATATATGCATAGATGTGTGTGTGTGTATATACATATATATGTAAATATATGTACATATATGTGTACATATGCACATATATGCATAGATGTGTGTGTGTGTGTATACATATATATGTGCACATATGTACATATATGCATAGATGTACATATATGCGGATTATAGTGCATATGTGTGCTAAATGGTGATGTGTGCTGTGGTGCATGCTAAGATATGGTGCATGAGTCGATGTGGATTATAGTGTGTGCTGTGTATCAATTTTCTAGTGTATGTTGTGTATTTATCTGTCTAGCATGTGCATATTTGTTGATGCGTAACATTGTGTGTAGTTTGCGCCACCTTCAGTTATAAATATATTATCTCTTGAAATCTACATTTACATATATATCAAAATATATAATGTATGCTAATTGTACATACACTTAAATGTTCATATAAATATATATTTAGAATGCATATATATTGATTTGAATGTTTTATAATATTGTTTTAAAATAGTATTTAAAACAGAAAATTATAAATGCATTCTTATGTGTAATATTTAGTTTCCAAATCGTCTTGGTTTATCAATGGAAAGAACTGACTTTTCTAATGTTATTAATAAATATTTAAATTAGTTATAGTTTTTAAAATAATGGATATCTTAAAAAGGAATGAATGAAAGAGTCATCAATCTTAGGTCATGGCCAACTTATGGTGAGTCTTGTTGGGGAATCGACGAACAAATTACAATTTCTAAGTTGTCATCTATTTTTTATATATGTGTATATGATTACATCATTGCTTATGTTTTTGTTGCTCATCGTATGAAACTAAAGAAAAGCTTTATTGTATTATTTTTTCTTTAGCAATATAATGAATTGATGTCCTTATGAAAGTGCAACATCTCTACTACTAATAATAAGAATTCCGTGAACTGTTTTTCGACCGCGTCTTTTCGGATTTCCCAAAATGCCCAATACCTATTATCGTGTCCTTCAACGTTAGTTTCCGTAACTATTCTCACGATGCTGGATACTGTTAATATCATAAATTGATTTAAGAATAGTAAAACTTACCCACTTTCCTTTAAATTACTAGTTGATTAATATATACGTTGAAATTCAATTTAAAACTACGAAAAAAATCAATAGGTCTGCATTGGACACATATCAGTATAGACTGAATGAGAAAATAATTTCTCATAATTTTATCTTTTAAGTTATTTTGAGTTTCACAAATGTCAACTACTTTTAGGATGTATAAGCAGTTCATCCAGTCTATATAAAATAGTATTTGTTATAAATGAATGCATGTAGAATGTAGATTATGGAGTAACATATTAGTTTTATAAATAATCTCAAAAGACATTGTTCAAACTATAAATGCTTGAATATTTAATTATTTATCTGTTAAAATGATACAGAAAAGTTGGTTTTATATACTTAAGACAATATTAGTTCATTAAGTTTACATAAAATAGCATTTATCTGTTAAAATAATTTATTTATCTGTTGAAATAAAAACAATGATTAGAACATGGCTCTTTTTTCACTGAATAGCTAAAAAATGTCTAAAAGGTATATAAGCATTTCTTATAATTTTATCCCTTGGCATTTACAATAAATACTAAGGTAATGCAACAAAATATTATGGCCAACCAAATTATACCATAATGCAACACAATGTTTGGGTTAAGCCAGAAAAAGCCTAACAAGCTAATTCTAGCTTTCTCAAAACTATGTTTACCAATGTCATCTATTTAATGAAATCTCTAAAGGTTTTACTTGCATTTATCTCGACACGAAAATTATTTTTTCCATCTGAACATTGTTAATAATTCTTTAATCAGTTGAAGTTTAAAGCAAAAATATTATGAGAAGAAAGTTAGTTACATATGAGAAAAGAACCAAATAGATTCAGAAAATAATCATAAACTGCGGTTTGGAATATGTTTGGAGTAGTACTACTAACTTAAGAGGACCATACATTATTTAATCTAATTATAAAACCAATTAAAAATAGTGCTAGATTATTACTTTTTCATTAGTTTACAGATAATGGGTTGTCTATATCAATATTAAACACATGCATGTTTTAAGAGTTGCGTTTGTTTTCATCTACATTTTTTAAATTAGTACGACTAATAAAACGACATTTATAGTTTGAATTTATGCCATGTTAGGTCAATTTAGATGCTTTATTCTTTTGGCATGAGAAACAGTGTTTTGCTGAATCTGCCTATATTCTTTGAAGATTTGTTTTGATCATAGTTTTAGTTGTTTAATATTTCTAGGTTAGACATTAAAGTTTGTTATTTGGACCTCTTAAACTTCAAATATCCCATGTTGCATAATTGAGTATAAAATCCTTTTTCAAAGTTACAGTTTATATATCCGGTTCTATTGCCAATGTTGCAGAAATATCATATCCCATGTTCGACTTTGATTCTAATTTTCTTTTATTTCATACGCTTCTGAGAATGACATGCTATTGTTTAATACTTACATAAAGTAGACATGAGTAAATAAAAAACTAAATCCATCAACCCTTTTTCTGAGATGATTGTCTCATCATCAAACCATTTTTTGTTGCCTCAGTTGAAACAATAACAGTGCTAGTTTATAGTGGCTTCAGTTGAAACAACTAAGGCATGTGGCCTTAGTTTCAACCGAGGCCACTGGCACCGAGGCCACTGTGGCCTCGGTTGAAACAACCGTGGCCATTGTGGCCTCAGTTTTGAACCGAGGCCACAGTGGTCTCAGTTTTAAACTGAATTTTTTATTATAATGTATGTTTAATGACCGTTAATAAAAAATTGCATTTCACTTGTGCTATTGAATATATTTGTTTGTTTTATTTAATGTCGTTTTATCGTTAAATCATGTGCTATCACCTTGGTTACTATTTGTCATTCTTTTTAGTATAAATTTCAATTTAATATGATATTGAATGCATGTAGGTATTTATAGAAGAAGCAGAAGAAAAAGGAAATTAGTTGATAGTTCTAGTGGTAATAGTGAAGTAGAAGATCTTGAAAATGATCCAATTGTGGAAGTTTTTGGTTCTGATAGAAAGATAAATTATTGTCGAGCAGTTAGTTCTACTTCTTCTATAAAAAAGTAAAGATGAATCAAGCGGTAAAAGCTATAGCTGAAAAAAAAGCGAGCATAGATTTGTCTGTTTGGAAATTGAAGATAAAGGCTTCGTTATTTGGCCAGAGTTTCGTATTCTGTATTTGTAGACTTTAACTATGAATTATGTCTTATCTCTTGTTATTGCAATTGGTATTGGTGTGGAATTGGTAAACTAATGATAACTTAATTATGTATTCAACTTCTCTTTTGTTAATTGATACTCTATTTTATTATTGATTATGAATATTGTTTATTGATATTGACTGGGTTATAATTTGCTAAATTAAGATAATATTTCATATTAGATATAGTCCACATTATATCTTTTAACATTCAAACCATCATATCTTTCAGCATTCACATTACTGATAAGTGTATATTTGCTTGTATTTATTTGCAACGCTTATAAGCTTTGAAAGATATTTTTCCCTTGCGTTTATAAGCGTTGGAAGATATTTCTTCCCGACGCTTATAAGCATTGGAAGATATTTCTTCCCGACGCTTATAAGCGTTGGAAGATCTTTTTTCTCAATGTTTATAATCATTGCAAATAAATGACCACGCCCGTGTAGCGACACATATAAGTGTTACGGAAATTCTTGGCAACGCTTATACTCAGTGGGAATCCTCTGTTTTGGTGTAGTGTAAACGCACTCTGATTTTTGTTTCCCCTAAACCTCTCGATTTTGGACTAAAATCGAACGGTCGTCCGATTTTAACCTAAATTTTCACTTACTTCAAGCCCAACGAAACCAATTCCATCGTGAAGATGTTTTTGCAATATGAGTCCAACACAAAAAACGACATTTGAATCCAACCTAGTATGAGTGAGATATGAATTTTATAAGTTATCGGATAATTTAAATTAAAAATCAAAAAACTTTAAACTAATTACAAAATTACTCTTGCCACTCCTTCCCCAATTCAAGTTCGAACATGCACAAACATCACAACCCACTTAAGCGTGCACATACATGCATGTATACGGAGCTACGGACCTCCGTTTCGCGAACCGTCTTCGCCGTTGCGTCGCTCTACGTGAGAGCCACCATCCTAATACCATGATTTCAAAGCCGCACTCGCTTGACACCACGACGATCACCCCGGAGCCATCCTCCCAACCGTGACCTGCTGCTATCCCCTCGGCTGCTTTGTGCACGCGATCACCATCCCTTAGCTGCACTTCACGAAACTCCATCCAAGGCCGTGTCTCACCTTCCCGAATCCAAATCCAAATCCAAATCCAAACTCCAATTCCACTAACTCGCCTTCAATCAAGCACAATCGACAACCTTATTCGCCAAAACCCATTCGACATTATTTTCGAGTTCTACAAACCACTACCGCACCTTACAAAAATCATATTGAATCGAAGCTCTCATAAAAACGAGATTTTTAAGGCTTGTTTCACGAAATTTAGATGAGAAAAGAAGTTAATTTTAATTTTTAAATTTTTTGAAGGCTCTCTTTCAAAGTTACAGGAAATGTTATTTAAGGGGAGATGAGGGATGGCCTGCACATAAGGGTATGGGCAAGGTATGTTTGAAATGTGGGGGTATGGTAAAAATTAAGGTGTGTATGTACATATTATTATTTTAACTTAAAAATATTCAACAAAAGATACCCTAAAATTTCAAAATCCAAATGAGGTGTGCCACCTGGCGTTCTATATGTTATACCTCTATTTCGAACACAATGGAATTTGTTCCAAGGTCTAATTCGATCGTATGCATAAGGTAGGTTTTTGGACCTAGTTATTATATTAAATTTCCGATATTATTTTAACGCGTCTTGATCTCGCATGACCAACCAAACAATGCATCCAGTAATTACGAAACTTGATGGCTACTATGTTTCACTATTACGGATCCAATGAATCCGGTTTCGTTGAAATCCGAGACTGTGCATCGAACGGCTAATTTCACAGATTTAAATATTTAATTATCGATATTTATCCGGTCTAGTTACATTTGTATATAAATTTACAAATTGAATTCACCAATATTATTAATTAATTAAAAGGAGTTAAATAAAATTATTATATTCATTTAATTAACATATAATTCACAATTCAAATATTCTAAACATCCTCTACATTTGAATTATTTATTAAATTCCAAAATCCAATTATTTAAATATTTGAAATAAATAAAATATTTAAAATAAATAAAATATTTAAAATCAAATAACCCAAATTTTGGATTGTTACACCTCCTTTGTTCATGGCCTCACTAAGATCCCCTAATTTTTCTCATCTTTCTTCCACTTTGACTTTAGATCCATGCTCCCTATGGTGTTGGTGAAAGTTTGGTGGAGTTTGGATAAGATTTGAGTTAATTAGAGAAAAAGTAGTCAAGAATAAAGTGGATTAATGACAATTCACTTCCGCCATTTTTGATATTTTATTACATTTCAAGCTTTAGGAGAGAATGGATGAATACACAAGCCAAGACCTCCCCGTTACACAACCAAGTTCCCCTCCTATGTAAATATCTTTAATTTAACACTTAATACTTTCCATAAAAGCTCATTTTATAACAACCCGGAATTTTCGATCCCAAAAATTCCAGATAGTTAGGAAAAGAAGAAAGAGATAGAAGAAAAAGAAGAACATAAACACCAACATCTCACAATTCACAGCGGATAAAATATAATAACAAATAATAACAGTTATACAAAGGAAAACTATACTTGTCAAATTTCACCTTTGTACATCAGAGTTACAACATATATACAAACACTGGACAGATATAATCAACATGTCCCAGGTAAGCTACAATAAATCACAGAGGAATACACTCCATACGTTCCTGCCATTCAGCTCGCCTCCTGAGCTTCAGAACGCCCTTACCTGAAAATCTGTAATATTCGGTCTGACACGAGCATTGCATCAAAGTAACACCCGGGTCAGGTTGGAAACCAGCATGAGTAAACCTATCTAACATGGAATACAAGTGCATATAACTTATACGAACCCGGGGTAACTTATATCAATTTACAACTTCACAAGTTGTTATAGACATCGCATATTTCACTCGTCAATTTCTAAGTACCAAAACTTAGATTAAATGGTCCAATTTACTTAAATCATTCCATTCCAGTTTATTAATTTCACATATCAATCTATAAAGAATCGAAATGGTTTCGGGCATTTGCTAATACCCGACCCCGTTCGCTTCGAATCCAATGTCATCTTAACCCAAGCTATTCAAATGAAATACAATTCAATTTTAAATACAGGGTGTCACAGTAATTCATCATCAATAGATAACAACACCATCGCAGTTTAAACCAAACATATCACATAGCATCACGAATCACATATTAGGGATAACAATTAATCCAAGGCTTCCAATATCATTCTATCATCCATACACAAGGTTGATTAGTCATACCATTAATTAATTTAAATATATTAAATTAATTACTTCCATTATCTTTAAATCCTGCGTACTCAACATTACAAAATAAACTAATTAATCATCCTCTAATTATTATCTTAATTAATAATTTTTGATTAATTATTCTTTAATTACAATAAGTAATTAATTCTCAGTTGATTACACAAATTAATTATCATTTACCCATCCATAATAATTACATTGATCCTTAATTAATCACTCAAATTAATTATGTCATAATCACTTCATTGATCAGTTATCCCTCAATTAATCATAATCGTTATTTAACTAATCATTGATTAGTTTCCTTAATCAACAATCCTTAATTAATCACACTAAGTAATTAATCCTTAATTACTTCCATTAAGTAATTTATCATTTAAGTAGTTAACTAATCTCTAATTATCAAGTAATTAATCTTTAATTAATTTATTTATATTCCTTTAATTAATTAATTAATTATTAATCATTAATTAATTAATTCTTCTTAAATAACTTATCAATTTTCCCCTTACTTAATTACTTTGGTTAATTAACTTTAATTACTCAAGATCTTAAGTTTACTTAATGATTAAACATTTTTATTTCCTTAACTACTTCTTAATTACATTATTAGTTAAATGTTAAAACAACTTAAGAATTAACTTTATTAATTAAAGTTAAAATGAATTACCTAAAATTTAAATAACAATAGTTAAGGAAATTCAAACTTAATTTTGGTTAACCATTAAACTTGAAATCTCTTATCATTTAACTCGAGTAAAACCCGAGCAATTCTACCCTCAAACCCGAGTCTTTCCTCTTCTCTTTTTTTTTTACGTCTGAAACAGACATAACACATGAACCCATCCTGAGTTCCTACACGAGCCAATGACCCAAATCTCCCATGTTGACTTCGAGCCACAACCATCTCCTCACCACGTAAACACCTATCACCAAAGATTCCCCTGCACCGTGCATATCAACCCATTCACCACCGATCATCATTCCGATCGTAAACCTATCAACTACTACCCCCTCTAACCTATGAGCCACCCAGAAGTACAAGCCTCTTCGAAAATCAAAAATGAACCATCGGTCCCAACCTGAAAAAAAATCAGTCACCAGAAATCCTCATCGTACCTTCACCGCTGACCATCGGAGAACCCTCAACTCCATCCAGTCCCTTGCCATGCTCTCCTACTTCTTTTCCCACAGCTCTGATTCAACCCGACACGTTGGCGAGGCCGCATTGGCCAAGAATCCATCATCGACCTAAAACCCTAAATCGAAGCCTCGAATATGCCTCGATGGATGATAAAATCATCGGACAATTTTCCGCACTTCGACAACCTTTCCCCTCCCTCCGACATCGATTTCGACCTTTCCCACCATCTCGATCAACCGCAAATGCTTAAAACCCATTTAACTTTTTACTCTCGATTACTCGCGATTAACAGCCTTGAAAATCATGATCTACGTTTTGAAAATCCTAGTTTTTGATAACCATTCAGATTTTAATCCTAAAACAACAAATCTTTAAGGTTGAAATTTTGAAAAAAATAAGATTTTTACTATAATATTCCCATTCCAATTAAACTATCATCAATTCCTACTTAATATATTTTTACAACTTAAATCCTATTATTTCTAACAATATTTGTTCAAATATCAAAACATATAACAAATCAGAGGAAGAGTAGTTGATTTTTTAAAATTTTTAGAACCTAAGAATAAAGAACAGAGCAAACTTTTTGTTCGAGACATGCACAACAACTTTGGCATACAAATACACCTGCAATTTTGTTTAATCAATCGAGCAATCACATATCATATTTCATTTTAAGTAATTGTTGCATGCATCTAGATTTAACAGGTTTAATTCTTTAGATAAAACTCTTTACTCACCTTTAAAAGAAGAAGACAGAGAGCTTGAACAAAAATATGGAAAGCAATTGATCTTGGATCTATATGAATTTTCACTAACAAGTTGATTGCTGTTTGTTTTGCTCTGATCCTTTCTGATTTTGATTCCTGTACCTTGTTCTACTGAGTTGAATCTGAAGCTTTGAGATGATCCAAAATTTTTTTCTCTAGCTTCGAATCAGGTTGTTTAGGTATTTAAATTTCCTGGTTTCTTATTCCTTACCGGCCACTTTTTATTTCCTTTCCTTCTTTTTTTTATGAAGAGAAAACTTTAGATACAAATGAAGAAACCTGGTTTCTTTTCTTCTCTATTTTTTTTTATTTTTTTTCAATTGCTATTTGTTAACCTAACTCAACACTTGTTAATTTATGCCTTACTTATTTCACATTTGTCACAACTTATATTTTTATGCCTAAACCCTTTTGTCAAATTTATTTATAAATTATGTTTAAACCTTACCATTTTATAATTTGTAAATTCATTTATCTCTTATGTTTTAATGGTTTACATACATATAAATACAATGTAAACTTAAGTTAAAATATCCTAACCAATTATTTTTTTTCTTCAAAAGATATATATATATATATATATATATATATGTATGTATGTATGTATGTTAAAGTTTTTTAGTAATTCCTGTTTAAATATCATATCATTTATTCCTTTGAAAATATGAAGTTAATAAATCGTATTACATTATTAGATATTTATTCTTGAATTCTAAATCAAAATTCAATTTACAATCTCTATTGATACTTTATTTTCCTCTGGAAAATTTCACTATTATAAAGTTTTGCATCTACATGCTTATAAAAATTCATTAATTTCCTAATAAGGTTTATCATTTATAATTCCAATACTTATTACAATTCCATATTCATTTATATACCTTCAGATATCTTTAATTATCTGAAATTTGTTTATCTAACAAAATAATTTTGTTTTTAAATAACAATTTTACAAATTTTTAAATAATAAATAAAGGAGATTACCAAAGAAATTTTTGTTATCAGATTTATCTGTTCAACCTAAAAATCAGTAATTCTATTAATTAACCCAGTTATTAATCAATTTAACAGATTCTCTAAAGTTCGGGTTATCACATTCTTCCCCCTTTGAATCTTTTCGTCCTTGAAAAGGAACGAAGCCAGGATTTATTCAATACTTAAAATCAGATAAATTTATTCTTTGATCATTTTTAAAACACTTTTAAAAGAAATCTTTACAATATCACTAAATTAATTTTTATTAAAATACTTTTAAAATCCACATAATATTATAAAATAGGTTTTATAAAAATATTTTTTATAACTCGATGTTTCAACAAGTCCGACCTCGTCCTCACAGAAATTCGGTCATACGTTGATCAGGCGTATGATTGAAAATCTATAAGTACTTAGCAGACCCATTTTTAACACCCAGTGAAAATACTTGGAGAATAATTTTATTGAAAATATCGAAAACATTTTTGAAAATAGAGGAAATATCTTTGATGAGAATGCTTTGGAAATCATCACCCCCATCCATGGTAGCAGTTACATCCTGGGTTACGTTGCCATCGCAGCAAAATTCCATGTAACTGTAGGCACTCCGCGTCCCTCATTACGCCATGGAACCCACAAGAGATCGTAGTTACATTCCAGGGATACGTTGCCATCACACCAAAAGTCCATGTAACTGTAGGCATTATCACCTTCGATTTTCGCTGCCAAAAACGAAACTTCTCCTCTCCCACATAGGTCGCAGTCTACCGATGTAAAATCAAATGTAGACTGTTGGCTCTCAACGGCATACACGACTTTCGCTATGTTACCATAGGTCGCAGTCTACCGATATAAAATCAAACATAGACTGTTGGCTCTCAGCGGCACACACGACTTTCGCTATGGTCTGCAGTAGATCGTAGTGACATCGAGTTACACTGTCGTCACAGCATAACCCAAATGCCTTGTTAGGCCTCAGCGCCCCCGACTTTCGCTACACGCTACACATAATCCTCAGAAACTAGTTTTGTCCAGACTCCTCATAGGATCAACTTTAGAACCTCCCCTTAGAGGCTCAAGGCAGTACCACCTTTTAGCACTCCTGAGAAGTTCATTTCAAGGGAGTGCCTTTTTCTCCAGAGCTATTTTCAGAACACTTTATACCATACACATATAGTATCTTCCAAATCATACACCTAGGTGGATAATAGTCAAATAGTTATAGAAAATTTTAAATAATTGCAAAATAGTTGTAAAATAGTAATTAATTATAAAGTAGTTGAAAAATAAGAATTAGTTTATAAAACAGTTGAAAGATTGTTAAATGGTTCCAAAAATAATTGTAAAATAAGTATATAATAGTTTGGCTTTAAAAGATAGATTGTATGGTAAGTAGCTTGGAAAAATAAGTTTTATTAAAACAATTTATTTTGAAAATAGTCCAGAGTCAAACTGTTCAATTCCCATCCTCCATTTGCAATCAATGCCCATTTCCAATTTAAATTTTCACTCTCATTTAAATTGATTCAATTCCAATTTTATATAACCTCAATTTCCATTGAAATTGATTTAATCCCCAATTCAAGTTGAATTAATTCTCAATCTCTATCCAAATTCAAATCAAATTCCAGTTGAATTCTAAACCTATTCAACTTTAATCACAATTCCAAATTATTCAAATCAATTTGGACTAATTTCAAATTGAACCCATTTCAATTTCGAATCAGTTCCGGTTTGAATTAATCTCAATTCCCATTTGAATTTGAACTCATTCAACTTCAATTTCATTTCAAATTAATCCAATTCAAATTTCCATTTAAACTTATCCATCTTCAATCATAGTTCCAATTAATTCGAATCAAATTCAATTTGAACTAATTCAATTCAAATTTCAAATTTAAATCATCCGGAATTATATAAATTCGAGTTAAATTTTCAGATGTTGATTTAATCCTTTAAATCAAATCAACTTATATCTTTAAACCATTTAATTCTGAATTCAAATTCCATTTTTAATCTATTTCAAAGTTCAAATAATAATTCAAATCCCTTTTTTTTAAAAACAACTCAATCTTTGAAATTCAATTTATCATCAAATTTCAATTTTGAAACCAAACCTTTAAAGTTCTATCTTAAATATTCAAATCTTAAGTCCAAAATGATTCCATTTTATCTCAATAATGGATATATTACCACAATCCATACCTTCATTCATTTAAACAAATTCAAATCTCAATTTAAAGATTATGAATAACAATAGGATAATATTATCCAAATTATATTAAAATATCCATCCATTACCAATTTCCAAATCTCAAACCCATCTTGAGATCACATAAACATCCCATTCAAATCAACCATTTAACTTCCCAAGTTAAATCTTAATTTCATCTTGAAATTTCCAAATTAGGTTGATCATTCAAACTTATTTAACTTCTTCTAAGTTAAATTCAATTCAATCCCGTTAACCTTACTCAAATTTAAATTCCCACTTCAAATTTCAAAATTCTTTCCCATTTATAAGCTCAAAACTTATATCATTTGGGTTTAACATCACACTTTAGAGAAAATCAAAACTCAACATCTTAATGTTTATTTTAAATCATCTGTGATATTATATACATCTACACATATATACATATTTACTTCTTGGTCCACTAAGCCAAATTTTAAAATTTAAACCACCCTTGGTTTTAATTCAAAATAATTTTCTTTAAAAGCTTTCAAACAACTTCTTATTTTTAAAATAAGACTATATTCAAAATAGTCTGAATAATATTATTTATTATTTCCTTTAACATTTTGAAACAATTCCAAGTTCTTTTCTAGACTTAAAACTTCACAATTTAAAACCCACTTCAATTTACATGTCATACTTATTTAAAGGTTACCCCCATAAAACATTTCATTTTTGCTTAATCATTAACGGACATTTTATCATTTTAGGATGATAACCAAGGTTATTACCACTGGAAATCAATTCACTATTATCTTATTCTGAAAATTCTTCTCCAAATTCAAGATTTTAATTTCAGTTTGAATCCATTTCAAATTTATCTTTATTTAATTTCAATTTGATTGTATTTCTATTACCACTTAATTTAATTCCAATAATTTAACAACCAATTACCTTAATATTTATTAGAAAGAAATATTGCTTTATATATCAAAATATATTCTTATATAAAATCATTTAAAATCTTTATATAAGAAAATAACAAGTACGCTCTCATATATACACACACACACACCCAACTCTTTCTAGGTTACCATTGACCCTATCCTTAATGAGTAATCCCACCATAGCCAAGGTTCTCGCTTAACCTTCCGGTCTGATACCAAATATAACGATCTGGAATTTTCGATCCTGAAAATTCCAAATAGTTAGGAAAAGAAGAAAGTGATAGAAGAAAAAGAAGAACAGAAACACCAACATCTCACAATTCGCAGCGGATAAAATATAATAACAAATAATAACAGTTATACAAAGGAAAACTGTGCTTGTCAAATTTCACTTTTGTACATCAGAGTTACAACATACATACAAACACTGGACAGATATAATCAACATGTCCCAGGTAAGCTACAATAAATCACAGAGGAATACACTCCATACGTTCCTGCCATCCAGCTCGCCTCATGAGCTCCAGAACGTCCTTACCTGAAAATCTGTAATACTCGGTCCGACCAGAGCATTACATCAAAGCAACACTCGGGTGAGGCTAGAAACCAGCGTGAGTAAACCCATCTAACATGGAATACAAGTGCATACAACTTATATGAACCCGGGGTAACTTATATCAATTTACAACTTCACAAGTTGTTATAGACATCACATATTTCACACATCAATTTCTAAGTACCAAAACTTAGATTAAATGGTACAATTTACTTAAATCATTCCATTCCAGCTTATTGATTTCACATATCAATCTATAAAGAATCGAAGTGGTTTCGGGCATTTGCTAATACCCGATCTCGGTCTCTTCGAATCCAACGTCATCTTAACCCAAGCTATTCAAATGAAATATAATTCAATTTTAAATACAGGGTGTCACAGTAATTCATCATCAATAGATAACCACATCATCATAGTTTAAACCAAACATAACACATAGCATCACGAATCACATATTAGGGATAACAATTAATCCAAGGCTTCCAATATCATTCTATCATCCATACACAAGGTTGATTAGTCATATCATTAATTAATTTAAATATATTAAATTAGTTACTTCCATCATCTCTAAATCATGCGTACTCAACATTACAAATCAACTAATTAATCATCCTCTAATTATTATATTAATTAATCATTTTTGGTTAATTATTCTTTAATTACAATAAGTAATTAATTATCAATTAATTACACAAAATAATTATCCTTTACCCATCCATAATAATCATATTGATCCTTAATTAATCACTCAAATTAATTATCTCATAATCACTTCATTGATCAATTATTCCTTAATTAATCATAATCATTATTTAATTAATCATTGATTAGTTTCCTTAATCAACAATCCTTAATTAATTAAACTAAGTAATTAATCCTTAGTTACTTCCATTAAGTAATTTACAATTTAAGTAGTTAACTAATCTCTAATTACAGAGTAATTAGCCTTTAATTAATTTATTTATATTCCTTTAATTAATTAATTCTCAATCATTAATTAATTAATTCCTCTTAAATAACTGTCAATTTTCCCCTTACTTAATTACATTGGTTAATTAACTTTAATTACTCAAGATCTTAAGTTTAGTTAATGAATAAACATTTTATTTCCTTAACTACTTCTTAATTACATTATAAATTAAATGTTAAAACAACTTAAGAATTAACTTTATTAATTAAAGTTAAAGTAAATTACCCAAATTTTAAATAACAATAGTTAAGGAAATTTAAACTTAATTTTGGTTAACCATTAAACTTGAAAATCTCTTATCATTTAACTAGAGTAAAACCCGAGCAATTCCACCCTCAAACCCGAGTCTTTCCTCTTCTTTTTTTTTTATGTCTAAAACAAACATAACACATGAACCCACCCCGAGTTCCTACACGAGCCAATGACCCAAATCTCCCGGGTTGACTTCGAGTCACGACCATCTCCTCATCACGTAAACACCTGTCACCAAAGATTCCCATGCACCGTGCACGTCAACCCATTCACCACCGATCATCACTTCGATTGTCAACCTGTCTGCTACTACTCCCTCTAACCTATCAGCCACCCATAAGTATAAGCCTTTTCGAAAATCAAAATCGAACCATCGGTCCCAACCTGAAACAAAATCAATCAACAAAAATCCTCGCCGTACTTTCACCTCTGACCATCGGAGACCCTCAACCTCGTCCAGTCCCTTGCCATACTCTCATACTTCTTTTCCCACAGCTCTGATTCAACTCAACACTCTGACGAGGCCGCATTGGCCAAGAATCCATCATCGAACTAAAACCCTAAATCAGAGCCTCGATGATGCCTCGATGGATGATAAAATCATCGAAAAATTTTCCCCGCTTCGACAACCTTTCCCCTCCCTCCGATATCGATTTCGACCTTTCCCACCATCTCGATCAACCGCAAATGCTTAAAACCCATTTAACTTTTAACTCTCGATTACTCATGATTAACAGCCTTAAAAATCATGATCTACCTTTTGAAAATCCTAGTTTTTGATAACCATTCGGAGTTTAATCCTAAAGCAACAAATCTTTAAGGTTGAAATTTTGAAAAAAAAAAGATATTTACCGTAATATTCCCGTTCCAGTTAAACTATCATCAATTCCTGCTTAATATATTTTTACAACTTAAATCCTGTTATTTATAACAATATTTGTTCAGATATCAAAACACATAACAAATCAGAGGAAGAATGGTTGATTTTTTAAAATTTTTAGAACCTAAGAATAAAGAATAGAGCAAACCTTTTGTTCCAGACATGCACGACAATTTTCACATACAAATACACCTGCAATCCTGTTTAATCAATCAAGCAATCACATATCATATTTCACTTTAAGTAATTGCTGCATGCATCTAGATTTAACAGGTTTAATTCTTTAGATAAAACTGTTTACTCACCTTTAAAAGAAGAAGATAGAGAGCTTGAACAAAAATGTGGAAAGCAATTGATCTTGGATCTAGATGAATTTTCACTAATTAGTTGAGTGTTGTTTGTTTTGCTCTGACCCTTTCTGATTCTGATTCCTGCACTTTGTTTTACTGAGTTGAATCTGAAGCTTTGTGATGATCCAAAAAAATTTTCTCTAGCTTCGAATCATGTTGTTTATATATTTAAATTTCCTTGTTTCTTATTCCTTACAGGCCTGTTTTTATTTCCTTTCCTTCTTTTTTTTACGAAGAGAAAATTTTAGATTCAAATGAAGAAACCTGGTTTCTTTTCTTCTCTAATTTTTTTTTTTTTTTTTCAATTGCCATTTGTTAACCTAACTCAACACTTGTTAATTTATGCCTTACTTATTTCACATTTGTCACAACTTGTATTTTTATGTCTAAACCCTTTTGTCAAATTTATTTATAAATTATGTTTAAACCTTACCATTTTATAATTTGTAAATTCATTTATCTCTTATGTTTTAAAGGTTTACATACATATAAATTCAATGTAAACTTAAGTTAAAATATCCTAACCAATTATTTATTTTTTTTCTTCAAAAGATATATATATATATATATATATATGTATGTATATATGTATGTATGTATGTTAAAGTTTTTTTATTAATTCTTGTTTTAGTATCATATCATTTGTTCCTTTGAAAATATGAAGTTAATAAATCATATTACATTATTAGATATTTATTCTTGAATTCTAAATCAAAATTCAATTTACAATCTTTATTGATACTTTATTTTCCTCTGGAAAATTTCACTATTATAAAGTTTTGCATATACATACTTATAAAAATTCATTAATTTCCTAATAAGGTTTATCATTTATAATTCCAATATTTTTACAATTCCAAATTCATTTATATACCTTCAGATATCTTTAATTATCTGAAATTTATTTATCTAACAAAATAATTTTGTTTGTAAATAACAATTTTACAAATTTTTAAATAATAAATAAAGGAGTTTACCAAATAAATATTTATTATCAAATTTATCTGTTGAACCTAAAAATCAGTAATTCTATTAATTAACCCATTTATTAATCGATTTAATAGATTCTCTAAAGTTCGGCTTATCACACATTTCCAAAATATCTTCCCATGACATCATCAAATATTTTCTTTCCATAAAGGGTAAAATATTTTTATGTCTCATTATTGATTTATAAGCAAATAAGTGTATGTAAAAAATAGTTTGAACAACTTCAGATAGATAAAATGCTATTTATCGATAAAGCAATTTTCGGTCACATTATTAATATTTCTTCAAAATACTTATATTTGTAAAAAAAGTTCAAAAAAGTTTACCATCAATATGATCAAAAAGAGAGTTAATAAGGTTATTAAATCACTTTAATAACATTTAAACCAAGATTCGAATATTTAAATAATTTGTAATACTAAGTGTCTGAAATTCTATGTCATTGCGTTCTCCCCCACTTAGATATTTCATCCTTGAAATTCCAACATAAGCAATGAAAGGAAATAATCACAAAGCAATTCTTAACATTATTCAAAATCACTAGCAAACAAAGCCTACGATTTGCCAAGGTTCAGAAACCTTCTCATCGCACAAAGATGACAAATAATCTACTAAGCGTACCTTATGTTTAAGAGCTTCTAGTTATTACTTAGTCGATTTTTCATGCTACCTCATAACAATTCGAAGAGTCATCACCTAAACCATCGATAAGCCAACAAAACATAGTATGCATATAATAATTATCATACGATGTACATGGATCATTCGTACACAATATAATATTCGATCAATTGCTCGATCATATAATTTCACTTCCAAATTAGCATATATCACTTGATCTCTCTAGTGCAGATTCCGATCAGGCTCCTTGAATAGAGACATCCGTTCTCCTTACAACGCCATATTACTTTAATAGAAAACTCGAGATCATATCAAGAATCTGTATAAGCGTTCACCGTCAAGAATCGAGTGAAAAATCCTTGTTTGAAATGGTGTAAATTACTTCAAAACTCGAATAATGGATCATGAACAATCATGTAAATAAAACGATCTATGTACAACTTACGCATTCATTCTACTAGTTTCTTAACCATACCATATATCATTTTAAATCACATTTATTTACGCAAATAGTATATCTCATTAATACTAAAATCATTTATGAACCATCTCATAAAACATAACTTCAAGTTTATAAATATTTTATAAAAACTTACTTCGCTTTATTACTCTCTACTACATCGTAGGATATATACGAAACATTAAATCTATTTTAGTTAACGAAGATGTTCAATAAATTAAAACCTTTTGAACTCACTACCTTCTTAATTCAAGAGTTACAAAATTTAACCTATATATTTTACAAAACACTTAGCTCCATATTTTATAACAATTCGGAAGTTTTCGACTATCCAAAATAGCCGAAAACTCCCTTCATTTTAACAAATGGAAACTACTAAACAATATCATTACATGATGCACATACCATACAATGCTAATGCATAGGATACATTTGTCCATAAAATAATTTGACAAATTTTCACTTAATTATTAAACACACTTTACCCAAAAAGGGAAAACATGAAAAGTTTTCAACGTTTATTTTAGGCTATGCCACTACCACTCAAGCATCCTACATAACATGCACATAAATCATTTTCATATAGAAAGTTTATTTCAGATTTCTTTTAAAGAAAATCTTTAGAACAAAACACTAAGTTTTATTTCAAATTAATTGAAATAGCAATATATACATATATCTTTTGTATATCGAATCATACATTCGAGATTTATATCAAAATCTGTTTTACTAAAACAACTCTGTAGCATCCCCCACTTTGAAACTTGAAAATGAACGCCTACGATGCTGCAATCATCACTAAAATTATTTTTAAGTGATAGAAATGAGCTCAGTACATCAAAATCATGCTTATATATAAACATCATTCATTCCTACGTTAATCAACCATACTATTAACCTGTGCTTATATATGACAAATACAAATACACTCTTATATATATAATACACTCAACACATGCTAGGGCATTCCATTACCCTATCGCTTAATGGGTTATACCCCACCAAAATCATGGTTCTCACTTAACCTTTAGCTTTGATACTACATGTAACAAAATTCCTTTTTAACCCTCGAATGTTGATACTAATACATCCATTGTATTCACATGCCGATCATCTGAGTCTCGGAAAGGCAGATCATTCAAGTAAAGAAAAGGAAGAAAAGAAAAAACCAGAAAGAGAAGAACAAAAACATCAGAATCTCACAGCGGAATGATACCATATACTATCAAATATAATGCAAATAGCTACTCTAATATAAATAGTATTTCAAATTTACTAATCAAAGTACTATCATCGATCTGGACAGATATAACAGCCTGCCCTTACAATTGCTGATATGTATACAAACATACGGAAATAAATACTACAGTAGGTAAACATCTGCCTCCTCTCCAGAAGCTCAATAAATATCAACAAAAAACCTACATTTCTGATACTACTTGGAATAACACCCATGGAAATAAGGGAAATATAAAACCATGAGTCATACAAAAGTCTAGTATGGGAAACTCAAGAAATATGTAGCTGCCTATAACAATACTTTCGAGACCGCATAGAACACCGTAACGGTTATCCCCTCAAAATAACCACCATCTAATTAGTATATAATACATAATTTCTAAAGTGAAGAATATAAATAAGAAAATGCTCTGTTGCTTGCATCTCACGACATAACGAAATTGAATAGGTATACAATCAAAACTGCTAAGGTATGTTCGTATATGAATTTTCCACGGTGACCTCCTAAATAAAAATCGCAAGTAAACCAAGACCAATATCCATGACACGAATCAAAATACACCTTCCGAGCACCGTATATCTCTAGATAAAATATACCATAAAGTAAACACAACTAGCCCACGCCCTAAGACATGAACCAAATATCAACAACCCATGCGTACAATATATCGATAAGCATACTATAGATACTAGAGTTTGATGTGCCCCCTATTTGTATTAGCTAAACCCAAGGTTGTGCGACCTACTCTATCTATAGTCATATACCGATGGTGAAGCAACGCTAAACATCTCATGTAACAACCCTAGACTTTGACTATATATTTAAATTTGACTTCATTTCATTTTGAAATTATTTTAAATTTGTTTTATTTGTGTGATATCATTTCTAAACATTTTTAAAATGATAATAGAATTTTTCCAAAATTTACTGTATTTATTTCCTATTTTTAAAGGCTGTTTTCTAATTTTCTACTATTTTATTCATTTTAAATTTCTTTATTCTATTTTGTAATTTTGTTTATTTGTTAAATTTCATCTCTAAATATTTTTAAAATAATAATATAATTTTTTTTAAATTTACTGTATTGATTTCCTATTTTAAGGGCTGTTTTCCTATTTTCTACTATTTTCTTCATTAAAAATTATATTTAAATTAAATTTTAAATATTTATTTTGTGAATGTACTTTTATTTTATGTTATTATTTATGTTTAAAAATATTTTAAAAGCTCATATGAATTTTCTAAAATTTATTTCATTTAATTTCAAATTTTCTAGTCTAGTTCACTGTTTTAACTATTTTCCTTAATTTTACTTTATATAATTAATAAATATTATATATATTTTTATATTTTGTTAAAAATTTCGAAATTTAATCTGATATTATTATTATTTCAGTTACATAAACTAATATAAATACTTAAAGGTAAATTGAAAGGGTTTGTGACTTTTTATTTCCAATGGCTTTTGATTTTCCCACATTTTCACATTTTTAACTTACTTTTGCCATCAATTAGCCATAATAACTCACATACTTCAGCTGCCTACCTCCATTCTTCATTCACGTACATCATTTCTCATCTCATTTCTGAAAATTTCAGCCATCATCATTTTGTTCAAGTTTGGTAAAACTTCAATTCTTTTTTTTTTTTTTCTTTTTTTTTCTTTTTTTTTACTTTTATTGTTTTCTTTGATAATGATTGCACTTGATCTTCTTTATCATAGGATCGGCCATGCTCCTCTCTAGCCCCTGCCGCCACCACCACCACCTGAGCACGCCACCAGCACCTCCTCCTCACTGACCACCCCCAGCCGTACCACCCTAGGTGGTAGTTCCTTCACCAAGTTCACCAAACTCCAACATCTTGACCTAGCCAAGCACCAGCTTCCACATCCACCACTTCCACCACCCATGGACGCCACCTACTCCACCTCCACCACCTCCAGCACCACCTAGACCCTCTGCCATGTCATCACCTTGGACCCCACACCTCTGGCCGTGACCACAGCAGCCTTGACCGAGCCTTGTTTGCTTGAAAACTTGTGATGTTGTTAGTAGTGATGCTTTGTTGTGTTGTTGTTCCATCTTCATAACTTTTGCCCATCAACAAACTCATGTTAGGCCGGCCTTAGCAGCCCAGACCTGACCCAAAACCATTGTCTTAGACCTATACTCTACCTCTGGCCGAGCCTATAGGATGTCGGAAGCAAGTGCAAAGCATTTCAGCTTTGTTTTATAATGTTATTTCTAGCATAGTTTATCGTATTTTGGTCTGAAACCTTATAATTGTTATATTGTTTTGTTTGATTTGTATTCAAGGGAATTAATCCTTGGCTCCTCCATTTCGTATCTGTTTCGTGCTTTTGTGCTTGTGTAGATCCCGTTTGTGCAATTCATTGTTATGTCATCAGCTCAAAACAGTGAGTTATTCTCACCAGACGGTTTTATACTTATATGAATAGTAAATTGATCGCTTGTGAACATGTAAACTGCATCACCATATTTTATTTGCTATGTCATTATTATATGATATTCACACATGATTAAACACCAGTTATATCATATGTTACTGCTATATTATTGCTGTTTTGTTATTTTATCAGTTAATCACACTGCAAGTTCCCTTTAGATTAGAATCACTATGGGTTGAAATGATACATACCCGAACGGACTTTAGAATAAGGGAAAATCGTTATGGGCTGAAATGGTAGGCCTGAATGATTTTCAAATTTATTTCATTTACTTGGAACTGCGGGTTTGAAATGATAAAACCCGGATTTTTTGTAAATTACGGGTTGAAATGATATATTACCCGTATCACTTTTCCTAGCGTAGAAAATTATATACAGACCCGTAGTTAATGTATGTTTTTCTAAAAATTTTAAAATTATTTTAGAAATGTAAATATTAAAATATTTTGATTTAAATCTAATTAAAAATTATTTTTGTAAAATATTGTTGATTTTCTGAATAATTATAAGTGAAATAAATTAATGAAAAAGTTAGAAAATTTTGAATGTAAGTTATTTTGGAAAATTTGATTTAATTATAATTGGAAATCAAGTTGAATATGAAATCATGATAAATTTATTATAATTTGAATTTAAATGAATTTAAAGTGATTTTATATCATATTAATGATTTTTAATAAAGTTGAAATGTGAATTGAATGGATATTTAAGTTGAAATTTTGAAATATAACTAAAATTGGAAATTCGTGGAATTGAATTAAAAGTGAATTTTTAGTTAAGAAAATAAAAATAAAACTAAGTTATATTTGAGAATTTGAACTTAAGTGTTAGGTTGAAATTTAATGTAAGGAATTTGAAATTGAACATTGCAATTTAATAAGTGAATTAGTGTTAAATATGAATTTTTAAATGGAAATTTAACTTTATGATATCATGAAATTAAGGAAAATTACATGGTGTTTATAAAAGTAAACGTGAGTGATTTTATAAGTTAAAAGTGATTTAAAGAAAAATATAATTTTTGTGAAATTATATTGAAAATTTGAAATTAATTAACTGCATTTTTGAAATGCTATTATTTATAATGTAAATGATAATACAACATTTGTAAATGCTGTGGTTGATAAGTGAACTAAATAGCTAATTGAATTAAAGGCTATTATAGCATTTTATAAATGTTATAATTGTCGGATTAAACTAAGTTTTTTTTTCTTTGAAACTAATGTAACTATATTACAGCATTTAATCGCCGTCTTTTGTTAAATTGAACTGTTTTGAATATAACTTTCTGTAGCATTTTCCAAATGCTGCGAAAGTTGAATTTTCACTGTTTTGATAAAAATTTAAGTGAATAAATAAACATTGGAAGTTGAAAATTTTGGAAATTTAATAATTTAATTTGTTTTATGTAATAACTTCATTTTAAATGATTTAAATGAAGTAATTTGTTTGGAATTGAACTATTTTGAAATGTGAATTAAGGTGGTATTTTTAAATTGAATATGTTTTCAAATGAAATGATATGTTTGATATTTTGAAATGGATTTGAAATGATATTTGATTTTTGGAAAATAAATACCATTTTTAAATTATAACTGTGAGTTATAATAACGATTGGTTGTTAAAGAGTCCGGGATCGGATATGGACATACTCTTTGTTGATACCGAGAACCACTTTAACAACTGTGTACGCGGTGGAGATTCCAGAATGAAGTAGGATGGTGACGACGTTCCTAAGGTACATTTCGTGGACCTAACTCCCGTGAGTTAGCATAAGGTGGCTAAAACAAGAGCGATCTCGGGCCAAAGGAGGTAGCACCTCTGGCTGAACACACTTCTTCGATACCATTCTATTACTGTTGTGATTGTTTGGGTACACCCCTTGATTTTGGAGTGTTGTTCAGGGTGGGCGTATGTGGCTGCTGCGTTACCACCAGCCCGTGTGCGTAATTGGTATATCTACTCTGGCATTGCCTTGTGTGCCGTGTCACCTACCATACCGAGCCTTTACTACGAGTTTGTTTTTCTCCCGTAGCCCGTGTGGTATCCTCTGACAGTCACCCGGAGTGGAGATGGCATGATATTGGATGGACTACTGGAACTATTATGTGTGAAGGGTGATATGGGTAACCCGGAACGCTATTTAAAAGTATGTTTATTTTACTATAGTCATTATTATAATAGCAAAATATTACTATATAGTAAATAGTTTAACGGATCCTTAGAGGATGGACGGTCCCAGGCATCCTTTAAGTTACTTGTATCTTTATTACAGTTCACTTGAGTTGGTTTACATTATATAAGTATATATTGTCCTGACTCGAGTGTTTTGTGTTTTGCTTTACGCTCGGGTCAGCTTGAATATTCACACAGCTTTGGATTCTCTTCCTGGAGCTGGTCTTTCACTGGAGTTTCTGCTTATCTACATATTTATCTACTTCTGTTTCAGCTGTTCTAGTTTATCTCATGTATTAGTGAACTTCTATGTATTTGGGATTTCTATTATGTTGTTTTCAGACTGTATTATGTATTTGGTTTGAGACTCTGTTATAGTAGCTTCATGAACTACTATGTTATTTTATATTCCGCTGCGAGTTATTCTGTTTGTTCTGTGTCTGTGATTCTGTATATTTGATTTCATTTGCTCCAAATTTATTTACAATCTGTTATTTCGCATCATTCAAGCCTGACATGTGTGGATTATTGTCGATTTGAATGGTACGAAATTGGGGGTTGTTACATCTCAACACACGAGCCATCATCACTTGAACAGATCACGAATCCCTGAATGGATTATAGCATCTCGAACAGATCAACTTCCATGAAATAGAACACTTATCTCAGTCTTGAAGTGGTTTGGTTAAGTAAAACATATGTCGTTCCTAGTCTCCTCAAGACTGAATTAATGAATTTTTGGTTAACTCAATTTTGGTTTTTAAAATGAAGTGAAAGCAAGAGATGTTTCATAGGAATGCTCCTCCCTGGGGGTTCTCAAATTGTATGAAGTCATGAAGCTTTTTGATACTTCTTAAGTTAATTTTGTCATAATAAACAATTATGAAATGATCGCATATGGAAACAAAGTATCTTATACTTATCACATTTCCAACCTTTTCAACTTCTACGATCCCTCAATGAAAAAGGAAGTTGGTAAGTTAGAGCATTATTGTTTCATCCTTACTCGAACATCAATCTTGACTCATAAATAGAATTAAGTCTACTTCCTCGGCTTTTAGTGCTAAACATACGACTAAATGTCTTCCATACATAAGTAACACACTAAGTACGATTAACACACAAAAAGCACGATTATGTTACATGAACGGCTTTTAATCGCATTTTTATTTATTTAATCTTTTCATTAATTAAAACTTCTTTTATTAGTAAAATAGCTTCTTCTTATAAAAATTCTTCATTTAATTAAATATCGTCACTTAATTGAAACTTCTTTTAATTAATTAAACTTCATCATTTTAATTAAACTTCTTTAATTGAAACACCTTATTAATTAAAAAACCTTTTATTATTAAAACTTAACATTCTTAATTAAACTTCACTTATTTACTTAATTTTATTATTAATTAAAACTTCACTTATTTAATTAAACTTCCTATTTAATTAATAATTTAACTTATTAATTACATTGTATATAGATTTATTTCTCTCTTTATAAAAGATATATACTTGTATTCTACTATTCATTTATTTTACTATTCCGTTATACTGTATTTTACTATTCGCTTATATAGTA
This sequence comes from Allium cepa, assembly GCA_030765085.1. Classification (NCBI taxonomy): domain Eukaryota; kingdom Viridiplantae; phylum Streptophyta; class Magnoliopsida; order Asparagales; family Amaryllidaceae; genus Allium; species Allium cepa. Next base: position 373,481,252 of record CM060942.1, on the reverse strand, counting down.
TTTTACACTTCAAAAGTATTTACATACTTATCTCTAATTGTATAAGTATATTCACAAATCATTAACAAGATTTACCTATTTATAACATAATCAAAGAGATTAAAAAATGTTACTCAAACATGGTTACTATAAACCTCTTCTTTTTTATAAGTTAAAATTTTACTTTTCTATCTTAATATAAAAAAATTTCATACATGTTATTATCTTAAAAATTCCATTATTAAAGATCTAATTATTTTAATAAGGGTTAAAGATAATTTTACTTAAACATTTGTCATAACTAACCTAAAACCAGTTCGCACTTAACCATTTTCTTTCAAACTTGTTTTTTAAAGAAATAATTGCATTTAAGGGTAAAAGACAATTGTTACTCAAACAATGTCGCAACAACCAAAAACACTTTATTACTTTAAACATTATCTTTAAAATATTAATTATTAAATATCTAATTATTTTCCTAGTTAAAATCTTAATTATAATTATACGGGTTAGAAAAACAAATGTTACTTCTATACTGTTTACTACAACCCAAAACCATTAACATATAATAATGTTTAAAACATTTTTTTATTAAAGTCTAAGCATATATGAATTTATTAATTAAGGTAATACACTTTTATTTAACTTCACAAAACCAATTATTTTAACTTAAGTATTAAAATCCAAACTTCCTTTATTATAATTATAAAATACTTAACTTACTTTTAAAACTTATATATATATATATATATATATATATATATATATATATATAGAAATGCCTTTGAAAATACTTATAATTATGTTTTATAAACTTATAGAAAATACCGTTTACAAACAGTAAATTTTGAAATCTGACAAAAACAAAAAATACACATGTTTTACTTGAAAATGTTAGCGTTGAAAGTTCATAACTAATTATAAAAATACATTTTAACTTGAAACTAGTTTTAAAATAATCTATGCTAGAAAATACTTCCAAAAAGGTTTAAGTAAAATACTTAATTTAAACATGATTATTCAAATTTTATAGAAAACAAGTTATTTTAACGAAATGCTCATATTGTGACCTTTTTTCTTCAAACTTTCTTTACTTTGTTTGACTAGTTTAAACCTTTTTAAAACTTGATATTTTAAAACTATTAATTAATTATATTTTACTTATTAAAACCAAAAATAAACCCCTAAGGATATTTTTCTAAATATTGTTTAAAATTTCCAAAACAATGTCTTTATAAAGTGCTCATATAGTGACTATTTCATTATAACTTTTGCCACTTTGATCTACAATTTCTACCGCTTCCCAAACCAATTATTTACTGACCAAAACACTTATAAAAGCATAGAGAACAACCAAAAAAAGTTATACAACGATATGTTCATAAATCACCAAATTACACAAATTAAAGTTAAGGGATTTCAAAGTGCTTTCATAGCGACTTTCTCGCTTTAAACATTCACAAACACACTTTTACATCATGTACAACATATCCATGATTGCTACCAACCAATTCTTCGCTATCCAAAACACTTATAAAAGTGTAGTGAACAACCAAAACAAGTTATACAATGTTATGTTCATAAATCACCAAATTGCAATCATTAAAGTTAACGGATTTCAAAGTGCTTTCATAGCAACTTTCACACTTCAAACATTCACAAACACACTTTTACATCACATACAATATATCCAAACAAGCATATATCAAGTCAAGGCCATGTTTCAAGTTTTAAAAGGTTTATAAAGGAATTTATAATATATATATACGTTGGCATTTGCTTCCAAAACCAAGATGGGTCCAAAAAGTTATAACTTGCATCGTTTTTTATATAACATTTATATTTTTGCAAAAACATTACGTCACAATACATGTTCGCAAAATGGTGAGATAACTCACTTCAAAACCATGTTAACAAACATCACAAGCCATTAAAACTTAAGAACAATTTCCTACCATCACTCAAAGCCCAATGCTACAGCCTTTTGCTCGGAAACCACAAGTCAAAGCCTTTTATATGCACCTATAACTGATGGTCTGGGTCCAATCTCCCTATATCTCCATCATTATTAAACCCCGTAGATGCTATTGTGTATTCTAATGATGACATAAGAACTTTGGTAGAGTTTGATAGTGATTGGAGTCGATTTGAATATGTTTAGAAGAGTTAAAGAGGAGGAAGAAGCGTTAGAGTTTAAGAGTTTTTGATTTTTGTGAGTTGGTAAACAAAAGAATGGAGCCTTGCCCACTTATTTATAGGCTAGAAAATAAAGTGCCAAATGACCACAAACCCCTCCAGCTTCTCTCCATGCACATGCACACCATGCCAAAGTACAAGTCTATGCCTTCTTACGTACCATACCCCTAAATTACTCCATGATTCAAGGGTCTTTGTTTCCTTTAGAAGGTTGCTTAGGTTAATTAATTTTTCCATTAACTTAAGTGTTTCAACTAGTTGTTTATGTATTAATTTGTTTCTAAGACATGTAAAGAAGTTCGAACAACTTTAGTTTAGCAAAAAATTGTTTATCGATCAAATAATTTTTAAACATTATTATACTTTTTCGAACTATTTTTTAAAAAAAAATCGAAAATAAGTATTCCTTCATTAGTTATTATTTAAAAAGGATTAGTAAGGTTATAAATTCATATTTATCCACATTAAGTCCAAGATACAATTATTTTGACACGAAGTGTTCGAAACTCTGGGTCGTTGCATTTTTCCCGCAGTTAAAATATTTCGTCATCGAAATTCCAATACAAGCAACCAGAAAGAATCAATTTCAAATCATTACATGACAACATTCGTATTCTAGCAAACAAAGCTCACGGTTTGCTCATGTTTAAAAATCCTCTTATTGCAGAAGGATGACAAACAATCTACTAAGCGTACCTTATGCTCAGTTGCCTTAGTCCATTAGTCCATTACTTAGTGATTACTCATGCACCTTATAACAATTCGAAAAATCATTTTCCAAAACTCCACATAAGCCAACAAACATATTACACAAATATATTAAAGCCCACACAATGCACATGGGCAATCCATATGTAATATCAAATCTAACACTTGCACGATCATAAAGATTCAACTTTCAAACAAGTATAGATCACTTAACCACTCTATGCGGACCATGATCAAGTTCCTTGGTTAAAAACTTTCGCTTTCCTTACCAACCCATATACTATGATAGAAAAATTCAGAATCATATCAAGGATCCATATCAAGTGTCTGCCGTCAAGAATCGAATGAAAAATCCTTATTTGGATAGGTGCAAATCAACATGAAATTATGTACCCGAATCCTAGAATAAGAGCTGTCAGGGAAATAACAAGATCAATGTACAACTTAAATACTTTATTACATTTGTTTCTTAACTACACCAATCACTTTAAATATTAGATTACATTCATTTTCCCATTTAACACTAAAATCATTTATAAAACGTTTCATACTTTTATTATATAAATATTTTACAAAAATATCTCTTTATTTATAAAGCATTTCATTAATTTAAAACATTACATTACTTATGTTCATTATTCATATAATACTATACTACATCCTAAGAGTATATACACAACATTCATATTTATAGTTTAAAACTCATTAAAATTCTACATTACAAGGATGTTAAATAAATTTTAATTTTTTTTAACTTACTATCTTTTCAAATTAAGAGTTATAAATTCAAATTTCATTTCAACGCTATATTTCTTTAAAGAAAACATTAGAATTAAACAGCGGGTTTTATTTCAAATTATTTAAAATAACTATATATACATACATCTTTTATATCAAATCATACTTTCGAGATTAACCCAAAATCATTTTCAAAACAAATTTCCAAAATATTTTCTTTAATGTCCATAGAAAATATACATATATATCGAGTAACATCAAAATGATACTAAAAAGTGGGTCCTACCGAATAATATCATATATCCCCTTTAGTGAGAAGGGTAATACTAACAAGAAGTTATTATAATCCGAACACATCTTTTGCCCATTTTTAATCACTTTCGAGGTACTCGAACTAGCTAACATAAAATACTTTATTCCTAAATCGACTTACGGTTTTGAGAGCAACCACAAATTCAAACAAATCTTAAAACTCTTTTATAAAAATTTAGTATTTTAAAAATAATTTTAAATAATATTATAATTATTTACTCAAAACTCAAAAACAATTTTCAAAACAATGGGTTTAAGTTCTCAAATTATCAATTTGAATCCTTTTTTTAAACATAATTTATAAACAATATTTATATATAGTTCCTTTCTTATATAAAATCATTTCACAAATATTTTTTCAAAGAATATCTTATTTTTCTTTTAGATTATAATAAACAGCTTTTATGCAAGTTAACTTTTTATCCCAACATGGTCACCGAATGCCTTATAGTCAAACTGTGAAATTTAACTAACAAGGTGTTCGTTTTAATGTTCCCACAATTTCTATCTACCCAACCCCATGCAGGAAAAGGAAATTACTTATAAACTAGTTAAACACAAAACAACAATAAAAAACAATAGTTAAAGCTCATAAACTGGTCGAGCACAACTAAACTAATCAAAGAGGAGTAATGACATCATTAATCCCTACATTAATCAACTACACTATTAACCTGTACTTATATATATTACTAATTTATAACAAATAAAAATACACTCTCATATATAAAATACACTCAACTCACGCAAAGGGCGTTCCATTACCCTATCTCTTAATGAGTTATACCAAACCAAAGCCAAGGTTCTTGCTGAACCTGGCTTTGATACCAACCTAGAACGAATGTCTTTTCGACCCTCGAATGTCAACACTAATGTCTCCACGGTATTCGTATGCTGAGTACCCAAGTGCTGAAAATGCGGAATGTTAGGATAAAGAAAAATAAAAAAATAGAAGGAACTAGAAAGAGAGGGATAAAAACATCAAAATCTCAAAGCCTAATGATAACATATAATATCAAAAGATAATACACATAGCTACTCCAATATGCATAGTATTTCAGGGTTATTAATTGGAGTACTATCATTAGCCTGGACATTTATAATAGCATGTCCTTACAATTGCTGTTATATATACATAAATTAATGCGACGGAAATAAATACTATAGTAGGCAAACATCCAACACCTCTCTAAGAGCTCAATGAACATCAAAAAACCTACCTTCCTCAAACCATTTGAAAGAGAATCGATGGAAATAAGGAAAAAATAAAACTACGAGTCATAAAAAATTCTTGTATGAGAAACTCAAGAAATATGTAGCTAGCATATAACAGTACTTTCGAGACCACAAGGAACATCATAAAGGTTATCCCATTAAAAAAACCCATTTTATAAGTACATAAGGTGATATAATACATAATGTCTAGTGTGAATAATATAAATAAGAAAGTGGCTTTGCCGCTTGCATCTCACGACACAACAATATTGAATAGGTATACAACCAAAATTGCGAAGGTACACTCATATATGGATTTTCCACGGAGACCTCCTCAGTAAACTCAAAAGTAAACTGAGATCAATCTCTATAACCAGGAACAAAAAACACCTTCCGAGCATTGTATATCTCTAGATAAAATATATACCATAAGGAAAACACAATCAGCCCATTTTGTAACACATGAAAGTATCAACAACTCCCTGCATACAACATATCGATAAGCATACTCTAGATACTGGAGTTGATGTACCCCTTATTTAAGTTAGCTAAATCCAGGGTTATGCAGCCTACTTTATCTTTAGTCATATACTAATTGTGAAGTCTCGTTCAACATCTCAACACATGAGCCATCATCATCAAACAAATCACAAATCCCTAAATGATTCTAACATCTTGAACAACTCCACTTCTAAGAGATTGAACACATATCTCGGTCTTGAAGTTGTTTTCAGTGAGTAAAATACTTACTGATTCCGGCCTCCTCAAGATCGAATCGATGAATTTTCGGTTAAATCAATTTCGATTCATTAAAAATTAAGTGAAATCTAGAGACATTTCATATGAATGCTCCTTCATGGGGGTTCTCAAAGCACATTAAGCCGTAAATCTTTTTGATACTTCTTAAGTTAATTTATCGTATTAAATGTAACAATCCACCTTTTTGACTGTCATATGTCACCACTAATTCATCCACGATATCCACATACCAAGCATTCAAGTGTGGCAAAGAAAGGAAAGTCTGAGGTGGTCTGCTATAAGTGTGACAAGAAAGGCCATTGTGCCCATGAGTGCTGGACAGGCAAAGGAAAGAAGGCTGTTAGGAAGAAAGGAATTAGATGCACTGTGATCAAATTAGGCACTACAAGAACCAGTGCAAAGAGCCAGCAAAAGGGGATAAAGGCCAAGTGTTTGCATTAGAGCCTGCTACGTCAAAGACGACAGTGTAGGTGAAGGGAAAGGCTATGTTAGGAGGTACGCTTCATATCTATGATGCATCTGTTAGCGTTTTTTTTGATACTGGTGCATCTCATTCGTTTATATCTCGATGTTTGGTAGATAAACTTAACCTAGAGCCACATATTTGGTTACTTCCATAAGAGTTGCAAATCTGATAGGAGGGTATTCGACACTTGGGATGAAGTATGACCACTTAGAGTTTGACTTGTTAGGTTACGCCTTTGCTTCAGTTTGCATGTATTTGATTTTGTTGGTTTTGGAATTATATTGGGTATGGATTGGTTAAGTAATTATAATGCTAGGATATTTTTCTAGATAGGAAAATATCATTTAGACACCCGGATTGTTCGCATAGTTTATACCGTGGAAAACCCTAGTTGTGAGGTGAATGCTTTGTTGGGTGTTATGGAGCAGGAAGATGAGTTGAATTGCATTTTTGTAGTCAAAGAATTTGCGGATGTGTTTGAGCCTGTAGTTGGATTGCAGCCGAAATGAGCCATTGAGTTTCAAATTGATTTAGTGCTTGGTGCAGAACCAGTGAGTAGGCCTACCAAGAAGGATGACACCAGTAGAGATGATGGTGTTAATCAAGAAAATTAACAAAAGAAGAAGAAAACAAACATAGAATCTCACAGAGGAATGATAAAATATAATATCAATTAGTCAGTTCATGAATCTATTTACTATATATTTGATAATAATTTTTACAACATTTATTAGAGCTATATATACAATAGGGATAAATAAAATAATGCAGCAGACAACAGGATGCATGAATAGTAATAGTAATTATATATCAAATCTTCGTCTTCGTCCTCTAGAAAACGACCTTCAATGTGTTGAAAAACTCAGGGCTGACCCGAATGTAATGAAAAGACAAAACACTAGTGTCAAGACTAAAATATTATTATGTGTGTCAAATCGATATCGCATATAACATGTCTATCATGGCGTCAAAGATGTTTACATGATTTCACATCTCCTATCTGGTGTAATCATGCATGCAATAACTCAAGAGATGTTATGGGATTTTCCGTCTCCTAAGGATCAGTCAAAATATTTATATGTATTAGAATATGCTACATATATATTGTCTAATCAATAAAATAAATAATTTTCTTAGCGTTAACGCTTTATATTGATCCCCCTTAACACGTATTTAAGCATTGGCGCACAGTTTGCATTTGAAAAAACTAGTAGCACATCGGTAGTCAGTGATGTGCCGCAATACGACAACACTAAACCAAAATCGTAGGGGTCTTGTATACAGATAAAAGTATGACAAGGCACGTGAGGAAATTCCCAAGGTAGGATACTACCAGTTTACGTTTCCCGGCTGGTGGTAACCATAACGGCCCACCGCGTCCAACACTTCCGAATTTCGAGGGTGTGCACCTATTGTCACGATCCGAGATCCAATGTTCGAAAATTGACACTAAATACTTCACTTGTATTCGACTGCTGAAAATTCATACATCGAACTCCAATCGGATAGAGCTTATAACAACATCAGATGAATATAAAATAGCGGAAACAAAATGAATATCATGCATTACATCACAGATACAACATCATCATAATATCCATTACTACATCAGAATATACTTATACATATGTCACAACTCCAAATAAAACATCATAATAGTACAACAAGAAATCATATGCCAAAAAGTCTTCAAAGAAATGGAGTGATAGCGAACTTCCAAAAACTAAGCACCTTGAAATCCCAAAAGCTTCTAAAATATCTCCAAGGTAAAAGTTCCAAAATACTGCTAATACCAGAACATGGAAACCTGCTACTAGGCTGCTCGTGTAGAAATTATAGGCACCCAGAGTTTAGAAAAGAAACCATAAACTCTGGGTCAGTCATGGGACTTGTATGAGTAAAAAAAAATAGTTGCTTTTAAAATAAAACAAGATTTATAAAAGAAAAGTCGTTATGCTTTTCGAAAATGAAACTACCATAAGACCTCCCGCCATACACAATGCAATCGCAAAATTGGAGGAGATTTCTTCTTATGATAGTCAAATATGCTTGATATGAGAAAAATTCTTTGATATTATTGTTGATACGATATATTTTGATCAATGACAATATGCTTCAACCAAAAGAAAGAGATATGTGCAAAGCTAAAGAAAGAACGATGAAGACCAAGGATAAACATAAGTATGACTTTTATATAGGTCTTAGTTTAGATTTATTGTTAAAATCTATCCTCAAGAGGCTTGCACAAACACTAGAACACATTTTATAAATTTCATTTTTTGATAAACATTCACTGTGCACAATTTAGTAGTTCAGTCGACTGAACAGGGATGACCAGTCGATTGAACCTGTTACACATATACAAACATGTACGGTTTCAGTCGACTGAAACACCCTGCTTAGTCGACTGAATTTGTTCCTGAAAATTTTAGTTCATATTTTCAATTGACTGAATTCCCTGTTCAGTGGACTGAATTTGAACCTGCGAATTTTCTCTGAATGGACACCTTCTTCCTCCCAAGAGTTGCAACCATTCTCTAATGGAAATGGAAGCATCTCTTGTCTGTACCCTTAGCCAACAGATGCACCTCTTCTACAAGTATAAATACATGATTCTAACATCTTCAAATTACCGAATTCTCTTGCTTTAATCTTACTATTTTCTTAAACATATTATCTAGAAATTCTCAAAGCAATCACAAATCTATTGCTTGAATCACTTCTTTGTTTTTAACATTCTTTTGATTCATAGCAATTCACATTTCCTAAATCTTCACAAACACATTGCATACTCTCGAGGATAAGATTATAGGAATATTGTACTACATTAGACTCATTAGTGTTGACAAGAACACAAGTCGAATATTGTTTTTTAGTAATTGAGTTGAAGTCCTCTTCGGTAGTTGAGGGAAGAAATCACGTTAGGTTGTTCGGGTAAGTTGTAAACCTATTCCTCTGGGTTAAGTGAGGGTTTTAGTTAGTGGAATTCCTAAGTGAAGCTTAGTGACTGGACGTAGGACTAGAGGTCCGAACCAGTATAAAATCCTGGCGTCTACCTTGCTTTTACTTACTTTATCTACCTAGACAATTCCGTTATTCCATATTACACGATCCTACCGCATAGCCTCTTTCAATTGGTATCAGAGCAAGGCCGTCCTATAACCATAACATCGTTATTAGACATATTGATAATATGGAAAATAACGCAAGTACAAGCACAACATCTGCCTATAGTTCTAAATTTGCGGAAGGACAATCTACCCAAAGGCCTCCTCTATTTAATGGACTAAACTATAACTATTGGGCTACAAGGATGAGGATTTATATGCAAGCAACAAGTTTCGAAGCCTGGAATGCTACTCAGGCAGAGTTCGTTCTCCCACAACCGATTATCCTACGTGGACACAAACTCAAAAGAATGAAGCTAGTGCAAATGCCAAAGCTATGAATATGCTATTTTGCGCCCTGGATAGAAACAAATTCAACCGTGTTAGCATATGTACTACTGCATATCAGATATGGGAAACACTTAAAGTCATACATGAAGGCACAAACAAGGTTAAACAAACAAAGATATCCATGCTGAAGAATCAATTCCAAAACTTTAGAATGCGACAAAATGAATCCATCAATGACATGTACTCGAGATTTCAAGACATTCATCATGCTTTAATCGGACTAGGAGAAAAATACACGGATTTTGACATTGTGTCTAAAGTTCTAAATTCACTCACTGATGAATGGGAGAGAAAAGTACTAGCAATCGAGGAAGCAAATGATCTATCTACAATGAAACCAGAGGAATTGATTGGAAATCTTATATCATATGAAGTAAATATGCAAGCTAAGAAAGATCAAGCTCAAGAAAGAAAGAGTGTTTCTTTTCATGCGGAAAAGGAAGAATCAGAGTCTGCAGATGAGGATTTAGCATTCATAGCCAAAAATTTCAAGAAATTATTAAGATATAGAAAAGGAAACAAAAAACAGACTCAAAAAAAATTTCTTGAACAAACCTACATCCTCGAATGTAGAATGTTTCAACTGTCACAAGAAAAGTCACATGCACAAGGATTGCCCAGAGCAAAAGAAGGAGAATCAGAAAGCTCTCAACAAAAAAAACAAGAGAGAGAAATTCAAAAAGAAGGCATTCTCTGTAACGTGGGATGATTCGGATTCATCTTCATTCGAAAGCGAAAATGATAGCGACAATGTATGCAAATGTATGCTTCATGGCTCAAGAATCTGAAGTAAGTAATTTAACTTTCGACGACTTAATTGAAGTAAACTCTGAACTTTTGAGCACAATAAAAATTCTTAAAAAGAAAATTATGGAAATTCGTGTAAATCAAAACAAAGTTGAATTTGAAAGAGATATGTTAAACGGTGAAAAGAAAATTCTAGAAGAAGAACTTGAAAAAGTTCAAGAATCTTATTCAAATTCGGAAACTCAATTATCTCTTTTAAGCCAAGAGATTGAAACTCAAAAGAAAAAGAATGATGTAATTGTTTCTGAAAATCATGAGTTAAAAACTAAGATTAGACAAGTTAAATTAGAAAATAATAGTCTTCAAGCTAGATTAGATAACATAACTAAAAACGTTTCTAACTTTAACAAAGGAAGGGAAAACTTATCCAAGATATTAGAATATTCTCAATCATCTTCAAATAAACAAGGTTTAGGATATAAAAAGGAGTCAAAAATTCCTAATAAAAAGGATATAAATCTTAAAAGGAATATTGATTCAAAACAACAAATATTGTTAAGAAAACCTATTGAAACAATAGTAGAAACCAAGGTAGTTAAAATTTGGGTTCCAAAGACTAACAATGTGTTAATTAGGAATAAATATATTAAAACATTTATGGATAGTGTTCATTATAATAAAAACTATATTTATAAAAAGGATACTAAACCAAATTGGGTTTGGCTTCCTAAGCTCTAACTTTTTAGGACCCTATTAAAAGGTGGGTACCAATAATTTTGTATTTATTTTCAGGTCCCACTTAAAAAGAAAAAATGGATACTAGACAGTGGTTGCTCAAAACACATGATCGGAGACAAAGATATGCTTACAAACATCCCATACTTTGATGGTGGCTCGGTTACCTTCGGAGACAATTCAAAAGGCTATATCATTGGCAAAGGAGATGTGAGCAATTATGGTACATCAAATTTACCTTTTATAACAAATGTTTCATTAGTTGAAAATCTAAAACATAATCTACTTAGCATAAGTCAACTTTATGACAAAGGCTTTAAAATAACTTTTTCGGAAAATAAATGCAGTATTTTTGATCAAAACCAAAGTCTTGCTTTTGAAGGAAATAGAGATAGGAATATTTACGTTCTAAATATGAATATTAATCATAATACAAGTATGTGTTTACTAACCAAAGAAAATGATCCTTGGTTATGGCACAAAATATTTTGTCATATAAATTTTAAAACTATTAGAAAACTTTCCAAAAATGAATTAGTAAGAGGTTTACCCATAATAAACTTTAAAATAAAAAATCTTTGTGATGATTGTCAAAAAGGAAAATAAACGAAATCATCTTTCAAATCTAAGAAAAATATTTCGACTTTACAACCATTAGAATTACTACATATGGATTTATTTGGACCAACACAAGTTCAATCCATTAATCATAATCGATACGTGTTTGTAATAGTTGATGATTTCTCAAGGTATACATGGACTACTTTTATGAAAAATAAAAGTGATACTTTTGAGCATTTTAAAACATTTGTCAAAAGAATTCAAAACACTAAAGATTTGAAGATTAAAAATATACGAAGTGATCATGGAGGCGAATTCGAAAATAAAGCTTTTGAAACTTGCTGTAAAAAGAAAGGAATAAATCATAATTTTTCATTTCCTAGAACTCCTCAACAAAATGGAGTTGTAGAAAGAAAGAATAGAACATTACAAGAATGCGCTAGGACATTATTAAATGGAAGTTTTCTACCAAAACATTTTTGGGTAGAAGCCGTAGCTACTGCATGCTATGTATTGAATAGAATATCAATTAGACCGTTAACTAAAAATACTTCATATGAACTATTCAACAACAAAAACTCAAATATATCTTATTTTAAAATATTTGGATCAAATTGTTTTATTTTAAGTACAAAAGATCAGCTAAGTAAATTTGATCCAAAAGCCGACGAAGGAATTTTTGTAGGATATTTAGAACGAAGTAAGGCATATCGCGTATTTAATAAACGAGCAAACATAATCGAAGAAACCTTACATGTATCTTTTGATGAGAATTTCAACAAAGAATTAAGTACAAAAGATGATGAAGAATTTATAAATATAGAAAATACAAATCTTGAAAATTGTAATAATGAACTAAGATCTTCACCAAGAATATTACGAGATCACCCTGCTCAAAACATAATAGGTGAAATCAATTCTCAAGTTAAGACAAGAAATCAACTAAATCAAATGGGACATATAGCTTTCATTTCTACAATAGGACCTAAAAATCCTAAAGAAGCATCAACAGACGATTACTGGATTATTGCAATGCAAGAAGAATTAAATCAATTTGAACGTAACGATGTTTGGGAATTAGTTCCCTGTCCAAATAATCAATCTGTTATAGGAAAAAAATGGGTTTACAAAAATAAAATAGATGAACAAGGTAATAAACTAGGAATAAAGCTAGACTAGTAGCACAAGGATAGAATCAAGAAGAAGATATTGATTTTGAAGAAACTTTTGCTCCCGTTGCAAGACTTGAAGCAATACGTATTCTATTAGCTTTTGCATGTTTTCACAATTTTAAACTTTATCAAATGGATGTTAAAAGTGCATTTTTAAATGGTTTTATAAAAGAAAATGTATATGTAGAACAACCTCCTTTATTTCGACATGAAAAATATTCAAATCATGTATATAAATTAAAGAAAGCACTATATGGTCTTAAACAAGCACCTCGTGCTTGGTATGAAGACTTAAAAGTTACTTCCTAAATTCGGGATTTCAAATTGGAAAATTTGATCAAACGCTTTTCATTAAAAATACTACTAAAGATATTTTAATAATTCAGGTATAGTAGATGATATTATATTTGGTTCGACAAATGAAAATTTATGTAATTTTTTTTCAAATATAATGACTAAGGAGTTCGAAATGTCTCATATGGGAGAATTATCATATTTTCTCGAACTTCAAATTAAACAATTAACAAATGGAATTTTCATAAACCAAGAAAAATATTGTGCTAATCTAATTAAACGTTTCGGAATGGAGAACACTTCTGCTAAACCTACTCCTATGAGTACCACTACTCATCTCGATCGAGATGAAAATGGCAAAAGTATAGATCAAAAATTGTTTATAAGTATGATAGATTCCTTACTTTACTTAACTGCTAGTAAACCAGACATAATGATGAGTGTATGTTTATGTGCACGTTTTCAATCTAATCCTAAAGAATCACATTTAAGAGCGGTAAAACGAATTGTGCGATATCTTAATGATTCTAAAGATTTTGGTCTTTTCTATCCAAAAGAGTGTCCATTTGAGTTAGTATCATTCAGTGATGCTGATTTTGGTGGATCTCGAACAGATAGAAAAAGTACAAGTGGTACGTACCAATTCATTGGAAAATCACTTGTATCTTGGTTTAGTAAGAAACAAAATTGTGTCTCGCTTTCCACCTGTGAAGCAGAGTATATATCAGCCGCTTTAGCTTGCACTCAAGTTATCTACATGCAACAAACACTTAAAGATTTAATATAAATTTAACAAACTCTACAATATATTGTGATAATACAAGTACAATAAATTTATCTAAAAATCCGGTTAATCACTCTCGTACAAAACATATAGATATTCGTCACCATTTTCTTCGTGACAATATCGAAAAAGGAATCATAAATTTAGAACATATTTCTACCGAAAATCAAATTGCCGATATATTTACTAAACCTTTATTAGAAAACTCTTTCATAAAATTACGACGAGAATTAGGAATAATCTCTTTTAAAGATATTTTATAGAGAAAGTTATTTATAATTCAGTCGACTAAATCTATATGCTCCGTCGACTGAATGAAGAAAACTATGACTTTAAATTTATATTTTCAAATAATGATACATAATGAATAATAATATAAGGGCTATCACTAATCCATACATTTCTAACTGATTTATTTCAACCATTAAATCTTTGATTGGTTAAAAAAACTTTAATAAATTATCACCACAATATTTTTAGAATATCCATCCTATAAATACACGTTTAACATATTTTCATTTTCACAACTCATTTTAACTTACAAAAGATTGAAAAGTCGATATAAAAATGTCGTCAAACAACTCATACTCCCCAATCAACATCACCTCTTCGGTCGATAACTCACCAACATCACCAAAACTTCCTACTCCAACACCAAAGCATGAGCCAGTCTATAAATGGGACAACTATCGAACTGGCTACACACCGGAATCGAAGAAGGTTAAACGTGGTCTATTTATCTCACTAGATACGAAAAGAAAGATTGATGAGATTCATCACTTTCAACCACAACAAATTGATTTTCAACGAGAATTATATTTCGAACAAAAAGTAACGGCTAGACGATTAAGCTTCCTAGAGCAAATCGGTTTACGTTTTTGTGGCTCAATGAAAAACGAAGTACTGAGCCTCTACCTCGACCAGTTAGTTTGTATGATCCATCTTCGTCATACCGTACACCAGCCGATCCCGTGAATCCTTGGATGTCGCCAAAAACTCCTCAATATAGTCCAAATTCATGGGACAAAAACTATATGGCGAATGAAGGAAATAAAATGCAAAAAGAAAAATAGTCCATCTCCAAAGAAATGATTATTTCGGTGGCCAAATCATGTTGTTATATTGTATTATGTCTATACAATTATAATCGTTTATTGAATTTTTTTTAAAAAAAATTAGAACTCCAAAAACTCAAGGTTCAGTCGACTGAACCTTACTGCTCAGTCGACTGAACCTTACTGCTCAGTCGACAGAACACATGGCAGAAAACAACTATAACATAGTTCAGCCGACTAAAAAACTCTGTTCAGTCGACTAAAAAACTCTGTTCAGTCGACTGAATTTAACACAGAAAATTTTCTGCCACAATTCAGTCGACTGAACAGACTTTTCAGTCAACTGAACGTCAATTCCCAGGCAACCTTTTCCTTTTATCCACCAGTTTTCACCTTTTTACCTTCACTTTTTACATTGCAAAAGTTCTCTCTTCCCCATTGTTTTCCAAAACCCTAGCCCCCAATTCACAAATTACTCTCAAATCTCACAACGAATGGCCCCAAAAGATCAAGAGCTTCTTCTTCTTCATCCTCCGAGCCAATTGATGCTTAAATTGCACAATGGCTCTATGATAGAGTAGCTGTAACGAGGTGGAATAAAATGAAGAATTCTTGCATTTTTGAGCACTCCTTCGTTGATTTTCAAAGCCTTCAGACATACGACATCCAAGCATTAACTGATCGGGCAAGTTTAACTTCTCTCTTGGATTTAAAAAGAAACGACCATGCCATAAATCATATCATGGTCAAACTATTTTATGCAAACCTTAATCTTGGACACCAAACTCCAAGAAATCCAAATGATAGTGTTTTGAGTATGGTGTGCAGGAAGAAAATTTGGTTCTCCATAGATCGAATGGCACACGTCTTAGGATCACCTAATGTAGGGAGAATGCTTGACGAGGTAGAATTCAATCCACAAATTCGAGATAACATAAACCATCAATTTCTGGATGATAATGTTAACATTCGAGATTTTAAATCCGCTTCCCTACGACCTAGAGCTAGAATCCTTAACAAAGCTCTTATGAGAACAATTACTCCACGAACGGGTTCATATGAACTTGTCTACCCAATCAATTATCGAGCTCTATACGCTATTTGGGGCAATATTCAAGTCAATTGGGTCCAACTAATTCTTGATGAATTTCTCACATTTAATAATGGCAAAATGCGAACTATATATTTTGGAGAATATATCATGAGACTTCTACTCAATGTTGATACGCCATTACCCGAGTCCGAAAATACAATGGTCCATCAAATTAACCAACGGACTATAAGCCTTATGCAACTCCCGGATAGACGTCCTCGCATCATATCTCTTGCCGAATGGGAAGCTAGGCATCAAGAACAGCAACAAGCTCCACAAGCTCCACATGAAGAACCTTTCGACCAAGAAGATGAAATTCGTATCATTGAGCCAAGTTTTACTACCAATCAATCGTTAGGAATTTTATCAAGAAATCAACAAATTCTTGATAATCGCCTCAAAAAGGTAGATCACAAACTTGATAAAATTAAAGGATTCTTCAATAAATTATGGGATGCTATCTCATGCTCAACTTCCACTACCGCTTCAACATCACGTGGTAAGCGTCCTGCACCTATTTTCACATGGACATCGTCTGAAGAGCATACAAGCAGCAACACGCGTGGCACTAGTGGTGGTCAAGGAGGAAGTTATAGACCTCCCACAGGTGGACCCGTTATCCACGAACCAAGGGGAGAGAGAAGCCTCATATGATTGGGATAAAGATGAATAACTCTTTTATAGTTCTTTATTTCAAAAACACAAATCAAAAGGCTTGTATAAATAGCCTTTTGTGTTTCATTCGTGCTACATTTTATGTTTCATTCATTAATGCAACATTCTATGTTTTATTTCTCATGCTACATTTTTTATGCTATATTCTATGCTACATTCTTAAACTATTATATCAGTGATTGTTTTATATATATACTTCTGCGATTATTACTTCCTTTTTGTCGATGACAAAGGGGGAGAAAATCTATGATACTAACTTTGTTTTTGTAGAAAAGATAGTGCATATATTCAGGGGGAGGAAATAATCTCTACACACATAAGTATTGTCATCAATCAAAAAGGGGGAGAATGTTGATATGATATATTTTGATCAATGACAATATGCTTCAACAAAAAGGAAGAGATATATGCAAAACTAAAGAAAGAATGATGAAGACCAAGGATAAACATAAGTATGATTTTTATATAGGTCTTAGTTTAGATTTATTGTTAAAATCTATACTCAAGAGGCTTGCACAAACACTAGAACACATTTTATAAATTTCATTTTTTGACAAACATTCACTGTGCACAATTTAGTAGTTCAGTCGACTGAACAGGGATGACAAGTCGACTGAACCTGTTACACATATACAAACATGTACAGTTTCAGCCGACTGAAACACCCTGCTCAGTCGACTGAATTTGTTCCTGAAAATTTTAGTTCATATTTTCAGTTGACTGAACTCCCTGTTCATTCGACTGAATTTGAACCTGCGAAATTTCTCTGAATGGACACCTTCTTCCTCCCAAGAGTTGCAACCATTCTCCAATGGAAATGGAAGCATCTCTTGTCTGTACCCTTAGCCAACAGATGCACCTCTTCTACAAGTATAAATACATGATTCTAACATCTTCAAATTACCGAATTCTCTTGCTTTAATCTTACTATTTTCTTAAACATATTATCTAGAAATTCTCAACACAATCACAAATCTATTGCTTGAATCACTGCTTTGTTTTTAACATTCTTTTGATTCATAGCAATTCACATTTTCTAAATCTTCACAAACACATTGCATACTCTCGAGGATAAGATTATAGGAATATTGTACTACATTAGACTCATTAGTGTTGACAAGAACACAACAAGTAGAATATTATTTTTTAGTAATTGAGTTCAAGTCCTCTTCGGTAGTCGAGGCAAGAAATCCCATTCGGTTGTTTGGGTAAGTTGTAAACCTATTCCTCCTGGTTAAGTGAGGGTTTTAGTTAGTGGAATTCCTAAGTGAAGCTTAGGGACTGGACGTAGGACTAGAGGTCCGAACTAGTATAAAATACTGGTGTCAACCTTGCTTTTACTTACTTTATCTACCTAGACAATTCCGTTATTCCATATTACACGATCCTACCGCATAGCCTCTTTCAATTATTACTAGTGCATAGTGTGAAAACATTTCGAAAATATAATATTAATCTTAGCCAGCATACAACCATTATTGTATGCCTACTATAGCTACCATCTAAATAGTGGGGCGCCACCAT
Source organism: Allium cepa (assembly GCA_030765085.1). Taxonomy (NCBI): domain Eukaryota; kingdom Viridiplantae; phylum Streptophyta; class Magnoliopsida; order Asparagales; family Amaryllidaceae; genus Allium; species Allium cepa. Next base: position 373,462,781 of record CM060942.1, on the reverse strand, counting down.
AAGTAAATGGCAGGTTATACAACTAAAATGGTACTGGGTTCGTATTGGGAATTGGGTTTCCAACAAATGGTCAGGCTAAGGAACTTCCTACTGCCACATGGGTATGCCTCTGGCGGGACGTCTCGAGAACTTAAGCAACTCTCTGCCAACACAAGGCCGGGTTACCTCTGTAACTAGGTAACTACTACTTGACTATGCCATTCCCGGTCGATTGCGACCTTTATCCGATGGCCTTCCATCACAAAGCAACAACCACATAGTAAATGAGATTGAAGCAACCACATAGGTAAGTATCTAGGCTCCATACCATGACATCACCTTTTTCCAGAAGGAAATGACATACCCTAAAGGGCGCGACCCTCATAACATTGCCGCATCTTTCCTGTTTTGACCATTTTCGGGTTGTGAGGTCCTCCCGTCCACAAAGCCACGCTTTACACAAAAGCCAAGCTTTGATCACAAATGATCATCAACACACAGCAGCACTTAGCATGCCACACTACCAAATTGGGAGTATATGGCTGATAACCTTCAATTACATAACCTTTGAGCTCATACGTCTCAGAGAAGGGTGTTAAGATAAGAGAATAAATTCTCCGCCACCAACATATACGTATTTGAAAGACATTGGCTTTATATCTCAAAGTGTAGTGTCAGACACACGACCATACAAGTCTGTTCCGGGTTCGAACAGAACCGAAGGCACTTCGTCCAATAAAGGAAGAAGCCCTTGCAAATCCGGGTATCCACAATCCCGATCGAACTTCCCATCACTTAGGGAATCTCTATACTGTAGCTACTCGGTGCAGAGACAATCGATATGTTATCCTATCATTTTCGAAGACACCCGATCTTCAACACCGGTCTTCAAATGCTATTAATTTTCGACATATCACTATCTGGGATGGGTTATATGACACAAAGGTCCTCTCCCGGCTAAACTGAATAGTGAGCATTTAATTTTTAAAACACATGGATATATCAATCATAAAGATTCACATTCATGGTTCGATGTGGGTTTCGGATGACTAACTGAAATCCGACTCCCTGTCGCATCGAAGTTTAAACGCCGTTTTACGGGCAAAAAGGGTTTTCACATAAATACAGAAGCAAATCACAAATCACAGTTCAACACAGAGCAACTCACATCACACAATATCATAATCACAACAAAAATATCAATCCAGCGTACAACAATAGTTAATCATTTTCAATTAAGGTGGATGTGGTTTAAATAAATTAACCACATAACTATTTTTATTGATTAATTTAAAGCAATGATTAATCGTTCTTAATGATAAATTAATTAAATCTTAATCCACTTTATTAATTATTCCTTAATTAATTATCTTAATTAACTATTAATTATAAATTATTTAACTTTAATTATCAAATAAACAATTCTTAATTGCAAATGAGTTAAACACTTAATTATTAATTAACCAATCTGAAATTACTATTATAAATCATTCTTAATTACTTTTCAAAAAAATTAGTTAATAAAAATTATTTACCTTAATTAACATTTAAAAATCTTCCTTAAACTTTGAAAATCAAATTATTACTATCTACAAAACTTTTTAATGTTAATTAAATTTAATACTTAACTTAAATTATCCACTTAATTAAAATATTAGTTAAGTTTTAAAAACATTCTTACGTATTTATTCAATTAATTAAAACTTGAAATAATCTCTTAACTTAAAATAGTCAAACGTTTGGTACTTAAAACTGTTAAGCATCCTTAACTTGAAATTTATTGGGCTTAACCCATTTTTAAACAAAACCCGAGCATCCCTAGTTTTACTCGAGTAGCCACTCGAGTTTCCCCACTGTTTTTCCCGAGACATTCCTCGCGTACGCTCCTTCTTCCTCTTCTCTTTTGAACGAACAATACGTAGAACGAACAAAGATGAGAATAGATGAGAATGCTAAGTCTAATGTTCTGAACGAACAAAGATGAGAATAGATGCAGATATAAAGAAGATAGTTTGGTACATATAGGTAATATCTGGTGCAAGTTTTATTTTGGTCAGAATTTCATTGACCAGAGATTTTTCAAATTGGTGGATGAAGTGATTTTGATTTAGGATTAAGAATAGATAACATTTAATGCTCATGTTTCCATCTAAGTTAACATATAATCCTATTTGATATTTGTAAGTACATCTTTGTTTTGTTTGTAGATTTTTTCTTTTTCTTGCATACATTTTTTTCCTGTTTACACAATTCATATACAATTCTATATGTATTCCTTATGTTATTTTTAAGTTTATCTTATATTGCTATATAACCATAAAATCTTATTACTAACATAAATTCTAAAATTTATTTCTACTTAAATTTAACTATCAGCATTTAATTTATAACATATATTTTTTATGGTTAAACACAAATTCTTGTTTGTTACATATTTTTTTCCTTTATTTATTATTATTATTTATTTAAAGCTTAAACTACCAAATATTTTATTTCTATCCATATATCTTTGCAATATCTAATATTAATAATATTTAATTATTTTTGAAACTTTTTAAATTAAATTCTAAAAGTTCAAATAAGTTACCATATTTAAACTAATAAATTTTAGGATGTTGCACCAATCAATAACAATGTCATGATAGTAATACGAAGAAGTCTGTCCGCTAGAGGTAGTTAACCTCATTGGCTGGTACGGCTTCTTATTTAGTCATTTCAAATTGACACAAGTGTCGGGCCAATCCATCATCGTTCTCTTTCTTCAGATCCAGCAAATGATACCTAATTTAACCAATTTGTTCCGGAGTCTCCTTCACGTACACAATTGTTAAAATGGTTCCAATATTGACAAAGAGTATACCAATAAAAGGCTTTGGTCTCTTTAACAACCAAACGTCGTTTTGCACATCAGTTGATTCTTTTACATTTTGAAAACAATTCGTACTTGATATTAAAATATCACATTCGCTTCAAAATCAAATCCATTTCGAAATCATCATATTTACTTAAAATATACCATATCATTTTTGCTTTAATATCTCGTTTCGCTTTCAAAATTGTTTCGAATTTCACTTTAGGTTATAACCTCATTTTAACCTCACTTGCATTTAAATCCAAGATTTAAATATTAACATTCCACCCTATACCAGTTTGAATTATTTTAGAAAATAGATTGAGTATTGAAAATGGTTTATATAATAAATAGTTTATAAAATCAAAATAATTTGAATATTTAAGGAGATAGATTTTTGAACAGTTTATACCAAAATAATTTATTTGAAAATAGTTTCAAAGTCAAACTAATTCAATTTCAAAATTTTCAATTCAAATCAGTTTCAATTTCCATTTCGATTTATATCAATTTCGAGTTTGATTTCTGAAATATCGATTGAAATCACTTAAAACAAATTAACTTTCAATATTCAATTTAAAATTCAAATCTTTGATCAATTCCGAGCTCAAATATGAAATATTATTTTATATTACCTTTACTTAGCAATGTTCAAAGTTTGAATAAAAGTCCGATCTTTTATAACCAATCCATTTCTGAAATTCGAATCATGTCTCGATTATAACTTCAAAATCTCAACTTCGGTTATTTAAACAATTCTTGTTATCAAATTTAAATTTCAACATTTTGAGCTCAAGTTCGAAATAATTCGATTTCAATATATTCAATTTTTTTCTTCTAAAATCAAATCATTTTAAATAATTTCAAAATGAATTTTTTAAAAAATCATTTAATTCAACTAATGCGGTGTCCGTATATAATCTTCTCTCCTATGGCTAAGTGAATTAATTATTTTAATTTAATTCCAAGGACAGATATATATCATTTCAATTCAAAATAAATGCCATAAATTTTTATCATTTCAACCTATTTCTTAATTTATCTGAAATAATTCAAGTATCAATTATATACTGCCAAATGATAATAAGGGTGATAACAAGATATATATATATAATAAATAAACATCCAAACATCCAATGTATCAACCAATAGCATTCAGTTTCAATCAACAACCAAATCAGCCAATAATTCACAAAAATTACATCGTTATCCATATCGGGTATTCTACTGGCAAATAAATTCCAATTTCAGATTTAACTATCAATTCAGTTCATATATCAGTCTAATGTCAATTAATTTACCAAACATAAGCCAGTGTAATTAAATTATTTCAAGACATTAATTTAACTAACATAGAAATTTTTTAGTCAATTGTTTGCATATGAACATTCATCTTTTATTTGAAACTGAAAAATATTTCAGCGTTAAATAAATTCCAGCTCAATCCCATATCATAGACGACATCGATACGAATCCTAAGCAGCTCTATCACACGAAATGGACATCGTACAGAGAAATTACACAATGATTAATATTCGAGATAATTAAAACACAATTAACTAAACTTATTACCCTAACTAATAAAATAATTACTGACCTAATATCTTCTCCCTTGCTTGCGCGTACAAGCCTCTCCCACGCTCCATTCTCAGGCAATAATCGTGATTGTCACTTTTTTAAAAGATGAATCGCCTAACCCAATCAAGTCGCCGCAGCACCATCAGCCTCCCTTCCGATCAACTCACGCTCAACAATCGGCATTGCGAGCTACCCATGCGCGTGCCTCACCTCCAGGCATAAGCGTCACCCACGCCACAAAACCCTAAATCTCAAACAATGAACGTGGTGACCTCCCAGGCCGTGTCTCCACGCACGCCTGAATGCGTTCCCTTCCCAAATTGAATGCGGGTCACAATTTAATTTTTCTTTTTTATCTTTATGTCTTCGATCTGAAAAAAAGTTGATCTATGATTTGAGATGAGAAGGATACGAGGGAAAACATGTACGCGGTCGAAACGTGTGAGCAGGAAGGAGTGTTGAGATATTCTTAATTCCTTGTTATAATAATAAGAAAATATCTGATTCGATTGGCTCGCGAAATAACGAGTTCCAAACGAAACGTGTTGCCTGGCGTTCCTAATGTTTTACCTACATTTCCAAAGCAATGGAACTAGTTCCGAGGCCTAATTCGATTCTACACAGAAGATAGCTTTTCAAAATCAATTAATTTTAACTGAATCCCAAAATAAATTTCTACGCGTTTCAAGCTCGCACGGCCAAACGAAAAGTCCGATCACTATGAAACTTGAAATCCTTTAATAATTCACTATTATGGATCCAATGAAATTGATTTTGACGAAATCCAAGACAGTGGCCAAAATGGCTATTTTTACTCGTTAATTATAACGAGCAATTTCAAAAATTTAATTTAATCACTTTAAATTCCATTATGAAAGTTAAAATCTTCATTCATATTTATATGAAATTTAAATAATTTTACTATATCATTTTCATTCATATTAAATTCAGAATCCAATTATTTAAATAATCTCGAATACTAAATTCAAACAATTTAAATATCCGATGGATCACCATATTTCAATATATGTTATTTAACTCATATAATTAAATTTTAAAATGAATTTAAATAATAAAATAAATTCTTTTATTTTACAGTGTTCAACATTAGTATTCAATTCAAGCTAATGATTACAACACATTCAATACGTAGAATTTATTTCAATATTTGTTATTGCCAAAATCTTCGTACTCGGTTATTGTAAAAAAAATTCAAGTTCAAATTCAATAAATTACATAAATTAACATTTTTTTTATTTCTAACCATTATTATTCAATAATCATATTAATACTAATTTAAATGGTTAAAAATATGAGTCGTTACAGATGAGGGAGTTGAATGCTCAGTTGGTAGATTTGGAAGGAAAGAGCTTTATTAGACCGAGTAGTTTGCCTTGGGGAGCAACTATTGTATTTGCTAAGAAGCTAGATGGATTGTTAAGACTATGTATCATTTATCATAAGCTGAATGAGAAGACGATAAAGAATCGATATCCACTGCCAAAGATTGACGATTTGTTCGATTAGTTGAGTGTGACTAAGATATTCTCTCAGTTGGAACTGGTGAAAGGATTTCATTAGCTTAGAGTAGCGGAAGACAGTACACCTTTAACAGCGTTCAGGAGGAGTTACGGGTCATACGAATGGTTAGTTATGCCGTTCGGACTCACTAATCCGTCGGCATTCTTTATGGATTTGATGAATAGAATTTTTCATGAGCATTTGGATAGATTCGTGTTGATTTTTATAGATGATATTGGAGTATAATCTAAGGATGAGAAGGAGCATGAAGTTCATCTTAGAGTTGTGTTCAAAACATTGAGGTAGCATCAGCTAAAGGCAAAATTTTCGAAGTGCCATTTTTAGAAGAAAGAAGGGAATTTTCTTGGTCTTGTGGTTTCGAAGAAAGCATTGTCAGTTAATCCAGAAAAGATCGAAGCTGTTAATAATTAGAAAAAAACCAAAAAGATAATTGAGAAAAGAAGTTTCCTTGGAAGCATGATATTATCGAAGGTTTATAAAGGATTTCTCGCAGATTGTAGCGCCAATGACTAAAGCTAAAACGAAAGGATATAAATTTGTATGGATCGATAAGTGTGAGGAAGCATTTCAGAGCTTGAAGCACTTATTGACCCATGCACCTGTGTTTGTGGTTGCAAAGGGGAATCAAGATTTAGTTGTTTATACTGATGCGTGTGGTATTGGGTTGGGGTTGTACTTATACAAAGGGGTAAAGTGTGTGCCTACACTTCTAGACAGCTTAGACCACATGAGGTTAGGTATCCAATGCATGACTTAGAGTTAGCTGCAGTTATATTTGCGTTAAAGGCATGGAGGCATTACCTTTTGGGAGAAAGGTTTTAGCTTTATACAGATCATAAGTCGTTGAAGTACTTGTTCTCTCAGAAGGAGATGAACATGAGACTACAAAGATTGTTGGAGTTTCTAGCCGCTTATGATTTTGGAATAGAGTACACACCCAAAAACGGAAGCAAGGTTGCAGATGCATTAGTGGAAGGCATCATAATGCATATTAGCTATGATAGTAGAATGGAAAGACTTAGAAGCATTGTCAGCTTGTAGAGTATTGTTGAGATCCGAGGCTAAGTCTAGTGAGGGTTCTTCTTGGTTGTCTTGTTGGGAAGTCCGATCGGTATTGATTGAGAAGATAACTTCTAAATAGGAGGAGTTTCCAGTTTTGACCGAACGGATCAGAAATTTAAGGTAAAGAATGAGGAGTGATGAGCTAAAGGATTTCCACCTTGACCAAAATGGATGGTTGAGAAAGAATGGCAAATTATGTGTTCCAAATGGGGGAGAAATATGGAAGGAAGTCTTGGAGGAATGCCACCGTTTAAAGTTCGCTATCCATCTAGGAGGAACGAAGATGTATTAAGATATGAAGAGAAGTTTCCTCTGGGAAGGCATGAAGAGGGATGTTGGCTTAAGGGTGAAGCAGTGTTTGAACTATCAACATGTAAATTCAAACATCATAAGCTGTGTGGATTACTTCAGCCATTGGATATCCCAGTGTAGAAGTGGGATTTCATTTCTCTGGATTTTATTGATAGGTTGTTGAGATCTAATAGCGGGAATGAAAGTATATAGGTCATAATAGATAGATTGACCGAGAGTGCCCATTTCATTCTGGTTAAGGCAAATAGTAAGGCACTTGTATTGGCAAAGTTATTTATGAAGAATGTAGTTAGACTACATGGAATTCCTAGTAGTATCGTTAGTGATAGGGATTCTTTGTTTACTAGTGAATTTTGGAAGAGTCTACATGAAGCTTTAGGAACCAAGCTCAAGATGAGTACAGCTTACCATCCATAAACTGATGGGAAGACGGAAAGAATTAACAAGATCTTGGAGGACTTGTTACGAGGACTTCGAGGGATCATGGGAAGACCACTTACACCTAGTCGAGTTTTCGTATAATACTAGTTATCAGACTAATATAGGGATGGCACCGTTTGAGGTTTTGCATGGAAGACCATGAAAATAACCTGCATATTGGTTAGAGACTATAGATAGATTGGTTCTTGGTCCTGATTTTGTTAAAAAAGGCCGCAGAAAAGATTGAGCTGATAAGGGCGAGAACAAAGGAAGCTTAGTCTAGGCAGAAAAGCTATGTAGATAAAAGACAAAAAGATTTATTATTCTTTGTTGGAGATCATGTTTTCATTAAATTATCGCAAATGAAAGGCGTTATCAGGTTCGAGAAGACAGGGAAGTTAGCATCGAGGTTCGTTGGACCATTTCCTATTTTAGAAAGGATTGGGAAACTCGCATATAGAGTAGAGTTACCAAGTAGTTTAACAGGAGTACACGATGTTTTTCATGTATCTCATCTAAGGAAATGTGTTAGGGATCCAGACACTACTATAACACCGATTGTGTTAGAAGATTTAGCAGTGGAACCAGATATGACTATAGTTAGGAAGCCTATCCGTATGGTCAAAAGAGATGAGAAGAAGTTGAGGAACAAGACAGTCAAATTAGTGAAAGTCCAATGGAGTGACCATGTGTAACACTCCATATTTTCATGACATTGTTTAGGATACTTAATTGGTTAAATTACATAAAATAATACGGAGATTAATGGGTTGAGATTTGTTTTAGTAAAGGTAGCCGTGCCATAATAAGGTGTTAACTAGTTTAAAATAACAAAGGTGTTAGGAAATGACAAGGGCAATATGGAAAATAGGTGGAGCTTATACCCTAAACCCTTAGGAGATAGAACTCACATTCATTTCATATTACTTAAACAAAAAACACAAAGGCCGGCCACCATTTTCATTCTCAAGAAGAAGATTAAAGCTAGGATTTAAGAGACGGAGGATAATCTACTAAATCAACATCAAATCTCACATCTATAATCTCAAAGCTAAGGTGAATAATTACTACATCCCACTTTCTTTTGGTTTTCGGTTTTAAAACTAAGATCCAAAATGTTTTGGAAAGTTTATGCCATGTTTTGATGATTAAAGTTACATATATATTATTGGTCGGTGAAATATGCATGTTTATACCTTTTATACGATATGTTTTGATACGATACCCTATTTGATGACATCCAAATGCCTTGGAAATTTAAATATTGGTCAGAAATGATATTTTAAAAATGGGTTTCAATTTTCATAATTTTTCAAATTAAGATGGATTTTACATTAATTTCTAGTGAAGGAAATTTTTTATTGGGCTACAAATTATTTTCGGCTAAAATAATAATTATTTGGGTTGAAATTTTTATATGTTAGGCAACATATTAAAATAGATTTTCTGGGATTTTTCTAGATTTTTCCTAAGTGTTTTGATGAATATATAAAATTATTTAAGGTATAGGACTTAAATGTTTTATATATTTAATTAAGGAGAAGGGGCATTTTGTAAAAAAATGATTATTAATTTCGCAAAACAGTGGCAGCACACTTCTGAAAAGAATTTCTTAACCAATGAAGATTTGACAAACAAACGCAGGTTAGTTGAAAAGTTATCCTTTTTAAGTTAAAAACAAAGAAATAATACTTTTAGCATGTTGCTGCCTATTACAACAGTAAACCTTCCAACCCAGACCTTTCGACTAGGTCGAAAGGCTCAAAGCTTTCGACAAGGTCAAACTAATGCATGTGGTAACAAGCTGCTTGGTACGTGATCTACTGGATAGAGTCCAAAGTTCATAGTCTAAAGGTCGATGGCCAAAGAGGTTGGGATATGTCTGTTTTATAAACCGAAATCTTTCACCTGCTTTACTTTCGAATTAGAGCTTTCAACTTTGTTGCTTTCGAATAAGTCAAAATGTTTAAAAGAAAGGTTCTAAACCTTTCGACACGGTCAAAAGGTTGCAACTGCTACTTTGTTTTGAAAACTTCCGTCATAGTCGAAGGGTTACTACCGCTTTATATAAATGTTTTGTTTTGAACCTTTCGGCGAAGTCGAAGGGTTTACTTTAATTGATTTCGAAAGGTTTACTTGTTATAAAAACTAGCCGCTTCTCCATGCTTTCGAAAGGAAGTTTTTGACTTAGGCGATTTACCCTTGTTTTATAAATTGAATCATAACCCAAGGCTTTTGAAAGAATTGTTTTAAAAGATGCTTCAAAGCATTCAAAGCAGACCTTTCGACTTAGCCGAAAGGTTGTTTCTAGTGAAGTCGAAAGGTTTTAAAAGAAGGAGTTCCACCTGTTTTAAATTGACCTCAGGATGTTTTCAAAAGGTTTTAGAAGGCTAATGCTTTTGAAAGGTTTTCTTTACTAAAAGGTTTTAAAATGGGTCGAAGGAAAAACTTTCGAAGGGGTCGAAAGCCAAGATTTCGATGAAGTTGAAAGGTTACCTTTCGAAGGGGACGAAAGGTACCTTCCGACTAGGTCAAAAGGTTTTTATTCCTAGATGATTTCGAAAGGTTTTTAATGGAAGGGTTTCTAAAGGTTTCCAAAGGCAATGAAGAAAGTGTTTTTAAAATAGGATGACTAAGGTTTTATTGCTTTCGAAAGGTTTAAAGTTTAATGGGTTCGAAAGGTTTGAGGTTTAAAGGTTTCGAAGGTTTGAGTTTCAACGGTTTCAAACGGTTTTGATTTCTAAGGGTTTTCGAGGCACCAATGGAGAAATAAATGAATATGACCTAAGTTAGGGACACTAATGGAAATAGGTTAATCATGGGGTTACCATGATATAAATAGATTCATAAGGCTAACATGATACAAATAGATTCGTGGGGCTAGCATGAATTAAATGGCAATTTCAAATAGAATCATGGGGCTAACAAGATACAAATAGATTCATGGGGCTAGCAAGAATCAAGTAGCAAATTCAAATAGAATCATGGGGCTAACATGATATAAATAAACTCATGGGGCAAACATGAGACCATCAAATTCATGGGGCTAACATGAAATAATTAGATTCATGGGGCTAGCATGAATCAAGTGGTAAAATGATGGGTTCATAGTCATCCTAGGAAACTATATGATGTGAGATGGATAGTCTACATCAATTTAAGAAACATGAAAGTGGAATAGGTTGTCCCTCTTGATATAATTAAACTCTAATTGGGGATGGGGAAATCCTAATTCTTTTCAAGTATGCATATTACGATAATGTTTTGCAAATATATGTTTTAATCATTGTGAATGCAGGAGCACAGAATATGATTTTATGAAAGGTTTTTTAAAAGATATGTTTTAAAAGGATGTTAGTGAGGGGAAACCCGTTCCCCAAGCGACATGGTCTCAGTTAATATGTTTAACCGGGATGTATAGTATTATTCATACTAGGCTTTATGTCTGACTCGAAGTTTATGTTTTCCCCTTAAACTCTCAGGTGCTCAAAATGAATTTGAGTAGGCTGGGGGATTAAGGTCTTTTTTAGGTTTTAGTAGGATGACGAATAAGGCTACCGGAGACATGCAGGATGCAAACGAATAGCTATTTAGGATTTCAATTCTTGTTATGTTTAGATGTATTTCCGCTGTGATTGTATTAGGTCTATTATGACCATATGACTCTGATCAACCAAGGGGGTATCTTCATATACCACTCCTGGCATATTTTGTAATAATTATGTTTGATCTACGCCTACGAATGATTTGGGATTATGTGTTGTGAATGTGAATCAGTTGGTTTTGAAATGTAATGAAGTAAAAATTTGTGTTGAAATTTGTGTTTTGTTTCATATTTAATTGCTTCTGATATTATTGATACCATTAACATAGTCGTATTTAGTCGCTAGAAGCTAATACTATAGATGACTGCAGTATTTGTAGCACTTAGTTTTGGATCTCTAGATAGGGGATGTTACATGATGCTAGAGACTAAACTTGGAAAACTGAGAGCAAGATTAGAGACGCTTATCCGAATTTGTTTAATGGTATGTTTTACCTTTAATTATTTTGTTGTGTAACTTACTTTAATTTTGGAGACGAAATTCTTTAAGGAGGGAAGACTGTAACACCCCATATTTTTAGTAGCATTATTTAGAACATTTAATTAGCTATATTAAATAAAGTAATGAAGATGATTAATAGATTGAGGTTTGATTTAACCAAAGGTATGCCTATATGTATAATGAACTAAGGAGATAACATGAATAAAAGTGTTAGAAAATAAGGAAGGGAAAAATAGGAAAATGATAGGAACTTATAACCTAAACACTTAGGAAATCAAACATATGTTCATTTCATTCTCAAGTAAAACATTTTAAGGCCGGCCACCACTTTTAATCTCAAAAGAAGAAAATGCTTGGATTTCAAGAGGAAGAAGTAAATCAACTTATTCAACATCAAATCTCACATCTTAAATCACAAAGCTAAGGTGAATGATTACTACATCCCATTTTTCTTATAGTTTTCGGATTTAAGGGTAACCTGAAATGATTTTGCATGATAATGCCATGTTTTGGATGATTGAAAGTTTATATATACTTGTTAATGATTTATACATGTTCATATTTGTTTGTATGATATGTTTGATATGAAAGCCCTATTAAATGACATCCAAATGCTTTGTGAATTTTAATATAATATCTTTAGAGATGAATTTCAATTTTCATAATTTTCTGAATTAATGCGGATTTTATATTAATTTTCTAGTGAAGAAAATGATTTATTAGGTTATAAATTATTTATGGCAAAATAAATAATTAATTGGGTCTGCAATTTATATATGTTAGAAAACATACTGAAAAGGATTTCCAAGAATTTTATAGAATTTTTCTAAGTGTTTTGATGAGTATATAAAATTATTTAAGGTATGGGACTTAAATGTTTTATATATTTAATTAAGGAGAAGAGGTATTTTGTAAATGATTTAAATTAATTAATTCTGAAATTATGGTAGTGCTTTTAGGAAATAATGATTAGCAGCCAAAAAGTGTTTGACAAACAAGGTAGGTTAGTTAAAAAGTTTTACTTAAAAAGGGCTTAAATTAGAAATTCATGCTAAAAGCATGTTTCACCTATTTTCGTTTCGCCCAGGTTGCTTTCTACTAAGACCCTCCGCCTCCTTCCTCAAACCATTGGACATAGTATCAATATGTCTGTACATAGTGAAGAGGACAAAGGCAGAAGGTAAGAATCGAAACCATGTGGTTCCAAAAGGGTCGAAGTGCCTTTTGTTTAAAAAATTGAAGTAGCGCCTGCTTTACTTTCAATAGGATAGCGTTTGACTCGGTTGGCTTCCGACTGAATCAACTGATATAATGTAAAGGTTTTGAATTGGTTGCATTCTTTTATTTAGGGATAGTTTTTCTCACATCCCTATTAAGTTTCAAAATAGAGAAAACATCCTCCCCAAAGTAAACTTACGTTTCTAGTCCCTGTTTTCAAATCCGCCCGTGCCAAAAGAACCAAATACCCTTTACGTTTTTAGCATTTCAAACGCGTATCACTTCCTGTAGAAACATCAGATCAGCATACCGTTTTCATCAAAAAATCATAAATTTTATGATCTTTAAAATGAGATCCATTGTTCATACAAAAAAAATCATATTTGCAGTAAGGCTGTAATAATTCCATATATTTGCAGAAAATTCCATAATTTTTGGACATCGTCGGTTTTTCTTCAAATGTCATCAATTATTCAATATAATTGCAGACTTTTATGCAATTATATTGAGATAACCCGACTACCTATCTCCAGGAAATCGCATCATCTTGAAGAAAGAAAGGGATAGAAGAAGAAAAGAAAGAGAAAGAAGAAACAGAACAACATCAGAGAACTCACAGCGGAACGAATAAAATATAATATATCACATAAAATATTACATAGTATCTTATTACATCAGAGTACACAACTAAAACAACAGATAATAGACAGTTATAAACTTCTATCTAACTATACAACTCAAGATACAAGAGAAACAAATATAACAAACACAGCGGAATCAATATATATCTACACGTCGAAGCCTCCTGCTCCATATCTCCTCAAGAATTCGTCAAGCAAACCTGAATCACTTGACTACTCATACATAATATGAGTACCCAAGAGTTTAATAAAACAGAAAATAAACACTTGGGTCAGACAGGGGTCTGGTGTGAGTAACGGGTTAAAATTGCTTAACTTTAGAAAATCCTTTGAAAAGAAAAGGTATCACGTAAGACTTCCCACACATAAACATGGAAAAGTTTTTACCTTACGCTAACCAAAACATTTGATAGGAAATCCAGTGATATTATAGTAGTGTCTAGGGTTTTCAAAATAAAATACAGAAATAGCTGGAATGCTTACATCTCACGTTCCAACATAGTTGGGCACAATCAAAACCGTACAGGCACTTATTGGATTTTGAATTTCATCAATGGCAGGGCTACTGGGGTACCACCCGTCATAGTACGTGGCCTAGATCACCGTACCGAGGAGTACGCCCACTCTCCTGCAACACAAGGCCGGAACCATCCCTTAATGGACAGTCCCGAACAAGACCACCCCGTAGTTGGCGCGACCAACCACACACTAAGCCGAAATAGAAAGGGACTTCTAGACAGGGGTAAATCTCACTCTAGAGTGGGGGCTACCCACGAAGCCTTGCTGCACCTCCCATGTTTTAGCCATTCCCGGTTGATGAGGCTTGAGGCTGCGATTACCTTTGTAGAACTCATCTATCTTAGAATGCTCATCGTCCACCTGACGATGTGCTGAAAGCATTCAATCCATTCAAGTTCGTTCCGATTTCGAACGAAACCGAAGGCACTATCTCGTTGCACTCATTTTGGAATCACCCTCAGAGTCAACGACCATAGCCCTTGAACTTTAAATCACCATCTCGAATCTATAAGTACTATTCCGTCAAACTCGTTACGGAATCAACCACAGAGTTATACTGACGTATAGCCCTTACACCTCGAGTCTTTACTAGCTCCACTTGGATTTACGACCTAACGCTTAATTGGAATCGATGTGGTTTTCGGATTCCAAATATGGAAACCCGATCCCGGTCTCACCGAAACCAAACGCCATTTTAATGTCCAAGTTGTACTTAAGGGTTTAAACAATTTAATTCATATTCAAGATGATATGTAAACAGATAGATGAATCATATTATCACAATAGATAATTCATAACAAACATTCATCTCACAAAGCAGCATATCACATATATCTGAGATATCCAAATCATCTAATATCAACCAATCACCCAATATCATTCAACATACAATATCAACCATCCAAGATCAATCAACCATCCATTAAGCAGAATTGATTAACTCTTAAATCAATTTGATTACTTAAATCCTTCTTCATCTATTTATTCCAAATAAATAAATTAATCATCTCTAATGATTTTCCTTAATTAATCTTCCTTGATTAATTATGTTTAATTACATTCAAGTAATTAACCTTAGCCATATTCAGAAATTAAATCTTTAATTACTATCATGAATTACAATAATTAATGATCATTCATTTACTCTATTAATTAACTATAATTAATTGAATTATACCTTAATTAATTACAATAATTAATCACCCTTAAATTAATTACTTATATTAATCAATCTTGATTAATATCATTAATCACATTAATTACTGATCCTTATTAATTAATAATACTTTAATTAATTAACCAATTCACTTATAATTAATCAACTCATTAATCATAATTAGTAATTAACAATTTGTAATTACTTATCTAAATTAATTAACTTCTTAATTAATTATATTAATCCTTGATTAATTAATCTAATTAATTAATCTTTAATTACTTCATTAAGTAACTATTAATCAATTACACTAACAAATAATCCTTAATTAATTACTTTATTAATTAATTACATTTTAATTAATTAACTTTAAAAATTAATCACATTAATTATTTATCTAAAATAATTAAGTAATTAACTCTTAATTACTTAACAAGTAATTATCTCTAATTACTTCATTAACAAATCTTGATTACTCTCTTAATTAATTACTAAACAAGTAATTACTATCTTCATTAAACAATCCTTAATTCATTAATTAATTACTTAATCCATAATTAATTAACTTCAAACAATTATAATAATTAAATTCCTTAATTGATAACAACAAGTGATTACCCATTAATCACTTCAACCAATTACTCCCATGAGTAATTTCATTAATTACTTCCATAAGTAATTACCATTCTTAATTACATTTAATAACTAATCATTGATTACTTCATTAAATAATTACATTTAATTAATCCATAATTAAGTGATTATTAAAAATTAAATAAATAATTAACTAATTATTTAAAATTAGTTAAACAATTAATTAATTAACTTCTAATATTTCAAAATCCTTAATTAATTAAGATAACCTTAATCTTTACTTATATCTAATTAAGTATCCTTAAATTCCTATCAAATAATTATCTATCTTCATAAATAAATTATTTGAATTAAATCAAATTTTAATATCTTAAAACAAATTATTCAATTTGGTTTTCAAAATCATATCAATAACCTTATTTTAAAATAAGGTATTTAGAAATCAATTCCACAATTTAAAATACTTTAAAGTATCTAATTTTAAATTTATTCAATTTAAATAAAATCATTACTTAAAAATTACTTTAAACTTTGACTCAATGCTTTGAATTCAAAACATTCTCCTTTAAATTTAAAATTAAATTAAATTACATTCAAAGGAAATCACCTCAAAACATTTTAAATTTGAAATGTAAATTCGATTTACACTTAAAGTTCGATTAACTTAATTCCAAAACAACAAGTATTAACTTGTTCATCTGTCCCTTTTATAAACTTGTTTATAGTTTGAAACCTGATTTCATTTACTCCACCAATAAGTTTTAGTCTGCACTTCTATTCACACAGAACTTAACTAAAGGCTCACAACTAAAAATACTCGAGTACGAATCCTTATCTACACGAGCATGCCCTGAAGACAATCCCAGCCGTCTTCACTTCGAGTAGAAACCATGAAAACACGAGCGCCTCTCCGAGTTCCCCCCTAATCTTCCCAAACCCAAACTGCTTCGAGACAAAACTAGGGAATCGCGAGCGTCACTCCGGGTTCAACTCGTCTTCCCCAATCTGCCTTTCTTCCCAGTGCACAGCGTACACGCATGTACGTGCGCAACCCAGCCTCACCTCTCCGACCATTCAACTGATCGCCGACCGACCACGCAATGCCTCAACAACTTGTACGTCAACCCAGATCGAAGAATCCATCAACGCATCGAAATCCGACCCTCTGATCGAAAAAATGCAGAACATTTCGATCACAAATTCCAACGCCGCCGTCCATCCAAACTCCGGTGAACCCCGCTGATCTACTCCATCGAACACCACATCTAAGCACAACATCCACCCCAAAAATGAACAAGCTCGATCGAACATTCAAGATGCAAAAGCTCCTACAGTTCGGCCGAAATCAAACTACTCTAAAACCCTAATCGTGCCAATTCCCATCGATCCAACCAATATAAAAATTCTTTTGCATTTTTCCTAACATCTTCATCCTACAAACAAGCTTCGATCCAAGTTCCACGCCAATTCAATGTATGGATAATCGGTAATTTCCAAAACCCCCTTTTTCGAACAAAACCAAATTTCTAATCAATTTGTCAACTAATTTTTTTGATATTAACTCCTAAACTCATTATTTGCTGCCATGATTACAATCATGTAATCCAAATCCAAAATTGAATAAGTTGATTTTTAACTATTTTTAGCTCTTCACTGTATTTAATATTTTTGTATGAAAAGTACTAAATATAAAATCTTTAAAATATTTTTAAAATTAATACCACACAGAAATGAACATTTTCCATTCATAAATCAAAACCTAAACCAAATGAATGAAGTGAAATGAAATTTTCCTTAGGGGAAAGTTTAGCCTGTACACAACAGAGGCTTATACTTATATCAAATTACAGACATTTTCACAGGCATATCATAATTACATAAAATGCATTCATATTCATACATGCAAACAAATAGCACTGCATTACCACAAGATTTTTATCCATGCATTTAAGATTTGATCTCAGATTTAAACTGTTTTTAAATTAAAAATTAACTCATAGGTTAAAAATCTGTTTTTAAAGAAGAATTTACTCACCTCTTTTAATATACAGAGCACACAGCAGATTTTAAATTTGCAGATCTTTCCATTGAAATGCAGGTTGATGTTGCGGCTTTAATTTGAATTGCAAGTTGATTTAGGATTTACAAATGCAGACTTCCATTTGCAGGTTGATTGCAGATTTGAACTTCATGCAGGTTGGTTTGTTGATATGAAGAACATTCAAATTTGCAGATTTTACTTTCAATTTTGATTTTTCTCTTTCATTTTAAATCTCAGATTTGAGAGAGTAGTTACTGGTTGCCATTAATTTGTGTTAGAAGTGAAAACAAAGAAAAAGGTTTGTGAAAACAAATTTTCTTCTTAATACATTTATTAAAATCAAAAATAAAAATAATGCCATATGTCCAAAAAGACTTACATTTGTCACCAAAGCATTTAGTTTTCTTACAAGTGTTAAAGATGCATTTCCTTTGTTTTACAAGTGTGATATTTTATAAACAATTGCTTATGGTTTAAATCAAATATATGTATTATATGTTTTCTCTAAATTTGTGAAATATGAATTTGTAT
Source organism: Allium cepa (assembly GCA_030765085.1). Taxonomy (NCBI): domain Eukaryota; kingdom Viridiplantae; phylum Streptophyta; class Magnoliopsida; order Asparagales; family Amaryllidaceae; genus Allium; species Allium cepa. The sequence continues at coordinate 373,444,291 of CM060942.1, read as the reverse complement.
TTATATTTATGTAAATGTGAATTTAGTAATTTATTTACATACACTTATGTTTACAAATTATTCTAAATTTAAGAGATTATTTTAAAAAGAGTTTATTTATAACTTAATATATTTATAACCATTTCATAATAATCATTCTAAAAGAAAACAAAACAACACTTTATTTAAATCCTTTTTAAACTATCACATGTAAAATAAAAAACAAATCTTATATTTTGAAAACAAATAAATTAATCTTTAAATTAACCTTCGAAAAATATTTAGTCTTAAAACAAAGCTTTAATTTAAAATTCATACACATAAAAATTAATAGATTAAATTAAATTTCAAACAATTCCAAATTATAACATACATACATATATATTACAATTTGCAAAACTCAGTCTTTAATTTGAAACAAAAGATCTCCTATTCACGATATATATCAAATGTATATATTATAAACAGAATAAAATTTCATTAACTTTGAAAAATAAATCTTATCCATTTTAAATTGTTAAATAGATATTGATCACAATTATCAGATTGAATTAAAATTATAAAGAAAATTATCAAACCAATTAAATTATTTATACAGATTATTAAATATATATTGCCCAAAATTCCGAGTCGTCACATATATGGAATAATTGCAGATTTTTATGCAATGATATATAATAATTGTAGACTTCACTACTATTATTCCATATAGTTGCTGACTTTTCAACAATTATTCAGTATACTTTCCATTTTCAACAATCATATGTAATAATCATCGATTTTTCTTTAAATATCCACAATTATTCCATATAATGACAGACTTCTATGAAATTATATAGAATAATTGCAAATTTTTCTGAAATTATTCCATATAAATGCATACTTTTATGCAATTATATCGAATAATTGCAGAAAACTCTGCAATTATTCCAAGTAATCACAAAAAAGTGCAACTATACCATATAATTGCTGAATTTTCTACAACTATACCATATAATTATAGACTTTTATGCAATTATTGCATATATTTGCTGAATTGTCTGCAATCATACTATATAATTGCAGATTATTCTGTAATTATTGCATATAATTACTGAATTATCTACAATCATAGCATATGATTGCAAAAAATTTGTAAAACGTCTGCGATTAATTTGTCCTACCATTGTTTTACGTATGTACAATGCCACTAATTAAAAATATAATAAAATTTGTGACTTAATGATGAAAACGATTTGTTAATCCATCGTTTTTGGAAAAAGTTATTGCGTTTTAAAGATTGATAATTAATGGGATGCAAAATTTAATTATGGATGTGAGATTAATATCCGCACATGAAAACTCAACATTCAACAATGGAGCAGAAAGGTATTTTAGGGAAGAAAATTGCAGTATTTGAAAATAATGATATAATTTATATCTTTTTTTGGAAGAATAATATCCACATATGAAGAATCAATGTTCAGCGATATCCCTTATTTTCACTTTATTTTAAATGATGCTTTCGAAGGGGTCGAAACCACTACTGCCGCCTCTCTACCTTTCGAAGTTAATTATTTCAAAAGGTATATATTGTTTTTAAATTAACCACTTCTCCAATGCTTCCGAAGGGATGGTTTCGACACCGTTACTTCTTTTCTTATGAACAGGCTTCGAAAGGAAAGCTTTTGACTTAGGTGTTTTAAATGACCATTTTTGTTTTGATTGAGGTATAACCCAAAGGTTTCGAAAGTGTTGGTTTAAATGGCTTCGAAAGTTTTTTTTCCGCATGTTTTAGAATTGAACCCAAGAGCTTTCGAAAGGTTTGAATTTCTAAAGGTTTGATGCTTTCGAAAGGTGTTTATAATGGTTTCAAAGGGGTGGTTCCCTAAAGGGTTTCGAAGGAGATGGAAGGTGTTATTTTTTGATGGTTTCGAAAGGGTTGAAATGGTAGGTTTTTGCAAGGTTTTTAAAGGTAACATTTTAAAGTATCTTAAGATATGATATCTAAGGTTTTAAAGCTTTTGTAAGGAAGGTTTCAAAGGTTTCGAAAGGGTTTAAGTATGGTTTGGAATGGGAAGGTTTTGGCCTTTCGGCCTAGATAAATAAAGGGTTTCACTTGGTTTCGAAAGAGATACTTCCAATTGAATCGAAAGGGGGTACTTTCAAATGTTTAAAGGTTTTCATCAACAAAAATTAGAGTAAAGTATATATAACATGGCAAGGTGATTTGAGTGAAGCATAGAATATAAATGTTTTCCTTGTTTAAGTTTGGTTTAAATGGTTTTAAATCAATTTCAGATGAAAAGGTTTTCAAGGAAAGCTTTGGGAAGATATCCCTAAGTGAAAATGAGTAGAATATTAGAATACCAGATAGGACTGGTATAAGGTCGCGTCCCATACATTAGCTATTGGCCCTAGATAATTTAGTTTAAAATTCCTATGTGTAGGGCTTTGTCATAGGTAAGACTAAAATTATGATTACACACAATAGGGAATATATGTTTTTGTACGAATAGGTTATTGGTGAGATCACAAAAACATTAGGATCAGATGATCCTGAAAGATGTTAAGTTAGGGACAAACCATCCAGAAGAGAAGTGTTTAGCAGCTAGTTAAGGATAGACCATCCAGAAGAGGTGTGTCTAACAGATGTTAGATAAAAAATTTCATTTTTTCTGGTAACCCTGAGTCAACCAAAAGTTAATCGTTAGCCAAACAAAACTACAGTGTTCGGATTGATAGTCCATTTGTTACCCGATATGTATGTTTATATGATAATGCTTTAAAGTTTTAACCGGTTTTGGTTATAAGATAAAGGTTAGCAAAAGATATGTTTTAAAAGGATGTTAGTGAGGGGAAACCTATCCACTAAGTGCCGTGGTCTCACTTAACACTAATAACTGGGATGTGTAGTATTATTCACACCAGGCTTTATATTTGACACGAAGTTTATGTTTCCCCCTTAAACTTGCTCAAAATTGATTTGAGTAGGCTGAGGGTTGAGGTTCTTACAGGTTTTAGTAAGATGATGAATAAAGCTACCATAGGAAAGCAGGAGGTTAACGGATAGCTATTTAAGAGTTGCAGTTCTTGGTTTTGTGTTTATTTCCGTTGTGTATGTATTAAGTCAATTATGACTATATGACTCTGATCATCCAAGAGGGCATCTTCATATGTCGCTCTTGGCATATTATGTTATAAGTATATTTTATCACTGCTTGGGAAACGCTTTGGGATTATATAATATGAATATGGAACATCTGTTTTGAAATGTAATGAAAAAATGTTTTTTTCGAAATATGTGCTTTGTTTCATATTCAAGTGCTTCTGATATTATAGCTACCATTAACATGATCGTATTTAGCCGTCGGAAGTTAATACTATAGATGACTGTAGCATCTGTAGTGCTTAACTTTGAGCCTCTAGATAGGGGATGCTACAATGTTGCTTGTAAAAGGAGAATGGAGAAGGATGAATATTTATAGAGAGAACACATGAGCCGTGGATCTAAATTCAAATAATCGGTCCAGATTTGAGACGAATACTAATAGGCAGCAAGTGCTAATATCAAGAAATCGACTTGAAAGCCAATATTTTCTCTACATTAGGGGGCAAATGTTACTACAAACCATGATACCTAAAGTATGAAAAGCATGTCACACAAGGATATGGGGTCCCTAAGGATGACGAACTGCAATGATTATCCAACATAAACAATAGAAAGCAATGATGTTGAATTCCATCAGCATAAACATCATAAATATCGTATATTATGAACAAAGTAATAGGGCTATATGAGTGTTGATGTCGTAGATTATCTACAAAGCAGGATGTTGTATTTCATTAATATAAAAACTGATTTCGTACATTAATAAGTGAAACGACTCCAAGCTTCATGAGATAATACATGAGAGGAACTTGAATGATAATAATATAAAGAAAGATATCAGAATTCTACTATATACCTAAGGATGTCGTATGCTACCAACATAACAAACGATGTCGAATCTCGATAACGCATTTGGGATCGTGGATGTCGAATCCCCTTCTATTAATGTAAATGAAGGAGGTTGTCACTATCAACAACGCATAAAGTTTATCGCATGCCATCAATTTGACAAAGGATAACGAACATCAGGGATATCACAAATTATCAGCCTTAATGGGAAATCGAAATGCAATCATATAAATAAGGTGTCATATCTCAAGGGATGTCGCAAGTCATCAACGTGACGTGGATGTAGAAGATAATCAGGACTCAAAGATAATATCGCAGCTTACCAATGAAGTAGGACGTCGCATGTCAACAGCCTACTAAAAGTTGTTGAAAATCATCAATAAACAAGGGAATGTCGCATGTCATCAAGATGATGAATGATTTCGAATGTCAGGCATCTCGAAGTGTCACGTGAAAACTATGCCACCAACTCCAACCCTATAAATACGGACCCTGTAGCATTGTAAAAGGAGCGAATCTCTTCTCTCTCTTACATTTTTAAAGTTTGTAATCCTAAATCAATTTGGAGATTTTAGTGCCATGTTATCCTATAACCTTTTTGCAAATAAGGGTTTGTACAATTAACAATTGCATAGCGTATCAATAAAGAGACGTGACTTTTGACTTATGTTGGGCTTTCACACATATGACATGACTTTAGTTTCATCATGGTACGCACACAGCTCTTACAAAATGGTCGTAAGGCTCCTTTAGCCGATTCCTAACCAAGTTTTGCTTATTCTTCACATTTAAGTGTTCATAAAGAAATTTGTTAACAAATGGTTATGAAAGAAATGTAACATTTGATTAGTTATCAGACTTTTTCATTAATTCAAACCCATTAGTAAATTATTCTCATAGATTTTATACCTTAAAACACATCTTGAAATTTTTTCATTAATATAATATGCATATAATTTATCCTTTAAAATGAAGATCCCTAAATTATTCACATAAACATCATTGGTAGAGTAATAATTTACTAATATCAATTGACGCACCGATATTGCGGTGCGGGTTTAACTTCATTTTAGCCTTCAACAATTAACATAATTTTTTATATTGCTTCATAGCAAAATATGACATTGATTATTTAAGTTAGTCAAAAAAAGTTTTAATGTTTTGAGATTCATGATGATTTAGAAATTACTTGATGATTTTCTTAATGATTTCTAGTCTACTTATAGGGTGTTTGATGGTCTTTTATAAGATTTTTGATTTCTTCTAAGAAATTTGTATTCTTTTCACCAAGAAAGCCGAAGCGAAAGTGAGGGTTTTCCAAATATAATTTTTGTAAACTTCGAAGAGAGAAATGTCTCGCTGATTTTGAAGTCTTTAAGAATAGTGCTTTTTTTTAAAGTAAAATCTTCTTTGATTAACATACTGACTTAGATAGTCTCCTGGGATGACATGGCCTAAAGAACTGAAATCCTGAAATAGTACAACGAAAAGAAGCTAAGTATAAGGAGCAATCCTCTAATATAAAAAATACTAACGTGGAGCATGTTAGCAATTTAAGGGTTTTTAAGATGATCTATGAATTCGAAGTAATTCATATAGAAAGCTTGTCTTACGTATGAATACACAAAATAATTTCTATTTGCTATTTATTTTTAAGATAAACGAAGATTGTAATTATACAAGATGACAAAATAACTCCATTACATTTTTAAGATGTGTGGAAGAGAACACCTAAATATTCCCACCAAAATATCAGTCTGAGCCCGTTCGACATCTTCCCTCTTTTATAAATAATAATAACAATAACATTAAATCGCTCATCTCTACAACAAAAAGAGCACTAATGGAGGCCTGTAATGTTCATCAAATTCATCTCGAGTTTGTTAAAATAGAAGTGCCACACTTCTGCTGCTGCTACGCAATGGGACTATTAGATCAACCCCAAAAGGTGGAGGAAGTGAAAATTGCGCAGTCCAGTAACACAATTTATCAACAACCCAATTTTTTCAATAACCACTTAACGGTTATGTGGTCCATGCTTTATGACTTAAACACTGCCATGTTCTGGATGGATTTAGTCATCTGGGACACCTCCGATGAGAACCCCACGCTGGTGATGTATTCACCATACTTGCCAATATGGGTGGAGCCCAACATCATCAACTTAGTCAATTTCAATCTGTACCTTCCTCCTCTCCCAAATGAACTTTGGTTAGGGGGTTATTTTAACTTTCTGCTAATCGTTCCTGATGTTTAATTCTGAAATAATGACATCTTTTTGAATATGTACATGCTAACTGGTTATTGACAGTATATAAGTTAATGTTTTGAGATTCTAGTCTAATTAAATTTCTGGAATGATGTTGTGTAATTAAAGTAAGTTTAATGGATTATTATTTTTGTTGAATAATGTTTTGTCACACAGAAATAAATTATAAGATTTGGGTCGCTGACTTTAAAGAAAACCTGGTTTCATCAATCCCTAAACTTGTAGATCTTACCTAACAAAATAGCAAACAAGCTTTCTTAAAAAGGCCTGAATACGAAAACACATGCAAAGTTTAAGTCAAAAACTTGAACAGTCTTAACCTTTCGCAAAGCCGAAAGATAGAGAAGGCTTTCGACGAAGTCGAAAGGTTTATAGAAAAGTCTTTTGACATAGTCGCAAGGTTAATAGGAAGAGCCCTTTTAACATTATCAAAAACTTATGGTCGAAAGGTTAGGAATAAGAAAAAAATCCCCAATAGCATGAAATTGATTTCCACAAGCTGAAAAGGTCTAACTCAAGAAAGGAATACCAAGAGCATGTGGTAAGTTTTCTCCATGGGTTCTTTTATTTGAATCGATCAGGTGATTTTATTCCACAATCTTAAGAAGTTTGATTATGGTCATTACAGAGGAATTTATCTGAAAAATATTACCTTAATGGCATCTTAAATATTAACTCCGTAAATTTAAGATTGCTCATTTAGGTACATAACAAAGTATAACTTTAATAGGAGTTGTTATCAATTTTACAAAAAGTAAAGAAGGGAATCCATTAGAGTTTTTCCTAAAGAACAAAAGCTTCTTTCATACGGGGGAGGGAGGGAGGGGGGAGGGTGGAGGCTAAATGTTAACCATAAAATATTCAAAAGAAAGAAGGGTCACGAGTGCATGAGGAAAGATCAGAGAGCACCAACATGTTTTGGATAATCATACCTTGTGACAAGGAGCTTCCAGTGAAGTCCAAGGCTATATTTCAAAGTCCATATGCAAGATGATGCTCCAAGAATCCGCCTTTCGACTAGGATGAGAGGTCTTTCAAAAAACACAAAGGAGAAGGAGCTCAAAACTAAACTTTCGAAGGAGACGAGAGGATGTGGCCATCAGGATTTAATAGCTCCAAATCTTCCGAAGTAGTCGAAAGGTTCCGTTCAGCGAGTTCTAACCTTTCAAAGAAGATGGAGATATTAAAGCAAGCAAGTGCAACTCCATAAAGACCTTTTCAAAAGCATAGCAAGCCTTTCGAACTAGTTGGAGCACATCCAGAATACCTTTCGACTTGGTAGAAAGGTTTTTATGAAGAAAGCAATGCTCAAAAGTCAGCAAAGAATTGTAGATAACCATTCGAAAACATTGAAGGGTAATACAGCTCTCAACAACAATCAAGCGAGAAGCAACCTTCCAACAAGATCAAACGGTTCATGAAAGCTTCAGAAAGGCAACCTTCCGTCAGAGTCAAAAGGTTCGTGAAGACTTCAGGAAAAGCAACCTTTTGTCAAAGCCGAAAGGTTCATGAAGGCATCGGAAAGACAAACCTTCGGACCGCGTCGAAAGGTTCATTATGGCATATAAGGGGAAAACCTTTAGATAAAGACGAAAACTTTGTAGTTGCATATAAAAAGGAAATCTTCCGACCTAGTCGAGTGCACAGAGTCGAATGAGGGACCGCCTGTGTCTATATGTAGGACCCAAGGGGTCATGTTCAGGGGACCCAATTTCTATCATTCTGATATTGTAACTATTTAATAAAAGGATTGTAACCCTAATGAGTATGATTTGGGGAAATTTAGTAAAAGGAAGATTTTTCTTAGATATAAAGGGAAGTATATAGCTTTGTTAGTTACCTTACTGTTTTCTTATGTCTTTTTTAGTTTAACTCACATTTTTAGGTTCAACCCCATCGGAAGGTTTTTGTAGACAAGGTTGACAACATTCTTGTGCAAGTAATAGTTACAACCTTTCAAATTCTTAAATCCCATAATCTAAACCTTTAGATAGGGCTGACAATTTTCTTAGATTAACATCTAATGAAACTTCCTGTAGATATCAGATCAATTGTTTAAGTCGTTTGACAAGGTTGGAATCAACTCAATATAAGTGATTAAACCTTTATTCAAAGTCAGAAGTCGTTATCTATTCATCAAAGAAAACTAAATCTAATCAAAAGAAAGCCTTTATGAAGACTTCATACAAGCTCAACAAAGCCGGAAGGTCGCCTAGCCTAAGTTCAGAACCTTTTGACAATAACAAAAGGTTTTATATAGGACATATCAACTAAATAGGTTGAATTGAATGGCCATCAATAAAAGGAATCATGTCTTTTGTTCTACGAGGAAGAAATCCATCCTTATTATCATATGGGATGTTGATAAGAAATCTTGTTAACGTTTTGGCACTAGAAGGAGGGCCCGAACCTCCGATCTCTTATAACTTTCATCTCCGATCAATCGCATAAAGTATGGTAAAAGCTAAGAGTGGTAACAACAATCCCAACGAAGAGGCAACATCATAGTCAACCTTTAAAGGACACATGGACTCAAATCCTAACATAGCCAATATAGAAATAAGGCAACCATTAAAGGTCACATGTTTCTTATTAAAGATTGATGGTAGTATTTCCTATGTTATTGACTAAAAGGTATTAAGATCGATTCTAATTGTCATCAATTGAACATTTTTCAAGAAATGAATCATTTTAATAATATCGTGTCATTTGTGGTAATAACTGCAAAGGTAAGAAAATAGACAATCAAATCTAAAGATACACTATTACTGTGCTTGTTTCAAACCTACACTAGAGCTTACAGAAGTCAAAATTCTATTCAAATATTATTACATATGGTTAAAACCATATTGAAAATTTTATATAGGCACGATAACTATTTGTTTACATCCCTGAAACAAGGAGAGATGAACTGTCAAGTATTTCAAAAATGAAGCCCTTAAAACCATAATAGGTGGACTAAATATTAATATTTGAAATTTGGTTAAATACCCTTTAAAAGTTTCAAAATATGGAAAATTTTCCTTTCGAAAACATAATCCAAGAATACTCCTAAAATTTTGTTAAACTTTTTTCCAAAAACTTTTCCCAAAATATCAATTAGTGTAGACCTAAGTTGTGACAGATTTGATGAAAATATTTTTAAGGGTCTTTGGTTGAGGTTATTTATAGATGGAAGGGAAAGTGGATTAATTTTGAAACTCAGGGTGCCTTGCTAATTTTAATATTGTTAATATATCCAATTGTATATTTTCCATGTACGATGCCCCATTTTTTTATAAAACACCACATGATATAATCTTTAAATTGCGTGAGGAAAATCTACAACAAGATTTTTATGTAATCTCTCTCGCACACCCACTGGCTAGGCAGTGATATACATGAGCGAGTGTGTGCACACGAACACATCTATGTGTGCATGTTGTATGTGTGTATGCATTCATATTCATGAGTATGCATGTATGCGTGTACCCAAATTGTAAATTGGCGTAAATAAGTTTGAAAAAATTATCTATGTACAACTTTATCACTCAACAAGATGTTTCTTATTTAATAACAATTATTCTTAAAAGTAATTAATAACGTACTTGAACATTAGGCCGATCCAATTAAATCCGGGTCCAATGTGAGTTTATAAAGTGGGATATTATTCTAGGCACATAAAAAGAAAAAATTGCATATTTAGTCATTATATGTGCAAAAATAAAATAAAAATAGAAATGAGGAAAAAATAATAGAAATATGCAATACTAAATAAGAAAGTGGGACTAAAATGAATATGACATCCAGATATTGTTCATGATGCTTTTTTTCTTTCAATCAAAGCAAAAGAAGGATAACTGAAATCAAATTATAATATTATTCTGAGAATACGATAACTATGATTAGACTGGTGATACCTTGATGTATATTTTTAGTGCCAATTATTTTGCTTTCTTATTCCATAAAATAGGCTTTGTATGTGTGCGTGTATATGTGTGCGTATGTAACCAATATGTGCACTAATTTGAACTAAATTATTTCATATTTGTATTCAAAATGTGAATACATTTAAATATAAGTACACAGATATAAATTCTTATCATTAAAACGTTTAATTGTAATATAATACCAACTAATTGTGTTTGGTTTCATTTTCAACGGTGTATCAGTTATACCAAACTTTCTCTTCAATTTAAGTCTTGAAATAGATGTAAATATTTCATTAAAGTCCTTGTTGTTCTTCTATTAGTATCCTTTACAACTAATATCACTTCTTATTTGTCATAAACTAGTTTTTTTTGAACACCCATCTAACACCAATTGAACATTGGTGCAAAGGTATTGTAGTGATCAGCTCCTATGTTAATTGTTTGAGTTGAACTGATTCCTTTATTCATAACTGAATCTACTTTTCTTTTTTGACACCTCTTCAAATGTGGTTAAATCTTGTACCCAAAAAATCATTTGATGCATTTAATTTTCCACTTACATCATCAAGTTCTCTCAACTTCTCCTTCTTTTAGATGATATTAGTGAATTTTGAGGAGAATCGTTTATATAAAAATTAAATTGTAATGGACAAGATTCATTATTTTCAATTTAACAAATTTTCAACTTAATGTTTTTGAAGGAAATGAAACATTTGGTAAATTATATGAAAAAGTTCCATCAAAATAAAACTTTCTACTAACTAGAACTTTCCTTGTCTAAAGATTATAAATCTTTTAAGATTTACTCATCTCACATTGTTTATCACATCCATTTCATATTTGGACAAGTCCATTTTTTTTATCTCATTCCACTATATATTGATTATAATAATATAAGTACATAATATCTCATTCAGTGGTTGTAACGATATTTTTATCTTCTTTTTGTATACCCAACATACCAAACTTATCTTATGAACTTAATATGCATTATACCATTAACACATACTCTGGGTAAATCACAGGGATAGGTAGTAGGTAAGGACTGAACCCTCGACCTTACTTGTGAGTATCGCATATCCCAATCAAATGTGCTACCCTTGGGGAATAATATTTTTTATCTACCTTACCAAGTAACTCTAATTATATTTACCGTGAAGATGATTCTTATTCTCTATCTTTAATAATGGATCACCGACGTTTTTTTTGATATTTTACTCCTTGAGTGAAAATGGTTTTCACTTCCTAAAAAGTAGTCCTTTCTTCCATCAATATATTGCAACTGAATGGAAGAATGCAATAGTGACTACCAATTAATTAATGCAATAGAAACCCAAACTCATGCATGTAGAAAGACCACACTTCCTGTAACGAACTGCCTTTCTTGCATTCCAAAGACGAATCATTATGGGTTGAAGAAATAAGAAAGATAAGGGAAAGACCGATGAAACACAGAATCTTACCACTCATGGAACAACATATAATAGATAATGTGTTATATTACATAGTCAAGCCAAAATATTACATCAATGTTCAATGATAGAAGTTCTAGACTAGGACAATTACAACTGCTTGTCCACAAAAGACATTGGTCATACACACACACACATACACATAGTGGAATACTTAATATTAATAACTATCAACGAAGTAAACTACTCCAGCTCCTCCATCATGCTTTTGAGAGAAACCTGGATCACTTGACTACTTATAAAAACCGAGTACCCAACAGTTTTGAGAAAAAAAATTAACTCTGAGTCAGCCATGGGTCTGGTGTGAGTAAATTCAAACAACTTAATTCTCACTTTTATAAAACAATTTGAAAATCAAAGGAATCTCGTAAGACTACACCGCACATAGAAACAGATGGGTTTTTACCTTACGATAACCGAAACACTTTGTATTGAATCAATGATATTATATAATGTCTAGGGTTTTCAAGTAAGATAGAGCATAGCTAAAATGCCTGCATCTCACATTGCAACATATTTGGGCACAAATATTCCGTACGGCACTTATTGGACAATGGATTCCATACATGACAACGTAAGGAACTACCCTCTGAAGATGCAGCTCTAGATAAAATACACCTAGGGTCTGACATGAACAACTTATACCCTTGCTACACAAGATCGGCCTACAACTTGACTATTAGTACCGAATACATCACCACCATGGTTGGGATCGACAATCGTACTGGAGCATACAAAATAAATGGGTCAAATATCGATTCTAGACATGGTGGTGACATACCCTTATGGGAGCAACCCACATAGCCCTACTACATACCCTGTTTTGTCATTTCCGGTTGATGAGGTCTGAGGCTACATTTACCTTTTCTAGAGCGCTACCGCTTAGAATACACCGCCTTCCAAATGTTGACACAATGTCAGCATTCATCCATATGTAACGACCTGTAAATTTCAACACTTTGATTTATAAGTATTTAGATTTATTTAAATATTCAGATAACATATTTTGTAACTAAAATAAGAACTGTTTTGGAATAATAACAAAAGATTGCGAATTAGTTTACAATCTTTTTTTGCAAAAAGTAATTAGTTCAGGGAAAAATGAAAAATGTAATCGGAATTCATTTTTCGAATTATTCAACTTTCCTTGAACCAAAAATTTTACAATAAAAATGTATGAACATCATTGTATACTCATATGCATAAATTGACAAATAAATTAAAGTTATCCTGCATATATATATATATATATATATATATATATATATATTTGTGTGTGTGTGTGTGCACACACACTTAACAATGTGACTTGTTATTAAAAATATGTGTGTGTATATATATATATAACATGAATATAATAATTTATGTGTAAAAACACAAAAGTACTTAACATTCAAAACTATCAGTGCTTGAAACTTCTTTTAACCTAACATGAGCTTCTATGTATGTACTTAGAAACGATTATTTTATGAGGCCTGGAGGGCGGTGAAGATAATTATACAATATTTAAAGTTGGTTATACAATAGTTTAAAGTTAATTACACAATAGTTTAAAGTTAATTAAATTTTGTGAGGATAATTATACGATAATTTAAAGATAATTATACGATAGTTTAAAGTTAATTATCACGAGTTGTGAGGCCTGGAGGGAGGTGTTAGCATTCCAAGTGGAATTACCATATAAAAAAGGTAATCGTAGCCTCAAGCCTCACAACCCGGGAAATGGCTAAAATGGGGTAGATGTAGCAAGGCTATGTGGTTCACTCCCAATAGGGTGTGTCGTCACCTTAAGGTTGGAAAGCAACCAGGGTGATGACATATTTGGTACTTTCCAAGTTAGGGGGTTGGTCGGTCCTGTGTTGGCAGGGGTAGACAAAGATCAGAGTATGGCTCTAGGTACATTTTATCTAGAGGTGTGCTGTATGAAAGATAGTCCCTTACCTTACCATTGTTGGAATCTATTCTCCAATAAGCACCGTGCGGACTTGATTTCAAACTATTATGTTGGAATTTAATAATGTAACAATTTCAGTTATGATTAATAAGTATTTGTATTCTAGATAATATTATAATATCACCGGATTTTTCTATAAGAAGGTTTGGTTATCGTATGGTAAAAACCCAACCGTGTTTATGTGCGGCGTGGTCTTACGTGATACCTTTGATTTTATAGGGTTCTAAAAGTTATAATAAATAAAATTCCTTGTGATTTAAGTTCTCATGCTGGTTTTACCAGATTTCATGAGCGTTGTTTTCCTATAATGTTCGAATCAGACCGAGCATATTTCCAGGTTTAGCAGGATGTTTAGAGCTTTAGGAGGAAAGTTGGGGCATAGAGACATATTCATGTAGACGGTTATTTTTCCGCTACATTTATTGTCGTATTTATCAGCAATTTTGAGGACAGGTTGTTAAAAATATCCATGCGAAATAGGTTAGCATACTCTGATTGATATCTGTATATTCATATATTATAGTTTTGGTTTTGGGTAAAGATTGTTATCTATTATAGATTATTCGTTTCAATGTGGGATTCTATGTTGTTTAGTTTCATCTTGTCTTCTTTCTTTTTCCTAACTAACACCCTTTCCATTGAATTTGGGTCGGACATGTGTGGTTTATTGTCAGCTTAGACTGTATGGAAAAGCGAGTCGTTACACCATACAAGTCGTTCAGGAGATGAACGAACCGATGGTACTGCTTCCACTACACCTGTTTTGGAATCGCCCTCAGGGTTAGTAGAAAATATCCCTTACACTTCAAAGTCTTTATCTTGGACCTTGCCTTTACTATTTTCAATTCGAACATTTACATTGGTTCGAAGTGGTTTTCGGATAACAACTAATACCCGATCCTGGTCTTTCCAAACCAACCTTCGATAATTCTAAAGGGTTAAGTTATTTATAATGGATTAACACACAATCAGGTTGCAAATATTTACATATGAACATATGTTCCACATGGTTAGATTATCATGACCCGCTTGTCAAAATTAACCCCCTTATATCCATCACATTCCCGATGTGCGGTATTTGTGATGAGTACAAGTCGACTTACTTTCAATAAAACGCATCATCATTTTATTACAACTACTTTATTCATTTGGCTACTTAATAACATGGATAAGAGATCCTTGGTTTAAATACAATTCACTTAAACAAGAAAATTGGTTAAAGATAAATAACCGTTAGGGTTTTTAAAGATACCTTAAAAACAAATAGACTTTAACTAAATCACAAGTTTAAACTCAATCAAACCTTAATTAAATCGAAATTGAATCATTAATAATCCAAATTTTATTTATTATTAAACCCTAATTATACTATATTTAATTAACATTTATTTAAGAAACTAAACACTCATTAAGTGGATAATAACCTTTAATTAAATAACAATTGATTAAATAATTAACTCTAGTTAAAAATTAACTAAAATAATAGCTTGATTAAATAAAAATTATATTTGTTTTTATCTTAATTAATCATTATTTAAAACTTACTTAATTAAAAATAATTTACTCTGTTAATAATTTCTTAAACTCTAATTATTTAACCTAATTACTTACTTAATTAATTAATTAATAATTACCCAAATTAATTTAGATTAAATAAATAAATTATTAAATAACTAAAACTAAAATTTTGACTTACTAAATTAATTCAAAATGAGTTTTCAAAAACAATCCAAAAGAAAACAATTAAAACATGAAATCGTGAAATTTTCTGAACTTCATCTATAGCGACTATCGCTATAAGCGCAATTCGCTAGAATTGATTTCCAAGTGAAACTTACATCTGACTCAAGCAATTCCATACTTTAGAAAAAAACCTACGTGAAAGGTTTTGAAATTTTCAACAAGTTGTAACTTGGAAAACATTTCCAAAATCAAACCAAAGAAAACCTATTTCTTTCCATCGGATCTCAATTCACTTTGCGACCATTTCAACACTAGTTCACAATCATCTCATTGCTAACTTGGGTTCCATTTTATAACCAATACTACTAATATATCATAACCAATATAACATGTCTACAACCATATCCATATAAAACATATACTTATCCAAATATATTACATATTTAACCAAATCACTTATCCAATTCAAACAACCAACTTGCAATCACATATTATCCAATTCACAAGGCAATTCAACATAGCAACCTAACATATTTAACAAATATATAGCATCAAAACAGGTTGAATTTTCTTTTTCAAAAATTAGAAATTTACTCATCGAAAGCTTTACAAATCTCAAAGCAACTTCCACTAGAACTTCGATATATGTTAGCACCTGGTCCTAACTTGCAAAGTGAAGCTTTTGGATGCCTAAACACTTAGATTAAGCTCGGCTATGGTAATATTTGGGCTCGGCCAGATGTGTTTTTGGTGGAAGGGGACTTGATTTGGAAGAGGAATTGTAGAGATGGATATATAATGGTTTTAGTGAGCTAAAGAGAAGAGTTTAAATGGAAAAGAGTGATTTTTCTAACTTTTACAAACTATGCAAGCTACAGATATTTGGAGAGGAAGTTTTAGAAAGTGAAGAGGAGAAAGCAAATGAGAATGTGTGTCTGTGGATGTATATTTATAGAAAAAAATAATTGGAGAAAATTACTAATTTACCCTTTAATGATTTAACATAATATGTCATGATATTGAAAAATCGCATCACCTTCCTACACCTCTCTCTTGTCACATCTCCATCCTTCTCTAGTCAAATCCTTAAGCTTATAATGAGTAATGATGTCTAATTATGAAAAATATTAAGATATGACAACATTAAATAATATATATTTATATATAATGTTTATTATTTTTGATGTTATGAATTGTCATATCACCTGTTAATTATAATTAACATAAGGTAATATATTCCTAAATGTATTATTATTTAGTTCATTATCTACTATATATGCGTAAATATGGTGCAAAAAGACAAACAACATTCCCAACAACTTTCTAGTGTCGAAAGGTCAAAATTTCAAAAAACATTTTTGGTCACATTTCTATTTTTCTGCCGATTATTTAATTTGATAAACATATTCTGAAAATGATTTTTTCCACATTAAAAATTAATTAACATGAGTTAAAACGACTAAATTCAAGGTCGTTACATTTCTATTTAGATATTTCCTTTTCGCACAATAAAGGAACATCTCAACCACTAGCATAAGGGAAATGCTCTAGATTGCTAGTCCAGAAGATCTTGGATTGCATCCATTGACATCAATGAAAAAATTTAAAAAAAATCATAGCATTTTGATATTGATTTGATGGAAATAAAAAGTAGATTTAAGAAAAAAGTGATGGAAGATATTAAGAAGAACGAGTTCAAAAAATAAAGCAGTTTTATTGTATATAAGCTTTGTTTTCATAAGTGAGTGAAGGTTACATAATTATACATGATAGATGAATGGAAATATTATACAAGCAAATACTCATTATATAAACATAATAAATACCAAAGACATTAATCATCGTTCCATTTATCAATAGACATAAAGTTTCATATTTAAAATTGCATAAAAGTGCACTAGTATCAACACTTTTCCTTGTTATACTCACCTAACTATTCCAACGAGCACTCTAAAATAGGTAAAATAAAATTTAGGAAGTACCTTACTCAAAATATTAGCTAGTCTCTCTTTTTTAGTGGTCTGTTTAAAATTTATATTGTCCAATGATTTCATAGATAATTTTATAGAATAATTCACTACTCACTCACCTACAAAACCTCCAACTCCAGCTCTTACCACCTTTGTTAAGGCGACTATGCCTTCTTTTCTCTTAAGATCTTAGGGATCCCATCAGTTCCTCAATTGACAAAGTAGTGATGTCTTTGGATTCTTGGATGGCCATAACAATCGAATCATACTTTTCAGGTAGGCTAATCGGTATTTTCTCAACCACTTCTTATCACTCATCTCTTCACCAAGGGTTCTAAATTGATTGACAACCACATTTACTCGAGATATGTACTCTTAGATGCATTCGTGTTCTTTCATCTTCAGATTATGAAACTTCCATCGCAAGCCATTCAGCTTGATGTACTCTGTTTTTCTATTGCCTTGATATCCATTCTCTAAAATCCCCCAAGTAGTTTTTGCTATTGTTGCTCTACATATTCTTGAAAAAATAGTTGCACTAACTTCATTTTGAATTTTTGAAAGAGCTTTGGTATCCATCATCACATCAGCATTATATTTTTCCTTTAGGGTTTGAATGACATTACCTTGACTTATTGGTTGGACTAGTCCATTTTGAACTATGCTCCATAGACCTTCAGATCGAAGCAAAACCATTATCTTTACCTTACAAGAGTCATAGTTATCTCCATGAAATATTGGAATGATTGAGTAAGAAATGGATGGAGCTTCTCTTAAGGGCAATTTGAACATGGTTAAGCATTGCCAAAGAAAGAACTTTTTTTTTTGAAAACCCGACGGACCGGTAAACTCCCGAGGAGGGTATAGTAAAGCCGTCCGCTAATCCAAGCCCCCATACCCCCGGGTAAATTTATATAGGATAGGGAAGCGCATGGTAGGAATCAAACCTGAGTCTTTTTACCAGACCCAAGCCTCCTTTCCACTGCGCTGCACCCGCAGACCAAAAGAAAGAACTTCCCTGATAACAATTTGACTAATGTACGTTATAAAAAAATAACTTTTTGTTTACTTGATATAAAGTAATCAAATAATATAACTAGTGGAAAATACAAAGAAAATCAGAAAGCCAATTTTTTACCAGTTCGAACTTCCCATCCTAAGTCCAATTCTATAAAACTCTCGAGGATGCAGAAAACAATCCTCCATTAACCCGGAGGTACAAGTTTCTACAACTGGCAAAAAAATCTGTTGGGAATTTTGCGATTCGAGACGGATTTGATGGCAATAGTAATGAAGACAATGCTGTACTTCCGACTTCAAGGATCTATGGAATAGATTCTTTCAGACAATAGTTCAACCCACCAGGTACAAACGGGTTATCGAACTATCGACTTTCAGGATTCAATGAAGCCCTATAACAGCGTAATCGAATTCAAAGTTTGTACAACTTTGATCCGACCAAGAACACTTTAGAACAGTTTCTGATGATGCAATTTGTAGAAAAAGAATGAAGAGGAAGAAGAGAATAATTCTGTAACAGTTTATGAATTTACAACACCTTGGAGGCGTCACAAAACAGAGCAGCGGATTAATGGCGATGGGAAGAAGAAGAAGAATTAAAACTGTTACGAAATGAATTCTGCGCATTGCTATTTATAGTGTTGAAGAGGTGTCCATTCGCGAAACGTCGCGACCGTTAGCAACGGTTCGCAACCGTTACGAATGGATTCAAAAACCAAACGTCGCGTCCATTCGCATTTGTAACGTTCAGAAAACGTTACAAATTCCCGCCATCATTCAAATTCTGAATTCCGGTTCTGGGTCCTTAACGGGCTGAAATCTGGCCCGTTACTGTTCATATTTTGATCCAAAAATATTTTCGGATCCGAAACCGTACCCGACCCGACCCGACCCGACCCGGCCCGGCCCGGTTCGGTCGGACGGACGGCGGCGGCACGCGTGTGGTGTTGCATGACTTCTCTCCTCACAACAAAGCAAACATGTGGGAACCCCAAGTCCCAAACATCCACTTGAGAGAGCTATACTTATACAAGATTCTTGTATAAAGCTCTAGAATGTGGGACTAAACTCTTCTTTCTTTTCTTCTACTCTTCAAATACAAAAAACCCAAACCCCAAAGACTCTCTTTGAAAATTTTCAACAATCTCTCCCAATTTTCAAAATAAGAAAATAAATAAATAGGATGGCTGAATCACTAGAGTGACTTCCTACATACCCAAGTGGGATCAAGCCTATGTAGTTCTAAGATCAAGTTTTGCATCATCGTGAAAACCAACACATAAATAAAAGGTATCTTTTGGATTTGAACCTTTACTTAGTGTAAACCATTCAAAGCCTTATGGAGATTCTATGGTGAACGAATCTTGAACCAAGTATCCCTAATGATAAAACCGGAACAATCACACACGTTGATTTCCTTAGGTAAAATGTTCTGTATTGCTCAGCACGTTAATGGCCATGTGCTTAAATCTTGGTTCATGAGTCTACCTAGAAAGCGGTCTTACTTTTCTAGGAAACGACCTGATTTCCATACTCATATAGGTAAGTCTCTTAAGGTGTTTCTGCGATACACCTTTTAAGGTTTCTTGACTTATTAAGGATATATATCCATCTTTTGTTCTTGCAGAATCCAACACTAAATATTATGGGATTACCAATTTAGTGTTCCATAATCATTCTCTTAACTTGTTGGTACCCATTGAACTTTGTCTATCTTTTTCAAGACATAAGTTGGGTTTCTGTTAAGGATGATCAACCTTCATTCACAGACCTTAGTCCCATTTCTTGTGACTTTATAGAAACCATTGCCTTTGGAAGACCTTTTGTAAGTGGGCCAACCAAGTTTTTCTTCGTTTTTATGTAGTCAACAGTTATAACTCCTCTTTTGAGTAACTGCCTCACCATTTGATGTCTTAGACTCACATGTCTAGGCTTTCCATTATATGTCTTATTAGACACATTGTATATTGTTGTTTGATTGTCACAGTTAATCAAGACTGCTGGAGATGGCTTCTTCCACAAAGGGATTTCCATTAATAAATTCCTAAGCCATTCCGCTTCTTTACATGCATCTGCTAATGCAATCAATTCTGACAACATTGTTGAGTCATAAATACAGGTCTTCTTCTTGGAAGCCCAAGACATAGCAGCTCCTCCTAGTGTAAAGATCCATCCAGTCGTAGACTTGGATTTGGATTCATTGTTCCAGGTTGCATCACTACATCCTTCTATTACAGCAGGATATCCTTTATAAGATAAACCATATTCAATGGTTCCTTTCAAATAAGCTAAAACTATGGAAATGGCTTTCCAATGTTCAAAACCTGGATTACTCGTAAATCGACATAATATACTTATAGTGTTATCCCGCTTTTTGGCAAAGCCGTGATACCAAAAGATCGATTGAAAACATAGGACAGTTCGTCTCAAAGATTGGTCATACTATGCTTCACTATGGATATCGCTGGATTTTGTCCGACTCCAGATTGAGCTACAATTGATGGGACATGACGAGAAAGATCGTAAAAGTCAGCATCTCAGGTCTCAAGTCAATCCGAATTCATATGCTTGAATTATCGCCAATGAAAAGTGGAGGGAATAACTTTAGGTTCGAATCCATCAGAGCAGGCCCCATGTTTGAATCCATAGAACCAAGCCGACGTTCGAACCCATCAAACGTCCCCTACTTCGAAACCCTCAAGGCAAGATACTTCGAATCCATGGGGCTACTTCACTTCGTATCCTTCAGGATGAAGACCTTCGAATCCAGCAGGGCAGAGTACTTCGAATCCATGCAGATGATTCACTTCGACTCCATCCTGTAACCTCACTTCGACTCCATCCTGTAACCTTACTTCGACTCCTTCCTGTACCTTACTTCGAATCCATCCCGTAACCTCACTTCGACTCCATCCCATGACTTGCCTCGAAACCATCAGTTGGGAAGCCTTCTTATCGATCAACTATCGTATACCCTGATCGATACGAAGGAACATCCATTCGATCGATTCGAAGGAACACATCTTCAAACCCACTACCTCGAATCCACTAAGTCAAGGCGGCTAAGACCATGCAGGCGACCCCGTAAACTCGAAGAAAAAGATGGATCGACCCGAGAAGTGCACGCACCACGTCGTCGTTCACATGCGCCAGCCATCGTTTCGACCCTATCGATTCGATGGCGATCGATTCGAACCAAGCATGACAACCGAAAATATAATTTTGAATCGATCATAACTCGAGATCTACAAGTCCAAATGTTATGAAATTTTCATAGGAGCTTCCATACATGTTGAAGAATGTCCACACCAAATTTCACCTCGATTGGACACTTTTTTGATCGATTCGGACTAGAGTTCGAATCGATCCTAAAGTGGGCCCAGATTTCCTAAGGCCGGGCATGTGGGCCCCCCTCATGTGCCAGAAGCGGTCTCCCCGGATTTTAGGCGAAATATAAGCCTCCTACACCTATAAATAGAGCCCCTGGACATTCAGAAAGGGGATCAGAGAATTTCTAGAGATAAAACACGCCCGGGCGCTGCCAGAGTCACTCCATATCGTTTTCACTATTGCTGATTTCGAATTTAAGTCTATTATCTTCTGTACTTCGCTCTAAAATACTTGTAATCTTCAAGTATTAAGCAATAAAGCGATAAAACTTCATAGTGGACGTAGGCAAAACGCCGAACCACTCTAAATTATTGTCTTCCGTGCAATTTACTTTTCCGTGACTTGGAGTTTTTGTTAGATAATCCTCATTTTCAATTTAATTTCTTCATTTATTATCTCTTTAAAAAACTTCCGAAGGGTGTTACCCAATTTTGGTGCAAACACTTTGGTGCTTTCATTGAGAGAACCCAGTTTTTCTCCTGCTCGTTGGATCTGTCATCTGTACCATATTGCATAAATCTAAGGGAGAGATCCAAACTTCCATTTTAGACTCCTTTCATACTATTCAGATTTACCAAAATCTAGGAAAGGATTCTACACCTCAAGATGGTTAGCACGAGAACCACTTCTACTGCCGCTGGCCAAGAAGGCCGAGATAGACAAAATCCCATGCAGCTACCTCCACCCAATCAAGATGATACCGGGCATTCAGATCCATCAGGTCCGGTCGCTCGACAAGAGTTCCAGACATTACTCCAGGAACTAACCCAAAGTCGACAACAGCTAGCTGAACAATTACGTGCCAATGGTGAGTTGACTAATCAACTAAACCGCCAAAGGCGTAGACGATCCAGAAGGGACCACGCCCCTCATTCCTCCACTGAAAGCTCTGCCTCGTCTGATTACAGCGGCAGATCTACCCGTCCTAGGCTAGACGGATGCCATGCGCATACTGCTGGTCACCAACAAGCATTAACTGTTGGGCTGATAAGGGTTGGCCCTTCTGCCAGTTTTCATATAGGACCCTCCTCACGAGGAGGCACTATTCCACAACACACTACGGATAACCAAGCCATCGCCACTGCGGTTGACATAGGAGTTGATACTGGAAATCACTCCAATCATAACTACCACCAACAGGAACATACTCCAGGACCATATGTCCCAGAAGACACCAAGCCAAGGAGGCGAGACATGGATCGTCGACAGCGCCTGATCCTACCTCGCACCGTGGAACCCGACCACACTTTGGCTTGCCACCCTCCGAGTATAGAAACACCTGACCTCTCAGCTATGGTACGCCAAATGATCCGCGAAAGTCAGGGCTTAACAAATGACGATTGGGGAATCTCCCGAAGTCATACTCTGTTCACTGATGACATATTATATGCTGAACCTCCTCGGCGATTCAGGATGCCAACCCTCCCCATGTATGAAGGAAGTTCCGACCCTAACAAACATATTCTGAAATACGAATGGTCGATGACTGCTGCAAGAGATGATGATGCAGTAAAATGCCATATTTTTCCCATCTCTTTGGGAGGAATTGCGACAATGTGGTTTACACGATTACCACCACGATCTATCTCTTCATTTGACCAATTGGCTACTAAATTTATTGAGCAGTTCCGTATGCACATTGCCAGGCCTAAAGACGTAAATACTTTATCTAGAGTCACTCAAGCTCCAAGAGAGACACTCAGACGATATTTGGAAAGATTCAATGGCGCTTGTGTAGAGATCACTAACCCCAATGATAATTCAATCTTGATGGCCTTGACTAAGGGGATTGACCCCGACTCTGAATTTGGAAACTGGCTAGCTGGGAAATCTCCCGCATCGTTGGATCGTTTCTACTCCAAAGCCGCCCAATTCTTAAGGCGTGAGGATGCGAAACAATCTAGGAAGCAGGACGATGCGAGACCCAGCAATGTAGGAATTCAAAGCAACGTGGCAGTTAAACAGTCAGGGTAGAGCTCTGGGAAAGTACAGTTGAATATTCAAAACAAGCAAACCCAGCCGAGGAACGACGATAATAGAAATAAGAAGCAAAATCAGGATTGTGGCCCGCGGCGTAGGGCACAAATGTTTGAAAGTTATACACCACTGAATACGTCACTGGAGAACGTATATCTACAGACTTGTATGCGATGCAGTATAAGAAGTCGACTCCGAAGCCATCGTCGGAGAGACAGATTCAAACGGGGAAGTTCTGTAGATTCCACGAAAGTTACGGACACAATACCAATGATTGCAGGCATTTGCAAGATCTTATTGAAAAATTGATCAGGGAAAGGAAGTTAGATCAATTCATGCGGGCACCACAGGCTGGTGGTGTGGGCCCGTCAAACCAAAATCGTGCAAAAAACCAAGAGAGATAGGAGGAGCCCGCTCGTACAGGCAGGAGATTGGTCATAAATACAGTTAGTGGTGGTCCTCATCCAGCGGACCGAAGCGGGAGGGAAATGGAATCATACGCCAATTCGATCAGGCATGTGAATTTCGAGAGTTGCAGTACACTTGATGAAGGGGCTCCGGCCAAACAACAGAGGACGATGGCAGATGGCATCGTATTTAGAAACCGAGATGTTGATAAGATCGAAGCCCCAACTATAGACCCACTAGTCATATCTGCCCAGGTTGGTCCTGCTTGGATGAAGAGGATCTTGGTGGACAGTGGGAGTTCAGTAAATATCTTGTTTAAGAGAGCGTATGATCAAATGAAGATGGAAGCCAAAGATTTAAAGCCTTGTCAATCTAGAATCCATGGCTTCGATGGAAGTGCTAATATACCCACTGGAGTGGTGGAGTTGCCAGTAGAGTTGGGAGTTGGTGAACGCCGAAGGGTCCGAATGTTACAATTTGTTGTCTTAGATATCCACTCTCCATACAATGCTTTTTTGGGCCGACCGACCCTTGCCGAATTCAGGGCAGCAATTGCCCCATGGTGCTTAACATTGAAATTCCCCACTGATCGTGGGATTAGGGTCATTCAAGGAGATCAGGCTACTGGGAGAGCCTGCTATGTTTCCGAACCGTGAGAAGCGCAGAAAAAGGAGAAGGGAAAGGGCGTGGAGGAATCTCTCTGCGTCCGTTTCGCCGACGATTGACAGTTAGCGCCTGGGCCTCGGCCTGGGCACCACGACCAATTCCAGAAAGATCTAGACCCCAGAGACACTGGAAATAATGATGAGTCTAAAGAAAGTCAAGCTTCTCCAGCCGAGCTGACGATTGATGTTCCAATTAAGGATGATGATGATTCAAAAGTGTTGAAAATTGGGTCTCAGCTAAACCCACAAGCACAACGGGAATTGGTCGAATTTCTCCAAGCAAATCTAGACATATTTGCTTAGACGCATTCCGATATGTGTGGAATCTCGCCGGACATCGTGAGCCACGCCTTGAATATTGACCCACGGTATATCCCGGTCAAACAAAAAAGACGCGGTATGGATCCAGAGAGATCTGCCGCCCTCAAAGAAGAAGTTGATAAGCTAAGAGCGAATGGGTTTATCCGGGATGCTTTGTACCCGGAATGGGTATCCAACCCTGTACTAGTCCGAAAACCGAATGGGAAATGGAGAACGTGCATCGATTATTCTGACTTAAATAAAGCTTGTCCAAAAGACAGCTTTCCACTTCCCCGAATCGATCAACTTGTGGACTCAACGGCTGGGCACAAATTGTTATCTTTCATGGATGCATATTCTGGTTACAATCAGATACCCATGCATGTGCCCGATCAAGAACATACGAGCTCCGTAACTGACCTGGGACTATACTGCTACAAGGTCATGCCTTTTGGGTTAAAGAATGCCGGAGCGACTTACCAATGCTTAGTCAACCGAATGTTTGCCGACCAGATCGGAAAGACTATGGAAGTTTATGTAGATGACATGTTGGTAAAATTGCGATACTCCACTGATCACGTCCAAGACTTAGAGTCAATGTTCAATGTCCTCCGGAGATACAGAATGAAGCTTAATCCGCTAAAATGTCATTTTGGAGTCACATTCGGAAAATTCCTTGGGTTCATCGTCAACGCCCGAGGAATAGAGGCCAACCCCGAAAAGATTTGGGAGATCAGGAATCTTCAAACTCCAAGGACCATAAAACAGTTTCAGAACCTTAATGGAAAGGTTGCAGCACTGAGCAGGTTCATCTCGAAATCAACTGAAAAATGCATACCCTTCTTCGAACTGAATTGAAAAGGGAAACGAAACTTCGAATGGACTACAGAATGTGAGGGCGCATTTCAATAACTAATTCAGCATCTTTCCACACCGCCGATTCTTTCAAAACCTATTGATCATGAACAGTTATACCTCTATCTGGCAGTATCTGAAAACGCCATCAGCGCTGCGTTAGTTCGAAGGAAGACCGAGTGCAGAGACCGGTCTACTATGTTAGTAAACGATTAACCGGAGCCGAGAGAAATTATCCAAAGTTAGAAAAATTGGCATACTACCTAGTCATCGCCTCAAGGAAGCTCCGTCTATATTTTCAGGCTCATCCCATCACCGTGTACACCGATCAGCCGTTGTGACAAGTCCTCACACGACCTGAGACGTCTGGCAGGTTACTAAAATGGAACATTGAATTGAGTCAATTCGACATCACATATACTCCGAGACGAGCCATACACGGTCAAGTCCTAACAGATTTTATTGCCGAATTCAGTACTCCTGAAGACTTACCCGAAACTAGTAAATCCCCCGAATACATATGGAAGCTATATACTGATGGTGCATCCGACGATCGGTGGTCGGGCGCAGGGTAGTGCTTGAAACCCCCGAGGGCCGATCCATATGCTATGCTTTGAAGTTTGATTTCTGTGCCACCAATAATGAAGCCGAATATGAAGCTTTGCTTACTGGTTAAAGTTAGCCCGTGACCTAAGAATTATCGCTGTGGAAATTTACTGTGATTCCCAGTTGGTAGTATGCCAAGTTCGGGGTGAATACCAGGCCAAAGATCGGAGACTAGCCGCTTATCTAGCCCGAGTCCAGGAAATACTTGATCAGTTCGATTATTATACCATTTTCTACGTACCCCGAGAGCACAATCAGAAAGCCGATTCGTTGGCAAAGTTGGCAAGTACAGGCGAAGCTCAACACTTGGGACTCGTTCCTAGACTTTATCCTCTCCAAGCATTGATCGAGCAGAGAATGAATTCACATTTGAAGCTGCTTCCAGCAGGGAATCGTGGATAATCCCCGATCAAGATTACATTGAGCGTGGTATATTACCCGAGCGTCGAAGTGAGTAAAGACAAATTCTTCGAAAAGCTTCATGACTTGTCATTCAAAATGGAGTTATGTATCAAAGGGGATATTATGTTCCTCTTCTCCGGTGTATCGCACACGACGAAGTCAAACGAGTGTTACACGATGTGCACGAAGGAGAATGTGGCGATCACACTGGGGGGCAAGCACTTTCTAAGAAAATACTCCGATATGGATATTATTGGCCTACCGTAAATCGCGATGCTATGGACTATGCCAAAAAGTGTGATAAATGCCAAAAACACGCTCGAATTCCCAGAGCTCCACCTACTGAGATAACCCAAATGGTCAGCCCATGGCTATTTGCAATATGGGGAGTTGATATAATTGGCTAAAGGTGGCGCGAAGTACGCCATCGTCGCAGTTGATTACTTCACCAAATGTGCTGAAGCTGAACCTCTTGCAACAATTACGACAAAAAAAGTAATCAACTTCTTGCTACGCAACATCATCTGCCGGTTTGGCCTCACACATACTATTATCACCGATAATGGAGCCCAATTCGACAGTGTTGAATTAAAGAACTTCTGTCAACGATTTCACATCCACAAGAAATTCTCTGCAGTAGCACACCCTCAAGAAAATGGTCAAGTTGAAGCCGTCAATAAGATTATCAAGTCTATTTTGAAGAAACGACTAGAAAAAGCCAGGGGCAAGTGGGTTGATGAACTGCCTATGGCTCTATGGGCTTACCGAACAACTCACAAGACTACAACCGGACATACTCCATTTTTTCTATCCTATGGCTCTGAAGTCATTATTCCAGTCGAATTGGAAATTCACTCTCATCGTGTGACATATTATGATCCGAAAACGAATGCCATATTACTTGCTGAATCTGGATTTACTTGATGAGAAGCATGAAGAAGCTGATTTGAGGGCAGCCGCATATCGGGGTCGAGTCGCTCGAATATACAATGCCAAGGTCCGACCGCGAACCTTTGAACCCGACGATCTCGTACTCAAGAGAATTTATCCGGTCCCTTCACACATGAAGCCAAATTGGGAAGGGCCGTATGTGATTTCACAAAAGCTCGGAGATGGCACGTTCAAGTTGTCAACCATTAACGGTCTTACTTTATCGAGAGCTTGGAATAGCGAAAGTCTCCGCCGCTACTACACATGACAGGCTCTATTTATCTATTTTTAGTCGATTTCTTCCTTAGCATTTTATTTTTGCATTTCGAAGTTTGAACTTGTAATAAGGCAACTGATTTTTGCCATATTTCTTTTATTTCAGCAATAAAATACCATCTCTTCGAGCCAAAAGTTGTGATTCACTGAAAATGACGTATAATATCACAATGCACAGAGAGCTAAGTTCCATCACACGGTGGGATTTATTCAAATAGGGAGTGACTGTGATATGACCGGTCACTCACTAAGTGAAACCCGAGCTCGGGGGAAGAACACTACACCAGCATTTACAATGATTGATACACGACAATCCTTTTACTTACTCCAACTTCCCAGAGTGTGAATTGGAGTATAAACATCTAACAACTCGTTTCCGGAGTGCGAACGGACTCCAACTTCCCAGAGTGTGAATTGGAGTATAAACATCCAACAACTCGTTCCCGGAGTGCGAACGGACTCCAACTTCCTAGAGTGTGAATTGGAGTATAAACATCCAGCAACTCGTTCCCGGAGTGCGAACGGACTCCAACTTCCCAGAGTGTGAATTGGAGTATAAACATCCAACAACTCGTTCCCGGCGTGCAAACGGACTCCAACTTCCCAGAGTGTGAATTGGAGTATAAACATCCAGCAACTCGTTCCCGGAGTGCGAACGGACTCCAACTTCCCAGAGTGTGAATTGGAGTATAAACATCCAACAACTCGTTCCCGGAGTGGAACGGACTCCAACTTCCCAGAGTGTGAATTGGAGTATAAACATCCAGCAACTCGTTCCCGGAGTGCGAACGGACTCTAACTTCCCAGAGTGTGAATTGGAGTATAAACATCCAGCAACTCGTTCCCAGAGTGCGAACGGACTCCAACTTCCCAGAGTGTGAATTGGAGTATAAACATTCAACAACTCATTCCCGGAGTGCGAACGGACTCCAATTTCCCAGAGCGCGAATTGGAGTATAAACATCAAATCCACCGTTCTCGGAGCGCGAACCGAAGCATCCGTGTTAACTCCAACTTCTCTGAGCGTGAATGGAGTATAAACATAGAGCACGAGTTCCCGGAGTGCGGACCAAAGCATACATGCTACCTCCGAATTCCCAGAGTGCGAATTGAAGCACAAAACACTATGTCAAAGTTCCCGGAGTGCGAACCGAAATATCAACACTAACTCCAAGTTCTCGGAGCGTGAAGCGAAGTATAAATATCAATTCCAGGTTCTCGGAGCGCGAATCATGTTACAAATATCGATAACTCTCAAATTCCCGGAGTGCGAACCGGATTATCGATCTCAAATTATCCTATGTCCCCAGAATGTGGACATGTGCTTAAGATTTGCAAAAATGCGATCAACCACCAAAATACAAATGTTGTTCCCCGAGACTAGGGGGCAAAAAAGCTAAGTGTTAATTACTAACCAAAGTGATACAATGTCCGGAGTTTAACTCATTCATCAATCACGACACGAAATTATGTTTTTCATACTTGGCAGATAAAAAACAAACACTGCAAAACACTTAAGTAAAAGAAAAGAGCAACTTCCCATTCCATCAACTAACAAAAACAGGTTTGATTACATGGCAAGTCAAAAGGTTTCAAGTAAGCGGAGGCCGAATCCACACATATACACGGCTCTAAAAGAACAAAAGAAGAGGTAAAAGAATTGCTATTCACCACTACATGATAAAACAAGAAGCTCACTCCTTCTTCTTCCGAGGCTTCTTTTTCGGAGTCGACCCGCTGTACCCACTACCCGGCTTCCTACGAGACTTTTTTCCCTTCTTTGGAACATCCTCCGGATCTGGCACAATATCAACGTCTTCCTCAGAGTTGGAGGGGACAGAGATCCTTTTGGAAAGACGAACCGAAGGCATGGGAGCGGTGACAGGTGTCTGTTCGGCAACGCTTGAGACGATCACCGTGCCACCGGGAGAGATCACCATTAAAGAAGATAAGCTTGAGGGGGCAGTGTCGCTACCCGAACCACCGACCGTTACCATCGTGGCCATCTTAGCACTTATCTCAGCTAAAATCTCTTCTTCTCGAGACAACCGAGCTGCGCTGGATACGCTGGTGGTCGTCACGACAGAACTAAAAACTGGAGCAGCTCCACTCATCGCGAATGAAGGATCAGGAATAGGGTCAAGAGAATGACCAAGTAGCTCTTCAATCATTTGAGCATCGAATGACATCGAGCTCCCCTCTCCAATATCACCGGTCATGGCGGCAGTTGAAATCGCCTCAGTGACAATAACTCCATGCGTAGGATGTAGGACAGGATGAATTGGGGACGTGAATGCGGCACTCTCAGTCACTGAACAAAGGAGAGCAAAAGTAATCAGTCCAGCAAATTCTCTCAAAAAATCGATACTTTAAGACATGAGGGAATAATCAAAGTACCTTCCTTACCTTGCCTTGGAGCTTGAACAGGCTCGGAGACAGCGGTCTTACCAGAAGATAACCCGGTTGGTCCGGGTTGTAAGCAGGAATGACTTGTGGGTCAACCACGGCAATTACTTTGGACGAAATCGGGATAGGGACTTCGATATTCTCACTATGATGCGCGACACCCGAACCTTCGCCGATCTTCGTTTGATGGATGCCAAGTTTTTCTTTCTCAACAGAAATTATCGCATCGTGAAGAGTTCTCCTCTCATCCTCGCTAAGCAGACGTGGCTCGAGCTCAAACTCATCTAATAATCCATCCGGGCAAGACATCCTCTTGTTCTCCACTAATTTCTTCCAGGCATTGTAGAGAAGCATCGAGTAATCTCCTAGCCAGGAGAGATTTCTATGCTCTAACACGTTGGCATTATATGTGTCCAAGAGTTCATCAAATTCGGCCTCCATCTTGAACTTCTCTGCCTGGACTTTCTCCTCCACTTCCGTTTCAACCTCCTTAACCCTTGCGACTGCCGCGTCACGCTCAGCTCGAAGAGACACAGCTTGCTCACACGCTTCTTGTGCGGCCGTATTAGCATCGTCTTTTTCCTTGTTTATATCGGCAAACTTAGCCTTTAATTCCTCTAGTTCTTTGACTGCCGCATCCCGCTCGGCCTCAACATTTTTGTATCGATGGCCCAAGTCTTCAACTAAAGTGCAATGTGTCTGTTGCATCTTTGCCATCTCAACTAATGTCTCATCAACCATTTGTAGCGACTCAACTTCGGCCTTACGGGAGGATTCTGCCTCAAATTGAAGTATATCGACAATACGGTTCTTCTGAGCCAAGTCGGCTTCCAGTTTCTCGATAATTTTGACCCGATCAAAGGCTACTTTTGAAGCTTTAATAGCTGCCTTATACCATTCTTTGTACTGAGCATAGAAATCGCGGGTATAGCTAAGTGCTGTGGTCACGGCGTCTTCGGGAATTCTTTTAATATTAGGAGGAAAAATACAAGCGTCGAAGCAAATTTTCGGGAAGTCCCTCTTCAATTGAGCAAGTCTGATAGCCCCTTCACCGGATGGTTCAATAGGGGCCTCCTCCGCAGCCGTGGTCGTAACGACCTCAGTTCTAGAACGATGTGGCTCAAGCCTCGAAACCTACGAAGATGGTTGATGTCGCAGAGACTCAGATATCTGAATATGGCTTCGGGGTAGCAGAGGAGAACGAGAAGGGGAGCGGTATCTCCAGTCTCTGTCCGATCGCTCTTGACTAGAGTAACTACGATGATGATCCCTTGCATAATATTCCTGGCCATGATGCCTTCGTTCGCGATCGCGATCAGAGTCTCCACGTCGAGATTCATAATAAGACGAAGGGTGATGCAGTCTTCGGAGTTTGTCTAGTGTAGATTGACAGCCAGACATAGCACCTGAAAAAGAGAAGCAATTCAGTTAAGTACCAGGCGAAAGCAATACGATTGGTGCGGAAGTTGTGTAGTGTTATGAAAGTGTATGCAAATGTGCAAAGCCCCCGACCAACCAGAAGTGTCGACTGCACTAACAGGTAAAGGGTCGCTTATTTCTAACACTTCCCGGAGTTCATCCAACCCAGACTCGTGGTGGAGAGAAACGTATTTCGGGATGGGAATGTCATCCAGACCTATAAAAGCGTTTCCTGATTGACAAGGAGCAGCGTCAGAGGTAGTAGTTCCGGGGAACAAACGAGATACGACTATAGACTTCCGTCTCTTAAGTTTAGGGGCAACAGCCTTGCCTTTCCGCTTCTCTTCTATTCGGGAAAGATCAGTCGCTAACTCGGTATCAGTGGGCGTCCTCTCATCATCGCTCATTTCTCTTATAACTATGCCGGGTTTTCTTTTTACCATTTTCTTCTTTGTCTTCGAAGCCGGTTTCGCCAACCCCTCGATAACAATGCTCTGGTTCATCTCAATTAAACCCAGCGTCCTCAAGTTATCGTCAGTTAACACCGAGTCGATATGCCGCAAATCACTCGGGACCTCTTGTAAACTTCGGGCAACGCCTTTGTAATATCCACCGTCAGGCCTTGAGATGATAGCTGCAAGAAGAACACCTGATATTAGCACAAGTATTGACAACGATTGTTTAAAGAAGGCTTGTGCAATTTACTGCACTTACGTCTAGACAGCCATCGCCTAACGAACCCTGGGGGGCATCGAACAAAAAACCATTCATTTTTAAAATAACTAAGTCTGGTCCAGGCTCCCGTCACGATCTGGCAGTTTCTAACTGCTTCCAAAAAGGTGAAAGATGGGCTATCGCCCTTGCTCTTGAAGTTAAATATGTGTCTGATCTCGGTTGGCCTTGGCGGACGAAAGAGATGATCCATAAATAGGACGAATACACTGTTCAGCAATGCGTGTCCGTTCAGATGAAGTTGTGAGAGAGCGATTCCAATGAACGATAACATCTCCCTGATATATTGGTTAAATGGAGGGAGAGTTCCAGCCGCACAGGCGTGACGACAGAAGGCAGTATACCCCTCGGGCGGATTGTGAGGTCTGTCATCGAAGCCCGTTAGCAAAACATCGTCCGGGGATAAGTTATGTTTCAAGCAGATCCGGCCTAGTAAGGCTTCAGAAATACTGGACGAAACGGAGTCGATAGGATCATCGATAAATATGGCTTTCGACACTTCGTCCGGAGCCGGACCAACTACTTCGGGAGGAATGTTAGGGATTTCAAGTATTTCTGGAGGAGGCGAACTCTGTACTTCTTCTTGTTGAGAGCTCGAAGATTCCATAACTAACTAACTCATCAGAAAGCAACATTAAGTACATAAAAAACCCGTTCATTCCCAGTGTAAAGTGTGTGCGGTGCAGTGCAGTGTTGTGCATTACTTAGAAATATTCTATAGAATTAGAGAAAATTTGCAAACAGTAGGATGTGCGAACAACAAAGCCCTGAAAATCGAGACTGGAAATGACCGTCATCGCGGACCGTCACAACTTCGTCATCTAGATGTTACCGACCAATTCAAGCACAAGTCCGTTATATTTTGGTTAAGCTACAGTTCCATCGACGAGCTTCAAGAGATAGTCAAATATGCAGCCCTACAGTCAAGTTCAATTATGCAAGGCAGAAGCTCGTCGGAATCAAGTATTCAAGTGTGCTAAGATTCAGCTCGAAGTTAGTCATAGTTCAAGTGTTGGAGCAAGTCAGGGACAATGTTTTTTCGCATCGAGTAGGGTCGAATCAATCGCTTCGTATCGATGCAGCTCGACTCGATAAGCTTCGTATCGATCAAGGCTGGCCCGACACGTCTTCGCATCGATGGACCTTAGATCGATGTTATTTGTATCGAGCAAAGTCCTTAGAATCCATAGGGAAAATGTTCGAACCAATCAAAAATAAGAGCCTCGAATCGACCAAGTTTAAGGTCTTCGAGTCGATCGGTCTATGTGTTCGAATCGACCACACGTTACAATGGACTGATACGAACTCCAACTGCCTTCAATCGATTCGAACCACTTCACCCCACAGACAATCGATACGAAGTCGTACATCAAGATCGACTCGAACTATCCCGCCTTGAATCGATACAAAGCAAAAGAGTAATCAGAAACACCTTCTTCTCCAAGAAACATCAACACTGTGCCACGATCCATCCCTCGATTCGATCAATTCCGCTCAGATCTCACAATCCCTCGGAATTGATCTCAGAAGAATTCAGGAATGATGGCGGTTCCAATTTTATCGTTCTCGACTTGGCCTTATCCATTAGTTACCTGATTTGTTTTGATTATGATCGAAGGATTGAAGGCAAGATCGATTCGAAAGAGTGTCTTTCTCGAGCCTGGGGATCGATGCGAAGAGGAAGGCAGAGTAACAATAAAAAGTGAAACTGAGCTAAGCCCCGCGTATTTATATGGATCCAAGGGGGGAAGAGAGATGTTTCGCCTCCCGGTTGACCTGACCGATTGTAACCAGTCAAATACCAATCGATTCGAACGACCACGTTCGAATCCATCACGCTTCGAACCCCTCAAAGCTTCGAATCCATCAAGACAGCATCGATGCGAG
This sequence comes from Allium cepa, assembly GCA_030765085.1. Classification (NCBI taxonomy): domain Eukaryota; kingdom Viridiplantae; phylum Streptophyta; class Magnoliopsida; order Asparagales; family Amaryllidaceae; genus Allium; species Allium cepa. The sequence goes on along the minus strand of CM060942.1, from coordinate 373,409,840 downwards.
GCTTCATCGACACGAAGTGATTGAACGAAAGCTGAATTAAAGCTGAGAAATCCTATCGATTCGAAGACCCTAGCGATTCGAAGATTGTCGATTCGAACGGTCATTTCGAATCCATTAGAAACCATAGATGAGAATGAACGCATCGCTTCGATATGAAAAAATTACTTGTCAACCTTCTATATCGGTTCAGGAGAGGATCGATACGAAGGGACTTTTCAAAACAACTATCAAGCGTTGTCTCAACTCAAATCCCAAAATCGGTTTAGGAGAGAATCGATATGAAATTCAATATTAGACAAAACTGACAACGACTCGTGGACACACGACGTCAACAAGAGTCGATCTAACATATGTGCATATATGTCGGACTAACATTCGATTTTAAACATTCATAGGGATCGAATACTAATCTGGTTACGATTACAACGACCAGCAGCCAGGTACTATCCTACAGCAATCAATCATATCGAAGCAAGGTTACAACCTTCGACAAAAGAGCAATGATTGTTAAGAGAGAAATCACAGCTTTTCAAAGCACGTCACGTTCCACAAGACGTACTTTGGGGAGCAAATGTTATCCCGCTTTTTGGCAAAGCCGTGATACCAAAAGATCGATTGAAAACATAGGACAGTTCATCTCAAATATTGGTCATACTATGCTTCACTATGGATATCGCTGGATTTTGGCCGAGTCCAGATTGAGCTACAATTGATGGGACATGACGAGAAAGATCGTAAAAATCAGCATCTCAAGTCTCAAGTCAATCCGAATTCGTTTGCTCGAATTATCGCCAATGAAAAGTGAAGGGAATAGCTTTAGGTTCGAATCCATCAAAGCAGGCCCCATGTTCGAATCCATAGAACCAAGCCGTGGTTCGAACCCATCAAACTTCCCCTACTTCGAATCCCTCAAGGCAAGATACTTCAAATCCATGGGACTACTTCACTTCGTATCCTTAAGGATGAAGACCTTCGAATCCAGTAGGGAAGAGTACTTCGAATCCATGCAGATGATTCACTTCGACTCCATCCTATAACCTCACTTCGACTCCATCCTGTAACCTTACTTCGACTCCTTCTTGTACCTTACTTCGAATCCATCCCGTAACCTCACTTCGACTCCATCCCATGACTTGCCTCGAAACCATTCAGTTGGGAAGCCTTCGTATCGATCAACTATCGTATACCCTGATCGATACGAAGGAACATCCATTCGATCGATTCGAAGGAACACATCTTCAAACCCACTACCTCGAATCCACTAAGTCAAGGCGGATAAGACCATGGAGGCGACCCAGTAAACTCAAAGAAAAAGATGGATCGACCCGAGAAGTGCGCGCACCACGTCGCCGTTCACATGCGCCAGCCATCGATTCGACCCTATCGATTCGATGGGGATCGATTCGAACCAAGCATGACAACCGAAAATACGATCTTGAATCGATCATAACTCGAGATCTACAAGTCCAAATGTTTTGAAATTTTCACAGGAGCTTGCATACATATTGAAGAATGTCCATACCAAATTTCACCTCGATTGGACACTTTTTTGATCGATTCGGACTAGAGTTCGAATCGATCCTAAAGTGGGCCCGGATTTCCTAAGGCCGGGCATGTGGGCCCCCCTCACGTGCCAGAAGCGGTCTCCCCGGATTTTAGACGAAATATCAGCCTCCTACACCTATAAATAGAGCCCCTGGACATTCAGAAAGGAGATCGGAGAATTCTAGAGATAAAGCACGCCCGGACGCTGCCAGAGTCACTCCATATCGTTTTCACCGTTGCTGATTTCGAATTTAAGTCTATTATCTGATGTACTTCGCTCTAAAACACTTGTAATCTTCAAATATTAAGCGATAAAGCGATAAAACTTCATAATGGACGTAGGCAAAACGCCAAACCACTCTAAATTATTGTCTTCCGTGCAATTTACTTTTCTGTGACTTGGAGTTTTTGTTAGATAATCCTCATTTTCAATTTAATTTCTTCATTTATTATCTCTTCAAAAAACTTCCAAAGGGTGTTGCCCAATTTTGGTGCAAACATATAGCATGCGCGATGTCTGGTCTAGTGCAATGCATAGCATACATAAGACTCCCAATAACACTGGAATACTTTAGTTGAGAGATAGTACGTCCAGTGTTCTTTTCTAATTTAATACTAGGATCTAAAGGAGTTGGTGCTGGTTTGTCATCGTAATGACCATACTTTTGTAGGAATTTCTCTATGTAATTGGATTGAGTTAGTAATAACTCCCCCTCTTTCCTAACAATTTTAATTCCCAGAATTACATCAGCCTCTCCTAGATCTTTCATATCGAATTTAGAAGACAGAAACTTTTTAGTTTCATTCACACAGGATATATTGGAACCAAATATTAGCATGTCATCAACGTATAAACATATCATAACAATACCGTTGTTATCCGATTTGCTATAAATACATTTATCAGCATCATTAATAATGAATCCATATGACAGTGCAACTTTATCAAACTTCTCATGCCATTGCATGGGAGCTTGCTTCAGGCCATAAAGAGATTTTACTAATTTTCAAACTTTCTTTTCTTGGCCTGGGGTTTTGAAACCTTCAGGTTGTTCCATATATATCTCTTCTTCTAAATCTCCATTTAGAAAAGTAGTCTTTACATCCATTTGATGTATGACTAATTTATGAATTGATGCAAGTGCAATTAAACAGCGTATAGAAGATATGCGAGTACTGGAGCATATGTATCAAAATAATCTACTCCATGTCTTTGCTTATATCCCTTAGCAACTAATCTGGCTTTAAACTTATCAATGGATCCATTTGTATTCAACTTTTTCTTGAATATCCATTTACATCTTATAGGTTTAGCACCAGGAGGTAAATCTGTTAAAACCCAAGTTTGGTTTAACATTATGGAATTCATTTCATCATTGATAGTTTCTTTCTAGAAATTGGAATCTCTGGAACTCATAGCTTCAGAATAAGTTTTGGGATCATCATCAACGTTCATTACATATTTAGTCACATTAAGGACTTCATCCTTACTGCCTTCTACAAGATATGTAATGAAGTCAGGACCATAGTCCTTCTCTATTCTCGCTCTTTTACTTCTCCGTTGTTCAGTACTATTATCTGGTACTGAAACTTCCTTGCTGTTTTGAGCAGGAGCATAATCATCGTCATTGATATCATTAGTCATACTACGTTCTAGACTAGATGATCTCAATGGAATCTCAACAGTTTGATTTTCAAAAAATTCTACATCTACAGATTCTATAACTTCTAGGGTGTCAAGAATAAGAAATCTATAAGTTATACTATTAAGTGAATTATCCTATGAAAACACATTTAAATGCTCTATTTCCTAACTTTGGTCTTTTAGGGTCTGGTTTTCTAACATAAGCTAAGCAACCCCAAATTTTAAGTCTAGTTAGGTTAGGTTTCCTATTAAACCATAATTCATAAGGGGAAATATTATTCTTATTAAGTGGCACTCTATTTAAAATATAACATGCAGATAACATAACATCACCCCATAGGTTATAAGGTAAATTAGAACTTATGAGCATGGAATTAACCATTTGTACTAAAGTTCTATTTTTCCTTTCAGCAACACCATTTTGTTGTGGTGTATATGGGGCAGTACATTGGTGAATTATACCTTGTTGTTTACAAAACAAGGTGAATTCATTTGAGAAATATTCACCACCACGATCTGAATGTAATATTTTAATTTTGACTTCTAATTGTGTTTCGACCTCTGCTTTGTAAATTTTGAATTTATCAAAAGCCTCATCTTTAGTTTTCATTAGATATACATATGCATATCTAGTATAATCATCAATGAATGTTATATAGTATTGGTTACCACCATAGGTGATATGACTTTTTAAGTCACCTACATCACTATGTACCAAATCAAGCAAACCGTTTTTCCTGCTTGAACGCATATTTCACATTTAGAGATGGTATCGAAATCACAATCAGAAATTAATCCTAATTTATTCATATTCCTAATGGAATTATAATTAACATGTCCTAATCTACCATGCCATAAATTAATAGAATCAACAATATAGACAGAAGATTTCTTTATTAGATTCAACTTAATCATGCCGTTACAAGAGTATCCCTTTCCAATGAATTTACCATTCTTAGACAACACTAGCTTATCAGACTCATACACCATCTTGAATCCTCCTTTGTTAAGAAGGTATCCAGAGACCAAATTCTTACACATATCGGGTACAAAGAATACATTGACTAATGTAAGAACTTTTCCAGAGGTGAGAAGAAGTTCTATAGTGCCTTTTCCCAGAACTTTGCTTGGAACCTTATTTTCTCCAGTAACTTCGTTGGCTTCTCCTTTATTTTCTTCGTAATTCTTGAACAGATTACGATCTTTGCAAATGTGAATGGTTGCTCCAGTATCGAAACACCAATCATTCTCATTGTCACTAACGGAATTTGCCTCTTGCACTACAGCCACAAGCGAGTCTTCGACCACATTCACTTTTTGTTGTTTTTTCCGCAGATGGCAGTCTCGGGCATAGTGGCCGGGCTTGTTACAAAAATAACAAGCACCTTTTTTTTTGTTAGTTTTGGAATGATTTTTCCTAAACTGTGTCTCATTCTTTGGCTTTAATTTATCAGTAATTTCAACATTATTTGCCTTAGAATGAGACTCAGTTTGTGGATTATCATCTAGATCGCGTTTGCGAGAGTCTTCTTCAATACGAAGATGACGCTGTAAACCGTCTAAATTATAATCCATTTTCGCATGCTTCATCTTTTTCTTATAATCATTCCAACTATGCGGAAGTCTAGAAATTATAACTCCAACAACAAAAGATTTAGGGAGATCAATTCCAGCATCTTTAAGTTGATTCACTAACAGTAAGATTTCGCTTACTTGTCCAATTATGCACTTATTGGTGACCATTTTGAAATCCATAAAATTAGAAATAAGAAACTTTTTATTACTTGCCTCGGATATGCTGTACTTATTCTCCAGAGCAGTCCAGAGTGCCTTCGCTGTTTCCAAGGTCCTATGAGCATTGTAGACTGTGGTAGATAGTGCATTCAAAATATGGCCTCTGCATAAGAAATCGTTCTCTTTGCGCTTTGCACGTTTAGCCTTTAGAGTAGCATCATCCTTATCAGTTTCCTCCGGGATTTCTTCCAAGTCATCTTCCAAGATGTAGAACAACTTGACGGTGACCAGGAAAAATTACATCGTCTCTTGCCAACGAATGAAATTGTCGCCATCAAAACGCTCCAACCGAGTTAGATGCTGATTCATAACTTGTAGAGCGCTCGAACTTTCCATGGTTGAAGATTATTGTCTGAAAAATTTGTTGGGAATTTTGCGATTCGAGACGGATTTGATGGCGATAGTGATGAAGACAATGTTGTACTTCCGACTTCAAGGATCTATGGAATAGATTCTTTCAGACAATAGTTCAACTCACCAGGTACAAACGGGTTATCGAACTATCGACTTTCAGGATTCAATAAGGCCCTATAACAGCGTAATCGAATTCAAAGTTTGTACAACTTTGATCCGACCAAGAACACTTTAGAACGATTTCTGATGATGCAATTTGAAGAAAAAGAATGAAGAGGAAGAAGAGAACAATTCTGCAACGGTTTCTGAATTTGCAACACCTTGGAAGCGTCACAAAACAGAGCAGCGGATTAATGGCGTCGCAGAACCGTTTGGGAAGAAGAAGAAGACTTAAAACTGTTGCGAAATGAATTCTGGGCGTTTCTATTTATAGTGTTGAAGAGATGTCCATTAGCGAAACACACTACGAGAATTCCGGCTCTGGGTCTTTAACGGGCTGAAATCTGGCTCGTTACTGTTCATATTTTGATCCAAAACCGTAAACCCGAAACACACCCGGTTCGGTCGGACGAACGGCGGCGGCGCGCGTGTGGTGTTGCATGACTTCTCTCCTCACAACAAAGCAAACATGTGGGAGCCCCAAGGCCCCAACATCCACTTGAGAGAGCTATACTTATACAAGATTCTTGTATAAAGCTCTAGAATGTGGGACTAAACTCTTCTTTCTTTTCTTTTACTCTTCAAATACAAAAAACCCAAACTCCAAAGACTCTCTTTGAAAATTTTCAACAAAATCAAATTACACTCCAATATGACTTACACTACGAGAAGATAATCATTTCGCATCTAACAATGCTCGTTGTAACACACATATTACAACTATCAGCCGAAAGTCTTAATATGCGAAGTTGTAATAGAATTAAACCATTTAACAATTGTTTTGCACAGTTGCAGGATATCATTGTAACAAAGCATTTCACAACTATTTTTGTCCGTTGTAATGAGTCTTTTACAACTATTTTTGCTCGTTATAATTTTTCTTTTACAACTATTTTTGTCCATTGTTAAAAGAAATATAAAAATAAAAAAATCTATGCACTACTACAGTGCGCTCCTATAGATTTAGTTTCATTTTGCAACTAACATCAATATTTTGCTAATAAAAACCAAAGCCATTCACATACATATACTTCTTATCCAACTTCACAAAGTTCAACATATGACAACTTCAAAATACATACAACTTTAAAACACACCCAACTTCAAAATATTCTACTATAAAATGTGTATAAGCTTATATTTTACACCCAAACGCATAATTTTTTTATTCCACCCTATTTAGTCGCCTTCACATGTGTCATCATGCTCAAATTTCGTTCAGCAGTTTCAACGTTGTGTCTTCTCTTGCCAGTCTGCTTCTATATGATCAACTTTGGAAATTTGGAATCAAGACTCTATCTGATCTCATCAATTTGATTGTTTCTGGGCTACAATCAATGTGAACGTATGTATTGACAGTTGCACGTTATTTCTTAACGTCTTATGCTCATAATTCCTTAATAGGGTAAATATGAAGTTCTATATATATGTTATAATTGAATAATTCAGATATCCAAACATGTTAGTAACATTTGGTAACAAAGGAAAACGAACATGGTTCAAGAACGAAAGTTATAGGATTTAAAAAAGATGCTTACAGCTAAGTGTTATGTACTTAAGAGTCTGGAAGTATCATAAGAGCTTCATTACCAAGAACCATTCACTTATCAGCATCTTCAGTTCCAGACATCATAATGTCTTCAAAATAAAAAATTCTACCTTAATTTTGATCCAACATCTTCAAATCCAGACATCATATAATATTTCAACAAGAGTATCATTTGTCAAAACAAAGTTATTATCTGATTGTAGAAAAATTGCATGGACTTTAAGCTAACTTAAATTTTGGACAGTATATATGGTAAATGCATAAACTATAGCAATATTGTAATGTACGAATCCAAGCATCCAAGATAAAATAATACTTAAAATAACTAACAGTTTCATATAGCCTACACAGTACACAATGTCAAAAACATACTCTCGATCGAATCCAAAACAGTTTCAAACTGCATTAGTGCCACATGGCGCTAGTCTCTCTAGTAACCGGTGCATGGTTGATATGAATTCATGAATATAATTCTCTCTAGTAACCGGTGCATGGTTGATATGAATTTATGAATATAATTCTATCCACATGACCACAAATTGGCACCATAAGAACCTTAAAAAACATTAAAACTAATTAAACTTTAAAACCAAATGACCTAGAAATCCTAGCACCAACTCATATTTTGCAGCGAACCCCATATTTTTGTTCAATGTATACATGATCATGAAAGTATGAATAGCTCCTAATTTAATTCTAAGCTCTTGCAAATAAATTGATAACCATTTATTTCCATTATACATAATAATGTTTACAGGTTAAAATGTTATCAACAACATGTTAGATATGACTCGCATTGTAAATGAAGTGGGTGCGTGGATTGAATGGATTAAAATCCCACATCGCAGGATATTTGAGATAATCGTGGTATATATATGAGATTAGTGGCACGTAACATTAAGGATTTTTTTTGTTACAATGTTTTGTCAAAACCAGATTATATGCTCGATGGGAGACGATGAAGAGATGTGTCGAAGACACGCGTTGGGAATGTGGGAATTTCAAAACTCAACCGAACATATATTTCAACTAAAATTCTAAGAACTATCCGTATGGTAAAAAAAATAATGGTAAAAATATGGTTGATGTTATTTGTAATGAGTTGCTTATAAGAAAAGGATTTAATATATTGAAAAAAATAGTAACACTTATTTACATAATAAAATGGCTTCACTATTGTTTATTTCGGTTACAAACAAGTTTCCCAATTCATTTGCAAACTAACTTCATGCTCAAGAGTATTGGAGTTACAAAACAAGTACTTCAAACCACACGGGTAACAAAACTCATGGCTACAGCTGATCACATAAACAATTTGTTGCTCTTACAGCTTTACAACCAGTATAAAACCGTACTTACAAAAGGTAACTTATCCGAGCAAAGCTTAGACATGCCAATAAAAATGTACATCGGTGGAATCAAAAAAGCTTATGTGAAACCTATGTGTCACTATGCTTGTGTAAGTATATAATCTATGATGGGAATGTCAATTAATATGGTTGATGTACATAATATCCTTCTTAGCAAGTCAACTATCTCAGTATTACCCTTGTCAAAATAGGTTTACAGTTAAAACATTTTACCAACAAAACAAATGAGACATGCTTAGATTCAGAAACTTAACAAAATAAAAAGGTCGTGTGTAATCAAAAATCTTCAACATACCAACATGTCACATGAAAGCAGACTTCCGTTGATTCAATCATTCTACCACACTTTTCACGTCGCCTGTAATTGTTGTTGCATAATAATATGGATAACATTAGATCAAAACTAAACAGAAATATAGAAACATATCGAACATAAAGTACATACCAAGATATGTTGGAAATTTGTTTGAAATAAATGAATTGTTAAAAAATGGCTAAGTGGAAGTTGACTCATATATTTGAATAGTCCCACATTGTGAGATTATATGCAAGAATCAAGTATTTATACTTGATTCTTAGAGGTTAAGTTGGGCCCTTTGGACACCCAATGATGCTCTTTTGTGAGGAGGGAGGCCATTCTTGACCACCACACGCGCGCGCCGACCGACCGACTCGGTTCGGGTTCGGACTCGTAGTGGTGTAACACTTATATTTTTTCTACAAATTTATTAACAGTTTTTTGACCGGGCTGGAACGGTTATTTAAGCCTGTATTGAAGAACGTTGAGCAACGTTCATTGTTTAACCCATTATTCTCAGATCCGTTTTTATTGCCCACGTCCCCCAATCAGTAACGTTCTTTTTTCACTACTCCGTCTTTTTAACATATAGAGAGACGAACGAAAAGAAGAACAACATCTCAGTTTTCATTTTTTTTAAAACCGCAAAAAAAAAAAAAAAATTCGAGCAATAATTTTGAAATGCAAACAGAATCGCTTCGTCGGTGCAACGAATCGACACCATAAATCTTTGAGAGACTGTTTTATCCTAGAGGCGGCGGTGATTGCCATTGTTTTCCAAACAATTGAAGACGCCCGACAACAATGACTTCTGCTGCAGATGTAGATGCCGCCGCTCCCACTTCCTTCTTCCAACTCCCGATGGTCTCTGCTGCTCCCTTCAGATTCGAGGGCCTCCACTTCAAACGCTGGAGACAGAAGATGGAATTCTTCCTGACCACCAGAAAAGTGGTGGCTGTGCTGACAACCGACAAACCGCAGCTACCTAGTAGACCAGACGACGAAGCAGATGCAGATCAGATGCGAGGCTGGACAGAAAAATCAAAGGAGTTGCAGAACTGGACAGAGCAAGATTACATGTGCCGAAACATCATACTCAACGGCCTCAGCGATGACCTGTACGACTACTACAATGCTGACAAGTCGGACAAAGAGATCTGGGAAGCACTGCAAAAGAAGTACGATACCGAAGAGGCTGGAGCGAAGAAATATGCAGTCAGTCGCTACCTCAAATACCAGATGACGGATGACAGGTCAGTAGAGATGCAGTCTCTTGAGCTTCAGAAAATTGCTCATGAGATCATCTCCGAAGGTATGAGTTTAGATGAACAGTTTCAAATTGCTGTTATTATTGATAAACTGCCCCCAGGTTGGAAAGACTTTAAGAATGTGCTTAGGCACAAGACTAAGGAATTCTCCTTAGAGAGCTTGACACTCGCCTCCGTATTGAGGAGGAGGATCGGAAACAGGACCATAAAGAGGAAGTGCTTGTTGTCACCAACAACAACACTAAAAGGTCCAAGCCAGCAGTTCTGAAACCAAATCCGAAAAACTTTAAGAATCAGAACCGCAACCGCAACAAACAGAATTGGAACCCGCAAGGGAACCAAAGAGGACAGCAGAAACCGAACCAAAAGAATGACGCTGGACAGTTGTTTCTGTGCTACAACTGTGGAAAACCAGGTCATATGGCACGCGAGTGTAGGAACAGACCAGGCCCTGCACCGCAGGCTAACCTGGCTGAGGTGCCTTTGACGGCTATGATTTCTGAGATTCACCTTGTTGGTGGATCAGAGGGTTGGTGGGTAGACACTGGTGCATCTCGCCATGTCTGCTATGATCGTGCTATGTCCGGTACATACACGGCTGATGATGATCAGAAAGTGCTGTTGGGAGATTCTCACACCACTATAGTTGCAGGCATTGGAAATGTGAAAATAAAGTTTACCTCTGGAAAGACAGTTCTTCTGAAAGATGTGATGCATACTCCAGAGATGAGAAAGAATCTGGTTTCTGGTTTTCTCCTTAATAAGGCTGGCTTTAATCTAGTTATAGGGGCTGATTTGTATACTTTGACTTATAAGGGGATGTTTGTAGGGAAGGGTTATGCTTGTGAGGGTATGTTTAAACTGAATGTTGAATCTAATAAATTAACCAGTTCTGCTTATATGTTGTATGACTTTGATATTTGGCACTTTAGATTATGTCATGTAAATAAGCGTATAATTCATAACATGATCACATTAGATTTGATTCCTAAAATGTCACAAACTGATGTTGATAAATGTGAATTCTGTAGTCAAGCAAAAATCACTAAGAAACCCCAGAAATCGGTTGATAGATTTTCTGAATCCTTAGACTTGATTCATTCTGACATATGTGAGCTAGATGGTACTTTGACTAGACATGGACACCGTTATTTTATTACTTTCATAGATGATACCTCTGATTTCACTTATGTTTATCTTATGAAAAATAAAAGTGATGCATTTGATATGTTTAAATCATTTAAAACTGAAATTGAGAATCAATCTAATAAGAAAATTAAGAGACTTCGTAGTGATAGAGGAACAGAATATGAATCTAGTTCATTTCTTGATTTCTATAAATTGAATGGTATAATTCATGAGAGAACTGCTCCTTATTCACCTGAAATGAACGGTAAAGCTGAAAGAAAGAATAGGACCTTTACCGAATTAGTTGTAGCTATTTGGTTAAATTCAGGTGCAGCAAAACATTAGTGGGGGGATATTTTGTTAACCGTATGCTATGTATTGAATAGAATCCCTAAATCAAAAAGTAAGATTTCACCTTTTGAAATTTTAAGAAATTATAAACCGAATGTATCTTACTTTAGAGCTTGGGGATATTTGGCATATGTTCGTATACCCGACCCTAAGAGAATAAAATTAGCAAGTAGAACATACGAATGTGTATTTATTGGCTATGCTATTAATAGCAAAGCATATAGATTTTATGACCTGAATGCACATAATATAGTAGAATCTATTGATGCCGATTTTTATGAAAGTAAATTTCCTTTTAAATTGAGGAATAGTGGGGGCACGTCAAATAACACCAGCCTATTAGAACAGAATTTAATGAATCTTCTGAAACTGAACCTAGAAGAAGTAAAAGAGTACGAGTTGATAAAGATTTTGCTTGGATTTTCACACTTTTACTCTAGAGGAGGATCCAACAAACCTCCAAGAAGCCTTATCTTCTTTAGATGCCATTTTTGGCAAGAGGCTATAAATGATGAGATGAATTCCTTAGAATCCAATAAGACTTGGCACTTAGTAGATTTACCACCTGGTTGTAAGTCTATAGGTTGTAAATGGGTACTTAAAAAGAAATTAAAACCTGATGGAACAGTTGAAAAATATAAAGCTCGTTTGGTAGCTAAAGGTTTTAGGCAAAGAGAAAATATAGACATTTTTGACACTTTTTCACCTATAACTAGAATCACATCCATTCGAGTACTAATTTCATTAGCATCTATTCATAATTTAATTATACACCAAATGGATATTAAAACTGCCTTTTTAAATGGTGAATTAGAAGAGGAAATTTATATGGAACAACCTGAAGGTTTTGTTATTCCTTGTCAAGAACGTAAAGTTTGCAAATTAGATAAATCATTATATGGTTTAAAACAAGCACCAAAACAATGGCATGAAAAATTTGATAATTTAATAATCACAAACGGTTTCAAAGTTAATGAAAGTGACAAACGTATTTATTATAAATCTGAAAATGACATTTGCACTATAATATGTTTGTATGTAGATGATCTACTAATTTTTGGATCAAATATTCATGCAATAAACACTGTTAAATCTTTGTTAAGTGCCAATTTTGATATGAAAGATCTATGTGAAGCGAGTGTAATTCTTGGTATTAAGATTACTAGGTCCGAAAAGGGACTTTCTTTGGATCAATCTAATTATATTGAGAAGATCTTAAAGAAATACAATTACTTTGACTGTAAACCTGCATGTACACCATATGATCCTAGTGTAAAACTTTTCAAGAACACTGGTGAAGGTGTAAGATAGTCTGATTATGCGAGCATCATTGGCAGCCTTCGGTATGCCACTGATTGTACTAGACCCGACATTGCCTGTGTCGTGGGATTATTATGTAGGTTTACTAGTAGACCTAGTATAGAGTATTGGCACGCTATTGAGAGGGTCATGAGATACCTAAAACGAACCATGAACATTGGATTACATTATGAAATGTTTCCAGCTGTTCTTGAAGGTTACACCGATGCAGACTGGAATACTTTATCTGATGACACAAAGACAACCAGTGGCTATATCTTTAGCATTGCTGGAGGAGCTGTTTCTTGGAAATCCAAAAAACAGACTATTTTGGCTCAGTCTACTACGGAGTCTGAGATGATAGCACTAGCAACAGCTAGTGAGGAAGCAAAATACTTAAGAAATCTGCTAGCTGAGATTCCTTTATGGGAAAAAACGATACCAGCTGTGTTGATCCATTGCGATAGTACCGCGGCTATTGGAAAAGTTCAGAACCGTTATTACAACGGTAAGAGACGATAGATACGTCGTAAGCATAGCACTGTTAGAGAGCTACTCTCTTCAGGAGCTGTTAGAGTGGATCACATACGCAGTGATGAGAATTTGGCAGATCCTTTGACGAAAGGACTGGCCAGAGAGAAAGTCCTTACGACTTCTAGAATAATGGGACTATTGCCGTTAGATTGTTGAGTCACGCACAATGGTAACCCGACCTAATGACTGGAGATCCCAAGAACTAGGTTCAATGGGTAAGAACAAGTTGTAAAGTGATATGAGTTGAACATGCTATTTTTTCAAATATATAGAAGCATGTGTTCCTGAAGTGATTAGAGGATGAGTTAATAGAAACTCTTAATGAGATCTATACTCCATTTGGAGTGGAGTACCTACCTTCAGGAGTACTCTTGATAGACTCACCTGTGTGAATGTGGAAATTCGGCCGTTTCCTATGGAGTTTTGGGCAAAACTCCTAAGCATTCACTAAACTGGGATAGACGTGCATGGCCATAAATGCACGGGCTTATTTGATTGCACTCTAGAAAGATTGTGTGTGGTCTGATGTCAGGAATAGAGTTCAGGACTACGTGTCACTCTAGTAAAAACTGAATCTTATTCACTATGCAAAGGTTCAAGTCTAAAGACACCTTTGTTTACGCACAATCTTATGTTTACAGAAATTGCTCGAAAAATATTTTTAAAAATTCAAGTGGGGGATTGTTGGAAATTTGTTTGAAATAAGTGAATTGTTAAAAAATGGCTAAGTGGAAGTTGGCTCCTATATTTGAATAGTCCCACATTGTCAGAATATATGCAAGAATCAAGTATTTATACTTGATTCTTAGAGGCTAAATTGGGCCCTTTGGGCACCCAATGATGCTCTTTTGTGAGGAGGGAGGCCATGCTTGACCACCACACACGCGCGCGCGCGCCGACCGACTCGACCCGACCCGGGCCGGGCCGGGTCGGGTTCGGGTTCGGGCTTGTAGTGGTGTAACACTTATATTTTTGCTACAAATTTATTTACAGTTTTTTGACCGGGCTGGAACGGTATTTAAGCCCGTATTGAAGAACGTTGAGCAACGTTCATTGTTTGACCCATTATTCTCAGATCCGTTTTTGTTGCCCACGTCCCCCAACCAGTAATGTTCTTTTTTCACTGCTCCGTCTTTTTAACATATAGAGAGACGAACGAAAAGAAGAACAACATCTCATTTTTCATTTTTTTTAAAACCGCGAACAAAAAAAAATTTCGAGCAATAATTTTGAAGTGAAAATAGAATCGCTTCGTCGGTGCAACGAATCGACACCATAAATCTTTGAGAGGCTATTTTATCCTAGAGGCGGCGGTGATTGCCATTGTTTTCCAAACAATTGAAGACGCCCGACAACAATGACTTCTGCTGCAGATCTAGATGCCGCCACTCCCACTTCCTTCTTCCAACTCCCGATGGTCTCTGCTACTCCCTTCAGATTCGCGGGCCTCCACTTCAAACGCTGGAGATAGAAGATGGAATTCTTCCTGACCACCAGAAAAGTGGTGGCTGTGCTGACAACCAACAAACCGCAGCTACCCAGTAGACCAGATGACGAAGCAGATGCAGATCAGATGCGAGCCTGGACAGAAAAATCAAAGGAGTTGCAGAACTGGACAGAGCAAGATTACATGTGCCAAAACTTCATACTCAACGGCCTCAGCGATGACCTGTACGACTACTACAATTCTGACAAGTCGGCCAAAGAGATCTGGGAAGCACTGCAAAAGAAGTACGATACCGAAGAGGCTAGAGCGAAGAAATATGCAGTCAGTCGCTACCTCAAATACCAGATGACGAATGACAGGTCAGTAGAGATGCAGTCTCTTGAGCTTCAGAAAATTGCTCATGAGATCATCTCCGAAGGTATGAGTTTAGATGAATAGTTTCAAATTGCTGTTATTATTAATAAACTGCCCCCAGGTTGGAAAGACTTTAAGAATGTGCTTAGGCACAAGACTAAGGAATTCTCCTTAGAGAGCTTGATCACTCGCCTCCATATTGAGGAGGAGGCTAGGAAACCGGACCAGAAAGAGGAAGTGCTTGTTGTCACCAACAACAACACTAAAAAGTCCAAGCCAGGAGTTCTGAAACCAAATCCAAAAAACTTTAAGAATCATAACCGCAACCGCAACAAACAGAATTGGAACCCGCAAGGGAACCAAAGAGGACAGCAGAAACCGACCCAAAAGAATGACGCTGGACAGTTGTTTCTGTGCTACAACTATGGAAAACCAGGTCATATGGCACGCAAGGGTAGGAACAGACCAGGCCCTGCACCGCAGGCTAACCTGGCTGAGGAGCCTTTGACGGCTATGATTTTTGAGATTCACCTTGTTGGTGGATCAGAGGGTTGGTGGGTAGACCTTGGTGCATCTCGCCATGTCTGCTATGATCGTGCTATGTTCAGTACATACACGGCTGTTGATGATCAGAAAGTGCTGTTGGAAGATTCTCACACCACTACAGTTGCAGGCATTGGAAATGTGGAAATAAAGTTTACCTCTAGAAAGACAGTTCTTCTGAAAGATGTGACGCATACTCCAGAGATGAGAAAGTATCTGGTTTCTGGTTTTCTCCTTAATAAGGTTGGCTTTACTCAAGTTATAGGGGCTGATTTGTATACTTTGACTTATAAGGGGATGTTTGTAGGGAAGGGTTATGCTTGTGAGGGTAAGTTTAAACCGAATGTTGAATCTAATAAAGTAACCAGTTCTGCTTATATGTTGTGTGACTTTGATATTTGGCACTCTAGATTATGTCATGTAAATAAGCGTATAATTCATAACATGATCACATTAGATTTGATTCCTAAAATGTCACAAACTGATGTTGATAAATGTGAATTTTGTAGTCAAGCAAAAATCACTAAGAAACCCCATAAATCAGTTGATAGATTTTCTGAACCCTTAGACTTGATTCATTCTGACATATGTGAGCTAGATGGTACTTTGACTAGACATGGACACCGTTATTTTATCACTTTCATAGATGATACCTCTGATTTCACTTATGTATATCTTATGAAAAATAAAAGTAATGCATTTGATATGTTTAAATCATTTAAAACTGAAATTGAGAATCAATCTAATAAGAAAATTAAGAGACTTCGTAGTGATAAAGGAACAGAATATGAATCTAGTTCATTTCTTGATTTCTATAAATTGAATGGTATAATTCATGAGAGAACTGCACCTTATTCACCTGAAATGAACGGTAAAGCTGAAAGAAAGAATAGGACCTTTACCGAATTAGTTGTAGCTATTTTGTTAAATTCAGGTGCAGCAAAACATTGGTGGGGGATATTTTGTTAACTGTATGCTATGTATTGAATAGAATCCCTAAATCAAAAAGTAAGATTTCACCTTTTGAAATTTTAAGAAATTATAAAACGAATGTATCTTACTTTGGAGCTAGGGGATGTTTGGCATATGTTCGTATACCCGACCCTAAGAGAATAAAATTAGCAAGTAGAACATACGAATGTGTATTTATTGGCTATGTTATTAATAGCAAAGCATATAGATTTTATGACCTGAATGCACATAATATAGTAGAATCTATTGATGCCGAATTTTATGAAAGTAAATTTCCTTTTAAATTGAGAAATAGTGGGGGCACGACAAATAACACCGTGCCTATTAGAACATAACTTAATGAATCTTCTGAAACTGAACCTAGAAGAAGTAAAAGAGCAAGAGTTGATAAAGATTTTGGCTCGGATTTTTGCACTTTTACTATAGAGGAGGATCCAACAAACCTCCAAGAAGCCTTATCTTCTTTAGATGCCGATTTTTGGCAAGAGGCTATAAATGATGAGATGGATTCCTTGGAATCCAATAAGACTTGGCACTTAGTAGATTTACCACCTGGTTGTAAGTCTATAGGTTGTAAATGAGTACTTAAAAAGAAATTAAAACCTGATGGAACAGTTGAAAAATATAAAGCTCGTTTGGTAGCTAAAGGTTTTAGGCAAAGAGAAAATATAGACTTTTTTGACACTTTTTCACCTGTAACTAGAATCACATCCATTCGAGTACTAATTTCATTAGCATCTATTCATAATTTAATTATACACCAAATGGATGTTAAAACTGCCTTTTTAAATGGTGAATTAGAAGAGGAAATTTATGTGGACCAACCTGAAGGCTTTGTTATTCCTGGTCAAGAACATAAAGTTTGCAAATTAGATAAATCATTATATGGTTTAAAACAAGCACCAAAACAATGACATGAAAAATTTGATAATTTAATAATCATAAACGGTTTCAAAGTTAATGAAAGTGACAAATGTATTTATTATAAATCTGAAAATGACATTTGCACTATAATATGTTTGTATGTAGATGATCTACTAATTTTTGGATCAAATATTCATGCAATAAACACTGTTAAATCTTTGTTAAGTGCCAATTTTGATATGAAAGATCTAGGTCAAGCGAGTGTAATTCTTGGTATTAAGATTACTAGGTCCGAAAAGGGACTTTCTTTGGATCAATCTCATTATATTGAGAAGATCTTAAAGAAATACAATTACTTTGACTGTAAACCTGCATGTACACCATATGATCATAGTGTAAAACTTTTCAAGAACACTGGTGAAGGTGTAAGACAGTCTGATTATGCGAGCATCATTGGCAGCCTTCGGTATGCCACTGATTGTACTAGACCCGACATTGCCTATGTCGTGGGATTATTATGTAGGTTTACTAGTAGACCTAGTATAGAGCATTGACACGCTATTGAGAGGGTCATGAGATACCTAAAACGAACCATGAACCTTGGATTACATTATGAAAAGTTTCCAGCTGTTCTTGAAGGTTACACCGATGCAGACTGGAATACTTTATCTGATGACTCAAAGGCAACCAGTGGCTATATCTTTAGTATTGCTGGAGGAGCTGTTTCTTGGAAATCCAAGAAATAGACTATTTTGGCTCAGTCTACTGTGTAGTCTGAGATGATAGCACTAGCAACAGCTAGTGAGGAAGCAGAGTACTTAAGAAATCTACTAGCTGAGATTCCTTTATGGGAAAAACCGATACCAGCTGTGTTGATCCATTGCGATAGTACCGCGGCTATTGCAAAAGTTCAGAACCGTTATTACAACGATAACAGACGACAAATACGTCGTAAGCATAGCACTGTTAGAGAGCTACTCTCTTCAGGAGCTGTTAGAGTGGATCACATACGCAATGATGAGAATTTCGCAGATCCTTTGACGAAAGGACTGGCCAGAGAGAAAGTCCTTATGACTTCTAGAAAAATGGGACTATTGCCCTTAGATCGTTGAGTCATGCACAATGGTAACCCGACCTAATGGCTGGAGATCCCAAGAACTAGGTTCAATGGGTAAGAACAAGTTGTGAAGTGATATGGGTTGAACATGCTATTTTTTCATATATATAGAAGCATGTGTTCCTGAAGTGATTAGAGGATGAGTTAATAGAAACTCTTAATGAGATCTATACTCCATTTGGAGTGGAGTACCTACCTTCAGGAGTACTCTTGGTAGACTCACTGTGTGAATGTGGAAATTTGGCCGTTTCCTATGGAGTTTTGGGCAAAACTCCTAGAGCATTCACTAAACTGGGATAGACGTGCATGGCCATAAATGCATGGGCTTATTTGATTGCACTCTAGAAAGATTGTGTGTGGTCTGATGTCAGGAATAGAGTTCAAGACTACGTGTCACTCTAGTAAAAACTGAATCTTATTCACTATGCAAAGGTTCAAGTCTAACGACACCTTTATTTATGCACAATCTTATGTTTTCAGAAATTGCTCGAAAAATATTTTTAAAAATTCAAGTGGGGGATTGTTGGATTTTTTTTTGAAATAAGTGAATTGTTAAAAAATGGCCAAGTGGAAGTTGGCTCCTATATTTGAATAGTCCCACATTGTGAGATTATATGCAAGAATCAAGTATTTATACTTGATTTTTAGAGGCTAAGTTGGGCCCTTTGGGCACCCAATGATGCTCTTTTGTGAGGAGGGAGGCCATGCTTGACAACCACACACGCGCGCGCGCGCCGACCGACAGACTCGACCCGACCCGATCCGGGCCGGGCCGGCCCGGCCCGGTTTGGGTTCGGGTTCGGGTTCGGGTTCGGGTTCGGGCTTGTAGTGGTGTAACACTTATATTTTTGCTACAAATTTATTAACAGTTTTTTGACCGGGCTGGAACGGTTATTAAAGCCCGTATTGAAGAACATTGAGCAACGTTCATTGTTTGACCCATTATTCTCAGATCCGTTTTTGTTGCCCACGCCCCCCAACCAGTAACGTTCTTTTTTCACTGCTCCGTCTTTTTAACATATAGAGAGACGAATGAAAAGAAGAACAACATCTCAGTTTTCATTTTTTTTAAAACCGCAAACAAAAAAAATTTCGAGCAATATTTTTGAAGTGCAAACAGAATCGCTTCGTCGGTGCAACGAATCGACACCATAAATCTTTGAGAGGCTGTTTTATCCTAGAGGCGGCGGTGATTGCCATTGTTTTCCAAACAATTGAAGACGCCCGACAACAATGACTTCTGCTGCAGATCTAGATGCCGCCGCTCCCACTTCCTTCTTCCAACTCCCGATGGTCTCTGCTGCTCCCTTCAGATTCGAGGGCCTCCACTTCAAACGCTGGAGACAGAAGATGGAATTCTTCCTGACCACCAGAAAAGTGGTTGCTGTGCTGACAACCGACAAACCGCAGCTACCTAGTAGACCAGACGACGAAGCAGATGCAGATCAGATGCGAGCCTGGACAGAAAAATCAAAGGAGTTGCAGAACCGGACAGAGCAAGATTACATGTGCCGAAACATCATACTCAACGGCCTCAACGATGACCTGTACGACTACTACAATTCTGACTAGTCGGCCAAAGAGATCTGGGAAGCACTGCAAAAGAAGTACGATACCCAAGATGCTGGAGAGAAGAAATATCTAGTCTGTCGCTACCTCAAATACCAGATGACGGATGACAGGTCAGTAGAGATGCAGTCTCATGAGCTTCAGAAAATTGCTCATGAGATCATCTCCGAAGGTATGAGTTTAGATGAACAGTTTCAAATTGCTGTTATTATTGATAAACTGCCCCCAGGTTGGAAAGGCTTTAAGAATGTGCTTAGGCACAAGACTAAGGAATTCTCCTTAGAGAGCTTGATCACTCGCCTCCGTATTGAGGAGGAGGCTCGGAAACAGGACCAGAAAGAGGAAGTGCTTGTTGTCACCAACAACAACACTAAAAAGTCCAAGCCAGCAGTTCTAACACCAAATCCGAAAAACTTTAAGAATCAGAACCGCAACCGCAACAAACAGAATTGGAACCCGCAAGGGAACCAAAGAGGACAGCAGAAACCGACCCAAAAGAATGACGCTGGACAGTTGTTTATGTGCTACAACTATGGAAAACCAGGTCATGTGGCACGCAAGTGTAGGAACAGACCAGGCCCTGCACCGCAGGCTAACCTGGCTGAGGAGCCTTTGACGGCTATGATTTCTGAGATTCACCTTGTTGGTGGATCAGAGGGTTGGTGGGTAGACACTGGTGCATCTCGCCATGTCTGCTATGATCGTGCTATGTTCAGTACATACACGGCTGTTGATGATCAGAAAGTGCTGTTGGGAGATTCTCACACCACTACAGTTGCAGGCATTGGAAATGTGGAAATAAAGTTTACCTCTGGAAAGACAGTTCTTTTGAAAGATGTGACGCATACTCCAGAGATGAGAAAGAATCTGGTTTCTGGTCTTCTCCTTAATAAGGCTGGCTTTACTCAAGTTATGGGGGCTGATTTGTATACTTTGACTTATAAGGGGATGTTTGTAGGGAAGGGTTATGCTTGTGAGGGTATGTTTAAACTGAATGTTGAATCTAACAAAGTAACCAGTTCTGCTTATATGTTGTATGCCTGTGATATTTGGCACTCTAGATTATGTCATGTAAATAAGCGTATAATTCATAACATGATCACATTAGATTTGATTCCTAAAATGTCACAAACTGATGTTGATAAATGTGAATTCTGTAGTCAAGCAAAAAGCACTAAGAAACCCCATAAACCAGTTGATAGATTTTCTGAACCCTTAGACTTGATTCATTCTGACATATGTGAGCTAGATGGTACTTTGACTAGATATGGACACCGTTATTTTATCACTTTCATAGATGATACCTCTGATTTCACTTATGTATATCTTATGAAAAATAAAAGTGATGCATTTGATATGTTTAAATAATTTAAAACTGAAATTGAGAATCAATCTAATAAGAAAATTAAGAGACTTCGTAGTGATAGAGGAACAGAATATGAATCTAGTTCATTTCTTGATTTCTATAAATTGAATGGTATAATTCATGAGAGAACTGCACCTTATTCACCTGAAATGAACGGTAAAGCTGAAAGAAAGAATAGGACCTTTACCAAATTAGTTGTAGCTATTTTGTTAAATTCAGGTGCAGCAAAACATTGGTGGGGGGATATTTTGTTAACTGTATGCTATGTATTGAATAGAATCCCTAAATCGGAAAGTAAGATTTCACCTTTTGAAATTTTAAGAAATTATAAACCGAATGTATCTTAGTTTAGAGCTTAGGGATGTTTGGCATATGTTCGCATACCCGACCCTAAGAGAATAAAATTAGCAAGTAGAACATACGAATGTGTATTTATTGGCTATGCTATTAATAGCAAAGAATATAGATTTTATGACCTGAATGCACATAATATAGTAGAATCTATTGATGCCGATTTTTATGAAAGTAAATTTCCTTATAAATTGAGGAATAGTGGGGGCACGTCAAATAACACCGTGCCTATTAGAACAGAACTTAATGAATCTTCTGAAACTGAACCTAGAAGAAGTAAAAGAGCAAGAGTTGATAAAGATTTTGGCTCGGAATTTTGCACTTTTACTATAGAGGAGGATGCAACAAACCTCCAAGAAGCCTTATCTTCTTTAGATACCGATTTTTGGCAAGAGGCTATAAATGATGAGATGGATTCCTTGGAATCCAATAAGACTTGGCACTTAGTAGATTTACCACCTGGTTGTAAGTCTATAGGTTGTAAATGGGTACTTAAAAAGAAATTAAAACCTAATGGAACAGTTGAAAAATATAAAGCTCGTTTGATAGCTAAAGATTTTAGGCAAAGAGAAAATATGGACTTTTTTGACACTTTTTCACCTGTAACTAGAATCACATCCATTCGAGTACTAATTTCATTAGCATCTATTCATAATTTAATTATACACCAAATGGATGTTAAAACTGCCTTTTTAAATGGTGAATTAGAAGAGGAAATTTATATGGACCAACCTGAAGGCTTTGTTATTCCTTGTCAAGAACATAAAGTTTGTAAATTAGATAAATCATTATATGGTTTAAAACAAGCACCAAAGCAATGGCATGAAAAATTTGATAGTGTAATAATCACAAACGGTTTAAAAGTTAATGAAAGTGACAAATGTATTTATTATAAATCTGAAAATGACATTTGCACTATAATATGTTTGTATGTAGATGATCTACTAATTTTTGGATCAAATATTCATGCAATAAACACTGTTAAATCTTTGTTAAGTGCCAATTTTGATATGAAAGATCTAGGTCAAGCGAGCGTAATTCTTGGTATTAAGATTACTAGGTCCGAAAAGGGACTTTCTTTGGATCGATCTCATTATATTGAGAAAATCTTAAAGAAATACAATTACTTTGATTGTAAACCTGCATGTACACCATATAATCCTAGTGTAAAACTTTTCAAGAACACTGTTGAAGGTGTAAGACAGTTTGATTATGCGAGCATCATTAGTAGCCTTCGGTATGCCACTGATTGTACTAGACCCGACATTGCCTATGTCGTGGGATTATTACGTAGGTTTACTAGTAGACCTAGTATAGAGCATTGGCACGCTATTGAGAGGGTAATGAGATACCTAAAACGAACCATGAACCTTCGATTACATTTTGAAAAGTTTCCAGCTGTTCTTGAAGGTTACACCGATGCAGACTGGAATACTTTATCTGATGACTCAAAGGCAACCAGTGGCTATATCTTTAGTATTGCTGGAGGAGCTGTTTCTTGGAAATCCAAGAAACAGACTATTTTGGCTCAGTTTACTATGGAGTCTGAGATGATAGCACTAGCAACAGCTAGTGAGGAAGCAGAGTACTTAAGAAATCTGCTAGCTGAGATTCCTTTATGGGAAAAACCGATACCAGCTGTGTTGATCCATTGCGATAGTACCGCGGCTATTGCAAAAGTTCAGAACCGTTATTACAACGGTAAGAGATGACATATACGTCGTAAGCATAGCACTGTTAGAGAGCTACTCTCTTCAGGAGCTGTTAGAGTGGATCATATACGCAGTGGTGAGAATTTGGCAGATCCTTTGACGAAAGAACTGGCCAGAGAGAAAGTCCTTACGACTTCTAGAAAAATGGGACTATTGCCCTTAGATTGTCGAGTCACGCACAATGGTAACCCGACCTAATGACTGGAGATCCCAAGAACTAGGTTCAATGGGTAAGAACAAGTTGTGAAGTGATATGAGTTGAACATGCTATTTTTTCATATATATAGAAGCATGTGTTCCTGAAGTGATTAGAGGATGAGTTAATAGAAACTCTTAATGAGATCTATACTCCATTTGGAGTGGAGTACCTACCTTCAGGAGTACTCTTGATAGACTCACCTGTGTGAATGTGGAAAATTTACCGTTTCCTATGGAGTTTTGGGCAAAACTCCTAGAGCATTCACTAAACTGGGATAGACGTGCATGGCCATAAATGCACGGGCTTATTTGATTGCGCTCTAGAAAGATTGTGTGTGGTCTGATGTCAGGAATAGAGTTCAAGACTACGTGTCACTCTAGTAAAAACTGAATCTTATTCACTATGCAAAGGTTCAAGTCTAATGACACCTTTGTTTATGCACAAGCTTATATTTTCAGAAATTGCTCGAAGAATATTTTTAAAACTTCACGTGGGGGATTGTTGGAAATTTGTTTGAAATAAGTGAATTGTTAAAAGATGGCTAAGTGGAAGTTGGCTCATATATTTGAATAGTCCCACATTGTGAGATTATATGCAAGAATCAAGTATTTATACGTGATTTTTAGAGGCTAAGTTGGGCCCTTTGGGCACCCAATGATGCTCTTTTGTGAGGAGGGAGGCCATGCTTGACCACCACACACGCGCGTGCACGCCGACCGACTCGACCCGACCCGATCCGGGCCGGCCGGGTTCTGGTTCGGGCTTTTAGTGGTGTAACACTTATATTTTTGCTACAAATTTATTAACAGTTTTTTGACCGGGCTGGAACGGTTATTTAAGCCCGTATTGAAGAACGTTGAGCAACGTTCATTGTTTGACCCATTATTCTCAGATCCGTTTTTGTTGCCCACGTCCCCCAACCAGTAACGTTCTTTTTTCACTGCTCCGTCTTTTTAACATATCGAGAGACGAACGAAAAGAAGAACAACATCTCAGTTTTCATTTTTTTTAAAACCCCAAACAAAAAAAATTCGAGCAATAATTTTGAAGTGCAAACAGAATCGCTACGTCGGTGCAACGAATCGACACCATAAATCTTTGAGAGGCTGTTTTATCCTAGAGGCGACGGTGATTGCCATTGTTTTCCAAACAATTGAAGACGCCGGACAACAATGACTTCTGCTGCAGATCTAGATGCCGCCGCTCCTACTTCCTTCTTCCAACTCCCGATGGTCTCTGCTGCTCCCTTCAGATTCGAGGGCTTCCACTTCAAACGCTGGAGACAGAAGATGGAATTCATCCTGACCAACAGAAAAGTGGTGGCTGTGCTGACAACCGACAAACCGCAGCTACCCAGTAGACCAGACGAGGAAGCAGATGCAGATCAGATGCGAGCCTGGACAGAAAACTCAAAGGAGTTGCAGAACTAGACAGAGCAAGATTACATGTGCCGAAACTTCATACTCAACGGCCTCAGCGATGACCAGTACGACTACTACAATTCTGACAAGTCGGCCAAAGAGATCTGGGAAGCACTGCAAAAGAAGTACGATACCGAAGAGGCTGGAGCGAAGAAATATGCAGTCAGTCGCTACCACAAATACCAGATGACGGATGACAGGTCAGTAGAGATGCAGTCTCACGAGCTTCAGAAAATTGCTCATGAGATCATCTCCGAAGGTATGAGTTTAGATGAACAGTTTCAAATTGCTGTTATTATTGATAAACTGCCCCCAGGTTGGAAAGATTTTAAGAATGTGCTTAGGCACAAGACTAAGGAATTCTCCTTAGAGAGCTTGATCACTCGCCTCCGTATTGAGGAGGACGCTCGGAAACAGGACCAGAAAGAGGAAGTGCTTGTTGTCACCAACAACAACACTAAAAAGTCCAAGCCAGCAGTTCTGAAACCAAATCTGAAAAACTTTAAGAATCAGTACCGCAACCGCAACAAATAGAATTGGAACCCGCAAGGGAACCAAAGAGGACAGCAGAAACCGACCCAAAAGAATGACGCTGGACAGTTGTTTCTGTGCTACAACTGTGGAAAACCAGGTCATATGGCACGCAAGTGTAGGAACAGACCAGGCCCTGCACCGCAGGCTAACCTGGCTGAGGAGCCTTTGACGGCTAAGATTTCTGAGATTCACCTTATTGGTGGATCAGAGGGTTGGTGGGTAGACACTGGTGCCTCTCGCCATGTCTGCTATGATCGTGCTATTGGGAGATTCTCACACCACTGCAGTTGCGGACATTGGAAATGTGGAAATCAAGTTTACCTCTGGAAAGACAGTTCTTCTGAAAGATGTGATGCATACTCTAGAGATGAGAAAGAATCTGGTTTCTGGTTTTCTCCTTAATAAGGCTGGCTTTACTCAAGTTATAGGGGCTGATTTGTATACTTTGACTTATAAGGGGATGTTTGTAGGGAAGGGTTATTCTTGTGAGGGTATGTTTAAACTGATTGTTGAATCTAATAAAGTAACCAGTTCTGCTTATATGTTGTGTGACTTTGATATTTGGCACTCTAGATTATGTCATGTAAATAAGCGTATAATTCATAACATGATCACATTAGATTTGATTCCTAAAATTTCACAAACTGATGTTGATAAATGTGAATTCTGTAGTCAAGCAAAAATCACTAAGAAACCCCATAAACCAGTTGATAGATTTTCTGAACCCTTAGACTTGATTCATTCTGACATATGTGAGCTAGATGGTACTTTGACTAGACATGGACACCGTTATTTTATCACTTTCATAGATGATACCTCTGATTTCACTTATGTATATCTTATGAAAAATAAAAGTGATGCATTTGATATGTTTAAATCATTTAAAACTGAAATTGAGAATCAATCTAATAAGAAAATTAAGAGACTTCGTAGTGATAGAGGAACAGAATATGAATCTAGTTCATTTCTTGATTTCTATAAATTGAATGGTATAATTCATGAAAGAACTGCACCTTATTCACCTAAAATGCACCGTAAAGCTGAAAGAAAGAATAGGACCTTTACCGAATTAGTTGTAGCTATTTTGTTAAATTCAGGTGCAGCAAAACATTGGTGCGGGGATATTTTGTTAACTGTATGCTATGTATTGAATAGAATCCCTAAATCAAAAAGTAAGATTTCACCTTTTGAAATTTTAAGAAATTATAAACCGAATGTATCTTACTTTAGGGCTTGGGGATGTTTGGCGTATGTTCGTATACCCGACCCTAAGAGAATAAAATTAGCAAGTAGAACATACGAATGTGTATTTATTGGCTATGCTATTAATAGCAAAGCATATAGATTTTATGACCTGAATGCACATAATATAGTAGAATCTGTTGATGCCGATTTTTATGAAAGTAAATTTCCTTTTAAATTGAGGAATAGTGGGGGCACGTCAAATAACACCGTGCCTATTAGAACAGAACTTAATGAATCTTCTGAAACTGAACCTAGAAGAAGTAAAAGAGCAAGAGTTGATAGAGATTTTGGCTCGGATTTTTGCACTTTTACTATAGAGGAGGATCCAACAAACCTCCAAGAAGCCTTATCTTCTTTAGATGCCGATTTTCGGCAAGAGGCTATAAATGATGAGATGGATTCCTTGGAATCCAATAAGACTTGGCACTTAGAAGATTTACCACCTGGTTGTAAGTCTATAGGTTGTAAATGGGTACTTAAAAAGAAATTAAAACCTGATGGAACAGTTGAAAAATATAAAGCTCGTTTGGTAGCTAAAGGTTTTAGGCAAAGAGAAAATATAGACTTTTTTGACACTTTTTCACCTGTAACTAGAATCACATCCATTCGAGTACTAATTTCATTAGCATCTACTCATAATTTAATTATACACCAAATGGATAATCACAAGCACCAAAACAATGGCATGAAAAATTTGATAATTTAATAATCACAAACGGTTTCAAAGTTAATAAAAGTGACAAATGTATTTATTATAAATCTGAAAATGACATTTGCACTATAATATGTTTGTATGTAGATGATCTACTAATTTTTGGATCAAATATTCAAGCAATAAACGCTGTTAATCTTTGTTAAGTGCCAATTTTGATATGAAAGATCTAGGTGAAACGAGTGTAATTCTTGGTATTAAGATTACTAGGTCCGAAAAGGGACTTTCTTTGGATCAATCTCGTTATATTGAGAAGATCTTAAAGAAATACAATTACTTTGACTGTAAACCTGCATGTACACTATATGATCCTAGTGTAAAACTTTTCAAGAACACTGGTGAAGGTGTAAGACAGTCTGATTATGCGAGCATCATTGGCAGCCTTCGGTATGCCACTGATTGTACTAGACCCGACATTGCCTCTGTCGTGGGATTATTATGTTGGTTTACTAGTAGACCTAGTATAGAGCATTGACACGCTATTGAGAGGGTCATGAGATACCTAAAACGAACCATGAACCTTGGATTACATTATGAAAAGTTTCCAGCTGTTCTTGAAGGTTACACCGATGCAGACTGGAATACTTTATCTGATGACTCAAAGGCAACCAGTGGCTATATCTTTAGCGTTGCTGGAGGAGCTGTTTCTTGGAAATCCAAGAAACAGAATATTTTGGCTCAGTCTACTATGGAGTCTGAGATGATAGCACTAGCAACAGCTAGTGAGGAAGTAGAGTACTTAAGAAATCTGCTAGCTGAGATTCCTTTATGGGAAAAACCGATACCAGCTGTGTTGATCCATTGCGATAGTACCGCGGCTATTGCAAAAGTTCAGAACCGTTATTACAACGGTAAGAGACGACAGATACGTCGTAAGCATAGCACTGTTAGAGAGCTACTCTCTTCAGGAGCTGTTAGAGTGGATCACATACGCAGTGATGAGAATTTGGCAGATCCTTTGACGAAAGGACTGGCCAGAGAGAAAGTCCTTACGACTTCTAGAAAAATGGGACTATTGCCCTTAGATTGTCAAGTCACGCACTATGGTAACCCGACCTAATGGCTGGAGATCCCAAGAACTAGGTTCAATGGGTAAGAACAAGTGTGAAGTGATATGAGTTGAACATGCTATTTTTTCATATATATAGAAGCATGTGTTCCTGAAGTGATTAGAGGATGAGTTAATAGAAACTCTTAATGAGATCTATACTCCATTTGGAGTGGAGTACCTACCTTCAGGAGTACTCTTGATAGACTCACCTGTGTGAATGTGGAAATTTGGCCGTTTCCTATGGAGTTTTGGGCAAAACTCCTAGAGCATTCACTAAACTAGGATAGACGTGCATGGCCATAAATGCACGGGCTTATTTGATTGCACTCTAGAAAGATTGTGTGTGGTCTGATGTCAGGAATAGAGTTCAAGGCTACGTGTCACTCTAGTAAAAACTGAATATTATTCACTATGCAAAGGTTCAAGTTTAACGACACCTTTGTTTATGCACAATCTTATGTTTTCAGAAATTGCTCGAAAAATATTTTTAAAACTTCAAGTGGGGGATTGTTGGAAATTTGTTTGAAATAAGTGAATTGTTAAAAAATGGCTAAGTGGAAGTTGGCTCATATATTTGAATAGTCCCACATTGTGAGATTATATGCAAGAATCAAGCGTTTATACTTGATTCTTAGAGGCTAAGTTGGGCCCTTTGAGCACCCAACGATGCTCTTTTGTGAGGAGGGAGGCCATGCTTGACCACCACACATGCGCGCGCGCGCCGACCGACCGACTCGACCCGACCCGACCCGACCCGGGCCGGGTTCGGGTTCGGGCTTGTAGTGGTGTAACACTTATATTTTTGCTACAAATTTATTAACAGTTTTTTGACCGGGCTGGAACGGTTATTTAAGCCCGTATTGAAGAACGTTGTGCAACGTTTATTGTTTGACCCATTATTCTCAGATCCGTTTTTGTTGCCCACGTCCCCCAACCAGTAACGTTCTTTTTTCACCGCTCCGTCTTTTTAACATAAAGAGAGACGAACAAAAAGAAGAACAACATCTCAGTTTTCATTTTTTTTAAATCGCAAACAAAAAAAAAAATTCGAGCAATAATTTTGAAGTGCAAACAGAATCGCTTCGTCGGTGCAACGAATCGACACCATAAATCTTTGAGAGGCTGTTTTATCCTAGAGGCGGCGGTGATTGCCATTGTTTTCCAAACAATTGAAGACGCCCGACAGCAATGATTTCTGCTGCAAATCTAGATGCCGCCGCTCCCACTTCGTTCTTCCAACTCCCGATGGTCTCTGCTGCTCCCTTCAGATTCGAGGGCCTCCACTTCAAACGCTGGAGACAGAAGATGGAATTCTTCCTGACCACCAGAAAAGTGGTGGCTGTGCTGACAACCGACAAACTGCAGCTACCCAATAGACCAGACGACGAAGCAGATGCATATCAGATGCGAGCCTGGACAGAAAAATCAAAGGAGTTGCAGAACTGGACAGAGCAAGATTACATGTGCCGAAACTTCATACTCAACGGCCTCAGCGATGACCTGTACGACTACTACAATCCTGACAAGTCGGCCAAAGAGATCTGGGAAGCACTTCAAAAGAAGTACGATAACGAAGAGGCTTGAGCGAAGAAATATGCAGTCAGTCGCTACCTCAAATACCAGATGACGGATGACAGGTCAGTAGAGATGCAGTCTCATGAGCTTCAGAAAATTGCTCATGAGATCATCTCCGAAGGTATGAGTTTAGATGAACAGTTTCAAATTGCTGTTATTATTGATAAACTGCCCCCAGGTTGGAAAGACATTAAGAATGTGCTTAGGCACAAGACTGAGGAATTCTCCTTAGAGAACTTGATCACTCGCCTCCGTATTGAGGAGGAGGCTCGAAAACAGGACCAGAAAGAGGAAGTGCTTGTTGTCACCAACAACAACACTAAAAAGTCCAAGCCAGCAGTTCTGAAACCAAATCCGAAAAACTTTAAGAATCAGAGCCGCAACCGCAACAAACAGAATTGGAACCCGCAAGGGAACCAAAGAGGACAGCGGAAACCAACCCAAAAGAATGACGCTGGACAGTTGTTTCTGTGCTACAACTTTGGAAAACCAGGTCATATGGCACGCAAGTGTAGGAACAGACCAGGCCCTGCACCGCAGGTTAACCTGGCTGAGGAGCCTTTGACGGCTATGATTTCTGAGATTCAACTTGTTGGTGGATCAGAGGGTTGGTGGATAGACACTGGTGCATCTCGCCATGTCTGCTATGATCGTGCTATGTTCAGTACATACACGGCTGCTGATGATCAGAAAGTGTTGTTGGGAGATTCTCACACCACTACAGTTGCAGGCATTGGAAATGTGGAAATCAAGTTTACCTCTGGAAAGACAGTTCTTTTGAAAGATGTGATGCATACTCCAGAGATGAGAAAGAATCTGGTTTCTGGTTTTCTCCTTAATAAGGCTGGCTTTACTCAAGTTATAGGGGCTGATTTGTATACTTTGACTTATAAGGGGATGTTTGTAGGGAAGGGTTATGCTTGTGAGGGTATGTTTAAACTAAATGTTGAATCTAATAAAGTAACCAGTTCTGCTTATATGTTGTGTGACTTTGATATTTGGCACTCTAGATTATGTCATGTAAATAAGCGTATAATTCATAACACGATCACATTAGATTTGATTCCTAAAATGTCACAAACTGATGTTGATAAATGTGAATTCTATAGTCAAGCAAAAATCACTAAGAAACTCCATAAATCAGTTGATAGATTTTCTAAACCCGTAGACTTGATTCATTCTGACATATGTGAGCTAGATGGTACTTTGACTAGACATGGACACCATTATTTTATCACTTTCATAGATGATACCTCTGATTTGACTTATGTATATCTTATGAAAAATAAAAGTGATGCATTTGATATGTTTAAATCATTTAAAACTGAAATTGAGAATCAATCTAATAAGAAAATTAAGAGACTTCGTAGTGATAGAGGAACATAATATGAATCTAGTTCATTTCTTGATTTCTATAAATTGAATGGTATAATTCATGAGAGAACTGCACCTTATTTACCTGAAATGAATGGTAAAGCTGAAAGAAAGAATAGGACCTTTACCGAATTAGTTGTAGCTATTTTGTTAAATTCAGGTGCAGCAAAACATTGGTGGGGGGATATTTTGTTAACTGTATGCTATGTATTGAATAGAATCCCTAAATCAGAAAGTAAGATTTCACCTTTTGAAATTTTAAGAAATTATAAACCGAATGTATCTTACTTTAGAGCTTGGGGATGTTTGGCATATGTTCGTATACCCGACCCAAAGAGAATAAAATTAGCAAGTAGAACATACGAATGTGTATTTATTGGCTATGCTATTAATAGCAAAGCATATAGATTTTATGACCTGAATGCACATAATATAGTAGAATCTATTGATGCCGATTTTTATGAAAGTAAATTTCCTTTTAAATTGAGGAATAGTGGGGGCACGTCAAATAACACCGTGCCTATTAGAACAGAACTTAATGAATCTTCTGAAACTGAACCTAGAAGAAGTAAAAGAGCAAGAGTTGATAAAGATTTTGGCTTGGATTTTTGCACTTTTACTATAGAGGAGGATCCAACAAACCTCCAAGAAGCCTTATCATCTTTAGATGCCAATTTTTGGCAAGAGGCTATAAATGATGAGATGGATTCCTTGGACCCAATAAGACTTGGCACTTAGTAGATTTACCACCTGGTTGTAAGTCTATAGGTTGTAAATGGGTACTTAAAAAGAAATTAAAACCTGATGGAACAGTTGAAAAATATAAAGCTCGTTTGGTAGCTAAAGGTTTTAGGCAAAGAGAAAATATAGACTTTTTTGACACTTTTTCACCTGTAACTAGAATCACATCCATTCGAGTACTAATTTCATTAGCATCTATTCATAATTTAATTATACACCAAATGGATGTTAAAACTGCCTTTTTAAATGGTGAATTAGAAGAGGAAATTTATATGGACCAACCTGAAGGCTTTGTTATTCCTGGTCAAGAACATAAAGTTTGCAAATTAGATAAATCATTATATGGTTTAAAACAAGCACCAAAACAATGGCGTGAAAAATTTGATAATTTAATAATCACAAACGGTTTCAAAATTAATGAAAGTGACAAATGTATTTATTATAAATCTGAAAATGACATTTGCACTATAATATGTTTGTATGTAGATGATCTACTAATTTTTGGATCAAATATTCATGCAATAAACACTGTTAAATCTTTGTTAAGTGCCAATTTTGATACGAAAGATCTAGGTGAAGCGAGTGTAATTCTTGGTATTAAGATTACTAGGTCCGAAAAGGGACTTTCTTTGGATCATTCTCATTATATTGAGAAGATCTAAAGAAATACAATTACTTTGACTGTAAACCTGCATGTACACCATATGATCCTAGTGTAAAACTTTTCAAGAACACTGGTGAGGGTGTAAGACAGTCTGATTATGCGAGCATCATTGGCAGCCTTCGGTATGCCACTGATTGTACTAGACCCGACATTGCCTATGTCGTGGGATTATTATGTAGGTTTACTAATAGACCTAGTATAGAGCATTGGCACGCTATTGAGAGGGTCATGAGATACCTAAAAAGAACCATGAACCTTGGATTACATTATGAAAAGTTTCCAGCTGTTCTTGAAGGTTACACCGATGCAGACTGGAATGCTTTATCTGATGACTCAAAGGCAACCAGTGGCTATATCTTTAGCATTGCTGGAGGAGCTGTTTCTTGGAAATCCAAGAAACAGACTATTTTGGCTCCGTCTACTGTGGAGTCTGAGATGATAGCACTAGCAACAGCTAGTGAGGAAGCAGAGTACTTAAGAAATCTGCTAGCTGAGATTCCTTTATGGGAAAAACCGATACCAGCTGTGTTGATCCATTGCGGTAGTACCGCGGCTACTGCAAAAGTTCAGAACCGTTATTACAACGGCAAGAGACGACAAATACGTCGTAAGCATAGCACTGTTAGAGAGCTACTCTCTTCAGGAGCTGTTAGAGTGGATCACATACGCAATGATGAGAATTTAGCAGATCCTTTGACGAAAGGACTGGCCAGAGAGAAAGTCCTTACGACTTCTAGAAAAATGGGACTATTGCCCTTAGATTGTTGAGTCACGCACAATGGTAACCCGACCTAATGGCTGGAGATCCCAAGAACTAGGTTCAATGGGTAAGAACAAGTTGTGAAGTGATATGAGTTGAACATGCTATTTTTTCATATATATAGAAGCATGTGTTCCTGAAGTGATTAGATGATGAGTTAATAGAAACTCTTAATGAGATCTATACTCCATTTGGAGTGGAGTACCTACCTTCAGGAGTACTCTTGATAGGCTCACCTGTGTGAATGTGGAAATTTGGCCGTTTCCTATGGAGTTTTGGACAAAACTCCTAGAGCATTCACTAAACTGGGATAGACGTGCATGGCCATAAATGCATGGGCTTATTTGATTGCACTCTAGAAAGATTGTGTGTGGTCTGATGTCAGGAATAGAGTTCAAAACTACGTGTCACTCTAGTAAAAACTGAATCCTATTCACTATGCAAAGGTTCAAGTCTAAAGACACCTTTGTTTACGCACAATCTTATGTTTTCAGAAATTGCTCAAAAAATATTTTTAAAAATTCAAGTGGGGGATTGTTGGAAATTTGTTTGAAATAAGTGAATTGTTAAAAAATGGCTAAGTGGAAGTTGGCTCCTATATTTGAATAGTCCCACATTGTGAGATTATATGCAAGAATCAAGTATTTATACTTGATTCTTAGAGGCTAAGTTGGGCCCTTTGGGCACCCAATGATGCTCTTTTGTGAGGAGGGAGGCCTGCTTGACCACCACACACGCGCCGACCGACCGACTCGACTCGACCCGACCCGGGCCGGGCCGGGTTCGGGCTTGTAGTGGTGTAATACTAATATTTTTGCTACAAATTTATTAACAGTTTTTTGACCGGGCTGGAACGGTTATTTAAGCCCGTATTGAAGAACGTTGAGCAACGTTCATTGTTTGACCCATTATTCTCAGATCCGTTTTTGTTTCCCACGTCCCCCAACCAGTAATGTTCTTTTTTAACTGCTCCGTCTTTTTAACATATAGAGAGACAAACGAAAAGAAGAACAACATCTCAGTTTTCATTTTTTTTTAAAACCGCAAACAAAATAAATAAATTTCGAGCAATAATTTTGAAGTGCAAACAGAATCGCTTCGTCGGTGCAACGAATCGACACCATAAATCTTTGAGAGGCTGTTTTATCCTAGAGGCGGCGATGACTGATCCGAACTGCTTGCACCGTTGAGCAGATCGCCGAAACGTCTTCAAGAAAGTGACTCCGTCCACGACTCAACCGAAGTTAGCCATTGTTTTCCAAACAAGATATGTTGCTACCAAACTCATAAAGAGTTACTGTTCTCTATTAGTGTACACCAAATGTCAGAAAGCTCGGTTGATCAAATTATGTTCCCAGTTCCTTCACTGTTTGTATCAGCACTAGCCTATGCAGTACATGAGAAAATTTCAAGCCTGTATCCCTACACTATATCTCAAACATAAATTAATAGTCACACTTAGAGTGTCTGGAAAAAGGTTATTTGTACCATGACTACCTTCACAAAGCCACTCATCCCACTATTACAATATAATA
Source organism: Allium cepa (assembly GCA_030765085.1). NCBI lineage: Eukaryota > Viridiplantae > Streptophyta > Magnoliopsida > Asparagales > Amaryllidaceae > Allium > Allium cepa. The sequence continues at coordinate 373,374,440 of CM060942.1, read as the reverse complement.
TTGTTTTTAAACATAGCCATTTGGCCGATCCCTTACCTATATCTTTCGGAATATGACCATGTATGCAACTACATATTGGGGATCCATTCACATAACAACTAGCAGCATAAGGCTCATAAGCAAGGCATGTGCACTAAAATAAAGCATGCACGACTTCTAATTACTCATATCCAAGCTTTAAATTGCATATACACAAGCAAGGTACACACACTAAATCAAAATATGGACAAACAAATGGTTAACATAATTTATCAAGTTAGCACTCATGTTATTACCATCCAAATATTGTAGGTCTTTAGTCCCTGAAATGGAAGATTTTGAGTTTGAAACCTTTAAACAATAAAAATACTAATTATTTAAAGAAAAGAAAATCCAGTATTAATTACATGAAAATAGAAGTTACTTGAGCAATGGAAGCATAGCGAGCAAGTCCCCATGCCCCTCCTTTACTACAAGAGCTGGTGGGCCATTCGGGATGCTCACCACTGTTTGCCTGCAAATGTGATTCATCGTACCTAAAGTAATTTTGAAAATAGATAGAATCCAATAATTGTTACCAATTCGAAAAGGGAGGGCCTCGTTCACAGTAAGCGATGCATCATGCGGCTAGACCATCCAAACCTTAGCACCATGACTCATCGTTTGAGCTTGTGAGTGGCACCAAACCCTGGTATTATTGAAAGAAAATATTGTATAAGCACCCTCAAATTTCAAAATATATAAAAGGTCGGTTGAATTTTGATGCATATACTTGAATATTTTACTATCGGAGTATATTATGTTGTGGCGGCTGTTGTACATCATATATTTCTCTATCAAATACAATGCGATGTATTCCGCTTGCTATGTAAACTCGGTCCAATATTGTCAGTTCTTACATTTTCTATTCTCAATTCATTTCTGCAATTTCTTCAATATGGTACCTGAGCATCATTGCATAACGACTTAACTCATCATCATTACTGTCTCACCTAAACCACCATCAGAGAAGCCTCATCACTTGGTGGCAGTTGTAGTTTTCTCCTCAGTTTTCAATTCATCGTTGGAGATTATTTGTGAATTCTTTTTCTGTTTTGTTAAACTTCTCAGAGAAGATCTCATCATTGAAGTTTCTTTACCTTACCCACCGAAGAGCAGTTTCTTGACCGCATATCATAAATCTTAAGGCTATGCCGTGTCAGAAAGTGGGTCAAAGAATATTTCATCATTCCCCTTTGACTGCATCGGCTCCTGTCACCAAGAAAGCATCAGATTCTTGTTGCTTTCTTCCTGTTCCTTTTCTGTTCTCATTCAAATATTCCAGTTTCTTGTCTACATCAGATTCTACACTCAAGAAAGTGTTAATTTTTTACTTTCTTGATCTGTTTCCTTCATCTATAATTGGCCATGACATCTGATAATGAAAACACTCATCGAATGCTTCACTAACAAGGCCAAAATTCAGTGCCACACATCAAAATTCTCAAGATGATTTAATCAAGTCCCTCATAAACCCTCAAAGCCAGTTAGTCAACATTCAACTCAATAAAAGCAACGATCTACTTTGGAAATTTCATGTTGAAACTGCCATTAGAGGCTATGTGCTCGAAGACTACATCTACGGCACAACAACCATCCCTGAAAGATACACAATGGACAGTGAAGGAAAAATAATGAAAAATAAAGAATATGTATCATATTCAAGGCGAGACAGCCTGCTTTGTGCTTGGTTACCATCATCTATTCATGTTAATCTTCTACCGTAGTTAGTAGGCTGTAAAACTTCACAAGAGACTGACGCAAAATCAAAGAAAGGACAACTTGTCTATGAGAGAGTATCTCTCTAAAATGAAAACTTATTGTGACCTTCTTGAGGCTGCCTGTCACAAAATTTCAGACAATGAACAAATATTAAGCATCGCGAATGGGTTAGATGAGGAGTATGAGTCTTTCACTACAATTATTCTATCTAAAGAGACAACATCAACTTTACAATATGTTTATGCTACTCTATTTGCACATGAAGGAAGAATAGAACAAAGAAAACACCTAAATTCAGATATGTCAATCAATTTTGCCTCTCAGTCAAGAAGCAGAAATCAAGACAAAGGGAATTCAGATCAAAATAGAGGAAATTCAGATCAAAATTATCAAAGAGGGGGTCTAAATTCTAGAGGCAGAAGTAAAGGGGGCAGACTCAATAATAGCAACGGACTAAGATGTCAAATCTGTGAAAGATATGGCTATACTGCACCAGAATGCTATTTCAGACTTAATCTCAATTATACACCAAATAACCAAAGTGTCAACAACAATCAAATAGATTACTATCCTACTGCCAACCCTGAAAGTATGCAATCAGACTCAAAGAATACAGTAGAAAGTTTAAAGAACTCTCACCAGAACGATGTTGCCAAAACTGAAGACATTCTAGATGAAAGCTGGTATTGCCTGCATAAAAGTTAAAAGGCAACTCTATCTTAGTAATTTATTAAGAGTGCCTCATATCAAAAAGAATCTAATAAGTGTATCACAGTTTGCAAGTGATAACAGTGTTTATTTTGAATTTTATCCTAAATTTAGCTTAGTTCGAGATATACTAACTAAGGACATTCTTTTGCAGGGTGAAGCATATAAGGGGCTATATAAATTCAAACTTGTTGGTACAAAGAATTCTAAAATTAAGAGAAAAAGTTGTAATGATTTTGTGATTACTCAAAGAGAAAGTGGCAAGAGTATTTTTAATATATGGCATTGGAAATTAGGTCATCCTAATGCTAACATTGTAAGACAAATTTTAGTTAATAATAAAATTCCTTTAAGTTGTACCGATTTACCTTATGTGTGTACTTTTTGCCAAATGGGAAGAGTCACAAATTAGCTTTTCAAAACTCTCAAAGTAAATATAATAGAGCTTTAGAGATGATAGCTACTGACTTGTGGGGGCCAGCGCCCATCAGTTTAGATTATGGCTTTAAATATTATATATTCTTTGATGCTTACTCCAGATATACCTGGATTTATTTTCTTAAATCTAAACATGCAACACTGTTATACATTTCATTGCTCAAGCTGAAAGACAAATTAATCATTATGTTAAAAATACAAACTGTATGTTAAAAATACAAACTGATGGTGGAACAGAATTTAAACCACTTAACGATTATTTTAATAAGAAAGGCATAGTTCATAGAACCACATGTCCATATACTTCTGAGAAAAATGGCTTAGTTGAAAGGAAACATAGACATGTTATAGAAACTGGATTAATTTTACTTGCTCATGCATCTCTCATTGAATTTTGGCTAGATTCTTTTAGTACTGTTGTTTATCTAATAAACATACTGCAAACTAAAGTTCTTGCTAACGAAAGTCACTTTGAAAAATTATTTAACATAAAGCCTGATTATCATCATCTAATTTTTTTTTGGATGTTTATGCTTTCCTTGCCTAAGAGCTTATAATACACACAAGTTAGATTTTAGATCTTCTCCATGTACTTTTCTTAGCTATGCTTCAAATCAAAAAGGTTACAAGTGTCTAACTAGCAATGGAAAAATTATCATATCCAGACATGTGATGTTAAATGAACAAGTTTTTCCTTTTGCAAGCACAAGGGTAATAACATCTCAAAAGGTATATAATCCAAAATTTTCTATACCTGCTATACCCTTGCAACCATATGAACTTGTAGGAACTCAGGTTGAAAGGAACTCAGACGGAAGCTGTTCACAACACACTATGTCCAACTGCAAACCAGGTCATGGACAAACCAGCTTCACTTCTGAACATGAAGACAATCATCGGCAGGACATATGTCAAAAATTGGATGAAGCAATTTCATCCTGTTCTCAACAAAGAGTCACCGAAATAAATCCAAGTCAACGTGTACCTGCACAAACACAACATGTGAAGATCCACAAATCCGTACCCTCTGAATGCGATAACAAACCACACTGTCCGAACCAGAGTGCATCGATTGCAGATAATCATGAGAAAGAAAAGAGAAGGTGAGAAGAAAAAGAGAAGAAAGAAGAAGAGAAGAGAAGAAGAAGAAGAGAGAAGCAAAACCAAAACAACACAGAATCTCACATCGCAGCGTAAAATATATAATATAGATCAATAATCTTTACAAAGAGAAATTGTAATATAAATAATTCAATATCAGAGTACACAATAAATAATCATCAACTTGGACATTTATCATGACCTGTCCTCACAAATGCTGATAATCTACAACAACAATGCAAAGCTATGCAGCGGAATAATAAACAGATACGGGTATACGACATGAAGATCTCCAGCTCGCCCACTGAAGCTCCAAAAGCATCAAATCGGAACTTGTAAATATACTTGGTCTGACCAGAGCATTGAAAGGGAATAACTCCCGGATCAGTCTGGTAAACCAGCGTGAGAAAACACACTCAACTGAATTTATAATGTTATCAAAACTTTTCCTTTTATCAAAACAAAAGAGTGTCTCGTAAGACACATCCACACATAAACACGGACATGTTTTTACCTTACGGTAACCAAAACATCACATACCAAATCCGATTATATTATAATAGTGTCTATTATAAAAAAAGATCAAATAGCTGAAATTGTTACATTATTAAATTTCGGCAATACTAGGCTCTACAAAACAACATGGCAGGCATGTAGTAAATTTTGGACTCCATACAGATGACAAGGTAAAGGGACTACCTTCCCGATACAACACAGTACACCTCTAGAGGGATGCATCTAGGGTCCATATACTGAACTCCTAAACCAACACAAGACCGGACTACCCCTTCCTGGATAGTACCGAATATGTCATCACTCCGGTCGTTACCGACCTTTAATTCTTGGCAACGAGCATACATAACAATAATCAAATACACAATGTCATAACGTGTGAAGATATACCTAGAAGAGTGATGACATCCCCTAATTGGAGCGACCCACTTAGCCTTGCTGCTTCTATCCCTATTTTAGTCATTTATGGGGTAGTGAGGCCAAAGAGGTATCGATTACCTTTCACATATCACATTTCACAAATTACATCACTTGGAATGCCACATTTCCATTTCCGTTGACTACTAATTGCCTTCCATAAAAATACAACCCTTGAGCTCGTATGTCTCAAGGAGGGTGTTAAGCTAAAAGAAGTTGCCTTCTCTGCCACCACCAATGTATGATTGTAAAAACCAATGTACGTAATCTTAGAAATGCAATGTCAGACAAACGTCCATACAGGTTGTCCAGGAATAGGACAAACCGAAGGCAATTTCCTATGACATCCTGTCGGGAAATCCTTAAGATTAGTAGCGAATAGTCCTTGCATTGGATATTTCATAATGAAGAGACCACAACTACTATATGTATATTGGGATTTTAACCTCAAATGATCAACAAGCGGTCCTCCACTATGAAAATCATAAATATCAATATCATCGACCAACCTACATAATCGTCGCACAAATGTTGGTCCAAAGTGGTTTTCGGATAAACCGATCCCAGTCTCTTTGCACCAACAACGTAAAAGCGCTTCTCAACCTCACATAGAAACTAAGTCTCATAGACTTATCACATCTCCAAATTTCAACTTGCTATCCTTCGACCAAGAAGAAAGCTCGATAGATTGGAGTAATACTCCGCACTACATGAATCAACATCTTCAACACAAATAATAATCAATCCTACATAGAAGGCTATGTAATAACTATACGACTAAGTAGTTCCCACATCAAGTCGAGGAATTAAAATGGCCAAATTTGATATTCGATTATTTAACTATCAAAGAAACAAACAAATATCTAGCACCATAAGCAATCACTAGGCCCTTTTAATTAATCACTTTCCAAATATCCACTTTAATTTATCTTTAAAAAGATATATTCTCAAAACCATTTCAACTTCTATATTGAAAAACATTTCCATATACTTATTTAATAAAAAGTAAATTCATAAATCTCTTTTATTTTCACACTTAGAAAATTTCACATATACTTAAATCACGATTAAGTATATATTTTATTTTGTAAGGAAACATTCTCTTTAAACATACTTATTTGGGTCAAAATGAATGTTGCGTAAAACATCGTTACGACGATCCAAAATCACTAGTATAGCGATTCGGAAATTAGATAGATATATAAATCCCTTATACTATACAAAACATCTCCTTTCTAAAATCATTTACCATAACAACACTGTTAAAGTCCATACTTTCCTTACTTCTCGAAGATGTCTATTTCAACAATGGATGTTGAAATCTATGAATTCGATGCTCACACATTTTAAAACATCTTTAAACCATTTTCCTCCATTTAAAATATCACTTTCCAAAAGATTTATTTAACTTAAAAGGTTATTCACTATCCAAAATCATAAATATAATTCGTTTACCAAATTTAATACTTCTACACATTTATTAAAGGATAATTCACTGTCCAAAATCGTGAATATGAATCGTTTACCACATTCAATACTTCTTCACATTTATTAAAGGAAAATTCGCTGTCCAGAATCATGAATATAATTCATTTAATAAGCTTTCATATTTACTTATCAAATTATATTGATTTCACATTTATAAAACAATGTTTATAAATTCCATTTCTGTTTTATAAAAATTTAAGCTTATAAAACCCCTTTATTTACCAATTCTATATATATCTCATTTACATGCCAAAGTCCATTTATAAGTTAATTTACTTATAATTTTCTTATTTACAAAATCACTATTTTTATAACTTCATAAATTATAAATCTTATTCACTTATAACTTCATTTTAATACTTACAAAACTCCTTTATAATTTCTTTAATTTGATTTATAAAAATATCAATTTTATAAATCTATAAACCGTTTATAATAATTCAAAAATCTCAATTTAAACTATTTACAAAATAGTTAACTCCATATTGCAAAAACCACATTTCAATTATATTTCACAAAAATCATAATTTTTATAGCATAAAAGTTATAACATTTATTTATTTAAAATAAATCCATTCCTTTAAAAATTTAAAAATATATATAACATCTATTTTCACAATCACTTTAAAAATCCTTTTAAATTTAAATCATCACTTTAATGTTCTAAAATTATCAAAAATAGGCCCAATGTCGCAACAGCACTAAATACATCAATCACGGCATCCAAAACATCATATATCACATGATAACAACATATATATCAATATCCATAAATAAATCAACAGTGGTGAGTTGGATTCCTCCAACCTATCACCTACAATATATATATATATATATATTAGAATATGTGTACAATTTCCACTTCGAGGCAGACGCACGTACAAAATGTCATCCGCTTATACACGCGAATGTATAGGGTCTCATCTGCTCCAATTGGCAGGAATATATCCAAATATCAATCAATATAAAGATAATATATCATATATCATCCAAACAATCATCGAACATCATAAATACAATTTATTCTCACTTATATAAAAATATAAGCGAGACAGAACGAGTGGGTTGTACTCACTTTGGTTCCAATAGCAGTTGTAGTGTTTTAATCCGAATAAAATTAAACGAACGTTTAATTTTACCTAAAATTTACACTAGCTCCAATCAACTCCAAACCAGATTTAAAATGAAGTGCTCGTTAATATAGGCCCAGCGCAACTTGTTTCGTCAAAAATTGACCTCATTTGAATAAGTTATAACGTTTTAAAGATTATACGATTTTTACATATATTAAATTTGCAATTTTTATTTATTTTATTAACCTCCTTAAACTCGGCCGTTCGTTCCCTGAGATGCAAATTCGATCATGCGTTTCTTCTTTTCCCCCTCAGGCATTCACGCATGATTAAACCAATATACGTCGTTTGAGATTTGAACGTCGCACCTCCTGTTGACGGCCAGAGGTCGATCAACCTATGCTGCCATGTTTGCCTACCCACCCTCGACTTCCATTCCAAGTGCGGTCCCTTATGGTGCTGCCGTTCATCCCTAATCGACTATGAGATGCTGCACCTTTGAACGAAAATTTTCACCAATCCATAGCTCGAAATCCAATCTTGACTGTTGATCTAGAAGATCTCGTCGCCCTGTACAATATTGTAGTTGAAATTTTTTGATGAAAGTGGATGGATCGAGAGAAAAAGAGGGAAGAATGAGGAGGGTTTTCGGGCATTGAATCTGAAAGTGGAGTTAGGCCTTGCTCTTTAGGGTTTGTGAAAATGTGAAGAATTGAGGTCCTTTTATATAAAATTTCGCTTCATCCGAAAAAATTTCGAACTCCAAACGAAGCGTGCCGCCTGGCGTTTACAATGTTTTACCCATATTTCGAACACAAAGGAATATATATCGTAAGCCAATTTGATCATTTGAAAGATAGGTTTTCAAATCGACTTATTTAAATTTAAAATTCACTTAAACGAATTTCTATGCATTTTAGCTTGCCACGACTAAACCGTAAATCCGATTGACACGAAATTTGAAATATTATAATAATAAAACATTACAGATCCAATGAAACCAGTTTCATCAAAATCCAAGACTATTTCAAAAATGACTATTTTTACACGTTAATTAAATATTAAAATATGCAATTTCTGTAAGTTAACTTTTAATTCAATCTTAAAAGTTCTCTAACATCATTCTAATTCAAATAGATATTAATACAACTTTATAAATCATTTTTATTCATATTAAATTCAAATCTCAATTATTTACACAATTTAAATATTTAACAGTTTAATTATCCAAATAAATCACTATATTCAAAATATAATTCATTCAACTTATAAAATTTACTTTTGAATATTTAAATCAATTAAATACCTGAATTTCAATGGACTGAAACTTTAGTTCATTACATTCTTCCCCCTTAAACGAATTTCGTCCCTAAAATTACGACGTAAGAAAAGATGCTACAACTCCATTAGCTTTTAAAACAATTCATTTAAACTAGATTACCAAAATCATTTAAACCCTATAACCTTTACAAAATCCATTCGTTAAAGTTGTTATAAAAACTTTTCTAAGTTTTCAAATCCATTCATAGTTATCCTTTTCAAAATCAACTGATATCATTTCAAATTATAACTCAAAATCAAATTTTAGTTATCAAAAAGTTTTTCAAATTTTCCAAAAATTTTCTAACGCCTTAGGTTTTCAGAAAAATTTGCCATAGCCTCTTTTGCACGGTTCGATCCGAAAAAAATCAATATATATATATACATACATACATACATACATACATATATATATATATAATATTACAAATATGCATCTCATCTTCGAGGATGAGGCATGCTGGAGGAAAAAAGTGTAAAAGTACGATATGTAATACGAGATATGTACCTTATATATTATTAGCGAGAATATATGGAGCAAAAGTGAGCTCCATATGCGAAGCAACGCCACCCGCACCTACTAAACACTCAACAAACCATAAGAACATGTATATAGCATATAATATCAACATACAACATATATTAATACAACAACTATATATGCCAATATAGCAAATGCAACAAAAAACCAACAAATGAAACCATCCAACAACTAACATCCAACTAACAACCATCAACAAATTTACAACCAAATTGATTCATGAACAAATCAATATACATTTTATACACCATTTCTAATGTTTATTATCAATCCACAACTTAAGTTTATTATCAGTTTTATCCAACAACATTACAACTCATATTCCATTCATTTATATACTTAAGTTGAATTCCATTTACTAACTCAAGTTCATATTCATTTCGATTTCTCTACTTAATTCATTTGATTCATTTTGAGTATCAAATTCAACTTTATTCAACATCACTTATGTTAAATTCCTTTTCAAGGATCATTTTTTTAACATGCTTATTCAATCAGGTAGAAATTTGTTTTACTTGCTATCTCTCAAATTATAAGTTATACAACTTATTCACTTATGATTTCATGATTATTTACTTATATTGTCCTCCATTTACCACTTATAATTTCAATTGATAGTTATGCATTCACTTTACTATCTTAAGTGTATATTTACTTTTATTTGATTCATTTTAAATATTTATCTAATTCATTTCAAACTCAACTCAATTTTATTTAACTTCTTTTAGTTAAACTTCAATTCATATAATTCATTTTATCGACTCAATATATTTAATTTCACTTAATTTAAAATTTTAATTCCATATCTCAAATTGAATTTTCTTATTTATACTAATTCCAATTATAAGTTTAAAACGTATTTCATTTATATTTATCAATTTCAAACTTGGATTTTAAATTCAAATTTATTTATAACAATAAAACTTCAATTTTCAATTTATTAATGGTAGCAAATCAATCACATAGAAACTCGAAATTGATACTGATGATGCTGCAGTCATCACTCTTATTATTTTCCAGCAATAGTAGTGAATTTAGTGCTCCGAATTCTTTCTTTTAAATTCTCTTATTTATAAATCAAATATATATTTATACTTATATAATTTTGCAATTATTTCACTTCACTTATATAAGTTCATTTCAATTTGTTTATGTTGTTTAGATTCATAATAATAACAACATTTATTATTTAAACACAACAAATAACAAATGATAATAATCAACTATTACCATTCATTAAAATCAATTAACTTATATATTATTATATAAAATATAATCAAGGTAAAATAATTTCATTTACCGAATTTCGAAAACAATATTGTATCCAATATCCTGGTTCAAATGTTTAGAGATCTCTATCGATAACGGTTGGCCAGACGCAACGATCAGAATTAATAAGCCACCCAACAGTTCAATCAACCTAATATAAAACATTTTTACATTCACTAACAAATACGCGCGCATATATATAATACACTCAAACTCAATCTAGGGTGCGACTGACCTATTTATACTAAGTACACATCAAACCCTAGGGATATACAAAATTTATGCTCCGATACCAGCTGTGAAGATCCACAAATACGTACCCTCTGAATCCAACAATAAACTGCACATGTCCGAAGAAGACTGCATCGATTGCAGATAATCATGAAAGAGAAAAGAGAGGGTGAGAAGGAAGAAGAAGAGAAGAGAAGAAGAAGAGAGAAGAAAAACCAAAACAATACAGAATCTCACATCGCAGCGGAAAATGTATAACATAGATCAATAATCTTTACAAAGAGAACTTATAATATACATAAGTCAATATCAGAGTACATAATAAATAATCATCAGCTAGGATAGTAATCACGACCTGTCCTCACAAATGCTGATAATCTACAACAACTACAATAAAAAGCTATGCAGCGGAATAATAAACAGATACAGGTATACGACATGAAGATCTCAAGCTCGCCTGTTAAAGCTCCAAAAGCACCAAATCTGAACCTGTAAATATACTCAGTCTAAGCCGAAGATTGAAAGGGAAGAACGTTTGGATCAGTCTGGTAAACCAACGTGAGAAAACACACTCAACTAAATTTATAAAGTTATCAAAATTTTCCTTTTATCAAAACAAAAGAGTATCTCGTAAGACACATCCACACGTAGACATGGACATGTTTTTACCTTACGGTAACCAAAACATCTCATACCAAATCCAATTGCATTATAAAAGTTTCTATTATACAAAAAAATAGCTGAAATTGTTACATTATTAAATTCCAGCAATACTAGGCTCTACAAAACAACATGGCAGGCGCATAGTGAATTTTGGATTCCATACAAATGACTAGGTAAAGGGACTACCTTCCCGATCCAACACAATACACCTCTAGAGGGATGCATCTAGGGTCTAGTTACTAAACTCCTAAACCAACACATGACCGACCTACTCTTTCCTTGATAGTATCGAATATGTCATCACTCTGGTCGTTACCTACCTTTAATTCGTGGCCATGAACATACACAGCACTACTAGAAAAACAGTATATTCCAACGCCCCTGTTCCAACAGCCGCCAACGACTATTCCAACGGCTTCTAACGTCCCGTTAATTTTTTACATAGCCATTGGAAGCCGTTTGAATCCATTGGAAATAAGCCGTTTGCGGCCGTTGGAAACCGTCGGAAATTTTCCTGAGATATCAGCCCGCGAGCCATCTTCTCCCTCATTCTCATCTTCCCCAAATCAAATCCCCAAATCCCCCATCTCCTACCAAACTGCCGCCGCCCCAAAAACCATCCAAATCACCTCCTACGCCATCTACAAGGCACTCCGGTCCATCTCCATCCTTCTACATCTCCAAATCAGGTATTTTTTCTATACCTAAATTTTTGGTTTTTTTGATTTAGGGTTTAATTTGACTTGTGTTTGTTTCCTACTTGTTATTGTAAGCATATTACATCATGCTATCCCCTAATTTTAGTTATTATCCCATAACAAACCAGTTATTATCGACTGAAAATTTTGTAACTTAGGATATTTTAATAGTTTATATATGTTGATTTGGTTAGTATTGAACGTATAGAGTTTATTGCATTTGGAATCCGTTAGAACGGATATTGGATTTGTGCGAATACGATTTTTGTATTTGTAGGAACACGTGAATTTGTAAAAAATGAATTTTGTGTACAAATTTAGTGTATAAAATGAATTTAGTACTTATGTAATAAAACGGTAAAATATAAACCAATATTAATTAAATGAATTATATATTCAAATTTAATATAAACAAATATTTAAATCCTTAGATATTATTCGGCCCCGTCTGACAAGTGTTGTATACGATCGTTTTAGGGATATTCGTTTTTTCCACAAAACGGACAACTCTATTCATCTGATACATCATTTGTCGGATTTGTCCCAGTATTGGACAAGTTACAAACACTATAAAGTAATTATATTCCGTCAATCATATCACTTTAAACAGTTCACAAAATTTCGACGGCATTTCCTTTACGTTCCTTGTGTACACGCATTTGTGTACGATACAAGGAACACGGGGGAAATGCTGCCGAAATTTTGTGAATCGTTTGAAATGATATGATTTACGGAATATAATTACTATTGTGTTTGTAATGGGAAGTAGGATGACCGACCATCAAAAAAAGACACATAAGTGGCAATGAAACGATAGTTGCTTATTTAAAATAAAGTTTGTGAAATTAGCAGTTTGCGGCCGTTGGAAAATTTCCTGCAAAATATAAAATGAATGATTTATAACATTTTTACTCTATCATAGGTTTTCTAGTAGGGAAACATGGTCAATTACTTTAATGATCGGAGCTGGATATATCAAAGAAGGGAAATTAGTGGCGCAATAAGCGAACATTTTCTAAAAGGGGTACAAGTGTTCATCGAATTTGCTATAAGTAATATTGCAAACGATGAAGAAATTCGTTGTCCGTGTAGTAGATGCAAATTGTTGAACTATTTAGAACTGAATATGTCTAAGGTTCATTTGCGCCAATTCGGTTTCGTACCCAATTATTTGCTGTGTGATCGTCATGGAGAAATTGTAGCCCCTAATAATCAAGAACAGTCGGTGGAGGTCATCAGTGAAGAAGGTAGTACGAATCTCATAGAACATATGGTCGAAGATGCAGCACGATCAATGTTCCCTACCGTTGTAATTGATAACGACGATGTTAACATCGAAGAGGAACCAAATGTTGGAGCTAAAAAAATATATGATTTATTGGATCATGCTAAAAAACCCCTTTGGAATGGATGTTTAAGCGGCTCTCAATTATCGGTAACTGCAGAATGTATTGCAATGAAATCAAAATACAACCTTACAGAAGCTGGATTTACGGCTGTTGTGCAAGCTGCTAAACGTCATATGCCATCCGATAATTTAATGTGCGAAAATTATTATGAAGTGAAAAAACTTATGTCATCTTTCGGTTTGCCATATCAAAAAATAGATACATGTTTAAAGGGTTGGATGTTGTATTGGAAAGAAGACATCAATCTTAGAAATTGTAAAATATGTAATCAGGAAAGATACAAATCGAGGAAAAAGAAGGGAAAAGAAGTTCCGTACAAGCGTATGCATTATTTGCCCCTCACCCCTAGACTTTAACGATTATATGCATCATCTGTAACAGCGCATCATATGAGATGGCACAGCGGAGAGCCGAAATGTTAGACTAGGTTTATGTACAGACGGCTTCTCACCGTTTTCTCAGTTTGGTTCTAAATATTCATCTTGGCCTATAATAATCACACCTTACAATCTACCTCCGTGGATGTGTATGAAAACTCCATATATGTTTCTCACGATTGTCGTCCTTGGTCCTGATGATCCGACACAGGGCATTGATGTTTACTTACAACCGTTAATCGAAGAGTTGAAAATATTATGGTATGAAGGAGTTGAAACATACGACATATCAAAAAAAGAAAAATTTTCGGATGTTCGCTTCTTTGTTATGGACTATTAGCGATTTTCCTGCATATGCAATGCTTTCAGGTTGGAGTACGGCCGGTCGTTTTGCTTGTCCTTATTGCATGGAAGAAACACGAGCATTTTCTTTGCCAAATGGAAAGAAAATTTCATGGTTTTATTGTCATCAATGTTTTCTTCATATTAATCACCCTTTTAGAAGAGACAAAAAAAACTTCATAGCTAATAGACATGAGACTCTACGACCACCAGCGGTTTGGTCAAGCGAGGATATATATGAACTTGTAAAAGATTATCCAAAGATACACGAGACAGGACAACAAGAAGAAATTCAAGGTAAATCGACGTTTCATAGTTGGTGCAAACAAAGTATATTCTGGGAATTGACTTATTGGAAAAATCTATTAATCCGTCATAACATTGACGTGATGCATAACGAAAAAACGTATTTGATAATGTGTTTCATACTGTTTTGAATGTGAAGGGCAAGACTAAGGAGATTTGAAATCTAGACGCGATATAAAGAAAATATGCAATCGTCCTGAGCTTCATATGACTCCCGACAACAAAATACCCAAAGCATGCTATGAACTAGACAACAACCAAGTTAAATTACTGTTACAATGGGTGGAAGGATTACAATTTCCCGATGGAATTTCCTCTAATCTTCGTAGATGTGTCGACTATAAAAATGGGAGACTGAGTGGAATGAAAAGCCATGATTGTCATGTAATGATGGAAAATTTGTTACCCATCGCTTTCAAAGAATTATTACCGGTAAAAGTTTGGACGGTAATAACAGAACTTAGTTTATTTTACAAGGAGCTTTGTTCAACTACGTTAAAAGTTGACCATCTACTTAAACTTGAAGAAGAAATTCCTATACTGCTATGCAAACTGGAGAAAATATTTCCTCCGGGTTTCTTTAATGTAATGGAGCATTTACCTGTTCATCTTCCATATGAAACACGTCTTCGAGGTCCTGTGCAATATGGATGGATGTATCCATTCGAAAGGTATGTTACTATATTGAGTATGTAAATGTTGATTTAAGTATAAATATAGTAGTTAATACTTAACCCAAATAATTTTTATTAGGTACTTAAATCATTTAAAGAAAAAAGTGAGAAAAAAGCTCGAGTTGAAGGTTTTATTTGCAAATCATAGATCGAAGAAGAAGCTTCTTTCTTTTTCTCTCATTATTTTAAAGACCATGTGAACTTATCATTTGTAAGTGTTCCGCGTAATGACGATCAGGCCGTTGAACAAGATTCTTCTTCTGAATCAGTATTATCTATTTTTAAACAACATGGCCGACATGCTGGAAAATGTGAGGAAGTATGGCTAGATGATAAAGAATACCATGTAGCACACACATATATTCTTCTTAATTGTCCTGAAGTTGCACCATTTGTTAGGTAATTAGCACATTCCAAGTTTTGTTAAATTTAATACTACACGTGTGAATAAATAATAACGTAATATATCATGTTTGTGTTTGCAGTATTTATGAATCACAAAATCCAGGTGGTGATTTAAGAAAAGATTTCAGTACTTGGTTTTCGAAATACGTTTCTGATCCCACAAATAATGTGCTCGATAAAGGACTGAAACATTTGGCGTTTGGACCGAAAAGAAAAGTTAATACGTATCCAATATTTTTTGTTAATGGATATAAATTCAACACCAAAGAACACGGTGCTGAAAAATTAACAAACAATACTGGTGTATTTTTTAAAGGCAGTGATGACCCTAATAATCATATAAATGATTTTTATGGCGTGTTAACTCAGATATTGCAGTTGACATATTTTACAAGACCCGTGGAGGATGTTTATTTGTTTAGATGCAACTGGTTCAGCAATGTTTCACGTTCTGGTATTAACGTGCATCCAAAATATAATCTTATAGAAATTAAACATACCTCGCGTTATCAAAAGTACGACCCATTTATACTAGCCAAACAATCCCTACAAGCTTATTATGCCCCTTATCCATCTCTAAAAAGGAATAAAGCAGATTGGTCTGCGGTTTTTAAAACCAAAGCAAGATTTACGTTTGATGGACAAAATATTCCTGACGAACAAGCCTATCAAGCAGATCTGGAGGAAAATGCTGAAATAGCAATTACAGACGATCAAACTGAGTTTGGACCTTTAAATGATGAGACAAATGTATTATTCGAAGCATTTGAGAGTGTAGAGGAAAACGACATAGAGCACGAAACCGAGTCTGAATCAGAAAACGATGAGGACGACTGAGTAATATCCAGTAATTTTTAAAAGTATTCACATTACATTGATCTCTGATTAATAATGCATTTATCCAATTTATACAATTTTAATGACAATAAGTGTATACTCACACACTCAACACATACACAACATGACACATTTGTAGCATATTGTATTACATTTTTTAATGGTTCATCATATCATGATTATTATGAATTGTATATGTATGTATATATGGCAGGTGTATATATATTATGTCCGGTTCCGGTTCTGGTTCTGGTTCTGGGTCTCGGCGACGTGGCTCTTCACGTCATATTGGAGAGAGTAGTGGTGAGCCACCAGCTCGGCCACTTGTTTACTTGCAGCCTAAGGCTGATGAGACGTAAGTATCATAATTAGAAAGCATAACATTTTAATTTTTTAATTGTACATGATATATCTACAATTGTCTAAAGTTCAATTTTATATTTAACGCAGTGGATTTGAGTTGGAGCCATCCAAAGTGGTTCTGAACATTTCGAAGCAGGCGTACATGGCTAGGATGACCGATTGCTGGCCCAAGTGGGGCAAGATCCCCGACGACGTGAGAGGGACGATTTGGCAAGATTTTCTAGTAAGTTTATACCGCTTTACAAGATGATTAACTAAATATAAATAAATAATTAGTAATATTTTCTCATTGTACAGGGCACCATAGATTTGCAAGAGCCTGACGTCAATTTAGTTTAGCGACACTGGAACTCCAGGATCGCGAAGAACCATAGGGAGACTATGTCGGAGACTAAAAAAGTAGGAAAGAAGCCCAAGTGGATGAGCACGACCGTATGGGAGAAGTGGGTTGAGTGGTGGAACTCTGAGGAGTTCAAGGTAAATCTACAATAAATCTCAGCAATTTTTTACCGTTTAATAAATAATTAATCATTGTAAATTTGCAGGAGGAGTCAGCTAGGAACTCGGCAAACAGGAGCAGAAATCCTGTATCACACCGTGGAGGCTCCAAATCTTTCCAGCATCACCGCGAAGATTTGGTAAATTTATATATTATCACATTTGTATGTTGATCAGTTCAGTAAGTAGTTATGTACAGTTAAATTATCCAAATTATCAATTGCAAGAACGAGCTCGTGGAGGCTCTGTTGGCTTAGTGGACGTGTTTGCTCACACCCACGCGTCTAGGCAAGTAGATGCGGCTAGCAATATCATATATCAGTGGGGTGATCAAGATAGGGCGACCGAGGCATATGTATGCATTTTTTAAATTCTAATACTTACACCGATAATTTTATTAATTTCTAGCTATGCAAAATAATTACATGCTACTATTTTTCAACTAAAATTGTTTTTTTTCATTATAGTCGAGGTTGCAGGAGGCAGGCTTATGCGCTTCAGCAGTCTGGTCGTGACGCGCTGACACAGGAGGAGCAGGATAACATTTTTACCGCTATTATGGATCCGGCGCAATGGAGTATACGTTTTGGCTTCGGGAACCTAACGGTAATTAATCCTTTTACATATGTACAAAAAATCAGCGTTAGATATATAATGTTATAATATTTTATACGCTGAGACAACCCTTTTGCTATTATTTCTATTTGCAGGCTCGACAGGCTCGACAAGCTCAAAAAGACCAAGACAAAGAACAAATCAAGGAGCTTAGAGCTATGGTTGAGCAGCTACGGGAGGAGAATCATCTACGAGCCATCCAGGTGGAGCAGCTGGATCAAAAGCTTGCGCAGTATTTGCAGAATCATGGTACCCTTCCTTCGTCGTCTGGTGCTTCTGGAGGCGACGAGGATCCTTGAGGAGGTATGTTTTTGAGTATTTGTGTTTGAAAAAGACTTGGAGATGTTTTGAAGTTGATGGTGATGTTGTATATATTGGTACGGAGTGGGTGAGAAATATTTTGATGGTATGTACATGGTTTATTGACATTTGTTGATGGTATGTACGTTGATGGTATATTTTGTGATGTTTGATTGGTTTGATTTGTTTATATTGGTGTTTTATTGATTTATGTATGTTTTTTGTATTGATATTGATATATATATGTGTGGAATTGATTGGAAATGGAATGGAAATTGAATGGATTGGAAATGGTGTGGGTGGAAGGTAAATAGGCTTGCTGTTCTACAGCAAAATAAACCAAGTATTTCCAACGGCTTATTGATTCTGAACAGGGAATTGGTTCTGAACATTTCGAAGCAGACGTACATGGCTAGGATGACCGATTGCTGGCCCAAGGAGGGCAAGATCCCCGACGACGTGAGAGAGACGATTTGGCAAGATTTTCTGGTAAGTTTACACCGCTTTACAAGATGATTAATTAAATACAAATAAATAATTAGTAATATTTTCTCGTTATACAGGGCGCCATAGATTTGCAAGAGCCTGACGTCAATTTAGTTCAGCCACACTGGAACTCCAGGATCGCGAAGAACTATAGGGTGACTATGTCGGAGACTAAAAAAGTAGGAAAGAAGCCCAAGTGGATGAGCGCGACTGTATGGGAGAAGTGGGTTGAGTGGTGGAACTCTGAGGAGTTCAAGGTAAATCTACAATAAATCTCAGCAATTTTTTACCTTTTAATAAATAATTAATCATTGTAAATTTGCAGGAGGAGTCAGCTAGGAACTCGGCAAACAGGAGCAGGAATCCTGTATCACACCGTGGAGGCTCCAAATCTTTCCAGCATCACCGCGAAGATTTAGTAAATTTGTCTATTATCACATTTGTATATTGATCAGTTCAGTAATTAGTTATGTACAGTTAAATTATCCAAATTATCAATTGCAGGAACGAGCTCGTGGAGGCTCTGTTGGCTTAGTGGACGTGTTTGCTCACACCCACGCGTCTAGGCAAGTAGATGAGGCTGGTAATATCATATATCAGTGGGGTGATCAAGATAGGGCGACCGAGGCATATGTATGCATTTTTTAATTTCTAATACTTACACCGATAAGTTTATTAATTTATAGCTATGCAAAATAATTACATGCTACTATTTTTCGACTGAAATTGTTTTTTTTCATTATAGTCGAGGTTGCAGAAGGCACAGGCTTATGCGCTTCAGCGGTCTGGTCGTGATGCGCTGACACAGGAGGAGCAGGATAACATTTTTACCGCTGTTATGGATCCGGCGCAACGGAGTAGACGTTTTGGCTTCGGGAACCTAACGGTAATTAATCCTTTTACATATGTACAAAAAATTAGTGTTTAGATATATAATGTTATAATATTTTATATGCTGAGTCAACCCTTTTGCTATTATTTCTATTTGCAGGCTCGACAGGCTCGATAAGCTCAAAAAGACCAAGACAAAGAAGAAATCAAGGAGCTTAGAGCTATGGTTGAGCAGCTACGGGAGGAGAATCGTCTACGATCCATCCAGGTGGAGCAGCTAGATCAAAAGCTTGCGCAGTATTTGCAGAATCATGGTACCCTTCCTTCGTCGTCTGGTGCTTCTGGAGGCGACGAGGATCCTTGAGGAGGTATGTTTTTGAGTATTTGTGTTTGAACAAGACTTGGAGATGTTTTGATGTTGATGGTGATGTATATATTCGTACGGAGTAGGTGAGAAATATTTTGATGGTATGTACATGGTTTATTGACATTTGTTGATGGTATGTACGTTGATGGTATATTTTGTGATGTTTGATCGGTTTGGTTTGTTTATATTGGTGTTTTATTGATTTATGTGTGTTGTTTGTATTGATATTGATATATATGTGTGGAATTGATTGGAAATTGAATGGAAATTGAATGGATTGGAAATGGTGTGGGTGGAAGGTAAATAGGCTTGCTGTTCTACAGCAAAATAAACCCAGTATTTCCAACGGCTTCCAACGGCTTATTGGCCATTTTATTGTAACGGTTTCTAACGGATTCCAACAGCTCCAAGCCGTTAGCGGCCATTGGAAATTTCGTTGGAAATGGTCCGTTGGATCCGTTGGAAAGCATTGGAAGGCATGGGATTTATTCCAACGGCTCGATAAAGGCTTCCAATGGCCGCCAACGGCTAGGAGCCGTTGGAATAGCCATATTATCTTGTAGTGCAACAATAATCAGACACACGACATCATAGCGTGTAAAGATATATCTAAAAGAGTGACGACACCTCCTAATAGGAGCGACCCACTTAGCCTTGATGCTTATATCCCTACTTTAGTCATTTACCGGGGAGGTAGGCAAAAGAGGCATTGATTACCTTTCACATATCACAAATCACATCACTTGGAATGCCACATTGCCATTTCCATTTACTACCAATTACCTTCCACAAAAATACAACTCTTGAGCTCGTATGTCTCAAGGAGGGTGTTAAGCTAAAAGCAGTTGCCTTCTCTGCCGCCACTGATGTACGATTGTAAAAAACCAATGTATGTAATCTTAGAAATTCAATGTCAGACAAACTTCCACACAAGTTTTTCAGGAATTGGACAAACCGAAGGCACTTTCCTACTACATCCTGTCGGGACATCCCTAGGATTAGTAACAAATAGTCATTGCATTGGATATTTCATGATGAAGAGACCACTGCTACTATATGTATATTGGGAATTTAACCCCAAACAATCAACAAGCAGTCCTCCACTATAAAAATCCTGAAATATCATCGACCAACCTGCGCAATCGTTGTATAAATGTTGGTCCGAAGTGGTTTTCGGATAAACCAATCCCGATCTCTTCGCACCAACAATGCAAAAGCGCTTCTCAACCTCACATAGAAACATAATCTCATAGACTTATCACGTCTCCAACTTTCAACTTACTATCCTTCGGCCAGGAAGGAAGTTTCATAGATTGGAGTAATACTCCGCATTACACGAATCAACATCCTCAACACAAAAGATAATAAAGCCTACACAGAAGGCTATGTACTAAGTGTACGACTAAATAGTTCTCACATCAAGTCGAGGAACTAAAATGGCCAAATTTGATAGTTAGTTATTTAACTATCAAAGCAACAAATATCTATCACCATAAGCAATCACTAAGCACTTTTAATTAATTAATCACTTTCCAAATATCCACCTCAATTTATCTTTAAAAATATATATTCTCAAAAACATTTCAACTTCTATATTGGAAAACATTTCCATAAACCTATTTAACAATAAGTAAATTCAAAAGTCTCTTTTATTTTCAACACTTAGAAAACATCACATATACTTAAATCATGATTAAGTATATATTTTATTCTATAAGGAAAACATTCTCTTTAAACATACTTATTTGGGTCAAAACGAATGTTGTGTAAAACATCGTTACACCAACCGCAAATTACTAGTATAGTGATTCGAAAATTAGAAAGATATATAAATCTCATATACTATACAAAACATCTCCTTTCGAGAATCATTTACCATAACAACAGTGTTACAGTCCGTACTTTCCTTACTTCTCGAAGTCGTCTATTTGAAATCTATGAATTCGATGCCCATACATTTTAAAACATCTTTAACCATTTTACTCCATCTAGAATATCACTTTCCAAAAAAATTTATTTAGTTTAAAAGACTATTCACTGTCCAAAATCTTGAATATAATTCATTTACCAAATTCAATACTTCTACACACTTATCAAAGGATAATTCACTATCCAAAATCGTCAACATAAATCATTTACCAAATTCAATACTTCTACACATTTATTAAAAGAAAATTCACTGTCCATAATTTCTTTAACAAGCTTTCATATTTACTTATCAAATTCAATTGATTTTACATTTATAAAACAATGTTTATAAGTTCCATTTCTATTTTATAAAAATTTCAACTTACAAAACCCCTTTATTTACCAATTCTATATATATCTCATTTACATGCCAAAGTCTATTTATAAATTAATTTACTTATAACTCTCTTAATTACAAAATCATTCTTTTTATAACTTCATAAATTATAAATCTTATTCACTTATAAGATTCAGTTATAACTTCATTTTAATACTTACAAAACTCCTTTATAATTTCATTACATTGATTTATAAAAATATCAATTTTATAAATCTATAAACCGTTTATAATAATTCAAAAATCTCAATTTAAACTATTTATAAAATAGTTAACTCTATGTTTCAAAAATCACATTTCAATTATATTTCATAAAAATCATAATTTTTATAATATAAAAATTATAATTTTTATAACATAAAAATTATAACATTTATTTATTTAAAATAAATCCATTCCTTAAACAATTTAAAATATATATATATATATATATATATATATATATATATATATATATATATATATATATGGCATCTATTTTCACAATCACTTTAAAAATCCTTTTAAATTCGAAATCATCACTTTAATATTTTAAAATTACCAAAATAGGCCCAATGCTGCAACAGCGCTAAATACATCAATCACGACATCCAAAACATCATATATCACATGATAACAACACACACACACACACACATATCAATATCCGTAAATAAATCAATAGTGGTGCGGAATCCAGTTGGATTCCTCCAATCTATCATCTGTAACAAATATAAATATTAGAATATGTGTACAATGTCCGCTTCGAGACAGACGTGCGTGCAAATGGTTATCCGCTTATACATGAGAAAGTATAGGGTCTCATTTGCTCCAATAGGCTGGAATATATCCAAATACCAATCAATATAAAGATAATATATCATATATCATCCAAACAATCATCAATCATCATAAATAAAATTTATTCTTGCTTATATTGAAATATCAGGGAGACAAAAAAGAGTGAGTTGTACTCACTTTGGTTCTAATAGCAGTTGAAGTGTTTTATTCCGAATAAAATTAAACAAGCGTTTAATTTTACCCAAAATTTACACTATATCCAATCAACTCCATTTGAAGTGTTTAACCCCTATTCTGAACACAATGGAATATACATCGAGAGCCAATTCGATCATATTTGGAAAGCTAGTTTTCGAATTGACTTGTTTAAATTTAAAATTCTTTTAAACGAATTTCTATGCATTTTAGCTTGTCAGGACTAAACTATAAATCCGATTGACACAAAATTTGAAATCCTATAATAATATAATATTACGGATCTAATGAAACTAGTTTCGTCGAAATTCAAGACTGTTTAAAAAATGACTACTTTTACACGTTAATTAAATACTAAAATATTCAATTTCTATAAATTAACATTTAATTCAATTTTAAAAGTTCTCTGACATAATTCTAATTCAAATAGATTTTAATACAACTTTATAAATTATTTTTATTCATATTAAATTCAAATTTCAATTATTTACACAATTCAAATATTAAATTAACAATTTAATTATCCAAATAAATCACTATATTCAAAATATAATTCATTAAACTTGTAAAATTTACATTTAAATATTTAAAATCAATTAAATATTTGAATTTCAAATGATTGAAACTCTGGGTCGTTACATTCTTTCCCCTTAAAAGAATTTCTTCCCTGAAATTACTATGTAAGAAAAGATGCTACAACTCTTTTAAAACAATTCGTTCAACTAGAATACCAAAATCATTTAAACCGTTTAACTTTTCCAAAATCCATTCGTTAAACTTCTTATGAAAAAATTTCTACGTTTTCAAATCCATTCATAGTTATCCTTTTCAAAACCAACTGATATCTTTTCAAATTATAACTCAAAATTAAAATTTTAGTTACCAAAGTATTTTCCGAAATTTCTAAAAAAATTCTAACGCCTTAAATTTTCAGAAATTTTTTCCATAGCCTCCTTTGCATGGTTCGATCCGGAAAAATCACAATATATATATAATCACAAATATACATCTCATCTTTGAGGATGAGGCATCCTGTAGGGAAAAAGTGTAAAAGTACGATATGTAATCCGAGATATGTACCTTATATATTATTAACGAGCATATACAGCCAATATAGCGCGAAAGCGAGCTCCAAATGCGAAGCAATGCCATTCGCACCTTCTAAACACTCAGCAAACCATAAGAACATGTATATAGCATATAATATCAACATATAACATATACTAATACAACAACTATATATGCTAATATTGCAAATGCAACAAAAATCAACAAATGAAACCATCCAACGACTAACATCCAACTAACAAACATAAAAAATATTACAACCAAATTTATTCATAAAAAAATCAATATACATTTTTATACAACATTTCTAATGTTTATTATCAATCCACAACTTAAGTTTATTACCAGTTTTATCTAACAACATTTCAACTTATATTCAATTCATTTATATACTTAAGTTGAATTCCATTTACTAACTCAAGTTCATGTTCATTTCGATTTCTCCACTTAACTCATTTGATTCATTTTGAGTATCAAATTATCAAATTCAACTTCATTCAACATCACTTAAGTTAAATTCCTTTTCAAGGTTCATTTCTCAACACCCTAATTCAATCAAGTAGAAATTTCTTTTACTTACTGTCTCCTAAATTATAAGTTATAAAACTTATTCACTTATGATTTCATGAATATTTACTTATATTGTCTTCCATTTACCACTTATAATTTCAATTGATAGCTATACAATCACTTTACAATCTTAAGTGTATAGTCACTTTTATTTGATTCATTTAAATATTTATCTAACTCATTTCAAATTCAGCTCAATTTTATTTAACTTTCTTTTAGTTAAACTTCAATTCATATAATTCATTTTACCGATCAATATATTTAACTTCACTTAAGTTAAAATTTTAAATCATATCTCAAATTGAATTTTCTTATTTATACTAATTCCAATTATAAGTTCAAAATTCATTTCATTTATATCTATCAATTTCGAACATGGATTTTATTCAAATTTATTTCTCACACCAAAACTTCAATTTTCAATTTATTAATGGTAGCAAATCAATCATATAGAAACTCGAAAATGATACTAATGATGCTGTAGTCATCACCCTTATTATTTTCCAACAACAATAGTGAATTCAGTGCTTTGAATTCTTTCCTTTAAATTCTCGTACTTATAATTCACATATATAACATATATTTATACTTATATAATTTCACTATTATTTCACTTCACTTATATAAGTTCATTTCAATTTGTTTACCTTGTTTAGATTCATAATAACAACAACATTTATTATTTAAACACAACAAATAACAAATGATAATAATCAACTATTACCATTCATTAACCATCAATTAACTTATATACTATTATATAAAATATAATCAAGGTAAAATTATTTCATTTACCCAATTTTGAAAACAATATTATGTCCAATCTCAATTTCTAATGTTTAGAGATTCATATTGATAACGTTGGCCAGACGCAAAGATTAGGACCCATAAGCCACTCAATAGTTAATCAACACAATATAATTTTTTTTATATTCACTAAAAAATATGCGCTCATATATATAATACACTCAAACTCAACCTAGGGTGCTGTTGACCCTATCTATACTAAGTACACATCAAATCCTGGGAATATACAAAATCTAAGCTCTGATACTAGCTACGAAGACACACAAATCCGTACCCGCTGAATCCGACAATAAACCACACATATTCGAATTAGAGTGCACCTATTGCAGATAATCATCCGAAAGAAAAGAGAGGCTGAGAAGAAAGAGAGAAGAAAGAGAGAATAAAGAGAGAAGAAAGAAGAAGAAGAGAGAAGCAAAACCAAAAAAATACAGAATCTCACATCGCAGCGGAAAACATATAATATAGATCAATAATCTTTACAAAGAGAAACTGTAATATAAATAAGTCAATATCAGAGTACACAATAAATAATGAACGGCTTGGACAGTTATCACGACATGTCCTCACAAATTCTCATAATCTACAACAACAATAATGCAAAGCTATGCAGCGGAATAATAAGCAGATACGAGTATATAACATGAAGATCTCCAACTCGTCTGCTGAAGCTCCAAAAGCACCAAATCTGAACCTGTAAATATACTCGGTCTGACCCGAGCATTGAAAGGGAAGAATGCCCGGATCAGTCTGGTAAACCAGCGTGAGAAAACACACTCAGCTGAATTTATAAAGTTATCAAAACTTTTCCTTTTATCAAAACAAATGGGTATCTCGTAAGACACGTCCACACATAAATACGGACATTTTTTCACCTTACGGTAACCAAAACATCTCATACTAAATCTGATTATATTATAATAGTGTCTATTATACAAATAATAGATTAAATAGTTGAAATTGTTACATTATTAAATTCTAGCAATACTAGGCTCTACAAAACAACATGGCAGGCATGTAGTGAATTTTGTATTCCATACAAATAACTAGGTAAATGGATTACCTTCTCGATCCAACACAGTACACCTCTAAAGGGATGCACCTAGGGTCTAGATACTGAACTCCTAAACCAACACAAGACTGGTCGATCCCTTCCTTGATAGTACCGAATATGTCATCACTCCGGTCGTTCCCAACCTTTAATTCGTAGTCACCAACATAGACAACTATAATCAGACACATGACGTCATAGCGTGTAAAGATTATCTAGAAGAGTGATGAAATCTCCCAATGGGAGTGACCTATTTATCCTTGATGCTTCTATCCCTATTTTAGTCATTTACTGGGTAGTAAGGCCAAAGAGGTATCGATTACCTTTCACATATCACAAATCACATCATTTGGAATGGCACATTGCCATTTTTGTTGACTACTAATTGTCTTCCACAAAACTACAGTCCTTGAGCTCGTATGTCTCAAGGAGAGTGTTAAGCTAAAAGAAGTTGCCTTCTCCGCCGCCATTGATGTACGATTGTAAAAACCAATGTACGTAATCTTAGAAATGTAATGTCAGTCAAACGTCCATAAAAGTTGTCCAGGAATAGAACAAACCAAAGGCAGTTTCCTACCACATCCTGTCGGGAAATCCCTAGGATTAGTAGCGAATAGGCCTTGCATTGGATATTTCATAATGAAGAGACCACTGCTTTTATATGTATATTGGGATTTTTAACCCCAAAAGATCAACAAGCAGTAATGAAAATCTGAATATCAATATCATCGACCAATCTGCACAATCGTTGCATAAATATTGGTCTAAAGTGGTTTTCGGATAAACCTATCTCGGACTCTTCGCACCAATAATGAAAAAGCGCTTCTCAACCTCATACAGAAGCTAAGTCTCATAGACTTATCATGTCTCCAACTTTCAACTTGCTATCCTTCGGCCAAGAAGGAAGCTCGATGGAGTGGAGTAATACTCTGCACTACGCGAATCAACATCCTCAACACAAACGATAATAAAGCCGACACGGAAGGCTACGTAATAAGTGTATGACTAAATAGTTCCCACGTCAAGTCGAGGAACGAAAATGGCCAAATTTGATAGTTGGTTATTTAACTATCAAAGCAACAAACAAATATCTAGCACCATAAGCAATCACTAGGCCCTTTTAATTAATCTTTTATTAATTAATCACTTTCCAAATATCCCTTCAATTTATCTTTAAAAAGATATATTCTCAAAACCATTTCAACTTCTATATTGGAAAACATTTCCATATACTTATATAATAATAAGTAAATTCACAAATCTCTTTTATCTTCAACACTTAGAAAATATCACATATACTTAAATCACGATTAAGTATAATTTTATTCTATAAGGAAAACATTCTCTTTAAACATACTTATTTGGGTCAAATCAAATATTGCGTAAAACATCGTTACGACAACCCCAAATCAGTAGTATAGGGATTAGAAAATAGGCAGATATATAAATTCCATATACTATACAAAACATCTCCTTTTGAAAATCGTTTACCATAACAACACTGTTACAATCCATACTTTCCTTACTTCTCGAAGACATCTATTTCAACAATGAATGTTGAAATCTATGAATTCAATGCTCACACATTTTAAAACATCATTAACCCATTTTACTCCATTTAAAATACCACTTTCCAAAACATTTATTTAATTTAAAAGATCATTCACTGTCCAAAATCGTGAATATAATTCGTTTACCAAATTCAATAATTCTACACATTTATTAGAGGATAATTTACTGTCCAAAATCTTGAATATAAATCGTTTACCAAATTCAATACTTTTACACATTTATTAAAGGAAAATTCACTATCCAAAATCGTGAATATAATTCCTTCAATAATCTTTCATATTTACTATCAAATTCAATTGATTTCATATTTATAAAACAATGTTTAAAAATTCCATTTCTATTTTATAAAAACTTCAACTTACAAAGCCCCTTTATTTACCAGTTATATATATATATATATCGTTTACATGCCAAAGTCCATTTATAAGTTAATTTACTTATAATTCTCTTATTACAAAATCATTCTTTTTATAACTTCATAAATTATAAATCTTATTCACTTATAAGATTCACTTATAACTTCATTTTAATACTTACAAAAATCCTTCATAATTTCTTTACTTTGATTTATAAAAATATCAATTTTGTAAATCTATAAACCGTTTATAATAATTCAAAAATCTCATTTTAAACTATTTACAAAATAGTTAACTCCATATTTCAAAAATCACATTTCAATTATGTTTCACAAAAATCATAATTTTTTAACATAAAATTATACCATTTATTTATTTAACTAAATCCATTCCTTTAACGATATAAAAATATATATAATATTATTTTCACAATCGCTTTAAAAATCCTTTTAAATTCGAAATCATTACTTTAATATTTTAGAACTATTAAAAATAGGCTCAATGCTGCAATAGCACTAAATACATCAATCACGGCATGCAAAACATCATATATCGCATGATAACAACATATATATATATATATATATATATATATATCAATATTCGTAAATAAATCAACAGTGGTGAGGAATCCAGTTGGATTCTCCAACTTGTCACCTACAACAAATATACATATTATAATATGTATATAATGTCCGCTTCGAGGCAGACGCACGTACAAAAGGTCATCCGCTCATACGCGGGAACGTATAGGGTCTCATCTACTCCAATAGGCAAGAATATATTCAAATACCAATCAATGTATAGATGATATATCATATATCATCCAAACAATCATCAATCATCATAAATAAAATTTATTCTCACTTATATAAAAATATAAGCGAGGCAGAAAGAGTGAGTTGTACTCATTTTGGTTCAAATAGCAGCTGTAGTGTTTTATTCCGAATAAAATTAAATGAGCATTTAATTTTACCCAAAATTTATACTAGCTCCAATCAACTCCAAACCAACTTTAAAATATAATGCTCGTTAATATGGGCCCAATGCAACTTGTTTCGTCAAAAACGGGACCTCATGTGAAGAACTATGACGTTTTAAAGATTACACGATTTTTACATAAATTAAATTTATAATTTTTTTTAATCTACTTAATCTCGGTCGTTCGTTCCATAAGATGCAAATCCGGCCACGTGTTTCTTCTTCTCCCCCTCAGGCTTTCACGCACGGACAAACCCATATACGTCATTGGAAATTTGAACGCTGCACCTCCTATCGACGACCGAAGGTCGATCAACCTACGGTGACATGTTCGCCCACCCACTCTCGACTTCCTTGCTAAGTGCGGTCCCCCATGGTGCCGTCGTTCATCCCTAATCGATCACAAGACGCGACTCCTTTGAACGAAAATTGTTGCCAATCCATTGATCGAAATCCAATCTTGACCGTTGATCTTGAAGATCTCGTCGCCCTCTACAATATTGTAGTTGATAATTTTTTATGAAAGTGGATGGATCGAGAGAAAAAGAGGGAAGAAGGAGGTAAAAAAGTGGATGGATCTCCTCACCCTCTACAATATTGAAAATCACGCACGATCATTTAAATTTATCAATTTCAAACTTAGATTTTAAATTCAAATTTATTTATCGCAATAAAACTTCAATTTTAAATTTATTAATGTTAGCAAATCAATCACATAGAAACTCGAAAATGATACTGATGATGCTACAGTCATCATCCTTATTATTTTCCAACAACAGTAGTGAATTCGGTGCTTTGAATTCTTTCTTTTAAATTATCTTATTTATAAATCACACATATATTTATACTTATATAATTTCACTATTATTTCACTTCACTTATATAAGTTTATTTCAATTTTTTTACCTTGTTTAGATTCATAATAATAAAAACATTTATTATTTAAACACAACGAATAACAAATGATAATAATCAACTATTACCATTCATTAACAATCAATTAATATATATACTATTATATAAAATATAATCGAGGTAAAATTATTTCATTTACCCAATTTCAAAAACAATAGTGTGTCCAATCTCCATGTTCATATGTTTAGAGATCCCTATCGATAACATTGGCCAGACGTAATGATCAGTACCCGTAAGCGCCACTCAACAGTTCAATCAACACAATATAAAACATTTTTATATTCACTAACAAATACGCGTTCATATATATATATATATATATATATATATATATATATATATATTACACTCAAACTCAATCTAGGGTGTTACTGACCCTATCTATACTAAGTAAACATCAAAGCCTAGGAATATACAAAATCTAAACTCTAATACCAGCTGTGAAGAATCGCAAATCCATACCCACTGACTCCGACAATAAACCACACATGTCCGAACCAGAGTATAGCTATTGCAGATAATCATGAGAAAGAAAAGAGAGGGTGGGAGGAAAGAGAGAAGAAAGAAGAAGAGAAGAAGAAGAGAGAAGAAAAACCAAAACAATACAGAATCTCACATTACAGCAGAAAACATATAATATAGATCAATAATCTTTACAAAGAGAAACTGTAATACACATAAGTCAATATCAGAGTACACAATTAATAATCATCAGCTTGGACAATTATCACAACCTGTCCTCACAAATGCTGATAATCAACTAGAACAACAATGCAAGCTATGCGGCAGAATAATAAACAGATACGGGTCTACGACATGAAGATGCTCCTCTTGATTCATTGGAAGGCTGTGAAGAGAATCTTAAGATATTAAAGTGGAATCTTACATTACTATCTCATTTTCAAAAGAAGCAAAAATATCAACATTAATGCATATGCAGATGCCAACTTGGCTACATACTTGGATGATAGAAAATCAACATCAGGCTACTGTGTGTATTTACGTGAAAATCCAGTGTCATGGTGCTCTAAGAAGCATCTACCATATCAAGATCTAGAACAAACGTAGAATTTAGAAGCGTTGCAAGTACAATAGCCGAAGTTATGTGGATTGAATCATTACTTCGTGAACTACATATCAAAGTTAACAAGAAAACAACTATATGGTGCGAAAATTTAAGCACTGTGTCACTGATAACTAACCCAATATTACATTCAAGAACCAAACATATGGAGTTAGATCTGTGTTTCGTTAGAGAACAAGTACTACAGCAAAGACTTGATATAAACCACTTACCTACAATTACCAAATGGCCGACGTTGAAACTTCTCACACCCCTTAGTATACCCAAAAGGACACACTAAAAGGCATGGTGCGTTGTAGGTATAATTAAAACTAGCAAAGACTAAATTCACAAGACAAAAGTTAGATAATAACAACAACAATAATAATAACGCAGTGGAAACAATTATAGTATTTTGCTAAAAATAAAATTCCATAGTATAAGATGATAAAATTAATTTGTCAAATACCTAATACAAGTCTCATAAAATCCAAAAATAAAAAGTTTTAAATAATATCATAGTACAATACATCCCTCGTAAAATACCAGCTAAGCAAAAGAACTAAAAACTAGAATGATGGAAAGAAATACATGATAGAATCTCCAATAAGCCTCCATGAAGCTGTGGTCTACTATCTTTGCCCCTGATTTCCTATGGGTGGGAAAGGGGAAATAGAGGAGTGAGTCAAGCTAAAAGTCAAGTAAATGATTGTAATTATTAGAATCTTTAAGCAAAGTAAAAGTAGTAGACTCTACAACAGTTCTAGCATGATTAAGGATAATAAAGGAAGTAGGAAAGTAATAAACTAGAAATAAGCACGATTAAATATTGTTCAATTTACAAGATAGGTTAATTTTGATTGTTTGCACTCGTCCTTGACTTCTGCTTTGATTAGGCTGAATTTCTAATCCTTTAATTAGGATGTAACCCTAATCCTACCCTTTTTGATCGACCTGCTACTCTATAGTAACTTTCTGTGGACCAGCTTCTATATAACTCCCTACACAGAATGTTACTATGGACCAGACGACATATATAGCTTCCTACACGGAAGACATTTATTTACTGTCGACCGGATACTATATATAACTCCCTATACAAAATGCTATTGTTGACCATACTAATCGCTTGGAACTCATAGCTATTACCGAGCACCCGAATGGAAGTCGCATGCTTATCTTCCACCATGTCCATGCTACCTTTTGCACCACCTATTGGGTCTTCTTATTACCTCAACATCTAGCATAAGCATGCCCCTCATCCCACTTTAGGCTAACGTAAGATCACCATGTTCATAAAATCTATAGGGGAAATGTTATTGGTATTGGCCCTTCATCTAAACACTATCTAGTTGTGCCCCTTATCCAAATTCCCCATGATTTGGACTTCTATTTAACCAATTACTACCATTCTTAGCACGAGTATATATGCACGTCCATATGGACTTGCATTTGATCATTGAACAATATTTTTACAGTGTAGCCATTTCTAAACAAACATAATAATGTTAACCACACTATCGTATCAACACAAACAATGATGCATAGCTTTAGATAAATTTAGGACGGACATCATTCATGTACATGTAAATGGAAAGTTTTCTAGCATAAGAGAATAATATGAACCCAAGTCACAATCAATGCACATATACCGGGTATCATGTTAATAGAACGCGTATATAAGGAACAAAAAAAGCTACGACAAATAAAAAGGAGTTATCAAAACATAATTTTTCTGTGAAGATAAACAAAAATTTTACGTTAGGAATAATATAGACATTAATATATTTCAAGGACTACTTCAAACAACATGTTAGATTGGTTGGATCCCTTGCCCATTTTTATGGGTTTTCCGTATGTAGCATAAAAATTCAAGTTCTATTACTATTATATAAAAAATCCGAAATAGGAGCAAAATACTCCGCTGGCCAGTAAATACGAAGGAAGTAAATATTAGATTAGTAGACTAAATATTTAGGTATGGTTCATTAATTATTGATTATTATTAAATCACTTGTTTGACCGTTTGAGCCATACCAAAGTTGTTCCAGTAATTTATATTTAATAATTAGTGTGTGACATGACATTTTTTTTGTTTTGGTTTTAAATGACACACAACTATGTATGTCTTCTTTGATCTGTAGTCAACATTCTTTGCACAGTATATACATAGGAGAAATACATATTCAACTACTCGCATGGATTTCCACAAAATCTAATATGTGTACACATACATAATAGATGGACATTTTCTCATGTTACATAAATTGATGGCTTCTCCTGGTAGCAAATGCAAGAGACTGTAGGGCAGCCCTACCCTAGAGTCTATCATGTCCTAAGTCTGCCAACTCAGTAGAATTCACTAAACACCAAAATACAAATCTTAGATTTCCATGCATAATTCATTGTACGGGATGATGTACCAAAAAAGTATGAGAATTTTCCTTGTCCGGTCTAGCCAAAGAAGTATATTTATTTGTGGTCTTACTAAGGCGTATTTCTCTTTTATATTATTTTACACTATGCGCTTGTATTTCTATGCCATAATTATACATTAATTTTCTTCTTTTCACCAACAATTATAAATAATATTAAAATAATCAAATACAAACATGATCAAAAGTAGAAGCAGCACAATGGCTATTTCCAGGTTTACATAAAACAAAAAAAAACAAAGAATACTACACAAACAGAAACTACCAAGGAAAACCAACTGCCGTACTAAAAGAATCAAGCTGAGCATACCATACACGTTGAATCTTCACATCATTGGGTGCCTTAAAACTCAAAGCCATGTCCGAAGGTTGGCTACATTCAAACACACCAATTATCTAATAAAATGGGTAATGAGTACAACTAACTGTAGAGCACAAACAAAGTAAGTTTGATGGTAAAATCAATTGATTTTAATTTATAATTGTTTATGTGCTTTATGAAAGAGAAAAGGTTAATTAAAAAAAAATTCAATATGTTTATCATGCAGAGTTTATGGTAATTTATGTGAACTGGAAAAGTGAACTAAATTGTAAATTTCGCTGGAAGAAAATATAAAAAGCATTAAAAAAATATTTATTGGTGCACCTGTTATTTTATTAAAAGGAGAATATATTATATAGTCTAAAGTCTAAACAACATAATGGAACATCAATTTACCCGTATATTTTTGAATTAACTCGTGGTTAGGATTATCTATTTTGTTTGCTTACCTTATCATTGTCAAAGGTACACACATCCGAGATTCCTGCATAAATTTTTTGAATGCTCTCATTAAACCTGTCTAATTTCAAGAAGCAATAAACATAAAGCTTGTAAATTTGATAAGGAAGAAGATAGACCTTAATACATCACTATTGTAGTAGCCACCATTAAACATGTGCCAATTTTCAAAACTACATTAGATTAACGACAGGCATCAGATCAGATAGTAAAAGTTGTAAGTTGTTTAATGTAACCAAAGGCTGCTTATTGGCAATCAAAGGATCCAACGGATTACCAGATTCACGGCATTAAAGTTGAGGAAAGGGTTGGTATAAAGCTCGCCTGATGCTTTATTTTTATTCCATCAACTTATTAAAGTGGAAGAAAGGGTTGGTATAAATCATACTTTTGGCTTACCAATCCTCTACCTCACACTATAACAGGTATTACCTCATAAAGTATTTTGTTTTGAACATATATAATAATACATTCTTTTTATTCTATTAACTTGTTCATAAATCTCATACTGTCGTCATCCATAACATAAAACAGTTATCTCACTATGTAATCTATTATATTCACACACCTACTGTGTGAAAATTAAGAAACAAAGTACGACCAATATATGAAATCAACCAATTGTAAACCACAGTAAACATAGACACCAACACACAAAATTACCAAAACGCAAACACATCTAATTATTTATCGAACCTAACTGAATTGTATTAATCCGTTCACCTAATCATACAATGATCGGTTATACATCAATTTGCAACTCATGCTACACATAGTACAGTTAAATAACATAAAAAATGGTGGAACCATAGCCCAAATTTTGGACACCACTAAATTAAATCAACCCAAAGAAACATATACAAATCATCCAAATTAACTTACCTAAGATTGAAGGTCAATGGATGTCGTATGGAGGATGATTGACAATAACTCTTTATCGACATGAAATCAGCAAATCCAAGTTAATTCTGTGGTTAGTCGATAGTCGATAGTCAAAATTTCAAATCTAACTTGGTCAATAGTAGATCATAAACAGTAGGTTAAAGGACTAATATCGGTTGATAGTGGATCGGTTGGTATTTGAAGATCTATAATTGATTTGGAGATGAAGCAATGGTTGATGGTCGGCAGTTGAAGTTGGAGACGTTAGATCTGGAGCCACGGTGAAGTAACCCTAGTTTGTGTCGGAAAGGAAACGAAATCGATTTATTTTAATTTTTTTTGCAGTGATGGAGGAATGAGAGTTACGATCTTTGGACGAAGTGAAAAATGGATTCAGCGATGGACGAAGTGAAAAATGTGCGAAGGGTATTCTGGGAAGTCCAAAAAGACACGGTTGATATCATATTCAGAGAATTATCATTATTAATAGTAGAGATAAGTGTGCCCTAGGCTCACCTTTTTGTCTGATAGGGAAAGCTATTTGGTACGGGTCCTACTTTCATCTTTGTTTATTAACTTAGATAAATTATTTTAAATAAGCCTTTATAATTTATCCCTACTATATTTGCTTATTAATTTATCCTAAGTCTTAAAATAAGCCTCATTTTGTTCCGTTTCTTATTATAACGTACTTTATAATCATGCTTAATACTTAACCCAAAGTCTAAGTGTGAAAATAAGCTTATTTCATCTTTTACCCTATTTAATTATAATTCTAAGTTATAACTATGCCAATTATCTTTAATTAGTCCAATTCTAATTATAATTAGGCATAATTTCAGTCCAATTCCATTATTTATTACAGTCCATTTCCATTATTTATTACAGTCCAATTCCATTATTTATTGTAGTATTTATAATTTACATCTTGTTTTCTTCATTCAATATTCTTACTTATATAATCCATATTCGCATTAAATTTATTCTAATCCATACGCGAAGGATAGGGGGATGAAGAGAATAGACGCTTGCATAAAATCCAAAACGTCAAAAAAATGTAAATAACCGTAAATAAACTTAAATACTATAAACTATAAATCAATAAAAAAAACTACTCTTAACAAAAATAAACCAAAATTACTGAAAAGAATAGCTGAAAGGAATAGACTGATAATAATTCTAAAAATTGTAAATAAACAACTGAAAAGGCTATTCCAAAAATCGTAGTAAAACTACAACTATTGAAAATCCTATTATTTTAAATTACATAAAGAAATCTTAAAATAATTACAATCACTCACCTTTGGTCCTAAGCTTTTCCTTTGGTCTTCCCGAATCCACTTGTAGTTGTAAAATAATTTAATTTATAATGATTTTCTCCTTTGGAAAAATTATTCTGTTTAGGGTCCTTCCTAGACAGGTGAACCCAATTAGAGAAAATCTAGAATGAGAAAAAGTGTTAGGTCTACGGGTCTATTTATAGGTGTGGATGTGGATCTCGGACCGTTGGAGTTGGAGATTGAATGGGATGCAACTACGTCATAGGCTGAATAGGGGCCATCGAATGAAGAAATGAAGGGACCAGATCGGTTTAAACGATGCAAAACACGTTGGCTAAGGGCTCTGGAATGTTCGAACAAACAAATGTTCATTCGTATGAAATTAGTAGAGGCGGGTCGACCGCTTTGGTGCCAAGGTCGACTGGCCGGTCGACCTGCCTATATTTTTCTTTCGTTTCTTTGATTATTTCTTTCTTCGCTCAAATTAACTCGGATTCTCATGTTCTATATATGGAAATTGACCAGAAAATACCACGGACACAATGGTGCAACTTCTGTTGCTTGATTCTGATAATCTCAAAAAATTATTTTATTATTCAATTAATTAGCAAATTAATTATTACGGGTTAAATTTCAGGTTGTTACATTCTCCCCTCCTTAAGGGATTTCACCCTCGAAATCTCTAAGGATAAAAGGATGTACTAAATGTTTTCATCCAATTCGACAACCAACTACTCAATCATTAACCATTCATCCATTGTCCTTAAGTTTTTCTAATGCAATTTACGATACTTATGCAATTATTGTATTGTAAATGTCCCTAACTAATGCAAAAGATTAGGTGGTCCACTGATTCAATTGACCTTCTTTTATGCAATTATGTTCGTGCTATGTGTCCAATGAATGCAAAATTTTCCTAATGATAACTGATAATTCTATATGGATGCTATAAACATCATCCAAATGCAACAATCATGTGGTAAACATCCATTTATAGCAACCATAGAAAAAAATTAACAATGCACACACATCTATATACGTATGATGTAGTGTCCTAATTAGGCGGATCCCTAAGTAATAATAGTGTCTAGTGTACCTATATGCGTCTATTAGCATCCACTAGCAAACACTTGCAATCACTGGCATACACTATTCATAACATGTTCTATTAACTTGTTTACATCAAATCCTACCATCCATAGGTTAAACCCTAAGTTCTACCCTCCTAAAGGCTAATAAAGGAAATAACTTATTCAAAACTAAAGATGGAAAAAGGAAATTATAAAACTTATTATCAAAGAGACATGGATACGAGATACGAATTTTCTCCTACTCAAATTAGTCTTTTCCGAAATCTCTCTAACCATGTCGGAACCAAGAAGCAACCTTTCCATAGACTCCAACCAACATGAAGACATCATACACGGCCTTCCCAAAAAGAGCTTCAAAAGGTGACACTAAAATTCTAGCTTGAAAACTACTACCATATGAATTCCACTAAAGAAAGATGCTTTTCCCAAGTCCTTCCGAAATCAAGAATACTCATTCTCAATCATGCGTGCCTTACTACCTTACTGATGTCGCAGCGGATTAATCAAAATAAACTTCAATCGGTGAAAGTAACAATCGGTGGATTGATGAATACCAAAATGCCCAAATTCGTTGATCCGAAGATACCGAATTCTAGCTATCTCAAACACGTTGATAGCGCACTATACCGTGTTCCAAGATCTACGATTCTTCGTACGTTGATCTAGCGCACTAGATACCGTGAATCGGCTTCTACGATCGTTGAATCGAGCGCACTCGATTAACCGAAAGAGGAGATAGGAGATTACACTCAACTACCAATTTGAGAAGAAAGCACACAGCAATCAACAAGAAATTTTATTCCCAAAATCAACCACCAAAAAGTTACAACACACTCGCTATTTATAGTAGTTCACAACCAGCCCTTAAGTCGTATACGACTCATCCTCCACGACTCACGACTTAAGAACACGACTCAACACATATTTACAGCACATATGCGACCTTACACGACTCAACTTAGGTCGTTGACGACCTAAGACATAACGGCTTAAGGACAAACAAACAGAACACGACTCAACAAACAACACTTACACACATCAGAACATAGTACACGACATACGACTTAGCTTAAGTTGACATCGACTTAAAGAAGGCCTTCAGAAAACTCCATACGACTTAACTCCGAAGGACTCATCTCCGAGCGACTCATCCCTGAACGACTCATCTCCAGGTGACTTAACTTCGTTCCTTCGTTATGTCGTATAACCATAGGTCGTAGCTCGTTCCTGTTAGGTCGCGGAAACGACTCATCGTAATATGGCACTACCCCGTTATCTCATAAGTTGATGAGTCGGGTTTCCTTTAGGTCGTAACCCGTAGACTCGTTAGGTCGTAAACTTAATGCCACTTCCCTCTCTGGTTCCTTGTTAAGTCGTAGACGACTTATGGATGAGTCGTTGTGTTGTGTACGACTCATCAAACTCGAACACCTCAAACTCCTGTTAAGTCGTAACTCCTTCTCTCCATTCTTGTTAAGCCATAGCTCTTTCCTCCCAGCTTTGTTAAGTCGTAGACGACTTATGCCCTCTTCATTAACTCGTATTCCCTTCCCACGTGATTCCTTAAGTTGACTCATGCACGACTTACGAGTTAAAACCGAAACTTCTTGACTCATGCACGACTTAAGAGTTTGAACCGAAGCTCCATTATCTTGTGAATGACCTAACCTCTGAACTTCTGTAGATCGTGCTGCATCATCCTCCCCTGGTTGAGAAAAATTCGTCCTCGAATTTGTAAATTCTTCCCCATCAAAATGTTTATCTCCATAATATGGCACAAGATGCTTAACATTGAATACGTCAGAAGTGTACACATCCACCGACAGCTTCAACTTATAAGCATTTTCATTAATTCGTTTCACAACTTCGACATGACCAATTTTTCTGGCTTTCAACTTGTTATAAGCGCCCACTGGAAAACGATCCTTTGTTAACACAGCATACACCAAATCACCTTCGTTAAATTCAACATTTCGTCGCTTCAAATTTGCAGTTCGCTTATACTTCTCATTTGACTTCTCCAATCGTTCCTGAACGATTTTGTGACATTCAGTTAATTCATCAACAAAATCAACAGCCCGTTTAACCGTCCTCTTCGGTTGCGGTACTACCGTCAAGTCCAACGGTCCCTTTGGTAAATTTGAATATACAATCTGGAATGGACTGAATCCCGTACTACGATTCACCGCATGATTATGAGCAAACTCAGCCTGGCATAACTTCATGTCCCAACTCTTCAGATTGTCCTGTACAAGACATCGTAACAAATTTCCCAACGATCTATTAACAACTTCTGTCTGTCCATCTGTTTGCGGATGATAAGCGCTGCTAAATTTCAACTTCGTTCCAACTATCTTCCACAAACTTAACCAAAAATGACTCAAAAATCTAGTATCTCGATCAGAAACAATAGATTCTGGTAACCCATGCAACCGATACACCTCCTTAAAGAATAATTGTGCCACTCGAACTGCATCCGCTGTCTTCTTGCAGGCAATAAAATGTGCCATCTTCGAAAATCTGTCCACCACAACAAATATAGAATCATTCCCCCTTTGAGTTCTCGGCAAACCCAAAACGAAATCCATGCTAATATCAACCCATGGTTTAGATGGTACAAGTAACGGCATATACAATCCTGCATTTGTCGCTGTTCCCTTCGAAATCTGACAAATGTGACACCTCTCCACAAACCTTTCAACCTCTCTCCTCATTGACGGCCAAAAGTAAGATTGAGAAATCAATTGCAATGTACGATCACGGCCCACATGTCCTTCTTCGTGCAATTCTTTGATAATTTTCATTCTCAAACTACTTTCAGGAATACATAACCGATTTCCTTTAAACAAGAATCCATCAACTAACATAAATTCATCAGTACTCCCATCCTTAACTTTCTCAACAAACTTCGCAAAGTAAGGATCCTCCTCAAACAATTCTGGTAATAATTCAAACCCTGTCACCTCAACTTTCATTGTAGTCAACAAATGACTCCTCCTACTCAAAGCATCAGCTACACGATTTGTTATCCCAGATTTGTGCTTAACAACAAAGGTAAATTGCTTTAAATATGCAATCCTTGATGCATGTCTCGCTGAAATCTTATCCTGCCCCTGTAAATGCTTCAAAGCTTCATGATCAGTGTAAAGAACAAACTCTTTCTGAAATAGATAATGCCTCCAATGTTTAACAGCTTGCACAACAGCATAAAACTCAACATCGTATGTACTGTATCTCATCTTGGCCCCTGATAGCTTCTCACTGAAATAAGCAACTGGCCTCCCATTCTGACTCAACACTCCTCCAATCCCAACCTTTGATGCATCAGTGTGTAGTTCAAACAACAACTGAAAATCAGGTAAAACAAGAATCGGTGCTGTCGTCAATAGTTCCTTGATCTTCTCAAAAGCAACTCCCGCTTCCGCTGACCATACAAACTGTTTCCCTTTCATACAATCAGTAACTGGAGCCATCACGCTACTGAAATGTGGAATGAATCTTCGGTAGAATGACGCTAGCCCATGAAAACTTCTCACTTCTGTAATTGTCTTTGGATGTGGCCAATTTCTGACTGCTTCAACTTTATTCTGATCAACTTGAATACCTTCTCCTGAAACAACATAAGCCAGAAATAAAACACTGTGCGTCATAAACACGCATTTCTTCGTAGCAGCATAAAATTGTTCCTCACGAAGAATAATCAATACTTCCCTCAAATGTTGAACATGCTCCTCCATACTCCTGCTGTATATCAGAATATCATCAAAGTAAACTACAACAAACTTCCCAATGCATGGTCTGAAAATTTGATTCATCACTCGCATGAATGTACTCGATGCATTCGATAGACCAAACGGCATAACCAGCCATTCATATAAACCTTCCCTTGTCTTGAATGCGGTCTTCCATTCGTCTCCCGGTCTAATTCGAATTTGATGATAACCACTCTTCAAATCAATCTTCGAAAAGATAGTAGCCCCACTCAACTGATCTAGCAAGTCATCCAACTTCAGCATAGGAAATCTGTAGCGAACAGTAATCTTGTTCAAAGCTCTACTATCTGTGCACATCGTCCATGTTCCATCCTTCTTCGGCACCAACAAAGCTGGTACTGCACAAGGACTCAAGCTTTCCTGAACACGTCCCTGCTCAAGTAATTCTTCCACCTGCCTTCGCAACTCCTCATGTTCCTTCGGACTCATTCGGTAATGTGGTCGATGTGGTAACATTGCCCCCGGAACAAGATTG
The DNA here is from genome assembly GCA_030765085.1 of Allium cepa. NCBI lineage: Eukaryota > Viridiplantae > Streptophyta > Magnoliopsida > Asparagales > Amaryllidaceae > Allium > Allium cepa. The sequence continues at coordinate 373,332,050 of CM060942.1, read as the reverse complement.
ATTTGATGTTGAATGTCTCTCAGTGGTGGTAACTCCTTAGGCAACTCCTCTGGAAATACGTCTTCAAATTCTTTCAAAACTGGCTTCACTTCTTCTGGAATCTCAACCTCTTTATGACTCTCTCGTCCAATCAACAAATAAACTTCAGGTTCCTCTTCAACCTCCTTGACAAACTCCTTCAAAGAAAGCAAAGTTTTCAGTTCTTCGATCTCCTCTAGTTGCTTTCCTTCTGTTGCTGCTTCTTGGGAACTAAAGTGATTTTAGTACCTTCAAACATGAAACTATAGCTATTAGCAAGACCATCATGTTGTACTGCTCTATCAAACTGCCATGGTCTGCCCAACAATAGATGACACACATCCATGTCTACAACGTCACACCAAATTTCATCTTTGTACTTCTTCCCAGAAAAATTCACACAAGCTCTTCGACACACCTTCACTTCACCACCCTTCCTTAACCATGCTAGCTTGTACGGCTTAGGATGTTTCTCAGCTTTCAAGTTCAACTTCCTTACTGCTTCTGTAGAGATAATATTGTCACAGCTTCCAGCATCAATAACGAACTTGCAAACTTTCCCCAAAATAGTGCATGTCGACTGGAAAATATTGCTTCTCAACCAACTAGAATCCTCTTCTTGCTTTGGTGTAAGACATGACCTCCTCATCATAAGATTACAACCTTCATCCCCGGACAATAAGTCTTCCTCCTCAACATAAGGTGTATTTGAACCTTATGCCTCCTCACCATCATCCTCAATCTCAGCAACCATTGCTCTCTTCTTCGGCTTCAGACATTCATTGCTTTTGTGACCCAACTCCTGACAATTATAACATTTGAAACCACTACTAACCTTCGCCTTCTCAGCCTATTTCACCACTGGTTTTGTAACAGGTTTAGGAACATTAGAACTTCCACTAACACCCTTCGCTTGATTATTGGAATTAGTAAACACACCACCTCCACACCTTCCTTGCTTCTCCCAAGCCAACGCTTTCTGATGTGCTTCTGCAACAGATCTAGGATCAAACATATTAACCATATCCTGGATCTGCATTCTCAATCCCCCAATGAATCTAGCAGTTAGCTGTTCTTCCATTTCCATAATATCATTCCTGGCAATAAGTTGGTAAAATTCGTCAGCATAATCACTAACAGACTTCGTCCCTTGTCTCAGATTCTGCAACCTCTGGTACATAAGTGATTGATAGTTGTAAGGTAAGAAAGTAGCTCGCATCAACTTCTTCATCTTCTCCCATGATTCAATCTTTGACTTTCCCATTCTCTCCCTTGTAAGTTTAGTTTGCTGCCACCACGCCAAAGCTCTCCCCCTCAACCTAGTAGCAACCAACTTCACTCGACGATTCTCCGGAATCTCCTTGAAATCAAAGATTTCCTCCACATTTGACAACCAATCAAAAAATTCTTCTGCTACCATTCCACCCTTGAACTCTGGAATTTCCATCTTCATACCCGGTTCCCATCGATGATCATCTTCAACATCCCGATAAGAATTTCGAACTTGGTCTCGATCTCGATAATGAATGCTAGCTCCATCACCCTCTTCATCAAAATCAAATGTACGTCTATATCGATCTCGACCATTATCATCCCTTCGTTCATGCATGCTTCTTCGACTATGTCTCTCTTCATCTCTATATGCCCCATTGTCAAATTCACGTTGACTTCTTCTCTCTTCATGTCCATAGTCATGATGATCTCTCCGTGATGAAATTGATGTTTCTCTTCTATCTCTAAAAGAATGTGGTGATACCCTCCTCGCTTCCGTAACCGATGGCGAAACTCGGTTTCCTCCATGGTTCGAGTTTGGTGATCTCCTCCTTTGAGTTTGATTCAAATCATTCATCAACTTCTCTAATTTTCCAATGCCTTCATCAAATTTCTCATTAATACGTTGTTCCATAAGCTCGGCTTCTTCTCTTCGATACAAGGCTTCAACGTTTTGATGACGATTAGCTCTCCTTGGTGGCATGATTCAAATCTTCACAAACACTTCAAAATTCTTCAAAGACTTCAACAAATAGAACAAAAAACTTCAACACAAACAAAAAAATGCACGGCCTAACACCACTAGCTTGCACAAACTCCTTGTCTCGGCTTGCTTTTCACGGCTTAACTCCTTAACTCGGCAACAAGTTGACTCAGCCTCAATCTTGACAAAATGTACTTCAACACAACTATGTTCGGCCTTCAAACACTTCTCTAACACTAGATCCAAAACGAGATGGATCAAAGTCTTCAAACTTGTTGCAACTTCGATATGAACACGATGAACAACAACTTCAAACTTCAACTTCAAATACTTGGCTCCAAGAATCAACTTAGCTATGATTGGCTAAGTATGGCTCTGATACCAAAATGATGTCGCAGCGGATTAATCAAAATAAACTTCAATCGGTGAAAGTAACAATCGGTGGATTGATGAATACCAAAATGCCCAAATTCGTTGATCCGAAGATACCGAATTCTAGCTATCTCAAACACGTTGATAGCGCACTATACCGTGTTCCAAGATCTACGATTCTTCGTACGTTGATCTAGCGCACTAGATACCGTGAATCGGCTTCTACGATCGTTGAATCGAGCGCACTCGATTAACCGAAAGAGGAGATAGGAGATTACACTCAACTACCAATTTGAGAAGAAAGCACACAGCAATCAACAAGAAATTTTATTCCCAAAATCAACCACCAAAAAGTTACAACACATTCGTTATTTATAGTAGTTCACAACCAGCCCTTAAGTCGTATACGACTCATCCTCCACGACTCACGACTTAAGAACACGACTCAACACATATTTACAGCACATATGCGACCTTACACGACTCAACTTAGATCGTTGACGACCTAAGACATAACGGCTTAAGGACAAACAAACAGAACACGACTCAACAAACAACACTTACACACATCTATACATAGTACACGACATACGACTTAGCTTAAGTTGACATCGACTTAAAGAAGGCCTTCAGAAAACTCCATAGGACTTAACTCCGAACGACTCATCTCCGAGCGACTCATCCCTGAACGACTCATCTCCAGGTGACTTAACTTCGTTCCTTCGTTATGTCGTATAACTATAGGTCGTAGCTCGTTCCTGTTAGGTCGCGGAAACGACTCATCGTAATATGGCACTACCCCGTTATCTCGTAAGTTGATGAGTCGGGTTTCCTTTAGGTCGTAACCCGTAGACTCGTTAGGTCGTAAACTTAATGCCACTTCCCTCTATGGTTCCTTGTTAAGTCGTAGACGACTTATGGATGAGTCGTTGTGTTGTGTACGACTCATCAAACTCGAACACCTCAAACTCCTGTTAAGCCGTAACTCCTTCTCTCCATTCTTGTTAAGCCATAGCTCTTTCCTCCCAGCTTTGTTAAGTCGTAGACGACTTATGCCCTCTTCATTAACTCGTATTCCCTTCCCACGTGATTCCTTAAGTTGACTCGTGCACGACTTACGAGTTAAAACCGAAACTTCTTGACTCGTGCACGACTTAAGAGTTTGAACCGAAGCTTCATTATCTTGTGAATGACCTAACCTCTGAACTTCTGTAGATCGTGCTGCATCACTTACTCATTTGACTTTACTGTCTTCTTTGATCTGCACACATGAATCAACATTCCAAGATTCTTACTAAGGTCCTATATACTTTATGGAAACTCGATTATTACTTCCAAAAGTAATCACTGATATCCCCTACATGGTCTTGCACTTTTTCCATCACACCTAGGAAATGATTTCTCTATACTCCATATTTATAAGAGTTTGGTTGGGTATTTATCGTTCCAAAAACTAAGACTTCTTAATTTTCACAACATCAAATCCCAAATCTTTGTCTTTAAAAGGTGTTATTTTTGAGTTTCTATTAAATTCAAAAATACTTGGTTACTTAACATTATTTTCCAACTTAGAGGGGAAAACTTTCAAATTCTAAGTCAAAAACTTATTCCTCGTATTCTTTTAAAGTCCTTTTCTGTTTTGCATAAAAATTTTAACTTTCAAATTCTACTTTTATTAAGTTTATCATTTCCAAAAAACTTATTTACTTTTTCACCAAACCATTTTCTTTTTAAAATATATTGAAACTATTTTTATGTGTTTCCAATACATCTTCCTATTATACCTTATGGTCTCATACCTTAAATATTGGAACCGCTTTCTCAAATGAGAAATTATTAACGCTAAAATCTTCTATGAACCTTTTTAAAAGTGAATTTAGTGTTTATGTGAAATTAAAAGGAATTTATTTTATATTTTTCGAAATAGGCTATACAAAACATGGTGCACTTCATACCTTGTATATCTCTTTCATGTATTCCTTGTAACTTGCACAAAACATTTTTTTGGTTTAATAGAAAATTATACCATTACTCTTCTCATTCCAATAGATTGAAGTATGTTTAATTTATATTATTTTATGATAAATATTTTCTAATATCTAGCTTACACATTTTCCTTTCAGAAAACTCATCTTTAAAACTGTTTTAATATTTCCGTAACTGCAAAAGCACTTCCTTATACTCATTAAAGATAATAAGTGTACTTTACAAACCATTTTGTTTCTATACTTAGAAATTACCTTTAAAAATACATTTTTATTTAGGTTAAAATGGATGTTGCGTAAAACACAGTTACTATGACCTAAAAGAATACTAGTTTATGGATTCAATTAAATAAATACCAATAGATCTCATATACCAATGTAACCATATTTCTCTTGGGAGTCACTAACGATAACAATAGTGTTATAGCCCATGTTCCACTTGTTTTTCACGAAAAAATTTGTTACAACAATAAAAGTTGTAATCTACGTTTTTGATACTTGATACAATCTAGATTTTTATGTTTAAAATCTTTGTTTACTTACAATGAAACTAGTGAGCTATATATACATACACTCCATAATTCTTCAAAAAGAATTCCAAATTTTCATTATATAAAAGCCAACTTAAATTTCATACCATTCTTCAAAAACCCCATATTTATTTTCTAAAAGAAAATATTAACAATGAAAATTTTCAATTCTAACAATTACATTTTTTTCAACTTTTAAATTTCAAAATTTTTATTTTATTGGGCTTGGCATAAAGTGGATTTTGTCCTTACTAACCAAGGAGTACTTTTCTTAAACTAAAGGCTTTTACTCATGTTCCTCGTATATACTCATATCTATTGTAACACCCCTTTAAAATGGGAATAATAGTCCCGCATCGCGGAAAAACACGATGAAGTGGGTGCTTATATACCAAAGCCTTCATCTCATAACAACGTCGAGGCCTTTTGAGGAACGAAATCCCACATCTTGGCTTGGCCTATGAGGCGGAGGTGACTAAGAGTGGGATAATATCTGCGTTAAATGGGTGTGGGCTATTTCAATGGTATCAGGGCCTTACCCAGCCGGAATTGTGGTCTGTATGTATTACAACCACGATGCCTGGGTGGTGTTGTTCATGAGTCAACGAGAGCATTGGGCTCTAAAGCGGGGGAGATTGTAACACCCCTTCAAAATGGGAATAATAGTCCCACATCATGAAAAAACGTTATGAAGTAGTTGCTTATATACCAAAGCCTTCACCTCATAACAACGTCGAGGCCTTTTGAGGAACAAAACCCCACAACTTGGCTTGGCCCATGAAGCAGAGGTGACTAAGTTGGGGACAATATCTGCGTTAAGTGAGGTGCGGGCTATTACATCTATTCTAAGTCATCATCGTCAAATCCACTTGTCTGAGACAATAATAATTTCAACAATTATCTACACATGGAATTTCTTCTTTGCATATCTACTTAATTTTATTATACATCTCTAACATTTTCCTTCCTCTCTTTGGATTTTCATAATTTGAAGCCTAAATGTACAAAACTGTTTCTTAAATCCCCACCATGTGTAGACATTCTCTATGCCCTAATAAACGCACATCAAAAGTGATACTTCAAGGACTCTATCTTCGGTTGATGAACACGAAGTGTATAGAGAACCTCCTTTCGATGAATAACATGATCTCCCATACTTCTTGGAAAAATCCAAAATATCGACCATGAATACCACCACGAACTTTATTCTAGGACCTCTCTAAAAAAATGGCTCACCAAATCAACAAGATAGGTTGAGGAATTAGTTAGCCCAAAAGGCCAAACCAACCACTCAAAGAATCCGTCGGGTGTCCTAAATGCAGTCTTATCAATGCTGTCATCAGCGGCCCTAAGATGATGAAATCCAATGGCTAGACTAAGCTGAGAAAATACTGAAGAGCCAACTAACTGGTTGAGAAGATCATCTACCCTAAAGAGTGGATAATGGTCCTTCTTTGTGAGTTTATTTAATTCTCTATAGTCAAAGCAAAGTCGAAGAGAACCACCTGCTTTGGTAGCAAAGACGACCGGTGCTCCCTATTCCCATTTATTTCTTCTTATGAAACCTTTCTCCAAAGCTCATGGATCAACTTTCTCAATCCTTTCCTTTCCCTAGGCGCCATATGCCCTACTAGTAATTCTACTGGCCAGCAAAATAAATCCTGAAGTCAATCTTTCTTGGGGGGTAATCCCCTAACCTCCTCAAAGATGTCCGAAAAAATCTTTGACGACAGGAACCGAACCTAGCTCCGATGAGGATGAATCGAGGGAATAAAGAAAGCTTAACATAATTGACCCTTGTGAGTCATAAGGAATCTCGAGAGTCCTACCGACGCATGTCTCTAGTCTAACGACTCTCCCCTCACAATCTAATATAGATCTATATGTGGATAGTTAATCTATTCCCAAAATCACCCATACCCCGAAAATCCCAAAATGCAGGCGTCATGCTTAAATTCTACGCCGAGGATCAAACCCCTACAAACTATAGACAAGAGTGTCGATCCTCCCATGGGGTTTGGAACAACAATGGGGTCTACTACTAAAAAGATGTCTAAATGCAAATAATCTACCAAAGAACTAGAGATGAAAGAGTGTGATGCTCTAGGATCAAAAAGAGTCTGAATGGGAAAATCAAAATAAAAACCAAATTTTCCTCCCTCGATCATGTCCGCTATTGGAAGGAGTTACATCTAAAGCCTGAATCTGACTTCAGATGCACTCACTTTCTGCCCCACCTTTTGAGGACAAAACTTACTAAAGTGACCAAGCTGTCCACAATCGAAACACCTTCCCTTCATTTCTTCCTTCTTAGACTAGCAAAGTTATTGCATAGCTTAGAAAAATCAGCTAGCATAGGTGGATTAAAGGGATTTCCACCTTTTCCACCTACCGTGTTGTGTTGGGCACTTGCCCATGCACCTCTGGTGTCGTAGCACTATGGAACCAATTAGCCATACTATGAAAAGTGAAGGAAACTTAGGCTTGAACGAATCGAAAGAAGGTTGAACTGGACTTTGAGGGGATTTTATAAAAAATCTTTTGTACTTGAAAAACTACTTCTATAATAAGAGTTTCTTTCTGAAAAATATTTCTAATTTGAAGATATGCTAATTAATAATAGGTTGCTTTTGGAGAAATACCTAATTTTTAAAACAAGTTTTTAGGAATCCTGTAATCTTAGGCTTTGATACCAAATAAAACACCCCATACCCCTTAGTATACCCAAAAGGACACAATAAAAGGCATGGTGCATTGTAGGTATAACCAAAACTAGTAGAGACTAAGATTCACAAGACAAAAATTAGTTAATAATAACACTTATAATAATAATACAGCAGAAACAATTATAGTATTTTGCTAAAAATCAAATTGCATAACAAAAGATGATAAAAACAAGTCACCAAATACCCAATACAAGTCCTGTGAAATCCAAAAACCAGAAATCCCAAATAATATCAAAGTACAATACATCCCTCTCAAAATACCATCTCAGCAAAAGAACTAAAAACTAGAACTGAAGGAAAGAAATACACGATAGAATCTCCAATAAGACTCTACGAAGCTGCGGTCTACTATCCTTGCCCCTGATTACCTATGGGGGAAAGGGGAAATAGAGGAGTGGTTAGGCTAAAAGTCTAGTAAAGGATAGTAATTATTAAAATCTTTAAGCAAAGTAAAAGTAATAGACTCTACAACAATTCTAGCATGAATAAGGATAACAAAGGAAATAGGAAAGAAATAAACTGGAAATATAAACGATTAAATATTGCTCAATTTATAAGATAGGTTAATTTTAATGTTCGCACTTGTCCTTGATTTTTGCTTTGATTAGGTTGAATTTCTAATCCTGTAATTAAGATGTAACTCTAATCCTACCCTTTTTGATCGGCCTGCTACTCTATAGTACCTTTCTACGGACCAGCTACTATATAACTCCCTAAACAGAATGTTACTGTGGACCAGACGACATATTTAGCTCCCTACATGGAAGGCATTTATTTACTATGGACTAGATACTATATATAATTCCCTATATAGAATGCTGCTATGGACCAGACGACATATATAGCTCCCTACATAGAAGGCAATGGTGTCTACGAAAGACACACATACTAAGCGCTTGGAACTCGTAGCTGTTACTAAGCACCCGAATGGAATTCGCACGCATAACTGCCACCATGCCCATGCTACCTTTTCCTCCACCTATTGGGTCTTCTTATTACCTCAACATCCACCATAGGTGTGCCCCTCATCCCACTTCAGCTAACATGAGATCACCGTGTGTCCATAGAATCTATAGGGGAAATGCAGTTAGTACTGGCCCTTCATCCAAATAATATCTAGTTGTGTCTCCTATCCAAATCCCCTGTGATGTGGACTTCTATTTGACCAATTTCTACCATTCTTAGCCTAAGCGTGCCCTAGGCTCACCTTTTTTTTCTAATAGGGAATACTATTTAGCACAGGTCCTACTTTCATCTTTGCTTATTAACTTAGATAAATTACTTTAAATAAGCCTTTATAATTTATCCCTACTATCTTTGCTTATTAATTTATCCTAAGTCCTAAAATAAGCCTCATTCTAATCCATACGCGAAGAAAAGGGAAATGAAGAGAACAGACGCTTGCATAAGATTCAAAACTTCGGAAAAGATGTAAATAACAGTAAATAGACTTAAATACTGTAACAATCAAAAAACTATGCTTAACAGAAATAAACCAAAATTACTGAAAAGAATAGCTGAAAGGAAATAGACTGAAAATAATTATAAAAGCTGTAAATAAACTACCGAAAAGGCAATTCCAAAAATTGTAGTAAAACTACAACTATTGGAAACCCTATTATTTTAAATTATTTAAAGAAATCTAAAATGATTATAATCACCCACGTCTGGTCCTAAGATTTTCCTTTGGTCTTCCCGGATCCACTTGGAGTTGTAAAACGGTTTAATTTATAAAATTTCTCCTTTAGAAAAAACACTCTGTTTAGGGTTCTTCCTAGAAATGTGAACCCAATTGGAGAAAACCTAGAATGAGAAGAAGTGTTAGATCAAGGGGTCCATTTATAGGTGTAGAAGTGGATCTCGGACCTTTGGATTTGAAGATTGAATAGGATGCAACCACGTCATAGGTTGAATAGGGGCCAACGGATGTAGAAATGGAGGGACCACATCAGTTTAAATGATGCAAAACACATCGGCTAAAGGCTTTGGCATGTTTGAATGAGCGGAAGTTCATTTGTTCGAAATTAGTAGAGGCGGGTCGACCAGGCGGTCAACCGCCTTGGTGTCCAGGTCGACCGGCCGGTCGATCTAGCTATTTTTTTTTTCATTTCTTTGAATATTTCATTCTTTTCTCAAATTAACTCGGATTCTGATGTTCTAATATGGAAATTTACCAGAATATTTCCATGGAAACAATGGTGCAACCTCCGTGGCTTGATTTTAATAATCTCACAAAGTTACATTATTATTTAATTAAATAACAAATTAATTATTACGAGTTAAATTTTGAGTTGTTACAGACGTCCTGACTAAGCCACTATCAATAAAGAACTTTGCTCAGCAAAGATAGTGGCTCAAAATCGAGCAAACTGTAAGCAAGTCCAGTTATGATTAGTCTAACATGGAAGTCAAAACCCCTCAAGAAATCATCTCATGCAATAAAGATAGTAGCACCTCTAGTTGTAGCCAATTTTTGAGTTGAACTAGAAACCAAGCAACTTCGATAGTGACGCTTCAGTTGGAGCTGACTTTGAGACGATCTGGAACTCTAGCAACAACTGGAAGCTAATCGTTATCATACTTATCTCCGAATCTACTACCCCTCTTCTCTTAAGTAATTTTTTTGAAGAAATCTGATGGTTTTAACAAAATCGCTAGAGGTGATTTGAGTTGTGAGAAAGGAAAACCCCTAAATCCTTTTAAGGGGAGCTATTGAAGTATATTATGTTGTGGCGGCTATTGTACATCATATATTTCTCTATCAAACAAAATGCGGTATATTCCGCTTGCTATGTAAACCCGACCCAATATTGTCCTTTGGGTCTATATATATAAAGTGTATCCACCTCTGTATTATAGTTAATGAAACATCAATAAAAGAATATTATCAGTTCTTACATTTTCTATTCTCAACTCATTTCTGTAATTTCTTGAATATTTACATTATTCGTATAGAATTTCCTGTGTATTCAATATTACTAAAACACATCAACTGATCCAAATTACTAAATTCTTAATTATTGGCTTAGATCTGCTTCCATTCAACAATATATCCTTTTACCTTATCTACTTTAATACCAAGCATGAAGTTCTAGCTAATAAAAACATGTACAATCTTAGTGCCCTTAACTGCGGACTGACAAAGAATTTCCTCAAAAAGCATGTCCCCGAAAATGTAGTTTCCCAGGCCGGAAGGAGCTGACACCAGAAGTGCACAATATGCCTTCCTGTTTGCTTTTACGTACTCAGGTCCGAACAATGCCAGTCTTCTGCCACATGTTGTGTTCGATTCATCTGTAGCCATGATTCTTTTTCCTGGTCTCGCTACTATTTTCTACACATAGTTTGCAAGTTTATATGTATGTAGTATTTACCAAAATAGCAGTATATTCAGTGCAGTTTTATAAATCTTAAACTTAGGCACATATAAAAAATTGTGTAATGATTGCATTATATTCGATATAGTTTTAAATCTCTCAAATTTTGATAATCAACGTTGCGTTATATTCAATACCAAAATTGTGTTATATGCGTTAAAAAGGTGAACTACCTGAAATTAGAATCTCTGATATTTGAGGAGAACAAAAGTACAAATGAATCGAACCCAAAATTAAAAGCACACTTTGATACATTTTCCCGCAATGCAAAATCAACAGAATTTATGTAAAATAGATGAAGTTTCAAAAATCATACGTAAGGGATAGGATCAAAATGGAAGGGGATGATTCAAAATTAAATCTTGAGTAATTTGATTCGAAATTATTAGCAGAACAATGAGTAATTTGATTCAAAATTAAATCCCAAGGGTTTTTCTACTGTCCAGGAAAACTAAAAACCACCTCAAAATTCAGAACGCTTAGAGCATTCCCAACTAGGTCATGGTTGGGAAGCAACCGATCTGTTGAAGCCTTCTGGGTTGCTTTGCCAACTCGAAAGGTTGCTTTAACAACCTAGAGGATTGGCCGGCCAAAATAAGGCTGGCTAAGTTTAGCCGGCCTTATTTTGGTCGGCTAAGACAAAGGCTATAAAGTAGCTATTGGCTCTTAGCTGGCTAAGAGCTAACGGCTACCTTATAGCCATTGGGCCATTATCGGCTAATAACTAGCCAGCTAAAATTTTAAATTCAACCGTTGCCTTCTTTCCCTATATAACTTGTCCATTTCAACCTTTTGTTTACACCATTTTCACTTCAATTTTCCCTCTTCTCAGAACAGTTTCTTTAACCAATATTAGCAATGTTGAAAAATTCCAAAGGAAAATCACAGAAGTCTTCATCTTCTAGATTTCTACCTCTACAAAGGCTAGATAATCAAAATCTGGCGCAATTCAATCAGCATATATATAATTCTCAGCATAGTCAAAATCAATTTCACTCTCAACAGGCGCCAATTTCATAACGCCTCAACAAACTCAGAATATCTACCATTCTCAACAAGATTCGAATCAACACCAAAATTCTCAAAATACGAATTATTCGCAGAATAGTTCGTTTCAACAAAACTATCAATACGATCCAAACTACGTGTCTCCCAATAGCCAACAATGGTCAGCAATGCCTTATCATTTACAAATATATCGAGAAATCTCACTAATCAATTTGGAGGCAATAGATTTGAAAACCAGGAAACCGAATTTGATATCAATGAAATAGCCGATGAAGAAGACAATTGTAGGAATCCTTCTTTATCTTCTGGTCAAACTTGGGGAAATCGACCATCGAGAATCAACATTTCAAAATTTGGAACCGCGGAACCAAAAGGCGGGAAAATGGAAAAGTGGTCACTGAACGAGCAAGCTGAATTAGCATTCTGTTGGGTTGAATGCTCTAGAGATAATAAGAAAGATATGAGCCAAAGCGAAACCTCTTTTTGGACTTCTGTACGCAATTTGTTCATCCTTCGAACTCCAAACAGCCCCCCAAGAATGGTAGATACTTTGAAGCGGTCGTAGAAAAGAACAAACGCCGCTTGTCAGCATTGGAAAGAAATAATGGCTGGCCTGCATTCTAAACAGCAAAGCACGGCAAACGACTTGGAACTATTAAATTTTGAATTTTGGACTTTAAAATAACAAGTTTTATGTTTAAGTCATCTAATAGTACTTCATCCGCTGCAGCTCAATCAAGCAAATGCATTGTATATGTATGAACATAATAATCAACCTTTCAACATTGCTACGACATACTAGAAAAAGAGGAAAAATGGAGTCGAGTGCGACAAGAACATTTAGTGTTGCGCTTTCTTCCTCGAAAGATGAGCAATGAAACTAGCCCCGATAGTTCTGATCTACATGAGGGACACCCCCTTCATAGCTAGTTCAGGTGGTTGGCCTCCACGAAAGTTCAAGGGAAAGAAAAAAAACAGCCCCTGATTACAGCGCACATTAGGAAAATATTGGGTAGCATATGGTGGCCATGGAAGATGCAAATAAATTATATTTGAAAACAAAAGAAACAAAGAGAATTAAAAGTGCAGTGGAAAAATAACGGTGGCACTATGAAAAATAGAAGTTAAGAAATGATGAGCTAGAGTTAAGAATACAAGAACTAGCTCGAAAACAAAGTGCTGATGATTTGGCTCTTTTAACTTGCAACTTAAACGAACTCAATCCAGTTCGAAGGATGTATATGGAGAAGCAACTTGAGGAGTACCATAAACGTCAAGAGGGGATATAAGTGTTGGTTGTAAATTAAATTTTAGTGTTGTCGTTTTTAATTTGGTTGTATTAGTTCTAGTTAATTTGTTGTTATTGTTGTTATTATTGTTAACCTATGTGTTGGTTATACTAATGTAAATGTTAGTTGTAACTTTAATGGTCAAATAAGTTTTTATTGCTATTGTTACTCTGTAATATTCATAATTTTTCAAAAACTACTTAGTAGAGTAGAAGTAACACGTTCAACCACAAATTTTAAAATGTATGTGTCTTAAGAATAATGATTTATATATATATATATATATATATTCTATTTTAATATTTGTCTTAAGTAAAACATTGATTTTTATAAAATAATAATAATATATTTACATTTTCTATATATATCAGACTTAATTGATTTGATTTTCTCATCGATTCCTATCTATCAGCTTTGTCCGTCAAGTTCGCTTTCAGCTTACTTCGCTTAAGATTGTTGTTTGGATGAGTCGATTGTCTAGATCATGATTCAAATTCGTAGCTTGTTCTGTTGTCTAACCCCTCTAACCTCGAAAAGTGAGAAATTACTCACGACTAACATTCTTATATTTATTAAATGCAACTTCAATTGAAACGATAATTGAAATATGCTACTGTTAATTATTTACATTGTTATATATATGCTATTATCTATATCTGTTCACCTGTGAGATATGACACCATATCCTGTTGTTTATATCACTGTTGATATATGCCTGTTGTTATATGTTTTATTATTATCATATTTGTTATCACTCTGCAAGTTCCCTGTTAGTTTAGAATCCCCTATGGGTTGAAATGATACATACCCAAACAATCTGTAGAACAGGAGAAAACTGTTATGGGTTGAAATGATCAACCCAAGCGATTTTCATTTGAATTGAATTTGGGATTACGGGTTGAAATGATATATACCCGTATATATTTAAATTACGGATTGAAATGATAAACATCCGCATCACTTGACCATAAGATAGAAAATTATATACAAACACCGCTGGTCAATGTATATATATTTTTTGAAATGGTTTCCAAGGTTTGGAAATTGAATTTATTTAAGAATTATACTTAAATAAGGTTGATTTGAAATTTATTAAATTTGGAATTTTAAAGATATGATTTTATAACTTGATTTTTGATTGAAAGTGATTTAAGTGAATATTTCAAATTTACATAAATTGAAATGGTATACTTAGTTTTATTTAAATTTGAAATTTAAAGTTTTATTTAAATGTTATTTTAATGATTAAGTGAATATTTCAAATTAAATAATAGTAAAGTGAATTTGATATAAACACACACACACATATGGAATTATCAAATCTAGTTTTTGAAATGTTTGAATATCTAAAGCTTTGAAAATATTGAAATTGAAATGGTTTATTCTGTGGTTAAGAATCTGTATTTGAAACCGATATAATTTGAAATGGTTTACTGAGAAATTGAAATTGATGATTTGAGATTTGATTAAATTTGAATTTTTGGAATTTGAGTTGATTTGGAATCGATTTGTGAAATTTGAGGAAACTATTTTATTATATAAAGTATTTTTAAATTATATTTAAAACTATTTAATATTTTACTTTATAAATTATTTTTAATATAAACTAATTTAATATACTAACTATTTTAAATATAGACTATTTTAACTAATAACTCTTTTATATAAACTATTTTACTTTATAAGCAATTTTATTATATATATTATTTTAATATCTAAACTGTTTGAGTGGTGGAAGTTATGTTTTTCAAAGTTATGAATTTCAAATGTTTGGTTTCGTAAGTGTTATAACTTGAAGTGCTTTGATTTTGGAAAAGAATAAAATGGAAATGATATCGTATTTGGTTTTGAAATGGAAATGATATCTTATCGATATGGTTTTGAAATGACAATGATATTTTGATTTTGAAGTATAAACCATTTTGAAATGACCATGATGTTATAATAATGTTTGGTTGTTATAGAGACCGGGATCGGATATTGCCATACTCTCTGCTAATATCGAAAACCACTTTAACAACTATGTACGTGGTGGAGATTCTAGAAATGAAGTAGGATAGCTTGGTGAACGATTTCTGTACAAGGTATGATGTGACCCTGACTCCCGTGTGTCAGCTTAAATGTGACTAAAATCAGGAGCCATGCCAGGCCAAGTGAGGTCATTCCTCCTATCGGGCACAATTCTTCGATACTATTCTTATTTTTTTGATTGTTTGGTGGCCACCCCTTGATTTTTGATATGGAAGTGTGTCCAAGGTGGGCGTAGTAGCTGCTATGCGTTACCACCAGTCCGGATCCACAAACGGTATATCTACCCTGGCATTTCCTCATGTGCCGCATTCACATGCGCTAGAGCGCCTTCTACGAGTTTGTTTTGTACCATACCTATGTGTTGTCCTCTGGGTAAACCTCTTGTTTACGAAGGAGCATACAACATTGTATAGACTACGGGAATATATAAATTGTGTTAAGGGGAATATGGGTAACGCCTTAACGCTATTTTAATACTTTTACTTTACTATGGACAAAATATAATAGCGTACATTACTACATAGTAGATAGTTCCATCGATCCTTAGAGGATGGTTAACTCAAACATCCTTTAAGTTACTTGTATTTCAGTTGATATTTCACTTGAGTTGGGTTTATTGATAAAAGAATGTTAATCCTGACTCGAGTGTTTTGTGTTTTGAACGCTCGGGTCAGACTGAGTGATACAGCATTTGAGACTCACCTTTGGAGTTTGGAGCTTCGCTTGGAGATCCAACTATCGATTCAGCTTTCAGTCATTCAATTAGTTCCAATGATGTTTTTAGATTTTGTTATTTGACTCTAGTATTTGAGACTTCTGTTGTATTTTGTTTTAACTCTATTATATATATAGTAGTTTCATGGACTACTATTCATTTGTTTCCGCTGCTTGTTATTGTATATTACTCCGTGTCTATGATTCTGTGATTGATTTATTTACTGTATATGATGAGTTTTGCCAAATATAAATTAACAATCTTATATTGAGCAATTCAAGTCCGGCATGTGTGGATGCGAATGACACGAAATATCGAGTCATATAGTTGACAAACTATCAACAACCACTTAATATTACAATAGAGAAGCAACAACAAACATTACTTCTACTAATTGTTTCCTATATTCCCAGTAGTCTTCCACTAATTCTTCTCTCAAATCAAGATGAGCTTGTGGATCTCGCATATCTTGTACTCTTTGCAAGTATTCAGCAAAAGTATTCGGATCCTTATAAGCTTTTTTTGAAATGTTATAGCAATGTCTTGATAGTTTCTCAATTGAAGTTCGCACCCACCTCGTTCTTCTTTGACAATCATATTATGTAAAATAATACAGTAGTATATGATATCAGATAGTACTGTCGGATCATAGTAGTATACCTCTTTTCATAAAATCTGAAACCTACCTTGAAGCACTCCAAATGCCCATTCCATATCTTTCCTAAACCTTTCTTCTTATTTGGTGAACCTAGCTTCTTTTGCATTATTTGGCCTTTTGTAAGCTTGCACAAGTGTTTTCCATTTTGGGTAGATTCCATCTACCGGATAATAACCTACTAAATGATCTTTATCTCTAATTTTGAAATTGCATGGAGGTGAGATGTCATAACATAAGTCGTTAAATAAATATGACTATCGTAGAACGTTTATATGGAGCTCCAAAAAAGCATGTCGTATGTACAAATTGTACGAAGCTACAGCTTCCAAGATCAGAGTAGCCTTTTGAATGTACTGCATATTGTCCCTGTAATGCAGCTGGACAGTTTTTCCACCTCCAATACATACAATCTAGGCTACCTAACATACCTGGAAATCCATGCTGAGATTTCATTGCCAGCAATCTGTCAATGTTTTGTGCTGTTGAAGATCGAAGATATTCTTCACCAAACATACAAACAACAGTTTTGCAAAACTCTTTCATACGTAATATTGCTGTTGAGTCTCCAATCCTTATTTTTTTGTCTTGCGAATCTCCAGAAATTCCATATGATATCATGTGAAGTGTAGCCGTAACCTTTTGCAATGGAGACATGCAAAGTTCATTGATTCCATTTCTTCTATGTGTAAAAAAAATGTTTGTTTCCGTTAATTTGTCGAGAACCCGATTAATGATATTTTCTGACATACGGGATCTTCATCTAAAATCCAAGTCTTCATATGCTGGGTTTGCTGTAAAATAATCCTTGATCAACTGATTATGCCCGCTAGCATAGTCACAAGTCCCTTCTGCCCACAACACTGCTTCCTTGGTTAGTCGCAGAGCCTTCAGTAGTTTCATGGGTCAGTAAATCCATTGTTTCAGTTGCAAACATTCTTTGTTGAGTAAGACAATGTTCAACAAAGTTGTCGGAAGAAGATGACGATGGTGAAGACGAGGTTGAGAAGCACCACAAATGTTTTAGAGAACTTATGGAATATTGATAGAAGAAAGGTGTTTAATATGTTGTGTTTGTGAATGATTATGTTTTACGATATTCTAACCTCTATTCAAATGCTTTTGTTGGTTAAAGCTGCGATAGGAAGAAGGTCTAGTCATGTCATAAACAGAGATAGAGCAGACTGGTCCACCTTTCGTACTGCTTGATGATGCCTTGGTTTGTTAAAGCTGCGACGGTCATGAGGTCGGGTCTTGTCACAAACATAGATATACTGTAACTGTGGGGTTTTTTTCTTTATGTTGTTGTACCTAATGGAATAGATATTGGTCGATGTCATTATAGATGCCGTAATTCCCCTAATGGTTGTGGTCTTTGGCAATGGCTTAACGATCCTCTTCCTCACCGTGCAGTTGTTTATGCCAATAAACTTGAAAGGACATTGGGTTCAATTAACTTCTGGTGGTCGAAGGCAGTTTTTTAATTATCTGTTGTCATGTTTGTTGTCTAGTTCTTTTATTATGTTTTTCTTGTGTTTCCATTAGTTGTCCTATTTGATTTCAATGAAAGCTGTTATTTCTTCTTTTCGTAACTTCAATGTTGTTGTTGATGATTTCCAACTGTTTATATTTTATTATTATGTGAAGTGCGGAGTAGATTATAAGAATACAAACTTCACTTGAATTTGAAATTACACATTATTTACTGATAGTCCAAACAACAAGCATAAGGTAATAAACTTAACAAACATACTTATCTAACTCATACATCATTTAAATTGTCTAAAATATCTAACCCAGAGATTGTACGCAGCATGTCCAACAAAATCAACGTGATAATCCTACAAATAACGAGAATCATACATGCCTCGTGTTAGCTGAAATAATTCATCTTCTTTCACTGCTTTTATAACTTGTCTATATCTTCGACAAGCCCTTGTAAATGTTACAAAAGTGCTGCGAGTTTCCAATATCCTTTGAATTTATCTGCAATCCGGACAACTATTAAAAGTCTCCTTTAGAGTGGCCCAAAAATCTTGCTCTGTTCCTCTTCCAAGTGTCTATGGTCGGTTTCTATGCAAGACTTGATTAGAACTAAATAATCACCAACTTTCAAGTTTTCATTCGACATTGAAGCTTACTTAGGACATTGAGAATAAATGAACTTGTTGTGAATTTTCAATATAGAAAGCTGCCTTATATCAAAAGTTCATGATCCGCATCTCATGAATCAAGTGCCTTATAATCACCCATGTGTCAATCATCCACAAAGGTTTGAAAGAACAAACACATATATGTTTGTTCTTTCAAATAGTGATTTACACATATGCAAGAAAAATATGAAATCCATAGCTAACACAGAATACATAACAACGATAATACTCATATACAACCACTACTACTACATACAAACCACTGATAATACAATCATACAAACTCTGCTACAGAATACATGAAAATAATAATACTCATATACAACAACTACTACTATATACAAACCAATGATAATACAATCATATAAACTCTGCTGTAGAATACATAACAATGATAATACTCATATACAACCACCACTACTACATACAGACCACTGATAATACAATCATACAAACTCTGCTACAGAATACATAACAATGATAATACAACAGTACATGCTAACATTAAGGCTTATCAAAATGATATCGGTCATCAAAAAGATTGGATGCTTCACCATCATTGTCGTCATCGTCGTCTACTTTGGGTGTAGGATGATGTTGCTGCTTATCAGCTGTAGTAAGCTCATTAATATGAGCTGTCAACCTATCTATACTACGTCGATGCTCGACGTACATGACCTGGCGAAGTCCCAACTACATCCGAAACAAATCCTCATACAAAAATGCTACTGGATCTGGATATTGCGAAATATATGGCCAAGGAATATCAACATATCTATCAACCACAGACTTTGTCGGAATACCTACTGTCCAACCATAATCTCCTACCTAGGGGGCTGTGGAGCATGATACGCCTGAGTACTCTGTGTAAGGTCAGGAAAAATAGGGGGCAACACCACTACGTATGCCCTAGGGCCCAACCAAATCAACAGATGCAGCATGGAAAAATGTAGTCGTAGAAGCATAATCTACATTCATGGCAATGAAGTAATTTGCGGACCACCACTCTCCTACATACCGCTATAATGCAGCGCTATCATAAACTCTCAACAAAGGCATATTCGGATGTGGATCGTTTCACCATCTAAGGCCTGTCTTCGACTACGCTCATTGAGGAACCAGTAGCATTCTTGGCTGGCTGGGGATGAAACTAGTGGAAAACGTCTCGTAGATAAGAAAGCATCATGCACAACGATGAGTTCGGTCATAAAAGGTGGTCCATCATACGATTCCAAACAACACTCTCTCGTGTTGTCTGTAACTCAATATAATTTCGGACCACCGCAAAAATATGTGTGCCTCCCCTCCATGCACCATTCTGTGGTTATCACATGCCCATGCTCTGACTTGGGGAAATAAAAAGGGTAATGTGGAGTCCACGGTCGGAATAGTCATGTTACGGAAGTACTCTTAGTACCAGTACTGTAAAACCTCCCAAAACTCTGTAATGGACGAGGATCTACCCCTAACAACACGCTAATGATCTAGAGAAAAATACAAATACTCTAATATCGGAGTCCCCCATTCATATGCGACCGGACTATCAAACGACAACTCCACTACAGCTGCGACATAACCGGCTGGCGGCACATTCGATGCATTTGTAACGAATAGGTTCCCCATCATGTACAAAATAAAAAGTCAAGCTATCTCTAAGCAATTATCATAACTATGTCATGTATCAATTCCATTATTGCTTGCCTAATGTATGAGCATCTAAGCTGCAGTTCGAATGACAGTTCGTCATGCAAATCAAATTGTGGAAGTACACTAGATAAACGTCGAAAATGCCGGTACTCCTCATCGTAAGGTAATGTCTTACATCGACCAATGCATATATCGGTCAACATAGAAAGTCAAATGGTGTAATACTCGGCTCTTCAAAAGTAAAGGTATGAGTGGCCTTCCACCAACATGAGGATAACGCACCGCATAACTGAACATCCGAATTTAATAGATTACCGATACCCATTAAAGCAATTTAGCATTATTTAAAGCCTAAATGCCATTAATAAGATAAACAATAATTATGTAATTACGTACTAAGAAAATCTCCATATCATATCTCTCGCAGCAAAGCATGTAGAATGTCGTCAACATCGTAAGATCGTATAATCCTATAAAGGCGTTTTACACTAACCCAAGATCCACGGATGCGCTCACAACGAGCCTAAGTTAAAAAAATTTGCGTGTTCAATTTTTAATGTACAATTTGAACGAATAAGAAAATTTTGAGGCATATAACTTATAGAATTATCAACACACATGCTAGCGTGTACTTTTTCGTTTAGTAGTACCCGAAAATTGATCATATCTTTGTCTGGACACAAATTTTGGTCGATATGGGGGTCCAAACTATAGCTGTTGTACTTCTTCCCCTGTGTCTTCACCATCATGCTTCGTCGCCCTTCAATGAACGCGGGCGATGCGGGTGTGCTACCTTCAAAAGGCGAGTATTCCACGGATCTTGGAACATTTCATGCGATGCGACTACCGCTGCCTCGGAGTCTTTGAAAAGCTCTTCTAATTTTTCATGGCATGTGGTTGTTTGCAAATAGCAGCAAAAATGGGGAGCGGAAGGAGAAAGGAGGAAGGAAGAAGGAAGGAAGAAGAAATGTGGGGAGAGAGCAGCATAACCGAGTAATTTATAGCCAATTATGGTGCATCCACTTAGCCGGCCAAATTTTGACCGGCTAAGTGGACGCTGTGGATTGCAATCCATACCTCATTGTGGATTACAATCCAACACACCCCCTTAGCTGGCCAAAATAAGGCTGGTTAAGGGGAAGCATAATTTTTGTGCTTTTTCCTCAGTTAGGGTTGCTTTGGGGGTCGATGCCTAGAATCGACCCCAAGAAACCCCATACGTTGGGAATGCTCTTAGAGCATTCCCAATCAGGTCATGGTATGGAAGCAACTGACCCCCAACAACCTATACAGTCGTTTATTAGTAGGTCGGTAGCTCATTGTCTCTCAACAACCTACACAGTCATTGAGTCAGCCTTCCTTCTCTAGTTCTTTTGCAACATCCTAGATTTTCAAATAGTGATTGAAATTGTTACGATTGTTTGATTTGTTGAAAAATCAAAAAACTCTAAACAACGTATTTATGATTGATTTGTTGAAGAAAAATAAACTTTTAAACATGAAAAAGAAACTAATATCTTTGTGATCGTCACAATTGAATTATCCACTAAATCTTCACCTTCCATCATATATTAGGCAAAAAGAGATTTCTTTTGGGTTTATGATTTGGAATTTTTGAGAAATATGTAAGATTCATTTGAGAAACGATGAGCGGTACGGCAATGTCAGGCTGAATGAAAGAATACAATATGGTGGCCTGAAGTATATAAAAAATATTGATGTCTAATAAAATTATAATGGTAGCTGGAAGAAAAAAACTATATGTTAATAGTAGCATGCTTTACAAGAGAGTGGGCATAAAATATTTTGCGAGCCCACCTCAGAATTTTCCTGAGCCCGCTTCTTCATTTTTTTGGAGTTTTTATTCATCCACACTTTATAGCTCAACAAGGGATTGTTTATAAATAATTTTGGACCGTACCAAAATTAATTGTTTCCTTGTTTCAACGAAATGCTGAAAATGGTTCTTTTATGTCGATGCGTCGGATCTCGGGACCATTTTCTATCCAAAAAGACTTATATCCCTTGTATAATTATACCTTTTTACTATAAAAAAGGTTAAAAACAAACGTATAATTATCAAATTAATTTTTAATTTTCATTTTTGTTTCCATTTTTATTTTCATTCATTGTCTCTATTATACTTTGTTTTCATTCATTGTTGGAGACTAGGACCACTTACACTCATCATTATTATTTTCATTTTTCGAACAAATTTATCATTTTTCTCTATTCAGAATTTTTGTTTGTTGTTAATGTCCCCTTTATAGTGGTTACATGATTACTTATAACCTACGATTAAGATAACTGTAAATAAATGTTGCTGTAGATTAATATTTACAATGGTCAGTAAATGAAAGTTGTCAAAGTTTTGTTACAACTGCTAAATGCAAACAGTTGTTAAACATATTTTTATGACCACTTTGAAATAAAGTTGTTAAAAACATTTATTACAATTGTCACCGAGTAAACGTTGTAAATGGAAAGTTGTAATATTATCATTTTATTGTAGTGCGTATATAGTAATACGTGTATACTAATCCATGAATAGTAATACATGAATAGTAAAAATACAAGTATATATATATTTTGTAAAGAAAATTAAATTTATATACAAGTTTAAGAAGAATTTAATTAAAAGAATTTTTACTCAATAAGAAGTTAATTGAGAAAGTAATGTTTTAATTAATGAAAGGTGTTAATTAATAAAGGTGTTAAATTAAAGAAGTTTAAATTAAAGAATGAAGTGTAGTTAAATGAAAGAAGTTTTGTTAGATAAAAAGGAGTTTTGCTAATAAAAGAGCTTCAAATTAATGAAAGATTAATTAAATAAAAAGGGGATTAAAAGTCGTTGATACGACATGACGTGCTTTGTGTGTGTTAATTATGCTTTGTGTGTTAATTGTTTATGGAAATTATCCAGTCATGTACTCAGCACTAAAGTTGACAAAGTAGATTTGTTTCTATCCCTGAGAGATAAGAATGATGATTCAAGTAGGATATAGAGGCAATAGTGCTTTAACCTACTGGACTTCACTCTTGACCGAGGGATAGCGAAAGTTGAGAAGGTTGGAAACATGGTAAGTATCGAAAGTTGAAGAGACTGAGATTAGTCGGTGTTTTAATTATCGAAAAACACTTCAAGATTGAGATACGTGTTCCATCTCTTGGAAGTGGACCTATTTAAGATGCTAGAATCCATTTAGGGATTCAAACCTGCTCGAGTGATGATGACTTGTGTATCGAGATGTTGAACATTAATTAATCATTGGTATATGACCAAAGATAGAGTAGGATGCATGATCCTAGCTTGAGCTAACACACGAGGGTATATTAACTCCATATCTAGAGTATGTTTATCGATATGTTGTGCACAGGAGTTGTTGATACTTGGTTCATGTTGTTTATGAAAAAGTTCAAACATCTTGGCATGTTGTGTTTACCTTATGGTACATTTTATCTAGAGATATACGATTCCCAGAAGACAACTTCTGATTATTGTTTATGATCCACTTTGACTTTTAAGCCAGAGGCATCTCCGTGGTAAATCCATATGCGAATGCACCTTAGTGGTTTTGATTGTACTTCAATACATTATGTTGTGACCAATGTAAGCATCATAGTTATGTTGATGATTTATATTCTTCACCCTAGACGTTACTTGTTTTATCGCAATATGTACTTATTAGATGGTTTTCCTTTTGTATTAACTAGCCTTTTCGACTCTCAAATGTCGACACTTATACATCCATAGTGTTCATGTATTGAGCATCAAGCATTGTAAAGATAGATTGTTAGGGTAAAATAAAAATAAAAATAAAAGAGGATAAGAAAGAAGAGAACATAATATCAAAATTTCACTGCAGAACAATAACATAGAATATCAAAAGATAGTACAGACTATCACTCTAAGATACATCATTCATCACCTTTTAGAGTTATAATTCTAAATACTATCATTATCTTGGATAGTTATAACAAGCTATCCTCTCAAATGTTGACACAAACATATAGTAATGCAGCGGAAATAAGAAAACTATGGTAGGAGAAACATCCAGATCATCTCCTCGAGCTTCAAAGAAAATCAACGAAAACATGTCTTTCTCATGCTACTAGAAAGAGCACATGAGGAATTTAAAGAAAACAAAAACCATGCGTTAGACAGAAGTCTGGTGTGAGAAACTCATGAAATATGCTACCGCATATAATAGTACTTTTAAGACCGCACAGAATGTTGTAATGGTTAATCCCTCAAAAGAACCACTCATTTAATAAGTACAAAAAGTGATATAACAGATAATGTCTAGGGTGAAGAACATAAATCGAAAAATAGTTATGATGCTTACATTGATCACACCAGAACATATTGAAGGTGCATGTCAACCGTTTTTCCATACCCTTTGAATCGACAATAAACCACATATGTCTAACTCAAATTGCATGAAAATACGGAACATGAAGGGTAATAAAGAAAAATTGACAGAACATGTCTCACTTAATGGAACAATATATAATATTGAATAATATCTTTACATCGAAAAACTTTTAAATACATATATCAGAGTCTAAGCTAAATTCAACATGGATAGTTAAAAACATCTATCCTTACAATTGCTGACAAACATCAACTAATACAACTAAGTACAGCGGATAATAGAATATCTCCATACATAGATGAATATCTCTATCTCTCCTATGGAAACTCCAACCGTCTTCGACAAAACCTGAAACTACTCAGATCTGACCTGACTATTGAAAATACCTGGATCAGGCTTGATAAACCAGCGTGAGAAAAACTCAATAATAAATGACAGTGTCATATATCAGCCTTTGAATAAAATCCTTTAAAAAGAAAGAGTATTCATAAAACCACGCCCACACATAAATACAGACGGGTTTTTACCTTATGATAACTAAAGCACTTTTATATCAAAACATTTGATATTATTTTTAATGACATCTCTTTGAAAACATTTGCAAATAAGCTTATTAATCTTAGCCGAAATTGTTACCATTATTAAATTCCATCATACTTGGTTCTACAACCAAATCGTAGGTTCTTATTGGAGAATGGATTTCCATACAAATGACCAAGTGAAGGATCTACCTTCCGAATGGGTACACCTCTAGATGGATGTCCCGAGGCACAGAACATCTGCCCTCTACCAACACAAGACTGGCCTACCTCTGTAACTAGATAGTACCGAATATGTCATACCCTGGTCGTTACCGACCTTTAACTGAGCGTTCGTTTCCATACATCACATTAATTTACATCTAGAACGTCATAGCGGAAAGAAATATATCTAGACGGGGATGATCATACCAGACTTGGGAATGACCCACTTAGCCTTGCCGCATCTAATCTTGTTTTGGTTATTTCCGGTTTGATGAGGCTTGAGGAAACGATTACCTTTATGCATAGCGCATATCACATTTTTGAATGCCACATTTCCATTCCCATTGACTACTATTTTCCTTCCATAAAAAAACAACCTTTGAGCTCGTACATCTTAAGGAGGGTGTTAAGCAAAAAGAAGTTGCCTTCTCCACCACCACGGATGTACGTTTGTAAAAGCCAATGTACGTAATCTTTAGAAATGCAATGTCAGACAAACATCCATGCATGTTGTCCAGAAATAGGGTAAACCGAAGGCACTCTCCTACTACTACCAGTAGCGAGTAGTCCTTGCAATCCGAAAAATCTCTACCATGAAGAGGCCACTGCTATAAATAACTCTATAATAGGATGTGACGACCCAAAAAAATTTAACATTTGAAATTGAAATATTTAATTAATTTTAAATGTTTGAATGATAGTTTAACTTGAATTTCAAATATCAGGATGAATTTGGCAATTTAATTATTGAATTTAATTATAGAAATTTGGGTAAAATTGTAAACCTTCAATTTTGAGCCTATTGAAAATGATTTGATGTCTTATAAAATTTATATTGATAATACTGAAGATGATAGAAGCTGAATAGATTTTATTTCGAATATCTAGATTTAATTGGATAATTAAATTGTTGATTTAATATTTGAAATTGTGAAAATAATTAGAAATTGGATTTAGCGTGAATAAAAAAATGATTTATAAAGTTGAATTAAATCATATTTGAATTAGAATGATATTAGAACTTTTAAAATCGAATTACAAGTTAATTCGTAGAAATTGAATATTTTAATATTTAATTAACGAGTAAAAATAGCCATTTTTCAAACAGTCTCAGATTTCGACGAAACCAGTTCCATCGGATCCGTAATGTTATATTACCGTAAGATTTCAAATTTCGTGTCAATCGGGTTTACGGTTTGTCCGGGGCAAGCTAAAACGTATAGAAATCGATTTAAGTGAATTTTAAATTTAAATTAGTCGATTTGGAAACCTATCTTTCAAATATGATCGAATTGGCTCTCGATATATATTCCATTGCGTTCGGAATAGGGGTAAAACATTATAAATGCCAGGCGGCACGCTTCGTTTGGAGTTCGGAAAATTTTCAGATGAATAGTGTTTCAGAATTTTCTATAAAAGGACGTTAATTTCTTTCATTTGCATACAAAACCCTAGGGTTATAGCAGCCGCCGCCTTCAGATTTATGGCCGAAAATGTTCGTTCCTTCTTTCCTTAATTTCTCTAAATCCACCAACAATTATCGAAAACATTCAACTACAACGTTGTAGACCTAGGTGAGACCTTCAAATCCATACGGCTACGATCGTTTATAGTCAAGTAAATCAATGAACAATCTCGCATAAAGCAAGCAAGGTCGTGCTCGATTTCCGTGGCTACGAAGCAACCGAGTTTGCCCATAGTAGAGTCGAAGGTAGAGCTCGTGATGGCGCCCAAAATGGTGGAGCTCGATCAACGTTCAGGTCGTCGATGCTGCCGCGATATTTAGGGTTAGCAAACGGCAATGGGTTATCTTCGAATTGTGAATGATCTGAAGGGGAGAAGAAGAAGTGCGCAGCCACGATCTTCTGTTTTGAAATCTACGGCTTGGATTGGAACTAGGTTAAAAATAAAATGATAATAGCGAATTAATATATATTATAAATTTGTACGATGTTTAAAATACCATATCTTTTTCATACGAGGTCCGTTTTCGACGAAACGACTTGCGTTGGGTTCGTATTCGCAAATTCTACGCGATGGAGCTGGTATGGACTTGATTGGAGCTAGTGTGAATTTTGGGTAAAATTAAAAGCTCGTTTAATTTTATTTAGAACAAAACACTGCAACTGCTATTGGACGCAATGTGAGTACAACTCACTCTTTCTGACTCATTGATATTTTTAAATAAGTGAGAAATAATTTATTATATGATGATTGATGATTGTTTGGATGATATATGATATATTGATTGGTATTTGGATATATACCTGCCTATTGGAGCAGATGAGAGACCCTATTGCGCCGCACAATAGCGGATAATATTTTATAAATCCCATATACCGCGATATTCCACCTCAAAGTGGAATGGGTATTTAATTGTTGTGCTAATGTCTGTGGATGCAGGAAAAACAAGTTGGAGGGATCCAACTGGATTCCTCAAAACATTTTGATTTTTTCAATATTGAATGTTGATTATTTATAATGTGTATGTGACTATTTGTTATTGAAACCATTGAAGGCTAAAATTTAGTTGAATATATTTTTGGTATCGTAGGATACCAGAAATACGAAATTGGATTTTTTTTTTTTTTGGAAATTAAAGTAGAAAAGCTTAGACCGTTATATGGGAAATATTTTTAATAAAGGAATTCCGAGAATGTTGTTTAATAGTTGAAGAATTTATTTAAGATATGGATTTTAAACATTTGAAAGAGATAAAGAAATTTATTTCAAAAGGAAATAAATTTAGAAATTAAATTTGGAATTTAATTTGGAGTTGAAATTAACTTTAGAAATCGATTCGGGAATTAATTTGGAGTTAGAATAAATTTTATGAATCGATTTGGAAATTTGGTTAGGTGTTTTGGAAATAATTTGGGAAATCAATTTAAAAAATTGATTTGATACTGGAAAATTAATTTGGAAAATCAAATTGGAATTTGATTTTGTGTTTGAAATAAACTGGAAATCAATTTGGGATTTGATTGGGTTTGAAGATGATATTTGGGAATCGATTTAAATCCGTATATCAGTTGATATTTGGAAATGTAAATTCATAATGGGAATTTATAAAGAAAAGGTAAATTGTTTAAAAAAATAAATATTGGTTTATTTTTAAAGTGTGGAAAGAAATTTACAGACTGGAATGTAAATTAAAATAAATCAAGAAGATTTATTAATTTATTGGAATGGACCATTTGTAATGGAAAAGGAATTCTTCCCTGGAAAGCCGAGCATATTTTTAAAATAGCTTTTGAATAAAATTTAAAAGTTTTAGATTTGGTTTTAAAATAATATTATTGGAGAAATTAGTTTGGAAATTGTTTAAAGTAAAAAAAATTTATTAAATTTATTATATAAGGGATTGTTTTAAAGATTTAAGTTGATATTTGATTTAGAAAATAGTTATTTAAATATTTATACTATATTTACAAATTTTTATTTTAAAATTAGTTATGGACCTGAATTTTTATATGAAATATTAGTATAATATTTTTCATAACTAATGTTTAAGAAAATATTCTAAAATAGTTTATTTTAAATGTTTCCAAGTATATTTTGAATAAATATTTTATATTATTTTAAAATATTTGAAATCGGCAGATTTTTAGTGGAAATGAATAAATATTTGAAAATGTTATCGCGTAAGGGAGAAATTTAATTTGGAATTTATTTTCAAAGGATTGAAGTGTGTAAAATTGATTTGAAATTTTTTTCAAAGTGTTGAAAAGTGAAATTTTATCTTGCGAAGATATATTGAAATAAAAATAATAATTGGGAAAAAATTATATGAAATCCAGTGACTGTTGTGAATGATGATTGATAGTTAAATAACCGACTATTAATATTGGCCTTTAAATGCCATTTGAATTTCGATGCGACCGGGAGTCGAATTCCAAGTGGATATTCGAAACCCACATCGAACCTTTGTGATTGTGATGGCTCTTTTGTTTAAAAGATCAAAGTGAAATTGTTGTGATTTGTTTGAATCCGAATATAACACTTATTTTTGAAATAAGCGCTCATTATTCGGATTAGCCGGGAGGGGACCTTATGTCATAAAACCCATTCCGAATAACGATACGATGAAATGGGATTGCATTTGAAGACGGTGTTGAAGACCGGGTATTTTCGAAAGCGAAAGGATTACCTGTCGAATGTCTCTGCACCGGGTTGCTCCGTATAGAGATTTTATCACCCTTTGTGATGGGGATTCCAGACATGATTAGTGAATATCCGGAGTTGCAAGGGCTTCTTTGGAAGTGCCTTCGATTCAATTCGATACCGGAACGGACTTGCATGGATGTGTCTCTGACGTTACACTTTGAGATGTAAAGCTAGTTTCTATCAAATACATTTCTGTTGGTGGCGGAGAATTTATTCTCTTAGCTTAACACCCTTCTCTGAGACGTATGAGCTCAGAGGTTATGTAGTTAATGGTTACTAGTGATACATTCCCAATTTGGTAATGTGGCATACGAAGGGCTGCTAATCATTTGTTGATCGAAGCATGGCTTTTGTGAAAAGCGTAGCTTTGAGGACGAGACTTGCTTGTCTTAGTGAAATGTGATGGGGGTTCTTTGTTTTTGTCTAGTGGCGAGCAGGAGACTCTTACCCCCACATGTCCTCTTTACGGGGTTGGTTTGGCGTAAAGCCGTGACAGTCGAAAGGCTGGCCGTAAAAGCAAGTTTCGGGTACCATTGTATGCCACGGCGGGGCTGGGATGGTTGAAAAGCCTACCAGTCGAGAGTGGCCCTGTCGATGGTTGAAAAGCCTAGACCATTACAAAGTGGTATCAGAGCATTTGGTTAAACGAGAACCTTGGCTCCGTTGAGTGTTACTCATTAGAGATAGAGTCAGCGGTACTCTAGAATGAGTTTGAGTTTAACTATAGATATGAGCGCGTATTTGTTAGTGAATATAAAATTGTTTTATATTGTGATGATTGGTATGTTGAGTGGTATATGGATTCTGGTCGGTATAGTCCGTACAACTCTATCGATAGGGATCTCTAAACACTTGTACATAACAAATTCGACAGATATTGTTTGAAAAGTAGGGTAAATGAAATAACTTTACCCAATACTATTTTGTATATAAAAGAAATAATTTTTGTAGAATTATTATATTATATGGTTGCTTGATTGTTAGGAAGTGATAATATTAAATTATTATCATTGAAATTGAATAAGAAATTGAAATCATAACTTAAAGCTGAGAAATAAAATTTATATACAAATGGGAATTATAAATGTAAATGTAATTTATAATTTGAAATAGATTCCAGAGAAATATTTGAAAGTGGATTGAAAAGATTTG
This sequence comes from Allium cepa, assembly GCA_030765085.1. Classification (NCBI taxonomy): domain Eukaryota; kingdom Viridiplantae; phylum Streptophyta; class Magnoliopsida; order Asparagales; family Amaryllidaceae; genus Allium; species Allium cepa. Next base: position 373,301,131 of record CM060942.1, on the reverse strand, counting down.
AAACTAAAATTTTTTGAAACTGAATTCCATTGAGTTTGAAAATAAATTTTCAAAGGTTTTGGAAATGTGTTTTGGAGGGATAAAAGCTCTAAACTCTTTTCGGTCCCTGGAAAATAATTCTGATGATGATCGCGACATCATCGTTGTTCATTTTTGGGTTTCCAAAAGAGGAATTGTGGCCAAATTGTTTTAAATGAAAGTTGTTGCAAAATCAGTTTGGATTTTTGGAATTCAAAAAATAATTTAAATTGATGTCAAAAATGAATTTTGAAAGGTTGAAAAGACTTTGGAATCCTATTTTAAATATAAATATTTATGGGATTAGCAAATGGGTTGATAACTTATACAATTTGGCATTGATAGAATGAATTTAACCTAAAGGATGGAGTTAAATTAAAATAAGTATAAGTGAATCAATTAAATGAAGTGAATTTAAAGAAAAGTCTGAGGAGACTAAGTATAATGATTTCTTAAATAAAATTTTTTAAGTTGAAAACAAATTTGTGGTTAAGACAAAATAAGTTGGAGGGAAAATTTAATTCAAATGGAATTAAAAATGAAAATTTAATAAAAGAATTGAGAATGAAAATTGGAGTTAATTTGTATAAATGTGAATTTGAGAAGTCTTATAGACTAAATGTTGGAATAAACTCTGTTAAGGTGGAAAATAAAATTTTGAACAAATAAGTAAATTTACAATTGCAAGTAAATGAAAGTGAATTCAATGTTGAAATAAAATTAGTAAGTGAAACTAATTGAAGAGAAGACCTAATAAACATGGTTTGAAATGAATTCAATAATTATGAATAAAAGGTAAATTGAATTTATATGGAATTTGAAATCCAGTTTAAATATAAGTGGCTATAAACCAAAATAGTGAATTGAATTATGTTTGGGATGAACAAAAGAATAAAACTGGAATCGAAACTGAATATTGAAAACCAATTTGAATTGTGTGAAATAAAATGAAGTTGTAAAGTTGGTTCGAAGTGAACTAAAGATGATAAAGGTGAAAAAGAAATGGTTTGAGATAAAATTAATTAGAACTTGTAATGAATTAGTAAAAGAAACTAATTTAAAATAGCAAGACGAATCAGTTGTGAATGAAAGATAATTGATAAAATTCAATATTCAGAAGGTAAATTGAATCCAAATAGAATTGAAATGGTAAATTGAATTCAAATAAAATTGAAAATGTAAGATTGAATGAAAATGGATATATAAATTCAATAGTGAAGTAAAGATGGTATAAGAAGTATATATTGAAATTTTTGTAAAGGAATGTGCAAAATGATATTTGAATGTTGTAATTGGATATTATGGTTAGCAGGATATACAGGTGTATTAAAGGAAAAGGGAATTAGGATTTTGATTTTGAAGATAAAAAAATTTGAATTTCTTGACAAAAAGGTATGTATTTGAATTTCAGTATGAAATTTGATGATTTTCTTGTCTAGCCGCTTGGCTTTTTGTTTTCTTTTGGATCCGAGGGCCTGTGGTGTCATTTTGTGGTTGTACCGAGCTAGCCGCTCAAAGAGACGCTGGCGAAATTTTTCGAAAATTTAGGGAGTTAGAAAAATTTTGAGAAAATTTTGAAAGTTAAAATTTGAATTTAAATTTAAATTTGAATTGCTAAGAAAACAATGTTGTTTGGAATCTATGGAAGATTTTAGAAAGATAATTGAGGTGATAATGAATCTTTAGTAAGAAGATTTACTTTGACAAATTGTTGAAAACTGTTTATTTTGGGTACTTAGATAACGGGTTAAGGTCCATTCTTCTTAACTAGTAATTTCGAGACGAAATTCTTTTAAGGGGGGAGGATGCGACGACCCGAAAAATTTTAAGATTTGAAATTGAAATATTTAATTAATTTTAAATGTTTGAATGATAGTTTAACTTGAATTTCAAATAGCAGGATGAATTTGGCAATTTAATTATTGAATTTAATTATAGAAATTTGGGTAAAATTATAAACCTTCAATTTTTAGCCTGTTAAAAATAATTTGATGGCTTAGAAAATTTATATTGATAATACTAAAGATTATAGAAGCTGAATAGATTTTATTTCGAATATCTAGATTTAATTGGATAATTAAATTGTTGATTTAATATTTGAAATTGTGAAAATAATTAGAAATTGGATTTAACGTGGATAAAAAAATGATTTATAAAGTTGAATTAAATCATATTTGAATTAGAATGATATTATAGAATTTTTAAAATCGAACTAAAAGTTAATTTGTAGAAATTGAATATTTTAATATTTAATTAACGAGTAAAAATAGACATCTTTCAAACAGTCTTGGATTTCGACGAAACTAGTTTCATCGGATCCGTAATGTTATATTATTGTAAGATTTCAAATTTCATGTCAATCAGTTTTACGGTTTGTCCGGGGCAAGCTAAAACGCATAGAAATCGATTTAAGTGAATTTTAAATTTAAATTAGTCGATTTGAAAACCTATCTTTCAAATATGATCGAATTGGCTCCCGATATATATTCCATTGCGTTCGGAATAGGGGTAAAACATTATAAACGCCAGGCGGCACGCTTCGTTTGGAGTTCGGAAAATTCTCGGATGAATAGTGTTTCAAAATTTTCTATAAAAGGACGTTAATTTCTTTCATTTGCATACAAAACCCTAGGGTTATAGCAGCCGCCACCTTCAGATTTATGGCCGAAAATGTTCGTTCCTTCTTCCTTTAATCTCTCTAAATCCACCAACAATTATCGGAAACATTCAACTACAACGTTGTAGACCTAGGTGAGACCTTTAAATCCATACGGCTATGATCGTTTATAGTCAAGTAAATCAATGAAAAATCTCGCATAAAGCAAGCATGGTCGTGCTCGATTTCCGTGGCCACGAAGCAACCGAGTTGGCCCATAGTAGAGCCGAAGGTAGAGCTCGTGATGGCGCACGAAATGGTGGAGCTCGATCAACGTTCAGGTCGTCGATGGTGCCGCGATATTTAGGGCTAGCGAACGGCAATGGGTTATCTTCAAACGTGAAAGATCTGAAGGGGAGAAGAAGAAGTGTGCAGCCACGATCTTCTGTTTTGAAATCTACAGCTTGGATTGGAACTAGGTTAAAAATAAAATGATAATAGTGAATTAATATATATTATAAATTTGTACGATGTTTAAAATACCATATCTTTTTCATACGAGGTCCGTTTTCGACGAAATGACTTGCGTTGGGTTCGTATTCGTGAATACTACGCGATGGAGCTGGTTTGGACTTGATTGGAGCTAGTGTGAATTTTGGGTAAAATTAAATGCTCGTTTAATTTTATTCAGAACAAAACACTACAACTGCTATTGGACACAATGTGAGTACAACTACTCTTTCTGACTCACTGATATTTTTATATAAGTGAGAAATAATTTATTATATGATGATTGATGATTGTTTGGATGATATATGATATATTGATTGGTAATTGGATATGTAACTGCCTATTGGAGCTGATGAGACCCTATTGTGCCGCATAATAGCGAATAATATTGTAACGACCCAGAATTTTTATTAATTAAAATTTGAATATTTAATTAATTTTAAATATTAAGAAGTGAATTTATAAGTCAAATAAATTTTTATTTGAATAATTGGATTTAATTGAATAATTAAATCGATAATTTAATATGTGAAATTATGGAAATAATTGAAAATTGAGTTAAATATGATTTAAAATGATTTATAAAATTTTATTTTATCATATTGAAGTTAGAATGATATTTTAGAACCTTTAAAATCGAATTAAAAGTTAATTTGTGAAAATTGAATATTTTAATATTTAAATCGACTAGTGAAAATAGTCAATTTTTGAACAGTCTCAGAATTGAATGAAACTAGTTCCATTGGATCCGTAATAGTTAGTTATTACCGGATTTCAATTTTCGTGTCAATCGGAGCTATCGTTTGAGCGTGGCAGCTCGAAACGCATCGAATTATTTTTAATATTAATTTGGCGAGTTAAAATAGCCATTTTTCAAAAAGTCCCGGATTTCGACGAAACCAGTTTCATCGGATCCGTAATGTGATATTATTGTAAGGTTTCAAATTTCGTGTCAATTGGATTTACCGTTTGTCCGGTACAAATTAAAACGCCTAGAAAATCGATTAAATCGGTTTAATTCAAATTGAGCGTTTATAGCCATAACTCGCACAGATGTCCGAATTAGCTTCCGAAACCTGTTCCATTGTGTCCGGAACGTGGGGTAAACCCTAGAAACGCTGGTTACGGCGCGTAAATTGGAGTTCGGAATTCCCGGATGAATAGTGTTCAACGATTTTCTATAAATAGGCCTTAAAATTCACAAAAAAAATAAATAAATAAAACTAAACCTAGCAATCCACAGCCGCCTCCCTATCAATCAATGGTCGAGAGTCACGATCCTTTCCCCCTCGATTTCTTCCAATCCACTAACAATTAGAGAAAACTTCCAACTAGAAAGTGGTAGAGCACGACGAGAGCTTGAAGTTCAACGGTCATGATCAAATATGGAGTGACGTGGTGGCGTCTAGGGGGCCACGTTCGGCAGTTGTTGCGCATGCGTTTCTGAGTGCTACAGGTGGCCGAGCTCCACCTTGTCGCAGCCGAGTATGGCTCTTGCGAAGGGGGTCGACATGGTGTATCCTGATCGTGCTATAGCTCGACGTGGAGGTGGTGATATTTAACCCTAATTCTAAATGATGGGTTCGGCATACACTGGAGGCACGCGAGAGGGAGAGGAAGAGAAGATGACAACGGCTCTGATGGCTTGGAGTTGGAACGAACGGTGATGATGAAGTTTTGGTTTAAGTTGTAATTAAATTATAGTTTAAATTCGTATAAACTTATAAAAATCATAACTTTTTCATACGAGGTCGAAACCGCGCGAAACCAGTTGCGTTGGAATCGTATGGACGAGCACTACGCGATGGAGTTGGATTGGAGTCGTTTGGAATTAGTGAGAATTTTGGGTAAAATTAAACGTCCGTTTAATTTTATTCGAAATAAATCGCTAAAACGAAATTGAAATCAAGGTGAGAACTTCTCACTCAATCGAATCAGTTTCGATTTTATTTTAAATAGTTAGATTTAAAATATTTGAATGCATGTTTGAATGATGATTGTTATCTATTGATTGTTAAAATAGACATTATACGCCGTTAGTAAGCGGATGTTATTTAATAAAAACATATACCGCGAATATTTCATAAACAGTGAAATTGGTATTATATATAATAGCAATATATATATATTGGCATATGTATATATTGGAGTTATTGATTTCCCGCATTTATTTGTTTAGCGGATGAGACCCTATTGCGCCGTCTATTAAGCGGATAATATTTTAAATCCCATATACCGCGATAATTTCGTACTGGAGCGAAATTGGTATTGTGCTAATGTTTGTGGATGCAGGAAATAGGTTGGAGGGATCCAACTGGATTCCTCAACGGTATTTATTTGATTTCAGATATTTTAATATTTGATGGATTATCATATCGATATATGATATCGTTGTTGTCGTGATTGACTATTTGGTATGTAGCATCATTGGACCAAATTTTGAAACTTTAAAATGATTTTTAAAGTGATTTTTGAAAAGTATGCATTTTATAAAATAATTTTGGAATTGATCCATTTTAAATAAATAAACGTTATAATTTTTAAAGTTATAAAAATTATGATTTTTGAGAAATATAGTTAAAAACTGATTTTTGAGAATATGATGCTAATGATTTTATAAAATAGTTTAATCGGAATTTTAGAAATTATTGTGAAAAGTTTAAATATAGGATTTATAAAATTTGATTATTTTATAAATTAAAATGAGGAAATTATAAAGGAGTTTAAAGGCATTTTTAAAGTAGTAATATAAATTGATTTATATTAAAAAAATTTATAAATTGATGTTTATAAATTAAAATATTGACATTATAAAACGAGTTTTTATAAGTGTTTGAATGAAGTGAAAACGAATTTCACAAATGAATGAAATTCATAGAATTATAAACGGTGAAGTTATAAACGGAATTTTATAAGCAGTAGGTTTATAAGATTTGAAAAGTTAATTGAAGAATGGATTTTTGATTAAATGAATCTTATAAGTTATAAGATTTATGAATTGGGATGTTTAAAAGAACGATTTTGTAAAATAATCGTTTTATAAGTGTTTAACTTATAATGTGAACTTTTAGTTTATAATTGAGTTATAAACTGGAATAGGTTAATAAAGGAATTTATAAAAGGAGTTGTTATAAAATAAATAGAAATGGAATTTATAAACGTTGTTTTATAAATTCGTAAACGGCTTATTTTGATAAGTAAATTGTTGTAACTTGTTAATGGAGTTATATTCACGTTTTGACTGTGAATAATCCTTTGAAATAAAATGAATAAAAGGATGAAAGTTGTTAACATAGTATATTCACGTTTTTGAATAGTGAATAATATGTTAAAGAAAATGTTTAGAATGTGATATTTTAAATAGAATTAAAACGAACTAACGATGTTTTAGAATGTGTTGAGATTAGAACCCTAGATTTCAACATCTATTGTTGAAATAGACGTTTTCGAGAAATAGAAGGAAATGATGGACTATAACACTGTTGTTATAGTAAATGATTTCCGAAAGGAAATGTTTTGTATAGTATTGGGATTTATATATCTATTTTAATTTCGAATCCCTATACTAGTGATTTTGGGTTGTCGTAACGATGTTTTACGCAACATTCGTTTTGGCCCAAATAAATATGTTTAAGAGAATGATTTCCTTAAAGAATGAAATATATACTTAATTTCGATTTAAGTATATTGAATATTTTCCAAGTGCTGAAAATAAATAAAACTTGTGAATTACTTATTAAATAAGTATGGAAATGTTTTCCAATATAAAGTGAATATTTTGAGAATTTATCTTTTTGAAGATAAATTGAAAACGAATATTGAAATGAATAATTGAAGTCGTATATTCATGAATATTTTAGAATGAAAATTCACTATAGAATTTATGAATAAAAAGGGAAGTTGTTTAAAAATAAATATTGATTTATTTTTGAAGTGGAAATTATATATCTTGTAAAGATATTTTGGAAAATAAATAATTTGGAAAATTATTTGGAAACTGGTGATGTTGTGCATATCCATTGATAGTTCAATAACCGACTATCAATATTTCCCTATGAATGGGTAATTGATGTGATTTGTTTGAATTTGAATGCCACACTTATTTTTGAATAAGCGCTCACTATTCGGGTTAACCGGGAAAGGACCATGGGGTCGTATAACCCATTCCGAATATGTGATACGTCGTTATGAATTGCATTTGAAGATCGGTGTTGAAGACCGGATATTTGCGAGAGCGATAGGATGACCTGTCGATGGACTCTGCACCGAGTTGCTCCGGTATTGAGTTCTCCATATGTGATGGTGAATCCGATCAGGATCGTGAATATCCGGATTGCAAGGACTTCTTTGTAAGTGCCTTCGGTTTTGTTCGAGCCCGGAACAGACTTGTATGGATTGTATGTCTGACATTACAAATTGAGATATAAAGCAGATTTCTTTCAAATATATTTCTGTTGGTGGCGGAGAATTTATTCTTTTAGCTTAACACCCTTCTCTGAGACGTACGAGCTCAGAGGTTATGTAGTTGAAGGTTATCAGCAATATATTCCCAATTTGGTAATGTGACATGCCGAGTGTTGCTGTAAATGATCATTGTGTTGATTATTTGTGATAGGATCGTTTATTTGATCGTCTATCCTGGTGATCATTTCTATGATCATTTGTTGACCCAAAGCATGGCTTTTGTATAAAGTATGTTTTTGTGGACGTGACTTCGTCGAGCCTCACACCCCGTGAATGGTCAAAACAGGAAAGATGCGGCAAGGTTATGAGGGGTAGCGCCCTTTAGGATGTGTGCATTTCCTTCTGGAAAAGGGTGGTATCATGGTATGGAGCCTAAATACTTACTCATGTTGAAAACACTTTGTTATGATTGTGTGGATTGATTGCGAGCGCTCGGTGAGAGGTCCCAAAGGACCGGGGGATGGCATATTCGGTCAGTTGTTACTCAGTTAGGGGTAACCCGGCCTTGTGTTGGTAGAGATCCGGTTTGGTTCTCGGGGATGTCCATCCAGAGGCATTCTCATGTGGCACTGGGAAGTTCCTTGGCCTGATCATTCGTTGGAAATCCAAAGAAACAATACGTGACTTGTACGGTTTTAGTTGTAGAACCTGCTTCCTCAGGAGGTAGCTATAGTAGGCATAATATAATGGTACCTATGTTGGCTAAGATTTATATTCTACTTTCGAAATGAATTTTTCCTACACTATGCACTAATAATAATATCAAATTTTCTTTTTAAATGCGTATCAAGCATCTTTGGCTATCATAAGAAGAAATCTTCCCCAAGTCTACGTTTGCATTGTGTGTGTGGCGGGAGGTCTTATGGTAGTCTCATTTTTAAAAGCATTGCGAATTGAAATAAAAATATTCCTCTATTTTTTATTTTTAAAGAAAAATAAACTGTTTTGAGTTCTCACACCAGTCACATGACTGACTCGGAGTTTATTGTTTTCCTTCCTAAACTCTGGGTGCCCACCAATTTTCACACGGGCAGTCAAGAGTTAAGGTTTATCAGGATATTCTGGATATTCTGGAGTTGCTGGAGGCAAGCTGGATGGCATGGCGTATTATTAGTTTATATAGTATTTCTTTTTCCGCTGCACTGTTTGTTGTTGTTGTTGTACACTCTGATGTAATGATGATATGATGTAATGTATAAAATGTAAAAACTGATATAGTTCTTTGTTTAAAGATTATTCATTTATTATTATATGTTGTTCCGCTGCGAATTGTGAGATTCTGATGTTGTTCTGTTGTTTTCTTTCTGTTCTATTCTCTATTTTCTCTCTCTCTATTTTCTATCTTTTTCTCTCTATCTTCTCTTCTTTCCTACTTTTTTTTCTTTTTTTTTAAAAAACCCATAACTACGCGGTTTTTCGGCAACGAAAAATCGCGTATGTTACATTTGGTATCAGAGCTTATGGTTAAGCGACAACCATGGTTCTGTTGGGTATTACTCATTAGAGATAGAGTCAGTAGTACTCTAGATTGAGTTTGAGTGTAATAATAGCTATGAGAGCGTATTTTTTTAGTGAATATGAAATTGTTTTATATTGTGATGATTGGTTTGTTGAGTGGTATATAGATTCTGGTTAATACGAGTAATTAACGTTGTTGACAGGGATCTCTAAACACTTGTACAGAACAATTCGACATAGTATTGTTTTAAAAATTGGGTAAATGAAATAATTTTACCTAAATATATTTTTGTATATAAAGAAATAATTTTTTAAGAATTATTAAAGTGTATATAAGTTGATTGTTTAGATGTTTGAATAATCTAAATTGAAGAATAATTGTATAAGCAAAAGAATTATAAGAATTGAATTATAATTAAAGTGATTTACAATTGTGAAATAAACTTATACATATGAGAAGTGAAACTAATGAATATATTTATGAATATGAGTTGTAAATATAAAAATAAACTTAAGTTATATATATGAATTCAACTGTAGAAATTGAATTGAATTAATGGATTGAATACTAATCAATTAAATGTGAATAAAATTGGTATGAAATAATGAATGTTAAGTGTTAATTCATTAAAATCTAATGTTATTGAAAAATTGAATGAAAATCAATTTAATTAAACCAAGTATAAGCAAAGTAATTTGGTTGTAATTGATATACATTGGTTGTTATTTGATTGTTAGTTGATTGTAAATAATTCATTAAATATTAATGAAATTGGAAGTTAATGTAATTGGAATTCAATTGGAAGTTAAGTGAATCTTAAATAGAATTGAATTTGATTTGGAAGTGAACCAACTTGAATATGAATTAGTGAATATAAACTAATTGAAAATGAATGTTAGTAAAAACATCCACTGTAAATAAATCAAATGCGATTTAAATTGAAAACCTAATTCATTTAATATTAATGAGAATATAAATGAATATTGATTTGGTTATGGATGTTAGTTGGTTGATGGTTGAATATATTGCTTTTATTGCATTTGCTATGTTGGCATATATAGTTTTTATGTTGCTATATGTTGTGTATTGATACTATTTTCATATATGCATGATTCTCATGTTGTTTGTTGAGTGTTTAGTAGGTGCGGATCGCGTTTGCTTCGCATTTGGAGCTCGCTTTCGCGCTATATTAGCCGTATATGCTCGCTAATAAAATATAAGGTACATATCTCAGATTACATACCGTACTTTTATACTTTTTCCCTTCGGGATGCCTCATTACTTGATAAGATGTATATTTGTGATATATATACTGTCATTTTTTTTCGGATCGAGCCGCGCAAAGGAGACTATGGCGAATTTTTCCGAAAATTTAAGGCGTTAGAAAAAATTTGAGAAAATTGGAAAATTTTTGAAAACTTAAACTTTGATTTTGGAATTGAAGTTAAACAATGGTACTTGTTTTTGAAAAGATAACTAAGTATGATTTGAAAACTTAGTAAAGTATTATAAGAAATTTAACTATGAATTTTGGGAAAATTAATAGATTCTGTAACTTTTCTTACCTGTTAATTTCGAGGACGAAATTCTTTTAAGGGGGGAAGATTGTAACGGCCCAGAATTTTTATTAATTAAAATTTGAATATTTAATTAATTTTAAATATTAAGAAGTGAATTTATAAGTCAAATAAATTTTTATTTGAATAATTGGATTTAATTGAATAATTAAATCGATAATTTAATATGTGAAATTATGGAAATAATTGAAAATTGAGTTAAATATGATTTAAAATTATTTGTAAAATTTTATTTTATCATATTGAAGTTAGAATGATATTTTAGAACCTTTAAAATCGAATTAAAAGTTAATTTGTGAAAATTGAATATTTTAATATTTAAATCGACTAGTGAAAATAGTCAATTTTTGAACAGTCTCAGAATTGAACGAAACTAGTTCCATTGGATCCGTAATAGTTAGTTATTACCGGGTTTCAATTTTCGTGTCAATCGGAGCTATCGTTTGAGCGTGGCAGCTCGAAACGCATCGAATTATTTTTAATATTAATTTGGCGAGTTAAAATAGCCATTTTTCAAAAAGTCTCGGATTTCGACGAAACCAGTTTCATCGGATCCGTAATGTGATATTATTGTAAGGTTTCAAATTTCGTGTCAATTGGATTTACCGTTTGTCCGGTACAAATTAAAACGCCTAGAAAATCGATTAAATCAGTTTAATTCAAATTGAGCATTTATAGCCATAACTCGCACAGATGTCCGAATTAGTTTCCGAAACCTGTTCCATTGTGTCCGGAACGTGGGGTAAACCCTAGAAACGCTGGTTACGGCGCGTAAATCGGAGTTCGGAATTCCCGGATGAATAGTGTTCAACGATTTTCTATAAATAGGCCTTAAAATTCACAAAAAAAAATAAATAAATAAAACTAAACCCTAGCAATGCACAGCCGCCTCCCTATCAATCAATGGCCGAGAATCACGATCCTTTCCCCCTCGATTTCTTCCAATCCACTAACAATTAGAGAAAACTTCCAACTAGAAAGTGGTAGAGCACGACGAGAGCTTGAAGTTCAACGGTCATGATCAAATATGGAGTGATGTGGTGGCGTCTAGGGGGCCGCGTTCGGCAGTTGTTGCGCACGCGTTTCTGAGTGCTACAGGTGGCCGAGCTCCACCTTGTCGCAGCCGAGTATGGCTCTTGCGAAGGGGGTCGACATGGTGTATCCTGATCGTGCTATAGCTCGACGTGGAGGTGGTGATATTTAACCCTAATTCTAAATGATGGGTTCGGCATATACTGGAGGCACGCGAGAGGGAGAGGAAGAGAAGATGGCAATGGCTCTGATGGCTTGGAGTTGGAATGAACGGTGATGATGAAGTTTTGGTTTAAGTTGTAATTAAATTATAGTTTAAATTCGTATAAACTTATAAAAATCATAACTTTTTCATACGAGGTCGAAACCGCGCGAAACCAGTTGCGTTGGAATCGTATGGACGAGCACTACGCGATGGAGTTGGATTGGAGTCGTTTGGAGTTAGTGAGAATTTTGGGTAAAATTAAACGTCCGTTTAATTTTATTCGAAATAAATCGCTAAAACGAAATTGAAATCAAGGTGAGAACTTCTCACTCAATCGAATCAGTTTCGATTTTATTTTAAATAGTTAGATTTAAAATATTTGAATGCATGTTTGAATGATGATTGTTATCTATTGATTGTTAAAATAGACATTATACGCCGTTAGTAAGCGGATGTTATTTAATAAAAACATATACCGCGAATATTTATTAAACAGTGAAATTGGTATTATATATAATAGCAATATATATATATATTGGCATATGTATATATTGGAGTTATTGATTTCCTGCATTTATTTGTTTAGCGGATGAGACCCTATTGCGCCGTCTATTAAGCGGATAATATTTTAAATCCCATATACCGCGATAATTTCGTACTGGAGCGAAATTGGTATTGTGCTAATGTTTGTGGATGCAGGAAACAGGTTGGAGGGATCCAACTGGATTCCTCAACAGTATTTATTTGATTTCAGATATTTTAATATTTGATGGATTATCATATCGATATATGATATCGTTGTTGTCGTGATTGACTATTTGGTATGTAGCATCATTGGACCAAATTTTGAAACTTTAAAATGATTTTTAAAGTGATTTTTGAAAAGTATGCATTTTATAAAATAATTTTGGAATTGATCCATTTTAAATAAATAAACGTTATAATTTTTAAAGTTATAAAAATTATGATTTTTAAGAAATATAGTTAAAAACTGATTTTTGAGAATATGATGCTAATGATTTTATAAAATAGTTTAATCGGAATTTTAGAAATTATTGTGAAAAGTTTAAATATAGGATTTATAAAATTTGATTATTTTATAAATCAAAATGAGGAAATTATAAAGGAGTTTAAAGGCATTTTTAAAGTAGTAATATAAATTGATTTATATTAAAAAAATTATAAATTGATGTTTATAAATTAAAATATTGACATTATAAAACGAGTTTTTATAAGTGTTTGAATGAAGTGAAAATGAATTTCACAAATGAATGAAATTCATAGAATTATAAACGGTGAAGTTATAAACGGAATTTTATAAGCAGTAGGTTTATAAGATTTGAAAAGTTAATTGAAGAATGGATTTTTGATTAAATGAATCTTATAAGTTATAAGATTTATGAATTGGGATGTTTAAAAGAACGATTTTGTAAAATAATCGTTTTATAAGTATTTAACTTATAATGTGAACTTTTAGTTTATAATTGAGTTATAAACTGGAATAGGTTAATAAAGGAATTTATAAAAGGAGTTGTTATAAAATAAATAGAAATGGAATTTATAAACGTTGTTTTATAAATTCGTAAACGACTTATTTTGATAAGTAAATTGTTGTAACTTGTTAATGGAGTTATATTCACGTTTTGACTGCGAATAATCCTTTGAAATAAAATGAATAAAAGGATGAAAGTTGTTAACATAGTATATTCACGTTTTTGAATAGTGAATAATATGTTAAAGAAAATGTTTAGAATGTGATATTTTAAATAGAATTAAAACGAACTAACGATGTTTTAGAATGTGTTGAGATTAGAACCCTAGATTTCAACATCTATTGTTGAAATAGACGTTTTCGAGAAATAGAAGGAAATGATGGACTATAACACTGTTGTTATAGTAAATGATTTCCGAAAGGAAATGTTTTGTATAGTATTGGGATTTATATATCTATTTTAATTTCGAATCCCTATACTAGTGATTTTGGGTTGTCGTAACGATGTTTTACGCAACATTCGTTTTGGCCCAAATAAATATGTTTAAGAGAATGATTTCCTTAAAGAATGAAATATATACTTAATTTCGATTTAAGTATATTGAATATTTTCCAAGTGTTGAAAATAAATAAAACTTGTGAATTACTTATTAAATAAGTATGGAAATGTTTTCCAATATAAAGTGAATATTTTGAGAATTTATCTTTTTGAAGATAAATTGAAAAGGAATATTGAAATGAATAATTGAAGTCGTATATTCATGAATATTTTAGAATGAAAATTCACTATAGAATTTATGAATAAAAAGGGAAGTTGTTTAAAAATAAATATTGATTTATTTTTGAAGTGGAAATTATATATCTTGTAAAGATATTTTGGAAAATAAATAATTTGGAAAATTATTTGGAAACTGGTGATGTTGTGCATATCCATTGATAGTTCAATAACCGACTATCAATATTTCCCTATGAATGGGTAATTGATGTGATTTGTTTGAATTTGAATGCCACACTTATTTTTGAATAAGCGCTCACTATTCGGGTTAACCGGGAAAGGACCATGGGGTCGTATAACCCATTCCGAATATGTGATACGTCGTTATGAATTGCATTTGAAGATCGGTGTTGAAGACCGGATATTTGCGAGAGCGATAGGATGACCTGTCGATTGACTCTGCACCGAGTTGCTCCGGTATTGAGTTCTCCATATGTGATGGTGAATCCGATCAGGATCGTGAATATCCGGATTGCAAGGACTTCTTTGTAAGTGCCTTCGGCTTTGTTCGAGCCCGGAACAGACTTGTATGGATTGTATGTCTGACATTACAAATTGAGATATAAAGCAGATTTCTTTCAAATATATTTCTGTTGGTGGCGGAGAATTTATTCTTTTAGCTTAACACCCTTCTCTGAGACGTACGAGCTCAGAGGTTATGTAGTTGAAGGTTATCAGCGATATATTCCCAATTTGATAATGTGACATGCCGAGTGTTGCTGTAAATGATCATTGTGTTGATTATTTGTGATAGGATTGTTTATTTGATCGTCTATCCTGGTGATCATTTCTATGATCATTTGTTGACCCAAAGCATGGCTTTTGTATAAAGTATGTTTTTGTGGACGTGACTTCGTCGAGCCTCACACCCCGTGAATGGTCAAAACAGGAAAGATGCGGCAAGGTTATGAGGGGTAGCGCCCTTTAGGATGTGTGCATTTCCTTCTGGAAAAGGGTGGTATCATGGTATGGAGCCCAGATACTTACTCATGTTGAAAACACTTTGTTATGATTGTGTGGATTGATTGCGAGCGCTCGGTGAAAGGTCCCAAAGGACCGGGGGATGGCATATTCGGTCAGTTGTTACTCAGTTAGGGGTAACCCGGCCTTGTGTCGGTAGAGATCCGGTTTGGTTCTCGGGGATGTCCATCCAGAGGCATTCTCATGTGGCAATGGGAAGTTCCTTGGCCTGATCATTCGTTGGAAATCCAAAGAAACAATACGTGACTTGTACGGTTTTAGTTGTAGAACCTGCTTCCTCAGGAGGTAGCTATAGTAGGCATAATATAATGGTACCTATGCTGGCTAAGATTTATATTCTACTTTCGAAATGAATTTTTCCTACATTATGCACTAATAATAATATCAAATGTTCTTTTTAAATGCGTATCAAGCATCTTTGGCTATCATAAGAAGAAATCTTCCCCAAGTCTGCGTTTGCATTGTGTGTGTGGCGGGAGGTCTTATGGTAGTCTCATTTTTAAAAGCATTGCGAATTGAAATAAAAATATTCCTCTATTTTTTATTTTTAAAGATAAATAAACTGTTTTGAGTTCTCACACCAGTCACATGACTGACTCGGAGTTTATTGTTTTCCTTCCTAAACTCTGGGTGCCCACCAATTTTCACACGGGCAGTCAAGAGTTAAGGTTTATCAGGATATTCTGGATATTCTGGAGTTGCTGGAGGCAAGCTGGATGGCATGACGTATTATTAGTTTATATAGTATTTCTTTTTCCGCTGCACTGTTTGTTGTTGTTGTTGTACACTCTGATGTAATGATGATATGATGTAATGTATAAAATGTAATAACTGATATAGTTCTTTGTTTAAAGATTATTCATTTATTATTATATGTTGTTCCGCTGCGAATTGTGAGATTCTGATGTTGTTCTGTTGTTTTCTTTCTGTTCTATTCTCTATTTTCTCTCTCTATTTTCTATCCTTTTCTCTCTATCTTCTCTTCTTTTCTACTTTTTTTTCTTTTTTTTTTAAAAAACCCATAACTATTCGATTTTTCGGCAACGAAAAATCGCGTATGTTACAAATATTTTATAAATCGCATGTACCGCGATATTCCACCTCGAAGTGGAATGGGTATTTAATTGTTGTCCTAACGTCTGTGGATGCAGGGAAAACAGGTTGGAGGGATCCAACTAGATTACTCAAAACATTTTGATTTGTTCAATATTGAATGTTGATTATTTATAATCTGTGTATGTGACAATTTGTGATTGAAACCATTGAAGGCTAAAATTTAGCCGAATATATTTTTGTTATCGTAGGATAATAGAAATATGAAATTGGATTTTTTTTTGGAAATTATAGTAGAAAAGCTTAGACCGTTATATGGGAAATATTTTAAATAAAGGAATATCGAGAATGTTGTTTAATACTTGAAGAATTTATTTAAGATACGGATTTTAAATATTTGAAAGAGATAAAAAAATTTATTTAAAAAGGGAATAAATTTAAAAATTTAATTTGGAGTTGAAATTAACTTTAGAAATCGATTCGGGAATTAATTTGGAGTTAGAATAAATCTTAGGAATCGATTTGGAAATTTAGTTAGGTGTTTTAGAAATAATTTGGGAAATCAATTTGAAAAATTGATTTGATATTGGAAAATTAATTTGGAAAATCAAATTGGAATTTGATTTGTGTTTGAAATAAATTGGAAATCAATTTGGGATTTGATTGGGTTTGAAGATGATATTTGAGAATCGATTTAAAATTCGTATATCAGTTGGTATTTGAAAACGTAAATTCATGACGGGAATTTTTAAAGAAAAGGTAAATTGTTTAAAAAATAAATATTGGTTTATTTTTAAAGTGTGGAAAGAAATTTACAGATTGGAATGTAAATGAAAATAAATCAAGAAGATTTATTAATTTATTGGAATGGACCATTTGTAATGGAAAAAGAATTCTTCCCTGGAAAGCCGAGTATATTTTTAAGATAGCTTTTGAATAAAATTTAAAAGTTTTAGATTTGGTTTTAAAATAACATTATTGGAGAAATTAGTTAGGAAATTGTTTAAAGTAAAAAAAATTATTAAATTAATTATATAAGGGATTATTTTAAAGATTTAAATTGATATTTGATTTAGAAAATAGTTATTTAAATATTTATACTCTATTTACAAATTTTTATTTTAAAATTAGTTTTGGACCTGAATTTTTATATGAAATATTAGTATAATATTTTTCATAACTAATATTTAAGCAAATATTCTAAAATAGTTTATTTTAAATGTTTCCAAGTATATTTTGAATAAGTATTTTACATTATTTTAAAATATTTGAAATTGGAAGATTTTTAGTGGAAATGAATAAATATTTGAAAATGTTTTCACGTAAGGGAGAAAATTGATTTGGAATTTATTTTCAAAGGATTGAAGTGTGAAAAATTGATTTGAATTTGTTTTCAAAGTGTTGAAAAGTGAAATTTTATCTTGCGAAGATATATTGAAATAAAAATAATAATTGGGGTAAAATTATTTGAAATCCAGTGACTGTTGTGAATATGATTGATAATTAAATAAACGACTATTAGTATTGGCCTTTAAATGGCATTTGAATTTCGATGCGACCGGGAGTCGAATTCCAACTGGATATTCGAAACCCACATCGAACCTTTGTGATTGTGATGGCTCTTTTGTTTAAAAGATCAAAGTGAAATTGTTGTGATTTGTTAGAATCTGAATATAACACTTATTTTTAAAATAAGCGCTCGTTATTCGGATTAGCCGGGAGGGGACCTTGTGTCATAAAACCCATTCCGAATAACGATACGATGAACTGGGATTGCATTTGAAGATGGTATTGAAGACCGGGTATTTTCGAAAGCGAAAGGATTACCTGTCGAATGTCTCTGTACTGGGTTGCTCCGGTATAGAGATTTTATCACCCTTTATGATGGGGATTCCGAACGTGATTAGTGAATATCCGGATGTGCAAGGGCTTCTTTGGAAGTTCCTTCGGTTCCGTTCGATCCCGGAACGGACTTGTATGGATGTGTGTCTGATGTTACACTTTGAGATGTAAAGCTGGTTTCTATCAAATACATTTCTGTTGGTGGCGGAGAATTTATTCTCTTAGCTTAACACCCTTCTATGAGACGTATGAGCTCAGAGGTTATGTAGTTGATGGTTACTAGTGATACATTCCCAATTTGGTAATGTGGCATACGAAGGGCTGCTGATCATTTGTTGATCGAAGCACGGCTTTTGTGAAAAGCGTAGCTTTGCAGATGAGACTTCGTCGGACCTCACACCCCGGAATGGTCGAAACAGGAAGAATGCAGCAATGTTATAGAAGGTAGCGCCCCTTAGGGTGTGTTCATTTCCTGCTGGATAGAGGTGGTATCATGGTATGGTGCCCAGATACTTAACCTATGTTGTTGCTGCAAATTTATTACTTTGTGGTTGTTGGTATTGAGGTTCCTCAGATAAAGGTTGTTTACAATCGGGGGATGGCATACTCGTGTCAGTTGTTACCTATTTTTGCAGAGCTAATCCGGCCTTGTGTTGGCAGAGATCCGGTTAGGTTCTCGGGACGTCCCGCCAGAGGCGTACCCATGTGGCAGTAGGAAGTTCCTTAGCCTGACCATTTGTTGAAAATCCAAACAAAACAATATGAGCCCTGTACGGTTTTAGTTGTATCACCTGCCATTTACTTATGGTGGCGCCCCGCTGTTTAGATGGTAGCTATAGTAGGCATACAATAATGGTTGTACGCTGGCTAAGATTAATATTATACTTTCGAAATGTTTTGTGCACTATGCACTAATAATAATAATGAAGAATTTTTTTTTGCATAGTAAGCATGTTTGACTATCATAAGGAGACATCTCCTCCAATTCCACATTTGCATTATGTGTGCGGCAGGAGGCCTTATGGTAGTTTCATTTTCAAAAAGCATAGCGTATTTCTTTTAAATTCCTTTGTTTTCTTTTGTAAAAGAATAACTGTTTTAAGATCTCACACCAGTCCCATGACTGACCTGGATTTTATTGTTCCCTTTCTAAACTCTGGGTGCCCACCAATTTCCACACAGGCAGCCTA
This sequence comes from Allium cepa, assembly GCA_030765085.1. Classification (NCBI taxonomy): domain Eukaryota; kingdom Viridiplantae; phylum Streptophyta; class Magnoliopsida; order Asparagales; family Amaryllidaceae; genus Allium; species Allium cepa. The sequence continues at coordinate 373,281,937 of CM060942.1, read as the reverse complement.
GAGTCAGCTTATCAGGTCATTCTGAAAGTCAAGAAGTTGCTGTGGAAATCAAGAGTTAGAGCTGGACGGCGAACCGTATCACTAGTATATGTAATCTTTCTTTCCGCTATTTATTGTTGCACACTCTGATAATGCAATGTAATAACTGATATAGAGATTCTGTTTTAAAGATATTTATTTGTCTATTATATTTGTTCCGCTGCGATATGCGAGATTCTGTTATTGTTTTTGTTTCTTCTTCTACCTTCTTCTTCTTTAACCCTAACGATTCGGTTTTTGAGCATTCGACTGTGTGACATTTGATACAGTGGATGTATCGATGTCGACTTTCGGGCGTCGAAAAATTGGGTCGTTACATAGGAGCTACCTGGAGCATGTTCAACAAGCAATGTTTACGCTATGAAGATTCACGGTCTTCAATAATCATCATCTTCAACATATCTTCACGTTCGAACGTATATATTAGCTCGAAGTGGTTTTCGGATAGGAATCATCCAAATCTGACCCCAGTTGCTTCGAAATCCAATTATCGATAAAAGGTGAATATGAGTATATAGGATTCATTAAGTCTCTTTTCACTTTCATTCTTTTCGGTTGATTTCGAAATCTCTTTGTTTTGACATAGAATAATTCTATGTAATTCATTTTTGCATTGGAAAATATCTCAAATTTCCTCACTTAACTCTTGATCCAAATTCCTTAACTTTTAGGCGGGTCAAAAATAATGTTATTAAAGACATTGTTTACGATAAACCCTAAAATCAATCTTAGTAAACATTTTGAGTAAATAGTAACATAGAAATCATTCATTTTGGAGATTGCTTAAATTTTGGATAATACCTATCTTCTTTATTTTGGAAACTCAATGCAATCTTTTTATTTAAGAGCATCTGGGCATTCCTTTCGATCTATTCCACCCCTTTACAAAGAAAAGAAAACATAAGCCAGGTAAGTTCAGGGCACTGGTTCCTCCATCTCAAATCTTAGTTAAACACATTGTTTCCTCTTCCCAGATCTCACAGGCGAGACAAATGTACTAGTCGTTTTCGCAAATTCAGTTATCAACTTTATTTTGGAATTGCTTATAAAGATTCCAAATTATCTTTCGAATGCTTAGTTTTCATTTTTAAAAACATTCACAATTGATTCTGGGAAAAATTGTTGTATTTAAACTCATATTCCAAAAGTCATAGAATTCGCAGCCTAAAAGTGCTGCGGAAAGTGCTATATAAGCTTATTTGATTTAAGCAACTTTTAGACATTCGATAATTCATATTTTTCAATACGAATCTCCTTTAAATAATTTAAATAGATTTATCAAATTTATTTCGTATTTTTCCATAATTAAAAACGTTCGTTTAAACAAATTTCCTGTTATGGTCATTTAACTGCTCTAGCACGATTTTTTTAGAAAATTGTTTTAGACTTGATTCAAAATCTACAGGATGAAATCTTTATATTCTTTCTTCGTTTCAAAGACATGGATATAATAGTTTGGAATTTTCTTATCTCGAAGAATTTCGAGCTATATTTCACTCTATACACTCATTCGAACTTTTTGGTGCGAAATCGCGAACTACCATTGCGCGACGCGTCTAATTTTAACTTATATTTAATACTTGAAATAATCTAATTCAAATTGGATTTTATCACTTATAAAATCATTACAAAATCATTTTAAATAAATATTTTCACTTTTTAAAGAATTTAAAATACATTTTCACTATTACCATATTATAATATTATTTTATTCCTATTATTTTAATATTAAATTTTAATTTCCAATTTCAACTCAATTTCAATTCTAACTTCAAACTAAACATATTTAAAACTTAGATTTCAAATCTAATTTCAATTTAAACTTCAATTCATCCTTAATTTCAACTTCAATTTTCAAAATCGATTTCAATTTCACTATTCATCTCAATTTCAATTTCAATTTAACTATCCTTTTCAAACTCATTTCACTTCATATTTCAAATTCTCTTTTATTTTAACTTTAATTTCACTTCTAATTGAAAAGAGACTTATTTTTTCAAAATATCTCATACCACTAAAATATGGTCTTATTAACAAAGGGGTTATTAAATCAAAATGAACATAATCGAGTTAACATTTGTCACTAACAAAATTATGGTCCATACATAAACTAACATGATAAGTAATCACAACCGTAAACATTTGCTACTTATTCAAACATAACACAAACATAACCAAGCATTCATAGCAACATTTTAAATGGATGTATACTTTCATATGTCATAAGATAATTATAGCAAAATCAAAATTTGATCTTTTAAAAGCAGTGAGAATTTTCTCACCTTTAACCAAAATCGTTTCACTTCCTACCAACATTCTTATCCAAACCAATACTTTGCTAAACATTTCTAAACCTTATTATAACCATGCTTCCAAATGCTCGAATATCTCCACCTCTACTTGTTTTACTCATGGCCATGACCCGCCTCCACCATCTTGCTCTCGACCTAAGCCCTTAAATACCTTCATCCTCGCGGCCTAAGGCCATTTTTTAAGAAGAGAAGAAGAAGAAGTGAATTAAGAAGAGGTTAGAGAGTAACATGTGGATTAATGCTTAAGAACTCCACTATTTTTAACCCTCCTACCTCTCTTAAAGAGAGAAGCCATTAAAATGGCTTAAAGGAAGAAGAAGAAGAGAATAATTTGTGTGAAAAAATGAGAGGAATGGATGGGTATTTATAGGAAAAGTAAGGAGTGGGAAATTACAAAACTAACCCTTTACAAAATTACTAAAATATCCTTACTTTATCTTACTTTTTCAACACTTACCATCACCTTATCAAATCATTACTTTATGTCTTAATCACTTAATTATTTAAGTAAAGAAAAGTAAAGATTTGGTTGGATTTGATGTGACATATTTTGTCCTTTTGTGTTACTTTTGCTAATTGTTTCTAAACTTGTTTAGTAAAAGTTAACTTATTTAGTGAATTAAATAATACTTATACTATTTGAATATATATTCATATATAAGAAAATAAAAGTGCAACAACGTTGCGTCAACCTTTAATCGACAAAACATTGATTTTCGACAAAATGTTTTACGGTCACATTTTGACGTTTTAGTTAGACTATTAATTTATGTAAACTAAATTTAAAATGAAATTTTTACTTCTTTAAACAAATTAAAACATGTCTCTTTATATTTTAATATCATATTTAAATAATATCAAAATCTCTATTTTTATAGTGTATGTAAAAACTAACAAAATGTGATAAATTTTGGTTATTTTTGAAAAACGATTATTAGTATATTAATATATTTTATTATCTTTATTAGATGTTTTAAATAATATTTAACTTTTCAAATAAATATTTAAACCTATTTATTTAAACCTTTATTTATTTTTAACAAAACTTTAATTTTGCTGATTTGCTCTAAAATCCAAATTTATGCTTTTTAATTTATTAACTATAAGAATAGATAAATATTTATTATATATAACATATTTATTGAAGTTTTAAATTCCTTTTAAATTTAAAAATAAATGAAATATCTCATTTTTGAAGTAACGAAATTACGGGTCGTTACAGTACAATCCAAACTACTAAGGTCCGTTCGAATAATAGATTTACCATGAAGATGGCTTTAGTAAACCAAAGCGGGTCTACATGCACAATGGTCAAAAGCCAACTCCATGTGTGATATTTTTTGATATAGAATATATAACATAAGGTAAACATAGCCAGTCCATATCTAAAACACATGATTTCGAATATCTTTACCTCCTACGTGCAACAACGATAAGCATACTCTAGATCTTGAGTTATAATGTCTTGTCATGGCTTAAACCCCAAGCTATGCATCCTATTTTCTTTTCTACCATTTCCAATGTCAAAATACATTTGCCGCTTTTACAAGAATCTTCATCACTCTAACAAAACAAGAAATCCCAATTGGATTCCAGCATCTCGAACAGATCATGAATCTCCATATAGATTCCTGCATAAGTCGTTTGGCAAATGCTAACACCAACTTCTCCCTTAGACTTAACCTCAAGACAGACAGTTCAACTCTATAGCATTCCACGTTGCAACCGCATCCAAAACATAGAACTCGTATACTAGTTTTGAAGTGGTATTCGGTAAATAAAACAAATACGGACCCCGGTCTCTTCAACATTAATTCGATGAATTCTCGATCAAGTTCGATAGTCGAGTAATCAACTATCAAGTTCAACACAGATGATCGTATATGGAAACCAAGTATAATATACTTATCACATTTCTAAACTTATCAACTGACACTATTCCTCGGTCAATAGTGAAGCTGGTAGGTTAGAGCACCGTTGCTACTAAACCCTACTAGAACATCAATCCTAACTCTTACAGATAGACAAACCTACTTCATAGACTTTTAGTGCTAATTACACGACTAAATACTTTCCATAAACGAGTAAACAGACAAAGCATATTTAAGTCGCACAAAACATAATTAGATCGGATAAGCGATTTCTAATCCCCTTTTTAATGAATTAGTAGTTTCGTTAATTAAAACCTCTTTTATTAGTAAAACTTCTTTTATTTAATAAAATTTTGTTCATCAATCACTACTATTCATTTGTACCCTTTTAATAATTCAAAACGTATTCATATACTTATCTCGAATGGTATAAGTATATTCATAAATCATTAACAAAATTTCTTAATTTAAATTTTTTACTTTTTCTATCTTTTTCTAAAAAGTTCTGTACTTATAATTTCCTTCAAAATATCCATTTTAAGGATCTAAATACTTTCACAAATTTGTTCTAAAAGGTTTAAGACTAATGTTACTTAAACAATGTTACTACAAACCTAAAACCATTTAACTTATGCTTATCTTTAGAATATTCTTTTAAAGATCTATTTACATTCAAAAGAATAATCAAAAAAGGGTTAAAGACGAATGTTATTAACACATTGTCACAACTTTTCCAAAAACATTTCGTGCTTTTATTATCTTTAAAATCATTCATTTGAAGATCTTAATTAATATTTGGTTAATTTCTATTTGATAAGTCAATTGTTCAGTTCTAAAGACGATCTTTTATAGAAATCAAGATTCGTGTACTTAATATGTTTTAGACATTCCAACTTATACTATCCCTTGGTCAAGAGTGAAGCCCGGTAAGTTAGAGCATTGGTTGCATATCAAAGTCTTGCATATACACTTCATTCTTAACTCACACAGATAGATAAGTCTATTTCGTCAGCTTTTAGTGTTAAGTATAGTATTAATGACTTTCATAAACGAGTAAACAAACAACATGATTAACATATTTTCGACATTCATGACTTAAATATTCCTCAATCAAGAGCAAAGCCAGTAGGTTAGAGCATAATAGCTTCTAAACCCCAGTCGAACATTAATCTTAACTATCACATAAGTCTACGTCATCGGCTATTAGTGTTAAACATAGTAGATTACTTCTTCAACACTTATACACACACACACTTACTTTAAAAATATTAATAAATAAGTTTTAAATATATATGCAAAATATTAATGGAAAATGACTAATTTAAATTTGATGAAAATAAATAAAAATATGTTTCAAATATTAAAACCCTTTGCTTCCAGAATCCGTAAATTAATATTAAAAACATATTTACACCTAAAAGTAACTTTAAAATGCTACAAAATATGTTAGAAAACACCCCAAAAAATATTATGGAAAAATACCAATTTGAAATATCATTTTTAAACATTTAAAACCACAAGCAACTTACTACAGCATTTATAAATGTTGTTAAAAGTCATTGATAAAAATAACATAAAAAAGCACAATTTTGAGACCGGTTTTAACCACTTTAGTAAATAATTTGAGAATTTAAAATTTTAAAGTAAGTACCAACCTTAGGGTAATTAATAACCATGGGAAAAAATCCCTAAGAATATCTTCTAAATTAATTGGAAAAATTCCCAAAAATAATGTATTTACTAAAATGTTCGTTTAGCGATATTTTTACTCCAACTTTAGCCATATTTTTTGACTGGTTCCAAAAACTTTTAAACGCCAATTTTTTTATATCAATAAGTACACATATAATAATTATTAAAAATGCAAAGAAACTCCTAAGGATTTCTTTCAAATTAGTTTAAATAATTCCTAAAATAGGACATTTCAAAGTGCTCATATAGCAACCTTCTCCTTAGTATAACATTTTGCAACTTTGTTTCCCAAGTTATTGAATGAATTAAACTTCAATATTATTTAGTAATAAGTACACTTACAATAGTTATTGAAAATGTAACGTAGCCTCTAGGATGTCTTTCAAAGTTGACTTTGAAAATTGCCGAACACAAATCATTTTCAAAATGCATCCATAGCGACCTATCGCTGCTAACTTTCATAATTTGGTTCCATAGTTTCTATAAATTTTTAAACCATTTGTTTACTGTCCACATATACAAATATGTATAGAGAACAATCAAAGAAAATTGTCTCAAGTTAAGATCATAAATCTTCAATTTACACAAGTTATAATCAAGGGATATAGAAGTGCACTTATAGCTACTATTCTCTCTTTAAACACATTCAAATATACTTCAATTCAATATACAATCCAAACAACCATTCAATCATCAAGTCAAGGCCATACCACATGTTATAGAAGGTAATAGGAGTGATGTTATACAATATAAAATTGTCATTTTCTTTCAAAAGCAAGATGGTTCAAAGTTTATAACTTTAATTAGTTAATGTCGTTTGAGCTTTATTTTGCACACACATGTACACACACAATATATACATAAAAGATGTGACGACCCGCCCTTCTACTACCAGAAAGACGTATCATCATTAAGAAAAGAAAGGGATAGAAATAGAAAAGAAGGAAAAGAAAGAACAACAACATCAGAATCTCACGGCGGAACGGAACAAAATATAATATATCACATAACTATTACATAGTTTTACATATATCAGAGTTATAAAATATCAATACATATGACAGTCATACATACAATTTTCACTATATACATCAGAGATACAGCATACATCAACTAACACAGCGGAACTAGGAAGAGAGCTACATACGTCTGGAAACTCCTGCTCCAAGCTCCTCCAGAAATCAAAGTCCAAAACCTATCACTTGGCTACTCATAAAAATTTGAGTACCCAAGAGTTTATGAAAAACAAATATAAACTCCGGGTCAGACATGGGTCTGGTATGAGTAAATGGGTTAAAGTTGTTTAACTTTAAGAAACATTTGAAAATAAAGGTATCACGTAAGACTCCCCACAAATAAATATGGGTAAGTTTTTACCTTACGCTAACCAAAACATTTCATAGGAAATCCAGTGATATTATAATAGTGTCTAGGGTTTCCAAGTAAATAGAAAATAGCCGAAATTGTTACATTCATTAAATTCCAACTACTAGCCACAAAAGTGGGTAATACAAATCAAAACCGTAGGGTCTTGTAGGGAAAATGGATTTCCAACAATGGCAGGGCTACTGGGGTACCGCCCGTCACAGTACGGGGACCTAGATCACCGTACCGAGGATCAGTCCCGACCCCCTACAACACAAGGCCGGAACCATTCCTTACTGAACAGTCCCGAACAACATAAACCCCGCGGTTGTAGCTAGCATCCGCCTACACAGCCGAAATAAAAAGGGACATCTAGACCGGGGAATATCTTGTCCTGCTTGGGCATGACCCACCTAACCTTGCTACACCTCCCCTGTTTTAGCCATTCCCGGTTGATGAGGCTTGAGGATGTGATTACCTTTACAGGACATATCTCTTAGAATGCTCATATTCCGCATGACGATGTGCTGAAAACATTCAGTCCATACAAGTTCATTCCGGGTTCGAACGAAACCGAAGGCATTATCTCGTCACACTCATTTTGGAATCACCCTCAGAGTCAACGACGATAACCCTTGCATTCTGAAAACACCATCTCGATCTTCATTTCAGAATTCACAACCTATCATTTAAATTGGATCGATGTGGTTTTCGGATAATCATAAATGACACCCGATCCCGGTCTCATCGAAATCCAAACGCCATTTTAAAGGCCAAGTTGTCTAATTAACTTAAACAGTTTAAATTCAATGATATAATTCACATAGCATTTATCACAGATAATCATATTCAATCACCATAGATATATCACAGCAATCACAGAGCATCACGGAATATCATCAAACAAATATCACAATCAGATATTCTACACAACAATCCATAAGCAGTCATCTTTTTAATTCTTATTTGTAATTAATTCAATTTTGAATTAATTACTTGAGAGTTAACCACTTAACTCTGTCTAATTAATCATTAATTAACAATTAATTACCTATGTCATTTTAAATTGTTTAATTAATGATTTCTTAATTATTTATTAAGTCTTAATTACATAATTATTTCATTTCACACTATTAATTAATTACTTCCTTAATCAAGTGATTTAACTTTAATTACTTAATTAACTATTCCCCGATCATTAATTAATACCTTTAATTATTTATTCATAAAACTTAATTTTCCAATAATCATCTGTTAATTACTTAATTAATCAATAATTAATTCCTAATTAAATTACTTAATTTAATTAACTATTAATTCATAATTAAACCACTTGATTAATTAACTATTAATCATTTATTGATTAACTTAATTAGTTGATTACAATTTATTAATTGCTTATGATCCATCACTAGTTCTACTTAATTATTCTTAATTACTTAACTACTAATCATTTATTTATTTACTCAAGTAGTCAATTACTATTTACTTATCACGTAATAGTTACGTAATCTAAACTCTAATTAATATTAAATTGTTAATCATTCTTAATTACCCTCTAAAAATAATTAACATTGATTATTCAACTCAATTAACTTTTAAAGGGAATTTTTTTCAAATTTTGAGAATCAAATTACTACTAACTGCAAGCTTAAATGTTAATCAGTTTCAAATTTAACTTAAAGTTATTACTTAACTTTATACTTAACTAAGTTTATTACTTGGTTAAAATAAAAAAATCAAGGTTTAAACATTGTTAAGTATTAACGAAAGATAATTAAAAACATGTAACAAGCTTCTAGCTTAAAACTATTTAACAGCCATTAGGATTTCAGTATTAAACTTGATGAAAAATTTCACTTAGCTTCACCTTGAAAATACCTACTGCAGTTTACAAAGACCCTAGGCTCCCCTACTTAGACTCGAGTATAACTTCGGGTTACACGCAAGCTTCCCTGAGTCTTCTCCTGAAACCCCTTCTTCTTCTTCTTTTAATTTTTTTTATACAGTATGTTTGTTAAAAGCTTAAATATAAATTAAACATCAGGTTTCAAAATTTGGATCACGATCGAAACTCGAAGCATACACCCCATCTACCTGAGTACGACATGAAGAGACAACTCACGTCGACACAGACACGACCCCCACCTCCAAACGCTACCGTGCACGTGCATGGTGATTCGTCGTGCCTCCGGCAACTCAAGTCACCACCCACAAACTCCAAACCATCCTCTTAATCGAAAACAAAATCCAAAAATTCGAATAAAGGTTGAAATTAAAAAATTTGCCTGAAGCATGAACTGGCCATACGTACCCACCGGGACAAAAACGCTTCGACCCATCAACGGCGACCACTGGAAGCACCATAACTCCTACTTTGGAATGTATATTCAAGATTTGAATCCAAACTAACAAATTTAAACATTCGAATTTACACATTGATCTTCCTTTTACTGTAAAATTTAATATACGGTGTTTTAACTACACTGTCCACCTTCAAACAATCCTTCCAAGCCATGATTCCAGTTTAAACAAGTTTAAATATTAATATGAAGAAGTATTTAAAATATTCTCTGCTTTACTTTATACAGTAACTTGAAATGTTGAGGAACACACATAACAGAGCTTCCAGTAAACAACCAACATCACAGAACATCTTGTTTCAATATATAGCAACATACAATTTCATAACTAATTATCAAACTTAAACTTTAAAATTGTAGGTTTGCTCACCTGCCAAATTTTGTAAAACAGAGAACAATTTCTTTATTCCCACTTGAAGCCTGTAGCTAATACTATCCTTGAATCTGTCTGCAGTTTTGAATTAAATTTTGATTTTACTTCTTTCTCTTATTTTGTTTTCTCGAGTTAGTTTCTTAAATTCTGTTAAGTTTTATCATCGAACATTATAATATGATGGATATATATAGAAAGAGTTTGGACAGTAGGTAATATCTGGACAAGTTTTACTTGTTTTAACATGCTTTTGATTTGCTTGTATTTAATACACTGCAATGTGAAATGATTTTATAATTTCGGTTGGAAGATTTTATTTGTGAGACTGAAATGACGATACTCTTAAATGCATGTCTTCAATTGTGTTTACAAATAATTAATAGTTACTGATATTTGTTATGTTTGTACAAGATATTTATGAATATTAAGTGAATACTTGTCTTCTTTATGTTATTCATATGTAAGTTACAGCAACATATATGACAATATATTTAATTTATTTCTTTGTCTCTTTGCATACTCAATTTTACAGCAGCTATTATTTGCTTGCTTGAAAACTCATATGGTTAGATTTGTGGTAGGATTATTTTCTTTTGGTCTTGCAAAAAATATTTGTTTTGTTATTTAATACTAGCTTGTATACAGCATATGTTTGTATTCCACTTATTTCTCGACTTTGACTAGTCTCATTTGGGTTTAAATGAAGATAATTTATTTTGTATCTTGCACGTAGATGTTCTTGTGAAAGAAGGTTATTTTATCTTATTATTTTCTAGCTTGAATAATTATATACATACTTGTCTTATTTTATTTATACTTTGGTCTAGTTTTCATTCTATTCTATATTTTGTTCTTAAATTTAATTCTGTATTCCATATTTTACTTTATTTCTTGTTTGTAGTTACATTTTTATTTCCTATTTGTATTTTATTTAAATTATATACATAATTTTGACTTATATTTTACGTTTATATTTTATATTGAACATTATCATCTATAAATATTTCTATCAAATGTTAACGAAAGAAAGCATTTTAATTTAATGGTATAAGATAAATATTATAAAGAGATTTATTTTAAATTTTCGAATATTATTATTTATATGTATATCTATCAGATATAATCAAAGTAAAGTATTTTAATTTAATTATATAAGACAAATTTTATTATAAATATTATTAAAAGATTTAATTTTAAATGCTTCAAATCAATCTCCTTTTTAAAATACAAATTTATATAAACAAATGGTAAATATCTCCAAAATCATGTTCATTTTAATATGATCAGTTCACATTTTATTTAATTAGATTAAACATTTATTAAAATAAACGTGGCCAAAAATCCAGGGTCGTTACATTCCTCCCTCCTTAAAAGAATTTCGTCCCCGAAATTTAAAACAAAGATAATTTAAAAGCAGTTATATCAACCATTTAAACATGCATATCATTCATATATTAACAAATAACCAAACAGTCTATCCTAACAAACATCACTAGTTATCCGAACACGAATTCGGATAAGCTTTCCCAAAACTATCCAGAGTTGTCTCTCGAAGATCAACAATCCGAACTGAATTCCTGACCACAGTTAAATTTGATTCAACTTCCAAATCTTCCTGAACTACTGGTTTTACAACAAATGATGAATCATGAACAAATTCCCTTAGATGGGATATATGGAATGAATTCCAAACATCCGTCCCGGAAATTCAATTCTGCAGGCTACATCACCAATTCTTTCCCAATTATATCGTCCACCCGACTTCCTAGTGCGGACTCAGATCTGGTTTCTTGAGTAGAAACTGTCATTCTCCTTGCATAGTCACAACTATGATAGAGAATTTCCAGAATCAATCAAAATCCACACCCATGGTTCGTCATAGAAAATCGAGTGAAAAATCCTAACTCGGATCGATATAACTATCTCAAAATTCTATGCTCGAATCTGGATCAAATTGCTATGCGAATAAAATAATATACATACATCCTACGTATTTATATCCATTTATTATCAACTATATCAATTTCCTTTTATTCACATTATTTTGATTTCTATCCACTTGGAATAATTTTCTCAATATCAAATTTACTTAAGAATTTCACCATTCATTTCTTAAGTTTAATATAAGCATTATATATACTCTTATATTATTATTCTACCACCTTAGCCTTTATATCCTCTTATTTTAAATCTGAATTTCTAATTCCATGTGAATTCAATTTCTCTTCAATTCTGAATATTGAATTTTATTGACTATCTTCCATTTATAACTGATTTCTATCATTATTTTAAATTGGTTTCATCCACTAGCTTATTTCAATTTCCAATTTGAAATCGGTTTGTTCTTAAAGTTTTAAATTTCTAACTCCCAAATTTTTTTGAAAATATCCGTACAAAGGAGACTTTTCAATTTGACAAGAGATATAAATATATAAGAAGTTTATAGCATTACATATTTTCATAAGCACACGTGTAAGGTTTCGACACTTATTGCAGTTACTTCCAACCAATTCTCAAACCATTCCCTTCAGTTTAAGTGATTTACAACTTACTTGCTTTTTTATATAATCCATTTAAGCAAAACAAACCCCTAATCATTCCAATTGATTTCAAAATCATCCTATTTTGCTTATAATGATTCATAGAATTTTATCTAATCTCGTTTACTTCGAACGACCCATTTTCTTATGCAAATTCAACAATATTATTGTGAATCGATAATTACTTAAGCTTTATAACAATTTTAAATTTATTCCACTCAATTTACACTTGATTCCATCCCATCATAATTTATTCACAAACTTTTCATTGCATTTTTTTTCTTTTCAAAAAGTGTGATTCCAAACCATTTTATTAAACTCGACAACCAATGTTTTAAATAACCATCTCACAATTTACTTAAGTTATTTATTTTCTTCAAACTGTTCCACCCAATAACTTAAGTTTATTCTATTCTACCAACTTCCATTTAAATCTTTGATTTGATTTTCCTTTAATCAAATCCCAACTATTTACTAATTTATTCGATTAGTTTATTCTTTTATCCATCCTTAAATTTTAATTTACATTAACAATTTATTATTGATTTTATTTATAATAAGGTCATTCAATTTATGCTTGAATTAAATTTGTTTACAACTCACTCCAATTCTATTTTAATTCAATTCAATACTTACTTGGTTTACTCTTATTTGTTTACGTAAGAATTTTATTCCATTCAATATTATCTGTAACTCGATTGAATTCATTTAAATTCAGTTTTATTCCAACTTAACTTCAGTTAAATCTAGCTACTTACCATTCTTTTAAATTTTATTTCTCAATATATGAGTTCAAAACTTATTTATTTACTTAAAAGCTTATATTGCTCATTTGAGTCATTTCATCTTATAACCACAATTTCAGATTATATATATATAACACTTACTATCTTAAGGTATGAATTTTCATTTCAAAATTACAATCATTTTACCTTCCAAATTTATATCCAATTTAATTCAAGTTCAATTCCAATTTTATTTAACTTATCTCAAGTTAAATTCATATATATTCTCTTCACTTTCATTTACTTAAGTTAAATTTTAATTCCTGGAATAAAATTCCCAATTTCTTCTTATTAATATCAACTTTACTTTATAAGTTCAATAGTTGATTCAATTAAACTTTTCACATTATTTAAATAGAATTTCTTAGAATTCAATTGCCCGGTTTTCATTTCCAAACCATTTTGAAATGATAACTACACATACCCACTTGGTATAACAAATCAAATTTCCAAATTCCAAACACTTGTTTTCATCAAAACAAATTTCCCTTTTGAAATTTCTAAAACAACTTGTATACCCAACAATACCAAACAATATCATGACCAACTATCCTGGTAGCAATCCATCACTTTAGAAACTCGAAAATGAATACTGATGATGTGGCCATAATCATCAGGACTATTTTCCAGCGACTAAAGTGAGTTCAGTGCTTCCTTACTTTCACAATTTCCTCCCAAAAACAATTTCCATTCAACAATATTTTCCAAAACAATACTCCATTATTGCCTTTAAATCTTTGGAAAAACATTTCAAACATTCCCAAGATTTTTAAATTCCCAAATCCTTTTGTTTAAATTCATTTAAACACCTTTCAAATTTCCGGGACTTAAATTCTAGTTTAGTTATATTCCTTTTTATTTAAACCATACTTAGACAATTTTATTTGGTTATAAACCACCCAAATTTTAAATTTTTATTTGATTGTAATATTAACAACCAAACATCCAAATATATATATAATAATTTCAGAAAAATATTTTCTTTTATGTCAAAATATAATTTTGGGTAAAATTATTTCATTTACCCACTTTAAAAGTAATACTGTGTCGGTTTACCTTGTTTAAGGGTTTAGAAATCCCTATCGATGAAATGGCGTCCCACACATCGACTAGAATTCATAAACACTCAACAGATAAGTCAACACAATATAAAAACAATTTTATATTCCCTAACAAATACGCGCTCATATCTATTAATACCCTCAATCACATTTTAGTACCGCAGACTCTATTCTATGAGTAATTCCTACCAGAGCCAAGGTTATCACCAACCTAAGCTCTGATACCAACTGTGATGACCTACCCTTCTACTAACAAAAAGACGTATCATCATTAAGAAAAGAAAGGGATAGAAATAGAAAAGAAGGAAAAGAAAGAACAACAACATCAGAATCTCATAGTGGAACGGAACAAAATATAATATATCACATAACTATTACATAATTTTACATATATCAGAGTTATACAATATCAATACATATGACAGTCATATATACATCAGAGATGCATCATACATCAACTAACACAGCGAAACTAGGTAGATAGCTACATACGTCTGGAAACTCCTTCTCCAAGCTCCTCCAGAAATCAAAGTCCAAAACCTATCACTTGGCTACTCATAAAAATTTGAGTAACCAAGAGTTTATGAGAAACAAATATAACTCTGGGTCAGACATGGGTCTGGTATGAGTAAACGGGTTAAAGTTGTTTAACTTTAAGAAACATTTGAAAATAAAGGTATCACGTAAGACTCCCCACAAATAAATATGGGTAAGTTTTTACCTTACGCTAACCAAAACATTTCATAGGAAATCCAATGATATTATAATAGTGTCTAGGGTTTCCAAGTAAATAGAAAATAGCTGAAATTGTTACATTCATTAAATTCCAGCTACTAGCCACAAAAGTGGGTAATATAAATCAAAGCCGTAGGGTCTCGTAGGGAAAATGGATTTCCAACAATGGCAGGGCTACTGGGGTACCACCTGTCACAGTACGGGGCCTAAATCACCGTACCGAGGATCACTCCTGACCCCCTACAACACAAGGTCGGAACCATTCCTTACCGAACAGTCCCGAACAAGATAAACGCCGCGGTTGTAGCTAGCAACCGCCCACACAGCCGAAATAAAAAGGGACATCTAGACAGGGGAATATCTTGTCCTGCTTGGGCATGACCCACCTAACCTTGCTGCACCTCCCCTGTTTTAGCCATTCCTGGTTGATAAGGCTTGAGGCTGCGATTACCTTTACAGGACATATCTCTTAGAATGCTCATCGTCCGCCTGACGATGTGCTGAAAGCATTCAGTCAATACAAGTTCGTTTCGCGTTCGAACGAAACCGAAGGCATTATCTCGTCACACTCATTTTGGAATCACCCTCAGAGTCAACGACGATAACCCTTGCATTCTGAAAACACCATCTCGATCTTCATTTCAGAATTCACGACCTATCGTTTAAATTGGATCGATGTGGTTTTCGGATAATCATAAATGACACCCGATCCCGGTCTCATCGAAATCCAAACGCCATTTTAAAGGCCAAGTTGTCTAATTAACTTAAACAGTTTAAATTCAATGATATAATTCACATAGCATTTATCACAGATAATCATATACAATCACCATAGATATATCACAGCATATCACAGAGCATCACAGAATATCATCAAACAAATATCACAGTCAGATATTCTACACAACAATCCATAAGCAGTCACCTTTTTAATTCTATTTGTAATTAATTCAATTTAGAATTAATTACTTGAGAGTTAACCACATAACTCTATCTAATTAATCATTAATTAACAATTAATTACGTATTTCATTTTAAATTGTTTAATTAATGATTTCTTAATTATTTATTAAGTCTTAATTACATAATTATTTCATTTCACACTATTAATTAATTACTTCCTTAATCAAGTGATTTAACTTTAATTACTTAATTAACCGTTCCCTGATCATTAATTAATACCTTTAATTATTTATTCATAAAACTTAATTTTCCAATTATCATCTGTTAATTACTTAATTAATCAATAATTAATTCCTAATTAAATTACTTAATTTAATTAACTATTAATTCATAATCAAATCACTTGATTAATTAACAATTAATCATTCATTGATTAACTTAATTAGTTATTATTAATTACTTATGATCCATTACTAATTATACTTAATTATTCTTAATTACTTAACTACTAATCATTTATTTATTTACTCAAGTAGTCAATTACTATTTACTTATCACGTAATAGTTACGTAATCTAAACTCTAATTCAAATTAAATTGTTAATCATTCTTAATTACCTTCTAAAAATAATTAACATTAATTATTCAACTCAATTAACTTTTAAAGGGAATTTTCTTCAAATTTTGAGAATCAAATTACTACTAACTGCAAGCTTAAATGTTAATCAGTTTCAAATTTAACTTAAAATTATTACTTAACTTTATACTTAACTAAGTTTATTACTTGGTTAAAATAAAAAAAATCAAGGTTTAATCATTGTTAAGTATTAACGAAAGATGATTAAAAACATGTAACAAGCTTCTAACTTAAAACTATTTAACAACCATTAGGATTTCAGCATTAAACTTGATGAAAAATTTCACTTAGCTTCACCTTGAAAATACCTCCTGCAGTTTACAAAGACCCTAGGCTCCCCTACTTAGACTCGAGTGTAACTTCGGGTTACACGCATGCTTCCTCGGGTCTTCCCATGAAACTCCTTCTTCTTCTTCTTTTAATTTTTTTTATACAGTAAGTTTGGTAAAAGCTTAAATATAAATTAAACATCAGGTTTCAAAATTTGGCTCGCGATCGAAACTCGAAGCACACACCACATCTACCCGAGTACGACACGAAGTGACAACTCACGTCGACACAGACACGACCCCCACCTCCAAACGCCATCGTACATGTGCACGGTGGTTCGTCGCGCCTCCGACAACTCAATTCACCACCCACAAACCCCAAACCATCCTCTTAATCGAAAACAAAATCCAAAAATTCGAATAAAGGTCGAAATTAAAAAATTTGCCTGAACCATGAACTGGCCATACGTACCCACCGGGACAAAAACGCTTCGGCCCATCAACGGCGACCACCGGAAGCACCATAACTCCTACTTTGGAATGTTTATTCTAGATTTGAATCCAAACTAACAAATTTAAACATTCGAATTTACACATTGATCTTCCTTTTACTATAAAATTTAATATACAGTGTTTTAACTACACTGTCCACCTTCAAACCTTCCAGGCCATGATTCCAGTTTAAACAAGTTTAAATATTAATATAAAGAAGTATTTAAAATATTCTCTGCTTTACTTTATACGGCAACTTGAAATGTTGAGGGACACACATAACAGAGCTTCCAGTGAACAACCAACATAATAGAACATCTTGTTTCAATATATAGCAACATACAATTTCATAACTAATTACCAAACTTAAACTTTAAAATTGTATGTTTACTCACGTGCCAAATTTTGTAAAACAGAGAACAATTTCTTTATTCCCACTTGAAGCCTGTAGTTAATACTATCCTTGAATCTGTCTGCAGTTTTGAATTAAATTTTGATTTTACTTCTTTCTCTTGTTTTGTTTTCTCAGGTTATTTTCTTAAATTTTGTTAAGTTTTATCATCGAACACAATAATATGATGGATATATATAGAAAGTGTTTGGACAATAGGTAATATCTGGACAAGTTTTACTTGTTTTAACATGCTTTTGATTTGCTTGTATTTAATACACTGCAATGTGAAATGATTTTATAATTTCGGTTGGAAGATTTTATTTGTGAGACTGAAACGACAATATGTTGTGCTACTCTTAAATGCATGTCTTCGATTGTGTTTACAAATAATTAATAGTTACTAATATTTGTTATGTTTGTACAAGATATTTATGAATATTAAGTGAATACTTGTCTTCTTTATGTTATTCATATGTAAGTTACAGTAACATATATGATAATATATTAAATTTATTTCTCTGTCTCTTTGCATACTTAATTTTACAGCAGCTATTATTTGCTTGCTTGAAAACTCATATGGTTAGATTTGTGTCAGGATTATTTTCTTTTGGTCTTGCAAAAAATATTTGTTTTGTTCTTTATTCCTAGTTTGTATACAGCATATGTTTGTATTCCACTTATTTCTCGACTTTAACTAGTCTTGTTTGGCTTTAAATGAAGATAATTTATTTTGTATCTTGCAGGTAGATGTTCTTGTGAAAGAAGGTTATTTTGTCTTATTGTTTTCTAGCTTGAATAATTATATACATACTTGTCTTATTTTTTATTTATACTTTGGTCTAGTTTTCATTCTATTCTATATTTTGTTCTTAAATTTAATTCTGTATTTTATATTTTACTTTATTTCTTGTTTGCAGTTACATTTTTATTTTTATTTCCTATTTGTATTTTATTTAAATTATATACATAAGTTTGACTTATATTTTACATTTATATTTTATATTGAACATTATCATCTATAAATATTTCTATCAAATGTTAACAAAAGAAAGCATTTTAATTTAATGGTATAAGATAAATATTATAAAGAGATTTATTTTAAATTTTCCAATATTATTATTCATATGTATATCTATCAGATATAAACAAAGTAAAGTATTTTAATTTAATTATGTAAGACAAATTTTATTATAAATATTCTTAAAAGATTTAACTTTAAATGCTTCAAATCAATCTCCTTTTTAAAATACAAATTTATATAAACAAATGGTAAATATCTCCAAAATTATGTTAATTTTAATATGATCAGTTCACATTTTATTTAATTAGATTAAACATTTATTAAAATAAACGGGGCCAAAAATCCAGGGTCGTTACAAAAGTTAATGAGAGAACTCACCCAAATCCAAGAACAACTAGCTCAAACACATAAGACTCAAAGACCACTTCATACTATCACCAAAAGCCTAAAGGTCCAACCTTTACCTCCAAATGACAAAGCTAAGCTCTCAATCTCCTCCTTTGCTCACAGCCTCACTAAGTTCCCCTAAGTTTTCTAATCTTCTTCCACTTTGACTTTAGATCCAAGGTGTTGTAAGGTGTTGGTGAAAGTTTGGCAGGTTTGATAAGATTTGAGTTAACTAGTGAAATATTAGTCAAGAACAAAGTGGATTAGTGCCAATTCACTTCCACCATTTTTGATCTTTTGTTACATTTCAAGCTTTATGAGATAATGAATGAATACACAAGCCAAGACCTCCCCATTACACAGCCAAGATTCCCTTCTATGTAAATATCTTTTATTTAACACTTAAGACTTTCCATAAAAGCTCATTTCCAAAATATCACCCACTCCATCTGTAACATCCCAAAATTTATTAATTTAAATTTGGTAACTTATTTGAACTTTTGGAATTTAATTTGAAAAGTTTCAAAACAAATAAAATATATGTTAATTTATATGAATAAAACTTCAATTTCTTTTGATTGAAATAATAAATGTTTTACAAAAAATCATTTGAATTTAAATCTTATATATATGTGAATATATGTGTTAAAATTATATAGTAATATGGATATATCAGACAATTCCAGAAATAAGAAAAACATAAAGCAAAACACATGAGATAATTCTAGAACTATGTAACATAGGAATTACATGTAGATTGTATGTGAATTATGTATGCAAGAAGATAAAAAAAATGTACATACAAAAAAATTCAAATAGCATAAGTATGTAAACATAGAGGGAAACATATACATTTAATGCTATCTATTCTCACTGCAAAAACAAGTCATTTCGAATGATAAAAATCATTTCATCCTCCAACTGGAAAAAAATCTATGGTCAAAGAAAAAAATCTGACCAAAAGAAATAAACTATACTAGATAATACCTACCCTTATAAAAAAAACTGCCTTCTCTATACATACATCTAGTCTCTATTCGTTCATCATAACTTTCAAGCCTGAAAAAAAAAAGCAAACATCACCATTTTTACAAATTCAATCCAACAAAGAAAACAGACAGGATTCAAAGGCAAATCAAAACTACAGGTTTTCACAACAAAAGTGCTCTCTGTTCAGCAATATTTTCAGGTGAGTAAACATACTTTTGAAAAGATTTAAGTATAATTAAAACTGTGTAGATGATTTATGGAAAGTGTTATGCTATATGGTTATCTACATATGAGTATTTCTATGTAGGTTAATTATATTTGTTCTGTGCATAATTGTTTGTCATCTCTATGTTTTTGTTTTAAAAAGTACAAGGTTCAATCAAGTTAAAAATTTAAACTTCACTTCCTTAATCTCTGATAGGCTTTAATCTTCAAAAAATAAGTTAGTTTAAACATAATTTATGAGCTAGATTTTGTTTTAAGCTTGATAATGAAGAATGGGCTCTGTAAAATTCAGCTTGACAGTATAGAGACAATCATATGATAAATTCGAATATTTTAAAACATCGATTCAATTGTATAATTTGAATTAACAGCCAAAGATAAGATTTTTTAAAACAATATGGTGATTTTTAGTTGTGTATGCTATGAGCAGTTCACAGTTGAATAAAATATACATTTTCACCATTTTCTGATAATCGATCCAATACTGGATGTTGAAATTTTGCATGAAGCAGGTTTGAACATCGTTGATTTCGGGAAAATTGTCAAAAAAAATTCTATTGCACGAATCGATTGAACGAGTCTAGTTTAGGGTTTAATGTTCGAATTTGATATGGTAAGGAAACTAGACGAGTTCGTCTTCTCTGTTGGATCGAGCTTCTTGAAACTCGAGGGAATGGTAGAATAGGGTGTTGAAGTGGTGTTGACAGAGTTGGAGCATCTCCGGTGGTCTGAGCAACTGCGGTGAAGTAGTTTTGTTGGATGTGTTTGAGTTACAGTTTTCGAACGAAATGCTTAATTTCATTTGGAAATTTTTGTGTCGAATCGAGTTTTGATTTCGTATATTGGGGTGATTTGCGACTTTCCGAAGGTTGTGAAGTTCACCGAAGCAACGGCGCGACGCCGTGCACGACCCTATGATGGTGTCAGGAAGCTCTTCTGTTAGTGACTCGAGTTGATACTCGAGAAAGATTATGCGTTGCTTCGGTTTGGAACTCGAGTACGTGAGCACGGTTGCCTGTTATTATAGTTTAAACTTAAACTCTAACTTAACTGGAAAAAAAAGGAAGAAGAAGAAACGAATTTGAGGGAGAGAGAGGTCTCGAGGAAAAGTAAAGAGAAACTCGAATGTTTGCTCGAGTAAATTGGAATCTTGCTCGAGTTGATTTCCCAAACCTGAAGTATAATAAAAGTAAGTTAAGAAAACTTTTTAAACAAATTTTAAGTAATGATGACAATTAATGTTTGACAAAGTGAAGTTAAAATTTTTTATTACAAGTTAATTATTTAAGAAAATACTTAACAATGTTTTCTAAAATCTTAACTAATATTTTAATTAAGTAGTCAACCTAAGTTAAGTATTAAATTTAATTACCATCAAAGCTTTCAAGTTAGTGATAATAAATTGATTTCAAAGTTTTAGGAAGATTTTTAAAAGTTAATTAAGATAAATAATTATTATTAATTAATTGTTTAAAAAAGGGTAATTAAGAATGGTTAATTAAATTTATGATTGTAATTAACTAAGTAATTAGAGATTAATCAACTTGTAATTAAAGATTGGTTAATTAAAAAAATTAAGTGTTTGATTTATTTGTAATTAAGAATTGTTAATTAGATAACTTAAGTTGATTAATTTATATTTGGTAGTTAATTGAGATAATTATTTGAGGAATAATTAATTAATAAAGTTGATTAAGATTTAATTAATTTATCATTAAGAATAACTAATCATTGATTTAAAATAATCAATAAAAATGGTTATGTGGTTAATTCACTTAAATCACATTCACCTTAATTGAAGATAATTAACTATTATCAAATGTTGTGTACTGGCTTGATATTTCTGTTGTGATTGTGATACCGTGCGATGTGAATTGGTTTGTGCTGAACTATGATTTGTGATTTGTTTCTGCATTTATGTGAAAACCTTTTGCCCGTAAAACGGCATTTAAACTTCGATGCGACAGGAAGTGGATTTCAGTTAGTTATCCAAAACCCACATCGAACCCTGAATGTGAATCTTAGTAATTGATGCATCCAAGTGTTTTAAAAATTAAGCGCCCATAATTCGGTTTAGCCGGGAAAGGACCTTTGTGTCATATAACCCATTCCGAATAGTGATACGTCGAAATGAATAGCATTTGAAGATGGTGGTGAAGATCGGGTGTCTTCGAAAATGATATGATAACCTATCGAATGTCTCTGCACTGAGTTGCTCCGGTATAGAGATCTCCATATGTGATGGGGAGCCCGATCGGGATTAAGGATACTAGGATTTGCAAGGGCTTCTTCCTTTATTGGACGAAGTGCCTTCGGTTCTGCTCGAACCCAGAGAAGACTTATATGGTTGTGTGTCTGACACTACACTTTGAGATATAAAGCAGATTTCTATCAAATACATATCTGTTGGTGGCGGAGAATTTATTCTCTTAGCTTAACACCCTTCTCTGAGACGTACGAGCTCAGAGGTTATGTAGTTGAAGGTTATCAGCGATATACTCCCAATTTGGTAGTGTGGC
Organism: Allium cepa; assembly: GCA_030765085.1. Lineage (NCBI taxonomy): Eukaryota > Viridiplantae > Streptophyta > Magnoliopsida > Asparagales > Amaryllidaceae > Allium > Allium cepa. The sequence continues at coordinate 373,258,965 of CM060942.1, read as the reverse complement.
ATGCTAAGTGCTGCTGTGTGTTGATGATCATTTGTTGATCACTTGTGACCAAAGCATGGCTTTCGTGTAAAGCGTAGCTTTGTGGATGAGACCTCATCGGACCTCACACCCCGAAAATGTTCGAAACAGGAAAGATGCGGTAAGGTTATGAGGGTCGTCCCCTTTAGGGTATGTCATTTCCTTTTGGAAAAAGGTGGTATCATGGTATGGAGCCCAGATACTTGACCTATGTGGTTGTTGAAATCTCATTTACTGTGTGGTTGTTGCTTTGTGGTAGAGGGCCCTCGGATAAAGGTCGCAAACGACCGGGGGATGGCATACTCGAGTAGTAGTTACCTAGTTACAGAGGTAACCCGGCCTTGTGTTGGTAGAGAGCCGGGTAGGTTCTCGGGACGTCCCTCCAGAGGCGGACCCATGTGGCAGTAGGAAGTTCCTTAGCCTGACCATTTGTTGGAAATCCAATTCCCAATACGAACCCAGTACGGTTTTAGTTGTATAACCTGCCATTTACTTATGGTGGTCGCCGCTGTTTAAATGGTAGCTATAGTAGGCATAGTTCGGAATGTCTATGCTGGCTAAGATTAATATTATACTTTCGAAATGGTTTTCTACATTATGCACTAGTAATAATATCAAAGAATTTTTCCTGTATCAAGCATATTTGACTATCATAATAAGAAATCTCCTCCAATTCGGCGATTGCATTGTGTATGTGGCGGGAGGTCTTACGGTAGTTTCATTTTCTAAAAGCATACCGGGTTTTCTTGTATAATCTGTTTTATTTAAAAGCAACTATTTTTGTTTACTCATACCAGTCCCACGACTGACCCGGAGTTTATTATTATTTTCTAAACTCTGGATGCCCATCATTTCCACATGGGCAGCCTAATAGCAGGTTTTCCGTAATTTGGTATTAGCTGTATTTTGGAGACTTTTGGTTTGGAGGCTATCGGTTTTTGGAGGCTTTTACCTTGGAGATATTTTGGGAGCTTTTGGATCTCAAGGTGCGTAGTTTTGGAGGTTCACTATCACTCGATTTCTTTGAAGACTTTTGGCATATGATCACTTGTGGTTCTATTATGATGTTCTATTTGGAGTTGTGATATATGTATAAAAATACTCTGATGTAGTAATGGATATTATGATGATGTTGTAGCTGTGATGTCAGGCATGTTATTCATTTTGTTTCCGCTGTTTTATATCCATCTAATGTTGTTATAAGCTCCATCTGACTGGAGTTTGATGTTTGAATCTTTGGCAGTCGAATACAAGTGAGGTATTTGATGTCAATTTTCGAACATTGGATTTCAGGTCGTGACATGTGGTATTAGAGCTAAAGGTTGAGTAAGAACTTTAGCTACGGAGTATATCACATTAGATGGCTCATTAGAGATTGGGTGAAGTATACCCTAGAATGAGTATAACCGAGACCGAAACCCCAAATTTACTTAGTCTATTTCCTTTGACTGCTGATATTCCTTAAGATGTCTCGTCCGAATATCTAAACCAATTTTCTTCCTAATTACAGATAGTAAGAATGAGCAGACGAAGAGGAAGAGTTGGGGAGTGAGGAAATGCCACAGCACCTAGTCAAGTTCCCCCAATAGCAGAAGCAGCTTTATCTACTTAGCATCAGCCAAATCTGGCTGATCTATATAAGAGTTTCTCAAGGCTTGGTGGTAAGCTATTCACGGGCAAGGAGTCAATTATTGAGGCCCAAGCATAGATCAGATCATGTGAAAGAATCTTTAGAGGGCTAAAGTTGCAAGACGATCAGATGCGACTCATAACTTCTTGGCAACTTCAAGAAGAAGCCTTAGCATGGTGGGAGACAGTTACTGTAGATAAGCCAGAAGACGAGTTTACTTGGGAGAGATTTAAAGAAGTATTTGAAAAGCGTTATATGCCATCAGCTGGAATTTCTCGAATGTACCAGGAATTCATGGATTTAAAGCAGTGGAGTTTATCATTCGAGGAGTATCTAAAAAAATTCAATGAATTGTCTCGTTTTGGTCCAGAGTTGGTAAACACACCTTTAAAGAAGAATGAAAGGTTCATTCGTGGGACGAATAAGAAGTTCCACGAAAGAATAACTGGCCACGTCAAAGAATCCTTTTCAGATTTGGTTGATATGGGGTACAGATATGCCACACTTGATATTCAAGAAGCCCCGGTGGAGAAAGGAAATTCGAGCAATCAAAATTGGAAGAAGAGGAAATTTGGAGGAAGGAAATCATGGCAGGGTAAGGAGAAAAAGAAGAGCAATCAGGGAAGCACAGCAGGGAATGTTACTTGCTTAAATTGTCTAGAAAAAGGCCACTACTCAAACAGCTGCAAGAAGCCAAAGAGAGATCAATCCGTTCAAGCAAAACCAAGGAAATGTTATTATTGTCAGAAATTAGGACACGAAGTTAAAGACTGCCAAGTCATGAAACAAGCTCAGACAGCCAAGGTGTACACAGTCAAAGACAAACCTGCATCTTCCAAAGCAGAAAAGGGGAAAGGAGTTCTGGAAGGTAATCTCACTATTTATGATAGCATTGTTAGAGTTCTGTTTGACACAGGCACTATACACAGTTTTATCTCTCAGCAAGCTATTTATGAATTAAATCTTGAACCCGATTTTGTTGATGAGCCTATATGCGTAAAGAATCCAGTTGGAGGTCCCGCAAACCTTTGTCTTCGATGTAGAGACGTTCCTATCTCATATTCTTGTTACCAATTCCCTATAGGTCTCTTTGTCCTTGATTTTAACGAGTTTGAAGTCTTACTTGGAATGGATTGGTGTTCGTCGACGAAAATTCTATCGGTTTAGAAAACTGTCGAACGAATTTATAATAAAATTTATACCGCAAGCGCACGGTGTACGAATGTAGCACGCGGCGAATACGGGTCGATCCGTAGGGAATTGATGATTTTAAAATTCTATTCAATCAAATTATTCTGAAGTCGAGAGTGAATAGCTAGAAATGTAAGAAACTAACAAAAACTAGCAAAAGAAAATGATAAAAATATGAAAGTTAAGACAATTTAGAGGCAATTTCCACTCTCTAGATCACATAAATCAACAAAATGAAGTTATGATCTCTCTTTTCTTGTCATTAGTGAATTAGTTGATGTGCTTATCATAAGTATGGTATATTTGTGCTATTAATTAGCTTAATATAAACCATCAAGCTATAACACAACAACTAATACACTTTTAAATCTCATAAAATATGACAACAAAGTTGAAAGCAAAATCTATTTTAAGCATGACCTATTAACTATTAATTAGAAAAATAAGCCATCAAATTTTAATTTCAACAATCACTTCTTTGCCATAATCATATGTAAATGAAGAGGCAATTTGTGTTTTGTTTGTTTAAGTATAGCCTATTTGTTATGAACAACATAGACTATCAAATTCAAAGCTAAACAACATCATTAAACCACTTCAATCATTCTCATTAAGCACAAAAAGAGAGCATAAACATCAAAATGTTGGATCTACATACTAGAGAGCTTCATTACCCCTAAATTGAAGGGATTAAGCTCTCATATTTGTTATCATATGAACAAATGTAGAAAAAAACATTAAACAAGAAGAGAGAAAGAGAGCAAAATGAAAAGAAAAATTATTCTACTTGCATAAAATAAAAGAGATCTATACTAGAACATGAAAGAAAATAAACAAGAAAAGAAAATGAACATGTAATTAAAAGGAAACACTAAATAACATTGCATAAAGAAAAAGAATTACATAAGAGAAGAAATGGCTAAGTAGCCATGGAAAGAAATAGAGATTTGATTTATTTTCTAAACTAAAACTAACTAACTAAGAGGAAGATGGCTACATGAAACATAAGGGGTATTTATACGAGTTAGAAACCCTAATGCATATTTTTGGGGAGTATCCAAAATGCCCTTGGAGGAAGTGTGGTGGCCAAGTTATATTAGCTTTAATAATCCCCACTTAAATGTACATGAAGTTTTAAATGTCTTTTAGCATGTGCATTAGCCTTTAATTTGTACATTAGGTAGTGGGTAGGTGGGGTCCTCCATGTTCTTCACTTTGAATTATTTCCATCTTCATTCCTTTGTATTCATTTTGTGCATGCATATTCCTTCATGAACCCACTTGTAATTGAGTGTAATTTCCTACAAAATAATATAAACATTTCCAATTAAATGTTTAAATGTTCTCAAATTAATCTATGCACAAAAATGACCATTTTGCCCCTGGACGAAGATGAATATGTGACAATTTCAAATAATATGAATTTTGGTTTAAACAAGTTAAAATACCCAATATGATCATTTATTTAATTTAAAAAGAATAAATATGGTGGTTAAAATATGCACATTTACATGCACATCAAATACCCCCACACTTATCTTTTTATTCGTCCTCGAATAACTAAAACTAAGGTAAATCCGTTTTCGTAGGGAGCACGATTGCATTGAGCGTATGCAATAAGCTGTTAAACCTCTGGTTGTCCCCCGTAGGACGAGTGTTGTCTCGTGAGGGTTTTCAGCGGATACTACCCACAAAATCCACATGCAGGATGAAAATATTTACAAAATGCAAGATTTATTTACAAAGAGATGAATGCGAATTTTTGAAAATATTTACAATGAAGGATTTACTTTTAAATCGACACTTATAATTTAAATATAGGTTTTGGTTATTATCTTGAAAATTTATGTCATTTACTCGTCAAAATTTCCAACAAAAATCAAGTTATCATAACAAATAGACAATAGTTTAACTCGTTGTTTCAGTTGATAACAAAGTGTATCTATGAAATGGATCCGTAGTTGACTATCAAAGTTTATCAATGTGGTAGTTTCATTTCTTTTCAATAACAATTCAAATCAAATAAGTAAAAATAGTGCTAGGATTTCAATTGCTTGCTCTCTCATTATTTGTAAGAAAAATTACACACCTAGATCAGGTAAACTGAGGCCAAATATACCACCCATGCACTGCCTAACGGGCTTATGTGAGGAGAGTACAGAGCATGGCAAGTGCACACACTTTCGTGCATACACCTATCGACCGTAGGTGGTTTTTATTAAGTTTATTCTCTCTTTTTTACATGTGTTCCATACATGCATAACCGTGAGGACTTTTAAATGAGTATGAAAGCACATAATAAAAGATTCCAAGTAATTCACCCATGCATGACCGTGAGGACTTTTAAATGAGAGTGAATACTTTGGATGTTATCATTTTATTAATATTTTTTAAGTGAGAGAGAGTTTTGCAAAATCATCTTAGCACCATTTAACTTAGAAGACAAAAAATATATTATATCCTTTACTTTAAATCAACCACTTTTTAAAACAAAGATTTTCAATTAAGATATACTTCATAATTAACACTTATGAATCTTCCTATATACTAGTTAAACCATTATTATTTGTAATCAAACTTCATTTTTTATTTTTGTTAAGACAAATAATTTTTCAAAATTTCAATTTAATAAACCAAAACCATATATTTATCTTATAGTGTTTCTTTTTAAAAATAAATCAAAAGAAAATTTGTTTTTAGGATGTTTTTTTTGAGATTTTAAATCAAAAATAAACCATGAAAAAAAATGAAGATGAGCCTCCCCCCACACTTGATTTTGACTGTGACCCCATGGTCAACCCAAGTAGAAGGAGAAAAATAAAAATAAAAATCCAATATTTACATGAAAGATTATTATTTAGAAGAGATGAGAAAGTATACAGTCAAAAAGTAAATGAATCGGTCTTCTAAAGACCGATTCATTTGTCTCGTCAAATGTGCGAGACACAGTTTAAGCTCAAAAAACCAAATCGTCAAAGATTTCAAAGTTGAGTGTTGATTTGGAAAAACAAATGTTGTTTTATTGAAAATCGTACTAGTTGTTTTACTTTCTATGATTTTGGGGGTAGATAAAACAATTGGTTGAAATTCACATTTATTTTCACCAAATTGAAATTCAAGTGTGTCATCGAAAAATTCTTCAAATTATCAATTTCAAAGTCAAAATGGTGATCGAAATCTTCCCCATCGGAATTTAATGACTCATTTTTGAAAAGTTCATAAAACTCGTGTTTATTAAATTCATCTTCCTTCATTGGGTTATCAACAACTTTATCGCATATATCCATTTCAAAATCCAAAGTTGTTGTATTCAAATTTTTAGAAAAAGGAAGATCGAAATTTAAATCGAGTTTCTCACCCTCAAAAGAATTGAAATCCAACATAATTACCGTCTTTTCAACAACTCGGTTAAGATCATCATTTTCAGTTTCAAAAGTTGTTGTTTGAAAATCATCGATTTGGGTAAAAGATGGATTATCACTTGACTCGTCACATGTTGAAATTTGATTTTTTTTTTCCACGATGTTTCATATAAGTTTCAAACAACAAATCCGTGTGATCATCGTAAATTTCATTCATTTATTCAACAAAATCCAATTTGTAGTTATTAAATTGAGAATTTTCGATTTGGATTTGTTGAGAACAAAAATTTTCACTCGTAACATGGTTAAGATTATTCCCATTGCCCAATTCGTTTGAAAAGTTGTTCCCATTTTCATGTTGAGTTTGAAATTCATTTTGGAGTTCGAAATTAAAATGGCATGGGTTATAATCGTAATCGTTTGAATTTTGAATTGAATTCAAATTTTGAAATCCTTGACTCGAGTTATTACACAAATAAGAATTACATAAATCATTTATCTCTTGGTTTTGTCGTGTAGAAAGTACGAGTAAAGATGAAATCACTTCAATGCTATTTTCAAGAGTTGAAGGTTGGTCATCGTTTCGAAAATTTTGTTGTTCGAAATTTGAATTACACAATAGTTGTTGTTAAAATATCCATACGAATTTGGAGTAAACTCATATGGATTATATTGATTTGCACAACTAAAATCAAATGAGTAAGAAAAAGGAAACTCAGACATTTTCAAGATTTTTTTTTTGGTTTTTTTTTATAAAGAAAAATATTTACAAGTAGAATTTATTTTTCAAAATGGAAATTGATTTTTGTTTTGTTTTGAATTTCAATTTTTTTTGGCTTTTGAAAAGATTTTATAATTTTTTGTTGGATTTCTGTTTTTTCTAATTTTTCTGGATTTTTGAAATTTCAAAGGAAAAGGATTTAAAAATTTCAAAGAAAAAGAAAAGGAATATATAAAAAAAAAAATTAGTTTTGGATTTTGAAATTTTTTTTGTTTTTATAAAAATATGCATGAACAAATGCAACTAAATGAATGCAAGAGTTAATTACAAATGATTTATCCTAAGTTAACCCAAAATTGTATATTCACAAATTGTCTTAGATAAACAAGATAGTTCTCAGCCAGGTAACGGGCAGGATTTATCGGTGCACCACGAATCACCGTAGCAATGCAGCCGAAGGTTTAAGTACCTTCAGAGGAACAACCACTATAATATTTACGAATCACCGTAATATTTATAAATGGTTATTACTCTACCGTAGCTTAGACACCAGAAATTAAATTGTTCACAAAAGACAAATTGTCAATATACAATTAAGTGTTATCGATGTCTAACCGTTATTATTAATCAAAATCTAAAATGAAATGCAGAATAGAAACTAAACGTGTATTAACAATGCAACTACGAATGAAATTTTTTTTCATTTGTTTTTTTTTTTTGAATTTTTTTATACATAAATTCAAATGCAAGCAATAACAATGCAACTAATAAAAATAAGAGATATATACAATACAAGGCAAATAAAACAAAAAAACTATTAGCAAGAAGGCAATTTTTTTTTGGCAGCAGTCTTCCTTCTGAAATTATGCTTTGGCAACCTAAAATATAAAACAAGAATATGTACAAAAAAATTTTTAGGCAGCAGTCTTCCTTCTGAAATTCTGCTTTGGCAACCTGAAATATAAAACAAGAATATGTACAATTTTATTATTATTATTAAAACAAAGTAAACAAACCAAAACAAAATGAAATTTTTTATTTTTTTTAATAAAAAAAGATCAATTGGTGAAAACGATCTAAACAAAAGATTTTTTGTGTTTTTTTAATAATCAAAGAAGATTTAAACTAAATAAAAAATAAGAAAGGCCCAGCCCAATTAAAAGGCTCATCCCAATACCTTCATTTCATTATTACAGATAGAATAGCAAATCGACATCAAAGAAATTAAACTCCTATTGATTTCCTCGTTTCAGGACTGGAAAAAAAATTCAAAATCTCTCAAAATTGAAACTCGGCCCCTAAATCGTTCAAAGCAAAATCAAAAGCACAAGTGGTTTGTAGGAAGTTGGTTTCTGGGGGTGGCTGTTTGATTTAATTCGTTCGACTTGGCGAATTAGATGTGGCTTCGAGCTTCAAGTGCAGGACGAAGTGGATTTGGAAGGCGATTGGGTCGTGTTGCAGTGTCGATTCATTGCTCGCAGATGGTAAAGGCTAAATGTGGCACTGCAATTTTTGGGTTTGAAGCAAATTGAGAAGTTGAGTGGGTATGATGTTGATTTGAGCGATTGGCTTCAGGCGGAAGTTTCAAGCAATCAGGTAAGTGTCGGCTGAGCGAAGTTGTCTTGTGTATTTGTTTGAAGGAGTTTTTTGTGTGGGTTAGTGAATGGTATGGGTTGTGATGTATACGAAGAGGGTGTATGTGGTGGAAGAAGTATATGCAGTAGAGGCTGTTGTATGTTGCAGTGGTTATTGAAGGGGAAGGTTTGTATGGTAATTGTTGGATGTGCACACTGCAGTATTGGCGATGAACTGGAAGGAATATGGTTGTTGAATGTATAGAAGTATGATTTGGAGTTGTAAATGGTTGTTCGTGAGTTGGTGAAGCAGTTGCAACTGTGGAAGGAAGGCGAGGTTAAGGGGAGTAATAGTAGGCAGAGGGTGATGAAGCAGTGAAGATGACGGAAGAAGAAATGGTGGTTGATCAGATTGATCAGAGGAGATTGATCAGATTGATCAGAGGAGGTTAAGGTGGAGTGATATACGAAGTGGTGCAGTTTGGCAGAGCAGAAATGCTTGAAGGGGGAGTTATGATGGTGGTTATGGCAGCTTTGAAGTGGAGAGTATGGAAGTAATATGTATATGGGAGTTTTGATCAGAGAATATGTGGTGAAGGCTGTTGTAGTTTTCAGGTGGAGGAAGTCAAAAGGCAGATTGTATGGTGAGTAGGCAATGGATTGGTTTACTGATGGTGTAGTTGTGAAGTGTGAACTGATGTCAGTATGTTGTATGTAGTGGAGAGGCAGCAAGTGTGCAGCAATTAGAGATGTAGAGCACACTGCACAGTGAGTGAATATCAATGTACAGTGAATAGAAAAATGAAACAAAAGGCAATGTAAATTGTAAGATGTAAATTGGAAATAAAATGAAATGCAAATTGAAAAAGAAATAAAATGTTTTTGTTTTTGTTTTGAAATTTTGATGTGTCTGTGTGTTTTTTTTAATAGAATATACAATGCAAATGCAAAAGAAATAGAAGGCAACAATCACACAAACAAAAATGAAAACGACAAACACACAACAATTTTTTTTTTAAATGCAAACACACAATAAAAATTAAACAAAAATAATAATTCGTAGAATAGAAATCAAAATCAAAACAACTCCCCAGCAACGGCGCCAAAAACTTGTTCGTCGACGGAAATTCTATCGGTTTAGAAAACTGTCGAACGAATTTATAATAAAATTTATACCGCAAGCGCACGGTGTACGAATGTAGCACGCGGCGAATACGGGTCGATCCGTAGGGAATTGATGATTTTAAAATTCTATTCAATCAAATTATACCGAAGTCGAGAGTGAATAGCTAGAAATGTAAGAAACTAACAAAAACTAGCAAAAGAAAATGATAAAAATATGAAAGTTAAGATAATTTAGAGGCAATTTCCACTCTCTAGATCGCATAAATCAACAAAATGAAGTTATGATCTCTCTTTCCTTGTCATTAGTGAATTAGTTGATGTGCTTATCATAAGTATGGTATATTTGTGCTATTAATTAGTTCAATATAAACCATTAAACTATAATACAACCACTAATACACTTTTAAATCTCATAAAATATGACAACAAAGTTGAAAGCAAAATCTATTTTAAGCATGACCTATTAGCTATTAATTAGAAATATAAGCCATCAAATTTTAATTTCAACAATCACTTCTTTGCCATAATCATATGTAAATGAAGAGGCAATTTGTGTTTTGTTTGTTTAAGTATAGCCTATTTGTTATGAACAACATAGACTATCAAATTCAAAGCTAAACAACATCATTAAACCACTTCAATCATTCTCATTAAGCACAAAAAGAGAGCATAAACATCAAAATGTTGGATCTACATACTAGAGAGCTTCATTACCCCTAAATTGAAGGGATTAAGCTCTCATATTTGTTATCATATGAACAAATGTAGAAAACAACATTAAACAAGAAGAGAGAAAGAGAGCAAAATGAAAAGAAAAATTATTCTACTTGCATAAAATAAAAGAGATCTATACTAGAACATGAAAGAAAATAAACAAGAAAAGAAAATGAACATGTAATTAAAAGGAAACACTAAATAACATTGCATAAAAAAAAAGAATTACATAAGAGAAGAAATGGCTAAGTAGCCATGGAAAGAAAGAGAGCTTTGATTTATTTTCTAAACTAAAACTAACTAACTAAGAGGAAGATGGCTACATGAAACATAAGGGGTATTTATACAAGTTAGAAACCCTAATGCATATTTTTGGGGAGTACCCAAAATGCCCTTGGAGGAAGTGTGGTGGCCAAGTTATCATTAGTTTTAATAATCCCCACTTAAATGTACATGAAGCTTTAAATGTCTTTTAGCATGTGCAGTAACCTTTAATTTGTACATTAGATAGTGGGTAGGTGGGGTCCTCCATGTTCTTCACTTTGAATTATTTCCATCTTCATTCCATTGTATTCATTTTGCGCATGCATATTCCTTCATGAACCCACTTGTAATTGAGTGTAATTTCCTACAAAATAATATAAAAATTTCCAATTAAATGTTCTCAAATTAATATATGCACAAAAATGACCATTTTACCCCTGGATGAAGATGAATATGTGACAATTTCAAATAATATGAATTTTGGTTTAAACAAGTTAAAATACCCAATATGATCATTTATTTAATTTAAAAAGAATAAATATGGTGGTTAAAATATGCACATTTACATGCACATCAATTGGCTAGCAAAATATGAAGCCAAATAGGATTGCAATAATCGATTGATTTCGATTAAAACCGAATTTGGAGATTTCATCGAGATTTCTTGTGAGGACCCTAGTCCTAAAAGAGAAGGGTTGATGTATAACTTGGATTATCCCGAACCCAGTCTGGAGTCCATACCCATCGTTAGAGATTTTCCAGGTGTGTTTGAAGAAGTGAAATCCTTACCTCCATGTCAAGAAATAGAATTCAGAATTGACCTAGTACCCAATGCTGGTCCTGTCGTTCACGCAAGTCGCAGGATGGCACCCAGGGAAAGGGTTGAATTAGTCAAGCAAACTGATGATTTGCTAAATAAGGGGTTAATTTGTCCTAGTGTTTCTGAATGGGGTTCAACAGTAGTGTTTGTTGCTAAATCGGACGGATCTTTGAGATTGTGTGTGGATTACCGCGATCTCAATAAGCTGACTCTCAAGAATAAATTTCCTCTACCTAGAATTGATGATCTGTTTAATCAATTGCATGGCGCTCGTTTCTTTTCGAAGATGGATCTAGGCCAAGGGTTCCATCAACTACGAATCGCCAAAGATTGTATTCATTTGACCGCTTTCAGGGGTCCTAATATGTTCTACGAATGGTTAGCTATGCCTTTCGGGCTAACTAATGCTCCAGCATACTTCATAGATCTTACGACTAGTGTGTTCCGGGAAGTATTGAATAAATTTGTGCTTGTGTTATTGACGATATTTTGGTCTATTCCAAGACTGAAGAGGAACATGCTTAGCATCTTAGAATCGTTTTGGAGATATTGAGAAGAAATAGTCTATTTGCAAAATTTTCCAAATGCCATTTTTGGGTCAAAGAAGTTGAATTTCTTGGCCATATTGTCAATGAAGAAGGAATTTCTGTTGATCCTAACAAAATTTCCGCTATTCTTGATTGGAGGAAACCCACTACCCCAAAAGAAGTTCAAAGCTTTTTGGGTTTAGCAGGTTATTATCAGAAGTTTGTTCAGGACTTTTCTAAGATAGCTAGTCCGTTGACTAAGCTAACAATGAAGGATGTAAAGTTCAATTGGACTTCGAAATGTGATGAAGCTTTTCAGGAGTTGAAGTAGAGATTAACCACCACTCCTGTTCTCGCTATTATCAACGGGAATCAGGGATTATCTGCTTATACCGATGCTTGTGGTGATGGTTTGGTGCGGTATTAATGCAGAATAGGAAGGTAATTGCCTACGCGAGTAGACAATTATGTCCTCATGAAAGAAACTACCCAACCCATGATTTGGAACTCTTAGCTGTTATCTTTTCTTTGAAAATATGGCGACAACAACGTTGGTTGGAATTATTCACCGACCGCAAATCTTTAAAATATCTCTTCACCCAGAAAGATCTAAATCTGCGACAACAACGTTGGTTGGAATTTCTGGCATCTTATGACTAGATATTCAATATACGTCCGGAAAAGCCAATGTAGTTACCGACGCTTTAAGTAGGAGGCATGATGTTCTTGCATATCTTGTTGTCACTCCTACTCTCCTTGAAAAGATCTCCAGCAGTCAAACTGAAGACAAGTTTCTTCGGGAAATTCGTAGAAGAATATGTCGAGATGAAGATTCTAGTTTTGCAATTGATGATAATGGAGTTATAAGGATGAAAGGCAGAATATGTGTTTCAGAATTCCCTGATCTGAAACGTGAAGTTTTAGATGAATGTCACAAATCTAAGCTTTGCATCCATCCAGGAGTCAATAAGATGTATCATGATATCAAAAGAACTTTCTGGTGGAAGACAATAAAAAGGGACATATCTATATATGTGAGTCGTTGTGCTACTTGCCAACAAATCAAAAGCGATCGAAAGAAAATGGCGGGTTTACTTCATCCTTTAGAGGTACCCAAGTGAAAGTGGGACCAAGTATCGATGGATTTCATCGACGGTTTGCCTCGTACTCGGAAAGGCAAGGAAGCAATACGGGTCATTGTGGACCATTTGACTAAGACAGCCGACTTTTTGCCAGTGAAATCTACCCGTACGGCAGCAAGTTTAGCCGAGTTATATGTGAAAGAAATTGTCCGACTCCATGGTATTCCTAGCAGTATGGTGAGTGATCGTGATACGATCTTCACTAGTAGATTTTGGGAGGCATTTCAAGATGCAATGGGAACAAAACTGAATTTCAGCACTGCTTATCACCCACAGTCTGATGGGCAGACGGAGAGGATTAACCGAATCTTGGAAGACCTATTGCGTGCTTGTATACTTGATTTTGGTGGTTCTTTGGAGGACCATTTACATCTGGTTGAGTTCTCATATAACAATAGCTATCAGGCTAGTATAGAGATGGCTCCTTTTGAGGCTTTATATGGTCGTCCGTGTCGATCACCCACATGCTGGATTATGGCAGGTGATAGACTTGTCCTTGGACCGGATATGGTTAAAAAAGCTACAGATAAAGTTGATTTTATACGAAAGAAATTGAGGACGGCTCAAAGTCGTCAAAAGAGTTATTATGATCGCAGAAGAAGGGCTTTGGAATTCTAGATTGGTGACTCTGTCTTTCTCAAAGTATCTCCAATGCGAGGAGTATTAAGGTTTGGGAAGACTGGTAAGCTGGCACCACGATATATTGGTCCTTTTCCTATTCTGGAGAGGATTGGTTCTTTAGCCTATCGAGTGTTGTTGCCTAGCTGGTTGTCTGGCGTGCATGATGTATTCCATATTTTTAATCTTCGAAAGTATGTGCATGATCCAGATAATATGATTGAAGAAGCTGCTCAACAGGATCTCGACATCACTCCCAATTTAACAGTTAAAAGAGAACCGATAAAGATTGTAGATCATGATGAAAAAAATGAGAAACAAAGTTGTGAAACTAGTTAAAGTTCAGTGGAGGGGCGATCCAAAGGACTGCACTTGGGAAACTGAAGATAATATGCAGAAATCATATCCCAATTGTAGAGTAGATATCTCGGCTTAAACTGGTAAGCAATTTCTCTATCCTTTTCTGAATTCGTATATTCTTTGTTGCTTTTCTTCCTCTTTCAATTTTCGAGGACTAAATTTTCTTTAGGAGGATATCTGTAACATCCCAAAACTTATTAATTTAAATTTGGTAACTTATTTGAACTTTTGGAATTTAATTTGAAAAGTTTCAAAACAAATAAAATATGTGTTAATTTACATAAATAAAACTTCAATTTCTTTTGATTGAAATAATAATTGTTTTAAAAAAAATCATTTGAATTTAAATCTCATATATATGTGAATATATATGTTAAAATTATATAGTAATATGGATACATCAAACAATTCCAGAAATAAGAAAAACATAAGGCAAAACACATGAGATAATTTAGAACTATGTAACATATGAATTACATGTAGATTTTATGTGAATTATGTATGCAAGAAGGTAAGAAAAAAATAAAATAAAAATGTTCATACAAAAAAAATTCAAATAGCATAAGTATGTAAACACAGAGGGAAACATATACATTTAATGCTATCTATTCTCAGTATAAAAACAAGTCATTTCGAATGATAAAATCATTTGAGCCTCCAATTGAAAGAAAAAAAATCTATGGTCAAACAAAAAAAATCTGACCAAAAGAAATAAACTATACAAGATAATACCTACCCTTATACAAAACTGTCTTCTCTATATATACATCTAGTCTCTGTTCATTCATCATAAATTAGCAAGCCTGAAAGAAAAAAAAAGCAAATATCACCATTTTTACAAATTCAAATTCAATTCAACAAAGAAAACGGACAGGATTGAAAGACAGATCAAAACTACAGGTTTTCACAACAGAAGTGCTCTCTGTTCAGCAATATTTTCAGGTGAGTAAACATATTTTTGAAAAGATTTAAGTATAATTAAAAATTTGTAGATGATTTATGGCAAATGTTATGCTATATGGTTATATTAAGATGAGTATTTCTATGTAGGTTAATTATATTTGTTCTGTGCATAATTGTTTGTCATCTCTATGTTTTTGTTTTAAAATGTACAAGGTTCAATCGATTTAAAATTTTAAACTTCACTTCCTTAATATCTGATATGCTTTAATCTTCAACAAATAAATTAGTCTAAACGTAATTTATGACCTAGATTTTGTTTTAAGCTTGATAATGAAGAATGGGTTCTGTAAAATTCAGCTTTATAGTAAAGAGACAATCATATGATAAATTCGAATATTTTAAAACATCGATTCGATTGTATAATTTGAGTTAACAGCCAAAGGTAGGATTTTTAAAACTAATATGGTGATTTTTAGTTGTGTATGCTATGAGCAGTTCATAGTTGAACAAAATATGCATTTTCACCATTTTCTGATGATCGATCCAATACTGGATGTTGAAATTTTGCGCGAAGCAGGTTTGGACATCGTTGATTTTGGGAAAATTGTCAAAAAACTTTCTATTGCACGAATTGATTGAACAAGTCCAATTTAGGGTTTAATGTTTGAATTTGATGTGGTTAGGAAACGAGACGAGTTCGTCTTCTCTGTTGGATCGAGCTTCTTGAAACTCGAGGGAATGGAAGAATAGGGTGTTGACGTGGCATGGACGGAGTTGGAGCATCTGCGGTGATCTGAGAAACTGCGGCGAAGTGGTTTTGTTGGATGTGCTTGAGTTACAGTTTTCGAATGAAATTCTTAATTTCGATTTGGAAATTTTTGTGTCGAATCGAGTTTTGATTTCGTATATTGGGGTGATTCATGATTTGCCGAAGGTCGTGAAGTTCGCCGAAGCGACAATGCGACGCCCTGCACGTGCACGACCCTGTGATGGTGTCAGGAAGCTCTGCTGTTAGCGACTCGAGTTGATACTCGAGAAAGATGATGCCTTGCTTCGGTTTGGAACTCGAGTACGTGAGCACGGTTACCTGTTATTATAGTTTAAACTTGAACTCTAACTTAACTGGAAAAAAAGGAAGAAGAAGAAACGAATTTGAGGAAGAGAGAGGTCTTGAGGAAAAGTATAGAGAAACTTGAGTGTTTACTCGAGTAAACTGGAATCTTTCGTGTAAAGCGTTGCTTTGTGGACGAGACCTCATCTGACCTCACAACTTGAAAATGGTCGAAACAAGAAAGATGCGGCAAGGTTATGAGGTTCGCGTCCTTTAGGGTATGTCATTTCCTTCTGGAAAAAGGTGGTATCATGGTATGGAGCCCAGATACTTAACCTATGTGGTTGCTGCAATCCCATTTACTGTGTGGTTGTTGCTTTGTGGTAGAGGGCCCTCGGATAAAGGTCGCAAACGACCGGGGGATGGCATACTCGAGTAGTAGTTACCTAGTTACAAAGGTAACCCAGCCTTGTGTTGGCAGAGAGCCAGGTAGGTTCTCGGGACGTCCCTCTGGAGGCGTACCCATGTGGCAGTAGGAAGTTCCTTAGCCAGACCATTTGTTGGAAATCCAATTCCCAATACGAACCCAGTACGGTTTTAGTTATACAACCTGACATTTACTTATGGTGGTCACCACTGTTTAGATGGTAGTTATAGTAGGCATAGTTCGGAATGTCTATGCTGGCTAAGATTAATATTATACTTTCGAAATGGTTTTCTACACTATGCACTAGTAATAATATCAAAGAATTTTTCTCGTATCAAGCATATTTGACTATCATAAGAAGAAATCTCCTACAATTCTATGATTGCATTATGTGTGTGGCGGGAGGTCTTATGGTAGTTTCATTTTCCAAAAGCATACCGGGTTTTCTTATATAAATCTGTTTTATTTAAAAGCAACTATTTTTGTTTACTCATACAAGTCTCACGACTGATCCGGAGTTTATTGTTTTTTTTTTTGTAAACTCTGTGTGCCCATCATTTCCACACGGGCAGCCTAGTAGCAGGTTTTCCGTATTTTGGTATTAGCTGTATTTTGGAGACTTTTGGTTTGGAGGCTATCGGTTTTTGGAGTCCTTTACCTTGGAGATATTTTAGGAACTTGTGGATCTCAAGGTGCTTAGTTTTGGAGGTTCACTATCATTCGATTTCTTTGAAGACTTTTTGGCATATGATCACTGTGGTTCTATTATGATGTTCTATTTGGAGTTGTGATATATGTATAAAAATACACTGATGTAGTAATGGATATTACGATGATGTTGTAGCTGTGATGTAAGGCATGTTATTCATTTTGTTTCTGCTATTTTATATTCATCTAATGTCTCCATCCGACCGGAGTTCGATGTTTGAATCTTTGGCAGTCGAATACAAGTGAGGTATTTGATGTCAATTTTCGAACACTGGATTTCGGGTCGTGACACCATCACCCACGACATCACCAAATATTTTCTTTCCATAAAAGGTAAAAAAAATTATTTCTCATTACTGATTTCCTAAGCAAATAAGTGTATGCGAAAAATGTTTAAACAACTTCAGAAGAGTAAAAAGCTATTTGTTGGTAAAACGATTTTCGGTCACATTATCGATATTTCTTCAAAATATTTATATTTGTAAATAAATTATAAAAAAAGTTTACCATCATTAATTAATACCTAAAAAGAGGATTAATAAGGTTATTAAAACATTTTAATAACATTTAATCCAAGATTCGTATATCTAAATAATTCATATATTAAATACTAAGTGTCTGAAATTCTGTGTCATTGCATTCTCCTCCACATAGAATATTTTTATCCTCAAAATTCCAATATGAGCAATGAAAGGAAATAATCGGAAAGCTAACTTAACGATGTCAAAATCACTAGCAAACAAAGCTTACAGTTTGCCTAGGTTCAGAAACATTCTCATCGCACAAGGATGATAAATAATCTACTAAGCATACCTTACGTTTAAGAGCTTCAAGTTATGACTTAGTCGATTTTTCATGCTACCTCATAATAATTCGAAGGGTCATCATCTAAACTATTGATAAGCCAATAAAACATAGTATGCATATAAGAAAGCCCGTACGATGTACATGGATCATTTGTACGCAATATCAAATCTGATCACTTGCTCGATCATATAGTTTCACTTCCAAACTATTATAGATCACTTGACCTCTCTAGTGTAGACTCTAATCACGCTCTTTGATTAGAAACAATAGTTCTCCTTACATTTCCATGTAGTATGACAGAAAACTCGAGATCATATCAAGAATCAATATTAAGTGTTCACCATCAAGAATTGAGTGAAAAATCCTTGTTTGAACCGATGTAAATCACTTCAAAACCATGTACTCGAATACTAGATCATGAACAGTTATGTGAATAAAACGATCTACGTACAACTTACGCATTCATTCTATTGGTTTCTTAACCATACCATATATCATTTTAGATCACCTTTATTTACGCAAATATTATATCTCATTAATACTAAAACCATTTATAAACCATCTCATAAAACATAACTTCAAGTTTATAAAAATTTTATAAAAATTTACTTTACTTTATTACTCATATAACACTCTACTACATCGTAAGAGTATATACAAAACATTAAATCCATTTTAGTTAACAGAGATGTTCAATAACTTAAAACATTTTTAACTCGCTACCTTCTTAATTCAAGAGTTAAAAATTTTAACTTATGTATATTTTTGTAAAAGCACTTAGCTCCAAATTCTATAACGGTTCAGAAGTTTCCGATTGTCCAAAATAGTCAAAAACTCATTTCATTTTAACAAATGAAAACTACTAAACAACACATCAGAACAGGACGCACATACCATATAATGCTAATGCACAGGATACATTTGTCTATAAAGTAACTTAACAAAGTTTCAATTATTTATTTAACGCATTTTACCCAGAAAGGGAAAACATGAAAAAATTTCAACTTTTATTTTGGGCTATGTCACTACTACTTACACACCCTACATAACATGCATATAAATCTTTTACATATAGAAAGTTTATTTCAAATTTCTTTTAAAGAAAAACTTTAGAACAAAACATCGGGTTTTATTTCAAATTAATTGAAATAGTAATATACATATATCTTTTGTATATCGAATCATACTTTCGAGATTTAAATCAAAATCTATTTTACTAAAACAACTCTATAACATTCTCCACTTTGAAACCCGAAAATGAATGCTAATGATGCTGCAATCATCGCCAGAATTAATTTAAGCGACATTATGTGTTCATTACATCCAAATCATGCTTATATATAAACATCGTCAATTCATACATCAATCAACCACACTAGTAGCCTATACTTATATATATAACAAATACAAATACACGATCATACAATACACTCAACACATGCTAGGGCGTTCCATTACCCTATCGCTTAGTAAGTTATACCCCACCAAGTCAAGGTTCTCTCTTAACCTTCAGCTTTGATATTACATGTAACAAAACACATTTTTAACCCTCAAATGTCGATTCTAATACATCCACTGTATTCACATGCTGATCAACTAAGTGTCAGAAAGACAGATGTTTAGGTAAAGAAAAAGAAAAAAGAAAAAAATAAGAAAGTGAAGAACAAAAACATCAGAATCTCATAGTGGAATGATAACATATACTATAAAAATATAATACACAGAGCTACTCTAATATACATAGCATTTCAAATTTACTAATCAGAGTACTATCATCAACCTAGACAGATAAAACAGCCCGTCCTTACAATTGCTGATATGTATATAAACGTAATGCAGCTGAAAGAAATACTGCGGTAGGTAAACATCTAGCTCCTCTCCGGAAGCTCATTGAACATTAACAAAAATCTGCATTTCTCAAACTACTCAAAAAATCACCCATGGTAATAAGGGAAATATTAAACTACGAGTCATACAAAAGTTTAGTATGAGAAACTCAAAAAATGTGTAGCTAGCATATAACAGTACTTTCAAGACTGCATGGAATGCCATAACGGTTATCCCCTCAAAAGAACCGCAATCTAATTAGTATATAATAAATAATTTCTAGAGTGAAGAATATAAATAAGAAAATAGCTATGTCGTTTGCATCTTATGACACAACAATATTGAATAAGTATACAATCAAAACTGCTAAGGTATGTTTATATATGGGTTTTCCACGGAGACCTTCCTAGTAAAAATCATAAGTAAATTGAGAGACCAATCTCCATGACACGGATGAGAAAACACCTTCCGAACATCATATATCTCTAGATAAAATATATCATAAGGTAAACACAACTAGCCCACGCTCTACAACTCCATGCGTGCAACATATCAATAACCATACTACAGATACAAGAGTTGATGTGCCCCCTATTTGGGTTAGTTAAACCCAAGGTTATGCGGCCCACTCTTTCTTTAGTCATATACCGATGGGGAAGTCACGTTGAACATCTCAAGGCACGAGCCATCATCTCTCGAATAGATCATGAATCCTTAAATGGATTATAGCATCTTAAACAGATCCACTTCCAAGAGATAGAACATGTATCTCGGTCTTGAAGCGGTTTTGTTAAGTAAAATACCTATAGTTCCTGGTCTCCTCAAGACAAAGTCGATGAATTTTTGGTTAACTCAATTTCGGTTTTTAAAAAGAAGTGAAAGCTAGAGATGTTGCATACGAATGCTCCTCTCGGGGGTTCTCAAATCGTATAAAGTCGTGAAGCTATTTGATACTTGTTAAGTTAATTTGGTCATAATAAACAATAATGAAATGACCGCATATGGAAACCAAGTCTCGTATACTTATCTCATTTCCAACCTTTTCAACTTCTACTTTCCCTCGGTAAAAAAGGAAGTTGATAAGTTAGGGCACTATTGGTTCGTCCTTACTCGAACATCAATCTTGACTCCCATGGATAGAATCAAGTCTACTTCCTCTTCTTTTAGTGCTAAACATACTACTAAATGTCTTCCATACACAAGTAACACACTAAGTATGGTTAACACACAAAAAGCATGGTTAAGTCACATGAACAACTTGTAATCGTCTTTTTATTTATTTAATCTTTTAATTAATTAAGACTTCTTCAATTAGTAAAACCACTTCTTCTAATACAACTTCTTCATTTAATTAAAAATCATCACTTAATTAAAACTTCTTTTAATTAATTAAACTTCATCATTTAATTAAACTTCTTTTATTGAAACACCTTATTAATTCAAAAACCTTTTATTATTAAAATTTAACATTCTTAATTAAACTTCACTTATTTACTTAATTTTCTTCTTAATTAAAACTTCACTTATTTAATTAAACTTCTTATTTAATTAATAACTTAACTTATTAAATACATTGTTATTAAACTTGTATATATAGATTTAATTTCTCTATTTATAAAAGATATATACTTGTATTCTACTATTCATGTAACGACCCAGAATTTTGAATAATTTAAATTGAAAATATTTGATTAAATTTAAATATTTGAATGATGGTTTGAATTGAATTTTCAATATAACTTTGAATTTGACGATTAAATTATAGAATTTAATCTATTAAGAGCTGAATAAAAATTTGAAACTTCAATTCTAAGCCAATTAAAAATATTTCAAAGGCTTGTAAAATTCATATTGATAATATTGAAGATTATAGAAGCTTCAGAATTTAATTTGAAAGTGAATTGTTCAGTTTTGAAATTTAATCGTTTGAATCGATATTAAAAATAGCCGTCCAAGGCACAGTCTCGGAATTCGACGAAACCAGTTCCATTGGGTCCGTAATATTGAATTATTCTCGGATTTCAAATTTCGTATTTTTCGGAGTTGGTATGTGAGCACACGGTGAGTAAACGCGTTGAAATTGAATCGGATTCAATTTAAATTTAAAATTTAAATTGGTCAAACACAACACTGTAGCTTCCTAGATTCTTGCCTAAAATCACGTAACCGTGTCTTCTCCTTCCTTTCAGCCTTAGAACACACCTGAGATCGTGATAAACATGCCTCAGTTTATTTTTAATACCATCTCCCTCTTTCAAATTCACTTCAAACAGAATAAATAAAAAAAATACACTAAATAATGGCCGAAGCCGTGGGAGTCGAGCAAGGGCTAGGACGATCGAACGAATTCAAATCGATGTCGCAATGGAGCGCTCGAACGATTCTGAGGGGGGGCGCGCGTGCGCGCGACACGGCGGCGTGAGGATGGCGACAAAGGCTAGGGTACGAAGCGGCGAGGGTTTGTTCGGCGTCGTTAGTGGCAGGCGGCGGCATCAATTTGGGGTTCTGTGCAGTGCTCGATCGAAGTGGGGGGGTCGCGATGGCAGTGGAGGCTCGAGTGTGGTTTAATGGTCGCGGCGGTGTTTTGCGTTCGAGGTGGGGAGGCGCGTGAGCGCGGCGGCGCACGATGGAGTGAGGGGGCTTTTCGCGGTCAACTGGAGGGTTGCGATCGCGGCTAGGGTTCGTGTAGATGGCCGTGGTGCTCGTGTGGGTGAAGTGGAGATAGCAGCATTAAGGTAGTTTTTTTTATTTTATTTTTATAATTATTTATTTTTGAAATATATAGTTAAGTTTGGAAAAAAAAATAAAAATAAATACTATCTAGTTACTAAATACAATCTGTAAAAGAAATATTCACAGTAAAATATATATATGTTTGGACAAGATTTCGAAAGTTTAAATTCTTTTCGATTTAATATGTATAAAGAAAGATAGACTAAGGTTGTTGTATGAAAATAATAAAAAAAAAAAAAAAAATAAAATAAGTGTACAAATAGATTGTAATCTACTAAATTTATTTTAAAACAATAAATTGTGGTGGAAAATTAATTTAACTTATTCATTTGATTTTAGTTACCAAATAAATTTAGTTTTGAAATTTATTAAAAGCGATTTTAAATATTGAAGGAATTTATATAAGTAAAATGTTTGAAATATATATGTAAATGAGATTTTAGTTTAGAAATAAATAATAAGAAGAATTTTAAAACTTGAAGAAAATTTAGTTAAAACTAAATTATTTGTTGAATAGAAATTTTAGTTTCAAATGGAAAATAGTTTATAAAAGAAAATTTGTTTAAATTTAGGTTAAGTGGTTAAAAATAATTTATTTAAAAGGAAATTAAGTTCAATGGGAAATTTCTAGTTAGGATTATTTTCAAAAGGAAAATTAATTTAAATAAATAGTTAGTGAAGAAAGTTTATTAAAAGAAATTTAAATTTTTAGTTAAACAAATTTAATTAAAGAAAATCAGTTTGAATCTTTAATTTTAGTTTAAAATAAAAATCATTAACTTGAGATTGAAATAATTAGTTGGATAAATTTAATTTAAGGGTAAGTTAATTAAATCTATTTGAGAAGAAAATTTAGTTTTAAAATTAAATTTTAGTTAAATAAAATTTTAAAGAAGGAATTGGTTTAAATAAAACTATCAGTTAATTTAACTATTAAAAAGAAATCACCAATGAATCGAAATTATCAAATGAAAATTTATTATTCGATTTTTCGAATATTAATAAATTGTGTAAATATTTATACAAGGTATAAATGAAGAAAACAGTTGAATTGGAAGTGGATTGCAAACGGGAATAAAGGTGAGAACTTCTCACTCAAAAGGAATTTTATTGTTTATTTAAATTTTAAATAGTTAGGTTTAAAATTTGCTTGACTGTGTTGATTGAATGATTTAATGATGATTGATATATATATTGGATGTGAATAGACCCTATACGCCGTTAGTAAGCGGAGGTTATTTATTACACACATATACCGCGATATTCCACCTCGAAGTGGAATTGGTATTATATATTATATATAGCAATATATATATATATTGGCATATGTATATATTGCAGTTGATTGATTTCCCGCATTTTCTTTTAGCGGATGAGACCCTATTGCGCCGTTAGTAAGCGGATATATATTTATAAAATCCCATGTACCGCGATATTCCGTCTTGAAACGGAATGGTATTGTGCTAATGTCTGTGGATGCAGGGAAACAGGTTGGAGGGATCCAACTGGATTCCTCACAAATATTTATAGATGTTAGATATTGTGATGTTTGACTGTTTATCATATCGATATATGATGTTTGAAAGTTGTGATTGAATATTGATGTGTTGCATCATCGGATCCAAATTTGAAGTTTAAAAATAACGATTTTGATTTCTAAAGTGATTCTTGGAAATATACGTTTATAAAAATATTTTTGAAATTGATTCATCTTAAATAAATGAACGTTATAATTTTAATATTATGAAAATTATGATTTTTGAGAAATACAGTTAAAAGTTGATTTTTGAAAATATGGGATTAGTGATTTTATAAAATAGTTTGAACTGGGAATTCTGAATTTATTATAAGAAGTTTAAAGATAGGATTTATAAAATTTTTATTTTATAAATCAGAATGATGAAATTATAAAAGAGTTTAAAGATGTTTAAAGTAATAATATAAATTGATTTATATTAAAAGATTTATAAGTTGATATTTATAAATTTAGAATATCTTGAATTATTAAACGAGCTTTTATAAATGATAGGATGATTTGTAAATGGATTTCATAAAGGAATGAAATCTATAGAATTTATCAAATTTGATTATTTTATAAATCAAAATGATAAATTATAAAGGAGTTGAAAGACGTTTTAAAATAATAATATAAATTGTTTTATATTAAAAAGATTTATAAATTGATATTTATAAATTAAAAATATTGGAATTATAAAACGAGCTTTTATAAGTATTAGAAAGAATTGTGAATGAATTTCACCAATGAATGAAATTTATAGAATTATAACGGTGAAGTTATAAATAGAATTTTATAAATTTATAAAGTTGTTTAGGAAATAGATGTGGATAAATAAATGAATCTTAGAAGTTATAAGATTTATAGATTTGGGAAGTTTGAAGGAATGATTTTGTAAATAAATAAATTATAAGTATTTGACTTATAATATGAATTTTAGTACAAACTGATATATAATATTGAATAGATTTATAAAGGAAATTTATAAAAGGAAGTTGTTATAAAAATAAATAGAAATAGAATTTATAAACGTTGTTTTATAAATCCGCAACGACTTATTTTGATAAGGAATTGTTGTAATTTAATTATGGAATTATATTCATGTTTTAGACAGTGAATAATTCTTTAAAATAAAATGAATAGAAGTGATGAAATTTATTGACAAGTGTATTCACGTTTTTGAATAGTGAATATTATGTTAAAGAAATCATTTTAGATGTGATGTTTTAAATAGAATTAAAACGATCTAAAGATGTTTTAAAATGTATTGAGATTCGAAACCATAGATTTCCACATTGATTGTTGAAATAGACGTTTTCGAGAAATATAAGGAAATAATGGACTATAACACTATTGTTATAGTAAATGATTTCCGAAAGGAAATGTTTTGCATAGTATTGGGATTTATATATCTATTTTAATTTCGAATCCCTATACTAGTGATTTTGGGTTGTCGTAACGATGTTTTACGAAACATTCGTTTTGACCCAAATAAATATGTTTAAGTGAATGATTTCCTTAAAGAATGAAATATATACTTAATTTCGATTAAGGTATATTAAATATTTTCTAAGTATAGAGAATAAAAAGATCTGTGAATTACTTATTTTTAATAAGTATTGAAATGTTTTTCCAATATTAAGTGAATATTTTGAATTTATCTTTTTGAAGATAAATTGAAAATGAATATTTGAAAACGAATGGAAATCGTATATTCATAAATATTTTGGAATGTAAATTCAATATAGAATTTATAAATGAAATTGGGAAATTAGATTTAAAAATAAATATTGATTTATTTTTAAAGTATGGAAATTATGTTTATATCTTGTAAAGATATTTTTGGAAAATAAATAATTTGGAAAATTATTTGGGATCTGGTGATGATTGTGCATATCTATTGATAGTTCAATAACCGACTATCAATATTTACCTTTAAATAGGTATTTGTTGTGAATTGCTTGAATTTGAATGCCACACTTATTTTTTTTTAAAAATAAGCGCTCACTATTCGGGTTAACCGGGAAAGGTCCTTGGGGTCGTATAACCCATTCCGAATATGTGATACGTCGTTATGAATTGTATTCGAAGATCGGTGTTGAAGACCGGATATTTTCGAAAGCGAAAGGGTTTCTTGTTGATTGTCTCTGCACTGGCTGATCCCTGGTATTGAGATCTCCATATGTGATGGGAAATCCGAACGTGATTAGAGATTATTCGGATTGCAAGGACTTCTTTGTAAGTGCCTTCGGTTCTGTTCGAGCCCGGAACAGACTTGTATGGATTGTGTGTCTGACATTACAAGTTGAGATGTAAAGCCGATTTCTTTCAAATATATTTCTGTGGTGGCGGAGAATTTATTCTTTTAACTTAACACCCTTCTCTGAGACGTACGAGCTCAGAGGTTATGTAGTTGAATGTTATCAGCGATATACTCCCAATCTTGGTAATGTGACATACTGAGTGTAGCTGAAATGATCATTGTGTTGATTATTGTGATAGGATCATTTGTTTGATCGTCTATCTTAGTGATCATTGTGTTGATCATTTGTTGACCCAAAGCATGGCTTTTGTATAAAGTATGTTTTTGTGGACGTGACTTCGTCGAACCTCACACCCCGGAAATGGTCAAAACAGGAAAGAAGCAGCAAGATTATGAGGGGTAGCACCCTTTAGGGTATGTGCATTTCCTTCTGGATAGAGGTGGTATCATGGTATGGAGCCCAGATATTTAACCTATGTGGTTACTGCGAATTTATTACTTTGTGGTTGTTGGTTATCGGGATCCCGTGAGAAAGGTCGTTTACGTTCGGGGAATGGCGTGCTCGTGTCAGTAGTTACCCAGTTAGGGGTAACCCGGCCTTGTGTTGGCAGAGTTCCGGTTTGGTTCTCGGGGATGTCTTTCCAGAGGCATTCTCATGTGGCAATGGGAAGTTCCTTGGCCTGACCATTTGTTGGAAATCCAAAGAAACAATACGAAACTTGTACGGTTTTAGTTGTATAACCTGCTATGGAATGTGGCGGTAACCTGCTATTGAACATAGTTAGCTATAGTAGGCATACGATAATGGTCGTATGTTGGCTAAGATTTATATTCTACTTTCGAAATGAATTTTTCCTACACTATACACTAATAATAATATCAAATGTCTTTTTTAATGCGTATCAAGCATCTTTGACTACCATAAGAAGAAATCTTCCCCAAGTCTGCGTTTGCATTGTGTGTGTGGCGGGAGGTCTTATGGTAGTCTCATTCTTAAAAGCATTGCGAATTGAAATAAAAATATTCCTCTATTTTAAATTTTTAAAGAAAAAAAATAAACTGTTTTGAGTTCTCACACCAGTCACATGACTGACTTGGAGTTTATTGTTTTCCTTCCTAAACTCTGGGTGCCCACCAATTTTCCACACGGGCAGTTAAGAGTTAGGTTTATCAGGATATTCTGGACATTCTGGAATTGCTGGAGGCAAGCTGGATGGCATGGCGTATTACTAGTTATATAGTATTTCTTTTTCCGCTGCATTGTTTGTCGTTGTACACTCTGATTATGATTTGATGTAATGTAATATAATGTGATGTAATAACTGATATAGTTCTTTGTTTAAAGATTATTCATTTACTTATTATATGTTGTTCCGCTGCGAATTGTGAGATTCTGATGTTGTTCTGTTTTTTTTCTGTTCCGTTCCATTTTAAAATTTTGTTCTATCCTCTATTTTCTATCTCTTCTCTTTTCTTTCTATTTTAAAATTTTCTATTTTTCTTGTCTCTCTATTTTCTATCTTCTCTCTTCTTCTCTTCTCTTTTCATAAATTCTTTTTAAAACCCATAACTATTCGGTTTTTCGGCAACGAAAAATCGCCTACGTTACATTTGGTATCAGAGCTTATGGTTAAGCGACAACCATGGTTCTGTTGGGTATTACTCATTAGAGATAGAGTCAGTAGTGCTCTAGAATGAGTTGAGTGTAATAATAGCTATGAGAGCGTATTTGTTAGTGAATATAAAATTATTTTGAAACGGGTAAATAAGATAATTTTGCCCAAAACTATTTTGTATAGAAAAGAAATGGTTTTCTATGAATTATTATAGTATATGGTTGCATGATTGTTAGAAGTGATGATATTGAATTATTATCATTAGTATATGAAATTAAATAAAATGGATTGAATTCAAGTAAATTAACTTGATAATTTATTTATTTGTGAAATAATTCTCAAATGGAATGAATATGAATATAGAATGTGAATAAAATTGAATTGAGCAATTAAGTAAATTCGAGATGAATTGAAATATTGAAATGAATTAGTGAATGTACTAATTGAAAGGAATTAGAAAATGAAAGTTGATCGTTAGGATTCAATATTTAGAATTGAGAATTGAATTCAAATGAAATTGTGAATGGAATTGAAGAGTAAAAATGAATATGTAACTTCAATAGTGAAGTTAAAATATATAAGAAACATATATCGAAATTTTGCAATAGAATTGGCAAATTGGTTTGAATATTGTATTTGGATTTGTATGCTGCTACTACTAGCAGGTTATACAGGTGTATAAAGGGATTGAGATTTTGATTTCAAAGTTAAAATTGAATTGCTCGACAAAAAGGTACGTATTTGAATTCCAGTATGAAATTTGATGACTTTCTTCTCTAGCCACTTGGCTTTTCTCTTTTCTTTTTGATTCTGAGGGGCCGTGGTGCCATTTTGTAGTCGTACCGAGCTAGCCGCGCAAAGGAGACGCTGGCGAAATTTTTCGAAAATTTAGGGTGTTAGAAAATTTTTGAGAAAATTTTGAAAGTTTGAAATTTGAATTTGAATTTAAATTTAAATTGTAAGGAAAACAATGTTGGTTGGAACTTATATTTGAAGTTGGAAAGTTAGTTGAAATGATAATGAATCTCTAGTAAAAAGATTTAGGTTGGTAAGTTGATAAAACTATTTGGATTGTGAAAAATAATAGACGGGATAAGGGCATTCTTCTTAACTTGTAATTTCGGGACGAAATTCTTTTAAGGGGGAAAGATTGTAACGACCCAGAATTTTGAATAATTTAAATTGAAAATATTTGATTAAATTTAAATATTTGAATGATGGTTTGAATTGAATTTTCAATATAACTTTGAATTTGACGATTAAATTATAGAATTTAATCTATTAAGAGCTGAATAAAAATTTGAAACTTCAATTCTAAGCCAATTAAAAATATTTCAAAGGCTTGTAAAATTCATATTGATAATATTGAAGATTATAGAAGCTTCAGAATTTAATTTGAAAGTGAATTGTTCAGTTTTGAAATTTAATCGTTTGAATCGATATTAAAAATAGCCGTCCGAGGCACAGTCTCGGAATTCGACGAAACCAGTTCCATTGGGTCCGTAATATTGAATTATTCTCGGATTTCAAATTTCGTATTTTTCGGAGTTGGTATGTGAGCACACGGTGAGTAAACGCGTTGAAATTGAATCGAATTCAATTTAAATTTAAAATTTAAATTGGTCAAACACAACACTGTAGCTTCCTAGATTCTTGCCTAAAATCACGTAACCGTGTCTTCTCCTTCCTTTCAGCCTTAGAACACGCCTGAGATCGTGATAAACATGCCTCAGTTTATTTTTAATACCATCTCCCTCTTTCAAATTCACTTCAAACAGAATAAAAAAAAACACTAAATAATGGCCGAAGCCGTGGGAGTCGAGCAAGGGCTAGGCCGATCGAACGAATTCAAATCGATGTCGCAATGGAGCGCTCGAACGATTCTGAGGGGGGGCGCGCGTGCGCGCGACACGGCGGCGTAAGGATGGCGACAAAGGCTAGGGTACGAAGCGGCGAGGGTTTGTTCGGCGTCGTTAGTGGCAGGCGGCGACATCAATTTGGGGTTCTGTGCAGTGCTCGATCGAAGTGGGGGGGTCGCGATGGCAGTGGAGGCTCGAGTGTGGTTTAATGGTCGCGGCGGTGTTTTGCGTTCGAGGTGGGGAGGCGCGTGAGCGCGGCGACGCACGATGGAGTGAGGGGGCTTTTCGCGGTCAACTGGAGGGTTGCGATCGCGGCTAGGGTTCGTGTAGATGGCCGTGGTGCTCGTGTGGGTGAAGTGGAGATAGCAGCATTAAGGTAGTTTTTTTTTTTTATATAATTATTTATTTTTGAAATATATAGTTAAGTTTGGAAAAAAAAATAAAAATAAATACTATCTAGTTACTAAATACAATTTGTAAAAGAAATATTCACAGTAAAATGTATATATGTTTGGACAAGATTTCGAAAGTTTAAATTCTTTTCGATTTAATATGTATAAAGAAAGATAGACTAAGGTTGTTGTATGAAAATAATAAAAATAAAAAAAATAAAAAAATAAAATAAGTGTACAAATAGATTGTAATCTACTAAATTTATTTTAAAACAATAAATTGTGGTGGAAAATTAATTTAACTTATTCATTTGATTTTAGTTACCAAATAAATTTAGTTTTGAAATTTATTAAAAGCGATTTTAAATATTGAAGGAATTTATATAAGTAAAATGTTTGAAATATATATGTAAATGAGATTTTAGTTTAGAAATAAATAATAAGAAGAATTTTAAAACTTGAAGAAAATTTAGTTAAAACTAAATTATTTGTTGAATAGAAATTTTAGTTTCAAATGGAAAATAGTTTATAAAAGAAAATTTGTTTAAATTTAGGTTAAGTGGTTAAAAATAATTTATTTAAAAGGAAATTAAGTTCAATGGGAAATTTCTAGTTAGGATTATTTTCAAAAGGAAAATTAATTTAAATAAATAGTTAGTGAAGAAAGTTTATTAAAAGAAATTTAAATTTTTAGTTAAACAAATTTAATTAAAGAAAATCAGTTTGAATCTTTAATTTTAGTTTAAAATAAAAATCATTAACTTGAGATGGAAATAATTAGTTGGATAAATTTAATTTAAGGGTAAGTTAATTAAATCTATTTGAGAAGAAAATTTAGTTTTAAAATTAAATTTTAGTTAAATAAAATTTTAAAGAAGGAATTGGTTTAAATAAAACTATCAGTTAATTTAACTATTAAAAAGAAATCACCAATGAATCGAAATTATCAAATGAAAATTTATTATTCGATTTTTCGAATATTAATAAATTGTGTAAATATTTATACAAGGTATAAATGAAGAAAACAAGTTGAATTAGAAGTGGATTGCAAACGGGAATAAAGGTGAGAACTTCTCACTCAAAAGGAATTTTATTGTTTATTTAAATTTTAAATAGTTAGGTTTAAAATTTGCTTGACTGTGTTGATTGAATGATTTAATGATGATTGATATATATATTGGATGTGAATAGACCCTATACGCCGTTAGTAAGCGGAGGTTATTTATTACACACATATACCGCGATATTCCACCTCGAAGTGGAATTGGTATTATATATTATATATAGCAATATATATATATTGGCATATGTATATATTGCAGTTGATTGATTTCCCGCATTTTCTTTTAGCGGATGAGACCCTATTGCGCCGTTAGTAAGCGGATATATATTTATAAAATCCCATGTACCGCGATATTCCGTCTGGAAACGGAATGGTATTGTGCTAATGTCTGTGGATGCAGGGAAACAGGTTGGAGGGATCCAACTGGATTCCTCACAAATATTTATAGATGTTAGATATTGTGATGTTTGACTGTTTATCATATCGATATATGATGTTTGAAAGTTGTGATTGAATATTGATGTGTTGCATCATCGGATCCAAATTTGAAGTTTAAAAATAACGATTTTGATTTCTAAAGTGATTCTTGGAAATATACGTTTATAAAAATATTTTTGAAATTGATTCATCTTAAATAAATGAACGTCATAGTTTTAATATTATGAAAATTATGATTTTTGAGAAATACAGTTAAAACTTGATTTTTGAAAATATGGGATTAGTGATTTTATAAAATAGTTTGAACTGGGAATTCTGAATTTATTATAAGAAGTTTAAAGATAGGATTTATAAAATTTTTATTTTATAAATCAGAATGATGAAATTGTAAAAGAGTTTAAAGATGTTTAAAGTAATAATATAAATTGATTTATATTAAAAGATTTATAAGTTGATATTTATAAATTTAGAATATCTTGAATTATTAAACGAGCTTTTATAAATGATAGGATGATTTGTAAATGGATTTCATAAAGGAATGAAATCTATAGAATTTATCAAATTTGATTATTTTATAAATCAAAATGATAAATTATAAAGGAGTTGAAAGACGTTTTAAAATAATAATATAAATTGTTTTATATTAAAAAGACTTATAAATTGATATTTATAAATTAAAAATATTGGAATTATAAAACGAGCTTTTATAAGTATTAGAAAGAATTGTGAATGAATTTCACCAATGAATGAAATTTATAGAATTATAACGGTGAAGTTATAAATAGAATTTTATAAATTTATAAAGTTATTTAGGAAATAGATGTGGATAAATAAATGAATCTTAGAAGTTATAAGATTTATAGATTTGGGAAGTTTGAAGGAATGATTTTGTAAATAAATAAATTATAAGTATTTGACTTATAATATGAATTTTAGTACAAATTGAGATATAATATTGAATAGATTTATAAAGGAAATTTATAAAAGGAAGTTGTTATAAAAATAAATAGAAATAGAATTTATAAACGTTGTTTTATAAATCCGCAACGACTTATTTTGATAAGGAATTGTTGTAATTTAATTATGGAATTATATTCATGTTTTAGACAGTGAATAATTCTTTAAAATAAAATGAATAGAAGTGATGAAATTTATTGACAAGTGTATTCACGTTTTTGAATAGTGAATATTATGTTAAAGAAATCATTTTAGATGTGATGTTTTAAATAGAATTAAAACGATCTAAAGATGTTTTAAAATGTATTGAGATTCGAAACCATAGATTTCCACATTGATTGTTGAAATAGACGTTTTCGAGAAATATAAGGAAATAATGGACTATAACACTATTGTTATAGTAAATGATTTCCGAAAGGAAATGTTTTGCATAGTATTGGGATTTATATATCTATTTTAATTTCGAATCCCTATACTAGTGATTTTGGGTTGTCGTAACGATGTTTTACGCAACATTCGTTTTGACCCAAATAAATATGTTTAAGTGAATGATTTCCTTAAAGAATGAAATATATACTTAATTTCGATTAAGGTATATTAAATATTTTCTAAGTATAGAGAATAAAAAGATCTGTGAATTACTTATTTTTAATAAGTATTGAAATGTTTTTCCAATATTAAGTGAATATTTTGAATTTATCTTTTTGAAGATAAATTGAAAATGAATATTTGAAAACGAATGGAAATCGTATATTCATAAATATTTTGGAATGTAAATTCAATATAGAATTTATAAATGAAATTGGGAAATTAGATTTAAAAATAAATATTGATTTATTTTTAAAGTATGGAAATTATGTTTATATCTTGTAAAGATATTTTTGGAAAATAAATAATTTGGAAAATTATTTGGGATCTGGTGATGATTGTGCATATCTATTGATAGTTCAATAACCGACTATCAATATTCACCTTTAAATAGGTATTTGTTGTGAATTGCTTGAATTTGAATGCCACACTTATTTATTTTTAAAAATAAGCGCTCACTATTCGGGTTAACCGGGAAAGGACCTTGGGGTCGTATAACCCATTCCGAATATGTGATACGTCGTTATGAATTGCATTCGAAGATCGGTGTTGAAGACCGGATATTTTCGAAAGCGAAAGGGTTTCTTGTTGATTGTCTCTGCACTGGCTGATCCCTGGTATTGAGATCTCCATATGTGATGGGAAATCCGAACGTGATTAGAGATTATTCGGATTGCAAGGACTTCTTTGTAAGTGCCTTCGGTTCTGTTCGAGCCCGGAACAGACTTGTATGGATTGTGTGTCTGACATTACAAGTTAAGATGTAAAGCCGATTTCTTTCAAATATATTTCTGTGGTGGCGGAGAATTTATTCTTTTAGCTTAACACCCTTCTCCGAGACGTACGAGCTCAGAGGTTATGTAGTTGAATGTTATCAGCGATATACTCCCAATCTTGGTAATGTGACATACTGAGTGTAGCTGAAATGATCATTGTGTTGATTATTGTGATAGGATCATTTGTTTGATCGTCTATCTTAGTGATCATTGTGTTGATCATTTGTTGACCCAAAGCATGGCTTTTGTATAAAGTATGTTTTTGTGGACGTGACTTCGTCGAACCTCACACCCCGGAAATGGTCAAAACAGGAAAGAAGCAGCAAGGTTATGAGGGGTAGCACCCTTTAGGGTATGTGCATTTCCTTCTGGATAGAGGTGGTATCATGGTATGGAGCCCAGATATTTAACCTATGTGGTTACTGCGAATTTATTACTTTGTGGTTGTTGGTTATCGGGATCCCGTGAGAAAGGTCGTTTACGATCGGGGAATGGCGTGCTCGTGTCAGTAGTTACCCAGTTAGGGGTAACCCGGCCTTGTGTTGGCAGAGTTCCGGTTTGGTTCTCGGGGATGTCTTTCCAGAGGCATTCTCATGTGGCAATGGGAAGTTCCTTGGCCTGACCATTTGTTGGAAATCCAAAGAAACAATACGAAACTTGTATGGTTTTAGTTGTATAACCTGCTATGGAATGTGGCGGTAACCTGCTATTGAACATAGTTAGCTATAGTAGGCATACGATAATGGTCGTATGTTGGCTAAGATTTATATTCTACTTTCGAAATGAATTTTTCCTACACTATACACTAATAATAATATCAAATGTCTTTTTTAATGCGTATCAAGCATCTTTGACTACCATAAGAAGAAATCTTCCCCAAGTCTGCGTTTGCATTGTGTGTGTGGCGGGAGGTCTTATGGTAGTCTCATTCTTAAAAGCATTGCGAATTGAAATAAAAATATTCCTCTATTTTAAATTTTTAAAGAAAAAAAATAAACTGTTTTGAGTTCTCACACCAGTCACATGACTGACTTGGAGTTTATTGTTTTCCTTCCTAAACTCTGGGTGCCCACCAATTTTCCACACGGGCAGTTAAGAGTTAGGTTTATCAGGATATTCTGGACATTCTGGAATTGCTGGAGGCAAGCTGGATGGCATGGCGTATTACTAGTTATATAGTATTTCTTTTTCCGCTGCATTGTTTGTCGTTGTACACTCTGATTATGATTTGATGTAATGTAATATAATGTGATGTAATAACTGATATAGTTCTTTGTTTAAAGATTATTCATTTACTTATTATATGTTGTTCCGCTGCGAATTGTGAGATTCTGATGTTGTTCTGTTTTTTTTCTGTTCCGTTCCATTTTAAAATTTTGTTCTATCCTCTATTTTCTTTCTCTTCTCTTTTCTTTCTATTTTAAAATTTTCTATTTTTCTTGTCTCTCTATTTTCTATCTTCTCTCTTCTTCTCTTCTCTTTTCATAAATTCTTTTTCTAACCCATAACTATTCGGTTTTTCGGCAACGAAAAATCGTGTACGTTACAATTCACGTATTTTACTATTCTTTATATTGTATTTTACTATTTGCTTATATAGTATTTCATACTTCAAAATTATTCATATACTTATCACGAATTGTATAAGTATATTCATAAATTATTAACAAGATTTACCTATTTATAAGTATATTTCTAAAAATTGGAATAAAACGATTGAGAATGTTTTGACTATGGGAATTCTAAGTTTTAATATGGTTTGAAAATATCCCATTAAGGATATAAGGATTTGAAATTGTTTTCAAACATCGAAAATACTGGAAAGTTATATATATATATATATATATATATATATATATATATATGTATATGTATATATGTATGTATATATGTATATATGTTTGTATATATGTATGTATATATATATATATATCTTTGTAAAAAAAATTTGAATGAATGTTTTAAAGATTTATAACTTAAGGCCTAGTGACTGCTTACGGATGTTATTTGATAGTTAAATGACCCACTATTAAATTTGATCAAATTCATTGATCGTTTCGAAGACACTAGGATCAGTTTTAATTATCTGAAAACCACTTCGATCCGATTTGTGCATTACGAATTGTGATATCTCGAAGACAATGGAGATGGTAATCTTAAAGGAGATTCGGTTTGTCCAGACCCAGGACAACTTGTATGGATGAATGCTATCATTGCATTGCTTGTCTAGAAGGCTGTGTTAGCATTCCAAGTATGAATGTTATTCTAAAGGTAAATGTAGCCTCAGGCCTCATCAACCGAGAAATGACTAAAACAGGGCAAGCAACACGGCTAGGTGGGTCGCACCCAAGTAGGGTATGTTATCACTTTTCTAGAACCCTCGAATATATTATAATTATGGAAATTTTTATACATGGAAAGAGAGCGCTCGATTAGGGTATACACCCGGGGTGACAACATATTTGGTACTAGTAGTCAAGTGCTAGGCCAGTCCTGTGTGGTAGGGTACAATATGTTCTTGTCAGACTCGGGTGCTTTGATCTAGAGATGCACTCATCAAAGGTAGTTCCTTACCTAGTCATAGTATGGAATCCAATATCCACTACGAGCCTATACGGTTTTGATTGTGTCCAACTACGCTGAAACATGAGATACAAGCATTTCAGCTATTTTCTAATTTACTTTCTATGGACCCTATTACAATATCAGATGATTTTGATATAAAATGTTTTGGTTATCATAAGGAAAAAACCCATCGTGTTTATGTCTGGCATGGTCTTACGAGATACCTTTGTTTTTCAAAGGATTTTTGACAATGGTAATAATTCAATTTGAGTGTGTTTTCTCACGCTGGTTTTCTAGACTGGCTCGAGTGTTTTTTATTATAATGCTCAGGTCAGACCGAGTATCATAGATTTAGGTAAAGATGCTATGGAGCTAATGAGACAAGCTGGAGTATTTCAGACGTATTTCACTTGCTTGATTATATTCAGCTATGTGTGTGTTACACTGAATGTTTTAGTATTTGTGAGGACAACTTATTATAACTGTCTAGATTGATTTATTAATTGTTGTACTCTAATGATGGTTTGTATATTAACAGTTATAATTTTTTTTATAAAGATCTTTCATTATATATTTAATATTTTGTTTCGCTGCGATTATGAGATTCTGTGTTATTGCCTCTGTTTTCTTCTATCTCTTCTACTTCTTCACCCCTAGCAATCGGTATTTCCGACACTTGAATATTCGGCATGCTATAAAGTGAAAGTATTAATGTCGATTTTCGAGGGTCAAAAATCCCGAGTTGCTACATTAATCTACTACACTATTGACCTATACTTATATATATTACTAATATATAAAAAATACAATAACACTCTCATATATAAAATACACTCAACTTGTGTCAAGACATTCCATTACCATGTCTCCTAATAAGTTATACCAGACCAAAGCCAAGGTTCTTGCTGAACCTGGCTTTGATACCAAGCTGGAACGAGTGTCTTTTCGACTCTCGAATGTCAACACTAATATCTCCACGGTATTCATGTGTTGAGTAACCAAGTGCCGGAAAGACAAAATTTTACGATAAAGAAAAAGAAGAAAAGAAAGGGAACTAGAAAGAGGAGAATAAAAACATCAAAATCTCAAAGCGGAAAGATAACATATAATATTAAACGATAATACACAGAGAAACTCCAATATACATAGTATTTCAGATTTACTAATTGGAGTACTACCATCAGCCTGGATAGTTATAATAGTCTATCCTCACAATTGCTGATATATATATATATATATATATATATATATATATATATACACATTAAGTAATGCAACCAAAATAAGTACTATACTAGTAAACATCCAACTCCTCTCATAGTGCTCAATAAACATCAATAAAAACCTACCTTCCTCAAACCACTCGAAAGAGAACCGATGGAAATAAGTAAAAAATAAAACCACGAGTCAGACAAAATTCCGGTATGAGAAACTCAAGAAATATGTAGCTAGCATATAATAGTACTTTCGAGACCGCAAAGAATGCCATAACGGTTATCCCTTTAAAATAACCCCCATCCAATTATTATATAAGGTGATATAATACAATGTCAAGTGTGAAGAACATAAACAAGAAAATAGCTTTGCCTCTTGCATCTCATGACATAACAATATTGAATAGGAATATGTATTATAAATGCGAAGGTACGCACATATACAGATTTTCCACGGAGACCTCCCCAGTAAACTCTTAAGTAAACTGACATAATCTCTAAGACCGGGATCAGAAAACACTTTTCGAGCGTCGTATATCTCTAGATAAAATATATACCATTAGGAAAACACAACCAGCGTATGCCGTAACACGTGAAAGTATCAAACACTCCCTGCATACAATGTATCGATAAGCATGCTATAGATACTGGAGTTGTTGTACCCCTTATTTGGGTTAGCTGAATCCAGGGTTATGTAGCCTACTATATCTTCAGTCATATACCAATTGTGAAGCCTCGTTCAACATCTCAACACATGAGCCATCATCACTCAAACAAATCATAATTCCCAAAATGATTCTAACATCTCGAGCAACTCCACTTTTAAGAGATAGAATACGTATCTCGGTCTTGAAGTGGTCTTCAATAAGTAAAACACTTGCTGATTCCAACCTCCTCAAGATTTTATCGATGAATTTTCGTTTAACTCAATTATGATTCATTAAAAAGTAAGTGAAAGCTAGAGACGTTTCATACGAATGTTCCTGCCCAGGGGTTCTCAAAGCAAATGAAGTCGTGAAGCTTTTTGATACTTCTAAAGTTAATTTATCATATTAAATGTAATGAACCGCCTTTTAGACCCTCGTATGTCGCCACTAATACATCCAAAATATTCACATACCAAGCATTCGAGTGCCGAAAAGACAGAACGTTAGGGTGAAAGAAATAAAAGATAGAACAGAATCTCACATCGTGCCGAGAAATATATAATATACACATGATCTTTACAGAAGGAAATTGTATTTTACATACGTCAATCAGAGTAAAATAACCTATCGTCGACCTGGACAGTTATAACAACCTGTCTTCACAAATGCTGATAAAAACCATACAAGAAATGCGATGGAAAATAAAATATGTGATTACGTCTTGGAGGCATCCTACTCATCTACTGAAGCTCCAAAGCATTTATAACTAAATCAAGAAATATGCTCGGGTAGACCCAAGCATTATTAGAAAATAACGCTCGGATTAGTCTGGTAAACCAGCGTGAGAAAGTCAAATCAAATCATATGGATTTTCATATTTATAAACAGGTATCTCGTAAGACCACGGTGCATATAAACATAGATGAGTTTTTACCTTACGATACCAAACCATTTTATAGGAAATCCAGTGATATTATAATAACGTCTAGGGTTTAAAACAAAATAAAAAATCATAAGCGAAATGGTTACATTAATTACATTCAATAGTATATGTAGTATACAACTAAATCCGTAAAAGCATGTATTGAAAATGGATTCCATCAATGTCAATGCTACTAGGGTACCGCCTATCGCAGTACACCTCTAGAAAAATATATCGAGAGCC
The DNA here is from genome assembly GCA_030765085.1 of Allium cepa. NCBI lineage: Eukaryota > Viridiplantae > Streptophyta > Magnoliopsida > Asparagales > Amaryllidaceae > Allium > Allium cepa. Next base: position 373,219,384 of record CM060942.1, on the reverse strand, counting down.
TTAGCCGACTCCTTGCAAGTCAAGACCGGTCTACCACTTCCTAGATGGTACCAAATATGTCATCATCCTGGTTGCGATCAACAACCGTACCGAGCCCAAAGCATACACAATCTGATATTATCGATATAGATCAGGTGATGACCATGTCCTATAGTGGCAAACCACACAACCTTGAAGCATATCTCATGTTTTAGTCATTCCCGAGTGTGAGGCTTGAGGCCATATTTTACCTTTATAGTATATCCCACTTGGAAGGCTAACACTTCCCTTCAGGCAACAATACAATGCCAGCATTCATCCATACAAGTTGTTCAGGATATTAACAAACTGAAGGCACTACTTCTACTACGTCCTTTTCAGTAATCATCCTTAGGATTAGTAGCAAGTAGTCCTTGCACTTCAAAGACTCCATGTAATGACCTACCTTTTTGGATAGTTTAAACGCGTCAGTGGGGTAATGCCCACCGTAGCATACAGCTGTACCTGTGTTCTGCCTTTACGGCCAGCCTCTCGACTGAACCAACCCCGCGGGACATGTAGGAGTAAGAGTCATCCGCTTGCTACCAAACCAAATGCGAGAACCCCCTATCATGCTGCACCCTCCAAGTACATAGGCGAAACACATGTCGATTCCAAAACCATTCAAAAGTGCAGATAGTTATTGGGGTAAATAAGAAAAGAAAAGAAAAGAAATAAAGGAAATGAAACAACACAGAATCTCGCAGCGGAACGATAAAATATAATAGTCAAATAAACAGTTCATGAAGCTGTCTACTATACTTCGACAATTATTTATACAACATTTATCAGAGTTATACATATACAGCAGAGCAATTAAATAATGCAGCAGATAGCATGATGCAAGGGTAATAATAGTGATAGTATACCAAATCTTCGTCTCCATCCTCCAGAATAGATCTTCAAAAATCTGAAAAACTCAGGACTGACCCGAGCGTAATGAAAAGACAAAACACTCGAGTCAGGACTAAAATATCCTTATGAAAGTTAAATCAATCGTAAATAAATATGAGTGTAACGGCGTCAGAGATGTTTACGGGGTTTGACATCTCATATCCAGTGTCAACGTGCATACAATAACTCAAGAGATGTTACGGGATTTTCCATCCCTCAAGGATCCGTGAAACTTTCTACTATGTAGTAATATACGCTAAGTAGATAATGTCTATCAGTAATATAAAGTATCAAAATAGCGTTAAGGCGTTACCATAATCCCCCTTAACACATTTTATATTCCCAAAAGTATATACAAGACCGTAGTTTCCCCAAAACCGGAAGTCACCAGAGGGCAATCCACATACTCAAGGTACAAATCAAAACGTAGTGGTCGCGAATAGGATAATCAGTATGACAAGGTACATGAGGCGATACCAACTAGGATACTAGTAGTTGCGTGATCCGGACTGATGTTGGGCATAGCCAGCAGCTACCCCAACACCGCGAAACAACACTCCGAAATCAAGGGGTGCACCCAAATCGCATCACAAATGTAATAGATATGGTATCGAAGAAGTGTGTCCGCTAGAGGTGGCGAACCTCAATGGCCCGGCGCGGCTCCTGTTTTAGTCATGTCAGGGGTCATCCAATAATCGTTCTCTTTCTTCAATCAACGCGTTCACCAAACCATCCACTTCATTCTGGATCATCACTCCGCGTATAATAGTTATTAAAGTGGTTTTCGGTATCGACAGAGAGTATGTCCATATCCGACCCCGGTCTCTTTAATAACTACGTATTATTACACCTTTGGCTCTATATATTTCAAATCGATTCATAATTGATATCAAAATATCATATTCGCTTCGAAAATCAAATCCATTTCAAATATCATCGTATCTTTCAAAAATATCAGATTCCATTTCAAAATCAATTTTCGCATCAATATCTCATTTCGATTTCAAAATCATTTCGAATTTCAATTTAGGTTGCAACTTCATTTAACTCAATTCGTATTTAAATTCAAGATTTAAATATAAACATTTCACCTTATTGACCAGCTTAGGATTTTAGAAAAATAGTTTTAAGTAGTTTAAAAGTAGTTTAAATAATTAAAATAGTTAAAAATACTTAAAATCTTTAAAAATGGATTTAAAATAGATAAATTAGTTTAAAATAATTTAAATTGGGTTAAGTAGATTTAAAATAGATTAAAATAGCTTAAGTATTCAAAATGGTTTATATAACAGAGTAATTTGAAAAACAAAATAAAACAGCTTCAAAACCAATCCATTTCAATTATAACTTCCCAATTCCAATCAATTTCAATTTCCATTCTACCGATTCAATTTCGATTTCAATTCAAAACAACGTCAACTTTAACTTCAAATCAATTCAATTCTACATTCACCTTCAATTTATTCAATTTCAATTTTTATCGATTTGGAGCTTGATTTCAAAATATCCATTTATAACACTTAACAATTTTCCATCAATATTGAAGTTTAAATTCCAAATTAAAAATGTGATTCAATTCCAAACTCGATTTCAAAATATCATTTTCATATCACTTTTACTTAGTAATATTCAAAGCCCGAATTAAGGTTAAACCTTCAAACAATTAATTTTCGAAATCCAATCATATCCAATTTCAAACCTCAAAGTCTCAACTTAAATTATTTAACAAAATCCCTTTAACCAAAATTTATTTCAACATTCCAAACTCAATTTTCCGACAAATTCGATTTCTATAAATTGATTTCTATTTATAACTTTTAAATCAACATTTAATAACTTTCAAATCGACGATTTTCAAAATTATTTATTTAGCCAATTTGGTGTCCGTATATAATTTTCTATCCTATGGCCAAGTGAATATTTATTTCAATTAAATGTCGGGGATGAATATATATCACTTAAATCAAATCACAGTTTCATATGTATGCATAACAGGTTATATATAAGCAAATAAACATCCAAACATTTAAATATCAACCAATAGCATCCATCGAAATAAATCATCCAATAGACAATACAATTCTTTGCAATTTCATAGTTATCAATGTCAGGTAATTTAATCGCAATTCAATTTTAATTTCAATTTAACTGTCAATTTAATTTTCAACGGTTAATTCAAATGACAATCTATATGACAATTAAACTTTATCAAACAACGACAAATAAAATCATAACACTTCATAATGTCAAATTTAACTATCATAAAGATATTTAGTACGTTGTGAGCGTTATAAACACTCACCTTGATATCAATGTAGTTCCAGCGTTTTATTTCGAATAAAATTACACGAGCGTTTAATTTTACCCGAAATTTTTAATAGCTCCAAACGACTTCAGTCTAATTCCATAGCGTAGTGCTCGTCGATACGATTCCAACGCAAAAAGTTTCGTGCATTTTCGACCTCGTATGAAAAGGTTATGCTATTTTAAAGTTTATACGAATTTAAATATACAATTTCAGCTTTTATTTTAAATATCAAACCCTCAACTGCATCCTGGCCATCGATTTCTGCATCTTCAGATCTGAGCCATTGCTGCATCTTCTTCCTCTTCACGTTGAATGCCCAGGTTTGAACGCAAGAAACAAACCCATCAGCCGCCATCTTCATTGATTTTTCACGACCAAACCGAGCAACTTGAAGACGATCAGGTTACACCACTTCGAAGCCACCGCCTTACTCCACCTTCACCCCAAATAGCTCCAAGCTCGGCCTCATCCTCTGCCTCGAATTGCGTGAAAAACGCAGCTACTTCCATCGCGTTTTGCCGTCAATCCGTGGCTCCGTTTCCGATCTCCACCGTTGGATAGCTAGATCTTGATGCCCTCTACAACTTTGTAGTTGACGACTTTTGCTAATTGTTTGTAGATTTGGAGATAATAGAGGAGGAAGTTTTGAATTTTCTCAGCCATTAATATCTAGGGCCGGCTGGAAGAAGAAGCAAGGGTTCTGAGTGCAAAATGAAATGTTGAGGTCCTTATATAGAAATTTGCAAAACACTATTCACCGAAAATTTTCCGAACTCCAAACGAAGCGTGCCGGCAGGCGTTTCTAAGGTTTACCACGCATTCCGAACACGATGGAACATGTATCGGAGGCTAATTCGATCATATGTGCGAGTTACGGCAATAAACGATCAAATTTAAATTAAACCGATTCAACTAATTTCTATGCGTTTTGGCTTGCCCCGGACAAACGGTAAATCCGATTGACACGAAATTTTAAACCTTACAATAATATAACATTACGGATCCGATGAAACTGGTTTCGTCGAAATCCGAGATTGTTTGAAAAATGACTATTTTGACTCGTCTAATTAATATTAAAACAATTTCGATGCGTTTCGAGCTGCCACGGTCAAACGAAAACTCTGATTGCTACGAAAATTGAAATCTGATAATAACAAACTATTACGGATCCAATGAAACTAGTTTCGTCCAATTCTGAGACTGTTCGAAAATTGGCTATTTTTCAGTCGATAATTAAATATTAAAATATTCAATTTTCACAAATTTACTTTTAATTCGATTTTAAAAGTTCTACAACATCATTCTAACTTTAATGTGATAAAATAAAATTTTACAAATCATTTTTTAATCATAATAAACCCGTTATTTAATTTATCCAATAAATTCCAATTTTAAAATCTTATTAACTCTATTAAAATCCAAATACAACTTACATTCACTTTGGAAACCAATTTGAATCACATTAAACCAAATTTCAGTTATTCATTCTATTTCCCTATATTAAATTTCAATACCAAATTAACCATATAAAATTGGAAATTTAATTTTCCAAACATTTGTAATATTAAATTTAAACCAATTTGATTATTCTTAAATCACTATCTTTTGAAATATTCAAAACGAACTTATAAAATTTAACTTTTGAAACGAATTAAAATTATAAAACAACTATTTCCATTACACGGTTATTCAATTCCCATTGTTAAATTATTCAATAAATTCCAAATATTTAATTTTAACAATTTAATTGTTTAATATTTGACGGATTTCAATATTGGAATTTTAAATAAAATTTCATTATCAGTCGGTTTACTATATTACTTCGAATCAATTACCTTTGACTACATATTATTTCAATTGATTTGGGATTTCATTCAATTCATAAATAATTAACTAGATAAATTTGTTGCATTTCATTCTAGTTATTACTATTCCTAACGACTTACTAATTTTTTTTTCTAACACCAAATCACGAAATCTTATTAAATTAGCTATTTTAATTATCGAAAATTTACGGGTCGTTATACTCTCCTCCACTCAAAACTTTTCGTCCCCGAAAAGGAAAAAGAAGGGAAAAGAAACTAAGTATAGAATTTAACATTAGATATATTTTATTCAAAGTTACCAGCTTATAAAACAATGAAATTCCATTTATAAAGTCATAACTACGCTTCCACTAACTTACTCCGAACGGCTTTCTAAATTTAAAAGTTAGTTATCAAAACAAGTTATAAAATTTTAAAACTTGAAAAATTTTCTAACACTTGGATTTACGGAAAATTTCGGCAGAATCTCCTTTGCGCGGCTCGATCAGAAAATTTTTACAATTCAATATATAACACAAATATAACTAATATATAACAAATATACATCTTATCTCAATGATGAGGCATCCCAATCATGGGAAACAATATATAATATCAAATCCGATATGTAATACGGGTATGTACCTTTTGTTTGTTATTAGCAAGCATATTTTAGCAATTTAGCATGAAACGAGCTCCATACGTGCTGCACGCCATCAATACCTACTAAATACTCAATAAATAGATGAGAACATGTATATAAGAAGAAATATTAATATGAGACATCACAATCATAGCTTAAGAAGACAGCAACCTAAAATTTCACATTTTATGAATTCAGACCTGCTGCAAAGACTCAGGTTTTTGACACAGTAAATTCCGAAATCTGGGAACACTTATAAAAGAAAAGTTGTTCCACTCGTTCTAAGCTTTCCAACGATATAAAGATCGTCAAAATCGGACTTACGGTTTGAAAGTTATGCTCAGTTTCCTTTCAGCTTTCAACTTAGAAAATTTAGATAGGACAGGGAATGTCCATCCAGTTCAGACTCAGTTTAGGCTAACAAATTACAAAATTTGTCAAAGTGATCCAAATAAGACTTTTAGCTTACTGAAAGAACTTTCATTTGAAAAAAATTTGGGCTCAATCGGATTTATAAATCTCAAGTTATCGTTGTTCTAGTACAGCACCTATGTGCAAAAAAATTTCCAACCAAAACTAGTGTAACGATTTTGATCTAGAAATTTGGTAACATAGATTTTCAAGTGGTTTTGGTTAATTCAAGTTTATATATAACTTTATTCATATCAAATTTCACATTTTTACCTTCATTTAACGCTGGATCTATTGGTAGAACATTTCTAAACTATTTTCAAGTATACAATTATTTCATAGACATATCCATTTTATTTATACATTCTTTTAAGTAGCCATTTTGTTTTAAAAAAAATCAATTCACACTCCAACCTTAAACAAATTTAAATATCAAACATTCCATTATTTTAGTTTCAACTTGTATAACATTCTATTACATATATACATCAACATTTCAACTTTTTAAACAAAAGGCAAGTTATATATACGTTTATATAAATGAAATTTTGAGTATTATACAAATCAATCTTATTAAATTTTGTTAACAAGAACGTTTAATGATTTAAACTTATTTAATTCCATTATATTCAATTTAAGAAGTTTAGGTTACTTTCCATATTTCACTTAACCATTTAGTTTCACCTTAAATTTCCATTTTGATCGTTTCATATTGAATTGATTTTTCATCCAATTCTCATTTACCTTTCTATTCAAATTCATTACAAAGATATAATTTATTCACTATTTGTTTACTTCATTAGATTTGAATATACTTACACAAATATCTTATTCGATTAAGAATTTATAGTTTCTAGTTTGTTTCAGATTTTACTACATTCCAATTCTAAGAGTTTTAACTTTTATTTTATAATCATTTTATATTAATAACTTTTTATTACAGTAAACCTCATTTCAATTTTTATCCATATCTCAATTTATTTAATCTTATTTATGTTAAATATTCATATCATTTTCATTCCATAAATTTAAATTCATTTTTAGCTTATTAATTCTCAATTAATTTAACACTTATTAAGTTAATCAATTATCATCCATCTAACAACCAATGCATATCAACATTAACATCCCTCCAAGATCTACACTAAATCGATTATACATTTCCAAGTCAAATTTTTTTTATTTCATACACTTCCAAGTTTATTAACATTTAGTTATATTCAAATTTAATTAGTTTCCATTTACAAGTTTTATTTTTCATTAATTTTAAATTTTATTCATTCATTTGTATATATCCTTCATTTTACAGCTTAAATTTCTTTTATTATTTACAACTATCAATAGACCTTCACATTTTATTATTCACTCTTACACTTGGTATATTATTCCTCTACTTATCCTTATTAGCATTTTAAACTTTTTAAGTATTTGGTAAGTTATATCTATGCTATAGAATGAAATTTAATACTATGCGAGTTTTACAGTTTCAATTTTTATTTTAAGTTCATAATTTCCTAATTCTAAGGATTTCTACTTCAATTGATATTTTCACTTAGCTCTTAGGTTTATTTCTCATTTCATAATTCAGAAGTTCCTTAATGATTCAAGTCTAAATTCATTTCAATCATTTAAAAAAATTATTAATTATTAAAGAACTTAAGAATTCCAATCCCGGTTTCATTTCAAATCAATATACTTATATAATTTATATATCAAATCATACTATAGAGAATACAAAATAAAATAAATTTTGAATCAAAACAAGGTTTAGACAAGCTATTAAGTGGTCTCCCCACTCGGACTCTCGAAAATAAACGCCGATGATGCGTGCACTCATCACCGAAATCATTTTCTAGCGTCAAGAGAAGGGAATATAACACTTATCATTAAAAATAAAATCCTTCGAAAACAATTTCAACCCAAATATACTATCATATAATACTCATATTATATTTTCCAATTCCTTGTAAATCAATTTCAAACACCGGAATTTAAATTCCCAAATCTAAGTAAAAATTCATTTATATTCATTATCAATTGTGCTTATAAGATTTCATTTTCATGAATCCATTGTTATTTAATCAATTGTTGTAAATGTTGAATGATCAACAATATCGATAATAATCTAATATTATCATCTCCTAAAAATCAATTCAATCAAAATGAATAAATATTCGAATAATTCTTTTATATTAAAATATATTCCAAAACGATATTGTGTTGGGTTGTCCTATTTGAGTGTTTAGAAATCCCTATCGATGCCTTGGCGTCCCAAGTATCGACCAGAATTCATAAATACTCAACGGAACAAATTAACACAATATAAAACCATTTTATATCAAATAGCAAGTACGCTCTCTCATATACACTCAACTCATTCATATAGTCTACCTCTATTTCAATGAGTTATTCCCCACTAGAGCCAAGGTTTATCGCTAAACCAAAGCTCTGATACCAACTGTAACGGACCGCGTCAGTGGGGTAACGCCCACCGTAGCATACAGCTGTACCTATGTTCTGCCTTTACGGCCAGCCTCTCGACTGAACCAACCCCGCAGGACACGTAGGAGTAAGATTCATCCGCTCGCTACCAAACCAAATGCGAGAACCCCCTATCATGCTGCACCCTCTAAGCGCATAGGCAAAACACATGTCGATTCCAAAACCATTCAAAAGTGCAGAGAGTTATTGGGGTAAATAAGAAAAGAAAAGAAAAGAAATAAAGGAAATGAAACAACACAGAATCTCGCAGCGGAACGATAAAATATAATAGTCAAATAAACAGTTCATGAAGCTGTCTACTATACTTTGACAATTATTTATACAACATTTATCAGAGTTATACATATACAGCAGAGCAATTAAATAATGCAGCAGATAGCATGATGCAAGGGTTATAATAATGATAGTATACCAAATCTTCGTCTCCATCCTCCAGAATAGATCTTCAAAAATCTGAAAAACTCAGGACTGACCCGAGCGTAATGAAAAGACAAAACACTCGAGTCAGGACTAAAATATCCTTATGAAAGTTAAATCAATCGTAAATAAATATGAGTGTAACGGCGTCAGAGATGTTTACGGGGTTTGACATCTCATATCCAGTGTCAACGTGCGTGCAATAACTCAAAAGATGTTACGGGATTTTCCATCTCTCAAGGATCCGTGAAACTATCTACTATGTAGTAATATACGCTAAGTAGATAATGTCTATCAGTAATATAAAGTATCAAAATAGCGTTAAGGCGTTACCATAATCCCCCTTAACACATTTTATATTCCCAAAAGCATATACAAGACCGTAGTTTCCCCAAAACCGGAAGTCACCAGAGGGCAATCCATATACTCAAGGTACAAATCAAAACGTAGTGGTCGCGAATAGGATAATCATATGACAAGGTACATGAGGCGATACCAACTAGGATACTAGTAGTTGCGTGATCCGGACTGATGTTGGGCATAGCCAGCAGCTACCCCAACACCGCGAAACAACACTCCGAAATCAAGGGGTGCACCCAAATCGCATCACAAATGTAATAGATATGGTATCGAAGAAGTGTGTCCGCTAGAGGTGGCGAACCTCAATGGCCCGGCGCGGCTCCTGTTTTAGTCATGTCAGGGGTCATCCAATAATCGTTCTCTTTCTTCAGTCAACACGTTCACCAAACCATCCACTTCATTCTGGATCATCACTCCGCGTATAATAGTTATTAAAGTGGTTTTCGGTATCGACAGAGAGTATGTCCATATCCGATCCCGGTCTCCTTAATAACTACGTATTATTACACCTTTGGCTCTTTATATTTCAAATCGATTCATAATTGATATCAAAATATCATATTCGCTTCGAAAATCAAATCCATTTCAAATATCATCGTATCTTTCAAAAATATCATATTCCATTTCAAAATCAATTTTCGCATCAATATCTCATTTCGATTTCAAAATCATTTCGAATTTCAATTTAGGTTGCAACTTCATTTAACTCAATTCGTATTTAAATTCAAGATTTAAATATAAACATTTCACCTTATTGACCAGCTTAGGATTTTAGAAAAATAGTTTTAAGTAGTTTAAAAGTAGTTTAAATAATTAAAATAGTTAAAAATACTTAAAATCTTTAAAAATGGATTTAAAATAGATAAATCAGTTTAAAATAATTTAAATTGGGTTAAGTAGATTTAAAATAGATTAAAATAGTTTAAGTATTCAAAATGGTTTATATAACAGAGTAATTTGAAAAACAAAATAAAACAGCTTCAAAACCAATCCATTTCAATTATAACTTCCCAATTCCAATCAATTTCAATTTCCATTCTACCGATTCAATTTCGATTTCAATTCAAAACAACGTCAACTTTAACTTCAAATCAATTCAATTCTACATTCACCTTCAATTTATTCAATTTCAATTTTTATCGATTTGGAGCTTGATTTCAAAATATCCATTTATAACACTTAACAAATTTTCCATCAATATTGAAGTTTAAATTCCAAATTAAAAATGTGATTCAATTCCAAACTCGATTTCAAAATATCATTTTCATATCACTTTTACTTAGTAATATTCAAAGCCCGAATTAAGGTTAAACCTTCAAACAATTAATTTTCGAAATCCAATCATATCCAATTTCAAACCTCAAAGTCTCAACTTAAATTATTTAACAAAATCCCTTTAACCAAAATTTATTTCAACATTCCAAACTCAATTTTCCGACAAATTCGATTTCTATAAATTGATTTCTGTTTATAACTTTTAAATCAACATTTAATAACTTTCAAATCGACGATTTTCAAAATTATTTATTTAGCCAATTTGGTGTCCGTATATAATTTTCTATCCTATGGCCAAGTGAATATTTATTTCAATTAAATGTCGGGGATGAATATATATCACTTAAATCAAATCACAGTTTCATATGTATGCATAACAGGTTATATATAAGCAAATAAACATCCAAACATTTAAATATCAACCAATAGCATCCATCGAAATAAATCATCCAATAGACAATACAATTCTTTGCAATTTCATAGTTATCAATGTCAGGTAATTTAATCGCAATTCAATTTTAATTTCAATTTAACTGTCAATTTAATTTTCAACGGTTAATTCAAATGACAATCTATATGACAATTAAACTTTATCAAACAACGACAAATAAAATCATAACACTTCATAATGTCAAATTTAACTATCATAAAGATATTTAGTACGTTGTGAGCGTTATAAACACTCACCTTGATATCAATGTAGTTCCAGCGTTTTATTTCGAATAAAATTACACGAGCGTTTAATTTTACCCGAAATTTTTAATAGCTCCAAACGACTTCAGTCTAATTCCATAGCGTAGTGCTCGTCGATACGATTCCAACGCAAAAAGTTTCGTGCATTTTCGACCTCGTATGAAAAGGTTATGCTATTTTAAAGTTTATACGAATTTAAATATACAATTTCAGCTTTTATTTTAAATATCAAACCCTCAACTGCATCCTGGCCATCGATTTCTGCATCTTCAGATCTGAGCCATTGCTGCATCTTCTTCCTCTTCACGTTGAATGCCCAGGTTTGAACGCAAGAAACAAACCCATCAGCCGCCATCTTCATTGATTTTTCACGACCAAACCGAGCAACTTGAAGACGATCAGGTTACACCACTTCGAAGCCACCGCCTTACTCCACCTTCACCCCAAATAGCTCCAAGCTCGGCCTCATCCTCTGCCTCGAATTGCGTGAAAAACGCAGCTACTTCCATCGCGTTTTGCCGTCAATCCGTGGCTCCGTTTCCGATCTCCACCGTTGGATAGCTAGATCTTGATGCCCTCTACAACTTTGTAGTTGACGACTTTTGCTAATTGTTTGTAGATTTGGAGATAATAGAGGAGGAAGTTTTGAATTTTCTCAGCCATTAATATCTAGGGCCGGCTGGAAGAAGAAGCAAGGGTTCTGAGTGCAAAATGAAATGTTGAGGTCCTTATATAGAAATTTGCAAAACACTATTCACCGAAAATTTTCCGAACTCCAAACGAAGCGTGCCGGCAGGCGTTTCTAAGGTTTACCACGCATTCCGAACACGATGGAACATGTATCGGAGGCTAATTCGATCATATGTGCGAGTTACGGCAATAAACGATCAAATTTAAATTAAACCGATTCAACTAATTTCTATGCGTTTTGGCTTGCCCCGGACAAACGGTAAATCCGATTGACACGAAATTTTAAACCTTACAATAATATAACATTACGGATCCGATGAAACTGGTTTCGTCGAAATCCGAGATTGTTTGAAAAATGACTATTTTGACTCGTCTAATTAATATTAAAACAATTTCGATGCGTTTCGAGCTGCCACGGTCAAACGAAAACTCTGATTGCTACGAAAATTGAAATCTGATAATAACAAACTATTACGGATCCAATGAAACTAGTTTCGTCCAATTCTGAGACTGTTCGAAAATTGGCTATTTTTCAGTCGATAATTAAATATTAAAATATTCAATTTTCACAAATTTACTTTTAATTCGATTTTAAAAGTTCTACAACATCATTCTAACTTTAATGTGATAAAATAAAATTTTACAAATCATTTTTTAATCATAATAAACCCGTTATTTAATTTATCCAATAAATTCCAATTTTAAAATCTTATTAACTCTATTAAAATCCAAATACAACTTACATTCACTTTGGAAACCAATTTGAATCACATTAAACCAAATTTCAGTTATTCATTCTATTTCCCTATATTAAATTTCAATACCAAATTAACCATATAAAATTGGAAATTTAATTTTCCAAACATTTGTAATATTAAATTTAAACCAATTTGATTATTCTTAAATCACTATCTTTTGAAATATTCAAAACGAACTTATAAAATTTAACTTTTGAAACGAATTAAAATTATAAAACAACTATTTCCATTACACGGTTATTCAATTCCCATTGTTAAATTATTCAATAAATTCCAAATATTTAATTTTAACAATTTAATTGTTTAATATTTGACGGATTTCAATATTGGAATTTTAAATAAAATTTCATTATCAGTCGGTTTACTATATTACTTCGAATCAATTACCTTTGACTACATATTATTTCAATTGATTTGGGATTTCATTCAATTCATAAATAATTAACTAGATAAATTTGTTGCATTTCATTCTAGTTATTACTATTCCTAACGACTTACTAATTTTTTTTTCTAACACCAAATCACGAAATCTTATTAAATTAGCTATTTTAATTATCGAAAATTTACGGGTCGTTATACTCTCCTCCACTCAAAACTTTTCGTCCCCGAAAAGGAAAAAGAAGGGAAAAGAAACTAAGTATAGAATTTAACATTAGATATATTTTATTCAAAGTTACCAGCTTATAAAACAATGAAATTCCATTTATAAAGTCATAACTACGCTTCCACTAACTTACTCCGAACGGCTTTCTAAATTTAAAAGTTAGTTATCAAAACAAGTTATAAAATTTTAAAACTTGAAAAATTTTCTAACACTTGGATTTACGGAAAATTTCGGCAGAATCTCCTTTGCGCGGCTCGATCAGAAAATTTTTACAATTCAATATATAACACAAATATAACTAATATATAACAAATATACATCTTATCTCAATGATGAGGCATCCCAATCATGGGAAACAATATATAATATCAAATCCGATATGTAATACGGGTATGTACCTTTTGTTTGTTATTAGCAAGCATATTTTAGCAATTTAGCATGAAACGAGCTCCATACGTGCTGCACGCCATCAATACCTACTAAATACTCAATAAATAGATGAGAACATGTATATAAGAAGAAATATTAATATGAGACATCACAATCATAGCTTAAGAAGACAGCAACCTAAAATTTCACATTTTATGAATTCAGACCTGCTGCAAAGACTCAGGTTTTTGACACAGTAAATTCCGAAATCTGGGAACACTTATAAAAGAAAAGTTGTTCCACTCGTTCTAAGCTTTCCAACGATATAAAGATCGTCAAAATCGGACTTACGGTTTGAAAGTTATGCTCAGTTTCCTTTCAGCTTTCAACTTAGAAAATTTAGATAGGACAGGGAATGTCCATCCAGTTCAGACTCAGTTTAGGCTAACAAATTACAAAATTTGTCAAAGTGATCCAAATAAGACTTTTAGCTTACTGAAAGAACTTTCATTTGAAAAAAATTTGGGCTCAATCGGATTTATAAATCTCAAGTTATCGTTGTTCTAGTACAGCACCTATGTGCAAAAAAATTTCCAACCAAAACTAGTGTAACGATTTTGATCTAGAAATTTGGTAACATAGATTTTCAAGTGGTTTTGGTTAATTCAAGTTTATATATAACTTTATTCATATCAAATTTCACATTTTTACCTTCATTTAACGCTGGATCTATTGGTAGAACATTTCTAAACTATTTTCAAGTATACAATTATTTCATAGACATATCCATTTTATTTATACATTCTTTTAAGTAGCCATTTTGTTTTAAAAAAAATCAATTCACACTCCAACCTTAAACAAATTTAAATATCAAACATTCCATTATTTTAGTTTCAACTTGTATAACATTCTATTACATATATACATCAACATTTCAACTTTTTAAACAAAAGGCAAGTTATATATACGTTTATATAAATGAAATTTTGAGTATTATACAAATCAATCTTATTAAATTTTGTTAACAAGAACGTTTAATGATTTAAACTTATTTAATTCCATTATATTCAATTTAAGAAGTTTAGGTTACTTTCCATATTTCACTTAACCATTTAGTTTCACCTTAAATTTCCATTTTGATCGTTTCATATTGAATTGATTTTTCATCCAATTCTCATTTACCTTTCTATTCAAATTCATTACAAAGATATAATTTATTCACTATTTGTTTACTTCATTAGATTTGAATATACTTACACAAATATCTTATTCGATTAAGAATTTATAGTTTCTAGTTTGTTTCAGATTTTACTACATTCCAATTCTAAGAGTTTTAACTTTTATTTTATAATCATTTTATATTAATAACTTTTTATTACAGTAAACCTCATTTCAATTTTTATCCATATCTCAATTTATTTAATCTTATTTATGTTAAATATTCATATCATTTTCATTCCATAAATTTAAATTCATTTTTAGCTTATTAATTCTCAATTAATTTAACACTTATTAAGTTAATCAATTATCATCCATCTAACAACCAATGCATATCAACATTAACATCCCTCCAAGATCTACACTAAATCGATTATACATTTCCAAGTCAAATTTTTTTTATTTCATACACTTCCAAGTTTATTAACATTTAGTTATATTCAAATTTAATTAGTTTCCATTTACAAGTTTTATTTTTCATTAATTTTAAATTTTATTCATTCATTTGTATATATCCTTCATTTTACAGCTTAAATTTCTTTTATTATTTACAACTATCAATAGACCTTCACATTTTATTATTCACTCTTACACTTGGTATATTATTCCTCTACTTATCCTTATTAGCATTTTAAACTTTTTAAGTATTTGGTAAGTTATATCTATGCTATAGAATGAAATTTAATACTATGCGAGTTTTACAGTTTCAATTTTTATTTTAAGTTCATAATTTCCTAATTCTAAGGATTTCTACTTCAATTGATATTTTCACTTAGCTCTTAGGTTTATTTCTCATTTCACAATTCAGAAGTTCCTTAATGATTCAAGTCTAAATTCATTTCAATCATTTAAAAAAATTATTAATTATTAAAGAACTTAAGAATTCCAATCCCGGTTTCATTTCAAATCAATATACTTATATAATTTATATATCAAATCATACTATAGAGAATACAAAATAAAATAAATTTTGAATCAAAACAAGGTTTAGACAAGCTATTAAGTGGTCTCCCCACTCGGACTCTCGAAAATAAACGCCGATGATGCGTGCACTCATCACCGAAATCATTTTCTAGCGTCAAGAGAAGGGAATATAACACTTATCATTAAAAATAAAATCCTTCGAAAACAATTTCAACCCAAATATACTATCATATAATACTCATATTATATTTTCCAATTCCTTGTAAATCAATTTCAAACACCGTAATTTAAATTCCCAAATCTAAGTAAAAATTCATTTATATTCATTATCAATTGTGCTTATAAGATTTCATTTTCATGAATCCATTGTTATTTAATCAATTGTTGTAAATGTTGAATGATCAACAATATCGATAATAATCTAATATTATCATCTCCTAAAAATCAATTCAATCAAAATGAATAAATATTCGAATAATTCTTTTATATTAAAATATATTCCAAAACGATATTGTGTTGGGTTGTCCTATTTGAGTGTTTAGAAATCCCTATCGATGCCTTGGCGTCCCAAGTATCGACCAGAATTCATAAATACTCAACGGAACAAATTAACACAATATAAAACCATTTTATATCAAATAGCAAGTACGCTCTCTCATATACACTCAACTCATTCATATAGTCTACCTCTATTTCAATGAGTTATTCCCCACTAGAGCCAAGGTTTATCGCTAAACCAAAGCTCTGATACCAACTGTAACGGACCGCGTCAGTGGGGTAACGCCCACCGTAGCATACAGCTGTACCTATGTTCTGCCTTTACGGCCAGCCTCTCGACTGAACCAACCCCGCAGGACACGTAGGAGTAAGATTCATCCGCTCGCTACCAAACCAAATGCGAGAACCCCCTATCATGCTGCACCCTCTAAGCGCATAGGCAAAACACATGTCGATTCCAAAACCATTCAAAAGTGCAGAGAGTTATTGGGGTAAATAAGAAAAGAAAAGAAAAGAAATAAAGGAAATGAAACAACACAGAATCTCGCAGCGGAACGATAAAATATAATAGTCAAATAAACAGTTCATGAAGCTGTCTACTATACTTTGACAATTATTTATACAACATTTATCAGAGTTATACATATACAGCAGAGCAATTAAATAATGCAGCAGATAGCATGATGCAAGGGTTATAATAATGATAGTATACCAAATCTTCGTCTCCATCCTCCAGAATAGATCTTCAAAAATCTGAAAAACTCAGGACTGACCCGAGCGTAATGAAAAGACAAAACACTCGAGTCAGGACTAAAATATCCTTATGAAAGTTAAATCAATCGTAAATAAATATGAGTGTAACGGCGTCAGAGATGTTTACGGGGTTTGACATCTCATATCCAGTGTCAACGTGCGTGCAATAACTCAAAAGATGTTACGGGATTTTCCATCTCTCAAGGATCCATGAAACTATCTACTATGTAGTAATATACGCTAAGTAGATAATGTCTATCAGTAATATAAAGTATCAAAATAGCGTTAAGGCGTTACCATAATCCCCCTTAACACATTTTATATTCCCAAAAGCATATACAAGACCGTAGTTTCCCCAAAACCGGAAGTCACCAGAGGGCAATCCATATACTCAAGGTACAAATCAAAACGTAGTGGTCGCGAATAGGATAATCATATGACAAGGTACATGAGGCGATACCAACTAGGATACTAGTAGTTGCGTGATCCGGACTGATGTTGGGCATAGCCAGCAGCTACCCCAACACCGCGAAACAACACTCCGAAATCAAGGGGTGCACCCAAATCGCATCACAAATGTAATAGATATGGTATCGAAGAAGTGTGTCCGCTAGAGGTGGCGAACCTCAATGGCCCGGCGCGGCTCCTGTTTTAGTCATGTCAGGGGTCATCCAATAATCGTTCTCTTTCTTCAGTCAACACGTTCACCAAACCATCCACTTCATTCTGGATCATCACTCCGCGTATAATAGTTATTAAAGTGGTTTTCGGTATCGACAGAGAGTATGTCCATATCCGATCCCGGTCTCCTTAATAACTACGTATTATTACACCTTTGGCTCTTTATATTTCAAATCGATTCATAATTGATATCAAAATATCATATTCGCTTCGAAAATCAAATCCATTTCAAATATCATCGTATCTTTCAAAAATATCATATTCCATTTCAAAATCAATTTTCGCATCAATATCTCATTTCGATTTCAAAATCATTTCGAATTTCAATTTAGGTTGCAACTTCATTTAACTCAATTCGTATTTAAATTCAAGATTTAAATATAAACATTTCACCTTATTGACCAGCTTAGGATTTTAGAAAAATAGTTTTAAGTAGTTTAAAAGTAGTTTAAATAATTAAAATAGTTAAAAATACTTAAAATCTTTAAAAATGGATTTAAAATAGATAAATCAGTTTAAAATAATTTAAATTGGGTTAAGTAGATTTAAAATAGATTAAAATAGTTTAAGTATTCAAAATGGTTTATATAACAGAGTAATTTGAAAAACAAAATAAAACAGCTTCAAAACCAATCCATTTCAATTATAACTTCCCAATTCCAATCAATTTCAATTTCCATTCTACCGATTCAATTTCGATTTCAATTCAAAATAACGTCAACTTTAACTTCAAATCAATTCAATTCTACATTCACCTTCGATTTATTCAATTTCAATTTTTATCGATTTGGAGCTTGATTTCAAAATATCCATTTATAACACTTAACAAATTTTCCATCAATATTGAAGTTTAAATTCCAAATTAAAAATGTGATTCAATTCCAAACTCGATTTCAAAATATCATTTTCATATCACTTTTACTTAGTAATATTCAAAGCCCGAATTAAGGTTAAACCTTCAAACAATTAATTTTCGAAATCCAATCATATCCAATTTCAAACCTCAAAGTCTCAACTTAAATTATTTAACAAAATCCCTTTAACCAAAATTTATTTCAACATTCCAAACTCAATTTTCCGACAAATTCGATTTCTATAAATTGATTTCTGTTTATAACTTTTAAATCAACATTTAATAACTTTCAAATCGACGATTTTCAAAATTATTTATTTAGCCAATTTGGTGTCCGTATATAATTTTCTATCCTATGGCCAAGTGAATATTTATTTCAATTAAATGTCGGGGATGAATATATATCACTTAAATCAAATCACAGTTTCATATGTATGCATAACAGGTTATATATAAGCAAATAAACATCCAAACATTTAAATATCAACCAATAGCATCCATCGAAATAAATCATCCAATAGACAATACAATTCTTTGCAATTTCATAGTTATCAATGTCAGGTAATTTAATCGCAATTTAATTTTAATTTCAATTTAACTGTCAATTTAATTTTCAACGGTTAATTCAAATGACAATCTATATGACAATTAAACTTTATCAAACAACGACAAATAAAATCATAACACTTCATAATGTCAAATTTAACTATCATAAAGATATTTAGTACGTTGTGAGCGTTATAAACACTCACCTTGATATCAATGTAGTTCCAGCGTTTTATTTCGAATAAAATTACACGAGCGTTTAATTTTACCCGAAATTTTTAATAGCTCCAAACGTCTTCAGTCTAATTCCATAGCGTAGTGCTCGTCGATACGATTCCAACGCAAAAAGTTTCGTGCATTTTCGACCTCGTATGAAAAGGTTATGCTATTTTAAAGTTTATACGAATTTAAATATACAATTTCAGCTTTTATTTTAAATATCAAACCCTCAACTGCATCCTGGCCATCGATTTCTGCATCTTCAGATCTGAGCCATTGTTGCATCTTCTTCCTCTTCACGTTGAATGCCCAGGTTTGAACGCAAGAAACAAACCCATCAGCCGCCATCTTCATCGATTTTTCACGACCAAACCGAGCAACTTGAAGACGATCAGGTTACACCACTTCGAAGCCACCGCCTTACTCCACCTTCACCCCAAATAGCTCCAAGCTCGGCCTCATCCTCTGCCTCGAATTGCATGAAAAACGCAGCTACTTCCATCGCGTTTTGCCGTCAATCCGTGGCTCCGTTTCCGATCTCCACCGTTGGATAGCTAGATCTTGATGCCCTCTACAACTTTGTAGTTGACGACTTTTGCTAATTGTTTGTAGATTTGAAGATAATAGAGGAGGAAGTTTCGAATTTTCTCATCCATTAATATCTAGGGCCGGCTGGAAGAAGAAGCAAGGGTTCTGAGTGCAAAATGAAATGTTGAGGTCCTTATATAGAAATTTGCAAAACACTATTCACCGAAAATTTTCCGAACTCCAAACGAAGCGTGCCGGCAGGCATTTCTAAGGTTTACCCCACGTTCCGAACACAATGGAACATGTATCGGAGGCTAATTCGATCATATGTGCGAGTTACGGCAATAAACGATCAAATTTAAATTAAACCGATTCAACTAATTTCTATGCGTTTTGGCTTGCCCCGGACAAACGGTAAATCCGATTGACACGAAATTTTAAACCTTACAATAATATAACATTACGGATCCGATGAAACTGGTTTCGTCGAAATCCGAGACTGTTTGAAAAATGACTATTTTAACTCGTCTAATTAATATTAAAACAATTTCGATGCGTTTCGAGCTGCCACGGTCAAACGAAAACTCTGATTGCTACGAAAATTGAAATCTGATAATAACAAACTATTGCGGATCCAATGAAACTAGTTTCGTCCAATTCTGAGACTGTTCGAAAATTGGCTATTTTTCAGTCGATAATTAAATATTAAAATATTCAATTTTCACAAATTTACTTTTAATTCGATTTTAAAAGTTCTACAACATCATTCTAACTTTAATGTGATAAAATAAAATTTTACAAATCATTTTTTAATCATAATAAACCCGTTATTTAATTTATCCAATAAATTCCAATTTTAAAATCTTATTAACTCTATTAAAATCCAAATACAACTTACATTCACTTTGGAAACCAATTTGAATCACATTAAACCAAATTTCAGTTATTCATTCTATTTCCCTATATTAAATTTCAATATCAAATTAACCATATAAAATTCGAAATTTAATTTTCCAAACATTTGTAATATTAAATTTAAACCAATTTGATTATTCTTAAATCACTATCTTTTGAAATATTCAAAACGTACTTATAAAATTTAACTTTTGAAACGAATTAAAATTATAAAACAACTATTTCCATTACACGGTTATTCAATTCCCATTGTTAAATTATTCAATAAATTCCAAATATTTAATTTTAACAATTTAATTGTTTAATATTTGACGGATTTCAATATTGGAATTTTAAATAAAATTTCATTATCAGTCGGTTTACTATATTACTTCGAATCAATTACCTTTGACTACATATTATTTCAATTGATTTGGGATTTCATTCAATTCACAAATAATTAACTAGATAAATTTGTTGCATTTCATTCTAGTTATTACTATTCCAAACGACTTACAATTTTTTTTTCTAACACCAAATCACGAAATCTTATTAAATTAGCTATTTTAATTATCGAAAATTTACGGGTCGTTATACTCCATCTTCGATTTCATCATCTTTAAGATTTCTCTAAGTCGAATGCTTATGCCGGTTCGAAGTGGTTTTCAGATACCATATCCGATTTTGGTCTCTTCGAACTGACAATCAATAATTTCAAAACTGGCCAAGATTTTTTGTTATTTAACTATCAAATAAACAAACAATCAAACCAAAGACTAAATCAGCATGATTAAGTACATAAGAAACCATTAAGCCTCAATTAATCCTTTCATTAATTAAAATCTCCTTTCAAATATTGTATTAAAATACCTTTTACAAAAGAAATATTCACAAACCCTCTCTACTCTTTTCAGTACTTAGGAAAGTATTTATATACTTATATCAACGGTATAAGTATATTCACAAAACCCTAAGGAATATTTCACTACCAAAACCATACATATTTCGGCTGAAAAATGTCATTCAAAATATTATTTACTATAAACACAAATGGATCGTAGGAAAATTAGACCAAGCATACTTACACCCATTTTTTGATTTCAAACTGTACTGTCCCTCGATTAGCAATTTAGTTGGACAAGTTAGCATACTATCCTTGCCTTGACATACATTCTTAATTCACATGATAGGGACAAGTTTCCTTGTTGTAGAATTTGGTACTAAGTATGAAAAGAATACTTTCCATACCACCACAATTTAAATTGATTATTTATGAAAATCAATCTCATTCCTTTTATAAAACTTCTTTATATAAATCTCTTTAAAAAATTAAAAATCCTTTTAAAATCTCCTTTTATATTTATAAATCTCCTAATTGTAGATCTCATATACTTATTACAAATTTTTAATTCCAAGATAGGA
Source organism: Allium cepa (assembly GCA_030765085.1). NCBI lineage: Eukaryota > Viridiplantae > Streptophyta > Magnoliopsida > Asparagales > Amaryllidaceae > Allium > Allium cepa. The sequence continues at coordinate 373,197,101 of CM060942.1, read as the reverse complement.
CTAAATACTGTCCATAAACAACCATTCCATATATCACTATAATTTCACAAATATAATTTATTATTCAAATTCATCAAAATGATATCATTTTCCCTTTAATAAAATCTCATATATAAATCTATTCTTTTGTTTATAAAATACTGTTTATAAATCTATCTTTCTAAAATGCGTTTTATAAAAAGAGTTTCACAAATATTGACTTTAAAATATTTCTATCTTCTTTTAAAACAGAATCGCTTTTTAAAAAAAGGTATACTCCTCTTTTTTTAAAATAAACATCCATTATTATACTAACTTTTCTGTCAATTAAATACTTCCTAAAATACTTTTAAGACATATCCATAAAGGTTGGAGTAAAATAGAGAAGTTCAATACTATTTCTAAATAAAATACCATAGAAAATTCCAAAAATCCCATTTAAAATCATTCTCCGAATCAAAATCAATTTGAAATCAAAAATAATAAATAATATAACGAGACCTAGAGTTACCACAACACTAAACAAGTGCTTTCAGTGATCCACACTAAAAGAGTTAAAATTTTACGGCCCATCAAAGTCACATCAAATAAGGTCATACTACAAAACTTTGACATTAAACAACTGATAACATAAGTATATAAATGAAATTAACATCAATAATCGGGAGAAATTTAGATCTCTCGACAAAATCCCACATATTACATGTATTTCATTCTATATGTCATCCGTTTTGCAAAATGGAAATTCAACCAAACCAAACCAATAAATCATTCAAGCATGCAAACAATAATTTATATTTACTATATATCATATACTGTTCATCTAAAGGTGAGTTAACTCACCAAAATTCCAATCAATCCATACGCATCCCTGAATATCTAAAAAATTCCACTTTCTCCAAACTTGACAAAATCAACTCAACTGCATAGATAATGCTCCTATGAGTGCAATGCAAAATATTGTTTTTCAATTGGATCTCGTATGCAAAAGTTATTGATTTAATAAGATTTGAGATTAAATAATTCATTGATTAACTTAACTAACAACTAATTACCCTTAAATCCATCTTCCTTAAACCCAAATTACTCCCTCTATACACGCACATTGATACCCACATCCAGGCCATGCACGTTCCTCCCCTATCTCACTCTCAGGTCCACCGCTCGATGAATGGATTTCACCATTGATCTCCTCTTTGCGTGCTCTACTCACTTACCCCACCACTTCAAGCTTGGCCCCTCCCTTCAAGTCGCGACCTGGAAGCCCTCGATTGACAGTGTGAATGTCGCGATCCTAAAACCGCAACTGCAAACCTCATTTTGTCACTGACCATGCTCCTTCTCCAGAGAAACCCAAATCCACCAACACCTTAGCCTATCTCCGCCTAAATCGTCATCGATTGCTAACCCCAGTTTAGTCATGGTCGTCTCAAGCACCACCAATGACAGTCGCACTCAACCATCTCACAATATATTCAAAGCCTACCCTCACCCGAACTCAACCGATCAAATTTCATGATTTTTTGCAAACCCTGGCTCTTAAATTTGAATTTTGAAGGTGGAGGCTTGATTTCGGTTTGTTGGAAATGGAAAAAGAAAAAAAGTGGGAGACAAGAAGTGTGAAAGAGAAGTGAGGTAGTGAGGGATTATTACCTTAATTGTTGTTTAAAATTTCCAAAATAATGTGTTTTACAAAGTGCTCATATAGTGATTATTTCGCTATAAATTTTTCCATTATGATCTACAACTTCTACCACTTTCCATATCAATTCTTTCTGTCCAAAACACTTATAAAAGTGTAGTTAACAACCAGAACAAGTTATAAAATGAACAGTACAAAAATTAAAGTTAAGGTATTTCAAAATGCTTTCATACTGACTTCTCGCTTCAAACATTCACAAACACACTTTTACATCAGATACAACATATTCAAACATATATACATCAAGTCACGGCTTGGTTACAATTTTTAAAGGGTTTATAAGAGAAGTTATCATACACATACATTGTCAATTGCTTTCAAAAGCAAGAGGGGTCCAAAAAGTTATAACTTGCATTGTTATTTACATGACATTTATATTTTTGCACAACAACATTACATCACAACGTATACTTGTAAGAAGGTGAGTGTAACGACCCGGTATTTTCAACCATTCACATCCGCACATGTCGGACTTGAATTGTTCAAAATATCGCGTTGTAAATAAAATTTGGCAAATCTTAGAATATACAGTAAATAAATAATCACAGGTCACAGACACAGAGTAAGAAATGCAGCGGAAGTAGAGAAAATAGTGGTTCATGAAGCCACTATCACATAGTCTCAAAATAAGTACATAATTACATAGTTTAAAACCAAATACAGTTTGAAACAACCACAGAAGTCCTAAATTTATTTGTCTCGATTACATAAGCTAAGATAAAAGACTGAAAGAAAAAGGACAGCAGCTCGATGAGGTGATCTCCAGCAGTCCTAGCTCCGGGGAAAGAAGTCCGAACTAATATTCAAGCTGACCCGAGCGTAAGAAAATTAACACAAACACTCGAGTCAGGACATACACACTTATACACTGTAAGCTAATTCAAGTGAACTATAATATACATGCAAATAACGTAAAGGATGCTTGTGACCGCCCATCCTCTAAGGATCCGTTAAACTATTTACTATGTAGTAATATTTCGCTATTATAATAGTGTCTATATTAAAATAGACTTACTTTAAAATAGCGTTAGGGGGTTACCCATATAGCCCTTAACACGTAATACTCCCAGTAGTCCATCCAATATCATATTCCTTCTGATCGGGAAGCCACCAGAGGATACCAAACGGTCTATGGGAGAAAACCAAACTCATACAAGGCGCGCTAGGGTAGGTGAAACGACACAACTATGCAATGCCAGGGTAGATATACTAATTGCTATCCGGATTGGTGGTAGCGCATAGCAGCTACTACCGCCCACCTCGAACAACACTCCCAAAATCAAAGGTGCGCACCAAATAATCACAAAGTAATAGAATGGCATACGAAGAAGTGCGTCCGATAAGAGGTGCTACCTCCTTGGCCCGAGAATCGCTCCTGTTTTAGCCACCTTATGTCAACTCACGGGAGTCGGGTCCACGTACATACCTCAATAGAACGTCACCACCATCATACTTCATTCTGGAATCTCCACCACGTACACGGTTGTCAAAGTGGTTTTCGGTATCGGCAGAGAGTATGCACGTATCCAATCTCGGTTTCTTTGCCAACCAATCGTTATTTTTACCCGTGGTTATAAATTCCAAGAATAATTTATATTTAAAGCCAAATACTTCATTTTAACTTTCAAAAGTGAAGCTATTATATTTACAAATCAAATATTCAAAAATCTCATTTTCAGCCACTGCAACACTTAACAAGTGCTACTGTAGCTCTTTTATTTACTCAGGTTTAGTTTTAAAATTTTTGCAATCACAGTACTTACCAAGTACTGCGATAGCCCTTAATTAATTCTAGCCTTTAGTTCATTTGCATCAACTATGGCACTTACAAAGTGCTGTAATATCCCTTACAACAGATTTTAAGTAAATTAAATTCCAGACTTAAATATAAATTTATAAATAATTAAACTTAAATTTAACCAATTTTAACTTATAAAATCATATTTCCACTTTTAAAATAGTCGTATAAATTACTCCCAAATTTTATGATTTATATAAGGTAAATTTCACAAATAAATATCATCTTCTTAAGACTTAACTTATTAAAGTCAAATACAAAATTTTCTATTCTTTGTATTCAAAATTCACTTAATAGTTAAGTTTAATTTCCATTAACTAATTTCAAATTTTTTTTAACTTACCCTTTTATCAGAAACAAAACTTCCATTTTTAAATTAAGATATATTTCAATTCCATTTTTAAGTATTCATATCTTTAATCATTTAATTCATAGAAAATTTAGATAACACCTTATTTATCCATATAAATTCAATTTATATAACATTTATTATATTTTATTTATTATCTTGAATTTCATCGCTTTAAAAATCAAATTCCAAAATAAATTTATATTCCAAATTCCAACTAACCATTTATTTAATTTATATATTTAACTTGTATAAAATCACGAAAAGATCATTTTTATTCATTTCAAATCAAAAAATAATAAAATATACAAATTTGAATTACTTAGATTTTTCCAGAAATATATATATATATATATATATATAACCACGGGTCTATATAATATATTCTACCCTAAGTCAAGTGGTACGGATAATATATCATTTCAATCCGTAATTTAAAAAAAATCCGGGTTCTATCATTTCAAACCCGCAACCCCAAGTTAAATAAATAAATAATAAATAACCGAATAACTAAATAAATAAATAAATTATCGTTCAGGACTGTCCTTTCAGCCCGTACGATTCTATTCTATAGGGAACTTGCAGTGATGACAGTAAATAAATAAACGGTAACAGTATGAATATAACAGTATATAGTATAGCTGATGATGTGTCAATTTAATAACAGGGTTTTTAACATCATAAATTTATATCACAGGCAAGTAAAATATAATATATCCATTCTACAGTTACACTTATTATTAATTTACAGATCTATAAGTATGTTTTGTCTGGTGAGAATACTCACCTTTATGCTGCAGGAGTTTTGATACAAAATAACGAATATCTACACCGGAAAGCGTACAGAAGGCACGATCAATTTTCAGAGGATGCGACAACCCAATTCCGATCTTGAACGAAATAAATAAATAATTTACGCGAATTCAATACGATCATATCAAAACTTCAATAAATCAAACTGGAACGAGATTTAAATAAAAGGATGATTTGACAAAATTTCTCGACCACTTCACCACACAACTCCAACTACACCTCACATGCTCGGCACCGACCAAATTGTGGACATGCAAGTATTCAAGCAGTGGAATATTTTGGACATACAGGTTGTGCTATCATTTTTGAGTGGATGTGGTGCACTGCACCTCGGTTCGCAGCGATGACAGCGAACTGCACCAGAGGGGCCGTTCTGGCGGTGGCGGAGGAGGAGAGTAGTTGAGTCGAGCACGGTGGTGAAATGATATTATGTTTTGTGATATATTTGGTTTATTTGTATATGGTCTATTTAAGTAAATGATATTAAGTAAATGATATATAATTTATTTGTATATGGACTGTTTAAGTAAATGATATTAAGTTCTGTGATATATGTTATACTATTTTATATAAAATAATAAACTTTTTGTTAGTGTTGTAACTCGTTGTTAAAGTTAAAATATATAGTTATTTTTTTTGATCGGCTATTTTAAGTATTATATATATTTGGTTTTTTTTAAAACAACATCTTATTTTTTTAGGCGTCAGCATGAATTTTTTTGGGTCTGCATATGTTATACTTGTTAAGTTATTCATAATATAAGATATGTATAAAGTATATGGGGTAATGATGGATTTAAGTATATTTTTATGTACGCTTAAAAGCTTGTATATAAAATGAGTACCGACTTTAGGTAAATGTAGGTGTTTTAGATAAACTGCGTTTTATTCTAAAACCATGGATTTTGGAATGTGTGTGTATATATATATATACATATAATATGTGTTTAAGAAATTGTTGTGGGAAATAGTTTAAGTGTAATAAAAAATAAAAAAATAAAAAAAAAATTGATTTTTAATGCTTGAGTAAGAATGATGATCAAACTGATCTTAATCGTTCCATCGATTCCTCATTATCAGTTGTCCGTCGTGCCTGTTTTCTTCATCGAATCATATCCATCTAGCGTTGCTTTGGAATTCGTAGCTCATTTCTTCGTCAAATTTCTCTAGCCTCGAAAGGTGAGTAATCACTCACGATTAACGTTCTTATATTTATTAAATTTAATTTCAATTGAAACGACAATGGAAATATGCTGCTGTAGTTATTTAAATAGTCATCTATGCTATTATCTGCCGTTCACCTGTGGGATATGACACCATATCATGTTGTTTATATTATATTTTTATTGATGATATATGCATGTTATTATTATTTTGCATATCTGTTATCACTCTGCAAGTTCCCTGTTAGTATAGAATTCACTACGGGTTGAAATGATACATACCCGAACGGACCTTAGAATAGGAGAAAATCGTTATGGGTTGAAATGATAAACCCAAGCGATTTTCATTGAATTGAATTTGGGATTACGGGTTAAAATGATATCCACCCTATATAATTAGTGTACGGATTGAAATGATAAATATCCGTATCACATGACCATAGGATAGGAAATATATATAGACACCGTTGGTCCATATATAAATATTTTGAAAAAAATTTCTATGGTTTCGGAAAGAAATATATGTTTTAATAAGTATTTATTCTTAAGATATTATATATAAATGGTAAGTTTATATATAGATTTAGTAGTAATATTTAATTTAAATTTGATTGATATAATATGGTTAAGTATTTATGTAAATCTATGTTTCAAATAGATTTTCTAATAATAAATTGAATAAGTAAGATTGGGAAGATAAATTTGGGTTTATTTGAAATGGTATTTAATCAAGTATTTTATTTAATTAAATCAATTTGAAATTATTGAATGTGAAATTTAAGGTATGATTTTATAACTGGATTTTTGATTTAAGTGATTTAATGAATATTTCACGTTTAAATAAATTAAAGAAAATATTTAGTAAAATGTAACTTAAGGTTACTTAAACGATATTGAATCAAATGAGGGAACATCTCAAGACTAAATATTAATGAAGATAAACTAAATCTGTCTGGAATCGTTAAATTTAGTTTCAAATGTTGAATATTTAAAGTTTTGAAATAATATTAAAGTGTAAATGGGTAATTTATGATTTCAAATCCAGATTTGAGATTGATAAATTTTGAAATGGTTATTTAGGAATTGAAGTGAATTTAAATTGATAAATTGAGATGGGACTAAATTTGAATTTGGAATTTAAGTAGATTTGAATCGTAACTTTGAAAGGGATAAAAATTGGAAATAAATATATTTTGAAATGATATTTTGGTTTTGAAGTATAAATTAATTTGAACGACCACGGGGTTATAGTGTATATCTCTGCATTTTAAATAGCCCCACGGATCCTTAGGGGATGATTATCCCAAACATCCTCTAAGTTAATTATATTTCGGTTGTTTTTCGCTTGAGTTGGATTTATTGACATAAGAATGTTAATCCTGACTCGAGTGTTTTGTGTTTTGCCTTACGCTCAGGTCAGACTAAGTGATATAGCATTTGAGACTCACCTTTGGAATTTGGAGCATCTTTTGGAGATCCAACTATCGATTCAGCTTTCAGCTTTCAGCTTTCCAGTCGATTGGTTCAGAGAAGTCATCTGTTTGTACTGGAGACTTCACTATATTTGAGAGATTCTATTGTATTTTATTTCTAACTCTGATGTTTATATAGTAGCTTCATGAACTACTATATATCTATTCCGCTACGTGATTATTGTATTACTCTGTGTCTGTGATTTTGTGATTGATTTATTTACCGTACATGCTGAGTTATGCCAAATTTAAATTAACAATCTGATATTTTGATCTATTCAAGTCCGGCATGTGCGGATGCGAATGGTTGAAAATATCAGGTCGTTACAGTGAGATAACTTACTTTAAAACCATGTTAACAAAAATCACAAGCCACTAATACCTAAGAACAACTTCCTATCATCACCCAAAGCCCACCACCTTTAGCTCCAAAACCACAGCCCAAGACGCCCCCTATGCTCTTATTGCTCATGGCCCAGGTCCAATATCCCGATATCTCCATCATTCTTCGACTTATTAGAGTCAAATTATGTGTTATAATGATGATATAAGAGCTTTGGTATAGCTTGGCCGTGATTGGAGTTGATTTGAATATGTTTGAAGACTTAAAGAGGAGAATGAAGTGTTAGAGATTAGGAGCTTTTGATTTTTGTAAATTGGTAAACAAAAGAATGGAGCCTTACCCATTTATTCATAGGCTAGAAAATCAAGTGCTAAATGACCAAAACTATCCTCCACCTTCTCTCCATGAACATGCACACCATGCCTAAGTACAAGTCCATGCCTTCTTACACACCATACCTCTAAATCACTCCATGATTCAAGGGTCTTTGTTCCCTTCTAGAAGCTTGCTTAGGCTAATTAATTTTGCTATCAACTTAGGTGTTTCATTTAGTTATTTATGTGTTCATTTGTATCTAAGATATGTATAGGAAGTTTGAACAACTTTTGTTTCGCAAAAACTCCTTTATTTATAAAATGGTTTTTGGTCACATTATTGATATTTCTTCGAACTATTTATTTTTGTACACAACATTCAAAAATAAGTTTTCCTTCAATAGTTATTGTTTAAAAGGGGTTAGTAAGGTTATAAAATCATACTGATTCACATTAAATCCAAGGTGGAATATTTGAGTAATTCAGATATTTAAATATGAAGTGTTCGAAATTTTGGATCATTACGTTCTCTCCTACTTAGAATATTTCATCCTTAAAATTCCAACACAAGCAACCAAAATGAACATCACAAATTAATACTTAAAAGCATTCGAATTCTAGCAAACAAAGATCATGGTTTTCTCGGGTTCAAATATCCTCTTAATGCATAAGGACGATAAACAATCTACTAAGCATACATTACGCTCCCTCAGGCTATTACTTAGTGATTACTCACTCTACCTTATAACAATTCGAAGAGTGATTTTCCAAAATCCGCATAAGCTAACAAACATAGTATACAAATATATTAAACCCCGTATGATATACATTGACAATTTGTATGCAATATCGAATTCGAACACTTGCTCGATCATATAGATTCCACTTTCAAACTAATATAGATCATTTTGACCACTTGAGTGCGGATTCTGATCAAGTTCCTTGATTAGAAACCTCTGTATTCCTTAAATACCCATGTATTATGATAGAAAACATCAAAATCATATCAAGAATTTGTATTAAGTATTCATCATTAAGAATCGAGTGCAAAATCCTTGTTTGGACCAGTGTAAATCACCTCGAAATAATGTGCTCGGTCCCAGAACAAAAGCTATCATGGGAACAAAGTAACCTACATACAACTTACACACTTTATTCCATTGGGTACTTAACTACACAATTACTTTACAATTTAAATCACATTCATTTTCTCATTTAGTACTAAAATAATTTATAAAACATTTCATAAAACCGCTTTTATTTTATAAACATTTTATAAAGAGATCCCTTTACTTACAAAGCATTGCATTTAAAACATTACAAGACTTAGGTTCATTACTTGTATAAATCTACTAGATCCAAAGAGTGTATACACAACATTCATATTTATAGTTTAAAACTCATTTAAATTCTACTTTACATGGGTGTTCAATAAATTTTAACCTTTTTAAACTTACTATCTTTTCAAATTAAAAGTTATAAAAATTCAAATTTTATTTCAATATTAATTTCTTTAAAGAAAACATTAGTATTAAACACTGGGTTTTATTTCAAATCATTTTGAAATAACCATACATACATATATGGTTTGTATATCAAATCATACTTTCGGGATTAAACCAAAATCATTTTCAAAATTAATTTCCAAAATATTTTCTTTAAAATTCATAGAAAATATACATATTGATCGAGCAACACCAAAATGATACAAGGAACTAGGGCCTACCACATAGTATCATATATCCCTTTCCTAGGAAGGGTAACACTCAAGAGAATTGCTTAACATCTGAACATGTCTTTTTCCTATTATTAGTCACTTTCAAGCTACTCATACTAGCTAATATAAAAATACTTTATTCCTAATTGACTTGTCCTTCTGAGAGTAACATCGAATTTGAACAAATCTTAAAACACTTTTTAGAAAATTTAGTCTTTCAAAAATACTTTCAAATAATACTATTATAATTTACTCAAAACTCTTGAAAAACAATTTTCAAAACAACGGGATTTAAGTTCTCAAATTTTCAGTTTAAATCCATTTTTTAGATCATATTTTATAAACTATATTTATATAAAGTTTCATTATATAAAATCATTGCAAAATGTATATTCTAATATATCTTATCTATCTTTAAGATTATAATAGATAGATTTTATTAAATTTTACTTTTTAATCCATCATTGTCACTGAATGCGCTATAGTCAAACAGTGATACTTAATTCCCAATGTGTTCGTTTCACTGTGCTTACAATTATTATCTACCCAACCCACGCAGTAAAATATAAATTACATATAAACTAGTTAAACATAAAACAACAATCAGCAACAATAGTTAATGCTCACAAACTGGCCATCTTAGGGTGGGACCAAAGGCTTACTCTAACCTCTCTCCAAGAGTTTCTTTGACCAGGCCCTTATGGTGGGACCAAAGGCTCTTACTTTGCCCCTTATTACCTTATAGGTAACGATTTAGGCTTTTCCATTTAGTTTCCTCCTTTCATTTGATTATCGACTTCGTAGCCATACTTGTGTCAATTCCTATATTCATCTATTGTTGGAAAGTAAGGCCTTAGATGCTTAGCATCCAAGTTATCGCTATTGCATTACCATCAGGTCGGCATAATTAATTAGTTTCTAGTGGAATTACTTCGTGAATAACAAGAGGACCTTCCCAATTTGGTCTGAGCGGTCCGTATGATGGATTTTTGGTATTTTTTATGACTTTCGAAGTACTAAATCTCCTTTTCGAAATGATCTTTCTTTTACTTTAGTAATAATACCTCAATATCCTTTGTTGATATATGGCCATTCATATGACCGCTTCATCCTTTAACTCGTCGATCAAATATAAGGATTCTTTCCTCAATTCTTAAATAGGATCAAATGGGTATGTAATTCTACGATGAGATGGAACCTCAACTTCAATTGGAAGCATTGCTTCAGATCCCAACGTTAAAGAAAAAGGGGTATCTCCTATGCAACTTTAGTAGAGGATCTATATGCCCAAAGCATTAGCGGAAGTTCTTCTACCCAATTTCCATTTGCTTTATCCGGTCGTTTCCTAAGAAAAGTTTTAATAGTTTTATTGGTAGCTTCACGGCTCTACTAGCCTATGAGCTACAGATGAAAAGCTTTTGATTTTTCCATTCTTATCATAGAATCTGGTAAATTCTTTATTCTGAGTCCCATTATCGGATATTGTTTTATGTGGTAACCAAACCGTGTGACTATGTTTTTAATCACAGTCTTTAGCACTTTTCCTGATGTTATATTTAATAATAGTTCTGCCTTTACACATTTTGTGAAATAATCGAAGGCTACTATTGCGAACTTAGCTCCATCTTTTGATATATTTAATGGCCTAATTAATTCGATTCTCCATAATCAAAGGGCCATGGGTTTCAAATCGAGGTCAATTCACTTAGAGACATATGTGGAATTGTTGAAATTTTCTAACATTTCTCACATCTCTTCATGTGATTCACTACATCATTACTTGTTCGAGGCCAATGGAAACCTTTCCTCATGACCTTTTTTGGTTAATTTTATTCCATTAGAATGTTCTCCATAGAATCCCTCATGTACTTCTCTTAATAATCTTAAGCCATTTTCCGAACTAACACATCTTAGGTAAGGGAGTGAATATCCTTTTTTTATAGAGTATTTCATTCACCGAGGAAAAAGTTAGGGCTTGGCGCCTTATCTTTCTAGCCTCTCTCTTGTCTTTTGGTAGTTTCGCTTGCACCAAGTACTCTACATTGGGTGTCATCCAGTTATTCTCTTATTAATTATTAATTTCTACATGAATAGTTCGTTCTCAGTTTCCTCCGTTGTCATTTCTTGATTCATTTCCTTTATTAACTTATTTAAGGGCTTAGGTTCTAGTCAATACAATACACAAATTTTTTGGCTCAGAGACCTTTTCTTCTATACTAGGACTTGGTTAGAAGCCAATTGGCACAATTAAAGTTTCTAGTGCTCCTTGCAAGCTAGACAACTTGGCCAAAAAACCGGCTCGAGACTTCTTCCCATTGGTACTTGATGTATCAAGAAATCTTCAAATTGGATCATATTTTTAACACATGTTTTACATAAGGATGAATTTAGCATGTTTCGTCTGATACATTTGGTTTTTCCACATTGTCCATTAGTTGAGAATCACTAAAGATCCTTGGGCTTTTAAACTGTAGGGTTAAGGTAAGTCCCGCCACCATCAACTCATATTTTTCCACATTATTGGCAGTGGGAAAATCTAGTTTCACTGCATAATGAAACCGGTGTCTGGCAGAAGTTATTGTCACATATCCTGACCCGTCCCTTTTTAATTTGAATCTCCATGATAAAAAATTGCCACTTAGGCTTCAAATCTCTCACTTTTTTCGATTGTTCCTTAACAAAACCTATGCATTCATTAACAAAATTAGCCAGGGCTTGACCTTTAATTGCAACTTTAGGTTGGAACTCAATATCGTATTGGCTAAGCTCTATTGCATATTTACTAGTCTTCACAACGCTTCAGGTTTACTGAAAACTTGTTTGAGTGGAATGTTAGTTAGGACCTTGATTGAGTGTGCCTAAAAGTAGGATCTTAACTTTCGAGCGGTGAGCATTAAACAACATGCTAACTTCTCTATAACCGGACATCTAACCTCTCCATCCTTAAGCCTTTTACTTACCAAGAGTTGAACTAATGTTCAACTTGGTCACAGTTGAAGCATTTCACAGTTAGCACTCGTGGGCATAATGGCCCTTCTTATCACACTTAAACACACTAAATCATCCTTCGCCTTCTTAGCGGCCTCCCCTTTTCTTAAAGAATTTCCTTTTCCTTCCCTAAGAACCCTGGGACTAAACTGGCTTCTCCCTAGCTGAAACAACAAGCATTTCCTCATGGAGGATGGTCATCTCCACCATCACATGATAAGGTTCTCTAATATGAGTCATAGCCATCCTGTCAAGCTCTAGCCTCAACCTTCTAATGAATCTCTCATTCCTTCTGACATCAGTGTCAACCAAAGCATAAACATATCAAGATAGCTCATCAAACTTGGCAGCATACTTGATCATAGACATATATCCTTGGACAAGATCCATGAACTTCCTTATTAATGTCGATTTGGCAACCTTGGACAAGAACCTCTTCTCAAACCTCCACCTGAAGTCCAGCCAAGTCAAGTCTTCCTCCGGCACTCTGACCATCACATTGTTCCACCAATGAAGCGCTAACCCCTGAAACTGTTTAGAGGCTAGCCTTCTCTTCTCTTAATCATTCAAGCCTAAAACTATAAAGATCCTTTCACAGTGCAACAGCCAGTTCTCTACTTCAACATCATCTTCCATTCCAGCAAACGTCTTTCCTCCCAGACTAATATAGTATCTACTTAGCGTAGCATAATTATATCCATCTGGAACTAAAGGATTAGCTCCTCCAACATTACCAGCATCTCTTGCTCACAAAAGATTGGCTAATAACCGAAACACCATCCCCGCATCTACTGGCGGATTTCCAGCACCTAGGCCTAAGCATATTGGTTAGCATTGGCCTGTCGACCTTGATTTCTTTTAGTATTAGGTCAAGCATTTCCATTGGTAATGGTGCTTCTCTACCTAGATTTCCTCTTTTGTTTCCTACCTCGATATCCTCTTTCTCATATATCTGCATATGTGCCTTAGTAAGATACAGAAGAATGGTCTAAGAGAGAGGGGAATACGTGCATAGATATGTAATAAACATGAAATGTTTAATTTGAATGTGGAAATAAGTTTTTGAATTGTTAATTTTTTTCTTTCGTATTTCAATGATCTGTTTATCAATGTATCTAACACCTCCGTATTTGGTCGCCAAGAATTAATAACTATTGATGACTGCAGCATCCGTAGTCTTTAGTTTTGGGCCTCCAAGTAGGGCGATGTTACATGTTGGTATCAGAACATAGGTTTATGAAACTTTAAAAGAAAAGTAAATCTAAAAGCTTTTTGAAACATAATCCAATGAATTTAAAAATAAGATTGGGGTTTGGGTTAACGCTATGGTAACGTACTTGTATTTGATATATAGGTAGAGAAAAGAATTCTGTTTTGTCAATTTAGTTCAGTAGATATGTTTACCACGTTCAGAAAAAATATAATTATTACAACTACGCCAAGAGCGACATATAAAGATGCCCACTTGGTTGATCAGAGTATATAGTAAGGCTAATAAATTTGCCTTTAAAAACAAAATACACAACGGAAAGAAAAGCTCTAAATAACTATCTACTTCTTGCACGCCTCCGGAAGCTTTATTCGTCTAAGAAGAGACCTTGAAAACCTTAAACCAAAAACTACTCAAAATCAATTAAGCACCCCAAGAATGTAAGGGGAAAACGAAAACTTTGAGTCAGACATAAAGCCTGGTATGAATAATAATCTAACATCTCAATCCTTTTAGATATCAAGTGAGACCACGCTGCTTAGCGGAACGGGTTTTCCCCTTACGAGTATCCTAAAACCTTTATAAAACCAAATTCTTTGTTCCTACACCTATAGTGGTTAAAACATACGCTTTAAAACATTATGATAATATGTACACTTGAAAATATGTAAGATTTTCCCATTCCCAGTTTAATCTGACAGCCTATCATTATTATAGTTTCTAGGGTCACTGTTAATTTTTTTAGTTTTCATTGATTTACTAATAAACTTGTTATAACTTATAGACACCCTGTCCTATTCATAGTTTTCATGGGATCACTAAGCGCCTATAGGCTCCTGTCAATTAACTTAATTAATTCATGGGTCCTCCTGAACCTATTAGTCATTCGAATTACTAATCACTTTATTCTTATTTTCATGGGTTAACTAGGAACCTACAGACTTATCCAATAACTCAATGCACATCCTATTTTTCATGTGTTAACTAGGAACCTACTGATACTTCCATTAACCACTTACTTATCCGAGTCTTCCTAGGTTGACTAGGAACCTATTGACGGATGTCAATTCTTAATCCAAATATAGTTTTCATGGGTTCACTACAAACAAATTAGCCATTGCCAACTGTCCTTATGCTTAGTTTTCATGGGTTAACTATGAACCTTTTGGTATGCACCAATAACTACATTATCATAGTTTTCATGGGTTTACTATGAACCTCTTGCTATGCACCAATAACTACCTTACCATAGTTTTCATGGTTTACTATGAACCTTTTGGTTTACCTCCAATAACTACAAAGTTTAGGCATCCTATATTTTTGGTCACCTTGACTCTATGGATGTAATTCTACTCATTCAGGAGTTTAAGTAATTTATATTCACTACTTGAGTTAACCTATTGGTTCTTCTGCCCCCTTTTTCCCCAAAAATATAGTTATGGGTTACCATGTGAATATACTCATATTTGAAGAACTAAAATATTAATTAACAATACCACTCATGTGGGTTTAAGGTCCTTGAAATACATATCATAAACATTTTAAACACCTGTAACTTATATTTCTATCAAGGCAATACCACTTGAAAATTACATACTTAAACCCTTACAAAACTCCTTTATATAAGCCATAGGTTTTCCTTTAAAAATTAGAGCGTGGGTTTTCAAACCTTTTGAAAGCATTCAATTCTTAAAATATAAACCTTTCGAAGACTTACTAGGTTCAAGTTAAAATATATGGAAGGTCCTCTTTTAAAACCTTTTGACTACGATGGAAGCAACCATATGATGTTAAAATCAAAATAGAGATGTAGAAATTGTTATTTGCCTTAGACTAGATAAGGATATTAAAGTTTGATAGAGACTGATTTCTCTAGCTTGAATTCTAAGCTTTATGCTAATTTTCTCTTCTGTTCTTTCTTCCTAATGGCCAGCCTTGCATCCACCTCTTACGGTTATAAATTTTGTTTTGGTGATAATGAACGTGTAGGTCTAAGAAAGATAATATAAGGGTAGGAAAGTAGGCGGCTATTTACCCTAACGCCCTTATGTTTAATTTCCTAACCATTTATCTAAGTTCATTAGATTTTAAATAAGCACGGCCACCTAGTTTATTAATCAACATCAATATCCTTATCTGCATTATTCTTAATTTATTCTAATTAAATATCTTGAATAATGTCAATAAAATTAGGAGTGTTACAAGCTTTCTCTTGAGATTTGACCAACATATCATCTACATATACTTCCATGTTTCAAATAATTTTGTTCTTTAAACATTCTATTCACCAATCTTTGATGCGTGGCCCTCGCATTCTTCAACCAGAAAGGCATAACTTCAAAGCAGTATATTCCCTAATCCGTTATGAAACTTGTGTGTTCTTCATTCGGCCTGAATAAGAAGGTTTGATTATATACTGAGTATGCATCCATAAAAGACAAAAATTTATATCCACCTGTTGCGTCAACTAATTGGTCTGTTTGAGGCAAATGATAATAATCCTTCGGGTATATTCAAATCAGTAGAGTCGACGTATGTTCTCCATTTTACGTTAGGCTTTTTCACTAGCATGGAATCGACCATTTTTGGTAAAAAACTTCTCTAACGAATCCTTTTTCAAGCAATCTTTTGACTTCCTATTTCAACACGTTAGCTCGAACTGCCTTTTCTTCTATCAAATAGGAGTGATATTTGGATCTATGTTAAGGACATGGTGTAACAACCCAGAATTTTTGACAACATATTTTAATAAATATTTAATCTAATTTAAATTAAATACAAGCTTTTCAATTTTTAAACTGATGAGATCTTGATATTTAACAGTTATATGTTTTGTAAAAGAAAGTTTTGATTTGAAAATTTAAAATAGAATGCTTCAAAACCATTTAAAACAAAATCTGTCTTATTCAATAAAATCAAATCAAAGACTCTACATTTTTATTATTTGATAATATATATGGATACAATTTTAGTTTTTAAAATGATAAAGCTTAGAATAAACAAACATAGTAATATTAAACATAAACATGGAAATCTTACACATGAGTATAAAACAATATAAATAATTATAAACATAAACATACAAAACTAGTATAAAACCATAATTATAAAATATGAAATGTAACTAAGAATATAAATCTACAAATATAAATTATAACTTGAAGTATAAAAATACAAGTATATGATATAAAATAGGATAAATTTAGGGAGCATAACATAGAAATCATACATGAACAACATAAATTTTAATAAAGATCATATCAAGTTGCTGTGCAAACAAGGGTGTAAAGAAGTCAAAGTATACAAATTTAATATAAGATATCTTTATGCATAGCTTATGTACACATATACATATGTACAACAATCAAGTTTTTTGTCCAGAGAAAAAAAAATATAAACTAAAAATAAAACTTAGGTGTTGCTGAAAATTTTTGTACATAAGAAACAAAGTTTTCACTTCAATATAAATAAAACAGCTCTTTGTCTTGTACAAAATAAACAAAATCTGAAAACATTAATTACATGTTATCATAATTAAGGCATAAGCATTAATTAGCACAACTTCTTGTTTAGGTAAGTACTACAGCCGAATTTTATGTGGTAATTTCTTTCTACAGTGTATGGTACTTAACCAATTAACGAAAAAAATGACAAACAAATAAAAACTGCCTAGATACAACCCATATTGTTAAGTAGCTTCAATATATATATATATATATATATATATATATATATATATATCCACCATATCTTTGTATTCGTTTATAAAAACTTGACCAAACCTAAAAACAAACCTGAGAATAAAATAAGGAGAGAAGATAAACATTTGTTGCTTGGTAAACTTAAATTAATTCAAAATAGGAAACTAAAGAAAGGCTTCAGGAAAAATTTCACCTGTAGTGTCTCCTTCAACACATCACTTTCTGCTCAAGCTTGTCTGGTGAGTAAACTTATTATTTTTAAATTAAAATTGTATATTTAACTTACAAAGATATGTGCATGATGTCTGCTTAAACATGTTGTCTTGAGTACTTCCTGTTGCTCTGTACTATATGAAGTTGTTCTTCGGAGATATTTGAGTATCTTAACAAGCAAAGCAAAGAAATTTATAAATACTTATTCATATAATTGTTTGAACTTTGGTGTTGTGCTAATTCAAGTTGTTTATCTTAAATATAGGCCTCTAAACTTGTTTTAGAGTTTAATAGCATGTTATAAATACTGTATTCAAATTACAGGTAAAAAGAAATCAAGGATCAAAATTCGAGTGTTTAAGTTTGTAAATTCAATAGCATATTTAGATTTCATACACATAATTATGAATTTTAGCACAAAAATTATGATTTTTAAGCAAGGGTATCAAGAGCGGTTTAAAATGAAACTAAAATGGGATTTTTGTCAATCCTGGATGATTGGATTAATTTTAATTGTTGTAATGGGATATGAAGCAAGCTTGTAATTTGTTTAACACAAGAAAAATGCTGAAAAATTTATTCAATGAAGGAATCTTGAGTTTGAATCAAAAGTAGGGTTTAGTGCTTATATTTTTAATGCTCTGTAAAAAAATTGTTTTCGGCTCCTTTAGGAAACCGAGTTGAACGCGATTTCAGTTGGTGTTAGTAGGGGATGTGGTCAAAGTTTTGGTGGAGTTCCATCACCTCTGGTGATCATTGTCGGTGGGCGGAGAGGGTTTTTTTTGGTGCGTTCATGGCTCGTGTTCGAGCATCAGGTCATATTTTGATTTGATAATTTTCGAAGGGTATTGAGTTTTAATTTTGGAAGTCGAGACGTTTTGGGGTTTGCTGGTGGTAGCGCAAGCCGCCAGAGGCGAGGTGAACCACCGTGCACGTGCACGGTGGCGAGGTGATGGCCGGTTGAGTTGGTTTGGCGGTCGCGTGCTCATATTCGTGAATTTGAAGGTTGGCTTCGGGGTTTTCTTCGGGTCATTTGTGTGAGTGTGCTACTTCAGTCAAATTATAAATAAAAAAACTGGGAAAGAAGAACAAGTTGGAGTGAGAAAGGAGAGACGCGGGAAGAACAGGGAGAGGCTTGGGATTTCCTTGGGTCAAAATAGTATTTGTCTCAAGTCTGATTGTTTCTGCTTAAATACTTAAGTATTTTGATTAACAAAGAATAAGAATAATTAAGGGAATAATCTTGGTTAGTTCAAGTTAAAATTTGATTAAAAATTTGTTGAAGTAAAGTTTGTAAAGGAAGATGATTGTAAAAGTATAAGGTTATTAAAATTTAACTTATACTCGTAATTAAATTAAAGTAATACCTTTAAATTAAATTTGAAATTAGAAATTAATCATATGTTTAATCAACTTAACTTAGGAACGTTAGTTAATTACTTCAAGTTAATTAATAAATGGTGGTTACTTAAGTAATTAAAGATAAATGATTAATTAGTTGATAATTAATAATTAATTCATTGTAAATAAATGATTAATTAAATAATTTGTGATAGTTAAATATGTAATTACATTTTAATTACTAATAAGTAAGTTATTAATTAACAATAAAGAATCAATTAATTAACCGAGTAAGTAAGTAATAAGTAATAAAGTTATAAGTTAATTAATCAGTAATTCATAAAGCATAAACTGGTTTATCATGAAGTAACTTAATTAAGTGTTAAGTAAATCAAACCAGTTGACATAAATTGATGCTTCTTGTCTGATTGATTCTGATATCTGTTTGATGATGGTTTGTGATATGTTGTAATATATTCTGTATATATCTGTGATAACTGTATATGATTTATCTGTAATATCTGTTATGTGAATTCTTAATATTGAATTGTTAAGTTAAATAGACAACTTGGCTCCTAAAATGGCGTTTGGATTCCGATGAGACTGGGATCGGAAGAATCAATTTTGATTCTCCGAAAACCACATCGATCCAAATTAAACGATAGGTCGTGACTTATCAAATTGGAGATCGAGATGGTGTTTCAGAATGCAAGGGTTATCGTCGTTAACTCTGAGGGTGATTCCAAAATGAGTGTAACGAGATAATGCCTTCGGTTTCGTTCGAACCCGGAATGAACTTTTTTGGATTGAATGCTTTCAACACATCGTCAGGCGGACGATGAGCATTCTAAGAATAATGTTCAATAAAGGTAATCGCAGCCTCAAGCCTCATCAACCGGGAATGGCTAAAACAAGGGAGATGCAGCAAGGTTAGGTGGGTCATGCCCAAGAAGGACAAGATATTCCCCTGTCTAGATGTCTCTTTTTATTTCAGCTGTGTGAGCAGTTGTTGGCCACAACTGCGAGGTTATCTTGTTCGGGATTGTTCAGTAAGGAATGGTTCCGGCCTTGTGTTGTAGGGGGTCGGGAGTGATCCTTGGTACGGTGATCTAGGCCCCGTACTGTGACGGGCGGTACCCCAGTAGCCCTGCCATTGTTGGAAACCCATTTTCCCTACGAGACCCTACGGTTTTGATTTGTATTACCCACTTTCGTGGCTAGTAGCTGGAATTTAATGAATGTAACAATTTCGGCTATTTTCTATTTACTTGAAAACCCTAGACACTATTATAATATCACTGAATTTCCTATAAAATGTTTTGGTTAGCGTAAAGTAAAAACTTACCCGTATTTATTTGTGGGGAGTCTTACGTGATACCTTTATTTTCAAAAGATTTTCGAAGTTAAGCAATTTTAACCTGTTTACTCATACCAGACCCATGTCTGACCCAGAGTTTATATTTTGATTTTTTTTCATAAACTCTTGGGTACTCAAATTTTTATGAGTAACCATGTGATAGGTATTGGGAGTGTTGATTTAATGGAGAAGCTTTTGGGAAGAAGACCAGACGTATGTATCTATATATGTAGTTCCGCTGTGTAGTTAGTGTGTGTTGTATTTTGGATGTATGTATGGACATATATGTATATGACAGTCCTGTTATGTGATATTGTATTACTCTGATGTATGTATAACTATGTAATAGTTATGTGATGTATTATATTTTGTTCCATTCCGCTGTGAGATTCTGATGTTGTTATTCTTTCTTTCTATTCTTTTCTATTTCTATCCCTTTCTTTGTTAATGATGATACGTCTTTCTGGGTTGAGAAAGGCGGGTCGTCACAGTTGGTATCAAAGCGCTAGGTCGAGCGAGTACCTAGGCTCTTGTGTTATGTTTATCTTGAGAGTGCGTATTTGTATTTTCATATAATTATATATATCTATCTAAATTTGTTGAGTTGCCTGTTCAGGTGACTGACATGAGTTCCGGAAGAAGAGGTAGAGTTAGGGCCAGTACTTCAACATATAATGAACGGAGTCAAAATGCTAGTGAGGCTGTCAATCCAGTACTGCCTCAAGTTAGTTTTACAGCTTTATGCAAGGATTTCAAAAATCTCGGAGGCCAACCATTTAAAGGTTCAGAGTCAATAATTGAAGTTCAAGACTGGCTACGCTCTTGTGAGCGCATTTTCAAGAGCATGAAATTGTCTGAAGAGCGTAAGAGGCATATGGCATCGTGGCAACTGCAAGGTGGTGCAGCAGCATGGTGGGATTCAACAATTGCAAATATTTCCGAGGATGACATTTCATGGGACAGATTTAAGGAATTGTTTGAAGAGAAGTTTATGCCAACGGCAGGGAGAACCCAATTGTATCAGGATTTTCTGTATTTGAAGCAGGGTAGTATGTCTATTTCAGAGTATGAAACCAGATTCAACGAACTCTCTTGTTATGGACCAGGACTCATCGATACTCCTCTGAAAAAGAATGAGAAATTTGTGCAAGGGTTGAGGCCTGAATTCCATGGGAAATTGACAGTGCTTTTTAAGGGATCTTTTGTTGATTTGATTGATATGGCATTGAGATATGAAAGTTTGATGAGTAAGAAACCAGTGGCTCCAGTTGCAGCTTCAGGTGAGAATTTCACTAATTCGAATAAGCGAAAGTTCGATCCTAAATGGAGAAAGCCGAACAAGAAGAAACCTGGGAATAACAACGGACCTCGCAAATGCTACATTTGTCAACAGGAAGGACATTTGGCAAATAAATGTCCTAGAAAAGGATTCCAGTAGCAACAACAGCAACTGCATCAGAGTGGCCCAGGATCAGCTACGGTTCAGAAATCATTGTGCTTTAATTATCATCAGCCAGGACACATGATCAAGAATTGTCCACTTCTGCAGAGGGCACCTCAGAATAAAGTTTTTGCTTTGGAAGCCAGACCATCTTCTTCTTCGGTAGGCAAAGGAGTATTAGAAGGTACTTTACTTTTAGATGGAAAATATATTAGAGTTTTGTTTGATTCGGGTGCTTCTTTGAGTTTTATTTCTTTGGGCTCTATTGAAAAGTTCTCTCTTACCCCTAGTTCTGTAGACAGTCCTATCTTGGTATCAAATCCTATAGGAGGGGTGACCAAATTAGACACTATCTGTAAGGACTTGAAGATCTCTTATCTATCCCACAGCTTTTCTTGTGACCTGTATGTGTTGAATTTTAAGGGATTTGATCTTATTTTGGGTATGGATTGGCTGGATAAGTATAAAGCCATTTTGAATTGTGATGAGAGAACAGTTTCATTGGAAACTGATCTGGGTAGAATTTCCAGAGTGTCGTGTGATAATTCTGGAATTCACTTGCAGTCTTTTGCATGGGATTGAGACTTCTGAAGAGAAGGTTGAAGACATCGATGTGGTTCAATATTTTGGTGATATACTTGAAGAAATTAAGTGTCTTCCACCACATCGAGAAATAGAATTCCGTATTGATTTGATTCTAGGAGCTGTGCCAGTGATTCAGCCCAGTAGGAGAATGGCTCCTAGGGAAAGAGAAGAGTCTATTAAGCAGACGCAGGATCTTTTAGAGAAAGGGTTGATTAGACCCAGTTTTTCTTGTTGGGGTTCGGCAGCAGTGTTTGTGACCAAATCGGATGGATCACTGAGGTTTTGTGTGGATTATAGAGAATTGAACAAAGTGACTATCCGTAATAAATATCCTCTTCCTCGCATCGATGATTTTTTTGACCAGTTGCATGGTGCTTCCATCTTTTCTCAATTGGATCTAGCTTCAGGTTTCCACCAGTTGAGGGTAGCTGAAGACAGTATTCCCTTGACTGCATTTAGGGGACCAAATTGTTTTTATGAGTGGTTGGTTATGCCGTTTGGATTAACCAACGCTCCTGCCTACTTTGTTGACCTCATGAATCGAGTCTTTAGGGATGTGTTGAATAAGTTTGTGTTGGTATTCATTGATGATATCTTGGTCTATTCCAAATCTGAAGAAGAGCACAGGGAGCATTTGAGGATTGTATTGGAGACTCTGAGGAAGCATGTGCTGAAGGCGAAGTTCTCGAAGTGCCATTTCTGGAAATCGGAAGTTAAATTTTTAGGGCACATTGTTTTTGGTGAAGGCATTTCTGTAGACCCAGCGAAAGTTGAAACTATTCTGGAATGGAAACAACCAGAGACACCGACGGAAGTTCGCAGTTTTCTAGGATTGGCTGGCTACTACAGGAAATTTATCAGGGATTATTCCAAGATTTCTTCACATCTGACCAAGCTGACTAGGAAAGGAGCTAAATTCAAATGGACACCTTAGTGTGAAAAGCTTTTCAGGAATTGAAGATAAGGCTTACTAGTGCACCAGTACTTGCTATTCCGGATGGGAAAAGCAAATTCGAGGTTTATACTGATGCTTGTATAGTGGGTTTGGGAGCAGTTCTGATGCAGAACGGAAGGGTTATTGTGTATGCTAGTCGGCAACTGAAGCCACATGAGAAAAACTACGCTACGCACGATCTTGAACTGCTAGCCATTGATTTTTCTTTGAAAATCTGGAGACATTATCTTTTGGGAGAGAAATTCGAATTGTTCACGGATCACAAACCGTTGAAATATCTATTCTCAAAAAGATCTTAATCTGAGATAGCAGCGGTGGGTTGAATTTCTTGCATCCTATGATTCGGATATTTTGTATACTCCGGGAAAAGCGAATGTCGTAGCTGATGCTCTCAATAGGAATGCGGTTCTATCTCTTCTGAGAGTGGTTCCATCTCTTATTGAAAGGATCTCAAGCAAGTAAGAATCTGAAAAAATGTTGAGGAGGATCATTAAAAGAGTCAGGAAGGGTCAGTGTTCGAGTTTTGAAATTGATGGCCAAGGAACGTTAAGGATCAACAGGAGAATCTGTGTTTCGAATGATAAGGAGTTGAGGCAGGAAGTGTTGCCTGAAAGTCATCACTCCAAATTGAATATTCATCCGGGAATTTCGAAGATGTACCAAAATATGAGGAGAGTCTTTTGGTGGAAGGGCATGAAGGAAGATTTAGCTGCTTTTGTGAACAGTTGTGCCATCTGCCAACAAGTTAAAGGTGATCAACAGAAATCTGTCGGGTTATTGCAACCTTTGGAAATTCCGAATTGGAAATGGGAGATGATCTCGATGGACTTTATCGATGGTTTGCCTATAATCAGGAAAGGGAATGATGGTATATGGGTTATTGTGGATCGTTTAACTAAGAGTGCCCATTTTATACCAGTTAAGGCAATCCGTACTGCAGTTTCTTTGGCGGAAATTTTCTTGAAGGAGATAGTTAGATTGCATGGTGTTCCAGTCAGCATAGTAAGTGATCGTGATCCTATTTTCACTAGAAAATTTTGGGAAGCTCTGCAATCAGCAATGGGAACAAATTTGAGATTGAGTACAACCTATCATCCTCAAACGGACGGACAGACGGAGAGGCTTAATCGTATTCTTGAAGATATGCTACGAGCTTGTGTTTTAGATTTTGGAGGATCTTGGGAGGACCATCTTCATCTAGTGGAATTTTCTTATAAAAACAGTTATCAAGAGAGTATTAAGATGGCTCCTTATGAAGCTTTATACGAAAGACCGTGTAGATCCCTAGCTTGTTGGATTGAATCGAAGGATCGTCTTGTGCTCGGACCCGATCTTATTCGTGAAGTTTCTGCGAAGGTTGAGCTTATCAAGAAAAGGATGAAAGATGCTCAAGATCGTCAGAAGAAATATGTGGATAGAAGACGAAGGCCATTGGAATTTGAGATCGGAGACTTGGTTTTTGTTAAAGTTTCCCCAATTAAAGGTGCTATAAGATTCGAAAAGACGGGAAAACTTGCTCCGAGATACATTAGACCATTTCGAGTATTTGAAAGAATTGGAGCTGTAGCCTACAGGATTGAATTGCCAGAGCGGATGTCTGGGATTCATAATGTGTTTCATGTATCACATTTGAGGAAATTTGTTCATGATCCATCACTGGTTGTAGAACCGGTAATTCAAGAAGATTTGGACGTTGAACCCAATTTAACTGTAGTCAGAAATCCAGTTCAGATTGTGGATCGAGACGAGAAGCAACTCAGGAACAAAGTGATGAAACTCGTCAAGGTGCAATGGAGTGAGGATCCCAGATATTGTACCTGGGAAACTCTCGATAGTTTTAGGAATGCTTATCCGGATTTACGTTCGGATAACTAGTGATGTTTGTCAAAGTAGACTGTTTGATTGTGTTATTGTATGAATGATATGTATGTTTGGATTGTTAATATAAAAGCTTTTGAATTAACTGTTGTTTGAAATTTCGAGGACGAAATTCTTTTAAAGGGGGAGGAATGCAACAACCCGAAATTTTTGACAGCATATTTCAAAAAATATTTAATCTAATTTAAATTAAATACAAGCTTTTCAATTTTTAAACTGAAGAGATCTTGATATTTAAAAGTTATATGTTTTGTAAAAGAAAGTTTTGATTTGAAAATTTAAAATAGAATGTTTCAAAACCATTTAAAACAAAATCTGTCTTATTCAATAAAATCAAATCAAAGACTCTACATTTTTATTATTTGATAATATATATGGATACAATTGTAGTTTTTAAAATGATAAAGCTTAGAATAAACAAACATAGTAATATTAAACATAAACATGGAAATCTTACACATGAGTATAAAACAATATAAATAATTATAAACATAAACATACAAAACTAGTATAAAACCATAATTATAAAAATGAAATGTAACTAAGAATATAAATCTACAAATATAAATTATAACTTGAAGTATAAAAATGCAAGTATATGATATAAATCAATGTTTGATAATTAAACTACAAATAGGATAAATTTAGAGAGCATAAACATAGAAATCATACATGAACAACATAAATTTTAATAAAGATCATATCAAGTTGCTGTGCAAACAAGGGTGTAAAGAAGTCAAAGTATACGAATTTAATATAAGATATCTTTATGCATAGCCTATGTACACATATACATATGTACAGCAATCAAGTGTTTTGTCCAGAGAAAATATATATATATAAACTAAAAATAAAACTTAGGTGTTGCTGAAAATTTTTGTACATAAGAAACAAAGTTTTCACTTCAATATAAATAAAACAGCTCTTTGTCTTGTACAAAATAAACAAAATCTGAAAACATTAATTACATGTTATCATAATTAAGGCATAAGCATTAATTATCACAACTTCTTGTTCAGGTAAGTACTGCAGCCGAATTTTATGTGGTAATTTCTTTCTGCGGTGTATGGTACTTAACCAATTAAAGAAAAAAATGACAAACAAATAGAAACTGCCTAGATACAACCCATATTGTTAAGTAGCTTCAATATATATATCCACCATATCTTTGTATTCGTTTATAAAAACTTGACCAAACCTAAAAACGAACCTGAGAATCAAATAAGGAGAGAAGATAAACATTTGTTGCTTGGTAAACTTAAATTAATTCAAAACAGGAAACTAAAGAAAGGCTTCAGGAAAAATTCCACCTGTAGTGTCTTCTTCAACACATCACTTTCTGCTCAAGCTTGTCTGGTGAGTAAACTTATTATTTTTAAATTAAAATTGTATATTTAACTTACAAAGATATGTGCATGATGCCTGCTTAAACATGTTGTCTTAAGTACTTCCTGTTGCTCTGTACTATATGAAGTTGTTCTTCAGAGATATTTGAGTATCTGAACAAGCAAAGCAAAGAAATTTATAAATACTTATTCATATAATTGTTTGAACTTTGGTGTTGTGCTGATTCAAGTTGTTTATCTTAAACATAGGCCTGCAAACTTGTTTTAGAGTTTAACAGCATGTTATAAATACTGTATTTCAAATTATAGGTAAAAAGAAATCAAGGATCAAAATTCGAGTGTTTAAGTTTGTAAATTCAATAGCATATTTAGATTTCATACACATAATTATGAATTTTAGCATAAAAATTATGATTTTTAAGCAAGGGTATCAAGAGCAGTTTAAAATGAAACTAAAATGGGATTTTTGTCAATCCTGGATGATTGGATTAATTTTAATTGTTGTAATGGGATATGAAGCAAGCTTGTAATTTGTTAAACACAACAAAAATGCTGAAAAATTTATTCAATGAAGGGATCTTGAGTTTGAATCAAAAGTAGGGTTTAGTGCTTATATTTTTAATGCTCTGTAAAAAAATTGTTTTCGACTCCTTTAGGCAACCGAGTTGAACGCGATTTCAGGTGGTGCTAGGAGGGGATGTGGCCAAAGTTTTGGTGGAGTTCCATCACCTCTGGTGATCATTGTCGGTAGGCCGAGAGGGTTTTTTTTATGGTGCGTTCATGGCTCGTGTTCGAGCATCAGGTCATATTTTGATTTGATAATTTTCCAAGGGTATTGAGTTTTAATTTTGGAAGTTGAGACGTTTTGGGGTTTGCTGGTGGTAGAGCAAGTTGCCAAAGGCGAGGTGAACCACCGTGCACGTGCACGGTGGCGAGGTGATGGCCGGTTGAGTTGGTTTGGCGGTCGCGTGCTCATATTCGTGAATTTGAAGGTTGGCTTCGGGGTTTTCTTCGGGTCATTTGCGTGAGTGTGCTACTTCAGTCAACTTATAAAAAAAACTGGGAAAGAAGAACAAGTTGGAGTGAGAAAGGAGAGACACGGGAAGAACAGGGAGAAGCTCGGGATTTCCTCGGGTCAAAATAGTATTTGTCTCGAGTCTGATTGTTTCTGCTTAAATACTTAAGTATTTTTATTAACAAAGAATAAGAATAATTAAGGGAATAATCTTGGTTAGTTCAAGTTAAAATTTGATTAAAAATTTATTGAAGTAAAGTTTGTAAAGGAAGATGATTAATGTAAAAGTGTAAGGTTATTAAAATTTAACTTATACTCGTAATTAAATTAAAGTAATACCTTTAAATTAAATTTGAAATTAGAAATTAATCATATGTTTAATCAACTTAACTTAGGAACGTTAGTTAATTACTTCAAGTTAATTAATAAATGGTAGTTACTTAAGTAATTAAAGATAAATGATTAATTAGTTGATAATTAATAATTAATTCATTGTAAATAAATAATTAATTAAATAATTTGTGATAGTTAAATATGTAATTACATTTTAATTATTAATAAGTAAGTTATTAATTAACAATAAAGAATCAATTAATTAACTGAGTAAGTAAGTAATAAGTAATAAAGTTATAAGTTAATTAATCAGTAATTCATAAAGCATAAACTGGTTTATCATGAAGTAACTTAATTAAGTGTTAAGTAAATCAAACCAGTTGACATAAATTGATGCTTCTTGTCTGATTGATTCTGATATCTGTTTGATGATGGTTTGTGATATGTTGTAATATATTCTGTATATATCTGTGATAACTGTATATGATTTATCTGTAATATCTGTTATGTGAATTCTTAATATTGATTGTTAAGTTAAATAGACAACTTGGCTCCTAAAATGGCGTTTGGATTCCGATGAGACCGGGATCGGAAGAATCAATTTTGATTCTCCGAAAACCACATCGATCCAAATTAAACGATAGGTCGTGACTTATCAAATTAGAGATCGAGATGGTGTTTCAGAATGTAAGGGTTATCGTCGTTAACTCTGAGGGTGATTCCAAAATGAGTGTAACGAGATAATGCCTTCGGTTTCATTTGAACCGGGAACGAACTTGTTTGGATTGAATGCTTTCGACACATCGTCAAGCGGACAATGAGCATTCTAAGAATAATGTTCAATAAAGGTAATCGCAGCCTCAAGCCTCATCAACCGGGAATGGCTAAAACAGGGGAGATGCAGCAAGGTTAGGTGGGTCATACCCAAGAAGGACAAGATATTTCCCTGTCTAGATGTCCCTTTTTATTTCGGCTGTGTGAGCAGTTGTTGGCCACAACTGCGGGGTTATCTTGTTCGGGACTGTTCAGTAAGGAATGGTTCCGGCCTTGTGTTGTAGGGGGTCGGGAGTGATCCTCGGTATGGTGATCTAGGCCCCGTACTGTGACGGGCGGTACCCCAGTAGCCCTGCCATTGTTGGAAACCCATTTTCCCTATGAGACCCTACGGTTTTGATTTGTATTACCCACTTTCGTGGCTAGTAGCTGGAATTTAATGAATGTAACAATTTCGGCTATTTTCTATTTACTTGAAAACCCTAGACACTATTATAATATCACTGAATTTCCTATAAAATGTTTTGGTTAGCGTAAGGTAAAAACTTACCCGTGTTTATTTGTGGGGAGTCTTACGTGATACCTTTATTTTCAAATGATTTTCAAAGTTAAGCAATTTTAACCTGTTTACTCATACCAGACCCATGTCTGACCCAGAGTTTATATTTTGATTTTTTTTCATAAACTCTTGGGTACTCAAATTTTTATGAGTAGCCAAGTGATAGGTATTGGGAGTGTTGATTTTATGGAGAAACTTTTGGGAAGAAGACCAGACGTATGTATCTATATATGTAGTTCCGCTGTGTAGTTAGTGTGTGTTGTATTTTGGATGTATGTATGGACATATATGTATATGACAGTCCTGTTATGTGATATTGTATTACTCTGATGTATGTATAACTATGTAATAGTTATGTGATGTATTATATTTTGTTCCATTCCGCTGTGAGATTCTGATGTTGTTATTCTTTCTTTCTATTCTTTTCTATTTCATCCCTTTCTTTCTTAATGATGATACGTCTTTCTGGGTTGAGAAAGGCGGGTCGTCACACATGGCTCATGATTGTTGGATCTATCCTGACCATGTCTAAGTGGGTATAGGCAAATCCATCCTTGCTAGACAAAAGAAACCGAATAAATTCCTCCTTGAGCTTGTCACTTAAATCTTTTCTGATATTTACTGTTTTATTGGATCGAGCAAATCCAGGTTTACCTCTTCTAGGTCTTCGGTTGACTGTATTCTTTTTTGCTCATTTCTATAGTCTAACTTAGTAACAATTTCTTCACCATCTATTTCATTATCTACCAAGTTTGCATCTTTTTTTTCATTTCCTCTTGGCAAATTTGAATCTTCTTAGTATGTTCCCAGGCTTCTCAAATTTTCTTATCTTCTTATTCGCCTTAGATAGTCGGTTTGAAGGGTTATTGTCCAAGGGTTTTCAATTTCAGTTATGTTCAGTTCATTTTTCTCCGAGTCACAACAAGAAACACCATCACTTGTTAAGTTTAGTGAAATACAGTTCCCAAGAGCTAAACCGTTCCCTCCTATTATTCCACAACCATTCTTAGTTAGGAATTTCACCATTAGATATTTCGATGAAACAAATGCATTTACTTCATCTAGGTTCGGTCTTCCAAAGAAAGCATTGTAGTTCGAAAGTTGGTCCATTGTCATGCATAAAGTTTTGAAAGTTCTGGAATGTGGCAGAATCCCCCATCTACAGTAGGAGCTTGATTTGTCCTAATGGAGTAGACCCTTTATTGTTGAACCCAAAGACAGGGTAAACGCTTGGTTTCAACTTCTCTTTTGGAATTCCCATTTGATTAAAAGCATGCTTGAAGATGGCGTTCACTGCACTTCCACAATCCACTAAAATCTTTGTTACCACAGAGAGTCCAATTTGTGAAGTTATCATCAATGGATCATTATGTGGGTGACAGACCCTCTCAACTCCTGTGGGGTTATTATTAAGTTGGGCATCTAAAGTTGATATTTACGATTTTTTAATGGTGGCTCTTCCTGAATAGAAAAGACTCCATCTCTTCCCTCTTATATATCTGCTCTTGGCTCCTTTGTTGCTTCCAATGATATGGGGACCTCCATGGATGACATCTACATGGTTGATCGAAGGCATAAAATCCAATTGAGAGTCATTTTCTATGAAATTTTATGGTGTTGCTTAGAGGCCTATGATTACTCTCCTCGGGATGGGTAGGTTTGCGACTCACCTTGATAAACTCTTTTAGGAGCCCAGACTGGATCATATTTTTAATGGTTCCAGCCAAAACACGACATTTGTTGGTTTTGTATCCGTTTGTCTTGTCTTGGCACAATAATCTCCTCCTCTTCTTGGTTCGTGGTTGTTCCTTACTTTGTAAAAAGTTGGGAAGTTTCCTCCATCTCTAGCTGTAGCACAAATATAGGAAAAGGGTTTATTCAAAGCTACATAGTTAAATTTAAGGATCTCCTCCCATCTCCCTCTTTTATATTCATCCCATCTCGGCTTTTTGTTGGGCTCTTCTTCATAGCTAAATTTTCATCTATGACCGCTTCTTAGAATAGTACATTTCATCAACACGGATAAAGTCATCAGCCTGAAAATGAAAATCTTGAAGATCCCTGCAACCGTGGATGTAGAACTAGAATGGGGTATGTTCAATCAACCCTGAGCGCATTGCCATTAGTTTTTCAATATTGGTCATGTTTTCCACCTTATTGCTTCAGTGTTGATCCTCCTCAAATACTCGTTGAGCAATTCACCTGGTCTTTATTTGAAATTTGCTAGTACACTAGAGTCAATAGTGGGATCTTTGCATCTATAGAATTGTGCTAAAAACTCATAAGAAACTATTTCCAAGAGTAAATGGTATTCTCTATACAGTGTCTATTCCACTCGATAGCTGCTTCCTGAAAAGCCATAGGAAAATGTTTGCAATGTATCACTCACGAGGCATTATGCAAATCCGTTTAGCTCTCAAATGCCAAAAGATGGACATCGGGGTCGGTGGTCCTGTTTTACTTCAATGATGATATTTTGACATGCATTGGATTTCTAACAGATTTTATATCTTCTGTGAATGAAGCCTTATGAGGATTATTGTTTATCCTAGGGTCAAGGGTCCTTTTCCCTTTAATATCAAGTGTGTCTTTAAATATTTTACTGGCCATGTCTTTCAAGTATGCTTCGTCATCATGATAATCCCTTCTAGAGGGCTTATATTTCTTGCCTGAAGTTGAGCTGCATAACTGCTCGAAAGATCTTCTTATTCCCCTTTCTTGGTCTTTTCTTTGATAATTCATCTTAATTTCATGGTCTTCCAAGTTCAGGGAATACATTATCTGTTCTTCGTTTTGAGTTTCTTTCTTTGCGTACCTATAATGCTTTTACCCTTATCTTTGTTGTCAAGTAATGAAGTGTTTAGATTCCTTCTTAGAGATTCTACCTCTTCTTATCCTTTAGTAAGCTTTTTAGAAGACTTTTGGGAAAGAACTTTTTCAGAAGTTCCTACATCTTTGCAAGTTGTTGAGTTAGATCTTGAATCTTAGCTTTGTTATTTGTCGGCTTCACTGGTATTGAAGGTTATCCAGGTTCCACATTTTCTGTATTGAAATTTGAAGTGACTTTTTCCTCCAAGTTTGTTCGTTGCACATTATCTTCATTTGGTACATTAAGCTTCTTAGTTTTACCACTTTCCTACAGCGAAACTTCACATAATTAGTTTCTAAGTAAGGAAATAACAATACAGAAATTCGAGCCCTTCTTCTACAATCAAAATATTAAACCAAAAATCAATATAACATCCAAGATGCCATGTTCAGCCAGAAACTGGTTTTAACACTCATGATATTATGTAATATGGCATAGTTTAAGAAGTCCAAATTGTGCTATTAAACCCAAGATTGGCTTATCATCCAAGGCATAGTACAAGATGATGTATTTTAAAAATGGTCCCATGATGTCCATGGACTTTTGAGTAAGTTATTCAAAATTTCATGGCAAAATTCCACGGGTAAATTATGTAAGATTCATAAATGTGCAATGGTCCATTAAGCATTCATTGATGGGAAGAAGTGGGCAAGCCACATAAGTCACAATCCATTCTCCATATGTCAATTGGCAAAATAGTCATTATGCATAATAAACATTAATTTAGGCCAAGGCTTAAGTGGCCTTGTTCGAGATAAAGCCTAAAGTCAAGCCTAAGCCCAAAAATAGGTCATATGCACGTCCATGTTCGATAATAGTCAATTTGCACAATCAAGGAGAATAGGCTATGCTCGATACGTCCTTTTTCATATAAATTGCAATGTTTACAATCAATTCAAGATTCTTTACCAAATCAATTTAGAGTTACAATTATTTGATTTTGAGAAGGAGGGAAATAAATGATTCGCCCCTACTAACTTGCCATTGGGTCCCTATTTTATATGGATGGAGATAGGCGGTCTAGCCGCTACGTGTCCTTTGGAATCCTTGATTTTCGACATCGTTCATTGCATTTATAATATAAGGCAACTTTCTGTGTACAGTTGATATTCGGCAACCTTTTGTACACTGTTGACCTATGAAAACCTTCTGTAAACAGTTAATATGTGGCAACCTTCCATGTACAGTTGATATTCAACAACCATCCATACTTCTTGAAGCTCAAATTCCATCATGACTATCAGCATTCGACATCTTGTAACATCCGACATTCCTCGCTGTACTGATGATATGAGATATCCTTTGTCGTTCGACATCCATTGCATGGTTGGAGTTGCTCCATAGCACTTACTGTTGTAAAGGCTTGACATCAGCTATCCAATCAAAAGCTCAATATCCACTCTGTATTTAGATATTTAGCATCTTTAAGTGGTACCACACTCTTCCTTTATTTCATGCTTTTCATCATTATGTTGTAGAAATTCGGTATATCTTAGGCTATAGAGATTCGATATTCTCTAAAAAGTAGAGACTCAATATCTCCTCATTGCTAGGCGTTTGTTATTCCTATCATTATTTAGAAGTTCGATACTCTCTTGAAGTTATGTATTTAACACGTTCCACCATTGTTATGGTTCGAAATCACCTCTCACTTTCGGTGGCTTGATAGTCGTATCGCCTTTTGAGTCCACTTCTTTTTAGCAGTTTGATACCTCTTCTTAGCTCGATAACTACTTGGAGTGCGACATTCTCTTGGTTGTTAGAAGTTCAACATCTCTTTTTACTTTGGATGCTTGACAGTGCTAAATGTTGTTGTAACTCGATATCCTAGACATCCAATATCTTTTCATTCTTTGTTGGAGCTTGCCAGCTGTTTAAACGCTCGACACTTCTTCCGCTTTTACGTGCTCCACAACCTTTTTGGTTGTTGAGGCTTGACATTGCCTTGTATAGTTATAGAGATTTGACACCCTTCTACCTTTAAACCTGACACCATCTTGTTTTATATTAGATGCTCGACATATTCTTAAGTGCCTCTCAGAATTTTTCTATAGCTTTCTTGTGGACTTAACTCCTTTTCCTCTTGTTGACTTCTCAAGTCTTGTTCGATTGTTAGAAAATATTGTGCATAACGATTACACTTTTATTAAACTTGTATATATAGATCAAATTTCTTCCTTCATAAAATATTTTACTATTCGTGTATTTTACTATTCCTTTATACTATATTTTACTATTCACTTATAATGTATTTTATACTTCATAAGTATTTTTTACTTATGTCAAATTGTATAAGTATATTCATAAATCATTAGCAAAATTTACTTATTTAAAATATAATCAAAGAGATTAAAAACAAATGTTACTCAAACACTGTTGCTATAAGCCTCACCTCTTTTATAAGTTAAACTTCTATTTTTCTATCATTATGTAAAAAAAATTCATACTTGTTATTATCTTTAAAATTCCATTATTAAAGATCTAATTATTTTCTTAAGAAATAATTGTCTCAACAAACCCAAAACCATTTCACACTTAACCATTATCTTTAAAACTTGCTTTTTAAAGATATAATTATACTTAAGGGTTAAAGACGATTATTACTCAAACAATTTCACAATAACCCAAAACACTTTATTGCTTTAAATATTATCTTCAAAATATTAATTATTAAGTATCTAATTGTATTCGTAATTATAATCCTAAATATAATCTTAATTATAATTAATAAGATTAAAACAACTGATGTTACTTAAACATTGTTTACCTCAACCCAAAACCATTTACTTATAGTTATCATTAAAATATTCATTATTAACATCTAATCATATATACACTTGTTAATTAAGGTAATACACTTTTATTTAAATTAACAAACCCATTAATTTTAACTTAAGTGTTAAAATCCAAACTTCTTTTACCACATTTGTAAAACACTTAAGTTACTTTTTAAAACTTACATACAAATATATATATTAGAAGTACTCTTAAAAATACTCATAAATATGTTTTAGAAACTTATAGAAAACACTATGTAAAAATACTAAGTTTTGAAATTTTACAAAAACCAAAAATACATGTTTTACTTAAAAACCCTAACTTCGAAAATTCATAACTAATTATTAGAAATACATTTTAACATGAAACTACATTTAAAATATTGTTATATATGTTAGAAAACACTTCAACAAACATTTAGGAAAAACACTTAACTTTAAATAAGATTATTTAACTTTTAAAGAAAACAAGTTATTTTAGCGAACTGCTCATATAATGAGATTTTTACTTCAAACTTTCTTTACATTGTTTGACTAGTTTAAACCTTTTTAAAACTGTTATAAAATAATTATCATTTACTTATTAATAACACAAAGAAATCCCTGAGGATATCTTTCTAAATGTTGTTTAAAATTTTCAAAACAATGTCTTTTTCAAAGTACTCATATAGTGACTATTTCGCTATAACTTTTGCCACTTTGATCTACAATTTCTACCACTTTCCAAACCAATTCTTGATTGTCCAAAAAAAATTATAAAAGTGTAGAGAACAACCAATAAAAGATTACAATCATATGTTCATAAATCACTAAATTACACAAATTAAAAATAAGGGATTTCAAAGTGCTTTCATAGCGACTTTCTCTCTTCAAGCATTCACAAACACACTTTTACATCACATATAACATATCCAAACAAGTATACATCAAGTCATAGCCACATTACAAGATTTAGTGGTTTATAAGAGAAGTTATAATACATATACGTTGCCATTAGCTTTCAAAAGCAAAAGGGGTCAAAAAAGTTATTTATTATTTTTGATACAACATTTATATTTTTGCACAACATTAAATCGCAACATATACCTACAAGATGGCGAGATAACTCTTTAAAACAAATTTGACAAACATCACAAGACAATAGAACCTAAGAACAACTTCCTACCATCACCAAAAGCCCAAATCTACCACGTTTAGCTCCGTAACCATAAGCCAAGACCTCTCCTATACTCCTATAGCTCAAAGCCCAGGTCCAATTTCCCTATTTTTCCATCATTCTTTGACTTCTTGGATGCTATTATGTGTTCTAATGATGATATAAGAACTTTGGTAGAGTTTGGTTGTAAAGACACGAAATTTTCGACCTCGAAAATTCCAGATAGTTATGGAAAAGAAGAAAGATGTAGAAGAATAAGAAGGAAAGAAACACCAACATCTCACATTCGCAGCGGATCAAAATATAATATCGAATAATAACAGTTTCAAAAGAATAATATTCTGTCGATTTCATTTTAATACATAATAGTTACACACATACACAAATACTGGACATACAAATCAACATGTCTCAAATAACAGAAATAATAGTCATAGCGGAAACACTCCATACGTTCCTGCCATCCAGCTCGCCCCTTGAGCTCCAGAACGTCCTTACCCGAAAATCTGTAATTCTCGGTCTGACCCGAGCATTACACCAAAGTAACACCCGGGTCAGGCTGGAAACCAGCGTGAGTAAATCCATCTAATATGAAACACGAAAGCAAACAACCTAAATAAACCCGGGGTAACTTGTAACAATTTACGAATTCACAGTTTGTTATAGACATCACTTACTCCACACATCAATTTCTGAGTACCAAAACTTAGCTTAAAAGGTCCAATTCATTTAAATCATTCCATTTCAATCTACTGATTTCACATATCAATTTATAAGAACCTAAGTGGAATTGGGGTATTTTTCTAATGCCCGACTCCGGTCACTTCAAATTCAATACTCTCTTAACGCAAGTTATTCAAGTGAAATACAATCCAACCTTGGAAACATGATGTCACTTTTACACAGCAATTCATCATCGATAGATAACCTTATTATCACGGCCCATCCAACATCTCATATCACGAAACGTTTCATATCAGAGATATCAATCAATTCGAGGTGTTTGAATCATTTTCCAATCATTCATGAACAAGATGGTCCATTCCAAGAATCCATTTAATTTATCTCTAATTAAACTTATTACAATCCTTTAATCACTTGGATTACCTTTACTTAATCATTTATTAATTATAAATCGATTTTTTTATGATTTTTTTATCTTAATTAATCATCCTTGGTTAATTATCACAAAATAATCACCCTTAACTATTTGCAGTAATTAATATTTATTTACTTTCATTAATTACATTTATATGTTAATTACATTAATTAATTGTCCTCTAATTGCTAACATTGATTAATTACCTTTCATTTATCATCCCTTAATTACATCATTAATTACTTAATTCATGATTTCTTAATTACTTCTTTAATTAAATATTCTTTTAAAATGGCCTTTAACAATTTATCTTTAATTTAATCACCTTTATTAATCACTCTCGATTAATCTCATTCAGTAATTAACTACCGTTAATTACATCCTTAATTAATTGAAGAGTTTGAATTTGATTTATTTAAAATCATCATCTTTTAGCTTATTAAAGTTAAATATCTTTTTACTTAAATCTTAATTATATTTCAACAAATATATTCAAGTTGAAAATATTTAAACTAGTTACAGATTTACTCAAATGTAATATTTGTATGAATCAACTACTTTTGAAACAACATTTAAACTTTAAAAATCTATTACCTTAAAAATTTAAATTTGTTTTAAACATCATTTCTGCCTTAACATTTTATACCTCCTTAAAAACTAGTCAAACTTTGCTTAATATTTAAGTTTACCCTTTAAAGTTGAAAATCACTCTAGTTTAAACCTGGTTAAGTAAAAACTGAAAACAACATGATTCCCAAGCAAAATGCTAATCTCCCTGAGACAGACTCGAGTAAACTAGAAGCAACAAAACAACATATTCCACTCTACAGCTACCCGAGACGAACACGAGACAAACTCGAAATGCTTCGGGTCGACATCTCCATCCCAAACCTAAAAAACCTCAGATACATGCCATGGCCACCGTGCATGTGGACGTCTGGAAATCACGTCGCCAATCAGCTCTCTAGTCATCCCCAAACCACAATCGACCCCCACGCTCGTCACAACCCAGCCAAACTACATGTAACAACCCGGATATTTTAACGGTTTTAATTAAGTTAATTAACTGAATTTGGGTGAAATTTAATAAAAATTAAAAATAAAATTTTAAAATATAAATTTGATATTTGATATGCGTCTAGTTAAACATAGCAACTGGTAAATATTCGTGCGAAAATATGAAAGTTTATTTCGTGCGTAAATTTACTTCAATTTAATCAGTTAAAAAGCGATGAAAATAAAATGTTTTCGGAACCTAAATATTTTTACATAGAAAAATTCTAAAGCATCTTCTGAGCAAACGTTATTTTTATTTTTTCCAAATTCGGACATCTTTAGCTCCGTCGATCTTATTTTTCTGTGTTTTTCATGCATTTTCCGTAGTAGAAAATTCGAATTTTTATAATTCAATCGTACCACTGATATTTGTATACCGTTTTGATCGTCTCGTCGGGCTGATCTCTATGGTATATGTAATTCTATGTTTTGAGGTACGGTACGCGACGGAAACAATAGAATGTTCGTTGTAACGGTACCATAAACTGTGACCTGACTCCTTCTTTCGGTTTCAAATATTTAAAGTTTTGTCCAAACAAAATTAGTTGCTCAGCTGAATCTAGGGACTTGCCGTTGCAATTACTTTTATTTATATATTCACTCAAAAATGTCATTTACCATGTTATATTCTTGTCTCTTCATCTCCACGTTAGTTGAAAATATATATTATACACTATTGAAACCAAGCATTGCCTGT
The DNA here is from genome assembly GCA_030765085.1 of Allium cepa. Classification (NCBI taxonomy): domain Eukaryota; kingdom Viridiplantae; phylum Streptophyta; class Magnoliopsida; order Asparagales; family Amaryllidaceae; genus Allium; species Allium cepa. Next base: position 373,158,101 of record CM060942.1, on the reverse strand, counting down.
CAAATCCCTATTCATCTTCTTCATATTGTTTCATCTTCTACATATATTTTTTTACCTGAAGCTTCAGCCATCGCCATACCTGGCCGGCTCGGCCATGCCTCACCACCTCCAATGCAAACCCCTCCGACTCCGCCTTATTCCTCCGCCGTGTAGCAACCTCGGCCCGCCCTCTCTCTCCTCATCCACAAGTTCCGCACCTTCCCTTCACCCGAGCCGTGCTCCGACCTGCCGACTCAACACCATCTCCACCCCTTCCTCTCCGCCTACATCAACCACCACCCATGACAGACCAAGCGCAGCCCACGCCAACAACCTCCGCCACCAGACCCGGTTGAGCAATACACTGCAGCTCCGTCGTTCCCTTTCACCCATGCACATAGGTCATTACGCCGCCAATCTATTTCTGAAATGTGCTTTGGTATTTTATAAAAAAAAGGAAGAACAAAAAAAGAATGAATAATACAAAGCAAAGTATTAGTTGTGTCCATCATAGCTTGGAGACGTGCGCCACTTTCATCATATTCATGGATCTCCCCTCTCACCCATCACCCTACAACTGTATGCCACCTGAAGCCTCCTTGCTTCACAATCACCTGCTGCACATAAGTTCGTCCACCCTCCCATACAATCACCCGCTTCATCTCCTTTTTCATTTCATTTACGATCGACTAGCCTCCTTGCTGTTCGCAGCCATGAGCCACCATTTTCTTCCCTCCTTCAGCTAAACTCCAACTACACCCGCCCATGCACGCTGAGACAACCGACCACGCTGCCTCCGCAGTAGTTCCGCCCTCTCTCCTATTCCAAGGCCAAGCCTCCATCTTCCTCCTCTCGATTCATCTCAGGCATGTACAAATATATTTTGATCTATTCATTCTCTACATATAACAAAAAAGATCTGTTACAAATATAAAAAGAAAAAGAAAATTACTGTAAGTCTTACATATTATATATATGCATTTATATATATTGGATGGTACAAGTTGTGTAGGTATATGCAAGCCCTGCTGTTTTTAAATATACAGGTTACTGTAGATCAATGGGAGAGTTTGCATTGCATGTATATGAACTTTAAAGCAATATATTGTTATAAAGCAAGTTTATTAAATATTGTGTTCTAAGGGTATAGATATATCACTTTATGTTAATCTATGTATTAGTTATGAATGAAATGTGCATTTTTCTGTTATAGTATGCATACCTGTTATATACAGAGATAAACATATATATATTTGCATGCATAGGTATGTTATTATATTTTATACATATTGGTGGTTGAAGCTCTCGTGTCTACATGTCTTTGTTGTACGCATATAATTTATTTTAGTTTGTTTATGTCAAATTTCATTTATTTTCGTATAGCATGTATACTGATTTTGTTAAAAGTGATGTACAGTGATGATTTGGCTTTTAAAGTGTGCAAAATAGGTATATTTTGTGCGTATATTTAAAACTGATTCGTTTTTATATATATAATAGAAATGAATTGTATAAACATTGCATATTGAGTTGTTTAATTTGAAAATTTTGGGACTAATATGGACTTGAAAATATATGTTTTGAAATTATTTTAGAAATAAATAATAATATATATAATGAAATAGTAATGTGTATATTTTCAGTTATATTAAAACTAATTCAATCATTCTCATCAATTTTCCATTATCAGCTTGATCGTTGAATTCGTGCCGATTTTGCTTTGCTTCCATTCGACATTCAAATTTCAGTGTCCGTATCAGTGTGCGTATCTGTGTCATCTTCTGTATTCTCTAGTCTTGAAAGGTGAGCAATCACTCACGATTAATATTCTTCTATTTATAAATTTGATTTCAATTGAAACAACAATTGAAATATGCTGCTGCTAGTTATTTACACTGTTAAATATAGGCTATTACCTGTATCAGTTCACCTGTGACTTCTGACACCATTATCTGTTAATTATACAATGATAAATTCTGTTTGGTTGATAATTGATTGATTGTTTTTTGTTTATATTTGATGTTAAATTGTAATGTATAAAGTGATAAATATTATGCAATTGAATTTGACATAGGATAGTTTTAAAAAAAAATTGAATCGACGTATGTATTGAATTTGATTAGTTAAATTTATAAAATACGACCCCTTAAATGTTTAATTATTTGACACATAGAAACAGTGTTAATTACACCTTGAATCATTTAAACGTGCATTGTTTAAATCGTTGTAGTATGAAATTGTAAATAGATGACAAGTGAAGAACCGTAATGTAATAATCTTTAATCTACATGAAATGATAGTGTAGATTCTAGAAATAATTATATTAATTCACACAAACAACTATGTGAATTAATACGATTATTACGGGATTATTTGAATTAATTATTGGATTGTTATTAATGTTTGTTATTGCTTGTTTATTTACTTTGACACCATCCCTGTTATCACGCTGCAAGTTCCCTTTGCTATACTTGATTTTTGAATTAAAATGGAATCGGGTTGAAATGATATATACCCAAATGAACTTGACCTAGGATAGAGGATTAAATGAACCCGATTGGTCAATAATTTGATTTAAAAATAAAATGAAGATTTTATTTGAATAAATAATAAAGTTTTGAAAAGAAGTTGGAATTTTGAATTTAATGAAAGGAAAATGTGAATATTTGAAATCTGAACAAAATATTAACGTAGTAATTGACGAAAGAACATTGTCTATAATTTAAATTAATTAATAATATAGTTTTGAAATTATTTAATAATTAATTTTTGAAATTATTTAATAATTAAGTTTTCAGATTTAATAATTAAGTTGGAATTATTTAATAATTAAGTTTTGGGTATAATTCGACTTGGAATTTGAAGTGAATTTAGATTAGAATTTGAGAATTTAATTTTCGATAATTTCGAATTATGGTTTTCAAGTTTAAAATGTATATTATTTAAAATATTTCCGAACAGAAATGGTTTCCAAAAAATTTTAAATGATTAAATTTGAGCTCTTTCCTTTTGTCGCTGGAAAATAATTTCGATGATGACGGCCGCATCATCGACATTCATTTTCGAGTTTCAAAGTGAAGAGACCAATTCGTAGCTTTGCTACAGTTTTGTTTTGGAAATAAAATCAATCTAAATTTCTTAAGGATGATTTGATTTATATATATTGGTATATTATTTTAAATTTAATTTGATTTGATATAATATAAATTCATTGATCTCTAAATAAATTGAAGTTATTCGAAATTTGATTCTTAAATTAAAGATGATTTCAAATTATAAATTGAGGCAAAGATTTTGAATAAATATTTAACTTGAAATAACTGAGTTGCAAAAAATTTATTTGTATAATACCTAATTGCATTCCATATATAACTTCCCTAAATTTTCAAAAAGTTAACTATGTAATTGAATATTACACAGTATAAAATGATGATAAAAGAATTTATTTAAAATAAAATTTGAATGGTTATAATAAATGTTATATGCTTAAGTTTTAGTTATAAAAAGATCAATGGAGATAAATAGAATAAAAAGTTAATTGAATAATATATGGTATAAAAATGATGTTAGAGGAATTTATAAATAAATTTTACTTTGAGAAAATTAATAAATTTACAATTTAATCAATTAATGAAATACTTCGAATTTAAATTCAATTATTGAATATTAATTTGATTTAAATCGAAATTTATAGTTTGAACTAACAAAGTTAAATTTAACGAATACTGTGTTTAATATGAACGGATTTAAACCAATTAGTGAATATTAATCTGTTTAAATCGAAATTTATACGGTTTAAACAAATTGTTATTATGTAATTCAAGTCTATTTTCTTCTGGTTGTTTCCATTCTCCTACCTCCTACCTTTTCGAGGACGAAAAGTTTTGAGTGGGGGAGATTGTAACAACCTGGATATTTTAACGGTTTTAATTAAGTTAATTAACTGAATTTGTGTGAAATTTAATTAAAAATAAAAATAAAATTTTAAAATATAAATTTGATATTTGAAATGCGTCTATTTAAACATAGCAACAGGTAAATTTTCGTGCGAAAATATGAGAGTTTATTTCGTGCGTAAATTTACTTCAATTTAATCGGTTAAAAAGCGATGAAAATAAAATGTTTTCGGAACCTAGATATTTTTACATAGAAAAATTCTAAACCATCTTCTGAGCAAACGCTATTTCTCGTTTTTCCAAATTCGGACATTTTTAGCTCCGTCGATCTTATTTTTCTATGTTTTTCATGCATTTTCCGTAGTAGAAAATTCGAATTTTTATAATTCAATCGTACCACTGATATTTGTATACCATTTTGATCGTCTCGTCGGGCTGATCTCTATGGTATATGTAATTCTATGTTTTAAGGTATGGTATGCGACGGAAACAATAAAATATTCGTTGTAACGGTACCATAAACTGTGACCTGACTCCTTCTTTCGGTCTCAAATATTTAAAGTTTTGTCCAAACAAAATTAGTTGCTCAGCTGAGTCTAGGGACTTGCCGTTGCAATTACTTTTATTTATGTATTCACTCAAAAATGTCATTTACCATGTTATATTCTTGTCTCTTCATCTCCACGTCAGTTGAAAATATATATTATACACTATTGAAACCAAGCATTGCATGTCGAATCCCTATTCATCTTCTTCATATTGTTTCATCTTCTTCATATATTTTTTTACCTGAAGCTTCGGCCATCGCCATACCTGGCCGGCTCGGCCACGCCTCACCACCTCCAATGCAAAACCCTGCGACCCCGACTTATTCCTCCGCCGGATAGCAGCCTCGGCCCGCCCTCTCTCTCCTCATCCACAAGTTCCGCACCTTACCTTCACCCGAGCCATGCTCCGACTTGCCGACTCAACACTATCTCTGCCCCTTCCTCTCCGCCTACATCAACCACCACCCATGACAGACCGAGCGCAACCCACGCCAACAAACTCCGCCACCAGACCCGGTCGAGCAATACACCGCAGCTCCGCCGTTCCCTTTCACCCACGCACATAGGTCATTACGCCGCCAATCTATTTCTGAAATGTGCTTTGGTATTTTATAAAAAAAAAGAAAAAAAAGAATGAATAATACAAAGCAAATTATTAGTTGTGTCCATCATAGCTTGGAGACGTGCGCCACTTTCATTATATTCATGGATCGCGCCTCTCACCCATCACCCTACAACTGTATGCCACCTGAAGCCTCCTTGCTTCGCAATCACCTGTTGCACATAAGTTCGGTCACCCTCCCATGCAATCACCCGCTTCATCTCCTTTTTCATTTCATTTTCGATCGACTAGCCTCCTTGCTGTTCGCAGCCATGAGCCACCATTTTCTTCCCTCCTCCAGCCAAACTCTGGCTACACCCGCCCATGCACGCTGAGACAACCGACCACGCTGCCTCCGCAGTAGTTCCGCCCTCTCTCCTATTCCAAGGCCGAGCCTCCATCTTACTCCTCTCTCGATTCATCTCAGGCATGTACAAATATATTTTGATCTATTCATTCTCTACATATAACAAAAAAGATCTGTTACAAATATAAAAAGAAAAATAAAATTACTGTAAGTCTTACATATTATATATATGCATTTATATATATTGGATGGTACAAGTTGTGTAGGTATATGCAAGCCCTGCTGTTTTTAAATATACAGGTTATTGTAGATCAATGGGAGAGTTTGCATTGCGTGTACATGAACTGTAAAGCAATATATTGTTATAAAGCAAGTTTATTAAGTATTGTGTTCTAAGGGTATAGATATATCACTTTATGTTAATCTATGTATTAGTTATAAATGAAATGTGCATTTTTCTGTTATAGTTGCATACCTGTTATATACAGAGATAAACATATATATATTTGCATGCATAGGTATGTTATTATATTTTATACATATTGGTGGTTGAAGCTCTCGTGTCTACATGTCTTTTTTGTACGCATATAATTTACTTTAGTTTGTTTATGTCAAATTTCATTTATTTTCGTATAGCATGTATACTGATTTTGTTAAAAATGATGTACAGTGATGATTTGGCTTTTAAAGTGTGCAAACATAGGTATATTTTGTGCGTATATTTAAAACTGATTCGTTTTCTTATATATAATAGAAATGAATTGTATAAACATTGCATATTGAGTTTTTTAATTTGAAAATTTTAGGACATAATATGGACTTGAAAATATATGTTTTGAAATTATTTTAGAAATAAATAATAATATATATAATGCAATAGTAATGTGTATATTTTCAGTTGTATTAAAACTAATTCAATCGTTCTCATCGATTTTCCATTATCAGCTTGATCGTTGAATTCGTGCCGATTTTGCTTTGCTTCCATTCGACATTCAAATTTCAGTGTCCGTATCAGTGTGTGTATCTGTGTCATCTTCTGTATTCTCTAGCCTCGAAAGGTGAGCAATCACTCACGATTAATATTCTTTTATTTATAAATTTGATTTCAATTGAAACGACAATTGAAATATGTTGCTGCTAGTTATTTACACTGTTATATATAGGCTATTACCTGTATCAGTTCACCTGTGACTTCTGACACCATTGTCTGTTAATTATACAATGATAAATTCTGTTTGGTTGATAATTGATTGATTGTTTGTTGTTTATATTTGATGTTAAATTGTAATGTATAAAGTGATAAATATTATGCAATTCAATTTGACGTAGGATAGCTTTAAAAAAAAATTGAATCGACATATGTGTTGAATTTGATAAGTTAAATTTGTAAAATATGACCTCTTAAATGTTTAATTATTTGACACATAGAAATAGTGTTAATTACACCTTGAATCAATTAAATGTGCGTTGTTTAAATCGTTGTAGTATGAAATTGTAAATAGATCAAGTGAAGAACCGTAATGTAATAATCTTTGATCTACATGAAATGATAGTGTAGATTCTAGAAATAATTATATTAATTCGCACAAACAACTATGTGAATTAATATGATTATTTCGGGATTATTTGAATTAATTATTGGATTGTTATTAATGTTTGTTATTGCTTGTTTATTTACTTTGACACCATCCCTGTTATCACACTGCAAGTTCCCTTTGATATGCTTGATTTTTGAATTAAAATGGAATCGGGTTGAAATGATATATATCCAAATGAACTTGACCTAGGATAGAGGATTAAATAAACCCGATTGGTCAATAATTTGATTTAAAAATAAAATGAAGATTTTATTTGAATAAATAATAAAGTTTTGAAAAGAAGTTGGAATTTTGAATTTAATGAAAGGAAAATGTGAATATTTGAAATCTGAACAAAATATTAATGTAGTAATTGATGAAAGAACATTATCTATAATTTAAATTAATTGATAATATAGTTTTGAAATTATTTAATAATTAAGTTTTTAAATTAATTAATAATTAAGTTTTGAGATTTAATAATTAAGTTTGGAATTATTTAATAATTAAGTTTTGAGATTTAATAATTAAGTTTGGAATTATTTAATAATTAAGATTGGAATTATTTAATAACTGAGTTTGGGATTTATTTAATAATTAAATTTTGAAATGATTAATTAAGTTTGAAATTATGTAATAATTAAATAAATTTGAATTATTTAATAATTAAATAAAAATTTGAATTCTTTGATAAGAGAAATTGAACTTTTGATTAAGTGAATTGAACTTTGTTAATAAATGAAATTGGGTTTCTTTATTTATTAAGTTTTGGAAAATTATTTAAGTAAGTTAATAAGTAAAATTGAACTTCTTGAATAAGTGAAATTGAGTTTCTTTATTTGTTTGTGTTTTGAAATTTGTAACTAAGTAAATAAATAATTGAAATTTAATTTCTTTAACATAAAATAAATTGTGATTTATTGAAATTAATGACAGACTTGTAATTTAAAGAATTTGATTTGACGAATTTAACTTAATTTTGTAAGCTTTGATAATGAAAGTGAACTTAAGTAATTGATTTAATGAATTGGAATTTAAATAGAAATTGTTTTGAATGATAAATAAATTTAACAAATATTGAATGAAATCGATAAATGAGTTTAAATTGATTTGAATGTTAAATTAATTAATTTAAATGATTTCGGAATGAACTTTATATACGAACTTGAATCAATATTTGAATTGTTTTAAATAAAGTCGAAATTGAATTGTAAGATTTGGAATTGGGAATTTGGAAGTTTTGAATCGTAAATATGGAAATTGATATAGAAAGACTAATGAAATGTTAGTTTATAAATTCTAATTTGAAATTGAATTTGATTTGGTTTTGAAATTTATTAAACGACCGATCGGTGTAATAATTACGGAAGTTATTAAAGAAACGGGAATCGGTTATGGACATACTCTCTGTCTAAACCGAAAACCACTTTAATAATTATACGCGGAGTGTGATTCAGAATGAAGTGGTTGGAATGATGTACGCGATGACTGAAGAAAGAGAACGATAATGGATAGCCTTGGCACTTGTGTCAAATTGGAAATGACTAAAACAGGAGCCGTGCCGAGCCAAATGGGGTTAGCCACCTCGAGCGAACACACTTCTTCGTAAACTACTCATTACTTGTTATTGATTGGTGCACCCTCGTACTTTTGGAGTGTTGTTTTGCGGTGTTGCGATCGTTGCGGCGATGCGTTTTCACCAGTCCGGATCAGGCAAACGGTAGTTTCACTACCTTGGGTATTGCCTCATGTGTCTTGTCATACTTGTATCCCTATATACGCGACCACTATGAATTTGTTTTGTGTTATATCTATGTAGTACTCCCTGATATCCCACTAGTTTACGGTGGAGTTTACAGTGCTATATAGACTATAACGCTTATATAAATGTGTTAAGAGGGATAATGGTAACTCCTTAACACTATTTTGATATTTTATATTACTGATAGACATTATCTATTTAGCGTATATTACTACATAGTAGATAGCTTAACGGATCCTTAGAGGATAGTTATTCCAACATCCTTTGAGTTACTTGTATTTCAATTGTTATTTCACTTGAGTTGGATTTATTGATATAAGACTGTTAATCCTGACTCGAGTGTGTTGTGTTTTGCTTTACGCTCGGGTCAGACTGAGTGGTTCAGTTTTTGAGACTCTCCTTTGGAGTTGGAGCTTCACTAGGAGATTCCGCTATCTATCCAGCTTTCAGATATTCTGTTGATTCCAGTGATGTATTCAGGTTCTTGTATTTGACTATGGTATTCAAATTTCTTTTGTAACTTATTTAACTCTGTTATATATATATATATATAGTAGCTTCATGAACTACTATCTTTTTGCTTCCGCCGCATTTTATTACTCTGTGTCTGTGATTCTGTGATTATTTATTTACTGTATATGTTCAGTTTTGCCAAATTTAAATTAACGATTCGGTATTTTAAATTATTCAAATCCAACATGTGCGGATGCGAATAGTCCAAAATAGCGGGTCGTTACACTACAGAAATGAACTTCAAACGAAATTCGAGCAACGAGACCCACTGAACCCAATGGAAAAGGTGGTAAACGCCCCTTCCCCGACGAACCAAATCTTAATGAGCCTCGTCATCCACATGCAAGATTCATCTCGAACCCCTACTTCTGTTCCCCCACTCGCGATTCCACCAAATTCACCATAGATGCCGAGAGAACTTCGGCAACCACGACAATCCAAAAGAGAAGTAAAACCGTACCTCACCACTTGCCGTTCACCACAGCCAGAGATAACCTCATCCCCCTTTTTTCAGAGTCCCCTGACACCTCGGCCGCCTCCATGCCAAACTATGTTCATCCTATCACCGCCGATCGCCGGAAAATAGCAATAGACCCAATTCCGACCAAATTCCAATATCTCCATCATATCCAAAATAAAAATCCCAATTCCTATACCTAAATTCATGATTTATTACCATGAATCTACCCAAGAAATCAAATCATTAAATTGTTTCTATAAAATTTTAACAAAAATTCAAATTTTACTGCGTTTTCTCATTTTCGAAATAAATTACTGAATTCTAAATTTTGAAAACATTTTTAGAAATTCTAACATGTTGTTATCTACAACTTCTATTTAAAGATCCAGGCTCAAAACTGATTATATCTTGAGATATATGTTTTCAAAGGAAATTCCAATCACTTTAAAATAACAGAGAACCCAAAAATTCGACAGATATACAGACATGTTCACAGTTTCATCCATCAATTTCAGGCATATTCAAGCTAAATTATCCATGCAATCCATAGCTATCACACTCATTCACATATATTTAAGCTTCATCTTCAAAATATAAACCCTTTTTTTTGAACAGGTTTACTCACAGGCATATCGAAAATAGACAGAGGAACCCTGGTTTCAATACTCACCATTTTCTCAAGATGCTTGAACAGGTCCTGTAACTTGTTTCATGATGAGATGTTCCTTTGTTGCTTGAGTTGTATTGTTTTGATCCTTTAGTTTGTGAGATGAAAGTGATACTTATCCTTGTTTTGCTTTAGTTTGCTTTATTTTTTTTTTCTGGAAACATATGTTCGGCCACAAATATGTGCATATATAGGTAAATGAAGTGTGTAGAGCAAGCTACCATATGTACAAGCTTATGTTTTGTTCACAGGTTTTCATTTTTTTTTTACATTAAAATCTTGGCCTGATTTTCCTTTTGGCTTGTCAAAACTGATTTGATTCCTTAAGTAAAGTTTTGATTTACTATTGACATTGATTTTATGCTTTTGTATACAAAGTGTAACATACCAAAATTTTATCAATTTAAATTTGGTAAATGTTAAACTTTTGTAATATAATTTGAAAAGTTTCAAAATAAATAAATAATAAGTGATAATTTAAATTTTAAATTTCTTTTGAGTATAAAGATCTGAAATACTAAAAATAATAATAATAACATTTGAATCTAAATTTTATACGTATGTGTGAATATATATATATGATTGTGTGCATATGTGGGTAAATTTGAATTTCAAATTTTAAAATAAATGTGTTCGCGTCAAAATTGGTCACAAACGCCCAATATCGTGAAAGCACCCGTTTATGGACACGAATCAGCAACAATCAATATAGAACTCTGATCTAAGCAATATCAATCACAATAATTCACAAATAACAATCACAAACACAGGATTTATAGTGGTTCGGCGATCTTGCCTACGTCCACTTTGAAGCTTATGTCTTTATTGATTGAATTGATGATTCCAATCGATTACAGCGGATTACAATTGATGATGGCTTTCAAATCTGATTACAACAGCGATAATGAAGTATGAAATTGAACCCGGCAGGGTCTGGACGTTCAATGGCAGAAGCTCCCCTTTTCTGAAGGCTTCTGGGTGCTATTTATAAGCGTTGGAGGCCCAGATCTCGCTCAAACTTCGGGAGACTTTTTCTGGCACGTGAGTGGGCCCAAGCAACCGACCCCACCAAGTTTTGACTCGATCTGAGATCGATACGAAGTGATTTTGAATCCATCAAAAAATGATCCAATTGAGTTGAAACTTGGCATGAACAATGTTTACCTTGTATGGAAGCTACTGTGAAAATTTCATTGCATTTGGCCTCGTGGTTTAGGAGATATGATCGATTCAAGTTGTGGTTTTTCGTGAGGGCTATTGCATTCGAATCCATTGGTTCGAATCCACTCCCTTCAAATCGATCGGTGACGTGGTTCTTTTGGTGACATGGTGTGCACTCCTCACATCGATCCTATTTTTTCTCCGAGTCGACCGCTTCGCATTCATGATCTTCGCCTCGTTTGTATCGTTGAATGACACGTCATCCAAGCTAGTTGACTTGGTGGACACGAACGAGTGATTGTTCATGGATTTGAATCTGATGGATGCAAAGACGATCGATACGAAGCAGTGCTTGGGCACGAGACCGATCGATTCGAGGTAGGGCATATAGATGGTGATGGATTCGAAGTGCTCTGGACTCGATGGATACGAAACGGTGCTCTAGCATGGATACGAACGTGCTGAGGGGATGCCCATCTGATGGATTCGAACCGATCGATTCGAAGTGATCAATATCATGCCTAATCGGTTCGAACTCGATCGACTCGAAGCGTATTTAAACCGATGGATTCGAACAAGATGGATACGAACCCTATGGGTTCGAAATGAGCATCTCCTCCACTTTTTGATGGGTTCGAACGACATTCTTTGGCTAACTTGCATCGATCATATCTCGTTCATACGACCTTCGATTAACCTGAAATTTGGAAAACTAGCTTTCATGGCTTTGCTTGTCATGTCCTATCAATTGTAGACTGATCCGGGCTCGGACAAAATTCATCGATACCCATAGCGAAGTGAAGTACAACCAGTCTCCGAGACGAACTATCTTTTGTTTTTGACCGATCTTTTGGTATCACGGCTTTGCCAAAAAGCGGGATAACATTTGCCCCCCAAAATATGCCTTGCAGTAGGAAGGCGTGTTTTGTAATGCCATGAGCTGGATGTTCATATCTTGTTGATGTCCTGCAAAGGAAGTTACAGTTTTATGTGACCTCAAATAACGACCGTTTGAGATCGAGATACTTGAGATGAAGTGCGACCATTCATGGTCAAGCGCCTAACTTCAAATGACGATCGTTCGGGATCGAGCCAATTGAGGTGAAGTGCGACTGTGCGCGGTCAAGTGGCGGACCACAAATGACGACCGTTCGCGGTCGAGCCATTTGAGGTGAGGTGAGTTGTGCCATTCGGGGCGAGTTGTGTCGTTCGAGGCGAATTGTGACCGTTCGCGATCGTGTGCCGTTCGAGGCGAATTTGTGACCGTTCGAGGTCGGGTGCCGTTCGAGACGAATTGTGACCGTTCGCGGTCGGGTGCCGTTCGAGGCGAATTTTGACCGTTCGAGGTCGGGTGTCGTTTGAGGCGAATTGTGACCGTTCGCGGTCGGGTGCCGTTCGAGGCGATAAAGTGTGCCCGGGAGGGCTTGGTTTTATCGATGCCAGGGTCACGTTCGGGTGAGTTCCTGGATCGTTTGTTTGTCTATTGGAGGCGAATAAGTGTGCCCGGGGGGGCTTGTTATTGTTGATACCAGGTTCACGTTCGAGTGGGTCCCTGGACCGTTTGTCAGGGAGGCATATAGCCATCTCAGAGCATGCCTAAGGACCGTTCGCGACCCCGTACATGTGTAAGTAGCTTAGCCATTTCAGAATTATCCGAACCAAATATCCATTCAACTGATGAGTTTTAAAATAGAAATTTCCAAACAAACAAACTCTAAATGTTCAAATCAAAACGAAACAAAAGCAAAGCAGGGATGTCAAAGTGTAAGCTCCCACTACGAAACGGTCAATGATCATTCAGAGCATGCCTGGGGATCGTTCGCGATCTCATACATGTGTAAGTGATTTAATTATGTTAGTAGGAAGCTTACGACTTGTCCATCGTTATTTCAATCAATTGATAATCATACGGTGTCCCGGTTCAGGGCCACCCCTAGTTGATGCAGACGGTTGTCGTTCTGGCTCCACTGCCAGAGCTCGCCTGCTCACGTATTGAAGCAGCATGCCATTCCTGATGTGCCCTTCCACCTCATCCTTCAGATGCCTACAGTCGTTAGTGTTATGGTCGTTCAATTCATCAAACACACAAACCTTATCTTATTTTCTTTCGTCAGAAGTTGGATCGCTTCGCATCAGTCTACGATACGGAATCTGCTCTTTGGCATCCTGATAAATTCGTTCCAGAATCTCATTCAGCTCTGAATAGGTGGTGAATCGTGCCTCTCTCCGCAGTCGCTTTGGCCCGTTACCACTATCCTTAGCCTTTCGTTTTCCTTTATACTTGCCTGAGTCCTTTTCGAGAGGCTTTTTGTCTTTAAGCACATAAACTTCTATTCCCTCTCCTTCTTCTCTTTCTGCATTCGCATCCTCTAATCGTAAAAACTTTTCTGCCTCGTCGTAGAATTCCCCTAGATCCACAGGTCGATCTTTAGTCAATGAATTTTTGAACTCTGTGTTGTCAGCTACTCTGGACACAGCTGCCATCACAACCATAGATGGATCTGCTCGATCCACCGAAGCTGCTGCTGCATTGAATCGCATTAGATAACTCCTCAAAGTCTCTCCGGCTTTCTGCTTTAGGGTTGCCAAAGTCATCACATTCTTGGGTCTTGTAATGTGAACCCTGATTTGCCTCATAAATCTTTCAGTTAAATCATTCCATGTTCCGATAGATCCACTCTCTAGTTGTCTAAACCATAACGCTGCAATATCCGCCAAGTACAATGGAAAGCGCCGGGCCATAACATCCTCTGATGCCCCCAGCACTTCCATATGCCTCATATACTTCGTTAGATGAACCGTGGGGTCCGTTCTCCCGTTATACATGTCCAACGATGGTAACTTGAAATCCAGTGGGCTCCTAGCTCGTCTAATTGCTGGAGTAAAAGGACTCCTATTAACATCCTCCAAATCTTTGTTTACCAAACCGCCTCTCATAGCTCTTCTAATCATCTCCGCCAATCTGTCGTTGTCTCCGAGATGCAATCTCCGTTCATCACTTTCAACCTGCCTCCCGAGTTCACGAGGGAACTCTGGGATCTGCCCCCTTGACTGAGCGTTCACTCCTCTGCTACTCCCAGGTTGCGCAGATGTACCTCTCTCTCTCTCCGAGATTGGATCAACATTCTCCATGTGCGTTCCCCCTAGTTTAGGTGCTACGCCGGACGGTCCTACTCCATTTCGAACTCCATCTGCTTCTCTATTCTGTGCTCCAAGTTGTCCTATCTGTTGAAATAAACTCTGGATCAACTCCTCTTTTTTCTTCATCATTGTCTCCATCTCGTCCCTAGTGATGAAGACTGAAGCTTGGTTCGCTCCTGAGGAAGCCTCCTGACTTCCTTGGTGTTCACTTCTCTCTGGCCTTTGTTTCTTACTTGTTTGTCTCGTCATGGTTCTTAGATATAAATTCTCAAGTCTTCAAATTCAAATTACCCTGAGTTAGCTCTTCTTGGTGAAAGCACCAAAATATTCACGCCAAAATTGGTCACAAACACCCAATATCGTGAAAGCACCCGTTTATGGACATGAAACAGCGACAATCAATATAGAATTCAGATCTAAGCAGTAGAAGCATAGTAATTCACGAATAACGGTCAGAGACACAGGATTTATAGTGGTTCGGCGATCTTGCCTACGTCCACTTTGAAGCTTATGTCTTTATTGATTCACTTGATGATTCCAATCGATTACGGCGGATTACAATTGATGATGGCTTTCAAATCTGATTACAACAGCAATAATGAAGTATGAAATTGAATCCGGCAGGGTCTGGACGTTCAATGGCGGAAGCTCCCCTTTTTTGAAGGCTTCAGGGTGCTATTTATAGGCGTTGGAGGCCCAGATCTCGCTCAAACTTCGGGAGACTTTTTCTGGCACGTGAGTGGGCCCACGTGACCGACCCCACCAAGTTTTGACTCGATCTGAGATCGATACGAAGTGATTTCGAATCCATCAAAAAATGATCCAATCGAGTTGAAACTTGGCAGGAACAATCTTTACCTTGTATGGAAGCTACTGTGAAATTTCATTGCATTTGGCCTCGTGGTTTAGGAGATATGATCGATTGAAGTTATGGTTTTTCGTGAGGGCTGTTGCGTTCGAATCCATTGGTTCGAATCCACTCCCTTCGACTCGATCGGTCACGTGGTTATTTTGGTGACGTGGCGTGCACTCCTCGCATCGATCCTATTTTTTCTCCGAGTCGACCGCTTCGCATCCATGATCTTCGCCTCGTTTGTATCGTTGAATGACACGTCATCCAAGCTAGTTGACTTGGTGGACACGAACGAGTGATTGTTCATGGATTCGAATCTGATGGATGCGAAGACGATCGATACGAAGTAGTGCTTGGGCACAAGACCGATCGATTCGAGGTAGGGCATACAGATGGTGATGGATTCGAAGTGCTCTGGACTCGATGGATACGAAACGGTGCTCTAGCATGGATACGAACGTGTTGAGCGAATGCCCATCTGATGGATTCGAACCGATCGATTCGAAGTGATCAATATCATGCCTGATCGGTTCGAACTCGATCAACTCGAAGCATATGCAAACCAATAGATTCGAACAAGATGGATACGAATCCTATGGGTTCGAAATGAGCATCTCCTCCACTTTTTGATGGGTTCGAACGACATTCTTTGGCTAACTTGCATCGATCGTATCCCGTTCATACGACCTCCGATGAACCTGAAATTTGGAACACTGGCTTTCATGGCTTTGCTTGTCATGTCCTATCAGTTGTAGCCTGATCCGGGCTCGAACAAAATTCATCGATATCCATAGCGAAGTGAAGTACAACTAGTCTCTGAGACGAACTGCCTTTTGTTTTTGACCGATCTTTTGGTATCACGGCTTTGCCAAAAAGCGGGATAACAAAATGTTTTAGTAAAATAATTTGGATTTATAAATGTATATCTATGTAATTTATTTAATATGTATATTTTCAAAAACATTCTCTTTTTAATAATGTGTATTAATATAAAACTAATATTTTTAATAAGAAATGTAAGTTTAAATACAATTTAAATAATGTAAAATATTATGTTAATAAAAAAAATTTAATTACAAGTGTTAAGCTAGCAATGAGTAAAGAGACAAGTGTAATTCATGAGAAGAAAGAAATTAACAAGTGTCACTGTATCATTTTCTTTTTCTTAAGAAATTTACAGAAAAGGAAATAAAATTATACAAGTCATTTTATCTTCTCCTCTTACTCTTTTATTCATTTCAAAGAAGAAAAAAATATGTGCAATCTTTACATCAGAAAAGGAAAAAAATATCATCAAAAACAAGCCTATTTTCCTCAACTTTGAAATCAAGGAAACAAATTTCCAGAAAAAAAAGATCTGTAGCAAACTTTCCTCTCAATATCTTAAGCCAAAAGAAGAATTCAAAGATAATTTCAACTCTTCAACAAATACTATCGAATAAAGCAAGATAACTTTAAGGATTAAAGAGATACAGGAATCAACTTAAAAAGAAAAAAACTAGCAAACAAAAAATTTAAAGATGCAGGCCAAAGCTTTTCTTCCCTCTGTTTCAAACTAAAAATTAACTGTAAGTAAATTTAATTTTTAATTTGTTGTTAAAGGATTAAGTAAGTAAATTACATCAAAGATTAAGCAAGTTCGTATAAGATTTGTCGCAGCTGACAAATTCAAATCAAGCTAAGAAGAAGAAAAAAAGTTCCACGTTAGATTTTCAAATAGGAAACTGTCTCTGCTAAAATTATACAGGTGATTAAATCTTACAAAACCTTCATTTTTGATCTGTTGTTGGAATACATGATGTATGCAAGTTTGAATATGGGTTTGCATGCAAAAAAAATCTATGAAGGTGTATATGCTTTTTGCCTGTGCATGTTGATGTACAGGGTTGCTAATCCTGTTCTAGTTCCAGGTTTTAGAAAACCTGTCAAAAAGCCCAAATTCCTTGATTCCAGTTTTATTGGATTGAAGTGTCAAAACAAAAAAGTGTTTAAATTTGTTAAGATTGAAATTTTAAAAACATTTAAAAGACTAATATCCAGGATATAGGTTCTGGAACAAGGATACACCGTAAAACTCGATCCATAATTTAAATTTGAATTCTTTGATTATTCGATTTGAACATATTACCTAAATCATCTTTGAAATTGTTGTTTTTTAAGATCACAATCATGATTTTAAATTTCGTTTGGAGAGAGCATTTTAACGTTGAACTGGAAATGAATATTTGGGCTTTTCTGGCAATAGAGGTGATTTGGATGGTCGTGGCTTGGCGTGGAGGTGGAAGGGCCTACGGTGAGTCGGGAAAAATACGAGGAAGTGTCCTAGTCCACTATGGTGACGGCGGCGAGGGGATAAAAATTTTAACCCTAATTTAGGCAATGGTCGGAAAAATGGTCGTTGGGGCTTCGTGCGTGCATCGAGTTGCATGTGGCTTTGGGAGGTGATGGCTGGGTGAATGATGGAGTCGTGACCGGACGCTAGAGTTTCTGGTGGTCGGTGTCGACAGTTCGAAGTGATTTTTTGGGTGGTCGGTTTTGTTCAAATGGGTTCGATCGAGCTCGATTTTGAATTTATCATCGTTTCGATGATTTGAGTGATTGCGTTGACTTAGAGAGAGGTTATCGACTTGTTGGCAACGGCGGCATTGATTGGAGTAGATCCAATTGATGGTGCACGTACACCATGCATTTGTGTGTGCCTGGGGATTTTGATGATGGAAGATGAAGTTGACTCGAAGAAAACTTCGGGAGATAGGGATTTAAACTCGAGTAGGGACTCGAAGTGGTTTGGGGGTTGTACGAGTTTGTACTTAGAAAAAAAATGAAAGGAAAAAGTAACAGCACACGGGTAATTTTTAGGAATGACTCGAAGCAAACAGGATAAACTCTCGAAGAAGACTCGAAGTAGCTTCAGGGGAGTCGACAAACAGGGCAGTTTGCCCAAATAAAAACAATAACATTCAAAACTTTTAAAACAATTTTAAACTCATGTTTTTAAAGGAAAATTTTGATTTGGATTTAAAACAAATTAAAGTTAAGTAAGACATTTTTTTAATAATTTAATTCAATTTAATTTTTTCTCATTACTTATAAAATTAATTATAAAATGTAATTAAGAATGATGTTAAGATAAAATGTTATACAAAACAATTTTGATCTCTCAAGATAATTCACATGATGAATTTAAATTAGGTTTACAAGGAAATCAAAGTGGTTAACAAAGATAAGAAGGTTTATCTTTTGAATTTAATAGGTAATTTATGATTTACTTATTTAATAAATGATTTACTTAAAATAAACTATTTAAATTAATTACTTATTATTTTAATGATTAATTAAGGAGTAACTAAGATTTAATTAATTAACAATTAAGGGTTAATTAAGAAAATTAATTAAGGAAATAATTAATTAATAAAAGTAATTAAGATTTAATTAATGAACAATTAAGGATTAATTGATTAGGGTGATTAATTAAAGAATGATTAATTAATGAAGATGATTAAAGATTTAATTAATTTTAATTAAGGATAACTAATCATCGATTAAAGATAATTAATGAAATTAATTATGTGATTAATTTGTTTAAATCACACGAGTGATTCATCGTAGTTGTATATGATTGATAACTATTGTATGATGAGTATTGATTGATATCTCTGATTATAAATGTGATGCTATGTGATATGAATTGCTTTGTGCTGAGCTGTGACTGTATTTTCTATATGAATATGAAACCCCTTTAGCCCGTAAAACGGCTTTTGAATTTCGATGCGATAGGGAGTCGGATTTCAGTTGGTTATCCGAAACCCACATCGAACCTGTGAATCTTTGTGAATGACATATACACATGTTTTTAAATTGATGCTCACTATTTAGATTAGCTAGGAGAGGACCTTTGTGTCATATAACCCATTCGGAATAGTGACACGACGAAATGGATGGGCATTTGAAGACGGTGGTGAAGACTGGACGTCTTCGAGAACGATAGGATAACCTATCGAATGACTCTGCACTGAGTTGCTCCGGTATAGAGTTCTCCTTATGTGATGGGGAGTCCGATCGGGATTGTGGATGCCCGGATTGCAAGGACTTCTTCGGAAGTGCCTTCGGTTCTGTTCGAGCCTGGAACAGACTTGTATGGATTGCATGTCTGACATTACATTTTGAGATATAAAGCAGATTTCTTTCAAATACATTTCTGTTGGTGGCGGAGAATTTATTCTCTTAGCTTAACACCCTTCTCTGAGACGTACGAGCTCAGAGGTTATGTAGTGAAGGTTATCAGTAATATATTCCCAACTTGGTAATGTGGCATGCTGAGTGTTGCTGATCATTTGTTGATCAAAGCATGGATTTTGTGAAAAGCGTAGCTTTGTGGACGAGACTTCGTCGAACCACACAACCCGGTAATGGTCGAAACAGGAAAGATGCAGCAAGGTTATTGGGGGTAGCACCCCTTAGGGTATGTGCATTTCCTTCTGGATAGAAGCGGTATCATGGTATGGAGCCCAGATACTTAACTTATGTGGATATCGCAAATATATATATTACTTTGTGATTATTGTTCTTGGGGCCTCGGATAAAGGTTGGTTACAACCGGGGGATGGCACACTCATGTCAGTAGTTACCTAGTTATAGAGGTAACCCGGCCATGTGTTGGCAGAGATCCGGTTAGGTTCTCGGGACGTCCCTCCAGAGGCGTATCCATGTGGCCCAGGAAGTTCCTTAGCCTGACCATTTATTGGAAATCCAAAGAAACAATACGAACCCTGTACGGTTTTAGTTGTACAACCTGCCATGCAGCGTGGCGGTAACCTGCCACAAACCATGGTAGCTATAGTAGGCATACAACGAAATGTGGTATGCTGGCTAAGATTAATATTATACTTTAGAAATGGTTTTCTTCACTATGCACTAGTAATAATATCAAAGAATTTTTCCCATATCAAGCATATTTGACTATCATAAGAAGAAATCTCCTCCAATTCTGCGATTGCATTGTGTGTGTGGCGGAAGGTCTTATGGTAGTTTCATTTTCCAAAAGCACTGCGAATTTCAATTTAAATTCTTTTGTTGTTTCTTAAAAGATAAAATGTTTTTTGTTTACTCATACCAGTCTCATGACTGACCCGGAGTTTATTGTTTCCTTTCTAAACTCTGGGTGCCCATAATTCCCCACAAGCAGCCTAGTAGCAGGTCTTCCGTGTTTTTGGTGCTAGCTGAATTTTGAAGTCTTATGGTTTGGAGGCTATCGGTTATTGAAGGCTTTTGACTTGGAGATATTTTGAAAACTTTTGGATCTCAAGGTTTTTAGTTTGGATGTTCGCTATCCCTTCTTTTCTTTGAAGACTTTCTTGGAATGCAATCACTTGTTGTTCTGTCGTGATGGTCTATTTTAAAGTTGTGTTATATGTATAAAAATACTCTGATGTTGGTGATGTTGTTGTAATGAATTTTGAGATGATGTTGTATCTGGAATATTGATGTATGGCAGTTTATTTTGTTTCCGCTGTTTATATTCATCTAATGTTGTTATAAGCTCCATCCGAACTGAAATTTAACGTTCGAATCTCCGGCAGTCGAATACAAGTGAGGTATTTGATGTCGATTTTTGAGAGCTGAATTTCGGGTCGTGACAAGTGGTATCAGAGCTAATGGTTGAGTAAGAACTTTAGCTATGGAGTATAACACATTAGATGGCTCATTAGAGAAAGGGTGAAGTATACCTTAGAATGAGTATAAACCATGACTGAAACCTCAAAGTTTTCTTGGTCTATTTTCTTTAACTATTGATATTCCTCAAGATATCTCGTCCGAATATCTAAATCGAGTTTCTTACTAATTACAGATAGTAAGGATGAGCGGACGAAGAGGTAGAGCTAGGAGTCAAGAGAATGCTACAACAGCTAGTCAAGTTTCCCCTTCGACAGAAGCAGCTTTGCCTACTCGGTATCAGTCGAATCTGGCTGATTTGTATAAGAGTTTCTCAAGGCTTGGTGGTAGGCCATTCACCGACAAAGATTCGATTATTGAGGCCCAGGCTTGGATCAGATCATGTCAAAAGATCTTTAAAGGGCTTAAGCTGCAAGATGATCATATGCGTCTCATTGCTTCTTGGCAACTTCAAGATGAAGCCTCGGCCTGGTGGGAAACAGTCGCTGTAGATGAACCAGAAGAAGAGTTTACTTGGAGTCGATTTAAGGAGGTGTTTGAAAAGCACTATATGCCGTCAGCAGGAATTTCCCAAATGTATCAAGAATTTATGGACTTAAAGCAAGGAAGCTTGTCATTTGAGGAGTACTTAAACAAATTCAACGAACTATCCCGTTTCGGTCCAAAGTTGGTTAACACGCCTCTAAAGAAAAATGAAAGATTCATTCGTGGGATGAACAAGAAATATCACGAAAGGATGACATCACACGTCAAAGAATCTTTTTCTGATCTTATTGATATGGGATATAGGTATACCACCTTGGATATGCAGGAGATTCCAAGGGAAAGAGAAAATTCAAGTAATCAGAATTGGAAAAAAAGGAAGTTTGGGGGCAAGAAGCCACATCAAGGCAAAGATAAAAAGAACAGTCAAGGAAATTCGGCTAGAAATGTAACTTGTTACAATTGCCAAGAAAAGGGCCATTATTCAAACAGCTGCAAAAACCCGAAGAAGCAAGTTAAGAAGGAACAACCCATGAGGACTGTTCAAGGAGTTAGAGAATGCTATAATTGTCACAAGCCTGGACATGTTACTAAGAATTGCCCGGTGATGAAGCAAGTGTTGAATATGCGATTATATGATTTTTGTTTGATGATAATAAACATATATATATATATATATATATTCGTGTAAATGTATTTGGTAATGTACTATTTCATTTTTCACAAAATAAATAAATATTTGCTGAATAAAATTAAATAACACAGAATTTGAATTCAAACAGAAATTTTATTCAAACAAATATTTATTACAATTTTGAATAGTACAAATTCAAGCTCTCACTGTACACTATACAACTTTGATACAAATTCAATTACACCACAATTTCACTTTTACAGCTGACCTCACTACATATCACTCATACACTCAACTCGTAATTTATCTTCAACTTCATTCCAGATTGAATCCAGCATCTGAGCAATCTGCAAAAATAAATATTGACGCAGTAAAATTGAAAAGGAAATATTTTTGCAGTATAAAATAAAATGTGAATTTTGAAAATAATATTAGCCTCGGTTATTTGGGTTGTTCGTCATCATTTAATTTTCAATCCATCATACACAAACAACTTGTGACATACACAGTGCATCACTGTATATGCCACAAGGTCGTGCACATCGAAATATACACTTGATTGATTTACAGGGATAGGTGAGCACAGGTCAAACCCAAAATATCGGATTCAACTCAAGTGCGATAAAATAATGTCACAACTTTCAGCACAAGGTCAAATTCGAGCTACAAGCTGGATTCAACTCAGGTGTAATTCGAAAAACAAATAAAATGCAAGGGTCAAGTCACTGCAATCATGACTCAATCCAATGCAATAACCAAAGTCAAGGCAACATGAAGTCAGCAACTTCAAACTGCTCATATACACAAGTGAATGAAAATTCTGTACAAATGCAAAGACCAGTGATGCAACTCAATGCATATACCATAATTATCGACCAGACTACACAATGAACTAGCAGGAAACAAAAAAGAAGGCAGTGCAACAGGAGCATCAACCATGAGGTTAGAGCAACCAAGTGCACCACTGACCATACAATAATACCAAGATTAAACACATCAAACATCAATGGAATCAACTGTACATGAAGTAGCCCATATATATACAAAAAATATCCAAACTGATTCAACAAGACTTGGACAATATGTATGCAAACTGAATGACACAGTGATCAAGTGGTCTACAAAAACATCAATAGAATGCTCAAGCGTCTACAACAATGCACGGTGTGCAAATGAAGACCACAAGTGTGCAACTCGACTATCTAGACTCAATGCAACAGGTAAGGGATGCATAAATGACTACCAGAGAACAAATTCAGACTTAATGAAACTAGACTTAACCCAGGAAACAGTGAATGATCAGCTACGACTCAAACACAATCTCATTGAATACAGTGAAGAATAAAAGTCGAAGCCGACCAGAATTCAGTTTAACAAAGTAGTTTCAAGTCAATATACAAACAAACATGCACAGTGTCGACTAGTCAATATAACTAAGGCACTGAGCAATTCAAGTGAAGCCAAATGAAAATCAAGGCATCATGTATATACATAATGTCAACCAAAGTAGTGGAACTGCAACAACTGGAATGAGCACAACATCAAAAAATCAAGTTTGCAGCCGAAGTACACAGGGGCCACAAAATCAAGGCGATAATGATCAGTGAAGTCAGAGACCATAAT
The DNA here is from genome assembly GCA_030765085.1 of Allium cepa. Taxonomy (NCBI): domain Eukaryota; kingdom Viridiplantae; phylum Streptophyta; class Magnoliopsida; order Asparagales; family Amaryllidaceae; genus Allium; species Allium cepa. Next base: position 373,134,223 of record CM060942.1, on the reverse strand, counting down.
CAAACAACAACATGTACAGGTCAGTGAACAGAATCAAGTCAAAGTCGAAGTCAACCAGTACGAGAACGAACAAATCAAAGTGACCAAAGTCAAAGCATCAGAGAATTCAAAGCCGTGGTAAACACGAAATCACGAGTTGGAAATCAATGCCGTGCGAATTAAGTATCACAAAATATACGCATATAGAAAAAGTCAAAAATCAAATCCAAATAAAATAGGAAAGTAGCTACCGTAACGATCAAGGAAGGATCGAACGGTTTCAAGCTAAAATCGTGACAGTGAAATAAGGGAAAGATACGAATTTGAATAAGTCGGTGAAATCTCGAACGTTCAAGCATCATCAAGCGGCAGAGAAAAGATTTTGATAAATTCAAAAAATCATCAGACGAATATATACGAACGAATATTCAGGGATTCAATCTCTATGTAAAACCCTACTCATCATCAGCAAATAGATAAGATTCGAGTTCAAGCAAACAGAGAACGTTAAAATCAATAACTCAAATCGATCGATTTAAAGCAAGCAAATCAGAAGAAGCAAAGGGATAAATAACATACCAGCATCAACCTCGAATTTGGATCGAAGGACGAAAGCCCTAATTGTGATCGAACAAATAAGCCGCCACTATCTCAAAAGGAACGGAGCAATTAAAAAAGGATCGGGTCAAATTATAAAAGGGGCCGGCTTGTTTTATTATATGAGGGTTTTAATTTTTTAAATAGGGTTATTTTAATTTTAAATTGTTTTTAATTTGTATTTTGCCTTTAAACCGTTGTAATTTCTAGTCGTGTGACTAGGGGACAAACTACGTGGCGTAGTGTGAGAATTCGCAACTCAGTGGCTGAGTTGTGGCAAAGTTTTGAGCGTAGAGTTAGGTTAGTCAGTAGCGGGTGTTGCAAGTTTACGTGTGCAAGCGTGTGACGACTTAATTTCTAGTAGAAACCTTGGGGGCAGCACGTAGGCAGGGTTTTGCCGAAGCTAGGTAAATTCTAGGTTGTTCTATTTCTGCATTTTATTATTCTGCTATTTTTCTGTGCTGCTATTATTCTGTGATCTGTGTTGAAATTATTCTGAAAGCTTTCGCAATTAATTTTAAAAAAATTGATACTGTCACCCTATTCATCCCCCTCTAGGGTGAAATCGATCCTACAACAAGCACAGGTGGCAAATGTATATGCAATAAAGGAAGACCCTTCAACTTCGAAAGCAGATAAGGGAAAAGGTGTTCTGGAATGTAACCTTACTATTTATGATAAAGTTGTTAGTGTTTTGTTTGACACGGGAGCTTCATGTAGCTTTATCTCACAACAAACCGTAAATGAATTCGAACTTAAAACTGAATTTGTTGACGACCCTATTTGCATAAAAAATCCGATTGGAGGTCCCGCAAATCTTTGTTCGTATTGTAGGAAAGACCCTATTTCATATGCTTGCTATCAATTTTCTATCAACCTTTATATCCTCGAATTTAATGAATTTGAAGTCTTACTCGGAATGAACTGGTTATCGAGATACGAAACTAAATTGGATTGTAATAATCGGATAATTTTAGTCAAAACAAACCTTGAAAATTTTATTGAAATCTCTTGTGAGGATCCAAGTCCAAAGAGGGATAAATTGATGTATACTTTGGGATATCCTGAAACCAGTCTAGAGTCTATACCTGTTGTTGTGGAATTTTTTGACGTATTTGAAGAAGTAAAATCCTTACCTCCACACAAAGAAATAGAATTCCGAATTGACTTAGTACCCAATGTTCGTCCTGTCGTTCACGCAAGTCGCAGGATGGCACCTAGGGGAAAAATTGAATTAGTCAATCAAACTCGAGATTTACTAAAGAAGGGATTGATTCGCCCTAGTGTTTTCGAATGGGGTTCAGCTGTCGTGTTTGTGGCTAAATCGGACGGATCTTTGAGATTGTGTGTAGATTACCGCGATCTCAATATACAAACTCTCAAGAACAAATTCCCTTTACCTAGAATCGACGATCTATTCGATCAACTTCATGGCGCTCGATTCTTTTCTAAAATGGATTTAGCTCAGGGATTCTATCAGCTGCGAATAGCCGAGGATTGTGTTCATTTGACTGCCTTTAGGGGTCCTAACATGTTCTACGAATGGTTAGTCATGCCCTTCGGACTAACCAAAGCTCCCGCGTACTTCGTAGATTTAATGACCCATGTGTTTCGAGAAGCATTGAACAAATTTGTCCTTCTCTTTATTGATGATATCTTGATTTACTCCAATACTGAAGAGGAGCATGCTAAACATCTCAGAATTGTTCTGGAGATATTGAGGAGGAATATCCTATTCGCTAAATTCTCTAAATGTCACTTTTGGGTCAAAGAAGTCAGATTTCTCGGTCATATTGTTAATGAAAAAGGTATTTCTGTTGATTCAAGCAAGATTCTGCAATTCTGGACTGGAAGCGACCCACTACTCCTAGAGAAGTTCAAAGTTTTCTGGGTTTAGCGGGATATTATAGAAAGTTTGTCCAGGATTTTTCTAAGTTGGCATGTCCATTGACTAAGCTAACAATGAAGAATGCTAAATTTGATTGGACTCCAAAATGTGATGAAGCTTTCCAGGAATTGAAAAGGAGATTAACTACCGCTCCCGTTCTTGCTATCATTAACGGGAAACCAGGGTTACCTGTCTATACTGATGCTTCTGGAGATGGTTTGGGTGCGGTACCAATGCAAAATGGGAAAGTAATTGACTATGCAAGTAGACAATTACGCCCGCATGAGAGAATTACCCAAAATCTGGCGACACTATCTTCTGGGTAAGAACCTTTTTCAGCTTTCTTAACGATATAAGAAATTTAACTTAACTAAATAAATATACTTAATTAACTCTCTTTGTTTTAGGTGAAAATTTTGAATTATTCACCGACCATAAATCTTTGAAATATCTCTTCACCCAGAAAGATTTAAATCTACGGCAACAATGATGGTTAGAATTTCTAGCGTCATATGACCTAGATATTCAGTATACGCCCGGAAAGGCCAATGTAATTGCCGACGCTTTAAGTAGGAGGCATGTTGTTCTCGCATATCTTGTAGTTACTCCTACTCTCCTGGAAAAGATCGCCAGCAAGCAAAAAGAGGACCCGTTCCTTCATGGAATTTGTAAAAGAATTCATCAAGGAGAAGATTCTAGTTTTGCAATTGATAATAATGAAGTTATTAGGCTGAAGGGCAGGTTATGTGTGCCAGATATCCCAGAAATAAAGCGTGAAGTTTTAGATGAATGTCACAAGTCAAAACTCAGTATCCATCCAAGAGTTAATAAGATGTATAGAGATATCAAAAGAACTTTCTGGTGGAAGACAATGAAAAGAGATATATCTATATATGTGAGTCGATGTGCTACTTGTCAACAAATTAAAAGTGATCAGAAGAAGATGGTGGGTTTACTCCAGCCTTTGGAAGTGCCCAAGTGGAAATGGGATCGGGTATCGATGGATTTAATCAATGGGTTGCCCCGCACTCGGAAGGGAAATGAAGCAATCTCGGTTATTGTGGACCGTTTGACTAAGTCAGCCCACTTTATACCAGTAAAATCTACCTGCACAGCAGCAAGTTTAGCTGAGCCATATATCAAAGAGATTGTTCGTCTCCACGGTATACCGAGCAGTATAGTGAGTGATCGTGACCCGATCTTCACTAGTAGATTTTGGGAGGCGTTTCAAGCCACGTTGCAAACGAAACTAAATTTCAGCACTGTTTATCACCCACAGTCTGATGGGCAGACTGAAAGAATAAATCGAATATTAGAGGATCTTTTGTGAGCTTGTATTCTTGACTTTGGTGGTTCTTGGGAGGACTATTTACATTTGGTCGAATTTTCATATAACAATAGCTATCAAGCCAGTATCGAAATGGCTCCTTTTGAAGCTTTATATGGTCGTCCGTGTCGATCACCGGCATGCTGGATTGAATCCGGTGATAAACTCTTTCTTGGACCAGATATGATTAAAGAAGCCACCGAAAAGGTTGATTTTATTCGAAAGAAGTTAATAACTGCTCAAAGTCGCCAGAAGAGTTATTACGACCACAGAAGAAGAGCTTTGGAATTTTAAGTTGGAGATTCCGTTTTCTTGAAAGTATCTCTAATGTGGGGTGTGTTAAGATTCGGGAAGACTGGTAAGCTGGCACCGCGATACATTGGTCCTTTTCCTATTCTGGAAAGGATTGGTCCTCTAGCATATCGAGTGCAGCTACCTAATTGGTTATCCGATGTGCACGATGTATTTCACATTTCACATCTTCGAAAGTATGTGCACGATCCAGACAGCATTATTGAAGAGGCAGCTCAGCAGGATCTAGAGATCACACCAAATTTAACAATTAAAAGAGAACCAATTAAGATTGTGGATCGGGATGAAAAGCAATTACGAAACAAAATTGTGAAACTGGTTAAAGTGCAGTGGAGCGGTGATCCAAAGGACTGTACTTGGAAGACAGAAGACAGTATGCAAAAGTCTTATCCCAATTGCAGAGTGAATATCACGGCTTAAACTGGTAAGCCATTTCTCTATCCTTTTCTAGATTCGTATATTCTTTGTTTGCTTTTCTCTCTCTTTCCAAATTTCGAGGACGAAATTTCCTTAAGGGGGAAATCTGTAACATACCAAAATTATATCAATTTAAAATTGGTAAATGTTGAACTTTTGTAATATAATTTGAAAACTTTCAAAATAAATAAATAATAAGTAATAATTTAAATTTCATATTTCTTTTGAGTATAAAGATTTCAAATACTAAAAAAATAAAATAAAAACATTTGAATCTAAATTTTATACATATATGTGAATATATATATATATGATTGTGTGCATATGTGGGTAAATTTGAATTTAAAATTTTAAAATAAATGTTTTAGTAAAATAATTTGGATTTATAAATGTATATCTATGTAATTTATTTAATATGTATATAATTTCAAAAACATTCTCTTTTCAATAATGTGTATTAATATAAAACTAATATTTTTAATAAGAAATGTAAGTTTAAATACAATTTAAATAATGTAAAATATTATGTTAATAAAAAAAAATTAATTACAAGTGTTAAGCTAGCAATGAGTATAGAGACAAGTGTAATTCATGAGAAGAAAGAAATTAACAAGTGTCATTGTATCATTTTCTTTTTCTTAAGAAATTTATAGAAAAGGAAATAAAAGTATACAAGTCATTTTATCTTCTCCTCTTACTCTTTTATTCATTTCAAAAAAAAAACTGTGCAATCTTTACAACAGAAAAGAAAAAAAATCATAAAAAACAAGCCTATTTTCCTCAACTTTGAAATCAAGGAAACAAATTTCTAGAAAAAAAGATCTGTAGCAAACTTTCCTCTCAATATCTTAAGCCAAAAGAAGAATTCAAAGATAATTTCAACTCTTCGATAAATACTACAGAATCAAGCAAGAGAACTTCAGGGATTAAAGAGATTCAGGAATCAACTTAAAAAGAAAAAAACTAGCAAACACAAGATTTGAAGGTGCAGGCCAGAGCTTTTCTTCCCTCTGTTTCAAACTAAAAATTAACTGTAAGTAAATTTAATTTTTTATTTGTTGTTAAAGGACTAAGTAAGTAAATTACATCAAATATTAAGCAAGTTCATACAAAAATTTGTCGCAGCTAACAAATTTAAATCAAGCTAAAAAGGAAAAAAAAATTCCAGGTTAGATTTTCAAATAGGAAACTGTCTCTGCTAAAATTATACAGGTGGGTAAATCTTACAAAACCTTGATTTTCGATCTGTTGTTGGAATACAGGATGTATGCAAGTTTGAATATGGGTTTGCATGCAAAAAAAATCTGTGAATGTGTATATGCTTTTTGCTTGTGCATGTTGATGTACAGGGTTGCTAATCCTGTTCTAGTTCCAGATTTTAGAAAACCTATCAAAAACCCCAAATTCCTTGATTCCGGTTTTGTTAGATTGAAGTGTCAAAACAAAAAAGTGTTTAAATTTATTAATATTGAAATTTTAAAAACATTTAAAAGACTAATATCCAGGATATAGGTTCTGGAACAAGGAAACACTGTAAAACTTGATCCATAATTTAAATTTGAATTCTTTGATTATTCGATTTGAACATATAACCTAAATCATCTTTGAAATTGTTGATTTTTAAGATCAAAATCATGATTTTAAATTTCGTTTGGAGAGAGCATTTTGAGGTTGAACTAGAAATGCATATTTGGGCTTTTTTGGCAACAGAGGTGATTTGGATGGTCGTGGCTTGGCGTGGAGGTGGAAGGGCCTACGGTGAGTCGGGGAAAAATATGTGGAAGTGTCCTAGTCCACTGTTAACCCTAATTTAGGCAATGGTCGGAAAAATGGTCGTTGGGACTTCGTGCGTGCATCGAGTTGCACGTGGCTTTGGGAGGTGATAGCTGGGTGGATGATGGAGTCGTGACCGGAGGCTAGAGTTTTCTGGTGGTCGGTGTCGACATTTTGAGGTTATTTTTTGGGTGGTCGGTTTCGTTCAAATGGGTTCGATCGAGCTCGATTTTGAATTTATTATCGATTCGATGATCTGAGTGATTGCGTTGACTTAGAGAGAGGTTGTCGACTAGTTGGCAACGACGGCGTTGATCAGAGTAGATCTAATTGATGGTGCACGTACACCGTGCATTTGTGTGTGCCTGGGAATTTTTGATGATGGAAGATGAAGTTGACTCGAAGAAAGCTACGGGAGACAGGGATTTAAACTCGAGTAGGGACTCGAAGTGGTTTGGGGGTTGTACGAGTTTGTACTTAGAAAAAAATTGGAAGGAAAAAGTAACAGCACAAGGGTAATTTTTAGGAATGACTCGAAGCAAACAGGATAAAGTCCGGGGAAGACTCGAAGTAGCTTCAGGGGAGTTAGCATACAGGGAAGTTTGCTCAAATAAAAACAATAACATTCAAAACTTTTAAAACAATTTTAAACTCACGTTTTTAAAGGAAAATTTTGATTTGGATTTAAAAAAAATTAAAGTTATGTAAGACATTTTTTTAAGTAATTTAATTTAATTTAATTTTGTCTCATTAATTATAAAATTAATTATAAAATGTAATTAAGAATGATGTTACGATAAAATGTTCTACAAAACAATTTTGATCTCTCAAGACAATTCATATGATGAATTTAAATTAGGTTTACAAGGAAATCAAAATGGTTAACCAAGATAAGAAGGTTTATCTTTTGAATTTAATAGGTAATTTATGATTTACTTATGTAATAAATGATTTACTTAAAATAAACTGTTTAAATTAATTACTTAATATTTTAATGATTAATTAAGGAGTAATTAAGATTTAATTAATTAACAATTTAGGGTTAATTAAGAAAATTAATTAAGGAAATAATTAATTAATAAAAGTAATTAAGATTTAATTAATGAACAGTTAAGGATTAATTAATTAGGGTAATTAATTAAAGAATGATTAGCTAATGAAGATGATTAAAGATTTAATTAATTTTAATTAAGGATAACTAATCATCGATTAAAGATAATTAATGAAATTAATTATGTGATCAATTTGTTTAAATCACACGATTGATTCATCGTAGTTGTATATGATTGATAACTATTGTATAATGAGTATTGATTGATATCTCTGATTGTAAATTTGATGCTATGTGATATGAATTGCTTTGTGCTTAGCTGTGATTCTGTATTTTCTATGTGAATATGAAACCCCTTTATCCCGTAAAACAGCTTTTGAATTTTGATGCGACAGGGAGTCGGATTCCAGTTGGTTATCCCATACCCACATCGAACATGTGAATCTTTATGAATGACATATACCCATGTTTTCAAATTGACGCTCACTATCCGGATTAGCCGGGAGAGGACCTTTGTATCATATAATCCATTCCGAATAGTGATACGACGAAACGGTTGAGCGTTTGAAGATGGTGGTGAAGACCGAACGTCTTCGAGAACGATTGGATAACCTGTCGAATGACTCTGCACTGAGTTGCTCCAGTATAGAGTTCTCATTATGTGATGGGGAGTCCAATCGGGATTGTGGATGCCCGGATTGCAAGGACTTCTTTGGAAGTACCTTCGGTCCTGTTCGAGCCTGGAACAGACTTGCATGGATTGTATGTCTGACATTACATTTTGAGATATAAAGCAGATTTGTGACGACCCAGAATTTTTAAGCATTTGAAATTTGAATATTTAATTGATTTTGAATATTTAAAAGTTAATTTTTAACTTGAATTCAAATACCACCATTTATTCGGTAATTTAATTATTAAATTAAATAATTTAAAGTTGGGTAAAATAGTGAATCTTCAGTTTTAAGCTTGTTAAAATATAATTTGAAGGCTTATAAAATTTATATTGTTAATACAGAGGATAATAAAAGTTTTGAAATTGAATTTAACACTGATTTGTTCAGTTTTAAAAATATATCGTTTAAATTGAATTTAAAAATAGCTTTCCGAGACATAGTCTCGGAATTCGACGAAACCAGTTCCATTGGGTCCGTAATATTGTATTATTATCGGATTTAAAATTTCGTAGCGTTTGGAGTTGTTATGTGAGCGTGCGATTTGTAAACGCGTTGAAATTTATATCGAAATTCAATATATATATATACATATATATATATATATATATATATATATATTTCTTCTGGTCAACTTCTGCTGAAATAAATTCGCATTAGCTATCTTTCCTTTATCACCTTAACCAACATTAGCTGTATTTCCTTCATGTCGCTGTCTCTTTTCCTTGAGCACTCCTTTCAAATCACATTGGACAACTGTGTACACACGGTCATCGGCTTGTCTCCCTTTCTTCTTTTAAAATCACGCGACCCTTTCTTATTTCCTCAGTTCAAAATCAAGAGCTTGAAGAAAAATGGCCTCTTTCTGGAAAATAAAGGAAAGAATCAATTAGTTTCCTCTTTCTCCTTTTCAAATTTTATTCGTGAATCCCTTACTTACTCCTCCCAATCGAACTGTGCCCTTACCTCTCATTTCCTAAACGATTGGCCACCCTCGTTTTCATTTTCAATTCTCCCCATGGTGTATGTGAACGTTTGGGTTCGCTGCTCTTCTCATGAGCGCGATTGAGATGCGATGCTGCGATATGGATTCGAGGCACGAGCTCGAAGAACGTGGGATAGTTTCGGTCGCGGGGTAGGATGTTGGGTTGCCGTTTGCATGGAGTGCGTGTCGTCTTCGTCGTGACAGTAGTGTATCGGTCTGTCGATGGTGGTCTGGCGTTGGCTTGCGTGTGATGTTGGTGTCTTCGGCGCTGCTCGAGGGATGGTGTCTGGTAGGGGACTCATGTACGCCTGGGCGGTAAGGTATGGTCGAGGTGAGGTATTCGTTTTTTTAACTGTTAATTTTGATTAATAGATACAGGTATAAATTTCTTTATATTAAGGTATTAAATATTTTGTTAATAGGTAAAAATGATAACAGTGAGGTATAGCTAGCTTAATATATACATATAGATTTAAGACAAAAGAATATACATGGAGATAAGATTTTAGGAAAGGAAAAAAGAAAAAAAAATTAATTACAGTAAGTGGATTATTGTTGTTTATAGAAATAGAAAACTAATCTTTATATAAAATATGCATACATACTTTTATTTACTGGTTTAATTTGAAGTAAGGTATTAGGTGAAAAAATAATAATAGTAATATGTTGAGATAACTTGTTTAAATTATTTTAGTTACTAAAAATTTTTAAAGGGAAGTTAGCTATAAATTTAATTATTTGTTAAAAATTAAATCTATTCAACGAAAATTGATTGTTCGCTTATTTTAAATATTAATAAATCCTATAATGCTTGTTCAAGGTTAAAATCAAAAAGGGAACAAGTCGAGGTTGGATTGGATTGCAATTTCAAAAATAAAAATAAAGCAAAGGTGAGTTAATCTCACTCAGTTAAATTTAAATTTAAATGATTAAATTTAAATAATTGTTTGAATGGTTGAATTGATTGATGTGCTATAGTATGGTATATTTTGGGATTGGTATTTATGTTGTGCTAAAGTCTGTGGATGTAGGGAAAACAGGTCGGAGGGATCCAACTGGGTCCCTCAAAATTTATTTAAATTATTTATTATTCTTTGTTGTGATTGTTTATATTCTATGATGAATTACGTCGGAATATTAGATGCTTTGGTTTGATTGAATATATTTAGGTATAATGAGCTACCAAAAATTTATAAATTGGATTATGGAAAGATAATAAAAGAAGTGAATTTGTAAGTAAAATAATTATAGAAATTTGAATAAATTTAAGAATGAATTGGAAAAGAAATAAAGTGCCTTTAAAATTCTAATAAATAAATCTTAAGTTTAGTAAGGGAAATTTTGAATAATCAGAAAATTAATGAATTTTAAACTTCAGTGTTATTATTTTAAAAGAATTAAACATTTATTTAAAATTTAAGATTCAATTTATTGAAAAGAATAAAGAAGAAATTGGGAAGAAGCTGAAGTTGGTATATTTCAGTTAAATGATATAAAATCAAATGGAAAATAATAATAATAAATATAAAGTCCATAATTAATGAATTTTGAAATAAACTGATAAGTAAAGAAGTTTATTTCAAATGGAATAAATTGGGAATCAATTTGGAAAATTGATTTAAGTGATTGAGGTTGGAAATTCTCCCTGGATAACCAAGTACGTTTTCAAAGTAAATTTTTAAATATAAATTAAAAGTTTTTAAGTTGTTTTAAAAAGCAAGTTTTGGAAAATTTATTATTTCTAAATATTTAAAATTCTAAAGTATTTTCTTTTAACCTTTTCTTTTAATCTATTATAGCAGTAATTATTTAAAAAGTGACTTAGTATTTTGTTTTAGAAAGTGTAAATCTAGTTTTATATTTTATTAAGTTACTTTATTTTCAAATATCCATATAGTATGTAATTTTACAAATTATTGAAGTAATTTTAACTTGAATGTTTTAAAGTATATTTTAAAAGTAAAGTGTTTTAAATTAATTTAGAAAAATCTAGTTTTGTGCTATGTGATTTCAGTGGAGATAGAAAATATTTGGGAAAGCTTATCCTGGAAAAGGAAGATGTTTTGAAACTGTTTTCAAAGGGTTGAAAATACAAATATTCTTGTGAAGATGTTTTGAGGTTAATAAATAATTTGGGAAATTATTTATTATTGGATGGTTGTTTGTGAATATTAATTGATAGTTAAATAACCGACTATCAATATTGGACAATTGCGTTGATCGTTTCGAAGAGACCGGGATCGAGATTTATTTCTCGAAAACCACTTCGATCCGATTTGTACGTTTCGTGGAAAACGACTTTGGATTAAAAGTTGGAGCAGTGAAATGCAAGAGCTAGTCGCTACTAATCCTGAGGATATTTCCAAAATGGATGTAGTAGGAATAGTGCCTTCGGTTCCGTTCGATTCCGGGATAGACTTGTATGGATGAATACTTTTGTAAACATCGTCAGGTGAACGATGGGCATTCTAAGGGATATGTTCTATAAAGGTAACGCTTAGCCTCAAGCCTCATCAAATGGGAATGACTGAAAATCAGGGGTTATGCAGCAAGGCTAGGTGCGTAGCATCCAAGCAGGGTGAGGTCATCCCTGTCTAGATGTCCCTTTTTATTTCGGCTTAGTGGGCGGTTGCTGATCCCAACCACGGGGTGATCACATTCAGGATTATCCAGTAAGGGGTAGTCCCGGTCTTGTGTTGTAGGGGAGCGGACGTACTCCTCGGTACTGTGATCTAGGCCATGTACTGTGACAGGTGGTACCCCAGTGCCTAGTCATTAGTTGGAAATCCATTCTCCCTACGAGCATTGTACGAGTTTTGTTTGTATTACCCACTCTGTGGCTAGTAGCTGGAATTTAATCATGTAACAATTTTGGCTATTTTATAAGTATTTGTATATAGACCCTATTATAATATCAGAGGATTTCTATAAAAATTGTTTTAGCTATTATAAGGTAAAAACCCGACATGTTTATTTGTGGCGTGGTCTGACAAGATGCTTTTGTTTTCAAAGGATTTTTGAAACTTTAATAATCAATTGAGTGTGATTTTCTCACGTTGGTATTCCAGACTGACTCAGGTGTTATTTAACTATAATGCTCGGGTCAGACCGAGTATTATAGATACAGGATTTGGTGTTGTGGAGCTCAGGAGACGAGCTGGATGACGATGCGTATTTTCGTACTTGTTTATATATATTCCGTTGTGTTGAGTAGCTGTGTATTTAGTTGTATGTTATTGATGTTGAGGTACTCTGATGATGATGTATGTATAAAACAGATATATATTTTGTTTTTTGTAAAGATCATTTATTATCTATTATATCTTATTCCGCTACGTTGGTTAGATTCTGTTGTTGTTTCTGTTTTCTCTTCTTCTACCTCTTCTTCTTTAACCCAAATGGTTCGTATTTCCGTATAACTTGAGTTGATTTAGGTAGAATAGTGTTGACTCAAGGGATACGGATGTGCGGGTGGTTACAAGATTTCTTTCAAATACATTTCTATTAGTGGCGGAGAATTTATTCTCTTAGCTTAACACCCTTCTCTGAGATGTACGAGCTCAGAGGTTATGTAGTTGAAGTATATCGGTAATATATTCCCAACTTGGTAATGTGGCATGCTGAGTGCTGCTGATCATTTTTTGATCAGAGCATGGCTTTTGTGAAAAGCGTAGCTTTGTGGACGAGACTTTGTCGAACCTCACAACCCGATAATGGTCGAAACAGGAAAGATGCAGCAAGGTTATTAGGGGTAGCGCCCCTTATGGTATGTGCATTTCCTTCTAGATAGAAGTGGTATCATGATATGGAGCCCAGATACTTAACTTATGTGGAAATCGGAAATATATATATTACTTTGCTATTATTGTTGTTGGGGCCCCGGATAAAGGTTGGTTACAACCGGGGATGACATACTCGTGTCAGCGGTTACCTAGTTACAGAGGTAACCCGGCCTTGTGTTGGCGGAGATCCGGTTAGGTTCTCGGGACGTCCCTCCAGAGGCGTACCCATGTGGCCGTGGAAGTTCCTTGGCCTAACCATTTAATGGAAATCCAAAGAAACAATACGAACCCTGTACGGTTTTAGTTGTATACCTGCCATGCAGCGTGGTGGTAACCTGCCACAAACCATGGTAGATATAATAGGCACACGACGAAATGTGGTATGCTGACTAAGATTAATATTATACTTTAGAAATGGTTTTCTTCACTATGCATTAGTAATAATATCAAAGAATTTTTCCCGTATCAAGCATATTTGACTATCATAAGAAGAAATCTCCTCCAATTCTGCGATTGCATTGTGTGTGTGGCGGAAGGTCTTATGGTAGTTTCATTTTTCAAAAGCACTGCGAATTTCAATTTAAATTCTTTTGTTGTTTCTTAAAAGATAAAATGTTTTTTGTTTACTCATACCAGTCTCATGACTGACCCGAGGTTTATTGTTTCCTTTCTAAACTCTGGGTGCCCATAATTTCCACACGGATAGCCTAGTAGCAGGTGTTCCGTGTTTTTGGTGCTAGATGGATTTTGAAGTCTTATGGTTTGGAGGCTATCGGTTTTTGAAGGCTTTTGACTTGGAATTATTTTGAAAACTTTTGGATCTCAAGGTTTTTAGTTTGGATGTTCGCTGTCGCTTCTTTTCTTTGAAGACTTTCTTGGAATGCAATCACTTGTTGTTCTGTCGTGATTGTCTATTTTGAAGTTGTGTTATATGTATAAAAATACTCTGATGTTGGTGATGTTGTTGTAATGAATTTTGAGATGATGTTGTATCTGGGATATTGATGTATGGCAGTTTATTTTGTTTCCACTGTTTATATTCATCTAATGTTGTTATAAGCTCCATCCGTACTGAAATTTAACGTTCGAATCTCCAGCAGTCGAATATAAGTAAGGTATTTGATGTCGATTTTTGAACGCTGAATTTCGGGCCGTGACACTAAGATTTGATGTTGTCTCCCCTTTTATTTATAAATACTTTTATATGAAATATTTATATGTATATGTATCTTGTACATGTTTATATTTTTCCTTATTTACAAATACTATAAGCATTTTAGCTCAAGTACGTAAAGCTTTTACGTGTATATATCTATATGTATTTTTACCCTCTATTTGTACTATTTTCCATACATATACCAATTTACATCTACTTACATTTGTTTGTTATCATATACATACACTTACATTCATATATACTTACTTAAGTATATTTCGTCCTAATATGTATATATATTCACATAGGCATATGCATACATACATACACTTGCATATGTATATACTTGTATAGGTAAGAAAATTTCAACATCACAAGGTTGTATCTATCTATACATTGTTTAAGGATATTTATCATGATTTAAATGTTGGTGTTTACCTATACAAAAAATTATTTTCTTTTTTATGGGATTTACCCTACCCATATATCCCAAAATTAAATATCTGACATAGTTCTTAAACCAATCCATTTATGTTATAGCCTGAGTTTGTATATAGTGTTTAAACCAATTTGTATATATCTAGTTATTTTAATTCTTAGAACTTTATTTGTTCGACTTATAAATCTGTATTTCCGATGGTTTAATTCAGTTAATTGCCAATTAACAACTGTTAAAAAATTCGGGTCGTCACATTCCTCCGCCCTTTAGAACTTTTCGTCCTCGAAAAAGAACGAAGCCAGAATTATTTAAAATGTTTAAAATCAGATAAATTTTCTTTGATCATTTAAAAATACTTTAAAAAATTATATAATACTACTAAAATAGTTTTTATACTTTTATAACTCGTTGTCTCAAACAGTCCATCCTTGTTCCCACAGAAATTCGGTCATACGTTGATCAGGCATAGGACTAAAAATCTATAAGTACTTAGCAGACCCATTTTCAACATCTAGTGAAAGTACTTCGAAAATAATTTTATTGAAAATATAGAAAAAAAAGGTTTTTATTTGGAAATAGAGGAAATATCTTGGTGAGAATGCTCTGGAAATCATCACCCCCATCCATGGTCGCAGTTACATCCTGGGTTACGTGGCCATCGCAGCAAAAGTCCATGTAACTGTTGGCTCTCAGCGGCACACACAATTTTTCGCTGTCAAAATGAAACTTCTCCACTCCTACATAGGTCGCAGTCTACCGATGTAAAATCAAACGCAGACTGTTGGCTCTTAGCAGCACATACGACTTTCGCTATGTTACCATAGGTCGTAGTCTACCGATATAAAATCAAACGTAGACTGTTGGCTCTTAGCGGCACACACGAATTTCGCTATGGTATACTCTACTCATAATCCTCAGGAACTTGTTTTGTCCGGACTCCTCACAGGATCAACTTTAGAACCCCCACTTGGGGCTCAAGGCAGCACCACCCGGTGGCACTCCTGAGAAGTTCATTTCAAGGGAGCACCTTTTTCCCTAGAGCCATCATCAAAACACTTTATACTATACACATTTTTAGTATCTTACAAATCATACACCCAGTATGATCTCATACAAAGCTCCTTTACACAAAATCGATTATCCCAAAATCGATAATTCTCAAACTAGGCTTTCCAAATTCAATATTGATTTTACGCAAAAATCAAAAGCCTTTCCAAATCCAAAGGTTATCAAAACCTTTTCCAAAATCCTCATAAGATCCTTTATATACATACATAAATATATATATATATAATCCTTGATGAAAATCTTTGGATCATTATCAAACTTGTATAAAACTCTTTTTGTACTTCAAACATTTTCAAAAATCCTTTTCTTCCAGCAATAGATTCAACAAGGGGAGATTTATATTATATCACAAAGATATATAACTTTGTTTATTCAAAATCAAATATTCAAATTTGATTACTCTTTTCAATATCAATTTCATTAAAAACTGTACGATGTACACTTATCATCCGTACGCTACACTAATCTGATCGCTCACTCGATCACACAATTTCACTTCCGAACTAGTATCGTCCACCCAACTTCCTAGTGCAGACATAGATCTGGTTTCTTGATCAGAAACCGTCATTCTCCTTGCATAGCCATAACTATGATAGAGAATATTCAGAACCAATCAACAATCCGTATTCAGGTTCGCCGTCGAGAATCGAGTGAAAAATCCCAACTCGGATCGATATAACTATCTCGAAATTCTGTGCTCGAATCTGGATCAAATCACTATGCGAATATAATAATATACGCACATCCTACGTATTTATTTTCATTGATTATTAACTAAATCAATGTCCTTTCTATTCACATTAACTTAAATTTTCATTCACTTATTTGCAATTGCCCCAATTCCATTGGATTATCACTTCAATTCTTATCTCAAATGGAAATTTAATCATAACAGTTCGAACTTTGTCCAGTTTGGATTTAGAGAATAGATTGAAAAATTAAAATAGATAAGTAGTTGAAAAATAATTATTGGTTTGCAAAATAGCTGTAAAATAGTTAACTAATTGTAAAATAGTTGGAAAATAGTTAAATAATTATAGAAATTTTACATAACTACAAAACAGTTGTAAAATATTAATTAGTTTGTGAAATAGTTAACAATAGTAATTAGTTTACAAAGCAGTTGGAAAATTGTTAAACAGTTCCAAAAATAATTGTAAAACAAGTATAAGATAGTTTGGCTTTAAAAAGAAAGGTTGTATATATAATAAATAGCTTGGAAAAATAGATTTGTACTAAAACAATTTATTTTGAAAATACTCCAGAGTCAAACTGTTCAATTCCCATCCTCCAATCCCATCAATTCAATTCAAATTTCCACTTCCATTTAAATTGACTCTATTCCAATTAAATAACTTCAATTTCCATCGAAATTGATTTATTCCCAATTCAAGATGAATTAATTCTTAATTTATTTCAAATTTTTCAAATCAAATTCTATTTGATTTTTAAACATATTCACTTTAATGCAATTCCTAAATTATTCAAATTAATTTAGACGCATTTCAAATTGAATTTACTTCAATTTCAACTCATTTCAATTTCTATGAATTAGTCTTAATTCCCATCTGAATTTGAACCCATTAAATCTTCGATTTTATTTCAAATTAATCCAATTCAAATTTTCCATTTAATTTTTTTTTAATACTTGTCTATCTTCAATTCCAAAAAAAAATTCAATTTGAACTAATGAAATTTAAATCTCAATTTTTAACCCATCTCGAATTATATAAATTCGAGTTAAATTCCCAAATGTTGGTTCAACCCCTTAAATCAAATTAACCTTTATTTTTACATTAATAACCCAAATCTTTAAACAAATTAATTCTGAGTCCAATTCTTAATGGAAAAGAGAATTTATATTACATTGCACTACCATAAAATATTCCATACATTAATTGACTACATGCTAGTAGTTCATTCCTTACATACATTTATTAAAATATGAGCCTTACAGAAGTCATAAATCTAGATGCCTTTCTATTACCTAGAGGTTTGGAAAGAACAGAGCCCTCCTACTCCTACAAGAATCCTTCCTATGGACTTCCTTCCAAACGGCAAAGCCCGAACATACACTTCTCAACTAGGTGTCCCCACTTATAACACTTGCCACAAAATGTTTCTACCTTTTCATAAATCTGGATAACCTTCACGCCTCCAACAGTACGTTCCACAGCTTTACTCCTCTTCTATCTTTCGGAAAACAATTCATAGCAATGTGTCCCGTCTTCTTACAATGATAACAAATAGTCGACTCATTGACCGATTCAACTGGTTTACGCTTCGCCTTCCTCACTTCAGGGCAATGATTTAGGAAATGTCCTTTCTTATGACACTTAAAGCACAAGATCTCAGAGCGAAACCGATGGAATGCACCCTTCAATTCCTCCTTTGTTTTACTACACTTGGCTGCGTGATGACCCTTATTGAAACATCTGTAACAGGTGACATTATCGTAAGGTCCTGGTTCAGCCCTTTCCTTAACCTGTTTCTCATACTCTTGAATTCCTTCTTCTCGATCCCTACATGCAGCTGCTCTTTGCTCTCTGCGCCTAACCTTCCATTCTTTACTCTTAGTCATCGCTCTCAAGAACTGAATTCTAGAGGAGCTTCCTAACCTATAAATTAGACTTAATTAGATTACTAAGTTATACCTTATGTTTTAACATCTTTGGTTTTTAATTTCAAACAAAGTTTCAAACAATTTCTTATTTCGAAATAAGATTACTTTTCAGAACCATTCTGAATAAAATTATTTATTATTCCCTTCAACAATTTGAATACAAACTTAATTCTAATGTTCCTCATATGAATGGTACATTCTATTCAATTCCTACTCGGATACATATATTTACCACTTAAATTCATATAGGGTTCCTACTTAAATTTTTAATTGTTTACATCCAATTCGCAACAACTTCGTTCAATTTAAATGCTTTACAACACAATTACTTACATTCAATTCATTTTTAAACCAAAACAAACTCATATTCACTTCAATTGATTTTAAAATCAATTTATTTGCTTCTATTCATTCATAATATTTCATTTTAAATCAATTTAATTTTAATTTCTTTACATTTCCGTTACCACTTAAGTTAATCCCAATTCAAGATTTCAATTTGGTTGTATTATATTACTTCTTAATTTAATTCCAATAATTTAACAACCAATCACCTTAATATTTATTAGAAGGAAACATTGCTTTATATATCAAAATATATTTTTATATAAAATCATTTAAAATCTTTATATAAGAAAATAAAATATACGCTCTCATATATATATATATATATATACATATACACTCAACTCATTTTAGAGTACTTCGGACTCTATTTAATGAGTAACCCCACCAGAGCCAAGGTTCTTGCTTAACCTTTCAGCTCTGATACCAACTTTAACGACCCGAAATTTTCGCCTTCTAAAATTCCAGAAAGTTATGAAAAAGAAGAAAGAGGTAGAAGAATAAGAAGAACAAAAACACCAACATCTCACGTTCGCAGCGGATCAAAATATAATATCAAATAATAACGGTTTCAAAAGAATAATATTCTGTCGATTTCATTTTAATACATCAGAGTTACACACATACACAAATACTGGACATATACAAATCAACATGTCTCGGATAACAGAAATAATAGTCACAGCGGAAACACTCCATATGTTCCTGCCATCCAGCTCGCCCCCTGAGCTCCAGAACGTCCTTACCTGAAAATCTGTAATACTCAGTCTGACCCGAGCATTACACAAAAGTAACACCTAGGTCAGGCTGGAAACCAGCGTGAGTAAATCCATCTAATATGGAAGACAAAAGCAAACAACCTAAATAAACCTGGGGTAACTTGTAACAGTTTACGAATTCACGGTTTGTTATAGACATCACTTATTCCACACATCAATTTCTGAGTACCAAAACTTAGCTTAAAAGGTCCAATTCATTTAAATTATTCCATTTCAGTCTACTGATTTCACATATAATTTACAAGAACCCAAGTGGTTTTCGGGTAGTTTTCTAATGCCCGACTCCAGTCACTTCGAATTCAATACTCTCTTAATCCAAGTTATTCAAGTGAAATACAATCCAACCTTCGAAACAAGATGTCACTTTTACGCAGCAATTCATCATCGATAGATAACCTTACTATCATTGCCTATCCAACATCTCATATCACAAAACATTTCATATCAGAGATATCAATCAATTCGAGGTGTTTGAATCATTTTCCAGTCATTCATGAACAAGATGGTCCATTCCAAGAATACATTTAAATTATCTCTAATTAAACTTATTACAATCCTTTAATCACTTAGATTGCCTTTACTTAATCATTTATTAATTATAAATCGATTTATTTATGATTTTTTATCTTAATTAATCGTCCTTGGTTAATTATCATAAAGTAATTACCCTTAACTATTACAATAATTAATCTTTATTTACTTTCATTAATTACATTTATATGTTAATTACATTAATTAAATGTCCTCTAATTGCTAACATTGATTAATTACCTTCCATTTATCATCCCTTAATTACATCATTAATTACTTAATTAATGATTTCTTAATTACTTCTTTAATTAAATACTCTTTTAAAATTGCCTTTAACAATTTATCTTTGATTTAATCACCTTTATTGATCACTCTCGATTAATCTCATTCAGTAATTAACTACCCTTAATTACATCCTTAATTAATTGAAGAGTTTGAATTTGATTTATTTAAAATCATCATCTTTTAGCTTATTAAAGTTAAATATCTTTTTACTTAAATCTTAATTATATTTCAACAAATATATTCAAGTTGAAAATATTTAAACTAATTACAGATTTACTCAAATGTAATATTTGTATAAATCAACTATTTTTGAAACAACATTTAAACTTTAAAAATCTATTTCCTTAAAAATTTAAATTTGTTTTAAACATCATTACTGCCTTAACATTTTATACCTCCTTAAAAACTAGTCAAAACTTTGCTTAATATTTATGTTTACCCTTTAAAGTTGAAAATCACTCTAGTTTAAACCTGGTTAAGTAAAAACTAAAAACAACATGATTCCCAAGCAAAATGCTAATCTCCCCGAGACTCGAGTCAACACTCGAGTAAACTCGAAGCAACAAAAGAATGTATTCCACTCTGCAGCTACCCGAGACGAAAACGAGAGAAACTCGAAATGCTTCGGGTCGACATCTCCATCCCAAACCCAAAAAAACTCAGATACATGCCATGGCCACCATGCATGTGCACATCTGGAAATCACGTCGCCGATCAGCTCTCTGGCCATCCCAAACCACAATCGACCCCCATGATCGTCACAACCCAGCCAAACTACAGAAATGAACTTCAAAAGAAATTCGAGCAACAAGACCCACTGAACCCAATGGCGAAGGTCGGAAAACGCCCCTTCCCCGACGAACCATATCCCGATGAGCCTCGTCATCCACATGCAAGATTCGTCTCGAACCCCTACTTATGTTCCCCCACTCACGGTTCCACCAAATTCACCATAGACGCCGAGAGAACTTCGGCAACCACGACAATCAAAAAGAGAAGTAAAGCCCTTCATCACCACTTGTCGTTCACTACAGGTAGAGATAACCTCATCCCCCATTTTTCCAGAGTCCCCTGACACATCGGCCACCTCCAGCCAAACTACATTCGTCCTATTGTTGTCGATCGTTGGAAAATGGCAATAGACCCAATTCCGACCAAACTCCAATATCTCCATCATATCCAAACTAAAAATCCCAATACCTATACCTAAATTCATGATTTATTACCACGAATCTACCCAAGAAATCAAATCATTAAATTGTTTCTATAAAATTTTAACAAAAATTCAAATTTTACTGTGTTTTCTCATTTCAGAAATAAATTACTGAATTCTAAATTTTGAAAACATTTTCAGAATTTCTAACATGTTATTATCTAAAACTTCCATTTAAAGATCTAGGCTCAAAACTGCTTGTATCTTGAGATATATGTTTTTAAAAGAAATTCCAATCACTTTAAAATAATAGAGAACCCAAAAATTCGAAAGATATACAGGGATGTTCACAGTTTCATCCATCAATTTCAGGCATATTCAAGCTAAATTATCCATGCAATCCATAGTTATCGCACTCATTCACATATATTTGAGCTTCATCTTCCAAATATAAACCCCTTTTTTGAACAGGTTTACTCACAGGCATGTCAAAAATAGACAGAGGAACCCAGGTTTGAATACTCACCTTTTTCTCAAGATGCTTGAACAGGGCCTGTAACTTGTTTCATGATGAGATGATCCTTTGTTGCTTGAGTTGTATTGTTTTGATCCTTTAGTTTGTGAGATGAAAGTGATACTTATCCTTGTTTTTCTTTTGTTTGATTTTTTTTTTCTGGACAACATATGTTTGGTCACAAATATGTGCATATATAGGTAAATGGAGTGTGTAGAGCAAGCTACCATATGCACAAGCTTGTGTTTTGTTCACAGGTTTTCATATATATTTTTTCATTAAGATCTTGGCCTGATTTTCCTTTTGGCTTGTCAAAACTGATTTGATTCCTTAAGTAAAGTTTTGATTTACTATTGACAATTATTTTATGCTTTTGTATACTAAGATTTGATGTTGTCTCCCCTTTTGTTTACAAATACTTTTATATGAAATGGACATATATGTATATGTATCCTGTACATGTTTATATATTTCCTTATTTACAAATACTATAAGCATTTTAGCTCATGTACATAAAGCTTTTACGTGTATATATCTATATGTATTTTTACCCTCTATTTGTACTATTTTCCATACATATACCCATTTACATCTACTAACATTTGTTTGTTATCATATACATACACTTACATTCATATATACTTAAGTATATTTCGTCCTAATATATGTATATATATATATATTCACATAGGCATATGCATACATACATACACTTGCATATGTATATACTTGTATAGGTAAGAAAATTTCAACATCACAAGGTTGTATTTATCTATACATATGTTTAAGGATATTTATCGTGATTTAAATGTTGGAGTTTACCTATACAAAAAATTATTTTCTTTTTTATGGGATTTACCCTACCCATATATCTCAAAATTAAACATCTAACATAGTTTTTAAACCGATCCATTTATGTTATAGCCTGAGTTTGTATATAGTGTTTAAACTAATTTGTATATATCCGGGTATTTTAATTCTCAGAACTTTATTTGTTCGACTAATAAATCTGCATTTCCAATGGTTTAATTCAGTTAATTGCCAATTAACAACTGTTAAAAAATCCGGGTCGTCACATTGGTAGTGACTGGAGTTGATTTGAATATGTTTGGAAGAGTTAAAGAGGTGAAAGAAGTGTTAGAGTT
This sequence comes from Allium cepa, assembly GCA_030765085.1. Lineage (NCBI taxonomy): Eukaryota > Viridiplantae > Streptophyta > Magnoliopsida > Asparagales > Amaryllidaceae > Allium > Allium cepa. Next base: position 373,111,400 of record CM060942.1, on the reverse strand, counting down.
TAAGAGCTTTTGATTTTTGTGAACAGGTAAACAAAAGAAACGAGCCTTGCTCACTTATTTATAGGCTAGAAAATGAAGTGTCATATGACCACAAACCACTTCTACCTTCTTTGCATGCACATTCACATAAGGGTGTAAATATTGTATGATTGTCCGACGTACGGTTCAGTTTAAGAGTGCAAGACGTCAGGTCCGTGTCAGTACGATTAGCATGTAGAACATGAATTAGGACAAGAAAAAATATATGAAAAAATGTTCGTCCAAAAATGTTTGATATTTTTCAATTTTTCCAACATTGTCCATTCGTTGTCCGGCTCGTACGAGTTCGAACTTGAATCTTGTCTGGTCTGTGTCCATCCGAATCTCTTATAGGATAGGATACAGACATGCCTCTATTCGGTTTGGTCCGATTCGTTTACACCCCTACATTAATTCCATGTCTAAGTACAAGTCCATGCCTTCTTACACACCATACCCCTAAACCACTCCATGATTCTAGGGTCTTTGTTCCCTTCTAAATGCTTGCTTAGGTTAATTAATTTTCTATTAACCTAAGTGTACCAACTTTTTATTCATTTGTTCATTTGTTTCCAAGACATGTACAAGAAGTTCAAATAACTTTTGTTTAGAAAAAGGTCATTTATCGATAAAATGATTTTCGGTCACATTATCGATATTTCTTTGAACTGTTTATTTTTGTAAACAAAATTCAAAAACAAGTTTTACTTCATTAGTTATTATTTAGTAGGTATTAGAAGGTTATAAAATCATATTTATTTACCTTAAATCCAAGATACAAATATTTAAATAATTCAGATAATTAATACGAAGTGTTTAAAATTCTAGACCGTTATAAGTCTTCATCACTCGAACAGAATATGAATCTCTAATTGGAATCCAGCATCTCGAACAGATCATGAATCTCCACATAGATTCCCATGTAAGTCCTCCGACGAATGTTAGCCCTGACCAGTCCCTCAGACGTAACCTCTGGATAGACGGTTCAACTCTATAACATTCCACTTCACAAACTTTCCAAAACATTGAGCTTATATACTAGTTTTGAAGTGGTTTTCAATAAATAAAACACTTATTGATTCCAATCTCTTCAAAACAAATTCAATGATTTTCCAATCAAGTTCGATAGTCGACTATCAAGTTCAATAGTCGACTATCAAGTTCAAAATAAGTGATCGTATATGGAAACCAAGTCTCATATACTTATCTTGTTTTTGAACTTCTTAACTTACACTATCACTTGGTCAAGTGTAAAGTCTGTAGGTTAGAGCGTTATTGCTACAAAACCCTACTTGAACATCAATCTTAACTCTCAAAAATAGTCAAGCTTACTTCATTGATTTTAGTGCTAAGTACACAACTAAATACTTTCCATAAACTAGTAAACACATAAAGCACAATTAAGTTACACAAAACATGATTAAGTCACATAAACGACTTCTAATCCCATTTTTAATAAATTAGTACTTTTATTAATTAAAACCTCTTTTATTAGTAAAACATCTTTTATCTAATGAAACTTCATTTATCAGTCGTTGCTATTCATTTTTACTCTTTCAATACTTCAAAAAGTATTCACATACTTATCTCAAATGGTATAATAAATCATTAACAAGATTTCTTACTTCAAACCTTTTCTTTTCAATCTTTTTCAAAAGATTCCATACTTATAATTTCCTTCAAAATATACAATTTAAGGAGCTAAGTATTTTTCACAAATCCATTCAAAACGTTTAAGATAATGTTATTTAAACATTATCACTACAAATTCAAAACATTTTACTTATTCTTGTCTTTAAAACATTTTTTTTGAAGATCAATTTACATGCATAAGTGTAATAAAAAGGTTTAAAGATGAATGATATTAAAACATTATCACAATCAACCCAAAACCATTTTATACTTATCTTATCTTTAAAAGCATTCATTTAAAGATCAAAGTTAATATTTGGTTAAGTTCGGCATTTTATAAGTCAACTTCCAACTCTAAAGATGATCTTTAATGGTAATCAAGGTTTGTATACTTAGCACATTTCTGATATTCCAACTTTACTATCCCTCGGTCGGGAGTGAATCCAGGTAAGTCAAAGCACTGGTTGCATATCAAAGTCTTACATAGGCACTTCATTCTTAACTCTTACAAATAGACAATTCTACTTCGTCGGATTTTAGTGCTAAGTATAGTATTAATGGCTTTCATAAATGAGTAAAAAAGCAACATAATTAACATGTTTCCCACATTTTCAACTTAGATATTCATCAGGCAAGAATGAAGCCGGTAGGTTATAGTACAATTGCTTCTAAACCTTACTTGAACATCAGTCTTAACCCTCACAAATAGACAAGTCTACTTCGTTAGCTTTTAGTTTTAAACATAGTTAATTACTTTTTCGACAGACACACACAGATATATATAAATACACACACTTTAAAGTAATTATAAATAGGTTTTAAATATTCATGTAAAATATTAGTTGAAAATAACTAATTTATATGGGGAGATAGCCCAACCAGAGATCGCAATTGTTTTTCTCTTGCCGGCATCCACTTTTCCACCAAATTTTATCAAGCCTGACACACCATAGAAAAAAGCATCCATATGAAGGGGGAGAGCTTGGCTTTGGGTCCCATTTATGGGAGGCGCGAAGTAGTGATGACGATTAGTCCGAAATGGAGAGAACGCGAAATGGAGCACACTGGAATAGACAGTTCTTCATTTCGTCGAGTATCAGATGAGAATTCGAAGAAAGAAGGTGTTAAATGAGGTGGGTTTGTGTGTGTGAGTGATATGTGCATGTACAGGGATGATTTAGGGAAGAAGGGTTAAGATGGGATTAAGGTGAGTTAATTATAGTTTGATTTAGTTAATTATTTAATTAGTTTTATTTCTTATACTATGCATATCTTTTGTATAAGAGGTCCTTTTTTATATGGTTTCATGCATTGTGCTTGTAATGGAGAGTTCTACGATTTGGTATTGAATTAGTCAGCTTTTGTTGAAGTAAGTGATATTGTCACTTACCATAATACAATTGTTAGTATAGTATCGAAACGACATTTTGAAATGGTTTGTAACTTTTAAATGTGATTTTATTATACTTAAACACTTACTTGATTTTTATAAAAGTATTTTAAAATAGTTCTATATCGGATATCACATTTTTTCCATTGACGTGCTATTTTAGGGAATTACTATATTTGAGCTATTTTTGATATGAATTCCTTATTGGTTGATATAGATGCATTATTCGTGCTGAGTGTATACTATATTGGATGTATGTATGCTTGTTGGTTGCACGTATGTTTGTTTGCTTATTTTTGGTTGAAAACGCCAACTTATCGGTGATTGAGTACTAGGGAAATATCTCAGGCATTGGGGTTTCGTACACGATAAGAAACCCAATGACAGGAATGAGTTGTAGAAGGGTGTTAGGATACATGTCGATTGATCTAAAGCAGGTGCTAAGGGATGGATGTGCATGTACTAAGGGATTGTTGATACTTGGAGTATTTTCTATTGTACTCGAAGCATGTGTATTATGAGTGGGGACGCCCATGGATCAGTTGAGTGGATCTGTATACCCTAGACCAGTGGCTTTAGGTCTAGTGTCAAGCTTTGGGCTACAAGTTACGAGAGTACAACTGAAAATCAGGATTTCCATTAGTCCTTGGCAATAAGGAGGCCATACGGGTTATCATATATCTAGAGCACACCAAGTGACAGTTAGTATTGTTTGATGGATGCTATATTTGTTATGGTTGCTTCACTAGCCACCTATCACTCTAGGGTTGTCACATGATGTAGGTATTGCGGAGAACGATAGATTACTTAGTATGAAGTACCCTTTTGATGTTGTAGAGTAGCGAATTATCGATGTTATATGCTACTCTTTTACTGCAGGGACAGGTCAGGTATGATTCGTATACCCTCTGTTTCATATACTATATCGACTTTTATAGTATTTTAAGATTGTTTATCGCTCACAAAAGACTATTTTCTAACTCGAGGTGTTCAATTTTGCTTTTTATTACCATGGGCACTCTTAAATTAGTAGACTAAAGAGCAGGTGTGGATGACATATGGAGTTCTATAGATGGACTAGCAGGAGGTGATGTTTTCTCATACATGTATTTGGGTTTGTTATTACATAATCTACTGTATGATATTATAGAGCCTTGACAGTGTATGACTTACCATTATTACGGACAGTTTATCGGTTGAGTTTATTTATGAGTTGCAAAAACTATACTACTGTCTTGTATAACTATATGAGCCTGTGTACTATGATTTTGTGGTTTATGTAGTTATTATTGTCTCGCCTTTTCTATATATGTGATGAATATTATATTTGATGCGTTGTGAGATATACGACATGTAATGTGATTGATTGTTGTTTCTTTCTCTTTTCTTCTCTTCTATCTCTCTTCTTTACTTCTTTTCTTCCTTTGATAACCATCCTGATCGAAGGTGTAGGGTGGTCGTTATATTTTGTCTTAGAGCATTGATTACATGAATAACCTGAATTGATACCGCGATCCAGTAAAGATAGGATAGGAGTTATTGCCGTAGACTGGATCTAGATTTTTTGTGTGTATGTATGAGAGAGTATGTATTTGTTATACATTTTGGTTTTGGAAACTATATATAGCATATATGTTATATATGTGGTATTGCACACACGAGCATTATTAATGCGGTTTCCTTTATGAGCATTAATCATCCTTGTTATAGACACGAATGATCTGGCATACGAGAAATACTATTGTTGACTCCATCTTTGGAGTAGAGGAGTGAGCAGGATCGGGGTCACTAACCCTGAATTATAAAATATGTTCCTAGATATGGTGCAAAACATTTTCTGAAATGCCCAAGTTGCTTTAAATGATTATGGTGCTCAAGGGCATATGCCTAGTGCTGACTTTGCTGAGCTATATAAAGACTATGTGAGTTTAAGAGGTAGACTGTTCCTTAGATTAAAATCAACTATTGAAAGGAAAGATTGGATAGTTGTAAGAGGATCTTCGATGACTTGGAGTTAGATGAGGTAGTAAGGTAGAAGTTGACCTCTAGATAACTCCAAGACTGTATAAAGACTACGTAAGTATAGGACGCAGACCGTTCCTTGGATCGGAGTCGACTATTGAAAGGCAAGATTAGAGGGCTACCTGTAAGAGGATCTTCGATGACTTGGAGTTAGATGATGTAGTGAGGTAGAAGTGACCTCTAGATAACTCCGAGGATGAACAATGAACTAGTGGAGCGTCCCTACAGTATCAACTCCTGATGACTAATTTACTTGGGATTAGTTCATAATTCGCTTCGAAGAAAAATTATCTAGATTTTTCAAAAGTCGGTGTCAGCTATGGTGTTCACCAGTTTGAAGTATGGCGACATGTCTACGTCGGACTATGTGTTCGAATTTGATGTGTTATTAAAGTATGGCCTATTTTTCCTTAATATTCTACATAGAAAAGATGGAAAAAATTACCATTGGGTTGAGTGATCTTCTTAGGAAGCGATTGATTGGTTATATTGACGTAAGTTCGAGAAGTCAATCGAGAAGGCTTTATGATAAGAGAGCCTGTACACAGTGTTGAAGGATTGTCCCAAACCAACTGAGTAGGGACAAACCGTCGAAGCATATGCATTAAATGTCATTCCGATTTCATCGAGCAATCCATCAACAAAAGAGAAGGGAAACGGCATTGCCATTTAAGGTATGCTTTCCACTTATGGCATTTTCATACGTGTTTAATTTGATGTTGAGGTTTCACGTTCCTTCATATCTAATGATTGATAAATAGATTGGGATTGAAACCCGAGATAGTTAACCGACCTTTAATTGTGACGAACCTACTTTGGGGCTCAGTCGGCCTATACATGATTCATCGAGACTTTGTTTTATTGGGTCATGGATGTTTGTTTGTTTGCTATTGATTTGTTTTGGGGTTTAATTAGGTTCGGTATTATAGTTTGGGGATGGATGGCTAAAAGGGTACGGAATAGTGGTGGGTTGCGAGGGGTCGTTGGTGACAGTAGAGACTGATAATGAGCGGAAGGTAGTGTTCAGCTACCCATATGACAATGAGGAGATGGTTAGCTTTTTATATTCTTATGATATCCCACATGACGAGTTATCATCCGTGCCAGTAGCTAGAGAGTGTCCAAACATATTCTATGAGCTGACCAGATTACCACTATACAGAGATTGAGTTCCATATCGATCTGGCTAGAGGTGCTAGATCAATAGTTATGTCTTTGAGACATATAATGCCCAAAGAGCAGAGAAAACTAAAGGTGCGAGCGGATGACCTATAGAGGCAAGGGTTCATTCGTAGGAACATATATGGGTAGGATGCACCTATATTGTTATCCACTAAGGCGAATGGCTCTTTGAGGTTATTTGTGGTTGTTGTAACAAGACTAAGATGATAAACAATTATCCACTTCTTCTTATTGATGGCTTGTTCTTTAGCTCTATGGTGCGAGTGTGTTATCTCAGTTTGACTTCATAATCGACTTCATTAACCGAGAGTATCTAGAGAGAGTATGCTGATTGTAGTGTTTCGTACGCGACATTGATTTTTGATTGGTTTGTTATGCCGTTCGGGCTAACCGACATGTCAGCATGCCTTGTTAATCTCATGGACCATGTTTCGAGGAATCTCCTGAGTAAGCTATGCCTGTGCTCATTTGTCTACTCATGGATGAAAGAAGAGCACAAGGAACGACTGATGATGGTATTGTAGGTGTTGAGAAAACACCAATTGATGATGAGATTTTTGAAGTATCACTTCTAGAGGAAGGAAGTGAGATGCTTGGGTCACGTTGTCTCGGAGTATGACATTGTTGTAGATCCTATGAAGGTTACGGCAATTTAGAATTTGAATTGAACCAAGAATGCTACAGATTAGAAGTTTTCTTGGATTGACGAGATGTTATATACGTTTTACCAAGGATTTCTCTACGGTAGCAGAGTCATTAACCAATTTGATGAGAGAGGACTACACTTTTATTTAAGATGCGATACGTAGACACGCGTTAGTGAGTCTGAATGAGAGGTTGATAAGCGCATCGATGTTACTCATTCCGGACGGAAATGAGGAGTCGATAGTACACATATGCCTATAGCACTTCACCGAGTGTGGTATTGGTACCAAAAGGTAAGATTGTTGCACGTTAGTCGGCAACTGAAACCGCATGAAAGGAAGTATCCGACTCTTGATTCAAAGTTGGTGGCGATAGTATTCGCCTTGGAGAGTTGGAGGCATTATCTATTAGAAGAGAGGTTCGAGTTGTCCAATGATTCCATATCATTGAAATATCTTTTCTCCAAGAAGGATCTCAACCTTCTCTGGTAGCGATGGTTGGAATTCTTAGCCTCCTATGACTCTAACACTTCCTATACGTCATTTAGGGAAATGCAGTTGTTGACGCATTTAATGGAAGACATACCAGTTTAGGAGCAATATTCCTAGAGTGGGTATTTCTCGAGATTATCACTGGTAATGACTTCAGAACTCAATGCAACTTGGTGCTAAGATGATGGCTAGTTTGACGATCATACCTACTTTGATTTAGCGGATCAGTACTAGTCAGAGCAGTGAGGCTGGACTACCGGAGATCATAGCTAAGTTAGAGAAATGAGTATTGTCTGTAGAGTGATGCAATGCGGAACCGACCGGGACTTTTGGTTTGTAGGGATGAGAGATTATTTGTTCTTGAGTAATGGGAACATATAACTATAGGTTGCATCGATGGATTGCCGAGGACCAATAATGCTTCCAAATCTTTCCACTTGGCAATCACAGCCAATACTGCATTTTGATGTTTCCGGCTGAGTGCATCCGCCACCATGTTTCCTTTTCTGGGCGTGCACTCAATTCCAAAATCATAAGCAGCAATAAACTCTAACCATCTCTGTTGTCTCATGTTCAGCTTCTTTTGAGAGAACAAGTACTTCAACGACTTATAATCAGTGTAAAGCTCAAATCGCTCTCCTAAAATATAATGTCTCCACACCTTCAAAACAAATATAACGGCAGTTAACTCCAAGTCATGCGTTGGATACCTAACTTCATGTGGTCTAAGCTGTCTAGAAGCATAAGCAATCACTTTACCTCTTTGCATCAACACAGCTCCTAATCCAGTTCCACGCGCATCAGTATAAACAACCAAATCTTGATTCCCCTCCAGAACCACCAACGCTGGTGCATGGTTCAATAAGTGTTTCAAGCTCTGGAATGCTTCCTCACACTTATCAGTCCATACGAACTTCACATCTTTTCGCGTAAGCTTAGTCATCAGTGCAGCTATCAGTCGAAAATTCTTTATAAACTTTCGATAATATCCAGCCAATCTAAGAAAGCTCTTAATCTCGGTCACCGTCGCGAGTCTCTTGCAATTATTCGCCGCCTCAATCTTAGTCGAATCTACAGACAACCCTTTCTCTGAGACGACATGACCAAGGAACTTCACTTTTTTCTTCCAAAAATGAAACTTCGAAAACTTAGCCTTCAACGCTTAACGTTTCGAGCACAAATCTAAGATGAACTTCATGCTCCTTCTCATCCTTAGAGTATATCAAAATGCCATCTATGAAGACCAACACAAATCTACCCAAGTGCTCTCGGAAATTCTATTCACCGGATCCACAAAGAATGTTTGGTGCATTAGTTAGTCTGAATGGCATAACTAACCATTCGTACGATTAATATCTTATCCTAAGCACCGTTAAAGGAATATTATCCTCTGCCACTCTAAGCTAATGAAATCCCATCGCCAAATCCAACTGAGAGAATACCTTGGCTCCACTTAATTGATCGAATAAACCGTCAATTCTCGACAATGGATATCGGTTCTTTATCGTCTTCTCATTCAACCTATGATAATTGATACATAGCCTCAACGATCTGTCAAGCTTCTTAGCAAATACAACGGCAGCCCCTCATGGTGAACTACTTGGTCGGATAAAACTCTTACCTTCCAAATCCAAGAACTGCACCTTCAACTTTCTCATCTCAGTGGGTGTCATCTTGCTCGGTGGCCTACTCACCAGCTCTGCTCCAGGCACCAAATCAATCCAAAACACTATGGCTTGTACACATCAGCAAATTCTTTAACTACAAAGACTCGATGTTATTGAATATTGTTAACGTAAAAATCAGACGCTAACACCCCGGTGTAGATTGAAGTTGAGTGAAAGCACCACCCGTGTACACGGGAACTACAAACAAGTAGAGAAATCACAGAAAAAGCAGAAAAAACAACAGTTTTTATAGTGGTTCGGCTTAGGGTAAGCCTACGTCCACTTTAACTCTCTTTATTACTGAATTGATTACAACTTTTACAACAATCTTCAATTACAATTCCAATGAGACAGACAACTAGAACTTTGATGCAGAAGAATTCTTTAAATCCATGTAGATTGTGTTAGATTTCCTCTCGAAATTAGTTGAGATGTCTTTCGTACTTGAAGTGTTGAGTGAGTCGAGAATTCAGCAGAGTATTGGCGCTTCAAGAGATCGGCCCCAAAAGTCCTTTTCATGCTTGAGGTAGGATGGTATTTATAGGGGAAATCCCCCCTTAGGTCGTAAGTTGTGGCCGGTCTAAGTTAGGTCATGGCCGGTCTAAGTTAGGTCGTGGCCAATTCATCTGGCCCCTCCATGGCTTCACAAGAGTTTATTTGTACAAGTCCTAGGTCGCCCCCGAGTCAACACAGCCTTATCTCAGTAACACGGCATCGGGCTTGCATTTAGTAGCTTTAGGTCGTCAACGACTCAAATTAGGTCGTGAGTCGTGAACGAGTTAACTGGCAACTGGATCGTGTGCGAGTTAAGAGGCTACTGTGCCGAGTAGCTGCATTGAACTTGTCTTCCTTTACTTGAGTCGTGAACGAGTTTAACATTGGTCCTAAGTCGGCTGTGACTTAGGTCGGCAACTATTCTAGGTCGGCAGCTTGGTAAAGCATTAGATCGGTAACTTGGTCAAGTCATTGAGTCGGCATCTCTTTTAGGCCTTAGGTCGGCCTTCCTGTTAAGTCGGCATCCTCTGAGACTTAGGCCAGTACCCACGTTAGGTCGGTAGCTACCTTATTTTAGACAGTTGGGTCGGCAACCTTGCTAAAGCATTAGGTCGGCAGCTGTTTAGCCTTAAGTCAGTATCCCTCTTAGGCCTTAGTTCGGCTTCCATATTAGATCGGTAACCCACCTTAGCCTTAAGTCGGTACCCCCTCAAATCTTAGGTCGGCATTCCTCTTAAAGCGGTTAGGTCGGTATGCCTCTCAAACCTGTTAGATCGGTAACCCTTTTAAGCCGTAGGTCGGCATCCCTTTGAGTTAATAAGTCAAAAATGGGGCGGAGTTAACAATTGCCCCTCGAAGTATACGCCTACCGGTTAGGTCGTGTGCTTCAATATCCTCTAACTCGTCCACTCTTTAAGTCGGTAGGTAGTACGCGACCTAACAGTTGAGTCGTAACTACCACTTCATATCCCTCCACTGCAAGGTATAAGTCACATCTCCTTCTTCCTTCTCATTACCTACTCCTTTGATTCTGCCATTAAAAATTTTCCCGAGCTCCAAAAGGCGATTTAACTCCAATCAACTACTGACAACCTCTGCTATTCATTGCGTAAGTAAACCCCCTTCTTCGATCACTGTTGGCTCATGAATTTCGTCACTTAAACCGCTTCCTTGCATGATCCTCCATCATGAACCCTATTACACTCATGGCTGATGGAGCTTAGATTGCTCGATTTGTCTTTAACTGACCGATGAGACGATGAAGATGGTTTACTGATTCAGGCTAGTTGATTTTGATTCGCGCTAGGATTGCAAGGTGTTGAATTTGCAGTGGTTTCGAATTGGTGTATTGGATGATCCGATAGCATGAAGTAGCACAAATGAAATGAGGGTTTTTTGGTTGAGGGAGTGGCTAACGGGTTAACGGGTTGAGTGGGGCGGGGTATTGATTAAGATGTGACCCGGTGATTTTAGGTGACTTAGCTTTTGGCCGACCCAATCCTTAAATCGTGGCCGTGTTAGCACTTGAGGGAAATCTACCGACCTATTCTTCTGCCGATCTAAGCCTTAAACCGTGGCCGAGTTAATCCTTAAGCCGTGGTCGAGTTAGCCCTTAAACCGTGGCCGAGTTAACCCTTCAATCGTAGCCGAGTTAAACCTTAAACAGTGGCCGAGTAAACCTTCAAACCGTGGCCTAGTTAACCCTTAGGGAATTTCACACCACTTTTTGAACCAGAGCTTTCCTTCTTACTACTCTTCATGACCTAAAGGACTGCCGATTTAAGGAACCAGGAACATAATCTTAACTCGCGAGAGATTCCTTGGGCCGCAACCGAGTTAACACTTGGATGCCCAACTCGAATCCTCACTTAAAAGCATAACTTCAATTTGAATTCTTAACTCGATTTACTGGACTGAACTGCTTAAATCCTGGACTGTTTCAACTTTGCTACCTTATTTTGCAGACCACATTAACTCATAGGCTAACAACCTGCTGAAAACAACAATCACAAAAAAACCAAGGCGAATATACTGCCATTGACTGCCCACATCAAATGACAGATTAGTCGACATAAAGTAATCAACTTAAACACATTGTATGAAATGCTGTGAACCAATCAACTAAAGTGAAGCATTAATGCAAAGCATCGTTAACTTGAACTAATTTATTTTTATTAACATTACACTTGCATATTAAAACAACGTACCTTGGACTTTACAACTGATAAATATTTGCTATTTATTATTTTTTATTCCAGTTACATTTGCTTGTTGCTTGATTGATTTTACACAACACTTCACACACTTTAGGAAACGTGCACCTTCATGTTTGAATATCCAGTTGTTTGTGTAGAATGACTTCCCATCAAGAAGAAGAAGGGGTAGCTCAAACTGAAGAGACCTTTCCGATAGCTATTCCCATAGAGAACCCCCCAGAGAGAACTTAGACTATCCTAACTCCGAGAGCGTTTATTCAGCTACAAGCCCAATTTGGTTTTGCTGAAAATGATGCCATACTTCCCGGGTCAAATGATACTGCCGATAGTCCTCCTCATGGTTTTGTCGCAGTCAATCGTCAAATGTGCTTAAGCGGGGCGATTCCTCCTTTTAACGACTTCCTTCGAACCCTTCTCCTTCGGTTGACAATCTCTCCGTTCCAACTTCATCCTAATGGCTATGCCATCCTGATGGGGTTGCGTGTTTTGTTTAGGAGAACTCTTGATCGCTTGCCGAGTTTTGAAGAAATTCGCTACCTATGCTCGTTTGCAAAGAGTAAAGACCATCCTTCCCTCATTATTGTGAGAAGTGCTAGAAACCGCAAGCTTACTTCTGATCTTACTGAAAGTGTTCATGGATTTCTGAACCAGTTTTTCTTTGCTCGCTGCCCCCCAGGGTTTTATGCCATCTGGAGAGTAGGAAGTAAGACTACCTGTTTCTATTTTCTCCATTTTCAAACTTTTTCGAGATCCGAATTATCAATTGCTAATCTCATTCTTTGCTCTTTTCAGCACTTCCTCTCCCTTCTAGAGATCCAATCCATAAGCAGGTTTTTGAAAGACTGAGTGTCGTGGCCGCAGAAGAGAGAAGTGCAAAGTTTTTGTTGAGGGATGAATTTTTGCATCAGTACGGGCTTTTACACATCTCTCGTTCTACACATCCTCATGAGATCCCAGACTCCCCGGCTAGAGCATCAGATGCCCCGGTTTCTTCTGACGCACCTGTACCAAAAGATCCCGCTTCCGAAGCTTCTCCGGTGAAGTGCTCTACTACTGTCGATGTTGCGGGGTCATTTGGCAAACCCGCACTTGCCCCAGTCATTGAGGAAGAAGAGCCTCAGGGATCTCCCCAACGTTCACAGAAGTCTGGCGAAGAAGGCGGAAAAACAAGCCCTGTCAGGCAGAGCAGGGACGACACTTTCGAAGGGTTGAGCGACCTCTTTGCCACCTCACAAGAGATCTTTAAAGATGATCATGTCACCACCAGGGTTTCTTCTTCAGTAGTAGAAGCGACTTCTTCTTTGCAACAAGCTCCGTTGACCCAAGAGCTGACGTTAACTACTACCCCCACAATTACTTCGCAATCAAAGAGTGGTTTGTAGTTTGATGCGCGTAGCTTGCACATCACACACACTTAGAATCTTTCGGCACTTTTATACTCCTAATTCTTTGTACTTTGAAGATTCTAAAGTTACACTTCTTTTCTCTGAAGACTTTTAAGACTTGTCTCTTCTTTTTTATTTCAGATTCTCTGATGGGACGCAGCAGCTCCTACTATGACGACTTTCAGCGCTACGGGAGGCGTAGTCAATATGATTATAGGCACTACCTTCCCGCTCACAGAGAAACCGATGAAAAGAGAGCCGCTCGAAAGGCTCAGGAGAGAAGGGCTCAAGAAGAGCGTTATGAGAGAAAAGAAAGGGAGGAGCACCATGATTCTTCCCATAAAGGTGACGATTCCCACAAGAGAAAATCCCATGATGACCGGGGAAAAAGCCATATGTTGAGGACCCAAGAAAGCATGCTCGACACGGTGAGAAGCATACTTCTACAACTCCTGAAAAGGTCACTGCCCCCGTCTCACTTGACATTCCTTCTGGCTCTCCCGCTCTCGGAAAGACAGACATTCAAACAATAATCAGCAGGCCTGAATTCCAAGTTGGATCAGACCCGGCTACTCTGCAAAGCCGGTTCCCGCACTGGTGCCTGAAGGGAGTGCGGTTCGATCTTGACTTGATCCCTATCGACAAACCTGCCATGCTGCGAAATCTCGATGCCATCAGGCTTGATATTGAAAGGATGTCGAACTGGCAAAAGCTTGTTGACGAGCTTCAAAGGGTCAACCGTGCGAATATAGAGGCCATGCTTACTATGGAGAATGATAAGGCCGAATGGCAGAAGGTTCTTGAGCAGCATGATACCGAAATGAGGAGCATCACTACTTACAATGAAGAGCTTTAAGCGAAAGTTGAGGAACTTAAACAAGAGCTTGCTACTTCTTCTATCACATATACTCAAAAATAAGAAGTATTTCAGAAGCAAGTTCGCGATGCTCACGCAGCTCAGCGACATGCCGAGGCACAACTTGAACCTGAGCAGAAAACAGCGGGAAGGTATCGTGCTGAGGTTAGAGAGTTACAGGAGAAAGTCAACTCTCAGGAGGCGGAAATTCAAATGTTAAAGCTTCAACTTTCCAAGACTGAAAGAGAGCGCGATGAGGCCGTTGCCGGTAAAATTGCAGCTGAAGAATCTCATGAGGAAACGAAGACCAACATCAACTCGACACTGTTTGACTTTTACCTGCACAGCATCTTGGGGCACGGTAGTCTCGCCTTTCTAGGCCCCAAATATGAAGTTACACTGGCTGAAGTGTGGGAGGCTGCAATTGACATGCTTGGCGGTAAAGGTGTTGGATATGCCGAATCAGCTCTTGAGGAGCATTACTTGGATGATGATGCTCGTGCTGCTCTTGCCAAAGGAAAGGAACAACTTGCAAAATTAAGAGCTGAAATGGCAAAAGGGGAACGGTTAGGAAAAACTACTTCAACTATTCCAGTCCAGCCTTCACCTTCGGCCGAAATCGACATTGTCGGCTCCAGTTCTCATTCTCCATCCCTGGCTAAAGTTACAACTGAGATCACAAGTATGCAGGGTGGAGATGAAGGCGAAGAGAGTGCCGAATCACAGGCTTATGAGATTGATATCAGCAAGCCGACTTCTCCAGGTAATTCTACTGTCAATCTTGCCCAAGTAGACTTCTCATTTGCTTCTTATGAGTTCGATGAGTTTCTCGACTATTTTCTAAACCTCAATGAGCCTTTATCTCCTCTCTTTACTGACTCTAACTTCTTTTCTTCTGTAGAGAAAGCACCGAGCATTGTTCAAGCTTCCCCTCCTCTAATTATTCCTCCTTCGGTTCTCCAGGTCACTCCTCCGTCCGCCTCTCAACCCGGGTCGCAAGAGGAGCAAATAGAAGCTCTTCATGGCTTAGATGATCCTATTGCTTCTCAAGAACATGGGGGAGAGGGGCTTGGAGAAGGCGATGAGTCTCCGGAGCGAACTACTTCTGATAACATAAAATTATCAGCTCTTGTAACTCTGGGAAGTGAGTCTTCTTCAAGGAGAAGGAGGAAGCGTGCCACTTCGAAGAAGAGAAGAAAAGGAATCCTTGTTTCTGAAGAGGAAGCGAGAGTTGATCCGGCAGTAACCCTTTCTCCCTCATCCCCGACTTTCCCAAGCCGTCCTGAAAAGCTGCCTATTAGGTCAGGTGAAGGCTCTAAGGGTGGTGGCAAGAAGAAGTAAGGGGTCCTGCTTCGATTTATCTTTACTTTTTTCTTTTTGCATGTACTGGCCGGAGATTGTGCGGGTACCGGCCTCCGCTTTTCTTTTTCTTTTTATTTTGAAACCTGTACCTGTACAAAATTTTAACGGTGTTGAATAAAATGATTCTTTTTCTTTGTACAAACTTCTGTCTGTATCTGAGAATGCATTTATTATTCATTTTCGTACAAGTTTCTTTATATGATATTGTAGCGAGCTTGTGGTATGTTGTTCGTGCGAAATTTTACCAATGTAGTTATACCATGTTGTATGTAGCTATACCATGTTGCCCCTATACCATAAGCTCGTTGCAATATTTTATACTTTGAAGGGACTTGTACTTTTATTTTCTGGAGAATAATTATTCCATACTTGGAGGAATATTATCTTGTTAAAAATAGAGTACAGCTCCCTCCATATGAGTTTTTTACGCTTTATCCTTCGAAGATATCACTTTTTCTTTTGTGCATACACACATTTTACCAAGTGAATTCTTCTATGTGGTAAAGCGGGCCTCTGAAGGGTACTTTAACTTCTTTTTGAGGAAGAGTATTTTCCAGAATAGGTGAATCATTCTTCCTTTGAAAGTTAAAGTGTGCCTTTGAAGAGGGCTTCTCTTTTCTTCTTTTTTATGCCTCGGTAAGGGGCTTTCTGATCTTTGCTTTGCGTTTCTGACGAAATGCTTCTTTGAAAAGTTGTACCTCTGAGGAGGGCTTTTTCACGTTTCAACACTTGGAAGTTTTATTTCAATCTCGGTGAAACGTGTGCCTCCGAAGAGTTGTGCCTCCAAGGAGGGCTTTCCACGTTTCAACACCTGGACGTTTTATTCCAATCTCGATGAAACGTGTGCCTCCGAAGAGGTCTTTCTGTTCGATTGTGCCTCTGGGAGGAGGTCTTTTTATTTCTGCCTCTGGGAAGAGGTCTTTTTTGTTTCTGCCTCTGGGAAGAGGTCTTTTTGTTTGGTTGTGCCTCTGGGAAGAGGTCTTTTCGTTTCTGCCTCTTGGGAGAGGCTTTTATTTTTCCCTGTTCGCTGGGAAGCGGGCCTCCGAAGAGAGCTTTTCACATTTCATTTCACGGGAGTGTATCGACCGATCACGATGAAATGTGTGCCTCTGAGTAGGGTTACTGCCTGGAAGTTTGGAGTTTCTTTCTCTCGGTTGGACGGATTCACGGGAGTGTATCAACCGATCATTCCGCAACTTTGTATCGAGAAAGATCTCTCTTTTTCTGGTTTGGCCCGCTCGAGGTCTTTTAGCATTTCAACTGTGGTGAAATGGGCCTTCGAAGAGGGCTTTTCAAAATTTCAACACCTGGAAGTTTTATTTCAATCTCGGTGAAACGTGTGCCTCTGAGTAGGGCTTTTGCCTGGAAGTATGGAGTTTCTTTCTCTCGGTTGAACGGATTCACGGGAGTGTATCGACCGATCATTCTGCAACTTTGTATCGAAAAAGATCTCTCTTTTTCTGGCTAGGCCCGCTCGAGGTCTTTATCCTCCGAAGAGTTGTGCCTCTGAAGAGGGCTTGTGCCTCCGAAGAGGTCTTTTGCTGATTGATGCTTGCTCGCCCATGTCTCTTTGCCATCTATTCATGTTGGCGATCCCCGTTGTCTTTTGCAAGTGTCATCACTTTTTAGTTGCCAATAATTTCCCTTATCCAAAGAAACATACTTCATAGTTAAGCGAGTTGGTGGTGGTAGACACAGGCTATTTAACTGGTTGTTTGTTTGTTCAAACATTTGCAGTTAGTTAGAAATGGTCCACTTCCATCCACATTAATAACTTTTGTTCGAAGCACTTCTTTTGTAGGATTTGAGTATGGAAATTTTGAATGGTTTGATGTTTTGCTTGCTGAGTGATGTCGGAGATCGATTGGTCTTGCGATGGGTAAGCTTTGCTTTTATGGCCTGCATTATCAAATCGACATTTTAGTGACAAACTTGACGTATTTTATATGTCGAAATAAAACAAAGCAGTTCATAATAGTAGAGAACACAAGATTTATAGTGGTTCGGCCAAAAGTTGGGCTACATCCACTTTATAGCTTTTCATTATTCACTTGCTTTACAATTACTTTCAATACAAGAATCACATATTCATAATTCTATTACAATATTTCAGTAAAGCTTTCAAGTAAAATAGGGACGCAAATGATTGTTGTTCCAAGCACTTGGGATTGGTTCTCCTTCGACAGTTGTGAGTTTGAATGTGCCATCAAGGAGTTTCGCGCCTATAACATATGGCCCTTCCCAGTTTGGCCCAAACACACCTATGGCTGTCATAATTCTCTTCAGGACTAAGTCCCCAACTTCAAAGTTGCGCTGACGAACTTTGGAATTGAAGTGCCTGGCTATTTTTTGCTGGTGAGCTGTAATTCTAAGTCTAGCCTCTTCTCTTCTTTCATCGAGGAGGTCAAGTGCTTCCAATTGCAATTTCTCATTCTCATTTTGATCAAAATAGATCCTTCTGTGTGAGGGGACTTCAGTTTCCACAGGAATCATTGCTTCTGATCCGTATGCCAATGAAAATGGAGTATGCCCAGTCGTAGTTTTGTGAGTGGTCCTGTATGCCCATAGTGCAAGCGGTAACTTGTCGACCCAACCACCTTTTGCTTTTTCCAGCTGCTTTTTGATGGTTGATTTGATGATTTTGTTTACTGCTTCCACTTGCCCGTTTGCCTGCGGATGAGCCACTGCTGAGAAGCTTTTTCGGATCTTGAATCGTTTGTAAAAATCTTGGAACTCCTCACTTTCAAACTGAGTACCATTGTCTGTGATTATCTTCTGAGGCACACCATACCTGCAAATGATATTTTTAGTCACAAAACTTATCATTTTCTTAGAGGTAATAGTGGCCAATGGTTCGGCCTCAGCCCATTTAGTAAAATAATCAACAGTAACGATAGCATATTTAATCCCTGATTTGGCAGTTGGCAAAGGCCCAATGAGATCTATTCCCCATATGGCAAACGGCCATGGACTGACCATTTGTGTTAGCTCAGTGGAAAGTGCTCTAGGAATTTTAGCGAATCTCTGGCATTTATCACACTTTCGGGAATAGTCAGCAGCATCCTGATTAATTTCTGGCCCAAAGTATCCATAACGGAGGATTTTCTTTGCTAAAGTTTGACCACCTGTATGATCCCCACATTCCCCTCCGTGTACTTCAGT
The DNA here is from genome assembly GCA_030765085.1 of Allium cepa. NCBI lineage: Eukaryota > Viridiplantae > Streptophyta > Magnoliopsida > Asparagales > Amaryllidaceae > Allium > Allium cepa. The sequence continues at coordinate 373,092,877 of CM060942.1, read as the reverse complement.
TAGAATTGTCTTAGCTTCTTCCTTTGTCACACAGAAAATCCTCGTCTGTACAAATGACCATCTTGAACTATATATCTGGAGGCTTTCCTCATCAGCTTTTGTCGTTCTTTTGAATTTTCTGGCAGAGAACCATTGAGTAGATATTCAATTATCGGAGTCATCCATGATTCTTTCTCTTGGGATACATTCATAATCCAATCAACATCCATTTCATCTGTGCTTGGAGCTGACAAGACTTCGATGGGAACTAACCCCAATAGTTGAGCTTCACCAGTACTTGAATACTTCACAAGAGAATCCGCCTTCATATTTTCTTCTCGGGGGATATGGTTTATTGAATAACGGTCAAAATCTTGAAGGAGCTCCCAGGCTTTTGATAAATAGGCTGGTAAATTCCCTCCTTTAGCTTGAAATTCCTTCTTGACTTGACAAATAATAAGTTGAGAATCACTGAAGATATGCAATGCCTTAATGTTTAGTTCTTTAGCGATCTTCAAACCAGCGATGAGAGCTTCGTATTCAGCTTCATTATTTGTCGAAGGGAATTCTAGTCTCAGTGCATAACATAGCGATCGCCCTTCTGGGGTTTCAAGGACAACCCCTGCTCCGGAACAGTAATCATTCCTTGTGCCATCGACATACAATTTCCATTGGATTGGGATGCTATCAATGACTTCTTCCTCACTATCACCCTTATCCGTACATTCTGCGATGAAATCTGCCAAAGCTTGTCCATTGATTGCTTTTCGGGGATGGTAAGTGATGTCATATTGGCTGAGTTCAATATTCCATTTCAAAAGACGACCCGAAGTCTCAGGACGGAATAGGACTTGCTTTAGAGGTTGATCAGTGAGGACTTTGATGGGATGAGCTTGGAAATACGGCCTTAATTTTATTGATGCGATCCACAAGCAATAGGCGAGCTTTTCTAATCTTGAATAGTTCATCTCTGCCCCAGTGAATATTTTGCTGATATAATAGACTGGGCGTTGGATCCTTGTGTCTTCCCGTACCAACACTGCACTGAGAGTATGAGACGAAATTGCCAAATATACGAAGAGATCTTTACCACTGTCAGGCTTTGAAAGTATCGAAGGCACTTCCATATGACGAACCAACTCATCAAATGCTTCCTGACATTCAGGGGTCCACTCAAAATTTTTTCTTCCTTTCTTCAGAGCATCAAAGAATGGAATGCATTTGTCAGTAGCTTTGGAAATGAACCGACTCAAGGCAGCAATCTTTCCATTGAGACTTAGCAATTCCTTCTTCGTTCTAGGAGCCTTGACCTCTCTCAGGGCAGTGATCTGAGCTGGATTGGCTTCAATGCCCCTAGCGCTCACAATGAAACCCAAAAACTTTCCGGACTCCACTCCAAATGAACATTTCAGGGGATTAAGCTTCATTCTGTACTTGCGGAGTACTACAAACATCTCTGCCAAGTGATCCATATGGTCCACCGCTTTCTTAGACTTTACTAGCATGTCATCAGCATAAACTTCCATTGTCTTACCAATCTGTGGTTTAAACATGGCATTAACAAGCCTTTGGTAAGTTTCCCCTGCATTCTTGAGTCCAAAAGGCATGACCTTGTAGCAGTAGAGTCCAACATCTGTGATGAAGCTCGTATCCTCTTGATCTGGCTCATGCATCATAATCTGGTTATATCCGGAGTATGCGTCCATAAAAGATAACAATTCATGTCCTGCCGTGCCATCCACCAACTGATCGATCCTGGGCAGCGGGAAACAGTCTTTGGGGAAAGCTTTGTTCAGATCTGAAAAATCAATGCACACTCTCCACTTTCCATTAACTTTCTTAACCAGCACTGGATTTGGGACCCAATTTGGATAAGTAGATTCTCTAATGAACCCGTTCTCCATGAGCCGATCCACTTCTTCTTTTAACGCTGCCGTTCTTTCAGGACCTTGAGTCCTTCTCTTCTGTTTCACAGGTGTAAACTTTGGATCAATGTTCAGAGTATGTACTGCAATCTCTGGGGATATTCCGCACATGTCAGCATGAGTCCAAGCGAATACATCCAAATTAGCCTTCAAAAATGAAATCAGAACATTCTGAACTGTTGTGCTGAGTTGTGAACCCACATTAAGCACCTTGTTTGGGTCCTTTGGATCAACGGGCACCGGCACTGTTTCCTCTACCGGTACTACCCTATTCTCCCCTGCACTGGCTTTCCTTGGATCCTTCTCTCTTCGTGCGCCACTACATTTGCCAGTGCAGGCACCCTGTAATTGCTACAAGGTCGGTTCCTTGGTGCGGACTGGAGCCGCCGCACCTTTTCCCATTTCTCTTTTCCTTGATTCTCGCAACTCTGCAAAGAACATTCTCGCCCCGCATCTTGGTCTCCCTTAATCACACCAACTCCATTATCTGTGGGGAATTTTAGAGTCAGACACCATGGGGCAAGAACAGCTTTGAACGCAGCAAGAGTTGGTCGGCCTAAAAAGGCATTGTAGGCAGAGAATTCTTCAACAATTATAAAGGTTTGCTTTCGAGCTACCTTCCTTAGCCCCTTTCGAAGTTCTACAAACAAATCAATGGTCCCAATCGGCTGTTTGGGTTCTCCAGCAAACCCAGCAATCTTAAGTGACGAAGCTTGAACGTCAGCCATTGGAATTTTCATTTAACCGAAGGTCTTCTTGAAGAGGATGTTGCATGAAGCTCCACAATCAACTAGAACTCTTCTCACAGTTGCCGGCCCAATACCAGCGGATATGACCAAAGGATCTATGGTCGGAGCCTCAATACCCAAAGAATCCCTGGCACTGAACACGATATCATCTGTGGAAGTCTTTTGTTGCTTTAAAGGCGCATCATTCTCTAAGACAAAAACATTCTCTTCAGCTGGTAAATGCCTCAAGGCCCGTACATACCTTTCCATCTCTCCCCAGCTTCTTCCTGCTGGGTGAGGTCCTCCAGTTATTATATTGATAACAGGTCTTTCCGATTCATGCTCTACGGCCTTCTCACTTGAGGCAGGACGGTGAGCGGGAACTTGCTGTCCTTGAGTTGCCGAAGCTGGGGCGTTTCTGTTCCTTTTCACATACTGCTGGAGTTTGTTTTCCTTCAAGAGTTGTTCAGTCATCTCTTTCAACTGACGGCATTCGTTGGTGTCATGGCCGGGCTGGTTGTGGAACCGGCAAACACTTTTTTCCATCTTAATTGCAACTCTCATTTTAGGTGGTGCTGGATAATTGACATCATCTTTGGTTGCAAAGAAGATGTTTTCAGGGGTATCGGTCAAGGGTGTGAAATTGAAAGAACGGCCTTTCTTAGCGTCTCCCTGTTTCTTCCCACCAACATTTCCCCTTTTCTGAGTGTTAGGTTCTTTCTTATTCGAAGCAGCACCATTGTTTCCGGCTTCCGCTGATACCACCTTAGCCGGTGTTTGGAGGCTCTCCAAGCGCATGAATTCATCCGCTTTCTTGTAGAATTTGTCGAGCGAGTTTGGTTCTTTCATCTTCAACCATTTTCCAAATTCGCTCGATTTGTCAATCGCCCTCATCAAGTATGTCAGGACCATGCGTGGCTCAGCATTATCTACCTCAGCCAATGCTATGTTAAAGCGATTCAAAAACGACCTGATATATTCTCCCGGATTTTGCTCTAGACTTGATAGCGACATTATATCCTTTGCTTTAGAAGCATACAATCGAAATTGCTCCTTAAACTTCCTGGTCAAATCGGAAAATTGATCGATGGATCTGACCGGCAGCTTCGTAAACCACAATAGAGCTACCCCTTCTAGATAAACCGGGAAGTATCGACATTTTATTTCATCAGACGCCCTGGCACCAGTCATATGCCAGTCGTACTTATACAAAAACTCGTTAGGATCACTCATCCCCTTGTAAGCCGGAATGGTAGGGGGAACGAATTTCCTTGGGAACTCTGCCTTCAAGATCTTTTCAGTAAATGGAGTTTTGCTTGGAGCAAAACCCCACTCTTTCTCGTCTTCATCTCTTCGCATACTTTCTTTCATGATTTGACGAACCATACCCGAAAAATACTCTTCATCATTTAGAGGCTCTAGTGGGCACACATCAGCCACTCTCTCTGGATTCTGCCTTGACAATCGTTCACGGAGGGTCGGCTGCGGCCCTGATCCTCCAGCTTGAAGAGGAGTCCTTTCTACAGGGTCTGCAGCTCTTTGAGAAATGTTCCCATCAACATCATGAACTCCCGCAGTAGGGTTCCCATCATTATTAACCGGTTGACGATTTGCCCCTAGTAGATCATTCAACTTGCTCAAGATCAGGGCATTCTGGGCATTCTGGGCTTCTAACTGCGCATTCTGAGCATTCAATTGCTGGTTCAATCCCAAAACCACGGCGTCCAATTCTGCTCATGTAACTCCAATAGTTGGAGCTGCTTGGCTTGAAGGAGGAGAGGTAGCAGTATTCTCTTGAACATTGTCGGATCTTACTGAACTTCGTTTTCTCCCAGGAGCCATTATTTCCAATAAACTTCTGGTTTTAAAAGAAATCCTTTCAACAATCCTTCGTGGAGCAATAGTGGAAGTTTCCTGAGTTGGGGTTCTCAGTGAAAGCACCAAAAATGTTAACGTAAAAATCAGACGCTAATACCCCTAGATTGTAGTTGAGTGAATGCACCACCCATGTACATGGGAACTACAAACAAGTAGAGAAATCACAGAAAAAGCAGAAAAAACAACAGTTTTTATAGTGGTTCGGCTTAGGGTAAGCCTACGTCCACTTTAACTCTCTTTATGACTGAATTGATTACAACTTTTACAACAATTTTCAATTACAATTCCGATGAGACAGACAACTAGAACTTTGATGCAGAAGAATTCTTTAAATTCATGTAGATTGTGTTAGATTTCCTCTCGAAGTTAGTTGAGATGTCTTTCGTACTTGAAGTGTTGAGTGAGTCGAGAATTCAGCAGAGTATTGGTGCTTCAAGAGATCGGCCCCAAAAGTCCTTTTCATGCTTGAGGTAGGTTGGTATTTATAGGGGAAATCCCCCCTTAGGTCGTAAGTCGTGACCGGTCTAAGGTGAGTTGTGGCCGGTCTAAGTTAGATCGTGGCCGATTCATCTGGCCCCTCCATGGCTTCACAAGAGTTTATTTGTACAAGTCCTAGGTCGCCCCCGAGTCAACACAGCCTTATCTCAGTAACACGACATCGGGCTTGCATTTAGTAGCTTTAGGTCGTCAACGACTCAAATTAGGTCATGAGTCGTGAACGAGTTAACTGGCAACTAGATCGTGTGCGAGTTAAGAGGCTGCTGTGCCGAGTAGCTGCATTGAACTTGTCTTCCTTTACTTGAGTCGTGAACGAGTTTAACATTGGTCGTAAGTCGGCTGTGACTTAGGTCGGCAACTATTCTAGGTCGGCAGCTTGGTAAAGCATTAGATCGGTAACTTGGTCAAGTCATTGAGTCGGCATCTCTTTTAGGCCTTAGGTCGGCCTTCCTGTTAAGTCGGCATCCTCTGAGACTTAGGCCATTACCCACGTTAGGTCGCTAGCTACCTTATTTTAGACAGTTGGGTCGGCAACCTTGCTAAAGCGTTAGGTCGGCAGCTGTTTAGCCTTAAGTCAGTATCCCTCTTAGGCCTTAGTTCGGCTTCCATATTAGATCGGTAACCCACCTTAGCCTTAAGTCGGTACCCCCTCAAATCTTAGGTCGGCATTCCTCTTAAAGCGGTTAGGTCGGTATGCCTCTCAAACCTGTTAGGTCAGTAACCCTTTTAAGCCGTAGGTCGGCATCCCTTTTAGTTGATAAGTCGAAACCGGGGCGGAGTTAACAAATATGCGCTTATATGATTTTAGATTGATGATAATAAACATATATACATTCGTTTAAATGTATTTGTTAATGTACTATTTTACTTTTCATGGGTTAAATAAATATTTGCTGAATAAAATTAAATAACACAGAATTTGAATTCAAACAGAAATTTCATTCAAACAAATATTTATTACAATTTTGAATAGTACAAATTCAAGCTCTCACTATTCACTGTACAACTTTGATACAAATTCAATTACATCACTATTTTACATTTACAGTTGACCTCACTACATATCGCTCACGCTCGTATTTATCTTCAACTTCATTCCAGTTAGAATCCAGCATCTGAGCAATCTGCAAAAATATTCACTAACGTAGTAAAATTGAAAAGGAAATATTTTTGCCGTATAAAATAAAATGTGATTTTGAAAATAATATTTGCCTCGGTTATTTGGGTTGTACGTCATCATTTAATTTTCAAATTCATCATACACGAACAGCTTGTGACATACACAGTGTATCGCTGTATATGCCACAAGGTCGTGCACAGCGATATATATACATTTGATAAATTTACAGGGACAGGTGAGCACAGGTCAAACCCAAATTATCGGATTCAACTCAGGTGCGATAAAATAAATGTCACAACTCTCAGCACAAGGTCAAATCCGAATTTAAGCTGGATTCAACTCAGTCTCAAGTCAAAGTGCTCGATCAATATGGAAAAGGGCAGTGGACAGTGACAATATGGCTGCAGCAGAAATATGGTAATACAACAAAGCTCAGCCAGTTCAAACATATATCGAAGTGTACAATGCAAGCAAGCCTCAACTCTAAATACATAAGCACATGCACCAGTGATACTAGCGCAGTGCACCACTGACCATGAAGCAAAACCAAGTTCAGATTAATTCAAGAAAAATAACATGCAGTTTGTTGTGATACGAGCTCAAGACAGTACAACTACAAGAAGATGCAACGCGACTAACAGTAAACAAGAAAACCATCAAGCCAACACTGCAACAAGACCAACTCCAGAATGCATCGGTGTGCAAAGAGCTGTAGCACAAAGATATGACATCACAGTGAACTGCAAGTGTCGACCATGTAACAAGCAAGTTCAACACAGTGCACATATGAAGTACAGCAAACACTTCACGAAATCAGAAACCAACATATCAACTTACATGTACACCATGACATCAAGGTCAGAAGCTCAAGTCAGTGCACAACCATGTGATAGTATCAAGTTCGTACCAAATCAAAAAACATCAGGGCGAGGCAATCAATAAATCAATGGCCGGAGTCATGAAACAACAGGAAAAATCAAATAAGTTCGAAAGTACTACCGAAGCCAGCAGAAGCATTAAATTCACAAAATCAAAAATTGGGCAAAGTCAAAGGAAATCAAAGTCGCGTTTCAAATCAAAATCAACAAGCCGTGGATATGATGAACAAGTCAAAATTGACCAAGTTAAATATCGAAGTCGTGGGAAGAAAGCAACGGAAATATACGCATATGAAAAGGTCAGAAATCATCTCAAACATCGAAGCATAATCGAGTTGCCGATTAAACAGAATTGACAAAATCAAATATATTTCGTGCGAACGAAAATCTAGGGTTATGAACCCTATATAAAGATTCAATCATCATCGGGAAATGACATAAGAGTTCGAATACGAAGATCATAAAAGCAAAACAAAGCATAAATTCTTACCGGAAGCAAGAATCGAACTCATCAAAGTAGCCAGAGAGAGCAACGAGAAATCGATCGAGCAAGGCAACTCCCGAACAACCACAGATTCGATCGAAGTAGTAACGGCACTTTGAAAAAGCCCTATTATTCCAGATCTGAGAAAAATCGAATTGAAGCCGCCATATTTTCTTCTCACAAAAATTGAAGAGGACCGTGCTAATAGAAGAGGATCAGGACACATAAAACAAAGAAGAGGGGCCGGCTTGGATAATATTAAAAAAGGCTTAAATTATTAAACAAGGGTTTAAAGTTTAAGGGCTTTAATTTATATTTAAATTTTGTTTTTAGTTTTAAAACCCCTTTAACCATTGTATTTACTAGTCGTGTGACTAGGGGACAAACTACGTGGCGTAGTTTGAGAATTCGCAACTCAGTGGCTGAGTTGTGGCAAAGTTTTGAGCGTTGAGTTAGGTTTAGTCGATAGCGGGTGTCGCGAGTTTACGTATGTAAGCTTCTGACTATCTAATTTCTAGTAGAAACCTTGGGGGCAGCACGTAGGCAGGGTTTTGCCGAAGCTGGGTAAATTCAGTGTCGTTCTATTTCTGCATTTTATTATTCTGCTATTTTTCTGTGCTGCTATTAATTTGTGATCTATGTTGAAATAATTTTATAAGCTTCCGCAATTAATTTTTATAATTTACACCATCGCCCTATTCACCCCCCCCCTCTATAGTGAAATCGATCCCATAAGTGGTATCAGAGCTAGGAATAGAAGTCAACTTCTGTTTTAAAAAATTCATTTTTTTTTTCAAAAACCAATTTTTGTTTTTAAAAGTTTAATTTTTAAAATGGCTTCTTTTGATACTGCTTTTGCTGAGGGTCAGTCCATAGTTAGACCACCAATGTTCAATGGTGAATATGCTTATTGGAAAATTAGGATGGAAATTTTTCTGAAAACCATTGACGCTTGGAATATTGTTGAGACAGGTTATAGAGTACCAACTATAACTGTAGATCATCAAGAAATAGAGAAACCAAAGGAACAATGGACAGAACTAGAAAATAAATTACAAAATACTAATGCTAAAGCTATGAATTCTATTATCTGTTCATTAGATCAATTTGAATTTAATCGTCTCACATTGTCTAACTGCGCAGGAAATATGGCACACACTAGAAGTGACTCATGAAGGAACATCTCAAGTCAAAGAATCTCGCCTTGCCATGCTAAGCCGCGAATACGAGAACTTCACAATGGCGAAGGAAGAAAATGTCAAAGAGATGCATGGACGACTTTCCAATATCGTATATAAATCAAAAGCTCTCGGAAAATCATACACGAAACTGGAAATAGTCCGAAAATCCTCAGAGTCCTTACACGAAGATTCGAATCAAAAGTGACTGCCATTCAAGAATCAAAAGATTTGAAACAAATGAAAGTCGAAGAACTCATAGGAAATCTCACCACTTATGAGCTAGAAATGAAATTCAAGGAAGAGCGTGAAGGAGGAGATACTCAAAAGAAATCAATAGCTCTCAAAGGAACAACTGAAAGTGATGACGATGACGATGATGATGCAGCAGCAGAATTGGAGCTATTAAGAAAGAAATTCAAAAAGTGGAATTACAAATATGGAAATTCAGCTCGAATTCAAAAAGCGAAAAGCAGAATAACCAAAGCATTAGACTACTCTGAAGAACATAAGATCATCTGTCACAAGTGCAACCAATCCGGACACATCAAGCCCAATTGTCCTCAAAATCAACGCGACTTTAAAAAGAAATCAAAACTGAAAAGTTTTACAGCCACTGGAATACAAGTGATGAAGATAATCAATGTTCTAGCAGTGAGAGTGAGAAAGCAGACATGTGTCTTCATGGAAATATAACCGATAGCGACGATGACGAACCAAGCGAGGTATCAAAACTTACTCACTCTGAATTACTTATTTATTTCCACGAAGTAAATGGTTGTTTTGAACGACTTAGGAAAAAATACGCTAAACTTGAATCACAAAAAGACGCTTTGGTAGAATTAAATGAACAACTTGACCAATTGGTTGAAAACTATCAAAGAAGGACCCTAAGTGTGATAAGTGTCCAACATTCGAAGATGAAATTAAAAAATCAGAAATCAATATAAAATCACTTGAAAAAGAAATTCTGATTTTAAAAGAGAGTGAAAATACTAGGAGAGAGAATTCTATTAAAAAGTGCACACAATTGTTAAACGAAAATGAATCTCTCAAAACACAAGTCCAACAATTGTCAACGACTTTAGATAAATTTTCAAAAAGTGAAAAATCGTTGAATATGCTAAAAGCAAACTATTAATACGGTTAGAAAAGTACTTGGATATAATCAATCTAAAATTGTTGAAAACAAGATTAATCAAGGAAATTCAATATGCACAATTAGTAGAAAATATGGACACAATCACAATAATTGTTGGTATAGACCCAAACATGTGAAAACTATACCGATTTGGGTTCCAAAAGGCACAAATATAAAATCTCTCAAAGTTAAACAAATTTGGGTGCCGAAGGGAACAATTATAAATAGTTTTGGGTCTCCATAAAATTATTTTTCTAAATATTCTGCTACTAACAACCATGGACCTATAAAAACAAATAGGTCACATAAATCTTTTTCTGTGTAGGTGTGGTGGCAGGCTAAGGAACAACAACAGTGTTCTCTGGATTTTTGGCTGTTCCAGAAACACAACGGGCGACAAAGCAAAGTTTCTTAGCCTAATATAAAGGTGACAGAATCACAATGGACAGCAACGAAAAAATATCGTAAAGGTAAAACAGGTAATGGCATATTTTGGACGATATATTAAATGTGATAATCTGCACCATATTCTGAATTAAATCAGCCAATAATGTGATGATGAAAAAATGATGATTTTGATTCTGACTTATTCAAAATAGTTGGCCAATTATATTCTTATGCCAAAAACACTATAAAAATCTCTAGATTCTTTGAATTACTTCATATATATATGTTTGGATTAAAAATAGTGTTTTGTTGGATGTTAATACATTTGGTTATAATATGGCTAACTCTGTATTGACGGTTTTTTGATTATTAACACGGCTTCAATTCAAATTCAAGAGAATGTCATTTAAATTGCTGTTAAAATTGAGTTTGAAATTTTTGGTGCACACTTCATGGTTTGGTCGATCAAATTCAATTAATGATGATTTTGAGTGAAAGAAAAATTCAGATGCAGATTACACTGGTAATCTAGTTGATAGAAAAATTATTAGTTGAACGTGATTTTTGTTGATACATTTAGTCACAGCATCGTTTTTCAAAGAAAATGTCTGCATATTTTTCATTTCAAACAATTTTCAAATAGCAGAAATTTTTTTATAAAACCCCCTCGAGAAAATCATTTTTGACCATATTTTCAGATTAGTCATTTTGAAAAATTGATTTCATAATTATTTATGAATTTGATTTTAAATGACTATTTTGACTAATCTGACTCCCTAATAATTATCGAAAAGATAAATAGTGATTGAAAAAGTGATGAGTGTTGATATTTATTATATATTATGACTCGAGACGGTATAATTAGTAAATTTCTTTAAAAATTTAAACAAGAGTTATAAAACTTTTGTTGGCAAAAATTCCATGACCATCTCTGTTTTTATCATTTTTCTAACAACCATCACTCATCAAAATTCTATATAGTTTGTCGATATGTGGTACTTTAAACAGGAATCATTCGTTTTTCATTTTACATTTTTTTTTAAAAATAATAATAATAATAATAAATAAATACCAAAGTATTCACTCTCATTTAAAAGTCCTCACGGTTATGCATGGGTGAATTACTTGGAATTTGTTATGTGCCTCCATGCTCATTTAAAAGTCCTCACGGTTATGCATGTATGGAAGCACATCAAAAGTTGATTTTTAAAATAAACAAGTTGATTCTAATCCCATTTAAAAGTCATCACGGTTATGGTGGTTAGAAGATACTTGAATTCATTTTTTTTAAAATAAAATTAGAATACTACTAATCTCATTTAAAAGTCCTAATGGTTATGCATGGTTAGTAGATATTCAAATTCCTGATATAAATATACCACAAATAGACACAACTGTATGGTTTTATATGATGACATAATTCCCATCATTCTAAAAGTGGAATATGCGCCTAACAAAATATTTCTGATTTTTGTTTGATTTTTTATTGAAATTTAATATTTATATTCAATTGAGTTTTAATGCTGAATTAATATCGACCACCTTATCTCTATTTTCTCTAACACTATTATTATTTTGTTGATAACAAAAGGGGGAGAGAAAAGTTAAGATTTTGTCAAATAAAATCAAGCAAATGTCAAATATTTTCCATTTGCATCTAGGCTCATTTGCACATTATTTAATTGTATGCATATTTATAGGGGAAGCTTTGTGCAGAGAGGAAGCATTTAAATAGGGGGAGCAATTAGAGCATATCAATGATCAAATACATTTAATATATTCAAAATCTTAAAAATATGTTTGTTATCATCAAAAGGGGGAGATTATTGAATATGCGCTTATATGATTTTTGTTTGATGATAATAAACATATATACATTCGTTTGAATGTATTTGTTAATGTACTATTTTACTTTTCATAGGTTAAATAAATATTTGCTGAATAAAATTAAGTAACACGGAATTTGAATTCAAACAGAAATTTTATTCAAACAAATATTTATTACAATTTTGAATAGTACAAATTCAATCTCTCACTATTCACTATACAACTTTAATACAAATTCAATTACATCACTATTTTACATTTACAGTTGACCTCACTACATATCACTCACACTCTTATTTATCTTCAACTTCATTCCAGTTAGAATCCAACATCTGAGCAATCTGCAAAAATATTCGCTAACGCGGTAAAATTGAAAAGGAAATATTTTTGCAGTATAAAATAAAATGTGATTTTGAAAATAATATTTGCCTCGGTTATTTGGGTTGTTCGTCATCATTTAATTTTCAAATTCATCATACACGAACAACTTGTGACATACACAGTGTATCACTGTATATGCCACAAGGCCGTGCACACCGATATATATACACTTGATATATTTACAGGGACAGATGAGCACAGGTCAAACCCAAATTATCGGATTCAACTCAGGTGCGATAAAATAAATGTCACAACTCTCAGCACAAGGTCAAATCCGAACTTAAGCTGGATTCAACTCAGTCTCAAGTCAAAGTGCTCGATCAATATGAAAAACGGCAGTGGACAGTGACAATATGGTTGCAGCAGAAATATGGTAATACAACAAAGCTCGGCCAGTTCAAACATATATCGAAGTGGACAATGCAAGCAAGCCTCAACTCTAAAAACATAAGCACATGCACCAGTGATACTAGCGCAGTGCACCACTGACCATGAAGCAAAATCAAGTTCAGATTAATTGAAGAAAAATAACATGCAGTTTGTTGTGATACGAGCTCAAGACAGTACAACTACAAGCAGATGCAACGCGACTAACAGTGAACAAGAAAACCATCAAGCCAACACTGCAACAAGACCAACTCCAGAATGCATCAGTGTGCAAAGACTTTAGCATAAAGATATGACATCACAGTGAACTGCAAGTGTCGACCATGTAACAAGCAAGATCAACACAGTGCACATATGAAGTACAGCAAACACTTCACGAAGTCAGAAACCAACATATCAACTTACATGTACACCATGACATCAAGGTCAGAAGCTCAAGTCAGTGCACAACCATGTGACAGTATCAAGTTCGTACCAAATCAAAAAACATCAGGGCGAGGCAATCAATAAATCAATGGCCGGAGTCATGAAACAACAGGAAAAATCAAATAAGGTCGAAAGTACTACCGAAGCCAGCAAAAGCATTAAATTCACGAAATCAAAAATTGGGCAAAGTCAAAGGAAATCAAAGTCGTGTTTCAAATCAAAATCAACAAGCCGTGGATATGATGAACAAGTCAAAATTGACCAAGTTAAACATCGAAGCCGTGGGAAGCAAGCAACGAAAATATACGCATATGAAAAGGTCAGAAATCATCCCAAACATCGAAGCATAATCGAGTGGCCGATTAAACAGAATTGACAAAATCAAATATATTTTGTGCGAACGAAAATCTAGGGTTATGAACCCTATATAACGATTCAATCATCATCGGCAAATGACATAAAAGTTCGAATACGAAGATCATAAAAGCAAAACAAAGCATAAATTCTTACCGGAAGCAAGAATCGAACTCATCGAAGTAGCCAGAGAGAGCAACGAGAAATCGATCGAGCAAGGCAACTCTCGAACACCACAGATTCGACCGAAGTAGTAACGGCACTTCGAAAAAGCCCTATTATTCCAGATCTGAGAAAAATCGAATTGAAGCCGCCATATTTTCTTCTCACAAAAATTGAAGAGGACCGAGCTCATAGAAGAGGATCAGGACACATAAAACAAAGAAGAGGGGCCGGCTTGGATAATATTAATAAAGGCTTAAATTATTAAACAAGGGTTTGAAGTTTAAGGGCTTTAATTTAGATTTAAATTTTGTTTTTAATTTTAAAACCCCTTTAACCGTTGTATTTACTAGTCGTGTGACTAGGGGACAAACTTCGTGGCGTAGTTTGAGAATTCGCAACTCAGTGGCTGAGTTGTGGCAGGGTTTTGAGCGTAGAGTTAGGTTTAGTCGATAGCGGGTGTTGCGAGTTTACGTGTGCAAGCGTCTGACTATCTAATTTCTAGTAGAAACCTTGGGGGCAGCATGTAGGCAGCGTTTTGCCGAAGCTGGGTAAATTCTGTGTCGTTCTATTTCTGCATTTTATTATTCAGCTATTTTTCTGTGCTGCTATTAATCTGTGATTTGTGTTGAAATAATTTTATAAGCTTCCGCAATTAATTTGTATAATTTATACCATCACCCTATTTACCCCCCCTCTAGAGTGAAATCGATCCTACAGATGCAACTCATCCTCCAACTCCATGATACCTAGTAAAGCATTTACTTCGCAACTAGGGTTCTCTACAGTATAAATTATCTAATCACTACAATCCGGGTGACTAAGTAATATTTTCCTATTATGGAAAAATATCCTAGAATCATATTTACTTAACCAATCCATCCCAAGGATAATCTCAAATTCCACAAAGTCAAACACATGCAAACAGCAATCAAAAGTATGGCCTAGCAAATCAAACTTTAAATGGTCACACCTCATCTCAAGTGTTGCACATCCTCCTATTGAATTTGCAACCCTTAAGGAAGTAACTAAGTATGAGGGTTCTAGGTTAAGCCTATCTACCAAATATTGAGAAATAAAAGAATGAGATGTTCTAGTATCAAATAAAACGCAAACAGACATACCGTGAATCTACAACGAGCCTCCCAAAATAGCCTTCCCTTTGTCCTGCACAACTGGCCTTAAGGTTGTGGGCTCTAAAGCATAAACTTACCCCCTTCCTTCTCTTGGAAGCTTTGGGCACTTGTTCTTGTAATGACCGATCTGATCACAATCAAAACACCTAACATTCTTCTTTCCACCAGCCTCTTTTCCTTTTTTTACCAGTTCGACACTCATTAGTGTAGTGTCCATTCTTGTAGCATTTGTAGCAAACTAATTTAGTCTTTCCTTTCTTCTGTGCTCCCCCTTTCTGAACATTCTTTTTCTGGAAAAACTTCCTTTTCTATCCCTGTCGCATTTGAGTCTCCTTCTTCTTCTTCCTCAAACAAGCCAACGCCTATTCTTGCCTTAATGCCATTTCTACCACTACATCACTGGGATCTCTCAAATGCGGCAAAGTGGCACTTATCAACTCTGCTCTCAAGCCCCTTATAAACTTTTCATTCCTCCTGGTTATGGTGTCTACAAAAGCATGCCCGTATCGGGTCAACTCCTCAAACTTCCTCGCATACTCTAAGACGGACATGTCTCCTTGTTCCAACTCTACAAACTTCCATACCAATGCCAACTGCGCCGTTATAGATATAAATCTTTTTGAAAACCTACTCCTAAACTCCTCCTAAGTTATGGTTTCCTCATCAACTCCATCAGCAACAGTATTCTACCAAAATAGAGTAGCTCTCTACAGCTGCCTCAAAGCTAATCTCCTCTTCTTAGCATCATTCAATCCTAAGTCAGCAAAAATTCTCTCGCAATGCAGTAGCCAAAATTCCACCTCGATCGCATCTTCAGTACCAATAAACGGCTTCCCTTCAAGCCTGATATAGTCCCTACTCAAGTTAGCATACTAATTGACCATCGGAACTTCCTAAGCTCTACCTCCAGCAGCATTACCTCTGACAACTCTGGTTGCTATTCCAGCATGCATCATGTTTACAAAGAACTGATACATTGCTTCCATGTCCATCAGGGGAACTCCAGCACGAACAGTTTCAGCTTGTGCCTGACAGGGACCTATCATAATATTTGGTCGGGCATTTCCATTCGTGGTGGTGCTATCTCCTCCGAGATTTACTCTACCTCTTCTTTCCATCATATCTATATTCAAACCTCGTGAGATACAGATGAATAGCCTAATTAAGATAGCAGTCTAGAGAGATAGCATATACTTATATATATATATATATATATATATAGCAAATACAAGTACGTTACTAATAACGTTATCCCATATCCCAATCTTAACTATAATTTCTAAGGATTATGTTTTCAAAAATCATTTTTAGTTAAAGTATTTCATAAATCATGCTCTAATACCAAGTTGTAACATACCCTATCTAGAGGCCCAAACCTAAGCGCTAAAATGATGCAGTCATTTATAGTATTAGCTTCCAGCGACTAAACACGGCTATGTTAATGGTATCTATAATATCAGAAACACTTGAATATGAAACAAAACATATATTTTGAAACAACTTTTACTTCATTACATTTAAAGCAGATGTACCATGTTCAACTTACATAATCCCAATACGTTCCCAGACACAGATAAAATATACTTAATACAAAATACGCTAAGAGCGGTATATGAAGATACCACATTGGATGATCAGAGTCATATAGTCATAATATACCTAATACAAACACAGCGGAAATACAACAAAACATAGCAAGAACTGCAAATCTTATGTAGCTAACTATTGCCTCCTGCATGCCTCCGGTAGCTTATTCGCCAACATTCTAAAAACCTGAAAAAGAACCTTAACCCCTTAGTCTACTCAAATTAATTTTGAGCACCCGAGAGTTTAAGAGAAAATCATAAACTTCGAGTCAGACATAAAGCCTAATGTGAATAATATTATACATCCTAGAATAATTATGTTAAGTGAGACCACGCCGCTTAGCGAAACGAGATTCCCCTCACTAACATTTTTTTAAACATATCTTTACAAAACCTTCCATAAAACTGTGTGTTGTGCTCCTGCATCCACAATGGTTTAATACTGTAAAACAATCATTATGTAAACATACATAAATATCATGTAATAATGAACTATCTGTTCAAACACACAAGTTCTATTTGGATAACTTTTAACCCTTGGCTAACTCGGGCCCACCGGACAATATAATCAAAATTAACCTAATACCCGTTAGATATTCTTCTTCTGGATTATCTACCCTTACCTATCGGTTAAATACTTCACTTCTGGACGGTCTATCACTAACTTAATCATCTCCTAGGTTTTCCCGATCCTAATGGTTTTTCGGGCTCACCAATAACCTATCTGTATACAAACATATATTCCTTTCAGTGTGTAACCATAATTTTAGTCTACCTGTGACAAAGCCCTATACGCTGGAATTTTGGACAACAATTAGCTGGGGCTATTAGCTAATGTATAGGGTACGACCCCATACTAGTCCCATCTGGTTCTAATATCTGAGTCATTTTCACGTAAGGATCCCCTCCTATAATTTTCCTTGAAAACATTTTCAAAATGATTTAAAACCTTTAAATCAAACTTAAACAAGAAAAAGTATACAATCTTTATACTTTACTCAAAATTATATCACCATGTCATATATATATATATATATATATTCATATATATATATATTCATATATATATATATATATATATATATATATATATTCTTTGCTCAAAATTTAGTTGATGAAAACATTTAACCATTTCAAAGAACCTCTTTCTAAACTTTTGAAATCATCTCTTTCAAAACAAATATCAAACCTTTCAAAATCATTCCTCAAACCTTTTGAAATCATACATCAAACCTTTCGAAACCATTCTTCAAACCTTTCAAACCCATTGGAAAGCAAACTTTTCGAAAGCTATGAAACTTTGGATATCCTTCTTTAAAACCACTTTAAAACATTGCCTTAGGAAAACCATCCATTTAAACCTTTCGAATCATTGAATTAAACCTTTCAAAATCATTCAACTAAAATCTTCCAAAACCATTCAATAAACCTTTCAAAACCATTCAACTAAAACCTCTCGAAATCATTAAACCTTTCAAAATCATTCAACTAAAACCTTTCAAAACCATTGAACTAAACCTTTCGAAATCATTCAACTAGAACCTTTTGAAACCATTGGAAGCAACCTTTCGACTTCGTCGAAAGCTCTGCTTCAAAAGCTTTAAACATATCCTTTAAAAAACCTTTTTCGAAAGCTTTGAATTTTACTTCAATTTATAAAACAAGGGTAAATCGCCTAAGTCGAAAGCTTCCTTTCGAAGCACGGAGAAGCAGCTAGTTTTTAAAATAAGAAAACCTTTCTTCTTTGCCGAAAGGTTCAAAACAAAACATTTACAAAGTGGCAGTAACCCTTCGACTGTGTCGAAAGGTTTCAAAACAGAATAGTGTTAAAACAGCAATAACCTTTTGACCATGCCGAAAGGTTTAAAACCTTTACTTTAAACATTTGACCTGGTCGAAACCAACCAAGTTCAAAGCTCTTGTTCGAAAGCAAAGCAGGTGATTACAAACATACTTAAACCCCTTGGGCAACCAACCTTTCGATTAAGAACCCTTCGACTCTGTCCAATTCATTACGCACCAAGTAACTTGATGCCATATGCATTGATTTTACCTTGTCGAAAGCTTTGAACCTCTCGACCTTGTCGGAAGGTTCGGGTCGGAAGGTTTGATACCAGAATTGGCTGAAACATGTCAAAAGTATGATTTCTTTTTTTTAACTTAAAAAGGCTAATTTTCAACTAACCTCCCTTTGTTTGGCAAATTCTCATTGGTTAACAATTACTTTTCAGAAATGTGCCACACTATTTTTAAAATTAAATAATCATTTTATTTTACAGAATGCCCCTTCTCCTTAATTAAATACATAAATCATTTAAGTCTCATACCTTAAATAAATTTATCTACTCATCAAAACATTTAGGAAAATTCTGGATAAATCCTAGAAAATCTATTTTAATATGTTGCCTAACATATAAAAATTTCATCCCCAAATAATAATTATTTTAGCCAAAAATAATTTCCTTCACTAGAAAATTAATAAAAAATCCATATTAATTCAGAAAATTATGAAAATTGAAATTCATCTCCAAAATATCATTTATGACCTATGTTTAAATTTTCAAGGCATTTAGATGTAATTAAATAGGGTTTTCATGTCAAACATATCATAAAACTAACATGAACGTATATAATCCATCAACAACATATATATATGATTTTAATCATCAAACATGGCAAATACTTGCAAAATCATTTCAAGTCTAATCTTAAAACAAAAAACTAAAAGAAAATGGGATGTAATAATTATTCACCTTAGCTTTGAGATTATAGATGTGAGATTTGATGTTGATTTAGTTGATTATTTCACTTCCCTCGAATCATAGCTTTAATCTTCTTCTTGAGAATAATAATGGTGGCCGGCATTAGTATTTTTAGTTTGAGTAAAATGAAATGAACGTGAGCATTCTATCTCCTAAGGGTTTAGGGTATAAGCTCCACATATTTCTCATATTGCCCTTCTCATGTCATAACACATTAGCTTAGGTTATTTCATTTTACTTTGCACATTAACATGGCACGGCTACCCGAAGTTAATCAACTTATCAATCTCCATATTATTTATTTAATTTACTCAATTAATTACTACAATTAATGTTATAAAAATATAGGGTGCTACATTAAATTTTTTAAATTTAATATTGGAAATTATTTAAATAATCGAATCTTGAATTTAATATGAACGAAAATGATTTCGAAAGTTGAGTTAAATTTTATTTCAACAAGAACGAAAATTGTTAACTTTTAAAATTAAATTATTTTTGGAAATTACTTGTTTTAATTAATTTGTAAAAATATTCTTTTTGGACACTGTCTCGAATTTCAACGAAACTAATTTCATCGGATCCATAATAGTGAATTATTATAGGATTTCAAGTCTTGTGGCAATCGGACTTATGTTTGGCCGTACGAGCTTGAAATGCATAGAAATTAATTAAAAGAATTTAATTAAAATAAATTGATTTCGAAAAGCTATCTTCTGAATATGATGGAATTGGCTCCTGGTATATATTTCATTGTGTTCAGAATAGCGTCATAACATATAACGCAATACGGCACGCTTCGTTTGGAGTTTGGAATTTTCGCAGATGAATTGGGTCGGAAATTCATATAATATGATATTATATTCGCACTTTCGTTAACCGAAACACTAACCATTTCCGCAGCCGCTCTCGTTCATTTTAATGGCTAAAAATCATCGATATTTCTCCCTTAATTTCTCTCAATCCACAAAACAAAATCGATTGCCACCAAAAGTAAAGTTGTGGAACTCGATCTCCTCTACAAGGTGGACGGTCGAATCGTCTTGTTTTACGGCGTGGAGGGTGTGATCTGCTCGCGTTCAAGCTGGGGTTTTGGGATTTTCTCGTTTGAGCGTGCATGCGGGAGGGTAGTGGTTGCTGATGTGGCAGTTGTGGCAGGTCTAGGCGGCGCGGCGTGGCGCGTGTTGGAGGCTGTAGGCGTTCGACCGACAGATTAGAAGAAAAAAAGAAAGACGATGTCGCAATTTGGCCTGGAAGCATAGGAGGGAACGCACGTGTAGAGAGAAGGATTAGCGTGAGGTTTTGTTTTAATTTTTATTTATTATTTAGTTAATTAAGTTTTTAATTATATCGTTATATTAATTAAATCGTAACTTTCTAGTCGAGGTCTGATTCTAGCGAAATGAGTCGCGTTGGATTCGTATCAACGGAGGCTACGACATAGAATCGAATTGGAATTTTTTTGAGCTGGAAATTTTTCAGTTTCAAATAAAGGCGAGTGTTTTAAAACGCTCACGAATTACTAAAATATTTTTATGTTAGTTAAATTGAAATCATGAAGTGATTCAAATTTTATTGATTGTTGTTTGGTAATTTAACTGACATGGAAATCGACATAGAAATTTACATGTTAGGAATTTTGAATTAACTGGTTAAATTGAAATTGGAAATAAATTGCTAGTTAAATTCCCGATTACTGACAACTAGTTAACTGTTGTGATATATTGACTGTTGTGGATATTAATTGATAATGTATGATATATTGGAAGATATATTGGATGATTGATATTTATTTATTTATATATATCTTGTTATCACCATGTATTTTAGTTGACAGCATATAAAACTATTATTTGAAATATTTCGAATGAATTAAGAAATAGGTTGAAATGATATATACCTATGACATTTATTATGGATTGAAATGATATATATCCATCACTGAAATTAAAATTAAAATAACTGATCACTTGGCCATAGGATAAAAAATTATATACGAACACTGGATTGGTTAAATTAAATGGTTTTAAATTCTTGAATTTGAATCTATTTAAATGATTCTTGATTTAAAGAAATAAAGGAATCGAATTTATATGAATTGAATTACTTCGATTCAAGCTTTGAAACGTTGAAATCAAAATTGGAAAAAGAAATTGTTTTAAGAATTTATTTTGAAATGTGAAATAAAATTGATAGATGACTTGAATTAAGAAATTAAAATTGTTTTAAAGGTTGGAACTTTTACTAGATCTTCGAAATTATTTAAGTAAAAGTAGTATACATGGATGTTTCAAAATTTGAGCTTAGAATGGAATTATTTTGAAGATTTGAATTTAAATTAGAAAATTGAAGTTTAATTTGATTTAAGTGATTTAGATCGATAAATTGAAATTGGACTTGAAATGATTTAAAATAAAAATTGAATTGAACTTTGAACAATTGACATTAATTCAAATTGAAATCAAATTGAAATTAATTCGAATTGAAAATGAAGTTGATATGAATTAAAATCGAAATTGTGTCGATTTGAATTGAATTGAGATTTAAGAAGATCTGAATTGGAAGATTTGAACTGAATCAATTTGATTTAAAATTTGGACCTGTATCCAGATTTATTGGAAACGGGAAGAAATGGTTTTGAATTTGAAATTATTTTCACTATAAACCATTTTCCTATAAACTGTTTTAAAATTCATCTTTTTAAATTTCCAAATTATTTAAATTTTCAAACCGTTTAATATATAATCTATTTTAATATCTAAACTACTTAAACTTTTTAAAACAATTCAAACTATTTCCTAAAAATTTCAAACTGGTCAAAGTGGGAAATGTTTATATTTAAATCGTCGATTTAAATGCGAATTGGGTTGAAATGAAGTTATAACTTAAACTCTAATTCGAATTGAATTTGAAGTAAAAATGACATATTGAACTGAATTGACACATTTTGAAGTAAATATGATGATTTTCAAATAAATGATATTTTGAAGTGAATATGATATTTTGATATCAAGTATGAATCGTTCTTGAAATGTAAAAGAATCAACCAGTGTATAAAACGACGTTTGGTTGTTAAAGAGACCGGGGCCTCTTATTGGCATACTCTCTGTCAATATTGGAACCACTTTAACAACTCTGTACGCGGAGGAGACTCCAGAATGGAGTGGTTGGATTTGGCATACGTTTATTGTATTTGAAGAAAGAGAACGATGATGGTAGATCCTGGCACTTGCACCAACTTAAAATGACTAAAACAGGATGGCTTGACAGGGCCAAGTGGGCTAACTACCCCTAGCGGACATCCGTTCTTCGATTTTCTTCTTAGACCGGTCCATGCTATTACTCTTGTTGTTGGTTTCGATTGGTGCATCTTGATTGGGACGACCTCCTGTTTGACTCGATATGGGATGGATGAATGCAGTGGGCGGCCGTGGCTACGATGTGTTACCACTAGCCCTGTGACCCGACCTGGTAGTATCCTACCTTGGGCATTACTTCACGTGTCATGTCATACTTTTATCCTTATATGAGACAACTACGAGTTTGGTTTAGTATTTTCGTATCACGGCGCATCCCTATCCTCCGACGTGCTACTGGGGCGTTATATGCAAACTGTACGACAATGCTTACAAACATGTTAAGGGGGATTAATGTAAAGCCTTAACGCTAAGAAAAATATTAATTTTACTGATTAGACATTACATATATAGCGTATTCTACTATATAGAGATAAATTGACGGATCTTTAAAAGATGGAAAATCCCGTAACATCTTTTGAGTTATTGCACGCACGTTATACACTGGATAGGAGATGTGAAACCCCACAAACATCTCTAACGCTTTACACTCATATAATATGTAATATTGATTTGACTCCAATAAGGATATTTTAGTCTTGACTCGACTGTATTGTTTTACTTTATGCTCGGGTCAGCCCTGAGTATTTTAGCGCATTGAAGATTTTTTCTAGAGGACGAAGACGAAGATCTGGTAAATTATATTGCTAGTATTATTTCACCACATTGTTCCACTGCATTAATCTAGTTCTGTTGTATATATAACTCTGACAGATGTTGTAAAATTATAATCAAATGTATAGTATAAACAGTTTCATGAACTATTTATTTGATTATTATATTTTATCATTCTGCTGCGAGATTTTGTGTTTGTTTTCTTCTTTTCTTATTTTTCTTAATTAATCCCATTGATTATCTGTGTTTCGGATCGTTTGAGTTGGACACTTGTGGGTTTTTGTCGATTTAAACCTTTCGAAATATAGTTCTTCACAAGAGGTATGTAACATCTGTATGGTGGACTTGGGTATATATGATTGGTTGTTCCGGGAAACGAGAAGCCTTAGATATGAGATGCCTTATATATGTGTGTGTGTGTGTATGTGTGTGTGTTGTATTAGGATTCTTCCCAACCCTAGTCGTGCAAAGAAGGTGCTGGCAAATTTTTCTAAAATTTAAAGGGTTTAGAAATCCTATGGGTTAGGAGATGTTCTCCTTACTTTAGAAATTTTGGGGACAAAATCCATTTAAGGAGGGGAGAACGTAATGACCTGCATTTTAACAATAGGATATTTAAATAATTGAATTAAATATTGAATTGCTAAATTAATTGAAGGCCCAAAAATATGATTTTTTACATACGGCCGAATTAGAACTTAAGACCATTTCCGTCGATTCCGGACTGACATTACGAACGAAAATGGGTTTAAATATCGCTATATTTGGAGATCGGACGATCTGATGGCCGAAATGATTACGAAATGTGGTAAATTATCATTATGAGGTGCAATCTCAGATGGCGACAAGATCTATACCATTGGCACCAAAAAAATGAGGCGATATATACAGACGAGTTTCATTGCGATCGGACACGTCGTGCGGTCGTAGGAGCTCGAAACGTACGATAATTAGCTTGAGAATCTAAATAAATTAAATATGATATTACTTAAATCAACACACACACACCAAAAACCCCTTCTCATTCATTTTCCCCGATTATTGTTCCACTGCCAGTAATCAAAAATCATGGTCGCTCTCCCTAATCCGCTTCAAAAATCAAAACCACGAGATCCATTCAACGATGAATTATGAAACTAGATCCGTTGAGCTCGTATCAATGAAAGCTTTATGTAGGTGGTGATGAGACGGGGTGCAGCAATGATTGGCATCGTCGACCTCCTCCATGACCGATCTACGGTTACCTTTTGCCAAAGTTATAGGGGAAGATGGGCCAAACAGAGGTCGCCATTGTTTTTCTCTTGCCGACGTCCACCTTTCCACCAAGTTTCATCGAGCCCGACACACTATAGCAAAATGAGTTTGTATGAAGAGAGGAGAGCACAGCTTTGGGTCGTGATCTATGAGAGGCATGCGGTCGTGATGGCGATGGATCCAAGACGAAGAGAACGTGAGATGGAGCATGCTAGAACTGACGGTTTTTTGTTTCGTCGAGTATCATATGAGAATTTGAAGGGGGAAGGTGTTGAAGGGGGTGGGTTTGTGTGCGGGGGTGATATGTGTGTGTATTGGGATGATTTAGGGAAGAAGGACTATGAGGGGATTAAGGTAAGTCAATTATACATTGAGTTAATTTGTTAACTAAATAATCTCGTTTCTTATACTGTTTGTACCAAAAATGGGCACAACACTCTTCGGAAGTTTTTGAAGAGATGATATTGAAGAATATAAATTAAAAATGAGGATTATCTAACAAAAACTCCAAACAACAGGAATGTAAATGCACACACAAGCATTTTAGAGTGGTACGGCGTGTTGCCTACGTCCGCTATGAAGTTTTTTGCAGTCTTATTGATTCTCTTTCAATGATTACAAGTGGTTACAGCAATCAGCAGCAAGTTACAACTGGAAATTCGAAATCAATAGCAATAGAAAGATGTAGATCTCGATCCGGTAGAGTCTGGACGCTTGAGAGTCAAAAGATCCTTCTTCTGTAGGCTCTGAGGCTCTATTTATAGGTATAGGAGGCTGAGACTTCGCTCAAACTTCGGGAGATTCGCTCTGGCACGTGAGGGGACCCACATGACCAATTCCAGAAAGTTTCGACTCGATCTGTGATTGATACGAAATCATTTCGTATCGATCAAGATTATGTCCAATGGAGCTGAAATTTGGTGTGAACGTTCTTTGGCTCGTGTGCAATCTCCTGTGAATATTTCATTGCATTTGGATCGGTAGATTTTGAGAAATGGTCGATGCGAAATGGGGTTTTCCGGTGGCAATTGGTTTGAGTCGATCGGTTCGAAACCGGTTCGAAACGATCCCTTCGATTCGATCACCCCACGTGGTTTCGTGATGATGTGGCACGCACACTTCGCCTCGATTCGAGTTTCACTCCTAGTTAACCGCGTCGACTCCATAATTCTTGCCTTGTTCATATCGAATTTGACACGTCACCCAGGTTTGTTGACTCGATGGATACGAAGTAGTCATTAGCCACGGATTCGAACAACAGTTACATCGATGGATACGAGCTAACGAAGGTCGATGGTTACGAACAGGCCTTTACTTGATGGATACGAGCCACATAGCTACTTAATGGACACGAAGTCAATCGATGCGAACCGGAGTCTTTTGATGGATACGAAGTAAGGTAACCTGATGGATACGAATTGCTCTGCCCAGATGGATTTGAAGAGAGGTTTCCATGATGCATACGAAGCAGGCATTTGGCCAGTCGATACGAATCGTACTAGCTATTGATGGGTACGAAGTCCATCGATACGATCTCGATGGATTCGAATATTGTTGACCTGATCGATACGAACCCATGGGAATCAACTGATGCAAAGTGGATGATGGATACGAAATGGATCGAGTCGAACAGTGGTTCACTGATGGATACGAAAACGAGGCCGTTTCCTCCAGGTTGAATCGATCGTAACTCGAGCATACGAACTCGGATTGACTCGAAATTTGGAATGCTGGCCTTCATGGATTTGTTTGTCATGTCCTACCAATTGTAGCCTTATCCGGGCTCGGACAAAATTCATCGACGTCCATGGCGAAACAATATATAACCAATCTCTGAGATGAACTGTCTTTAGTTTCCAGTCAGTTTTTGGGTGTCACGGCCTTGCCAAAAGGTGGGATAACATTTGCCCCCCAAAGTACGTCTTGTGGAAACATGACGTGCTTTGAAAAGCTACAGTTTCTTTCTGAACAATCATCATATTTTTCGTTGAAAGTTGTACCTTGTATTTCCTTTAGAGCATTCGCACTGATCCGCTATTTGACCGGTTGCGACCGGTCATGTTGATTGGGAGGCGAATCGGCCCAGTCTCTCCTTAGGCTCCATATAAATATCTAGGACTTTAGCATTTTTTCACTTTTTACTTTTTACTGTTGCCTTCTATCTTTACCTTTGTATCGATCTATGAACTCGAGAGGAAAAATTGTTCCTGCCTTCAAATCGATTCAATCCTTCGATCCTTCGAACTTAATCAATAAAATCAGGTAATTAATAGATTAAACCATGCTAAGAACGATGAAACTCGACATCTTCGCCATCCTTTTTTTGTTTCTACGATCAGTATTGATGAATTTAAGATCTGGAAGAGCCAGAGCAAGATTGGGGATGGTGCGTGGCCATGGAGGTGAGGCCCCTTTGGAGAAGGAGGTGTGGAGAAATCACTTTATTTCTGTTTCGTGTCGACCTGGGATGGGAGTATGCGAATCGATCCAGATAGCATGATTTCGTATCAGTACGAAGGCTAGAGCGGTGATCGATGCGAACTCAGTGTTTTTAGGCTGATGCTGGATCAGTGGGCCTGCTCGATGCGAATATGTTATCCCTCGATCGATACGAAATGTATCGGTTCGAACCTGATCGATACGAAGCGTATCGAGTCGAAACTGATCGATATGAAACATATCGAGCCGAACGTGACCGATACAAATGTACGATTCGAACGCAGTCGATTCGAAATGTGAGGTTCATCTGACTCGATACGAACGTGAACTGCGGCGACCGATTCCAAGCTGAAATTTGACGAACTTAGCGAACTTTTGCATATCCTGACACTAGACTCCGACGAGCTTCTGCTTTGCATAATCGGACTTGACCGTAGTAATGCACATTTGGCTGCCTTTTGAAGCTCATTGACGGAACTGTAACTTAACAAAATTATAACGAACTTAAATCTGAAGCGGTCGTTAGCATCCGGATGGCGTGGTTGTGACGGTCAGCGATGACGGTCATTCCAATCTGATTTTCAGAGTTTTGTCGTTTACACACTTCCTCTAATTCCGTAGAATTTGCTCAAGTAATGCACAGCACCGCACTGCATGACACATTCATACACTTTACACTGGGGAATGCACGGGCTCTTCAGCGTCTAACGATGATTTCTCGTGAGTTAGTTAACTATGGAAACTTCAAGATCGCAGCCACAAGAAACTCAGAGTTTAGTCCCTCCCGTGCTTGAAGTGCCGGAGATTGAGGTTGAAGTTATCGGTCCAGCTCCGGACGAGTTACCTGACGTATCCTTCATTAGTAACCCATCAGACTCTGTTCCGTCCAACATTTCGGAAGACATGCTAGGAAGGATATGCTTAAGGCATGGTCTGTCGATGGACGACGTATTATTGCCAGGACCAAGCGATAGGCCGCATAATCCACCAGAGGGATATACCGCATTCAATCGTCATGTGTGCGCAGCTGGGGCACTCCCTCCATTTAACCAGTATATAAGAGACGTATTGTCGTTTTTGGGGATCTCCCCTCCCAGCTACACCCGAACGGATATGGCTCGCTCAATAGCTTGTTCATTGCATTTATGGAGTATCTCTATCGACCACCACTCCCGACTAAGATCAGATACTTGTTTAACTTCAAGAGTCAGACTGGTAGTCCATCTTTCACATTCCTGGAAGCAGTAAGGAACAGTCAGGTAGTCACAGGGGCTTGGACTAGACTGAGCTACGTCAAGACGGAGTGGTTCTATGTTAGATGCTCCCAGGATTTGCTAGGTGATGGCTGTTTAGACGTGAGTATTGCTATCTTCTCGGGTAGTTGATAAGACACATATAGATGAATTCGGACTCACATCTCTTTTTCTTTACAGCGATAATCCAGCGACCCGAAGGTGAACGTTTCAAGGAGATAGTTCGGGTCCTCCAAAAGATCCCAAGAGAAGAGAGGAATATCGAATTGCTTTTAACGGACAGGTATCTCAAAACTCTTGGGTTGATCGAGCGGAGACAAAGTATAATGCTCGACGGTGCGTTAAGAACTGCCTCGAGAGAACGAGCTAAACGAAAAAAGCCTAAAGTTGTTATAATCGAGGAGGCTGACTCCGAGAGACTCATACTGATGAGAAACTGTTGGGCGAGCATGCGGATGTAACCCAGGATACCCAAGAGCGAAGAAAAGGCAAGGCAGCCGTTGATAAGCCATCTAAAAAGGGAAGATGGAAATCTGTTGTCATGTCCCGGCCCTCCTCCGGAATTAGAATTTCGGAGATGTCTCCACCAAGAACTGAGAATTTTTATGAAGGGCTTGCCGATCTTCCAATTCTGGATGATGTGTCCTTGCAGCAAAATGTCGGATTGGATGAACTTCAGCAAGCTTTAGTTTTAAGCGAGTCTCTGCCCACTAGTGCGATTGACACATCCGGTTTGTCGGGGGGTTGCACATACATTCACACTTCATGGTACTACACGATTTCTGAGTGTAATACGCTCACTGTGAGAGATTACTAACTTTTGTCTCCGTTTTGACTTGTAGATACCATGTCTGGTCGAAGCTCGATGCTTGGCAGTCTTCGCAGCAAACGCAAGTCTTCATCATATTAGTAATCATACAAGAGAGAAGGAGACAGAGATTATGACCAGGGGTACTCGAGTCATGAGCGTTCTGACAGAGATAAAGAGCATAGGCGTCGATCTCGATCTCGTACGCCACCTCCTAGAGTCTCTGCACAACCTCCTGCCCACGTCTTGCGACCTTCAAAGGCACCACAACACAAGCCATCCTCGCAACCGTCAAGGTCCGAAACTCATCGTAGGACTGAGATTGCGGCTCCTACAGCTACAGAGTAGACATTGGCCGAGCCTTTGGGGGAAGGAGCAGCAAGGCTTGCTCAACTGAAGAAAGATTTCCCTGACATTTGCTTCGATGGGTTCGTCTTCCCTCCGCGTTTGAAAAGGATACCAACGTCGGTCGAACCCATGATGCATGATTATCTTGCCGATATATTTTTCCAGTATCAGGAATGGTCAAAAACCGCGAAGAAAGCATCAAAGGTGGCCTTTGACCGGGCGACCATGATTGAGAAACTAGAGAAAGAACTTGGCCAAAAAGACCGGATTATTCAAGTGCGCAGTAGCGAAGCCGAGTCTTCTCGGAAATCATAAATCGAGGCTCTTAAGAAAGCTGATGAAGCCCGGGCGGTAATGGACAGGACGAAGCATGAGCATTATGCCACGGTGGAGGACATGGGCCACCGGAATACTGTCGTAGCCGCCGAGCGGGATGCGGCCTTGAAGGAGCTGAAGGAGCTTAAGGCCAAAGTTTCGGAAATCATGAAGGAGAGGGACGCCGCTAACGTTTCCGCACAGGAAGCGTGCGATCAGGCGGTGGAGTTTTGGAGGGAAAGAGATGCGGCCGTGGAAAAGGTCTGCGAGGTGGAGGCCAAAGTTGATGAGAAAGTTTGGCAGGCAGAGATCAAGCTCGAGAAGGAGATTGAAGAGCTTTTCATCACTTATAATGCCAATGTGCTGAGGCACAGAAACTTGGCGTGGCTCGACGATTACCCGACACATTTATACAATGCTTGAAATTTGTTAGTCGAAGACGAGAAGGCGATGCTGTCGGGTGGTGCTCTCGATGAATTTGAATTGGAGAATCGCATTTTAAGCGAAGATGAAAAGAAAATTCTCCATGATTCTATGATCTCTCATGCAAGAGAGAGGTTGGGCACCCAGCATCTAGAAGTTGGTGAAGGCTCCGGCGTCGCACATCAGGTTACAAGTTCTGAGCTGATT
The DNA here is from genome assembly GCA_030765085.1 of Allium cepa. NCBI lineage: Eukaryota > Viridiplantae > Streptophyta > Magnoliopsida > Asparagales > Amaryllidaceae > Allium > Allium cepa. The sequence continues at coordinate 373,062,642 of CM060942.1, read as the reverse complement.
ACTTCATTTGGATCCGAGCCGACGCCAACGATTGAGCCACAGCCAGTTCCGGGCTATGAACCTGAGCATCCACGCTTATCCCCTATAAGGGAACATCCTTCAGAAGCTATTCAGTCAGCCACGAGTCAAGTAGAGGAAGGTACTCTGCACAAATCTACTGTGTGTCTGAACTGAAGTATTTGTATTGAAGCATGTATTGACAACTTGTTCTTTTTCTTTGCTCAGTGACTGAAGCTACATCAGATGCGCCTCGTGCAATCCAAGAGTTGCATCAAGGGCAGAAGGCCATCGTTACCGAGGCTGTTACCACAACTGCGGTCGCGCCGATTGAGATGACACAAGGGAGCTCAGTTTCTTTTGACGAGCAGATGGTGAATGAGCTCCTGGGCCAACACAGCGACCCTTTTGTGGACATGCCATTCATTCTTGGTGCTCACAGTCCACCACTGCCTACCGTGAATCTCGTGCCGCTCGTGAGGCTGAGATACTGGATCAAATCAACGTAGAGATGGAAGCGGCAACACATGGTGGTAGTTCCAAGAGTGTTACGACGGCGGTTGGCCCCACTCCTCTTATGGTGATATCTTCCGGGGACACGCCCGTTGATACCAGCATGCCTATTCTACCCCCGGTTGTGGATCCGACTGCTCTGACTCCTCCTGAAGAGAATATTCCTTTAAGTTCAAGCTCGGAGGAAGATATCGATATCATGCCTTCATCAGAGGATGATCCGCCAAAGGGTAAGGGCTCAAAGCGGAAGACTTGTTAGCGGTTCCAGTGGTTCCACATCGAAGAAAATGCTGAAGAAGAAAACGTAGATAATCCTCCTTTGGCGCTTTTTTGGCAGTTAGGAAGTTTCTTTTATTCCTCTTTCATAGGCCATGTATAGATGCAGGCTCGGCCCCCTGCTAGTAGGAATTTTTTGGAATAACTTGTACATGAATCTTCACATACATTTAGTTGAAATGACATTTAGTTTCTTTGCTTCAACTCTCATTTCTTTTGTGCTTAAGTATTTGCAGTATTTGACATTCAGTCCAATGTACTTGTGGTGTTTTTACCTTCAAGTTGAGTTCGTTTTATTTGCCAAGTCTAGAAATCTTGATTACACGTCGTAATCGATGAATGGGTTGAATTTTGGACACTGTATCACATCGATTAGTGATTAACACTTAAGCTTTTGCCCTCCAGTTCCGGGGACCAGCACTTGTATTTCGGTGGTCAATCACACCTATTGCAAATCTTAAGCACATGTCCACACTACGGGGACTTAGGATAATCTGTGATCGATAATCTGGTTCGCACTCTGGGAATTTGAGAGTTATCGATGTTTGTAATACAGTTTGCACTCCAGGAACTTTGACTTGGTTTTTGTACTCTAATTCACACTCTGGGAATTTGGAGTCGACATTTATGTTTCGGTTCGCACTCCGAGAACCTGGAATTGATGTTTATACTCCAATTCATGCTCTGTGAATTTGGAGTTAGCATTTATGTTTCGGTTCGTGCTCCGGGAACCTGGAAGCGATGTTTATACTCCAATTCACGCTCTGGGAACTTGGAGTAAGCATTTATGTTTTGGTTCGCACTCCGGGAACCTGGAATTGATGTTTATACTCCAATTCACGCTCTCGGAATTTGGAGTTAGCATTTATGTTTTGGTTCGCACTCCGGGAACCTGGGATCAATGTTTATACTCCAATTCACGCTCTGGGAACTTGAAGTTAGCCGACAGATGGTCGGTCACATCTGTTTGGGCTTTTTAGGAATTCGTTCACACTCTGGGAACGATGGATTTATCGGGATCGTGGATGGTCGGATCACATCCACCCCGAGTTAACAAGCGAGGTCGTTAGACGGACGGGCCCATCCTCCTCAAACTTGGTTAGGATACAGTTGAAGTCGTTAGGCAGATGGGTCCACCCTCTCTGGAACTGCATTTATATGTTTATACTCCAACTCGCACTCTGAGAGTTTGGAGTTGGTGTTTATGCTCCGGTTCGCACTCTGGGAACCTAGAGTTGATGTTCATACTCCAATTCGCACTCTGGGAAAGTGGAGTTAGTGTTTATACTCCGGATCGCACTCTAGAAACCTAGAGTTGATGTTTATACTCCAATTCGCTGTCTGGGAAAGTGGAGTTGATTATAGGACTGCCATGTGTCAGTCCAATTCATCCTTTGATATGATGGCTTGCCCTGAGCTGAGGTTTCACTTAGGGAATGGTCGGTCGTATCACAGTCACTCGCTATTTGAATAAATTCAATCGCGCGATAGAACTTAGCTCTTCGTGCGTCGTGATTGTTGAATGTCGCATTCGGTGAATCACGGCTCTAGCTTGAAGAGATAGTAATTTATTGCTGGAACGGAAAAACATGGCAAAGTCAGTGCCTTATTACAAATTCAAACTTCAGAATGCAAAGAAAATTGCAAAGTATTCATAGACTAAATAAAGCATGTCATGTGTAACAGTGACGAAGATCCTCGTCGTTCCAGGCTCCTGACAAAGTGGGTCTGCCATTGACAGCGTTTATCACTACTCCCATCGGGACAGGTGGATTCCTCCTGTCTCGGTCGATCGGGTTCATTATTTTGATTTGATGGGCCCGCTCCTCCAGGCTGCGGCGCCCGCACAAACTGTTCCAGCTTCCTTTCTCTAATCAATTTTTCAACGAGATCTTGCAAATGACGACATTCATTCGTATTGTGCCCGTAGCTCTCATGAAACCTGCAAAATTTTTCTGTCTAGATTTGTCTTTCTGACGACGGTTTTGGGGCAGGTTTTTTGTATTGAATTGTATTACAGGTTTGTAAATACAAGTTCTCCAGGGATGTATTCAAAGGAGTGTAACTGTAAAACATAGGATTCTTGCGCTGTGTGCCACGATTTTGATCTCGCTTTCTAGTTTGATTCACGCTCTCTCTCTCTGCTGAGTTTGTTTGTTTTGAACGTTCAACTGAACTTTTTCGGAACTCCCACCGGACTGTTTGATCGCGACATTGCTTTGGACCCTTCGTGCTTGGCCCTGCATCAGTCTGCTTACTAGACTGTTTCGCATCTTCCCTTCTCAGGAATTGAGCCGCCTTGGCGTAGAAACGGTCCAATGATGCAGGTGGTTTTCCAGCCAACCAGTTGCCAAACTCAGAATCAGGGTCAATCCCCTTAGTCAACGCCATAAGGATGGAGTTATCGTTCGAATTGCTGATTTTCGCACATGCAGCATGGAATCTCTCTAAGTAGTTTTTGAGCGTCTCTCCAGGAGCTTGGGTGACGCTAGACAGAGTGTTGACATCTTTTAGTCTTGCGACGTGCATGCAGAATTACTCAACAAATTTTGTGGCTAACTAGTCAAAGGAGGAGATGGATCGAGGTGGCGGTCGAGTGAACCACATGGTAGTGATGCCCCCCCAAGGAGATGAGGAAACTACGACACTTCACTGCATCGTCAGCTCTGGCAGCACTCATCGACCATTCATATTTCAGAATATGTTGGTTGGGGTCGGAGTTTCCCTCGTACATGGGTAGAGTCGGTATCCTGAATTGCCAAAGGGGTTCAGCAGTAAGTATATCGTCTGTAAAAGGAGTGTGACTCCAGGAGATTCCCCAGTCGTCGTTCGTGAGACCCTGACTCTCACGGATCATCTGACGTATCATGGTCGGAAGATCCGGCATTTGTATGTTCTGTGCGGCTCGTGCCGGAGTATGATGGTGTTCCATATTATGGGGTTGGACCGGATGTTGTCGACGGTCCACATCTTGCCTCCTTGGCTCATAGTCTTCTGGGACGTACGGTTCAGGAGTACGCCCGTGCTGACGGCGGTCCGGGTTCGACTGATTTTGGGCATCGATCCCTGGTTCAGCCGCGACGTTTGTGGCGCGGTATTCTGTGGTGTAGTGAGGAGCGGCACCTCCTCGGGAGGAGGGCCCGGTTTGGAAACTGGCTGATGGACCGACTCTCAACTGTCCATCGATCATTGTCGGTTGATATCCAGTAGTTTGTATGTGACTCCCATCTAGCCGCGGTTGCGAAGATCGATGATGATAATCGAAAGAGGACGAACTTTCTCTGGAGGAGTGAGAAGCACGGTCTCTCCTGGATCTCCTCTGCTTATGGTGAATCAGCTGGTTGGTCAGCTCGGCGTTAGCGCATAGCTGTCTGTTAGTTGTTGCCGACTTTGGGTCAGCTCTTGAAGCAGCAGCTGAAACTCTTGTTGGGTAACCGGACCAGATGGTTCCGAGTGTCCGGTAGCGTCTTGGTCAGAGGGAGGTAGTGACGCAGGATTATGTCTATCATGTTCTTCTTGATTGACAGCGTTGGAGGTGGTCCTTGTGCTAACCATCTTGGGGGTTGAACTCCTTTCCTAGACTTTATGCAAATCTGAATAGAAGGGAAGGAACTCGAATTAGTGATCTGGATCTCTCTCTTAGATTTATTCAATCCGGTATCGACGACAAATCCAACGAGTAGGAGAAAATCTGGGTTTTCTCAGTGAAAGCACCAAAGTGTTTGTACCAAAAATGGACACAACACTCTTCGGAAGTTTTTGAAGAGATAATATTGAAGAATATAAATTAAAAATGAGGATTATCTAACAAAAACTCTAAACAACAAGAATGTAAATACACAGACAAGCGTTTTAGAGTGGTTCGGCATGTTGCCTACGTCCACTATGAAGTTTTTTGCAGTCTTATTGATTCTCTTTCAATGATTACAAGTGGTTACAGCAATCAACAGCAAGTTACAACTGGAAATTCGAAATCAACAGCAATAGAATGATGTAGATCTCGATCCGGCAAAGTCTGGGCGCTTGAGAGTCAAACGATCCTTCTTCTGTAGGCTCTGGGGCTCTATTTATAGGTGTAGGAGGCTGAGACTTCGCTCAAACTTCGGGAGATTCGCCCTGGCACTTGAGGGGGCCCACACGACCAATTCCAGAAAGTTTCGACTCGATCTGTGATTGATACGAAATCATTTCGTATCAATCAAGATTACGTCCAATGGAGTTGAAATTTGGTGTGAACGTTCTTTGGCTCGTGTGCAATCTCCTGTGAAAATTTCATTGCATTTGGATCAATAGATTTTGAGAAATGGTCGATGCGAAATGGGGTTTTCCGGTGGCTGTTTGGTTCGAATCGATCGGTTCGAAACGATCCCTTCGATTCGATCACCCCACGTGGTTTCGTGATGATGTGGCACGCACACTTTGCCTCGATCCGAGTTTCACTCCTAGTTGACCGCGCCGACTCCATAATTCTCGCCTTGTTCGTATCGAATTTGACACGTCACCCAGGTTTTTTTGACTCGATGGATACGAAGTAGTCATCAGCCGTGGATTCGAACAACAGTTACATTGATGGATACGAGCTAACGAAGGTCGATGGTTACGAACAGGCCTCTACTCGATGGGTACGAGCCACATAGCTCCCTAATGGACACGAAGTCAATCAATGCGAACCGGAGTCTTTTGATGGATACGAAGTAAGGTAACCCGATGGATACAAATTGCTCTACCCAGATGGATTCGAAGAGAGCTTTCCATGATGGATACGAAGCGGACAATTGGCCATTCGATACGAATCGTACTAGCAGTTGATGGGTACGAAGTCCATCGATACGGTCTCGATGGATTCGAACATCGCTGATCTGATCGATACGAACCCATGGGAATCAACCGATGCGAAGTGGGTGATGGATACGAACTGGATCGAGTCGAACGGTGGTTCAATGATGGATACGAAAACGAGGCTGTTTCCTCCAGATTGAATCGATCATAACTCGAGCATACGAACTCGGATTGACTCGAAATTTGGAATGCTGGCCTTCATTGCTTTGTTTGTCATGTCTTATCAATTGTAGCCTTTTCCAGGCTCGGACAAAATTCATCGACGTCTATGGCGAAACAATGTATAACCAATCTTTGAGACGAACTGTCTTTAGTTTCCAGTCAGTTTTTGGATGTCACGGCCTTGCCAAAAGGCGAGATAACATATGCTATACATATCTTTTGCATATGAGGTCCATTTTGGATGCGGTTTCTTATGTTGCGCTCATGATAGAGAGCTCTACGATGTGGTGTTGGATTGGTCAGCTTTCATTGAGGTGAGTAATATTGTCTCTCACCATACTATGATTATTAGTATGGTATTAATACGACACTATGAAATGGTTTCTAACTTTAAAGTGTGATTTTATTGTTTTTAATCATTTACTTGATTTTTATAAAAGAAAACAAAAGTATTTTAAAATGGTTTTATATCTAATATCACTTTTTTTTCCATTGACGTGCTATTTTAAGGAATTACTAGATTGAGCTATTTTTGATATGAATTCCTCATTGGTTGATATAAATGCATTATACGTGTTATGTGTATACTATATTGGATGTATGTATGCTTGTTGGTTGCATGTATACTTGTTTGCCTGTTTCTGGCTGAAAATGCCGATTATTGACGATCGAGTGTTCGGAAAATATTTCATGCATGGGGTTTAGGACACATTGATCAAATACCCAATGAACAGGATAAGTTGTAGAAGGGTATTAGGATACGTGCTGACTGATCTGAGAATAAATTTGGACTAGCTTTGGACTTCAGGATGGATGTTGGACATTTTCATTTGGTTTGTACTTATCCATTTTTGGTTAAGTACACGACCAAAGTGGTTGGTGTTGACCATTGTAGAGTGGTCAGTGCCCATCACTAGTGATGATTGGCGATTTGGTCGATTGTTGACATTGAGGAGGCTTCAAGGATCAAAATATGATGGTTGGTTTGTGCGATCGACTATGGGTCTTGATGTTATTGCTCTACGACGAGTGATTTCGATAGTGAGGCGATGGTGAGCGATGATGTGATGCTTTGACATGATAGTTTTGGTACATCGGATGTTACTCGACGGTGCATGGAGTTAGGTTTCGAGGTGGATAGTTTTAGGACTCTGCAGGTCATGCTGGATGTGTTGGGTCTTTCGCTTTAGGTTTGATGGCGATGTAACAGCATGATAAAGGCTTGTATCTTCTGTTTGTGACTCGTATAGGGAATAGGAACCATAGGTAGCAGCTCGATATTGGAGGGGGGCCATGGAGTAAAGGAACGTGGAAGGGTTTACCGAGAATAATGGAAATTGGATTTGGCAAAGATAGGGCTCGGATCCGAATTGAGAAAAAAGGAGGGCTCGAATGGGTGTGCATGTGCTAAAGGATCGTTTTCTGTTGTACTCGAAGTAGGGATATTATGAGTGAGGACGCCCATGGATCAATTGAGTGGATTTGTATAACGTAGACCAGTGGCTTTGGGTCTAGTGTCTAGTTTTAGGCTACAAGACACGTATCTAGCTTTGGGATACGAGGTACGAGAGTACAACTGAAAACCGGGATTTCCATTAGTCCTTGGCAGCAAGGAGGTCATACAAGTTATCATATATCCAAAGCACACTGAGACAGTTAGTATTTTTTATGGACGTTGTGGTTGTTATGGTTGCTTCTCTAAACACCCGTCACTCTAAGGATGTCACATGATGTAGGTATTGTGAATAGGGATACCTAGGCATCCCGACAATTTACTTAGTAGGAAGTACCCCTTTTGATGATGTAGAGTAGCATATTATCAATGTTATGTGCTAACTCTTTGGTTGTAGGGATATGTCAAGTATGCTTTGTATACCTTCTGTTCCAGATACTATATGGACTTTTACAGTATTTTGAGATTATTTATCGCTCACATCAGACTGTTGTCAAACTCGATGCTTTGGTTCTTAGTACATCGGGTAATCTTAAATGAGTAGACAAGAGAGTAGATGTAGACGGCATATGGATTTCTACAGATGGATTAGCAAGAGGTGACATTTTATCATACTTATATTTGGGTTTGTTATTGCATATTCCGTTGTATGACACTATGGAGCCTTGACATTATTTGACTTATCATTATTAGAGATAGTTTATTAGTTGAGTTTATTTATGATTTGTATAAATTCTATTATTGTTTTTTATAACTATATGAGCCTATGTATTCTGATTTTTTGGTCCATGTAGTTATTACTGTGTCAACAATTTTTATTTGCGATTACTATTATATATTACGCGATGCATGGTAAGATATATGACAGGTTATGTGATTGATTGATGTTTCTTTCTCTTTTCTTCTCTTCTATCTCTCTTCTTTACTTCTTTTCTTTCCTTTGATGATCATCATGCATCGGAGGTGTAAGGCATTCGTTACACCACCATTGAAGAGGGTTGTTAGATTTTGCAATTTGGAAATCTTGGTTCGATATTCTTTGGACTAATTCCTTGTTTGGAAAGAATCGAAAAGCCAGCATATATAATTGATTTCCCTAAAAAGACGTTCGAAGTACATAATATGTTTTATGTTTCACACTAACGCAAGTGTGTACGTGAAATGAGCGTAATAGTAGACTAACTCGATTAGAGGAAGTGGATGTTGAAGCTGAGATTTCTAAGTCTAGAGGACCTACACATATTATTGAGAGTAGAGTCAAAAGACTTTGAAACAAAGTTGTTAAGTTTGTTTACGTCCAACATTGCAGGGGTTCTAAAAACAATATAATGGAGCTGGAAGAGAAGATGCGTGTTTCCAATCCAGAACTTTTTAGTGGTATGATTCCATCTATTTTAAGTTAATTTAATTTCAATATAATTGAATCAAATTTCATGCTAGTATAGATATTGTTTTGTGTTGCAATGATTGATTGTTAGTTTTGGTATTTTGATGCTAAGTATTAGTGATATTGGGCATGTAGGGTAGATATGATACATTGTTCCACTTCTTGATGATTCCAAAGGTAAAATCCATTTAAGGAGAGAGAATGCACAACCCATATTTTAACGCTTTGTAATAAAGATATAAATCTTTTTAATTAAATTAAACGACTTAATCAAATGGATGGATTAAAAATTGGATTTTTAAAAGTTAATGAATTAGTGGAGATCTAATCCATTGCATTCATAATCTCATTTACATTTGAAAAATATATGAAGTTTACTAAAATCAAATAATATGAAAAAATGAGACAAAAGGAGAAGTTAGGGGAAAGTGGTAATTTGATCAGAATTGACATCATAGTTCCATAGTGAGTTTTTTTTCTCATTCGTTATTTTCTTCTTCCTCCTTATAAAGAAAACTGGTTTTCTAAATTCCAAACTTCCATAACTCTTTCAATTTACATAAAATGCTAACTAAAATATCCAAATTCATGTTAAGAGATTCTATACAAATCTAACTATTCAAATTTGCACTTTGGTGAAGGTAAGAGTTGGACTTATAAAATTAGTATAGCTTCAAAGTTGGGTTAGATTGAAATTCAAATTCATAATGTTTGGTGAGTGAGATTTATCTTCAATACTCTATGATCACCATATATGCTATGTATTATTGTTAAATGCTAATGGTTGAGTTAGTGCTAGATTGAGAATCTAAATTTAATGAATATTTATAAGTGCTTAACCATAGAAATGAATGTGTTAAAAGCTTCCTAATTAGTTTAGTGTATTATTGTGATTTGTTAGAGATTTCATTGACTTTTGTTGGTTTGGAGGTGTAGAAATGAGTAGAGAGCGAGTTAGGACATGCGATAGTGTTGTAGAATGAATGTAAAGGTTCAAATGATAATCAAAAAGTTAGACTCAAATGGTTATTTGAAACGATATCCATCGCCTCAAAATCGTTCATGGAGCATGAAGCAATACCTATCCAATGTCAGACAACGTATAACAATGATGTGACTCAGTGGAGAAACATTGCTGAGAAGTGCCTTAGTGACACGAAGCAAAATGTCGACGACAAGGAGAGAGAGATGAACGGGAGAAGGTGGGCTGCTATGGGAATTTCTCCCATCCAAGTTTAATCCCGATCTTTACAGGCATTCAAATGTCTGAATGACAATTTCATACATATGAACATTAGAGAATTTGTTCCGCATTATCCCGGTGTAAAATTGGAGTAGTCAAACGTTTGGATTGTTCGACCGTACGTCTAAAATCCGAGTCAAACGTCTGAATTCTTTATCCAAACATTTGAACCACTTTGTGGTTTAAAAGTTGGATTATGTATCAAAATTTGAGATTTTGGGAGTTCGGGTTCGTTTTGGAGATCTATGTGATACTCGTAAGGTCTGGAGTGACTATAGAGTACTATGATGAGTTCGACGATTGTACGCCATGTCTTAGAAAATGCCCGATGAATACTGAGCAATATAGAGACTATGGAGATGGTTTGAGATGAGATTTGATTTGTATGGTGGTTATATAGAGTTGGCCATGTTAGATCTGGGCCAACACGCAGCAGGTTAAATGGCTGAGTTTCAATTTTTTACCATTTGGATCTTATTGGGCCCATGAAGTCTAAATTCCTTTAGATCTAATCTAAGTAAATTTTAGATAAAATAATTATTTTATTTGTTAATTTAATATTATATATAAATATATAATGCGTACATGTTTATCATATGCACATGTATGTGCACGTGCATGTGCACATATAACATATACAGTTTGCGTGGTTTAACATGCATGTATCTAAGTGTTGGGATTTACACCGCAACAGACATGTTAGCTCCCTATACACATATATGGTGTCCAATATATATATTATATATAAGATAATGTGATACAAAGTGATATTTATATTAGTGTGAATATTTATATATATATATATATATATATGCTTATGATATTGTAAAATTAATATTATTTATATAAGTACATATATTAATAAATGAAATTATATTTATAAAATGAATATAGATTAATTTAAGTTCAAATTTCAAATCTAGATCTAGATATAGAATCTTTTAATTTCAAATTTTAAACATTAATTTTGTAATAAATTCTAATTTATTAATATAAATATGTGTACTTGTAAAAATTAAAATTTAATTTGTTTGTAAACATATATAATTATTTATATTAATATTAGTAGTTTAAAATAATTATAATATAAAATGATAATGTATAAAATATATACATAAGTACATTGGTTAGGCCATATATATATAATTATATATGTATATATATAATTATATATGTATTTAAAAAATAACTTCTTTTATAAATCCATGCGGATTTAAATTTTTTTAAATTTAAACAATTTTTGTACGGAAATTATTATGAAAAAATTAATTTGTTTGAAGATCACAGTATATATATTGTGTATATTAGAATATATATATATTAAAATTGATTTAATGTATTATATTTGTAATATACATATATATACTTGTCTATATTTATGTTTATATTCGAATTTTAAAATAAATATATAAACATAAAAAAATTATTTTTGAAATATTATTATGTATATGATTTAATAAGAAATTGACGTATATCATATGCATAAGTTTAACATATTTAAAAATCAACTTTTGTTTTAAAAACCATTTTAAATCATTTTTAATACGATTTTTTTTGTTGGTCGAAAGCACAAACTTATATATATAGACACACACTATAGGTTGACAACACATAGAATCAAATTCTAGGAGAGAAAGGAATGAACATAATCTAGCGGAGAAAGTAAGGGGCTAATTGTGGACCGGATCCATGATTATTTCTACCAATTCAAACCCTACTAGAATCAAATTCAATCCCGCCTCCCTACATGTATAGACGACCATATCATACCTTTACATGGGCCTCCACTATACTTCAAGCCGGATAAAATAATTTACATTTAAATTAGATTTAAACATATATCGATATTGTATATTGATACTTGTGTACACAATTTTTATATACTAACTATTTTCAATACAGATCGACATAAATTAAATAAAACTTTATAGTTAATATTTCACAAATATTAATTAATTAATTAATTAATTAATTAATTAGATTATAAAAATTATAATTTAATCAAATCAGATAGTAGTTCAAGTATTCAACATTCTGGTTGTGTGACTCTTAGATGTAAATTCGATCAACTATTAATATCGAAAAATTCGAATATTAATGTTCATACGTCATCTTAGCTAGTGGTGTGACATTATGACCAAATTTATAGATTGCATATTTTAGATAAAATCCAATTTCACTTATTTTAAGTAGTCTCTAGTAATGATAATTATTTACACCAATTCTCTTCGTCAAAACTACATCACATTAGGACTTTTCCAATATCATCCACATTCAACTTGTATGGTCCAAACATAAAGTCCTTGGTTCAATAATAATAATAACTAACTGAACTGCTCTTTCCAAAGACATTGACTTTGAATTGACTTTAATTGACTGTGATGCTAACCTCATATAACAGAGAATATGAATCTTCTATTGAATAGTATTTCACTTCCAATGTTTCAAATCGACCCAACTATAGTCATTCGATGGATGTCATGCCACGACTTAACTATAACCAAAGCGGAGTTTCCATGTTGAAGTTCGATAGTATTCTTAAGTTGATAGAATTGTGTAATATTGTCATATCGATATATTGACATTAGTTGTATTAACCAATAGAAAACTATCAAGTGACTCATGCCATGGTTATTCACGTAATCCCTTGGTGCCTCCAACAGCCATGAGTAACACACTGCTCAACATTTGTAGTGTATTACATAATCTAGTCTCAACTATGTATTGATATCCAATCTCGATGCATTTTGATTAGGAATATATAAAATGATATGTTTATTTTTATTGTATGTTAATAGGAAAACTTGTCAACACCCCAAGCAAAGTTCAAAGTGTAAGGGTTCCTTTCAAATCCACCTTTCAAATAGATTAAGGTAATTTGAACCTTTCGAATATCTTTTCAAAACAATCTAGATGATTTAGGTCTTCCTTAAGTCCACCTTTCGAAAAGGTTAAGATAATTGAAACTCCATCTAAAAAACCTTTCGAAACGGTCGAGACACTTGAATTACCTTTGAAATTACCTTTCGAACTAGTTGAATTGGTTTACGATCCTTTCAAAATCTCCTTTCAAAGTGGTTGAGGTGACTAAAAGTTAGGACAAAGTGGATCTAAGGCTTTGACTTACTCAATGAGTTCATATTCTTTCGAAAGGTATCCTTTCTATTGACATTGATGCAAGTAATTCATAACAAGAAACATAGAGAAGCCACGGATCAACCAATACATTCAGAAATGTTTTATTCTTCCTTTAATAATTTTCTTGAATTCCAGAAACTTGAGTATTAAAAAGAAGCAAAATCCCCAACTTGATTTTAGGATTATGGTTAACAAATTTAAGAAAGAACAAGTATAGAGTGAATCCAATCGAATCCCAAAACAATACCCCTAGGGTCTTATTTATAGGTGCAAGTTGGACCCTTTCGAATCAGTTCTTTCGAGGTCGAAAGAGTGCCTTGAAGATCTTTCGTTGCTGCTAAATTATGGTCCCCCTTCCTATTTCGCTTTTGAATGGAATTAGAGTGCTTTTGACTTCATCGAAAGGTATAGATGTGTTGTTGCAAGTAGGAAAAGATGCGGGCTTTCGACACAGTCGAAAGGTTTATCTTTCAGGTGTCGAATGAGTTGGAGTATAGTGGAAGGCTTTAATGCCGAAGGCGGCTTTCGAATGCATCCTTGTTGATTGATGCAGAACCTCCATCCTTGTTATTGAACTCATGTAAGCTTTCCTTTATAATTATGGATGATTCCAACCGATTCGAAAAGCTAATATATGCTTTCGAAGAGGTAGCTCTATCCAAATGTTCTTTTGCGGAAGGTAAATGATGGAGAAACCCATTGTTTCGAAAATTCTGGTGCTCAAGCAGAAGCTTATAGTTTATTCCCTTTGAAAGGTGCCTTTAATACATTTGACACACCTCTATGCATGCGGAAGCAACCGTTTCGAAAGGTAATTAATTGAAGCGAAAGGGTGTCTCAGTCCCCTTTCGACCTTTTAGAAAGTGCACTACTCATCCAATATTTTACAGAAGCATCCCTTCGACTATTTCGAAAGGTTTTGTCATTCTTGTCATTCTTTATAGATCCTCCTACTGTATTCTTCAAGATTTCGATGAAGTTGGTGTGGTTTTTGATGGTAACATTGTGATAGTTTTCTAATTATTACAGCACACTGTATTTAGGATCATAAAACATATCATTTATGAATTTAAGTTAATTAGTTAATATAACATATTATATCACGTATACAATAGAAAGAAAAACACCTTTTAATTTGAACGAGATTTCAGTAATAGAGTTAATAATTTACGATAAATTATAGAATTTCGCATAGAGCATGCCCCTAACATTATCAATCTCTCACTTGTACTTGGGGCCAACTATGGAATCTCTATCTCATTCCCTCAATCAGTTTGATGAGAACTGATCGAGATAATCCCTTCGTGAAAATGCTATGTTGTTTTAATAATCTATTATGTCAATCAACTCTACCTAATGCTGATAAACTATATCTTTATTATGTGGAACTATTCGGAGTATGTTTCCTGTCTTCTAGTGAGCTCTTGTAATTACATTGTTATCATATAACAATGATGTAATGTTCTTAATACTTGGAATCACTCCAATCTTGGTTATAAATTTATGCATTTATACTTATGCATTGCTTTTATTATGGCACTATTCAAAGCGATGTACCTAGCATTTTCATTGAATTAAGCATGACCTTTTATTTGGAATATTTGTCAACTTAATGCTCCTCAATTAAGATTACACATGAATCTAATATTGACATCTTATACTCAATGTCACTTATGAAGTTTGAGCCCAAATACCCCTTCATATGGAGTTCGTTGTTTCTATAAAACAGATCTTTATTATTTCGTAAATATACGAAAACACTCTAAACTACCATTTAGTGATCTTAATATGGATTTGATATTTGCTTAATGAATCAAATACATTAGCTAAATACGATATTGTACATAATACATCATGTACGATAATTCCTATTGCCAATGTATAAGGAATTCACATTACATGATCCATATTAAACATATTAATATGATGTCTGTGTATGTCATTTGGGACATTCCCAACATCCTTTATGCTTATTATAAAAGAAATAATTTACAAATCCAATATCTAGTCTTAAACAACCAAATAAGAACTTATTTTAACATAAGTACATCATTAACAATCCACCACTATGTTGTTTACTTATAGTTTAGAAATATCTATGTACATTTTAATGTTCTTTCTTGTAAACACATGATTCATCTGCATTTTGACTGAAAATCAAATAATTTGATATTTCTATCAAAACGCTTGTTCAACTCTTATGCTTGTCGGATGATACTTTCGTATCCTTTCTCGGATCATATTTGAAAACCCACAACTCAATATCGCTCTCACTGACTTCGAGACACTTTGATAGTTATGTGCAAATAGTCTATTCTAAATTATTATTTGGAATTTTCCGTTACAACACATATGTACCAAATGCAAAGTCATACCAGGCGATAACTTTGTGAATAAAATATGAATTAACTTGAGAGTGCTGAATGATGAATTTGCTACGTTAATTTCGACAATTGACATTTACGATGTTATTCTCGTCAATGTTGCTCACTATATTCAAACTGCATTAGTCTTTCTCTTGAAGACACATTTGCGGCCAATGGATCATATTCCTTCGGGTACAATTGTTAAAATAATATTTTGATCACATACTTGGAATCCATTTTGGATTTGCGCATCTAAAATTATGATATATGTACTTTACGTATAAATTCACTCCATATGGGTTTCTTACTGTTTCACATTTTATTGTGCATTAATGTTATATAAGCTTAATTCTTGTGTAACATTTTATAATTTATGTTAATGCTAAAATTGAACGCTAAAACCCCGGTGTAAGTAGTAAAAATGTGAAAGCACCACCTGTTGGTACGGGAACTAGAGATAAGCAGAAGATAACAGAAAATCAAATAAAGAGACAACAGTTTTTATAGTGGTTCGGCTTAATGTCAAACCTACGTCAACTTTAATCCTCTTTATTGCTGATTCGATCACAACTTTACAACGATCTTTGATTACAGCACAACTAAGACAAGTAGCTAGAACTTTGATGTATAAGAGCTCTTCGAATTCATGTTGAATGTGTTAGATCTCTCTTGAAGTCCATTGAGGTGTCTTCGGTGTTTGAAGTGTCAGATGAGTCGAGAAAACAGCAGAGTATAGGCGTTTCAGAAATGAGCCAAAAGTCCCCTCTTCGGTGGAGTAGGCAAGGTATTTATAGGGAATTTCTTTAGTTAGGTCGTAGGTCGTGGGCAACCTAGGGGTTAGGTCGGCCATGTTATAGGTCGTGGGCGAGCTAAGGAATAGCGGGAGAAGGAGTGGCGGCATAAAGGCCAGCGGCATAAGGAATAGCGGCATAAAGAAGTTGCCTTGGTATGTTTAGGTCATGAGCGACCTAGTAGAAGATGCAGTATGCAGCTTAGGTCGCGAGCTGTAACAACCCTGTATTTTGTAATTATTTTATTGTATATTTTAATTATTTTTAATGTAAGATTTTGATTTAAAAACTTATTTTACTTATTTGAAATGATTAAATTTATTATTTAAATATAATCTTGATTTTTATGAGTTATAATTCCAAACTTGTGTAAGTTGAATATTTGCCTGAAATGCTGATTTTGGTCAAAATAGTCAAACTGTGACTTTCAACTTAAAATTTTAAAAGTTTAAAACTTTAATTTTTTTCATTTATTTAAAGACTTTGGCTTTTGTTTTCTTAAAAATCTAATTTTGGAAATTCTCTTGAAATGATTTCTGATCATTTGTCCAAATAAAAATAAACAATATCTGAAAATTTGATTTGGATAAAAAGTGTAACTTTAATAGAAATTCTAAATTTTATAATTCTAAAGGCAAAATTTTCATCTTGAACTGTATACAATTGTGTAACATTTGTTTCACTTTTGTTTTGGTCAGATTTGTTGTATACTTTTTTTAAAAAAAAAGTTAGTAATAATTAGTGTGAAACGGGAAATAAAACTTTACATTTCTTTTACATATGTTTACATCTGTTTCTTAACTTTATATTTAACAATCAATTGGATGAAGCTAAATCAAATGTTATTAATTATGGTATAATAGCTATTAAATTTTGGTTTAAAGTGATGGTTTATTTTTCCTAATAGAAACGTTAGTATTTTAAATTTATTTAATAAGAGAAACAAAATGATTTGTACGTTACTTTGGGCATATATTTAATTGTTGCTCTTGCCTTTTCGTTATCTATTTGATTTTTTTCTTGCGTTAACAATGCAAAGTTTTCAGCCGTATATTCTCTTTTGAGAGTCCAAAATCTTGCTCAAATCTTGCCTTAAATCATTTGCGTGTGTGAATTATTTCTTTCCCTCTTGCCTCCCATATGTTTCCACCTATTGGATAGAATTAAATTGCCTCTACCATTCAAGCATTTTACTCTTGCCTGCCCTCTACATAAATTAGTGAGCAAATGTTAATATATATTTCACGTTCAAAAGTTCCATACCACAAATTATTCATTTTGCTTCCATCAAAATTTGCGTGAGCATCTCCTGAAGGTATGAACCGGCGCATGCTTTTCCTTTCATTTTTTTTCTCTTTTTTCTTTCTTTCTTCTTTTCACTCTTGTTTTATTTCATTTGTTCTCCTTTCATTGTTTTGCTTTATCCTATTGCCTGCCACCGTGCTTGGCCATTCACCATATTTTTCCGACCCTACCCATGCCAGACCTTGTTTGAGAAAAAAAAGGAATGAAAAAATTCCATTTTTGTCGCCTTTGTATTTTGTTTTTGAAGTAATATTGCCACCGAGCCTTGTTTTGAAAAAAAAGGGGAAATGAAAAAAAAAAGTTGCTTTTGTCACTTTGTATTTTTGAAGTTATAATCTATTTTTCCACTGGCCCTTGTTCTGGAAAAAAGAAATGAGAAAAAAAAAATTGTTTTGTCGCCTCTGTAATTTGGCATTCTAGTCTATATTCTCTCTGCCCTTTTGTTTGAAAAAAAAAGAAATGAACAAAATTTGTTTTGTCGCCTTTGTTTTGAAGTTATAGTCTATTTTAAAAGTGGTCTTGTATTTTTGAAGTCATAGTTTATTTTGTTTTTATAAAATTAAATAGAAAAGGAAATTTGAAAGGCCTTAAACTTTCTATCTTTCTATGGGCCTTTATAATCCACCCTTTTACTTTTAACCTAACCTTTCACCAATTAACCCTAACACCTCCTCATATCATCTCCTACCACTTCACATTTTTGTGCTTGCATGCCTTTGTGATGCCAAACCAGATCCTTTTCCACCTGAAAACATGTGTGGCCTAGCCCTAAGCATGTATGGCCGAGCATACATGGAGTTGTGGTCAAGCAAAAGTGGTTGAAAAGCTTGGTAATGTCATTTGTTGCTTCTACTTTTCTATTGTTCAACAAATCTTTATATTGTATGCATATGTTTATATGGTCTTGTTTATTTGTTGTATACAAGATCATTATCAAGGCTTTCAATTCATTCAATTCAAATCGTGTTTGTCGTGCTTTTGGAATCGCTCTTGTGTTTGTTGTTTTGGTCTCTAGCTTCGAAAAGGTGAGTCTTTCTCACTCTGACATATATACTTATGAAAAGTGGATTGATGACAAGTGTTTAGTAATGTAAAATGTTTATGCAAGTTAATGATGATCATATGATATGCTATGCCGTGTTATTACCATGTTATTACCATGTTAAAACTGTTAATTTTCACCTGACATCTGATACATGACTGTATATTGTGATATTGACATTGTTTATATTATTTCTGTATATGATCACACTGCAAGTTCCGTGTTAGGATAAAAAATCATTATGGGCTGAAATGATAGGCCTGAGTTATTTTATTTATTTATTTAAACTTGGGATTGCGGGTTTGAAATGATAGAACCCGGATTTTTACCTTTTAAACTGCGGATTGAAATGATACATATCTGTATCACTTGACCTAGGTTAGAAAACTATATACAGACCCGTGGTTATTCTATAAAGTGCTTTGAATATTTTAAGTATTTTAAAAATATAAAGTTATGAAATTTGATTTAAATAGATTTTGAAAGGTTTTAAAATAAATAAATTATGATTTTTCTATGTGTTAAAAAATGTAATTTATGAATGGATTAACTGGATTTTGAAATATAACTTATGTTTGAAATTTGGAATTTTGACTAAAAATGATATTTAAGTTACATGAATAAAATGGACTTTAATTTTATTTGGAAATGGTAAATATGATAAATTGATTTATATTTGAATTTAAGTGATTTATTAAAGAATTATTGATTTTCTATAAATTTAAGTGGTTGAATAAATGACTGTTGAAAATGAAATTTTAAAATATAACTTGACTTGAAAATGTGAAATTTGAGTTTTAACTAAAGATGTTAAATTAATCAAATAAACTGGAAGTTTAGTTAAATTTGTAAAATGGTAATATAAATCTGAAACGTATAGGTTTAATTTATGAAAGAAACGTATAGGTTTTAATTTATGAAAGAAACGTATAGGGTTTAATTTATGAAAGAAACGTATAGGGTTTAATTTATGAAAGGAACGTATAGGTTTTAATTTATGAAAGAAACGTATAGGGTTTAATTTATGAAAGGAACGTATAGGTTTTAATTTATGAAAGAAACGTATAGGTTTTAATTTATGCAAGAAACGTATAGGTTTTAATTAATGAAAGAACGTATGGTGTTCTAATTAATGATAGGAACATGTAAATTCCTAATTAATGAAAGAAGGTATAAGTTTTAATTAATGAAAGAAACATATAAGTTTTTAATTAATGAAAGAAACGTGTAAAGTCCTAATTAATGAGAGAACATGAAAGTTTTAATTAATGCAAGAACATGTAAAGTTTTAATTAAGAAAGAAACATGTACAGTTTTAAGTAGTGTGGTATTGATTTATTAATAAATGTTCATTATTGTAATAGGAATATAAAATTTAAAACGTACATTTGACACGTAGATTTTAATCAATGTAATGGTGTATTTTAAATGGATTAAAATGATAAATGTTACTTAATAATAAAATGTAAGTTGATAACGTACATTTGATAAGCAAGTTTTAATTTATGTGAATGGCATACTTTAAATGATTAAAATAATAAAGTTTCTTTATTGTAATAATAATGTAAGTTAATAAGGTGTTTTTAACTTAACATAAGAATTTCGGTTTAAATTGGATATTACAGTAAGAAAGTTTATCTAACTATAAGGCTATGATAAATTGACATGTTAAAATTTCAAGCTTATCAATACTTTGATTATGTACAATGTAAAGTGGAAAGTAGTACATTCCAGAAATGCTATGATTCCTTAAGGTAACATTTCCAAAATGCTATGATAATTTAAAGGAATATTTCAAGTTTAATAAATTGAAAGAAATATTCAATGATTTGGAAATTTGGGTTTTATTTGAATGATATATTTATTGAATTATTTTTTTAAAATAGAAATGATACTATTGTGATATTGTTTTGAAATGAGTATGATATTTTGGTCTTGGAAGTATAAATTATTTGAAATAAATATCCATGGGTTATAATAACGATTGATTGTTAAAGAGACCGGGATCGGATATTGTCTTATAGCCGGCCAATACCGAAAACCACTTTAACAACTGTGTACGCGGTGGAGATTCCAGAATGAAGTAGGATGGTGGCGACGTTCTCGAGGTATATTACGTGGACCCAACTCCCGTGAGTTGGCATATATGACTAAAACAGGAGCTATACCGGGCTACACAAAGGGTCGCACCCTTTCATCGAGCATGCTCCATCGGAAACTATTCTATTACTGTTGTGATTCGATTCGGTGGCGCCACTTTGATTCGGGGGTATTGTTCGAGGTGGGCGGAAGCTGCTGGCTTGCCGTCACCACCGGTCCGGGAGTGCAAACGGTGTATCCACCCTGGCATTGCCTCGCGTGCCGTGTCATATCCTTATATCGAGCGCACTACGATTTCGGTTTTAAAGATCCGACCGCGTTAAGGTTCACCATCCCCTTAACGCTATTTTCTATATGATTATACTTTACTGATTAGACACTACCGTATATAGCATATATTACTACATAGTAAATAGTTTAACGGATCCTTAGAGGATGGGCGGTCCCAAGCATCCTTTAAGTTACTGATGCATTTTGTTACTGTTCACTTGAATTGATTTACAGTTTTTAAGTATTTATGTCCTGACTCGAGGATTTTGTGTTTTTCTTTACGCTCGGGTCAGATTGAGTGAGTTAGCATTCCAGATTCACCTTCGGCGTTGGAGCTTTCCTTGAAGATCCAGCCTTCTATTTTGTTTCAGTATCCAGTGTTTCAGTGATGTATCTTGTTACTCTTCTGTTGTATCTTATTTAACTCTGATGTATCTCATATTTATATAGTAGCTTCATGAACTACTATCTCTTTTTCTTCCGCTGCATTTTTATATACTCTGTGTCTGTGATCTGTGATTTTATTTACTGTATATTCTGAGATTTGCCAAATTTTTATTTACAACGCGGTATTTTGAGCTATCCAATTCCGGCATGAGTGTCTACCTATACACTTATAATGGATGCGAATGGTTGAAAATATCGGGTCGTTACACTAGCGACCTAATGGAAGAGGTCATGTTATATTTGGCTCTTGCTAGTGGAAGATGCTAGGTCGTTAGCTCGTCATAGGTTTAGGTCGCTAGGTCGCTAGCTGTTACCATATTAACTCGATAGGTCGCAAGACCTCTTAACTCTTTAGGTCGTTGAGCTTCTTAGCTCGTTAGGTCGCTGAGCTCTTCAACTGGTTAGGTCGTTAGGTCGCTGGACCATTTAATCCATTAGGTCGTTGGACCTTTAGGTCGTTTGGTCGCTGAGTCGCTCTTTGCTTCAAGTCACTAGGCCGTGGTCTGCTGTAGGTCGTTGAGTCCCCTGTGCCTTTAGGTCGCTAGGTCCTTTAACCCGTTAGGTCGCTAAGTCGTGAAAAAGAGGAGTTAACACTTGCCCCTCGAAGTATACGCCTAGGAACTAGGTCATGTGCTTCGATACTTCTTAACTCGTGCCTTGCTGAGTCGTTAGGTCGTGAGCGACTTAATGAGGGAGTTAGGTCGTTCGCACCTATTCAGAATCCACCGCCCATGTATATAAGTCGCATAACAGTCCTTCTTCTCTTTACTTGCTTTGACCCTCAAAACTGCCATTGAAGAACCTCTAAGCTTTCAAAGGAGAACTCGAACTAACTGGTAGCTGATCATCTTCATCTTCACATCACGTAAGTGGATCCGCTCATTATTCAATCCATGATCACCATCGAATCACGAATTCCCCATTGTCGTCCCTAATCCAATTTCGCATGCCGCGTTTCACCATGAATCGTGTTACAATCGATCCTTGATTGCCTCTGGTTGCGATGTCATTGTAATTCTCGAAAACACGGCAGCATATTGGATCCATGATGGACCTGATGTGATTTGAATCGGTTCTGGGTGATTTGGCGATGTGGTGAGACGATGGATTTCACGGTAGAGATAATAATGGGTTATCGGGTTAACGGGTTTGTGAGTTAGGAAATGTCTGGCTTAAGAGCTTCAAACGACCTAAGGCTTGATAGTTTGGACTTGAATCGCACGACCTAACGGCTTAGCGGCTTATCATCCAAACTCGGAGCGACCTAAGGCACTGCGACTTACGTGACTCGCGACCTAAGATGTGTAGCATGTTGCTTCGGATGAGATAACCCTTTTAACGACCTACCTTTAGGTCGCACTATGATTTGGGCGAGCTAACACTTAAGCAAATTTGCCTTGTAGTGACTTAATCTTGCCAGAATAGCATATGAATTCCAAACAGAACGACCTGAGGAAAGCCCGACCTATGTTAAGTCGTTTGAACTTGATCTGGACGACCTAAAGAAACCCGAGTTAACTTAAGTCGTTTCTGCGACCTAAGAAGTGAACAGGACTTGAACACTTGTCAAATTTGACAGAACTTGATTGAATTTCCAACTTGAACAGCCAGAATGAACTGCTTGAACTTGTTGCACTTTTTCATAGATTATATTAACTTTTGAAGCTAACGACCTGTTAAATTCAACATTTGAAGAAAACTAGGGCGAATATACTACCACTGACTGCCCACATCGAATGACAGATTAGTCGATAAAGAATAATCAACTTAAAGAAATTATACGAATGAAGTGCTATGAATCAACAAATTCAAGTGAAGTATTAAAGCAAAGCAAAATTAATCAACTAAAGCTGATCTGTTTGCATCAACACTGCATTGTACTTGGACCTAAAATAACAAGCCCTGAAACTTTATAATCGACAAATGCCTATTAGTTTAATTCCAGTTATATTTGCTTGTCATTTTATTAGTTTTGCACAACACTCCACACATTTAGGAAACGTGCACCTTCATATTTGAACATCCAGTTCCTTGTGTAGAATGACTTCTTAACAAGAAGAGATAATAGAACAAGCTAAAGAAGTCTTCCAAATAGCTAACCCCTTGGATAGTCCCCTGGAAAGAACTCCAACTACTCTGAATCAACGGGTGTTCAATCAATTATGTATTCAGTTTGGTATTGCTGAGGCTTACGCTTTGCTTCCTGGGGTAAACGATACTGCTGACAAGCCACCTCTTGGTTTCATCGCAGTTAATCGTCAGATGTGCTTGAGTGGAGCCATTCCTCCCTTTAACGATTTTCTTCGATAGCTCCTTCTCCGATTGACTATCTCTCCCTTCCAGTTGCACCCCAGTGGCTACGCCATCTTGATGGGACTGTGTGTACTGTTCAGGAGGACGCTCGACCGTCTTCCAAGCTTTGAAGAAATTTGTTACTTATACACATTTGCGAAGAATAAAGATCATCCTTCTATAATACTTGTGAGAAGCGCAAACCATAAATTGATCGCTGGTCTTCCTGAAAGCTCACACGGGTTTTTGAACCAATTTTTCTTCGTCCGTTGCCCCCCAGGATTCTACAGCATTTGGAGAGTAGGAAGTAAGCTTGCCTATCTACGTTCTTTCCGTTTCCGAACTTTTCAAAATCCGAGTTGTTAAGTGCTAACTTCATTCTTTACTTTTACAACACTTCCTCCTCTTTCTAAAGATTCCAGCCATAAGCCGACTTCTGAAAGACTAAGTGCAGTGGCGGTTGAGTAGAGAAGCATTAAATTTTTGCTGAAGGACGAATTTTTGCATCAATTCGGACTTTTGCATTCTTCCCAATCTACCCAGCTTCATGATGCTCCTGGTTCTCAAGCAGAGACTCCATATGCCCCAATTTCCGCCGGAGAACTTACACCGAAGGAACTTACCACCGAGGCTTCATTGGTGAAATGTTCTGCTTCCGTTGACGTTGCGGGGTCATCCGGCAAATTTGCACTTCCCCCAGTTATCGAAGAAGAGGAACCTCCTCAACACTCTGGGAAGGCTGCAAATTTGCCTCAACACTCTGGGAGGCATGACGGTGACGACACTTTTGAGGGATTGAGCGACTTGGTGGTTACTTCACATGAGCTCTTCAAAGATGATTCCACCGCTTCTAAACTCGCTTCTCCAGCAGTTGAAGTGACATCAGTTTTGCAAACAACTCCATCAACTCAAGAGGTAACTCTTAAGCCGAAGAGTGGTTTGTAGCTTGACGCGCGTAGTTCACATGCCACACACACTTAGGATTTTGGCAACTTTGTACACTTAACTTCTTTACTTTGAAGGTTTCTGAACTTGTCTCTTCTTCATTTTCAGATTCTCCAATGGGACGTAGCGGCTCATACTATGATGATTTTCAGCGCTATCGAAGGCGCGACTCTTATGATCCTAAGCGGTATCTTCCTGCCCCGAGGGAAACTGATGAAGAAAGAGCCGCAAGAAAAGCTCGCGAGAGGCGGACTTATGAGGAGCGCTATGGGAGAAGGGATGAACGACATGATTCTTCCCGGAGAGGTGATGATTCCCACAAAAGAAAATCTCATGATGACAGAGGGAAAGGTCACATCGCTGAAGATCCGAGCAAGCGGGCCAAGCTTAGTGAAAGGCCGGCGTCTGCAATTTCCGAAAAGCCCGCTGCTCCCATCTCTTTGGAAATCCCTTCCAGCTCTCCTGCCCTTCAAAGAGATGATATTCAAACGGTCATCAACAGGCCTCCGTATCAAATTGAGAATGCCCCTCCTGCACTCCAAAGCCGGTTTCCACACTGGTGTTTAAAAGGAGTGCGCTTCGACTTGGACTTGATTCCTATTGACAAGCAAGCCATGCTAAGGAATCTCGACGCTGTTAAACTTGACATTAAGAGAATGTCTGGATGGCAAAAGCTAGTTGACGAGCTTCAAAGGGTGAATAGCTTGAATCTTGAGGCTATGTTAACCATGGAGAGCGATAAGTCCGAGTGGAAAAAAACTCTCGACCAGCATGATGCAGATATGAAAAATATCACCGCTTACAATGAGAAGCTTAAAGCGGAAATTGAAAAACTCAAAGAAGAGCTTGCCACTTCTTCCACTTCCTACACTCAAAAGGAAGAAGTGCTTCAAAAACAAGTGAGAGACGCTCATGCCAGTCAAAGAGATGCTGAGGCTAGATTTGAGGCGCAGCAGCAAATTGTAGAAAGCTACCGGGTTGATGTTGCTCAGTTGCGAGAAAAAACCAGCTCCCAAAACATAGAGATTGAAATGTTAAGAGCTCGTCTTTCTGAAGTTGAAAAAGAGCGTGATGAAGCTATCGCTGGCAAAACAGCAGCCGAAGAATCTCATGAAGCAACCAAAGCCAACATCAGCTCTGCCTTATTCGAGTTTTACATACATAGTGTCTTGGGGCATGGCAGTCTTTCGTTTTTAGGCCCGAAGTATGAGATTACCTTGGCCGAAGTGTAGGAGGCCGCACTTGATATGCTTGGAGGCGCTGGCTATGCTGAGGCAGATCTTGAGGCGCACTATCTGGATGACGATGCACGTGCCGCCCTTACCAGGGAAAGGAGTAACTTGCTAAAGAGCGAGCCGGAACGGTGAAAGGAGAACATTTAGGGAAGGCACCTTTGACCGACCCGACTCTTCCTTCGGTTTTGGCCGACACTGATATCATTGGCTCCAGTTCCCATTCTTCGCCTCCTGCCAAAGCTGACATTGAAATTGTAACTGCTCATACTGGAGATGAGGCTCAAGAAAGGGCTGAAACACAAGGCTTTGAAGTTGACGTGATAAAGCCAACTTCTCCAGGTAACTTCAACGTTGATTTAGCTCAAGTGGACTACTTGTTCACTTCATATGAACTTGACGAACTTTTTAATTATTACTTAATCCTTGACGCGCCACTATCTCCTCTCTTTGCGAGGAATACTGATTTTAACTTCTCTTCTTCTGTAGTGAAAACGCCAAGTGATGCATAAAATTCTCATCTTCCAGCTGTTCCACCTCCATCTCTTCAAATTACACCTTCTGCTTCTCAACCGGGGTCGCAAGAAGAAATAATAGAAGCACTTCAAGGCTTGGATGACCCGGCCGCTTCGCAAGAGCAGAAGGCTGAGGAACTTGAAGAAGGTGAAAAGACTCCGGAGCAATTTCATGATGACATAAGCTGTCTGAACTTAAAACTCCAGGCAGTGAGTATTCTTCAAGGAAGAAGGGGAAGCGTGTAACTTCGAAGAAGAGAAGGAAAAGCACTTCTGCTAGTGAAAAGAAGGCGGAAGTAGACCCAACTGTACCTCTATCTCCATCTTCCCCGACTCGTTCAAGCCGGCTCCCAAAGTTAACCATTAGGCCAGGCGAGGGCTCTAAAGGTGGCGGGAAGAAGAAATAACTAGTCTCGCTTTACCCTTCTTGTTTTGCTTTTTGCTTGTATATAAACGCTTGTATTGACCGAAGATTGTGCGGGTACCGGTCCCCACTCTTTTGTAACTTGCACGTGTATAAAATTTTATAGTATGGAATAAAATGATTCTTCTTACTTGTACAATCTTTTGATTGTTATTTGTGAATGCATTTATTCCCTATTTTCGCACAAGTTTCTTTATTTTCTTTGTGTGATATTGCAATAAGTTTGTGGTATGTTGCTTGAGCGTTACTTTTATTAATGTAGCTATAGTGTATTGTATTGCCCCCATACCACGACTTATTGCAATTTCTTTCATTTGATAAAATTTTGGAGAACAGTTCTTCTATTTCGAGAAGATTTGTACTCTTAAGTTGGAGAACAATTCTTCTATTTTGAGAAGACTTGTACTCTTAAGTTGGAGAACAATTCTTCTGTTTCGAGAAGGCTTGCACTCTTACTTTAGAGAATAATTCTTTCCATTTTTTGAGGAAATATTACTCTGCTTTAGTACAGTGTGCCTTGTATGGGAGAATTCTTCTCTCTCTTTTGTTTTGAAAAAAATTTACACTTCACTTTCGGAGATAATCACTTTTATTTTTTTGACAAGTGGATTCTCCTACGTGGTGAAGCGAGTTTCCAAAGAAGGCTTTGAATTGGCACTACAACTTCTGGGGAAGAATATTTTCAAGATGGGGAAATTGATCTTCCCTTGAGAGCTGCAGTGTGCCTCCGAAGAGGGCTTTCTTCTTCTTCTTTTTTGTTGTGCCTCGTTGGAGGGCTTTTTTGTTTTGTTCGCTTCAGAGTGTTTTCTCACAGTTAAATGGTTCTACGGGGTGGACGCAAGTTACTTAGTTGGATGTCTGTTTGCACAAACGATTGCAGCCAGTTAACAAGGGTCATGTGCCTTCTATCTTGGGAAGGTGCCCCTCTGGTGGTTCCATCAACCTTGTTGGTTGAGAAAAGCATTTCTTCTTGGGACGTGCCTCCGAAGAGGTCTTGTGCCTTCGAAAAGGTCTTGTGCCTCCGAAGAGGTCTTGTGGTGCCTCGAGAGAGGTCTTCTGCCTCCGAAGAGGGCAGGTGTGCGTTTGGTGAAGGCTAGTGCCTCTGAAGAGGGCTTGTGGTGCCTCGGGAGATGTCTTCTGCCTCCGACGAGGGCAGGTGTGCATTTGGTGAAGGCTCGTGCCTCCGAAGAGGGCTTGTGCCTCCGAAGAGGTCTTTATTTGATTGCCTGGAAGTTACTTTCTCATGGTTAAATGGATTCACGGGGAGGATGCAAGTTACTTAATTGGATGTTCGTTTGCACAAACGATCGCAACCAGTTAACAAGGGCCCTGTGCCTTCCACTTGGGAAGGTGCCCCTCTGGTGATTCCACCAATCTTTTTGGTTGAGAAGAGAACTTTCTTTTTTCGGCGTGCCTCGTTAGAGGTCTTTATCCTCCGAAGAGTTGTGCCTCCGAAGAGGGCTTGTGCCTCCGAAGAGGTCTTTGGGTGGTTGGCTTGCCATGAAGGTTGCGTCTCACGGTTAAGTGGATCCACGGGGCAGACGCAAGCTATCCAATCGGATGTTCGTTTGCACAAACGATCGCAATCAGCTAGCAAGGGCCCGGTGCCTTCGCTTTGGGAAGGTGTCCCTCCGGTGGTTCCATCAACCTTTTTGTTGAGAGGTAGGACTCCTTTTTGGCTGTTTTCTGTCTGTTCGCCCTTGTCTGTTCGTCATTTACTCATTAGCGATTCCCTGTTATTATTTCCAAGCACATGTTCCTTTCTTTTGCAAGTAGTTTGTTTTATCCAAAGAAGTGTACTTCATTGTTAGTGAGTCCACGGGGCAGACGCAAGCTATCTAACCGGATGTCTGTTTGCACATACGATCGCAATCAGTTAGCAAGGGCCTGGAACCTTCATGTTAGGGAGGTGCCCCTCCGGCGGAATCACTAACTGTTTGCATGAAGCACTTCTTATACAGGATTTGAATCTGGAATCTTTGCGGCTTGACATTTGTTTATTGAGTGATTTCAGGGATCGCTTGGCCTTGTGATGGGTAAGCTTTGTTTTAATGGCCTGCAATATTAAATCGACATTTTAGCAATATATTTAAGGTATTTACACATAGAAATAAAAGAGGCATTTTATAATAGTAGAGAACACAAGATTTATAGTGGTTCGGCCAAGAACTGGGCCTACATCCACTTTATAGTTCTTATTATTCATTTGCACTAGTTTTACAATAGCTTGTAATACAAGAATACATCCGTAATCATTTTACAAATTTAAGCAAAGCTTTTAAGTAAAATATGGACGCAAGTGATTGCTGTTCCAAGCTCTTAGAATTGGATCTCCTTCGACAGTTGTCAGTTTGAAAGTGCCATCAAGAAGTTTTTTGCCTATGACATACGGCCCTTCCCAGTTTGGCGCAAACACTCATGTTGCTGTCATGATCCTTTTCAAGACTAGATCCCCAATCTCAAAGCTACGTTGGCGAGTTTTGGAATTGAAGTGCTTGGCAATCTTTTGCTGATGGGTTGCAATTCTGAGCTGAGCCTCTTCCCTTCTTTCATCAAGGAAGTCAAGTGCTTCAAGTTGCAACTTTTCATTTTCAGCTTGGTTGAAATGAATTCTTCTATGTGAGGGGACCTTTGTTTCCACTGGAATCATTGCTTCTGATCCATATGCTAATGAGAATGAAGTGTGCCCAGTCGCAGTTTTGTGGGTAATTCTGTATGCCCATAGTGCTAGTGGCAGCTTATCGACCCAACCACCTTTTGCTTTTTTCAGCTGTTTTTTGATGGTTGATTTGATAATTTTGTTTGCTGCTTCCACTTGCCCGTTTGCCTGCGATGAGCCACTACTGAGAAGCTTTTTTGGATGTTGAATCGCTTGCAAAAACCTTGGAACTCTTCGCTTTCAAATTGGGTACCATTGTCTGTGATTATCTTTTGAGGCACACCATACCTACAAATGATATTCTTAGTCACAAAGTTTATCATCTTTTTAGAGTTAATAGTAGCTAATGGTTCAAATTCAGTCCATTTAGTGAAATAATCAACAGCAAAAATAGCATATCTGATTCCGGACTTGGCAGTTGGTAAAGGCCCGATGAGATCTATTCCCCAAATGGCAAATGGCCATGGACTGACCATCTGCGTTAACTCGGTGGAAGGTGCTCTTGGGATTTTTGCAAATCTCTGGCATTTGTCACACCTTCAGGAGTAGCTAGCGGCATCTCGATTAATGTCTGGCCAAAAATACTCATAGCGGAGAATTTTCTTTGCTAGAGTTTGACCACCTGAATGATCTCTACACTCTACTCCGTGCACTTCAGCTACAATTGTCTTAGCCTCTTCCTTGGTTACACATCGGAGTAATGGCATCGAGAATCCCCGTTTGTACAACCGACCGTCTTGAATTACATATCTTAAGGCTTTCCTTAACAGCTTCTGACGCTCCTTTGAATTTTCTGGAAGGGAGCCGTTAAGTAGATATTCCTTGATTGGAGTCATCCACGACTCCTGCTCTTGAGAAACAGTCATGATCCATTCAATCTCCATTTCATCAATGCTTGGGGCTGACAAGACTTCTACAGGAACCAATCCCAGTAATTGAGCTTCGCCAGTGCTTGAATACTTTACGAGAGAATCTGCCTTCATGTTTTCTTCCCGGGGTATATGACTTATCGTATAATGATCGAAATCATCGAGAAGTTCCCAGGCCCTTGACAAGCAAGCAGGTAGATTTCCTCCTTTAGTTTGAAACTCTTTCTTGACTTGGCATACAATAAGCTGGGAATCACTGAAAATCTGCAACGCTCTGATATTCAGTTCTTTAGCAATCTTCAAGCCGGCAATAAGAGCTTCATATTCTGCTTCATTATTTGTCGAAGGAAATTCCAATCTCAATGCGTAGCACAATAATCGCCCTTCGGGGGTTTCAAGCACGACCCCAGCTCCAGAACAATAGTCGTTTCTTGCGCCATCAACATATAATTTCCATCGGGTCGGGATGTCATCAGTAACTTCTTCCTCGCTGTCACCTTTATCTGTGTATTCTGCAATGAAATCTGCTAAAGCTTGTCCATTGATTGCTCTTCGGGGATGGTAAGTGATATCATATTGGCTGAGTTCAATATTCCACTTCAGAAGACGACCCGAAGTCTCAGGGCGAAATAAGACTTGCTTTAGAGGCTGATCAGTGAGGACTTTGATAGGATGAGCTTGAAAATATGGCCTCAACTTTCTGGAAGCTATCAGTAGGCAATAGGCGAGTTTTGCTAGCTTTGAATAATTCATCTCTGCCCCAGTGAATCTCTTGCTGATGTAGTAGACCTGGCGCTGAACTTTTACATCTTCCTGTACTAATGCTGCACTGAGAGCATGAGACGAAACTGCTAAATATATGAAAAGATCTTCACCGTTGTCGGGCTTAGAAAGTATTGGAGGCGCTTCCATGTGACAAATTAGTTCATCGAAAGCTTTCTGACATTCCGGAGTCCATTCAAAGTTTTTCTTTCCTTTCTTCAGAGCATCAAAGAATGGAATGCATTTATCCATGGCCTTGGAAATAAACCGACTCGAAGCAGCAACTTTCCCATTGAGGCTCTGCAATTCCTTCTTTGCCTTAGGGGCTTTGACTTCTCTCAGAGTAGTAATTTGAGCAGGATTAACTTCAATGCCCCTAGCACTCACAATGAAACCCAAGAATTTCCCGGACTCTACCCCGAATGAACATTTCAAAGGATTAAGCTTCATTCCATACTTTCGGAGGACTGCGAGCATTTCTGCCAAGTGATCCATATGGTCCACTGCCTTCTTTGACTTCACCAACATATCATCAACGTAAACTTCCATAGTTTTGCCAATCTGTGGCTTGAACATAGCATTAACAAGTCGTTGGTAAGTTGCCCCCGCATTCTTCAGTCCAAAGGGCATGACTCTGTAGCTGTAAAGACCGACATCGGTGATGAAGCTCGTGTCTTCCTGATCTAGCTCATGCATCATGATTTGGTTATATCTGGAGTAAGCATCCATGAAAGACAACAATTCATGCCCGGCTGTTCCATCCACCAACTGATCAATCCTGGGTAACGGGAAGCAGTCTTTGGGGCAGGCTTTGTTTAAATCTGAAAAGTCGATGCATACTCTCCACTTTCCATTTGCTTTCTTAACCAGCACCGGATTAGAAACTCAATTCGGATAAGTGGACTCTCTGGTGAAGCCATTCTCCATGAGCCGATCTACTTCTTCATTTAATGCTGCTGACCTTTCTGGACATTGGGTTCTTCTTTTCTGCTTCATAGGTGTAAATTTCGGATCAATATTCAGAGTGTGTACCGCGATTTCTGAAGATATTCCACACATATCGGCATGACTCCAAGCGAATACATCCAGATTTGCTTTCAAGAATGATATCAAAATATTTTGAACCGTCACACTAAGTTGAGAACCCACATTCAGCACCTTGTTTGGATCTTTCGGGTCAACAGGTACTGGCACCGTTACTTCCACCGGCACCACCTATTCTCCCATGTACTGGCTTTTCTGGGATCCATTTCTTTTCGTGCAATACTATGCTCGCCAGTGCAGGGCCCACCCTGTAATTGCTTCAAGGTTGGTTCTTTGATGCGGAGTGGAGCTGCCGCATCCTTTCCCATCTCTCTCTTCCTTACTTCCCACAACTCTATAAGATAACATTCTCGCTCAGCATTCTGATCCCCTTTAATAACACCGACGTCATTATCCGTGGGGAACTTCATAGCGAGGCACCACGGGGCGAAAATTGCCTTGAATGCTGCAAGAGTTGGTCGGCCTAGGAAGGCATTGTAAGCAGAAAATCCGTCAACAATCACAAAAGTCTGCTTTCGAACCACCTTTTTCTGCCCCTCTCCAAGCTCCATAAATAAATCAATAGTTCCAATTGGCTGCTTTGGTTCCCCAGTGAACCCAGCAATCTTCTGCGATGAAGCTTGAACATCATCCATAGGAATCTTCATTTGATCGAATGTCTTTTTGAAGAGGATATTGCAAGAGGCGCCGCAGTCAACAAGCACCCTTCTTACAATAGCAGGTCCGATACCTGCAGAGATGACCAAGAGATCCATGGTAGGAGCTTCAACACCCATAGAGTCCCTGGCCCTGAACACAATGTCATCATTAAAAGTTCTTTGCTGCTTCAAAGGTGCAGCGTCTTCCAATACAAAAACATTTTCTTCTGCTGGGGCATATTTCAAAGCACGAGCATATCTTTCCATCTCGCCCCAGCTTCTGCCTGCCGGGTGAGGACCTCCCGTGATTACATTAATAACAGGCCTCTCTAATTCATGCGCGGTAGTCCTCTCACCCGAGCCAGATGGATGAGCAGGAAGTTGCTGGCCCTCAGTAGATGAAGTTGGGTCGTTCCTATTTCTCTTAACATATTGCTGCAACTTGTTCTCTCTCAGCAGTTCTTCAATCAAACTTTTCAAATGGCGACATTCGTTAGTATCATGACCGGGTTGGTTATGAAACCGACAAAATCTCCAATTTCAAACAGCATTTTTCCCAAGCTTCAACACGGGTGGCTTAGGGTATTCAACGGCATCTTTGGTAGCGAAAAAGATATTCTCCGGAGTATCAGTTAAAGGCGTGAAATCTGAAGGTTTTAAGAAGCGAGGTTTCTTCACATCCTTCTGCTTCTTCCCACCGTTATTTTTCCTCTTCTGACTTCCGGATTCCTTTTTGGTAGGAGCAGCAGTGTTATTCTTAACCTCCGTCAATACCACTTTCGCCGGCACAGGAAGGCTTTCCAAGCACATGAACTCGTTAGCTTTCTTGTAGAATTTCTCAAGCGAATTTGGTTCCTTCATCTTCAACCATTTCTCAAACTCACTCGACTTATCGATAGCCCTCATTAAGTAGGTTAAAACCATTCGTGGCTCTGCATTGTCGACTTCAGCCAAGGCTATATTGAAGCGGTTTAAGAAAGATCTAATAGATTCTCCGGGATTCTGTTCCAGGCTGGACAATGACATTATGTCCTTCGCCTTTGAAGCATACAACCTGAATTGTTCTATAAACTTCCGAGTTAAATCGGAGAACTGGTCTACAGATCGGACCGGTAGCTTTGTAAACCAGAGTAGAGCCACTCCTTCCAAGTATACCGGTAAGTACCGGCATTTGATCTCATCCGATG
Organism: Allium cepa; assembly: GCA_030765085.1. Classification (NCBI taxonomy): domain Eukaryota; kingdom Viridiplantae; phylum Streptophyta; class Magnoliopsida; order Asparagales; family Amaryllidaceae; genus Allium; species Allium cepa. Next base: position 373,028,746 of record CM060942.1, on the reverse strand, counting down.
CTCTAGCACCAGTCATGTGCCAGTCATACTTATATAGGAATTGGTTAGGATCGCTTGTTCCCTTATAAGCCGGAATGGTGGGGGGAACAAACTTCCTTGGGAATTCCGCCTTCAGAATCCTTTCGGTGAACGGAGTTTTGCTTGAAGCGAACCCCCATTCTTTTTCATCTTCTTCCCTTTGCATACTTGCTTTCATAATCTGTCGAACCATTTCCGAGAGGTATTCCTCATCGTTTAGAGGCTCTGGGGGACAGACTTCAGCCATTTTCTCGGAAGTTTGCCTGGACAAACGTTCGCGGAGAGTCGGCTGTGGCCTTGATCCTCCAGCTTGGGGAGGTGCCTCTTCGGCGGGGCTAGCTGCCTTTTGAGGAATATTCCTCTCTTCAGGATTATGAACATCATCAGTAAAGTTTTCTTCATTATTCATTGGTTGACGGTTAGCTCCGAGCAAAGCATTCAACCTATCAAGCATTAAAGTGTTTTGGGCTTCCATTTGCTAATATAACCCAGACACTGCAGCATCTAACTCTGCCCGTATAATTCCAACACTTGGAGCTGCTTGACTTAACGAAGGAGAAGTGGCAGTATTTTCATGGGCATCACCGGGTCTAGTAGATCTGCGCTTTCTTCCAGGAGCAATAATCTTTGATAAACTTCTGGTTTTGAGAGAGATTCTTTCAACGAACTTTTGCGAAGCAATGAAGAAAGCACCCTGAGTTCGAGTTCTCTCAATGAAAGCACCAAAAATGTTAACACTAAAATTGAACGCTAACACCCCGGTGTAAGTAGTAAAAATGTGAAAGCACCACCCGTTGGTACGAGAACTAGAGATAAGCAGAAGATAACAGAAAATCAAATAAAGAGACAACAGTTTTTACAGTGGTTCGGCTTAATGTCAAGCCTACATCCACTTTAATCCTCTTTATTGATGATTCGATTACAACTTCACAACGATCTTTGATTACAACACAACTAAGACAAGTAGCTAGAACTTCGATGTATAAGAGCTCTTCGAATTCATGTTGAATGTGTTATATCTCTCTTGAAGTCCGTTGAGGTGTCTTCGGTGTTTGAAGTGTCAGATGAGTCGAGAAAACAGCAGAGTATAGGCGTTCCAGAAATGAGCCAAAAGTCCCCTCTTCGGTGGAGTAGGCAAGGTATTTATAGGGAATTTCTGAAATTAGGTCGTGGGTCGTGGGTCGTGGGTCGTGGGCGACCTAGGGGTTAGGTCAGCCATGTTATAGGTCGTGGACGACCTAAGGAATAGCAGGAGAAGGAGTGGCGGCATAAAGGCCAGCGGCATAAGGAATAGCGGCATAAGGAAGTTGCCTTGGTTTGTTTAGGTCATGAGCGACCTAGTAGAAGATGCAGTATGCAGCTTAGGTCGCGAGCGACCTAATGGAAGAGGTCATGTTATATTTGGCCCTTGCTAGTGGAAGATGCTAGGTCATTAGCTCGTCATAGGTTTAGGTCGCTAGGTCGCTAGCTGTTACCATATTAACTCGTTAGGTCGCAAGATCTCTTAACTCTTTAGGTCGCTGAGCTTCTTAGCTCGTTAGGTCGCTGAGCTTCTTCAACTGGTTAGGTCGTTAGGTCATTGGACCATTTAATCCATTAGGTCGCTGGACCTTTAGGTCGTTTGGTCGCTGAGTCGCTCTTTGCTTCAAGTCACTAGGCCGTGATCTGCTGTAGGTCGTTGAGTCCCCTGTGCCTTTAGGTCGCTGGGTCCTTTAACCCGTTAGGTCGCTAAGTCATGAAAAGAGGAGTTAATAATTTAATTAATTTATATAATAATCTTATGTATAATCTTATATTGATTTTATTAATTAAATCTTATTTAATTAATTTAATTGATTAATTAGTTAACATTTTAATTAAATTAGATTTTATGCAAATTAAACATTTTAAAATGAATATAACATTTATGGTTATACCCATATATCTTATATATGTATTATATTATTTATTAATTAACATTTAATTAATTTATTTAGATATAACCGTTTTAATTAATTATAATTAATTTTGAAAACTATGCATACATACATATACATGCATATATATATATATATATATATGTATGTATGTATGTATATATGTATGTGTGTATGTATGTATGTATGTATGTATGTATTAACTTAACATTTTAAGATAATGTTACATATTCATATATATTTGTGTGGGGGGGGGGGGTTTCTTACTGTTTCGCCTTTTATTGCATATTAATATTTTGTAAGTCTAATTCTTGTATAACATTTTATAATTTAATTAACTTATAATAATCTTATGCATAATCTTAGATTAATTTTATTAATTAAATCATATTTAGTTAATTTAATTGATTAATTAGTTGACATTTTAATTAAATTCTATTTTGTGCAAATTAAACATTTTAAAATGAACATAACATTTATAGTTATACCCATATATCTTATATACACGTATTATATTATTTATTTATTATCATTTAATTAATTTAATAAAATAAAACCATTTTAATTAATTACAATTAATTTTGAAAATTACATATACATGTATACATGTGTGTGTATTAGCTTAACATTTTAAGATATATTACATATATCCATATATGTATTTGCGTATGTTATTTAATTTAATCAATTAACTATTATTTATTTATTAATAATTTCTGAAAATAATTATTTCATTTTCAAAATGATTTGAAAATTATTTTATAACATTTATAAAATTATTGCTTATTTTAAATTTAACCTTTTAAATTTAAAATGTTATTTTTATTTATTTAAATTTAACATTTTTTTAAAAAAATTCAAAATAGATTTTGAAAATGAGCCCAAGGCCCAAAATTAATTTGGGCATTTAAATTGGAGATAACCTTTGGGTATACCTCATCCTTTTCGAGTTAGACCTGTAGTCAAGTAGGGCAGAGTACTTGATTACCCAAACCCAACTTTAGATGTTACTTTTCTAGATACCCTATTAAATGGTTAGGCTTAATAAATTGACCATAATATTGCTAGTTTAGACCGTATAGGCTATTGAGCTCCGATACCATTGTTGAATATAGACCAGTACGCAATGAGTTAAATGGATGAATTTCAGAAAAAATTAATAAGGCCTATAAAGTCTAAATTGATTTAGATCTGATCTAAATAAATTTTAACAAAATCATTATTTTATTTCATTTGTTAGTAAAATGATTAAATTTAATATTATATATACTTTATATAATGTGTACATGTGTACCATACATATATGTACATGTATAAGCACGTGCAACATATACAGTCTGCGTAGTTTAACGTTCATGTATCTAAATATTGGAATTTACATTATAACGGACATATTAGCCCCTCTATATAAATATGTGTGCTCTAATATATATATATATATATATATATATATAGTTAAATTTATATTACTGTGAATATTTATATATATGCTTACGAAATTGTAAAATTAATATTATTTACGTATGTACATATATTAATACATAAAATAATATTTATAAAATGAATAGAAATAATTTTAAGTTCAAATTAAATTTTGAATTTCAAATCAAGATCTAGATATTAAATTGCTTAATTTTAATTAAAAATATCAATTTTATAATAAATTATAATTTATGTTTTAAACATGTACATAATTAAAATTGATTTTTTTTTTCGTAAACGTGTGTGTTTATATATATATATATATATATATATATATATATTAAAACAATTATAACATAAAATAATAATATAAATATATGCATAAGTATAATATTTCGACCACATATATATATATATATACACACATAAGAAATCAACCTTTTTTATAAATCCATACGGCTTTTAATATATATTTATATATATATTCGGATTTTAAAATAAATATATATACATGAAAAAAAAATTGAAATATATGTATATGATTTAATAAGAAATTTGCATGTAATAACACATTGGATGCAGGTTGATGTATGATTTCATTACCTCGTATAATACCATATGGTACCGTGTATATGATATTGTAACGTATTGGTAATCATGCAGATTTCTTATATTTCCTTTTCACAAGACTTTCTATCTGACCCTCACTTTGCTGTCTCTTTTGTTAGCAATTCCTTGAATATGTTGACTTGAAGAAGGAGATTCTACAAGATGGAAGTAATTTATAGAGTTATAACTATTAACATTATACACACACACCCAATAACTTTCTGCATACATGTTAGACTATATTTATTTGGAGACATGTATACGAGATTTGATGTGCTATTTGCACAATATATTATGATATTGAATCTTATGTTGCTTTGATATGATATGTGCTTAGTATATTACATGTTTTATGTTGACATTATATTCATTCCTTTTGCTGTGAGACTCTCTCTGTGTGTGTAGGTGTGACATATATGCTTTGTTTGTTTTAATTACTGCCCAATGAAGTGTCAATCGTGATGCTTATGAAATCTGAGTGCATTAGTGCATTAGTGCATGGATTATGGGTGTTACAAATGACGAATCGTTACAAAAAATGATTTCAAATACAGATGCTAAATAAAGCTATCAATATTCAAAAGTATCAGTTGATAAATTCATCAAAATTAAAGTCATGAAATCCAAGAGAATTAAAATCATTTGTGTTGTGCTTCTTCCTTTCAATGGATTCTGCTTGCAAAAGTTTACACTACTTTGTTAAATTTATGGGATACAAAATCTATATTAAAGAGTAAATAAATACTAAATATTACATGTATGGATACACATATTATAAAAAAATAAAGAAGATGTCTCTCTTCCTAGTTGGAACAATCATTTTATTTATAAATAAATACATGGTGACTTAGACATCAAGTAATTGATTGTTATAAATATAGCATCCATTCTTTATCAAAGACTCTAGAAAAATATTTAGGGGTTTTTTCTCCTTCCATCTTCGTTCCAAACGCTAAGAAGTCATTGCTATCGAGATCAATATTACATTCACGATCAGATTAATGGTTCCAGTCTGTGTTTTGTTTAATTTTGTGTAGTGGATTAATTTTAATCAAATGTTTTTACGAACAATAAAGAGGTAACATGGTTCGGCAGAATCATGTGTGCAGGCTCTTTTTGATCAATTTATGTGCTTTGGAACTATCATCGCCACTATATATGTTAAACCATTATTATTTTTAACCAATACAACCCCTTTATGGGTTGGATGATACAAGATCTTGGGACAGACTTCCACAACATTTTTCTTTATTACATTTTGCACAACAAAAATTCTAACAAATTTTTATTAGAGCCAAACCATTGCAAGATTTAGGATAATTTTGGATTTAGAAAATTATTGAGATGTGAAACATAATTTCCTTCTCAAAGACTACTTTTTTAAATGAAAAAAATTAGAGTATTTGAAAACCTAAGATGGAAGATGTTTTACATCTCAACGATCTTTAGGGACCCATTGAAGGTGATGGGAAGAGACTTTCAAATATAGAAGAGAAAAAATGGAAGAAGATGAATAAAAAAGCGATTCTATTGATTCGTAAGTACCTTAATGATTTAATTTTCTACTATGTGGCTGGTTCTGAACCCAAGGAGACTTTGCGGGACAAGTTGGTATCTTTATATGAGCCGAAAAGTGCGATTAGTAAGGCCTTTCTTATTCTGAATCAGCTAAGGTTGGATGGAGAGACGTCTCTGGCAGAGCATTTGAATGAATTTCAAGAAGTATTAAATCAGTTGATAAGTATGGATGTCAAATGTGTTGATGAAGTACGGGCTTTTTTTATAGATGAGTTCACTTTCAAAGAGTTAGCAAACATTGTTTGTATCATCGGGTAACTCCAATGTCAATAGAACTATCTCATTAGATATGTTGTAGAGTAGCCTTCTGAATGACAAACTTAGAAGGAAAGGATCGGTTATGAAATCAGTTCAATATAAGGTTATGGTAGAAATGATCTTGAAGACGGATACATGATTGCAGAAAAAGTTGCTAATGGTAAAAATACATCGAAAGATATCGTTTATCTTTACTATCATAAGAATGATCATATGTGCAACAAGTGTGAACCCTATAACAGAGATCCAAAGAAGGCTATACATAGTGACAGTGATAGCGGTACATAAATCAACATAGTTAAAGATAGTGACAATGATACTTCTTGTGATATCTTTATTAGTGATGTTAAGTATTGGAAGACGAATTCGAGTGCTAGTTTTCACATATGCAATGATGTGAAGTGTTTTTTTCTTATGAGAGGACCGTCTACATGATTAGAACGACCAATGAAGTAATGCTAGCCATATCTAGTATTGAATCTATTCGATTTCATATGTATGATGGAGTATTTAGAGAGGCCTTGGGTGTGAGAGATGTACCTACTAGTGCACATAATCTAATTTCTCTTAGTCAGTAGAATTGTCGTAGTTACGCTTATCAAACTAAAGTGGAGTTTTAAGAGTGGTGAAGGATGATCGTGTTATGACAAGAGTATTGAATGATGATAACCTTTATAGATTGGTTGGTCATATGGTCAACAACAGGAAACGAATGACGGTTGGTGAGGGTGAATGTAAGCACTACTTGTGATGATCGTGTTGAGGATCATATTTTAGACAGTGATCTTCATGTTGATGATGCTCGAGATATTGATAGTGATCGTGTGTAGGGAACTCAAATCAAGTAGCTAACAGGCGTCAAGCTGGAAAATCCACGAAAACAGTATAGAGGTCTTTGTGCTATCACAAACGTTTTTCAGGTCATACCGCGTAGTGTATCTCATTGGATGATGCATCACTTATAGGTGGTGGTAGCGGTTTGTGATTTGGTGTGATTAAGAAAAGGAGGTTAGGATTGATATGAACATGGTAGGCTTGTGTGTTATTATTTGATGGAGTCGCTTTCTTATATTTGATTTGTAAATGTGATTTGTTAAAGGTGAAGATTGATAATATATTGGAGATATGATTTTTCATCAAGGTGAAGTATTAAATTTATGTAATACAAAATCTAATGTTAAAAGGGAAAAAATATTATAATATTGCATATATGGATATGTATATACTTTAATAAAATAAAGAACATTTCTCTTTTTCTTATTGGAATGATCAATTTATTTGATACAATATAAATGGTGATTTGGACAAGTAATTGGCTGTTTTAAATATAGCCTCCATTCGTTATCAAAGATTATGGAAAAAATTTAGGATTTCTCTCTTTTACTTGCTCTTTTCTAGTTCTCCAAACACTAACACGTTATTGTCATAGAGATCAAGACTTCCTTCTTTGTTAATTTGTTGATTCTAATTTATGTTTTGTTTACTTGTATTTGATATAATTATTTTAAGAATTAATAAAGAGGGTGGTTGGGTAAATCTTTGTTAGTTTGATGATATAAGATCTTAGGACGGGCTTCTGTAACATATTTATCTTTTGTTGATATGGGTAAAGATAACCAAAGGCGCTGAGTTTGAATAGTGGTTGTGTGCACTTAGGTGTAAATCCATGAAAATAATAAATAAACTTTTAACAATTAAATATTTGGCAAACATTATTTGACAACCAAAAATACATTACCCATTTTATAGTTTATCATGAAAAATGTTGCTTTTCTTTCCTAGTTATTAACATATATCTTTTTCCATCCAATCAAAAATGATATGCAAAAATTCATCTAAATAAATACAAAATTACTACATATGTATAATATGAGGGATCTCCACTATATACACAAGAACACAACATGATAGCTAAAACAATCTTCCTCTTTGACCATGTCCATTTCTAGATGAAATCAATTTTTTTTTCTTGAAAATTACGGTTATTCCAAATGATTTTCGTGTGAAATTGACGAAAGGATGAAAATGCTAGCTGAATTTCAAGTTGAAAATGTTGAATTTCAATTTGGTTTAACATTAGTATAGTTTTTTATTATTGTTGTTGTTGTTGTATGTTTGAAGTTTGAAATATGGAAGATGAAGTAGAGTGATAAGATTGTAAAATTTTACCATATGTTAAATACATTTTGGTATATATTACTTTCACAAGTTTATTGATGATTTTCAAATAAAATTTGTTGAAAATTTCAAACTTCACAGAGAATAATATTATGGAAAACGTATTTATAATCTAATGAATACGTTAATTTGTAAAATTCGTTATTCAAAAATGTGTATGTTCACACGTATCTTTGTTTGTATTTTTATTTGCTTGAGCAATTGCATGTGAATAGATAGGTTAATCAAGGTTGGTTGACCTGTTGGGTTCCACTTGGATTTAGGAGTGAGTAGCATCTCGAGGGAATAATATTTGGTTAAACCAAATAATCCAAACATATTGGTTCATTCTAGTTGGTAAGGGTTGTTTTTCAAGTTAAGTTGACTTGTAATATACACCTAAAACATTTCATTTATTGTCAATCAAACCAAACTAATTGAACCTTTATGACATTAAAAAAATTAATAAAGGTAACATACATATCAGTTCAATAATCAAAATAATATTTGAATGAGCGATGCACATGTAAAATATCCTTGATGATCTTAAATCATAAAACTCTAGTTTTATGAATGGCTTCAATAAAGGTAAACTGAAAACACAAGAAAGGAAAATTTACTAGGTTTTGTTGGAATTGGAATTCGAACTGTCAACCGATTGTTGTATCAAATTTTACAACTAAAAATAAATATTAACTTTTGTCACTACAACGAGTCTCGCCTAATTTGCAGATAAGCGCATTTCGAAATATTTGTGATGGAAGCACAAAATTATTAACATATTACAACCGTGATAAAAATATAAGAATGTTGTTGATAAAAATCACAAAAATACCGAACTCAAACACTTCAATCATGATTTTCTATTATCTCCTTAAATATATTAAATTAAACATTCCAATCAAATATTATCATATACTTTTTTAATTTGCTTCTACAATCAAATTTTTCCTGACTTAATTGATTTACGGTTTATCGTACATATGTACTACAAATTTTAACAATGCTAAATGTTCAATCATATTTTGTACAAATAGACTTGCGTCCTCAATTTTTCATAGCAGTACAAGCGACGTAAGTTCGTAAACATTTTACCAATGGTATTATTTTGAATGTAACCAAGGAGACTTACTTACCAATGGGATGAACAAACTTTCTACTATACACAAGCAGGACTTCCGTCTTTTCTTGGATCACTAACAGCAGTTAGCATTCCTCTAATGATTCCATCCGTCTTCTTGTTTGGAATTGAAGAAGTGGAAGAAGTAAGATTTTGTACAACAAATTGGCATACTGCTGCTGCACCTGATTTCATTTGAAGTTGATGATTCCTTTTTGCTAAGAATTCTTTTGCAGCCTCCGAAAACTCGAAAAGTTCCCCATCAAGGGCAGTCCAATTTTCATATTGCACCAAGTTTGGGATCAACTGCAGGAGTATCAAAGTTCCAATAAAATATTTTTATATTATGTCTATAAACCAAATTACATTTTTGATTCTTTTTTTTTTAATATTTAAGGAAAATACATAAAATGTTGGGATACATAAAATCTTAGAAAGGTTGCAATTTTATTAAATGACAATTTAAAATTCATGTTTAAGAAATTGATTTTAAATTTGGAAAAATTCAACCATTGCATCTTAGGAAACAAAATCAGAACCTTTTAAGTTTCAAATGTTTTCTGTGTGTGCACGTGCATGTGCAAGTAAGAATTCAAATTTTTTTTTTTCCAGAAAAAAGGGAAAACGGTAAAATTTCTACTTTATTTTGTCCAAGGAGAAAGGAAAATTGTGTTACTCCTTTTACCAATTTAATCCATCTTCAAGAACACTTCAGTCATTTCTCTTATCTAAAATAATTTTTCTTTTAGCAATAACAACAGATTATATTATTTTCTTATTTTTTTTAAACTATTCTGAATGTTTTTTCTGCTTGTATCGTTAAAAAAACAAAGCAAGTAGTAGTAAAGAAGATTACCGTGTGGTAGAAACGTGGATGCTGTACGGCTTTCAAAGGGTCCATTCCCAAAACAAAATGGTTGATAAAAACTTGAGTTACTGCTGGAATTATATTCATTCCACCACTTGCTCCTAAAACTCCAGCTAGCTGATTGTCCTGCAAAATACAGTCTGAGCATAAATTTTAAGTGAAAACTTGAGCTAAATTCTAATTTGCTTTCATTAATTAAAAAGGAACACACACGTGCGCGCGCGCGCGCACACACACGGGGAGAGAGAGAGAGAGAGACGCGCACACAAGATGAATTTCAACAATAAAAGTTACAAAGTGCGATTGCCTTTACTAACTGCTGCTTTTCCTTAAAACTTACCCAAAAAATGACAGCATTATGAAACAATCTATCAAAAGGTTAAAAAAATAACAAATGCAAATTTTATTTATCAAATTTACAATACAAATCGTATTTTCCTTCAACTAGAGTTAAAATGTAGGTTTTGGAAGTTGTATTTCCTCTGCATCCAAATTGAGCTTTTGGCATCTGATTTTTGAAAGGAAATATACATTTTGAAAAACAAATCAGAGGTGTTTTAGATTTTATGTTCTTTGTTAATTTTTCAATTTGAAATATTAATTATCTTTACTCTCAAGAACAATTTTTGTTGGTAAAATTCTCATTTATATGTTATAGATTCATCCTACAAAAGCCTAAGTCAAAACAACAAATTCTCCATCAAAATTGAGACGCTTCGAACATTGATTTGGCATACAAATGCCCATCTCAATTTTGTACTCTTGTTTTTTTTTTCCCCTTTTGGTTATATATATATTTTATTAATCACTACAGTACTTAACTTACCTGACAAAGATAAATATGTTCAAAACAATAAATATAGGAAGCGGTAATGACAACAAGTTTTTGGATAATTTGCTGCTTCATCCAACACTTGTTTTTTTTTTTAAAAAAGCTAACCAATAATGAGCTTTCTTTTTCTTTTTTCTTAATGCAACGACATCAATTCACCACTTGTCGTATGCATGTATATTTCCTCATATTCCTTTTATTTTATGGACAATAAGAACGTAAAAAGTAACGTATAGTTAGCTAAAAAACACATAAAATGGAAAATTACTAGATAGTTAAAATTACCTTGAGGATAATGAGTGGTGACATCGAAGACAGGGGTCTCTTATTAGGTTCAATGAAATTAGAAGGTGCAGGTGGTAAACCATCTGCAGTTGCATCTGTTGGTGTAGAAAAATCGTCCATCTCATTATTAGCTACAATTCCTGTAGATGGTGACATCACTCCTCCACCAAAATACATGTTAACTGTGCTTGTAAAAGCTACTGCATTCCTCTCAGAATCGACTATAGACATATGACTCGTTCCATGGTCTCTTACTTGACTCCACCTACAAAAGAAACATTCAAAATCGCCTATTCCAAAAATTACAATAGATTTTTCTTTGAATTTTGTGTTGAAGTCAAAGACCTGTTTAAGTAATAGCTAGGATCAAAAGTAGTGTTGTCAAATATTCTTTCTTTAACTTGCTCAGCATAGGTTGCTGAAAGCATATCATCAACATATTTTGTACAGTTAACAAACTTTGAGTCTCCAAGATTCATCCGAATAGCAAGTGTATGCTTAACTGATTCAATTAGACGATGTAACCCAAGGAAGCCTTTCAAAGCATCAAGTGTCTTATAACTCCCTAATATATTCAGAACCTATTATTAAGCATACAGAGCAATTAACAATATTTTTATTACATAAGATCATGATCAGAATATGTTAAAAGTATATCTTATTACCATTGAGACTCCAAGAGTTCCAGAAGAAGGCAGTGGCATTCCAACTATGGTGTACCCCAAAACATCTGAATACAATGGCTCTGTAACTTCAACTGTATATTTTCTCAAATCATTCATAGTTACAATACCTCCAAGATTCCTGATATCTTGAACAAATTTCTGACCAATGCTGCCATTATAAAATGCTTGTGGACCCTCTTCAGCTATTGCTTCTAAGGAGTTTGCTAATTTAAAGTTATAGAAAGTATCATTGAGCTGTAACAGTTTTCCATTAGGTGCAAAAACTTCAGCAAGTCCAGGATCAGACATTATTTTATCTTTATTTTGATCGATTGACAATGCTAGATATGGTTCGATTTTGAATCCACTTTTTAGGAGTGTTATAGATGGTTCGAAAAGCGATTTCCATGGAAGCTTTCCATATAATAACCATGCAGCATGTAGACCAGCTATTTCACCAGGGATTCCCATTGACAGTGGTCCCAATGATTTGGCTAGTGGATTATTTTGATACATGTCCTGTTGAAGTAGAGTAACAAATAAAAAGAAGTGAGTTTTGGAATTGCCTATAAAGTTTTTTAATTTACAAAAATATGACTAGTCACTTTGTTAAAACAGAAAATACAATCATCTATACTGATGATAAAGTACCATCTTATGTATATAAACACAGGCAGAGCATGAAATTATTGATCATTTTATGAACAGCATAGAATTTATCATTTAACCGGCATGGTCACCCAGATCTTTTCTTTCTTTTTTCTTTACCACATTAACTGACATCTAATATACAGGTGAAACCCTCACATTTATGCCTTCACATTTCAGTATGTTAATGTCTACACTCCGTGTGGTTGGTTAATGAAAATGGAATGCATAGATTAGTTATTCCTGGAACAAATAATAATGACAAGATCACAAACTTGAAAATTTTGAGTATCATGTGTCGAATATTTTATGGACAAAAAATAAATAAGTTTGTTTGACTAACTTTCTCTATCACTAGATTGAGCGTGTTGAAGAGATTTTATATCACTTGTTTCCATATCTTTTGGATGACATTAATAATTTTCTAATTATTTGTATGCTATTGAGGATATTTAGATTGGGTCTATGCATCACAAATAAAACATTTATAAGACCTCTCGCTTATTCTATATTTATTAGGAAGTGTAAAAGGTGTACATTTTTGTTTCTAAAATTATAATAGTCTTGATTTTGAAAATCTCACTTTAGTATGAATTTCATTTGCTCCTCTAGACATCCTTTTGGTGCTCATTCATGCATTTCCTTTTTTAATATGGTAGGGTTCCAAACCCAAGACCGCTAGATCTTCACCACAAAAGCCATTCTAGTGGATTTTAACCTCCATAGATGTAAGTTTCCTAATCGACCACTAGTCCATCATTAGATTGTTGACAAATGAGTTTTACGATGTCCAAGCAAACCGTTCATTATGAAGTATTCACTATGAGTTTTACCATGTGTCCACATAGTGAATGTTCTCATCTTGATTGTGCATACTAGTTTTAGGATCTCGAGGACCATCAATTGGCTACTAGTTATTGTGTCTTTCTAGGCAATAACCTTCCCTTAGTTTCACACAGGAACCATACTATTTCTCACTCTAGAACCGGGGCAGAATATTGTATCGTGATACGTGACATATATCACAAATGAACTAAATTGATGAAGTGCTCTTTTTCAAAAATCGATATCAATGTTACTTAACCCCCTACTGTTCCTGTGAACATTGGTATCACACATCTTACAATCAATCATTTTTTGCTTTGTTGACCGTATTAAGCATACTGCCATAGACTATTAATTCATCCACAATGAGATAGCTGTTAAGCGCATAAATGAGGGATAGGTCCAGTTTTTAATATTATTATATATCATATTGTTGGTGGTCTAAAAAAGCCACTTCCCAAGATTTTCCAATCTTGATTGCACAATATACCAATACGTCCTCTAAAGTTGAGACTGAGGGCGTTGGAACGCATCATGTTAAATCCATATAATAGAAAAACATACGTTATATGTCAAGTACCTTGTATACAAAACAACCTATTTAATTGATTATGTACAAATTCTAGCTTAATTGCAAAAATTCGGTTATAAATAAAACCCAAAATATAGCGCAGTTGGTCAAGACATACTTTGCTAACAAGCAAGAACGATGGTTCAATCCTCACCAACTACATGCCTTTGTGATTTCTTGAAATATGTATTGTGGGTTTAATGCATACTTCTTCAGAGTTTACAAGCGAATATTGATTCTTCAGGTCATTAAAAAAAATACTATGGAAGAAAGGTTGATAGATTCATTAAAAAAATAAACCAAAACAAATTTTGTTCAAATAATTATTAAACATCCATTGATCAATTAGTAATACAAGGACAAGAAATATTTTCTTTCTTTATAATACCTACAGAACAAACCTCTCTTGATTTTATGCTTCAATGGGACAAAATCGAATAAACTGCAACTAAAAATAATAACTAATCAAGAAACGTTAAATAAGCATCCTTAGAGCAACCAATGGATTGCTTTCAGCCTATCAGTATCAATTATTTTATTTATTCACCATGCTCAATAATTTAACATTATTTCCTGGGACCAATTATAAGCGTATAGATAAGATAAGATAAGCCAAACGTACCTTGCACTCAACTCATTTTATGAGCGTAAACAAACATAAGCTCTCACTAATAAATAAAGCCAATTAGTGGAATACTACATCATTAGCTGCTGTATAGTCACCAACAAAAATTGATGTTATGTCCATTTATGGAAAAAGGTGCGCATATTAATATACATCAGCTGTCCTTCATGACACCTACCAGTAAATCAGTTTCAGTTCCGTGCTTCATGTCCACATTATAATTTAAGAGGATCAAAAGATATAATGGATCAAGTCAAAATAATCTATCTGTATACACTGCATTAGTTTTAGAATGAATAAACCTAAGGAACATCATCTTAATCTGAACTACCATACCAAATGAACAAACATTTTGGCAAAATGAATTCCTCACTGCAAATCCAAATCCAATTTGCCTAAGGGATTAGATACTCACTATATATTAAACTTGTTATGTATGATTACGACAATCATACTATGTATCATTACGACAATCATACTACTGAGTTGAGGTTTTGAGAAATAAATGAGCAACTCCAAATTTCAATGAACACCCTGGAAATAAATGAACCTAATCAAACCAATTGCAAACAATTAAGAGTAAAACAAAAGAAATGAACACCTTAGAAGCAGCCAATGGTGCAGTTTCTCTGGCATCAAAAGCTAAAGCTTTGCCATCTTTTGCAGATCTGACGACCATGAACGCACCACCACCAATTCCACTTGACATTGGATGTCTAACCCCCTCACATATCGCTGTCGCTACTACAGCATCCACGGCATGCCCTCCTTTTCTCAGAACTGAAGCTCCGACTTCAGAACAGTATCCGTCATCTGCTGCCACCACTCCTTTTTCTGATTCAACTGCATCACTGCCACCTGTGCTTTTTAGCCCTTTTCCCAATTTCCCTAATTCTTCTGAACCGCGATATTGGACTGATGAGAAATGGAGTCCTAGAGCTGATGAGGAGCATCGACTTTTTTAATTCAAAGTTCAAAACCATGGAATTCAAAATATAGTACAACTAGTTTAAATAGCAACATTGAAGTAAGAAGTGGTCGAACATCAGTCGAATTTTAATGTAAAATAAAAATAATTTGGCGGCTAGGATACCAAGAGTTGTAAGGTCGTGTAATTACGGTCTGAGAATTTCTGCCCGGCATATGGGCCTTGGGCCGTTTTAACTTCTCAAAAAAAAAATATTGGTGACTACAAATTACAATATTTGTTCACATTTCTTACAACTCTACTTGAAATAAATTACTTAAAACTAATTGAAATAAGTTACTTAAAACTAGTTTAACTGATAATAAATGGTTGTCAACGTGCCAAATATAATATTGCAAAATTATTCAAGGTTTGTAGTGTTATTAGGGTGAACTATAATATAAAATTAGTGGTGTTAAGTCTATACGAGTGATCATTGTAGGATTCATTGATCCATGTTCATCCAATTCTCATTCATAATACAGCATAAAAAAGGTATGGAATTATGTCAGTTTGGATTGTTTGATGAATTTTAAATTGTTTATACATTATTCGTCCGTTGTCTGGCTCGTAAAAAAAAGTTCCATGTCTAAATCTCGTTCAATCTATATCTACCTGCTACTCACATAGGATAGCATACGAACATAGAGCTACGTACAGTCTGATCCGATCGATTAATAACCTCATATAAAATATGGTTTTATTACTAAAGTAACTATAAAGGCTAGTAGAAGTAACGGTTTCGGTGATATCAAAAAATATCAATTAATTTTTTAACAAGAAACGGAAAAAACAAAAAACTTCTGTCAAATTTTTGAATAAACTACAAGTTTAAAATTTTAGTTTGAAGGACACCGAATCTATATTGATATAGCATTCGTTCATGCTAAATTTTAAAATTGTATCTTTCGAACTAAAATCGACATTATTTTTCAGAAACATGTACCGTGGAATCAAAGAACATGTAAAATGTTTCAGAAACCGAATGCATATAAAGGTTTAAAAGGGTCGAACCGTACCGGATCGAGCGAAGATGTGTCCTAGTCCAATCCTATAAAATACTCGTACGAACACGGACCGGACAAGCTTTAAATTTGGATATTGTTTGTACGAGCCGGACAACAGACGGCTATTGTTTCTACAATGGAACAACATCTTCGAAGGAAAAAAATTTAGTAAATTATTTCTTTGTCCTAAATTACAATCGAACGGATACAAACTGGACGTTTTACGGTCCTACAGTCGTATAAAATTTATGGCCATGTTTAAAATAGTATGATAATTGCTTACTCCACAGAGTCGTGACAGCAACAAGCATCAAAATCCGGTGCACAGAGGAATTTTGACGGGTGAGGAGGGATGATTCCAGGTCTTGATCACAAGCAGGCACCATTGATGAATAAAACGGCGATGAAAATGATGAGAGTAGAAGGGAAGAGATGAGGCTTTACTGGAACAAAAACAATGGAATCTGCAAGGGTGGCTGATATGGAGCCCACTTGCTTTTGTAGGAACTATCAAGCATGGAGGTTTTAACGACAAAGGAAAGCGTAGAGTTTTGTACGCTATTGGTTAGCTTTTTGATTTGGATGGGTTTTTGCTAAATCATTGGCCACGCTTAGATATTCTTACAAGTTAAGTGTGTGTACTACAAAAATCCTATTTGAACATAAGTAGATACAAATGGCCGAGACCTATTAACGGATACTTTCGGATGTGGATAGTACCATATCCGCATATTTTCAAATATCGGATATCCGCATACGCTAACGACTGATAAATCAAGAAATATAAATATAAACTTTAAGTTTAACATACATTTTTTTCAATCCAATTAATAATAAAAGTGTTAAATATAAACAAATTTGGTGACAATGAACAGTTTTGAGCAGTTAATAAGCATTAAGTGCATATAATATAAACAGGAAATTATTGTCAAGAACAAAATTTCTCAGCGTTTTAGCATCAAGGACGGACCTTCAATATTTTAGGTTGAAGGACAAATTTATTTAGGTTTCAGTTTTTAGTTATTCATAGCAGTTGTTAGGTATCAGTTTGTAGTTATCGGTAGGAGTTTTTAGTTCGGTAGCAGTTTTGGAAGAATGTCTGTCTTTATGAATAATTTTGAAAGAATGTTTGTCCTTATGAATAATTTTTTGAAGGTTGTTTGCTCTTGTGGTTAAAATATTGAGGTCGTGTCCTTGAAGCTAAAAATATACAAAATTTTGTCCTTTTAATTAATTCCTCCAATCTTGATAAAGACTGGACGGATAATTTTCGGATGCGGATGTCTTCGTATCCGCATCCGTTTTTTCGAATATCGGATATTAGCCGCTTTTCAGAAACAGATGCGGACGAATTTCGAATTTTTCGGGTGTCCATTGACAGTCTTACAAATGGAAGGACAAGAAATCTTAACTGTTGGATCTTCCCTCTTGATTTTCATCTCTCGTACAAATAAAAAGATCCAACGAGATTTATTGTATCATAAATTATGTTTTTATTTCTATCTAAATTGGTGTCCGATACACTTCATTATTTAAATAGAAACTTGAGATGTAAACTAGAAGCAATTTAGATGCGATTACATTACAGAAAAGTAAAAATAAAATTCCATCACGTTGAAAACCCGTTCTAACTAACTACATGATAATACAATCCAACGAAATTTGAAAATAAATTGATAGAATTAAATTAGTGAAAATTAAGATCCGTTTCTTCTTTTCAAACTTGTCAGGCGATGTCCACCGTCCAAAATTTAGTTTCACCGAACACAAGTATTTGAGTTTCGAAATTACTTCCTTTTGTTTATGTTTTCAAAATTTCGATCTGGGTTATTTTGCTGTTATTTTCAAGATTTTCGTTTTCTTTTTTTCAAAATTTACCCTTTTTAATGCAATATGTATTGTTTCAATAGTAAATTATTTGAGAAAAAAAATTGAATTAGATCCAAAATATGAAAGAAAAATAATTATTGAAAGGGTGCATGCTAGAATCCACTTTAATTTTAAAGTATCGTTGTGCATTTTGAAACACAAATAAGAGGAGTTTATTTAACAATCCACCCAATAAATTTTAGTGTAGTTCATCAGGTATGACGTTAGGTAAGAATTAAAGGGCCGAATAGTGTCATTTATCAAGGAAATTTAGTCACATCCACTATTGTAACCAAATAGCACGTTACCAATTGACAGATTACCCATTCAAATTTCATACTTAAATTCGTATTCATATTAGTAATAGTTAAATCAAATTTCAAAATATTTGCACTATTAACACTGTTGATGAGAAAAGAATTTTAAAATAGGGGTTTTTAGGCTAAAGGAAAAGGTTAGAAAAAAATTTAGTTTCAGGGACAAGAAGTTTGTTTTTAGGCTGAAGGACACTTTTTAGTGTAAATCACAGAATGATAGTTGTAACTATCATTTTCAGTTTACACTAAAAAGTGTCATTCGGGCTAAAAAGCAAACTTGTTGTCTCTTAGACTAAATTTTTTTACAACTTCTTCTTTGTGTCTATTTACCTGTTTAAAATATTATTTATTTTCTATTTAGATTATATTTGAATAAAATTTGAAGCAAAATTTGCAAGTGCAATTTATTTTTTCCCATTTGTAAATCCTTTTTATTTATCCTCAGTGTACAACACTTTGAACCAGTTGAGAGTAAATCTTAAAAAAAAGAGTTCATTTTGTCTGTTACCTAAAATGAATTTCATGGTTAATTGAAAAGTGATTTTAAACTGAAACAATAAATCACAACAGAAAATCAATATGTATGACAAGGTAGCATCATGAACCATCTATATATCAATATCAAAAGTTAAGTATCTGTAAATGGATTATTTTCCGTGCTTTTATTATTTTACAAAACATGAAAACAAAATAAATTTGTTTTTCATTTTGCACTTACTCTTTGTCATTGGTTGTTTTAGTTTGGACGAAAACCTAAAACTATAAATGACAATCTAAACGGTGGCTAATATTGTTATCAAGACTTCATTTTTAAATAAAAAGACAAATTTTAGGAAGATCTACGTAGGGAAAAAAAGCTGTTATGTGAACTTCAATTGAAATTTGACAACAACACATCAAAAATGAAGAAAAAATGATGATTTATTGAAAACCTTTTTAATGGGGTCTCGTCAAAATGTGCAAAAATAGTAATTAATTCACACAAAACTGAGGATATTTACTGTTTTTTTTTATTTGGGTATAAAGACAAGACAAGTGATACTTTCATGCAGGACAATGTTGCCGAGGACACTACAAAATGTCCCAAAAGTTTTTAAAAATATTGACATAGCAGCGTAGCTAGGCAAATAATAAACAAAATGACACTTTGCTCTAGCATTTGAGTCCTAACTCATGCCTTTGACCACCAAGGTTCAAATCCTAGGACAGAGGATATTTTTTTTTTAATTTTTCTTAAGTTTTGCATAGAGCGACCAATATGATTAGGGCAGTTAATTTTGTGGTCCAATGTCCGTCGTGCTCGTGACCGAAATATGTCCGTCCAAGTTCGTTCGATTTTCAATTGGCACACGAGCTAGGACAACAAAATTTGTACAAGCAGAAATCTCGTCCGGTCCGTATTCGTTCAAATTCGTTCAAATATCTTATAATTCAGTATATCCTCTATTTTTTTTCAAAACTTTGTTCGGTTAATTAAGCAAGAATTCATAAAATGATTATACTTTAATACACATTGATAAATAAAAATATAATTGATAGAAATTCTATTAAACAACATAAAATTTGATATAAATAGCAATATTCGTCCGTGTTTGTTCGAGTCCGTATCCGAAAAATGTATATACGTGTCTGTCCGATTTCATTTAGGACACGAGTTAGGACATCAAAAAATTGTATGAATATAAATCTCGTACGGTCCATGTCCGGTCTGATTTTTTTAGAACAAAAACTGGACAGAGCTCCGTCCAGTCCTATCTGACCAAAACATGGTAGGGTCGGCACTGTTTGCGGAAAACAATTTTCTTTACATAACAGTTTTCCGAAAAATGAACATTCTTTTGCGGTTTTGGGGTCGCTTTAACAATAGAAAAAAGAAGCACGTAAGCAAATAAAGATTGGAAAGCACGTTGAGGAATCAAAGAATATGTAAAATGTTTCAGAAACATAATGCATATTTAGTACGATTACAGCTTACTGAACAAAGCCGTGAAGGCAAAGAGCATCAAAATACTCTGCAGGGCAAAACGACGAGTGGAGGAATTTTGAAGGACGACGAGGGATGATTGTAGGTCTTGAGCACGAGCATCTCCAGTCCAATCAAGATTGAATATTCAGCCTTTAGTTGGGCTGGATTTTCTAAGCGTCAAGCGTCCATTTAACAGATGCTAGCCCTCTTTTCTCTCACAGGCTCCGTCCGTAGAGAGAAGAGGCCTTGGGCGTCCAATAAATTGACGTCCAAGCCCAATTTAGCTTTTTAAATTGAAAATTTAACGTTTAGCTTTGAACGAACAACTGGATATGATATTCGTAATATTTAACTCTGAATTCAAATGATCGAAGATGCTTCAGGGAATTGAAAAGTAGATTAGAGGCCACTGTATCAATGAAAATGGAATCTGCACAAGATTACGAAGTGTGACTGATATGGAACCCACTTGCTTTTGTACGAATTATCAAGTATGGTGGTAACCACGAGGCAAAGGGTAGAGTTTTGTACGCTATTGGTTACTTGTGGTCTGCTTTTTGATTTGGATGGGGTTTTGCTAAATCATTGGTCACGCTTTGATATTCATACAAGTGAAGCGTGTGTGTATAATATAAAAGTTCTATTTGAAAATCGGACACAAGTACATGCAAATGGTAGTTATCTATCCTTAGTGTACAACACTAAACGAAAAATATAAACCGAGCATTTGAACGAAAAAGTTAATTGAACGAAAAAATATGTTTGATGCTACGAGTAGAGTAATTGAGCGGAGTATTTGAGTTGAGATTTTAATTTGACTAATTTATAGTTTATTAATTAATTATTTGTTTTTTTAATAAATAGCATGTCTCACTAATTTACAAAAATAAATAAATAAATTGAAAAATTATAAATTGCTCCAATTCAGTTCATAATATATAACACTTTGATACGATCGCAATGCAAAAAATGGCGTCTCAAATGGACTTCATTTGCACAAGTTATTAATTTTAGAAATTTATAAAAATATGAATCTTTTAATTACAATAATTATTTCCCCAAATATAGCAAGTTTATTCATTCAGCTAGACAGGTCAGTTGGTCTGTTTCGATTTGTGATGCGTCGGACGGAACGAACGCATCACGAACGGGAGCGGGATAAAAAAATTACTGTAAACCGCACCTAAATCTTAAAAAAATAGTTCATTCCGTCTACCAACCTAAAATGAACTTCGTGGTTACATAAAAAGTGATTGTAAATTGAAACAAAGAATTACAACAAAGATCTATATCTATGACTAGGTAGCATCATGAAGCATGTGTATATCTAAAGTTAAGATGGTTTTTTGTTTAAAAACGAATTTTATGTTTTCGATTTTCAACACGTGTCTCAAATATGAAAAGAATATAGGGATGACGGAGGAGATGAAAGAACGACGGATGGGAGAACGAAGAAGATAGAGGGACGATGGAAGAATGGATTGTTTTACATGCTTGTGTTATTTTTCAGAATGTTGAATTTTTTAATGTTAACTTCATTTTCTAAATTGGTAGTTTTCGACAATATAAATGCGCCATGTACATTTTTGTATAGACGCCAAAACTAAAAATAACAAGCCAAACACTACCTAAGAGTTTCTTTGGTTTAATTTTGCGTTTTGTGTCTGTATTTTTCAAATTTATTACAAAATATGGAAAGAACGAAAGGAAATATTTAATATTTTTAGTCATTATAACTGTAATGGAGTGTAATGGAGGACGACTGAGAAGATGGAGGGACGGGAAGAGCAGTGATGAGGATGTATCGTTTTTCGTGTTTTTATTATTTTTCAAAACAGAAAAATAAAATAAATTTGTTTTTCATTTTGGACGAAAACCTAAATATAAAAGTGACAATCTACACGGGGTAAATATTGTTATCAAGACTCCTTTTGAACAAGAAAGACAAAATTTACAAAGATTTTAATAAGGAAAAAGATTATGTGTGGATTCCACCTGAATAAAACGGTTTACAATTTTGTGCAGTATGTAATGCAAAATTTGACTAAAAACCGTCGAAAAATGAAAATAAAATAAAATGATGGTTTACAAAAAAAAACCATTCTGGCGACTAAACGATTACCAAAAACCCAGAGGTTTATATAGTTTTTTATTTTATTTTATTAATGATAGGCATGACCCAAATGAAGGTTAGTGAGACCTTCATCTATGACAACGCTGTCGAAGACAGACTCAACAAAATGTCCTAGAAGCATTTAAAAACGCTGATGTGATGTGTAGTAGAGAAAAAATGAATCAGCGTTAGAATATGAAGGGTGGTTGACGTGGAGAACAATTGTATTTGTAGGAATTATCAAGTACGGTGGTTTTGACAAGGCAAAGTGAAGTGTTTTGTACGCTATCGGTTAGTTGGGTTGTGCCTTCTGATTTGGATGGCGTCTAAGTGAATCATTTCAAAAAAACGATTCACCTTTTGATACAAGTTAACAAAGTGATATATAATTTTTGCTTGGACACAATTTGCACAAAGTGATATATAATTTTTGCTTGGACACAATTTGCAAAGGAGGTTGGTGTCAGATGACTCCATTGGTGAAATAGCCGCTCTATCCGAAAAATATGTCTTTTTTACCGACGTACAAAAGGAAATATTTTGTTGCGAAAAAAGAATTGATTGCTGAGCCGTATGAGATAGAAAACTCTCATATAGGAAGGAATTGAATCACCTATTCCAACCGGGATCTTAATTATTAGATTTTATCTCATTTACACCTTGCACGTAACGACCCGGGATTTTGAACGTTTTATAATAAAATATTAGAATTATTTAAGTATTTAAATCTGGGACTTAACATGAATAAAAGTGATTTTATAAGCTTATTTGAATTCTGTTTAAAATTGAATGATAATAGTAAACTTTTAATTTAGAATGAAAAGTGATTAAATTTGTTTTAATAGAAATTTATTTTAATTAACGTGTGAAATTATGTTTCATGGACACTTTCTCGGATTTATAAGTAGGGTCGTTGGATTCAGAATAATGAATTGTTATATGTCGATGAGTTTCGTAGTGATCGAGCGCGCTGTATGGTCGTGTGAGTTTGAAATATGTGGCGATTAATTCATGCTATCCTGATGTTATTTTCATAATTTTTATTTGTGCTATCATGCTGTTATTTTCAAGATTTTTAGGTTTTTTTTCTTCATAATTTGCCCTACTTACTGCAATATTTACCATTATAACTGCAAATTATTTGGAAAAAAAATAATTATTACGGAGAAACAAAATAATCTACAAGTGTTTGGTAGAATCCACTTTTGAAGCACCTCATCTATTTTGAAACACAAGGAGCACAATAAATTCTCTTGGCATCGCGTATGACGTTGGGTAGGAATTAAAGGGCCAAGTGGTGCCATTAATTAAAGCATTTTAGTTACGTCCACTGTTGTACCCAAATAGCACGTTGCCAATTCACAGATTACCCATTCAAATGCAATACTTAAAATTCATATTCAAATTAGTAATACTTGGATCAAATTAACTTGCACTATTTACACTAGTGTAGCTGGAGGAGAAATATGATAAAAGAATTTAAATAGTTCAAAGCTTTATATGTTTTCTATTTAAATTATATATAAATAACATTGATCGTGAGTGTAATTTATTATTTTCCCTTTGTAAAGCCAATTTATCAATCCTTAGTGTACAATACTATGAATCGTTTCAGTGTAAATCTTGAAAAACAGTTCATTTGGTCTATTAACCTAAAATGATCTCCGTGGTTAATTGCAAAGTGATTTAAAACTGAAACAAAGAATTAGAACCTAAAATCAATATTTATGACTAGGTAGCATCATGAAGCATGTAAGTACCAAAAGTTAAGGGTTTGTTTGATTTAATTTTAAGTTTTGTGTTTTACATTTTTTTAATTCATTACAAAATATGGAAAGAGGGTAAGAATATAGTGAATATTTTTAGTCACTATAACGATGATGGAGGAGCGACAGAGGATAAGGTGTCGACTGAGGACGGCAAAGAGAACGTAGGGACGACAACGGAATGGTCTGTTTTCTGTGCTTTTGTTATTTTTTACAAAACAGAAAAACAAAATAAATTTATTTTATTTTAATTTAATTTTTCTAATTGGTTGATTTAGTTTAGACGAAAACCCCAAACTAAAATTACAATCCTAATGGGGCTAGTATCGTTATCAAGGTTCCATTTTTGAATAATCAAATTTTTTTTGCGGAGATTCCATTGAAAAAAAAATGTTGTGCGAACTCCACCTGTATAAAGTAGTTTAAAATTTTATCTAACATGCAAAGCAAAATTTGACAACTACTCATCGAAAAATGAAAAAAATAAAACGATGGTTCATCGAAAGCTATTTTGGCGGGTTCTTATTGAAAAACTATGGAAAAACAGTATTACCAAAAAACCAATGATATTTATATTTTTTTTCTTTCTGTTAAGGACAAGTCAGAGGCAAGTGACACATTCACTTAGAGCAACACTATCCTACCGGAGATGAAGGCAATAAAATGTCCCTGAAGCTTTTAAAAATATTGAAGTAGTACTGTAGCAGGGAAAAAAATTCGTGTGTGCTTTGGTTTAAATTCTAACTTATGTCTGTAACAGCCAAGTTCAAATCCTAGAACCCATGGATTATTATTATTATTATTATTTTTCTTCTCGTTCTCCTTTTCACCATTTTTTCTAAAAAATTTGTCTAGACCAACCAATATTGCAACGCCGACATCGGTTAAATTTTTGTCTACACCAACCACATTTTTTTTCTCCACATGACAGTTTGTCAAAAAATACAAAAATAAATATCCAAATACAGTTTTGGAGTCACTTTTAACAGTAGAAACAAAAAATCTGGCAAGCATATAAAGATTCAAAAGCATGTTGAGGAATAAAAGAACATGTAAAATACTTCAAAAACAGAATGCATATTTAGTATGATTATTACTTACTGAACAAAGTCGTGACAGCAAAAAGCATCAGAATCCAGTGCAGAGAGGAATTTTGACGGGCGAGGAGCGATGATTCCAGGTCTTGATCACGAGCAGGCGCCATTTGATGAATAAAGCAACGACGATAATGATAAGGAATGGTGAAAATGAGAGGTTATTGGATCAACAACAATGGAATCTGCAACGGTATATGAAGGGTGACTGATATGGAACCCACTTGCCTTCGTATGTTATTATGGAGGTTTCCAATGGCAAAGCAAAATGTGGAGTTCTGTACGCCACCGGTTGCTTGGGTCTTTCCTTTTGATTTGATTTGAATGGGACTTGTTCCAAACAAATAATTCACGCTTCGTTGCTCGTTTATGACAAGAAAAGCTATATATATATATATATATATATATATATATATATATATATATATATATATATATATATATATATATATATATATATATGAAACTTTAGATCAGTAAATAGTGATTCTCATTGAGAGAATGCAATTCTCATACTTTAAAGTTTAGTTAAAAATATCATCCTTTCAGTGGGAGTCACTATTCACTAATCTAAAGTTTCTTTTACATACATACATATACATACATACATATAGTTTTGTCGTACTTCAAAGTTAAGTTAAAAATATCATTCTCACATGCTCAATGAGAATCACTGTTCACTGATCTGAAGTTTCTTATATTAGTAATTTGTATAAGATTTATATTTTCTTAAGGAAAAGAATGCATGATTCAAGTAACCATACGCATATAATATTAATATTAATACGAGCGTCACGACACTAATGGCACACTCTTCGTACTTACATTGTTCGTTTTACAAATTATTTATGTTTAATACATTTGAGATAAAATGATTTGTACGAATATTTAACCATATTTTTACGTTTAAATCATCTATGGTTAGCTCGAATTTTTAATCAGCGTTGCAACATCTAACTTTTGTTAGTTTAAATTTTTATTTATATGAGCGTTACGGTACGCGCTTCGCGCTTGAGTTATTTTTCTACAAATTGCATATGTTTTAACGTGTTTAAAAAAACACAAATATTTAATCATATTTTGCATTGACATCATGTGTAATTTTTGAAACTTAACGGTCGGACCAAAAAATTGCGCTTATATTTCAGTTATTAATAAAGATTATATCTAACAATTATATTTGTGTATATGTATACGTGTATGTCTGTTAGTGTATATATATATATATATATATATATATATATTGATATGTGCAATGCATATGCATATAAGTTCGTTATTAAATTGAAAGTTCTATGTAGTTTGATGAAAATAAACTGAAAAACATAAAGAAAAATGTAATTTTTTGTTGAAATAGGGTTTGAACTTGTAACATTGTTTGTTCAAAATTTCCATTTGAGAATAGATGTCAATATTTGTTCACAGTGAGATTCGAATTCACGACCACTTGTTTGTATGGAAGGATATTTTCGAAATTTCACGGTCGGACCAAAATGTTGCGTTTTTTATTTTAACTATCAATAAAGATTAATAAAGATTAATAGATTGGTTGATTTATCTAGTAAGATCTTGCATTACCTATTATAATGCAGCCATATATATTTGACTCGTTCTCTGAAGTTTAATTATAATTTCATTTAAATATGTCTAAAGTAATTGTAGGGAGATTTTATCTCCTAATTTATTGAGAAGATCATGTGAAATAACAAGTTAATATTCTAAAAGATATATATGGGTATTTTGAGAAGTTCACGGTCGGACCAAAAGATTGCGCTTTCAAGCTAACTATTAATAAAGATTATTAATCCATAAAAAAATAAATTTAAAAACAAAATTTATTTGTTAAATTCTATTTTTAAGTGTTTTTAGGTGATGTCATTTGAGAATATTTATAGATGGGAGTTTTAAATTTGTAAAGAATTTTATTGTTGGATCCTATTTTTAAGTGATTAATATTTCTATATTGGCGATTGAATTTTTTTTTTTTTGAAATGGTACTTAGATACACCATGTCACTAGGACAACAAACCACAAATCATCTATCAATAAATGTTCGAATCACGCTACACAAGTTTCGAACTTGTGACCTCTCACACTAAAGTCAAATCACTTAACCACTGGAACAATGACGTTTGAATTTGTAAAGGTAAAAATGATTTTGACTTTTGATAATATCTATAGAGGAACATTTTTTGGCAGTTTATGTTGACCTCAACACCAAAGTTATTATGACTATTATTAAAAGTTAATATATTTTTAATTTTTATGTCCCTCGGTTTCCTTTTTTGGCCTATGACGATAATTGCTTAACCAAAGGTTTACGTAACCAAAAATTTTCATTTGGTAATAAACTGTAATTAATCATTTAGTGAAGACTGAGCGAACCAATGACTTGAAAAAGAATTTTTTAAAATAGATGACTAGGAGTCGAGACCTATTCCGTTGAGTACGTGATGTCTTTTACATATAAAGTTTGTATATATATATATATGTGTGTGTGTGTGTGTGTGTGTGTGTGTGTATGTATGTTTATCTCTCTGCGTGTGTGTGTGCGCACGCGTGTCCCCTTTTATTTAGTACAATCTTGTAGTCCCTTGATATTTGGTACACGTTCCAATTTAAACATTTGGTCCATGTGACAAAAGAGAGTGAACAAATATTTAAATCAGAACATATGGCTAATATCAAGGGCTATGGTGCTAAATAACATGGGTTATTGATCCTAGTTCTATTATGTATGTATGTATGTGTAAAATCCTAAAAATTCGATCATATTAATTTTAATTATTTAATCAATTTTTAAAATACTTGAATAATTGGATTTTTGACGATTTAATAACTTGTATTCAAATATAGGGATTAATTAAATATTTGAATTTGTGAATTAAATATTTATTTATTTGGATTTAATGATTTTATTTAACTCCTTTTAATTAATAAATAATAATGGTGAGTTGAATTAGTTAATTTATTTACAAAAATAAATATATCAGATAAATATTGATTTTGGATCAAAAACATAAAACGATAATTAAATATGTAAAATTAGCATTTAGGGTGTTGTCTCGGATTTTGACAAAACAAGTGCCACTGAATCTGGAATAATAAACTGTTGAACATCGACGAGTCGACGATCGGACGTACTATTTGATCGAACGAGCTCCAAACGCGTAATAATTAATTTTAGAAAATGAAATATTATAATTTGGTTTATAAAGTTAACTTCTGCTTACAATAGAACTAGCTGTCGAAAATAGTTCCGTTGAGCTTGGAATAGGGGTAATTATCTGGAAATGCTAGTTAGCATGCTTCGATTGGAGTTCGTGAATTTTAGAGCGTGAATAGTGCTAGTTTGAAATCATATATACGGACTCATACCCTTTCATTTAGCTCAAATCTTAAAATCAAAACCTATCCGCCGTTTGTTATATCTCCATCATCTAATGGCCCATATCGATCGCAGCCACTAGAGACATTTTCTGGTGATGACCTCAACTAGGAAAGTGTGCGGCTAAGGGAGACGAGGGGATCTAACAGTGGGTGACTCGTGATGGTTGTTGGTGGTCAAAAATCTAGTGCGACCGCGGCTACTTAGGCTTGCAATTTTGTAGCCGTGGACGCAATTGGGATGTCAAGTCTGGTGTCGGTGGATAGGTCTTGGCGTGGGCGTGCTTCGTTGAAGAAGCGACGGCGGCTGGAGCGACGGAGCGACGGCAGCAATGTGATGCTGTCGCGTTGTCGAGTTTGGGAGCGTGCGACCTAGAGATGTATACGAGGGTGATTAGGTTATTAAATAGGGTAATTAAGTGATGTAATTAATATTAATTATATGATTAATTCCTAAATCTTATTAAACTCTTAACTATTTTATACGGGGGCCAAATTGAACGCGGTCAGTTGTGTTGCACTCGTGAGAGCATTCTCTACGTTTTGGAATTAGATTAGAGGACTTTGGATGTAACGACCTGAAATTTCCGATCCCGAAAATTCCAGATAGTTATGAAAAAGAAGAAAGAGATGGAAGAAGAAGAAGAAGATCAGAAACATCAACATCTCACATTCGCAGCAGAAAAAATATAATAATAAATAATAACAGTTTGCAAAAGAATACTATCCTGTCGATTACATTTATAATACATCAGAGTTACACATTTATATAGACACTGGATATACACAATTACCATGCCTAGATATACAATAATATAATACAGCAGAAATACTATATACGTTCCTACCATCCAGCTCGACTCCTGAGCTCCAGAACGTCCTTACCTGAAAATCTGTAATACTCGGTCTGACCCGAGCATTACATCGAAGTAACACCTGGGTCAGGCTAGAAACCAGTGTGAGTAAACTCATCTAACATGGAATAAAAAGCATACAACTTATGTAGAACCCGTGGTAACTCGAATCAATTTACAAGTTCACAATATGTTATAGACATCACTTATTTCACACAAAGTTTTCTAAGTACCAAAGATCTAGATTTAAATAGTCCAGTTTCTTTAAATCACTTCATTCCAGCCTATAGATTTCACATATCAATCTATAATAATTTGAAGTGGTTTCGGGTATTTCCTAATACCCGACCCTGGTCTCTTCGAGTCTCATGTCATCCTAATCCAAGTTATCCAAATGAAACACACAACATTTCATATCAGAGATATCAACTCATTTCAAAGCATCCAATACCATTTAATCATCCATAAACAAAGCTTAATCACATACAAATTCAATTTAATTAATCCTGATTGAATTACTAACCTCAACCACATAGATTTCTTCATTTAATAGTAATTAATTTCAAATCAATTAATCAATCATCCCTTCACTATTCATCTTAACTAATCACCCTAGATTAATTGTCCTTCAATTACATTCAAGTAATTAACTTTAATTAATTTCACAATATTAATTATTCTTAACCAAAATCAATAAATAATCTTAATTACTTCATGAATTAATTAACTATTTTAATTACATTAATCCTTAATTACTTATATTAATTATTTTCTCACAAGTCACTTATTATTTATTAAATCTTAATTAATCAACCTTTAATTACATCATTAATTATATAAATTAATGATTTCCAATTATATTTTAATTTATCCTAATCTAATTTAATTACATTAATTAAACCACAATATTAATCATTCTTGATTAATCTCAACCTGTATTTAACTATCTTTTATTTACTTCATTAAATAAATAAATTACTCCTTAATTAATTATCTCATTTAGTCTCTTGATTTCTTGCACAAAGTAATTATATTTTATTAATTACATTAATTAATTACCTATCAAACCATCCAATAATTATTCTAAATTAATTAAAATTAATTAATTAACTTAAACCTTAATTAATTAATTCAAACCCTTAATTACTAAGTTAATTAACCCAAATCATTAATAAATTGAATTAATTAATTATCCATTTTAATTACCCTACTATTTTAATGAATCACAAATATTCATTAACCCCTTACTAACATTAAAATGGAAGCATTTTCTTATTTATGATTTAAGTTTAGAACAAGTTAAAATCCCGAATACTTCGAATCAAGTAACAATTAACTCGAGAACTAACCAATCAATTTAATCATGCAACCAAATACTTAAATTTAACCATTTAAATTGAGATAAAAATCCAAAGGAGTGAGATTTACTCACTTTTGCTGTTAATTGCAATCCCCTTCAATCTTGACTTTGGTTTCATCATAATTTTGACCTTGTAAAATTATCATTTGAACTAATCAATTACCACTTAATAAATTTAATTAACCAATAATGTAATTTAGACTATTTTCCCTGTTAAATAAATTATTTTTTTAGTGACTAAGATAATTAAATAAGTTAATTCAATAAATAAATCCCCATTGTTTTAAAATCAAACTAGTAAATGAAAATACGTATACATGTATTTTAAACTATATAGTAAAGAGAAAGCTATATACATTTTAAAAATCCACTTTTTATAAATACTACAACACTTTAATTTTTTTCTTCAACTTTATCTATATAAAATAAATTTTCTGAACAATTCAAAGTAATAAATTTCTCTACTGTAAATAACAAAATAAGAATTTCTTCACTGTAAAAAGAACTTTGCATCCTTTATTAAAGTTCTATTTTTTTTAAAATTTAAATTGGAAAGAAGAGAATCGAATACCTCACCATCAATCGCTCGACATCCACTGGCTCCACAGCCGACTTTCACTTCCACTTGCTCCAAACTCGACATCCAACTCGATGTATTCACGATAGCCTCCACTAGCCTTGATTGCAGTCTTCCTTTGCCACTGCCGATGCCCCAATTCAAGCCAAATCGAGTGTCATAATCCAAGTCACGCTGCTGCTCCATCATTCGATGCTATAATGGCAACTCGCGTGCAGGCGAGCATCATCCACCACCAGCTGCGCCTTCAAGCACCGTGCACGCGAGTGCGAAAACCCCATCAGATACCTTACTCAATTACTGTCGTCGCCCGTGCGTGATGCTTCCCATGCACCTCCGCCTTCAGATCTCATCAAGCGTGCGAACGTGCAATGTTATACCTCTTTTTTTCGTGTGGATTCAAATTTGAAGGTGAAAGGATCTCGGAATGTAGAATTGTAAATGAACACGCGATTTTGTTTTTCATTGAAGAAGGAAAGAAGAGGAGGCTAGCGATTTCAATTCTTTTGCCCTTTTTTTTCGAGATCTGAAAATCAAGTTTCGTTTTTTTGAGTTCGATTTCTGCTTTTAGATTAGAGAGGGAGACGGGGATAAGATATAGGTTTGGTGATGGCTTCTTGAGTACGCTTGTTTATTTATAAAAATATCTTTGACTAGTTGACTTCCAATTTTATTATATTATAAAACTTCCAAAACGTCTCGTTAATTTCCATTTAAAATTTGGAACTCCTCTTAAGGAGTGTGTTGAGTCACAAGTTTTATGAAAGTTTTGATTTTTGACAAATAAGGCGATCGACAAAACAAGGTCATTAGAGCTACATATGTTACTATAGATTATAGGTTGATTATTTGATATTGTAATAGTGATAAACTTGTTAAAATCTATCCTCAAATAATCATGCACCTCAATATAATCGATATATATACGTTTTAAAAGCATTGAACATTCATTGTACAAATTAACAGGAACCGGTCGACCGGTTAATAATCGTACGGTCGACCGTTTCTGTGTAAAATGCACAATGAACGTGCACACATGCACATAACGTATATATATTTTAAATTCCTGTCTACTGGTCACTTTTTAACCTGTCGACCGTTTTTGAACAGAAAGCAATTTTTCCAAAAGACACTTCTCTTCTCCAAAGGTTGCATCTCTTAACCTTTCACCAAAGATCATATCTCTTAATAGCAAAGAGTTACAACCATTCTTATCTATATAAACTCATCCAATTCGTTGATTAAAAAATAACGATTTCATATATTATTTTAATCTAATCTCTGATCTTAATTCTGCATTATAAAAGCTCTAAATTATTTATTGAATCTTTGAAACTATTTCACATCCCTTGATTCAATAATATACTTTCCTTAATCTTTTCAAAACATCATATTGCATACTTTGAGGATAAGATTATAGGAAGGGTGTACTGCTAGTGACAAATCCGTGTTTTCAAGAGCACAAATTGTCAACAACAATTATATTTGTTCTTTTGTTGAAGTCCTCTGGGTTGTAAGAGGCAAGTGTTGAAGTCCTCAGTGTATTAGAGGCGTGAAATCCCGTTCGGCTGTTCGGGTGTTGTAAACCTGTTCCTCCGGGTGAAGCAAGGAAGTTAATAGTGAAAATCCAGATAGAAGTCTGGGACTGGACGTAGGACGGTGCTCCGAACCAGTATAAAAATCTCTGGTGTGATTTTTCTATTTTTTATTTACTATGCTATTATCATCTATTTCCGCATTTGTATTGTAATCCATATTACACGATCTGTGTATACTATATTAGCACATATAATTGTATACACACCGCACTTTCATTTGGTATCAGAGCACGGTCATCATATAACCGTAACACAGTTATTTGATATATTATAGTAATATGGCAAATAACGTAAGTACTAGCACTCCCACTTACACGGAGGGTCAATCGACACAAAGACCTCCATTTTTCAATGGTCTTAACTATAGTTATTGGGCAACACGTATGTCATTCTTTATGCAATCAAATAACTATGATGCTTGGAATGCCACTCAAAGAGAAATAGTGAATCCAACAACTGATTATTCAGAATGGACCGCAGCTGAGAAAACGGCAGCAGCTGTAAATGCAAGAGCAATAAATATGTTGTTCTGTGCATTAGACCAAAATGAATATAACCGTGTTAGTATCTGCACTACTGCATATCAAATTTGGCAAACACTAAAAATCACTCATGAAGGTACTAACAAAGTTAAACAAGCCAAAATAGCCATGCTGAAAAGTCAATTTCAAAATTTCAAAATGAAACCAAATGAGACAATCAATGACATGTATTCACGGTTTCAAACTATTCACCATGCACTTATTGGCTTAGGACAAAAGTATTCTGATTTCGATGTTGTTTCAACAGTCCTACATTCTCTGACTAGTGAATGGGAAGGAAAAGTATTAGCAATCGAAGAAGCTAATGACCTTTCCGTCATGAAGCCAGATGAATTGATAGGAAATTTAATGTCCTATGAAGCAAATTTGCAGGCTAGAAAAGAACAGAAGGAAGAAAAGAAAAATGTAGCATTTCATGTTGAGAAAGATGAAAATGAATCAGATTCTGAAGACGAAGATTTGGCATTCATTGCGAAAGGATTCAAAAAATTCTTAAAATATCGAAAAGCCAATCGTTACAATAAAAGGAAACCTGGATCAAATAAATCATCTTCATCTGCTATAGAATGTTTCAACTGCCACAAAAAGGGACACATGCAGAAAGATTGTCTAGAACAAAAGAAGAAGTCAGAAAATGACAAATTCAAATATAAAAAGGACAAATCTAAGAAACGAGCTTTCTCGGTAACATGGGATGATTCAGAGTCATCTTCATCAGAAAGTGAAAGTGATTCAGAGAATGAATAAGCTAATGTTTGTTTTATGGCATCAGAAGATGAGGTACAAATTCCTACATTTGATGAATTACTTGATATTAATGCTGAATTGATAGTCAAATATAAAGACATAAAACGTCAATTAAATGTAGTCAAAGCAGATTTAAGTAGAGCAGAGCTTGAACGAGATATGTTAAAAGATGAGAAGAAAATATTAGAAGAGGAACTTGAAAATATTCAAGAATCATCATCTAATGTTGATTCTCAAATATCTCTTTTGAGTCAAGAAATAGAAACTCAAAAAGAGAAAAATAATGCTCTCACTACTGAAAATCATGAGCTTAAAGCAAAAGTCAAAATTCTAGGCCTAGAAAAAGCTAGCTTACAAACAAAGTTTGATGACATTACTCAAAATGTTTCTAACTTTAACAAAGGTCGAGAAAACTTGACAAAAATCATTGAAAGTTCACAATCTATTTCAGACAAACAAGGATTGGGATATAACAAACAAGAAACCAAGAAACATCTTGGAAATAAAAGGAAAAAGAAAGTACAAAAAACTGAAGCTAAGAAAAATCTTAGTTTATTATATTCCAAACCAAAACCAGTTGTGAAATTTCAAAAGAAAAATGTCAAGACTATCAAAATATGGGTTCCTAAAACAAATAGTAATTTGATTAGGAACAAATACATTCAGCAATTCATGAATACTGTGCATTTTAATAACAATTATATATATAAAGGGGATACCGGACCCAAATGGGTTTGGACTCCTAAGACCTAACTCTTAGGACCCTATAAAAAGTGGGTACCATGGACTTAATTCTATTTTTTACAGGTCCCACTTAAGAAAAGAGGAAAGTGGATATTGGACAGTGGTTGCTCAAAGCACATGACAGGAGACAAGAGTTTATTAACAAATATTACATATTCAGATGGTGGCTCCGTCACTTTTGGAGACAATTCAAAAGGCTATATCATCGGCAAAGGCGATGTGAGCAATTGCGGTACATCTAACTTACCTCTTATTACTAATGTCATGTTAGTTAGAAATTTGAAACACAATTTGCTAAGTATTAGTCAGTTATGTGACAAGGGTTTTATTATTTCATTTTCAAATAATAAGTGTAGTATTTTAGATAAAGACCATAATTTGGTTTTCGAAGGTTATAGAGACAGAAATATATATATTTTGAATATGAACATTAATCATAATTCAGATATGTGTCTTGTGGCTAATGACAATGATCCATGGCTATGGCACAAACGCTTCTGTCATATAAACTTCAGAACTATTGACAAGCTAGCCAAAAACAATCTAGTTAGAGGACTACCCAAAATGAGTTTTAAAGTTAACAACATTTGTGATGCATGTCAATTAGGAAAATTGACCAAATCATCTTTTAAATCCAAGAAAGTCATATCAACATTACAACCACTTGAGTTACTACATATGGATTTATTTGGACCTACTAGAGTTCAATCAATAAATCACAGTCAATATGTGCTTGTAATTGTTGATGATTTCTCTCGTTATACATGGACAATCTTCTTAAAAAATAAAAGTGATACTTTTGATCATTTCAAATCTTTCGTCAAAAGAATTCAAAAATCAAAAGGGATTAAAGTTAAAAATATAAGAAGTGATCATGGCGGAGAGTTTGAAAATAATGAATTTGAACAATTTTGTACAAAGAAAGGTATATATCATAATTTTTCGTTTTCCAGAACTCCACAACAGAACGGAGTTGTAGAACGGAAAAACCGAACTTTACAAGAATGTGCAAGAACATTATTGAATGGAACCACCTTACCAAAACATTTTTGGGCAGAAGCTGTGGCAACTGCCTGTTATGTTTTAAATCGTGTATCCATAAGACCTCTTACCAAGAATACTCCTTATGAATTATTTAACAAAAGGAAGCCTAAAATCTCATACTTCAAAGTTTTTGGTTCGAAGTGCTTTATTTTAAATACAAAAGACCAGCTTGGCAAATTCGATCCAATGGCCGATGAAGGAATATTTGTCGGTTATTCGGAACGAAGTAAGGCCTATCGGATATTTAATAAACGAACCAAAACTATTGAAGAATCACTTCATGTCTCTTTTGATGAAATCTATCAGCACCCTCACACTATATCAGATGATGACGAATCAATAGTCACCGACAATCAAGTCATCACAAATATTGATTCTGACTCGGAAATAGTTATTGAGAATATTCCTCAAATATGTGAGTTACAATCACCGCCAAGAATATTAAGAGACCATCCGCCTCAAAATATAATCGGTGAAATAACATCACATGTCAGAACAAGGAGTCAACTCAATCAAATGGGTGATGTCGCTTTTCTCTCAAATATCGAACCTAAGAATCCAAAAGAAGCTACTACAGATGATTACTGGATCATTGCCATGCAGGAAGAACTAAATCAGTTTGAGCGCAATGACGTTTGGGAACTTGTTCCAAGACCAACTGATCAGTCAGTAATTGGTACTAAATGGGTCTATAAAAATAAGGCTGACGAACAAGGCAATATCACCAAAAATAAAGCAAGATTAGTAGCACAAGGATATAATCAGGAAGAAGGTATCGATTATGAAGAAACTTTTGCACCAGTTGCTCGACTAGAAGCTATTAGAATCCTATTATCTTTTGCTTGTCACCATAATTTCAAACTTTATCAGATGGATGTCAAAAGTGCTTTTCTCAATGGATTTATCAAAGAGAATGTCTATGTCGAACAACCTCCTCTATTCGTACATGAAAAATATCCTGACCATGTGTTCAAACTTAAGAAAGCTCTGTATGGTTTAAAACAAGCACCTCGTGCTTGGTATGAACGACTACGTAGCTATCTTATTAGCTCAGGATTTCAAATAGGCAAAGTCGATCAAACCTTGTTTATTAAACATTCTCGAAAAGATATTCTAGTTATCCAGATATATGTAGACGATATCATCTTTGGTTCAACAAACGATAAACTTTGCAAAGAATTTGCAAATATTATGACCAAAGAATTCGAAATGTCTCATATGGGAGAACTATCTTATTTTCTTGGACTTCAAATAAAGCAACTTCCAAACGGCATTTTTATTAATCAAGAAAAATACTGTGAAAACCTTATCAAACGCTTCGGATTAGAAAATACATCTGGTAAACCAACTCCTATGAGTACAACTACACATCTTGACAAAGATGAAAGTGGTAAGAATGTTGACCAGAAATTGTATCGAAGCATGATTGGTTCTCTTCTTTATCTTACAGCTAGTCGTCCAGATATAATAATGAGTGTTTGTTTATGTGCTCGTTTTCAAGCCAATCCAAAGGAATCTCATCTACGAGCAGTAAAACGTATAATTCGTTATCTTAATCATACCAAGGATTTCGGTCTTTTTTATCCAAAAGAATGTCCATTTGAATTAGTATCATATAGTGATGCTGATTTCGGTGGCTCACGAACGGATAGAAAAAGTACAAGTGGTACGTGCCATTTTATTGGAAAATCACTTGTCTCTTGGTTCAGTAAGAAACAGAATTGTGTTTCACTATCAACATGTGAAGCTGAATATATATCAGCAGCTCTTGCTTGTACTCAAGTACTATATATGCAACAAACACTTGAAGATTTTGATATTCATTTATCAAATTCTATTATATACTGTGATAACACTAGTTCTATAAATCTCTCTAAAAATCCAGTAAATCACTCCAGAACCAAACACATTGATATCCGTCATCATTTCCTTCGAGATAATATTGACAAAGGAAATTTATGTCTTGAATATGTTCATACTGACAATCAATTAGCAGACATTTTTACTAAGCCTCTGCTCGAATCTAATTTTATTAGATTACGAAGAGAGCTTGGTTTAATTTCAAGAAAAAATCTTGACTAAGAAATTTCTAAAAGAACATCTTCTTGTTAGTTATTCTTTAGTTATTCTCTTTAGTTATCCTTTAACTACAACTATTGCATAAACTATATTTTTTACATTAAATATAAGCCACTGCTTTATTTAATGGTTAAATTTGCTTTACTTATTTTTTTGTGATCGTTCTTTACTTTCTTAACTTATAAATTCAGTTTTAAAAAGAAAGCTATTTTTAGACTTACAAAAAATTTTCTGCTTATATTTTCTTGGTTAAAATTTATCATTAACTCACATCCATAGGTTTATACATAAGAAACTTATATATAAACTTGCAAACATTTTACATTTTGTTCATCTTTTCTTTTTATCAAACCATAATATTCTATACAACGTACACTATGGCTCACATTTGTGATAAATGTGCTCAAGGATCATACATTTCTATTACGAGTTCTGAGTCGGAGGAACTTTATTCTCCTACAACTCCAAAACAAAAATCAAGTTGTCATCATCAATGCTCTTGTATGTCTGATAAAACTCCAAATTCAAAACGAGTGAAGCGGACACTATTCTATTCTCCTCGTACCAAAGCTCAAATCGATGAGATACACCACTACCAGAAACATCAAATAGACCTTCAGAGACAACTCCATTACGGGCAAAGTCAACTTTATCACGAGCAACAACGGACATCGGCACGATTGTCTGTTTTAGAAAAGTTGGCAACATTTTTCTGCGGTTCCAACAAACATGACGTGCATGAACCAATGCCGTCTAGGCCATCAACATCTAAAAGTCCTAACTCATGGGATCGGAACTATGAGAAGAATGAAGGAGCTCAGAAACAATGGAGTCCATGGTCGAAACGTATTGAAGGAATCAACGATAATTCTAATGACGAACTTTCTCATTAGACTTATATATATAGTTATTATATCTTTATCTATCTCTTGTGTAATGACGGTTATATTTTGTATTACGTATAAAATATAATATATATAGGTTGATATATGATAAAAACTTGAAATATAAACTTAAACGTCACAACAGACCAAGACCGGTCGACCGCCCCTGTTATAGCCGGTCGACCGTTTGCTCTCTGGTTGAAAACGGTCGACCGGCCAAAAACAGTAGGTCGACCGGTTGTCGTATTTTCAGTTTTTTATATAAACCTATACGTCATTTTTCCCTCTACCCTCATTCACTCTTTACTCAAACTGTTCTCTTACCCCAAATCACAAACCCTAGTTCCCATTCTTCAATTCCCAAATCACAAATCCTCCAACAATGGCTCCTCCTCAAAAGAAATCAAAGAAAGGAGCAACCTCTGAAACTTCATCTCTTACCATCTCCGTCAAAAAATGGCTTCAAACTCCAATTGCTGTAACAAGATGGAATCAGATGACAAATTACAAGTTTCATCCAGGCTCTTTCATCAAATTTGATGATTTCACGGCTTACGGAGTTCGGAGGTTAGCCAATAATGCCAACATTACTCCACTAATAGATTTTTATGCAAATAGTGTGGAGATCAATCATTTGATGATCAAATTATTTTACGCCAACATGAATCTTGATGAATATCAACCTGATAATCCAAATGGCGTCATCTGGTCTATGGTCTGTGGGAAGCAAATTTTTCTTACTCATGCTAGAATTTCCTCTATACTTGGTATACCAAATCGAGGCGAAGAGTTTTCATCTAACTTCTGCGAAGTCTTCACTCGAAATAATACTAGTCATCAGTTCATAGAAGACGATAGTGATGGCACTAAGTCTATTGGACTTCGCCCGACAGCCAGGTTACTTCATCGGGTCTTGATGCATTCTCTTTTTCCTAGACTTGGAAATTATGATGCAGTGTACAAAGAAAACTTCAAGGCACTCTATGCTATCTATGGTGAAATCCAAATCAATTGGGTTCACATGCTTTTTGATGAAATTCTCAAGGTAAATAACTCAACCCGGCCTCATTTCTTTTACAATGAATATATCATGAGACTTTTGTTAGCTTGTGGGGTCAATCCTCCTGAATCTGCAACCTCAAAACCAAAATGCATTGATTCCATCACCATCAAGCGAATGAAGCTTCCTCCACCTTATCTTGAGATTATGCCTTTCGAAGAATGGCAACAAAGAGGACCAAGGAAACAACGAGCAACTTCATCTCGTCCTCGTTCCGATGAAGTAAAACTTTTAAAATCAAAGTCATCAACAAAAGAATCACTTGAAACAATCCCTCGTAACCAATTTTTGCTTGAATCACGTCTCAAGCGCATGGACTCTAAAATTGATAAGCGCTTCAATAAGGTCAAGTCATTCTTTGGTATGCTATGGGATGCTATATCATGTTCCACATCCACCTCTGTTCAAGCACAAGACCCAGGAAAACGTCCTGCTGCTCCAGTTTTCACCTGGACATCATCTGACGAGTCTACAGGAATGAGTGGTCATGGACATGGTGAATCATCTAGAGGGCACAATGATGAGGAAGAAGAAGATGATGATGATGAAGATGATGATGATGATGAAGAGGAGATACGATCTGCCTCATCCTAGATTTTATTATGTTTTAGCTCTTTAAAAACATTCATCGACACTTGTACTAAATAGTGTCGTTATTTATGATTTTCATTTGACATTATGTTCTGTAGTAAACTCTGTTATGTTTTTGATGTGTTAATGATTTATTTTTTCTATGCATATTATATTCATTCTATGCATATCATATTCTAGTATCTGTTACTCCTTTTTGTCGATGACAAAGGGGGAGAAAAGGCTAACAATTGCTTGCAGGAACATACATTTATAAGAATTCAACGAGAAAGAGATCACGTACTCAGGGGGAGATTCAGATTTGCAGATATATATTGTCATCAATCAAAAAGGGGGAGAATGTTGAGTCACAAGTTTTATGAAAGTTTTGATTTCTGACAAATAAGGCGATCGACAAAACAAGGTCATTAGAGCTACATATGTTACTATAGATTATAGGTTGATTATTTGATATTGTAATAGTGATAAACTTGTTAAAATCTATCCTCAAATAATCATGCACCTCAATATAATCGATATATATACGTTTTAAAAGCATTGAACATTCATTGTACAAATTAACAGGAACCGGTCGACCGGTTAATAATCGTACGGTCGACCGTTTCTGTGTAAAATGCACAATGAACGTGCACACATGCACATAACGTATATATATTTTAAATTCCTGTCTACTGGTCACTTTTTAACCTGTCGACCGTTTTTGAACAGAAAGCAATTTTTCCAAAAGACACTTCTCTTCTCCAAAGGTTGCATCTCTTAACCTTTCACCAAAGATCATATCTCTTAATAGCAAAGAGTTACAACCATTCTTATCTATATAAACTCATCCAATTCGTTGATTAAAAAATAACGATTTCATATATTATTTTAATCTAATCTCTGATCTTAATTCTGCATTATAAAAGCTCTAAATTATTTATTGAATCTTTGAAACTATT
Organism: Allium cepa; assembly: GCA_030765085.1. Taxonomy (NCBI): domain Eukaryota; kingdom Viridiplantae; phylum Streptophyta; class Magnoliopsida; order Asparagales; family Amaryllidaceae; genus Allium; species Allium cepa. The sequence continues at coordinate 372,986,845 of CM060942.1, read as the reverse complement.
TCATATCCCTTGATTCAATAATATACTTTCCTTAATCTTTTCAAAACATCATATTGCATACTTTGAGGATAAGATTATAGGAAGGGTGTACTGCTAGTGACAAATCCGTGTTTTCAAGAGCACAAATTGTCAACAACAATTATATTTGTTCTTTTGTTGAAGTCCTCTGGGTTGTAAGAGGCAAGTGTTGAAGTCCTCAGTGTATTAGAGGCGTGAAATCCCGTTCGGCTGTTCGGGTGTTGTAAACCTGTTCCTCCGGGTGAAGCGAGGAAGTTAATAGTGAAAATCCAGATAGAAGTCTGGGACTGGACGTAGGACGGTGCTCCGAACCAGTATAAAAATCTCTGGTGTGATTTTTCTATTTTTTATTTACTATGCTATTATCATCTATTTCCGCATTTGTATTGTAATCCATATTACACGATCCGTGTATACTATATTAGCACATATAATTGTATACACACCGCACTTTCAGAGTGCCGCTAGGCGTTTATAAGGTTTTACCCACGTTTTGAACACAATGGAACGTGTTTCAGAGGCTAATTTGATCGTATGTAAAAGTTAACCTATTAAATCGTTTTAAAATATTAAATTATCGGTTTTAATTTCAACGTGTTTCTCAACCGTACGAGCAAACGGTAAATCCAAACGTTACGAAATTTGAAATCCGATAATAACTAACTATTATGGATCCAATGGAACTAGTTTCGTCGAATTCCGAGACTGTGCCTCGGAAGGCTATTTTTAAATATCGATTTAAACGATATAATTTCAAAACTGAACAAATCACCTTTAAATTAAATTTCAACCATTCTATTATCTTCAATATCATCATTATAAATTTTATAAGCCTTCAAATTATTTTTAACAGGCTTGAAACTGAAGATTCAATAATTCACCCAATTTCAGTTTATTAAATCCAATAACTTACTTTCTAAATAATAATAATATTTGAATTCAAGTTAAAAATGAACTCTTAAATATTTAAAATCAATTAAATATTCCAATTTAAATTGTTAAAAATTCCGGGTCGTCACATTCCTCCCCCCTTAAAAGACTTTCGTTTCCGAAATTACTAGTTAGGAAGAATGGTCCAATACCCGTTTACTTTTCCTCCAAAACCAACAGTTCAACATCCTACCAACTACCTTTTATAAAAGACCCCCTTATCATTCTTACTAACTTTCAAAACTCTCCCACAGTTTTCAAACAATACCATTTCGCTCAATCATTCAAATTTCAATTTAAAACCAAATTTTGAATTATCAAAATTTTCTCAAATTTTTTCTAACTTCCAAAATTTCCGAAAAATTTCGCCAGCGTCTCCTTTGCGCGGCTAGCTCGGTACAACTACAAAATGCCTTTACGGGCTCCCAGATTTCAAAAGAAAACAAAAAGCCAAGTGGCTAGATCAAAAACCCAATCCAATTTCATACAGAAATTTAAATACATACCTTTCAGACAATTCAAATTTATCTTCTGAAATCAAAACCGATTTTCCTTTCCATTTATAATACCTGCATACTTACATAGCAATAATATCCAATCATAGCCTTTTAAAATCATTTCATACATTTTCTTACAGAAGTTTTCATATCTACTTCTATTCCAATTAGTTTTTCCCATTTCCATATGAATTTAATTTATCTTCAATTCTGAATATTGAATTTTATCTTCCATTTATAACTGATTCATATCATTATTTTTAATTAGTTTCATCCATTGATTTATTTCAATTTCTAATTTGAAATCGTTTTGTCGCTAAAAAAAACTTTCAAAAATTTTCTAACTTCCAAAATTTTCGAAATTTTTTGGCAGATCTCCTTTGTACGGAGGAGCTTTTGCAATTTAACAAGAGATATAAATATATATACATCGACCCACCCAGTTGGAAAAGTAAAAAACAGTTCATATTTCCTATTTTTATTGCGTACGCGAACCGTTTTAGCATTTTAAGCAAGCGGCTTATTATTTTAGCAAGTAGCGCAACCAAATCCAGCCAAACGGCCTTCAGGTTCCTGTACTTACTCAATTTAAATATGAAGTGCCATATATAGAAAATTTATTAGCATTTCACTTACTTTCAACAGCTAAACACATACATTTCATAAGCAACAAGCACCAAACGTTTTCCATAAGCGATTTATATGATTTAAACCTAATTCAATTGTTTTCAACCAATTCATATGCCATTTCATTCAATTTTAATGGTTCACAACTCAATTGCTTACATTCAATTTATTTTTAAACCAATCAAGCTCATATTCAATTCAATTGATTCAAAAAATAATTTTATTTGCTTCTATTAATTCATAGAATTTCTTTATCTTCGTTTACGTCAAACAACAACTATTTTTATGCAAATTCGATGATACTCGCTTAATAGAGTACCCATTTTAGTTTATCACTACTTCAAACTATTTTTAACTCATTCTATATTTAATTTCATTTCATTTCTAATTTATTCACCAACCATACATTTGCATTTCATTTCATCTCCGCATTGGATTCATTTTAAAACTATTTCATTGAGCTTGACAACATTCGATGCTTATATTAATATCCATTTTCCAAATAAATTTAACCCAAATCTTTATTTAATGGTCTTCCATTTTAATAACCCAATTTCAAATTAAAACTTTGATTTAGTCTTTATTCAATCGGACTTCATCTATTTATTATTTAATTCTGATTAACCCATTTATTCACCCCATATTTAAATTTTTAATTCATCTACTTAATTCATTTTCGAATTTATTTTATTAATACAAAGCCATTCTCAATTTATTTCTGTTCAGCTGGGTTTTGTTTGCAATACAAACCATTTCTATTATAATTCGCTTTCATTTCATTTGACAACACTTCCATTATATCTAATTTACTAGCAAATTATGTTAAATTTTATTTATAACTCACCTGAATTTTATTTGTAATTCAAACCATCACTATTTCGATCCAACTCTATTTTATTTAACTCAAGTTCATTTCCAAACTCCATTATTAAATTACAATTCATTTATTTAACCGAGTTAAATTTTATTAATATACTCTATCAAATAATTTATTTAGCTAATTAGCTTATTTCCATAATAAAAAATCACTTCATTAAATTTTCCCGAATTCAATTTTTTTCTTCATAATTCCAGTTTGGATTGCCCTTCATTTTTCAAAATTCCAACATTTTTTTTTAAATTTTAAAATTTTAGAAATACCTTTAAATTTACATAATACTATTAAAATAGCTTTTTATAAACGAAAATACTTCTTATAACTCGATGTCTCAACCCGTCCATCCTCGTTCTCACAGAAATTCAGTCATACGTTGATCTGGCGTAGGGATCTATAAGTACTTGGTGAACCCATTTTCAACACCCAGTGAAAATACTTGTGAAAATAATTTTATTGAAAATATAGAAAACAATTTTTGAAAATAGAGGAAATATCTTTGTGAGAATGCTCTAGAAACCATCACCCTCATCCATGGTCACAGTTACATCCCGGGTTTCGTTGCCATGCAGGAAAAGTCCATGTAACAGTAGGCACTCCATGCCCCTCGATTATGCCATGGAGCCCACAACAGATCGCAGTTACATTCCAGGGTTACGTTGCCATCGTAGCAAAAGTCCATATAATTGTAGGCATCAGTGCCCCTCGATTTTCGCTGTCAAAATGAAACTTCTCCACTCCTACATAGGTCGCAGTCTACCAATGTAAAATCAAACGTAGACCGTTGGCTCTAAGCAGCACACACGACTTTCTCTATGTTACCATATGTCGCAGTCTACCGATATAAAATCAAACGTAGACCGTTGGCTCTCAGCGGAACACACGACTTTCGCTATGGTACACGCTACTCATAATCCTCAGAAACTAGTTTTGTTCGGACTCCTCACAAGATCAACTTTAGAACCCCCCCCCGGGGCTCAAGGTAGCACCACCCGGTGGCACTCCTGAGAAGTTCATTTCAAGGGAGCGCCTTTTTCCCCGGAGCCATCATCAAAACACTTTATACTATACACATATAGTATCTTTCAAATCATACACCTAGTATGATCTCATACAAAGCTCCTTTACATAAAATCAATTATCCCAAAATCGATAATTCTCAAACTAGGCTTTCCAAATTTCAATATTGATTTTACCCAAAAATCAAAAGCCTTTCCAAATCCAAAGGTTCCCAAAACCTTTTTCCAAAATCCTCATAAGATCCTTTATATATATATTCAGATATATACAATTTTTAAAACTTTGGATCATTTCAAACTTGTATAAAACTCCTTACTTCAAACACTTTAAAAATCCTTTTCTTCCGTCAATAGATACAACAAGGGGAGATTTATCTTATATAACCAAAATATATAACTTTGTTTATTCAAAATCAAATATTCAACTTTGATTACTCTTTCCAATATCAATTTCATTCAAAACTGTACGATGTACACTTAGCATCCGTATGCTATACCAATCTAATCGCTCACTCGATCACACAATTTCACTTCCAAACTTGCATCGTCCACCTGACTTCCTAGTGCGGACTCAGATCTGGTTTCTTGATCAGAAACCGTCATTCTCCTTGCATAGCCATAACTATGATAAAGAATATTCAGAACCAATCAACAATCCATATCCAGGTTCGCCGTTGAAAATCGAGTGAAAAGTCCCAACTCAGATCGATAAGCTATCTCGAAATTCTGTGCTCGAATCTGAATCAAATACTATGCGAATGGAATAATATACGTACATCCTACGTATTTAACTTCATTGATTATTAACCAAATCAATTTCCTTTCTATTCATCCTCACATTGAACTTTATTCACTTAATCACATTTGCCTTAATTCTCATTTGGATTATATCTTCAATTCTTATCTCAGTTGGGTATTTAATCAATAACAGTTTGAACTCCGACCAGTTTATTTTTTAGAAAATAGCTTAGAAATTTTAAAAACAGATAAGTAGTTGAAAAATAATTATTAGTTCGCAAAATAGCTGTAAATAGTTAACTAATTGTAAAATAGTTAAACAGTCTCAGAAATTTTTGATAATTGTAAAATAGTTGTAAAATAGTAATTAATTTGCGAAATAGTTGAAAAATAGTAATTAGTTTATAAAACAGTTTCAAAATTGTTAAATAGTTCCAAAATAATTGTAGAATAAATATAAAATAATTTGGCTTTGAAAAAGAAAGGCTGTATATATTTAATAGCTTGGAAAAATAAGTTTATATTAAAACAATTTATATTGAAAATAGTCCAGAATCAAAACTGTTCACTTCTCCAACAATTCAATTTAAATTTCCACTTCCATTTAGTTGACACAATTCCAATTTGAAGAACTTCAATTCCTATCGAAATTTATTTAACCCCAATTCAAGTTAAATCAATCTTGATTTCTTTCCCAATCCAAATCAAATTCCATTTCATTTTAATCCTGATCAACTTTAATTATAATTTCAGATTATTCCAATCAATTTGGACTAATATCAATTGAACCCACTTCAATTTCAAATCATTTCAATTTAGTCCAATCCAAATTTTCCATTTAAAATTTTAACTTATCCATCTTCAATCACAAATCCCATTAATTTAAATCAAATTCAATTTTGAACTAATTCAATTTCAATCTCAATTTTAAACCATCTCGAGTTATATAAATTCGAGTTAAATTCTCAAAGGTTGGTTTAACTTTTTAAACCAAATTAACCTTTATTTAATGTTTTTAAACAATTTAATTTCTAATTTCTAGAATTAGAATTTCATTTCAATTAATTTAATTTTAATTTGGTTGTATTTCTGTTACCACTTAATTTAATTCCAGTTCAAGATTTCAATTTTGTTGTATTATATTACTTCTTAATTTAATTCCAATAATTTAACAACCAATCACCTTAATATTTATTGGAAGGAAATATTACTTTATATATCAAAATATATTTTTATATAAAATCATTAAAAACCTTTATATAAGAAAATAACAAGTACGCGCTATACTCAACTCATCCTAGAGTACTACGGACTCTATTTAAGGAGTAACTCCCACCAGAGCTAAGGTTCTCGCTTAACCTTTCAGCTCCGATACCAACTGTAACGACCCAAAAAATTTTATCCCGAAAATTCCAGATAGTTATGAAAAAGAAGAAAGAGATAGAAGAAGAAGAAGATCAGAAACATCAACATCTCACATTCGTAGTGGATAAAATATAATAATAAATAATAACAATTTACAAAAGAATACTATCCTGTCGATTACATTTATAATACATCAGAATTCCGCATTTATACAGGCATTGGATATACACAATTACCATACCTCAAATATACAATAATATAATACAGCGGAAATACTATATATGTTCCTACCATCCAGCTCGACTCCTGAGCTTCAGAACGTCCTTATCTGAAAATCTGTAATTCTAAGTCTGACCCGAGCATTACATCGAAGTAACACCCGGGTCAGGCCGGAAACTAGCGTGAGTAAACTCATCTAACATGTAATACAAAGCATACAACTTATATAGACCTGGGGTAACTTGAATTGATTCACAAGTTCACAATATGTTATAGACATCACTTATTTCACACAAAGTTTTCTAAGTATCAAAGATCTAGATTTAAATAGTCCAATTTCTTTAAATCACTTCATTCCAGCCTATAGATTTCACATATCAATCTATAATAATTCGAAGTGGTTTCGGGTATTTCCTAATACCCGACCCCGGTCTCTTCGAGTCTCATGTCATCCTAATCCAAGTTATCCAAATGAAACACACAACATTTCATATCAGAGATATCAATTCATTTCAAAGCATCGAATACCATTTAATCATCCATAAGCAAAGCTTAATCACATACAAATTTAATTTAATTAATCCTGATTGAATTACTAACCTCAACCACTTAGATTTCTTCATTTAACATTAATTAATTTCAAGTCAATTAATCCATCATCTCTTCATTATTCATCTTAATTAATCACCCTGGATTAATTATCCTTCAATTACATTCAAGTAATTAACTTTAATTAATTTCACAATATTAATTATTCTTAACCAAAATCAATAAGTAATCTTAATTACTTCATGAATTAATTAACTATTTTAATTACATTAATCCTTAATTACTTATATTAATTATTTCCTCACAAGTCACTTATTATTTATTAATTAATCTTAATTAATCAACCTTTAATTGAATGATTAATTATATAAATTAATGATTTCCAATTATATTTTAATTTATCCTAATCTAATTTAATTACATTAATTAAACCATGATATTAATCATTCTCGATTAATCTCAACCAGTATTTAACTATCTTTTATTTACTTCATTAAATATTAATTACTCCTTAATTAATTATCTTATTTAATCTCTTGATTTCTTACACAAAGTAATTATATTTTATTAATTACATTAAGTAATTACTTATCAAACCATCCAATGATTATTCTAAATTAATTAAACTTAATTAATTAACTTAAACCTTAATTAATTAATTCAAACCCTTAATTACTAAGTTAATTAACCCAAATCATTAATTAATTCAATTAATTAATTATCCATTTTAATTACCCTACTATTTTAATGAATCACAAATATTCATTAAGCCCTTACTAACTTTAAAATGGAAACATTTTCTTATTTATGATTTAAGTTTAAAACAAGTTAAAATCCCGAATACTTCGAGTCAAGCAACAATTAACTCGAGAACCAACCAAAACCAAAATCACTCGATCATCGATTCACAGTGCACATCAATCAATTTAATCATGCAACCAAATACTTAGATTTAACCTTTTAAATTTAGACAAAAATCCAAAGGAGTTAGATTTACTCACCTTTGCTGTTAATTGCAATCCCCTTCAATCTTGACTTTGGTTTCATCATAATTTTGACCTTGTAAAATTATCATTTGAACTAATCAGTTACCACTTAATAAATTTAATTAACCAATAATGTAATTTAAACTATTTTACCTGTTTAATAAATTATTTTTTTAGCGACTAAGATAATTAAATATGTTAATTTAATAAATAAATCTCCATTGTTTTAAAATTAAACTAGTAAATGAAAATAGGCATACATGTATTTTTAAACTATATAGTAAAGAGCAAGCTATATACATTTTAAAAATCCACTTTTTATAAACACTACAGCAATTTTTTTTCCAACTTTATCTACATAAGATAAATTTTCTAAACAGTTCAAAATAATAAATTTCTCTATTGTAAATAACAAAATAATAATTTCTTTGCTGTAAAAAGAATTTTACATCCTTTATTAAAGATCTATTTTTTTTAAAATTTAAATTGGAAAAAAGAGAATCGAATACCTCACCATCAATCGCTCGACATTCACTGGCTCCACAGCCGAATTTCACTTCCACTTGCTCCAAACTCGACATCCAACTCGATGTATTCACGATAGCCTCCACTAGCCTTGATTGCAATCTTCCTTTGCCACTGTCGATGCCCCAATTCAAGCCAAATCGAGTGTCATAATCCAAGTCATGCTGCTGCTCCATCATTCGATGCTATAATGGCAACTCTCGCGCAGGCGAGCATCATCCACCACCAGCTGCGCCTTCAAGTGCTGTGCACGCGAGTGCGAAAACCCCATCAGATACCTTACTCGATTACCGCCCTCGCCCGTGCGTGATGCTTCCCATGCGCCTCCGCCTTTAGATCTCATCACACATGCGAATGTGCAATGTTATACCTCTTTTTTTTCGTGTGGATTCAAATTTGAAGGTGAAAGGATCTCGGAATGTAGAATTGTAAATGAACACGCTATTTTGTTTATCATTGAAGAAGGAAAGAAGAGGAGGCTAGCAATTTCAATTCTTCTGCCATATTTTTTTTGATCTGGAAATCAAGTTTCGTATTTCCTTTTTTTTATTTGAGTTCGATTTCTGCTTTTAGATTAGAGAGGGAGACAGGGATAAGATATAGGTTTGGTGATGGCTTCTTGAGTACGCTTGTTTATTTATAAAAATATCTTTGACTAGTTGACTTCCAATTTTATTTTATTATAAAACTTCCAAAACGTCTCGTTAATTGCCATTTAAAATTTTGAACTCCTCTTAAGGAGTCCCGCTAAGCGTTTATAAGGTTTTACCCATGTTTCGAACACAATGGAATGTGTTTCGGAGGCTAATTTGATCGTATGTGGAAGTTAACCTTTTAAATCGATCTAAAATATTAAATTATCGGTTTTAATTTCAACGCGTTCTTCAGCCGTACGAGCAAACGGTAGATCCAAACGCTACGAAATTTAAAATCCGATAATAACTAACTATTAAGGATCCAATGGAATTAGTTTCGTCGAATTCCGAGACCGTGCCTCAGAAGGCTATTTTTAAATATCGATTTAAACGATATAATTTCAAAACTAAACAATCACCTTTAAATTAAATTTCAACCATTCTATTGTCTTTAGTATCATCATTATAAATTTTACAAGCCTTCAAATTATTTTTAACAGGCTTAAAACTGAAGATTCAATAATTCACCCACCTTCAGTTTATTAAATCCAATAACTTACTTTCTAAATAATAATAATATTTGAAATTCAAGTTAAAAATCAACTCTTAAATATTTAAAATCAATTAAATATTCCAATTTAAATTGTTAAAAATTATGGGTCGTCACATTGGAGCTTGTAGCATTTTGTACTAAAATTGAACGCTCATTTGGTTTTAGTTCAAACCGGAATCTTCGCCGATAACTCGAATTTCTATCATTTTACTCACCTTTAAATTTACTGTATAATATATGTGATGCTATAGAATTATTGTTGAAATGCTGAGCTGATATTTTAGATATTTTTGTTACTGTTTGATTGAATGTTGAGTTTAAATCCCATTTTGTAAAACGGAGGACATATTAACTTAATTGTTGTGAACCCATATGCTTATATATATTGTCTTTAACCATTGTTTTGTTGGGAATATTTGTAGAGAGATCATAAGGGGTTTCTCGTCAATAATTGTTATTTATTTTCTTATGTTTCTTAAATGGACGTTTAGTTGTAATTAATCGTGATATTTTATTTAAATTGTTACTATAACGTCAATTATTGAATATCATCTGCTAAACCCTTCGTGTGTGTTGCCTTGAGCTTGTATTTTCACAAATTAGATATTTAAATTTATTAATCATTTTGATTAACGATATTTAATTAATTAATCATTTTAATTAATGATGTTTAAAATTTATCAAATCATTTTAACTAATGATGTTTGAATTTAAATAATCCATCTAGTTAATGATATTTGAATTTAATTAATCAATTTAACTAATGATACTTGAATTTAATTAATCATTTTAAATAATGATGTTTTAAGTTAATAAATCATTTTAACTAAAGATGTTTAAATCTAATTTGTCATTTTAATTAATGATATTTGAATTTAGTTAATTATTTTAAGTGGTGATATTTGAAATTTAAGTAGTCATTCTAATTAATGATATTTAAATGTCATTAATCATTTTAATATGATATTTAAAGTTACTTAATTAATTTAACAAAGGTATTTAAGTTAATTTATTTATTTAACAAAAGCGATTAAAGTTAATTTAGTGAAAGTATTTTAAAGTGAACTAAATGATTTAGTGTTTAAAGTTAATTTGCGGATTAAGTAAAAGTGTATTAGAAATAATTAATTGTTTAAACAAAGATAATTGATAAATTTATTAAAAGAGATTATAAATTTGATTAATTATCTCTCAGGATAAATAATGTTGGTTTAAATTTATAAAAAAGATTTCAAAATTCGATTTATTTTCTTTGAGAAAATCAATGTGATTTTAAAGTTATAAAATAATATTATAAATTATCCTTCATGATGATTAATATTTGTTTTAATTTATAAACGTAATTAATTTTTTTAATTATCTTTTGAGATAATGAATATCGTTTTAATATTTATAAATAGTAGCTTATAAACAAGATCTTTTAAGATAAGTGTAAATTGTTTTGGGTTTATAATAAACGATGTTCTGACATTTGTTTTGACCTTAATTTTTGTTAATCAGAAAATTTATAAGCATCCCTAAAGCTATATGGTTAGAAAATAAGTTTATTTTCGATACAAAAGAGAATTATTAAAGAGATTACTTCCTTCGAAACCCTCCTTTTGATTGGGTTGAATTGATTCAATGAACCTCCCCAAGATGAAGATTAAGGAGGGGGTATCTCATTCAAATCCCCTCTTTCGATTTTGTTGAATGTAGCCATTTATATCAAATACTCATCCCTTTTGACTATGTCAAAAGGTTCACTTATCCTTTTCAATCATATCGAAAGGTCTGCTTTTCCTTTAAAAAGAAGAAACTACTTTCGACACCATTGGTTTCGCTCCTTTTGTAGGAAATCTTTCGAAAGGGTCATAGGCATTATAAGGTGCATATACCTTCCGAAGGAACCCATTTCATATAACATTGCTTTTTCATTTATGCATCTGGTCTTCCTCGAATCGAATGGGATCAGGGTCTTTCGAAGTGGATCAAATGTATAATACACAAAGGCTCATCTAATATATGCAATGGGAAATCGTCTTAGATAACATAAGTTTTGTAAACTTGTTAAGGTCGGGACATCATCATCATCTTTTTTTGTTATAATATACTATTAATCACGATGATAATGTGTTTCATATGCGTATTATCCAAGTCGATCCCATGGCATTACATAAGACAAAAAGGAGTTAAGAAGATAAGATAACATCATGTGCAATTGATCATTAGTCTAGCTAATGATCGAAATGATCTCCCTTATGATGAAACCTTTAGTGAATCCATGCACTTCCTCTTTTTTGCATTAATCCAAAATGAGTTACAATTTTGAAAGCTTTTTTCCCAAATCAATTTAGAGTTACAAATATTTGATTTTCGCTAATAAATAGAAGAATGAGTTTTGGATTCCAAAATCCGATCCCAAAAATCGAAACCTTAGGGTCTTATTTATATATGCAGGTCAGCCCCCTTTCACGTCCCTTCTTTTGACTCAGTCAAAAGGTCCTCCTATCTTCCGCATCCATCGTTTCGACATAGTCGAAAGGCCTTTTTTAAGCCTGCTTTTGATGCTGTCAAAAGGCATTCCCTTCGAGTTTCCTCAGTCATCCCCACGCTTCCCATTTTCTTATTCCAGACCTTTTGACCCAGTTGAAAGGGCCCCTTCTCCACCTTTCGCCGACATTAAGGTCCAAGTGTCTCTTTTCTCTACTTTCTCATGGATCGCTTTCGACTTCATCGAAAGGTTGATAGATGTGCCTTTTCTTTGTGTTTCTTTGTTGTCATAAGAAGTAAAGGTACAAGCTTCCGACTCCATTGGTAGGTAGTTTTCTAGGGTGTTGAAGATGATGAAGTGTTGATGGTTTCGACGTGATAGATAGCTTCTGATTGCATGCTTGCGAATTGATGCGAGAACTTCCTTAGATATTAAAGGTTTTGACTGGTTCTAAAGGCTTGATTATGCTTTCAAAAGGGTTGCTCTGATCAATGCATTTTTCTTTGTAATTTGAATGAAGGCGAAACCTTTAATTTCGAAAGTTTGGCACGTATATGAAGGGTTGTTATCCATTGCCTTCGAAAGGGGGTTTCGAACCAACTCTTGCTTTCCTTATATATGTGAAACCATCTACATCGAAAGATTTTTGATGAGGCGAAAGGGTAGCCTTGCTTTATTCTTTTATCTTTTCAAAAGTTTTTGCACTTCTTATCATTTGTGGTGATGCCTGGTGCTTGCGACTCCTTCAAAAGCCATCTTAATGCCTCGAAACACCCATCTGTGATCCTTGATGAAACCCATATCTTCAATTTTAGTAGAGCCTTCTTTCATACCTTTGTTCTTAAGGGAAGTTTATAGTCAACATTTGGCCCTCTAGTATGAAAGAAGCTTTTGTTCTTTAGGACAAAAATTTCACAACTTCTTCATTCTTAATAACCTCATTTTCCTACAAAATTCAAAGCAAGTAACGTTTTCTACTATTAACTCTTTATTTATTTAAATATATGCATCATGATTTGGAAATAAAGTCAATATAGCAGTGCTTCTAAACTCAAATGGTTAATTAATCATAATCTTGAATAATAAAGGATATGAACTCCTCAATTGTAAACGAATGAGAATCAAGGACTTTTGTTCGACAATATTATGAATCCCACCATTTAACTTTTATAGTTAAAAATGAAATACATAGTTGAATTCCCACGTAATCAATAGTTATCCATGCGTATAATAATTGAAGTCCAAGAACTTTCTGTTGGAGACAACCAATGTTTAGAAATAGGAGGTCATAAGCTATCGTTTGGAAATAAGTCATTATGATCCATAAATCTTTTATTTGGGGAAAGAAGTAATATGCATTCATAAACTCCTCGTGGAAATAAGAATGAACAGGGGGATTAAATACAGATGTTGGTGATCGTTTTTTAGATTTGCAAACTAATAACCCTTATTTGGGTATTAAGAAGACGAACTCAAAGTTTTTGGTTGAAGACGTAGATGTCCATTGTAATTTCAATACCACTACTTTAAATCCTAGATCCGGGATTTGATAAATGGAATCCAAAATTGATGATAGAAGACCAGAAATTCAAATTCAGATATTAGAAAGCTAGGAAATCTAAAACCCGGATTAAGGCGTCAATAAGTGAAGTTCAGATGTTAATGGTAAGATATTCGAAACCCAGCTTCGGGTTTCAAAAAGTGAAATGTAGAAATAGTCTTTGTAATAGAACTCTCAAATCAGAAATCCATAATAATTATCTTCATTATAAAAATATCAAACCCAGATTAGGGCATTATAAGTGAAGTCCTTTAATAGTTTCGAAACCCAAATTCGGATATAAGGAAGACCATAAGTTATAGGTAAAGGCCCAAACATGGATTTGGGCATTAACAGATAAAATTTAGAAATAAGAAACCGGAAACCCAGATTCAGGTATTAATAAGCGGAGTTATGTTCTACTCGTTAGATTCTGTCTTCTTTGACATGTGTAAACCCTTTAGGAGTTGTATGTAGTTGCAGTTTGATTGGCTGCTTCTCGAGCTTGGACGTCTTAGTACATCATTTGATATACCACTTCTCGGGCTTGGATGTCATAGTCCGTTGTTTGATATGCCGCTTCTTGGGCTTGGACATCTTATTCCGCTGTAGATATGCCTCTTCTTGGGCTTGGACTTCTTAGTCCATTGTTTACTGGTGTGCTTGGTTAGCTTGTTCTCAAGCTGGAACCGAGGACTTACCCAACCTTCCTCCAGGAGGTGCTTTGACCTGGCCATTGCGTGGCATGATCAAGGGCTTGTGCGTGCCTTGGCCAGGCTATAGCTTGGCAGGACCAATTGCATACTGCGTCCTCCCTCCAGGAGGCGCCTTCACTTGGCCATAGCGTGGCGTGGTCAAAGGCATATTCGGTGCCTTGGCCAGGCCGTAGCGTGGAGGGACCAAGGGCTTACTCCGTCTTTCCTCTATGAGGCGCCTTGACCTCAACATAGCGTGGCGCAGTTAAGTGATTGTCGATGTTTAACCTAAACATGGTATGGCATGGATAAAGGCTTATACTCCTCCCTCTAAGAGGTGCTCCACCTTGGCTAACTTGGCATAGACAGAGGCTTTGATCGTTAAAGGTAGTGTCCAAGTGATAGGAGTATTTCACTCTCAACCAGGTAGATTATTCTTTTAAAGAAATGGATGATTTATTCATTCAATTTGTGAAAATATGGTCTTACATGTTCTGCGTTCCATGTTCTAGGAACCATATTATCGTCTGGTCGGCACAACTTATAAGCTTTTAGGGAAATTACTTTGCATATGATTAGGGGACCTTCCCAATTTGGTCCCAACGTTCCATCCGTGGGATTTCTCGTGTTTTCCATTACTCTTCGGACTATTAGATCTCCTCTTTGAAATGACCTTATTATTACTTTTGAGTTGTAATATTTCGAAATTCTTCTTTGATATTCTGCTATTTGAATTTCTGCTTCATCTCTCAACTCATGTATTAAATCCAGTGATTCTCTCTTTAGCTCTTGATTTAAATCGAATGCATATGCAATCCTTTGATGTGAGGGTATTTCAGTCTCAATTGGTAACATTGCCTCATACCCATATGATAATGAATAGGGAGTATGTTCCATCGCAGTTCTAGTAGATGTTTGATAAGCCCGTAGCACAAGTGACAACTCTTCTACCCAATTTCCTTTAGCTTTGTTCAGTCGCTTCTTTAGAATAGTCTTTATAGTCTTATTTGTAGCCTCGACGGCTCCATTTGCCTTTGGATGCACAATGGAGGAAAAAGCCGTTAATGATCTTATTCTTATGAAAAAACCGAGAGAATTTTTCACTTTCAAATTGCGTTCTTTCGTCGAAGATAATTTTATAGGGAATTCCAAATCTGGTTATAATGTTTTTAATGACAATTCTGAGTACTTTTCCCCGCGTGATCTTGGGGAGCGGTTCTACTTCAACCTACTATGTAAAGTAGTCTATGGCGACTACAACCTCCCTTTAGAAATTGGTAATGGGCCGATTAAGTCAATACCCCATATGTCAAAGGGTCATGGACTTGAGATCAGGGTCAAATGACATGGTGGTAACCGGGGAATCTTCGATTATTTCTGGCATTTCTCACATCTCCTTACATATTCAATGGCTTGGCTTGCCATACGAGGCCGATAAAAACCCTGTCTCGTTATCTTTTTTACTAACTTTGTTCCAATAGAGTGGTCTTCACAGAATCCTTCATGCCCTTCTACTAGCAATTTCATCCCATCTTCCAGGCTTACACATCTTAAGTAAGGCATTGCGTATCCTTTCTTGTAAAGGATTCCATCCACTGTCGTGAAAGTTGGAGCGTGCCGCCCGATTTTTCTAGCCTCACCCTTGTCAGATGGCAACTTTCCTTTAGAAAGATATTCGACGATTGGTGACATCCAAGTGTGATCGTACCAATCATCTGTTCCTGGCTGATTGACTCTTTCATCTGAGACTTCTCTACTAATTTTCCTTCTTTCTCTTGTAACATGGCTTGGGACCTTGTTAGGAATAACAGTTCCTTTTCCTGTTTGGAAGTTCCCTCTTTAATACTTGGAGTTTCTTGGTACCCTATTGGCATAACCCAAGTTTTCGAGGATCCCCTTGAGATGACCAACTTTGCTAAAGAATCCGCTTGTGAGTTTTCACCCCTCGAAACTTGATGTATGGAAAAATGTTTAAATAAAGCGAGCGTCTTTGATACCTTCTTTACGTATAGAGATAGTTTGGCATCTTTAGCTTAGTATACTTGCTTTATTTGATTTACCATTACTTGGTAGTCACTAAAGATATAAATCTGTGGGATATTGAGTTCCAATGTCAAAGTCAACCCTTCCACCATTGATTCATAATCAACTACGTTGTTTGTTTAGGAAATCCTAACTTCATGGCATAGTGTAGGCAACGTCCATCTGGTGTTATTGTCACATACCTTGCACCAGCTCCTTGTTCGTTCGATGCACCATCGACAAATAACTACCACATAGGCTTTTGATCCCTTTCTTTTTTTTGATTGTTCCTTAATGAAGTTAGTACATTCGTTAATAAAATCCACCAATGCTTGCTCTTTGATAGTGGCTCGTGGTTGGAACTCGGTATCATACTAGCTGAGCTCAATTCCCCATTATACCAGTCCACCTGAAGTTTTCGGCTTACTGAAAAATTATTTGAGGGGAAAATTGGTCAATAACCTAATTGGATGTGCTTGAAAGTATGCTCTAAGTTTTTGTACTGCGAGTATCAAGCAATAAGCTAGTTTTTCTACAACTGGGAATCGAACTTCTGCATCCTTTAATCGCCTGCTTACATAATATATAGGAAGTTGAGCCTCACTTCCTTCTCTGATCAACACCAAACTGACCACATGGTTTGAGACTGCCATGTATAGGTACAATATTTATCTATTTTTAGGACCAGATAGTATTAGTGGCTTTTCCAAATGGATTTTTAACGCTTGAAAGAATTTTTACAGTCCTTCCCGTATTCAAAGTTTTTCTTCTTCTTGATTACATCAAAAAAGGGGATACACTTATCAGTCGCCTTGGAAATGAATATTCTTAGAGCGGCTATCCTCCAGTTCAAATCATTATCCCTTTATTTGGCTCGGTCATGTCCTTAATAGCTTGAATTTTTTCTGGGCTAGCTTCAATCCCTTGAGCACTCAGAAGATAGCCTAAAAACTTCACTGAATGGACTCCGAAGGAGCATTTCTATGGATTCGGTTTCATTTGATATTTCCATAGTATTTTGAACATCGCTTCTAGATATTCACGATGGCTTTTTGCCTCGTAATACTTCACTAGCATGTCATCCACATAAACTTCCATATTTCGACCTATTTGTTCTTTAAACATCTTTAAACATCCTGTTGAGCAGCCTTCGATATGTAGATCCTGCATTCTTTAGTCCGAAAGGCATTGCTTTGTAGCAGTAGGTTCCCCAATCAGTAACGAAACTTGTGTGTTTCTCATCCGGCTTGAACATTGGCATTTGATTGTATCCTGAGTATGCATCCATAAGAGATAATAATCTATGCCTACTAGTTGCATCAACCAACCGATCAATTCGTTGCAATGACAAAAGTTCGGGTAGGCCTTGTTCAAGCCAATATAATCGACGCTAGTCCTCCACTTTTCATTCGACATATTTACTAACACTGGGTTTACTAGCCATTTTATGTAGTAGATTTCTCAAATAAATACATTTTCAAGGAGCCTTTTAACCTCTTGTTACGACGCGTCAGACCGCACTTTATTGAGTTACCTCTTTTTTGTATAATCGGGGTTGCTTCTAGATTGATGTTTAGCGCATGACACATGACCGATGGATCAATCCCCACCATATCTGAATGAGACCAAGCAAATATGTCTTTATTGGTTTTAAGAAACCGGATTAAATCCTTCTTCCCCTTCCCACTTTGACTACTTTAATGGAATCATCTAAATCTATGCTTGCCTCCTCAAGATCTTCTATGGGTTTTATTCTTTCCTATACCCCTGGGCAATTTAATACTATGATGATTTTGCTTCCTTCAACAGGATTAGCATCGACCCAATTCGTTTTGCCTCCAAGGGGAATGTACCCTTCATACATACGTTTGTTAGTCTTATTAGTTTAAATTTTTTCTTCTAATGTTGGATGTAAATATCCATCATCCAAAGGCTGAAAAACAGTAGAGGAATCAAAGTAAACAAAAGACTCCCTTCTGTATTGATCAATTGCAGCAAAATACATTTCACGATAGCTAAATTGCTCCCTTAGGATAGTGCCCCAGCTTCTCTTGGTTAAGAATTTCACCATCAGATACTTTGGCGAGACAAAAGCATCTATTTCATAAAACGCAGGCCTGCCAAAGAAAGGTTGTAATAGGATGGTTGGTTAATGATACCAAAGAGAGTTTCGAAACTCCGAAAATATGATAGCACCCCGATTTGTACTAGCAATTTTACTTGTCCCACCGGCGTCAACCCTTTGTTGTTAAACCTAAATATTGGTTCAATGTTGGACTCTAGCTTGTCATCAGGGATGTTCATCTAATCAAAGGCATGCTTAAAAATGACATTGACTGCACTACCCGTATCCACAAGAATCTTGGACATGATAGACAGTCCAATTTGAACTGTGATCATTAGGGGATCGTTGTGTAAGTGATGAACTCCCTTCTTCAACTCTTGGGGGGAATCACTAGATTTGGCATTGGAATGTCGAATCGTGGATTTTTTAGCGGGGCTCTCTTAGACTGAGAACACACCCTCTCTAGCCTCCTCAATATACCTATTCCTTGCCACTTTACTGGTCCCTACAGGATGTGGCCCTCCACGAATTACATCGATCCTGTTCAGCTGCGGACTTAAGCTCAAAGGATCTTCTTCCTTAAGAATTAACCACATTACTAGGGAGCTTTTGCGAACCATCCCCCATCCGTGGAGCGTTCTGTTTATCCTGAATGAATTCTTTTAAATAACCTTCGCGGATCAAGTTCTGGATGATTCCTGCCAAGACTCTGCATTCAACGGTCTTGTGACTATTTGCTTTGTGGTACACACAATACTCGCCCTCCTTCCTCTATTCTAGGTTATTCTCAACCTTGAAGGAAGTTGGATAATTGACTCTCTCCTTTGCCACAGCATAGATGTAAGACAATGGCTTGTTCAAAGCGATTGAATTAGCAATAGGCTCTTCCCATCTTGCTATTTAATGCCCTCGATCCAATCCAAACCTTCCACCTTCCTTTTTTGCGATTGATTTCTTCTTAGCGTGATATAGCTCATCCATTTGAATGAACTTGTCAGCCAAAAAATGAAAATCCTATAGATCCTTGCATCCATTAATACAGAGTTATTCCCAGGATTGGGTATTCTCTATTAATCCAGAATGTATCGCAATGAGCTTATCACGGTCATTCATGTCTTTAGCCTGTATTGCTTCAATATTGAATCTTTTAAGGCCTCGCAAAGACTCTCTTGGTATTTATTTAATGTTGGCTAGAACCGTATAGTCTATGGTTAGGTCCTTGCATATAAAAAATTGAGCAAAGAACTCATAATAAAAATGCTTCCACGAGTACATTGTCTTTTCATGGTATTATCGATACCATCTAGCTGCATCCCCTTGGAGAGTCATTGGAAACAACCTGTATCGAATAGCTCCAGACGCTTTATACAGATCCATTTAGCTATCAAAAGCCATCAACTGGTCGTCCGGATCTGTAGTTCCATGGTACTTCATAGTTGGGATCTTTACATATGAGGGGATAGCTGTCGCTATGATTTCATCCGTAAAAGGCGCTACCTGCTCATTATCACTCAAATTCTCATCTAAGGTCCTCTTACCTTTTTACGGCGCTACCTGCTCATTATCACTAAAATTCTCATCTAAGGGCCTCTTACCTTTAGCATTCGGCACATCTTTAATTGCCTTTTCTGCCGCATCTTTTAGGTAGGCTTCGGCGTCATGATAATTTTTTCGATCTGGGTAGTGTTCTTTCGATGTTGAGCTACTAGACTGTTCAAGAGATTTATCTAGCACTTTTCCTTGATGATCAGCTTTAGTTAGAGGACGTTCTTTCTTTTTTGAGGATGTTAGATCAATTTTGGTCTTGTCTTTGTTTGCTTAAGCCTTAGAGTTCCTTCTCGGAGAGATCATCTCATCTACATTTGTTGGTCTTGCTGTTTGAGAAGATTTTAAGGACAATTCCATCTTGAGAAGTTCCTGCATCTCAAGCACCTTTTGTTCTAAGTGCTTTATTTTTTTTTGGCATTATCATCTTGTTGACCTGAGGTTAATGTTGCCCTGACATAACCCCCTCCAAATTAGAAGTTAGAGTGATATTTTCTTCTAAAGTTGTAGTGTGAACAACCTCCTCATCCATTCTGCTAAGTCTCTTAGATTTCATTTTCCTATGTCAAGCTAAATAAACTATAATTAATCTATAAGATAGTCACTAGGTCGGAGGTTCGATCCCTCCTTCTAGTGCCAAAAATGTTAACAAGAAAATTTGTCAACATCCTCAAAGCTATGTGGTTTGCAAATAAGTTTATTTGTGACACAAAAGAGAATTATTAAAGAGATTACTCCGTTCGAAACCCCCTTTTCGATCATATTGAATTGATTCTATAAACTTCCCCAAGAAGAAGAATAAGGCGAGAGTATCCCTTCGAAACCCCCATTTCGATCAGGTTGAATTGATTCAATCAATCTCCCCAAGATGAAGATTAAGAAGAGGGTATCTCATTCGAATCCCTTCTTTCGAATGAGTTGAATGTAGCCATTTATATCAAATACTCATACCTTTCGAATGAGTCAAATGTAGTCATCTATATCAAATACTCATCCCTTTCGACTATTTCGAAAGGTTCACTTATCCCTTTGGATCATATCGAAAGGTCTACCTTTAAAGAGAAGAAACTGCTTTTGACATCATTGGTTTCGATCCTCTAGGAGGATCTCCTTCAAAAGGTTCATAGGCATTTTAGGGTGCATATACCTTCCGAAAGAATCTATTTCATATAACATTGCTTTTCCTTTATGCATATGGTCTTCCTCGAAAAGTCCCTTTCGACCAAGTTGAAAGAGATCGGTCCCTTTCGAAGTGGATCGAATGTAAAATGTGCAAAGCCTCATCGAATATATGCAATGGGAAATTATCTTAGATAACACAAGTTCTGTAAACTTCTCAAGATCGAGACATCATTATCATCTTTATTTGTCATAATATATTGTTCACTACACTATATTGACAGTTTTTGTAACACCTCCATGCGGAAGAATCGCAACGGTTCTGAGCCGTTGCTAAATAGTAGCGGTTTGAAGCCGTTGTAAATGATTTAGGAACGGTTCAGGGCCGTTGTAATTTTACAACGGCTCAAAGTCGTCGTATAGTTTTCCTAAATTTTTTTCCATTTGTTGACCACACTTGCATACGTACACATAATCCTCCATTTCCAAACGCCCATAATTTCATTTCCCTCCTTCGCGCCCACATTTCCCTCCGTGTGCCCTAATTAATGAACAGATTGCAAATCATTGTCTAATGAGCGACTGCAAATCATCATCGAGATCGAGCGTTGGAACCCTCGGCTGTTCAAAATTGAGGTATAAGGTTCGTTCTCTTTTGATTTTTGTCATTAGAAATAAAATAATCGTGTAAGACTATAAGAGTAACATAATTTTCTTATCATATATCAGTTTTGTTTATAGATCCGATGTACTAAAATTCCCTTTGATTGGATGACGTTTTTGAATTTGTATGTATTGATTTGTGCTATATTTTTGTAGGTTGTAGTTGTGTTTTGGTTCGGTACTAATTTCAGGTGAGGTTCTTTCAATTAAGATTTGAACTTGCTTTTTTAAAAATTATTTTAAAGAATCTTAAGTGAATTATTGTTTCATTTTTGATTCTTTTGTTTTGGTGTTGCTACTTATTTGTTTGGTGCTATTTCAGATAGCGAGAGATGAGCTACATTATCTTTTGATTAAAAAAACAATCATTCGAACTATTATTTGTTGTTTGATTTACCAATGTCATTGATAAAGTCGCAAAAGAGCAAATTATTGAAATCATTGTTAATGTAGTTTTTATAGGTCGTAAACTATAGTTATTATTTGTTGTACTAATAGTATGGTATTTTTCCTATTATTTAAACAAACAGCTGTTGAAATAAAAAAAAGTGGACTTATTTATGCTATCATCATCATTAGGTGTACAAAACTATTTTAATTTTGTATAGTGAGGAATGTTACGAGTATGTCTATAGACTCCAGGACTCTTTATTTATATGTTTTACCATTAAAAAACTACAAGCTAGATGCATGTAGGCTTTTGGTAATAATTTTTTAAATGAACCATAGTGGATATCAACTCATAATTTTATCGACTTCTCGAAGATTGGCTTTCAGGTATGTACTTTTGGTGCCACTGTCCTCAACTGTAATATGTTTTTTAAATGAACCATAGTGGATGTTGTATTGATTGCTTAATGTTTTATATAAACAGTTGGTAGTAAACAAAAATTTAGTCAATTTAAGAACTTGTATTTGAAACAATAATTAATGCTATTTTATTTTGTTAATAGATTGACTGCTGCCGAATGTGATTATTTTGAATTTATCAAATCTCATACATTTTCTGCGGTTTTTGAACTGAAATCGAAAGGCTAAATTTGATATTGTCTTGGCAGATCTAAGTTGTACAATGGATTTAGATCCAAGCATCAACATAATGATGCACCACCTACCTTCCCTGTTAATACTCCTTTTGCTTTTTCAGGTTAAGAGCGGAACATCAATCTCCTTTCAGTTTCAAGAGGTAAGTTTTTTATTATTATATTAGTTACCACATCACTCATCGTTCTATTTCTAATAATTTGAAACCTTAAAGTTTACATTATAAGTAGCTTTAGTTTAAATTTTTTAAGCATACAAGTTAATATTTACGAAATAACATATAGCAAATAGTTTGAAACGGTGAATACTCTCTTATCATCGTTTGGTTATGTATTTTAAATGTCAATGAATGTATTTTGGTGCATCTTTATTTTACATGGTTTCCTACGATTTAATGAATTTTATGCGCTACTATAATTGAATTGAATGTGCCATAACCGCTTATAATATGTCAAGTCTAAGATGGCAGAATTACTTCAATTCCACTGTTGAATTTCGAATTTTCATGCGTGTACCCAAAAAAAACGGAGAAATAAAATAATCTATATCGTTTTGTAGAATTTGAAAGCTATGAGTTACAAGCTTTATGATAAGCAGTTAATGTACAAGCAAATGGGTAAACTGCAAATAATTTTGCATCTTCTAAAAACTGTAATAATATCATCATATCATGATTGGTAAATTTATTATCTGCTTTTCAAAAGGGAAGTTTTTTTCTACCTCTACCTCTCATTTAGAGGTAAGAACTACTATTGCCCACTGCTTTTGCTTTTGAATATCACTGTGTTTGAAAGAAGTTTCATAGTGGTATAGTTCTTGCACTTTATTCGCGCTATGGTAAATTTCATTTTCTTCCAATTCATACTTGGTGAAATAATGTATTGTTTTTCGTTCTCCATTGGGTTACTGCCATATTTGAAGCCAATTATTTGGATTCATACCATATGCATAACTAAGTTAGGATGCATAGTATGCATAAAGATACCAAACTATCAAGGTAACAAAAATTATTTCAGCAATTGTTTATTGTCTCAATTTAATAGTTTGAGATCTTTTACACCTTTGTCCCTTTTAAATATGGTTGACTATTATCTTCTTCCATTGGTATCATTTAATTACTTAAATTCGATTGGCCAATTGCCATTTAAAAGCAATTGTAGTGCCTTGAATCCTCTGATTAAGTACCATAAAAATAAATGTTTCAACTTAAACATTTTTAAGTACCGTGGAAATAAATGTTTCAACTTAAACATTATCTCCGATTATTTGAATTGAGGCTACATGCATATAATTAATTAATTCGTGATAAATATTAAACACAAAGGAAACAAGAATTATTTCAAAATTTGGTTGGCGTTATGGGAAGTTATTATCACATTTCCAATGATATTATTTGTGTATTAAAATTTTAGGTAGTAAATTTATGTTTTAGTAAATATAATTTTTTAACTAATTTCTTTTTGCGCAGTAATGATGCATGTTGTATGATTTATGTATTGAACTTTGTTTGTTATGATGGACATTAATTATTCTGCTCTTACCACACGTTAGTTTCTTATTTTTAGCAGCATTATTTCATATAATTACTACTTTCTTATATTTTTGTAGTGATTTGTGATGAATATTGCTTAGTTAGTATGTTGTTAATTTTTATTGCTCAATACAATTATTTAATGATGTTATCCTTAAATATCTTATCACTTGGTAGATGTTTTTTTAAGTAACAATGCTTGAATTAAATTTATGCATTTTGTTTTAGTTGTCAAGTTAAATTAAGTTAAAAAATCAATTGCAGATATTGTTTAATGGAGTTGTTTTTGTAAGTAAGATCACATTCATTAAACTCCTTTTACATGAAAATAATTTTCCCCACTACCTAGAAATGCTATAGGTTTTTTATGTACAATGCATTTCTTTAGTTCACATCATCTCTAGATTTTTGCATCTTATTCTCAAATCATTGATTTGAATGAATTATGCATTTAGCAATTTGTCTTTTGTGAATTGTGACAATCATCTTATTCCCAAATCATTAATCATAGTAAATTGTGCAGTGCCATTTGTCTTTTTTTGTATGTTTTTCTAATTAGTCGTTCAATTTTATATATAATTTGTCACTTCCATATGCGGTATGATTTTATAGTTATATACAATTTTTTTGTGATACAGCATGGGAGAACATATATAGTTAGTTCAGAGTTGTCATATAACAGTCTTCACTTGCAATGAGTCTGATAAAATTATAAGCACAGATTTTGACATGAAAAGTGCGATGGAGCATAGTGCTACAACTTTGTCTGAACCGATAACCAATGTAATGCCTGATCTGAATGTCCTTATTGATTCAAATAACACGGTGAAGAACTCTAATGGAAATGCTTCTACAGGGGACGAATATCCTGTATTGACAAGCCTCTTCTTGAGACAATATCAACTTATAAATGGGTGCTACTGAGCATACAGAGAAATAGGCGAGCTGAACCTTTTTACAAAGCATTAATATATTTTTGTGATAACGTCATCTTTGAAAATATGAAAACTGTAATCCAAAGGCTATTTCTGACTCACGGCAACTATTGTTTTGAACGGTAAATGCAAATTATTTGCGTAACGACGTACGATTATCCTTGGTTATGGTACAAAATTGTATTGGATGACAAGGAAAGCAAATATTACATCGAATATGTGATAATGTGGTAACAAGTTCTTAGTATTATATTATTGAACATCTAATGTTATGTCAGTTTGGTTTAAAAAAAGTTAGTCTTTACTTAAAGTTTGAGGGTGATATATTTATGCAAACTAAGTACCATATGCTTAAGAAGTGTCATCCAGTAAATGGCCTGTACATAAGTTCGGTGATGTTTGTACATGTGGACTCATTTGGCCGATTATACGTAATATGTACGATATCTTCTGACGTTATACTTCAAATTTATTACTCTGAGATTCCATTTGTGAATAACAATGGTTATCAGGACATGATAATACAGTATAGTCTCTTTCCTCCATTTCATATCTACTAATCTATTTGAAATTTAAAGTGTCAAAAACGAAGGCATGCAAGAGAAGGCTTGTATTTGTTGACAAACAAAAATGATATGGAGAAAATGCAAGGTCTAAATGAGACAGATGCTCCTATTTCCATCTTTAACACGGGAAATACTAAGTTATTAGCATGGAGCAAAGGAGATTTAAATATTATTGCAACTGTAAATTAGAGAAAGGGGGTTAAAAATGGAGCACGCTTATCTCTTTTAAAAACAGAGTACAAATTTTGTATTCATACCATAAGTTCAAACATGGTTCAAATGTTGAATTATCACTGTTAGAATTATAATTGTACCATGTCCCACATACATAATTTCGAACAATATTATCTAAAAATCTTTATCACATGGAAACCAAATAACTTTTACACACCTCTACCTGCAAAACTACCAATATCTAGGAGGAAAGACGTAACATGCTAGAGAAGTTCAAAACCGTATATTTACAAAGCATTTCAAAATTCACATCATCAATCAAATACCATTTTGTTATTTTATTGAAGGTGTTTATACTAAAACTATGTGTGTGTACCTGAATTATTTCAGCATATGTAAATGTAGTTTCTCAAGTTTCAACGGCTTTATCTTCTATTGTTATCACGTCATATTTAATTGCTCCTATTACTCATTGCTACCATAACCAACACCAACATGTTTATAGCTACGGTATGTTTACATGACAAAGACTATATTAATATCCTAAAAAAGGATAAATATTGTTATTTGATCCTACAAAAAGACTAACACTACAATATAACCACCTTTTCGTATACGAAGCACGGGTTCCATCCTAGTAGAGATCTAATATCTAGACATCATTAGGATGATTAAGTAGATTATCGTGAATGACATCAACTCTGCCCTGAGGGCATTAACGGTTTTTTTTCTTTATGGTTTTTTTCTTTATGGTTAAGATCTTTGCTCCATTTGTGAAGTTACTTTCTTTTGCTTTGTCATAAGGTGAAAGTGAGGGTTTCTATTACACACACTGTCCCATTCTAACTTGACCAAGTCATGATATTGACCGAGTTTTGTCGTCAGATTCTTCATTCGTTTTTCTTACGGTTTTATTCTTATAAATGTGCTAAATGAATGTGGGTATATTTTTTTGCTGAAGTGTTTGATTTCTACTGTTTTAGTATTATTTCCTTTATGGTCAACTACAAGAATAATAATATTTCCTTTTTGGTTGCAGGCCAGTGAAAATCCAGAAAAAGAAATCACACATCATCAAATATGGGAGAAAACTCACACGAAAATGGACGGTACCATATCAGATTCGACTTCTTCCTACTTCGTAAGTTAAACAATCTACTGTTTTAGATGATAATTCCAACTAGTCATAGATTTTCTCTACATTGGTACGTGTATTATTAATATTTCCATACCTTGATTATTTTTTATTAAAAATATTGCATTAAGAAATATTCTAAAGTTATTTTTAATCATTAACGATTATAACTGGGATAAATTTTTTGCATTACCAAGGGATTACCATTCATACATGTAATAATATTGTGGCTGCTTGCCGCTAAGGATAGTTTACTACATTTGTTAGGAAACTTAATGATTTAGTGGATCTTTTAGCTAGAGAAATTGGTAAGTATAACTACATTATTGACTTTTTCTTCTTTTATTTCCTTAGCAGTCATTCTAGGTACTTAGGAAAATGAAAAGGATGGTTAAGGTATGTTTTTTAATAGTTCACTGCATTTCTTGAAGATGTTTGTTGAATTTACAAGGCATATTACCATGGTTATTACATATTAGAAAGTTTAATAAAGTTTGATGTTCTAGACAAATTTGACAACATGAGTGTATTCATGTTCTCTTTTTTACTATTTTAATAGGTATTGGATAATGAGATATTTTAGAAACTTTTTGTTGCTGCAGAGGATGTATTTGTAATTGCTTAGCTATTTATACACGGTGGTGTATATATACACATTCCATGCACAACTTATTCTCTATATTTAGTTTCCATTTTTTTAAAATACCCCTGGTAAAATTTGAATTTAGGTGAACCAGAGATGGTATAGTGGGGTAAAATTGTACATTTTAAGGCATGGTTAAGACAGCAAACTATCGTGCATATTTTTTTGCTATTATACCAAATATATTTGTTTCAGGCTTCTAGCTCTTTTTTCTTTAAGTTGATTCTATGTTTAGCCTATAAATTCCTAAAACGGAACAATGTGTTTATCTTCCAAGAAAATAAAATAATTCTGAAAACAGGACCATGTTTAGCCTACTTCCAATTTAGATTTTCAAGCAAAGCATATATAACTGTTGATAACAGAGAATCCTAATATAGATTTGATTTTATAAACAAAAGAAGGTTGTGTTTAATGTTTTATTCTAAATAACAGAGATTTTTTTTCTTTTTTTTCAAGCCCACAAAACCCTCTACCCAAGAGCCCAAAACAATTTTATTATCATTTTTTAAGAGAAACTTTAAAAATATTAACACAAATTTACACTACTCGAACATGCACGCACCTAAGGTCAAAAAAAAACACTACTTAATAAAAAAACTATCTCACCTCTCAAACACTAAATGAAATACCCAAAGTCAACATAGCTCTCAAAACAAATTTTACTTCAAAAAACAAATTTTACCTTGTAAAAAAGAACAAAAACTCCCTAAACAGAATTTGCAAAATTGGTCGTGGTTCTGGAGATTGACGTCCAGGATGTTGGAGGCATTTTATGGGTGTAGATAGTGCTTGAAGCTTAGGTTGCTCACGATTGCAATTTTCAGTGAAATTGTACAATGTTTTGGATTAAGCTAAGGCCGCAACTGGTTGAGGCAGAGTTCGAAGTGCGTTGGGTTTTGATGAAATAAGGGATTACGTTCGAGTAAGTGGTAGGGGTTGTTCCAAATTGCTGCTTGATTTTACGAGAGGTCGGAGCCTTCATTGTTCAGGCATTCAATTTTGTTTTGGTGACTGATGGGGTCTGAAGTAGGGAAGTTTCTGGTTGTGTGGCAGGGAGGTGCAGCGGGAGGCAGTTAGGCAGATGGTGAGATGATGTTTGAGGTAGGAGGAGGTAACGTTCTGGTGATTGGATGGTCGAGGAGATTTCTAGTTGTTGGTCGTGGTCTTATTTTAGGTGGGTGGATTCTGGGGTTGAGGAGCAATTTGTATAAGTTTGGTTGTTTGAGATGGTGAGGTAGATGACGTGATTGTATAGGGATGAGGCAGTTATAAGGAGGAACTTGTTAAAGGAAGGTGAGGAGGTGTAGTTGTTATTAGGTTTGCAATGGGTTGAAGAGTAACTAAAACTAGAAAGCAGAGATGTAGAAAATGAAAAAAAATTGGAAAATGCAATGCAATTTTTTTGAAAACTTAAAAATAAAATGTATGAAGAGATTGTAAAATCTGAAATGTTGGGAAATCTAAAAGCTGAAAATATGTACACATATAAGAATGCACAATTGAAATTGTATGAATTAGTAGAGACAGATGCACAAATAATTATGTTTTTTTCTTTTTCTTTCTTAAGAAGAGCAAAGCACAAAATTAAATGCATAATGCAACCAATATAAACCAATTAATTGCAACAAAGAACAAATGGGTTACAACAAATTCTGTAGAGGAAATGAATTTTTGCAACAAACAGTGAACAGTGCACAACAAACATAGTGGAACGTAAACAAAATGAAATGCAATTTTTTCTAGCTAAAGAACTGAATTTAAAATAAAAGAAGATTAACTCGAAGAGCAAAATTAAAACTCAAGTCATCTTATTTTGTCTGTTCTTACTACTTTTTACAGGTAACAATTCGCTTCTTTATATGTATCATAGTTGAAGAGTCTATGTTCCTAGTTTTCAAAGATATATGTGGAAGGTTTTCCAGGTTTGATTACTGCAGTAAGCTCTTCTGTCCTGAAAGATACCTCTGTTTGTATTGAGTGCTATATACTGTAATATTGAGTATGATAATTTAGTATTGTTGGCAATAACGTAGTATTGTTGTTCTAATCATTTTATTGTTGTTGCGAAACTATGTAATGTATACTGTAATTTGCTATTGTTGCCGCTGAACTATGTAGTGTAATGTATTGTTGTTAAACATTGTAATTAAGAGATTTGTTATGTTAAGTCTTTGTGCTGAATCTATGAAAAATATTTGGTTTAATGATCTTTCTTTTGTGATATTATGTTAAATTTGTAAATGTTTGTATTGAGTATGATAATGAATTAACTCTTACTATAAGAGGGCATAAAAAAGCAATGTATATTTTTTTTAAAATATTAAAATTAGCAACGGTTTTGAGCCCTAACAAAACCAAATTAACAACCCATGTACAACAGGGTTTTGCAACGGCTTTTAGCCGTTGCGAAATTAAATTTAGCAACGGCTCTAAGCTGTTGCGAAACTCGTTTGTAACGTCCTTAAGCCATTGCGAAATGGCATTTCTGGTGTAGTGGTTAATCACAATAATATTGTGTTTCGTATGCGTATTATCCAAATCGATCCCATGGCATTGCATGAGACAAAAAGGAGTTAAAAAGATAAGATAGCATCATGTGTAATTGATCATTAGACTAACTAATTGATTGAAATGACCTCCCTTATAATCGAAATCTTTAGTGAATCCATGCACTTTCTCTTTTTCACATTAACCCAAAATGAGTTACAAGTTTGAGAGCATTTTCCCCAAATCAATTAGGGTTAAAAATATTTAATTTTCGCTAAGAAATAGAAGAATGAGTTCTGGATTCCAAAATCCAGTCCTCAAAATCAGACCCCTAGGGTCTTATTTATAGATGCAAGTCGGCCCTCTTTTGCGTCCATTCTTTGGACGCAGTCGAAAGGTCCTCCTATCTATCGCATCCATCCTTTTGACATGGTCGAAAGGCCCTTTTTTTAGTGAGCCAACTCTCGATGCTGTCGAAAGGCATTCCCTTCGAGTTTCTTCATTCATCCTTGCGCTTTCCATTTTCTTATTCAAAACCTTTCAACCCAGTGGAAAGGGTATCCTTATCCACCTTTCAACGTCATTAAGGTCCAAGTGTCTCTTTTCTCTGCTTTCTCATGGACTGTTTTCGACTTCGTCAAAAAGGTGATAGATGTGCCTTTTCTCTTTATATTGCTTTGTTGTCATAAGAAGTAAAGATACGAGCTTCCGACTCCATCGATAGGTAGTTTTCTAGGATTTTGAAGGTGCTGATGTGTTGATGGTTTCGATGCAGTAAATAGCTTTCGAATGCATGCTTGTGAATAGATGTAAAACCTTTCCTGGATATTAAAGGCTATAACCAGTTCGAAAGGCTTGATTATTCTTTTTAAAAGGTTGTTTTGATCAAGGCAACTTTCTGAGTAACTTGAATGAAGGCGAAACCTTTGGTTTTGAAAGATTTCGCGTGTATATAAAGAGTTGTTATCTATTGCCTTTGAAAGTGGGTTTCGAACCCACTCCTACTTTCCTTATATGTGTGAATCCATCTGCATCGTTAGGTTTTTGATGAGGCGAAAGGTAGCCTTGCTTCTTTCTTCATATTTTCAAATGCTTTTGCACTATTTATCGTTTGTGATGATGTCTAGTGCTTGCAACTTCTTCAAAAGCCATCTTAATGCCTTTCAAACACCCTTCCATGAACCTTGACGAAACCCATGTCTTCAATTTTAGTAGAGCCTTCTTTCATACCTTTGTTTTTAAGGGAATTTAATGGTTAACCATTTTAAAACACTTAGAAAATACAATTTTCCCCTTTGAAAAGAATATTTTAAAGAGCGTTTTTAAAGTGTCTTTAAAATTATTATGATTGAAAATCCAACGCAAGTGGAAAACAACCATCTTATCATTCTCGATAGTTGATTTATCGACTATCGACATTGACTCTGTTTTCTTCTTTATATTTCATCACTCTAAGATGATGTGTTGCTCATTTGAGCTTTGTTATCCTTTGTCGAAAAGGTCCAAACTCAAAGAGCAAGTGGAAGCCAAGCTATATGGGTTTGCTTCCATTAGGGTATTTTCACATCCATTTTAGATTGGATTCGTTTTTGCATATAGAGATGTAAAATACTCATACTCCGTAACCATTGGTGGGGTAAGGCTTGGACGTGTCCGAGAGACATCGGAGTTCTCTAGCATATTTGTAGAGGTATAATTTCGGCATGGGGGCCGCACCCTCCTAGCCATTGCTGGAAAAATTTCTATATTGCCCTTGTTAGTTCAAATCTTTGATTTGCATGAAGAACTACCTTGTGTTCTTCTCTATATTCAATTATTTGTGACCATTCTTTTAAATCTAGAATTTGATATCATTTATGCTCATTCATTAAGTATGAGATTTGTTCTTACAAGTAATCACCCCTTTACTTGGATTGTTTATGTTGTTTATTTTCGTTCTTTCTTGATTGGATGTTGTTCTGATTTGTTTCCTGTTTCTTCATTTATGGATGTTGTTCTTGTGTGGCAAAAACTCATTCCGCGTTAGCGGCATGGTCCCACAGAATTTCATATGTTCACCATATTACTTAAGTTTTCTCACGCTGGTTTTTCGGACTGGCCCAGGTGTTATTTTATTATAATGCTCGGGTCATACCGAGTTTTTCCCAAGATGGCTTTGGTGATATGGTGATATTTGATAATTAACTACTGAATGTTCACCTATCATAGTGTTTTATTTCCCGATGTATTATATTGTATAAATATCAGCAACAATAATGTCAGAATTTTATAATTTTCCAGTTGGTAAGGTTTATTTTTAACTTTGATGTACTCTATAATTTAGAGTGACAGTTCTTGCTAATTTTGTTATATTATATGTTATCGATTCTGCTATGAGATTTTGATTTCCCTATTCTCAATTCTTTTCTTTTTATTTTATCCCAACAATCTGCCTTTTCGACGACTGGATGTTCGACATATGAATCGATTAATGTATTCAATGTCGATTTTTGATGGTCAAAAATGAGCGACATTACAGTATATGTACCCACACAAAGTGTTTTTTCACACTTGTACTCCAAAGTTAAGTTAAAATATCATTCTTAAATGGTCAAATTTTACCGTTGATGACTACCTCATGTTTTCCAGAGTAAGACTCGTCATTTTCATTAAAAATATGAATCATCATTAACATAAAATTTCTTATATTGATAACATATATACTATATAATTTTTCAATGAAAGGGATGCATGATTCAAGAAATTATATGTGTTAGAACCCCTATTCTACAATTTCGATGACAATAACTATACAATCATACACATATAATATATTCCATCTATCTGTAGGTAAAAGCTTTCAGAATTCACAATATCGTGACATAAAGATGACCAGCGGAGGAGAAGAACCATTGGTATTAGAAAAGCTATATAGTGTGGCATAGTCATAGATATATAACTTGTAAAATCTGCTTTGTAGTTTTTACTTTTTACTTTTTACTTTTTACACAACATTACATGACAAAACTTTAATAAGCCTTTCATTATTTCAAAAAAGGTAACTGCAGAAGTTAATATGTATCAGACGTCTGTCAATATATATTAGACTTCTGACTATGGTCTCTATTTAAAAAATTAATATGTATCAGACATCTGTTAATATATATTAGACGTCTGACTATGGCCTCTGCTTAAAAAATATATATTTGAATGGACGTTCGAATATTATGGATAGACATCTGTGTTGGGTAATGGGAAAAATCAATGAACAGTCACATGCTTCATTCTAATGGTTACATCAGTATCTCTTCAACGCCTCTCTTCCTCAAAGCTTGCAATCCTTAGACCGAAATAGAACTTACTAAAGGATGCTACTCTTCAAGAAAACTCTTCAACATCTATAAATATATAAAAATTCTAAGAAACAAATCACTTGAATTTTTTGAATCTCATATCTGTACTCTTTGCATACTCTGATTTCTAAAAGCAATCAATATGTCAGTTTTGTTACTTCCTAAAAGTAAAGCTTCACATACGCATACTACTCAAAGGAGATTATAGAAAGATTTGTACAATGCAGTCAAAATCAGTGTTATTCAGAACACACACTTGACAAGGAAGGACTTTTTGTATCAAACCTATTCCTCCAGGCAAAGCGATGGTTGTTTACTAGTTAAGGTTGAAGGTGAGCTTCGGGACTAGACGTAGGACGGAAGGTCCGAACCAGTATAAAAACTCTGGGATGATAGGTTCTTAACTTTTTACTTTACTTTTCTAGTTATATATTTGAATTTTATTACACTTGCATATTGGATATAAATATATGATCCATACACTCTTTCATTTGGTATTAGAGCACGGTTATCTCAGTTCACAATAACACGTACCTAAAACATATTTAATATGGTAAGTACATTTAAAGAAGGACAATCTACTGCATATCCTTGTAACAACCCAAAATTTTAACCCGTGGTAATTAATTCGTTAATTAATTAAAGAGTAAACTTACTTTGTGAAATTATCAGAATTGATCCATGGGAGCTGCACCATTGTGTCTGAGGTAATTTTTTAATCAATTTCCATATATAAAACGTCAGAATCCGAGCTAAAATGAATGAGATATGAATTAAACAAAATAAGAAGATATATATATATATATATATATATATATAGGCTAGGTCGGCCGGTCGATCGACCTGGGCACAAGGGTGGTTGACCTGCCTGTGTTCAGGAATGAAGAAAATTTTTCTTCGTTCCATTCGTTCCAAGGGCTTCCTGTGACGTGTTTTGCATTTTTAATTTCAATCCAGCCCTTCTATTCTTGCATCCAATGGCTCCTATTTAGCCTATGATGCAGTTGCATCTTATTCAATCCTTAAATTCAACGGTCTGAGATCCACTTCCACCCCTATAAATAGAACCCTAGACCTAACACTTTTTTTAATTCTAAAATTTTCTCCAATTGGGTTCACCTATTCAGGAAGGACCCTAAGCAGAATAATTTTCCAAGGAGGAAATCTATTTAAATAAAAATATTTTACAACCTCAAGTGGATCCATGAAGGCCCAAAGGGAAGAGCTAAGAACCAGAGGTGAGTGATTATAATTATTTTAATTTTATTTAAGTAGTTTAAAATAATAGGTTTTTCAATAGTTGTAGTTTCACTACGAATTTTGAAGTAACCATTTTAGTAATTTATTTACAATTTTTAGAATTATTTTCAGCTAATTTTAGTTTATTTCTAGCTTTTCCATTTATTTACAGCTTATTTACGGTATTTTAATTTATTTACTGTTAATTATGCATTATTTACATCTTCTTCTTATGCCTTAGATTTTCTTCTATTTTCAGTTTTCTTTTATTCCTCCTTCTTCTTGTTCGTGCATGGATTAAAATAGAATTAATGCAAAATTAGATTAAACTATAAGAAATCTGAAATAATGGAATATAAGATGTAAACTGTAAGGACTATAATATAAATGGAAGTGGACTAAAGTTATGCTTAATTATGATATTAATTGGACTGAATTAAAGAGGTTGGCCTAGTTATAACTTAGAATTATAACTAAAAAGAATAAAAGAAGAAAAGAAGCTTATTTTCACCCTTAGACCATGGGTTAAGTAATAAACATGATTATAATATAGGTTATAGTAAGAAATAGAACAGAACAACGCTTATTTTAAGACTTAGGATAAATTAATAAGCATAAAAAGTAAGAAAAAGGGTAAAGACTTATTTAAATAATTTATCTAAGTTAATAAGCAAAGAACTAAAGAAGAACCTATACGAAATAGTATTCCTCTACTATTTTCTATAGGTGCGGTGTTTCGCATAAAGCTGAAGTGAGTCAAAGGGCACGCTTATGCTAGTAGTGCTAGTAATTGGTCAATATAGAGATGTTCAAATCGCGGGGAATTTGGACAAGGGCTATATTAGATATTGTTTGGATGACGGGCCAATACCGGCAACATTCCCCTATATTTTATATGGACACGGTGTTTCACATAATCCTGAAGTGAGACGAGGCGCACACTTATGCTGACTCGAGGTAATAGTATGACCCAATAGGTGGAGCAACATGTACATGAGCATGGTGGCAGTTACGCCTGTGACTTCCATTTTGGTGCTCAGTAATCTCTATGAGTTCCAAGCGCTTATTTTGTGTCTTTCGTAGACACCATTGCCTTCTATGTGGGGACATATGCATTGTCTAGTCCATGGTGGATGCTTTATGTATCTTTCGTAGTTACCATTGGCTGTGTGTAAGGAGTTATATCGCGTCTAGTCTGTAGTAAGGTCTATAGAGTAGCAGGCCGATCAAAGGGTAGAATTAGGATTTCAGCCTAATTATAGGATTAGGAATTAAGCCTAATCAAGCAACTATCAAAGACGAGTGCAAACAATCAAAGTTGACCTATCTTATTAATTGTAATAGTTTAATCATATTTTTCAGTTTATCTCTTTCCTATTTCCTTTGTTTCCTTTTACACATACTAGAACTATCAAAGAGTCTATTACCTATACTTTGTTTAAAGATTCTAGTAGTTACTATCACTCACCATACTTTTAGTCCGACCCACTTCTCTATTTTCCCTTTCCCTCCATAGGCAATCAAGGAAGAGGGCTGTAGATTGCGGTTGCTTAGAGGATTTTAGGAGAAGATCTCTACCATGTATTTCTTTTATTCTAGCTTTAACTCTTTCTATCTACTGGCTTATTATGAAGAATATTACGTACTCTGATTTTGAGACTGAGTTTTTGTTTCATGAGACATTTTGGTTTTTGAGACATGTATGTTATATTTAGTATTTGACTTAATTGCTTTATCAGCAATTATGAAGCTTTTGTTTAAATAATAATTATTATTTTAATTTCCATTTTTTAACTGTATTTGTCTTGTGAATCTTAGTCTTTGTTAGTTTCAGTTATATCTACAATGCACCACGCCTTTTAATGTATCCTATTGGGTATATGAAGGGTGTGGGGTGTTTCAGTCCTCCATAATTCACTGGATCTAATTATGCTTATTGGTCTACACGTATGCGTATTTTTATGGAAGCAAACAATCTAGAAATTTGGCAAGCAACATAAGTTAGTTATGTAGCTCCAGAAACAAATATTAGCACTTAGAAAAATGCTTAAAAGAACAAAGCAACAAACAATGCTAAATCCATGAATGTTCTATACTTTTCACTTAAAAAAAAGAATTTTCACGTGTCATGTTGTGCTCTACTGCATATGATATATGGCGTAAACTACAAATCACTCATGAATGCACTAACAAAGTTAAACAAACAAAGATTTCCCTTTTAAAAAATTAGTTTTCTTCATTTAAAATGAAAGCAAATGAATCCATTGGTGATATGTATGCTAGATTTCAAACTATCCAACGTGATCTCATGGCACTTTGAGTCAAATTTATAGATTTTGATTTAATTACATGTATTTTAAATTCCTTAACTAATGAAAGGTAGCGTAAAGTGTTGGC
The DNA here is from genome assembly GCA_030765085.1 of Allium cepa. Taxonomy (NCBI): domain Eukaryota; kingdom Viridiplantae; phylum Streptophyta; class Magnoliopsida; order Asparagales; family Amaryllidaceae; genus Allium; species Allium cepa. Next base: position 372,949,702 of record CM060942.1, on the reverse strand, counting down.
CATCGAAGAGGCTAATGACTTATCTTAACTAAAAGTTGAAGAATTGATAGCAAATTTGATGTCGTACGAAGCAAATTTGCAGGCAAGAAAAGAACAAAATCATGAAAAGAAAAATATAGCTTTTCAAGCCAGTGATACTGACTCAGACTAAGATGAAGATGAGATCGTCTTCATAGCCAGAAACTACAACAAGTTCAATAAGTTCAAAAAGATGATGAAATCGCAAAATGGAGGAAATTCAAATCCATGTAGTCAAACTTTAATCAAGTGTTTTGGATGTGACAAATTCGAACGCATGAAGAAACAATTCCCAGAACTCGGTAATGACAAAAAGAAAAGCAAGTTCGAGAAATTTAAGAAAATAAAACGAGCTTTTCAAGTAACTTGGGATGACTCGGATTCATCTTCTACCTTAGATAATGAGAGTGATTGTGATTCTGAAAAAGCCTGTATATGCTTTACGCCAAAAATTGAGGAGGTATGTCCTGATCTTACTTATACTTAGAACTAAGCATGGAATTAGATGATAAATACAGAGAAACTAAAACGTTAAATAAAGAATATGTTGCTAAAATCAATCGGATGGAACTTGAAATATGATTATTAAAAGAGAAGAAAACCATTTTAGAAGAAGAATTAGAAACTACACAAGAAAAAAGCAAGAATCTATCGATTCAAAATGATTCATTATGCTGTGAAATGGGAAAAGTTAAATTAGAAAATGATGGTATTAGAAAAGAAAACATTGTATTAAAGAATGATCAAGAAACATCAAAATATTAAATTTCTTATCTTAATGATAAGTTAAGATTACTAACAATGTTTTGAAACTCAATAAAGGAAAGCATAATTTGGATATTTTGATCAAAGTTTCTAAACCATTTGAAAACCGTAATGGATTAGGATTTAAGAAAACTTCAAAACATAAAAACTATAGCTAACTATATAAAAGGTTCTAGAATTCAAATACTAAAGAAAAAGTTTATAACTCTAAATAATTAAAATACGGAGTCCAAAATCTGGTAATAAACTAGTTAGACAAAAACATACAAATAATTATTTAAAAAGTGTTGTTCATAATAGAAATTACTCTTTTAAAGGTCCCAAACCCTCCCGGGTATGAATACCTTCATTCTCTAACATTTAGGACCTTACGAAGGAAGTGGGTACCAATTAAACTGTTTTTATATTACAGGTGTCTAAAAGAAAATCTAATAATAAGGAGAAATGAATACTCGATAGCGGGTTGCTCCATATATATGGCTGGAAATGCATCAATTTTATCAAATAACATAAAGAGATGACGACACTGTAACTTCCAAAGATAAATCAAAAGGATTTGTCATTGGAATTGGAGATGTTATCAATATTGATATGTCCACTTCACCTGCTATTACAATTGTTCTTTTAGTTAAAAATCTAAAACATAACCTTTTAAGCATTGGTCAACTTTGTGACAAAGGATTCGAAATTGATTTTGAAAAGAATAAATGCAAAATATTTGATCAAAATAAAAATCTGATCTTTGAAGGTTTAAGAAAAAGAAACATCTATGTCTTAAATATGAAATTTAATAACTCCAGCGATTCATGCCTATCCGTGGATTTTAATGATCTATGGATATGGCACAAATGGTTGGGTCATATAAACTTTAAGTTTATAAACAAATTAGCTAAACACAATTTGGTTAGAGGTCTTCCTAAGATAAACTATAAAGTTTAAAATTTATGTGATGTATATCAATATGGAAAATTAAAATAGAGTTCTTTTAAAAAGAAAATTTCTACCAAAAAACCATTAGAATTATTACATCTTGATTTATTTGGACCTATTCAAGTACGTAATATAAATCATAACAAGTATTTTTCTGTTATTGTATATGATTTTTCAAGATATACATGGACATCGTTTTAAAACATAAGAGTGATACGTTTGAAATGTTTAAAATTTGTGCTAAAAGAATTAATAACCTAATGAATCTTAAATAAAGAGTATAAGAAGTGATCTCGGAGGTGAATTCGAAAACGAAATTTTTGTAACAAAAAGGGAATTACACATAATTTCTCATTTCCACGAACACCGTAGTGAAATGGTGTTGTGGAATGAAAAAATCATACACTCCATGAATGTGCATGAACTATGCTTAACAGTAGTAATTTACCCAAAAAAAATTGGGCACAAGCTGTAGCTATTCCGTTATGTATTGAATCGTGTCACATTACGTTCTTTAACTAAAAATACCTATTATGAAATGTTTTTTGGTAAAAAGCTCAAAGTATCATACTTATGAAAATTTGATTCAAAATATTTTATACTAAATACTAAAGAAAATCTTGGAAAATTTGATTCAAAAGCCGATGAAGGAATCTTTGTGGATACTCAGATCATAGCAAAGCTTATAGAGTATCTAATAAACGTACTAGTACTATAGAAGAAAGTCTACACATGTCTTTTGATGAAAATCAAAATAGTAAAAACAATGTTGATGATGAAATTTTAATAAAACCATCTGAAAATAACACAACTATACATAACAATAATGAGAATACCGTTGACAATGATAATATGTTAAGATGGCCACCTCATGTTTTGAAAGACCATCCAATTAACAATATAATTGGTTATTTAAATACAAAAGTTTCTACCATACATCAATTAAATCAAATGTGTCACATTGCATTTATTTCAAATTTTGAACCAAAAATATCACCAGCCGTCTAAATCATGGTCCAATTTTTTTTTTCAATACAAACATCTGAAAATAATAACGAACGTCTGTGTATTCGTTCTGTTAAATAAAATAATAAAAACTTCAGTGTAGACGTCTTAGGGACTATCCAAACGTCAGACATAACTCTCTGGAAAAATAATTTTTCCACAGACAGACGTCTAGATTTACACTTAGCCGTTTGTTTGACCTTCCTGTCTAAAAAAATCATCCCGTTCAGACGTATGGTCTTCAAATATAGACGTTTGTTTGCGCCTGAGCTCACATCTTTTCATATCATTATATATCATTTTTCTCCTATTTCATTTTCCATCATTCTCATTCTTCTATAAAACTCAAAACCCTAATTCATAAATCCAATTCCTCTTTTCGATTCCCCAATCAATGGCTCCAAAAGCAAAAACTCCAATTGCCAAACATAGGAAAGCTGCTGCAGGCCAAAGTTCTCAGACCCCCTCTCAACAGTTCATCATGGATCATCATATTGAGGGATGGATTATTGAAAAAGAAAATGACAAGCAAAAATTACAGGAATCGAAGAAGAAGCCTCTCCACTCAGGTCCATTCTATCACATTCACTGTAACAACCCGCATATTTTACAATTGAATATTTAAATATTTTATTTAAATATTTTATCGTTAGTCGGATTATTGTTCGAAAAGCTACTTTTTGCAAACGGTCGAATTAGGACTCGAGACCACCCCCATTGAGTTCATAATGACGTTTGCGACCTTTTTGAGTATAAACTTCGATATGTTTGGAGTTAGAGGAATTTTGCTACTTTTTTACTTAGGGCTTTGGTTTGTTTCAACCCATTAGACCCAAGTTTCACCCCCCTCTTCTCTTCATTCCCTCATAATTTTCCTAATACTCAATCTTTAGCAACAACAGAGAGATGAATGGGAAATTAAAACTCCAAGCCTTAATTATCTTTGTAAAATCCAAGTTTTAACTCCAAATTCATATAAGAAGCTTTGGTAAGCTTTCTCTTCTTCTTCTCCAACTCATTCTCCTTTCAATTCCAGAAATTCGTAAACCTAACTTAGGAAATGTTTCTCTTTTAAGCTTAGATTCAAGCTTGTTGGGTTGGAATTGAAGTGTGCTTGTTCTTGCCATTGCTCTATAGCTTCTTCTTCATTTGTTTTGGGTTTAAATATGAGATTTTTATCTCACATCTATGTCTATATATATCCGTGTTGTTAGGTATGAATTCCTAACAGTTATTCAAGTGCAATTGCTTTTGATTTGGATTTCTTTAGCGTATATTCCAATTTTTGGTGTTTTGAAAGTAAAATTTATGAAATACTTTTATGGATATTTGGACATTGATATTCAGAGTTTCGAAGAGCCTTTAAGGCTGGGTTGTCGCTTTGCATAAATCCTTAGTCGTTGTTGCTCGTCTGATCGCTTCCGATAATCGGTTTGGCCATCATTGGCCAAGGCAAGAAAGTGCCAAAAGCTTCAGTTTTAGACGTCTGAAAATTATTGATTCAGACGTCTGAATCTGGTCTGGGCAAAATTTCATTCCCCAAGTCAGACGTCTAAATTATAATTTCAGACGTTTGAATTTGCTCAAATCCAACCCGAGAGCAAATAGGCTAAAATTAGCCATTTCCAGACGTCTAGAATAAATGGTTCAAACGTCTGAATAGGGCTCTGGAAAATATTCATTTTCTAGATTCAGACGTCTGAACCATTTATTTCAAACGTCTGAATCTGTTATCTTTACCCAATTTGTCCCATGTGTTTGGGTTTCCTGTTTTGAATCGATTAATGTTTATCCGACTTATGTTATCATTTATTATTGATTTTGATAACTTTTCCTTTTCTTGGGATATTAGAGAGTATCCATTTGATGGATTCGATATCGATTTATATGGATCTGATTCATGGCTTCGAATATGAATTTTGGTGATTGATTGCTTCTACAATCATTTCTGTGATTTGTCACTTTAAAAACATAAAGGTTTTCTATACTAGTAGTAAATATCAAAAATCTTTTATCAAAACGATTTCAACACTATTTTACTATAAAGCTCGTTTCTTAAACCGTTCTTCAATCTACTGCATATACAAACCTTTACCTCACTCATATGAGAAATCTAATTAAATGGCTTAGTAAAACAAGTGGTATGAAACGCTTGCGTTTACCTCGTCGGTTAATTCATGGACTTGTTCGACTGAACCTCTTGTGACAACTTTCGAGTGGAGATTTACAATTTGTTCGTAAACACTTAAGTTAAGCAAGTGGTTATGGGACATGAAGCTAAACTCATTTATTTACTAGCTTGGTGTAGTTGGCACTTCTTGATGATCATTGATGATCATTTATGCGATTTAGACTAGAGATATGCTATGTTTCTTTGTCCACGTAGGGGACGGTACCTCGATTTATTGAGTTTCGTCTCATTTCTTTTATAGGCTAATGACCTATGTATTATTTGGAGTTTCGACTCAATTTTTGTGGATTAGCGACCCATATTCTTTTATGGAGTTCATTCCATCGGACGTACTTTGTACTACGTTGTTGTACCAGCTTATTAGGATCATCAGGCGTACCGTTGTACTACATCGTTGTTCCAAATTATTCGAGTTTCAGGTTCCTCGGACATACCGATATTGTACTATGCCGTTGCACTGACTCTATGGTTAGCGACCATGGGATAACGTCCCATTTATGATACACGTGTTGGTGAGTTTTCATGCTCCCGTTTTGTGATAGGCCTCCCCCTTTTTTGTGATTTCTGGATTTCTATTGATGATTTCTAGAATTTTTTTGTTTCACCAATTTTTATGATTGGCATCGATATGATGTCGATATTTATGACTTGGTGAATAAAAATAAAGAGTATGACATTCTTTTGATCTTTGAGAAGATTCTTGTGATATTGATTAATCTCTGGTTGATTTTCAATTACATACTTTTCATAATATGGCTTTGTGGCTATCATACGTTTTTGTCATATCTCTTATCTTTTATCATTTTATGTGATATTTATAGCTAGACTGATCCGTTTATTATTTTCTTATTAAATAATACTCGGGTCAGACCGATATATTACAGGTGCTCCTGCTTGACTCCTCATTTGGGAGTATTATCTGACTTTTGGCTAGCTACTTAGATTAGTAGTTTTTGGTTGTATACATTTGAGATATAAACACATTGATGTATACTTATTCTTTTGTGTAGCACTTGTAACTAATCTTTTCTGATATTGTGGATCTTGTTTGACCACTACTCTGATATACACTACTATGTGTCATATTCATATCTTTTTCCGCCTTTGTGATATGGATATCTGTGACGGATTTGTGTTATGCTTATTTCTATATTTGTTTCCGAAGACCACATAGCCACTGTGTAGTAGCTTTGAGTTTGTATCGATATGTCGGATTTCCTCTTAAGTTGAAATGCATGTTATACTATCTGACATATCAGTGCTCGCACAAAGCAACTACACGGATGGTCGCTCCTCAACAGCCTTATTCTTCGTGCTAGTTGACGGCATTACTCCGTAGTGTCCTTGGCTAGCATGGGTATAGAGGTGGGGCGTCACATTCACTGTTTCATTCACTATGATGTTGTTGATCTAACTGAATATGCTCATATCTACCACCAGGTTAACTATGATGAAAATGCTGGGAAGACAGATCAACTAGCGAAATTCCCCTTTTTAATTAATCTTTGCTCCTTAAAACTTTAGAATCCTTTAATGAAGAAAATTGGATTTGGACTAATGTTTATGGACACATAATAAAATTAATGTTGAAATGCTTGGTCAAATTCTTAATTGTTCTTATACCGGAATTTGATTAAAAGAAATTATTGATATACGACATTCCCCAAGAGCTCGCCTTATTTGAGAAGACAATAGGTGGAAATTAAAAAGATCTAGTTTCCATCCAAAAGCCTGACTACTTAACCGTATGCTCATCAACACAGTCATCCCTAGGTTAGGTAGTCATGAACAAGTATATGAAGACGATCGTAAAGCTTTATATGCTATATTTGGTTATATCGAATTCAATTAGGCCTAATATATTTTCGACCAAATTAAAAGCTTTTGGACACCTATATGTCGTAGCATCATCTATGCTCCATATATAATGAGAACTCTATGGTCTTTTGGAATTCCTTCATATCTCTCCCAATATGAAGAAATCTCCGTTAAAAATAGCGGCATTAGATTTCTCTCTCTGATGCATCTTCTAAAAACATTGCCAAGCATAATCCCTTTCTCCCAATACCAACAACCACATCAACAACAAGCACCTGCAACTCGACCTTCCCAATCTGCCAGAGCTTCAAAACCTACAGAGTATTGCTTTAATCATAAATATAAGAAGCTAGATTTTCAACGGGTCCAGGAGAAACTTATCGAGATGTTGCACTTCAAAACCAACGTCTCCTCTCCCTAAAGCAAAGAGTATTAGGTAAAAAAATGTCTCGCTTGGAATGATCTTTTTCTACTCTAATAACCAAAGTAAAAAGGATATTAGAAAAGGTCATTTCCATTTTAGGAAAGGTTGTGAGAAGGGTACAGGGTCGCTCCTCATCTCGGTCTTCATCTTCTCCGTCCCTAACACTATCACCATCACAAGTGTTTCAGCCGGGACTTCTTCAGAAGCAGGATCTTCAAATGAACCACCAGCACAATCTCGTCCTGGTAAAGCGCCAATTTGTCTTGATACCAAAGAAAGTGAAGATATATCATGGTCTCCATAAAACCCTCAGCCTCCATAAGACCCTCAGCATTATAGTTACTACATGTCATTTCAATGTCTCTCTATTCGTGAGGATGAAGAGTACAATGATCAATCTCAGTGGAAAATGGCGCATATTACAAGGATTCATCTAATTTCTAGGGTTAGTTCAGTAATCACGGAGTTATCTTTTATTTTCCTACTCCTATATGTCTTAAGTCTCTATGTTTGATTTCTTAAGAACAATTTTCTGTATAACTATATTATCCGTGACTCTATGCAAACCTACGCTGTTTTGTTTTCTTCCAAACTTCACTATTTCTGTATCTCTTTTCGATAATGCCAAAGGTGGAGAGATATCACATTACATGTATGTGGGGGAGAAATCACATTTATGGGGAGTTATATGCTTATTCGATAAGCGATTGTATAGTTGTCATCGTCAAAAATGGGGAGAATGTTAGAACCCCTATTCTATGATTTCGATGACAATAACTATACAATCATACACATAAAATATATTCCATCTATTTGCAGGTAAAAGCTTTCAAAATTTCACAATATCGCGACTTGAAGACGACCAGCATTGAAAGGAAAAGAGTATCAAGCCTATAGCAGTGTCATATCATAGAAGTATTGAACCTATAGTTTTAACAGTATCGAACCTCTGATATAAAGATAATTGTTGAGCTTCTACTCAGAAGTTGAATAGTTTAATGGAATCGGTGAATGCTTGGAGTTATCAAGCTACAAGAGTTGTCAAACTTCAAGACAGTACAGTTGTCAAGCCTTCGCAACCATAGGAGGTGTTGTCAACCCTCTAGAACCATAAGGGTTGTCGAGCATCTAAAGCAGAGGGTAATGTTGAGCCTCCACAATAATAAGGGTTGTCGAGCATCTAAATCTAGACGAGGTCACGAGCCACCATAAGCAATTGTTGTCGAGTTTACAAAAGAAGAATTGCCAAGCTATGGAATGTATACAATTAATAAGTCACAATAAAAGCAAGGATATCGAGTCACTAATGTAAGATAGCTATTTGTTAATACCTCAGTTTAATGATTTTGATGACAACAACCATATAAAATATAGAAACTAATGTTTTGCCAATTATATAGTATATAGTGCAGAATATTACGCAGGTGCTAAATGGAAGACTATAGGGTATAAAGACTCGGGATAAACATACAAAGACTAATGAGTTCAAAGACAAAGAAACGAGAATCTCAAGGTTATAATTTAGTATAGAATCACTAGTATATATTGTGAAAGTCCTTTGTAGTAATTTTTTATCTCTATCTTCAATTTTTGATCTTTGATAATTTTAAGCTAAAATAAATTATTTTAATATCAAAAATATTTTATAAAAGTTTTCTAGAGTTTAAAATATTTAAAAACTATGTTCAAATTATTTTACAAAGTGTAGGATTTTTAAATTTTTTTAAAAAGAAAACAAATTTCATTTTGAACTAGCATATGTCAACAAACATGTATAGGATATGTCGACATACATGTCCCAAATGGTTTTACAAATTTTGAATGGAAGTGTCTATTCAACACAACGTTTCACGCATGGACACATCTGTTAATTTACTGTATAAAAGGGAGCACAAATGAATATTCTGATAACTAATTACTTATTTTCTTCCCACTCCTTACTCTCTTAAAAATTCTCTCGAAAAATATACTCTATTCTCTTCAAAAATATACCGAATCAATTCATATTTCATTGTATGAATTCAACACTACTTTCTTACTGTTTTGGAACATCTCTCTCAATTTGAAGATCAAAGTGCTATCCAAGAGACTATAGGATCCATTATATCCAAAGTGAAAGAATTTTTCTTTGAACAAACTATTAGATCTTTTTATTTTTCTTGGGAGTGCTTGTCGCCTTTTCCAATCAATTCGTTGCTCTTGTAGCCCATTCAAATCAAGTGAGTGTGCTTGTAGCCCATTCAAATCAAGTGAGTCTACCTTGAACTCCAAAATCAGAAGGGTGTATCTCGTAGCCTTGAAACCAAGATTTTAATGGATTTGCTTGCTACCTATTTAAAGTAGGCACTTGAAAAGAACTCTATACAAGAAATTATATAGGGCTGGATGTACGAGAAATCAGAACCAGTATAAAATCTTTGGTATTATCTATTTAGCTCTTTATTTACTTTATTTTTAGTTTTATTTGTGATTGCATCTATGACTGATTGCTAATATAATTATATGTTGTTAATCTATGATTTAATATCAATCTTAAATGAAAATTAAAAAGATTTGCATAAGTTAGAAAAAATGTTATTCAACCCTATCTAGTGTTAAAATTAGCATTAAGATCCACAATTCTACAACTCACATTTGTTATCGGAGCATAAGGTTTTCAAAAACTCATAATTTGATTTTCCAAAAGTTTAAATGGAAAATAATATTATTGGTACTCTTTTTAATACATTTAGAGAAGAAATAATTTTTTCAAAACCAATATGTTGTTAGAAATTAATTATTTTGAAAAGTCACTTGACATTTTGGAAATGTATAATGTTGAATTGCAAGAACAATTATGTTATATGGTTGATGGTGAATAGAAGCTTGATAATCATACATCACAAATAAAGAAGGACAAATGGATTTTAGATAACGAATGTTCAAAAGACATGATGGAAGATCAGGAAAAAGGAAGAGCAATAATATAGATATATATGCTTAAAGACAAACCTTTGGATGGAGAAACAGTAATATTGAAATAGAGGACGTAGGCAATGTTGGTAATCTTAAAGCTTTTTTTATTTTTATATATTACTTTTTAATAAGTTCTTTAGTTATTTTCTAGTCACCAGATCGTTGTTTTGACCCCTTCCTTATTACAACTCACGGGATAGATTTAGAGGAACAGCTTACTGGAGCTGGATGTGCTTTTTGTCGAAGAAGTCTTCTTGTTCTCTCTTGCTCGATGATGATGTGACAATCTGCTATCCAAGGAATACCATAATTCCAAGGTAGCAGTCATAGTCAGTATTCGTATTCTATTATTATTTACATTGTGAGTTTAGATTTCTATCAATATCTGATAACGCTCATGCTTATTTGCAAGTACCAAATCCAATGATCTGTGCTTTGATGAACTTAGGTTTCAATTTTTGTCGAAAGTTTAGTCCATTAAGATACGGGTTGTTACATTTGATATCAGAGCCTAGGTTAGTAGATCGGAGGAATAAGGATAAACTGAGAGAATGTATTCATAACTTTCCTGTCTAGTTATGTTATATTTTCCGTTAGATTCCAAGAATTCGAACTATAGAAGTAGTTGTAGTTCCACTCCAAAGGAATGGGGAAAGCAATTATGGGTTGGAAATATTTTAAACCTAAAATTTTCACACCGACTCTGAAGTATCCCAAGGAGTGCTGGTGATGCGTAAGGCGCTGATGATGTAGAGCATGAGTATGACATATGACAAAATCCCGGAGACTAGAGGTGTTCGACTAAAGGGTTGAGATTCTAGCACCTTGTAATTTTGGATTTTGATGATGAGTCCCAGTAATAAGTCCTTTAAGTAGAAAGGCATTTTAGTTCTTCTTCTATGTGCAAAATAACCAAAATGGTTCAAATAAGTAGAAAAGAAGTTTTTCCTACAAAAACAACGGCTAGTTTTCAAATTGAAAATACAATTTAATTTTGGAATGCCTTGTGATTTTATCTATAGAATATTCTAAACTATTTATCTATAACAAATTATTATTTTTATTGTAATTAATATTATGCATTAAATATTTAGAAAAGGATTTCAAAGAAAAATATTAATTTTTAAATTTTGTACAACTTTTGCAAAACCTATTACATACTTTGAAAACAAGGAAGAAAGTACAAAATGCAGTGGTATTTTTAAATCTCAGAAACTATAAATCAATACTTTTTAAATCAAAATTTTTTACACAAGTATAATATATATATATATATATATATATATATATATATATACTTGAATCTATAAAAAAATTGAAGCCAAAATTCTAATTCAAACTTTTTTATTATTTTTGAATGAACGGACACTTAGTAAGCTACAACGACTGTATTTCAGATTTTGGAGCGACGATTTGAATTCTTATAGCCTTCAAATTATATCATTTTTCAATAATAAAAGTATATTCTAGACAGAACTTAATATATTTAACTATGTAAAGAAATCTAAAGAAAAATAATTTAGCAATTTCTAGACTTTCGTACAAAATTGGCTACTCTCTTTAAAAGTTGAATAGGCAAGTTAAATGCAATAGATTTCTAGAAAATCTCAGAAATTATAAAGTATATTATTTTACATGAAATTTTTTTATCTGATAATATATACCGTGAACTACTTGTGTGAAATTTTTTATATCAAAATTTGAAAGTAAACTATTTTATTACTTTTAAATAAACGGACAGTTGGTGGTTACAACAGCCATTTTTCTAATACGAGCCATTGCATTTTTAAATTTTTAAGTCCTTTTACACAAATCCTTTAACATAATAATATTATTTTCTAAAATATTAATAGCATATATAACTACATAGAATTCTAAGCATTTTAAATTAATGAAACATTTTCTTTTATTTTATTAAACTTGAACAGACACTTTAACTACCAAGTTGCACCTTTTCTTTTCTTTTTCTTTTTCTTTTTTTAAACAGTCACACCTATTCATGATTGGTCATATTTCTTTCCTAATGACTTTTATAAAGTGTTTACTTTCTAATAAAATTCAATTAATCATTTATTATGACTATATTAAATATAATTTCATACCTTATTCCATGATTTCAACTTTGCTAATGATGATTTTTCTTCTTTCTTTCCAAATTTAAAATGAGATATTAACTTTATGGTTTCATGAAATTAATTGAATGTACGTAGAGTATGAAAATAATACTCTATTTATAGAATTCTTCTATCAATGAGAAAGCGCCACATCATATGGTACTTGGCATATAAACAAATAGTAACACACATGCAAACTAACATATTTCATTACAGTTGTCCTTTAATATCATTGTATACATGCATAATGCCAAGTGCCTTTACACATGTAATTCATTAATACACTTGTAATCCAAATAGTGAATGAGACATAAAATACATTATGTTATAGGTTAGAGTTACATTACCTCACACATGTTAGCGTTACGAATGAATTTGGAACTCTGCTTGTGTTGAATCAAAAATTGAAAATAAAAGGTTTAGTAGAATATCTTGTTTTTATTATGTTTTCATTGTATGTAATCATTTATGCTTTTTCATGATTTGAACATTCATGATCATAAACTCTTAAAAATATCAGGTTTGACTTTTGAAAGACTAACTATACGGATCCAAATAGTATGGACACCAGTACAAATATGTTCTATTCCTTCAGACGCTACATACTATAAGATGAGAAAGTTGACAAAAATGACTATGAAGACCTTTTATATGATAAAACATGATATTCTTCGGAAAAAAATTCAAGATGGGAATGGCATTGAAACATATGATCAACCATCTTACTGTCATTCCAAGGATCATTTTATTATTAAATTTATATGATGCTTTTTCAGTGATATTTTTAATCTCTACACATCTTACTTATACTTTGCATATTGGATGTAAAAAATTATTATGAATTATCATGTCTTTCTAAAAATAAACAATGTATAAGAATAAAATAATTTTTAAACCTATTAAACATAAATTTGACGATATACATAGTTACACTTATCAACTATTGTGATTAGGATATGATTAAATTTTGTAACTAACATGGTTTATTTTGTAAATATATGAATTTATGTAATAGATCTAATATATAAATTTCTTTATCAAGCTGGATGCTTAAGATTATATAGTACTATCATTTATACAATATTGAATTGTTTTTCATAGTATCATCATCGAATTTTTATTTCATATATATCATCTAGTTTATACTAACTATTAGGTGTTCATTTTGATGTACATATCATCTTACTTAGGAATTAACTCCCATTATTATTGGTAATGATTATAGTATCTCATATACATATTTGGAATTGATTAAATAAATAGTATAAGTTATATTTAATAAAATTTGGTTTGTCTTATTTAATGTCATTAATATCTATCATCATTCACAATATTCCATATAGTTAAATCCATATTACTTAACATTCTAATATAGTTTATAAGTGTATCATTTAGGGGGAGTTTTATTTTTTAACCCATTTTTGTTGATGACAAAGGAGGAGAAAAATATAAAATATGCACATGCATATATTTAAGGGGGTTATTCAACTCAGGAGGAGTTACATCATATTTTATATACAAGAATAATTAATGGTTGTCATCATCAAAAAGGGGGAGACTGTTAATACCTCAGTTATTGATTTTGATGACAACAACCATATAAACTATAGATACTAATGTTTTGACAAGTTATATAGTATATAATGCAAAATATTACATAGGTGCTGAATCAATGACTATACAGTCTAAATACTCAAGATAAAGATATGAAGACTCATGATTTCAAAGACAAAGAAATGAAGAACTCAATGGTATAATTTGGTGTAGAGTCATTAAGGTATATTGTCAAAGTCCTTGATAACAATTTCTGATCTCTATCTCTAATTTCTTATCTTTGGTAATTTTAAACTAAAATTAATTATTTTAAATTCAAAATATTTTATAAAAGTTTTCTGGAGTTTAAATATTTAAAAACTATGTTCGTATTATTTTATGAAATGTAGGTTTTCAAAATATTTTAAAAAGAAAACCGTTTTCGTTTTGAACTAGCATATGTAGACATACGTGTATAGGGTAAGTCGACATACATACCATCAAATGATTTTCCAAATTTTGATTGGAAGTGTCTGTTCGACGCAATCTTTCATGAATAGACATATTTGTTAATTTACTATATAAAAGGGAGTGAAAACGAATTTTTTAATAATAATTACTTGCTTTCTTCCCACTTCTTACTCTCTTGAAAAATCTCTTGAAAAATCTACTCTATTCTCTTCAAAATTATGTACAATCAAATCATACTTCATTGTATTGATTCAATACTAGTTCCTTACTGTTTTGGAAACACATATCTCTCTCTCAATTCAAAGATCAAAGTGCTATCCAATAGACTATAGGATTGATTATATCATTACTTTATTTTGTGTTTGCTTGGGTGTGCTTGTAGCCCGTTCAAATTAAGTGGATGTGCCTAAAGCCGTTCAAATCATGTGGGTCGGCCGGTAGCCCGTTCAAATCAAGTGAGTCCACCTTAAACTCCAAAATTGGAGGATGTATCTCGTAGCCTTTGAAATCGAGACTATAATGGGTTTGTTTGCTACCTGTTTAAAGTAAGCGTTTGAAAAGAACTCTGTACAAGAAATTGTATGGGACTTGATGTAGGAGAAATCCAAATCAGTATAAATCTCTGTAACTCTTTACTTTATTGCTTTTAATTTTATCTATGATTGCATCTATAACCGATTATTAGTATAATTCAGTGTTGTTAATCTGTGATTTAATATTAATCTTGAAAGAAAATCAAAAAGTTTTTCATAAGCTAGACACTATTCACCACATTCTAGTGTTGAATTAGCCTTAAGGTTCATAATTATGCAATCCATATTATCGAATCGATGGCTATCGAGTCTCTAAATAAAGGATAGCTATTAAGTCGATAGCTGTTAAGTCTACTACAACATGGGAACTAACAAATATGCAATGAAGAAGGCGATTTAGAGTTGAAGGCAAAAGCTATGGGCATTATCGAAAAGCTTCCTGAATAATACAAGAACAACATCAAATAAAGCAAGAGGAATTGGTGTATTTTCCCTAGTAAAGCTTTAAAGGCATTCACATTCCACCACATCTTCCTTGTTGGTACCACCACCATGATAGCAATTCATGTGAAGTGTTTAACCACAAGGAGCTCATGACAAGTGGCACCATCAAAGCCATCAATCTTGTCAAGTCACTAATCCAGGCCAACTCATATCAACCAATAAGAGCAGGCCTCACACCCTTCAACTATTATAAACAGGGGTTCACCCCCACATGGAAGGGGCCCGAATTTCTTCTATCTCTTAGGATAAATCACTTTTTTGACTGAAACTTTTCTAAGCTCTCTCTGAAGAGCATGAGAGCCACTTCAATGGAAAATTGCCAACGAAGAAGATGACTTGGACATATGCATATAAGGACTTGGACAACTAGAAATTTTCATAAATGATTTGTTTTTATGACATGCCTTATTGAACAAGTAACACGATCTATACATATTGCCTATTTTGCACATTGATATATGAGTAAAAGATTGATGCATATTTATGTGACTCGTGTATTTTATCCTTGAACAGTGACTTGAACTTTTGGAAAACTTCGTGATTAATCGAAACCAAGGGATATTATTGGAACATTTTCGAATAATGCCGCCTTGTACTACATCTTGGGTGTTGAGCCAACTTGCAGTTAATAGTCGCTGACTCCCTTCACTTCGTTAATTGTTCCTCATTATCAGATCTACGGCACAATGCCTTTCCAAGCGGCTTTACGGCATCATCTCATTCGTCCCAGCATAAGTTTCAACCACTATAAATACCCATGCATGACAACTTCTAAGGGTTGTTGGTCGCCACCCGCCAAGGTCGACCATTTGGTTGTTCGTTGGTCATCACCCGTCAAGTGTCTACCATTCGGTTGTTGGTTGCCACCCTATAAGGGTCGACCGTTCGGTTGTTGGTCGCCACCCACCAAGGATCGATTCATTCAAAGGATCCATCAACCACTTAGGATCCTACGTCCTTAATTCAGTATCAACCAAAAGATTCTCATAGCAGCACACCGACTATAGTTCTAAGCTCAACAAATCCTTAAGATTAGCAGTAGCATTAGTTTTGAGTCGTCCATTATATCTTGTTGTATCTTTCGTAACTTTCTGTAATTGTAAGATAGTTGTATGATAAGAGGAATTCACAGTAGACGTAGACAGCTCTGCTGAACCATATTGTACCTTATGTCAATTACCCGTTAAATGTTCATTTTAGCTACCAAACCAGATGATTAGCAAGTAACATTTGCTTTTCGTGATGCAATTTCGAGGTTAACGAAAAATACAGTCAATAGTGGACATAATGTTCATTTGGATGGATCGATGGCAACCCATGGACTTTAACAATTTTGCCTCCCTTCTTCTTTTGCTCTTCATACATGACCGTCTTCAAGTTTAAAATCAATTCCGTCACCATTTCGTAGTTCAACTCTATCGGAATGCCGCTTGTGAAGAATAGTAGATAAATCCCCATCTCATCTGAAATCTCCTCCGAAATGCGATGTCTTGCATGGTCGAAATGAAAGCTGGTCGAAATCTATCCAAGATTTGAAATCTTGCAAGACAACATGTGTAGGAAGAGAATCTCAGTTTACAAAATCATATTAAATAACTTAATGTTTATCCTTAAATGCCAAGGTGTAAATGTAGGTAGATAACATAAAACATTTGAACAAATTGCTTTAAACCTACTCCCCCTTGGAAAATGTCTTCCTACATTATTCTTGATCTAAAATATATGAATGGTTAATATTTAAACAATTAATCAAATTATACGATCGCTATTATGTTTAAACATGAAACGATTCTTTCAGGAGTCAGCAACACAATGATATAGTTTATAGCTAGTAATAAGGCGATAACTGTAATACAACAAAGAATAACTTTAACAAAATTAGATAACATTCAATCTGTTGTTGAAGTACAAAAATTACAATGCCTGAAACAGAATTTCAATGCCAACTAATCTCTTGGTTTGTGTCAGTCGACTGTACATTTGTAAAAACCAGTAAATAAGAAATTGTAAAATCAGTTTGTATGTCTTCTCAATGCGTATAGTGTTCCCTTTTTATGTACAGTGAAGAATGCAGTTGGATAAAATTCACGAGCTCGATCTTTTCAAGTAAGCCAGCATGCCAAGTCCAGCAATTAGAGCAGCACCAGCTGCAACTGCGCTATATGCAGAGGCCCATGCGTCTGTATATGCATAATCCATCCCTCCTGTACCTGCCCCTTTCTTTTGTCTCCCACTAATACCACTATAGTCTAGATATAACCTTAACCCCTGAATCAAGAATAATAACAAGGCTTGTGAATCTCACATGTCATATTTTATTAAAGTTTATTTAAACAAAATTTTGGCATACATTCTTGTAATTATATAAACTAAGTTTTAGGTCTCTCTCAATTTTCTTTTATAAATTACATGTGTAATTCAATGGGATATATGAAATTTTTTATTAATGTTAACATGTGCTCATGTTATCATATTACATAACTCATAACCGCATATAATGCACGTCTTCACAGTTATTTTTAAATTAAAAAAAAAAAGATAAAAGAGAAAGAATTATGAAAAATACATGCACAAAATAGTTTTTGACATGGAGAAATGTAAAACAGGTAAGTTTAGAAACATGAACGTGTCCTAATTTCCACTTTATTAAATGTAATATCACGTGAATGCCACAAGCAAAAAAAAAAAGTGTAATACTTTGAAATTTGACTTCCAAAATACATATGAATCACATATTTCATTTTCTTATAAATAGAAATTACCTAAAGCAACCCCAGTAGTAGAGTATGAAGTTTACTAAATCTGATTAGTCATACTCTTGCATATTCTTTCATAGAGCCTGGCCCTGGCGCAATTCCTAGATGCCTCAATTTTTTCTTCAACTTTATATAGTATTTACTAAGCTATTAACTAATAGTTGAAACTGAACATGGTCCGCTGGTAATTTAAAACATTGTTGATCAACAAAACAATAGTTAATTAACTTATTTGATGTTCTAATATGCGATAAATCAATAGTTCCAACAACTGATTACAATTACAGATTTGTAAAATCCCCCGATCCCCTCCCCCCACCCCCTTCCTCCCACAACATTGTTTTAAAAAATCCACATCGATACTTGCCTCGAAAAATGCAACGTTGAAATAAGAGATAAAACGCCTTGAGGCTTACCCAAAACGCCTTTTACCTCTAAAACTCATGCCTCAACAACTTGAATCATACAAAGCGTACATCTCGCACGTCTCAAACTGCTGAGGCATACGACTCAAGAATCCTTTTATCCTTGGTTACAAATATAGACAGCAACATAAGTTATTAAACTTCAATTATTTAATGGGAAAAAAGAATAAAATTTAAGAAAATGAAAGTTAGTGTTCTTTTACTTTTCAAATTCAATATCGGCATGATCAGGTAAAATTATTTTTGAGACAACGATCAAGAGCTATGCAACGGATTTTTTCATTGCTATTTAAAGAAAATATCTTGATAGACTTCATTAAAACTTCCAACTAAATTTTGGGGATCAATTTGAATCGGTAGGACTCAAAAATGACATTTTGCGGAATCTCCAAATAAATTTTGCTGAATCAAAACTGGAATTATATGGACTCCAATTATTTATTTTTAATCTTTTAAAAAAAATGTACGTTTGTTCATAGTCAGACCGGAATAATTTGGTCTTCATTTTTTGCATAGGTTAATTGAAAATATCAAATTTAATTATATGTTTTGCATTTTATTTTTATCCGAAAAGTTTTCGTCTTGATTTTTCAAGGTTATGCATTGCCGCACGGATCTGAAAATGTCACAGTATGCTTTTGTGTTTTAAAACAATGCCCCACAGAGAGCATACATACCATAAGTTAGACGTCCATTCAACCGATGTCTAAATAAAAATTTAGGACACTTGTTTAACTAAGGAAAAAACAAAAGTGGAAGCGGATGCTTCAATAGACGTCCGGTAAAATTACATACTTGTAATCTCTTGTTCTTGATTTTTGTAATAGTACGTTTTGTAATCTACTATAGCAAACAATTTTGAGGTTCAAAATCACAAAAGTATAATTTATACTTACTGTTGGAGGTGTAGTGTTTTCCGTTATTAGTAGCAAAAAATTGAGATAATAATACCCCATTATTGCCTCTGCTTAACTTGTGATGCTTTCACATATTAAGCAAAATTCTACGATTTTTATGCATACTTGATAAATTATCAACTATCCAATGATTACCGAATCCATAAATACTTTCGCCAATAATAGGCATCAAAATGTGTGTATCATGTGTGTTCTATGTTAGTGTACATGCTAGCAAAACAATTACCGTCCAACCAACAAATCTAGCATGCTCCACAGCAGCTACAAGGTCGCTGTCTGAAGCCAGGACAACCTTGTCTTTGTCTTGATCCTCATACTAAAGCATTACACATAAATAAATATCAATAAAGAAATACATCATTTTTTTTAATTAAAGAAACTATCATGTGTCTATATTTAGCATACCAGAATTTGTGGGAGATGATTTCTATCAATGTCACTGCCCACTCGTTGAAGAATGCAAGTGATGAGTTCCGTCATAGACCGTGTATCTGTCATTGTGACACAATATATTAACTAAAAATTCATAAAAGAACATAATACCAAAGCAGTTAGCTAAGCACAGCAACTCAAAAAAAATTGGAATCTATATGTTTTACCATGCAATCATCCTTCGAGGTCATTCTTATGACTATTATACTACCATTACTTGTGAAAAGACAGAAATAATGATAATAATAAATGTAATTCTTCTTAAATAAAATAACCCGAATAGCAAAGTTAACCTACCACAGTAGAATCTATGCATTCTTCCTTTCCTATCTTCAAGTTTGAATGCAAAGGTATGTGCCACTCCTGATTGACGATAGGCAGGAGAACCTAATGTTTCTGTACCTTCCGATGCGATTTTCAAGGATGCTTCACTGAAATGAAACAACATTTAACAGTTTGATCTTTTTATATAAACCTTAGACTATGTTTTAAGATATAATGATAGATGTCACCTCCGTGTATCCTCTTCCTCATCTGTGGGACCTATGGCCATTGCAGAGTCCCAGAACTTTTGCATCATTGAAATTGTTGCTTCATTTCCGACTCCGCCACTGTTTTCGACCTGCATATTGAAACAAGGTAGTAAATTAAAATAAAAAATAAAATAAAAAAGCTAGTTATCAATCAATCTAGCTTTCTCCGAATGTGATGGTAGTAGCAATATATAATATGATGTTCAGATTTAATTCCAACATCATAATACTTCACCAAAATAAATGGATCAAAAAGTTGTGCCATTTTACAGAACATGAGCTACTTGTTGGATATTCATGTATCTTGAGGTGCTGATCATAGAATATATCTAAGTTCATAAACTAATATGGTTGGATTGCCATATGTCTACTACTGCATAAGCATGGAAATATGATAATCCACTGGTAGAACAAGTTGAACTAATATGTTTAGTTCTGCAGAATTAATTGTTTTCATTTTGCTAAATAATGACATAAGACTAACTCATTTTGAACAAATTAATATGAATATAAGAACGTGCTAAATAATGACATAAGTCTAACTCATTTTGAACACATCAATATGAATATAAGAAATCCTCCGTGAGACATTGGTGTGTTTCTAGACTATCTATCTAGAGGTTTTGGGATAAAATTCCTTTGACATCAATCAACCATGTTCAAAAAAAAAAAAAATACTAATACTAATACTAATAACAAGAGTACAAAAATCAAACCACCTTACGAAATTTTTTTTTTTTTGAAGGATTATAATAAATATCACATAAATGCAAAAAATAAATATTAAAGAATTGAAACGTATGCAAAAATAGTTTTATAAATGAAATAAAACAAACTTTGCCAATTGAAGTTTATATTTTTGAAATTTTCAATTTTTAAGATAAAGGTTAACTGAAATCAATTTCTGTAAAAAGTCCAAACTAAACCATGAGTGACAATAAATGTTGAGCATATTCCGGATCCGGACTTACGAAAAGCAAACATCTTATTTTAGTAGGATAAGTATTGTATCAAAATTTTCAATATAAAGCGGATGCGGGAACTGAAAATAATATAATATGCCAGGTGAGTAGAACGCTGCTAGTTCAGCCTAGCTCATCAAAGACTAATATTTTTAAAACAAATATCGAAGAATAATAATTTGCATGCTAAAACAAACAAATACAAAGTCACTTACAGTGGCAACGGCAGCATGCGTAACATGAATTACATCAACAACTGAGACAACATTCCCATCTGTAGCAAAGAAGACCGGAAAGGAAAGAGAGGGAAAATAACATAAAGGCACTTAGCTAAAGCGTCATTAGTAAGTATAATATTATGCATATCATATAAGTTCTATAACTATATGTTAACTTAAAGAAATATTGATGTTACCTCTATCCAAAACAGGAAGGTGTAAGAACTTTCCATTGTGCATGGTGTGAAGGGCATCCAAAATTGGTGTATCAACATTTACAGATTCAGGATTTGGAGTCATAACCTGTATAATATGTACCATTATATTGATTATGTAATTTCTATAAGATATGTTAAATATTCTTTGTGATACATGTGTCAATTATACATTAAGGCAATAAAAGTGGATGATCAATATTCAGGAAGTTATATCGCTTTTTCCATTGCCATGTTATTTAATGAAAGTAATTTGACATGCATACCTTCTCTACAGTGGTAGTTTCTGGCGATAAATTCTTAGCAATTACGCGCATCAATATATCACTTGAACTGATTCAAAACTAAATACGGTTAGGTCAAATTTGTGAAACCAATAAACTCAATAGAAAATAAGAGTGAAAAAAATAAAGCAAGGAAAATGAGCTTACGTCAATATACCATGAGGTTTATTTGCCACTGTAACAACAGCTGAACTTATTTGAACGTCAAGCATCTTTTTTGTAGCTGTTAACACCGAATCCGTTGGCGAGACTGTGAGAACCCTAATGAATAATGTCATTACATATATCAAGTAGGTCCATTTTAATTTATTTTAAGTAGACAGACAATGACCTACTTTGAGTTTGTTGATATAATGGTTGACAATGAAGGTCGAAACATTAGCTCTCTTAGATTTTCTAGAAATGTGTTAGGACCTGCAGAAAACAGGAAGAATTGAATATTACTAACATTCTTCTGTAAATAGTTCACTGGCATATCAAGTCTAAACTTTTGTACGATGATACCAGAAACTGAGGATCCCCAGTTTCTCTCTACACCTTCAACGGCAGCTGCAATAGCTTTCCCTTTCTCAGATGCCCTTTCCATTCGAGCAATGGCATCATACAGACATTTTGCTATATCAAGTAAAGCAATTACCTCACCGTTCTCCACAACAGGCAAATGCCTAAATTTTCCTAGAAAGGACAAGAAAATTTGTTAGTTGATGGTTCATATAAACACAATTCATACTTCTATTGAATACAAAATCTATTATCATTGAGTGAAAAGAGCTTAAGCGCATATCAATGGTGCTTAGTTGAAGCTTGCTCTGCCTTAATGGAAAATGAAGCTATCCAGCTTAAAAATACAAACTAAAATTACAAATTTTGGCCAGCAAGAAATGCTAAGCATGAAGTATTATAAAAAGTCTATATTGTATTATAGAAGTAAAATTCAGTCCCAAAGCACATTATGGTTAAAGCATGAATTTCAAAATTTCAACCTAATGCAAAAAATCAAAGTTTCATTTTTTCAAAAATAATAAGTGCTTAAACGCTACTAAGCAAAACAACAATTTTATCGCCTCGCTTGGGGCCTAATACAAAATAGATATAACTAGGTTTAAGAAAGTGACGATAAAGAAAATTGTGAAGCTGAACAAACGTTCTTAAAATAACTTCCTGGACACAGACCTTGGACCATTTTTTGCAGTGCTTCAACAGCAAGTGTGTCTGAAAGAACAAATACAGGATTCCTTGTCATCACTTTCGAAACAGGAGTTTCCTCAAGCTTTAGCTCACGAGCAATGACTCTTGTTGCAATATCCTTCAATCAAACTTATAATAGAAATGAGTGCAACATTATGACTACTGTTTTAAGAAAAGAAAAACCCAACGGTAGGGTATATATAAAACCTTGTCTGTTAAGATTCCACAGAGCAAAGCATTTGAGTCTGTGAGTAATACAGCATCAACCTTACGAGCAGCCATTCTTCTACAAATTTCATAAACTGATGAATTCTCAGGCATTGTCAGAGCTTTAGTTAACCGCAGCCTCCTAACTGTTCTCTCGCCGCTTAAAGTCCTAAACAATAAAACAAGAATTAAAGACTAAATATAACATCGATTCAAGAGTTTGTTTTAATTTATCACTTTTCAGACTGAAGTTTAAATATGATTCATGCATGTTATACATAATGCAAATGGGTGATGAAAAGAAGTGAATTATCTCAAGCATGAGTGAGTCTTTCACTCAGTAGTTCTCTCGCTCATGAATGTCTATCTCATTCATGAGGGTTCTTTTAAATCATGGACTGGAGAGAACGATTATCTCAAATCATGAACTGTAAAGAACATTTTTTTCAATTATGTTCTAGTTACATCTAAAGACATAAGTTTGTTAATATTGGTCAAAAGACATGTTTCCGAAAAGATAATTTTCTCTGGTAAGTTTGTAGGTGATGAAGTGAGAGATATTAGTGGGAGTAGTAAAATAATAGTTGGATTTGGAATTGACCTTTGTTGTAAACCAACAACAAAACTTTGATACCATAAAGACTTCCGCAACAACATTTTATTTTATCATAAGAATAGTAGGTAAACTGTAATAATGTGATCATACCATAAAATAGCAAGACCTGATTACCTTGCCTTGGAGAATAGAAAATATTATGTTGCAAACTAGCAACTTTATCAATCCCTACCAGTAATAAAATAACCAAGTGGAAAAGCATATTATCTCGGACATAAAAGGGATCATGGGCAAAACTCCCATTTTTTAAATAACCAAGGAAAGGAGAATTGGTTTTATGTAAATTCCACAATCTCTATCACCGATTTGTAGGCGGTGTAATTATTGTTGCAACTTGGTCTTAGTTCAACTACCATATCAGATGAGCATATTTACGGATCATTAGTATAAACTTTCTTAGGGATATCCAAAAAATATTGCCATGCTTTCACTTACTCCATCTCCATCAAGAAACTCATTATGAAGTGTTGAAACTAATATTAAATAAGGGTACACACTTGTTTACAAATGATGGTGCAGTCCCTATCAGAATATTGCTGGTAGGAGAAAAGCACGACCAACAAATCAAATTTACTTGACATAAAATTAGGTTGACATGATAACATAATTTTCAAGAAAAACTCCTTGGACGAATATCGAATCAACAAATATATACACAATTGAAGCATGATAAATTTACAGTGTTAGAGATGTTTGGTGAATTTTTATTGTACTGAGGGAATCAAAAAAATTTATAAAAAATAAATAAATAAATAAAATAACCTGCCTTACATACCACTTATGTCATTTTCAAAATTATAAAAACGCCTTAGTTTACCTGTTTAATAATCAAATATGACAAATTGTCCTAATCGCATTGACCAGAAATATTACTAAGATATTGTTTTGACTAGCGAAAAGAAGTATGTGCTTATTAAGGGATGTCCTCCTAAGTATAAGGATGATTCATATAAGAGAGCCATAAGGCTTATAAGAAGTGGGATAAGAAAGATCAGATGGTGCAGTGTTCATTTTTTTCCATTTATGTCATGTCTGTTGTAACATCAGCGTCAGATCATGCTCACAGCTTATGACAAGATGCAGAACCTGGAGGGATTCTTTAGACATCAGAGAAAACATCTTGCGATGCAAAAATTACTAAAAGTTTAATGACCTGAACAACGGACACTAGTTAAGGATCGTGTTCATAAAATGATGGTATATCTGAATGTGATGGAAATTCTTGAAGCTGAAATGGACTGTACGAAACAAAAGCTTAAATTCAGGCACTGCCCAAAAGTTTTAAGCAATTTCACCTTAACTACAAAATGAACAAAAAGGTTATATACTTTGGCGGAACTATAGATGGAACTTCAAGTAGTGGAAGGTTTCTTTTGACAGGACAACATGGCTGAAAGAAATTTCACATCTAGGATGAAAGGGGTAATAAGAAGAAAAATGTTCAAAGGATGAAAATGCTACAAAGAAGAGCATGGACCTCAGGAATCAGGACACTATGAAAAGGCCAAAAAAAAAGCCTCAAAGTGTGAAAGCTGAAGACACTGAAAAAGTTATTGTCCACTTAAAAGTAAGGAAACAACGTAGGTATATTTCATTCATGTATAGTTGAAACATGATTAACGATGTTGCCCGCGACTGGCGTATAGATACAGAAGTCACTAATCATGTTTGCAATTCATTGTCTGGATTCCTGAAAACCAGACAACCTAGTAATGATAATCTATGCTTGTTCATGGGTGATGCCACGAAAGTGGCAACCGTTGTAGTGAAAGATGGAGGAACAACGACAAGTTTCTGTTCTCTTTTACTTTATCAATCATCATCAGCATCATTATTGAATCGGAATGATTTATCTTATGTTTGAATTGGAGTGATTGATTGGCTATTTGCAACACTTGTGACGATCTTTAGGTACATATTTTCTGCTGCTTTTTTTTGTTGGTAAATTCTATTCCAGCTCAAGCATTTGCTGTTCAATCATTTGTTTAAGACAAAATTGCCTTTTGACTTTCTTCCTAGCTATTCTAATTTTACTGAATCATTTAACCTCTTCTGAAATTTTAGCCAAAAGCCCAAAAAAAGCTTCTACAAAATGATAAATCTTAATGAAGAAAATGGACCATTACAATGATCGAAAGAGTCAACCAAATTAATATTATTTTTTATATATAATAAAAAAAACATCTGGTAGAAGTGGAGCTAGAGAGTTTCCTATATAACCCAATAGACCCATGTGTGATTACTTTGAATTACGATATAATGAGCTTGAGTTGTAACCAGTATTACCACCCAGTCCGGCCCTACCCCAAGGCCACAAAGGCGGTGGAATAGGGTTTCTGAATTTAAGAGGCTTCGAATTCTTTAAAATACATTATATATACAATGATATTCAGCTGTTATTTGTGCTGGGTTTGGTGGATTAGTCATTTGATTTTGAAAAGGAGATGAAGATGTATTGTTGTACGAAGAGAGTATGTACAGGTAGAGAGTGAGTTTTGTATTTTCATTTTTGTTAACTTAGCAATTTTAGGGGTGTGATTATTTTAACATATTTTGGGATGCACTCAGCGAATTTTATGGTTTAAATAGAATTTGACTTCTTCTTTTTTTTATATGTTAGGAACCCTTTCCTTGCAATAATTGATTTGCAGTAACCACCAAATTACAACCCTGCTTCACATTCATATTTTTCCTAAGTCTGTCTGATCCACTAGAAATATTTTGTGGCACAAAATGATGAATTTAGCTGATCATAACAAATTAAAGAAAATATAAATAATATAAGGAATCAGTTTGCAAAATCCTAAACAAAGTTTGCAAAAAAAATCCGCGATAAGATCTAGATAATTAACTCAAGGAAATTCTTGCCAAATCGAAACCTCCTTCCATGCCCTGTTAAAGTGAACATTGAGTTATGATTGGGCTGGAAGGAGATTAAAGGGTTTGAATCGATATCACCGTGACCAAAATTGAGAACGAAACAATATCAAAATCTAATTTATCGAAGATAACTGACATGGACCGAGAAACTGGAGGCTTTCGAGGCGCAGCGAGTTGCAATGCTCCTGCGCCGGCACCGTTAGTGTTCTTGTTGTGTCCGGGTGAGCTGCATACGGACGAGCTCCTCTTGTATGAAGCGGACGATCCTTGTCCGTCCATTATTTGAACCGACTATGGAGACCGGAGCAAGGGAAAGGAGGAGGATGAAAACCTGGACTGTTGTTTTTTATTTGAGGAGTGGGGAGGAGGAAATGGCGGGAGACTGATGAAGGAAATTTGTAGGTAGGGCTAAATTTGGTTTGATTTCTCGGCTTTTTTTGCTGTTTAGCTTCTTTAAATGCTCTGTGGAAAAAAAATTGCAAATTCAACAAAATTTAATAAAATGGGCATTGTCAAAGGAAATTTTAAATCCATATGGTATTTAGATTACAAATATTTGAGTGTAGAATGCAGATATGTGCACTTAAAATGCATATTTTGATTGAAAGCATCGACGGTGGTTTTTTATGAAACATATTTTTGATTGGAGGCGAACTGAATTTTAAAACTTTTGAAAGATGTTTGAAATAAACGTAACTATATTATTATTGGTAATAAAGACTCGAGAGTTATTCTTTGTCAAACCAAACTTCAGTTTATAGAATGGTTGTCATCGTCGTCTAATTTATACAGTGGTTATGCTCCCATTTGTATCTTTATCTTTATTACTAATAATGAAAATGCACTGTACTGGCTTTAATCATGTCTTTTTGAAATTCCACTAACGCCCTTGTATTTCCTTCTGTTTTCATACGTACTGATGCCTCCCTCATCGCATTCATACCTTCCGTTCTCGTCCTCCTCCCTAAGACCTAATCGATTTCGTCCCCAAATTAGACCCACAAAATCGTCGATTCCATTCATACCCCCGTACTCCATCTCACCAGCAGCGTAGTATATGCGACACCTTTTGTGACGGTCCTGACTCGACCTTCGAAAATCGGCACCGAATACGACACTCGTATTCCAATGCCGCAGATCCAAACGTCGAATCTGCTTCGCCGGAGCTTATAACACCATTAAGTACAACACAGCGAAAGAAAAAGAATATCAATATATATAACATTAATACAATGACAGATACAATATCTGATAATATGATACAACAGAATGATACAACAGATATCAATACTATCAGAGCACAAGACACAGCGGAAAGAATATCTTCAATAGAATGCATCCCCAAATCCAATGCTCTAATCCAAAGCTAGCTCGAACCAGCATCACGTTTCACCTAAATAAGCAAGTCTCGTCCTGATCCAAAGACTAGACTAACTCCAGATAATCTACTAGACCTGACTATCTGAAAAACCCCACTCTTAGACTGTCCGTGTGGAAAAATTATGGGCACCCAGAGTTTAGGAAATGAACAATAAACTCCGAGTCAGTCATGCGACTGGTATGAGTAACAAAAACAGTTGGTCTTTTTAAACAAACAACAAAATAATTTAAAATAAATCGCAATGTTTTTTAGAAAATGAAACTACCATAAAGCCTCCCGCTACACACGCAATGCAAACGCAGAATTGGAGGAGATTTCTCCTTATGATAGTCAAACATGCTTGATACGAGAAAATTACTTTAATATTATTATTATTAGTGCATAGTGTAGAAAATATTTCAAAAGTATAATATTAATCTTAGCCAGCATAGGTACCATTATGTTATTCCTACTATAGCTACCATGTTAAATGGCAGGTTCTACAACTAAAATCGTACTGGGTTCGTATTGTTTTGTTTGGGTTTCCAACAAATGGTCGGGCTAAGGAACTTCCCACTGTCCATGGGTACGCCTCTGGCGGGACGTCCCGAGAACTTAACCAGCTCTCTTCCAACACAAGGCCGGGTTACCTCTGTAAATAGGTAATTACTACTCGAGCATGCCACCCTCCAGTCCTTTGGGACCTTTATCCGAGGCACCTCTAAACCACAAAGTAACAACCACACAGAAATGAGATTGAATCCCACCACATAGGTAAATATCTGGGCTACATACCATGATACCACCCTTTACCAGAAGGGAATGACACACCCTAAAGGGCGCGACCATCATAACCTTGCCGCATCTTTCCTGTTTCGACCATTTCCGGGGTATGAGGTCCTGATGCAGTTTCGTCCACAAAGCTACGCTTCATACAGAAGCCATGCTCTGATCACAAATGATCAACAAATGATCATCAACACATAGCAGCACTCAGCATGCCATACTACCAAATTGGGAATATATCACAGATAACCTTCAACTACATAACCTCTGAGCTCGTACGTCTCAGAGAAGGGTGTTAAGCTAAGAGAATAAATCCTCCGCCACCAACAGATATGTATTTAAAAGAAATCTGCTTTATATCTCAAAGTGTAGTGTCAGACATACAACCATACAAGTCTGTCCCGGGTTCGAACAGAACCGAAGGCACTTTCGAAGAAGCCCTTGCAAATCCGGGTGTTCACAATCCCGATCGGACTTCACATCACTTAGGGAATCTCTATACCGTAGCTACTCGGTGCAGAGACAATCGATAGGTTATCCTATCGTTCTCACAAATACCCGGTCTTCACCACCGGTCTTCAAATGCAATCCATAACGACGTATCATTATTCGGAATGGGTTATATGACACAAGGTCCTCTCCCGGCTAAACCGAATAACGAGCGCAAAATTTCAAAACATATGGGATTTCAATCAAGTCACAACTTCAAAGAAGCCCAAAACTTTTCTTCAAATGGTTAAACAAATTACCATTTCAAATCTTTAAACAAAAAGATTTGTTTCACAAAGTTCACAAAGTTCACACAGTTTCACAAAGATCCATTCATAGATTTCCAAAACAATTTCCATTTCGATTGGATTAACTCATTAAATCTTTAAATCAAAGATTTAACTTATAGCTTTCAAACCGTTTCCATAACTTGGAAATCATTTTCATTTCAAACTAGAAATCCTTTTAACACAAATTGGAAGTTCATTTCTTATGTGAAAGCTTTTATTATTTGAAAACAAATAGTTTTTGTTTCGGAAAAATCCAATTATATTTGCACGAGTTAAAGCCCTTGAATTTAAATTTAAATTCCCAAATCGATACCTTTAAAATGGTTTAACCCATATATAACTTGTATAACATCTTTAATCCCTAGTTTCAAATCATAGAATTCAGTTTCAATTTTTGAATTTAAATTTAAATCAAATTATTTAAATTTCAAGGCGTAATCAAGTTATTCAAAAATAAATTTTTATCTTTGAAATTCCTTTTCAAAAACTCTTTACTTTAATCCGAATCCATTTCCAAAACTATTTGGATTCAAAATTCAAATTCAAACAATTTTCAAAAATTTGCGACTTAACCAATTTCCACGTGCGTGTGTATAGGTGTGGTCTAAGGGTTTCACACAATGGTGCAACATCATCAATCATCATAGATTCACAGATAAAGTATCACAAAGATTTATCACTACGATTCGATGTGAGTTTCGGATAACCAATTGGAATCCGACTCCCTGTCGCATCAAAATTTAAATGTCGTTTTATAGGCAAATAGGGTTTTAACATACACATAGAAACAAATCACAGATCACAGTTCAGCACAAAGCAACTCACATCACACAGTATCACAATCACCACAGAAATATCAATCCAATGCACAATATTTGACAATTAACTTAAACTCAATTAATTACAATGAGTAATTAATTTCTTAATTACTTTCATAAAGTAATTACACTTAACAATTCTACAAATTGTGACGTTTAAGGATTTTCGACTCGCGAAAGTCGACATTAATACGTCCACTGTATCAACTGCCGAGCAATCGAAGGCCGGAAAACCGAACCGTTAGGGTTAAAGAAGAAGAGGTAGAAGAAGAAAGAAAGAAGAAGCAACAGAAAACAATATCAGAATCTCATAATCGCAGCGGAACAACATATAATAGATAAATGAATATCTTTAAAAGAAAGAACTATCTCAGTTATTACATTACATCATAATACATTACATTACCAGAGTGTACAACAACAAACAACGGAAAAGAAATACTATATATTAATTGATACGCCATGTCATCCAGCTTGCTCCTGATCTCCACAGCAACTCCTGAATTCCAGAATGACCTGATAACCTGACTCTAGACTTCTCGTGTTAAAATTGGTGGACGCCCAGAGTTTAGGAAGGAAACAATAAACTCCAGATCAATCATGGGACTGGTATGAGAACTTAAACAGTTTATCTTTTAAAAATAAACAAAGAATTATTTTAAATTAGATTCGCAATGCTTTTTAGAAAATGAGACTACCATAAGGCCTTCCGCACACACACACAATGCAAACGCAGAATCGGAGGAGATTTCTCCTTATGATAGTCAAAGATGCTTGATATGCAAATTTCTTTAATATTATTACTATAAGTGCAAAGTATAGATAACCTTTTGAAAGTATAATATAAATCTTAGCCAACATACAACCAGTATCGTATGCCTACTATAGCTACCATGTTCAGTAGCAGGTTACCGCCACATTCCATGGCAGGTTATGCAATTGCAATTGTAAAAGGCTCGTATTGTTTTGATTGGATTTCCAACAAATGGTCGGGCAAAGGAACTTCCCAAGTAAAATAGAACGCCTTCGGAGTGACGTCCCCGGATCCTAACCGGATCTCTGCTACACAAGGCCGGGTTACCCCTAACTGAGTAATAACTGATACGAGCATGTCATCCCCCGGTCGTTTGCGACCTTTATTCCGAGGATCCTCTCAACCAACAACCACAAATCAATAAATATGCAGCAACCACGAAGTAAGTATCTGGGCTCCATACCATGATACCACTTATAATCCAAAAGGAAATGACATGCCCTCAGAGGGCGCTATCCTCAAATAACCTTGCTGCCACGATTCCTGTTTCAACCGTAACCGGCTTGTGAGGTTCGTCGAAGTCTCGTCAACAAAGCTATGCTTTTCACAAAGCCATGCTTCGATCAACAAATGATCGGCAACACTCAGCATGTCACACTACCAAATTGGGAGTATATCACTAATAACCTTCAACTACTTAACCTCTGAGCTCGTATGTCTCAGAGAAGGGTGTTAAGCTAAGAGAATAAATTCTTCTCCACCAACAGATATGTATTTGAAAGAAATCAGCTTTACATCTCAATTTGTAATGTCAGACATACAATCCATACAAGTCTGTTCCGGGTTCGAACATTACCGAAGGCACTTCCAAATAAGTCCTTGCAATCCGGGTATTCACAATCCCGATCAAACTTCCCATCACAAAGGAAATCTTCATATCGTAGCTATCGGTGCAGAGACAATCGATAGATCATCCTATCGTTTTCACAAATACCCGGTCTTCAACACCAGTCTTCAAATGCTATCCATAACGACATATAATTATTCAGAATGGGTTATATGACACAGATGTCCTACCCCGGCTAAACCGAATAACGAGCGCTTATTTTACAATTAAGTGTAGCATTCAAATTCAAGCAAATCACAACAAATACCTATTTAAAGGTCAATATTGGTAGTCGGATATTTAACTATCAATGGATATGCACAACATCACCAGATTCCAAACAATTTCCCTAAATTATTTATTTCAAAAAAATATCTTTACAAGATATATTTTTAACACTTCAACTATTTGAAAACAAATTTCAATCATTTTCCACATTTACAACTTTTGAAAACAAATTTCAAATCATTTCCCTACACGGGATATATTCACAAATATTTATTCATTCTCATTTCAAAATGGTTCATTTAAATCAATCAAATAAATCCTTACCGATTTATTTTAAACTCACGTTCCCAATCCATAAATTTATTCTCACACTTCAAAAATAAATCAATGTTTATTTTTAAACAAATTTCCCTTTCCTTTATAAATTCCATGATGAATTTAAATTTCCAAATATCCACTGATATACGATTTTCAAATCAATTTCAAATATGCACTTTCAATTTATCTTTAAAAGATATAATCTCCAAACATTCTCTTCATATTGGAAAACATTTCCATACTTATTTAATAATAAGTAATTCATAAATCTATTTATTTTCAACATTTGAAAAATATTCAATATACTTAAATCACAATTAAGTATATATTTTATTCTTTAAGGAAAACATTCTCTTAAACACATTTATTTGGGTCAAAACGAATGTTGCGTAAAACATCGTTAAGACAACCCAAAATCACTAGTATAGGGATTCGAAATTAAGATAGATATATAAATCTCAATACTACATAAAACATTTCCTTTCGAAAATCATTTACTATAACAACAGTGTTATAGTCCACTATTTCCTTCTGTTTCTCGAAAACGTCTATTTCAACAATGAATGTTGAAATCTATGGTTTCGATACTTAATACATTTTAAAACATCTTTAAATCGTTTTAATTCTATTTAAAATATCCCCAAAACATTTCTTTAATATATTATTCACTATCCAAAATCGTGAATATACTTCGTTAACCAAATTCAACATTTCTACACATTTTATTTAAAGGATTATTCACTGTTCAAGATCGTGGATATATCTCCTTTAATAAGCTATAACAATTAACTTATCAAAATAAGTCGATCTCGAATTTATAAAACAATGTTTATAAATTCTATTTATATTTTATAACAACTTCAACTTATAAAATCACTTTATTGATAAATTCTATCCATATTCTATTTACACGACAAAATCCAAATTATAAGCTAATTACTTATAATTCTCTATTTACAAATTCGTTCTTTTTTTTTATAAAATTCAAAATCGTAGATTCTATTCTTTTTATAAATCCATTTATATTATTATTTTAAAACGTCTTTAAAACTCCTTTATAATTTCATCACTTTGATTTACAAAAAATCCAATTTTATAAATCTTATATATTAAAGCTTTTATAATAAATTCAAAAATCTCTATTTAAACTATTTTATAAAACCATTAACTCCATATTTTCAAAAATCACATTTCAACTATGTTTCTCAAAAATCATAATTTTTATAACATTAAAATTTTAACGTTTATTTATTTAAAATGAATCAATTCCAAAATTTAATAAAACGTATACTTTCAAAATCACTTAAAAACCCGTTTAAATTCGAAATCGTTACTTTAACATTTTTAAAACTCCAAAAATAGGCTCAACGCTGCAACAGCACCAATACCTCAACCATGGCATCCAAAAAATCATATATCAATGTGATAATAGAATATATCGCAAATATCTGTAAATAAATCAATACTGTTGAGGAATCCAGTTGGATCCCTCCAACCTGTTTCCTTGCATCCACGGATGTTAGCACAATACCAATCCCGTTTCAATACAGAATATTGCGTTATATGGGTTTATATAAAATATTATCCGCTATTATGCGGCGAAATATGGTCTCATCCGCTATATAATGCGGGAAAATCAACTCCAAGTACATATATAATACCAATTCCACTTCAAGGTGAAATATCGCGGTATATGTATTTAGTAAATAACATTCGCTTAATATACGGCGTATAGGGTCTATTTCAAAACAATAGATAATAATTTATCATCCAAGCATATAATCAACACAATCAATAAATTTTAAATCTAACTATTTGAAATTTAAATTGAAACAGATTCGATTGAGTGAGAAGTTCTCACATTGTTTCCAATAACAGTCGCAGTGTTTTATTTCGAATAAAATTAAACGCGCGTTTAATTTTATCCAAAATTTTTACTAGCTCCAATCAACTTCAATTCAGCTCCACCGTGTAGTGTTCGTCCATACGAACCCAACGCAAGTTGTTTCGTCCATTTTCGACCTCGTATGAACAAGTTATGACGTTTTAAACATCGAACGAATTTATATTATAAAATTTAATAACAAATTTATTATATTTTTTACCCTTCAATCTCGGCCGCACGTTTCAAACCCCCTGCATCCTGGCCGCACACCCTTTCTTCCATCTTCAGCAAACAACGCGCGTGAATAAACCCGTACGGCTGCCCGCCTTTCACGATTTTTTGCGGCCTCTTCGATCGTCAAGAGGCCATCATACCACCGCCAAATGAAACGTCACGACAGCCTCTATCATCGGCCAATAGCACGTCGAGCTCGGCTGCTTCATGCCATTGAAAAACGCGTGCAAATGTGCCATGAACGCGAGCAATTTCTGGTCGATCCACCATGCTATTCTCGATCATAACCGTTGGCTTCGTAGTTCTCTCGATGCTCTTTAACTTTGCAGTTGGAAGTTTGTTGAATTGCTTTACGTATTTGAAGAAAAACGAGGAGGAAGATCGTGTATTCTTGGCCATTAAAATAGAGGGAGGCGGCGGCTGTAACCCTAGCCCAATTTTGTTTTGCAAAAGTGAATAATGAGGTCCTTTTATAGAAAAATGGCAACGCACTATTCATCCAAAAAATTTCCGAGCTCCAAACGAAGCATGCCGCCTGACATTTATAATGTTTTACCTCCATTCCAAACGCAATGGAATATGTATCAGGAGCCAATTCGATCGTATTTGAAAGATAAGTTTTTGAATCGACTATTTAAATTCAAAATTCACTCGAATCGATTTCTACGTGTTTTAGCTTACCCCGGACAAATCGTAAATCCGATTGACACGAAATTTGAAACCATACAATAATTTAACATTACGGATCAGATGAAACTAGTTTCGTCGAAATTCGAGACTGTTTGAAAAATGGCTATTTTAACTCGTCAATTAAATATTAAAATATTCAATTTTCACAAATTAACTTTTAATTCAATTTTAAAAGTTCTACAACATCATTCTAACTCTAATATGATTTAATACAACTTTACAAATCAAATTTAATCATTTAAACCCAATTTTCAATTATTTCTATAATTTCAAATATTAAATTTTCGATTTAATTATCCTATTGAATCCTTATATTCAAAATTTAATTCACTTAGCTAATAAACTTCATTCGTGAATCATCAAAATTAATTAAATATACGAATTTCAAATGACAGAAGTTCTGGGGAGTTACACAAATGATTATCATTAAATTAATGAATCTAAATTAATTATTAAAATTAATCACGTTAATTTAATTATTTAAATAATCTTAGTTAATGACTTTCATTAACTAATAACACTTCTTTAATTAATTTCCTAATTAATCTCTAATTATTAATTAATCGAAATCATTAATTTATAAATTAAATAAATAAGTCATTCCTTAGTTAATAAATTTAAAACTTATATTTACTAATTAAATTAATCCAAACATTAATTAACCATTCTAGTTAACTTAATAATTTATGAATTACAAATCAATAAGTTTCATTAACTTTAAGGAAAATTTATTCTTATTAATGATTCTATTTATCACTCACAAATATGTTTGAAAACATTAATTTTCGAATTTACTTTTAAAATTTCATTCTAATTTCAAAATATAAAATGAATGCCAATTTATCCTATATAAAGTTTTAAATCCAATTCATGTTAAAGTAATACCTTTGTTATAAAAGAAATTTTAAGAGTTAAATCCACATATTAAGAGAATACTTTAATGTTTAAACTTATTTAAACATTAAAATTTATAATCTTTATTTCATTTCAAAATATGAAATTCAAAGTTAGATTTAAGTCCAGGTTTCAAAATTTGATTTAACTTTGTTTTAATTCTTTACTAACAATTCAAAATACATTTTTTTTTAAATTCAAATCCTTTTTATATACACTTAGTTACTTAACACTTTTAAGTTATTAAACAATTTAATTTAAAAACTTTATTCATTCACAACTAAGTTTGCAGACTAACCTTGAATCCATATCAGCTTTTGATTTAAATCTTGGTTTAGTCTTTGATTTATATATTTTGAATTCAATTCTTAAATTTAGGAAAACTGGACAGGTACGAAACCTGAAACAAAAATCTTCTCGAGCCACTACCACTTGCTTCGAGTCAAAACGGAAATCCTTTGAGTAAATACTCGAGACAAACACAAGACCAATGCGAGAAAAACCCAGTTCCACCCAAGCTACACAACAATGTTTCCAGATTACCAGAATCTAGTGCACCGTGCATGTGCACGTCGCCACTGCGTGCCTCCAGTCGACGCTGCCTCGTTGAGCAAGTCGACGATCACCTACTAACCAATCTCCGACCACCCAAATCTCCATCTTTCACTCGAAATCAAAAATCAAGTTCAAAATAGAAACCTGGAAAACACGAACCGGAAGCACCATCATACCTGAAAATGCCTCGACATCACGACCTCGACCACCAAGAGGTCAATAACTCCGGCCACTCGATCACCAACTCCCATGCTATCCTCCCCCAGAGCCTCATCGCGCTCGATCATCTATCTACGACGAACGAGACCAAATGCAAAACCACGACAAAATTAGGTTTCCAGAACTCAATTGCTCACCACCACACCCACGACCATCTGCAGCCCTATCCGCTATTTTTCCTCGATACTACATTCGTTCCACTACCACCCCAAAGGACCACGACCTCCCCCATCGACGAGATCACCAAAATTTTCCAAAAGAGTGAAATCTATTTAAACTCGAACTGCTCTTTCGATCTCCATCTAAAAATTATGATTCAAGCTTTAAAAATCATGTTATAGTACACAGATTCAGATTACATACTGACTTCGTAATTTAAAAAGTTCAAATTTTGACTATTTTAGAGTTGCACATTTTTCTTGATTTCTAGATACAGTTCTAAATTATTTTGACTTAAGTGAAATTTTAATCTAAAATTTGTGACATAGCAACCAAGTTTTGTTTGAATCATGAATCCAAATCATGCCTTCATCAGGAGAAAATGATTTTTTTTAAACTTAAACTGGAGCTTGGAACCAAAGCAAGATATCACAGCAGATAACATACAAGCACATATAATCATCACTCAGATATACTCAGAAAATTCATGTATATACACAAGCATACTTTTTCACACACACACACACACACACACACACACACACACACATATATATATGCAACAATTTCATACTTTTAATCTTAAATAAAATGTTACTCGCAGTTTTGGAGAGGATGAATAAAGCTCCTCTGTTTGAAAAACTACAGGCTTGATCTTTCTTAAATCTTCTTGCTTTTGTTTGGATAAATGATATTTAAGTTTGTAAAAAAAAGAAAAAGCTTGCTACATATTTTCTGATTTGCTATGTGTTGATGAACGAATAGAAATAAGAAGAGATGTATATATAGAAAAGAGTTTACAGGTGATATAATTTGTTTGTACAATATAAATCAGAGATTTTTTTTCCTCTCTTCATTTGACTAGCAGATTTTTTTTCCTTTGGTGGCTAGCCGATTTCCTTTGGTGGCTGAGAGATATATTTGTGGCTAGCATTAATTATCATTGTCATTTTCTTCTTATGTCTTCTCTTGCAAGCTTACATACTTATCCTTTATTTGCTTGTACATAGATATTTTCTTTTGCTTTGTATATCTAAACTTCACATATAAGATTCTACATGCCTAGAAGCTTTTATACCTTATGTATATATAGATATAAAGTTATTTTAGTCAATGTTACAAAATTTTAACTTAAGTATAAATATATACTTTTATACTTAAACAATTTACAATTTTATCTTTTTTACTTAATCTACTTATTATTTATTTCTATTTCTAGCTTAAACATTTATTTTTTTTACTTTAATACTTATTGCCTTATTTTACATATGCATTCCTATATACATATAGATATTTAACTTATAAAGAAATCGTTTTTAAAACTTACTTATACTTTGATAAAATAACACACATATTTTATTTGAATTTGCAGAAACTCGAACCAATTTACCAATTAATTTCATGATTTTTATTTAAAATTAAATTAATTAGCAATTTAGACTTAGTAAAAATCCGAGATCGTTACACCTTTCCTCAACATCAATCTCCCTAATATGTGAATCACCAGCTTCAATCCTCGGTTCTTCAATGGCAGAGCATCCACGACAGGCGATTGGACAAACCGAAAGAGACAGCTCAGCCCATGGTAGGTAACTAGATTAGCCGAAAAAATAGCTCACCCTAGGCCAAGCGACTGGAAGCCGAAATGAAATAGCTCACCGTCCACTGATCTGACAGCACAGGATCTCTTACCTTCTATTTTCTTCTCTCTGAGGTATACTTTTGTACGACATATATGCTTTGACTAAACCGTTTCCCTGCTTCGATTGCTGACACTTTTGACACCAACACTCACTGCTCTTCACTTTCACTTATCTGATTTCTCACCTGTTTAGGGATTCACAAAAAAAGGGTTAAATGCACAAATATTTTCCGTACACTCATCATTTATTTTAATCGGTAAGATCATATATTCATTGAGGGTTATGTCTACTGAGTATGTAGTTCTCGGCGCAATGGTTAACGATGCATACAATGATTTGCTCCTACTTACTGATAAGATTGCTAATGTACATATTACCCTTCATCACCTTAAATTTGTACAAATTTCAATTATTGCAAAGTTTAGTGTACGAATCACATTAGATTAACTGCGCATATCTTTGAAAGGTGCTTTTGTACTACGAAGTCCTAATGGAATTTTTTACAATAGATTAATGTACTTTTTATATACGGTTGCTGTTAAGTTAACAAAGTCATGGCGGTTGGTTTTACATGGCTACTGTGTTTTTATTCAAATAACAACAATATATTTGGTATGAGCTATATGTTTACAAAATTGTCTATAAGTTATTAGCAAATGGAACTTTGATGAATTGATACAGGATAGCTCATGCATACATGCTATGAAACATTATGTGTTCATGATACAGAACTTTTAATAATCGCAATTTAATCTGCATAGTAATATGAACCGACAATTGTATCCATAGCTGCCATGCAATGAAAAATTTAAACTGCTGCAAAGTCTGCGTGAAAATTCACTAGGATGTATTTTCATTTTTGGACCCAATTGCAATGAGTTAGCGGGCTCTGGCCCAATTTCGGGTGACAGTGTGGCGCAGTATTTATGTTTGCAGCTTAATTATCTGTAGCAGCTTAATTTAAGAGAAATAATATACATAAACATAGTTTTGTATCATGATTGAATCAAGACGTGAATGTGCTTCCTGTTTATCTGCATGTATCACAGATCCGCTGAGCTTTATTATCTATCTTGCAACTAACGTATTTATTTTAGGTTGCAATTAGGGATGTCTATCTAAAAAATCTAACATTTGTCTATATCCGTATTTGAAATATGGTTATCCGATATCCCAAAAATGGATATGTATATGACCATATCCGTATTCGATAATTATCCTTCCGGTTTTTATCAAGATTATCCTTTTTTATATATATTTTACTACATAAAATGACTGTCGTCTACTATTTTATGTCTTTCCATTAGCGAGACATATAAGTGACGTGGATAAGCTTGATGCTCTATCATGCACTATATATGTTATAATGGTTTATTTGTATTATTTTTTCATTTTCTAGCCGGCAAGCAGTGCTGTATTGTTCTGCTATTTGCCGGTTTATGTTAGAATTTGATCTTTCCTTTTTGTAATGATCAAGTAACTGGTGAAGTACGGGTTCATGCTATTTTGAAACTGCTCATAAGTCATAAGATTCTATAAGATTATTGTTTATTCTACAGGAGGGGAGATGACAGTAGAAAATATTTGTTATATGTGGAGGTTATAAGTTGAAAGATATGTATGCAACATTGAACGAAATAAAAAGTCACTAAAATATATATAAACTTCTTATATTGTATAAATTCTTGAGAGTTTCG
Source organism: Allium cepa (assembly GCA_030765085.1). Classification (NCBI taxonomy): domain Eukaryota; kingdom Viridiplantae; phylum Streptophyta; class Magnoliopsida; order Asparagales; family Amaryllidaceae; genus Allium; species Allium cepa. Next base: position 372,908,903 of record CM060942.1, on the reverse strand, counting down.
GTCAATTCATTCCATTAGCACAACTTTCAGACATGTTTATAAGAAATATAGTTAGTGATACAAAATTATCAGTAGGATCGACTAATTAAACATGGTACAATGTTGTTTTTTTTCTTAATCAGTTGCAGGTACAATCGTTTGACTTGAAAGTTCAACGCCACAGCATATAAAGCGATGCAAGCTTGTATGAATTTGTTATTATAATTGAAATAAATTTCAAAATCAATAGTAAAAAATCATACAAATTCACATGGTACGCAAGCAACCCTCGCAATCCTGTCATCTAGAACCCAGATGAACTTCACATTCAATCTGCTAGAAATACAATCTTTAAGATAGAATTAATAGGTATTAGATCCCGTTGTTGTTCTTTCTTCATAGAACTCGGATTATAACACAGAATTTGTATGTTGTATTATATTTATTAAATTAAAAGTTGTGTTATTGTATTTCCAGCACTGTTAAGTGGACTATGTCATGAACGCATAGTGTTTCATAATTATTATATCCCTAATCCCTTATCCCTAGGGATTTTCTTCTCAAACTGATCTTATATTTCTGTTGGACATATTATATTTTATCCTAAATATGTTTGCTGAGTTAAAAAATATATAGTTTCAGTTGTTAAGTGGACCAACTAGGATTAGCATTATAGTTTTTTATGAGTTATGTTAAGCAGGACATGAAAAAAATGTTCATCTATACAACTACAGGTGCATATACATATATATGACTACAAATCCCTATATTATATATAGTTTACTTCAAAATGTAATATAATAATTAAATTATTGTTTTAATGCTATATGTGAGTGTATACCAGAAGGATTTGCATAATTGTTCATTGATGAATCAAGAAAGATATTAATTATGATAGCAAAAGGGATAATTTGCTTCTATTTTGGTTGACTTGGGTTCGATTTCTCATATTAAGCAACATTTATATACCCCAAACCATTGTTAGTCAGGATAAGATGGACCTCGGTTATTTTTTTTTGAAGAATACTTCATATTAATAAATGGGAATAGTATATTGATTGTCCCATATAAGTCACTTTGTCACTAAAACCTTTTTTTAATCCCTGAAATGTCATATTGAAAGGCAAGTAATGATCAAAACATCTGTGTCAATTTTATTTTTGTTTTAATGGATTATTTTTTCTTTTAAGTATGTGTTCGCCTTTCCTATTCTATGTTATTGTTTTAAAGTATGGATCATGTGGTTATGATATGAATTAATATGTCAAAGTCATTCATTTAGCTGTATCACTTAATCGTTCGAAAATTCTCTTAGATCTGTTTCAAAATTAGAGATAAGAAATGACCTGTGTTAACCCCGCTGAAACTTGAACCGACTCATTTACTCAACTAATCCTGACTCATCCATGTAGAGGGAAGGACGACTCATCAAGACCCCGGCTCAACAACCTCACGACTCTGCAAGTCCTTGAGTTAACAGGCCACGACTTAAGGTGCTTAACGGTTCAGGAAGGATCTACGACTCAACGACCCAAGGAGAGATTGTACGACTTAAGGAACCTTACGAGTTAAGGAACCTTACGAGTTAAGGAATCTTACGGGTTAAGGAAGGCTTGCGAGTTAAGACATTAACGACCTGAGGAATGTCACGACTTATGGAAGTCTGCGACTTAAGAGGTATGCGACATAAAGGTGATACGACCTAAGACTTCAGAGACAAGTTCAATACCGTGCTATAATGAGATAACTCGTTGACGACATACGACTTATGATGAGTCGTGTACGACTCATACTAACATCAAGGAAGGTTGCACTGGTTAACTCGTGAACGGCTCAGGACTTCTGTTATTCATTTAAATGGGAGCCTAGCTTTGGACCAAGCGGTGAGCTAACCCAGTAGGTCGGCCGCGACCTACTATGAGTCGTGAACGGGTTATGGCTCATCATGAGTCGTGTACGAGTCATGACCTAATTCCGAGAAATGCCTATAAATACGACCCTAGCTCCAACTGGGAAGGGACCTTTTTGGGCTCACTCTCTTCAAGCGCCGATACTCTGCTGCATTCTGAACCAATCTAACACTTGAAGCTCTCAAAACACTAAGAACGCTACAAACAACTTCAAGGAGAGATCACATGCATCCAACATGGATTCGAAAACTCTCATCTTCATCGAAGTTTAGGCTACTTGTTCTAAGTCTCTTGTAATTCAAAGTATATTGTACTTGGGAAGAATTGCATCAGCTTGTAACGAGATCATTAATAAAAGTACTTAAAGTGGACGTAGGCTATACCTTTAAGCCGAACCACTATAAAATTGTTGTTGTTTACTGCTTTTCTGCTATTATCTGCTTGTAATCTGTTCCCGAGCTATCGGGTGGTGCTTTCACAACTATAACTCATACACCGGGGTGTTAGCGTTCGAATTTTAGCGTTAACATTTTTGGTGCTTTCACTGAGAACTCGAACTCAGGCAAGTTATCATCATTGCTTCACAGAGGTTTGTAGAGAGAATTTCCTTGAAAACCAGATGTCTATCCGAGATTATGGCTCCTGGAAGGAAGAGTAGATCTGTCAGATCTGGGAATATTCAAGAGGGAACCTCCGCTTCCCCCATATCGAATCAAGCCATTCCAGCTGTCGGAGTTACAAAGGCAGAGCTGGATGCTGCAATTTTGGGGCTGAACCAACAGATTAATGCCCAAAATGCACAACTCGAGGCTCAAAATGCCCAGAATGCCCTAATTCTGAATAGGTTGAACGATCTGCTTGGGGTAAACCGTCAACCAGCGGGTAATGAGAGGAATTTTGCTGGCAACCTTCATGATGCTGAAGAAAGAAATGCTCCTGAAAGGGCTGCTAGCCCCTTTGAACAAACACTTCCAGAGGCTGGTGGGTTTAGAACTCGACATGATGAGGAGTATCTTTCTGGAATGGTCCGACAAATTATGAAAGGGAGTATGCAGAGGGTTGAAGACGAGAAAGAATGGGGTTTCGCCCCAAGTAAGACTCCATTTACTGAGAAAATCTTAAAGGCTGAATTCCCAAGGAAGTTTGTCCCTCCAACCATTCCAGCTTATAAGGGGACAAGTGATCCGAATGAATTCCTATACAAGTATGATTGGCACATGACAGGTGCCAGAGCCTCGGATGAAATAAAGTGCCGATATTTCCCTGTGTATCTCGAAGGCGTAGCTCTGCTTTGGTTTACCAAGCTGGCCGTCCGATCTATCGATCAGTTTTCTAACTTGACCCGGAAGTTCAAGGAGCAGTTCAGACTATATGCCTCAAAAGCCAAAGATATCATGTCACTATCAAGTTTGGAGCAGAGTCCAGGAGAGACTATCAGATCTTTCTTAAACCGCTTTAATATAGCGTTAGCTGAGGTGGACAATGCAGAACCGCGAATGATACTGACTTATCTGATGAGGGCTATTGATAAGTCGAGCAAATTTGGGAAATGGCTAAACATGAAGGAGCCAACCTCCCTCGAAAAGTTCTACAAAAAGGCAGATGAATTCATACGCCTGGAAAGCCGTCCTTTACCAGTAAAGGCAGTGTTGGAGAAAGTTGAAGATAACACTGTCGCTCCACGCAAGAATGAATCGGTGGGGCAAAAAAGGGAGAGTAATAATGGAAAGAAACAGGGTAATCTGAAGAAGCCCCGATCCTTCAAGCCATCAGAGTATACTCCATTATCACATACGCCGGAGCACATCTACCTTGCCACTAAAGATTCTGTTGATTTTCCTAAACCTATCCCTTTGAGGACCGGGAAAAAGGCTATACAAAGTGGGAAGTTCTGCCGCTTCCATAATCAACCCGGTCATGAGACCGATGAATGCCGCCAGTTGAAAAATCTGATTGAAGAATTGCTAAGAGAAAACAAGCTGCAGCAATTTGTGAAAAAGAATAGCAACAATCCTGCATCGTCAAGTCAGGGGCAACAGGCTCCTGTTCATCAGCCTAGGATAGGTGAGAAAGCTACGGGGCATGAATCTGGAAGGCCCATTATCAATGTCATTACAGGAGGACCTCACCCAGCTGGCAAGAGCTGGGGTGAGATGGAGAGATATACCAGGGCTTTGAAATATGTTCCAGCCGAAGAAGACGTCTTTGTTTTAGAAGACACTACGCCCCTGAAACAACAGAAAACTTTCAGTGATGATATTATTTTCAGGGCCAGAGATTCCACAGGTATCGAAGCTCCTACCCTAGATCCCTTGGTCATCTCAGCTGGTATCGGACCGGCCATTGTCAGAAGAGTTCTCGTTGACTGCGGAGCATCATGTAATATCCTCTTCAAGAAGACATTCGACCAAATGAAAATCCCTATGGTCGATGTACAAGCCTCATCGCAGAAGATCGCTGGCTTCACTGGGGAGCCAAAGCAACCAATAGGAACCATCGATCTGCTTGTAGAACTTGGGGAAGGAGAAAGGAAAGTAGTCCGCAAGCAAACATTTGTGATTGTCGATGAATTTTCTGCTTATAATGCTTTCCTTGGCCGTCCAACGCTCGCAGCGTTCAAAGCTATCGTAGCCCCGTGGTGCCTCACTATTAAATTCCCTACAGACAATGGAGTAGGAGTTATAAAAGGGGATCAAAATGCTGCGCGAGAGTGCTATTTGACAGAGTTGCGAGAGTCAAGAAAAAGAGAAATGGGAAAGGATGCGGCCGCCCCGGTCCGCATCAAAGAGCCAGCCTTGTAGCAATTACGGGGCGGACCCTGCACTGGCGAGCATAGCGGGGCACGGAAAGAGATGGATCCCAGAAAAGCCAGTGCAGGGGAGAATAGAGTAGTGCCGGTTGAAACGACAGTACCGGTACCTGTTGACCCGAAGGACCCAAATAAGGTGTTGAATGTGGGTTCACAGCTTAATGTGTCAATTCAGAATATCTTGATATCTTTCCTGAAAGCAAATCTAGATGTCTTCGCTTGGACTCATGCTGATATGTGTGGAATATCTCCAGAAGTTGCAGTACACGCTCTGAATATTGACCCAAAGTTTACACCAGTAAAACAGAAAAGAAGAACCCAAGGTCCAGAAAGGTCAGCAGCATTAAAAGAGGAAATTGATCGACTCATGGAAAATAACTTCATCAAAGAATCTACATATCCGAATTGGGTTTCAAATCCTGTGCTGGTTAAGAAAGCTAATGGAAAATGGAGAGTGTGCATCGATTTTTCAGATCTGAACAAGGCCTGCCCCAAAGATTGCTTTCCTTTACCCAGGATCGATCAACTGGTAGATGGAACAGCGGGGCATGAATTGTTATCTTTCATGGATGCCTACTCTGGATATAACCAGATCATGATGCATGAACCGGATCAGGAGGACACGAGCTTTATCACCGATGTTGGTCTTTATTGCTACAGAGTTATGCCCTTCGGATTGAAAAATGCAGGGGCAACCTACCAAAGACTTGTTAATGCTATGTTCAAACCGCAATTGGGCAAAACTATGGAAGTCTACGTCGACGACATGTTAGTAAAGTCTAAGAAAGCAGCGGATCACATTGAACACTTAGCAGAAATGTTCGCAGTCCTCCGGAAATACAGAATGAAGCTTAACCCTCTGAAATGCACGTTTGGGGTCGAGTCCGGAAAGTTCTTAGGGTTTATCGTCAGCGCTAGGGGCATTGAGGCTAGTCCAGCTCAAATTACTGCCTTGAAAGAAGTCAAAGCTCCTAGAACAAAGAAGGAATTGCAAAGTCTCAATGGAAAAGTTGCCGCCTTGAGTCGGTTCATTTCCAAAGCCACAGATAAATGCATCCCATTCTTTGACGCCCTAAAGAAAGGAAAGAAAAACTTCGATTGGACTCCCGAATGCCAAAAAGCCTTTGATGAATTGATTCGCCATATGGAGACGCCTCCAATACTTTCTAGGCCTGGCGATGGCGAGGATCTTCTTATATACTTGGCAGTATCATCTCATGCTTTAAGTGCAGCGCTGATACGGGAAGACAAAAGGATTCAACATCCAGTTTACTATATCAGCAAAAGACTCACTGGGGCAGAGATGAATTACTCTAAGTTGGAAAAACTCGCCTATTGCTTACTAATTGCGTCTAGGAAATTGAGGCAATATTTTCAAGCTCATCCTATCAGAGTCCTCACCGATCAACCTTTAAAGCAAGTCCTGTTTCGCCCTGAAACTTCGGGTCGTCTTCTAAAGTGGAATATTGAACTCAGTCAGTATGACATCACTTATCATCCCCGGAAAGCAATCAATGGACAAGCTTTAGCGGATTTCATTGCAGAATTTACAGATAAGGGTAACAGTGAGGAAGAAACGGTCGACAATTCCCCTATCCAGTGGAAGTTATATGTCGATGGTGCGAGAAACGACTACTGTTCTGGAGCCGGAGTTGTACTTGAGACTCCTGAAGGTCGATCATTATGCTATGCACTAAGATTGGAATTTCCTTCAACAAACAATGAAGCAGAATACGAAGCCCTTATCGCTGGCTTAAGGATTGCTAAAGAATTAAACATCCGAGCGCTATAGATATTCAGTGATTCTCAGCTTATTGTATGCCAAGTCAAAAAGGAATTCCAAGCAAAAGGGGGGAATCTGCCCGCCTACTTGTCAAAGGCTTGGGAACTCCTGGGTGATTTCGATCATTACATGATAAGCCACATTCCTCGAGAAGAAAACATGAAAGCAGATTCTCTCGCGAAGTATTCGAGCACAGGCGAAGCTCAATTTCTGGGGCTAACTCCAGTGGAGGTCCTGTCGACTCCTAGCATTGATGAGATGGACATTGATTGGATCATGAGCATGTCTCAAGAGCAAGAATCATGGATGACTCCGATAATAGAATATCTGCTCAATGGATCCTTACCAGGGAACTCAAAAGAACGACAAAAGCTACTGAGAAAAGCCTCTCGATACGTAATCCAGGATGACCGGTTATACAGACGGGGATTCTCAATGCCATTACTTCGATGTGTATCCAGGGAAGAGTCTAAAGCAATCTTAGAAGAGGTACACGGAGGAGAATGTGGTGATCATTCAGGTGGCCAAACATTAGCAAAGAAAATTCTCCGGTACGGATATTTTTGGCCAGAAATTAATCGAGATGCAGCGGAGTATTCCCGAAAATGTGACAGATGTCAAAGATTCGCCAAAATTCCTAGAGCTTCTTCCACTGAACTCACACAGATGGTCAGTCCATGGCCGTTTGCGATATGGGGAATCGACCTTGTAGGACCGTTACCAACTGCCAAATCTGGAATTAAATATGCCATTGTTGCTGTAGATTATTTTACTAAGTGGGCAGAGGCTGAACCACTGGCCACTATCACCTCAAAGAAGATGATAAGTTTTGTGACTAAAAACATCATTTGCAGATACGGTGTGCCTCAAAAAATAATTACAGACAATGGAACTCAGTTTGAAAGTGAAGAATTCCAAGATTTTTTGCAAGCGATTCAAAATCCGGAAAAGCTTCTCAGCAGTAGCTCATCCGCAGGCAAACGGGCAGGTGGAAGCCGTGAACAAAATTATTAAGTCAACCATCAAGAAGCAACTTGAAAGAGCAAAAGGTGGTTGGGTCGATAAGCTACCACTGGCACTATGGGCATACAGAACCACTCACAAAACTGCGACTGGGCACACCCCGTTTTCATTGGCATACGGGTCAGAGGCAATGATTCCGGTAGAAATAGAAGTCCCTTCACACAGAAGAATCCATTTCAATCAAGCAGAAAACGAAAAGCTACAGCTTGAAGCGCTAGATCTCCTTGATGAAAAAAGAGATGAGGCTAATCTCAGAATTGCAGCTCATCAGCAAAGAATAGCCAGACATTTCAATTCCAAAGTTCGCCAACGCAGCTTTGAGATTGGAGACCTAGTCCTGAAAAGAATTATGACAGCGACAGGTGTGTTTGGGCCAAATTGGGAAGGACCATATGTAATAGGTCAGAAGCTTCTTGACGGCACATTCAAACTCACCACTGTTGAAGGAGATCAAATTCCAAGGGCATGGAACAACAACCATTTGCGTCCATACTTTACTTGAAAATTTTGTTGAAATATTGTAAAAAGAATTATGAATGTATGATTCTTGTAATTGAAAGCAATTGTCAAACTGATGCAAGTAAATAATGAAAGAATATAAAGTGGATGTAGGCCCAATTTCCTGGCCGAACCACTATAAATCTTGTGTTCCTTATTATTATTACATGTTTGCTTTATTTTCGATATAAAAAGTACATAGAATGTATTGCTGAAATGTCGATTTAAATTTTTGCAGACAATGGAAGTGAAACTTGCACATAAAAAGACCAAGTGATTCTCGCCAAATTTCAAGTCACAAAAGCCCTGAATTCAAATCCTAGATAGGAAGTACTTCAATTGAACGGCCTATGATTTCGACAGAAACGGGTCTTTGCTAATAAATTGAGATCGTTTGAACAAACAAACGTCCAATTAAGAAGCTAGTGCTCGTTCTCACGAAATTGCCTGACAATGAAGCGCACTTCCTTGGATTAAACAAGTTACTTGTAAAAAAAAAAAGGGGGGGGGGGGGCAGAGGATCATTGAAAAGGCATAAGCAAGTGAACAGAGGAACAACCAAAGCCATCATCGGCAGCACAAGTCCTCTTCGGAGACACAACTCTTCGGAGGATAAAGACCTCTAATGGGTCATACGCCACAAAAAAGAAAGTTCTCTACTCAACAAAAAAAGATTGGAGGAGTCATGACCCTCCAACCATGAGAGAGTAACTTCCAGGCGATGAAAACCCTCTCTGAGGCACATTTCACCAGGAGTTGAAGTGTTATGACCGCTCTTCGGGATTTCACTTCACCAGAGTTGAAATGCAAACAAAATAAAAGCCCTCCTCGGAGGCCCATTTCACCAGGAGTTGAAGTGTTATGACCGCTCTTTGGGATTTCACTTCACCAGAGTTGAAATGTAAACAAAATAAAAGCCCTCTTCGGAGGCACATTTCGCCAGGAGTTGAAGTGTAACAACCGCTCTTCGGAATTTCACTTCACCAAAGTTGAAATGCAAAAACAAAATAAAGACCTTCCTGAAAGCCCACGTTTCACCGAGATTGAAATAAAACTTCCAAGTGTTGAAACGTGAAAAGGCTTTCTTCGAAGGCACAACTCTTTGGAGGTACACGTTTCACCAAGATTGAAATAAAACTTCCAAGTGTTGAAACGTGAAAAATCCCTCCTTAGAGGTACAACCCCCTCCCGGGGACACAATTCAAAGGAAAGACCTCTTCGAAGGCACAATCAAGAAGAAAGACCTCTTCGAAAGCCCACGTTTCACCAAGATTGAAATAAAACTTCCAAGTGTTGAAACGTGAAAAGGCTTTCTTCAAAGGCACAACTCTTTGGAGGTACACGTTTCACCGAGATTGAAATAAAACTTCCAAGTGTTGAAACGTGAAAAATCCCTCCTCAGAGGTACAACTTTGTATATAAAAAAAATCCTCATCAAAAGCGTACTTTAACTTTCAAAGGAAGAGTAATTTACCTACTCTGGAAAATGATCTTCAAAAAAAAAAGAAAAAAAAAAGAAGTTAAAGTACCCTTCAGAGGTCCGCTTTACCACATAGAAGAATTCACTTGGTAAAATATGCACATAAGCAAAAGAAAAAAGTGATTTCTTCGAACGACAAAGCGTAGAAACTTATACGAAGGGAGTTGTACTCTACAAAAATTTTCTTTAAAGAATAAAATAATTATTCTTTAGCAAATAAGAGTGCAAGTCCCCTCGAAGTATAAAATACTGCAGCAAGCTTAAGGTATGGGGGCAACATGGTATAATAGTATAGCTGCATCAGTAAAGTAATACTCAAACAACATACCATAAGCCCGCTGCAATATCATATAAATAAACTTGTGCAAAAATGAATAATAAATGCATTCTCAAATTCAAACAGAAGTCTGTACAAACAAAGGATCATTTTATTCAATTGAAATGCAGGTACAGGTTTCAAAATAAAGAAAAGCGGGGGCCGGTACCCGCACAATTCTCGACCAGTGCATACAAAAGGCAAAAAGCTAAAATCTTCACTTCTTTTTACTACCTTTGGACCCTTTTCCCGGCCGAATGATTAGCTTTTCAGGTCGGTCAGTTGGCACAAGGGAAGAAGGAGGGGTAGGCGCAGCTGGTCCAACTTCTGGCTCCTCTTCAGTAACAGTGATTATCTTCCCCCTCCTCTTTGACGTTCCGTGCTTTTTCCTCCTCTTTGAGGAAGACTCACTTCCTGGAGTGACAAGTTTAGACAAAGTTATGTCATCAGAAGGAGTCCGCTCCGGAGATATCTCACTTCCCTCAAGTCCCTCGTTTCTATGCTCTTGCGAAGCGATGGGATCGTCTAAACCATGAAGGGCCTCTATTTGTTCCTCTTGCAACCCGGGCTGTGAAGCAGGAGGAGGAGCCACCTGGGGAGACGGAGGAGGGATAACCGGAGGAGGAGAAATCTGAGCAGTGCTTGATACTTTCTCTACAGAAGAAAAGAGGTTAAAGTCAGTAAAGAGAGGAGATGAAGGCTCATCAAGGTTGAGAAAATAGTCAAGGAGCTCATTAAACCCATGTGAAATAAATGAGCAATCCACTTGAGCGAAATTTACAGTGGGATTACCTGCAGAAGTTGTCTTTATTACGTCAATTTCATAGTCCGGAGCTTCAGCACTCTCTTGCGATTCATCTGTGGCTTGAGTAATTTTGGCCCCGGTATCAGTTTGAGCAGGGATCGGTACATAAGAGCTAGAGCCAATAATGCCAGCATCGGCCGAAGTTGAAGGAGGGACAGGAGCAGTCAAATTTGTTTCTTTTTCTTGATGCTCTTCCCCCACTATTTCAACCCGCGATCTGGCAAGTTGCTCCTTCCCTCTGGCAAGGGCTGCGCGAGCCTCAAAGTCTAAGTAGTGCACCTCCAACTCCTCTTCAGTGTATCCGACCCCTTTAAACATATCTAGTGCGGCCTCCCACACTTCGGCCAGGGTAATCTCATACTCGGGGCCCAGGAATGCAAGACTGCCACGTCCTAATATACAATGCAAGTAGAAATCAAATAGTGTCGAGCCAATATCAGCTTTGGTAGCTTCATGGGCCTCTTCAGCTGCAATTCTACCCGCAACAGCCTCATCCCGCTCTCCCTCGACTTTGGATAACTGGGCTTTCAATTTTTCAATCTCTGCAGCCTGAAGGCCAGTTTGTCCTCGTAACTGAGTAATATCAGTACGGTTGCCCTCTATAATCTGCTCCAACCCATCAGCCTTGGCCTCAGCATCCCTTTGCGCGGCATGAGCATCCCGCACCTGTTGAAGAAGCACACTCTCCCTTTGAGAATAAGAAGTGGAAGAAGTAGCAAGCTCCTCTTTAAGTTTCCCAACTTCTGCCTCAAGTTTCTCATTATAATCGGCAATACTCCTCATTTCTGCATCATGCTGTTTAAGGATCTTTTGCCATTCAGTTTTGTCGTTCTCCATGGTAAGCATAGCTTCGAGATTGGCCCTATTCACCCTTTGGAGCTCATCAACGAGTTTCTGCCAAGATGATATCCTCTCAATATCGGTTCTGACTGCATCAAGGTTCTGTAACATAGCACTTTTATCTATGGGAACCAGATCGAGGTCAAAGCGAACTCCTTTTAAACACCAATTAGGAAATCGGCTTTGAAGAGTGACTGGACCTGGTCCAACTTGGTAAGATGGCCTATTGATGATTGCTTGGATATCAGTAGGGGAAGGGGCAGGAGATTGAGAAGAAGTAGGAGCAGTAATCTTCTCTGAAGGCGCAGGCATTGGCTCCTCAATAACTTTGGCCCGTTTGCTCGAGTCATCAGTTGTGTGACTCTTCCCTCTATCATCATGAGATTTGCGTTTAAGGGAGTCACTCTCTCTGTGGGAGGAATCATGTCGATTATCTGGTCTTCCAAAGCGTTCTTCATAATCACGTCTTTCCCGAGCCTTCCGGGCAGCCCTTTCTTCATCAGTCTCTCTATGAACAGGAGGATAGGATTGATAGCCATACTGGCTGCGTTTCCCATATCGCTGAAAGTCATTATAGTACGAGCTGGCTCGCCTCATTGAAGAACCTAAAATAAAAAAAAAGAGGAAACAAAACTTGAGAATTTTTCAAATATCAAAAAAAAAGAGAGCATAAAAGTGCCAGGAATTCTAAGTGTGTGTGATGTGCAAACTACGCGCATCAATCTACGAACCACTCTTTAATTGGGGAGTAGTTGTGGGTGTAATAGTTAGCGTCAACTCTTGAGTCGACGGCGACTGTTGCAAAATAGAAGTAGCTTCAACTACTGAAGAAGAAATCCCGGCAGTGATAGGATCGTCTTTAAAGATCTCTTGTGAAGTAGCAAAGAGGTCGCTCAGTCCTTCGAAAGTATCGTCCCTGCTCTGCTTAACAGGATTGGATTTCTCAGCTTTTTCACCAGATTCTTGTGAATGATGGGAAGATCCCTGAGGCTCTTCTTCCTCGATAACCGGGGCAAGTTTGTCAGATGGCCCCGCAGCATCAACAGAAGTGGAACACTTCACTAGCGAAGCCTCAGGAGCAGGTCCTTTTGATATGGATGTGCTAGTAGAAACTGAGGCATCCAACGCTCTAGCTGGGGAGTCTGGGATTTCATGAGGACGTGTAGAACGAGAAGTATGCAAAAGTCCGTACTGATGCAAAAATTCATCTTTCAACAGAAATTGAATATCTCTCTCCTCAACCGGCACGGCCTTAAGCCTCTCAAAAGTCGACTTGTGACTGGGATTCCTAAAGGGAGGAGGCAGCGCTGAAAATAAAAAGAAGCAGAGTTAACACTTAGCAGGTCAGTCTCACAAAGGCCAGATAACAAACGAAGTAAGGATGGATGATCTTACTTCCTTCCCTCCACACAGCATAAAACCCCGGGGGGCAACGAACGAAGAAGAACTGGGTTAGAAACCCATGAGCAGTGTCAGGAAGGCCAACAATTAATTTGCGGTTTCGGGCGCTTCTCACAACAGTAATAGAAGGATGATCTTTGGTCCGGGTAAAGGAGCATAAGTAACAAATTTCATCAAAGCTCGGAAGTCGATCAAGTGTTCTCCTAAATAGCACACACAACCCCATTAGAATGGCGTAGCCGTTGGGGTGTAGCTGGGATGGAGCAATGGCCAATTGATGAAGAAGTTGTTGGAAAAAGTCATTGAAAGGAGGAACGCCCCCACTTAGGCACATTTGTCGGTTAACTGTCACAAAGCCAGAAGGTGCTATGTCAGCAGTGTTACTTCTCTCAGGAAGAATGGCATCTGATTCAGCAATGCCAAACTGAGCACACAACTGGCGAAAAACTTTGTATGATAGTGTGGTAGGGACTCTTTCGGGAGGATTAACTAGTGAAGTCGGAAGAACAGTTGCCTCTCCAGTCTGAACTGTTGCATCTTCTTCCTGAGAAGTCATTCTACACAAGCAACTGGATATTCAAATATGAAGGTGCACGTTTCCTAAAAGTGTGAAGTGTCGTGCAAAACTGATAAAAATAACAAGTAAATATAACTGGAATTAAACTGGTCGACGATTGATCGACTACGGTAATTTCAGAACTTGTTAATTTAAAGTTCAAGCATAATATTAGTGCAGGCTGGTCAGTTTCAATTGACTATTTCAGTGTTGCTTTAATATTCTACTTGAAATCGATAACACTTCGTTCACACAATTTATTTAAGTTAATTATCTGTTATTAACTAATCTGTCATTTGATGTGGGCGGTCGATGACAGTATATTCGTCCTAATTTTCTGTAAATATCATATTAAATAGATTGTTAACCTACAAGTCAAAGTAATCTGTAAAAGAATGCAGCAGAGTTCAACAGTTTGAAATTCAAGCAGCAGTTCAAAGTTCAAGCAGAGTTTAGGAGTGCAAGTGCTAAGTCGTAGACGACTCAAGTGCTAAGTCGTAGACGACTCAAGTGCTAGGTCGTAGACGACTCAAGAGCTAAATTATACACAACTCGAATGCTAACTCGGCAGCGCCTTAAGTGCTAACTCGCCAACAACTCAAGAGTTTTTCCTACGGGTCAAGACAAATCATCGGTTCTCTGGCTAGCTCGTCCACGACCTAAGGATTGGGGGGCAAGCTAGGATGAGTCGATTTAATTTTGGGTCGTTGGTGTTTTGAGCCGGCAGCGCTCTGAATCGTGAGTCGTGGTGAAAAGAAAAAACTCTAGTTCTAAGCAGCAAGAAGATCTCCAAGTCCTATCTCCAAATCCTAACCCATAACCCGTTAACCCAATGGCATCTCCAAAAATAACAACTTTAATCCTATCACGATACAGAGTCGCCTCGAATGACGAGTCGCCACAAGACAAATCAGGCAAGCCCAAATTCATCGGCGATCAATCCAACCAAACTCGTAAAGCTCGAAGGAACGAACCGGAAGTGGAAAATTAAACGAATGAGCCAGTGATGATCGACAATCGGAAGGAAAGCAGGATTGCTTACGTAGTGTGATGCTCGAAAAAATTGAAGGTGGATTGAGTTGAAATCGTCTTGGGAAGCTCGGAGAAGTGTTAATGGCAGATGCGATTTAGGAGATTGGTATGAGAAGAAGAAGATAAAAGTGACGATTCATGCCTTTTATACTAAGGTAGTAGGACATGAGTCGGCACATGCGGGTTAAGATAAGTCGAAGCACGCGACCTACGACTTAGGCGCGTGCTTCGAGGGGCAAATGTTAACCCCGCTGAAACTTGAACCGACTCATTTACTCAACTAATCCCGACTCATCCATGTAGAGGGAAGGACGACTCATCAAGACCCCGGCTCAACAACCTCACGACTCTGCAAGTCCTTGAGTTAACAGGCCACGACTTAAGGTGCTTAACGGTTCAGGAAGGATCTACGACTCAACGACCCAAGGAGAGATTGTACGACTTAAGGAACCTTACGAGTTAAGGAACCTTACGAGTTAAGGAACCTTACGACTTAAGGAATCTTACGGGTTAAGGAAGGCTTGCGAGTTAAGACATTAACGACCTGAGGAATGTCACGACTTATGGAAGTCTGCGACTTAAGAGGTATGCGACATAAAGGTGATACGACCTAAGACTTCAGAGACAAGTTCAATACCGTGCTATAATGAGATAACTCGTTGACGACATACGACTTATGATGAGTCGTGTACGACTCATACTAACATCAAGGAAGGTTGCACTGGTTAACTCGTGAACGGCTCAGGACTTGTGTTATTCATTTAAATGGGAGCCTAGCTTTGGACCAAGCGGTGAGCTAACCCAGTAGGTCGGCCGCGACCTACTATGAGTCGTGAACGGGTTATGGCTCATCATGAGTCGTGTACGAGTCATGACCTAATTCCGAGAAATGCCTATAAATACGACCCTAGCTCCAATTGGGAAGGGACCTTTTTGGGCTCACTCTCTTCAAGCGCCGATACTCTGCTGCATTCCGAACCAATCTAACACTTGAAGCTCTCAAAACACTAAGAACGCTACAAACAACTTCAAGGAGAGATCACATGCATCCAACATGGATTCGAAAACTCTCATCTTCATCGAAGTTTAGGCTACTTGTTCTAAGTCTCTTGTAATTCAAAGTATATTGTACTTGGGAAGAATTGCATCAGCTTGTAACGAGATCATTAATAAAAGTACTTAAAGTGGACGTAGGCTATACCCTTAAGCCGAACCACTATAAAATTGTTGTTGTTTACTGCTTTTCTGCTATTATCTGCTTGTAATCTGTTCCCGAGCTATCGGGTGGTGCTTTCACAACTATAACTCATACACCGGGGTGTTAGCGTTCGAATTTTAGCGTTAACAACCTGTTTCAAAAATAGTTTGTTTTCTTCTTTCTTTGATTGTAATGTTAACTTTTTATGCATGTATTATGTATTTTGTAATTTAACCTTGCTACCAATTGGAAATAGTAGAATATTTTGTTCATTTATTTAATTATACATCTAGGTTTTTAATTTTCACAAGTAATTATTCAAATACTGTAATGACCTGTAAATTTCGATAATTAAACTGGTTAATTTAATAAGATTTTTGTAATTAAATTTAAGAAGAAGAAAAAACCTTTATAATTTATAATGAAGTGAGTGTTTAAAATGAAATGAAAATAAAAAGGATATAGTAACGGTTGTAAGTTACTATTTAATTGGTCTATTAATGTAGTTATAACTGTTACATTTGGGTATTAAATTGAATACATGCAAATAAACGTATGGTAATGGAGTGAATTCAACATTATATAAGCAATTCAACATTATATAAGCAATTCTGATTATTAGTGGAAATAATAAACTTGAGTGTAATATAAAATTAGTGACAACATTTATGCAAGTCACCTTTTTACTTAGGGCTGCTAAATTCAGAGTAGGAAGTCAATTACATTTAAATGCAGGTAAATGTTGATTAATGTGAGATAGGACTGTAACTGTAATGCGTGAATGTAAATGAAATGACATAAATGGAAATTTATATTTTATTCATAAGATGAAATAAAGGAATGAAACCAAGTTGAATAAATTGATTTAGGTTTTATTTATGATAAATGTATATATTTGGGAAATTCAATATAATTGAAAATAACAAGTTATTACAAAAGAAAGATGAAAATTGGAATATATATTTTTGTAAGGAAAGATAAACAAATAATAACTAGGTTTATAGAGTGATAACAGATTTAATAAAAGAGTGGGATTAAAGCATGGTAGTTATTGGAAAGTATGGATGAATTGGGAATTTTTTTTTAATGTATTAGTATAAAAACCAATTTTAATATTACCCATAAGAGGATAAGTTAATAGTTGATTCAATAACATGATTGAGAAATCAAATATATGGATTTATTGGGAAGTTAAAACTTATACTTTTTTTTATAAAATACAACATTTTACATGCAATAAATTTTTCTACTTTTATTACATATTACATATTATATATATATATATATTATTATTATTATTATTTTCTTACATCCACCTCTATTTTATCTTTCTATTTTTATTTTGTCTAGACAGTCATGTTTATTTATCGGATTGTTGCTTGTTTATATCTTTTATTTATGGCTTGAAAGAAACTAAAAGGGTATGCGTCATATTGTCTTAATTACTTGCCTTTTTAATTGCCTATTCTTTATTTCTTTTAGCTGTTCATTTTCTTTTGGCCGTGTATTGTACTTGCTTTCACGTACAAAGCTAATCATTCTCATCTCTCATGCAACTCTAGAAAGAAAGAAGATTTAATACATCAAGTTATTCGTTTATACCCTCTTTCTTTCTTACATTATCCCTCCACCTCATTCATAACTGTGTATTTCTTTTTGCCATTCAAATAAAAAAATTTATTTCCCACTTCTCATTTTTATTTGCCTAGTCTCTGTATTATTTTCCTATGTCTATCTCTTGACATTTGTTTCTTTACTTATTTGTCTAGACCTTATTTTATCTATTAAATATTTCTTATGTGTATATTTTATTTAATAGTTTGAAAAAAAAATCAATTATACATACGTTACTTTGTTTTAAATTACGCATATGCTAAATTGTTTATTTCTTACCTTTTTATTTACCTATCTATTTAATTACCATACTTTAGTTTTGTATCACTCTTCCTAATCACTCCAAAATCTTCTCCTTATCTCATTCCTTTTTCATTTGCATATAAGATTAAGCATATAAGATTAAATATATATGTTTCTTTTACCTTAACTCATGACCTTTTCAATTCTAGCCTCTTTATTTCTTGCCATTCTTGTAGCCATTCATTTTCTTACCTTAGCCCTCCACCTCATTCATAACAGTGTATTTCTTTTTCCCATTCAAATAAAAAGATTTATTTCCCACTTCTCATTTTTATTTGCCTAGTCTCTGTATTATTTTCCTATGTCTATCTCTTGACATTTATTTATTTATTTATTTGTCTAGACCTTATTCTATCTATTAAATATTTCTTATGTGTATCTTTTATTTAGTAGCTTGAGAAAAAAATTTCAATTATACATACGTTACTTTGTTTTAAATTATGCATACGCTAAATTGTTTATTTCTTACCTTTTTATTTACCCATCTATTTAATTACCATACTTTAGTTTTGTATTACTCTTCCTAATCACTCCAAAATAGTCTCCTTATCTCATTCCTTTTTCATTTGCATATAAGATTAAATATATATGTTTCTTTTACCTTAACTCATGACCTTTTCAATTCTAGCCTCTTTATTTCTTGCCATTCTTGTAGCCATTCATTTTCCATAACCCTAGCCGCCACTTTAATTATTATTTCATGTGAAAAGTTCTCACCTCACATATTTCATTGGCATGAAAAAAATAGGAAGCTCTAATCCCATGGCTTCTTCCACTTTCTTCTACTTCTTCGATCTTGTTTTTTTCTTTTGTTCTTCAGGCTATTGCTCGGCCTCCACCACCATGACCACCTCCATAACCTCCTCACTTCCTCCACCATATGGCCATGACCACCTAGTGGCCATACATTGCCAAAGGTTAATACAAACCCTAACCAAGCCATGTATTGATCACCTTGCCTTGATTTATCAAGGTTATGTCATTTTCATCCCTATCTTTCATTGTTTTATCTATATTCCTTTGTATTGAATCATGTTCTTATGTCGTGATATTTGTTTTCTTTATTTTGTTATGTACAAGATGTGGATCTTGGCTCTCTTTTCACTCAAGTTTGCATCTTGCCTTGTTTTATCAAAAGGTTATGTCCCTTGATTCATATTGTTCATAGTTTGATTCATAATCTTGTATGTTGAATTATACACTTATGTTTGTATAATTGTTTGTATACAAGATTTGGATCTGACTCTTCATCCACTCAAAAGAATATAGTTGTGCTTTGTCGTGACTTTTCGTGCTTTGCGGAGTTTAGATTTGGGTTTGAATTTCAATTCTAGCTGTTAAAGGTGAGTATTTCTCACCAGACAAACATACTTGTATATTTGTGAATTAATCACAAGTGTAATTGTAAACTTATTTTATTTAATTTTATCTGCCTGTGATATTAACTTATGATGTTAAACCCCATTATTTAATTGACACGTCATCAGTTGTATTATCTATTGTTATATTTGGCAGTTATACTATTTATTATTATTTACTATTTAAAAATCACACTGCAAGTTCCCTAAAGAAAAAAAGAGATCATTACAGGATGAAATGATAGGCCTAAACAATACTTACTTATTTATGTATTCATTTATTTATTTAGTGATTTATTTAACTTGGGATTACGGGTTTGAAATGATAGAACCCCGGTTTTCTTTGTAAATTGCGGATTGAAATGATATATATCCGTATCACTTGACCTAGGCTAGAAAACTATATACAGACCCGTGGTTTATATAATATTTTTCTGAAATGTTTTAAAAACATTTTAAATGGAAAATTTATAATATTCTGGTTTAAAATGTATTTAAATGATTTTTATAAAATTTATAATGATTTTTGAATGAGTCAAATGTTAATAAATGAATGTTTAAGCAAAATTTTGAAATATAACTTATTTTGGGAAATTCTGAATTTTTGTTAAAAGTGAGATTTTATAAAGTAAAATAATTGATAATAAGTTATATTCTGGGAATTTAAAACTTAATTGTTAAGTTAATAATTTAATTAAAGAAATGGGAATTTAATACTTGGATTTAAATAAGAGATTCATAATAAAATCTAATTTTTTGTATGAAATTTACTTATAAATTCATAAAAATATGAGAATTGAAATTATGACTTCATCTGTGAAAATATATGATTTGTAAGTTAAATATGATTTAAATAAAAATTTACTTAGCTATGAAATTATAGTTAAACCTTGAAATTTTAAATATAAAGGATATTAGAACATTTGTGAATGTTGTAGTTAAATTTAAATGAACTTAAAGGCTAATTTGAACAAAAAGCTATTATAGCACTTTGTAAGTTCTAGTTGATAAAGATAACTAAAGTTTAGTTGGAAATAAAGAAATCTATTACAGCACTTAAATGTTGTCTTTTGTAAATGAACTGTTTAACCTATAACTTTAGGTAGCCTTTCATAAGTGCTACGGAAATTGAATTATGATTGTTTTAATAAAATTTAATAATCTTTGGGAAAAAGGCTTAAATTTTGGAATTTAATATGTAATTGATAAAAATAAGGAATTGACTCTAAATGGTTTTAAATGGAAGAATTTAACTTTTAAATGTGAGTTGAAAGGCAATTAATTCCTAAATAAATTGAATAGATTTAAATGGTATTTTATATCTAATAAAATGACTGATGTTTAAATAAATGATGTTTGAAATGATATATGATATTGAAATGTATTTGAAATTTATTATGATTTTTAAAGTATAAATACCATTTTTAAAAGTTGTAACCACGGGTTATAATAACGTTTGGTTGTTAAAGAGACCGGGATCGGATATTTGGCATACTCTCTGTCGATACCGAAAACCACTTTGACAACCGTGTACGTGGTGGAGATTCCAGAATGAAGTAGGATGGTGGAGACGTTTCCTTTGAGGTAAATACGTGGACCCGACTCCCGTGAGTTGGCATAAGGTGGCTAAATTAGATTTGGGAGTTATAAATTCCCATTTCTGATCAGAAGTAAAATGACTTCTTCGTATGCCATTCTATTACTTTTGTGATTGTATTGGTGCGCACCTTTGATTTGGGAGTGTTGTTCGAGGAGGTTGGTAGCTGCGCGCTACGCGTTACCATTGGTCCGGAAGCGTAATTGGTATATCTACCCCGGCATTGCCTAGTTGTGCCGTGTCACCTACCATAGTGAGCCTTGTACGAGTTTGGTTTTCTCCCGTAGCCCGTGTGGTATCCTCTGGTGGCTTCCCGATCAGGAGGGACTATGATATTGGATGGACTACTGGGACTATTACGTGTTAAGGTGGAAAATGTAAAGCCTTAACGCTATTTAAAAGTAAGTTTATTTTACTAATAGACACTATTATATTAGCGAAGTATTATTACATAGTAAATAGTTTAACGGATCCTTAGAGGATGGACGGTCCCAAGCATCCTTTAAGTTACTTGTTCTTTAATACAGTTCACTTGAATTAACTTACAGTATATAAGTATGTATGTCCTGACTCAAGTATTTATGTTTTATTTCACGCTCGGGTCAGCCTGAGTTGGAGTTCAGTTTCATCCCGGAGCTAGGATTTCTGTAGATCACTTTCAAGCTGCTGGCAAACTTCCCTTCCAGTTCTTTACCTAAATTTTTGAAATCAAGACTAGTGGACATTTGGATTGTTCTGCTGATGATTTAAAACTATATTTGGATTAAAGACTATGTAATTTTTATTTGATTGAGACTATTTATAGTGGCTTCATGAACCACTAAGTATTTTTAAATTCCGCCGCGAGTATTCTGATTCTGTGTCTGTGATTCTGTAATTATTTATTTACTGTATATTCTGAGATTTGCCAAATTTTATTTACAACGTGGTATTTTGAACAGTTGAAGTCCGACATGTGCGGATGCGAATGGTTGAAAATATCGAGTCGTTACAAATACTGTGAAGTTATAGTTTGTGAACTGAATGTAGTACGTGGATAGCAGTTGCTGCTGCTTCTTCTTCTTCTTCTTCTTCTTTGGTTGCAAAAATGACATATTAAATAGTTTGTATTTGCTTTAGTCCTTTTGTTCTTTGTTTCTGTAAGGCCTTTCTTAAATTTTGTAGCCTGTATGTATTGTAGTCACAAGGATCATGTGCTTAACTTAGAATCCATAATCCATGTTACACTGAGAAAGGTTACTGCAGAACCATTGACTGATTCATTGCTTAATTTCTTTTACAATTTACTCCATCGTTAAATGCAAGTGGTAGAATGAGAAAAAGGAAATTGCAAGTCATATCATTAAGCTTAGCTCTACACCAAAATAGTGATTTTACAACATTTTATATTTGTTAATTTCTAACAGTTATAAATGTTACAGCCTACCGACAATAAAAAAGTGTTAGGATACCTAGAAAAGTGTTGGAAAATACAAATAACGATTTTTATAAACTTTCCAACATATCATTTATAATTTACAACACAAAAAGGTGTTAGGACAGTTGGTAAATTTGTAAATAACTCACTAAAAATTGGATCCTTGTGTAATCCTGTATATGAAGAATTTT
This sequence comes from Allium cepa, assembly GCA_030765085.1. NCBI lineage: Eukaryota > Viridiplantae > Streptophyta > Magnoliopsida > Asparagales > Amaryllidaceae > Allium > Allium cepa. The sequence continues at coordinate 372,886,793 of CM060942.1, read as the reverse complement.
CTAACGCTTTCCCCTTCCATTTACCACTATCGGCCGCTTAATTTTCAATTAGATTTGGGTTTCCAACTTCGCGCATTCCATCACCAGCGTTGACAGCCATTCGTGCATCCTCCATGCTACCAGACATCTAACATCGAGCAGCTTAAGACTAGGGTTCTCCAATTCACTTGGGGAGTCATCTCCAGTCGAGCATCAAATTCTTTATTCACGGCATCGAGGAGCGTCGCATTTGAAACTGAAAGATAATCACGTCTAAATTAGAAGCTATCCTGGTCAGTAATCTTTTTTTTTTGACTTGTCTTTGTTGTTAAGATCTTTTTTTGGAATAATCACGTCTAAAGATAATCTATTTTTCTTTGATTTTATTTGGATTATTTGATTGTAATTAAGAGTTTATATGTACTAACGTAATCCCTATGATTTAATATATAAAAAATTACACATTGACTTATCAAATATATAATATGAAATAATACTTAAGATCTTACTTTATAAAATTGTGATCTGAAACAATGTTTTACAGGCGTGTATAATTGTGAAGTTATTAATTTTGAATTCGGCTTGTTAGGCAAAATTGAATTACGAATTAATGCAAATAGACACCAAAGAAATGAAACTAGGTAGATCTTATCATGCTATTCTCCTAGTTCTGTCAAGTAGCTTTTTATTGCAGATTTACCATATGGCTTCAAACCTTGCTCTTAACTTGATTTGTTGGTCAATAACCACTGTTAATGGCCCTACGTTTGGTGTACCTAAGTTGAAATTACATATCTATTGTTCTTGGCATTCAAGTTATAGATCGCTACAATATCGCCTTCCTGAAGATTGTTTGACAGAACCAATTCCACTGCACATGCAATGCTATTATATCAAATTTGAAGTTGTCTCTGAAAAAAATGGTTTCTTTACCTGTGTTCTCCGCTACATAAATTTTGCTTTTGTTTTAAGAAGAATAAGATACATTTTAATTGGAAATATCAAGGGATACAACATGTGTTTGAGTTGAGTCACATTTGATGCCACTCCATGAGAAAATTGAATTCAAGTTTGAAATAGACCAAGCAGGCATTGCAGTGGATAGTGGAGAAAGAGCATTTGCATCTGGGATTAAAGAAGAAATGGTTGTCTGCATTAGAGTAATAAGAAGTAGAAGTAGCATTATTGGTTTTGCCATGAGGATTAATGAGTTAGTAGAGAAGTGGATAGAAGTAGAAGCCGTTAGAATATAAGGTGGGAAGAGGAAAAGAAAGGCGAAAAGAATATGAGAAGTTTCTTGATGATTTGTTCAGAAAACAGAATCATTACTTACAATAAGGCTTCATATTCAAGTGAAGAAAGGAGATGATAAATGATAAGTTTCTCCTTTTTCTTTCAAACGGGCTTCTGTCTGCTTTTTTTATATTTATTTGCTTGTTTGCTGTTTCTCTCAAGGATTTTTATTTTTCCTTTTCTTTTCTTTACAAGCTACAATTTCTTATTTTTCAGAAAACCAAAACCTTTGTTTTCATAAAAGAAAAGCCTAGTGACACCCATAACATACATATTTCAAATTTGTTTAGTCGTCTTTAAATAGCTAAAACATCAGAGAGAAGAGTGGAACTGCTGTTTTAAATCATGGACTGAAACTCATTAGTTGTAAAACTGCAGAAATACTGCAGAAATATAAAGTATTTAAAGTTTAAAGTATACAATGAGTACACTTTATGTTGCTTTTTGAAATGGGGAAGGGTTAGTAGGGTTTAGCTTCTGAAAACCAAAATTGCTCACCTCTTCATATTTATCTTTAGTGGACAAAGCAATTCAAATTATATTTAAAAATCCAGCATTTGACAGTGTACGATGGAACACTTAAACATAAGTCTAAAAATATGATATTTACTTCTAGTTCATGCACATTTTTTGGTTTCATTAAATTAAATGGTTTTTAATATATCCTGTAGTAAAGAGTCAAAAAAGAACAAAATAATTTATCAGACTTGGTCCACGTTGCAGTACATTGTACACTGCAATAAAAAGAACCCTTAATTGATCTGTGCGATTCATTTTACAAAGCAATCTTCTATTTTATTGTTTTAACTGATATAAAAAGAAGCTGTGAAATAAAAGATATAAACGTTAGAAGGGTAAAGCACTACACTGACATGACACCTATTAATTTATAAAAAAAAGAAATGAATAGTAGGAAAATAAAATGTGATCACAAAGAAAATAAAATGTGATCATAAGCTGAATTATTATGTCTGATATAAAAAATACACTAAAAAATCCCATAATCTAAGTTTCACAGAAGTATTATATTCTATGTTATACATATATTATACATGGTAACCAGAGTATGATCCAGTCATATGATCTTAGAAATTGATAAAGTTAATTATGAGGGTAATTATGCCAGCAATGAAGACTATAATAATTTATAAATACAATGGATGGAAAGGAATCATTGAAGCTTTTATCTGCTTTATTCTTTGCCTCCTCTCTTCAGTATTCACCAAGTGAAAACATTCCTAATTAAAGGGAGGGCAGCCGTAAGAAAAGCTAAGCTAAGCAAAGTATTAGATCCCCTTCTCCACTTCTGAAAAAGAAAAACTAAAGATATCAATCTTAATTTATATATATATATATGGCCCTCCATTACATGAAAAAGAGCGCCCTTGTATCATGTGTACAGTTTTTCTTATCCTGGTCTGATTAAAAATAGAGCAAAGAAAAATATCAAAAGTACACTTTGAACCATTGGATATATGCTTGGAGGATCAAGATGGTTTGGATAACTGGTGTACTCAATCAAAGCTATAAAAGGGGCACTATATGCATCATTCTAGTAATACATGCATATATGTAACATTTATTACTTTATTGATGTTTTCACTTTCTGAAATTGATTCTTATATATGATCGAGGGACTGTGTTATAAATCGATGCATGTCTCACACAAAAGGTAATACTACTTTACTGAATTAGCTTACGGTATAATTTTACGATATCTTCATATAAAAAAATATCACCAACTATGATAGATGCTTCTGGTCATAAAGCAAGCAACACACTGCTTGTGTAACGTGTTCAAGATTTTAAGCAATACGAAGGTATCTAACTTGTTATGCAGGAATATGTCTGTTAGATTCAGTAAAGTTACTAGTTAACTTTGTTATGGGTCTTCATAATTGCAAATACGATTACAAACAATTGCAATTGAAAATATGTTGGATTTAATTGACACACTACTTATACATTTTTCTTTGCAAATCTATATGGTACTAACATAATATTATATATTAATTTAGTTATGACAGAACAAACGTCAAGACGGTGGATTAAAAATCCACATAGAAATGAGGATGAATATAAGCAAGGTGTTCAGAACTTCATCAACTTTGTAAAGAAACACCCACCACAAGATATCCAGTTATGTGTGTGTCCTTGTAAGAAGTGTAAAAACTCCAAAAAAATCTCAATAGAAACAGTTGAGAAACACTTGATATTTTTTGGTATGCTTTCGACATATGATGTGTGGTTCTTTCATGGAGAGAAAAACAACGCTACAGTACAAATGACTCGTACATCAGATTCCGCCCAAGATTTTCCAATTCAAGACCAAATGCAAGTAGAAGATCCTATTGGTGGTGCTCTTGGAAATCTCGTTAATGATGCATTTAGAGTGCATGATATGCCACAGGCTAGCAGTGAAGTGAACTTTGAAGAGATACATGTTCGGAAAATGTACCATGAATACAGAAGAAAAGCAAATGAGAAACTATATCCTTCTTGTGAAGATGGACTTACAACTTTAGGAGTAATGGTAGAGCTTCATAACTTGAAAAGAGAATTTAACTGGTCCGGAAATAGCATGACGAAATTGTTGAAATTATTTAAAAAATGTCTTCCAAAAGAAAATACATTACCCGACAAGTATTTCACCATGAAAAAAATGTTAAAAGATTTGGGAACGAAGGTAAAAAGCATTCATGCATGCGAAAACGATTGCATGTTATTTTGGAAAGAGAACGCTTACATAGTAGAATGTCCTTATTGTCATACACCAAGGTTTAAAGATAAGGCAAATGCGTTAGGCATAAAAAAACGACAACCCAACCGAGGAAAGTTCTAAGACATTTTCCTATAATTCCAAGGTTGACTAGATTGTACACTATACCGTGGTTAGCTCGTAAAATGCAATGGCATAAGCATGCTGATCCTTCTTGGAATTTCATGCGTCATCCCGTTGACTCGGCCGAATGGAGATCAATCAAATGTAAGTGGCCATAATTTGCAAATGAAGGACGTAATATATGGCTTGGTATCGCTAGTGATGGATTTAATCCGAATGGGGTTCTCTTTAATAGTTACAGTTGTTGGCCCGTATATATGATTTCTTATAACCTATCTCCTTCGCTATGCATGAAATCACAATTTCAAATGCTAAGTTTATTAATTCCTGGACCGAAAGCACCAAGTCAAGACATTGATGTATACTTAGAACCTCTTATTGATGAGTTGAAGAAACTTTGGACGGAAGGAGTAGCTTCTTCTGACATGGACAAGGGAGAAATGCTTATAATGAAGGCAATACTATTATGGGGAATTCATGACTTACCAGCATTTAGAAATTTATCTGATTGCGTGACACATGGTTATAAAGCATGTCCAGTTTGTGCTATGGAGACCGAGTCATAGTACATTGGTAACAAGGTTATTTATTCAGGGTATAGAAGATTTTTGAAGGATGACCATCCATATAGATTAGTAAAACATGGATGGTATAAAGATACCGAAGATAAAGAACCGCCAACATGGTTAAGGGGAGCATCCCTTTTGGAAAAGCTTAAAATATTTTCCTGGAAAATTACCAAAGAATAAGAAGCGAACGATATTTGAAGCTATCGATAAAAGTTTCTTTACGGTTGGAGATAGTGACATATGCATCCTTTTTAGATGATGGTGATGATATATATGAACGCCCTATCATTGAAGGCAAATATATTAAGCTAACTAGGATGCAACGTGTTCAAATTCGAAGGTGGATACTTTTTAGAATCGATGTTTCCGAGAGAGATGAATATTATAGATATGAATTTTCTCCATATTATGATAAATACCGATGACATAAAATAGCGAATGTATTCACATTATAATATCTAATTTGTAGTGCATATCGCTCTTCTTTAGAAGGCATGTCTCGTGGTAAAAGAAAAGTTACCACAATGGCAGAAGTAGTTGTACAAACTGAATTTATTGATTGGTTGCATAAAAGAGTAAGTTATTTCAATATGAAAATTGTAGGTTTTGTTCCTTTTATGTTAGTCATGCAAATTTTAATTGTTCCTGACAGCTACCAGAAGAAACATGCATGAACACAATGTTATGGCGATATGTTAGTGGTCCAAAGTGGGAAGCCAAAAGCTATCTCAAGTATAGAGTGAATGGATATATATTAGTGGTCCAAAGTGGGAAGCCAAAAGCTATCTCAAGTATAGAGTGAATGGATATATATTCTCTCCTCAACATTATGACGACACTCTTTTAACCCAAGATAGCGGTGTTTGCATGGATGCGATCACCACATTTGTTGCAAGTGCAAAAGATATAAATCCTATAGACGATGACACTACTTGGTATGGTATCATTAAAGATATCATAGAAGTCGATTATTATGATTCTCAACATGTAGTATTCTATTGTGATTGGATAAACATCACGGATAAGGCAAATGGTTGTAAGATTTGTACCGATTTACATTTGTTGATGGTGGACTTTAAAAATCTCAAAAATTATAATGGAGAGTATGATGAACCAGCTATTCTAGCAACCGAAGCAGTTCAAGTTTTCTATGTAAAAGACACTCAAAATCCTGATTGGTCCGTTGTTGGACGTTCTCCGAAGCGCATGACAGACAACATAGATGACTACACAGTACCGACCGATTTTCAGTCTTTTATGAAAGAACAAGCCAACTTAGGACCATTGTTGAAATGTGTTGAAATGAAATAGATATTATTTTGAAATGAATATTTGTGTTGTTAGATATACTTGGTACTTAGTAAACTAGCATATGAGTTGTTTGAAATGTTTGATATATTTTTGTTCACATTTTACTCCAAAACAGTAAAGGCCTGGGCTATTGTTTTCACTAAATTTAGAAAACTGCTTGTTTGATTTCATCTAGGCTTATGTTTACATCTAATTTGTTTCTTGCATGCTCTGTAAGTACCTTTTGACAAATGATGTTTGGAAAAGTGCAATTGCAATGCTCTACAAGTGCAATTGTAAATAGTACATATTTTTGCTGAAAATGATGATAGAGGTATGTACCGCATCATTACTACTATAATTGTTGAAATGACATTTTAAGTTTCATTGTATACTAAAATCTTTTTTATGCAGGTCTAAATGTCGAACAATTGCATTGCTAGTGCATCTAAGGGTACAAATGCAGAGCTTGAAGCATATAACATTCCTCCTCATACAAGTGATAAAAAATACTTAATAAATACTCAATAACTGTTGATCTTGAGGGTGTTAAAGGTAAAGATGAAGCTAAATGGAGCCACAGATGTGGAGCCCTAATTCGTTGTCATATACCGATTGGCTATGACGAGTGGAGAAATGTAGATGATTATTACAAGAACATTTTGTGGCAAGAGCTATTGGTATGTCACGAATTCATCTTATTTAGTCATTTATGTTTTGCACAAGATTTATCCTTAGTACTAAAATTTCTTTTTTAAACAGAATGAATTTGACATGGATATAGATCCTGATCTAGCTCGGTCAATTTAAAAAAAAACTTTTCTATGATATTATCATACGGTAAAATCTACTTTGCGGAATAAATTGCTCAGAGTCGGAGAAATCACCATACCCAAGAATATTGCTATTATTAAATGTCCCGCGGACATTGACAGAGTATGGTGGAATTTTTTTATCGATAATGAATATTCAGATAAAAAAAAGAGCAATGTATGAAAAACGCCGAAGCCAAAGCTAAAAATACTATCACTCATATACTTAGAAGAAAATCATACCGTAGAGTTTATGACGAAATGGTAAGAAATAGTATAAAAAATATTTCTTGTAAATATTAATAATGAATAGTTAATTGGTTTAAAAATATTTTTTCTTCCAGGTCAAGGAAAATCCGAAAGAGAAAGTTACGTGGACAATGGTTTAGAAGGCATGACATATAAATAAGAAATCTGGACAAGTTCTTCCATCTGCGGCAAAAGCCTATGTAAATATTTTTACTTTGGTACGAATTACTGATCAATTGTACAAACTTGATTGCCTTATTTAGCATTATTTTAATCTTCCATGGGTTATCCTTAATTGAGTTCAATTTTGAATTTCCATCGTATGTTTCGCGCAATTATGATCAATACAAGTAACGCAGCTATTGTAATCATATGTTAACCTGGATTATAGACATAAACAATATATATATATGCATGACATCACAAACTTATTCACATAGTATGGTCAGGCTCAGTCAGAATACAACAACATTTTTTTTGTATGTAGTGTCCAATATGTTTTTTTGTAATCCATTTTTTTCACAAAGACTCATCGTGTTTTTGTGGTAGACTTTGGATCTTTAAGCTAAAGTTTGAAATGAGTTGAAATGATATGGTATGTCTAATATGTTTTTTCTATAAAATGGGAGCAACTCAAACAAAAATTGGAATAAAATAGAATTTACCAAACCTTGGAACTTTCACGTTAAAATTTTATTGCACTATTTTTGTTTATTCTCAAAATTTTATATCCATCAGATTTCTCACACCATATAATGCTATTTATAGATAGAAAAATGGGAACATCACTATGATTTATAACTAGAAAGCAGTGAGAAGTGAGGGAAGCCAAATTGTTTTCAAACTGGTTCAGTGGCTGATTCTGTGAAGTGGTCACATGTTTCCATATCCACACTTCCTCTTCCAAAATAAACATGGCGCCTCACATAGCTTAATACAAAAACATTTTTTTGTATTCATATGTTAACCTGGATTATAGACATAAACAACATTTTTTTTTATATTCACATAGTAACGCAGCTATTGTAATCATATGTTAACCTGGGTTATCCTTTTTTGTATGTAATTTAATCTCCTATAAACAACACTTTTTTTGCCCGTTTAACCGTTTAAGTTCCAAGAAATGATTGCCGATAACAGAAAAAATTGAGTTATAACACAGATTCATAGAGTCAGTCATTCCTAGCACTAAATTGAGAATGGTATGTGCATTTTTTGTATGAGTGCGTAATTTATTTTTGTGTTAAATTAATGATATAAAATCCTTCGTCAAATTGAAGGCTTATCGATATGTGTCATACATGTTCAATGTAAGTCATTTGATAAACTATTTAAATTTTATTACCCGTTTGGTTGCTTAGTTGGTGATATGGTTAATTTTGTTTTTCCTGATGCATTTTAAGTTACACTACAATCTAATTCCTTTAAAGGCAAAATGTTTGCTGGTACTATTGAATTTTATAATTTGAGAAATACCAAAGTTTTGATCACTTCTGTGCAGTTAATGCGCTCGGTAGATTCAAAGCGGTGGAGGTGCAAAAAGTCATAGCGGTGATACAGCGAGTATATAGCGGGATATAGCGGATGACTCTAAAATAACATATAAAACTCGTACTTAATGTTTTTACAAATATATAAATGGTAATTAAATGAAAAATTATCATTCAATTGAATTATAAATAATACATAAATAATTTTAAATAAAAACATGTGCGGATATACTTTAAATAAATGAAAAACTGTTATATAACATAATTGAATTTGGTAGAATATTAGAGTATTTTCATTTTTGAAAATATATTAAAAAATTAAATCAAATAAATTAGTTTCATAATTTTATAATGTATAAATGCAATTTTTCAATTCATTTTATTATAAAAGATATAGCGGAAATAGCGGAAATAACGAGATATAGCGAAAATAGCGGGGATTAAAGCGGAAAAGCTATATTTTGGGGCTATATGGAAAAATCGTAGAGGTAGAAATCCGCTATGAGATATAGCAGGGTTGTAGTGGGGTAATAGCGGGGAATTAACTACACATGATCACTTTGTGATAGCAAATGTTTAATGCATCCAACTTGCTAAACAACATTCTGCCATTTTGCCATAAACAACATTCTGCAATTTTGCCCACTTCACACTCACAGACCAACCAGCAGACTGCTGCCGAGACCACTTCCAATCACTTTCTCTCATCCATCTCCACCAAACAACCAATAAAAACTTTAACCAGTCCTTCCACCCTCACCTACAACACTGTCAAACAACCTAGACATCGTCATATCCCCTGCTGCTCCGAACCAATACTACATTCCTGCAACCCATCTACATCTCCACGAGCAACAACTACATACCTTACTGATCATCCTTCCATATTCACCCACAAAACAAACCACAACAGTGCTCTCTGAACAACTAACCAGAACAACAGCTGTCACTCCACATCCACCACCACATAACATAGCCACTTCTACAACCAAACTGCCAAGGACCAAACAGCATCACCCTTCCAAATTTTTGTCATCCCCTCCACTGCACTTCTTAACCATTCACTCTACATCAATCTTCTTAGACCATCTGAACTCCACACAACTACAAACCAATACAAACATTTATGCGCACAATTCTATCATAATCCACCTTCCCAATTACTGTTTCACTGCCTAACCACTTCACCTCCAACCTAACATTCCTCTGCTACCACCAGAGTACAGACCATACAAACCATTCAATACAAACTATCCACCACGAACCCATCAAATCGAACCAAACAATACAATACAGAGCACAGATCATCCACTCACGCATAAACCCACTAGAGCAACTGACCACCATCATTTCACAACAGCCTCTGTACTTACACTACCCAATCACCGAACTCCATCGCCTGAACTAAAATGGCAGACTTTGGACCTTTGGTATAGAAAAATAGTAGTCATTATGCTTCCAATATAAAATGGACTATGGTGAGCCTGTAGGATTTCTCTGTGTTATTTATTTTCAAATTCTAAACATTATTCAACCTGGTTCTCTGGGCTGAAGCTTATGCTACAATCTACAAACACTTGCAGCAAGTGACATACATATAAACTTTACGGTAATTGTGCATATCCTGTATACTTAGACATGGAAATGCTTTAACACTTCCATTAAAAACACAAGAGCTTGATCATATGACAAAAAAAAAATCATCTGAGTTTGTTGTAACAATCTTAAGGTGTATATCTCTGCTGCATTCTTCAAGGATTCACTGCTCTTAGATGATTAAGTTTACAGTAATCTGCACTTTTTGCATACATCAGAGGGTTGAAATGGAAAAATGAGCTAAGAATTTGGTGGAAAATTTCCATTTGTTTACAAGAGTCGATTACCGTTGTTTCAGGAAGAAAAATTTGTTTTCCTAGCCCAAAATAAACAAAATGCATTTATTGAACTTTTTGTATGCAGTTGTCCTGCATATTAATATACATATACATGTATACACTAGGATCCATATTAATATTAATATACATTTACATATACTGATTGTTGTAGGAAAAATGAATAAATGGTTAAAGCAAAAAATTTGGCAAAATCATTTAGTCCCACACCGGGGAAAACTAGCACCTATGCCACTACTTATATTAAGGCATGAGATGTTATTACAAAAGAAAGAAGAGATGAAGGAAAGAGGCAATGGCATGAACAAAGCATGCATATATTTCATATTAAATTAAAAAGGTCAAAGATAAGGGCCTTGGGCTCTTGGGGTCTCGTGATCGATTGGGCCTCCAAATGCGGATGGGCTCGCTGCCCAGCAAAACAGTTATTTTTTGAATTCGGCCGCGCAAACGCCAACGGAAGTATCTGTTGGTAAAGGGTCGCAATCTTTCCAACAGTCACAGCCGTTGCAATTCAAACAGAAGTACCAGTTCCTGAACAGATGCCTCTTCACAGCCTATATAAAGGCCTGCGAAAATCAAATTAAAAATATTGATTTTCTTACTCTTCTTCTCCGTCATCCACTGCTCTGTTCTGTAAAACCAAAATCCTACCTTGAGTTCATCGTCGCTCTGCGGTTGTAGCGCAACATCGCAGAGTACGGTCCGTTTAACCTTGGGAGGCGAATTGCTCATCATCTCCTCTGCGCCAGTGGGAGAGCAATATTGCTTTAAGGGAACGGTATCGACTACTGGACTCGGACAAATTGCGAATGGGCTCCAGTTATTTTTTGAATTCGGCCGCGCAAACGCCAACTTGGTGTCTCGTGATCGATTGGGCCTCCAAATGCGAATGGGCTCCAGTTATTTTTTGAATTCGGCCGCGCAAACGCCAACTTGGGGTCTCGTGATCGATTGGGCCTCCAAATGCGAATGGGCTCGCTGCCCAGCAAAACAGTTATTTTTTGAATTCGGCCGCGCAAACGCCAACGGAAGTATCTGTTGGTAAAGGGTCGCAACCTTTCCAACAGTCACAGCCGTTGCAATTCAAACAGAAGTACCCGTTCCTGAACAGATGCCTCTTCACAGCCTATATAAAGGCCTGCGAAAATCAAATTAAAAATATTGATTTTCTTACTCTTCTTCTCCGTCATCCACTGCTCTGTTCTGTAAAACCAAAATCCTATCTTGAGTTCATCGTCGCTCTGCGGTTGTAGCGCAACATCGTAGAGTACGGTCCGTTTAACCTTGGGAGGCGAATTGCTCATCATCTCCTCTGCGCCAGCGGGAGAGCAATATTGCTTTAAGGGAACAGTATCGACTACTGGACTCGGACAAATTGCGAATGGGCTCCAGTTATTTTTTGAATTCGGCCGCGCAAACGCCAACTTGGGGTCTCGTGATCGATTGGGCCTCCAAATGCGAATGGGCTCGCTGCCCAGCAAAACAGTTATTTTTTGAATTCGGCCGCGCAAACGCCAACGGAAGTATCTGTTGGTAAAGGGTCGCAACCTTTCCAACAGTCACAGCCGTTGCAATTCAAACAGAAGTACCCGTTCCTGAACAGATGCCTCTTCACAGCCTATATAAAGGCCTGCGAAAATCAAATTAAAAATATTGATTTTCTTACTCTTCTTCTCCGTCATCCACTGCTCTGTTCTGTAAAACCAAAATCCTACCTTGAGTTCATCGTCGCTCTGCGGTTGTAGCGCAACATCTTAGAGTACGGTCCGTTTAACCTTGGGAGGCGAATTGCTCATCATCTCCTCTGCGCCAGTGGGAGAGCAATATTGCTTTAAGGGAACAGTATCGACTACTGGACTCGGACAAATTGCGAATGGGCTCCAGTTATTTTTTGAATTCGGCCGCGCAAACGCCAACTTGGGGTCTCGTGATCGATTGGGCCTCCAAATGCGAATGGGCTCCAGTTATTTTTTGAATTCGGCCGCGCAAACGCCAACTTGGGGTCTCGTGATCGATTGGGCCTCCAAATGCGAATGGGCTCGCTGCCCAGCAAAACAGTTATTTTTTGAATTCGGCCGCTCAAACGCCAACGGAAGTATCTGTTGGTAAAGGGTCGCAACCTTTCCAACAGTCACAGCCGTTGCAATTCAAACAGAAGTACCCGTTCCTGAACAGATGCCTCTTCACAGCCTATATAAAGGCCTGCGAAAATCAAATTAAAAATATTGATTTTCTTACCCTTCTCCTCCGTCATCCACTGCTCTGTTCTGTAAAACCAAAATCCTACCTTGAGTTCATCGTCGCTCTGCGGTTGTAGCGCAACATCGCAGAGTACGGTCCGTTTAACCTTGGGAGGCGAATTGCTCATCATCTCCTCTGCGCCAGTGGGAGAGCAATATTGCTTTAAGGGAACAGTATCGACTACTGGACTCGGAAAAATTGCGAATGGGCTCCAGTTATTTTTTGAATTCGGCCGCGCAAACGCCAACTTGGGGTCTCGTGATCGATTGGGCCTCCAAATGCGAATGGGCTCCAGTTATTTTTTGAATTCGGCCGCGCAAACGCCAACTTGGGGTCTCGTGATCGATTGGGCCTCCAAATGCGAATGGGCTCGCTGCCCAGCAAAACAGTTATTTTTTGAATTCGGCCGCGCAAACGCCAACGGAAGTATCTGTTGGTAAAGGGTCGCAACCTTTCCAACAGTCACAGCCGTTGCAATTCAAACAGAAGTACCCGTTCCTGAACAGATGCCTCTTCACAGCCTATATAAAGGCCTGCGAAAATCAAATTAAAAATATTGATTTTATTACTCTTCTCCTCCGTCATCCACTGCTCTGTTCTGTAAAACCAAAATCCTACCTTGAGTTCATCGTCGCTCTGCGGTTGTAGCGCAACATCGCAGAGTACGGTCCGTTTAACCTTGGGAGGCGAATTGCTCATCATCTCCTCTGCGCCAGTGGGAGAGCAATATTGCTTTAAGGGAACAGTATCGACTACTGGACTCGGACAAATTGCGAATGGGCTCCAGTTATTTTTTGAATTCGGCCGCGCAAACGCCAACTTGGGGTCTCGTGATCGATTGGGCATCCAAATGCGAATGGGCTCCAGTTATTTTTTGAATTCGGCCGCGCAAACGCCAACTTGGGGTCTCGTGATCGATTGGGCCTCCAAATGCGAATGGGCTCGCTGCCCAGCAAAACAGTTATTTTTTGAATTCGGCCGCGCAAACGCCAACGGAAGTATCTGTTGGTAAAGGGTCGCAACCTTTCCAACAGTCACAGCCGTTGCAATTCAAACAGAAGTACCCGTTCCTGAACAGATGCCTCTTCACAGCCTATATAAAGGCCTGCGAAAATCAAATTAAAAATATTGATTTTCTTACTCTTCTTCTCCGTCATCCACTGCTCTGTTCTGTAAAACCAAAATCCTACCTTGAGTTCATCGTCGCTCTGCGGTTGTAGCGCAACATCGCAGAGTACGGTCCGTTTAACCTTGGGAGGCGAATTGCTCATCATCTCCTCTGCGCCAGTGGGAGAGCAATATTGCTTTAAGGGAACAGTATCGACTACTGGACTCGGACAAATTGCGAATGGGCTCCAGTTATTTTTTGAATTCGGCCGCGCAAACGCCAACTTGGGGTCTCGTGATCGATTGGGCCTCCAAATGCGAACGGGCTCCAGTTATTTTTTGAATTCGGCCGCGCAAACGCCAACTTGGGGTCTCGTGATCGATTGGGCCTCCAAATGCGAATGGGCTCGCTGCCCAGCAAAACAGTTATTTTTTGAATTCGGCCGCGCAAACGCCAACGGAAGTATCTGTTGGTAAAGGGTCGCAACCTTTCCAACAGTCACAGCCGTTGCAATTCAAACAGAAGTACCCGTTCCTGAACAGATGCCTCTTCACAGCCTATATAAAGGCCTGCGAAAATCAAATTAAAAATATTGATTTTCTTACTCTTCTGCTCCGTCATCCACTGCTCTGTTCTGTAAAACCAAAATCCTACCTTGAGTTCATCGTCGCTCTGCGGTTGTAGCGCAACATCGCAGAGTACGGTCCGTTTAACCTTGGGAGGCGAATTGCTCATCATCTCCTCTGCGCCAGTGGGAGAGCAATATTGCTTTAAGGGAACAGTATCGACTACTGGACTCAGACAAATTGCGAATGGGCTCCAGTTATTTTTTGAATTCGGCCGCGCAAACGCCAACTTGGGGTCTCGTGATCGATTGGGCCTCCAAATGCGAATGGGCTCCAGTTATTTTTTGAATTCGGCCGCGCAAACGCCAACTTGGGGTCTCGTGATCGATTGGGCCTCCAAATGCGAATGGGCTCGCTGCCCAGCAAAACAGTTATTTTTTGAATTCGGCCGCGCAAACGCCAACGGAAGTATCTGTTGGTAAAGGGTCGCAACCTTTCCAACAGTCACAGCCGTTGCAATTCAAACAGAAGTACCCGTTCCTGAACAGATGCCTCTTCACAGCCTATATAAAGGCCTGCGAAAATCAAATTAAAAATATTGATTTTCTTACTCTTCTTCTCCGTCATCCACTGCTCTGTTCTGTAAAACCAAAATCCTACCTTGAGTTCATCGTCGCTCTGCGGTTGTAGCGCAACATCGCAGAGTACGGTCCGTTTAACCTTGGGAGGCGAATTGCTCATCATCTCCTCTGCGCTAGTGGGAGAGCAATATTGCTTTAAGGGAACAGTATCGACTACTGGACTCGGACAAATTGCGAATGGGCTCCAGTTATTTTTTGAATTCGGCCGCGCAAACGCCAACTTGGGGTCTCGTGATCGATTGGGCCTCCAAATGCGAATGGGCTCCAGTTATTTTTTGAATTCGGCCGCGCAAACGCCAACTTGGGGTCTCGTGATCGATTGGGCCTCCAAATGCGAATGGGCTCGCTGCCCAGCAAAACAGTTATTTTTTGAATTCGGCCGCGCAAACGCCAACGGAAGTATCTGTTGGTAAAGGGTCGCAACCTTTCCAACAGTCACAGCCGTTGCAATTCAAACAGAAGTACCCGTTCCTGAACAGATGCCTCTTCACAGCCTATATAAAGGCCTGCGAAAATCAAATTAAAAATATTGATTTTCTTACTCTTCTTCTCCGTCATCCACTGCTCTGTTCTGTAAAACCAAAATCCTACCTTGAGTTCATCGTCGCTCTGCGGTTGTAGCGCAACATCGCAGAGTACGGTCCGTTTAACCTTGGGAGGCGAATTGCTCATCATCTCCTCTGCGCCAGTGGGAGAGCAATATTGCTTTAAGGGAACAGTATCGACTACTGGACTCGGACAAATTGCGAATGGGCTCCAGTTATTTTTTGAATTCGGCCGCGCAAACGCCAACTTGGGGTCTCGTGATCGATTGGGCCTCCAAATGCGAATGGGCTCCAGTTATTTTTTGAATTCGGCCGCGCAAACGCCAACTTGGGGTCTCGTGATCGATTGGGCCTCCAAATGCGAATGGGCTCGCTGCCCAGCAAAACAGTTATTTTTTGAATTCGGCCGCGCAAACGCCAACGGAAGTATCTGTTGGTAAAGGGTCGCAACCTTTCCAACAGTCACAGCCGTTGCAATTCAAACAGAAGTACCCGTTCCTGAACAGATGCCTCTTCACAGCCTATATAAAGGCCTGCGAAAATCAAATTAAAAATATTGATTTTCTTACTCTTCTTCTCCGTCATCCACTGCTCTGTTCTGTAAAACCAAAATCCTACCTTGAGTTCATCGTCGCTCTGCGGTTGTAGCGCAACATCGCAGAGTACGGTCCGTTTAACCTTGGGAGGCGAATTGCTCATCATCTCCTCTGCGCCAGTGGGAGAGCAATATTGCTTTAAGGGAACAGTATCGACTACTGGACTCGGACAAATTGCGAATGGGCTCCAGTTATTTTTTGAATTCGGCCGCGCAAACGCCAACTTGGGGTCTCGTGATCGATTGGGCCTCCAAATGCGAATGGGCTCCAGTTATTTTTTGAATTCGGCCGCGCAAACGCCAACTTGGGGTCTCGTGATCGATTGGGCCTCCAAATGCGAATGGGCTCGCTGCCCAGCAAAACAGTTATTTTTTGAATTCGGCCGTGCAAACGCCAACGGAAGTATCTGTTGGTAAAGGGTCGCAACCTTTCCAACAGTCACAGCCGTTGCAATTCAAACAGAAGTACCCGTTCCTGAACAGATGCCTCTTCACAGCCTATATAAAGGCCTGCGAAAATCAAATTAAAAATATTGATTTTCTTACTCTTCTTCTCCGTCATCCACTGCTCTGTTCTGTAAAACCAAAATCCTACCTTGAGTTCATCGTCGCTCTGCGGTTGTAGCGCAACATCGCAGAGTACGGTCCGTTTAACCTTGGGAGGCGAATTGCTCATCATCTCCTCTGCGCCAGTGGGAGAGCAATATTGCTTTAAGGGAACAGTGTCGACTACTGGACTCGGACAAATTGCGAATGGGCTCCAGTTATTTTTTGAATTCGGCCGCGCAAACGCCAACTTGGGGTCTCGTGATCGATTGGGCCTCCAAATGCGAATGGGCTCCAGTTATTTTTTGAATTCGGCCGCGCAAACGCCAACTTGGGGTCTCGTGATCGATTGGGCCTCCAAATGCGAATGGGCTCGCTGCCCAGCAAAACAGTTATTTTTTGAATTCGGCCGCGCAAACGCCAACGGAAGTATCTGTTGGTAAAGGGTCGCAACCTTTCCAACAGTCACAGCCGTTGCAATTCAAACAGAAGTACCCGTTCCTGAACAGATGCCTCTTCACAGCCTATATAAAGGCCTGCGAAAATCAAATTAAAAATATAGATTTTCTTACTCTTCTTCTCCGTCATCCACTGCTCTGTTCTGTAAAACCAAAATCCTACCTTGAGTTCATCGTCGCTCTGCGGTTGTAGCGCAACATCGCAGAGTACGGTCCGTTTAACCTTGGGAGGCGAATTGCTCATCATCTCCTCTGCGCCAGTGGGAGAGCAATATTGCTTTAAGGGAACAGTATCGACTACTGGACTCGGACAAATTGCACGCACACGGACTGTGATTGAACGGTACTGCCTACCTTCTTTTTCACTCGTCATATGGTACTGTATACTATACTGAATTGCAAACATTCCGATAGTAATTGTTGTTTGCATTCGTTTTGCTTTGCTGGTTTTGATATACTTAGACTAACAATCTTAAAGCAATATCGTTCTGTTTTCTAAGTATTCTCTTTGCATCCAGACGATGGCAAAGGACGGTAATACTTCGGCAACCAAACCTGTTGTGCCCGCATCTCAAACTGCTGCATTAGTTGCTCCGACTGTCGCCTTCTCGCATGGAGAACGACCAGAAAAATTTACTGGTGTTGACTTCAAAAGATGGCAGCAGAAGATGTTGTTCTACCTTACCACTTTAGGACTCGCGAATTTCCTTACAGAGGATCCTCCTGAAGTAGACGAATTGGAGCCTGACGCTACCAAAGTCGAGGCACTCACTGCTTGGAAAAATTCCGACTTCATATGTAAAAATTACATATTGAACGGCCTGGATAACAGTCTATACAGTGTGTATTGTACTATGAAGACGTCAAAGGAACTTTGGATGTCTCTCGATAAGAAATACAAGACAGAAGATGCTGGCATGAAGAAATTCATCGCCGGTAAATTTCTAGATTTTAAAATGATAGACTCTAAAACAGTGATTAGCCAAATTCAAGAGTTGCAGGTCATTATACATGAGATACATGACGAAGGAATGTCTCTAAGTGAATCGTTTCAAGTGGCTGCCGCTATAGAGAAATTGCCTCCGTTGTGGAAAGACTTCAAGAATTATTTGAAGCACAAACGTAAAGAAATGACAATGGAAGATTTGGTTGTTCGACTCAGAATTGAAGAAGACAACCGAAAATCTGAAAAGAAAGCAACTAATACTATGGTGGCAAAGGCGAATGTGGTTGAAACAGAAAAGAACAACAAAAGAAAGAGGGAAAACAACCCAAACGCAAAGAAGGCTAAGAAGTTCAAAGGAAACTGCCATAATTGCGGGAAGAAAGGACATAAGGCAATCGAATGTCGAGGTCCAAAGAATCAGAACAAGAAGAAAGACCAAGCCAATGTTACAGAATTCGAAACGCTTTCCGAGAATGTCTCTGAAATGAATTTATCCGCAGTGATCTCAGAATGCAACTTGGTTGGCAACCCGAAAGAATGGTTTGTGGACACTGGTGCCACAAGACACATTTGCGCCAACAAGTGGATGTTTTCCGACTATAAATCTGCGACACAGGAAGAGCAACTCTTTATGGGAAACTCGTCTACGTCAAAGGTTGAAGGCAAAGGAAAAGTGGTTCTTAAAATGACTTTTGGGAAAGAACTTACTCTAAACGATGTTCTACACGTTCCAGATATCCGCAAGAACTTGGTTTCAGGATCATTGCTAAGTAAAAATGGCTTCAAATTGGTCTTTGTTTCTGATAATTTTGTATTGTCTAAAAATGGAGTGTATGTTGGCAAAGGGTATGTGAGCGATGGTCTGTTCAAAATGAATGTAATGACCGTTGTACCAAAAGATAGTGATAATAAAATTAATTCTTCTGTTTATATCACTGAGTCATTTAATATATGGCATGCGAGATTAGGTCATGTTAACTTTGATACATTGCGAAAATTGATAAACTTAGAATTTATACCTAAGTTTACAATAAATTCCAATTACAAATGTGAAACATGTGCCGAATCTAAACTAACTAGAACATCCTTTCATCAAGTTGAAAGGAATACGGAACCTCTAGACTTAATACACACAGATGTGTGTGACTTGAAAATGTGTCAAACTAGAGGTGGAAAACGGTATTTCATCACATTTATTGATGATTGTACGAGATACTGTTATGTGTATCTTCTTAGAAGCAAGGATGAGGCATTTGACATGTTTAAACAATACAAAGCGGAAGTTGAAAATCAACTTAATAAGAAGATAAAAGCCTTAAGAAGTGATAGAGGAGGAGAATATGAATCTCCATTTGAAGAATACTGCGCCGAACATGGTATTATACACCAGACAACGGCACCATATTCCCCTCAATCAAATGGCATAGCAGAACGTAAAAATCGTACGCTAAAAGAAATGATGAATGCTCTACTCATTAGTTCTGGTCTACCAGATAACCTATGGGGAGAAGCTATACTTTCTGCGAATCACATTCTAAATAAAGTGCCTCGAAAGAAGACTTCGAAATCACCGCATGAACTGTGGAAAGGCAGACCACCATCCTACAAATACTTGAGAGTGTGGGGGTGTCTTGCCAAAGTAGAAATACCGAAACCAAAGAAGGTCAAAATTGGACCAAAGCCTGTAGATTGCATATTTATAGGATATGCTCATAATTGTGCTGCTTATCGATTTTTGGTGTATAAATCTGAAATTGATGACATTCATGAAAACACCATTATCGAATCTAGAAATGCTAGATTCTTTGAACACATTTATCCTCTTAAAACATCCATTGAAACTATTATTCAAAAGAGATCAAGAGATACAGATATTCCTGAGGATGATGTTAATCAAAATTTGAATGAAAGGGATGTTGAAACAGAGGTAGAGGAACCCAGAAGGAGCAAACGTCAAAGGACTTCTAAAACCTTTGGACCCGATTTCTATGCATACATGATAGAAAATGAACCTCTAACTTATCAACAAGCAATGTCATCTCCAGATGCTCCTTATTGGAAGGAAGCTGTCAATAATGAAATAGAATCTATTTTGCAAAACCATACATGGGAACTAGTGGATCTCCCTAAAGGATCAAAACCACTAGGATATAAATGGATATTTAAGAAAAAACTCAAGGCTGATGGCTCAATAGATAAGTATAAAGCTCGTATAGTAGTCAAAGGATTCAGACAGAAAGAAGATCTGGATTATTTTGACACTTACTCACCAGTAACTAGAATAACATCCATTAGGATGCTTATTGCAATCGCCTCTATACTAAATTTGGAAATACATCAAATGGATGTAAAAACAGCTTTTTTGAATGGTGAGTTGGAGGAAGAAATATATATGCTACAACCTGAAGGGTTTGTTAGCCCAGGAAATGAAAACAAAGTATGTAAGTTGGTGAAATCACTTTATGGTCTTAAACAAGCACCAAAACAATGGCATGAGAAATTTGATGAAACTATGTTATCAAATGGATTCGCTATAAACGAATCAGATAAATGTGTTTACGTGAAATACACACATCTTGGATATGTCATTGTATGTCTCTATGTTGATGTTTTATTGATCCTAGGCAATAATAAAGCCATAATAACATCAACAAAAGATATGTTATCTTCTAGATTCGATATGAAAGACCTAGGACTGGCTGATGTAATATTGGGTGTAAAAATTGTGAGAACACCACAAGGATATGCATTATCTCAATCACATTACATAGCCAAGATACTTGAAAAATTCAAGCAATACAATATAACTATTGCAAAATCACCAGTAGATATGAACAAAAATTGGGTTAAGAACACCGGTGACAGTATATATCAACTGGAATACTCTCGTGTATTAGGAAGTATGATGTATGTAATGAACTGCACAAGACCAGATATCGCATATGCTATAAGTAAACTCAGTAGATTTACCAGCAATCCTGGTAAACATCATTGGAAAGCGATAATAAGAGTTCTTGGATATCTGAAATATACACAGAACTTTGGTTTGCATTATTCGAATTATCCTTCAGTAGTGGAAGGTTACAGCGACGCAAATTGGATAACCGGATCACATGATACTAAATCCACAAGTGGATACGTATTCACATTAGGAAATGGAGCAATCTCGTGGAAATCATCCAAACAAACTTGCATAGCAAGGTCAACAATGGAATCAGAATTCATTGCTCTGGATAAAGCCGCAGAAGAAGCAGATTGGATTAGGAGTTTTCTGGAAGATATTCCAAATTGGGAAAAACCAGTACCTCCAATATGTATACATTGCGATAGTCAATCTGCTATAGGAAGGGCTAACAGTACACTGTATAATGGTAAATCTCGACATATTCGTCGTAGACATAAAACCATAAGACAACTTCTCTCTAATGGAGTTATCACTATAGACCATGTAAGGTCAAAGGATAACATAGCGGATCCACTAACAAAAGGCTTGCCAAGAGAGAAAGTTCAAACCTTATCGATGGGAATGGGCTTAAGACCTATTAATTGAAAAGTTTTCTAAAACGGAAACCCCACCTAGTTGACTGGAGATCCCAAGATCTAGGTTCAAAGGGACAACTAAGTTTAAGATAAACTTGACGGCACTACTCAATTAAAAACCATTCCTATGATAAGTCAGTGCACAACCCGTCGGAGAATAGGATAAGCTTTGCTTTTAATGATGTCTATACTGTGGTATTATAAAGAACCAAGTGGGGTATTACGGGATACTCTTTATAGAATCACCTATGTGAGTGCGAAGGCGCCGCTTCAAGAAGGATTGTAAGGTCGAATTCTTTAAGCACTCATGAAACCAAGGCGGTGTTCATGGCAAAAACGAACACAAACAGAGAACCAAGGAGTTAAAGAACATTTATCACGTGTTATCTTTATAGACTTACACAAACGGCTTACAGTTCAAAGACAGTCTAGTCCACTGATTCGCTAGTTAGTTATAACGATAAACACTAGGAAAAGTTCAAGGCCTTTGTGCTACTTTTACCCATATGATAAATGTTTCGCAATTTTAAGAACAGATCATATAACCACTCATTCATGTGGGGGATTGTTGGAAAAATGAATAAATGGTTAAAGCAAAAAATTTGGCAAAATCATTTAGTCCCACATCGGGAAAAACTAGCACCTATGCCACTACTTATATTAAGGCATGAGATGTTATTACAAAAGAAAGAAGAGAGGAAGGAAAGAGGCAATGGCATGAACAAAGCATGCATATATTTCATATTAAATTAAAAAGGTCAAAGATAAGGGCCTTGGGCCTTGGGGCTCTTGGGGTCTCGTGATCGATTGGGCCTCCAAATGCGAATGGGCTCGCTGCCCAGCAAAACAGTTATTTTTTGAATTCGGCCGCGCAAACGCCAACGGAAGTATCTGTTGGTAAAGGGTCACAACCTTTCCAACAGTCACAGCCGTTGCAATTCAAACAGAAGTACCCGTTCCTGAACAGATGCCTCTTCACAGCCTATATAAAGGCCTGCGAAAATCAAATTAAAAATATTGATTTTCTTACTCTTCTTCTCCGTCATCCACTGCTCTGTTCTGTAAAACCAAAATCCTACCTTGAGTTCATCGTCGCTCTGCGGTTGTAGCGCAACATCGCAGAGTACGGTCCGTTTAACCTTGGGAGGCGAATTGCTCATCATCTCCTCTGCGCCAGTGGGAGAGCAATATTGCTTTAAGGGAACAGTATCGACTACTGGACTCGGACAAATTGCACGCACACGGACTGTGATTGAACGGTACTGCCTACCTTCTTTTTCACTCGTCATATGGTACTGTATACTATACTGAATTGCAAACATTCCGATAGTAATTGTTGTTTGCATTCGTTTTGCTTTGCTGGTTTTGATATACTTAGACTAACAATCTTAAAGCAATATCGTTCTGTTTTCTAAGTATTCTCTTTGCATCCAGACGATGGCAAAGGACGGTAATACTTCGGCAACCAAACCTGTTGTGCCCGCATCTCAAACTGCTGCATTAGTTGCTCCGACTGTCACCTTCTCGCATGGAGAACGACCAGAAAAATTTACTGGTGTTGACTTCAAAAGATGGCAGCAGAAGATGTTGTTCTACCTTACCACTTTAGGACTCGCGAATTTCCTTACAGAGGATCCTCCTGAAGTAGACGAATTGGAGCCTGACGCTACCAAAGTCGAGGCACTCACTGCTTGGAAAAATTCCGACTTCATATGTAAAAATTACATATTGAACGGCCTGGATAACAGTCTATACAGTGTGTATTGTACTATGAAGACGTCAAAGGAACTTTGGATGTCTCTCGATAAGAAATACAAGACAGAAGATGCTGGCATGAAGAAATTCATCGTCGGTAAATTTCTGGATTTTAAAATGATAGACTCTAAAACAGTGATTAGCCAAATTCAAGAGTTGCAGGTCATTATACATGAGATACATGACGAAGGAATGTCTCTAAGTGAATCGTTTCAAGTGGCTGCCGCTATAGAGAAATTGCCTCCGTTGTGGAAAGACTTCAAGAATTATTTGAAGCACAAACGTAAAGAAATGACAATGGAAGATTTGGTTGTTCGACTCAGAATTGAAGAAGACAACCGAAAATCTGAAAAGAAAGCAACTAATACTATGGTGGCAAAGGCGAATGTGGTTGAAACAGAAAAGAACAACAAAAGAAAGAGGGAAAATAACCCAAACGCAAAGAAGGCTAAGAAGTTCAAAGGAAACTGCCATAATTGCGGGAAGAAAGGACATAAGGCAATCGAATGTCGAGGTCCAAAGAATCAGAACAAGAAGAAAGACCAAGCCAATGTTACAGAATTCGAAACGCTTTCCGAGAATGTCTCTGAAATGAATTTATCCGCAGTGATCTCAGAATGCAACTTGGTTGGCAACCCGAAAGAATGGTTTGTGGACACTGGTGCCACAAGACACATTTGCGCCAACAAGTGGATGTTTTCCGACTATAAATCTGCGACACAGGAAGAGCAACTCTTTATGGGAAACTCGTCTACGTCAAAGGTTGAAGGCAAAGGAAAAGTGGTTCTTAAAATGACTTCTGGGAAAGAACTTACTCTAAACGATGTTCTACACGTTCCAGATATCCGCAAGAACTTGGTTTCAGGATCATTGCTAAGTAAAAATGGCTTCAAATTGGTCTTTGTTTCTGATAATTTTGTATTGTCTAAAAATGGAGTGTATGTTGGCAAAGGGTATGTGAGTGATGGTCTGTTCAAAATGAATGTAATGACCGTTGTATCAAAAGATAGTGATAATAAAATTAATTCTTCTGTTTATATCACTGAGTCATTTAATATATGGCATGCGAGATTAGGTCATGTTAACTTTGATACATTGCGAAAATTGATAAACTTAGAATTTATACCTAAGTTAACAATAAATTCCAATTACAAATGTGAAACATGTGCCGAATCTAAACTAACTAGAACATCCTTTCATCAAGTTGAAAGGAATACGGAACCTCTAGACTTAATACACACAGATGTGTGTGACTTGAAAATGTGTCAAACTAGAGGTGGAAAACGGTATTTCATCACATTTATTGATGATTGTAGGAGATACTGTTATGTGTATCTTCTTAGAAGCAAGGATGAGGCATTTGACATGTTTAAACAATACAAAGCGGAAGTTGAAAATCAACTTAATAAGAAGATAAAAGCCTTAAGAAGTGATAGAGGAGGAGAATATGAATCTCCATTTGAAGAATACTGCGCCGAACATGGTATTATACACCAGACAACGGCACCATATTCCCCTCAATCAAATGGCATAGCAGAACGTAAAAATCGTACGCTAAAAGAAATGATGAATGCTCTACTCATTAGTTCTGGTCTACCAGATAACCTATGGGGAGAAGCTATACTTTCTGCGAATCACATTCTAAATAAAGTGCCTCGAAAGAAGACTTCGAAATCACCGCATGAACTGTGGAAAGGCAGACCACCATCCTACAAATACTTGAGAGTGTGGGGGTGTCTTGCCAAAGTAGAAATACCGAAACCAAAGAAGGTCAAAATTGGACTAAAGACTGTAGATTGCATATTTATAGGATATGCTCATAATAGTGCTGCTTATCGATTTTTGGTGTATAAATCTGAAATTGATGACATTCATGAAAACACCATTATCGAATCTAGAAATGCTAGATTCTTTGAACACATTTATCCTCTTAAAACATCCATTGAAACTATTATTCAAAAGAGATCAAGAGATACAGATATTCCTGAGGATGATGTTAATCAAAATTTGAATGAAAGGGATGTTGAAACAGAGGTAGAGGAACCCAGAAGGAGCAAACGTCAAAGGACTTCTAAAACCTTTGGACCCGATTTCTATGCATACATGATAGAAAATGAACCTCTAACTTATCAACAAGCAATGTCATCTCCAGATGCTCCTTATTGGAAGGAAGCTGTCAATAATGAAATAGAATCTATTTTGCAAAACCATACATGGGAACTAGTGGATCTCCCTAAAGGATCAAAACCACTAGGATATAAATGGATATTTAAGAAAAAACTCAAGGCTGATGGCTCAATAGATAAGTATAAAGCTCGTATAGTAGTCAAAGGATTCAGACAGAAAGAAGATCTGGATTATTTTGACACTTACTCACCAGTAACTAGAATAACATCCATTAGGATGCTTATTGCAATCGCCTCTATACTAAATTTGGAAATACATCAAATGGATGTAAAAACAGCTTTTTTGAATGGTGAGTTGGAGGAAGAAATATATATGCTACAACCTGAAGGGTTTGTTAGCCCAGGAAATGAAAACAAAGTATGTAAGTTGGTGAAATCACTTTATGGTCTTAAACAAGCACCAAAACAATGGCATGAGAAATTTGATGAAACTATGTTATCAAATGGATTCGCTATAAACGAATCAGATAAATGTGTTTACGTGAAATACACACATCTTGGATATGTCATTGTATGTCTCTATGTTGATGATTTATTGATCCTAGGCAATAATAAAGCCATAATAACATCAACAAAAGATATGTTATCTTCTAGATTCGATATGAAAGACCTAGGACTGGCTGATGTAATATTGGGTGTAAAAATTGTGAGAACACCACAAGGATATGCATTATCTCAATCACATTACATAGCCAAGATACTTGAAAAATTCAAGCAATACAATATAACTATTGCAAAATCACCAGTAGATATGAACAAAAATTGGGTTAAGAACACCGGTGACAGTATATATCAACTGGAATACTCTCGTGTATTAGGAAGTATCATGTATGTAATGAACTGCACAAGACCAGATATCGCATATGCTATAAGTAAACTCAGTAGATTTACCAGCAATCCTGGTAAACATCATTGGAAAGCGATAATAAGAGTTCTTGGATATCTGAAATATACACAGAACTTTGGTTTGCATTATTCGAATTATCCTTCAGTAGTGGAAGGTTACAGCGTCGCAAATTGGATAACCGGATCACATGATACTAAATCCACAAGTGGATACGTATTCACATTAGGAAATGGAGCAATCTCGTGGAAATCATCCAAACAAACTTGCATAGCAAGGTCAACAATGGAATCAGAATTCATTGCTCTGGATAAAGCCGCAGAAGAAGCAGATTGGATTAGGAGTTTTTTGGAAGATATTCCAAATTGGGAAAAACCAGTACCTCCAATATGTATACATTGCGATAGTCAATCTGCTATAGGAAGGGCTAACAGTACACTGTATAATGGTAAATCTCGACATATTCGTCGTAGACATAAAACCATAAGACAACTTCTCTCTAATGGAGTTATCACTATAGACTATGTAAGGTCAAAGGATAACATAGCGGATCCACTAACAAAAGGCTTGCCAAGAGAGAAAGTTCAAACCTTATCGATGGGAATGGGCTTAAGACCTATTAATTGAAAAGTTTTCTAAAACGGAAACCCCACCTAGTTGACTGGAGATCCCAAGATCTAGGTTCAAAGGGACAACTAAGTTTAAGATAAACTTGACGGCACTACTCAATTAAAAACCATTCCTATGATAAGTCAGTGCACAACCCGTCGGAGAATAGGATAAGCTTTGCTTTTAATGATGTCTATACTGTGGTATTATAAAGAACCAAGTGGGGTATTACGGGATACTCTTTATAGAATCACCTATGTGAGTGCGAAGGCGCCGCTTCAAGAAGGATTGTAAGGTCAAATTCTTTAAGCACTCATGAAACCAAGGCGGTGTTCATGGCAAAAACGAACACAAACAGAGAACCAAGGAGTTAAAGAACATTTATCACGTGTTATCTTTATAGACTTACACAAACGGCTTACAGTTCAAAGACAGTCTAGTCCACTGATTCGCTAGTTAGTTATAACGATAAACACTAGGAAAAGTTCAAGGCCTTTGTGCTACTTTTACCCATATGATAAATGTTTCGCAATTTTAAGAACAGATCATATAACCACTCATTCATGTGGGGGATTGTTGGAAAAATGAATAAATGGTTAAAGCAAAAAATTTGGCAAAATCATTTAGTCCCACATCGGGGAAAACTAGCACCTATGCCACTACTTATATTAAGGCATGAGATGTTATTACAAAAGAAAGAAGAGATGAAGGAAAGAGGCAATGGCATGAACAAAGCATGCATATATTTCATATTAAATTAAAAAGGTCAAAGATAAGGGCCTTGGGCCTTGGGGCTCTTGGGGTCTCGTGATCGATTGGGCCTCCAAATGCGAATGGGCTCGCTGCCCAGCAAAACAGTTATTTTTTGAATTCGGCCGCGCAAACGCCAACGGAAGTATCTGTTGGTAAAGGGTCGCAACCTTTCCAACAGTCACAGCCGTTGCAATTCAAACAGAAGTACCCGTTCCTGAACAGATGCCTCTTCACAGCCTATATAAAGGCCTGCGAAAATCAAATTAAAAATATTGATTTTCTTACTCTTCTTCTCCGTCATCCACTGCTCTGTTCTGTAAAACCAAAATCCTACCTTGAGTTTATCGTCGCTCTACGGTTGTAGCGCAACATCGCAGAGTACGGTCCGTTTAACCTTGGGAGGCGAATTGCTCATCATCTCCTCTGCGCCAGTGGGAGAGCAATATTGCTTTAAGGGAACAGTATCGACTACTGGACTCGGACAAATTGCACGCACACGGACTGTGATTGAACGGTACTGCCTACCTTCTTTTTCACTCGTCATATGGTACTGTATACTATACTGAATTGCAAACATTCCGATAGTAATTGTTGTTTGCATTCGTTTTGCTTTGCTGGTTTTGATATACTTAGACTAACAATCTTAAAGCAATATCGTTCTGTTTTCTAAGTATTCTCTTTGCATCCAGACGATGGCAAAGGACGGTAATACTTCGGCAACCAAACCTGTTGTGCCCGCATCTCAAACTGCTGCATTAGTTGCTCCGACTGTCGCCTTCTCGCATGGAGAACGACCAGAAAAATTTACTGGTGTTGACTTCAAAAGATGGCAGCAGAAGATGTTGTTCTACCTTACCACTTTAGGACTCGCGAATTTCCTTACAGAGGATCCTCCTGAAGTAGACGAATTGGAGCCTGACGCTACCAAAGTCGAGGCACTCACTGCTTGGAAAAATTCCGACTTCATATGTAAAAATTACATATTGAACGGCCTGGATAACAGTCTATACAGTGTGTATTGTACTATGAAGACGTCAAAGGAACTTTGGATGTCTCTCGATAAGAAATACAAGACAGAAGATGCTGGCATGAAGAAATTCATCGTCGGTAAATTTCTGGATTTTAAAATGATAGACTCTAAAACAGTGATTAGCCAAATTCAAGAGTTGCAGGTCATTATACATGAGATACATGACGAAGGAATGTCTCTAAGTGAATCGTTTCAAGTGGCTGCCGCTATAGAGAAATTGCCTCCGTTGTGGAAAGACTTCAAGAATTATTTGAAGCACAAACGTAAAGAAATGACAATGGAAGATTTGGTTGTTCGACTCAGAATTGAAGAAGACAACCGAAAATCTGAAAAGAAAGCAACTAATACTATGGTGGCAAAGGCGAATGTGGTTGAAACAGAAAAGAACAACAAAAGAAAGAGGGAAAATAACCCAAACGCAAAGAAGGCTAAGAAGTTCAAAGGAAACTGCCATAATTGCGGGAAGAAAGGACATAAGGCAATCGAATGTCGAGGTCCAAAGAATCAGAACAAGAAGAAAGACCAAGCCAATGTTACAGAATTCGAAACGCTTTCCGAGAATGTCTCTGAAATGAATTTATCCGCAGTGATCTCAGAATGCAACTTGGTTGGCAACCCGAAAGAATGGTTTGTGGACACTGGTGCCACAAGACACATTTGCGCCAACAAGTGGATGTTTTCCGACTATAAATCTGCGACACAGGAAGAGCAACTCTTTATGGGAAACTCGTCTACGTCAAAGGTTGAAGGCAAAGGAAAAGTGGTTCTTAAAATGACTTCTGGGAAAGAACTTACTCTAAACGATGTTCTACACGTTCCAGATATCCGCAAGAACTTGGTTTCAGGATCATTGCTAAGTAAAAATGGCTTCAAATTGGTCTTTGTTTCTGATAATTTTGTATTGTCTAAAAATGGAGTGTATGTTGGCAAAGGGTATGTGAGTGATGGTCTGTTCAAAATGAATGTAATGACCGTTGTACCAAAAGATAGTGATAATAAAATTAATTCTTCTGTTTATATCACCGAGTCATTTAATATATGGCATGCGAGATTAGGTCATGTTAACTTTGATACATTGCGAAAATTGATAAACTTAGAATTTATACCTAAGTTTACAATAAATTCCAATTACAAATGTGAAACATGTGCCGAATCTAAACTAACTAGAACATCCTTTCATCAAGTTGAAAGGAATACGGAACCTCTAGACTTAATACACACAGATGTGTGTGACTTGAAAATGTGTCAAACTAGAGGTGGAAAACGGTATTTCATCACATTTATTGATGATTGTACGAGATATTGTTATGTGTATCTTCTTAGAAGCAAGGATGAGGCATTTGACATGTTTAAACAATACAAAGCGGAAGTTGAAAATCAACTTAATAAGAAGATAAAAGCCTTAAGAAGTGATAGAGGAGGAGAATATGAATCTCCATTTGAAGAATACTGCGCCGAACATGGTATTATACACCAGACAACGGAACCATATTCCCCTCAATCAAATGGCATAGCAGAACGTAAAAATCGTACGCTAAAAGAAATGATGAATGCTCTGCTCATTAGTTCTGGTCTACCAGATAACCTATGGGGAGAAGCTATACTTTCTGCGAATCACATTCTAAATAAAGTGCCTCGAAAGAAGACTTCGAAATCACCGCATGAACTGTGGAAAGGCAGACCACCATCCTACAAATACTTGAGAGTGTGGGGGTGTCTTGCCAAAGTAGAAATACCGAAACCAAAGAAGGTCAAAATTGGACTAAAGACTGTAGATTGCATATTTATAGGATATGCTCATAATAGTGCTGCTTATCGATTTTTGGTGTATAAATCTGAAATTGATGACATTCATGAAAACACCATTATCGAATCTAGAAATGCTAGATTCTTTGAACACATTTATCCTCTTAAAACATCCATTGAAACTATTATTCAAAAGAGATCAAGAGATACAGATATTCCTGAGGATGATGTTAATCAAAATTTGAATGAAAGGGATGTTGAAACAGAGGTAGAGGAACCCAGAAGGAGCAAACGCCAAAGGACTTCTAAAACCTTTGGACCCGATTTCTATGCATACATGATAGAAAATGAACCTCTAACTTATCAACAAGCAATGTCATCTCCAGATGCTCCTTATTGGAAGGAAGCTGTCAATAATGAAATAGAATCTATTTTGCAAAACCATACATGGGAACTAGTGGATCTCCCTAAAGGATCAAAACCACTAGGATATAAATGGATATTTAAGAAAAAACTCAAGGCTGATGGCTCAATAGATAAGTATAAAGCTCGTATAGTAGTCAAAGGATTCAGACAGAAAGAAGATCTGGATTATTTTGACACTTACTCACCAGTAACTAGAATAACATCCATTAGGATGCTTATTGCAATCGCCTCTATACTAAATTTGGAAATACATCAAATGGATGTAAAAACAGCTTTTTTGAATGGTGAGTTGGAGGAAGAAATATATATGCTACAACCTGAAGGGTTTGTTAGCCCAGGAAATGAAAACAAAGTATGTAAGTTGGTGAAATCACTTTATGGTCTTAAACAAGCACCAAAACAATGGCATGAGAAATTTGATGAAACTATGTTATCAAATGGATTCGCTATAAACGAATCAGATAAATGTGTTTACGTGAAATACACACATCTTGGATATGTCATTGTATGTCTCTATGTTGATGATTTATTGATCCTAGGCAATAATAAAGCCATAATAACATCAACAAAAGATATGTTATCTTCTAGATTCGATATGAAAGACCTAGGACTGGCTGATGTAATATTGGGTGTAAAAATTGTGAGAACACCACAAGGATATGCATTATCTCAATCACATTACATAGCCAAGATACTTGAAAAATTCAAGCAATACAATATAACTATTGCAAAATCACCAGTAGATATGAACAAAAATTGGGTTAAGAACACCGGTGACAGTATATATCAACTGGAATACTCTCGTGTATTAGGAAGTATCATGTATGTAATGAACTGCACAAGACCAGATATCGCATATGCTATAAGTAAACTCAGTAGATTTACCAGCAATCCTGGTAAACATCATTGGAAAGCGATAATAAGAGTTCTTGGATATCTGAAATATACACAGAACTTTGGTTTGCATTATTCGAATTATCCTTCAGTAGTGGAAGGTTACAGCGACGCAAATTGGATAACCGGATCACATGATACTAAATCCACAAGTGGATACGTATTCACATTAGGAAATGGAGCAATCTCGTGGAAATCATCCAAACAAACTTGCATAGCAAGGTCAACAATGGAATCAGAATTCATTGCTCTGGATAAAGCCGCAGAAGAAGCAGATTGGATTAGGAGTTTTTTGGAAGATATTCCAAATTGGGAAAAACCAGTACCTCCAATATGTATACATTGCGATAGTCAATCTGCTATAGGAAGGGCTAACAGTACACTGTATAATGGTAAATCTCGACATATTCGTCGTAGACATAAAACCATAAGACAACTTCTCTCTAATGGAGTTATCACTATAGACTATGTAAGGTCAAAGGATAACATAGCGGATCCACTAACAAAAGGCTTGCCAAGAGAGAAAGTTCAAACCTTATCGATGGGAATGGGCTTAAGACCTATTAATTGAAAAGTTTTCTAAAACGGAAACCCCACCTAGTTGACTGGAGATCCCAAGATCTAGGTTCAAAGGGACAACTAAGTTTAAGATAAACTTGACGGCACTACTCAATTAAAAACCATTCCTATGATAAGTCAGTGCACAACCCGTCGGAGAATAGGATAAGCTTTGCTTTTAATGATGTCTATACTGTGGTATTATAAAGAACCAAGTGGGGTATTACGGGATACTCTTTATAGAATCACCTATGTGAGTGCAAAGGCGCCGCTTCAAGAAGGATTGTAAGGTCGAATTCTTTAAGCACTCATGAAACCAAGGCGGTGTTCATGGCAAAAACGAACACAAACAGAGAACCAAGGAGTTAAAGAACATTTATCACGTGTTATCTTTATAGACTTACACAAACGGCTTACAGTTCAAAGACAGTCTAGTCCACTGATTCGCTAGTTAGTTATAACGATAAACACTAGGAAAAGTTCAAGGCCTTTGTGCTACTTTTACCCATATGATAAATGTTTCGCAATTTTAAGAACATATCATATAACCACTCATTCATGTGGGGGATTGTTGGAAAAATGAATAAATGGTTAAAGCAAAAAATTTGGCAAAATCATTTAGTCCCACATCGGGGAAAACTAGCACCTATGCCACTACTTATATTAAGGCATGAGATGTTATTACAAAAGAAAGAAGAGATGAAGGAAAGAGGCAATGGCATGAACAAAGCATGCATATATTTCATATTAAATTAAAAAGGTCAAAGATAAGGGCCTTGGGCCTTGGGGCTCTTGGGGTCTCGTGATTGATTGGGCCTCCAAATGCGAATGGGCTCGCTGCCCAGCAAAACAGTTATTTTTTGAATTCGGCCGCGCAAACGCCAACGGAAGTATCTGTTGGTAAAGGGTCGCAACCTTTCCAATAGTCACAGCCGTTGCAATTCAAACAGAAGTACCCGTTCCTGAACAGATGCCTCTTCACAGCCTATATAAAGGCCTGCGAAAATCAAATTAAAAATATTGATTTTCTTACTCTTCTTCTCCGTCATCCACTGCTCTGTTCTGTAAAACCAAAATCCTACCTTGAGTTCATCGTCGCTCTGCGGTTGTAGCGCAACATCGCAGAGTACGGTCCGTTTAACCTTGGGAGGCGAATTGCTCATCATCTCCTCTGCGCCAGTGGGAGAGCAATATTGCTTTAAGGGAACAGTATCGACTACTGGACTCGGACAAATTGCACGCACATGGACTGTGATTGAACGGTACTGCCTACCTTCTTTTTCACTCGTCATATGGTACTGTATACTATACTGAATTGCAAACATTCTGATAGTAATTGTTGTTTGCATTCGTTTTGCTTTGCTGGTTTTGATATACTTAGACTAACAATTGTTTCATCTTCTGCACGTATTGAATGCAGGCACTTGTGGAGGAAGAGGAAGAAAAAAACATAAGTTGGAATGTAGCGGTAACGAGGAAGCAAACACATACGACCTTGACAATGATCCAATCTCTAAAGTTTTTGGCTCCAATAGAAAGAAAAACTATTGTCGTGCAATTAGCTCCACTTCCTCTGCAAAACAAGTAAAGTTGATGCAAGTTCAAAAGCAATTGCCGATAAGAATAAAAATGAAGATTTTCGTTAATGGTCATCGGAATTACAAAACCAAGTGGCAAATCAAGTTGCAAATCATGTGGTGAATCAAGTGTCAAGCCAAATCAATGAGGCTCTTAAATCATTTGCTTCATCTTTCCTAGCTATGGTACCGGGGTTACAACATAAACTTAATGGTGATAATGTGACGCCTATGACTGAAATCGCTTCTAACTTGAATAAATCTCCTTCGAATAATGGAGTTGCTGGTATTCCGTCAAATGATGTTGGATCGTCTACAAGAGGTAAACAATTTTTAATGCTACTATCACAAGATATGAAGAAGAATGTAGCAAAAGCTTATATTGGAACACAAACTATGTGTCATTTCAGAGAGATAGTAAACAAAGAGTTTGAGAGTAAGCATTACACAATCTCCAATATTTTTTTTTTCCAAATGTTGAGAAAGTTGTTTGGATAACAGAAGTTTTAAAACCAGAAGCACCAATTTACGATGTTCCTCAAAATGGGCACTACAAGCTTTGTGAATTTTTAGATGGAGGCTCTGTGAATTTTTAGTTCAAAATGGGCACTACAAGTTTCGTCTTTGCAATATCTAAAATTCTATTTATTAGTAGCTCATATTATATTGGATATTTAAAATTAGATATGAAATTGCTTTTTTGAAATTTGGATATGATTTTGTGGTATTTTGAAATTGGAAATTTTGTAGCTTATATTATAGTATTATCTAAATATGATATTGTTACATTTGAGATATAGAAGCATTTTAGACTTCATATTGAATTGATATGATGATTTATATATGATATGGACATCATCATCATAAATGATAAGCAAAGCATTTTATGTGTAACAACACATATATGTGTTACTAAATAATCATTTTCCAACACTTTTAAGCGTCACCGTATATTTCTGTACCAACACTTATAAGCGTTACTGCATATTTCTGTACCAACACTTATAAGCGTTACCGTATATTTCTCTACCAACACTTATAAGCGTTACCATATATTTCTGTACCAACACTTATAAGCGTTACCGTATATTTAGGTACCAACACTTATAAGTGTTAGTAATATGTATGTTCGTAACACTTATAAGTGTTACAAATTTGGCCGCTTCATTCCTCATAGTCCATTAGTAACACTTAAAAAGTGTTGCTGAAATTATTTGTAATACTTATAAATGTTGGGATTTGCCTATTTTGGTGTAGTGTAGTACAACATGATAAATTATTAGATGAGTTAAGAAAAGAAAAAACATGAGTCACTTTCTTCTACATATGTTTATTTTCTACAAGTCTGGCAAACCAAAACAATATACATTTCATAGATTCTTTTAACTTTTATTTCTCTTTCCTTTGGGCATGAGAAAAAAATTATGTTTTCTTTTGTATTATTTTAGTGGATATAGGGTTTTATATCAATGTGATCTGGGTTGAATGAACATGGTTAAATGTGTTTAAGGAGTGAACCCTGAAGGAAAAACCGGTGATCATTTGATTTGGACTGTTTGACTAGCACCTTTTGATCAGTATCTGTGTGATATGACAACCTACATCAAGTGTTCATATACCTGAACAGTGTCCTCAACCATTTAACTTTCATCTAATTTTAGGTTCAGTCAATGCTAAGTTTCCCTTAAAAAATTTAGACATAACCATGCCGAGTTTGGATTTCGTATTAATTTTTATTTAAGTTAGGCGAATAACATACTTGAAATGACAAATTTTTTCCTTTTATTTCAACTCTTTCATTGAACATGAGTTTACAATGTTACTGTGATGTCTCGAAATTTCGGGCAATAGCCATTTGATAACCTTCATTGATAATTGTTTAAAATTGACAATATTGATTTATAATCTAATTATTTAAATTAACAAATTTATCTTTTTTTAAAAACCAACTAATAATATTTAATTGGTAATTTTATCTTTTCAAAGCTAATATAAATATGTTGTCTAATTATAATATATATATATATATATATATATATATATATATACACACACACACACACGCGTGTGCGTGTGTATTGTGATTGGAAGATTTGTTTTAAAATTCAATATAATAATTTTCAAAGCTAATAAACTGTATTCTATTTATAATGTATATATATGTGTATACATTGTAAATAGGAAGTCTTTGATTTTAATTTAATAAAAGATATGTTTTCAAGTTATAATGTATATATGTGTATATACTATGATTTGAAAATATGTTTTAAAATTTTAGTTAATAATTTTCAAAGCTAGTTAAAATTAATTCTATATTTTCAAAACCAATACATATGTTAATTAAAAATATTTTAGCTTTAGTTAAAATAAGATTTAAATTTTGGTTCGTTTCTTTGCTCTTAAAACTCTTTCTTTAAATAACACATGAACATGGTTTATAAATATATATAGGTTTAAAATATTCTTTCTTTTTAGATATTTCATAGTAAATTTGTATATATATAAAAATTAATATAAATATAACATATTAATATAAAAACATGAGTAATTAATTTAAAAATGGATTTCAACATTTGTACATATATAAATCAAGTTTTAGGCATTTGTAAATAGATGGACTCATGCAACATACATTTGCAACTAAGATGGCATGCAATGAAACAAGTGGCCAAATTCTCTTATAAATGAAATACTAAATATAATGTTTTGTAAGAAAACCCGGTTATTTGTTTCAGTTCAAATTTTCTCAATACCTTCTTTCTTCTTAAATATTAAAACCGAGAATCCAAAATTTCAAAATAAAATCAAAACAGCAGTAAGAATCAAAACAATAACAACTTGTTCCAAGATTTCAACTCAACAACATCAGCCTGAACTAGAATCAAATGACTTAACTTCGAAGAGCAACTCAACAAGTAAATCCAACATCAAGCAATTCAGTTACAAGCTTCAATTTCTGTTTCAAGGATCATCTCAAAACAAAGTTCCAGAATCAAAAGAAAAAACATACAGGCTGCTCCCTGTTCTTTCTGAAAATGGTGAGTAAACTTTAATTTTAAAAACAGTTTTCAAGTCTGAGATTCAACTTTGATGCATGTAATGAGATCTTGAAATAGTATAGCATGAAATGTTTGCATGTAATTGAATGCATGTATATATCAATATGTGATATGTCTGTGTATAGGAAGATGTTCACTTCTCTGTTGAAGAACAGGGTAGCTTCATCAACAAAAAAATTGATATCTTCCAAACAAATGAATTTTAGACTAAAATATTTGAAGCAAAAAGATTTGTAACATAGTAACATTAATTTTAAAAATGGATTCAACATTTTACATTTAGTAAATATTGAAAAATTAAAGAAATACAGTACTGATCAGAAATATGTCAATAATCGATTATGTTATTTTCAAGATTTGATTTTACAATCTGATTTGTAGTGCTAAATCATGAATTTAGGTATAGCAATTGTGATTTTTAGATAAGTGATTGTTGAGACAATCGGAGATGTTCGAATTTGGGTATTTTCGTATTTGTCGATGATCGGCGGTGAAGTAGGTGACGGGGTTAGGTCTGGAGGTGGCTGGGGTGTTGACGATCTCAGGAAAATTGGTGAAGCAATTTATCGAGGGCCACGGTGGACAGGCGACGACGATGTACGGTTTTGGGAGCATCTTTTGTGGA
Organism: Allium cepa; assembly: GCA_030765085.1. Taxonomy (NCBI): domain Eukaryota; kingdom Viridiplantae; phylum Streptophyta; class Magnoliopsida; order Asparagales; family Amaryllidaceae; genus Allium; species Allium cepa. The sequence continues at coordinate 372,849,126 of CM060942.1, read as the reverse complement.
GATGATTGCCGAGGTGATCTTGACGACAAGAGAGCATCGAGGTTGATCGCGTGTAGGGTAAACGGTTTGTCGTGGCGTGGCGTGGTTTTGGGTTGTTCGACGTGTGTTCCTGAGGTCAGAGGCGATGGCCAGGGGGAGGTTTTTCGATCGAGGTGGGTTCCAGGCTTGGTCGATTTGGGTTCGTTTTTGATTTGCTGGGCGAATCTGAAAATCTGGGTGGTCGCGTGGAACGATGGGGTGGTCGTCGACTTGACGAAGGTCACGGTAGAGGTCGGAGCTCTGACGATGGTGCGTGCATGTGCACGGTGCACATTTATGTATCTGGAATTTTTGAGGTTTGGGGAAGAATGTTTTTCCCGGGGAGAACTCAAGTTTCTAGCGTGTGGGTCTCGAAGCAGTGGAGGATCGTTAGTTACTCGAGTTTGATCTCGGGGATACCTAGTGATAGGCTCGAGTTTTTTTATTATAAGGTAAAATTGGTTTTTCAGATTTTTGTATAGAGCCTAAATAAGTTTTTAATCAAGTTTTAAAGTATGTAAGGTAAGTAAGTTTCAAACAATTTAATTGTACTAAATTTTAATGTTTGAATAGGATTTCAAAACTAATTTTATAACTAGGTTTTGAAAAATATAATTTTTAAAACAAAATGTTTTATACAAGTTTAAAGATTTAAAGTATATTTAAAATGAATTAGTTTTACAAGCAAATGTTTAAACATGTTTTAAACAAGTTGTTCCAAGATTTCAATGATAAAAGAATGTTTAGTTTCAAAATTTATTTTTAAGTTATAAAAAAGAATTTAGTTTCAAAAAGAATGTTTAGCCTAGTTTAAAAGGATATTTAAAATGAATAGATTTCCAAAGAAATAGAAACTAAACTAACTAAACAAGTTTAACAAATCTATAAGGATTTAAATTATTTGAGATTGAATTGTTCATAGTAATTATATTAATTTTGAAATTAAATTTCTAAGTGTTTTAAAAGGTAATAAGATGATTTTTTGAAATTAAGATGTGGTTAAAGAAGAGTGATTAACTTTAATTGATCAAAGAATTCTCTAATTGATGTTTGTATTTTCAAGCATTTATTTTAATTTAATTTAAATAAGTGTTTAATTAAGGTAAATGGTTATCCTAATTAATTAAAAGTCTTAGTTAATAAAAGAAATTAAAGTGTAATTACTTAATTAACTAAAATGATTAATTAATGCTATTAATTCAAGATAATTAGTTGTTTAATTAATTAAGGATATTAAGGGTAATTAATCTAAGTAATTAAAGGTAATTAATTAAAGAGCTTTGCAGTTAAAGCGCTTGAAGATTCAAAGCGGTGGAGGTGCAAAAATTCATAGCGGGGATACAGCGAGGATATAACGGGATATAGCGGATAGCTCGAAAATAGCATATAAAACTTGTACTTAATGTTTTTACAAATATATAAATCGCAATTAAATGAAAAATTATCATTCAAATTGAATTATAATTAGTACATAAATAATTTTAAATAAAAACATGTGCGAATATACTTTAAATAAACGTAAAACTGTTATACAACATAATTAAATTTAGTAGAATATTAGAGTATGTTCATTTCTAAAAATATATTAAAAATTAAATTAAATAAATTAGTTTCATAATTTTTATAATGTATAAATCCAAATTTTCATTTCATTTTATTAAAGAAGATATAGCGGAAATAGTAGAATATAGCGGGAATAACAGGATATAGCGGAAATAGCGGGACTTAAAGAGAAAAGGCTATATTTTAGGGCTATATGGAAAAATCGTAGCGGCAGAAATCCGCTATGTGATATAGCGGGGTAATAGCGGGGCATTAACTACACAGTTAAAGAGTGATTAATAAATCAGGAGATCAATTACTCAATATAATCAAATTAATGTGATTAATTTAAGATAATTAATTTAATTAATTAAGGATAATCACTTATGAAGTTGATTAAGTATAATTACTTAATGTAATTAATAAAGTGAAATTACTTAGTGTAAGTAATTAATGGGTAATTACTAGATGTAATTAATTAAAGGGGAATTACTCAATGGAAGTAATTAAGGATAATTACTCCGTGTAATTAACTAAGGATTAATTATTATAATTAATTAAGGAGTTAATTAATTAATGTAAGTAATTACAGGATAGTTAATTACTGCATGTAATTAATTAAGTTTGATTAATGGAAGTGATTAATTAAGGTATAATTAATTAATGTAATTAATTAAGGATCAATATAATTAATTATAGTTAATTAATTAATGAAAGTAACTAGAGGATCATTAATTAATTAATGAGAGTAATTAAAGGTTAATTACTGTGAAAGGCTAAAGGATAATTAAATTGTGTGATCAATTAAGGGCTAATTACTTAATGTAATTAAAGGATAATTAATCAAGGATGATGAATTAAGATGGATAATTAGTAGATGATAAATTAATTGAGTTGGAATTAATTAACGTTAAGTAAGCGGGATTTTAAAATAAATTAAAGTAATTAATTTAATTTGTGGTTGATTACATTAACTAGAGATGGTGTGAAATTAATCTTGCTTATGGATAGTTGTTTGATGTTGAATGCCTTGGATTATGTGATATCTCTGATATGTGATATGTGCTGCTTTGTGATATGAGATGTTTTGGTTGAATTGTGATAATATAAGGATCAGATTACCTATCTGTGTGAATATGATATCCTAAATAATAGATTATATTATTTAAACTTAAACAACTTGGACATTAAAATGACGTTTTTGATTTCGGTGAGATCGGGATCGGATTTCCAAATTTGGATATCCAAAAACAACATCGATCCAAATTAAATGTTAGGCCGTGAATTCAAGTGAAGATTAAGATGAAGACTCAAAGTGTAAGAACTATTCGTCGTTAAGACTCTGAGGGTGATTCCAAAACGAGTTTAACGGAGATAGCGCTTTCAGATTCGAGATGAAGATTCCAAGTACAAGGGCTATTGTCGTTAACTCTGAGGGTGATTCCAAAATTAGTGTAAAGAGATAGTGCCTTCGGTTTTGTTCGAACCCGGAACGAACTTGTATGGATTGAATGCTTTCAGAACATCATCAATGGAGGACGATGAGCATTCCAAGATATGTGTTCTTAAAAGGTAATCGCAGCCTCAAGCCTCATCAACCGAGAATGGCTAAAATGGTGGAGGTGCAGCAAGGCTAAGTGGGTAACACCCAAGTAGGATGAGATTTTCCTCTGTCTAGAGGTCCCTTTTATTTCGGTTTGGTCCGTGGTTGGTCGCGCCAACTGCGAGGTTGTCTTATTCGGGATTATCCACTAAGGGATGGTTCCGGCCTTGTGTTGCAGAGGATCAGGGTGGATCCTCGGTACGGTGATCTAGGCCATGTACTGTGACGGGTGGTACCCTAGTAGCACTGCCATTGTATGGAATCCAAACTCCAATAATTGCCGTACGTTTTGATTGTGTCCAACTATGTTGGAACGTGAAATGTAACCATTCCAGCTATTTCTGTATTTTACTTTAGAACCCTAGACACTATTATAATATCACCGGATTACCTATCAAATGTTTTGGTTATCGTAAGCTAAAAACTTTTCCATGTTTATGTGTGGGAAGTCTTACGAGATACCTTTTGTTTTCAAAGGTTTTTCAAAGTCAAGCAACTTTACCCGTTTACTCACACCAGACCCATGTCTGATCCGGAGTTTATTTTCCATTTTATTAAACTCTTGGGTACGCAAAATTTTACGAGTAGCCAATGGATTTTGGTTAGCTTTGACGAGTTTCTAGAGGAGATATGGAGCAGGAGGCTTCAACGTTTGTAGATATATAATGGTTCCGCTTTTTGATCTCTATGATGATGTCTTGTATGAAACTTGAATTGTACAATGGACAAGTGTTTATATCTGTCTAATTTGTGATGTAATAAGCTGTGTAACTCTGTTCGATGTTGTATCTTATGTAATAACTACGTGATTGATATTCTTTATTCGTTCCGCAGTGAGATTCTGTTATTGTGTAGTTCCTTCTTTCTTTCTTTCTCTTTTCTATCCCTTTCTTTCTTACTAGTGATGCGTCTTTTTGTAGAGTGAAAGATGGGTTGTACAGTTGGTATCAGAGCGCTAGGTGGAGTGAATACCTAGGCTTTGAAGCAAATCTTTCTTGAGTAAGCATACTTGTATTATATATATATATATATATCTACAACTACTTGATTTGTTGGGTTATCTGTTCTGGTTTGCCAACATGAGTTCTATAGTAGGAGGGGTAATGGTATGTGTAGCATGAATACCAATGGAAGAAGTCCAAGTGATGAGGTTGGAAGAGTATCTACCGAGGCTGTGGACCCAATACCGCCTCAAGTAAGCTTTATAGCACTTGGTTAAGGATTTCATCAATCTCGGAGGATGGTATTTTTAAGAAGGTATGGAGTCCATCTTTGGAATGCAAGTTTGGTTGCGCTCGTGTGAGCGTATTTTCAAGAATTTGATCTGTCAGATGAGCAGAAGCAAGGAAGTTTGTCTGTATGAGACTAAGGTCTATGAGTTGCCTCGCTACGAACATGGTCTCATTGTCACCCCCTTAGAAGAGTGAGATGTTTTGTGTTTGGTTTGAGGCCGAATTTCTTGAAGAGATGTTTTCTTATCTCAAAGGCTCGATTGTGGAGTTGGTTGTTATTGCTTTGAGGTTCAAGAAGCTTTTGGATAAAGAAGTCTTTGGCGTATGTAGCAGCGGTGCAGCTCGGAGGTGATTTATGTGCTGGCAGGAAGGTATTTTGGCTTAGTAGTATCCTGGAAGTGGAGTTCAGAAGCAGCAGGGTGGGTCGTTTCTCCGATGGTTCGAAAGTCTTTGTGTTTCAACTGTCAACAGCCCATACTTATGGAAGCTCAACAGAGCAGGGTGTTTGTTATTGAAGGTAGACCACCATCTTCTTCTGTTAGGATAAGCATAAGTTGTTCTGATTTGGGAAGAGAAAACAATTTCTTTGGAACTGAACTGAATATGATCGCAAAAGTGACTTACGATAATAGTTCATAGGTCATCTGTGTAATCTTTTGCTTGGGATCAAGGCTTTTTAAGAGAAGGTAGAAGCTATGAAGTTGTCAGAGATTTTTTTTCCAAATGTCTTCAAAGAAGTTAAGGTTTGCCTTAGCATTAAAGATTGAGTTCCGTATCGACTTGGTTCCAGGAGCAATGCAAGTGGTTCAACCAAGTAGAAGGATGGCTCCTAGAGAGAGAGTTTGGTGAAGCAACTCAGGATTTCATAGAGCTACTGTGTTTTCTTGTCTAGTTTGTGCTCGTTTTCATCGACGGTATTTTAATCTACTCCATATCAGAGTTGCGCAGCGGAAGTTCGCATTTGTTTGGATTAGTGGGTTTCTTCGAGAAGTTTTTCAGGATTTGAAGGCGAGTTTTGGTGAGTGCATCTGTTTGGCTATTCCAGATAGGAGAAGTAAGTTTGAAGTCTACTGATGCTTATGGAGTAGAGCTTGTGTTTTGATTTCGAGGGACTTGGGAGGACCATCATGTTGAATAGGATCCAGAGATCATCTTATTCTTAGTCTAGATTGTTTTGATAACCATCAACGTAGGCTAAGCTGATCAGGAAAGAATATAGGAAGCTCAGAATCGTCAGACAAGTTTTGCGGATATAGGACGAAGAATTTGGAATTCGGAATTGGAGACTTTGTTTTTGGTTGAGGTTTTCTTCGGTAAAAGGAGCTATAAGATTTGGTAAGATTGGAAAGCTATCTCCAAAGTATATTGGACATTTCTGTGTTCTCGAAAGGATAATTCTTTGGTCTACGGGATTGAATTACCAGCCGGATGACTAGGATTCACAGTGTATTTCACGTATCTCTTAGGGAGTACGTTTATGATCCATCACTGGTTGTGGAATCTGTATTTCGGGAGGATTTGGAAGTTAAGCTGGACTTGATTGTGGTCAAATATCTTGTTCATATTGTAGATCAAGGGGAGAATAAGCTCAGGATCAAAGTGGTGTAGCTAGTTTAGATTCAGTAAAGCGGGTATCCTAGTATTTATACGTGGGAAACTCTAGATAGTATTAGGATAACCTATCCTGAATTATGTCAGGATATAGGTTTGTTTGTTTAAATAAATTGGTTGCTATAGTTGTTGGTGTATGGCTGATATGTATGCTTTGATGTTTGTAAATTAAAACTTTTGCTGAATTATTATTAAATTTCGGGGACGAAATTCATTTAAGGGAGGAGGAATGTGATGTCCCGGAATTTTGGGCAATAGCAATTTCATAATCTTCATTAATAATTGTTTAAATTTGACAATATTGATTTATAATCTAAAATTTTAAATTAACAAATTTATCATTTAAAAAAACTAACTAATAATATTTAATTGGTAATTTTATCTTCTCAAAGCTAATATAAATATGTTGTCTAATTATAATATATGTGTGTGTGTGTATTGTGATTGGAAGATTTGTTTTAAAATTCAATATAATAATTTTCAAAGCTAATAAATTGTATTCTATTTATAATGTATAAATATGTATATATATTGTATATAGGAAGTCTTTGATTTGAATTTAATAAAAGATATGTTTTCAAATTATAATGTATATATGTGTATATATTGTGATATGAAAATATGTTTTATAATTTTAGTTAATAATTTTCAAAGCTAGTTAAAATTAATTCTATATTTTCAAAACCGATATATATGTTAATTAAAATATTTTAGCATAAGTTAAAATAAGATTTAAATTTTGGTTCATTTCTTTGCTTTTGAAACTCTTTCTTTAAATCACACATGAACATGGTTTATATATATATAGTTTCAAATATTCTTTCTTTTTAGATATTTCATAGTAAATTTGTATATATATAAAAATTAATATAAACATAACATATTAATATAAAAACTTGAGTAATTAATTTAAAAATGGATTTCAACATTTGTAAATATATAAATCAAGTTTTAGACATTTGTAAATAGATGGACTCATGCAAAATACATTTGTAACTAAGATGGCATGCAATGAAATAAGTGGCCAAGTTCTCTTGTAAATGAAATATTATATATAATGTTTTGAAAGAAAATCTGGTTATTTGTTTCAGTTTAAATTTTCCCAATACCTTCTTTCTTCTTGAATATTAAAACTGAGAATCCAAAATTTCAAAAGAAAATCAAAAAGCAGTAAGATTCAAAACAATAACAACTTGTTCCAAGATTTCAACTCAATAACATTAGCCAGAATAAGAATCAAACAACTTAAATTCGAAGAGCTACTCAACAAGTAAATCCAACGTCAAGCAATTCAGCTATAAGCTTCAATTTCTGTTTCAAGGATCATCTCAAAATAAAGTTCCAGAATCAAAAGAAAAAAGTATATTAGCCGCTCTCTGTTCTTTCTGAAAATGGTGAGATTACAAACAGTTTTCAAGTCTGAGATTCAACTTTGATGCATGTAATGAGATCTTGAAATGGTATATCATGAAATGTTTGCATGTAATTGAATGTATGTATATATCAATATGTGATATGTCTGTGTATAGGAAGATGTTCACTTCTCTGTTGAAGTACAGGGTAACTTCATCAACAAAAAATTGATATCTTCCAAACAAATGAATTTTAGACTAAAATCTTTGAAGCAAAAAGATTTTTAACATGGTAACATTAATTTTAAAAATGGTTTCAAGATTTTACATTTAGTAAATATTGAAAAAATAAAGAAATACGGCAGTGATAAGAAATATGTCAATAATCGATAATGTTATTTTTAAGATTTGATTTTATAATCTGATTTGTAGTGCTAAATCATGAATTTAGGTATATCAATTACGATTTTTAGATAACTGATTATTGAGATAATCGGAGATGTTCGAATTTGGGTATTTTCGTGTTTGCCGATGATCGACGGTGAAGTAGGTGACGGGGTTAGGTCTTAACCTGGCCGGGGAGTTGACGATCTTAGGAAAATTGGTGAAGCAATTTATCGAGGGCCATGGTGGCCAGGCGACGACGATATAGGGTTTTGGGAGCAGTTTTTGTGGAGATGGTTGCCGAGGTGATCTTGACGACGAGAGAGCATCGGGGTTGATCGCGTGTGGGGTAAACGGTTCGTCGTGGCATGGCATGGTTTTGGGTTGGTCAGCGTGTGTTCCTGAGGTCAGAGGCGATGGCCCGAGGGGGGGTTTTCCGATTGAGGTGGGTTCCAGGTTTGGTCGATTTGGGTTAGTTTTTGATTTGCTGGCGAATCGGCAAATCTGGGTGGCCATGTGGAACGATGGGGTGGTCGTCGACTTGACGAAGGTCATGGCGAAGGTCGGAGCTTTGGCGATGGTGTGTGTGTGTGTGTGCACGGTGCACATTTGTGTATCTGGAATTGTCGAGGTTTGGGGAAGAATGTTTTTCCCGGGGGAAAACTCGAGTTTGTAGCATGTGGGTCTTAAAGTAGTGGAGGATTGGGAGTTACTCGAGTGTGATCTTGAGGATTCCTAGTGACAGGCTCAGGATTTTTTTTACTGAGAAGCAAAGTTGGTTTTCCAGATTTTTGTATAAAGCCTAAATAAGTTTTTAATCAAGCTTTAAAGTATGTAAGATAGGTAAGTTTCAAACAATTTAATTGTACTCAATTTTAGTGTACGAATAGGATTTCAAAATAAATTTTATAACTAGGTTTTGAAAAATATAATTTATAAAACAAAATGTTTTATACAAGTTTAAAGATTTAAAGTATATTTAAAATGAATTAATTTTCCAAGAAAATGTTTAAACAAGTTTTAAACAAGTTGTTCCAAGATTTTAATGATAAAAGAATATTTAGTCTAAAATTTATTTTTAAGTTATAAAAAATAATTTAGTTTCAAAAAAAATGTTTAGCCTAGTTTAAAAGGATATTTAAAATGAATAGATTTCCAAAGAAATAGAAACTAAAGTAACTAAACAAGTTAAACAAATCTTTAAGGATTTAAATTGTTTGAGATTGTTTTGTTTGTAGTAATTATATTAATTTTGAAATTAAATTCCTAAGTGTTTTAAAAGGTAATATGATGACGTTTTGAAATTAAGATGTGGTTAAAGAAGAGTGATTAACTTTAATTAATCAAAGAATTCTCTAAATGATGTTTGTATTTTCAAGCATTTAATTTAATTAAATTTAATTTAAATAAGTGTTTAATTAAGGTAAATGGTTATCCTAATTAATTAAAATTATTAGTTAATAAAATAAATTAGAGTGTAATTGCTTAATTAACTAAAATGATTAATTGATGTTATTAATTCAAGATAATGAGTTGTTTAATTAATTCAGGATAGTTCATTCCTTGATTAAGGGTAATTAATCTAAGTAATCAAAGGTAATTAATTAAAGAGTAATTAATAAATGAGGAGATTAATTACTCAATATAATCAAATTAATGTGATTAATTTAAGATAATTAATTAATTTAATTAATTAAGGATAATCACTTATGAAGTTGATAAAGTATAATTACTTAATGTAATTAATAAAGTGAAATTACTTAGTGTAAGTAATTAATGGGTAATTACTAGATGTAATTAATTAAAGGGGAATTACTTAATGGAAGTAATTAAGGATAATTACTCCGTGTAATTAACTAAGGATTAATTATTATAATTAATTAAGGAGTTAATTAATTAATGTAAGTAATTACAGGATAGTTAATCACTTCATGTAATTAATTAAGTTTGATTAATGGAAGTGATTAATTAAGGTATAATTAATTAATGTAATTAATTAAGGATCAATATAATTAATTATAGTTAATTAATTAATGAAAGTAACTAGAGGATCATTAATTAATTAATGAGAGTAATTAAAGGTTAATTACTGTGAAAGGTTAAAGGATAATTAAACTGTGATCAATTAAGGGCTAATTACTTAATGTAATTAAAGGATAATTAATCAAGGTTGATTAATTAAGATGGATAATTAGTGGATGATAAATTAATTTGGCTGTAATTAATTAATGTTAAGTGAGCTGGATTTAAAAATAAATTAAAGTAATTAATTTAATTTGTGGTTGATTAAATTAATTATAGATGGTGTGAAATTAATTTTGCTTATGGATGGTTGTTTAATGTTGAATGCCTTGGATTATGTGATATCTCTGATATGTGATATGTGCTTTTTTGTGATATGAGTTGTTTTGGTTGAATTATTATAATATATGGATTATCTATCGGGTGATAATGTGAATTACCTATCTATGTGAATATGATATCCTAAATAATAGATTATGTTGTTTAAACTTACACAACTTGGACATTAAAATAGCGTTTTGGATTTCGGTGAGACCGGGATCGGATTTCCAAATTTGGATATCCAACACATCGATCCAAATTAAACATTAGGTCATGAATTCAAGTGAAGATCAAGATGAAGACTCAAAGTGTAAGAACTATTCGTCGTTAAGACTCTGACGGTGATTCCAAAACGAGTTTAACGGAGACAGTGCTTTCAGATTCGAGATGAAGATTCAGAGTACAAGGGCTATTATCTTTAACTCTAAGGGTGATTCCAAAATGAGTGTAACTAGATAGTGCCTTCGGTTTCGTTCAAACCTGGAACGTACTTGTATGGATTGAATGCTTTCAGAACATCGTCAATGGAGGACAATGAGCATTCCAAGATATGTATTCTTAAAAGGTAATCACAACCTCAAGCCTCATCAACCGGGAAAGGCTAAAATGGGGGAGGTGCATCAAGGCTAACTGGGTAGCACCCAAGTAGGACGAGATTTCCCCCTGTCTAGAGGTCCCTTTTATTTCGGCTTAGTGTGTGGTTGGTCACACCAATTGTGGGGTTGTCTTGTTCAGGATTATCCAGCAAGGGATGGTTCCGGGCTTGTGTTGTAGGGGATCAGGGTGGATTCTCGGTATGGTGATCTAGGCCACGTACTGTGACGGGCGGTACCCTAGTAGCCCGGCCATTATATGGAATCCAAACTCCAATAAGTGCCGTACATTTTGATTGTGCCTAACCATGTTGGAACGTGAGATGTAAGCTTTCCAGCTATTTCTGTATTTTACTTGAAAATCCTAGACACTATTATGATATCACTGGATTTCCTATCAAATGTTTTGGTTATCGTAAGGTAAAAACTTTTCCATGTTTATGTGCGGGAAGTCTTACGAGATACCTTTTGTTTTAAAAGGTTTTTCAAAGTTAAGCAACTTTAACCCGTTTACCCATACCAAACCCATGTCTGACCTGGAGTTTATTTTTTTGTTTTATTAAACTCTTGGATACTCAAAATTTTACAAGTAGCCAAGGGATTCAGGTTAGCTTTGATGAGTTTCTGGAGGAGAAATGGAGCAGGAGTCTTCGGCGTTTGTAGATATATAATGGTTCCGCTGTGTTGATCCCTGTGATGATGTCTTGTATGAAACTTGAATTGTACAATAGACAGGTGTTTATAATTGTCTAATTTGTGATGTAATAAGCTGTGTAACTCTGTTAGATGTTGTATATTATGTAATAACTATGTGATTAATGTACTTTATTCGTTTCGTTGTGAGATTCTATTATTGTGTAGTTCATTCTTTCCTTTCTTTCTTTTTTCTATCCCTTTCTTTCTTACTAATGATGCATCTTTCTGTGGAGTGAAAGACAGATCATTACAGTTACAGTTAATGCACAAACATATTCTTTTTATCTAATTTTAGTCCCGATTACGCCAAATATTTTTCTTCGAAAATTAAAGTATAACTATGTGGAGTCAGGATTATGGATTTTATCCATATTAGTTGAATAACTTTATTTTATTTTGTGAAATAATATGGAAATTAATTTTGTAATAAGTATTGCAAATGAATTTAACATTTATACTCTCATTTTTGATATATATATATATATATGTATGTGTGTATGTATAAGATGATACTCCTTAATCGATAATATTATGAGAAATTGCAAATTGTGTACACACAAAATTGCATTTGGTTAAATTAAGAAATGAATAAAATATTTATTTGAAAATAAACTTTAAATACTATTTTAAAAAAGATAACAACAAATTAAAACCTTTAGTCCCAGAAGGCTTTAATTTATTTTAGAGGAGGTGACAAATCTAACTAAAATTGTCGCATTATTTGAGGTATATATACCAAAATGTGAGCAAGTGGCCATTGTGCACCTTGGGTAAGAAGGAAAATGCAACATGTGCAGTCCCAGAATTAAGCCAAATATATACTTGGGTTAGCAGTCTATCATACTAGCTCATATGGATGTAGAATTATATAGTAATAAATATAAGGTAAATTGACTGAAATTTTTTATACATGATTTTATAGAGTCTACCAGTTTTTTATGGGTTTGATATTACAATATACTAAAAAAAAGTACACCGCCGTATCTCTCTGTGTAATAAACATAAAATATTAGATATGTTCGCCCTCCGCCTCTTGGATTCCACTACAAATAAGAATTTTGTATGTTAATACATGTTTAGTTTAATTGCATGAAAAATATTATTGACAAATTATTTTGTATATCATGCAGGCAAGGCTAAAAGGTGAGATAGAAATAACTTTTAAATTATGGATGGTCCGTGCCTTATTTAAATATAAATAAAATTTTCCACCTGCGAAGATCAAAGAGGCTATGGGTGGAAAATGGCATTCTCGATATGCACAAGGATGCAACACTTCTATCATAACAAGTACGGTACAACTACATACAAAATAAATTGATTAGACCTCTTACATCACATCTTACAACATTTGGTAAGTACATTATTAATAGCGAATCAGCATGTTTATTCAAATATAAATCCATTTCTATCTTATACTATATTCAAAAACATGTATTTAATAAGCATCATGGTATAAACTTCCTAGCACAAACAGCGCATAGTACATGGGTATCTATATATCTTTCCATGAAATCTTATCATTGTTTTTTGAATGTTTGTAGATCGAAAAGTAGTGGGCGAATAATTTGAACCCTAGACAATTTATGCATACTAATTCTTTTGATAAATCTTTATTGGTGATTATATGTTCATAATTAATACTGATGTGGCAAAGGAAGAAAGCGGAGAGGCAGCCGACACATCCATGAGAAGCATCTTTGGTGGAAAGTAGCCTAACTCCCCTCCATCCCCAGTTCGTAACAAAAATAAAGGACAATCTGATACAAGCCCGCCTCCGCTTGCCGTGTCTTGAATTTTTTTAAGATTTATTTTTGTAAAATTTCTCACACAGAAAAACTACAAACTTAAATGAATATGATTCTGTAAGTAATGGCAACAGAAGTGATTAATCAGTACAAAATGATTTATGCAAATCTGTATTTTCTTGACTGTTTATTCTCTTAATTCAAGTAGACTGTGTTAATCATACATGTGTGATGTGTTACGACTTATGGATATTATCGGAGTTAAATTTTGCAATAAAAAAATATTAATAAATTATTATAGAAACGTGGAAATGATTTTTTAAAGAAAAAACTGATGGAGCATAACATCGATTAGCTATCCAATTGGATGCTTATCAGCATGTAAAAGTTTAAGTTTTCTGATCAATACCCAAGAAACAAAGAGAGAATTATATTCATAAAATTTCAAGGATTTCACATTCTCATTGACAATGGTCTTTTAGGAGTAGCTTTCACCAATCTAATCCTAAATAATAGAGTATGTAGTTGCATAAATATATGGCAAGTTCACGACAACTTTTATATACGAAAAAAAGCGTTCACAATAAAATGTTAACATATGTTTTGATTACCCACGCTCACCACTAAAAATGCTAATATTCGAACGATGAACAAGTGTCTTTACCGTTAGAAAGTTTCTCTAATATAAGCCATGGTTTTTCCCTTTTTTGATGGTTATCTACTTTAAAACACTTGAATTTGAATGCGTATAATATAGTTGTACAAGATATGATTTAATTAGAAATCTGGTTATGGGGCGTGTACTATGTATTCAGTCAGGCATATAAAAAATATAGATGGGATGAAAGATATTTAGTATATTTATGCTTGCTTACAAATATACGTATTAGTTATAGTACATAGTTTATATGCATTTGTTGTTTTTGTCGTAATTGGATGGTAATGCACTAAGTTGTCAAGACAGATTCTTAAAATATAGGCAAATGTTATTTCACGCAGTAATTAGAAGTATTAGTTATAGTACATGGTTTATATTTATAGTTATTTATTTGTTTGTTCTCCTTTCTATTTCAAGGTGCATGGATCTCATTGGCTTGATTCACAAAACACAAATAATTTGGAGTGTGGCAGTAGAAACTTTGAACATCTAACCCCAGAGTAAGGAAAATAAGAAACAACCAACTTCTTGAAGCTATAATACGAGCTAGGGAAAGACATTTTATTTATTAACTTGGGCAGTAACATATGACCTGTTTTATTTGTGTTTTGGGTTACATTCAATAGTTATTAATCATACCTATTGTGTTGCTATTTTATAGTATTGCTATGCTATCCTTTAGGTCTCATTTTAATCATTAATAGATGTATCCTTCGTTATTGCATTAATCTCATTTCCTTTTTCTACGGTATACGCTATTCGATCAATTAGACAAAAAACATTTTGTCAAAGAAGCATATACATCAAAAAGGAATGGAGCTGCAAATTCAAAAAAGATCAATAATACTGAAAATAATTTTCTCATATGCAATTTTTCCATATTCTAAGTTTTTTCAATGTATTATGATTCAATGTTTAACCGAATTAATGAAATAATACAAGAAATACTATTTTTGAAATTATATAATTAAACATTTGCCACATCTTGGTTTATCCATTGTCAATTATATTTGAATATCCATTTGGAAAAATTCAACAGTACTTTCTTAAGCAGTTGTTTGTATATGTATATATCAATGTTCTAAGAGGTGCAGACTTACACGAGATTACTCTTGGTTCTAAGGCAATGCTTAAATTTCGAGGATGAGGTGAAACTTTTTGATGTAAATGTTATACGCATAGATACTACAAAATTAAATATACAATAACATGCACTGAACATTTAAATAAGAAACATTACAATAATTACATATGGAACATGTAATTAAAAGCTTGTTGATTTATAGACCATTTATTAATAGGCATATAAACATAGTTTACTTTGTAATTTGTATAAAACTTAGTGCAATTTCATCAACTTATAAGTTGATTGCTTTAATTGCTTTGTGGATTGAATTATTAAGACTCAACTACTTTGTTGATATAAAGCCGGATGGTAGTTTAGTTTTGCTTCTTCTTTTTTTATCATTTAAAATAAATTATAAACACAAGAGTCAAATGTAAGAACCACGAATAGAAGTTCATATGTATAACAAAAGCCATAATGAAAGTCTTATCTATTGAATTCTCCTTACTACTAGACTAGATAGAAGAGATGAAGCCATATTGTTAAATGATGATGCATGTAATATGTTTCTATATTAGCTAAAATAGCATATGAATGTATAAGTACAAGTATCATTTCCATTTTCAGTATTATAAAATAAACTAAAACAAAAGAAACGAATAACAAAACTTTAGCGTTATAAAAAAAATTTGGTTCATGACTATTTTTCAGTTGTTTTGACCTTCTCAAATGTTGCTTTGGGTTCAGTTTATGTATAAAATGATACTTTCAAAATTACTTTTAGGGGGTATAACTATAAATGCTATTGTGATTTGTAGGCCCACCCGGACGTGCATATACACTCGTAATCATAAGGAAAGAGATTATTTTTTAAACTTGTTAAAAAACGCATTAGGTTTATGTATTCAAAGCGGATTATAAAGCATAGAACATGTATTTTACTATATCCTTATAAAGTGAGATGTATATTAATCAAGATAACTTGAGAGGTGAAAGACAAGGCGAAAACATAAATCAGCGTCCACATGCCTTGTAAGGTCATCTCCGAAAATGATGAGCTCAGCGTTGTAAATTATTTTTTAAGGAAATTCACATGTAATCAACCAATAAGCACAAAAATAATCGGTCAATCCAACATAAAAAAAATAACTGTTGAAATAGTTCAAGTAAACAAACTCATCAGTCATTTTTGGATGATCACGCCGACCTTTTAAATTATAGCGTATCAAAATAATGTTGCTCTACTGAAAGTAAAGGGTGCAATGCTCTTTGTTCAAGAATTGCCCTTATGTTGAATATTGGATTAACAATTCTTGGAGTATGACTAATGAAACACAATGTAAGATAACCATCCGACCCGGGTGCCCCAAAGTAGCTTGAAAACCTATGCTAAGCTGGCACAAGTCCAAGGGATGGTGAATGTAGATCATAATTCGATGATTGCCTATCCTAACTTGTTATATACCTAATTGCGCATGTATAAGATATAATATATAGCATAATAGTATAAAATAGGCGAAACTACGCAACATAAGGTATGAGAAAAACAAAGTGCCTCAAGCGTAACTAGCATTAGAATATCTCAACATTGACCATACATGGAATCACAATAGTCTAATATGATATAGTAAGGGTGTTCCCTAGGCACTATTATGTGATCTGTTATAGAACTTAACTCTTGTATGAGGATCCTGTTTGCAATAAATTACACCTTTTGTTCTGTTTTCAATTTTATTAATTGTTAAATTGTAATTGAAGCACCTCGTAATTTTATGAAACTAAATAATTAAATTAAAGGGGTAAACTGTAATTTTAACATAAAAGGAAAATAGTAAATTTCTATAGAAATTTGAATTAAGCTTGGGAACCTATTCTATTGCATCTGGAAATTGTTTTAGTCTAAAATATATATAATTTGTTGAATTTGATTAAACAGACTAGAAATTATAAGAAGTCAAACCCATTGGCATTTTTATAGTATATTAATTTCGAAATTTTTGCCTAACTGTAAACTATTTCGGCCTATAAATGTATCTCTAATCCTATTCCTTTTTCTCTAATGATCTTGCCTCCACTTTTAAATCCTTAATCCTTAAATTAATTTCAAATCCACCAAATTAAATCCAAATTTAATAAATTTAGAAAAAAATATACACTACGAAGAGAGCTAAGCAAATAAATCGAAACTATCGAGAAATTTGGCATTTTCAATACAAGGAATTTCTAGACAACAAAGAAGGAGGAGGATTCACTTTGGATCGGAGAAGATGCAACACTAATTAGTGTGTGGTATTCATCATATTTGTGGATATAATTGTAAGACATAGTAGTTCATCCTTATGGTCGTAAATCATGTTCTAAATAGTGTAATTAAAATTTAAGTTATTAACATGATTAGGGCGTTGTATGCCATGGTTAAGTGATTAAAAAGGTAAATTTTTATTAGTTGTAATCAGAAAAAGTTAATCTGTAACAACCCTGTTTTATGACCGTCGGAATAAAAATTTAAAATAGTAATTTTAAATTAAAATTTGAAATTGAAAAAAAAATGAAATTAATTTCAAAGTCAGATGAATGCATAAGGGGTAGCATGTTGAAATAAGTGGCAAAAATGCCTTCACGCGTGATAAATGAATGGTCCATTTTAAAATGCAAATGAACACTTTACACCATCATTCTTTTTGCTAGCTGTCACTAAAACCTTTAGAGAAAAGTTGAAACACTATGTTGACACATTCATTTATAAAAACAAGTTTGAACATTTATTCAGCTGCAATAATGTTTTAAAAGGCAAAAGTGGAACATTTTTAACCTTGTTGCCGCTAAAGTTTGAAAAGCAAATTGAAACTTTTGCTGTCACCAGGTTTATAAAATATTGTTTGAACACAATGGCTATCACAGGAGTGGAAACACTTTGACTTTGCCTTCTTCACATGTAATAAAAAAAGAACAAGTCCATTTATAAACAAAAGTTGAAACATTTTTGCTTGCTGTCACAATATTTGTAAAGCATTAATATAAACACTTTTTTGCCATCATCAATGCAACCGTCCTTTCTGTTCAGTGATGCACGTCTCCTCTTTAATGCTAGTGTACCACAAATGTAACAACCCGCATAATTATTTATCGATTTTATATTTAAATATTTTATTTAAATATTTTATCGTTCGTCGGATTTTGGTCTGAAAACCTACTTTGTCGAATTAGGACTCGAGACCACCTCCATTGAGTTCAAAATATCGTTTGCGACCTTTTTGAGTATAAGCTTCGATATGTTTGGAGAAAGTTGATTTTTGCTACTTTTTGCTTAGGGTTTTGGTTTGGGCTGAGCCAATTAACCACTTATGTATTCTGTCCCAATCCCCCTCTCCTCTTCATTACTTCATTCCAACTCCTCAAACTCAAGCTCCAACTGAAAATGGTGGAGAGGAAAAAGAATTAAAACTCCAAGCCCTAACTTCCTTAGCAAATCCATCTCCTTGCTCCAAACTCAAGAAGAACCCCTTGGTAAGCATCTCCTTCTTCTTCTCCAACTCTTTCTCCATTCAATTTCAGAAATTTCCTAAACCTAATTTAGGAAATGTTTCTCTTTTAAGCTTAGATTCAAGCTTCTAGTGTTGAGATTGAAGAGTGCTTGTTCTTGCCATTGCTTTCAAGCTTCATCTTCATAAACTTATTTCAAAGGTGAGATTTTTATCTCACATCTATGACTATAATTATCTTTGGTTGTTGGGTATGAATTCCTAACACTTCTTCATGTGCATTTGCTCTTGTTTTGGATTGATTTTGTGAATATTCAATTTTTGGGTTTTTAAGTCAAATTTGTGTAAAATCCTTTTATGGATGTTTGATCATGCTTTTGGTGATGCATCGAGGAGCATATAGGGCCGGGTTGCCGATTGGCATAAACCCTTAGAGCCAATGTTCATCCGATTGCATTTTGGAAGAGTTTGCTCTTCATTTGTATAAGGTTGAAAAATAGCCCAGGCATGATTCAGTCGACTGAAAACTCTGTTCAGTCGACTGAACCTGAAACCCGAGAGTTTCCAGGCACGATTCAGTCGACTGAAAAACTCTGCACAGTCGACTGAAACTGGAAACAGAAAGTTTCCTAAACCTGGAAAATTTCCATGTACAGGGTCAGTCGACTGAAATTCTCTGTTCAGTCGACTGAACCTGCTGTTTGAGTCCAATTTGCCTTTTTGGATTGAATTTCCAATTTAAATCGATTCGTGATGATCCTATTTATTGTCATCATTTATTATCATCTTTGATGACTTATTTTCTTTGGGAATTTTAGATATATCCACTTCGATGGATCCTTTATCGATTTCATTGGATTTTATTCACATCTTCGAATGTGATCTTTGTGATTGATTGTTTCTACAATCCCCCTTGTGCTTTGTCACTTTAAAAATATAAAGGTTTTCTATACTAGTAGTAAATATCAAAACTCTTTCCTCAAACGATTTCAATACTATTAATACCAAATTCGTTTATAAAACCGTTTTCCAATCTATTAGTATATATAAACCTTTACCTCACTCGTATGAGAAATCTAATTAAACGACTTAGTAAAACGAGTGGTATGAAACACTTGCGTTTACTTCGTCGGTTAATTCTTGGACTTGTTCGATTGAACCTCTTGTGACAATTTTCTAGTGGAGATCTACAATTTGTTCGTAAATATTTAAGTTAAGCTAGTGGTTATGAGACATGAAGCTAAGCTCATATATTTACTAGCTTATTGTAATTGACACTTCTCTTTGATCATGACGATCATTTTAGGTTTTTGACTAGCATCGTGCTATGTCTTTGTGATTTGGTTCATCGGACGTCCCGCTGTACGACGTCGTTGTTCCCTTTGATTGTGATTTGGTTCATCGGATGTCCCGCTGTACGACGTTGTTGATCCTTTCCTTGTGATTTCTGGATCTCGTGTGTTGAATTCTGGAATTTATGTTTCACCAACTTTTACGATGGGCATTGATATATGTGTCATATATTGCGGCTTGGTGAATGAAATTAGGAGTATGACATTCCTTTTTATCTTGAGTAGATTATTGTGACATTGATTAATCTCCTGTTGATTTTCAATTACTATTTTATCACAGCTTGGCATTGTGATTATTATATGTTTATGTCATATCTCTTATTATATATCACTTCATCTGATATTTATAGCTAGACTGATCCGTTTATTATTTTTTTATTAAATAATACTCGGGTCAGACCGAGATGTTACAGGTGCGTCGGCTTGACTTCTCTCTTGGGATTGATCCCTCTGACTTTTGGCTAACTACTTAGCTTAGTAGTTTTTGTTGTATACATTTGAGATTTAGACTCCTTGATGTATACTTATTCTTTTGTCTAGCACTTGTATCTATTCCTTTGTATTATTGTGGATCTTTTTAGACCACTACTCTGATGAACACTTTCTAGTGTAATATTCATATCTTATTCCGCCTTTGTGATATGAATTGTCTGTGACTGAATTATGTTATGTTTATTTCTATATTTGTTTCTGAAGAAATTATAGCCACTGTGTAGTAGCTTTGAGTTTGTGTCGGTATGTCGGATTTCCTCTTGAGATGAAAAGTTATATTTTTATCCGGTATATCGGTACTCGCACAAAGCAATTATACAGATGGTCGCTCCTCAACAGCCTTATTCTCCGTGCTAGTTGACAGCATTCACAGTAATGTTCTTGGCTAGCGTGGGTATAGAGGTGGGGCGTCACAGCTTGGTATCAGAGCCAAACTTCGGAACAATATGGAATATTATAACAAGGATCATCGTCCTAAGTCCATCTTAGGAGTTGTGCTTTAGGATTTTATTCGGGTCTTCGTACCGTTCTATCCTATTTTCTTTATGATTCCTTGTTTTATCAATCAAGTTTGATTGAAATTTATTTTGAGAATAACTTTTTCCTCTTCTTTCTTTCTTTCTTAAAGAAGAGAAATGGTTAGACCAGGTCGTTCCAGCGCCGGTCAATCTAGTGCTACTCCTCAGGATGGAGTATTCATGTCTGCTCAGCAGCTTCTAGATCTTGTTAAGAACGCTCAAGCAGCCGGACCCAATCCAGAGCCTACTCATCCTAGATCCGGTTTTGCACGCTTGTGCAGAGACTACACTGATTTGGGTGGAAGGCCATTCACGGGATCCGAGAGTGTTATAGAAATTCAAGCTTGGCTCAAATCATGCGATCGCATCTTTTCTCGCATGAATCTTATTGACCTTCATCGAGTCCAAGTAGCTTCTAGCATGCTCCAAGAAAGAGCATTGGATTGGTATGAGCTTTTAATTTCTGAAATCGTTGAGGCGGATCTTACTTGGGAGCAATTCCAGGGAAGATTCGAATTGAAATTTGTGCCGGAGGCTGAAAAAGTAACCTTAGCCCGGCGTTTCATAGACCTTGTTCAAGGTGAATCTTCTGTGACAGACTATGTCGCATCCTTCGAATCTCTGTCCAAATACGGGGTTGAGTACATTAATACCCCATTGAAGAAAAATCAGAGATTTGTCTATGGCTTGAATAGGAATCTTAAGAAGCCATTACTCCTGAAACTTGAGGTTTCATTTGATCAGCTTATTGATATCGCTCTTCGTCTTGAAGAGGCCGATAATGAAGGTGATGTTGAAGTTGTGCGTGCCCAACAGAACTTCGACAATAACTTGAAGAGGCCTATCAAATTCAAAGGCCCCGATTCTAATAAGAAAGGAAAGCAACAAACTCTGGTAGCAAATGTTCCTACCTCTTGTCGTGGACGATGCTACAATTGTGGTTCCACAGACCACCATGTAAGGGAGTGCCCGAAACCCCTCTTTTGTCGTTATTGCAAAGGTTCGGGTCATCTTTTAGCTTCGTGTCCTAAGCTTCCAAGCAAGTGAGAAGGAAAGCTGCAACTTTTGGTCAAGGTATTTTCATTTAATCCTCGATGGCATCATTTTATTCCTTAAGCCCACTTATAAGGAAAGTGTTCTCTCATTCTTGTAGTTTGAGAAATTTTCCGGTATTTTTGAGTTTGTCTTAGGATTATCACCTAAGAAATCTTTTGTGTGGTGCTAAGGTCTTTTTAGTTTGACTTTACCATCGGTTTTCGTTTGCTACGAGTTGCGGAAATTAGCATTCCACTTACCGCATTCCGCACTCGTTATGATTCTTATGAATGACTTATTATGTCATTCAATTTGTCCAGCTTGTTTCATCCGTTTTATAAATCCAATATTCTATGAAAATTTCAATGAGACCATTCTTATTTATGGATTTTGGATGGAAATAGAAATTTAGAATTTTGCAAATCTTTTTCATAAGATTTATTTATAAGTAAAACTGGATTTTTGTTCTTGAAACGAACAAAGAATATTCTTAAAACTTTTTAAGAGATTTATTTATCCTATAAAAGATGATTTTGTGATTGTATTGTCCGTTGAGTGCTTTAAGAATTTTGGTCGATGCGCTTGATCAACGCTATCGATAGGAATTTCCTAAACGCTTTGATGTGATAATCAGACACGATATATTGACTTGTAAAAATGTAAATTTTTCTAGAAAGATTATTACATAATGATAAATGTAATTTTGAAAGTTTTAACTTTTCGGAGAAGAGAATTATTTTAAAAGAAGTTCTTTCTTTTCGATACTCTTATTCCTTCTTGTGATTCCTGAAGGGGAACCAAGACTTTGCTATTTGTACCGATACTAGTCGTATTGGTTTGGAATGCCATTCTCTTGCAAAGGAGAACGTTCTATCACTTGTGCTTCTAAATCATTATAGCTTATCGAGACTAGATATGCCACTCATGATCTAGTGTTCGCGGCTATTGTTTTTGCTTTTGGAATTTGACATCATCATCTTTGGGGAAGAAATTTGTTCTCTACCTCGATCATAAATCTTTGGAATAATTATTTTCTCATAAGGAACTTCATGTTGACTCGAGTTCCTGACATCTTATGATCTTGATATTCCTTTTTATTCCCGAAGGGGAAATCGTGTTGCCAATGCGCTTTGTCGTAGGCAACAAGTGGTTGATTCTTTGATGTTGTCTGAATGGAATTATTTTTCTATCAAGTTCATCGGACGTTTTGGTATACTTCGTTTTATTGAGCTTTATCTCATTCCTTTTAAGCACTTGCGTCCGATGTCCTTTTATTGTGTTCGGTTCATTGGACGTACCGTTTTTGTACTGCGTCAGTGTTCCGAATTATTTGCTATTTGATTCATCGGATGTACCGTTGTACTACATCGATGTCTTTTCTTTTGATTCATCGGATGTACCGTTGTACTACATCGATGTCTTTTCTTTTGATTCATCGGATGTACCGTTTGTACTACATCGATGTCTTTTCTTTTGATTCATCGGATGTATCGTTGTACTACATCGATGTCTTTGCTATTTGATTCATCGGATGTACCGTTGTACTACATCGATGTCTTTTCTTTTGATTCATCGGATGTACCGTTGTACTACATCGATGTCTTTTCTTTTGATTCATCGGATGTACCGTTTGTACTACATCGATGTCTTTTCTTTTGATTCATCGGATGTACCGTTGTACTACATCGATGTCTTTGCTTTTGATTCATCGGATGTACCGTTGTACTACATCGATGTCTTTGCTTTTGATTCATCGGATGTACCGTTGTACTACATCGATGTCTTTGCTTTTGATTCATCGGATGTACCGTTTGTACTACATCGATGTCTTTTCTTTTGATTCATCGGATGTACCGTTTGTACTACATCGATGTCTTTTCTTTTGATTCATCGGATGTACCGTTGTACTACATCGATGTCTTTTCTTTTGATTCATCGGATGTACCGTTTGTACTACATCGATGTCTTTTCTTTTGATTCATCGGATGTACCGTTGTACTACATCGATGTCTTTTCTTTTGATTCATCAGATGTACCGTTGTACTACATCGATGTCTTTTCTTTTGATTCATCGGATGTACCGTTGTACTACATCGATGTCTTTGCTTTTGATTCATCGGATGTACCGTTGTACTACATCGATGTCTTTGCTTTTGATTCATCGGATGTACCGTTGTACTACATCGATGTCTTTGCTTTTGATTCATCGGATGTACCGTTGTACTACATCGATGTCTTTTCTTTTGATTCATCGGATGTACCGTTGTACTACATCGATGTCTTTGCTTTTGATTCATCGGATGTACCGTTGTACTACATCGATGTCTTTGCTTTTGATTCATCGGATGTACCGTTGTACTACATCGATGTCTTTGCTTTTGATTCATCGGATGTACCGTTGTACTACATCGATGTCTTTGCTTTTGATTCATCGGATGTACCGTTGTACTACATCGATGTCTTTGCTTTTGATTCATCGGATGTACCGTTGTACTACATCGATGTCTTTGCTTTTAATTCATCGGATGTACCGTTGTACTACATCGATGTCTTTGCTTTTTGATTCATCGGATGTACCGTTGTACTACATCGATGTCTTTGCGTTTGATTCATCGGATGTACCGTTGTACTACATCGATGTCTTTGCTTTTGATTCATCGGATGTACCGTTGTACTACATCGATGTCTTTGCTATTTGATTCATCGGATGTACCGTTGTACTACATCGATGTCTTTGCTTTTGATTCATTGGGCGTACCGTTTTTGTACTACGCCGTTGCACCGACTCAATTTTCTGCTATTCTTGACGTTCCCCACGTCTTTTATCTACGGGAATGCCTTAGGGATTCCGGTTTTCATTCTTGAGCCCGGTGTTATTGTGGAAATTGAAGTTTCACCAGATTTCTTGCTAACTCTTTTGTGCACTTTATGGTGAACTTCCTATTTCAAATTTTCTTTTGTGTTAATATGCTTCTATGGTTGTTATTTCATATATTTCCTTCTTACTTATTGCGAGGACGCAATTTCTTTAAGGAGGGGAGTCTGTAACAACCCGCATAATTATTTATCGATTTTATGTTTAAATATTTTATCGTTCGTCGGATTTTGGTCTGAAAACCTACTTTGTCGAATTAGGACTCGAGACCACCTCCATTGAGTTCAAAATATCGTTTGCGACCTTTTTGAGTATAAGCTTCGATATGTTTGGAGAAAGTTGATTTTTGCTACTTTTTGCTTAGGGTTTTGGTTTGGGCTGAGCCAATTAACCACTTATGTATTCTGTCCCAATCCCCCTCTCCTCTTCATTACTTCATTCCAACTCCTCAAACTCAAGCTCCAACTGAAAATGGTGGAGAGGAAAAAGAATTAAAACTCCAAGCCCTAACTTCCTTAGCAAATCCATCTCCTTGCTCCAAACTCAAGAAGAACCCCTTGGTAAGCATCTCCTTCTTCTTCTCCAACTCTTTCTCCATTCAATTTCAGAAATTTCCTAAACCTAATTTAGGAAATGTTTCTCTTTTAAGCTTAGATTCAAGCTTCTAGTGTTGAGATTGAAGAGTGCTTGTTCTTGCCATTGCTTTCAAGCTTCATCTTCATAAACTTATTTCAAAGGTGAGATTTTTATCTCACATCTATGACTATAATTATCTTTGGTTGTTGGGTATGAATTCCTAACACTTCTTCATGTGCATTTGCTCTTGTTTTGGATTGATTTTGTGAATATTCAATTTTTGGGTTTTTAAGTCAAATTTGTGTAAAATCCTTTTATGGATGTTTGATCATGCTTTTGGTGATGCATCGAGGAGCATATAGGGCCGGGTTGCCGATTGGCATAAACCCTTAGAGCCAATGTTCATCCGATTGCATTTTGGAAGAGTTTGCTCTTCATTTGTATAAGGTTGAAAAATAGCCCAGGCATGATTCAGTCGACTGAAAACTCTGTTCAGTCGACTGAACCTGAAACCCGAGAGTTTCCAGGCACGATTCAGTCGACTGAAAAACTCTGCACAGTCGACTGAAACTGGAAACAGAAAGTTTCCTAAACCTGGAAAATTTCCATGTACAGGGTCAGTCGACTGAAATTCTCTGTTCAGTCGACTGAACCTGCTGTTTGAGTCCAATTTGCCTTTTTGGATTGAATTTCCAATTTAAATCGATTCGTGATGATCCTATTTATTGTCATCATTTATTATCATCTTTGATGACTTATTTTCTTTGGGAATTTTAGATATATCCACTTCGATGGATCCTTTATCGATTTCATTGGATTTTATTCACATCTTCGAATGTGATCTTTGTGATTGATTGTTTCTACAATCCCCCTTGTGCTTTGTCACTTTAAAAATATAAAGGTTTTCTATACTAGTAGTAAATATCAAAACTCTTTCCTCAAACGATTTCAATACTATTAATACCAAATTCGTTTATAAAACCGTTTTCCAATCTATTAGTATATATAAACCTTTACCTCACTCGTATGAGAAATCTAATTAAACGACTTAGTAAAACGAGTGGTATGAAACACTTGCGTTTACTTCGTCGGTTAATTCTTGGACTTGTTCGATTGAACCTCTTGTGACAATTTTCTAGTGGAGATCTACAATTTGTTCGTAAATATTTAAGTTAAGCTAGTGGTTATGAGACATGAAGCTAAGCTCATATATTTACTAGCTTATTGTAATTGACACTTCTCTTTGATCATGACGATCATTTTAGGTTTTTGACTAGCATCGTGCTATGTCTTTGTGATTTGGTTCATCGGACGTCCCGCTGTACGACGTCGTTGTTCCCTTTGATTGTGATTTGGTTCATCGGATGTCCCGCTGTACGACGTTGTTGATCCTTTCCTTGTGATTTCTGGATCTCGTGTGTTGAATTCTGGAATTTATGTTTCACCAACTTTTACGATGGGCATTGATATATGTGTCATATATTGCGGCTTGGTGAATGAAATTAGGAGTATGACATTCCTTTTTATCTTGAGTAGATTATTGTGACATTGATTAATCTCCTGTTGATTTTCAATTACTATTTTATCACAGCTTGGCATTGTGATTATTATATGTTTATGTCATATCTCTTATTATATATCACTTCATCTGATATTTATAGCTAGACTGATCCGTTTATTATTTTTTTATTAAATAATACTCGGGTCAGACCGAGATGTTACAGGTGCGTCGGCTTGACTTCTCTCTTGGGATTGATCCCTCTGACTTTTGGCTAACTACTTAGCTTAGTAGTTTTTGTTGTATACATTTGAGATTTAGACTCCTTGATGTATACTTATTCTTTTGTCTAGCACTTGTATCTATTCCTTTGTATTATTGTGGATCTTTTTAGACCACTACTCTGATGAACACTTTCTAGTGTAATATTCATATCTTATTCCGCCTTTGTGATATGAATTGTCTGTGACTGAATTATGTTATGTTTATTTCTATATTTGTTTCTGAAGAAATTATAGCCACTGTGTAGTAGCTTTGAGTTTGTGTCGGTATGTCGGATTTCCTCTTGAGATGAAAAGTTATATTTTTATCCGGTATATCGGTACTCGCACAAAGCAATTATACAGATGGTCGCTCCTCAACAGCCTTATTCTCCGTGCTAGTTGA
Organism: Allium cepa; assembly: GCA_030765085.1. Lineage (NCBI taxonomy): Eukaryota > Viridiplantae > Streptophyta > Magnoliopsida > Asparagales > Amaryllidaceae > Allium > Allium cepa. The sequence goes on along the minus strand of CM060942.1, from coordinate 372,821,786 downwards.
CAGCATTCACAGTAATGTTCTTGGCTAGCGTGGGTATAGAGGTGGGGCGTCACAACAAACCACTGCCAGCATTATTTTCTTTGACTTGTTCACTTATGTGAATAGAAAAGTTAGCTGCATCTTTCCTTTTTGCTCAATTCTTCAATAGGTTAGTAGAAGATCAATAATGGAAGTTCCAAAACTTTGCTCCAAAACGTTCCCTGTGCTTACTAATTTGAACCAAATTTAAGGTGAGTTTTAAACTCACATTTCTAATTTATTGGTTACTTCATTAATTGCGTACAAAATGTATTGTCCACTAATGAAGTCCGAGCCTTTAAGTTTTGTTACGTGTGTATATGTTTGAAGTACACAAAATATGCTAGGCTAGTTTTTTTATTTGTAAACTCCATTATTTGCGTACACTGTTTGCAAGTATGTTGTGAAGTTGTCTTGCGTAAAAACCAGTCACCAAGCTACTAATTATTTTTTGCATATTTGGTGTGTCTGCATATTATAGGGTGCATGCACGTTATACCTTTTTGCATTTTCACTTTTATTACGTGTGCACCAAGAAACTGTGACCAGATTCATGTTTTTAATTCATGCATACCTACTGTAGCACTACCCAGGTTAGATTGTTGTGCATTTTTAACGTGCAAACTTGTTATATATGAAAATATAGGTCAAATAAATAATGCATACACATGTATGCATGTTAGTATGCGTGGGTTGAATTGAATTTAATTTGGGTAGCTTTTATACAGGTTCGAGTCATTGAAATATGTTTAACTTGTACGTGCATGAGATTGAATCGCCTTCCTTTGCATTTTATACGTGCGCGTATGTGAAAATGAGTTTGCATTTCAAAAGAAAAAGGAAAATGGTCCAGGCATTACATTTCAGTGCGTGCATGCATATTACTGCCCTTGTTATTTTTCTTTTGCCTTGTTGCGTGCAAATTTGAATTGCATGAAAATGTTTTACAGACCAGTGTAATATTTTGATGCATATTATTTATAAATTATACTTGCGTGAAAGTATATTGGTCAAGTTATTATATTTGTGAAATTTGTGTACGTGTATTCCACTGTTGCACGCAAAAATGATATTGCAAAGTGTAGTCGTTGTATTGAATGCACATGCATAGTGTGGTATGTGTACAGGCGACGCTGTTCATATTTATTTCATTCTTCCATGGGGTAGTGAAATTTTTGATGAAAATATAGTGGTGCAATCTACTATTTAATTTACGTTGAACCGGTGTTATGTTTTATAACGTATTTTGTTGCCATTATTTTTATAACGGAATTTTTACGCCGGTATTATATTTTTGAAGCGTGTTGTTTTGATGACTTTTTTGATGAATAAAAATTACCGTTGTTTTGACTTCAGTAACCGTCAATTTTAAAGTGAATTTTCAAGTGGTTATCCCGCAACGCTGATTTTATATCCGGTTTTACGGTGTTTTATGAAGCGCAATTTCTTTGTCGAAATTGCTATAGATGTGGTTGTTTTAATCACAGTTTTAAAAATCGTTTTAAAGTAAAATTGTTTCCAAATTTTTTGCTGTTTACGCTTTCAAAAGAATGAGTAAGCGATTAAATGCTTCAGCAAAATTAAGAACTATGAACCCTTACTTTTACTGATTCGCTTAATTTCGGACTTGTCTGTTTGAGAACGTAAATTTTATTTATATAAAATACACAATTTTGCACTTTCAAGGAAACGATGAAGAGATTTAAACGATTTAGCAAAAGTGCAGAGTATGGAACCACACTTTTACTAGTTCGGTTAATTTCGGACTCGTTAATTGAAATATTTGCTGTGTTTGATGATTTTGATGATTTTGTTGGGCTTTCGAGCCACTATGTTGGACCTTCGGATCATATGATGGACCTTCGGGCTAATTACCAGTACTAGACATTCGGTTCATATGTTGGACCTTCGGGTCATTTGTTGGGTGCCAAAAATTATGATGACGGTACTTGGTAGGCTTCAGCCATATGTTGATGCACGTGCGGCGTAGCTTAGACTCGCCATATGATGAGATCGATCCACTTTTATGTTGATTTTCTAGTTATCTATTTTGATTTCTAGATTTTGTGAATTGCTGTTTTGAATTCAATTATGAATTTGAAAGTTGATTTTTGATGGAGTTTAATGAAAATTCTTCATTTAAACTATGTTGATTATGTTGAATAGTCTCATTCGAGATTATAATTAATTTGCTTTGATGTTGTTTATGATGCATTCACTTCTAAGTTTAAATTAGACTGATCCGTTTATTATTATTTTTAAATAATACTCGGGTCAGACTGAGTTATTTCAGGATAATCGCTATCTCTGATTCTGTTGCCACTTCAGCTTTTGGGATTTCACATCATCTTTTATCTACTCTTCGAGGTGTTACTTTTGGTGTATTGATTCTCATCTCATGCATGTATTGATGGATATGTATATGTACATTTGGTTCATGTGAACCATCGATTGTTGTAGCATGTATCCAGACTTGTCTTCCGCTATATATCTGATATTTCTGTTCTGATATGATTATACTTAGTGTTGTTGTTATTATAGGTTGTTCTGAATTTTTCATTAGCCACCGTAGTTTCGTTTTAGATTTGGATTGAATATATATATCTTTGGGAGTAATTTACACGACTTCTATTGATATAATCAATACTCGTTTCAGGTATAACTTACGGATGGTCCTTCTAACAAGCCTTATTCTTTGTAATTGCAGACGTTATTCCTTATAATAACCTTTTTCATTGTGAGTATAGAGGCGGGGAGTCACATAATCATTCTATAATTAAAAAGTGTGAAATACATAATTATTTCAAACTAGACATATTATATATAAAATTGTAGTTCTTGATGACACAAATCAATTGGTGATGTTCATTCGTTGATTAGGTGTACATATTGATTAAGAAACGCGATGGACATTCAATAAACGTAGATTGTCCTTTTTGTTATAACAATGAAATAGTGATTATTGGATGGTCGGAGGACATGAACGCAAAGAGGAGATTGAGTAGTTTGCCTCACAGGTGTCTAGTTGGTCGCACATGATCAGTGGTCGCTGGATTTTGCAGATAAAGGATGCTTTGGAGGTTTCAAAAGGTATGACCGAATATCAAGGCGGTAGTGGAGGCTGACTCGGCTTAGCACATGGGGTTTGCTAGTGAAGTTAGATCGGTGTTTAGATGCTTGAAGTGGCGGTGACGACATGAAAATGGTGATAGCTAATGATGTTGTGGTTAGGTTGTTCCTGTAGTCATAAGTGCATGAAAATGAAATAAAAAATAATAGTAATAATTATAATTTGTAATAATTAGTTTATTAACTAAATAATTTTCTACCTTCAAATGCTTATAACTCTCGCATACGACGTCCTATCACGAGCGGTCCACGACTCGCGATCTAGTGAGACAAGGGACGTTTTAATACATTGTTTGATATGTTTTGAAACATTTTTGGAAAGTGTCTTTTTTAATCAGATTCAATATATGTTGTTCAATATGGAGATAGTGAGCTGAGACATTTATGTTCCTCGGTAGCGATCGCTTATCATTGGACGACAGTGGGTGAGACATATTGCTTCTTGTAATGAGTTGCTTACGATTGATGTAACGTCCCACCTTTTCGCACACTTTAAATCGACACACGTGCCAATTCAAACCATACGGAAGGGCGGATTGTTATGGGGTAAATAAGAAAAAACAGAGAAGAAAAAAAATAAACAGAATCTCACAGCGGAAGGATAAAATATAATAATCAAATATACAGTTTATAAATCTGTTTACAAAACCATTTATATAATACATATCAGAGTTACACATACCAATAACAATGCAGTGGAACAGTGTGTAGTGCACTTGTATAAATAATAATAATATAAATCTTCGTCTTCGTCCTCTAGAGCTAAATCTTCCAATCCTGAAACGCTAGGACTGACCCGAGCGAATTTGAAAAGACAAAAACACTCGAGTCAGAACTAAAAGATCTTATGTGAGTTAAATTAACAGAAATAAATATGAGTGCAGTAACTCAAGAGATGCTCGGGATTTACATCTCCTAAGGATCCGTTAAACTATTTACTATGTAGTATATTGCGCTATTATAATAGTGTGTAATTGTAAAATAAACTTACTTTTAAATAGCGTTAAGGCTTTACATTTTCCACCTTAACACATTTATATATTCCCATAGTCTATACAGTACCGTAATCTCCCCCGTACTGGGCGTCGTCAGAGGGCACTCCATAGGTATGGTACAAAACCAAAATCGTATAAGGCGCGCTAGGGTAGGTGACACGGCACAACTAGGCAATGCCAGGGTAGATATACCAATTGCTATCCGGGCTGATGGAAACGCATAGCCGCAGCTACCGCCCACCTCGAACAAACTCCCCCAAAAATCAAAGTAAAAGTGGCCACTGAAACAATCCAAAGTCAAAGTATAATATCGAAGAGGAGTGTCCGATCAGAGGAATGACCTCATTGGCCCGAGAATCGCTCCTGTTTTAGCCACCTTATGCCAACTCATGGGAGTCAGGTCCACGTATTTACCTTGCAGGAAACGCCGCCACCAACCTACTTCATTCTGGAATCTCCACCGCGTACACGGTTGTTAAAGTGGTTTTCGGAGTTGGCAGAGAGTATGACAACTTCCGATCCCGGTCTCTTCAACAACCAACCGTTATTATAACACCGCGGTCATTTAAAATAATTATACTTTAAAACCAGAATAAAATATCCATTTTAAACCCATATAAATACGATATCGTTTATATTTTTAAAACCCCAAACCAATACGATATCATTTAGGCCCAAACCAACATAATGTCATTTTATTTTCCAATATATATTCTTTCCAAACTCATAGGGTTTTCAAAGTAAAATATTTAGAAATAAAAACTCTGGAATATAATATTTCCAAATTATACTACCTTGAAAATCATAACTTTGAAACAAATTTCCATCTCTCAAATGGTTAAATATTAAATTTCTTTTATAAAACAAATAGCTTCTATCGATTTAAACTTCCAAATACCATTTTTAGTTCTTATGTTTCAAAGCTTTAAATATTTCACCATTTCAAAAAAAACAACTCATTTGACAAATCCATATGTATCAAATTCAATTACTTCTTATTTAGACTTGAAATGTTTACTTAATGAATTCAATATAATTTAAGCAAAACCTTTAACTTCACATAACTGGATAATCTTTCAATTTATTAAACTTGATATATTCATTTAAATCACTCTACACAAAAATCAAGTTATAAAAATCATACCCTTTAAAATTTAATAACCTTTTTATTTAATTCCAAATTTTACTCAATATTCATCTTCCGACCTTATTCTCATTTAAGTCAATAAAACTCCAGAACTTAAATTTTAAATAAATGCTTAATCGTATTTGATCTTAAAAATCAAACTTTATTTTATACTTCAAAACAATTTATACAAAGCTTAAAACCGGAAATTACTATATATAAATAACCTTTATTAATACCCAAATCAAAAACCCATAAACCATATATATATAGCTTTGCAAAAACCATAGAAAAACATTTCAAAAAAATAATAATTTTATATATATACCGCGGTGCCTGTATAAAATTTTCTACCCTATGGTCAAATGATACGGATGTTTATCATTTCAATCCGCAATTTAAAATAAAAATGCGGTTGTATATCATTTCAAACCACAATCCCGAATGAATGAAATGCATGATAACTTGCAGTTTATACAATATACAATATAGCATCCATTCATCCAAATATCAATCATCAACCATTATTTGCAATCATCATCCAATTTAAACAATCATCGATATAGAGCATATAAATTATACAGGTAATAAATAACAGGTATTAACTAACAGTTTATATTCAAAAATGAATTTAGTAACTGCTACTGGCAGTTTATATGCAAAAATAAATTCAAATTTAACTATCAGTTGATATGAAATAAAAATTTAACATAACAATGACTGGCAGTTAATATGTAAATAAATAAATTCTAACTGTCAAATTTATATGCAATAAATAAAATAAATTAACAGTTACATTAAATAAATGCAATTTAACAGAGATATGAATAAAACATACCAAACAGTCATAAACAAATTTCTACTCATATCAAAAATTAATTTAACACACATAAGAAGTTTTAGAAATTGTGAGTGGGTTAAAACACTCACCTTTTGAATTTAAATCGAATTTAAACCCAAAATTCGACGGTCTCCAAATCTGTCCAAACCTGCGTCATCAGATCCGAAATTTGAATACGATCCTAACAAAAGAAATTTCACGCAAAACGGATAACGTATGAGCAAGTTATTCGAGTTAAACGATTAAAAAAAATCAAAATAAAAATTGAATCATAAACAAACAAACCTAATTATAATAAAGCCACATCAACATAACTGGAGACTCACGTGAAACCATTTTGCAAATAGTCGCTCCACATCAAAACGCCCAAATTGACTTAGGTTTCGAATTTCCTGATTTTGACCGCGATTTGCCGCTGACTCGAGTATCGATTTCGAAAACAGAGACTGCGCGTAGATTCGTATGGATGAAATCTACAACATATTTTTTTTGGCATTTTTCTGAGATGTTTGAATTTTCATTTGAAATTTGAATAGAAATAGATCTAGGTTTGCATCCATTTGAGGAGGAGAAGGAGTTGAAGAAAAGAACGTACAGACAAATGATAGAAGATGGAGGCTAGGGTTTTTGATCGTCTATTTATAGATAGATCGCAAAAGAATAGGTGTGCACGAATTTTAACGTGCAAACGGAAGTGGTCCCAAAAGATAAATAATATTAATTACACACGTTACGGATTTAGGAAATAAATAAATTCCTTATCATTTACATTTTATTTTAAACGTATTTACAAATGTAAATCTAGATGTTTCGTTTACGTTTCAAAATATATCCACAATTTTATTAATTTCCAAATTGATCTAAACAAATTTAGATGTAAATTAAAAGCTGATAAGTCTACCCATTGCAGTGTTAATTTCTCCACTTCCTTATATTTAGAAATTATAAATTAAGTTTTCAAAAACCTATTTTTGATTTTCAAACTTTTATATACTCATCTTTTACCAGTAATAAGGATGCATTAACATTTGTTCATGGTTTCACCTTATTATCCTCAAATTCCATTTTAATTTTCAATAATTACAATTGTTGAATGTTGATACTTTAATTAAATTTATACATCTTGCTTTCTATAACCTATATCAACAAATGGTCCAATTATAAATAGAATTAGCATTAACTTCATCTTATAGGATTAACTACTCCAATTACAAATCTATGCTAACTGCCCGATTTAAGTCAATTAATTGTAATTGAGTCTACATTAAATGTTATAAATTATAAATTGGAACCTCAATAAATTCGCTTACTGATTTAAAATCTTTCTATTCAGTAAATAGACATCTTATGGGTATAAATAACATTTGAATTATAACACATGTCATTAGTGCATGCTTCATTTCTTATAAACTCTCCTTTATTAACTAGAACACATTAACCAAAATAAAATAATTAATTTAGATTTATTTCAATCGATTGCCATTCTTAACTTATCATACTCAAAATGGTTAACCTAAATAATTGTTACCCTTTTACATTCAAATTCACTTACAACCATCATTACAACAATGTTGCCATATATTTAGATTTAATTAAATAAATTAGATAAATGGGTAAAGTTTTGTAATTATCACTAATGCCAAATATATATGCATTAATTACTACTTATTATCATGAATTCATTTATTAATTTACTAGTTGCCTTTGTCTTCTTATATCCTATTTACTACCAAACTTTCTATTCTTAAATCTATACTCCCATTGATTTATTAAATTTGCACTTATTATGCATACTTTTAGCAACTCATATATACTTTGCATCTATTCTCCAAATTTCACGTTCTCTTGTTACATAAATTTGCATTGATTACTATTTATTATTACTTTACTGATAAATTAGATATTTGCATTGGTTTTGCTTATGCTAAATTAATTTCCCATAATAAATAAGGTTTCAAAACAATTAATAACATTTCCTTAGCCCAAACCCCGTTTACCAATTATTTTCCTTCAATAATTCATGTTGCTATAAATACGTACATTTACACTTTATAGTTATTCTAGTATACCTATTCCCACTCTTAACCCTTATCTTTACGTTCACCCACTTGTAATATTAATTATATTTATTACAATTCAATGTTGGCATTTATTACTATTAATTTATACAATGTTTATTGCCCTTATTTCAGTTTCTTCCTTTTCAGTTGCTACTCTACTATTCACAGTTTCTTTTGTATACTCCTTTCCTATATAATCCAACATACACAAATTCCAATTAAATCCAATTATTACCTTTAAATAAAACATAACATTCGAATACCTCTTATTAAATTGGAATGTTTCATTTAAGTTTATAATTGATCCACTTGTATTAACATAAATTTTTATTTTCAAATTTATTCCCATTTACGGTTAATCAATGTTATTTTACATTAACCAATTTTATATTCACCTTTAATTTCACATCTTCAAAGTATATTTAGGGAAAAATCTTTCCATCGCTTAATTTACTGAATCTTATGCAGTCTTACTATAAATAAGTTTTAAATTACCATTACTGTACATTCAATTACTATCCAAAGTATTCATTCATAAATCAATTCGATATATACGTTTGTTTCCTTCTATTTGATTTATACCTAGTATACATTTTCCTAAATCCTGTTTCATTACCTTCATTAAATGGTTATCGCATTGAGATCAAATTTATTAGCTTATATCGCATTATTACCATTAATTAAAATTGGCTTACAATTTTTTTTAATTCAATACTCTAAATAAATAACATATTATTCCATAATTACTCTTGTTTTCACATATTCCATTCAAAAATTAAACCACAATAATTACATTATTTTATTGAATTGGAAATCTCATTTTAAATTGTTAACTTTTAATAAGAACAAATGGCAACACCAAATTCCTAACATTCATTTTATTAAAAATTATGGAAAATATGATAAATTTAGTTAACGAAATTTTCGGGTCGTTACAATTGACAATTATAGGCTGACATGTAGGTCCTAAGTAGCGAGTCGCTTATGATTTGGTGAGAGTGGGCTGAGATATTGCATTCTTCAGTAGCGAATCACTTATGATTTGACGATAGTAGACTGAGACATTGCATTCCTCAATAAATAGTCATTTATGATTTGAAGATAGCGGTTGAAACATAGAGTTCCTCAACAGCGAGTCATTCACGCTTTGAAGATAATGGGATGTGACATGTAGTTCCTAGTAGCAAGTTGCTTGTGATTTTGTGATAGTGGACTGAGATATATAGTTCCTCAGTAGCAAGTTGCATACATTTTCGATGATAACAAGTTAAGACTTTGGGCTCAATCATGCCGCAGTTGGTCTTTGGCATGTGAGTTAGGACTTTAGGTTTGATCGAGTGCATATGATTAGATATAAGTTAAATTTCAGTGAGGCTTTATCCTATGTTGTGACTATAGTACTATGTTATGTTTAGCTAACTTGTTGGGTGCAAGTGCCACAAGTTAAGGTATGATTTTCGAGCATAAGTGTTATTTTACTAGCTTGTTAGTATTATACACTTATATAATGCATTTCACTCACTGGACGTATGTTTGACCCATCTATCATTTTCTTCTTTTTAGTTATACTCTGCTGGATCGATGGAGAGGACTTGTGACTTGGAGGCGTAATGGTATGATGGAGATGCACATTTATTTATCTATACACTATCTATTATTTAAGCTTATTTATCCCTATATATTAGGCTATTTCATTGCTAGTGCAAAGAAACATTATAAGTGAAATATATTTGATATTGTACTTTTTTGTTCGTTTAAGATTGTTGTATTATTGATTATTATATTTTATTCCTTCTGCTGCGAGTTTTAAAAACTATATAATATTATAAATAACTCTATGTAGTGTTTTATATACGTTACCTCAAAATAATCCATCGTTTATGAGGTCTGTGATGTCCGCATCATTTTATGTGTTACTCCAGGCATCGTAGATAGGACGTTGTTACATGTGATATTAGAACTTAGGTTAGGCAATTTCTACTAAATTAAGATGCATGAGAGAGCACATTTGTAATTTTACTATATATATATTATATGCTACATCCCATTATTTTGACTCATATAGTAGTTGTTGGGTTATCCTTTATAGAAATAAACAACCGCGATTTAAATAAATGTTGATATTTCGATAATTTAGATTGAAAGATAAATCAATCACATTTGCTGAAATTTACTCTGTAGAGAATTGTTAAAAGAGAGTCTATATGTGAAGTAGCAGTGAAGTAAATTGTGGAACTGGGGATTGAATTAGAAGAAAAGTAGCACTCTTAAGTCCATATGATAAAATATGATTTTAGTTGTGTGTAATGAAGGCACTTAAGCTTTTTTTAAGATTTTATGACCTAATTAGGCTTGTATAAGTTATGATCTACTCCAATTAAAGTGATTAAATTAATTTAAATGTTTTTTCAAAAAAGATAGAAAAATATTATTTAAGATTTTAGGGAAAACATAGAAGTTGAAGTTTGTTTAATATATTGAAATAATAACCCCTTAAGTAAGCTTCAACACTAGAAAGTTTAATAAAAAGTAATTTCCTAAAAATATTTTAAAGGTATTATTTTTGTAACAAGTTTAGTGTAAGGCACTCTTTTATACTTATATTTTTATGTGTACTTTGCTTTCGACAAAAGAAACTTTTAAAAGTAAATAAAAAGCAAGTACGATGCAACTTTTTAAATATCTTTCACTTTATTAATATTTTTGTCACATTTTGAAAAAATATTAAGATATTACACTTTCATTAAGATTTTGAGAAAATTTATAATTTATAAATGTAAAGTCCAATATGGTGTTTTTTATATGCTTATTTTTCGTAGTCAAGCTTGAAATATTTTGGATAGAATTTAAACAAATAAAAAAGATCTAAAAATTTTTATTTTAAAACTGTGGAATTTCTTTATTTTATTACGTATATATTTTCTAGTTGAAATCGAATTTTTCGTGATGTATGCTCTTGAGAATATGCAATAACAAATGACTTAAAATTTAGGAAATTATTCCAAAATTGACATGAATATAGGTAGTAACCAAAAACGAATTTAGAAATATAATTTTTTATGGACGTTAGGTATTACCTAATGTAGGTTGAAATTAGCTAATTATTAAATAAAATTGTACATGTTTATATAAGACAATCGGCTATAAATCATATAACATGATGTTGAAATTTTTATATAAAATGACGTTTAAAAATGAAGTATGAGTATTTTAGAAAACAACCAAAGTTAATTCATGTCTAATTATATTTTCAGCAATTGGTATCTTATTGGTAAAGTTATATCAAATTGAACTTTGGAGGTTAAATATTTTTAACAATGGATAATTTTAAGAGTTGTTGAAAAGAAATTATCTTTGGAAATTAAAATTATATTAATTATTTTATTGAGAGACTCATGAACATATATAAAATGATTAATTTGATATAAATTTGGTTTATAATTTTCTATGAAATTGATTTAATATGAAATGTCCAAAGTAAAATTTTGAAAATTTATTTAAGTGAAATTTAAAGAATTTGATCCCAAAAAAACATGTTATGATTTTATTAAATGTTTATTAAAATTAATAGAAAATTTTATGGTTTTCAAATCATACAAGTTGCGTAAAGAATAAGATTTGAGATCAATTTTGATTTAAAAACTGAATTGAATGGTTATGGTATTTTCAATTGAAATGTGATTGGACCTAGAAAATAATTACATAGTCTATAGACTTTGAATTTATCAAGGTGAACTAGATAGGATGGTCAATATGCTAGTGTGCTTGGGACTAACTAGAAAGTAATGTTATGGATTTGAGACATGGTGATTCGTACTGAAAAATAACGAGGGTGTTGCTTATAAATTTTGGAAAATTTTGAAACAATAACGAAAATTTTATTTTAAATTAGGAATTTACTACTATTTATGAAATATGGTGGACTTTAAATATATAGTAATATGATTTATGAAAGTATCTAAATTTTAACCAAATAATAATTTAACTACTTTACGGAATTTATGGAAAAAATTATCGTTATTAATAAAAATAAGAGGTATTTTGAGAATAATAATAGTAAAGATATATTTTTCATGAATATTTTTGGTATAAATTATTACTATTTTTTATGTAAATAACGCTAAAAAGGAATTTTTGGGATTTTCTATAGAAAGTTGTTATTTTTAAATTATATAATAAAATGGTTGTTAAAATAAATAAATAAATATTATGGTTTGATGCAAAGTTATAATAATGTTATTATTTTTATTTTATATAAAATGATTATAAAGTTATTATTTTTTAATTAAACAAGGTTGCTTGGTATATTTAAAGTAATACTTTGAAAACAAAGAGATTTTGAGGTATGTTATCCATTTGGAGAAAATATATTATTTTGAGATGATAGAAAAAAATATTCTTATTATAAACAATACTAAGATGATTTATGCTTAAGAAGAAAATAACAAGTTTAAATTTATTATTTTGAATTGTTGAGATATATGTGATTTGATATTATTTGAAATAACATACATGTCAACGCTAAGGGTTGGGATACACTCATATAAGATGAAAGAAGCATGAAAGCGTAGTTAAGCGAAAACTTTCCTAAAAGGTTAAATAATAAAATATTGGTTAAGTCATACGCCGATAAAGGATAACCATGTCTGTCAAGGTAAAATATTTTTATGATGATGTACATAAGGTACTCTATCCATGTTACTTGCCTTCAGTGTGGATTTAATATTTTTTTTAAAGTATCTAGTGTTATATTATTTTAAGACATGAGGTAAATGTCCTGACTTGCATGTACTAAGGTACGAAGGCGATTTTAAAGAAGGCAAGATTTGATGATTTTGAAAAAAACCAAGTAAGGTGCAAAATTAGTTCTTTTCGGTCATCCCTTGGATTGAATGAACCATCGTATTAAGTCAATTTTTCGAAATAGTGATATTTTGCGCATAACTTATTTTCAGTGCGCCATGCACATGAAAAATAAGTGAAAAGTGCACAACCTAGTCTTTGAGTTCATTACAGCAATATTATGCTCACCAACAATTACACATCTGTTATAATATATGTATATTATGAAGTGAATATGCTTGTACATTGTTTTGTTTAGTCCTACATCGTGGGATAAGTTCAGTCCTTACCTCTGAAGCCCTTATATAAAGTAGGCCATGTAATGTAAATAGATATCTATTCTCTGAATGAATAAAATTGTTCTCTCTCTCCAATGGCTTCTATTTTCTTTATTCTATAACACGTTATCAGCACGATGTTTTATTCTTAAGATTTTCTTTATGCATTTGAGATCTATTTCTTTTCTCTTGGGATCTAATTTTATTTCATAGATCAAATTTCGTTTTGTAAACATTTGTTTTGATCTCATTTCTTTTTCCTGGATCTCATTTTGTATATCTTATAATGTTGATCTAATTATGTGAATCTAATATTATTTATTTGTATAGATCTAACTTTGTAGACTTCATTTTTCAGATCTCATTTGTAGAATTATTAAATTGATTTTATTTTTAGATGTTATTATGTTGATCTCAATATGATCTAATTTTTCTGATCTAATTCTATTATAGATCTAATTTTATAGATCTATAACATTTTATATTTTATATACTGTTGCTTTTCTTTTCGATCCATAGCCCTAATATGGTATAATGATTGATTTTAGATCTCATTGATCTTTCATTATTTTTAATTGATATTCTTTGTAATGAAGGATTTTATATTAAAAAAAAAATCTACCAAATTAATGCTGATTATCAAATATCTACATGAAATGGTTTTGATATTTGTAGCGTGTATAATTATATGTATTATTGCTGATTTAATAATACAAAGAGGTTTGAGTTGCCGAAGAAGCAAGCAGATTAATTTCCAATGACTCCAGTAATGGATATCGAATCGATGGTACTTATATTTTTGACTTGTTCATTTTTCATTCGTCGATGTATAAAACACGTTTCCCTTTAATGGAAACACACACTTTTGCTCTTGCTATGAGATTTCCGGTTTCATTCACGCATTGAGTAAAACAAAGTTCCGTGATGTTCATATTTTCATTTAGAAATAATTTAGAATTTATATGATTATATCTGTTTTTTTTTGAATTAACCATATTCAGATTGTCTAGTGATTTAACTGAAAAAGAACATCTTTACCTATGGAACTCCCTGAGGGAGCGTTATGACCACCAAAATATGGTCACACTTTTAAACACTAGACATGAGTGGTTGAACTTGAAGTTTTAAGTCTTTAAATCTACTAGGAAATACAATTCCTCTATATTAAAATTACTTCTAAACTAAAATTATGTGAAAGGATTGTCTAGTGATGCTAACCTGAAGTTAGATCATTTCTTCGACGATGAAGGAAACTACATTAATGATGAAAATCTAAGTACGGTAATAAATGATATGGTCGAATTGATCAATAATAGCAGCCTGAAGTCTGCTATGTGAATTTTATTTTATTTCAGTTCAGTAAATCAGTTTAAAGTTGGTAAAACCCAAGTTTTGATAATCTTTGGGTGTGTTTGCCAAACTATATATTTGAAGAAGTACATTTTAATATTCTCCAGAAGAGATAATCCATATGACATACTCTTGAAGAGATGTATTATGATTTTTATATTTCAAAATCCAAACATCCTAGAAGAGATGTTGTAGAATTATGTCAATTATGTAGAAAAAGATATTGATTATTGATGACATCCAAAAAACAATGCATATAAAGTATCTTTAGAAGTGATATGTACCACTCTAGAAGCGGTGTTTATGAAATATCCCCAGAAGTGATATTATATCATCATATAGCACTATAAAAGAATTGCCTATAAAATATTGTCAAATGTGATAATAAATTATCCAAAATTCAATCGTCTATTTTCATGGACCCGTAGCTCCATTAGACAAATAGTGATATGTAACCTTTTACTTTTCAGAACTTACGATGAATCAAATATTATATGCATAACTATTCTTGAAGAAATATCTTTAGATATGCTCCTGAAGAGATAATCTATATGTCATATCATAATTTTCACTAAAGCTATATAAATACGGTCTTGAACAAATCGGTATGTGCAACCATTATAATTTCTTATTTTTATAACATTTCAAGGGTCCAGAAGATACTCTTATTTATGTTGTAAATGTATCTATTTTACTGAACTCTCTAGAGGAGATGTTTATATATAATTATAATTATATATATATATATATCTAGAAGAGAAAGTTCACTCCAGAAGTGGTGATACTAATATATCTCTAGAAGAGATTTATAAATTTGAAAATGATAACATATCTCTAGAAGAGATTTATTTATATATTTGGTAATTTTATTAAACCAAATAAGTGTACATAAATTTGATTATAAAGGATCCTAATTTAGCTTAGATTAGATCCTAAAAGTTTGAGAGCTAAGAGGAAATCTGTATCTGTAACATTCCAAGTATCAAGAAGATACTATTATTATTTTTGCTGTAATTTTTTTTACAGAACTCTCAATAGAGATGTGTAGAAATGTCTATATGCAATTAAAAATTACTCCTTGATAAGTAATCATAATTAGTGTTCAAAACTGATATTTGAGATATAATTGAGGAATAAAACTTAACAACTTGAAGTTGTGTGTATATTTTGTTTGAACCAAAAGTTCAATATGGTTTCAAACCAAATGTTTTGAACATTATCATGCGGTTTTGACAGGTGTGCATTGACATTGATTTATAAATAGAAATTAATAGTTTTGATCCTTGTAATAGTTTGTTCCAAAAATCACTAATTCAAATGAGAAAGAATATGAAAATTTTACAATATACATGTGATATGTGGACGCACGTATACATCCATATATGTAAATATTTAGCTAACAACCTGAAGTTTGTTATAAGCTATTATTTAGTGATTATGCATAGATATTATTTAGTGATTTAAAATTCAATCAACATAAATGCTGAATGACCTGAAGTCATGTATGTATTCAAATGATCTACACAATAAATAAATTCCTCCAATAGCTTAGATCAATGAATGAGAACAAACTCTAATAATCAATATCAATTGAATGCATCTTATCAATGAATAAAAGAATTATCCTCCTATTATTAATATGTATGGTGTATTTGCTAGTAGCAATATCATAATGGATCAAAATGAGAATCCAAAGATGATTATTATTTAATGTAACAATGTTTGTCAACATTGAGGGGGAGGATAAAGGGATACAAGCTCATTTTGATCATCAATGTTAAATATTTGTTAAAATATACAATGATGCAAAATATTAAGTAACTTGAATAAATTATCAGTAATATCCCTAGTAGACTTTCTCCAATATAGATTTGAATCCCTGAAGGATCAAAATTTGTAAACCACATTTGAAATATGGTTCAAAAGTCAGTTCAAAATATTTTTGGAGTAAGTAATAAAGATGCCAAATAAAGGAGGTGAGTGTTCTTGAAGAAACACTTAAGGATGCTCTGAAAGAGATCCATGACATGATTCTTAAATAACCCTAGAAGTGGGATAGGTACCTAAAACATGATAATTAAAGAGATCTCAATAAATCATGTCTAGAACTGACAAGAAATAATCATCGATGATAAATTTATAAATAATAAAGCGCTTATATTTATAAATAGATTAAGAATCTTAAATTAGGGGAAAACATGACTGGCCATCATGAATCCTTTAATAGTAGAGAAATATGGACATGTTGTCCGCAAAGTACCGAAAGTACTTGAAATGCTTAATATACCCTGAAGGTATAAATGTGGTTTAAAATCATATTAAATAATGAAAGTATACAAATTCCTGAAGAATATAAATAACTTTCATTGTTATAAAGAATGCAAAGAACAAGGAGAGTAAATTTCAACCTACTTTTAAGTATTGTTGTAATGAAAATCTTGATATAATTCATGATGAGTAGATTACTTCCTATTTTTAAGTATCGTTGTAATGAAACTCTTAATATCCATTGAAGTGATAGTTGCGATATGCAAATACTTATTAAAGTATACAAATTTCTGAAGAATATATATAACTTTTGTAGTTATAAAGAATGAAAAAGACATGAAGTATAGATTACAAATTTCTTCTAAGTATTGTTGTAATGAAAATCTTGATACATCAAGATGAGTAGATTACTTCATGCTTTCTAGTAATGTTGTAATGAAATTTTTAATAATCATGAAAGATGTATAGTTGCAATGCGCAAAACTAATTTGAAGCAAAAAAGTAAAAAATAAAAATAATAATGAAAGCACATGAAGTGTGTTTCATAAAAGTAGCATACAAATGCATAAAATGCAAACCATGTTTGGAAGAAACAATCTTAGAAAATTTGATTGTATCGAAGGAAACTATTAATAAATTGTATTATTAATGAGATTCATATTTATAGATCCAGAAGTATCTATAACCAATTTGAGTTATCGAAAAACGAATATGAATTCAGAGGAAAATTTTAAATCAGGAGGAGCATCCATAAGTATTTTATAATGCACTCTTTTTCCTTAACTAAGATTTTTCCCACTGGGTTTTTCTTATTAAGGTTTTAATGAGGCATTATCTTGATCTAGAAGAATCAAACGTCTTTTCAAGAAATAACATCTCAAATATGTTATTTAAGTTAAATTATATTTTTATCCTTGACTAAGGTTTTTCCCATCGGGTTTTCCTTTGTAAGGTTTTTACTGAAGTGTTAAATTGATTCAGAAGTATCAAACTCTACCTGATGCAGTAAATTATTGAAATATGACATACTATATTGTACTCTTTTTCCTTCACTAAGATTTTTCCCATAGGGTTTTACTTAGTAAGGTTTTAATGAGGCATTAGTTTGATCCAGAAGTATCAAGCTTTATTTAAGGAAATAAGAAAATAAAATATGTCATTGTACTCTTTTTCCTTCACTAAGATTTTTCCCATTGGGTTTTTCTTAGTAAGATTTTAATGAGGCATTATTTTGATCCTGAAGTATCAAACTTTTATAACGGATATCATATTTTTAGTATGATATTTATGATTTCACAAGTTGCACTCTTTTCCTCGTTCAAGGTTTTTTCCCACTGGGTTTTTCTAATAGAGGTTTTTAATGAGGCAAATCTATATCGATTGAATCGATAAATGCAAGCGAGATAATAATGAGGGGGAGCAATCATCATACATGTTTCGAAACGGAAATTTTCACATTATCCGAGCATTCAAGATTTTGAAGACGCATATTCAAGGGGGAGTGTTATAATATATGTATATTATGAAGTGAATATGCTTGTACATTGTTTTGTTTAGTCCCACATCATGGGATAAGTTCAGTCCTTACCTCTGAAGCCCTTATATAAAGTAGGTCATGTAATGTAAATAGATATCTATTCTCTGAATGAATAAAATTGTTCTCTCTCTCCAATGGCTTCTATTTTCTTTATTCTATAACAACATCATCTATTTTAGATGTCTATGCGTTAAACCGAAATTTGGTTCAATATTCAAAGTGTGTATACAAAGAGGCATGTTTGAAGAGATTCCAATAATACCCCTTGGTTTTATGATTACTCACGGATTTGTGTAAAATACAATTCATGAATTCAAAAGATAAAACAGGCAAGTTCAAATAATAATAAGAGATATGCTTCAAGTCATGTCTTTGTCGATAGGCAAAATAAGCAATATGCATAAGTCATATTCTTTGTTACATTGTGATATTTGTACAAATTAAGTCAAAAATGAAAATGTCAAATTATTCAAGTCCTTATTCGCAAATATATCATCTTCTCCTTCCTTATCCTTTATGCCATTAGAATTTTCCTTAAGCTCTCAATGAAGAGAACGTGAAGAATATTCTTTTTGGAAAAAGGGATAAGAGTGAGAAAGAAGTTCAGGGCCCCTTTTCAATAAAGACGCACCTCTATTTATAGTGGTTTGAAGGTGGTAGGTTTGCTTCCATTGGTGATGTGAGACTTATATTACTATATTGGTGATGGCTTCAACACGAATCCCTTTAAAGCCCCATGAAGGAAAATACACTAAATCCTTTTGAATTTGCTATTGTAAATGATTCTAATCCTCTTTCTTTCCATGACCTTGAACATTCCTATGGTATTTATGTTGTGCGACATCAATAACATGCAATAATCATAAAATGTAGCATCAATTTTCATATAATCTTAAGAATCAACTCTTGTATAGTGCTAGTTGCATATGACGTCTTTTTAGGATTCCATTCATTCAATATCATCCATATTTGTACAATTCGACATCGATATTCCCCTTGTATTAATGATATATTACCTCTTTGCCCATATCATTGATTTACAATATGCTTTATATTTGTTCTTACCATATGCGGTATTAATAAGAAGAGATGTGGCATCGATGAGATGCGACATAGATGAGAAGAGATGTGACATTGATAAGGTGCGACATGGATGAAGTGTGACATTGAAAAAGCCCGGCATGGATGATACTCTTTATTGATGGAATGCGGCAGAAATCAACACGACATTGATTAAGTGCGAACTGGATGAAGTGCAATATCAGTGGGATGCAATATGGATGAAGTGCAGCATTGGTAGTATGATGCCTCTTATGATATTGATGGCCTATGGCATGCTGTCATTCGACATCTCTTTATCTCGATAAGATGTAGCATCTGCAAATGACTCCACGTCTCTTCTTTGTTCAAAGTGTTCGACATTATGTTGTAAGGGTTCCACATCAAGTTGGGCTTCATAAGTTCAATATCAATTCTTTGCTTTGGCACCCGAAGCCTTGAACTTTGACATTAACCTTTAGCTTTGACATGAATTCCTGTACTTGTATCCTTTAGAAAATATATGGATAACATTTTCCTCTTCATCCTAGTATAAAAGAATCGTTTTACACTTTAGTGTATAACCAAGAATTCTCTTGCCTTTCAGATCCTTTGCAATCTAACCCTGTTTTCCTATAACATACAAAGTAAGTGATAATTTTCAATATTAATTTTAGATTTGAAATATATAGGCAATACCTGCTAGGTTTGATAGAGCTACGAATTAGTAGATCTAAAAATTTATTTGACAATAATTTTCCTTGGATAAAATTTTAACGAATTGACCAATCATAATAGTTTCTCGAATGAAAGTCCAAAAAATCATTTAGTGATAATATCTCTTTGAAGAAAAGACTAAAAAATTATCTAGTGATATTGATGTCATGAATGGAGAACTAGAAGATCACTTGGTAATTGTAATTTCCTAAGTATAAAACCATAAAATCATCTGACAATCATAGGACAGAAAACAGGAAATTCTTCCTAGAAAATTAGAAAACCCATATAACCATAATAATTCCTCGATTATATGACCAGAGAATTGCCTGAATAGGAAACCAAAAACTCATCTATAATACTATATGGATAGAAGATAAGAAAATCACTCTGGATATTATAATGGATTCTGACATAATATGAATAAAAGACCAAAAATTTACCTGGTACTTTGAAGATCGTTTTATCTTCGCTTTGAAGGACAATGGGTCATATTCGAACAATCTTCCTCTAGAAGATTGCTCTTTCTTTGGGGCATTAATGGCTCAGTTTGGCAAATCTTCCTCTAGATGACTGCTTTTTTTTTGGAGCCTAATGACTCATTTTTGACAGATATTCCTATAGAAGATTGTTTTGATACATTCTTTTGGATAGAGTGCAATTGACTCGATTATTTTGTCCAGTGCATTTGGTTAGCTATCTTAAGCAGAACCAAAGACTTACCCGACCTCCCTCTAGGAGGTGCTTCGGTCGGGCCTTATAGAATGTATTGAAGGCTGGTCGGTGCTTTGGTCAGGCCTTTTTCAGGCTGGACCAAAGGCTTATTCCGTCCTCCCTCTATGAGACGCCTTAAATAGGCTGTTTTCAGGCGGGAATAAGAGCTTACTTTTGATAGATCTTCCTCTAGAAGATTGTTTTGGAGCACCAATGGCTCATTTTTTTTTAAAGATCTTCCTCTAAAGGATTGTTTTGATATCAGATTTGATCGAACCCTTATCGCCCATCTTAGGTGACGAATTAGGTCGCTTTTTAGGAGATTCTGACTCCTTTTCATGATTAATCCAGTAGATATTTGTGTTTTGACTTTTTTATTCATCCATCATTGGGAAGTATAGTCTCAAATGTTCCATGTTCCATTTTCGTGCTATTACATTGTCATTGGGTCAGCATAACTGATAAATTCCTAGTGGGATTACTTTGTGAACGATATGGGGTCCTTCCTAGTTAGGCTCAAGCGGTCCATCCTTTGGATTCTTAGTATTTGCCATAACCTTTCAGAGTACCAAATTTCCTTTTTGAAATGGTCTTTCTCTCGCTTTGGAGTTATAGTATTTCAATATCCTTAGTCGATATTCGGGCGCTTATTCAACTGCCTCATTCCTTAGTTCATGTATTAAAATCGGGAAATTTTCTGTTATTTTTTAACCTTTAGATGGGGTTTAAACACAACTTCGATTAGAAGCATTATTTCTAATGCATACGAAATTCATCCAATCGGGGATTGATATGCCTAAAATGTGAGTGATAATCATTCCATTCAATTTGCTTTTCATAAAGTATGTAGAAGAGTCGGAGAGCACTCCTTTGTATATGTAGCTCTTTGGTGAATACATGATTTTAGGTTTAATTTGTTTTCAATAATTAGTACTCTCAATCTTGGAGATGAATATCCCATAGTTATTTAGGATACTATGTTGAATCCATACTAATGTTGCAAACATAAATGCTTTTAGAATTCAATATAAAGAAAAGAAACTTGGATAAAGGAGGATTTCAAAGAACCTCATTAATCTCAACGAATGTAAGCCAAAGCGACATTTGATTGAGTAAAGGCTTAGGTGATTTGGCTAAGTAGGTTCAAGTCCATAAAAAAGTTATAAGCAAAGTCATGTTGAAACCGTGCGATCCCAAAGTCAATCTATGTAGAATAATTTTATCTAAGTAGAAATGGAGATTATGAGTATTTTAGAATTCGAAGAAAGTTATAATTAAAAAATCACAAGTGCTTTGGAACTGTGTAGTTAAAGCGCTTAGTGGTTCTATAGCGGTGGACATGCAAAAAATTATAGCGGGGCTAAACTTAGGATAAAGTGGAAAATAGCGGAGGTGAAAAAAGCTTCATTAGATACAAAACCAAATATTTAAAGTTAATTTTTCTCATTCTCGTGTCATTTGTATAGGAAAAAAATGTTGTTTAATCATATATAACAAAACCAAAGAATATCATGATTTATTCAATCTAGACTTGAAGACCACAATAGATTTCTAACTTATACTGATCAGTTATACCTTGAAATTAGACCTTTGCCATAACTATATTTATTTGGTTTAAAATAGAACTAGTCAAATCGGCCAATTTATATTAATATTGTTAAAGCGAGTGTTGAAAACCCTTGATTTAGAGGTTGTAACGGAAAATAGCAAGGCATAAAGCGGATCTACTATTCATTAGGGCTAAACTGAAAAAAGCGTTGCCGTCAAAGAGCGCTATGCACTATAGCGAAGATTTTGTGGGGCATTAGCGGGGATTTAACAGCATAGCTTTGGAATTCGAAACAAGCCGCAATATGAGGTATCTTTTACTACGCTGTAATTTTATCAGTCTATTTTTGGATGATCCTTGATTTTTTCCTTCCTGACATGTATCGATTTGATTGGTTTGTCCCTTCCAGTTTCCCATGACCATGACTATTGATGGATGCTTTACCATTTTCCAAAAGCGACTCGAAATATTTTTTTCAACCTGGGTAAGAGATTCTATTTCTAGTACTCAAAGTTCAAAGGATGCTTTTTGTAAAGCTTATAATCTCATAATAGAAATATAAATCTTGAATAAGAGACCAAGTGATCATGGTACATGAATCAATAGTCCTTTACTTCAGAATAAACTTTCTAACTAGAGTTTTAGCGACGTCGATGAGCCTCGATAGTTTCAAAACTTTCTTTGGAAAATATGTATAGATCTCTCCTTTTTAATGATTTTTGAAAACTTTGAGAATGCTCTTGTCAAAGCATTTGAGATCAAAATCTTAATAGGAAATTACTGATGTTAAGCAACATATTTTTTGAAAATTTCATAAATCATCCTAAAATGGATAAATATACGTTTTGCTGATCCATAGGGTAATTGATAATAATCCTTTTGATATTTGAAATGCTTTTCCCAAAGATTTATTTAGTAATTTTTTTCAATGATTTGTTTGTTGAAAATAGTATTGGTGTATATTACTCCATCATTGAATGATATGTATAACCGTGCCACTTTAGTTTTGCTTAGCGGAAAGAAATATCTTGTTTGTAAGTGTGAAATGTTATGATTCATGGACTGATAGACTTTATGGGCAGGAAGACACTTTTCTATATGAATCTCTTCTTTTAAGAGGACTCTGAATACTTGCTTTTTCTAGAAACCATCCTGGGTAGAGGATTGATGATAATTCAGAAGCCCATAAAGAGATTCATTATAGATCCATGCCTTGAGATAGAGAACCATAAATCTGCCTAAAAGAAGATCAAAAAACCATTTGATATGGAAAACCAGAAAACCATCTGGTATTGAGAAGACCATAAATTCATCCGACCATAAGAATTCCAAAATACCATTATTTAATAATAAGAAGTTTAGAATTCCATTTTCTAACATAAGAAAATAGAAAAACCACCTGATAACGGAGATTCTCGTTACGCACTTATATACGAATTTAGAATGTCCCGAAAGTTCATTCATAGTATATTAGTCTTGTTTTGCCCAATAAAGAAACTTGCATCTTGTGTAAGTATACATTGAATTTTATGCATAAAAATGAACCACCAATTCCAATGAGTAGAGTTGACTTATAGTGGATAACGGTCATAATATTTTACGGTAAATTCATTAAATTGCAAATTTAAATTTAGTGTGCTTGTGAAATGTTAGCTTTTACAACTTAAAAGCATCAATAGTACTATTCAGAAATAAAGGTGCAATAGCAACAACATAGTATAGTCATGTTCGAAAAATAATAACAAACTCGATGCACCGGCAAGTAATAAACTCACAATTATTTGAATATGTGCTCATCATTTTTTGTCCATAGGTACACTTAAAAATTGTCCTACGGCGCTAAATATGTCTGCTAGCTTAGATGATTACTGTTCTTAAACCATTAACCCTCAATAATTCAACATTCCTCTTTTCTTTTTTAATAATCATTTTTAATTTTACCTATTCATGTTGGCAACAACAGGCATGTTCTCATGTGCTACAAATTACAATTTTTGTTCATGACCTATAACTATGCTCAAGGGCTCTATATTATACTTTATATAGTTTTATACTATTATGAAATATTTATCATGTTACCATTCCTCTCCATCTATCCATATGTATTGGAAACCATGAGAAATCCGAAATCAATATTTTTGAAACCATGTATATTTGTTTCATGAGTTTTTACATTCATGAAAGTCAATACATGTTCGAGTTATTTGCCGTTGAAACCTTCATTTTTTAAATCTACATATTTCGCAATCTATACATGTTCGAAACAAATATATATATGAAATTAACTTATGTCTAAAACTCATATGTATATTAGTTTATACGTACTTGAAAAGCTAATGTGTTAAAAACTGCGCATATTTGAAACCTTATAAAATTGAAACTGTATATATATATTTAAATCATGTATAGTATCTTAGTACTTATGAAACCTGCTTCATATTCAAAACTCATAAGGCTGCAATTTTCAAAACTCGGACAATCAAAACCAACCTATTCAAACATCACAAGCTAATATATTTCAAACCTTTATTCATAAAATCGATATATATATATATATACACACACATTTATAACTATCATAGATTCAAAAGCTTGTACGTGATTTCTTTTCAAAACTACAGACATATGAAGCCTTTCCCATTTTCAAAATTATTTATTTTCAAAATCTTCCATATGTATTTTTGCAATCATATACTTTTGAAATCAACTTCATATTTTTTTCAAGAGTATATACGTGTGGAACCAAACGCATTTACAATTATATCACGTAAAAACTGGCATGTACTATGAAATCTTCATACAAAACTGTTTGTATATTCAAAAGCCATGAAACTCATAAGAAGTGTTATATTTACGAAATCCAATATGCACTTAAACTCCATACTCCCAAAGCTCTACTGTGCTTGAAATTTGTGCCCACACACACATACACGTGTATATGAAATTGCATATACATAAGAAATTTATGCATGTGAAAACTAATACTGCACATAAAAGAAACTTCTTATGAAATTTTTAACCAATGCTACCTAAAGCCTATATTTATTCATTCAAGACTTGTATATTCACAAACTTTATGTTCACAATTGTATGCTTGAAACTATGGATATCTATAATTTTCATATCCGAAACACTAACCTTTAAATCTTCTTATATGAAACTGTTTATATTCGATAACAATACATATATGAAACTTATATATTCATAGTTATATAGGCATGAAACTTGACATATTTGAAACTACATAAGCTTGAAACCGTATTCATGTAAAATGTACATGTTCAAAACTTAACGACATACATGAAACCAGTATTTTCACGACCCTGCCTCGGTCCGACCTCAAATAACCCTGAACCTTGAACTACCACTATCCGAAACTCACTCAAACCTCATTTATCCATGAACCTTGGTTGGACCTTTAAACCAAGGGTTCAAGTGTCAATTTTACCTGGTTGAACCATGGTTCTTTTGTTTTTTCTTACTTTCTCATCGTGTAATTCTCTCTCATTTTCATCTTTTGCATTGCTTCGAAGAAAATAAGTAAGTAAATATATATATTTCAAAAATCATAATCGTTCCTAAATTTAAACCACTAACTTCATTATGTTTTTCATCATTACTGCAAACTCTTCTAATACAACTGTAAGACTCGTCAAGTTTTTCGTCATTAATCCATCATTGTGCACTACTATACTATATACAAAGCTGTAGTTGTGCACTGCAACAACACACAACTTCTGTTGCATAGCTTGATGTAACAACCCGTAAATTTCGATAATTAAATTGGTTAATTTAATAAGATTTTTGTAATTAAATTTAAAAGGAAATAAAAAAATTATAATTTATAATGAAGTGAGTGTTAAAAATGAAATGTAGCAATGATAATTAAACCTAATTATTGATAATTGAAGTGAAATCCCAATAATGAAATAGTGATATTGTTGCACTTGGTTATAAAATTGAATATAAGAAAAAAGGGTATGGGTTGTGTAAACAAATGAATAAGTATAATTATTGGTAATTGAATGAATTCAGTATTAGGAAAGTAATTAGAATATTAGGTAAGTAATTAGAATAAGTGGTTGAAAACAATAAACTTATAGATGTAATTGAAGATTAATAGTAACAATCATTATATATTACCTATTTATTTAGTTTATCAAATTAAAATTGAAATCAATTGCAATTAATTCACTTTGTGTAGTTAATGTAGATTCAATTGGTAATTGGAGGATGCTAATTCAATATTGAAGTAACCATTGTAAATTCCATTCTTAATATGGCAATGGATTGAATAAAAGTAATTGGATTTTAAGTTGCAATAAATGGATTATTGAAATTAACTGGAATAAAATATTACATTAATGGGAATTAATATGAAACTAAAAATATTAATGTAATAAATATAAACCGATGATAATTATACCCATAAGATGATGATTGATTGAAAAACAAGATTTAAAATCAAATAAATGGATTTATTGGAGTTTCAGTTGATAATTAATGAATTTACTGAAATTGAAATTAAATAAGGTAATTGGTAAATTAGTTTAACTTTGGATTGGTATCTAAATTTTTTAAAGTATTGTAATTGTTTAAGGAATCAAAAATGGTAATATTTGTTAATTATGGAAATGGAATTTAAAATTTTGATTTAATTAATGTTAATTAATTTATTTAATAAACTAGAAAATAACCATTTTGGCCACTAACCCAGATTTCGACAAAACCAGTTTCATCGGATCCGTAACAGTGAATTATGGTAGGATTTCAAGTTTCGTAACGATCGGACTTGTCGTTTGATCGTACGGGCTCGAAACGCCTAGAAATCAATGAAATTGAAATCAATTGAAATCAATTTGAAATAACTTAATTTTTGCATAACTTCTTCATACGATGGAATTTGGACTTGAAACCTATTCCATTGATTTTAAAATATTTTAAAATATCTATTTTGATATATGGGTTGACCCACTTTCGTTCCGGAGTCAGAACGGGCTTTTCAGGCAATTTATCGTTCAACTTTCAATCCAAATCACTCCGGTCCATTCGAATTTTAGCTTTGCCTATATATATATATATTGTTATAAACCCTAGTAGTCTTTCTATTTCTTGTTCTGTGCATACAAATTTTTTTATTGCTCCTCTTTCTCAATGGCAGACAACACTAAAATTCACAATCCAATTTCAATTCAAATTCCACTTCAAAAATTCAAATTCCTCAATATATATCGAATTATATATGGATTTTAAGCTCTCGACGAGCACAAATCAAATATATGATTCATTTTTCAATCTGGGTTGCGGTGTGGCCGAATATCGATGAACTATTCACGGCCGTTCATCGAGTCGCGATCAACTACGACCGATCATCGATTGAAGGGTACGTGGCTATGGAGATCGTTGCACGCAACTCATCGATGTGGTTGTTCGTCGAAGCATCGGTTAAAATGGCGGAAATAATTGGATTAGGGTTCGTGCACGAGGCGGCGGCTACTCGTTTGAGCATCGATCGAGGCAGCATGGTCGTGGGGAGGGGGGCCGCGAGTCTCGGTGAGGTCGGCCAGAGATAGGCGCGCGAGCGATCAAGTTTTAGGGCGTGGCAGCTTTGTGCGTTTTGTGGTCGATCGTGTTTGAGCTGCGAGTATAGTTTCGAGCAGGAGAACGACGTGTCCGAGGTGGTGTTCCTTTTTTATTTATTTAAATTTCTTATTCAAACATTCTAACTCGAATTACTTTCACATACGAGGTCCGATTCACGCGCGGTTTTCTCCGCTAGGTTCGTATTGGAATTCCGAACATTTTAACGCTTCTTTGGATGGATTCTAAGACTTTCCAATTTTTGAGTTTAAATTGGATTTGAATTCAGTTTAAATTCAAAAGGTGAGTGTTTTAACCCACTCACAACTTCTAAAATTCCTTATGTTTGTTAAATTGATTTATAATGTGATTAGAAATTTATTTATGACCGTTTGGCATATTTTGAATCATCATATCAGTTTATTTGAATTTATTTGGATAAATAGTTATTTAAATTTATTATTGAATATAAACTGTCAGTAAATTCCTGTTATCTATTATCTGTTCTATATTGATGTTATTGATTGAATTGGGTGATGATTTTGATAAATGTTTGATGATTGATATTCGATGAATGGATGTTGTATTTTATATTGTTATAAACTGCAAGTTGTTATGGATTTTTATTCCATTCGGATTGCGGTAAGAAATGATATATAACCATATTTAAATTTTAAATTATAGATTGAAATGATAAATACCGTACCACTTGAACATAGGATAGAAAATTATATACAGACACCGTGGTCTATATATATAAAATATTTTGAAATGATTTCTATGGTTTTGTAAAGGAACATATGGTTTTAGATAAATATTGATTTTAGATATTATATACATGTTATTTTATCCTTGATTTTAAGCCATGTATAATTTGTTTTAATATAGAATAAGTTTAATTTTATTAAAGATAATAGGGTTAAGTATTTAAATTATATTTTAATAAAGAGTTTATAATGGTTTATATAAAATTAAGGTTGGAAGATAAATTTGAGATTTATTTGAAATTGAATTTATTTAAGAATTAACTCAAATAAGCTTGATGTGAAATTTAGTAAATTTGAAATTTTAGAGGGTATGATTTTATAACTTGATTTTGGTTTAAGATGGATTAAATGAATATTTCAAGTATAAATAAATTGAAGTAAATATTTAGTTATTTGAAATTTGGGTTTTATTTAAATGACAATGGATTTGTTAAGTAAAACATTCCAAAACTAAACAATAGAAAATTGAATTTGATATATATATATATATATATATATATATATATGAAATTACTAAATTTAGTTTTAAAACTGATGACTACTTAATGTTTGAAATATATTGAATTTGAAATGGTTTATTCTGTGGATCAAATTTGTTTTGAAATCGATATAATTTGGAATAGTTTATTTAGAAACTAAATTGAATTGAACTTTGTGACTTGGGATTTGGTTAAATTTAAAATCTAGAAATTCAAGTTGTTTTAGAATTTGTGAAATCGAAGAAGCTATTTTATTATATAAAGTGTTTTAATATTTAAAACCATGGAAGTTATGTTTCAAAGTTATGAGTTTCAGAGTATTATGCTTTGAAAGCGTTATATTTCAAGTGTTTTTGGTTTCGAAGTGTTATAACTTTGAAAGTGCTATGACTTTGAAAAAGGATATATTTGAAGTAAAAATGATATCGTATTAATTTGGCTTTAAAAAGGCAACGATATTTTGGTTTTAAAGTATAAACTATTTTGAAAATGACCGTGGTGTATAATAAATGTTGATTTTTAAAGAGACCGGGATCGGATATGGGCATACTCTCTGTCGATACCGAAAACCACTTTAACAACCGTGTACGTGGGGGAGATTCCAGAATGAAGTAGGATGGTGGCGGCGTTTCCTTTGAGGTATATACATGAACCCAACTCCCTTAAGTTGGCATAAGGTGGCTAAAACATGAGCGATTCCGGGCCAGTGAGGTAGCTCCTCTTATCGGACACACTCCTTCGATATTATATTCTGACTTTGAGGTTGATTTGGTCGCCACTTTTGATTTTTTATTTTAGGGGTGCGGCTTGAGGTAGGCGGTAGCTGCACGCTATGCGTCACCACCGGTCCAGATAGTAATTGGTATATCTACCCTTGCATTGCCTTGTGTGCCGTGTCACCTACACTAGCGAGCCTTGTACGAGTTTGGTTTTCTCCCGTAGCCCGTGTGGTATCCTCTGGTGGCTTCCCGATTAGGAGGGATTAGATACTGGATGGACTACTGGGACTATTATGCGTAAGGGGCTATATGGATAACCCCTTAACGCTATTTAAGAGTAAGTTTATTTTACTATAGACATTATTATAATAACGAAATATTATTACATAGTAAATAGTTTAACGGATCCTTAGGAGATGTGAATCCCGAGCATCTCTTAAGTTACTACACTCACGTTAGACACTGGATAGGGGATGTCAAATCCTATAAACATCTCTGACGCCATTTATACTGCATTATTTACCGTTGATTTAACTTGCATAAGATCTTTTAGTTCTGACTCGAGTGTTTTGTCTTTTCAATTCGCTCGCGTCAGTCTGAGCATTTCAGGGTTTGAAGACCTTATTTTTGGAGGACAAAGACAAAATTGTATTATTACTATTATTTATTATATTGTTCCACTACATCACATTGTTCAGCTGCATTATTTATTATTCTTTGGTATGTGTAACTCTGATATGTGGTATATAAGTATAATCAAATGTTTTGTAAAATAGCTTCACGAACTGTTATCTGATTATTATATTTTGTAATTCCGCTGTGAGATTCTGTTTGTTTTATCCTTTCTCTACTTTTCTTATTCACCCCAATAACAATCCGGCCTTCTGTATGGTTTGAAGTTTGACGTGTGTGGTTTATCGTCGATTTAAAGCGTACAAAAAGGTGGGATATTACATCTGGTACTAGAGATTTGGTTTAGCGATAAATCTTAGCTTTGTGGGGTTTGACTCTTTATTAATATGGTAGTAATACCCTATGGTGAGTTGCTGAGCGTATATATATGAGAGAGCGTATTTGTTAGTGTTATAAAAGGTTTCGATATTGTGTTAATTTGTTCGTTTTGTACTTATAAATTCTGTTCGGTGCATAGGACGCTATGACATCAATAGGAGTTTCTAAGAACTTAATAAGACAGACCGACACAATATTTGTTTTGAAATATATGTGAATGAAATAATTTTTCCTATTATATTTTCAATATATATAAAATAATTCTTTTTATAAATGATATATATTTGGTTGTAATATATTGGCTGTTAGGTAGTGAAATTTATAAATATTTATCAGAAACAAGACTTGAAGAAAATAAAATAAATGAAAATTGAAAATTTTAGAACTTAAGTTCTGGGATTTTGAAAATTTCTTTCAATGGATTTCGGAATATAATAATATTGTTTATAAGGATTTTCTGACATAAATATCTCAGTATAAATTGAAAGAATTATTTTAAAGAAAATTTAGAAAGAAATAAATTCCATACTTCCCTCTATGTCGTTGGGAAATAATTTCGGTGATGAGTGCACGCATCATCAACATTCATTTATGAGTTGCAAAGTGGGAAGGCCACTGTAGTAGTTCTATTACAGAATTATTTTGATAAACAAATGTAAAATTCAGAATGTTTTAAATATAATTGGATATATAAGTTGTAAAATGATTTGAAATTTAACCCGGTATTTAGTTCTTAAGTTTCAGTTAATTAATAGTTTCAATTATTGTGGTGAAATGGAATGCAACTAATTAATAGTTGGAACCTCTAATTAAAATAAGAGATTAAATGCTAGGTTATAAATGAATTAATAAGAAAATTGAAATTTATAATCTATAAAAAGCAAAGGATATGATTATTGAACATTAGATAAATTAAAAGAAATGAGAAAACTTGTATAATTTTTTTTTCCAGTTGCATTCTTAAAGGCATACATATAACTTATTAAAATTTGAAATGTTTAATAAGAAAATGTAATAGGATATTATACAAGTAAAACTTGAAATAATGAAAGTATTCAATGAAATCTTTAACAAATAAGAATTTAATGTTGTAGTTGTTATAAAATTAAGTATAGTTAAAAGGCTACTAATTAAATAAATTGAAAGGTAAGTATTATAAATAAATGAATTGAAACGCTAAGTAATTGAATTAAACATGAATATTATGGATAAATGAAAATAAATGAAATTGTGAAATGAATGGATGTAACGCAATAAAAAGACATTTACATGATATGAATAAATAAAAAATGAATTTTTGTATGTATAAGTGCAAATAAGTGAAATAAACACTGAATCAATAGATGGAAATGAAAATTTGCAAGAAATAAATGTAAATTAAAAGATAAATCATTATATGAATGAAAAGGAAATCGAACAACAAATGTATGAAATGAAATTAATAAGAATGAACTTGATCTATTGTGACGCCCCACCTCTATACCCACGCTAGCCAAGAACACTAAGGTGTGATGCTGTCAACTAGCGCGGAGAATAAGGCTGTTGAGGAGCGGCCATCAGTAGTTAGGCCTTACACTAGTATTGGTTATCTCGATAGGAGTGGTATATATATATTCTTTCATTTTTCATCTCTGATTTATTTACTCCCATCGACATACCCCAATTCCAGTATAAAACGAACCACGATGGTTCATAATAGTTTAGGACAGTGATATAATAATAACACAGATAATATCAATAAATGCGGAACACAGATAAAGCAGAAAAGTCTCATATATATAACTGATGTCAGTTACAATACATTTGACATAGAACATATGATACAACTACAACTGTCGACCCAGGAAGTTATATATACAAGTACATTATCGACTAACATACATGAATACATATCAACTTATGCTATGACACGACAACTCCCAAAAGATATGAAAAGTCTTCATAGCTCAAACAACTACCCAAAGCAAAATATCTACGACCTGAAATAACTCGGTCTGACTCGGGTATTAAGTTCAAAAGAAAATAATACGCGGGTCAGTCTAATTCAAACTCAGTTATTAGTGCACAGAAGCAATAATAATTAAATAATGAATAGACGACGGTCACAATAAATCTCGTCTATCCGATCCTTAAATAAAGAAATCGGAAAACGATAAATATAACACGTAACAGTGTTAAACAACAAATCAGTAAATTAAACCAAATCAGAATAAAATTCAGAATATTGAATTGAATAAGCAAAACAGTTCAAACCATTGAAATATCAATTAAAACGCCAATTCAAGTAGGGCTGCAGTACACGCACGCGTGCACTGCCTCGCCACTACAGTAATTAAATACACAAAAGATCAATAATTCAAAAGCAATAGAATATCAATAAAATCAATACCGTGTGGCTGCAGTTCACGCTTGCGTGCACTGCCTTGCCACTACAGTGATGATGTACACAATGAAAATTCGCAAACGAACACACGGTCAAACCCAAGAAAGAGTCAGGTTCAACACAACTGCAGTTCAAATAAAATGGTCAAGGTATAAAACTAAGTCTCGACCATAGTTCAAATCGACTAACAGAAAACAGAGGCTGCAACATCTCTGTTCAATTCTATAAAATTTATTATCCAGTCAAATGCAAGCATGGACATAAGTGCACATAGCAATGTACACACTTCGCGAATACAAGGCAAGACTGCAACAAGATTGCAGTCATGAGAAAGTCAACAGTAAGCAACCAGGCCGCACATTCTAGTGCTAGCCGAAGTGAAAGGCTACAAAGCCAAACAGTGGTCGGAAAAAACTATAGGGAAGTCAAGTGCAATACAGTGACAAATGGTCTGCACAATATCAGGGGAATGATATAAAAAGTGCACGGTAAGTGTGCAAATAAATCAAGTGCACAGCAACCAACATATATATAATTTCACAATGCAAACGCAAAGATGAAGGAAACTGCAGTGAATTCAAGGCCCTAAAGTTTAACTTCAAGATCACATGTACAGAAGACCAGTGAAGAAAATGAAGTGACACAAGTGATACTAGACAAACTGCAGAAAATCAATGCACTGCCTGTACAACAGGTAGATGTAGATGCAATGAAGCCAAAGCAAGCAAAGGGATTAATATGGCAACACAGCAAGCACATGAATGCACAGTGCACTGCAACACCAAGTGGTACAGGGTCAATGCTACAATTTCAAGTCCATATGCAAATTGAAATAGGCAATGACAACCGATGGTATACAAGTGCAAAAATTCAAAATAGTGAATCCCAATACCAGATTACAGTGAATCAAAAAGAAACTGCAACAACAGGGAGTGGCAGTCATGCTAATGACAACTATTATCCAAATCAAAGTCAAGTGATACCAAATGCAAGTGAAGTACAACTATGCAGTGTTCAATACTGAAACCACAAATGCACATACACCAGACATATACATGAATGATCAGTACGACCAAGTATGAAGTACTCACAAACCAGCGAAAGTGGAAACAATCACATAAAAATCGAAAACATTATCAAGTCAGGGCCGAGTTTGACAGTGTCAAACATCGAAGTGAAAAACTTATAACACGTGGCGCTTCAAGTTCATAGAGGACATCATCAAGACAGTGGCCAAGGTAATCAATCAAGACCGAGAACAACTGCAGTGGTAACACACGAGTGTTACCAGAAGTCAAGACGAAGTCACAATAGGAATCAATGCTCAGGTCACAAACACTCGACAAATTCAAGTAAAACACAGCAAAGAGGCTTAACAATCGAAGTGACCGACGTCAACAAAAAAATCGAATTCGTGATGGTCGCGAGATATTAAACAGCCCAAAATCAGAGCCGAGTTAACCAAGTATCACGAAATTACACAAATTTGACAAAATCAGAGAAAGCATCAACAACGAAATCAAATCGTACATAAAGCATCTTACTAAGTCAAATTAGATGTGAGTAATAAAGATTACTCACCTTAGTTCGAAGCGGCCGAGACCCAAGCAAGGAGAAGGCATCAATCTCCAAAGCAAGGCCAGAGTCTTCATTCGATCGAGCTTCAGTTGTTGGTGACTCCGATTTACACGAACCCTAGTTTTCGAGAAGAGGCACGAACGATATTGAGCAGCCATTATTTTCTTTCGATTGCTTTTGGGGTTGCGAACGAAAAATTTAAAAAAAAGGGCCGGTTATTTTCTTTGTTTTTGGTTAGGGTTTTAAAACGAATGAAAAAAGAAAGAAAAAAAAAGAACGGGTCTAAAAATTTTATAAGGGAACGGTATTCATTTGATAACAAAATACCAAAACGAAATGTGGCCCAATATTTTTTCTAAGTCCACAAACCTTAACAAATTTCAACAGAATTTAAACCAGATTCAAAATTCCAACAACAAACAGCAATCAGCTAGCAAATTAATCGTTTAATGATGATTACAAATTGGTTAGAAATTCCTGGGTTGTTACAGACTCCCTCCCTTAAAGAAATTGCGTCCTCGCAATCATAAGGAATAAATGAACAAGTGGTAACAACCATAAAGAACATCATCACAAGATGAAGGAATTCGAAATAGGAAGTTCACCATAAAGAGCATGAAAGAGTAAGCCTGAACATGTTTGCTCGATGAATTCTATGGATTCCTAAGTGCAATCCTTAGGATTTGAGAACCATTGAACTTCCGCAAGAAAAACATCTTTATTTCGAAGGTGCTACACCCCCGAAGCAATGATGTGAAAAGAAGGTTGCTCAAAAATCAAATAGGCAAAACTTCCATTTCTTCAATAACACTGGGCTCAAGAATAAAAATTGGAAATCCCTAAGGCATTTCCATAATTGGAAGACGTGGAAAACGTCATGAATAGCAGAAAATTGAGCCGGCACAATGGCGTAGTACAATAATGGTACGCCCGAGAAACTAAAACTCGAATAATTTGGAACAACAGCGTAGTACAGTAACGGTACGCCAGATGAATCAAAGCTTAAATAATTCGGAACACCGATGTAGTACAATATAAACACCAAAGATATCTTTTAATTGCATAAAAGAAATTCACAAATTCTCTACAAAATTTAATTATCAAATAGATAATCAGAAAACAACAAAACCGAATAAATGCAATTATCAGCAATATTCAATTATCAATTAGACAATTAGAATTCACAAAACAGCAATATCTAATTATCAATACGATAATAAGAAAACAACAAAACCTAATTATCAACATAGATAATTAGAAAACAAAACTCGCAAATCGCAAAACTGCAAATATCTAGTTATCCAACAGATAAATAGAAAACACGAACTTTATAATCAGTAAACTCTAACTGTCAACAGAGATAGGTAGAAAACAGCAATTAAATATAATCAATATAATCTAAAATCAATTAGAGACTAGAAAATCTTATAATCAGCAAAATTAGCAATTACCTAATTATCAAAACGATAATCAAAAATCTCAAATCATCAAATATTTAATTATCACAATTGATAATCAAATCTCAAATCACAAATATTTAATTATCAAAAACGATAATTAAATCTCAAATATCTAATTATCACAAGCGATAACTAGAAACAACAAATATCTGATTATCAAAAACGATAAATCAGAAATCACAAACATCCGATTATCAAAAAACGAAAATCAGAAATCACAAATATTCGATTATCGAAAACGATAACCAGAAATCACAAACATCCAATTATCAAAAACGATAATCAGAAATCACAAATATCCGATTATCAAAAACGATAATCAGAAATCACAAATATTCGATTATCAAAAACGCTAATCAGAAATCACAAATATTTCAATTAACGAGTCCGGAATTAACCGAAATAGCAAACGCACATGTCCCATAACCACGAGTTTTACTTGTTGAATATGCGCCTGGCGCTTATATGATTTTTGTTTGATGATACCAAACATATATACATTCATTTAAATGTATTTGTTAATGTACTTTTTTATGTTTCATAGATTAAATAAATATTTGTTGAATTAAATAAAGTACACGGAATTTGAATTTAAACAGAAATTTTATTCAAACAAATATTTATTACAATCTTGAATAGTACAAATTCGTGCTCTCACTATACATATACATTTTTGAATACATCACGATTTCATATTTACATTAATAACCTCACTACATATCACTCACACTCGTATTTTGTCTTCAACTGCATTCCAGTTTGAATCCAGCATCTGAGCAATCTGCAAAAATATTCACTAACGCAGTAAAATTGAAAAAGAAATATTTTTGCAATATAAAATGAAACATGATTTTTTGAAAATGTTGTTTGTCTCAGTTATTTGGATTGTTCGTCATCATTTAAATTTGAATTCATCATAAACGAACAACTTGTGACATACACAGTGTTATCATTGTATATGCCACAAGGCCGTGCACACCAATATATACTTGATAATGCTACAGGACAGGTGAGCACAAGGTCAAACCCAAATAAAAGGACGGGTTCAACTCAGGTGCAACATAAATAAAATCTCGACTTCAACACAAGGTCAAACCCGAGTTTTTAAAACTGGGCTCAACACAAAGCTCAAATATACAACAAACACAGAGGCATCTGACATCGAATCAAGGCAACATGAAGCATGCAAGTTCGTGCACAAGTACAACAATGCACAAGTGACACCACTGACCACGAAGCAAATGAACACAGTGAAATGCACAAAGACATAGAATCTACACCAAGTTAATGTTCACAAATGCAATTCACTAACCAGAGTGATGCAAGTGTCGACCAAGTGACAATGCAAGAAAAGACTCAACAACAGGCAGTCCAGATAAACAAGCAAGCACAACAGAGTTCAAATGCAACACAGTATCAAACTGGAACGAAGTGATGAACCAACAATGCAAACAAAACCAGATGAACAAGACACAGCAGTAATCAGATGAATCAAGTACAAGGCACAGTGCAGAGGTCTCAACAGGAAAATCAAGCAACAGCCAACAGGCCAGAAGCTCAAGGTAAGACTTCATCAAACAGAGAATAAAAACTATGCCACAAATGATCACTGTCTCGAAGCAAATGAAAGTAAATACACTGACTCAATGCAACACTGACTGCAACAACCAAATGAAGACATCAAGTGATACAAGTAACATGTGCAGACTATGCAAAAGTGAAGACCACAAAGGCAATGCATCAATGAATCAACTGAACAATGAACTTGAACAGTAAACATATATGCACAGGTACAAAGACAGTGAGCATATATGTATGTATAAAATGCAAAGGTTCAGGCCGAGACTAAAGCAAGCAGCATGTGGTAAACCAAAATGTCATCATATGTACTCAATGCAAAGTCCAAGTCGAAATCATGGATCAGTGCCAAAGTCAAAGAATAATAATGCAGACGCAAAATAATCAACGCAGTGATAAAAATTCAAGTACGTATACAGTATTGAAGAAGTCAAAAATCAACACCGTGATGACCACGGTAGCATTCAAAACCGTGTCAACCAAGCAAGTATCCATTGAAGAAGTCAGTGAAATCTCAAGCATCAAAACATAATCAAGCGGCCAGAGAAAATAAATTGATAAATTCAAACAATTTTATACGAACGCAAATATAAGAATTTGACCTATATAAAAACCCACAAATCATCATCGGCAGTGTATCGAGTTCAAGCACGTAAATCATTAAAAGCACAAAAAGGATAAATTACATACCGAAGTCAAAAATCGAACTCGATCGGAAATTGGGTGAATGGTGTGCTAAGCAGAGAGATCATCGATTGATGAAGCATCAACGCCAAACCATTCATTCAATCGAGACATAGAAGCCAACAGCCCCAGTTTTCACAAGCCCTAATTCAGTTGCAAAGGAACGAACGAAAGAAGGACCCGAAGCAGAGTGATAATATTTTGAGGGCCGGCCTTGTTTTATTTCTAAAGGCTTTAGTTTAGTTTTAATAGGGTTTAATTTTTTAAAAGGGGTTTCTTAAGTTTTATTTGAGCAAAAATTAGGGATTCTAGTTTATATTTTAATTTTTGCTCCTGCTTGTATTTTTGAAGTTGTTTTTTTTCTTTTCAATTCAAAGAATTTGTAAATCACCACCTAGGTTGTAGGTAGTGTCAGATTGTCTAGCTAGAATTAGTTCAGTGAGCAGGGTGTGCGAGTTTGCAAAACTCTATAGGCGGGAGCAGAGTTTGCGAGTAAGCGAAACTCTATAGACGAAGCAGGGTGTGCGAGTCTAGTAGAGTGTTTGTGAGCGGGAGCAAAGGTTTGCGAGTCTAGTAGAGTGTTTGTAAGCGGGATACTGTTTAATTCTAATAGAAAGCTAGGAATGCAGCAGTAGGTAGAGGTTGCCGAAGCTGGGTAAATTTTGTGTGTGATTTACTTTTCAGCATATTTATTTCTGCAGTTTGTTTTTACGTTTAAATCGAGAAAATTTGCTATAACCCTATTCACCCCCCTCTAGGGTTAATCTAGATCCTACAAGGTATCAGAGCCAGGTATTTTTATTTAACTCTAGAGTCATGAATGTAACGCCCCACCCCGAGACCCACCTTAGTAAAGAGAATTAACGAGTAATTCCGTCTACTAAAGCAGAGAATATGGATGGTTAAGGGCGACCATCTATAACTTTGTCTTAAACATCTACTGAATACGTTGATAAATGCAATACAATTTTCTTTTCTATCTCAATGGATCGACGTACACAGTAAATGTTTAATCCAAAACTATAGGTGGTTGACAGATCTATCAGAACAAAATACAATAACTAAATGTAAAGCACATCACAGAACAATAATCGACATCATATATATACATATACACTGATACATGTTTAGTACAATACAATATGAATACAATAAAGGCGGTACTTGTAACAACCCGCATATTTATCGATTTTATATTTAAGTATTTTATTTAAATATTTTATCGTTAGTCGGATTTTAGTCCGAAAAGCTACTTTTTGCATACGGTCGAATTAGGACTCGGGACCACTCCCATTGAGTTTAAAATGCCGTTTGCGACCTTTTTGAGTATAAGTTTCGATATGTTTGGAGAAAGTTGATTTTTGCTACTTTTCACTTTGGGTTTGGTTTTGGGCTCAGCCCTATGTTAACTTATGCTCAAATCTGAGCCACTCTTCCCCACTCACCCTCATTCTCTTCTCTTTTCAGTTTTTATAACATTAATGGTGGGAGAGATTGGAAATTAAAAACTCCAAAACCCTAGTTTCTCTTGCAAATCAAATTCCTAGCTCCAAACTCAAGAAGAACCCATTGGTAAGCTTCTCTTCTTCTTCTCCAACTTATTCTCTTACCAATTTCAGAAATTCCTAAACCTAATTTTGGGAATGTTCTTGTTTTTGAGCTTAGATTCAAGCTCAATTGGGTTGTGTTGAAGTGTGGTTGATTTCCATTTGCTTTCAAGCTTCTTCTTCATAGATTTGGGTTCAAAGGTGAGATTTTTATCTCACATCTATGTCTATATCTATCTTGGTTGTTAGGTATGAATTCCTAACACTTATTTATGTTCATTTGCTTTTGGTTTGGATTGATTTGGTGATTATTTCAATTTTTGGTGTTTTGTAGTCAAATCTTTAAAAATCCAAACTTTGATGTTTGATCATGCTTTAAGAGGTGTTTCGGAGAGCCTATAAGACCGGGTTGTCGCTAGGCATAAATCCTTAGTCGTCGTTGCTCGTCCGATCGCTTCCGATACGTTTTGTCCACTTTGGCCTAGGCAAATTGTTGCCTAGACCAGGTGACCAGACGTCTGGCGACCAAGTCCAGACATCGGGTTTGGACCTGGAAAGTAAAAATGTATGCACGCATATTATAAAAAAAAGCCAGAGACTATTTTCAGACGTCTGAACCATCAAACCAGACGTCTGGATAGGTCTCAGACGTCTGACTTGAGGTTTCAGACGTCTGAGTGTTCTCTGGGTTATTTCCAGAGAACAAATCCAGACGTCTGGATTCCAAATCAGACGTCTGGAGATGTTTATTTTTGCCTATTCAGGCTGTTTTGTGTGAATTTCCATTGTTTATCGACTTTAGCGATCCTATTAATCGTTATCACTTATTGTTGACTTTGATGACATTTTCTTCGTGATTTTTGGGAATATCCATTTCTATGGATTTGGTATCGATTTCTTTGGATTTTATTCACGTCTTCGAATGTGAATTTAGTAATTGGTTGTTCTTACAATCTTCTTTGTGATTTGTCACTTTAAAAATATAAAGGTTTTCTATACTAGTAGTAAATATCAAAACTCTTTCTTCAAATGATTTCAACACTATTTTATTACAAAGCTCGTTTTCTTAAACCGTTTTCCAATCTATTAGTATATACAAACCTTTACCTCACTCGTATGAGAAATCTAATTAAACGACTTAGTAAAACGAGTGGTATGAAACGCTTGCGTTTACTTCGTCGGTTAATTCTTGGACTTGTTCGATTGAATCTCTTGTGACATTCTTCTAGTGCAGATTTACAGTTTGTTCGTAAATGTTTAAGTTAAGCAAGTGGTTATGGGACATGAAGCTAAACTTTTATATTTACTAGCTTAGTGTAATTGACACTTCTCGTTGATCATGACGATCATCTTTGTGGTTTAGACTAGCAATGTGCGATGTCTCTTGGTTTATGTGGAGGACTGTTCCTCATTTTATTGAGCTTCGTCTCATTTCTCACATGGGTCGTATCTTTCTAGGTGCGTCAATGTTTATTTATGCATGGGGTGTACCTTTCTAGGTGCATCGATGTTTATTTACTTCGTGGAGCAATCGGCTCAATAAGTCGGGACATGGGGCGTATCTTTCTAGGTGCGTCGATGTTCGTTTATGCATGGGGTGTATCTTTCTAGGTGCATCGATGTTTATTTGTACATGGGGTGTATCTTTCTATGTGCATCGATGTTTATTTGTACATGGGGCGTATCTTTCTAGGTGCGTCGATGTTCGACTGTACATGGGGTGTATCTTTCTAGGTGCATCGATGTTTATTTGTGCATGGGGCGTATCTTTCTAGGTGCGTCGATGTTCGACTATACATGGGGCGCGTCTTTCTAGGTGCGTCGATGTCCAGTTTTTTTGGGGATTGGCCATCCTTTTTCTTGTGATTTGGTTCATCGGACGTCCCGCTGTACGACCTCGTTGTTCCTTTTTCTTGTGATTTCTGGATTTCGTGTGTTGATTTCTGGAATTTATGTTTCACCAACTTTTATGATGGGCATTGATATATATGTCATTTATTGTGGCTTGGTGAATGAAATTAGGAGTATGACATTCCTTTTTATCTTGAGTAGATTATTATGATATTGATTAATCTCTTGTTGATTTTCAATTACTTATTTATCACAGCTTGGCATTGTGATTATTATATTGTTTATGTCATATCTCTTAATATCACTTCATCTGATATTTATAGCTAGACTGATCCGTTTATTATTTTCTTCTTAAATAATACTCGGGTCAGACTGAGATTTTACAGGTGCTTCCTCATGGCTTCCTATCTGGAACCATCTTCTGACTTTTGGCTAACTACTTTAGTTTAGTTGTTTTTTGTTGAATACATTTGAGATACAGACTCTATGATGTATACTTATTCTTTTGTCTAGCACGTGTTGCTACTCTTTGTATTATTGTGGATCTTTTTAGACCACTACTCTGATGTACACTTTCATATGTAGTATTCATATCTATTTCCGCCTTTGTGATATGAATTGTCTGTGACTGATTTGTGTTATGTTTATTTCTATATTTGTTTCCAAACACCTTTATAGCCACTGTGTAGTAGCTTTGAGTTTGTGTCGGTATGTCGGATTTCCTCTTGAGATGAAAAGTTATATTTTTATCCGGTATATCGGTACTCGCACAAAGCAATTATACAGATGGTCGCTCCTCAACAGCCTTATTCTCCGTGCTAGTTGACAGCATTCACAGTAATGTTCTTGTCTAGCGTGGGTATAGAGGTGGGGCGTCACAGTACTCGACCACATCATATACATCAAATCAAATGTAAAAATATCAGAGTATGCAGAAGAAATAAACTATTCAAGCTAAAGAAGAAATGATATCCAACACCAACTTCAAGCTAAGTCCAATAGATGATACCTGAAACAACTCGGTCTGACCCGAGTATAAATACACGGGTCAATCTAGCTACCGAAATCAGTCAATATCGATAATATAAAGCAGAATGGACATAGTGATACTTCTTCTCGAATGAGGAGAAGGATTAGATAACTCATAGCTCAATACTTAAGTAACAAACGCTACCTAAGTGAGTAAATACCTCGAAAGAGGCAACTCAAACTCAATGCTCAAATAAAACACAAGTGTCTCGTATCATCAGCGATAACCCATAATGAACTCAAATCAACTCATATAAAACTCAAGAAAAACTCAAATGGTTCGATGAACCATTACTCCAAAAAGGAGAAAACTCATCCCAATCACAAATAGAAGTCATGAAAGCAACACAAGACAACTCCATAAGAATGTGAGATCTCAAACTCATAAGTAGGCCTAGGCGACTAAATCTCACACATACATCTCAATCATAAAAACTCATGGAACTCGATACGAATTCAGACTCATAAAATCTCAAACTCAATAAAGAATTCGATGCA
This sequence comes from Allium cepa, assembly GCA_030765085.1. Lineage (NCBI taxonomy): Eukaryota > Viridiplantae > Streptophyta > Magnoliopsida > Asparagales > Amaryllidaceae > Allium > Allium cepa. Next base: position 372,778,160 of record CM060942.1, on the reverse strand, counting down.
TGTTTAAACTCAGAAAATCTTAACACTAATGCGCCAAAAACGGCGAATTCAAAGCTCAGAAAACCCGGATTGGCCATATCCCTGAATACAATGCCGAAGCAATGCTGCACGTGCTAAACTCAAACGGCCGAAGCCTTAGACAAGGTCGCTAACACCTTCCAAAGCAGTTCGTCCTCATGACAAGGTCGCTGACACCTTTCCAAAGCAGTTCGTCCTCATGACAAGGTCGCTGACACCTTTCCAAGCCATTTTGTCATCCCTAACAAGGTCGCTAACACCTCCAAAGCAGTTCATACTTATGACAAGATCACTGACACCTCTCAAAGCAGTTCTGTTAGGTAAACATCGTGAATGTGTCACAAACTCACGGATAGGAACCCGAAAAGTGTTAACGTGTGTCCCATACCACACATTCGCACTTAGCGGATTACTAGCCGTCAGTCGATGCCACACTAAAAACATCATAAAACTCAGAAAATTATATCTCGCCCAGTCTCATTGGCGAGTGATAAAGAGATACCATGTCTCATCACATCGACAAGTGAAAAACATCATGATGGTTTCTCATAAACCATAAATCTCAAAATATGAAATCATAAACTCAAGACTTGCCTTATGTCAAGTAAATAAAACATCGTGATGGTTCTCATCGATCAAACTCCTACATAGGAGATCGCAAACCATAATACTTGCCAAATATTGGCCATCTTAAATAATTCCAATAAAAAGGAATTATAAAACTCAAAATACGCCATAAAATGGCAAAACATCTCAAAATCATTAAACTCAAATAGCTTCGATCGTACTAGTCCGAAATTAACCGAAATAGTAAACGCACATGTCTCATACCACGTGTTTTACTAAATCGTTTAATTCTCTTTCTTATACGTTCGAATAGCACAAAAGTATGTGTTTTATATTTAAAATTGTTTACTAGAGAAAACAAGCTTTTAAAACTTTTTTTCTTTCCAAAAAGATTAATAAAACCAATATTTGAAGTTCTTTTATTATAAGGAAATAAGTAGATTTTATATTAGAAAAATAATTTTAAAATACTATATAATAATAATTTGAAATTTTCATATATTTCAAAAATCACTTCAAAAATGGTTAGTGGAAACCGTGCTCGAAAATAAAGAAAAACAAGAAAGATAACTCAAGACCGATAACTTGAATTCAATACGAATTCAATTCAAATTTAACCCTAAATCAATTCAAATTCTATTTAAATTTCAATTTCAGACTCTTAAAATATCGCTAGCCTATTGATAGGCATCATAGCTCTCAAAACATCTCAAAACAACATCAAAATCGAATAAGAATGAGAGCAAAAATAAACTAATACATTTCTCGGGTCAATAATTGTTATTGCTGTCGTTTTGCTCTCGCAACAGCGACAAACAAACACAGTTTTGATCAAGCAAACCTCAAAATTTCAAGAAACACGAAACATAAAACATTTAGTACAAAGTTTAAGCTTTCTGGAACATCTAAGATTATTAAATTTGGATAAGAAATGAGAAAGTAATGATAAAAATAGTTCAGAGATCTAAATTCAACACTATTGTCATTTTGATCTCGGGATAGCAACGATCAAATGCAGTTTTGATCAATATAACTTCAAAATTTCAAAAACCTCAAAACATAAAACTTTTGTAACAGATTCTTCGCTTTCTAGAACATTAAAGATTGTTGAATTTGGATAAAAACTGAAAAAGTTATGCTTAATTTAGTTTCAGATTCAACAACAGAGCAAATAATAGTTTTGCTCTCGGGATTACAATAGAAACACTCAAATTTGAATTAGATAACTTCAAAATTATGAAAAACACAAAACATAAAAATTGTATTATATGATCTAAGATTTCCAAAACATCTAATTTTCTTAAATTTGGTTAAGAAACGAAAGAGTTATGCTTAATTTAGTTTCAGATTTAACAAAGAGCAAATAATGGTTTTGCTCTCGGGATTGCAATAGAAACACTCAAATTTGAAATAGATAACTTCAAAATTATAAAAACACAAAACATAAAACTTGTTCCTTATAAATATACCTTCCAAATGAAAAAAATCAAAATCAATTTTGATTTATCGTTCAAAAGTTATGGTGATATGAAGATCAGATTTCAACAAAACAAATTGCACAGAGCAGAACTGTATACATCAGATCTAAACTAAATTTCGACCCTATAAACAATAAAATTTCAGAAAGTAATTAAAAGAGAAGTTGTAGCTAATGGAATGTTCTTTTAACTACAAAATGATTGAGCTAATTCGGGTATATATGCACTAAGATATTGCTGTTTTACAGCAGAAATTTTTTTCCACAAACAATTTTCAGCAAAGCACAACAACCAACTTGAGAGCAATTCAGCATCTCATTCAATTAATTCAATAGAAACTAACAATTATTCTCATAGATTAAATCTAGCGGTGTGAATGATTAACTCACCTTTGATTGGCAGCAAGATATTAGAATTTTCAGCTAGAATCCAGATCAAAATAAAGGCTTGGAGGGTCATATTGTTGCTTCAGCATCTATAGAAGCCATTTGAGCTACATGCAAGGAGAAATCAACGTATGGTAATTCAATTTTCACAAAATAGAAAAGAACCTGATACAAATTCATAGTTTTGAATTGATTACCTGAATTAATGGCTTTATTTTTGATTGTTACATCAAGAATTTGAATTAAATTAGGGGATTTAGGTTTTTGATTATGAAGAGGAGTTGGGTTCTTCCTTTCTCTTTTACTGTAAAATAAGTTATAAGTTATGTACGTATAGGAAGAAGAAAGCTTCCTTTCATTTTTATGTTTAGTCTAAGTGGGTTTTGAACCAAAGTTATTTAATTATTTAGCCTATGAGAAATTAATTAGCACCAAACAAGTATAAACACTATATAATTAAAGTAAACAACACATTTTCTACAAGTTTTCTCTACAAATAATTCATGTAAATCCACTTACATGTTGAACAAAATATTGTACGATGTATAAGAAGATAACTTTTAGTTTTAAAAATATTTTTATTATTAAAAACTCTTAATTTACACAAATAACCAATTTTACAAAATAAATGCTTAAATCACAATTTTTTAGTTCCAATAATTTCATAAAAATTATTTTCTTGCATATAAAAATGTTATAAATCATCCCAACATTATTCTATAATTAAAACTTATTTTTTAAACCAAATTCCATATTTTTATTTATATTATTATCCATACTAAATTCAAATGTTTAATTAAAATTAACAAAATTCAACACTTGGCTATAATTTCCAAAATTATTGCATTTCATCAAATTAAATCCATATAATGCTATTTTTTTTTACAAACTAACATAATAAAGTTTTTAAAACTTTATTTCAACATTTTATATTTATGTACAACAAATAATGTTGATTTAAATTATTTTATCTTTACTTACATCAATTAATCCCCAAACCAACATATTACCATTATTCACAATTTATTACCAGCCAAACTATCTTATATCTATTTTATTTATTCCAAATCCATTGTTTATTTGAAATAAACAATTTTAACAAATTTTTATCTCTCCAATTAATTTTTAATTCACAATATTAAATTGTAACTACCGTTATAATTTAATATTTACAGGTAATCACTAAAACTATGGTTGTTACAGACTTCCCCCCTTACAAAAATTGCGTCCTCGTAATTTTCTGGGAAAAGATCCGTAAACAACACAAAAATTCAATCGACAAAGGATAAAAGACAAGCTCGAAACTCAAACCATTCATACTCTCAACATAGAATGGTAGAGAGAAGCAAGGAAAAACTCACCCGGTTAATCTAATGGCCCATCAAGTGCTTATATAGCGATTAGCAAACCATCATATTTTCCAAGTAACTTGAAAGAATTTCAAAGATATCCCATTTTCGAAACAAAACTCAATAAGACGCTCAACAACTAATCAATCAAAAATGATTGATTCCAAAAAAAAAACTCTACGAATAGAGTCGGGATCAAACTCACTTAAATCCGAACTCTAACCAATAAATAAGATCATCAATAATATTATCCGTATAGATATACGAAAAGAACATCCTCACAGCAGGGTAGACACAATAGACAAGATAGATAAATCACAAGATGGCTTCTTACAAGGCAACCAAACTCGAACGACCGCGAAAAATGCACGTCGTTGATAATAGCTCAAAGATAGAATATACTCAAGAACAAGGATATAAGCTCGAATTATCTTTTAATCCAAGATATTTAGAATTTTAAATCTCAACATCTTTTAAATTTTAAATCTCAATTTTGAACATTTGAAACTTTTTCAACTCTTTACTATATTACTTAGTAAATAATTTAAAACTCAAATTAAAAGTCCAAAATTTCTTCTCTTACTTCAAAATTAATTTCCAAAGAATTTGTAAATCCATAATATTATTCTTCAAAATAAATTAAGGTTTTAAATTCTATTATTATGTAATATAGATTCTAAAATCTCAATATACACATCCAATAAAACACAACTAAAAAAAACCTCATTTATATTCTCATTTTTATTATTTAAAAATAAGTAAATGGCATTGCCTCGCCATTGAGTCTCTAATAAATAAATATATATGTTGGCTGCAGAGTTGACCGAATGATCAAAACTGCCTCGCCACTCTATTACTCATCTCTAAAATCAATGGCTGCAATTACCATTCAAAAACAAATTCAATATTTAATCTCAAAATATTATTTTCAAAATCTCAATCCTTAAAACACAAATCTTCTTGTTTGATTGCCTCATCATAGCATTTATGAGATTACTATCGATAACGTTGATCAGACGTATCGACTAGAACTCTTAACTACTCGATGGATAACCCAACACTCTCAAATTATTTCTATGAAAAAATACTGTTCATATAAACATCTATAACTTTGTCTTAAACATCTACTGAATACGTCGATAAATGCAATACAATTTTCTTTTCTATCTCAATGGATCGACGTACACAGTAAATGTTTAATCCAAAACTATAGGTGGTTGACGGATCTATCAGAACAAAATACAATAACTAAATGTAAAGCACATCACAGAACAGTAATCGACATCATATATACACTGATACATGTTTAGTACAATACAATATGAATACAATAAAGGTGGTACTCGACCACATCATATACATCAAATCAAATGTAAAAATATCATAGTATGCGGAAGAAATAAACTATTCAAGCGAAAGAAGAAATGATATCCAACACCAACTTCAAGCTAAGTCCAGTAGATGATACATTAAACAACTCGGTCTGACCCGAGTATAAATACATGGGCCAATCTAGCTACCGAAATCAGTCAATATCGATAATATAAAGCAGAATGGACATAGTGATACTTCTTCTCGAATAAGGAGAAGGATTAGATAACTCATAGCTCAATATTTAAGTAACAAACGCTACCTAAGTGACTAAATACCTCGAAAGAGGTAACTCAAACTCAATGCTCAAATAAAACACAAGTGCCTCGTATCATTAGCGATAACCCATAATAAACTCAAATCAACTCATATAAAACTCAAGAAAAACTCAAATGGTTCGATGAACCATTACTACAAAAAGGAGAAAACTCATCTCAATCACAAATAGAAGTCATGAAAGCAACACAAGACAACTCCATAAGAATGTGAGATCTCAAACTCATAAGTAGGCCTAGGCGACTAAATCTCACACATACATCTCAATCATAAAAACTCATGGAACTCGATACGAATTCAAACTCATAAAATCTCAAAATCAATAAAGAATTCGATGCATGTTCAAACTCAGAAAATCTTAACACTAATGCGCCAAAAACGGCGAATTCAAAGCTCAGAAAACCCGGATTGGCCATATCCCTGAATACAATGCCGAAGCAATGCTGCACGTGCTAAACTCAAACGGCCGAAGCCTTAGACAAGGTCGCTAACACCTTCCAAAGCAGTTCGCCCTCATGACAAGGTCGCTGACACCTTTCCAAAGCAGTTCGTCCTCATGACAAGGTCACTGACACCTTTCCAAAGCAGTTCGTCCTCATGACAAGGTCGCTGACACCTTTCCAAGCCATTTTGTCATCCCTAACAAGGTCGCTAACACCTCCAAAGCAGTTCGTGCTTATGACAAGATCACTGACACCTCTCAAAGCAGTTCTGTTAGGTAAACATCGTGAATGTATCACAAACTCACGGATAGGAACCCGAAAAGTTTAACGTGTGTCCCATACCACACATTCGCACTTAGCGTTTTACTAGCCGTTAGTCGATGCCACACTAAAAACATCATAAAACTCCGAAAATTATATCTCGCCCAGTCTCATTGGCAAGTGATAAAGAGATACCATACTTGTCTCATCACATCGACAAGTGAAAAACATCATGATGGTTTCTCATAAACCATAAATCTCAAAATATGAAATCATAAACTCAAGGCTTGCCTTATGTCATTGGCAAGTAAATAAAACATCGTGATGGTTCTCATCAATCAAACTCCTACATAGGAGATCGCAAACCATAATACTTGCCAACTATTGGCCATCTTAAATAATTCCAATAAAAAGGAATTATAAAACTCAAAATACGCCATAAAATGGCAAAACATCTCAAAATCATTAAACTCAAATAGATTCGATCGTATAAGTCCGAAATTAACCGAAATAGTAAACGCACATGTCCCATACCACGTGTTTTACTAAATCGTTTAATTCTCTTTCTTACACGATCGAATGGTACAAAAGTGTGTTTTATATTTAAAATAGTTTACTAGAGAAAACAAGCTTTTAAAACTTTTTTTTTCTTTCCAAAAAGATTAATAAAACCAATATTTGAAGTTCTTTTATTATAGGAAATAAGTAGATTTTATATTAGAAAATAATTTTAAAATACTATATAATAATAATTTGAAATTTTCTTATATTTCAAAAATCACTTCAAAAATGGTTAGTGGAAACCGTGCTCGAAAATAAAGAAAAACAAGAAAGATAACTCAAGACCGATAACTTGAATTCAATACGAATTCAATTCAAATTTAACCCTAAATCAATTCAAATTCTATTTAAATTTCAATTTCAAACTCTTAAAATATAGATAGCCTATTGATAGGCATCATAGCTCTCAAAATATCTCAAAACAACATCAAAATCGAATAAGAATGAGAGCAAAAATAAACTAATACAATTCTCGGGTCAATAATTGTTATTGCTGTCGTTTTGCTCTCGCAACAGCGACAAACAAACACAGTTTTGATCAAGCAAACCTCAAAATTTCAAGAAACACAAAACATAAAACTTTTATTACAAAGTTTAAGATTTACGTAACATCTAAGATTATTAAATTTGGATAAGAATTGAGAAAGTAATGATAGAAATAGTTCAGAGATCTAAATTCAACACTGCTGTCATTTTGATCTCGGGATAGCAACGATCAAATGCAGTTTTGATCAATATAACTTCAAAATTTCAAAAACCTCAAAACATAAAACTTTTATAACAGATTCTTAGCTTTCCAGAACATTAAAGATTGTTGAATTTGGATAAAAACTAAAAAAGTTATGCTTAATTTAGTTTCAGATTCAACAACAGAGCAAATAATAGTTTTGCTCTCGGGATTACAATAGAAACACTCAAATTTGAATTAGATAACTTCAAAATTATGAAAAACACAAAACATAAAACTTGTAGTATATGATCTAAGCTTTCCAAAACATATAATATCCTTGAATTTGGTTAAGAAACGAAAGAGTTATGCTTAATTTAGTTTCAGATTTAACAACAGAGCAAATAATGGTTTTGCTCTCGGGATTGCAATAGAAACACTCAAATTTGAAATAGATAACTTCAAAATTATGAAAAACACAAAACACAAAACTTATTCCTTATAAATATAAATTCAAAATGAGAAAAATATCACTCAATTTTGATTTTGTCGTTCAAAAGTTATGGTGATTTGAAGATCAGATTTCAACAAAACAAATTGCACAGAGCAGAACTGTATACATCAGATCTAAACTAAATTTCGACCCTATAAACAATAAAATTTCAGAAAGTAATTAAAAGAGAAGTTGTAGCTAATGGAATTTTCTTTCAACTTCAAAAAGATTGAGCTAATTTGGGTATATATGCACTAAGATATTGCTGTTTTACAGCAGCAATTTTTTTCCACAAACAATTTTCAGCAAAGCACAACAACCAACTTGAGAGCAATTCAGCATCTCATTCAATTAATTCAATAGAAACTAACAATTATTCTCATAGATTAAATCTAGCGGTGTGAATGATTAACTCACCTTTGATTGGCAGCAAGATATTAGAATTTTTAGCAAGAATCCAAATCAAAATAAAGGCTTGGAGGCTCATATTGTTGCTTCAGCATCTATAGAAGCCATTTGAGCTACATGCAAGGAGAAATCAACCTATGGTAATTCAATTTTCACAAAATACAAAAGAAACTGAGACAAATTCATAGTTTTGAATTGATTACCTGAACTAATGGCTTTATTTTTGATTGTTACATCAAGAATTTGAATTAAATTAGAGGATTTAGGTTTTTGATTATGAAGAGGATTTGGGTTCTTCCTTTCTCTTTTACTGTAAAATAAGTTATGTACGTATAGGAAGAAGAAAGCTTCCTTTCATTTTTATGTTTAGTCTAAGTGGGCTTTGGACCAAAGTTATTGAATTATTTAGCCTATGAGAAATTAATTAGCACCAAACAAGTATAAACACTATATAATTAAAGTAAACAACACATTTTCTACAAGTTTTCTCTACAAATAATTCATGTAAATCCACTTACATGTTGAACAAAATATTGTCTGATGTATAAGAAGATAACTTTTAGTTTTAAAAATATTTTTATTATTAAAAACTCTTAATTTACACAAATAACCAATTTTACAAAATAAATGCTTAAATCACAATTTTTTAGCTCCAATAATTTCATAAAAATTATTTTCTTGCATATAAAAATGTTATAAATCATACTAACATTATTCTATAATTAAAACTTATTTTTTAAACCAAATTCCATATTTTTATTTATATTATTATCCATACTAAATTCAAATGTTTAATTAAAATTAACAAAATTCAACACTTGGCTATAATTTCCAAAATTATTGCATTTCATCAAATTAAATCCATATAATGCTAAATTTTTTTTACAAACTAACATAATAAAGTTTTTAAAACTTTATTTCGACATTTTATATTTATGTACAACAAATAATGTTGATTTAAATTATTTTATCTTTACTTACATCAATTAATCCCCAAACCAACATATTACCATTATTCGCAATTAATTACCAGCCAAAATATCTTATGTCTATTTTATTTATTCCAAATCCATTGTTTATTTGAAATAAACAATTTTAACAAATTCTTATCTCTCCAATTAATTTTTAATTCACAATATTAAATTATAACCACCGTTATAATTTAATATTTACAGGTAATCACTAAAACTATGATTGTTACAATGAATCCACCAAATAATGCTTTTTTGAGGGGCAATCTATTGCTAGGCCACCCATGTTTAATGGGAATGATTATGCTTATTGGAAAGTTAGGATGGGTATTTATCTTAGTTCAGTTGATTATGATGTTTGGGATATTATTGAAACTGGTTATAAACCTCCCACTATAACTGTTGGTGATACTGAGATTCCTAAACCTAAAGATAGGTGGGATGCTAACGATAAGAAATTAAAAACTACAAATGCCAAAGCAATGAACGCTTTGATCTGTGCTCTTGATAAAAATGAATTTAATAGAATTTCTCATTGTACAACAGCACAGGAAATTTGGCATATCTTGGAGGTGACACATGAAGGAACTTCTCAAGTCAAGGAGTCTCGTCTAGCCTTATTCAGCAATGTATACGAGAACTTTGTGATGGACAAAGGCGAGAGCATAAAAGACATGTTTGGACGTTTTTCAACTTTGGTGTACAATGCTTGAGCGCTTGGGAAGGAATTCACTGAGGTAGAGCTTGTGAGGAAGGTGCTACGAGTCTTACCAATGAACTTTGAGGCAAAAGTCACGGCAATCCAAGAATCAAAAGATTTGAGTAAACTGAGCATAGAGGAGTTGATTGGTAACTTGATGACATATGAGCTTGAGCTAAAAGCAAAGGAGGAACGCAACAACTCCGAACCAAAGAAGAAGATGATTGCCTTAAAAAGCAAAGAAGAAAGCGGTGAAGAAGAAGATCCAATCGAAGAGCTTGCAATGGCTGTCAATAATCTTAGAAAATGGTCGAGATTCAAGCCACGCAAGAAGAAAACAAAGGGCAATAGGTCAAAAGATTCTGACAACTCCGATAATGAACTGACGTGTTATAACTGCAACAAGCCTGGCCACTTCAAACAAGAATGCCCACTTCTTAAATACAACAAAGGAAAGAAAAAGAAGAAGAAGGATTTTGTAGCAACTTGGGATGATGAAGAAGGAGAGGAAGTTTCGGATAGCAGCTCAGAGGAGGCTAACTTGTGTCTTATGGCGAAATCAGATTCAGAAGCAAGCTCCGAGAAATCTAGTGAGGCAGGTGAGTATTCCTATAGAGACTTGTTTTTATGTGCTTATATCTTACTAAAACAATTGATAATCTTGAATCAAAAATTGAAAAACTAAAATCTGAAAGGAGGAAACTCGCCCATGAAAATTTTAGGTTAGAAACTGAACTTGAAAACATTCAAAACCTAGACTGTAAAAATTGTAAGATTTTAGATTCAGAATTATCAAAACTTAGGAATAACTTTGATAATCTTGAAAAAGAAAACTTGAATCTTAAGGAAACCATCTACACTAGGAAAAATGATTTTATAAATCGATGCACCTCACTTGTAACTGAAAACACATCACTTGAAACCAAAGTCCAAAATCTTGAGAAATCCCTGAACAACTTTTCAAGAGGAGAAAAATCATTTAACATATTATTAGGAAATCAACTCTTTGCTAACAACAGAAAAGGACTAGGTTTTGGGAAAACACAAGTTGATGATAATGCAAAAGGTAGGAATATCTTTGCTAGAAGTGAAATAATTAGACATCGGGTTGGAAAATATGGTCATAGGAACAAGAACACAAAATTTATACAAGTTTGGGTTCCTAAGAATTCTACAAACAAATTTCACGTCTATTGGAACAAGAATAAAAGGACAAAACAAGTTTGGGTTCCAAAAGGTTTGTTTATTCACAATGCTTCAACCACTAACAACCATGGACCTATAAAACAAATAGGTCACAAAAATCTTTCATCGTGTAGGTGTGGTGGCAGGCTAAGGAACAACAACAACGTTCTATGGATTTTGGCTGTTCCAGAAACACAACGGGCGACAAAGCAAAGTTCCTTAGCCTAGTATAAAGGTGACAGAATCACAATGGACAACAATGAAAAATTATCGTAAAGATAAAACAGGTAAATTTGTTTTGAACGATATATTAAATCTGCACCGTAATCTGAATTAAATCAGCCAGTAATGTGATGATGAAATGAATGATGTCTTTAATTCTGACGTATTCTTAATTGATATTTTTTTAAACTTGTTCTTATTTATGACCTTGATTTGTGCTTAAATGATGACCAATCAGATTTTCAACTTTGAACTAACCCATATAAATTTATTCGGTCAAATGATGATATTTTATTGATCTTTGATTACTCATGCTACACGTAGATATATTTGTTTTGACATTTTGGTCACTGCTTGTAAATTTGCACGATTTCAAATTTCATGTGAAAGCTGTTAAAAAGGATTTTAAGAAATTGTTGAAACTTCAAGAAATTGTTTTAAAATAATTATGATGTTGATTGACTGTTGATTACTCATGAATATAACTGTTTATCCTACGGTTTCTGAAATTAACACTATGATATTTTTTTGAGTGTTAACATGGCTTCATTTCAAATTTCATTCTGAGATAGTTTGTTGAAATTTCACAAATCTGGTCTTTGACATCCAACGAGTGAATATTGAGTGAAATTTAAATTCAGATGCAGATTACACTGGTAATATAGTTGATAGAAAAATTACTAGTGGAACGTGATTAATCTTTGAAACATTCATTTGCTGCATCATTTTTCAAAGAAAATATCTGCATATTTTTCACTTGAAATAATTTTTCAAATAGCAGAATTTTTCTCATATAACCCCTTCGAGAAAATCATTGTTGACCATATTTTCAGATTAGTCATTCTTATTTGATTTTAAATGACAAATTTTGACTAATCCGCCTCCCTGCTGATTATCGAAAAGATAAATAGTGATTGAAAAAGTGATGAGTGTCGATATTTGTCATACATTACTCAAGACAGTATATTTAGAAAAAATTCTTTAGAATTTCATAACAAGAGTTATAAAAACTTTTTGTTGGGTAAAAATTCCATGATCATTTCTATTTCTATCATCTTTCTATCGACCATCACTCATCAAAATCATATATAGTATGTAAATTTGTGGTAGTTTACAAAGGAAATTATTCGTTCTTCAATTTATTATTATAAAGGAAATTATCTGTGCTTCAATTTATTAGATTCTTCAATAAAAATAAATATTCAAAGTATTCACTCTCATTTAAAAGTCCTCACGGTTATGCATGGGTGAATTACTTGGATTTTTGGTTATGTACTTCCATGCTCATTTAAAAGTCCTTACAGTTATGCATGTATGGAACGCATATCAAAATTAATTGATTAAATAGACAAGTTGATTCTAATCCCATTTAAAAGTACTCACGATCATGCGTGGTTAGAAGATACTTGAATTATTTTTAAATAAAAATTGTGAATACTACTAATCTCATTTAAAATTCCTAACGGTTATGCATGGTTAGTAGATATTCAAATTTCCTGAAATAAATATACCACAAATAGACAGAACTGTATGATTTTTGATGATTTTTATCCCCATCACTTCTGAAAGTGGAATATGCGCCTGACAAGGGTAATAATAATTTTTGTTTGAGTTTTAATGAAATTTGATATTTATATTCAATTTGAGTTTAGTGTTGGATTAATATTGATCACTTAATCTCTATTTTTCTCTAACACTATTATTCTTTTGCTGATAACAAAAGAGAGAGAGAAAAGTTAAGATTTTGTTAAATAGAATCAAGCAAAGGTCAAATAATTTTCCATTTGCATCTAGGGTTAATTATATATTTCTATTTGTATGCATATATGTAGGGGGAGCATCATGTAGAGAGGAAGCATTTAAATAGGGGGAGCAATTAGAGTATATCATTGATCAAATACATTTAAAACAGTCAATATCTTAATTATATGTTTGTTATCATCAAAAGGGGAAGAATGTTGAATATGCGCTTGGCGCTTATATGATTTTTGTTTGATGATACCAAACATATATACATTCATTTAAATGTATTTGTTAATGTACTATTTTATGTTTCATAGATTAAATAAATATTTGTTGAATTAAATAAAGTACATAGAATTTGAATTTAAACAGAAATTTTATTCAAACAAATATTTATTACAATCTTGAATAGTACAAATTCATGCTCTCACTATACATATACATTTTTGAATACATCACAATTTCATATTTACATTAATAACCTCACTACATATCACTCACACTCGTATTTTGTCTTCAACTGCATTCCAGTTTGAATCCAGCATCTGAGCAATCTGCAAAAATATTCACTAACGCAGTAAAATTGAAAAAGAAATATTTTTGCAATATAAAATGAAACATGATTTTTGAAAATATTGTTTGCCTCAGTTATTTGGGTTGTTCGTCATCATTTAAATTTGAATTCATCATACACGAACAATTTGTGACATACACAGTGTATCACTGTATATGCCACAAGGCCGTGCACACCAATATATACTTGATAATGCTACAGGACAGGTGAGCACAAGGTCAAACCCAAATAAAAGGACGGGTTCAACTCAGGTGCAACATAAATAAAATCTCGACTTCAGCACAAGGTCAAACCCGAGTTTTTAAAACTGGGCTCAACACAAAGCTCAAATATACAACAAACACAGAGACATCTGACATCGAATCAAGGCAACATGAAGCATGCAAGTTCGTGCACAAGTACAACAATGCACAAGTGACACCACTGACCATGAAGCAAATGAACACAGTGAAATGCACAAAGACATAACATCTGCACCAAGTTAATGTTCACAAATGCAACTCACTAACCAGAGTGATGCAAGTGTCGACCAAGTGACTATGCAAGCAAAGACTCAACAACAAGCTGTCCAGATAAACAAGCAAGCATAACAGAGTTCAAATGCAACACAGTATCAAACTGGAACGAAGTGATGAACCAACAATGCAAACAAAACCAGATGAACAAGACACAGCAGTAATCAGGTGAATCAAGTACAAGGCACAGTGCAGAGGTCTCAACAGGAAAATCAAGCAACAGTCAACAGGCCAGAAGCTCAAGGTAAGACTTCATCAAACAGAGAATACAAACTATGCCACAAATGATCACTGTCTCGAAGCAAATGAAAGTAAATACACTGACTCAATGCAACACTGACTGCAACAACCAAATGAAGGCATCAAGTGATACAAGTAACATGTGCAGACTATGCAAAAGTGAAGACCACAAAGGCAATGCATCAATGAATCAATTGAATAATGAACTCGAACAGTAAACATATATGCATAGGTACAAAGACAGTGAGCATATACGTATGTATAAAATGCAAAGGTTCAGGCCGAGACTAAAGCAAGCAGCATGTGGTAAACCAAAATGTCATCATATGTACTCAATGCAAAGTCCAAGTCGAAATCATGGATCAGTGCCAAAGTCAAAGAATAACAATGCAGACGCAAAATAATCAACGCAGTGATAAAAATTCAAGTACGTATACAGTATTGACGAAGTCAAAAATCAACATCGTGATGACCACGGTAGCAATTCAAAACCGTGTCAACCAAGCAAGTATCCATTGAAGAAGTCAGTGAAATCTCAAGCATCAAAACATAATCAAGCGGCCAGAGAAAATAAATTGATAAATTCAAACAATTTTATACGAACGCAAATATAAGAATTCGACCTATATAAAAACCCACAAATCATCATCGGCAGTGTATCGAGTTCAAGCACGTTAATCATTAAAAGCACAAAAAGGATAAATTACATACCGAAGTCAAAAATCGAACTCGATCGGAAATTAGGGGAATGATGTGCTAAGCAGAGAGACGAGGTTTAGACTAACCAAAAATCAAAAAGGTATGTGTGAGTGGAATCACACAAATGGTGTCTAGTCTAACCTCGCAAACAAAAAGAAAGTATGTGTGAGTGGAATCACACAGATGAGGTCTAGACTAACCAAAAATAAAAAAGGTATGTGTGAGTGGAATCACACAAGTGGTGTCTAGTCTAACCTCGTAAACAAAAAGAAAGTATGTGTGAGTGGAATCACACAGATGAGGTCTAGACTAACCAAAAATCAAAAAGGTATGTGTGAGTGAAATCATACAAATGGTGTCCAGTCTAACCTCGCAAACAAAAAGACATCGCACAATTGCTAGTCTAAATCATAAAAATGATCGTCATGATCAATGAGAAGTGTCAATTACACTAAGTTAGTGAATATAAAAGTTTAGCTTCATGTCCCATAACCACTAGCTTAACTTAAATATTTACGAACTAACTATAGATCTTCACTAGAAAAATGTCACAAGTGGTTCAATCGAACAAGTCCAAAAATTAACCGACGAAATAAACGCAAGTGTTTCATACCACTTGTTTTGCTAAGCCGTCTAATTAGATTTCTTATACGAGTGAAATAAAGGTTTGTATATACTAATAGATTTGAAAACGGTTTAGGAAAAGAGCTTTATTGTAAAATAGTTTTGAAATCGTTTGGAGAAAAGAGTTTTGACATTTACTACTAGTATAGAAAATCTTTATATTTTTAAAATGACAAATCACAAAAATGATTATAGAAACAATCAATCATAAGAATTCACATACAAAGATGTGAATAGAATCTAAAGAAATCGATACCGAATTCACCAAAAGGTATGTTCACGAAGATACCGAAGAAAATGTCATCAAAGTTGCTAATAAATGATAGCAACAAATCGGAGAATTAACAAGAATCGATTAAATTTGGAAACCAAATCAATTCACTAAAATTCACATTCGAAGACGTGAATAAAATCCAAAGAATTCGATTCCAAATCCATCAAAGTAGAAATACTCAAAAATTCCAAAAATAGAAGTTATCAAAGTCGACAAAGGTGCTAACAACTAATCGGAAAAGAAGAATCGATTAACAATTGGAAAAACAAAGCAAAACGAGCATGAATGCATAAATGACTTCAACAAAAGTAAAAATCAAGTCAATGTCGAAGTTAACAAGTAATGGCCACAGTCGAGTACAAAACGAATCAACATCATCATCAAAGAACTCAACGGCAAACAAAGTCAGAGTCTTGGAAATCAAGGAATTAACAATTTCACAAAAACAAAGTGAACGAAGTCGAATGGAAATCAAGCCGAGGAAAACACAAAATATCAAGTTCAAAATCGCTGAGATTCGAACCAGATGTGAGTGAAAAATCAAAATCACTCAATTTGCAACCGGTCGAGCTATTTTTCATCACAGTGTAACAGGTACACAATGACGCCCATAACATAGCACAAAAGTGGAACAAAGTCCAGAGTCAAAATAACTTTAATTGGCCAAATTCAAACAAAATCAACATCGTCTAAATCAATTCAAAGCCGAAAACACAAGAACAAAATCCTCATCATCAAAAGCCCAACTTGAGTTCGCAAAGCAAACGGAGGCCGAAGCCAAAATACTTTCACGAAATCAAAATCAAATGCACAAGAATAGGCGTTAGGAATTCATACCTAACAATCAAAGATAATCATAGGCAAAGATGAGAGATAAAACATCAATAGTTAGTTGTAACACATGTTCCATCTAAATTATGTTTTATATTAAGTCCATAAACTCCAGGCTTTGATACCAAGCTGTGACACCCCACCTCTATACCCACGCTAGCCAAGAACACTACGGTGTAATGCTGTCAACTAGCGCGGAGAATAAGGCCGTTGAGGAGCGGCCATCAGTAGTTAGACCTTACACTAGTATTGGTTATCTCGATAGGAGTGGTATATATATATATATATTCTTTCATTTTTCATCTCTGATTTATTTACTCCCATCGACATACCCCAATTCCAGTATAAAATAAACCAAATCAGAATACAATTCAGAATATTGAATTGAATAAGCAAAACAGTTCAAACCATTGAAATATCAATTAAAACGCCAATTCAAGTAGGGCTGCAGTACACGCACGCGTGCACTGCCTCGCCACTACAGTAATTAAATACACAAAAGATCAATAATTCAAAAGCAATATAATATCAATAAAATCAATACCGTGTGGCTGCAGTTCACGCTTGCGTGCACTGCCTTGCCACTACAGTGATGATGTACGCAATGAAAATTCACAAACGAACACACGGTCAAACCCAAGAAAGAGTCAGGTTCAACACAACTGCAGTTCAAATAAAATGGTCAAGATATAAAACTAAGTCTCGACCATATTTCAAATCGACTAACAGAAAACAGAGGCTGCAACATCTCTGTTCAATTCTATAAAATTTATTATCCAGTCAAATGCAAGCATGGACATAAGTGCACATAGCAATGTACACACTTCGCGAATACAAGGCAAGACTGCAACAAGATTGCAGCCACGAGAAAGTCAACAGCAAGCAACCAGGTTGCACATTCTAGTGCTAGCCGAAGTGAAAGGCTACAAAGCCAAACAGTGGTCAAAAAAGACTATAGGAAAGTCAAGTGTAACACAGTGACAAATGGTCTGCACAATATCAGGGGAATGATATAAAAAGTGCACAGTAAGTGTGCAAATAAATCAAGTGCACAGCAGCCAACCTATATATAATTTCACAATGAAAACGCAAAGATGAAGGAAACTGCAGTGAATTTAAGGCCCTAAAGTTTAACTTCAAGATCACATGTACAGAAGACCAGTGAAGAAAATGAAGTGGCACAAGTGATACTAGTGCAGAAAATCAATGCACTTCCTGTACAACAGGTAGATGTAGATGCAATGAAGCCAAAGCAAGCAAAGGGATTAATATGGCAACACAGCAAGCACATGAATGCACAGTGCACTACAACACCAAGTGGTACAGGGTCAATGCTACAATTTCAAGTCCATATGCAAATTGAAATAGGCAGTGACAACCGATGGTATACAAGTGCAAAAATTCAAAACAATATATCCCAATACCAGATTACAGTTAATCAAAAAGAAACTGTAACAACAGGGAGTGGCAGTCATGCTAATGACAACTATTATCCAAATCAAAGTCAAGTGATACCAAATGCAAGTGAAGTACAACTATGCAGTGTTCAATACTGAAACCACAAATGCACATACACCAGACATATACATGAATGATCAGTACGACCAAGTATGAAGTACTCACAAACCAACGAAAGTGGAAACAATCACATAAAAATCGAAAACATTATCAAGTCAGAGCCGAATTTGACAGTGTCAAACATCAAAGTGAAAAACTTATAACACGTGGCACTTCAAGTTCATAGAGGACATGATCAAGACAGTGGCCAAGGTAATCAATCAAGACCGAAAACAACTGCAGTGGCAACACACGAGTGTTACCAGAAGTCAAGACCGAAGTCACAATAGGAATCAATGCTCAGGTCACAAACACTCGACAAATTCAAGTAAAACACATCAAAGAGGTTTAACAATCGAAGTGACCGAAGTCAACAAAAAGAAATCGAATTCGTGATGGTCGCGAGATATTAAACAGCCCAAAATCAAAGCCGAGTTAACCAAGTATCACGAAATTACACGAATTTGACAAAATCAGAGAAAGCATCAACAACGAAACCAAATCGTACACAAAGCATCTTACTAAGTCAAATTAGATGTGAGTAATAAAGATTACTCACCTTAGTTCGAAGCGGCCGAGACCCAAGCAAAGAGAAAGCATCAATCGCCAAAGCAAGGCCAGAGTCTTCATTCGATCGAGCTTCAGTTGTTGGCGACTCCGATTTTCACGAACCCTAGTTTTCGAGAAGAGGGACGAACGATATTGAGCAGCCATTATTTTCTTTCGATTGTTTTTGGGGTTGCGAACGAAAAATGAAAAAAAAAGGCCGGTTATTTTCTTTGTTTTTGGTTAGGGTTTTAAAACGAATGCAAAAAGAAAGAAAAAGAAAAGAACGGGTCTAAATTTTAATAAGGGAACGGTATTCGTTTGATAACAAAATACCAAAAAGAAATGTGGCCCAATATTTTTTCTAAGTCCACAAACCTTAACAAATTTCAACAGAATTTAAACCAAATTCAAAATTCCAACAACAAACAGCAATCAGCTAGCAAATTAATCGTTTAATGATGATTACAAATTGGTGAGAAATTCCTGGGTTGTTACATCAATTGTTTGAAATTGTTGTTTGTTTGGTTTATGGTTGTTTGGGCAAGAATCCTTTAAATTTGTTTGGATGTATAAATAATCTATTTAGTTCCATCTAAGACCGTTGAGTAAATTGTGCATTTAATAGATTATTGTCCATTCCGTACAATTTAAAGTTTTTGAACCGAACTATTTGTTTTGTTCGATATGGATGGATAATTGAATTGTGTTGATTCTGTATGATGATTGTATGTTGTGGGTGCAAGTGATTGTTATTGTTTGAAACAAAATTAATATTTCATTATATATAATTATTAACTCCTTTTAGATTATATAAGTGAAATGCAGGTTATGGAAGCAACTGCCACTGCTTTTGGTATCATAATTAAGCGTTTGTTTGCCCGACAAATAGGTACGATCTCGAATTACGGTTTTATAGCATGATTATATTGTTTTCCCGGCTGTTGGAATATGTATTTTGAGATATTGTGATATATATTGTTATATTTGATATTATATTTTCTCCCGAGCCTCTCCGTACAAAGGAGACTCTGCCAAAAAAATTTGTAAAATTTGGACATAGAAAATTTTGAAAAATGTTTTCCAAACTTTATTAAAATGAGTATAAAAAGATTTAATGGCTATAAATTAGTATATTTTATTTAAATTAATTAATTTTGTAAATTTATTTGTTTATAAAGTTAATATTTTTGAATAAGATGTATTATTTACTTAATTCTTTCTTTTCCCTTCATTTTCCTTTTCGGGGATGAAAAGTTTTGAGTGGGAGAGAGTGTAACGATCCGTATATTACAATAATTAAATTGGTTAATTTAATAAGATTTTTGTGGTTAAATTCAGAAGGAAATAAAAAACTTTATAATTTGCAATGAAGTGAGTGTTAAAAATGAAATGTAGCAATGGTAATTAAAGCTAATAATTGACAATTGAAGTGAAATCCCAATAATGAAATAGTGAAATAGTTGCACTTAGTTATAAAATTGAATATAAGAAATAAGGGTAAGGATTGTGTAAATAAATGAATAAGTATAATTAATGGTAACTGAATGAATTCAGTATTAGGTAAGTAATTAGAATAATAGATAAGTAATTAGAATAAGTGGTTGAAAACAATAAACTTATAGATGTAATTGAAGTTTAATAGTAACAATCATTATATATTACCCATTTATTTAGTTTATTAAATTAAAATTAAAATCAGTTGCAATTAATCCACTTAACTTGTGTAGTTAATGTAGATTAAATTGGTAATTGGAGGATGCCAATTCAATATTGAAGTAACCAATGTAAATTCCATTCTTAATATGGCAATGGATTGAATAAAAGTAATTGAAATTCATGTTTGATTGATTTATTGGATTTTAAGCTGTAATAAATGGATTATTGAAATTAACTGGAATAAAATATTACATTAATGGGAATTAATATGAAATGAAAAATATTAATGTAATAAATATAAATCGATGATAACTATACCCTTAAGATGATGATTGATTGAATAACAAGATTTAAAATCAAAAAAATGGATTTATTGGAGTTTAAATTGATAATTAATGAATTTACTAAAATTGAAATTAAATATGGTAATTGGTAAGTTAGTTTAACTTTGTATTGATATCAAAATTGTTTAAAGTATTGTAATTGTTTAAGGAATCAAAAATGGTAATATTTGTTAATTATGGAACTGGAATTTAAAATTTTGATTTAATTAATTTTAATATTAATTTATTTAATTAACTGGAAAATGGCCATTTAGGCCACTGACTCGGAATTCGACGAAACCGGTTTCATTGGATCCATAACACTAAATTATTGTAGGATTTCAAGTTTCGTAACGATCAGACTTGTCATTTGATCGTACGGGCTCGAAACGCCTAGAAATCAATGAAATTAAAATCAATTTGAAATAACTTGATTTTTGCATAACTTCTTCATACGATGGAATTTGGACTTGAAATTATTCCATTGATATTAAATTATTTCAAAACATCTATTTTGATATATGAGTTGACCCATTTTCGTTCCGGAGTCATAACGGCTTTTCAGGCCATTTGTCGTTCAACTTTCAATCCAAATCAACCGGTCCATTCTAATTTCAGCTTTGCCTGTATGTGTGTGTATATATATATATATATATCATTATAAACCCTAGCCGCATTTTTATTTCTCATTCCGTACGTACGGAAATTTCTGTTGCTCATCTTTCTCAATGGCAGACACACTCTAAAATTCACAATCCAATTTGAATTCAAATTCCACTTCAAAAAATCAAATTCCTCAATATATATCGAATTATATATGGATTTGAAGCTCTCGATGAGCGCAAGTCAAATATATGATTCATTTTTCAATCTGGATTGTGATGTACCTGAAAATCGATGAACTATTCACGGTCGTTCATCGAGTCGCGATCAACTGCGACGGATCGTCGATTGAAGGGTACGTGGCTGTGGAGATCGTCGCACGCAACTCATTGGTGTGGGTTGTTCGTTGAAGCATCGGTTAGATCGGCAGCAATAATTGGATTAGGGTTCGTGTACGAGGCGGGGCTGCTCGTTTGAGCACCGATCGAGGCACCATGGTCGTGGGCAGGGGGCCGCGAGTCTCGGTGAGGTCGGCCAGAGTTAGGCGCGTGTGCGATCGAGTTTTAGGGCGTGGCGGCTATGTGCGTTCTGTGGTCGATCGCGTTTGAGCTGCGGGTAGGGTTTCGAGTAGGAGAACGACGTGTCTGAAGTGGTGTTCCTTTGGTTTTTTTATTTTATTTTTATTTGTTTAAATTTCTTATTCAAACATTCTAACTCGAATAACTTTCACATGCGAGGTCTGATTCACGCGAGGTTTTCTCCGCTAGGTTCGTATTGGAATTCCTAATATTTTGGCGCTATTTTGGATGGATTCTAAGACTGTACAATTTTTGTGCTTAAATTGGATTTGAAT
Organism: Allium cepa; assembly: GCA_030765085.1. Lineage (NCBI taxonomy): Eukaryota > Viridiplantae > Streptophyta > Magnoliopsida > Asparagales > Amaryllidaceae > Allium > Allium cepa. The sequence goes on along the minus strand of CM060942.1, from coordinate 372,755,763 downwards.
CCAGTTTAAATTCAAAAGATGAGTGTTTTAACCCACTCACAACTTTTAAAATTTCTTATGTTTGTTAAATTGGGTTATGATGTGATTAGAAATTTATTTATGACTGTTTGGCATATTTTGAATCATCATCTCAGTTTATTTGTATTTATTTGGATAAAATAGTTATTTAAATTTATTATTGAATATAAACTGCTATGCCTATTATTTATCATCTATTCTATATTGATGTTATTGATTGAATTGGGTGATGATTTTGATAAATGTTTGATGATTGATATTGGATGAATGGATGTTGTATTTTATATTGTTATAACTGCAAGTTGTTATGGATTTTTATTCCATTCGGTTGCGGTTTGAAATGATATATAACCGTATTTAAATTTTAAATTATAGATTGAAATGATAAATACCGTATCACTTGACCATATGATAGAAAATTATATACAGACACCGTGGTCTATATATATATAAGTATTCTGAAATGATTTCTATGATTTTGTAATGGAATATATGGTTTTAGATAAATATTGATTTTAGATATTATATAAATGTTATTTTATCCTTGATTCTAAGCCATGTATAATTTGTTTTAATATAGAATAAACTTAATAATAATTTTGATTTTATTAAAGATAATATGGTTAAGCAATTAACTTATATTTTAATATAGAGTTTATAATGGTTTAAATAAAATTAAGGTTGGAAGATAAATTTGAGATTTATTTGAAACTGAATTTATTTAAGAATTAAACTCAAATAAGCTTGATGTGAAATTTAGTAAATTTAAAATTTTAGAGGGTATGATTTTATAACTTGATTTTGGTTTAAGGTGGATTAAATAAATATTTCAAGTATAAATAAATTGAAGTAAATATTTAGTTATTTGAAATTTGGGTTTTATTTAAATGATAATGGATTTGTTAAGTAAAACATTCCAAAACTAAACAATAGAAAATTGAATTTGATATATATATATATATATATATATATATATATATATATATATATATATATATGAAATTACTAAATTAGTTTTGAAATTGATGAATACTTAAAGTTTGAAATATATTGAATTTGAAATGGTTTATTCGGTTGATCAAATCTGTTTTGAAATCGATATAGTTTGGAGTAGTTTATTTAGAAACTAAATTGAATTGAACTTTGTGATTTGGGATTTGGTTAAATTTAAAATCTAGAAATTGAAGTTGTTTTGGAATTGATTTGTGAAGTCGAAGAAGCTATTTTATTATATAAAGTATTTTAATATTTAAAACCATGGAAGTTATGTTTCAAAGTTATGAGTTTCAAAGTATTATAATTAGAAAGTGTTATATTTCAAGTGTTTTTGGTTTCGAAGTGTTATAACTTTGAAAGTGCTATGACTTTGAAAAGGGCTATATTTAAAGTAAAAATGATATCGTATTGATTAGGTTTTGAAAAGGCAACGATATTTTGGTTTTAAAGTATAAACTATTTCGAAAATGACCGCGGTGTTATAATAACGGTTGATTTTTAAAGAGACCGGGATCGGATATGGGCATATTATCTGTCGATACTGAAAACTACTTTAACAATCGTGTACGCGGTGGAGATTCCAGAATGAAGTAGGATGGTGGCGGCGTTTCCTTTGAGGTATATACGTGGACCCGACTCCCGTGAATTGGCATAAGGTGGCTAAAACAGGAGCGGTTCCGAGCCAGTGAGGTAGCTCCTCTTATCGGACACACTCCTTCGATATTATATTCTGACTTTGAGATTGATTTGGTGGCCACTTTTGATTTTTGATTTTGGAGGTTTGGCTCGAGGTGGGCGGTAGCTGCGCGCTATGCGTCACCATCAGTCTGGATAGTAATTGGTATATCTACCCTGGCATTGCCTTGTGTGCCGTGTCACCTTCCCTAGCGAGCATTGTACGAGTTTGGTTTTTTCCGTAGCCCGTGTGGTATCCTATGGTGGCTTCTTGACCAGGAGGGACTATGATACTGGATGGACTACCGGGACTATTACGTGTTAAGAGGGATATGGGTAACCCCTTAACGCTATTTAAAAGTAAGTTTATTTTACTATAGACATTATTATAATAACGAAATATTAGTGCATAGTAAATAGTTTAACGGATCCTTAGAAGATGTGAATCTCGAGCATCTCTTAAGTTACCGCACTCAAGTTAGACACTGGATAGAAGATGTCAAATCCCGTAAACATCTCCGACGCCGTTTACAGTGATATTGTTTACTGTCGATTTAACTTACATATGATCTTTTAGTTCCGACTCGAGTGTTTTGTCTTTTCAATTCGCTCGGGTAAGTCTGAGCATTTCAGCGCTTGAAGACCTTATTTCTGGAGGACGAAGACGAAGATTGTATTATTACTACTATTTATTATATTGTTCCACTGCATCACATTGTTCCGCTGCATTATTTATTATTCTTTGGTATGTGTAACTCTGATATGTGTTGTATAAGTATAATCAAATGATTTGTAAAACAGCTTCATGAACTGCTATTTGATTATTATATTTTGTCATTCCGCTATGAGAGTCTGTTTGTTTTATCTCTTTCTCTACTTTTCTTATTCACCCCAATAACAATCCGCCCTTCTGTATGATTTGAAGTTTGACGTGTGTGGTTTATCGTCGATTTAAAGCGTACAAAAAGGTGGGATGTTACACTTGTAGACCGTCTACAGCATGTGTACATGGCATTATTATTTCAATATTTTTGTGTATAATTTGTAGTTAAATGTGCAATTTTTTCAAAAAAATAAATCATGGTTTCTACGGTTCAACTAGTTGAACCATCAAATCCTTAAACCTTCAAACATCACGGTTCAAAGCACGACACGGTTATGAAAACTATGCATGAAACTATATGTATATTTGAAACTGTGAATTCTCGATACTCACACACACATATTCAAAGCCATATACATATCCATTTGAAGCTTGCAAAAATTTATATTTGAGAAACCCATACATCCATAGAAGTGAATATTGGATACTCAAAATCTTGTATATATCCCATGTCTTATAATATTTGAATCTTTATTCTTTTAGAACTAAATATATCACTCAAAACTTTATATTTATGGAATCTAATATGCATTTAAATCCTTGTACCGTTTTAAATTATAAACCTTTAAATCACATTTTCGACAAGGAGGCCAAAATGGATTTTTAGGCTCAAGAAAAAAGTTAGAGAAAATTTTAGTTTCAAGGATAAGAAGTGTTTTTAGGCTGAAGGACACTTTTTAGTGTAAATCACAGAATGATAGTAGTAACTATCATTTTCAGTTTACACTAAAAACTGTCATTCCGATTAAATTTTTTTGCAACTTCTTCCTTGTGCCTATTTACCCGAAGCCAAAAGAAGAATTAATTTAAAGGACAAAAATTTGTATATTTTTAACCTCAAGGACATGACCTCAATATTTTAACCACAAGAACAAACATTCTCATAAAAATTATTCAGGACATACATTTAGGGCTGGATTTTTTTTCATCTTACCGCTTTTCCGTTATTTTCCTTCCGAATATTTTCGAAATTTCCGATTTCCATGTTTTTCCGAATTAAACAAGTCGGAAGGAATTCCTTCCGATTCAAAACGGTAAAGAAGCGGAAATTTCCAAGTTTTCCACGGTAATTCCGTTCCTTCCTGCTTTCATTGTTTGGGCCAGGCTTACAACTAATTAGGCGTTTATTTCTTATCCTCCCACGTACGTAAGAAACCTAACCCTAATTTTGCTTTCCTCCCTCTTCTGTTGACCGTCCCATCTTCATCTTCAGATTGCCAGGTCGCTAATTTTTATCATTGCCATAACCATCTTTCGATCGATTGTCTTTAGCTTGACCTAATTTCATGACACGCCGTTGTTCTACTTCACTACCTGCTGCGTGAAATCGGTAATAAACTATTTCGTGATTTTCCATTTCATTGTCTTATTATTTATGTGGTAGTGATTTTGATTTGTTTCTGTTATAATTTATATAACCGAGTTTCAATTTTGTTTTCAGTGGATAGACCTGGTTCGATCATTTCAGGTTATCACACTTCTATCAATATTGAGTCTGGTGCTGAGGTTGAGGTAACCATCGCTGACTCTTGATTTGGAAATATTTTGTTATTATTTCTGTATTAGTGCACTTGTTTGTGTGTTTTTTCTGGTTTAATTTGATTTCCTAATGAAATCAGTTTTCCCCTTTCAATGTATGGTTCTTTAAGATAGATGACTAGTGTGTTAAAACTTAGAACATATTAAATTCATCATATTATGATATTTCTAACTACGAATTTTACTATCTTTTTCGATGCGATGGTTACAAGTGGTTCTCTGTCCACCCACCTTGTTAAATAGTTAATAATCACTATTGCATATTTATCTTTGACTTTAGATGTTGGAGTAGTCCAGTTAAGTATATGCCTTATATGTCAAATGACCAGGGGCTTATCATTTAGATGATTTCATGCGATGGCATCTTAGGATATTGGTGAATTGTTGGGATCAATCACACCTCTGGATAAAATCTTATGCATCATGGTGTGTCATACATTAGTAAAGTGCCCACCTGAACACTTTCTTTGCCAATTTTAGTAATTTAGAGTGATCTGGTTTGTTGAGTGCATGTCAAAATTAGCACTTGTTTGTGTGTTGGCTTCAGTTGTTAGAAGCCTGTAAAACTTACTTTGTAAACAAAAGAAAATATAACAGCTCTTTAACAAGCTCTGTAATAAAACACAGTTAAATAAAATAGAATAGAAGCATCCTATTTTAAATTCAAAGTAAGGTTTTCAAGTGATCAAGGAACTAAATCATAGGCCGGAGATTCAACTGGAGGTTTTCATAAGACTTGACAATGTTTAAGGTGAGAACTTGGTTTTGATATGCATGTACTTGTTTAATAACTCTCTATTTGGTTTAACAGAGCGTACTTTTATGATTTTATAGCTTTCAAAAATCAATATCTCCTATATCGTTTTGAATTGGCCGATGGTGTAAACTAATTGAATGTTTGTTTGTTCAGATAACATTGAGTTTCCAGAACTGTTATCGAATATTGAGTTAACTGTACCTGAAGTTAGTTGGTAAAAATACCTATCAGGATAATTATTTTTGTGTTACTTAAGACTTCATGTTGTGTATGTATATCTTCTAACATCTTTTATTTTGATATAGGTTTCTTATGGACTCGAGTGGATCAAGTGCGGCAAATGAATTAGGACAAACACAATCTGATTCACAAAGTCGGACTGAGATTTATCACAAAAGACCTTTAAGGCAACCTAAATCGATAGTATGGGATCACATGACAAAGATTGTCAGAAAGAAAGACGATGGGGAAATGGAGACAATTGCACTATGCAAGTATTGCAAAATGGAATGCCCAGCCGAGTCGAAGCAAGGGACAACTGGTTTACGGTATCATCTTTTATATTTATGTCCAGATTCTCCTATATATAAGAAAAAAGACATAGATAAGGGTCAACCTCAAGATGGATTAGGTGGATCTTTGGTTCCACATTCTTTTAATCAAAATAGATGTCTGTTAGCACTGTCTAAATTCATTGTTAAAAATGAGATATCATTTAGGATGGTAGAAAGCGAAGGGTTTAGAGAATTATTTGCTGAACTTCAACCCAGATTTGTTGTACTAGATAGGAAGAAATGTGCCTTGGCTATTTGGGATTTATTTACAATAGAAAAGACTAAATTAAAAAGTGTGATAGGGGATCAAAGGTTTAGTATTACCACCGATACATGGACTTCAGTTCAGAATATTAATTACATGGTAACTACCGCACATTTTATAGATAACAACTGGAAATTACACAAAAGAATCGTAGCATTTACAAAAATAAATAGTCATAAAGGTGATGAAATTGGAAGAGTATTAGAGAATTGTTTGAATGAATGGGGGATAGATAAAAATTTTACCATCACCGTTGACAATGCTAGTGCTAATGATACTGCAATTGGTCATATAAAGAGAAGATTAGAATATTCTAATTCTTTATTGCTTAATGGAAAATATTTACATTTGAGATGTGTTTGTCATGTCTTAAATTTAATAGTTAAGGATGGACTAAAATTTTATTGTGAATCAGTCGAAGGCATTCGAAACTTAGTCAAGTAAATTCACTCATCTCCTTCTAGGTTAGACAAATTTAGATATTACTCCAACTTGATGAAAAAAGATAAAATGGCTATCGTTCCACTTGATTGTCCTACAAGATGGAATGCAACATTTAAAATGTTTGATGTTGCTCACAAGTTTAGAAAAGTGTTTGACAGGATGTGTGTAGAAGATGAATCGATTAAAGCTTACTTTAATGAGATGGTCAAAGATAAGAAAAAAAAATTTGGTAAAAAGAACGGGACCTCCGAAACATGAGGATTGGGAAAGAAGTCGTATTTTAACTGAGTTTTTAAATGGATTTTATGAAATTACAATGAAACTTAGTGCAAGTAAGAATGTCACATCTTCGTTAATTTTTGATGAGGTAATACTGATTCAAGAAGCGATTGAACAAGCTAGTGACAATATTCATGATTCTAATTTGCAAAGTGTAGCAAAATTGATGAAGGTTAAGTTTGACAAATATTGGGGTAGCATCAAAGTAATTAATAAAGTTATTTTCATAGCGCATATTTTGGATCCAAGGTATAAATTTCAATCTTTGAAGATTAGTTTTCTTGATATAGGTTGGAGTGATGGAAAAATAAATGAGTTTCTCAATGTTATAAAACATGCTTTAAATGAGTTATACGATGAATATAGAAAGAGCATGAACATACCTAATATAATTGGATCTAATTTGGCGGTAAGAATTGAAGAAGTCGATGAACAAATTGATGATAATGTTAGAAGTAAAAAGTTAAAAAGACTTCAACAAACAAGAAGAGAAAAACAATCGCTTGAGATAACTAATGAGGTTAATCGATATTTAAATGATCCATTTGAAAATCTTATGAGTAGAGATTTCAATTTATTAGATTGGTGGAAAGGCAACCAAACAAAATATCCAATACTTTCCAAAATAGCTAAAGATATTCTAGCAATTCCTAGTTCAACCGTTGCTAGTGAAAGTGCATTTAGTCTAGGTCGGAGAGTCATTAATCCTTTTAGGGCTTCATTGGCTCCTAGAATGGTTGAAGCATTGGTATGTCTTAATGATTGGTTGAAAGCGGAGAATTTTAATTTTCATCAAATGCAATTTGAAGAAGACGTTGAATTATTCATGGATACGGAGGCGATATGTGAAGGTAAATAATTTTTAGTTGGTATTGATTTGTTATACGCGCTCATCTTAATTAATTATTTTATATTTTATATTTAATTAATTAGTTGGTATCGATATGTGAATTTATGACAAAATAAGCATTTGATTACAATGGCATGTAACGTTGTGATATATGGATATAAATTTGCACACACAGGTTATAAAAAGAAACATTATTACATTATGTCAGTCATAAAATTCACAGTAGTTGCTTCACAGCTTTCCTTGAATTTTGCATAACAAATTTAGATAAATGAAAATATTCTGACTGTCAGTCATAAAATTGGATATGAATATGAAAAGTTGTTCGACATGTTTAGTAATACAATTTCAAATATGAATGATATTCTTTTTTTGGTTAATGTTTTTTATTTTCCAACTTCCTTGCACCTTAACCTGAAATTGAATTTTTAATACTTTAAATAAAATAAAAATTCATTTTAATCTTAACGAGAGTCTGGGTCTATATACACATTAAAAAGTTACTTTTTTTTAAAGTCAATATGCATAATTCTGTGAAAAAACAAGTGAAAGGAAGATGTAAATTTGGTGGGCTTAGACAAAAATGGGATCAAACCAAAAGAAACTTGTCACGCTTGTACAAAAACCAGGCTTGTGACAGTATACTGGACTTTTGTTTGATACAGGTTCAGCCTTATTTGATCACTTCGAGAACACACATATATTATTATCATATAAACTGATTGTATCTCCTTTGCAACGGAATCCGCCTTATTAAATTGGATACAGTTTTAGCTTTTACTATCCAAATTTAGATTTGGACCAGACTTGGTTATTATTTATCAGGATCAGAACAGTTTCATTCCTGCTTAATCTAAGTTTTGATCTGAACCCGATTATCAATTTCAATTGTTCATGGTACAAAATATGTATCCATGCTTGATACCATTTTTTTGCTTTTATACTTTGCCTGCATACTTTTGTTTCTGAACACAGTAATAAAGAATTGAAGTATACTGAAAGGAGTTTAAAGCCTTTTGTTGAAATTATTCATGTTTCAGATTACACATTAATGCTAGTATGTAAATGCTAATTAATATTTTGTATAGGGACTTCTTCTTTATCCTTGGGATCATCATCATCATTACAACAAAATGAAGCAGAATGAAGAACTATTGGCAAGAATATATGAAGACAACAAAATGGTTTATGAAGAAACTGTTCAGATCTTGTGGTGTTTCTTAGTTATGAATATATTATTTGAATTTAACAGTACATGTAGTTCTATATTTCCTTTTCTGTTATTTATGATTGTTAGGACACATTTTGCTTGATCAATTCTGTTGCATGCTTGATCAATTCATGTATTAAATAGTCTGTTATGCAAATAGTGTGTTATGCATGATCAAGTACCTGCAAGTAGTTTTGTATGCAAATAGTCTCTTACATTAAATTTCTGTTCAGAACAAATTCTACATATAAAAATTTTTAGTGTCGGAAAAATGGAATTCTATATTTTCTTCCTTATCTTCCGGTTTCCATCTATTGGAATTCCGGGTTTAACGGTACGGAATACGGAACATGTTATAACATTCCGTCAATAATTGGAAGAAACGGAAATGTCCCGTTTGGTACGGAAATTTTCCATTCCCACCCCTACATACATTCTTTCAAAACTATTACTAAACTAAAAACTAACACCTAAAAACTGGTACCGATAACTATAAACTATTATCAATGACTATAAACTGATACCTAACAAAAGTTGTCCTTATGCTAAAATACCTGAGGCTTAAATGCTGAGAAATTATTCGTCAAGCAGCCCAAAATATATATTTTCAAGATCACATTTACTTGAAGGAAGCTCGAGCTCGAGATCTGATAAAGCTTTTGAAATAGTATGTGATAATCTTTGAATGACCCCTGGCGACCTTAAAACGAGGCGCAACCCAGATCTTCAAATTTTTTACATCCATCAACTTCAGCATAAGCCATCTTCCAAGATCTAATGATTTTCAATATGAACTCCAGGGACCCTAACAAAGAAGCTTCGCTGGGATGCCCTAGATTTGGAGTTCTTTATTTCGATGTGGATCTTAGTCCTTGAATTTAGATATGGAGTTTGAATCATCTGAATGTCGACATGGGGTTGGGTTTCGAAATCGACTTCTCTATTGTGCTATGGAATGACCTTCAGTATCAACCTGATGATTTACGACATGAAAGATCAGCTTCTACGTAAAGTTGGGATGCCTCGGTATGAAGCCCTGATGATTTACGATCTAGATTTCCATGCTTTGATATGAAATGAAACCCAGATTTACAGATTTCAATAAATTCTGTCATGATTCCATCTGTCTTAGCACGACTTCAGTGATTTACACCATGAAGTTGGATTTTGGTAGTAAATACTTCGATATCACTTCTTGTGCCACTGCTTAGTTACAACATTGTTCTCTTGCAGCATTGACATCTTTACGACATTGATTGTTGCTGCATTAGATATAGTGATACCACCCCATTAGCCAACACCATTGAATACTTGCGACATTAACTTCCTTACGATATCAATTGTTGCGGCACCTACCAATCTCCGCCGATCCTGAAGTGTATGGAATCAATTCCATTGATTTACGACATGGATTTCTCGGCTTCGACACCAATAAACTCCCGACATCAACTATCAACTTCGACGTCACCTAGTTCCGCTTATAAATACTTGTCACCATTCAGATCTGAATATCCACTATCACTTGATTCCATTAGTTCGAATCTAGGAAATAAACTTGGATCTTCGAGATGAAACTCAGATCGGCTTCAAAATTCAGATCGGATCTGAAATCATTCAAATCAACTTTGATTTCATCCAGATCAGTTTTGAATAGTTTATGAGTTGGAAGCAGAGCATAAAGAGAGAAGGAAGGAGATGGTATGGAGTCATGTGAGGATGGTTAGGCGAGCTGTTGAGGGAGGTGGGCAGAGAAAAAGTTCACGTGATTAATGCCGTAAATCATGAAATGCTCTAAAGGAGCCTAGTTCAGTTTGTGGTTATTGAATCAATGTCGCATGTGTCCGTAGTTAAATCCACGCTGTTTGTATACCTATAAGCGTTTAAACATTAAGAAAGTCAGACCCCGTTAGGTATGTTATTTTTAGTTTTGTGTTTTCGTCTAACCAAAAATGCACATTTATTATGGATTGTAGAAAAACACATAATTTTGAATAAAGAAACTAACATAGAAAACAAAAAACAAGTTTATTTGATTTTTCGTGTTTTGAGACATAACAAAAGGATGAAAACAATTCATTTCCTTCATTTTCCGTCCATCGTCGTGGTGGCCAAGAATTGTAAGATGTTTCAACATTTGCTTGTATTTTGCAGTGTACGTTGAAATTACACAACTCAAAACACAAAACGAAATCAAACGAGGCCTCGAACTTTTGAATTCAAATTTGAAGTTGCTTCCATATACATAGTTCAAAAATTTCTTGTAGGGTATTTTGGTTATTTTTCGACCTCATTTTAGCGCCAAAATATTAAATTAAAATTCGGTTCAATTTTCAAAGCGTGTGTACAAAGAGGCATGTTCGAAGAAATTCTAATAATACCCATTGATTTTATGAATATTCACATATTTGTGTAAAATACAATTCACAAGTTCAAAAGATAAAATAGGCAAGCTCAGATAACAATAAGCGATATGCTCAAGTCATGTCCTTTATTGTCAATTGGCCAAATATGCAATATGCACAAGTCATATTTTTTGTTACATTGCGAGGCATGTACAAATTATGTAAAATATGCAAATATTAAATTGTTCAAGCCCTTGTTGGCAAATATATCGTCTTCTCCTTCGTTATCCTTTATGCCATGAGAATTGTCCTTGAACTCTTAATGAAGAGAACTTGGTGAAGATTGAAAAAATGATAAGAGTGAGAAAGAAGTTCAGGACCCCTTTTCAATAAGGGATACATTTTTATTTATAGTGGTTGGAAGGTTGTGACGCCCCACCTCTATACCCACGCTAACCAAGAACACTACAGGGTAATGCCGTCAACTAACACGGAAAATAATGCTGGTTAGGAGCGACCACCTATAGCCTTGCTCTAACTATCTATTGAATACATCGACAATAGACATACCAAGCAGGTCGACATACCCAATGAATACTTAAAACAAAACCATAGGTTGAAGGATCTATCAAAACAGAATATAACAACTCAAATGTAATATACATCACAGAACAGTAGATCATCATATACACATATACAGATACATAACAGAGTATGCAAACTAATACACGTCAAGTGGTATAACAAACCACAATATACAGACGAATCAAAAGAATTACATATCAGAGTTACAACAAAATAGGACTACACAAAAAGCTATGACAAAAAGAAGCTAGCGGAGTAGTCCATGCGGAAGTAAAATAGGCTAAGTCCAAAAGCACCTAACCTGAAATATCTCGGTCTGACCCGAGTATAAAATACACGGGTCGGTCTAGCTAAACAAATCAGTTAGATAAACTGAACAACAATAAACCTGCAAGGTTACAAAGTATAACAAATATCTCTAAAGGAGATAACACAATCATCTAACAAAAGATGAATCATATGATAACAAAACAAGCCTCATATCATCGGCATCACAGAGAAACAAAGGATACAAATATCCCAAATCAAGCCAAAAAGGCAAATAACAAATACCATAAAGGTTACACAAGTTCCACAAGGTAATCGCTACATATCATGCGGCTCAAAAAGACCAACACCGAAGGGCGATACCTAGGGAATATACATATGAATGAAACATCATAAAATTTGCTCGAGCTCGGTACTGTACAAACAAGGATCCATGAGCTCGAAGACTCCAAACCCAATATCACCCATGCGGCTCATAACGACCAACATCGGAAGTGATACTAAAGGGCAACCCAATATCACCCATGCGGCTCATAACGACCAACATCGGAAGCGATACTATAGGGCAACAAACCCGAAGGCGCAAACCCGAAGGCACATATCCGAAGGCAACAAACCGTAGTGGTGAAGGTCGGAGACCCAGTAATGGACACCACTAACTGACGGAATGTGTCATAACTCTCAAAAAGGAATCCGAAAAGTGGTAACGTGAGTCCCATAACCACTCGTTCGCACTAAACGGTTTACTATCCGTTAGTTAATTTCACACTCAAAGCAGTACAAAGTCCACCTCATATCATCGGTAAACCAAACCCGAAGGTCAAAACGATCAATTGAATAGGTCGGGGATTAATCGGAAGGATAAACGCACTGATTCATGGTCCGTGTTTTGCCCAACCATTTAACCACCCTTCCACTTCGTTCGAAGTGCGAAATTGTGTGTGTTTTAAATAGAATTTATAAATTGGAGAAACGAGATTTTAATACGATTAGAAAGATTATTTTATAAAAACCCATGGATGAGGTCAAAAATAAGTTATCAAAGTCAAAGAGGCAATAACAACCACTAAGAACCAACATGAATCGATAACATTCGAAAAACCAATCAAAATAAGCATAATTAGACAAAACAGGAAAACAGGAGCAGGTCAGTCGACTGAAATTCCTGTTCAGTCGACTGAACACTGTGCAGAAAAATTTCGGGCTTCAGCTCAGTCGACTGAACAGAGGATCCAGTCGACTGAACCCAATTTCCTGCATTTCCTACTTATTACCAATGAAGTGAAAACTCTCCCAACCTTCAATCGGACGAGCGCGGACGCTAGGGATTTACGCCAAACGGCTACCCGGCCCCATAAGCACTTCGATTCATCACCAAAACATGATCAAAACATCGAAGCTATGATTTTTGAGTTTTATACTTCCATAACACCAAAATTTGCAATGTTCTCAAAACCAATCCGAATAAAAAACAATTGCACACGAATAATTGCTAGGAATTCATACCTAACAACCAAAGATACTTATAGTCATAGATGTGAGATAAAAATCTCACCTTTAACTCAAAACAAAGAAGAAAGAGCTCAATCACAAGGAGAAGACCAACCAATCTCTACTTCAACCCAACAAGCTTCAATCTAAGAATAAAACACATATTTTCCAATTTAGGTTTAGGAAATTTTCTGAAACTGAAGAGGAAAAGAGTTGGAGAAGATGAAGAGGAGGCTTACCAATAGCTTCTCTTTGATTTTGGAGTAAGAATTCAAGTTTGCCAAGAAAACTAGGGCTTGCAATTTCTATTTCCTCTTCCCTTCCACCATTTTCAATTTTTTCTTGAGTTTAGAAAGTGGAATGAGAGAATTGAGAGGGTGGGCTGAGTTAGGGGTTTTGTTAGCTAGTGGCTGAACCCAAACCCAAAACCCAATAGAAAAAGTAGTGAAATTTGACTTACTCCAAACATATCAAAGATCATACTCAAAAAGATCGCAAACGTCATTTTGGAACCAATGGAGGTGGTTTCGAGCCACAATTCGGCCGTTTGCAAAAAGTAACATTTCGGACCTAAAAATCCGACTAACGACACTATATTTAAATAAAACATTTAAATATATAATCGTTAAATATGCGGGTTGTTACAGATCTCCCCTCCTTACAAAATTGTGTCCTCGCAATTCCTAGAGACGATATTTGTAACAACTACATACAACATTCAAAAGAAAAGAAAATAAGCTTGAGATGAAAAAGATATTCTCACCGTTTCTAAGCAAAGAAAGAAAACCCGGATAAGATCGCTCGATAAACTCTCTAGTTTCCCAAGTACAGTCATTGGGACTAGCGTACCATTGAACTTTAACGAGCGGCACGTCCTTGTTCCGAAGGTGTCGCACCTCCGTGTCAAGCACACGAATAGGTTGCTGTACAATAGATAAGTCCGGTGAGACCTCAAGCTCAAGCAAATCAGGAGAATCAATAACAGAATCCGATTCTCGAAGACACTTCCGAAGTTGCGAGACATGAAACACGTCATGAATGCCAGATAAATGAGCAGGGAGTGAAACTCTATAAGCCACAGGGCCAATACGTTCAGTAATAGAAAATGGTCCTATATAGCGAGGAGCCAATTTCCCAGTCGTACTGAAACGCATAACCCCTTTCAAAGGAGAAACACGAATAAAAACAAGATCACCAATCGAGAACTCGAGAGGCTTCCTACGGCTGTCCGCGTAGGATTTCTGGCGGCTCTGTGCCTCTTTCATTTTCAATCGAATAAGATCAATCTTCTCGGAAGAATCACGAACAAATATGGACCAAGAATAAGTTTCTCCCCAGATTCCAACCAACAAGAAGGTGATCGACATGGCCTTCCGTATAAGGCTTCGAAAGGAGCCATACCGATACTAGACTGAAAACTATTGTTGTAGGAGAACTCTACAAGAGGTAGGTGATCCTCCCAACTACCACCAAAATCAAAAATACAAATACAGAGAAGATCTTCCAAGATACGATTCACCCGTTCAGTCCGTCCGTCAGACTGTGGATGATAAGCTGTACTGAAATTAAGCTTTGTTCCCAAAGCTTGCTGAAGACTCTTCCAAAAATGACTCGTGAATAAAGGATCACAATCACTCACAATAGAACTAGAAACACTGTGAAGTCTCACGATTTCCTTGACATATAACTTAGCCAAATGCGAAGCAGTCCTATTAGACTTAATAGGAACAAAATGAGCAGATTTAGTGAGGCGATCAACAATAACCCAGATGCTAGAATGGCCCGATCTCGAACGAGGTAGGCCGTCAATGAAATCCATAGAAATCTGATCTCATTTCCACAATGGAATCTCTAGAGGCTGAAGAAGACCAGAAGGACGTTGATGTTCGGTCTTAACACGCTGACAAGTTATGCAATTACTCACATAACCCGCCACATCGCGCTTCATACCTTCCCAATAATAAAGACAATGCATATCGGCATACATCTTACTACTACCAGGATGAATGGTATACTTAGAGCGGTGAAAATCATCAAGAATGTCATGCCTAAGTGCAAAATCAGAAGGCACAAAAAGACGGTTCTTCTTGCGAAGAAACCCATGAGAATCAATGCTGAAATCCCGCAATGCCTCATCACAGGATCCAGACTCACAAAGCTGAATAAGATGCAACAAATCAGGATCACGCCGCTGAGCATCGGCAATAAGATCCAATAAAATAGGTCGAGCTCACAAACTAAATAATAGAATAGGAGAATCAGAAGATGAACCTCGATCACGAATTTCACAAGAAGATAGAATCTCAAGAATATCCCATTCGGCAAGCATCATAGAAACAACAGCCGAATGTTTGCGACTAAGCGCATCAGCAACACGATTACCCTTTCCAGGGGTATACTGGATATCTAAGTCATAGGAAGCAAGAAACTCGAGCCAACACTGTTGTCTCATATTAAGCTCCTTCTGAGTGAACAAGTACTTCAAAGATTTATGATCGGTATAAAGAATGAAGCGCTCGCCCAATAAATAGTGTTGCCAAATCTTCAAGGCAAAGACAATGGCGGCTAACTCAAGATCATGAGTGGCATAGCGAACTTCATTCGGACGCAGTTGTCTAGAAGCATAAGCAACTACCCGATCCTTCTGCATAAGAACAGCACCGAGACCACTACCACAAGAATCGGTGTAGACAACAAGATCATGATTCCCCTCGGGAACCACAAGAATAGGAGCATTAGTGAGAAGTTCCTTCAATGTCAGAAAGGAAGCTTCACACTTGTCGGACCAAATAAAACGAATGCCTTTCCGAGTAAGGCTGGTGAGAGGAAGCACAACACGGGAAAAATCCGTAATGAACCGACGGTAATAACCCGCCAATCCAAGAAAACTACGAATCTCATGCACATTCTCAGGCCTCTTCCAATTCTGGATGGCTTCGATCTTTGAGGGATCGACAGAAATGCCATCGGAAGATACAACATGGCCTAAGAACTTAACCTTATTCTCCCAAAAGTGGCATTTGGAGAATTGGCTCTAAGCCGATGATGGCGGACAGTACTCAAGACAATACTCAAGTGATTAGCATGCTCGGCTTCAGACTTAGAATAAATAAGGATATCATCAATGAACACAAGGACGAACTTATCGAGATATTCTCTGAATACTCGATTCATGAGAACGACAAAGAAAGCAGGAGCGTTCGTCAAACCGAACGGCATAACGAGCCGCTCAAAAGAACCATAACGAGTGCAGAAAGCGGCAAGAGGTATGCTATCCTCCGCGACTCGTAATTGATGAAAACCTGTGGCAAGGTCAAGCTGAGAAAAAACCTTAGCACCACTCAATAGATCGAACATATCATCGATCCTAGGCAATGGATACCTATTCCTGATGGTTAACTCGTTAAGCTTGCGATAGTCAATGCAAAGCCTAAGAGTTCCATTAGACTTCTTCACAAAGACGACCGCGGATCCCCACGGAGAAAAACTGGACTGAATCAACTGCTTGGACTCAAGCTCTAAAAGCTGCTTCTTGAGTTCCTCATTTTCCTTTGTAGACATCCTCGTGGGAGGACGACTAACTGGCTGCGCGCCTGGTATGAGATCAATGCGGAACTCAATTGCCCGCTTAGGTGGCAAACCCAAAACAGGCTCAAAAACATCAGGAAAGTCACAAGCAATAGGAATACGAGATACATCATCATCATCTCGAGAGTCAAGAGAATATAAAGCCATTTCGGAATTATCCACATCCCGAAGAACAAGAAATAACTGAGTAGGAGAATCTGGATGTCGAAGATACAAAATTCTCTCCGAACAAATAATCCTGGCATCATATCTCACTAGCCAGTCCATACCCAAAATCAAATCAAATCCCAGACAAGAAATAACATGATGCAGATTCGCATGGAAAGAAAAGCCACATAAAACAATCTCAACATCATCACAAAGCAGGCTAAGGGTCACGGATCCCCCAATAGGATTTGCAATCCTTAAAGAAGTAACCAAACAAGAAACATCCAAAGATAAATCATCAACGAGCTTTTGCGATACGAAAGAATGCGATGCACCCGTATCGAAAAGAACTCGAATACTATGGTTATGAAATAAAATAGAACCTTCCAAAATAGATGGAGATATACCTTTGGGCTGAGAAGGACCTTCAGAAGCCTTAGCAGCATAAAGCTTGCTAGACTTGGCACCAGCCGGAACAGTAGGGCAAGTGGAAACATGATGACCTTCCTTCTTGCAATAACGGCAGAAGAGAGGCTTAGGACAAGCTTGAATAATATGATCAAGAGAACCACAATTGAAACACTTCCGAACGTAAGGTGTTCCAACAGACTGAGGCTGAGAGCTAGAACCACCAGTCTTCTTCTTCTTAGAAGGAAAAGGCTTCTTCTGAAATGTAAACTGCCTCTTGTTGGGGTTCTTGGAAACCTCAACATCAACATCACTATCACACTCCTTCTCGACGGTCTCGAGATGAAGTGCTGAATCAACCAACTCCTCAAAAGAAAACTTAAGCTGGAGCAACAAAGACTTCTTAAGATATTTCTTAAGACCAGAAACAAAACTTCAAATTCTTCTTATAAGAAGTGCTAATGAATTCAAGACCATACTTAGATAAAGCCTCGAATGATGCAACATACTTAGAAACAGAAGATTTCCCTTGCTTCAACTCAAGGAAGCGACGGGTCAATAAAACTTTTTCAGATTCAGGAACGAACTTGAGTTCAAATCGCTCCCGAAACTGAGTCCAAAAGAGAGTAGACTCATCAATTTCGGCTACAAGAAGCTCATACCAATCAAGAGCACGCTCTTGTAATAAGCTAGAAGTTACAAGAACTCTATCATGGTCAGAAATATCCATACGAGAGAAGATACGCTTGCACGTGCGAAACCAAGCTTGGACTTCAAGAACAGACTCGGAGCCCTTAAACGGCTTTCCTCCAAGAAGAGCAAAATCACTGCACTGACGTGCAAAGGCAGACTTGCGAGGTGGAGATACTCGAGGAGGAACTGGAGGCTGAGTGCTCCTAAACAATTCCAAAAACTGATCGGCAGACATATAAACGCCATCCGGATGTGAGCCACTGGATTGCCCAGCATCCGAACGTCGTCCCCTGCCTCTTCCAGCCATACGCTGAAAGTAAGATAAGAACAAGATTAATCACAAGGTAGATACTTCAATATGGAATACTACGGAATTTAAATGCATTCCTAGACGTATTCCCCAAATTCTATCTAACCTTGATGGTAGAAAGAATAGAAAGACACGATGATTCAAAGATTTATATCACTTATACACTTTGATGTACCGTAATATGTGCCTCTATTCTGCGTTTATCATATTTTTTTCTGAACCTCAGCTCCGATACCACGCTGTGACGCCCCACCTCTATACCCACGCTAGCCAAGGACATTACAGGGTAATGCTGTCAGCTAACACGGAGAATAAGGCTGGTTAGGAGCGACCATCTATAGCCTTGTTCTAACTATCTATTGAATACATCGATAATAGACATACCAAGTAGGTCGACATACCCAATGAATACTTAAAACAAAACCACAGGTGGTTGAAGGATCTATCAGAACAGAATATAACAACTCAAATGTAATATACATCACAGAACAGTAGATCATCATATACACATATACAGATACATAACAGAGTATGCAAACTAATACACGTCAAGTGGTATAACAAACCACAATATACAGACGAATCAAAAGAATTACATATCAGAGTTACAACAAAATAGGACTACACAAAAAGCTATGACAAAAAGAAGCTAGCGGAGTAGTCCATGCGGAAGTAAAATAGGCTAAGTCCAAAAGCACCTAACCTGAAACATCTCGGTCTGACCCGAGTATAAAATACACGGGTCGGTCTAGCTAAACAAATCAGTTAGATAAACTGAACAACAATAAACCTGCAAGGTTACAAAGTATAACAAATATCTCTAAAGGAGATAACACAATCATTTAACAAAAGATGAATCATATGATAACAAAACAAGCCTCATATCATCGGCATCACAGAGAAACAAAGGATACAAATATCCCAAATCAAGCCAAAAAGGCAAATAACAAATACCATAAAGGTTACACAAGTTCCACAAGGTAATCGCTACATATCATGCGGCTCAAAAAGACCAACACCGAAGGGCGATACCTAGGGAATATACATATGAATGAAACATCATAAAATTTGCTCGAGCTCGGTACTGTACAAACAAGGATCCATGAGCTCGAAGACTCCAAACCCAATATCACCCATGCGGCTCATAACGACCAACATCGGAAGCGATACTAAAGGGCAACCCAATATCACCCATGCGGCTCATAACGACCAACATCGGAAGCGATACTATAGGGCAACAAACCCGAAGGCGCAAACCCGAAGGCACATATCCGAAGGCAACAAACCGTAGTGGTGAAGGTCGGAGACCCAGTAATGGACACCACTAACTGACGGAATGTGTCATAACTCTCAAAAAGGAATCCGAAAAGTGGTAACGTGAGTCCCATAACCACTCGTTCGCACTAAACGGTTTACTATCCGTTAGTTAATTTCACACTCAAAGCAGTACAAAGTCCACCTCATATCATCGGTAAACCAAACCCGAAGGTCAAAACGATCAATTGAATAGGTCGGGGATTAATCGGAAGGATAAACGCACTGATTCATGGTCCGTGTTTTGCCCAACCATTTAACCACCCTTCCACTTCGTTCGAAGTGCGAAATTGTGTGTGTTTTAAATAGAATTTATAAATTGGAGAAACGAGATTTTAATACGATTAGAAAGATTATTTTATAAAAACCCGTGGATGAGGTCAAAAATAAGTTATCAAAGTCAAAGAGGCAATAACAACCACTAAGAACCAACATGAATCGACAACATTCGAAAAACCAATCAAAATAAGCATAATTAGGCAAAACAGGAAAACAGGAGCAGGTCAGTCGACTGAAATTCCTGTTCAGTCGACTGAACACTGTGCAGAAAAATTTCGGGCTTCAGCTCAGTCGATTGAACAGAGGATCCAGTCGACTGAACCCAATTTCCTGCATTTCCTACTTATTACCAATGAAGTGAAAACTCTCCCAACCTTCAATCGGACGAGCGCGGACGCTAGGGATTTACGCCAAACGGCTACCCGGCCCCATAAGCACTTCGATTCATCACCAAAACATGATCAAAACATCGAAGCTATGATTTTTGAGTTTTATACTTCCATAACACCAAAATTTGCAATGTTCTCAAAACCAATCCGAATAAAAAACAATTGCACACGAATAATTGCTAGGAATTCATACCTAACAACCAAAGATACTTATAGTCATAGATGTGAGATAAAAATCTCACCTTTAACTCAAAACAAAGAAGAAAGAGCTCAATCACAAGGAGAAGACCAACCAATCTCTACTTCAACCCAACAAGCTTCAATCTAAGAATAAAACACATATTTTCCAATTTAGGTTTAGGAAATTTTCTGAAACTGAAGAGGAAAAGAGTTGGAGAAGATGAAGAGGAGGCTTACCAATAGCTTCTCTTTGATTTTGGAGTAAGAATTCAAGTTTGCCAAGAAAACTAGGGCTTGCAATTTCTATTTCCTCTTCCCTTCCACCATTTTCAATTTTTTCTTGAGTTTAGAAAGTGGAATGAGAGAATTGAGAGGGTGGGCTGAGTTAGGGGTTTTGTTAGCTAGTGGCTGAACCCAAACCCAAAACCCAATAGAAAAAGTAGTGAAATTTGACTTACTCCAAACATATCAAAGATCATACTCAAAAAGATCGCAAACGTCATTTTGGAACCAATGGAGGTGGTTTCGAGCCACAATTCGGCCGTTTGCAAAAAGTAACATTTTGGACCTAAAAATCCGACTAACGACACTATATTTAAATAAAACATTTAAATATATAATCGTTAAATATGCGGGTTGTTACAAAGGTAGTATGTCTGCTTCCATTAACGATTTGGGACTTAGATTAGTATATTGGTGATGGCTTCAATACGAATCCCTTTGAAGCTATATGAAGAGAAATACACTAAATCCTTTTGAATTTGCTTATGTGAATGATTCAATCCTCTTTCTTTGCATGACCTTGAACATTTCCCCGGTATTGATCTTGTGCGACATTAATAATATATAATATTCATGAAATGCGACATCAAGTTTAATATAATCTTTCGCATCAATACTTGTGCAGTGCTGGTTGCATATGACATGTTTTTAGGATTGCATTCATTTACTATCATCCATATTTGTTAACTTTCGACATCGATATTCCCCTTGTATTTATGATATGTGCCCTCTTTGTCCATACCATTGATTTACAATATCACCATATGCGTATTAATAAGAAGATATGCGACATCAATGAGAAGAGATGCAACATTGATAAGGTGCGACATTGATAAGGCATGACATTGAAAAAGCATGGCATAGTTGATACTTTTATCCATGGAATGCGGCATGGAATCAACACGACAATGATT
Organism: Allium cepa; assembly: GCA_030765085.1. NCBI lineage: Eukaryota > Viridiplantae > Streptophyta > Magnoliopsida > Asparagales > Amaryllidaceae > Allium > Allium cepa. The sequence continues at coordinate 372,734,104 of CM060942.1, read as the reverse complement.
AAGGGTCGTATGGATGAAGTGCAATATCAATGGGATGCAATATGGATGAAGTGTGGCATTAATACTATGATGCCTCTTATTGTATTGATGGACCATGGCATGCCGCCATTCGACATCCTTTATCTTGATAATGTGCAACGTCTTCAGACGACTCTGCATCTCTTCTTTGTTTCCAGCTCTTCGAAATTATGTTGTAAGGGTTCGACATCAAGTTGGGCTTCATAAGTTCGATATTAATTCTTTGCTTTGGCACCCGAAGCCTTGAACTTCGAATTAATCTTTATCTTTGACATGAATTACTTTGCTTATATCCTTTAAAAAATACGTGGATAACACTACAAATTAAACGAGGATGGAATATGTGGTTTGATTAGGTATCCTTAATGGTAGTCTACCTAGAGGGGAGACACTGTCCATTATCGAGTTGTCGTGCCCATGGAATTAAAGAAGGAATTATGTGAGGTATGTCAAATGACATGAAGAGGATTTTCTATTGGCCGAGGATGAAAAAGCCAGTGGTGAAGTATGTTTCCAAAGGTATTTGACGATAGAGAATCAGAGATATATTAGTATTGCAATCTATTTCAATCTAAGTTATACTTGGACATTATATGATTGGAGGCACCTTATTGATAAGCTAAGGGATGGAAACCGCAAAGATAGGAATGCATAGAGAGTTCGCAGTAGTTAGGAAGGTAAATGACTCGCTATTAAGATATGTTATATGGGAGAGTTACCGCCATAAGCCGTTGGACCTTTTTCGAATTTATAAAGAGCAGTAAATTCGACATGTTTTAGCGGGCTTCTTGAAAATTTGGCAGGTGTTCGCGTGTTTTTTGTTTATCCCATCTACGACCATATGTTGACAATTTAATAGTTATAGTATATCCTAGTCAGCTTATGAGGTGAATGTAAAGACGATGTTTAGCTTACTTCGTAGGTGTATTTACTTCTTAGGACACGATGTCATATAGCGTAAAAATGAGGACATGGAGTTGGTCCAAGTATAACGGGGAAAAGGTTTGGAGGGGAGTATGTGGAAACTCGAGAAGGTGAGTTCTCCATCACGAGCTCTCTTCCTATAACATTACGCCATAGATGGCCTTCTGCAACATTTTTGCAAGGTGTTGCCAGGTAAAATGTTGCGATAGCTATACAATTTTGGTCCTACTGCAACATTGAATTCTTGGTGTTGCCTTAGCCATAAAAATGTGTTGCTCTAGCTAAACAAGTGTAATTGATGCAACATTTTTTTATAATGTTGCTATAGCAGACCTTTGCATATCTTTCGCACCGATCCGCGCCGATCTACCAAGGCAAATCCTACGTTGGAGAACATGACACCTCATCAATCCGAACACCACTCCTTGATCTTTTAGAGCCGCGAAGAAAAAAGGTCCCCGTAAATAACTTTTAATTTTCGTTCTCTAGTTTCAAGGCCCGCCCTCTAATTTTTATTCCCCGCCTATCCCCTTATTCACAGTGTTAATCCCCAAATCCCTAATTGTTTCTTCTCAAATTCCATTAGACAACTACCACTCGGCTTCTAATTTGAACAATTCCCCTAATCACTACATCAACGGGACTGTAAATTCAAAGATGAATTCTCGTTAATTTAGTAGGATGAATAGGCTTACTCAAAACTTAGGTTTGAAAAGTCACGCGGATTTTCCTTCTTTGGCGGCCAAAAATATTAATGGCTAAGGGATTTATAATACATCCCCTGGAGTCGTTCGCCAACGATGGCAGAAGAGCTTCCATATGATCCCAAATTAGAAACTTCGACGATGGTAAGGCAACAGCAAAAGGGTTTTCCTTGGATTGTTCACCCATGGTATCCTGTTATTTTCTTAAACTTGTACTATTCATTCTTTTTTCTTTCCTGTTGAGGTTCGCTTTAGCTTGGACATGTAAGTTTCAATTGGAAGATCCTCTTTGGTAAATGGCTATCCGATAATAAAAAAATGTGATCGTCTCTTCAAGGAAAACAGCTTTGGGGGTACAATGGAAATTCGGTGAATGTCTCCTATTATTTCAGTCATTTTATAACTACATAGACAGAATCTGGATATATTTTCAAATGTTCAATGAAGGCTTAAAATAAATAAAAAGCTTGCTCACTTTGGTGCTAAAAACTACACATGTTTTAGGAATGAAATAGAACTCAAAAATGCTTGGAAGAGTGGAAGAAGTTGAAATTTAGCATCTCTGGATCTGTTTATGATGTAACTTTTCAGGTTGATCGAAAGAACTAATGGAAAATGTGTCTCTTGCATTCAATGGGATGCTCGACATACTCGTAATTATCGGTTATAAAGCTAAGGTCCAAGCATTTGTGTTCCAGATATATTTAATTTGATTCAGTCATAGTAGTAACTGCAAACAATACTCTGCTATTCACACCTTTGTGCTCCAGTTTATCACTTAGATTACAGTTTACACTAACATGGTATGAGTATAGCAAGTGCAAATATAGAAAATGTTCCAATCCTAGCAAAACAGTAAACTGCCTGTACATATTGTCTTTTACATTATTGCAAATTGAAACCATATTGTTTTGTCAGTCTAAAAAAATAAAGTCAATAAACAGTAATCTGAAAAATTAGGAGATTGGTAATACGTAGTTAAAATTTTAGGTATCTAGAAAATATAATATGTTGTTATTTAATTTGTCATATATTTGAACAGGAAAATTCAAATTGTAAGAATGTACGGTTTACTTGCTTTGGCATAAAAATATTTAACTGGAAAACTCAAATTGATTTTTATTACTGACATTTTGGTAAAATTTGAGACGGCTAGCACAAAATATGTGTGATGATAAATTGAAAATCACAATGATGAAGAAAATACTTGTGAGACTTGTGGTTTCCTTTTGTGATGAAACCTAAGTTGCAACCTAAATGAACAGTGTACGACCAACTCACTTGTTCTATAGTATGAATAATTGAAAGAACAGAGTTTTTTATTTTAGAGAGTACCTATCATATATGATGAGGAGGAAGACTCCAAAAAAAGCCTGTATGCTGACCTTGTGGGGATTGCGGTAGATAATAAGTTTATTAGCATGCTATCAGTGGTGTGGTGGATGATGATATATTCCTTTTTTTTTAAAAAAATACTAGTTTGGATTTAGACTCTATTTTTTTTATTTGTAAAAGGCTTATACCAGTCTATCAAATTCTTATGCTGTTTTTTTAGTTATGCGTTTCAGTTTCTATGTTTTGACCAGAGCCTCAATTTGCTTTTAATCTTATCATTATTATCAATATATTAACATTGTTGGCACTATTCTAGCTTCTTCGGTCATAAAAGCATGAAAGATAATATGTAATAATTATTTAATTAATGATAATCTTAATGAATTGATTTGTATGTACTGACTCCTAATGACATGTTGATTTTAGGCCAAAATTTTAAAGGCGCTTTATTTTATATTTTAATAAATTTCCAACCTACTGTGTTATTCATTCTATTTGTGGGAAACATAAGTGTGAGTGTATGTAATTATGTTATTGATAGTGGATTTACTATAACTAGCAATAGTTTTGGTGCTTTTAAGAAAAGTGATTCTACTGCTTTTATTCAATACAGGCAAGAGTCATGGTACCTCTATTGTATAATATGTTATATTTAACCGACCTACATATTTTTGCAATTAGAATATTCTAATATTCTAGTTGACCTAAACCATGGTGAACCAAATGACGTCTCCTTCAGGGAAACCGTTAGAAGTTAATAGTGAAGTTGAAGAAATAGCTATTATGAGTACTAGTTAAAATGCAAATATCGAATTTCAGTCCATTTGACCCTTCAAAATGAATCTGTTTGGTTTCTGCAGGTCGGTCCATTAGACCCATTAAAAGATGTTTCTATAAAGTTACTGCAGAGCAAAGTAGCAACAGCTCCAATCATTCATTCTCCATCCCAAGATGGGTCATTATACTCTAGTTTCATCTTGAGTTAATCCAACTCCACAAGTTTCAGAAAAGTGAGAATGAAAGATGTGCATATAGGGAGACAGAGAACAGATGGTTCGCCCAGCTTCGTCATAAGATGGTATGTGATACTTTACATTTTTGACTGAAGAGAGTGTATGCTAAACTGTCTATTGAACTTGTATCAGGAGACACCATCCGATGCAGCACTTTTTTCTTAAAAGTCGTAAGAGAACAGATGGACGTGAGTACGTGTCTAATCCTCAAGTAATGAATTACAAACTTGTAAGTAATAATTCTGTTTTGTAATAATTTTGTTCTGTTTTGCACATGCTGCACATTGTTCATGTCTTGCTCATGTGCATGTATGCTCATGTCTTTGAAACTGTCCTTGAAACACTTGTTGAACCCGAGTTTCGCAAACGTACTAATGGCATAGATGTTTGCTTTGGAAATTGTAATTGAGTATATTGTGAGATTAAAATTTTTGATCCCTTAGCCATTTTTTTCCTTTTCTAGTCGAATGAAGAGGACTTGCTTTTGCGCTTGGCTAGAAATGACACAAAAACTGGAAACGAAGAAATGTATTTGGTTAAAGGGATCACTGACTTGGTTTATACAAAAATATATGTCTATAGTAATACACATATGTGCATAAATAAAATGAATTGCCGTTTGAAGCCTCAGAATCCAAATGACGAAGCCATAGCTAGCTGTCGACGGAATTGTTTTCCAGTTTTTACTAGTATATATGTTACAAATTGTTTTCTAATTACATGCACATAAACAAATTGTTTTCCAAAATGTGGCTTTCTTTGCATTTGCTGTACACAATCCATATGTAAGCATTTGCTGCATTCTCTGCATTTACTGTAGGGTAATTTTGATGTGGCTTTATTTTGTAGGACTTAGTTCAAAATGCAATGGCCGGCGAGGAAGGAGGAAATACTGTTGAAACAGTAATTTCGAATGGAAAATCACAGGGTCGTCCTTTGCTTATAGGGAGGCGTGCAAAGTGTGCAAAACAATCAGCCGAGGCTCTAACAAATGCTTACGTAAATGACTTAAGGCAAAGGCTTATCGAAGAAATGGAAGCACGGCTAGAATCCTAGTTAAATCAGAAGGTATAAGAGAATTTGGCTAGGGTGCTTAAGAAATTAGGTGATGCCAACCCGGAGATGAACATCAATGTAGTGGATCTAACTTCCACAATCATGTCCAGTGAGACTGATAATCTGACTGGAGGCACCGGCTCTTAAGTCTCATTTATGAATTGTTATGTGTACCGGTTATTTTGGGGTAGATTTGTAGTATTTTGGGGTAACTAGATATTTTGGGGTAACTGACATGAATTGTGATGTGTACTGCTGCATGAATTGTTACCTGCACTGTGTATTATGCAAGTGTTTTATATGATATTGTACTGTGTATTATGCAAGTGTTCTATGTGATATTGTACTGTTCTATGTGCTCTTAGTGTCTCTTCAGTATAGTGTTGCAGTAGCTTCAGAATAGTGTTGCAGTAGCTTCAGAATAGTGTTGCAGTAGCTTCATAATAGTGTTGCCACCGGGTTATAAATGTTGCTTAAAATAATGTTGCAATAGTCATTCAAGGTGTTGCCATTGGGATGGACCCAGTTGGGTCGTGGGCCCCACAAGACGTGGGCCCCACAACTTCAGAAAGGTAATATCTATAGCAACATTTTTGGAATGTTGCTACAGATACCTATGGGTGTTGCCATAGAACCAAATAGGTTTCTATTGCAAAAGTATTACTTATGTTGCCTTAGATAGTCAAAATGTTGCCTTTGAGGTCTAAGGCAACGATAAAAATTGCATCAGCCTAAAAGTGTTGCCATAGACCTATGGCAACATTTTTCGGGCCTGAGCCAACATTTTTTTTGTGTTGCAGAAGACCATTTATGGCGCAGTGTAAGTTCTTTCAGTTAGTTTGATTGTTAGGTTGTTTGTATCTTTGCATTGTTGTTGTAGCTAGCTAGTTAAAATGGGCATAGATGTATGTAGGGATGGGCGTGGGTCGGTTTAGTGCGGTTTGGAGCTCGAACCGCTTTCGCACCGCATCAAACGATTAATCAAAAATACAAACCATTATACTAATCTTATAAAACGGTTCGGTTTCGATTTCGTTTAATGTAATAGGGTTCGGTTTTGGTCTAGTCTGGTTTAAACCCATATTAAATATGAAATAAGAGAATTGCTTTCATCAACAAACAATTTACGAAGGCAATTGTATGAAGTTTGTATACTCAAAAGTTAAAACACAAAATGTTATACTGAAATGAAAATTAGTTCTGAATTATATGAATATTCAATTTGATATTTAGCTACAAGTGAGATTTTTTTAGTAGATTAACCAAGCATCAACGTTAATCAATACATACTCATTAAGTAAAATGACTAAAATTAGATTATAATTAGCATTTATTCAAAAAATAAGATGAAAAATAATGCACTAAGACTATAACTTCTTCCTTTATGACAACGATTGTTATTAATATAACAATAACACGATGAAAATAGAATATACATTGCTAGAATATAAAAATAAATAGGAGGTGCTCATATTTTTATCATAAGATCAATAGTGTAAATTTTCAGTTCAGTCCGGTTTAATATGGTCGGTTCAACTGTCCAAACCACAACCGAACAATATCATTGCAGGTCAGTTCGGTTTGAAGTATTTGCTTCGGTTAGGAAATTCAGGGCAGGTTTTCGCACTGCTTTTGCGATCTGATATGGTCAGTTTCTATATAGCGGTGCGTTTTATGCCCACCCCTTGATGTATGGACGCTAAGATTGGTCGTATGCACATCCTTATGATGTGTTTTGGTTGCTATGGTCACTTTGTTTGGATTATACCAGTTTAGTTTGTACCATGTTTTCTTGTATGTATATACTTTCCAAACTAGGATTGATACCCATAGTTAGATGTTCTAATTTATTATAGATAATTATATATATGCTATTTATTGTTTCTTTGTATATGTGTCTATCGATTGTGTTTATAGATGTGGTTGTTTACTTACACTTTGGTTGAATGTTTCATACGGATGTATAAATGTATATAGTAATATATATATATATATATGTGTGTGTGTGTGTGTGTGTGTGTGTGTTTGTGTGTGTGTGTGCGCGCGCGTGTGTGTATTAAGGTGTTTGCATATATATTAATTGCACTGCATATGCATTCATATAGGAGGTTGATTTTGTTGCATTTGCACTAATCTCATACTATATCATCGTATTTTATCTATCATGTGTACTATATACTCTTGGTTGTGCTTGCATTATATAATGGACATAAGATGGATGTAACTATGTCTGTTTTGTATGTTTCTATGGTGTAAATCTAGTTGCAATGTCTGTATCTTGGAATTTCAGTGATGAAATTCCTTTATGGAGGAGAATGTAACACCCTGTAATTTTGCGCAATTAAATAATTAAATTAAAAGGGTGAAACTGTTATTTTAACATAAAGGGAATATAGTAAATTTCTATAGCAGTCAGAAATTTTGAAACCCATTCCATTGCATTCGGAATGTCGTTTATTGTCATAAAATATAAATAATTTGCTAAATTTGGTTTAATGGGCTATTGAAAATTTTGGCATTTTCAAGGCAAGTGATTTTTAGGCAGCGAAGTAGGAGGAGGATGCAGCTCGGATCAGAGAAGATGCAAGGCTAATTGGTGAGCGTTGTTCATCTTATTTGTGTATATATATTAGTAAGACATAGTAATTCATCCCGTATGGTCATAAATTCATATTACAAAGGATGCAAATGAAATTTAATGAGTGATTGTTTTTCATTAGCACGGTTAGGGTGTTGTTATCCAGCCTTTTAATCAGACTATATTTGAATGAATAGAATTGATCAAGCAAGAATCCAAAATGATAACTACTAACTTGGATGCTAAAATGAGTCAAGAAACAAGGTTACCAACATGCAAATAACCTCCCAAAGTGGTCCGCATGTAACGTTGCTTCAAATTCCAGGGCCGAACTCCTTTTTGCAAGAAAAATTATGGACTGATACCGATCCATGCAGCTCCATTCAAAAACACCTCAAACTCCCTTTACTTCGAAACATTGGTGATTGTGTCCCATTCCAAGCTTCTTTGGATCGATGCATGTCGTTTGCCTTCAACTTTTGGAGCGCTTAAAACCGATGACTCCATTCCACCATCGATCTAACTTATTGACCTACAAACAAGCTTATAGTCGAGCAATCAAGATGGAAAACATGAAGATGCTAACAAGTCACATCTACAAGAAGCCATGGAAACCATGATGCAATCTTATGGTCGGTATCGATCCCTGCCTATGGATCGATAATAATCCATGAACTTAGGTCACATGGCCATGATCATGTTTCGATTAAAACACCTTGGAAGTGGAGGAAGTGGAAGAGATCATGGGTGAGAGATTTCTAGCAACTCTCGACTATAAATGGGCATAAAGGGGCATTATTTCAGGGATCTTTTGACTCTCTTAATAATTTTCTCTGTATTCCCTTGTAATCCCGACGATCCATCGATCCATTAGAACATAAGTTGTAAACAACAATTTAACTAATAGAAAAGCTAAGTTGACGTTGGCACCAGTTACCCGAACCACTATAAATCATGTATGTATCATTTTTATTTCATTTTCATAAATTATTCTTCATTTTTTCTCGACTATAACCCATTGGTGTTTGTGCCATATTTTGGTGCTTTCATTGAGTTGAGTTCAGTGACTTGAGACTTGAAAGGTTTAAGATGATGAGACAATCAACTAGGAAGGTTGTTGGTGGAGGAAATCAACAAGGAAGCAGCTAAGGTGCGTCCTCATGATCTAACCCCCATCCATCTAGATTACAAATGATGAGACAAAGACCATCATGATGGAGAGTAGGAAAGGATGATTGCCCACCAAAAAGAGAAGATGGTAGGATTTTTCAGGAGAATAGGACGGATAGGAACAGCTGAAGTTGCTGCAAACTAGAATCAAAGGCCTAAAGTTGGAGAAAATGCACTTTGGAGCAGAGTGGAGAAAACTGGAACAACCCTTGGAGGAGTTGGATGAATCAGTACCAATCTCCAAGCATCGATCGACACCGATGCCCAAGAACATGGGGATATGGCCAATATTGACTTAGGTGGAAATGGAGCACATACAGGAAACAATGTTGAGCATCTGAACGTAAATTAGAATGTAGATGCATGATCGGAGGAATACATGCAAGAATTCCCTTGTGGGTATGGGAGGCAAGCTGAAAATGCGAACTCAAGAGTTCCTTTAGATGATAATGACAGACTTGTTGAGATGGTGAGATGAGAAATGAGGGGTGGACTACATAACCTAAGCCTGGAGGATGTGAACATGAGTCCATTATCACGGACATTCAGTACGCTAGGAATCCGCCTGATTTCAATCTACTTATATTGGAGATGTATGATGGAAAGATGGATCCAACGATTCATTTGATGAGGTACATCTGGCACATGGAAGTGTTGGGAGCATCTAAAGAAGTGATGGGACGATGCTTCTCTTTATATCTGATATATTTGACGACGTTATGGTTTAGACAGCTAGAAAATGGTTCCATCTACACATGAGCCAAATTGGTGGACAAATTCATGAAACAGTTCCAGGTCCATATTTCACGACCTAAGAATGCAATAACATTGTCAAGTGTGAAGCATAGGGACAGAGAGAGACTCTAGAGTTTTTTTGACTAGATTCAACGTGGCAGCTGGTGCGGTTTATAGGCCGGATCCGTCAGTGGTTCTGATGCAACAGTTTCAGAAGAGCCAGTAAAATAGATTTTAAGGTTGCTTTTAAGAGGAACCCACAAATGGGTCTCATTGAATTTTACCACAAGGTCAAGCTGAAAAGGAAGGAATTAATGCCATGGATGGTGGAGAACCGTTTGGAGCAGGATCTAGTAATGATAAAGGAAAACGAAAGATGGAAGATGGCTTTTGAGGTTCAAAGTGGCAAAGAAGGAAGCCAAAATTCTCTTCTTACACAAAATTGAACATGACTCAGGAGCAGATTTACCTTGATTCGAGGGAACAGATCCCTTATAGGAAACCAATGAGGAGAGAGCCCACTGACCGTGGGAGGAGGTCAGGAAGTACATCTCATTTCATGAGCCGGATGAGCATAACACAAATGACTGTAGGCACTTGCATGATCTGATTGAGGAATAGGTTAAAAATAACCAATTACAGCAGTATCTCAGAAACTGAGTTACGGAGGTGGAACAGAAGCAGCCATTATCTGCGATGATTGGGAATGACCTTGGATTAAGGTCAAATATAGTCATTTCATGATTAGGATGATGGGAAACTAGGTTTGGTTCTCGCACTTTATTTTCTTGTTCAATAAACGATGCAATATTATAATCAAGCCACTTACTCATGTATAGGACCTCGATCGGTCTCTAGGCACGCTCTGAGTGGGATGTCAGGTTGTAATGCCGAATGAGTTAGTTTCATGATGTCAGACTTAATGTTTGTTAATGTTTGGATTTGAACCCCAGGATGAATGCTTTATTTTTGAAATCCACTTGAATGTGATGACTGATGTTGATCGTGGTAATCTTGTCTAGAGAGATGGGCCAATGGCCATAAGGTACAAGTTCCCTCGCTGGAGAGCCAGCAGATTGGACTTGCATGAAAAGTAATTCACCTCGCTGGCATGAAAGCAAATGAGCTTGCTGGGTCAGTGAGTCCTCTTATTAAGCAAGCGGATTGGACTCGGTAGGGATCTGGAAAGATTAAACCCTGTTTGGATGCTTTACGGTCCTAATAGATCGTGGATTTAAGTATTGGCCCATAACGACCATGGATTCAATTAACGATTTTGAGATAACATGGATTTAACTATCGACCTGAAAGGGCCACGGATTCCACTAATGATCCGTAGAGATCGAGATTTTAACTAGTGATATAGAGAGATCGAGATTTTAACTAGCAATTTGGAGAGATTGAGCTTTCAACTAATGATCTTGAGCGATCAGGAATTGAATTGATCATCGAATACATGACTCATAGAAATTGAGATTTAGACTTTGGCTTTGAAATCCATTTGACCTTGAAACGATTCGCTAGCGATTATCGAATCGAGCCACTGATTTCAACACGTGATTGCTAACTCCTGGATGAACATGGGATGATCCTATTTCGTGATGCAGCCCATAACTTACCAATTTGGGAGAACATAAGTGATTGTCTATGATTGACACTCAAGCAAGGACTCAAGTCTTTAGCTATCACGGTCTAGAATGGTCTGTGATTTATAGGTGAATCCAAATAAACATTATGATTTGCCACAGCTTGACCGGTTGATAGCCAGAAAATTCAACTACTAATTTTGCATCAACTTTGATATCTTTTCTTAAGAAAAGCACAACTTCTATTCGCAAGGCATGCTTTAGGGGGAAAATGTTATCCAAACTTTTGACCAGACCATATTCGAACGAATCGAATCAACCAACCAGGAATCGAGAATGATAACTGCTAAACTTGAATGTCAAACAGAGTCAATAGACAAGGTTATCAACATGCAAACAACCTCCTAAAGTGGTCCTCATGTCACATTGCTTCAAATGCTAGGGTTGAAGACCTTTTTGCAAGCAAAATTATGGATTGGTACCGATCCATACCTATTTGCCGATACGGGTCCATTCAAAACACTTCGAACTCCCTCTACTTCTAAACATCATTGATTGTATCCTGTTCCAAGCTTCTTTGCATCAATCACATCATTTGCCTTATAACTTCTCAAGCGCTTAAAGCAAGGGAGTCCATTCCACCACCGATCCAACTTACTGACCTATAAACTAGCTTATAGTCGAGAAATCAAGATGGAAAACATGACGATACTAACAAGTCGCATCTACACGAAGCCATGAAAAAGTTCCATAAAGCAAACTTATGGATCAGTACCGATCCATGAACTTTGATGACGTGGCCATGATCCTGTTTTGGTTAGCACTTCTTGAAAGTGGAGAAAATGAAAGAGATCATATGTAAGCTATTCTCGACGACCTTCAACGATAAATAGGCATGAAGGGGCATCATTTTGGGGATCATTTGTATCTCTTAACTCTCTGTATTCCCTTGCAATCCTAAGGTTCCATACCGATCCATAAGAACATAAGTTGTAAACAATAATGTGACTAATAGAAAAGCTAAGTGAACGTATGCATCAGTTGGCCGTACCACTATAAACTCTATGTGTATCATTTTTACTTCATTTTCATTCATTATTCTTCGTTTTTTCTCTCAATCATAACCTCTTGGGTGCTTGTGCCATATTTTGATGCAAACAGGTGTAGTACGCCATGGCTAAGTCATTTAGTTTTTTTGTTGATTGTAATTAGTGAAAATTAATCACTTTATAATTATAAAGTGTGAAATACAATTTTTTTCGAACTAGATGTATTATATATCAAAATTGCTGTTCTTGATGATATAAATCCACTGATGGTATTCACTCGTCGATTGAGTGTGTGGATTGATCAAAAAAACATGTCAAATGTTCAGAAAATGTGAGTCATTCATTTTGAACCAACTTCAAAACAACAATTGTTAGGCGATCGAAGGACATGAACGTGAAGAGGAGTTCAATTAGTTTACCTCGTAGGTTCCTAATTGGTTACAAATAATCAATGGTCGTTGGATTTTGTAGATAAAGGTGGTGGTGATGGTTTTGAAAGGTGTGATTAAACATCAAGGTGATAATGGAGGCTGATTTGGCTCAGCACGGGGGATTTGCTGGTGAAATCAAATTGGCATCTATAAGCACGAAGTGGGGGTGATGATGTAAAAACGGAGGCGGCTGATGATGTCGAGGTCGAGTTTTTCATGTAGTTGTACGTGCATGAAAATGAAATAAATAGTAGTAGTTTATAATTATTAGTTTATTAATTAAATAATTCTATATCTTCAAACACTTATAACTCTCGCATACGCCATATGTCTCTTGCTAGGCATCATGATTGTAGTGAAACGAGGAATGTTTTGCTATATTGTTTGGTATCTTCAGTGATACTTTTGAAAAGTGCATTATTTTAGTAGATTCGATATAATTTGTTCGATATAGAGATAATGGACTGAGACGTTTATGTTCCTCAATAGCGAGTCACTTACGATTTGGTGATCATGGATTGAGAAATCTTGTTCCTTGGTAGCAAGTCACTTACTATTTCGCAATAGTGGGATAGGACCTATAGTTCCCCAGTAGTGAGTCACTTACAATTTGGCGATAATGGACCGAGATACCGCGTTCCTTGGTAGCGAGTTGCTTACGATTTGATGATAGTGGGCTAAGATGTTGCGTTCCTCGATAGCAGGTCATTTACCATTTGACGATAGGGGGCTGAGACATAGAGTACCTTAGTAGCAAGTCGTTGACGATTTGGCTATAATGGGCTGGGACATGTAGTGTCACTGCAGCGAGTCGCTTTCAATTTAACGATGGTGGGCTAAGATATATAGTTCCTTAGTAGTGAGTAGTATGTTTTCGATGATAACGAGTTGGTACTTTAGCTCAATCGTGTTGCGGTTGTTCTTTAGCGTGCGGGTTGGGACTTTGGGTTCGATCGAGTGCATATGATTGGACATGGGTTAGATTTTAGCGAGATCTTATCTTATGTTGTGACTATGATATAATACTATGTTTAGCTGAATTTTTGGGTATAGGTGACACATGTTAAGGTATAGTTTTCGAGCGTAAGTGTTGTTTTACTAGCTTATTAGTATTATACATTTATATGATGCATTTCACTCACCAGATGTATATCTAACCCCCTCTACTATTTTATTCTTTTTAATTCTACTCTAATAGGTCGATAGAGAGGGCTGGTGGTGACTTGGTGGCGTGATGGTATAATGGAGATGCACATTTATTTTTTTATTAGCCATCCGCTATTCTATCTTATATTTTCCTAAATATTAGGCAGATTCATTACTAGTGTAGGGAAACATTATAAGTGAGGTGTATTTGATATTGTACTTTTTGTTCATCTAAGATAATTGTATTATTGATTAAGAATATATTTTATTCCTCCCATTGTGAGTTTTAGAAAGTGTGGAATATTGTAGATAGCATAGTGTACTGTTTTATATATTTTACCTCAAAATGATCTGACATCTGCGAGGTCTGCAATGTCTGTGTCATTTTATGCATGAATCGGGGCATCATAGATGGCTTTTGTTGCAGCAATATGAGCAATGATTTGAATATATTAAATATATATAGGTAAAATCCTTATGACAAATAATTAATCGATTATAGTTGCTAATGTATTTCAAAACCATGGGTTTTGACTCGTATATTCAAAATACTTATCCTTAAATTGTTCACAGTCAAGATGTATCAAGAAAAAGATATCAATACATACATTCAAACTAGTGTGCATAATGCTCTCCATTTGATGAACTTTGAATTACTCATGAACGTTGGAGACAACAAGGGGATACGTGCTTGTGGTTGTCTGTACAGATCACATAATTGAGTGAATTAGCGGTATGCCCAAGGGGTAATTATGTAACTTTGTGTGACGACCCAGAATTTTTGAATATTTGAAACTGAAATATTTAATTGATTTTAAATATTTGAATATTAGTTAACTTGAATTTCAAATATCACTATTTATTTGGCAATTAAATTATTGAATTTAATTATTGGAAGCTTTGTAAAATATTGAATCTTCAGTTTAAGTCTATTAAAAATAATTTAAAGGCTTGTAAAATTTATATTAATTTTTTTGGAGATAATAGAACTTTTAAAAGTTGAATTTAAAACTGTTTTGTTCAGTTTGGAAATATATCATTTAAATCGATATGTAAAAATAGCCTTCGGAGGCACAGTCTCGGAATTCAACGAAACCAGTTCCATTGGATCCGTAATAATGTATTGTTATCGGATTTCAAATTTCGAAGTTGTCATGTGGCCGTACGGATTGTAAACGTGCTGAAATTTAAATCGAGAATTTAGTATAGTAATAAGGTCCAAAAAGCTATCTTCTCCATACGATCGAATTAGGACTCAGATCCTTTTCCACTACGTTCGGAATAAGGGTTTAACATTACAAACATCTTGTGGCATGCCTCGATAGGAAGTCGAGATTTTGATTTGCATAATTTGAAACAATTTAGAATTTAATTTAAATTTGAAAATATAATATATATTCCCTTAAATTCACTATATCACTCTTTCCAACACCTGTACACTAAAAAAGCAGACTACCTCCATTTGTCAAATACACAGGATTGTTTGAACACGTACCTTCTTCAAATAAAAAACCAAAAGAGACGCATCTTCATTCTCTAAATAGATTCAAACTTCAACAACACAAATCAAAAAAATAATAAAAGACAACCGAGCCTCTTCCAGTTCAATCACAAAAATAAGAGGGGGTTGCTTTTAAATTTAAATGACCGAGCTGTGTAAATCGATGGAATAACTCGAAAAAAAAATTCAAAATCAATTTCGATTCAAACGAGTATTGGAGCCTCTCCCTTTTCTTTTTATCGCAAGCCGTTCGAAGCTCGATGGGAAGTCGGGGGTGAAGGAGGCTTCGTCAATGTCTTTGACTTCAACTTTGGGGTTGTTCGATCGAGCAGCTGCTGTGGCCAGGGTTGTTCAATCAAATCACGGATCCAGGCTAATATCGCGACTTGGGAAAGAAGGCATGCTCGAAGGGTTGGGCACCGCAGTGGTCTCGACATCGTTAGAAGTCAGGGTGTTGCATGGGGATGGCGGCTCGATCTGGAGGATGAAGGGGTGTGCCTCGTCGTCGATGGATTGGGCTTCGTAGAGGAGTCGACGTGTAGTTCTATGGGGAGTTGGCATTTTCTTTTTTTTATTTATATGCGTATATTTATATACAAGAAGAAAGAATATTGTGTGGTATATAGATGTTGATTATTTTCAAATTACATATACGTATGTACGGAAAATATAGATAAACAACAAAAGAACAATGTAAAATCAGTGTGTTTAATTAAATGTATATATACAAAAAGATTTTGGGGAATATATGGAGATTTTAAATATTTAAGGATTTACGTCAAAATAAGATTTTTAATCTATATAAATTGATTTTATGAGGTTGGGTTTCAAAAGAAAATAAACACGCATACATATATTTTGATTTACGGAGTCGTGTTAAAAATAATTTACTAAGGTGATAAATTTATTTAATTAACTTATTTAATTATTTTGGCTACTAAAAGGTTTTTTTTTTGAAAAAGGGAAATTTTCTTAGTAAAATAAAGCATTAGCTAATTAAATTTGTTAAATGGTAATAAATTGTATGGCTAATTTAAATGAAAATTAATTGTTCAATTGTTTAAATATGAATAAGTCATATAATGTTATACAATCTCAAACCAGTGAAATCAAGGCGAGATGGAAATGGGTTGCAAACAGGTCAAAGGTGAGTTAATCTCACTCGTTTGGAATACCAGGTATTTTTAAATAGTTAAACTTAAGTATACTAAATGATTTGTTGAATGATTGAAATGTCTGGATGTGATAGTATATATATAGTAATATATAGTATATATTGGAGTGATTGGTGTCCCGCATTATATAGCGGATGAGACCCTATGCGTCCCGCATAATAGTGGATGATTCCATATACCGCGATATTCCACCTTGAAGTGGAATTGATATTTTCTATTGTGCTAACATCTGTGGATGCACGGAAACAGGTTGGAGGGATCCAACTGGATTCCTCAAAATATTTAGAATTGTTTTAATATCCTCTGATACGATTTATCTGATAATTTGATACAGATTATATTGGTGATTGAAATATTGAATGCTATGTTTGATTGAATATATTTGGGTATATTGAGTTATCAAAAACGTATAGATTGGATTTTTGCAAAGAAAATAAAAGGGAGAATTTTTAAGTAAAATAATTATAGAGAATTTGGATAAATTAAAGATTGATTTAGGAAAAGATAAAAGTTGATTTTTTTTTTAAAATTCTTATAAATAAATTCCAAAGCATGGGAAAGGAGATTTTTGATTAATGGGAATAAATGAATTTTTAAACTTAAGTGATATTATTTAAAGGAATAAAAGATTTATTTTTCAATTCAGGATTTAAATGGTTTAGGAAAAATAAAAGAAGAATTTTGAAATAAATATGAAATTGGTAGTTTCAATTTAAATAAGATTTTTAAATCATAATAAAGAAGGTAAATCTGAAATTAATGGGTTTTGAAATAAAATTGAGTAAGTAAAGGAATTTATTTCAAAATGGAGTAAAATCTGAAAATCAATTGGGAAATGGATTTAGAGTTTGAAGTTGTGTTTTAAAAGAAGATGAGACTATGAAATTTATAAACTAGGTTTATAAAGTGAAATAAGATATTAGTGGATATTTTGGAAGTATAAATTCACGGTGGGAATTAATAAAGGAATGGAAAACTTGTTTTAAAAATAAATAGTGGTTTATTTTTAAAGGTGTGGAAGGGAAGTGTATTTCCCTGAAAAGCCAAGTAAGTTTTCAAAGCAGATTTTTAAGCATAAGTTAAAAGTTTTAAAGTTGTTTAAAGGAATGTTTTAAAGAAAATATTATTTAAGTTGTTAAAATTTTTAAGGTAAATATTTATTTAAACTAGTTATAGTGGTAATTATTTTAAAAGGTTAATTGGTATTATGTTTTAAAAAGATAATTATTAATATTTATATTTATAAAATAGTTTTATTTTAAAGATAGTTTAGTTATTTGAAAACTTGTATAGAATTTCGTAACTCATATTTTAAAATTTAGTTTGGCCTAACTTTTATTTAAAAAAAATTACTTTTATATTTTATAAAATAGTTTTATTTTAAATATTTTTAAAGTATATATTTTTGAATAAAGTGTTTAAGTAGTTTTAATTTAAATGTTTTAAAGTATATTTTAGAATAAAGTGATTTAAATTATTTTAAAATCTAAAGTATTTGGATTGGGTGATTTTCAGTGGAAATAAACAATATTTGGGAAATTTACTTCATGAAAGAAATGTGATTTGAAACATTTTCAAAGGGTTGAAGTATGGGAAATAGCTTGCGAAGTTATTCTGAAATAAATAATTTGAGAAAAATTATTTAAATCTAATGATTGTTATGAATATTATTTGATAGTTAAATAGCCGACTATCAATATTGGACAATGCGCTGATCGTTTCGAAGAGATCGAGATCGGAATTTATTTTCTAAAAACTACTTTGATCCGGTTTGAACGTTTTTGTGAGGAAGACAAGTGTTGGGAGTCAAAGATGGAGCAGTGAAGTGCAAAGGCTAATCGCTACTAATCGTGAGGGTGATTTCAAAATGGATGTAGTAGGAGTAGTGTCTTCGGTTCCGTTCGAACCCGGAACGGACTTGTATGGACGAATGCTTTCAGAACATCGTCAGGAGGATGATGAGCATTCTAAGTGATTGTGTGCTAAAAAGTAACGCATAGCTTCGATCCTCATCAATTGGGAATGGGTAAAACAAGGGAGGTGCACATAAGGCTAAGTGGCTAGCAACCAATTAGGGTAAGGTCTCCCCTGTCTAGATGTCCTTTTATTTCGGCTGTGTGGACGGTTGCTGATCCCGAACACGGGGTGAACTTATTCCGACTATCCAGTAAGGGGTAGCTCCGATCTTGTGATGCAGGGGATCAGGGTGGATCCTCGGTACAGTGTTCTAAACCACGTACTGTGACGGGCGGTACCTAAGTAACCCAGCCATTGATGGAAATCCATTCTCTCTACGTGCCTTTACGGTTTTATTTGTATACCTATTAGCTAGAATTTAATAATGTAATAATTTCGACTATTTGAATAAGTATTTGTACATAAACACTACTATATTAATAGAGGATTTTATAAGAAATGTTTTGATTATCGTAAGGTAAAAACCTGGCATGTTTATTTGTGGCACGGTCTTACGAGATGCCTTTGATTTCAAAGGATTTTAAAAACTTTAATAATCCTATTGAGTGTATTTTCTCACACTGTTTTTCCAGACTGACTCGGGTGTTATTTAACTATAATGCTCGGGTCAGATTGAGTAATATAGAATACAGATTCTGGATGGACTGCTGTGGAGCTCAGGAGACGAGCTGGATGACGAGGCACATTTCCATAGATTAATATTTCCGTTGTCCAGTGTAAGCTGTATATTCAGCTTTGGAAGGACGGGATATTATAACTGTCCTGAATTGTGATGTTGATTGTATTGTACTCTGATGATGTAATATATAAAACAGATATAATTCTTTTGTTTTAAAAGATTAGTCGTTTATCTATTATATATTGTTCCGCTGCGTTTGTGAGATTCTGATATTTTTTTCTATTTCTTCTTCTACCTCCTCTTTCTTTAAACCTAATGGTTCGGTTTTCAGCATTCGATTGTTCAGCAATTAATACAATAGACGTATTGATGTCGATTTTCGGGCATCGAAAAATCTGGTCGTTACACTTTGTTATATAACTTACTCTGTAAAAGATATTATTCATAATAAAAGTTATTTCTAGTATTTGATTTCTTTTATGCACTATATTATGTTATTATATTAATAATGAATAATTAATTTAAAGTGCATAAATAAATAAAATCCTTAAATGAAATGATACGTGTTTGTAGTTACAAAGAGTTCCAATCATGAGTAATTAATCATAAATTAAATATAAATATTCCTTGTGAAGATTTCTTAATAAAGGAAATCGACATATCCATTGAGATAGGGTGCGTAACGCTCTCCAAATATTGGGCCGAGTATTACTTATGGCTGCTGGAGACACCAATGAGTTATGTGCTTTTTCTTATTGGATAACCATATAATGACTCGATCGACGTTTTCTTTTGGTTGGTAACAATTAGGTCTAATAGGAAATCACAGTATGACGATGTTACACAGTTCCCTCAACTTAATAATATTATGGAACTTTGACATGAATATTCCACTTTGATTATAGTCAAATCATGACATGGCTACCGTTGAACGATTATAGTAGGGTCCGAGTTGAAACGTACAAAGTGAAACGCTATTCAATTGCGAATTCGTCTCCTTAGTTGTATGAGGTAAGTATCATAATCAATTATAGTCAACTCAAGGTTTAAATCTATAGCCATAGTAAATATGTGAACGATAAATATTATTATTGGACCAAGGACTTTATAGATGGATTAAATAATTGTATATGAATGTTGTTAGAGTTTTGACCGATACCAAACTCCTGATATCTTAAAGTGATTTAGTATTGACGAAGAGAACATGTGTATATTATATCGTTACTTAAGGGTACAGCTTAAGTTGATCTAAATTATGATTTTATGGAAAGGCATGAGGCCTGAAAACTACATCACACTCAATGATACCCCAGAAACATCTACCCTGTAGGAGTATAAGAAGCCGCCTAAAATGGAAGCAAATGAACAGCAAAAGCACTCTGGGAAATATTATCACTCCATGAAACGCACGGTTATAATGTAACGACCCCGTATTTTCTGATTGTTTTAATTGTATATTTTAATTATTATAATTGAATTCTTGATTTAAAAACTTTATTTTTATCTATTAAAATGAATAATTTTGTTATTTTAAATGTAAATTTTGATTTTAATGTACATTATAATTTCAAACATGTATAAATTGAATATTTTCCAAAAAAGTGAATTTTGGTCAAAATGGTCAAACTTTGACTTTTAAATTTGAAATTTTGAATTTTTTTAATTTTATCTTTTATTATGAAAATAAATAAAATTTTAAGAACACTGCTTTTCGTTTCGTTGAAATCTGATTTACAATGTGAAAGTTATGCCTTTTTAACTATTGTGTGAAATTTGCTGTATTTAACAAAATTGTTTATTTTAAATTATACAAATAATATTTTATTTGGTCAAGTAATGTTCTAATTTATGTTTATATGGGTAAAATAACATGTTATGTATATATTTTTGTTTTAAAATTTTTTTTAAAGTGTAATTGACATTTTACAGTTTCAGTTGTATTTTGTTTACCATTTCTAATTCCACCTTCAATTAATTAAAAAAAAATCTTTATTTATTTTTCTATTTTCTTAAGATCTTATTTTTTTCCCATTCGCACTTTATTTTTTTCCTCATTTATTTTAATTATTTGACTTTTATTTGTTTTAAAGTGAAATAGAAATTCTCTAAGGCTAAATGGTATTTCATTTGTAATTTTCATGTCGTTTTTCCAATTTTTAAACAATTTCTATAATTATTTTTCTATTTTCTCTAAATTTATTTATTTGTTTCACTTTGAATATGTTTAATAAAGTATTTTATTTCAAAATTTTGCTTTAGAATATGTTTAAAATGAATTAAATATTTTTCCAAAGCCAATGATGATTTAATTGTAATTTTTGAACCCTGTTTTGAAATTTTAAGCAATTTCTTTAATTCTTTTTCCATTTTATTTAAAATTTATTATTTATTTTTATTTTATATTACTTTGTTTCGGTTTTTAAAGTCAAATTACTGAAATTTTATTTTGTTTTTATTTAATTAAAAGAAAGTGGAAATTTGAAAGGACTTAATCTTTAAATCTTGTGACTTTTCATTGCCTAGTCTTTTCACTTGCCTTGGCCTTTTATTTTCTGGCATAGGTATACATTTATTATTGATAATTCACGTGAAAACTTCTCATCCTCCTCGCAACTCATGGCCAGTTCATTTCTGATTTTTTTTTTCAAGTTTTTCCAATGGCTTCTTTCCACTTTTTCTCCTCTCTTTCATTGTATTTTGCCTTCCTCCTCTTCTAGATTTGCTTGGCATCTACCACCTTCATCTCCACCAACCACCTCCTCCACCATCTACAGCAGCTACTCCTCCCCCTCCTCTGACTTTAACCAAGCCTTGCCCATCCATGGAGGTTAGCATAGCAAACTTTGCACCAAACCCTTCCAAATTGCCTAACCAAGCTTCATACTTCACAATTTCCCTTCCTATTCACTTTGGCCACCCCGTAGACACCAACATCAGCTGCTACTTCACCTCTGGCCACCTCTAACCATCAGCTCCAGATCTGACCTGACCCATTTATGACATGGCCGAGCCTTTTTGTGCCCAAAAAACTCTAACTTTTGCACTTGACCCTTTGTATGCTTTATGTTGTATCTCTTACCATCATCATCTCCATGTTGTTGTGCATATATGATGCATACCCGAGCCTATAACATGGTCATGGCTGAGCCATGTCGACACCTAGGCTGAGCCTAGTGTGGTGTGATCAAGCCCATTTGATCAAGTGTCAAGCCATGTTGTCATCGTCAAGCAATTTGTGTTAAAGCTGGGTAATGTTCTTTGTTGATTCAAAATTTCCATTTCGTTTCAATTCATATTTTTATTGTATATATATATATTTATATTATCTTGTTTATTTGTTGTATACAAGATCAATATCAAGGCTCTCCATCCATTCCAATCAAATCGTGCATGTCGTGCCTTTGGAATCGCTCTTTTGTGTGTTGTTTGTCTCTAGATTTAATAAAGTTGATTCTTTCTCACTCTGACATATTTACTTATGAAATGGTAATCGATAACAAGTGTTTAGTAATTAAAAATGTTTATGAAAGTTGATGATGATTATATGATATGCTATGCTTTTTTATTACCATGTTAAAACTGTTAATTGTCACCTGACATCTGATATATGACATTATATTGTGACATTGACATTTTTTATACTGTTTATGCATATGATCACACTGCAAGTACCCTGTAGAATAGAATCACTATGGGTTGAAATGATACATATCCAAACGGACTTTAGAATAAGAAAAAATCTTTATGGATTGAAATGATAGGCCTTAGCGATTTTTATTGTATTTTATTTGACTTGGGATTGCAGGTTTGAAATGATAGAACCCGATTTTCTTTTTAAATTGCGGATTGAAATGATATATATCCGTATCACTTGACCTAGGTTAGAAAATTTTATACAGACCCCGTGGTATATTTTTAAATGATTTTTATTAAGATATGTATTTTTAAAAGTATGAAATTTGATTTAAAAATATATATTTTATGGTTTTAAGAAAATTAGATATTAAGTCTTGAAATTGTGAATTTAAGTACGTAAATTTGAAGTAAATGAGATTTTATTGACTTTAAATTTTATTTTAAAATGTAAATAAACAATGGAAATTTAATTTAAAGTTTTGAAAT
Organism: Allium cepa; assembly: GCA_030765085.1. Lineage (NCBI taxonomy): Eukaryota > Viridiplantae > Streptophyta > Magnoliopsida > Asparagales > Amaryllidaceae > Allium > Allium cepa. Next base: position 372,710,965 of record CM060942.1, on the reverse strand, counting down.
GATATTTGAAATAAAATGTTAAGTTTTATTAAATTTATAAGTTAAGAAAAACAACGAAATTTGACTTAACAAATGAATTGAGTTTTAAATTGGATATTTAATTATAAAATTTTATTACAATAAATCATATATTAAAATGATTTAAATGTGAAATTTTGAAGTCTAGAAATATGATTTATAAATTTAAATAACAATAATTTGGAGTTTTATTGTTTCTGAAAGGTTATAATAAAATCTAGAATTTTATAGCATTTCCAAAATGCTGAAGTCTTTTGACAGCATTTTTAAATGCTGTTGTTTTTGAATTTAACTATGTTTGATAACTAAATATCTATTACGGTATTTTATAAACGCCGTTATTCCTGAACTAAACTATTTTGAAAACTATAAGCTACGATAGCACTTTATAAATGATGTCGTTGCTATAATTTGACAATGTTTTAAAATGTTATAGATTTTAACACTGTTTGTGTTATATTTTAAAGTGTTAAATGATTTTACTTTTGAAATGGATTTATTTGTAAAAGTTTTAGAAGTTTTGAATATATTTTAATATCTAAATTTGAAATTTAAGGAATTTAAATTTGAATTTGAATTTAAATAGGGTTTACTTGGTTGTGTGTTAACTGGAATGAAATGTAACGAGATAAATGAATTTATGAATGGAATTTTTAATGTATTTTATAATGATACTTGAAATAATAAATGAATGAATTGTTTGATTTAAAAATGGTATTTAAATTTGAATATTTGAATTTGAACTCAAATAATGATTTGAAAATGAGGTTTTGAAAGGATATGATATTTTTATGATTTGAAATGGTTTGGAAATGATTTGATCTTTATTTTGATAAAGAATATGAATTTGGAATGATATTTGATTTTGATAAATGAATATTTGAAGTTTATATTAGTATGAAAGGATATTTGGTTTAATTGTAATTTAAGTTTATTTAAATAATATTGGATTTATGAAATGAATATTTCAAAACTAAATAATAATGAGGTTAAATTTGAGATATATGAAATATTAAAATTTAGTTTTGAAATATGTGATATTAAAGCTTTGAATTATATTGAAAGATTTAATATTTTATATTGTGGATCAAATCTATATTTGAAATTTATAAGATTTAAAATGTTTTGTTGGGAAACTGAATTTAATTGAAACTGATGGTTTGAATTGAATTAAATTGGAAAATTTGAAATTTTGGTTTAATTGAATAAATTTGTAAAGTGTAAAGAATTAAAGGATGATTTCGAATGAATGATTTCAGAATGTTATGATTTTCAAAGTGTAATGATTTCAAGTATTTTGGTTTCGGAAAAGTTATACTTTGAAAGTATTATGATTTTTTTAAGGTGAATATATGTTTGAAATGGAAATGATAAACTATTTTGATTGAGTAAATAGTTTTGAAATAAAAAAGGGTTTTGGTTTCGAAGTATAAATTATTGTGAAAGGAATATAGTTTGAAATGAAATGATTTGATTTTTGAAGTATAAACTATTTTGAAATGACCACGACGTTATAATAACGATTAGTTGTTAAAGAGACCGGGATCGAAAGTTGTCATACTCTCTGCCAACTCCGAAAACCACTTTAACAACTTTGTACGCAGTGGAGATTCCAAAATGAAGTAGGATGGTGGCGACGATCTTGAGGTATATTACGTGGACCCAACTCCCGTGAGTTGGCATAAGGTGGCTAAAACATGAGCGATCTCGGGCCAAGTGAGGTCATTCCTCCGATCGGACACATTCCTTCGATACTATACTCTTACTTGTGATTGATTAGATGGTCATCCTTCGATTTTGATATCGGAGCGTGTTCCGAGGTGGGTGTATGTGGCTGCTGCGTTACCACCAGCCTGTGTGCGTAATTGGTATATCTACCCTGGCATTGCCTTGTGTACCATGTCACCTACCATACCGAGCCTTTACTACGAGTTTGTTTTTCTCCCGTAGCCCATGGAGTATTTAGGTTAGTCTCTCGATCTGGAGATATGCTGATACTAGATGGACTACTGTGACTATTATGTGTGAAGGGCTATATGGGTAACCCGAAACACTATTTAAAAGTATGTTTATTTTACTGTAGACATTATTATAATAGCACAATATTACTATATAGTAAATAGTTTAACGGATCCTTAAAGGATGGGCGATCCCAAGCATCCTTTGAGTTACTGATGCATTTTGTTACTGTTCACTTGAGTTGATTTATAGTTTATAAGTATTTATGTCCTGACTCGAGTGTTTTGTGTTTTGCTTTACGCTCGAGTCAGATTGAGTGAGTTAGCATTCAAGATTCACCTTTGGAGTTGGAGCTTTCCTTGAAGATCCAGCCATTTATTTTGCTTTCTGTATCCAGTGATTTCAGTGATGTATTCTGGTTTGTACCCGATGTATCTTGTTACTCGTCTGTTGTATCTTATTTAACTCTGATGTATCTTATTTTTATATAATAGCTTCATGAACTACTATCTCTTTTAATTCCGCTGCATTGTTATTTACTCCGTGTCTGTGATCTATGATTATGTATTTACTGTATATTCTGAGATTTGCCAAATTTTATTTACAATGTGGTATTTTGAGCTATTCAAGTCCGATATGTGAGGCTACGAATGGTTGAAAATGTCGGGCTGTTACAGTTGGTATCAGAGCTTTGGTAGCTCTGGGAAAAACTCAGTTGCTAATATCTTTTGTTATTCCAAACTCTATCTATTGAGATCGAATGTAGATTTACCCTAGAAAATCCACATCGATCTTATTCTTTAAGTCACGGTTGACCCGGTTAAGGTTGCCCGCAATTTATTTAAGCTTATCCACCTCCCTATTTTGTTATTCAATCATCTTGTCTTTTGTTTCCAATCTATCTTCCTAACATTTTGAATTGTACTTGTAAATCAATATTAATGTTTTGTTTTATATTGTGTTGTTTGAGTTGTTGATGTTGATTTGGGTTTTCAATCGATTCGTCTGATCTACGCTATTGATAGGATTTCTAAAACACTTTGACAGAACAAACTGATACAATATTATTTTAAAATTTGGTTAATGAAATAAATTTTGTTATAAGTAAATTTATGGAAGTTAATAAATTGATTTAAATTAATCATTTGAAATGGTAATACTTGATTTATCGTTTATTGTTCTATAAATGAATTTATAAATAGCTGTTTATAAATTGATTTGGGAACTGAAATAAGTTTAAAACAAGAAACTTGAGAATTTAATTTTCGATGGTTTCAAACCTTGTGTTTAAAGTTTTAAAAGGGGTATATTATTTAGAGTATTTTCTAATAGAAATTTGTTTCCAAGGAATTTTAAAGTGTAAAATTAGTGCTCTTCTCTTTGTAGCTGGAAAATAACTTCGGTGATGACCGCGACATCATCGACGTTCATTTTCGAGTTTTGAAGTGAAGAGACCGTTCTGTAGTCTTGCTACAGCTTTGTTTTGGAAAATTTAATTAATTTGAATTTCTAAAATAAGACTGGATTTATAATATATATAGATATATGATTTAAATTTGATTTGATATATTATGTATATATATATATATATATATTTATCTCTAAATGGTTTGAAGGAATCGGAAATTTTATTCTTAAACTTTATCTTAAAGAATCATTTCAATTATAAAAAGAAAATCAAAATATTAGCTAAATGATTCAAACTTGAGATGAGGGAATTAGAAAGTTTTATTTGTATAATACCAATTGCATTTAAATATAACTTACCCAAATTATACAAAAGTTAACAATGTAATTGGATAATATGCAATAAAAAAAGATTTTATAAATAATATTTGAATGGTTAAAATAAACGTTATACAGTTAAATTTTAGTTATAAAATGATTAACAGGACTAAATAGAATAAAAGGTTAATTGAGTAATTTACAATATAAAATGATGTTAATGGAACTAACAATAAATTAAAGCAGTTATAATAAGAGTAAGTATAATGGGCATCGATGATAAAATATATTGAGAGGAATAAATTTAATTATAATTAGGAATAAAGAAGAATTATTTTATTGAGTACATTATGAGTGTATAAATGATTTTTCAAATCCATGATTTTAGAGATTGTTTATTTAAGATAATTTGATGATAAGATAATGTAATTAGAGATGGTTAAGATTTATTTAACTTATGTAAAAATTTAATTTTCAATTTAAGTTGAAATTTTCATGGTTTCAAACTTATGATCTTATTTTATTTTTCAAACTATCTTCTGATTGTCCTTATTTTCCTTATCTTGCTACAGAATGGGAAAGCTACTGCTTATACCAGTCTGTTTAGAAATCTCTCATAATCTTTGAAAATATTTGGTACTCATCTTGAATCTGAGCACTACTTGCCATCCACAGACCATCAGTCAAGCGAAAAGGGTGAATCAGATTCTAGAAGATCTTTTTCATGCTTGTGTTCTTGATTTTGGAGGATGTTGGGAAGATCATCTCCACCTTGTTAAACTTACCTATAACAACTGCTATCAGGTATAAATTTCAATATTCTTGCCATCTTATCTTAGTCCTATTTCATTCTATCTTTTTTTTTTCTTTCCCCTATCCTTTTCGGAGACGAAAAGTTTTGAGTGGAGGAGAGTGTAACAACCCTGTATTTTCTGATTGTTTTAATTGTATATTTTAATTATTATAATTGAATTCTTGATTTAAAAATTTATTTTTATCTATTAAAATGAATAATTTTTTTATTTTAAATGTAAATTTTGATTTTAATGAAATTATAATTTCAAACATGTATAAATTGAATATTTTCCAAAAAAGTGGATTTTGGTCAAAATGGTCAAACTTTGACTTTTAAATTTAAAATTTGAAAGTTTTAAAATTTTGAATTTTATCTTTTATTATGAAAATAAATAAAAATTTAAGAACACTGCTTTTCGTTTCGTTGAAATTTGATTTATAATGTGAAAGTTATGCCTTTTTAACTATTGTGTGAAATTTGTTGTATTTAACAAAATTGTTTATTTTAAATTATACAAATAATATTTTATTTGGTCAAGTAATGTTATAATTTATGTTTATATGGGTAAAATAACATGTTATGTATATATTTTGGTTTTAAAACATTTTTAAAAGTGTAATTGACATTTTACAGTGTCAGTTGTATTTTGTTTACCATTTCTAATTCCAGCTTCAATTAATCTAAAAAAATTCTTTATTTATTTTTCTATTTTCTTAAGATCTTACTTTTTTTTCTCATTCCCACTTTATTTTTTTCCTCATTTATTTTAATTATTTGACTTTTATTTGTTTTAAAGTGAAATAGAAATTCTCTAAGGCTAAATAGTATTTTATTTGTAATTTACATGTCCTGTTTCCAATTTTTAAACAATTTCTTTAATTATTTTTCTAATTTTTCTAAATCTAATTATTTTTTTCACTTTGAATATGTTTAATAAAGTATTTTATTTCAAAATTTTGCTTTAGAATATTTCTAAAATGAATTAAATATTTTTCCAAAGCCAATGATGATTTAATTGTAATTTTTGAACCCTATTTTGGAATTTTAAGCAATTTCTTTAATTCTTTTTCCATTTTATTTAAAATTTATTATTTACTTTTATTTATATTACTTTGTTTTGGTTTTTAAATTCAAATTACTGAATTTTTTTTTATTCAATTAAAAGAAAGTGGAAATTTGAAAGGACTTAAGCTTTAAATCTTGTGACTTTTCATTGCCTAGTCTTTTCACTTGCCTTGGCCTTTCATTTTCTAGCACAGCCATACATTTCTTATTGATAATTCACATTAAAACTTCTCATCCTCCTCACAACTCACGGCCAATTTCATTTCTGAAATTATTTTCAAGTTTTTCCAATGGCTTCTTTCCACTTTTTCTCCTCTCTTTCATTGTATTTTGCCTTCCTCCTTTTCTAGCTTTGCTTGGCATCTACCCCCTTCATCTCCACCAACCACCTCCTCCACCATCTACAGCAGCTACTCCTCCCCCTCCTATGAATTTAACCAAGCCTTGCCCGTCCATGGAGGTTAGCATCGCAAACTTTGCACCAAAGCCTTCCAAATTGCCTAACCAAGCTTCATACTTCACCATTTCCCTTCCTATTCACTTTGGCCACCCCTTAGACACAACCACCAGCTGCTACTTCACCTCTAGCCACCTCTAACCATCAGCTCCAGATCTGACCTGACCCATTTATGACATGGCCGAGCCTTGTTGTGCCCAAAAAACTCCAACTTCTGCACTTGACCCTTTGTATGCTTCATGTTGTATCTCCTACCATCATTATCTCCATGTTGTTGTGCATATATGATGCATACCCGAGCCTATAACATGGTCATGGCTGAGCCATGTTGACACCTAGGCTGAGCCTAGTGTGGTGTGATCAAGCCCATTTGGTCAAGTGTCAAGCAATTTGTGTTAAAGCTGGGTAATGTTCTTTGTTGATTCAAAATTTCCATTTCGTTTCAATTCATATTTTTATTGTATATATATATTTATACTATCTTGTTTATTTGTTGTATATAAGATCAATATCAAGGCTCTCCATCCATTCGAATCAAATCGTGCGTGTCGTGCCTTTGGAATCGCTCTTATGTGTGTTGTTTGTCTCTAGATTTGATAAAGGTGAGTCTTTCTCACTTTGACATATTTGCTTATGAAATGGTAATCGATAACAAGTGTTTAGTAATTAAAAATGTTTATTCAAGTTGATGATGATTATACGATATGCTATGCTTTGTTGTTACCATGTTAAAACTGTTAATTATCACCTGACGTCTGATATATGACATTATATTGTGACATTGACATTTTTTATACTGTTTATACATATGATCACACTGCAAGTTCCTTGTAGAATAGAATTACTATGGGTTGAAACGATACATACCCGAACGGACTTTAGAATAAGGAAAAATCATTATGGACTGAAATGATAGGCCTGAGCGATTTTTATTATATTTTATTTGACTTGGGATTGCGGGTTTCAAATGAAAGAACCCAGTTTTCTTTTTAAATTGCGGATTGAAATGATATATATCTGTATCACTTGACCTAAGTTAGAAAATTTTATACAGACCCCGTGGTATATTTTTAAATGATTTTTATTAAGATATGTATTCTTAAAAGTATGAAGTTTGATTTAAAAATATATATTTCATGGTTTTAAGAAAATTAGATATAAGTCTTGAAATTGTGAATTTAAGTACGTAACTTTGAGGTAAATGTGATTTTTTTGACTTTAAATTTTATTTTAAAATGTAAATAAATAATGGAAATTTAATTTAAAGTTTTGAAATGATATCTGAAATAAAATGTTAAGTTTTATTAAATTTATAAGTTAAGAAAAACAGCGAAATTTGACTTAACAAATGAATTGAGTTTTAAATTGGATATTTAATTATAAAATTTTATTACGATAAATCATATGTTAAAATGATTTAAATATGAAATTTTAAAGTCATGAAATATGATTTATAAATTTAAATAACAAGAATTTGGAGTTTTATTGTTTCTAAAAGGTTATAATAAAATCTAGAATTTTATAGCATTTCCAAAATGCTGAAGTCTTTTGACAGCATTTTTAAATGCTGTTGTTTTTGAATTTAACTATGTTTGAAATAAATAAATATCTATTACGGTATTTTACAAACGCCGTTATTCCAAAACTAAACTATTTTGAAAACTATAAGCTACGATAGCACTTTATAAATGCCTTCGTTGCTATAATTTGACAATGTTTTGAAGTGTTATAGATTTTAACACTGTTTGTGTTATATTTTAAAGTGTTAAATGATTTAACTTTTTAAATGGATTTATTTGTATAAGTTTTAGAAGTTTTGAATATATTTTAATATTTAAATTTGAAATTTTAAGGAATTTAAATTTGAATTTGAATGTAAATAGGGTTTACTTGGTTGTGTGTTAAATGGAATGAAGTGTAATGAGATAAATGAATATTTGAATGGAATTTTTAATGTATTTTGTAATGATACTTGAAATTATGAATGAATGAATTATTTGATTTAAAAATGGTATTTAAATTCGAATATTTGAATTTAAACTCAAATAATGATTTGAAAAGGAGGTTTTGAAAGGATATGATATTTTTATGATTTGAAATGGTTTGGAAATGATTTGATCTTTATTTTGATAAAGAATATGAAATTGGAATGATATTTGATTTTGATAAATGAATATTTGAAGTTTATATTAGTATAATAGGATATTTGGTTTAATTGTAATTTAAGTTTATTTAAATAATATTGGATTCATGAAATGAATATTTTAAAACTAAATAATAATGAGGTTAAATTTGAGATATATGAAATATTATAATTTAGTTTTGAAATGTGTGATATTAAAGCTTCGAATTATATTGAAAGATTTAATAGTTTATTTTGTGGATTTAATCTATATTTGAAATTTATAATATTTAAAATGTTTTGTTGGGAAACTGAATTTAATTGAAACTGATGGTTTGAATTGAATTAAATTGGAAAATTTGAAATTTTGGTTTAATTGAATAAATTTGTAAAGTGTAAAGAATTAAAGGATGATTTCGAATGAATGATTTCAGAATGTTATGATTTTCAAAGTGTAATGATTTCAAGTATTTTGGTTTCAGAAAAGTTATACTTTGAAAGTATTATGATTTTTTTTAAGGTGAATATATGTTTGGAATGGAAATGATAAACTATTTTGATTGAGTAAATAGTTTTGAAATAAAAAAGGGTTTTGGTTTCGAAGTGTAAACTATTGTGAAAGGAATATAGTTTGAAATGAAATGATTTGATTTTTGAAGTATAAACTATTTTGAAATGACCACGGCGTTATAATAACGATTAGTTGTTAAAGAGACCGGGATCGGAAGTTGTCATACTCTTTGCCAACTCCAAAAACCACTTTAACAACTATGTACGCGGTGGAGATTCCAAAATGAAGTAGGATGTTGGCGACGATCTTGAGGTATATTACGTGGACCCAACTCCCGTGAGTTGGCATAAGGTGGCTAAACCAGGAGCGATCTCGGGCCAAGTGAGGTCATTCCTCCGATCGGACACATTCCTTAGATACTATACTCTTACTTGTGATTGATTAGATGGCCATCCTCCGATTTTTATATGGGAGTGTGTTCCGAGGCGGGCATATGTGGCTGCTGCGTTACCACCAGCCCGTGTGCGTAATTGGTATATCTATCCTGGCATTTCCTTGTGTGCCATGTCACCTACCATACCGAGCCTTTATTATGAGTTTGTTTTTCTCCTGTAGCCTATGGAGTATTTAGGGTAGTCTCCCGATGTGGAGATATGCTGATACTGGATGGACTACTGGGACTATTATGTGTGAAGGGCTATGTGGGTAACCCGGAACGCTATTTAAAAGTATGTTTATTTTACTGTAGACATTATTAATAGCGTAATATTACTATATAGTAAATAGTTTAACGGATCCTTAAAGGATGGGCGATCCCAAGCATCCTTTGAGTTACTGATGCATTTTGTTACTGTTCACTTGAGTTGATTTACAGTTCATAAGTATTTATGTCTTGACTCGAGTGTTTTGTGTTTTGCTTTATGCTCGAGTCAGATTGAGTGAGTTAGCATTCAAGATTCACCTTTGGAGTTGGAGCTTTCCTTGAAGATCCAGCCATCTATTTTGCTTTATGTATCCAGTGATTTTAGTGATGTATTTTGGTTTGTACCTGATGTATCTTGTTACTCTTCTGTTGTATCTTATTCAACTCTGATGTATCTTATTTTTATATAATAGCTTCATGAACTACTATCTCTTTTAATTCCGCTGCATTATTATTTACTCTGTGTCTGTGATATGTGATTATGTATTTACTGTATTTTCTGAGATTTGCCAAATTTTATTCACAACATGGTATTTTTAGCAATTCATGTCCGATATGTGTGGTTGCGAATGGTTGAAAATATCAGGTTGTTACATATAACATGAATGGGTGCCGTCACTAAACGAACCTAATTGAAAGGCTAATTCGAAAAAACAAGCTTCAATGGTATGTGAAGAAGCCGTAAAATCCTAACTACCCTACAACACTTCAAGCTCCTAGGGACTAGGGAAACCAAAATAGAACCAATGAATAGGGATCTAAACGGACCGACCAGAGACTCGTTATCAAAACAATATCTGGAGGACCTCATCTCATGCGTAAGAGTAAGGGAGAAATGGAGCGATACACAAGCTCATTATGACACGCTCTGAAAGATTTTTGCTTCACGATCGAAGATGAAACTCCTTTCAAGCGGTAGAGGACCCTGAACAAAGACATAGTTTTTCGAAATCGAGACACTAAAGGAATAGAAGTTTCGACCCTTGACCCAATGGTCATGGCGGTAGGAATTGGACCAGCCATGGTCTGACGTGTATTGGTGGATAGTGGCAGTCTGTGAATACCCTTTTCAAAGATACATTTGCTCATATAAAGATCAGTATGAAGGACGTATCCGCTTGCCGGATAAAGATTCAGGGATTCACTGGTGAACCTAAGCAACCCATCGAAATAATTGATTTACCTATAGAACTCAAAGAAGGTGATTGAAGAATCATCCTCACCCAAAACTTTGTGATTGTAGATGAAATATTCGCCTACAATGCTTTTTTAGGTCGGCCCGCTTTTGTAGATTTCAAGATTGCTTTTGCACAGTGGTGTCTAACCTTGAAATTTTTGACAGAGAATGGAGTTAGGTGATCAAAGGAGACCTAAGTGCCGATAGAGAATGCTATATTGTAGAACTACATGAATCTAGTCGAAAATAAAAGGGGAAGAATGTGGGGAGAACTCTCCACATTCGTAAATCTACTGAATATTAAATACGTGGCCATCCCTAGCTTGAGGACCATCGCCGATTCGATAAGGCTTTGGACCCTAGAAAGATGAGTTCAGGGGAGGAATGGGTAGCATCGACAGAATTGTTGGTGTATGTCCCAGTCGATGTGGATGACCCAACATGACCCTGAAAATTGGATCGCATTTTGGAAATAAGATGCTACTGGAACTCAACAAATTTCTTCACGCCAACCTGGACGTATTCACTTGGACACATTCCAATATGTGTGATGTTACCATCAATTCTCACTTCAACCTTGTTGCAATGAAGAAAAGTACAAGAGAAGGATTTATAAGAGATGATAGCATCAAAAAAGCCTTTTGAAGTTGTCGAAGAGATGCCACGGCAAAAATTAGATGTGCTATAAGCTTTCGAAGGGGTCAAAAGGGGATGAAAGCACCCTTTCGCTTCAATTTCCCCCTTTCGAAACAGATGCTTCCGCACGCTTGAAGACGCTTCGAATAAGTTGAGGAACACCTTTCAAAGGCAACAAATGCAGTCACTCACATACACACCAAAACTTTCGATACTAAAGGTTTCGCCCACATTCACATTCCACAGAAGGATGTTTTGCTAGAGCAACCCCTTCGAAATTATAAATAAGCCTTTCGAACCAGTTGAGACCATTCACAATTAAGAAAGAAGAGCTTGTTAAGATTCAGTTTTGCAATCTCCTACATTAGAGGATGGAGTTCCGCTTCAATTACCAAGCGTGCCAATGAAAGCTATCTTCCACTTAAAAACCTTCAACGTCTCGACTCCCTCGAAGCTCCAAAGGTCCACCTATCGATAGAGTCGAAAGCTCGTATCTTTTCCTACTTGTAGCAACACAAAAACACAAAGTAGAGAAGTGCACCTACCCCTTTCAATAAATTTGAAAGTGCTCAAGTCCATTTAAAAGTAATGCTGAAGGATGCCCAAATGTAAACGTCAAAGGAAGGTCTCCCATGCCGCCTTTTGACCAAGTCAAAAGGTTTGATTCGAAAGGTGCCAAACTGCACCTATAAATAAGATCCTAGGGGTCTGGTTTAGGAGATCCGGATTAAGCCACTTCATTCTTGTACTTTCTTAAATTTGTAAACCCTAATTCTCGAATTAGATTGGGGTTTTGACTAATTTGTATACATAAGTTTCAAATGGAAAAGGAATATGTTGAAAGCAAGTTTATGGTATTTTGAGTATGTTATCTGATTTCATGTCTCTACGAGGCTCTGTTTACAACCAACTTATGTCAACCTGATCGAAAGGTCTCCTTTCGTTGAAGCCCAAACCTTTTTAGCCCAATTAATATCTCTAAATCCATAAGTCCTTACCTCATGTTATTGTAAGGTTAGCTTTTGAAGAAGTCATAACCCCTTTAATTCAACTCATACCCTTAAATCATTAGGACCAACCCTTGACTCACTAAAACTACTTTGAAAAGGTGGTTTCGAAAGGATAATGAAACTAACTGAACTAGATTAAAAGGTATTTATGAAGAGGAGTTTAGGCATTTTAACTAAGTCGAAAGATATTAAAAAAGGGAATTATTACTATCTTTACCTGATTGATAGGTATTGATTACTTTTATCCGATCAAAAAGAAATTTCATAGGAATCACTTATTCTCTAAACTCTACTTTACGGCGTTGACAAGTTTCCTTGTTAACATGTGGGGTTTCATCGGAGATTTCATGCCAAACACTTAATATTAATCCAAAGTATACACCGGTGAAGTAGAAGAGATGCGGTTTAGGATCCGAATGGTCCAAAGAGCCGAGAGAAGAAGTGGATAAGCTGATGGTAAATGGTTTTATCCGTGATGCAACCTAAATCGAATGGGTATCCAACCTACTCTTGGTAAAGAAGTCCAACGGAAAATGGCGAACATGTATCGACTACTTGGACTTAAACAAAGCTTGCATAAAAGACAGCTTTTCTTTGCCAAGAATCATCCAACTTGTGATGAGACGGCTGGACATGAACTACTATCATTTATGGATGCTTACTCGGGATACAACCAGAGCATGATGCCTGAACCTGACCAAGAACATACCATTTTCATTACTGATATGGGATTATACTGCAAAGTGATGTCATTCAGCTTAAAAAATGCTAGGGAAACCTACCGACGACTTGTAAACGTTATGTTTAAACATCAGATAGAAAAGACTATGGAAGTGTATATGGATGATATGTTGGTTAAATCACGCATAGCTGCAAATCACTTGGATAACCTAGTGGAATACCCCACAAATATGGAATGAAACTCAATCCACTTAAATGTCACTTCGGGGTAGCCTTTGGAAAGTTCTTGAGATTTATTGTAAGCGCCGAAGGCATCAAAGAAAATCCCAAATAAATTACCGCTTTACGGAAAGTCGAGGCCCCTTGAAAAAAGAAGGAGTTGCAAAGCTTGAATGGAAAAGTTGCAGCACTAAACTGGTTCATCTCAAAAGCAACCGATAAATGTACACCGGTCTTTGACGCGATAAGGTAGGGAAAGAAGAACTTTAAATCGAATCAAGCTTGTCAAATTACTTTTGAAGAGCTGCTATGACATGTGGAAACCCTACTAATCCTATCAAAGCCGGTAGATGGAGAAGACTTGTTAATCTTATTAGCAGTCTCGCCCCATGCCTTAAATTCCACACTCGTATAAGAAGAAGCAAAGATCTAGCCACCCGAATATTACGTTTGTAAATGATTCACTGGAGCTGAGAAGAACTATCCAAAATTTGAAAAATTAGCATATTGCCTCTTGGTGGCATCCAGAAAAATACGACCATACTTCCAGGCACACCTAATCAAAATACTAACAGATCAACTCTTGAAGCAAATGTTGTACCTCTCCGAGACCTTTGGATGGGTTATCAATTGGAACATCGAATTATGTCAGCGTGAAATCATATACCATCCTCGAAGGAGTGATAAACTAGTAGGCGCTGGCAGACTTCATTGTCGAGTTTACGATATGAGATAACGAAGAAAACATTACTCCAGAAGTGGGGACACATTGGAAGTGGTTCGTCGATGGTGCATTTACTGCTCGGGGGTAGAAGTAGTGCTCAAAAATCCCAAAGAACAATCCGTTTGCTATGCCTTACGCTTGGAATTCCCTACAACAAATAATGAAGCAGAATACGAAGCATTGATAGCTGGGTTGAAAGTTGTGAAAGACTCGAGATAAAGTCCATACACATCTATAGTGACTCTCAGCTAGTCGTCTATGAGTTGAAAGGAGAATACCAAGCTCAGGGAGAGAACCTCACCCCATATCTATCTAAAGTGTAGGAACTACTAAATGACATCGAACATTACACTATAACTCATATCCCATGGGAATAAAACACGAAGGCGGACTATTTAGCCGAACTGGCCAGTTTCGTAGAAGATCATTCATTGGGGCTGGTCCCAGTTGAAACTCTGACCGCTGCAAGCATAAGCAAGATGGATATCGACTGGAATTTTGAAACAATCGAAGAACCAGAAACATGGATGACACTAATTAAGGACTACCCTCTCAGAGGAACACTCCCCGCAGATAAGAATCAACGGAAAAAGCTCCTTCAAATGGCACCACGGTTTGTTATACATGATGGGATGCTCCATCTAAGGGATTCTCTACCCCCTTGCTCAGGTATGTGGCCAACGATAAATCCCGAAGTATCCCTAGGGAGTTCATAAAGGCGACTGCGGTGACCACACTAGGCAGAAAACCCTAGCAAAGAAAGTTCTCCGATATGAGTATTTTTGGCCAACGATAAACCACGATGCAGCAGATTATGCCAGGTGCGACCAATGCCAAAGATTTAAAAAGATCAAAAGAACTCCTTTGACAGAGCTAACACAAAAGGTCACCCCGTGGCCATTCGCGATGTAGGAAATCTATCTGATTGGTGTATTATCGACAGACAAAAAAGGGAGCCAAATATGTTATCGTTGTTGTTGTCTATTTCACCAAATGGGTCGAAGTAGAACCGCTAACCACTTTTACCACAAAGAAAGTTATTACTTTTGTCACTAAAAACATCATTTGTAGGTTTGGAGTGCCATAAAAAATCATTATGAATAATGGGACTCAATTTGAAAGGTTGATTTCAAAGACTTTTGCAAATGCTTCTGAATCATGAAAAGATTTTCCGCTGTTGCACATCCATAAGCAAAAGGACAAGTGGAAGCAGTGAATAAGATCGCCATGTCCACCATCAAAAAGCGGCTAACTAAAGCTAAAGGAAATTGAGTTGATAAACTTCCATTAGTACTATGGGCTTACAGGATAATGCACAAATCTACAACCGGGCACTCCCCATTCGCCCCAGCATATGGTTCAGAAGCAATAATCTCAGTCGAGCTAGAAGTCCAATCTCATCGAAGGCAAAACTTCAATCAAATGCAAAACGAGCAGCTCCTACTCGAATCGCATGATATGGTCGATGAGAAGAGGGAAGAAGACGAGTTATGGACTGCTGCACACCAGAAAAGGGTCGCACGATACTTCAATTCCAAAGTCTATAACCGCACTTTCGGAGTGGGAGACCTTGTCCTCAAACGGGTCTACCTTGTACTAGGAACATTCAAACCAAACAGGGAAGAGACCTATGTGATCGGTCGAATGCCAAAGGATGTCACATTCAAGCTAACAACCGTTTATGGAACCCAAATTCCCCGAGCTTGGAACAATGAATCACCGCTTCGTTACTTTACCTAAGACTACCTTATGTATTTCCTATTTCCCACAAATAAGCCATCCTAGAATACGGGAGGCATTGTAAATAGGTAGAACTTGCCTAGCTTTTATTAATAAAATTGCTTTGCTTTCTATACCAATAAAATTGTGTTCACAAAAGTAGTATGCTGAGTCGAGGGGGTCAAATCGACTCAAAACCATTCAATCATTACTTGAGATAGTGGAACCATGCTCAAGTATGCCCCCACCTACCCGCCAAGTCGACGAAAGCCAATCGACTCAAACCGTTGTATCGACGGAACTCGATCCCCGCCTTCTAAGAATCAGTATTGCCCTGGCAACATTGAGAAGGCCCAAACAAAGCCGCACATTTCATAAGCCGCGCATCGCTTCTTGGGTTGTGGAATCATACCTAAGCAAATATAATTACCTAGTCGCACACACCCACATGCCATGCATTACTTCTTGAGTCGTGGAACCATGCTTCCCAAGCACGAACTCCTCACGTTACCCAAAGATTGGCAATGTCAAGAAGTTCTAAACCATTCCGGATCGACGGATCGTATCATCCCCATAAGCCGTGCATTTCATAAGCCGCGCATTTCATAAGCCACACACTCTTAAAAGCCATGCATTTCGTAAGCCCCATACTGTTAAAAGCCGTGCATTCTATGTAAGCACTACTTGATGTTGCTCTGGCACCATCAGCAAACCAGTAAGATCTTGTAAGTATTGATATTATCCTGAAAACACTAGGAAACTCATATGTTGCAGGACAAACAAGAGTCCACTCCCATTATCAAAAGTAAATTATAAAATGCAGCAATGTTGCACAACTAAAAATAGGCAAAGAATCCTGATCGTTGATCGATAAGATCTCTAGAATCGTGATGCTCGGGTCACAGGTTTCGAAAGATAGAAACCGCAAAGTAGAATCGGTTACAGGCATCCGAGGAATCGCTTTGATCAATTGGTCATTTGTCAAGTGCTCGGAGAAAATAACCCTTTGAAGTAGGGGCACACACATATCAACATCTAGTTGAAAGGAAAACTGCTCCACTGGCCCATTTCTCCAGACAAAGAATTTTGGAAATCATAAACGGATCTGGTTATAAAGTTAAAAAATGCATACATAATGCGTGAAATCATGGAAATAAAGGCATCGTATACCGCGAAACACAGCACGACAATGTAAAGTATGGAAATTGTAGAATGAGCAATCGTTTTATGTGCACACATAAGTTGTATAAAAACAACCTAAGTATGTGAAAAATAAGTAAGAACATAGAAAAGATGATAGTAGTAACATTAATCTTTTCATTGCTTATAACATTTTGCACAAAGTCAAAATGTGGGGGTCGCACCCACACAATATTGGCCAATAAAAACAAAAGTTTAGATGCTATAACAACAAAAATAATAAGTGCAGAATCTTCCAGTATCCGGATCCACTTTCGCTCGAGCCAGTATGTGTTTCTTCCCACCACTTCCCTTCCCATCTTTGGTTTGAAGTTTCTTCTTCTCAGCATCCCATCATGAGTTGTATCCCTGCAAGAGATGTTAATTATCCCATCCATGCCCATGTCTCCTCCTTGTTCTTCGACCCCCTCAGAAGACTTCCCCTTGGTTTTGCGCTTCTGAGACTTGAAGGAGCTCCTCGAAGATTTTCTTTCCTCAATCTTTTCCCTCTTTACTACCACCATCTGCTGTTCAGTTTTACTTAGCTTACTCGCTTGGTCTGTCTGCTCTCGAGTGTCAGCTGCTATTAAATCGCCTTCTAGCGATACAAAAGGGTCATCCAAGCCATGCAACGCAGCAATCTTCATGGATTTTGATCCTGGCTGTGAGCATTACATGGGCGTGGTAATTGAAGCAACTACAAAGACAAACATCAAAATAGTCGAGATAGCAGCAGACTTTAGGATCAAAGAAATTGGTAGTTCAATAGGCAAAGAAGACAGACATATAAGATAAAAAATGGAAGCATTCATTTCGTCTTGTTCTTGCCGCGTGAGCTGAAAATCTCAAACTTGGGAGAAACAAGAAGGTTACCTGCATCAGAAGTATGATCGAAAATTTCAACCTTATACTCCCCATCTTCTCCTTCTTTAGATGGCTACACGATCTTGTGAAGTTCCAGATCACACAAGGCTTATGAAACAACTGCTGATGGGGCAGACAAAAAAGCAGTACCGGCTGAACCCGGAATAGTTCCTGACTAATCACAAGTCTGCTTTAATGATTCGCCAGGCCCAGAATTGAAAAGCTCTGATAGCCGCATTAGCAATTGCAGTAGCATCGGCGACCTCCTGCTTCCTCTCAATCCAAATAATCTCACGGCCCTTTACCAAGTCCTTATTCGACTCTTCGTTGAGATAAGTGTCCTCCAACTCTTTCTCGGTGTATACATCCCTGTTTTCTCGAAAATGGCCAAGAACTTCTTTCCAAACCACAGCAGCAGTACATGGGAATTTGGAGACCAGATAGCTGAGGCTGCCCTGATGTAGCAGAGAGTTAATATAGAAATTCAAGATGGTGTCATCCATATTCTCCTTCTTCTTTTCGAAGGTATCCTGCAGCTCCATGTAGTCCGCCATCACAGCGACCTTTTCAACTTCAACTTGGGTCTTTTCAATATTAAATTGCACAACTCTTTCCTGAAGTGAAGCAATCATTTGAGTCTGGTCATAAAAGGTCTTATCATGGGATTCCAACATTCCCGCATAATCAGAAATTGTCTTTTTATGAGTTTCGATGGCTTCGTCATGACTAGCAGTAGTCCTCTTTTGAGCATCGATGATCTTGTCTCAAATTTTAAGCTCCTTTTTCAGCTTAACCTCATCAGCATGGGCCTTTTTGGTTTCATCTCTGAACATGATCTTAATTTTTGTATGGGCCTCTTTCAATTCCTTCGGCAAACTAGCATTGCTCTTACTCACGCAAATTGTAGCATCCGTCTTCTTTGCCAGTTTCTTAATTCTAGCATCAGGTTTCGTTAATATCCTCCAATAATATTCCTATTCTAACTTGAAGGAAAGAATCTTTTTGGTAGTTGTTACAGTTTATGTCCGTCGGATGTTTACATAATTTCTCCCATCCTTCAAATTGATCCAAATCGCTCTGAATCACCTGGAGATGGGGCATATAAGAATCCTTACGGATCGGACATAGGTCACGATCAAATTTAACTCCCTTCAAAAACCATCTGGGGAGTGCGACTTCAAGCTTAGGGGGACTAGACGGGTGAATATAAGTTGGCCTATTGTAGGGGCCTAAAGAACCACAAGTAAGTACTACGTGAGTTGACGGGGTTAGGGTTGACGGAGAGACTTGAACGGTAGAAGTCAGAATTTCAATTCCAACAGAGACTAGATCCAGGGAAAATACTTGTTGCTCGGAAGGATGAGAACCATGATCTACCTTCGATTTAATGGATGGTTCTTCCCGATTGTTGGGAATTTTCCTTTTGTCATAACCACTCCTATAAACTCTGCCTTAGTCTCCTCGTCCCGACGACGAAATTTGGTTTCCAAATCCTTCTTCCTTCTCCACTCTTCCTCGGTGTTTTAGAACTGATGGCAGCTTGAAGTCCATCTTGACCCGCGTTGTGCGTTTGTAAATTGTTCAAGGTCCTCATAAAGTCCATGACCTCCCATAGTACCTAGTATAAAAATTGAATAAAAAACTTTAGCGATAGAAAATGAACTCAAATAATGCATATGTAAGTGTGCATAACCCAGGTGAAATGTGTAATGTATCATAGATGGCCTAAAAGGGCTTCACAAACTGGATCAGAAGCGACTACAGTGGGAGTCAAGCTAACTCTAGACACAACATGATTGGGGGTGAGAATACAATCCCTCGAACTCAAATCAACTCCCATGAATTCATCGATGTTTACATAAACATTTCCAAAGTCCCTAAAGTTGATATCGGTTACCTTAAGTGGAGAACCATGAAGTCGTTCGACTGTTGGGGGAGAATCTTTAGCAATATTCTCTTAGGGAGGCGAATCCAGGAGAATAGGACTCATTTCCAGAGTTTCATCGCATGGTTCGAAGTTTCTTTCACCATAACTTGCATCAAATTTCTCATCATTATAGGAGGAATCATAGTTAATATTATTCTCAATTTGACCCTTCCCCTTTTCCGTGATTACTGCAGCCCAGCCACCACGCTGCTTGAACTCCTCTTCCCCCTCCTTCGGGATTGAGGGCATCCTAATCGGGAAACTGGCTACGATCGTAATGCCTTTTCCTTCATGAATTTATCTAGTTGATCCATTGGATGGACCTTCTCCTTCTGGTAGATCGCCATATTCAGAGTCGTGCGATGAAGAAGTAGAGAATGTTCTAACCTAGAATGGGAAGGAGATGGAACTTCAACGGCCATATTAGATCTCCCGAGATGCAACAACCCATACCGAAGCAAATCCTCATGCGTCAGCAAAGATTTGACCGATCTCTTTCCAGCGTTTATGGCCTTCGGAATATGGAAGATGGGATCAAGTGATGGATCTTTGTTTAGCCTCGGAATAATTGCAAGGATTATTTAGTCTATTAAAAATCCCTCACCACCATATTAAATCACAACAAGTAAAAGAGAAGACTTACCCCTATAGTCCAAAGGCGATTAAATCCCTCAGGACACCTAACGAAAAAATATTGGGTCTTGAACTGGGACAAATTACTTTGAAACTGCAACACGGCCTACATGATCACAAGAGATAGACATTCGTCTCACTTCTTGAATGAGAGGAGATATCTCAACTCATTAAAGCTTAGGACGCGATTGAATGTCCGTATGAACAAAACATGAAAACGAGTCAAATTCGCGTATTCGTTGGGTAAACTTGAAATAGGGGAATTCCAAAATTCAGAAAAGTCTCTCTTAAGAAATGATTGAAGGGAGGCACTGCACCATTCAAGTACATGTACCAAGAGGAGGTGTACCCCAAAGGTAGCAGGTGTGCAAACTCGTTTTTCAATGGAAGGTGTACGTCGTCATCTAGAATGCCATGCTGTAAACAAATGTTGTGCAGAACTTTAGCATAAATTACGGTGGAAGCTCTCTTCAAAGGGTTGAGTAAAACTCTAAAGTTTGGAGGAGTTTGATCTATAACCGGACCAACTGGAACCAATTGACCATATTCAACTGGTGATGCCAAAGAAGTAGGCGCTGCTAAAGCCGTTTGTGAAGGCATAACTAATGTTGATTCGGCTTCCGAGAGTGTTAGACTTCCTCTATAGGATTTACGATGGGATGACGCGTGCTTCATTCTGTATAACAAAACTTGTATCTTAACCGGTTAGGTAATTCTATTTATAAATAGAAGTCCCCATACACTTAACACTTGAATTCCGAAAAAACATCGATTTATGCCAGGTCATCAGATTTCAAGCATTGACTGGGGGAAGTGTAGTCTGTTATCCATGTGGGATGAGCTCAGTGTCCTGAACACTACGAACACTCTATCTTGTGTAGATTGTTCACTCGCAACGAAGAGAGGAAAAAGCTTTTTGTATCATTCATTAAAGTTATTCCTCCTACACTTACCAGTTACGCATAAGCGATCGATAATTGATCTGCTGTCTGAAGTGACATGGAAAGCTCTTCCGATTCCAGCTACGGCATGAGCTACTTAGAAAATGCTACCCTAAGTTATTATCACCTCCCAAAAAACAAAAAAAACTACAAGACGAAGTTTCAGGAGCAATGGTGAAACTTGGTGCAAATTAATTCTGACTTTGGGGATGAAGATCACACAACATGTCAAGCAGCAGGGCAAAACCCGGGCTTCGTTCCATGAAAAATTCAAGAATCCATTTACTATCTCCTTCCATAAAATCGCAATCAGCTCGAATTTTCCATTGCGCCCGTCACCAACACAACCTCATCATCAATCGCTAATATTGTGCCAAAATCCACATCACCAACCTCAAGTCAAAGGACAAATGCGGTCAACTTCAATTCACCGTCGATCCAAGTTAGGCAAGGTCGATCACGATTCCAACAGGAAATGTTTCAAGTGCCGGAAATTGGCTCAAAGTGGTGGCGAGGTTAGGTGGTGTCCAAGGCAAAAAGGTTCGACGATGAAGATCGACGAAGCCCGTGGCATATGCAAAATTAGGGTTTGGTCGTGTTTTAGCTTGGATCGTAGAATGATTGGCTTTGTTCATAAGGAAACTGTAAAATGATAAAGTTTCGGCCCGGGCAAAACTAAATTGGAAATGGATTGATACATTTTCTAAGTCCTTGGATCGCTAGCGATCCATCGAGTTACAATCGATTTTCTCCTAACTCGCCAAGTATAGTCTATGTGTTGTTTGCATGCATTTGGAAAGTTGTGGATTGAAATCGATTTATCCTTACGAGCAATGACGGTTCACATTAAAGACTCGTCAGACAACTGAATAGCCAAAGCCAAATTTACGTGAAAGCCTCAACACGATCAATTAAACTTCATGAAAGGGGAACTCAAAAGTAGTACTTCCAAAGCACACCTTGTATCACACCTTGTATCCAACGAAGGAATACTTTGAGGGGAAAATGTTAACAGGGTTTTTAACCTAAAAAAATTCAATGGGAAATAGAACATTCACGTCAAGTCAAAATAACTCAAGAATCAACCAAAAGGACTAGAAGAAGAAGCTAAGAAGGATCCAAAAGGAAAGATGCAAAAAT
Source organism: Allium cepa (assembly GCA_030765085.1). Taxonomy (NCBI): domain Eukaryota; kingdom Viridiplantae; phylum Streptophyta; class Magnoliopsida; order Asparagales; family Amaryllidaceae; genus Allium; species Allium cepa. The sequence goes on along the minus strand of CM060942.1, from coordinate 372,688,759 downwards.
AACTAAGGGGATGGATAGCTTACGATCCATTACCTATGGATCGCCAGCGATCCATTAGGATTGCTCGTAGATCCACCAAACTTCTTGCATCGTGAACCAATATCTTTTCTAAGGATATCTGTCGAGTTTCATGATATTCCAAGCAAGCTAGTTCGAGAATTGAACATTCATCTGATTCTAGTCATAATTCAATGCAACATCTATTTGAATCACCATCAAAACAAAGCAACTCGTTATAAAATTGCACGGAGAGTATCTATATAAGTCAAAGAGCACAATCCAAGTGAAACGACCCAAGAATAAATTAACTACATGGATCGCTAGCGATCCAGATCCATGCCCTATGGATCGCTAGCGATCCATCAGGATAAGTCGGTTCGCTATGAAATTTTTGATGCATCTTCGTATCATCAAGTATAGGCCTTCGGCAAAGCGGCCTAGCCCAATAGCTCTCCAATCCCTATAAATACTCACCTATCTGCAACAAAAAGAGGATCATCTAAATTCGCTACTGGAACTCTGTAGAAACTATTCTTTACTCTTCTCCTGACTCACAATAGTCATCTAAGGGTTCATTGTGATTCTCTAGTGAACTCCTATACTTGTGACTTGATCTAACTTAGGAGATTCAATCATATTATAATCTAATTCAACTTGTAACAATAGTCAGTTAAGATAAAGTTATAAAGTAGACGTAGGTTTCCTTAACAGCCAAACTACTATAAAAATCTTCTTGTCTCTTTACTATTTCTACCTTTCTACATTTATTTTCTATATTATTGCTCTGTAAGACTAGGGCTGGTGCTTTCACACTCAATCCAGAGTGTTGATCCATTTTTTGGGTTAACACTTATTCTTCCCCAATCATTTTAGCAATCTTTACAAATGAATAATTCAGTATTTTGAAAATGATTTGGAAGTTTTATAATTATTTTAAAGGAGTTTAAAATAAATGGTTAAAGGAAAAAAATTTAAAACAATATTTGGAATAGTTTTAAGTAAATGACAATCATCTCTAAAAGATAAATAAAAATTTAGAGTTGATCAAATAACTTGACCGCCTTATGGGTGACAGAGAGATAGTATCTAGATCCAAGCTTGGATAACCAGTGTCTGGGTTCTGCTCTAGCTATCTGGACTGGCCCGACAGAGGGGATAGTTAATTTGATATTCTCGGACTGCATTTTCTTAAGGTAAAAGAACAGAGATTTGGTGTTTTTCAAAAGTTAAACAAGATTTTAAAATATGATTTTGGCGGTATAGAGAATACCCTAGTTAAACTCTGTATTAAATTCTGAGGAGGGAACTCGTACTATCCATGTGAATTTAAAATGTGATTTCATCATTATTCGATGAATAGTACATGTTGAATACAGAAATTGGTATTGAGTACAATTAGTTTAATCTCTATGGATTCTTTTCTAGTTAATACTAATTGATTTGGGTTTACACTAGATGATGTCTTAAATAACATCATTTTTGACCCATTTAAAAATAATGATTTGAAAATAAGAAATCTTTTTAAAGATATAAATAAATGATTTGGAAATTTCTTAAAAGGTGAAATTGTTATCATCAAATACCACTCCAACTTGATTGAAACATTTAGGAATACAAAAAGAATATCCATAAAGAATGATAGTAATAGCAAGATCTTTCGAAAGAGTCGAAATAATGCTTCCGCAAAAAAGTAGGACGAGTAATGCACTTTCGATGAGGTTGAAAGGAGATAGGGACACCCTTTTGCTTTAATCAATCCGTTTCAAAACGGTTGCTTCTACATGCATAATGGTGTTTCGAATGTGTTAAAGGCACTTTTCGAAGGCAATAGATTACAAGCTCCTACATGTGCACCAAAACTTTCGAAACGGTGGGTTTCGCCATCATTCACCTTCCACAGAAGAACATTTGGCTAAAGCTACCAATTCGAAAGAATAGATTAGTCTTTTGAATCGGGTGAGACCATCCACAATAATAAAGGAAAGCTTACATGAGTTCACTATGGCCTCCTTAAATAGCAGAGGATGGGGGTTCAACATCAATCAACAAGAATGCATTCGAAAGCCACCTTTCGTGTTTAAGCCTTATACTATGCTTCAACTCATTCGAAGCCCCAAAAATACACCTTTCGACGGTATCAAAAGCCCACATCCTTTCCTACTTGCAACAACAGATCAACAACATAGTAGATAATGCATCTATACCTTTTGATGAAGTCAAAAGCACTCAAGTTCCATTCGAAAGCGAAGTTACAAAGGCGCCCTGAATTTAGCAGCAACAAAAGGTCTTCAAGGCACCCTTTCGACTAACTCGATAGGACTAATTCGAAAGGGTCCAAGCCCCACCTATAAATAAGACCCTAGGGGTATTGTTCGGGGATCTGATTTCGTTCACTTTATACTTGTTCTTTCTTAAATTTTTAAACCCTAATTCTAAGATCAAGTTGGGGATTTTACTTATTTGTAGGACTTAAGCTTCTTGTATTCCAAAATTTTTTTATTAAAGAAAATATATGGTATTTCCAAATCTGTTGATTGATCTGTTGGTTCTATATGGTTCTAGTTATGGATTACTTGTATAGATGTCAATCGAAAGGTTACCTTTCGAAGGAGTAGAAACCTATTGATTCAATTAAAACCCATAGATCCATTTGGTCCTAACCTTTAGTCACCTCAACTACTTCGAAAGGAGGTTTCGAAAGGATCTTAAGACCATTCAAGTAATTTGAAAGGTAATTTCAATGAAATTCCAATCATCTCGACCATTTCGAAAGGTTGTTTAGAAGGAGTTCCAGTTGCCTCAACCTTTTTGAAAGGTGATTCCGAAGGAGATCTAAGTCACCTAGATTGATTCGAAAAAGATATTTGAAAGGGTTAAAGCTGTCCTAAATTGTTCGAAAGGTGGTTTCGAAAGGGTCATTTACACTTTAAACTTATTTTGGGTGTTGACAAGATTTTTTGTTAACATAAATGATTTGGAATTATTCCAAGATTAAATAGGTTTAATCAACCAGAGAATATGAGAAATAAGGCTTAATGATTCCATATACTCTTAAAAGATAAAGCAACTATTTAAAAGAAACTATCTGCGAAAGATATTTGATTTGATAAAAGATGAATTGATTCGATGTTTTTTGGTAATCACTATATACTTAGCATCTTTTTATCGATGATTGATTTGGAGAAACTAGGGTCGAATTTTGGTAATTCCTATCCGAAAACAACATTGAAGTAGTATACGTATTCGAAAGTGAAGACATGTTGAAGACAATGATTTGAAAATGGAGATCTTCATGATGTAGGGCTGCTTGCCACTAACCTCTAGGTTAATCAACACATGGTGGCAGTAGTGCCTTCATTCTGAAAATCTTTGATTCTCAAGGACTGCTCGCTAATAATCCTAGAGGTGATTCCCAAACAGGAAGTAGCAGGAGGAGTGCCTTTGGATTTTCCTTCACTTGTACAACTTGTATAGCTGAGTGCCTGACATTGCATTTCTAAAAACACATACATTGATCTCTACAAACGTACATCTATTTCGTTGTGTAGGAGGTAACCCCTTTTATACTTAACACCCTTCTCTAAGACGTACAAGCTTAGAGATTGTACTTTTGTGGAAGTCAATATTGATTGTTAGGAATGGAAGTGTGGCATTCTAAGTGGAATTTTCTTTGTGAAAAGCAAAGCGTGGGTTTGTGAAAAGCAATGTGTAGCTTTGTGGAAAGAAGAACGTAGCTTCACGAGCCTCACATCTCAGGAATGATACGGGATACTATGTGATCTTTAGGACATATATTTCAAGGTATAGGTTTTAATGATGATGGAGGAGTCCAGTAGCGTCGCGACCCTGAATGGTTTAAATGGGTAGGTATTGGAGGCTCGACTAAGAAAGAGCAAAGCCACCGAAATATTTTTTGCATAGTAGTATAACAATGTAGTACGGAGGCTTGCTTGAGAAAAGTGAATAGTCACCGCGGACTAGGATTGCTATGCATGGATTTCACATCAGAGGAAATGGCCACTGGTTTCCTATCATGTTGGAAATCCAATTCCAGTACGAGCTTTAAAATTTTGGTTGCATTCAAAAAATCACTGTAATGATTTGAAAACATTTCAATTATACCTATTGTATCATATACGTTTGACATTGTCTGGGTATTAGTACCTTCTTTATATATTTATTCGAAATGCGTTTTCAAACAATGTTATTAATGATAATATCAAATTTTCTTTGATATAAAGTATTTTGGTTATCGTAAGGTAAAAACCCATCCGTGTTTATATGCGGCATGGTCTTACGAGATACCCTTCTTTTCAAAGGTTTTGATTGCCATCAATCCGATCTATGACACTGTCATATACATTTATAATTTGAGTTTTCTCATGCTAGTTTATAGAGCCTGTTCCGGGTATTTTCGGTAGTCGGGTCAGATCTGAGTAGTTTTAGGTTTAGCTAAAGATGCTTGGAGTTTTCAAAGAAGAGCTGAAGATCTTCATTAACGTATGGACCAATGCATTTGTTTTGTTGTTCGTCAGCATTTATAAGGACAAAGAATTTATAATAATTCAGGCTGAACCTAGGTTAGACTTTGATACTGCATTCAATTTTTTTCACTATAAACGATTCAGTGGTTAACAATATAAGATTATTCCATTCGTGCGAGATTTTGTTTTCTACTGCGTTCTTTCTTCATTTTCGTTTTACCCTTGATTAATCAGCCTTTTCGGCACTTGAATTTATAGCACATGAATACTAATAATGCAATAGTGTCAATTTTCGAGAGTCGAAAAGGCGAATCGTTACAACCATAGCCCCCTTGGACCAGGATACTTTCTTTAACGACCCGCAAATTCATCACTTTTTTAAATTAATATTATTTTTTAAACATTAAAATAAAAGGATTTTGTAGGATCGATTTCACCCGAGAGGGTGGGTGAATAGGGTGATACTATCAATTATAAAAATTATTGCGGAAGTTTGTATAAAAGAATTTCAGCACAGATAACAGTCGAATAATAGCAGCACAGATAACAACAGAATAATAAAAATGCAGAAATAGAACAATACAGAATTTACCCAGTTTCAGAAAAACCTTGCCTACGTGTTGCCCCCAAGGTTTCTGCTAGAAATTAAGCAGTCAGATGCTTACACACGTAAACTCGCGACACCCGCTATCGACTAGCCTTAACTCTACGCTCAAAACCCTGCCACAACTCAGCCATTGAGTTGCGAATTCTCGAATTACACCACCATAGCTCGTCCCTTAGTCACACGACTAGAAAATACAATTGTTTAAAGGAAAAAATAAAAAATTTAAAAATAATTTAAAATAAAAACCCTAATTGGAATATATACTAGAGCCCAAAAATAATATAGCCGTCCCAACAACACGGTGTAAATAGATTTCATCCTTTTTCTCTTTTACGTTGTCCGACCGGTCCTTTGAGAAAAATGGCTTTGTCCTTTTTAGTCCGTTCCTCAATAATTAGGGCTTTCTAAGATTTAAGGCGCCGACTGTTGTTTGATCAGATGGGTTGTTCTTGTGATTGCTTTGACGATCGATTGTACATCTCTCTGCTTTGCACATGGCTGCCCCAATTTTTTGATCGAGTTCAACTCCTGACTTCGGTATGTAATTTATGCCTTTTGCTTCTTCTGATTTGCTTACTTGAACTCGATCGATGATTTGAGTTGAATGATTATTCTTTTTTAGCTCAAACTCGAATGATTAATTTGCCGATGATGTTCATCGTTTATATAAGGTTTGAACCCCTATATTTTCGTTCGTATATTTTATACGAATTCGTCAAATAATTTAGCTTTATATTCGTCTGGCTACTTGACTAATATTGAATGATGATGATTCTTCTGACTTCTTCAATTTCGTATATATTTTTCTTGGTTAACACGGCTTCAACTTTTTACTTGGTTGATTTCCTTGGTCATGACGGTTTCTGACTTTCTAGCATTTAAGTTTATGTTGACTTCGGCACTTAACTTGACGTGGTTGTTGACATTGCCTGACTTTGGTCATTTTCTCATGGCTGCTCAGTGTAGTATGTCATCATATTGTTTGATTTTGTGCGAATTTGACTTTATTATTATTGAAATTCCCTGCTTGATTTTGTCTCGGCCTTAAGTATATGTACTCTGCATTTTCACTGCCGTGTGCTTTAATCTGTAGCTTGGTTCTCTGTAAGACTGTAGTTGTCTTTGACATGCTTTTGAGGCTTTGTTGTACTATATAACTGCTTATGTATACAGTTGTCTGTGTGATATTAATTTACTGGTGCTTGAGTTTGTCTCAGCCTTGAACACTGCATCCCTGTACTTGTCCGATTGCGGGTGCATGTCAACTTGTCTTGGTTTTTCGAAATCACAGTGGCTTTTGTATATGTATTCATCCACTTGTGTACATACATTTATGTATGCATGTATGTGATTTCATCTTGTACCTGTGTCATTTACTAGTTCACTTGATCTCTAGACTTGTAATTGTCTTGATTTCATGGTTCACCACTGTTTTATATACTTCGAGGTTTTGGTTCCTGACCATATGTGCTGTATGTTGTATTTGCATGCCAGGCTTGTTTATGCTATTTCATTGGCTTTTGTTTTGCATTGAGCTATACTCATTTCTCGTTTGAATTGTGTTGTTACTTCGAGCCAGTGCATATGAACTGGTGCATGCTTTGTACTTGTAATCTTCACTGCAACCACATTGACACTGTATATTGTGTTGTCTGGTCTTCGACATTTCACTGGTGCATATGTTTTGGTCAAGGATTTGGATGGTTGCTGTACACTCTGGTTTCATGTTGTATGTTTGCACCCTCTAAAGTCTTTGAGCTTGTTTGCAACTGAGTACATTCGTGTTGTATTGATTTGTATTTGCTTTTTGAGTTGTAGCCTCGAGCTGCTGTCTCTGTTTGCTTGATGTCTAGATGCTGTCTGGTTAGCTTGTCACTGCATGTACGTATACATGTGTATATGCATATGCATATATATATATATATATATATATTTGTGCATTGACTTTGTTCTGACCAGTTCGTTTCCTTAAGTCTGGTTTGGACTGTCTAGTCTCTGTTTCATATGTATATCATTGAACTTTTTGGTCGAGGCTTGTTTTATTTATCGTGACCATTTTGTTTGAATCTGCACCTATGTTGAATGCAGCATAAAGCTCGGGTTTGACCTTGTATTGATATGGTGAATTAATATTTGCATTTCACCTGAATTGAACCTGGCTTTTAAATTTGGGTTTGACCTTGTGCTCACAGGTCCCTGTAATTTTATCAAGTGTATATCGGCGTGCACGACCTTATGGCATGTACAATGATACGCTGTGCATGTCACAAGCTGTTCGTGTGTGATGAATTCAAAATTAAATGACGACGAACAACCCAAATAACTAAGGCAAATAAAATTTTCAAAATCACATTTTATTTTACCCTACAAAAAAAATTTTCTTTTCAATTTTTCCGCGTCAATATTTATTTTTGCAGATTGCTCAACTGCTGGATTCAATCTGGAATGAAGTTGAAGATAAATTATGACTAAATGAGCGATATGTAGTGAGGACATTTGTAAACGAAATATTGTGATGTAACTGAATTTGTAATGTAATCAAAATTGTGTATTTATAGTGAGAGCTCAAGTTTGTACTATTCAAATTTGCAATAAAATTTGTTTGAGTAAAATATCCATTTGAATTTAAGTACTGTGTAATTTATTTAATCAGCAAATATTTATTTAATTATGTGAAAAATAAAAAGTACATTAACAAATACATTTAAGTGAATATATATATGTTTATTATCATCAAACAAAAATAATATGCTTGCATATTCAACAATCTCCCCCTTTTGATGATTACAAACATATATTTAAGATTTTAAATTTGTTAAATGTATTTGATCATTCAATTTGCTCCCCCGTTTGAATGCGCCCTCTCTACACAAAGCTCCCTCTTCATATATGCATGTAAATAAAAATATGCAAATAAGCCTAGATGCAAATAGAAAATATTTGGCCTTTATTTGTCAAAATCTTAACTTTTCTCTCCCCCTTTTGTTATCAGCAAAAAAGTAATAGTGATAGAAAAATAGAGATAAAGTGATAGACATTAATACAACATTAAAACTCAATCGAATATAAATATTAAATTTCAATAAAAAAATCAAACAAAAATCATAAATACTTTGTTTGACGCATATTCCACTTTAGAATGATAGGGATGATGTCATCATATAAAATCATACGGTTGTGCCTATTTGTGGGATATTTATTTCAGGAATTTGAATATCTACTAACCATGCATAGCCGTTAGGACTTTTAAATGAGATTAATAGTATTCTAATTTTTTCTATTAGAAAAATGAATTCAAATATCTTCTAACCATGCATAACCGTAAGGACTTTTAAATGGAATTAGAATCAACTTGTCTATTAAATCAGTCAATTTTAATATGCGTTCCATACATGCATAACCATGAGGACTTTTAAATGAGCATGGAAGCACATAGTAAAAAATTCCAAGTAATTCATACATGCATAACCGTGAGGACTTTTAAATGAGAGTGAATACTTCAGATTTTTTTTTGAAAAAAATATAAAATGAAAAACGAATGATTCCTGATTAAGGTACTGCATATTGACAAACTATATTGAATTTTGATGAGTGATGATCGATAGAAATAGAGATGGTCATTGAATTTTTACAAACAAAAAGTTTTCATAACTCTTGTTCAAATTTCTAAATAAATTTATTAAATATACTGTCTCAAGTTATAATATATGATTAATATCGACACATCACTTTTTCAATCACTATTTACCTTTTCGATAATTAGTAGGGAATCAGATTAGTCAATGCAATCATTTAAGATCAAATCCAAAAATAATTATAAAATCAATTTTTCTAAAAATGACTAATCTGAAAACAAGGTCAACTATTCTCTGAAGGGGTTATATGAGAAAAATGGCTGCTATTTGAAAGTTATTTGAAATGAGAAATATGCAGATATTTTCTTTGAAAATGATGCAGTTACTAAATGTCTCAACATAAATCATGTTCCACTAGAAATTTTTTATCAACTATTACCAGTGTAATCTGCATCTGAATTTTTTCTTTCACTCGAGATTATAATTAATTGAATGTTATAGGCCAGACCGTGAAGTTGCAATCTTGAAGACCTTTTTGAACGAAATTCTTTTCATTTTTAATTGAAGCCGTGGTAACAAACAAGAATCGAGAATATAGAGTCGGACGTAAAATAACTAAATGTACTATCGTCAACCAATACAACACTGTCATTAATCCAAATTAATCTATATGAAGTAGTTCAATGACTTTAGAATTTTTTATAGTGTTCTTGGTCATAAGGGCCAACAATTTTGAAAAAATCAGAATCATTATCAACATTCATTTCATTATCACGTTACTGACTGATTTAATTCAGATTACGGTGCAGATTATCACATTTAATATATCGTTCAAAATATACCATTACCTGTTTTACCTTTACGATAATTTTTCGTTGTTGCCCATTGTGATTCTGTCACCTTTGTACTAGGCTAAGGAACTTTGCTTTGTCGTCCGTTGTATCCCTGGAATAGCTAGAATCCAAGTAACACTATTGTAGTTCCTTAGCCTGCCACCACACCTACACAATGAAAGATTTGTGACCTATTTGTTTTTATGGGTCCATGGTTGTTAGTGGCAACAGATTTTGAAAATTAATTTTGTGGAGACCCAAAACTATTTATATATGTTCCTTTTGGCATTTAGATTTGTTTGACTTTAATGGATTTTATATTTGTGCCCTTAGGAACCTAAATTGGTATGGTTTTCACTTGTTTGGGGTCTATACCAACAAATATTGTGACCGTGTCTAAATTTTCCACAAATTGTGTACATGAGTTTAACTTGATTAAATTCACTCCTAGTAGGTTTAGTTTGAATATATCCATATCCTTGCCTAACTGTATTAACAGTTTGTTTCCCTAATAATATTTTCCACGATCTTTCACTTTTGGAAAGTTTTCCTAAAGTTATTGGCAGTTGTTGGACTTGTGTTTTTAGTGACTCATTTTCGTTCAACAATTGTGTGCACTTTTTAATGGAATTTTCTCTTCTTGTATTTTCACTTTCTTTCAAAATCAGAATTTCATTTTCAAGCGATTTAATTTTGATTTTTGATTTTTTAATCTCTTCTTCGAATGTTGGACAATTATCGCACTTAGGGATTTTTCTTTGATAGTTGTTAACCAATTTATCAAGTTGTTTATTTAAATCTATCAAAGTATCTCTTTGTGATTAAAATTTAGCGTATTTCTCCCTGAGTCGTTCGAAACAGCCATGTACTTCGTGGAAATATATGAGTAATTCTGATTGAGTAAGTTTTGACATATCGCTTGGCTCGTCATCATCGCTATCGGTTATATCAGTTCGAAGGCATAGATCTGCTTTCTCACTCACACTGCTAGTGCTTTTATTTCACGTGGCTGCAAAGCTTTTCCTTTTTGAATTCTTTTCTTGGCCGTGTTGAAGTTGAGGACAATTGGGCTTGATATGATGGGTTTTGTTGCACTTGTGAGAAAGGATATTGTGTTCTTCTGGGTTGCCTAGTGCTTTGAATATTCTGCTTATCAATTTTTGATTTAGAGCTGGATTTCCGTATTTGCAGTTCCACTTTTTGAATCTCTTCATTAGTAATGTCAGATCAGCTGCTCCATCATCATTATCATTGTCACTTCCTTTTACCAATCCTGCTAAGCACGTTTCTTTAATTTCTGATTTGATTATAGGGGATCTCTCACGGTTGTTGACTTTTGCACCATATATTGCATCAAAAGTATTCCAGATTTCTTATGCACTTTCATAATGAGAGTTAAAGTTAAAATTATCTTGATTAATATAAGAATATATTATATGCATAGCAAGAGCATTAATCGAGATAATTTTCTCGTCTGTTATATCACACCCATTTTCAATAATATTCCAACATTTAATATTAATAGATTTTAAATAAAATTCCATTTTTAACTTCTAATTCAAAAAATCTATTCCATCAAAAACAGGAGGAATAATATTGGACCGACCCACAGTAAAAACTTTATTAACAGAAGCCATTTTAAAAATTCAAATTTGTAAGAAAAATTGGTCTTTGAAAAATCAAACTTTTTAAAATAAAAATGTCTTTTGTACCTAGCTTTGATACCACTTGTAAGATCGATTTCACCCTAGAGAAGGGGGTGAATAGGGTGATACGATCAATTATAAAAATTACCGTGGAAGTTTGTATAAAATAATTTCAACACAGATAATAGTCGAATAATATCAGCACAAATAATAACAGAATAATAAAAATGCAGAAATAGAACAACACAGAATTTACCCAGCTTCAGCAAAACCCTGCCTACGTGCTGCCTCCAAGGTTTCTGCTAGAAATTAAACAGTCAGACACTTACACACGTAAACTCACGACACCTGCTACTGACTAGCCTTAACTCTACGATCAAAACCCTGCCACAACTCAGCCACTGAGTTGCGAATTCTTGAGCTCGTCCCCTAGTCACATGACTAGAAAATACAATTATTTAAAGGAAAAAATACACAATTTAAAATAAAAACCCTAACTGGAAAATATACTAGAGCTCAAAAATAATATAGCCGGCCCAACAACACGGTGTAAATAGATTTCTCCTTTTTTCTCTTTTACGTTGTTCGACGTGTCCTTTGAGAAAAATGGCTTCGTCCTTTTCAGTTCGTTCCTCAATTATCAGGGCTTTCTAAAATTGAAGGCGCCGACTGTTGTTCGATTAGATGGGTTGTTCTCATGATTGCTTTGACGATCGTTTGTAGATCTCTGCTTTGTACAAAGCCGCCCCTATTTTTTTGATCGAGTTCAATTCCTGACTTCGGTATGTAATTTATGCCTTTTACTTCTTCTGATTTGCTTGCTTGAATTCGATCAATGATTTGAGTTGAATGATTGTTCTTTGTTTAGCTCAAACTTGAATGATTAATTTGCCGATGATGTTTGTCATTTATATAGGGTTCGAGCCCCTATATTTTCGTTCGTATATTTTATACGAATTCGTCAAATTATTTAGCTTTGAATTCGTCTCGGCCACTTGATTAATATTGAATGATGGTGATTCTTCTGACTTCTTCAATTTCGCATATATTTATCTTGATTAACACGGCTTCGATTTTTGACTTGGTTGATTTCCTTGGTCATGACGGTTTCTGACTTTCCGCCATTTAAATTTATGTTGACTTTGGCACTTAGCTTGACGTGGTTGTTGACATTGCCTGACTTCGGTCATTTTCTCACGGCTGCTCATTGTAGTCTGTCATCATATTATTTAATTTTGTGAGAATTTGACTTTATTGTTATTGAAATTCCCTGCTTGATTTTATCTCGTCCTTAAGTATATGTATTCTGCATTTTCACTGCCATGTGCTTCAATCTGTAGCTTGGTTCTCTGTAAGACTGTAGTTGTCTTTGACATGCTTTTGAGGCTTTATTGTACTGTATAACTGCATATGTATACAGTTGTATGCGTGACATTAATTTACTGGTGCTTGAGTTTGTCTCAGCCTTGAGCACTGCATCCTTGTACTTGTCTGATTGTGTGTGCATACCAACTTGTCTTGGTTTGTCAAAATCCCAGTGGCATTTGTATATGTACGCATCCACTTGTGTACATACAGTTATGTATGTATGCGATTTCATCTTGCACCTGTGTCATTTACTGGTTCACTTAAACTCTAGGCTTGTAGTTGACTTGATTTTATGGTTTACCACTGTTATATGTACTTTGGGGTTTTAGTTTCGGACTATGGATCATGTATGTTGTATTTTCATGCCCGTCTTGTTTATGCTTTTTCACTGGCTTGTGTTTTGCATTGAGCTGTACTCATTTCTGGTTTGCATTGTGTTGTTACTTCGATCTAGTGCATATGAACTGGTGCATGTTTTGTACTTGTAGTCTTCACTGCAAACACATTGTCACTGTATATTGTGTTGTCTGGTCTTCGACGTTTCACTGGTGCATATGTCTTGGTCGAGGCTTTGGATAGTTGCGGTGCCACTCTGGTTTCATGATGTATGTTTGCACCCTCTAATGTCTCTGAGCTTGTTTGCAACTAAGCACATTCATGTTGTATTGATTTGATATTTTCTTTTTGAGTTGTAGCCTCGAGCTTCTATCTCTGTTTGCTTGATGTCTAGATGCTGTCTGGTTAGCTTATCACTGCATGTATATATACATGTGTATTTACATATGTATGTATGTATATACATGTGCATTGACTTTGTTCAGACTAGTTCGTTTCCTTGAGTCTGGTTTGGATTATCTAGCCTCTGCTTCATATGTATATCATTGAACTTTTTGGTCAAGGCTTGTTTTAGTTGTCGTGGCCATTTTATTTGAATTTGCACCTGTGTTGAATCCAGCATAAAGCTCGGGTTTGACCTTATGTTAATATCGTGACATAATAATAGTATTTCACTTGAGCTGAACCTGGCTTTTAATTTGGGTTTGAACTTGTGCTCACCTGTCCCTGTAATATTATCAAGTGTATATCAGTGTGCACGACCTTATGACATGTACAGTGATAAACTGTGCATGTCACAAGTTGTTCGTGTGTGATGAATTCAAAATTAAACGACGAAGAACAACCAAATAACTGAGGCAAATAAAATTTTCAAAATCATATTTTATTTTACACTGCAATTTTTTTTTTTCAATTTTACTGCGTCAATATTTATTTTTGCAAATTGCTCAGATGCTGGATTCAATCTGGAATGAAGTTGAAGATAAATTATGAGTGAACGAGCGATATGTAGTGAGGACATTTGTAAATGAAAGATTGTGATGGAATTGAATTTGTATTGTAATCAAAATTGTGTATGTATAGTGAGAGCTCAAATTTGAACTATTCAAAATTGTAATAAATATTTGTTTGAATAAAATATCCATTTCAATTTAAATACTATATTATTTATTTTATTAGCAAATATTTATTTAATTATGTGAAAAATAAAAAAGTACATTCACAAATACATTTATGTGAACATATATATGTTTATTATCATCAAACAAAAATCATATGCTTGCATATTCAACAGATTTATAACCTAGTAATATGTTTTGAATCATAAATAATAATGGTAGACCTATTTAAAAAATGTATTAATAAATATTTAATAGATTTATGACATCATTAGTGATGCCAATATATATAATAACTAATTAATGATTTTAAATTAAGATTTAATGATCTAAAGATTATTATAAATATTCAAAGTACTAGTTTTAAAATGATAATAATTCATTCATAATAATAATAACGTGATAATAAATCATTTATAATAGTTTTATAAAGATATAAGATAATATTTGAAATTACAAGGAAAATAGATATCAAATATGAATAATAATAAGATTACAAGGAAAATTACAGTGATAAACTTTTTTTGTAAATATTTGAAATTACAAGGAAAATTACAGTGATAAACTTTTTTTGTAAATAAACGTATAAAATTAATTATATGGTTTTATAAATCAAATATGATCATTTTAATTCATGAATAATAATAAGAAAATATTTCTCAAACTTTGTTTACAAATATACATGCGCTAATTAATAAATGAAAATATGACCGAGAATCGGAATTCGAATTCGTAACAGTATGACGTATATTAGTTATACGACGTTGTTTAAATGACTTGTGCACATTTGTGACATGCATATGCATACAATATCATGTGCATATACACACGATACGAGTAGAAAGTGAACATATATTTACTAATGGTAAAAGAATAAAATATCTAAAGTAATAATTACATTAAAAAGTAAACATCAAATCAATCTTACACCACATCACACCACCACCTCTACCATTATCACCACCATGATCAACACGTCATTACCGCATGGATGAGGGGTTTCCATGTGGCACAAGAGGTGAGCAGGGAGATGTTTGCTTGGCTAGGTAAGAGTATGGTAGTAATTTCACTTCGAAAATATTTTCTTATTTTTTCCTATGAATACCACCCCTCCTTCTCACTTATTATTCACATTCTTCTTCTTCTTTATTATTGGGCTTTAATATTCTCTTTAATGGCTTCATGAAAGTCTCTCTTCATTCTCAAAACTTGAGAAAAAGTAGGAGTGTAAGAAATAGTGGAAGTGCCTAAACACTAACTTATTGATTACTCTCTATCTTTTTCAAAAGCTAACCAAATCATCTCCAATCTCTTCTAGACTCTAACACTAAGCCTAAGTCATCATGGGAAGCATTATTAGAAAGTGGAAGGAGGTATGACCATGAGCATTGTGTGTTTAAGAGATGTTTAGTAAAGCATTGATTTGTTTGAATGTTGGTAGGAAGTATCTATTTGGATTATGGTGAGAACTCCTAAATTAAATATTTATAAACATTTATAAATGTTTAACATGACTATTGAAATGCTTAAGATGTTTGGTTGGATGAATTATAGCAATTGGTGGATATTTGGAAGTAATTGGTAACAAAAAGTTAGCTATGTTATATAAAAAGTGAGAAACTATATATATATATATATATATATATATATATTATTAGATGATATAATATGGTTTGCTATGTTTGGTTGTGATGATTGGTAATCATGTTTGGTTGCTTTTTTATACTTTTATCATCAAGTATTGATTGTTTAATATGGTTGTTTAACAAGTCACGTTAAATACACGTCGATATTACACAAGGAAATCACTTTCCGAATCAAATGATCAAAGTAATATGGAATCATTGAAACCCTTAAAAATGATGAAAAAGATTTTATAAATATTTTTTAATCATTTACACATATCCCAAGATGATTTAAATAAAAATATATAATCGAGTCAAAAGTAAGCGCGTCACGTACGGTAGTTCACGATTTCGCGCTGTAAATTTAAATAAGTATATAAAGTGGAATATTGCTTGGAATTCGTTGTAATAAAAAATTTATGGACTATTATATCCATAGTTTTCAAACAAAGAAATTAAATCAAGTTCTCATCTTATAGATTTTCAAACAAGTAAAAAAAACTTTCAAAAATATTACGATTTTGCAATTTAATGATTAAAGTTAAAAATGTTTAAAATAGATATTTTTAAATGTTCTAGAAATATGGAAAAATATTTATAAATATTTTAAAATGTTTTAAAAGAAATTTGGATTGTATTAATAAATTTTCAAAAGATAAAAAAGTCATTTAAAATCAATATAGCTTTCAAGACACTTTCCGCAGCACTATTTGCAGCGGTTTTTTTATGACAATGGAAATATGGTTTAAATTTAACAATTCTTTTACAAATCCTTTATAAACGTTTCTAAATTAATAATTAAGTGTTTTAAGGATGATTTGAATATTTTATAATTTATTTGAAAGAGTTGAAAATAAATGATTCAAAGAAAAGTTGTTACAAACAAATGCGTTAATCTTGGCTCTAACAAGCCGATGAGTACACCTGATTTTACTATTCATGAGACCTAGGTGAGGTGCTTAAACTAAGGAGATCTCCAGGAGAAATGGTGCCTTGGCTCACATGGCCTCGCCTAGGCGAGGGATAGATAAGGTTGAGATGTTGAAAACGAGTTAAGCACAAAAGATTAAATTTCCAAATTTAAACAATTGAGATTTAGATAACATGGTTTTAACTTAATAAAAAGTTATGTTTTAAATACAAGAAATTTTGGTTAAGATTCAAGTAAAATAATTCATAATTATTTAATTAAACCAAAGAATTTAATAAAGAGAGGTATAATGATTCCGTATATACCAACAAGAATGTTTATATTAGATATATATCCCTTGAAGATATTTTTACCAATAAAAAGAAAAGAATAAATCGAATGATAATCGCCTACTTATAAAACAGCTTTTTATCGATAATTAGTTTTAAGGAACCGAGGTCGGATTTGGATGATTCCTATCCGAAGAACCACTTTGAACCAATTGATGTTTCAAAAGTGAAGAAAATATATTGAAGACCTGGATTTTGAAGGCGGGGATCTTCATAATTGAAGGACTACTTATTGAAAATATTCGAATTTGCTTCTAAGATAAATACATAGTAGTGGCCTCTTCATTCTGGGATCTTTGTATGCAAGGACTAACTCGCTACTAATCCTAGAGGCAATGCCCGACAGGATGTGGTAGGAGAGTGCATTCGGTTGGTCCTGTTTCTTGATAACTTGTATGAATGAATGTCTAATGTTGCATTTCTAGATCATATTGATTGATCTCTATAAACATATCTTATGTATGGCAGTGGAGAAGGCAAATTCTCTTAGCTTTACACCTTTTCCTGAGACGTAAAAGTTCATGAGTTATACTTTGTAGAAATCGGTTGTGTGATTATGAAATGGCAAAGTGGCATTCAAAGTGGAAGATGTGCTATATAAAAGGTAATCGTTACCTCAATGTCTCACACCTAAGAACGGTAAAACATGGGATGCTTTAAGGCTAAAGTGGCTCGGAACCAATCAGGGTATGAAATCACCTTCCAGATCTGTAAAATTTCTACCCTCTATAATGTCGGGTTTAAATTATGTGCTGTATGCTTGGGATGCCGGATAGGTCGGCAAAGGTTGGATGATGTAATACTTGGTGCTATTCGTATATTATATTTTCGAATAGGCCGATCTTAATTTGCATGAGGACCAACATTGGAGCCTCGGTATGTTCCTCTAGAGATACATTGTATGGGAGGTAGTCCCATACCTCGCTACTCGGCTTGAAATCCAATCTCCAATAAGTGCCTTAGGTTTTGTTTTGTAGAACCTTAAATGATTAAGTTTGAAATTTAATATGGTAACAATTTTGGCAAAAATTCATAAGTTTACTTGCAAATGTTTTCAAAAGGGATGTCGTTAGAAATAAATTAATGATTTTTCATAGCAAAAGTTTTGGTTATCACAAGGTAAAAACCCATTATGAGTTTATATGCAGTGTGGCCTTATAGGATATCTTTTGCTTTCAAAAACCTGTATTTTGAGTTTTTCACATCAGCCTCATGACTGACCTGGAGTTTATTTCCTTTCTTTTAAACTCTACGTGCCCTATTTTTCCAAGAGCCTAGTAATCAGGTTTAGTTTGGAGAAATTTGGAAGAGCTCAGAGCGCGAGTTAGAAGATTCTTCAGTGGACTATTACTCTTTCCCACCATACTTATGTACTATTGTACTCCGCACTTGTACGGACGGTGATTTATAACTGTCCATGATTTATTCTGATAAATGTATTTAAAATTTTCACTATAAAGATTTTATATATTGAAATAATATATATTATTCCGTTCATATAAGGTTTTGTTTCGTCTTATTTTCTCTTTAACCCATAATGAATCGGGTCTTCAGCATTCGGATTTGCGGCACGTGAATACCGAGGATGTATTAGTGTCGATTTCCAAGGGACGAAAAATCTCGTTCTTTACATTTGGTATCAGAGCTATCATTAAGCGAGCACCTAAGCCTAATAGGGATAAAATCTTATCAGAAATAGAATTAGTAATACCTTAGGATGAGTAACTCGTTAAAGATAGGGTTAGTAAGACTCTAGAATGAGTTAAGAGTATTATATATATGAGTGCATATTTGTTAATGATATATAAAAATGGTTTTTGAAGAATATGGAAAATGAAATAATGTGACGCCCCAGCTCTATACTCGCACTAGCCGAGGACACTACAGAGTAATGCCGTCAACTAGCACGAAGAATAAGGCTGTTGAGGAGCGACCATCCGTGTAATTGCTTTGTGCGAGTATCAATATGTCAGATAGTAATAAATGAGTTTCATTTCAAGAGGAAATCCGACATATCAAGTACAAATTCAAAGCTACTACACAGTGGCTAAGTGGTTTTCGGAAACAAATATAAAATAAGCATAACATAAACCAGTCACGGCTATTCATATCACTAAGGCGGAAACAGATACGAGTATAACATATAAAAAGTGTACATCAAAGTAGTGGTCATATAAGATCCACAATATCATAAAAGAATAGGGATAAGTACAAGACAAAAGGATATGTATACATCAAGGAGTCACCATCTCGAATGTACAATAAAAAAATTACTAAGCTAAAGTAGTTAACCCAAAAGTCAGATGAAGGATCATGATAAGAAGTCAAGCAGAAGCACCTGAAATACCTCAGTCTGACCCGAGTATTATTTAAGAAGAAAATAATAAACGGATCAGTCTAGCTATAGATATCATATAAAATGAGATAGGATAAGAGATATGACAAAAAAGTATGATAACTATAATGCCATACCATGACAAATATACATTAAATTACAACAAAAATCATACAATATCTCAAGAATCTCAAACACCAAAAAGAATGTCATATTTTTTAACATATTCACCAAACCACAAATATTGATAAAACTTATCGATGTAAATCACAAAAATTGGTGAAATACACATTCTAGAAATCATCGATTAGAAATCCAGAAATCAAAAGGGGGAGGCCTATCACAAACAGGAGCATGAAAACTCACCAACAGTGTGTCACAAAACGGAATGCTATTCTATAAACCGAACATCAACGCACCTAAAAAGATACGCCCCATGCACAGTCGAACATCGACGCACCTAAAAAGATACGCCCCATGCATAATCAAACATCGACGCACCTAGAAAGATATGCCCCATGCATAAACGAACATCGACGCACCTAGAAAGATACGCCCCATGCATAATCAAACATCGACGCACATAAAAAGATACGCGACATGCATAAATGAACATTGACGTACCTAGAAAGATACGCCCTATGCATAAACAAACATCGACGCACCTCGAAAGATACGTCCCATGCATAAACGAACATCGACGTAGTACAATAACGGTATGCCCGATGAACCAAACTCCATTAAAGAACAAGGGTCGCTATCCCATAAAAGTGAGATGAAGCTCCACAAAATCCATAGGTCGTTAGCCTATAAAAGAAACGAGACGAAGCTCAATAAAATGAGGTATAGTGCCCCACGTGGACAAAGAGAAATCGCACGTCGCTGGTCTAAACCATAAAATGATCATCATTGATCAATAAGAAGTGTAAATTACACTAAGCTAGTAAATAAATAAGTTTAACTTCATGTCCCATAACCACTGGCTTAACATAAATATTTACGAACAGATTGTAGATTACCACTCGAAAATTATCATAAGATTCCAATCGAACTAGTCGAAGAATTAACCGACGAAGTAAACGCAAGCGTTTCATACCACTTGTTTTGCTAAGTCTCCTAATTGGATTTCTCGAATGAATGAGGTAAAGATTTGTATATGCTAATAGTTTGGAAAACGGATTTAAAAATGAGTTCTGTATTAAAAGTGATGTTGAAATCATTTTTGTGAAAGAGTTTGAGTATTTTCTACGAGCATAAAAACCTTTACATTTTAAAGTGACAAATCACAGAAAATAATTGTAAAAACAATCGATCACCAAAAATTCACATTCGACGACGTGAATTAAAACCCCAAAAATCGATATCAAATTTAAACAAATGGATATTCCCAAAAATCCATAAATGAAGTCATCAAAGTCGATAATAAACGACAACAAACAATCGTATCAACAAAAATCGATAAAAATTGGAAATCCACTCAAAAACAGCTAAAATAGGCAGAATTGACAGTTCCAGACGTTTGAAATTACCAATCAGTCGTCTGGATTTGGGTTTTGGAAAAATATATGATTTTTGTCCTTTCTCTTTATAATTCCACGGCCATTTCAGACGTTTGGATTTTCAACCAAACGTCTGGATTTTTGTTCCAGACGTTTGGATTTTGTTCCAAAAGTCTAGATTATAGCTCTGCCGTTTTTTATTTATTTTCAGAACCCTTTCAGACGTCTGGATTTTTCAACCAGAAGTCTGAATTTTCCTGCTAGGCAAAAACCAGCCTAGCCCAAAAATGGCTAATCCAAATCGAAATAGAACGAGCAATGGATGCTAGGGATTTATACCAATCGACAACCCAACACTATAGGCTCTTTAATGTGCCACAAATAACATGTTCAAACATCCAAGATAGGATTTTTAAAGATTTTGACTTCAAAACACCAAGATAAAAAAAATTCGCCAAATCATTCAAATCAAAAACAAATGAACAAGGAATAGATGTCAGGAATTCGTACCTAACAACCATGAAAGCTTTAGACACAGATGTGAGTTCAAGAACTCACCTTTAAACTCAAAAACAAGGAATGAGAAGCTCAAACACAAAGGAAAGATCAACCACTCTTCAACTTCAACTCAAGAAACTCCAATCTAAGCTCATAAGCAAATAATTCCTAAGTTAGGGTTTGGAAATTTCTGAAAGTTGGAGAGAGATTGTGGTGGAGAAGATGAAGAGGATGCTTACCTAAGCTTCTCTCTGATTTTGGAGCTTGAATTTGAATTTCCTAGCAAAACTAGGGTTTAGGAATTTTGATTTCTTTTCTCTTCCTCCATTTTTACATTAGGTTGAAGTGTTAGGAAAATAATAAAATGAACGAAGAGAAGAGGGGGGGGGGGGGGTGGAGTTAGGGCAATACGTTTTGTTAATGGGCTGAAATCCAAACCCAATACCCAATAGAAAAATAGCAAAATTCAACTTAACTCCAAACATATCGATGTTTATACTCAAAAAAGGTCGCAAACGCCATTTTGGACTCGATGGAAGTAGTCTCGAGTCCCGATTCGACAGTTTGCAAAAAGTAGCATTTCAGACTTTAATCCGACTAATGATTCTATATTTTAATAAATCATTTAAATATATAATCGTAAAATATGCGGGTTGTTACAAACTCCCCGCCTTAAAGAAATTGCGTCCTCGCAATACTCAAGAAGAAAACAAAGAGTAAAAACCATAAAAGAATGTCAATACAAAAGAAAATTTGATGTACGAAGTTCACCCATAATCAATGAATAAAAGGGTGGACTCATTGAGATATTCGTAGAATACTCGATTCACAAGATGGATGAAATAAGCTGAACAAACCGAATGACGTCATGAGTCATTCATAAGAATCATAATGAGTGTGGAATGCGGTAAGAGGGATGCTACCCTTCGCAACTCGTAGCTGATGAAAAATGGTGGCAAGATCGAGCTGAAAAGAACTTAGCACCACTCAATAGATCGCTTAGGTGGTAAACCTAAGACAAGCGCAAAAAACATCGGAAAATTCATAAATTATTTGAATGAGAGAAACAACATTTCCCTCATCATGTGGGTTTAAAGAATAAAATGATGCCACCTAATTAGAATCAAAATCATAAAGAAAAATTAAAAACCTGCTTATAAGATTGAGAATGTCGAAGATGGATAGTCCTCTCGAAACATAAGATATGGGCTTCATAATGATTAAACCAATCCTTTCACAAAAAATAATTCTGAAACCTAAGTAGCACATTACATGCAAATCTGATCGGAAAGTATAATCACATAAAATAATCTCGACATTTTTACAAAGTAAACTGATTGTTACGGATCCACCAACCGGATTAGCAATTCTCAGTGAAGTCATCAAACCCAAAATGTTTATAGAAAAAGCATCAACAAGTTCCATTGATATAAAGGAATGAGATGCACCTGTATCAAAAAGAACTCGAATAAGATAATCACGAAACAAATTAATGCCATCAAGGATAGAAGGAGAATTACCTTGACCAAGAGAAGTATCACTAGGAGCTTGCATAAAATTTAGCTTTCCCTCCTTCTTGCTTTGAAGTGTGGGACACACATATATACGATGACTCAAACTTTTGCAATAGCGACAATAAAGTGGTTTCAGACACTCATTTGCATAGTGGT
The DNA here is from genome assembly GCA_030765085.1 of Allium cepa. NCBI lineage: Eukaryota > Viridiplantae > Streptophyta > Magnoliopsida > Asparagales > Amaryllidaceae > Allium > Allium cepa. The sequence goes on along the minus strand of CM060942.1, from coordinate 372,665,905 downwards.
CTGTAGAGCTACAATTGTAGCATTGTCCACGAATAGAGGTAGGAGTCTTTGCTACCGAAGTTTCTTGCTTTCCTTTCATTTTGGGATTGGGGTCTTTGAACATAATATGCCTCTTTATGTTATTATTGAAATTTTGTTTGGCACCTACAACTTCAACATAACTTTCTTTATTGGCCTCTTCAAATCGAAGAGCGATATCAATAAGTTGATCGAAGGAAACTTCTAGTTTCAAAAGTAAAGGCTTTTTAAGGTTCTTATTCAACCTATAGACAAACCTTTGGTTTTTCTTCAATAGGGTATTAATATACTCAACCTCATATCTAAAGAGAGATTCAAAAGATGCGACATAGTCTGTCACGGAAGATTCACCTTGAACAAGGTCAATAAAGCACCGGGCCAAAGTTACTTTTTCAGCTACCGGCACAAACTTCAACTCGAACCTTTCTCAGAATTGCTCCCAAGTAAGACCCGCTTCAACGATTTTTGAAATAAAAATCTCATACCAATCTAATGATCTTTATTAGAGCTTGCTAGAAGCCACTTGGACTCAATGTAGATTCACAAAGATTCATGCGAGAAAAGATGCGGTCCCATGTTCTAAGCTAAGCTTGGATTTCAATAACGCTTCCGGATCCCTTGAATGGCCTTCCACCCAAATCGGTATAATCTTTGAACAAGCATGAAAACCCAGATCTAGGATGAGTAGGCACTGGAATGGTTCCAGCAGCTTGAGCATTCTTTACAAGATCTGAAAGTTGCTGGGCAGACATAAATACTCCATCTTGAGGAGTTGCACTGGAATCACCGGCACTGGAACGGCCAGATCTAACCATTTCTCTTCATTAAGCAAGAAAGAAAGAAGAGGAAAAAATTATTCTCAGAATGAATATCAAACAAACATGATTGATAAAACAAGGCACCATAATAAAAATTAGGACAGAACGGGCCCTAAAACTCGAATTAAATCCTAAGACACGATTCCTAAGAGAGACTTAGGACAATGATCTTTGCTATAGTATTCTATATTGTTCAGAAGTTTGGCTCTGATACCATGCTGTGACGCCCCACCTCTATACTCACACTAGCCAAGGACACTATAGAGTAATGCCATCAACTAGCACGAAGATTAAGGCTGTTGAGGAGCGGCCATCTGTGTAGTTGCTTTGTGCGCATACTGATATGTTAGATAGTAATACATGAGTTTCGTTTTATGAGGAAATCCAACATATCAAGTACAAACTCAAAGCTACCACACAGTGGCTAACTGATCTTCGAAAAAATATATAAAATAAGCATAACATAAACGATCACTAATATTCATATCACAAAGACGGAAACAGATATGAATATAACGCATAAAAGTGTACATCAAAGTAGTGGTCATATAAGATCCACTACATCACAAAAGAATAGGTATAAATGCAAGACAAAAGAATATGTATACATCAAGGAGTCTCTATCTCGAATGTGTAATAACAAAAACTACTAAAAAAGTAGTTAGCCCAAAAGTCAGATGATGGATCATGATAAGAAGTCAAGCAGAAGCATCTGAAATACCTCGGTCTGACCCGAGTATTATTTAAGAAGAAAATAATAAACGGACTAATCTAGCAATAAATATCATTTTAAATGACATAGGATGAAATATGACAAAAACGTATGATAACAACAATGTCATACTGTAACAAGTATACATTAAATAACAACAAAAATCACACAATATCTCAAGAATCTCAAACACCAAAAAGAATGTCATATTCTTTAACATATTCACCAAACCACAAATATTGATAAAGCTTATCAATGTAAATCACAAAAATGGGTGAAACACAAATTCTAGAAATCATCAATTAGAAATCCAGAAATCAAAAGGGGGAAGCCTACCACAAACGGGAGCATGAAAACTCATAAACACGCGTGTTACAAACGGAACGCTATTCCATAAACCAAACATCGATGCACCTAAAAAGATACGCCCATGCACAGTCGAACATCGATGCACCTAAAAAGATATGCCATGCATAAACAAACATCGACGTAGTACAATAATGGTACGCCCGGTGAACCTAACTCCGTAAAAGAACATGGGTCGCTAGCCCATAAAAGCGAGACGAAGCTCCAAAAAATCCATAGGTCGTTAGCCTATAAAAGAAATGAGACGAAGCTCAATAAAACGAGGTGGAGTCTTCCATGTGGACAAAGAGACATCGCATATCGCTAGTCTAAACCACAAAATGATCATCATTGATCAATAAGAAGTGTAAATTACACTAAGCTAAATAAATGAGTTTAGCTTCATGTCCCATAACGACTAGCATAACTTAAATATTTCCGAACGGATTGTAGATTTCCACTCGAAAATTGTCACAAGATTTCAATCGAACAAGTCCAAGAATTAACCGACGAATTGAACTCAAGCATTTCATACCACTTGTTTTGCTAAGTCGTTTAATTGGATGTCTAGAACGAATGAGGTAAAGGTTTGCATATGCTAATAGATTGTACAACGGATTTAAAAATGATTTCTGTATTAAAAGTAATGTTGAAATCATTTTTGTGAAAGAGTTTGAGTATTTCCTACTAGTATAAAAACCTTTATATTTTAAAGTGGCAAATCACAGAAAACGATTGTAAAAACAACGATCACCAAAAATTCACATCCGATGATGTGAATTAAAACCCCAAAAATCAATACCAAATCCAAACAAATGGATATTTCAAAAATCCATAAATGAAGTCATCAAAGTCGATAATAAACGGCAACAACCAATCGGATCAACAAAAATTAGAAATCCACTCAAGAACTGCCAAAATAGGCAAAATTGACAGTTCTAGACGTTTGAATGTCTGGATTTGGATTCTGAAAAAATATATGATTTTTGTCCTTTCTCTTTTCAATTCCAGGGCCATTTTAGACGTCTGGATTTTCAACCAGACGTCTGGATTTTAGCTCTGTCCTTTTTTATTTATTTCCAGAACCCTTTCAGACATCTAGATTTTTCAACCAGACGTTTGAATTTTCCTACTAGGCAAAAATCAGCCTAGCCCAAAAAGGGCAAATCCAAGCCGAAATGCGATCGTACGAGCGATGGATGTAAGGGATTTATGCTAATCGACAACCCAGCACTTTAGGCTCTTAGATACACCACAAATAACATGTTTAGACATCCAAGATTGGATTTTTAAAGATTTCGACTTCAAAACACCAAAATTAGAAAATTCACCAAATCAATTCAAATCAAAAGCAAATGAACAAGGAATAGATGTCAGGAATTCGTACCTAACAACCATGAAAGCTTTAGACACAGATGTGAGTTCAAGAACTCACCTTTAAACTCAAAAACAAGGAATGAGAAGCTCAAACACAAAGGAAAGATCAACCACTCTTCAACTTCAACTCAAGAAACTCCAATCTAAGCTCATAAGCAAATAATTCCTAAGTTAGGGTTTGGAAATTTCTGAAAGTTGGAGAGAGATTGTGGTCGAGAAGATGAAGAGGATGCTTACCTAAGCTTCTCTCTGATTTTGGAGCTTGAATTTGAATTTCCTAGCAAAACTAGGGTTTAGAAATTTAGATTCCTTTTCTCTTCCCCTATTTTTACTTTAGCTTGAAGTGTTATGAAAATAATAGAATGAATGAAGAGAGAGGGGGTGGAGTTAGGGTAATATGTTGGGTTAATAGGCTGAAACCAAATCCAAAGCCCAATAGAAAAATAGAAAAACTCAATCAACTCCAAACATATCGATCTTTATACTCAAAAAGGTCGCAAACGCCATTTTGCACTCAATGGAAGTAGTCTCGATTCTAATTAGATAGTTTACAAAAAGTAGCATTTCGGACTTTAATTCGACTAACGATGCTATATTTAAATAAATCATTTAAATATGTAATCGTAAAATATGCGGGTTGTTACAAATAATCTACCTTGAATTATATTTTATATATAAAGAATAAATTATAAAAATGATATACATTTAGATATTTTATAACTTGGATGATTTTTAATCAAGGTTTATAAAATATAAGCATAAACATCTTGTAATTAGGATTTCGCAGTTTTACTATAAGATATTTAACAAATAACGCTAAGAGAGTATAACTAATAACTAAAACCTGAAGTGTTGAAAAAATGTTTATGAAATGAGGAACATCTCATGAATTTAATTTCTCAATTTGACTATGAGGTGTTCGATAAATAATAAGTTAAAAACAAATTTGTAATTCGTTAAATATTAAGATTAAGTAAAATAGATTGAAATTTTATACTGTAAAAGAGTGTGAAATAACTATACAGTTAAGTAAAAATAAATTTTGAAATGCACTATGAAATGAAAGTTTAACTTAAGTGAAGTTAAATGAAATAATATTATAAATATAAACTTAAGATTTGAAGCGACAATAAAACGTAAGTTTGTAATAAACTTAAGTAATGATTTTGTAGAATGGTTCCTAAAATATTATGAGTATTTCAGAAAATATACTAAGTAATAAATGAATATGAATAAAAAGAATCTAAAGATTAACTAAGTGGCTCGATGGTAACTAAAAATGGATAGGAGTTGTGTTCGGATGGCAAACACTTCTCTAAGGTATTAACCTTCTGATTAAGAGGATATGTGATACTATTAGTATTACACAGTTCCTTGGTATTATTTTAGAGTTACTCGATCTAGATAATTTTCCAAAGTTAAAAAGGAATATATTATAAATAGAGAAGTTTGTTGTAAATTTGGAAAATAAAGATAAATTTCCTTTTAAATTTAAATGGTTTCTTTTCGAAAAGAGATAGAAATATTTTGTAAATAAACATTTCATAGTAATAAATTTATAAACAATGTTTTATAAATAAAGGTATATATTTATAAATGACAACTTTATATGTAAATGTATTAAGGCTATAAAGGAGATTTTATAGAGAAGTGGATTTTTGAGTGAAACTTAATAAATGAAAGGTTTTCATAAAGAATTTGGGAAGTTAATAAGTATGTATGTTGTGCATAGATCATTTCGTCGCACAATTTTGATCTATGATTCAAGTATGGAACTTAGAGACGTTTACACGGGTCTAAAAAAGGGTTTATCACTTGATATTTGGCGACGAACGTTGATGAAAGTTTATGATTGGGTACTAGAGTTTTCTATCGTAGTTGAGTGCTATGCAAGAAAGACTTAAGTTCCGATCGGAAAGTCTAATTAGGGTCCGCACTAGAGGATCGGGGGATCAATATTAGTTTGGAAGTAAAGTTGTGTATACGAATAGTAGATCGAATCAAATAATGCGTATGAATGATCTATATACATCGTATAAGTGTAAGTTTAAAACTAAATATTTTGGGCAAACACCTTCGGGTTTTCTGTTCCGGTATAATTTCGGGGACGAAATTCTTAAAAGGGGGAAGTCTATAACAACATGCAAATTCATCGCTTAGTAAATTAAGATTATTTTTTTAATATTCAAATATAAGGATTTATAACCCTAATAATAATGTTTTGAACCATAAATGAAAAAGGAAAACCTGTTTGCAAATGTATTAACAAATATTTAATTGATTTATGGCATCATTAGTGATGCTAATATATATAATAATTAATTAATGATTTTAAATTGAGATTTAATTATTATTATAAATATTCAAAATAATAGTTTTAAAATGATAATGATTCATTTATAATAGTAATAATGTAACGACCTGGAATTTTGGATACTGGAAACTGGAATATTTAATTGATTTTAAATATTCGGGTGTTGGTTTTTAACTTGAATTTCAAATACAGCTATTTATTGGGTAATTATGCTATTGAATTTAATAATTGAAAATTTAGGTAAAGTATGTAATCTGAATTTTTAGCTTGTTAATAACATTTTAAAGGCTTGTAAATTTTATATTGATAGTAATAAAGGTAATAAAAGTTTTAAAATTAAATTTTGAAGTGATCTGTTCAGTATTAAAAATATATCTTTTAAATCGACATTTAAAAATAGCCTTCCGAGACATAGTCTCGAAACTCGACGAAACCAGTTCCATTGGATCTGTAATATTGTGTTATTATTGATTCAATTTTCATAGCGTTTAGAGTTATCGTGTAGACATACGAGATATAAACGCGTTGAAATCTATATCGAAAATTCAATATAATAACTGGGTCTAAAAACCTATCTTCTCCATACAATCAAATTAGGACTCAAAACCTTTTTCTTTGCGTTCGAAATAGGGGTATAACATTATAAACGCCTAGCGGCACGCCTCGATGGGAGGTCGAGATTTTGAGCTACGATTTCAAGACGTTTGAATTTAAAATCTAAATATAATTTATATGCATAATAGTCACCTTCCGTTGCAATTCTTCCCCATTAGCTGCTTTTTCTTTTTCCCATCAGCCCACTTTCTTTCACCATCAAAAACTTTTACCCTGAACCTCTGAATACTGTAGCTCATCTTCTACATGCAACTATGTTTTCACGTCTCCCGTTCAAGGCCGACAACTCCCCTTATTAATGTCACGTTTCTTTTCCCATCCATTCCTCAATTCAAATCGCATAACGAATTAGCTTACAAAAGAAAGAGAAATGGTGGCCACAGAATTTAAAATCGTGTTCATTTCCTTCTTTTTTCCATTCCCAAATTATTTAGTAAAGTCCCTCCTCTTCCCTCCAAAATCGAAACAAAATCAAGAAATCAAAAAAGAAAATCAAAAAAGAAAATATAAAGAGAAAAGCACGAAATCGCAACCTCTTTTGCATGTTTTGACCTAGCTTCGAACGAAGTCATTTCGTTCGTTTACGAGAGCAGGGGAAGCGCGAGTTCAAAGGGTTCGAACGACGAGCACAAGGAAGGGCGGCACAACAATAGTTGGAGCCGCGACGTTGGCCGATGATGCGCGTGCTCGTGAGGTCAGGGCGTAGGAGGGTGGAGCGGTAACTTGGGAGGATTCCCAGGAGGTCAAGGTTCAAATTGAGGCGGTGATGCGAATGCAGTCGGCAAGTTAGGGTTGAAGGCAGTTGACTTTACGCTACTCGTGTGCCTGAGGCGAGTAGGCTTTTGATCAATCGAGTGAGGTATAACATTGTTAATTAAATTAATTTCTGTGATTAATCAAGTCATTCTCGTATATTGATAGAATTAATTTATGTATGCAGATTTTTCAATATATATAAATATATATACAGAAAACATGAAAAATTTATTTACAGTAAGGTTTTAAAAGAGAAACCCGTATTAAGAAATTAACAGTGAGCTAAAGTTTTGTTATTAAAAAAAAGGGTTTTACAGTAAAGTGAATTGCTAATTTGGTATTTGCAGAAGAAGAAAAAATTATACAGGGAGATATATAAAGCAGCTCTGTTTTTAAAAGGTATATAGTTATTTTAGTATATATAGATTCAATGAAGAAGTAAATACACATATATACATATTTTCACTTATAGGTTAATTTTAAAACGATGAAGATTTATTTGTTTAATTAAATCTAAATTATTTTAGGTACTAAGAAATTATTTAAAAGAAAATTAGTTAAATTAAAATAAATAAGTAGTGATTAATTGTTCAATCAATTCAAATATTAATAAACCATATAAATGTTTGTACAAGGTTAAAAATCAAGGAGAAAGCAAGCCAGATTGGAAATGGGTTGCAAATAAAATAAAGGTGAGATTTTCTCACTCATTTGGTTATCCTTAATTAAATTTAAATGTTTAAATTTAAATTATTGGATATGCTTGGATGAATTAAATAATTATCTGCTAGATGATATTATATATAGAGTAGTATATATTGGAGTGATTGATATTCCCGCATTATGTGGCAGATGAGACCTTATGCTCCCCGCATAATAGCAAATGACCCTATATACCGCGATATCCTCCTCGAAGTGGGAATGGTATTTTATTTGTCGACTAACATCTGTGGATGTAGGGAAAAACAGGTTGGATGGATCCACTGGATTTCCCAAAAATATTTATTATTTCATATATATACTGATATATGACAGGATGGATAAATTGATGTAGATCTTATGAATTGAATTGTTAACTGTTAAATAGCTTGGGACTTGAATTTCAGTATTTTTAAATACCGTAAAGGATTAAAGTGAAGGGATTTAAAAGGAAATTGAAAGAAATTATTTATAATAAAAATTGGGTTTATTCTAGAGGAAATTTAGTAGAATAAAATATATATTAACCGACTTGGGTTATACGTAATCATTTGTAAAATTGGTTTAAGTGAAGATTTGAAATTTATTTTTATATATATATATATATATATATATATATATATATATATATATTACGTGCGTGAAGATGTGTTGAAATCGATAATTAAAATAGATTGAAATAAAAAGAAATTTTATTAAGGGACAAATTATAATATGGATTTATAAATATAATTTGTTTTATAAATAGAAGAAAAGCTCAAAGGAGTTTATAAACGGGGTTTATAAATAAGAGGGAAAGATATTAGTGGATATGTGGAATATATAAGTTCGTGGTGCGAACTTATATCGGGAGATGGAAATTGTTTTGAAATAGTGGAATATATTTCAAATAAGAAAAATAGTGATTAATTTGGATATAACCGGTAGGATATAAATCAAGAGGAATTTATGAATCGAATTGGTGAATATTGGATTTTCTAAAAATTGACTTTTGTTGAGTAAATAGAAATTGTTTAAAAGAAATTTTTAAAATCTACTATACTATATAATTTCCAAAATATTATTTGAATTTAAAATGTTACAAAAGGTTAGTTATTATAATACTAAATATTTATTGGAATAAGTTATCATTTTATAATCAGCTTAGTAAATGAATATTATTACCTTAACTATATTTTAAAAAACCATTAGCAACTAAATATTTTAAATGTTTTAAAATTCATTATAAATCCTCTTGAGATAAGAAGCAAAGTTTATTAAAACAGATAAGATTTTACTAGAAGATCTTATAGTGTATTATGAGAACTTAAATCTTAAGTATAAGATAAGCGAACTTTCAGAAGGTGAAATAAAATTCACAAAGAAGTAGAGGTGAAACTGGAATTTTAAAATAGCGTAAATGGCTTTGCAAATGTTAAAGGAAAATTGACTAAAAAATTCTAGGAGTTAAATAATTTGTGTGAAATTGGTTTGAAATTTACAAATAAAGTTGTAAATGATTTTTAAGAAAAGAAAAAGGAAATAAGAGAAATATTCTCTAAGTGTCGAATATAAAATGAAATGAGAAAAATATTCTAAGTACCGGGCAAAGTTTGGAATTTGTTACGTAAGAACAAAAAGAGATTTGAAAAGAAGTATGGAAATAATATCTTTTGAAGATATTTTTGAAATAAATAATTTGAAGATTATTTAAGGCCTAATGGTTGTTTGTAAATGTTATTTGATAGTTAAATAACCGACTATCAATATTGTCCAATTTCCTGATCGTTTCGAAGAGACCAGGATCGGATTTAATTATCTAAAAACCACGTCGATCCTGTTTGAAATGTTTATGAATGACGACCGTGAAGATGATGAAGACGGTGATTCAGTTTGTCCAGACCCAGGACAACTTGAATAGACGAATGCTATTAGAACATCGTCAGGAGGACGATAAGCAGTCTAAGTAAATGTTTTCTAAAAAGGTAACACATAGACTCAAGCCTCATCAACCGGGAATGGCTAAACAAGGGAGATGCAGCAAGGCTAAGTAAGCAGCACCCAATTAGGGTAAGGTCATATCTGTCTAGATGTCCCTTTTTATTCGGCTGTGTAGGCGGTTGCTGATCCCAACCACGGGTTGATCTTAGTCGGACTATCCAATAAGGGGTAGCTTCGGTCTTGTATTGCAGGGGACCAGAGTGGTCCTCTGTACTCTGATTCAGGCCAGGTATTGTGACAGGCGGTACCCCAGTAGCCCTGCCATTGTATGGAATCCAATCTCCAATAAACACCTATACGTTTTTTATTATGCCCAACTATTGCTGGTATGTGAGATGCAAGCATTTTAGCTTGATTCTATTTTACTTTCTATAGACACTATTATAGTATCAGACGGATTTTCTAAAAATGTTTTGGTTATCATAAGGTAAAGACTCGGTATATTTATTTGTACCGTGGCCTTGCGAGAAACCTTTGTTTTCTAAGTATTTTCAAAAATATAATAATCCAATTGAGTGTGGTTTTCTCAGGCTGGCTTTCCAGACTGACTCGTGTGTTGTTTTATTATAATGCTCGGGTCAGACCGAGTTGAACAGATTCAGGATAGGATGTTGTGGAGCTAAGGAGACGAGCTGGATGACAGAGACGTATCTCTCGTACTTGGTTATTATTATTTCCGCTGTGTAAGGACAGGTGTAGGCTGTCCAAAGTGGTGAATGATTGTACTCTGATAATGGTATGTATATATGACAATATAGATTTCTTTGTATTTAAAAGCTGTTATTATATATTATATTTTATTCCACTGCAATTGTGAGATTCTGATGTTGTTTTCTATTTTCTTCTTCTACCTCTTTCTTCTTTTACCCTAGTTATTCGCGCTTTCATACACTTTGGGTTGAACGAGGAAGAATTATTATCAACTCAAGGGGTACGGAACTAGGAGTCATAACATGTGGTATCAGGGCTGAAGGTTAAGCTAGAACGTTGGCTTTGGTAGGGATTACTCATTAGAGATAGAGACAGTAATACTCTAGAATGAGTTTGAGTGTATTAATAGATATAAGCGCGTATTTGTTAGTGAATAAAAATTGTTTTAATATTGTCTTGACTTACTGATTGAGTGGTACATAAATTCTTGTTGAGTAGGGGGACGCCGCTATTCCGATAGGAGTTTATAAACACTTGAACCTTATAAACCGAAAAAATATTGTTTTGAAGTGGGTGGATGAAATAATTTTACCCAAAATATATTTTTGATATAAAAGGAATAATTTTATGGAATTATATATAACTGGAATGGTTTGTATAGCCAAATGAAATTTGTATGAGCGTAAATCATACATATGGATTATACTTAAAAAAATTGGATTCAAATCAAACTTGGAAATTTAAAATCCCGAAGATTTTGGAAACATTTTCCAAAGTATTTTGAAAGAAAAGTAATAATATTATTATTTTTGGAGGTATTCTTTAAAGAAAATTGTTTTAAATGGATTTTAGAAATGATATAGCTTTGAAATCACTTCGGTCGTTGGAAAATAATTCTGATGATGACGGCCGCATCATCAATGCTCATTTTCGAGTTTCTAGGTGACAGATTGCTGCAAAAATTGATTTGTTCGGAAGAATGAGTTTTATTTTTGAAATTCCGAAGGAAATCTGTTGGGATAAAAACAAGGATTGGTTTAAAATTTTGAAAAGTGTGATTTTGAGATGTTTGTGATTTCAAAAATGATTTGAAATAAAAACCGAGTGTTTGAATTCTGAAATCCTTATTTAAATAATTTAGAGAACATCCGGGGATAAGTTATAAACTTATGAATGATGAATGAGTTTGAAGAAAAATATGGAGATTGGATTTTGGAATTCAGTTTAAAAGTGAAAAAGTTAAATGAAATTAACTAAGATTAAGTTGGAGAAATTAAGTTTTTGGAAATTTAATTAATCATGATTTGAAAGAAATAAATTGGTGAAGTAGATTAAATTTTGGATGTGATTGAATTGGAAAAGAAAAAAACCTATATCTTTAAATCGTTCTCTATCTAAAATTTGACCGGATCTACTAAAAATGATCCCGATCTTCTCTTTTTCTTGTGTGCATGCATCTCTTTTCCTTGTGAGGCATATATGTGTTTATGAGAGTGTGGTGAATGCACAAGTGTAGCAGTCTGAATACACACACACACACACACACACACACACACATATATATATCTAACTTCCTAACAATAGAGTGGATTTTTGTATACACGGGGGGAAACTAAATCTTCAAAACTGCCACTAAACATGAATTAGTATGGTGCATGATGGAATCTAACCCAAATAGAAATTTTAATATTAATTCTAATCTATGAATACTGTTATTTGAAAACTAAATAGATGGCTTCATAGGGGTTAAAGTTAACAAACATGATTTATTTTATAATGCCAATATGTTGAAATTGTACTGTTGTTAATAAACTTCCAATAGGGAAGATTGTAGGCCGCATCGTATATAACAAAAAATTATGTTGTAGGGTGACATCTTCTAAAAAAAACTTAGATATTAGTGCATATACAAGGGTCTATTAAAGTACATAGGTGTAGTTTGAGTGATACTGCTATTGTGTGAGTTAAAGTATACTTGCATGAATTAATGATCTTTCACATGTGAGAGCACTGTCCCATGTCAGCTTTGTTATTTATCACGGTCTAAGTTTATTATAAACAGTCTAAACTGGTAGACATTGTATAAACCTGCTAATTATTTATAAAATATGCCACAAGCTTATAAACAAAAACAATAATATCAGTGTTTATTACTGTATGTATGTGGCTGCATCTGTTTTACTTTATATATAGTCTACTTTATATATATTTGCATGTGTGGACATACAAGGGATACATAGCGGCAAATTTTCAAAGAAATAAAATAAAATTGCATAACATGTTTCTATGCTTTAAGTCATTAAGTAGCATGTACTTACTTTATATTTTATAGCATATAGAATTAGTTACACAAAAGCATGGTGGCTCGCTAAGATTTGTCCAAGTAACTGTTTAACTAGTTAAATGAATGTGAATATAAATAAATTGAACATGGCCCTGAATATTATTTCAAGTGAAGCCGAGAATGAAATTGAAGTATGAAATTGAAATTTGCATTTAAATTGGAAGGCAAGGGGAATGAAACTTGGATTATGGGATTAAATTAATGGAGAAACTAATTGAATAAATAGCATGGAATAATTCCGTGCTTAATAGATAGATTTGAATATAGTAAAGGTGAATATGAATGGAATGTAATTGAATTGATTTTGAACGAATCTAAAACAATATAGAATTGAATATGAAGTGAATGCGAGAAAAATTGGTTGTAAACTATTTGAATCGAATAAAAGGATATATGTGTCGATTGGAAGTAATTAAACTAGTATCAGAACCTTATATTTCTTATGATATATGTTTGAAATGATGGAGTTATGAAGTTTATGTGTTTTAACTATCTAAGTAAATGAAATGTTGGCAACTTTCATATGTTTAGCACTTACGTGTTTAAATTGAGTAAGTACAGGTACTGGGGGGGTTGATTTGCTGGATTTTGTAGCGCTAATTGCTAAATAAACAAGCTGCTTGCTTAAAAATGCTAAACAAAGGTACGCCTACGCAATAAAAGACAGGAAATATGAAATATTTTTTTTTTGTTTTTCCAACCGTGTGGGTCGATGTATACATATTTATCACTCTTGCCAAATTGCAAAAGCTCCTCCGTACAAAGGAGAATCTGCCAAAAAATTTCGAAAATTTTAGGAGTTAGAAATTTTTTGGAACATTTCGTTTAACGAAAAATTGATTTTCAAAGTGTAATGAAAATGTAGGATTTGAGCTAGAAGATGAAAACCAATTATTTTGGGTGGAAGTTAAAGGATTAAAAAAGTGAATAATGAATTTTCACTATGTGGGTTTTAGCATGTTAAAGGGTTGGGGGCATTCTTCTGCCTTAGTAATTTCGAGGACGAATTCTTTTAAGGAAGGAGGAATGTAACGATCTGGAATTTTGGATATTTGAAATTGGAATATTTAATTGATTTTAAATATTCGGATGTTGGTTTTCAACTTGAATTTCAAATACAACTATTTATTAGGCAATTAAGTTATTGAATTTAATAATTGGAAATTTGGTTAAAGTATTGAATCTTAATTTTTACTTGTTAAAAACATTTTAAAGGCTTGTAAATTTTATATTGATAGTAATAAAGTGATCTGTTCAGTTGTTAAAGGCTTGTAAATTTTATATTGATAGTAATAAAGCGATCTGTTCAGTTTTAAAAATACATCGTTTAAATCGACGTTTAAAAATAGCCTTTCGAGGCACACTCTTGGAATTCGACGAAACTTGTGACGGCCCGGAATTTTTAACAATTTAAATTGGAATAGTTAATTGATTTTAAAATATTTAAAAGTTACCTTTAATTTTATTCCAGATATCAATATTTACTTGATAATTAAATCATTGAATTATATAGTTTAAATATTGAATTTAATAATTGAAATTGGGGAAATTGTTGAATCTGAAATTTCTAAGCCTGTTTAAATAATTTGAAGGCTTATAAAATTTATAATGATGATACTGAAGATAATAGAATGGTTGAAATTTAATTTAAAGGTGGTTTGTTCAATTTTAATGATATGTCGTTTAAATCGATATTTAAAAATAGTTTTCCGAGGCACGGTCTTGGAATTCGACGAAACTAGTCCCATTGGATCCGTAATAGTTAGTTATTATTGGATTTCAATTTTCGTAGCAATTGGAGTTGTCGTTTGACCTTGCAACTCAAAATGCTTAGAACTATTTTAATCGATTTAATTTTAAATTGATCGTTTCCTTCTATAACTCGTGTATATGATCGAATTAGCTTCCGAAACACGTTCCATTATGTTCGAAACACAGGTAAAACCTTATAATCACCTGGCGGCATTCCTTAAAAAGAGTTCAAAATTTTAAATGGCAATTAACGAGACGTTTTGGGAATTTTATAATATAATAAAATTTAAAGTCAACAAGTCAAAGATATTTTTATTAACAAACGAGCGTACTCAAGAAGCTTCCCAAATTTCTATTTTATCTCTGTCCCGTCTCTAATTTTAAAACAGAAATCAAACCGAATCAACAGAAGAAAAAAAAAAGCAAAACCGGATTCGACTTCCGTCACATTGATTCAAAAAAAATGATTCGTCATAGGAATCGAAATTGGTAGAAGGGAGTGACTCGAGTATCGAAGAGTTGTGGCTTAGGGCAGGCTCAACGGCAGTAAAGGGGTCTCGTGCTGGAGCGGCAGTTGTCGTGGAGGTCAGTGATGTCGTGTGGTACCCGTGGGCAGAGTTGGTGGGTCGCGTTCGTGGTTTGAGGGGTGCGATCTTCAGTGGGGGATCACGACACGCAATACGTGGCGATGAAAGCTCCAGGTCGCAAACCTTCAATGGAGACTCGAGTGGGTGAACGATGATGAGCGGCAGTCAGATTATTTTGGGGCTTATTGCAGTAGGATTTTAACTGAGGTATTTATCTTTATTCAATTTATATATATATATATATATATATATATATATATATATATATGTTTACGTAGAGAAAAAAAATATCCACAGAGAAGAAATACCAGTATGTGAAATTTTATGCAAGTATGAATAAATATAACTGGCATGCTAAAATATATTTAGGTAAGTGAAGTTTTATGTAGATAAGAGCTTAGGAAGAAGGAAATTTAAAGTGTTGAATATTTATATAAAATTAGATTTTTTGAAAACTGTAGATTACTTGTTAGTATATGGATTTCAATAGAAAAAGAAATAATTATTTATTATTGGAAAATTTGTTTAAATAAAATAATTGGTAAATCAAATTTTATTAAATGGTAATTGATAATTTAATTATTTCAAGTATTAATAAAACCCAAAATGTTTATACAAGGTCTATAATCTGGAAGCCAAGTCGAATTTGGAGTGGATTGCAAATATAAAGCAAAGGTGAGTAAATCTCACTCTGTTGGCTTTTTATTTAAATAGTTAAATTTAAATAATTGGTTGAGTGCTTAAATTGATTGGATGTGCACTGATGATGATGTGACTTTGGTTTTGGTTGGTTTTCGAGTTAATTGTGGTTTGACTCGAAGTATTTGGGTTTTAAATTGTTTTAAACTTAAGTCATTATTAAGAAGATGTTTTCATTTTAATGTTAGTAAGGATTTAATGATTTGTGATTCATTAAATTAGTGGGGTAATTAAAATGGATAATTAATTAATTCAATTAATTTATCATTTGGGTTAATTAATTTAGTAATGACGGGCCTGAATTTATTTATTAAGTTTTATGTTAATTGATTAAGTGTAAGTAATTTAGAATAATCAATGGATGGTTTAATTGGTAATTACTTAATGTAATTAATAAAATATAATTACTTTGTGAAATTAATTAAGAGATTAATTAAAATAGTTAAATAAAGGAGTAATTTATTTATTTAATAAAGTAAATAAAAAGATAGTAAATTACTGGTTGAGATAAATCAAGAGTGATTAATATTTATGATTTAATTAATGATTAATTATTTAACTTAATTAATTTAGATTAAGATAAGTTAAAATATAATTGGAAATCTTTAATCTATATAATTAATGATGTAAACAAAGATTGATTAATTAAGATTGATTTATTCATAAATAATGACTTATGAAAATTAACTAATATAATTAATTAAGGATTAATGTGATTAAAATAGTTAATTAATTTATGAAGTAATTAAGGTTACCTATTGAATTTGGTTAAGAATAATTAATATCATGAAATTAAATAAAGATAATTACTTGAATGTAATTGAAAATAATTAATCCAGGGTGATTAGTTAAAATGAATAATGAAGGGTTGACTAATTAATTGATTTGGAATTAATTAATGTTAAATGAAGGAATCTAAGTGATTGAGGTTAGAAATTCAATTAGAATCAATTGAATTAGTTTGGAAGTGATAAAAATTGCTTATGAATGATTGATTGGTATTGGATGCTGTGAATAAGTTGATGCCTCTGATATGAAATGTTGTGTATTTCATTAGGATAACTTGGGTTAGGATGCCATGAGTCTCGAAGAGCCCTGGGTCGAGTATTAGAAAATACCCGAAACCAATTCAAACGTTTAT
Source organism: Allium cepa (assembly GCA_030765085.1). Taxonomy (NCBI): domain Eukaryota; kingdom Viridiplantae; phylum Streptophyta; class Magnoliopsida; order Asparagales; family Amaryllidaceae; genus Allium; species Allium cepa. The sequence continues at coordinate 372,649,097 of CM060942.1, read as the reverse complement.
ATATTGATATGTAAAATCTATTGGCTGGAATGAAATGATTTAAGTGAATTGGACTATTTAATCTAAATTCGGTAATTAGAAATTGATGGGTGAAATCAGTGATGTTTATAGAAAAATTGTGGCTTGTGAATTGCTTCGAGTTACCCCGGGTTCTATATAAGTTGTATGCTTGTATTCCTTGTTGGATGGGTTTACTCACGCTGGTTTCCAGCCTGACCCGGGTGTTACTTTGGTGTAATGCTTTGGTCAAACCGAGTATTATAGATTTCAAGGTAGGTACGATCTAGAGCTCAGGAGGCAAGCTGGATGGCAATATCGTATAGAGTATTTCCGCTGTATTTATATTATTGTTAATCTGAGACATGATAATCGTATAAATTCAGTGACTGTATATATATGAAACTATGATGTATATTAAACGTAATCGACAGATATAGCATTCTTTTGTAAACTGTTATTATTTATCATTATATTTTATCCGCTGCGAATGTGAGTTGTTGATGTTTCTGTTCTTCTTCTATCTCTTTCTTCTTTTTCATAACTATCTGGAATTTTCGGTTTGAAAATTTCGGGTCGTTACAAAACTAGTTCCATTGGATCTGTAATATTGTTTTATTATTGGATTTCAATTTTCTTAGCGTTTGGAGTTATCATGTAGCTGTAAGAGATATAAACGTGTTGAAATCTCTACCGAAAATTCAATATAATAACTGGGTCCAAAAACTCATCTTTCCCACACGATCGAATTAGGACTCGAAACCTTTTTCTTTGCATTTGGAATAAGGATATAACATTATAAATGCCTTATGGCATGCCTCGATAGGAGGTCGAGATATCGAGCTACGATGAGACAATTTAAATTTAAAATTTAAATATAATTTATATACATACTAGTCACCTTCAGGTGTAGTTCTTCCCCATACAAAAGAAAAGAAAAATGGTGGCCGTAGAATTTAAAATCGTGTTCGTTTCCTTATTTTTCCCTTTCCCAAATTTAATTCGCGAAATCCTTCTCTTCCCTTGAAAATCGAAACAGAATCAGAGAGAAAAATAGAAAATAAAAAAATATAGAGAAAAGCACGAAATCACAACCTCCCTTGAATGTTCCGACCTAGCTTCGAACGAAGTCATTTGTTCGTTTATGAGAGTGGGGGAAGCGCGAGTTCAAAGGTTTCGAATGGCGAGCACAAGGAAGGGCGGCACCACAGTTGTTCGAGCCGCGATGTTGGCCGATGACACGCACGCTCGCGAGATAACAGCGTATGAGAGTGGAGGCAGTAGTTGTGGGCTTCGGGGTTTGCAGGAGATCAAAGTTCGAATTGAGGTGGTGATGCGAATGCAGTCCGCAAGTTAGGGTTGAAGGCAGTTGACTTCGCGATACTTGTGTGCCTGAGGCAAGCAGGCTGTTGATCGACCGAGTGTGGTATAAAATTGTTAATTAAATTATTTTTGTGACTAATCAAGTCATTCTCGTATAGTGATAGAATTAATTTATATATGCAGATTTTTCAATGTATATAAATATATATATACAGAAAGTAGGAAAAATTTGTTTAAAGTAAGGTTTTACAATAGAAATCCGTTTTAAGAAATTAGCAGTGGGCTAAGGTTTTGTTATTAGACAAAAAAGGTTGTTACAGTAAAGTGAATTACTGATTTCATATTTACAAAAGAAGGAAAAAATATACAGGGAGATATATAAAGCGGTTTTGATTTTAAAATGCATATAGGTTATTTTTGTATATGTAGATTCAAAGAAGAAGTAAATATACATATGTACATATTTTCACTTACGGGTTTAATTTTAAAATGATGAAGATTTATTTGTTTAGTTAAATCTAAATTATTTTAGGTACTAAGAAATTATTTAAAAGAAAATTAGTTAAATTAAAATAAATAAGTAGTAATTAATTGTTCGATCAATTTAAATATTAATAAACCGTATAAATATTTATACAAGGTCAAAAATTAGGAAGAAAACAAGCAGGATTGGAAATTGGTTTCAAATAAAAATAAAGGTGAGATTTTCACACTCTTTCGGTTAACCTTAATTAAATTTAAATGTTTAGATTTAAATTATTGGTTGTGCTTGGATGAATTAAATAATTATCTTCTAGATGATATTATATATAGTAGTATATATTGGAGTGATTGATATTCCCATATTATATAGCAGATGAGACTCTATGCGCCCCGCATAATAGCGGATGACCCTATATAGCATGATATACCCTTCGAAGTGGGACTGGTATTTTATTTACTGACTAACATCTGTGGATGTGGGAAAAAACAGGTCGGAGGAATCCAACTGGATTCCTAAAAAATATCTATTGTTTCATATATATTGATATATGATAGGATGGATAAACTGATGTAGAACGTGTGAATTGAATTGTTAAATGTTAAATAGCTTGGGAATTGAATTTCGGTATTTTAAAATACCGTAAGTGATTAAAATGATGGAATTTAAAAGGAAATTGAAAGAAATTATTTATAATAAAAATTGGATTTATTCTAAAGGAAATCTAGTAGAATAAAATATATATTAACTGACTTGGGTTATACTTAATCATTTGTAAAATTGGTTTAAGTGAAGGTTTGAAATTAATATATATATATATATATATATATTAAGTGCGTGAAGAGGTATTGAAATCGATAATTAAAATAGATTTAAATAAAAAGAAATTTTATTAAGGGACAAATTGTAATATGGATTTATAAATATAATTTGTTTTGTAAATAGAAGAAAAGCTCAAAGCAGTTTATAAACGGGGTTTATAAATAAAAGGGAAAGATATCAGTGGATTTGTGGAAAAAATAATTTAATGGTGCAAACTTATATCGAGAGATGGAAATTGTTTTGAAATAGTGGCATATATTTCAAATATAAGAAATGGTGATTAATTTGGTATAGCCGAGGGGATATGAATCAAGAGAATTTATGAATCGACTTGGCGAATATTGGATTTTCTAAAAATAGACTTTTGTTGAGTAAATAGAAAGTGTGTAAAAGAAATTTTTAAAATCTGCTATACTATATAATTTTTAAACTACTACTTGAATTTAGAATGTTCCAAAAAGTTAGTTATTATAATACTAAATATTTATTAAAATAAGTTTTAATTTTATAATCAGCTTAGTAACTGAATATTATTACCTTAACTATATTTTTAAAAACCATTATTCTTATTTTATATAAGTATATACTTTTAAATGTTTTAAAATTCATTATAAATCATCTTGAGATGGGAAGCGAAGTTTATTAAAATAGATAAGATTTTTGTAGAAGATCTTATAGTGTATTATGAGAATTTAAATATAATCTTAAGTATAAGATAAGCGAACATTCGGAAGGTGAAATAAAATTCACAAAGAAGTAGGAGTGAAACTGGAATTTTAAATAAGTCTAAATGGCTTTGCAAATGTTAGAGGAAAATTGACTAAGAAATTATGGGAGTTAAAGAATTTGTGTGAAATTAGTTTGAATTTTACAAATAAAGTTGTAATTAACTTTTGAGAAAAGGAAAAGGAAATAAGAGAAATATTTTATAAGTGTCGAATATAAAATGAATTGAGAAAAATATTCTAAGTACTGGGAAAAGGTTGGAATTTGTTGCATAAGAATAAAAAGAGATTTGAAAACCATTTTCAAAAGGTTGAATATGGAAACAATATCTTGTGAAGATATTTTTGAAATAAATAATTTGGGAAATTATTTAAGGCCTAATGGTTGTTTGTGAATGTTATTTGATAGTTAAATAACGGACTATCAATATTAGCCAATGCGCTAATCGTTTCTAACAGACCGGCATCAGATTTAATTATCCGAAAACCACTTCGATCCGGTTTGAAACTTTTACAAATGAAGACCGTGAAGATGATGAAGATGGTGATTCTTTTTGTCCAAACCCAGGGCAACCTGTATGGACGAATGCTATCAGAACATCGTCAGGAGGACGATGAACATTCCAAGTAAATGTGTTCTAAAAAGGTAACGCATGACCTCAAGCCTCATCAAGTGGGAATGGCTAAAATAAGGGAGGTGCAGTAAGGCTAAGTGGGCAGCACCTAATTAGGGTAAGGTCATCCCTGTCTAGATGTCCCCTTTTATTTAGCTGTATGGGCGGTAGCTGATCCCAACCGCAGGGTGATCTTATTAGGACTATCCATAAGGGGTAGATCTGGTCTTGTGTTGCAGGGGATCAGAAGTGGTCCTCGGTACTTTGATCTAGGCCAAGTATTGTGACGGACGATACCCCAGTAGCCCTGCTATTGTATGCAATCTAATCTTCAATAAGCGCCTGTACGGTTTTGATTATGCTCAACTATTGTTGGAACGTGAGATGCAAGCATTTCAGCTAGATTCTATTTTACTTTCTATAGACACTATTATAATATCAGATGGATTTGGTAAAAATGTTTTGGTTATCGTAAGGTAAAAACCCGACATATTTATTTGTGGCGTGGTCTAACGAGATACCTTTATTTTCAAAGAATTTTCAAAAATATAATAAACCGACTGAATGTGGTTTCCTCACGCTGGCTTTCCAAACTTACCCGGGTCTTGTTTTATTATTATGCTCGGGTCAGAACGAGTTGAATAGATTCAGGATTGGATGCTGTGGATCTCAGTAGACGAGCTGGATGACAGAGACATATATCTCATACTTGGTTTTTATTATTCCCGCTGTGTAAAGACAGGTGTAAGCTGTCTAAAGTGGTTAATGATTGTTGTACTCTGATAATGGTATGTATATATAATAGTACAGATTTCTTTGTATTTAAAAGCTATTATTATATATTATATATTATATTTTGTTCTGCTATGATTGTAACGACCCGATTTTTCGACTTTCGAAAGTCGACATCAATACGTTCATTGTATCAAATGTCGTACAATCGAATGCCGGAAAATTGAACCATTATAGTTAAAAAAAAGAAGACAGAAGAAGAAACAGAAACAGTAACGGAATCTCACATTTCATAGCGGAACGAATATAATAGGTAAATGAATAATCTTTAAAAAAAAGCACTATATTAGTTTATACATCAAACTATCAGAGTTTACAATGACACAATACAACACTAGGCATTTACGAAAACTAATCCATATTAAGACTGAACTTACAGAAATCCCAACGCAACGGATAATACATAGTATAATGATACGTCTCGCCATCCAGCATGCTCCTGATCTCCACAACATACTTTCCGACTTCGCTCCAGAATAACGATAACCTGACTCTAGGCTGTCCGTGTGAAAAATTATGGGTACCCAAGTTTAGAAAGAGAATAATAAACTTCAGGCCAGTCATGAGATTGGTGTTAGATCTTAAAAACAATTATTTTCACAAAGAAAATAAAAAGAAATCCGCTATGCTTTGGGAAAATGAAACTACCATAAGGCCTCCCCGCACACACATAATGCAAGCGCACAATTGGAGGAGATTTCTCCTTATGATAGTCAAATATACTTGATACGCAAAATAATTTTGATATTATTTCTAGTGCATAGTGACGAAAATCTTTCGAAGGTATAATATTAATCTTAGCCAGCATAGGTACCATTATATTATGTCTGCTATAGCTACCATTTAAGAATGGCAGTTTATACAACTAAAACAGTACAAGGCACGTATTGGAGATTGGATTTCCAACAAATGGTCAGGCTAAGGAACTTCCTATTGCCACATGGGTATGCCTCTAGAGGGATGCCCCAAGAACCTAACCGGATATCTGCCAACACAAGGCCGGGTTACCTCTGTAACTAGGTAACTACTACACGAGGATGTCATTACCGGTCGTTTGGACCTTTATCCAAGGATCCTCAACCATAAAGCAACAACCACAAAGTATAATAAATTTGCAGCAACCACATAGGTTAAATATCTGCGATCCATACCATGATACAACCCTTTTCTAGAAGGAAATGACATAACCTCAGGGGGCGCTACTTCCAAATAACCTTGCCGCATCCTTCCTGTTCGACCATTTCCGGGGTGCGAGGTCCGACGAAGTCTCGTCCACAAAGCTACACTTTTCACTAAGCCATGCTTCGATCAACAAATGATCAGCAGCACTTCGTATGCCACATTACCAATTTGGGAATATATCACTAGTAACCATCAACTACATAACCTCTGAGCTCGTACGTCTCAGAGAAGGGTGTTAAGCTAAGAGAATAGATTCTCCGCCACCAACAAATTTGTATTTGATAGAAACCAACTTTACATCTCAACTGTAGCGTTAGACACACATTCATGCAAGTCCATTCTGGGATCGAACGAAACCGAAGGTACTTCAAAGAAGCCCTTGCAAATCTGAATATTCACAAATCATGTTCGAAATCCTCATCACAAAGGGTGATAAAATCTCTATACAAGAGCAACCTGGTGTAGAGACATTTAACAGGTAATCCTTTCGTTTTCGAAAATACCCGGTCTTCAACACCAACTTCAATTGCAATCCCATTTCGTCGTATCATTATACGGAATGTGTTCTATGAAACAAAGTCCTCTCCCGGCTAATCCGAATAACGAGCGCTTATTTTAAAAATAAGTGTTACATTCAGATTTCAAACAAATCACAAAAATTACCGCTTTGATCTTTTAGAAAATAGATCAATCACAAAGATTCGACGTGGTTTTCGAATATCCATTTGGAATTCGATCGCATTAAAATTCAAATGCCATTAAAAGGCCTATATTGATAGTCGGTTATTTAACCATCAATCAACATTCACAACAATTACCAGATTTAAATAAATTTCCCCAATAATTTATTTTCAAAATATTTTTGCAAGATATATTTCACACTTTAACCATTTGAAACCAAATTTCAAATTACTTTCCACATTTCAATCCTTTGAAAACCAATTTCTAATCATTTTCCACATGTCAATACTTTGAAAACAAATTCCAAATCACTTTTCCTTACGCGGAATACATTTCCAAATATTTATTCATTTCCACTGAAAATATGCCGAGTTCAAATATTTTAAAATAATTTAAAATGCTTATCCAAAATATACTTGGAAACATTTAAAATAAAACTATTTTAAAACACTTATTTTAAATATTGGCTATGAAAACATTTATACCAATATCTCATATAAAACTTCAAATCTAAATTAATTTTAAAATAAAATTATTAGATAGGGTATAACTATTTAAATATCCATTTTCTAAATCAAATATCAATTTTAATCTTTAAATAATCCCTTCAATAATTAATTAAATAAATCTTTACTTTAAAGATTTGAAACCAGCTTAAGAAAATAATTTCTCCATAAACATCTTTTTAAAACCAACTTCAAAATTTTTAATTTTGAAAGCCACTTTAAAACATATTCGACTTTCCAAGGAAAATACACATTCCATTTCAAAATGGTTCATTAAAATCGATTAATAAATCCTTCTTGATTTATTTTAAATTTACGTTCCAAATCCATAAATTTCTTTCCGCACTTAAAAATAAACCAATGTTTATTTTAAAACAAATTTCCCTTTCCTTTATAAATTCCCATTGTGAATTTTAAATTTTCAAATATCCACTAATATACGATTTTCAAATATCACTTTCAAACCAAATCAAATCCCAAATTGATTTTCCAAAGGTTCATTTTCAAACACCAAATCAATTTTCAAATTGATTTTATAACATTTATTTTAACACCAAATCAAATTTCAAATTGATTTCAAATACCATTTCAAATACCAAATTAAATTATAAATTTGGTTTCTAAATTTATTTCCTTTTAAAATAAATTCCTTTATCTCTTCCAGACTATTTAAAATCCGTATTTCAAATAAATTCTTCAGCTTTTGAGTAATATCACTCGAATTCCATTTATTACCTTTTTCCGATATTTTGGAATTTTATTAATAAGATTACAAAAAATTAATCTTTATCCTTTTAAATTACTTCTTTTAAATTCAACCAATTTCCAAAAGCTAATTTTACTATAAACTTTCTACTTAAATTTCAAAAATCAAACTTTATTTATTTCTAGTATCCTACGATGCCAAAAATATATTCGGCTAAACTATAGCCTTCAAAGATTTCAGTCACAAATATAATCACGTACAGATTATAAATAAATGAACACACAATATATGAAACAAATTCAAATATTTGAGGAATCCGGTTGGATCCCTCCAACCTGTTTCCTTGCATCCATAGATGTTAACACAACAATTAAATACCAATTCCGCTTCGAGGTGGAATATCGCGGTATATGGGATTAATATAATATCATCCACTATTATGCAGCGCATAAGGTCTCATCCGCCATATAATGCAGGAAATCAATCGCTACAAATACATATATAATACCAATTCCACTTCGAGGTGCAATATCGTGGTATATGGGTTTATATAATATCCTCCACTCTTATGTGGCGCATAGGGTCTAATCTAATACAACTGATAAAAATTTATCATTCAAGCACGCAATCAACAATTTTAAATTTAACTATTTAAAATTAAATCGAAAAATCCGATTAAGTGAGAAGATCTCACCTTTGCCTTTATTTTGCAATCCATTTCCATCTTCGCTTGTTTTCTTTGTAATTTTGACCTCGTATAAACAATTTTATACAATTCATTAATATTTGAACCAACTCGAATAATCCATTATTATTTAATAATTTGATTTACTAACAATTGGATTTGAACTATTTTCATTTAAACAAATTATTTTTAGTGCCTTAAATAAATTAACTCAATTTATTAAACAGATCAATTTCTAATATACATTATTATAAAATTGATTAGTTGATTTAAATTTTAAACTAATAATCTATCTCCATATTTTTTAATAATAACAACAACGGTATTTTACTGTAGTTGCCTAAATCTATAAATCGCTTTTATAAAACCTATTGTTTATACAATTATTGTTCACCAATATATATATATATATATATATATATATATATATATTGTAAATTAGGATTTAAAACAAAAGATTATCCTATTCGAATTGTTGTATAATAATGGCGGCTGGAACAAGTATTCCCGAAACCCTAGACGTAGATGAAGATGACGGTGGTGGCTGGAAGGAGGTTAAAAGTAGGGGAAAAGTGAAAATAACGTTTGCTGAAGCTCTTAAATCCAACAAGGAAGCAACTAGAGCCAGATCTTGGATCGAAGCAATCGGATCTAATATTGAACTCAAAGGATCTGCGAATTTTTATGCTCCACAGAAAAATGGGGAAGAGATCTATCAATTGATAGATGATGAAGACTATGAAGAGTCTAAAAAGCTATGGCAACACTCGATTTATGCGTATATGGCTGGGAAAAGGCCTTACTTTGTTCACTTCAATGCCTATATCAAACGAATCTGGAAGCCAAAGGGATCTTGGGATGTTTTCCCCCGTGATAATGGATTCTACTTAATTAAATTTGAATTAGAGGAAGATTTTCAACGCATTATCAACGGTGGCCCTTGGTTCATGGACAGCAAATTAATTTTGATGAGGAAATGGGAAGCAGATTTCAATTTCGAACATGTTATGCTAACAACATATCCAATTTGGATCAAATTCAATAATCTGGACCTTGCTTTATGGAATATGAGATGCATCAGCAAACTTGCAAGTATAATAGGGAGGCCAATTGATATTGATGAGAACACAAGGAAACTTAAAAAAATTAAATTTGCAAGGGTACTGGTAGAAATCTCAGCTAATACAGTGCTACCAAAAACAGTTAAAGCTATTGATAAGCGGGGATTCATTTACAATCAGGAGGTGGAATATGAGTTCGTTCCACCAAAGTGTGGTGAATGGTTTTGTTTTGGTCATACAAATTTACAGTGCCAAAATAAAGTTACTGACAGACAAAAGATTTGGGTTGAAAAACCAAAAAACACATCATTTCCATTTGAAGCTAGTAACCCAAAAAATCAGGAGGATACTACAAAAAATTTACAAAATATATCCCCCATCATCATACCTAGTGAATTGCAAAATGTCACTATGGTGTCGGACTGCGTAACAGAGCAAGAATCTCATCTATCTCTTGCTCAGAAAGAGAAGACACCCTGTTCAAAGGATCATCTGAAGAATGCTGAACATGATGAACCACTTCATGATCAAGATCAAAATCTGGTACTGCAGGCTGAGGTACCTCCAATTGTTGAACATAATAAGGAGGAGGAGGAGCTTCCAAACTCCCTAACAGATATCCACAAGATGGACATTGATTTGGAATCAACTGATGAAGAAAAAGAAGAAGAAACATCAGAAGACATAAGTAAGTATACAAAATGCAATACTGAATATGACAATCAATTCATTCAAATTGATAAAGGTAGACTCAAATCAGTCTCGGTGGGTAATGCTCCGGTTACACGGAGTAAATCTACCAAAAAATAATGTCTATCATATGCTGGAATGTGAGAGGTCTCAACAATGAAACACGTAGGTTAGACCTCCACATTTTAAAGGCTTATCATAAGCCTACTATTGTTGCTCTCTTGGAAAATAAACTAAATAACTATAATTTGGAGTCACTGAAAAGTCAGTTTGGTAATCAATGGCAATTTATCACATCTCAATATAAAGGCAGAATTATTGTAGGATGGGAGACTAATTATTGGAATGCAAACATTGTTGATAATGGTGAACAACAAATCTCTATTAAATTTCATAACAAAGGGGGATTACAAATAGCAACCACGTTTGTGTATGCAAAAAATCTAGCATCTGAAAGATTGAGTCTATGGAAACAAATTACTGAATTAGCTAAAGATATTAACATTCCCTGGATAGTTACTGGTGATTTCAATTCTGTTCTTAAAACTAATGAAAAAAAAGGAGGACTTACACTGCGTGTTTCACAAGTGGCTGAATTCAATAATTGTGTATTATCTGCGGGTCTTGTTGAAGCTATCCACTCTGGCCTAAAATACACATGGAGAAGTGGTAAGTCAAAGAAAATTACTTCTAGATTAGACAGAGTTCTGGGTAATGCGGAACTATTTACAAAAATTACAAATTTGAAAGTGACTGTTCTACCTTGTTCAACAAGTGATCACTGCCCCCTTTTAGTACAATTCAATGATGATGACAAAATGCATAAAGGAAAACCTTTCCGATATGCAAACCACTGGCCTCTTATTGATGGATTTGATGAAGTGGTGAACTTTAACACTGTTATAATTCCTCCAGGTAACCACATGTACCGTTTTGTAATGCTCATTAAAACCATGAAAAATAGACTCAAGGAATGGAACAAAAACAGACCCAAAAACAATGATAATATCACAAAATTCCATCAACATTTAGAGGAAATACAGCATAGACTTGATGAAGATCCGCTAAATGAAGACCTAAACAATGAATTCCACACGGTTCAAAAATGCCTTAAAGAAGAAATACACAAGAAAGCTGTTGAACTGAAGCAAAAAGCAAAAGAAAAATGGTTGATGCAGGGAGATGAATGCAACAATTTCTTCTATGCGAAAATGTCCATTAGACAACATCATAACAATCTGCTTAACTGCATAGACGAACATGGTGATACATCAAGATACATACAAAATATAGAAGAACAAGCTATATCATATTTTACTAATTTATACAATGGGGACAGCAATGATCACTTACCTCAGGTCAACTGCAGAAGGATCATTTCCACTGAAGGAAGCAGTATGCTGATTGCACCAATTCATGAAAGGGAACTGAGAGAAGCTATTTATTCCATCCATAATGACTCCTCCCCCGGACCTGATGGAATGGGGGCAGCCTTCTTCAAACAGCACTGGATAAACCTGAAGGATTTAATGTTAAAAGCTTATAATGAGGCCTTACAAACAGGTGAGTTTATTAAAGAAATTAATCATACTTTTATCTCTCTTATCCCTAAAGTTAAAAAACCAGACAGAATTGAAGAATATAGACCAATTGCATGCTGTAATGTGACATACAAAATCCTCAGCAAGATTATTTGTACAAGATTGAATAAAGTACTGCCAGATCTGATATCTCAATGTCAAAGTGCATTCATCAAAGGAAGATGTATTTCAGAAAATTCTCTTTTGGCTCATGAGTTGATAAGAAATTTTAATAAAAAAGGAGCTGAAAAAATTTGTATAAAAGTTGACCTCCAAAAAGCTTATGATAAAGTCAATAGGAGCTTTATTATTCATATGCTAGATTCGATGGGTGTTCCAGTGAAGCTTTTAAAACTGATAAAATACTGTATAGACACTCCAACTTTCTCTATATTGGTGAATGGCAAACCTACAGGTTACATACAAAGCAACAGAGGGATTAGGCAAGGTGACCCCCTTTCACCATATCTCTTTGCAGTAGCAATGGAGTGGTTTACTCTCCAAATGGAACTGGCACACAATCAGGGCTTAATACAACCAGTTTTCAATCATCAACCATATGTAACTCATTTACTTTATGCTGATGATTTACTGGTAGTAATAAAAGGGAACTTAAAAGCAGCAGAAAAAATCAAAGATATATTCAGAGATTTGGAAAGTTTTGCAGGGCTAAAATTAAATGAAATGAAAACTAAATGCTACTTCAACAAATTCTGCTCAAACAAACAATTAATGCTAGATAAACTGGGATTTACTGAAGGTTCCCTCCCAGTCAAATATTTGGGAGTACCTCTATCGAATAATAATATTACTGATGTGGAGTGTGGTAAACTTATAAATGAAATCAGGGATAAGCTACAAGGATGGAGATCAAAACTTCTGTCTTTTGCTGGAAGAGTGGAGCTAGTTCATACAGTTATAACATCTAAGGTCAGATTCTGGCTTCAAACTTTCCAAATACCTGATTGTTCTATTGCAAAGATTAACTCTGTTTGTGCTAATTTTATTTGGAGAGGAGGGATACACAAGATTAAATATTCAGACCTATGTAGGAAAAAGAAAGAAGGTGGAGTTGGATTGAAAAATCTATTTGAACTCAAAAAGGTATATTGCCTTAAACAAGCCTGGAAAGTATTAACATCTAATAAATTATGGGCTACTTGGATGCGAGCTAGATATTTGAAAGATAACTTCTGGACTACTAAAATAGACAATAATGCTTCAGTTACTTGGAAAAATATTCTTAAAATCAGAAATGATCTCCAAAAACATTTAGACAAACAAATAGCAAATGGTAGAAATACAGACATTTGGAAAGACCCATGGTTGAACTCGAAAAGTTTCATTGATAGACTTGGTTGGGATATCTTCTCGACATATGGTACTCCTAATTGGAGGGTAGCTGAAATAGTGGATAATGGTACCTGGAAATGCAATAATCATTCAATAACTCTTAACTATATTGAGGAAATCAGGAAGAAATACATTTATACAGATAATTCTGAAGATAAATGGGTATGGAAGGCTAGCATGAAAGATCAGTTCAAGTTCAAAGACATCTGGGAAGAAATACGAGAAAAAAATACAGAAGTTATCTGGTCTGATGTTGTCTGGAGCAAATCTATCCCTCCCAAAATGGCTCACACCCTTTACAAAGCGATAATGAGAAAACTTCCAACAAAAGACAGATTAAAAAAATGGAAGATTTTGGATGACTCAAAATGTAATTTCTGTTGCATAGAAGAGGAGACACATGACCACATCTTCTTTGACTGTGAATTTTCAAAAAGAATCTGGAACACCCAAAAATGCAGACTCCAACTCAACAAATGCGCTACAAACCTAAAAGAGGAATTAGAATACCTGCACAGTAGGAGTCACCTCTCTGATTTGATGAAGGAGATTGGAAAAATTGGCCTCGCAGTCAGCTTGTGGTTCATTTGGAAGGAGCGGAACGGCAGGACTTTTGAAAACAAAAAGCAAGACACTTTAACTATTACAAAGCTAATCAACAGAGAAATTGCTACTGTAATTGGAAGAATTCCGACAAAGAAACTTACCATTGCATCGGAACAAGAAAAACAACTACTGGAGAAGTTGAAGAAGATGGAATTGATCGAACGAACTCCACCAGGGAATTGGCAGCCGCCATAATCGCCCCAATTTGGAAAGTTTGGAAGATATATTGACTGATCTATGTTATGTCGGCCTATGATATTTGTAATGCTATTGGGCCGCAAAGCCTGTTTAGTAATTCAATTAACCAATTTTCAAAAAAAAAAAAATATTGTAAATTAGGTTTAATAAAAATTCGAGAATACCTCACAGATCGATACTGGTGGCCTGCCGTCGACCACAGCCTTGATAACAGTTTGACTTCGACATTGATCGACCCAAAATCTTCACCAAGCTCTCGGATGAGCTTACCTCGAACGCCTACGAACTTCTCTATCGAAGTTGAAATCAACTTCGACTCTTCTCACTGCCGAAATTGCGGCCACCATGATGAGGCGAAACCCTTGCTTCGACTGAACCTCTGCCCCAATGTTACACGTCCTCGGGTGATCCTCCTTCAGACAACGGCGACATCACCGCAACCCCCTCTTTTTCTTGCGAGCGTCGTGCCGCCATTTGCTCGAGACTTGTACATGACATCCTCCAGTGACTTCTCGCGATGTGAATTCCTCTCCCCCGTTGAACGACATCGAATCCCCTTATTTTTTTTCTTTTTCTCTTTGAAAAGGATTTGCACGAATATGATCCAATTTTAAATCGAATTTTGTTCCCCCTTCCACATAGATTGGAAATGAAAGGTTCGGCTTGATTTCGAAAATGAGTCGCCATTTTTTTATTTCGCGACTCAAAATTGAATTATAGAGGAGATGGCATGATTTCGAACTGCTCGATTTTTTTTCTTCTGTTCGATTTCCTTCTTGATATTTTTTATTATATCGTTTTACGTTTTTATTTGTTCAAAAGAAAAACAAACACGTATCTTTAAAATTTTTCCAAGTGCTTGAGAAGGAATGCCAGGTGTTAAAGGAAGAAGAACATGTAAAATTTATCTTGCAAAACATTATTATATTTTAAATTTTAAATTTAAATCCAAATTGCTTCGATAAATGCAACACAAAATCTCGATCTCTAATCGAGGCGTGCCACCAGGCATTTATAAGGTTATACCCTTATTCCAAATGCAATGGAAAAGGTTCCGAGTCTAAATTCGAACGTATGGAGAAGATAGCTTTTTGGACCCAGTTATAATATTAATTTTTCAATATAATTTCAGCGCGTTTTTATGTCATACGATCACACGCCAAGTCCGAATTCTACGAAAATTGAAATCCAATAATAAAACACTATTACGGATCCAAAGGTACTGGTTTCGTCGAATTCGGAGACTGTGCCTCGGAAGGCTATTTTTAAATATCGATTTATTTGATAAATTTCAAAATTGAACAAAAACATTTCCAAATCCAATTCTGAAGCCTCCATTATCTTCAGTATTATAAATCTAAATTTTTCAAGCCTTTGAAATATTTTTAATCAGCTTAAAATTGAAGATACAAATTTTTATCCAACTTCAATAAATTAAATTTAACAATTAAATTGCCCAAATAAACGCTAGTATTTAATTATTATTTTTTTTGGCAAAGCCAGCGAGGTTGACTGGACCCCTACCAGTTTTATTGCAACACAATAAAAGAGGATAGTACAAGAGAGAAGAAAAATAAAAGGAAAAATAAAACAATTGAGGAAACAACAAAAAACATCAACCCCAAACTTGAATCAAAGAGTCTGGAAATTTGGTGTTGCAGTTTATCAATTGCCAGTGAGTGCTTCTCCTAACATCTTGCCATAATAATTCAGTCTTCCTTCTGTGATTATCAAAGACAACAGAGTTCCTTTCTTTCCAAACAGCAGTGAGGTATTTTTTCAAACACACAACCAAAATTCTAGACTCATACCTTCTCCACCTTGTAGCTTTGTAGATGATACTCCATATCATTGCATAACCCCCAGCAGCAAGATTAACTCCAGTTGTGGAACTGATTCTGTCCATCAAAATTTTAAATGTCGGGCAATCAAAAAAAATGTGCTCAGTTGTTTCCTCATGCAGCTCACAAAAAAGACAAAAGGAGGTGCATGCCATACCATAATAATTCAATTTACTTCTAGTCAGAAGAGCTTGGTTTATGACTTTCCACAACATCAAGTTATCAGATGGTGGAGAATCATCAGACCAGATCACAGAGCACCATTTGGAAGACTAGCTCGGTACAACTACAAGTTAAACTAACCTTCAAATATTTAAAATCGATTAAATATTTTCAATTTCAAATGTTCAAAATTCTGGATTGTCATATTCTTCCCCCTTAAAAGAATTTCGTCCTGAAATTACTAGTTAAGAAGAATGATCCTTAACCCGTTTATCATTTTCCCAAAACTAAACAGTTTTAACTTTCCAAAACAAATCTTTTTATTAGAGACCCATTATCATTTCAACTAACTTTCTACAACCTTCCATAAATTCCAAAGAACGTTGTTTTCTTAACAATTCAAATTCAGAAATTTTAAATTATAAAAATTTCTAACTCACTAAATTTTTGAAAAATTTCGCTAGCTTCTCCTTTACACAACTAGCTCGGTACAACTACAAAATGGCACCACATGGCCCCAGATTTCAAAAAGAAAACAAAACGCCAAACGACTAAACAAAAAATTCATCAAATTCCATACTGAAATTTAAATACATACCTTTTCGAGCAATTTAAATTTATCTTCGAAATCAAAATCCCAATTCCATTTTCTTTACATCACCTATATGCTATTTAACAACCATATCCAGTTTCTATATTCAAAATCATTTTGCACATTCCTTTACAAAACTTTCAATATATACTTCTTATACCATTTTTACTTTACTGTTGAAGTTATAGATCCATTTTCATTCAATCTTGCGTTTTCAATTTCATTTGAATTCAATTTTCAATTTCAATTCTTTTTGGATTCAAGTTACCTTCTGAATATTGAATTTTAATCACAACTGATTCATATCACTATTTCAAACTAGTTTCATTTTCTAATTCATTATAAATTCCAATTCATTTTCTCTCAAACCATTTTTTTTATTTCCACCTTTGTTATCTTTGGTTCACTTCGAACTAATTCTACAACTTCATTTTATTTCACACAATTCAAATTGGTTTTCAATATTCATTTTCAATTCCAGTTTTATTATTTTTTTCATTCCCAAAGACAATTCAATTTCAATTCACTATTTTGGTTTACAACCACTTATATTTAAACTGAATTTCAAATTCCATATGAATTTAATTAACCTTTTATTTATAAATATTGAATTCAATTCATTTCAAACCATATTAAATTTGTCACTCCTTCAATTAGTTTCACTTACTAATTTTATTTTAATACTTCGCTTTGTTTATCACAAATCAAATTCTATTCCAGTTCCAGTTCCATTTACTACAAATTCGAAATGAATTTCAACATTCTATTTCCCTTTCATTTACTTACAGTTGTAAATTTATTTATTCATTCACAATTTATTTTCCACCTTAATAAATTTAATTCCATAACTATTTAATTAGATTCCAGAGTCTTCCATCTTTTCAAAACCATTTTTGAAATCAATTCAAATTATCTTTTGAATTTCCAAAACCAACCCAGTTTTCCAAACAACTTCCATTTTAAAATAATTTGGCAGCAATTCCTCTCTGGAAACTCGGAAATGAACACCGACGATGTCGCGATCATCATCGGAACTATTTTCCAGCTACAGAAAAGAGTTTAGAGCTTTTCATCTCTTCAAAAAAAAAAATTCCAAAACCTTTGGAAACTATTTCCAAACTCCAAGGGAATTTAGTCTTTCCCAAATTTCAAAATTTTCAAAATCATTCAAATTCTTTTAAATATTCCTCTGGAATTCTATTTCAAATTATAAATTACATTTACAATTTATATTTACGAATCCCATTTGTATATGAATTTATTTCCCAGCTTTTGATTATGATTTCAATTTCTTATTTAATTTCAATGATAATAATTTAATAATATCACTTCTAACAAACAAGCAACCGTATAATACTATAATAATTTACGGAAAATTATTCCTTTTATATACAAAAATAATTTGGGTAAGATTATTTCATTTACCCGATTTTAAAACAGTACCGTGTCGGTTTATCTCGTTTAAGAGTTTAGAAACTCCTGTCGGTACAGTTGGCCAAACTGCACCGACCAGAATCTATAAACAATCAACCGATAAGTCAACACAATACAAAATAATTTTTATATTCACTAACAAATACGTGCACATATCTATTATTACACTCAAACTCATTCTAGAGTACTGCTGACTTTATCTCTAATGAGTAATCCCCCACCAGGGCCAAGGTTGTCGCTTAACTAAATGCTCTGTTACCAAATTGTAACAGTCTTGGCTTTTCAACCATCGACAGCGACCACTCTCGACTGGTAGGCTTTTCGACCATCCCAGCCCCACTGTGGCATACAATGGTGCTCTACCATTGCTTTTACGGCCAACCTTTCGACTTCTTCACCTACCTGGCTAACCAACCCCTCCCGGGAACATGTAGAGGTAAGATTCTCCCATTTGCCACCAAACTCGAAGTGAGATCCCCCTATCACGTTGTATTGAGCAAGGTCGGTCATGGGACTAGTGTGAGATCTTAAAAACAGTTATTTTCACAAAGAAAATAAAAAGAAATCTGCTATGCTTTTGAAAAATGAAACTACCATAAGGACACCCCGCACACACACAATGCAAGCGCATAATTAGAGGAGATTTCTCCTTATGATAGTCAAATATGCTTGATATGCAAAATCATTTTGATATTATTTCTAGTTCATAGTGCAGAAAAGCTTTCGAAGGTATAATATTAATCTTAGCCAGCATTGGTACAATTATAGTATGCCTGCTATAGCTACCATTTAAGCATGGTAGGTTATACAACTAAAACCATACAAGGCGCATATTGGAGATTGGATTTCCAACAAATGGTCAGGCTAAGGAACTTCATATTGCCACATTGGTATGCCTCTGGAGGGATTCCCCGAGAACCTAACTGGATCTCTGCCGACACAAGGCCGGGTTACCTCTGTAACTAGGTAACTACTACACGAGTATGACATCCCCCAGTCGTTTGTGACCTTTATCCGAGGATCCTCAACCACAAAGTAACAACCACAAAGTATAATAAATTTGTAGCAACCACATAGGTTAAATATCTGGGCTCCATACCATGATACAACCCTTTTCCAGAAGGAAATGACGCACCCTCAGGGGGGCGCTACTCCCAAATAACCTTGAAGCATCCTTCCTGTTTCGACCATTTGCGCGGTGTGAGGTCCGACGAAGTCTCGTCCACAAAGCTACACTTTTCACAAAGCCATGCTTCGATTAGGAAATGATTAACAACACTTCATATGCTACATTACCAATTTGGGAATATATCACTAGTAACCATCAACTACACAACCTCTGAGCTCATACGTTTCACAGAAGGGTGTTAAGCTAAGAGAATAAATTCTCCGCCACCAACATAAATGTATTTGATGGAAACCAGCTTTACATCTCAAAGTGTAATGTCAGACGCCCCAATGTTACACGTCCTTGGGTGATCCTCCTTCAGACAACGGCGGCATCACCGCAACCCCCGCTTTTTCTTGCGAGCGCCGTGCCGCCATTTTCTCGAGACTTGTACATGACATCCTCCAGTGACTTCTCGCGATGTGAATCCCTCTCCCCCGTTGAACGACATCGAATCCCCTTATTTTTTTTCTTTTTCTCTTTGAAAAGGATTTGCACGAATATGATCCAATTTTAAATCGAATTTTGTTCCCCCTTCCACATAGATTGGAAATGAAAGGTTCGGCTTGATTTCGAAAATGAGTCGCCATTTTTTTTATTTCGCGACTCAAAATTGAATTATAGAGGAGATGGCATGATTTCGAACTGCTCGATTTTTTTTCTTCTGTTCGATTTCCTTCTTGATATTTTTTATTATATCGTTTTACGTTTTTATTTGTTCAAAAGAAAAACAAACACGTGTCTTTAAAAATTTTCCAAGTGTTTGAGAGGGAATGCCAGGTGTTAAAGGAAGAAGAACATGTGAAATTTATCTTGCAAAACATTATTATATTTTAAATTTTAAATTTAAATCCAAATTGCTTTGATAAATGCAACACAAAATCTTGATCTCTAATCGAGGCGTGCCACCAGGCATTTATAAGGTTATACCCTTATTCCAAATGCAATGGAAAAGGTTCCGAGTCTAAATTCGATCGTATGGAGAAGATAGCTTTTTGGACCCAGTTATAATATTAATTTTTCAATATAATTTCAGCGCGTTTTTATGTCGTACGATCACACGCCAAGTCCGAATTCTACGAAAATTGAAATCCAATAATAAAACACTATTACGGATCCAAAGGTACTGGTTTCGTCGAATTCCGAGACTGTGCCTCGGAAGGCTATTTTTAAATATCGATTTATTTGATAAATTTCAAAACTGAACAAAAGCATTTCCAAATCCAATTCTGAAGCCTCCATTATCTTCAGTATTATAAATATAAATTTTTCAAGCCTTTGAAATATTTTTAATCAGCTTAAAATTGAAGATACAAATTTTTACCCAACTTCAATAAATTAAATTCAACAATTAAATTGCCCAAATAAACGCTAGTATTTAAATTTTTTTTTTTTTTGGCAAAGCCAGCGAGGTTGACTGGACCCCTACCAGTTTTATTGCAACACAATAAAAGAGGATAGTACAAGAGAGAAGAAAAATAAAAGGAAAAATAAAACAATTGAGGAAACAACAAAAACATCAACCCCAAACTTGAATCAAAGAGTCTGGAAATTTGGTGTTGCAGTTCATCAATTGCCAGTGAGTGCTTCTCCTAACATCTTGCCATAATAATTCAGTCTTCCTTCTGTGATTATCAAAGACAACAGAGTTCCTTTCTTTCCAAACAGCAGTGAGGTATTTTTTCAAACACACAACCAAAATTCTAGACTCATACCTTCTCCACCTTGTAGCTTTGTAGATGATACTCCATATCATTGCAGAACCCCCAGCAGCAAGATTAACTCCAGTTGTGGAACTGATTCTGTCCATCAAAATTTTAAGTGTCGGGCAATCAAAAAAATGTGCTCAGTTGTTTCCTCATGCAGCTCACAAAAAAGACAAAAGGAGGTGCATGCCATACCATAATAATTCAATTTACTTCTAGTCAGAAGAGCTTGGTTTATGACTTTCGACAACATCAAGTTATCAGATGGTGGAGAATCATCATACCAGATCACAGAGCACCATTTGGAAGACTAGCTCGGTACAACTACAAGTTAAACTAACCTTCAAATATTTAAAATCGATTAAATATTTTCAATTTCAAATGTTCAAAATTCTGGATTGTCATATTCTTCCCCCTTAAGAGAATTTCGTCCTGAAATTACTAGTTAAGAAGAATGATCCTTAACCCGTTTATCATTTTCCCAAAACTAAACAGTTTTAACTTTCCAAAACAAATCTTTTTATTAGAGACCCATTATCATTTCAACTAACTTTCTACAACCTTCCATAAATTCCAAACAACGTTGTTTTCTTAACAATTCAAATTCAGAAATTTTAAATTATAAAAATTTCTAACTCACTAAATTTTCGAAAAATTTCGCCAGCTTCTCCTTTGCACGACTAGCTCGGTACAACTACAAAATGGCACCACATGGCCTCAGATTTCAAAAAGAAAACAAAACGCCAAATGACTAAACAAAAAATTCATCAAATTCCATACTGAAATTTAAATACATACCTTTTCGAGCAATTTAAATTTATCTTCGAAATCAAAATCCCAATTCCATTTTCTTTACATCACCTATATGCTATTTAACAACCATATCCAGTTTCTATATTCAAAATCATTTTGCACATTCCTTTACAAAACTTTCAATATATACTTCTTATACCATTTTTACTTTACTGTTGAAGTTATAGATCCATTTTCATTCAATCTTGCGTTTTCAATTTCATTTGAATTCAATTTTCAATTTCAATTCTTTTTGGTTCAAGTTACCTTCTGAATATTGAATTTTAATCACAACTGATTTATATCACTATTTCAAACTAGTTTCATTTTCTAATTCATTATAAATTCCAATTCATTTTCTCTCAAACCATTTTTTTTATTTCCACCTTTGTTATCTTTGGTTCACTTCGAACTAATTCTACAACTTCATTTTATTTCACACAATTCAAATTGGTTTTCAATATTCATTTTCAATTCCAGTTTTATTATTTTTTTCATTCCCAAAGACAATTCAATTTCAATTCACTATTTTGGTTTACAACCACTTATATTTAAACTGGATTTCAAATTCCATATGAATTTAATTAACCTTTTATTTATAAATATTGAATTCAATTCATTTCAAACCATATTAAATTTGTCACTCCTTTAATTAGTTTCACTTACTAATTTTATTTTAATACTTCGCTTTGTTTATCACAAATCAAATTCTATTCCAGTTCCAGTTCCATTTACTACAAATTCGAAATGAATTTCAACATTCAATTTCCCTTTCATTTACTTACAGTTGTAAATTTATTTATTCATTCACAATTTATTTTCCACCTTAATAAATTTAATTCCATAACTATTTAATTAGATTCCAGAGTCTTCCATCTTTTCAAAACCATTTTTGAAATTAATTCAAATTATCTTTTGAATTTCCAAAACCAACCCAGTTTTCCAAACAACTTCCATTTTAAAATAATTTGGCAGCAATTCCTCTATGGAAACTCGGAAATGAACACCGACGATGTCGCGATCATCATCGGAATTATTTTCCAGCTACAGAAAAGAGTTTAGAGCTTTTCATCTCTTCAAAAAAAAATTACCAAAACCTTTGGAAACTATTTCCAAACTCCAAGGGAATTTAGTCTTTCCCAAATTTCAAAATTTTCAAAATCATTCAAATTCTTTTAAATATTCCTCTGGAATTCTATTTCAAATTATAAATTACATTTACAATTTATATTTACGAATCCCATTTGTATATGAATTTATTTCCCAGCTTTTGATTATGATTTCAATTTCTTATTTAATTTCAATGATAATAATTTAATAATATCACTTCTAACAAACAAGCAACCATATAATACTATAATAATTTACGAAAAATTATTCCTTTTATATACAAAAATAATTTGGGTAAAATTATTTCATTTACCCGATTTTAAAACAATACCGTGTCGGTTTATCTCGTTTAAGAGTTTAGAAACTCCTGTCGGTACAGTTGGCCAAACTGCACCGACCAGAATCTATAAACAATCAACCGATAAGTCAACACAATACAAAACAATTTTTATATTCACTAACAAATACGCGCTCATATCTATTATTACACTCAAACTCATGCTAGAGTACTGCTGACTGTATCTCTAATGAGTAATCCCCCACCAGGGCCAAGGTTGTCGCTTAACTAAATGCTCTGTTACCAAATTGTAACGGTCTTGGCTTTTCAACCATCGACAGCGACCACTCTCGACTGGTAGGCTTTTCGACCATCCCAGCCCCACTGTGGCATACAATGGTGCCCTACCATTGCTTTTACGGCCAACCTTTCGACTTCTTCACCTACCCGGCTATCCAACCCCTCCCGGGAACATGTAGAGGTAAGATTCTCCCATTTGCCACCAAACTCGAAGTGAGAACCCCCTATCACGTTGTATTGAGCAAGGTCGGTCATGGGACTAGTGTGAGATCTTAAAAACAGTTATTTTCACAAAGAAAATAAAAAGAAATCTGCTATGCTTTTGAAAAATGAAACTACCATAAGGACGCCCCGCACACACACAATGCAAGCGCATAATTAGAGGAGATTTCTCCTTATGATAGTCAAATATGCTTGATATGCAAAATCATTTTGATATTATTTCTAGTTCATAGTGCAGAAAAGCTTTCGAAGGTATAATATTAATCTTAGCCAGCATAGGTACCATTATAGTATGCCTGCTATAGCTACCATTTAAGCATGGTAGGTTATACAACTAAAACCATACAAGGCACATATTGGAGATTGGATTTCCAATAAATGGTCAGGCTAAGGAACTTCATATTGCCACATTGGTACGCCTCTGGAGGGATTCCCCGAGAACCTAACTGGATCTCTGCCGACACAAGGCCGGGTTACCTCTGTAACTAGGTAACTACAACACGAGTATGACATCCCCCAGTCGTTTGTGACCTTTATCCAAGGATCCTCAACCACAAAGAAACAACCACAAAGTATAATAAATTTGCAGCAACCACGTAGGTTAAATATCTGGGCTCCATACCATGATACAACCCTTTTCCAGAAGGAAATGACGCACCCTCAGGGGGGCGCTACTCCTAAATAAACTTGAAGCATCCTTCCTGTTTCGACCATTTGCGCGGATTGAGGTCCGACGAAGTCTCGTCCACAAAGCTACACTTTTCACAAAGCCATGCTTCGATTAGGAAATGATTAACAACACTTCATATGCTACATTACCAATTTGGGAATATATCACTAGTAACCATCAACTACATAACCTCTGAGCTCATACATCTCACAGAAGGGTGTTAAGCTAAGAGAATAAATTCTCCGCCACCAACATAAATGTATTTGATAGAAACCAGCTTTATATCTCAAAGTGTAACGTCAGACGCACATCCATACAAGTCCGTTACGGATCGAACGGAACCGAAGGCACTTCAAAGAAGCCCTTGCAAATCCGGATATTCACAAATTACGTCCGGAATCCTCATCAGAAAGGGTGATAAAATTTCTATACCGGAGCAACCTGGTGCAGAGACATTCGACGGGTAATCCTTTCGTTTTCGAAAATACCCGGTCTTCAATACCATCTTCAATTGCAATCCCATTTCATCGTATCATTATTCGGAATGAGTTTTATGACACAACGTCCTCTCCCGACTAATCCAAATAACGAGCGCTTATTTTAAAAATAAGTGTTACATTCGGATTTTAAACAAATCACAACAATTTCCACTTTGATCTTTTAGACAAAAGATCTATCACAAAGATTCGATGTGGTTTTCGAATATCCATTTGGAATTCGACCCCCGGTCGCATCGAAATTCAATTGCCACTATAAAGCCAATATTGATAGTCTGTTATTTAACTATCAATCAACATTCACAAAAATTACCAGATTTAAATAATTTTCCCTAATTATTTATTTTCAAAATATTTTCGCAAGATATATTTCACACTTCAACCATTAGAAAACAAATTTCAAATTACTTTCCACATTTCAATCCTTTGAAAACAAATTTCTAATCATTTTCCACATTTCAATATTTTGAAAACAAATTTCAAATCACTTTTCCTTACGTAGTGTGACGCCCCACCTCTATGCTTACAATAACAAAGAGTATTAAAGGAAATACTGTCTGTTATTACGAAGAATAAGGCTGGATAGGAGCGGCCATCTGTAGTTAGGCCTTACATCTGTATTGGTTATCTCGATAGGAGTGGTATATATTTTTAAAATTTTCATCTCTTATTTATTTACTCCCATCGACATACCCAATTCCAGTATAAAACGAACTACGATGGTTCATAATAGTTTAGGACAATATATATAATAATAACACAGACAAGTTAAGTGCGGAACATAGATAATCAAAAGTCTCATATATATATAACTAAAGTCAGTTGATATACATGTGATACAATGCATATGATACAACTACATCTGTCGACTCTGGAAGTTACATATACAAGTACATTATCGTGAATAATATACATGAATATACAACATCTTATACTAAGACAACGCCTACTCCAGAAAGTATGTAAATACTTTATAGCTCTAGCAGCAACCAAAAGCAAGATATCTACAACCTGTAATAACTCGGTCTGACCCGAGTATTACATTCAAAAGAAAATAATACACGGGTCAGTCTAATTCAAACTCAGTTATTAATGCACAGAAGCAATAATAATCAAATATCAAATAGACGATAGTCACAAAAATCTCGTATACCCAATCCTTTAATAAGAAATTGGATAACGATAGATATAACACTTAACAGTGTTAAACAACAAATCGGCAATTTCAAATTATCAACGAAGATAAACGAAAGGATTAATAATGAAGATAATTTAGAAAACATCAGGATTGCCTAGACGGCAATTAACAACAAAATCTAATTATTTAATAAATAATTAGAAACTCATAGTCTAATTATCAAATAGATAATTAGACAACAACAAAATGATCAATCAAACCAAATCAAAATACAATCCAAAACATATTGGATTGAATAAACAAAATAGTTCAAACAATTGAAATATCAATTAAAACGCCAATTCTGATTTGGCTGCAGTACACGCACGCGTGTACTGCCTCTCCAAAATCAGATATACACCTTAGAACATGGGCTATCACTCAAAGCAAAGCTCTAACCAGCAATATAGGTACAACAGAATGCACCAGTAAAACAAACTGAAGCAACACCAATATGCACATATGCACGTCATGGAACAAGAACCCAATACAGTGCAAACAACTAAGATCAGATGTACTGTAGCCACCACACGAACACAAGGGCAAACTGCAACAAAACTGCAGCCACCTCAAGGTCACAAGGGCAAGAATGCAACCAAAAACTCAGATGCAACAATCAAAACAAATGCAGCAATGTATAAGACTGCACAGTGAAACACGAACGAAGTAAGAGGTAACCAGTGAAGCAGTGAAAGAACAATGGTGCAACCCATGATGAAGTCAGTGCCAACAGTAAATGACAGCAACTCAATCAATATGATATGAAATGCACAGCATACATGAGGTTCAAGTTCAAAACTAACAGTGGTGTAGCAGACCACATAAAACCAAATGCCAACAACAGTATAGCCTCAGAAATGAAGAACAAATGAAATGAAGTGGATAGCTGTCTCAAACAACAGCAAGTATATATATTCGAACAAAGCAAAACAATGCCAAAGTTTAGCATCAAGTTAGAGCCAAAGTGGTCAAGGCTAAAATTGAACAACAAAGTCATGCAGCATATAAAACAAGCAACAGCTAGTCAATTACAAATGCATGGAAAACATTTGCATACAAGCTTCAGATTAATGAACACATGAATGCAACCTTACATATGCCCAATACTACGCGAAATAAATGTGCAGACTGCCTCTCTGGTCAAGACAGCTACAATGAAGTGGTTCAACAACAACGAAATGCACAGATAGATCAGTACACATATGAAAACCAGGCAACTATACGTGAAGCCTAGGGATACATGCATCAAGTTGAAGCTGCTACAAAATGAACATCACATGAAACAACCACGTACAGTATCAAGTTCAAGTGATTCGAACCAAGACTGTGTTGTGGCGGCGTCAAGGGCAGAATACATGTCAACAGAGAATGAGCAATGCATATGTACCAGTGAAACAGGGTACCAGTACAAACTACAAGAAACTGGAATGCATATGTACCAGTGAAACAGGGTACCAGAAATGTTATCAAGCCTCGACCAAATCAAAATGTATTAATGCAACATGAAACAGGACAGTGCAAGCTTCAAAAATATCAGACTCGAGCACTAAGGAATGCAACTACCAAATGTAGGCCAACTTAATAATACAATGAAATAGCCATGTTCGAACTCAATACAGTGGACAATATGATGAACAAGTGTGCATAAACTTCTCAAGATTTGCACAATTAGACATTGTACATGTAATAAGATCATGCAAGTGTGGAATGCATTAGGCAGGCATAGTGCAATTGAACATGCCTGAAAGAAAGAAGTACAACAGAATGCAAGCAGACTTTTATAAAGAGGCAGTAGTGAAACTGCAATTACCCAAGTGATGCAAGAGAACTTCAAGTGGTTGATAAAACACATGGATCAAACGACCATGCCACAGGTATGAATATAGATTACTTGCAACCGTGATGATATAGTGCAATACAACATAATTTATATCAATGAACATATATAAGCACTGAACAAAGGAGCAGCCTCAAAGACCAAACGAACAAGTCCAGATGTAATGCATAAAAGTGCACAAGAACAAGGTCGAAAATGCTATCAGAGATGAACAAAAATTGCCAGAATCATGAAACAGTAAGAAAATCGAACAAGGTTGAAAGTCGAACAAATTCAATGTCATAAAATCAAGTGAAAGCCGAAGCCATCAAAATTCATGAAATTAGAGAACGAGGCCAGAATCATCAAATACAGTTCAATATCAAATTAATGGTGATGGCCGAAGTCAACACAAAACACCAGCGACTTCGAAACCGTGGTGAACAATAGGAAAAAGTTTCAAAGAAATCAAAACAGTGTCAATCAAGTAACACGAAAAGAACAAATTGAATAACTCAGTGAAATCATCAACATCAAAACAAAAAATCGAATGGCCGAGCATAGTTGAATTAAATGTGAGTGAAAAATCACTCACCTGAATCGAAGAACATAGATCTACTGCCAAAATTCCTATTTCCAGCGAATTCAGAATCGAA
Source organism: Allium cepa (assembly GCA_030765085.1). Taxonomy (NCBI): domain Eukaryota; kingdom Viridiplantae; phylum Streptophyta; class Magnoliopsida; order Asparagales; family Amaryllidaceae; genus Allium; species Allium cepa. The sequence goes on along the minus strand of CM060942.1, from coordinate 372,620,675 downwards.
GCAGTGGCCATCAAAGAATCAGTGAAGGCTTCGTCACTTCAAATCGAGCCGTGGCGATCGAAGAGAGGAATTGGAGCACCATCGCATCCAATCTGGCAAAGCGGCGACTTCATACTTGAAGCCCTAATCTCGATCGAACAAAGAAAAGGAACGAAGCAGCCATACTCGAACCGCCAATTTTTTTTTTCTCTCGTACGTTTTTTTTAAGGGTTTTTCCAATGGAAAAGGGGAACGGTTATTGGATTTATCACGACATCAAAAATTAAGTGGGCCGAGATAAATTTTTAAAGCCCGTAACTCTTTTAACAAATTTTAACAAATTTTAACAAAGAATTTCTATCGATTAAAATTTCTAAAATCAATTTGTTAGCAATTTTAATCGTCAAATGACGATAACTAATCTGGGGTAAAACCCTGGGTTGTTACACGTAGAATACATTTCCAAATGTTTATTCATTTCCACTGAAAATCTGCCGAGTTCAAATATTTTAAAATAATTTAAAATATTTATCCAAAATATACTTGGAAACATTTAAAATAAAACTATTTTAAAACACTTATTTTAAATATTAGCTATGAAAACATTTATACCAATATCTCATATAAAACTTCAAATTCAAACCAATTTTTAAATAAAATTAGTATATAGGGTATAACTATTTAAATATCCATTTTCTAAATCAAATATCAATTTTAATCTTTAAAATAATCCCTTTTATAATTAATTAAATAAATCTTTACTTTAAAGATTTGAAACCAGCTTATGAAAATAATTTCTCCACAAACATCTTTTTAAAACCAACTTCAAAACTATTAATTTTGAAAGCTACTTTAAAACCACTCGGCTTTCCAGAGAAAATACACCTTCCATTTCAAAATGGTTCATTAAAATCGATTAATATATCCTTTTTGATTTATTTTAAATTTACGTTCCAAACCCGTAAATTTCTTTCCATACTTAAAAATAAACCAATGTTTATTTTAAAACAAATTTCCCTTTCCTTTATAAATTCCCATTGTGAATTTTAAACTTCCAAATATCCACTAATATACGATTTTCAAATATCACTTTCAAACCAAATCAAATCCCAAATTGATTTCCCAAAGATTCATTTTCAAACACCAAATCAATTTTCAAATTGATTTTCTAAAATTTATTTTAACACCGAATCAAAATCCAAATTGATTTCAAAAATCATTTCAAATACCAAATTAAATTCTGAATTTGATATTCAAATTTATTTCCTTTTAAAATAAATTCTTTTATCTCTTTCAGACTATTTAAAATCCGTATATTAAATAAATTCTTCTGCTTTTGAATAATATCATTCGAATTCCATTTATTACCTTTTTCCCATATTTTGGAATTTTATTGATAAGATTACAAAAAATCAATCTTTATCCTTTTAAATTACTTCTTTTAAATTCACCCAATTTCCAAAAATTAATTTTACTATAAACTTTTTACTTAAATTTCAAAAATCAAACTTTATTTATTTCTGGTATCCTACTATACCAAAAATATAATCGGCTAAACTATAGCCTTCATCAATTTCAATCATAAATATAATCACATACAGATTATAAATAAATCAACACATAGCATATGAAACAAATTCAAATATTTGAGGAATCTAATTGGATCCCTCTAACCTGTTTCACTGCATCCACAGATGTTAGCACAACAATTAAATACCAATTCCGCTCCGACATGGAATATCACAGTAAATGGGATTAACATAATATCATCCGCTATTATGTGGCACATACGGTCTCATCCGCTATATAATGCGGGAAATCAATCACCTCAAATACATATATAATACCAATTCCACTTCAAGGTGGAATATCGTGGTATATGGGTTTGTATAATATTCTTCGCTATTATGCGACGCATAGGGTCTAGTCTAATAAAACTGATAAAAATTTATCATCCAGGCACACAATCAACAATTTTAAATTTAATTATTTAAAATTAAATTGGAAAATCCGATTGAGTGAGAATATCTCACCTTATCCTTTATTTTGCAATCCATTTCCATCTCAGCTTGTTTTCTTTGCAATTTTAACCCTGTATAAACAATTTTATACAATTCTTTAATATTTGAACTAACTTGAATAATCTTATTATTTAATAATTTGATTTACTAATAATTGGATTTAAACTATTTTCCTTTAAACAAATTATTTTTAGCGCCTTAAATAAATTAAATCAATTTATTAAATAGATCAATTTCTAATATACATTATTTTAAAATTGACTAGTTGATTTAAATTTTAAATTAATAATCTATCTTCGTATTTTTTTAATAATAACTGTAACGACCCAGAATTTCTATCAATTAAAATTCATATATTTAATTGATTTTAAAATATTAACAAGTAAAATTTGTAAGTCAAATAAATTTATTTTGAATATCTGAATTTAATTAGATAATTAAATCGATAATTTAATATGTGAAATTACAGAAATAATTGGAAATTGGGTTTAATGTGATTAAAAATGATTTACAAAGTTATATTAAATCATATTGGAGTTAGAACGATATTTTAGAACTTTTAAAATTGAACTAAAAGTTAATTTGTGAAAATTGAATATTTTAATATTTAATTGACGAGTTAAAATAGCCATTTTTCAAACAGTCTCGGATTTCAACGAAACCTATTTCGTCGGATCCGTAATGTTATATTATTGTATGGTTTCGAATTTCGTGTCAATCGGACTTACGGTTTGTCCGGGGCAAGCTAAAACGCGTAGAAATCAATTCGAGGGAATTTTGAATTTAAATAGTCAATTCAAAAAAACTTATCTTCCAAATTTGATCGAATTGGCTCCCGACATATATTCCACTGTGTTCGGATTGGGGGTAAAACATTGTAAACGCCAGGCAACACGCTTCGTTTGGAGTTCGGAAAAATTTCAGGTGAATAGTACACGGAAATTTTCTATAAAAGGACACAACAGTTTCACTTTTACACAAACCCTATTCTAAAAGCTTCAGCCGCCACCATTAAAATCAATGGCTGAAAATTTCAACTCTTCTCCCTCAATTATCTTCAAATCCATCGATAATTAGAAAAACTTTTCAACTGCAAACTTGTAGAGGGCATCAAGATCTTGAAGATCAACGGTGGAGATTGGATTTGGAGCGTCGAGGTGGTCGTTAGGGGGACGCGTCCTCCTGCCGTTCGTGCACGGATTTCAAGGCCTAGGGGAGGCCGAGCCTCATCATTCTCTGGCCGAAGGTGGCTCTCGAGTGGGGCGTCAGAATGGCACTAGTTGATCGTTGTGAAGGTGCTCGTCTTGGCCACGAGATTTAGGGTTTGGAGGTGGCTAGTTGGGTTGTTTGTGCGTGAGTTAACTGGGGAAGATGAAGTTGAAAAGTGCGGCCTAGATTCTAGGGCTTAGGGATGGATGGCTCTGATTGAATCTAGGTATAAAAAAATTAAAAGAAATTGTAAATTATTTATATTTAAATTCGTGTAAACTTTAAAATAGTGTAACTTACTCATACGAGGTCGGAAATTCATGAAACGAATTACGTTGGAATCATATTCACGAACACTACGCGATGGAGCTGGATTGAAGTTGATTGGAGCTAGTGAAAATTTTGGGTAAAATTAAACGCACGTTTAATTTATTCGAAATAAAACACTGCGACTGTTATTGAAAGCGAGGCGAGAACTTCTCACTCAATCGAAATTGTTTCGATTTAAATTTTAAATAGTTAGATTTAAAATTGCTTGATTGTGTGATTGAATGATAAATTGCTATATGTTGTATTGAAATAGACCCTATGTGCCGTATATTAAGCGGATGTTATTTATTAAAAACATATACCGCGATATTCCATCTTGATTGGAATTGGTATTATATATGTACTTGGAGTTGATTTTCCCGCATTATATAGCGGATGAGACCCTATTGCGCCGCATAATAGCGGATAATATTTTATAAATCCCATATACCACGATATTCCGTATTGGAACGGAATTGGTATTGTGCTAACATCTATGGATGCAGGAAAATAGGTTGGAGGGATCCAACTGGATTCCTCACCCGTATTGATTTATTTACAGATATTGTGATATATTCTGTTATCATATGATATATGATGTTTTGGATGCCGTGATTGTTATATTCAGTGTTGTTGCAGCATTGGGTCTATTTTGAATTTAAAAGGGTTTTAAAGTAACGATTTTGAATTTAAAAGGATTTTAATGTGATTTTTGAAAGTATACGTTTTATTAAAATTTTGAATTGATTCATTTTAAATAAATAAACGTTATAATTTTAATGTTATAAAATTTATGATTTTTGAGAAATATTGTTAAAATGTGATTTTTTTTTGAAATATGGATGAAAGAATTTTATAAAATAGTTTAAACTGATATTTTTTAAATTATTATAAATGGTTTATATAAAAGATTTATAAAATTGATACTTATAAATTAAAAAAATTTGGAATTATAAAATGAGTATTTTTGTGTTAAAATGAAATATAAATGGATTTCGTAAGTAAATGAAATTTATAGATTTATAAATTGTGAAGTTATAAAATGAATAGATTTTGTAAAATAAAAGATTTTTTAGTTAAATTTACTTATAATTTGGATTTAGCAACTAAATAAGATATAATATAATTCATAAATAAAGTGATTTTATAACTTGACGTTCTTATAATATATAAATGTGAATTTATAAACATTGATTTATAAATTCAAGATGGATTGGATTTGATAAGTTAATTTTTATAGCTTATTAAAGGAGTATACTCACGATTTTGGGATAGTGGATAATCCTTTAAATTGAATATGTAAAAGTGTTGAATTTGGTTAATGATTTATATTCACGATTTTGAACAGTGAATAATATATTTAAGAAATGTTTTAGATTCTGGTCTTTTAAATAGAACTAACACGATTTGAAGTTGTTTTAAAATGTGTTAAAGATCGAAACAATAGATTTCAACATTCATTGTTGAAATAGACGTTTTCGAGAAATAAGGAAATAGTGGACTATAACACTGTTGTTATAGTAAATGATTTTCGAAAGAAAATGTTTTATATAGTATTGAGATTTATATATCTATCTTAATTTTGAATCCCTATACTAGTGATTTTGGGTCGTCGTAACGATGTTTTACGTAACATTTGTTTTGACCCAAATAAATATGTTAAAGAGAACGTTTTCCTTAAAGAATGAAATATATACTTAATCGTCTTTTAGGTATATTGAATATTTTCTAAGTATTGAAAATAAATGGACTTGTGAATTACTTATTGTTAAATAAGTATTTGGAAATGTTTTCCAATGAAGAAATTGAAATGGTTTAGAGAATATATCTTTTTAAAGATAAATTGAAGTGAATATCTGGCAAGTTGTTTAATTTATGGAAGATTATTGAAAAGGGCCTAGTGATTGTTATGGTGCTAGATATTGGTTGTTGGCCTTGATAGTTAAATAACCGACTATCAATATTTACCTTTAAATGGATATTTGTTGTGATTGCTTGAATTTGAATGCTACACTTATTTTTGAAAATAAGCGCTCGTTATTCGGTTTAGCCGGGAGAGGACCTTTGTGTCATAAATCCCATTCCGAATAGCGATATGTCGAAATGGATAGCATTTGAAGACCGGTGCTGAAGACTGGATATTTTCGGAAACGGAAGTATTACCGTCGAATGTCTCTACGTCGCTGATCTCCGATATAGAGATTTTATCACCCTTTGTGATGGGAAGTCCGGTCGTGATTAGTGAATATCCGGATTGCAAGGGCTTCTTTAGAAGTACCTTCGATTTCATTCGATCCCGGAACAGACTTGTATGGGTGTGTGTCTGACATTACAATTTGAGATGTAAAGCTGGTTTCTATCAAATATATTTCTATTGGTGGCGGAGAATTTGTTCTCTTAGCTTAACACCCTTCTCTGAGACATACGAGCTCAGAGGTTATGTAGTTGATGTTACTAGTGATATATTCCCAAATTGGTAATGTGGCATATGAAGTGCTGTTGAGCATTTGTTGATCAAAGCGTGGCTTTTGTATAAAGCATAGCTTTGTGGACGAGACTTCGTCGGACCTCACACCCCGGAAATGGTCAAAATAGGAAAGATGCGGCAAGGTTATTAGGGGATCGCGCCCCTTTAGTGTATGTCATTCCTTCTGGATAGAGGTGGTATTATGGTATGGAGCCCTGATATTTGACCTATGTTGTTGCTGCAAACATATTATTTTGTGGTTGTTGGTGAATCCCGGGATATAGGTCGGTTACGACCGGAGGATGACATATTCATGTCAGTAGTTGCCCAGCTAGGGGTAACCCGGCCTTGTGTTGGTAGAGATCCGGTTAGGTTCTTGGGGCGTCTTTCCAGAGGCGTTCCATGTGGCAATGGAAAGTTCCTTGGCCTGACCATTTATTGGAAATCCAAACTCCAATATGCACCTTGTACGGTTTTAGTTGTAGAACATGCCATTTAATTAGGGTGGCGCCCCACTGTTTAGATGGTAGCTATAGTAGGCATACGATACTAGTCGTATGTTGGCTAAGATTTATATCATTACTTTCGAAAAGTTTTCCTACACTTTGCACTTATAATCATAATATCAAAAAAAAATTGCGTATCAAGCATATTGACCATCATAAGGAGAAATCTCCTCCGATTCTGCGTTTGCATTGTGTGTGTTTGCGGGAGGCCTTATGGTAGTCTCATTTTCTAAAAAACGTTGCTAATCAAATATAAAATAATTCTTTGTTTGTTTATTTTTAAAGATAAACTATTTTAAGTTCTCACACAAGTCCCATGACTGACCTAGAGTTTATTGTTTCTTTCCTAAACTCTGGGTGTCCACCAATTTTAACATGGGCAGTCAAGAGTCAGGTTATCAGGTCATTCTGGAATTCAGGAGTTGTTGTGGAGATCAGGAGCAAGCTGGATGGCATTGCATATCACTAGTATATAGTATTTCTTTTCCGCTGTTTGTTGTTGTAAACTCTGATAATGTAATGTAATGTGGTGTAATGTAATAACTGATATAGTTCTTTGTTTCAAAGATATTCATTTATCTATTATATGTTGTTCCGCTGCGATTGTGAGATTCTGATATTGTTTCTGTTGCTTTTTCTTTCTTCTTCTATCTTCTACCTCTTCTTTAACCCTAACGGTATGGTTTTCCGGCCTTCGATTGCTCGGCAATTGATACAGTGGACGTATTAATGTCGACTTTCGTGAGTCGAAAAATCGTAATCGTTACAATAACAATAGCAGTATTTTACTGTAGTTGCATGAATCTTTAAATCGCTTTTATAAAACCTACTATTTATATAATTATTGCTCAGTAATATATATATATATATATATATATATATATTATAAACTAGGTTTAATAAAAATTCAAGAATACCTCACAGATCGATACTGGTGGCCTCCCGTCGACCACAGCCTTGAAAACAGTTTGACTTCGACATTGATCGACCCAAAATATTCACCAAGCTCTCAGACGAGCTTACCTCAAACGCCTACGAACTTCTCTATCGAAGTTGAAATCGCCTTCGACTCTTTCCTCTATCGAAATCACGGCCGCCATGATGACGTGAAACCCTAGCTTCGACTGATACTCGTCCTCGTGCGATCCTCCCCCAAACAACGACGACATCACCGCCACCCCCTCTTTTGCTTGCAAGCCACCACGCCACTATTTGCTTGAGACTTGTACATGACATCCTCTAGTGGCTGCTCGCGACTTGAATCCCTCTCCCCCGTTGAACGAAATCGAATCGCCCTTATTTTTTTCTTTTTCTCTTTGAAAAGGATTTGCACGAATATGATTCGATTTTAGATCGAATTTTGTTCCCCCTTCGACATGGATTGGAAACGAAAGGTTCGGCTTGATTTCGAAAAGGTGTCGCCATTTTTTATTTCGTGACTCAGAATTGAATTATAGAGGAGACGGCATGATTTCGAACTGCTCGATTTTTTTTCTTATGTTCGAATTCCTTCTTGATATTTTTTTATTAAATATTTTTACGTTTTTATTTATTTAAAAGAAAAAAACGCGTGTCTTTAAAATTTTGCCAAGTGTTTGAGAGGGAATGCCAGGTGTTAGAGGAAGAAGAACGTGTATAATTTATCTTGCAAAACATTATTATATTTTTAAATTTAAATTTGAGTCCAAATTGCTTTGATAAATGGAACTAAAATTCTCAATCTCCAATCGAGACATGCTTCCAGGCGTTTATAAGGTTATACCCCTATTCCGAACGCAATGGAAAAGGTTCCGAGTCCAAATTCGATCATATGGAGAAGAGAGCTTTGTGGACCCATTTATATTATTAAATTTTCAATATAATTTCAGTGCGTTTTTATGTCGTACGATCACATGGCAACTTCAAATGCTATGGAAATTGAAATATGATAATAAAACACTATTACGGATCCGATGGCACTGGTTTCGTCGAATTTCGAGATTGTGCCTCGGAAGGCTATTTTTAAATATCGATTTAAACGATAAATTTCAAAACTAAACAAAATCAATTCCAAATCTAATTCTGAAGCTTCCATTATATTCATTATTATAAATATAAATATTTCAAGCCTTTGAAATATTTTTAATCAGCTTAAAATTGAAGATAGCAATTTTTACCCAACTTTAATAAATTAAATTCAACAATTAAATTTCCCAAATAAACTCTGATATTTAAAATTCAAGTTAAACTAATCTTAAATTATTTAAAATCGATTAAATATTTTCAATTTCACATGTTTAAAATTCTGGGTCGTCACAGCGGTTGTGAGATTCTGATGTTGTTTCTATTTTCTTCTTTTAGCTCTTTCTTCTTTTACCCTAGTTATTTGCGCTTTCGTACACTTTGGGTTGAACAAGGAAAAATTGTTATCAACTCAAGGGGTACGGAACTACGGGTCGCTATAAATAAAGTGATAATAAATCGTTTATAATAGTTTTATAAAGATATATAATAAGGTTTGAAATTATAAGGAAAATCAATGTCGGTTTATGGATATAATAACACTTTTTGTAAACAATTGCTTAATATTATATGGTTTTATAAATCAAATATGTCATTTTAAATCATGAATAATAATAAGAAAATATCTTTCAAACTTTGTTTACGAATATATATACGTTAATTAATAATTGGAAATATGACTAGGAATCGGATTCCGAATTCGTAACGGTTTGACATATATAAATTATACGACGTTGTTCAAATGACTTGTATCTATTTGTGACATGCACATATGCACATTATCGTGTACATATACACATGATAAAAGTAGAAAGTAAACATATATTTACTAATGGTAAAACAATAAAATATATAAAGTAATAATTACGTTAAAAAGCAAACATCAAATCAATCTTACACCACATCACATCACCACCTCCACCATCATCACCAACATCACCTACACCTCATCACCACATGGGGGAAGGGCTGCCGTGTGCCATAAGGGGTGGAGAGGGGAGTTATTTTCTGGCGTAGGTAAGGGTATAGTGGTAATTTCATTACGAAGATATTTTCTCATTTTTTCCTATAAATAGCACCCCTCCTTCTCACTTATTCTTCGCATTCAACTTCATTCTTGAGCTTTCTTATGCTCTTTAATAACTTCTATAAAAGTCTCTCTTCTTTCACAAAACTTGAGAAAAAGTAGGAGAGTTAAAAATAGTGGAAGTGCTTAAGCACTAATCTACTGACTACCCTCTAACTTTCTAAATAATTAATCAAATCTTCTCTAATCTCTTCTAAACTATAGTATTAAGCCTAAGTCATTATGGGAAGCACGATTAGCAAGTTGAAGGAGGCATGGCCGTGAACTTTGGGTGTTTAGGAGATATCTAGTGAAGTGTTGATTTGTTTAAATGTTGGCAGGAAGTATCGGTTTGGATTACGGTGAGAACTCCTAAATTAAATTTTTATAAAATGTTATAAATAATAACATGACTATTAAAATGCTTAAGATGTTTGGTTGGATGAATTACAATCGTTAGTAGATATTTGGAAAATAATTAGTAATAAAGTTAGATATGTTATACAAAAAGTGAGAAACTTTATATTTACATATATTATATATTGGATAATATAATATGGTTTGTTATGTTTGGTTATGATAATTGGAAATCATGTTTGGTTGCTTGTTTATACTTTGATGGTTAAGTATTGATTGTTTAGTATGGTTGTTTAACAAGTCACGTTAAATAACGTCGATACTATCCAAGGAAATCACTTTCCGAATCAAGTTATAAAAGTAGTATGGAATAATTAAATCCCTTAAAAATGATTAGGAATGTTTTATGATCATTTAAGCTGGCCTTGACAAGATTTAAATGAAAACTGATAATCGAGTCAAAACTAAACGCGTCGGGTAACGGTAGTCCGGGATTTCGCACCACAAATTTGAAATAAGTGTGTGAATTGAATATAGCTTGGAATTCTTTGTATTAAGAATTTTATGGACTATTATATCCATATTTTTCAAACAAAGAAATAAAATCTAGTTTTTAACTTATATATTTTCAAATAAGTCAAAAACAACTTTTCAAAAATATCACGGTTTTGCAATTTAATGACCAAAGTTAAAAACGATTTAAATAAATATTTTTTGATATTTTAAAAATATGGAACAATCTTTATAAATATTTTGAAATGTATTAAAAGAGATTTATATAAATAAATTTTCAAAAGATAGAAAGGTCATTTTAAATGAATATAGCTTTTAAAACACAATTTACAGCACTATTTGTAGCGGTTTTTAATGACAATTGAAATATTGTGTTAAATTGAATAAATCTTTTCCAAATATTTTTTATATGTTTTTAAATGAATAATTAAGTGTTTTAAAGTTGATTTTAAGACTTTATAAGTTATTTAAAAGAGTTTAAAATAAATGATTTAAAGAAATGCACTTATAAACAAATGTGTTAATCTTGGCTCTAATAAGCCGACGAGTACACCTGATTTTTCTATTCGTGAGACCTAGGTGAGAAGCTTGAACTAAAGAGATGTTCAGGAGCAACAGTTCCCTTGCTAACCTAGCCTCACCTAGGCGAGGGATAGATATGGTCGACATGTCAAAAACGAATTATGTATAAAAGATTAAATTTTCCAAATTTAAAAAATTCGGGTTTACCATCTTAAATAACATGGTTTCAACTTATTAAAAGGTTTCATTTTAAAAATAAGAAATCTTGGCTAAGATTTAAGTAAAATAATTTGGAATTATTTAATTAAACCAAAGAATTTAATATAGAGAGATTTAATGATTCTGCATATACCAACAATAATGTTTTTTAAGACATATATATCTCTCAAAGATATTTTTACCAATAAAAGGAATGAATAAATCATATGATAATAGCCTATTTATAAAACATCTTTTTATTGATTTTTTTATCGATATTTGGTTTGAAAGAACTAGGGTCGGATTTGGGAAATTCCTATTCGAAAAACCACTTCAAACCAATTTACGTCTCGAAAGTTAAGAAAATATATTGAAGACCTGGATTTTGAAGGCGATGATCTTCATAACGGAAGGACTGCTTGTTGATAGTACTTGGATTTTCTCTCGAGATAAATAAATAACTGTGGTCCCTTCATTCTAGGATCTTTGTATGCAAGCACTAACTCGCTACTAATCCTAGAGGCAATGTTGGACAGGAAGTGGTAAGAGAGTGCCTTCGGTTTATCCTATTCCTTGACACCTTGTATGGAAAAATGTTTGATGTTGTGTTTCTAGATCATATTGATTGATCTACATGAACGTGTCATCTGTTTTGTGGTAGAGAAGGCAACTTCTCTTAGCTTAAAACCCTCTCCTGAGACGTATAAGCTCAGGAGTTATACATTTGTAGAAATCAGTCATGTGATTATGAAATGGCACAGTGGCATTCAAAGTGGAAGATGTGCTATATAAAAGGTAATCATTACCTCAAAATCTCACACCCGAGAATAGTAAAATAGGGGAAGATTTAAGGCTAAAGTGGGTGTCAACCAATCATGGTATGAAATCACCTTCTAGATCTGTTAAAATATCTACCCACAATAACATCGGGTTTAAATTATATGGTGTATGCTTAAGATCCCGGATAGGTCGGTAATGACCGGCTGATATAATACCTAATGCTATTTGTATATTATATTTTCGGATATGCTGGTCTTAATTCGCACATGGACCAACATAGGCGCCTCGGGTGCATTCCTCTATTAATGCACTATACGAAAGATAGTCCCTTACCTCATTATTCGGTTAGAAATCCAATCTCCAATAAGTTCCTTCGGTTTTGTTTGTAGAACCTTAAATGATTAGGTCCGGAATTTAATATGGCAACAGTTTCGGTTAATATTCATAAGTTTACTTATAATTTTTTTCAAAAAGAAAGTCATTAAAAATAATATTTACGATTTTGCATAGCAAAGATTTTGGCTATCATAACGTGAAAACCTGTTCCGTGTTTATGTGCTAGTGGTCTTATGAAATACCTTTTGTTTTCAAAAACTCATATTTTAAGTTTCTCACACAAGTCTCATGACTGATCCGGAGTTTATTTCCTTTCCCTTAAACTCTAGGTGCCCTATTTTTCTGGGCAGCCTAGTAGTCAGGTTTAGTTCGGAGCAATTTGGAAGATCTTGGAGCATGGAGTTAGAAGATTCTTCAATAGACTATTACCTCTTTCCCACAACGCTTATGTACTATTGTATTCTGCATTTGTACGAATAGAGATTTATAACTGTCCATGTTTAACTCTGATATATGTATTTAAAATATCCACTGCAAATACTTTATAAATTGAAATAATATATGTTATTCCATTCGTGTAAGATTATATTCTATGTCCATTTTTTCTTTTACACTTAAGGAATTACCGTTTCGGCATTCAAATTTGCGGTAGGTGAATACCGATGATGTATTAGTGTCAATTTTAAAGGGTGAAAGTAACATATCTTTACACTTTCCTTAATGGTGTTCGTAACGATGCACCTGCGTTAGGTGTCCACCATCAATGACTAGACCGAATTGTCCACGTACACGAGGATCTTCCCTTTAGTGCCTAATGACAGCATTACAACTATTTAGCCATATTTTTCCACATCTTAAAGACTTATCTAGCCTCTTGGTGTTGAGGACTCCATTCCTCAGACTAATTTTGGACTTAGCTCCATGGACAATTAAGGACTCATCTTCCCAGACTATGTTATTCACTTGAAAGACCTCAACTAAGGGTTATCTAGCATTGCTCCCTAACAACAAACAAACTAACAAACAACTGTGAGACGTTGCATGTCCCAAACATTATCGACACTGGTAGGAGGTATAGCCTGTTTAGGCGTAACCGTAGTCTTTTTTCTGAGCTATCTAGAACGATGATGCTCTCCACTTATGTGTGCAGCCATGCTCCTCATATAAATGGTACCAGCCTTGTGGATATAGCGCAGCCTGCACTCATCGTCCCATTTAGATTTTCTAATGCAATCAAGAAAATTTCCACTTGGTTACTTAACACGTACCCCTTAAAAGGATTGAAGCAGACTCAGCTTGGCCCTTTACACTTCAAACCGAGGCAAACCCTGCTTTGGTATATTCCCTTCACATGTACATTAACGTATAATCCTACGGGTCCTATGGCTGAAGATGCCTCACATTAGTACAATGTATACACAACCGCAGGTGGCTCCTTTCGAAGGCAGACTTCTGTTGTGCAACATTACCAACCTTGCGTCCCAATACATACTAATGATTATGTTATTTTTCTTAATCTAAGTTATTGACTAGATTCAATAATTCACACCAACCAAAAACACGAACTCGAGGTTATATAAATTTATTTATCTACTATGCTCTCTATGTTTAACTCTTAACATTTAGTACTTTTTATTTAACTTACTTCTTGTTTCGTTAATGCCATTTAATGTCATTTACCGCTTACTTCTAATTTAATATATTAAATGTCTTTTACTTCTTGACTTCCATTTAACACTATTAGATGTAGCTTTCTGTTCCTTTTCAACTATTAACTACCTTTCTTTTATTATTATAATATCTTAATTACCTATTGCTTTATTTATATTTCATCCTTTATTGCTTATTTTCTAACTTATCTTAAATCAGATGAATTAGATTCGTAATCAAATTATTGTTATTATCACTACTTCGATACTCTAGTTTATACTTAGGGATTCCTGCGTTTTAAAGCTTTGAAATTACATCTTCCCAAAAGGAAATATTAACACTGTAATTTTCCATAAACTATCCAAAAGAGGATTTGTGTTATGTTTCGAATTACAATGAATTGTCTTTTCTATTATTATTGAAATAGATAATACAAAATACGGTAAACACCCCCATTTTGTACTAAGCTTTCGTTAGTTATGTTCCTTATTATTTCAAATGATACGATTTCATTCATATTTATAAAATTGGATGACCCATAGAAATTTATATTACAATACACTTCATTCCAATGAATCAAAATACCACTTAAACCCTAATCCAAATTACAATAACTTCTAATTCATGTTTACTAACATATATCGTTTAGCCAACAAACCTGAAATTATTATACAATATTATAAATTTAGGGACTACTTTCACCCTTACTTTCCAAATTCAAGTACATGCATATTTAATCAAAGTTAGCAATTTACAGAATATGTAGACATGGTTTTCAAATTCATTACATGTATATATTTAAGTTTGCAACTCCAAAATTACATTCAAGCATACAAGGAACAAACTTACAACGACATGAATCCATATAAAAAATATAATTTCTCACTCGCCTCTAAGCTTCTAATTCTCCAGATCTAAATCATATTATTTCTATTTAACTCCCTTTCTTCCTATTGAAATATGTATCAAAAACACATACATATTTATTAGAATGTTAGATTTGAGAAAAGATCATTCAGATTTGAATTTATAATTTACCGGCTTTGACGATTCGACTATATGATCTTATTCTTCTTCTCTACTATTCTTTGCTATTCCATACACACGCATATCACAATTTATATGGACTTCATAATTTGTGGAGAAAAAAGGCAGAGCTTCGCCATTGCTTTAGAAAATACGAGAGAGAAAAAAATAGGGGTTGGGCCTGTATTTATAGGGTTGCAAATTAAGGCCAGCCGTTAGATTAGACTATAATAATCCAGACTACTCGGCATTGGTTCAATGCACAATCACCATAGCACTACCAGTCAACCACTCCACTTCCACTAGTCGACCATTGCGGTCGATTGGTTGAACTTTGGTGCCGATTGGTCATGCTATTCTGTTAAGCGTTGGTTTGTTTCATTTTAAATATTATTTGATATGATTTCTTTCTGCTCTGATTAACATTAACCTTGCTTAAACATTAAGTAACTGTCAACGTCAATCAATGTTTAATTATATTTATTTTCATAATTACATATAAAATTATTTTCATTTGAAATCTTCAAACATTTGCAACTTTTTCGTTTGAACTCCTATCGGAAAACTTTATGTATGAAAATTGATTAAAAAGTCAATATGAATACAATGGTGCAAGTTTTATAGCCAAATTATAACAATTGTGAAAATTCCATTTTTGATTTTACTAAATATTAATTAATTTGTTTTTAATTTAATTATCATTCAATTTACGGGGTGTTACAGATGTATCGATATCTAGTATCGACATATCTTGACTAGAAATATTTAAAATGATATGTTTAATTTCATTGTGATAAATTACTCTTGGGTATAACAACTTACAACTATTGTCAAAAGACATACTATTTATGTGTATAACAACTTACAACTATGGTCAAAAATCGTACGATTTAATTAAATTAATTAGTATAACATATTATGTCAAGTATATATCAGAAAGAAAACACGTTTTATTTCAAACAAGATTGGTTATCGAGTTAGATGTACGTAACGAGTTACATAATTGCCTATAGGGCATTACCCTAACTCTATCAGACTGGGGTAACACGTCGGGGGAGGGCAAAAAGAATTATAAACTTCTTACAAGTTATATGGTCCAGTTCTAAAAATGGGTAACGTTTAGAATAGGATTTTTCATAAAATGTTCTTAATGCTTATATTCTAAACAACCAGTGTTCAAGCTTGTCTTACATCATTTTTTTTGCTTTGTGCTTTATTTTATTTGAACAACTTCCTTCTACAATTTGATTAGGTAAGCAAAGCGGTAGGGTCAGCTTTACTTCTCTTAAAACTTTCATTTCTAACCTCTTGAGTTGGTATTAACTTTTGTGAGGCGACATCACTTTTATTTAAAAATAATGAAGATAAATATAAGTAGTTGCTATTGATTTCAAAGGTCTCTTCACAATCAGGCCCGGCCCAGGGCCAAGGCCACCTAGGCAATGGCTAAAGGCCTTCGATTTTCTAGGGCCTCAAAATTTTCCAATTTTATATATAAAGATAACTTGTTCCAAAATAATCAAAATTGAACGTAGTTTAGTGGTGAAGACATCTCATTCTTTCATCAGCAACTGGAGTTCAACCCATCCTTGTAATGTACTTTTTCCCTGCCTATTTTCACTTGTATTTCTAGGGCCTCCTATTGCAAAAGTGACCAGGCTTTAAATGTTTTTGCCTTGGACCTCAAGTTCATCAAGGTCGCACTGCTCATGGTTCTTTTTAGTATTTACCTATGTTGGTTTACTTGCTCTATTTATGCATTATGTCATATAAATTAAAAACATTATACTCTTTAGTACACAAAGAACAAATCTTAATTATGTGAAGCGAGAAGAATACATAAATTTTGGCGGTTTTGAACTACTACGACTTTTAACTTCAATATAAAACTCGGAGTTATTATCTTGCATCACATCACTGCTCACATGAAAAACATTTCAACCTTATCTAGGTGAGCCTTTTATGCATGATATTATGTACTATGCTTTTTTTTACCGAAATAGTTATTTTATTGTGTATACCATGCTCAAAGCTAATATAATCACAAGTATTCCAAAATTTCTTTCATTTTGTATTCTATCACGCTTATATGTTTCACTAAGACTCTAACTTTAAAATAACAATTTGGATTTGTTAAATAAATTCTAATTTTAATCATTTATCAATTAAAACCCAACTAGTGGTCAACCCAAGAAACAAACAAGCTAAATTTTGACGCAACTATTTCTTTCCCTTTTTGGATGAAACATCTACATTATCCAATATAGTTACTATAAATGTTGTTAGATTTTATCACAGCATTTTATAGTTATTGATTTTTAAAAGAAAAAATAATCCTGCATAGTAAACATAATTGTTTGTCGATTTTATTTTAGATTCTTATTAATAATTTTGAATTTCCATTTGCTAGTTTGCAACTTAAAGTATATTGTTCAATTTGACATTTGGAATTTTTATAAACTTAAAGTATATTGTTCAATTTGACAAATATGTTAACCTTGTTGAATCTGTACTTCCATATAATAGCAATAAATATCAAAACATCATAATACATTATTGGAAATCTTTTATGTCCACGTCTTACTGTTTGCAACCAAATTGGCCACAAACACCCAAAAAAAGATTTAAGTAGTGAAATAAATAAGGAAATTAAATGAAAACAGAGGGAGATTGCAAAGTATCAAGAAAAATGCAGCAGAAAGCAAAAACAACAAGATTTATAGTGGTTCGGCGTTGATTGCCTATGTCCATTTTGAATGTTCTCTTTATTGCTTCTCAATTTACTTGATTACAATTACAAATAGCAAGATATAAGAAAACAATGGAGGAAGTTAGTTACAATAATGGTGAAGTTTAGCTAACAGCGTAAGAGTCCTCAGAATGGTCCTCTGTGCCAATATTTATAGATGAAGACGGCCTACAATCTGACTGAAACTTCGACAACATGACCTCCCCAGCCACATGGGCCCACCATAGGGAGGGCTAGTCCCAACTCTCAATGGACAAGGATCGGTACCGATCCCTCTATGAGTCGAATTTGGACTAGCGATCCCTATGGCAGCTCTCTTATGACATAATACACTGGTATTTCAGATATCAAGATGTTTGGATGTATGGAGCTCATGTTCTTATCGTACTTTGGTTCGAATCCTAACTTGGTCAAGGGAATGCCAATCCCTCCTAGTTCTCCAATGTATGCCGATCCATCCCCCACGAACCATGCCATTTCGATCCATATCACATAGACCATACCATGCCGATTCATCCCTTACGAGTAATGCCATGCCGATCCTTCTCCCATGACTATCAACATGCCAATCCATAATCCATAAGTCACACCATAGTCCTTATGCCAATCCATTCCCTTTGAAGACGCCACGTTGATTCCTCTCTCACGAGTGCATCATGTTGATCCCTCTAGCTTAGCAACTCATACCGATCCCTCTATATTTCCATTCAAATTGACCATCCTGCCAAGTAACCATGCCAACCCCATATCATCTTAAGTGTCTATTGATCCCTTCACTATCTTGTCCAAGTTGACCAACGACCATGCTGACCCCTTTCCCAACCAAGCTAATCTCCATAGTTCCAACATCTTGCATCGTCTATCTACCTTCGTCTAACCCGAGCTCCTCACACTATCCGGTCTTTACATCTTGTTCATGCATCCATTGCCTTATGATCGTCCTTTTTATTAGCAGTCGAGTCTAGCCTGCATGGTCAGCCCAATATAGCCGGGTTAAGGCACCGGATAACACTTGCTTCCCAATGTACGTCTTGTGAGTAACATGAATTTCTTTGAATTGAAAAAAGCCCGAGCTATTGGAAAGAAGTCTATCTAACTTTCTGGTCCATTTCTGTTCCTTTATCGATCTTTAATTATGCTAGTCTGATGTCGATTCCATTAGCATATACAAACTTGATCATGCAGGGTCCATAAGTCTTCGTCCATTTGACTTGTTCTCGAACATGAATGTTTCAGGCCTGACCACAGTTTCAGTTGATTTCGAATTCTCAAATCGTTTCCAAGTACATTCACATAGACGTTTCGATTGTTGGCTCCTAGACGTTTTTGGATGTCCGTAGGTCGTTGCCATGATTTTTACTTTGTACACTTACGTTTGCATTCTAACCTTCATGATATCGGTTGCCATTTGGTTTTCAGTTGTCTACCATTTTCCTTAACTTGCTTTTTTATTTCACTCATATCCATCATTCACGCATTTCTCTCCTTTCCTTCTTATTTGTTATTTCTGGAGGGATCGATATAGTACCCACCGATCCATCATTAGAGATACGCGAATATGGTTCGTCGTATCTCAATGCCGATCCATTCTCCTCTCTTTGATTTAGTCACCCTTAATAGCTAGTTTGTCTCCCTTTCCTTCGCTCGTATATAAACTCACATCCCTTCCCTTCTTCTCTCACTCTACACTTCTTAGCACTTAAGCCTTTTTTCCCTCCTGCTCTTTACATAGCCGAACGTTCTGAAAGAAGAAAAGCTTCAACTTTAACATTAAATTCAAATGCGGCACCTCATTCCCGAACACCGTCACCAGTAACTCGCCCTTAATCCAAGTTTCAACCACATGCTCGTAATTTATATCAAATAGGTATGCTTCCCTTTTGTAATCGTATCAATTGAGTCATGGATGTTGAGGCTCGCGTATATTTGAAGTGTTCCTAAGTGGGTGAATCCAAGGGTTTTGTTAAGTTAGGCGAGATTGAACGAGGGGACGAAGGCGTTGGAGAAAGAGGAAAGAGGAAGGAAGAGGAATGAGGGAAAAGGAGGGAGAAGAAGGGTTCGGTACTTATTAATTTGGTGATGAGATAGAGGGTAGCTAATGTTAGGGATGGGCGTAGAGAAGGGTTGTACGATGACTCGGTAGGAGTTTGTATTAGACGAGTAGAATGTTAAGTCGTAGTAGTGAATAGGGTATAGGCGTAGATGACTTAAGTGCAAGGGTCGGCGTTAGTAGACGAGTTATAGTATAAGTACCGTAACATTTGCGGAGAGGAATCTACAGTGAGGCTAGGATGAGGGATTGATAATAGCTGCTTGTTTAAAGGATCAACATAGAGGTTCAAAAGTGACGATCGGCTTAGACGTTAAAGAATAGGGATCGGCATGTAGGCTAAAGAGAAGGGTCCGACACATGGAACTGAAGGATCAGTATTTTCATAAAATGCTAATTTTGACTTAATCCTTCTAAACTCTGCATGCATATTGCCTTATTCAAACTTGGACTGTTGAACTTATTATCAAATTAGCACATCTTTGGACTTCTTGACTAGGACTAAACAAAGAGCTGACTATAAACTTAGATGATAAATTTCATAACTCAATATGTTGATGAACGATCATAAAGCTCTCGTTGCCGATCAACTTCTTTGTCGATTGAGACAGTCAGCGATGACGGTCTCTTTGGATGGGACTCCAAGTCTTAATATTTCATTCTTATTTTTTGGATTTCAAACTCTATATGCTTGTTTCATACTACATTGAACTAGTTCACACACTACACGTGGGGTATAGGTTATTATTTTGGATGTTGATTGTCTACTGAGTATAGCTGATATAGATCTCAAGTTATATGAAGCGTCCAACGATAATGTCTTCTAAATCAGCAGCGAGACACATCAGTTTTGAGGCAAGATCAAGCTCTGCCACCTATTTAATAGACCTTCTCCGAATCATCAAACAAAATGAGTAGAAGCATCTGTCCCTTAAATAAATCTCTTTTCTGACATTCTAGTCTTCCTTGTAGAAGTTATTAGTCCTGCTCCCTGATACCATTGAGAGTGCTATCATCCTAAGCAATCCGATTGATTGACAAGCGTCTAGAATTGGAGAAGCCACTCTCCGTTGACTATGTTCCATCCAGGAATCCTATTCGAAGATGTTTTAGTTCCATCGATGCAAGACAGTCCTAACTTTCCCCTAGCCGAATGTACTGCTCGCAACAAGTTCATGTGTTAGGCTGGATGTGAGCCACCTTTCAACTCCTTCGTACGTTAAATGCTGAGGTACCTAGGTATCGCCCCTACCAGTTACACACTAACTGCTATGCTTACATTCATGGAACCTTCCTTCTCTTTATGAACAATTTGTTCCATCCACCGTCTCCTAAAGGCATTTGATACATTTATAATTTCGAAAGATGAACAGGAAACCCCTCATCTGTTTTTCTTGAACCCTCGCCTAAATGCCAAGTCTTAATGGGTGCATGAAACAGGCTCTCTTTATTCAAACATGAGTGTTTTATGTACGGTGTCCTCCCGGTTTCGCAAAGAAATGGCAGGAATGTAACAACCCTGTATTTTGTGTTTATTTTTAGTTGTATATTTTAATTATTTTAATTGAATTTTGATTTAACTTTATTTTATTTATTTAATTTAGATAATTTTGTTATTTCAAATATAAACTTTGATTTTGATGTGAATTAGAATTTCAAACATGATTAAATAGAATATTTTACAAAAAAATGTATTTTGGTAAATATGGTCAACTTTGACTTTTAAATTTAAAAATTTGAAAGTTTGAAAATTTGAATTTTATCTTTTATTATGAAAGTAAATAAAATTTTAAGAACAATGCTTTTCATTTCATTAATATCCGATAAAAATTGTGAAAGTTATGCCCTTTTAACTATTGTGTGTAATTTACTGTATTTAGCAAAAATTGTTTATTTTAAATTTTATAAATAATATTTTATTTGGTCATGTAATGTTCTAACTTATATTTTCATGTGTAAGATAACATTCTATGTATATATTTTGGTTTTAAAATATTTTTAAAAGTGTAATTGACATTTTCAAATGTCAATTGTATTTTGTTTGTAATTTTCAATTCCTAGTTTCAAATAATTAAAGAAATTCTTTATTTATCTTTATATTATTATTAAGAACTTATTTTATTCTCATCCCCATTTTATTTTGTTCCTCGTTTATTTATTTATTTGACTTTTTATTTGTTTTAAAAGTGAAAAAGAAATTTTATAAGGCTGGTGATATTTTATTTGTAATTTTTGAGTCCTGTTTTGAATTTTTAAACAATTTCTTTAGTTCTTTTTCTATTTTCTCTAAATTAAATTATTTATTTCACTTTAAAAATGTTTTAAAATCATTTTTATTTCAAATTTATTTTTAGAATATTTTTAAGATGAAGTTGATAATTTTCCAAAGTCAGTAGTGATTTATTTGTAATTTTTGGACCCTGTTTTCAATTTTTAAGCAATTTCTTTTGTTCTTTTTCTATTTTCTTTAAATATAATTATTTACTTTTATTTCATTTTACTTTGTTTCAGTGTTTAAATTTTATTTACTGAAATTTATTTGCTTTATTTTAATTTAAAAAGAATAGAAATTTGAAGAGACTTGACTTTATAACATGAGACCTTTCATTTGCCAAAAACTCTTCACTTTCTCTTGACTTTTCATTGCCTTATTTTGGCCGTACACTACCTATTTCTAGCCATGAATTTATCATCTCATTTTTCATGTGAAACTTCATCTCCATTTTCATTTTCATGGCTAAGAAAGAAAATGGTAATGGCCTTCCTCATTTTCCACTTTTCTTCTTCTTTTTCTATGTTTTTGCCTTGTTCTCTTGCTTTGCTTGGCCTAACACCTCCACCATCTCCTCCACAGACCACCACCACTTCCATCCCCACCTCATACATGGCCAAAATCCTTCCTCTTCTGACCAGCAAGTGCCATGGCCATCCCTTGATCAAAATCCACAAAACAATGCAAAAACTCCTTAAAAAGCATGCCCAGCCACCTAGTCTTCATCACCATCACCTTAGGCGACCTTGGCCACCTCCTATTGCTCCACCACCACCTTGAAATACCTAACCATCACCTCCTATCTCTGTCCAGACCTGTACCTGAAATGGCCGAACCTAGATGGGACATAGACCGAGCCAAAAGTGACGCAAAACTCCTCTATGTTGCCTAGTCCCTTCATATCCCTATGTTGTAACCTCCTCTACATCTGTGCCTTGTTAGCCATGCATTCCTATGTTCAAACCTAAGCCAAACCTTGTCCAAAATAGAGCCTAATGCATCCCTAGGCTGTGCAAAATAATCTATAAGGCAAGGCAAAAAGTGTTGCATTCAAATTGTTTTTCATTTCAAAGTTATTTCAATTTAATGTTGTATTGAATTATAACTTTATTTTGGTTTTGTTTATGGGTTGTGACAAGATCATAAGCTTGGTTCTCATCCACTTGAATCTATTGTTGTGTCATCTTGCCTTTGTGAATCCGTTTGTGTCATTTGATTCGCTATCTCCAGCACAAAGAGGTGAGTAAAGCTCACACGACATTTATACTTATGCAGTTGTGAAACAACAACAACTGAATGTGTAGAAAAAATATATGATGTTATAACTGCCATGTGATTATTTATATATGATGTTCAACCTGTTAAATTTTCATGTCATGACATCTGTTACTGCTATATGTTGTTAACTGTTCATTTATATCTGTTTATCACACTACAAGTTCCCTGTAGATTAGAATCACTATGGGTTGAAATGATACATACCCGAACAGACTTTAGAATAGGAAAAAATCATTTAGGGCTGAAATGATAGGCCTGAACAATTTTTAATATTTATTTTGACTTGGGACTGCGGGTTTTAAATGATAGAACCTGGATTTTTCTTTTTAAACTGCGGATTGAAATGATATATATCTGTATCACTTGACCTAGGTTAGAAAACTATATACATGCCCGTGGGTATTTTATAAAGTATTTTGAATATTTTTAATTATTCTTAAAAGTGTAAATTTATGAAAATTTGATTTAAATTGGATTTTTTAATGTTAAAAAGAAATTTTGATTTTTCTATAAGTTAAAAATGTTGAATAATGAAATGATTAAACTGAATTTTTGAAA
The DNA here is from genome assembly GCA_030765085.1 of Allium cepa. Lineage (NCBI taxonomy): Eukaryota > Viridiplantae > Streptophyta > Magnoliopsida > Asparagales > Amaryllidaceae > Allium > Allium cepa. Next base: position 372,596,828 of record CM060942.1, on the reverse strand, counting down.
TATAACTTAAATCTGGAAATTTGGGCTTTGACTTTTAAAATGACATTTAAGTTATATAAATAAAATATTTAAGTGATTTAAAATGTAAATTTATGATAATTTGATTTAAATATATTTTTGAAATGTTTTAAAATAAAGAAATTATGATTTTTCTATGAGTTAAAAATGTAATTAATGGATGGTTAAATTGGATTATTGAAATATAACTTAAGTTTGGAAATTTGGAATTTTGGTTAAAAATGATACTTAAGTTGTATAAATAAAATGGAAATTTAATTTAACTTGGAAATGGTAAATATTATAATTTGATTTAAATTTGAATTTAAGTGATTTATTAAAGTATTATTGATTTTTCTATGAATTTAACTGGTTAAATAAACGAATGCTTAAACGTGTCATTTTAAAATACAACTTGACGTGGAAATGTGAAATTTTGTTTTGTTTAAAGGTTTAAGTTAATTAAATAAATTGAAATTTAGTTTAATTTGTGAATGGAAATTCGAAAATGTAAGTGTTCATAAGGTGTCAAATGTAAAAATGGGAAAATTGTACAATTGAATTTGTTAAGTGAAATTATTGAAAACTTGATTTTTCTGTAAAGGTTTGCTTTATAAAAATCATAAACTAAAAGAGTATTTTAATGAACATCTTTGAATGTTAAAATATAATTTTTTATAATGTTTAAATGGTTTAAATTGAAGTGTTTTCAAGTATAACTTACAACAACTTTTTCCGAATGCTGTGAAAGGTTGAAATTTTCAATGTTTATGGTTTTAACTTAGTAAATGAACTCATAATGGTTTAAAACTTTGGAAATTGAATACTTGATTTGAAAGTATATAAACTTAAATTTTAAATGGTTTAAATGAATTATTTAAATTAAAATATAAGCTATTTTAAAGGTGATTTGGAATGATAATAAATGAATGATATCTTTGAATTTAAAAGGCATTTAAAGTTGAATATTTGGATTTGAACTTATATGACGATTTGAAATTAAAGTTTTGAAAGACATGATATTTTGACATATTAAATGTTTTGAATTGAAGTTTGGAAAGATATGATATTTTGATATATATTAAATGTTTTGAATTGAAGTTTGGAAAGATATGATATTTTGATATTAAAATGATTTGAAATGGAGTTTTGAAAGATATGATATTTTGATATTAAAATGATTTGAAAAGAAGTTATGAAAGATACGATATTTTGGAAATGAAGCTTTGAAAGGTTATGATAGTTTAATATATTAAAATGATTTGAAAGGAAGTTTTGATAGGATATGATAATTTAATATATTGAAATGGTTAGAAATGACTTGATATATATTTTGATGAATATTTGAATTTGAAAGATATGGTATGTTGATGTATTGAAATAAGTATAAAATATTGTTTTAAAGTTATAACCACGGGTTATAATACGATTGGTTGGCAAAGAGACCGGGATCGGATATTGGTATACTCTCTGTCGATACTGAAAACCACTTTGACTAACCGTGTACGCGGTGGAGATTCCAGAATGAAGTAAGATGGTGGCGACATTCTTGTGGTATGTTACGTGGACCCAACTCCCATGAGTTGGCTTAAGGTGGCTAAAACAGGAGCGATCTCGGGACAAAAGGGGTAGCTCCTCTGGTCGGACGCATTTCTTCGATACCATACTATTACTTGTGATTGTTTAGGCGCCCCTCTGATTTTGGGAATGTGTTCCGAGGTGAGCGTATGTAGCTGCTGTGTTACCACCAGCCTGTGTGCGTAATTGGTATATCTACCTTGGCATTGCCTTATATGCCATGTCACCTACCATATCGAGCCTTTACTACGAGTTTCTATTTGTGTCGTACCTATGGAGCATCTTCTCATAGTCTCCCAATCAGGAGATATGCAGGTGTTGTATAGACTACTGGCATTATTTGTGTTAAGGTCTATATGGGTAACCCCTTAACGCTATTAAAAAGTAAGTTTATTTTACTGTTAGACATTATTAAAATAGCTAAATATTACTACATAGTAAATAGTTTAACAGATCCTTAGAGGATGGGCGGTCCCAAGCATCCTTTAAGTTACTTGTACTTTTACTACAGTTCACTTGAGTTGGTTTACATTGTATAATTATGTATGTCCTGACTCGAGTGTTTGTATTTTTATTTACACTCGGGTCAGCCTGAGTTATTCACAGATTTGGATTCCACCTTCTGGAGATTGGAATCGCTGGAGATTATCTACTTGTCTATTTTTATCTATTTCAGTTCTGTTGTTCTATTCAGCTTGTACTTGGTTATCATATGGAGACTTCTTTTGTACTTTATTTCTTCTATTGTGTTTTATTTAACTCTGATATATTTATATAGTAGCTTCATGAAGTACTATCTCTTTTTCTTCCGCTGCACTATTATTACTCTGTGTTTATGATTATTATTTACTGTATATTCTGAGATTTTCCAAATTTTGTTTACGGTATTTTGATCAATACAAGTCCGACATATGCAGATGCGAATGGTTGAAAATACCTGGTTGTTACAAGGAAGGACGTAAGTGTTACTCCTATCTTGGCCTTTAGTTCAACAATTTACGTCACAACTCCTTTAAACATACTAACATCTCCAGCTCTTTTAGGTGTTCACCCTCGACCAAAGGCGTCGAGTATTCCATGGCCATTATGGCCATTCGTGCTACTCCCATTAAAGATCGGGACATCCACCTTCCTGTCATTGATGAGCTACTCTCATTATTTGGGATATTGGAAGACGTCCGTATAATTGGACTTCCCGGGAGTAAAGCGATCTCGAAAATCTTTGTCGAAAGAAGGGTAGATGCAAGCGACCCTATGGTAACCAAGGAAGACATAGAAGATGGAGAGATAAGAGAATCTCAAGATGCAGGGCCGAGAAGCGAGGATATAGGCCTTGGGAAAGCATGGTAGTCGAAGTACACCAGACCAGCTAAACGCAAACTCCCCCGAAGAGGAGGAAAAGGTTGGTGTACAAGCTGTGAAAAAGTAAGACTGGGTCAAATCCAAATTTGTCATAACCGAACTCGAAAAAGAATCGCCTTCCCAACAAATGGAAAGTTCACTGAAGGGACTCTCCGACATTCCGATATCGGATGATATATTAAATTACGACTTCGCTAACATTGACGTCAAACAACTCAACTCTCCCATGAGAAGCTTAAAAAGCGTGCAACCTTCCAGTAGAGGGAAGGAAACTCCAATGAGTAAAGCCAATGTTAACGGTCCATCTGGGGAAAACATAAGACACATATTGACACTTGCACACCAATATACACTCGTGACTAATTCTTTGTGTTACAACTTCTAATATGCTCCTATTTGGCTCTTTTACAGGTGCAATGTCACACTCTCACGCATTTGATCATCTCTGAGGTTCTTTCACTTATTATCGCTCAGGTCGAGATTTCGAGTCTGGAAAACGTAGAGACAAAGATGATGGGCTAGACAAAGACTATTATTCTCGAGAGTCTTCTTCTTCATCCAGACAGAAGTATCAACCACATGCTCATCGCCATGATGATCAGTCACACCTTCCCGCTCGTAGCAGAGATAAGTCCTCATATCGAGGTTCTCAAGCTGTTGTGCCTCAAGACCAACCTTCCATGTCATCAAGTTCAAGGCAATCACGTTAGCCCCGTTCCAGCAAGCGCCCGCTTGTTACTTATGATCCACTTCCGTTGGTTCTTGCTCATGTTCCTACCAATACGAAAAAGTTGGCTGAACTCAAAGCTAATTTTCCAAAAATATGATTTGATGGACTCAAGTTCCTCCCCTCCATACACGTCATCCCCGTAAGTGCCAAGGAGAGCTCATTAGCATGTATGAATGACATGTACGTTTAACATGAATCATTCATTCACTTGGTCAAGAAAGTCTCTAAAGTCTCCATTGAGCGCCAGCATGAAATTGACTGCCTCAAGTTAGAGGTTATTCGTGATAAAGACATCATCAACCATCAGGACACTGAGCTGCTTGTATATAAAAACCAACTTACCATGGTAGAGAAGAACGCGAAAGAAACGGCTGAGGCGGTAAATCATTTAGAGACTTCGCACAAAAAGGAACTACATGCAGCGCTCCATCGCAGTGGCAGTCAGGCCTTAGAGAAGGACTCCTTGAAAAAGAAGAAGGATATCTTAGCTCGCCGTGTTGAAGAGCTTGAAATTTATTACACAAAGAGAGGGAGTAAAAGATCGAGGCGCGGGAAGAATCACAAAGATACTGCGAGAAGATGTTAAGGCGAGAAACTTAAAAATGAAGCTTGATGATCAATTCACCCAGTTTGAAGCCTTGAAAGAAGTAGCACATGATGAGGGTAGAAAAGAAATGCTCTAAGAAACCAACTCCTAGGTAAAAGCTGCCACCGATTCTAGTAGAGAAGAGATAGAGAACTTGTTTGATGCGCCTATAACGACCCAGAATTTGACCACTTTAAAATATAATATTTAGAGTGATTTTAAATGTAAAATAAGTAAGGTTATATGATTCAAACAAAATTAGATATGATTTGGAAAGAGACGTATGCACAAAAATAGTAACATTTGCCTATATCAACAAAATTGACTAAATGCTGATTTTAGAAAAGTAAGTTTCAATGATTAAATAAATTTTTTTAATTAATTTATGAGTGTTAATATTTTTAAATAGCATTATACAAATTTATTTTTAAATTTGGTTTACATAGATAAATAGTTTAACTAAAACGTCAAAATGTGACCGTAAAACATTTTGTCGAAAAACGACTTTTTGTCGATTAAAAGTTGTCGCAACATCGTCGCACCTTTATTTTTATATAGGAACATATATTCAAATAGTGTAAGTATTAATTAATTCACTAAACATGTTTACTTTTACTAAATAAGATTAGAAAACTTCTAGAAGTCATTAAGAAAAGTAAGTAAGAATTAACAAAAGTAAGTAAGAAAAGTCAAAAGTAAACATCAAATCAATATCAAATCAAAGCCAACATAATTATGATATTCTTTAATTAATCTTTAGGTGACTAAGACATAAAGTAAAGATGTGAAAGATGATGTTAAGTATTGAAAAAGTGGAGATTACTTTAGGCTGAAGTAAGGTTATTTTGGTAATTTGGTAAGAGGTTATTTTGGTAAATTTACCACTTCTTTCTTTTTCTATAAATATCCACCTCCTTCTCTCATTTCATTCACATTTTCTTCTTCTTCTTTTCTCAAGCTTCTTCATCTTCTTCCTCTTCTCTTTAATGGCTTCCATGCCATATAAAAAATTAGAAAGAATTAATGTCAAAATATTTATAAAATATTCAAAATAATTCAATGTTTATTCTCTTCAAATCAAACTTATATTTTCTCCATATTTTACCTCTTTTCTCTCGGCCATAAATTATTCAAAACTGGACAAATTGCAAAATACTTTTTTTCAAATCATGTATTTTTCTAGTGGCTACAACTTTCATGTTAACCACTTTGTCCAATTCTTAGCATAAATAGGTCAGAATTCCACTTATTTCAAGTGCATTTTCTGGCCCAATTTTTAAGCCAAAGAATAGGCCATATTGTTTTACTCATAACTTGATCATGACGTATCCAAATGAAGAAATTCTTTTCTTACAACCATATAAAATTTCAGTGGCTACAACTTTTATGTTGATCACTTTTTCCAGTTTTGAGGTTTGTTGTAACAACCCGCATATTTCACGATTAAATATTTAAATATTTTATTTAATTATTTAGTCGTTAGTTGGATTATAGTCCGAAAAGCTACTTTTTGCAAACAGTCAGATTAGGACACGAGACCACCCCTATTGAGTTTAGAATGACGTTCGCGACCTTTTTGAGTATAAACATTGATATGTTTGGAGTTAGTGGAAATTTGCTACTTTTTCACTTAGGGATTTGGTTTAGTTTTACTATACCCAAGCTTCACCCCCTCTTCTCTTCATTCCTTCATAATTTCCTAATACATTAAAGCTTCATCAAAAATGGAGGAAGAGAGTGGAAACTAAAACCTAAGCCCTAGGTTCTTTGCAAAACTCAAGCTCTAGCTTCAAATTCAAGAAGAAGCTTTCGTAAGCCTTCTCTTCTTCTTCTCTAACTCATTCTCCTTCCAATTTCAGAAATTTCTAAACCTAACTTAGAAAATGTTTCTCTTATAAGCTTAGATTCAAGCTTTTTGGGTTGGAATTGAAGAGTGATTGTCCTTGCCATTGCTCTATAGCTACTTCTTCCTTGATTTTGTGAAAAGGTGAGATTTTTATCTCATATCTAAGTCTATGATTATCTTTGATTGTTAGGTATGAATTCCTAACACTTATTCATGTGCATTTGATTTTGATTTGGATTAGTTTTGTGAATATTCCAATTTTCGGCGTTTTGAAGTCAAATCTTTAAAAATCATAGCTTTGTTGTTTGATCATGCTTTTGGTGATGCATCGAAGAGCCTATAGGGCTAGGTAGCTGATTCGCGTAAACTCCTGGTGTCGTTGCTCGAACGATTGCAATTTAGTAGAGATTGGCCTTCATGTAGATGGGCTTGGAAGTGCTGGAATCAGGTTCCAGTCGATTGGAACTTTGAGCCAGTCGACTGACCTGCTACCAGAAAACTTCCCTGGCTCTGGTCCAGTCGACTGACATACTGAGTCCAGTCAACTGACCAACATCCCGCGGATTTTCCAAGGCTGAGTTCAGTCGACTGAACTCAGTGAGCCAGCCGACTGACCTGCTCCTATTTGCCTATTTTGCCTATTTTCTCTATTTTGTTGGGCTTTCAAATTTAATCGATTCGTGTTTATTCCCACTTGTTGTTATCATTTATTATCCACTTTGATGACGTTTTCTTCGGGATTTATGTAAACGTACATTTTGATGGATTAGAAATCGATTTCTTTGGATTTTATTCACGTCTTTGAATGTGAATTTTAGTGATTGATTGTTTCGACAATCATTTTTGTGATTCGCCACTTTAAAAATATAAAGGTTTTCTATTCTAGTAGTAAATATCAAAACTCTTCCATTAAAACGATTTCAACACTATTTTATTACAAAGCTCGTTTCTTAAACCGTTTTCCAATCTATTAGTATATACAAACATTTACCTCACTTTTATGAGAAATCAAATTAAACGGCTTAGTAAAACAAGTGATATGAAATGCTCTTCGTCGGTTAATTCTTGGACTTGTTCGATTGAATCTCTTGTGATAATTTTCGAGTGGAGATCTACAATTTGTTCGTAAATATTTAAGTTAAGCTAGTGGTTATGGGACATGAAGCTAAGCTCATATATTTACTAGCTTAGTGTAATTGACACTTCTTGATGATCGATGATGATCATTTTTGTGATTAAGACTAGCAATGTGCGATGTCTCTTTGTCTACGAGAGAGACTAAACCCCATTTCTGTGGAGCTTCGGCTAAAATTGGTGGCGTAGCGACCCATGGTCTTCGGACCGTTTTGTGGAGCTTCGACTCAAAATTAATGGATAGCAACCATGGAATAGCGTTCCGTTTTGTGATACACGTGTTGGTGAGTTTTCATACTCCCGTTTTGTGATAGGCCTCCCACTTTTCGTGATTTCTAGATTTCCATTGATGTTTTCTAGAATTTGTGTTTTCACCAGTTTTCGTGATTTACATTGATAAATTTTATCAATACTTGTGCATTGGTGAATTTGTGCGTCATTAACTTTTGTGATTGGCATTGATATAATTGTCAATATTTATGGTTTGGTGAATAAAAATAAAGAGTATGACATTCTTTTTGATCTTTGAGACGATTTTCGTGATATTGATTAATCTCTAGTTGATTTTCAGTTGCATACTTATTACAGTATGGCTTTATGGTTATCATACGTTTTTTTCCTATCTCTTGTTCTATATCATTTTATCTGATATTTATAGCTAGACTGATCCGTTTATTATTTTCTTGTTAAATAATACTCGGGTCAGACCGAGATGTTGCAGGTGCTTCTGCTTGACTCCTTATCTGGGAGTATTATCTGACTTTTGGCTAACTACTTAGATTAGTAGTTTTTGGTTGCATACATTTGAGATATAGACTCATTGATGTATACTTATTCTTTTGTGTAGCTCTTGTAACTATTCTTTTGTGATATTGTGGATCTTGTTTGACCACTACTCTGATGTACACTTTTAAGTGTTATATATTCATACCTTTTTCCGCCTTTGTGATATGGATATCTGTGACTGATTTGTGTTATACTTATTTCTATATTTGTTTCCAAAGATATTATAGCCACTGTGTAGTAGCCTTGAGTTTGCATCGGTATGACGGATTTCCTCTTGTGATGAAAAATTGTATTTTTATCTGGCATATCGGTACTCGCACAAAGCAATTATACAGATGGTCGCTTCTCAACAGCCTTATTCTCCATGCTAGTTGACGACATTACTCCGTAATGTTCTTGGCTAGCATGGGTATAGAGGTGGGACGTCATAGCTTGGTATCAGAGCAAAACTTCTGAACAATGTAGAATAATTTAACAAGGATCATCGTCCTAAGTCCATCTTAGGAGTCATGCCTTAGGATTTAATTCGAGTCTTCGTACCATCTTGTCCTTTTTTTTTTATGATACCTTGTTTTATCAATCATTATTGTTTGATATTCATTTTGTGAATAACCTTTTTATTCTTCTTTCTTTCTTAAAGAAAAGAAATGGTTACACCTGGCCGTCCCAGCGCTGGTCAATCTAGTGCTACTCCCCAGGATGGTGTATTTATGTATGCCTAGCAGCTTTTAGATCTCGTGAAGAATGCTCAAGCTGCCGGACCCAATCCAGAGCCTACTCACCCTAAGTCTGGATTTGCACGTTTGTGCAGCGATTATACCAACTTGGGTGGGAAGCCATTTTGAGGTTCTGAAACTATTATTGAAGTCCAAGCTTGGCTAAGAACATGTGATCGAATCTTTTCTCGCATGAATCTTATTGATCTTCACCGAGTTTAGGTGGCCTCTAGTATGCTCCAAGAAAGAGCAATAGGCTGGTACGAGCTTCTGATTTCTGAAATGAATGAAACAGATCTTACTTAGGAGAAATTCCAGGAACGATTCGAATTAAAGTTTGTGCCAGAAGCTGAGAAGGTGACATTGCCTCGTCGTTTCATAGACCTTGTTCAAGGTGAATCCTCCGTGGCAGACTATGTCGCATCATTCGAGTCACTTTCTAAGTACGGGATCGAATACATAAACACCCCATTGAATAAGAACCAAAGATTTGTCTATAGCTTAAATAAAAATCTCAGGAAGCCATTACTTCTAAAATTAAAAGTTTCTTTTAATCAACTCATTGATATCGCTCTTCGTCTTGAAGAGGCAGATAAGGAGAGTGACGTTGAAGTTATGGGTGCCAAACCAAACTTCAACAACAAGAAAAGGTCTAGTAAGTTCAAAGGTCCTTATCCCAATAAGAAAGGGAAACAAGCAACTCCAGTGGTAAAGACTTCTGTCTCTAGTAGTGGGCAATGCTACAATTGTAGTTCTAAAGATCATTATGCTAATAAGTGTTCAAATCCCCTTGCTTGTAGCTATTGCAAAAGTTCGAGTCATTATTTATCCGCATGTCCCAAACTTCAAGGCAGGAAGGAGGGAAAGCTTAATATGGTGCAAACTCCTAGTAATACTTCTCATGGTCAAGGTATTTCTCATTCTATCCTTGATGGCATTATTATGTTTCGTGATCATCATATTCGAGTTCGTTTTGATACGGGTGTGTCCCATTCTTTTATATCAAAAGAACTTGTTGATACCTTTTCTTTGAGTGTTGTTGCTTTAATGACTTCTTTGAGAATCGCGAATCTGGTTGGCGGATCCACAACAATTAGTTTGTTTTGTAAAGATGTCGAGATTATTTTGTGTGATTTTTCTTTCCGAGCCGATTTGCATGTTATGCGCTACTTAGGCTTTGGAATGATTTTGGGAATGGATTGGCTTAACCGCTATGAAGCTCAAATCCTATGTCCTAAGCAGACTATTCATCTTCGACATCCTCAATCTGTTAAGCAGATTTCTATTAATCTTAAAGATTCGGATTCCAACTTGGTTGCATCTTTATATTCTTTAAATCCTCATGATGACAATAATGATGATGGGAAAGATGTCATTTCTCTTATTCACGTTGTTCGTGAATTTTCCGACATATTTGAGTCCGTCTTAAGATTACCACCTAAGCGAGCAATTGAATTCAGAATTAGTCTAATTCCTGGAGCTTTACCTATTACTCGTCCTCCTTATTGTATGTCCAATAAAGAAAATGAGGAGATGCGCAAACAATTATCCGCATTGGAGACGAAGCAATTTATTCGCTCTAGTTCCTCTCCTTGGGGAGCTTCGGCTATTTTTGTGAAGAAATCCGATGGTACACTTAGACTTTGCGTTGACTACCGCAAGCTTAATGATCTTGCTATCAAGAATAAATATCCTTACCTCGGATTGATGGTCTATTTGATCAACTTAGTGGTGCTAGAGTCTTTTCACAATTAGACTTAGCAACCGGTTTTCATCAGCTTCGTATTGCAGAGGATAACATTCCATTGACATCGTTCCGTACTCATTATGGATCTTATGAATGGCTTGTTATGTCATTTGGTTTAATGAATGCTCCGGCTTATTTCGTTGACCTTATGAATAGAGTTTTCAAAGACTTCCTCGATCGATTTGTTCTCATCTTTATTCATGATATTCTTGTGTATTCTAAAACCGAGGAGGAGCATGAAAAGCATCTTCAAATTGTGTTGGAAAATCTTAGGAGCAATAAATTGAAAGCAAAATTTTCTAAATGCCACTTTTGGCAATCTCGTGTGAAGTTTCTCGGTTATATTATTTCCGAATCCTGAATTTTCGTGGATCCTTCAAAGATTGAAGTGATTCAAAATTGGAAGAGACCGTAGAGTGTGGCAGAGATCCATAGTTTTCTTGGATTGGCAGGTTCTTACCGCCGTTTCATAAAAGACTTTTCCAAAATTTTCCTGCCTCTTACTAGTTTGACAAAGAAGGGATTTAAATACATTTCGTCGGACAAATGTGAAGCTTCTGTACAGAAATTAAAAGAACTCCTTTCCGATGCTCCTATTCTTTTTATTCCCGAGGGGAATTAAGATTTTATTGTTTATACCGATGCTAGTCGTGTTGGTTTGGGAGCCGTTCTCACGCAAAGAGAACGTGTCATTGCTTATGCTTTTAGGCAATTGAAGCCAGCCGAGACTATATATGCCACTCATGATTTAGAGCTTGCGGCTATTGTTTTCGCTTTTAAAATTTGGCGTCATTATCTTTTGGGAGAGAAATTTGTTCTCTATACCGATCATAAATCTTTGAAGTATATATTTTCTCAAAAGGAACTTAATTTGCGTCAACAACGTTGGCTCGAGTTCCTTGCATCTTATGATCTTGACATTCTTTATACTCCCGGAAAGGGAAATCGTGTTGCCGACGCCCTTAGCCGAAAGCTACGAGCGGTTGTTTCCATGATGATATCTGAATGGAATGATCTTGGAATTTTATCCACTTGTGAGATTCGAGATCGTGAGTTCGATTTATGTTCATCTTTGGCTTTATGTAGCTTTGAGGCTTATCCTTCTCTTTTACACCGCATTCTTGAAGCTCAAAAGCTAGATCCCGAATTGGCTCTTATTAGCCAATGTTGTAGGGATAAAATTGGTATTGTAAGTTTGAAAGTCTTTAATATTGATTCTCGTGGCGGTATTCGAAAATTTGGTAGACTTATCGTGCCAAATATTAGTGATCTTTGAAAAGATATTTTAGAAGATTCTCATCGTTTTAAATTTACCATTCATCCCGGTAATAGTAAAATATACGCGGATATAAAGCGACTTTATTATTGGGATGGAATGAAATCTGATATTGCTAACTTTGTTAAGTGTTGCATGATTTGCCCCAACTCGTTAAGGCCGAGCATCAAAGGCCCGGTGGGTTATTGCAACCTTTAGACATTCCAATTTGGAAGTGGGACCAAATTTCCATGGATTTTATAGATGGCCTTCCCCATTCTCGTTCGGGTCATGATAGCTTATGGGTGATTGCTGATAGACTTACTAAATCCGCCCATTTTATTCCCGTTTGGTCCAATCAGACCATTCCTCTTTTGGCCAAGCTCTTTATTAAAGAAATTGTTAAATTACATGGAGTTCCTACCTCTATTATTAGTGACCGTGATCCATTGTTTACTAGTGGATTTTGGAAGAGTCTTCAAAAAGCTTTGGGAACGAAGCTTAATCTTAGAACCGCTTATCATCCTCAGTCCGATGGACAAACCGAGCGTGTGAATCAAACTCTTGAAGATCTTTTTCGTACATGTGTTCTTGATTTTGGTGGAAGTTGGGAAGATCATATTTCTCTTGTTGAGTTTTCCTATAATAAAGCTTCCAATCTACTATTGGGATGGCACCTTTTGAGGCACTCTATGGAAGGCTATGCCGATCTCCTTCTTGTTGGCTTGAGGCCAGTGAGAAGCTAGTTTTTGGTCTGGATTTATTCGTGATTCCACAAAAAAGATTGACCTTATTCGTCATAGGATGAAAGAAGCTCAAAGTAGGCAAAAGTCCTATGCCGATAACAGAAGAAGGAAATTAGAATTTTCTATGGAAGATTTTGTGTTTGTTCGTGTTTCACCTATGAAGGGAGTTGTGCGTTTCAGTCGATCGGGAAAGTTAGCACCTCGATATATTGGTCCATTTCCCATCATCGAACGTATTGGTTCCGTGGCTTATCTCCTTTCATTACCGGCTCAATTTTTTGCTATTCATGATGTGTTCCACATTTCTCAATTACAGAAATGCCTTCGAGATTCCGATTCTATTCTTGAGCCCGGTGTTGTGGAGGAAATTGAAGTTTCGCCTAATTTGACTTATGAGCAACATCCTATTCGTATCATTGCTTCGGAGATTAAACGCCTTCGAAATAAAGATGTTCCTCTTATGAAAGTTCAATGGTCCTCAAATCCTAAGGATTGTTCTTGGGAATCCAGAGAATTCATCGAGCGAACACATCCGGACTTACTCTCTCGTGCTCTTTGAGGTGAACTTCTTATTTTAAAAATTTCTTCTTTTTGTGTTGATATGCTTTTATGGTTGTTACTTTTTGTTCATTTATTCCTTCTGATTCCGAGGATGCAATTTCTTTAAGGAGGGGGAGTCTATAACAACCTGCATATTTCACGATTGAATATTTGAATATTTTATTTAAATATTTCATCGTTAATCGGATTATAGTCCGAAAAGCTACTGTTTGCAAACAGTCGGGTTAGAACTCGAGACCACCCCCATTGATTTCAAAATGACATTTGTGGCCTTTTTGAGTATAAACATTGATATGTTTGGAGTTAGTGGAAATTTGCTACTTTTTTACTTAGGGCTTTGGTTTAGTTTTAGCTAGACCTAAGCTTCATCCCCTCTTCTCTTCATTCCTTCATAATTTCCTAATACATTCAAGCTTCATCAAAAATGGAGGAAGAGAGTGGAAACTAAAATCCTAAGCCCTAGGTTCTTTGCAAAACTCAAGCTCTAGCTTCAAATTCAAGAAGAAGCTTTGGTAAGCCTTCTCTTCTTCTTCTCCAACACATTCTCCTTCCAATTTCATAAATTCCTAAACCTAACTTAAGAAATGTTTCTCTTTTAAGCTTAGATTCAAGCTTGTTGGGTTGGAATTGAAGAGTGATTGTCCTTGCCATTGCTCTATAGCTTCTTCTTTCTTGATTTTGTGAAAAGGTGAGATTTTTATCTCACATCTAAGTATATGATTATCTTTGATTTTTAGGTATAAATTCCTAACACATGTTCATGTGCATTTGATTTTGATTTGGATTAGTTTTGTGAATATTCCAATTTTTGGCGTTTTGAAGTCAAATCTTTAAAAATCATAGATTTGTTGTTTGATCATGCTTTTGGTGATGCATCGAAGAGCCTATAGGGCTAGGTAGCTAATTCGCGTAAACTCCTAGTGTCGTTGCTCGAACGATTGCAATTTGGTAGAGATTGGCCTTCATGTAGATGGGCTTGGAAGTGCTGGAATCAGGTTCCAGTCGACTGACCTTCTAGAAGAACACTTCCCTGGCTCTGGTCCAGTCGACTGGCATACTGAGTCCAATCGACTGACCAACATCCCGTGGATTTTCCGGGACTGAGTTCAGTCGACTGAACTCAGTGAGCCAGTCAACTGACCTGCTCCTATTTGCCTATTATGCCTATTTTGTCTATTTTGTTGGGCTTCCAAATTGATTCGTGTTTATTCCCACTTGTTGTTATCATTTATTATCCACTTTGATGGCATTTTCTTTGGGATTTATGTGAACATACATTTTGATGGATTCAGAATCGATTTCTTTGGATTTTATTCACGTCTTCGAATGTGAATTTTAGTGATTGATTGTTTCTACAATCATTTTTGTGATTTGTCACTTTAAAAATATAAAGGTTTTCTATACTGTAGTAAATATCAAAACTCTTCCATTAAAACGATTTCAGCACTATTTTATTACAAAGCTCGTTTCTTAAACCATTTTCCAATCTATTAGTATATACAAACCTTTACCTCACTCGTATGAGATATCAAATTAAATGTCTTAGTAAAACAAGTGGTATGAAACACTTGCGTTTACTTCGTCGGTCAATTCTTGGACTTAATCGATTGAATCTCTTGTGACAATTTTCGAGTGGAGATCTTCAATTTGTTCGTAAATATTTAAGTTAAGATAGTGGTTATGGGACATGAAGCTAAGCTCATATATTTACTAGCTTATTGTAATTGACACTTCTTGATGATCGATGATGGTCATTTTTGTGATTTAGACTAGCAATGTGCGATGTCTCTTTGTCTACGAGGAAGACTAAACCCCGTTTCTGTGGAGCTTCGGCTCAAATTGGTGGGGTAGCGACCCATGGTCTTCGTACAGTTTTGTGGATCTTCGGCTCAAAATTAATGGTTAGCAACCATGGAATAGTGTTTCGTTTTGTGATACACATGTTGGTGAGTTTTCATACTCTCGTTTTGTGATAGGCCTCCCCCTTTTCGTGATTTCTAGATTTCCATTGATGATTTCTAGAATTTGTGTTTTTACCAATTTTCGTGATTGACATTGATAAGTTTTATCAATATTTGTGCATTGGTGAATTTGTAGGTCATTAACTTTTGTGATTGTCATTGATATAATTGTCAATATTTATGGTTTGGTGAATAAAAATAAAGAGTATGACATTCTTTTTGATCTTTGAGACGATTCTCGTGATATTGATTAATCTTTAGTTGATTTTCAGTTGCATACTTATTACAGTATGGCTTCAGGTTATCACACGTTTTTGTCATATCTCTTATTCTATATCATTTAATCTGATATTTATAGCTAGACTAATCCGTTTATTATTTTCTTATTAAATAATACTCGGGTCAGACCGAGATGTTGCAGGTGCTTCTGCTTGACTCCTCATCTGGGAGTATTATTTAACTTTTGGCTAACTACTTAGATTAGTAGTTTTTGGTTGTATACATTTGAGATATAGACTCAATGATGTATACTTATTTTTTTGTGTAGCTCTAGTAACTATTCTTTTGTGATATTGTGGAACTTGTTTGACCACTACTCTGATGTACACTTTTAAGTGTTATATATGCATATCTTTTTCCGCCTTTGTGATATGGATATCTGCGTTTGTGTTGTACTTATTTCTTTATTTGTTTCCGAAGATATTATAGCCACTATGTAGTAGCCTTGAGTTTGCATCGGTATGATGGATTTTCTCTTATGATGAAAAGTTATATTTTTATCTGGCATATCGGTACTCGCACAAAGCAGTTATACAGATGGTCGCTCCTCAACAGCCTTATTCTCCATGCTAGTTGATGACTTTACTCCGCAGTGTTCTTGGCTAGCATGGGTATAGAGGTGGGGCGTCACATTTGTTATACCTAAAACTCAATTCTTTTAAGTGCATTTTCGGGCTTCATTTTTGTCAATCCGACACATATTCTTCATTCTATCATATCTCCCTCAAAACAACTTGGATTCAAATGATTCTTTTTCAAATTTAATAGAAAAGAATTTGCAACAACTTTTCAGTTAATAAGTTTTTCAAATTTTATGAGTAAGAGAGTCAAAAACAAGAGAGAAGATGGCATATTTTTGGGATCCAAATCTTGGGAATTCAAGTTCAAAGCTCTACCGCTTCTTCTCTATATTTTCGGCCAACCTCCATCTCAAGCCTCGACCAAGCTATTGGATGGAAGAGGGTGTTGTTTACTAGTGTTTAGTGGAGTAGGAATTAATTAGTGAAGTGTTGGTTAATTAGAATGTTGGTAGGAAGTTAATCTCTTTGGTTTATGGTGAGAAATTCTCATTGCTTTTGAATTTATATTTTGGTTATGTTAAACCATATTTACACCCTTACGGCATATGAATGTTTATACCAAATTGATTGTTAATATGGATGATTTGATAGTTCGTAAATTAAGTGAATTGTGATAATATATACCGTTATGATATTAATAGTGAATGTTAGATTTGAAATCATATGCATGTGATTGATTGAATGAATGTTATGTTAGTGATAAATATGAATATTGGATATGTTCATTTTGATTAAGTAATCCCTTTATCTAAAAAGACTATATTTTAGTAATATTAGATATTGTGGAAAAATAAGTCTCTTTTCATTTAAAAGTGTAATTAAAGTTAAAATGAAAGAGAATTTGAAATTTAAGGTGAAACGGATTTGAAAAGGATATTTAATTAGAAATTGAAATTGAGATGAATAGTGAAACTGAAATTGAAATCGATTTTTAAAAAGTGAAGTTTAGTTTGAGATTGAATTGATGTTTAAATTGAAATTAGATTTGAAATCTATGTTTTAAATGTGCTTAATTTGAGATTAGAATTGAAATCGAATTAAAATTGGAATTTAAAATTTAATATTAAAATAACAAAAATAAAATAATGTTATAATGTGGTAATAGTGAAACAATATTTTAAATACTTTAAAAAGTGAAAATATTAATTTGAAATGATTTGCAATGATTTTATAAGTGTTGAAATCCAATTTGAATAGATTATTTCAAATATTGAAAAATAAGTTAAAACTAGACGCGTCGCGCAACGTAGTTCGCTATTTCGCGCCGAAAAGTTCAAATGAGTGTATAGAGTGGAAGACAACTTGGAATTCTTCAATAAGAAAATTCTGGACTATATATCCATATCTTTTAAATGAAGAAAGAAAACTAAAGTTTCGTTGAGTAGATTTTGAAATAAGTCCAAATCAATTTTCTAGAAAAATCGCGCTAGTGCAGTTTAGTGACCATAAGAGGAAATTTGTTTAAACGGATGTTTTAAATTATGGAAAAATATGGAATAAATTTAATAAATCTGTTTAAATGATTTAAAAGAGATTTGATTGAAATTAATGAATTTTCAAATATTTAAAACTTGTTTAATTCAAATAAGCTTATTTAGCACTTTTCGTGGCACTTTTCTACTGCAAATTCTATAACTTTTGGAAGTAAGTTTACATGTAATAATGATTTTTCCAGAATCAATTGTGAATGTTTTAAAAAGAATAATTAATCATTTTGAAAGATAATTTGGAATATTTATAAGCAATTCCAAAATAAAGTTGAAATATTTGAGTATGCGGAAACGACTAATACATTTGTCCCGCCTGTGAGATCTGGGAAGATAAAACAAGGTGTTTAACTAAGGTTAGGGATGGAGCAACCAATGCCCTGAACTTACCTGGCCTATGTTTTCTTTTCTTAGAGGAGAGGTGGAACAGATCGAAAGGAAAGCCCGGATGATCTTAAATAAAAAGATTCTGTTAAGTTTTCCAAAATAAAAGAAGATTGGTATTATCCAAAAGTTAAGCAATCTCCAAAAATGAATGATTTTTATGATCCTATTTACTTCAAAATGTTTGTTAAGATTGATTTAGGTTTATCGTAAACGATGTCTTAAAAAACATTGTTTTTGACCCGCCTAAAAGTTAAAGAATTTGATCAAGAATTAATTAAGGAAATTTGAGATATTTTCCAAAGAAAAAGAATGAATTTATTAGAAATTATCCTAAGTCAAAAGAAAGAGATTTTGAAATCATCCGAAAAGAATTAAATTGAAATGAGACTTAATAAATCCTGTATACTCATATTCACTTTCTATCGATATTGGATTTTGAAGAAACTGGGGTCGGATTTGGATAAATCCCATCCGAAAACCACTTCGAACCAATGTATACGTTCGAACGTGAAGACATGTTGAAGATGATGATTATTGTAGACCGTGGATCTTCATAGCGTGAGGACTACTTGTTGATTTGCTCGGGGTCGCACCCATTATAGAGTTATATATAGCAGTGGTCTCCTCGTGATGGAGATTTTGCGGATTGCAAGGGCT
Source organism: Allium cepa (assembly GCA_030765085.1). Classification (NCBI taxonomy): domain Eukaryota; kingdom Viridiplantae; phylum Streptophyta; class Magnoliopsida; order Asparagales; family Amaryllidaceae; genus Allium; species Allium cepa. Next base: position 372,578,432 of record CM060942.1, on the reverse strand, counting down.
TCTCGCCTAATAATAGCCGAGGAAAGTGCTTTCGGTTTGTCCTGCTCCTGGACAACTTGTATGGACGTTTGTCTGAGATTGCATTTCTAACGGTTACGTACATTGGTTTTTACAAACGTACATCAGTGGTGGCGGAGAAGACAACTTCTCTTAGCTTAACACCCTCCTTGAGACGTACGAGCTCAAGGGTTGTATTTTTGTAGAAGGCAATTAGTAGTGAACGAAAAGGGTTGTATTTTTGTAGAAGGCAATTAGTAGTTAACAGAAATGGAAATGTGGCATTCAAAGATGTGATATGTGCTTTGTGAAAAGGTAATCATAGCCTCAAGCCTCATCAAATCGAAAATGACTGAAACAGGATTAGATGCAGCAAGGATAAGTGGGTCATTCCCAAGTAGGGTATGATCATCCCCATCTAGATATATTTCTTCCTGTTATGACGTTCGGGATGTATATTAATGTGGTGTATGGAAAACGAGCGCTCGGTTAAAGGTCGGTAATGACCGGGGGATGACATATTCGGTACTATCTAGTTATAGAGGTAGGCCGGTCTTGTGTTGGTAGAGGAGCTTTGTGATGGTTCCTCGGGACATCCATCTAGAGGTGTACCCATTCGGAAGGTAGATCATGCGCCTGGTCATTTGTATGGAAATCCATTCTCCAATAAGAACCTACGGTTTTATTTGTATTGGTGCAATGAATAGCCTCGAAATGCTATATGGGTAACCATTTCAGATAAGATTAATAAGTTTATTTGCAAATGTTTTCAAAGAGATGTCATTAAGAATAATATCAAACATTTTGATATAAAAGTGATTTAGTTATCATAAGGTTAAAACCCGTCCGTGTTTATGTGTGGGCATGGTCTTATGAAATACTCTTTATTTTCAAAGGATTTATAAAAAGGCTGATATATGACACTGTCATCTATTATTGAGTATTCTCACGCTGGTTTATCAAGCCTGATCCAGGTATTTTCAACACTCGAGTCAGATCTGAGTAGTCTTAGATAGTCGAAGACAGCTGGAGTTTCCAAAGGAGAGCTGGAGATATTCATCGAAGTATGGACATATTCTATTATCCGCTGTATTTAGTGAATTTTGTTTGATTTTTGTCAGCATTTGTAAGGGCGGGTTTTATAACTGTCCAAGCTGAATTTAGGTTAAACTATGATATATATGTATTTAAAAAGTTTCCCGCTGTAAAAATATTTGTTCAATATTATATGTTATTCCATTCGAGTGAGATTCTATTCTGTCTACTTTTCTTTATCTCCCTTAAAGATCCATATTTTCATGAAATTTGAGTTGGACATGTGTGGTTTATTATCGATTCAAAAGGTGCGGGAAAAGGGCCTTTACATTTGGTATCAGAGCTTTTGGTTGAGCGAACACCAAAGCCTGATAGGGGTAAGTCTCATCAGAGATAGGATTAGTAAAATCCTAGGATGAGTAACTCATTAGAGATAGGGTTAGTAACACCCTAGAATGAGTTATGAGAGTATTATATATATAAGAGCGTATTTGTTAATTTTATAAAAATGATTTTGTTTTAAAGAAATTGGTAAATGAAATAATTTTACCTTGGATTTATATTATAAATATTAAAGGGGATATTATTATCTTTTGGGTTAGAAATTAAGAATTAATTGTAATTTAGCTTAGCTAAAATATGAATATCTTGTGATTAGAATTGCACAATTTGACTATAAGATATTCCACATAGAACAATTAGTTGAAGCCTAGAATTTAGAACTTTAATTATATACCCTTAAATATGTAGTATTAAGAAATAATAATGATTAAGTGATTATCATAATGGATGGATTTAAAAGCTAAGTACAAATATTTTGTGAAGTAAAATTCACGATTTGATTATAAGATATTTGATGATAATACTGAAGCTAGAAGTGTAATTAGAGAAAGTAAAAAGGAAATGTATACTTAGAAAAAAAATTCTTATCCATAAGATAGGAAAAAGGGTAAACCTAAGTTGAGACTTTTTTTCTAATATAATATAAAAGTATAAGTTCTATAACTCATAAAGGAAATAAGGTAATTTGAAATTTAGACACTTTGATTAGGTTAAAGTGAAATTTAGGAATAAGAGATATAAGAAATATCATTCTAATATAAAAATTTGAATTAGTGATACATTTAGGGTAACATTTGTAATTCAGAATGAAGTAAGAACAGAAGTAAATATTTTTGAATAAAATGGTTAATAGGTTGATTGTTGGATGAAAATTTTAAATAACAAATACCACATGAATTAAGTTTCATAATTTGACTATAAGGTATTTGATGGATTTAAGATTTAGAAATTTTATTTAGAAAATGGATAGGTAAATAAGTTAAGTAGTTAATCATAGAATCAGTGAGAAAAAGGTGTACACTTAGTAAAGTTGCCTTATTAATATATGGATTGGATAAATAATATTAGTTAAATGAAAACCTTGGATAAAGAAAACTAAGGGTTGAGTTTTATAACTTATTAATTTGAGATAATATTAGAGTTCCATATTAGTTAAACACCTTAGTTGAAGTAATAACAATTTGAAGTTTGAGGATATGTATATATACTCTTAAGAAGTAAAGGTATATTATACAAGTTTAAGTCATATCTGTATGCTTAAGTAATAATGTATTTAGAAGAAATTAAATGGTTGTGAAATAAATTTGGATTAATAGAAATTTTGAAGAAATGTATTAGGTAAAGATGAATAAGTACATAAGTTAAACATAGATCATTTCAGCACATAAATTTTGATCTAAGATTTGAGAACATAACTTTAAGGTGTTTACACCAATCCGAAAAAGGATTTATTACTTGATTCTTGACGGCGAGCATTGATGGGAGTTTATGATTATGTACACAAATTTTCTATCACAGTTGAGAGCTATGCAAGGAAAGCAAGGATTTATGATCAAGAAGTCTGATCAAAGTCCGCACTAGAAAATCGAGGGATCGATACTAGTTCAAAAGAAAAGTTGTGGATTCGAATAATAGATCGAATCAAATATCACATATAGTATGATGTGTTGGGTTTGTCTACATATTAGTTGGATAGTTATCTCAAATAGTAGGCACTAAGATATAGTGGTTGGACCGATGTTTTGTTATGCATATATATAGACCACAGATATAGCACATGCTCAGGACAGGGAATGAGTTATGTGGTGGTATTCGTTTATCTTGATACAGTATCAGTATGGTTGTTTTGGATGTATAGTCTTGTTCGGTTATTGTATATTCTATCTTAAGTGTGCAGTGTGCACTAGGATGGGTACGATAGAAGTTTGATTTGATGTATGTGTATCTAATCGTAAGTACGTGATAGGTACGTAGGTTAATGTGGGGAATCTCTGTATGTATGTTTGACATCATTTTCTTTTAGTATTGTTATGATATCGACCTTCTTCTTTTCTATCATCAGTAGAAATAAGCCAAATTATTTGAGGATATGAGTATGAGATAGATTCTTTTATCTAACTTTCATTTTGAGGACGAAATGCTTTTAAGTAGGGGAGAATGTGACGACCCAGAATTTGACCACTTTAAAATATGATATTTAAAGTGATTTTAAATGTAAAATAAGTAAGGTTATATGATTCAAACAAAATTAGATAGGATTTGAAAAGAGAAGTATACACAAAAATAGTAACATTTGCCTATATCAACAAAAGTGACAAAATGATGATTTTAGAAAAGTAAGTTTCAATGATTAGATAAATTATTTTAATTAATTTATGAGTGTTAATATTTTTAAATAGAATTATACAAATTTATTTTTAAATTTGGTCTACATAAATAAATAGTTTAACTAAAACGTCAAAATGTGACCGTAAAACATTTTGTCAAAAACGATGTTTTGTCGATTAAAAGTTGTCGCAACGTCGTCGCACCTTTATTTTTATATAGGAACATATATTAAAATAGTGTAAGTATTAATTAATTAACTAAAAATGTTTACTTTTACTAAATAAGATTATAAAACTTCTAGAAGTCATTAAGAAAAGTAAGTAAGAATTAACAAAAGTAAGTAAGAATTAACAAAAGTAAGTAAGAAAAGTCAAAAGTAAACATCAAAACAAAGCCAACATAATTATGATATTCTTTACTTAATCTTTAAGTGACTAAGACATAAAGTAAGGTTGTGAAAGATGATGTTAAGTATTGAAAAAGTGGACATTTCTTTAGGTTGAAGTAAGGTTATCTTAGTAATTTGGTAAGAGGTTATTTTGGTAAATTTACCACTTCTTTCTTTTTCTATAAATATCCACCTCCTTCTCTCATTTCATTCACATTGTCTTCTTCTTCTTTTCTCAACCTTCTTAATCTTCTTCCTCTTCTCTTTAATGGCTTCCATTCCATAAAAAAAAATGTCAAAATATTTATAAAATATTCAAAAGAATTCAATGTTTATTCTCTTCAAATCAAACTTATATTTTTTTCCATATTTTACCTCTTTTCTCTCGGCCATAAATTATTCAAAACTGAACCAAATTGCAAAATTCTTTTTTTCAAATCATGTATTTTTCCAGTGGTTACAACTTTCATGTTGACCACTTTATCCAGTACTTAGCATAAATAAGTCAAAATTCCACTTGTTTCAAATGCATTTTCTGGCCCAGTTTTTAAACCAGAGAATAGGCTATTCTATTTTAATCACAACTTGATCATGACAGATCCAAATTAATAAATTCTTTTTTTTCAAACCATATGAAATTTCAATGGCTACGACTTTTATGTTGATCACTTTTTCATTTTTGAGGTTTGCTATACCTGAAACTCAATACTTTGAAGTGCATTTTCGGGCTTCATTTTTGTCAATCCGACACCTATTCTTCATTCTATCATATCTCCCTCAAAACAACTTGGATTCAGATGATTATTTTTTCGAAATTCAATAGAAAAGAATTTGAACAACTTTTCAGTTGATAAGTTTTTTAAATTTTGTGAGTAAGAGAGTCAAAAACAAGAGAGAAGATGGCCTATTTTTCGGATCTAAATCTTGGGAATTCAAGTTCAAAGCTCTACCGCTTCTTCTCTATATTTTCGGTCAACCTCCATCTCAAGCCTCGGCCAAGCTATTGGATGGAAGAGGGTATTGTTTGCTAGTGTTTAATGGAGTAGGAATTAATTAATTAATGAAGTTTTGGTTGATTAGAATGTTGGTAGGAAGTTAATCACTTTGGTTTATGGTGAGAAATTCTCATTGCTTTTGAATTTATATTTTGATTATATTATAAATCATATTTACACCCTTATGACATATGAATGTTTATACCAAATTGATTGTTAATATGGATGATTTGATAGTTAGTAAATTAAGTGAATTGTGATAATATATCCCGTTATGATATTAATAGTGAATTTGAGATTTGAAATCATATGCGTGTGATTGGTTGAATGGATGTTATGTTAGTGATAAATATGAATATTGGATATATTCATTTTGATTAAGTAATCCGTTTATCTAAAAAGACCATATTTTAGTAATATAAGATATTGTGGAAAAATAAGTCTGTTTTCGTTTATAAGTGAAATTAAAGTTAAAATGAAAGAGAATTTGAAATTTAAAGTGAAACGGATTTGAAAAGAATGGTTAATTAGAAATTGAAATTGAGATGAATAGTGAAATTGAAATTGAAATCGATTTTAAAAAAGTGAAATTTAGTCTAAGACTGAATTAATGTTTAAATTGAAATTAGATTTGAAATCTAAGTTTTAAATGTGTTTAACTTGAGATTAGAATTGAACTCGAATTGAAATTGGAATTTAAAATTTAATATTAAAATAACAGGAATAAAATAATGTTATAATGTGGTAATAGTGAAAATATATTTTAAATACTTTGAAAAGTGAAAATATTGATTTAAAATGATTTGTAATGACTTTATAAGTGTTGAAATCCAGTTTGAATATTATTTCAAATATTGAAAAATAAGTTAAAACGAGACGCGTCGCGCAACGGTAGTTCGCGATTTCGCGCCAAAAAGTTCAAATGAGTGTATAGAGTGGAATACGGCTTGGAATTCTTCAATAAGAAAATTCCGGACTATTATATCCATATCTTTTAAATTAAGAAAAAAAATCAAAGTTTCGTTGAGTAGATTTTGAAATAAGTCCAAATCCATTTTCTAGAAAAATCGCTCTGGTACAGTTTAGTGACCATAAGAGGAAATTTGTTTAAATGGATGTTTTTAATTATGAAAAAATATGGAATAAATTTAATAAATCTATTTAAATGATTTAAAAGAGATTTGGATCGAAATATATGAATTTTCAAATATTTAAAACTTGTTTAATTCAAATAAGCTATTTAGCACTTTCCACAACACTTTTCTGCTACAAATTCTATAACTTTTGAAAGTTAGTTTAAATGTAATAATGATTTTTCCAGAATCAATTGTGAATGTTTTAAAAAGGATAATTAAGCATTTTGAAAGATAATTTGGAATATTTATAAGCAATTCCAAAATAAAGTTGAAAAATCTGAGTATGCGGAAACAACTAGTATATTTGTCCCGCCTGTGAAATCTGGGAAGATAAAACAAGGTGTTTAACTAAGGTTAGAGATGGAGAAACCAGTGCCCTGAACTTACCTGGCCTATTTTTTATTTTCTTAGGCGAGGGGTGGAATAGATCGAAAGGAAAGTCTGGATGCTCTTAAATAAAAAGATTCTGTTAAGTTTTCCAAAATAAAAGAAGATTTGTATTATCCAAAAGTTAAGAAATCTCCAAAAATGAATGATTTCTATGATCCTATTTACTTCAAAATGTTTGTTAAGATTGATTTAGGTTTATCGTAAACGATGTCTTAAAAAACATTGTTTTTGACCCGCCTAAAAGTTAAAGAATTTGATCAAGAATTAATTAAGGAAATTTGAGATATTTTCCAAAGAAAAAGAATGAATTTCTTAGAAATTATCCTAAGTCAAAAGAAGGAGATTTCAAAATCATCCTAAAAGAATTAAAGTGAAAAGAGACTTAATAAATCCTGTATACTCATATTCACTTTCTATCGATATTGGATTTCAAAGGAACCGAGGTCGGATTTGGGTAAATCTCATCCGAAAACCACTTCGAACCAATGTATACGTTCGAACATGAAGACATGTTGAAGACGATGATTATTAAAGACCGTGGATCTTCATAGCATGAGGATTGCTTGTTGATTTTCTCAAGGTCGCACCCATTATAGAGTTATATATAGCAGTGGTCTCCTCGTGATGGAGATTTTCGGATTGCAAGGGCTTCTCGTCTAATAATGGCCGAGGAAAGTGCGTTCGGTTTGTCCTGTTCCTGGACAACTTGTATGGACGTTTGTCTGACATTGCATTTCTAACGATTACGTACATTGGTTTTTAGAAACGTACATCAGTGGTGGCAGAGAAAACAACTTCTCTTAGCTTAACACCCTCCTTGAGACGTACGAGCTCAAGGGTTGTATTTTTGTGGAAGGCAATTAGTAGTTAACAAAAATGGCATTGTGGCATTCAAAGATGTGATATGTGCTTTGTGAAAAGATAATCGTAGCCTCAAGCCTCATCAAACCGAAAATGGCCGAAATAGGATTAGATGCAGCAAGGCTATGTGGGTCATTCCCAAGTAGGGTATGATCATCCCCTTCTAGATATATTTCTTCCCGCTATGATGTTTGGGATGTATATTAATGTGGTGTATGAAAAACGGCCATCGGTTAAAGGTCGGTAATGACCGGGGGATGACATATTCGGTACTATCTAGTTATAGAGGTAGGCCGGTCTTGTGTTGGTAGAGGAGCTTTGTGATGGTTCCTCGGGACATCCATCTAGAGGTGTACTATGACGACCCAACTTCCAAACTCTAGGAAGTCGCATCGCTAAGAAGAAAGAAAGGGATAGAAAAGAGAAAAGAAAGGAAAGAAAGAACATACAACATCAGAATCTCACAGCGGAATCGAATGAATTATAATATATCACATAAAACTTTACATAATATCATATACATCAGAGTTAAACAGCTAATACAATACAAGCTAGACAGTTATAAACATCTGTCTAGCAATTACAATCCAAGTACATCAGAGAAAAACAGATACAACTCAAACACAGCGGAACCACTAAATATATCTACACGCTGAAGCCTCCTGCTCCATTATCTCCTCCAGAAATTGTCAAAGCAGTACTGAATCACTTGACTACTCATACATAATATGAGTACCCAAGAGTTTAATAAAACAGAAAATAAACACTCAGGTCAGACATGGGTCTGGTGTGAGTAAACAGGGATAAAAGTTGCTAAACTTTGAAAATCCTTTGAAAACAAAAGGTACCACGTAAGACTTCCCACACATAAACATGAAAAAGTTTTTACCTTACGCTAACCAAAACATTTGATAGGAAATCCAGTGATATTATAGTAGTGCCTAGGGTTTTCAAAATAAAATACAGAAATAGCTGGAATGCTTACATCTCACGTCCCAACATAGTTGGGCACAATCAAAACTGTACAGGCACTTATTGGATTATGGATTCCATCAATGGCAGGGCTATTGGGGTACCGCCCGTCACAGTACGTGGCCTAGATCCCCGTACCGAGGAGTACGCCCGCTCCCCTGCAACACAAAGCCGGAACCATTCCTTACTGAACAGTTCCGAACAAGACCACCCCGCAGATTTGTCGTCACCAACTGCCACACAGCCGAATATAAAGGGACCTCTAGACAGGAGTAAATCTTGCTCTCAGTGGGGGCTACCCACGAAGCTTTGCTGCACCTCCCCTGTTTTAGCCATTCCCGGTTGATGAGGCTTGAGGCTACGATTACCTTTATAGGACATATCAATCTTAGAATGCTCATCGTCCACCTGACGATGTTCTGAAAGCATTCAATCCATACAAGTTCGTTCCGGGTTCGAACGAAGCCGAAGGCATTATCTCGTTACACTCGTATTGGAATCACCCTCAGAGTTAACGACGATAACCCTTGCACTCTAAATCACCATCTCGAACCTATAAGTACTATTCCGTCAAACTCATTACGGAATCACCCACAAAGTTATACTGACGTATAGCCCTTACACCTCGAGTCTTCACTTGCTCCACTTGGATTAACGACCTAACGTTTAATTGAAATCGATGTGGTTTTCGGATATCCAAATATGGAAACCCGATCCCGGTCTCATCAAAACCAAACGCCATCTTAATGTCCAAGTTGTGCTTAAGGGTTTTAAATAAATAACTCATTTCATTATTATCTAATTCACACAGATAGATAAACTACATCTAACAATAGATAATCACATTCATATCATAAACAAATAATCTGTATCATCCACAAACAGATAATCATCACAACCAAAAAATCCATCACAAACCATCATACTTAAACCAAGCATTCATATCATACAGATACGACTCATCTCATTACTGAGATTATAACCATTCAATCAATAATATCCATAAGCAATGATTTATTAACCATCAATTGTAATTAATTTAAAATAAATTAAATTAATTACAACCATCTCTAATTAATTTAAATTAAATTAAATTAATTACTCATCTAAATTCTGCTTAACATCCATTTATTAATTAACCCAGTTAATTAATTATCCACTAAGTATTAACTTGATTAAATATCTTTGATTAATCATTCACTAATTACAATAAGTAATTAGTCTTAAATAAATTTCATAAGTTAATTAACCTTAATCATAAGTAATTAACATTTAATTACTCATTAATTAATTAATTATAATTAATTATATTTATCCTTAATTAATTAAAATTAATTAATCACTTAGTTTAATTTAACTTAATCAAACAATCCTTAATTACATCATCAATTATAATAATTAATGATCTCTAATATTTAAATAAATTACATAATTAAAATTAATTTCATCCAATTATTAATCACCTTGATTAATATTAAATTTAATAATTAACTATCTTTAATTACTTATTTACAAATTAATTATCCAATAATTAATCATCTTTATTAATTAATCCCTTGGTTAATTACAAAAGTAATCATCCAAATTACTAATTACATTCCAGTAATTATCATTATTACTTTTCTAAGTAATCCTGCTCCATAAATTACATTAAGTAATTTCACTCTTAAAATCATTAGATGATTTACTTAAATTAATTAAACTAAATTAATTTACACAAATAAATCACATATCAAAACTAATTACAATAAGTAATTAATTCCTTAATTACTTTAACAATTAATTATACTTAACAAATTACAATTAATTAGATTCAATGAATTAATCTAGTTAATTATCAAAATTAATTGCATTAATTAATTACTAGATTATCCTTAGATGATTATCACCATTTATTAATTATCAACAGTTCAATAATTACATACTTAAGGAAGTCAGAATTAGATTAATTATCAATAAATCATTTATAATTAATATTAATCTAAATCATTATTTAAAATCAAATAATTAAGTAAATTCTTAATTATCTTAAATATTTTTCAAAGTAATTTAATTACTTATCAAATGACTCATTTATATTCAAATATATTAAAACAATACATTTCTAAATTTACATTCAAATTCCATTTAAAAATTTAATATTTAAAATGTTTAACTATTAAACATTAATCTAAATTAAATAATTATAAACCTTACAATAAAATGAATGTTTAAAGAACATTCATTACTTTAATATAAAAGAAAGATTTAAAATAAATTACTTGATTAAAATAAATTAAGCTTTGAAAATAAATTGATTAATTTCAACTTTCAAATTAAAATTAACACTTCATATTTTAATTCAATACTAAAGGAACTAAATTATTTCAAGTTTTAAATCTTATTTGAAATCAAATTTCATTTTCAAATCTATTTTTAATCATTTGAATATGTTCATTCATCATTTTTTTTAAAATTTGCAAACTGTTTTGAATCAAAACTGGGAAGTTATATAGTAAACCTTAAAACTGTGTTTTAACTTGATTTCAAACAAATTTAAATCTTGCTTGAAAACATTTAAATCTGTTCATACTTTTAAAACTTACAAAAACTGTTTTAAATCAAAAATCAGGTTTCAAAAGTAAACCTGAAACTGTTTTAAATCTTGATTCAAAACTAAATTTGAATCTTGTTTAAATTTAAGATTTTCATTTTTAAAAACTTTGAATTTCAAACTTCATTTGAAATTAGATTTAACTTGCATTTAAATCAAATTACAACTTAAAATATGAATTCATTCAAAATTCTTAAAAACTGCAAAACTCTCTGGTTTAAACCTGTAAACCTATACCCGAGCAACCCCATTCACTACTTCGAGTTCCCATCCCAATTACTTCGAGTCAGAAGCACATAAACCCGAGGATTGCTTCGAGTCAAGAAACCCTGCATCTCAGAAGTTCACCAGAACTTCAACATGAATGGTGCACATGCACTGTCGCTCCGGCGAACTCCAGCCACGCTAACCCATTCCTACAAGTCACTGACCATCTTCCTATACTAACTCAATCATCCAAACCCTTCCATATCAGCTTGAGATCAAAAATTGGAAAAATCCACAGCAATCTGCAATATCACAACACTGCCATACACCAAACCTGTCAACAACCCATTAGCTCGCTTCCGGCCACCATCATCGCTGCAATTCCGGCAGACCCTCCCTCTAAGTCCCTTCTGCAACCTCTCAAATTCCTAACCCACTCGATGCAACAGAGTGTATGTGCAGAAACTAAGAACTTCCATACTTAAAAACAAGGGTTTGAAACCTGGGAAAAACCCCATTTCACATCTCCTCTCTCTCTGATCCTCCATCACCGAATCTACTCCATTCTTACATCAATACTCCACTAATAGAAAGCATCTTAACACCTGACATTAACTAGCCTAACAGTCAAACCCAAAATATCTAATTCTGTTCAAAACAGAATTGCTAATCCCACAGCAATTTAAAAAGGTGGAGTTTTGTTTTAAAATTTCTGAGTTATAACATACATTCATGTTATAATCTTGTTGAAATACTTAATAATGTTAATATTTTTGTTTTATTGAAATGCTTACTGCTATATTTGCTTCAGAAGTAACAGATTTTTCAAAACAACAAAATTATGATTTAAGAACATAATTTATTATTAAACAAAATTGCTTGTTTGCTCATATTAATTCCTAACAGAAGTTAAACAAGTAAATAAAGTTTTCTATTAAACTTAGTTTAAAACAGAAAACTGTTAATCAGGATTACTGTAATTCCATATATATCTATGTATATTCACACATCATATTGATCGCAAATAAAATCATACAATGTATACACAATCTTACATATTCACATGCAACAGATAGATTCAAACTTTTGCATTGAGGTTCTCACAAAAAAAATAACAGAGCAGTTTTTAGTCACCCAGATTTTAATTAATGTGAACTAATACTTTTATTCAGGAAATTTATATAATTTTGATTTCAAAGAAACTGTTTTTAAAATAAGAAGTTTACTCACTTTTGAGAAGAATGCAGAGAACAAACTTAGGTGCAGATTCATATTCCAGAGATGCAATTTGAAGTTGAAGTTGCTTGTTGTTGATGATGTAAACTGTTTTGAACTGCATGTTGATCCTGGGCTTGCATTTGCTTACTGGAATTGCTCTTCTGGTTGATGAAGGTTGCATGCAAACCCATTATCAAATGCACAGATTTGAAGTTTGTAATTTGCAGATTTGATTGAAGATTGGTTTGCAGATTTTAATTTGCATTTGTTTGAGGTTTTTAGATTTACTGAAATCTGATTTTCAGATTTTTCAATTTGAAGAAAAAGTGTTTTTATCAAATGCATTTGTCATATTCTCTTATCAATATAATTTAAATTTCAAAAATGAATTAGCTTGCCACTTGTTAACTTATCATGTTAAATGTTTTACAAGTGTCTACTTATGTTTTAAGATTTTAACACATATGCAATTCAACTATTAAAAGCAATTTCTAAATTTGTAAATGTATTTAAATTTATCTTAAACCATTACTAATTTATTTTAGCATGTTTCAATTATTTATTAACATTAGCCTTTGAAATGATTACATGTTTATTTATAAACTTCTTTATAAAACTATACATTTTGATGTTTGTTTAATTATTTTTCAAAATAATATTCTTTCAAAACTAAATTTCAAAAGAAAAGATTTTTAAAAGAAGAAAAGAAATGTAGAATTCATTTTATTTCAAAAGGTTTCAAACTAAATTTTATACTTTAACAAAAATGAACTAAATCTTATTTCAAAAGAAAAAACATATTTTAAAATAAAACAAAACAAACTTTTATTATAAAATAAAATTTAAACTATATTATTTTTATAAACAAAATAAATACTCACTTACATTTCTATGAAAATATAAGAAAGATTTTTAAAACAAACTTTTGAAAAGTTTACAATACTAATTCAAATTAATTTAATCAATTTACCAATTATACAATTATATATAAAATTAGAAAATATCCTTTATTTAATATAAATTAAAATTAAAACCAAATCCTCTATTTACAATGTATAAACATTTATACATTATAAATAAAATATTTTTAAATCAGCATAGGAAGATAAATTTATTACTTAAATATTTTTAACTTTGAAAAGAAAACCATTAACAAACTAAATAATTATAAATTTTCAAAAGAGAATTTATATTTGAATTAAATTATTAAATCAATATTTCACATTTTAAAATAATTATCAATGAAATTATTAAATAATTATTGCCTAAATTTCCGGGGCATCACATTCCTCCCCCTTAAAAGAATTTCGTCCCCGAAATTTAAAAGCAAAGGTAATTTAATAATCCCATACAGATTTTAAAAATTTAAAAGAGCAAACATATGCTATCAACCAAATACTAGCAACCATAGAAACCAATTCAAACAAACAATTCTAATTATCCAGATAAAATTCTGGATAGGATTCCTAGCGTTTCCCGGGTACAAACACCAGGACACACGCTCTATAGAGTCTAAACTAGCTACACCACTCAGATCTAGAGCTCCTATATATCTAGATCTACAAATTTTAACAGAGAACTGGACCACAGACAAGTCCTGATCAATTTCCAAACCTCTCAGAACAACTGATTCTAAAATCAGAGATAAACCATACACGTACTCTCTCAGAGATACGTGAAAACAAAACAAATCCCAATCATCTGAACTGGCAATTCAATCCTGTAGATCAAACACTTAATTCTTGAGAGAAGACAGAAAGGTCCAATCTCTTATCTACAAATCTCTCCTGTCGATCCTGGGCTGCCTCCAACCTTCTAGATCAATCAAAATCCACCTCACAACTCAATTACACAAACATCAGAAGACTCCAGGCATACTATTCCTTCTGGAAAACAAACAGATACAAAACAATCAAGTCTCCAGATCCAAAATGAATTTCCTGTAGAAATCCTTTGATCCAAGTCAAAACTCAAATTCCCAAAGAATCGGGTGTTGCTTCTATTCTGGAATAGCTGCCACCATGCTTCCACTACGCAACTCTGATTTAAGAATGTTGTTGATGAACACAAATACAAACTTTATCAACTTATCCCGGAATATTGTTCATCAAATTCCATAAAATCTCAGTGACCTATCCGATTCGGTCATAAACATCACAGCAAAAATTCAACCAGAATACTGGATCCAATAAATCCAGCCAGCTTAAACAGATCTCATTCTCAAAGAATCTCCTACAAAGCTGAACCACCTGTAAAGCTCTAAGAACCAAGTCGAAACAGAACTCAAACTCTCGATGTGGATGCAAATCTTAAACTCTTCGAAGATATCCAGAAAATCTCAAACCACTTCGATAACTCAAACATCCTCTAAAGATGCTTCAATCCAAACAAAAATCACTTAGAGAACTTCTGAACCGTCGCAAGTCACTTTTGTGATTCTACTCAGTTCAGATCCCAAGAAATCTTCTCTCTTCAACAATCAGAACAGCTAAAGCCTTCAAAAGAAGAAACTAGTGGTCCACCTCTTAACCACTAACATCACACCTATCTGGGCTTCCAGAAGAAATGGACAAGCTCCACCATCTGCCCGGACTACTGACAGAAAAATCACAGAGATTTTCGAACCATCGAAGAAACAGGCCACTCACTTCTGCTACTGCTGCCAAAAACTTCCTTATCCAAAAGCTCATCCAACCTCAAAGCCACACCAGCCTCTTCACAATAGAGCCTTCCAGATAGACAGATATCTCTCAGGAAACTCGCTCCCAAACCAAGCTCAAAACACTCTGCCAAACTGAGTCTCAAACTCAAATATAGACAGAACTCCTTCCTAAGGTTGCCAAGATACCATTTCTGGCTTCAACACTCCCAACTGATCCAGACTCAAGAAAATCCACTCACACGAGTGCAACCAAGCTTACCATCTAAAGATGAACTCCGAAACTTGAAAAGATTTCCTTCAGAGATCGGTGAAATCCTTCACACCAAACTGCCAAACTATTCAAGATGCCCAAACTGCCCTAGCAGACCACTTCCAACTTCAAACACTCGAACTCCAACCATTGGTAGTTGTGTTACACACACTACTACCCTATCTACCTTTATTACTTGTACTGGAAAACCTGAACTGGTAACCCAATCTAATAGGTAGAAATAAATAAATATATATATATATATATATATATATACATACAAAATTACAAATACGCTCTCTCAAGAAGGACACCACTACAGAGTCTAGGTATTCGCTCAACCTAGTGCTCTGATACCACAATGTGACGACCCAACTTCCAAACTCCAGGAAATCGCATCGCTAAGAAGAAAGAAAGGGATAGAAAAGAGAAAAGAAAGGAAATAAAGAACAGACAACATCAGAATCTCACAGCGGAATCGAATAAATTATAATATATCACATAAAACTTTACATAATATCATATACATCAGAGTTAAATAGCTAATACAACACAAATTAGACAGATGTTTATAACTGTCTAGACTGTGTTGTATTAGCTGTTTAACTCTGATGTACATGATATTATGTAAAGTTTTATGTGATATATTATAATTTATTCGATTCCGCTGTGAGATTCTGATGTTGTCTGTTCTTTCTTTCCTTTCTTTTCTCTTTTCTATCCCTTTCTTTCTTCTTAGCGATGCGACTTCCTGGAGTTTGGAAGTTGGATCGTCACATATACCCATTCGGAAGGTAGATCCTGCGCCTGGTCATTTGTATGGAAATTCATTCTCCAATAAGAACCTATGGTTTTGTTTGTATTGGCGTAATGAATAGTCTCAAAATGCTATATGGGTAACTATTTCGGATAAGATTAATAAGTTTATTTGCAAATGTTTTCAAAGAGATGTCATTAAGAATAATATCAAATGTTTTAATGTAAAAGTGATTTAGTTATCATAAGGTAAAAACCCGTCTTTGTTTATGTATGGGCGTGGTCTTATGAAATACTCTTTATTTTCAAAGGATTTATAAAAAGGTTGATTGTAACGACCCAAAATTTCTGTCAATTAAAAATTGTATATTTAATTGATTTTAAATATTAATAAGTGAAATTTATAAGTCGAATAATTTATTTTTCGAATATTTGCATTTAATTGGACAATTAAATCGATAATTTAATATTTGAAAATACGGAAATAATTGAAAATTGGGTCTAAAATGATTAAAAATGATTTGTAAAATTTTATTTAATCATATTGGAGTTAGAATGATGTCATAGAACTTTTAAAATCGAATTAAAAGTTAATTTATGAAAATTGAATATTTTAATATTTACTTAACGAGTTAAAATAGCCATTTTTCAAACAGTCTCGGATTTCAACGAAACCAGTTCATCGGATCCGTAATGTGATATTATTGCAAGATTTCAAATTTCGTGTCAATCGGATTTACGGTTTGTCCGGGGTAAGCCAAAACGCATACAAATTTGGTTAACCGATTTAATTTAAAATTGATCGTTTATTTCCGTAACTCACACAGATGATCGAATTAGCCTTCGAAACACATTCCATTGTGTTCGGAACGCGGGTAAACCCTAGAAACGCCAACCGGCACGCTTCGCTTGGGGTTCGAAAAATTTTGGGTGAATAGTGTTCGCCAAATTTCTATAAAAGGCCCTCCATTTTCACAAATTTCAACAAAAACCCTAACCCTAAGTTGTTGTAACGACCATGGATTTTTGGCCCCATTTAATTTAATAAATATTTAATCTAATTAAATAAAATGTGAACTGGTCATATTAAAATGAATATAATTTTGGAATAACTGCCATTTGTTCATATGAATTGATATTTTTTTAATTTGATAATAAATATACATATAGATAATAATGTTTGAAATTCTAAAATAAAGTTTCTTAACAATATTATTAATAAAATTTACCTCACATAATTAAATTAAAATGCTTTGCATTGCTAACATTTGATAAATAAATACATATGAATGATAATGTTTAAAATTTAAAATCTAATTCTAACATAATAAATTATAAATGTAAAAGGTAAGTCAAACTTATATGTATAATTTAAATAAAATATAAATGGAAATAAATATGAAGATAAGTATAAATAAGTAAATCATATTGCACATAATTGAAATGTGTTAGTTAAAGTACAAATACAAATAAATCTAAGTAAGTAAATTTATGAAATATAACTTAAATGTTGATAGCTAAAATACAAAAAAAAAAAAAATGAATAAGCTTGTAAACAAAGAATAAAATTTAAGTACAAAGTATATAGAATAGGATGGAAACAAGGTAAAACCATAAAATAAAATAAGCCAGATGAACATTTTTAAGCTAGAAGTATTAAGTCAAATGTAAAGTAAAACCTGATTCATATGTATGAACATATTGCAAGCTAGAAAATAGCATAATAACATACCAAATATTTAAATAAATATCTTCATGTATATGACAGAGTTTTCCTGCAAAGCCAAGCTAGAAGTTCTAGAAGTTATCAAAACAAACATGTTTATACACAAAATATCTATACAGCAAACACAATTATAAGAGTGTTAACTATTCAAATTAAATGTCTTCATATACAAGCCAGGTTGACCTGCTTAAGTACATGTCTACATACAAATATTCATCTACAGCAAATATAATTATTCTATGTAAACATCTTTAGAAACCCAAGTGCTAAATGCTATCAACTCAGCCTACCATTTGGTATATGCTAATACTTACAAATCCATGCATTTAGACACTAAATCTGTCAGAAAAAAAAGAAAAATATAAATAAAATTAAAGATAATGCTTGGCTAGTTAATACCTATCTTAAGCTTCCTGTTCTTTTAATGTGTGTGTATATATATACATATATATATATATATATATATATATATATATATATATGATTCCATCTGAACCATTTGGGGTCGTTCAGCAAAACATACAAAAAAAAGAAGTTTCAACTACAGTTCAAAACAGATGCAAATTAACAGTTTCAAGACTTCAGATTCTAAGGCAGTGAATGGTCTTTGGTCAGGGTTTATGCTAGGTGAGTAAACAAAGATTTTTTTTAAAAAGTTTAAGTTAATTAAATAGTGATGATCCTTTAATTAATATAATTTGTATATGGTTTTATGTTTGAATATGAATCTGTATATATATATATATATGTTATACTGTATATTTATCTCCTCTGCTATGTGTTCTTGGTGGTTACAGTTACTTATTCTTGTTCAAAATTCAAGCTATTCTCATCAATATTGAAATCTGTAATTATTTTAACTCAAGAAAATGTTAAAACTAAATTAAGATTTGATTTCTAAAGCTAATTTTAAATATGTTGAAGGGAGTACTTCTTTGTAACATGTTATACAGGTAATTCACATATTACTTGATAAATTTGAATTTCGTAAATTACTAATTCGAGTTTATATCTTGAATTAACACCAAAAGCTATGATTTTTAAAATTTGTATGAAGATTTTTAACTCAGTATTTCCAAAGTAGTTTGCAATTGAACCAAAACTGCATTTTCTTAAATTTCTCGTTATTTGATCAATAAATAAAGTTGAAATTTAGGATAAAGCAAATTCAAAGGTATGTGATTTCATAAAAATTACTGGAAATTTTTTATATCACTTGAGATTTGGATACGAGATCAATCTAGGGCTCGTGTCCTTATTTTTATCAATGACTGTATAGTGTCGAATTCACCACCTTCACGCGATCGAATGGCTTGTGCTTCTATGGGATGATGGTTTATCGTGATGACGGCGAATGTGCGAAATCTTGGGTGCTGCAGGTGGATGGAGAGGTGGTGGCGAGGCGAACTACCGTGAGTGTTTGTTGCAGTTGTTCGTCCTAACGTTTAAATTTTGAACTCGAATTTATATTGGAGATTTGTGCTTTGATTTCGAGTTTGGGGGTGGATTGTGACTTGCCGGTGTTGATGGCGATCGCCGGAGTCGAATCGTACCGTCATGCACGTGTGCGGCACGAAGGTAGTATCAGTGACGCTGAGTGGAGATTTTCGCGAGTTGATGCTCGAGTCGACCCACTGTTTTCTTCGGGCTTGTATACGAGTTGGGTGCGTAAGTATTTACTGATGGGTTTTCTTACATACTTAGTTTAAAGGTTTTAACTTAAATAAAAAAGAGGGAAGGAGAAGGGTGTACAGAGAAGTGTCGCGGGGAAAATTTAATGAAGGACCGAAGCATCACTCGAGTGAGCATAGGGTAAGTCTCGGGTTTTGGTTATACTGCAGTTTTGCGGTGAGGTTGTAGTTGAGTAAATTTGTTTTTTTACAAATTTGTTTAAACATTTTAAGCTTAGAGAATGTTTAAAGTTTAAGTTAAGATTTTGTCAAGTTTTAATTATTGTAGTCAAAAGCTTAACGACTTTTCTTAAACACTTAAATTATTTTAATTTAGGAAATTATTTAGGTTAAGT
Organism: Allium cepa; assembly: GCA_030765085.1. Lineage (NCBI taxonomy): Eukaryota > Viridiplantae > Streptophyta > Magnoliopsida > Asparagales > Amaryllidaceae > Allium > Allium cepa. Next base: position 372,558,550 of record CM060942.1, on the reverse strand, counting down.
ATAAAGGTTAATTAACTTTTAAGTTTGGGGGTTAGTAATAAAATGATTTAAAATTTAAAGAGGACTTTTAAGGGTTAACTACATTGAGTAATTAAAATTAAATGAATTATCTCTAGGAAGAAAGTAAGAATAATTACTTTTCCATAGTAATTAATAATAGATTGTAAGAATCAAATGAGTAATTAACTACTTAAGTTAATTTATGAACGATTAATAGACAATTAATCAAGTGATTTAATTAAGGAATTAGCAGATAATAATTTGGTGATTAAGTTTTATTAATAAATAATTGAAGTTATTAATTAATGATCAAGGAATAGATAATTAGGTAATTAAAGTTAAACAACTTGATTAAGGAGTAATTAAGTTAATAGAGTAAAATAATTAAGTAATTAAATAAGGCTTAATAATTGATTAAGTTAAGATTCATTAAATTAAATAATTTAAAATGAAATAAGTAATTAATTGTTAATTAATGATTAATTAAACAGCGCTAAGTTGTTAACTCTCAGGTAATTAATTTTAAATTGAATTAATTACATATAAGACTTAAAGATGACTGCTTATGGATTGTATGAGTAGAATATCTGTTTGTGATATCTTTTTGATGATATTCTGTAATGTTATGTGATATGTTATGTTATATCTATGATGCTTGTATATGTTTATCTGGGATAAATGCTATGTTAATTCAATAACTTGAATTAAACTGTTTAAGTTAATTAGACAACTTGGCCCTTAAAATGGCGTTTGGATTTCGATGAGATCGGGATCGGGTATCCAATTGATATTCCGAAAACCACATCGATCCAATTTAAATGTTAGGTCGTGAACTCTGAAATGAAGATCAAGATGGTGTATTCAGAATGCAAGGGTTATCGTCGTTGACTCTGAGGGTGATTCCAAAATGAGTGTGACGAGATAATGCCTTCGGTTTCGTTCGAACCCGAAACGAACTTGTATGGATTGAATGCTTTCAGCACATCGTCAGGCGGACGATGAGCATTTTAAGAGATTTGTTCTGTAAAGGTAATCGCAGCCTCAAGCCTCATCAACCGGAAATGGCTAAAACATGGGAGATGCGGCAAGGTTAGGTGGGTCATGCCGAAGCAGGACAAGATATTTCCCCTGTCTAGATGTCCCTTTTTATTTCGGCTGTGTGGGCTGTTGCTAGCTACAATTGCGGGGTTTATCTTGTTCGGGACTGTTCAGTAAGGAATGGTTCCGGCCTTGTGTTGTAGGGGGTCGGGAGTGATCCTCGGTACGGTGATCTAGGCCCCGTACTGTGACGGGCGGTACCCCAGTAGCCCTGCCATTCTTGGAAATCCATTTTCCCTACGAGACCCTACGGTTTTGATTTGTATTACCCACTTTTGTGGCTAGTAGCTGGAATTTAATCATGTAACAGTTTCGGCTATTTTCTATTTACTTGAAAACCCTAGACACTATTATAATATCACTGAATTTCCTATGAAATGTTTTGGTTAGCGTAAGGTAAAAACTTACCGTATTTATTTGTGGGGAGTCTTACGTGATACCTTTATTTTCAAATGTTTTTCAAAGTTAAACAACTTTAAACCGTTTACTCGTACCAGACCCATGTCTGACCCGGAGTTTATATTTTGTTTTTCATAAACTCTTGGGTACTCAAATTTTTATGAGTAGCCAAGTGATAGGCTTTGGACTTTGATTTCGGGAGGAGCTTGGAGCAGGAGATTCCAGACATATGTAGCTATTTATCTAGTTCCACTGTGTTAGTTGATATGTACTGTATCTGTGATGTATATAGTGACAGATGTATGTATGATTGTCATGTGTATTGCTGTTGTGTAACTCTGATATGTGTAAAACTATGTAATAATTATGTGATATATTATATTTTGTTCCATTCCGCTGTGAGATTCTGATGTTGTTGTTCTTTCTTTTCTATTCTTTTCTATTTCTATCCCTTTCTTTCTTAATGATGATACGTCTTTCTGGTAATAGAAGGGCGGGTCATCACAATTGGTATCAGAGCGTAGGTTGGTGATAACCTTGGCTCTGGTAGGAATTACTCATAGAATAGAGTCAGCAGAACTCTAAAATGGGTTTGAGTGTATTAATAGATATGAGCGTGTATTTGTTAGTGAATATAAAATTATTTTTATATTGTGTTGATTTATCTGTTGAGTGTTTATGGATTCTAGTCGATGTATGGGATGCCATTTCATCTATAGGGATTTCTAAACTCTTAAACAAGGTAGACCGACACAGTATTGTTTTTTAAGTAGGGTAAATGAAATAATTTTACCCAAAATTATATTTTTTTTCATAAAAGAAATATTTTTCGGAAATTATATATATTTGGATGTTTGGTTGTTAATACTATAGTTGAATAAAAATAAAAATTTAAAATTTGAGTGGTTTATAACCAAATAACATTGTTTAAGTATGATTTAAATAAAAAGGAATATAATTAAAATTTGATTTAAACCAGAATTTAAATCCCGGAAATTTGAAAGGTGTTTAAATGAATTTAAACAAAAGGATTTGGGAATTTGAAATCTTGGGAATGTTTGAAATGTTTTTCCAAAGATTTGAAGGCAATAATGGAGTATTGTTTTGGAAAATATTGTTGAATGGAAATTGTTTTGGGAAGAAATTGTGAAAGTAAGGAAGCACTGAACTCACTTCAGTCGCTGGAAAATAATCCTGATGATGATGGCCACATCATCAGTATTCATTTTCGAGTTTCTAAAGTTATGGATTGCTACCAGGATAGTTGGACATGATATTGTTTGGGGTTGTTCGATATATAAGTTGTTTTTAAAATTTCAAAGAGAAAATTGTTTTGGTGAAAACAAGTGTTTGGAATTTGGAAATTTGATTTGATATACCCAGTGGGTATGTGTAGTTATCATTTCAAAATGGTTTTGGAAATGAAAACCGGGCAATTGAATTCTAAGAAATTCTATTTAAATAATGTGAAAAGTTTAAATGAATCAACTATTGAACTTATAAATTAAAGTTGATATTAATAAGAAGAAATTGGAAAATTTTAATCCGGGAATTAAAATTTAACTTAAGAAAATGAAAGTGAAGAAAATATATTTGAATTCAACCTGAGACAAGTTAAATAAAATTAAAATTGAATTAAATTGAATATAAAACTGGAAGGTAAAATAATTGAAATTGTGGAATGAAAATTTATACCTTAAGGTAGTGCGTGTTATATATATAATCTGAAATTGTGATTATAAGATGAAATGACTCAGATGAGCAATATAAGCCTTTAAGTAGATAAATAAGTTTTGAACTCATATATTGAGTAATATTTAAAAGAATGGTAAGTAGCTAAATTTAACTGAAGTTGAGTTAAAATAAAACTGAATTTAAATGAATTCAATCGAGTTATAGATAAAATTGAACGAAATAAAATTCTTAAGTAAATAAGTAAGTATTGAATTGAATTAAAATAGAATTGGAGTGAGTTGTAAACAAATCTAACTCAAGCATAAATTGAATGACTTTATAAATAAATTCAATAATGAATTGTTAATATAAATTTAAGAATGGATAAAAGAATAAACTAATCAAATAAATTAGTAAATAGTTGGGATTTGATTAAAGGAAAATCAAATCAAAGATTTAAATGGAAATTGGTGGAATAGAATAAACTTAAGTTGTTGGGTAGAACAATTTGAAGAAAATAAATGACCTAAGTAAATTGTGAGATGGTTATTTAAAATATTGGTTGTCAAGTTTAATAAAATGGTTAGGAATCAAACTTTTTGAAAAGAAAGAAAATGCAATGAAAAATTTGTGAATAAATTAAATTGAGATGGAATCAATTTAAAATTGTTATAGAGCTTAAGAAATTATTTATTCACAATAATAGTGTCAAATTGCATAAGAAATGGGTTGTTTGAAGTAAATGAGATTAGATAAAATTTTATGAATTATTAAAAGCAAAATAGGATGACTTTGAAATCATTTGGAATGAATATGAGTTTGTTTTGCTTAAATAAATTATATATAAGCAAGTAAGTTGTAAATCACTTGGACTAAAAGGAATGATTTGAGAATTGATTGGAAGTAATTGTAATAAGTGTTGAAACTATACATATGTGCTTATGAAAATATGTAATGCTAAACAAATGGAGACTCTGCCAAAACTTTTCAAAAAAAAATGGGAACCAGAAATTAAAAAAAAAACTTTAGCAACAAAACGATTTCAAATTGGAGATTGAAATAAATTAATGAATGAAACTAATTTAAAATAATGATAAGAATCAGTTATAAAAGGAAGATAGTCAATAAAATTCAATATTCAGAGTTAAAGATAAATTGAATTCACATGAAATTGGAAATTTAGATTTAAAATAAGAGGATATAAAGGCTAAAGTGGTAGAGTAATAATATAAGTGTAACATCCCAGAATTTTGAGTATGGGATTTGTGAACATTTAATTCATTTTAAATGTTTACTATGGGTTCAAAATTTATTTTAAACTAAAGGAATTGGTTTAAATTATATTAACAAGTTAAAATTTCTAAGGTGTGGATTTAATTTGAAAACTGAACAATAATAATATAATATTCAGAATTGAAATAAAAGAAATTCTGGATGTAAATAGTGATAAAATGGTTTTAAAAATTTATCTTGGGCTATCTGAGTGTAAATAGCATGGTGGAAATTTTAGATGAATTTTGAGGTCAATAAATTAATATTTGGAATTTTAAATTAATTTAAAAATAAATTTAATATTATTAAAAATGCCATTAATCAGATTTTGGTTCGGAATGAGCCGAAATGATTTTTAATGTGTTTATAAATGTTATATGAATTATTGTTAAGTTAATAAAATTTTAAAAGCAGAAATTTTGAGTGATTTCGATAATTTCGAAAATCGCTTGATTTAATAGACGAGTTAAAATAGCCTTCCGGGGCACAGTCTCGGAATTCGACGAAACCAGTTCCATTGGATCCGTAATAGTTAGTTATTATCGGATTTCAATTTTCGTAGCAATCGGATTTGTCGTTTGACCCCGGCAGCTCGAAACGCATTGAAATCGTTTTAATCGATTTAATTTGATATTGATCGTTTAATTCCGTAACTCGCACGTATGACCGAATTAGGTTACGAAACTTGTTCCATTGTGTCCGGAACGCGGAAAAACCCTAGGATCACCTGTCGAAACGCGTAGATTGGAGTTCGTTTGCATAAGTTGTTAAATTGAGATATTTATTAATAAAATAATATTAAATAATATTATATATATACCCTTAATTAGCAAAACCCTAATCTAACTCTCAGGGCCGCCGCATACTTCGTTCAATGGCCAAGAATATCCTCTTTTTCCCTCTCAATCTCTCCTCATTCATCGATTAATCGTGAAAGTTTCCAACTACAAAATCGACGAGCTCTCCGAGCTCTACATAATCAACGGTCGAGATGGGTTTTTGCGTAACGGAAGGAGAGTTTGTGGGCCGCGTTCGTAGGTGTTTTGCACGCGATTTGTGCACGTAAGGGGGAGCCGAGCTTCGTGAATTTCGTGGTGGAGGTTGAGGCAGTGGGGGGCTTTCGAGCGGTGGTCTCTGATGGGGGTCACGGTGGGTGTGGGAGGAGCGGCTAGAAGCCCTAGCCGTGAGTTTTGGGTTCGACTGTTTCCTGTTGTCGCGTGGGAAGAAGAGTGGGAGCGGCCGTGATTTCGTGGGTTGAACGAACGGCTATGATGGTATAAAAAAAAAAAAGAATTTGTTTTGAAATTTGATTCAAATCTTTAAAATTTAATAACTGCTTCATACGTAATCAGATTCAGACGAAACAGGAAACACCGGAATCGTAGAAGCATGTACTACGCGATAGTGCAGATCCGGATCCATTCCGGGCAAGTAGAAATTTGGGTTAAATCGGACACCATCCAGTTTAATTTAAATTTCGAACGCTCGCCGAACTCAAGGTGAGTTATTCTCACTCACATCTGGAATGTTAGCTGATTTTAGTAGTTAATATTTAAATAACTGTGTGACTGGTTGAAATGTTATTTATATCAGCCTAGATTGATATTTATATATGCAATGTGCTAATATTTGTGGATGCAGGGAAAAACAGGTTGGAGGGATCCAACAGGATTCCTCACAATACAGAAATTATTTTTTTATAATTGATGATGATGCCTGATTGTATATTGTGATTGATAAATTTTGAATTTAATTGTATTGTGATATTGTGGTATAAACTAAAAATCCAGAATGTTAATTATAAAGAAATTGGAGTTTTAATTATAAGAAGTTAAATTGGGATTTTAAAAAGAAAATAAGAAATTGATAAATAAGGAATTTAAAAGAAAATAAAAATTTTAATCTGTTGGATGGAAAACTGGAAAATTCAATTGGAATAACGCTAAGTAAATTATAAATCCATAGTTGATTTTAAAGGGATAAATTGAATTTTAGAGAAATAAAGGATATTGATAAATAATGAATTTTAAAAGAATTAAAATCTGAAATCTAATTAAAAATGGAAATTGAAAATTTGTAAAGATAAACAAAGAGAAATGTTATAAATTGACAAATGTGGAAGTAAATTTATGTTATTAAACCATAAAACTAAACTTAAATAAATCGACAGAAATCGTGAGAAGGATTTCTGTGATGTTTAAGTGGGAATGAGATCCCATGGGATAACCAAGTTTGAGTTTAAACTGTTTTTATAAAAAGAAAGTTTTTAGAAATTTAAGCTTGTTTAAAAAGAGTGTTTTGAAAATTATTATTTTAAAAGTAATTATTTATAAACTAGCAATAGTAAATTTTATAAATATCTTAATAATTATTTTTACAAATGGATTTATTTAAAGGCTCGTTTTGGATAAAGTTGTTTGAAATTATTAATTTCTTTAAAACTCTATTTATAAATTATAGTATAACTAAAACCTTATTTAAAATCAAGTTATATCTTATAAGTAGCTTTACTTTAAATATTTTGGAAATTATATTTTGAGTAAATAACTAGTAGTAAATTTGCATATTAAAGTATATTTCAGTATAAAATGTTTTAACTGTTTTTAAATATAAATGTTTTGAACTTGGTTATTTCCAATGGGAGTATATGGCAAAGGATTTGCCTTGTAAAGGAAGAATTTTGGGAATTTGTTTCAAATGGGTTTTGGAAATTTGGAAAATATATCTTTTAAAGATATTTGAGACAAATAAATAATGTGGGAATTGTTTATTGTGTGATGGATGTTTATGGATGTTTATGAATATAAATTGATAGTTAAATCACCGACTATCAATTTTGGACAATGCGTTGGTCGTTTCGAAGAGACCGGGATCGGGATTTATTTCTCGAAAACCACTTCGATCCGATTTGTACGTTTCGTGCGAAAAACGTGTTCGGAGTCGAAGATGGAGCAGTGAAGTGCAAGGGCTAGTTGCTACTAATCCTGAGGATATTTCCAAAATGAATGTAGTAGGAGTAGTGCCTTCGGTTCCGTTCGAACCCGGGACGGACTTGTATGGACGAATGCTTGCGAAACATCGTCAGGTGGGCGATGGGCATTCTAAGTGAAACGTTCTAAAGGTAACGCTTAGCCTCAAGCCTCATCAACCGGGAATGACTGAAAATCAGGGGATATGCAGCAAGGTTAGGTGGGTCATGCCCAAGCAGGACAAGATATTTCCCCTGTCTAGATGTCCCTTATATATATTTCGGCTTAGTGGGTGGTTGGTCGCGCCAACCACGGGGTTTATCTTGTTCGGGACTGTTCAGTAAGGAATGGTTCCGGCCTTGTGTTGCAGGGGATGAAGGGAGTATTCCTCGGTACGGTGATCTAGGCCCCGTACTGTGACAGGTGGTACCCCGGTGCCTAGTCATTGTTGGAAATCCATTTTTCCTACGAGCCTTGTACGAGTTTTGTTTGTATTACCCACTTCGGTGGCTAGTAGCTGGAATTTAATAGATGTAACAATTTCGGCTATTTTATAAGTATTTGTAAATAGACCCTATTATAATATCAGAGGATTTCTATAAAAAGAGTTTTAGCTATCATAAGGTAAAAACCCGACATGTTTATTTGTGGCGTGGTCTTACGAGATGCTTTTGTTTTCAAAGGATTTTTGAAACTTTAATAATAAATTTGGATGCATTAGTATTCAGCTGGTATTCCAGACTGACTCGGGTGTTATTTCATTACAATGCTCGGGTCAGACCGAGTATTATTTGTTCAGGTTAGGTTGCTATGGAGCAGGAAAGGAGCTGGAGTCCGAGACGTATTATATGTACCTATATATTTATCCGCTGCTATGATTGTATGGTATGTCTGATTTGTGATTGTTGATGTATGAGACACTCTGATGATATGATGTATAAAACAGGACTAGATTTCTTTTTGTGTAAAGTTCTATATTTACTATTATATTTTATTCCGCTGCGACTGTGAGATTCTGATATTGTTTAGTTTCTTCTTCTTCTATCTCTTCTTCTTTAACCCTAATGGTTCGTAATTCTGTGCCACTTGAGTCAATAGAGGTAGAATAGTGTTGATTCAAGGGGTACGGATTTGCGGGACGTCACACTTGGTATCAGAGCTTAGGTTGGCGACAGCCTAGGCTTTGGTGGGGAAATTACTCATTTAGTAGAGTCACTAGTACTCTATAATGAGCTGAGTGTAATAATAGATATGAGAGCGTACTTGTTAGTGAATATAAAATTGTTTTTATACTGTGTTGATTTATCGGTTGAGTGTTTATGAATTCTGGTCGGTGCGGGAAGTACAACCGTATCGATAGGGGTTTCTAAACTCTTAAACAAGATAAACCGACATAGTATTGTTTTTAAAGTGGGTAAATGAAATAATTTTACCCAAAATTATATTTTGATATAAAAGAAATTATTTTCTAGCTTATTATATATTGGGTGTTTGTTGGTTGTTAATACCATGATCAAGTAAGAATTTTGAATTTGATCAAAATTTGAAATAATAAGCTAATAAGGATATAAAATATTAAAATGGTTTATAACCAAATAGAATTAATTAAATATAGCGCAAATAAGAATCCAACATTTAATCTTAAACTTGAAATGGTTGTAATCTAATAAAATTCTATAGGTATAAATTATACAAAAGAGAATAACTAAATTTGAATTAAACCAGAATTTAAAACCTGGAAGTTTTGGAAAGGATTTCAAATGGAATAGAAATAAAAGTTTGGGAATGTTTTCCAATGTATTTGGAGGCAATAATGGAATATTGTTTTGGGTAATATTTTTGAATGGAAACTGTTTTGAAATAAATTTGGGAAAGTAAGAAGCATTGAACTCACTGCAGTCGCTGGAAAATAATCCTGATGATGCTGGCCACATCATTAGAATTCATTTTCGAGTTTCTAAAGTGATGGATTGCTTCCCTAGTATTTGGTTATGGTATTTTTTGGATTTGTTGGGTATACTAGTTGTTTTGGAAATTTCAAAGGAGGAAATTTGATTTGATTGATATACCAAATCGGTATATATTTGATATATTTCAAATGGTTTTGAAATAAAACCAGGTAAATTGAATTCTGGAAAATTATATTTAAATGATGTGTAAAATTTAAATGAAATAACTATTGAACTTATTAAGTGAAATTGATAATAATAAGAAGGAAGAAATGAAAATTTTAATCTTGAAATTAAAATTTAACTTAAGTAATTGAAAGTGAATAAAATATATTGATTTAAATAGAAAATTTGAATTTTACTTGGATAAGTAAAATAAATTGGACTTAAATAAAGTTAATCTGAATTAAATTAAAATGTAAGATGACCTTGGAATTGAGGGTCATTGTGAAATGAATTGAACTCCTGAGCTATCAGGTGTTATGCTTATATTTTGAAACTGTGAATTTAAAATTTGCAAAGAATTAAAGTGAGATTAAAATTGGATCCTTAAGAATTTAGAGATACATATATATGGAAGTTTGGAATGGTGGTTATGAGACATAAATGGAATAATGGGAAAATGGTGAATTCAAACTTAATCTTAAGTGAAAAATAAGTAAGATAAGGAAAGTGAGATATAAAAGATGTGAATGAACTTAAACTGGAAAATAAGTTTCAAACTTATTTGTGGAGAAATAAATTGGACTGAAAAGGAATTTGAAATCCAGTTGCATTATAAACAATATTGAATGAAATGCAATTTTTACTGAAGTAGTAAAAGAAGTGGGTTAAATGAAATTTGGCTAAACAAAGTTTAGTTAAACTTGGAATAAAGTTAGATAAGAATCAAATTGAAAAGAAGTTTCATTTTGGTTGAGATGATGAATGAAGTAAGGGCTCACTAAATGAAATCCCTAAATGATTGTTTGGAAATGAATTTTGTATAAACTAAATTAAATGGAATGTCTAAGGCAATGAATTAGCATTAAATTAAATTGGATACAAAGGTGAAATGTAAATTACTTATAATTTGCTAAAGAAATTCATATTCTTAAGTTATTAAGTGTTATAATTTGAATATGTGATTATAAAATGGAAATGGACTTAAATAAGCAATCTAAACTCTTGAATAGAAGTGAAATTGCAATTCATTAATGAAAAGAGTTGAATGGTGTGGAAATTCAAAAAATTGACCATAAATGAAATGCAAAGTCTAACGAAGCAAAGTGGGGACATAAATGTAGATGCTTTTAAGTTAGCAGATAAGTCTTGAACTTATGTATGGGGAGAATAAAATTTGTTTTGGTAATGAAATTGAAATTGAATTTCAGTTGAGTAATAAATAATATTGAAAGAAATTTAGATTCTATTTAAAGGAGTGAAAAGGAAAGGTTGAAAATTTAAATTTGCCAAAAGAAATATTTAGAAAATGGTCATATTATAACTAATTCATAGTGAATTGAGAAAGTGGATTAAAACCTAATATGGATTAGGTTATTGACTAAATTAAATTACAATTAATTGGGATTTGTATTGTAATGGATATAATTTTGATAGTTTGGTCAAAATTTGGAAAGAAGGTAAAATCCAATTGTGGCATGGGATTCAATTATGGTAACAAATATGGAAAGTATGGTTGTATTATGGAATTAGAATATAACAATGATGGTTTGAATTGTAAGTAGGTTCCAATGAGTGAAATAATTAAAATGGTCTCTTTATTAATAAAATAGATCTAAGAATAGATTGAATAAATAAACAAAGTGTATTAAAATTTGTAAAATGAATTGGAATTTGATTGAATGAGAATCAAATGGATATAAAATAAATTTTTATAAGGAAATAATGAAGATATTGTGGAAGAACTTAAGCAAGCTGAATGGTAATTGTGATTAAGCTTATAATTCTGTCTGGAATAAATTTTGTTTGGGTAATAAATTTGAATTGCAAGTGGAATAGTTTTAATAATATTGTGATATGGATATAAAGAGTTGTAAATAAACCCAGGATGGAATAATAAAAATAAACTTAAGAAAAATGATGAATTTGGAGTGAGAATAAGAATGTGATTTAAAAATTGAAATGGATGAATCAGGATGAAATAAAATTAATATAAATTTGAACTAGAATTAATTTTAAATGGTTATAAGCTTAAGTGGCGATTGTTTTGCTTGAATGGCATAAAAATTGCTTGTATTCGGAATTGAGTTGTTTAAACAAGCAATTGAAGTTGATTTTTGAATAAATTGATGTGGATTGGAATAAAATTCAAAGAGTTTGTATACGGATGCAAGTGAATTGGTTTAAAATAGCAAATGGAATTGATTTTGAATTAATTGGAATGAATTAACATTTTAATAAGCAATGTTTGCATATTAATGGTTTGTAATAAATGTGAATGGTATGTAGTAAACTTGAATGTAAATCATTCAAGTGAAATAAAATGAAGTGGTTTGGATGAAAGTAGAATGGGCTAAAATCTTAATAAATAGATTTGAGTATAAAGGTAAGGTAAATGAATTAAATTCATATATTCATTATATTGAAGTGAATATGAATTTGTAGTAGTAATTATGAATTGGAATGGCCGTACTTGTATGTAAACCCTTTATGTGAAATAAAATAGAATTTGGTATTAGAAAAGGGACTTGTGCATGTTATAAAATATAGTTTACCTATGGAATTATGAAAATTGTTGATTGGATTATGAAATGAACATGTTTGGCTTACATTTATATTGGAAATGTTGTTAAAATGCTCATATCTTGAAACTGATGAGTTTGTTTGAGTTTAGCACAGGTGCGGGAGGCTTTCGAGAGAGTTAAAGCGCGTATATGCGTTATATTAGCTGCTTGCTTTAAAAAAAAACTGCTGAAAAGGTACGCCTACGCAATTATAATTGGGAAATGATATATTTATTGTGTTATATTTTGGTTTCCGGCCGTGTGGGCCGATGTATATATATTTGTGTATCCTGCGATGTCGCAGAAGCTCCTCCGTGCAGGGGAGACTCTGCCAAAATTTTCCGTAAATTTTGGGAGTTAGAAAAATTTTTGGGTTTTGGAAAAATTAAGTAACTTATGAAGTTATAAGTTAAAATTAAAGCTTTAGAGATAAGTAAAGAAAATAGGTTTGGGAATTGAGCAAAGAGGATTTTGTGAAGTATATATAAGCTTTTAATTAAGCAAATGGGATAAGAAAATGGGTTTGAGAGTATGTTCTACCTTATACAAATTTCGGGGACGAAATTTTTATAAGGGGGGAGGAATGTAACATCCCAGAATTTTGAGTATGGGATTTGTGAACATTTAATTCATTTTAAATGTTTACTATGGGTTCAAAATTTATTTTAAACTAAAGGAATTGGTTTAAATTATATTAACAAGTTAAAATTTCTAAGGTGTGGATTTAATTTGAAAACTGAACAATAATAATATAATATTCAGAATTGAAATAAAAGAAATTCTGGATGTAAATAGTGATAAAATGGTTTTAAAAATTTATCTTGGGCTATCTGAGTGTAAATAGCATGGTGGAAATTTTAGATGAATTTTGAGGTCAATAAATTAATATTTGGAATTTTATATTAATTTAAAAATAAATTTAATATTATTAAAAATGCCATTAATCAGATTTTGGTTCGGAATGAGCCGAAATGATTTTTAATGTGTTTATAAATGTTATATGAATTATTGTTAAGTTAATAAAATTTTAAAAGCAGAAATTTTGAGTGATTTCGATAATTTCGAAAATCGCTTGATTTAATAGACGAGTTAAAATAGCCTTCCGGGGCACAGTCTCGGAATTCGACGAAACCTATTCCATTGGATCCGTAATAGTTAGTTATTATCGGATTTCAATTTTCGTAGCAATCGGATTTGTCGTTTGACCCCGGCAGCTCGAAACGCATTGAAATCGTTTTAATCGATTTAATTTGATATTGATCGTTTAATTCCGTAACTCGCACGTATGACCGAATTAGCTTACGAAACTTGTTCCATTGTGTCCGGAACGCGGAAAAACCCTAGGATCGCCTGTCGAAACGCGTAGATTGGAGTTCGTTTGCATAAGTTGTTAAATTGAGATATTTATTAATAAAATAATATTAAATAATATTATATACATATACCCTTAATTAGCAAAACCCTAGTCTAACTCTCAGGGCCGCCGCATACTTCGTTCAATGGCCGAGAATATCCTCTTTTTACCTCTCAATCTCTCCTCATTCATCGATTAATCGTGAAAGTTTCCAACTACAAAATCGACGAGCTCTCCGAGCTCTACATAATCAACGGTCGAGATGGGTTTTTGCGTAACGGAAGGAGAGTTTGTGGGCCGCGTTCGTAGGTGTTTTGCACGCGATTTGTGCACGTAAGGGGGAGCCGAGCTTCGTGAATTTCGTGGTGGAGGTTGAGGCAGTGGGGGGCTTTCGAGCGGTGGTCTCTGATGGGGGTCACGGTGGGTGTGGGAGGAGCGGCTAGAAGCCCTAGCCGTGAGTTTTGGGTTCGACTGTTTCCTGTTGTCGCGTGGGAAGAAGAGTGGGAGCGGCCGTGATTTCGTGGGTTGAACGAACGGCTATGATGGTATAAAAAAAAGAAAAAAAGAGAATTTGTTTTGAAATTTGATTCAAATCTTTAAAATTTAATAACTGCTTCATACGTAATCAGATTCAGACGAAACAGGAAACACCGGAATCGTAGAAGCATGTACTACGCGATAGTGCAGATCCGGATCCATTCCGGGCAAGTAGAAATTTGGGTTAAATCGGACACCATCCGGTTTAATTTAAATTTCGAACGCTCACCGAACTCAAGGTGAGTTATTCTCACTCACATCTGGAATGTTAGCTGATTTTAGTAGTTAATATTTAAATAACTGTGTGACTGGTTGAAATGTTATTTATATCAGCCTAGATTGATATTTATATATGCGATGTGCTAATATTTGTGGATGCAGGGAAAAACAGGTTGGAGGGATCCAACAGGATTCCTCACAATACAGAAATTATTTTTTTATAATTGATGATGATGCCTGATTGTATATTTTGATTGATAAATTTTGAATTTAATTGTATTGTGATATTGTGGTATAAACTAAAAATCCAGAATGTTAATTATAAAGAAATTGGAGTTTTAATTATAAGAAGTTAAATTGGGATTTTAAAAAGAAAATAAGAAATTGATAAATAAGGAATTTAAAAGAAAATAAAAATTTTAATCTGTTGGATGGAAAACTGGAAAATTCAATTGGAATAACGCTAAGTAAATTATAAATCCATAGTTGATTTTAAAGGGATAAATTGAATTTTAGAGAAATAAAGGATATTGATAAATAATGAATTTTAAAAGAATTAAAATCTGAAATCTAATTAAAAATGGAAATTGAAAATTTGTAAAGATAAACAAAGAGAAATGTTATAAATTGACAAATGTGGAAGTAAATTTATGTTATTAAACCATAAAACTAAACTTAAATAAATCGACAGAAATCGTGAGAAGGATTTCTGTGATGTTTAAGTGGGAATGAGATCCCATGGGATAACCAAGTTTGAGTTTAAACTGTTTTTATAAAAAGAAAGTTTTTAGAAATTTAAGCTTGTTTAAAAAGAGTGTTTTGAAAATTATTATTTTAAAAGTAATTATTTATAAACTAGCAATAGTAAATTTTATAAATATCTTAATAATTATTTTTACAAATGGATTTATTTAAAGGCTCGTTTTGGATAAAGTTGTTTGAAATTATTAATTTCTTTAAAACTCTATTTATAAATTATAGTATAACTAAAACCTTATTTAAAATCAAGTTATATCTTATAAGTAGCTTTACTTTAAATATTTTGGAAATTATATTTTGAGTAAATAACTAGTAGTAAATTTGCATATTAAAGTATATTTCAGTATAAAATGTTTTAACTGTTTTTAAATATAAATGTTTTGAACTTGGTTATTTCCAATGGGAATATATGGCAAAGGATTTGCCTTGTAAAGGAAGAATTTTGGGAATTTGTTTCAAATGGGTTTTGGAAATTTGGAAAATGTATCTTTTAAAGATATTTGAGACAAATAAATAATGTGGGAATTGTTTATTGTGTGATGGATGTTTATGGATATAAATTGATAGTTAAATCACCGACTATCAATTTTGGACAATGCGTTGATCGTTTCGAAGAGACCGGGATCGGGATTTATTTCTCGAAAACCACTTCGATCCGATTTGTACGTTTCGTGCGAAAAACGTGTTCGGAGTCGAAGATGGAGCAGTGAAGTGCAAGGGCTAGTCGCTACTAATCCTGAGGATATTTCCAAAATGGATGTAGTAGAAGTAGTGCCTTCGGTTCCGTTCGAACCCGGGACGGACTTGTATGGACGAATGCTTGCGAAACATCGTCAGGTGGGCGATGGGCATTCTAAGTGAAACGTTCTAAAGGTAACGCTTAGCCTCAAGCCTCATCAACCGGGAATGACTGAAAATCAGGGGATATGCAGCAAGGTTAGGTGGGTCATGCCCAAGTAGGACAAGATATTTCCCCTGTCTAGATGTCCCTTATATATATTTCGGCTTAGTGGGCGGTTGGTCGCGCCAACCACGGGGTTTATCTTGTTCGGGACTGTTCAGTAAGGAATGTTTCCGGCCTTGTGTTGCAGGGGATGAAGGGAGTAGTCCTCGGTACGGTGATCTAGGCCCCGTACTGTGACAGGTGGTACCCCAGTGCCTAGTCATTGTTGGAAATCCATTTTCCCTACGAGCCTTGTACGAGTTTTGTTTGTATTACCCACTTCGGTGGCTAGTAGCTGGAATTTAATAGATGTAACAATTTCGGCTATTTTATAAGTATTTGTAAATAGACCCTATTATAATATCATAGGATTTCTATAAAAAGAGTTTTAGCTATCGTAAGGTAAAAACCCGACATGTTTATTTGTGGCGTGGTCTTACGAGATGCTTTTGTTTTCAAAGGATTTTTGAAACTTTAATAATCAATTTGGATGCATTAGTATTCAGCTGGTATTCCAGACTGACTCGGGTGTTATTTCATTATAATGCTCGGGTCAGACCGAGTATTATTTGTTCAGGTTAGGTTGCTATGGAGCAGGAAAGGAGCTGGAGTCCGAGACGTATTATATGTACCTATATATTTATCCGCTGCTATGATTGTATGGTATGTCTGATTTGTGATTGTTGATGTATGAGACACTCTGATGATATGATGTATAAAACAGGAATAGATTTCTTTTTGTGTAAAGTTCTATATTTACTATTATATTTTATTCCGCTGCGACTGTGAGATTCTGATATTGTTTAGTTTCTTCTTCTTCTATCTCTTCTTCTTTAACCCTAATGGTTCGTAATTCTGTGCCACTTGAGTCAATAGAGGTAGAATAGTGTTGATTCAAGGGGTACGGATTTGCGGGACGTCACAATAAGAATATATATGATGCTTATATTAAACTTAAGAAAGGAGTGGTGAAATTCTTAAGTAAATTTGTATTGAGAAAATTATTCCGAGTGGATAGAAATCAGAATAATGTGAATAAAAGTAAATGGATATAGTTGATAATCAATGGATATAAATACGTAGGATGAACGTATATTATTTTATTCGCATAACAATTTGATCCAGATTCGAGCATAGAATTTTGAGATAGCTATATCGGTCCGAGTTGGGATTTTTCACTCGATTTTCGACGACGAACCATGGATGTGGATTTTGATTGATTTTGGAAATTCTCTATCATAGTTATGGCTATGCAAGGAGAATGACAGTTTCTGATCAAGAAACCAGTTCTGAGTCCACACTAGGAAGTCGGGTAGACGATACTAGTTCGGAAGTGAAATTGTATGATCGAGCGAGTTATCGAATTTAATACTGCGTACGAACGGTATATGTACATCGTACGGGCTTGATTGAATAGAAATTGAAATTCTGTAAAGAAGTCAATAAAGTTTGGAAAGTGTTGGTACTGTGGCTTTCAGAATTGAATTGCCAGAATGGATGTCTGGAATTCATTGTGTATTCCATATATCCCATCTAAGGGAATTTGTTCATGATTCATCATTAGTTGTTAAACCGGTAGTTCAGGAATTTGGAGGTTGAGTCAAATTTAACTGTGGTCAGGAATCCAGTTCGGATTGTTGATCATCGAGAGACAACTCTGGATAGTTTTGGGAAAACTTATCCGGATTTGTGTTCAGATTGTTAGTGATGTTTGTTAGAATAGTCTGTTTGATTGTTGCTACTGCATGAATGATATGTATGTTTGAATAGTTGGTATAACAACTTTAAAATTATCTTTGTTTAAATTTCGGGGACGAAATTCTTTTAAGGGGGGTGGAATGTAACGACCCTGGATTTTTGGCCCCGTTTAATTTAATTAAAATTTAATCTAATTAAATAAAATGTGAACTGGTCATATTAAAATGAATATGATTTTGGAATAACTGCCATTTGTTCATATGAATTGATATTTTTTTGATTTGATAATAAATATACATATAGATAATAATGTTTGAAATTCTAAAATAAAGTTTCTTAACAATATTATTAATAAAATTTACCTCACATAATTAAATTAAAATGCTTTACATTGCTAACATTTGATAAATAAATACATATGAATGATAATGTTTAAAATTTAAAATCTAATTCTAACATAATAAATTATAAATGTAAAAGGTAAGTCAAACTTATGTGTATAATTTAAATAAAATATAAATGGAAATAAATATAAAGATAAGTATAAATAAGTAAATCATATTGTACATAATTGAAATGTGTTAGCTAAAGCACAAATAGAAATAAATCTAAGTAAGTAAATTTATGAAATATAACTTAAATGTTGATAGCTAAAATAAAAAACAAAAATGAAAATAAAGATAAATGAATAAGCTTGTAAACAAAGAATAAAGTTTAAGAACAAAGTATATAGAATAGGATGGAAACAAGGTAAAACCATAAAATAAAATAAGCCAGATAAACATTTTTAAGCTAGAAGTATTAAGTCAAATGTAAAGTAAAACCTGATTCATATGTATGAACATATTGCAAGCTAGAAAATAGCATAATAACATACCAAATATTTAAATAAATATCTTCATGTATATGACAGAGTTTGCCTGCAAGGCCAAACTAGAAGTTCTAGAAGTTATCAAAACAAACATGTTTATACACAAAATATCTATACAGCAAACACAATTATGGGAGTGTTAACTATTCAAATTAAATGTCTTCATATACAAGCCAGGTTGACCTGCTTAAGTACATGTCTACATACAAATATTCATCTACAGCAAACATAATTATTCTATGTAAACATCTTTAGAAACCCAAGTACTAAATGCTATCAACTCAGCCTACCATTTGGTCTATGCTAATACTTACAAATCCATGCATTTAGACACTAAATCTGTCAGAAAAAAAAGAAAAATATAAATAAAAATAAAGATAATGCTTGGCTAGTTAATACCTACCTTAAGCTTCCTGTTCTTTTAATGTGTGTGTGTGTGTGTGTGTGTGTGTGTGTGTATATATATATATATATGATTCCATCTGAACCATTTGGGGTCGTTCAGCAAAACATACTAAAGAAGAAGGAAAGTTTCAACTGCAGTTCAAAACAGATGCAAATTAACAGTTTCAAGACTTCAGATTCTAAGGCAGTGAATGGTCTTTGGTCAGGATTTATGCTAGGTGAGTAAACAAAGATTTTTTTTAAAAAAGTTTAAGTTAATTAAATAGTCATGATTCTTTAACTAATATAATTTGTATATGGTTTTATGTTTGAATATGAATCTGTGTGTGTATATATATATATATATATATATATATATATATATATACACACACACATATATACATGTATATATATATGTTATACTGTATATTTATCTCCTCTGCTATGTGTTCTTGGTGGTTACAGTTACTTATTCTTGTTCAAAATTCAAGCTATTCTCATCAATATTGAAATCTGTAATTATTTCAACTCAAGAAAATGTTAAAACTAAATTAAGATTTGATTTTTAAAGCTAATTATAAATATGTTGAAGGAAGTACTTCTCTGTAACATGTTATACAGGTAATTCACATATTACTTGATAAATTTGAATGTCGTAAATTACTAATTCGAGTTTATATCTTGAATTAACACCAAAAGCTATGATTTTTAAAATTTGTATGAAGATTTTTAACTCAGTATTTCCAAAGCAGTTTGCAATTGAACCAAAACTGCATTTTCTTAAATTTCTCGTTATTTGATCAATCAATAAAGTTGAAATTTGGGATGAAGCAAATTCAAACGTATGTGATTTCATAAAAATTACCAGAAATTTTTTATATCACTTGAGATTTGGATACGAGATCAATCTAGGGCTCGAGTCCTTATTTTTATCTATGACTGTATAGTGTCGAATTCACCACCTTCACGCGATCGAGTGGCTTGTGCTTCTGTGGGATGATGGTTTATCGTGATGACGACGAATGGGCGAAATCTTGGGTGCTGTAGGTGGATGGACAGGTGGTGGCGAGGCGAACTACCATGAGTGTTTGTTGCAGTTGTTCGTCCTAACGTCTAAATTTCGAACTCGAATTTATATTGGAGATTTGTGCTTTGATTTCGAGTTTGGGGGTGGATTGTGACTTGACGGTGTTGATGGCGATCGCCGGAGTCGAATCGTGCCGCCATGCACGTGTACGGCACGAAGGCAGTAAGTGACGCTGAGTGGAGATTTTCGCGAGTTGATTCTCGAGTCGACCCACTGTTTTCTTCGGGCTTGTATACGAGTTGGGTGCGTAAGTATTTACTGATGGGTTTTCTTACATACTTAGTTCAAAGGTTTTAACTTAAATAAAAAAAGAGGGAAGGAGAAGGGTGTACAGAGAAGTGTCGCGGGGAAAATTTGATGAAGGACCGAAGCATCACTCGAGTGAGCATAGGGTAAGTCTCAGGTTTTGGTTATACTGCAGTTTTGCGGTGAAGTTGTAGTTGAGTAAATTTGTTTTTTTTTACAAATTTGTTTAAACATTTTGAGCTTAGAGAATGTTTAAAGGTTAAGTTAAGATTTTGTCAAGTTTTAATTATTGTAGTCAAAAGCTTAACGACTTTTCTTAAACACTTAAATTATTTTAATTTAGGAAATTATTTAGGTTAAGTATAAAGGTTAATTAACTTTTAAGTTTGGGGGTTAGTAATAAAATGATTTAAAATTTAAAGAGGACTTTTAAGGGTTAACTACATTGAGTAATTAAAATTAAATGAATTATCTCTAGGAAGCAAGTAAGAATAATTACTTTTCCATAGTAACTAATAGTAGATTATAAGAAACAAATGAGTAATTAACTACTTAAGTTAATTAATAAACGATTAATAGACAATTAATCAAGTGATTTAATTAAGAATTAGCAGATAATAATTTAGGGATTAAGTTTTATTATTAAATAATTGAAGTTATTAATTAAAGATCAAGGAATAGATAATTAGGTAATTAAAGTTAAACAACTTGATTAAGGAGTAATTAAGTTAATAGAGTAAAATAATTAAGTAATTAAATAAATAAGGCTTAATAGTTGATTAAGTTAAGATTCATTAATTAAATAATTTAAAATGAAATAAGCAATTAATTGTTAATTAATGATTAATTAAACAGCGCTAAGTTTTAACTCTCAGTTAATTAATTTTAAATTGAATTAATTACATATAAGACTTAAAGATGACTGCTTATGGATTGTATGAGTAGAATATCTTTTTGATAATATTCTGTAATGTTCTATGATATGTTATGTTGTATCTATGATGCTCGTATATGTTTATCTCGGATAAATGCTATGTTAATTCAATAACTTGAATTAAACTGTTTAAGTTAATTAGACAACTTGGCCCTTAAAATGGCTTTTGGATTTCGATGAGATCGGGATCGAGTGTCCAATTGATATTCCGAAAACCACATCGATCCAATTTAAACGTTAGGTCGTGAACTCTGAAATGAAGATCGAGATGGTGTATTCAGAATGTAAGGGTTATCGTCGTTGACTCTGAGGGTGATTCCAAAATGAGTGTGATGAGATAATGCCTTCGGTTTCGTTCGAACCCGGAACGAACTTGTGTGGATTGAATGCTTTCAGCACATCGTCAGGCGGACGATGAGCATTCTACGAGATTTGTTCTGTAAAGGTAATCGCAGTCTCAAGCCTCATCAACCGGGAATGGCTAAAACAGGGGAGATGCAGCAAGGTTAGGTGGGTCATGCCCAAGCAAGACAAGATATTTCCCCTGTCTAGATGTCCCTTTTTATTTCGGCTGTGTGGGCGGTTGCTAGCTACAACCACGGGGTTTATCTTGTTCGGGACTGTTCAGTAAGGAATGGTTCCGGCCTTGTGTTGTAGGGGGTCGGGATAGGCTACAGGGTGATGGTCGCTGATCGTTGTCGAGGCAAGTGAGTTAATCGCGAGCATTAGGGTTTGGATGGCGACTCATGGGTTGCGTACACGATTTGTTACCTAGGGAGCAACGTGAGGAAGAAAGGAAGGGGAAGGTCCTGATGCATAGTAGTGTGAACAAGCGGCCTGGATTGTGGATGGGTATAAAAAAAATGAAATTTGTTTATATTATAAATTGTACGATGTTTAAAAATTGGTAACTTTGTCATACGAGGTCGGAATTTGACGAAACAACTTGCGTTGGCTTCGTTTTGACGAGCACTATGCATTGGAGCTGGATTGGAGTCGTTTGGAGCCAGTGAAAATTTCGGGTAAAATTAAACGCGCGTTTAATTTTATTCGAAATAAAACGCTGAAACTGAATTGAAAGCGAGGTGAGAACTTCTCGCTCAATCGAATTGTTTCGTTTTAAATTTTAAATAGTTAGATTTAAAATTTCTTGATTATATGCCTGGATGATAAATTATTATCTGTTATTGATTGAAATAGACATTATACGCCGTATATTAAGCGGATGTTATTTATTAAAAACATATACCGCGAATATTTCACTGCAAAGTGAAATTGGTATTATATATGTACTTGGAGTTGATTTCCCGCATTATATAGCGGATGAGACCCTACTGCGCCGTATAATAGCGGGTAATATTTTATAAATCCTATATACCGCGATATCCCGTATTGGAATGGAATTGGTGTTGTGCTAACATCTGTGGATGCAGGGAAACAGGTTGGAGGGATCCAACTGGATTCCTCAACTGTATTGATTTATTTACAGATATTGATATATATTCTATTATCATATTGATATATGATGTTTGGATGCCGTGATTGATTATTGGGTGCTGTTGCATCATTGGGCCTATTTTGGAGTTTTAAAAATGTTAAAGGAATGATTTTCAAAATTTAAAAGGATTTTAAAGTGATTTTTGAAAGTATACGTTTTATTAAATTTTGGAATTGATTCATTTTAAATAAATAAACGTTATAAAATTTAATGTTATAAAATTATGAATTCTAGTAAAATATAACCGAAAATGTGATTTTTGGAATAAGTAGTTAATAAATTTATAAAATAGTTTAAATTGGGATTTTTGAATTGTTATACACGATTTATATAAAAGATTTATAAAATTAATATTTATAAATTAAAATATTGGGATTATGAAACGAGTTTTTATAAGTGTTAAAATGAAGTATAAATGGATTTCATAAGTGAATGAAAATTATAGATTTATAAATTGTGAAGTTATAAAATGAATAGATTTTTGTAAAATAAAAGATTTATAAGTAATTAACTTATAAATCGGATTTTGGCATTTTAATTGAGATTTTCGAATAAGCATGAATGGTTTATAGATGAGATTTATAAAATATATATTTCATAAATCAAAATATTGGAATTATAAAAGGAGTTCTGTTAATGCTGAAAATGAGGTTATAAATGGAATTTTCTAAGTAGTAAGATTTTTAAATTTTGTAAATTGAAGTCTTTATAAAATATAAATGGGAATTTATAAACATTGTTTTATAAATCCGAAACCTACTTATTTTGATAAGTCAATTATTTTAGATTTTTAAAGGAGATATATTCACGATTTTGGACGGTGGATAATCCTTTAAACAAAATGTGTAGAAAAATGTTGAATTTGGTTAACGAAGAATATTCACGATTTTGGGACAGTGAATAATATATTAAAATGTTTTGGGGAAGTGATATTTTAAGTAGAATTAAAACGATTTGAAGTTGTTTTAAAATGCGTTAAGTATTGAATACATAGATTTCAACATTCATTGTTGAAATAGACGTTTTCGAGAAATAGAAGGAAATAGTGGACTATAACACTGTGGTTATAGTAAATGATTTCTGAAAGGAAATGTTTTATATAGTATTGGGATTTATATATCTATCTTAATTTCGAATCCCTATACTAGTGATTTTGGGTCGTCGTAACGATGTTTTACGCAACATTCGTTTTGACTCAAATAAAGGTGTTTAAGCGCACGTTTTCTTTAAAGAATGAAATATATACTTAATTTCGATTAAGTATATTGAATATTTTCCAAGTGTTGAAAATAAATGGATTTGTGAATTACTTATTATTAAATAATTATGGAAATGTTTTCCAATATGAAGTGAATATTTTGAGATTTTATCTTTTGAAGATAAATTGAAAATGAATATTAGAAATCGATTTGGAAATCGTATATTCATAGATATTATGGAATTGTAAATTCACTATGGAATTTATAAAAGAAAGGGAAATTTGTTTAAAAATAAACGTTGTTATATTTTTGAAGTGTGAAAAATAAATTTACGGATTTGGAACATAAATATAAAGTAAATCGATAAGGATTTATTTAATTGGTTTAAATGAACCATTTTGAAATGAAAATGAATAAAGATTTTTGAATATATCCCTTGTAGGGAAACGATTTGATATTTGTTTTCAAAAGTTAGAAAGGTGAAAAGTGATTTGAAATTTGTTTTCAAATGATCGAAGTGTGGAAATTATATATCTTGTAAAGATAGTTTTGGAAAATAAATAATTTGGAAAATTATTTGGAATCTGGTGATGTTGTGCATATCTATTGATAGTTAAATAACCGACTATCAATATTTACCTTTAAATGGGTATTTGTTGTGATTTGCTTGATTTTGAATGCCACACTTTATTTTCAAAATAAGTGCTCACTATTCGGGTTAGCCGGGAAAGGACCTTTGGGTCGTATAACCCATTCGGAATATGTGATACGTCGTTATGGATTGCATTTGAAGTCCGATGTTGAAGAGCAGATATTTTTGAAAACGGAAGGATTACCGTCGAATGTTTCTACATCGGTTGATCTCCGATATAGAAATTTATTACCCTTTGTGATGGGAAGTCCAGTCGTGATTAGTGAATATCCGGATTTCAAGGACTTCTTTGGAAGAGCGTTCGGTTCCGTTCGATCTCGGAATGGGCTTGTATGGATGTGTGTCTGACATTACAATTTGAGATGTAAAGCTGTTTTCTATCAAATATATTTCCGTTAGTGGCGGAGAATTTATTCTCTTAGCTTAACACCATTAGAGGTTATGTAGTTGATGGTTACTAGTGATACATTTCCAAATTGGTAATGTGGCATACGAAGTGCTGTTGATCAATTGTTGATCGAAGCATGGCTTTGTATAAAGCGTAGCTTTATGGACGAGACTTCGTCGGACCTCACACCCCGGAAATGGTCAAAACAGGAAGGATGCAGCAAGGTTATTTGGGGGTAGCGCCCCTTTAGTGTATGCCATTCCTTCTGGATAGAGGTGGTATCATGGTATGGAGCCTAAATACTTAACCTATGTTGTTGCTGCAAATTTATTACTTTGTGTTTGTTGGAATTGAGGATCCTCGGATATAGATCGGTTACGATCGAGGAATGACATATTCGTGTCAGTAGTTATCCAGTTTGAAGGGTAACTCGGCCTTGTGTTGGCAGAGATCTAACCGTAACGTTAGATTCTCGAGTCATCTTTCCATAGGCTTACCCATGTGGCAATGGAAAGTTCCTTGGCCTGACCATTTGTTGGAAATCCAAAGAAACAATACGAACCTTATACGGTTTTAGTTGTAGAACCTGCCATCTAATATGGTAGCTATAGTAGGCATAATATAATGGTACCTATGTTGGCTAAGATTTATATTCTACTTTGGAAATGTTTTCTACACTATGCACTAATAATAATATCAAAAATGATTTGATTTTTCATAATAAGCATCTTTGACTAACATAAGAAGAAATCTCCTCTAAGTCTGCGTTTGTATTGTGTGTGTGGTGGGAGGTCTTATGGTAGTTACATTTTCAAAAAGCATTGCGAATTGACTTCAAAAAATTATCCTGTTGTTTGTTTTTAAAAATAAACTATTTTAAGTTCTCACACCAGTCCCATGACTGACTCGGAGTTTATTGTTTCCTTCCTAAACTCTGGATGCCCACCAATTTCCACACGGGCAGTCTAGAGTTAGGTTATCAGGATATTCTGAAATTCGGGAGTTGCTGTAGAGATTTGGAGGCAAGCTGGAGGGCCTGGGGTATTCACTAGTACATAGTATTTCTTTTGCGCTGTTTGTTGTTGTACACTCTGATGATGTAATGTAATGTAATATGATGTAATGTAATAACTGATATAGTTCTTTGTTTAAAGATTATTCATTTATCTATTATATGTTGTTCCGCTGCGATTGTGAGATTCTGATATTGTTTTGTTATTTCTTTCTATTTTCTGTTTCTTCTTCTTTCTTCTTTCTTCTTTCTTCTACCTCTTCTTTAACCATAACGGTACGGTTTTCCGGCATTCAATTGCTCGGCAGTTGATACAGTACACGTATTAATGTCGGTTTTCGAGCGTCGAAAAATCGCAAACGTTACATCTGGTATCAGAGCATATGGTTAAGCGACAACCATGGCTCTGTTGGGTGTTACTCATTAGAGATGGAGTCAGTAGTACTCTAGATTGAATGTGAGTGTAATAATAGATACGAGCGCGTATTTGTTAGTGAATATAAATTGTTTTATATTGCGATGATTGGTTTGTTGAGTGGTGTATGGATTCTGGTCAATACGAGTAATTAACGTTGTTGATAGGGATCTCTAAACACTTGTACAGAACAATTTGACACGATACTGTTTTAAAATAGGGTAAATGAAATAATTTTACCTCGATTATATTTTATATATAAAGGAATAATTTTTCAGAATTATTAAAGTTTATATGAATTGATTGTTTGGTTGTTGAATAAGTTAAATAAAAACAACAGCTGTAAAAGAATGAATTGTATAAGCAAATGAATTATAAGTATGAAGTTATAATTAAAATGATTTACACTTGTGAAATAATCTTATATATAAGAAGTGAAATTATATAAGCAAAAGATTTATAAATGTGATTTATAATCTAAAAAACAAAATTCCAGAGAAGTGTTTTGAAATAATTAGATATTTTGGAAAATTGTTTTGGAGAAATTAAAGCTCTAAACTCTTTTCGGTCGCTGGAAAATAATTCCAATGATGATTGCAACATTATCGGTGTTCATTTTCGGGTTTCCAAAAGAGGGATTGCTGCCAAATTGTTTTAAATGAAAGTTGTTTGGAAAATTTGTGTTTGGGTTTTGAAATTCAAAGGATAATTGAATTGATTTCAAAAATGGTTTTGAAAATTTGAAAGACTCTGGAGTCCTATTTTTAAATATTAATGGGAATGATAAATGAGTAGATAACTTATATAATTTGAATTTTGATAGAATAAATTTAACTTAAAGGATGGAGTTAAATTAAAGTAAGTATAAGTGAATCAATAAAATCCAAGTGGTAATTGTTGAATATAAGTTGTATAACTTATAAAATGAGAAAATGTAAGTAAAACAGATTGTTAAAAGTAGTTAAACAATTTTCTTAAGCAAAACAAAAATCTGAATTTGAAAATGATATGATAGATTTGACTTTGGTAAAAGTTAAATAAAAAGTTAAATAGAATTGGAATCTGAATTGGATTGATAAGTGGAAACTTAAATTAAGTTGAACAAATGATGTTTAATGGAATATAACTTAAGTGATGCTGAATGAAGTTGATTTTGGTGTCGAAGTAAAATAATGAAGTGAATTAAATGGATGTGAACTTGAGTTGTATAAAGGAGATTCCACTTCATTTGTAAAATAAATTAGTAATTGAATTAATGAATTAGCAATAGAAGTAATGGATGAATTGAATGTAAATCAATTGAGTGTAAATAAATTGATATGAAATAATGAATATAAGTGTTAATTCATTAAAAGCTAATTGAATAAATTGGAAGAAAAGTCAATTTAGTATCAACCAATTGAATTAAGAGTGTTGAGCCAAATTGAATGTAATTGAATAAATTTGGTTGTGTTGAATAAACATTGGTTGTTATTTGCTTGTTAGTTGATTGTGTAAAATTCATTAAGTGTTAATGAAATTGAATTAGCAAAATTGGAAGCTAAGGATTGAATTCAAATTGAATTGAAAGTAAACAAATTGAAATGAATGTTGATAAAATCCAATGTTAGCAAATCAAATGTGATTAAAATGAAAAAAACAGCCAAACCTATGAATATTAATGAAAAGTGAATGTATATTGATTTGGTTATGAATTGATTTGGATAGACATTGATTTGTTGGATGTTAGTTTGGATGATAGTTGTTTGATGGTTGCATTTGTTGCTTTTGTGGCATTTGCTATGTTGGCACATGTACTTGTTGTGTTGTTATATGATGTATATTGATATAATTTTCATATATGCATGTTTCTCATGTTGTTGTTGAGTGTATAGTAGGTGTGGATGGCTTATGCTTCGCATTTGGAGCTCGCTTTCGCGCTATATTAGCCGTATATGCTCGCTAATAAAATATAAGGTACATATCTCGGATAAAATATCGTACTTTTACACTTTTTTCCCTGCGGGATGCCTTATCACTTGATGAGATGTATATTTGTGATATATATACTGTCACTTTGTTTCTGGATCGAGCCGCGCAAAGGAGGCTATGGCGAATTTTTCCGAAAATTTAAGGCGTTAGAATGTTTTTGAGAAAATTGGGAAAAATTTGAAAACTAAGTATTATTTGGAAACTTAGTAAAGATTTTGTAAGAAGTTTAACTATGGGTTTTGGAAAAGTTAAACACTTAAGAGATTTGAAAAATCCAATTTGAATGATTTGTTTTGGAAAGTTAATGGATTCTGTAACTTTTTCTTACTTGGTAATTTCGAGGACGAAATTCTTTTAAGGGGGGAAGTTTGTAACGACCCAGAATTTCTATCAATTAAAAATTGTTTATTTAATTGATTTTAAATATTAATAAGTGAAATTTATAAGTCGAATAATTTATTTTTCGAATATCTGGATTCAATTGGATAATTAAATCGATAATTAATATTCGAAAATATGGAAATAATTGAAACTTGGGTTTAAAATGATTAAAAATGATTTATAAAGTTTTATTTAATCATATTGGAGTTAGAATGATGTTATAGAACTTTTGAAATCGAATTAAAAGTTAATTTGTGAAAATTGAATATTTTAATATTTAATTGACGAGTAAAAATAGCCATTTTTCAAACACTCTCGGATTTTGACGAAACCAGTTTCATCGGATCCATAATGTGATATTATTGTAAGATTTCAAATTTTGTGTCAATCGGATTTACGGTTTGTCCGGGGCAAGCCAAAACGCATAGAAATTTGGTTAACTGATTTTATTTAAAATTGATCGTTTATTTCCGTAACTTGCACAGATGATCGAATTAGCGTCCGAAACACGTTCTATTGTGTTTAGAATGCGGGGTAAACCCTAGAAACGCCAGCCGGCACGCTTCGTTTGGAGTTCGAAATTTTTTGGGTGAATAGCGTTTTCGCCAAATTTCTATAAAAGGCCCTCCATTTTCACAAATTTCAACAAAAACCCTAACCCTAAGTTGTAGCCGCCACTTTCAGAAAACAATGGCTGAAATCGTTCTTCTTCTTCCTCATTTTTCATCAAATCCATCAGCAATTACAAAAGGTTGTCAACTACAAACTTGTAGAGAATGTCGAGTACTATCAGATCAACGGTCAAGATTGAAATTCAAGCTACGGATTGATGGCTAGGGGCTCGCGTTCTTCTGCAGTTTGGGCGCATTTTTCGAGTGGAAGAGGAGGCCGAGCTTCACTCTTTTCTGGCCATGGGTAGCTTGCGTGATGGGCTACAGGGTGATGGTCGCTGATCGTTGTCGAGGCAAGTGAGTTAATCGCGAGCATTAGGGTTTGGATGGCGGCTCATGGGTTGCGTACGCGATTTGTTACCTGAGGAGCGACGTTAGGAAGAAAGGGAAGGGGATGGTCCTAATGCATAGTAGTGTGAACAAGCGGCCTGGATTGTGGATGAGTATAAAAATAAATAAATAAAAGAAAATGAAATTTGTTTATATTATAAACTGTACTGTTTAAAAATTGATAACTTTGTCATACGAGGTCGGAATTTGACGAAACAACTTGCTTCGTTTTGACGAGCACTACGGAATGGAGCTAGATTGGAGTCGTTTGGAGCTAGTGAAAATTTCGGGTAAAATTAAACGCATGTTTAATATTATTCGAAATAAAACGCTGAAATTGAATTGAAAGCGAGGTGAGAACTTCTCACTCAATCGAATTGTTTCGTTTTAAATTTTAAATAGTTAGATCTAAAATTTCTTGATTGTATGCCTGGATGATAAATTATTGTCTGTTATTGATTGAAATAGACATTATACGCCGAATATTAAGCGGATGTTATTTATTAAAAGTATATACCGCGAATATTTCGCTGCAAAGTGAAATTGGTATTATATATGTACTTGGAGTTGATTTCCCGCATTATATAGCGGATGAGACCCTACTGCGCCGTATAATAGTGGGTAATATTTTATAAATCCTATATACCACGATATTCCGTATTGGAATGGAATTGGTATTGTGCTAACATCTATGGATGCAGGGAAACAGGTTGGAGGGATCCAACTGGATTCCTCAACTGTATTGATTTATTTACAGATATTGATATATATTCTGTTATCATATTGATATATGATGTTTGGATGCCATGATTGATTATTGGGTGTTGTTGCATCACTGGGCTTATTCTGGAGTTTTAAAAATGTTAAAGGAATGATTTTCAAAATTTAAAAGGATTTTAAAGTGACTTTTGAAATATACGTTTTATTAAATTTTGGAATTGATTCAATTTAAATAAATAAACGTTGCAAAATTTAATGTTATAAAATTATAATTTTTGGTAAAATATAACCGAAAATGTGATTTTTGGAATAAGTAGTTAATAAATTTATAAAATAGTTTAAATTGGGATTTTTGAATTGTTATACACGATTTATATAAAAGATTTATAAAATTAGTATTTATAAATTAAAATATTGGGATTATGAAACGAGTTTTTATAAGTTTTAAAATGAAGTATAAATGGATTTCATAAGTGAATGAAAATTATAGATTTATAAATTGTGAAGTTACAAAATGAATAGATTTTTGTAAAATAAAAGATTTATAAGTAATTAACTTATAAATCGGATTTTGGCATTTTAATTGAGATTTTCGAATAAGTATAAATGGTTTATAGATGAGATTTATAAAATATATATTTTATAAATCGAAGTAATGGAATTATAAAAGGAGTTCTGTTAATGCTAAAAATGAGGTTATAAATGGAATTTTACAAGTAGTAAGATTTTTAAATTTTGTAAATTGAAGTCTTTATAAAATATAAATGGGAATTTATAAGCATTGTTTTATAAATCCGAAATCGACTTATTTTGATAAGTCAATTATTTTAGATTTTTAACGGAGATATATTCACGATTTTGGACGGTGGATAATCCTTTAAACAAAATGCGTAGAAAAATGTTGAATTTGGTTAACAAAGAATATTCACGATTTTGGGACAGTGAATAATATATTAAAGTGTTTTGGGGAAGTGATATTTTAAATAGAATTAAAACGATTTGAAGTTGTTTTAAAATGCGTTAAGTATCGAATACATAGATTTCAACATTCATTTTTGAAATAGGCCTTTTTGAGAAATAGAAGGAAATAGTGGACTGTAACACTGTTGTTATAGTAAATGATTTCTGAAAGGAAATGTTTTATATAGTATCGGGATTTATATATCTATCTTAATTTTGAATCCCTATACTAGTGATTTTGGGTCGTCGTAACGATGTTTTACGCAACATTCGTTTTGACTCAAATAAAGGTGTTTAAGCGCATGTTTTCTTTAAAGAATGAAATATATACTTAATTTAGATTAAGTATATTGAATATTTTCCAAGTGTTGAAAATAAATGTATTTGTGATTTACTTATTGTTAAATAAGTATGGAAATGTTTTCCAATATGAAGTGAATGTTTTGAGATTTTATCTTTTAAAGATAAATTGAAAATGAATATTAGAAATCGATTTGGAAATCGTGTATTCATAGATATTTTGGAATTGTAAATTCACTATGGAATTTATAAAAGAAAGGGAAATTTGTTTAAAAATAAACGTTGATTTATTTTTGAAGTGTTGAAATAAATTTACGGATTTGGAACGTAAATATAAAGTAAATCGGTAAGGATTTATTTAATTGGTTTAAATAAACCATTTTGAAATGAAAATGAATAAAGATTTGTGAATATATCCCATGTAGGGAAACGATTTGAAATTTGTTTTCAAAAGTTGGAAAGGTGAAAACTGATTTGAAATTTGTTTTCAAATGATCGAAATGTGGAAATTATATATCTTGTAAAGATAGTTTTGGAAAATGAATAATTTGGAAAATTATTTGGAATCTGGTGATGTTGAGCATATATATTGATAGTTAAATAACCGACTATCAATATTTACCTTTAAATGAGTATTTGTTGTGATTTGCTTGAATTTGAATGCCACACTTTATTTTCAAAATAAGCGCTCACTATTCGGGTTAGCCGGGAAAGGACCTTTGGGTCGTATAACCCATTCCGAATATGTGATACGTCGTTATGGATTGCATTTGAAGACCGGTGTTGAAGACCGGATATTTTTGAAAATGGAAGGATTACCGTCGAATGTTTCTGCATCGGCTGATCTCTGATATAGAAATTTATTACCCTTTGTGATGGGAAGTTCGGTTGTGGTTAGTGAATATCTGGATTTCAAGGACTTCTTTGGAAGTGCCTTCGGTTCCGTTCGATCCCGGAACGGACTTGAATGGATGTGTGTCTGACATTACAATTTGAGATGTAAAGCTGGTTTCAATCAAATATATTTCCGTTGGTGGCGGAGAATTTATTCTCTTAGCTTAACACCCTTAGAGGTTATGTAGTTGATGGTTACTAGTGATACATTCCCAAATTTGTAATGTGGCATACGAAGTGTTGTTGATCAATTGTTGATCGAAGCATTGCTTTGTATAAAGCGTAGCTTCGTGGACGAGACTTCATCGGACCTCACACCTCGAAAATGGTCAAAACAGGAAGGATGCAGCAAGGTTATTAGGGGGTAGCACCCCTTTAGTGTATGTCGTTCCTTCTGGATAGAGGTGATATCATGGTATGGAGCCCAGATACTTAACCTATGTTGTTGTTGCAAATTTATTACTTTGTGGTTGTTGGAATCGAGGATCCTCGGATATAGATCGGTTACGATCGGGGAATGACATATTCGTGTCAGTAGTTACCCAGTTTGAAGGGTAACCCGACCTTGTGTTGGCAGAGATCTAACCGTAACGTTAGGTTCTCGGGTCGTCTTTCCAGAGGCGTACCCATGTGGCAATGGGAAGTTCCTTGGCCTGACCATTTATTGGAAACCCAAAGAAACAATACGAACCTTGTACGGTTTTAGTTGTAGAACCTGTCATCTAATATGGTAGCTATAGTAGGCATAATGTAATGGTACCTATGCTAGCTAAGATTTATATTCTACTTTCGAAATATTTTCTACACTATGCACTAATAATAATATCGAAAATGATTTGATTTTTCGTAATAAGCATCTTTGACCAACATAAGAAGAAATCTCCTCCAAGTATGCGTTTGCATTGTGTGTGTGGTGGGAGGTCTTATGGTAGTTACATTTTCAAAAAGCATTGCGAATTGACTTCAAAAAATTATCCTGTTGTTTGGTTTTAAAGATAAACTATTCTAAGTTCTCACACCAGTCCTATGACTGACTCGGAGTTTATTGTTTCCTTCCTAAACTCTGGGTGCCCACCAATTTCCACACGGGCAGTCTAGAGTTAGGTTATCAGGATATTCTGAAATTCGGGAGTTGCTGTAGAGATTTGGAGGCGAGCTGGAGGGCCTGGGGTATTCACTAGTATATAGTATTTCTTTTCCGTTGTTTGTTGTTGTACACTCT
This sequence comes from Allium cepa, assembly GCA_030765085.1. Taxonomy (NCBI): domain Eukaryota; kingdom Viridiplantae; phylum Streptophyta; class Magnoliopsida; order Asparagales; family Amaryllidaceae; genus Allium; species Allium cepa. The sequence goes on along the minus strand of CM060942.1, from coordinate 372,524,815 downwards.
GATGATGTAATGTAATGTAATACGATGTAATGTAATAACTGATATAGTTCTTTGTTTAAAGATTATTCATTTATCTATTATATGTTGTTCCGCTGCGATTGTGAGATTCTGTTATTGTTTTGTTATTTCTTTCTGTTTTCTGTTTCTTCTTCTTTCTTCTATCTTCTACCTCTTCTTTAACCATAACGGTACGGTTTTCCGGCATTCGATTGCTCGGCAGTTGATACAGTAGGCGTATTAATGTCGGTTTTTGAGCGTCGAAAAATCGCAAACGTTACACTGATATATGACACTGTCATCTATTATTGAGTTTTTCTCACGCTGGTTTATCAAGCCTGATCCGGGTATTTTCAATACTCTGGTCAGTTCCGAGTAGTTTCAGGATAGTCGAAGACGGCTGGGTTTCCAAAGGAGAGCTGGAGATATTCATCGACGTATGGACATATTCTATTATCTGCTGTACTTAGTGAATTTTGTTTGATGTTTGACAGCATTTGTAAGGGCAGGTTTTATAACTGTCCAAGCTGAATTTAGGTTAGACTCTGATATATGTATTTAAAAAGTTTTCCACTGTAAAAATATTTGTTCAATATTATATGTTATTCCATTCGAGTGAGATTCTATTTTGTCTACTTTTCTTTATCCCCCTTAAAGATCCATCTTTTCGTGCAATTTGAGTTGGACATGTGTGGTTTATTGTCAATTCAAAGGGTACGGGAAAATGAGCCATTACAGTGCTCATCGCCGAATTTAACGCAAAAGTTCTTCTTCACCATGACCTGATCTTTCTAGGCAAAGGCTATCTTGAATCGCTCGCCGAAGCCTGGGAGGTTATCATCAAAATCAAGAAGGAAGAGCTGGGAGTGGTAGTGCTTAATGAAGAGGCACTCGTGCAAGAGGTGCTTCGAGGAAATGAACCATCTAATCTAGCCGCCGTGAAACTTCAATTCTCTAAGGCTCCTACATCGGACAAAGAAGAAGAGGACATCGCTGGGTCCTTTGCAACTAAACTCAAGGTTCCTTCTCCTACTCAACTAGCCGGAACATCATCTTCACAACTCATGAAGCAACATATCGGCTACAATCCGGACAGACCCGGCCTTGGTCCACAAATTCTATCTCCCATTCTTTAAGGGAGCACTTAAATGGCCAATGAGAGCCAACCGGATGATGGTACAGCATAGAATTTCTTTAAATTCAGCAATATTTTTGACGCATAATGGCCATTAACTAATGTCGATGATTTAATTAACTTTTGCAGGTCATCCCGATCTAGAGCAAACTTCTCAGAGCATTGTCGCCATGGAGCAACAAGAGAAAACGGTCGAAGCTCCGGTTGTTTCAGATATTCCGATGCCTGATGCTCAAGTCGTCGGTGAACTTGATGAGGATAAGCCCGAGGATCCATCCCTTGCTGAAGAATTAGACGATGTAGTGGTCAGAGTTTCCACGGAGCACACCGCCAAAACCTGTATGAAGAAGCAGATTGAAGAGGATGAGAAATCGAAGCGTAAAGTCAAACTAGAGCCCGTTGAGGCCGCAGTCGAAGATCCCACTCATGTACCTCTATAGGTCATTCCACCCGACGGGACAATTCCTATTGAAATTCCTCCTTCTTCAAGCGTCTCTGCTAAGGGCTGCAAAGGGTCACGGAAAAGATGCAAAACTAATTCTACTCCTAAAAAACCGAAGAAGGTGAAGAAGTCGAAGAAACATATTATTTTGTGTCATTGTACATTGTTTGGATAATTCAGATGTTTATTTCTTTTCTTAGTATTAAGTGTACGGGCGTGAATCCCAAACTTTTGGAATAACTTATAATGGACTTTTGAGATAGCCAATAAAAGATTTTGTTTTTTGATTAGTCATCATGCGAATTATTACTTCAATAATAGACTAATCTGTAATAATTTTCACAAGTCTCATTAATAATTCACTATCTCCATCTCGAGGCTTCTTTCTAGACATTGTCTTAAGTTGTAAGCAACGCTAAGCTAGATTTATAACGAACGATTATGCCTTGCCAGTCGAAATCCGTCCATACACCCATTGAGTTTGCGAGTTTGCCCGCGGTCTGGGGACTTATATTACTTTACAGCGGTCAACCATACCCCAATTGCTCACACTCTAATATGTGCTCTGGATACTTAGGGCCTTCGTCGCGAGCAATCACGTTTCTGCCTATGGGTGTCATTTTTCTACTGAATGGTTTATGCTCTTGTCCGTGGTCGGGACTTAAGGTTTTTTTCATAGGCAGTCATGTTTCCATCCGTGGTAGTTGTTTTTCCACCGAATAGTTTATACTCTGATCCACAGTAGGGGACTTAAGAGTTTTTCGTAGGTGGTCAGCCACACCCTAATTTCTTAGACTCTAATCCGTGCTACGGAGGCTTAGGGCTTTTGTCGTGGGCAGTCGTGTTTCCGCTCATGGTAGTCGTTTTTCTGGTGAATAGTTTAGGCTCTAGTCCACAGTCGGGGACTTAGAGTTTGTTGTGGGAAGTAATGTTTCTGCCAGTGGTAGTCGTTTTTCGATCGAATGGTTTATACTCGAGTCCATGGTTGGGGACTTAGAGTTTGTCGTAGGCAGTCGTGTTTCCGCCCATGGTAGTTGTTTTTCCACCTAATGGTTTATGCTCTAGTACGTAATCAAGGAGTTAGAGTTTGTCGTGGGCAGTAGTGTTTTCGCCCATGGTGGTCATTTTTCTGTTGAATGGTTTATACTCTAGTCCGCAGTCAGGGACTTAGAGTTTTGTTCATCATTAGCGGCCTTTGTCCCTTATCGTGAGCACCGCTCTTTGGTCCATTTATGAGAGTCGTCAAACGATCTAACTTACAGAGCTTACCTTGTTCAATTCCATCAGGGATTGGTACGATTGATCGACTTCAAATCCATGAATTGGTTCACATATCATGCATACCAATATCAATCAGTTTCGTTGCATACTTAGCATAAAATGTAATAACAGTAGCTTATGTAAAGGAAGCTTCAAGGTTTTATTCATCATATGAAAAGGAACATAATAACTTGTCTTATTACACATTTAAAAGGTCAAACACCAAGGCAAATGTCGAAAGTAACTAGTACTGAAAAATAAAAGAAATAGTCTTGGTGAAACAGTGTAACATCCCATATTTTTAGTAACATTATTTATGATATTTAATTAGTAAATAAAATAAAATAATGTAAGATGATTTATGGATTGAGATTTGAATATAATTAAGGGGTAGTCGTTCCATATTAATGAATAGGCAAATGAAGTAAAATGGACTTAAGTGTTGGGAAATAGGGGAGGGCAAAATAGGAAAAAGGGATTTCCTAATACTCTAAACCCGTAGGGAAAATGAACACACCCTCGTTTCATTTTATCACAAATGAAAATAACCACACTAAGGGCAGCCATCATTAGCAAAGGAGAAGAAGAGGAAAGCGAAAGTTCTTATGAGGAAAATCAAATCAACTTAACGAAGATCAAATCTCACATCCTAATCACAAAGCTAAAGTGAATAATTACTACGTATCATTTTTCTTATGTTTTTTATTTTAAGGAAGATCCGAAATGTTTTTGCATAAGAAGGTCACGTTTTGATTAATTAAAATTTATATATGCTCGTCGATGATTGTGAATGTTTATAATTTGTTTTTATGGTATGTATGACATGAAAACCCTATTAAATGACATCCAAATGCCTTGCAAATTTAAATGTAGATCGAAAATAGGTGGTTTCAATTTTTAATAATTTTCTTAATTGATGTGGACTTTATATTTATTTTCTAGTGAAGAAAATAATTTTATGGGTTATAAATTATTTACGGTAAAATAAATAATTATTTGGGTCAGAAATTTATATATGTTAGAAAATATAACGAAAAGGATTTTCTATAATTTTTATTGAATTTTCCTAAGTGTTTCGATGAATATATAAATAATTTAAGGTATGGGACTTAAATGTTTTATATATTTAATTAAGAAAAAGGGGTATTTTGCAAAATAAAATAATTGTTTATTTTTGAAAATATTGATAGCTGTTTTGTGAAAGGTATTTAGCAAGCAATGAAATTTTGACAAACTATAGTTGGTTAGTTAAAATTTTCTCTTTTAAGTTAAAAACAAAAATAACACGTCGTTAGTGTGCTCCGCCACTTTCGGCACAAGGGGTTCCGACCCAGACCTTCTACCACCCTTGGTTTCAAAACAAATGCGCATGGTATCAAGCTACTTGGTACATAGCGCATTGGATAAACATAAAGGGTACTTAGTCGAAATGCTAGGTTCCAAAGGGGTTGGAGTATGGCTTTTGTGAAAATAAAAGGTAGCGCCTACTTTGCTTTCAAAAGGTTAGGCTTCGACTCAATTGACTTTCGACTGGGTCAAATATTTTAAAGGAAAGGTTTCGAATGGGTTGCACTCTTATATTTAAGTAATGCTTTCGAAGGGGTCAAAACCCCTAGCCACTGCCTTTCTACCTTTCAAAGTCGATGGTTTCGGAAGATATACTTATCTTTTTAAAATTAATCACTTCCTCAATGCTTTCGGAGGGATGGTTTTGACGCCATCACTTCAATACTTAGGAATAGCTTTCAAAAGGTAGGTTTTCGGTCTAAATGATTTTATAGACCCTTTTTTCTGTTGAAGTATAACCCAATGGTTTCGAAAAAAATGGTTTCGACTTAAATGGTTTCGAAAGGTATTTTTCCACATGTTTTATATTGATCCCAAGTGCCTTTGAAAGGTTTGAGTTTCTACAGGCTTGATGCTTTCAAAAGGTATTTAAAATGGTTTCGAAGTGGTAGTTCCCCAAAGGGTTTCGAAGGAGTCGAAAGATAGTGTTTTTTGATGGTTTCGAAAGGGTTGAAATGAAAGGTTTTCCAGGGTTTTCTTAAGGCAATGTTTTAAAGTTTTTTAAAATAATATGTCTAAGATTTTAATGCTTTCAAAAGGAAGGTTTTTAAAAGTTTCGAAAGGGTTTAAGTATGGTTTCGAAAGGGAAGCTTTGGCCTTTCGGCCTAGATAAATAAAGGGTTTTATTTGATTTTGAAAGAGATGCTTTCAATAGAATCAAAAGGGGTAAGTTCAAGTGTTTAAATGTTTTCATCAACTAAGGTTTGAGTGAAGTGTGTGTGTGTATAAATATATAACATGGCAAGGTGATTTTAAGTAAAGCATAAAGTATATGTATTTTCCTTGTATGAGTTGATTTAAAGGTTTTAAATCATTTTGAAAAGGTTTTCAAGGAAAATTATGGGAAGGGATCTTGTTAACGTAAAAATCAGACGCTAACACCCCGGTGTAGATTCAAGTTGAGTGAAAGCACCACCCGTGTACACGGGAACTACAAACAAGTAGAGAAATCACAGAAAAAGCAGAAAAAACAACAGTTTTTATAGTGGTTCGGCTTAGGGTAAGCCTACGTCCACTTTAACTCTCTTTATTGCTGAATTGATTACAACTTTTACAACAATCTTCAATTACAATCCCGATGAGACAAACAACTAGAACTTTGATGTAGAAGAATTCTTTAAATCCATGTAGATTGAGTTAGATTTCCTCCCGAAGTTAGTTAAGATGTCTTTCGTACTTGAAGTGTTGAGTGAGTCGAGAATTCAGCAGAGTATCGGCGCTTCAAGAGATCGGCCAAAAGTCCCCTTCATGCTTGAGGTAGGTTGGTATTTATAGGGGAAATCCCCCCTAGGTCGTAAGTCGTGACCGGTCTAAGATGAGTTGTGGCCGGTCTAAGGTAGGCTGTGGCCGATTCATCTGGCCCCTTCATGGCTTCACAAGAGTTCATTTGTACAAGTCCTAGGTCGCCTCCGAGTCAACACCACCTCTTCTCAGTAATATGGCATCGAGCTTATATTTAGTGGCTTTAGGTCGTGGACGAGTTAACTTGGTAAGTCGCAAGCCACGGTCCAACTGGTAAGTCCTGGATCGTGTATGAGTTAAGAGGCCACTGTGCCAAGTAGCAGCATTGAACTTACCTTCCTTTGCTTAGGCCGTGACCGACTTAACATTGGTCATAGGTCGTCCGCGACTTAGGTTGGTAGCTATCTTGGGTCGGCGTTCTTTAAGTCTTAAGTTGGTACACTTGTTAGAGCATTGGGTCGGCACCTCTCTTAAGTCGGTATCCCTTTTCGACCTTAGGTCGGCATTCCTGTTAAGGCAGTTAGGTCGGCAACCAGTTAAGTCGGCAATCTCCCTAGACTGTTAGGTCGGTATCTATGTTGAGTCGATAGCCTTTTTAAAGTATTAGGTCGGCATACTTGTTGAAGTGTTAGGTCGGCATACCCCTTAGGCCTTAGGTCGGCACCCCTGTTAAGCCTTAGGTCGGCATCTCTTTGAGTCTTAGGTCGGTATCGTTTCAAGTCGCTGAGTCAAAACTAAGGCGGAGTTAACAATTACCCCTCGAAGTATATGCCTACTGGTTAGGTCCTGTGCTTCGATATCCTCTAACTCGTCCACTCTTTAGGTCGGTAGGTCGTGTACGACCTAACAGTTTGGTCACATGCGCCGCTTCAGGTCTCTCTACTATAAGTCGCATATTCTCTCCTTTCTTCTCATTACTTACTCTCTTGCTTCTGCCATTAAAAACTTTCTCAAGCTCCAAAAGGCGATTCCACTCCAAACAATCACCGAAAATCTTTGTTGTTCATCACGTAAGTAAAACCTGCTCTTCTCTTGATCCCTTATCGATTCACGAGTTCTATTCAAACCGAACCCACTTCTTGCGCGCTGCTTTACTGCGAACCTCATTGCGCCAGCAGTTTGTGAGCTTGAGTTTGCTTGGTTTTGGCTCTAAATGATCGACGAGATGATGGAGATGGTGTACTGCTTCTGGCTAGTTGATTTTGATTTGCGTTAGGATGGCTAAGCATTGAATTTGGGTGATTTTGAACTGACCTAGTGGATGATCCGATATCACGAATGAGACGGCGTGAATGGATTGAGGGTTTTTTATGGATGGAGCGGTTAGCGGGTTAATAGGTTGAGGGGAATGAGATGCTGACCTGGACGCGACCCAGTAATTTTGTGTGACCTAACCTTTGGCCGACTTTACCCTTAAATCGTAGCCGAATTAACCCTTGGGGAAATCTGTCGATCTAATCTTTTATTGATTTAACCTTGAACCGTGGCCGAGTTAACCCCTAAACCGTGGCCGAGTTAACACTTAAACCGTGGCCGAGTTATCCCTTAAACCGTGACCGAGTTAACCCTTAGAGAATTTCACACCACTTTTTGAACCAGAGCCTTCCTCCTTACTATCCTTCACGACCTAAAGAACTGCCGCTTTAAGGAACCAGAAACCTAACCTTAACTCGCGAGAAATTCCTTGGGTCGCAGCCGAGTTAACACTTGGATGCCCAACTCAAATTCTCACTTAAAAGCATAGTTCCAATTTGAATTCTTAACTTGATCTATTCTACTGAACTGCTTAAATTCTGGATCGTTTTAACTTTGTTGCTTTATTTCACATACCACATTGTATCATAGGCTAACAACCTGCTGAAAACAACAATCACAAAAACCAAGGCGAATATATTGCCATTGACTGCCCACATCAAATGACAGATTAGTCGACATAAAGTAATCAACTTAAATACACCGTATGAAATGCTGTGAACCAATCAACTAAAGTGAAGTATTAATGCAAAGCACCGCTAACTTGAACTGGTTTTCTTGCATCAACATTACACTTGCATATTAAAACAATGAACCCTGGACTTTATAACTGACAAATACTTGCTAGTTTTTATTCCAGTTACATTTGCTTACTGCTTGATTGATTTTACACAACACTCCACACACTTTAGGAAACGTGCACCTTCATGTTTGAATATCCAGTTGTTTGTGTAGAATGACTTCCCACCAAGAAGAAGAAGAGGTAGCTCAAGCTGAAGAGACCTTTCCGATAGTTATTCCCATAGAGAACCCTCCAGAGAGAACTTCGACTATCTTAAGTCCGAGAGCGTTTATTCAGCTACGCACTCAGTTTGGCTTTGCTGAAAATGATGCTCTACTACCCGGACCAAATGATACTGCCGACAATCCTCCTCATGGTTTTGTTGCAGTCAATCGTCAAATGTGCTTAAGCGGGGCGATTCCTCCTTTCAACGACTTCCTCCGAACCCTTCTCCTTCGGCTGACAATCTCTCCATTTCAACTTCATCCTAATGGCTATGCCATCTTGATGGGGTTGTGTGTTTTGTTCAGGAGAACTCTTGATCGCTTGCCGAGTTTTGAAGAGATTCGCTACTTATGCTCGTTTGCAAAGAGTAAAGACCATCCTTCCCTCATTATCGTGAGAAGTGCTAGAAATTGCAAGCTTATTTCTGATCTTACAGAAAGCATTCACGGATTTTTGAACCAATTTTTCTTTGCTCGCTGCCCCCCAGAGTTTTATGCCATCTGGAGAGTAGGAAGTAAGATTACCTGTTTCTATTTTCTCCATTTTCAAACTTTTTCCGAGATCCGAACTATCAATTGCTAATCTCATTCTCTGCTCTTTTCAGCACTTCCTCTCCCTTCTAGAGACCCAATCCATAAGCAAGTTTTTGAAAGACTGAGTGCCGTGGCCGTAGAAGAGAGAAGTGCAAAGTTTTTGTTGAGGGATGAATTTTTGCATCAGTACGGGCTTTTACACATCTCTCGCTCTACACATCCTCATGAGATCCCAGACTCCCCGGCTAGAGCGTCAGATGCCCCGGTTTCTTCTGAGGCACCCGTACCAAAAGATCCCGCTTCCGAAGCTTCTTTAGTGAAATGTTCTACTACCGTCGATGTTGCGGGGTCATCTGGCAAACTCACACTTGCCCCAGTTATTGAGGAAGAGGAGCCTCAGGGATCTCCCCAACGTTCACAGAAGTCTGGCGAAGAAGCCAGGAAAACAAGCCCTGTTAGGCAGAGCGGGGACGACACTTTCGAAGGGTTGAGCGACCTCTTTGCCACCTCACAGGAGATCTTTAAAGACGACCCTGTCACTGCTAGGGTTTCTTCTTCATTAGTGGAAGCGACTTCTTCCTTGCAACAAGCTACGTTGACCCAAGAGTTGACGTTAACTATCACTCCCACAACTACTCCGCAATCGAAGAGTGGTTCGTAGTTTGATGCGCGTAGCTTGCACATCACACACACTTAGAATCCTTCGGCACTTTTATACTCCTAACACTTTGTACTTTGAAGATTCTAAAGTCATGCTTCTTTTCTCTGAAGACTTTTAAAACTTGTCTCTCTTTTTTATTTCAGATTCTCCGATAGGACGCAGCGGCTCTTACTATGACGACTTCCAGTGCTACGGGAGGCGTAGCCAATATGATTATAGGCGCTACCTTCCCGTTCACAGAGAAACCGATGAAGAGAGAGCCACCCGAAAGGCCCAGGAGAGGAGGGCTCAAGAAGAGCGTTATGAGAGAAAAAAAAGGGAGGAGCGCCACGATTCTTCCCAGAGAGGTGACGATTCTCACAAGAGAAAGTCGCATGATGATCGGGGAGAAAGCCACATAGTTGAGGACCCAAGAAAGCGTGCCCGGCACGGTGAAAAGCATGCTTCTACAACTCCTGAAAAGGTCACTGCCCCCGTCTCTCTTGACATTCCTTCTGGCTCCCCTGCTCTCGGGAAGACAGACATTCAAACAATAATCAGCATGCCTAAATTCCAAGTTGGATCAGGCCCGGCTACTCTGCAAAGCCGGTTCCCGCACTGGTGCCTGAAGGGAGTGCGGTTCGATCTTGACTTGGTCCCTATTGACAAGCCTGCCATGCTACGAAATCTCGATGCCGTCAGGCTTGATATTGAAAGGATGTCGAACTGGTAAAAGCTTGTTGACGAGCTTCAAAGGGTCAATCGTGCGAATATAGAGGCCATGCTTACTATGGAAAATGATAAGGCCGAATGGCAGAAGGTTCTTGAGCAGCATGATGCCGAAATGAGGAGCATTACTACTTACAATGAAGAGCTTGAAGCGAAAGTTGAGGAACTTAAACAAGAGCTTGCTACTTCTTCTACCACATATACCCAAAAAGAAGAAGTACTTCAAAAGTAAGTTCGCGATGCTCACGTCGCTCAGCGACATGCCGAGGCACAACATGAAGCTGAGCAGAAAACAGCGGGAAGGTATCATGCTGAGGCAACAGAGTTATGGGAGAAAGTCAACTCTCAAGAGGCGGAAATTCAAATGCTAAAGCTTCAACTCTCCAAAGCTGAAAGAGAGCGTGATGAGGTCGTTTCCAGTAAAATTGCAGCTGAAGAATCTCATGAGGCAACAAAGACCAACATCAGCTCGACACTATTTGACTTCTACCTGCACAGCGTCATGAGGCGCGGTAGTCTCGCCTTTCTAGGCCCCAAGTACGAAATTACTCTGGCTGAAGTGTGGGAGGCCGCACTTGACATGCTTGGCGGTAAAGGTGCTGGCTATGCCGAATTAGCTCTTGAGGAGCATTACTTAGATGATGATGCTCGCGCCGCTCTCGCCAAGGGAAAAGAACAACTTGCAAAGTTAAGAGCTGAGATGGCCGAAGGGGAACGTTTAGGAAAGACCACTTCAACTATTCCGGTCCAGCCTTCTCCTTCGGCCAAAATCGACATTATTGGCTCCAGTTCTCATTCTCCATCCCTGGTCAAAGTTACAACTGAGATTACGAGTACACAGGGTGGAGATGAAGGTGAAGAGAGCGCCGAAGCACAGGCTTATGAGGTTGATATCAGGAAACCGACTTCTCCAGGTAACTCTACTGTTAATCTTGCCCAAGTAGACTACTCATTTGCTTCTTATGAGTTCGATGAGCTTCTCGACTATTTTCTGAACCTCAACGAGCCTTTATCTCCTCTCTTTACTGACTTTAACTTCTTTTCTTCTGTAGAGAAAGCACCGAGCATCGTTCAAGCTTCCCCTCCTCCAATTATTCCTCCTTCGGTTCTCCAGGTCACTCCTCCATCCGCCTCTCAACCGGGTCGCAAGAGGAGCAAATAAAAGCTCCCCATGGCTTAGATGATCCTATCGCTTCTCAAGAACACGGGGAAGAATGGCTTGGAGAAGGCAATGAGTCTCCGGAGCGAACCACTTCTGATAACATAAAATTATCTGCTCTTGTATCTCCGGGAAGTGAGTCTTCTTCAAGGAGAAGGAGGAAGCGTGCCACTTCCTAGAAGAGAAGGAAAGGCATTCTTGTTTCTGAAGAGGAAACGACAGTTGATCCGGCAGTAACCCTTTCTCCTTCATCCCCGACTCTCCCAAGCCGTCCTGAAAAGCTGCCTATTAGGTCAGGCGAAGGCTCTAAGGGTGGTGGCAAGAAGAAGTAAGGGGTCCTGCTTCGATTTATCTTTACTTTTTGCTTTTTGCATGTACTGGCCGGAGATTGTGCGGGTACCGGCCTCCGCTTTTCTTTTTTCTTTTAATTTTGAAACCTGTACCTGTACAAAATTTTGACAGTGTTGAATAAAATGATTCTTTTTGTTTGTACAAACTTCTGTCTGTATCTGAGAATGCATTTACTATTCACTTTTTTGTACAAGTTTCTTTATATGATACTGCAGTGAGCTTGTGGTATGTTGTTCGAGCGTAATTTTACCAATATAGTTATACCATGTTGTATGTAGCTATACCATGTTTCCCCTATACCATAAGCTCGTTGTAATATTTTATACTTTGACGGAACTTGTACTCTTATTCTCTGGAGAATAATTATTCCATACTTGGAGGAATATTATTTCGTTAAAAATAGAGTACAGCTCCCTCCATATAAGTTTTTACGCTTCATCATTCGAAGATATCACTTTTTCTTTTGTGCATACACACATTTTACCAAGTGAATTCTTCTATGTGGTAAAGCGTGCCTCTGAAGGACATTTTAACTTCTTTTGGAGGAAGAGTATTTCCAAGAATAGAAGAACAAATCTTCCTTTAAAGGCTAAAATGTGCCTTTGAAGAGGGCTTCCTTCTCTTTTTTTATATTGCGCCTCGGTGGAGGGCTTTTTATTTCTGCTTTGCATTTCTGACGAAATGCTTCTTTGGAATGTTGTACCTCTGAGGAGGGCTGTTTCACGTTTCAACACTTGGAAGTTTTATTTCAATCTCGGTGAAACATGTGCCTCCGAAGAGGTCTTTCTATTCGATTGTGCCTCTGGGAGGAGATCTTTTTATTTCTGCCTCTGGGAAGAGGTCTTTTTTGTTTCTGCCTCTGGGAAGAGGTCTTTTTTGTTTGGTCGTGCCTCTGGGAAGAGGTCTTTTTGTTTCTGCCCCTTGGGAGAGGCTTTTATTTTTCCCTGTTTGCTGGGAAGCGGGCCTCCGAGGAGGGCTTTTCACATTTCATCTCACGGGAGTGTATCGAACGATCATGGTGAAATGTGTGCCTCTGAGTAGGGTTACTGCCTGGAAGTTTGGAGTTTCTTTCTCTCGGTTGGACGGATTCACGGGAGTGTATCGACCGATCACTCCGCAACTTTGTATCGAGAAAGATCTCTCTTTTTCTGGTTTGGCCCGCTCGAGGTCTTTTAGCATTTCAACTGTGGTGAAATGGGCCTCTGAAGAGGGCTTTTCACGTTTCAACACTTGGAAGTTTTATTTCAATCTCGGTGAAACGTGTGCCTCTGAGTAGGGCTTTTGCCTGGAAGTTTGGAGTTTCTTTCTCTCGGTTGGACGGATTCACGGGAGTGTATCGACCGATCATTCCGCAACTTTGTATCGAGAAAGATCTCTCCTTTTCTGGCTAGGCCCGCTCGAGGTCTTTATTCTCCGAAGAGTTGCGCCTCCGAAGAGGGCTTGTGCCTCCGAAGAGGTCTTTTGCTGTTTGATGCTTGCTCGCCCTTGTCTCTTTGTCATCTATTCATGTTGGCGATCCCCGTTGTCTTTTGCAAGTGTCATCCCTTTTTAGTTGCCAATAATTTCCTTCATCCAAAGAAATTTACTTCATAGTTAAGCGAGTTGGTGGTGGTAGACACAGGCTATTTAACTGGTTGTTTGTTTGTTCAAACATTTGCAGTTAGTTAGAAATGGTCCACTTCCATCCATATTGCTAACTTTTGTTCGAAGCACTTCTTTTGTAGGATTTGAGTGTGGAAATTTTGAATGGCTTCGTGTTTGCTTGCTGAGTGATGTCGTAGATCGCTTGGTCTTGCGATGGGTAAGCTTTGTTTTTATGGCCTGCATTATTAAATCGACATTTTAGTGACACACTTAACGTATTTTTTATGTCGAAATAAAACAAAGCAGTTTATAATAGTAGAGAACACAAGATTTATAGTGGTTCGGCCAAAAGTTGGGCCTACATCCACTTTATAGCTTTTCATTATTCACTTGCTTTACAATTGCTTTCAATACAAGAATCATATATTCATAATTCTTTTACAACATTTCAGCAAAGTTTTCAAGTAAAATAGGGACGCAAATGATTGCTGTTCCAAGCTCTTGGGATTGGTTCTCCTTCGACAGTTGTGAGTTTGAATGTGCCATCAAGGAGTTTCGCGCCTATAACATATGACCCTTCCCAGTATGGCCCAAACACACCTATGGCTGTCATAATTCTCTTCAAGACTAAGTCCCCAACTTCAAACCTGCGTTGACGAACTTTGGAATTGAAGTGCCTGGCTACTTTTTGCTGGTGAGCTGCAATTCTAAGTCTAGCCTCTTCTCTTCTTTCATCGAGGAGGTCAAGTGCTTCCAATTGTAACTTCTCATTCTCATTTTGATCAAAATGGATCCTTCTGTGTGAGGGGACTTCAGTTTCCACAGGAATCATTGCTTCTGATCTGTTGCCAATGAAAATGGAGTATGCCCAGTCGTAGTTTTGTGGGTGGTTCTGTATGCCCATAGTCCAAGTGGTAACTTATCGACCCAACCACCTTTTGCTTTTTCCAGTTGCTTTTTGATGGTCGATTTGATGATTTTGTTTACTGCTTCCACTTGCCCGTTTGCCTGCGGATGAGCTACTGCTGAGAAGCTTTTTCGGATCTTGAACCGTTTGCAGAAATCTTGGAACTCCTCGCTTTCGAACTGAGTACCATTGTCTGTGATTATCTTCTAAGGCACACTATACCTGCAAATGATATTTTTAGTCACAAAACTTATCATTTTCTTAGAGGTAATAGTAGCCAATGGTTCGGCTTCAGCCCATTTAGTGAAGTAATCAACAGCAACGATAGCATATTTAATCCCCGATTTGGCAGTCGGCAAAGGCCCAATGAGATCTATTCCCCAGATAGCAAACGGCCATGGACTGACCATTTGTGTTAGCTCAGTGGAAGGTGCTCTAGGAATTTTAGCGAATCTTTGGCATTTATCACACTTTCGGGAATAGTCAGTAGAATCCTGATTAATTTCTGGCCAAAAGTATCCATAACGGAGGATTTTCTTTGCTAAAGTTTGACCACCTGTATGGTCCCCACATTCCCCTCCGTGTACTTCAGTCAGAATTGTCTTAGCTTCTTCCTTTGTCATGCATCGGAGTAATGGCATTGAAAATCCTCGTCTGTACAAACGACTATCTTGAACTGTATATCTGGAGGCTTTCCTCATCAGCTTCTGTCGTTCTTTTGAACTTTCTGGCAAAGAACCATTGAGTAAATATTCAAGTATCGGAGTCATCCATGATTCTTGTTCTTGGGATACATTCATAATCCAATCAACATCCATTTCATCTGTGCTTGGAGCTGACAAGACTTCAACGGGAACTAATCCCAATAGCTGAGCTTCACCAGTACTTGAATACTTTGCGAGAGAATCCGCCTTCATGTTCTCTTCACGGGGTATATGGTTTATTGAATAACGGTCAAAATCTTGAAGGAGCTCTTAGGCTTTTGATAAATAGGCGGGTAGGTTCCCTCCTTTAGCTTGAAATTCCTTCCTGACTTGGCAAACAATAAGTTGAGAATCACTGAAGATCTGTAATGCCTTGATGTTTAGTTCTTTCGCGATCCTTAAACCAGCGACGAGAGCTTCATATTTAGCTTCATTGTTTGTCGAAGGGAATTCTAGTCTCAGCGCATAACATAGTGATCGCCCCTCTGGGGTTTCAAGGACAACCCTGCTCCGGAACAGTAATCATTCCTTGCGCCATCGACATACAATTTACATTGTATTAGGACGGTATCAGTGACTTCTTCCTCACTATCACCCTTATCCGTACATTCTGCGATGAAATCTGCCAAAGCTTGTCCATAAATTGCTTTCCGGGGATGGTAAGTGATGTCATATTGGCTGAGTTCAATATTCCATTTCAAAAGACGGCCCGAAGTCTCAGGACGGAATAAGACTTGCTTTAGAGGTTGATCAGTGAGGACTTTGATAGGATGAGCTTGGAAATACGGCCTCAATTTTCTTGATGCGATCAACAAACAATAGGCGAGCTTCTCTAATCTTGAATAGTTCACCTCTGCCCCAGTGAATCTTTTGCTGATATAATAGACTGGGCGTTGAATCCTTGCGTCTTCCCGTACCAACACTGCACTGAGAGCATGAGACGAAATTGCCAAATATACGAAGAGATCTTCACCACTGTTAGGCTTTGAAAGTATCGGAGGCACTTCCATATGATGAACCAACTCATCAAATGCTTTCTGACATTCAGGAGTCCATTCAAAGTTTTTCCTTCCTTTCTTCAGAGCATCAAACAATGGAATGCATTTGTCAGTAGCATTGAAAATGAACCGACTCAATGCAGCAACCTTTCCATTGAGACTTTGCAATTCCTTCTTTGTTCTAGGAGCCTTGATCTCTCTCAGGGCAGTGATTTGAGCTGGATTGGCTTCAATGCCCCTAGCGCTCATAATGAAACCCAAAAACTTTTTGGACTCCACTCCAAATGAACATTTCAGGGGATTAAGCTTCATTCTGTACTTGCGGAGTACTGCAAACATCTCTGCCAAGTGATCCATATGGTCCACTGCTTTCTTAGACTTTACTAGCATATCATCAACGTAAACTTCCATTGTCTTGCCAATCTGTGGTTTAAACATGCCATTAACAAGCCTTTGGTAAGTTGCCCCTGCATTCTTGAGTCCAAAAGGCATGACCTTGTAGTAGTAGAGTCCAACATCTTTGATGAAACTGGTATCCTCTTGATCTGGCTCATGCATCATAATCTGGTTATATCCGGAGTATGCATCCATAAAAGATAACAATTCGTGTCCTGCCGTCCCATCCACCAACTGATCGATCCTGGGCAGCGGGAAACAGTCTTTGGGGCAGGCTTTGTTCAGATCTGAAAAATCAATGCATACTCTCCACTTTCCATTAGCCTTTTTCACCAGCACTGGATTTGATACCCAATTTGGATAAGTAGATTCTCTGATGAAACCGTTCTCCATGAGCTGATCCACTTCTTCTTTTAACGCTGCTGTTCTCTCAGGACCCTGAGTCCTTCTTTTCTGTTTCATAGGTGTAAACTTTGGATCAATGTTCAGAGTATGTACTGCAATCTCTGGGGATATTCCGCACATTTCAGCATGAGTCCAAGCGAACACATCCAAATTAGCCTTCAAAAATGAGATCAGAACATTCTGAACTGTTCTGTTGAGCTGCGAACCCACATTAAGTACTTTGTTTGGGTCCTTTGGATCAACGGGCACCGGTACTGTTACCTCTACCGGTACTACCCTATTCTCCCCTGCACTGGCTTTCCTTGGATCCATCTCTCTTCGTGCTCCACTACATTCGCCAGTGCAGGGTCCACCCTGTAATTGCTACAAGGTTGGTTCTTTGATGCGGACTGGAGCCGCCGCACCTTTTCCCATTTCTCTTTTCCTTGATTCTCGCAACTCTGCAAAGTAACATTCTCGCCCCGCATCTTGGTCTCCCTTAATCACACCAACTCCATTATCTGTGGGGAACTTTAGAGTCAGACACCATGGAGCAAGAACAGCTTTGAATGCAGCAAGAGTTGGTCGGCCTAAAAAGGCATTGTAGGCAGAGAGTTCTTCTACAATTATAAAGGTTTGCTTTCAAGCTACCTTCCTCAGTCCCTTTCCACGTTCTACAAACAAATCTATGGTCCCAATCGGCTGTTTGGGTTCTCCAGCAAACCCAGCAATCTTAAGTGATGAAGCTTGAACGTCAGCCATTGGAATTTTCATTTGATCGAAGGTCTTCTTGAAGAGGATGTTACGTGAAGCTCCACAATCAACTAGAACTCTTCTCATAGTTGCCGGCCCAATACCAGCGGATATGACCGAAGGATCTATGGTCGGAGCTTCTATACCCAAAGAATCCCTGGCACTGAACACAATATCATCTGTGGAAGTCTTTTGTTGCTTTAAAGGCGTATCATTCTCTAAAACAAAAACATTCTCTTCAGCTGGTACATGCCTCAAGGCCCGGGCATACCTTTCCATCTCGCCCCAGCTTTTGCCTGCTGGGTGAGGTCCTCCAGTTATTATATTGATGACAGGCCTTTCCGATTCATGTTCCACGGCCTTCTCACTTGAGGCAGGACGGTGAGCGGGAATTTTTTGTCCTTGAGTTGACGAAGCTGGGGCATTTCTGTTCCTTTTCACATACTGCTGGAGTTTGTTTTCCTTCAAGAGTTGTTCAATTACCTCTTTCAACTGACGGCATTCGTTGGTGTCATGGTCGGGCTGGTTGTGGAACCGGCAGAACCTTCCACTTTTTTCCATCTTAATCGCAACTCTCATTTTAGGCGGTGTCGGATAATTGACATCATCTTTGGTTGCAAAGAAGATGTTTTCGGGGGTGTCGGTCAAGGGTGTGAAGTTGAAAGAACGGCCTTTCTTAGCGTCTCCCTGTTTCTTTCCACCATCATTTCCCCTTTTCTGAGTGTTATGTTCTTTCTTGTTCGAAGCAGCACCATTGTTCCCAGCTCCCGCTGATACCACCTTAGCCGGTGTTTGGAGGCTCTCCAAGCGCATGAATTCATCCGCTTTCTTGTAGAATTTGTCAAGTGAGTTTGGTTCTTTAATTATCAACCACTTTCCAAATTCGCTTGATTTGTCAATCGCCCTCATCAAGTACGTTAGGACCATGCGTGGCTCAGCATTATCTACCTCGGCCAATGCTATGTTAAAACGATTCAAAAATGACCTGATGGATTCTCCTGGATTTTGCTCTAGACTTGATAGTGACATTATATCCTTTGCTTTAGAAGCATATAATCGAAATTTCTCCTTGAACTTCCTGGTCAAATCGGAGAATTGATCAATGGACCTGACTGGCAGCTTTGTAAACCACAATAGAGCCACACCTTCGAGATATACCGGGAAATATCGACATTTAATTTCATCTGACGCCCTGGCACCAGTCATATGCCAGTTGTACTTATACAGAAACTCGTTTGGATCACTCGTCCCCTTGTAAGCTGGAATAGTAGGGGGAACGAATTTCCTTGGGAACTCTGCCTTCAAGATCTTTTCAGTAAATGGAGTTTTGCTCGGAGCAAATCCCCACTCTTTCTCGTCTTCATCTCTTCGCATACTTTCTTTCATGATTTGACGAACCATACCCAAAAAATACTCTTCATCATTTAGAGGCTCTGGAGGGCACACATCAGCCACTCTCTCTGAATTCTGCCTTGACAATAGTTCACGGAGGGTCGGCTGCGGCCCTGATCCTCCAGCTTGAAGAGGAGTCCTTTCTACAGGGTCTGCGGCTCTTTGAGAAATGTTCCCTTCAACATCCTGAACTCCCACAGTAGGGTTTCCATCATTATTTCCCGGTTGACGGTTTGCCCCAAGTAGATCATTCAACTTACTTAAGATCAGGGCATTCTGGGCATTCTGGGATTCCAACTGCGCATTCTGAGCATTCAATTGTTGATTCAATCCCAAAACTACGGCGTCCAACTCTGCTCGTGTCACTCCAACAGTTGGAGCTGCTTGACTTGAAGGAGGAGAGGTAGCTGTATTCTCTTGAACATTGTCGGATCTTACAGAACTTCGTTTTCTCCCAGGAGCCATTATTTCCAATAAACTTCTGGTTTTAAAAGAAATCCTTTCAACAATCCTTCGCGGAGCAATAGTAGAAATTTCCTGAGTTGGGTTCTCAGTGGAAGCACCAAAAATGTTAACGTAAAAATCAGACGCTAACACCCCGGTGTAGATTGAAGTTGAGTGAAAGCACCACCCGTGTACACGGGAACTACAAACAAGTAGAGAAATCACAGAAAAAGTAGAAAAAACAACGGTTTTTATAGTGGTTCGGCTTAGGGTTGCTGAATTAATTACAACTTTTACAACAATCTTCAATTACAATTCCGATGAGACAAACAACTAGAACTTTGATGTAGAAGAATTCTTTAAATCCATGTAGATTGAGTTAGATTTCCTCCCGAAGTTAGTTAAGATGTCTTTCGTACTTGAAGTGTTGAGTGAGTCGAGAATTCAGCAGAGTATCGACGCTTCAAGAGATCGGCCAAAAGTCCCCTTCATGCTTGAGGTAGGTTGGTATTTATAGGGGAAATCCCCCCCTTAGGTCGTAAGTCGTGACCGGTCTAAGATGAGTTGTGGCCGGTCTAAGGTAGGCTGTGGCCGATTCATCTGGCCCCTTCATGGCTTCACAAGAGTTCATTTTTACAAGTCCTAGGTCGCCTCCGAGTCAACACCACCTCTTCTCAGTAATATGGCATCGGGCTTATATTCAGTGGCTTTAGGTCGTGGACGAGTTAACTTGGTAAGTCGCAAGTCACGGTCCAACTGGTAAGTCCTGGATCGTGTACGAGTTAAGAGGCCACTGTGCCAAGTAGCAGCATTGAACTTGCCTTCCTTTGCTTAGGCCGTGACCAACTTAACATTGGTCATAGGTCGGCCGCGACTTAGGTTGGTAGCTATCTTGGGTCGGCGTTCTTTAAGTCTTAAGTTGGTACACTTGTTAGAGCATTGGGTCAGCACCTCTCTTAAGTCGGTATCCCTTTTCGACCTTAGGTCGGCATTCCTGTTAAGGCAGTTAGGTCGGCAACCAGTTAAGTCGGCAATCTCCCTAGACTGTTAGGTCGGTATCTATGTTGAGTTGGTAGCCTTTTTAAAGTATTACGTCAGCATACTTGTTGAAGTGTTAGGTCGGCATACCCCTTAGGCCTTAGGTCGGCACCCCTGTTAAGCCTTAGGTCGGCATCTCTTTGAGTCTTAGGTCGGTATCGTTTCAAGTCGTTGAGTCAAAACTAAGGCGGAGTTAACAGATCCCTAAGTAAATATGACTCAAATATTAAAATACCAAATGGGACTGGTATAGGGTCGCCCCCTATACATTAGCTATTGGCCCCGGCTAATTTAGTCTAAAATTCCAGTGTGTAGGGCTTTGTTACAGATAAGACTAAAATTATAACTACACACAGAAAAAAAAATTTGTACACAGATAGGTTATAGGTTATTGGTGAGCCCAAAAAACCATTAGGACCAGGTGACCTTGGGAGATGTTAAGTTAGGGACAGACCGTCTAGAAGAGAACTGTTTAACCGATAGTTAAGGACAGATCATCCAAAAGAGGTATGTCTAACAGATGTTAGATTATTTTGTTGTATTGTCTGGTAGTCCCAAGTCAGCAAAAGGTTAATAGTTAGCCAAATAAAACTAAAGTGTATGAACAGATAATTCTTTAGTTACCTAATATATATATGTTTACATAATGATGCTTTACGGTATTTAACCAGTTTTGGTTGCAGGAAAAGATTTGCAAAAGATACGTTTTAAATGAATGTTAGTGAGAGAAAACTCGTTCCGCTAAGTGGCATGGTCTCACTTAACAGTAATAACCGGGATGTATAGTGTTATTCACAGTAAGTTTTATGTCTGACTCGAAGTTTATGTTCCCCCCTTAAACTCTCTGGTGCTCAAAATTGATTTGAGTAGGCTGAGGGTTGAGGTTTTTTAGGTTTTTAGTAGGATGACAAGTAAAGATACCGGAGGCGAGCATGGGCTAACGGATAGCTATTTAGGAGTTATAATTCGTTGTTTTGTGTTTATTTCTGTTGTGTATGTATTAAGTCAATTATGACTATATGACTCTGATCATCCAATGGGGCATCTTCATATGTCGCCCTTGGCGTACTTTGTAATAAGTATATTTATCGTTGCTTGGGAAACTTTTTAGGATTATGTATTATGAATATGGAACACGTGTTTTGAAATGTAATGGAAATTTTTGTTTTGAAATCAATGATTCATTTCATATTAAAGTGCTTCTAATATTATAAATACCATTCACGTAGCCGTATTTAGTCGCCGAAAATTAATGCCAAAGATGACAGCAGCATCTGTAGTGTTTAGCTTTAGGCCTCTAAATAGAGGATGTTACAACTTGGTTTCATAGCATAGGTATGTGAAATACTTTAACTAAAAATGATTTTTGAAAACATAATCCATAAGAATTAGAGTTAGAATCGGGGTATGGGATAATGTTGTAGTAAGGTACTTATATTTACTACATATAAGCATACGCTTTATCTCCCGACTCCTATCTTTGTTAGTTATTCTTCTGTATCTCATGAGGCTTGAATGCAGATATGGATGTAAGAAGAGGCAGAGTTAATCTAGGAGAAGACAACATCACCATAAATGGAAATTCCCGACCGAATGTTAGAAGAACTCAAGTCAGGCTCAAGCTGAGAATGTTGGTGCTGGGGTCCCACAAGTGGATATGGGAACCATGTATCGATTTTTCGTGAACATGATGCAAGATGGAATTGCAGCTGAAGTTGTTGGAGAAAATGCTATTATAGGAGGAGTCCAGGTAACTTTGATGGTCAATTAGTATGCTAACTTTGAGCAGAGATTATGCTAGGCTTTGAGGAAACCCATTTATTGGAACTGAGGATGCTATCGAGGTGGAAAACTAGCTGCTATACTGTGAAAGGATTTTTGCCGACTTAAGGCTCAATGACGAGGCAAAAAGGAGAGTTCCTTTAAGACAGCTACATGGAGTTGCTTTGTTTTGGTGGAATACTATAACTGTTGGGGTAGATGAAGAGACTAAGACGTGGGCCGAGTTTAGAAGGAGGTTTCAAGAAAGGTTCATGTCAGTAATGGCGCAATCGGTGTTGGTTAGGAAGTTTGTTGAGTTGGAATAAAGAGAGATGTTTGTTTTAGAATATGCTGGAATATTCAAGGAGTTAGTCCGATATGGATATGCCACTATTGGCACGGTGTTGAAAAGAAATGAAAAGTTTATTAGAGCTTTGAAGCCGGGGTTAACTAGGGATGCTTTATCGCACATCATGGATCCATGTAATATAATGGTGGAAATGGGATTGAGACATGAGGAGATGTTAGCAAGTTCGGAGAAGAAGAAGGAGTAGGAGGTCCAGATTGGACAGGGCTAAAAGAGAAAGTTTTTCCACAAGAAAAATTCTCAAAAGGGAGGAGCAGCGAAGAAAGGAAAGTCTGAGGTGGTCTTCTATAATTGCAACAAGAAAGGACATTATGCTCAAGAGTGTCATACAGGAAAGGGAAAAGGAAAGGAGGTGATTGGAAAGAAGAATATTAGGTGCGTTAATTGTGATCAGAACCTCCCTTACAAGAATCGATGCAAGGAGCCTGCAAAGGATGGAAAGGGCCAAGTGTATGCATCTGAGCCCGCTGCTTCAAGGCCAATAGTGGAGGAGAAGGGAAAGGCAGTGTTAGGAGGTATGCTTCAGATTTATGGTATGTCTATTAGTGTTTTGTTTGATACCAGTGCATCTCATTCCTTTATATCTCGATGTTTAGTAGGTAAACTTAAACTAGAATCCGCATATTTAGTTAATTCCTTAAGAGTTGCAAATACAATAGGTGGGTATGTGACACTTAGGATGAAGGGTGACCACTTAGAGTTTGACTTGCTAGGTTATACCTTTGTTTGCAGTTTGCATGTGTTTGACTTTGTTGGGTTCAGAATTATATTGGGTATGGATTGGTTAATAAGTATGATGATAGGATATTTTTCCATGATAGAAAAATATTGCTTAGACACACTAATTGTAGTGATCAGATAGTTTATGCCATGGAAAACCCTAATTATGAGGTGAACGCTTTGTTGGGTGTTATGGAGTTAGAAAACGAGTTGAATCGCGTTTTCGTAGTTAGAGAATTCGCGGATGTGTTTGAACCTATAGTTGGTTTACCGCTGAAACGAGTCATTGAGTTTTAGATAGATATGTTGCCTGGAGCAGAACCGGTAAGTAGACCGCCAAGAAGGACGACGCCAATAGAGATGAAGGAGTTGAACGCTTAGTTGATAGATTTAGAAGGCAAGAGTTTTACTAGACCAAGTAGTTCGCCTTGGGGAGTAGCCACAGTATTTGCTAAGAAGCCACACAGATCGTTAAGGCTATGTATCGATTATCGTAGTTGAATGAGAAGACGATAAAGAATCGATATCCATTGCCAAGAATCGATGATCTATTTGATTAGTTGACTAGAGCCAAGGTATTCTCTCAGTTAGATTTGGCGACAGGATTTCATCAGCTTAGAGTAGCAGAGGATAGTATACCACTGACGGCATTTAGAACAAGGTATGGGTCATACGAATGGTTAGTTATGCCTTTGAACTAACTAATGCGCCAACATTCTTTGTGGATTTGATGAATTGGATTTTCCAAGAGTGCTTGGATAGGTTCGTGTTGGTTTTTAGAGATGATACTCTGATATACGCTAAGAATGAGAAGGAGCATGATGTTCATCTTAGTGTTGTGCTTGAAATGCCGAGGGAGCATCGCTGAAGGCGAAGTTTTCAAAGTGCCATTTCAGGAAGAAGGAAGTGAAGTTCCTTGGTCATATAGTCTCAGAGAAAAGATTATCTATGGATCCGACTAAGATTGAAGCAGTGAATAATTGAAAAAGACCTGAGACAATGACTGAGATAAAGAGTTTTTTGGGATTTCCCAGATATTATCGAAAGTTTATAAATGATTTTTCGTGGATAACTATGCCGATGACTAAGCTAACGCGGAAGGATGTGAAGTTTTTATGGATTAATAAGTGTGAGGATGCATTCTAGAGCTTGAAATATTCACTGACCCATGCACCGGTGTTGGTAGTTTCGGAAGTGAATCAAGATTTAATTGTTTATACAGATGTGTTTGGTACTAGGTTAGGAGCTGTACTAATGCAGAAGGGTAAAGTGGCCCTAAGATTCTCGATAGCTTAGACTACATGAGGTTAGATATCTGACGCATGACTTGGAGTTAGATGTAGTTATTTTTGCTTTGAAAGTGTGGAGGCATTACCTTTTGGGAGAGAGGTTCAAGCTATATATGGATCATAAGTCATTGAAGTATTTATTCTCTCGGAAGGAGCGGAACATGAGACAGCAAAGATGGTTGGAGTAATAAACTTATGACTTTGGAATTGAGTATACACTCGAAAAAGGAAACAATGTGGTAGATGCACTTAGCAGGAAACATCAAAATGCAGCGTTGGCGATGATTGCTGAATGGAAAGATTTGGAAGCGTTGTCAGCTTGTAGAGTGCAGCATAGATCTGAGTCTTATCCTAGTAAAGCTATGTTGTCTTGTTTAGAGGTCCAACCAGTAATGATTAACAGGAGGAGGATCCAGTGTTAGCTGAATGGATCAAGAAGTCAAGGAAAGGAACAGAGAGCAATGACTTGAAGGATTTCGGTCTTGACGAGAATGGTGGTTGAAAAAGAAGGTAGATTATGTGTTCCAAATGTGGGAGACATAATGAAAGAAGTCTTGTAGGAATGCCATCGTTCGAAGTTCACTATTCATCCAGGAGGAATGAAGTTGTATCAGGATATGAAGAGAAGTTTCTTCTGGGAAGGCAAGAAGAGGGAAGTTGGCTTATGCGTGAAACAGTGTTTGAACTGTCAGCAAGTGAAAGCCGAGCACCAGAGG
Source organism: Allium cepa (assembly GCA_030765085.1). Classification (NCBI taxonomy): domain Eukaryota; kingdom Viridiplantae; phylum Streptophyta; class Magnoliopsida; order Asparagales; family Amaryllidaceae; genus Allium; species Allium cepa. Next base: position 372,500,048 of record CM060942.1, on the reverse strand, counting down.
CCAAGTGGATTTCTTTAGCCACTGGATATTCCAGTTTGAAAGTGGGATTCTATTCTATGGATAGACGGGTTGCCAAGATCTAGTTGGGTAAATGAAAGCATATGGTTTATAGTGGATATATTGACCAAGAGTGCCCATTTTATTCCAATTAAGTCAACTGGGTCGACACCTATTTTGGCAAAGTTATTCATGAGGAATGTGTTTAGACTGCATGGAATTCCTAGTAGTATTTTTAGCGATAGAGATTCCATATTCACTAGTGAGTTCTGGATGAGTCTATAGAAAGATTTGGGAACCTAGATCAAGATGAGTACCGCTTACCATCCGCAGACCGATGGGCAAACGGAGAGGGTTAACAAGACCTTGGAGGACTTGTTACTTATTAGACTTCGGAGAATCATGGGAATACCATCTACATTTAGTCGAGTTTTCGTATAATAATAGTTATCAGACTAGTATTGGGATGGCACCATTTGAGGCTTTATACGGAAGACCATGTAAATCTCTAGTTTGTTGGTAAGAGACCAGAGATAGATTAGTACTTGGTCCTGATTTGGTAAAGGAAGCAGCAGAAAAGATTGAACTGATAAGGGCAAGAATGAAGGAAACTCAGTCTAGGTAGAAAAGGTATGTAGATAGAAGATGAAAAGATTTAGAGTTCTCTATTGGAGATCGTCTTTTTGTCGAAGTATCGTCGATGAAAGGTGTTATCAGGTTCGGAAAGACGGAGAAGTTAGAACCGAGGTTCGTACGACCATTTCCTATTTTGGACAGGATTGGGAAACTCGCATATAAAGATAGTTACCAAGTAGTTTGACAGAAGTCCATGGTGTTTTCCATGTATCTCATCTGAGGAAGTATGTTGGGGATCCAAATACTACTATAGCACCGACTGTGTTAGAGAATTTAGTAGTGGAACCAGACATGACTATAGTTAGGAAACGTATCCGGATAATCGCAAGAGATGAGAAGAAGCTAAGGAACAAGACAGTAAGACTGGTGAAAGTCCAATGGGGCGACGATGAGAGGGATTGTACTTGGGAGACTGAGAGCAAGATTAAGGATGCTTATCTTGATTTTTTCCGATGGTATGTTAACCTCTTTGATTGATTTGCTTTGTCGTAATTTCGAGGACGAAATTATTTAAGGATGGGAGATTGTAACACCCTATATTTTTAGTAACATTATTTATGATATTTGATTAGTGAATTAAATAAAATAGTGTAAGATTATTAATGGATTGAGATTTGAATATAATTAAGGGGTAGCCGTGCCATATTAACGAACAAGTAAATGAAGTAAAATGGACTTAAGTCTTAGGAAATATGGGAGGGCAAAATAGGAAAAAAGGATTTCCTAATACCCTAAACCCTTAGGGAAAATGAACACACCCTCATTTCATTTTATCATAAACGAAAATAAACACACTAAGCTCGACCACCATTAGCAAAGGAGAAGAAGAGGAAAGCTAAAGTTCTTAGGAGGAAAATCAAATCAACTTAAATCAAGATCAAATCTCACATCATAATCACAAATCTAAGGTAAATAATTACTACGTATCATTTTTCTTATGTTTTCGGTTTTAAGGAAGATCTGAAATGCTTTTGCATAAGAATGCCATGTTTTGATTGACTAAAAGATATACATGCTTGTTGATGATTTATGAACGTTCATAATCGCTTTTTATGATATGTATGACATGAAAATTCTATTAAATGACATCCAAATGCCTTGAGAATTTAAATATAGATTGAAAATAGGTGGGTTTTAATTTTTTATAATTTTTTGAATTAATGTGGATTCTATATTTGTTTTCTAGTGAAGAAAATAATTTTATGGGTTATAAATTATTTACGACAAAATAAATAATTATTTGGGTCTGAAATTTATATATGTTAGAAACATATCGAAAAGGATTTTTTTGAATTTTTGAAGGATTTTCCTATGTTTTTCAATAAATATATAAAATTATTTAAGGTATGGGACTTAAATGTTTTATATATTTAATTACGGAGAAGTGGTATTTTGTAAAATAAAATAATTGTTTATTTTTTAAAATATTGGCAGTACTTTTGAAAAAGGTATTTAGCAACCATTGAAATTTTGACAAACTATAGCATGTTAGTTAGAAGGTTTCTCTTTTAAGTTAAAAGCAAAAATAATATGTTTTTTTGTGCTCCACCACTTTTGGCACAAGGGGTTTCGACGCAGACCATCCGCCACCATTGGTTTCGAAACCAATGCGCATGGTATCATGCTACTTGCACGTAGTGCATTAGATAAAGGCAAAGGGTACTTAGTCGAAACAATAGGTTCCGAAAAGGTTGGAGTATGCTATGTTTTAAAATAAAAGGTAGCACTTTCTTTGCTTTTGAAAGGTTAGGTTTTGGCTAAGTTGGCTTCAGACTGGGTCAAATATTTTAAAGGAAAGATTTTGAGTGGGTTGCACTCTTATGTTTAAGTAACGCTTTCGAAGGGGTTGAAAGTCAATGGTTTTGGAAGGAATACCTAACTTTTTAAAGTTAACCACTTCCCCAATGCTTTTGGAGGGATGGTTTATACACTGTTAACAAAATTTCTTATCAACACCCTAAAGCTATGCTAAGGAATGTGAATTATCCTTTAGGCAAATAGAGTTGAATGGAAGGTATGAATCCTTTTTGAATTTCCTCTAGAATAAGCTTTAGTAGGTAGGAATTGCTCAAACGGACCTTTTGCCTGTGTCGAAAGGGTTGGATTATATGCTTAATGACCTTTTGACTTTGTTGAGATTAATTGGTCTTTCCTCCAAAAGCCTTCCTTTTAATTTAATGGAGGTATCTTAGAAAGTTGGTTACGACCTTGTCGAAGGCCTTGATGGTTGTGTTATTAGGACTTATTCCAAGAATCTAATACTAAGGTTCCAACCCTGTCGAAGGCAAGTTGATTTTGGTAATAAAGCTTAAACCAGGAATCCAAATTATGGTTCCGACCTTGTCGAAAGCAGTGAGCTTAACCTTCTTAGGTTTGAACTAGTAATCTCAAGCTACAATGTATTGGTAAAGGGTTTCGACCTTGTTGAAAGCTAAAACTCAAAGGAAGGTTACTTAAAATATGAACTTGAAGTGGTTTAAATCTTGCTAGGTTTCGGTATTGTCGACAGTGTTCTTTCGATGAAGGCGAAACCTAAAACAAAAAAGCGACACTGACAAGAACTTTGAAAAAATGATAAGTAATCTAAAATACTTGAAACTTCCCTTTCACAAACAAAAGATGGCTTTATTACTTCAAATCCCCAAATTAATCATGTAATTAGGGTTAAGAAATACAAGCTTGGAATAAGAGGAATCAGATCCCCAAAACGTGACCCCTTAGGTCTTATTTATAGATGCGAGTTAGCACCTTACGACCCTAATGCTTTCGATTGGGACGAAAGGTGGCTTCCAAAAGACTTGAGTATGTTTCCGCCTCCATCGAAAGGTATGGTTGCGCTCCTCTTCTTTGAGTTGTCTTGTAAGTGCTTCCAACTCTGTCGATGACCCTTGTTCATTGATTTCGATGATGTTGGTTATGCCCGGGATCTTGTTTCTGATCCGATGCGGAACCCTCTTGGACCATATTGGTTTCGACCGGTTCGAAAGGCTTACTATAACTTTCAAAGGGGTTGTTCAAGGTAACACTTGCCTTCAAGCAGTTTGAATGGAGGCGAAACCATTGGTTTCGAATGGTTTGGCGTAGGTATAAAGAGCTATTCTTCATTGTCTTCGAAAGGTGTTGCTTGGACTCATTCGGAAGGTCTTTCATAGATATAGACTCACCTAATCGAAAGGTTGTTAATGAAGGAGAAAGAATGCTTTCAACTCCTTTAACTCCTTCAAAAGCTAAGAACCTTCTAGAACTTGACTGCAGAAACCTTTGGACACCTTCGAAAGGTCCTGGAGCTTCCAAACCTTAACGGTAGCATCCCTTCGACTCCTTCAAAAGGTCTAGTTGATGTTCTTATCTTTTGCTTTCTCTTGTTCTCTGCTTAGTATGGCTTCGACTAAGTCGAAAGATGGAATTTTGGAGTAATGTTTGCCGCCCTCCATTGTGAAGAGACGCACTTGACTTTCCAGGTCAACATTGTCGAAGCTTAGATTCTTTCCACCTCTTGGTCTTCTGAATCTGGAACGTCTATTTAAACCTGATCTCGCGGTTGATGGCTCTTGGCGACTTTTCTTATAAGTATGTTTTTCTTCTTCTTCGTCTTTAACTTTTCTACAATAAAAAATTTGAGCACAAGTAAAAGAGTTCTAAAAATTCTCAAACTTTCTATTCACTTATAGAAATCAAAGCAAACTCCAAATCTAAATTGTAAGTTTAGATTCATCCTTGTTTCGCTGGTTTTAATTGAGCTTTGCTTTTCCAGATTTCAAAATTGAGACTCGACTTTAAAACATTCGAATCTCAATTTTTTGAGTGTGGATTTGATTTTATTTACCGAGAAACTTTCTCAAATTTAGCTTCATGAATCAATAGAGTTTGTTTCTCGTTTTCGATTTTTATTCCAACATTTACAGTTTCTGTTCTTCTTTAGAGAATCCAGATTTTCAGTTTGATAATAACTTTTATACTTTTGAAATCGAAAGTCGATTCCTGTTGAAGTCCATTTTTTGAAATCCACTTTCTTATCAGGTTTGGTTTACTTGTTTTAATAAATTTTAAAACCCTGGATTTGCTATCGGGTTTGGGGAAAGCGGTGGAACCTTTTTTCTTTGCCTGAAAGCTTCAAACGTACAGATGAAAAATTGGTGCCACAAAATGACCTTTCTACCCCTTCGAAAGAGATTGAGGCGGTAATGTTGGTTTTGCTTCCTTAGCCACTTTCGATGGGGTCGAAAGGTGTTGTAGTGCCAATTTGATCAACCTTGCCGAAAGGATATGTAGTTAAGTAAGTAAACCCTTCGAAATAAAACCGTGTTGGCTTAGTTGAAACCTTTGTGTCGATTGCAATCCATTCTCTTTAGTTAACCTTCGAAACCATCATACCCCTTCGACCCTTTCGACATCATTTAAATCTAAAGAGTCGAAACTCTTTAGAGTTATCTTTCTCCAGCTTTGTCGAAACATTCTAAGTGTACATAAGTTTAACTTAGGACCTTTCGACCCGATGAATATGTAAGGTTTCGACAACATTTGCATTTTTATTAGTAAATCTAAGTTATTTATTTCGACAGTGTCGAAGGGTCTTGTTACTTGGTTTATGGAGTGTTGGTAGTGTATATTTTTGTTCAAGTTTTTTTTAGGTTGATTCATCTGTTTCCTTCTAACATTTAGTTCCTGTGGAGCTTTCGACTCTGTTAAAAAGTGTCAATTGAACAAAAAATTTGACTTATCCTTTCGACTTCGTCAATAACTAAAGGAGCACTTTTATTTAGGCTCTCGACAATGTCGAGTTGTATTTGTTAAGTGTTGATATTCTCTTCCTTTCCACACTGTTGAAAACTCAACACTCTTGACTTTTAACTTAAATATTTTACAAAAACTCGAAGTTTCATATTTGTTTCATGTTTAAGTTATCCAAGTAGATCATTGACTAATTCTGAAATGAATATCATGTTCATATAAACTTGGATATTTTAACTGAAACATTTTTTTACTGGCAGAATCATGAGCACTTCAAAGAAACTCGACGCCCTCGAAGCATTTTTTGGTATCTTCCCAAGACGAGGTTGATGCTATCCTTAAGGACTTTGGAATTACTGGTGCGGAAGCTATTCCACCTAGGGAGACAGAAACTACCAACAACCCTCCTGAAGGGTTCTTCGCTTACACCGATGTCCATATATGGCACGGAGAATTTCTGCCCTTTCCTGAATTCTTGTCTAGATTCATTTCTCACCTTGGAGTTGCTCCAATGCAGCTATCTCCTAGTGCACCTACCTTCTATCTCTGGAGCTGATGGCACTAGAGACTGGACATCCCTTTTTAAGTGCTGAAGTGTTGAACTACTTGACCCGATTGGTCAAGCTTAGCAACCTTAACTGCCAGATATACAGGGCCAACCCCTAGAAGAAGTTGATATCGGATGGGGTCAAAAAGTTTAAAGACCGGGAGAAATAGTTTTTCTTTGTTCGATGTTTCCCAAACATCAGTGGAATCTTCTCCACTCCTCATAAATTCAAATTTTCATTGTCTTCTTTCTATTCTATTGCTTCTCTTATCTAATCTTCATCTTTATCAGATTCTCCTGTCAGAGAACTTAAGAAGCTAACAACAGGATGGTGGAGTCTCTAACCATAACTTCTGCTAAGACAGGAAATCAAATGAAGTTGTTGATACTATCAAACTTGAGGAAACATTCTTTTCTTCTCCCGGGCCAAATGGTTTTGGGACAACCACCTTTGATCTAGCATGCTTCAAAAGGAAAACGTTTCCTCTCCTTGGGAGATGCTGAACACTTTTCTTCTATGTCACCCATCGGCTCAGACCACTCTGGTAAATTTATAGGAATGGTATTTGCTTTCTATCCCTATTGTTTTCTAAAATTATTTTGTTGACTTTTAACCCAATTAAACTCTTTTTAGCTACTTCTCAAGTAAAAAAGTCTATTGGCGGACCGCTCTCCCTCCTACAACCTCTGAAACGCCATCTATCACCGAATCTCTTGCTAAATCCAAGAAAGCTTTCAAAAGGAAGTTGGTGATATCATTCAAAATTGAGCCACCTAAGAAGGTTGCTAAATTGTTGATGTGGAGGAGGATTCGTCTCCTGATAAAGCCACGAAAAGCCAATCGTTGAAGCTTATAGGGAAAAACCGAAGCAAACTCTAACTATGACCGACCCTCTATCTTGCATTTCTTTTTCTCATTCTCCTGCTACACTTGAGCAAATGAAACTGGCTTTGCTGACGACTCCCTTCTCAAAGCAAATTCCTTCAAAGTCATCGTCGTCTTCTTCCTTTCCTTCCATTAGTTTTGAAGAAATAACCGAATCCATCCTACATTCCAAATCTTTTACGTCTATCCATCCACCTTCAACTGTTTTCGATTTGGCGGAACATTATCGCTCTTCGATAGAGCAACAATATTTGGTGAGCTTTACCTAATTAACTCTTTTATTACTAGTTTTCTCTAAATCTCTAACTTGCATTGTGTTTTTTCTCTTTTAGATTTCTAAAAGTTTTTTAGCTTTGAATGAGCAAACATTAAAGTCTTCTACCAAGTCCTTTGAATTTCGAGAGGAATTTCTGCATTTAAGGACCAAGTGTCCTCTCTTTCCACTACTAAAGATGAAGCAACTATAGAACTGGAACAATTAAAAGCTTCTCTTACCCAAGCAATATCTAATCTCATCAAATAAAGAAAGGCTTATCAATTTCTTTCTGACCAAAAATTCTCTATGGAGCTTGCTTTAAATGATTCTAATGAGGAAAAAGCCCACATAGCAGCAAAGAACACTTTTTTGTAGAAGAAGTTCAAGAAGAATGGGGCCAATCAAAAACTCGCTATTGACACGATCTCTGATGCTAAGCGGTGAGTATCTCAATTTCTCACTTCTACTCTAGGGAAAAGGTCGTCGAACTCTTATAAAGAAGCTCTCAAGCTCGCATATGCTGACAACTTTAAGAAATGTCCGGACTTCGGTTTTCCCTCGTTTAACACTGCCCTAGTTGATAGAGTAATGGGCAAGATCGACCAAATGAAGCAGGGAAGTGAACCTTTAGAAGAGGAGGAAATTGATGCCTCCAAGATTCTTTCCTCCGATGATGATAATGATGCCACCGTTGAAAAAGACGATGATAAAAATGATGATGATGACAACAATGATGATAATCTTAATGGTGTTCAGGGTATAGGTGGTGATGGTGGAGATCACAACGAAACCTCTAATAAAGATGGGGATGAAAACACCAAAGCTTCAGAGAAAGAGCCAACCCCTCCTACAACTACCCCGCTTGAATCTATTGGGCCTTCTGCTCCCTAAGAAGATGAGCCTGACCCTGTTAATGTCGAAGAGCCTAAAGGGAAAGAGCAGGCTTCCCAGACTTCGGTCCCAATATCATACGTATGGGATTCTCTTTTTAAATATATTTCACTTCGAGGAGGCTAAAAATAGTGCTAATCATTCACTTTAGATAAGAAAGAAGTCCATCCTCCCCTATAAAACAAAGCTTGAGAGGAAAGAAGTTGAAATTAACTAGTTATATAGAGAGTTAGATAAGAAAATACAGGAGCATAATGTACTTTCTGATAAGTATCATAGACTCGATAGGAGTGCCTCAGTTCTGGCGTCTTTTAAACATCAGAAGGCTGCCCCTTTATTAAAGAGAGCATGTCTCTGATACAATTCCCTCTTGAAAGAAAACATGGGGTTAGTCACTTTGTTTTGGATGCTGATTGAAGAGAGGGACGTTCTAATCAACTTTCTATATAAATCTTACTGTAGACACTCAATGATTGATTTCTCATACTTAAGTGAATTTAGTGGGGATTTACTTAGACGCTTTCATAAGAAACACTTGGATGAATTCAGATCTTACCCGCACCTTGGAGCTTGTTGGAACTTACCATGGATGAGACCGATTTCCCAAGATCTCCTCCCAGAAAAGCTTAAGTATTACAAGAACAAATTTGTATCCGAATTAATTTCTAAATCTGTATTGTATGAACCAAATGAGTAGTTGTAAACATGTAACATTGTATTATTTTATATTTGTTTTAATCTTACTTTTATCTTAACTTCATTTTATTATATTATCATAAAATGATTGTTCGTTGGTTCATCTTATTTCTAGAGACCATTTAAGCCAGTATGTTAAAACAAGAAGAATTTATTTTAAAAAGACATCACTTTTAAAGTCCTCGAAATTACCAAGATATTTTCTTCTTAGAGATTTACAAAAACTGTACTTGGAATATCCTCGTCTTCGCTTTGATTTTCTTGCTGATGAAAAAGAGGAATTCCTTAAAGAGATCAGAATGTTCCATACAAAATTAATTTGCGGCTACGATAGTCCTCCATTTGGGAAATGGGACTATAGCAAATGTCCCTTAGTGTTAACTCCGGAGGGGTTCAATATTCCTTTTGACTCTACAGTTAATCATTCTGCCAATTCATTGGATAAAGTTAAGAATTTAGCTTCTAAGCTTTAGGTGTCAACTAATTAGTTTATTGAATCTTTTGACTTTGTTGTTGTTCGAATTGTAAATTTTTATTGTGATGATAAAGGAATTCATTCTGAGTTCAACTTTGTTTTGTTTCTTTCTTGTTTAAGTAGGAGCTTCAATTATCCATAGTTTCTCTCCTTTTTAACCTATCATCACACGTCTCTTCTCCTAGAGAGACTACTAAAATCCAGTGAAAGGATTGAGCTTGGCGATGATATTTTATTGGAATACTTTGGTAGCAACATCGAAGCTTTGAAATGGCATAAAAGATATTTTCTTCAAAAAATCATTGCTGGTTTTCTGAAAGATAACGTCGCTTATCCCAAAGCCGAAGTTAGAAGTAAGGATGAAACGATTTTCGCACTTAAACGATGGGTGAAGACGACTCCCTCAATTGACTTTGATCGCAATATGTTAGACTTATTCAAAAAAATTGTGACTTGGAGTAGAAATTGAAAGATAGTTAGACGTAGTGCGAATCACTGGAATTCATTATGGGGGAGAAAATTTCAAGCATTGATTTATCTGTTCACTGCACTGCTCCTTTGACTACTAAACTTACAAGGTCATCACACCTCGCAGGTCAAAAATTCCCTACTATAATCAACCCTCCCCTGGGCTTAAACGAGAATGTTGTTGGAAATTGGTACCGAAAAGTTAAATTTGAAATAGCTAGGTACTTTGACGAGCAACAGAAAGCAAAATATTCTCAGACTATCAATGAGTAGCTGCTAAGAATCAAAAGCTCGAGCATGATTATTACATCCTTCAGAAGTGCGCGGTAGAATTAGAAAGGGATAATAAGACTTTAAAGGGTGCCAACAGAGCTTTCAATCACGCTCTGAAAACAAATATTGACGCGATTGATGACGTTAACAGCATAAAAAGGAAGGAAAAGAAACTGAATAAAGTTCTCTGTGTCGTGACTCGTCACGTAATTGATTCTTCAATTGCCGATAATTTTGACAAAGCCGCCTAAGACTTATGATATGTATGTATCTTTGAAATGTGTAAACTCATTCTGTATATATGTGAACAACTTTATAGTTTTGTAAATTATTTCATGACTTATGTAAATCATATAAATTTTATAAATACACCTGATTTGTAATTCTTTTCTGTAATGTCATTTCTAAAATGCTTTTCGATAGCTCATTCATTACTTCTGTGTTTGTTGAATCTTTCATTTCTCTTTATTGTGTTGATTTTCCTATAAAGTATGAAGCAAACAATATCTCTAATTGTTAGCTTGAAATTGCCATACCAGTCTATGTATATCATTTTTTGCGTGAAAAGTAATTTGTATTAAACATCTAAATCCCATCTTTTAACCGTGATGAGAGATAATGAAGAATTTAACTTCGACCACTTGGTAGAATATCTAAAATTTGTTGATAGGAAATCCTGCCTTATCACAAGGGTATAAATATTAAATAATAATTCTTTAAGAGATGGTTAATATAGGATTGAATCCATAAATCATTGCTTGAATATTTGTAATAGAATCCCGGAGACCCATTCTCGGGCTTCAATGAAATTAGAAAACACAGCAATTTGAGATCTAGATTCGGGTATCAATGGAAACTTACAACAATAATTCTCTTGAAAGTATTTTTTTCACCCAAATTTGGGCATTTGTGATAGATAAATAGAAATCCATTGTTGAAATTTCGCACCCAGATTGGGGCTCAGATAGGTAATTGTCTCGATACCCAGATTCAGATATATTAAGCTAATTAGTGGTCGGTAAAGACCCAAAACCCAGATTCAAGTATTAATTGACGACATTTAGGTATGAAAGACCTGAAACCCGGATTCGGGTATTATTAGACGAAATCCCAGTATAAGGGACCTAAGATCTAGATTCAAGTATTAATAGATGATGTTTAGAAATGAAAGTCCCGAAACCCAGATTCAGGTATTTATAAATAAAGCTTTGTTCTACTCCTTTGATGTGTGAACCCTTCAGGTCTTGTATAGAAGTAATTTGTCTAGTTGTCTCTTGAGCTTGGACATCTTAGTTCACAACTGGAAATGCCTTTTCTCGTGCTTAAAACACTTAGTTAATAATTTGATAAGCCTCTTCTCGGGCTTAGACATCTTAGTCTATTGCTGAATGTGCCTCCTCTTGAGCTTGGATATCTCAGTCCATCATAGAATAAGCCTCTTCTTAGGCTTGGATGTCTCAGTCCATTATAGAGTGAGCCTCTTCTTGGGCTTGGACATCTTAGTCCATTGTTTAATGGGCCTCTTCTTGGACCTGGAAATCTTAATCCATTGTTGTTTGGTGCTCTTGGTTAGCGCATCTTAGAGGCTGGAACCAAGGACTTACCCGACCTCCCTTCAGGAGCTCCCTGCCCTGGCCCTTTTGTAACCTGGACAGTGGCTTGTTCGGTACTTTACCCTAGCCATCTTATGGCACGGATAAAGGCTTACTCCGACCTCCCTCCAGAAGGTGCCTTACCCTGGCCATAGTGTGGCGTGGATAAAGTCTTTTTTGGTTCTTTAACCTGGCCATCTTATGGCACGGCAAAGGCTTACTCCGTCCACCCTCCAGGAGGTCCTTGGGCCTGACCAGAGGCACAGCCAAGGACTTATCTGGTGCTTTAACTTGGCCATCTTATGGAGTGGCTAAAGGATTACCCTCCCTCCCTCTAGGAGGTACTCTGCCCTGGCCAACTCGGCGTGGACAGAGACTTTTCTACCGTCTTAGGTAGACTACCATCTTAGGTAGTATCAAATATAAGGAGCATTTCACTCCCAACCATGTAGATTTTTCTTTAGAAAGTAATTCTTTATTGATCTTCTCTCAAATTCTCTTTACAAATTCATGGATCTTTCCTTGTCAGAAGAAATTTATGATCATCCCCACTAGGGCTCTGCAATGGTTGGTTCATGGCCATTCATCATTTGATAATAGCAATAGGATCCTCCCAGATTCCTTGCATGTTTTGGCTTTTTCTTTTATGTTGGCCAGTAGTTAGTAGGTAGACATTCTCTAAGGATGTTGTTAAATTGAATTCTTTGGGAAGTCTAGATTTGAAGCTTGATTCTTAAAGATGGCCTTTTGACTTTTTGTTCCTTGGCCTTATTATTTCATATTCTTCAATTACTTTTCTTTTTACCACCCCTTGAATTTCTTAAGTTGGAAGTGTTCTTGCTGTAGTTGGTTGCCACTGATGTGCAAAGGCATTGTAATCATCCATTATCTCTTTCTCAAAAATTGTGTCTTTTAAATAGTTTTGGATTGTTCTTCTCATTTGATTGAAGACGCTGTCACTTCCATTTGTTTTCTTTTCTAACGCAAAGATGAGGGTGGGGACAACATGAAAAGGATTTGAAATCCACTTCTCATGATTATAAGATTCTGCTTTCTTTTTATTCTAATTCTTAGAGGTCTTAGCCTTTGGTCTTCATCTTAGTTGGAATCCTTGATGATTATTGGGGAGAATATTTTCAAGTGGGGCTCAGATGACCCTTGTTTAGATCTTTTAATCCTCTTGGTCATGATCAAACCAAAGTGGATGAACTTGTGATAGAGTTAAGTGGGGTTAGAGAATAGTAGTTAGGGGTTTAACCAAGTCGGAGATTCATGCCTTCCTACTAGCGCCAAAATTTTTAACAAGAATTCTTGTCAACACCCCAAAGCTATGCAAAGGAATGATAATCATACTTTAGGCAAGTAGAGTAGAATGGAAGGTATGAATCCTTTTTGAATTTCCTCTTGAATAGGCTTTAGTAAGAAGGAATTGATCAAAAAGACCTTTCGACTGTGTTGAAAGTGTTGGATTATGTGCTTAATGACCTTTAGACTTTGTTGAGATGAATTGGTCTTTCCTCCAAAAGCCTTCCTTTTGATTCAATAGAGGTATCTTAGAAAGTTATTCCTTTGATGGTTACAACCCTATCGAAGGCCTTGATGGTTGTGTTATTAGGACTTATTCCAAGAATCTGATACTAAGGTTCCGACCTTGTCAAAGACAAGGTGATTTTGGTGATAAAGCAGGAATCTAGATTAGGGTTCCGACCTTGTCGAAAGTAGTGAGCTTAACCTTCTTAGGTTTGAACTAGTAATCTCAAGCTACAATGTTTTGGTGAAGGGTTGCGACCTTGTCGAAAGCTAAAACTCAAAGGAAGGTTACTTAAAGTATGAACTTGAAGTGGTTTAAATCTTGCTAGGTTTCGATTATGTTGACAGTGGCCTTTCGATGAAGGCAAAACCTGAAACACAAGAGTGAAACTAACAAGAACATTGACAAAATGATAAATAATCTAAAATACTTGAAACTTCCCTTTCATAAACAAAAGATGGCTTTATTGCTTCAAATCCCTAAATTAATCTTGTATTTAGGGTTACAACACTTTTGATTTAAGAAATACAAGCTTGGAATGAGAGGAAGGTTTTTAAAGGTTTTGAAAGGGTTTAAGTATGATTTTGAAAAGGAAGCTTTGGCCTTTCGACCTAGTTAAATAAAGGGTTTTACTTGGTTTCGAAAGAGATACTTTCAATAGAAACGAAATGGGTACTTTCAAGTGTTTAAATGTTTTCATCAACTAAGGTTTGAGTAAAGTATAAATATATATAACATGGCAATGTGATTTGAAGTAAAGCGTAAAGTATATGTATTTTCCTTGTATGAGTTGATTTTAAGGTTTTAAATCATTATGAAAAAGGTTTTCAAGAAAAATTATGGAAAGGGATCCCTAAGTAAAAATGACTCAAATATTAAAATACCAGATGGAATTGGTATAGGGTCACCCCCTATACATTAGCTATTGCCTCAGCTAATTTAGTCCAAAATTCCATTGTGTAGGGCTTTATCACAGGTAAGACTAAAATTATGATTACACTTAGAGGAAAAAATATATTTTTGTATACAGATTGGTTATTTGTGAACCCGCAAAACCATTAGGATCAGGTGACCTTAGGAGATGTTAATTAGGGGTAGACCATCCAGAAGAGAAGTATTTAACCGATAGTCAAGGATAGACCATCCAGAAGAGATGTGTCTAGCAGATGTTAGATCATTTTGTTTTATTGTCTGGTAGGCCCGAGTAAGCCAAAGGTTAATAGTTAGCCAAACAAAACTAAAGTATATGAACAGTTAGCTATTTTACTAATTGATATGTATGTTTACATAATGATGCTTTACAAAATCTAACCAGTTTTGGTTGTAGAAAAAGATTTGCAAGAGATATGTTTTAAAAGAATGTTAGTGAGGGGAAACCCGTTTCGCATCGGCGTGGTCTTACTTTAAAATTAATAACCAGGATGTATAGTATTATTCACACCAGGCTTTATATCTGTCTCTAAGTTTATGTTTTTCTCCTTAGACTCTCAGATGCTCAAAATTGATTTGAGCAGGCTGAGGGTTAAGGTTCTTTTAGGTTTTTAGTAGGATGATGAATAAAACCATCGAAGGCGAGCAAGAGGCTAATGAATAGCTATTTAGGAGTTATAGTTCTTTGTTTTGCATTTATTTCCGCTATGTATGTATTAAGTCAATTATGACTATATGACTCTGATCATCTAAGGGGCATCTTCATATGTCGCTCTTGGCGTATTTTGTAATAAGTATATTTTATCATTTCCTGGGAAACGTTTTGGAATTATGTATTATGAATATGGAACATGTGTTATGAAATGTAATGGAAAATGTTGTTTTGAAATCTATGATTTGTTTCATGTTTAAGTGCTTCAGATATTATAGATACCATTAACATAGTAGTATTTAGTCGTCAAAAGATAATACTATAGATGACTGCAGCATCTGTAGCGCTTAGCTTTAGACCTCTAGATAGGGAATGTTACAAATAGCGTCGTAAATGCTCGCTATTCCATGCCCTTGGAAGTGCCGCGCCATCAACAGTCACCAGCTTGAAAGTTCCTTCTCCAAGCCTCTATTTAATGACGTATGGTCCTTCCCATGTCGGATTCATGTGTGATGGGGCCGAAAATACTCGTTTTAGGACAAGATCACCAACTTTGAAGGCTCTCGATCAGACTTTCATGTTGTAATATCAGGAAATTCAATGTTGGTATGCAGCTGCTCTCAAATCGGCCTCCTCGTGCTTCTCATCGATATAGTACAAAGATTCCAAGAGAAGATATTGGTTCGTTCTAAGTTCGTAGTAAGTCATTTGATGATAAGGGACTTTGAGTTCCACTGGAATAACTGCTTCGGCTCCGCAAGCAAGAGCAAATGGAGTATGGCCAGCCGTGAACTTGTGAGTGGTCATGTAGGCCCAAAGTGCCATAGAAAGCTCATCCACCCACTTTCCTCTGGCCTCCTCCAAATGCTTTTCCAGAATTGATTTGATAATCTTGTTTATAGCTTCAACCTGTCCATTCGCTCGAGGGTAAGAGACCGCCACAAACCTCTTCTCAATACGTTACCTTCGACAAAATTCTAAATTCAACGCCATCGAATTGAGTCCCATTGTCAGTCACGATAGTTTATGGAAAACTGAAACAACATATGATGTTTCGAACAATGAAGTTAATAACTTTCTTGATTGTAATATTGGCTAACGACTCCGTCTCAGCCCATTTGGTAAAGTAGTCCACTACGACAATCACGTACTTCGTGCCACCTTTGGAGATTAGTAAAGAGAAAATGATGTTGATACCCCCACATAGCGAATGGCCATGGACTGACCATTTGCGTGATCTCCATCGGCGTGGCTCTTGGCACTTTTGCATATATCTAACAATTATTGCATTGCCTTACATAATCAGCAACATCCCAGCTCACAGTTGGCCAGTAGTATCCACAACGGAGTATTTTTTCCCTAAAGTTTGCCCCACGGTGTCATTGCCACATTCCCCCCCATGGACTTCTTTTGAGACACACTTTATCTCGTCATAGGCGATACACCAGAGTAAGGGAACGAAGAACCCATTCTATACATAGTTCCTTCTTGCATAATATACCGTGAAGCCTTACGAAGGACTTGTCGCTTTTCGTTTCTCTTCTCAGGCAAGATTCCACGCAATGGGCATTCTTTAGATGAAGTCATCCATGATTCCGTCTCGAGCTCCGTTTCCGGTGTTTGGTAAACTTCCATCATTTTTATACTTGGGGTGTGTAATGTCTCGACTGGAACCAAGCCCATATGTTGTGCGTCACCAGTACTCACGAGCTTTGCCAATGAATCGACTTCTCCGTTCTGCTCATGCGGGATATGCGAAATGTCATAGTATTCGATATCCGCCAACAGCTCTTGAACTCAGGTAAGATATAGGGCAAGTCATTGTCCCTTAGCCTGATAATATCCTCTCACCTGATATACCACCAGTTGTAAGTCACAAAAGATTTCGAGAGACTTTATTTCGAGCTCCCTAGCGATTTTAGCTTGGCGATCAATGCTGAAAGTGACTACTGTGTGTCTAGCTATCACTTAGGATCATGAAGTATGGAATATAATTAAATATAAATGCGAAAACAGATGATAATAGCAAAGTAAATAAAAATGAGCACACCAGGAATTATTATACTGGTTTGAACTTCCCGTTCTACGTCTAGTCCCAGACTTCCCTCTGGAATTTCTCACAATAACCCCTCTCTTAACCCGGAGGAATAGGTATACAATATTTGAACAACTGAACAGGATTTTTCCACCTCTAACAACCGAAAGAGGACTTTACCCACCTGAACAACCAACAGGACTTCAACAGTTTCAATAGAATTGATTTGACACTTTGTTCTCTTAATAACACTGATTTGTCTTTGATAGTACAAAATATTTCCTCAAGTATATATGTGTGTATAAAGATTTAGAAAGGAAAATATTGCTTTGAATCAAAGAATAAGTTAATTGGTTCAGAGATTCAAGCAATATATGAAAGTTGTGATTGCTTTTTAGAATACAGAGATAGCAGAAAGTAAGATCAGAAAGTAATCAGAAAATTGGTTATTTGTAAACTGGATTTTGTGTGTTTATATAGTAGATAAAGAGATGCAACCATTCACGATGAGTTCTAATAAAATGAAGCACCCATACCTCTTCATATTAGGACGTAACCCTTGGCAAAAGAAAGTTTCCATTCAAAAAAATAGCTGTTGGAAGAATTTAGTCGACTGACCCAAAATGATCAGTCAACTGAATGTTCAAAGTTGTGCAAAAATAGAGAGATTCTTTGCACCTGTACAGATTCAGTCGATTGGCCATATATGGTCAGTCGACTGACCTGACAGTCAAAGCACAGTCTTTACATATTTTTTGAAAATTTAAAGTTTTAAAACAGCTTAACTACTTGAGAATAGATTTTAACATTTCTAAGACTAAAAACTTTAATAAATTAACATACTATAGCAGTTTCATAGCCTTGTCTCCTTTGTAGTTTGAACAGCATAATTCTTTTTCTTTTTGTCGCTTATCCATGTAGTCTAATTCACTGCTTTGTCATGAATCAAAATATATGATTCAACATTCTCCCCCTTTTTGATTGATGACAACCTGTTATATGCGATGCTATATTTTTTGAGAAATATATAACAAGAGTTATATATATCTCCCCCTGAATATAAGGCGACATTTTTAATCCCTACATGAAATTGTTAGTCATACAAATTTCTCCCCCTTCATCATCGAAAAAAAGAAAATGATAATGTAAGCATTAAACTAACACAATAGAATTAATATAAAATACTAGTTGCAATCACAGATATAACAGTTTTCAAATGTTATGAATACAAACTTATAGATAGAATGTTTGGAACAAAAATAAATAACTTACTACCACTAAAAGATAACAACCACATCCAGAATCAGATTCTGTCTCCTCTTCTTCAACTTGCATTGGTCCTTTTCCTCTGGAGGAACTTCCTGCAAATTGTCTGCCACCTCCATTACCACTTGTGTCAGAACTAATATGCTCTTCCGATGTTGACCAAGTAAAGTGAGGGTCTGGTTGTTTGCTTGGATGACGTTGAGAAGTCTCCGTAGCGGTGGAAGAGGAGCATGATATTGCATCCCATAAAATCCCAAAGAAACTTTTGATTTTGTCAAACTTTTTGTCAATTTTCTTATCAAGATTTTTTATACGGGAACACAATATGACTTGATTTCTTACAATTAAATCAATAGATTCCCGTGTTCTTTGGGATGGAGTTGGCATTCGGATGTCATCTCTTGGTTGTTGTTGTTGTTGAGTAGAGGTTACTTGGCGAGGTCGAGATTTCTATTCTTGAAAAGTCATGATAGTGAGAGGTCTTGGTAGTAGTTTCATAAGGCTAATGATGCAGTTATTCAGAGTTTTTGGAATAGAGGTATCAGATTCCGGAATAGGAACCTGGAGATTCATAAGTAGCCGCATAATATATTCTCCAAAATAAATAATATTCATACGACCTTGGTTGAATGACAAAAATTCATCTAGAATGAGTTTTGGCCAATCTACTTCAACTTCTCCCCAAATAGCATATAATGCTTTATAGTTGTTTGGACAGATAAGCTCATAAGAGCCAGTACGGGGTAGAATTGTGTGCATTAAAGCTCTATGCATTATTCTGGCAGTAGATCGTAACACAATAGACTTAAGTTCGGTCATGTCATCTTCTAAGAATCTATGACTTACTTCGCCTCTCTCGCCTACGATAGAATTTAATTCTTGTAGCTCAATACCACTTGTCGGAGTTTGAAGAATATAACCAATTCTATCTAAAGAAAGAAACACTTGTTGGCAACATACTAAACTCCAAATGCAATTGTCACGATTACGTGGGCTTTGATGGCCTAAATTCAAATTTGCATAGAAATGTTTGACCAATGTATGATTTATCTTGATATTGTTTTGATTATGATCTAGGAGTGATTCTAGATGGCTTCTCCTTGCTAAATCTTGAATCCTATACGACATAAAATCAAGAAAAACAACAAAAGAACCTTCAAAGAATCGGGCTTCTTTCATCTTATTTCATCTTTGAAATGCAGTTGCATCGTATATCCATAGAGCAATTTGAGAATCAATTGGCTCAGAGGAAGAAGAAGCATGCCTAGATCTCTTTGTTTGACAGGAGCCATTTGAACTTATCAAAGTATTGATGAAATTTGGAAAATTTTGGGAACTAGGGTTTTAGAATTCTAGAGAATGGAGGTAAATGTAAAAAGTAAAAGAGGAGGTAAGGGGTTGAAGAGTTAAAAAGGTAGGTAAAAAGGTGAAAAGTAGGCTTCAAATTTGAATTCAGTCGACTGAACGATTGTGGTCAGTCGACTGAACCACTTTCCCGAGAGTTCTACTTCAGATTCAGTCGACTGAGCTAATATGGTCAGTCGACTGAACCACTTTCCCAAGAGTTCTGTTCCAGAATTAGTCGACTGGTTCAGTCGACTGAATAAACAAATATGATCTTTGTTTGGTCATTCAGTCGACTGGTTGCGTTCGATTAGTCGACTGAATAGTGTATGAAAACATACAGTATACAGATTCGGTCGATTGATCGAAATTTTCAGTCGATTGAATAAGTCTTGCAGCATATTCAGTCAATCTTGAACACAAACAAATAATATTTATATTATATATTAATACAACGCATATAGAATATGGATAAAAAAATAATTAAAAAGATAGACAAAACGTAATTATTTGGAAGAAGAGGTTGATGGAGACTTGGAATTTGTCGGTTCATCCTTCGCCTTCTCTACATATGGTTATAGTGGTGACCAACGATTTCCAAGCTCCCATGAGTTTGGAGAGACAGGCGGAGGTTGAGGCGAACTATCCCATGGATTCCGAGATGACAATGGTGTAGGCTGATGAACCGAAGAGGAAGATGAACCGTAGAACTTCCATCCAATCTGCTCTAGAAAACTTAGACGCTATTGAGTTCATTTTCTGTTCTAATACATCTCACGCTGAAGCGCTATCGATTCCCTCTGGCAATGATGCAGATCATCAATTTTTTGTTTGGTTTGAGGTGATCCAAAGAACAGGAAACGTCTTGCTTTCTTCTTCTCGGGTGTATAACCCTTGCGATAATTTGACGGTCTTGCAGGTTCATGGGTAGGAGTAGATATAGGTAGGCTTGACGAAGCAGATGATGGAGTTTCAAAGTTGATAGATGAGTAAGTTGATCGATCTGATGAATCGTGTGAAGATATTTTGATTTTGAAAGAAGTTTTAGAAGTTTATGTAGAGGAAAAAGAAAAATTTGTTTGAGATACAGATTTCTTTTGATGGAGAATGGAGAGTTGAGTACTGAAATATATAGGAGGAAATGCAGTTACAAAATGATGGTTATGTGCAAATTGAAAAAATGAGGAAGGGAATTAAAAAAAAGTTTGTGGCTGAAATTTTATTTTAAAAAATAAAAAATATAAAGAAAAACATGTATAAGGAGTAGATGTGAAACATTGAATGGTCCGGTGGAAATGACATAGGCTTATCAAACCCGAGGTGCATAGTTCGAGTACCAATATATGTGTGTGTGTGTGTGTATTAAATTACATCAATTAGCAATGTTTATAATTCTTTAGAGAAATTATACCTAGTTCTCTTCTTAATCTTATAAAACAATTTTCATTGAGAGGTTTAATGAAAATATCAGCTAATTGATTTTTAGAATTTACAAATTCTAAATTATTATATCATTTTCAATATTATCATGAAGAAAATGATGAAGAATGTCAATATGTTTAGTTCGTGAGTGATTGACGGGATTTTTAGACAAATTTATTGCACTAGTGTTATCACAATATATTATAGCCTTATTTAATTTTATATCAAAATCTTGTAATGTTTGTTGCATGTAGATTACTTGATCACATGCTAAAGCTGCAGATATATACTCTACTTCACATGTCGATAGTGAAACACAATTTTATTTCTCTAAACCAAGATGCTAAGGATTGTCCAATGAAATGACAAGTTCCACTTGTACTTTTTCTATCTGTCCGACTTCCTCCAAAATCGGCATCACTATATGATACTAATTCAAAAGGACATTCTTTTGGATAAAATAATCCTAAATCTTTGGTTTTGTTAAGATAACGAATTATACGTTTAACTGCTCGCATATGTGATTCTTTAGGATTTGCTTGAAATCGAGCACATAAACAAACACTCATCATAATGTCAGGTCGACTAGCAGTTAAGTAAAGTAGTGATCCAATCATACTACGATATAGTTTTTGGTCAACACTCTTACCATTTTCATCTTTTTCAAAATGTATAGTTGTACTCATAAGAGTTGGTTTGGAAGACATGTTTTCCATACCGAATCATTTAATTAGATTATTACAATACTTTTCTTGATTAAGAAAAATGCCATTTTGCATTTGTTTGATTTGCAATCCGAGGAAATATGATAGTTCTCCCATATGTGACATTTCAAATTCATTTGTCATGATAGTCGAAAATTCCTGACATAATTTTTCATTTGTTGAACCAAAAATAATATCGTCAACATATATTTGAATAATTAAAATATTTTGTTAAGTTTTCTTAATAAATATGTTTGATCAACTTTCCCAATCTCAAAACCAAATTCGAGTAAATAGCTTTTAAGTCGGTCATACCAAGCACGAGGTGCTTGTTTTAAACCATATAAAGCTTTCTTAAGTTTATAAACATGATCTGGAAATTTTTCATGAGTAAACAGAGGAGGTTGTTCAACATAAACATTTTCTTTTATAAAACCATTTAAAAAAGAACTTTTAACATCCATTTGATATAACTTAAAGTTATGAAAACATGCAAAGGCCAGTAGAATCTGTATAGCTTCTAGTCTTGCAATTGGAGCAAACGTTTCTTCATAGTCTATTCCCTCTTCTTGATTATAACCTCGTGCTACTAATCTAGCTTTATTTCTAGTAATGTTACTTTGTTCATCAGCTTTGTTTTTGAAAACTCATTTTGTACCGATGACTGATTGATCACTTGGTCTAGGAACTAATTCCCAAACTTCGTTTATTTCAAATTGATTTAGCTCTTTATGCATAGCTATAATCCAATAGTCATCAGTTGAGGCTTCCTTAATATTTTTAGGTTGTATATTAGAGAGAAAAGCAATATGGCCCATTTGATTTAATTAGTGTCTTGTTCTTACGTTTGAATTTACTTCTCCAATTATATTTTGAACAGGGTGATCTCTAAGTATTCTAGGAGGAGATCTTATTATATTATCATTAATGGTATTTACATTTTCTAAAGTAATATCAGAAATATTTTTTTGAAGAATAATATCATCGTCTTCTGAATTATTTGTTAATTAAATTTGTATTATTTTAAAATTTTGAAATTTTAGAAGAAGTTTTGACACTTTCATCGAATGAAACATGAAGAGTTTCTTCAATAACTTTAGTTCTTATATTAAAAACTCGATAATCTTTGCTTCTTTCTGAATATCCTATGAATATTCCTTCATCGGATTTTGGATCAAATTTGCCAAGCTGATCTTTATTGTTAAGTATAAAAGATTTTGAACCAAAAACTATAAAATATCATATATTTGGTTTTCTACCATTCAAAAGTTCATATGAAGTAATGTTTGTTAATGATCGAATAGAAACATGATTCAAAACATAGCAAGCAGTTGCAACAGCTTCTGCCCAGAAATGCTTAGGTAAAGTGCTTCCATTTAATAGAGTTCGTGCACATTCTTGTAATGTTCTGTTTTTTCTCTCTACAACTCCATTTTGTTGTGGTGTTCTAGGAAAGGAGAAATATGATTAATTCCTTTCTTGTTACAAAAATGTTCGAAAGCTTCATTTTCAAATTCACCTCCATGATCGCTTCTAATCTTTTTAACTTTAAAATTCTTTATATTTTGAATTCTTTTTACAAAAATTTTAAAATTTTCAAAAGTATCACTTTTATGTTTCATAAAAGTAGTCTACGTATATCTTGAAAAACCATCTACAATAACAAACACATATCTATTGTGATTAATAGATTGAACTTAAGTAGGTCCGAAAAGGTCCATATGTAATAGTTTAAGTGGTTGTGTTGTAGATATGATTTTCTTAGATTTAATAGAAGATTTCGTTAATTTTCCTAACTGACATGCATCACAGATCTTAACAATTTTGAATTTCATATCAGGTAGTCCTTTAATAATTTTATTTTTAGCTAATTTATTAATAGTATTAAAATTTATATGACAAAATCGTGGTGCCATAGCCAAGAATCATTTTCTGTAGCTAGTAAACACAAATTTGTGTTATGATTTATATTCATGTTTAAAATATAAATATTTTTATCTCTTATATCTTCAAAGATTAAATTTTGATTTTTATCAGAAATATTACATTTATTTTCTAAAAAAGATATATAAAACCTTTATCACATAATTGACTAATACTCAATAAATTATGTTTTAAGTTTTTAACTAAAAGAACATCGGTAATGAGGGGTGAGTTAGAGATACCGTTATTGCTCACATCGCCTTTGCCGATGACATTACCTTTTGAATTATCTCCAAAAGTGACTGATCCTCCATTTGAGTAGACTATGTTCGTTAACATGTCTTTATCACCAGTCATGTGTTTCGAGCAACCACAGTCTAGAATCCATTTTCCTCTCTTTTTAAGTGGTACTTGCAAAAAATAAAAATTAAGATGGTACCCACTTTTCTTTTAGGGTCCTAAGAGTTAGATCTTAGGAAACCAAACCCAAGAAGGTTCAGAATTCCCTTTAAAAACATAATTCTTATTTTTATGAACAGTTTCTGTAAATGTTTTGATATGTTTATTCCTAATCAAGTTATTATTTGTTTTAGGAATCCATATTTTGATAGTTTTAATATTTTTAGAAACTGTTTTCTTTAAATCTTGCTTAATTTTCTTTTTAAACTTATTTTTAAACTTTTCAGATTTCTTTGGATTTTCAATTTTCTTATATCCTAATCCCATTTTATTTGAAGTAGATTGAGAATTTTCTATTATTTTAGAAAGATTTTCTCGTCCTTTTTAAAGTTGGAAATATTTTTATTAATATCTTCTAGCTTAGTTTTAAGACTAGATTTTTCTAATTCTAATACTTTAGTGTTAGATTTTAAATCACTAATTTCAATTGATAAAACATCATTTTTATTTTTTTGAATTTCTAATTCCTGAGTTATCATAGAAAGTTGAGAGGCTAAATTAGAATTAGATTCTTGATATTTTTCAAGTTCTTCTTCGAGAATTTTCTTTTCATCTCTAAGCATACTAATTTCTAATTCAGATATATTCAGTTTTCCTTGTAACTCCTTATTATGCTTTTTAGTTTGTTTTGCAAAATCTACTAGTTTAGAATTAAGTTCAACTAAATCTTCAAAACTTAGTTCACTTACATCATCTTTTGTAGTCATGAAGCATACATTTGCTTGCTCCGTGTCACTGTCACTATCGCTTTCTGATGATGTAGAATCTGAATCATCCTATGTTACAGAAAATGTTTTCTTCTTGAATTTGTTCCTCTTGAATTTGATTTTCTGTTTCTTTGGGCAGTCCTTCTTCATATGACCCTTCTTATGACATTCATAACATTCCATGATAGACGATGATGGTTTATTGCTATTATTGTTGCTAGAATTATTTTTGTAACTCTTGCCATTGTTATTCTCTTTGAATTTCAAAAACTTTTTGAAATTCTTAGCAATAAATGCCATATCCTCTTCATCTGAGTCAGAGTCATCTTGTTCTGCTTGAAATGCTATATTCTTCCTATCCTATGCTTAAACTTTCTTTGCCTGCAAATTCACTTCATATGACATTAGATTTTCTATTAACTCTTCTGGTTTCATAGTCGAAAGATCGTTTGCTTCTTCAATAGCTAGGACCTTTCTTTCCCATTTGTTCTTTAAAGAGTTTAGGATTTTTGATACCATATCAAAATCAGGAAAATTTTCTCCTAGTGCCAATAGTGAATGATATATATCTTGAAATCTAGAATACATGTCATTTATATTTTCATTTGATTTCATTTTGAAATTTTGAAATTGATTTTTTAACGCTGAAATTTTGCTTTGTTTGACTTTGTTAGTTTCTTCATGAGTTACTTTTAGAGTTCTCCATATCTCACAAGCATTTGTACACATACTAACTCTATTAAACTCATTTCTATCTAATGCACAAAACAACATATTCATTTCTTTTGCATTTGTAGTAGCATCAGTTTTCTATGCAGCAGTCCAAGTTGAAAAATCTTCTGTTGGAGTAGTATATTCGTTTTGAGTAATGTTCCAAGTTTCAAAACCATTAGATTGCATATATATTCTCATTCTAGTTGACCAATAATTATAATTCATGCCATTGAATAGTGGAGGTCGTGCAATAGATTGACCTTCAATAAAACTAGTGTCGGTGACAATGCTTGTGATGTTGTTATTTTCCATATTAACTAATGATAATTTATCAAATAACTGTGTTACGGTTATAGGATGACCTTGCTCTAATACTAAATGAAAGTGTCTACTGTGTGGCTAGCCATCACTTAGGATCGTGTAATATGGAATATAATTAAATCTAAATGCGGAAACAGATGATAATAGCAAAGTAAATAAAAATGAGCACACCAGGAATTTTTATACTGGTTCGAACTTCCCATTCTACATCCACTCCTAGACTTCCCTCTGAAATTTCCCATAATAACCCCTCTCTTAACCCAGAGGTATAGGTATACAACACCTGAACAACCAAACAGGATTTTTCCGCCTCTAACAACCGAAAGAGGACTTTACCCGCCTGAACAACCGAACAGGACTTCAACAGTTTCAATAGAATTTCTTTGACACTTTGTGTTCTTAATAATACCGATTTGTATTTGATAGTACAACCTTCCTATAATCTTTCCTCAAGTATATATGTGTATAAAGATTTAGAAAGGAAAATATTGCTTTGAATCAAAGAATAAGTTAATTGACTCGGAGATTCAAGCAATATATGAAAGTTATGATTGCTTTTTAGAATACAAAGATAGTAGAAAGTAAGATCAGAAAGTAGTCATAAAATTGGTGATTTCTGAAGTGGATTTGTGTGTTTATATAGTAGATAAAGAGATGCAACCATTCATGAAGAGTTCTGATCAAAGGAAGCATCTATACCTCTTCATATTAGAACGTAACTCTTGGCAAAAGGAAGTGTCCATTCAGAAAAATAGTTGTTGGAAGAATTCAGTCGACTGACCAAAACGATCGGTCAACTGAATGTTCAAAGTTGTGCAAAAACAGAGAGGTTCTGTGCACATGTACAGATTCAGTCGACTGGCCATATACGGTTAGTCGACTGACCTGACAGTCAAAGCACAGTCTTCACATATTTTTTAAAAATTTAAAGTTTTAAAACAGCTTAACTACTTGAGGATAGATTTTAACACTTCTAAGACTAAAAACTTCAATAAATTAACATACTATACGCAGTTTCGTAGCCTTGTCTCCTTTGTAGTTTGAACAGCATAATTCTTTTTCTTTTTGTCGCTTATCCATATAGTCTAATTCATTGATTTGTCATGAATCAAAATATATGATTCAACAAATGCTTCATATTCGGCTTCGTTATTTGTTACAGGAAATCAAGCTTCATAGCGTAGCA
Organism: Allium cepa; assembly: GCA_030765085.1. Lineage (NCBI taxonomy): Eukaryota > Viridiplantae > Streptophyta > Magnoliopsida > Asparagales > Amaryllidaceae > Allium > Allium cepa. The sequence goes on along the minus strand of CM060942.1, from coordinate 372,473,406 downwards.
AATTAACAGGTTTTCAGGGGATACGAGAACAATCCGAGTTCCGTAACAATGATCGTTAGATGCTCCGTTAGTGTACACCTTCCATCGTACACAAGGATTACTGCGTTCTCTAAGGGCTCGTCTTGCATGGTAAACTCCGCTATGAAGTCTGCCAATGCTTGTCCCTTGATAGCTCTTCGCGGTAGACATGTAATGTCAAATAGGCTTAGCTTGATTTTCCATTTAACCAACCTTTCAGACGTCTTAGGTCGTTGTAGGACCTGTTGTAACGACTGGTTAATATAGATGTCGATTGGATGGGCCTGGAAATACAGGCAAAGCTTGCACGATGCGATCATTAAGCGGTATGCCGGTTTCTCTATCTTTGGGTAGTTTCTTTCTACCCCGTTAATCATTTACTGACGTAATACACTAGTTTCTAAATCTGGTTCTCCTCATGAATCAAAGTGGCACTTAAGGCATGTGACGATACAACCAAGTAAATATACAACTCCTCATGATCTACCAGCTTTGACAAGACATGGGATTTCTCCAAATGATCCACCAAAGCTTGGAATGCGCCTTCACAATCTTGCATCCATTCGAAAATCCTCTTTCCTTTCCTTATCAAGTCAAAGAAAGGAATGCATTTTTCAGTTGCCCTGGAGAAGAACCGACTCAAAGCAGCAACCTTCCCATTCAAACACTGCACTTATTTAATGGTTCTAGACACTTGTATATCTTGAAAGGCTTGAATCTTTTCTGGATTAACTCTAATTCCTCAAGCATTGACAATAAAGCCTAAGAACTTCTCTGACACAACATGAATGAGCACTTCAGAGGGTTAATTTTAATGTTATAGAATTGAAGGAAATCGAACATCTCTGTCAAGTCTCGAATGTGGTCGTTTGATCGTCGTGACTTCATGAGTATATCATCCACATAGACTTCCATCGTCCTCCCAATTTGATCCTTAAACATTCCGTTAACTAGACATTGATAGGTCGCTCCAACGTTCTTTTACCCAAACGGCACCACTACGTAATAGTATAATCCAACATCCATGACAAAACTGGTGTGTTCCTGATCTGGGACGTGCATCGAAATTTGATTATACCTCGAGTATGCATCTATAAATGGTAATAATTTGTGCCCTGTAGTTGAATAAACTAGCTAATTAATTCTAGACAGGGGAAAACTATCTTTAGGCCACGCCTAATTTAGTTCCGAATAGTCAATGCACGTTCTCTACATCCCATTCGCATTCTTCACCAGCACGGGGTTAGATATCCATTCGGGATAGACGACATCGTGATTAAACCCGTTGACTTTAAGTTTATCCATCTCCTCTTTAAGCGGCGGACCTCTCTGGATCCATACCCCGTCTTTTCTGTTTTACTGGAACATATTTTGGATCAACGTTTAGTGCATGGCTCGCAATGGCAGGCGAGATCTCACACATGTCAGAATGATTTGTGTTGTGTTGATCAATAATAAACAGTGTGTATGTTGGAAGAATAATAAATAGTGTGTATATGTGACGGCCCTGACTCGACCATTTCCGGGTTGTGAGGTCCGATGAGGTCTCGTCCACAAAGCTATGCTTTACACGAAAGCCATGCTTTGATCACAAATAATCAACAAATGATCATCAACACACAGTAGCACTTAGCATGCCACACTACCAAATTGGGAGTATATCGCTGATAACTTTCAATTACATAACCTCTAAGCCCGTACGTCTCAGAGAATGGTGTTAAGATAAGAGAATAAATTCTCCACCACCAACAGATACATATTTGAAAGAAATCTGCTTTATACCTCAAAGTGCAGTGTCAGACATACGACTATACAAGTCTGTTCCGGGTTCGAACAGAACCGAAGGCACTTCGTCCAATAAGGGAAGAAACTCTTGCAAATCCGGGTATCCGCAATCCCGATCAGACTTCCCATCACTTAGGGAATCTCTATACCGGAGAAACTCAATGCAGAGGCAATCGATAGGTTATGCTATTGTTTTCGAAGACACCCGGTCTTCACCATCGGTCTTCAAATGCTATCCATTTCGACGTATCACTATTCGGAATGGGTTATCTGACACAAAGGTCCTCTCCCGGCTAAACCGAATAGTGAACGCTTAATTTTAAAACACGTGGATATATCAATCACAAAGATTCACATTCAGGGTTTGATGTGGGTGTCGGATAACTAACTGAAATCTGATTCCCTGTCGCATCGAAGTTTAGATGTCGTTTTACGGGCAAAGGGGTTTTCACATCAATACAGAACAAATCACAGATCACAGTGCACTACAAAGCAATCTACATCACATTGTATTACGATCACAACAATTCAGTGCAGTACAATTATTTTCAATCAATGTGAGTGCGATATAATAGATTAGCGACATAATTATTTTTATTGATTATTTTAAATCAATAATTAATTTAAATCTTAATTAACTTGATTAATTGTTTCTTAATTAATTATTTTAATTAACTGCCAATTAATCAACTTAATTTATCTAATTAATTCTTAATTTACAAATTAATTTAAACACTTATTTGTTTATTAATCAATTTTTTTATTACAAATTATAAATCATTCTCAATTTCTTTTCAAAACTGTTAATTAGATAAAATTATTTACCTTAATTATCATTTAAAAATCTTCTTCACATTTTAAAAATCAATTTATTGTTACATTGAAAGTTTTAATGTCAATTTACTTCAATTCTTATCTTAAATTTAATTATTTAGTTAAAGGATTAATTAAATTCTAAAAACATTGTTAAATAATTTAAATTTATAGTAAGTTCTTAACTTAACATAATCAACATTAGTTGCCTTGAAATACAAAAATTTACTTAACATTGTAAATTTGAAATTTTATTGGGCTTAACCCAATTTTAAACAAAACCCGAGTAAACCCAGGTTTGCACTCGAGTCAAACTCGAGTTCCTTCTTCCTTTCCCCGAGACATCCCCTGATTGTTCATATATTCTTCTTCTTCCTGTTCTTCTTTTCTTTTCTTTTTTCTTTTCTCTTTTTTTCTTAAGCTAAGTTCAAATTTAACCCACTGGTGAACCAACCCATTCGAATGCGAGAGAGAACCCGAGTCAAAACATATTTTACTCGAACGCCCCCTCGACTTCCTCCCCAGGCCCAACTCGCTTATACGAAATCGACGTCATGCATGTGCACGACGTCGCGTCGCGGTTCTGGTGGCCGTCGCAATCTTCGGCAGGTCGAAATTTACCCCTACACTTGAAATGGAGCTTCGATTCGACGCAAAAAACTCAAAATCGAATTTGGCCTCTTCGTTGAAACTGAAGCTCGACATACCCAAACCAAATTACCTTGTCCTCCTCGCGTAGTTCGCTAGAAATTCCATGACGCCGGCTATATCACGTCAACGTCTTACGCTACCATCCCCCTCAACCTCGTACAACTCGATTCATCCATGGTGATGAAATCATCATTCTTCCAACTCACTGCACTCTTCGAACTTAAACCCTACTTTGGGTTCGTTCAACAAATTCATGCATTCGAATTTTTTTTACAAATTTTCTCATCATCACCGAAGCTCAAACAAGCTTCAATCCAAATTTCAACGATTATCATTGGATCGTTCACCGAAAATTAGGAAAAATGCAATTTCGGTTTAAATTCAAACTGTTCTTAAACTATTTAAGTAAAAATCATCGTATTGCCTTTCAAAATCATAACTTGATATGCTTATTCAAATTATGTGATCAAATCCATGATTTAAAATAGTTGAATTCACCACAAAATTTTATTTTTGCTGTAAATTGCAAGTTGCACAGACAACCCTTCTTGTTCAAGCTTCAAACAAATTTTTAACTGCGATTCAAATCGAAGCAAACTTGTTTTTTTTAAAAAAAAACTAAGCTAAAAAGGATTATATGAGTTTATTTGAGTTTTTCTTCAATTTACTTTGTTCTGAAACTAAATATTAAGAACAAGCTGCATAAATATTTCCAAAAATTCAGAAACATACCCAACAACATTTTCTTTCCAATATACAACCAAAAACACAATATTCATGGAATAAATACTTAGATTTCAATAAAAAAAATAGTTTACTCACTTAGTATGTTGATGAACAGAGTTGTTTCTTTGTTTTGAAGAACTGCAGATGATCTGCTTTTAATTTTTTTATGTTTTACTCGGTTGAATGATCTTGAATTTGTAAAATATGACGTTTTCTTTTATTTTCTTTCAGGATTTGCTGTGTTTTTGTCTGAATGGAATAAAGCAAATATGCATATATATATAAGGGAGATAGTTTGTACTAAGGGGAGGTTTAACTGGTGCAAGGTTTTTTCTTTGATCAGATTATTTTTGTTTTCTTTGTTGACTAAGACAAAATTTATTTCCGCTGAAATGATTTTTGATTTAGGCTTAAGAAGAAAGCATTTAATGCATGTTTCCATCCTTGTTAACATACAGTCTTATTTGATTTTTTTCAAATACTAATTTTTGTTTTGTTTGGCAGATTTTTCTTTTTTTCTTTTGTAATCAAATTTTGATTTCTTTGACTTCAAATTTTTATTTTATTGTTTCCTTGTTTATAAACTTCTCATGCAACCTTATGTCTTTTTATAACTATATAATTTTAACTATATAAATTTTATCATAAGCATACTCTTGAATTTTATCCTATTTGAAGTTTAACTATCAATATTTAATTCATCACATATATTTTATTTTATTGTTTAATACAATTTTCTGTTTGTTACATATTTTATTCATTATTATTATTATTATTTATTTAAACTCAAACTGTCAAATATTTATTCATATCCATATAACTTTATAGTATTAATATTAATAATATTTTATTTCATTTGAAACTTTTCAATTTAAAATTTTTAAAGTTCAAACAATTTATCGAATTTAAAATTTCAAAATTTTTTGGGATGTTACAAATATCCCCCCTTAAGAAAATTTCATCCTCGAAATTTGAAAGAGAGAGAAAAGCAACAAAGAATATACGAATTCAGAAAGTTAAGGAAATGGCTTACCCGTTTAAGCCTAGATGTCTACTCTGCAGTTGGGATATGATTTCTACATATTATCTTCGATTTCCCAAGTGTAGTCCTTCAGATCGCCACTCCATTGAACTTAAACCAGTTTCACAACTTTGTTTCTCAATCGCTTTTCATCACGATCTACAATCTTAATCGGATCTCTTCTAACTGCTAAATTAGGAGTGATCTCAAGATCCTGCTGAGCTGCCTCCTCAATAATACTATCTGGGTCGTGCACATATTTTTGAAGATTAGAAATGTGGAACACATTATGCACACCAGACAACCAGCTGGGTAGCTGCACTCGATATGCTAGAGGACCGATCCTTTCCAAAATAGGAAAAGGACCAATATAACGCGGTGCTAGCTTTCCAGTTTTCCCAAACCTCAATATACCCCGCATTGGAGACACTTTCAGAAATACAGAATCTCCAACTTGAAATTCCAAATCTCTTCTTCGGTGGTCATAATAGCTCTTCTGACGACTTTGAGTAGTTTTCAATTTCTTTCGAATAAAATCAACCTTCTCTGCGACTTCTATAATCATATCTGGTCCAAGGACGAGTCTATCGCTTGATTCAATCCAGCATGCAGGTGATCGACACGGACGACCATATAAAGCTTCAAAAGGAGCCATTTCTATACTGGCCTGATAGCTGTTGTTATAAGAGAACTCGACCAGATGCAAATGGTCTTCCCAAAAACCACCAAAGTCGAGAATGCAAGCACACAAAAGGTCTCCAAGAATTCGGTTTATCCTTTCTGTCTTCCCATCGGATTGTGGGTGATAAGCAATGCTGAAGTTCAGCTTTGTTCCCAATGCGGCTTGGAATGCCTCCCAAAATCTACTAGTGAAGATCGGATCACGATCACTCACTATGCTGCTGGGAATACCATGGAGACGAACAATTTCCTTTATATATAGCTCTGCTAAGCTTGCTACAGTCCGAGTGGATTTCACTGGAATGAAGTGAGCAGTTTTGGTTAGATGGTCCACTATAACCCAAATTGCTTCATTTTCCTTCTTGGTTCGTGGCAATCCGTCGATGAAATCCATCGATACCCGATCCCATTTCCATTTTGGTACTTCCAAAGGCTGAAGTAAACCCGTTGTTTTCCTTTGATCGCTTTTGATTTGTTGGCAAGTAGAACAACGACTCACATATATGGATATGTCTCTTTTCATTGTCTTCCACCAGAAAGTTCTTTTAATATCTCTATACATTTTATTAACTCCTGGATGGATGCAAAGTTCGGACTTGTGGCATTCGTCCAATACTTCACGTTTCAGATCAGGGAAGTCTAGAACACAAATCATGCCTTTTAATCTTATAACTCCTCTATTATCCATCTCAAAACTAGTGTGTTATCCTTGGCATATCCTTTTATAAATTCCCCGAAGAAACTTGTCTTCATACTGTTGTCTCGTGATCCTTTTAAGAAGAGTAGGAGTGATAACCAGATGAGCAAGAATAGCATGCTTCCTACTCAAGGCGTTAGCAACTACATTGGCCTTTCCCAGCGTATATAGAATATCTAGGTCATAGGATGCCAGAAATTCCAACCAATGTTGTCGTAGATTTAGATCCTTCTGGGTAAAGAGATATTTCAAAGATTTTTGGTCGGTGAATAATTCAAAATTTTCACCTAGAGAAAGAAGAGTTCATTAAGTATATTTATTAAGTTAAGTTAATTTCGTAAATTGTTAAGAAAGCTGAAAAGATTCTTACCCAGAAGATAATGTTGCCATATCTTCAAAGCGAAGATAACAGCTAGAAGTTCCAAATCATGTGTTGGGTAGTTTCTCTCGTGTGGACGTAATTGTCTACTCGCGTAGGCAATTACCTTCCCATTTTGCATTAATACTGCACCTACCCCATCACCATATGCGTCTGTATAAATAGATAGTCCCTGATTCCCGTTGATAATAGCGAGAACAGGAGCAGTGGTTAATCTCTTCTTCAACTCCTGAAAAGCTTCTTCGCATTTTGGAGTCCAATTGAACTTTACATCCTTCATTGTTAGCTTAGTCAACGGACTAGCTATCTCAGAAAAGTCTTGAACGAAATTCCGGTAATAACCTGCTAAACCCAAAAAGATTTGAACTTCTTTTGGGGTAGTGGGTTTTCTCCAATCAAGAATAGCGAAAAAATTTCTACGATCAACAGCAATTCCTTCTTCATTAACAATATGACCAAGAAACTTAACTTCTTTGACCCAAAAGTGGCATTTGGAAAATTTTGCAAATATAATATTTCTCCTCAAAATCTCCAAAATGATTCTAAGGTGCTCGGCATGCTCCTCTTTGGTTTTGGAATAGATCAAAATATCATCAATAAACACAAGCACAAATTTATTCAATACTTCTCAGAATACACGAGTCATAAGATCTACGAAGTATGCTGGAGAATTGGTTAGCCTGAAAGGCATGACTAACCATTCGTAGAACATATTAGGACCCCTGAAAGCTGTTAAATGAACACAATCTTCGGCGATTCGTAGTTGATGGAATCCTTGGGCTAGATTCATCTTTGAAAAGAAACGAGCGCCAGGCAATTGATCAAATAGATCGTCAATTCTGGGCAATGGAAATTTATTCTTGAGAGTCATCTTATTGAGATCGCGGTAATCTACACACAATCTCAAAGATCCGCCTGATTTAGCAACAAATACAACGGCTGAACCCCATTCAGAAACACTGGGTCGAATCAATCCTTTTACTCGTAGATCATCGGTTTGCTGAACTAATTCAACCATTTCCCTGGGTGCCATCCTACGACTCGCGTGAACGACAGGACGAGCGTCGGGCACTAGGTCGATTCTGAATTCCTTAATTTGGAGTTACCCTTGCTTTCTCCATTAACATCAGCAAAGACCAACCATTATACCTATCTCCTCCAAGTCCAAGTCCTTAAAACATAAATAAAAGTAAGATTCAAACACCAATGGTAGCTACATTCGGTCCCGTAGTGTTTTCTATATTCAGGATTTGATCAAGAAGTGGTCGGATTCAAATTTTCTAAGTATATTAATCATGCTTCGGTGAAAGATAATAATCCATTTAATATCTCACATACGTGATTGAATATTTATTAAATATATAATGAATCTCCATATGTTATCACCGTCGGTATTGGATGGATCCGTATGATTATGCATGGAAAAATTATGTTGCAAATGTATGTGTACATATTGCATTTAGCAGCGAGTAAAATAAATTAACAGAATTTATTTATTTTGATTTTCAAAAATAAAAAATAAATATTACTTAAAAGTAGTTTAGTTAAAAAGCACATACATAATATATATATATATATATATATATATATTAAAATACATGTAAATTTTATACATGTACTTAAATAACATGTATCCGGATTTTAAAAAAAATTTAACAAAAAATATATAATCTATTTAAATACAAAAACCTATCTTTTATAATATTTATATATCTAAAAATAAATATAAAATATGTAAAAGTTATATATTAAAATTTTATACATCTTTAATGTTACATTTAGAACAAAAATATTTGTATTTTAAAATGATTTCTATGCAGAAATTGTAACAAAAAACGTTTTAACACTAAAACCGAAAAGTAGAAAAAAATTATACAACCGGTCGAATGTACATAATTTATTATATATATATATATATATATATATATATTAAATTATTAATTTATATTAAAATGAATTTATGTATACATACCCATATTTTAATGTATGTGTGTGTATTATCATATACGTATATAATTCTAATATTTTAATATGTATATATATGCTTATTTAAAAAAAAAGATAACAAATTTAATTTTAGAAATATATGTATGTATGTATATTTAAAATTATTTTGTTAATATAAATTTGAGTTTGAATTATAAGATTTAATTATAATATATTACGATATTAATTATATATATACATTAAGTTTATATGTTTTATAATTGTCATTTTATAATAAATATTTATATATAAAAATTCATAAATATATACAATTACATATTAGATCGAAAATATGTATATGAAGGAGCAAATATGTCTGATGCGATGTAAATCCTAACATCTATGCATGGGCATGTTATACCTTATACACCATTTTATATTGCACGTGCATGTACACATATATATACATGCATATGATATACGCATCTTTTATATAATATACTTAATATTAATATAAAACTTTATTAAAATAAAATAAAATATTGATTTTATTTAAAATAAATTAAGGTCAGATCAAAGTAAACTTGGACTTCATAGGCTTGATAAGATCCAAATATAATATTTTTTGCAATTTACCCATTTACCCCGCTACGTGCTGGTCAGATCTGATAATGATAGTGAAGCCAATAGCCTATGCGATCTAAATTGGCCATGTTAGGGTTAACAAACTAAGCTTACCAATTTAGTTGGGTGTCTAAAAAAGTAGAGTTTAGGCTGGGTTTGGGTAATTAAGTACCTAACCCAACTTGGTATAAGCCTGATTAGAAAGGTAAAGTAAGCCCAAATGTTGCCCCTAAAAGAAAATGAATAGTTTAAATCGGGATTTGGGCAAATTTTCCATTTTTTAAAAAATCAAAATATAAACTTTAAATGCAAAAGTTAAATTTAAAATAAGAAATATACTATAAAAGGTTATGATATAATTTTTCAAAATGTTTCAAAGCATTATAAATTTAATTTCAAAATTTTAACTATTAATAATATTAATAAAATAAAATAAATTATTTAAGTAGTTAATTAATATATATATAATGGTATATATTATTTCAATTTGGATTGTTAATATGATATAAATATATATGGATTTATAATAGAATTTTCAAAATTAATAATATTTAGTTAAATAATTAGCTAAAAGTTAATTAAAAAATGAAAAATAAATATATTATATGTATGCATATGCTATAATATAAATATTCAATATAAAATGTTTTAATTGAATTATATAAAATTATTATAGCATTAATTAATTAAATAATATTTAATTAATATGATGTTATGTATAATAATATTAACATTAATAAAAATATAAAAGTTTAAACTTATATAATGAATGTACAAATTAAAAGGTGAAACGTTAAAAAAACCTAATTAGACTTAAGGAATAAATACATACATGATGTACTTATATCATGATTTCCGATGTGTTTGACACTTGATTCACGAGGGTATTTCATAAGAAATACAATATTCCATAAGTCAATATCACTTGATATAATATTAAAGGTTATGACCTTCTAATATAAAGTTGTTATGTACCATTTATATACTAGTACATTACTTGCATACTCTCTCGCTGTTAAGCAAACTCAAGCTAGAGATGTTATATGTAGTTTACTAGTATATAGAATAGATATGATAAGATGTTTATATGTATTTGTCGTGCAAACTCAATGTATATGTATTGTACTTAATCCATCGCAAATGGTAAATATGAGTGAATAATCTCTTTCGATTTGTTGAGCAAACTCAAAATCGAAATGAGATTAAGGAACCACGAGTTAGGAGTTTTATATAATACAACAAATAAGGTGTTATCCATCGTTTGTGGGGCTATGACTTATTGAGTGACAATGACTTATTGAGTGTTAGAGTCAAGGGTATGCCCTAAAGGCAATTATGCAATTTGTTATATAAATCTAATTCGATAACCAACCTTGTTTGGAATAAAAGGTGCCCCTTTTTGCTATATACTTGTTATAAAATAGTTAATTTATGTGTATATGTTAGAAAATCAATAAATAATATGTTTGTGATAGCAGTTACAAACAGTTGTAACCATGAGTATTATATCACAATATGATAAGCACATCAATTTAAAATTTCATAGTCAAGATGTATTGAGACTGGACATTAGTGCATCCATTGAAACTAGAGTACACAACACTCTTCAAGTGTTGGGCAACGTATTATTCTGGCTGTTGGGAGTGCCAAGGGGTTATGTACTAATGGTTATGGAATGACTCACTCGGTAGTTAATTTTGGTTAATATAACTAAGGTCAAACAAAAAATATTGAAGTAACTACTATGCACAGTTCTCTTGACCTAAGAATACAATTGATCTTCAATATGAAAGCTCTTCTTTGATTATAGTTAAATCGTGACACAATGTCCATCAAACGACTATAGTTTGGCTGAGTGGGAGTACTTGAAATGAAATACTATTCAAGAGAGGATTCATCTCCTTCGTTATATGGAGTTAACATCACGGTCAACTAAGCCAAATCAAAGTCAAAATCTCTGGCCAGAGTAGTTCAGGACCAAAGACTTTGTGTTTGGTGTAACAACCCGTATATTTTAACGGTTTTAATTAATTTAATTAACCGACTTTGTGTGCAAAAATATATATATATATATATAATTTTGAAATAAAAATTTAATATTTGGAATGCGCCTAGCTAAACATAGCAACTGGAAAATTTTCGTCCGAAAATATGAAAGTTTATTTCGTGCGTAAATTTACTTCAATTTAATCAGTTAAAAACGATGAAAATAAAACGTTTTCGAAACCTAAATATTTTTACATAGAAATTTTTTAAAACATCTTCTGAGCAAGACGTCATTTTACGTTTTTCCAAATTCAGACATCTTTAGTCACGTCGATCTTATTTTTCTGTGTTTTTCATGCATTTTCCGCTAGTATAAAAATTACAAATTTTTAAAAATTCAATCATAACACTGATATCCGCATGCCGTTTTGATCGTCTCGTCATGCTGGTCTCTGAGGTATATTCAATTTTGTGTTTTGAGATTCAGTACGAAACGGAACGCGTGTAAATGGTAACCGTATCGGTAAGCGGTATGTGTCTTTTGATTTCTTAAACCCAAATAGCCGTTGCTTTTAATTATTTGAAAATTATGGAGACTGACATTCACTGTTCCCTGTATATTATCTGTCTCATTTATTTGTTTCATTCATTCGCAGTGATTCCTCTGCCTTCCTTTCTTTCGTTCTCTGTGCCTAGCTTATATTTTCAACGTTACAGCTCATCTTCTCTTATCTTACCATTTACACTTGCTTCCTCAACTCCTTCTCTGTTCTCTTCCTTTTTCCCTCTCTGCATGGTTCAAATGAAAAAAAAAATCTTGAACACACTGCTCCCCTCCCTCCCTAAAAGCACACCACGCTGTTCACCACATCCACCCACCACCTAGGCCGAAGCCACCCTCCTCACGACCTCCGCCACCAGACAGCGAGCGCCGGCCCGAGATTGCAACCCATGACCATACATTCCAACACCGCTCAACCTATGGCCGACCACCTATACCCCGTGCTCCACCTCTACCGCACATCCCTCCACACAACCCACCTCTCGGCCGTGTGTGCCAACCCCTCCACGTCAACCCATCTCACCTCCGTCATCGAAGCAACCAAGCTTTCCTATCTCCTAGCGGCAGCCTTTCAGATCTTCATCAAATAATTCCATGAATCCCCTCCCCCCTCCATTTTCCGGCAGCCTCGGCTTTCCCCACATGAACCAGCGACCATACGATGGCCTACCGACCCCGTGCCTCCTCCAGCGAGCACCTCCCTTCCCTACGGTTTCGGCCATGCATTCCCTCCGCCTTCAGTCAGTTTTTGCTTCCGCCTTTTTTTGGGTTCAGTAAAGATAAGTATGCTATATATGCAAAGCAAAGGCTTGCGCGCATGCAAAGCAGAGGCTTCATTTTTCTTTTAGACTTTAGTTCCTTATGAGGTATGCTATATATGTAGCTATTTTTAGTTGTTAGCTGTATCTATATTTTTGTTGTTTATACATATATGACGCATAAGGATATATTTTAAGATATAAGTATGGTTTTATATGTGACGATGAAATTGTCACTGGTAAGTTTTGAGAGTTGCAGTGGAGTCTTCCCTATACTTTATCAATGCAACTTTTCATAGTTATATATGTTTTTTTAATAGTTGCATAGGCTGTAATTTATATGGGTACATATACATTTTTGTTTGTTTTGAGATAGCGTCAAAGTATAATATATTGGTTATATATTACAGTTGTATTGTGTATTTGTGATTGTTATGTAGTATAAGTTATGTGTTAAAAAAAAATTTGTAGCTGCAAATCATATCGTTTTCATAAGTTCCCAGTTTAACACTTGAGTTCATATATGGTTTGGAAGGAATTTAAGTTATTTGAAGTTTTAAAGTTGTTTATTATAATAGTACGGTATAAAAGCCTTTATAGGTTATTGGTTATAAAATACATATAATTGTTGAATGTGTGTATTATATAATAGTTTATGTAAATTATACTATATTACAATTTTAACGTGCTATCAATACTTATAGCAGTATGTGTTTTAAAGTTCGTTAGTTCATTTATGTTGAAATGTAGGTTCTATTTTATGTATGGTTCATATTTTCTTCTAACAGTATAAGTGGAGTATTTTATTAGAAAATTTTATGTAAAGTATATAAGTTGCATGGATCTTTACCTTTGAATATGACATGGTCGAGAGTATATATACTTTCATTTATTTCAAATTTTATTGTAAAAATAAGGTTTGTTTCGGAAAAAAAGTATATTAGTTTATATGTGTATATATATCTTAATTAAATGATATGTATAGTATGTAAGCTGCATCGTTTATATATGTTTGAAAGTTAAAATATGACTTTATATATATAGTTGTACATCAGTACAGTTATAGCAATTTACCGTCATCAATCGAGTTCTAATTCGATTTCGTCAATTCATTGTCATTAGCTTTGATCGTCAAACTCGTGTCATCGTGCTTGCTTTGAAATTCGAGTTTGGATTCGTAATTCGTCGCATGGTCTAATCTCTCTAGCCTCGGAAGGTGAGAAATCAATCACGATTAATGTTCTTTTATTTATTAAATTTGATTTCAATTGAAACGACAATTGAAATATGTTGCTGTTAGTTATTTACACTGTTATATATACTATTACCTGTATCAGTTCACCAGTGACATCTGACAACATTTTCTGTTATTTATGCAATGATAATCCAGTTTGGTTGATAATTGATTGTTTGTTGTTTATATTGGACGTTAAATTGTAAGGTATAAAGTGGTAAATATGACGAAATTGAATTTGACGTAGGATAGTTAAAAATTTGAATCGACATATGTGCTGAATTTGATTAGTTAAATTTGTGTAATATGACCCCTTAAATGTTTAAATAAATTGACACGTAGAAAAATAGTTAATTACCCTTGAACCATTTGAATTTGAGTTGTACTAATTAATGAAGTATGAAATTGAATAACTGATGTCAAGTGTAGAATTGCATAGAATAATTAGTGTAATAATCTTTAATCTACATGAAATGATAGTGTAGACTCTAGGAATAATTATATTAATTGCACAAACAACAATGCGAATTAATACGATTATTTCAGGATTATTCGAATTAATTATTGGATTGTTATTGATTACGGTTATTGTTTGTTTATTTACTTTGACACCATCCCAGTTATCACACTGCAAGTTTCCTTTGCTATGCTCTGATTTTGAATTGAAATGGAATCGGGTTGAAATGATAAATACCCAAAGTGAATTTGACTTAGGATAGATAATTAAATTAAACCCGATTGGTCAATGATTTAAAAATAAAATGAAGATTTTATTTGAATAAATAATAAGTTTTGAAAGGAATTGGAATTTGAATTTAATGAACGGAAATGTTAATATTTAATATATGAAACAAAATATTAACGCAATAGTTGTTGAAAGAACGTTGTTTTATAATAAATTATTTGACAATAAAATCTGGAATTATTCATTTAATTAAGGTGAAATTATTTTAAAATTAAGTTGAAATTATTTAATAATTAAGTCTGAAATGATTTAACAATTAAGTTGGAAATTTATTTAATAATTTAGTTTGAAATTATTAAGTTTAGAAATTATCGAATAATTAAGTTTTGAAATTATTTAATAATTAAATAAGATTGAATTATTTGATAATTAAATAAAATTTGAATTCTTTGATAAGAAAAATTGAACTTTTGAATAAGTGAATTTGAACATCGTAAAAAAAATGAAATTGGGTTTCTGTAACGACCCAGAATTTCTTTCATTTGAACTTCGAATATTTAATTAATTTTAAATATTAACTAGTAAAATTTATAAGTCGAATAATTTATTTTTCGAATATCTGGATTTAATTGGATAATTAAATCGATAATTAATATTGGAAATTACAGAAACTGGGTTTAATGTGATTAAAAATGGGTTATAAAGTTGTATTAAATCATATTTGAGTTAGAACAATGTTTGTGAACTTTTAAAATTGAATTAAAGTTAATTTGTGAAAATTGAATATTTTAATATTTAATTGACGAGTTAAAATAGCCATTTTTCAAACAGTCTCGGATTTCGACGAAACTAGTTTCATCGGATCCGTAATGTTATATTATTGTAAGATTTCAAATTTCGTGTCAATCGGATTTACGGTTTTTCCGGGGCAAGCCAAAACGCAAAGAAATTAGTTTAAATCGATTTAATTTAAATTTGATCGTTTATTTCAACTTGCACAGATTATCGAATTAGCCTTCGAAACACGTTCCATTGTGTTCAAAACGCGGGGTAAACCCTAGAAACGCCAGCCGGCATGCTTCGTTTGGAGTTCGGAAAATTTTGGGGTGAATAGTGTTTGCAAATTTTCTATAAAAGGCCCTCCATTTTCACAAATTACAACACTACTCAAAACCCTAGTTATAGCCGCTGGTATAATGTCAATGACCGAAATTTGTTCTTCCTTCTCCCTTAATTTTCTTCAAATCCGTTAACAATTATCAGAAAGCTTCAACTACAAAGTTGAAGAGCACGTTGAGATCTTCCTATCCAATGGTCAAGATCGTAAACGAAGCTATGGATCGACGTGAATTTGGCCGTGAACACGCACGGTTCGTGCACGTTTTTCATGAAGATGGGGAGGCTGAGCTTCCTGACAATTTGGCCGATGGTGGCACTCGAGAGGGGCTTCGCAAGGACAGTCTCTGATCATCGTGGAGTGGCTCGTATTGATCGCGACAATTAGGGCAAAAAGGAGGCGGCTTGGGTTCGTTCACGTTCTTTGCCTGGGGAGGAAGATAGGGGTAAGCGGCCTAGATCTGGGGGTTTGGAAATGTGCGGCCTGGATGATTTAGGTTAAAAAAATTAAAATATAAATTGTAAAATTATTATATTTAAATTCGTGTAAACTTTAAATTAGCATAACTTTTTCATACGAGGTCGAAAACGCACGAAATGAATTGCGTTGGATTCGTTTTGTCGGTCATTATGCAATGGAGCTGGATCGGAATCGATTGGAGCTAGTGAAAAATTTTGGGTAAAATTAAATGCGTGTTTAATTTTAATCGAAATAAAACACTGAAACTGTTATTGAAACCAAGGTGAGAACTTCTCACTCAATCGAAATCTTTTCGATTTAAATTTTAAATAGCTAGATTTAAAATTGCTTGATTGTATGATTGGATGATAAATTATTATCTATCATTGTTGAAATAGACCATATACGCCGTATATTAAGCGGATGTTATTTATTAAAAACATATACCGCGATAATTCCATCTTGAATGGAATTGGTATTATATATGTACTTGGAGTTGATTTTCCCGCATTATATAGCGGATGAGACCTTATTGCGCCGCATAATAGCGGATAATATTTTATGAATCCCATATACCGCGATATTCCGTATAGGGACGGAATTGGTATTGTGCTAATGCCTGTGGATGCAGGGAAACAGGTTGGAGGGATCCAACTGGATTCCTCACCAGTATTTATTAGATTTCAGATATTGTGGTATTTGTTGATTATCATATGATGATATATGATGTTTGGATGCCGTGATTGATTATTTGGTGTTGTAGCATCATTGGGCCTATTATGGAGTTTTAAAAATGTTAAAGTAACGATTTCGAATTTCAAAGGATTTTTAAGTTATTTTTTTTTGAAAGTATACGTTTTGATAAATTTTTGAATTAATTCATTTTAAATAAATAAACGTTATAATTTTAATGTTACAAGATTTATGATTTTTGAGAAATATAGTTAAAATGTGATTTTTGAAATATGGAGTTAATGAATTTTATAAAATAGTTTAAATTGAGATTTTTGAATTTTTATAAACACTTTATATAAAAAAAATTATAAAATTGATATTTATAATTTAAAAATATTGGAATTATAAAACGAGTTTTTTTGTGTTAAAATGAAATAATAAATGGATGGATTTAGTAAGTAAATGAAAATTTATAAATTTACAAATTGAGGAGTTATAAAATGAATAGACTTTGTAAAATAAAAAGATTTATAAGTAATTAACTTATAAATTGGATTTTGACATTTAAATGATATTTAAATAGAATTTGTAAGTGAAGAATTATAAGTAATTTGCTTATAATTTGGATTTTGTCGTGTAAATGGAATATGGATAGAATTCGTAAATAAAGTGATTTTATAACTTGAAGTTTTTTTTATATATAAATGAGAATTTATAAACATTGATTTATAAATTCAAGATTTGATTTAATTTGATAAGTTAATTTTTGTAGATTTTTAAAGGAGATATATTCACGATTTCGGACGATGGATAATCCTTTAAATAAAATGTGTAGAAAAATGTTGAATTTGGTTAACGAAGAATATTCATGATTTTGGGACAGTGAATAATATATTAAAGTGTTTTGGGGAAGTGATATTTTAAATAGAATTAAAACGATTTGAAGTTGTTTTAAAATGAATTAAGTGTCGAAACCATAGATTTCAACATTCATTGTTGAAATAGACGTTTTCGAGAAATAAGGAAAACATGGACTATAAAACTGTTGTTATAGTAAATAATTTCCGAAAGGAAATGTTTTTGTATAGTATTGAGATTTATATATCTATCTAAATTTCGAATCCCTATACTAGTGATTTTGGGTTGTCGTAACGATGTTTTACGCAACATTCGTTTTGGCCCAAACAAATGTGTTTAAGAGAATGTTTTCCTTAAAGAATGAAATATATGCTTAATCGTGTTTTAAGTATATTGAATATTTTCTAAGTATTGAAAATAAGTAGATTTGTGAATTACTTATCGTTAAATAAGTATTTGGAAATGTTTTCCAATATGAAGTGAAATGTTTTGGGTTTTTATCTTTTAAAGATAAATTGAAAATGAATAAGTATTTGGAATTGTTTTTCCAATATGAAATTGAAATGGTTTAGAGAATATATCTTTTTAAAGATAAATTGAAGTGAATATTTGGCAAGTTATTAATTTATGGAAGATTAATAAAAGGGCCTAATGATTGTTATAGTGTTGGATATTTGGTTGTTGGCCTTGATAGTTAAATAACCGACTATCAATATTTACCTTTAAATGGGTATTTGATGTGATTTGCTTGAATTTGAATGCTACACTTATTTTTAAAATAAACGCTCGTTATTCGGTTTAGCCGGGAGTGGACCTTTGTGTCATAAATCCCATTCTGAATAATGATATGTCGAAATGGATAGCATTTGAAGACCGGTGTTGAAGACCGGATATTTATGAAAATGGAAGGATTACCGTCGAATGTTTCTGCATCGGCTGATCTCTGATATAGAAATTTTATCGCCCTTTGTGATGGGAAGTCCGGTCGTGATTAGTGAATATCCGGATTGCAAGGGCTCCTTTGGAAGTGTCTTCGGTTCTGTTCGAACCCAGAATGGACTTGTATGGATGTGTGTCTGACATTACAATTTGAGATGTAAAGCTGGTTTATATCAAATATATTTCTGTTGGTGGCGGAGAATTTATTCTCTTAGCTTAACACCCTTCTGTGAGACGTACGAGCTCAGAGGTTATGTAGTTGATGGTTACTAGTGACATATTCCCAAATTGGTAATGTGGCAGATGAAGTGTTGTTGATCATTTGTTGATCAAAGCGTGGCTTTGGTAAAAAGCGTAGCTTTGTGGACGAGAGTTCGTCGGACCTCACACCCCAAAAAGGGTCAAAACAGGAAAGATGCGGCAAGGTTATTAGGGGATAACACCCCCTTAGTGTATGCCATTTCCTTCTGGATAGAGGTGGTATTATGGTATGGAGCCCTGATACTTAACCTATGTTGTTGCTGCAAACTTATTACTTTGTGGTTGTTGGTGAATCTCAGGATTTAGGTCGGTTGCGACAGGGGGATGGCATATTCGTGTCAGTAGTAACCCAGCTAGGGGTAACCGGCCTTGTGTTGGCAGAGATCTATGTTAGGTTAGTTCTCGGGGCGTCTTTCCAGAGGCGTTTCCATGTGGCAATGGGAAGTTTCTTGGCCTGACCATTTGTTGGAAATCCAAACTCCAATACGAAACCCTGTACGGTTTTAGTTGTATAACCTGCCATGGAATGTGGCGGTAACCTGCTATTGAACGTGGTAGCTATAGTAGGCATACGATAATGGTCGTATGTTGGCTAAGATTTATATCATTACTTTCTAAATGTTTTCCTACACTCTACACTTATAGTAATAATATCAAAGAAAAATTTCTACGTATCAAGCATATTTGACAATCATAAGGAGAAATCTCCTCCGATTCTGCGTTTGCATTGTGTGTGTGTGCGCGGAAGGCTTTATGGTAGTCTCATTTTCTAAAAAGCATTGCGAATCAAATTTAAAAATATTTCTTTGTTTATTTTTAAAGATAAACTATTTAAGTTCTCACACCAGTCCCATGACTGACGTGGAATTTATTGTTTCCTTCCTAAACTCTGGGTGCCCACCAATTTTAACACGGGCAGTCTAGAGTTAGGTTATCAGGATATGATGGAACTCAGGAGCTGCTGTGGAGATCAGGAGCAAGCTGGATGGCATGTCGTATCAACTAGTATATAGTATTTCTTTTCCGCTGTTTGTTGTTGTAAACTCTGATAATGTAATGTAATGTGATGTAATGTAATAACTGATATAGTTCTTTGTTTTAAAGATATTCATTTATCTATTATATGTTGTTCCGCTACGATATGTGAGATTCTATCATTGTTTCTGTTGTTTTCTTTTTTCTTTCTCTCTTCTTCTATCTTCTATCTCTTCTTTAACCCTAACGGTATGGTTTTCCGGCCTTCGATTGCTCGGCAGTCGATACAATAGACGTATTGATGTTGACCTTCGTGGACGAAAAATCACACCCGTTACAGTTTCTTTATTAATTAAGTTTTGGAGAATTATTTAAGTAAGTTAACAAATGAAATTGAACTTCTTGAATATGTGAAATTTAGCTTCTTTATTAATTGAGTTTGAAATTTATAAGAGAAATCGAATTTCCTTAACAAGAAAAATGTGATTTACTGAAATTAATGTAAGATTTGTAATTTAATGAATTTGATTTGTCGAATCCAATTTAATTAAATTTGTAAGCTTTGATAATGAAATTGAACTTAAGTAATTGATTTAATGAATTGGTAATTTAATAGAAATTGTTTTGAATGTTAAATTTACTCAACAAATATTGAATGTAATTGATAAATGAATTTAAAATTTATTTGAATGTTAAATTGAATTTATTTAAATGATTACGGGATGAAACTTATATACGAACTTGGATAAATATTTGAATTGTTTAAATAAAATTTGAAATTGAATTATAAGATTTTGAAAGGGTAATTTGGAAGTTTTAAACGTAAAATATGGAAATTGATTTAGAAAGACGAATGAATGTTGATTTATAAATTCTAATTAGAATTGAAATTGATTTGGTTTTGAAATTTATTAAACGACCAATCGATGTAATAATTACGAAAGTTATTAAAGAAACCGGAATCAGCTATGGACATACTCTCTGTCTAAACCGAAAACCACTTTAATAACTATACGTGAAGTGTGATCCAGAATGAAGTGGTTGGATTGATGTACGTGATGATTGAAGAAAGAGAACGATAATGGATAGCCTTGACACTTGTGTCAAATTGGAAATGACTAAAACAGGAGCCGTGCCGGGCCAAATGGGGTTAGCCACCTCGAGATAACACACTTCTTCGAATACTACTCATTACTTGTTATTGATTGGTGCACCCTTGTACTTTTGGGAGTGTTGTTTTGCGGTGTTGCGATCGTTGCGGCGATGCGTTTTCACCAGTCCGGATCATGCAAACGGTAGTTTCACTACCTTGGGTATTGCCTCATGTGCCTTGTCATACTTGTATCCCTATATACGCGACCACTACGAATTTGTTTTGTGTTATACCTATGGAGTACTCCCTAATATCCCACTAGTTTACGGTGGAGTTTACAGTGCTGTATAGACTATGACGCTTATATAAAATGTGTTAAGGGGAATAATGGTAACGCCTTAACACTATTTTGATATTTTATTTTACTGATAGACACTATCTATTTAACGTATATTACTACATAGTAGATAGTTTAACGGATCGTTAGGGGGTGATTATTCCAACATCCTTTGAGTTACTTGTATTTCAGTTGTTATTTCACTTGAATTGGATTTATTGATATAGGAATATTAATCCCGACTCGAGTGTTTTGTGTTTTGCTTTACGCTCGGGTCGGACTGAGTGTACCAGCATTCGAGACTCGCCTTTGGAGTTGGAGCTTCGCTTGGAGATCCAGCTATCTATCCAGCTTTCAGATATTTAGTTGATTCCAGTGATGTATTCTGATTCTTATATTTGACTATTGTATTCGAGACTTCTGTTGTAACTTATTTAACTCTGTTATATATATAGTAGCTTCATAAACTACTATCTTTTGCTTCCGCTGCATATTATTACTCTGTATCTGTGATTCTGTGATTATTTATTTACTGTATATCTGAGTTTTGCCAAATTTAAATTAACAATTTGGTATTTTGAATTATTCAAGTCTAACATGAGCGGATGCGAATAGTCCAAAATAGTGGGTCGTTACATTTGGACTATAAGTTGAATATAGATGGTATTGGAATTTTGACCATTACCAAATTCCATAAATCCAAGGTGATACAGCATTAAAATTGATAATTGGTGTAAATAATCATCACTATCAGGTATCGCTTATACTAAGTAAAATTAGATTTTACCAAAAAGATGTAAAAGTGATAAATTCAGCCAAAATGTCACATCACTAGTTAAGGTGACGTGTGAACATTGATTTTTGAATTGTTCAATATTAATCGCTGACTGAATTTACACATTTGAGTCGCATAACCGTAATAACTGATGCTCTGAATAAACTGCATGATTTAGTTAATTTATAAATTTATTATAAATTAACCAGATTAATTAATATTTATGAAAGTTATTTGATTTGTTTGAATACCATTAACATTTAATAAAGAGCATATATAAGAGTCATTTATGAAATGACTTTTGCCTATTTATCCTTAATTCTATTTCTTCTACCGAAATTATGAAGAGGAGGGAGAAGATTTGATGCTATTTAATTAGGAATTAAATAGGGAAGTTTTAAAGGAGAGAATTTAAAGGTTTTAATTCCTTTTAAAATATATTCTCTTTTACTCATTCCACTATCTTTTCCTTAAAAAAACTTTATTTTCTTTCTCTTGCTCTGCTCCTCTCTCTTAATGGCCTTCATGATAAAAAATTCCTCAAAACAAATTCAAATAAAAATCAACATCGTTCAAGGTGGTGTTTTCCTCCAAATACTTGCAAAATTCAAAGGTTGATTCAATCGAATCAGAGTTTTATTCTTCATTCAAGGAGCAAATCTTAGGCTTCATCTTTAGATAATTATTATTTTATTTTATTATATTATATATTCACAATGTTGATGAAGTTCAAATCCTATACCTGTTACATCTAATCTCATTATTTATTCATTATTTTGACCCAAAGTTTAAATCTGATATATGTTAATTGATATTATGTTCATCGTGATAATATAATTATATCCTACATTTGGTATAACTTTTTCATCGTATATTCACATATGCATAGTTTAGATCTAATTCATTTTACAAAAAATTATATATGCCTAAGTTTCCAATCTAATTTTATCACTGTTTTAGAAATTATTATTTAATATAAAAAGGCAAACAAACAAATAAACAATTTTGGATTGGAGAATAAATCTAATTTGTTGGTGTATTTTGTACCTCATTGTATACGCAATTATAAATTAACTATATATCTAAATTATTTAAAATTACTTTGGAGATTGAATACATATTTTACATATTTGTTGTTTTGAATATAATTTTTGGTCATTGTTGAAATTTGTTCAAAAGCTATTTTAATAAAAAAAACATAAGTCGATTTTTATGCAAAACATCATAAACTCTTTGAATCCCTCTTAAGTTTAAATAGATTTCAATTTGTTACTTTAATTTTAAAACGTATAATAGATTAAAAAGTTTATATTATATATGTGTGTGTGTGTGTGTGTGTGTTATTTTAGTTTGAAACATAGTTTGTAGTTATTCATATATGCATACGTCTATATGTTTGAGTATTTCAAACTATTTTGAAATAACATTAAAGATAAGTAAATGAAAGGAGATAACTCCTCCGCCTTTTCCTCTCCTTGTTTATTGTCTACTTTAACATTATTGATTTTCATTTTGAATATACATAAACTTTTGATTAGTTAAAATAATTTTATAAAATACTATTTATAGGTAAATATAAGTAAACTACATATATATATATATATTGTTATTTTATATAATTTTAAAATAAACCATGGACAACAAAGACATATATAAAGGGCGAATGTGTCCATTGCGGTGTAAATTCCAACACATGTATACATGCACATTAACTATGTACAGTACTTATATGTTGCACTTGCACTATATACATGAATGTATTTGATACACTCATTACTATATATTTGAATTCAGTTAAATTTAAAACTCTTTTTACTTATGAAATAAAATAAAATATAGATTTTATTTAAACAAAATTTAGAAAAATTCTAAACAGATTAGACTTCATAGGCCCATTAAAGATCCAATAATGATTATTTTTTGAAATTTACCAATTTCTTCTACTACGGACCGATCTAGTTTTAATATTGAGCAAACTCAAATGAATCCCAAGACGGACAAGTCCTAACACCTACTAGTGAAGTCGAAAGACTTCTATGTTTCATCTTAGAGTT
Source organism: Allium cepa (assembly GCA_030765085.1). NCBI lineage: Eukaryota > Viridiplantae > Streptophyta > Magnoliopsida > Asparagales > Amaryllidaceae > Allium > Allium cepa. The sequence continues at coordinate 372,449,317 of CM060942.1, read as the reverse complement.
TAGAGAAACATGAAAGATTAGTGAGAGTTTACTAGTAAACCGGACTATAAAATTTAACCTTACTAATATTATAAGAACATATACTATTATATTATCCTAATCTTCCAATTTCTAACTTGTAGAAATGTCTAAACCAAAACTATTTTCCAAAAGTGACAGACTTACTGAACCTGACCGTATCAATTTGCCAAGAGGAATTAAGATAGCATTGACTTTCGAGCATCTTTGTTGGTCTGTTACCTAGATCCTAAAGAACAACTCGTTGATGATGCAAACCTTGAATTAAGACTCACTCATGAAAAATGGGTTTTAGAGCTAGAGATCGCTTAGGTTTTCGTACCGTCTACGCTAGACCAAACCGTTGTAGAAACATCACGAGAGCATGTTTGTCCATGAGATATTGATAGTCTCAAGTCCTTGTTTGGTGAACTGTTTATGAGTTTACGAAGAAGCTATTCAATACCAAAATACCCAAAGGATAGAAAGAGGACGTGTAGTTTCTGATGATGAAGGACAATATTGATAGGCTTTCATAATTGGACGTAGCGATAAGCAATGAGTTGCAGGTTGATTTTGTCCTTAGTTCTCTTATGCCTCAGTATGAACTGTTCATACTGAATTATAATATGAATTAGTTGAATGTGAATCTTGTGGAGCTTCTCGACATGTTGAGATCTACTGAATCCACATCAGAGGATCGGGGGATCGTACTTGCGGCAAAGGGTGGTATGTCATCTTCGAACCAAGGTTTGAAGAAGCGGAAGAGAGATGGTAAGAAAAATAAGAAAATTTAGAAGACCGACGCCGTTGACAAGGATGAGTGTCACCATTGTCATAGGAAAAGCCATTCAAAACAGAACCTTATGGAGTACTTAAAGATAGTTGAAGAAAGAAAACATACTAATTTGCAGCTCCATCAGGTGCATTTATGATTCAAAATTGTTTTGCAATCAATAAATTGTTTTGGGTTTTAGGTACATAATAAATGTCCCGCTTGAACTCATATTTGTAGTTCATCACAAGGGCTTAGGAACTGACAACGCATGCCAAAGGATGAAATGAGCTCCAGGTTGCTGATGGTCTATTGTAGATGCAACGATGGTCTTAGATTTTCATTTGAATTTGCTTAGTGATTTTGCATTGATATTGAATAATTGTTATTTTCTTAAAAACTTTATTTGTGGAATAATTTCCATATCGAGATTGTTGGAAGCATGATATATTTTTCACTGTATGAATAATGTTATGAACATTATTTTAGATGGAAATAATGTTTCTGATGGTATTCTTGAAAATGACATATGTGATTAGTACAAATTATGTTTGTTCTATGAGTAGTACTACAAATAACAACATAAATAATAATTATCTTTGCCACTGTAAACTGGGTCATATAAGTGAGAAAAGATTATAGAAATTGAAAATCGAAGGTTTTCTCTCGTCACTTGATTCTGAATCGTTTGACATGTGTGAACCGTGTCTCGAAGGAAAAATAATCAAGCACCCCTTCAGTAGGAGCAATGAAAGAGTTGATGAACTCTTGGGTCTTGTACATAGTGATGTATGTGGCTCGATGCCTATAATCACCAAGGATAATAGTTCTTACTTTGTAACCTTCATTGATGATTTCTCAAGACTACGATATGTGTATCTTATGGAGGACAAATTCGATGTCCATGAGAAATTTATTGAATATAAGAATAAAGTAGAAAACCAAACGAACGAAAAGTTTAAAATTCTTCGATCCAATCAAGGAGGTGGGTACGTTGGACAGGAACTCCAACGGTACTTAAAGGATAATGAAATTATCGCTTAGGTTACTCCACCATATACTCCGCAACACAACAATGTGTTGGTGTGAAGGAATCTAGTAAATATGTTTGTTGCGATGTAAATCACAGCACCTGTACACGAGCATGTGAAACCATGCATACTATTTTATGTTGCACGTGCACATTATAATTCAAGCAAATCGCTTTATAGGATACAAATTTAATATTGATTTTATTTAAAATGAATTCAGATGAGATCTAAATAAGCTTGTACTTAACATGCTCAGTAAGATCCAAATGAAAGTATTTTTTTGAAATATACCCATTTACCCCGTTGCTTTCTGGTCCATATCCAACATTTTAATGATCAAATTTTCATATTAAGAACCATTTAAGGTTATTTGATCTATTTAACTTTTAATTTTCATAATGGAACTTTATTACTGCAATTTATACACACACTTTATTCTATCTTTAATGATAGTTGCAATACCTTTAGCGCTACATCTTTTTTGAATAAACATGAAATCTCAAAAATACCCCTATGTATGCATATGAGGTCACAAGTTTGAACATGCTCTTAATTATTTTTAATATAAGTTGACAAGCTAGAATTCTGCTCTTAGCAAAAATACCTCTTTAATTTTATAAAGTCAGCGATTCAAATTCCACCTCACAATATCTGTTTTTTTTCCATATATTATAATTTTATACTTTTATAATATTAATACCACAAGATCTTTTTAAAATAAAATAAACATGGTTTGTTATACAAATGTATATTTTGTATTTTACTAATTTAACATTGTCTGAACAAGGTGAAAGATTTTATTTACTGTCAAAAAATTGGGTTTGTTTATAGGCAAAATTGAGTTTAGCTCACGACGAAAAATAAATGGGCTTTAGTCCATCTTAAAGCAAATAATTTCATGAGCAATTTTGGTCAGACCATTTTAATTAATAGTCAAATTATGCGTAAACATTTCTACTTGTAGCTCATTTTTAAAACTATTTAGAGCATATCCAACATCAATAGTTGACCAATAAATAAAAGATTACATTTTTGACCGATGCAAGCCTACTCATTCCTAATGATACATAAGTTTATCCGGCATTTTAAATACGTGATAAAAATATATGGTCACGGTCAATGTTTTAAAATGCGAAAGCGTACATGGGGCGTTTTCATGCCGGCGAGGTGTAAGCCTCAAAACGTTGAGATATAAGACTTTCAGTGGAAAAAATGCGCAAGTCATATAATGAAAACAACCATAGAATAACGTCAAATGTCAAATAGTACATAAGAAACATAAATTTCTACATGCAATTCAAACAAAATATAATTGTCCAAAAACATTCAAAACGCACAAAGAAACTATTTCAGATTTGGTGAACTGGGTAATTCTTTTACCCATTTTCAAGCTATATCTCCATTATTTATTGTTATGGAAATTTGTAGTTGCTGTAAAATACATACATACATACATACATACATACATACATACATACATACATACATACATATATATATATATATATATATATATATATATATATCTGTGTGTGTGTGTGCGCGCGTGTGTCTAAACCTAAAAGGAGCATGAATCGAAATACATGTAACTCGACTATCGACTTTAGGCAGCAGAAATATGCTTACCTGAAGATCAAATAATTTAATCTTCTCGAAAAAACTTAGTAAACTTTATTTTTTTTGATTCAACCTAACGCCGATTAGATGCCTGCCTGTAGATGAATTAGTTCGATTTTCATTCAGAGAAAGAACGAGGTATGCTCTTTTAATTCAAAAACAAATTCGATTCAAAGTGGAATCGAAATCGATTCCATGTTTTGGAATCGATTTCGATTTTCAAATACAATTTTTTTTAAAAAAATTACCTCGCTTTTTTTTACCCTAAGCGTGAAGACTGGAGTAGGAAGTTCAGGTGCGATATATATAAACCGTGGGAAAAAATGAACGCCTCAAACGTTTTTTGCGCCTCAACCCTTTGAGGCTTACATTTTTAGGGAAAAACGCCTCAATGGATGCGTCTCGGTGCTTTTTTGGGAATGCCTCGCCTTGAGGCGCGCCTTACTCGCGTTTTTAAAATACTGGTTACGATTACGATCCATGTGTTGAATATTTAACTGTGACCGCACATACTTATCTGATTTTATGAATATCAGATAAGAAAGCAACCCAAGAAGCAACCTCGAAGATTGATTTGATTCGTCCAAAAACGAAACACTTCATTAAGGGATCACTAATTGACCCACCACTCTCTATTGGATACACTCTTAAAAACTGTTCGAAAGTTACCGCTTATCATTAAATTAGCTCACACGAGAATTTAGAGCATCTCCAACACTTGTTAGTTAAATATTAGATTTTCATAGGTTATGAAATGTAATCTAGTTAATTTTCCAATGATTTAATGGTCCAACCGTTTGTTGAACAAATATCTAGATGTTGATCGTCTGTTCACGCATGATACCAAACAATTGATGGACGTGTGTTTGGTTTGAACCCAGGGAGTTGAGGTTTATACAGGACCGACCCAAGCATATTTGATGCTCTAGTCTAATAAAAAAATTGTTTTTGTTGCCTCATTATTTAATATAAACAATAAAACATTTATATGTGCAAAATAAAATGAATATTCTACTATAAATATAACCTCAATTACAAAATATAGGTCAACAAAATCATTTAGATTACATATCAAAAATCTGAATTCAATTTGATATACCGATATAGCAATTGATATCAACGGAAGCAACTTCTTCTTGCATTTTATTACCTATTCATAATTAAGCATATCAAAGTACTCATTTTCAATAGAAATTATAGCCAGTCCACTTAATCTTTCTTGTGTCATAGTAGTCCGAAGATATGTTTTTATTAATTTCAATTTTGAAAAACTTTTTTCCACCGAAGCAACCATAATGGGGATAGTCATCAAAATACAATAAGCAACCTAAACATTGAGAAATCCACTTACTTCTCGATAAGACCTTATGAAATTAGGAATATCAATTGATGTTGTTACTTCTGATAGTAGAATTTATGTTAATTGTCGAAGCTCATAGAATAACTCTTTACCACAAATATCCTGCTCTTCATCATGCGTCAATTTTTCTCTCCAAATTTATGTAATAGTCCTTTAATTCCTTATCATTGAGAAATTTGAATTTCAAACTTAATAAAAAGCAAAAAATTCCTTCATAGTGTTTATATTCCTCAAACCAAACTCTAAGTGAAGTTAAAGCTTGATTCATTATATGCAGGAAATAATTAATTCTAAAATTTTCTTCGGATGATTGTCTTCATCATTCTCTACGATATCTCCAACGTACAATCCTCTTTCGAAATTTTTTGGCTCAACGCCAACATCATTTGCAATTTCTTTAACTTCCTCCATCATAGGTTCAATTTCATCTTCTCTAAATTTTTCAAAAAATGCTACAAGCTCTTTCATTTTTGAGATTGCATCGTCAATGTCCAATTCCTCTCTTTGAAGAATTTTACTTACTCGATTAATATTGTCCAATATCATATACCAAACACACCAGCTAATTAGAAACTCAAAATTTTTCAAAGCATTTTGGCATAATCCTCTAGCCTCCATCATCACAGCGTTATCTTTGGAATTGTTTGCATCCACATGAAATGTAGAAGGCTATAGGATTTACATCAAGTAACCTTTTTTTACGCCTCTTGATGTGTACCTATAACAAATTAAATAAAATAGTTAATACAATAATAATCAAGAGTTTAAAATCAAGTTTAACATTATCTTATTTAATTCAATAATGTACCTTTCATATTTGAACCATTATCATAGCCTTGTCCTCTCATATCATTAATATCAAGTCGAAGATCATCCAAAACTTTTTCAAGTTCTTTAAAATGACTAATTCTGGATGTATCGTCGACGGTTATGAATCCAAGAAAATATTCTTCCACCTTGATACCAGTTGCGTCGTCAACATTCACAAATCTTATAATAATGGACATTTGCTTCTTATGACTCAAATCCGGAGTGCAATCAAGGACGATGGAAAAATATTTTGCTTTCTTTATTTTTGCAAACATGGTTACTTTGATCTTGTTGGCCAGCTAACTTATCAATTCATTTTGAATTTAGTGGCTAAGATAATGATTATTTATTTCATTGTTTACCACACGTCTAAGGTGGTCTTTCATAATTGGATCAAATTCGGCCACAAATTCTATAAGTTGGTAAAAAAGACTATTGTTTTTCTCATAAGTCTTCTCATCTGATCCATGAAATGACAAGTTATTTCTAGAAAGGATTTTAACTACACCAATTACCGTTGTCTCTCTTTATCAATTTGAGCTTCCATTATTTTATCAATCGCTTTCTTTTGTTGAAGCCTCATGTGCAGTCAATCCATTTTATAAGATTTGCATTGTACGATGGATTACCTTCATGTTCTTTTAGCTTCTTAAATAAATTATGCCAATCACTACATCCTTCACCGACCAATTATGACACCTTTTGTGTGTGCTTACAAAGCTTATAACAAAAACAATAAACTTTATTGCATTCATTTGAATACACAAGCCATTTTCTTTCATGCTCTTCTCTACGTGGATAACCACCAATGTAATGTGTAGAAGAAAAGTGTCTACCATCAATGTTTCTTTTCGGAAATGCATCATTTTTGTTTTTAATTTTAATTGGACCACGTTGAATTAGCATTATTATTTTAGCATCACTAATTATTCCCCACAAGTCTGGATCATACTTGATATCGACATCCTTTTCAAGATCAATTATACTTAAGACATTAGCATCTTCATCATTAGAATGACCAATAACATTTTCGTTATACTCATCCTCCATAACTTCTACAATTTATTGATTATCAATTTCTAATTCTACATTTTCATACATTGATTCTTCGTTTATAGGCACCCAATTAGTTTCTTCAATTTGACTTGAAGTTTGAGATTTTAAATTTTTGGCCTGACATAAAGTTGATATTGAGTCAACTAATGATCCTGCCTCTTCATCTTTTTGTTGTTTTTTCTTTCTTTTTGACATCCATAATTTTGTCTTCTATTCCTATCTCAAACAATTATTATTTAACAACCAAATAATAAGTAGCTAATTGATATGGTTTAAGTAGCTATTTGGTGTAATCAAATATGGACAACATAATCAAATTATTATTTTTTATTTTTTCCGTGAATCAGGGTGGAAGGAAGCAGAAACGTTTTTTTTTGGTTGCCGCCTAGGCAAGGCCTATGTAGCCTACGTGATGGGCCGGGCCTGGGTTTATATATTACACCATGCTCTTAAACTAAATGGCAACAATAAGGAGCGTTTGGCAAGGTACATCTCAAATTCATCTTCAGTCCGCTCCTCTGCGCACTTCGGACCCTCTCTCCTTGGGTACTATTTACTTATTTACTAGATTTTCATTGGATTTTTCTAGCTGGGAACCAGTGCTCATTCAGGTTAATTGTTCAATCATTTATTGGATCGCGAATTAATTCATGTTCGTATTTTGTCAGAAGAGGTTGGGAATTTGTGGCATGACTGTTTTGATAAATTTGGTTTCAATAATTTCACTCCGAGTAAATTTCCGACCATTATCCCAAAACTTTATACAAGTGTTACAGAATGATTGCGAGGTTTTAATCTTTTTCTGTTTAGAAATCCGTCAATGGTATTTTTTTAAGATTCATTCCAGAATTTGGTTAAACTGTTAATTAACGAAATCAATTGGTCGACTAATTTGACTGGTCACGGAGATCTAAGTAGTTCACACCACTAGATTGCTTGCTGAAAGAGCAATCTGGCACTTGGCTAATGAAATGAATATCAAAATACTTTGTCAATTTGCTGATTTTTCTCACTTAATTCTATGATATAATTTATTTTTTGAGTGTCGGAAGTCTAGTTTACCTGAAGCAAGCTTATGTCTCTCTTCTTGTATTTGTCCTCTGGTCTGGTACTAAAAGTTTCAGTTCACTAATACCCCACAAGGTACTTGTTAAATGAATGGCAATACTTATTTTTGAATTCATTTTATGAACTAAGAATTTGAAGCTTATAACCTAGTGATGGAAGAATGATGATTAGTAGGAGTGCCATTGTAATTGATAAGGGTTTAATGTCCATAGATATAAAGTTTACAACCTAGTGATGGAAGAATGATGATTAGTAGGAGTGCCATTGTAATTGATAAGGGTTTAATGTCCATAGATATAAAGTTTTACCCATAAAAGCCACTAATATTTGGTATGGCATAAGCATTACGAAATCATTAGCAAATTCGAGTTGAAGGTTATGGATGGTCAGCTTACTACATTTTCCGGCTATATTTTTAGACAGTCTCTCTCTCTTTCTGTACACACACACAAGTACGTATGGCACATCCATTGGACTTGCGCATTAACTTTTTTAGTGCAAAGAAATACTTGACCGAACTTCTTTCTACATTAAAAACAATAACAAACACATAAAAACAAAAATTATTTTATGTTTTGGTGCATCAACCACCAAGAAATTTAAAAAATCATACTTATTAAGTTATGCTTATATTTTACCCCAACGACGTAGAAAAGACGTATCAAATTACTTGTTTTACGGCTAGCATCTTTGAAAGTTTGTTGTTTAGGATGGATAATTATACTTCCTCTACGTTGGAAAGAAAGACTCCACCGCTTTTTATATACTTATGTAACAAATCAAATATATTTCATTCTATAATTATGTTTTTATCCTACAATGTTGCTATAGATAACGGATCAAATAAAGAATATATGCCTTAGTAGTAACGTAGGACTTGCTTAACTGTACAAACTGCAGCAAGATTACAATGGTTTAAGCAAAAATTAAGTAAAACCTTCAAATAAATTTCTTTCTTTTCAAAAGCATCAATCAACTTTTATTCTTACTTCAATCATTACCACCAACAAAATAACATACACAATTAGTATGTAAATAACTCAATTGCTGCTCTTCTCCATTTTAGTCCTGATAAAGTAGACACCAAATTGCATTGAACCAAAATATTCAACCCTGTATCATTAATTAGCAACAAGAATTCATATATAAACCATATGGACAACAACAATTATAATTACTATGTATGTTCAACACATATCAGATTGTAGTGGAGATTTACAAAATGATATTTTAAATATAAGGTATTTGTTTTGATAATAAATTACAAAGGCACATCATGTGCATAGAAAACAGGCAGAAAATTCTTGATTGGTTAAAAAAGTTTTCATGAATCATCGTCCGTATAGAATTATGCTTCCTCTAAGTCCGTAAATTGTCAGTGTGTTTGTGATGAATGAGCTGATATATCCAAAAGCTAGTAAAATTACATTATGATTCAAGATAATCTATGTTTTGGATTTCTTATGTAAGTGATTAATGAATTCAAAAATTAAAGGGATGGGATGTGTTCAATGGAAGTTGAAACCTTAGCATTTAATTTGAAAATGACAATCTCAAAGATGATAATGAATCGAATGCATTATCAATCTACCTAGCTAAATTTAGTCAAACTTGGTCATGGGTAATAGAGATGGGTAGGGAGTCTAAAAAATATTATAGTTAGCTCCCGAAACAGTTTAACTAAATTTGAAGTGTTTGATCTCTGAAAGTGCAAATTTTCAGTCATTGTATCTCATGAATAATGAATAGCAACTCGTGTAGGCAAATAATAACCCTTCTTTTATATGTTGATTGATTTTTCTTCATAACTGCACTTCTGTTAGTAATTAGCACTGTACAAAAGACATAGTTCTTACAATATAATATTTTTGGCTTCTTAAATGATATGTTTTCATTCTGTATAAATTATTTACTTAACAGTTGAACTGTTTCATTTCTTATTCATAAATGATTATTTCTTCCTAAACAATTAAATCCAATATGAGTAGTAGGATTTTATGATGCACACTTAAAGCTGAAGATAAGTTTGTATATTTCGGGTGTACGAATCCAAAGTATTTGTATTTATGTCAACAAATATGGACGAATTGCATATGGGCCACTAAATATTTCAGATCACCAACATTCATTTGTATGTTGAAATTTACCAAAAAAATATAATGTAATGGAATTTAGTTGAAGTGAATATATGATGCATGACACAAAGTCGTACGTCAAGAAATTAAAGGCACGATTGTGCTCAATTTACTCTGTATATATTCAATAGATTGGAGAAAGCTTTTAGTGGTAACAAAAATATATCACACAAATAATGAATGTGGCAAATAAAAAATTAACATACCTATTCAGTGCATCTAACTCCTCCTAATCTCCAAATTAATTACCTCTAGCTAAAAATGGCAACCGTGAAGCAGGTTAAAACCCTTAATTGTTTATGAAAATACAAATTACATAACCCATACAATTTGAAATCAAAACTAAGAAGATAAAGATTGCACGTACCAATCTTCAAATCCCCTTTAGCATGCTTCTTGCGGGTTCAACTTTATTACATGAATGAGGGAGAGAATTTCCAATTTGGCAATCGTATGATTAAACGCGATGATTTTGAGGTTAAATTTATTTTTGAGGTGTGAATATCACACAAAATTGAAACCCTAGATTTTTAATCGGTGTGAATAACTGGATTTGGAGGTGAGAAGAAAAGTAGCATTCTAATAGGAAGCAAAACACACTATTAGAACGTGTTGAAACAGAATTAACATGGTGTCCTTAAATTCTCTTTGCGACGGAATTTAGTAGTTATGGGCAAATTGATAATTTCAAAAGCTTCAATTGTGAGTGTTCTCATTATATAGATATGTTTGAGATCCCGGTTTTGATTTTTTGTAATTTTAGGGATTTCGATGAAATACATAAATTTCGATTTCAGTTTCGATTTTGGATATCATTATTATTTTTCATATAATTACATATATGTATTGTTATCCCATTTTTGGTCAAAACTGGAATATCAATGTTGTGTGCATTTCCACCACGACCGAACCAAGAAGAAGCAGCCAGCAAGCGTATATAAGTCTGGGATTTCACTCATGATTCAAGTATAAAGTCCATTCGGTATCAAAGGTTTAAAGTTCCATTCGGCAATGTAGAGCGAAATCTCATTCGGCATTCAAGATGCCTTGGTTCATCTGGCATTCCCAATACAAGAGTTCATTCGGCACTCCCAAATAGTTCATTCGGCATTCTCAACTCATAGACGAACCAAGCTCCATCCCTACCACCGATCCAGGAGAAGGAGACCACCGGTCCAATTCCATCTCCACACCACTACCGAACCAAGCCTCACCTCCAACAACTACCGGTCCATGCCACCTCCTACCGAACCAAGCCTCACCTTCAACAACCACCGGACCGGCCCACACCGAACCAGATCCCCTCTCCTCCATCACCGGACCAAACTCCACTTGGCCACTGCCGGACCAACGTCCCACCGAACCAACTCTCCACCCAAGCCATGCCGAACCAACTCACTCCAACCACTACCGGACCAAGTGGATACCGAACCAACATCGCCAGACCAGATTGCTTCAGCCCAGGCCCACCAGCAGCTATATACATTCAGGACTCCTGCCCCCAGCCTCACTCTATAAATAGAGGGGCAGGGGTACAACAATGGCAGACAAGTTTGAGAGCTCAAGCACGGAAGGAACTTTCAAACAACTTTCATATATTTGTAACCAAAGCTTTGTACTTGTAATCTGAAGAGAAAGAGGAGAATAACATATAAAGTGGATGTAGGCACGTTTTGGCCGAACCACTATAAATCTGTGTGTCTTTTACAGTTTAGTCCCTGCTTTTTACATATTTGCATAAATCACCCAAATCGCTAAGAACTACATATAATCAACTAAATCGTACGACTTTGAGGTGTTTGACCATTTTTTGCGCAAACATGTATTTGTTTAATTTATTGAAACAACACGTATGATTTATATTTAATTGATAAAAAAGATAAAAAAACCAATATTGGTTAATTATAAATATTTGTAACACTAAATTTTTTTTATTCCGTTTTCAACTTTTTTAGTTACGTCATTCACATATTTTGTGAATTTATATATTTCCTAAGTTGCAATTTAGATTTGAATTTTCATGTATTTGAAACTCAAATGATTTTTTTTTTTGTAAAATTTAAAGCTCAATGGTTTTTGATTGAATCGGAATTTCGACTTGATTTCGTTACGGTCCCAACCGAAACGTAAAAAGAATGAATGAAATCTTGGCGTTTCGGTCAATACTCGAAAACAATCAGAAACTCCACGATATAAATATAAATGTGTATGTGTGTGTCATGGAGTTTTTTATTGTTTTTGTCTTATATCACGTTCATGCTCATGGCTTTTTGTTGTTTTCTTAAGTTAAATTTTGATTGAAAAACAATGAGAGTACTTTATTTTAAAATATAAAAAAAGAGATGAAATTTAACCATGAATTCAAGTAGGATAAAGCTGTAGTATAAACAAGAGAGGGATGAACACACACCCATCATATCATTCCCACTCCTCTTTTCCACAAATCATTGAAAACCATTTAGTACAAAGGAAGAGGAAGGTTTTCAAAATGAGATTCAAATCGTACATCATAAATTCAGATTTTAAATCGAAGCATGATTTAAATGTAAACAATAGATTCAAAAGATCCATATTTTAAGATTCGCAAACCCTTTAAAATTGTTTTCGACGTTTAAGCTTTTACATTCAAACCTAAAACTCAATTTTCTCTCTTTTCCATTTTTGTTTTGTTTAAAAACTTAGAATTGGAATTATGGATTCAAATAAGCATATTGAATATATCAATACGTATTGAATAAAATTTCTCAATTGCGATTTTAATTGAGTTTGAATTGGAATGTAAATAGATTGTAAATGGAGAGATTCAATCTAAAATTGGATACAAATCGTAGAATTTTAATATTTTTGATAGCAATGAAGAGGAGTGTATGTGTTTAGAGAGGAGAGAAAATAAAGTGTGTTCAATAAAGAATCAATGATGTAATGCATTATTGTATATGCCTCTTGTGCATGTGATAACACTAAGTTATAAGAATATTATCATATTCAAGCAATTTAGTATACATGTATGTTGGGACGAGCATTTTTTTATTGTTATAATAAGTCTTATATCTACATCTATTTATGGTATTTAATTATGTTTACCTTTACTCCTCTCGAGAGTATGAGGCAGTACCTTCATACAAGTGTTGAAAAACACATACGTATACTTAATTTTTGATGCATGTTTGTGGTACCTCTATTATTTATCCGATCTCAAAGATTATCCCCTCGCATATCTAATGAGGACTGTGAGGTGCATTTCACTTTTTATAATATTTTTGGCTTATATTTCTGATTACAGTCTCGTGTTGGTTGATCACTTAATTTGTGCATGAGAACTCATGGACTTTTTATGTTATTTTTTCAGAAATGTGGCATGGAGGAAACATACTAAATACATATCCAGTTCGAACCTTACTATATTTTATGGTTATGGTTATGGGTAAGCACCGTTTCTTATCCTTTGGTGCTTTTGAATTACCGTTTAAGGATACAACATACTTAGTAGACTTGACATTTTGGAACCGTTAAGTTCATTGTCATTTGCTCAATTTATGTTATAATAGTTATGATGGTATTATTTATATGTATTTAACTATATGCACCTCATATCTTTTTTATTGTTCTGGATTATGGTGGTAACACCATACTTGATCAATTAACTTGCAGTTTCCTATTGATATCTTTATGCTTTGTGTTCCTTGGAACTTGTATGGTTAATGTCAATTTGGGCTCATAGTATTATCAAGGTGAAAAGCTTAAGACAACATCATAGAATAAGTGAAATGACAGCAGAAAGTATGACTAAAAAACAACACTAAGGCAAGATGAAAACATGATGGAGTATATGAATAGATAATTTAACATAACATAAAAAGTAACATTTTTGGTACCTCACAACCAGGGAATCACGTTTTTGCTACATGTTGCAAAATTGTATTCTTGTCAAGTATAATTATCCAAAGATCATGGCCAAGTATACATTTCCATAGCTACTACTTTTACATGTATTAGTGATGAATCGATTTACAAAATAGGGAATTTTTTAGTCCAAGCCCCAAAAATTAATAGAAGATTTAAGAAAAGAACAAGATACTAATTTGTCACCCATGCAAGTAATAATTTACAGTCTAATACAATACTTATGGCCATATGTCTAATCTAATATATTATTTATATTTGAACCAAATTTTGAAAAAACCAAAGTAGAAACCAACAATGTTTTTGTGCTCACAAGGTGAGATGTTTGGAGGGATAAGTTTTTCTTGTACATATTATACACAAACATGTCAAAGAATTAAATGTAGAGTAACAAGCATCAAATATTAAATAAGAATCATTGAACATTTAAAATGATTTAAACAAAATACTATTAATTACTTGTAAAATATTTCATTCAAAATCTCTCTTAACTTATAAATAATTTATTATTATATACATAATACATCAGTTTACTCAAAGAATTAAGTGTAGAGTAACAAGCACCAAATATTAAATAAGAATCATTGAACATTCCAAATGCTTTAAACAAAATACTATTAATTACTTATAAAATATTTCATTCAAAATCTCTCTTAACTTATAAATAATTTATTATTATATACATAATACAACATCAGTTTACTTTATATTAACAAAAATTAAACACAACATTGCTTTAAAGCGAACTATTACAAGCAACAACAAAATCAGCATCCAATTTCAAGTTGAAACAAAAACTATTACAAGCAACATGTAACTTTAATACAATCTGAAAAGAGAACTTTGACATACTATTACAAGCAACAAAAACATGCGACCTTATTCTTATATTATTATTCTTATCTAATTTAGCATATTTTTTTATAAAAGTTAAACTGAAATAAGAAACCAATTTTGATTTAGAAATCAAATTTGAAATTGATTGCTTTAATCAATTTTGAGGTTGGATGCAAAAATTTAAAAACATAACATCCTTCTACCATTTTCATGATCTTGTTCTTTTTTACTTGTTATGAAATGTTAGTATTTTGTAACTGATAATAGACCAAATTTTATTATAGCAGTGTTAGCCATAAAATCCACTCAATAGCAGAAGTATGAAAGAAGGTTAATGAGAGTGAGGTTTCGACGAAGTAATAGGCATGTGTTTCGACACAGGTTATAAGAAGACGTTTCGAAGGCATTAATAAGGTTTCGAAGGAGTCAAAGACACCAACTGTAGTGTGAGGGCTTTTGATTCAGATGGAAACATGAATACCTTTTGCCACTTTTAACCTTTCGACACAGATAAATAAGCAAGGACAGCATCGAAACCCCTTTCAAAGGTAATGAATGATAATCTCTCACTGACTCGTTAAACCTTTTGGAACCAAAGGTTTCACCTACATATCAACCCTTTTGAAAGCATATCTAAGCCTTTCGAACATGGACGAAGTCAATGACATCAGGAGAAGGTTCCGCGTGTTCAACAGGTAAGCATTTGAAAGTTACCAACAATGACGGAACCATTAGAGCTTCAATGTCTTCGACGCCCCTATGAGAAGCCTTCGATAGCGTCGAAAGACTCCCATCATTACTTCCGATGACAACAAGGCAACATAAAGAGAAATGCGCATTTGAAGACCTTCCGACAGTGTCGAAAACTGTGACGCCCCACCTCTATACCCACGCTAGCCAAGAACACTCCGGAGTAGTGCTGTCAACTAGCACGGAGAATAAGGCTGTTGAGGAGCGACCATCCATGTAATTGCTTATCACACGGTGGCTATAAATAATCTTCGGAAACAAACATAGAAATAATCATATCACAAATCAGTCACAGATATCCATATCACAAAGGCGGAAGAAGATATGAATATATAACTAACACATGAAAGTGTACATCAGAGTAGTGGTCAATAAGATCCACGATAATACAAAAGAATAGCAACACGTGCTATACAAAAGAATACAACTATGAGTCTATATCTCAAGTGTATACAACAAAAACTGCTAATCTAAACAGTTAGCCAAAAGTCAGAGTGATGAATCCCTGGGAAGAAGTCAAGCAGAAGCACCTGTAACATCTCGGTCTGACCCGAGTATTATTTAAGAAAATAATAAACGGATCAGTCTAGCTATAAATATCAGATGACATGATATAACATAAAAGATATGGCATAAACATAAACATCCATAACGACATACCACTATAAGTATGTAAATAATGATCAACAGAAGATCAATCAATAAGAGATAATCAATATCACAAGAATCTTCTCAAAGATTCGAAGGGGGCATCATACCCTAAACTTGTACTCATAACAAGTCAATGACATAAATTCCAGAAATCAACACGAGAAATCCAGAAATCATAAAAAGGGAAAGAGACCTATCACATGACGGTCCGAAGACCAAGGGGAGCTACCCCGCATGTGTGAATGGAGTCACACAAGTGGTGTCTAGTCTAACCTTGCAATGAAAGAGACATCGCGCAATTGCTAGTCTAATTCATAAAGCGATCATCAAGATCAACGAGAAGTGTCAATTACACTAAGCTAGTAAATATAGAAGTTTAGCTTCATGTCCCATAACCACTTGCTTAACTTAAATATTTACGAACAAACTGTAAATCTTCACTAATAAAATTGTCACAAGAGGTTCAATCGAACAAGTCCAAGAATTAACCGACGAAGTGAACGCAAGCGTTTCATACCACTTGTTTTACTAAGTCGTTTAATTAGATTTCTCATTTGAGTGAGGTAAAGGCTTGTATATACTAATAGATTGAAAAACGGTTTAAGAAAAGAGCTTTGTTATTAAAAATAGAGTTGAAATTGTTTGTTAAAAGAGTTTTGATATTTACTACTAGTATTGAAACCTTTATATTATAAAGTGACAAAACACATAAGCAAGTGTAGAAACAATCAGTCACAAAGATCGCATACGGAGATGCGAATAAAATCCCAGGAAATCAGCTCAATGTTTTTCAGATAAGATCCCCTACGGAGGGGGGGTCCAGGGGGGGTGGCAACCCCCCAAGGTGGGGGTGCGGGGGCAACGCCACCGCTTACGGGGTTCGACCTGCCCGGTCAGGTCGTGGGGTTCCAGGGGGGCAGCGCCCCCGGCGGGGTGCGGGGCAGCGCCCCGACCAAAACGGTACGACCTAGTGAAGATAAAATGAGGTCTAACGACCTAACGACTCAAGGGTCATACGACCTAACGACTCAAGGGTCTAACGACCTAACGACTCAAGGGTCATACGACCTAACGACTCAAGGGTCTAACGACCTAACGACTCAAGGGTCATACGACCTAACGACTCAAGGGTCATACGACTCAGCGACTCAAGGGTCCAACGACTCAGCGACTCAAGGGTCCAACGACTCAGCGACTCAAGGGTGAACGACATAACTCCGAACGACCTAAAAATGGCCAGAACGACTCAAGTGCAGAAAATTCAACAAAACGCTAAAAATTGGAGTTTTTTGCCAATCCAATCCAAACCAAATGCTAACATGCATGCAAAAATGATAGGAATCATTCCCAACAGTCCAATATAGTTATAGGCTAGAATTGTGAGATAAAAATCTCACCTTTGCACTAAAATTTATGAAGATGAAGCTTGAAAGCAAGGAGAAGCAATCCAAAGCTTGAATCCAATATCTTCTACTTGAATTTGGAGTTGAATGATGGAGTTGCAATTGAATTTGAGCTTGGAGTTTTAATTTCCCATTCTCTTCACCATTAATGCCAAAACTTGAGTTAGTTAGGAAATTTATGAAGAGTGAGGAGAAGAGGGTTGGAACTTGGGCTTAATAGGCTAAACTAACCCAAAGTCCAAAGCGGGAAAAGTTAGTGAAATTTCACTAACTCCAAACCTATCGATGTTTATACTTAAAAAGTTGTAAACGACATTTTGAACTCAATGGAAGTGGTCTCGAGTCCTAATTTGACCGTTTGCAAAAAGTAGTTTTTCGGACCAAAATCCGATTAACGATTTAATATTTAAATAAAAATATTTAAATGTAAACTCGATAAATATGCGGGTTGTTACAGACTCCCCTCCTTAAAGAAATTGCGTCCTCGCAATATATATATAAGGTGGAAATAAAAAGTAACAACCATGAAAGCATATTAACACAAGAGAAATTTGAAATAAGAAGTTCACCTCAAAGGGCAGGAGTAAGCAAGTCCGGATGTGTACGCTCGATGAATTCTCTGGATTCCCAAGAACAATCCTTAGGATTTGAGGACCATTGAACCTTTACAAGTGGAACATCTTTATTTCGAAGTCGTTTAACCTCAGAAGCTATAATTCGAATAGGATGCTGCTCATAAGTTAAATTCGGCGAAACTTCAATTTCTTCCACAACAGCAGGCTCAAGAATAGAATCGGAATCCCGAAGGCATTTCCGTAATTGAGAAACGTGAAATACATCATGTATAGCAGAAAACTGAGCTGGCAATGCAAGGCGATAAGCCATGAAACCAATACGTTCAGTGATAGGAAATGGCCCAATATATCGAGGCGCTAACTTCCCCGATCGACTGAAACGTACAACACCCTTCATAGGTGAAACACGAATAAAAACAGGATCCCCAACAGAAAATTCTAATTTCCTTCTTCGATTATCGGCATAGGATTTTTGTCTACTCTGGGCTTCTTTCATCCTATGTCGAATAAGTTCAATCTTTTCCGTGGAATCACGAATAAAGTCTGGACCTAAAACCAGCTTCTCACCGGTCTCAAGCCAACAAGAAGGAGATCGGCATGGCCTTCCGTAGAGTGCCTCGAAAGGTGCCATACCAATACTAGATTGGAAGCTATTATTATAGGAAAATTCAACAAGTGAAATATGATCTTCCCAACTTCCACCAAAATCAAGCACACAAGCACAAAGAAGATCTTCAAGAGTTTGATTCACACGCTCGGTTTGTCCATCGGACTGGGGGTGATAAGCGGTGCTAAAATTAAGCTTCGTTCCTAAAGCTTTTTGAAGATTCTTCCAAAATCCACTAGTAAACAATGGATCACGATCGCTAACAATAGAAGTAGGGACTCCATGCAATTTTACAATTTCCTTGACAAATAGTTTGGCCAAAAGAGGAACGGTTCGGTTAGACCGAACCGGAATAAAATGGGCGGATTTGGTAAGTCTATCAACAATCATCCATAAGCTATCATGACCCGAACGAGAACGGGGAAGGCCATCTATAAAGTCCATGGAAATTTGATCCCACTTCCAAATTGGAATTTCTAAAGGTTGCAATAACCCACCAGGCCTTTGATGTTCGGCCTTGACAAGTTGGCAAGTCATGCAACACTTAACAAAGTTAGCAATATCAGATTTCATTCCCTCCCAATAATAAAGTCGCTTCATATCAGCGTACATTTTACTACTACCGGGATGAATGGTGAATTTAGAACAATGAGAATCTTCTAAAATATCTTTACGAAGATCTCCAATATTTGGTACGATAAGTCTACCAAATTTTCGAATGCCGCCACGAGAATCAATATCATAGTCTTTCAAACCTTCAATATCAATTTTATCCTTAACATTTTTGCCAAGAAGAGCCAATTCAGAATCTAGCCCTTGAGCTTCAAGAATGCGGTCTAAAAGAGAAGGATGAGCCTCAAAGCTACATAAAACAAGCGATGAGCATAAATCGGATACGCGCTCTCGAATCTCACAAGTGGATAAGATCTCGAGATTGTTCCATTCGGATATCATCATAGAAACAACTGCTTGTTGCTTACGGCTAAGAGCATCGGCGACTCGATTACCCTTACCGGGGGTATAAAGAATATCAAGATCATAAGGTGCAAGGAACTCGAGCCAACGCTGTTGACGTAAATTAAGTTCTTTTTGAGAAAATAAATATTTCAAAGACTTATGATCCGTGTAAAGAATAAATTTCTCTCCCAATAGATAATGACGGCACATTCGAAGGGCGAAAACAATAGCCGCGAGCTCTAGATCATGTGTGGCATATCTAGTCTCGACCGGCTTCAATTGCCTAGAAGCATAAGCAACAACACGTTCTTTTTGCATAAGAACGGCACCCAAACCAACGTGACTAGCATCGGTATAAACAACAAAATCTTGATTCCCCTCGGGAATAACAAGAATAGGAGCATCGGAAAGGAGTTCTTTCAATTTCTGAAAAGATGCTTCACATTTGTCCGACCAAATGTATTTAACTCCCTTCTTAGTCAAGCCAGTAAGAGGCACGGCAATCTTAGAAAAGTCTTTAATAAAACGACGGTAATAGCCCGCCAATCCGAGAAAACTACGAATCTCTGTCACACTCTCCGGTCTCTTCCAATCTTGAATCGCTTCAATCTTTGAAGGATCCACAGATATCCCGGATTCGGAAATAATATGACCGAGAAACTTCACACGAGATTGCCAAAAGTGACATTTAGAAAATTTCGCCTTTAATTGATTACTCCTAAGTGTTTCCAATACAATCCGAAGATGTTTCTCATGTTCCTCCTCGGTTTTTGAATACACAAGAATATCATCAATGAATATGAGAACAAACCGATCGAGGAAATCTTTGAAAACTCGATTCATGAGGTCAACGAAATAAGCTGGAGCATTCGTTAACCCAAATGGCATAACAAGCCATTCATAAGATCCATATCGAGTACGGAATGATGTCAACGGAATGCTATCCTCAGCGATACGAAGCTGATGGAAACCGGTAGCCAAGTCCAATTGTGAAAAGACCTTAGCACCACTAAGCTGATCGAATAGATCATCAATCCGAGGTAAAGGATATTTATTTTTAATAGTAAGATCGTTAAGCTTGCGATAATCAACGCAGAACCTCAGAGTACCATCGGATTTCTTTACGAAAATAGCCGAAGCTCCCCAAGGCGAGGAACTAGAGCGAATAAATTGCCTCGTCTCCAACTCAGATAATTGTTTACGCATCTCCTCATTTTCCTTATTGGACATGCGATAAGGAGGACGAGTAATAGGTTGAGCTCCAGAAACAAGATTAATTCTGAACTCAATTGCTCGTTTAGGTGGTAAACCTAAAACGGGCTCGAATATGTCGGAAAATTCACGAACAACATGAATACAAGAAATAATATCATCTTCATCATCATCATCGTTATCACGAGGATTTAAAGAATATAAAGATGCCACCAAACATGATTCTGAATCTTTAAGATTAACAGAAATCTGTTTAACAGATTGTGGATGTCGGAGATGAATAGTCCGCTCAGGACATAGGATATGGGCTTGATAACAGTTAAGCCAATCCATTCCCAAAATTATTCCAAAGCCTAAGTAACGCATGACATGCAAATCGGCTAGGAAAGAAAAATCACATAAAATAATCTCCACATCTTTACAAAGCAAACTAAGAGTTGCGGATCCACCAACAGGATTCGCAATTTTTAAAGAAGTCATTAATGCAGTAACACTTAAGGAAAAAGTGTCTACCAGTTCCTTTGATATAAAGGAATGGGATGCACCCGTATCAAAGAGAACTCTAATAGGTTGATCATGAAATAAAATAATACCATCAAGAATGGAATGAGAAATACCTTGGCCACGAGATGTGTTGCCAGGGGCTTGAGCCACATTTAACTTTCCCTCATTCCTGCTTTTACGTTTGAGGCATTGATGTATAAAGTGATCTGGGCTCTTACAATAGCGACAAGATTTGGGCTTAGAGCACTTATTCGCATAATGATCCCCAGACCCACAGTTGAAGCAACTCGCACCACTAGGAGAAGGAGACTTTGTCGCAGGGGTTGCCTGCTTACCCTTTTTGTTGGGATAAGGACCCTTGAATTTGTTTGGCCTCTTCTTGTTGTTGAAGTTTGGTTTAGCGCCTTCCACTTCAACATCACTCTCTCTATCAGCCTCTTCAAGACGAAGAGCGATATCGACGAGTTGGTCAAATGCGACTTCTAGTTTCAGGAGCAGTGGCTTCTTAAGACTCTTATTTAAGCCATAAACGAACCTCTGGTTCTTCTTCAATGGGGTGTTGATGTATTCAACCCCATATTTGGAAAGCGACTCGAAGGCTGCGACGTAATCAGTCACAGAGGATTGACCTTGAACAAGGTCTATAAAACGTCGAGCCAAGCTTACTTTCCCAGCTTCTGGTACAAACTTTAACTCGAAGCGTCCCTGAAATTGCTCCCAGGTGAGATCCGCTTCATTAATTTCTGAAATAAGGAGTTCGTACCAGTCCAATGCTCTCTCTTGGAGCATGCTGGAAGCCACCTGAACGCGGTGGAGATCGATAAGATTCATGCGAGAAAAGATTCGATCGCATGATTTTAACCAAGCCTGGACCTCGATGATATTTTCCGAACCTTTGAAGGGCTTCCCACCCAAGTTGGTGTAATCGCTGCACAAGCGTGCAAATCCCGACTTTGGGTGAGTAGGTTCCGGGTTAGCTCCAGCTGCTTGAGCATTAGTTACTAAATCAAGAAGCTGTTGAGTAGTCATAAAAACTCCATCCGGAGGAGCAGCACCAGATGATCCAGTTCTGGGACGGCCTGGTCTAGACATTCTCTTCCTTAAAGAAAGAAAGAAGAGAAGGAAGAAGGTTATTTACCAATGAACATCAAGCAATCTTGATAGATAAAACAAGGAATCATAAAGGAAATAGGATGAGTCGGTACGAAGACTCAAATTAATCCTATGGTATGACTCCTAAGATAGACCTAGGACGATGATCCTTGTTAAGTTATTCTACATTGTTCCGAAGTTTGGCTCTGATACCAAGCTGTGACGCCCCACCTCTATACCCACGCTAGCCAAGAACACTCCGGAGTAGTGCTGTCAACTAGCACGGAGAATAAGGCTGTTGAGGAGCGACCATCCATGTAATTGCTTATCACACGGTGGCTATAAATAATCTTCGGAAACAAACATAGAAATAATCATATCACAAATCAGTCACAGATATCCATATCACAAAGGCGGAAGAAGATATGAATATATAACTAACACATGAAAGTGTACATCAGAGTAGTGGTCAATAAGATCCACGATAATACAAAAGAATAGCAACACGTGCTATACAAAAGAATACAACTATGAGTCTATATCTCAAGTGTATACAACAAAAACTGCTAATCTAAACAGTTAGCCAAAAGTCAGAGTGATGAATCCCTGGGAAGAAGTCAAGCAGAAGCACCTGTAACATCTCAGTCTGACCCGAGTATTATTTAAGAAAATAATAAACGGATCAGTCTAGCTATAAATATCAGATGACATGATATAACATAAAAGATATGACATAAACATAAACATCCATAACGACATACTACTATAAGTATGTAAATAATGATCAACAGAAGATCAATCAATAAGAGATAATCAATATCACAAGAATCTTCTCAAAGATTCGAAGGGGGCATCATACCCTAAACTTGTACTCATAACAAGTCAATGACATAAATTCCAGAAATCAACACGAGAAATCCAGAAATCATAAAAAGAGAAAGAGGCCTATCACATGACGGTCCGAAGACCAAGGGGAGCTACCCCGCATGTGTGAATGGAATCACACAGATTGAGGTCAAGACTAACCAAAAAGCAGAAAGGTATGTGTGAATGGAGTCACACAAGTGGTGTCTAGTCTAACCTTGCAATGAAAGAGACATCGCGCAATTGCTAGTCTAATTCATAAAGCGATCATCAAGATCAATGAGAAGTGTCAATTACACTAAGCTAGTAAATATAGAAGTTTAGCTTCATGTCCCATAACCACTTGCTTAACTTAAATATTTACGAACAAACTGTAAATCTTCACTAATAAAATTGTCACAAGAGGTTCAATCGAACAAGTCCAAGAATTAACCGACGAAGTGAACGCAAGCGTTTCATACCACTTGTTTTACTAAGTCGTTTAATTAGATTTCTCATCCGAGTGAGGTAAAAGCTTGTATATACTAATAGATTGGAAAACGGTTTAAGAAAAGAGCTTTGTTATTAAAAATAGAGTTGAAATTGTTTGTTAAAAGAGTTTTGATATTTACTACTAGTATTGAAACCTTTATATTATAAAGTGACAAAACACATAAGCAAGTGTAGAAACAATCAGTCACAAAGATCGCATACGGAGATGCGAATAAAATCCCAGGAAATCAGCTCAATGTTTTTCAGATAAGATCACCTACGGAGGGGGGGTCCGGGGGGTGGCAACCCTCCAAGGTGGGGGTGCGGGGGCAACGCCACCGCTTACGGGGTTCGAACGACTCAAGGGTCATACGACCTAACGACTCAAGGGTCTAACGACCTAACGACTCAAGGGTCATACGACCTAACGACTCAAGGGTCCAACGACTCAGCGACTCAAGGGTGAACGACTCAGCGACTCAAGGGTCCAACGACTCAGCGACTCAAGGGTCCAATGACTCAGCGACTCAAGGGTGAACGACATAACTCCGAACGACCTAAAAATGGCCAGAACGACTCAAGTGCAGAAAATTCAACAAAACGCTAAAAATTGAAGTTTTTTGCCAATCCAATCCAAACCAAATGCTAACATGCATGCAAAAATGATAGGGAATCATTCCCAACAGTCCAATATAGTTATAGGCTAGAATTGTGAGATAAAAATCTCACCTTTGCACTAAAATTTATGAAGATGAAGCTTGAAAGCAAAGAGAAGCAATTCAAAGCTTGAATCCAATATCTTCTACTTGAATTTGGAGTTGAATGATGGAGTTGCAATTGAATTTGAGCTTGGAGTTTTAATTTCCCATTCTCTTCACCATTAATGCCAAAGCTTGAGTTAGTTAGGAAATTTATGAAGAGTGAGGAGAAAAGGGTTGGAACTTGGGCTTAATAGGCTAAACTAACCCAAAGTCCAAAGCGGGAAAAGTTAGTGAAATTTCACTAACTCCAAACCTATCGATGTTTATACTTAAAAAGTTGTAAACGACATTTCGAACTCAATGGAAGTGGTCTCGAGTCCTAATTTGACCGTTTGCAAAAAGTAGTTTTTCGGACCAAAATCCGATTAACGATTTAATATTTAAATAAAAATATTTAAATGTAAACTCGATAAATATGCGGGTTGTTACAAAAACAATCTTGAGAAAGCAGAGAAAATGAATACTAAAGGCTTAACAAAGACGAAAAATTGATAAAAGACCCTTTCAACTCAGTCGAAAGACAGGAGGCAACATATAAAAGGAGGCCTTTCGACCAGGTCGAAGGCATGAGCTCGGAAGGGGAGCCGACCTGCATCTATAAATAAGACACAAGGGGTCCCGTTTTGGAGATCGAATTTTGAATTTCCGAATTCATTTCTTCTATTCCACTCTCTTAGCTGCAATTAAATCCTATAGAAACCCTAAATCAAATTGGCCATAAAGTTCTATTACTTGTAACTCATTTTGGATTATTAATAAAGGAGAGATGGCTTGTTCGATAAGGATTTTGATGACGAGGAAGATCATTTAGATCATTAGCCAGTCTAATGATCAATTTTACATTATTCTAACCTATTCTCTTAACTTCTTTTTGTCTATGCAATGCATATGATTGACTTGGGTATATACAGTCGAAACATATCATCTACAGAACCAACATTGAAAATAATAATGATGATGGAGTTTCGACAATGATGAGTATATGAAGTTGGGGAATATCCAAGTCGATTTTATACATGAAAACAAAGTGGAGTTTAGACAGTTACAAGTTGGATTCGTTTAGGACCCCTCTCGACCTAATCGAAAGGGGTGTTTCGATGAGATCCCAATTTGTAATTGACTAACAATGAATTAGAGAGGGATTCATTCGCAAGGGATCTATCTCCAACTTCATCTGAAACCCTTTAGAAGGGGATCTCCAACAGCAGAAGCGAAACCATGGAGTCGAGAGTGACTGTGTCATATTAGTGAAACAAACATACCTTTCGACATGATCGAAATGATGTCAGAACAATACCTTTCGACATGATCAACAGGAATGAAAAGCTTGAACGATCAGTCACTTCTGACTCACTCATAGGAAAAGTTTCTGACTCATTCAAAGGAAAAGTTCCGCGCAGGATGCTATTTCCATAGCATGCATTCTTGAACTAATTTTTCGAGGACTTCCGAATAAGTCAACATGATCGAAAGGAAGAGCTAAACTCTTTAGACCCTTTCGATTAGGTCAACCTGATCGAGAGGAAGGGCTAAACTCTTTAGACTCTTTCGATTCGGTCACCCTGGTCGAAAGGTAGGGCTATCGCCTAAAACCCTTTCGACTAAGTCAATCTAGTCGACAAGTATGTTTTGAAGGAAGAGATCATTTCAACAACTTGGTTTCATTTGAGTTAAATACCTTTCACATAGCATCGGGGATGTTGACAAAACAAGACGTTATATATATTACATTTTTTTTCTCTAAGGCATACGTCTTAGCAGTCTGAAATGTACGAGATATATATTTTGTACAACTTGCCGCCTCAAGCTGCTTAAGCCTATTGGCATACGCCCTAGAGGCAAAATGCATTTTTGATCTCAAGGGATTTTGCCTTCGTCTCATCTTGAGATGCGCTCGAGACATGTCATTTAAAACACCGACTTAAACATAAGGTTATTTACAACAAAATATATAACTTTTTTCTAGTCCTAATCCTAATTTGTCTTAAGATGTTTTATTTTATTTTCCTCTTATTATTCTTCAAACACATATATACATCTATTCACACTTACATGCGCGCGTGTGCGTACATTGTGTGTATGCATGTATAAAGGAAGGATCAAGGTCCCTCATCAGTTAATTCCGTTGGTGCCTGTGTTAATTTTCTTATTCTATTTAACTCTGATTTGGCTAAATTGATGTTTTAATTATGTAGATCATCTTCAGAAATTTTAAAACGTTCCCAGACTTCCAACTCAATCAGAATTACATTCTGAATTATTGATTGGAATATATTTTTCGATGACTAACATTAATTTATGATTTCGAAGGAGAAACGTTTTGGAATGATCTGAAAATGATTTGTGACGTTTATCAACATGATAAGAACACACAATTATAAAATAAGTTAGTCAAACTGGAAATATGTAAATCAAGAGAATTAACCAGGGAATTTCAAGGGAATTAAGTGATAATGGATCTTGATCCTTCCTCATACTTCTGAGGAACACATACCTTTAAATGCTATATGCATTTTCAAGATACGTTCTTATAATAGTTAGGGTCATCTCCATAAATTCTTTGGCCCATTTGAACGATCTTAACGTAATTAATCGATATTCGAAGTCAACAGTTGAAGTTGATGTTAAACTATTATTGAGTCGAACAGGATGGAAGTTTTAAAGTAAGACTACATTTTGTGTGAATGATATTCACAGTGCCGATTAAATATTCTAAAAATTTTGTGACATTTGAAATCGTGTAATTAGAAAAACAGAAGTATCAATGCAGTGCTAAAAAGGTGACAGACAACGGTTACTTTTTCCTTTCTCCTAAGATGGACACTATATATAAAATAACACCAACCCAAGGGTTGATGCTTGATTTTCATGGCAATAGTGGGTCTGCCCGCTCTTGCCAAGGATATTTTTCAAAAATTTTGAAGGAGCTGTTTAACTTAAAGAGACAAGGCCTGATAAATTTTTTATACTAACTAAATACCTTGGTCAAAAGCAGAAACCATTCTATTTGCTAATCTATTTTTATCTGGATAACCATTTTAACTAACTCAAAAAATCCTGGGTTGATGATTTAATGCGTGGGCTCAAAAATATTGAAATTTTTGAAAAAATATTTTCCCACTTAAAATTATAAAAATGTTTCCTTAATACAAATATCCAATAATAATTAGTTATTTTATGAATTCATGATGTCGTTTTACTATATTTTATATTTCTTCAGCTAATGTATTGTTAACTGTGTTGACAGCCATTCCTCCGTACTTGCCTCTTGCTTCCTCAGTTTTAGTGCCGAGCTCAAATTGCTATGTTCTGGATAATAGCAGCTACCTTTTTGACTTCGTATCCAAATACTCATGCAGTTCTTTTTGATTGTATCTTAGAAAAAGTTTGACATAGTCCCTATGATTACCTTCACATTGAACTTGCCTTCTCATGCAAATTATCTCATAGCACTCTCCAATGTCGTGGCTTAATAGCTGGCACTGAAGAAAAGATTGATTTTTTTTTTGTTTGGCAAATGAGGTGATTCCTTCCAAACTATGGTGGGTTTGTGCAACTAATCACTTTATAAATATCCATATTGAACAAAAGCATATAATGGCTTGTTAGTTCCTTATCCCTTCTCCAGACAGACTGGATGGGCCAAACCATTGAATACGAGGGTGAGGAAAGGGTAAGAGCTGGGTATTTGACTTGTACATTTTCTTTTTGAACTTAGAAAGCGTTTCTTGCATGTTTACTAGTATAAGTTGAGCAAACTTTTGAAATGTCTTCTTACAGCATTAAAATCAGTGACTACGATCACACACATATTTCCGTTTTACGATCACACATATTTCTGTTTTCTGCATCTGTTATTTTTGTTACTATTATGTCAAATTTCTTCTTAAAATCACCAGTAACCAGGAAGCCTACCAATTACATCTTCCGTTTATTGATATGACCTGGGAATATGGGCAGTGTATATAGTTAGGTTCAATGCAGACATGCAGCCTATAAGAATTAAGGCAGCTGCTTAGTTCTATAATCGATTAAGTTCCATGTTTGAACATCTGTACCACCCTTCATAGTTGTCTTGTAGGTGTTGAAGGTATATAGAAGTACATGTTCTTTCTTGATGTTACATATGCTGTTTGGAATTGTTTATTTGATGTTAATATATCCTAGAAATGTGAGATAACATATTTTCGAGAGGAAGCTACATTTTACTCTTTGTTGCAATGAACAGGAAGATTTAGCTGTGCGGTTCTGTAAAGATGTTGAAAGCAGATCTCAGATGGTATATCAGACAAATTCTTATATATTTGTATTTTGCTTTGCTGGTATCTTCTGAATATACTTGGCATGTTATTTCATAGTTTTGTGGTACCGTCATAGTATGTATATACTCCAGATATCAATAATATATTTTTACATTTGTATGGACTCTAAACACATAGCATGGCTTATATAACATGCAACAGGATTAAAAAAAAAAAAGATTTAAATATATTTTTAAATTTACATCACAAAATAATCAAACAAGCCAATGGAAAAGCTATAAATTTGATTTAAAGATACCAATAATAATAATTTTGCAAAATAGCTTATTAATTTATGTAACTAGATTACTTTGTATGGACTGCAACTACTCACCTTTTAGATTCTTAGCAGTCGACACTTATACATTCATGGTATTCATGTGCTGAACATTCAAGTGCATGAAAGATAGATTACTGAGGTGAAAAAAAGCAGGATAGAATCTCGCAACGTGACGAGTAACATAAAATATATCAATGATCTTTAAAAAAAAAATTGAACTTTGATATACATGCATAATCAGAGTAACTAACATGTCATCATTCTGAATAGTTATAACAACTTGTCCTTACAATTGTTGATAAATACAGACAAGAACAAACAGCGAAAGTGAAAATACGTTTTGGAGGATTCTGCTTGGCTCCTAAAGCTCTAAAGTGTCCAGCTAAGTCTGGAAAATATGCTCGGGCTGATAAGGAAAATAACGTCAAAATCAGCGTGGGAACATAGTCAATTAGATTTTTAATATTTCAAAAATCTTTCAAAATAAATATATCTCGTAAGACCACGCCGCACATAAATACAGACGAGTTTTACCTTACGATAACCAAACCTTTTTTATTAGAAAATTCTGTAATATTATAATAATGTCTAGGGGTGCAAAATAAATATATAACATATTTAGAATGGTTACCCGTAGTTACATTCAACATACTAGATTTTACAATTAAACTGTAGGGAACTTAGTAGAGATTGGATTTCCATCCATTACATGATTACTGTGATACCGTCTACCATAATACATCTCTAGACAATGTAATTCGGGCTTCATATGCACTCTCTCCAAATCAGGGCTGGTCTGGCCCTCGAACATGACAAGTCGGACTACATCATTCCCCAGGCACCAAGGCTGCAAAACATTTGCACCATGCCATGGTCTCATTTTTCCAATGCACACACATACCAAATCCTTATATACCGATTCTAGCTCGAGGAATGATTGCTCCTAATGGTAGCGAACCACGTAACTTTGAAGCATATTCTCTGTTTTAGTCATTACCGGGTTGCGAGGCTTGTGATGTCACGATTACCTTTTTCATCTCTTAACAATTTTCATTTGGAATGCTAACATTGCCTTCCAGGCATAATGCAACGTCAGCATTCGTCCATACAAGTTGTCCATAATAAGAACAAAACGAAGGCACTATTTCTACTACATCTATTTTGGAATCACTCTCAAGATAAGTATCATGTAACCCTTTCAAAGAACCCGTCTTTGATTCCACTATTTTTGAGATGTCTTCCAAAGCATCGAATACATACATAGTTTTGGAGCGGTTACAGTTTCTAGTCATCTCATATAAGTACACTCCTCCGCTTACCTGTCACTTGAAAACCAATCGATATTTTCGGTAAACCCAACTTCGGTTCTTTTGGAAATAATCAGACGATATAAGAGTGGCGATCACCTTCTAACCGTTTAAGCGGATGAGTTTTCTTATCGTTTATACTACCAGAACAAAACGAGATTTATACGCACAATATAGCTTCATCAAAGATAACTGTGCTATATAACCCCGGTGTTTCTCCTAAATATTTCCAGAGCTATATTTTTAGCTAAAATTTGATAGTCGGTTATTTAACTATCAAACAAACAATCAATCATAGATTCAATAACATGTGGAATCCACTAGGCCTCTATTAATTAAACTTTCATTAGTTAAGTCTTTTTCAATTATTTATTCAAAATATCTTCACAAAAAATATTTTCACAAATCCCTTATACTCCTTTCAATACTTAAGAAAAAAATTCATATACCTATTCCACCGGGATAAGCATATTACAAAACATTATACTTTTGATACTTAGAAAATATATCCATACATTTATCTCAACAGTGTAAGTATAGTAACAAAAACTTAAAGATTTCATTTTTTCCAAATTCATATATAAATGGGCCAAAATCAGATGTCATTTAAAACATTTGATTTCGATAAACCAAACCACTATCCTTTGGTATTAAGTATGAAAAGAATGTTTCCTTGCCACCATAATTAAGGGAGGTTATTTATCAAAATCAAATCTCTATAAAATTCACTTTTTATAAGCCCATTTCATATTTACAAATTCTGTTATAAATCTCTCCATAAATTTATGAAACTTCTTTTATAAATCTCTAAAATTATCATAAAGGTCCTTTTATCAATCTCCTTCGAAAATCTATCTATAAGGTTTCCAAGATATCCTTTCAAATTTATAACACCTTTAATAAATCATTTTATTAAGTAAGATTCCTTTTATAAAACAATTTATTATTTATAAACACCCTTATTAAATTAATTAATTACCTTTAAAATTATAAATAAATAATGAATTAACTTTAAAACATTATTAATAATATAAGTAATTAACTTTAAATCATTATTAATAAAATAAGTAGTTAACTTAACCCATCGTTAATTAAATTAATTAATTGACTTAAACCATAATTAAATCAATTTATATAATTAAATAACCGTAAACAACATTAATAATACAATTTACTAGCTTTAAACAACATTAATAATTAATTAACGAAAGAGGCTTAGCGAAACAAGCTACCATTTATTTTGAATTCACTTTCCAAGTCGTATCACCGGTATTTACATAAGCAACATATATGTAAATCAATCATAATTAACCATCCATAGTTAATGTGCTATTTATCTTATCAACTATTATAAATTTTAATTGTCCAAATTAAATATAATAAGAAAATGGAGATTTATTCTACTAAACAGATGTATAAAATAGTCTAGTCAATTTTAAATTAGAGTGGAAAGGTGTTTTCTTCTGTTAACAGATGTTATCAATAATCTATTTTATCAAAATTTAACAAAAACGGTGGTTATGTGACCAAATAGGTATCACCAATGAAGTATAATTAATTTAACTACATTATTATTAAAATAATGTGATTAAATTCAACCTCCATTATTTAATCATAAATTTATATTTCATTAAAAACCACCAACTATTTATACTATAGTGTTGTACTAGATCACACAAATCGATCACACTTGCCATCCTACTTGACGAAATGACGAACGACTATTTTTAAAAATTACTAGAGGCAATACGAACAACTTTATAGTTGATCACATTGTTGTCAAAAATCCTAAAATCCTACGATTTAAATCCCGATTCGGATCGGATCTCTCCTTTAACGATTTGATTTACATTCTGATCCAAACTTAGTCAACACCGCAGATAAAAAAACATTCTACTTATATACTAACATACTTAGTATGTTTATTTGGATTCAAAAATCAAAATACAATGTTTTCAAAATAAAATAAAAATATAATAAGAGAGGAAATTGAGTTTTATGTTTAATGTAGAAGTTCAAACATCAAAATCAATTTTAAATTGTGTGCAAACCTTCAAATACGAATCTTTTGAATCTACGATTTACGATTTGAATCTCGTTACGATTTGAATCTCGTTACGATTTGAATCTCGTTACGATTTGAAGTTTGAACTTTACGATTTACGATTTAAATCCCGTTTTGAAAACATTGGTTGATCACTTTATCTAATTCCTAACAGTTTTAGAAAGAACGATTTTTGAACATACTACGATAATGTTTATTTCATTTTTTGATAGAATAGTAAATGGAAAGAGAAAGAACTGGCTATATATCTCTGTGAAAGTTTTATTTACGTTAGCCTAACACTCGATTTCAGACAAATATTCACCTAATATGATTTTTGTATCAAAATCAACTTACTAATTCTTTATGCTAGGATTGAATATCTCACCTTCCAAAATTACTGGAAATGCAAAATCAAATCTTTTCCTTAGCAAATCAAGCTCAACTCCACTATCAACTAAATTTTCAAACCTTTAAACAAAAAAGGAGATTTTTTCCCCAAACTAAGAAAGATAACAAAGTTAAGAAATGGAAATGTGAAAATGAAATGGTAAATGCATATAGAAGATGAAGTAGAAAAGTATAAAATAAATAAATAAAATGGAATAAGGAAGGTTAAAAACCAAAACCCCCCTTAAATTTTCAACTCTTCCATCTTTTCCTAGCCACCAAAAGTACCAAACCTTTGAAAATATGGTGGGTACTAGGGAGGTATGAGTACCTTTCTTTAATTCTATACTCAAGCCATCAAATCTTTACTTAAAAATTTAAATTTGAATATATTTTATATTTATAAATTATTATTACTATTATTGTATTTATATATATCATTACATTTCAAAATACGATGTTTCTTTCTTTCTCAACTTATCCTACATTTAACTGTTGCTTAAAATGTACACAAAAGTTCATCAACTTTCTACAACTTGTCGTTTGATCAAAGTCGAAAATCAGAAAAACAAAATTCGGTCGTGCAATCTGTTTTTGATCGAACTACCTATTGTAGTAAACAAAATTCAACAATGAATTTTTCTGTCATTAGTCATAAATTAAAAGAGGGTTACTTAATTATTAAAACCCTTAATTGAATATTTAAAATAATTTAAATATTCATAAATCAAAGCGATAAAATTCCAGATCGTTACGTGGACAAATTTTAATCCGTCTATGGTTTACACCTCAGAAATGCTTATAAATTGATAGAATATTTCGGGAATTGCTTTGTATTAAAATTATCATTTTTTGTATTCATTATTGCATTTGTTCGTTCTTACTATACAGTATAGATTATGTGGTGACAAATTCAATTATCATTTATTTTATGAATAGAAAATTCCAGTACAGTGATAAAAAATAAAATTGAGATCTTTTTAAATATTTTGTTAAATTGTAGAAAAAAAGCATAAATATATAGTAAAAATAGTAAACTATAAAAATAAAAAATAAAAATGAAAAGGTGTCACTCAGCAACATGTACAATTTGGTGCACCTTTTTGTCTTCATTTTTGTCATATGTAATAAAGAAATAACATCACATTATGCCATCATGCACCTTTTTCCACATTTTGTGAAATATAGATGATGATACTTTAGACACTACAAAGAAATCAATGTAAAAAGATCGTCTTCTTTTTCGTTCTTATATCTCTCTTGCACATAACCCATCACATGATTGTTACTGCAATCAATTTTTTAGCTTCTCATTTTTTTTATTTTTGTTTTTTAAATGAGTCGACATCTCACAGTAAAAATGTTAACAAGTAAAATTCCCTTATGTTGGAAATATCATTCTTGCGTAATCGTATATAAGTATTTTGCATATGCATTGCACTGGAGTGCATTATTCGTTTTATACCCCTCAAGTGGATATCACTGGACAGATCAACATAGGTATACTTTATATTACTACATAAACGTCTATTCATTAAATTTTTCTTTAACAGATATATTAATAAATAGATGTATTTATATTTTTATTTACAAAATTTGATACAATTTTCCTAAGTGGATAAAGATAACTTTGAAATAAATAAGCTCGAAAACATTGACTATCCTTGGTTAAATTATAATTTTAATAACTCAATTCGTTCAAAATAGAGGCATATGTAAATTTTCTGCAAAAATAAGACTTCACCATCATTGTCAATGCTTTTACCAGCATTATTCGCCTTACTGGCAGATATTTTATTCGAAACCAGCATCACTATATATTTTGATACTTCAAAAGTTTTCTGTCTGACTTCATATTCTAAAAGATATTGCATTTTTTCCCCATCTTGTGCATATACTTCAAAACTATTAGACTAATTTAGTACAGAGTTTAGAGATCATAGAGCATCATATTGTTAGCAGCCATATTCCCATGTGACCAATTTTGTGGTATTCATCAATGATGAACCTAGCCCTGGGTTCAGCTGGACTGCAGCCTAAGGTAATGAAAGTTATTCTACCGTTGCCTTTGAAAGATAAAGTAAACACGGACTTCAACCTAACCCATGAGTAATAATGTATTATTAGAAAATTTATTGTTATCCTTCCAATCGCTAATCCCATCCAGCAATTAGGTTTTAATATCGCGCTTCGCTATTTCCGGTTGCATGAGTGATGCCACCTTCGCCTGCTAAGTACCACCTCCATCTTCAAAGTTGTCCACCTTCAGAGTCATTGACCCCACCTCCGCCTTTGCTTGAGTGATTTAATGATCTCATTATGACTTAGACTTATTTTTTTTTAATGCTTAGTCAATTGACATCATTCTTCCGAGATGGAGATGGAATGATGGAATTTTTTGAAGTTTTTTTGGGTGAAATTAGTACTGAAATAAATTCAAGAGTAAGAACTTTTATTTTATTAAAAATTCATCACCTTTCCATATTTTATGCTGATAATTTTCTTTCTAATGGAATAAAGCAAATTGAAAGCTAATTACTATTTAGGATTGTAATGGATCGGACAATTGAAATAAAGTTATACTTTCAGTATGCTGCTATTGATGAATATACTAGATTTTTTTTTTTAAATAACAGTTTGAATCCAAATGAAAGGTTGCTAAAATAAGTCAAAAAAATAATTGCTTATGATATAGGTACACCGAAATGAAATATTTGGATTAAAATACAATATAAAAACTCTTTAAGCTAAATATTTTGAAATGAAAAGTGTTGTTGAAATTAGTTTTTACTTACTAGTTAAAGTAAATTGTTTGTTAGAATTTTTTATTCTAAACATTGTAGCATAAAATATTTTGTTCTCTTGTCTGTGCTTTTATAAGTAATTACGATAAACATTAAAACTAATGAAAAAAGTTTGGGCCAAAATTTAGTCCACCTCTCTGTTATTGTTTGGATCAGCCCTCGCGTGTAAATTACTATTTTACCTTTGAATTTGTGCAAGTAACGCAGAGATCGTAACACCATTAAAGACTCATTTTTCACATTATGCGCGCGCGCACACACACACCAAGAATGAATCCAGAAGATACTAGGAGTGAGTTGAATTTTGGTTTGATTTTTTTTTTCTTTAGCTGTAATGCTTGTTATAATCAATAGTTATTCATTGTAGCTGTGATAGTGGCAGCAAAGGTTTTGAAAATTATTAGGTGGATGCTAGGCGGTGGGAATGGACTATGGATTTATAGTCTCGGCATGGGTTTATTGGAACTAGACGTTATTGATAAGACTAGTAATATCTGATAAAAATATTACAATGTTAGATAGTATCCAATATTCCATTTTCAGTTAAACTTTCATGTTATTAAGCATTTATTTTTTACAGCTGTGAACTGTGAAATATAATTAATTAGAAACAATGATAATAAACTATTTCTATATATACATGAAAACAACAGTAATGCAAACTTTAAGCTCCAAACGAAGTGGCAAAAATCCAAACTTGAAGCTTCAACAAAGTGATGTCTAAAACAAATAGGCCTAGGCAGACCTTGGCAAACCTATAGGCAGAGATGTAGAAGGGTCTATTCGGATCCATGTGCGATTAGGCAGATTCCAGTGGGTCTAGGCGGATTCGGGAGGATCTAGGTACTGCCCATGCGGACCGAAGCAGCATCTAGGCGTTATGGCCATCTTGAACAAGCGCCTAGGTTCCTAAACGAGGTGGCAGGCACAGCTTAGCGCCTAGGTGCTGCCTAGACGGGGGCACCTAGGCCGATTTGAACAGCACTGGTGGTAGCAATGATGAATGGATAATACATGTAATACCAAGCTGGGTCGCCAAACATCATTGATCACTCAAGGTCATTCTACATGTGAACCTAGTAATTTAATCATTTGTCTTATATATTGGTAATTTTTCTTTTAGATAAAAGAAGAAGCAGTCCGCAATCAGCTCGAAACAAGCAACCCTTTTAAATTCTTTTATTTGATGTTCATCCTTAGTTATATATAGTGGATATTTACCGGCCACAAGACCCACAACGATATTATGTCATGTTGGATAGGAATTTTTATAACAATTCGTAGGTCTCAAGATATCTCGAAACCGTTTCATAAATGTCCGAGTGTTCAAATATTTGACATTTTGTATGGTAGGTTCGGACATATGGTCACATTTTAATTACTAGTACCTCGCAGATGCCTATGTATAAAAAAGGTGGATCCTAGTGCACGAGGCTTTCGCGCAATAGAGGGCTCTGAGGAGGTCGATAAAGTGTCAAGTCTTTCCCTCGCATTGCGAAAAGGCTGTTTTCGGACTCGAACTTGGACGCCCAGATCACCATACGAGTGATCTAACTGTTGCGCCAAGGCTCCATCTGTTTCCTGCAGACACCTATGTATAATAAAATAATATATCTAAGTAGATAATTTGCATGAGAAAATTTTATAGTTTTTCTAGTACACTTTATAGCTTTTTTTAATATAATAATAAGTTTTAATTTTAGTTTGAACAACGTTATGTATGGGTCTATCACATTTCGCTAATCTATTTATGTTTTACATATGCAATATGATAATCACTGAAAGGGTGATGTGTGATTTAACACCAAAAATAAACCTTCGTTACCGTAGTATATTGTATATTTTTGTTTGTTCTTACTTATACTATACAGTTAAATCTTAATTGAATCACAGTTTTACTAAGCATATTACGTTTTAGTGGTGAACAATTAATGGTATTGGTCGAGTCAATTGGCATGTAAGAGAATGCCATACAACTCCCACCCCACCCCCACCCTCCAACCTCCAAAAAAAAAAAAAAAACGCGCATACGTCCTTTGCCTGCCACGGTGCACGTACATGTATCAGCACAGATATATTAGCTATTGTGCTGTATGTGATAGTATGTATTATTTCTTTCGACTGCCTATAGCAACATTGTTTGAAGTTATATTTGAATTTAATGGTACAGGGTTATATTGCTTATGGTCGTTATGCAGGTTCACAGTCCTTTAGAGCAGGTTCTGGGTCAATAAACTTTGTTCAAGTAAGTTTACGTTTTGGATGTATATGTATTCTGCACCATTTTTAGACAGCAAACTTGGCATCTAGAACTTTAACTACTAGAGAAGGCACTGGCACTTCAAGGTGCTGCATCTACTTGCTAACCATTTTTACAGGCAATAGAAGACGATTATATTTTTGGTTGTTTACTAGCAACAGAAGTATGATTATACACCAACAGTCTTTCTTTCATTTGGTCTTTCCCTCAATCAAAACTGTGTAAATTTGCTGGAACCAAAAGTTGAAAAAGTTTTAAAACAGAATTTCAACTAGTTTTCTTATTATTACAGTATCTTATATTATTATTTTACCTTGATCATCATCTCTCAGTTAAGTTTTTGTGCAATGCATGCAACATGCAGAAATACTACAATGGGGATCTAAGGAAATGCGAATACAGTTTTGATAAATTGGGCCGTACAGCACAGGTATAATTTTTGTTCATAGTCATGATTAGAATTACACAAATTTTATTAGCGTCTTTTCAATTATATAGAGTCACGTATCATTTTTCCTCTTTGTTTTTTGAATTCAGTTAAACATAAGATGCGGAGATTGCTTAAATGGAGCATGTAGAGGTAGTTTGATATCCTTCAAAGTTCAAACTCATTTTATTACTTCATGATACTAAATGATGCGAGATATCTAAATCCTTTTTTTAAGGCTCAGTTTAAGATAAGTATCAGGTAGTTAGCAAAGAGGTAAGGTTCAAAACTGAATTGACTTCAATGTTACTCAGCCTATTTGTGCAGCACAAATGAAGCTATATTGTGCATGGACTATTACAGTTTATTTTTGGAAATTCTACCAATACTTATCACATTCAAATACTTTGCATGTCAACTATCTCATCATAAAATAATTTAAAGATTGCAAGGCAACACTAATGCTCATGTTTTCGTTATGGATGTCTTTACAATGATAATATGTTTCAAATTCATTTTATGCATCTATTGTTATAACTTTTTTGTTCCAATGTTTTGTAGGCAATCTTGGCTGCATATGCAGTGTACTATATGATGAGAAGAAATGCAGGTAAACCTTAGCCATAGCTTATATTTATATTATTTTTGTCATCGCTGTCATGTTAATGTTAAACCCTGCACATCTCAAGTACATAAAAAATGCATACTCCGTTGTACTTTTCTTGTTTTTAATTTTTTTATCGCATAATATTATTTGCACATCATCAACTTGAAAGATATGTGAATATATAGTATAAAACAGATATGCTGATCTTATGAAACATGTATGTATTCACTAACGGAAGAAATTATAGAGCATAGTAACTCTGGCTAAAGGTTGTAGCAATGACTGAACAAAACATGAATTTTTCAGATAGATGAAGTGATAAGCACATGGACAACAGAAAATGTGGATTTAGGAATCAGAAACACAAGTAGTTGATGTTCACTTGTTCATAACAGATTAAATGAAGTTCCTTAACATCTGTTTGTATAGACCCGTAATGTTTGCACCGCATTTCATGATTCTCTCTTAATCATGCATGTTTTCTCTGGTAGCATGGTTATCTTAAACGTGATATGTGTTTTACTCACGTATCCGTATAGCCTTTCTTTTTCACACATGCTGTTATTCAATGGAAATATAGGGCTCTTATTGAACTCGCACTTCCATGTGACAAGCGTGGCCCTCGTGTATTTCAAGGTTTCACTGTAGGCTTTCATCCTCGATCATGGGAAATTGTATGGGCGTTTTGTTTATCTTTTTCTTTTTATATTTTGTAATATCTTCGATTTTAGGCAGATTGCAGATTGATATCTAGTGGTGCATTTTTTTTAATAACCATAGGTTTACAATGGCATGACTCAGATGGGATATGAGAAATTCCACAAACAATTCAGGTGTAATGTTTTTATGCTTCTTCACTTGATCATTAAAGCTTACACATTCAAAATTTATAACTCTGCTTTACGTGTATGAAGTGATATATAGTACATTCATAGTTTCTTTTATTTTCTACTTTTATTTTATTTTCTACATATACTTTACTCCCGTGGTAAGCATAATCTTTGCATTAATTTTATTTTCTTGGTGATACCATTTTTCCTATTACCTCTCTTAAACAGTATTATCAGTTTTCCCTTAGCATTCTTCTTCATCTTGATTGTATTTCTTCTATGTTGCATACAGGGCCAATGTTATAAGTATGTAACTAACATTGTTTCATTGTTGAATGATGACGGCCAAAGGTTTAGAGTTTCTTCAAATTTGACTCATTTTGAGTCTTTAAACATCCAACGTTTTTGTGATTTTTTTAATATAGATAAATTTGACCTATAACATGCAAACTAAAATAAGCTTTCTAAACCCAAACAAATAATTATTGTACTGTCCGAGTGTCTATGTTACTGTGTTCGCAGAGTTGCTTAAAACATAGAGTTACAATTTAAAACATTCTATGTATATTCTAACTTTAACTTGTTTTATCTGCCAATATTGCAGTTTTGGCACCGAGCAGACCTCTGTTTCACTTTATTTGACTGCGATTTCTTCTATTTCAGGTCTTGTGGGAAAACCAACTTTCAAGGTATATTTGTTTCCGCTTACTTTATAATTGTTTTGTTTTATTTCATATTGTGCGAACAAAGGCATGAA
The DNA here is from genome assembly GCA_030765085.1 of Allium cepa. NCBI lineage: Eukaryota > Viridiplantae > Streptophyta > Magnoliopsida > Asparagales > Amaryllidaceae > Allium > Allium cepa. The sequence continues at coordinate 372,408,874 of CM060942.1, read as the reverse complement.
TGGTTGAATTTCTCCTCCCATGTGGTCTTTGTTGAAAAATAATATCTCTACGTCTATTCATTTGTTTAGAGAATCTAAATGTGCCTTTTTTTATTACTGTTTTAGATATATCCCAACGAAGGGTTAGAAATGAGATTATCTGGCTCAGGAGCTAGTGGAAGCCCCCCTACTACCTTGTCTCCTTCGGTCTTGATAATAAACTGGAGATGTATTGCAGTTATCTTCATTAACATTGTCAGCCGATTTCGTCTTTGTAATTTCCAGTCTTATTTCTTTCTATGCTTATAGGTGAAAAGGCCAGGAATATCCCATATTCAGTCAACATTTCAATCCCAATTGAGAATTATGATCCAGTTGAGTTCACACTAACAAAGTCATGTGGTAATTATCACTTCTGATTGATGTTGTAAGATTGTATATAATTTTGTATGAAGTCATGAACTATTCATACAATACTCTTATTTTTACCATGTTACTATTGGCTATCATGGCAAGAATACCATCTAACACAACTATACTGGTGTAGGTCTAAATTTAATAAAAATTTAATAATTTACCACTGAGTATAAGTGAGTGTGGCCTAGATGATTTGGCTGATAGAAGATGTTAATAGTTTAATTTTTTGAAGTTTCAAAACTCATAAGTATGGTTTTCCTTTGGTGATACCCATAGTAAAGAGTTGTAAGGCACATCATATCATGATGCTCATAGCAGAACATGAACTATAACAAATACGTGAACTATAACAAATACGGGACTGCAAACAAGAAACCATGGCTGCTTAATCTTTTTATCGTCTGGAAGTAGACGTGAATGCACTTTAATGTAAAACAATTAAATACTACTGTCATGAACTTCAATAAATATTGGTGTATTTATTAAATTACAGTTGTTTGTTTACTTAAACATTAAAACTAAATCATGTTTGATATTCAATTCATATACGATATAGTAATAACTTAGTGTACTAGCATTACTTTAAAATATTAATTAATGAAGTCTGAAAGGTGCAATGCTTGCAAAAGAAAAGGAGCACTATGATTAATTTTTTTTATTTTAAACTTTCACTTTTACATGGATGTTCAAGAAATTCAGCTTTTTTTTTTCTCGCAGCAAATTTGTTCTCATTTAATATTTTGATTTTATTAGAAATATTTGTATCACAAGAGTAACAGATTTTGACTATGTTATTAGAAATATACTATCACAAGAGAGACATGCTTTACTCATGCTATTGGTGTAGCAAATATTCATGTCATGAAGTACACATCTCATCTACTTGAAAACATGCATCATCAAATTTTCAAGGATTGGTGCATCTCGGTCCGTATGGGAAATGTTGACCTTCTAAAAGTTATGTCATCCAAACATCATACTACGAATTTGAAGAAGCTAGGTTTTTCGAGGAATAAAAATGATGTGTATCACCAAAGTAACTAAGAATCTACGATGTTACTATTGGCTATCATGGCAAGAATACCATCTAATTTGTTAATTTCAAAACATTACTGATATATCAATTGGTAAAACACTTGACCTAATACATTAATGGCAAGTACTCATATTTTTGATTAAATCTTGAAAACTTCGTAATTATATTGGTATCAACTTAAATCATATCAATAAACGCCAAAATTTTGCTTTACTGACACTCATATTTGTTAATATCTGACTGGTTTATTTACTATTTTATATCAACATATCATAGTTATGAAGAACAAGTTAACACTAAAAATGCATAAACTTAATGTTTCCTAGGGAATCTGATCCCAAAACCTATATATGCTTAAAATTCGAAGACCTGGCAACTAAGCTAGTGGTCATAGACTGCTGTCTAATACTTCTATATGGTATTTATGGTAGTAAGTGGGTGTAAGAACAATGCTACAATCATATGGTAGAAAATGGAAAGAGGAGTCTAGGGACATCAAATTCTCAAGGTGTTCAAGTATGGTTAGTATCAAAGGAAAACATAAAATTCTCCTTTCTTTTTCCTTAGAAACGTCTCTATTTTCCCACTTGTCAAAATAAAATAAAATAATAAAATAAATAACCGTACCTACAACAATATTAAAGATTGGCTACATCCCATTTCCGCTATACCTCATTTACATCCCTATGATTTAAGGTACATAATTTCAATATGACTACTACTAAAGATTATGTTTGCGCTATACTACATCCCATATCCACTATACTACTAAATATACCTAATTTAAATAATTGTAACATTTGAAGAATAAAATTTTCAAATGAATGGTCAAAACAAACGTTTTAGTGATTGATAGTCTTAAAAGTTTGACCGTTTATCGGTAATTCGGTTATTTAATAATTTGAGCATCAATACTGTCTAATTCTTTGAACCTCGGTACCATATAGTGGAAATATCTGATTGTCATCCTTTTAAATTTTACCTATTAGTTTTAGAAACATGCTTCGCATAATACTGATATTGCATGTCCATTTTGAACATTTCTAAACAATTTGATTATTTACGTCACTGTTGATTGGTATTTATTTCTGAAATATCTGAAATTCTGCTTATATTTATTTGCTTATTTCTTTTTTATTCTTCTTTTCCTTTTTACAATTTTTGGTCTATGCTACTCTTTAGTTTAGTTGTTAATAAACATATTGTCAACTATAAGATACATCACGATACAGTAGTTTTTGTGTTTATAATGTATTATGATCTGGTTCATCAGTATAGCAGGTAATAGATGGCATAGAGATGTTTATTGGCACAATCTAACGGTGATTGATAAAACATTGAAATATCCACATTTTTTCACAATTGTGAAAGCTCTTTCATATATTTTTGGTTAGATATCCGTCCATGTATTTCTTTTTATCATACAGACCATCATATGTCTTTGTTTGTGACAATAAAATTCTTATAAAAGTCATTCATCCACACTATGTCTTATTAGTTAATGGGAATGTTGGAGAAGATGAAAAATTCACTGACATGAAATCAAATTGATTTTACAATGTAGTTGCATTCCCCCCAATACCCCTCCCACCACCCCCCCTCCCAAAAGAAAAATCCAAAATCAAAATAAAGGTGGATCCTACTGCACGAGGCTCCCGCACGATAGGGACTTTGGGAAAGTCGATAATGTATGCAACCTTTTACTCGCATTGCGAAGAAGCTGTTACTGGAATCGAACTTGAACGCTCAGATCACCATGCAGGTGACCTAACCGTTGCGCCTAGGCTCCACCTCAAACCCAAAATCAAAATAAATAACTAAACCCTCTTTATCACTCTCCCTCATAGCATCATTACGTATCTAACTAACTTTTGTTTTTTGATTTTTAACATATTGACATATAAGATTTTCCTTTCTTGAAGCATATAAGCAAGGACGAGAAGATGATGGTATGAGAGGGTGGGCCGTTTTTGGAGTGATCTCTTGCATGTAGGTTGAAAAAATTATTTTCAATGTTTCATTATAGTTAACTTGTATTTATGTTCTGTTCCGTTCAGTGTGATAGAGTATGTTAATATTTGATATTTCATTCAATGCTATTGACCCCTTTCAGTGCGATAGCTTTATCGACAATCTCATGTTGTGGAGCATTTATATACAAGACACGTGTTGAAAATCAGGTTCGTTTAATTGATCCATTTTATTTTCACAGTATTTTCCCAAACTGATTAGTGGTAGTTTTATAGGCGTTAAGTTTCCAAAAATTATTATGTAAGACTCTGGTTGAACGGAGTAGTTTGTGTATCTCCAGAAATAAATCCTTTTAAATCAGTTTTAGGCTACAAGGCTCTTAGTAGATCTGATATCAACCAAATATTCTCAGACATGTTTCATCCATGTTACACCGTAGTTATAAGTAAAATAAAATGTGCTTGATACAGTTTAAGACATTATTGATTAAAGAATCGCCAAGGACCCCTAGCTCAAGTGGTAAGATATCTAGATTGTGTTCTAGAGATCTTGGGTCCGATCCCCCGAGAAACTAAAATGAGTGCTCTGCTTAAAATTAAGCATCACTCTTGTCATCTAAAAAATTATTGATTAAAGAATCAGTTGGCACAGACTATAGTATACCATCATCAATTGAGGACCACATATACATAAAGTCGGATATGAGAAAGCTGATTTGATGCAACAAATAGATTTTCACACAATAACTGAAAAACAGCACACCCCCCCCCCCCCCCCCCCCGGCTTTTTTTTTTAAAAAAAAAACGTGGTTAATTGGTGCCATTGAGATTCAATCTCACAACCAGTAGATAGTCAATCTTGAGACATACCACTCTCTCTTAAGGGACATCTCAAGATCTCTACACAACCAATGACCACTACTACAGTGTTAAAGACTTTAGATTTTTGATCTAAAGGTTCAGGGATCTCACTGCCATCAAATACCTTGCTACAGAATGAAAAAGAAAAAGAAACAGTTTATGGCAACAGTTTTCTTTTTATCACACTTTCAAATAAATGCCCTCACTTCAAAACTTAATCTATTCTAGATTAACTTTTATTCTATAACGTCATACCTTACCAATGAGATTCTTTGATTGGCACTGATGTTGTGTGTGCGCGCACGTGCGTCCATGCATACCTTGTTATATATAAAATAGAAAAAAAGATGTGTACCTTGTTGTATATAAAATATATATATAAAAATTATTTAGGCATGCGTAAAAATACGCTAATCCATGCCGCTTTTCAACCGAACAAAAAGCAATATTTTAGTAATATTGGAAAATAGTAATGTAAATAGCATAATAAAAGTGGAAATGAGTTGAATAATAGAGGATGAAGTTCCATTTATGTACGTATGTTGTAACTGGCGTAGTTAATTGACCAGCCTAAGAAAACATATATTACACCTACTATGATTTTGTAGAAAGATAGGAAATAAGGGCACTATAAGGGAGAAATTGAGCCACTAAACCATGATTACATAGTCGATAAAATATGTTGCTAGTGGATCCTTTAGACTGTTACTCCTGCTTTTAAATTTCATCCCTTAAAATTTATATTAACTCCTTTTGTGTATTAGCTTTATCTTTAATATACAGATACACATACACGTATGTATGTATGTATGTATGTATATTCTTCATTTGAGAACGCACACTATTTTACTATTAGTTCATCAACAGCGATTAATTATTTTCACCTTTTTCTCAATGAACCACGATCATGAGATTTTATTTTTTATTTTTTTGTTTACTATTAACATATTTATTATGTAAACATTTTTGTATGTTGAAAAACCATACTTATTGAGAAATGATAATTTTTTCTTCAATCTTTTAATATGAAAAAGAATATTTTGTATGGTGACAACGTCAATATTTTATTTTGACCTCCCCACTATATGTATGCACATAAATATACATACACACACTTCTCTTTATTAATAGTTGGAAGAATGTATTTTTTTTTGGAAGGTGAAGTTCTTAAAATGCCATTGATTATAAATGCAAAATTAGAAACAATAATTCAAAAGAAGGAAACGATAATCAAGGATTAGTAAGGTATCCGGTAACAAAAAAATCCAAAAATGTCACAAACTAGAAAAAATCAGATCAAGAGCCGAAGACAATATAATTGGTAAATAAGATTTTTCTAAATTTTCTATTCAATTTCTTATAAATGCACATGCTCGTTCTTTTTTCTACATCATTAAATGATTTCATAAATCAGCCTTATTTGTGTTAGAAATTAGAAAAGAAATATAGAGAATAGGGGTGAAGAATAATATTGAACAATGACATACTTTTCCATTTTATATATAAGCTTATTTATGCACACATTACATGACTTGGAAATAAATATTTAATTATAGTCATAGTAAATATCATTCAAATCACAACTAATTTGACTTAGCACAACTTATTTGAGTTAGCATTAATCCAAATTTAACTGTGATTGATTATAATTAATGTCGACCATATTCAAATCGTATACATTGATTTTAATTTGAGTATTAATGATCATTATTGATAATTAAATACAAATTTGATTTTGTATTTAATTATGAAATCCATTACATATCCTTCGCAAGACGGGGCACCTAGAGGCGATTTCAATCTTGCTTGTTAATCGTTGGAAACGAGCTGGGAAGAGGTGTTTGGTGTGTGCATTTGTTAGCTGATCAAACAACGAGACACGAACAACTCGGAGAAAGCCCCTTGAACTTGTTTTCGAGTGAAATGATAAACAAGTCCAACATGTTTCATGCGGGAATGGAAAACTGAATTTGAGCACATATAGTTGCATCAATATTATCATTAGTAGATTAGTCAGTTGTTGAGGCTGTGTCAATGGCTACGTGAAACGAAAAACGGAAACGAAAAACATTACATATTGCGGGATACAATACATTGGAAACGAAATACGTTTAGCCGAAACACGAAACATTAGTAAAAGCACTCTCGTTACCTACGAATTTGTATAATATTGTTATCCACTACAAATGGATAGATACAATAAAATTATGCTTGTATAAATAACCAGTACCGTAAATGTTCATTTCCAACTAGTTATAAATTGTAACTTCTATTAATTGATGCTAAAACAATTGTAAAATGTCAAATATTGTTGCATAATTGCTAGCATCATGTCTTAACTTTTTTTTACTAGAGACCCTTTTCTGTAGTTTAAGTAGTTGAAAATGGTAACAAAATTACGTTATGTTTTTTTCTCTGTCAATTTTTGATGATGACCTTCCCTATTGCATGAACCTTGAAGTTGAAATAGTTTTCATACATTGATATATCATTATCTTATTTCAAATATATCATCATTATCACCAATGTTTTTTCTTTTACCAAATATCATGTTTTATTATTCATGAAAATAATATCCGGAGAAAGACGGTTACGTGAAAAAAGAGAAGAATATATGAATACAAATCAAGAGCTCATAAATTTATGTATGTTATTTTACATTATTATGTTGATTGAAAGTTAAAATAAAGTAGAGAATAAGATTTGTCTAGGTGATTTCAAATCATTCTTCATTGTTTTTTAATCGTTATCATTTGATGTTTCATATTTTCAGTAGTCATGCATACTAACATATTACACTTAAAATCATCAAACTAAACATTTTGGAACACAAAATCAACACTGTGGAACGCAAAGTTCAATGTTTCGAAACGTCAAAATTAGGTTACCAAATCATGTGCGCATAGTGTTTTAGAACGTTGGTATATTACGTCTTAAAACACACATAACAAAACAGAAGAATTTATAATAATTAACATGTTTGTGATAAAAATCAAATAAGAATATTATGATAAACAAAATAGTATATGTTCATAAACAAAATTCAAATAAAAATACCTTTACATGCCTACATCATTTTAAGATTTTTTTAACACAGAAAATATTTTTTGATTGATTTATTATTTTAATTATATAAATCCGTTTGTAATATATATCAAGATTTATAATAATTAAAATGATTATGATAAAAGCCAAATAAAATTACCATAATTTTTATAAGACTATGCAATAATTTTCTAGACAACAATATTTTTTTTCAACACACGCATTTAAATGAATTGCAATGCTTAATTAAGTGTGTGTATATAATTAGTAAAGTTTGAAAATAACATGAATAAATTAACAAAAAGTTATTTTTATTTCTAGAAAATAATTTTTGTGCCGTAGTTAAAAAATAATTTTTTATTTATGATAATTTTTTTTGTGTTATAGTATAATACAATATATTAAAATATTATAAGCATTTAAAAATTGTTTTTTCTTGATTTTGTTTTGGGCAAAAATATTTGGTAATAATGATGTACAATAAATATTTAAAAAGAACTTTTACGTAGATAAACAATGTCGGTTGAATACACGTCAAGTTGCGAGCAATTTCCCCTTTGAAGAACTACTTTGGTTTGCAAGATCTAACTATTGGATCTAGTTCTCTAATGCAGGTAATATGCCATTGAGATTGTATGTTTCAACGAGAGAAAAACTCTCTCATCTCTACTTTTTTTTTTGAATATACTCGGTAGAACCCGACGGATCGATAAACTCCCGATGAGAATTAAGTTGCACGTTTCCGCTTTAACTCATCTCTACTATTAACAAAGAAAATTCAATTAATATGATTTCCATCGCATTTTTTGAAATTTCAAAAAAAAACCTTCCATCCATTAACGAAATCTCAACTATTGGGATTGTGGGGAAGTGTTATATTTGGAAGTCGAGATGATTCAGTTAGCACGTGGGTTAGGTTTAAAAAGTTGGATTTGTTGTTGTTGGTGAAGATGGAGCCATGGTATTGGGTTCTGAGTTTTGTAATAGAGCACTCGCGAATGAGAAAACGAATGCATTGGTTGTGGAGAATTGAGTTGATTTTGCTTAAGTGACATGTTTTAGAATGATAGATGATGTGATTATCTCAGATGACGGCACATCTATAAGAATCCATACGTAGGGGCAAATCTATAAGAATTCATATGTAGGATGAGGATAAATGAAGATGGCGATCAGGTAGAATGGTTTTTAAGGGTATAATGGACTCACAAATTTGACTTGTCGAGATGTGTATGGTGTAAGGAAATTTGACCGTTTTGTAAGGAAATTAATGCGAAAACATTAATGGACCGTTTTCTTCCTCATTATGTGGTACATTAATGGACCGTTTCCTTCCTCAAACGTTTCCTTCCTCGTTATGTGGTCAATAGAATTTAAAAGGTTTTTCCTATTAATATGCTAAATAAATAAAACGGTTATAATCTAGAGCGTTAATTTCTCTCATCTTGATCTTGATGGACGATCAAGATTAAGTCTACAAATCTGGAAATTTGGTCCTCTCTCTACCTATAAATATTAACCTTTGCCCATCACAATGTATATAGAAAACACATAAAGAAAGATATAGGAAAAGAGAGAAACCAATTTTCCTTTCTCCATTGAAACCGCTTTCGACAACCTCCATTGCTGATTCGTGTACATGATGTCTGGAGGTATGTTTTATTAATTTTTTACATATGTGATAATCATGTAATTCTAGATCTTAGGATTTATGTTATTCGCAAGATATAGATAACATGTGGTATCAGAGCCTGGTTTTAGAACTCATGATTATCCATCAATATATAAAACGAAACTAACATAGATCTTTGATATGATGTTTGTAATTTTATTATGATAATGATAATGATTATTAATGTTAATATGATTCAAGTTTAATATTCATATTATTTAAGTTGCTACATTAATCATGATTATCAATATTATTCTATTTACTGTGTTACTAGATCTGGTTCTGGAAAGTTTATATTTCCGAAAAAAGTTGATTTTTTCTACTTTAATATTTGACCTACTGTATGATATGAAACAACTTATTGTAGGCGAATGCTTTTCAGAAAGTATACATATTGAAAACAATTGTTTTCTAGTTTGACATTAAATCCATGACTTGGAACTTGCAAGATAATTGTCTATATATATATTTGCAAAATAATTATTTATATGTTAAATTCATGTATGGAATTTACTTGGAGTTACTAGACATTTATTATCCTTGCTGTGGATTACTTGAAAGAATGACAAATGTTTATGCAAAAAAATATATTAATGTTTATCTTTTTTCTCTCTTGTTTTATTTTACGCTTCCGTGCTTAAATTCCTTGTTTCCTCTGGTCTGATGCATGCAGTCCCGTCCACCGGCGGCTGCTGCTTGCACAATAACGCATGAAACATTAATGTTTATCATTCTTTCATGAGTATGGTTCTATTGCCTACCCACAGGAGGCGCTAAACCTAACCTCTTATTATGACATGTGTTTTATTTTAATAAAGAAGCCTACATTTATTTTATATCTGCAGTTGCAATGCCCTCAAATCTTAATTCGTACGCTATGTCTATCGTCAAACTCAATGGAACCAACTACTCAGAATGGAAAGAGCAAGTTGAGTTTTCTTTAGGCGTACTTGAACTGGACATGGCTCTCCTTAAGGAAAAGCCAGCCCCACTTACTGACACAAGTACGCCTGAGGAAAATAAACTCCATGATGATTGGGAACGATCTAATAGGCTCAGCATGATATTTATGCGAATGGTGATTGATAACAACATCAAAATCTCCCTACCCAAAACTGAAAGCGCAAAAGAATATTTGCAATCCATTGAAAATCGGTTCAAGACTGCAGACAAATCCCTTGCTGGGAAACTTATGACAGATCTTGTAACCATGAAGTTTGATGGTTCTCGCTCAATGAGCGCTCATGTCATTGAAATGATTAAACTTGTTGCCAAACTTAAGAACTTGAGATTGGTTATGGACGATGCTTTTCTCGTCCAATTCATTCTCACTAGCTTACCTCCTCAGTATGAACCATTCAAAATTCATTACAACACTATTACGGAAAAGTAGAGTCTGAATGAATTGACTAACAAACTGGTTCAAGAGGAGTCTAGGCAAGGCTCGTAAGGCATTAAAGTTGCTTATTTCACTCAAGGGGTTGGAAAACAAGCTGGCAAAAAGAATAGCTCACAGCATAAAAGAGCACCACCCAAATCTGATGACGCCACTCAACTATCCAAGAAGAAAAAGAAGGATGATGTCTGCAAATTCTGCAAGAAACCTGGACACTTCTAGGCAGATTGCATTAAGCGCAAAGCATGGTTCGAAAAGAAAGGTAACCCAATGAGTTTCGAAAGTCATTTCGAATCAAATCTTACCAATGTACCTTTTTCTACTTGGTGGATTGATACTGCTGCTAACGTTCATGTTTCAAATTCTATGCAGAGATTCATTACGATCCAAACCACAAACCCAAGTGAGAATTTCATTTTAATGGGGAATAAAGATAAAGCTCCAGTTGAAGCTACTGGAACTTTTCGTCTTATTTTAGATAGCGGTTATCAGTTAGATTTATGTCAAACTCTTTATGTTCCGTCTATTTTCCGTAATTTGATTTCTGTAAGTGTACTTGATAAATTTGGATATTCTTTTGAAGTTGGAAATGGAAATTTTAGTTTATTTAAAAATTCTAGTCTTATTGGTTCTGGAATATTAATTGATGGACTTTATAAACTTCATCTTAAACAAAATGCTGGAATCCAACTCACCCTGCATGGAAAAGAAACTAAAAGAAAGTCATCCCAGAATGATTCTTACTTCTTGTGGCATAAAAAACCGGGTCATATATCCAGTGAAAGAATCAAAAGCTTAGTGAAAGATGGTGTCCTACCGGACCTAGACTTCGCTAACATTACAGCATGTGTTAATTGCATTAAAGGAAAAACAACAAAAAACACAAAGAAAGGAGCCACAAGTACACAACTTCTTGAAATAATACATACAGATATTTGTGGACCTTTTGATGTTCCAACTTTTGGTGGAGAGAAATATTTCATCACTTTTATCGATGATTTTTCACGTTATTGCTTTCTTTATCCGTTGCATGAAGAATCTCAGTCAGTGGACACTGTACAAGTGTTCATTACTGAAGTCAAAAGGCAATTAGAAAGAAAAGTGAAAATCTTTTGGTCAGATAGGGGTGGTGGATTCTATGGAAGATATGATGAAACGGGACAACATCCTGAACCTTTTGCTAGACTTCTTCAAAAACTTGGAATTGTTGCACAATACACAACGCCTGGATCTCCATGGCAGAATGGTGTAGCTAAAGGGCGAAGTCGTACATACATGGAAATGGTTAGATCCATGATGAGTCATGCAAATTTACCTATATCATTATGGATGGATGCATTACGAACAACTGTCTACATCTTAAATAGAGTTTCAAGTAAGGCCGTTCCAAAGACTCCTTTTGAACTTTGGAAAGGATGAAAACATAGTTTAAGACATCTCCAAATTTGGGGTTGCCCAGCTGAAGCTAGACTGTACAATCCAAATGAAAAGAAATTGGATTTTAAGACAGTCAGTGGTTACTTTATAGGTTACCCAAAGAAATCTAAAGGATATAGATTTTATTGTCCTAACCATAGTACAAGAATTGTTGAAACCGGAAATGCCAAATTCTATGAGAATGGTGAAATCAGTGGGAGTACAAAACAACAAGAAGTGGTCATTAATGAAATAAGGGTATCCATTATCTTACCCTCTATTTCGAAAGATATTGGGAATCATCCCATTGTTGAACATGTTAACAATGAGGAAAACCCAATAAATGATCAACAACTCCATAATGAAATTATCACCAACCATAATGTTGATGAAGTACCACAGGAACTAGCATTAAGAAGATCTCAAAGACAAAGAAGATCAGCTATTCCTGATGATTACATGCTTTATCTAATAGAATCTAAAGGAACTACAGACCCAATTTCTTATTCACAAGCCATTAAGGATGTTAATTCTATTAAATGGATTGATGCCATGAAAGATGAACTGAAATCTATGGATAATAATCAAGTTTGGGAAATCGTTCAATTACCGCAAGGACATAAAGCAGTCGGTTGTAAGTGGGTTTTCAACACCAAACATGACCGCAATGGTAAAATTGAACGATATAAAGCTAGACTTGTTTTCAAAGGTTTTAATCAGAAAGAAGGCATTGACTATAATGAAACTTTTGCTCCTGTTTGCAGGAAAGATTCTCTTAGAATTATCATGACCTTAGTAGCTCATTATGATCTCGAGTTACATCAAATGGATGTGAAAACAGCCTTTCTAAATGGAGACTTGGAAGAAGAAGTTTACATGCGTCAACCTGAAGGCTTCATGATTGAAGGACAGGAAGACATGGTCTGCAAACTTAAGAAATCAATATATGAACTGAAACAAGCTTCTAGACAATGGTATCTAAAGTTTCATGAAATCATTACCGCTTTCGATTTCACAGAAAACATAGTTGACCCTTGTATATACCTCAAGTTCAGTGGGAGCAAGTTCATATTTTTGATTCTGTATGTTGATGACATATTATTAGCTAGCAGCGACCTTGGTTTATTACGTGAACCTAAGGATTATCTCTCAACGAACTTTGAAATGAAAGATATGGGTGAGGCATCCTATGTGATAGAAATAGAAATATTCCGTGATAGATCACAAGGAATTCTAGGATTGTCTCAAAAAGCATATATTGACAAAATTCTTGAGAGATTTGGCATGACGAATTGTTCCTCTAGTCCTGTCCCACTGCAGAAAGGAGACAAGCTTGTTCTTGAGCAGTGCCCAAATACTCCTATGGAACGAGAAGAAATGACCAAATATCCTTATGCATCTCTTGTAGGGAGTTTGATGTATTCACAGGTTTGTACAAGACCTGATATCAGTCATGCAGTTGGTATGCTGGGTATATTTCAAAGTAACCCAGGAATCGCTCATTGGAAAGCTGCAAAGAAGATACTAAGATACCTAAAGGGAACAATGAATTACATGCTCACCTATAGAAAATCAAGTTACCTACAGGTAACTGGTTATTCTGATTCAGACCTTGCTGGATGTCCTGACACTAGGATCTGCACTCTTGGCTATGTGTACCTTTTATGTGGAGGTGCAATATCATGGAGAAGTCAAAAATCTGAGATGCTTTTCGGATCCACCATGATGGCTGAATACGTAGCATGTTATGAGGCTTCAATTCAGCGAACATGGCTGAGTAATTTGTCTCACAATTTGGCACTTTAAGTTTTATCTCTAAGCCACTAACTGTCTACTGGCACAATGAAGCTGCAACCTTTTTCTCCAAGCATGATAGGATAACCAAAGGTTCCAAACACATGGACCTTAAATACCTACTACTGAAGCAAGATGTTAAACTAAAGGAAATTATTGTTGAATTAATAAGTACAGACTTACAAGTGGCAGACATATTCACGAAAGGACTACCTCCAAAGACCTTTCAGAGACATACTGATAGCATGGGTCTTGCAGATAGTTCCTAATTATCTTCTTATTATGTCATTTATTTTGTACTTATCTAGACATAACAATTATTGAGCTCTTAATAATCTGGACATCTTTTGTTTCTGTTTTATAATGTGTACACATTTATATTTAGGTAAATGATAACAGAAACAGTCTTTTGCTTCAAAACATTATGTGATCATTAAGTTATGCTCATCTACGGTTTAGTTATGAAAGCTGTCAATGTTATAGTACATGGAAGTAAGCATGTTGCAAAATAACGTGTACACGTCATGACTTTCATTGACCACTAGATTAGCCAAGACACTTATGATAACTGACTAAAGAAAAGTTTAGCATATCATGCGCGCCTTATGACCTTAATACGAGAATATTAATGGATTTTACTATTGACCAAGTGAGAGACTGTAAGGAAATTTGACCGTTTTGTAAAAAAATTAATGCAAAAACATTAATGGACCGTTTCCTTCCTCATTATGTGGTACATTAATGGACCGTTTTCTTCCTCAAACGTTTCCTTCCTCATTATGTGGTCAATAGAATTTAAAAGGTTTTTCCTATTAATATGCTAAATAAATAAAACGGTTATAATCTAGAGCGTTAATTTCTCTCATCTTGATCTTGATGGACGATCAAGATTAAGTCTGCAAATTTGAAAATTTGGTCCTCTCTCTACCTATAAATATTAACCTTTGCCCATCACAAAATATATAGAAAACACATAAAGAAAGATATAGGAAAAGAGAGAAACCAATTTTCCTTTCTCCATTGAAACAGTTTTCGACAACATCCATTGCTGATTCGTGTACAGGATGTCTGGAGGTATGTTTTATTAATTCTTTACATATGTGATAATCATGTAATTCTAGATCTTAGGATTTATATTATTCGTAAGATATACATTACATATAGACGTGGGGTTATGAGATCAAGATAGACACATTAGCTTAATGAATAACCAAGAAAATCACAAGGGATGGAACATGGGATAGTTTTTGAGATAAATATGGAATTAACCAAGGATAACATAATAACCAAAACTTCGAAGTTTCAAATTATTGAGTGTTATGCCAAAGTGCGTTTCATATGGCGACGAAAGTGGAGTGTGAGGGTTGATAGACGATTAATAAGGTAAACTATGATGGGAAATTCATATGACTAACATGATAAAGACATACAAGCATACGAGGGGAGTGATAATTTGTTTCCACTGTATGCCGACGATGTTCCAAATATCCGTTATGCTCTGTGGTGTGCGGATATGGTTGTCAATGAGCACCTGAAAACTTCAAAATTCGTCTATACTTATATCCAAAATATGAAAATTATCTGATATTTGAAAAACGGATACGTATGCCAATACGGCCGCGAATACAATAATTATCCATCTGCTTTTTATCAAGCTTATTGCTATTTTTTGTATTTTAGCACACAAAATGATTTCCATTTTTTATTTTACCATGTCAACAAAATTTAGTATGTCAATATTTGCTCCTTAAAATTATTTTTCTTTAACATATTTTATTTATATTTTAAGTATTGAAATGGAGTTTATGATGAGTCAAAATTTTCTGTTTATTTGTTTAGATTTGTTAGTTTTGAACTGGTCGAAGAATATCCCAAATATCATATATCTGTTTGCATTCGCCGATACGTATATCCGATATTCGAAAATGATTTCGGATGTGGATATAGAAATGACACTATCCAAATCCATATTCGACCGTTTACAGACCTATATGTGGAGATGATGTCAAGTGAGATATCCGATTAGCATCAAGATATGATAAAAGGACTTCATATTTCTCCCAATTACCAGAGTATAGTGTTTTTTTTGTTTGAAATGTCTTTCCACTAGTGTTTTGAAGCGAATAAAAACGTCATAAACGTCAAATTTTCCTTTTAACTGATAAAGGAATGCATGTTGTCAAATGGTCAACAAAAACGACATAATATTTAAAATTTTCAATGGAGTAAATAGGAGAAGTTCACACATCAGGTTATATAATGTCAAGCAGTGAAATTGAAAGAAGAGTATAAGTGGAGAAAGGTAACTTGTGGCTTTTATTAGATTGACATGCAATGCATTTTGAATCAAGAGACGATTGTTATGAGACTTCTAAATTTAAAGGAAGAAACAACATGCTTACGAATCGAATTTGACTGATGACCTAAACAATGATGCCACTCTGAATGAGTGGTCTCTGACACTTGTAAAGGCTATCAATGGAGAAGATTTGATAGAACAAATTAGCCATTCACACACTATTGTTAATATAACCTTGTAGAAGGGTTACCCCGCGCGAACATATTTCACAAGAAAAGACGATGGCAAGAATTCGGTAATACATTGTTTGTTTTAAAAATTTGCAAAACAAAAATTTGGTTTTTATTTATACTGGGAATATGAAGAACATTATGAAGAGTGGAAGTATAAGAGGTGGTATACAAACATGTAGGATCGATGTGTGAAATTGGCAGACCCTTACCATCGACAATCACTACGTAGTTTATTTTGAAATAAGAAACATGATGAGAAAGATAAAATAAGTCAGAGGAAACATAATTTAACGCTCCACCGCCTAGGATTCAATCTAAAGTCAATTTGAGCATATAATACAAGTCAGTGGTAACATGATAAAAAAGAAAGTATAAGTGAAAAAACATAATTTTATATGAGATCTTCTTTTGAGCTTTTATCTCGAATTTCGCTTGAGATCTTTATATCACGAACGAGATGAATGTCAAATAAGATATAAACGATATGTAATGTCTCGTTTCGCTAAATTTCATCTAGTTCAAGTTCGAAAATGAGAACTTAAATGAGATATAGGGTAAGACAAACGAGATTTGGGACATTATCCATACACACATATGGAAAGGGTTTTGCTTCATCTCTTTCGCCACATCCCTATCATTTTGCAAGCTACACAGTTCATAATTGAACAAAATTTTGTGTTTAGTTTCTTACATGCCTCAGCATCGTTCTTGTAACATCCGTCTTTTTTGTACGCTTTAAATCGATGATAAATCACTCACGTCAGACTTAAACCATGCAGAGGGGCGGATCGTTATGAGGTAAATAAGAAAAAACAGAGAAAGAAAAAGAACAAAACGGAATCTTGCAGCGGAACGATAAAATATAATAATCAAATATACAGTTCATGAAGCTGTTTTACAAAATATTCGATTATACTTATACAATACATATCCGAGTTGCACATACCAGAGAACAATAAATAATGCAGCGGAACAATATGAATGTAGTGGAATACTATAATAAATAATAATAAATCTTCGTCTTCGTCCTTGAGAATACAGTCTTCCAAATCCTGAAATGCTCAGGCTGACCCGAGCGAATTTAAAAGACAAAACACTCGAGTCAGAACTAAAAAATCGTATGTAAGTTAAATCAACGGTAAAATATGAGTGGAACGGCATCAGAGATGTTTACGGGATTTGACATCTCCTATCCAGTGTCAAACGTGAATGCAGTAACTTAAGAGATGTTCGGGATTCACATCTCCTAAGGATCCGTTAAACTATTTACTTGTAGTAATATTTCGCTGTTATAATAATGTCTATTAGTAAAATAAACTTACTTTTAAATAACATTAAGGCTTTACATTTTCCACCTTAACACGTAATAGTTCCAGTAGTCCATCCAATATCATGGTTCTTCTTTATCGGGAAGCCACCAGAGGATACCACACGGGCTACGGGAGAAAACCAAACTCGTACAAGGCGCGCTAAGGTAGGTGACATGGCACAACCAGACAATGCCATGGTAGATATACCAATTATGCTTTCGTGTCGGTGGTAACGCGTAGCGCGCAGCTACCGCCCACCTCGAGCCACACCCCAAATCAAAAAAATTAAAAGTGGTCACCGAATCAATCCAAAAGTCAGTATAATATCGAAGGGATGCGTCCGATCAAAGGAGCTACCTCATTAGCCCGTCAATCGCTCCTTTTTTGCCACCTTATGCCAACTCACGGGAGTCTGGTCCACGTATTTACCTCAAAGGATACGCCGCCGCCATCCTACTTCATTCTGAAATCTCCATCGTGTACACGGTTGTTAAAGTGGTTTTCAGAGTTGGCAGAGAATATGACAACTTCCGATTCCGGTCTCTTTAACAACCAAACATTATTATAACACCGCGGTCATTTCAAAATAATTATACTTCAAAACCAGGATATAATCTTCATTTTAAAACCATATAAATACGATATCATTTTCGTTTTAAAAACCAAATCAATATAATATCATTTTAAAATCGTAGTATTTCAAAATTATAAAAATTTCGAAACCAAAGACTTAAAACTATAACACTTCCAAAACGTAATACTTTGAAATTTATAACTTTGAAGCATAACTTCCACCCCTTACATGGTTTAAATATTAAAATATTTTATAAAATAAACTTGCTTCTTAAATTTCACAAATCAATTCCAAAACGACCGAATTTCTAAATTTTAAATTTAACCAAATCCCAAAATCATAAATTTCAATTCATTTCGATTTTCAAATAGACCATTCCAAATTATATCAATTTCAAAACAGATTTGATCCATAAAATAAACCATTTCAAAGTCAATATATTTCAAAGCTTAAATATTCAATATTCCAAAACTAGAATTTATAATTCATATATATATATACACACCAAATTTACTTTACTATTATTTAGTTTTGAAATATTTGCTTAATAAATCCAATATCCTTAAATAACTTCAAATTTCAACAACTGAATATCCCTCAATTTATTTAGACTTGATATATTCACTTAAATCACTTTAAACCCGAATTAAGTTGTAAAACCATATTCTTCTTAAATCTCAATTTCAATAAGTTCCAAATGGATTCTTATTAAATATAACTCTTAATTAAATAAAATCTCAAATCAATTTCAAAACTATCTTCTCAACCTTGATTTATAAAAATCAGTATAAACTCTATATTAAAATATAATTTAAGTAAATACTTATCCATATTATATTTTAATAAAATCAAACTTTATTATTAAACTTATTTTATACTTTAAACAATTTTATTCATAGCTTAAAATCAAAAATTTAACTTTATATAAAATAACATTTATAAAATATCTAAATCAATAACTCATAAAATCATATATTTCTTTACAAAGCCATAGAAATCATTTCAAAATATTTTATATATATAGACCGCGGTGTCTGTATAAAATTTTCTATCCTATGGTCAAGTGATACAGATATTCATCATTTCAATCCGCAATTTAAAATAAAAATACGGTTATATATCATTTCAAATCGCGATCTCGAATGAAATAAAATGCATAACAACTTGCAGTCTATAACAATATAAAATACAACATCCATTCACCTAATATCAATCATCAACCATTTATCACAATCATAATCCAGTTTAATCAATAACATCAATATAGAACAGATAATAAATAAAAGGTATTTACTGGCAGTTTATATTCAATAATACATTAAATAACAATTTAACTGGCAGTTTATATGCAATAATAAATTAAATATTTAATTTAATTCAATAAATTCAATTTAACTGGGATGATGATTAAAAATATGCCAAACAGTCATAAATAAATTTCTAATTACATCAAAAATTAATTTAACACATAAGAAATTTTAGAAGTTGTGAGTGAGTTAAAACACCCACCTTTTGAATTTAAATTGAATTTAAATCCAATTTAAACTCAAAATTTCAACAGTCTCAGAATTTGTCCAAAGCAGCGCCAAAATGTTCGGAATTTTGCTAGGATCGCTGCTGAGAAAACGACGCATGAAACGGACCTCATATATAAAAGATACAGGAAATTATTGTCAAGGACAAAATTTCACTGCTTTTTAGCCTCAAGGACAGACCTTCAATATTTTATCCTGAAGGACAACTTTCTGTAGGTATCAGTTTTTAGTTATTGATAGCAGTTTTTAGGTATCATTTTGTAGTTATCGGTGGCAGTTTTTAGGTATCAGTTTAGCTCGGTAGCAGTTTTGTTGTCCTTATGAATAATTTTGGAAAATGTTTTTCCTTATGAATAATTTTTAGAAGAATGTTTGTCCTTATGGTAAAAATATTGAGGTCGTGTTCTTGAGGCAAAAAATATACAAATCTTTGTCCTTCAAATTAATTCCCCCTAAAAGATATTCAAATTAGAAATACGAATTATTATAAAATCAGTAAAATAATAATATAATTAAACGCGTCACTTCGTTCGCGTGAAACCCTACCTCCAGTACGCACTCGAACGGTGCCACCACTTACCTATCAACGCACTGCCCAAACGACCATCTTTCGCCAGATCGAGCAACTCCACCGCGATCCGGCACCATCGCCTAACATCCCACTCCAAGCCGACTACCCTAGGCCGAGCGCGGCCACTCCAGGTTCGCCAGAGAGTGAACGCCCTCCGCCTCGTTCTTCATCGAATTGAGGCACCTCCGACCACCAATAGCATGAACGAACGGCACCGATGCGTGCTGCACCTCCTCCTTTACCCAACGCCACTCCCTGATAGACAAACGACCGACGATCCATCGTTGGATCGTCGAAAATCCAACATAAACAGCCACGGTTTATTCACGATTTCTGGGTAAATGGTGATTTGAAACCAAAAACGAATTGCAGTTTCGAGATGCGTTCATTGAGAGCTTCGAATCTATATATAGTTTGTGGAGTTTGAAATTTTGATTTGATTTTGAATTGCAATTGGATCTGGAATTTGATTGTCTGCCATTGAGGAGGAGAGACAGCTGAATAATGACATAAGAAATATGATAGGGTTAATAACAGGATATATATAGGCAAGCTAAAATTAGAATGGACCGGATCGATTGGATATACGCGTTGAACGATAAAATGGCCCGAAAAAGCCCGTTCTGAATCCGGGACGAAATTGGGTCAACCCATATATCAAAATAGATGTTTTAAAATATTTTAAACTCGATGGAATATGTTTCAAGTCCAAATTCCATTGTATGAAGAAGTTATGCAAAAATCAAGTTATTTGAAATTGATTTCAATTAAATTGATTTTTGGACGTTTCGAGTCCGTACGATCAAACGACAAGTCCGATCGTTGCGAAATTTGAAATCCTACAATAAGTCACCGTTACGAATCCGATGAAACTGGTTTCATCGAAATCCGAGTCAGTGGCCAAAATGACTATTTTTACATTAATTAAATAAATTAATAATTAATTGATTAAATCAAAATTTTAATTTCAATTCGATAATTGATATATTAATCATTTTTGATTTCTCAATCATATATAATGATTTAAACAAATTTAAATGTCAATTTAGAGTTGATTAATTTATCAATTTCAGTGTTAACCTCAATTTCATTAAATTCAAAATTATAAATTTAATTTTCAATAATTCTATTTAATTTACTTTTCATTCTATTATTCAATTCATTATTGTCAAATAGATGGATTTAACATTTGATTCAAAACTATTACATTAATATTCTCACATTCCATCTTAATTTCAAATAACGTAATATTTAAATATTTTCATTTCATTTAATTGAAATTAATTCAATTATTATAGTCCAAATCCAATAAATTAATCAAACATGAATTTCAATTGTTTTCATTCAATTAATTGCCATATTATGGATAGAGTTTACATTGGTTACTTTTTGTTGAATTAACAATCTTCAATGACAAATCAAAACCTACCCTAACTGCACAAATTAAGTCAATTAACTGCAATTAATTTCACATTAAATTTTAAATTCCATTTATTTGCAATTAATTCAATTATTAAATTTAAATTTCAATAAATTAATAATCTTGAATTTCCATTCCTTTTATTCAACCAATTGTCATATTATGAATAAAATAAATGTTATTTTTCATTATTTACTAAAGTCACATTAACAAAATATTTAATTTAGATTTATTGCAATTGATTTAGATCTAATTCAATAAATTAAATGAATGGGTAAATAATTATCACTATTGCCAAATTTACTCACATTCATACTTAATTATCAATTAACAATTATTATAATTACTTATCTAACATTAATTCTATCAAATTGCAATTTATTACGTATTATTTCATCAATTAATCTAACTTTTGAATTTATTTCTCAATTCACTAATTTCAATCAATTATAACCTAACAATCGTTTCAATTAATAGGTATTGCACTAAATTAGTTATTATTCCACTTGCATAAACCTTATTACATAAATTTACATTCAGTTACTATTAATCAATATATTATTCATTGGTTAAATCCAACACTTACTTTTATTTACCTATTTTCCATTTTATAACCAAGTGCAACAATTTCCACTCTTCTATTTTTGGGATTTTACTCCAATTGTCTAAAATTAGTTTAAATAACAATTGCTACACTTCATTCTTAACATTTACTTCAATTAATTTTTTTTATTTCTTTCTAAATTTAATTACAAAAATCTTATTAATTTAACCAATTTAATTATTGAATTTTTATGGGTCGTTACGTTCTCCATAGAATTTTAGTTAATTTGAGTAATTCTAATATATTCAAAATAATTATTTCAAATTGATGGTTAAAATAATTTCTTTGAAGGTTGATACGGATTTCACATTTGGAACATGTTACACGTTTCAACCTGATTTCATTTTTGTGGATATGATGTTCATCATGTGGATTGCACACCTCCAAAGTTTTATTTGATTTCTGAGTAGTGTAACAACAACAGTAGGGGTGCAGAATGAGATAGAGCTAAATTGTTATTTTCTTTGTCGTGGAATGTGGAGTCATGTTTACAAAATTTGGGCTCATTTTGAAATTGTCAACCCTTTCAAAATTGCCTTGTACATCAACCATTAAAATTAACATCTTCCAGAGCTCATATTATCTTGGTGTTGCAAAGGGGCAAAAAATTGTATTCAATACAGTTCAATTTTTTCCGTAAAGTTAGTCTTTATATACCTACAAAATGTTACCATGAACCGACACCTTTAGACAAAAAAAGAAAAAAGAAAAAGAAAAAAAACAATCGAGGATGAATGGGTGACTGAAATTGGAGGAAGCGTGCGCACACACAATATATACATACATACACACACACATCCATATATATGGATATCAGGAAATGTGTATACACACATATGCTTATGTACACATCGTACATATGCATATGTACACATAAGGGGACCGGGGATCCTAGCTCATACATGTACATATACATACATACACGTGTGTGCATATAAACATACACACACACTCATTTTAATATTTGTTGAATTTGAAATGATTTATCTGCTTTGTAATGCAGCGTGGGCTCGATGCGCTGCCTGGAATGTCCATTCTCGCTGCTTGCTTAGAAGCTGTATGAATCAAAAAAACATTCGATTTAAAACCTTCTATCTATGCCCATTTATAATATCATCACTTCATTTTCAAAATATTTGCAGATGAGCGGCCCAAGACATTATGCCATTGGAGAAGACAACAGCGGCGATGTTGCAAGTCATGCATCATGGGACCAGTCTTCTTCGACCCAAGGAACTCAAAGACCCAGGGGAAGAAGATACGGCTCTATATGATTTGATTATCATGAACCTGATTTTAGCAGTACAGTGTTGTAATTCTCAACTTTGACATTTTAGGAAATCATTTTTACCCCTTTTTTTTGGTGTTTTGAAACCATATTTTGTATTTGTTTGGAGCATGTAGTCTCTGGCTTCGGTTTTACTTTCATCTGTATTGTTCTTATGTATAATGTTTAGTGCTGAATGCCTAGCTTGAAAGATGTAGCCATTTAGTGTCAATGATTCCTGGAAAAATGATGTCATACGCGATACAGTTTATTTATGTTTGGCTTTGTAGTTTTCTAACATCAAATTTGATATTAACAAGCTTCATTCATATTGCTATATGTAATTTGTATCGAGTCAATTTTTTTCTCTATGTCAACTAAAGTAAATCATAATGTCGACCAGTTATATGTCTGTTAGTGGACGTTTTCATAATCATTATCGAAGTCTTAAAGCAATAAATTTTTGATGCTTTTTGTGTGCATGTATTTACCATTACCAATCTATCAGTATATACATCAACAGTTCTGTTATTGCTAAAAGTTACCATTAGCATTACAATTCCTTGGGTGGAAATCTTAACAAGAACAATAATGACTATTTCATTCCGTAGCTGATATCCAGATATATGTCGTGCTCATACAGCCTAATTTAATAGGAGATGAATGGTTTTTGAACAGTGGTACTCATAATCTAATAAACAATTAATCATAAGTGCATACAAAATGCATATTTCCCGTACTAGAATGTAACTATCCAATTTTTATTTTTTATTTTATTAAACGTTAAGAGGTGGAGGCTTGGCGCAACGGTTAGGTCATCTGCATGGTGATGGTGTGTAGATTCGAGTTCGAAAACAGTCTACCGTAATATGAGGGAAATGATTTGTACATTATCAACATTTTCAGAGTCCGCTATCGTGCGGAAGTCTCGTGTACTGAGTTCTACGTTTTCTATATTTTGTTAAATATTAAGAAATATAAAATGAAAGGTTGGCTTTTCAAGTAGTCTAGCGGGGAGCGGGGAGCACGAACATTCAAACCAGAAGATCAGCTTTCACCGTAAACGTTAACAGACATCAACAAGGATATGATTCTGGTTTTAGTTTTAAGTAATAGATAGGTAAACAATAAAGTAGAAACAAAAAGTATTATTTTTACATATAAAGTTTATTTATCTATAATTTCGTTGAGCCGTGTAAGCAAAATTGTTAGCATTGGAGTGGTTATTTTATTTCAAATGTCCATGTCTGTTTATTTTGTTTACATAATTGTGAACTATAACTGACATATAAAATTTAATTTTAATATATGCAACTAGGGATGGAGATGCTATTAGTTTGGAGAAATATTGCAAATCTTAAGAAGAATAATAATAACCATTTCATTCCGGCAGTTGATATCCAAATACATATTGTGATTGTACATTTTAGTTAAAATCTACGAGTGCAGAGAGAAAAAAATGATGTCTTATGTGAAGTTAAATGTTTAAAAATATGTATTTAAAAGGACAATACCGGGTAGTTTTTGAATTACGCTAACAAAAAAAGTTAGCATTAAAGACAACATTTTAATAAAAAATGTTAAATAATGATTTGACATTCAAATTACAGAAAAATCACAGTTTGGTTGAAGATGCTTTTAGATTGTAACAATAATATTAACGACTATTTAATTGTGCTCATACTGCCTAATTTAACAGGAGATAAATGGTTTTCAAAAGACTGATACTCATCATAATCAAACAAACATTAAACCATAGATGCATCCATGCTCATAAATCATAATCTTTGCTGAACAAAGATGCAAAATGTGTACTTTCCTAGCTAGATACAAGAATCATTCTTCATTTCCTCCACTCAAATTTATCAGTGGAATTTCTACACGAGGCAGCTCAGGAACGATAACAGGAGGAATAGCGAGAGCTTCGAGAGCTTCAGTTGCTGCTCTGTTCTTCCTTTTACCATTAAAACCTCCCAAAACAAAATCACCTAAAGATTTCACAGGATTAGCCACCATTTCCTTCACACTGAGGAACAAAGACACCTCCGACAATTGCCAGACTGCAGTCACAACTATCAAAACCGAAATAAGGCAATGGGTAATCTGATTCTGCTTCTTCAGGCTTTTGAGCTCTTTCATAATCTCGTCTATTTTCACTTCATTTGCTTCTTTATCCAGCGTGTCCAGCTGATAACGAAATTGCATGAATATATGAAACAAGAAACATATGAAAGTGTGTCACTGTCAACATCCACGTCTGTGCTACAAGCTGCCATGCTAAATTTTCCTTTTGTAACTACGGACGGTGGGCAACCGTCGGACCAAACAAGGATTGCTTGACGGTTGCCCGCCGACCGTGGTGGCGACTAACACAAACCTGCATACCGATATTAGGGCCGTCAATGGTACGGATTTCGGTCTGAACTCGGTCCGAACCTGCCCTGTAAATGCAAATATGAGTTTTGACTCCAACTATACATGCATGAGCCGGTTAGTTTTGGATCGGACACGGTTTAGTCAAAACCCGATTCGGTTGGAGACCGACCCGATTATTTATTTTTCATAGCTTCTAAAAATAATTGTATATGTTATTTGTTCATTGCTTCTATATATGTTTTTGCATAATATTATTGTGAACTTGGATATGCATGTAACAATTATTTATCTATAAATTTTACAAAAATTGCAATTTTAAGGTATGAATTTGACATAAATATTTCTAGTTAGGTATATTGTATGAGTTCGAAAAGCCCGATCGGTCGAGTTCAGTATTGATTTTGAAATATCCAATGAATTCGGATCGAGCTCGGGTCTGTGTTTTAAGATACCCGGACCATCCATTGACAGGGCCAGATAGCAGTAAGCTACATAAAATTTGATGTAATGGGAACAAAGGAAAGCAAGAAATAGTTACATTGGGAATCAGAACCAGTGTATCCTCTTCTCTTTTGCCTTCTTCTCCATCCTTTGTGTTTTTAGCTTGATCTATGGAAGCAAGGATCAGCTCCAAATCCTTGTTTGTGTTTGATGATTCCATGCTAGATGGAGCACTGATCCATGATTATTTTATTTAATCAATGCGAGAGTTTTGTAGTGTATTATGGCATAAACTAGAAGAGTTCGCTTGTTGGTAGAAGCTGCTTTAGAATATGTGGCTGATACGCAACGTTGACTTGCTTGAATGGTAAGGAATGATTGTGTTTTTCATAGCTGTAACACATTAATGCGTTGCTGAGGAATACGTCGGCCTTGGATTTAAATAAACTTGGATTATTTTTTTGTTAATTGTGTTCAGGTGAACTCATAACCCTTAATTGATGCCTTTTCCACAAAAGACCAATAAAAGGACTCCGAAAGTGTATACAAAGAGTCTTTCGACGTGGAAACAATGTCTAATTTAAGATTGATTTTCGTTAGGGATGCATCGAACCCAGTGTAAAAATTTTCATCCTACCTATTTGATTGGAGTTCTTTTATGAGGCCCCTTTGATATTACCATCGTAAATCAACAATTCCCCTTTGTTAATTTTTTAAAATTAAGGTAGAGGTTTGTTTAACACTTTGTACAAAGAGTTGCATACAATTTTACATAACTAGAAAGTATTTAGTCCAAGGGAAATATCTATTGAACCGAAGCCCACCATACCAACCGTGCTACCTAGCAAGCAACTAGTTCACTTAGTTATAAACAAGAAACTAGGGTTTATAAGCATAAAACCATGGTGGTTTCAATGTTAAATTTGTGACTCTTTTTGTGCCTACTGTTACCCTTAGTCTACGCCAAGTCAACCTTCCCCAATTTAAACATTTAAATTTACTAGCTTCTGCTTCATTATTGTATTGTGTTTGTCGAAGGCATTAGAAACCAATTATCTATGCGAGTCATGTAGACCTAGCTCTAAGTTTTATGAATATATTACTTTATGATTTGCGACTTTCATACACGCAATCTATGGTTCTCTCGCTTTCATTTTTTTGGCTACTTTCAGACTCTATGTTTCCTGCAAACTTAGAATATAGATAAACATAAAATTGTAACTGACAATCCCATCTTGGTTAGTGTACACCGTTGCACAATTAGGACCATTTCCGAAAACCATTTAGTCTAGTTTTAATTTTCACACTTTTTTAACTGAACACATAATCTGTGCATCCAGAAGAAAAGGAACCAATCACGAAACAAGGGTTCTTTTTTGTTGAATCCACGAATAGATAAATGATAAACCATTTTATCTATTTGAAATAAACAGCAATCACTTTGACATTTTATATTTAATACTACAAAGTCTTGCCATTTTAAATATAAAATGGCAAAATATTTATTGTTTTAATCTCCCTCATCTCCATGCACAGACATGACTTCTCCATTTGAGATCCGAGAAACCGAAAATTCCATCATTTTTCTAATCTCAATCTCAAAATCCATGCAAAATCAGCAAAAATAAACAGTGTTTTTGAAATTTACACGTGTGGAAATGACTAAACCGCTTAAACTTTTACAAGAAAGTGCATAACCGGAGAAAAAAACAATGACAGTGGCAATGGTGGTGGAAAAAATGAATTATACCCTATGCATACGTGAACATACTGGAAGATTTATTTGATGCAACTCTGCCCATAAGGAATGAAGAAGGTTGCAGCAAAGGAAGCATAAGCGGTCGTGAAGGGAGAATGGACTGTATAGTGTTGGAATTTCTAATATAAGTGTAAATGAAATACACCTGTCCCACATCGTCAAAACTTCAAACAAAGCTAAAGTATATTAATAGCTTTCTAATGAAGGGGTTAGGGCCTTGGTGCACCCAAATGTTTGCTTCGTTGTGAGGAGGGAGATCATGCATCACCACCACGTACGCGCGCGCCGCCAAAACGGGGTCGGGTTTTCTGACAGTTGCAGGCTATACGAACATGTGCGAATCTGTTCAGAAACGGACGCGGATTGACTGAGGAGATGCGACTTCTGAAGCAGGCGTGGGTTTTTTGGGCAAACAGACGCATTCATTAACAGACGGAAGTGGATGCGAACCGTTAGACGCGAACGGGTGCGACCCGACTGAAGAAACGCGGGGGAACAGAAGCAGTGTGACGCGAACGGATGCGAGGAGCAGGCGGGTGCGATCCGCTAACGAACAATAGCGGTTCAAAAGACAACGGGTGCGACCCGTCAAACGGACGCGACTGTTTGAAGGGATGCAGATGAAATTATAAATAGGAGAGAATCATGATCACATTCTCATTCTATTCCAATTCTAATTTCTTCTGCTTCTTCTTTTCTACTGCTCTATACAATATATCACAGAGTTGACATACTTATTACAATCTCGTGCAGATTACGTCTGTTGTATCTTGAAAGACTTTATATAAAATCTTAAGGAAATTGTTATGACAAGTCTCGAACGGAATTTCCTTCTTCAAACCGGTTAGGTTTATAATTGATTTATATATTTATTTATATATATCATTTTCGTTTCTGCATTGTACTATTTCTTTAAATAGTATACCGTTTGATCTATCGCTGTAGTTAATATTACTATAGTTGTTAGTTTGTGATTGTAATTTAATTACGGCATACCTATTGCTTAATTTAGCTAATACAGACTTCCAGAGTAGAGGAAATCTGATTGGTAAACTTGTGAGACGAGTTTATAATTGATTATTCTCTCTTTTGGTATACTAGATGTATAACATCTTAAGACTTTACTATTTTAACTCTAACCGAGATGGCGACAGTTGAACTATCAACAAAAGCTACTACTCACAACAGGCCTGATCCGTACAAAGAAGATGGTGATGACTTCATAACATGGCAAAATCAAATGCTATTTTATCTTACCACACTCGGTCTGCAATGGTATCTCGAGGAGGAGAAACCGATTCCTGCACCAGGCATGGAATCAGATGTTGATATGTGGAAACATTCTGATTTTCCATGCAGAAACTATATTCTAGATTGTCTCGACATGGTGCTATACAAAGTATATCAGCCTCTAAAGATAGCAAAAGCACTCTGGAATGCACTTGGCATGAAGTACAAGACGCATAATATCAGTCTTAAGAAATTCATTATAGAAAAATTCATGGACTACAAGATGGTTGATTCCAAACCGGTGACTGCTCAACTGCATGAACTGCAAATCATTATTCATGAACTCGAAGCAGAAGGTCATAAGATTGGAGAATCATTGTCGGTTGAAGCCATCACGGGAAAACTGCCGCCGTCATGGAGAGATTAGCGCAACTATCTAAAGCATAAGAAAAAGGAAATCTCTTTACAGGATCTCATAATCCGACTGAAAATTGAGGCAGATAACCATGGAGTTACAAAACCAAGCGAGGAGGCATTTGTGGCTGAAGGTTCAAAGACCAAAAACAAAAAGAAGAATTTCCAAAAACAAAGGAAAGCTCCAGACAACAAACCAAAAGACAACAAACGAACTAAAAAGTTTAATGATGAATGTTGGGTTTGTGGAAAGGTTGGACATGCTGCTAGAGATTGCAGACACAAAAAGGAACGTAACATAGAGGCAAATACAGTAGACAACATGGAAGTAGATGATTCCAACTTCTGAGCAGTTGTATCTAAATGCAATTTGGTTCAGAATCCTAACCAATGGTGGGTAGGCACAGGCGCTACTCGTCATGTCTGCTCTGACAAATCCATGTTTTATACATACCAGAAATCCGACCACGAAGAAAAACTCTATATGGGTAATTATGCAATATCCATGATCGAAGGCAGCGACACAGTAATCCTCAAGTTTATTTCTGGAAAAACTGTCAAGTTGAATGACGTGCTCCACGTTCCAGATATAAGCAAGAATCTCATCTCTGGTGCAATACTATCGAAGAAAGGATTCAAAATAGTGTTCGAATCAGACAAGATGGTTCTGTCCAGAGCTGAAATATATATCGGAAGGGGATATTTATGTGATGGCCTATTTAAGGCATATGTAGCCGTTATCGGCAATAAAACTATGTATCCTGATTGTGCTACTAATAAAATTGAAGTTTCTTACTTGCTTGAGCACGAAATTTTACTATGGCATGATAGATTGGGACACATAAATTTTTGAAAAATGAAAACATTATCAAACTTGGGACTAATTCCAAAATTCCAAGTAGATAAGAACTACAAATGTGAGACATGTGTAGAAGCAAAAATGGTTACAAACCGTTTCAATCTGTTGATAGAAGCACCAAACCACTGGGTTTGGTTCATACAGATTTATGTGATTTTAAATCATTACCTATAAGAGGTGGGAAAAAGTATTTTATCACTTTTATTGATGACTATACATGATATTGCTATGTATATCTTTTAAATAGTAAGGATAAAGCAATTACATCGTTTATGAAGTACAAAGCTGAGGTAGAAAATCAGTTAAATAAAAAGATCAAGATATTGAGATCTGATCGAGGTGGAGAATATGAATCACCATTTGAATAGTTCTGTGTAGAAAATGGTATAATTCATCAAACAATAGCTCCATATTCACCACAAAAAAATGGTGTAGCCGAGAGGAAGAGCAGAACGTTAAAAGACATGATTAATGCCATGCTTTTAACCTCTGGTCTACCAACGAACTTGTGGGGGGAACCCTTAAATATGTCTAATCACATATTAAACAAAGTCACTCACAATAAAACATGAATAATTCCATATGAGTTATGGAAAGGACACAAACCAAGTTTTAAATACCTCAAAGTGTGGGGGTGCTTAGCAAAAGTTACAGTTCCGCCTCCCAAGAAAGTCAAACTTGGACCAAAAACAGTAGATTGTTACTATTTAGGGCCAGCCCAAAATAGTAGTGCCTACAGATTTTTGGTATTCAAGTCTGATATAGATGATATTCATGTAAATACAATTATGAAATCTAGAGATGCCTCATTCTTTGAAGACATGTTTCCACACAAAAGGAATGAATGGAATAATGTCCCTAAAAGGACAAAAGAAGAATCAAGCAATTCACATAAAGATGAAACTCATCATGAGATTGAGGAAGTTGAACCAAGAAGAAGCATAAGGGATAGGACTTCCAAGACATTTGGTTCAGATTTTTTCACATATGTGTTAGAACACGAACCTCAAACGTACAAGAAAGCAATGTCATCTTCTGAATCTTCATGTTGGAAAGAAGAAATCAAAAGTAAGATTGATTCAATTCTAAATAATAAAACTTGGAAAATGGTTGATATTCCACCTGGAATAAAATTTGTTGGCTGTACATGGATTTTCAAGAAGAAAATGAAAGCAGATGGCTCTATCGACAAGTATAAAGCCAGATTAGTAGCCAAAGGATATCGTCAAAAAGAAGATGTAGACTTCTTTGATACATATTCGCCAGTAACATGTATAACCTCTATAAGAATGCTAATAGCAATTGCATCGATCTATAATCTAGAAATTCATCTAATGGATGTAAAGACAACATTCTTAAATGGAGATCTCGATGAGGAGATCTACATGGAGCAACCTGAAGATTTTGTTTCCAAAGGAAATAAAAACAAAGTTTGTAGATTAGTAAAATCATTATACGGACTAAAACAAGCTCCAAAACAACAGCATGCAAAATTTGATAGTGTCATGATGAGAAATGATTTTCGTATAAATGAATGCGATAAGTGTGTTTATTATAAACAAATTGGACAATCATATGTGATGATTTCTTTATATGTAGACGACATGTTAATATTTGGTTCAAATACTCAGGCAATAGAGGCCATAAAGAAGATGTTAATTAGCAATTTCGAAATGAAAGACTTAGGAGTTGCAGATGTTATTTTGGGAATCAAAATAATAAGAACACCAAATGGAATTGAATTATCTCAGTCACACTATGTAGACAAAGTGATTGAATTTTTTTGAAATTTTGGAATTAGAGGAGTAAGAACACCTTTTAATCCATCATAAGTACTGCATAAAAACACTAATGAGAGTGTAATGCAACTGGAATACTCTCGTGTAATAGGATGTCTCATGTATCTCATGAATTGCACAAGACCAGACATGGCTTATGCAGTAAGTAGACTGAGCAGGTATCCAAGCAATCCAGGAAAGGAACACTGGAAAGCACTTCCGAGAGTGCTTGGATATTAAAAAAATACCTTAAATTATTCGTTACATTATGGAAAATATCCTACGGTCTTAGAAGGATATAGTGATGCAAACTGGATTGCTAATTCAGAGGAATCAAAATCAATGAGTGGTTATGTATTTACCTTAGCAGGGGCAGCAGTGTCATGGAAATCAACTAAACAAACATGCATAGCTCGGTCCACTATGGAATCAGAGTTCATCGCTTTAGGTAAAGCAGGTGAAGAAGCAGAATGACTTCGTCACATTTTAAAAGATGTTTTGGCCTCAACCTGTACCGGCCATATGCATACACTGTGATAACCAAGCTGCGCTATGCAGAGCGCACAACTTTGTGTATAATGGAAAGTCACGACACATTCGTCAACGCCATAACACAGTTAGGCAGTTATTCTCAAATGGGACTATTTCCATAGATTATGTGAGAACAAATGATAACCTAACAGATCCATTTATACTAATGGTTTATCAAGAGAGAAAAATTGACTGCGCATCGAGGGGAATGCGTTCAAAAGCCTAAACCACCAAGAGTTATCTTATACGAAAACCTATCCTAGCGACTGGAGATCCCATGGACTAGGATCAATAGGCAAACCAGTTCTGAGTAACTCAAGACGTAATGCATTTGCGTGGACATAGTCCAACTCCATTCCTATGATGCACAATATAAATGCATGCCTACAGAAGTATTTAAAGGTTAAAACTATGTTTTTTTAATGATGACCATATCTTGGAAATAACAAGTGAGTTATATGTAGAATACTCTTAATGGTTGCGATCACCTATGTTAGTGTGAGCTGGGTCGACTCTATGAAAATATTAAAGGCTTATATTTTCTATAAACACTCGCAGAACCAAAAATTGTTCAGGACCAAAATGAACACAACCAAGAGATTGGATGAGAAGGGAATCAATGCTTTGTAAAGCTTATTATTTGGATATACAATAAAGGCCGACGGTTCAAGATGAAATAATTCACCGATTAGCCTAGTAGATCCTATAAGTTTTAACTAGGGAAAGTTCAAAGTGAAATATCTACTTATCCATGATAAAACATTATTCCATATGTACTCTGTGATATTTCGCTTTGTGTGGGGGAAAAGTATATTATCATTTATGTGGGGGATTGTTGGAATTCCTAATATAAGTGTAAATGAAATACACTTGTCCCACATTGCCAAAACTTCAAACAAAGCTAAAGTATATTAATAGCTTTCTAATGAAGGGTTTAGGGTCTTGGGGCACCCAAATGTTTGCTTCGTTGTGAGGAGGAAGATCATGCATTACCACCACACACGCACGCGCCGCCGCCATCCGTACGACTGAACCGAACGGGCAAGGCTCGGGTTCGGGTTTGGGTCTAATATGATCCTATTTTTACTGCAAAACTGGGATGGATTTTCTGACAGTTGCAGGCTATATGAACAGGTGCAAATCTGTTCAGAAGCGGACGCAGAATGACCGAGGAGGTGCGACTTCTGAAGCAGGCGCTGGTTTTTTGGCGAACAGACGCATCCATTAGCAGACGGAAGCGGGTGCGAACCGTTAGACGCGAACGGGTGCGACCCGACCGAAGAAGCATGGGCGAACAGAAGCAGTGCGACGCGAATGGATGCGAGGAGCAGGCAGGTGTGACCCGTTAACGAACAGTAGCGGTTCAAAAGACAACGGGTGCGACCCATCAAGCGGACGCGACTGTTTGAAGGGATGCGGACGAAATTATAAATAGGAGAGAATTCCGATCACATTCTCATTCTATTCCAATTCTAATTTCTTCTGCTTCTTCTTTTCTACTGCTCTATACAATATATCACAGAGTTGACATACTCATTACAATCTCATACAGATTACGTCTGTTGTATCTTGGGAGACTTTACAAAAAGTCTTAAGAAAATTGTTACGAAAAGCCTCAAACGGAATTTCCTTCTTCAAACCGGTTAGGTTGTAATTTGATTTATATATTTATTTATATATATCATTTTCGTTTCTGCGTTGTACTATTTCTTTAAATAGTATAACGTTTGATCTATCGCTATAGTTATTATTACCATAGTTGTTAGTTTGTGGTTGTAATTTAACTACGACATACCTATTGCTTAATTTAGCTAATACAGACTTCCAGAGTAGTGGAAATTTGATTGATAAACTTGTGAGGCGAGTTTATAATTGATTATTCTCTGTTTTGTTTACTAGATGTATAACATATAGGTCATCGAGTTGGTAAGGCAGAGAGAAGTTGTCGTGGATTGGCGTAGGCTACTAAAAGAATTACCGAGTTGCGTAGCTTCGAGGATCAGAATTTGAGTGTAGAGAAGGTTCATTTTGATTTTATATTGTTTCAAGATGATAAAGTGCATGTTAACATGCAAACTAACTTACATGTAAGTATTTATTTTAGCTTCGAGAGCACTTCCATTGAGTCAGCATTGTTGTTGCAAATTAAAATGAATATAAATATTGCTATATATGAAGTTATAGTATTTTTACGATTCATGCATTGTTTTGCGTATTTTGTAAAAATACGTGCGTTAATGGATCTATTGGGATCTCGAACGATGACTTATGATTCTGGGATGATAACTTCATTATGAAACGTATTGTTGATGAATTTTTGGAATCCGGCAATTCAATCGCCAAAATGACATTGAAATGCGTGAAATTATCATCCTGTAGTGCCATCTCAGACAACGACAAAATTAATACCATCGGGATTAAAAAAAATGAGATTATGTGCACCGGCGAGTTTTGTGATGATCCGATGAACTGTGTGATCATATGAGCTCTAAACGTGGGATGATTTATTCAAGAGATTATATATATATATATGTGTGTGTGTGTGTGTGTGTGTGTGTGTGTGTGTATTATATACATATGCACCTAACTTTTCCTCCCTCTTGATAATATCTCCCCCCATAAATATCTCCCTCTCTGCTCCATTTATGCTGAAAGCAAAGTTGACTAAATTCCTCCCTCAAAACACTTCGTGCTCTTTCCTTTATCGAGACCGAAGGAGCATCAAAGCTTGAAAGAGTAGGAGGCGACGATTAGTTACATGGTAGAGGAGGAGTCTACGTGCAGATCTGCTTAGTAAAGCTGCACTAGTGGAGAAGTGGAGGTCATGGTCATGTGCATCTTGACCTGGAGAGGAACTTTGGGGGGAGGGGGGATGGGGGTTGCCAATAGTTAGTGGTGGCCGATGTTGCTTGGTCAACCATGAGTTAATGGTTTGAGGTTTATGACCGATGGTGACCGGAGTAAGCCGTGTGGGGTGCATTAAAGTCATCTTAGGGAGAGAAACATGATGGCAGTGCTCGACCATGCTTTGGTTGCCTTAGGCAATGTACGTGGTGGTGAAACGTTGCAACATAGAGGGTGGCTGAAGTAGGAATATTGATTTGAGAAGAAGGGTTAATATATAATGAGGTAATTAAGTGAATTAATTAATTTAATTAATCTCCGTTCGTATTTGATTAGTACCTTTTTCCTACGACATCCAATGAAGATGTGGTTTTAGCTGTTGCAATTATATGGAGATTATCTACGAAGTAATATAGGCTTGGATTGGATTCGCACACTCGAGAATTTATGGTTTAGGTGAGCGGAATTATAACTCTGGATTTATATTTCAGTATAAATTCCCGTAATTACATATGTTGAAAAATATTACCTAAGAGTGGTAGAATAATATATATAAGTAATTTCCCTATTTTGATTAGATTGGTTTAAGCATATTATATATATACATGTGTGTGTACTGTCATATTCATATTGAAAAGAGTAGATGAAGTTGATATTAATTTATAAAATTGTTATAAATTAATTAAATTCTAATTTGTAGTTAGGTCAGTGATAGAAATATTACTATATGTTTTATTATCGATATTTAATTGATTGAGATCCCATACATATAAATATTGTGTTCTATTCATATTGAATAGAATTAGATGGAGTTGAAATTAATTTATAACAATAAATAAATTAAAACTCTAATTTACAGTTATATTAGTGATAGAAACATTATTATATATTTTATAACTAATCTAAATTTATAAGTATGATCTTTAAAATAAGGAGTAAGGCCAAAATAATGGTTTAGGCATGTTAAAATTGTATTAAAATGGCTTTGAAGTTTATCTGGCATTGATATTGGTTTATTATAGTATGAATCAATAATTAACTAGTGAATTTCTATAAAGCTGATTTGATAAGTTAGAAATTAAAAAGAAATATTATATTATTTAGTAAGGTTTGATTAAGGTTATAAAATCCTTAATAGTGTAATAACGTGATCTTTTAACTTTAGACCCTAAGAAACGGTTTGAGATATTTGTATATACATATATATAATGTGGGAAATAGGGTAGTATAGCGTGAATGGATCTTAACGTTACTTTAACACCCAGGGGAGGGTGAATAGCATTTTATAACTTGTATAATTTTTTTAAAATTATTTCAAGATTTAAACTCAAACCTAAATAATTAATACAAATATATACTAGCAAACAATCACACACATACGCACACACACACATATATGAAATGAAAATAAAGTAAAAGTAAGAGAGATGACAACAGGAGTTTTACACTGGTTTAGATTAACCAATCATACATCCAGTCCTGTATAATATGTGTACATATTTCCTTTCAACACCTACTTTAATCAGGTAGCAAGCATACCAGAACATAATCTTGATTTTAAGGCAATAAGATACACCCTCCTAACCTTTTTAGCTCAGGGTAGACTCGCTTGACCTAACCGAGCAACAAGTGCACCCACTTAATTTGAACAGGCAAAAGCACACCTACTTTATTTGAACTTACAAAAAGCACACCCACTTGGTTCAAAATACAAATAGTTGTACTTGGATATAGAATATTCTATAGCCCTTTAATAGCGCTTTGATCCTTGAATTGATGAGAGAATGCTTGCTAATCCGTGAGTAGATTACAGAGAATGAATGTAGTTAAAGAAGAGATAGAATTTTAGTGAATTTGAAGAGTATAGCAGGTGGATTTCATGAAATATGTAATGGGAATTTGGAGTAAGAAGAATATCGAGGATGTAGTTATTAGATTCATTTTCTAGTCCCCTTTATGTAGTATTTGAAGGGACATGTCTCTTCACGAAGAGATGGAGACAAAAATCACAACTACTCAAATTTTAAAAACTTCTCTTCAGCGATACATGTGTCGACATACATTGATAGGGTATGTCAACATACCCTTGTGTATTTTGAAAAATAAAAATTCCTTTTAAGTGTTTTAAAATTCTACATATTTGTAAAATCATTTAAACTTAGTTTGCAAATACTTTTAACATATAAATTTTTTATAAAATATTTGTAGAAGTATATTTTTAAAATAAAATAAAAATTTTGATAGTAAAATAAGTACTTTGATAAGAGGGTATTTAAAGAAACGAAAGTTGCTATTCAAGGACTTTGACAAATTAATCTAACATCTGTTAACTATAATCTATAATCCTGAACTCATCATGTCTTTTTCTTTAATTCATAAGTCTTCAATTTATCTTGATCGTCTCTAATTCTTGATCTATAGTCTTTTACTTGATCAGTCTTCAAACTCGATTATTCTATACTTATATAAACCTGTGTAATATCCTGCAAAGTGTTCTATACAACTTAGAAAATCATTAATACCAATATTTATATGGTCATCGTTATCAAAATTAATATATATGGTATTAACAATCACCCCCTTTGAATGATGATAACCAAATAAATATGTTTGTCATAAAACATAATGCAAGTCCCCCTAAATTAGTTAACTCCCTCTATTTTTAACAACTTCCTCTTTGTATATGCATATATTATATTATATATTTTTCTCCTCCTTTGTCATCAACAAAAATGAATAGAGAAAAATAAACCCCCCTTAAATATGACATATTAAATACTATGAAATATGATAATGTTATATGTGGAATCAAAATCAAAATCAATATTAATTGTGAAATGATACTTCTAAGAAATAACTTTACACACACACACAATTATAATTACATATGTTTAAACTATACATCATAATTTTTACATCTATATACACTTACATATAATTAATTATAAAAGGTACAAATATCACTAGACTTAACTATGCATGCTAAAATGTATAATATGTATAAAAACAAATTAATACTGGATTTTTTGAAAACTTTAAACCATCCTTTGGATCCAAAGGTTGGATTAGTTTTGATAATTTCCCAATCTTCATGTTTTTTTTTCGCTTCAAAGTTTGAGTACTCCAAGGCATGCCTAGAACTTCCTTAGTGAAACAAGAAATCAAATATCGAAGAGAATCGAATTGTATTTCTTATTTTTTGATCATTTGCATTTGATTTATCTCCAAGTGATGTTGATTGCGAAGAATAAAGCAAAGAGCATTGTTGAATGATTGAAAAGTTTCTTCTAGATTTTCACTTAGTTTTTTGTTTTGAAAAATTGACGTTTGAATTTATTTTTATGAAAAGAGACACGTAGAAAGGAGTAACATAAGACGATGAACTAATTATGAGTTTTGTTTGGAAAAAATATGGTTTATAGAAGTGAAGTGTCAAATTAATAACTGATCCCTTAAAAATAACTAATCATTTTGAATTTTAAATTCTGGAAATTCCATAGGTAGCCTATATTGACATATATGCGAAAATTAGTACATTTTTGTTTATATTTTTTATTATTTTAGTTTATAATTCCAAATAACAAAAGAACATGATTAATGGGATGTGGCATTCAAAGTGGGATTTGCTATTTTTAGAAAGGTAAAATTTTATCTCAAGCCTCACACATCGGTAATGGTAAAAACATGGTAGATGTGACAGGGCTATGTGGGTCGCACCCATTTGGAGATGATCATTGGCTTTCTAGATTTCCCTCTATACATCGGGTTTGTTGTGTGTGTTGTGACCGTAGATAGGTTAGGAATGATTGAGATGAGGACATGTTCGGTAATGTGTATGGTAGAGATAGGCCGATTTTGTGTTGGTAGACAACAGTAGGGCTGTGCCTTGGTACATTCCTCTAGAGATATACTGTACAGAAGGTAGTCCCTTACCTTATCATTGTTAAAAATCCATTTTCCAATATGTATCTTTATGGACTTGATTGTATATATAAATATGATGTTTTTTGTAATAATTTGTTGTATTTAACGTATAAAAAAGCCTTCTTCGGCACTGTCCTAGATTTTGATGAAATTAGTTTAATTGGATCCGTAATAGTATATTAATGTATGATAGAGAAATTCCTGACAATCGGATGTATCATTTGGTCATGTGAGATCGAAACACTTAGAAGTTAATTTTAGAATTAATGTAATATAATGGATTGAAAAGCTATCTTCTGCATTGTATCGAGTTAAGTCTTGAAATAAGTTCCATTATGTTCAAAATAGGGGTATCACATATAGTACGCCAGGCAGCACGTCTCGATAGGGATTTGAAATTTTCGGGCGTTTTATAACTCAATATTTTAAATTGAAACATACATACAAACATACATTCATACATACATACACATATACATACATACATACATATATATATTATTTTGTAATTACCATACTCCCTTCATACCTACCCATTCCTTGTACTATTCAACCTATACTTCACCATACCACCCCCTTCTTTATAAGTTATTTCTAATTAGAGAATGGGAGGTTGGCCAAAATTAAAAATTTTCAAATCAACATCATGGCTTCATCCTTTGGCCAAGAATCATCGGAGAAATCAAAGGCATTTTTTAGCAAAGTCACTAACTACAAAGTCGAAGACGACGTCGACCTATTGGACAGTTGGTGTGACGCCCCACCTCTATACCCACGCTAGCCAAGAACACTACGGTGTAATGCTGTCAACTAGCACGGAGAATAAGGCTGTTGAGGAGCGACCATCCATGTAATTGCTTTGTGCGAGCATCGATATGTCAGATAGTATAACATGCAATACTTTATCAAGAGGAAATCCGACATACCGACACAAACTCAAAGCTACTACACAGTGGCTATAATATCTTCGGAAACAAAATATAGAAATAAACATAACATAAATCAGTCACAGATAATTCATATCACAAAGGCGGAAGAAGATATGAATATATAATTAACACATGGAAGTGTATATCAGAGTAGTGGTCAAAAAGATCCACAATAATACAAAAGAATAGCAACACGTGCTATACAAAAGAATACAACAATGAGTCTATATCTCAAGTGTATATAACAAAATAAACTACTAATCTAATAGTTTGCCAAAAGTCAGAGTAATGAATCCCTGGGGAGAAGTCAAGCAGAAGCACCTGTAACATCTCGGTCTGACCCGAGTATTATTTAATAAGAAAATAATAAACAGATCAGTCTAACTGTAAATATCAGATGAAACGATATAGAATAAGAGATATGACTAAACACATAATAATCACAATGCCAAGCTGTGATATATATAAGCAGTTGAAAATCATCAAGGGGTTATTCAATGTCACAAAATCTACACAAGAATCACAGAAACGTCATACTCCTAATTTAGTTCACCAAAACATAAATATTGACGATAATATCAATGTCAATCACAAAAGTCAATGACACACAAGTTCCAGAATTCAACACACGAAATCCAGAAATCACAAAAGTCAATGACGCACGAATTCATCAATGCACAAATATCGATAAAGCTTATCAATGGAAATCACGAAAATTGGTGAAGCACAAATTCTAGAAATCATCTCAAGAAATCCAGAAATCACAAAAGGAGGGAAGGCCTATCACAAACGGGAGCACAAGGCTCACTAACACGTGTATCACAAACGGAATGCTAATTCCATGGTTGCTAACCATCACAAATTGAGCCGAAGCTCCACAAATGGCCCGAAGACCATGGGTTGCTACCCCACCAATTTGAGTCGAAACTCCACAAAACGGGGTTTAGTCTCCCTCGCAGACAAAGAGACATCGCACATTGCTAGTCTAAATCATAAAAATGATCGTCATGATCATCAAGAAGTGTCAATTACAGTAAGCTAGTAAATATATGAGCTTAGCTTCATGTCCCATAACCACTAGCTTAACTTAAATATTTACGAACAAATTGTAGATCTCCACTAGGAAATTGTCACAAGAGATTCAATCGAACAAGTCCAAGAATCAACCGACGAAGTAAACGCAAGCGTTTCATACCACCTATTTTACTAAGCCGTTTAATTAGATTTCTCATACGAGTGAGGTAAAGGTTTGTATATACTAATAGATTGGAAAACGGTTTTACAAACGAATTTGGTATTGAAAATAGAGTTGAAATCGTTTTGAGGAAAGAGTTTTGATATTTACTACTAGTATTGAAACCTTTATATTTTTAAAGTGACAAAACACAAAAATGATTGTAGAACAATCAACCACCAAAATTCACATTCAAAGACGCGAATAAAGATCCAAAGAAATCGATCCGAATCCATCAAAATGGATATTCCCAAAAATTCCAAAAATAGAAGTCATTAACGTCGTAGCAACAACAAGTGGGAAATAACACGAGTTGATGGAATTTGGAAACCAAGCAAAAATATGCACAAATAGGCATAATTAGGCAAATTGGTGCAGGTCAGTCGACTGACTCAAAGGTCCAGTCGACTGAACCAGAAGCAGGGAAAAATAATTTCCTGCAGTCAGTCGACTGACCTAAAAATTCAGTCGACTGAATGCAGGGAAACAGAGGACCCGAGCCTCTAGTTATTGCCTTCGGAATGCCTATGTGCTACAGCCAGTCGACTGACTCAAGGGTCCAGTCGACTGACTGGCACCAAGGCTGTTTTCCAGCCTATGAAAGGAAGATGCTATCTTCTTCAAAATGCAATCGGGCGAGCACGGTCACTAGGGGTTTATGCCAATCGGCTACCCGGTCCTATAAGCTCTTCGACGCATCACCACAAACAAGTTCAAACTACAAGGCTATGATTTTTGAAGATTTGAACTCGAAACACTAAAAATTGGACAAAACCAAATGCACATGAATATGTGTTAGGAATTCATACCTAACAACCGAAGATAATCATAGACCTAGATGTGAGATTAAAAATCTCACCTTTGAACCCAAACGATTGAAGAAGATGCTTGAAATCAATGGAGAATCAACCACTCTTCAAATCCAACTCAAGAAGCTTGATTCTAAGCTTTAAAAGAAGAACATTCCCTAAGTTAGTTTTAGGAAATTTCTGAATTTTGATTAGAGATTGAGTTGGAGAAGAAGAAGAGAAGTTTACCAATGGGTTCTTCTATTAGTTTGGAGCTAGAGTTGATTTGCAAGAGAAAACTAGGGTTTTGGAGTTTTAATTTCCAATCTCTCCCACCATTGATGCTTTAGCTTGAGTATTAGGAATTGGAAATGAAGTAAATGAGGAGGAGAGGGGTTGGGACTGAATACATAAGTGGGCTCAGCCCAAACCAAAACCCTAAGTGAAAAAGTAGCAAAAATCAACCTTCTCCAAACATATCGAAGCTTATACTCAAAAAGGTCGCAAACGGCATTTTAAACTCAATGGGAGTGGTCCCGAGTCCTAATTCGACCGTATGCAAAAAGTAGCTTTTCGGACAAAATTTCGAGTATCGATAAAATATTTTAATAAAATATTTAAATATAAAATCGACAAATATGCGGGTTGTTACAGACTCCCCTCCTTAAAGAAATTGCTTCCTTGCAATATTTAAGAAGAAGATATATAGTAACAACCATAAAAGCATATTCAACGCAAAAGAAGTTTGAAATAAGAAGTTCACCTTAAAGAGCACGGGAAAGTAAGTCCGGATGTGTTCGCTCGATGAACTCTCGAGATTCCCAAGAACAATCCTTAGGATTTGAAGACCATTGAACTTTAACAAGCGGAACATCTTTATTTCGAAGACGTTTGACTTCCGAAGCAATGATACGAACATGATGCTGCTCAAAAGTTAAATTCGGTGAAACTTCAATCTCTTCCACAACACCGGGCTCAATAATAGAATCGGAATCTCGAAGACACTTCCGAAGTTGAGAAACGTGAAACACGTCATGGATAGCTGAAAATTGAGCCGGTAATAAAAGGCGATAAGCCATGGAACCAATACGTTCAGTGATAAGAAATGGCCCAATATATCGAGGCGCTAACTTTCCCGATCGACTGAAATGTACCACACCTTTCATAGGTGACACACGAATGAACACAAGATCTCCCACAGAAAATTCTAACTTCCTTCTCCGATTATCGGCATAGGATTTTTGTCTACTCTGGGCTTCTTTCATCCTATGACGAATAAGGTCAATCTTTTCTATGGAATCACGAATAAAATCTGGACCTAAAACCATCTTCTCACCGGCCTCAAGCCAACAAGAAGGAGATCGACATGGCCTTCCATAGAGTGCCTCAAAAGGTGCCATACCAATACTAGATTGGAAGCTATTATTATAGGAAAATTCAACAAGATAAATATGATCTTCCCAACTTCCACCAAAATCAAGAACACATGCACGAAGAAGATCTTCAAGAGTTTGATTCACACGCTCGGTTTGTCCATCGGACTGAGATGATAAGCGGTGCTAAAATTAAGCTTCGTTCCCAAAGATTTTTGAAGACTCTTCCAAAATCCACTAGTAAACAATGGATCAAGGTCGCTTACAGTAGAAGTAGGAACTCCATGCAATTTAACAATCTCTTTAACAAAGAGCTTGGCCAAAAGAGGAACTGTTCGGTTAGACCGAACGGGAAAAAAATGAGCAGATT
Organism: Allium cepa; assembly: GCA_030765085.1. NCBI lineage: Eukaryota > Viridiplantae > Streptophyta > Magnoliopsida > Asparagales > Amaryllidaceae > Allium > Allium cepa. The sequence goes on along the minus strand of CM060942.1, from coordinate 372,364,625 downwards.
TAGTAAGCCTATCAACAATCACCCATAAGCTATCATGACCCGAACGAGAACGGGGAAGGCCATCTATAAAATCCATGGAAATTTGGTCCCACTTCCAAATTGGAATTTCTAAAGGTTGCAATAACCCACCTGGCCTTTGATGCTCGGCCTTAACAAGTTGGCAAGTCATGCAACGCTTAATGAAGTTAGCGATGTCAAGTTTCATTCCCTCCCAATAATAAAGTCTCTTCATATCCACGTACATTTTGCTACTACCGGGATGAATGGTAAATTTAGAACGATGGGAATCTTCTAAAATATCTTTACGAAGATCACCAATATTTGGTACGATAAGTCTACCAAATTTTCGAATGCCACCACGAGAATCGATATCAAAGTCTTTCAAACTTTCAATATCAATTTTATCATTAATATTTTGGCCAAGAAGAGCCAATTCAGGATCTAGCCTTTGAGCTTCAAGCATGCTGTCTAGAAGAGAAGGATGAGCCTCAAGGCTACATAAAATAAGAGATGAACATAAATCGGAAATACAGTCTCGAATTTCACAAGTGGATAAAATCTCGAGATCATTCCATTCTGATATCATCATAGAAACAACAGCTTGTTATTTACGGCTAAGAGCATCAGCGACACGATTACCCTTACCGGGAGTATAAAGAATATCAAGATCGTATGGTGCAATAAATTCGAGCCAACGCTGTTGACGCAAATTAAGTTCCTTTTGAGAGAATAAATACTTCAAGGACTTATGATCGGTATAAAGAACAAATTTCTCTCCTAAAAGATAATGACGCCAAATACGAAGGGAGAAAACAATAGCCGCGAGCTCTAAATCATGAGTGGCATATCTAGTCTCAGCAGGCTTCAATTGCCTAGAAGCATAAGCAATAACACGTTCTCGTTGCATAAGAACGGCACCCAAACCAACGCGACTAGCATCGGTATAAACAACGAAATCTTGATTCCCCTCGGAGATAACAAGAATAGGAGCATCTGAAAGGAGTTCTTTTAGTTTTTGAAAAGAAGTTTCACATTTGTCCGACCAAATGTATTTAATACCTTTCTTCGTTAATCTAGTGAGAGGCACGACAATCTTAGAAAAGTCTTTAATAAAACGACGGTAATAGCCCGCTAATCCGAGAAAGCTGCAGATTTCAGTCACACTCTTAGGTTTCTTCCAACTTTGAATCGCTTCAATCTTTGAAGGATCCATGGAAATTCCGGATTCGGAAATAATATGACCGAGAAACTTCACACGAGATTGCCAAAAATGATATTTAGAAAATTTTGCTTTCAATTGATTACTGCTAAGAGTTTCCAACACAATCCGAAGATGCTTCTCATGTTCCTCCTCGGTTTTCAAATACACAAGAATATCATCAATAAAGATGAGAACAAATCGATCGAGGAAGTCTTTGAAAACTCTATTCATAATGTCAACGAAATAAGCCGGAGCATTCGTTAAACCAAATGGCATAACAAGCCATTCATAAGATCCATAACGAGTTCGGAACGATGTCAAAGGAATGCTATCCTCTGCAATACGAAGTTGATGAAATCCAGTAGCTAAGTCTAATTGTGAAAAGACTCTAACACCACTAAGTTGATCGAACAGATCATCAATCCGAGGTAAAGGATATTTATTTTTGATAGTAAGATCATTAAGCTTGCGGTAGTCAACGCAAAGCCTAAGTGTACCATCGGATTTCTTCACAAAAATAGCTGAAGCTCCCCAAGGCGAGGAACTAGAGCGAATAAATTGCTTCGTTTCCAAATCGGATAATTGTATGCACATCTCCTCATTTTCTTTATTGGACAAACGATAAGGAGGACGAGTGATAGGTTGAGCTCCAGGAATAAGATTAATTCTGAACTCAATTGCTCGCTTAGGTGGTAATCCTAAAACGGGCTCGAATATGTCGGAAAATTCACGAACGACGTGAATAAGAGAAATAATATCACCCTCATCATTATCATCGTCGTCATCACGAGGATTTAAAGAATATAAAGATGCAACCAAGCTGGAATCTGAATCTTGAAGATTAATAGAAATCTGCTTAATAGATTGAGGATGTCGAAGATGAATAATCCGCTCAAGACATAGGATATGAGCTTCATAACGGTTAAGCCAATCCATTCCCAAAATCATTCCAAAGCCTAAATAACGCATGACATGCAAATCGGCTCGGAAAGAAAAATCACACAAAATAATCTCGACATCTTTACACAATAAACTGATTGTTGCGGATCCACCATCCGGATTCGCAATTCTCAAAGAAGTCATTAAACACAAAACATCCAAAGAAAAAGTATCAACAAGTTCTTTTGATATAAAAGAATGAGACGCACCCGTATCGAAAAGAACTCGAATAGGATGATCACGAAATAAAATAATTCCATCAAGGATAGAATGAGAAATACCTTGATTTCGAGATGTGTTGCCAGGGGCTTGAGCAACATTCAACTTTCCCTCCTTCTTGCCCTGAAGCTTGGGACATGAAGATATAACATGACCGGGACCTTTGCAGTAGCGACAAAAGAGAGACTTTGGGCACTTGTTCGCATAATGGTCCTTCGAACCACAATTATAGCATTCCCCATGACCAAAGGAAGAAGTCTTTGCCACAGAGTTTGCTTGTTTCCCTTTCTTATTGGGATAAGGACCTTTGAATTTATTAGTCCTTTTCTTGTTGTTGTTGAAGATCGGTTTGGAACCCACCACTTCAACATCATTCTCCCTATCCGCCTCTTCAAGACGAAGAGCGATATCAATGAGTTGGTCGAAAGAAACTTCTAACTTTAGAAGTAATGGCTTCTTGAGATTTCTGTTTAAGCCATAGACGAACCTCTGGTTCTTCTTTAAAGGGGTGTTGATGTATTCAACCCCATATTTGAAAAGCGACTCGAAGGAGGCGACGTAATCAGTCACGGAGAACTCACCTTGAACAAGGTCTATAAATCGTCGAGCCAATGCCACTTTCTCTGCTTCTGGTACAAATTTCAACTCGAAGCGTTCCCGGAATTGCTCCCAGGTGAGATCCGCTTCATTAATTTCAGAAATAAGAAGTTTGTACCAGTCCAATGCTCTTTCTCGGAGCATACTAGAGGCCACCTGAACTCGGTGAAGGTCAATAAGATTCATGCGAGAAAAGATTCGATCGCATGACCTTAACCAAGCCTGTACTTCAAAAATAGTTTCGGAACCTTTGAATGGCTCCCCACCCAAATTAGTGTAATCGCTGCACAAGCGTGCAAACCCCGACTTTGGGTGAGTAGTTTCCGGGTTAGCTCCAGCTGCTTGAGCATTTGTCACTAAATCAAGAAGCTGTTGAGCAGTCATAAAAACTCCATCTTGGGGTGGAACATTAGACGGTACAGCTCTGGGACGGCCTGGTCTAGACATTTCTCTTCCTTTAGAAAGAAAGAAGAAGAAGAAAAAGGTTATTCACCAAATAACTATCAAGAAATCTTGATAGATAGAACAAGGAATCATAAAAGAAAATAGGATAGAACGGTACGAAGACTCGAATTAAATCCTAAAGCACGACTCCTAAGATGGACTTAGGACGATGATCCATATTGTTCTGAAGTTTTGGCTCTGATACCAAGCTGTGATGCCCCACCTCTATACCCACGCTAGCCAAGTACACTACGGTGTAATGCTGTCAACTAGCACGGAGAATAAGGCTGTTGAGGAGCGACCATCCGTGTAATTGCTTTGTACGAGCATCGATATGTCAGATAGTATAACATGCAATACTTTATCAAGAGGAAATCCGACATACCGACACAAACTCAAAGCTACTACACAGTGGCTATAATATCTTCGGAAACAAAATACAGAAATAAACATAACATAAATTAGTCACAGATAATTTATATCACAAAGGCGGAAGAAGATATGAATATATAATTAACACATGGAAGTGTATATCAGAGTAGTGGTCAAAAAGATCCACAATAATACGAAAGAATAGCAACACGTGCTATACAAAAGAATACAACAATGAGTCTATATCTCAAGTGTATATAATAAAATAAAATACTAATCTAAGTAGTTTGCCAAAAGTCAGAGTAATGAATCCCTGGGGAGAAGTCAAGCAGAAGCACCTGTAACATCTCGGTCTGACCCGAGTATTATTTAATAAGAAAATAATAAACGGATCAGTCTAACTATAATCACAGATGAAACGATATAGAATAAGAGATATGACTAAACACATAATAATCACAATGCCAAGCTGTGATATATATATAAGTAGTTGAAAATCATCAAGGGATTATTCAATGTCACAAAATCTACACAAGAATCATAGAAACGTCATACTCCTAATTTAGTTCACCAAACCATAAATATTGACGATAATATCAATGTCAATCACAAAAGTCAATGACACACAAGTTCCAGAATTCAACACACGAAATCCAGAAATCACAAAAGTCAATGACGCACGAATTCACCAATGCACAAATATCGATAAAGCTTATCAATGGAAATCACGAAATTGGTGAAGCACAAATTCTAGAAATCATCTCAAGAAATCCAGAAATCACAAAGGGGGGAAGGCCTATCACAAACGGGGGCACATGGCTCACCAACACGTGTATCACAAACGGAATGCTAATTCCATGGTTTCTAACCATCACAAATTGAGCCGAAGTTCCACAAACGGCCCGAAGACCATGGGTTGCTACCCTACCAATTTGAGTCGAAACTCCACAAAACGAGGTTTAGTCTCCCTCGCAGACAAAGAGACATCGCACATTGCTAGTCTAAATCATAAAAATGATCGTCATGATCATCAAGAAGTGTCAATTACAGTAAGCTAGTAAATATATGAGCTTAGCTTCATGTCCCATAACCACTAGCTTAACTTAAATATTTACGAACAAACTGTAGATCTCCACTAGGAAATTGTCACAAGAGATTCTATCGAACAAGTCCAAGAATCAACCGACGAAGTAAACGCAAGCATCTCATACCACCTGTTTTACTAAGCCGTTTAATTAGATTTCTCATACGAGTGAGGTAAAGGTTTGTATATACTAATAGATTGGAAAACGGTTTTATAAACGAATTTGGTATTGAAAATAGAGTTGAAATCGTTTTGAGGAAAGAGTTTTGATATTTACTACTAGTATTGAAACCTTTATATTTTTAAAGTGACAAAACACAAAAATGATTGTAGAACAATCAACCACCAAAATTCACATTCAAAGATGCGAATAAAGATCCAAAGAAATCGAGCCGAATCCATCAAAATGGATATTCCCAAAAATTCCAAAAATAGAAGTCATTAACGTCGTAGCAACAACAAGTGGAAAATAACACGAGTCGATGGAATTTGGAAACCAAGCAAAAATATGCACAAATAGGCATAATTAGGTAAATTGGTGCAGGTCAGTCGACTGACTCAAAGGTCCCGTCGACTGAACCAGAAGCAGGGAAAAATAATTTCCTGCAGTCAGTCGACTGACCTAAAAATTCAGTCGACTGAATGCAGGGAAACAGAGGACCCGAGCCTCTAGTTATTGCCTTCGGAATGCCTATGTGCTACAGCCAGTCGACTGACTCAAGGGTCCAGTCGACTGACTGGCACCAAACTGTTTTCCAGCCTATGAAAGGAAGATGCTATCTTCTTCAAAATGCAATCGGGCGAGCACGGTCACTAGGGGTTTATGCCAATCGGCTACCCGGTCCTATAAGCTCTTCGACACATCACCACAAACAAGTTCAAACTACAAGGCTATGATTTTTGAAGATTTGAACTCGAAACACTAAAAATTGGACAAAACCAAATGCACATGAATATGTGTTAGGAATTCATACCTAACAACCGAAGATAATCATAGACCTAGATGTGAGATTAAAAATCTCACCTTTGAACCCAAACGATTGAAGAAGATGCTTGAAATCAATGGAGAATCAACCACTCTTCAAATCCAACTCAAGAAGCTTGATTCTAAGCTTTAAAAGAAGAACATTCCCTAAGTTAGGTTTAGGAAATTTCTGAATTTTGATTAGAGATTGAGTTGGAGAAGAAGAAGAGAAGCTTACCAATGGGTTCTTCTATTAGTTTGGAGCTAGAGTTGATTTGCAAGAGAAAACTAGGGTTTTGGAGTTTTAATTTCCAATCTCTCCCACCATTGATGCTTTAGCTTGAGTATTAGGAATTGGAAATGAAGTAAATGAGGAGGAGAGGGGTTGGGACTGAATACATAAGTGGGCTCAGCCCAAACCAAAACCCTAAGTGAAAAAGTAGCAAAAATCAACCTTCTCCAAACATATCAAGCTTATACTCAAAAAGGTCGCAAACGGCATTTTAAACTCAATGGGAGTGGTCCCGAGTCCTAATTCGACCGTATGAAAAAAGTAGCTTTTCGGACAAAATTCCGAGTATCGATAAAATATTTAAATATTAAATCGACAAATATGCGGGTTGTTACAGTTGGATCGTCGCGGATTGGATCGTCGTAGATCTGGGTTTGAAGGCAAGGTAATGGATTTTTTTGGCGAACTAGTTGCTCGATTGGCAATTGAACCTTAAGAGAAGTAGTAAGGGAGGTGTAGGGCTACATGTTGACAAAGTTTGGTGGTCAGGGGTGGTCGGAGGTGGCCGGAAATGGTAACCTTTCGTAGAGGACTGTGCTGCGGGTTTTGGGCGTTTGAGGGTTTTATGCATTTGAGGATGTTAGGCAGCGATGAGGGGTTGTCGCGTTGGTGGCAGCGGCGAGGCAGGCGACGGCATGTGGTGCGCGCGCAATAATGGAGGCGAGCGGCGGTGAACTTTAGTTGTCGCGATCGAGGATTTAAATAAAAACAAATACGCGGTTTGGAATGAGAAAGGAGGGAAGAAAGGAGATTTATTAAATATGGGTAATTTGTTTAAGTAAGCGCGATTAGTGAATTTAAATTGTAAATTAAAAATAAATCGATAACTTAATATTTTAATAACTTTTGCATATGAGGTTCAATCAAGAGGAAGCTTTTTGCATTACGCTCATAATGACGATGGCTTAGCAATGTAACTGGTTTGGAAGAATTTGAAAACTGTTGAAATATAGATTATAATCGGATTTTTGGTTAACTGGTATGATATATTGTTGATGAAATTATTGAATAACTGTTTGGATGATTTAATATATTTATTGATTGGTTTGGATATATTTCCGCCCCTAGAGCGGATGAGAGCCTATTTTGTTTCCCTATAAGAGCGGATGACCCTTTATAAACGAATTCTGCTTTGAAGCGGTTGGTTATATATTTTTTGATTATTTACCGTTGTGATGCAGGGGGACGAGTTAGAGGGATCCAACTGGATTGCTCACCACTGTTGATTTTATTTACCTATATATATGATAATATACACATAAGCTATGATGCAGGGAGATGAGTTGGAGGGATCCAATAGGATTCCTCGCTATTGTTAAATTGTTTCAATAATATTCCTTCAATACAGATTATTAAATAACGAACCTGATCGTGGACACTATGGTTATAACATTATTATATGTTCGGAAAACAAAAACCCTGTATTGATAGGAAAACCAATATTGACATTGGTTAAGTTTTGGGTGGCTATTAGTATCAAATTAGTATTTTAAAAATACTATAAATTACTATTTGAGTTGAAATTGGTTTTTGAGACAAGAAATGATTTTTAAATCCAAAATTGGTTTTCACAAATATTTTTTATAAAGATTTTCTATTTGTATTAATATTGTTTTAAAGTTATTTAGTTATAATAATATTATTTTAAGGTTATTTAATTATATTAGTATTGTTTTAAAGTTATTTGTTTATAGTTTATATTGTCTTAAAGAATTTATCAAAATGATAATATTTTGAAAGGTAAATTATTTCAAGAATAATTATGGTTTGAAATTAATAATAAGGATTATTAACAAGGTTTTGAAAATAAATTATTATTAATTATAAAAACGGTAATGATTAATTATTATTGTTTATTTAAAAAATATTTTGAATTTATCGTTTTTAAGGTTTTTTAAAGTCAACTATTCTCATTTATTTTTAATGTTTATTGTTAATGATTTTTATTATATAATGGTGGTTTGAAGTAATAAGATTTTTAATTATTTATAAATGTTTCCGAGACCCATGAATATAGTTGAAAGACTTGGATTTTATAAAGGAGTTTATAAAATGGTTTTAAGACTTAAGGGAATATTATTTACAAGGTTAAATAGTTTATAAATGGTTAGATATTTATAGATGACTTTTGGAAAGGTTTATAGATTTATGAAAGGAGTTTTATAAATAGTTTAAAGATTTATAAAAGGTTTACAAAAGATTTTGAAATGTACAAAGAATTTATAAGCGATTGAATTTTTATACAAGGATTATAAATTAGTTTCAGAGATTTATAAAATGATTTATAAATGGTTTTGGAGAATTATAAGGAATTTATAAATGATTTGGGAATAGAATAAAAGGAAAACTTCCCCAATTTTGTAAATATATTTATACCTTAGAGATAATATAACGACCCGGAATATTGGTCATTAGTCTTTGAACATTTAATTCATTTTAAATGTTGAATGTGGATTGTTAATTGATTTCGATTACTAATATTTTGGTTGAATCAATGAAATGAGTTATAATTTCAAATATGGCAATTTAATTGGATTTGGATAAATAGTGGTTTAATATTTGAAATTAGGATAATATGTGAATCTGAAATTAAATGTATATGAAAATGGTTTCTAAAATTGAGTGAAATTTTATTTTGATCTCAATTATAATATTAGACCTTTGGATGGATTCAAAAGTCGATGAGTTAAAACTGGAATTTATATTAATTTAACAATGGAATTTAATACATAGTAGTAATGTAAATAATCAGATTTTGATTTGGAATGAATCAGAATGATTTCCAATGTGAATATAAATTCTATTTGAATTATAATTAAGTTAGTAAAGTTTTAAAATCGAAATTTTAAACGATTTCAACGATTTTGGAAAATCGCTCGATTTAATCGACGAGTTAAAGTAGCCTTCCGGGCACAGTCTCGGAGTTCGACGAAACCGGTTCCATTTGATCCATAATAGTGTATTATTATCGGATTTCAGATTTCGTAGCATTTGGAGTTACCGTTTGTTCGTATGGGTGAGAAACGGGTTGAAATAAATATCGAAAATTGAATATTTTAAATCGATTTGATTCCACATACGATCAAATTAGCCTTCGAAACATGTTCCACTTCATTCGGAATGTGGGTAAAACATTGTGAACGCCTGGCGGCATGTGTCATTTGGAGTTCGTTCGAGTAATAAAGTAATTTGTGAAAAATATTATTAAATTAATATATAAACACACACAGAGATACATATATAATTTTGCTTCTATAGTAAAACCTAAGTCCATTATTCACGACCGCCATTTATATGTTTTCAATGGCCGAAATCGTCCTATATTGTTCTTCAGTTTTTTCTAGGCCAATCAGCATTTTTGAAAACTTCCAAATAGAAGATCGTAGAGGGCTTCGAGATCTACGAAGTGGACGGTCATGATTGAAAATAGCGTGATGGGTCAATGGATTTACAACCTCGAAGGCCCGCCGTTCGAGTGCAAAGTACGAGACAATGGGAAGCTCGAGTTCATTGAGGTCAAAAGCATTGGTGGAGCTCACGATGGTCGTTCATGCAGTGGTGGTGGATCGTGGTGCGACAATGAGGGGTGGTCGCGGTTAGTCGAAGATGGATGTGGCTATGGGTTTTTAAAATCCTGGGGCGAACGAAGAAGAAGTATATAAGGGTCAGCCTGGATTTTTTGAAGGGATTTGACGGCAGATCTGAAGGTTAATTTATAAAATAAAAAGAAAGTAAAGTTTATTAACATAAATTATATTTCAAAACTTTAAAATTTCATATATTCTCCATACAAGGCCGGAATCAGACGAAACTGGTGGCGACGGAATCACAACGACGCTATCTACGCAGTAGCATAGATGTGGAGGTGTTTGGAGTTCGTGAAAATTTTGGGTTAAATCAAATGCGCTCGATTTAATTTAAAATTGGAACACTCGGTGACATAAAACTCAAGGTGAGTTAATCTCACTCACACCCGGATTTCCATAATAATTTAATTAGTTTAAATTTAAATTATTTATTGATTGATTGATTGGATATGATTATTATTATCAGTCTGGATGTGATATTATCTGTAGTAGAATATATATATATATATATATATATATATATATATATATATATATTGTAGTTATTGATATTCCCGCATTATATAGCGGATGGACCCTGTGCGTCCCGCAAAATAGCGTATGACGCTTTATACCGCGATGTCCCCCTCGAAGTGGGATTTGGTATTTTATTTATGTGCTAACATCTATGGATGCTGGAAAACGGGTTGGAAGGATCCAACTAGATTCCTCAAAATATTGAAATTTATTTTCATAACTGTAATATGTTATTTTATATCCTGTGATAGATTATATGGGAATTTAAGTTATACGATGCTATGGTTTGGATGAATATATTTTGGTATTTTAAAATATAGAAATATAATGAATTGGGTTCTTAAAGGAAATGAAAAAGAATTTTGGAATAAAGAATGAAATTGATGTTTCAGATGTAAATAAGGATTTTTAAATCATTATAAAGGGTGAATTTGGTGTTAATGGATTTTGGGATAGATTTGGATAAATCGAGAAATAAATTTTAAAGGGATTTAACTCATAAAATCATTTTGAAATCGATTAAGTGTTTTGGAAACTGTGATTTAAAGGAAAATAAGGAAATTTGTAAATTGGATTTATAAATAAAGTTGAATATTTGTCAGTGGATAAATTTGACAGTACAGGTTCATGGTGGGAACTTATAAGAAAAGGGCAGTTCATTTAAAAATAAAAAGGTGATTTTGTTTTTTAAAGTTGGAAAATGTATTTTCTTGGAAAGCTAAGTATATTTTCAAAGGAAGATTTCTACGCATGAACTAGATGTTTAAAGATGTTTTAAAAGAATGTTTTATAAAATTTATTATTATTTAATTGTTTTTAAGTGAAAACTAAATATTTATTTAAGTTAATTATAGTAGTTAATTATTTTTAAAAGTAAATTAGTATTATGATTTTAAAAGGAAACTTTAGCATTAAATATTTGATTTAATAGCTTTATTTAAAAAGTAGATTTTGGCTTAAGTTTTATTCAGAAAACTCTTATAGAATGTCATAACTATTATTTTGAATAATGAATTGAAGTAGCTTTATTTTAAGTATACGTTTGGAAGTGATTTTATTTATTAAAAATCTAAATTTAATAAGACTTGGTGTTTTTCGGTGGAAATGAATAATTGGTTGAATTTATTGTTTATTTGATAGTTAAATAATCGACTATCAAATCTGGAACCAAATATGAATTTCGAAATATCTAGGAGAGGTATGAGAATTTATGGTACAATTATCGTTCAAGATTCTATACTGTACGTATAAATCTCGTTCGTTCTTCTGGGACGTTTATAAGGAAATCCGTCCACTAACGGTTAGGAGGTGATCTCCGATCTTATTTTCGTTTGTATATTTCCTGAAGAACCAGGGTTAAGTTCGCTGAGAAATAACGAACGTTGTTTCGAAGAGATCCAAAAACCACTTCGATCCAACGAGTACGTTTTCGTGATGAAGATAAGAGCTTGGAATCGAAGATGGAGCAGTGAAGTGCAAGGGCTAATCGCTACTAATCCTGAGGGTGATTCCGAAATAGATATAGTAGGAGTAGTGCCTTCGGTTCCGTTCGGATCCGGAACAAACTTGTATGGATGAATGTTATCAAAACATCGTCAAGAGGACGATTAGCATTCTAAGTGAATGTTCTAAAAAGGTAACGCTTAGCCTCGAGCCTCATCAACCAGGAATGACTGAAAATCAGAGGATATGCAGCAAGGCTAAGTGAGTAGCACCCAATTAGGGTAAGGTCATCCCTATCTAGACGTCCCTTTTATTTCGGCTATGTGGGGAGGTTGCTGATTCCAACCGCGGGATGATCTTATTCGGACTATCCAGTAAGGGGTAGCTCCGATCTTGTGTTGCAGAGGATCAGGCGGGGTCCTCGGTATGCTGATCTAGACCAGGTACCGTGACAGGTGGTACCCCAGTGCATATTCATTAGTTGGAAATTCATTCTCCCTACGCGCCCTTTACGGTTTTGAATGCAGAGCCTAGTATTGCTGGAATTTAATGAATGTAACAATTTCAGCTATTTGAATAAGTATTTGTATTTAGACGCTATTATAATATCAGAGGATTTTGATAAGAAACGTTTTGGTTATCTAAGATAAAAACCCGACATGTTTATTTGTGACATGGTCTTACGAGATACCTTTGATTTCAAAGGATTTTGAAAACTTTAATAATTAAATTGAGTGTATTTTCTCACGTTGGTTTTCCAGACTTACTCAGGTGTAATTTTATTATAGTGCTCGAGTCAGATCGAGTATTATAAATGCATGATAGGATCTGTGGAGCTCAGGACACGAGCTGGATGGCGAGACGTATCACACGTACTTGATGTATATTCCGATGTGCAGTATAAGCTAAATAGTCAGTTTTGTCAGGACAAGTTAATATAACCGTCTAGTATTTTGTTATTGATTGTGCTGTACTCTGATGATGTAATGTATAAAACAGATATAGTTCTTTTTGTATAAAGATCAGTGATTATCTACTATATATTGTTCCGCTGCGATTGTGAGATTCTGTTATTGTTTTAGTTCATTCTTTCTTCCGTCTTCTTTCTTTCCCCTTAGCAATCTATCTTTTTCGACTCTCGACCATTCGACATGTTATACAATGGCGTATTTGTGTCAATTTTCGAGGATCGAGAAGGGCGGGTCGTCACGTGTAGCATCAAATCTTAGGTTGGCGATAACCTAGGCTTTGGTGGGGGAATTGCTCATAAGATAGAGTCAGGATTAGTCTAGAATGAGTTTGAGTGTAATAGTAGATATGAGAGTGTAATTGTTGGTGAATATAAAAACTGTTTTTATATTGTGTTGACTTATCGTTTGAGTGCTTATGAATCTGGTTGATACGGGAAGTACAACCGTATCGATAGCGGTTTCTAAACTCTTAAACAAGATCGTAGTATTGTTTTTTAAAGTGGGTAAATGAAATAATTTACCCAAAATTATATTTTAATATAAAAGAAATAATTTTCGAAAATTATTATATATATATTTGAATGTCTGGTTGTTAATATTATAATCAAATAAGAATCCATAATTTGAAATGGTTATCCATATATTACCAAATAAAATTGTATAAGTATGAAGTAATACAATGGAATATAACCAAATTTAATTTAAACCAGAATTTAAATCTCGAAAATTTTGGAGAATGTTTTTAAATGAATTTGAACAAAAAGTTTGGGAATTTTAAATCTTGGAAAGTTTTGAAATGTTTTCCAAAGTGTTTAAAGGAAATAATGGAGTATTATTTTAGGAATTTTTTTTGAATAGAAATGGTTTTAAAATAAACTTTTGAAAGTAAGGAAGCACCGAACTCAATTCAGTCACTGGGAAATAATCCTGATGATGATGGCTACATCATTAGTATTCATTTTCGAGTTTCTACGTGATGGACTGCTACCGGGGTGGTTTGTATAATTATTTGTTTGGACTTGTCTGATAAAAAGTTTGTTTTAGAAATTTCAAAAGGGAAATTATTTGGTAAAACTAAGTTGTTTTGGAAATTCGAACGTTTGATTTAATATGCCATGTGGGTATGCGTAATTTATGATTTCAAAATAATTTGAAATTAAGCCGGGTAGTTGAATTCTGGAAATTCTATTTAAATAATGTGAAAGGTTAAGATGAATCAGTATTGAATTTATAAAGTGAAGTTGATCTAAATAAGAAAAGAAAATGGAAATTTTAACCTGGAATTAAAATTTAACTTAAGTAAATCAAAGGAAATAAGATATATATGTAATTTAACTTAAGATAAGTTAAATAAAATTAAAGTTGGATTTGGATTGAATTGGATATTAAGTGGAAAGGTAGGATAATTGAATAAGCATAAGTGAAATTATTAAATGGGATGAATACACTTAAGTCCTTAAGTGATATGAATAATCCAGAATTATGGATATAAGATTTTAAGTAAATAAGTTGTGAACTTATGAATAGAGAAATGTAATTGTAAAACCTAAATGAAAATGATTGGTATTTTATGGAAAAAGGAATGGAAAATTCAAAATTTAATTCTAAATGAAGGTGAATTGAAATAAGATAAAGTAAAATATAAAATATGAATGGAGTTAGTACGTAAGTAAGTTTTTGAACTTAAAAATTGGAAAACAAAAATTTAAATTGGACTGAGAAATAAAATCGGATCGATTTGAATTTAACTTGAATTAAATGAAACCGAGTTGAATTTGGATTGAATTGAAATCAAAATTCAGATAAATTATAAATAATATAAGTGGAATAAAATTCTTATTTAAATTAGTGGAAGAATAGTATGAGACGAATCAAGCGCAAGCTAAATTAAATAAAAATTGTATTGGGATGAATAAATTTCGATGGCTTAATTTTTTTGAAAAGTAAAATAAAACCCAAAATAAAATTGTTGATATTTTGGTAAATGAAATAAAAATCAAATGTTGATTTAGGATTTGGAATGGAACTAATTACATAACTAATGAGTTAATGAAATTTGAAAATGTAACCTAGTGTGGTTAAATACAAGTAGAGTTACGAGTTAATGGCAGAGTTTTCAAATAAAACTTGAGTTATAAATAGAATTCGACATATATTAAATATGATGGAAATATTATCGAATGAAATGAAGTTGGATTAAAACAGAAATGGTTTGGGATACAAATAAATCCAGTTGGGTATAAAATAGTTGAAATGGCCATGTTATTAATAAAATAAATTAAGGAATGAATTGAAAAGGTGAATTAAAATTTAAAATGGATTGAGTGAGTAAACTAATTGAATTAAAATTAGTAAACGGATTGGAATTTGATTGTATGAGATTCAAATTAAAATGGAATTATTATGGAGTTGAAATTGAAATGCAAGTGAAGGGATTTAAATTAATAATGTAATGAAAATGAGAATGTATGGGTTGTGAATAATACAGAATGGAATGAAATTAGTATAAAATTGAGTTGGAATTAATTTGAAATGGTTATAAGCTTAAGTATTTGTTATTTGCTTGAATAACATCAAATTGCATGGAAAATTAGTCGTTTGGTCATAGACGTAAGTAAATAAAATTGGGTTTTGAATCAATTGGAATGGATTGAATTTTAATAAAGTGGATTGCATATAAATGAAAGTGAATCATAAATGTGATGCAAATAAATAAATTTGGAATTTGGAAAAAGGTGAAATTATATAAGTAAGACACATATAAATCATACTGGAGTGAATATGAGTGTGGTCATTGTAAATATGAATTGAGTATAGTAAAATTTGGTTTTAAACCATTCCGGGTGGAATAAAATGAAATATGGATTTATGGAGAAAATTAAAATAGTGTTAAAACCTTATGATCCCTTATAATTTATGGTAAACATGTTGGATTATGAAGTTTATTTGTTTGGTTATGAAGCTTTGTGTTAGGCTAGTAAGTAAATGGAATGTTGTAAAATTTTATGATTTTGGAACCTTATGTGCTTGTTTGAGTAAGTATAGGTACATGAGACAATTGGATAGAGTTTGAGGCGCGTAAATGTATATAAAATAAGCCCCTTGCTTAAAAATGCTAAGTAAAAGGTACGCTTATGCAATAAAACTAAGTGATGATAATATATTGCTATGTATTTTGTTTTTCGACCGTGTGGGTCGATGTATGTATATTTATATCTCTTGTGTAAATGCTCTCCGTACAAAGGAGACGCTGTCAAAAAATTTCACAAATTTAAGGAGTTAGAATTTTTGTTGGAAAATTTGAAAATTTTGGTTAACTAGAAAAGTTGATTTTTGAAACGATGTTAGAAATCAAAGTTTTTGAATAAAAAATGAAAGCTAATGGTTTTGGATTTAACTAGAAGGATTTTGGAAAGTGGATATTAGATATTAGTTAAGTGGGTTTTGGATAAGTTAATGGGTTTATGGGCTTTTTTCCTATCTTAGCAAATTTCGAGGACGAAATTTTTATAAGGGGGAGGAATGTAACGACCCAAAATTTTGGTCATTAGTCTATGAACATTTGATCCATTTTAAATGTTGAATGTGGATTGTTAATTGATTTAGAATATGAAGATTTTGGTTGAATCAATAAAATGAGTTATAATTTCAAATATGGCAATTTAATTAGATTTAGATAAATAGTGATTTAATATTTGAAATTAGGATAATATGTGAATCTGAAAATAAATGTATATGAAAATGGTGTCTAAAATTGATTTAAATCTTATTTTGATTTGAATTATAATATTGGAATTTTGGATGGAATCAAAAGTCGACGAGTTAAAAATGGAATTTATATATTAATGGAATTTAATATATAGTAGTAATGTAAATAATCAGATTTTGATTTAGAATGAATCAAAATGATTTCTAATGTGAATATAAATTCTATTTGAATTATAATTAAGTTAGTAAAGTTTTAAAATCAATTTTTAAATAATTTCTATGATTTTGGATAATTGCTCGATTTAATCGATGAGTTAAAACAGCCTTCCGGGGCACAGTCTCTGAATTCTACGAAACCAGTTCCATTGGATCCGTAATAGTGTATTATTACCGGATTCAAATTTTATAGCGTTCGGAGTTACCATTTGTTCATACGGGTGAGAAACGCGTTGAAATAAATATCAAAAATTTAATATTTTAATTTTTCTTAAAAATCTATTTTCCACATACAATCAAATTAGCCTCCGAAACATGTTTCATTTCGTTTGGAATATGGGTAAAATATTGTGAATGCCTGGTGGCATGTGTCATTTGGAGTTCGTTCGAGCAGTAAGGTAATTTGTGAAAAATATTATTAAAGTAACATATGTGTATTGTATATGTGTGTGTGTGTGTGTATATAAATTTGCTTCTACAGTAAAACCTAAGTTCATTATTCACGGCCGCCACTTGTATGTTTTCAATGGACGAAATCACCCATATTGTTCCTCAATTTTCTCTAGATCCAATCAATATTTTTAGAAACTTCCAACTAAAAGATCGTAGAGGGCTTCGAGATCTACGAAGTGGATGGCATGATCGAAAATAGCATGATAGATCAACAGATTTACAACCTCGAAGGCCGGCAGTTCGAATGCAAAGTATAAGAAAATGGGAAGCTCGAGTTCATCGGGGTCAAAGGCATTGGTGGAGCTCGCAATGGCCGTTCGTGCGGTAGTGGTGGATCGTGGTGCGTCGATGAGGGGTGGTCGCGGTTAGTCGAAGATGGATGTAGCTATTGGTTTTTAAAACCCTGGGGAGAACGAAGAAGAAATAGATAAGGGTCGGCCTGGATTTGTTAAAGGGATTTGACAGTAGATCTAAAGGTTAATTTATAAAATAAAATGAAATTAAAGTTTATTAATATAAATTATATTTGAAAACTTTTAGATTTCATATATTCTCCATACAAGGTCAGAATCGGACGAAACTGGCAGCGTCGTAATTGCAGTGATGCGATCAACGCAGCAGTGCAGATCTGGAGGTGTTTGGAGTTCTTGAAAATTTTGGGTTAAATCGAACGTGCTCGATTTAATTTAAAATGGAATTCTCGACGGCTTAAAACTCAAGGTGAGTTAATCTCACTCACATCGAGATTTCCATATTAATTTAATTAGTTTAAATTATTGGTTGATTAGTTGGATGTGATTATTATTATCATCCTGGATGTGATATTATATATAGTAGTGTATATTTATATTAGAGTGATTGATATTCCCAAATTGTATAGTGGATGAAACCCTATGCTCCCCGCATAATAGAGGATGACCCTTTATTTCATGATGTCCCCCTCGAAGTGGGATTTGGTATTTTATTTGTGTGCTAAAATCTATGGATGTTGGAAAACAGGTTGGAGGGATCCAATTAGATTCCTCAAAATATTGAAATTTATTTTCGTAACTGTGATATGTTATTTGATATCCCATGATAGATTATATGGGAATTTAAGTTATACGATGCCATGGTTTGGATGAATATATTTTGGTATTTTAAAATATAGAAATATAATGAATTGGGTTCTTAAAGGAAATGAAAAGAGAATTTTGGAATACAGAATGAAATTGATGTTTCATATGCAAATAAGGATTTTTAAATCATAATAAAGGGTGAATTTAGTGTTAATTATTTTGGGATTGATTTGGATAAATCGAGAAATAAATTTTAAAGGGATTTAACTCAGGAAATCGGTTTGAAATCGATTAAGTGTTTTGGAAACTGTGATTTGAAGGAAAATGAGGAAATTTGTAAACTGGGTTTATAAATAAGTGGAATATTTATCAATGGATAAATTTGAAAGTATAGATTCATGGTGGGAATTTATAAGAAAAGGGCAATTTGTTTAAAAATAAAAAGGTGATTTTATTTTTAAAAGTTGGAAAGTGTATTTTCCTAGAAAGCTAAGTGTATTTTCAAAGGAAGATTTCTAAGCATGAACTAGACATTTAAAGTTGTTTTAAAAGAATTTTTTATAAAATATATTGTTAACGCTAAAAATGTACGCTAACACCCCAGTGTGAGTTGTGATATAGCGAAAGCACCACCCGTTGGTATGGGAACTAAAAGCAAGCAGAAAATAGTAAAAAGACAACAATTTTTATAGTGGTTCGGTTCAAAGTCAAGCCTACGTCCGCTTAATCTCTTCTATTATTGATTTGATTACAAGTTTCACCATAATTCTTCAATTACAACACCATTAAGGCAAGTAGTTAGAATTTTGATGCAGAAAAGCTCTATGAATTCATGTTGAATGAACTTGATCTTTTCCCAAGGTTCTTTGAAGTGTCTTTGGAGTTTGAAGTGTTGTAGAAGTCGTGAAAACAGCAAAGTCTTGGCGTTTCGAAAAATCCTTCTTTTCTTTTCCCAATGTGGAGTAGGCGGGGTATTTATAGGGGAGTTTCGGAGTTAGGTCGTGTGGTGTCATAGGCCATGAGCGACCTAGGGAGTTGCGACCTAAGGAGTTGCAACCTAAGAGCGATCCTGAGGTAGCATAAATCGTTAGCGACTTAATGGAGCCATCCTGGACAAGATATATGCTGTAAGCGACTTAGCATGTGTAGCACAGGAGTTATCTCGGCTTGCTAAGGTCGTAAGCAACCTAATGGAAGAGGCAGTGCACATGCGGCTTAACTCTGAAGCTTGCTAAGTCGTTAGGTCGCTCTTTCCTTAACTCGTTAGGTCGTTGCCTTCATTGAGTTGCTAGGTTGCTAGGTCGCTGGAGCTCCTTAAGTCGTTGAGTCGTGCCATGTTCAGCCGCTCTGTGCTTTAGGTCGTTAGGTCGTGCCCTGCTATAAGTCGTTAAGTTGTTTATGCCTTGGATAGTTAAGTCTCTTATTCCCTTAGGTCGTTGAGTCGAATAAGTCGCTAAGTCATGAATAAGAGAGGTGTTAACACTTGCCCCTCGAAGTATACACCTAGGGGTTAGGTCGTGTGCTTCGATGCCTCTTAACTCGTGCCATCTTGAGTCGCTAAGTCGTGAACGACTTATGAGAGAGCTAGGTCGTTCACGCCGATTCAAGTTCCATTGCCCCTGTATATAAGTCTATTAGGTCACTCCTTCTTTTCTTCACCTGCTCTTACACTCTAACCCGCCATTGAAGAATCTCCGAGCTCTCGAAGACGAATTCAAACTAACCAGCCATTGATCATCTTCACCATCACATTACGTAAGTGAATCCGATCATTATCCAACCACGACCATCACCGAATCGTGAATCCCCCATTTTCCGACCCTAATCCGATTTCATGTGCCGCATTTCACCACGAGTCATGTTACGATCGATCTTTGATCGTCGTTGGACATGTTGTCGTTGTAATTCATGAGAACACAGTAGTGCATCGGATCTATGATGGATCTGAGGTGATTTGAATCGGTCTTGGATGATTTGGCAATGTGGAGAGATGATAGATTTCATTGTGGAGATGCTAATGGGTTATTGGGTTAGGAAAGTTGTTGAATGTAGAGGAGTTAGCGTATTAAGGAGAGCTAGGAAGTGCCTGACTTAGGAGCTTCGAACGACCTAGGGCTTAGCAGTTTGGACATGAATCGCACGACTTAACTTAGTGAACGACTTAACGAATCAACACGACCTAATTTAACCCGCAACATAGCTTTAACTTGCAAGAACATGACTAATGAACTTCCATAATTTGACAGAATTTGATTGAATTTCCAACTTGAACTGCCAGAATGAACTGCTTGAACTTGTTGTACTCTTTCTCAGATTGTGTTAACTTTTAAGCTAACAACCTGTTAAATACAACATTTGCAGAAAATTAGGGCGAATATACTACCATTGACTGCCCACATCGAATGACAGATTAGTCGGTAAAGAATAATCAACTTAAGGGAATTGTGTGAACGAAATGCTGTGAATTAACTAGTTCAAGTGAAGTATTAAAGCAAAGCTAAGTTAATCAACCAAAGCTGATCTGTTTGCATCAACACTGTACTTGGACTTAAAATAACAAGCCCTGAAATTTTATAATCGACAAGCGCCAACTAGTTTAATTCCAGTTATATTTGCTTGTCATTTTATTAGTTTTGCACAACACTTCACACTTTTAGGAAACGTGCACCCTCATATTTGAATATCCAGTTCCTTGTGTAGAATGACTTCTCAACAAGTGCGAGAAGAGATAGTAGAGCGGGCCGATGAGGTTTTCCCAATAGCTGACCCTTTGGAGAATCCTCCAGAAAGAGTTTCAACTACATTGAACCAACGGGCTTTCAGCCAGCTATGTATTCAATTCGGCATTACTAAAGCTGATGCTCTGCTTCTAGGGGTAAATGACACTGCCGATAGGCCGCCTCCTGGCTTCATTGCAGTCAATCGTCAAATGTGTCTGAATGGAGCTATTCCCCCCTTCAACGATTTTCTAAGAACACTCCTCCTTCAACTAACTATTTCTCCATTCCAGTTGCACCCTAATGGCTATGCCATTTTGATGGGGTTGTGCGTACTATTTAGGAGGACGCTTAACCGCCTCCCAAGCTTCGAGAAGATCTGCTATTTGTGTTCATTCGGGAGGAACAAAGATCACCCTTCCATTACTCTCGTAAGGAGTGCAAGAAACCGTAAGATGATTACGGATCCGCCCAAGAGCGCTCACGGGTTTTTAAACCAGTTCTTCTTTGTCTGTTGCCCCTCGGCATTCTACGGTATCTGGAGAGTAGGAAGTAAGACTACCTATCTCCGTTCACTTCATTTCCGAGCCTTTCAAAATTCGAGTCGTCAAGTGCTAACTTCATTCTTTACTTTTGCAGCACTTCCTCCTCCCTCTAAAGATTCTAGTCACAAATCGACTTTCGAAAGATTGAGTGTCATAGCTATCGATGAGAGAAGTATTAAGTTTCTACTAAAGGATGAATTTTTGCACCAATTCGGACTCTTGCACTCTTCTCGATCCATTCAGTCCCGTGATGCCCCCAGTTCTCAAGCAGAAGCGTCAGATGCCCCAGCCTCCGTAAAGGAATTCGCACTGAAGGAACCTATTGTAGACGCTTCATTAGTGAAATGCTCCAGTTCCGTTAAAGGTGTGGGATTATCTGGCAAATCTAAACTTCCCCCAGTTATTTAAGAAGAGGAATTTCCTCAACATTCTAGGAAGGCTACTGGAGAAGCTGATGAGGAAGCTGAGAAAGAAAGTTCCGTTACGAAGAGTGTAAATCATGCTGAAGAGGGCACTGCTGATATGACCCATTCTGTTGGGCACGGTGGTGATGATATCTTTGGAGGACTGAGCGATCTTATGGTGACTTCCCACGAACTCTTTAAAGATGACACCACCACTTCTAAGCTTGTTTCTCCAGCAATCGAAGCGACATCCATTTTGTGATCAATTCCATCAACCCAAGTGTTGACTCCTGCTGTAAAAGCCGACATCACTCCTAAGCCGAAGAGTGGTTTGTAGCTTGACGCGCGTAGTTCACACGCCACACACACACTTAGGATTTTCGGCAATTATGCGCACTTAGCTTCTTTATTTCGAAGTTTTCTAAATTTTGCCTCTTCTTTACTTTCAGGTTCTCCCATGGGACGCAGCAGCTCATATTACAATGACTTTCAACACTATGCGAGGCGTGATTCTTATGACCCCAGGCACTATCTTCCTGCCCCTAGGGAGACTGATGAGGAAAGAGCTGCTAGGAAAGCTTGCGAGAGGCAGGCTTATGAGGGGCGTTATGGAAGAAGTGACCGACATGACTCTTACCAGAGGGATGATGACCCCCATAAGAGAAAGTCTCATGACGATAAGGGGAAGAGTCATGTAATTGAAGATTCAAGCAAGCGAGCCAAGCTTAGTGAAAAGTCTACATCCGAAATTTCTAAAGTGCCCGCTGCTTCTATCTCTCTAGACATCCCTTCTAGCTCTCCTGCCCTAAAAAGAGCTGAAATTCAAGCAATCATTAATAGGTCTCCTTATCAAGTTGAGAAGTCTCCGCCTGCACTCCAAAGCCGATTTTCGCATTGGTGTTTGAAAGGAGTACGTTTTGATCTGGACTTGGTTCCAATTGATAAGCAGGCCATGTTGAGAAATCTCGACGCTGTCAAGCTTACTATTGAAAGAATGTCCGGCTGGCAAAAACTAGTTGATGAACTTCAAAGAGTAAATCGTTTAAATCTCGAGGCTATGCTGACCATGGAAAGCGACAAATCTGAGTGGTAAAAAGTTCTTGATCAGCATGATACAGAGATGAAGAGCATCACCGCCTATAACGAGAAACTTGAGGCTGAAATCAAGAAGCTTAAAGATGATCTTGCCACCTCTTCCACTTCTTATACTCAAAAGGAAGAGGTTCTTCAAAAGCAAGTAAGAGATGCCCACGCTGCCCAATGAGATGATGAGGCCAAACTTGAGGCGCAACAAAAAATCATGGAAATCTACCACAATGATGTTGCTCAGCTGCGGAAAAAGACTAACTCTCAAGATTTGGAGATTACAATGTTAAAGGCCCAGCTTTCTAAGGCTGATAAGGAGCGTGACGAGGCCAACGCTAGAAAAGCAGCAGCTGAACAATCACATGAGGCGACTAAGGCCAACGTCAGCTCCACTATATTCGATTTTTATATTCACAGTGTCTTGGGGCGTGGCAGTCTTTCATTTTTGGGCCCAAAGTATGAGGTTTCCCTGGCTGAAGTGTGGGAGGCAGCAGTTGAAATGCTTAGAGACGCTGGCTACGTTGAGGAGGATTTTGAGGTGTTGCTTTGCACGAATATCTCAAATTAAAGAAGAGGGAAAACTCAAACTTTATTATTCAGTGTATATCTATTTATACAAGTACTTAGGCTGTTGAATAAAGGCCCATATCCATCAAAAGAATGAAAACAAACAACAACAACATTTACAACTCAACACTTCACTCAATGCTCACAACACTCCCCCTTAAATTGGAGCATACAAATCACTCATGCCTAACTTGCTGCATAAGAACCTGATCTTATTTCCATGCAAAGATTTAGTGAGAAGGTCGACCACTTGCTCTTCTGACTTAACATAATTTGTGCAGATAAGTCCTTGTTGAAGTTTTTCTCTAATGAAATGGCAATCCACTTCAATGTGTTTAGTTCTCTCATGAAAAACTGGGTTAGATGCTATATGAAGAGCTGCCTTGTTATCACACCACAAACTCATCGGTACAAAACATTGTAATCCTATCTCACCCATAAACTGATTAATCCACATTAATTCAAAACTGTATTGGCCATGGCTCTATACTCTGACTCAGCACTTGATCTTGATACTACACTCTGTTTCTTGCTTTTCCATGAAACCAAATTTCCACCAATCATCACACAAAAACCTGAAGTGGATCTTCTATCTAACCTTGAACCGGCCCAGTCAGCAAATGCAAATGCTTCAACTCTGCTGTGTTTATAATCTATGTACACTATACACTGTCCAATAGTACCCTTCAGATAACATAGTATTGTTTCAATGCATTCCAGTGATCCACAGTGAGTGAACTCATAAACTGACTAACCATACTTACTGAAAAAGCAATGTCAGGCCTTGTCATGACCAAGTAGTTCAACTTACCAACTAATCTTCTGTATTTGTCAAGGTCTTTAAACAACTCTCCTTCTTTTGTAAGAGATGAATTCACTAACATAGGTGTATTACAAGGCTTAACACCCAATTTTCCAGTTTCTTTCAATAGATCAAGAACATATTTTCGCTGTGACAAGCATATTCTACCATTACTTCTAATAACTTCAATACCTAAAAAGTATTTCAACTCTCCCAAATCCTTGGTATGAAACTGTGAATGAATATATACTTTAAGGGTAGAGATTCCTACTTCATCATTACCAGTGATAATAATATCATCTACATATACAACTAACAAAATTAACGTACCTTTCATATTCTTGTAAAAGACCGAGTGATCAGCCTTGCTTTGTAACAGACCAAATTTCTCAATTGCCTGACTAAACTTCCCAAACCATGCCCTCGGGCTTTGCTTCAAACCATGCAAGCTTTTCTCCAACTTACAAACCTTTCCATACTCCCCCTGAGCAACAAACCCAGGTGGTTGCTCCATATACACCTCCTCAGCTAAGTCCCCGTGAAGGAATGCATTTTTGATATCCAGTTGATGTAATTTCCAGTTAAATTGTGCTGCTAAGGATATGAGTGTTCTTATTGAGGTCATTTTAGCTACTGATGAGAATGTTTCTGAGTAGTCAATTCCATATGTTTGGGCATAGCCTTTTGCAACCAACCGTGCTTTCAGCCTTTCAAGAGATCCATCTGAGTTCATTTTCACTGAAAATACCCATTTACAACCTATTATCTTTTTGTCTTCTGGTAGATGAACTAAATTCCATGTATCATTCTTATCCAATGCATTTATATTTTATAACATTGCATTGTACCACTCTCTTTTTGATAAGGCTTCCTCAACTGTCTTTGGAATAGAAATTGAATCAAGTGTAGAAATGCAGGCTTAAAATTCTGGAGATATGTGGTTGTATGTTACAACAGATGAAATAGGATAAGTAAATTTCCTTTTCCCTTTACGCAACGCTATAGGTAAATCAAGACTTGAGACTGGTAACTGACTATCTTGTAAATCAGAAACAGGTGAAGATGAAATATTAGAATTCAACTCCTCATCTT
Organism: Allium cepa; assembly: GCA_030765085.1. Classification (NCBI taxonomy): domain Eukaryota; kingdom Viridiplantae; phylum Streptophyta; class Magnoliopsida; order Asparagales; family Amaryllidaceae; genus Allium; species Allium cepa. Next base: position 372,339,348 of record CM060942.1, on the reverse strand, counting down.
TATTGTGATCATTGGTTTTTGTAAATACATAAGGATATATCAGAAAATCATTATCCTCTTCAGTTAAGTGTTCATCATGGTTTTCTTGAATTGAAGGAAGTACCGATGATGAATAAAAAGGTTCATCTTCCACAAAATTAACATCAATTGATACAACATACTTATGAAGATTGGGACAAAAGCACTTATACCCTTTTTGATGTCTTGAATATCCAACAAATATACACTTCAATGACTTTGGATCTAATTTTTTTAATTGTGGATTAACATCTCTGACAAAACAGGAACACCCAAAGACCCTTGGTTTTACTGGATAAATTGGTTTATTTGGGCATAGCAGTTGATAAGGTATTTTATAATCCAAGACAGTTGAAGGCATCCTATTAATCAAAAAACATGAAGTACTTACTACATCTGCCCGGTAGCTTTTTGGTACATTTATTTGAAAGAGAAGAGCTCTAGCAGTTTCCAACAAGTGTCTATTTTTCCTCTCAGCTACCCCATTTTGTGCTGCTGTGTCTACACATGAGGTTTCATGAATAATACCATGTTGTGCCAAATAAGAGTTAAATTGGTTGCTTGTATACTCTTTTGCATTGTCACTTCTCAAAATTTTGATTGATGTATTAAACTGATTTTGTATCTCAGCACAAAAAATACAAAATATAGAAAACAATTCTGATCTATTCTTCATTAGAAACAACCAAGTTACACGTGAGTAATCATCAACAATGTGACAAAATATCTATATCCTTGTTTAGACACAACTGCTGATGGACCCCAAATATCAGAATGTACAACTTCAAAGATAGAACTAGATTTTTTTATTAACACTAGGATATAGACTCACACGATGTAGCTTTGCATGTTGACAAGAATCACAATGTAATGTAGATAGAGAACTGAACCGTGGACATAGTTTCTTAAGCAGAGCCAATGAAGGATGGCCTAGCTTACAGTGCACTTGAAAAGCATAAGAAGCTATACTTGAACAACTTATGGAATTAGGTAGCACAGTATTAAGAACATATAAACCTCCACATTCTTCACCTCTACCAATAATCCGTCTCGTTGTAAGATCTTGAAACTCACAATGATCAGGGAAAAGTGATATGCTACATTTCAGATTTGTTGTAATTTGACTCACAAATATCAAATTAAATGATAAATTAGGCAAATATAAAAATGAGTTTAATGGTAATTGTGAGTTTACTCTCATTCTTCCAGTTCCTTGAACAAATGCTTGTGATCCATCAGCAAATGTAACAGCATGAGTTGATTGATTATAATGTATATCCGAAATCAAATTATTGTTACCTGTCATATGGTCAATTGCTCCTGAGTCTATGATCCATTTTGATTGGTTTGTAGAATTGGCAATAGTTGAAATTGACGATGATGATTCCTTATCTGTTGATTCCTTCTTCAATGATTCTCGAAATTTCACATACTTATCATAATCTCCTGCAGACATGAGAACAGATTTCATATCCTTATTCAACTGTGAGTTCTTGTATTGAAGTTTCCTACACTCAAACTTCATATGCCCCGGCTTCTTACAATATGTACAAAATTTTCCCTGATTTGAAGTTCTGAACTCTGGAGTATTTGCTCTTGGTGAGTGGGAATTTGGTTTAACTGAATTATTCCATGGAAAATTCTGATTCTGATTTCCTTGTACATAACCCTTGTTGTTACAAATCAAAGCACTTTCTACTTTAGTACTTGATACTTGTGCATGAGCAATGTCAGATCGAAGAATTCTACTAAACACTTCTTGTGAAGGAATATCTGAACCAGATAGAATCTGAGATTTAGCAGCTTCAAATTCTGGTGGTAGACCAGCCAAGAAACTCATACTTGCCATTTGTTCACGTTGTTGCTGCTGAACTTTAACATCTGGACTGATTGGAAGAAGCACATTGAATTCCTCATAAGTTTTCTTGAAGTTCATGAAATAATTCATAAGTGATTGCTCTTATTTCTCTGCTCTATAAAATGACTTGCACACATCATAGATTCTTGTCAAATTTCCCTTTCCAGATTATAAGAATTCTAAATATTCCATCATTTCCTTAACAAAATCACAGTGATTAACCAAACCAATTACCTCGCTATCAATTGAGTTTCTGATTTGCAAGAATAATCCAGCATTAGATCTGAGCCATGTCAGGTCTTTCTCATCCTTTGAATTAGGTGCAGGTGGATCTTCAGTCAGATGATTATCTTTATCCATACTGCGAAGATATAAACGAATCGTCTTACTCCAATTCAAAAAATTCATATTATTCAATTTATGATCTATAATTTTGGGCATCAACTGCATCGCGTCCATTGCTATCTTGTTTTCCTCACTTTGGACATCACTCTTAGCACCGCTATCTCCCATCTTCACTGATTTGAACTAAAACCCTAGTTGGATTTTAATCTGAAATTTTTCGTGCTCTGATACCATGTTGCTTTGCATGAATATCTCAAACTAAAGAAGAGGGAAAACTCAAACTTTATTATTCAGTGTATATCTATTTATACAAGTACTTGGGCTGTTGAATAAAGGCCCATATCCATCAAAAGAAAAAAGAACGAAAACAAACAACAACATTTACAACTCAACACTTCACTCAATGCTCACAACATGAGGCTTATTTTTTGGACGATAAGGGTTGTGCCGCCCTTGCCAGAGGGAAAGAACAACTTGCTAAGGAAGGATCCGAAGCGGCGAAAGGAGAGCATTTAGGGAAGGCACCTTTGGCCGACCCAACTCGTCCTTTGACTTTGGTTGACATTGATATTATTAGCTCCAGTTCTCACTCTCCGCCTCCTACCAAAGCCGAAATCGAAACTACAACTGCTAATGCCGAAGATAAGGCCCAAGAAGACACCGAAGCCCAAGATTTTGAAATTGACGTGATTAAGCCAATCTCTCCAGGTAACTTCAACACTGATCCAGCTCAAGTGGACTACTCGTTTTCTTCACATGAGTTTGATGAACTTCTTGCTTATTACTTAAACCTCGACGTGCCACTATCTCCTCTCTTTGCGAGAAATACCGATGTTAACTTTTCTTCTTCTGTAGTGAAAACAACAAGTGTTGTACAGGCTTCGCCTCCTCCAGTTGTTGCCCCTCTACCTCTTCAAGTTACTCCTTCTTCTGCTTCTCAACCGGGGTTACAAGAATAACAAATAGGAGCTCTTCAAGGCTTAGATGACCCAGCCGCTTCACAAGAGAAGAAAGCTGAAGAACTTGAGGAGGGTGAGAGGATCCCGGAGAAATTTACTGCCGATGATACAAAGCTGATTGATCTTATCACTCCGAGCAGCGAATCTTCTTCAAAGAAGAGGGGAAAGCGTGGAATTTCAAAGAAGAAGAAGGTCACTTCTGCTGGCGATGAGAAAGCGAAAGAGGACCCAATTGCACCTCTTTCTCCTTCTTCCCCGACTCGTTCAGGCCGACTCAAGAAGTTAACCATTAGGCCAGGAGAGGGCTCCAAAGGCGGCGGGAAGAAGAAGAAATGGGTCTAGTTTTATCCTTCTTGTTTTGCTTTTTTTGCTTTTTGCTTGTATTTAAAGACTTGTATCGACCGGAGATTGTGCGGGTACCGGCCCCCGCTTTTTGAAACCTGTACATGTATACAAATCTTTTATAGGATGGAATAGAATGACTCTTTTTACTTGTACAAACTTTTGTCTGTATTTGTAAATGCATTTATTCCTTATTTTCACACAAGTTTCTTTATTTTCTTTATATGATATTGCAATGAGCTCGTGGTATGTTGCTTGAGCATTGCTTTTATTAATGCAGCTATATTATATTGCCCTCATATCACGGCTCATTGCAATCTTCTCCATTTTGAGAAGACTCGTACTCTTACTTTGGAGAATAATTCTCCATTTTGAGGAAATATTATTCTGCTCTAGTAGAGTGTGACTTGTATTGGAGAAGTTTTCCTTTTTTTTAGAAAAAGTTTTTACACTTCAACTTTCGGAGATGGTCACTTTTACTTTTGAGAAGTGGATTTCCCTACGCGGTAAAGCGGGCCTCCGAAGAGGGCTTTGATTTGTTTGCCAGAAAGTTATATCCCATCGCTAAGTGGACCCACGGGACTGGCGTCAGCTGCTTTATCGGGTATTTGTTTGCAAAAATGATCGCGAGCAGTTAGCTGCGGCCTAGAACCTTCTTTTTGAGAAGGTACCCCACCGGTGGTTCCACCAACGACTTTTTCAAGAGATAAATTTCATTTTTAGGCGTGCCTCGTTAGAGGGCTTTATTTGGCACTTCAACTTTTTTGGGGAAGAATGTTCTCATTATGGAGAAATTGATCTTCCCTTGAGAGTAGAAGTGTGCCTCCGAAGAGGGCTTTTTTGTTTGCCTGAAAGTTACTTCTCGTAGTTAAATGGATCCACGGGGCGGACGCAAGCTACCTAATTGGATGTTCGTTTGTACGGACAATCACGATTTGTTAGCAAGGGCCTGGTGCCTTCACTTTGGGAAGGTGCCCCTTTGGTGGTTCCACCAACCTTTTTGTTTGAGAAAAGCATTTCATTTTTCGGCGTGCCTCGTTGGAGGGCTTTATTTGGCACTTCAACTTTTTTGGGGAAGAATGTTCTCATTATGGAGAAATTGATCTTCCCTTGAGAGTAGAAGTGTGCCTCCGAAGAGGGATTTTTTGTTTGCCTGAAAGTTACTTCTCGCAGTTAAATGGATCCACGGGGCGGACGCAAGCTACCTAATTGGATGTTTGTTTGTACGGACGATCACAATTTGTTAGCAAGGGCCTGGTGCCTTCACTTTGGGAAGGTGCCCCTTTGGTAGTTCCACCAACCTTTTTGTTTGAGAAAAGCATTTCATTTTTCGACGTGCCTCGTTGGAGGGCTTTATTTGGCACTTCAACTTTTTTGGAGAAGAATGTTCTCACTATGGAGAAATTGATCTTCCCTTGAGAGTAGAAGTGTGCCTCCGAAGAGGGCTTTTTTTATTTGCCAAGGAGGTTGCATCTCACAGTTAAGTGGATTCACGGACCAGATACAAGCTGCCTAACTGGATGTTTGTTTGCACAAACGATCGCAATTAACTAGCAAGGGCCTGGAACCTTCATTTTGGGAAGGTGCCCCTTCGGTGGTCCCACCAACTTTTTTGTTGAGAGACAAGATTCCATTTTGGCTGTTTTTGTCTGCTTGCCCATGTCTTTTCACCATCCGCCCTTCAGCGATTCCTCGTTATCATTTCCAAGTACATGTTCCTTTCTTTTACAAGTTGTCTATTTTTTTTCTTTTTCAAGAGAAGTTTATTTCATTGTTAAGTGAATCCACGGGGCAGACGCAAGCTACCTACTTGGATGTTTGTTTGCACAACCAATCACAATTAACTAGCGAGGGCCTGGAACCTTCACTTTGGGAAGGTGTCCCTTCGGTGGAATCACCAACTGTTTGTGAGAAGCACTTCTTATGTAGGAATTGAATCTGGAATTTTTGTGTCTTGGCATTTGTTTGTTGAGTGATTTGTAGGAATCGCTTGGCCTTGTGATGTGTTGAATAAGTAAGCTTTGCTTTGATAGCCTACAATATTAAATCGACATTTTAGCAATATATTTAAGATATTTGCACATCGAAATGAGACAGGCATTTTATAGTAGTAGAGAGCACAAGATTTATAGTAAAATCATTGTGAACCAATACAAGAATGATACATCCACAATCATTTTACAAATTTAAGCATAGCTTTTAAGTAAAATATGGACGCAAGTGATTGCTGTTCCAGGCTCTCAAAATTGGATATCTTTCGACAGTTGTGAGCTTGAAAGTGCCATCAAGAAGTTTTTTGCCTATGACGTATGGCCCTCCCAGTTTGGCCCAAACACTCCTGTTGCTGTCATGACCCTTTTCAAGACTAGATCCCCAATTTCAAAGCTGCGTTGGCGAACTTTAGAATTGAAATGCCTGGCTATCCTTTGCTGATGGGCTACAACTCTGAGCTCAGCCTTTTTCCTTCTTTCATCAAGCAAGTCAAGTGCTTCAAGTTGCAGCTTTTCATTTTCAGCTTGGTTGAAATGAATTCTCCTGTGTGAGGGGACCTCTATTTCCACTGGAATCATTGCATTTGATCCATATGCTAATGAGAATGGAGTGTGCCCAGTCGCAGTCTTGTGGGTAGTTCTGTATGCCCAAAGTGCTAGTGGCAGCTTATCGACCCAACCATCCTTTTCTTTTTCCAGCTGTTTTTTGATGGTTGATTTGATAATTTTGTTCACTGCCTCCACTTGCCCATTTGCCTGTGGATGAGACACTGCTGAGAAGCTTATTTGGACCTTGAATCACCTGCAAAAGTCCTGCAATTCTTCGCTTTCGAATTGGGTAGCATTGTTAGTGATTATCTTCTTAGGCACACCATACCTGCAAATGATATTTTTAGTCACAAAGTTTATCATCTTTTTAGAGGTAATAGTAGCCAATGGTTCATTAGTCACCTCTTCCTCATTGCCACCTTTATCTGTGTATTCTGCAATGAAATCTGCTAAAGCTTGTCCATTGATTGCTCTTCGGGGATGGTAGGTGATATCGTATTGGCTGAGTTCAATATTCCACTTTAGAAGATGACCCAAAGTTTCAGGGCGAAATAGGACTTGCTTTAGAGGTTGATCAGTGAGGACTTTAATAGAATGAGCTTGGAAATATGGCCTCAACTTTCTGGACGCAATCAACAGACAATAGGCGAGGTTTTCTAGCTTTGAATAATTCATCTCTTCCCTAGTGAATCTTTTGCTGATGTAATAAACTAGGCGCTGAACTTTTGTGTCTTCCCATACCAATGCTGCACTGAGAGCATGAGATGAAACCGCTAAATATATGAAAAGATCTTCACCATTACTGGGCATAGAAAGTACTGGAGGCGTTTCCATGTGATGAATCAGTTCATCAAAAGCTTTCTAACATTCAGGAGTCCATTCAAAGTTTTTCTTTCCTTTCTTCAGAGCAACAAAGAAGGGAATGCATTTATCAACGGCCCTGGAAATAAACCAACTCAGAGCAGCGATTTTCCCGTTGAGGCTTTGCAATTCCTTCTTTGTCCTAGGGGCTTTGACTTCTCTTAAAGCAGTAATCTGAGCAGGATTAGCTTCAATGCCCCTAGCACTCACAATGAAGCCCAAGAATTTTCTGGACACTACCCCGAATGAACATTTCAAGGGATTTAGCTTCATCCCATACTTTTGGAGGACCACGAACATTTCTGCCAAATGATCCATGTGGTCTACTCCTTCTTCGATTTCACTAACATATCATCAACATATACTTCCATAGTCTTGCCAATCTGGGGTTTGAACATGGCATTAACAAGTCTTTGATAAGTTTCCCCCGCGTTCTTTAGTCCGAAGGCCATGACTTTATAGCAGTAAAGACCAACATCAGTGATGAAGCTCGTGTCCTCCTGATCTGGCTCATGCATCATGGTTATATCCTGAGTAAGCATCCATAAAAGACAATAATTCATGTCCAACTGTTCCATCCACCAACTGATCAATCTTGGGTAACGGGAAACAGTCCTTGGGGCATGCTTTGTTCAAGTCTGAAAAGTCGATGCATACTCTCCACTTTCCATTTGCTTTTTTAACCAACACCGGATTAGAAACCCAATTCGGATAAGTGGATTCTCTAATGAAGCCATTTTCCATAAGCCGATCTACTTCTTCTTTTAATGCTGTCGACCTTTCAGGACCCTGGGTCCTTCTTTTCTGCTTTACGGGTGTGAATTTTGGATCAATATTCAAAGCACGCACTGCGATTTCTAGAGATATTCCACACATGTCGGCATGAATCCAAGCGAATACATCTAGGTTTGCTTTCAAGAATGATATCAACATATTCTAAACCGTCACACCGAGTTGTGAACCCACATTCAACACCTCGTTTGGATCATTCAGGTCAACAGGTATTGGCACTGTCACTTCCATCGGCACCACTCTACTCTCCCCTGCACTGGTTTTTCTAGGATTAATTTTTTTCATGCACCACTATGCTCACCATTGCAGGGTCCACCCCGTAATTGCTACAAGGTGGGCTCTTTGATGTGGAGCGGAGCTGCCGCACCCTTACCCATTTCTCTCTTCTTTGCCTCCCGTAACTCTATGAGATAGCATTCTCGCCCGACATTTTGGTCCCTCTTCACAACACTGACGCCATTATCAGTTGGGAACTTCATAGTCAGGCACCATGGGGCGAGAATGACCTTGAATGCGGAAATAGTCGGTCGACCCAAAAGGGCATTGTAAGCGAAGAATTCTTCAACTATCACAAAAGTTTGTTTTCGGACCACCTTCTTTTCCCCTTCTCCAAGCTCTACAAATAAGTCAATAGTCCCTATAGGCTGTTTTCGTTCTCCAGTGAACCCATCAATTTTCTATGAGGAAGCTTGGACATCAGCCATGGGAATTTTTAGCTGATCATATGTCTTTCTGAAGAGGACATTGCAAGAGGCGCCACAATCAACAATCCGATGCCTGTAGATATCACCAAGGGATCCATGGTGGGAGCCTCAACACCAACAGAATCTCTAGCCCGGAATATGATGTCATCGTTAAAAGTTCTTTGCTGTTTTAAAGGTGCAGCATCTTCCAAGACAAAAACATTTTCTTCTGTCGGGGCACATCTCAAAGCGTGAGCATATCTCTCCATCTCACCCCAACTTCTGCCCGCTGGGTGAGGACCCCCTGTGATAACATTAATGACAGACCTCTCAGATTCCTGCGCTGTAGTCCTCTCGCCTGAGCCGGATTGATGAGCAGGAACTTGTTGCCCCTGAGTAGATGAGGTTGGGTTACTTACGTTTCTCTTCACATATTGTTGTAGTTTATTCTGTCTCAACAGATCTTCAATCAAATTCTTTAAATGGCGACATTCATTAGTGTCATGGCCAGGTTGATTGTGGAACCGACAGAATCTTCCATTATGCACAACATTTTTCCCAGGCTTCATCTCAGGTGGTTTGGGGTATTCAACAACATCCTTGGTTGCAAAAAAGATACTTTCTAGAGAATCAGTTAAGGGAGTAAAATCTGAAGGTTTAAAGCGGCGAGTTTTCTTCGCATCTTTCTGCTTTTTTCCACCGTCATTCCTCCTCTTCTGGCTACCAGATTCCTTTTTGTTAGAAGCAACATTGTTATTCTCAACTTCGTCAAGACAACTTTTGCTGGCACAGGAAGGCTTTCTAAGCGCATAAATTCATCGGCCTTCTTGTAGAACTTCTCAAGTGAATTTGGCTCTTTCATCTTTAGCCATTTTTCGAATTCACTTGATTTGTCAATAGCTCGCATCAAGTAAGTCAGAATCATCCGAGGCTCTGCATTGTCAACTTCGGCCAAGGCTATATTAAAGCAGTTTAAGAAAGACTTGATAGATTCTCCGAGGCTTTGTTCGAGGCTGGATAGTCACCTTATATCCTTGGCCTTCGAAGCATGTAACCTGAACTGATCTTTGAATTTTCGAGTTACGTCGGAGAACTGATCCACAGATCGAACTGGCTGCTTCGTGAACCAAAGCAGGGCTACTTCCTCCAAGTACACCGGAAAGTATCTGCACTTGATCTCATCTATTGCTCTGGCACCTGTCATATGCCAGTCATACTTGTATAAGAACTGGTTAGGATCGCTTGTCCCCTGATAAGCTGTAATAGTGGGGGGAACAAACTTCTTCGGAAATTCAGCCTTTAGAATTCTTTCAGTAAAAGGAGTCTTGCTTGGAGAAAACCCCCAGTCACTTTCATCTTCCTCCCTTTGCATGCTCTCCTTCATAATTTGTCGAATCATTCCCGAGAGGTACTCCTCATCGTTTAGAGGCCCCGCGGGACAGACGTCAGCTACTTTTTCGGAAGTTTGCCTGGACAAACGTTCACGAAGAGTTGGCTGCGGCCTTGAACCTTCATCTTGGGGAGGTGCCCCTTCGGCGGTGCCAGCTGCCCTTTGAGGAATACTTTTCCCTTGGGAATCATGAACATCCTTAGCAAAGGTTTCTTCATTATTCTCTGGTTGCTGGTTAACTCCAAGCAAAGCATTCAACCTGTTCAACATCGAAGTGTTCTGGGCTTCCATTTGTTGATACAACCCAGACACTACAACATCCAATTCCGCCCTTGTGATTCCAACACTTGGAGCCGCTTGATTTGACGCAGGAGAAGTGGCTATGTTGTTATAAGCATTTCCAGATCTAGTAGATCTACTTTTTCTTCCAGGAGCCATAATTTCGAATAGACTTCTGGTTCTTAGGGAGAGTCTTTCAACAAATCTTTGTGAAGCAATGATGAGAGTACCCCTGAGTTCAATTCTCAGTGAAAGCCCCAAAAATGTTAATGCTAAAAATGTACGCTAACACCCCAGTGTGAGTTGTGATATAACGAAAGCACCACCCGTTGGTACGGGAACTAAAAGCAAGCAGAAAATAGTAAAGAGACAACAATTTTTATAGTGGTTCGGATCAAAGTCAAGCCTACGTCCACTTAATCTTTTCTATTATTGATTTGATTATAAATTTCATCATTATTCTTCAATTACAACACCATTAAGGCAAGTAGTTAGAACTTTGATGCAGAAAAGCTCTTTGAATTCATGTTGAATGAACTTGATCTTTTCCCAAGGTTCTTTGAAGTGTCTATGGAGTTTGAAGTGTTGTAGAAGTCATGAAAACAACAAAGTCTTGGCATTTCGAAAAATCCTTCTTTTCTTTTCCCAACGTGGAGTAGGCGGGGTATTTATAGGGGAGTTTCGGAGTTAGGTCGTATGGTGTCATAGGTCGTGAGTGACCTAGGGAGTTGCGACCTAGGGAGTTGCAACCTAAGAGCGATCCCGAGGTAGCATAAATCGTTAGCGACTTAATGGATCCATCCTGGACGAGATATATGCTGTGAGCGACCTAGCATGTGTAGCACAGGAGTTATCTCGGCTTGCTAAGGTCGTAAGCAACCTAATGGAAGAGGCAGTGCGCATGCGGCTTAACTTTGAAGCTTGCTAAGTCGTTAGGTCGCTCTTTTCTTAACTCGTTAGGTCGTTACCTTCATTGAGTTGCTAGGTCGCTGGAGCTCCTTAAGTCATTGAGTCGTGCTATGTTGAGCCGCTCTGTGCTTTAGGTCATTAGGTCGTGCCCTGCTATAAGTCATTAAGTCATTTATGCTTGGATAGTTAAGTCGCTTATTCCCTTAGGTCGTTGAGTCGAATAAGCCACTAAGTCGTGAATAAGAGAGGTGTTAACTAATTAATTGTTTTTAAGTGAAAAGTAAATATTTATTTAAGTTAATTATATCAGTTAATTACTTTTAAAATTAAATTAGTATTATGATTTTAGAAGGAAAATTTAGCATTAAATATTTGATATAATAGCTTTATTTAAAAAGTAGATTTTGGCTTAAGTTTTACTCAAAAAACTCTTATAGAATTTCATAAGTATTATTTTGAATAAAGAATCGAAGTAGCTTTATTTTAAGTGTTTGAATATATATTTTTTGGGAGTGATTTAATTTATTTAAAAATCTAAATTTAATAAGACTTGGCGTTTTTCAATGGAAATGAATAATTGGTTGAATTGATTGTTTATTTGATAGTTAAATAACCGACTATCAAATTTGGACCCAAATATGACTTTGGAAATATCTAGGAGAGGTACGAGAATTATATGGTACAGTTATCGTTCGAGATGCTATACTGTACGTATAAACTCGTTCGTTCTTCTAGGACGTTTATAAGGAAATCCATCCATTAATGGTTAGGAGGTGATCTCCGATCTTATTTTCGTCTGTATATTTCCTAAAGAACTGGGATTGAGTTTACCGAGAAACAGCGAACGTTGTTTCGAAGAGACTGGGATCGGATTTGTGATCCGAAAACCACTTCGATCCAACGAATACATTTTCATGATGAAGATAAGGGCTTGGAATCGAAGATGGAGCAGCTAAGTGCAAGGTCTAATCTCTACTATTCCTGAAGGTGATTACAAAATGAACGTAGTAGGAGTAGTGTCTTTGGTTCCGTTCGGACCCGGAGCAGACTTGTGTGGACGAATGCTATCATAACATCGCTAGGGGGACGATGAGCATTCTAATTGAATGTTCTAAAAAGGTAATGTTTAGCATTGAGCCTCATCAACCGAGAATGACCGAGAATCAGGGGATATGCAGCAAGGCTAAGTGGGTAGCACCCAATTAGGGTAAGGTCATCCCCGTCCAGATGTCCCTTTTATTTTGGCTATGTGGGGCGGTTGCTAATCCCAACCATGGGGTTATATTATTCGGACTATTCAGTAAGGGGTAGCTCCGGTCTTGTGTTGTGGAGGATCAGAAGGGGTCCTTGGTATGCTGATCTAGACCAGGTACCGTGAAAGGTGGTACCCCAGTGCCTAGTCATTAGTTGGAAATCTATTCTCCCTACATGCCCTTTACGATTTTGATTGTAGAGCCTAGTATTGCTGAAATTTAATAAATGTAACAATTCCATCTATTTGAATAAGTATTTGTATTCAGACGCTATCCTAATATCAGAGGATTTTGATAAGAAACGTTTTGGTTATCGTAAGGTAAAACCCGATATTATTATTTGTGACGTGCTCTTACGAGATACCTTTGGTTCCAAAGGATTTTGAAAACTTTAATAATTAAATTGAGTGTATTTTCTCATGCTGTTTTTCCAGACTGACTCGGGTGTTATTTTATTATAATGCTTGGGTCAGACCGAGTATTATGAATACGTGATAGGATACTGTGGAGCTTAGGACATGAGCTGGATGGCGAGGCGTATCACATGTACTTGATGTATATTCCGCTGTGCCGTATAAGTTGTGTAGTCAGTTTTTGTGAGGATAAGTTAACATAACTGTTTAGTATTTTGCTACTGATCGTGTTGTACTCTGGGGATGTAATGTATAAAAAAATATGGTTATTTTTGTATAAAGATCAGTTATTATCTACTATATATTGTTCCACTGCGATTGTAAGATTCTGTTATTGTTTTAGTTCCTTCTTTCTTCTATCTTCTTTATTTTCCCTCAGCAATCTGTCTTTTCCGACACTCGATCATTCGACATGATATATAATGGCATATTTGTGTCGATTTTCGAGGATCGAGAAGGGCGGGTCGTTACAGATAAATATATGAGTGCATTTTCTAAGAAGCGAGGTGTAATGTGTGTAAATATACTAATACCATTAAGATAAGTATATGAATAGTTTCTAAGTATTGAAGATATTAGGATCTGTGGATATACCTTTATAAAAGTATTTTTGTACAAGTAATTTACAAAGTGTTGAATGAGTGGAAGATCTATCAAATGAGTCTAGCGGTTGGTTATGTGCTTAGCCAGTGTTGGTTTTCACCTATGGAATAAATCTTTGTTGAATACTTGTTTATTTGATAGTTAATTAACCGACTGTCAAATCTTGGCCTAAATATATAATCCTTCTTAATTTTGGTGGTATGGGAATATTCCCTACTTAACAATGAAGGATTTTAACCCGGGAAATGTCTAGAAGAAACACGATATATGGTACAGTTACTGTCGGTGGTGCTATACTGTACTTATAAATTTGTTTCGTTCTTCTAGAACAAATGATGAGCAGATCCTTCCACTTAAACGGTTAGAGGGTGATCTTCGTTCTTGTTGTCTGGTTATTTCCTAAAGAATCAGCATTGAGCAATCTAAGAAAATCAAAAATTTGTTTTGGAGCACTAGGGAAACGAAAGAGTGTACTTGTAAGAGATGAATCGAAAACCGCGACCACTTCGAAACCATATACAGTTCTATGAAGGAGTTTTGTGACATATGTTGAAATGTTGCAATCCATGTGTGGTTCCGAGATCGGTTGGGGTATGAGAATCCATGTGAGATTGGCGGTACGTGAGAGCATCGGAAGTAGCCTCATCAATGCTAATGACTAAAACCAGAGATATAAGGCATAGCCAGTAAAGTTGGCAATCCCATAGGATGTAGTCGGCTCCACCTAGACATTACTTACAGTTGTTATGCATGGATGGGGAAATGCATTCGGTCTTAGCGAGACCGTCTATGTTTTTCCTATGGAATATCACTAGGGACGTGTGCTGCTTTGGAAGGATATCTCCGATCCTTATGTTGGGGGGTCATTCTCGTAATACCAAGGGCACCTCTATGGAATCCTACACAATTATTAAACGTGCCTTATCGGTTTTTGATTATATACCTAGTATTGCTGTGACGTACCCTCATAAGCATCACAACTACTTGATTATTATATTTTTCACCCTTAGACATTGTTATAATATCAATGGTTTTCTATGGAAAAGGTTTTGGTGATCGTAAGGTAAACCCTATCCATGTTTGTATGCGGTAAGGTCTTACGAGATACTATTGATTTCGAAGGTTTTATAACTTTAAAATCCAGTTGGGTATGTTTTCTCACGTTGGTTTTCAAAATTGACCTGGGTTATATTATTATAATGCTCGGGTTAGACCGAGCATATTACAGATTAGTTTGGATGCTTTGGAGTTTCAGGAGATGAGCCGGAGGCCCATAGACGTATGCATGTACATGGTTATTTTTCCATCGTATTCAGTGATTGTATTTATCAGCAATTGTGAGGACAGGCTGTTATAACTGTCCAGACTGAAATAGGTTAGCATACTCTAATTGATGCCTGTATATATACATATTACAGCTTTGCTTTCATGTGAAGATTTGTTATATATCATAGATTATTCATTTTGCTATGAGATTCTTTGTTGCTTGTTTTATTTCTTTCTTCCTTTCCTTTTCTTTTCCCATAACATTTGGATTTTTTAGCATTCGACTGCTCGGCATGCAATACGTGGACGTGTTAGTGTTGATTTTTGAGGGTTGAAAATCCCATTTGTTACAATTGGTATCAAAGCTAAGATTAAACGAAAACCTTGGCTTTGGTGGGGCAACTAATTAGAGATAGGGTCAATAGCACCCTAGAATGAGTTTGAGTGTATATATATGAGCATGTATGTTAGCGATGTAAAATGTTTACATTGTGTTGATTGATTTATTGAGTGACTTATGGATTTTTGTCAATACGAGTAATTAATGTTATTGATAAGGACCCCTAAACACTTAAACAAAACAATTCGAAATGGTATTGTTTTGAATTTGGGTATATGAAACAAATTTACCTTGATTTTATTATATATATTTATATATAGGAATAATTTTCCAGAAATTGTTGCAGCTGTATACGGTGTGTTTGGTTATTAAAGAATGATAACGTTTGATTATTATCATTTGTTGTTTGTGATCAAATAAAAGTTGTTATTATTATAATGCAAACAAGATAAAAAATCAAGTAAATGGTTTTATATAACCAATGTGAAATTATATAAATATGGTTTACAAAAGTAGTATATAAATTGTTAACTCCTCTATTCCATGGCTCAGCGACCTAAGGAAATAAGCGACCTGAAAGAATTAAAGACCCCCAATGACCTAGCGACCTAAAGGGATCGCGACCTAGCGACCTAAGCTTATCAACGACCTAACCATCAACACAGGGCAACAGCATGTCACAGCAAAGAGGCTTCGCGACTTAACGGACTAAAGGTACAAAAGATCTACGACCTAATGACCTATGGACTAAAGCGACCTAACGACCTAGTAGCTAAACAACCTAGCGACCTAGAAGATCCAGCGACCTAGCGAGTTATCACGGAATGAAGCCGCTTGCTTATATGCCACTCCCAACCTTAGGTCGCCAACCATCCTCCCCTAGGTCGCTCACGACCTAAACAATACCGAAGTAACTTCTTATGTAGCTTCCTCCTTTGGTCGTTGGCGACCTATGACTTTCCGGTTTATTCAACATAATCAAGTGCGCTCTTGTTAAGCGTTAAATACGGAGTCCACTAGGTCACTCACGACCTACGACCTATCCAAGGTCGCTCACGACCTACGACCTAATTCAGAAAACTCCCTATAAATATCCCACCTACTCCAACTGAAAAGGGATCCTTTTGGCTCATTTCTGGAACGCCGACACTCTGCTGAATTCTCGAATCACTCGACACTTCAAACACGAAAGACATCTCAACGAACTTCAAGAGGAAATCTAACATATTCAACATGGATTCAAAGAGTTCTTCTACATCGGAGTTCTAGCTACTTGTACTATCAGTGTTGTAATCGAAGATTGTTGTAAAGTTGTAATTGATTCAGCAATAAAGGAGATTAAAGTGGACGTAGGCTTAACTTGAAGCCGAACCACTATAAAACTGTTGTCTTTTTACTGCTCTTTCTGTGACTTTTCTACTTACTTCTAATTCCCGTATTGACGGGGGGTGCTTTCACTTAATCTCTACTTACACCGGGGTGTTAGCGTTTAATTTTAAGCGTTAACATTTTTGGTGCTTTCGCTGAGAACCCAACTCAGGCTACTTTCGTCATTGCTTCGCAAAAGTTTGTTGAGAAAACCTCTCTCAAAACCAGAAGTCTGTCAGAGATAATGGCTCCTGGAAGAAAGCGGGGATCTACCAGACTCAGTGATGTACATGATAATACTGCCACTTCTCCTTCATCAAGTCAAGCAGCACCAAGTACTGGAATTACACGAGCGGAGTTAGGTGCTGCAGTATCTGGGTTATACCAGCAGATGGAAACCCAGAATGCTTTGATGCTTGAAAGGTTAAATGCATTGCTCGGAGCTAACCGTCAACCGATGAATAATGAAGAAAACCTTGCAGATAATGTTCATAATCCTGAAGAGAGGAATATTCCTCAAACAACAGCTAGCCCCTCCAAAGAAACACCTCCTCAAGCTGGAGGATCGAGACCACAGCCAACTCTCCGCGAACGTTTGTCTAGACAAACTTCCGAGAAAATGGCCGAAGTCTGTCCTGCAGATCCTTTAAATGATGAGGAATATCTTTCGGGCATGGTGCGGCAAATCATGAAAGGAAACATGTAGAGGAATGACGATGAAAAGGAATGGGGATTCGCTTCGAGCAAGACTCCGTTCACTGAAAAGATTTTGAAAGCTAAATTTCCAAGAAAGTTTGTTTCTCCTACCATTCCAGCTTATAAGGGAACAAGCGACCCTAACCAATTTCTGTATAAGTATGACTGGCACATGACTGGTGCTAGGGCATCTGATGAGATTAAATGCCGATACTATCCGGTATACTTGGAAGGAGTGGCTCTCCTTTGGTTCACAAATCTTCCGGTCCGATCCATAGACCAGTTCGCAGATTTGACTCGGAAGTTTAAAGAGCAATTCAGGTTGTATGCTTCAAAGGCAAAGGATATTATGTCACTGTCAAGCCTGGAACAGAATCCTGAGGAATCTATTAGATCTTTCTTGACCGCTTCAACATAGCTTTGGATGAAGTGGACAATGCAGAGCGACGGATAGTCTTGGCATACTTGATGAGGGCAATCGACAAATCAAGCGAACTTGGGAAGTGGCTGAAGATGAAAGAGCCGAATTCGCTTGAGAAATTCTATAAGAAAGCTGATGAATTCATGCGCTTGGAAAGCCTTCAAGCACCGGTTAAAGTGGCATTGACAGAGGTCCAGAATAACACTGCTGCTCCTACCAGAAAAGAGTCCGGGAGTCAGAAAAGGGAGAATAATGGTGGGAAGAAACAGAAGGATGTGAAGAAACCTCGTTTCTTAAAACCTTCAGATTTCACTCCTTTAACCGACACCCCGGAGAATATCTTTTTTGCTACCAAAGATGCGGTGGAATATCTTAAACCACCTGAGATGAGAGTTGGGAAAAAGGCTCTTCAAAGTGGGAGATTTTGTCGGTTTCATAATCAACCCGGTCATGATACCAACGAATGTCGCCATCTGAAAAGCTTGATTGAAGAATTGCTGAGAGAGAACAAGTTGCAGCAATTTGTGAAGGGGAATAGGAATGACCCAACTTCATCTACTAAGGGTCAGCAACTTCCTACTCATCCGTCTGGCTCGAGTGAGAGGACTACTGCGCATGAGTCAGGAAGGCCCGTTATTAATGTGATTGCGGGAGGTCCTCACCCAGTAGGCAAAAGCTGGGGCGAGATGGAAAGATATGCCAGTGCCTTGAAATACGCACCAGCAGAAGAGAATATTTTTGTGCTAGATGATGCTGCACCATTGAAGCTGTAGAAAACTTTTAATGATGATATTGTGTTCAGAGCCAGGGACTCTATGGGCATTGAAGCTCCAACCATGGATCCCTTGGTCATCTCTGTAGGCATTGGGCCGGCTATTGTGAGAAGAGTGCTTGTAGATTGCGGCGCTTCTTGCAATATTCTCTTCAAAAAGACGTACGATCAAATGAAAATTCCAATGGCTGATGTTCAAGCTTCATCTCAGAAGATCATTGGGTTTACTGGGGAACCGAAGCAGCCAATTGGAACTATTGACTTGTTCGTCGAGCTTGGAGAGGGGCGGAAAAAGGTTGTTTGAAAACAGAATTTTGTAATTGTTAATGAATCTTCTGCCTACAACGCCTTCCTAGGCCGACCAACTCTTGCGGCTTTTAAGGCAATTCTCGCCCCGTGGTGCCTCACTATGAAATTCCCCACGGATAATGGAGTTGGTGTTATTAAAGGGGATCAGAATGCTGGACGAGAATGTTATCTTATAGAGTTGCGTGAAGCAAGGAAGAGAGAGATGGGAAAAGATGCGGCATCCCCAGTCCACATCAAAAAACCAACCTTGTAGCAATTACAGGGTGGACCCTGCACTGGCGAGCATAGTGGGGCACGAAGAGAAATGGATCCTAGAAAAGCCAGTGCTGGGGAGAAAAGGGTGGTGCTGGTGGAAGTAACGGTGCCAGTACCTGTTGACCTGAAAAATCCGAACAAAGTGGTGAATGTGGGTTCGCAACTTAGTGTGACGATTCAAAATTCCTTGATATCATTCTTGAAAGCAAATCTGAACGTATTCGCCTGGACTCATGCTGATATGTGTGGAATATCCCCAGAAATTGCAGTACATACTCTGAATATTGATCCGGAGTTTACGCCGGTAAAGCAGAAAAGAAGAACCTAGGGTCCTGAAAGGTCAGCGACGTTGAAAGAAGAGGTAGACCGGCTCATGGAGAATGGTTTCATCAGGGAGTCTACTTATCCGAATTGGGTTTCAAATCCAGTACTGGTAAAGAAAGCCAATGGGAAGTGGAGAGTATGCATCGACTTCTTAGATTTAAACAAAGCCTGCCCCAAAGACTGCTTCCCGTTACCCAAGATAGATCAGTTGGTGGATGGAACAGCGGGGCATGAATTGTTATCTTTTATGGATGGTTACTCCGGATACAACCAGATCATGATGCATGAGCCGGATCAGGGGACACGAGTTTCGTCATCGATGTTGGTCTCTACTGCTATAGAGTCATGCCCTTCGGACTCAAGAATGCAGGGGCAACTTACCAAAGACTCGTCAATGCTATGTTCAAGCCACAGTTTGGAAAAACTATGGAAGTTTATGTTGATGATATGCTGGTGAAATCAAAGAAGGCAGTAGACCATATGGATCACTTGGCAGAAATGTTTGCAGTCCTCTGAAAGTACAGAATGAAACTTAATCCTTTGAAATGTTCGTTTGGGGTGGAGTCCGGAAAGTTCTTGGGTTTCATTGTGAGTGCTAGGGGCTTTGAAGCTAATCCTACTCAGATTGCTGCCTTAAAAGAAGTCAAAGCTCCTAGAACGAAGAAGGAATTGCAAAGTCTTAATGGAAAACTCGCTGCCTTGAGTCGATTCATTTTCAAAGCTACTGATAAATGCATTCCATTCTTTGATGCTCTGAAGAAAGGAAGGAAATTTTTTGACTGGACTCCTGAATGCCAGGAAGCTTTCGATGAGTTGATTCGTCATATGGAAACGCCTCCAGTACTTTCTAAGCCCAACGTTGGTGAAGATCTTTTCGTATATTTGGCAATCTCATCTCACGCTCTTAGAGCAGCGTTGGTACGGGAAGACGCAAAAATTCAGTGCCCGGTCTATTATATCAGCAAAAGATTCACTGGGGCAGAGATGAATTATTCAAAATTGGAAAAGCTCGCCTATTGTCTATTAATTGCATCAAGAAAATTGAGGCCATATTTCCAAGCTCATCCTATCAAGGTCCTCACTGATCAACCTCTGAAGCAAGTCCTGTTTCGCCCTGAGACTTCGGGTCGTCTCCTGAAGTGGAATATTGAACTCAGCCAATACGACATCACTTATCATCCCCGGAGAGCAATCAATGGACAAGATTTAGCAGATTTCATCGCAGAATGTACAGATAAAGGTGATAGTGAGGAAGAGATGACCAATAATACACCAATTCGATGGAAGTTATATGTTGATGGTGCAAGAAACGATTATTGTTTCGGATCTGGGGTTGTGCTTGAAACCCTTGAAGGGCGGTCATTGTGCTATGCACTGAGATTGGAATTCCCTTCGACAAACAATGAAGCAGAATATGAAGCTCTTATTGCCGGCTTGAAAATTGCTAAAGAACTAAATGTCAAAGTGTTGCAAATCTTCAGTGATTCACAGCTTATTGAATGCCAAGTCAAGAAAGAGTTTCAAACTAAAGGAGGAAATCTGCCTGCTTACTTGTCAAGAGCCTGGGAACTTCTCAATGATCTTGACCATTATACGATAAATCATATACCCCGTGAAGAGAACATGAAGGCAGATTCTCTCGCAAAGTACGCAAGCACTGGTGAAGCTCAATTATTGGGATTAGTTCCTGTGGAAGTCCTGTCAGCTCCAAGTACTGATGAGATGGATATTGACTGGATCATGACTATATCTCAAGAGCAAGAATCATGGATGACTCCGATAATGTAATATCTGCTCCACGGTTCTCTACCAAAAAATTCAAAAGAACGACAGAAGTTGCTAAGAAAAGCCTCTAGATATATAATTCAAGATGGCCGATTGTACAGACGGGGATTCTCAATGCCATTGCTCCGATGTGTGACCAAGGAAGAAGCTAAGACAATTCTAGCTGAAGTACACGAAGAAGAGTGTGAAGATCATTCAGGTGGTCAAACTCTAGCAAAGAAAATTCTCCGTTATGGGTATTTTTGGCCCGATATTAATCGTGATGCTGCAAGCTATGCCTGAAAATGTGACCGGTGCCAGAGATTTGCAAAAATCCCAAGAGCACCTTCCACCGAGATAACACAGATGGTTAGTCCGTGGCCATTTGCTATTTGGGGAATAGATCTCATCGGGCCTTTGCCAGACGCCAAGTCCAGAATCAGATATGCTATTGTTGCTATTGATTATTTTACTAAATGGGCTGAATCTGAACCATTATCTACTGTTACCTCTAAAAAGATGATAAGCTTTGTAACTAAGAATATCATTTGCAGGTACGGTGTGCCTCAAAAGATAATCACGGACAATGGAACCCAATTCGAAAGTGAAGAGTTTCAAGATTTTTGCAAGCGATTCAAGATCCAAAAAAGCTTCTCAGCAATGGCTCATCTGCAGGAAAACGGGCAAGTGGAAGTAGTAAACAAAATTATCAAATCAACCATCAAAATACAGTTGGAAAAAGCGAAAGGTGGTTGGGTCGATAAGCTACCACTAGCACTATGGGCATACAGAACTACCCACAAAACTGCGACTGGGCACACTCTATTTTCATTGGCATATGAATCAGAAGCAATGATTCCGGTGGAAATAAAAGTTCCTTCATATAGAAGAATTCATTTCAACCAAGCTGAAAACGAAGAGTTGCAACTTGAAGCACTTGACTTCCTTGATGAAAAAAGGGAAGAGGCTCAGCTCAGAATTACAGCCCATCAGCAAAGAATTGCCAGGCACTTCAATTTCAAAGTTTGCCAACGCAGCTTTGAGATTGGAGATCTAGTCTTGAAAAGGATGGTGACAACAACAGGAGTGTTTGCGCCAAACTGGGAAGGGCCGTATGTCATAGGCAAAAAACTTCTTGATGGCACTTTCAAACTGACAACTGTCGAAGGAGATCCAATTCCAAGGGCTTGGAACAGCAATCACTTGCGCCCATATTTTACTTAAAAAGCTTTACTGAAATACTGTAAAAGAATTATGAATGTATGATTCTTGTATTGAAAGCCATTGTAAAGCCAGTGCAAGCAAATAATAAGAACTATAAAGTGGATGCAGGCCCAGTTCTTTGCCGAACCACTATAAATCTTGTGTTCTCTACTATTATAAGCAGCCTGTTTTATTTCGATATATAAAGTACCTTAATTGTATTGCTAAAATGTCGATGTAATGTTGCAGGCCATTAAAACAAAGCTTACCCATCACAAGACCAATGATCCCTAACATCACTCAACAAATGAATGTTCAGTCACAAAAATTCTAGAATCAAATCCTATATAAGAAGTGCTTCAAGCAAATAGTTAGTGGTTCCGCCAGAGGTGGACCCTTCCTAACTAATTGCGATCGTTTGTGCAAACGAACATCCGATTAATTAACCTGTGTCTGCCCCTGCGAACTCATTTAACAATGGAGTATACTTCTTTGGATAAAATAAGATACTTGCAAAAGAAAGGAATGTGTGCTTGAAAATGATAACAGAGAACCGTTGATACGAACAAATGGCGAAAAGACATAGGCGAGCAGGCAGGAAACAACAATAGATCTCTTCGGAGGCACAACTCTTCGGAGGATAAAGACCTCTAATGGGGCCAGAAAAAGAAAGTTCTCTTTCTCAACAAAAAAGATTGGTGGAATGACTGGTGGCACAGGGCATTCATTAACTAGCAGAGAACGTTTGTGCAAACAAACATCCAAGTAACTTGTGTCCGCCCCGTGAATCCATCCAACCATGAGAAAGAAACTTCCAGGCAAAAGCCCTACTCGGAGGCACACATTTCACCGTGATCTGAAATAAAACTCCATACGAGTTGAAAGGTGAAACTACCTCTTCGGAGGCACGCATTCCACCGAGATCTGAAATAAAACTTCACAAGTGTTGGAATGTGAAAAGCCCTCTTCGGAGGCCCATTTCACCAGAGTTGAAATGCTAAAATACCTCTTTGGAGGCACACATTTCACCACGATCTAAAATAAAACATCACACGAGTCGAAATGTGAAAATCCCTCTTCGGAGGCCCGCTTCCCAACGAACAGGGAAAAAAAGTGTAACGATCGCGATTTTTCGTTGCCGAAAAATCGAACCGTTAGGGTTTTAGAAGAAGAAAGAGGTAGAAGAAGAAAGAAAAGAAAGAGAAGAGAAAACAGAAAAACAAGTAACAGAACGAGAAACAATAACAGAATCTCACAGTCGCAGCGGAACAACATATAATAGATAAATGAATATTCATTAAAACAAAAGAACTATACATTTTATCCATTACATCACATTACATTACATCAATCAGAGTGTACGACAACAACAGCGGAAAGAAATACTATATACAATAGATAATAGACTACGCTATCTGGCTCGCCTCCAGATCTGCACAGCAACTCCCGAATCCAGAATAACCTGACAACCTAACTCTAGACTGCCCGTGTGGAAAATAGTGGGCACCCAGAGTTTAGGAAAGGAACAATAAACTCCAGGTCAGTCATGGGACTGGTGTGAGAACTCAAAAACAGTTTATCTTTAAACAAGCAACAAGAAAATTTAAATTTTTAAATCCGCAATGCTTTTTGGAAAATGAAACTACCATAAGGCCTCCCGCCACACACACAATGCAAACGCAGAATTGGAGGAGATTTCTCCTTATGATAGTCAAAGATGCTTACTACGCGAAAATCAAATCATTTTTGATATTATTACTAGTGCATAGTGTAGAAAACAATTTCGAAAGTACAATATAAATCCTAGCCAGCATAGACATTCCGAACTATGCCTACTATAGCTACCATCCAAACAGTGGTGACCACCATAAGTGAATGGCAGGTAATACAACCAAAACCGTACAAGGCGCGTATTGGAGGAATGGATTTCCAACAAATGGTCAGGCTAAGGAACTTCCTACTGCCACATGGGATCGCCTCTGGCGGGACGTCCCGAGAACTAACGTTACGGTTAGATCTCTGCCAACACAAGGCCGGGTTACCTCTGTAACTAGGTAACTACTACACGAATATGTCATCCCCCGGTCCTTTGGGACCTTTATCCGAGCGCTCGATACCAACAACACCACACAGAAATAGATATAGTGTTTTCCACATGAGTAAATATCTGGGCTCCATACCATGATACCACCCTTTACCAGAAGGAAATGACATACCCTAAAGGGCGCGACCCTCATAACCTTGCCGCATATTCCTGTTTCGACCATTTCCGGGGAGTGAGGTCCTGACGAAGTCTCGTCCACAAAGCTACGCTTTGTGTAACAAAGCCATGCTTCGGGTCCACAGATGACCAAAGCAATAATCACAAAGATAAATGATCAAACAAATGATCATATCACAAATGACCAACCAATGATCATCACACAGCAGCACTCAGCATGCCACATTACCAGATTGGGAAATATCGCTGATAACCTTCAACTACATAACCTCTGAGCTCGTACGTCTCAGAGAAGGGTGTTAAGCTAAGAGAATAAATTCTCCGCCACCAACAGAAATGTATTTGAAAGAAATCTGCTCTATCTCTCAAAATGTAATGTCAGACACGTAACCATACAAGTCTGTTCCGGG
This sequence comes from Allium cepa, assembly GCA_030765085.1. NCBI lineage: Eukaryota > Viridiplantae > Streptophyta > Magnoliopsida > Asparagales > Amaryllidaceae > Allium > Allium cepa. The sequence continues at coordinate 372,314,754 of CM060942.1, read as the reverse complement.
TTCGAACAGAACCGAAGGCACTTCCAAGGAAGCCCTTGCAATCCGGGTATCCACAATCCCGATAAAATTTCCCATCACAAAGGAAATCTCCATATCGTAGCTAACGATGCGGAGACAATCGATAGGTCATCCTATCGTTCTCACAAATACCCGGTCTTCACACCGGTCTTCAAATGCAATCCAAACGACGTATCGCATATTCGGAATGGGATATATGACACAAAGGTCCTCTCCCGGCTAAACCGAATAGCGAGCGCTTATTTTAAAAATAAGTGTAGCATTCAATTTCAAACAATCACAACAATTACCATCCAAGGGTAAATATTGATAGTCGGTTATTTAACTATCAATAAAGATGCGCCACATCATCAGATTCCAAATAATTTTTTTCCAAAATTATTAAGTCCCAAAATATCTTTACAAGATATATATATATATACACACCATTTACAAATAATTGCCCCAGTTATTTGTTTTACCAAAACCACTTCACGATAAAATTTTCCACACTTAACCAATTGAAAAACCAATTTTCAATTTACCTTTACCATTTGAAAACCAATTTTCAAATTACATTAACCATTTGCAAACCAATTTCAAATCACCCTAACCATTTGAAAACTAATTTCAAATCACCTTAACCATTTGAAAACTAATTTCAAATCACCTTAACCATATATACCTTTTGAAACAAATTTCAAACCACCAAATAAATCTTTACCGATTTATTTTAACTTACGTTCCAAATTCGTAAATTATATTTTCATATTTAAAAATAAATCAACATTTATTTTTTAAACAAATTTCCCTTTATATATATAAATTCCAAAGTGAATTTCCAATTTCCCAAATATCTACACATACACGATTTCAAATCAATTTCAAAATATTCACTTCCAATTTACCTTTAAAAGGTGAATTCTCAAACGTTCCATTTCATATTAGAGAATCATTTCTAAACTTATTTAATAATAAGTAATTCACAATTTAATTTCTTTTCAACAATTTTGAAAATATTCAACATACTTAAGTTACCGTTAAGTATTTTATTCCATTCTCTTTAAGAAAACATTCTTTTATCCACATTTATTTGGGTTAAAAACGAATGTTGCGTAAAACATCGTTACGACAACCCAAAAACACTAGTATATGGATTTGAAATTAAAAATAGATATATAAATCCAATACTATACAAATTATCCCCTTCTGTTTCTCGAAAACGTCTATTTCAACAATAAATGTTGAAATCTATGTTTCGATACTCAATACATTTTAAAACACCTTTAATTCGTTTTAAATTCCATTTAAAACATTCCTTTCCCAAAAACAAACCCATTTTATTTAATAATCTATTCAATATTCAAAATAGTGAATATAGCCCACTTAACAAATTCCCATATTTCAATTTATCAAATTCGATGGATTTCAAATTTATAAACATAGTTTATAAATTCCATTTCTATTATAAACCCCAATTTTATAAATTCCTTTATTAATCCGATGCAATTTTACATAACCCAATTTCATACCCAAAAGCCATATTGTAAGTTAAATCCTTATAATATTATTTATTTACCAAATCGTTCCTTTGAACTTCACCGATTTAAAATCTTATCACTTACAAGGTTTCTTTATGGTTTATAATAATTTCAACTAATGAAATCTTCATTTATTAACAATTTCTATAAAATTCCCCTTTTTAATGCCCAAATCCATTTCTATAAGTTAATAACTTATAAACTTAAAATTTCCAATAACCGTTCGTTTTATAAATTTCACATTTATTAATCTATAAATCCTAGTGAAATTCATGTTATACATCAACTTAACACTTTATAAATTTATTCTATAACTTCAATAATTTTTATTTAAAAACATCCATTTATAAAATCCTTTATATAAACCATTAATAATAATAACTCCCCAAAAAACCAAATTTAACTATTTTATAAAAACCTATTATTGTTAAAAATTTCTTTTAAGTTATATTTTATAAAAATATAAATTTTTAAAACATAAAATTGTATCCATCTATTTATTTTAAAATTTAATCAATTCAAAATTTTAATAACCCTTATTCTTTGAAAAATCGATTTAAAACCCCTTTTAAATTCAAAACCGTTATTTTTAATTTTTAAAAATTTGAATCCGATGATGCAACGACATCGAATGGTCAATCACGGGAATAAGTGTCATATATCAATATGATTATCAACAATCAACATAATATTCATAAACAGATAAATATGTGAGGAATCCAGTTGGATCCCTCCAACCTGTTACCCTGCATCCACAGACGTTAGCTCAATACCAATTCCACTTCGAGGTGGAATATCGCGGTATATGGGATTTTATAAATATTCCGCTTAATAACGGCGCAATAGGGTCTCATCCGCTATACGAGGCGGGAAATCAAATCCGATATATACATATGCCAATATATATATATCGCTATATATAGTATATATCCTACTATATCTACTAGCACAAACAATCAACAATTATCAATCAATATTAACTATTCAAAATTTTAGACAAAACCTTTCGATTGAGTGAGGAGTTCTCACCTTGATTTTTATTCCGGTTTCGTCGTTCGTTTCGAATAAAATTAAACGAACGTTTAATTTTACCCGAAATTCAAACGAGCTCCAATCGACTCCAAATCAGCTTCATCGCGAAGAGCACGACCATACGATTCCAACGCACTTTGATTCATAATTTTCCGATCTCGCAGCAAAAAGATATCACAGTTTAAACATTTACACGATCTAATATAAAATTAATTAACAACTTAATTCCCAATACCATACAAACGAATCCTGGCCGCTCATCACACCTTCTCCCCCCTTCTTCTCTTGCGCACGGCTACAGGAAAGACTTCACGCATACAACCCATGAACGTCACCTAGGGTTAGATCTCGAGCCCTCCGCAATGTACGAAATCCCATCATACCACTGCAAAACGAAAGGCCTCGACGACCCCCACAAGCGCCCCAAGACTTGCGAAGCTCGGTCCTCCCTTCTTCACGAAAATCGAGGACGAACGCGCGCGCTTCCAGCTCCATTTCCCGTAGATTCGTGACGCTATCTTCGATCTTAACCGTTGAGAATGTAGAGCTTGATACGCTCTACGAAGTTGTAGTTGAGAGTTCGTTGAAATATTGAGTGGGTTAAGAGATTTGGGGGAAGAAAGATCGTGAGTTTTCAGCCCTTGAAATAGATAATGGCGGCTGGCTGAAGCAACTAGGGTTTGGGAAAAGAAACAATGTATATATATCAATATTATTTTAATATTAAAATCTCCAATTCGACACTTTTGCAAACGAACTCCAAACGACGCGTTCCGCCAGGCGATCCTAAGGTTTTTCCGCGTTCCGGACGCAATGGAACAGGTTTCGTAAGCTAATTCGGAAGTATGTGTGAGATACGGCAATAAACGCTCAATTTAAATTAAAACCGATTTAAACGATTTCTAGGCGTTTTGGCTTGTACCGGACAAACGATAAATCCAAACGACTTAAAATTTGAAATCTTACAATAATATCACATTACGGATCCGATGAAACTGGTTTCGTCGGAATCCGAGACCGTTTGAAAAATGGCTATTTTTACTCGCCGAATTAAAATTAAAACGATATCGATGCGTTTCGAGCTGCCACGGTCAAACGACAACTCCGATTGCTACGAAAATTGAAATCCGATAATAACTAACTATTACGGATACAATGAAACTCGTTTCGTTCAATTCCGAGACTGTTCAAAAATTGGCTATTTTTCAGTCGATAATTAAATATTAAAATATTCAATTTTTTCAAATTAACTCCAAATTCAGTTTTACAAGTTCTAAAATATTTCTATAACTTTAATATGATAAAATAAAATTTTCCAAACCATTTCCCATTATATTTAACCCAATATTTAATTATTTCTGGAATTTCACTATTAAATAAATCGATTTAATTGCAAAATTAAATCCAAAATTCAAAATAAAATTTATTCGACTCCAAAAATTCCACTTATTAATATTTAAAATTAATTAAATACTCAAATTCAAATTATTAAAAATTCTGGGTCGTTACAATCTTCCCCCCTTAAAAGAATTTCGTCCTCGAAATTGCAAGTTAAGGAGAAAAATTCATAATCCGTTTATTATTTTTCCAAAACTAATAGTTTTATCAACCTTCTAACCTAAATATTTTTATTAAAGATTCACTATTATTTCAATCAGCTTTCCAACTTCAATTATAGGTTTCAACCAACATTGTTTACTCAACAATTCAAATTTAAATTTAAATTCAAATTTCAAACTTTCAAAATTTTCTCAAAAATTTTCTAACACCCGAAATTTTCGAAAAATTTCGCCAGAGTCTCCTTTGCGCGGCTAGATCGGTACGACTACAAAACGGCTCTACGGCCCCTCAGAATCAAAAAGAAAAGAGAAAGCCAACTGGCTGGAGAAGGAAATCATCAAATCTCATATTAAAATTGAAATACGTACCTTTTTGTCGAGTCATTCAATTTTTAACATCAAAATCAAAATTCCAATCCATTATATACCTGTATATCCTGCTAGCATAATATCCAATTATAATATTCAAACCAATTTGCCAATTCAATTATAAAATTTCCAATACATGCTTCTTATACCACTTTTAGTTTACTATTAAAGTTGCATATTCATTTTCATTCAACTTTGCATTTCAATTTTCATTTGAATTCAATTACATAGCTTCCAATTGCGCTAGTTCAATTTCATTAACACTTAATGAATTTACATACAATCAACCAACAAGCAAATAACGACCAATGTACATTCAATACAACCAAATTTATTTATTTTACTTACATTCAATTTGGTTCAACTGTTTTAATTCCAATTGGTTTAACATTCAATTGATTTTCATTCAATTATTCAACTATTTTCAAATGAATTTACACTTGCATGCATCATTTCATATCAACTTGTTCATATTCTATTGATTAACATTCAATTCATGCTTTAACTCAATTGCTAGTTCTTTTTACAAATAAAATTGAATTTCATTTATATAACTTAAGTTCACCTCTTTAACAATTTCATTTACTCACTTTATTCACTTACTTTGATATTAACATCAATTCTTTCAACATTACTTAACTTGCATTCCATTTCAACTTTATTTACATCATTTAATTCACTTGATTATTTAACTTTGATGCAAAGATCGATTTTTTATTCAACTTCACTTAAGTTATTCCATTTAAACATCATTTGTTAATTAAACTTAAGTTTTACTTATCAATTCAATTCGGATTTTAAATTCCAAAGTAAATCCCATTTAACTTTTACTTAAGTCAAATTCATATCAATATTCAAATTCATATTCCATTTTACTTAACTTAATTGTTTAACCACTTCAATAACTGGTTTCACTTACATTTTCCCATTCTATAAGTTATAAAACTTATTATTCAACTTCTAACTTATATTATAAGTTCAAAACCTTTTTCACTTATACTTAACAACTTCAAGTTGAATTTTAATTTCAAATTGATTTATTACAACAAAACTTCAATTTTTAAATTCATTATTGTAGCAAATCCACCACATAGAAACTCGAAAATGATACTGATGATGCTGCAGTCATCACCCTTATTATTTCCCAGTGACAATAGTGAAATCAATGCTAATTATTCTTTCAAAAAGTTTTCTTTCTATTCATAAATCACTTTTATAAACCTTTTACTTATATAATTTTACTTCTTATATACATACATGCTTATCTTACAATTGTAAATCATCATTAATTATTATTTCATCTTATGATTCATTGGTTTATACCATTATTCTTTTACAATAGTTGCTTTTATTAGCTTATTCAAACAACTTTTAATTATTTTATTCAAACAACCTTGATTATCTTATATATATATCCTATTTAACAACAACCAAGCAATCAATTATATACACACTTCAATAATTCCTGAAAAATTATTTTCTTTATATATATAAAATATAATCAAGGTAAAATTATTTCATTTACCCAATTTAAAACAATATTGTGTCGAATTGTTCTATTCAAGTGTTTAGGAACCCCTTCGATTCAGTTTTCGAGGCTGCGCCGACGAAGGTTCATATACCACTCAACAAACCAATCATCACAATATAAAACAATTTTATATTCACTAACAAATACGCACTCATATCTATTATTACACTCACACTCATTCTAGAGTACTGCTGACTCTATCTCTAATGAGTAACACCCAACAGAGCAGGTTGTCGCTTAACCATAAGCTCTGATACCAAATGTAACGATCGCGATTTTTCGTTGCCGAAAAATCGAACCGTTAGGGTTTTAGAAGAAGAAAGAGGTAGAAGAAGAAAGAAAAGAAAGAGAAGAGAAAACAGAAAAACAAGTAACAGAACGAGAAACAATAACAGAATCTCACAGTCGCAGCGGAACAACATATAATAGATAAATGAATATTCATTAAAACAAAAGAACTATACATTTTATCCATTACATCACATTACATTACATCAATCAGAGTGTACGACAACAACAGCGGAAAGAAATACTATATACAATAGATAATAGACTACGCTATCTGGCTCGCCTCCAGATCTGCACAGCAACTCCCGAATCCAGAATAACCTGACAACCTAACTCTAGACTGCCCGTGTGGAAAATAGTGGGCACCCAGAGTTTAGGAAAGGAACAATAAACTCCAGGTCAGTCATGGGACTGGTGTGAGAACTCAAAAACAGTTTATCTTTAAACAAGCAACAAGAAAATTTAAATTTTTAAATCCGCAATGCTTTTTGGAAAATGAAACTACCATAAGGCCTCCCGCCACACACACAATGCAAACGCAGAATTGGAGGAGATTTCTCCTTATGATAGTCAAAGATGCTTACTACGCGAAAATCAAATCATTTTTGATATTATTACTAGTGCATAGTGTAGAAAACAATTTCGAAAGTACAATATAAATCCTAGCCAGCATAGACATTCCGAACTATGCCTACTATAGCTACCATCCAAACAGTGGTGACCACCATAAGTGAATGGCAGGTAATACAACCAAAACCGTACAAGGCGCGTATTGGAGGAATGGATTTCCAACAAATGGTCAGGCTAAGGAACTTCCTACTGCCACATGGGATCGCCTCTGGCGGGACGTCCCGAGAACTAACGTTACGGTTAGATCTCTGCCAACACAAGGCCGGGTTACCTCTGTAACTAGGTAACTACTACACGAATATGTCATCCCCCGGTCCTTTGGGACCTTTATCCGAGCGCTCGATACCAACAACACCACACAGAAATAGATATAGTGTTTTCCACATGAGTAAATATCTGGGCTCCATACCATGATACCACCCTTTACCAGAAGGAAATGACATACCCTAAAGGGCGCGACCCTCATAACCTTGCCGCATATTCCTGTTTCGACCATTTCCGGGGAGTGAGGTCCTGACGAAGTCTCGTCCACAAAGCTACGCTTTGTGTAACAAAGCCATGCTTCGGGTCCACAGATGACCAAAGCAATAATCACAAAGATAAATGATCAAACAAATGATCATATCACAAATGACCAACCAATGATCATCACACAGCAGCACTCAGCATGCCACATTACCAGATTGGGAAATATCGCTGATAACCTTCAACTACATAACCTCTGAGCTCGTACGTCTCAGAGAAGGGTGTTAAGCTAAGAGAATAAATTCTCCGCCACCAACAGAAATGTATTTGAAAGAAATCTGCTCTATCTCTCAAAATGTAATGTCAGACACGTAACCATACAAGTCTGTTCCGGGTTCGAACAGAACCGAAGGCACTTCCAAGGAAGCCCTTGCAATCCGGGTATCCACAATCCCGATAAAATTTCCCATCACAAAGGAAATCTCCATATCGTAGCTAACGATGCGGAGACAATCGATAGGTCATCCTATCGTTCTCACAAATACCCGGTCTTCACACCGGTCTTCAAATGCAATCCAAACGACGTATCGCATATTCGGAATGGGATATATGACACAAAGGTCCTCTCCCGGCTAAACCGAATAGCGAGCGCTTATTTTAAAAATAAGTGTAGCATTCAATTTCAAACAATCACAACAATTACCATCCAAGGGTAAATATTGATAGTCGGTTATTTAACTATCAATAAAGATGCGCCACATCATCAGATTCCAAATAATTTTTTTCCAAAATTATTAAGTCCCAAAATATCTTTACAAGATATATATATATATACACACCATTTACAAATAATTGCCCCAGTTATTTGTTTTACCAAAACCACTTCACGATAAAATTTTCCACACTTAACCAATTGAAAAACCAATTTTCAATTTACCTTTACCATTTGAAAACCAATTTTCAAATTACATTAACCATTTGCAAACCAATTTCAAATCACCCTAACCATTTGAAAACTAATTTCAAATCACCTTAACCATTTGAAAACTAATTTCAAATCACCTTAACCATATATACCTTTTGAAACAAATTTCAAACCACCAAATAAATCTTTACCGATTTATTTTAACTTACGTTCCAAATTCGTAAATTATATTTTCATATTTAAAAATAAATCAACATTTATTTTTTAAACAAATTTCCCTTTATATATATAAATTCCAAAGTGAATTTCCAATTTCCCAAATATCTACACATACACGATTTCAAATCAATTTCAAAATATTCACTTCCAATTTACCTTTAAAAGGTGAATTCTCAAACGTTCCATTTCATATTAGAGAATCATTTCTAAACTTATTTAATAATAAGTAATTCACAATTTAATTTCTTTTCAACAATTTTGAAAATATTCAACATACTTAAGTTACCGTTAAGTATTTTATTCCATTCTCTTTAAGAAAACATTCTTTTATCCACATTTATTTGGGTTAAAAACGAATGTTGCGTAAAACATCGTTACGACAACCCAAAAACACTAGTATATGGATTTGAAATTAAAAATAGATATATAAATCCAATACTATACAAATTATCCCCTTCTGTTTCTCGAAAACGTCTATTTCAACAATAAATGTTGAAATCTATGTTTCGATACTCAATACATTTTAAAACACCTTTAATTCGTTTTAAATTCCATTTAAAACATTCCTTTCCCAAAAACAAACCCATTTTATTTAATAATCTATTCAATATTCAAAATAGTGAATATAGCCCACTTAACAAATTCCCATATTTCAATTTATCAAATTCGATGGATTTCAAATTTATAAACATAGTTTATAAATTCCATTTCTATTATAAACCCCAATTTTATAAATTCCTTTATTAATCCGATGCAATTTTACATAACCCAATTTCATACCCAAAAGCCATATTGTAAGTTAAATCCTTATAATATTATTTATTTACCAAATCGTTCCTTTGAACTTCACCGATTTAAAATCTTATCACTTACAAGGTTTCTTTATGGTTTATAATAATTTCAACTAATGAAATCTTCATTTATTAACAATTTCTATAAAATTCCCCTTTTTAATGCCCAAATCCATTTCTATAAGTTAATAACTTATAAACTTAAAATTTCCAATAACCGTTCGTTTTATAAATTTCACATTTATTAATCTATAAATCCTAGTGAAATTCATGTTATACATCAACTTAACACTTTATAAATTTATTCTATAACTTCAATAATTTTTATTTAAAAACATCCATTTATAAAATCCTTTATATAAACCATTAATAATAATAACTCCCCAAAAAACCAAATTTAACTATTTTATAAAAACCTATTATTGTTAAAAATTTCTTTTAAGTTATATTTTATAAAAATATAAATTTTTAAAACATAAAATTGTATCCATCTATTTATTTTAAAATTTAATCAATTCAAAATTTTAATAACCCTTATTCTTTGAAAAATCGATTTAAAACCCCTTTTAAATTCAAAACCGTTATTTTTAATTTTTAAAAATTTGAATCCGATGATGCAACGACATCGAATGGTCAATCACGGGAATAAGTGTCATATATCAATATGATTATCAACAATCAACATAATATTCATAAACAGATAAATATGTGAGGAATCCAGTTGGATCCCTCCAACCTGTTACCCTGCATCCACAGACGTTAGCTCAATACCAATTCCACTTCGAGGTGGAATATCGCGGTATATGGGATTTTATAAATATTCCGCTTAATAACGGCGCAATAGGGTCTCATCCGCTATACGAGGCGGGAAATCAAATCCGATATATACATATGCCAATATATATATATCGCTATATATAGTATATATCCTACTATATCTACTAGCACAAACAATCAACAATTATCAATCAATATTAACTATTCAAAATTTTAGACAAAACCTTTCGATTGAGTGAGGAGTTCTCACCTTGATTTTTATTCCGGTTTCGTCGTTCGTTTCGAATAAAATTAAACGAACGTTTAATTTTACCCGAAATTCAAACGAGCTCCAATCGACTCCAAATCAGCTTCATCGCGAAGAGCACGACCATACGATTCCAACGCACTTTGATTCATAATTTTCCGATCTCGCAGCAAAAAGATATCACAGTTTAAACATTTACACGATCTAATATAAAATTAATTAACAACTTAATTCCCAATACCATACAAACGAATCCTGGCCGCTCATCACACCTTCTCCCCCCTTCTTCTCTTGCGCACGGCTACAGGAAAGACTTCACGCATACAACCCATGAACGTCACCTAGGGTTAGATCTCGAGCCCTCCGCAATGTACGAAATCCCATCATACCACTGCAAAACGAAAGGCCTCGACGACCCCCACAAGCGCCCCAAGACTTGCGAAGCTCGGTCCTCCCTTCTTCACGAAAATCGAGGACGAACGCGCGCGCTTCCAGCTCCATTTCCCGTAGATTCGCGACGCTATCTTCGATCTTAACCGTTGAGAATGTAGAGCTTGATACGCTCTACGAAGTTGTAGTTGAGAGTTCGTTGAAATATTGAGTGGGTTAAGAGATTTGGGGGAAGAAAGATCGTGAGTTTTCAGCCCTTGAAATAGATAATGGCGGCTGGCTGAAGCAACTAGGGTTTGGGAAAAGAAACAATGTATATATATCAATATTATTTTAATATTAAAATCTCCAATTCGACACTTTTGCAAACGAACTCCAAACGACGCGTTCCGCCAGGCGATCCTAAGGTTTTTCCGCGTTCCGGACGCAATGGAACAGGTTTCGTAAGCTAATTCGGAAGTATGTGTGAGATACGGCAATAAACGCTCAATTTAAATTAAAACCGATTTAAACGATTTCTAGGCGTTTTGGCTTGTACCGGACAAACGATAAATCCAAACGACTTAAAATTTGAAATCTTACAATAATATCACATTACGGATCCGATGAAACTGGTTTCGTCGGAATCCGAGACCGTTTGAAAAATGGCTATTTTTACTCGCCGAATTAAAATTAAAACGATATCGATGCGTTTCGAGCTGCCACGGTCAAACGACAACTCCGATTGCTACGAAAATTGAAATCCGATAATAACTAACTATTACGGATACAATGAAACTCGTTTCGTTCAATTCCGAGACTGTTCAAAAATTGGCTATTTTTCAGTCGATAATTAAATATTAAAATATTCAATTTTTTCAAATTAACTCCAAATTCAGTTTTACAAGTTCTAAAATATTTCTATAACTTTAATATGATAAAATAAAATTTTCCAAACCATTTCCCATTATATTTAACCCAATATTTAATTATTTCTGGAATTTCACTATTAAATAAATCGATTTAATTGCAAAATTAAATCCAAAATTCAAAATAAAATTTATTCGACTCCAAAAATTCCACTTATTAATATTTAAAATTAATTAAATACTCAAATTCAAATTATTAAAAATTCTGGGTCGTTACAAAAAGCCTCTCCCCAAAGGCAAAAACAAAAAGCCCTCTTCGGAGGCCCGCTTCCCAGCGAACAAGGAAAAAACAAAAGCCTCTCCCCAGAGGTAGAAACAAAAAGCCCTCTTCGGAGGCCCGCTTCCCCGCGTATAGGGAAAAAACAAAAGCCCTCTCCCCAGAGGCACACACAAAAAAGCCCTCTTCCCAGAGGCACAGTCAAACGAAAGCCCTCTTCGGAGGCACAAATAGGTCAGAGCCCTTTTTCGGAGGCCCACTTTACCGCATAGGAAAATTCACTTGCCAAGAATAAAAGTGTCTTTCTCCGAAAGTGAAGTGTAAAAACTTCTCCATAAAAAAAACAGAGAGAAAGAAAGAAAGAGAAGACTTCTCCAATACGAGGCGCATTCTACTAAATCAGAAAAATATTTCCTTAAAATGGAAAAATTATTCTATAAAGTACAGATGCAAACCTCCTTCGAATGGAAAAGTTGTTCTCTAAAGAAAGAGTACAAGTCTTCTCGAAACAGAAGAGTTGTTCTCCAAAGTTTTGCCAATGTGAAAGAGATTGCAATAAACCATGGTATGGGGGCAATATAATATAGTTACAAAAATAAAAACAATGCTCAAGCAGCATACCATAAGTTTACTGCAACATCACATAGAGAAAATAAAGAAACTTGTATTAAAAAGAAGAATAAGTGCATTCTTAAATACAGACAGAAGTTCGTACAAGTAAAAGAATCATTTTATTCCATACCATGAAAATTTTATATATGTGCAGATTTCAAAACAAAAGAAGGCGGGGACCGGTACCCGCACAATCTTCGGTCAATACAAGTCTTTATATATACAAGCAAAAAAGCAAAAAGCGGGACGAAAAGCATAAGTCCTAAACCCATCACTTCTTCTTCCTGCCACCTTTCGAGCCTTCGCCTGGTCGGATGATTAACTTTTTGTGTCGGCTTGTGAGAGTAGGGGAAGAAAGAGGGAGGGGTGCAATTGGACTTTCTTCTGCTTTTTCTTCGCCAACAGAAGCTTATCTCCTTTTCTTTGAAACTCCACGCTTCCCCTTCTTCCTTGAAGAAGACTCACTGCCCGGGGTGAAAAGTGCAGATAACTTTATGTCATCAGAAATAGTTTGCTCCGGGGTTCTTTCGCCTTCTTTCGGTTCTTCGGACTTCTGTTCTTGTGAAGCAACCGGATTATCCAAGCCTTGAAGAGCTTCTATCTTCTCCTCTTGTGACCCCGGTTGAGAAACAGAAGGAGGAGTAATCCGAAGAGGCGGAGAGGGAACAGTTGAAAGAAGGGAAGGTTGGACAACACTTGGCACTTTCACTACAGGAGAAGAGAAGTTAAAGTCGGTATCTCTCATAAAAAGAGGAGAAAGTGGTGCGTCAAGGTTTAAATAATAATCAAAAAGTTCATCAAGCTCATGTGAAGTAAACAAGCAGTCCACTTGAGCAAGATCAGCATTGAGGTTACCTGGAGAAGTAGGCTTTACTATGTCAACTTCAAAGTCCTGCGCCTCAGTGCTTTCTTGAGTCTCATCTCCGGTGCGGGCGGTTGCACTTTCAATAACAGCTTGAGCAGGAGGTGGAGAATGGGAACTGGAGCCAACAATATCGATGTCGGCCGAAACCGAAGGTTGAACTGGGTCGGTTGAAGTTGCCTTCCCTAAATGTTCTCCTTCTGCCATTTCGGCTCTCTCTTTGGCGAGTTGCTCCTTTCCCTGACAAGAGCGGCACATGCATCATCATCTAGATAATGTGCCATTAAATCTACTTCAACATATCCAGCTCCTCCAAGCATATCAAGTGCGCTTCCCACACTTTGGCCAAAGTGATTTTGTACTCCGGTCCCAAAAATTTAAGGCTGCCGCGCCCTAGAACACTATGAATGTAAAACTCGAATAGAGTGGAGCTGACTTCGGCATTGGTTGCCATATGAGATTCTTCGGCTGCTGCTTTGCCGGCAATAGTTTCATCATGCTCCTTTTCAGCTTCAAAAAGTCGAGCTTTTAGCAGTTCAATTTCCAAGTTCTGTGAGTTGGTTTTTTCTCGCAGCTGAGCAACGTCAGCTCGGTAGCTTTCCACAACTTGCCGCTGTGCTTCAAATTTAGCTTCAGCATCACTTTGTGCAGCGTGAGCATCTCTCACCTGTTTTTGAAGCACATCTTCTCTTTGAGAATAGGAAGTGGAAGAAGTGGCGAGTTCTTCTTTAAGTTTTTCAACTTCCGCTTCAAGCTTCTCATTATAAGCGGCGATACTCTTCATCTCGGCATCATGCTGATCAAGTGTTTTCTGCCACTCGGATTTGTCATTTTCCATAGTCAGCATAGCTTCGAGATTTGCGTGGTTTACTCTTTGAAGCTCATCAAGAAGTTTCTGCCAACTAGACATTCTCTCGATATCGAGTTTGACGGCATCAAGATTTCGCAACATGGCTTGCTTATCGATTGGGATTAAGTCAAGATCGAAACGCACTCCCTTTAAGCACCAGTGCGGAAACCGACTTTGAAGAGTAGTCGGGCCCTGTCCAACTTGATAGGAGGGCCTACTTATGATTGTTTGAATATCAGCTCTTTGAAGGGCGGGAGAGCAGGAAGGAATTTCCAAAGAGACGGGAGCAGCGGGCTTTCCAGAAATTTCAGATGACAGTTTTTCACCAAGTTTGTCCCGTTTACTCGGACCTTCAGTGACATGACTTTTCCCTTTGTCATCACGGGATTTTCGCTTGTGAGAATCATCCTCTCTATGGGAAGAATCATGTCGTTTGTCCCATCTCCCGTAGCGTTCTTCATAAGCATGATTCTCATAAGCTTTCCTCCCAGCTCTTTCTTCATCAGTTTCCCAGGAGGCAGGAAGATACCTCTTGGGGTCATAAGAGCCGTGCCTCCCATAACGCTGGAAATCATTGTAGTAGGAGCTACTTCGTCCCATTGGAGAACCTGAAAATGAAGAAAAGATAAATTCAGAAATCTTCAAAGCAAGGAAGTTAAATGCATATAAGTGCTGAAAAGTCCTAAGTGTGTGTAACGTGCAAACTACGCGCGTCAAACTACGAACCACTCCTTGGTTGGGGGGTGATGATGGATTTTACAGCTAATGTCAACTCTTGGGCTGATGGAGTTTGTTGCAGGACAGATGTCACTTCAACTGCTGGAGAAGTAACTTTAGCAATGATAGGATCATCCTTAAAAAGCTCCTGTGAAGTAATCATCAGGTCGCTCAACCCCTCAAAAGTATCATCACCGCTGCGCTTGGCGGGACTCGTTCTCCCAGTTCCTTCGTCACCAGATTTCCCGGATTGTTGGGAAGGTTCCTCTTCTTCAATGACTGGGGCAAGTACAAGTTTGCCGGATGGCTCCGCAACATCAATTGAAGTAGAACACTTTACCAATGAAGCCTCAACAGTGGGTTCTTTCAGTGTAAGTTCTCCGACGGAAACTGGGGCATCCGATGTCTCTACTGGAGAATCAGGGACTTCATGAGGCTGGGTAGATCAGGAAGGGTGCAGAAGTCCGTATTGGTGAAGAAGTTCGTCTTTCAGGAGAAATTTAATACTTCTTTCCTCAACAGCCACGTCACTTAATCTTTCAAAAGTCGACTTGTGGCTGGGATCTCTAGAGGATGGAGGAAGTGCTGTAAAAGAAAAGAATGAAATTAGCACCTAGCAACTCGGACTTTGAAAAGCTCAAATGGAAAAAGCGGGAATAAGAAATCGTACTTCCTACTCTCCAGATGGCGTAAAATCTTGGAGGGCGACGAACGAAGGAGAATTGATTTAAGAACCCGTGGGCGCTTTCCGGAAGATCGACAATCAATCTACGGTTTCTGGCGCTTCTCACGAGTGTGTTAGAGGGATGATCTTTATTCTTTGCAAATGTACACAACTAATAGATTTCTTCAAAACTCGAAAGACGATCAACTGTCCTCCTGAATAGCACGCAACGTCCCATTAGGATGACATGTCCATTGGGATGCAATTGGAAAGGAGAGATAGTCAATCGAAGGAGGAGTTGCTGAAGAAAGTCACTAATAGGAGGAATGGCACCACATAGGCACATATGACGGTTGACAGCGATAAAAGCAAGAGGTGGCCTATCAGCCGTATCGTTTGGCCCAGGAAGTAAAGCATCTGCTTCAGCAATACCAAACTGAATACGTAATTGGTTGAATGCCCGCTAACTCAGGGTAGTTGGAGTTCTTTCAGGAGGATTATCCAATGGAATGGCTATCGGGAAGACCCATTCAGCTTGCTCTATTATCTCTTCTTGAGAAGACATTCTACACAAGGAACTGGATATTCAAATATGAAGGTGCACGTTTCCTAAATGTGTGAAGTGTTGTGCAAAACTAATAAAAACGACAAGCAAATATAACTGAAATTAAACTAATATGCATTTGCTAATTTTAAAGTTTCAGGGCTTGTTGTTTTAAGTCCAAATACAATTGCAATGTTAATGCAAACAAATCAGTCTTAATTGATTAATATGGCTTTGCTTTAATACTTCACTTGAATTTGTCGATTCACAGCATTTCAAATAATTTCTTTAGGTTGATTATCTTTTATCGACTAATCTGTCATTCGATGTGGGCAATCAGTGGCAGTATATTTGTCCCATTTTTCTACAAATGTTGTATTTAACAGGTTATTAGCATTAAAGTTAATGAAATCTGTAAATGAGTGCAACAAGTTCAAAAATGTTCTCTCGGCAGTTCAAGTTGGGAATTCAATTCAGCAATGTCATGTTCATTCGAGTTGAAAGGAGTTCAAGGCAATGCAAAATAGGCTAAGTCCTAGGTCGTTCAAATTGCATACGCGACCTACGACCTATGCCGCAAGAAGTTAAGTCATCAATCTCCTAGGTCGCTCGGCTTTAAAGTTTCATGGAAAAGGCAGTGCAGATTTGGCTAGGTATTAGGTCGTTCGAGCGCACACGCGACCTAGAGCTTAAGTCGCAGGAAGATAGGTTGCAAAAGGCGATGCCACGAGCAGTTAGGTCATGAAGGTTAGCTTAGGTCGCAGGAAGATAATTCGCGAAAGGACGATCCACGAACAGTTAGGTCATGAAGGTTTTTAGGTCGGTTAAAGTCACTAGGTCGCTTCTGAGACGACTCGGCAATATCAAACTTCTCCCATCAAAACTCTTATGACCTTCTCTCCACTCATCAACTGCCGCATGTACATCCCCTCCAATTCACCAGAATCGTTGCAAACCCTTTAACCTGAAACCTCTTCGTCTCCTCCACACCTTAAAAAACCCACAATCAACTCCCAATTCACTCTGAAACTTCATAAAACCCTAAGACAATGCATTTTTCAAGAATAAAACACTTTCCAACAATCAACAATGATTGAAAAGAAAAACACGGTGTAGTCTCCTAACACGGTAATAAGAATTGCAGGAAGTTGGTTATGGAGGAATGGTAAACGTGGCGACCAGACGATCAAGTTTACCTAAGTTTGCTGGTGAAGATGATGATCGGAGGTACAGGGGGAGGAGTTTCGCTTCAATTCTCGAGCTTGGATGCAATAGTGACGGCAAAGATATAAGCAGTAAAGTGAGAAGGAGGAAACGAGTTAAGGGATTATATAGGGGGAGAAGAGAAAGGTGAATAGACACGCGAGTTAGCTTATCTCTTAGGTCGCTCACGACCTAGCAAAATTAAGTCGAAGCACACGACCTATGGCATAGGCGTATACTTCGAGGGGCAAATGTTAACTCCTCTATTCCATGGCTCAACGACCTAAGGAAATAAGCGACCTGAAAGAATTAATGACCCCCAACGACCTAGCGACCTAAAGGGATCGCGACCTAGCGACCTAAGCTTATCAACGACCTAACCATCAACACAGGGCAACAACATGTCACAACAAAGAGGCTTCACGACTTAACGGACTAAAGGTACAAAAGATCTGCGACCTAACGACCTATGGAGTAAAGCGACCTAACGACCTAGTAGCTAAACAACCTAGCAACCTAGAAGATCCAGCGACCTAGCGAGTTATCACGGAATGAAGCCGCTTGCTTATAAGCCGCTCCTAACCTTAGGTCGCCAACCATCCTCCCCTAGGTCGCTCACAACCTAAACAATACCGAAGGAACTTCTTATGCCGCTTCCTCCTTTGGTCGTTGACGACCTATGACTTGCCAGTTTATTCAACATGATCAAGTGTGCTCTTATTAAGCGTTAAAGATCGAGTCCACTTGGTCGCTCACGACCTACGACCTATCCAAGGTCGCTCACGACCTACGACCTAATTCAGAAAACTCCCTATAAATATCCCACCTACTCCAACTGAAAAGGGATCCTTTTGGCTCATTTCTGGAACGCCGACACTCTGCTGAATTCTCGAATCACTCGACACTTCAAACACGAAAGACATCTCAACGAACTTCAAGAGGAAATCTAACATATTCAACATGGATTCAAAGAGTTCTTCTACATCAGAGTTCTAGCTACTTGTACTATCAGTGTTGTAATCGAAGATTGTTGTAAAGTTGTAATTGATTCAACAATAAAGGAGATTAAAGTGGACGTAGGCTTAACTTGAAGCCGAACCACTATAAAACTGTTGTCTTTTTACTGCTCTTTCTGTGACTTTTCTACTTACTTCTAATTCCCGTATTGACGGGTGGTGCTTTCACTTAATCTCTACTTACACCGGGGTGTTAGCGTTCAATTTTAAGCGTTAACATAAATTAAAAAAGGTTTAAAAGCTGGGAATTTGACCATTTAAATTCCGTTGATTTGGGAATTTTTTTTCAA
Organism: Allium cepa; assembly: GCA_030765085.1. Taxonomy (NCBI): domain Eukaryota; kingdom Viridiplantae; phylum Streptophyta; class Magnoliopsida; order Asparagales; family Amaryllidaceae; genus Allium; species Allium cepa. The sequence continues at coordinate 372,296,110 of CM060942.1, read as the reverse complement.
AGTTTTGGAAATTATTATTTGGAAAATATTTTTTAAATGGAACTTTAAAGAGATAGAATGTATTGACCTTACTTTGGTTGCTGGAAAATAATTTCGGTGATGACATCAGCATCATCGACGTTCATTTTCAAGTTTCCAAGAGAGGAATTGCTACCATTGGAGTTTTGTTTTGGTAAAACTACTTTTGATTTTGAAATTTAAAAGAATGATTGATATAGCAAGGGGATTTGTATATATATGATTTCAAAATGATTTGAAATAAATAAGAACAAGGTATTTAAACTCTGAGAATTTTCGTTTAAGTGTTTTATGAAATGTGAAAAAATAAGCTTGATAACTTATAAATTTTGAGAATTTGTAAGTAAAAAAAAGTTTAAAATGGTTGAATATGAATGTTAAGAAAAGCAAGTTTGAAATGAAATTTAACTTAAGTTAAATGAAATAATTTTTAAAATGAATTCGATTGAGTTGAATTAGTGAATTAACTAATTAAATAAATTAGTGAATTGAATATGGTTTTGGAATGTGGCAGAACTGAATATTGAAATTGAACAAATGGATTGAGTGAAATGAAATTGAATTTGATATGGACTTAAGTTGTGAAGTGATAATAACATGAGCAGAGTTATATAAAATGTTTATAATAAAATTAAGAAAAGTTGATGGAATGGTTCTTGAGCGATATTGGTATTGAAGGAATATACTAAGTAATAAGTGAATGTGAGTAAAGAAGTGTGAATAAGAATACAATAAATATGAACAGAAAGAATTGGTATGGCTTAGAAATTAATTGAAATGAATACGTAAGTTGTACATATATTATTTACTCGCATAGTTGTTTCGTCCAGATTCAAGTACATGATTTCGAGATGATTTATATCAGTGCGAATTGGGATTTTTGCTTGATTCTTAACGACAAACATTGTATTTGGATTTTTGATTGATCCTGAAATTCTCTATCATAGTATATGGTTATGCAAGGAGAATTGTGGTTTATATTCAAGGAACCAGATCCGAGTCCGCACAAGAGTAGTCGTGGGAGTGATACTAGTTCAAAAATTAAATTGTATGATCGAGCAAGCAATTTGATTTGATATTGCATACAGATTAAATAGATACATCGTATGGACTTTGGTTAAGTAAAAGTTGACAAATGGAAATACAAAATGATACGATAATAAACTATATGATTGGATATCGTTCGTAAATAAGATGCAGGCATATAGAAGCAAAAGCTAGTTGATGCCTTTGATTTCAGAAGAAAATTTTGGTTGCCCGGCTAGAAGGTACAGGCTTAAAATTGTTATTGATTTGATGGTTTTATGATCGAGCCATTTGGCTTTTGTTTTCTCTGTTGTTTTGGGCCTAGAGTGGAAAGTTGTAGTTGTTTCAATCTTGCCGCACAACATAGACGCTGGCGAATTTTTTCGAGAATTGAAGGTTAGAAATTTTTGAGGAATTTTAAAGAATTTTTTAATGATTTTGAGTTATAAACTAAAACGATTGATGAGATGATATTGGTTGAAAACTTAGTAAAAGTAATTACAAGGTTTCGAAGAGTTGATTTTTGGGAAAAGTTAAAGGCTTAAAAGGATTCAGTAAGTTATTTCAACTAATTGGATTTAAAAGCTAATGGGTTTGGGGATTTTTCTTCCCTTGAAAATTTCGGGAACGAAATTCGTTTAAGGGGAGAGAATGTAACGACCTATAATTTTAATCATTTGAATTCGAAATATTTAATGGATTTTTATTTTTTAAAAGTTAATTTTATAAGTTAAATAACTTAAATTTCAAATATGACGATTTATTTGGTAACTAAACTATTGAATTTAATATTGGGATTATTTAAATAATAGAATACTGAATTAATACGGATAAAAATGATTTCGAAAGTTTATTTAAATCCTATTTAATAAGAATGAAGATTATAAAACTTTTAATGTAAATTTAAAAGTGATTAATTTGGTTCTTATAATAATTCGTTTTAATTTACGTATAAAAAAAGCCTTTTAGGGCCCTATCTCATATTTCGACGATACCGGTTTCGTTGGATCCGCATTAGTATATTATTATATGATAACAAAATTTATGGCGATCGGGCGTATCGTTTGGTCATGCAAGATCAAAAAGCTTAGAAACTAATTACAGAATTAATATAACATAGTGGGTTGAAAAGCTATCTTCTATATAGGATCGAATTAGCTCTCGGACCAAGTTCCATTTTGTTCAACATATGAGTATCACATATAGTACGCCAGGCGGCATGTCTCGATAGGTGTTCGAAATTTTCGAATGCTTTATAACTCGATATTTAAAATTGAAATATATATACACACACTCACATATTATATTTTATAATTACCATACTCTCCCTTATCTGCCCATACCTTGTACTATTCAACCCATACTTTAACATATCCCCCTCTTCTTCAAAAGTTAGTCCAAACCAGAGAATGGAAGGTTGGCCAAAATTCAAAATTTTCAAATCAACATCATGGCCTCATCCTATATCTGATAGTCATCGGAGCAATCAATGGCATTTTCGAGCAAAGTCACCAACTATAAAGTCGTAGACGACGTCGAGGTCGACCTACTGGACAGTTGGATCATCGCGGGTCGGAGCGGATTGTCGTAGATCAGGGTTTGAAGGCAAAGTAGTGGGTTTTGATTTTTTGGTTTTTTTGGCGGATTGATGGCTCGATTAGCACGGGAACCTAAAGGGAAGTTGAAGGGGAGATCGATGGCTATATGCCGACAAAGTTTGGTGGTCAATGGCGGTCGAAGGTGCCCAAAAATGGCCTCTATTCGTAGGGGGACTGTCCATGCGGTTTAGGTCATTTGAAGGTTCTAGTTGGCAATGGGAGGGGAGTCGTGTTGGCGGCAGCGGCGAGGCAGGCGATGGAGCGTAGCACACATGCGATGGTGGACGCGAGCGGCGGTGAAATTTCGTTATCGCGATCGAAGATTTAAAATAAATGTGGCTTGGAACGAGAAAGGAGGGAAGAAAGAGATTAATTTAATATGGGTAAACAGTTTAAGTAAATGCGATTAGTGAATTTAAATTATAAATTAAAAAATTCGATAATTTAAAATTTTAATAACTTTTGCATACGAGGTGCAATTAAGGCAAAACATTTTGCATTGCGCTCATAAAGACAAAGGCTTCGCGATGGAACTGATTTGGAAGAATTTAAAGACTTTTGAAATATGGGTTAAAATCGGACGTCTTTCGATTTTAGTTCCAAACCGAAACGCCTCGGCGACGACAGAGATTTCGGTGAGTTAAACTCACCCTTTTGGTTAATTAATATGATATATAGTTGAGAAAATTGTTGAATGATTTTTTGGATGATTTAGCATGTTTATTAGTTGGTTTGGATATATTCCCGCCGCTGGAGCAGATGAGACCGTCTTACATTCCTATGTAAGAGCGGATGACCCTTTATATACGAATTCTGTCTCAAAGTGGTTGATTATATTTTTTTAGATCATTTACCGTTGTGATGCGGGGCGACAGGTTGGAGGTAATCAACAGGATTTCTCACCACTGTTGATTTTATTTACATATATATATATATATATATATATATATATATGCTAATACATACATGCATATATATATATATATATCCAATGAGATTCCTCGCTATTGTTGAATTGTTTCAATAATATCAATGAACATGAACGTGGACACTATGGTTATAACAATGTTATGTGTTTGGAAAACAAAAGCCCTATAGTGATAGAAAAACCAATATTGACATTGGTTAAGTGTTGGGCAGCTATTGGACTCAAACTAGTATTTTAAAAATACTATAAATTACCATTTGAGTTAGAATTGGTTTTTGAGACAAAAATAATTTTTAAATCCAAAATTGGATTTTGAAAATATTTTCTTTAAAAGATTGTCCATTTATATTAATATTACTTTAAAGTTATTTAATTATATTAATATCGTTTTAAAGTTATTTAATTATTATAATATTATTTTAAGGTTATTTAATTATATAAAGTTGTTTGTTTATAGTTAATATTGTTTTAAATAATTTATCAAAATGTTAATATTTTGAAAGATTAATTATTTCAAGCATATTTATGGTTTGAAATCAATAGTAAGGATTATTAATAAGGTTTTGAAAATAAATCATTATTATTTATAAAAGTGGTAAATATTAGTTATTATTTTTTATTTAATAATATTTTGAAAATTTTATTTTTAAGATGTTTTAAAGTTCATAATTATCATTTATTTATAACATTTATTGTTAATAATTATTATTATATAATGGTGTTTTGAAGTAAAAAGATTTTTAATTATTTATAAATGTTTTCGAGACCCATAAATGGAGATGAAAGACTTGGATTTTACAAAGGAATTTATAAGATGGTTTGAAGACTTAAGGAAAGATTATTTACAAGGTTAAAGAGTTTATAAATGGTTTGATATTTATAAAACGAATTTTTGAATCGGGTTTATAGATTTACAAAAGGAGTTTTATAAATGATTTTATGGATTTATAAAGGGTTTATAAATGATTTTTGAAATGTACAAAGAATTTATAAGTGATTAAATTTTTATAAAGGGATTATAAATGGTTTTAAGAGATTTATAAAATGGTTTATAAATGGTTTTGGAGAATTGTGTGGAATTTATAAATGATTCGGTAATAGAATAAAAAGAAAATCTTTCCTAATTTTGTAAATATACTTATATCGTAGAGATAAGTATATGAGTGCGTTTTCTAAGGTGCGAGGTCTAATGTTTATGAATATACTTATACCGTTGGGATAAGTATATGAATATTTTCTAAGTATTGAAAATATAGTGATTTGTGGATATACCTTTGTAGAAGTATTTTTGTACAAGTAATTTACAAAGTGATTTTAATGAATGGAAGGTTTATTAAAGGAGGCTAGCTGTTGCTTATGTGCTTAACCAGTCTTGGTTTTCACCAATGGAATAAATCTTTGTTGAATGCCTATTTATTCGATAGTTAAATAACCGACTATCAAATCTTGGCCTATATATGTAATCCTTCTTAATTTTGGTGGTACGAGAATATTCTTTACTTAACACCGAAGGATTTTAACTCAGGAAATCTAGGAGAAACATGAGAATTATTTGGTTCAGTTACCGTTGGTGGTGCTATATTGTACTTATAAACTCGTTTCGTTTAGAATAAATGATGAGGAGATCCGTCCACTTAAACGGTTAGTGGGTGATCCCTGCTCTTGTGTATTATCTGATTATTTCCTATAGAAACATTATTGAGCATTCTAGAAAAATCGACAACTGGTTTTGGAGCGTCAAGGAAATAGAAGAGTGTACTCATAAGAGATGACTCGAAAAACGTAACCACTTCGAAGCCATATACGGTTATATAAAGGAGTTTCGTGACATATGTTGAAATGTTGGAATCCCCGTGTGGTTTCGAGACCCATTGGTGGTATGGGAATCCATGAGAGATTCTGTAATCTATTTGGTGGCAATTCGTATGATGGAGCATCAGACGTAGCCACATTAGCGGCAATGAAGCAAACACATAGGGTGTAGTCGGTTCCACTTAGACCTTACTTACAGTTGTTATGCATGCATGGAGAAATGCATTCAGTCTTAGCGAGACTGGCTATGTTTTTCTTATGGTACATCACTAGGGATGTTTGCTACACTGAAAGGATATCTACGATCCTTGTGCAAGAGGACTGTTCTTGAAGTACCGAGGGCACCTCCATGGAATCCTATACAATTATCAAACATGCCTTATCAGTTTTTGATTATATACCTAGTATTATTGTGATGTACCCTCACAAGCATCATAACTACTTGATTATTATATTTATTCACCCTTAGACAATATTATTATATCAATGGATTTTCTATAGAAAAATTCATAGTTATCATAAAGTAAACCTTGTCCGTGTTTATATGCGGTATTGACTTACGATATACTTTTGAGGTCAAAGGTTTTATAACTTTAAAATCCACTTACATGTGTTTTCTCACGCTGGTTTTCTAGAGTGACCCGGGTGTTATTTTATTATAATGCTTGGGTTAGACCGAGCATACTACAAATTAATTTGAATTCTTTGGGGCTTTAGGAGAAAAGCCGAAGGTCTAGAGACATATGCACATATATGGTTATTTTTCCGCTGTATTCACTGATTGTATTTATCGGCAACTGTATGGACAAGCTGTTATAACTGCCCAGGCTGAAATAGGTTAGTATACTCTGATTGATGTTTATATATGTATACATATTATAGCCTTTCTTTCGTGTAAAGATTTGTTGTACATTATAGATTATTCATTCTGATTCTTTATTGTTTAGTTTTATTCTTTCTTCCTTCCTTCTTCTTTTCCCCTAACATTTGAGTTTTTTGGCACTCAACTGCTCGGCACGCAATGTAGTGGAGGTGTTAGAGTTGATTTTCGAGGGTCAAAAATCCCGGCCGTTAAAAAAAAAATATGATAAAGGAACCTGTATTTATTTTGATGATTTCAAAATCTTGAAAATTTAAACATTGAAGTGGTTGTGTGAAATTTGGAAAAAATTAAATCAACTTAGAATTTGAAAAAGTTCATTGAATGATTTTAAAAGGGCGTTGAAAACTCTAAAACCTTTCCTGGGAATTTTTAAAGTAAAAAAGGAAGTTATGTACAACCAAATTTCACTTGAATCTGTTTTAACTTACATAAGAATTTTCAGCCCTGACTCGAGTGTTTTGTCTTTTCATTACGCTGGGTCAGCCTCAGTATTTCAGTGTTTCAAAGATATTGGTTCCTCGAAGATGAAGACGGAGTTGAAGAACGTATTTACCAGTATTATTATGTTGCACTATTTGGTATTTCTGTTAAACATACATACGTATATATATATATATATGTGTGTGTGTGTGTGTATATATAACTCTGATGTATCGTAAAATGTAAATCAAATGTATATTGTAAAACTACTTCATGAACTATTTATTTATTTATTAAATTTTGCCATTCTGCCATGAGATTTTGTAATTTTGTAATTTATATTTTATTTCTTTAGAACAAAACCATTTGATCATCCGCCTTTTTGAATGGTTTGAGTTAGATATGTGTGATTTATTGTCGACTTGAATCGTTTAAAAAGGTGGGTCGTCATACTTGGCATCAAAGCTTACGTTGAGCGAACACCTAAGCCTGTATGGTAAGCTCATTAGAGATTGAGTTGGTAATACCCTAGAATGAAGTGGAGTGTGTGTGTATACAAGAGTTCATATTTGTTAGTGCTATAGAAATGTTTTATTAATTTTGAAATTTAGTAAATAAATAATTTTACCTAATATTATATTTGATCTATAAAAGAATAATTTGTAAAAATTTGATAAGGTTATTTATATTATGTTTGATAATAAGTAAACATTATCACTTTATTGACTGATTGATTGATATAGTTATATTTATTGCTATTTATTAATTGAATAGTTGTGCTTGGTCAGTTTATGAGCATTGACTATTGTTGTTGATTTTCAAATTGTGTTTAACTATTTATAAGTAATTTTCCCCTTTAACATAGGACGGGTAGATATTATTTTATTGGAGACATTGAATCAAACACCTTGTGAAATTAGTTTCACAGTTTGACTATAAGTTCTTCGATGGTAATGTTAGGTTAAAATTTAGTTGAATTTGATAAAAAATTTCTATTTTAATCTAAACAAAAGTCTACACCTATGAAATGATTTAATTCAAGAAGTGACTTATATAAATGTGGTTTATAACTAAAAGAAAATTCAAATCGAGAATTTGAGAACTTAAATTCCGAGAATTTTAAAATTGGTTTTTTGAGATTTGGAAAAACGATATTAGTATTATTTGCAAGTATTTACGAATGGAAATGTTTTCAAATGATTTCAAATGGAAAAGCAAGTACTGAACTCATTTCTATTGTTAGAAAATAATTTCGGTGATGACTACAGTATCATCGACATTCATTTTCGATTTCAAGTGAGGGAAGCCACTATAGCAGCATTTCCATGCAATAGTTTTGGTGAAATGAATCTTGATTAAAATCCGTGAAGTATGATTTGGTATACATAAGATATGTATATTTTTTATTCAAATGATTTGAACCCAGTGTTGAGTTCTTGAGTTTTTGGTTAAGTGATATCATGGATGCATGTATCTTATGCGTTAGGATAGTGAAATTATGCATCTGTTGATATTGATTGGTGATTTTCAATTATTAAAATGAAATGGAACTTTTGAAAATTTTGAAAAATTGAGAACATTCAAATTTAGATACAAACTGAAGCCAATTATTTTAGTGAAAATATAAAAATTTGAGTTTTGTAACTTTTAAATTAAGAGGATAATAGAATTTAAAACAAGTTTAAACTGTTAAATATTCTTGATAGGTCAAATGAATAAAAATATTTTGTATTATACAAGTACGAAATTAAGTTTTGAAATGTTTTATAATGAAATTATGTTTTAAGAAATTTTTATGAGCTTAGTTTATGTTGTATAAATTCTATTTATTTTCAAAATGATTTTTGATAAGTATTAGATTTTAAACAAAACTTGGTGTATATAAAGTCTATTATATATTTAAAAATTATTGAATTTGAAAATAATGAATTTTGAATGGTATTCAATCTTGAAGAGGAAGTAAAATGATATTTGATTTCGTATAAGTAGGAAGCTGAAGTAAATTTTGAAAATTATTGATTTTAGAAGACATTTGATGTCAAAAAATATCTGATTTGAAAGTTTTGGATTCTTTTAAAGAGGATTTTATATAAATATGAAGCTATTTCGAAGGCTATTGCTTTTGAAAGGCATTTTATTTAGAAAGTGATGATCTTACATAATTGGAGTTTATATAAGTATGATATATAAAGAATTTATGATATGAAAAGGGTACTGTGTATAGTATGGTATATTTTGAAATCGAATATATGGAAAATCACCCTCCACGAAAATTGGAAACTGGAAATCCACAAGGTGGATCTACGTAGAAATTCACTCAATGGATTCAAATGAATTTGATGCAAGTTGTCCGGACATAAACTCATGAGTTCTTTAATTTTTGTTTTCTCATACCGTAAATCGATGGGTGGAGATTGCCCATAGTTACTATGGATTCACTGGGATAGCGACGTAACCATTGTGTAAATTCGATCCACAGTGTTCTATGATGTAAATCGATGTGCAGAGATTGCCCATAATTACTATGAATTCTATAAGAAGAGATGTAACCTTTGTTTAACTGTGATCCATGATTCGTTATCGTGTGGTACTTTCCACATTTGATTTGAAAGGTTTCAAACTATTTTCATTGGATATGACACCAGGTGTACTATGTACTTTGAAATTTCTAGTCTTACGCCTGAGAAACGTATGACTGAAGTTTGTGAGAACAAGGATAAACATGTTAAGACTTCGAGTTGTAAAAGTATTCAGATATAAACTTATTTGTCTTTTCTCAACCATGTTGAAATGTTGGAACGACTCGAAATTTTATCACTTTGATTTTTATAATATTTAATTAATTCTAAATATTAAATTTGGAATTTTTATAACAAAATCTATATTTCAAATAATTGTTTGATTTTCGATGATGTATTTTTTAATTTTTTGAATTTTTCCATAATTTTTAATTTGGAAAATAAGTAAATTTTCACTTAGCATATTTTGAATCAAACGTCGGTCCTTTTGAAACTTCACAGATTAAATTAAAATATCTATTTTATTATTATTTTGTGATCATGTCACATTATTGTGCACAATTATATTTTTATTTTTGTTGTTTGAAGCTCTTACACAATCATGATATTGTGTGGCGAGGTACCCTAAACTTTTCGACATTTGAGTTTTCAAAAACAAAGACTTAGCGACACTATCCTTTTGCATATACATACATACATACATACATACATACATACATACATACATTTCCTGCATCTGTTTGTACTTTGCCCGAAAATTTTGTGGTTTTACAATGAATTTTTGTACTTCTTAGCCTATATATATATATATGAATATATATATGCACACAACATCATATGAAATGGACATGGATGTGCACCCACACATTCTTTTTCACATTCTTCGAATTCTCTTATGTTCTTCTCCTCTACTCTATATCATTCAAAAAAAACCACTCCCCTTCTTCATTCAAAAATCACTACCTCTAAACCCTTCACATTTAACAAAATCATTCAACGTGAAAGTACTTATTATATGTATCAAGTTTTTTTAAAAATTGGTAACTCGAATTTTCGCAGAGAATCGAGCGAGATTTCATGATTTTACGGTAAAAGAGAAAAGTTGTTAATAGTCTTCAAAAATTAAAATATCTCAATTCTAGTCGAATTGATTGACGCTATTTGTACCGTTGAAGTTGTAGAATTTTTGATATAAATTTGGGGACGTTAGGCAATGATCGTTGATGGAAGTTAAAAACTCGATTTCAATTTTCTCGAGTTATGTTCATCATTGGGTGGTACAGATAGGAACGTTGGCTCGGCTTGGAGAGACGCATCAGGTGGTGAAATTTGGCGAGATCTGGTCATGTATTGGTGATCACAACATGGTTGTTGACGTAATTTTTGGGTAATATGATTTTCGGGTTTTAGTGTACAAAGTTGGACGTGGGTGGCCAAAGGCGTTGACGAGTGGTGCATTAGGATGGGGGGAGGGGGCGATGGCGAGTTGAGTGGTGATCATAAAGGTGGCGTTGGTAGCCGTGATAGGTGTTCACGTGCACATCCATGCACATTTTTGAAAGTAACTACCGTGTCTAGCTATTACTTAGGATCGTGTAAAATGGAATATAATAAAATCTAAATGCGAAAACAGATGATTATAGCAAAGTAAACGAAAATAAGTAAAATAAGACAAGCACAACAGGAATTTTTATACTAGTTCGAACTTCTCGTCTACGTCCAGTCCCAGACTCCTTTCTGGAATTTCACTAACAACAATCCTCAATTAACCCGGAGGAACAGGTTTACAACACCTGAACAACAGAATAGGATTTCGATGCCTCAACAGTCGAAGATGACTTCACTCGCCAGAACAGAAGAACATGACTTCAACTTATGCAGAGAGTATTTGACACAATGTGTTCTTCATAACACAAATTTGTCTCTTGATAGTACAACCTTCCTATAATCTTCTCCTTTTGATATGTGTGTGTGTGTGTGAAGAATATAGAAGTAAATGAATGATTTTGAATAAATTTAAATGCACAAAAATGTTAGAATCAGAGTAGTATAAGAATAGAAAAAGTTAGATCGATTAGGTGATTAAAACAGATAATTCTAACTTGTTTATATAGAGTATAAAGAGGTACAATCATTTGTGAATAGTTATCATGAAAGTTTATGGATATATCCATTAATAAAAAGTTGTATCTCTTCACAGAAGAGAAGTGTCCATTCAAAAAACATAGCAGTTGTAGAAGTTCAGCCGTCCGAAAATTAGAATTCAAACTTCTGAAATTGTTAACGAGCAAACCAGAAAGGAAATATGTCCTTTTAGACCAGATTCATACGTTTGAAATTTCCAATTCAAACGTCTGAATATTGTATAAAATATAAAATTTGGTTGCAGATTCAGACGTCTGAATTGGTCAATTCAGACGTCTGAATTTGACTTGAAAATTCAGTTTTTCCTCTGTGCATGTGTGTTTGTGTATGTGTCGATATATATATATATCCAAAGGAGAGGGTTTAACATCATTTTAATTCAAAACAACGACTCAATACAACATATATGCAGCATGAAGTTCATATGAATCCGGTCTTATAGATATTCCTGCAAAAACAAGTTAGTATAAAAAATCAGTGTATATAGTTGTCATAGTCAAAAATAAGTATGAAACGTCGTAAACGAGGTTTCAACATTCTCCCCCTTTTTGACGATGACAACTATATAATACAGGAAATATATATACACACCCACACACACACACACAGATACTCCCCCCGCCAAATAGCAAGATAGAATAGATAGACAATATCAACACAACACCTTCTCCCCCTTTGACATCGCAAAAAGGTAATCGAATGATCAACAGATAAAGCAATTTGGACTTGAATTAAAACACACTACAAATCAGCAATAAATTAAGGATTTCATGACAGAAAATAACAAATAACGAAATAGTCCAAAATAAACTGAATAACATCAAAGGAATTCAAAATCTAGGACTTGATCTAACGATCCCGACTCGACCTTCGAAAACCGACACCCGTACTACACTTGTACTCGAATGCTGCAGATTCAAACGTCGAGTCTGGCTCGTCGAAGCGTATAACACATTCAGTATAACAACACAGCGGAAGAAAAAGAATAATATTATTGATATACAATATCTAATACAACAATGAATACAATAGAATGATACAATAGATATCAATACTATCAGAGATACAAGACATAGCGGAAAGAATATCTTCAATAGAATACATCTCCAAAAGAGTCCAACTCCATAATGCAACGGCAACTCCATCTCCAAACTAAAGATAGCTCGAACCATCATCACGATGCAATAAGCAAACTAGATAACTCTAGAATGAAGCAAATGTGATCGCCAAGATCCCAAGGCTTCAAAGATATCGAATCTACTCCTACTATCTGACTATCTGAAAACCCAACTCTAGACTGTCCGTGTGGAAAATTATGGGCACCTAGAGTTTAGGAAAGGAACAATAAACTCCGGGTCAGTCATGGGACTGGTATGAGCAAACAAAAATAGTTTTATCTTTAAGACAAACAACAAAAGATTTTTAAAGGTTGAAAACCGCAATGCTTTTTAGAAAATGAAACTACCATAAGGCCTCCCGCCACACACACCATGCAACCGTAGAATTGGAGGAGATTTCTCCTTATGACAGTCAAAAATGCTTACTATGCAAAATTCTTTTGATATTATTATTAGTGCATAGTGGAAAATATTTCGAAAGTATAATATTAATCTTAGCCAGCATAGACATTTCAAACTATGCCTGCTATAGCTACCATCTAAATAGTGGGGCGCCACCATAAGTAGATGGAAGGTTATACAACTAAAATCGTACAAGCCGCGTATTGGAGATTGTATTTTTCAACAAATCGTCACGCAAAGGAACTTCCCACACAAAATGGAACGCCTCTGGAGGGTTGCCCCCGAGAACCTAACCGGATCTCTGTTACACAAGGCCGGTTACCTCTGTAACTAGGTAACAACTGACACGAGTATGCCATCCCCCGGTCGTTGCCGACCTTTATCCGAGGGACCTCAATCCAATAACCACACAATAAAGTATCTGGGCTCCATACCATGATACCACTCTCAAAAATCAACATAAGTAAATATCTGGGCTCCATACCGTGATATCACTTTTATCCAGAAGGAAATGGTCATACCCTCAGGGGGAGCTACCCCAAAATAATCTTGCTGCCACGATTCCTGTTTCGACCATTACCGGGTTGTGAGGCTTGACGAAGGGATGTCCACAAAGCTACACTTTTTCACAAAGTCGTGCTTTGATCAACAAATGATCAACAACACTTTGTATGCCACATTACCAAATTAGGAACGTATCACCAGTAATCGCCAACTACATAACCTCCGAGCTCGTACGTCCCAGAGAAGGGTGTTAAGCTAAGAGACTAAATCTCCCCCACCAAACAAAAATGTATTTGATAGAAACCGGTTTTACATCTCAAAGTGTAATGTCAGACATACATCCATACAAGTCTGTTCCGGGTTCGAACAGAACCGAAGGCACTTCCAAAGAAGCCCTTGCAAATCCAAGAATTCCCAATCCCGATCGGACTCCCCATCACATATGGAGATCTCCATGCCGGCGCGACTCAGTGCAGAGACAATCAATGGTTTATCCTTTCGTTTTTGGAAATACCCGGTCTTCACCACCGGTCTTCAAATGCTATCTATAACGTTGTATCATTATTCGGAATGGGTTATATGACACAAGTTCCTCTCCCGGCTAAACCAAATAATGAGCGCAATATTTAAAAACATATGGATATTGGGATTTCAGTTAAGTCACAACTTAAAGTCCAAAACTTTTCTTTCAAATGGTTTAAGCAAATTACCATTTCAAATCTTTAAACAAGAAAGGTTCACTTCACAAAGTTCACCCATTTTTCACAAAGATTCATTCACAGAATTTCAAAACAATTTCCATTTCAATTTGGATTAACTCATTCAATCTTTAGATCAAAGATTTAATAGCTTTCAAACTCGTTTCCAATTCAAATCTTTTATATAAATAATACACCATTTAAAACCTTCTTCGTTTTCAAAACAAGGTTTAGTAATCTTTTATAAAGGTTCGTTCATAGCTTTCAAAACAATTCACAATTTCATTTCAAACTTGAAACTTTTCAACAAAAATTGGAAATCCTTTCCTTAAATGAAAGCTTTTATTATTTGAAAACAAATAGTTCTCATTTTGGAAAAATCTAATTATATTTGCACGAGTTAAAGCCCTTGAGTTAAATTCACATTCCCAAAACAATATCTTTAAAATGGTTAAAAACCCATATAAACACATTTATAACTTGTATAACATTTGTAAACCATAATTTCCAAACATAGAATTCAATTTCAAATTTTGAATTTAAATTCAAATCAAATTATTTAAATTCCAAACTTTATCAAGTTATTCAAATAACTTTTGTTTCTAAAACTCCTTTTCAAAAGCTTTTCACATGTAACCCAATTCCATTTCCAAAAACTATTTGGATTCGAAATTCAACATTAAAACCATTTCAAAATATCTGTGACTTAACCGATTTCCTCGTGAAATCCATATTTGTGTGTATAGTGTGGTCCAGGGGTTTTACACACTATAATAGAGCAACAACATCATCAATCATTACAGATTCAAACACATAAATATCGATAAGCGGTATAATCTATAACGCTTATCTTCATTCACAAATCACAGATGAATAATATAAGTACACCACAGATAAATAAATTACATTCGTCATAGATAATGAGTTACATTTCACAGCTTAATCATAACACATGACATCATACATCAGGGGTATCACATAATTCACAGCATTCCATACCATCCATACATTCATAAGTATAATCATCAAGTCATCTGATTAATCTAAACCAGATCATTTGCCTATGAATAAATTTCATATCATGGTTAATTAATAATTAATTAATTACAAAACATTTAATTAATTATCCTTTACTTAATCATTAGTTAACCCTTAATTAATAATAATCCTTTGATTAATTATCCTTAATTAATTACAATAATTAATTAATTAATCTTTAATTAAAAATCATTCCTTAATCACTTCCATTAATTAATTAACCTTTAATTAATTAATTATTCTCAAATTAATTACCTTACTTAAGTAATTACATTAATTAATTAATCTTTAAGTTAACTAACCTTTAAGTACTTGATTTATCAATCATTAATTATCCATTCTTAATTACTTTCACTAAGTAATTATTAGTTTTAATTAAATTTTCATAAATTACTTGATTAATTAAACTTGAAATATTTAATTAATTCTATCTTAATTACTTTTATTAAGTAATTAACTTCAAGTAACTAATTTCCTTTAACAAATAAATTTAACTTAACCTTTAAAAGTTAATCAATAATTTTTAAAGCATCTTTTATATTAACTAACTAACCTTTAATTATTAATTAATTATTCTTTAATTAATTATCCTTAATTAATTACATAAATTAATTCACCCTTAATTAATGTTAATTTCAATAACTAATTATCCCTAATCACTTAATTAACTTTAACCATTAATTAATTACTTGTAATTAAGTAATTATCTTTAATTATTTACATTCATTAATTATCCATTAATAGCTTCTTAATTACATCATTTTATTTCATTTGAAAGCACTTAGGAAATCAATTACTTAATTAACCTAATACATAATTATATAAACCCAAATCATTTCAAAAATATTTAACTTTTAAAATTAAATCAAGGAAACCCCTTTTTTCTTTTTCTTTTTCTTTTATTTTTTTTTAAAAAACTTGTGTAACAAATTTACTTCTGAAAACCTGGTTTATATTTTCTGTTAAAATTCCAAAACCTGAAAACATATCCTTCTTTAAACTTTAAACTTTAAACCTGGTTAACAAAAAGAACGACCCAAGCCCAAGCTTCAAACTACCCGAGCCAACCCCACTAGTTCCCACGAACAAACCTGAGAAATTTCTTCTTCTCCAACCCTTTCTTTTTAACCTTTAATTTGTTTTTAAATTTCAAAACTATTTAAATCACTCGGGAACACACCAGGACGCACACTTGGGCCAACACTTCATTTCCCCGAGACCCCACTCGAGACATCATCTTCTTCTCGAACCAGCAGCATCCAACTAAACCCACTGATACACGAAGACACACGTGAACATGCAAGTACGAGCGCCGGCGTTCCTACCCTTGCCACCATCGTCGGCAAGTTGCCGTTACCATACACAACCGCCTCCACTACCCAGAAACCCAGTACCACCTCGAAATCGAAATCTAGCCATTCGATCATTTCCAGGAACAAAACCCAGCCATCAAAAATCACCTCGCGTCGCCGATATGGTTCATCAGTGCTCACGCCGACCGACCACGAGCTACGTCACGTTGCCACGCTCCTATTCTTCCCGGTTCGCTACGACTCGATGCACTAACATCGTCGGAATTACTCGAATTCCGACTATAACTAAAAATTAGGGTTAAATACTAAATCAGTCTCGCTCATCTTCCATGGTGAATTATAAATCCATCTATCAATTTTCTGATGATCCTTGATACCCCAGCCCGCTCCAGCTCCAACCCTGATGGCTCATGACGCCACTATCAATGATAATTGATGAAAAAAGCTTCTCCATTCATCTTGCAATTACTACCCAAATACTCATCTAAAAATCTCTATTTAACCTTTAAAAATCATCATTTGTTGGCACTAATCAACTTACGAAATCAAATTGCAATACCATAATCATCAGTTTTTCTGATTATAAAAGTTTCACTGTCATTTCTATTTTTATAAAGTATTTACCAAATGTTTTACTTGGGATCATTTTTAAAAATAACTTAACATTGTTATAAGCATTTTCTTTTCAAGAATTATAACCTGAATTTGTTTAGATAAGAAGATACGATTTTTTCCAAATTGTTTAAACCTTGTTGGACTTGGAACAAAGCCATGATGCCTGTACAACAAACATGCACACCGTCATCCATACATATATACAAGCATGCAAGCACATTTCACAACTTACATCAAGGACTTATCATAAGAAAATCAGATATATTAAGCTTTAAGAATCAATAAGGGTGGTTTGGTCACCTGAGAATATTTTAAGCAGAGACTGTATTTGAGTTTTCGTCTGAAAATTCTGGTTTCATTTTGATTTTCAGGTTGAAATCTTGAACACATGTTTGAGATGATCTTTTGCAAACTGATCTAGATTTTGTTTTGGTTACTTGTATTGAATTTCCTTTGAATCCGAAGCTTGTTGTTGAGATTCCACGCTTGAGAATCCTTTCTGTTTTGATTTCCAGTTTTCTTCTTTTGAGTTACGGGTTTTGATTTTGTTGTTTTTTCCAGGTTGAAGATTTGAGGTTGAGAGTTTTTTTTTCAGGTTGAAACAGTTTGAATTTGATCCTGAGTTTGTTGCACGCCTCAGTTCAGGTTGATCTTGATTTATGTTTGAGATGAATTCAAGTTTGTTTTATTTTATTGGTTTGAAGCTTTGTTTTGTAGTTTTGTCTCAGGTTTGAGAAAACAGAAAATAGCCTGGTATATTTTCTTTTCATACATGTTTAGGTAATTCAATTTCAAAAGAAAAAGTGATACTGCCACTTGTTTAGAACATGTTAACACTTGTTATCATCTTGCCTTCATGTTTTAATTGTCATAATTTGTGTTATTTATGTAAAAACCCTTAACTCAATTAATTTAAAATTTTAGTTTTAAATCCTTACTTTATCATAAATTACTTAATTTATATACAAACTATATGTTTTAGCCCTTGTTCACTTAAACATTTATGTTTACATAATTGTCTTGAATTTATTTACAAACTATATTTATTTTTCAAAAGATACGTACACATATAATTCTTGATTTATAAAGCTTTTCAAATCTAATTTATCTACTAAATCAATTTTACCCACAATATATTTTATCTTTTTTAGAATTTCCAGCTTAAAATTCATTCAATTTTATTTTTATATTTCAAATCTATATAAATTCTAAATAAATTCACGGTTAAATCCAAAATTAAATTCAGTAACCAAAAAATCTTGACTCAAAAATCGGGATCGTTACACTTGAGTCACTTCCTACATCATCATCATCATCATTATCTTCACCATTGTTGTTCCTCAAGCTTGATAACCATTGAAATGGCGTGGGGTTGAAAACTTTGGTAGATGTTAAGGTGGAGCAACCAATACGTTCCTAAATTTTGTTTAGAAAGCCGCGAATGGAGTTAAAATGTTTTTCAATTTTCTTTTCAAATTTTACCATTCGGGTTTGAAGCTTTGCTTGGTTTTAGGAAAGAGTGACTAAAGCATTCCTTAATCTCGGTCGGGAGAAAGAATCACTATATCATCATTGTCATCTTCTTCGGAGGGAGGAGCAATTGGTTGAGCATGAGGTACATGATGACGAGGTTGGGGTGGTTTTGATCACGGTTAGCAACCCATTCTTGAAGAGAGATATATGCCGAACTTCCTGGTCGTTTTGAAAAACCCGTCAGACCCAATGTTTTTGACCCAAGTTCTTTGATTGATGTGAATTCGGAATCAGGAAAAGGAATGTTAAATTTTTTGAGAATCTTTATTGTATAAGCACCATAATGAAAGGTCTTATATCGTTTTCGACGATTAACATCCATAAATTCTTCCAAAATCACTTGAGATCAATTTGTTGGTTGACCCGAGTAGATAGCATATAGGGCTTGGAAGTTTCTTTTATTAACTACTTCGTAACTTCGTTTCCGTGGAGTGATGGATTGAATCAAAGATCTATGGAGGATACAAGCTTGTGGGTGGAGTTGTATTGAAGTAAGTCTAGTTATATCATCATCCAAGAATTGATGTGAGACCTAGTCTCTATCATCCGAGTTTAAAGAAACATCAATCTCATCCAAATTAGTCCCCGTTGATGGACATTGAAGGATTTCACCCAGTCTAGTAAGTGGTAGATAGATTTTATTCCATATACTAATGTCCAAGTACAATCATTGCGATTGTGAGGAGTATGATGGTCCAAATTCATATTAGCATAGAACAATTTAACCAAAAGATGATTAATTTTGATATTATTTGTAGCAAAAGAGACAAGTGATTCTAACCCATTTGCTCTTACAACTTGTTGAATCCGATAAGCTTCGAATTCTTCAAATTTTATGAAAGCTCCTAAAAGAAATTAGATCTACTCATTTGAGCAAAATGTTGTCTTGCTTGCTCATTCCATAGCCACTGATCGATGTTTTGGGTAGGCGATGAAGTGGATGGCCTTGATCGTTTTGATTTTGGAGCCATTTGTGAGTATGAGGAAGAAAGATTTGATTTTTAATGGGGTAATGACTGAAAAAAGAAGATGAAGAATGAAGATAAAAGAAAGGTATAGGTTGAATAAAGGGGTAGTTACATTGAAAAACGTGCAAAGGCAATTCAAATTTGAATAGCCAGCAGATGTTAGACGTCTGAAATAAATAATTCAAACGTCTGAATCGTAGTAAATCGAGTCGAAAAGAAAATAGCGTATTTTAGGCTATTTTCAGACGTCTGAAATTATTGATTCAGAGGTCTGAATCTGGAGAAAAAAATTATTTTTCTACAATATTCAGACGTCTGAAACAACTATTTCAGACGTCAGAAATAGATATGAAAATGTATTTTAAACACTTTAAAAAGAACAGACAAAAGAAAAGGATTATATTAATATTTGAATGATTTATAGTATACAAATATGATCACTCAACAACAAATATAGATAAATGAAAATATTTGTCCGAATCACTTGGAGTCTTGCACTGTTCTGGTTCGATCTTGGCTATCTCCATGTATGGTCGCAATGGAGACCAGTATGTTTGACGTTCCTAAGAGTTTGGCGAAACCGGAGGACGCTGTGGACTAGGCTCCCATGGATTCGAAGTTGAAGGTTGAACTAAATCTTTCTTTGGAGATGTACCGCTGAATTTTAATGCTACTTGTTCAATGAAACTAAGTCGTTTGGCATTAACTTTCTGTTTGTAATACATCTCTCATTGCAAATCCAACTGTTCTTTCTAGTAATGATGAATCTCGGCTATTTTTTCGTTTGTGGATGGAAAACCGAAGAAAAGAAATTGTCGAGATTTCTTCTTTTCTGGAGTATAACCAGATGGTTCGTATGAAGGATGAGGTCTAGCCGGTTCATGTGGTGTTGGAGTAGCCAATATTTCTATAGAAGATGTAGAATATGATGATGGTGAGTTGTTAGAGTTAGAATTGTTGTTTGATGCCATGGAGAGAAGGAGAAAAATCATGTTGTACTCCATTGTAATAGTTCTTTTGGTAAAAATAAAAATAACAGAATTTGTGTGTATAAATGGAAGTAAAAAGTTTAAAAATGGAATTTTAGTTAAAATAATTTATGGCTGAAATGCTTTAACCAGTAATACACACATGTTTAAATGCAGTGAAAATAAGAGGTAAAAAAATAAAAGATAGTATTAGTTTCCTAAGTGAGAAGATACCAGTGAAAAGATAAGCAGAAATATTAATATCTCATAAAAGATATCATAGATTTTTAAAAGAGACGATACCAAGCTCTCGTCTGAGTTTGATAAAAACATTTTCTAAAAGAGGCTTTGTAAAAATATCAGCCAACTGGTTTTCATAAGAAACAAAATCCAAATTTATTGTTCCTTTTTCAACATTGTCACGAAGAAAATGATGACAGATGTCAATATGTTTTGTTCATGAATGATTGACAGAATTTTTAGACAAGTTAATAGCACTAGAGTTGTCACAATATATGGTTGAATTTGTTAAGTTTATATTGAAATCTTCAAGTGTTTGTTGTATATAGATTACTTGAGTACAAGCCAAAGCAGCAGAAATATATTTTGCTTCACGTGTAGAAAGAGAAACACAGTTTTGTTTCTTACTAAACCAAGATACGAGTGATTTTCCAATAAAATGGCACGTACCACTTGTGCTTTTTCGATCTGTTCGAGAACCACCGAAGTCAACATCACTATATGAAACTAACTCAAATGGACATTCTTTAGGATAGAACAGACCAAAATCCTTGGTGTTAGTGAGATAACGTAATATATGTTTCACTGCTCTTAAATGTGATTCCTTTGGATTGGCTTGAAATCTAGCACACAAACAGACACTCATCATTATGTCAGGTCGACTTGCGTTAAATATAGTAATGATCCAATCATACTTCGGTATAATTTCTGGTCAATACTTTTGCCATTGTCATCTTTTTCAAGATGTGTTGTTGTACTCAATGGAGTTGGTTTGGCAGAAGTATTTTCTATTCTGAAACGTTTGACTAAATTATCACAATATTTTTCTTGATTAATGAAGATGCCATTTTGAAGTTGTTTAATTTGTAAACTAAGAAAATATGTTAGTTCTCCCATGTGAGACATTTCAAATTCCTTGGTCATTATTACGGAGAAGTCCTGACACAAATTGTCATTAGTAGAACAAAAATGATATCATCAACATAAATTTGAACCATTAAAATATCCTTTTTCGAATGTTTAATAAAAAGTGTTTGATCAACTTTCCCAATTTGAAATCCCGAAGAAATTAGATATGTCTTTAGTCGATCATACCAAGCACGTGGTGCTTGTTTTAAACCATAAAGAGCTTTCTTAAGTTTATAAACATGATTAGGAAATTTCTCATCAATAAATAAGGGAGGTTGTTCAACATACACTTTTTCTTTTATATAACCATTCAGAAAGGCACTTTTAACGTCCATTTTATAAAGTTTGAAATTGTGAAAACATGCATAGGCCATTAAGATCCGTATTGCTTCTAGTCTTGCAACCAGAGCAAACATTTCTTCATTGTCAATTCCTTCTTCTTGATTGTATCCTTGTGCAACTAGCCTTGCTTTATTTCTAGTGATGATACCTTATTCATCTGCTTCATTCTTGTAGACCCATTTTATTCCAATAACAGTTTGATCACTTGGTCTAGGAACTAGTTCCCAAACTTCATTGCGTCCAAACTGGTTTAGCTCTTCTTGCATTGCAATTATCCAGTAGTCTTCTGTGGAAGCTTCTTTGGGATTCTTTGGTTCGATATTTGAAAGGAATGTTACGTGGCCCATTTAATTTAGTTGACTTCTAGTTCGTACGTTTGAATTAATTTCTCCGATAATATTTTGAACACGATGATCCCGTAATACTTTTGGTGGAGATCTTAATTCATTATTATTATAAACAATGCTTTCATCATTTTCAATA
Source organism: Allium cepa (assembly GCA_030765085.1). NCBI lineage: Eukaryota > Viridiplantae > Streptophyta > Magnoliopsida > Asparagales > Amaryllidaceae > Allium > Allium cepa. The sequence continues at coordinate 372,273,630 of CM060942.1, read as the reverse complement.
TTTTTAGTTTCCGTATTTGTGATGTTATCCAAAAAATCTTCATCATCTTCTATACTTGGTTTTTGTTGAAAATTTTCATCGAAAGATACGTGTAACGTTTCTTCAACAGCATTTGATCTTTTATTAAATACGCGATAAGCTTTGCTACGATTTGAATAACCTAGAAAGATTCCTTCGTCGGATTTTGCATCGAATTTTGCACGATGATCTTTTGTATTTAATATAAAACATTTTGAACCAAAAACTTTGAAATAAGAAATCTTTTGTTTTCTTCCAGTAAAAAGTTCATAAGAAGTGTTTTTCATGAGAGGTCGAATAGAAACACGATTCAAAACATAACAAGCAGTTGCAACAGCTTCTACCCAAAAATGTTTTGGAAGAGTGCTTCCATTTAACAAGGTTCGTGCATATTCTTGTAAAGCTCTGTTTTTACGTTCTACAACTCCATTTTGTTGTGGAGTTTTAGGGAACAAAAAATTATGAAAAATTCCTTTCTTTTTACAAAAATGGTCAAAAACTTCGTTTTCAAATTCTCCTCCGTGATCACTTCTTATGTTCTTAATCTTCAAACCTTTTAAATTTTGGATTCGTTTGACAAAAGTTTTGAAATGCTCAAACGTATCACTTTTATTTTTCATAAAAAAGGTCCTAGTATATTTAGAAAAATCATCTACTATTACAAACACATATCTATTGTGGTTTAAGGATTAAACTTGAGCTGATCCAAATAGATCCATGTGTAGTAATTCAAGTGGTTGTAAAGTAGAAATAACTTTCTTAGATTTAAAAGATGATTTGGTTAATTTTCCTAATTGACATGCATCACAAATATGATTGACTTTGAAGTTCATTTTTGGTAATCCTCTGACTAAATTATTTATAGAAAGTGTTTATAGTTTTGAAGTTGATATGACAGAATCTTTTATGCTATAGCCAAGGATCATTTTCATTAGCTATTAAACACATATCTGAATTGCGATTGATTTTCTTATTCAGAATATAGATATTTCTGTCTCCATTTCCTTCAAATATTATATTTTTATTTTTATCAAAAATGCTACACTTATCTTCAGAAAAAGAAATTTTGAATCCTTTGTCACACAATTGGCTGATACTTAAAAGATTGTATTTTAAATTTTTGACTAGTAAAACATTAGAAATAAGAGGTAAATTAGATGTACCGACATTGCTGACGTCGCCTTTTCCAATGATATATCCTTTGGAATTGTCTCCAAAAGTGACAAAGCCTCCATCTGAGTAAATAATGTTTGATAATATACTTTTGTCTCCAGTCATATTGTTTGAGCAACCGCTGTCGAGTATCCATTTTCCTCTCTTTTTAAGTGGGTCCTGCATAAAATAATGATAACATTGGTACCCACTTTGTGATAGGGTCAAAAGAGTTAGGTCTTAGGAAACCAAATCCAAGTTGGTTCAGTGTCCCCCTTAAAAATATATTTTTTATTTTTATGAACAGTTTCCAAAAAGGTATTTATATGTTTATTCCTAATCAAATTATTGTTATTTCTAGGAACCCATATTTTTATGGTTTTTGAATTATTATTCCTTTTGGACGAGTAGTACGATTAAAAATATTTCTCCTAATTTCCTTTTTAGATGAAGTCTTTGATATCTTAGGGTATCCTAGTCCCTTTTTATTAGAAGTAGATTGAGAATTTTCAAGAATATTGGATAAAGTTTCTCGACCTTCATTAAAGTTAGAACATTTCTAGTAATATTATCTAACTTGGTTTTGAGGCAACTATTATCTAATTCTATCATTTTGATCTTAGTTTTTAGCTCATGATTTTTAGAGACTAGAGAATCGTTCTTTTCTTTTTGAGTTTCAATTTCTTGACTCAACAAAATAAGTTAAGAGTTATCTAGAGAGAGAGAAGGTATCTTGAAGTTTTCCAAGTTCTTCTTCTAATATTTTCTTTTCATCATTAAGCAAATCTCTCTCGAATCTGTTTTCTCTAATTTTCTAGAGCTTCTTTATATTTTCTTTTGATACTTTCTAAGGTATTAAGAAGTTATGAATTAATTTCAATCATATCATCAAAAGTAAGATCATTTACCTCATTCTCTGTAGCTATGAAACAAACATTTGCTGGTTCTTTTTCACTATCACTGTTGCTTTCTGAAGAAGAAGTATCAGAGTCATCCCATGTTACTGAAAATGCTTTTCTTGTAAATTTGTCATTTCGATTCTTATTGTGATATGTCTTCTTTTGTTCTGGACAATCTTTTTGCATGTGCCCCTTCTTGTGGCAATTAAAGCACTCTAGTATAGATGAAGATGGCTTATTTGCATTGTTGTTGAAGTTTCTTTTTCCATTGCTTCGATTTCCTTTTCTGTACTTCAATTTTTTTTAAGTTTTTAGCAATGAATGCAAAGTCTTATTCATCCGAGTCTGATTCTTCTTTTTATGCATGAATTGCCTTATTCGTTTTGTTTTGTGCTTGTACTCTTTTAGCCTGCAAATTCACTTCATAGTTCATAGGACATTAGATTTCCTATCAATTCTTCCGGTTTCATGGTAGAAAGATCATTAGCTTCTTCAATAGCTAAGACTTTTCTTTCCCGTTCATCCGTTAAAGAATTAAGGATTTTTGAAACAATATCAAAATCAGAGTACATTTCTCCTATTCCTAGTAAAGAATGATGAATATCCTGAAATCTGGTGTACATATCATTTATAGATTCATCTTGCTTCATCCTAAAATTTTGAAATTGATTCTTAAGCATAGATATTTTACTCTGTTTAACCTTGTAAGTATTGAGTCACTTTAAGTGTTTTCCATATTTCATATGCAGTGTTATATATACTACTCGGTTAAATTCATTTTTATCTAATGCACAAAACAACATATTCATAGCTTTAGCATTAGCAGAAGCATCTTGTTTTTGTGCAGCTGTCCATGTAGTATATTCAGTAGTAGGTGTAGTGTATTCTACTTGTGTAACATTCCATGCATCAAAACTACTGGCTTGCATATAAATACGCATTCGTGTTGCCCAATAGTTATAATTCATGCCATGAATAGTGGAGGTCGTGCAGTAGATTGACCTTCAATAAAACTAGTGTTAGTGGTAGTACTGGTGTTGTTTTCCGTATTAGCAAGGTATCAGATAACTGTGTAACGGTTATAAGATGCCTTTCTCCGATGCCAAATGAAAGTAACTACTGTGGCTAGCTATTACTTAGGATCGTGTAATATGGAATATAATAAAATCTAAATGTGGAAATAGATGATAATAGCAAAGTAAATGAAAATAAGTAAAAGAAAACAAGCACGCCAGGAATTTTTATACTGATTCGAACTTCCCGTTCTACGTCCAGTCCCAGACTTCTTTTTGGAATTTCACTAACAATAATCCTCACTTAACCCGGAGGAACAGGTTTACAACACCTGAACAACAGAATAGGATTTGGATGCCTCAACAGCCGAAGAGGACATCACTCGTCTGAATAGCAGAACAGGACTTCAGCTTATACAGAGAGTATTTGACATAGTGTGTTCTTGATAACACGAGTTTGTCTCTTGATAGTACAACCTTCCTATAATCTTCTCCTTTTGATATATATATATATATATATATATATATATATATATATATATCTATGTATGTAAAGAATATGGAAGCAAACGAATGATTTTGAATAAATTTAAATGCACAAAAATGTTAGAATCAGAGTAGTATAAGAATAGAAAAGGTTAGATCGATTAGGTGATTAAAATAGATGATTCTAACTTGTTGATCTAGAGTATAAAGAGGTACAATCATTCATGAATAGTTATCATGAAAGTATATGGTCATATCCATTAATAAAAAGTTGTATCTCTTCACAAAAGCGAATGTCCATTCAAAAAATATAGCAGTTGTAGAAGTTCAGCCGTCTGAAAATTAGAATTTAGACTTTTGAAATTGTTAACGAGCAAACCAAAAAGGAAATAGGTCATTTTTGACTAGATTCAGACGTCTAAAATTTCCAATTCAGACATCTGAATATTGTATAAAATTTTAAATTTGGTTGCAGATTCAGACGTCTGAATTGGTCAATTCAGACGTCTGAATTTGACCTGAAAATTCAATTTTTCCTCCGTGCATGTATGTTTGTGTACATGTCGATATATATCCAAAGGAGAGATTTTAACATCATTTCAATTCTAAACAATGACCCAACACAACATATATGCAGCATGAAGTTCATTCGAATCCGGTCGTGTAGATATTCCTGCAAAAACAAGTTAGTATAGAAAATCGACGTATATAGTTATCACAGTCAAAAATAAGTATGAAACGTCGTAGGTTTCAACAATTTTAGTAGGTTCTAGAAAATCGAATGAGGAGGGAAGAAGGCATTGTAGAGTTGGATAGCGGTTTGTAAGGATGATGGGTCGGGCTTGGTTTTAATTGTGGTGAGAAATTTTAATTTTATTTGATTAGTTAAAGCTTAAAATGTTTTCAACTTTAAAAATTCATATCTCGGTCATTTGAAATTCGATTTACCTGTGGATTTTTTCGATCGTCTCGTATTTATGAGTACAACATTATAATGTAACTTACTTACAGCTTTGCCGAAGTATAGATTTATGACATATGAAAATGGACATGATTTAAATTACGTTATTTTAATTAATAATGCCGTTTAAATTTATATATATAACGACCCTGACTCGACCTTCGAAAATCGGCACCGAATACGACACTCGTATTCAAATGCCGCATATCCAAACGTCGAATCTAGTTTGCCAGAGCTTATAACACATCAAGTATAACAACACAGCGGAAGAAAGAAAATGAATATTATAGATATACAACTTTCGATACAACAATGATACTATATGGAACAATATCAGAGATACAAGATAACAATGCTACAGCGGAAAACCCAATGAACTGGCAGCGAAAACAAACGGAACTTGATACTCCAGAAGAAACACCAATATCAGCAATCTCCATAGATATCTCGGACCACCATCAAGTTTCACCAAGCTCAGTCGTCCCAGCCAAATACTTCAATATCCAAAATCTCCAAAGAATACCAAAGAGAAAGCTGAAAGCTACTGAATCGATATCTACTATCTGAAAAACCCAACTCTAGACTGCTCGTATGTAAAATTGTGGGCATCCAGAGTTTATGAAGGGAACAATAAACTCCCAGTCATGGGACTGGTATGAGCAAACAAAAATAGTTTTATCTTTAAAACAAACAAAAGAATTTAAATTTGAAATCCACAATGCTTTTTTGGAAAATGAAACTACTATAAGGCCTCACGCCACACACACCATGCAAACGCAGAATTGGAGGATATTTCTCCTTATGATAGTAAAAAATGCTTGATACGAGAAAACCATTTGATATTATTATTAGTGCATAGTGGGAAATATTTTCAAAAGTATAATATTAATCTTAGCCAGCATAAACATTCCGAACTATGCCTACTATAGACACCATGTTCAATAGAAGGTTACCGCCAAATTCCATGGCAGGTTATACAACTAAAACCGTACTGGGCACGTATTGTTTCTTTGGGTTTCCAACAAATGGTCAGGCCAAGGAACTTCCCATTGCCACATGGGTACGCCTCTGGTGGGACGCCCTGAGAACCTAACCGGATCTCTGCCAACACAAGGCCGGGTTACCTCTATAACTAGGTAACTACTGCACGAGTATGCCATCCCCCGGTCGTAACCGACCTTTATCCTGGGATTCACCAACAACCACAAAGTAATAAATTTACAGCAACCACATAGGTTAAGTATCTGGGCTCCATACCATGATAGCACATCTATCTAGAAGGAAATGGACATACTCTCAGGGGGCACTACCCCCAAATAACCTTGCTGCATTCTTCCTGTTTTGACAATTCCGGGTTGTGAGGTTCGAGAAAGTTTTGTTCACAAAGCTACACTTTTCACAAAAGCCATGCTTTGATCAACAAATTATCAGCAGCACTTCGTATGCCACATTACCAAATTGTGAATGTATCACTAGTAACCATCAACTACATAACCTCTGAGCTCGTACGTCTCAGAGAAGGGTGTTACGCTAAGAGAATAAATCTCCGCCACCATACAGAAATGTATTTGATAGAAACCGGTTTTACATCTTAAAGTGTAATGTCAAACACACATCTAAATAAGTCTGCTCCGGGTTTGAAAAGAATCGAAGGCACTTCCGAAGAAGCCCTTGCAATCCGAGAATCCACAATCCCGACCAAACTTCCCATCACATAGGGAATCTCTATACCGTAGCTACTCGGTGCAGAGATAATCGATAGGTCATCCTATCGTTCTCGCAAATACCTGGTCTTCAAATGCTATCCATAACATTGTATCATTATTCAGAATGGGTTATATGACACAAGGTCCTCTCCCTGCTAAACCGAATAATGAGCGCAATATTTGAAAACATATGGATAATGGGATCTCAGTTAAATCACAGCTTAAAGTCCAAACCTTTCATTCAAATGATTAAAACAAATTACTATCCCAATCTTTTAAACAAAAAGATTCATTTTTAAAACCTTCAATGGTTTAAACAATTTCCACATTTAAATCTTTTAAACAAAAGATTCATTTTTAAGACCCCTTTCAATTTAAAACAAGGTTCACTAATCTTTTACAAATATTCATTCATAGCTTTCAAAACAATTCCATTTCAAATTTGATTAACTCATCCGGTCTTTGAATCAAAGACTCATTTCATAGCTTTCAAAACAATTCCTATTTCAATCTTTTATATATAAAAGATACATCATTTAAAATCCTCTTCAATTTCAAAATAGGGTTCAACTATCTTTCACAAAGATTCAATTATAGCTTCCAAAATCATTCCATTTCAAATTTGAAATATTTTCATTATAATTTGGAAAATTCTTTCCTTATATAAAAGCTTTTATTATTTGAAACCACTTGTTTACGTTTTGGAAAACCCGATTTTATTTGCACGAGTTAAGGCCTTTCAAATATAACTTGGGTTAAATTCAAATTCTCAAAACCATACTTTTAAAATGGTTTAAAAACCCATATAAATACCTTTTATAACTTGTATAAACTTTTTACATCATAAATTCTTAACATAGAATTCAATTACAAATTTTGAATTCAAATTTTAAATCAAATTTCAAAACTAAATCAAGTTATTCAAAAATAACTTTTATCTTTGAAATTCCTTTCCAAAAGCTTTTCACTTTAAACCCAATCCATTTCCAAAACCATTTGGATTTCAATTTTAAAATTATATTCAAAAATATGTGATTTAACCGATTTCCACGTGAAATCCATATCTGGGTATGTATAGTGTGGTCCAGGGGTTTTACACAATAAAGTGCAACATCATCAATCATCACATCATTAATCATCACAAACACAATCACAGTAATATCGATAAGCGGTATAATCCTTTAACACTTATCTATATACACAAAATCACGGATAGATAACATAAATGTATTATAGATAAATAAATTACATTCCAGAGCACAACATATCACATAACATTACACATAAGGAATATCAACATAATTCACAACATTCTATTCTATCCATATATTCATAAGTATATCATCAAGTCATCTGATTAATTTTAAACCAGATTATTACCTATGAATAAATTTCTAATCATGGTTAACTAATAACTAATTAATTACAACCCATTATTATTAATTATTCTTTAATTAATTATTAATTAACCCTTAATTAATAATAATCCTTAATTAATTACAAAGATTTATTTAATTAATCCTTAATTAATGATCATCCCTGAATTATTTTCATAAATTAATTAACCTTAAATTAATTATCACATTAATTAATTAAAATAAGTGATCATTCTTAATCACTTAGTCATCGTTAACCATAAATTAACTAGCAATTAATTTACCTTAATTAATTACCTCAATAATTTATAAATTTACCCACCTTTAAATTTTAATTTATTAATTAGCCTTTAATTATAATCTGTAATTAATTAATTACTTTAATTAATGAATCCTTAAATATTACTTAAATCTTAATTATAATTAATTATCCTTAATAAATTATTCTTAATTTAATTTCCCTAATTAATTAACCACATTAATTTATCATGCTTTAAAGTAATTAACCCTTAATTTTGATTCATAGATCTTCAAACTTAAAAATTAATTATCCTTTAAATCATTTAATTATTCCTTAATTAATTATATTAATTAAAATTACCCTTCAAGTTGATCACAAAATTGGTTATCCTTTAATTACTTTAAGTAATTACAAATCAATTAACTTTAAATCATTGATTCACCTTTAAATAAATAAGTAATTAACTTTTAATTATTTAATTCGTTATTTACACAAGGTAATTGTTCATCAAAACTGAATTAAAATATTTGTTATCCTTCAAAAATGAACCGACAGAGGTTTACAACTTGATTTGATTAAAATTTGAGTAAACTCTTTTTTTTGTTAATTTTTTTAAGTTTTTACTACCAAAAATTTCAACCCGAGATGACTCCCAGAATACACGATCTCAACTTCGAGTAAAACACTAGATTACCCGATCCTTTCCCCGAGTACTTCCCCTCTTCTATTTTATACTTTGTTTATTGTCAAATTTTAGACCATACGGCATAGTTAAAACACTCGCATGCCAACCCGAGACTATACCGAGCTACAACCCCACACTCTCGAATCTGACTTCGAGTCAGCTTCATCTTCCCATCATCAAAAATTCCCAGGCACACAAGTGTACGGTGTACATGCACCATCGATTTGATCAACTCTGATCATCGTTACCGGCCTCTGCCTATCGCCGATCATCTACTCAATCCTCCCCAACACCCAGAATCTTGAATTCGACCGGAGGCCGCAAAACAGCAAGTTCGAACCCCCCACTGAAACCCAACCACCATCAAAATTCCACCGACGCCGATGACCCAGCCCCTCAGAAGAGACGTGACTTCGTACAAAGCTTCACAACACTTCAACGCATTAATCCCCACAGCTTTGATTCACCCCGATCAACTCTTATAGCATATACGAACACGATGAACACCTCGACCCAATTAGGTTCTTAAGCCCTAAAAAACAATTTTCCAATCGCTACGGTGCAAAATAAATTCATTTTTTATTTTTCTCGTATACACCGATGTACTAGCTAGCTACATCCTCAATCGCAATCCCTAACTCGCCGTTGATCATTGGGTTTTGACGAAAATTCCCATTCTGTTCAACTGCAATTTTCTCGAATGTTATTATATTAAAAATCTTGATTTGCATTTCAAAATTGCTAGTTTTCGATAGCATAACATATTATATACCTGAAACAGACTATTCTGATGATCGAGATTTTGATAAATTTTCAAAAGAACCATTCTTCTTCCTTTTATTTAAACCACCTAGAGGTTAAATTTTTTTTTAAAACATTTTTGAAATGGTTATTTTGATATATCTAATAAATTTGGTATACATATTATAGTCTAAAGAGACTCAGGGAAGAAGATTTGAATTTTTTTTTCAAGTTTGAAAACCTGCAGAACAAGGAACAGAGCCTAAATACAGATATGCATATCATTATCCCTCAACATACACATACATGCAAGCATAACCAAAGCATAAATCAAGCACATTTGAGAGCAAATTTCACAGATCATTCAAAAATATATCAGGTTGGGTTTGCTCTCCTTGAAAAGTTTGAAAGCAGAGAATTTTGCGTGGAACTAGCATGCTTTTGTAACGACCCGGTATTTTGGACTATTCGCATCCGCACATGTCGGACTTGAATAATTCAAAATATCGAATTGTTAATTTAAATTTGGCAAAACTGAGATATACAGTAAATAAGTAGTCACAGCATCACAGACACAGAGTAATAATATGCAGCGGAAATAAAAGAGATAGTAGTTCATGAAGCTACTATGTAAATATATAAGATACATCAGAGTTTACAACAAAAGAGTAATACGATACATCAGATATAAATCAGAATACATCACTAGAATCATCGAATACTGAAAGTAGAATAGATGGCTGGATCTTCAAGCAAAGCTCCAACTCCAAAGGTGAGCCTCGAATACTGGTACACTCAGTCTGACCCGAGCGTAAGCAAAACACAAGACACTCGAGTCAGGATTAATATTCTTATATCAATAAATCCAACTCAAGTGAAATAGCAATCGAAAAACAAGTAACTCAAAGGATGTTTGGAATAACCATCCTCTAAGGATCCGCTAAACTATCTACTAGGTAGTAATGTACGCTAAGTAAATAATGTCTATCAGTAATATAAAATATCAAAATAGCGTTAAGGCGTTACCATAATCCCCCTTAACACCTTTTATATTCCCAAAAGCATATACAAGACCGTAGTTTCCCCAAAACCGGAAGTCACCAGAGGGCAATCCATATACTCAAGGTACAAATCAAAACGTAGTGGTCGCGAATAGGATAATCAGTATGACAAGGTACATGAGGCGATACCAACTAGGATACTAGTAGTTGCGTGATCCGGACTGATGTTGAGCATAGCCAGCAGCTACCTCAACACCGCGAAACAACACTCCCAAATCGGGGGGTGCACCCAAATCGAATCACAAAAGTAATAGATATGGTATCGAAGAAGTGTGTCCGCTAGAGGTGGCGAACCTCAATGGCCCGGCGCGGCTCCTGTTTTAGTCATGTCAGGGGTCATCCAATATCGTTCTCTTTCTTCAGTCAACGCGTTCACCAAACCATCCACTTCATTCTGGATCAACACTCCGCGTATAATAGTTATTAAAGTGGTATTCGGTATCGACAGAGAGTATGTCCATATCCGATCCCGGTCTCTTTAATAACTACGTATTATTACACCGATTGGTCGTTTAATATATTTCAACACAATCAATTTCAATTTCAATTAGAATTCGTAAACCATTATTTCATTTGTCTATCAAAAATCAATTTCCAAAATCTACGTTTCAAAACTTCCAAATTTCCATCTCAAAATCTTATAATTCAATTTCAAATTTTATTTAAACAATTCAAATATTGATTCAAGTTCATACAAAAAGATTCAATCCGAAATTATTTAAATTAATTAGATTTAACATTCAAATCAATTTAAATTATTTATCTATTTTATTCAATATTCGTTAAGTTAATTTAACATCCAAAACCATTATTTTTAAATTTCAAAGTCATTAAACCAATCACTTAAGTTAACTTCGTTATATCAAAACTTACAAAGTTAATTAAATTCAATTTGCCAAATCAAATTCTTTAAATTACAATTCTTACATTAATTTCAATAAAACACATTTATTTCTTGTTAAGAAATTCAATTTCACTTATTCTTTACATAATTACAAACTTCAAACTCAATTAATAAAGAAACTAAATCCCATATATTCGAGAAATCAAATTTCACTTTAACTTACTTAAATAAATTTTCCAAAACTTAATAAATAAAGAAACCCAATTTCATTTATTAACGAAGTTCAAATTCACTTATTCAAAAGTTGAATCTCTTATCCAAGAATTCAATCTTATTCAATTATTAAATAATTTCAACTTAATTATTAATAATTTCAAAACTTAGTAATTTCAACATAATTATAAATTCAAATTTAATTTTTAAATCACTTCAAACTTCGTTCAATGAATAATTCCAAATTTAAGTGTTAAATAATACATTTCAAATCAATGTTCTTTCATCGGTTATTACATTAATATTTGTTTCAGATTTCAATATTAACATTTTCCTTTCATAAAATTTTCGTTCAAATTTTATTTCAAAATCTTATTATTCAAATAAAACCTTTATTTTATTTCAAATCAAATTTTTGACCAATCGATTTATTTAATTCTCTATCCTAAGTCAAGTTCATTTGGGTATTTATCATTTCAACCCGATTCCATTTCAATTTAAAATCAAGCAAAATAAAGGGAACTTGCAGTGTGATAACAGGGATGGTGTCAAAGTAAATAAACAAGCAATAACAACAACAAAACAATTCAAATAATCAATTTTAAATAATCCCGAAATAATCGTATTAATTCGCATTGTTATTTGTGCGAATTAATATATTTATTCCTAGAATCTACACTATCATTTCATGTAGATTAAAGATTTTTATATTCCGGTTTTCACTTGTCGTTCAATTTCAGTTTAATACTTCAACAATTAATACAAACTACGTTCAAAGTTCAAAGTACAATTTATCAAATTCTACGACAACTAAAGGGTCAAATTTAACTAATCAATTTTTGTCATATATAATCCGTTTTAATTTGTTAACTATTCTACATTAAATTTAACTTGCAAATTAATTATCACTTAACAATAATAATTAACATCCAATTCAAACAACAATCAATCAATCAATTTATCAACCAAACTGTATTATTATCCCATAAATAATTAACAGATAATGGTGTCAGGTGTCATAGGTATACAGATACAGGTAATAGCAGACATAACAGAATAAACAACTAACAACAACATATTTCAATTTTCGTTTCAATTGAAATCAAATTTAATAAATAAAAGAATATTAATCGTGAGTGGTTACTCACCTTTCGAGGCTAGAGAAAACAGGAGATGACACCGATACGCACACTGATACGGATACTGAAATTGAGTTACGATTCCAGGCGTGAATTCCAAAGCAAATCAAGATGGGCACGAATCGACGAACGATGCTGATAAATAGGAATTGACGGAATCAAATCAGAATTTGATCGATGCAGATATAATTGAACCAAAAGTATTACATTATTATTTTCTTAAAATCGATATTAAATTTAAAATACATATTATAATCATAATACATATCCAAATCACATTATATATATCTATTTTTTTAGAAATCTAAAAGAACCCCAAAATATCAACAGTACAAATATAACTTAAAACACGTGTTAAATCAAATATCGTCATATTATAAAATAAACAACTATATATATGAACTATCATATAAAATGTAAAATATAAATCAGCAAGCAAATCAACTTTTACATTATATATATATATATATAGGCTGCACCTAAACTTACATATCTCAATTATATTTTACAATATTAATTATAAAACAATGTAGTTTACTCTAAAACTTTTATAACTTTATATCCTCTTATATAAAAGCGACCCTACATGTATATAAAACGTATTATTAAATCAAGATATATATTAAATAAAGTAACAGAACTATATATTATTCATCTATACATACGCGTACTGCAAAACCACTCTTTTCTATACTTAAACAAAATAAAGGTTCAAAACAAAGTTAATAGACCATTTAGGATCCTGAACCATCCACACACGCATAACATATTTAGTAAAATAGACCATGAATAAATACTTTAAAACTTTCATAACTCACGTCATATACTAACATAAAATTAAATCAACTTGCATACTGATCTCTGAACTAGGCGATATAGATATACCCATATAACTGCATATTTATATACTTATAGACCCCTAAAATCTAAGTGTATATATACAAGTTTCTTCAAATAAATTGACACTAATATATATGTAATATACGTATACACTCAAATAACGTATCAGCTTTATGCAAACACACACAGCTTAAAGTATTAGCAAAACTATGGCATAAACCCACCTAAAGCAAGCTTATAGACGTATGAATCGACCCAATATACATAGTATACTTTAATATAATATATATACGAAACTATGCACTGCAAATACTACCCATAACAGAGACCTACCCCAAGTTATATAACATAATATATGTCACCAGATAATACAACTAATATACCTATATAATATTATCACCTTTACAAAACTGTTATACAGTTTATATGTTTTAAGTTTAATATATATATTTGAACGAAATATATACAACAAGAGAAGGATCAAGGAAGTGGAACACGCAACTCACCGCGGCAAGGCAGTGGAGAAGGAAGGAAGAAATGGAGGAACCGATGGTGTTTGTGATCGAAGGCTTGTGGGGCTGAGTTACCGGAGGCGTGGGATGGTAGCAGCAGCTATGTCGGTGGAGATGGTGGTCGAGCTCGGTTGCGCGTGTTATGGGAAGAGAGGAGGAAGGCCTTGCATTTGCAGTGGCGAAGGCGGCTGGTACGTGGCGGGTTGAGTTGCTGGCCGGCGTTGGTGTCGGAGGTAGGTGGCATCGGAGGTCAAGGCGGTCTGGGCGTGATGTGGTGTTCGCGGGGAAGAAGGAAGCACGGGGACAAACGACCACCCAATGTAGGCGTAGTCGTGGAGGAGCTATGGTGGCGATTTTTGGCGGCCGCTGTGCTTGTGCGCTAGGGTGGAGCGAGAGGACGAAGGGGAGGAGGGGCTGAGAGTGGGAGCGGAGTTCGGCGGTGATGACGTGGGAGGGGTCTCGGCTGGACAGAGGCACGGTGAGGCGGAGGTCGGCCACGTGCTTGGTTGCGCGGTCCAAGTGGGGTGGAGCAGTGATGGACGCGACTGAGGCAGTGGTCGTGGTGGTGCGGTAGCGTTGGTGGGATGCTGGACGTGGAATGGAAATTGGGTACGAAGGGTCAGGAGAAAGGAAGGCTCCACTACATAGCAGTTTCATAAAACATATATCATATGTAATTTGAAGTCAGGAGGTAAAGTGTGAGCACTGTTTCCATATAAAAACATATAAAGTTCTTTGTTTACTTTCTCAAGAAATGTCAGAAGTAAAAGAGGAGAAGTAACGTTTCAGGCAGAAAATATGATAATAGTAGCAACATATATTAATTTAGAGAGAGAGAAGGAAGGAAAGAAGCACGTACCAATAGCAGTGCAATAAATGAAGGCACAGGGTAGCAGATATATACGGAGGGGTTTAGAGTCCCCAGGGCAATGCAATGATGTCTTCTGTAAAGTGGTGGCTATTGGCTTTCTGAATGGTCAATAGGCACCTAGAATTTTGAACGTTGTAAAGTTGGGTTCCGGTTTGTGCTGCGTTACAATTTATCGTTTGCAATGCCGAACTCCGATTGACACAAACGAATATACCGTTTTGATCAGCGCGGCGAGACGGTCACAACGGTATGAAGATATTGGTGATGCGATCGAATTATAAAAATTCGAAATTTTCTACTACGGAAAATGCATAAAATTCGCCGAAAAATAAGAACGACGGAGCCAAAGATGTCCGAATTTGGAAAAACGACAAACTGACAACTTGCTCAAAAGATGGTTTAGAATTTTTCTATGTAAAAATATTTTGGTTTCGAAAACGGTTTATTTCCATGGATTACTAACTGATTTAAATTGAAGTAAGTTTACGCGCGAAATAAACTTTCATATTTTCGGACGAAAATTTACCAGTTGCTATGTTTAATTAGACGCATTCCAAATATGAAGTTTGAATAGCATCAGAATTTGTTTGTGAAAATTTGAAATTCTACACTAAATAAGCAATTTTAAAAATTTTAAACTGGGTCTGAATTTCAGGGTCGTTACATTCTCCCCCACTTAAAACTTTTCGTCCCCGAAAAGGAAGGAGGTAGGAGAATAGAAACAACCAGAAGAAATAGACTTAAATTACAAAATAAACGATTAATTCAAATCATAGAAATTTCAATTTAAATTAATTTATATTTAACCATTTGACTTTAAATTCAAGACTTCCATAAAATTTGGTTTGAATTCTCATATGTTAGGTACAAGAGATTCCTTTCAAATGAAATTCAATTTAAATTCAATTAATTTAAGATATTCTCTTAAGTTGACTTAATTCAATGTATTAACTTCCAAAACAAAATTTTCTTCTATTAATATCACCTATTATTTATTTAACTCATTATTCTATTAAGTGAATAACATGCATTATACGCACTCACCTTTTATTTATAAAGACAATTTATATTATATATTATCCAATTTTCTTAAATTAGCAACTTCAAAGATCATAAATTTGAAGTCATTTATTATAATCAAACCCCTTTTGACAAATTTAATTCTTCTTTATTCCAAATTATTATTAAATTTATTCTACTTAATATATCCTAATCACATACATATTAAGTATATTTACATTAATTATAACTACTCAATTTATTAAAAATTCCTTTGATATCATTTTCCACTATATAATATTCAATTATAAATTAACTTTTTTTTTTTTTTATTTAGGTAAGTTATATATATGCAATTTGAGAATTATCCAAACAAAATTTTACAATTCAGTTATTACAAGTTAAGTATTCATATAAAAAGAATTTGGCTTTATTTAATTGAAAATCATCCTTCAACAAAATTTTAAGAATTAATTTCCGATTAGCTTCAAACAACTTGAGATAAAATAAATATATATATTCAAAATATATCAAATCAAATTTAAAATCTTCAATATATATTATAAATCAAGTCATGTTTAGAGATTCAAATCAATTTATTTTTCAAAACAACCGTAGCAAAGCTACAGAATATCTCTCCACTTCGAAACTCGAAAATGGATGTCGATGATGCGGCCGTCATCACCGAAATTATTTTCCAGCGACAAAGAGAAGAGCACTGATTTAAACATCTAAAATTTCTTTGAAAAAGATTTCTATTCAAAATACTTTAAGCAATACACCTTTAAAACTTTAAAGCCAAGTTTGAAATCACCGGAAATTAAGTTCTCAAATTCTAATTTAAATCCATTTGAATTCCAAATCAAAATATAACCAAGCTTTATAAATTCATTTATTTATTTTATGAAATAGTCAATTATTTATAAAACAATAAATGAAAATTAAAATTTTCACATTTTCGGACAACAGGTTCATTAACATTTTAATTTCAGAAAAATTTATACTTATATAATATAATCATAAAACCTATTTGTTTACCAAATTTGAAAACAATATTGTGTCAGTTTGCTCTGTTCAAGTGTTTTGGAAATCCTATCGATAGCGTTGATCAGACGAATCGATCGAAAACCCAAATCAACCTCAACAACTCAAACAACACAATATATGTAAAACATTTTAATATTAATTTTCAAAGACACTTCCTCGCTTGACGGTACAAGGATGGATTTCAAAATAAGAATAGATATTCAAATTTGATGGTAATCAAATCAAAGAGGATTTTGATTCGATATTAAGTTTGAAACAAAGATAGATAATTAAATAACAAAATAGGAAGCCTGATAAGTTTATATATATCGCGGGCAACCTTAACCGGATTGACCGTGGCTTAAAGAATAAGATCGATGCAGGATTCCGAGGTAAATCAACATTCGATCTCAAGAAATAGAATTCAGGTATTGCAGGAGATAGATAGCATCGTAAACCGAGGATACAGAAATCTCCGGTAAATCAATGCTTATTGTAAAGGAGCTTCACCCATTTACAAATCATTCGGCGTTTGGGAAGACCGCCGAGTCATTATAAAGATTATTCGAGGTGGAGTCAGGGAATACTCCAGAATTGAAAGAAGACGAATAGTGAGGGACGAGAATGAATTTTGGAACCGAGGGAACGTTCCAAATTTAAAGGAAACGAGTCAAGAAGAAGAGTTTGAAACTCGAGTGGGAGTGATTCTGTAAATACATTTACCCTATATGCTAAGTTCTGCCTAGAGCTACCAAAAGCTCTGATACCAACTGTAACGACCCGGTATTTTGGACTATTCGCATCCGCACATGTCGGACTTGAATAATTCAAAATATCGAATTGTTAATTTAAATTTGGCAAAACTGAGATATACAGTAAATAAGTAGTCACAGCATCACAGACACAGAGTAATAATATGCAGCGGAAATAAAAGAGATAGTAGTTCATGAAGCTACTATGTAAATATATAAGATACATCAGAGTTTACAACAAAAGAGTAATACGATACATCAGATATAAATCAGAATACATCACTAGAATCATCGAATACTGAAAGTAGAATAGATGGCTGGATCTTCAAGCAAAGCTCCAACTCCAAAGGTGAGCCTCGAATACTGGTACACTCAGTCTGACCCGAGCGTAAGCAAAACACAAGACACTCGAGTCAGGATTAATATTCTTATATCAATAAATCCAACTCAAGTGAAATAGCAATCGAAAAACAAGTAACTCAAAGGATGTTTGGAATAACCATCCTCTAAGGATCCGCTAAACTATCTACTAGGTAGTAATGTACGCTAAGTAAATAATGTCTATCAGTAATATAAAATATCAAAATAGCGTTAAGGCGTTACCATAATCCCCCTTAACACCTTTTATATTCCCAAAAGCATATACAAGACCGTAGTTTCCCCAAAACCGGAAGTCACCAGAGGGCAATCCATATACTCAAGGTACAAATCAAAACGTAGTGGTCGCGAATAGGATAATCAGTATGACAAGGTACATGAGGCGATACCAACTAGGATACTAGTAGTTGCGTGATCCGGACTGATGTTGAGCATAGCCAGCAGCTACCTCAACACCGCGAAACAACACTCCCAAATCGGGGGGTGCACCCAAATCGAATCACAAAAGTAATAGATATGGTATCGAAGAAGTGTGTCCGCTAGAGGTGGCGAACCTCAATGGCCCGGCGCGGCTCCTGTTTTAGTCATGTCAGGGGTCATCCAATATCGTTCTCTTTCTTCAGTCAACGCGTTCACCAAACCATCCACTTCATTCTGGATCAACACTCCGCGTATAATAGTTATTAAAGTGGTATTCGGTATCGACAGAGAGTATGTCCATATCCGATCCCGGTCTCTTTAATAACTACGTATTATTACACCGATTGGTCGTTTAATATATTTCAACACAATCAATTTCAATTTCAATTAGAATTCGTAAACCATTATTTCATTTGTCTATCAAAAATCAATTTCCAAAATCTACGTTTCAAAACTTCCAAATTTCCATCTCAAAATCTTATAATTCAATTTCAAATTTTATTTAAACAATTCAAATATTGATTCAAGTTCATACAAAAAGATTCAATCCGAAATTATTTAAATTAATTAGATTTAACATTCAAATCAATTTAAATTATTTATCTATTTTATTCAATATTCGTTAAGTTAATTTAACATCCAAAACCATTATTTTTAAATTTCAAAGTCATTAAACCAATCACTTAAGTTAACTTCGTTATATCAAAACTTACAAAGTTAATTAAATTCAATTTGTCAAATCAAATTCTTTAAATTACAATTCTTACATTAATTTCAATAAAACACATTTATTTCTTGTTAAGAAATTCAATTTCACTTATTCTTTACATAATTACAAACTTCAAACTCAATTAATAAAGAAACTAAATCCCATATATTCGAGAAATCAAATTTCACTTTAACTTACTTAAATAAATTTTCCAAAACTTAATAAATAAAGAAACCCAATTTCATTTATTAACGAAGTTCAAATTCACTTATTCAAAAGTTGAATCTCTTATCCAAGAATTCAATCTTATTCAATTATTAAATAATTTCAACTTAATTATTAATAATTTCAAAACTTAGTAATTTCAACATAATTATAAATTCAAATTTAATTTTTAAATCACTTCAAACTTCGTTCAATGAATAATTCCAAATTTAAGTGTTAAATAATACATTTCAAATCAATGTTCTTTCATCGGTTATTACATTAATATTTGTTTCAGATTTCAATATTAACATTTTCCTTTCATAAAATTTTCGTTCAAATTTTATTTCAAAATCTTATTATTCAAATAAAACCTTTATTTTATTTCAAATCAAATTTTTGACCAATCGATTTATTTAATTCTCTATCCTAAGTCAAGTTCATTTGGGTATTTATCATTTCAACCCGATTCCATTTCAATTTAAAATCAAGCAAAATAAAGGGAACTTGCAGTGTGATAACAGGGATGGTGTCAAAGTAAATAAACAAGCAATAACAACAACAAAACAATTCAAATAATCAATTTTAAATAATCCCGAAATAATCGTATTAATTCGCATTGTTATTTGTGCGAATTAATATATTTATTCCTAGAATCTACACTATCATTTCATGTAGATTAAAGATTTTTATATTCCGGTTTTCACTTGTCGTTCAATTTCAGTTTAATACTTCAACAATTAATACAAACTACGTTCAAAGTTCAAAGTACAATTTATCAAATTCTACGACAACTAAAGGGTCAAATTTAACTAATCAATTTTTGTCATATATAATCCGTTTTAATTTGTTAACTATTCTACATTAAATTTAACTTGCAAATTAATTATCACTTAACAATAATAATTAACATCCAATTCAAACAACAATCAATCAATCAATTTATCAACCAAACTGTATTATTATCCCATAAATAATTAACAGATAATGGTGTCAGGTGTCATAGGTATACAGATACAGGTAATAGCAGACATAACAGAATAAACAACTAACAACAACATATTTCAATTTTCGTTTCAATTGAAATCAAATTTAATAAATAAAAGAATATTAATCGTGAGTGGTTACTCACCTTTCGAGGCTAGAGAAAACAGGAGATGACACCGATACGCACACTGATACGGATACTGAAATTGAGTTACGATTCCAGGCGTGAATTCCAAAGCAAATCAAGATGGGCACGAATCGACGAACGATGCTGATAAATAGGAATTGACGGAATCAAATCAGAATTTGATCGATGCAGATATAATTGAACCAAAAGTATTACATTATTATTTTCTTAAAATCGATATTAAATTTAAAATACATATTATAATCATAATACATATCCAAATCACATTATATATATCTATTTTTTTTAGAAATCTAAAAGAACCCCAAAATATCAACAGTACAAATATAACTTAAAACACGTGTTAAATCAAATATCGTCATATTATAAAATAAACAACTATATATATGAACTATCATATAAAATGTAAAATATAAATCAGCAAGCAAATCAACTTTTACATTATATATATATATATATATAGGCTGCACCTAAACTTACATATCTCAATTATATTTTACAATATTAATTATAAAACAATGTAGTTTACTCTAAAACTTTTATAACTTTATATCCTCTTATATAAAAGCGACCCTACATGTATATAAAACGTATTATTAAATCAAGATATATATTAAATAAAGTAACAGAACTATATATTATTCATCTATACATACGCGTACTGCAAAACCACTCTTTTCTATACTTAAACAAAATAAAGGTTCAAAACAAAGTTAATAGACCATTTAGGATCCTGAACCATCCACACACGCATAACATATTTAGTAAAATAGACCATGAATAAATACTTTAAAACTTTCATAACTCACGTCATATACTAACATAAAATTAAATCAACTTGCATACTGATCTCTGAACTAGGCGATATAGATATACCCATATAACTGCATATTTATATACTTATAGACCCCTAAAATCTAAGTGTATATATACAAGTTTCTTCAAATAAATTGACACTAATATATATGTAATATACGTATACACTCAAATAACGTATCAGCTTTATGCAAACACACACAGCTTAAAGTATTAGCAAAACTATGGCATAAACCCACCTAAAGCAAGCTTATAGACGTATGAATCGACCCAATATACATAGTATACTTTAATATAATATATATACGAAACTATGCACTGCAAATACTACCCATAACAGAGACCTACCCCAAGTTAT
Organism: Allium cepa; assembly: GCA_030765085.1. Classification (NCBI taxonomy): domain Eukaryota; kingdom Viridiplantae; phylum Streptophyta; class Magnoliopsida; order Asparagales; family Amaryllidaceae; genus Allium; species Allium cepa. The sequence continues at coordinate 372,252,075 of CM060942.1, read as the reverse complement.
ATAACATAATATATGTCACCAGATAATACAACTAATATACCTATATAATATTATCACCTTTACAAAACTGTTATACAGTTTATATGTTTTAAGTTTAATATATATATTTGAACGAAATATATACAACAAGAGAAGGATCAAGGAAGTGGAACACGCAACTCACCGCGGCAAGGCAGTGGAGAAGGAAGGAAGAAATGGAGGAACCGATGGTGTTTGTGATCGAAGGCTTGTGGGGCTGAGTTACCGGAGGCGTGGGATGGTAGCAGCAGCTATGTCGGTGGAGATGGTGGTCGAGCTCGGTTGCGCGTGTTATGGGAAGAGAGGAGGAAGGCCTTGCATTTGCAGTGGCGAAGGCGGCTGGTACGTGGCGGGTTGAGTTGCTGGCCGGCGTTGGTGTCGGAGGTAGGTGGCATCGGAGGTCAAGGCGGTCTGGGCGTGATGTGGTGTTCGCGGGGAAGAAGGAAGCACGGGGACAAACGACCACCCAATGTAGGCGTAGTCGTGGAGGAGCTATGGTGGCGATTTTTGGCGGCCGCTGTGCTTGTGCGCTAGGGTGGAGCGAGAGGACGAAGGGGAGGAGGGGCTGAGAGTGGGAGCGGAGTTCGGCGGTGATGACGTGGGAGGGGTCTCGGCTGGACAGAGGCACGGTGAGGCGGAGGTCGGCCACGTGCTTGGTTGCGCGGTCCAAGTGGGGTGGAGCAGTGATGGACGCGACTGAGGCAGTGGTCGTGGTGGTGCGGTAGCGTTGGTGGGATGCTGGACGTGGAATGGAAATTGGGTACGAAGGGTCAGGAGAAAGGAAGGCTCCACTACATAGCAGTTTCATAAAACATATATCATATGTAATTTGAAGTCAGGAGGTAAAGTGTGAGCACTGTTTCCATATAAAAACATATAAAGTTCTTTGTTTACTTTCTCAAGAAATGTCAGAAGTAAAAGAGGAGAAGTAACGTTTCAGGCAGAAAATATGATAATAGTAGCAACATATATTAATTTAGAGAGAGAGAAGGAAGGAAAGAAGCACGTACCAATAGCAGTGCAATAAATGAAGGCACAGGGGTAGCAGATATATACGGAGGGGTTTAGAGTCCCCAGGGCAATGCAATGATGTCTTCTGTAAAGTGGTGACTATTGGCTTTCTGAATGGTCAATAGGCACCTAGAATTTTGAACGTTGTAAAGTTGGGTTCCGGTTTGTGCTGCGTTACAATTTATCGTTTGCAATGCCGAACTCCGATTGACACAAACGAATATACCGTTTTGATCAGCGCGGCGAGACGGTCACAACGGTATGAAGATATTGGTGATGCGATCGAATTATAAAAATTCGAAATTTTCTACTACGGAAAATGCATAAAATTCGCCGAAAAATAAGAACGACGGAGCCAAAGATGTCCGAATTTGGAAAAACGACAAACTGACAACTTGCTCAAAAGATGGTTTAGAATTTTTCTATGTAAAAATATTTTGGTTTCGAAAACGGTTTATTTCCATGGATTACTAACTGATTTAAATTGAAGTAAGTTTACGCGCGAAATAAACTTTCATATTTTCGGACGAAAATTTACCAGTTGCTATGTTTAATTAGACGCATTCCAAATATGAAGTTTGAATAGCATCAGAATTTGTTTGTGAAAATTTGAAATTCTACACTAAATAAGCAATTTTAAAAATTTTAAACTGGGTCTGAATTTCAGGGTCGTTACAGCTTTTAAGTTTGAAAATCTAGAACTTGTATTTTATATTGACTTGGACCTGATAACTTTTGATCCTTTGAATAGCAACTAGATTAAGTTGAAATCCGAATCACTGCTTACTCCAGTTGAAAGATTTGAAGTTGTTGAATCTGAAAGAGTTTGATCTTTGCATTGCTACCAGGTTTGGATTTTTGAGGATCTGTTGCTTGCATTTAAAGTGGATTACAGATATAGTTTAAAACATGATTTCTTGTTCCAGGTTTTGATCTGGTTTTGCTTTCTGATCTGAGTTTTATTTTTAAGATTTAATATAGAATGAAGAAGACTTAGTTGAGAAAATGAAGAAGTCTGGTTTTGATCTTTTGTTAACATTATGTTTTTAAACAAAAATGCCACTTGTTCATCTTTTGTAAAGACTTGTAAATCTTCTTGTTTCATGGGTTACAAATGTACATATATGATAAATTTGTGTCTACCCTTAATTTGATTGATTTTAAAATTTTAGTTTTAAACCCTATCATTTTATAAGTTACCTTATATTCACATGTGTATATTCTCAAATTATACTTATTATGTTTTAAATGTTAAAAAAATTATTTAATACTTTCTAATGTATTATTTATACTTATACAAATTAAAGAAAAATGGTTTGAAATTAAATTATACATTACTAATAAATATTTATAAGTTAGTAAATGCAATTCTTTTTCAATACATTTATATTTTTAATCTTAAGATATTAAACTTATTAACAAATACTTATTTTAAAATTTTCATCTTAAACTTAAGTAATCACACTTATTATATTTTTTTTTCAAATATAAATTTCTTTAAGTCCAATTAAATTTAAATATATTAACATTTGAATTTCAAATTCAAATCTCCAATTATTATTTATCTGTATATATGAATTTCTTTTTATTGAAAATGTAATAAAACTAATTATATATAAATAAAAGCTCATCCAAATATTTTTAAAATGTCCATCTTTTGAAATTTAAAATTAATTTAAAATTCAAATTAAATTTGAAAGTCCAATTTAAAGTCAACTTAAATACACATATATAATCAACACACATATGTATATGATAGGATTTAACCTTTAAACAATTGTTTGCAAATCATTTGTATTTAATTCAAGATATTTTTTTTTTTTAAATTACATGTATATTAAAATTAGAAAACAAATTCTTATTAATTTTAAAATACAGTTTTAAATCTAATTTATTTTTCAACACATTTAATTTTGAATCTCAAATCCAAGTTATATTTTAAAAATCAATAAATATACATATATAATAAATAAACAAATATCTTGTTAAAACTAGCTACACATGTTAACATATAAACATTTTATATATTTTCAAGTTAATTTACCAAATTAATTCTTAATTTAATCTAGGAGTCAAATTAATTGCAAATTTACATTTGTTTTAAAAACAGGAATGTTACAGATTCCCCCCTTAAGAAAATTTCGTCCTCGAAATTTGCAAGTAGGGAGACAACAAAGGATGGACACACAAAGATAGAGAGACATTTTCCAAATCAAACTGGATATCTATTCTGCATTTGGCTTTCCAAATCAGAATATCACTAATAATTATGAGAACGAACTCATTCAATACAAGACATTCGGGTCACCTGAACTATGAATATACAGGAGTATTGATTAGTTCAAGGGAAAACTAACCCCTCGTAGAATATATCGAGACCCAACATAATAAACAGATATATGGATCCAATCCAAAAGTTTTAGCTTAAACAACCAAAATATACCTATCAACCATAGCAACCGAAGTAAACAATTCATTCAAACAAACAATTCTTACCCATCTGAAGTTTATGTCCCATGCAAATATATCAAAGCTTCTTCCTGGAACTGCCAGGAAGCAATCAAGGAATTGAAATTGAATAGTGATCAAAAGAGATTGATAGGAAAAGATTGTTTTCGTTGTTGTTACAGGTATTGACCATTTGTAGTGGTACTCCCCTATCCCCTATCTCGTCCTCTTCTTACACTCATACTCACTATCAGTGGATAGTAAGAGAATTTACTGAAGCATTCAAACGGATATCTTAGGGATATACTCATTCTAGGGTATACTTCACCCTATCTCTAATGAGTTACTTAATGTGTTATAATCCTGAGCTAAAGTTTTAACCTTCAGCTCTAATACCAATTGTAACGACCCTGACTCGACCTTCGAAAATCGACACCAAATACGACACTCGTATTCAAATGCCGCAGATCCAAATGTCGAATCTGGTTCGCCGGAGCTTATAAGACATCAAGTATAACAACACAGCGGAAGAAAGGAAATGAATATTATAGATATACAACATTCGATACAACAATGATACAATATGAAACAATATCAGAGATACAAGATAACTACGCTACAGCGGAAACCCAATGAACTGGCAGCGGAAACAAACAGAATTTGATACTCCAGAAGAAACACCAATATCAGCAATCTCCATAGATATCTCGGGCCACCATCAAGTTGCACCAAGCTCAGAAAGGTCAGTCGGCCCAAACAAATACTTCAATATCCAAAATCTCTAAAGAATACCAAAGAGAAAGCTGAAAGCTACCGAATCGATATCTACTATCTGAAAAACCCAACTCTAGGCTGTCCGTGTGGAAAATTGTGGGCACCCAGAGTTTAGGAAGGGAACAATAAACTCTGGGTCAGTCATGGGACTGGTATGAGCAAACAAAAATAGTTTTATCTTTAAAAGAAACAAAAGAATTTAAATTTGAAATCTGCAATTCTTTTTTGGAAAATGAAACTACCATAAGGCCTCCCGCCACACACACTATGCAAACGTAGAGTTGGAGGAGATTTCTCCTTATGATAGTCAAAAATGCTTGATACGCGAAAACCATTTGATATTATTATTAGTGCATAGTGGTAAATATTTTCGAAAGTATAATATTAATCTTAGACAGCATAGACATTCCGAACTATGCCTATTATAGCCACCATGTTCAATAGCAGGTTACCACCACATTCCATGGAAGGTTATACAACTAAAACCGTACTGGGCATGTATTGTTTCATTGGGTTTCAAACAAATGGTCAGGCCAAGGAAATTCCCATTGCCACATGTGTACGCCTCTGGAGAGACGCCCCGAGAACCTAACCGGATCTCTGCCGACACAAGGCCGGGTTACCTCTGTAACTAGGTAACTACTACATGAGTATGCCATCCTCCGGTCGTAACCGACCTTTATCCTGGGATTCACCAAAAATCACAGTAATAAATTTGCATCAACGACATAGGTTAAGTATCTGGGCTCCATACCATAATAGCACCTCTGTCCAGAAGGAAATGAACATACCCTCAGGGGGCACTACCCCCAAATAACCTTGCTGCATTCTTCCTATTTCGACCATTCCGGGTTGTGAGGTTCGACGGAGTCTTGTTCACAAAGCTATTCTTTTCACAAAATCCATGTTTTGATCAACAAATGATCAATAGCACTTCGTATGCCATATTATCAAATTGGGAATGTATCACTAGTAACCATCAACTACATAACCCTGAGGTCGTACGTCTCAGAGAAGGGTGTTAAGCTAAGAGAATAAATCTCCGCCACCAAACAGAAATGTATTTGATAGAAACTGGTTTTACATCTCAAAGTGTAATGTCAGACACACATCCATACAATTCTGTTTTTCGGGTTCGAACAGAACCGAAGGCACTTCCGAAGAAGCCCTTGCAATCCGAGAATCCACAATCCCGATTGGACTTCCCATTACTTAGGGAATCTCTATACCGTAGCTACTCGGTGCGGAGACAATCGATAGGTCATCCTATCGCTCTCGCAAATACCCGGTCTTTACCATCGGTCTTCAAATGCTATCCATAACATCGTATCATTATTCAGAATGGGTTATATGACACTAGGTCCTCTCCCGGCTAAATCGAATAATGGCGCAATATTTAAAAACATATGGATAATGGGATCTCAGTTAAATCACAGCTTAAAGTCCAAACCTTTCATTCAAATGGTTAAAACAAATTACTATTCCTAATCTTTTAAACAAAAAGATTCATTTTACAAACCTTCAATGGTTTAAACAATTTCCACATTTAAATCTTTTAAACAAAAGATTCATTTTTAAGACCCCTTTCAATTTAAAACAAGGTTCACTAATCTTTTATAAAGATTCATTCATAGCTTTCAAAACAATTCCATTTCAAATTTGATTAACTCATCCGGTCTTTGAATCAAAGACTCATTTCATAGCTTTCAAAACAATTCCTGTTTCAATTTTTTATATACAAAAGATACATCATTTAAAATCCTCTTCAATTTCAAAATAGGGTTCAACTATCTTTCACAAAGATTCAATTATAGCTTTCAAAATCATTCCATTTCAAATTTGAAATCTTTTCATTATAATTTGGAAAATTCTTTCCTTATATAAAAGCTATTATTATTTAAAACCACTTGTTTCCGTTTTGGAAAACCCGATTTTATTTGCACGAGTTAAGGCCTTTCAAATATAACTTGGGTTAAATTCAAATTCTCAAAACCATACTTTTAAAATGGTTTAAAAACCCATATAAATACCTTTTATAACTTGTATAAACTTTTTACATCATAAGTTCTTAACGTAGAATTCAATTACAAATTTTGAATTCAAATTTTAAATCAAATTTCAAAACTAAATCAACTTATTCAAAAATAACTTTCACTTTAAACCCAATCCATTTCCAAAACCATTTGGATTTCAATTTTAAAATTATATTCAAAAATATGTGATTTAATCGATTTCCACGTGAAATCCATATTTGTGTGTGTATTGTGTGGTCTAGGGGTTTTAAACAATAAACTGCAACATCATCAATCATCACATCATTAATCATCACAAACACAATCACAGTAATATCGATAAGCGGTATAATCCTATAACGCTTATCTACATACACAAAATCACGGATAGATAACATAAATGTATTATAGATAAATAAATTACATTCCACAGCATAAACATATCACATAACATTACGCATAAGGAATATCAACATAATTCACAGCATTCCATACTATCCATATATTCATAAGTATAATCATCAAGTCATCTGATTAATTTTAAACCAGATCATTACCTATGAATAAATTTCTAATCATGGTTAACTAAAAACTAATTAATTACAACCCATTATTATTATGTTCTTTAATTAATTATTAATTAACCCTTAATTAATAATAATCCTTAATTAATCATCCTTAATTAATTACAATGATTTATTTAGTTAATCCTTAATTAATGATCATCCCTTAATTATTTTCATAAATTAATTAACCTTAAATTAATTATCACATTAATTAATTACCCCTAATTAATTACCCCTAATTAATTAAAATAAGTGATTAATCACTTAGTCATCGTTAACCATAAATTAACTAGCAATTAGTTTACCTTAATTAATTGCCTTAATAATTTAGAAATTAACCTACCTTTAATTTTTAATTTATTAATTAGCCTTTAATTAACTTCTTTAATTAATTAATCTTTAATTAGTTACTTTAATTAACAAATCCTTAATTATTAATTAAATCTTAATTATAATTAATTATCCTTAATTTATTATTCTTAATTTAATTTCCCTAATTAATTAATCACATTTAATTATCATGCTTTAAAGTAATTGACCCTTAATATTTGATTCATCAATCTTTAACCTTAAAAATTAATTATCCTTTAAATCATTTAATTGTTCCTTAATTAATTATATTAATTAAAATTACCCTTCAAGTTGATCACAAAATTGGTTATCCTTTAATTATTTTAAGTAATTACAAATTAATTAACTTTAAATCATTGATTCACCTTTAAATAAATAAGTAATTAACTTTTAATTATTTAATTCGTTATTTACACAAGGTAATTGTTCATCAAAACTAAATTAAAATATTTGTTATCCTTCAAAAATGAACCGACAGAGGTTTACAACTTGATTTGATTAAAATTTGAGTAAACTCTTTTTATTATTAATTTTTTTAAGTTTTTACTACCAAAAATTTCTACCCGAGATGACTCCCAGAATACACGATCACAACTTCGAATAAAACACTAGATTACCCGATCCTTTCCCCGAGTACTTCCCCTCTTCTATTTTATACTTTGTTTATTGTCAAATTTTAGACCATACGGCATAGTTAAAACACTCGCATGCCACCCCGAGACTATACCGAGCTACAACCCCACACTCTCGAATCTGACTTCGAGTCAGCTTCATCTTCCCATCATAAAAAATTCCCAAGCACACAAGTGTACGGTGTACATGCACCATCGATTTGATCAACTCCGATCATCGTTGCCGGCCTCTGCCTATCGCCGATCATCTACTCAATCCTCCCCAACACCCAGAATCTTGAATTGACCGGAGGTCGCAAAACAGCAAGTTCGAACCCCCCACTGAAACCCAACCACCATCAAAATTCCACCGACGCCGATGACCCAGCCCCTCAGAAGAGACGTGACTTCGTACAAAGCATCACAACACTTTAACGCATTAATCCCCACAGCTTCGATTCACCCCGATCAACTCTTATAGCATATACGAACACGATGAACACCTCGACCCAATTGGGTTCTTAAGCCCTAAAAAACAATTTTCCAATCGCTACGATGCAAAATAAATTCATTTTTTATTTTTCTCGTATACACCGATGTACTAGCTAGCTACACCCTTAATCGCAATCCCTAACTCGCCGTTGATCATTGGGTTTTGACGAAAATTCCCATTCTGTTCAACTGCAATTTTCTCGAATGTTATTATATTAAAAATCTTGATTTGCATTTCAAAATTGCTAGTTTTCGATAGCATAACATATTATATACCTGAAACAAATTATTCTTATGATCGAGATTTTGATAAATTTTCAAAAGAACTGTTCTTCTTCCTTTTATTTAAACCACCTAGAGGTTAATTTTTTTTTAAAAACATTTTTGAAATGGTTATTTTGATATATCTAATAAATTTGGTATACATATTATAGTCTAAAGAGACTCAGGGAAGAAGATTTGAATTTATTTTTTCAAGTTTGAAAACCTACACAACAAGGAACAGAGCCTAAATACAGATATGCATATCATTATCCCTCAACATACACATACATGCAAGCATAACCAAAGCATAAATCAAGCACATTTGAGAGCAAATTTCACAGATCATTCAAAAATATATCAGGTTGGGTTTGCTCTCCTTGAAAAGTTTGAAAGCAGAGAATTTTGCCTGGAACTAGCATGCTTTGAAGTTTGAAAATCTAGAACTTGTATTTTAAATTGACTGGGACCTGATATCTTTTGATCTTTTGAATAGCAACAAGATTAAGTTGAAATTCGAATCACTGCTTACTCCAGTTGAAAGATTTGAAGTTGTTGAATCTGAAAGAGTTTGATCTTTGCATTGCTACCAGGTTTGGATTTTTGAGGATCTGTTGCTTGCATTTAAAGTGGATTACAGATATAGTTTAAAACATGATTTCTTGTTCCAGATTTTGATCTGGTTTTGCTTTCTGATCTGAGTTTTATTTTTAAGATTTAATATAGAAAGAAGAAGACTTAGTTGAGAAAATGAAGAAGTCTGGTTTTGATCTTTTGTTAACATTATGTTTTTAAACAAAAATGCCACTTGTTCATCTTTTGTAAAGACTTGTAAATCTTCTTGTTTCATGGGTTACAAATGTACATATATGATAAATTTGTGTCTACCCTTAATTTGATTGATTTTAAAATTTTAGTTTTAAACCCTATCATTTTATAAATTACCTTATATTCGCATGTGTATATTCTCAAATTATACTTATTATGTTTTAAATGTTAAAACAATTATTTAATACTTTCTTATGTATTATTTATACTTATACAAATTAAAGAAAAATGGTTTGAAATTAAATTATACATTGCTAATAAATATTTATAAGTTAATAAATGCAATTCTTTTTCAATACATTTATATTTTTAATCTTAAGATATTAAACTTATTATCAAATACTTATTTTAAAATTTTCATCTTAAACTTAAGTAATCACACTTATTATATTTTTGTTTCAAATATAAATTTCTTTAAGTCCAATTAAATTTAAATATATTAACATTTGAATTTCAAATTCAAATCTCCAATTATTATTTATCTGTATATATGAATTTCTTTTTATTGAAAATGTAATAAAACTAATTATATATAAATAAAAGCTCATCCAAATATTTTTTAAATGTCCATCTTTTGAAATTTAAAATTAATTTAAAATTCAAATTAAATTTGAAAGTCCAATTTAAAGTCAACTTAAATACACATATATAATCAACACACATATGTATATGATAGGATTTAACCTTTAAACAATTGTTTGCAAATCATTTGTATTTAATTCAAGATATAATTTTTTTTAAAATTACATGTATATTAAAATTAGAAAACAAATTCTTATTAATTTTAAAATACAGTTTTAAATCTAATTTATTTTTCATCACATTTAATTTTGAATCTCAAATCCAAGTTATATTTTAAAAATCAATAAATATACATATATAATAAATAAAAAAATATCTTGTTAAAACTAGCTATACATGTTAACATATAAACATTTTATATATTTTCATTTTAATTTACCGAATTAATTCTTAATTTAATTTAGGAGTCAAATTAATTGCAAATTTAAATTTGTTTTAAAAACAGGAATGTTACAGATTCCCCCCTTAAGAAAATTTCGTCCTCGAAATTTGCAAGTAGGGAGACAACAAAGGATGGACACACAAAGATAGAGAGACATTTTCCAAATCAAACTGGGTACCTATTCTGCATTTGAATTACGAAATCAGAATATCACTAATAATTATGAGAACGAACTCACTCAATACAAGACATTCGGGTCACCAGAATTATGAATATATAGGAGTATTGATTAGTTCAAGGGAAAACTAACCCCTCGTAGAATATATCGAGACCCAACATAATAAACAGATATATGGATCCAATCTAAAACTTTTAGCTTAAACAACCAAAATATACATATCAACCATAGCAACCGAAGTAAACAATTCATTCAAACAAACAATTCTGACCCATCTGAAGTTTATGTCCCATGCAAATATATCAAAGCTTCTTCCTGGAACTGCCAGGAAGCAATCAAGGAATCGAAATTGAATAGTGATAAAAAGAGATTGATAGGAAAAGATTGTTTTCGTTGTTGTTACAGGTATTGACCATTTGTAGTGGTACTCCCCTATCCCCTATCTCGTCCTCTTCTTGCACTCATACTCACTATCAGTGGATAGTAAGAGAATTTACTGAAGCATTCAAACGGATATCTTAGGGATATACTCATTCTAGGGTATACTTCACCCTATCTCTAATGAGTTACTTAATGTGTTATACTCCTGAGCTAAAGTTTTAACCTTCAGCTCTAATACCAATTGTAACGACCCTCACTCGACCTTCGAAAATCGACACCAAATACGACACTCGTATTCAAATGCCGCAGATCCAAATGTCGAATCTGGTTCGCTAGAGCTTATAACACATCAAGTATAACAACACAGCGGAAGAAAGGAAATGAATATTATAGATATACAACATTCGATACAACAATGATACAATATGAAACAATATCAGAGATACAAGATAATTACGCTACAGCGGAAACCCAATGAACTGGCAGCGGAAACAAGCAGAATTTGATACTCCAGAAGAAACACCAATATCAGCAATCTCCATAGATATCTCGGACCACCATCAAGTTGCACCAAGCTCAGAAAGGTCAGTCGTCCCAACCAAATACCTCAATATCCAAAATCTCTAAAGAATACCAAAGAGAAAGCTGAAAGCTACCGAGTCGATATCTACTATCTGAAAAACCCAACTCTAGGCTGCCCGTGTGGAAAATTGTGGGCACCCAGAGTTTAGGAAGGGAACAATAAACTCTGGGTCAGTCATGGGACTGGTATGAGCAAACAAAAATAGTTTTATCTTTAAAAGAAACAAAAGAATTTAAATTTGAAATCTGCAATTCTTTTTTGGAAAACGAAACTACCATAAGGCCTCCCGCCACACACACTATGCAAACGTAGAGTTGGAGGAGATTTCTCCTTATGATAGTCAAAAATGCTTGATACGCGAAAACCATTTGATATTATTATTAGTGCATAGTGGGAAATATTTTCGAAAGTATAATATTAATCCTAGATAGCATAGACATTCCGAACTATGCCTACTATAGCCACCATGTTCAATAGCAGGTTACCCACATTCCATGGCAGGTTATACAACTAAAACCGTACTGGGCATGTATTGTTTCATTGGGTTTCAAACAAATGGTCAGGCCAAGGAAATTCTCATTGCCACATGTGTACGCCTCTGGAGAGACGTCCCGAGAACCTAACCGGATCTCTGCCGACACAAGGCCGGGTTACCTCTGTAACTAGGTAACTACTACATGAGTATGCCATCCTCCGGTCGTAACCGACCTTTATCCTGGGATTCACCAACAATCACAGTAATAAATTTGCATCAACGACATAGGTTAAGTATCTGGGCTCCATACCATAATAGCACCTCTGTCCAGAAGGAAATGAACATACCCTCAGGGGGCACTACCCCCAAATAACCTTGCTGCATTCTTCCTGTTTCGACCATTCCGGGTTGTGAGGTTCGACGGAGTCTTGTTCACAAAGCTGTTCTTTTCACAAAATCCATGTTTTGATCAACAAATGATCAATAGCACTTCGTATGCCATATTATCAAATTGGGAATGTATCACTAGTAACCATCAACTACATAATCCTGAGGTCGTACGTCTCAGAGAAGGGTGTTAAGCTAAGAGAATAAATCTCCGCCACCAAACAGAAATGTATTTGATAGAAACCGGTTTTACATCTCAAAGTGTAATGTCAGACACACATCCATACAATTTTGTTCCGGGTTCGAACAGAACCGAAGGCACTTACGAAGAAGCCCTTGCAATCCGGGAATCCACAATCCCGATTGGACTTCCCATTACTTAGGGAATCTCTATACCGTAGCTACTCGGTGCAGAGACAATCGATAGGTCATCCTACCGCTCTCGCAAATACCCGGTCTTTACCATCGGTCTTCAAATGCTATCCATAACGTCGTATCATTATTCAGAATGTGTTATATGACATTAGGTCCTCTCCCGGCTAAATCGAATAATGAGCGCAATATTTAAAAATATGGATAATGGGATCTCAGTTAAATCACAGCTTAAAGTCCAAACCTTTCATTCAAATGGTTAAAACAAATTACTATTCCCAATCTTTTAAACAAAAAGATTCATTTTACAAACCTTCAATGGTTTAAACAATTTCCACATTTAAATCTTTTAAACAAAAGATTCATTTTTAAGACCCCTTTCAATTTAAAACAAGGTTCACTAATCTTTTATAAAGATTCATTCATAGCTTTCAAAACAATTCCATTTCAAATTTGATTAACTCATCCGGTCTTTGAATCAAAGACTCATTTCATAGCTTTCAAAACAATTCCTGTTTTAATCTTTTATATACAAAAGATACATCATTTAAAATCCTCTTCAATTTCAAAATAGGGTTCAACTATCTTTCACAAAGATTCAATTATAGCTTTCAAAATCATTCCATTTCAAATTTGAAATCTTTTCATTATAATTTGGAAAATTCTTTCCTTATATAAAAGCTATTATTATTTAAAACAACCTGTTTCCGTTTTGGAAAACCCGATTTTATTTGCACGAGTTAAGGCCTTTCAAATATAACTTGGGTTAAATTCAAATTCTCAAAACCATACTTTTAAAATGGTTTAAAAACCCATATAAATACCTTTTTTAACTTGTATAAACTTTTTACATCATAAGTTCTTAACGTAGAATTCAATTACAAATTTTGAATTCAAATTTTAAATCAAATTTCAAAACTAAATCAACTTATTCAAAAATAACTTTCACTTTAAACCCAATCCATTTCCAAAACCATTTGGATTTCAATTTCAATATTATATTCAAAAATATGTGATTTAACCGATTTCCACGTGAAATCCATATTTGTGTGTGTATTGTGTGGTCTAGGGGTTTTAAACAATAAACTACAACATCATCAATCATCACATCATTAATCATCACAAACACAATCACAGTAATATCGATAAGCGGTATAATCCTATAACGCTTATCTACATACACAAAATCACGGATAGATAACATAAATGTATTATAGATAAATAAATTACATTCCACAGCATAAACATATCACATAACATTACGCATAAGGAATATCAACATAATTCACAGCATTCCATACTATCCATATATTCATAAGTATAATCATCAAGTCATCTGATTAATTTTAGACCAGATCATTACCTATGAATAAATTTCTAATCATGGTTAACTAAAAACTAATTAATTACAACCCATTATTATTATGTTCTTTAATTAATTATTAATTAACCCTTAATTAATAATAATCCTTAATTAATCATCCTTAATTAATTACAATGATTTATTTAGTTAATCCTTAATTAATGATCATCCCTTAATTATTTTCATAAATTAATTAACCTTAAATTAATTATCACATTAATTAATTACCCCTAATTAATTAAAATAAGTGATTAATCACTTAGTCATCGTTAACCATAAATTAACTAGCAATTAGTTTACCTTAATTAATTGCCTTAATAATTTAGAAATCAACCCACCTTTAATTTTTAATTTATTAATTAGCCTTTAATTAACTTCTTTAATTAATTAATCTTTAATTAGTTACTTTAATTAACAAATCCTTAATTATTAATTAAATCTTAATTATAATTAATTATCCTTAATTTATTATTCTTAATTTAATTTCCCTAATTAATTAACCACATTTAATTATCATGCTTTAAAGTAATTAACCCTTAATATTTGATTCATCAATCTTTAACCTTAAAAATTAATTATCCTTTAAATCATTTAATTGTTCCTTAATTAATTATATTAATTAAAATTACCCTTCAAGTTGATCACAAAATTGGTTATCCTTTAATTACTTTAAGTAATTACAAATTAATTAACTTTAAATCATTGATTCACCTTTAAATAAATAAGTAATTAACTTTTAATTATTTAATTCTTTATTTACACAAGGTAATTGTTCACCAAAACTAAATTAAAATATTTGTTATCCTTCAAAAATGAATCGGTAGAGGTTTACAACTTGATTTGATTAAAATTTGAGTAAACTCTTTTTTTTAATTAAGTTTTTTTAAGTTTTTACTACTAAAAATTTCAACCCGAGACGACTCCCAGAATGCACGATCTCAACTTCGAGTAAAACACTAGATTACCCAATCCTTTCCCTGAGTACTTCCCCTCTTCTATCTTGTACTTTGTTTCACTGTCAAATTTTAGACCATACTACATAGTTAAAACACTCGCATGCCACCCGGAGACTAAACCCGAGCTACAACCCCACACTCCCGAACCTGACTTCGAGTTAGCTTCATCTTCCCATCATCAAAAATTCCCCGGCACACAAGTGTAAGGTGTACGTGCACCATCGATTTGATCAACTCCGATCATCGTTGTCGGCCTCTGCTTATCGCCGATTATCTACTCAATCCTCCCCAACATCCAGAATCTTGAATTTGACTGGATGCGACTGGATGTCGCAAAACAGCAAGTTCGAACCCCCCACTGAAACCCAACCACCATCAAAATTCCACTGACGCCAATGACTAGACCATCAGAAGAGACGTGACTGCGTCCAAAGCTTCACAACACTTCAACGCATCAATCCCCACAGCTTCGATTCACCCCGATCAACTCTTGTTGCATATACGAACACGATGAACACCTCGACCCAATTGGGTTCTTAAGCCCTAAATTACCATTTTCCAAATGCTACGATGCAAAATAAAATCATTTTGTATTTTTCTCGTATACACCAATGTACTAGCAAGCTACATCCTTAATCGCGATCCCTAACTCGCCGTTGATCATCAGGTTTTGACGAAAATTCCCACTCTGTTCAACTGCAATTTTCTCGAACGTTATTATATTAAAATTCTTGATTTTCATTTCAAAAGTCCTAGTTTTCGATAGCATAACAGATTATATACCTGAAACAAGTTATTCCTATGATCGAGATTTTGATAAATTTTCAAAAGAACTGTTCTTCTTCCTTTTATTTAAACCAGCTACAGGTTAAATTAAAAAAAAACATTTTTCAAATGGTTATTTTGATATGGCTAATAAATTTGGTATACATATTATATTCTAAAGAGATTCAGGGAAGAAGATTTGATTTTTTTTAAAGTTTGAAAACTTGCACAACAAGGAGTAGAGCCTAAATATAGATATGCATATCATTATCCCTCAACATACACATACATGCAAGCATAACCAAAGCATAAATCAAGCACATTTGAGAGAAAATTTCACAGATCATTCAAAAATATATCAGGTTGGGTTTGCTCACCTTGAACGGTTTGAAAGCAGAGAGTTTTGCCTGGAACTAGCATGCTTTTAAGTTCGAAAATCTAGACCTTGTATTTTAAATTGATCTGGACCTGATTTCTTTTGTTCCTTTGAATAGCAACTAGATTAAGTTGAAATCTGAATCACTGCTTAATTCCAGTTGAAAGATTTGAAGTTGTTGAATCTGAAAGAGTTTGATCTTTGCATTGCTACCAGGTTTGGGTTTCTGAGGATTTGTTGCTTGAATTTAAAGTGGATTACAGATATAGTTTAAAACATGATTTTTGGTTCCAGATTTTGATCTGGTTTTGCTTTTTGATATGAGTTTTATTTTTAAGATTTAATATAGAAAGAAGAAGACTTAGTTGAGAAAATGAAGAAACCTGGTTTTGATCTTTTGTTAACATTATGTTTTTAAACAAAAATGCCACTTGTTCATCTTTTGTAAACACTTGTAAATCTCCTTGTTTCATGGGTTACAAATGTACATATATGATAAATTTGTGTCTATCCTTAATTTAATTGAATTTAAGATTTTAGTTTTAAACCCTATCATTTTATAAATTACCTTATATTCACATATGTATATTCTCAAATTATACTTATTATGTTTTAAATGTTAAAACAATTATTTAATACTTTCTTATGTATTATTTATACTTATACAAATTAAAGAAAAATGGTTTGAAATTAAATTATACATTACTAACAAATATTTATAAGTTAGTAAATACAATTCTTTTATTTTCAATACATTTATATTTTTAAACTTAAGATATTAAACTTATTAAAAAATACTTATTTTAAAATTTTCATCGTAAACTTAAATAATCATAATTATTATATTTTTGTTTCAAAAATAAATTTCTTTAAGTCCAATTAAATTTCAATATATTAACATTTGAATTTCAAATTCAAATCTCTAATTATTATACATATATATGAATTTCTTTTTATTGAAAATGTGATAAAACTAATTGTATATAAATAAAAGCTCATCCAAATATTTTTAAAATGTCCATTTTTTGAAATTTAAAATTAAATTCAAATTCAAATTAAATTTGAAAGTCCAATTTAAAGTCAACTTAAATACGCATATATAATCAACACACATATGTATATTATAGGATTTAACCTTTAAACAATTGTTTGCAAATTGTAACGACCCAGAATTTTTGTCAATTAAAATTTGAATATTTAATTAATTTTAATTGTTAATAAGTGGAATTTATAAGTCGAATAATTTTATTTCGAATAATTAGATTTAATTGAATAATTAAATCGATAATTTAATATGTGAAAATACAGAAATAATTGAAAATTTGGGTTAAATATGATTGAAAATGATTTGTAAAATTTTATTTTATCATACTGGAGTTAGAACGATATTTTAGAACTTTTGAAATTGAATTAAGAGTTAATTTGTGAAAATTGAATATTTTAATATTTAATCGACTAGTGAAATTAGCCATTTTTCGTACAGTCTCAGAATTGGACGAAACTAGTTCCATTGGATCCGTAATAGTTTGTTATTATCGGATTTCAATTTTTATAGCAATTGGAGTTTTCGTTTGACCGTGGCAGCTCGAAACGCATCGAAATTGTTTTAATATTAATTTGGCGAGTTAAAATAGTCATTTTTCAAAAAGTCTCGGATTTCGACGAAACCCGTTTCATCGGATCTGTAATATGATATTATTGTAAGATTTCAAATTTCGTGTCAATCGGATTTACCGTTTGTCCGGTGCAAGCTAAAACGCACAGAAATTTGATTAACCGATTTAATTTAGAATCGATCGTTTAATTCCGTAACTCGCACAGATGATCGATTTAGCTTTCGAAACCTATTCCATTATGTCCGAAATGCGAGGTAAACCCTAGAAACATCGGTCACCGCGCGAGATTTGGAGTTCGAAAAATTGGAGATGAATAGTGTTCATCGGTTGTCTATAAAAGGACCCTTATTCTATTATTTTTTTGGCAAACCCTCTTTTAAAACCCTAGCCCCCGGTTTGTAATTGATGGCCATAAATAAACGAAACTTCTCCCCTTAATATCTCGAAATCCGTCAACAATTCAACAATTGTCGAAAGCTCTCAACTACAAACTTGTAGAGCTAGCCGAGCTCTTCGAATCCATACGGCGATGATGGTGTTTTGGGCTACGGATCGACATGAATCTCGATGCAATGGTCAGAAGTTCGTGTGCGTGTTACGATGCAAGGTGGCGACTGAGTTCACCCTAATCGCGGCCGTGGGTAGAGGCAAAGGTGGGCTGCGTGATGAGGGTGGTTGATCGTTGAAGAGGTGTTTGTATTTGTCGCGATATTTGGGTGAAGTCGGCGGCTATGGGTTTAACTGGCCGTGTTTTTCACTGGAAGGGAAGAAGAGAAGGGGTGGGGGGCCGAACGACCTTGATCTCCTGATGAAATTTTGGACGGCCGAGATGTATTAGGGTTATAAAAAAAATTGTAAATTAATTTATATATAAATTCGTATGATCTTTAAAATGTTGTAAATTGTTCATACGAGGTCCGTTTTGGACGAAACCAGTTGCGTTGGAATCGTATGGACGAACACTACCCGATGGAGCTAGATTGGAATTTATTGGAGTTAGTGAAAATTTTGGGTAAAATTAAACGTCTGTTTAATTTTATCCGAAATAAAAGCTGAAAACGGAATTAAAACCAAGGTGAGAACTTCTCACTCAATCGAATCGGTTTCGATTTTAATTTTAAATAGTTAGATTTAAAATTGTTTGATTGTATGCATGAATGATGATTGTTATCTATTGATTGTTAAAATAGACATTATGCGCCGTTAGTAAGCGAAGGTTATTTATTAAAAACATATACCGCGATAATTCCATCTTGATTGGAATTGGTATCATATATGTACTTGGAGTTAATTTTCCCGCATTATATAGCGGATGAGACCCTATTGCGCCGTCTATTAAGCGGATAATATTTTATAAATCCCATATACCGCGATAATTCCGTACTGGAACGGAATTGGTATTATGCTAACATCTTTGGATGCAGGGAAACAGGTTGGAGGGATCCAACTGGATTCCTCAACTGTATTGATTTATTTACAGATATTGTGATATTTGTTGATTATCATATCGATATATGATATTTGGATGCCGTGATTGACTATTTGGTGCTGTTGCATCATCGGATCCATTTTTGAAGTTTTAAAATAATGATTTTGGTTTCTAAAAGAATTTTTAAAGTAATTTTTGAAAGTATACGTTTTATTAAATTTTTGAATTGATTCATTTTAAATAATTAAAACGTTATAAATTCTTATGTTATGAAAATTAAGATTTTTGCGAAATATAACTGAAATGTGATTTTTTAAATAAGTAGTTGATAAATTATAAAATAGTTTAAATTGGGATTTTTGGATTATTATAAACAATTTATATAAAAGTTGTATAAAACTTACATTTATAAATTAAAAATATAGAAATTATAAAACGAGCTTTTATAAGTGTTAAAATAAAGTTTGAACCTAGATTCATAAGTAAATAAGAAATTTTGATTTATAAATTATTGTTGATATAAAAGAATGGATTTGTGAATAAATGAATTATAAGTAATTTACTTATAAATCGGATTTCGACATGTAAATGGAATATAAATAGAATTGGTTAATAAAGGAGATTTATAAAACGAAGTTGTTCTAAAATATAGAAATGGAATTTATAGACATTGTTTCTAAATCCGAAAACGACTTATTTTGATAAGTTAATTATTATAGCTTATTAAAGGAAGTATATTCACGATTTTGGACCATGAATATATTATTAAATAAAATGGATTTATTTTGGGAAGTGAGGTTTTAAATAGAATTAAAACGATTTAAAGATGTTTTAAAATATATTATGAATCGAAACCATAGATTTCAACATTTATTGTTGAAATAGACGTTTTCGAGAAATAGAAGGAAATGATGGACTATAACACTGTTGTTATAGTAAATGGTTTCCGAAAGGAAATGTTTCATATAGTATAGGGATTTATTTTAATTTTGAATCCCTATACTAGTGATTTTGGGTCGTCGTAACGGTGTTTTACGCAACATTCGTTTTGACTCAAATAAATGTGTTTAAGTGAATGTTTTCCTTAAAGAATGAAATATATACTTAATTTCGATATTAAGTATATTGAATATTTTCTAAGTATTGAAAATAAATGGATTTGTGAATTACTTATTAATAAATAAGTATGGAAATGTTTTTCCAAGGTGAAATGAAACGTTGTGAGAATTTATCTTTTTGAAGATAAATTGAAAATGAATATTAGAAATCGATTTAAAAATCGTATATTCATAGATATTTTGGAATTGTAAATTCACTATGGAATTTATAAATAAAAAGTGGAATTTGTTTAAAAATAAACGTTGATTTATTTTTGAAGTGTGGAATTAATTTACGGATTTGGAAGGTAAATATAAAGTAAATCATTAAGGATTTATTTAATTGGTTTAAATGAACCATGTTGAAATGAAAGTAATCTCGTATAGGGGAATGATTTGAAATTTGTTTTCAAAAGTGGTAAAGGTGAAAAGTGATTTGAAATTTTTTTTCAAACGGTTGAAGTGTGGAAATTATATATCTAGTAAAGATATTTTGGAAAATAAATAATTTGGGAAATTTTTTGGAATCTGGTGATGTTGAGCATGCCTATTGATAGTTAAATAATTCGACTATCGATATTTACCTTTAAATAGGTATTTGTTGTGATTGCTTGAATTTGAATGCCACACTTATTTTTGAATAAGCGCTCACTATTCGGGTTAGCCGGGAAAGGACCTTGGGGTCGTATAACCCATTCCGAATATGTGATACGTCGTAATGGATTGCATTCGATGACCGGTGTTGAAGACCGGATATTTTTGAAAACGGAAGGATTACCGTTGAGTTACTCTGCATCGGCTGATCTCCGATATAGAGGTTTTATTAATTTGGAAAGAAATGGCTGATTTTCGTGGTGTAATTTAAGGGGCAGATGTCGCCTACATTTTACTATAGATTCGTTGAGATAGTGACGTAACCATTGAGTAAATTATGATCCATTATTGATACTTTATGGTGCTTTCAATATCTATATTTAAATATTGTCAAGTAATTTTGAAAGAAATGGTTGGTGAATATACTTATACCGATGGGATAAGTATATGAATAATTTCATAAATATCTGAAATGTGGTTTTAAATTAATGAAAGACTAATTTAAGAGGCCTACTGATTTCCATGGGAAATGTGATCTTTGTTTTGAATGTTTGTTTATTTGACAGTTAAATAACCGACTATTAAATCTTGGCCTAAATATGTAATCCTTCTTAATTTTGGTGGTACGAAAATATTCCTAACTTAACACCGATGGATTTCTACTCTGGAAATATTTAGGAGAAACACAGGAATTGTATGGTATAGTTACTTTCGGTGGTGCTATATTGTACATATAAAATCATTTTGTTTTATCCGGACAAATGATGAGGAGATCCATCGACATAAATGGTTAGGGGTGAACCTCGCTATTTTGTATTTTCTATTTATTTTCTAAAGAACCGGTATTGAGCATTCTGAAAAATCAATGATTAGTTTTTGGAGCATAAGGAAACGGAAGAGTGTACCCGTAAGAGACAACTCGAAAACCGTAACCACTCCGAAACAATATACAGTTTTATGGGGGATTTTCATGGTGTATTGAGATGTTGGAATCCATGTGTGCTTCCAAGACCCGTTGGGGCATAGGAATCCTTGTGAGATTCCAAGATCCATTTGAGATGTGGGAATCAATGTGTGATCTCGAAACGCATTAGGGTATTAGAATCCATGTGGGATTCCGTGATCTATTTTGGTGGCGGTGCGTGAGCTGGAACACCGAATGTAGCCTCATCAACGGTAATGGCTAAAACCAGAGATAGGAGGCATGGTCGATAAGGTTGGCAAACCCATAAGGTGTAGTCAGCTCCTCCTAGATATTAAAGTTGTTATGCATGCATGGGGTGATGCACTCGGTCTTAGCGAGACCAACTAATTTTTTCCTATGGTACATCACAAGGGATGTATACTCTTCCGAAGGATATCTCTGATCCTTATGCAGGAGGACCGTTCTCGAAGTACTGAGGCCATCTCCATGGAAATCCTACATAATTGGAAACCATGCCTTACCGGTTTTTGATTATATACCTAGTATTGTTGTGATGTACAATCACAAGAATCATAGCTACTTGATTATTATTATTTTCACCCTTAGACATCATTATAATATCACTGGATTTTTTGATATAAAAGGTTTAGGTAATCATGAGGTAAAAACCCATCCGTGTTTATGTGCAGAGTGATCTTATGAAATTCCTCAGTCTCAAAAGATATGTTTAAAACTTTAAGAATTCCTTGTGATTTGAGTTTCTCACGCTGGTTTTACCAGACTGACTGGGTATTGTTTTGCTATAATGCTCCGGTCATACCGAGCATATTTCCAGGGCTAGTTGGATGTTTTAGAGCTTCAAGAGACGAGCTGGAGGCCTAAAGACGTATTCATGTACATGGTTTTTTTTCCGTTTCATTCATTGTTGTATTTGTCAGTAATTGCAAGGACATGTTGTTATAGTTGTCCGGTCTGAAATAGGTTAGTATACTCTGATTAATATATGTATATACATATATTAAAGTTTTATTTTTGTGTAAAGTTCTGTTGTATATTATAGATTACTCGTTCCGTTATGAGATTTTGCGTTATTTAGATTCTTCTTGTCTTCTCTCTTCTTTCTTTCCCCCAACTATCTGCCTTTCCATTTAAATTGAGTGGGTCATGCATGGTTTATTGGTCGCTTAAACTATATAGAAAAGTAGGTCGTTACAGTTGGTATCAGAGCTTAGGTTGAGCAAACACATAGGCTTTGGTGTAGTCGACTCATTTGAGATTGGGTAACTGAGACCCCAAAATGAGTTCGAAAGTATATATAAGAGCACGTATTTATTAGTGAGAAAATGTGCATATTGTGTTTTACGATCTATTTAATGGCTTAACAATTCTCGTTCGATGCGTTTGGCCAACGTTATCGATATGGATTTCCTAAACACTTAAACAAGACCAAATTGATACAATATTTATTTAAAATTTGGGTAAATGAAATAATTTTACCTAGGATTATATTATATACATAAGAATAATTTTCCAAAATTTAATATAGTTATACTTGGTTGTCTTGGTTGATAGAAATGATAATATTCCATCATTATCTCCTAGGATTTGACGGGTCATGCTTGTCCATTTCTAAGCATTGACGATTATCGGTTAATCTATGTTGAGTGCTCCTTTTTTTAGAACCTGGGTTGGGTAGACATGAATTTTAGGAACATTGAAACGAATACCTTGTTAATTAAGTTTCACAATTTGAATATAAGGCATTTGATGACAATGTTGGGTTAAAAATTTGATTTTACTAAAGGTTGTTTATTTAACAGAAAATTTGAATATTTTAGAATAAATATCAAGTAACGATTTTATATAAAGGTTAATTTGATAAAATTTGGTTTTAATAAATGTTGTTCTATTTAAAAGAATTTGTAATATTTTGAAATAGGTATTTTAGAAATGATTGAATGTAAAAGTTGGTTGTTTTAAATTGAGGTTTAATAAAAGAAGTTTATTTAAAAGAAAACTAAAGTATTTCTGAAATAAATACTTGAAAATGATTGATATAAGAAATCTAGAATATTTTCACAATAAATATTTAAGAAATGACTTCGTTTAAAGGAAGAGATTTTGTAAATTTGATTTATAAATATGTGTTTTATAAATACAAGGAATTTGAGAACTTAAATCCTTGTCTTTTTGGGAAATGGTTTTTAAGATTTACAAGTTAAGAATAGTATTATTTGAAAATATTTTGGGATAGAAATACTTGAAAAAGGATTTTTCAAGGAAATATAGATATTATTCTTTCTAATGATTTTGGAAATGGTAATAATAGTTTACTTAAATATGTTTTAAAGTATAAATTCTTTTAAAAGAGAGAATTAAAAGAAATATGTATTCCTTTGGATTTGGTTTGGGAAACGAGTCCTGATTTGTTTTCTGGTGATCAGAATAATATTCTAAGTGACGATCGGAAGTTTGCTTAAGCTAACGGTATTGTGCACTTGGTAAATTATTCTTTTTTTCGTTGTACGATTGAGACGGGTTTGAATTTGGAGGAATCCAAAGTAAGTTAGAAATTTATAGTTTGTTGAAAACTATTTATTTGGTAATATATTTAGTATTGTTTTAAAATGGATTTGAAAAGGAAGAAGCGTTTTATGATAACTTGTTCGAGTGGATCGAAAATAACTAAATATGGGTAAGAGATACATTAGGATGGTAAACATTCTCTTGAATATTATCCTTGCAGTAAGGAAATGTATGATACTGTTTAGTAGTACCCGTTCCTTGGTATAATTTTAGGGTTACTCAAGCTCTCTCTCTATATATTTTCAATGGATTATAATATGTAGTATCATTTTAAAAAGGTGTTTGAGTAAAACTTGGGTATTTAAAATTCTTAAGTGAATTCAAAATAAAGTTTGAATCATAATTGTGTACACCCTTAAGGTATTATTGGGTATTATACTAATTAGTAGACTAAAGCTATGTTTTATGAAAATGATTTCATAAATAATTTAGTGGTAATCGTATAGGTATTAAGAACAACCAATTAATTAAGTATGTAGATGGATGTAGATCATTTCGCTTTTCATATAGTTTTAATCTAATATTCGAGTACTAGGATTTGAGGTGTTTCACATTGTTCCAAATAAGGATCTATTCCTTGATTTTGATAGCGAACGCTGGTAAGGGTTATTGATATGAAACTAAGGTTTTCTATCATAGTCTGTGACTGTGTAAGGAGAAAAGAGGTTCCAAATCAAGGAGCCTGATCAGAGTCCACACTAGGAAATCGAGTAAGCAATACTAGTTTGGAAGTGGAGTTTGTATTCGAGTAGTGATCGAGTCAGATTTAGTATATTAATGATCTATGACCATTACTTAGGCTTGTGAATAGTATTGATTGTTCTTGTGTTGAAATTTTAGGGATGAATTCTTTTTGGGGGGAGAGTATAACGACCCAGAATTTTGTCACTTTGATATTTGGAATATTTAATAAGCTTTAGTATTCAATTTGGAATTTTTAAAATTAAATCTATTTTAAAATAATTGTTCAATTTTCGATTTCATATTTTTAGTTTAGTTTTTATAATATTTCCACAATTTTTAATTTCGAAAATAAGTAAATTTTTGTTTGACGTATTTTACATCAAACGTCGGTACTTTTGAAACTTCACAAATAAGTTAAGAAGTCTATTTTATTATTGTTTTGCGATCATGTCACATTATTGTGCAGGATTATATTTTTATTTCTATTGTTCGTGGCCTGTACAAACAGGATATTATGTGGCGAGGTACCCCAAAATTTTCAACATTTGATTTTTCAGAAAAAAAACTTAGCAACACTATCTTTTGCATATATATATTACTTGCCTTTGTCTATACTTTTCCCGAAAATTTAGTGGCTTTGTAATTAATTACTGTACTTCCTTAGCATATATATATAAACACAGGCATCATATGAAATGGATATGGATGAGCACTCACACATTCCTTTTCACATTCTTTGAATCCTCCTCTGTTCTTCTCCTCTACTCCTCCGTATTGTTCAAAAAAGAAAACATTCCCCTTCTTCATTCAAAAATCACCACCTCTCAAACCCTTCACATTTAATAAAATCATTCAACATGAAAGTAATTCTATTTGTATCTAGTTTTTTTATAAAAAAATTGGTCGCTCAAATTTTTGTCGAGAATCGATGAGATTTCACGATTTTACAGCAAAAGAGAAAATTTTATTCATAATCTTCAAAAATTAAATTCTCTCATTCCAAGTCGAATTGATCGACATCGTTTGTATCATTGAAGTCATAGATTTTTTTGATATAAGTTTGGGATGTTTGCCGATGGTCGTTGACAGAAGTTGATAACTAGGGTTTGATTTTTCTCGGGTTATGGTCATCGTTGGGTTGTTTGGAGTGGAGCGTTGGCTCGTGATTGGAGAGATGCGTCGGATGGTGAAATTTGGCGAGGTCCAGTAATGTGTTGGTGATCACGACATGGTTGATGACGTAATTTTTAGGTAATTGGGTTTCCAGGTTTTGGCGTACAAAGTTGGTCATGGGTGGCCAAAGACGCTGACGAGTGGTGCATTGGGACTGGGGCCGAAGGCAGATTGAGTGGTGATCCTAGAGGTAGTGTTGGTAGCCGCGATGTGGTGTGCATGTGCACATCTGTGCATGTTTTAGTGGGTTCCAAGAAATCAGATAAGAAGGGGGGAAGAGGGAACTGTAGATTTGGGTGGCGAGTTTGCAAGGATGATGGACCTGGCTTGATTTTGAGCGTGGTGAGAAATTTTAATTTTAATTGAACATTTGAAGCTTAAAACATTTTAAAGTTTGAAAATTCATATATCGCTCATTTGAAATCCGATTTACCCATGGATTTTTACGATGGTATCGTATTTATGAGATGTAACTTATTAATAGCTTTGGCCAAGTATAAATTTATGATATATGAAAACAGACAAGATTTAAATTATATTAATTTATAAATAAAGTCGTTTGAATCTATATACCTTAATTATAGATGTTTATGTAAAGGCCCGCAAATCCGTACCCCTTTTAAGCTGGCAAAATCCCATAACAGGTCAGCCCAATGAGGTACAAACTTACGAATCTTTAGGGTTTAAAGAAGAAGGGGTAGAAGAAGAAGAAACGAAAACAATAACAGAATCTCACATTTCGCAGCGGAACAAACATAATAGATAAATAAATATCTTTAAAAAGAATCACTATATCAATTATTACATTACATCACATTACATTATCAGAGTGTACAACAACAACAACAGCGGAAAGAAATATTACATATATAAGTGATACGCCTCGCCATCCACAGCTCCAATTCGTGATTCCATGGAAACTTCTTGACTTTGCTCCCGAATAATGATAACCTGACGCTAGGCTGTCCGTGTAAAAAATTATGGGCACCCAGAGTTTAGAAAAGGAACAATAAACTTCAGGTCAGTCGTGGGACTGGTGCGAGATCTTAAAACAGTTATTTTCACAAAGAAAATAAAAGAAAACCGCTATGCTTTTGGAAAATGAAACTACCATAAGGCCTCCTGCCACACACACAATGCAAAACGCAGAATTGGAGGAGATTTCTCCTTATGATAGTCAAACATGCATAATGCGCAAATTCCTTTCGATATTATTATTAGTGCATAGTGCAGAAAACATTTCGAAAGTATGATATTAATCTTAGCCAGCATAGACATTCCGAACTATGCCTACTATAGCTACCATCTAAACAGTAGGGCGCCACCATAAGTAGATGGCAGGTTATACAACTAAAACCGTATAGGGCGCGTATTGTTTCTTTGGATTTTCAACAAATGGTCAGGCTAAGAAACTTCCTACTGCCACCTGGGTACGCCTCTGGAGGGACATCCCGAGAACTTAACCAGCTCTCTGCCAACACAAGGCCGAGTTACCTCTGTAACTAGGTAACTACTACACGAATATGCCATCCTCCGGTCCTTTGGCACCTTTATCCGAGGATCCTCAACCACAAAGAAAAGTATTTGCAGTAACCGCAAAGGTTAAATATCAGGGCTCTATACCTGACACCACCCTTTTCCAAAAGGAAATGACATACCCTAAAGGGTGCGACCCTCATAACCTTGCCGCATCTTTCCTGTTTCGACCATTTCCGAGGTGTGAGGTCCGATGAGGTCTCAACCATAAAGCTACACTTTTCACAAAGTCATGCTTTGATCAACAAATGATCAGCAGCACTTCGTGTGCCACATTACCAAATTGGGAATGTATCACTAGTAACCATCAACTACATAACCACCGAGCTCGTACGTCTCAGAGAAGGGTGTTAAGCTAAGAGAATAAATTGTCCGCCACCAACAGAAATGTATTTGATAGAAACCAGCTTTACATCTCAAAGTGTAACGTCAGGCACACATCCATACAAGTCCACTCCAGGATCGAACGGAACCGAAGACACTTCAAAGAAGCCCTTGCAAATCCGGATATTCACAAATCACGTCCGGAATCTCCATCACAAAGGATGATAAAATCTCTATACCAGAGCAACCCAGTGCAGAGACATTCGACAGGTAATCTTTTCGTTTTCGGGAATACCCGGTCTTCAACACCATCTTCAAATGCAATCCTATTTCGTCGTATCGTTATTCGAAATGGGTTTTATGACACAAGGTCCTCTCCCGCTAATTCGAATAACGAGCGCTTATTTTTAAAAATAAGCGTTCATTCAGTTTTCAAGCAAATCACAACAATTTCACTTTGATCTTTTAAATAAATAGAAGATCTATCACAATCACAAAGGTTCGATGTGGTTTTCGGATATCCACTTGGAATCCAACCCCCGGTCGCATCGAAATTCAAATGCCATTTAAAAAGGCCAATATTGATAGTCGGTTATTTAACTATCGATAAATATTCACGACAAACACCAAGATTTAAATAGTTTTCCCAATTGTTTATTTTCAAAATATCTTTGGAAGATATATTTCACACTTCAACCAATTGAAAACAAATTTCAAATTACTTTTCACATTTCAACACTTTGAAAACAATTTTCAAATCACTTTTCCTTACGCTGAATACGTTTCCAAATATTTATTGATTTCCACTGAAAATCTGCCGAGATCAAATGTTTTAAAATAATTTAAATTACTAATCCAAACTTATATACTTGGAATATTCAGAATAAAACTATTTTAAAACACTTTATCTAAACATTAGTTGTGAAGATATTATATTAAAACCTCATATATAATCCAAGTCCAAACTAACTTTAAAATAAAATTAGTAAATAGGATATAACTATTTAAATATCCAATTTCTAAATCAAATACCAATTTAGTCTTTAAAATAATCGATTTCTTTTATAAAATTCTCATTGTGAATTTAAACTTCTAAATATCCATTGATATATGACTTTCAAATCGATTTCAAAAATTGATTTCTAAATTTATTTCAACACCAAATTTATTATCTTTTGAAACAAATTCCTTTTTTAAAATTTATTCGATTTTCTAAAATTAATTTACTATAAATTTTCTACTAAATTTCAAAATTCAAATCAAGTTTTATTGATTTCTGGTATCTTGCGATACCAAAAATATATTTGGCTAAATTATAGCCTTCAACAGTTTCAATCACAAATGGTCACACACAGATTATAAATAATCAACACACAACATTGAAACAAATTCAAATATTTGAGGAATCCAGTTGGAACCCTCCAACCTGTTTTCCCTACTCCGCAGACTTTAACACAACAATTAAATTCCAATTCCACTTCGAGGTGAAATATCACGGTATATGAGATTTATAAAATACCATCCGCTATTATGCGACGCAATAGGGTCTCATCCGCTATATAATGCGGGAAATCAACAACTCCAATATACATATATACTATATATATAATGTCATCCAGTGAATAATTATTATAAATCAACCATCCAAGCACACAATCAATCAGTCTTAAATCTAACTATTTAAAATTAACTGGAGATTTTAATTGAGTGAGAAGATCTCACCTTTTATTTTCTATCCATTCCAACTCATTTCCATTCCGGCTTGATTTCTTCACGGTTTTAAACCTTGTACATCAATTGTATGATTTAATAAATATTTGAATCAACCGAACAATCCAATTTCTATTAATTAACTAATAATTTAATTTGAACCAAAAATTTTCCTTTGAAAAATCCTTTAGTGACAAAAATAATTAATTAAGTTTATTAAATAAATCTGCCTCCAAGATATATTTAATTTTAAAATTAAACAAGTAGATACAAAAATGTGTATAGGTTTATTTATTTATTATTTTTTTCATCTCCCAAAATCATATTTATTAAATTAAACAAACTGTTTCCTACTTTCATGTATATATAACTTCTTAGTACATATATATATATATATATATATATATATATATATATTTCTTTTTTTGTAAACAACAAAGTGAAATTTACCTACTATAAATATATAAAAAAAATCGAATATAAAAAGGAAAGGTCATACCCCAATCGAGTGCAGCCCCATACCCCCACCTCGACGCCTTGCCATTTACGATGATCGCGAGCTACCCCAAATCGACAACGCCGTCGAGTGCAGAACTACACCTCCCACGCTCGCGCCGTGGCTGCCACCAAACCCAGGTTGCAACCTCCCAGATTTCCCACCAAATGACCGCAGCCACGTCTCTCCTCCCCCGCCTCCGACCACCAGTCGCCTCCCCTAGACGAGCGGCCTCCAACTCGACTTCGCCTGACCTCGCGATATCTCCATTCACGAGCATTCACTCGCGACGCTCTAGCCATCTCCACGAACGCGCCTCCTTCCAAGCACGCTTGCCTTGACCCCCCTTTGCCTCTCGCCTCCGGTCGTGATATCATAGGCCTCACAGTTTTTATTCTATTTTATTTTGTACGGGATGAATTAGGGCTTGATTTGGGGGTTTTGTCATAGGGTTGTTTTTCAGAAGAAAAGAAATACGATTATGTTGGCGTATGGAGAAAGGTTGTAGTGATTTTCTAATTATTATTTTTTATAATTTTATATTCAAAATATCTCGTATAACCTAACTCGAAATCCCGAACTCCTATCGAGTCTTAATTTGATCTGATGCGCGAGTTATAGAAATAAACGATCAATTTTAAATTAAATCAATTAAAACGGTTTCTATGCGTTTTAAGCTGTCAGGGTCAAATGACAACTCTGATTGCTACGAGAATTGAAATCCGATAATAACTAATTATTACGGATCCAATGGAACAGGTTTCGTCGAATTCCAATATTGTGCCTCGAAAGGCTATTTTTAAATATCAATTTAAACGATAAAATTTCAAAACTAAACAAACTATTTCCAAATTCAATTCTGAAGCTTCCATTATCTTTAGTATTATCAATATAAATCTTCTAAACCATCAAATTATTTTTAGTCAGCATCAAATTGAGAATTTAATATTTTACCCAAATCTCCTAAAATTAAATTTGATGATTAAATTGCTAAATTCATAGTTAAATTTGGAATTCAAGCAAAACCATCATTCAAATATTTAAAATCACTTGAATATTTTCAAATTCGAATACTAAAAATTCTGGGTCGTCACAGTTTATTTTCCAAACAAAATATGTTGAGCTAAATTGGATTGAATATGGTAATTCGACAATTGTTCAGCGGGATAAAACACCGTTTTGCTAATGAAATTTATTGGGCATATGTTAGCACAATAAATCATAGTTCTGCTATTATCAACCAGATAATTTAAATTTAGACATTTATTTAGCAGAAATAATCCCCATTCTACTATTACATTATAGTATAGATGACTTTGTGCCATCCAGTTGATTAATATTGGTTAGTCTTATATTAACAATTACTTATTAATTATGGGTTAAATTTACATATCTGATGTTATGTAAATACTGGATTATAACTTGAATTGTCTAATGAAATTATGGTGACTTGTTTAAGTACCATTGCAATCGCTAAGCTCTTTCGAATTTGAAAGTTGATTATTGATTAAAAAATTATTTTTAGAATACTTATTATTTATTAATAAGGTTTTAAAGTTATTTAGATATAATATTTAAAAGGTAATTATTATTTATTAATAATGGTTTAATGATAATTAATAATTTTTTAATAGCAATTTAAAGTTAATTTTTTTAGTAATATTATTCTTTAAAACTATTTAAGAAATTTAGTCATTATTCAAATTATTTATGTATAAGTTTTAAATTATATTTTTATTATTAATTAAAATTATTTAAATATATTTAAAGTTAAACAATTATTGTGTTAATATTATTTGAAAGTTAATTTATTGTTATATTAATAATGTTTGAAATTGATTAATATTATATTTATAACGTTTTGAAAATAAATAAATAAATAATTATTATATTAAGGATGCTTTGAAATTAATTAAACATTGTATTGATAATGTTTTAAAGTTAAATAATTATTTAATTTTTTAAAACTTAACTTATTATGTAATAATATTGATCAACTGTTAATTTAACATATTATTAATGAGATTCTAAAGTACTTATTCTAAATGAGGTTTAGAGGTAATGAAGTAGAAGGATGCTTAAATAATTTCTTATTATTTAAGTTATTTGTATAATTTATGGCTTATTAAGGGAACCTTATCGACTTAAAGAGTTATAAAATAAGTTTATTTAAATATGGGAAGATTTTCATAAATGTATCTGGATATTTATAAAAGGATTCTAAATGAGTTATAAAGATATAAAAAGGTGTAGTTTTGTATATAGGGTTTTGAAATTTATTAAGAACGTTTTATAAATAGATTGAAGATTTATAAAGAAACTTTATAAATAGATTTGGAGATAATTATTAAATAAAGATTTGGAAAGAAATGGTTGATTTTCATGG
This sequence comes from Allium cepa, assembly GCA_030765085.1. NCBI lineage: Eukaryota > Viridiplantae > Streptophyta > Magnoliopsida > Asparagales > Amaryllidaceae > Allium > Allium cepa. The sequence goes on along the minus strand of CM060942.1, from coordinate 372,219,347 downwards.
CGTAACTCTATGGGAAGGGATTGCCTACATTTTACTATGGATTCACTGGGATAGTGACGTAACCATTCAGTAAAGTACGATCCATGATTGATACTATACAGTGCTTTCCATATCTATTTTTAAACGTTATCAAGTATTTTTCGAAAGAAATGGTTGGGGAATATACTTACACCGATGGGATAAGTATATGAATAGTTTTGTAAATATTTGAAATGTGATTTTAAATTAACAAAAGATTAATTTAAGAGGCTTGGTGATTTCCATGGAAAATGTGATCTTTGTTTTGAATGTTTGTTTATTTGATAGTTAAACAACCGATTATAAATTTGGCATAAATACATAATCCTTCATAATTTTGCTTGTGCAGAAATATTCCCCACTTATCATCGAAAGATTTAACTCTGGAAATATCTAGGAGAAACACGGAAATTATAAGGTACAGTTACCATCGATGATGCTATATTGCACATATAAACTTGTTTTGTTATGCAAGGACAAATGATGAGTATATCCATCGACTTAAATAATTAGGAGGTGATCCTTGCCCTTATGTATTGTTTGATTATTTCCTAAAGTATTGGTATTAAGCATTCTGGAAAATCGAAGATTGGTTTTTGGAACACCAGGGAAGTGGAAGAGTGTACTCGTAAGAGATGACTCGGAAACCGTATCCATTCCGAAACCATATACGGTTTTATCGAGGAGTTTCATGGTATATTGAGATATAGGAATCCATGTGTGGTTCCGAGACCCTTTGGAGTATAGGAATCCATGTGAGATTCCAAGATACATTTGAGATGTGGGAATCAATGTGTGATTCTGAGAACCATTGGGGTATTGGAATCCATGTGAGGTTCCATGATCTATTTTGCTGGTAGTGCGTGAGCTGAAATGTAGGACGTTGCCTTATTAGTGGTAATAACTAAAGCTAGAGATAGGAGGCATAGCCAGTAGGGTTGGCAAACCCATAGGGCGTAGTCGGCTACTTAGATGCTACTTACAGTTGTTATGCAGGCATGGGGCGGCGCACTTGGTTTTAGCGAGGCCAGCTATGTTTTTCCTACGGTACATCACTAGGGACGTATGCTGCATCGAAAGGATATCTTTGATCCTTGTGCAGGAGGATCGTTCTTGAAATACGAAGGGCACCTCCATGAAAATCCTACACAATTAGCGAATGTTTCTTATCGTTTTTTGATTATATACGTAGTATTGTTGTGATGTACACTCATGAGCATCACAACTACTCGGGGATCATAGGAAGATAACCTACACCCAGTCGAGTTAAGGGAAGATTTTATATATATCTTATGTTCAAACTAAGTAAGCAAGTTTAAGTGTTTATAAGCTTGGGAGACTTGTTACGAGCTTGTGTGTTAGACTTTCGAGGATCATAGGAAGATAACCTACACCCAATCGAGTTCTCATATAACAATAGTTATCAGAATAATATAGGGATGGCACCTTTGAGGCATTTTATGAAATACCATGCAAATCCCCTGCATGTTGGTAAGAGATCGGTGATAGATTAGTCCTTGGTCGTTATTTGGTAAGAGAAGCAACAAAAAAATTTAAGCTGACAAGGGCAAGAATGAAGGAAGCTTAGTCTATGCAGAAAAGCTATGCGGATAGAAGACGAAAAGAATTGGAATTCTCTATCAAAGATCATGTTTTCATCAAAATATCACCGATGAAAGGTGTTAGTATGTTCGAGAAGACGGGGAAGTTAGAACCGAGGTTTGTAGGACTATTTCCTATTTCGGAAAGGACTAAGAAACTCATATATAAAGTCAAGTTACGGAGCAGTTTTTTAGGAGTCCATGTTGTTTTCTATATGCATCATCCGAGGAAATGTGTTAGGGATCCATACACTATTATAGCACCGACTGTGTTAGAAGATTTAGTGGTGGAGTCAGACTTGACAATAGTTAGGAAGCCTATCTAGATAGTCACGAGATATGAGAAAAAGTTGAGGAACAAGATGATCAGATTAGTAAAGGTCTAGTGGAGTAACGATGCTAAGGAATGTACTTACGAAACTAAAAGAAGGATTAGAGACACTAATCCTGACTTGTTTTATGATATGTTTTACCTTAGATTGTTTGATGTGTACTTTATCGTAATTTTGAGGACGAAATTCTTTAAGGAGAGGAGATTGTATCACCCCATATTTTTAGTGACATTATTTATAAAATTTAATTAGGTAAATTAAATTAAATAATGTGGGTTGATTAATGGATTGAGATTTGTGAATTAATTAAGGGGTAGCCATGCCATGTTAATGAGTAAGCAATGAATCAAAGAACTAAGGTGTTAGGAAATAAGAGAAGGCAAAATAGGAAAATGGTTAAACTTATACCCCAAATCCTTAAGAAACCAAAACACACATTCATTTCATATTTCCTCAAACAAAAACACTTCTAAGGTCGACCACCATTACCGATCTCAAGAGAAGATAAAGCTAGGATTCAAGAGAAGAATCAAATCAATTAATCAAAATCAAATCTCACACGCTTAATCACAAAGCTAAGGTGAATAATGATCACATCTTATTTTTATTAATGGTTTCCAGTTTTAAGATAAAATCCAAATTATGTGCATGATTATGCCATGTTTTTGAATGATTAAATGCTTATACATGCTTGTTGATGATTTATGTGTATTCGTATAGATTTTGTGATATTTTTGATGTAGAAACCCTATTTATTGACATTCAAATACCTTATGATTTTAGATATAGATCAAAAATAATATGTTAGGGGTGGATTTTAATTTTCATAATTTTCTAAATTAATGTGGATTTTATATTAATTTTCTAGTGAGGAAAATGATTTATTGGGTTATAAATTAAATACGGCTAAATAATTAATTATTTAGATCTAAAATTTATATATGTTAGAAAAAAATTGAAAATGATTATCTGGAATTTTTGTGGAATTTTCCTAAATGTTTTGATGAACGTATAAAATTATTGAAGGTATGAGACTTAAATATTTTATATATTTATTTAAGGAGAAGCGTTGTTTTGTAAAATAAAATTATTGTTTATTTACGAAAATATTGGCGGCGGTTTTGAAAAAGATATTAAACTAATGAAAAGTTAACAAACAATAGCAAGTTAGTTGAAAGATGTTTCTCTTTTAAGTTAAAAACAAAATTTACATGATTTTAGTATGTTCAGCCACTTTTGGCATCAGGTTTCCGACTAGGATGTTTCTCCACCAGGCTTTCGAAACCAATGTGCACAGTATCAAGTTATTTGGTACGTACCATGTTGGATAGAGGAAGAAGGTACATAGTCGAAACTTTGGGTTCTGAAGGGGTTGGAGTATGCCTCTGTTTTAAAAATAAAATCTGCACCTTCTTTGCTTTCAAAGGGATAACTTTCGACTTGAATGGATTTCGACTGTGTCAAATATTTTAAAAAAAAATGTTTCTAATGGATTGCGCTCTTTTTTAAGAAATGCTTTCGAAGGGGTGAAACACCTAGCTGCCACCTTTCTACCTTTTGAAGTTAATGGTTTCGAAAGGTATGCTTAGCTTTTAAAATTAGCTACTTCTCTAATCCTTTCGGAAGGGTGGTTTCGATACCATCATTTCTTTACTTAGGAATGCTTTTGAAAGGCTAGCTTCTAACTTAAATGATTTTGTAGGCCCTTTTGTTCTGTTAAGGTATAATCCAAAGGTTACAAAAGAGAAGGTTTAAATGGTTTCGAAAGGTGCTTTTTCGCTTGTTTTAATTGAACTCAAATTCTTTTGAATGGTTTGTGTTTATAAAGGTTTGGTGTTTTCGAAGGGTTTTAAAGAAAGGTTTCAAAGGGGTGGTTCCCTAATGGTTTTGAAGGAGTCGGAAAGAATGTTTTTGTGAGGGCGTCAAAAGGGTTAAAAGGGAAAGTTTTTCCAAAGGTTTCTAAAGGCGATGTTTAAAGTGTCTAATGTTTAATGGCTTTTGAAAGGAAGGCTTTTCAAGGGTTTCGAAAGCTTTTGAGTATGACTTCGAAAAGAAGGTTTTGGCCTTTTGGCCTAGATAAATGAAGAGTTTATAGTTGGTTATGAAAGGGGTATTTTCAAATATTTAGAAGGTTTTCATCAACAAAGGTTTGTGTAAATATATATATTTATATAACATAGCAAGGTAATTTTGAGCAAATCATAGAGTATAAGCGATTTCCTTGTTTAAGTTTGGTTCAAAAGGTTTATAAATCAATTTAAGATGAGAATGTTTTTAAGTAAAAATTACGGGAAGGCATCCCTAAGTAAAATGACTCAGATATTAGAATACTAAATGGGACTAGTATAGGGTTGTGCCTAATACATTAACTATTAACCCTAGCTAATTTTGTCCATTATTCTAGTGTGCAGGGATTTGTCATGGATAGGACTGAAGTTATGATTACACACAAAAAGGAATGTATGTTTGTATACATATAGATTATTGGTCACCGTAAAACTTTTAGGATCAGGTGACCTTGGGAGATGTTAAGTTAAAGACAGACCATCTAAAAGAGGAGTATTTAATAGATAGCTAAGGAGAGACCATACAGAAGAGAAGCATTTAACGGATAATTAAGCACAGATTATCCAGAAGAGGAGTGTCAAATAAATGTTAGATTATTTTGTTATTTTGTCTGGTAGGCCCGAGTCAACCAAAGGTTAGTAGTAAGCCAAACAAAACTATAGTGTTCGGACAGATAGTCCATTTGTTACATGATATGTATATTTACATGATAATGCTTTACAGTTTTAAACGTTGCGATTGTAGGATTATGATTTGCAAAAGATATGTTTTAAAAGGATGTTAGTGAGGGGAAACCGGTCTGCTAAGCAGCGTGGTCTCACTTAACATTAACTAACCGAGATGCATAGAATTATTCACCTCAAGCTTTATGTCTGACTCAAAGTTTATTTTTTCCCCTTAAACTCTCGAGTGCTCAAAATTGATTTGAGTTGACTGAGGGTTGAGGTTTTACAGGTTTAAGTAAGTTGCCGAATAAAACTTCCAGAGACGAGCAGGGGGACCGAGGATAGCTATTTAGGAGTTGCTATTTTACTTTCCACTATATTGTATCTAAGATAGTTATGTCTATATAGTACTCTGGCCAATCAAGGGGGCATCATCATATGTCGCTGTTGGCATATTTATGTAATAATTATATTTGGTCTTTACATGGGAAACGTTATGGGATTGTCTAATTCGAATATGGAATACATGTTTTGAGATGTAATGAAAAAAATGTTGTTTCAAAATATGTGATTTGTTTCATTTTCATGTGCTTTTGATATTACGATACCATTAACATTACCATATTTGCTCATCGAAATTTAATACTATGGATGACTGCAGCATTTGTAGCATTTACCTTTAGTCTTCTAGATAGGAGATGATACACCAGGATCAAATATTATTATTCGAAAACCACTTCGAACAAACATATGCATTCGAATGGAAGATACCTTAAGGATGTTCTAAGAAGGATTTCTTTCAAGTGCAAGGGCTTCTCGTTACTAATCCGAGAGTGGTTCCAAAAATGAATGCAGTAGAGGTAGTTTTTTCAGTTTCGTTCATACCCAAAACAAACTTCTATCGATGGAAGCTGGCATTAAGTTTTTGCATGGAGGGAAGTGTTAGCATTCCATGTGGAAATTACTTTGCAGAAATGATAAGAGCATAGCCTCTCAAGCCTCACAACCCAAGAATGGCTAAAAAAAGGTATGTTGTAAGGCTACGTGGGTCGCTCCAATTAGGCTGTGTTATAACCTTTATAGATCATTATATTATGGATTCGGTTCTGTATAAGAACTCTCTATGAAGGTTGGAAGCATTCGGGGTGATGACACATTCGGTACTATCCAGTAAGGGGTAGGTTTGTCTTGTCATGCTAAGGTCGAATGGTTTTCGATCTCTCGGTACATTTTTCTAGAGGTGTACTGTATGGATGGTAGTTGCTTACCTTGCTTTTATTGGAATCCATTATCTAGTTATCCAATAAGCGCCTTCAGTTTTTGATTGTATACCTATTGTTACTCATAAACTCTACCTCTTGACTAAGTCAAAACGTCTTTCAACAAAGACAAAGGAGAAGAAGCTCAAATCAAACCTTTCAAAGGAGTCGATAGGACACAGTCATCAGAATTTATTAGCTTCAAACCTTTTGAAGGGGCCAAAAGATTTCATCTAGGGATTTCTTACCTTTCGAAAAAGATGGAGAAGCCAAAGTAAGTATAAGAAACTTTATGGTTACCTTTTCGAAAGCATAGCAAGCCTTTCAAACCGGTTGAAGCACATCAGGAAACCTTTTGACAATGTCGAAAGGTTTCACAAAGAAAGAAATACTCTTAAGCCAGCAAGGAACGAAAGGCAGCCTTTCGACAACATTAAAGGGAAGCATAGGTCTCGAAAACAATCAAATCAAGAGTAACCTTCCGACAAGGTCGAAGGGTTCACATAGCTAAGAGAAGAGCAACCTTTCGACAAGGCCGTAGTGTTCATAGCAATATAAAGAAAGAAAACCCTTCAACAAAGTCGAAAGGTTCATGAAGGCATAAAGGAAAGGAAACCATTCAAATAAGTCGAAAGGTCAATAAAGCAGATGAAAGGGATAACTTTCGAAAAAGTCAAAAGATTCACAGCTGCATACAAAAGGGAAACCTTCCTTCCCAGTCAAAAGTATGGAGTCGAAAGGGGGGGGGCTGCATCTACAAATAAGACCCAAGGGGTCATGATTTGGGGATCCGAACTTTCTCATTCTTATCTTGTATCGTCTTAATCAATATATTATAACCCAAATAGGGTGCTAATTTAGAGATTTACAAAAATGAAGCTTTTTCTTGTAAAAAGAGGGATTAACTCCTTTATTGGATTAACTCCTATTTTTAGGTTCAAACTCACCAAAAGGTTCTTGTCGACAAGGCCGACAACACTTTTGTTACAAATAACCATTGCCACCCTTTGAAGCCTTCAACTCTAAAATCCGAACCCTTCGACAAGGTGGACAACTTAATTGGTTCAATATTCACTAAAACCTTCCAAAATCATTGGTTCAATTGTCTAAACCTTTCATCAAGGTTGGCAGTTCTTCATATACAATCGACACCCATACCTTCCGAAGCAACATACTAAATGATTTAACCTTTCGACAAGGTCAAAATCATGATTAGTAAGGTTAAGTCCAAAGGAGTTTATTACCATACCTTCCGAAAAGGTTAAAACCTACTTGATTTAAGTGATCAAACCTTTCGACAAGGTTGAAAGCTACCACATATCCACCAAGGAATTTAATATCCGATTTGAACCCAAAGAGGGCAATCACCCTAAATTTCTTACAAGACAAAAATCAACCTTAAAGGGACAAATTCAGGGAATTTCAACCTAACCAAAAAGAAAACCTTTTGCAAGGGACCTCATATTAGATCAATTGAGATGAAAGGTTATCTAATTCAAGGACTAAACCTTTCGACGACGTCCAAAGGTTTGACCCAAGATTAAAAAACAAGTGAAGTTAAAATTATTAACAATTCTTAAGGGTATCACTCCCTTCATTCAAACAATTCTATCCATTCTTCTTGGAATTACTTTGAGGTGTTGACAAGAAATATTGTTAACATTTTTGACGCTCAAGTGAGGGGCATGAACCTCCATCTTGTTTAACCCCATAAGACTACTATTCTCTAACCCCCTTGGGTCAATCCTACATCAAGTTATCCACTTTAGTTTGATCATGGCTAGAAGATTTAAAATATTTGAACAAGGGTCTTCTGAACCAAAAATGACAGGATTCTCCTAAGTAGACATCAAAAGCTCCAATCAAGATGAAGGGAAAAGACTAAGGCTCGAAGCCTTATAGATTATAAACAAAAAGAAAGTAGAATCTTATAACCTAAAAAAATGGAGTATAATCCTTTTCACATAGGCCCTACCCCAATCTCTGCACTTGGAAAGAGAACAAGTGGAAGTGACAAGATCTTTAGTAAAACGAGAAGAACAATTCAACATTATTCCAGGGAATAATCTTTGAGAAAGAGATAATGAATTATTACAATGCATTTGCACATAAATGGCAACCAACTGTAACAATAGCATTTCCAACCGAAGAGATTCAAAGGGTTGCAAAAAGAAAGATAGCTGAAGGGCATGAAATGAAAAGGCTAGAAAAAACAGAAGAATCATCCTCAAGAGTTCAAGTTTCAAGACCAGGCTTCCAAAAGAATGCAATTTAACAACATCAATGGAAAAGGTATACTTGCTTACAAAGGATGAACTTAATTATTGGCCATCACAAAAGAAAACGATAAAACAAAAAAGAAACTTGAGAGGTTACTTCTTCTACTATCATACGATGAATGTTCATGAAACCAACCATTGCAAAGCCCTGGAAGGGATGATCATCAATTTCTTAAGACAAGGAAAGATTAGTTAATCTGTAAAAAGTACTTGAGAAAGATTACTAAAGAAAAACTTTCTTTAAAGAGAAAGTCTACTTGGTTGGGAGTGAAATGCTGCTCAAATTTGGGCACTACCTAAGATGGTAGAAAAGCCTCTGTCCGCGCCGAGATGGCCAGGGCAGAGCTCCTCCTGGAGGAAGGATGGAGTAATCCTCTATCTGTGCCTAAAATGGCCAGGGTAAAGCATTCCCACCAGGTTATGGCTAGGTTAAGGCACCTCTTGGAGGGAGGATAGTGTAAGCCTTTATCCGCGCCTAAGATGGCCATGGTGGAGCACCAAACAAGCCCCTGTCCATGCCGCAAAAAGGCCAGGGTAGGGCACCACCTGAAGGGAGGTCGAGTAAGTCCTTAGTTCCAGCCTCTAAGATGAGCTAACCAAGGGCACCAGACAATGGGCTACGATATACAGGCCCAAGAAAAGGCCCATCAAACAATGGACAATAACGTCCATGCCCAAGAAGAGGCTCAATAAATAACGGACTAAGATGTCCAAGCCTGAGAGGAGGCATAATAAACTAAGGACTAAGATGTCCTAGCTCAGATAAAGGTAGCATATCTAATTATGGACAAAGACGTCCAAGCTCAAGAGGCAGCCAGTCTAATTATTTCTCTACGAAACCTGAAGTGTTCTTATATGTCGAAAAGGACAAAAGCAGAGGAGTGAGACGAATATCCATTGATTATTACCCAAATCTGGGTTTCGGGACCTTCTTGACGTCATCTACTAATCCTTGAATCTGGGCTTTAGGATACTCATATATGAATTTCAAATCTAATACCCGAATCCGGGTTTTCGGACTTTCTTGATGTCATCTATTGATGCCTGAATCTGTGCTTTGGGATTCTCATATATGAATTTTAAAATCTAATACCCGAATTTGGGTTCAGGATATTTATTTCAGAACTTCACTATATAATACTCGAATCTGGGTTTTCGATCTCTGTTAACTACTGATTATCTTGATGTATCTGAATTTGGGTTTCAGGATTTTTATTTCTAAACATTATCAATCAATACCTGAATTAGTTTTTCGAGTCTTTCATATAAAGATTTCATCATCTAACACGCGAATTTGGGTTTCGAGTCATTATCAATCACTAACTTCTTATGCCCGAATCTGGGTATCGAGCCTGCTGTTTATTTAAACCCTAATCTGGGTACAAGATCCTAGGATTTCTATTCATCTCAAATGCCCGAATCTAGGCCAAAGAATATTATCAAAAGGTTTGCTATTAAGAGCCACCAAATGGGAAATATGGGCTTCTAACTTTTTAAATCCCATTAATGTTAAGGAATGGGTGAAAGAGTTACTACTTCAAAATTTCAGACATGGATTCTTGAAGTAGGTTGTTTATTGAATAAAAGTTATATTCTAATATTCATGACCTAATGATAAGGTGGAATCAATTACTTACATGTTTTATGCATTCCAAACAAGTGGAAGGAGCTTAATCCTTAATCGTCTCTCATCATGGTTAAAGATGAGACCTTAACATTTTGAATAATCACTAATCATACAATTGGCAAGACGATTTTTTAACCTAGAGAAATGACGTACATAAACGAATATGTCAATTTCATGCTAATAATTAAAAAGTATTGTCTGCTATATGTATCTCACGGAAATCATAATGACAAGGAATAACAAAAGATTCAGAAAACAAAAAAGTCACTGAATGAGCAATTCGAAAGCATATTAAAGGTTACATTACAGAAAAGGATCACAAATCAGGTGATACTTAATAAATTTCCATAATTACATAAGTTATGAAATCATTTACAAATAACAAAATTATGTACATATAGATTTACATAACTCAAATACATAAATGAATTATAAATCCTGAGCTGTTTTATTAAGAATCTCCTCCATTGAAGGATTTACGACATGATCGATTGCTGCACGGAGAACTTCCTTAAGCTTCTTTTCTTTCCTTCTTATGTTGCTGTCATCATTGATAACATAAATTTTGGTTTTCAGGGTGTGATTAAAGGCCCTGTTTGCAGCCCTAAGGGTTCTATTTCCCCTTTCTAACTCTACAACCCGCTTGTCGAGCAAATAATTATCATGCTCTAGCTTCTGATTTTTAGCATCGTAATCATTGATAGTCTGCGAATATTTCATCTTCTGCTGCTCATCAAAATATTTGGTGATTTTGAATTTTTCCCTCCGACACCAATTTCCCACTACATTATCTTCTAATCCTGGGGGAGGGGTGAGTATAGTGGGAAATTTTGAGCTACAAAAGGTTTTGACCAAGCAGGCTTGGCAGCTGAAGGAGTTGCTTGTTGGGCTGGAAACTTAATCTTTGGAATCTAGTCTCCCAAGATGAATTCTAAAGAGGCATATTGAGCTTGAATATCTTTCAATTTTAACTCTAAATCACTTATTTGATGAATGAGCTTTGACATTTTTTCATCAAAGTCGATTGTGGGATTCGACTTCACTTGACGTTTGAGCATAGTAATCACTTTGTCTTTTTTCTTAGTTTTAGCTTCAAGATAGGCAACGTGATCCTTATGATTACCGACGACTTTTTTTTAATAAGGTATCATTTGTGCCATTTTACGACTCAAACATTGCCACTAAAACATTCTACTAATATTTCTTCCTGAACCACAATTGCTCCACTCTCTAATAATATTCTCTTTATGATTGCATTAGCATGGGACATTAAGTTTTGAGCGAGAGAGGTTATAGATGAGTGTGGCATCTGTTTAAAGCAAAAGAAAATTCAAGGAAATCAAAATCGGGATAAAATATATCTTTATTGTTATAATAATGGGTTACAATTCAAATAACCACAAATTCAAAAGGTACAATAAACACTTGCATCACATTTAAAGGTGAGAGACTGCATTTCTAACTTTTATTAAAGTAGTAGTTGAAAGCATAACAGTTGAATCAAAAGGGATAGTAAACCCTTTAGGAGTTAGAACTGACAGACATTAACTTTGAGTGGAATGTTTTGATTTCTCTTAGGAAAGTTTCCTTCTCTTCGCCAAGGAAGTCAATATGGAGACGAGGGTATTCTAAGTATATTTTGGTAAATCCCAAGGAAAATAATATCTTGCCAACTTCGAAGTCTTTAAAATTGGTGCATTTTTAGAGTAAACTCTCCTCAAGTTAACATATTGACTTAGGTGGTCTCTTGGGACGACACGAACTAAAGAACAGACATAATGAAATAGCATAGTAAAAAGAAGCTAAAAACATGTATTCGTAAATCGATTACTTATTACATATTTACAATTATTTATCTAGCTCGTACAAAATAGACTTAGAGAAAAATTCAGACACAAATTTGTCGTTGTAGTACTTAAGCTTTCTAGGGGGAAGATTTTGAAAATCGATCCGACTCATGGTAAATTCCAGCATGCTCCAGGATGCGGGTCGGATTTGAATTCTTCTAAGTATTTTTGTGAAAGTGTTTAAGTAGATCACCACTGAATTCACCTAAGTATGAATAATCTAATGGACTCAAGCGGGGCCAAGGTGGAACGACCCAACGGCACGCGACCTAAGGAGGCAACGAACTAAAATGGTCCAGCGACCTAGTGGTTGTGACCTAGAGGTCTTGGCGACCTAATGGGAAAGGGGGTTAAACGACCTAACGATGCAATGGTCATGCGACCTAACTTGAACTAAGGTCATGCGACCTATCTATGTGAGCGACCTAAGGGTTTAAAGGCCACGCGACCTAACGCCTTACTAGGCTGAGCGACCTAACAAATATCGCGACCTAAAAAGGGAACGACCCAAAAGGGGAACGAAGGCCTATGACCTAAAGTCCTAACGAGCTAAGGCCTACGACCTAAGGCCCTAACGTGCTAACATTTATCACGACCTAAATGGTAACGACCTAACAGGGAAAGGCTGAGCGACCTAACGCTGCAGAGGGGATTTAAGGCCAGAAACGACCTAAGTGTTAGCGACCTAGCGACCTATAGGCCAAACGACCTACGACCTAATTCCGAGGCGACATTTCCAGGCAGTCGACCTAAATGCAGAAAATTCACCAAATCGCTAAAAATTGGAGTTTTTCGCCAATCCAATCCAAACCAAATGCAAAAGTACATGCAAAAGTGATAGGGAATCATTCCCAACAGTCCAATATAGTTATAGGCTAGAATTGTGAGATAAAAATCTCACCTTTTCACCAAATTATGAAGGTAAAGCTTGAAGGTGAATGGAGAAGCAACTACAAGCTTGAATCCGATGCTTTTCCTTGAATTTGGAGTTGAATGATGGAGTTGGAGTTGAAACCTAAGCTTGGAGTTTCTAATTTCCCTTTCCACTCACCATTAATGTCAAAGTTTGTGTTTGGTAGGAATTTATGAAGAGCGAGGAGAAGGAGAGAAGTGGGTTTGAGTTATAATGGCAAATCTAACCCAAAGTCCAAAGCGGGAAAAGTAAGTAAAATTCCACTAACTCCAAACCTATCAATGTTTATACTTAAAAAAGTTGTAAACGACATTTCGAACTCAATGGAAGTGGTCTCGAGTCCTAATTTGACCATTTGCAAAAAGTAGCTTTTTGGGCCAATATCCGAATAACGATAAAATATTTAAACAAAATATTTAAATATATAATCGATAAATATGAGGGTTGTTACACTAGTGAATTATTGGAGAGTGTATAAGCGATTTTAGGTATCGAGCTTGAGATGAGTACCGCTTACCATCCACATACTGATGGGCAAATGGAAAAAGTTAATAAAATCTTAGAAGTTTTGTTAAGAGCTTGTGCACTGGATTTTAAAGGATCATAGGAAGACCATCTACACTTAGTTGAGTTTTCGTATAACAATAATTATCAAACTAGTATAGGGATGACACCATTCGAAGCTTTATACATTATGCCATGTAAATCACCTGTATGTTGGTTAGGGACTGAAAATAGAATGACTCTTTATCCAAATTTAGTAAGAGTTGCTGTAGAAAAGGTTGAGTTAATTAGAGCTAGAATGAAGGATCTCGGTTTAGGCAGAAAAGTTATGCAGATTAGAGACGAAGGACTTAAAGTTCTTATTAGAGATTATATTTTGGTCAAAATATCACTGATGGAGGACGTAGTAAGATTGGGAAGTCCAGGAAATTAGCACCTAGATTCATTGGATCATTTCCTATCACCGAAAGGATCGGGAACTTGCTTACTGGATAGAGTTACCAAGCAGTTTGGTCGGAGTCTACAATGTTTTCCAAATTTATCATCCGAGATAGTATGTTCGAGGTTCAGAAATTACTATAACTTTGACTGCATTTGATGATTTAGTAGTGGAGCTGAACAGAATTATAGTTAGACTTGCAGTTCATATTATGGCTAAGGATGAGAAAAAGATAAGGAACAAGACAGTCAGATTAGTAAAACTCTAGTGGAGTGATGATGAGAGAGATTATACTTGGGAAACATAGAGCAAGATTAGGGACATTTATTCTGACTTGTGTTATGATATGTTTTACAACTATGTTTTTATTTTGATGTGTGTACCTTATTGTAATCTCACTGACGAAATTATTTAAGGATCGGAGTCTATAACAACCCTATTTTTAATTAACATTATTTAGAAGATGTAATTGGATAAAAAAAATAAAATAATATAAAATGTTAAGGAGATTGAGATTTGATAATTAGTATGGATTGAGCCTTAATTAATGAACTAATGGAATTAAGTAGAATATTCATAAGGCGAAGGATACATGAGAACGGAAAAATAGGAAAAGAGTATAATTCCTAAATATAACCCTTCCTATTATCATTTCCACCATCATTTATCTTCATACAAGTGAAATTAATAGGGTAGGCTGACCATTGCTAAGAGTAACCAGTGGAAGAAAAGCTAGGAAAACAGTAGCAAGGCTTAAGGGAATCAATAAAAAAAATCTCAACCTTCTTAAACCATTTAAGGTGAATAATAAGATATGCACTCACATGTTTTAAGTGTTATTTGCGGGTTTAAGTACAGATTTGATTTTTTCTTATATTATGTCATGCTATGATAGTTGGAACGATTATATGCTTATTGGTGAATTTATTTATGAAATTATTTGATAAGTTTGAGTTGGAAAATCTATCATATGACACCCAAATAACTTAAAATTTTAATATGATGTTAGAAATATTATTTTGGAAGTGGGTTAATTTCATAAATTTTGGATTTCACTAGAATATTTGGTGAATTTCCAAAGGCTAAAAACGATTTATTTCAAGTTCTAATTATTAAAAATAATTAAATTATTTCTATGGCATCAACAAATTTATATGTCAAAGAAGATAATAAATATGATTTTTCATGATTTTTAAAGATTTTTTCCCAACTGTTTATGATTTAATACGAATTATTTTAACTAGAAAGACTTAATTAGTACATTTAAATATTAACATAAAATGCAAGGTTTGCTAAGTATTTTGGAAATGATAAATCTACTCCTTTGGGTTTTCTAGAATTTTTTTTAGCAAAGGAAGTGTTATCCGATAAGATTTCGATAAATAATTTGGGTTTGGCAAAAAGGAACTACTTTTAATGGTAATAAAACAGTTTTCACATTAACTATGATCTTGCCATGCTGAAGTTCATAATGTCTCTCCTATCTCACCGCCTCTATGGTCTTCGATGTCGATCAAGTGCGGTGCATAAGCTATCAACTTAGGTTGATGAGGAATGCAGTTGCTTAGTCAAAGACGGAAGCCAAAACAAACAACATTGACATTATGATCTTCGACGTGGATGGGATCATTTTCTTTAATTAGTTGACGCTGCATTTTACTATGCCGCTTGTTGTTTACGATGTCACCGACCCTAATGGTTTCGAAATGGTTTATAGCGGTAATAATGGTGCCCTACGTTTTATATCTATTGACTTCAATTATAAGGCATCTTTTATGTTTTCAACATTGTCGACATTGTTGATGAGGATGCTGCATTTTTTCAAAATTATATGTTATCGAAGATGGCTAGGGTGTCGCTTCTAAGGGCATCGGCTCTAATGAAGCCAATAATTTTCCTTAAGGCAATGGCGACGAGATTAAACTATGATGATTCTATTCTTTTCAGGCTTATTAAAATGCAAACCAAGTTTTATATCCTAGGACATCGATATTTTATGAAGTGTGATGTCCATGTTATCGGCCTTTATGGCCTTATGTTTTAAAAGTTAAAGGCTTTAGCATATTTTACACCAAGAAGAGCAAAGACCCTTAGTGGCGAAGAGGTTTTCGATGTTACAAATTAAATGATTTTATTATCTTTGGGTTATAGCTTATATCTTGATAGGTGAAGACCATCATCGGCTATGTCTACACCGCATTTTATCAATATAAAGGTTTTATATTATTTTGGCTCTATGACCTATGGTTTCAAATTGAGATAACTTTCAAGAGATTTTGAGATTCAGCAATACTATTTTATAAATGCATAGACCATGGCATAATTATTTTGGATATAGTAAAGGGCTGTATTTGTCTTATTTTGAGAGTATAATTTTAAGGGTTCAATCATTTATTAAGAAAATGTTTTCATGGAAATGGAAAAGGGTATTTAGCCTAGAGTTTTACTAAAGATTTATTACTTTTATAACTTTTGGATAAATTATGGCAACGAATTGACTCGAAAATTAGAAAACCAGATATGGCTGGTGTAGTGTAGCACCCTATACTTCAGCTATTAGCCTCTAGATGATATTAGTCTAAAATTCCAATGTGTAAGGTTTTCTCAAGGATAAGATAAAAAGTAGATTTACGCATAGAAAGAAATACATAAAGATAAGATAGGTTATAGGTTAGCTTGCAAAACCATTGATTCACATAATCCTAGCAAAACTATAGGATTGAAAGATAGTAAGGTAAATAGTATGATAAGTGTATTTGGACAGATAGTTCAGTTTTCTTCTTATAGCCAGTTAAAAAATTTAGTATATCTAGTAGGCTCGAATTAGCCATGTCGATCGGTAGTTATCCTTTGAAAACTAAACATTGAGACAGGTAGTCTACTGATTTGAGGGGTAGTCATAATTATCTAAATAGCATGCATACACATTATCGTTATATTGATTATTTTAATTAGTTCAGTTGCATGACTTTGATTTACAAAAGATATATTTTAAAGTCATTTTAATGAGGAGAAAATCCTTTACGCTCAGTGGCATGGTCTCAAAAATCTATAAACCAAGAAGGCATATTATTATTTATAATAGGCTTTTTGTTTAACTCGAAGTTTATGTTTTCTCCTTAAATCTGGGCCCAAAATTTGATTTGAGTAGGTCGGGAGTACGGGCTTTATGGGTTAAGTAGGTTTTGGTGAACAAAGCTCCCAAAGACATGCAGGAGGCAAAGCTAGCTATATACGAGGCTATTTATTACTATTATCCACTTTGTTATGTCAGTTGTTATACGAATGTACTTACATTAGTTGAGTCTGTCTATTTAGTAACTCAGATCAACCAATGGGGAATCTTCATAAGTCGCTCTTGGAGTATTTTGTAATAATTTATTTTGTTTGAACCTGGTAATGTTTTGGATTACAAATGAATATGAAATTATGACTTTGAAATGAAATGTGAAAATTTTCTTTTATTTCATATTCTTTTGCTTCTGATATTATGAATATCATTAATAGGATTGCATTTTGTCATTGAAAATTAATATTGTAGATGGCCGCAGCACCTGTATCGCTTAGTTTCGGGAACAAAATGGGTGATTTTAAAGTTGAACTCGACCATTCTTTAAAACTGTCCTACCAAAATCAAATTATCAATCCCCGTTCAACCAAGGCTCGATAGAAGTAAAGACTTGTTGCCTATGTCAAATCAATATTGGCCAAGTGAAACTTGGAGCAACTTGCTTGAAGTCATGAATCAAACACCAAATATTGCCAAACTTGGAATTGGATGTAGACTTGATGCCACTTGGTTTCCCCTCCACAAGCAACCTATGTCTCTTCAAGGAATGTGCTCAATCTTGATTTGATCAAGTATGGGCGGTGGTCGATGATAGGTGAATGACAACTAGGACACATCCGTAGCTTTATGACAACGATGGCCATGACGTCCCGTCCAAAGTACAGATGGTAGCACCGCTATTCACAGACCCACCTCTATTTCAATAGATCTGAAAACAAAAAGGAGGATTCAAGGCCAAACTGGTGGAGATCATGGATGGATCTAATGAGACGGTGGCACGAGAGCTATTGAATAACCTTTGATCTGGAAATGAAAGCAAAGAGAAAAAGTGCAAAGTCCTAAAATATATAAGGATAAATAGTAGCTATTTAAAAATCACGTCGATACCAAATTGTTTCGATCAGTACCGACATGATCCAATTATTAAAAAAGAGGAGGAATAATAAAATAAATAAGGAAAGTACACCTAGTTAGAACACTGCGTAGTTTCCATGGTGATAAGAACTTTGGCTTGATTGCTAAAGAGAGAAAGATGATAGGCTAACTATTTGAAATGATGTATGATTATCTTCAAAACAGATATGATGCTTCAAAGAGAATTATTGGCTGCCCAAAGACACTTGGGCAACTAAAGTTGAATCGCTTATCTTGATCGAAAGCATGCTTTGTTTCATGAAAGTATACATTGGGAGGAAAGTGTTACCCAGCGTTTGAATCGAATAGATTCTAAGTGAATCTAGAAGCCAAGACGAAGGCAGAATAGATCAAATGCTTGGGGGCAGGCTTACGATCGCTGGAAGATGCATACTGGAAAACTTAGGATTGATACGGCAAAGTCCAAATGGTCGGTACTAACCACTATTATGGATAGTACCATAATTATGGTCGGAAAATTATTTATATCTATCTCATTTTTTTCAACTAGGATGTTGTACCACTTTTTGGTCCAACAGAAATTGATACCAATTCTAATTAAAAAAGAATGAAAATCAAATAGTTTAAAAGTTTTATTATTCTCTTCTTCGTTAAAGAAAAGTTCTCTTCTTCTTCTCCTCCTCATCTCCACCATTAGAGCAATTCTTGATAGCCTTTGTAAACCATAGCTATCAAAAAGATTTTTTCGAAAATCAGTCTATGTATTCCGGCGTGCACAACACTATTTCATCAATGTAACTTATATTTCATTGTTTTAAGTATGTCATCATGATTCACATGATTATATATATTCGACCATTATCATATATGAAATAATTATATTTGGATTTATAGTCTTAATATATATGTATTTATATATATATATATATATATATATATTATGATTAGAGCATAAGATATCTTAAATAAACATATGTACATATATTTAATTCACAAATAATATTTTGGAATGTACTTATTAATATAGTCGAGGCGAAAAAATTATAGTTATACACATATGTGTTTTTATTTCCGACTTTACAAAAACATATATAGCTAAAACACACACACACAGATATATATATATATATATGTATGTATGTATATATATATATATATATATATATATATGTATGTATACATATATATTAGATACTTAGGATATCAAATTTTACTTTAAATTTAGGTTAATGTGTGGATCCACAAATTAGGAAATAAATCTTGACCAAAAGATTAATTATTTGTCATGTTAAATTAAATATATATAGAAGCCCTATTTAATAGGAAAGGTAACCAAATAAACATTATCCAAAATATACCTTATATAATAAGTGTATACACACATGCACATATACACATATACGTTCATATATGATTCTCAATAACTATGTATATATATTATATCATTTACACGTTTATCTCTGATATCATATTGGTATGTTCGCATGAAATTGAACAAATACATATGGAGAGAGAGACTCTGTGTGTTATATATACTCACACGATATAATTAGATTTATCTAAAAAAATAAATTTTGAATGAAATAAAATTGAATATATGTTATATGTAATTTGAACATTTGTTCATAATAATACAAAATTGATCTTTGAGTAAATTCAACGATAAATTTTTTGAAATCAACTATTTTACTCTATTGTATGATCTTCCAAATCCAATCTATTTGAAATTAGCTAAAGTGCATATATATAACACAACTAAATATTCTATTTTAGAACAAATTTCATAGGATGAAAAATCAGAAGCTATTCCCATGCAAAATATTTAGTAACAACGATGTTCAAAAATTCAAGTTGTTACCTAGGAAAACCAAGTATTTAAACTTTAAATAAAATTTTACACTACAAAAGAGCACAAGCTACTCGAAGGAAAATTCTTACAAGCATGGAAGAATATTACTCACTAATATGCAGGTGAATGAATATATTCTTTTGGACAAACTTTCAAAGTGGGCTGATTTTCAAAACCATTTCACATTCAGTCCATTTGCAACCTTATTATCAAACAATATAGGTTTGTCCTCGGTCCGATGCTAAGTCTGCCAAAGTGTAACTGCCTTCATTTAGGTGCAATTATAAGTTGTGCCTACAATAAAAAATAGTAGATGGAACATCTGTTTGCTCCAATTCTATTGTTTAAAAAATAACAAAGCGCAACTATGAGTAGCGTCTTGTTGTTAACACAACAGACGCAACTCATAGTGGTGCCTACACATATTTAATGCTACCAATATAAAGGCAGCAGCGGCCAGCTCCCGATTCTATCTCCTCATTACAACTTTCTCCACGTTGCTGAATCTTAAACCCAAGAGCCCTATACCAAAAATCATTGATTTTTTTCGTCAATTCCGCTCAAAAAAATTAAATTTATTCACTAGTCTTCAATTAGAACAAAGCTACAAAAATAAAAGCAAGAACAACGCAATATGATTTTGGCATTCTCTAAACCTTAGATTTTTAATGGTTGTTTATAATTTAGGTTTTATTTGTTTGTATGTAATATGAACATTTTCAAATAGCTCGTTGTTGGTAGTTGCAATTGAATTCTTACCATTTAATCAATCCAGATCTTTTAATGTAATCGAGCATTCACCCGTTCATCTTCCATCCAAGCACATCTTCGATGCCCTATGCAATATGGATGGAAGTATCAATTTAAGGGGAAAAAATATTGAGTATGTTAAATATCAATTTAACTACACAATTAAAATTTAATTTAAAATAACTTTTTGATAAATACATAAATCATTTGAGGAAATAAGTTAGACAAAAAGCATGAGTTGAAGATTCAATTTGCAAATCATATATCAAAGAAGAAGCTTCATTCATTTTCTCTCGTTATTTCAGGAACTAGGTGAACTTAGCATTTGAAAGTGTTCCGCGTAATGATGAAGACGTTGAACGTGATTCTTCTGAAGCAATGTTATCTATTTTTAAACAACATGGTCGACCTATAGGAAAATATACAAAAACGTGGTTAGAGGATAGAGATTAACATGTAGCAAAGGTATATGTATTTCTTAATTGCATCGAAATTGCACCATTTGTTAAGTATTATTACTTTATAATTCTCGAAACGTGAATTTTTAATTTACATATTTTAATCGTACATAAAATATATGCAATATATAATTTTTGTAGTGTTTACAAACCACAACATCCACACGGCGATCTCAGTAAAGAATTCATTGATTAGTCTTCAAACTAAGTTTATGGACAGAGAAATTGTGTAGTCGATGAAGAATTGAAACAGCTTGCATTGGGATCAAAAATAAATGTCAAGGCATATCCAATATATTTCATCAATGTATTTAAATTTAGTGCTAAAGAATATGGTGATGAAAAATTAAATAAAAATATCGATGTATTTATTAATGGTCGTGATGATCCATATAATCATATAAATGATTTTTGTGGCGTGTTAACCTAGGTTTTGGAATTCACCTATTTTATACGCCCTACGGAGAAAGTTTCTATTTAGATGCAATTGGTTTATTAATGTTCTAGATTTTGGAATAAACGTACACAGCAGTTATAATCTTACTGAAATAAAACATAACTCACATTACTATAAGCATGATCCTTTTATACTTGCTAAACAAGAACTATAAGTTTATTTTTTTTCTGTATCAATCTCTAAAAAGAGATAAAGCAGATTGTTCACCTGTTTCGAAACAAAGCAAGATTTATCTTTGATGGAAAGAATATTGCAGACGAATGAGCTTATCAGGCAGATCTTAAGAAAAATAATAAATTAATAATAACTGAAGATCATGCTTATATTAGGCCTCTAAAAGATGAATCAACTGTTTTGCTAGAAGTATTTGAGACTATAGAGAAAAACGATGTAGAGTACGAGACCGAGTCTTAATTACAAAAGGTAATTTATGTGATTATTTATGTTACATTTGTCTCTAAAAATTGATATGTATTCTCATAATTAAATGATATGTTCTCTCATAATAAAACGATATGTCTATGACTTGTATTATGTTTCGAGGTCGAAGATCATCCTATTCATCAGGTTCCCCCTCTTCTATTTAGAGAGGGACCAGCGTAGGAAGCGATGGCGAAAGCCTATCATAGGTAGAATGTCCTATAGTAGTATTAGTGAGTAAAGCGAGTGGGGAAGTATTAAATTTTGTTGCAAGATCATAAATATTTCGCGTGTGATATATTATTCATGATTTATTAAAGGTCTATATCATAATTAGTACATGTGCTTTTAGCTGGAGCCCTCTGATGTTACGCTTGATGTTTCCAAGGCTGCTTATAAAAGCAAAATGACCGTGTGCTGGCCTAAGTGGGATAATATCTCATCCCACATTGTAAAGTGCATCTGATAGGGTTTCATCGTAAGTGTGAATTTCTATTTCATTTTATATATAACCACTATACAAATTGTTGGTAAGTATAAATGCATAACTTAATTTTTTTCAACGTGTAGGGGCGGTAGACTTACAGAAATATGAATAAAGCTTTGTAGAAGTTACAAGATGAAAAAAATACGAAAAAAACTACCCCGATATGATGTCGAGCATAAAAAATGGGGAAATATCCCGATTGGATGAATGGAAGCATATGGCAAGGTTGGATTCATTACTGCAAAACTCTAAAAGCGAAGGTAACTTTATTATTCTCAAATATTTCTTGAAAATTTAGTAGAGTAAGTATAATAATTGAATAAAATTACCAATCTGAAATGTAGTGTTCATTTAAATTTACAGGCAAAATTGGAGAGGAATTCTACAAATAGATTAAAAATCCCATCACACACAGCAATGGTTCGAAGTCATTTTAGCATTACCGTTAAGAGCTGGTAAGTTTATTATTTGCGATTATAAATACTTATTATTACATTGTATAATTATATATATATATATATAATACATAATAATTATTTTAGAAATGAGAGCGTGGTTGTCCCATATGGACGTGTTTACTCGTACTCACGCCATTGAGCATGTCAATGAAGATAGAACAATAATATACACACGATATGATATGAAATCAAAAGAGGACATGGTAAACATATTTTCAATTATAAGTTATTAATAATCACTTTAAATGATAAGTTATAAATAATTAAAATAATGCAGTATGAATTTTAGTTGTAATTCCATTTGGATTCACAGGATAAATTCATGCAACAACGAGAGAAACATCTTGAGGGAATAGGATAGGAAAAGCCGACCACTGACGAGGAGGACCAGATCTTTGACGCTGTCACAAAGCTTCCAATGCAGAATAAGCGTTTTGGTTTTGGGAATCAGAGATAATGTTTATGTATAATATATTTCTGAATAACATAGAACATGTTGTTTTTATTAATCACATTATACGAAACTCATGCACTTTGGTGAAAATGTTCCATGCTAGACGCACGTAAAGCAACTTTCATAAATCTCAGGATAATCAAGAGATTGCAAAGTTGAGAGCTCAGATTTTTGAGTTGGTGGATAGAGATAGTCATTAGTCTGCGGAGATGTACCAAATGTTGGACGAGTGCATTGCTGCGTATATGCACCAGCATAGCCCATTTTCTTCATCAACGAGATACAGTGGTGATGATCAAGATTGACAGGTATGATTTTTTTCTGTTTGTGTTGAGATATTGTACATATATGCACTTTGAGATGAGTGATGTAGTTTGACTTTATTGTTATGTAGTTTGAGAGTTACATATACTATGAGATGGGTAAGGTTGATGTGATTTGATATGTGTGGTACATTTTGAGATGTTGTTAAATGCGTGAGTTTGATCCGAAGTGGTAGCAGATGTATTTTGACATGTTCACTGAATTGAAGTTGGTTGTTATATGTTGTTGGATGTTTAGGTTGGCTTATTACACACACACACACACACACACACATATATATATATTAATGTTTTTTATTATTAGTTTGAAATATGTAATTTGGGCTTTCATATATATATATATATATGGCTTATATATATGAAATTGAATTCTGAAATATATTTTTATATATGTGTTATTTGGTGGTTGAATGACTAGTGTAATAAAATGCACTTCAGATTCTGACGGCTACTGACTGCTTACTTGTAGCCAACATACCGATGGCTTCTAAAGGCTAGTGGCATAATATGGGATACCTCGTGACCTTCCACGTGTACATGATGGGTCGTCGAAAGCTGTCCAATGGTTGTTGCTAGCGGTCGAAAATGGAACGATGGACTGGTTAGAAATTTCGTCAAAGTACTATTCTTCGACACCCAATATTTCGATAGCCTTTTCCGTCAGCTAACGATGGTTGTCGACGATTTAAAACCATTGGAAATCCTTTCGTATCTTATAGTGTGAATTTCTGAATCGAATCTGTTCATTTCCGTCTTGTGTCTCAATTGATACACAGACAATGTTTCCATCACATTTATGTTTGTTAAATCTTCGCGAAAAATCTAAATAAACTTTCACCGTTGAACAAGTAAAACAACAGACAATGTGGAATGACAATCCTACACGGGGTTGGCAAAACGTTCCGTTTGTTGGGATTGGAACGTTTCATTTGTTAGAGTGGAACGACATGACACGAATGTATCTTTTCACTCCAATTAGTTCAATTTACATTTGTATGGGTACAATGGGATGTCCAACGCATCACCAACGCAAACGTGCTAAATTTTTACTACGAACCCCAACTATTTTATATATTGTAAAAGTCATCTAAGCAAGTTACATGACTTGACCACTTAAAAAAATCCATAGGTGTAAAAGTAAATATAAGGTACTATTCTTTTGCTGAAATGGGTAGTCGGCGTCTGCGTCGAATGCGTCGGAAGCATCAAGCGTGGACCCCATGCTGCTGCCTACTATAAAGCAACGATTGGAATTGAACAGTTCGCGTCTGACGTGTCGGACACGTCAGACACCGTTTGACGCGAATGATTCATCCCCAACCGCCATATTTTCCTTCATTCTCTATATATGTCAAACTATTTCTCAACCAAATCAGCAAAAAAACCAAAAATCCCTACGATTCTGCAATTTCTACAAGCTTCGTTGTCAATTTTTTCAGGTAATTTTTTTATATTTATGTTTTTCATACTATTATCTACCATACATATAGTTTTTATATTTTTGAATTATTTTTTGAATTGCTTTTTTAGAATACTTAGCCACTCTACCGCTTCTTCTACCAAAACACGACTGGAATGCTGACGGGACAAACGTGTTCATCGACGTTTGTTTCGAAAATATTGATACGTGTGTCCACCGTGTTGCACAATGGTATGAAGATATCACAGTCCTGTTCAACGAAATAACTGCTCTGGATTACAACGCTGGGAAAATGAATAACTAGTTCTATAATCTAAAACGTGAATGGAGCCCATGGAACAAGCTGCTATAAATTTCAGGTGGCTATTGGAACGAAGAGCAAGACATGGTCGGAGGATCCGACGAGTGGTAAGATATAGCTACAGCAAGGTACCGCAAATACGAACATGTCTCGCTTGCTCGTTTTAGGAAGTTGGACGTGATTTTTGATGGCTGCATCCGAACTGACAAATCTCGGTGCATAATTCCACTAGATCCACCTATTTAGCTATAGTTCGATGCACAACTTTATGACAACAATCTTAGGAGTGATGCTACGGAGATCACCAGTCATAGAGTTCCTAGACAGCAATGGCCCGTTGATGGTACTTTTAGGACTGTTGGTAATTCTTCGCATGATCTGACTTTTACTAGGTGTATGGAAACGAAGGATGAGGATGACGATTATGAAGAATGGGAGGTCGTAATTTGTTTGACTGAGTATGATGGCGGAGGTTTCGATCCTTTGTATGCCCTGTTGGACAATCCCGAGCAGCTTAGGAAGGATGTTATTTATCTTGTTAGACAGTTGGGAAGGAGAAGCTATTTTGTTTTATCTGTATTTTAATTTCTGCATTTTTATTCGGTTCTTTTATTTCTGCATTTGTATTATGAATTCAGAACTATGAATTTTTATTTATGCATTTGTATTCAATATTTAAAAATAATTAATGTAAATAAAATAATAACGTAAACAAATAATAAAATAATAACATAAACAAACAATAAAATAATAACTTTGCCCCATTCACGTTGCCCCATTCGTAAAAGAATGCATTCCCCTTTCGCAAACTTACCCCATTTCCAGTCTCTTCCGTTTTCCCTTTTCGATTCGTAAAAGAATTCACCCTATGTGTCCTCATCATCACCAGTCCAAAATCATAAAAGTCTTAAATAAATAAGCTCTAAGTCTACACGTGAGCATTCATGAATCACAAGAAAATAATAATAATATGGCGATCAGTCATTAAAGACCGCATGAGAGAAATAATATCCAAAATGTACTATGTAGGTAATCACGACTACTGGGTTATCTTGTATGAGAGAAATAATATCCAAAAAGTACTATGCAGGTAATCACGACTACTGGGTTATCTTTGGATTTTTGCTTAGAGACCTACAATGTAGAATATAAATATATGGGTAATCTAAACTTTGCATTTCACCTACAACCATTGTGGTTATGCACGTATGTATAATATAGGATATACTTTGTTTCATAAACGACATAAATATACAATCAATGTAACACAACAAGTACGACATAAGTAAATTTTACTAGATTTTTCCTGGTCTTTTAGTCAATCAAAATTATATTTCCTATATTTTTGTCAAATACGGTTTAAAGGCCAGTTTATAATCTATAAATGTAGTCTTATAGCCTTTGATTTTCAGTTTGTGATGGACAGCCTATTTATAATACTTTTTGAAAACTCGCTAATGATATAAGAAACGAAAATTTAAAATATTTTATTCAGTTTAACTAATATTTTTATTTACTAAAATACTAAGATTTTTAGTTTGATATCCACCATGTAGTGAGAAAAATATTAAAAGGGTGATAAATTGAAATAAATATGCGAAAATATTTTTAATACTCAGGGACAAGCACGAAGCGGACAATATAAAGAAGTGTTCAATTGCACCTCTATTTTGCTACATCCTTGGGGTTCTTGATTTTCATCTCACATTCCAATTTGAATAATAGGACTTTCTTCCTCTTCCACATCATACTATTATTTGAATCTAAATATGTGGTCAAAATCTGGAGGTTACAAGCAGTGTTGCAAAATAGGAGTGTCATGCTCCTTCCGCACACAAACAAAAACATACACTTTGTGTGTGGATAATTACAATAAAAGCAAAGTCTTTTCTCGCTTAACCATTTGCATTCTTTATTAATAAGAAAACGTTTTTGTGAAATACTTATTCATTATAATTGATAGGCTTAAGAGGGAGTAGGATTTTACGTCTATTTTATTCTCTCTCATTCCTCTCTTATTTGAAAAATGGAATACAAATCTACAGAAAACCAAATTATCTTCTTCATTCTCCTCTCTATGATTTCCTCTAAAGTTTAACCTATTTTTCAAAATACTTATATATTGGATAGTGAATTCTCTAAATTATTCAATCTTTAGTGCATAAGATTGAAGGACGGTTGTGTTAATCTTAGGGAACAAATGATAATTATCGATTGTACCATAGTTGTGCTGAATTTTGCTTTCAAGACATTGGTCTTAGCCTTGACATACTCCCATCACTTTCTCCTTCATGTTAATACCCATCAATTTCCAATAATTTGAAGCGAAAGATTTTGGTACTTACGTACGAAACTTTCTTCTTACCCAAATAATTTTCATTTATCTAGTTTGATTTTTTTGTTTAGTGGGCGAACGTTAGATAATTACAAAAAAACCAAAGTCTCTTAGTTTCTTGATATTTTGCATAACTTGTTTTGGTGGTGCTGTTAAAATACACATGATGGATTCTTATATTTGTTATATGTTTGAGTTTCTTTTACTTTTATGTACTTCATAGCCAGCTTTTGGTAGAGCTTTAGAGACGCACTTGATGGATATACTGATTTATCTTAGTTTGAACCTATTTGCACTTTTCAAATCCTTGACCGACTTTAGTTGTAATGCCCCAAAAATTTAAGTGAAAATTTAACAAAAGAATTATACTTAAATAAAATAAAAGAAAAATATAATTTTTAAAAATATAAGAATTTGGCTATGAAACTTATACTATTGCGTCCGCAATGATTTATGGACAATTTTCATACGTAATGTTTTGAAAACGGAGTTAATATGAAAAGGTTATTAACGTTCAAAGAATTGGAATCATAAAATAAATAAATAAATAAATAAGGAAAGAAAAATATGTTAATTAAGAATTTCCACTGGTCGACACCCTGAACGCGATCCAACGACCTCTAGCGGTCGACCGCTCATGGTCTCGCAATTGAGATGAGATTCTAACCCAATAAGTACAACTCTGTGCTAATTTTGAGAGCTTTATTTCATTATAGTATGTCCGAACTCTATTAAAATTTATCTTTCTCCTTAAATAAAATTTTCTTCCAATACCTAAACTAAATACAAAATCAAGTGAAGAGGATTAAATCAAGTGAAGATTTATAGAGAACATGAAGAGATTCGAAGCGAATTACGGAGGGTATAACTTTGATTTGAGGTGAGTGAGTCATTGTTTGTTAAATGATGTTTCTATTGAAAGTTGGAAAAAACACCCAATGATTAATAGTGGAGAATAACATGAGGAAAACAAATTCAAAACAAGGAAAATAAGAATACACATCAATTATAGTGGTTTGGCTAATTAAAGGTTTACGTCCACTTCAACTTTCTTGAAGTTTCTGGTAAGTTTTTGCAAAGTTGTTCTTATGGATCGGTGATGATACATGAGACTACAAAGAGAATATAAAAATTCGTTAAACAAGCAAAAAAGATCCCTCAAAACTATGTCTTTCCTCCTCTATTATAGTTACACATCGATGAAATCTCTATCCACGTGCTTTTCCACGTTCCTTATATCCTGAAAAGAGCCACACTCAAAAGGTCATGGTCAGTTCATCATCATTCGGGGAACAGTATCGATCCATGGCCATGGATCAGTACCGATCCAAGAGTTTATTTTATGGATATTTGATTCTCCCTTATAAACGTTTGGTTGACCTATATCTTTACCTTCAACATTTGATTGCACCGCTTTGGGCTTGAACTTTAGTGAATTCCTCTGTTTGGAGGTTGGATAGAAGCACTTGACTTATCTAGTAATTGCTTCGGCCTAAAATAGTAGGTGAACCATATGAAATGGTGCGGACTAGCTTATAAGTGTTCCATCTTGGTGCGCCATAACACAAGTGAATGATTTGAGGATAACTTAGCGATCGGTGTTGATCCATGGTTGTGGATTGATACCAATCCATAACTTCACTTATCCCCTGTTGTTTTAGGTCTTCACTTGAGGTGATATGTTGTGTGGGTTTTATTGATGATTTCTTGCTATCTTTGTACCATCCCTTAGTTTTCTTGATATCTGAGTTTGGTAGTCATCACTTTGATTCTAGCTTGATATTTTTTCAGTTTAACCAATCAAATTCATCTGAATATAACCTGGTCACAATGATGGCTAACATTTGCCCCACAAGTATATCTTGCTTTAACAAAATATTCTTTGGAATGAATCAAACTGAAGATTCAATGCCGTTGGTTTCTTGGTTTTGCCCGGAATAGACACTACCATTCCATTATACTATTTTCGCCAGTATAGCATCCTTCATCAATCCCTGCATCGTTTCAAGGGGTTTCAACTTGTGACTTACACGTAGTATAAAAATTGAAGTATGTAGTTCAAGTTTAGTAATCCAGTTTATAAAAGCTTTCTTCGATTCTCTTTTGAATCCTATAGGTTGGACACCATTCTCTTAGAACTTTAGCTGCCTAGTGCCACATATTGCACATATATACTTTTTTCTAGCACATTTTTCACATATACCGGCTTGTATATACATATAGACTTCTTTGTTTCATGGATCGGTACTAATCCATGAGCCAATAATCAGTACCAATCCATTGTGTGTTAGACATGGGTGATTCATATGCCTAAGTTTCTGTGCTGGTTACTATATATGCACTGAACCCACATTCTTTTCATTTTTACTTGTCTGTAGTTTTACTTTGTGATTTTCCTTTTGAGCGCGCCATTGCCAAAGCTCGAACCGTCGATCCATCAATTCAGGCCACCGCTTCCATCCTTCATGGTTGTTATTGTCGTCATAGACTTCCCACATCAATTTTTGATTATCAAATCGTTTAAGAACCTTGAAATCTCGATCTACACAAACTTGAACTTAACTAAGGCAAATGGCTCAGGTAGGTGGCATTGATCAACAACGTTCATCGTTGGATTGAGTTCTGACCAATCTTGAAGAGCAATGAATTTCCATTTCTTCCCCTTTAAGGACCGTGATCGACCTTGCACTTGGGAGTTTTCACTTAAGACCTGAGTGCATGAAAAGACTTTACCTACAACATGAGACTAATCGAGTTTTAGCCTTATTCTCCAAAAGCATGGTTGGAGTTTGAGTAAGGGCTTGCTCAGGTTATTTTTAGTGATCTAAGCTTTAATTGAAAGTTTCCTACTTGCTCTCAGAGAAGTGTAAATGGATTTTTCTAATTGAATTTAGTCGAGCTGGAATCGACGATGCATATTGTTACCCATTGTCGACATATACACATTTCGTTTGCACACACTGCATGGTTTTAACTACATACTACATTACCCTCCATCGATGCAGGAGACCCGGTCAATCGAAAAATATCGATATCCATCAAGTTTGCACATCGACTATATATGGCTCTCTTTCTAGCATGAATAATACATCTTTTAATATGTATGATATCACTTTTATGTGAAGGTTTGATATTTATGGATCATAGATACTCCCAGCATCTCTCCACTATGGCCAAAGGTTCTTCAACATTAGTATATGTTGATCTGATATAGAATCCAGTTCCACTACATTACCTACATAAAGACATACTACTTAGTCAACTGACTACCAATGGCACAACCCTTACTAATGATCCCTTTTGTGATGGCAGAAGGGCCTGTAGTTGGGGCTGCCCCTGAAGTTGATATAGATGATGCCATCATTTGGATGACCCGTAGGATTCTTTCGGCTTCGAAAGTTGATGTTGGGTCCCTCATAAGGATATGTGAGAGGCATACCATACCTTATGTGGATGTGTTATTCCCTCACGCCATCAATCAGTGCCCATGTCACCAATAGGTTATGCATCCTGTAACCAGTATATGTGCATGTCTTATTGTGTTCCACCATTCACCACTTCATTTAGCGCAATGGCTATGAAAAAAGTTATTGTAACTTATTGCAAACAAACTATCACACATATAACATGTGCATAACATATAGAAGAGATTAATTAACTAAGTTAAAATATTAAATTAAACGCACTTTCTAGAAGGTATTTTAGGAAGGAAGACTTTTGCTAATATTTTGCTTCAGTTTAAGTGATGTGATGATAAGTGCTTAAGGCCACATGGATGGCAAATGGGTGCATGATGAGGTGGTTAAAATATCAAGGGTTAGAGCGGTAATTTTGCTAAAGACATGAAGGTAATTGATGCAGCGCATCATGATAAGCGACATAGCGAGTTATGTCAATTGTATGCCAACCATCTTATGTCGCCTGCCTTAAGTCGTATGTCGCTAAGTCGTAGGTCGTTTGCCTTAAGTCGCCTGCCATGAGTCGCCTACCTTATAAGATAAAGACTCAAGAAATCAAGCTGCATTTCTATAAATCGTTCACTTATGCCGCATTTCTATAAGTCGTCCAGTTATGCCGCATTGTTCTCTTATTTCGCATGGTGTTGTGCTGTCTTTAAGTCGTTCCTGAAGCTGTGCTAAGTCGCTTGAGTCGCTCCTGAAGCTGTGCTATCTTCTTAGGTCGTTAGTCGTAAGTCGTATGCTGTTTTCTTATGTACATTGTTGTTAAGTCGTATGATGTTGTAACTCGTATGATGTTAAGTTGTTTGTGTTAGGTCGTGAGTCGCCTGTGTTGATTCGCATGTGTGTGTACATTGTTGAGTTAAGTCGTATGATGTTGTAACTCGTATGATATTAAGTCGTTGGTGTTAGGTCATGAGTCGCATGTGTTGAGTCACATGTGTGTATTGTAATTTCCTATAAATAGGGGTGTGGTGTCATTTGTAAAGGAGGTTGATTTTGAAAATAAATTTGTGTGCGAGCTTTGGCCACCATTGTTGGAAATTGAGTGTGATCTCCTTCTTCTTTCCATCTTCGGGTTATTCGTGAGCGAATCAACGAATTTGAAGACAATTCTCGGTATCACTTACGAGTGATCAACGATCTAATTGTAGATCTTTCAACATGGCATCTTGCGAGATCAACGGGTTGGAGATAGCTAGATTCCGGAATCATCACGATCAACGGAACTGAGCATTTATCGTTCTATCGATTTATTAACATGAAATTATCATTTCGTGAGGAAGATCCTGGATAGGTTGTGACAGTTTGGTATCTAAACTATTTGAGCCTAGTCAAAGCTGCGTCAATTGGTATCAGAGCCAGATCAAAGACAGAAACGAGATTGTTTAATGATCATGCCTTCGAGACGTGCTAATCGCTATCATAATGTTGAAAATTTGTATAGAAGACAAGAAGCTGAGCAGATGGAGCAGCGTATCAATGAAAAGTTCAATGAGGATATTGAAAAATTGGAGAAATTGATTAACGACATGAATCAAAATCAAAGGAGAACATCACCAGTTTTGAACCAGGGTGGAAACAGGGTTTCACCATCGGTTTCGGAAGAAAGGAGGATGTCACCCCAGTCTTATCGAGATAGGAGAGAATCATCAGTTTCAATGATGCGAGACCACCATGGGTACCGAAGTGAAGAGGGAAGGACTCAACGTGGGTTCGAAAATGAACCATATCGTGATGCTGAAAGACAGGGTAGAAGGGACATGCGTGGTCGTAGGGATGTAGACGGTCAGGATCGATATCGAAATACATCTGATTTTGAGGAAGATGGTAATGGTGGTAGTATTCATTATCGAAATCGAGGCCAAGTGCGAAATCAATATCTGGATTCAGAAAATGATCGTAAATGGGAGTCAGGTATGAGGATGGAAATTCCAGAATTCAAAGGTGGTATGCAAGCAGAAGAATTTATTGACTGATTGTCGAATGTTGAAGAAATTTTGAAATTCAAGGAGGTGCCTGAGAATCGCAGAGTCCAATTAGTTGCTACAAAACTAAGGGGAAGAGCTATGGCTTGGTAGCAACAAACTAAACAAACTCGGGAGAGAATGGGAAAATCAAAAGTTGTCACTTGGGAGAAGATGAGAAAGCTGATGAAACGACTTTCTTGCCGTAAAATCATCAATCTCTTATGTATCAACGTTTGCAGAATTTGAGACAAGGAACGAAGACAGTGAATGACTATGCAGATGAATTCTATCAATTGATTGTAAGGAATGATATTATGGAAACCGAGGAACAGCTAACGGCTAGATATGTTGGAGGGCTACGAATGCAAATTCAAGACATGGTTAATATGTTTAATCCAATGTCTGTTGCTGAAGCACATCGGAAAGCTATAGCTTGGGAGAAACAAGGGAGACGAGGAATTGGTGTGTTTATGGGTTCTAACAACCAGAATAAGGGTGCTAGTAGCAGTCCTAATGTTTCCAAGGCAGTCAATAAACCAATTGTCAATGAAGCCGCTAAAGAAAAGGTCAATAATAGTATCAAGTGCTATAATTGTCAGGAGTTTGGCCATAAAAGTAATGAATGTACAAAGCCAAAGAAGAGAGCATTAGTTGCAGTGGAATGTGAGTATCGGAATGTGGAAGCTAAAATTGATTATTCTCAACCATCGAAGTTTGATGAAGATGAAGAAGTTGTGTCAGGAGACGAAGGGTGTAACTTGATGATAAGGAGGTCTTGTTAATGCCAAAGAATGAGAATGATTCTAGTTGGCTGAGAAGCAATATCTTTCAGTCTACATGTACTATCTTGGTAAAGGTTTGTCGATTTGTTATTGATGCGGGAAGCTGCGATAACATTATTTCTGAAGAAGCCGTTAAGAAGTTAGGGTTGAAGACTGAAAAACACCCTAGACCTTATAAACTGGCATAGCTAAAGAAAGGTGGCGAAGTGACAGTGGGATGACGAGCATTTGTTACATTTTCTATTGGGAAGAAATGCGAAGATGATATATGGTGTGATGTTGTCGATATGGATATGTGACATCTACTATTGGGAAGACCATGGCAATATGATAGAGCTGTACAACATAATGGTCGCACCAACAGCTACAGTTTCATGTTAGAAGGTACCCAAATTACCTTAGTTCCTAAGAAGCGTGAACAAAGTGAAAGCAAGTCAGAGAAGAAAGTGGAATCCGCTAGTCTATTATCTACGAGAGAATTTGTTAAAGAAGTGAAGGATAGTGCTGAAATGTTTATGTTGATTGGGTATGAAACAAGTGAAGATCTTGAAATTCCTGCGGAGGTTAGACCGGTGTTAAATGAATTTGAAGATGTCTTTCCTATGGAATTACCCAAGGAATTACCGCCACTGAGGGGTATACAACATCAAATTGATCTAGTGCCAGGTGCTGTTTTACCGCATAGGCCGCATTATCGTATGAGTCCAAAAGAGCATGAAGAGTTTAGGAGACATGTTGAGGAGTTGCTTAAGAAAGGGCATGTTCGATAGAGTCTCAGTCCTTGTGCTGTACCGGCTCTGTTGGTACCGAAGAAAGATGGTTCATGGAGAATGTGTATAGACAGCAGGGCACTCAACAAAATAACTATCAGATACAGATTTCCTATGCTAAGACTTGATGATCTATTGGATCAACTCAGTGGGTCTGTAATCTTTTCTAAGATCGACCTTAAGAGTGGTTATCATCAGATTCGCATAAGACCAGGTGATGAATGGAAGACAACATTCAAGATTTGGAAAGGATTATATGAATGGCTGGTCATGTCATTTGGTCTATCTAATGCACCAAGCACATTTATGAGGGTGATGAATCAAATTTTCAGACCTTACATCGGGAAGTTTGTTGTAGTACTTTGATGATATCTTTTATATATAGTGCTAGCACAGAGGAGCACATTCAACACTTGCGAAAGGTGCTAACTATTCTTCGTCAAGAACAGTTCTATGCAGCGACGAAGAAATGCGTGTTCATGACGCCAAGTGTTTTATTTCTGGGTTATGTCGTGTCTAAGGAAGGGATACAAGTGGACCAGAGTAAAGCAGCCGCAATCAGAAATTGGCCACAGCCCAAAACTATAACAGAAATCAGAAGTTTCCATGGGTTAACTTCATTTTACCAAAGATTTATACCACACTTTAGTAGTGTAATGGCTCCTATTACTGATTGTATGAAAGGAAAGCAGTTTTCATGGACGAAAGAGGCAGGATCTGCTTTTGAACAGATCAAGGAACTTTTAACCTCAACACCGATTCAAGTGTTGCCAGATTTTCAGTTACTATTTGCGTTACATACAGATGCGTCCAAAGTTGGAATCGGAGGAGTGTTGAGTCAGAAGGAACGTCCAATTGCCTATTTCAGTGAAAAACTTTCTGGAGCAAAAATGAGTTACAGTACTTATGATGTGGAGTTTTATGCTATTGTGCAGGTCATGAAGCATTGGAGACATTACTTGTTCCATAAAGAATTTGTTTTGTATACAGATCATGAAGCATTGAGACATTTACAATGGCAGAATAAAAGTGTAGCTAGACACGCATCGCGGATAGCTTATTTGCAGCAGTTTACATTCGTCATAAAGCACAAGTCTGGAGTAACTAATCGCGTCGTCGATGTATTGAGTCGGAAGAATAATTTACTAACAACCATGCAAATAGAGGTGATGGGTTTTGACTTACTTCCAGATCTTCTTTCTTCAGATTCATATTTTTTTGAAATCCTAGACAAAGTCAAGCAGGGAAACATGGCTGGATATATGCTGGTTGAGGGTTTTCTATTCAAAGGAAATCAGTTGTGTATTCCAGATTGTAGTCTACGAATGAAAATCATCAAAGAATTACATGAAGAAGGACACGTGGGCCGCGACCGTACTATGCAGTTGATCTCAAAGTCTTATTTTGGCCGTCAATGAGGAAGGAGGCTGAAAAGTTCGTTCAGAGGTGTGCCATATTTGTCAAGTTTCAAAGGGGACCGTAACAAATGCAGTTTTATATATGCCGTTGCCTATACCTACTAAAGTATGGGTGGATGTTAGTATGGACTTTGCATTGGGCTTGCCGAGGACGCAACATGGCAATGATTCTATCTACGTGGTGGTTGATCGGTTTTCAAAATTGGTACATTTTATCGCATGCAAGAAGACTACAGATGCAATTAATGTCGCAAAGTTATACTTTAGAGAGATCTATCATCCTTCACGGGTTGCTTGAATCTATTATACCGGATAGAGACACTCGTTTTCTGAGTCATTTTTCGATGAGTCTATGGAGAATGGTCGGGACAAAGCTGAAATTTAGTAGTGCTTATCATCCACAGGCGGATGGATAGACAGAAGTTGTGAATAGATCCCTAGGTAATCTATTAAGATGCCTCGTGAATGACAATTTAAAGAGTTGGGATTCCAAGCTGTGTCAAGCTGAGTTTGCACACAACCATGAAGTTAATCGTAGCACTGGGTTCAGTCCATTCCAGATCGTTTACTCAACAATCCCTAAGGGGCCATTAGATTTATCTATAGTACCACAACAGAAAGGAGTGATCAAACGAGCTAGTGATTTTCTGAATGAATTGCAAGAGTGCCACAAGGTTGTGCATGTGATATCCCGGAAATTTTAGCAATATCAATTTAGTAGTCTGTATTTAAAATTAAATTGATTTGATAAAATTTTGTTAATAAAAAATCAACTTGATTTAATAATCCAATTAAATAGATGTTTAATTGGTGAATATTTTTTTTTAAAAAAGCTAATGGAATGTTTTCCTATTTATAATGTATGTATGTATATATATATATATATATATATATATATATATATATATTTATATATATGTATATTGTGAATAGATAAGTTTTGAATTGAAGTTAAATAAACAAATAAAGTCTTGTTTTATAATTTTAATAATCATTTTGATAATTTGGGAATTATATAAGGAAATTTAATATACCATTTATATATTAAAACATTAATGCATTTAAATAGGCTAAATAGTATATGTAATTTATAATTTCTTTCATAAATTATTTAAATTAATAAATATGTTATTTTCTAATAATAATAAATGTATAAATATAGATATGTTTTAAAAGAGAATATTGTTATTTTTAAATTTAAATATGTTAATATAAATTAGTTTTAAAATTGAATTTTTAAATGTAAGAATAGCATTTGAATTTGAATTAATTTTGAAATTCAAATGAATTAACATATATAAATCTTATAAGCAAGCTTTCATCTTATATAAATTGTTTTATGTCATTTTCTTTTAAAAGTGATGCATATGAAAATAAATTATATATATATATATATATATATGTATTTAATAAATAAAGAAAAGAGGATTTCATTTATCTTTAAATTAAAAATAATAAGTAAAATGTGTATAAAACAAGTGTTAGAATTTTAAGCAACTAAAGAGACAATTGTAAACTAATAATTCAACCTATTTGACAAATGTAGTAATTTAGGACAAGTGTCCTATTTTATTTTTAATTTTCTTTTATTTTTTTAAAATACATCAATTACTCTTATATAAACATGTTACTTCACCCTCATTTGATTTTTCTAATGTTCATTTTTTTTCTTAGTCAAGAAAATTTTCAGCTGAAAACAAATTTGTTTTCAAACTCCCCAAAAACCCAAATCATGTTTGAACTCAAATCTAGAAAGTTCCATCCTCAAACTAGAAAGTAATCTGCAAATCTCTTTTCAAATTCCTCAAATCATTTTACAAATTTTCATGTGTAAAATCTGTTCAAGCATGCAAACTGTAAAATCCATATCAGTAATTTATTCTCAAAACCAAAATCTGAAGCTTTCTCCTCAATTTTAAATCTGTAACCCTGTGACCATTTCAAACATGCAAACTCTTCCTCAAAACTAAAATCAACAATCTGCCTGCATGTTAAACCTGCAATTCCATTTAAAAGAAAAATGAAAAGGGCTCTGCATTTCAACATTCTGGTAATCAAAAATAAAGCATATGCCTGCATGCAAGTTTCTAACAGCAAGTTCAAGTTTCAAAAAGCATGCATGCAAATTTAAATGCAAAGCAACTCAAGTTTTATCAAAAATTCAAAGAAGTTAAAGCATCCAAAGTTGAAGTTTCTTTTTAGCAAAGAGGGGACACTAGTTTTTAAATCAAAAGTAAAAGCTTTTCAAAATTTTGTGCTCTGATTCATCTCTTCTAACAGGTGAGTAACATAACAGTTTTAAAGATTTAAGTGAATATTTATGTTGTCTGATCATCTATAAAGCAAATATGTATGACTGAATTTATCAGTGAACTTTGTGTATGTATGAAATGTTGTTGTGCATGTTTTTGTATTGCCTCTGACTCTGGTTCCAGGTCTAGATTCTTTTAAAAATAAAAATAAAAATCCTTTTGTTCTTGTTTAAATTTTGTTAAGGATTAAGTCCTGAAGCAAATGTGTTAATTATACCATAGTTTAGTTTAGAAAACTTATTTAAGTAAAATCAAATTTGGGTGATGTCTCTGTAAATTGAAAAAACATCAGAGTATGATAAATAAAAGAGAAAAATCAAACATAATAAATTATCAATTCAGTATTATAATCTAAAAACTTAAACAAAAAGATGATTTTTAAAACTAAAATCATAGTGTTTAGTTTGGGATTAAGGCCGCGGTTCTTATTTGAACAGAAATTGGGTTTTAAGCAAACTCTGGTGATCGAGTTGATTTGAGTGTTTGGTGTTCTTGGTGATGGTAGTGGAGTGATCTGAGAGTGTGGCAAAAATGCCAGGAAGATGAACAGGGCTCGGTGTAGGCGATGGGAGGTTGATGAAGTTTGTAAACCTAGTTTCTAAGCAGTGGGAAATTTTGATCGGCATGAAGACTATAGTGGTTTGAGTGCAACTATTTTTGGGGAGGTAGTTGCTTGGGTGTTGAAGAAGAGGTGGACGGAGTTCCAACGTCTCCAATGGTCGGCGTTGAGGAGACGAGCTGTTTTCAGGTTTGATGATGGTGTTGTTCGATACTGTTGCTGCCAGGCAGGTTAGTTAGGGGAACTCGAATTTGATTTCGAGTGAATTGAGTGGATTTGATGGTGGCGATGTGATTCAGGAATGAACGTCGACATGATCGTTGACTGGTGTTGGCCGGAGGTGGCAAAGACCACCGTGCATGTGCACGGTGCAAGAAATGTGTCAGGGAAGATTTAGGGGTTGCTGTGTTTTGACTCGAGATTTGCTCGAGTAAGTTGAGTTTTTGCTCGAAGTAGTTATGGGATTTACTCGGAGTAAATAAGGAAGGCTCGGGTATATTTGGAGGTTACAGGTTTCTTTAGAAACCTGAATGTTTTTAACTCAAAAATTAAAGTAAAATATGAATCAACTTTTAGAATAAACTTTAAAACTTAAATCTTAAGTATGGATTCAAAACTAAATTTGAATCCCAATTTCAAAATTTAATTCAAATTTTATAAATTTAAATGTTTTAAACAATTTTTTCTAAAAGGGGTTTAAATAGTTTAATTTAAAGGTAAAGCTTAAAAATAAAAGTAAGGATTTAACTTAAGTTTAAATCTTGATTCAAATTCAGATTTGAATCATAATTTAGAAATTAGGGAAGTTTCTAAAATTTAAATTGTTTAAATACAACTTTGAATGTTAAAGCTAATTTAAAATATGATTTGTATTTGAAATGAAATTGGGTTTAAATTTCCTTTAAAATTCTTTATAAAATAAGAAATTATTTAGTATAAGTTTTAAAGGGGTTTTGAAATGTTTTAAACTTTGTTTAAGCTAAGTTTGACTTCATTTTTTTTAAATTTAAAATTTTAAAATGTAATTTGAAAACAAATTTTAAAGTAAATTGTTTTAAATTGCTTTGTTAATGATAATGTTATCATTAACAAGAGATGTTTTATTTTTAAATAAATCAAAGAATTTAATGATTTTTGAGTCATTAAATTATAAGGTAATTTAAATAAGATAATTAATTTATTTATTTAATTAATTAAGGATTTGAAATAAATTAATTAAGGTTAATTAAATTTGTAATTAATATTATTTAATTTAAGTCAATTACTTAAGGAAGGTAATTAAGAATTTGTTAATAAATTAATGAAGGTCATTAACTTGGGATTATTTATTAATTAATTAATGTAATTAATTTTGATAATTAATTGGATTAATTAATTTAGATAATTAATTTTGGAACTTGATTAAATATGATTACTTTATGATGGTAATTTAAGATATTAATTACTTATTGTAATTAATTTATTAATCAGATTAGTTTAAATTAATTAATTAAGTTTAATTAATTTATAATAATAATTGGATGAGATGATAAGTAATCAGTGAAGAATAATTTCCTAGAGAAGTAATTAAGTTAAGTAAATTTCTGGAGGTAATCAATTGAAGTATGTTAGAGTTTTGGGATTAATTACTTTGTGTAATTAATAATGAGGATAGTTACTTTGTGAAAGTGATTAATAATTAATTACTTGGTGTAATTAATTTAAGCATTGATTGATTAAGTCTTTTGGAAATAATTAAGTGATGTAATTAATTAAGGGAATTAATTACTAATGAGATTAACTCAAGGGTGATTAATAAATATAATTAATTATTAAATGTAATTAATTTAGGAGTAATTAAGGTAGTTAATTACTGAATATGATTAGTCAAAGGTGATTAATAATTTTGGTTTAATTAAGGTTAATTACTTAATGTAATTAATTTAAATAAGTAATTAATTTAAATTTAATTAAGGATCATTAATTAATATAATTAATGATGTAATTAAGGATTAATTAATTAAGATTAATTAATCAATGATAAGTG
The DNA here is from genome assembly GCA_030765085.1 of Allium cepa. NCBI lineage: Eukaryota > Viridiplantae > Streptophyta > Magnoliopsida > Asparagales > Amaryllidaceae > Allium > Allium cepa. The sequence goes on along the minus strand of CM060942.1, from coordinate 372,178,624 downwards.
ATTAAGGGAGTAATTAATTAATGTAATTAATTAAGGATTAATGTAATAAATTATAATTAGTTAATGAAGTAATTAAAGGTTAATTACTGATTTTGGTTAAGGATAATTACTTGAATGTAATTAAGGGATAATTAATCAAGGGTGATTAATTAAGATGATTAATTTGAGGATAATTATTTAATTGATTGGTAATCAATTAATGGTTAAGTAAGCAAGATTTAAAATGAGGAAGTAATTAATTTAATTCATTTTAAATTAATTAAAGATAAAGAAATTAATTTAATTCACTTTAAATTAATTATAAATAGAAGTAATTAATTTAATTCATTTTAAATTAATTATAGATGGTGTGATTATAGAATCATTGCTTATGAATGGATGATATGGTTTGACTTAAATTGTTTGAATCTCGGAGATGAGATTAGTATTGTGTGATATGGATGCATTGGTTGCATTGTGTTGATGATATGAGTTATCTATTGATGATGATATTGTAGATTATCAAGTTGTGATGATAATATGGATTACCTGTTTACGATGATAATGATGATTATCTTTTGTGATGATGTGAATTATCTATCTGTGTGTATATAGATGATTAGATTGAATTGTTTAAAAACTTAAAACAACTTGGACCTAAAAGACACGCTTTGGATATTGATGAGACCGGGATCGGGTTTCCATATTTGGATATCCAAAAACCACATCGATTCCAATTAACGTTAGGTCGTGAATCCAAGTGGAGCAAGTGAAGACTCGAGGTGTAAGGGCTATACGTCAGTATAACTCTGTGGGTGATTCCGTAATGAGTTTGACGGAATAGTACTTATAGGTTCGAGATGGTGATTCAGAGTGCAAGGGTTATCGTCGTTAACTCTGTGGGTGATTCCGTAATGAGTGTAACGAGATAATGCCTTCGTTTTCGTTCGAACCCGGAACGAACTTGTATGTATTGAATGCTTTCAAAACATCGTCAGGTGGACGATGAGCATTCTAAGAGATGTGTTCTCTAAAGGTAATCGTAGCCTCAAGCCTCATCAACCGGGAATGGCTAAAACAAGGGAGGTGCAGCAAGGCTTCGTGGGTAGCCCCCACTGGAGAGCAAGATTTACCCCTGTCTAGAGGTCCCTTTTTATTTCGGCTGTGTGGGCGGTTGATTCGCGACAACTGCCGGGGTTGTCTTGTTCGGAACTGTTCAGTAAGGAATGGTTCCGGCCTTGTGTTGCAGGGAAGCGGGCGTACTCCTCGGTACGGTGATATAGGCCACGTACTGTGACGGGCGGTACCCCAGTAGCCCTGCCATTGTATGGAATCCAAAATCCAATAAGTGCCAACGCTTTTGATTGTATTACCCACTTTTGTGGCTAGTAGCTGGAAATTAATCATGTAACAATTTCGGCTATTTCATATTTACTTGAAAACCCTATACACTATTATAATATCATCGGATTTCCTATCAAATGTTTTGGTTAGCATAAGGTAAAAACTTTTCCATGTTTATGTGTGGGAAGTCTTACGTTATACTTTTCTTTTCAAAAGGATTTCAAAAGTTAAGCAAATTTAACCCGTTACTCACACCAGACCCATGTCTGACCCGGAGTTTATTTTTGTTTTTCATAAACTCTTGGGTACTCAAATTTTTACGAGTAGCCAAGGGATTCAGTTTAGCTTTGACGAGTTATGGAGGAGAAAATGGAGCAGGAGGCTTCTGCATTGTAGTAATCTAGTATCCGCTATGTTGGTATCTCTGAGTCGTTTGTTTGAGTTGTTTTGTACTATGATCTAATAACTAGACAGGCGTTTATAACTGTCTAGTATGTGTTGTATTATCTGTGTGACTCTGATTGTTATTATATATGTATGTAATAATTATGTTGTTAATATAATTTATTCGTTCCGCTGTTTAGATTCTGAAGTGTTGGTTCTTCTTTCTTCTCTTTCTTTCTCTTTCTATCCCTTTCTTTCTTATTAATGATGCGTCATTCTGCGGAGACGGATGGCGGGTCATTACAGTGCAGGAACGATTGCTTAAGGCGAATGATAAATATAAGCAATCCGCAAATATTAAACGACGAAATGTTGAGTTCAAAGAAGGAGATTTTGTATATGCAGTATTGACTAAAGATCGATTTCCTGTTGGTACTTACAACAAACTAGCTGCTAGAAAGATTGGCCCTTTGGAAATCGTTAAAAAGATTAATGAGAATGCTTATCAGTTAAAATTGCCGAATCATATCCATACTGCTGACGTTTTCAACGTCAAACACTTGATTCCGTATCATGAGAATAAGTATGTCGAAGAAGAGGAAAGTGTGAATTCGGGGTCGAATTCTTTTTAACCAGGGGAGGATGATGCAGTGCATTATGATAAGCGACATAGCGAGTTATGTCAATTGTATGCCAAACATCTTATGTTGCCTGCCTTATGTCGTATGTCGCTAAGTCATAGGTCGTTTGCCTTAAGTCGCCCGCCATGAGTCGCCTACCTTATAAGATAACGACTCAAGAAATCAAGCCGCATTTCTACAAATCGTTCACTTATGCCGCATTTCTATAAGTCGTCCAGTTATGCCGCATTGTTCTCTTATGTCGCATGGTGTTGTGCTGTCTTTAAGTCATTCCTGAAGCTGTGCTAAGTCGCTTAAGTCGCTTTCTGAAGCTGTACTATCTTCTTAGGTCGTGAGTCGTGAGTCGTAAGTCGTATGCTGATTTCTTATGTACATTGTTGTTAAGTCGTATGATGTTGTAACTCGTATGATGTTAAGTCGTATGTGTTAGGTCATGAGTCGCCTGTGTTGATTTGCATGTGTGTGTACATTGTTGAGTTAAGTCGTATGATGTTTTAACTAGTGTGATGTTAAGTCGTAGGTGTTAGGTCGTGAGTCGCATGTGTGTGTTGTAATTTCTTATAAATAGGGGTGTGTTGTCATTTGTAAAAGAGGTTGATTTTGAAAATAAATTTGTGTGTGAGCTTTGGCCACCATTGTTGGAAGTTGAGTGTGATCTCCTTCTTATTTCCATCTTCGGGTTATTCGTGAGCGAATCAACGAATTTGAAGCCGATTCTCGGTATCATTTACGAGTGATCAACGATCGAATTGTAGATCTTTCAACACGGCATCTTGCGAGATCAACGGGTTGGAGATAGCTAGATTCCGGAATCATCACAATCAACGGAACTGAGCATTTATCATTCTATCAGTTTATTAACACGAAATTATCATTTCGTGAGGAAGATCCTGGATAGGTTATGACAGTTTGGTATCTAAACTGTTTAAGCCTAGTCAAAGGTGCGTCAGTAATTAACCACTTTTTCCAAAGTCTATATAAGGACCTCCTTACTTCATTTCCATCTTTACATTTTCATTTCTTTTCTTTGTTCTTGTTTTCTCCATCTTCTATAACCTTGTCCACCTATATTTTCTTAAACAAAAACCATAGAAAAACATACTCTTTCTCCTTAAAATTCTGAATAAACTTGAGATAACATAGTCTTCATTATCACCATTCGGAAATCATAAATTTTAAAGCACAAACTCCCTATTATTGTCATTTGCATGAGCAAATGGGGATACTCCTGGTGCTTTGAGTTGAAGTTGAGCAAGAAAGGTGGTATCTTTTGGTGTTGCTAGGTTAAGGAAGGCTTATGTTTCTTTCGTTCAGTCTTCGCTTGCATGAAAGTTAGTTAAACTCATTTTAAAATAGTCTGAAAATTGACAAATGTAAAATATAAATTATTGTTTATATTATTTATACCTGTCTAAATTTTCTTGACTAGATTATATTTTCACTTAAAAGCAGACGGCATAAATAACCATTGTTTTGTAGGGAAGAAAAAGGGAAAGTTGGAGCATCTTCATAGCGAAATAGGTTGCTACAGAACACTTCGAAATGCATAGACATATAGAGATTTACAAGAGCCTTATATAGAGAGACTCTAAGGGGCTTCTCTCCAACGTTGACTCACTTTAATATGTATGTTGTTTGTATGTATGGATGAATATATGACATATACCATGTTTTATGGAAGTTTCGTTATAGCGACTATGGCTATATAGACATTGTGAAGTATCATTTTTCTTAAAATCTTTTTTCGTCGATCTCATGCTCGGGTTTGCAAAATAATATTGCACATATAGTGCAAAAAGTGTGATGGCTTGGAATAAGTTAGAACCCTTAAAACTATAGTCTTCAAAAGTTACAAATGGATTTTCTTTATCGATTTCAAAAAAGGTCAAGTTTTAAAGAATTTTCAAATCTTTTTATTTGATTTCAAAACTCTTTTACTTTACTGCATGACAACTCGTCTTTTGGATGCTTGGGCAATGACAAATGAATACCATGGATGCATTAAGTTTCGTTTCTAGAGGTTAGAAAGGTGGGTCATCACTCTTACCTACCTAGAACCTTTGAGGGTTTTTCGCATAGTGATGGACCTCTGGAACAAACTAAGCTATTTCAAGGATGAATTTTTCTATGTTCACTACTCACCTGACTTTGCTCAAAGGTGGCTATCCATACGTAAGTCTTATAATTATTCCCCTTTTCTACCATGGATGTTACAATTTCAGTTGTTCATATTATCATTCCTTCTCTTTGTAGACAACTCGAGAAGGCATGGCCACACAACATTAGCAAGTACTCTCGCTGATCTCCATCGAGCTCTACTCGAAAAGAGGGAAATGAGAATGCTTCTCATGGATGAGAATCTGTTCTCTTATAACTTGTTAGAAGAGGGCTGCAGCATCCGACCATATTTCGACAATTGTCGAGGATGATGGTGATGAAAATTCCTTACAAGAATACAATGATGCCACCAATGTCGATAAAGATTATGAGGTACCGTCAATTTAAAGTCTTATTATTGACCTTAAAGCAAGCCAAAGGGCCGAAGATAGTGGAGAAGTAAGGAGTGAACATGCTGGAAAGGAGGGAGGTGAGGTCATAATGATGTCAATATTGGTCGTTAGTCATCTAGTGACAGAGGTGGTGATGATTGTGCATTTCTTATAGCTAGGCGACCTCTACCAGCCACCGTGGTAATGGAGAATCCCATCCCACCTTCTGGTTTATCTATGGGTCCTTTGGAAGTATACCGGATGAGTTTGGCTCCTTTGGCCTTGTCAATATCAGTATTTAGGTAATCACTTAATTGGGCAACTACCTCTGAACAAATTGAACAATGCTTGTTATCAACAACATTGTCACTTACTTCGGTTTTACGCATATAAAATTATATTCGATGGTGGAATGCAAATTGAAAGCCGAATTCATGATGTCTTGAAAGAAAGTGGCATTAAATAAAAATTTCTTCAGTCCAACGTCTTCAAGCAAATGGTGCATAGGAAACAACTACTAACTTATAAAAAGTGGTTTGAAGAAGTGATTAAGGAACGAAGCAGGGAATTAAATTGATATAACGTCTTATGATAGTTGCATCATTAGAGGAAATTTACTATCCAAAAGCATAGAGAAAGGAGCATTAAACTTTTTTATAGAAACTCCCCTATGCAGAGGACCTCGACAAAAGATGGCAGACCAAACAACTACAAAGGGGACTAAGTTGTGATTGTTCGCTTCAACTTGTGAAACCTATAATCCTTAGGGTACAATATTTTGCAAGAAGTATTTGCAAGCCAAGGCTCGAGCCTCGGTCTGTTACCGGACCTAGGTACCTCTTTCCACTGTGCTACACTTGTAGACAAGTTGCATTAAACCTGTTATCACCACAAACAACTTAGTTCACGGTCAATATAAAAGAAAAATTATAATAGCATAGTCTGAAACTAGCGTATGATCGACATAAGCAGATATACAGTTCATTACATCATGCTAGTATATAAAGATCATATTATATAAAGTAAAATTCTTCTAAGCAAGTAACATGACATGACTACTAAAAAAATCCATAGGTGTAAAAGTAAATACGAGCATCCTCGTGATCTCTAGTAAAATCAAAAGAGCACAACCAACAATGGCTTGTTCAGTTGAAAAGTCCTTATACAATCTGGCGTGGCTTATTCATTTTGCTCTAGCTAGTTTCAGTTGATTTCATGGCTATTTCACTGAATGAAAACTGATTTTTTTAAAGCGGAAAAGACATTATTAATGAGAAACCAAAGTCATTTATTTATTTGACCTTTTGCATTCTTGATTAATGAGATTTGTTTATAAATGATTATTTATTATAATTGATAGACCTAAGAGGGAGAAAATTTTTACATTTATTTTATTCCATCTCATTTCTCTATTATTTGAAAAAGGAATACAAATCTGTAGAAAACAAAATTATCCTCTTCATTCTTCTCTCTTTACAATTTCCTTTAAAATTTAACCCGTCTTTCAAAAACTTAAATTATGGGTAGTGAATTCTATAAATCTCCAAATCTTGCCACTTGAGTGTACAAGTTTGAACGAAGGCTGTGTTAACCTTGGAGAGAGGACGACAATTAACGATTACACGATAGTCATGCAAAATTTTGCTTTCAAGGCAGTGGCCTCATCCATGACACAACTCCCAACACTTTATCTTTCTAGTTCCTACCCATCAATTTCTGACAATTTGAAAGCCAAAGACATTGGTACTTATGTATGCAACTTTCTTCTAACTATTTTCATTCTATCTTCTTTGTTTTTTTTAAATAGTAGGGTGTTATTGTATAATTACAAAAAAACCAGTCTTTCAATTGCTTGACTTTTTACACTCTTTATTAATTAGTAAACTTTTTTATGGAATGCTTATTTATTTTGATTTATAGGCTTAAGAGAGAGTCGAATCTTAGGCATACTTTATTCTCTTTCATTTCACTCTTATTTGAAAAAAGTAAGTAAAACCTAAAAAACAAAATTATCTTCTTCATTCTCATCTCTCTATGATTTCTATAGAATTTAACCTATCTTTTTTGTTTTTTGTAAGAAACCATGTTTAGTATGAAACAATGTAACATACTTTCCTCGACATACAAGATAGCTTATGAAAATCGATATATTCAATTTTATATCATTGGTTACATTTGATACAGTTTTAACATGTTTTGTATTTTTATACATACAAAAAAATATCAACACGGTATTTGAAAAAATAATTATCAAATAGTACCGACATGTATTAACGCAACACTCAATTCAAATCATATCATTCTTCTATCATGCATATATAAACTCACAAAGTATTCGCCTAACAATATGATATGCCAAACATAGGGCCTTCTAATGGGATGCATTGTGACGACGCAGAATTTTTAACATTTGAAATTAAAATATTTGATTGATTTTAAATATTTGAAAGTTAATATAAACTTGAATTTCAAATATAACTACGAAATTGGCAATTAAATTATTGAATTAAACTTATTGAAGTTGGGTAAAATTTTGAACTTCAGTTTTATGCTTGTTAAAAATATTTTCAAGGGCTTCTTTGAAGTGCCTTCAGTTTCGTTCGATCACGGAATGGACTTGTATGGATGTATGTCTGACGTTACACTTTGTGATTTAAAGCTGGTTTTTATCAAATACATTTCTGTTGGTGGCGGAGAATTTATTCTCTTAGCTTAACACCCTTCTCTGAGACGTACGAGTTCAGAGGTTATGTAGTTGATAGTTACTAGTAATACATTCCCAATTTGGTAATGTGGCATACAAAGTGTTGTTGATCATTTGTTGATCAAAGCATGGATTTGTGAAAAGTATAGCTTTGTGGACGAGACTTCGTCGGACCTCACACCTCGAAAATGGTCGAAACGGGAAGGATGCGGCAAGGTTATTTGGGAGTAGCGCCCCTTGAGGGTATGTCATTTCCTCCTAGAAAAAGGTAGTATCATGGTATAAAGCCCCAATAATTTACCTATGTTGTTGCTGCATATTTATTACTTTGTGGTTGTTGTTTTATGGTTGAGGATCCTCGAACAAAGGTTGCAAACGACCGGGGGATGGCATACTCGTGTAGTAGTTACCTAGTTACAGAGGTAACCCGGCCTTGTGTTGGAAGAGAGCTGGTTAAGTTCTCGGGACGTCCCTCTAGAGGCGTACCCATGTGGCAGTAGGAAGTTCCTTAGGCTGACCATTTGTTGGAAATCCAAAGAAACAATACGCGCCCTGTACGGTTTTAGTTGTATAACCTGCCATGGAATGTGGCGGTAAATTGCTATTGAACATAGTAGTTATAGTAGGCATAAGTGCGAAATGTCTATGCTGGCTAAGATTAATATTATACTTTCGAAATGTTTTCTACAATATGCACTAATAATAATATTAAAAAGAGATTTTGCGCATCAAGCATATTTGACTATCATAAGGAGAAATCTCCTCTAATTCTGCTTTTGCATTGTGTGTGTGCGGGGAGGCCTTATGGTAGTTTCATTTTCCAAAAGCATAGCGGATTTCTTTTTATTTTCTTTGTGAAAATTAACTGTTTTTAATATCTCACACCAGTCTCATGACTGACCTGAAGTTTATTGTTCTCTTTCTAAACTCTGGGTGGCCATAATTTTCCACATGGGCAGTCTAGAGTCAGGTTATCAGTTATTCGGGAGCGAAGTCAAGAAGTTGATGTGGAGATCAGCAAGCAAGTAGGATGGCAAGACGTATCATTATACTATGTATTATTCACTGCGTTGGGATTGCGGCAAGTTCAGTTTTTATACGGTTTAGTTGTTGTAAATGCCTAGTGTTGAATGGTGTCGTTGTAAACTCTGATAATATGATGTATAAACTAATATGGTGCTTTTGTTTAAATGTTATTCATTTATCTATTATATTTTTTCCACTGTGTAATGTGAGATTCTGTTGTTGTTTCTATTTCTTCTTCTATCTTCTTCTTCTTAAACCCTAACGGTTCGGTTTTTCAGCATTCGACTGTGCGGCATTGGATACAGTGATGTATCATTGTCGATTTTCAAGCGTCGAAAAATTGGGTCGATACATGCATGTGGAGGAAAAATTATAAAAATCAGGAACACATAAAAGTTCCTTTCAATACATATATTTACACAAATATTTCCATTTCTCAACACTTACAATAAAAAATTTGTTCACACATGCATTTCAAACTAAATAAATTTTGCATGTATATAAACATCATATCCACCAACTTATATTGGTATGCCAAATAAATGTTCTTGAAACATGCATTTTTCTTTGGCTCACATATTGGTTATAATTATCCTTTTTTATATTCAAGATCATATGAGTATATTTGTTTACAAATATTGATATCTCATTTGGAAATATTTTATAGGATACTCAAGCAAGTACTTATTACCTTTGATCTATAGATATCCTTTATAAATATATCTCCATTCATTACAATAAAACGTATTTAATTACATAATACTATAGAAACAAAGGAGATCATTAAATTTAATTTCAAATAAAAAATTACCCTACCTATATTTGAATCATTCTATAGTTTGACAATTGTTGGATTTTTTTCTATGATTTTAAGTTTCTTCACTTTTATATAATCCATAACCAATTTTTGGTGGTGCTTTTAAGACGCACTTGATGGATTTTTCTATTTGATATGATTTTGAGCTTCTTCTCTTTTATATAATCCATAACCAGTTTTTGATTTTTGATATGCACTTGATGCATTCTATTATTTATTATGAGTTTGATCTTCTTTTTTTAATACATTCCATAACTAGCTTTGGTGGTGCTTTTAAGATGCACTTGATTGATTCAACTATTTGTTATAAGTTTGAGCTTCTTTACTTTTTGTACTATATAGATAGTTTTTGGTGGTGCTTTGGAGGCACGCTAGATAGAATAATTTATCCTAGTTTGAGCCTATTATCTCTTTTCAAATCCATAACCAGGATTGGTGGCGCTTTTGAGATGCACTTGATGAATTTCATTGATATATTAGAGGCAGTGCCTTAGTGCTCAGACATAATTCAAAATTAGTATTGGTTGTTCTTTTGATATGCATTTGATGAATTATGTTTATTTATTTTGTAAGGTTGTATATTTGCTCTTAATGAGTCCATAGTCGTAACTGATGGTGCTAAAATGCAGCACCTGACGGACTCACCTATTTGGGGTGTGAATGTACACCCTTATGAGTTCTTAAGATATGCGTATGTCCATCAAACGCGCTTATTTACCATGGATCTTGTAGAAATTGGAAGTTTCGCACTTATTGTGAGATCCAAACCCAAATCTTTGTATTTGTAAAAGAAATTCACCGAAATTCCAAACTAGTCTCTAAAAGCTCGTTTATTTAACTTCATTAACAACAATAGTAACAAAATCAATAATAGAAAGTGGAAGTATGGCTAAAACAAAATATTTAGTGTCATGAACTTGTTCAAATAGCATTATATATTTTCCTGAGTTGGAAGAAACATTAACGTCTTATTATGCAACATACCTAAGAATGTCAATAACTTAATGAAAAGTGTAAGGCAATATGAGTAAATATACTAAATTGGAAAAAAAATTCAAACCACAGGAAGGAAAAGGAAGCTTTAATTTATTAATAAATTAATTGATTTATAAATAATTTGCAATAACCAAAGATATTTCTTTTATGTGACAAATAGTTATTAATATATAGAGAAAATTGCGCTAATTTTGGTTATTCCTACTTCTAATAAAAATATGGAAAATTTGCTTATATCTGCAAACAAAAAATATATACTAAAATATATATGTGAATGAAATTTGTATTACAAAAGAATACGCAACATGTGTTATAATGAAGGATTGAGAACTCAATTTCAATCTTACTTTCTGTCAATTAATCATTTCTTAATTTCGTTCAGTTTCAGACGTTTCGGTTTCGGTTTCGGTTTAATGCTTTTAATGAAAATGTTATATTAGTTGTAAATAACTTAAGTTAAATACTGATATCTACTTAATAAATTTGACTTAAATTAAGTTAAACCTGATTAAATTAAATACAATCAAATTAAAATAAAAAAGCATAAATCAACACACCATCTTCATAATAACAAAATAACCTCAATAATCAAGTAGAGTTCACCCAAACCCTAAGACACTCGATAGACTATATTGCTGCTCGAAGGTCACGTTTTACATAACTAGGGTTGTCGATAATGGAAAGCAATAGTGAAAAAAAAGAAAAAAATTCATCGCTTGAGATCAAAATTGAGAATGAATCAATAAAGATGGCTATGATTTTGCCGAGGTAAGTAGCCAGTCTTCGATTCCTTTTTCAATTTTGTTATTTTTCTCTTTGATTAATCACATTTCACTTAATTCTTCACTTTTCTCTTTGATTCTTCATAATGCTTTGCTATTTCATCTACTTAGATTCTTATTTCATAAAAGAAAACTTGTATTTTCCAAAAAAAAAAATGTTTTTTGCCGTACGGTTTGAAAATGTATTTTAAGGCTAAATCTGCATTGACTGATATAAGTCCGCTACCACCAATATATCGGTGTACTAGCCGGTGCCTTGTACCATGGTTTTACATCCCTAAATGAAATCTGTTTTAATTTTAGGAAGTTATAAATTTACAATGCAAATATTAATTTCTGAGTACCAAACATAAGAACTTTATGTGGGAAAAAAATTGCTGAATAGAAATTATGTGTCAAAAATATTATTCTACGATTGGTTCTTACTATTGTAAAAGAAATTGAATCAGTTTTCGTTACTAATGCAAAGCCTTACCTGATTTCTGAAAACAACAGATTAGCTAACGTACATCCATGTACGTGTGCGTGTGTTAAAGAAGGATACAGTAGATTAGGGCTAACCATTTTCGAGATGTTAAGGTAACGTTTGGTTTAAAATGAATTTTTTTCTTTCGATTTTCAATATGTATCTCAAATATGAGAAGAATGGAGGGAAGATGGAGGGGATGAAAGAAAGACGAATGGGAGGACGAAGGTGATAGAGAGACGACGGATGAATAGATTGTTTCACGTGCTCGTGTTATTTCTCAAAATATGAAAAATAAAAAATAGTTGTTTTCTATTTTGTGTGTTAACTTTGTTTTCTAAATTAGTCTTTTTCGGCAATATATACGCGTCATTGCATTTTTGTGTGGATGAAAGCCAAAAACTAAAAATAACAAACTAAACGCTACCTAAGCATCTAATCAACTTTTAATCCAATAAGTCATTTAGCCTATTTATCAAAAGAGGTTACAGTTGTTGAATAGTAGCGTCAAGTATATCACGTTTAAATGATATTTAACAAAAAATTCATTAAAATAAATAACTTTTAGCTATACTAACAAAAAAACGTACATACCTATTAATTGGGATGTCCGCTATTATATAACATGTGATGCAAAAGTAGTAAAAAATTTAAACTAGCAATCACACTACCAATTATTTTCTTATCCTAGAATATTGGGGAAAACAATTATTAAATAAAATAATACACTCTAAACATATTAAGATAAAGTGGATTAAAAACAGAGATATTTAACTTCATTTGCCCTTCAAGGATGAATGTACAATAAGTAGCTGTTTATCCCTAATGTCCTAAGTTGATCTTGGGGTTGTCCTATTGTCGAGATATATTATAAGGCATGTTATGTAATGAATTTCTTCTATTATGATTACAAGTATATGGAAACTAAATTATTTGAAAGAAATATATCAATGGTTGTCAAACATAGCTTATTAATGCTTAAGTGTGTATTTTACACTTAATAAAGCTAAATATAATGCACCATACATATTCAACATCAACTATACAAACATCATTTTTATTCAATTTTTTTGTCAATTAAAAAAATACTTTATTATTAAAACTGCACAAAGGTGGTGGACCGACCGTTCAACTGTGCAGTTTAAAAGAAAATGACCCAAGCGTGATTTTTGTTAAATTTCAAATAGTAATATGTGGAATTTTTTTAAATTTTGAGTGATTTGAGAGACATTAGTGATAAAGTAAAAATAATTGGAGGGGTCTAAGGAGACATATTATAGACATGTTTCTTATTTTTTAGCTTCACATGGCTCAGTTTTACTAATGTACAATAGAAAAACTTTCTAAACTGTCGGTTTGATTAGCCAATAGTAAGCACATTTTAAGCATACAATAAGTTGCGAACTATACATGCTATTAAAATCTATTTATGTTGGTAGTACTTACTTGATGAATCACTAAAAAAACAGATATATAATAAATTTATCAAATCCTTCTTATCGGATACCATAAGTTGATCTAGATGCACTTTTTAGAATAGACTGGATCGCAATTTTTTAAAATCCTTTTATCCTAATAAGTTGATCTTATAGCTGTTATTACAATTCTACATTTAATATTTGATCCATGTTCCTTGATGTTATACTAAGTTTAACTTACAGCCCCTAATTGTTTGTTGTTTCTCTTCAGACTAAAATGCATATCTATTTCCCTATATATATACACATACATACATACATACATACATATCCATGTGCTTAATGTATCAATTGATTCTGGAAAAGCATATGTGCATGATGGATAAGAATAACTTAAAAATATATTATAATAATTATTATACATTTTATAATTGAGTTTATTTTTAAACGGAATAAAATAACAAGGTAAATTTGTGATTTTTTTCCTTTCATTAGCTACAATTCACTAACTTTTGGAAAAAATTCAAATGCGTTAATCAACATCCGGTGAGCATCATTTACTTCATATAACTACTACTGACAATTGTATAAATAAATATTCAACCCTATGTGAACTTATATCAACTATTAATGAAGATACCATAACAGATAAAAAATAATAATAATATAAGATATCAAGTAAACTAGGCAAACTAAATAAAATGTTGAACCAGCATCTTTACATAAACACCATTACCTGAGGAGCTAGACTTGGTTGGATCCATAGGTGTTAACTTGGTAACAGATGACGCATCAAGAGTGAGGATTAACAGATCTTGAATGTTGGAACTATGCAATAGGTTGCAAATCACTTTACTTGTCATCTAGTTGTTTGACTACGTAGACTCAAAACAACGACCACTTTGATGTGAATATATACATTTTGTAACGACCCGCCATTCATACCACAGAATGACGCATCATTAATAAGAAAGAAAGGGATAGAAAAGAGAAAGAAAGAGAAGAAAGAAGAAACAACATCAGAATCTCAACAGCGGAATGAATAAATTATATTAACAATATAAGTATTACATAGTATACAACAACTATCAGAGTTACACAGATTATACATCACATACTAGACAGTTATAAACACCTGTCTAGTTATTACAACTCACAACAACTCAGAGAAAACACAGAGATACCAAACATAGCGGAACACTATACATATCTACAACGCTGAAGCCTCCTGCTCCATTGCTCCTCCATAATTCGTTAAAGCTAACCTAAATCCCTTGGCTACTCGTAAAAATTTGAGTATCCCAGAGTTTAAGAAAAACAGAAGATAAACTCCGGGTCAGACATGGGTCTGGTGTGAGTAACAGGTTAAGGTTGCTTAACTTTGAAAACCTTTGAAAAGAAAAGGTATCACGTAAGACTGCCCACACATAAACGTGGAAAAGTTTTTACCTTACGCTAACCAAAACATTTGATAGGATCCAGTGATATTATAACAGGTCTACGGTTTTCAAGTAAATAGAAAATAGCCAAAATTGTTACATTCATTAAATTCTAGCTAGTAGCCACAAAAGTGGGTAATACAATCAAAACCGAAGGCACTTATTGGATTTTGGATTCCATACAATGGCAGGGCTACTGGGGTACCGCCCATTACAGTACATGGCCTAGATCAACGTACCGAGGATCCACCCTAAATCCCTTGCAACACAAGGCCGGAACCAACCCTTACTGGATAGTCCCGAACAAGACAACCCCGCAGTTGGTGCGCATTCCAACTTCCCACACAGCCGAATAAAAAGGGACCTCTAGACAAGGGAAAATCTTATCTTACTTGGGCATGACCCACTTAGCCTTGCTGCACCTCCCCTGTTTTAGCCATTCCCGGTTGATGAGGCTTGAGGCTACGATTACCTTTATAGAACACATCTCTTAGAATGCTCATCGTCCACCTGACGATGTTCTGAAAGCATTCAATCCATACAAGTTCGTTGCGGGTTCGAACGAAACCAAAGGCATTATCTCGTTACACTCATTTTGGAATCACCCTCAGAGTTAACGACGATAACCCTTGCACTCTGAATCTTCAACTCGAATCTGAAAGTACTACTCCATTAAACTCGTATTGGAATCACCCTTAGAGTTTTAACGACGAATAGTCCTTACACCTTGAGTCTTCACTCTTCACTTAAGATTCACGACCTACCATTAATTTGGATCGATGTGGTTTTTGGATATCCAAATCTGGAAACCCGATCCCGGACTCATCGAAATCCAAAGCGTACCTTTTAAGGCCAAGTTGTTTTAAAGTTTAAAACAATTCAATTTCATTATCTATATACACACAGATAGATAATTCACATATCACAATAGATAGTTCACATATCATAATAGATAATCGATATTATCATCATAAACAGATAATCCATATTATCACTATAAACAGATAATCCATATTATGCAACCAAATCATCCATTTCACACAACATCTTATATCTTAGATTTCAAACCAATCAAGGCAAACAATATCATTCATACATACATAAGCAATGATCTATAATCACACCATCTATAATTAATTTAAAATGAATTAAATTAATTACTTCCATCTCTAATTAATTTAAAGTGAATTAAATTAATTACTTTCATCACACAATTTTTTCTTACAAAACCATTAGTTAATTACAAATTGATTAATTAATCATCTTCTAATTAATCACCTTAATTAATCATCCTTGATTAATTATCCTTTAATTCCATTCAAGTAATTATCCTTTAATTAATTTCACAAATTAATTATTCTAAATCAAATACAGTAATTAACCTTTAACTACTTCATTAATTAAATAACTAAAATTAATTACATTAATCCTTATTTAATTACAACTAATTAATTACTCTTCTAATCACTTATCATTGGTTGATTAATCTTAATTAATCAATCCTTAATTACATCATTAATTATATTAATTAATGATCTTTAATTACATTTTAATTAATTATTATTATTTTAAATTAATTACATTAAGTAATTAATCTTAATTAAACCATAATTATTAATCACCTTTGATTAATCACATTCAGTAATTAACTACCCTTAATTACTTCATTAAATAAATTAATTATTCCTTAATTAATTATCTTAATTAATTATCTTATTTAATATCTTGATTAATTATACAAAGTTATATAATCCAAATTACTTCCATTATTAAATCATCTTCCACTAATTACATCCAGTAATTATCAATTAATTACTTCACTAAGTAATTACGTTCTATTAATTACATTAAGTAATTATTATCAAATCATCCATTGATTAAATTAATTAAACTCAATTAATTAACTCAAACAAACCACATTAAACTCAATTAATTACATTTAGTAATTAATTCCTTAATTACTTCCATTAAGTAATTACACTTAAACAATTTCACAAATGATTAATTAATTAATTAATCTATTAATTATTAAAATTAATCACATTAATTAATTATTAAATATTCTCAAGTTAATGACCTTCATTAACTATTAACAATTCTTTAATTACTTTTCTTAAGTAATTAACTTACTTTTATCATTATTAATTTCAAATTAACTTAATCTTTAATATTCCATTAATTAATCTTAATTATTTAATTAATTAAGTGTTAACTGTAACTTAATCAATCTTTAATTACTTGATTAATTAATTTCTAATTATTAATTAATATTCTAATTAATAATCCTTAATTACAAATTAATTATTCCTTAATTAATTAATCTTAAACCTTAATTAATTAATTAAAAACTCTTAATTACTTAATTAATCATCCATATCATTAATTAATTAAATAATTAATTATCCATTTTAATTAACTTAATAATTTAATGAACTACAAATCATTAAATCCTAATTAACTTTAAGAAAAACCTTATTCATATTAATGATTAAATCATCAGTATCAAAGCATTTAAAACAATTTACTTTTAAATTTACTTCCAAATTTCATTTTAAATTTAAGGTTTAAAAATGAATACAAATTAACTTTAACAAAATTTTAAAAATAATTCAAAATCCTTTAATTTCACAAGTTAAAGAAACATTTAACTTATAAAGAAGTTTAAAAGAATTTTAAGACCAAATTCATTTTTAAATTCAAATCAATTTAAAAATACACTTTAATATTCAAAGTTATTTAAATTATTTTAAAATTAAAAACTTTCATTCATTTCAAAACTGGAATACATATAAATTTGAATCCAGATTAAACTTTAGATTTTAGAACTTTACATACATTTTAAAAACTTCATTTTTAAAATTTAAACCATTTAAAAATTTTAAGGTTGTTTAAACAATTTAAATTTTAAAAACTATATTTCATTTCAAAACTAGGATTCAAATTTAGATTTGAATCCAGAATTAAAAGCTTAGATTTAAACTTTGTTTAAATCATTTCTTTATAATTTAAAATTCAGTTTTAAATTTCTTTTAACTGACAGGTTTTGAAAACCTGTAACTCAACCACGACCCGAGCAAACCCTTCAGTTGCTTCGAGTCCACAAACTAAAAACTTCGAGCAAATGCTCGAACTTCTCGAGAGAAAACCCGAGACCCTTCCCTCTGCTAACCAAAACTTCACCAGAGAATAAAGTGCACCGTGCACATGAACAGTGACTTTAATCACCTCCGACCAACTCCGATGATCTTCCCTCATCGGCAACCTCCTTCACACTCAACTACGATCATCAGATTGCTAAACAAATCTCGAAATCGAATTCGAGTCTTCATCTCAAACCTGGAACCACAGAAGCCTTCCCATCCCAAACCTGGCAACGCCTCGACCACGACCCTCCGAACACCAGAAACTCTACAACTTCGGCCATGCCCTCATCTACGACCAAGCTTCCATCTCTCAAAACCTTGAAGCACTCGATCCACGGTAGGAGCCGTGATGATCGATTTACTAAGCCTATCAAAAACTAAGGTTCCAAAACAAAATCGAACACCACCTTCATCACAGTTTTCTGATCATCTACCAGATATTTTTCCTCCTTCTCTGATCACTCCTCCATCAATGCCAAAGATCCCGACCACCCAAATAGCAAAGATCACCTAAAAATCCCAAAATTGCATTTCCAGTTCATTTCAGAACTGCAACCTACCCCTATTCCTAAAAATCTTGATTTTAGTTTTAAAATTCATGCTTTTAAATGTTGTTTCAGATCCTAACCCTGAAACAAAAATTTATGAAGTTTAAATTTTCACCATTTCAAGTTGATTCATCTGTTAATAATTTCCAGAGATGATACAGAGTTATTTTAACTTAAGTAAATTTTTTAAACTATAGTCTATGATGAAACAAACATATTTTTTTTAAGCCTTAAATCCAAACCAAGATTTAATCAAGAGATAATGATTTTTAAATCAAACAGAAGCTTGAAATCATAGAAATAGAAATGCAACAGGTAAACAAGCATGCACACATATATATTCATATATATATTCACAACAGATTTCATAATATATATTCATTTCAAATTAAATTGCATGCAACCAAATTTACCTACTTAAATTTTTAAAACTGAAGTTACTCACCTTTTTGAATATGAAGACAGAGCATCCCCTTTTTGTTTTGAAAATGCTTTGAAAACTGAAATCCTTTAGCTTTAAAACTTTTGACTTGAATGCTTGTCTGAAAACTTGAGTTGCTTGAATGTTTTGATTTATAAAGTATATGCATGCTTCTAGATTGACGTGAAAATGCCGGCTTCAGATTTTAAGATGTTACAGGCTTCCTTGCTCCAGATTTGAAACAGTTACAGGGTTTTATTTAGAACAGAGATTTTGATTTGCATGTTCGAAATGAGGATTTGTTTACAGGTTTTGGAAGATGGTTCAGGCTTTTCATTTTGAAATGAAGATGATTACTGATTTATTTTAGTTTTGGAAGAGTTGTTTACAGATTTTGTTCTCAGATTTGAACCTAGATTTAGATTTGAACTTAGCTTTTGAAAAAGAAAAGAGAATGAAGGAAAGAGATTTGTTAATATATAGGGTGAAATGTTTTAAGAATAAAAAAATTAAAATAAAAGAAAAACTAAATTAAATTTTGACACTTGTCCTATAATATAACATTTGTCAATTGATATGTTAATTACTTAACATGTGTCTTTTTAAGTTATTATTAGTTATTTAGTTAAATGTTAATATAGATTAGTGTAAACTTATGCTTAATTAATTAGTTAATTAGTATATATTCATGTATAGATAATTTTAAAAGAAATGAAATAATTATATCCATAAATAAAAGTTTATACAAATACATTTAAAATTCCAAAACAATTTAAAATATCTATACTTTGAATTTCAAAACTTTAAATTCAAATTCAAATCAAATTCTAAAATTCAATTCGAAATAACAAACTATTTTTATTAAAATCCATTTGCTAAAATAATTACATTATTATTATCGTTTAAAAATAACTCATTTATCAACTTTAAATAATTTATAAAAGAAATTGGCTCTTTATTAATAAATTACTTATTTTATCAAACTATATTTAAAAGGAAAACAAAATAAACCTTATTGTTAATTAAATAAAATTTAAATTTAAACTCAAAATCAATTTAAATAATTTAAACTTTTATCTTAACAATTTAAAACCATATAGTTATTTATTTAAATAGCTTTGAAAAGCTTTACATTAAATCAAATCAAATTTTCAAATTACTAAAAATATTAGAATTTGAAAACATGCTTAATTTATTAAATTTAAAACAAAGCTTATCTATTTACAATATATATATATACAAATATATATATACATTATAAATAGATAACAATTTATTTGGCTTTAAAAGATAAAATCTATTAATTAAATATTTATTAAGAAGAAGATTATTAAATCAATTCAAATTTATTAACAAAAATTATCAAATCAATTTAAATTTTAATACAGATTATTAAATTGATATTGTCTAAAATTCCGAGATATCACACATTTAGACATATCTACCACTATATCTGTACATAGCTGCATTATTACAACATAATTGGAAAAATTTGCAAAACCTAGAGGTTTTAATAAAATATAATTAAAAAACTATATTGAATTGTAAATAAACCTTTCCCCAAGTTTGTTGGCAGCCCATACCAAAAGTAAAATTATGGTACATTTCAAATATTATGCTATTACGTTATTTTATTTAATATTTTTGAACCCTACTTTTGCAATTTTGGAAAACTTCAAATATATGTATCATTTTACATCTACCTGTTTATACTAATTGATGTAGTAAGTCATTCATCTTGGTCTCATTATTTTATACTAATAGGTATCTCATTAGACCTAACAGTAAACTGAAGTTAAGTGCTAAATTAAAAAAGCGTTAAACAATTAACCAATAAAAGAATTAAGTCGAATATGATCTACTATAATTGAAAAAAATTATATAGAAAAACTATGGCGAACAATGTCCATCTGTCATGATCCACAATTGAAAGAGGAACCGTTGTGAGCAATGAAAATACAGATTAAGTACTATAGAATAAAGTAAGCATTAAGGTAATAATTTGTGTAAACTTCCATATTCACATTGTTTGAGATAGATTAGTGACACCATTAGTGCCTGAGTGAGACAACAAACGTTGATAGCTATAGTACTTACGTAAATTTGTAAAAAAAATTGATATTAACAAAATATATGTAGAAATTCACCAGGACTACTTCTATAATAAAATATTTCACAATATATTTTTTCCATGAAACTTAGCATTAAGAAGAATGAAAGTTGTAAATATATTATAATCAAACTAACAATCTTGAATATGAATTTAAGCGTACAATTCATTTTGAAATTAATATTACATATATTCATTAGATATCTCTATTATAAGCAATTAGACGGATACAAAGTCCTCTACTTAAGCTTTTCCATAAGTTGAAGCTATAACACTTACATAAATTAGTAAAAGTTTTCGAAATTAACAAAATATATATGCAAATTCACCAAGACTACTTCTATAACATAAATATTTCATAATATATTTTTCAATGGAACTTTGCATTAGAAAGAATGAAAGTTGTAAAGATATGCGATTGAACTAACTACCATGAATATGAATTTAAGTAACAATACGTTTCAAAATTAATATTTCATAGGTTCATTAGATATGTCTATTATAAGAAATTAGACGGATACAAAGTCCCATCTTTAATTTTTTTTTTGTAATTCTCACTTTCAAATACGTATCACTGTGGACAAATACCTCAGGTTGAGTCTAACTATGGAAGGTCTTGTAAATTCATAGCATAAAAATAAATAAACATTTGACTATGATGATCAATTATAAAAAATTTGCTACATGCACAAACTAAAAAAGTTTGCTTGTTGGTTCTCTACACCTTTTGTTAATGAATCATAAAAATTAAAAAGGTTGCATATTATTATATATATGACAAAGGTAACATGGTGCTATATGGGTTATGACAGTAAATAACCAAAAGCTTAGGATGTTGTGCATATGCGAAAATTGAAAAATTAAATTAATATATTACAGAGAAGAATTTAATCACCAAAGCTTTTTTATTGATCGACAACATGCTTATTTTCCAAATCTGAGAAAAAACAAACTGAAAATATCAATAGCCAAAATACAAGCTACCAATCCTTTAACCACACCAAAAGACTAGGACATCTTATCGACTAACAAAATATCTAAATTATTCAAAACATATAAAAACATAACAGTCATGTGGACTGATATAGTAGTCCCGAAGCAATTCTAACACTCCTCCATGCATTAGAGACTGTAGATTCCAATTTTCTCCCTTTGAAGTCCAAATTTGCTTAATGGAAGTGGTTTTGTAAACAAATCTGCTAGCTGATCTTCAGATTTATGGTAAACTAATGTAACTTCCCTATTTTTTTGCGTCTCTTTGAGAAAGTAAAGTTTAATGTTGAAATCCTTAGTTTTCCCATGAAACACCAGATTATGAGAGATTGCTATCGATGGCTGATTGTTGACAAAAATTTCTATGCTATCTTTCTGCGCTATGTGTAAATCACGCTGAATTTTTTCAACCAAAGAACTCGATGATTTGCTGCTGTGATAAATTATGCCTCTACAAGTAGATTATGCTACAATTTTCTGTTTCTTTGAACACCAGGAAAAAGAACCCAATCCTAGGCTGCAAAAATATCTTGAAGTAATCTTTATATCATCAATGGAACCAGCCCAATCATTTTCTCAAAGTCCATATAACTTGAAACTTTGACACTTTTCAAACTTAATACCATAACTGAGAGTACCTTTAATATATGTTAATATTCGTTTTGCTGCTATTAAATGCATTTTCCTAGCATAATGCATATATCAAGATAAGAGACTTACAACAAATAGAATATCAGGTTTTGTTGCAGCAAGATCCATTAGGTAGCAAATTAAACTTCTAAAATATCCTACATCGACTTCATCGGTACCATCTTCCTTTTTCAGCTTCCCTTTTTGATTCATTGGTGCAATTTTTGCTTTGCACTCCTCCATTTGAAATTTCTTCAAGACTTGTTTTACATATTTTTTCTGATGGATTACTTCATTTTTACTTTGTTTCACCTCAATCCGAAGAAAGTAAGTCATATGACCAATATCAGTCATTACAAAGACTTGCATAATTTCTTGTTTGTACTCATCAAGCAATCATGCAATATTTCATATTATCAAAAGATCATCAACGTAAAGTTAAATTACAAGAATATCACTGCACTACTATTTAACATAAAGAGTGGGCTCTGATAAGGTTTTGATGAAGCCTAAGCCTAGCAAGTGATCATATATACCGTTGTATCATGCTCTATGTAACATCCCCACTTAGAGACCTAAAACTAATGCCTACTACTATCATCCTTAGTTATTAATCCTCCGCGACCAAATACAATAATATTAGATAAATTGATATACCAGAAACACATGGATATGGAAAAAAATTAAAATTTCAAAACAACTTTCACATTCCATTCCACAACATTCTTTACATAATCCCACAACATTAACCACATTCAGAGAAATATAATCATTACAATATACTCCAAAAGCAACATATGAAAATGCCCCCTCGGTGATCAAAGTGTATAATTGGAAATAAACAACTTTGCCATAACAAAAATACACGGTGGAATCACATAAGAAAGAACTTAAATAACCGCATTCTTTCTGCATGACTCCAGAAGCTTTTTCGTCTTAAGAGGTGCCTGAAAACCTCAAATCTTAAAATACTCAAAGTCAATTGAGTACCCGAGAG
Source organism: Allium cepa (assembly GCA_030765085.1). Lineage (NCBI taxonomy): Eukaryota > Viridiplantae > Streptophyta > Magnoliopsida > Asparagales > Amaryllidaceae > Allium > Allium cepa. Next base: position 372,155,297 of record CM060942.1, on the reverse strand, counting down.
TTTAAGGAAAAACATAAACTTCGAGTCAGATATAAAACCTGGTATGAATAATAATATACCATCTCAAATCATTTAGATATCTAGTGAGACCACGCCACTCAGTGGAACTGGTTTCCTCTGCTAGTATCTTAAAACCTTTATAAATCATTTTTTGTGTCCCTGCATCCACAATGGTTAATTCAACTCAAAACATTATTATACGACGATATGTAAAACAATTGAATAAATTATGGAATACTCATCCTCAATTCATTTTGACTATTTGTCGTAATTATAGTTTCTTGGATTAGTATTAATTAAACAGTTTTCATGGGCTAATTTATAACTAGTTAAACTTCTAAGGACTCCCTGTCTAATTTGTAGTTCTCATGGAATTACTCTGAACCTATTTATAACTCTAATATCATTTCTTTTATCTTAGTTTTCATAGGCTGACTTCTAACAGTCGATATCTTTCTTTTACCCTAGTTTTCATGGGCTAACTAGGAACCTATTGATTATCAATCAATATTTCATTTTCTTATCCGGATATAATTTTCATGGGCTTACTATAAACCTATATAATTTTCATGGGCTTACTATAAACCTATCTAATTTTCATGGGCTTACTATAATTTTCATGAGCTAACTATGAACCTATTGGCATGTGCCAATATCTTTTCCCTTACATGGTTTTCATAGGCTTACTGTTACCCTATTATCCCTCACCAATATCTTTTATTTATTCACTACAAGATAAACCCAATGGTTATTCTACCTTTTTCCAAACTACAGTTTTTGGATTCATTAAAAGTGAATAAATACGTATATGAAGAAGAAAATAATATAACTTGGTTAATTCCTTTAACCTATTTAGACTTCTTCATAACTTCAATTTCAAAATACTTTGTTCATGAATATACCATGATTTTGCATTTAGATAAGTTTAGGTTAATCATTTTGAAAACTAAACTTTCAAAACCTTCGAAAGCTTGCTTTCGACCGCATTGAATAGCCTCCTTCGAAAGCATATATCTCTTTTCAAGACATTAGGCTTCTACCTTTAAAAAACTTTAAAATTCTTCATTTGAAGCCTTTCAACTATAACAAATTGTTACTTATTAATTATCAGAAGCATAGCTTCGAAACCATTGAAAGCAAACCTTCCTAAAGCATTGAAAGTCCCCCTTTTGACATTATTAGGTTTACCTTTACAAAATATCATTTGGGTTAAAGCAAGTATAAACGAAAGTATCTCCTTTGAAACCATTCTTTATTATATAAAAATATTTTAGAATTTATGATGGCGTCGATACCATCTCTTTCGACAAAGTTGAAAGCATACGTTTAAAATGTTTAAGGATGGCTTCGAACCCCTTTCGAAACCTTGCCTTCGAAACCCATAACCCTTTCGAAAGCATTTAGAAAGTGACATAATATAACTTCAAAATAAACAATACCTTTCGACATTATTGATGACTTCACTACACTGGAAAGGCACAAGTATCGACGGTAGGGATTCGATTGGGCCTCATCTTTCGAAAACATTGATATATAATTAACCTTCGAAACCCTTTTTTCTTTTAGAACAAACATGGCAGCCCCTTCGAAAGCCAATATAAAACTTCTTTTTAAAAATATATGTATTGACCAAGTAGAAAGCTAAGTAAAACAAAGGCAGGTGCTTATCCTTTCAAAACAAACTGAGGTAACGACCCCATCTGAAGCTACGCTTTTGAAACCATGCCTTTTGCCTTTCTCCAATCCACTACGTATCATCTAGATAACACCATGTGTATTTAATTTAAATTAATCGGGTTTCGACATGGTCAAAGGTGAAAGGAAAGGAGCGAAAGGTACACTGATTAGAAGCGAAACCTATTTTTCTGGGTTAAATATTAAATTAAGTAACTTAAATAAACTAACCTACCTACATTTTCATTTCTTATTGGTTGCCTTAACTTTTCCCATGCTTTTCAAAACTAGCCTCCTTTTTATTTTGGATAATTATCAAACTTAAACTTTTGCAAATAAAACCTTCTTCTTTATTTATACGTAAATCATTTTGATCCTATTCTCCAAATAATATATTTTGTATATTAAATCACTTACGAAAAATTCCAAAAATTCATAGATATTTAGTTTGATTGTGTTTTCTACCGTATCAAAATTTTAAATCCAAATTCTCAATATATTTTCTGAAATAATTTATTAAACCTAACATGCTATATTTTCATTAAAAATTCACGATGCTCTTTCCAAAGCTTGGAAAATTTTCAAACCTAAAACCCAACTGTAAATTCATGTTTTGCATAACACATAATTTTTCAATGGCCTTTAAACATCAATATCACACAGTTTTGATCTAAAATCATATGAATCATAATTTAAACAATCTTGTTTAAATATAAATAAACCATAATTCAAGTATATCATCATCAAACATCGTATATACGAATTCAAACTTAAATTTGAAACATATATTTAGCAAATAGAGGTGGAAATTGTTATTCACCTTAATCTTTGATAACGAAATGGATGAGATGAGTTTTATTCTTCTTTTTTTATTTTTCTCTTCTTTTATTTGATAATCGTCTCTTCTTTTTTTTCAGTGGCTGGCACTATTCTTCTTTTGTATACGTTTTTTATTTGCTTTTACAATGAAGTGAATAAAAATTTAAATGGTAAAAAGAGAATTGTTACACAAAAAATCCACCTTCTATCTAAAACGAAGGGTTTTTTAGCAAGAGACAAAAGGAAAAGAGTCCAAATCAAACCTTCCAAAGAAATCGAAGGGATGCTGCCGACAATGTTAAGCAATTCAAGACCTTCTAGATAGAACATTCCACGATATCAAGAGGTTCTTATTTTCCAAAGACAGTAAAGAAGTGAAGGCAAAGGCATGTAACTCAATAGCGAATTTTCCAAAAGCATAATAAGCCTTTTAGACCGGTTGGAACACAAACTTGGTACCTTTCGACGGTTTTAAAAGGTATATGATAAGGGCAGCATTCATAAACCTGCAAGGAACGAAGACAATCTTTCGCTAACATTCAAGAATAACACGGCACTAGGAAGCAATCAAGTGAAGAGCAACCTATTGACAAGGTCGAACGATTCACAATAGTCAAGTAAGGAAGAAACATTCCAACAGAGACGAAGGGTCTATGAAAGCATTTAAAGGAGTAGACCTTTCGACAATGTTTAAAGATCCATGATGACATGCGAAAGAAAAACCTTTCGACGAAGTCGAAGGGTTTCAATTATGTATAAAAAGGAGACCATATGAACCGGTTGAAAGCATGAAGTTGAAAGCATGAAGTTGAAAGCATAGCCATCGGCATCTATAAATAAGTCCCAAGGGGTCTTGTTTTGTGCGGATTTTTCTTCATTCCAATCTTGTAACTTCTTAAATAAGAGCGTTGTAACCCTAAATTGTGGACGATTTGGGAAATTTAATAAAAGGAAAGCTTTTTCCCAGATATATAGGGCTTGGATCTATTAATTACTTTTTTATTTGCTTTATTCTTAGCTAGATTGATTCACATTTTCAGGTTCAGTCTCTCCGGAAGGTTCTTGTCGAAAAAGATAATAATATTTCTTTTTAGATAATCCTTCGGAGGCCTCTATCCTACAACCCAAACCCTTCGATCATAGAGGAAATTTATTTGAATCAACGTTCATTAAAACCTTCCGACACCCTTAAAGCTATGGATTAAACCTTTCGATAAGATCATAATCTCACATACCCCGAAAACCCTAGTAACCCTCAGAATCCAAACAATTGGTTGCCTAACCCTCCAGCAAGGTTGACATCCACTTCACATCTACAAAACATATCATACACAGTCTAAGCCCAAGAAAGATAAACATTTCGACCTTTTGACAGGACTAAGATTAACCCTCTTTTGAGAACAAACTAAGGAAACTCCATCTCAGCCAAGAAGATAACTTTAGCGGGAGATCTTGCAAAGGTTCAACCAAGATAATGGCCATTTTACACTAACACAGCAAGGCCGAAAGGTTCCTTTAATCTTGTGTCTAAACCTTTTGAACACATTGAAAGGTCTGATTCGAAGGTTATATAGCAGTAGAGATACAAAGATAACGCCAAAGATTATCGACCCCTCAGAACATATCAACTCAACCCTATCATTTGGAGTAATTTTAGGGTATTGACAAGATATTTACTGATAGCCTTAAAGATCCTATTTTCCACTATCTTCCATTATGTCCATCTACTTGGATTCTCTGGGGTACTGATCACAAATTTGGAATGAAGAGTCGAACCTCCGACCTTCTGATTAACAACCACAACATTACTATTCCATACCCTTATTGGACCAGCCCCACGTCATACCCAATGGAAGTATAGAAATTACCAAGAAATTTCCAACTTAAACTTTAAGACTGAAAGAAGGAGCCTTGAAAGAAGATCAATGGGAAATGAAACGAAAACCTACTCCTCAAGAAGAAGTATTTTAACAGAGCTACAAAAGAATTAAACGCCAGTCAAAGACAGCTCAAAAGCCAAGACTTCTTCGAGAATATAATATTATAGCATTAATCGAAGACATTTATATCAGAACCAAAGAGGAACTGAATTACTGGCCTTCTATAAAAAAGAAGCCATGGTTTGAAAGAAGATCTGATGGATCATATTGCAACTTTCATCTCATAAACGGACATGATACAAATCAATGTAAGGTTCTTGGGAAAATGATCCTACACTTTCTAAGATAGGGAAAACTTAAACAATTTGTAAGGGATTGAAAAAATTATGGAATAAAGACTTTATTCACAAAAATAAGAGAAGTCTACATGGTCAGGAGAAAAATCCTCCTTAAACTTGGGCTACCTAAAATGGAAGGCTAACAATAATGGTAGAAAGCCCTTAGTCGCGTCAAGGTGGCCAAGTTTAGGCACCTCTTGGAGGGAGGGCGTAAGCCTTTATCCATGCCAAAGTCAGAAGTGGCCAAGTTAAAGCAACATGAGCCCTTATCCATGTCACGCTATGGCCAGGATAAGGCACCTCCAGGAGGAAGGACGGATAATCCCTTGGTCTTGCCATGCTATGGCCTGGCCAAGATACTGAATAACCCCTTCGCAGCGTCACTCTATGGCCAAGTTAAGGCATTTCCTAGAGAGAGGTCGCGTAAGTCTTTGGGCCCTACTTGAGAATAAGGCTGAGGACATCGAAAACCCGAATGAAATGTCCGGCAGACTAAAAAAAGTCCATGACTAAAATTGGCATTGCTATAAATAAAAAGTCCATGACTAAAATGGGCATTGCAAGAAATTGACATCGCCTAAGATGGAAACCGTCAAATGATTGGCAATGTCTAAAATGACAAACAACCTGAAATGTGCACTTCTTAAATAAACACAAAATAGGACTAAAGAGTCCTTACCTGAAATACATCAAAACAAATGGACAAAGAAAACTCAGGCTCGAGAAAGAAAAAGCATGCTAGATACTATCCATGCCTGAAGATGGCACATTCGGTAAAAGGAATCAAAAAGAATTCTCTAACTTCTTTTTGTAAACATCTGCCACATTGGTATTCTGGTCTTTATTAGCAGAAAAGGTATTTTGGTCTTCTGTTACTTATTACCAGAAATGATATTCTGGTCTTCTACCACTTATTACTAGAAATGGTATTCTGGTCCTCTGTTACTTAATACCAGAAATGGTATTCTGGTCTTCTATCACTTATTACCAAAATTGATATTCTAGTCTTCTATTACTTATTGCTTGACTAGTTCCCACGACATCTGTTATTAATTACCAAAAATGGTATTTGGTTCTTCTATTACTTAATTTCAAGATTGGTTTTCTGGTCTTTTAATACTTAATGCCAGGTTGAATTTCTGGTCTTCTACTAACTATCGGCGCCAGGTCAGGTATCTTAGACCTTTATTACTTAATTACCACATACGGCTTTCCAGACTTTTACTATTAATTCCAAATTAAGGATCTCGGTATCCCGTCAGCAGATATGAATTTCCGGTCTTATGTTGTCTATCATCGAAGATGATGCATTGGGCTTCTATTACTTGTTATCAAGGAAAGGCATTTCAGTAGTCTAACATTCCTTTTTGATAAAACCGGCATTCTGACTCTCCATCACTTATTATCAGAAGGTATCGAATAGTGACTTTCGAATTACCATAATATTTTCTAATACTGAATCTGGGTCCGATGACACCTCATAAAACTCCATCATTAACACCGGAATTTGGATGTCAAGACTGATGTTTATTTAAAACCCTAATGTGGGTATAAAATCATTGGACTTCTATTCATCTCAAGTGATTTAAAACGAGTCAAAAGAATATTAAGAAGAAGATCGCCATTAAGAAGTCTCCAAATAGGAAATTTGGACTTTTTTAACCTTTTAAAAGATTCTGTTGGTAACGAGGAATGAACCAGAGGACTACTACATCAGAATTTCTACTACATCAAAATTCCAAACATTGATGTCCTATCAGGTTCTTTATTGAGTAGATGTTAAATTTAAAATAACTATGTGCAGGTTATTACTAACTAATTTTAGGCATTCCAAGCAAGTGGAAAGACCTGAATCCAAGATCATCTCTCATCACGGATAAAGATGAGATCTCAACATTCTAGATGGACTACTTTTTATACAATTGGCAAAATGATTTTCTAATCAAGAAAAATGATATATTTAGATTAATATGTCATTTCCAAGCTAACAATTAAGAATATTGTTTGCTACATATTTCTCAAAAAAGTCAGAATGACATAAAATATTGATTTACTTAATCGACTAGAGGTCATGAACTGAGACAGAAAGTTGGGAAGTGCGTCAATCTTCAAAAGGTACATCTAAGTAAAAAGGACAAATAAGGTACAAATAATGGCAACAAAATAGGTAGTATTTACAATATTATAAATAATTCATTGCATTATGCTACAAAGCATTATTAAGGTATGGAAAATATATCACGCATATATATTAAGACTATTGTGATTTGATCAACTGTTCCCGCAAAAGCATAGATATAACAGGATCAGCACTCAAAACTGAGTTCCCAAATATGGATTCCGAAGATTTGCATAATGCCTGACTACCTTTTAATTTTATTTCCAGGTCGTCAATCTTCTCATAAAACTTGGTCATTCCGAGTCAAGATTGATACAAGTATCTCCACTAACGAAATGCTATAAAACTTTAACATCTTAGCCCCTTTCCTTAGATTTTTAATTTTGAATTCTCAATTTCTTTGGAATAATTCTTGAATTGTATGGCATTGAAAAAGATACTTTTTAATCTACTCCTTTGTAACGAGGTTATCAGAGAACTTAGAAATAAAAGAATCTTTGTAAAATTAACTTTGTTTGAGCTCTACTCTTAACCTATCCTTGATCCTTACAAGTGCCGAAACAAGGGTTTCAGAAAGTAAACCAATCTTGCTTGAGTCTTCTATATAAAAAAAAACGAAAAATCAAATTTCTTTATTTCAATAATAAGAATACATATTAAAGTGTGTTTCCTGTTGGGATTTGTTGTTGTTAATAAGATACAATTCCCCATAGGCTTTTAAGTTAAAATCCTATACTATTACAACTTCCTTAATCTTACAAAGAGAGTTGGTGAGAAGAAGCGCATTGAGTATGACTATCTCTCAATTGTAATTCCAAATCTTTTGTTCGATAAATGAGTTCGAGCATCTTTTCACTGAAGTCTATTGTGGGATTTGATTTCAATTACCGTTTTAGTACAATGGCCATTTTGCTTTTCTCTACGTCTCAATCTTTCGATAGTCAGTATATTTCTTACACTTACTGGTTATGGTCTTTTAAATAAAAAATCTTTTATGCCACTTCACGGCTTTAATGTTACAACCGGAACGCTCGAGAAGAGCTCCATCAAGAACTGTTGACCCACCATTTTTGGCTCAATGATCTATCTCTAATAACGTCAACGTGAGAAAGTAAAAGTTTGGTATGAATGTATCATTGCAAACTTTGGCTCCTATTTTAATATATACACACGCACATACACACGTATCTTTATTACTATGAAAATGGAATATAGCTTAGAATAGAAGAAAAGTCAAGGAATACAATAACGACTTTCGTTACACCTAGGGTTAAGAAACTCTATTCCTGACTTTGCCAAGGGATTAGTAAAGAGCGCGACTGATGAGTTAGGCGATACAAATACTCCCTTTAGAGTGATAATTAGTGTATGTTTACTATAATCTTGTTTCCTAGCTAACAGGTTATTGTGGCATAACCACCAATCAACATTGAGTGAAATATTCTAATTTCTTTTAAAGAAAATTTTCTTCTACTCTTCGAAGAAGCTAAAAGGAAGATGAGGGTATTCTAAGTTTAGTTTTTGTAAAGCAATATCTCGCTAACCTCGAGGTTTTAACATTGGGTCATTTTCAAAGTGAAACCTCCTCTAGATGACACATTGGTTTAGTTGGTCTCCTAGGATGAAATGATCTAAAGAATAGATATATTGAAGTAATGTAACAAAGAAAAGCTAAGTGTAAAAGATATAACAAAAATATATAATCACAATGCAATTGCTTGTTACCTATTTATGATCACTCCTCCAGTTTATACAAAGTAAACTTAGAAGAGTACTCGAAAAAAGAAAAAAATAAATAAATAAAATTGTCCTTATAATGTTTGAACCATTTAAGGGAAAAAATTGAGAAATCAATTTGAGTCAAAGCTAATGGTAGCATACCCTGGACTTGAGTCAAATCCTAATTTATCTGGATATGGAAACACCTAAGTAGACCCCCACTGAATTCACCTAAATATGAAAAATCTATAAGTGTCAATAGTGTATTTTATATAGAATTAACCATAACATCTCTCTACCACCATCACCTAGAATAGGATTAGAAACTCGTCATTCTCCTTCGAGAGGCGTCGTACCAAAAACATGCTTTCTCTAGAAAAAAGGCATCCCACTAATATGTAAAAGATACTAGCATAAAACTTGTTGACAAAGTATAGATTTCGTGGTAATTTACTAAAAAAACTATTTCATGTACCTTGCTAGATAATTCATATTCATCATCTACTTTAAAATCAAAGGAAAGCTATAATCATACAAAATGAGAAAATCATTTAATTACATACTCTAGAAATACGAGAGAAAGTGTCTCGTTTTTCCTACCAAAATTCCAATCATAACCCCTTTGTCTTCTCCTTTTTCTTTTATGATAATAATTATTATTGTAAAAGCATTTATCTCTAAAACAAAAAGGACATCCATAGCAGCTTGCAACCTCCACCAAAGTCATGCTGATTTCATCGGTGCTAAAGTGCCACACTGTTGTTGCTATTATGTATTAGGATTATTAAATCAACCGCAAGAGGCGAGGAAATAAATGGTGCTCAATCCAGTAATGAAATTCAACAATAGCCTAATGCCCTTAATCATCATATAGTAGCTACATACTCTATGATATACGATTTAGCCTCAACTGCGCTCTTGATGGATTTGACCGTTTAGGACGCTTTTGGAGAAGGCCTTGCGCAGATAATGTATTCACCTTATTAGCCAATTCGGGTTAAACCCACATCATCAACCCAGACAATTTGCCTCCAGACTTTCCACATCTTCCAAATGAGCTATTAATAGGAAGTCATCTGAACCTTTTTTGCTAATCATCTTTGGCGTTTAGTCCTAGGATGATGACATCATTTTGGATATGTATATGCAGACTAATTACTCTGAAAATGCAATATATTACAATATATAAGTAAATATTTTGGTATGTTAGTTCAATTTCTGGAGTGATGTTGCATAGCTGAAAATGTATTTAATTGATTGATATTTTGTTTTGTTATACAAGAAGAAATCAAAAGGTTTGGAACTCTCCAACTTATCGAGAACCTATTGGACGTAAGGTTTGAAACTCTCCAACCTCGACGAGAATTTGTTGTCGAAGGGTCTAACCATTTAATTACTAGATCTTTAGACAATAAGGGAAAGTTGGAGTTAGAATGCCTTCTGATCTTGTCGAAAAGTTCAAGAAGGGCAAATTCATCATTGCCGCCTTAATTTCCTTTGGAGGGGTAGAAAGATCATTTTAAGTTACCGAAGTTATACTTAGATGAATTCTAGGTTGCCCTATTAACTTAATACTATGCAGTTTTAAAACCCACCCTCCCCGGGAAAAATGAGTGAGAGGAATGGTTAATATAAAATTCTAAACCGAGTTTGGGAAGTGGCCTCTTTGTATTGAAAGAGTGTGAAGCTGGTTAAAAGGATTCTTTTACATGTATTTAATAATTATGCTTGCGGGAAAAAGAGGCTGGAAATTTTATAGCTTTCGGAGAAGATGACTTGGAATGTCAAGAGCATCCCTTCGCATGGGGGGAATGGTACACAAAAAATCTACCTTCCATCTAAAGACAGAGGGTCTTTCAGCAAGAGACAAAAGGAAAATATTCCAGATCAAACCTTCCAAAAAATCGAAGGGATGCTGCCGACAATATGAATCAATTCAAGACCTTTCGAAGGGAACATTCCACGATATTCAAGAGGTTCTTATTCTCCAAAGAAGGTAAAAAAGTCAAGGCAAGGGCATGTAACTCAATAGCGACTTTTCCAAAAGCATAGCGAGCCTTTTAGTTCGGTTGGAACACATATTTAATACCTTTCGACTCTGTCGCAAGGTTAATGATAAGGGCGACATTCATAAGCCGGTAGGGAATGAAGAAAACCTTCCATCAACATTCAAGAATAACACGGCTCTCAGCAGAAATCAAGTGAAGAGCAACCTATTGACAAGGTCAAAAGATTCACAATAGTTATGTAAGGAAGAAACCTTCCAAAAGAGACGAAAGGTCTATGAAAGCATGTAGAGGAGTAGACCCTTCGACAATGTTCAAAGATCCATGATGGCATGTGAAAGGAAAACCTTTCGACGAAGTCGACGGGTTTCAACTACATATACAAAGGATACTCTCCGACTAGTAGAAAGCATAAAGTCGAAAGCATAGCCACCGACATCTATAAATAAGATCCAAGCTGCCCCGTTTTGGTGAGGATTTTTCTTCATTCTAATCTTGTAACTTCTTAAATGAGATTGTTGCAACCATAAATTGAAGGCAATTGGGGAAATTTAATAAAAGGAAAGATTTTTCTCAAATACATAGGGAATTCCTTGGCTCTATTAATTACTTTGTTATTTCCTTTATTCAGAGCCAGATTGATTCACATTTTCAGGTTAAGTCTCTCCTGAAGGTTCTTGTCGACAAAGATAACAATATTTCTTTTTAGATAATCCTTACATCCCTTCAGAGGCCTCTATCCTACAACCCAGATCCTTTGATCATAGGGGCAACTTATTTGAATCAACATTCATTAAAACCTTCCAAAACCTTGAAGCCGTGGGTTAAACCTTTCGATAAGATCTATAATCTATCATATTTTGACAACCTAACTAACCCTCCAAATCCAAAAAAATTGTTGCCTAACCCTCCGGCAAGGTTGACATCCCCTTCACATCTATAAAACATATCATACACAATCTAATCCCAGGAAGGATACACATTTCAACCTTCCGATAGGACTAAGATTAACCCTCTTTAGAGAACAATCTAAGGAAATTCCATCTCAGCCAGGAAGATAACTTTAGAGGGAGACCTTGCAAAGGTTCAACTAAGACAGTGGCCATTTTACACTAACCCAGCAAGCTCGAAAGGTTCCTTTAATCTTATGTCTAAACCTTTTGACCCCGTCGAAAGGTCTGATTCGAAGGTTGCCTGCAAGTAGAGATACAAAGATAATTCCAAAGATTATCGACCCCTTATAACAGATCAACTCAACCTTACCATTCGAAGTAACTTTGGGGTATTGACAAGATATTTATCGATTTCCTTAAAGATCCTATTTTCCACCATTTTCCATTATGTCCATCTACTTGGATCCTTTGCGGTGTTGACCACAAAATTTGGTTAACATATATATAAGGATAAGGCGATACGTAAAGCTTATTACCATTATACCCTTACGTAAATTAATTTACTTATAATGCATTCTCATGCCCATTTAATTTATTACTTAAGCATGGCCACTTAAATTTATTCAAATCTCAATCCCCTTATCACTTAACATTTTCATTATTCTATTTAATTTATCTAATTAAATATCCTGAATAATGTTATTTAAAACTAGGGGTACTCCCCTCCTTAAAGAATTTTGTCCTCGAAGTACAGTACGGACTAAATACTAAACATAGTAATCATCTATAACTACTACTAACAACAATACTTGTTTATCTGACTACCATTTTAAATAGATCGGGATAGGTAACTCAAATCATGTCTTCTATCTCCTAAGTACAGTCCTTCTCGTTGTCTCTCCACTGAACTTTCACCAACTTGATTTTCTTAGACCTTAATCTTTTCTCATCTCTCGTTGCAACTAGAATTGGTCATATTACAATTGTCAAATTAGCCTCTCCTACCAATTCATCCAATCCTATTGGAGGAATAGTATTCTCTAGATCGTGCACATACTTGTGAAGATTAGACACATGAAATGCATTATGGACACTTGCCATATTGCTCAGTAATTCTACTCTATATGCGAGCTTTCCATTCCTTTCTATAATAAGGAATGGACCAACATATTTCAATGCATGCTTCCCTAACTTTTAGAATTGTATCACTCCCTTCATTGGTGGCACCTTAATAAAAAATCAGTCTCTAATAGAGAACTCTAGGACTTTACACCTTCTATCTGCATAACTCTTATGTCGAGATCGAGCTTCCTTCATCTGATCTCATATCAACTCAATCTTCTCCGACGCATCTCTAACCATACCCGGACCTAAGGCTAATCCCTCTCCGGTCTCTAGCCAACATGCGGGTGATTTGCATGGCCTTCCACATAAAGCTTCAAAAGTCTCCATTCCTATAATAGCTTAAAAACTATTATTATAGGAAAACTCAATCAAATGCAGGTGATCTGCCTAAAATCCGCCAAAGTCTAGTACATAAGCTCTCAACAAATCTTCGAGTACCTTATTGACTCTCTCAGTCTGCCCATTCATCTGTGGATGATATGTTGTACTCATCTTAAACTTGGTACCTAATACTCTCTGTAGACTTCTCCAAAACATACTAGCGAATAATGCATCTCCATAATTGACTATGCCACTAGGAATTCCATGAAGTCTAACTATGTTCTTTATGAACCATTTCGCCAAAACAGATGTCGTTCTGGTTGACATGACTAGAATGAAATGGGCGATCTTGGTCAATTTGTACACTATGACCCATATGCTTTCATTTCCCTTATTCAACCTTGGCACCCCATCTACAAAATCCATGGATACATAATTCCACTTCCAAACTGGAATCTCTAAAGGCTAAAGAAACCCACTCGGTTCTGATGTTTGGCTTTCGCTTGTTGACAGTTAGCACATTGTCTAATCCACAAGCCAACATCTCTCTTCATGCCTTCCTAATAGAAGCTTCTCTTCATACCTTGATACATCTAGGTTCCCTTAGGATGAATCATAAACTTAGATCGATGATACTCATCTAGAACTTCTCTTCTTAAGTTCTCTATATTCAAAACACATAATCGTCCCTTCTTCCTCAACCATCCTTTCTTGTCAATGCCAAAATCATTAAGATCATCGATCTCGGATCCAACCTTGAGTATTCTAATTTTCTCAGCTATCTCTGGATCCTCTTTCTGTTTAGAAGCTATCATCTCGATCAACAATAGCAAAACCTCTAAACAGATTAATATAGCAATACCTTGACTCGAAACAATCGTCGATCTTGAATTTATGCTACACGTAGCCAAAACTTCTAAATCCTTCCATTCTGCCCATATAGCTAACATCACATTCTGATTTTCCTGCTAAGGGCCTCTGCTACCTTATTTCCTTTTCCAGGAGTATATACTATACCAAAATCATAAGTAGTCAAAACTCTAGCCACCTCTGCCATTGCATATTCAACTCTTTCTGAGAGAATAAATATCTTAAGGATTTATGACCAATGTATAGCTCAAATCTCTCCCCTGAAGATAATGTCTCCAAATCTTCAATGCAAAGATCACCATAGCCAACTCTAAACCATGAGTAGGATATCTTACTTCATGTGGTCTAAGCTGTCGAGAAGCGTAGGCAATGAATTTAACATTTTGCATCAATACAGCTTCCAATCCTATTCCACATGCATCAGTGTGCATCACCAACCTTTGATTTCCATTTGGAAAAACTAAAATTGGAGAGTTGGTCAACAAATGTTAACTTTAACTTAAGGAACCCTTCCTCACATTTGTCAGACCAAATGAACTTCACATCCTTCCTAGTCAACTTAGTCAAAGGTGCTACTATCTGCAAAAAATCTTTGATAAATCTTCGGTAATAGCTGGCAAGTCCGAGAAAACTTCCAATCTTGGTTACTGTCTCTGGTCTCCTCTAATTATTGATAGCTTCGATCTTAACTGGATCTACTACCAAACATTCCTTCAAAACTACGTGACCAAGAAATTTGACCTCCTTTTTCCAAAAATAACATTTAGAAAACTTCGCCTTTAGTTGATGCTGTCTTAGCATTTCAGGCACTACTCTTAGATGATTCTCATGCTTTCTCTCATCTTTTGAGAACACCAAAATGTCATACATGAATACTAATATCAACCTATCCAAGTATTATTAGAAAACATGTTCATCAAGTCCACGAAGAAGCAGGTGCATTCATTAACCCGAATGGCATCACTAACCATTCATATGAACAATACCTAGTTCGAAGTGCTGTCAAAGGAATACCGTCCGCTGCCACTATCAACTGATAGAAACTGGTCGCCAAATCTAATTAGGAAAACACTTTGGCTCCACTCAACTGATCGTACAGATCATTAATTTGTAGCAAAGGATATCTCTTTTGATCGTCCTTTCATTCATCTTACGATAGTCGATGCATATCCACAATGACCCATCTTACTTCTTTACTAAAATTGTGGCCGCTTCCCAGGTCTAATAAATTTCTTCCTTCTAGATCAACTAGCCGCACCTTCAATTCTTTCATCTCAGTTGGTGTCATTTTGTTAGGTGGTCTACTGACAGGTTCAGCTCCTGGTACAAAATCTATTCGAAACTCAATAGCTCGTTTTGGTGGTAGTCATGTAATCGCTCATATATATTTGCAAACTTTCTTACAACTTGAACCTGACTTAGCTCCTCCACTACTTCCAAGGTTCTTAACGTAGCACAAACACTTCAGTCGGAATTATTTACTAAGAAAATGATCCTGTTATGACTATCTGGGTGCCTTGCTGATATCTCCATATCTTGGCAAAACATCCTAGCCTCATATCTACCCAACCAATCCATACCCAAAATGATCCCTGAATCTATGAAATTATAAACATAAAAATGCAGGTAAAAATATGACCTAACAAATCAAGTTCTAACTGGTCACATCTCATCCCTAGAGTTGCATACCCTCTTATTGGATTCGCAACCCTTAAGGAAGAAATAGGGTAAGTGGGTTCTAAGCATAACTTATTAACTAAATTCTGGGATATGAGTGCGACGCACATGTATCAAATAGTATTCTAACTGGAATAATTTGAATCAACAATGTACCTTCAATCAGACTTTCCATCATCTACTGTAGTTGATTTGGAATAAGATGGCGGTCCAATAGCAAAAACCTTCCCTTTTTCTGCCCTAACTGGCTCTGGACACTGGTTCTTGTAATGCCCAACTTGATCCCGGTTGTAATACTTAATATGCTTCTTATCTGCAGCTTTCTTCTTCCCCTTGCCTGACCAGCGCTCGTTTGCAAAGTGGCCTTTCTTATCACATTCGTAGTGGACTAAATCGGCCTTTGATTTCTTGGCTGGATCTCCCTTTTAGGATCCTTTCTTTTTGAAGAACTTACTCTTCTTTCCCTGAGAACCCTGGGATTCAATAGGCTTCTCTTTAGCACAAATAGAGAGCATTTCATCATGGCGAATAGCCATCTCTACCTCCACATTATAAGGATCACAGATATGAGTCAGGGTAGCCCTAGCAACCTTGGACCGTAGTCCTCGAATGAACTTTTCATTCTTTCTAATGTTAGTGTCTATAATAGCGTATCCATATCGAGATATCTCATCAAATCAATTTGCATACTCGATAACTGACATGTGTCCCTAAACCAAATCCATAAATTTTCTCATAAATACTGACTTGGCAACTTCATAAATAAACCACTCTTCGAATCTCCTTCAAAAACCATCCCAAGTTAAATCTTCCTCCGGATCTCCGACAGTCACACCATTCCGCCAGTGAAGTTCTGACCCTTGCAACTGTCTAGAGGACAACATTCCCTTCTGTGCATCTGCTAAATCCAAATCAGAGAAAATGCTTTCACAGTGGAACGACCAATTTTCCACTTCTATAGCATCTTCTATTCCCATAAACGGCTTTCCAACTAAACCGCTATAGTCCCAGTTTTGCTTGGCATAATTATTCCCAAATGGAATTATAGGATTTGCTCCTTCAATATTTCCAGCCACAGCAGCAGTTCCTACTTGCATCAAATTAGCAAGGAACTGATACATCATCCCCGCATCTACTAGCGGATTCCTAGCACACACATTGGCTTCTACGTTTTGATTAGCGTAAGCCTGTCGACTTGGTACCTTCGGGTGTTAGGTCGAGCGTTTCCATCAGTTATGGTGCATCCTCCACATAGATTTCCTCTTCTGTTTCCTGCTTCCATATCTTCTTTCTCGTAAATCTGTATACGAGCCTTAGTAACATATAAAAGAACGATAAAAGAGAAAGGGGAATTAAGTACTTATAAATATATACCTATATATATACATACATCAAATACAAGTATGTTACAATCACGTTAACCCAACCCGATAAATATTTTTCATTCATTGGATTATGTTTTGCAAATCTTTTATTTTCAAATTGCTTAAGTTTTCAAGAAATTACGCTCTGATACCAGCTTGTAAAATCCCTCACTTCGAGGCCCAAAACTAACAGCCATGGATGCTGTAGTCATCCATAGTTATTAATCCTGGGCGACCAAGTATGGTAACGTTAGATAAATTAATATACTAGAAACACATGGATATGGAAAAGTTTAAAATTTCAAAGCAAATTTCACATTTCATTCCAAACTCGTTTCAACATTCTTTACATAATCCCACAACGTTAACCTCGTTCAGAAAAATATAATTATTACAATATACTTCAAGGGAGACATATGAAAATGCCCCCTTGGAGATTAGAGTGTATAATAAGCAATAAACAACTTTGCCTTAACAAAAAATAGACAGCGGAATCACATGAGAAAGAACTAAATAACTACATATTTCTGCATGACTTTGGAAGCTTTTTCGTCTTAAGAGATGCCTGAAAACCTCATCTCAAACTACTCAAAGTTAATTGAGTACCCCATAGTTTAAAGGGAAAACACAAACTTTGAGTCAGACATAAAGCCTAGTATAAATAATAATGTACCATCTCAAATCATTTAGATGTCTAGTGAGACCATACCGCTTAGCGGAACGGATTTCCCCTCACGAGTATCTTAAAACCTTTATAGACCATTTTTTGTGCCCCTGCATCCACAATGGTTAGTTCAATTCAAAACATTATTATATAACGATATGCAAAACAATTGAATAAACTCTGGAATACCAATCCCCAATTCAATTTGACTATTTTTCATAATTATAGTTTCTAGGGTTACTACTAAACTAATAGTTTTCATGGGCTAACTAATATCCGGTTAAACTTTTAAGGACTCCCTGTCCAATTTTGCATTTTCATGGGATTACAATGAACATATTGGTAAATCCAATATCATTTCTTTTATCCTAGTTTTTTGGGCTGACTAGGAATCAGTTGACTAACAGTCAATATCTTTCTTTTACCCTATCTTCATGGGCTAACTAGGAACCTATTGACTATCTGTTTCTTAGCCGGATATAATTTTCATGGCTTACAATAAACCTGCCCAACTGACATCTTTGATTACACATAGTTTTCATGGACCAACTATGAACATATTGACTCTTGCCAATATCCTTTTCATTACACGGTTTTATGGGTTTGCTGTTATTCTATTGGTACTTGCCAATATCATTTATTTATTCACTACTTGATCAACCCAATTGGTTATTATACCTTTTTCCAAAGTATAGTTTTTAGATTCATGATAAAGTGAATATATGCATATATGAAGAAGCAAATAATATAACATAGTAATTTCTTTATCCCATTTAGAATTCTTCAAAAGTTCCGTTTCAAAATACTTTTTTCATTAATATGCCATGGTTTTGCTTTTAAATAAGATTGGGTTAATTGTTTTGAAAACTATACTTTCAAAGCCTTCGAAACTTTGCTCTCTACCTCACTAGATAGCCTCCTTTGAAAGCATATATCTCTTTTCAAAACATTAGACTTCTACCTTTAAAAATACTTTAAAATCCTTCTTTTGAAATCTTTAGCCTATGATAAAGTGTTACTTATTAATTATTAGAAGCATAGCTTCGAAACCATTGGAAGTATCTCTTCCTAAATTGAAAGTCCCCCTTCCAACATCATTGGGTTTACCTTTTTAAAATATCATTTGGGTCAAAGCAAATATAAATGAAAGTATCTCTTTCAAAACCATTCTTTACTATATAAAAATAATGGGGAATTTATAATGGCGTCGATATCATCTCTATCGACAAAGTCGAAAGCATACATTTAAAATGTTGAAGGATAGCTTCGAAACCCCTTTCGAAACAATTGCCTTCAAAACTCATAACCTTTTCGAAAGCATTTAGAAAGTGACATAATATAACTTCAAAATAAAAAATACCTTTTCACAACATTGATGACTTCAATACACTCGAAAGGCACAACTATCGGCGGTAGGGCTTCGACTAGGTCGAAACCCCTTCTTTCAAAAACATTGGTTTATAATTAAAGGAGCACTTTCGAAACACTTTTTTCTTTTAAAACAAACATGACAACCTCTTCGAAAGCCATTATAAAACTTATTTTTAAAAACATACGTATCGACTAAGCCGAAAGCTTAGTAAAACAAAGGCAGGCGCTTATCTTTTTAAAACAAACTGAGATAATGACCCGGAAGTTATGCTTTCGACACCATGCCTTTCTCCTTTCTCCAATCCACTACGTATCTTCCAGATAATACCATGTGTATGGAATTTAACTAAATGGGGTTTCTACATGATCGAAGGCGAAAGGAAAGGAGAGAATGGTACTCTGATTAGAGGCGAAACCTATTTTTCTAAGTTAAATACTAAATTTGGTAACTTATATGAACGAACCTGTCTATATGTTAATTTCTTATTCGTTACCATAACTTTTGCTATGCTTTTCAAAACTAACCGCCTTTTTAGTTTGGCTAAGTATCAAACTTAAACTTTTGCAAATAAAACCTTCTTCTTTATTTATACATAAATCATTTTGACCCTCTTCTCAAAATTATTTATTTTGTATATTAAATCACCTATGAAAAATCCCCAAAA
This sequence comes from Allium cepa, assembly GCA_030765085.1. Classification (NCBI taxonomy): domain Eukaryota; kingdom Viridiplantae; phylum Streptophyta; class Magnoliopsida; order Asparagales; family Amaryllidaceae; genus Allium; species Allium cepa. Next base: position 372,135,792 of record CM060942.1, on the reverse strand, counting down.
TTCATAGAAATTTACTGTGATCATATTGTCTAACATATCCAAATTATCAATATAATTTCTTAAAAAAATTATTAAACCAAACGTGATATATTTTCATTCAAAAATTCATAATACTCTAAAGCTTGGAAAATTATCAAACTTAAACCCAACTCTAAAATCATATTTTGCATAACAAATAATTTTTCTGTGGCCTTTAGACATCAATTTCACATGGTTTTGATATAAAACTGTATGAACCATTATTTAAACAATCTTGTTTAAATTTAAATAAGCCATAATTCAAACATATCATCATCAAACATCATATATACAAATTTAAACTTGAATTCGAAATATATATTTAACAAATAGAGGTGGAAATTGTTTATTCACCTTAATCTTTGATAAGGAAAGGGATTGAGATGGGTTTAATTCCCTTTTTATTTTTCTCTTCTTTTCTTTGAATATCTTCTTCTTCTTTTCTTTTTAATGGTCGGCTCTATTCTTCTTTTACTTACGTTTTTGATTTTCTTTTAAAATGAAGTGAATAGGAAATGAAATGGTAAAAAGGGAGTGTATATATATAAGGATCAGGTGTTAGGTAAAGCTTATTACCATTATACCCTTGTGTAGATTAATTTAATTATAATCCATTCTCATGCCAATTTAATTTATTATTTAAGCATGACCACTTTAATTTATGAAAATTTCAATCCCCTTGTCACTTAACATTTTCGTTATTTTATTTAATTTATCTGATTAAATATCATAAATAATGTTATTTAAAATTAGGGTTGTTACACTCTAGATGCTTGTTTTAAGCCATAGGAAGCCTTTTTGATCAGGTAGACTTTATCTTCTTCACCTTGAACTATAAATCCATTTGGCTACTCCATATATATTTCTTCTAGTAAAACACCATTTAAAAAAGTTGATCTCACATCTAATTGTAAAATTTTCCACCCCTTTTGTGATGTTATAACTAATAACACTATGATTGGGTCTGATCTTGCAACAGGAGCAAACATGTAAGAATAATCAACGCCGAAAATATAGTCATACCCCATAGCAGTGAGCTTGACCTTGTACTTATTGATGGTACCATCTGCATTGAGCTTTTTTCTGTACACCAACTTTGCTCCAATGACTTTTCTTCCTTCGGCTCTATCAATTAATTTCCAAGTTTTATTCTTCTGAATCATTAACATCTCCTCCTCCGTTGCTTTCTTTCTTTCTGAGTCTTTGAGAGCTTCTTCATGTCCAGCAGGTTCATATATTGCCACATTACATCTATGATACTTATTAGAAAGTGATCTTCTACCTCTGATTGGAGGATCATTTTCTAGTTCATCTTGCCCTTAATTTTTTATTTGCTTTTGAGAAGAATTATCTGTTTTGTCTTGTGAGAATCCACCCATTTTTGGTCAAATTTTCCAATCCTATTGCTCATCTTCATTGAACTGTACATCTCTAGTAATTGTAATCTTTCCTATTTGTTGGTGATAGATTTTGTATGCTTTAGAAACTAAACTATAGCCCATAAAGATTCCTAGAATTGCCTTCCTGTCAATTTTGTCACAATTAATCTGTAGAATATGAACAAAACATACGTAACCAAACATTTTGTGAAAGCTTAGCAAAGGTTTATAGCCATACCAAGCTTTAAATGTTGTTTTGTTTTTAAACATCGCCCGAAAGTTGATTTTGCAAAAAAAAAAAACTACTGTGTTATCAGCCTCTGCTCAAAATTTCTTAGGAAACTCTTTCTCATGCAGCATACATCTAGCCATCTCCATTACATACTCGTTCCTCCTTTCACTAATTCCATTGGTTCTGGAGTGCAGGGACTAGTGAGTTGATGTTCAATGCCAACTTCTTGTTTTTAAAATTGACTTCTGCAAATCACAACTTCATGTCCAAGTTGATCATGCTTATTGCACTTTGCATCTGATCTCCTTTAGCATTTGAATGGCAGATGGCCTTTCCTACCATAATGCCGACAAGGTGGAAAGTTTCTCTTTGGGTTTCCACCCTTGTTTTGGAGTTGGTTTCTTAATGTGTTTTCGCTAGTTGACATCTTATTTTTCTTATTTTTCTTAGCATTTTGATGCTTACTTGTTAAAGCTTCTTCAATTATATGGTCTTGCCTCATGCGTGTTCGTTGCTCTGGAGCTCGCAAAGCATTTAACAACTTTGCCAAGGTGATCTTGGAAAAATCATGTCTCTAAAGTGGTGATTGAGGCTTTGTTTGATACAGTTACAAGAAGATTTTCCTACAATTTTGGAATCAAGAAAATCAAAGCCAAGTAACCTAATCTTATTAGCAATGCCAAGTATCTATCTAAATACTCTTTCACTATCTCAGATTCTTTCATCATTTGCAACTCAAATCCCTGATCAAATTCAATACTTGCATTCCTTGTATCCTTTCATCTCGTGCATATTCATCCTTTAAATAATCCTAAGTTTCTTTTTCTATTTTAAGGGATATGATCCCATGAAGATGGTTGTTGAAATAATAGCAAAAAGAGTTGCTTTCGCCTTTACATTTTTGGTTTTGCTTTCCTTGTGTACTTTGATCTGAGCCATGGTGGGATTTTTTGGCGGTGGATGAATTTCATAATCCTCTTCCACAACTTTCCAAAGCTCTAAGGCCTCCAGGTAGGATGCCATTCCTGATGCCCAAAGCTAGTAATATTCTTCATCGAAGATAGATGGAGCAAGGTGAGAAAGACTTGATTCAACTTCCATTCCGTAGATCCCTTAAGAAGAGAGCTCTAATACCAATTAAGAACTTAAATTAATATATCGCAAAGAAGAATGGTAGTCCACTATAAAAAAAATGCAGTTTACTTACGCCAATATGGCTTAAGCGGGGCGTAGGTAAATATAGGAACTACGTAGGCCCTACGTCAATTTTGACGTGGGTAAAACTTATGCAGGAAATAAAATACCTACATCTTACCTACGCCATCCGTGAAGTTGTTTCTTACGCCTTCCCTATGCCATAATTTGCCAACGCCTACCCCACGTCATGTTGTTCCTACAGTTTTGTTACGACATTTTTACTTCTTTAGCTACTTACGTCTTTCCTACATCATTCGTTTGTCTACGTCTTCCCTACACCATTCTTACATATTACATTTCCTACGTCTTTTCTACGCCGTTCATTTATCCACCTTTACATATGCCTTTGTTTTTAATGTTTTTCCTATGCCATGCACATGACTTTTTGCTGCATCAATACTCCATTTACCTACGCCTTCCCTACGCCTTTTTTGAAGCAATTTTGATATATTACTATTGTATTTCATTTCATCACATTAAATAGAAACTAAAATCAACTTATTTTATATATACACACACACATTCCAACAAAAAGATTAATATCAAACCATTCATCTTTAATTCAAAAAAAAAAATATCTCATTCATATTACAAAGTCAAACAATATTAATCAAGTTCCTATATGTCAAAATAATACAATAATATGTTCATGATACATGACATCATAAAAATACCATTAGGAATGTTTTCAACACCCTCATCCCTCAGGACAATCATTCGGCTCTCCATAAAATCGCTGTCGAAGCGTCTTGGTGAATTGTTCGTACAACATCTTCAGCATTTGAGTCTCCCCTTCTTGGCGCTCCATCATTTCCTCTAGTTTGGCTCTAGTCTGTGCTTCTCCCCTATTGATGCTATAAGTGGCGTCTTTGTATTTCTACATTTTATCAAATATTGCATCAATTTCTACATTTTAAACTAAATAAATTAATGTTTTATTGAAAGTTTTAATACTTACTCCAAGGATATTGCCATTATATAGTCTATAATCCTTTCTTTTAGATATGGCATCGGTAAGCATCTCGAATACTTCTTCCCCGACTTATATGAAATTATTGTCCCCAGACTTTTCAATTATTCAATTCTAGCTTGATATTGTGCCTGTATTTGTAATTTTTCAAATAAATTTTATTACATATATGAATAAGTGAAGATGTGGTGTAGGACAGCTAAGTGCATACTTTAAATCTACATGCTCCATTTTGCACAATATCTTAGATGTCAATGATAGCTTAACATGGGTATACGTCCGATTAGATAGGTAATCAAACCAATTTTTGTATATCCAACACAGAACTAATAGACAATTTATAAATTTCACTGTTTGCAACATATGGATATATGATTTTTTCTCATGTATATGATAAAGCATAATATGATCACATAAGTGTTGCTGATAACCTTTGATATACACAAACTTTCTTGAACTTACAATTGGCCTTGGAAAAAACCAATGATTATACACACAAGCCTAAACTTTTAAATATTGTACATAATGAAATAAATTACTTTTGATTTAAAATACGACTTGCGGCTTCATTGTAAAGGATTAAAGCTGTGGGAGCCCTCATGAAGAGGAGGCATTTAAAGCCGCATTTCATTTTGAAAGAACAAGTGTACTTTCAGTTAGCGAATCAACATTGGCAAAATGTGACACAAATCTTGGATACATATGCATAGGTACTTTTATGTATGTATGTGTGCGTATGTGTGTGTGTGTATTCTTGTATAAGTACAAAAATCACACAAAGTCAATGGGGATGGATCTGCCTACGATGTTTGATTGGCCAATTATTTTTTATAATAAGAGTGGTAAATCTGATTAAGCAATTACACTTGACTATATTAATCCCACAAATTTTGCAACTCAAACAAACTATAAGTTCTGTTGATATATAGGTTGGACATTCAAAATTATTCACCTTTGCTGTTATCATGGTGCAGTGATTTCAGTATCATAAACTCATAAGTTGTACACTTCTGTTTTAAGATTGGTTTTCTAACTTTGTTGGCTCGACATATTCAACAAATGACACTTTCGTCTCCAATATATTGGATAGTTATAAGTGTTGTAATTATGTTGTGTAATATAATTGACGGGGCTTACTAGAGCATCTTTTTCGTTTGTCTGTTGAAAGTTGCTGACGTGCATAGGTAGTACTCATTGTTTCTCTAGCAGCAAGATTAACTATCTGATTTATCAAAATTTCTAAAGCTCTAATAGATAGATACTTTAGTTCCATAAATTCACGTTAAATCCACGAAATTATTCCCATAGTCATCTATACTTTATGATTTTAAACATGCCAAATAAGTGATTACTTTTGATTCGAAGAATGGGACAGTGGTGATATAAGATGATTTTCAAATAAAGGCTGAGTATAAATTTTTGATTTAAATTGTGTTAATTTAAGCTTAGATTCATAAAGAAATATAACACACAGCAGTTTTTGTGCATAGTTATGGGGAGAAGCTTGAAGAATGCAACACTGCACTGAAAGCTAATTCTTCTACACATCTTCACTCGATACTGAATTGCAAGCAATTGCTAGTACATATAGTTTTGCATTCAGCACTGACCATAGCCGTTTTAAGCTTATTTCCATTGTTTTATCAAACATTGTGTTAATGATGGATATACTAACGATTCCACACTCTGACACCAATGATGTATAAAAAACTGAAAACAATTTTTTTCCCTTTTCAAACCCAACCAGAAATGCAAAACTGAATGTAAGAAAAGAAACGCGACTTAATGTTCCAACAATAAAATGCACCAAAAAAGGGAAGGTGCAAATTCCAAGCTTTACGAATCGCTGACTACAAATTCCATCGATGCTTCATTACTCCATCCACTAGTGGTAGATCCGCTGTCTGAAGTTACTGTGTGAGTCCTACAATACACTTCCCAAGTAGTTGGCATCCTATTAACTTCATCGGTCTAGAAAATAAAGACAAAAATAGAGTACAAATGTGATAAGCTGATTTAAATTAACATTAAAATAAGATTTTAGAGATCAAACCAAATTGTTTCGACAATCTGCAAAGGACCGATCCAACACAATGTTTCTTTTGGTTTTGAACCCTAGAGTTTGCAGCTTTTTCTGCCTAAGCTTTTACTTTAGGAAGCTGCCAATATGCCAAAAACTCCTCGTATATCTCCTCGGGTAGGTTCGGATGCTTCTTCCTTGACTCTTTCATACTGTGAATCCAGTCCCAATACTCCAAATCTGCTTCCTATTCCATATATGCTTCACAAATGCTGGTGAAGCATCATCTGTCCATTGAAATCACTCCTGTACATGTAGTGGAAAATATTATGACCAAAAAAATAGATGTAACACAAATACACTAATATTATTTTACCAGAAACTCCTGATGTTTACTTACACCATCGGGGATACTTTTAAAACTGGGCCAAAAATCATTAACCCATGTAAACAAACCGACTCAAATAGCATAAGATGTAGCCCTGGAAGTGAACTTATATCTGAAACATATAAACGTAGAGCATGAGTATACATTACTCAAACTGTTTGTATGAGATATATCATTCTAGCATGATAGTGGTTTATGACAATGGATAAAAGTTTGTCCAAGAAATGGTCAATATTACGAACTTTTAGGTACAATTTGATACCTTAAATAGCAAAAATGGAAACGTTTTCACCGATGCATTGATTGAAATAGGAAGAAGCTTGCATTGTTTGGCGATGCTGATATATATTGTAAATAAATGGAAATGATGTTAGACATTGGTATAAGCTGACATTGGTGCATAAAAGATGAATTTAACTTGCTCAATGCATCAGGTATCACTAATGCATTCATCCCCTATTTTGCTCTGTTGTGTCCAATTCTTTGCCAAATCCCAATTTGACTGCTACCTTTCACCTCAAACATCTACAGCTGCCTCCATGCAATGTCAGCACCACTCAGCATTTTGCCGATGCACCATTTTATATCCAAGTTCCACTTCATATCCATGTTTTCAATAGCGTGATGTGCCATTCACAAATTTTGTAGAATGTATTACCTAGCCTATATATTCCACATCCTCATCACAAGGTCTTAAGTGCTTTCAACACCATTCTTCCAAGCTACATTTGTCGGGTCTCAACGACTTAGCTACATACCACTAAAACATATTTCTCACCACCTGCAGACTACCATGTTGTAACTGCCCAATTTCGCAATGCCATATTTGCTTTTATTTTATCCACTTCATATCTCACTATCTTTGTAGTGCCTCATTATCTATGTACCTCTCCCTGTTTGTCTTTATTTTCTCACCATGTATGCATTCGGTTGCTTCACTGCCATGCCATGCTTATTTCCACAATTTTCTACTTAGATGTTTCGGCTCTCTACAATCAATTTTTGTTCATGTGCTTGCTTCAACTCAAGCAATTGCCTCTACATAATTTCACCGTGTATGCAATGGTTAGAAATATAGCTACATCAATTTCAGTTATTTTAACATTTTTAATTCTCTAGACAATTACATAAACTAGATTATTATGATAAAAGAGGGTAAGCGACGACTTATTACCTTTACTGCTGTATACTTCTTAAATTTTTTGGTGGATAGAGTGGGATATGTACATGTGTGGTATCTCATATAACATGTACAGGGACATAAATCTAGTTAGTGATTATGTTAATTAAACCCTCAGACTTATTGCTATCTTGATAAGCTTTTAACTGCCTTCTAGACCTGATCCGAACATATTAAGTTCAATAAAATGTGTGTAATATCCTCCTTATGATGTAAGCATAGAAAATGTGATTTAGAGGAACGACTCCTATATTTGCTCACTCTATTCACTATAGGAAATTTGTTTACTATGGAAAAATGGGAGCATATAGCCATTTTTTACAAAATGTTATATTTCAAATATGCTCTGACTAGTTAAAGCTTATTCTTTAGGTCTTAACATTTCTCATGTTGAATTCAAACTAAATTTTCCGTTAGTATTGTCCATCACTAGTGGCGGAGCAACTTTATTCCTAGGATAGGCACGTGACCCTCCCAGAAATGTCAAAAACGAAAAGGAAAAAAAAAAGAAAAAAAGAAAAAAAATTTAACTCTAACTCCATACGAAGTTGTGTCCTATCATGCTTATAATTACAGTATCATATGGAAACTCAGTCTGATATTTCCAGCATAAAGATCAAAATTGTCTCCGATCATGTTATAATTACAGACTGCATGATTCACTAAGTTCACTAAACATGATTCGCATGTTTGTTAATATCTCAAGATCAAGCATCAGTTTTCTTGGTAAGAAGCAGCAACACTTGGTCCTTGATAGATATTTGGTAATGTCAAAACATAAATCTAGTATAAATTTCATTGTGTCCGCCTTAAATATTTTTCATATAGCTCACAAAAGACAACATCAATTGATTATTTTGCATGAATTCTTACCCAACATTGGCCTGCCAAAGAACTCCGACTCTTGTTACGGAGGAAGAGTCCAACATAGATGCATTAGTCGATGGATTGGCAGCATCAACTTCAAGGGACGTAGGATGAACAATGGGAGACTAGGCCTGTCAATGGATGCTTTCGGATTTGGATACTGCCATATCCACATCCGCATCCAAACTCATTTTCAGATATCGGATATCACATCCGTGGATACGGATGGATATCGGATAATTATCATATCCTCCAAGGACTAATAAATCAAGAACTGTAAAAGGAAAATTTTAGTTTAACATAAATATTTTTCAATCCCATTGATTATAAAAATGTTAAAAATTAACAAATATGATGATAATAAATAGTTTTGAGCAGTCAATAAGCATTAAGTGCATATAATACTGCATATAATACAAACTACTAACTTAATAAAATAATAAATGAATATCTTTCGCTGCACTAAAATACATATAATTTGAACTATAATTTTGACAAAAGTCGGGCAGATGATTTTCGGTTGCGGATTCCTTTGTATCCGCATCCACATCTATTTCTCTGGATATCAGATATTTATCCGCTTTTCGGATGCGGCTGTGGACGGATTTCAGATTTTTCGGGTATCCATAGACAGTCCTACGGGAGACATGATATGCTGCTCTGTTGACTGTGATCCTGATCCATCTTGACCACTAGAAGATGCACTAGGTTGGGTTGCGGCGGATGTGTTGTTGCCAGAAAGACGTAGAGCAGGTCGTTTCATGGAACGACGATGACGATCGGCTTGAGTAGACATGTCTGTTAAATGCAATTGCTATAGCATAGAGAAATACATATATGATTTGAAGAATTAATATACCTCAAACCAATTAAAACAACATGAACTGAAGAATAAATACCCAAAGATAACTAAGCATACAAGAGTGATTTGAAGTAAAAATTCATACTAGTAGAAAAACCAAACAAGTATATTAATAAGAGCATGCTACCAATCAACATCATCATAACTTCCATTCTTTACAGTATCATATTCATCTTCACATTTATTAACTTTGACATCTTCATCAACTTCAATATCATGTTCATCAGCTTCGATATCATCATCAACTTTGACATCATGGTCAACCTCTACTCCATCAAAATACTTCATTATGAAGTGGTCTGATACCGTCAATATCTTCAGTGATTTACAGTAGTCTGTTATGGTCCAAATCATTATGATATGGTTGATCTTCGCTTACGATCATGTTCGAATTGAATGACCATCTGGGTTTGTTTTAAAACCAACCCACCAATCCATTTTATTGTTATTCATGGTAGGATAAGGTACATAATAAACTTGATTCGCTTGCATCGCTAACACAAATGGATCATAACCTTGGTATCGTCTTTTGTGATTTATTTCAATAAGTGGATAATCTTTATGTGCACGACGTATTCCTACATTTTTTTTCTACCGTCGAACCATTCACATTTGAACGAAAAGCTTTTAAGCTCTGGTGCCCTCGAGTAAGTACGTTCAATAATTTCCTATGCATGCCATAATAATCTTCTAGATCATCATCCCCATTGCCTCCTTTAACACACATCCCACTGTTGTAAGATGTTTTATTTGCTCCAAATTCAGTTATGTGAAATTTATAGCCGTTAACGTACATAATTAGACATTTTCTATACTTCATCATAGGACCAAATGCAAGTTTTGCATAACAAACATCAGTGATTCCGTTATCATCAACCTATTAAAATAAATTTGCATACATTATAATATTATATAGATTTACTATATAAAACGCGACTAATATATAATAAATCATGCTCACATATTTCTTATACCATTTCTCAAATCCTTTACTGGGCTTAACATCAGGATTTGCTTCTTCAAATTGACTGTTGGACGATTAAAATTACCAAGGAAAATTTATAATATAAAACATGAATCATTTTAATTGATTGAAGTTGTGTTACATACCAAATAAGATTTGACAACTCTTCACAATTGAAAAGCACGGTTGATTTAGCTAAAGTAAAATCTTTAATTGTCTAAAAACCTCCATCTTTCTATTTACCACATGGACATCCCCGTTTTCGAAAGATGGATATAGATATATCAGATGAGTCATCCATATCATCCTTATTACGGTGGCCATTGTTAGAAATCTTGATACGGTCTTTAAAATAGTAATTGAAAAATGTGTATGCTTCTTCAGTAATGTATGCTTGGAAAATTCAACCTTCAACACTTGCTTTTTGTTTCACCTTTTTTTAAGTTGACCAAGGTGCCTTAATATGAATACATGAAATATTAAATATAACATTCTCATAATGATATGATGAAAGTATGAAAATAAAGTCCACCTTAGTTATATATACCTCTCAAAAGGGTACATCCATCCATATTGTACCGGTCCTCACATTAAATCTTCAGTTGGTAGATGTATAGGTAGATGTTCCATGCTATTAAAAATTCCAGTAGGAAATATTTTTTCTAATTTACACAGTAGCTTCAGTGCATCCTTCTCTAGTTTCTCCAAATGAGCTTTAATAATACTAGTCGGACATAAATCTTTGTACATTAAGTTAAGCTTGGTTATGGGCATCCAAATCTTCTGTGATAATAGCTCCTTGTAAACTATCGGAAATGGAGTCTCAAGAAATACATGACAATTGTGACTCTTCATTCCTGATAGTTGAAGATCCTTCATGTCAACACATCGTTTCATGTTAGAAGCAAGTCCATTTGGTAACTTCAAATTTTCTACCCACTCTAATACTTTTATAGGACGAATATTTTCCAACTCATAACAAACTAAACATTCAAAATTTGGATGTTCACTATCAATTTTAGTTCAAGACGATTACAGTAGAATGCAATATCCTTCCTTGACTTCAAATCATCATTTGTTTTTCCCTTAACATTCATAATTGTGTTAAAGTAGTTCTCAAACACATATTTCTCATTATGCATTACATCCAGATTGTGTCAAAGTTTCAGATTCTTTCAATATGGTAACTCCCAAAATATGCTTTGTTTGCACCAATTATGAATTTGTCCTTTACTAGGGATTTTAGGTTCTCTTTCTATCTCACGTATTTTAGGATAATATTGCATGATCTCATACACTTGTGCACTACTCAGAATGTCAGGTGGCTCTAAAGTAATAGTTGTATTTGCCCTGAAGTTTTTCTTATCAAATCAAAAATGATTGTTTGGATGCAAAAAAAGACGCTGATGATCCCACCAACATTATTTTCCGCCATATTTTAATCGAAAGGATTCTGTCGAATCCATACAGATAGGACAAGCGAACTTGCTGCTAGTACTCCTGCCAGAAAGCATCCTATATGCTGGAAAATCACTTATTGTCTCTAATAAAGAAGCACACATTTTGAAATTTTTTTCCTTAACACGTCGTAAGTAACAATGCCATCTATGCATAGTTTTTTTAACTCATTAACTAAAGGTTGCAAATATACATCTATTTCGTTTTTGGGATTCTTTGGTCCAGGAATAATCACAGTTAAAAACATGTACGAATTCTTCATCCACGTCCACGAAGTTAAATTATAAGGTGTTACAATAATTGACCATGTCGAATAAGGTTTTTCGAAGGAAGTAAAAGGCGCGAAACCTTCCGTACACAAACCAAGTCGGACATTTCATGATTCTTTAGCAAAATCGAGATAAATGTAATCAAAATGTTTCCACGCCTCCCCATCAGAAGGGTGACAAAAAAATCCCTTCCTCTCATTGTCATTGATTGTGCCATCGTATGTGTTTCGTGGTAGAACAAGATGCATATAACCTTTGTAATCTGGGTGTAAGCGAAAAATAATGCATAAGAGTGAAAGGTACACCTTTTCCATTGGTTTTTGTAGACTTATATCTTTTTTTATTGTAGAATTTACAATTCGTAAGGTTTTTATCTTCCTTCCAATATATCATGCATCCACTTGGGCATATGTCAATTTTCTCATATGGCAAACCAAATGCAGATGCTTCCTTTTTTAATGAATGTCGATTATATGCCAACACATTGTCAGGTGGAACAATTTCCTTACACAGACTGTAAATCCCATTCATCATGTTTTCCGACGCATTGTACTCAGATTTTATGGTGACTAACCTAGATGTAGCCAACAAGTGTGTCATTGTACAACCTTTATAAAGTGGTCGTTTCAATGCTTCTAACAATCAAAAAATATATTTAGCTTTCGAATCAAGTTCATCTACGTCAGGTTCATCAGTCTACGTACTTGGACTAGCGCGTCATGGACCATTTCTGTCATTCTATCTCCTATACTATGGTCATCAAAATTAGCATCGATGGTTTTGGTTGCATCTTCAACTACAACTGTCGAATCATGCTTTCCCCCCTATTCACCATGATATATCCACACGTAATAACTTGGCTTAATACCATAATTATGCAAATGAAAAGTTATAGTTTCATAATCTTGAGGTTTCATGCAATGACATTTCTTACACGGACATCGAATTTCTTTTATCTTTGTTTTATTACAAGACACCACTTTTAGAAATGCTTCCATTCCGTTTTTAAAATGCAATGATATTGATCCTCTTTTCCATCCAGTCTCATACATCCAAGTTCGAACTTTCATATAATCCATCTTTTATTGTACAATTAGAAATAAATTAAATTATATTTAATTTTATGTAGTAAATTAAATTAATCTTAATACAATGTATCCAGTTGGTTTTTGATGGGCGATAGAAGGTCGTGGTTGGGTCATTTAATGATGCAAAGACCTCAGACAAATGTAGTTGTTGTAGTTATTAATTTGTATCTGCAGTCCGATTCTGGTTTTAGTTTTTCTAAACTTCTTATCATGCACAAAGAATCCATTTGAGTGCAAATCTCCATCATTCATATATATGAAATCATTATGCATTGAAAATTGATAAAGATGAATAATTTAATTAAGTAATGAGAAAAATTAGGTGATGGAAATGTTACATATAAAACAAAAATTCATAAGGAACATGGTATAATTAGAAATCACGCTAATATATGGTATATATGAAATTCGTCCATTCATTGTAAGTGATATTAATTAAGGTATTCATTATGGTGTTCTTCTTTTGCTACATTAGAGATCGGATTCAACTTAGTTGATTTTAAATGCATTTCACATACATAATATTTAAATATATAAGTGCATGAATATAAAAATATAGAATAAATTAATATGAATATATGTATTAAATACAATTAATGCATGTGGGCTTACATATTTTGCAGTAATTATATTATAATTATTAAAGAATCGAACTAAAAGAAACAAGACCACTCACATATATATTTGAATAATTAGAGATCATGCACGCACCTATATAAGTTTGCACATAACACACCCAACATTCAAATACAAACCTAAGGATACATGAAAGAGGTGGCTCAATTATTTAAGCAAAAAAATATGCAGAGTAACTAAAAGAGAGAGAGAAAGAGAGAGAGAGAGAGAAAGTAACATACACATAAATGTACAGGTACATACAAACACACGCACATATACCAAAGCAGCAGCATAAATACTCAAAAATCGCCAAGAACGCACGCGCACAAACTGACCGTGCACACAACACACAATATACACTCACAAATAAATATACATGCGTTTCATGAGTTTGGGAAGGCAATGAACAACTTTTTTATGGCTTTAGCTCTATAAAAGACAAGGATGCTATATGTATTTCTCTCATGTACATTTGTCACACTTGCAATGAAATGAATGGTAGTAGATGAACATTAGTGCATTAAATATGATGGTCAGATGTTGCTTATCCTTTATTCAAAAGCCATTCAATAAATTATAATAAAATGATAATGTATTAGATGGTCATCGTCATCAATCGTACTTAATAAAAGTGTTATTGTACTAGAATGCTTATCCTTTTCATTAGATATTTTATAGGGAAACAAGGTAGAGATTGTCAACATCAATGCAGCAGGCATCCGTCGTGAATATATTGAACTCAGGAACGATTATTTCTTATTCATTTTACCGATGTGGTTTCCCGGTTTCCCTCTATCAAATTATTAAGAGTCTTATTCATGAATCACACAGCCTTACTCTCATACTATATGGTTGTTAAATTAGGTTACATTAGACAATGTAATTCCTTTATTGCTTCAACTAATTGATTTCCAAATTCAGTTTTCTTCGAAATTAACCAATGTTTGGAATCCAGCTTCTAAGGGGATGATTGATTTTTTCGGCTCAAACTGATACAAACTTTTCAAAACCTTAAAATCAAGTATAATGAAAAATGATTTCATAGTAACAAAGAATATTTTCATTTCAAAATTTTGTACTATTACAAAGCCAATCATTCAACGATCGCGTTTCATGCCAAATGCATTTGAAATACCGATATATCATCATAAATCTCATTAAGCGTCTTAAATCTATTTAAAACCGTTAATTATTAGGGAAAAAAGAAGAAGAAACTGTAAAATAAGAGAGGAAAGGAGAAGATGATTATAAATTTAATCCAATCAAAATAAATAAAAGGAGGGGAAGATAATATACCTGAAATTTCAGAGAATGAAGTTCACAGACGAAAACGATCGACAATTATAGAATTAGGTTTTTTCTCGTTCTTGAATGGGTGAAAAACAGGGGTTAGGAGAATACGAAGAAAGGTTTGGAAATATACGATCATTAAAGTAAAAATAAAAAAAACTATTTTTTTCCTACTGCAGGTGTAGGGATGGCATGGAAATTTTTTTACGCCTTCCTTACGCTAGTTTGGACTCATAAAAAATTAATAAAGACGTGGAAATGGCGTAGGAGATTATTTACATCATTTCTAAAGACAATTTTGCATAGGGAATTTCCTACGCTTTTCCTACACCGATCTGGAATTGTAGAAAATTAGTAAAGGCATGGAAATGGCATAGGAGATTATCTACGTCTTTTTTATGGTATAATATTGGCGTAGGGGATTTTCTACGCCTTTCCTATGCCTCGAATTTTTTCTACGTATTGAAGTTGACGTAGGAAAGACATAGAAAATTTCCTTACGTCCTCCCTACGCAATTACCTCTTTCTACCTATTTCCTACGCTTTCCCTACGCCCTGCCTTTTAGCTTAGGAAAGAAGTCGAAAACTTTGCATAGGAAAATGAAGTATTTTCTAGTAGTGGCCACCAAAGCTTTTTTATTAATCAACAACACACTTATTTTTTTCAAATCTAAAAAAACAAACTGAAAAATAACAATTGCTAAACTATAAGCTACCTGTCCTTTAACCACTCTTAAATACTTGGACATCTTATAGACTAACAAAATATCTAAATTATTGAGAACATATAAAAACATAACAGTCATGTGGACTAATATAACTGTCCTGAAGCATTCCTAACAAAATAAATAGCCATAGATTAACTAACAGGCATTAAGCCATTAGGAAAAATATTAACTTATGATTTAAGTGATGATATTGACCCAATAACACCACATCAGCCCATAAAGGAGGAAAAATGTAGAAAAGCTTAAGAAAAACAATCTATTTTATGTAGTAGTACTGATGGATTGATTATACATATCAAAAATCCAAACCTTGCACCAATATAATACCAAAGTGAGCATAAATTGACACAAATGATATGCAAAATAAAAATAACTACATCTAGAATTTTGAATTCAACTGAAATATTCAGAGTTTACTGACTTGTAGTGGAAATAAAATGTCTTTTTATTATGACTACCTTCTGTATTGATCCTATAAACCCAAATTATATTCATCATCGATTAGCAATTCATATACTTATTTCGATGCCTACTTTAAGTACAGCAGTACATAAATGATGTCTAACTAGTTAAGATATCGCATAATTGGTAGACTAACATTGCAAACATAATGAAATTACAATGAAGCATAAAACAAATTGCATCTGGTAATGATAAACAGTCCATATACAATAACACCTAATGACATAAATTATGGTACATGCATAATTACATTTGAACAGGATAAGTCTAGACTAATTATAAGTTATAAGTACTAACAAAGTTACTTCGTGGAAGTATAGGAAAACAAAAAACATCGAAAAGGAATATTATCACTTAAGAATAACCCGCATTTAGTTGGATTAGGCAAAATGATCATAGACTTTAATTTTCAGCCTAACCTACACACATACAACAATATAAAAAAATACGTGTTATGCAATAAATTTTGAGAAGTTTAAAAAGGGAAAAATTAGATCCTTAAAAAAGTTGAATTAAACTTAAGGATATGTAATAGCCCAACTCATGCACTTCTAATAGTTGGCTAAATACCAAGAAAATCAATGAACATAACTTTTAAACATATAGTGCTAATTTTGAACGGTTGAAATACATGTTTCAATAGCAAATAGGTTGATCCACTATAAGAAAATTAGGGTACTGTGAACGAGAAATATTCACATTTTGGAAATTTGATGTAACCACCAAAACATTCGAACAGAGGAGTATATTTATACAAACAACTAAGTTGTATTATCGCAGGTTACCAGCATAATTAACTACCTGAACATTGTACTTAAAGATGAGGTTTGAAAATATATGTTGTGATGACAAATCCTATTACTACTCAAATTGAATGAACTACAATGCCAACGACCACATACTGACAAGGTTACCATAAGAGACACATGGGATTAAGATCATGGAGAAAAGGGACTAAATATTAAACTTTCAACCTGAATGCACAATTTTGGTTCACCAATGGACGAAAAAGTTAATGTTGATTTTAATTGAAATGGTGGTAGGAAAAATTTAGTTGAAGTCAATCCTAAGATGATGACAAACATAGAGGAGTAGGGCGAATAGGTTGGTTGAATTTAGGAACTATGGGTTTTCCCCTTCATTTACGTGATGTAACTGCATGTGCAATAACCAAAGGCAGTTGTTTAAAGATTGAAGAAAAAAAGAAGGGAGGAACGAGATACGGATTGCCAGTATTTTGAAGTGCTGAAAAGAAAGTGTGCCATGTAAATTATATTCGTTCTTGGTTTTAAATTTAATTAATAGATAGAAGGTAAAGGAGGTTGACTTCAAAGAATTAGGCTATTTTGGTTTCATATTCTATGTTTGATTATAGGATTGTATTTGTTAAACAACTTCTTCCTCAAATTTCTATTATTGAAAATTATTTTTTGTTTGATTTATGTAATTCTTTTCATTACTGTAATTTTTTTAATATATTAATTGCTTGAATCTTTAGGCTCTACTTGTAATATAAGTTTGAGGAAGATTTCTAAAATCATGAAATTTTAGATTGCTTTTTGTGGTTCAATACTCAATTAATAGTCATCTCCTCTTCATTGTCATTCATAATCCTCGAATTCAATAACTAGTTATACAAATATTATCTTTTTTCTATTTTAGGTCAAAATTGGGATATAAAATTGATTTTTAAATAATGTTTATATGAATTATTTCTTATTTCCTCTTTCCCTTAATTGAAATTGTAACTAATTTTTGAATGATGTCACGTCGTCGAGCAATGAGAGTAATTTAGTCATCTCCATTTGGTATGTACATAATTGTAAACCATCTTAGATTACAATTAGTTAAAAAAACTTTTTCCTGACGATAATAGTTGTTCTACATGGTGAAAATTTATGACGTTGTTTGTGCTATAGTAGCGGCCTTTACAACTAGTAGTCATTTATAATTTTTGTATTTTGTCAATTGTTTGTAGTCTTATTCACTCGTGGGGAATAGGTAGATTTGATTATTAATCACATATTTAATTTTTTATCTGGCTAATCCCTGTCGTAAATCAAAAATATTCTAATAATATATCACTATTTTCATATTATATTAGTATCTAGGTTTGCATTGAGCGTAAGGTTGCTCCAAGGCTATATGAAAGAAAGTATTACAACTCTCTTCTGACATTTTGATATTAAGAAAAAAAAATATTTCCAATGTAATATATTATTTTTGCCTATGTTAAAATGGATCACCAATACTCACATATCTCTCTATGGTTTATTTGGATAAATTACCAAACCATATAGCTTTTTTTTATTTAGAAATAATAACACTAGATTTAAATATGTGCATACAGCTTAGGTTCAACGTTATCAATAGGAGGTACGTGTATCTATCTATATGTCTTATTCTTACTAATAATACAGATTCTTTGTAATGGTGAAGCTTTTTTCTGTTACCAAAACTACTCATTATTACTAACATTACTTCAATTTAGTTTTCGCTTGGAAGTTTGTTTATTTTATAGCGATGGTGCTTTAGGAGGTAGTTTCATATACCTTAGGATCACTGGTAGATAATGTAACTTTAGATAAAATAAAATAAAATTGTTTCGGGAGGTATTTTACAACAATATTTTACCTAAAAGTTAAATTATCATTCAGCGATCCAAACTTATAAGAAACTACCTCCTAAAGCACTACCACCGTAAAATAAACATAGCCACCTAAATTAGTGTATATGAAAATAACCTGAAATAATGTTTGTAAGAATGGGAATAATTTTAGCATAAAAAAACTTCACCGCCTTAAATAATTTGCATTATTAGTAAGAAGAAGAAAAATTGGTATATACATATAACTTCCACTGGTAACATTGAACCTAAGCTACATACATATATTTGAATCAAATGTTATGATTTCTAAATAAAACAATACTGTATAGATTGATAAATTGTCCAAATAAACCAAAGAGAGGTAAGTATTGGGATCCATATAAGCTTGAAAAAACAATAAATTACAACGGAAACGATATTTTTGTTGATATCAAAATTCTAGGAAAAAGTTGTATAACTTGCTTCTGTATAGCTTTAGAGCAATAATACAGATCATGCAAATCTGGGCATCAATATATAGTTAATTTACTAAGATATTATGAAAACAATGGTATATTAATAAAAGTTGTTAGATCTACTGCAAAGAATAAGATTGGCCAAACCTAGATAACAACTTTAGTGCATGATTAATAAACAAACCGTCCTATACTCCACAAATGAACAAAACTCCAAATAAAGAAAAAACTACAAAAACTAGACGTGTGAAAATGGTTATGACCACAATTAGAGCACAAACAACATCATAAACCTCCACTAAGTATAACAACAATTATTGTCAAGAAAAATCTATTTTAGCTAATTAGGATTCGTGCTGGTTTACAATATCTCATTGAATGTTCTAATTGGCTAGTTTAATTACATTATGTACATACCAAAATGTAGCCTACTAAACTACTCCTATTGTTCTAAAATGTAGCATCATTCGAAAGTCAGTAATAATTTCAATTTGAAGGAAAGAGGAAATAAGAAATACATTGTAAGCTCATTATTCAAAAATCAATTTTAGGTCCCAATTATAATCTAAAAATGGAAGAAAGGTAATATTGTATTGATAATTATTTTATTTTAAGGAGTATGAATGACGAAGAAGAGGAGATGGCGACTAATTAAGCACTAAAACAAAAGGAGAAATGAAAAATTTCATGATTATAAAAATCTTTCTTAAACTATTATCACCAAGAGAGCCTTAATATTCAAGAAATTAATAAAGTAAAAGAGATTAGTAATGAAAAAAATTACATAATAAAACAACAAAATGATATTTCAATTATGGAAATTAGATGAAGATGTTTTTTTAATAAATATAATACCTATAACTAAATGAAGAATATGAAACCGAAATTACCTTATTTTATGGGTCAATCTCTTTCGCTATTTGTTACATAAACTTAAAAGCAGAAACTAAACAATCTTTACATGGCACGCTTGATTTTAGCATTTCAAAATACTGGCATCCCATAACCAATTCTTCCCATTTACCTTTTTTAAACCTTTAGACAACTGTCCCTAATTACCACTATAACAACGCGTAATTTTAAACAGATCGTATTTAAATATCTGAATTATTTAAATGTTTGAATCTTACTTTAATGTAATAAAAAGGTTATTTTATGACCATATTTGTAACGACCCAGAATTTTTGATAATTAAAATTTGAATATTTAATTTATTTTAAATATTTATAAGTGAATTTATAAGTCGAATAAATTTTTATTTGAATTATTGGATTTAATTGGATTTTTAAATCGATAATTTAATACGTTAAATTATGGAAATAATTGAAAATATAGTTAAATATGATTGAAAATGATTTGTAAAATTTTATTTTATCATATGAGAGTTAGAACGATATTTTTGAACTTTTAAAATCGAATTAAAAGTTAATTTGTGAAAATTGAATATTTTAATATTAAAATCGACTAGTGAAAATAGTCAATTTTTGAACAGTCTCAGAATTGAACGAAACCAGTTCCATTGGATCCGTAATAGTTAGTTATTACCGGATTTCGAATTTCGTGTCAATCGGAGTTATCGTTTGATCGTGGCAGCTCGAAACGCATCGATTTATTTTTAATTTAAATTTGACGAGTGAAAATAGCCATTTTTCAAAAAGTCTCGGATTTCGACGAAACTAGTTTCATCGGATCCGTAATGTGATATTATTGTAAGGTTTCAAATTTCAAGTCAATTGGATTTACCGTTTGTCCGGTACAAATTAAAACGCCTAGAAATCGACTTAAATCGGTTTAATTCAAATTGAGCGTTTTTAGCCATAACTCGCACAGATGTCCGAATTAGCTTCCGAAACCTGTTCCATTGTGTCCGGAACGCGGGGTAAACCTTAGGAACGTCAGTTTCGGCGCGTAAATCGGAGTTCGGAATTTCCAGGATGAATAGTGTCGCTCGTTCCTTATAAATAGCCCCTACCCCTTCACAAAAATAAAAATAAAAAGAAATAAAACCCTAGCAAAACTGCAGCCGCCACCCCCCCTGAACGGCCAGAAAACACCCAACTTCATCCCTCCAAATCTTCTAATCTATGCATCGATTCATGAAAGTTTCAACTAGAGTATTGTAGAGGGCAACACGAACTACAAGATCAACGGTGGAGATCGCGAATGGCTTCACGGATTGATGGGAAATCGAGTGGAAAGGTGGCCGTTCATCACACGTGCGCACGCTAGAGGAAGAGGCCGAGCTCCATATGCTTCTGGCCGAGCATGGCTATGGTCATGAGCTTCGAGATGAAGGTGGTTTGATTAACTTTCGTCGAGTATTGGTGGTGTATTATCAAACCCTAAATTATGTTTATGGGTTTAGGGGTTACGGCTTTGATCTGTAGAAGAGAAGAAGAAAGGGGGGGTTGCGTTCTAAGGCCCTGATGCCTTCAGGTTGGATCCAACGGCTGCGATTTACTTAGGTTTAAAATAATTTTAAATTTATGTTGTAATTTGTATATAAATCGTGTACAAACTTCATAAATTCATAACTTTTTCATACGAGGTCGAAAACGCGCGAAACCAGTTGCGTTGGAATCGTATGGACGAGCACTACGCGATGGAGTTGGTTTGGAGTCGTTTGGAATTAGTGAAAATTTTGGGTAAAATTAAACGTCCGTTTAATTTTATTCGAAATAAATCGCTAAAACGGAAAATAAAACCAAGGTGAGAACTTCTCACTCAATCGAATCAGTTTCGATTTTATTTTAAATAGTTAGATTTAAAATA
This sequence comes from Allium cepa, assembly GCA_030765085.1. Classification (NCBI taxonomy): domain Eukaryota; kingdom Viridiplantae; phylum Streptophyta; class Magnoliopsida; order Asparagales; family Amaryllidaceae; genus Allium; species Allium cepa. The sequence continues at coordinate 372,113,967 of CM060942.1, read as the reverse complement.
TTTGAATGCATGTTTGAATGTTGATTAATATCTATTGATTGTTAAAATAGACATTATACGCCGTTAGTAAGCGGATGTTATTTATTAAAAACATATACCGCGAATATTTCATAAACAGTGAAATTGGTATTATATATGATAGCAATATATATATATTGACATATGTATATATTGGAGTTATTGATTTCCCGCATTTATTTGTTTAGCGGATGAGACCCTATTGCGCCGTTATTAAGCGGATAATATTTAATAAGAACATGTACCGCGATAATTTCGTACTGGAGCGAAATTGGTATTGTGCTAATGTTTTTGGATGCAGGAAAACAGGTTGGAGGGATCCAACTGGATTCCTCAACAGTATTTATTTGATTTCAGATATTTTGATATTTGATGGATTTTCATATTGATATATGATATCGTTGTAGTCGTGATTGACTATTTGGTGTGTAGCATCATTGGACCCAGATTTTGGGATTTTAAAATAATTTTAAAGTAATTTTTGAAAATATACTATATTTTTAGAATTGATCCATTTTAAATAAATAAACGTTATAATTTTTAAAGTTATAAAAATTATGATTTTTAAGAAATATAGTTAAAAGCTGATTTTTGAAAATAAGGAATTAATGACTTTATAAAAGAGTTTAAATTGGGATTCTGAACTTGTTATAAAAAGTTTAAATATAGGATTTATAAAATTTTATTATTTTATAAATCAAAATGGTGAAGTTTTTAAAGGAATTTAAAGACGTTTTAAAGAATAATATAATTTGATTTATATTTAGAAGATTTATAAATGGATATTTATAAATTGAAATAGTGACATTATAAAACGAGTTTTTATAAGTGTTGAATGAAGTGAAAATGAATTTCATAAATGAATGAAATTTATAGAATTATAAACTGTGAAGTTATAAATGAAATTTATAAATAGTAAGATTTATAAATTTGGTGAAATTATTTGAAGAATAGTTAGGCAAAATAAATGGATCTTATAAGTTATAAGATTCATAAATTTGAAAGTCTTTAAAAGAACGATTTTGTAAAATAATCGTTTTATAAGTATTTAACTTATAATATGAATTTTTAGTTTATAATTGAGTTATAAACTGAAATAGGTTAATAAAAGAATTTATAAAAAGGAAGCTTTTATAAATAAATAGAAATGGAATTTATAAACGTTGTTTTATAAATTCGCAAATGACTTATTTTGATGAGAAAATTGTTGAAACCTATTAATGGAGTTATATTCACGTTTTTGAATAGTGAATAATCCTTTGAAATAAAATGTATAAAAGAATGAAATGTGTTAACGTAGTATATTCACGTTTTTGAATAGTGAATAATATGTTAAAGGAAATGTTTTGAATGAGATGTTTAAATTGAATTAAAACGATCGAACGAAGTTTTAATTATGTTGAGATTCGAAACCATAGATTTCAACATTTATTGTTGAAATAAACGTTTTCGAGAAATAGAAGGAGATGATGGACTATAACACTGTTGTTATAGTAAATGATTTCCGAAAGGAAATGTTTTGTATAGTTTTGGGATTTATATATCTATTTTAATTTCGAATCCCTATACTAGTGATTTTGGGTTGTCGTAACGATGTTTTACGCAACATTCGTTTTGGCCCAAATAAATATGTTGAAGAGAATGATTTCCTTAATAGAATGAAATATATACTAAATTTCGATTTAAGTATATTGAATATTTTCCAAGGGTGAAAATAAATAAAAAGATTTGTGAATTACTTATGAATGTATAAGTATGGAAATGTTTTCCAATATAAGGTGAATATTTTGAGAATTTATCTTTTTGAAGATAAATTGAAATGAATAATTGAAATCGAATATCCATAGATATTTTGGATTATAAATTCACTAAGGAATTTATAAAAGAAAGTGGAATTGGTTTAAAAATAAATATTGATTTATTTTTGAAGTATTGAAATTTAATATCTAGTGAAGATATTTTGGAAAATAAATAATTTGGTAAATTATTTGGAATCTGGTGATGTGTGCATATCCAGTGATAGTTCAATAACCGACTATCAATATTTCCCTGTGAATGGGTAATTGATGTGATTTGTTTGAATGTGAATGCTACACTTATTTTTGAATAAGCGCTCACTATTCGGGTTAACCGGGAAAGGACCATGGGGTTGTATAACCCATTCCGAATATGTGATACGTCGTTATGAATTGCATTTGAAGATCGGTGTTGAAGACCCGGTATTTGCGAGAGCGATAGGATGACCTGTCGATTTACTCTGCACCGAGTAGCTACGGTATAGAGTTCTCCATATGTGATGGTGAATCTGATCAGGATTGTGAATATCCGGATTGCAAGGACTTCTTTGTAAGTGCCTTCGGTTTTGTTCGAGCCCGGAACAGACTTGTATGGATTGTATGTCTGACATTACAAGTTGAGATATAAAGCCGATTTCTTTCAAATATATTTCTGTTGGTGGCGAAGAATTTATTCTTTTAGCTTAACACCCTTCTCTGAGACGTACGAGCTCAGAGGTTATATAGTTGAAGTTATCAGCGATATATTCCCAATTTGGTAATGTGACATGCTGAGTGATGCTGAAATGATCATTGTGTTGATTATTGTGATAGGATCGTTTATTTGATCGTCTATCTTGGTGATCATTGTGTTGATCATTTGTTGACCCAAAGCATGGCTTTTGTATAAAGTATGTTTTTGTGGACGTGACTTCGTCGAACCTCACACCCCGGAAATGGTCAAAACAGGAAAGATGCAGCAAGGTTATGAGGGGTAGCACCCTTTAGGGTATGTACATTTCCTTCTGGATAGAGGTGGTATCATGGTATGGAGCCCAGATATTTAACCTATGTGGTTACTACGAATTTATTACTTTGTGGTTGTTGGTTTTCGGGATCCCGTGAGAAAGGTCGTTTACGATCGGGGAATGGCGTGCTCGTGTCAGTAGTTACCCAGTTAGGGGTAACCCGGCCTTGTGTTGGCAGAGTTCCGGTTTGGTTCTCGGGGATGTCTTTCCAGAGGCATTCTCATGTGGCAATGGGAAGTTCCTTGGCCTGACCATTTGTTGGAAATCCAAAGAAACAATACGTGACTTGTACGGTTTTAGTTGTATAACCTGCTATGGAATGTGGCGGTAACCTGCTATTGAACATAGTTAGTTATAGTAGGCATAGTTCGAAATGTCTATGTTGGCTAAGATTTATATTCTACTTTCGAAATGAATTTTTCTCTACACTATGCACTAGTAATAATATCAAATGTTATTTTAAATGCGTATCAAGCATCTTTGACTATCATAAGGAGAAATCTCCTCCGATTCTGCGTTTGCATTGTGTGTGTGTGCGGGAGGCCTTATGGTAGTCTCATTTTTAAAAGCATTGCGAATTGAAATAAAAATATTCCTCTATTTTGATTTTTAAAGATAAATAAACTGTTTTGAGTTCTCACACCAGTCACATGACTGACTTGGAGTTTATTGTTTTCCTTCCTAAACTCTGGGTGCCCACCAATTTCCACACGGGCAGTCAAGAGTAAGGTTTATCAGGATATTCTGGATATTCTGGAGTTGCTGGAGGCAAGCTGGATGGCATGGCGTATTACTTATATAGTATTTCTTTTTCCGCTGCACTGTTTGTTGTTGTTGTACACTCTGATGATATGATGTAATGAAATGTATAAAATGTAATAACTGATATAGTTCTTTGTTTAAAGATTATTCATTTATTATTATATGTTGTTCCGCTGCGAATTGTGAGATTCTGATGTTGTTCTTGTTTTCTGTTCCGTCCTATTTTCTTCTGTTTTTCTTTTTCCTCTATTCTCTTTTCCCTCTATTTTAAAATTTTCTATCTTCTTTTCCCTATCTAAATTTTCTATCTTTCTCTTTTCTTCTTTTCTTTTTCTTAAAAACCCTCAGTGTTCGGTTTTCCGTCGTTCGATTACTCGGCAGTCGATAAAGTGAGTATCGATGTTGAATTTTCGGAAGACGAAGAATTGTGTCCTGACAATGTGGTATCAAAGCTTATGGTTAAGCGACAACCATGGTTCTGTTGGGTATTATTCATTAGAGATAGAGTCAGTAGTACTCTAGAATGAATTTGAGTGTAATAATAGCTATGAGAGCGTATTTGTTAGTGAATATAAAATTGTTTTATATTGTGATGATTGGTTTATTGAGTGGCATATGAACTTTCGTCAGCGTGGTCCGCAAGACTATGCCGAAGGGGTTTCTAAACACTTGAATAGAACAATTCGACACAATATTGTTTAAAATTGGGTAAATGAAATAATTTTACCTTGAGTATATTTTGTATATGAAGAAATGATTTTTAGAATTATTAAAGTGTATATAAGTTGATTGTTTAGTTGTTTGAATAATCTAAATAAAAGAATAATTGTATAAGCAAAAAGAATTATAAGAATTAAATTATAATTAAAGTGATTTACAATTGTGAAATAAACTTATATATATAAGAAGTGAAACTATATGAATATAACTTAAGTGATATGGAATGAAGTTGATATTAGTATCAAAGTAAATTAATAAAATTAAGTGATAAATATGAACTTGAGTTATGTAAATGAAATTCGATTTTGTAATTGAATTGAATGAATGGATTGAATATTAATCAATTAAATGTGAATTAAGTTGATATGAAATAATGAATATAAGTGTTAATTCATTAAAATCAAATGTTACTGAAAGTTGAAAGATTGAATGAAAATCAATTAATTAAACCAATTGAAAGCAAAAGAATTTGGTTGTAATTAATATACATTGATTGTTATATGATTGTTAGTTGATTGATTGAATATAATTCATTAAGTATTAATGAAAGTGAATTAGTGAAATTTAAAGCTATGTAATTGAATTCAAATTAGAAGTAAATAAATTTGAATAGAATTAAAATTGATTTGGTAGTGAACCAACTTGAATATGAATTAGTGAATATAAACTAATTGAAATTTAATATGGATGAATGTTAGTAAATTCCAACATTAATGAATCAAATGTGATTAAAATTGAAAACCAATTCATTGAATATTAATGAGAATATGAATGAATATTTATTGGTTATGGATGTTAGTTGGATGATAGTTGGTTGATGTTTGCATTTGTTGTTTAGTTACATTTGCTATGTTGACATATATAGTTATTATGTTGCTATATGTTGTATATCAATACTATTATCTATATGCATGTTCTCATGTTGTTTGTTGAGTAATTAGTAGGTGCGGATCGCGTTTGCTTCGCATTTGGAGCTCGCTTTTGCGCTATATTAGCCGTATATGCTTGCTAATAAAATATAAGGTACATATCTCGGATTACATACCGTACTTTTACACTTTTTTCCCTGCGGGATGCCTCATTACTTGATGAGATGTATATTTGTGATATATATATACTGTCATTTTTTTTCGGATCGAGCCGCGCAAAGGAGACTGGCGAATTTTTCCGAAAATTTAAGGCGTTAGAAAAAATTTAAGAAAATTGGAAAATTTTGAAAACTTTAACTTTGATTTTGGAATTGAAAGTTAAACAATAGTAGTTGTTTTTGAAAAGATAACTAAGTATGATTTGAAAACTTAGTAAAGATTTGTAAGAAGTTTAACTATGGATTTTGGGAAAATTAATAGATCATATAATTTTTCTTACTTGTAATTTCGAGGACGAAATTCTTTTAAGTGGGGAAGATTGTAACGACCCAGAATTTTTGATAATTAAAATTTGAATATTTAATTTATTTTAAATATTTATAAGTGAATTTATAAGTCGAATAAATTTTTATTTGAATTATTGGATTTAATTGGATTTTTAAATCGATAATTTAATACGTTAAATTATGGAAATAATTGAAAATATAGTTAAATATGATTGAAAATGATTTGTAAAATTTTATTTTATCATATGAGAGTTAGAACGATATTTTTGAACTTTTAAAATCGAATTAAAAGTTAATTTGTGAAAATTGAATATTTTAATATTAAAATCGACTAGTGAAAATAGTCAATTTTTGAACAGTCTCAGAATTGAACGAAACCAGTTCCATTGGATCCATAATAGTTAGTTATTACCGGATTTCGAATTTCGTGTCAATCGGAGTTATCGTTTGATCGTGGCAGCTCGAAACGCATCGATTTATTTTTAATTTAAATTTGACGAGTGAAAATAGCCATTTTTCAAAAAGTCTCGGATTTCGACGAAACCAGTTTCATCGGATCCGTAATGTGATATTATTGTAAGGTTTCAAATTTCAAGTCAATTGGATTTACCGTTTGTCCGGTACAAATTAAAACGCCTAGAAATCGACTTAAATCGGTTTAATTCAAATTGAGCGTTTTTAGCCATAACTCGCACAGATGTCCGAATTAGCTTCCGAAACCTGTTCCATTGTGTCCGGAACGCGGGGTAAACCTTAGAAACGTCAGTTTCAGCGCGTAAATCGGAGTTCGGAATTTCCGGGATGAATAGTGTCGCTCGTTCCTTATAAATAGCCCCTACCCCTTCACAAAAATAAAAAAAAAAGAAATAAAACCCTAGCAAAACTGCAGCCGCCACCCCCCCTGAACGGCCAGAAAACACCCAACTTCATCCCTCCAAATCTTCTAATCTATGCATCGATTCATGAAAGTTTCAACTAGAGTATTGTAGAGGGCAACACGAACTACAAGATCAACGGTGGAGATCGCGAATGGCTTCACGGATTGATGGGAAATCGAGTGGAAAGGTGGCCGTTCATCACACGTGCACACGCTAGAGGAAGAGGCCGAGCTCCATATGCTTCTGGCCGAGCATGGCTATGGTCATGAGCTTCGAGATGAAGGTGGTTTGATTAACTTTCGTCGAGTATTGGTGGTGTATTATCAAACCCTAAATTATGTTTATGGGTTTAGGGGTTACGGCTTTGATCTGTAGAAGAGAAGAAGAAAGGGGGGGTTGCGTTCTAAGGCCCTGATGCCTTTAGGTTGGATCCAACGGCTGCGATTTACTTAGGTTTAAAATAATTTTAAATTTATGTTGTAATTTGTATATAAATCGTGTACAAACTTCATAAATTCATAACTTTTTCATACGAGGTCGAAAACGCGCGAAACCAGTTGCGTTGGAATCGTATGGACGAGCACTACGCGATGGAGTTGGTTTGGAGTCGTTTGGAGTTAGTGAAAATTTTGGGTAAAATTAAACGTCCGTTTAATTTTATTCGAAATAAATCGCTAAAACGGAAAATAAAACCAAGGTGAGAACTTCTCACTCAATCGAATCAGTTTCGATTTTATTTTAAATAGTTAGATTTAAAATATTTGAATGCATGTTTGAATGTTGATTAATATCTATTGATTGTTAAAATAGACATTATACGCCGTTAGTAAGCGGATGTTATTTATTAAAAACATATACCGCGAATATTTCATAAACAGTGAAATTGGTATTATATATGATAGCAATATATATATTGACATATGTATATATTGGAGTTATTGATTTCCCGCATTTATTTGTTTAGCGGATGAGACCCTATTGCGCCGTTATTAAGCGGATAATATTTAATAAGAACATGTACCGCGATAATTTCGTACTGGAGCGAAATTGGTATTGTGCTAATGTTTTTGGATGCAGGAAAACAGGTTGGAGGGATCCAACTGGATTCCTCAACAGTATTTATTTGATTTCAGATATTTTGATATTTGATGGATTTTCATATTGATATATGATATCGTTGTAGTCGTGATTGACTATTTGGTGTGTAGCATCATTGGACCCAGATTTTGGGATTTTAAAATAATTTTAAAGTAATTTTTGAAAATATACTATATTTTTAGAATTGATCCATTTTAAATAAATAAACGTTATAATTTTTAAAGTTATAAAAATTATGATTTTTAAGAAATATAGTTAAAAGCTGATTTTTGAAAATAAGGAATTAATGACTTTATAAAAGAGTTTAAATTGGGATTCTGAACTTGTTATAAAAAGTTTAAATATAGGATTTATAAAATTTTATTATTTTATAAATCAAAATGGTGAAGTTTTTAAAGGAATTTAAAGACGTTTTAAAGAATAATATAATTTGATTTATATTTAGAGATTTATAAATGGATATTTATAAATTGAAATAGTGACATTATAAAACGAGTTTTTATAAGTGTTGAATGAAGTGAAAATGAATTTCATAAATGAATGAAATTTATAGAATTATAAACTGTGAAGTTATAAATGAAATTTATAAATAGTAAGATTTATAAATTTGGTGAAATTATTTGAAGAATAGTTAGGCAAAATAAATGGATCTTATAAGTTATAAGATTCATAAATTTGAAAGTCTTTAAAAGAACGATTTTGTAAAATAATCGTTTTATAAGTATTTAACTTATAATATGAATTTTTAGTTTATAATTGAGTTATAAACTGAAATAGGTTAATAAAAGAATTTATAAAAAGGAAGCTTTTATAAATAAATAGAAATGGAATTTATAAACGTTGTTTTATAAATTCGCAAATGAATTATTTTGATGAGAAAATTGTTGAAACCTATTAATGGAGTTATATTCACGTTTTTGAATAGTGAATAATCCTTTGAAATAAAATGTATAAAAGAATGAAATGTGTTAACGTAGTATATTCACGTTTTTGAATAGTGAATAATATGTTAAAGGAAATGTTTTGAATGAGATGTTTAAATTGAATTAAAACGATCGAACGAAGTTTTAATTGTGTTGAGATTCGAAACCATAGATTTCAACATTTATTGTTGAAATAAACGTTTTCGAGAAATAGAAGGAGATGATGGACTATAACACTGTTGTTATAGTAAATAATTTCCGAAAGGAAATGTTTTGTATAGTTTTGGGATTTATATATCTATTTTAATTTCGAATCCCTATACTAGTAATTTTGGGTTGTCGTAACGATGTTTTACGCAACATTCGTTTTGGCCCAAATAAATATGTTGAAGAGAATGATTTCCTTAATAGAATGAAATATATACTAAATTTCGATTTAAGTATATTGAATATTTTCCAAGGGTGAAAATAAATAAAAAGATTTGTGAATTACTTATGAATGTATAAGTATGGAAATGTTTTCCAATATAAGATGAATATTTTGAGAATTTATCTTTTTGAAGATAAATTGAAATGAATAATTGAAATCGAATATCCATAGATATTTTGGATTATAAATTCACTAAGGAATTTATAAAAGAAAGTGGAATTGGTTTAAAAATAAATATTGATTTATTTTTGAAGTATTGAAATTTAATATCTAGTGAAGATATTTTGGAAAATAAATAATTTGGTAAATTATTTGGAATCTGGTGATGTGTGCATATCCAGTGATAGTTCAATAACCGACTATCAATATTTCCCTGTGAATGGGTAATTGATGTGATTTGTTTGAATGTGAATGCTACACTTATTTTTGAATAAGCGCTCACTATTCGGGTTAACCGGGAAAGGACCATGGGGTCGTATAACCCATTCCGAATATGTGATACGTCGTTATGAATTGCATTTGAAGATCGGTGTTGAAGACCCGGTATTTGCGAGAGCGATAGGATGACCTATCGATTTACTCTGCACCGAGTAGCTACGGTATAGAGTTCTCCATATGTGATGGTGAATCTGATCAGGATTGTGAATATCCGGATTGCAAGGACTTCTTTGTAAGTGCCTTCGGTTTTGTTCGAGCCCGGAACAGACTTGTATGGATTGTATGTCTGACATTACAAGTTGAGATATAAAGCCGATTTCTTTCAAATATATTTCTGTTGGTGGCGAAGAATTTATTCTTTTAGCTTAACACCCTTCTCTGAGACGTACGAGCTCAGAGGTTATATAGTTGAAGTTATCAGCGATATATTCCCAATTTGGTAATGTGACATGCTGAGTGATGCTGAAATGATCATTGTGTTGATTATTGTGATAGGATCGTTTATTTGATCGTCTATCTTGGTGATCATTGTGTTGATCATTTGTTGACCCAAAGCATGGCTTTTGTATAAAGTATGTTTTTGTGGACGTGACTTCGTCGAACCTCACACCCCGGAAATGGTCAAAACAGGAAAGATGCAGCAAGGTTATGAGGGGTAGCACCCTTTAGGGTATGTACATTTCCTTCTGGATAGAGGTGGTATCATGGTATGGAGCCCAGATATTTAACCTATGTGGTTACTACGAATTTATTACTTTGTGGTTGTTGGTTTTCGGGATCCCGTGAGAAAGGTCGTTTACGATCGGGGAATGGCGTGCTCGTGTCAGTAGTTACCCAGTTAGGGGTAACCCGGCCTTGTGTTGGCAGAGTTCCGGTTTGGTTCTCGGGGATGTCTTTCCAGAGGCATTCTCATGTGGCAATGGGAAGTTCCTTGGCCTGACCATTTGTTGGAAATCCAAAGAAACAATACGTGACTTGTACGGTTTTAGTTGTATAACCTGCTATGGAATGTGGCGGTAACCTGCTATTGAACATAGTTAGTTATAGTAGGCATAGTTCGAAATGTCTATGTTGGCTAAGATTTATATTCTACTTTCGAAATGAATTTTTCTCTACACTATGCACTAGTAATAATATCAAATGTTATTTTAAATGCGTATCAAGCATCTTTGACTATCATAAGGAGAAATCTCCTCCGATTCTGCGTTTGCATTGTGTGTGTGTGCGGGAGGCCTTATGGTAGTCTCATTTTTAAAAGCATTGCGAATTGAAATAAAAATATTCCTCTATTTTGATTTTTAAAGATAAATAAACTGTTTTGAGTTCTCACACCAGTCACATGACTGACTTGGAGTTTATTGTTTTCCTTCCTAAACTCTAGGTGCCCACCAATTTCCACACGGGCAGTCAAGAGTAAGGTTTATCAGGATATTCTGGATATTCTGGAGTTGCTGGAGGCAAGCTGGATGGCATGGCGTATTACTTATATAGTATTTCTTTTTCCGCTGCACTGTTTGTTGTTGTTGTACACTCTGATGATATGATGTAATGAAATGTATAAAATGTAATAACTGATATAGTTCTTTGTTTAAAGATTATTCATTTATTATTATATGTTGTTCCGCTGCGAATTGTGAGATTCTGATGTTGTTCTTGTTTTCTGTTCCGTCCTATTTTCTTCTGTTTTTCTTTTTCCTCTATTCTCTTTTCCCTCTATTTTAAAATTTTCTATCTTCTTTTCCCTATCTAAATTTTCTATCTTTCTCTTTTCTTCTTTTCTTTTTCTTAAAAACCCTCAGTGTTCGGTTTTCCGTCGTTCGATTGCTCGGCAGTCGATAAAGTGAGTATCGATGTTGAATTTTCGGAAGACGAAGAATCGTGTCCTGACAATATTAACCCCTAATTAATTAATAACTAATGATGACAAACTTTATGTTGAAAAATGATTACTAAAATAAATAGTTTGAAGAAATTTCGATAATATGACCAAAAATCATTTTATCGATAAATAGTTTTTAATTGATAGAAGTTATTCTAACATGTTGTGCATGCCTAAATAGTTAATGTATAATTAATTAGTAAGTAAAATACTTTAGTGTTTATAGCTAACTAAATGTGAATAGTAAAGATTAGCAAATGGATTAAGCAAAGAGATATTTTGGTGAACAGTGTTTAGATATTTGTTTTACAAAATGAGGTGCAAAGTTGGCACATGGAAGGGAGCATGCATGGTGACCTTCCATGAAGGCTAAATAGTGAGTGGTTACCTCTTGGTCACTTCTACATAAGGCTCTTCATAGTTTTACTTTAACACATTTGTTAATTTTCAAAGATAGAAACACTTAATCATAACTCGTTTCTATCTTCACTAATCAACCTTAAATCAAAGTAACTCTTCTCCAATCTCTACCAAACTTTAGCAAAGGTCTTAGATCATCCTAGAAACTAATCAAAGCAACATTAATCTTGAACAAAAGGAGAACAAGGATGTGGTCTATGTTGGGTCGTGTTCAATATTGTGGCAAGGAAGCATGGCCTTGTTTAAAAGTGAGCTAAAGATGAAAGCTTTGGAAGCTCGGTGATGATGGGAAATGTTCAGGTGTTTGTGAAGGCATAGGCTTGTGCTAGCTGGGTTGTAGGGTGAGTTTACTCATCCTTTGATTGTACTTGTTGTAATATAATTGTTGTGTATAAATATGCAGTTAAAGTTAGCTAAAAAAGTTATGGACCATACTTTCTTTTGAAGTACGTGCCAACTCTATATTGTATACCATCATTTCTATTTTCCTCTACAATATGTAATTTGACATTGCCATTATGTTTACATGTTTTTGTTTGGTTTTGTATTCGATTGAAGGGTATGTGAAAGTGTTTGAAGCGAGACTATTCGCCTTTATGTTTTAACTTGCTATGGAATGGTTATTTGTGAATATATTATGAACGTAAATATTTTGATTATGCTCTACACTTATGATAATGTATGGGAAATTGGTTTGAAAAGTTATAGAACTTGTAGAAAAAAGTGGCGAAGTTATAGTGAAAATAGTTGCTATATGAGAAGTTTGAAAATGTCCTGTGTTCAGCGATTTTTAATATGATTTTGAGAGGCATCCTTAGGGCTTTCTTTGTTATTTTAATAATTCCTTTTGTTTATCTCTTACTGTAAAAATATCGAAGTTCGTAACTAGTTGAATGAAATTGAAAAGTACAAGAGCAAAATAGTCGCTATAACTGCACTTTGAAATAGCTGGTTTTTGTGATTTTTGTACGATTTTGTATAGACATCCTTTGAGGTTTCTTACATGCCTATTTAGTGTTATAAGTAAAGTACTTACTACAAAAAAATTGGATTTTGAATCGATTAGTAGCTAGTTGAAAATGAGTTAAATATTGAAGGTTATTAAACTGGTTTTGTGGCATAAACATGAATTTGCCACACTTTGAATCTGAAATACTTTCCGGTTGTTACAAAACCATTGACATCATTTTCGTAAATGTTGTTGTTTTCTATTTGAAACTTTATATGGTTTAAAATAACACAAAATTATAGTATTTTTCTAAGATCTTTTTAGGGATTTTTTGTAACATTGATTCTAGTGTTTTAAAATTGATTTCAAGTTTAAATATGTTTTTGATATATTTATGAATTTTTAAAGTAGACTGGTTTTAAAATTAAACATGCTTTTTCATTTATTTTTGTTAAACTCTAATTTAGTTATTTTTAATTAATATTTTACGTAGATATTAAAAAACTATATATAAGTACTTTTAAAGTATTACATATACATAAATTCAGAAAAGTTAAAGTAATTTATAATAGAGTATGCTTTTGGTTATAAAATTTAATTATAAGGAATGGTTTTGAGAAGTTAATTAAAAGTAGATTACCTTATTAATTAAGTGTAAATGTGATTGGATCTTTGAAATGAACATTTTAAAGATAATAACAAGTATGAAAAAAATTTGTATTTATGGTAATAATGTTTCAATTGTTTTTAATCTATTTGAGTATACTTTTAGAAATGTGAATTCTTGTTAAGAGATTAGTGATTATTCATACACTTTTGGAATAAAAGTATGAACACATTTCTAAGCATCGAAAAGAGGAGAAATGAATAGTGAAATAGTAGTATACATGTATATATCTTTTGTAAATGTATTTTCAATATATATGTATATAATTAAGTATTTACAAAAAGTTTTAATTAATAAAAGAATTAATAAGATAAAAAGAGGATTAGAAGTCGCTTATCTAACTTAATCGTGCTTTGTGTGAATTAATCGCTCTGTGTGACTTAATCGCTCTGTGTGACTTATTCATGTTTTGCCTTTTCACTTGTTTATGAAAGGTAATTAATCACATGCTTAGCACAAAAACCGATAAAGTAGACTTATTCTATCTGTGAGAGTTAAGAATGATGTTCGAGTAGAGCTTATAAGCAAACATCTATAACCCACCGGCTTCACTCTTAACCGAGTGATAGCATAAGTTGAGTAGGTTAGAAACTGATAAGTATATGAGACTTGATTGTTATATACGGTCGTTTTCATTTTTATTAAACTAATAAAATTAACTTAGGAAGTATATGTAAGCATCATATGTTGATATGGTTCAAGATCCCAATGGGAGGACTCACTCGTATGAATCATCTATTACTTTACGAGATTCCTGGGGGAGGACTCTTTATTTACTTCTTAAGGAACTAGAATTGAGTTAACTTAAAATTCCCCCATTTAGTTTAGAAGAGTCTGGGATCGGATGAGTGTATTTCTTATAGAAACCACTTCAAAAATAATGTGTGAGTTCTACATTTTGGAAGCAGCTGTAAAGAGAAATGTTATAAAGTAACACTTTCTATCCTAAAATTAAGTCCAAGGAGAGGCCAGTATTAACATATCAAGTGATTCTAGTGAGGGTATTGTCTGTCCTAAGGTTAAATCCAAGGGAAAGGACAAAGTTAGCATTCTTCGGATGACTTATACTGGAATACAAGGAGAGATCCATGAACTATTCGAGGTATTGGAATCCATAGATAGGTATAAAATCTATTCGAATGAGGAAGGATCATGTATTGAGATGATGAACGTGACTTCACTATCGAGAATGATAGAAGATAAAGAGGGCTTTATAACTATGGGGTTTAGCTAACCCAAAAGTGTATATCAACTCCATATCTAAATATGCATGTCAATGTTGCTAGCAGAAGTAGACGATATTCGGCATTGCATGTTTGGGCATGGATTAGTTGTGTTTATCTTATGATATATTTTACCTAGAGATATATGATGCTCAAAAGGTAGCTTCTGATCCTTATCACGGGGTCGGTCTCGATATGTTGAGAAGGCCTCCACGAAAATCCATGTGAATGTACCTTAGCGGTTTTAGTTGAACTTATAATATTGTTGCTTTGTGAGATGCAAGCTGCACTGCTATTTTCTATTTTATATTGTAGCCTAGACGTTATCTATTATATCACCATATGAACTTATTAGATGGTTTGGTTCTTTTGAGATAAAACTATTATGGTGATTCGAATAGGCTCAGAAGTTATTGTTATACAGTGGCTAAATAATTTTTGGGTTTCTCATAACAGACTTATGTTTGACTCATGATTTTATATTTTCCTTAAATTCTCAAGTACACTTTCGAGTAGTTTCAGAAAGGCAGGTTTTCATTAATAGTCTTTGGAACTTTAGGAGATAAGCTAGATTCGTTCATTTGCCTATTGTAGTATTCTTATTTCTATGGCACTACTATTATTTATTTATCAGCATTTCTGAGGACATGATGTAATAAATATCAAGGCCGATGATAGTACTTAGGATGCACTTTGAAATGTTAAGTATCTTAGAGTGGTTGTTTGTACTATCTTTTTAATATTATATGTTATCGTTCCATTGTGAGATGTAGATGTTTTGTTTTCTTCTTACTTGTTTCTTTCCTTTTCCTTTTTATTCTACCTTAACAATTTATCTTTCAAGTACTTTAGTGCTTGGCATGTGAATGTCATGGATGTATTACTGTTAACATTTGGGGGTTGAAAAGGGAAGTCATTACACTTGGTATTAGAGCTGAAGGCAAAGAAAGAACCTTAGCTGTAGTTGGGTATGACTCATTAGAGATAGGTTAAGTGATGCCCTAGATACAGTTGAGTGTATTATATATATAACAGTGTATTTGTTATAAATGTAAGCTTCAAAAAGTATTTTAACTACGATAATTAAAGATCTTGTATAAGGTAACTTATATAAATATGAATTATTGAAATGTGGTTTGATTAACATAGGGATTAGTGATGTTCATTCATTGCCCCTCATTGATTGGTTTAGCCATGCTCAGCAAGTTTAAGATCATTATTATCCATTATTAGGTTGATTAGTTATGTTTGGCAATTTTATGAGCATTGTTATCCTTTATTAGGTTGATTAGTCATGCTCGGCCAGTTTATAAGCATTATTATCCTTTATTAGGTTGATTAGTCATGTTTGGCCAATCTACGAGCATTGTTATCATTCGTAGGTCGATTAGTTATTCTCAAATATTTATGAGCATTTATTATCGTCTATGATTATTGATTAGTACTCAACTAGTTTATAAGCAATTTACCTTGTTACTGCATGGGTTCGGTAGATGATAAACAAGGGTGCACTGAAATGAAAACCTTGTGATTAGAATTTCACAGTTTGACTATAAGTCATTTGATGATGATGTCGGCTTAGAAGTTTACTTTAACAAAAGAAGTTTAGTATAAATTATCTAAGAAAGTGTTTTAGAATAAGTATGGTTTATAAAATATGGTTTATAAATGAAAAGGAGTTATACTAAGATTTTGTGAACATAAATCCCAATGTCTTTGAAATTAATTTTTAAGAGTTTGTAAAATAATAGTCAAGTTATTTGAAGGTATTTATAAAGACTAATATTTTTAAAAAGTAGTTTAAGATTTGTTCAAGTTTGATTTTCCCCTTAGATCAGCACGTCAATACGGGAATATATTATTTTTATTTTATCTAGTACAAGTGGCTTGAAGGTGACTAAAAATGGTAGAGCGTGTGTATGGTCGGTAAGCACTTCTCGCGGGCATTACCCTTCTTAGTAAGGGAACATATGGTACGACTTCGTAGGGCCCATTTCCATTTTTGTGTTACTCGATCTATATGTATATTTCCTATGGATTTTAAAGAAAATATTTAGGAAATAGATTTATAAATTAAGATCAACATACATAATAATATTATATGAAGTATGTGATACCGCTTTGAAATTGAATTTTGGTTTGATCTCAAAAGTATGATTTGATATACAAAAGGTATATGTATATATTATTATTTCTAAATGATTTGGAAAAAAACCTGGGAGTTGGTTCTAAAGTTTTCCGTAAAAGAAATTTAATGTAAAACATAGTGTAGTTTAATAAAGAGTACTTTAGGTAATACAGATTTTGATACGAGCTTTTAAAGAAAAGATTTGTTTGTATGTTATGTAGGCCGCCCGAGTAGTAGTGGCATAGCCAAAATAAGTTGCAACCTTTTCTTGTTTTCCCTTTATAGTAAAGTGTTTCTAACAGATAAGTAATACTTTGACAAGTTATTTTATTGACGCATGTATCCTATACATTTGGAAAACATAGCATGTTCATCATTTTATGATGTGCTTGTTGGGTAGTTTTCATTTGTTGGAATGAAATAGATTTTTCGATCATTTTCGAACCTTAAACTTCTAAATCATTGTAGAACATAAAGCAATGTATTATTAAAAATATTAATATATGTTTATATAACTCTTGAATGGAGAAAATAGTAAGTTAACACATGTCTTAAATTTGTTGACCATTCTTATTAAGTAGAACATTCAATGTTATTAGGCCAACTAATAAACGTCTTTACCTTAGGGTTGTCTAAGGAAAGAAAGCTCTACACGTAAGTTTGGATACCAATGTCCTACTCTTCCTAGCTACTTGCCCAACCTAATGGTAAGGATGTCAAAAGGTTGGCTCGGTTACAAGATCCAGATTTATTGTAGGACTTCATCTAAATTTTAGTAAGTAAAATGTATTTGGTGTTTTGTATATAATCTTAGGATGTAGTAGAGTGTTATGAGTAATAACTTGAAGTAAGTTTTTATGAATTTTTTTATAAATATAGTCATGTCTTTATTAAATGTTTAAAGACTTGAGTGATATTTTACACAATGGTTCATAAATGGATTTGGTACTAAATGGGACGTACTACGTGCGTAAATGAATGTGATGTAAAAAGAAATTATTGTAGATAAGAAACCAACATATAAAATACGTGAGTTGTACGTAGATTATTTTATTCACATGGCTACTCTTGATCCATGATTCGAGTATGATTTCTTGGTGATTTAGACTAGTCCAATTAAGGATTTTTCACTCGATTTTCGATGGAGAATACTTGAAATGGGTTCGTAATATGATCACAAGGTTTTCTATCATAGTATATGACTATGTAAAGGAAATAGAGGTCTCTAGTAAAGGAAACCAATTGGATATGCACTAAAGAGGTCAAGTGATATATGCTTTTTTGAAAGTGAAATTTATGTGATCGAGCAAGTGATCGAATAAGATATTTCATATAGATGATCCATATGTATCGTATGGCCTTAAAAATATAAGCATACTATATTTTGGAAAAGTTTGAATAATCGTCTAGCTAATAACCTGAGGCTGTTAAGCATAAGGTGCACTTATCAGATTATTTATCATCCTTGTGTAATGAGAATGCTTGAACCTGAGCAATCCATGAGCTTTGTTTGCCCATAAACTTTGAATACTAGAAAGTATCATTTTGTTCTTTTGTCTTTTGTTTATTAGCCATGTTGGAGTTTTGGGGTGACATGTTTTAAGTGTGGGAGAATGTAATGACTCAAAATTTCAGACACTTTGTATTTAAATATATGAATTGTTTAAATATTTGAATCTTATTTAATGTGATTAAAAGGTGATGTTACAATCTTTTAAACTCCCTTTTAATTAATAATCAATAATGGTAAACTTTTTTTAAAAAAAATGTTTACAAAAATCAATAATTTGAAGAAACATTGATAATGTGATCGAAAATAGTTTTATTTATAAACAGCTTTTTACACGATAAAAGTTGTTCGAATTTGTTATGCTTTCCTAACATATTAATGTGCAACTAACTAGCAACTGTTTTTTTTGTATTTATGACTAACTAAAGGTGCATAGTAAAAGAATAACAAATTGATCGAGGAAAGAGATATTTTAATGAATAGTATTTAGATATTTCTTTGCGGAAATGAGGTGTAAAGTTGGCACATTGAAATGGGCATGCGTGGTGAGCTTCCATAAAGGGTAAGAGGTGACTGGTTATCTCTTGACCACTTCTACATAAAGCTCTTCATAGGATTACTTAAACACATTTTTTAATTTTCAAAGATATAAAAACTTAGTCCTAATCCATCTCTACCTTGAGTAACCAACCTTTAATCAAAGTGGATAATCTCCCATCTCCACCAAACATTGGCAAAGGCCTTAGACCATAATAGAGAATAAAGAAAGATAAATGAAGCTTGAAGAAAAGAAGCACAAGGGGGTGGTCTAGGTTGGGCCGTATGCAATATAGTGACAAAGAAAGCATGGCCTGGTGAAAAGTGGGCTTAAGGTAGAAGCTTTAGATGTTTGGTGAAAGCAGGAAGTGTTCATGTGTCTGTGCAGGCTTGTGCTTGTGTTAGCTTCGTTGTGGAGTGACTTTACTCACCTTTTAATTGTATATGTTATGGTATATTGTGTTTTAACATAAAGTTAAAGTTAACTAATAAAGTTATAAGTTTGGACCATACTTGCTTTTGAAAGCAAAAGACGACTCTAGATTATATATTATCACTTCTGTTTTCCTCCATGACGTGTATCATGCCTTGACTATGTGTTTACATGTTTGGTTTGGTTGTGAGCGCCATCGAAGTTTACTTGAAAGTGGGTGAAGCGAGAATAGTCGCTATAAGTGCACTTTGAATCCCATGTGTTTTAACATGCTTTGAAATGGTTATTCATGAAAATATTGTGAAAGAATATATCCTGGTTGTGCTTTACACTTATAATGGTGTATAGTGTAGCAAGGAAGTGGTTTAAAAAGTTATAAAATTTGTAGAACAAAGTGGTGAAAGTTAGAGTGAAAATAGTC
Organism: Allium cepa; assembly: GCA_030765085.1. NCBI lineage: Eukaryota > Viridiplantae > Streptophyta > Magnoliopsida > Asparagales > Amaryllidaceae > Allium > Allium cepa. The sequence goes on along the minus strand of CM060942.1, from coordinate 372,094,355 downwards.
ACTATATGAGCACTTTGAAAATGGCTTATGTTCGGTGATTTTTAATATGATTTTGGAAGACGTCCATAAAGGTTTCGTTACTCTTTTAGTAAGTACTTTTGTGTTTATCTATTATTGTAAAAATATTAAAGTTTAAATCCTTTCATAACTAGTTGAAGGAAGTTGAAAATGATAAGAGCGAAATAGTCGCAATAAATGCACTTTGAAATAGTTGGTTTTTGGTGATTTTTATAGGATTTTGTAAAGATATCCATAGGTGTTTATTTGCATTGTTATTAAGTACTTTAAATAAAGTACTTAGCAAAAAAAATTAGTCATTAAATTAATAAATAGCTAGTTGAAAATGAGTCAAACATTGAAGGGTTTAAAATGGGTTTTGTTGCATAAACATGAATTTGCAACCCTTTGAATCGAAACACTTTCTGTGTGTTTCAAAACCTTTGATTGCACTTCCATAAATGCTATTGTTTTACTGTTTGAAACTCTAAGGGGTTTAAAATGACATATAATCAAAGTATTTTTCCAAGATCTTTTTAGGGATGTTGTGTAACATTAATTAGAGTACTTTGAAAGTGGTTTTAAGTTTAACTATACTTCTAGTAATTGTTTCTGAATTTTTAAAGTAAAAAGTTTTTAAATATGAAACATGCTTTTTTATTGATTTTTATTACACCAAAAATCAACCTTTTGACTTCTTTCAATATAGATAAAAGAAAAGAAGCACATACGAAACCTTTCAAAGGAGTCAAAGGGATATAATCATCAGATCAATAGCTTCAAACCTTTCGAAGGGGTAGAAAAGTTCCATCCAAGGAGTCCTTACCTTTCGCAAAAGATAGAGAAGCCAACGCAAGAATAAGCAACTTTATGGTCACCTTTACGAAAGCAAAGCAAGCCTTTCGAACTGGTTGAAGCACATCAGGATACCTTTCAACAATGTCGACAGGTTTTATGAAGAAAGCAACACTCCTAAACCAGAAAGGAACTGAAGACAACCTTTCGACAACATTGAAAGGAAGCACAACTCTCGACAACAATCAAATGAAGTGCAACCTACCAACAAGGTCGAAGGGTTCACAACAGCCAAAAGAAGAGCAACCTTCCGACAAGGCCGAAGAGTTTACATCAGTATAAAGAAGACAAACCCTTCGACAAAGTCGAAAGGTTCATGAAGGCATAAAGGAAAGCAAACCTTTCAACAAAGTCGAAAGGTCCATAATAATAGATGAAATGCAAACCTTTCGACAAAGTCGAAATGTTCACAACTGCATAAAAAGGGAGACCTACCATCCTAGTTTAGAGCATGGAGTAGAAAGGGGGACCGCTTACATGTATAAAAGACCCAAAGGGTCATGTTTTGGGGATCCCAAGCTTTCTCATTCTAGTTTTGTATCTTCTTTATCAATATATTGTAACCTTAACTGGGGCGCTATTTTTGGGGATTTAATAAAATGAAGCTTTTTCTTGGATAAAGAAGGAAGTTTTAAGCTTAGTTAATTACTTTATTATTTGCTTAAACTTATGTTGGATTTACTCTAAATTTAGGTCCAGTCTCATCGAAAGGTTCTTGAAGACAAGCTCGACGGCTCTTCTAATATAAATAACTACTACAACCTCTTAAAGCTATTAACCATCCGGTCTGAACCTTTTGACAAGGTTAACAATACAAATGGTTCAAACACCACTGAAACTTTCAGAAGTGATTAACCTAAGGGTTAAACTTTCGACAAGGTCGACGGTACTTATGTTATAACAATACCAGAAACTTTTGAAGCTACAATCCAATCGGTCTAACCTTTCAACAAGGTCAAAATCTATTCTTTAAGTATAAATACCTGGGCTTATAAGGCTTATCCAAAAGAGGTAATTCCCATACCACTCAACAAGGTTAAAACCTACTTTATAAATGTGATCAAATCGTTCGACAAGGTCGAACACTGCTACATATCCACCAAGGAATTTGTCATCCTACTTGAACCGAAAGAGGGCAATCACCCTAACCTTTCTACAAGATTAAAATCAACCTTAAAAGGACAAACTCAGGGAATTTCAACCTAACCAAAAGGTAAAACCTATGCAACGGACCTTATATTAGATCAAGTGAGACGAAAGGTTATATAATCCAAGGACTAAACCTTTCGACGACGTCGAAAGGTCTAGCTCAAGATTAAACAACAACTGAAGTTAAATTTAAAAGTAATTCTTAAGGGTATCACACCTTTCATTCAAACAAGTCTTTTATTCTTTTTGGAATTACATTAGGGTGTTGACAAGAAATCTTGTTAACATTTTGGCACTAGAAGGAGGGCATGAACCAACGACTTGGTTAACCCCTTAACACCATGGTTTTCTAACCCCCCTTGGATCAATCCTGCATCAAGTTTACCCACTTTGGTTTAGTCATGGCTAGAAGATTTAAAAGATCTGAATAAGGGTCTTCTAAACCACACTTGACAAGATTCTAAGCATCAAAAGCTCCAATCAAGATGAAGAGCAAAGACTAAGGCTCGAAGCCTTAAGGATTATAAATAAAAAGAAAGCAGAATCTTATGATCATGAGAAATGGAGTCTAAATTCTTTTCATGTAGGCCCTACCCCAATATTTGCGCTTGGAAATAGAACAAATGGAAGTGATAATATCTTTAGTCAAATGAGAAGAACAATCCAACATTATTCCAAGGGCACAATCTTTGAGAAAGAGATAATGAATGATTACAACTCCGTTGCACATAAATTAACCAAATGTGACAAGAGCACTTCCAACCTAAGAGGTTCAAAGGGTAGCAAAAAGAAAAATGATTGAAGAGCACAAAATGATAAGGCTGAAAAATAAATAATCAAAGTGCCATCCTCAAGAGTCAAGTTTCAAGTTTAGACTTCTAAAACAATGCTGCTTAACAACACCAATGGAAAACGTCTACTGCTTACAAAGGATAAAGTTAGCTATTGGTCATCACAAAGGAAAAGGCCAAAACATAAAAGAAACTTGGGAGGATCCTTCTGCCACTATCATATGATGAATGGTCAAGAAACTAACCATTGCAAAGCCTTGGAGGGGATGTTCATCAATTTCTTTAGATAAGGAAAGATCAGTGAATTTGTAAAAAGAACTTGAGAAAGATAATGAAGATCAAATTTATGAAAAGAGAAAGCCTACGTAGTTGGGAGTGGAATGCTCCTCAAATTTGGATACTACCTAAGACGGTAGTCCACCTAATATGGTAGAAAAGCCTTTATCCGACCCGAGATAGCCAGGGAAAAGCGCCTCCTGGAGAAAGGACGGAGTAAGCCTTTATCCGTGCCTAAGATGACCAGGATAGAGCATCGAATAAGCCCTTATCCGCACCATGCTATGGCCAGGTTAAGGCACCTCTTAGAGGGAGGATGGAGAAAGCCTCTATCCACGCCTAAGATGGCCAAGGTAGAGCATCGAATAAGCCCTTATCCACACCATGATATGGCCAAGTTAAGGCACATCTTGCAAGGAGGTCGGAGTAAGCCTCTATCCGCACCTAAGATGGCCAGGGTAGAGCACCGAACAAGTCCTTGTCTACACCACAAAAGGCCCAGGGTAGGGCACCTTCTAACGGGTAAATCCTTTGTTCTAGCCTCTAAGATGAGCTAAATAAGAGCACCGAAATATGGACTAAGATGTCCAGGCACAAGAAGAGGCCCATCAAATAATGGACAAAGACGTCCAAGCCCATGAAGAGGCTCAATCAATAATGGACTAGAAGTCCAAGCCCCAGAGGAGGCACAATCAACAAAGGACTAAGATGTCCTAGCTCAAATAAAGGCGGCATTTCTAATTATGGACTAAGACGTCCAAGCTCAAGAGGCAGCCAATTAAAAATTATTTCTATGCGAAACATGAACGTTTCTTATATGTCGAAAATAACAAAAGCAAAGGAGTGAGATGAATCTCCACTGATTATTACACAAATCTGGGTTTCGGGACTTTCTTGATGCCATTTATTAATGCCCAATCTGGGCTTCAAGATTCTCATATATGAATTTCAAAATCTAATACCTGAATCTAGGTTTCAGGATTTTTATTTCTAAACATCAGCTATAAATACCTGAATTAGTGTGTCGAGTCTTTAATATAAAAAAATTATCATCAAACACCCGAATCTGGGTTTTGGGTCATTACCAATCACTCACTTACTATACCCAAATCTGGGGATTAAAACCGATGTTTATTAAAGCTCCAATCCGGTACAAGATCTTTGGACTTCTATTCATCTCAAACGCCTAAATATGGGCTAAATAATATTATCAAAAAGGTTGCTATTAAGAGCCTCCAAATGGGAACTATTATCAAAATTTCTAATTTTCTCAAAAATATTCTAACGCCTTAAATTTTCGGAAAATTTCGCCATAACCTCCTTTGCGCGGCTCGATCCGAAAAAAATGACAGTATATATATCACAAATATACATCTCATCAAGTGATGAGGCATCACGCAGGGAAAAAAGTGTAAAAGTACGATATTTAATCTGAGATATGTACCTTATATTTTTATTAGCGAGCATATACGGCTAATATAGCGCGAAAGCGAGCTCCAAATGCAAAGCAAGCGCAATCTGCACCTACTAAACACTCAACAAACCATGAGAAACATGTATATATGAAAATAATATCAATATACAACATATATCACTACAACAACTACATATGCCAATATAGCAAATGCAACAAAAGCAACAAATGCAACCATCAACAACTATCATCCAATAATCATCCAACAAATCAATGACCAAATCAATATTCTTTCATTTCTCATTAATATTCAATGAATTGGTTTTTCATTTTAATCACATTTGATTTGTTAACATTGGATTTTATCAACATTTATTTATTCATTTCCAATTAGTATACATTCACTAATTTACATTCATTTTAGTTCACTTCCAAATTGAATCAAATTCAATTCTATTCAAATTCATTTACTTCACCTTCAATTTGAATTCAATTACATAGCTTTTGATTTTGCTAATTTACTTTCGTTAACACTTAATGAATTTTACACAATCAACTAAAAATCAAATAACAACCAATGTATATTCAACATAACCAATTTATTAAATTTACATTCAACATTCAATTTGGTTCAACACTTTTAATTTCAATTGGTTTAACATTTAATTGATTTTCATTCAATTATTCAACTTCCAATAACATTAGCTTTTAACGAATTAACACTTCATCTATTATTCTATATCAATTCTATTTACATTCAATTGATTTACATTCAATTCATTCATTAATTCAATGGCTAATTCATTTTACAAATAAAGTTGAATTTCGTTTATATAACTGAAGTCCATACTCTTAATGACTTCATTTCATTAATTTACTTATTAATTTTACTTTGATACCAGAATCAACTTCATTCAACATCACTTAAGTTATATTCTCTTTCAAACATCATTTGTTTAACCTAACTTAAGTTTCCACTTATAAATTCAATTCGAATTTCATTTCTATTTAACTTTTTACCAAAGCCAAATTTTCATCACTTATTCAAATTCAGATTTATTTTTCTTAATAAATCGTTTTACCATTTTAATAATTGGTTTCACTTACATTTTCTCATTTTATAAGTTATACAACTTATATTCAACAATTACCACTTGGATTTTATTGATTCGCTTATACTTACTTTAATTTAACTCCATCCTTTAAGTTAAATTTATTCTATCAAAATTCAAATTGTATAAGTTATTAACTCATTTATCATTCCTATAAATATTTTAAATAGGATTCCAGAGTCTTTTCAACCTTTCAAAACCATTTTTGAGATCAATTCAAATTACCTTTTGAGTTTCCAAAACCAAATCCAAATTTTCCAAACAACTTTCATTTAAAACAATTTGGCAGCAATCCCTCTTTTTGAAGCCTGAAAATGAACACCGATGATGTCATGATCATCATCGGAATTATTTTCCAGCGACCAAAAAGAGTTTAGAGCTTTAATTCCTCCTAAACAATTTTCCCAAAACCTTTGAAAATTATTTTCAAACCCAAAAAGGAATTTAATCTTTTCCAAATTGCAAACCTTTTACTTATATAATTTCATTTCTTATATATAAGATTATTTCACAAGTGTAAATCATTTTAATTATAACTTCATACTTATAATTCATTTGCTTATACAATTCATTCTTTTACAACTGTTGATTTTTATTTAACTTATTCAACAACCAAACAATCAATTTATATATACTTTTAATAATTTTTGAAGAATTATTTCCTTTATATAAAAATATAATCGAGGTAAAATTATTTCATTTACCCAATTTAAAACGATATCATGCCGAATTATTCTGAACAAGTATTTAGAGATCCCTATCGATAGAGTTGTACATACTATACCGACCAGAATCCATATACCACTCAACAAACCAATCATCACAACATAAAACAATTTTATATTCACTAACAAATACGCGCTCATATCTATTATTACACTCAAGCTCATTCTAGAGTACTACTGACTCTATCCCTAATGAGTAATACCCAACAGAGCCATGGTTGTCACTTAACCAAATGCTCTAATACCAGCTGTAACGTTGCGATTTTTCTACGCTCGAAGGTCGGCATTCTTACGTCCACTGTATCAAATGCCGCATAATCGAATGCCAAAAAACCGAATTGTTAGGATTAAATAAGAAGAGGTAGAAGAAAAGGATAGAAGAAATAAGGAAACAGAACAGAAACAATATCAGAATCTCACAGTCGCAGCGGAACAACATATAATAGATAAATGAATAATCTTTTAAAACAAAAAATTATCTCAGTTATTACATCACATTACATCGGAGTATACAACAATAATATACAACACAACAAATAATGGACCGTTATACAAACGTGTCCTTACAAGTGAATTTACAGCGGAAAGATAATACTACATATACTAGTGATACGCCATGCCATCCAGCTTGCCTCCAGCAACTCCTGAATTTCAGAATATCCTGAAAAACCTGACTCTTGACTGCCCGTGTGGAAAATTATGGGCACCCAGAGTTTAGGAAGGAAAAAAATAAACTCTGAGTCAGTCATGATGTGAGAACTTAAAACAGTTATTATCTTTTTAAACAACAACAACAAGGATAATTTTAAAGTCAATTCGCAATGCTTTTGGAAAATGAGACTACCATAAGACCTCCTGCCACACACACAATGCAAACGCAGAATTGGAGGAGATTTCTTCTTATGATAGTCAAAGATGCTTGATACGCATTAAAAAGAAACATTCGATATTATTACTAGTGCATAGTGTAGGAAAAATAATTTCAAAAGTAAAGATATAAATCTTAGCCAGCACAGGCATTTCACACTTATGCCTACTATAGCTACCATGTTCAATAGCAGGTTACCGCCACATTCCATGGCAGGTTATACAACTAAAACCGTACAAGTATCGTATTGTTTTGTTTGGATTTCCAACAAATGGTCAGGCTAAGAAACTTCCTACTGCCACATGGGATCGCCTTTGGCGGGACGTCCCGAGAACTTAACCATCTCTCTGCCAACACAAGGCCGGGTTACCTTTGTCACTAGGTAACTACTACACGAATATGCCATCCCTCGGTCCCTTTGGACCTTTATCCGAGCGCTCGATAATCAACATCACACAGTAATAAATATAGTGTGTCAACATGAGTATGTATCTGGGCTCCATACCATGATACCACCCTTTCCAGAAGGAAATGACATACCCTAAAGGGCGCGACCCTCATAACCTTGCCGCATATTCCTGTTTTGACCATTTCCAGGGAGTGAGGTCTGACGAAGTCTCGTCCACAAAGCTAGGCACAAAGCCACGCTTTGATCAACAAATGATCAATAAATAATCATCACACAGAAACACTCAGCATGCCACATTACCAAATTGGGAATATATCGCTGATAACCTTCAACTACATAACCTCTGAGCGCGTACGTCTCAGAGAAGGGTGTTAAGCTAAAGAATAAATTCTTCGCCACCAACAGAAATGTATTTGAAAGAAATCTGCTTTATATCTCAAAATGTAATGTCTGACACGTAACCATACAAGTTTGTTCCGGGTTCGAACAGAACCGAAGGCACTTCAAAAGAAGCCCTTGCAATCCAGGTATTCACAATCTCGATCGAATTTCCCAACACAAAGGAAATCTCCATACCGTAGCTAACGGTGCAGAGATAATCGATAGGTCATCCTATCGTTTTCACAAATACCCGGTCTTCACCACCAGTTTTCAATGATGCTATCCATTAGGTCGTATCACTATTCGAACGGGTAATCCGAATAACGAGCGCAATAATTTAAAAATAAGTGTAGCATTTCAATTTCAACCAATTCACAACAAATACCTATTCAAAGGTCAATATTTGATAGTCGGTTATTTAACTATCAATCAATATTCACAACGTCACCCGATTTCAAATAATTTCCCAAATTATTTATTTTCAAAAATATCTTTATAAGATATATATCCCACACTTCAACCATTTGAAAACCAATTTCAAATAAATTTACACCCTTACAACTTTCATTTCAAAATTGTTCATTTAAACCAATTAAATAAATCCTTACTGATTTATTAAATTTACGTTCCAATTCCGTAAATTAATTTCCACACTTCAAAATAAATCAACGTTTATTTTTAACTAATTTCCCTTTCTTTTATAAATTCCATAGTGAATTTACAATTCCAAAATATCTATGAATATACGATTTTTAAATTGATTTCTAATATTCATTTTCAATTTATCTTTAAATGATAAAATCTCAAACATTCACTTCATATTGGAATTCCATACTTATTTAATAATAAGTAATTCACCAATCTATTTATTTTCAACATTTTGAAAATATTCAATATACTTAAATCTAAATTAAGTATATATTTTATTTTATAAGGAAAACATTCTCTTAAACACATTTGTTTGGGCCAAAATGAATGTTACGTAAAACATCGTTACGACAACCCAAAATCACTAGTATACGGGTTCGAACTTAAAATAGATATATAAATCCCAATACAATATAAAACATTTCCTTTCGGAAATCATTTACTATAACAACAGTGTTATAGTCCAACATTTCCTTCTATTTCTCGAAACATCTATTTCAACAATAAATGTTGAAATATATGGTTTCGATAATTAATACATTTTAAACATCTTTAAATTGTTTTAATTCTATTTAAAACATCACTTTTCCAAAATATTTCTTTAATATATTATTCACTATCCAAAATCGTGAATATATTTCCTTACCCAAATTCAACATTTTTACATATTTTATTTAAACGATTATCCACTGTCCAAAATCGTGGATATATTTCCTTTAATAAGCTATAATAATTAACTTATCAAAATAAGTCATTTTCGGATTTGTAAAACAATGTTTATAAATTTCATTTATATTTTATGGCCACTTCAACTTAAAAAAATCACTTTATTAACAAATTCTATACATATTCCATTTACACACAAAAATCCAATTTATAAGTTAATCACTTATAAATCTTTTATTTTATAAAATCTATTCATTTTATAATTCCACAATTTATAAATATATAGATTTCATTCACTTATAAAATCCATTTATATTCCATTTTAACACTTATAAAAACTTGATTTATAATTCCAATATTTTTAATTTATAAATATCAATTTTATAAATATTTTATATAAATGATTTATAATAATTCAAAAATCTCAATTTATATAAACCAACCCTTTTATTAATTTACAAATCGTTATTAAAGCTTATATAACTCCAAAATCATACTTAAGTATTATTTTCCAAAAATATCCTTTTTATAATAATAAAAATTATAACGTTTATTTATTTAAAATGAATAAATTCCAAAATTAAATTTTATTCTGAATTCTTAACTTAAGTTTTCAAAAATACAATTTTATTTAATTTCGGCATCTAACGATACCAAAAAATATATTCGGCTAATATTTAGCCTTTAACAATCTCAATCACAAAGATAATCACGTAGATTACAAATAGATCAACAAATAGATCAACATACAACATTGAAACCAATTCAATTATTTGAGGAATCCAGTTGGATCCCTCCAACCTGTTTCCTGCATCCAAAGATGTTAGCACAATACCAATTTCGCTTCAAGACGAAATATCGCGGTATATGAGATTTATAAAATACTATCCGCTATTATGCGACGTAATAGGGTCTCATCCGCTATATAATGCTGGAAATCAACTCCAAGTACATATATAATACCAATTCCATACAAGTTGGAATTATCGCGGTATATGTTTTAATAAATAACATCCGCTTACTAACGGCTCATAATGTCTATTTTAACAATCAATAGATAACAATCAACATTCAACATACATTCAAGCTATTTTAAATCTAACTATTTAAATATAAATCGAAACCGATTCGATTGAGTGAGAAGTTCTCACCTTGCTTTCAATTCAGTTTCAGCGTTTTATTTCGAATAAAATTAAACGTGCGTTTAGTTTTACCCGAAATTCTCACTAGCTCCAAACGACTCCAAACTAGCTCCATAGTGTAGTGCTCGTCAAAATGAAGCCAACGCAATTCGTTTCATCGGATTCCGACCTCGTATCAAAAAGATATCGATTTTTAAAGTTTACACGATTCATAAAATATAATTTACAACTTTTTATTTTTTAATTTTAAACCTCCATACATCTCTGCCGCACGTTTCTGTTTGATCAAATCTAGGACGCCCATAACTTCTTCCCTCCCCCCCTCCCCCCACGTTCGAAACGCGTTCGTTCCCAGTAACAAAACCCACGGCCGTTTGCTTAGGGTTAAATATCGTGGCCAATACGACGACTTTGAAGACAATGGGCGAACATGGTTTCGAAGTTCAACACGAGCACAACTCTCGGCTCGAATCTCATACAACTCGGCTGCACCATGGCCTCGGAATTCATGCTTGAACGCACGCGTTCAACTGAGATTTTCCGTCGATCCACCTCTTCGTTTTCGATCATCTCCGTAAGGATGGATAGCTCTCGCAATTCTCTACAACTTTGCAGTTGAAGTCGAGGTGTAAAGGTTTGTAGATTGGAAGAGATTAAGGAAGAAAGTTTCGAGCTTCCATGGCCATTGAAAATAAAATGGTGGCCCTGACCTAATTAGGGTTTCTGAATGCAAATGGTGAAAGATGGAGTCCTTTTATAGAAAATAACGCAAAACACTATTCACTCCAAAATCCAAACTCCAAATCTCGCGCGGTGACCAACGTTCCTATGGTTTACCCCGCGTTTTGGACATAATGGAATAGGTTTCGGGAGCCAATTCGATCATATATGCGAGTTACGGCAATAAACGATCAAATTCAAATTAAATCGATTAAACCAATTTCTATGCATTTTGGCTTGCCCCGGACAAATGGTAAATCCGATTGACACGAAATTTGAAACCTTACAGTAATATCACATTATGGATCCGCTGAAATTGGTTTCGTCAAAATCCGAGACTATTTGGAAAATGGCTATTTTAACTCGTCAATTAAATATTAAAATATTCGATTTTCATAAATTAAATTTTAGTTCGATTTTAAAAGTTCTATAACATCATTCTAACTTCAATATGATTAAATAAAATTTTACAAATCATTTTCAATCATATTTAACCCAATATCCTATTATTTCTGTAATTTCAAGTATTAAATTATCGATTTAATTACCAAATTAAATCCAGATATTCAACAAATAAATTATTTGACTTACAAATCTTACTTGTTAATATTTAAAATCAATTAAATATACGAATTTAAATTGACAGAAATTCTGGGTTGTTACACTCCTTCACGTCAGTGATTTTTTCCATTTTCGTAGGAGAATCATCTTTAGAAGGCGCTATCAATTTTCTTTCAAGAGATCTTTGAGATCTAGCAATGGCCTCCAAAATTGATATCACCTCCGAAGTTGATGGAGGAGGGACGAAACCACTTGAAGATACAGTGGCCTTTGAGGAAGCTACAACCATTTCAAAAGGATACAAAATCAGTCAAAGTAATTTTAAAAGTTTAATAGACAAGGAGGAAAACAATAAGCTAATAATAAACCAGAATTGTTAGAACGGATGGGGGAAATTGAAGTCAAGTGCTCAGCATTGCCCAAGAAAAAGAAACGTTTGCTACGAGTGGTGTGCATAATGGTGGGCAGAGTGCCTAGGATCCTTTTGGCTAGGCAGCAGCAAAGAGTGTTCCTTTAGATTTACGGTGAAAGGGTTCCAGGTTATCATTTGTACATGAAAGGGTTATCATTTGTGTTGCTAATTTGTACATGAAAGGGTTCCAGGTTATCATATCGAGTTTAACCGAAACCAAACCCGAGTATAAATGCAGTTTTCAAATTTTTCTTGAAGAACAAGAAAATACAACCAATTAACAAAATAGATCTAAATTAAAATCGCTTCAACTCAATTTCAAAAGAAGAATGAATGTTTTCAATAAATTAAAAGGTCTGGTTAAAAAAAGCAAGAACTTTGGATTAAAATTAAACCCGACAAGTAAATTCTCTTTATCTAGCACTATCAACCTTAAAATCCAAAACCCAAGATGAGTTTTGTTAGATTAAAAACTGGTTTAGGAGGGAAATTTATTAGAAAACCAAAATAAAATTGAATTTCAATTTGGGAAATTTGGAAAATGGAAATAATAATAAAACTAGTAAGAGCAAAGATTAAACCAAGGCAAATGAATAGAAATTGGGAAATTATCTAGTTGTTTAGAGTGAGATTCAAGAAGTTTTGGAGGAATTCTTTTACATGTAAGCGATAATTTTGTTTGCAGGTAAAAGAGGAAGAAAGAGAAGAAGCATACTATAGAAGAAATTCGCTTAAATTTTCAACTGTTGGGTCAGATTTAAATGGACGTCTCAGATCAACCCGGGAAGACCAAGGAGCGGGAAGTCTTATAGTTTCAACAAAGATGACTTGGAAAGTCAAGAGCATCCGTGGGGGAGGGAAAATATTACACCAAACATCAACCTTTCGACTATGTTAAAAGGTCTCTCAATAAAGACAAAAGAAAAAGAAGCATAGCCCAAACATTTCGAAGGATTCGAAGGGATGCATTCATCAGAATTTAATAGCCTCAAACCTTTTGAAGGGGTCGAAAGGTACCATCCAGGGAGTTCTTACCTTTCGAAGAAGATGGGCAAGTCAAAGCAAGCATGAGCAAACTTTATGGTGACCTTTCTAAAAGTATAGCAAACCTTTCGGACTGGTTGAAGCACATCAGGATACGTTTTGACAATGTCGAAATGTTTTATGAATAAAGCAACATCCTAAATCAGCAAGGAATGGAAGACAACCTTTCGATAACATTGAAGGGAAGCATAGCTTTCGACAACAATCAAATGAAGAGCACCCTTTTGACAAGGTCGAAGGGTCCACAACAGCCAAAAGAAGAGCAACCTTTTGACAAGATCGAAGCGTTCACATTAGTATAAAGAAGGAAAACCCTTCGATAAAGTCGAATGGTTCATGAAGGCATAAAGAAAAGCTAGCCTTTCGACAAAGTTGAATGGTCTATAATAGCGTATGAAATGCAAACCTTTCGACAAAGTCAAAATGTTCTCGGCTGCATATAAAAGGAAGACCTTCCATCCCAGTCGAGGGCATGGAATCGAAGGGGGGACCGCCTGCATATGTAAATAAGATCGAAGTGATCATGTTTTAGGGATCCCAAACTTTCTAATTCTAGTCTGGTGTCTTCTTAATCAATATATTGTAACCCTAATTGGGATGCTAATTTGGGGATTTAATAAAATGAAGATTTTTCTTGGATAAAGAGGGAAGTTCTTAGCTTACTTGGTTACTTTATTATTTGCTTAAACTTGTGTTTGATTAACTCTAAATTTCAGGTTCAATCTCGTCGAAAGGTTCTTGCCGACAAGCTCGATAACTCTTCTAATTCAAATATCTACTGCAACATCTTGAAGCCATAAACCTTCCGGTCTGAACTTTTAGACAAGTTTAATAATACAATTGGTTCAAACATCCATTGAAACTTTCAAAAATGATTAACTCTAAGGCATAACCTTTTGACAAGGTCGATAGTATTTATGTTATAACAATACCAGAAACCTTTCGAAGCTATGATCCAATCGGTCAAACTTTTCGACAAGGTCAAAATCTATTCTTCAAGTATAAATATCTAGGCCTGTAAGGCTTATCCAAAAGAGATCATTTCCATACCATTAGGCAAGGTTAAAACCTAATTGATATAAGTGATCAAACCCTTCGACAAGGTTAAAAGCCACTACATATCCACCAAGAAATTTGTTATCCTACTTGAACCCAAAGAGGGAAATCACCCTAACCATTCTACAAGATTAAAACCAACCTTAAAGGGACAAACTCGGGGAATTTCAACCTAACCAAAAGATAAAACCTATGCAAGGGAACTCATATTAGATCAACTGAGACAAAAGGTTTTCTAACCAAAGGACTAAACCTTTCAACGACGTCGAAAGGTCTGACCCAAGATTAAACAACAAATGAAGTTAAATTTAAAGGCAATTCTTAAGGGTATCATGCTCTTCATTCGAAGAAGTCTATCCATTCTTATTATAATTACATTGGGGCATTGACAAAAAAATTTGTTAACATTTTTTTAAATTCTAATTTGGTTATTTTTAAGTAATATTTTACATAGATATTTAAAAAGAATTGATAAGCATTTTTAAAGTATATATATAAGTTTGGAAAATTAAAGTAATTTATAAAAAGGTAAGTGTCTTTGGTTATAACATTTAATTATAGCAAATGGTTTAAAGAAGCTAATCAAAAGTACATTACCTTGTTAATTAAGTGTAGATGTAAATAGATCTTTGAAATGAATATTTTAAAGATAATAAAAAGTATAAAATGGTTTTGGATTTATAGATTCAATATTTTTAACCCGTTTGAATATAATTTTAAAAAATATGAAATCTTGTTAAGAGGTTTGTGAATATTCAGATACCTTTGGGATAAGAATATGAATACATTTCTAAATATTGAAATGAGTAGAAATAAATGATCAAATAGAAGTACACATGAATATATCCTTTATAAAGGTATTTTAAATATATATAATTATTTACAAAGAAGTTTTAGTTAATAAATGAATTAATTAAATTGAAAGAGGAATAGAATCACTTATGTGACTTAATCTTGTCTCGTATGACTCAATCATGCATATTGTGTTTGTTCATTTATGGAAAGTATTTCATCCTATGCTTAGCACTAAAAGTCGACAAAGTAGATTTATTTTATTCTGAGAGTTAAGAGTGTACCGCTTAGAAGAAAACAGTACTCTAACCTACCGGCTTCATCCTTGACTGAGGGATAAAATAAGTTGAGAAGATCGAAAACTTGATAAGTATAAGAGTACATGCATCATTTTCTTTGTTATTGAATTGACCAGATTAACTTGGAAAGTATATGTAAGCATCACGTATTGATACGGTTTGAGATCCCTAGGGAGGACTCATTCGTATGAATCATGTCTTTCTTTAAGAACGTACATATGTGATATCTCCTAGGGAGGACTAGTTTATGTCATTCGTTTACTTCTTAATGAACCAGAATTGAGTAAACTAAAATTTCGTTGATTTAATTTTAGGGAGTCTGGGTTCGGATAAGTATATTGCTTACTGAAAACCACTTCAAAACAAACGTACGAGTTCTATGTTTTGTAAGCGGTAGTTTAGCGAAATGTTATTGAGTTGCACTGTCTATCCTAAAGTTAAGTCTCAAGAGAGGTCAGCCTTAACATTTCAAATGATGCTAGCGAGGTTACTGTCTATCCTAGGGTTAAGTCCACGGAAGATGACGGAATTCGTACTCGTTGGACGATTTATGCTGGAATCCACGAAGAGATTCATGGATTTTTTGAGATGTTGGAAACCATGAAGAGGTTCAAGATTCGTTCAAGTGGTGAAGGCTCATGTGTTGAAATGTTGAACATGGCTTTACCTTGGCAATGACAAAAGACAAAGTAAGCTACATAGCTATGGGGTTTAGCTAACCCAAATGGTTATATTGACTCCATATCCAGAGATGCTTACAGATGTTGCAAATGAGAGCTAATGATATTCTACATCACGTAATCAGGCGTCGGCCTGTTGTGTTTACATTATGGTATATTTTATCTAGAGATATACAATGCTTGGATGGTAGTTTTTGATCCATGTCATGTGGGTCGGTCTCGATGTACTGAGGAGTCCTCTATAGAAATCCATATGTAAACGTACATTAATGGTCTAAAGAGTTGCTGTTATATGGCAGCCCATATTCCTTGATTTTCTCATACCAGAAATATGTTTGAATCTTGGTTTTATCTTTCCCTTAATTCGTCGAGTGATCTTTCGAGCATTTTGAGAAATGTAGGTTTTCATTAATATTCTCTAGAGCTTCAGAAGACGAGCTAGATGATTTAATTTTCCTACTGTGGTATTCTAATTTTCGTTGCACTGCTATTATGTATTTATCAGCATTAATGAGGATATGTTGTTAAAACTACTCAGGCTGATGATAGTACTTAGGAAATTCTGAAATATTATGTATCTTAGAACGATAGTTTGTACTGCCTTTTTGATATCATATGTTATCATTATGTTGTGAGACTCAGATGTTTTGTTTTCTTCTTTCTTGTTCCTATTCTTCTCCTTCTTATTTTACCCTAACAATTTGTATTTCGACACTCGAGTGCTAGGCATATGAATACCATGGATGTATTAGTGTCGACATTTGGGATCAAAAGGGAGAGTTGTTACAATGCATCGGTAGTTACATCACATTGAAAAGGGGAAAAACTTATTTCCTTAATTCTACTAACCTACTTGCCCTACTCCTCCATGTTTACTATGATTGTAGGATTGACTTCAACTAAATTTTTCGTACCACCATTTCAATTAAAATCTACACCCACTTTTTTTCCATTGATGAACCTAAATTAAGCATCTGGGTTGAAGGTAGGATGTTTGCTTCCCCTTTTCCATGATCATAATCTGATCGGTCTCTTATGTCCACCATGTCAATATATGGTCATTGTTAGCAGAATGTTACAAAAGTTTTACGAAACTGTTACACTAACATTGCAAAATAGTTACAACTATAGATTTGTTGTAACTATGTTGCAAAGCTGTTACAAATAGAACCGTGCAGTATACATATTATACAATAGATATAATACTGACTAGATTGTCCGAATCCAGTGAAAACTGTTTCCTTAAAACAATATTGCTTCATTTAAGGCCTAGAAGAATGAAAAGCAACTGTTCCCCAAGATAAAAAAACCAAACTTTGTAATGTTGCGCTGCAAATTGCAAAGAATCAACGAACTCAAAAGAAAATTTTAAGAACAGATTTTCAATGGAGAAGGAGATGAACATAATAAAAAGTTAATGAATCTGTTCTACCATGTACTATATATAGGCATGGGAAGGCGCCTAATCATTTTTAATGGTTGTGACATTTGGTAAGGTTGCAATCCTTTACCAAGCGGTTTAACTATTTTATTACCGTTTGAGATTGAATGGACAAAAATAAGAAATCTGTCTGGTCTGAACAGCTAAGCCAAGCCAGCTACCAACTGCAAAGTGCTAAGTACCTCTAATACGCCTCAAATGCCCATTCGTCCACGCGACAGGTTCGGCCTCGGGCACGGGCATGGCATCGGGTACAGGCTCGAGCGCATGCATAAGGGGTGGTGCGTTGCACCACCCACTAAGATGGCTATGCTTTCATGTCTCTCTTTGTCTCATAATAACTATAATAGTATCCACATCTTACTACACAAACACATAATGCATATCCTATTCTAAGATATAGGATTATTCATTTTCTATGGCATTCAATGCCTCATATTCCCCAATATAGGCATTTAATGCCTTACACTTTCCAATAAATTACTCATTCTTTTCCAACAATCCCCCACATGAATGAGTAGTTGCTCACTTGTTCTTAATTTTGTGAAACCTTTTATTGTATCGGTAAAAATAGCACATAGACTTTGAAATTTCCAGGTGTTTTAACTTTTTGACTTGCTGGCGAATTAGTGGACTTAGATTGTCTTTAAACTGTAAGCCTTTTTGCATAAGCCAAAAAAGATAACGCGTGATAAATGTCTCTTATTTTCCTTGGTTCTTTGTTTGTGTTTGTTTTTTCCAGAATAGCAGCTTGGTCTCATAAGTGCTTGGCGAATTTTGCCTTTTAATTTTCTTGAAGCGGTGCCTTTGCACTTACGTAGGTGATTCTTACCACTTGGTTTTTTATCTTACCAAGTATAGACATCATTAAAAGTTTCAAAACTTATCTTCTTCCATAAGTCGTGCACTGACTTATCATAGGAATGGTTTGAATATTTATAGTGATATCAAGTTTAGATAAACTTAGCTGTCTCCTTGAACATTGATCAAGGGATCTCTAGTCAGCCAGGTGGGGTTTTCTTTTAAAGAAACTTTTATAGTTTATGGGCCTTAACCCCATTTCCATCAAAAGATATTAACCTTATTTGTAGGTAAACCTTTTGTCAGTAGATCCGCAATGTTACCATTTGATCTTACATAGTTAATTGTGATAACCCCATTAAAGAGAATTTTTCTAACAGTTTTATATCTACGACGAATATGTCTAGACTTGCCATTGTAAAGCTTACTATGGCCCTTCCAATAGCTGATTGGTTGTCGCAATGTATGCTTATTGGAGGTACAGGTTTTTCCCAATTCGGAATACCTTCTAAAAAACCTTAAAGCTAATCTGCTTCTTTTGCGACTTTGTCCAAGGCAATAAATTCTGATTCCATGGTTGGTCTTGCTATACAAGTTTGTTTAGAGGATCTCCAAGGTATTACCCCATAAGCTAAGGTAAACACATATCCACTAGTGGATTTTGTATCTGATGAACTAGTTATTCAGTTTGCATCAAAATACCCTTTGTTACATATGGGCACCTTTCATAATGTATTCTATGACTTTGTATATACTTTAGGTATCCAAGTACTCGAATTATAGCTTTACGGTGTTTTTTCGTGGGCTGCTAGTGTATCTGCTGAGTTTACTTACAACATATGCTATATCAGGTTTAATGCAGTTCATTACGTACATAATGCTACATAGTATACGAGAGTACTCAAATAGGTAAATTCTATCAGCGTATTTTTAACCCAGTTTTGGTTCAATTCTACGGCCGGTTTTGCTGACATTATATTGTCTTGTTTAAAATTTTCAAGTATTTTCCCAATATAGTGTGGTTGGAACAACACATATCTTTGGTTGGTCATCTGAAATTTTACACCAAGTATCACATCAACGATTCCCAGATCTTTCATGTCAAATCTAGTGGAGAGCATATCTTCTGTAGATTTTATTATCTGCTTGTTGCTTCAGAATATTAGTAAATCATCTACATATCGACATATAATGACATATCTTATATTTGTATGTTTAGAATAGACACATTTGTCACATTCATTTATATGAAATCCATTTAATATCATATTTTCATCAAATTTTTCATGCCATTGTTTAGGCGCTTGTTTAAGCCCATATAATGATTTCCGTATTCTACAAACATTACTTTCATTTTCAGTTTTCAGAAAACATTTAGGTTGTTTTATGTATATTTCTTTTTCTGGTTCACCAATTAAAAATGTTGTCTTTACATCCTTTTGATGTATTTCTAAATGAAGTGTGGATGCAATTGCTATTATCATTCTTACTAATGTTGTTCTTGTGACCGAAGAGTATGTGTTAAAATAGTCCAGGTCTTCTTTTTGTCTGAACCGTTGAACCACAAGTCGAGCGTTATAGTTGTCTATTGAACCATTAGGTTTCAATTTATTCTTAATTATCCATTTGTTACCTATGATCTTGCATCCTTGAGGTAAATCACATAACTCCCATGTATGGTTTTCCATAATGGATTCAATCTCGTTGTTAATAACTTGCTTCCAGTAAGGGGCATTGATGGAGGACATAGCTTGTTTGTGTGTTAATGGATCGTCTTCTAAAATAAATGTGTAGAAGTCTAGTCCAAAGCTTTTTGAGGTCCTTGATCTTTTGCTTCTTCTTGGTTCCTCCACTTGTTGATTAGCATGTTTTGTTGAATATTATCAATATGTTGTTCAGTATCCTCAAGAGAATTGGAGATTTCAGTTTCCCTTGGTCTCTTTTGAGTATAATTTTCAGTACCCTGTTTTAAAGGGTATATGTGTTTGAAAAATCTAGAATTTCTTGATCAATGATGCTATTTGCGTAAATATCATCAATTTCGGATTTCTGTACCAAAAATCGATAAGTAGCATTGTATTTTGCATATCCAATGAATATACAATCAATTGCATTTTGGTACAGTTTTGGCTTTCTTTGGTTTAAGTACCTTTACTTGCGCAAGATACCCCTACACTTTTAAGTATTTGTAGAATGGTGGTCTATTTTTCCAAAGTTTGTGGGAAGATTTAGATGTTTTCTTTCGTGGTATCTTATTAAAAATATAATTTATAGAAAGAATAGCTTCTCCCCCGAAGTTATCTGGCAAGCCAGAACTAATTAGTAGGGCATAAATCATTTCTTTAAATGTTCTGTTTTTCCGTTTGGCTATACCGTTGGAATGAGGTGAATACGGGGCTGTAGTTTGGTGTATAATACCGTGCTCGGTGCAGACCTTAAAGGGAAATTCATATTCTCCTCCACTATCACTTCTTAAAGCTTTTTTTCTTGTTGAGCTGATTCTCAACTTCTGCTTTATATTGTTTAAACATGTCGAATGCCTCATCCTTATTTCTAAAAAGATACATATAACAGTACTTCATAAAACCATCAATGAAGGTAATGAAATACCTTCTTCCACCTCTAGTTGATACAATTTTAAGTCACACACACACATATATATATATATATATACATACATGTGAGTATTAGGTCTAGAGGTTCGGTTTCTCGTTCAACATGGTGAAACGAGATTCCTGTCAATTTTGCTTCTTCACAAACTTGGCATTTATAGTTGGAATCTATTTTTCATTTTTGTATGAAGTCTAAATTAGTCAATTTTATCAAGGTATCAAAATTTACATGGCCTAATCTGGAATGCCATATGTTAGAAGAGTCAACAATATAAGTAGAAGATCCAATTTTATTCATATCATAGTTTGGTACAATAGTGGTAACATTTGCTTTAAATAAACCATCACACACATATCATCTTTAACAGTACAAATTTATCGACCACAAAGGTGAATTTAAAGCCATGCTTTCTCAACAACGACCTTGAAATAAGATTCTTTTGGATTTTTGAAACATGAAGAACGTCACCCAAGGTAAGTTCCTTTCTAGAGCTCAATTTTAGTACAATCTTTCCCTTGCCTTCAACCTTTGATGCAGATGAAATGCCCATGAATAGTTTTTCACCCTCAATTGTAGTTTTTAGGGTATAAACATCCACTTTTTTGCACATATGTGTTGAGTGGCTCCTGTGTCTACAAACCACATTCCATTGAGTTACCAACAAGATTGCATTCGGACACTACTGCACATAACTCCATATTAGAAATGCCATCTGAACTTTTAACCCTATTTGCTTCTGACCTCTTCTTTTGGGTATGTGACATTCAGCAGCTTTGTTCCCTTTCTTTCCATAGTTATGACATGAAATCTTAAATTTCATTGACTTCTTAGATGCATGCTCATGTTTTCTTTTATTGGTTTTGTCTGACTCGGCTACATTTGCCTTGGCAACCATGGTATGCGAAGTCTTCTTCTCAAATTTTCAATTATCTTCCTCGATTCTTAACCAAACTATAAATTCCTCTATTGTCATCTCTTATGCTTGTGCTTAAGGTAGCGTTTGAAATCCTTTCAGGATGGAGGAAGTTTTGCAATTGTAGCGGAAACCTAAAATGATTTGCTAAGAGTCATTCCTTCATCGTGCAGTTCGTGGATGATGACTTGTAACTTTTGAATCTGATTGAAAACTGTCTTCACATCAATTATTTTGAAGTCAATAAATTTTCCTGCTATGAATTTCTTCATTCCTAAATCTTCGGTTTTGTACTTTTATCAATTGCCATCTAGAGTTCTTTAGAACTTCGAGCAGTACAGTATACATTGTATAGGCTATTGTCGAGTCCATTTAAGATGTAGTTCTTGCATATGAAATCAGAACTCATCCAAACATTCAAGGCTTTAACTTTTATTGCATCGGCTTCAAGTTCTTCGACTATGGAGCATCTTCTGTAAGAAACATTGCAAGTCCCAAATTCGTCAAATAGAACATCATCTTTTGCTGCCAGTGTTTGAAGTCTATCCCTGTGAACTTTTCCAGCCTTTCTTCATGAGACAGCGCCATCTTTAAAACCACAGTTGCAGACTAAGTATTAATCACAGTCTGTATTGGTGAAAAATTGTTTTTTTCATAAGACATTATCGTATACAGAAACAACCAAAAATAAATAAATATTGTTTCAAGATTGTTAACAGAACGTTACACAAAAGTTATGAAACTGTTATGATAACGTTGCAAAACTATTACAACTACAAAACTGTTACAACTATGTTGCAATATAGTTACAAAAAGAACTATGCAGTAAATATATTATACAATTGATATAATGCCGATTAGATCGTCTGAGTTTATCGAAAACTGTTTCTTGAAACAATATTGCTCCTTCTATAGCGTAGAAGGATGAAGAGAATCTTTTCCTCAAGATAAAACGGACCAAACTCTGCAATGCTCCAGTGCGAATAGCAGAGAATCGACAAACTCAAGAGAAATATTTAAGAACAGTGTTTCGAGGGAGAAGGAGAAAATAGAATAAAAATCTAATGAATTCTGCTCTGCCATGTCCTATATATAGACATGGAAAGGTGCCTATTCATTTTGAATGGTTGTGGCGTTTGGAAGGTTGCGACCCTTTACCAAGCGGTGCAACCATTTTATTACCGTTTGAGTTTGAATGGATGAAAATAAAAAACTATCCCGCCTGAACAGCCAAGCCAACTACAAAGTGCTAAACGCCACTAATACGTCTCAAACGTACATTTTCCCATACTACGGGTAAAAGAGTGGGCATGGGCGTGTGGAGTGGTGTGACGCACCACCCGCTAAGGTAGTTACGCTTTCATATCTCTCTTTATCTCACAGTAGCTATAATAACGTCCACATCTTAGTATATTAACACACGATGTACGTTTTATTCTATGATTTAAGACTATTCATATTTCAGGCATTTAATGCCTCACACTTCCTAATAGATTACTCATTCATTTTCAACCATCATTTGTATAGTTGTTCATTCTAGTTGTATAGTAATTTTCAAACCTTATGTTCAAGTGCAAAGGTTTATTAGTTAGTTGCGATAATGACCTCGAGTAATATAGCTTAGTTATTTGTATAAATGTACTCCTCTATCCCAAAGTTTTGGTGGTACTTTAGATTTTCAGTATATACTTATTTTATTTTTCATTGTAACCTAATTGTTTGATGATGGACCAGTGTATTTGCTCTTGATGCATGTATTCAATCTTTTAAAAATCAACAGTACATGTTGATAAGTTACGCTCGTTGATTTTGTTGGTATTTAGCCAACCATTGAAATGAGTAGTGCTTGAGTTTGACTATTGCATATCCTTAATTTTAATTCAATTTTCTTTTAGGATTTTACATTTTCTATTTTCAAACTTCTCAAATTTATTACATAGTGTGTATCATAGTTTCGAAGACCAAACCATGAATCAAAATGTGTTGGTGCAAGGTCAAAAGTTCTAGTGGTTCAACTAGTCAAATAGTGAGATCCGCGTTGATTATTGTTCTCTATTTTACTGATTTAAATATAAAATTATTTCAATTACTATTAAGAATTAACGAAGTATAATTAATACATTGAATCTTAAAACAATTGTTTTTGAACATTTCATAACAAGTATTAATTGAAATAATTTTATAATAATTTTTTAGCGCAAAATTGTAAATTTCTTTGTTTTTTAAGATGAAAGAGGTTTAATTCAATAATGATTTGTATAATGTACACTAATAATGTATAATATTGTCCAAAATTGATAAATAAAGATAATTCAATAATTTGATTGCTAAGATTATGAAATTATTTGTTAAATTGATTATGTGAAAAAAATGAAGAATAAGGTGTTAGTTTTTCGTCACATTTAAAGAACCATGTGGTTCATAGAGGTCGATTTAGAGGTCTTTTTTCCAAAGTTTCGAGATTAAACCATGGGTTCATGTATGGCAAGGTTATTTCATGTTTAGAGCCCTAGCGCTGTTAAATTTTGGTGATGCAAAATCACAAATAGAAGGAAATAAATATGAAAAAGAAATAAAGAGAAAATTTTGTTTCCCTAATTAATAGGAATATTTGATTATGTTTATTTTTCTCTCTAATTGGCTAATCAGTTTATTTTTTTCTATTTAATATTAACTTGGGCATTAAGTAATTTATGTTATAAATAGAGAATAGAAGAGAGAGTGTAAAATGTGTGGAAATCTATTTGTTAATTCTCTCTTCTTCTATCTTTGTTCCTCTCCTCCAACAATTTTTGCCACAGAGACCAAGGCTCTCTTTCTCATTTTGGTTATTGGTTCAATTTTCATTTTGTTTACTTTTATTTTGTTCGGTTAATTGTAAACAAATTTTGGTGAATCAATAAAGAGGGTGGTTTGGTGGAATCACTTGTGTATTGATTTTTAATTTCATGTCCATTTGTTTTCTATTCGAATTTATCTCATTGTGATTTAGATGATAAAAGATCTATTAGGAAAAGCTTGTGCAAAGCAAATTTTTCTCTACAGTCACAAAGCTTAGTGTAATTTTAGATTTGAAAAATTATTGAGATGTCGGATATGATTTCTTTTTCAAAGATGGCTATTTTGGATGGAAAAAATTGGGGTATTTGAACGCCTAGAATGGAAGATGTTTTGTACCTCAATGATCTTCATGATCCAATTGATAGAGATGGGAAGAAACCCTCTGATGTAGAGGAAGAAAAATGGAAGAAGATGGATAATAAGGAAATTGCGTTGATTCGTCTATATCTTGATTGATTCAGTCTTCCATCATATGGCTAGTTGTGAATTTGCGAAGGCTTTGTGGGATAAGTTGGTATCTTTGTATGAGTCAAAGAGTGCTATAAATAAGGCTTTTCTTGTTTGAATATTAGTTCAACTGAGATTAGATGCAGAGAAGTATGTTCAAGTGCATTTGAAAGAATTTCAAAATGTAATAAATCAACTGGCAAATATGAATGTCAAATTTGATGATGAATTGCAGGCTCTTTTATTGATGAGTTCACTTTTAGAAAGTTGGAAAACTTTGGTTGTTTCATTAAGTAATTCCAATGCAAATGGAACTATCTCACTGGAAATTGTTTAAAGTAGTATTTTGAATGAGGAGCTTAGAAGAAAATGGTCATGTGTGAAATTAGTTCAAGATGAGGCTATGGTAGAAGGGGACTCGAAGAAGGAGACAAGTCCAAAGAAGAAAGTCGCTAATCGTAAAGGTACGTCAAAAAATATTATTTGTTATTATTCTCAAAAAAAGATCATATGCGCAATAGGTGTGAAGCATATAAAAGGATCAAAAGAAGGCTGTACAAGTGACGGTGACAGTGATACACGGGCGGATATAACTGTAGCGACAGTGATACTTCTTATGAGGTCTTCGTTAGCGAAGAGAAGCATTGGAAGATAGATTCGGGAGCTTGTTTTCACATTTATAGAGATATAAATTGTTTCTCTTCTTATAAGAAAAATGTCGGCATGATTAGGACCTCTAGTGGAGTAGAGCTACCGATTTGTGGTATTGGATCTATCCGGTTTCGTATGCATGATGGTGTGATTAGAGAAGTCTCAGGCGTGAGGCGTGTGCCTTCTAGTTCACATAATCTTATTTATCTTAGTCAGTTGGATCACCATGGCTGCATTTATGAGACTCGAGGTGGAGCTTTGAGAGTGAAGAAGGGTGGTCTTGTAGGAATGAGAGGAGTATTGGAAGAAGGAAACCTTTATAGTTTGGTTAGTCATGTAGTCGACTCTGGAAAGTCGGTGACAGTTGGAAATCCTAGTACACAGAAAAATTGAGAGGCTAATGTGTTCACTGCTTATGATGATCATGTAGATGATCATGTTTTAGACAGGGATCTTCGTGTTGATGATGCTCTAGGGATCCATAGTGATTATGTAATGAGATCAGATCAGTAATAGACGGATGTCGAGTAGAAAAATCCACAAAGACTATATGGAGGTCTTTGTGGTATTGCAAACGCTTTTAAGACCGATTGGTGTGGTGCACCTCATGTTGGAAGATGCATCACTTGTAGGAGGTGGAAAAGGTTTGTAATTTGGTATGATTGAGACATAGGGAGTTGTGATAGATCTAAAGATGGCATGTATGATATGTTGGAGATATATGATTTTGCGTCAAGGTGGAGTGTTAAATTTTGGTGATGCAAAATCACAAATAGAAGGAATTAAATATGAAAAAGAAAGAAAGAGAATATTTTGTTTCCTCTAATTAATAGGCATATTTGATTACGTTTATTTCTCTCTCTAATTGGACAATCACTTTATTTTCTGCTATTTAATATTAACTTTGGCATTAAGTAATTGATGTTATAAATAGAGACTAGAAGAGAGAGTGTAAAATGTGTGGAAATTTATTTGCTAATTCTCTCTTCTTCCGTCTTTGTTCTTTTTCTCCAATAATTTTAGCCACAAAGATAAAGACTCTCTTTCTCATTGTTTTTATTGGTTCAATTTGTATTTTATTTACTTTATTTTGTTCGATTAATTGTAAACAAATTTTGGTGAATGCTACCTGGAGGTTTGACCATGTAACTAGAGACACGACATTTGCGTACCGTTCGGCATCCAGCGCCGTTCGGCACAGCATTCTCGTTCAGCACAACTGGGTCTCTCGGCATCCAGCATCGTCCGGCATTCTAGCATCTCCCGGCATCCAGCATTGCTCGGCATTCAGGCCTCGATCGGCATTCAGTCTCGTTCGGCATTCACGCCTCGACCGGCATTCCAGCCTCGCCCGACATCCAGCATCGCTCGGCATTCAGCCTCGTTCGACATTTGTGGCTCGGCACGCAGAAGTCACTCACCACGGGCCGAAGTATCTCACTCCTAGGCCCCTCAGGGAAGTCTAACCCATCTTCATCTATAAATAGAGTGGCAGGGGCACAGTGAAATGGACCTTTTTTGGAGAACACCGGGGAGGCTCTACCGCATTCAAGACTTATCTTCTTCGCTTAACAATTGTATTCAAGTAGTTTGTTTATGGATAGTATTTACAGTCAATAGTTGAGGAAAGAAATAAAGATTAACCTCAAAGTGGATGTAGGCAGTTACGCCGAACCACTATAAATTTAGTGTTCTTATTTTGTGCTTTTAATTTAGCATATTGTTCTCTGTTTAAATTTACTTTCTTCATTAATCTTTCTGCATAACTCTACTCAAGGGTGTTAGTGACCAATTCTGGTGCTAACATTTTGGTGCTTTCACTGAGAATCGAAATCTCAGGCCGATAGGATCTACTTTGTAGCCATTGGATTAAAATATCCCCAAAGGAGTTCCGACTTATTCATAGGACGTCCGTGGAATCTATTCAGAGTTTCGACCGGCAACTCTACTATGGGAAGACCATGTACCTGATCAGCCTCTCACAATGCGGACGTCCACGAGACTGCTAGCATGCAATAAGTTGGATCTAGCAATCAACAAGCAAATTTAGGTGCAGGGACTACCGCCCAAACTCAAACGGAAGCCATCACCAAGACGGAGTTCAATGATTTGATGAGGGAACTCCGGGAAAGTAGAAGGCACCTCGCTGAGCAGATTCAGGCCAATGCTAATCTCATGACTCAGTTGACTCAGCAGCAGCATCAGAATGCTGGAGATAGCACTGCTCCTTATTCTTCGTCTGATAGCTTGACCTCAGTCGATGAACCTCCTAGGCATAGACACCGTAAGACTGAAGCTGCGTAGGCTGGTGCCACCGATTGATCCACCAGGGATCAGGCGCACGAGGAGATTGGACGCCCGGCTCACCAAAACCTTAATGAAGCTGGCCTTCAGGATGCACGTTTGGCCGATCACCAACAAGGGGGACATCAACCCACATGGTCCCGTGGAACGGAACCCAACCTTTCATCCTCCGTACAAACTCCAGACTTATCAGCCATGGTCAGGCAGTTAAGGAGAGAGAACCAAGGTTTGACCAATGAAGACTGGGGAGTGTCCAGGAGTCATAATCCCTTCACAGATACTATTCTACAGGCTGAGTATCTTAGGAAGTTTAATTGCCGACTATCCCAGCCTACAAAGGGAAGACTGACCCTAGGCAACGCGTGATGAGGTACGAATGGATGATGGATTCTGCAAGAGCGAATGATGCGACCAAGTGTGGGTGCTTTCTAATTACTTTATCCGGAATTTCCACCATATGATTTACTCGACTTCCCTCACGGTCTATATCCAGCTTCGACAAGTTGGCAATGAAATTTGTTGAACAATTCAGGATACATCCTACTCGTCCAAAGGATGTGATGCCTTATCAAGCATAATCCAAGCTCCGGGAGAGTCTTTGAAAGCATACTTGCAATGGTTTCATGTTGCCGCCACTGAAGTTAGCAACCCTAACGACCATGCAATTTTGACGGCAGTAATGCGAGGTGTAGGTCTAGACTCGGAATTTAGAGATTGGTTAGCAGGAAAGCCTCCAACTACGAGCGTTTCTATTCGAATGCTCATCAATTCATAAGGAGGGAAGAAGCTCGATGGAAAAGACGAGATAAGGCACTAGGGCCTGTTCAGGAGACTGTGAAAAGTAACATCGACGTGAAACAATCCAGCAACAACTCGGAAAAAGTTCAAGCCAACTTCCAGAACAAGCTTGGGCAATCTAAAGGATCCGGAGGTGGAAATCCCAAAAAGAAAAGAGAGATAGGGAAATGGAAGCCGAAGATTCCAACCTACAACGAATACACCCCCATGAATACGTCTCTTCAAAAAATTTACCTATCTACCTGTAACACCTTTCAATACAGAAAGTCGCGTCCAAAGGAGTCCACAGAGGAACAGAAGCATACGGGGAAGTACTATCGCTTCCATGAGACCCATGGGCACTATACTGAGGAGTGTAGACACCTCCATGATGCCGTAGAAAAGTTAATCAGGCACAAAAAGCTGCAGGAGTTTGTTAGGAACCCACCAGAGGGTAGGCAAGGAACGTCAGACCCCGGACGCGGGCCGGCTCCACGCCGTCCATAGGAACCTGCCCGGACCATGGGTAGGTTAATCATAAACACAATAGTGGGAGGACCTCATCCTGCAGACAAGAATTGGCAGGAGATGGAACGATATGCTACCTCCTTAAGGCATGCGAATTATGAATGTTGTTCGAATGTGGAAGATGGAATCCCCACAAAACAATAACGCATGATGACAGACGATATAGTGTTTAGGAGTCAAGATGCAGACAAGGTGGAGGCTCCTACTATCGATCTGATGGTCATATCTGTGATGATCGGGCCAGCTTACGTCAAAAGGATTTTGATTGATTGTGGAAGCTCTATCAACATCATCTTCAAGAAAGCTTATGACCAAATGAAGATGGAGACAAAAGATTTAAAACCATGCAAACCATATCCACGGCTTTAATGGTGTCGCGACTGACGCAATAGGTAATTGAGTTACCAGTTGAACTGGGAGAAGGTGAACGTAGGAGAGTGTGAATCCTGTCATTCATAGTGATGGATGTTCACTCTCCATACAATGTATTTCTGGGTCGTCCGGCCCTGGAAGACTTTAGGGCATCTTTGGCCCCATGGTGTTTGACATTAAAATTTTCGACAGAAAAAGGAGTAGACGTGGTGCATGGCGATCAGGCGACCGACTGTGCATGTTACGTGGCAGAGCTGAGAGAGGCTCAGCGGAGAGAAAAAGGAAAGGTTGCGGACAGCTTCGTCTGCATCCAAAACACTGACAACTGACAAGTGTGCCCGAGCCCTGGCTCGGGCAATACTCTCGGATCTACAGAGACGTAGATCCGAGAGATGATGGTGGGGGACCCAAGGAAGTGAATGCAGCACAGGCTGAGCTGACAATTGACATTCCAGTCAACCGGAATGACCCATCAAGAGTTCTTAAGGTTGGATCGCAACTTGACCCGCCATCGGCCGAGGATCTTACGGATTTTCTCCGAGCGAACCTGGACGCTTTCGCTTGGACACACTCTGATATGGGCAGGATTTCTCCCGCCTTTGCAAGTCATATGTTGAACATAGACCCGAAGTATGTTCCAGTAAAACAGAAACGGAGAGGCATGGACCCGGAGAGGTCCGCTGCTCTCAAAGAGGAGGTGGACAAACTCAAAGCCAATGAGTTCATCCGTGATTCCCTGTACCCTGAATGGGTATCTAACTCTATACTGGTAAGAAAAGCGAATGGGAAGTGGAGAACTTGCGTTGATTATTCTGATTTAAATAAAGTATGCCCGAAGGATAGTTTTCCCTTACCTAGGATCGACCAGCTGGTCGATTCAACGACGAACACGAGCTACTGTCATTTATGGATGCGTACTCAGGATACAATCAAATCCCGATGTACATCCTAGATCAAGAACACACCAGTTTCGTCACCGACGTTGGGTTGTATTGCTATGTAATGATGCCCTTCGGATTGAAAAATGCTGGAGTGACTTATCAGCCTTTGGTGAACCAAATGTTTAAAGATCAGATTGGCAGAACGACGGAAGTCTATGTGGATGACATGCTCGTGAAGTGACGACGGTCGAACGACCACATTCGAGACTTAGCAGAGATTCTTGATATACTCAGGCATTATGGGATGAAAATCAACCCTTTTAAGTGTTCTTCTTGCGTTGCACCAGGAAAGTTCTTGGGTTTCATTGTGATTGCACGTGGAATTGAGGCTAACCCGGAAAAGATTCAGGCTATTCGGGACACACAAGTGCCCAAAACTATAAATCAAGTACAAAGCTTGAACGAAAAGGTGGCCGTGCTGAGTCGATTCATATCTAGAGCTACGGATAAGTGCATTCCTTTCTTTGATGTGATAAAGAAAGGAAAGAGGAATTTCGAGTGGACGTCTGACTGCAAGGAAGCATTCCGAGCTCTGGTTAGACATCTAGAAAGTCCTCAGGTGCTATCAAAACCAATTGAACATGAAATGATGTATGTATAGCTACCTGTATCCCAGCATGCTATTAGTACGACTTTGGTTCGCGAGGAGGACCGAGTTCAAAAGTCAGTGTATTGTGTCAGTAAACGTTTGACGAGGGCAGAAAGAAATTATCCCGGGATTGAGAAACTAGCTTACTGCCTGGTGATTGCATCATGAAAGCTTCATCCATACTTCCAGGCACACTCGATCAGTGTTTACACTTATCAACCCATGCGACAGGTACTCCAACGATCGGAAACTTCTGGAAGGATGTTAAAATGGAATATCGAGTTGAGTTAGTTCGATATTACCTACCTGCCACGAAGGGCCATACAGGGCCAAGCGCTAGCAGATTTCATTGCTAAATTCACTATGACAGACGAATCAAACGGCCACAATGTCATACCTCCCATTCGATGGAAGATGTACACGGATGAGGCATCTAACGACCGTTGTTCGAGGGCTGGCATAGTTCTTGTGACTCCTGAAAACCAATCAGTTTGCTATGCTTTGAAGTCGAATTCATAGCAACGAATAACGAAGCTGAGTATGAAGCATTGATTGCTGGCTTAAGACTTATCAGAGAATTGGGAGTAAGATCGGTTGAAATCTTTTGTGACTCACAACTGGTGGTGTACCAAATCCGGGGGGACTATCAAGCAAAGGGGAAGAGACTTGCCCCATACCTGGCCCGGCTTCAAGAGCTGCTAGCGAATCTCGAGTATAATGATATTTCACATGTCCCACGTGAACAAAATAGAGCAGCCGATTCGTTGGCAAAATTTGCAAGCACTGGCGATGCGCAACAAATGGGATTGTTTCCCGTTGAAACCTTACATGCTCCGAGCATAAATAGGATGGAGGTAGATTTCATGTTATAAACAGAAATCGAGAAGGAATCATGGATGACCACATTCAAGCAGTACTTGTTACACTGGGTCATACCCGAAAGAAGGAGCGAAAGACGACAAGTCATTCGTAAGGCTTCACGTTATGTAATGCAAGACGGGGTAATGTATCGGAGGGGATTCTCGACCCCTTACCCTGGTGCATTGCCCACGATGAGATAAAACGAGTCCGGAAGGAAGTCCGTGAAAGGGAATATGGTGACCATACTGAGGGGCAGACGTTAGCGAAGAAAATCCTCCGCTATGGATACTATTGGCCGACTATAAATCGGGATGCCACAGACTACGTGAGAAGATGTGGCAAATGTCATAAATATGCAAAAATCCCGAGAGCCCCGCCAACGGAACTTACACAAATGGTTAGTCTCTGGCCGTTTGCAAGGTAGGGGATCGACATAGTCGGTTCCTTACCCATATCCAAAGGCGGTGTGAAATATGCGATAGTTGCGGTCGATTACTTTACCAAGTGGGCAGAAGCAGATCCTTTGGCCACTATCACCACCAAAAAGGTCATTAATTTCGTTGTACGAAATATTATATGCCGTTTTGGCCTTCCACGAACCATCATTACAAACAACGGAACTCAATTCGAAAGCAAAGAGTTCAAAGAATTTTGCCAAAAATATGGTATTGAGAAAAAGTTTGTAGCAGTTGCTCATTCGAAAGCCAATGGACAAGTGGAAGCCGTGAACAAAATAATCAAATCCATATTGAAAAAGCAATTGGAAAAGGCTAGAGGCAAGTGGGTGGATGAGCTTCCAATAGCGCTTTGGGCTTATAGAACCACCACAAGTCCGCGACTGGCCACACTCCAATCGCATTAGCATATGGCATGGAAGCTGTTATACCCGTAGAACTTAAAGTTCCATCACATCGGGTAACTTATTATGACTCCGAATCGAATCAATATCTTTTGCTGGAATCATTGGACTTCATTGATGAAAAGCGCGAAGAGGCTAATTTAAGAGCGGTCGCATACAAACACCGATTCACTCGATATTATAATGAAAAGGTCCGACTGAGAATCTTTGGTGTGGGTGACCTCGTTTTGAAACGAGTTTTCCAAATTCCATCACATATGATCCCGCATGGGAAGGTCCATACGTCATTGAACGGAAGCTTGGAGAAGGAACTTTCAAGCTAGCGACCGTTGATGGCGCGACACTCCCACGAACCTAGAATAGTGAGCATTTGCAGCATTATTATACTTAGTTCATTTCTTTCATATTTTAATTGCAATTATTTATAGCAAGTTTTTATTCCTAGTTTACAGCATGTAATAAGACAATTTAGCTTATTTGCATTAATAAAGGCTTGAAGCCATTTTTTCCATAAATTATCGATGTTTCTGTGTATGATAACTCCGTGACGAATAATTAAGAGATACATTACTGTCTGACGTATGAACACGCACGATCACTTAAAATCACTAAGTCCCCAGAGTGCGAACTGGAGTACTCTGAGTCCCCTAAGTGCGGACCAGAGTATAAACGACTAAAAATATCTAAGTCCCCAAAGTGCGGACTGGAGTACTCTGAGTCCCCTGAGTGCGGACCAAAGTATAAACGACCTAAAATCTCTAAGTTTCCAGAGTGCGGACTGGAGTACTTTTAGTCCCGAGAGTGCAGACCAGAGTATAAACGACTAAAAATCTCCAAGTCCCCAGAGTGCGGACTGGAGTACTCTGTGTCCCCAGAGTGCGGACCAAAGTATAAACGACTAAAAATCTCTAAGTCCCCAGAGCGCGGACTGGAGTACTCTGAGTCCCCTGAGTGTGGACCAGAGTATAAACGACTTAAAATCTCTAAGTCCCCAGAATGCGGATTGGAGTACTCTGAGTCCCCTGAGTGCGGACCAGAGTATAGACGACTAAAAATCTCTAAGCCCCCAGAGTGCGGACTGGAGTACTCTGAGTTCCCAAAGTGCGGACTAGAGTATAAAAGATGAAAAATCTCCAAGTCCCCAGAGTGCGGACTAGAGTACTCTGAGTCCCCTGAGTGCGGACCGGAGTATAATAGACTTAAAATCTCTAAGTCCATAGAGTGCGGACTGGAGTACTCTGAGTCCCCTGAATGCGGACCAGAGTATAAACGACTAAAAATCTCCAAGTCCCCTGATTGCGGACTGGAGTACTCAGAGTCCCCTAAGTGCAGACCAGAGTATAAACGGCTTAAAAATCTCTAAGTCCCCAGAGTGCGGACCGAAACACGAATGACTTGAAGTCATCAAGTCCCAGGCGTACGGAATAAAAAATATTCTAAGTGTTTGAAGCATGGAATACAGGATGAACAACTCCAAAGAACTTCAGAGTTATATAAAGATAAATTGAGAAGTTCATGTAACTCACAATAGTTTGGGTTTCGACCATAATCGCAATGAAAGATGAATGATAAAGGTCTTTTGAAAGACAAAAGAACTAGGCTTTATTTATTCAAAAGTAAGTCTCTACTGCAACTCCTCCAAAATTCGAAGACAAAAGTCTATTTTCATGGACTACGGAAATAAATAAAAATAATTACATAGTCTAAACTAACTCTCATTGAACGAGAGTAACGATTACTTCTTCGACTTCTTTAACTTCTTCCCAGATGACTCCTCCCCCGTGCGTTTGCTCTTGGTAATTTTCTTTTATGGGGAAGTAAAAACTAAAGAAGTATGAGGAACTTCCATTAGCCTGGACCTGCCAAGGAGGATGACCATCAACGGCTTATTCAGAGGATCGTCCAGGTCCACAACTTGAGGCTCAATTTTGATTTCGACCGTCTTTTTCTTCTCCTTCTCAACCTGCTCCTTCATGCTCAGTTTAGATGTATGTTCAGAGGCGCCTGTAATCTCGATTTCATAACTCCCATCGATAGGAGAGGAAGTCTCGGACTTATCCTCATCGAGCGCTCCGATCACCTGAGCATCTAGACCGGGAGCCTCCCCTACGTGAGTAGCCTCACTTGTTTTTTCCTTTACCTCCTTGGCGACGTCGCTCCTCAGAGTGAGCTCGGTGTCATAACGGCCTGCACAAAATCATGAAAAACAAGCATTAGAATACAATAGCCCCTCGTGAAAAACAATGACTTTTGGAATGTTAAAGTGAATGGTTATCTACCAGGTTCCGGCTGGCTCTCAGTCGTTCGAGGGGTCTCACCCTCTGGAATGGGAGACAGAATGTGAATGCCGAAGCCAGGGTCCTTTGGATTGTAACCGATATGCTGGTCAAATGGATCAAGTATCGGCCTATAATCCGATTGAGTAGGTGCATGAGCTGGAGACTCGATCCCGGATGGACCGGCAGTAACATCTTTCCCTTTCGATGAGGGGGAGCTTTTGCAGTAGAGAGCCTTTGCCGCAGACAGGTTCGAAGCCCATTCCCCTTAAGAAATTCTTTTATCAAAGTATCTTCATCGACTTCCTCGGTGCCAAGTTTGACCTTCTTAATTTTTATTAAAGTCTCCCATGCCTCAGCTAGGGATTTGAAGTAGCCCTCACCCAGAAAAGTTAAGTCCCGATGCATGAGGACGCGGGCGTTGAATTCTGCGATCAACGGGTCGAACATGCATTTGACCTCCTCCCTACCAGCCTCTTTGGCCGCCTCCAGTCGAGAGTCAATCTCCGTAGATGCTATTTTCTTGCCCTCTTCGCGGGCTTCACTCTTTAGCATCTCAACCTTAGAAAGTTCATCATCAAGCTTCGTCTTCAAAAGTCGTGTAGCAACAATCTCGTCGCAATATCGTTGTGACTAGTCTTAGGCAGCGGTCTTCTCCTCTCTTTCTTTACGGAGTTGCTCCTCCAGCTCCTTAAATCGGAGGGCAAATGCATCCCTTTCCTTCTACACCGAGTCCTTCTCCAAAGCTAGGGATCCATAGCGTTGGACCGCCTCATCAATTTCTTTTTTATGAGTTGACTCCAGACGATTGGCGGCCTCTGCAGTATCTTTAGCGTTCTGTTGGACGGCTTCAAACTGAGACTTGTAAGAAGCAAGCTCTTCATCCTGAGCTTTAATAATATCTTTATCATGGATAGCCTCAAGCTTTAGGCGATCGATCTCATGCTGACGCTATATGGAGACTTCTAAAACTTTTTCGCTAAGTGTACGAATGCATCGTGCTAAACATAGACGTCATTAGTGCAAGCGATAGCACTTTGTTTAACGTTTCCTGGAATCTGGTGAATCGCCGAAAGGAATTTTAAGCCATTAAAGCATATCTTTAGAAACGAGGCTTTAAGCTCAGCAAGTCGGTCCGCTATCGATGGATCAGAGATAGGAGCGAGAGGAGTCTTCCTGGAGACTGCGAGTGTTCTCTAGGGATCTTGAGATTGCCTAGTGCTTAATGAGCCGGAGTATTGATCCCGATGGGCCTCAGGATGAGATCCCTTATGTCCAGATTTCTCTTTGCTGTGCTCCAATTGAGAATGAGGTCACGAGGATATGAGGGCTGGCTGTAAGTTTTTCTTCAGTGTGATGATTCTCGACGGTGGTAGTCTCGATCATCGGATTCATCTCTATCTCGACGCTTGCCGGAGCCCGAATCACGGCCAGATTGGTAAAAAATTGATTAACCGCAAAGGCGGTCAAGTCCATGTGTATGCCCCATGTCACCTACACAAATTTTAAATAACGATGAGTTAG
Organism: Allium cepa; assembly: GCA_030765085.1. NCBI lineage: Eukaryota > Viridiplantae > Streptophyta > Magnoliopsida > Asparagales > Amaryllidaceae > Allium > Allium cepa. Next base: position 372,057,620 of record CM060942.1, on the reverse strand, counting down.
CAAAGACTAGGGTGACAAAAGATATTTAAGTGCTAGATGAAGTGAATGTGTTTGTGTATGTCCTAGTGTTTCCCCCCGACGGACCAGTTTCTTTACTAATAGGAGTTTTTTCTCCCTGGTTTTGGGCTTGAACGCTTGTATCACCTCTCGCGGGGGAATGAAGCTTAAGGGCCTCTGGGTCGTCGAAACTATAGTTGAGCAGATCATCAGGCATGGTAAGGTTCGACAGGCCCTTCAGAGAACTTTCTAAGTGCTGCGAGGAAGCTTCTTTCTCCGCTGGAATAAGGGTAACTTTAGAAGTTCCGCCCACTGTTTTCTTCCTCATCTTATATGTCAGTTTCTTCTTCCACTTCAAAGAAGAAAGCGACGTTTCAATGTCTTGAACTTCAACTATTGGGTCCCGGGATGGACTAACATTTTCGCCCTATACTTCGGGAGTTTCGGTTTCTTTAATCTCTCCCTCCTCTGGCGTCTCAGGGGCGTTATGTGCTGAGGACTCGGCCTTTTTCAGCGACCTTCCACTATCAACCTGAACTTTGAAAGCGACTCATTTGAAATGAGTGATTTGATGTCCCGGCATTCCGTGGGGATGGCTTGAATAGCTTCGACAGCCTCAGAGTACCCGAAGCCTTCGGGACTTGGGTTGATACTTGAAAAAATGAATGAAGAGTCAGAAAAGATGTAAATCTCGGCAAATTCAAGTATCGATCTGGAAAAAGAACGTACTTCCTTCTACCCATCTTCTGGCGAAACCAGAAGGACAACGCACATAGAACCACTCTTGCTTATACTGGGGAAATTTACTCCATGCCCCAGTCAGAATTTGGCATTTTTTATGCGGCTCGAGAAACATGAAAGATGGGCTATTTGTCCGTCTCTTGATGCGATAGATGTATCGGATATCTCCCAGAGTCAGAAGCCTGAAGAGGACACTCATGAAGAGGATGCAAGTGCTGTATATGAATGTGTGGCTGTTCGGATGCAGTTGTGATGGGGCAATCTCGATATGCTACCACACGTCTCGAAGAAATGAATTGAATGGTGGCACGTTGCCAACCAAGCACATGAATCTGTTGCAAGCTGTATATCCGACGGTGGGCAAGTGCAGACGATCATGCCCCGATGGAACAAACACGTCATCGAAGGGGATTCCGTGGACAGAGCATATCCGACGGAGTGTACTTTCATTAGTCTTTGAGGCCTGTGAATTGACTGGTCGTCTAAGAAAATTGCTGCCTCCAGAGCGTCGGAAGCCAAGTCGACAGATGTCGTCGTAGGGCTTGGTAAGTCTTGAGCAGGGGTAGTAGACAGATTTGAATTTCCTACAACTTCTTATCGAGAGGATGGCCCAGGTCTGTCTGAGATCGTAGCAGAGCTAGATTTCCTAGACATCTCTAATCAAGATTGAATCTGACAAGGCAGCTGTTTGAACTATACTTGAAAAACAATCGACATTAGGCTTAACAATATAAATATTCCCCCCGTGTGGTGTGTGAACTAGTGCGATCATTCAAATGTAAGTGCCAAGCAGTGAGAAGACACTTGATTGATGAAATAAGTTTAAGCTTTGAAATGTCGTCTTCGAAGACCGTCATCGCTGATCGTCTACGAAAGCTTGTCGTAAGATGGTTTACATTTTGAACTCGACATCGTCACTGCATTTGAAAGGTTATTAACTGTTAAACAAGTTAAAGTCTAAATTTTCAGTTGTTTAAACATGGGATTTATTAGTCCGGATTGTCTGATATGCTTTGTTGTTTGAGTCTGTTCTTGTTCATTATCCTATGTTCAAGCATAAAGTACGTGTTTAGTCAATTATGCATTAGGTTCGACTGGTGTTGCTATTGTACACAACCCTCCTACCTAACCACTTCATAGTTCGGCATTCAACTAGTTATGCCGAACCACAATCATGCCGTGCCATCTCGCTCGGCATTCTGCCCTCAACAAAAAACACTCACCTACAATTCATTATTACCGTTCGGCATGCGACAAGACATGCCAAACCGCAAGCATGCTGAGCCATACCATTCGGCACGTCACCCTTCCAACTCTTCCTCTTCACCATTTGGCATGCGACAAATCATGCCGAACCATGCTCGTGCCAAGCCGCATCGCTCGGTATTTTGTCCTTAACGCCACTTTTAATCCTTCCCTCCATCCCTACCGACCGGCATGGCCAAGTCCTTCGGCAGGTCATATCGAGCCGCATCGCTCGGCATTCTACCTAATTACTACTTCTTTTCTTCTTTTCCCTCCAATCTCGGTCGGCATAAAGAAATTATGCTAAGTCGTGGCTGTGCCGAGCCGTATCGCTCTACGCATTAAATCATAACTCCATTTCTACTCCCGTACTTCCCCTTCATCGCTCGTCATAAGGAGGTCATGCCGAGCCACAACGTTACTTCTTCCACCAACCCTCTCCTTCAAGCATCTCCGACGTCCACTTCTCTCCTCCATTCCGCCTAGTCTTAAACTCCTCTAAACAACAACGCCTCGCCCTTAACTCCTATTCCACATGATTCCTAATGACCTTGATTTTACAGAGATTCACGAGATCGAATCTCGTGCTAGTTTTCCTATTCGGGGTGTAGTGTTTAGAAGAAAGGTCGTTACCTAAAGAACGAGTTGAAACTTGGGGAGATTCTAGAGTAGGGAACGCGGTTCTAATTGGACCCATTGATTTGAGAAGGAGACGAGGCAACGTATGGAGTTTGGGGGAGGAAGGGTAGGTAGTTTGCTAAAGTCTGTTGGGAGTTGAGTTCGTAGTTTCTAAAAAGTAGAGGTAACAAAGAAAAAGAAGGAGTATCGGCTTAAATAGAGAGAGGGGAAGTTGAATGGGTCGTGACCAGTAGAACCGGTTAATGCACGCCCCTCATTAGGCATTATGTCGTTCGGCATTAGCATATCGGTCGGCATACAATGCCTCGATCGACATTCGGGGAAAAATACTATGGATAAGACTAAGCCAAGGCTCGAAGCAAAACACGGAGGACTCGTGATTCAAAGCGCATCATGTCCGGCCACATGATGCACTTTGGGGGGCAAGTGTTACCTGGAGGTTTGACCAGATAACTAGAGACATGGCATTTGTGCACCGTTCGGCATAGCATTCTCGTTCGGCACAACTAGGTCGCCCGGCATCCAGCATCGCTCGGGATTCCAGCCTCGCTCGGCATCCAGCATCGCTCGGCATTCAGGCCTTGGCCGGCATTCAGCCTCGCTTGGCATTCAAGCCTCGACCGGCATTTCAGCCTCACCCGGCATCCAACATCGCTCGGCATTCAGCCTCGTTCGGCATTTGTGGCTTGGCACGCAGAAGTCACTCACCACGGGCCGAGGTATCTCATTCCTAGGCCCATCAGGGAAGTCCAAGCCATCTTCGTCTATAAATAGAGAGGCAGGGTTACAGTGAAAGGGACCTTTTTTCGAGAACACTAGGGAGACTCTACCGCATTCAAGACTCATTCAAGACTTATCTTCTTTGCTTAAAAATTGTATTCAAGTAGTTGGTGTACGGATTGTATCTGCAATCAATAGGGGAAAGCAATAAAGATTAACCTCAAAGTGGACGTAGGAAGTTACGCCGAACCACTATAAATCTGGTGTTCTTGTTTTCTGCGTTTAATTTAGCATATTGTTCTCTGTTTAAATTTACCTTCTTCATTAATCTCTCTACATAACTCTACTCAAGGGTGTTAATGACCAATTCTGGTGCTAACAGTGAATCAAAAAATAGGGTGGTTGGATGGAATCTCTTGTGTATTGATTTTTGTTTTCATGTCTGTTTGTTTTCTATCCAAATTTATCTCTTTGTGATTTGGATGATAAAAGATCTATTGGGAAAAGATTTCATAAATCAAAGTTTTCACTACATGTGCTTCAAGATTGAAGGTTAGTTGTTGTCAGATCGAGGTATGGTTGGGTCTTTAAAACATTGCTATGTATAATTTTTTAATCTAAGTTCGTAACCGTTTCTATTAATCCCACTTAGTGTAGGTTTTTCTTAATATTCCTTTTCTATGTTGTCTGTAGTCGTATAATTCTAATGGAGTAACTTTATTAGTACTCATATCATATAATTAGTATGGACTCATGTTTCTCAAATGGAATGATTAATGTACTGCAATATGTGTCACTAGGTGTTATTAAGCATGTATTTTCTGTCGTTACTGTGTTTTGATTGCATTTTCAATATTGGTTTATGAACTATGTAATATTTTAACAAGTTAGATCTCATTTATGAGTGATGTATGGAAATTAAGCATTGAATTAGTTTATGAATTACTATCTGATGGTGAATAAAATTTTGGCTTAGAGGATCATTACAAAAGGCACTAATATAAGTAGTATAGTTTATTTCCACTATAGGTCAATAAACCATTAACATTACAATTGAAATAAAAAATTTGTATGTACTTATTTTATTTTGCATAACAATTTTTTTTTTAAATGCAGGAGAACCGGTCGGCCCGGTAAACCCCTGAGGATGGTATAGTAAAGCCGTCCGCTACGCATAGTAGGAATTGAACTTGCGTCTTTTTACCAAAACCCAGACCTTCTTTCCACCGCGCCGCACCTGCAGACATTTTGCATATCACTTATATCAATTGAAGTTATCTTTGGCATTATGTCAGCGTAAAGTTTGGATTACGATATGTATAATCGAACGATCAATACTGCTACATAACATAAATAGTTTTCTCAATCTTTTCTATTTTTTCTCCTCATTTTTGTAGGCTAAAGCATGGTGTAGTGTCATCGGGTTAACAACCATCACCTAAACTATAAGTTACCGTTTTTTCTATTGGCTTAACATCCGTTAGTTAAACTCATTGTTTTAACATCAGTTCGACCATGATTAACCTTCATCGATGTTGGAATTCTACGGCTCTGAAAATAAAATATCCTTACGTGTGCATGAACCCATGGTTTAATCTCAAAACCCTGAAAAATCCTCTACACCAACCTCTTATAACCCCACGGTTCTTTAAATTTGAGAAAAAAAATTCTCGCTTCATTCTTCATTTTTTCTCATAATTAATTTAACAAATAATTTCATAACTTTAGTCTCAAAATGTTGGGTATCTTATAAATTTTTGATGATATAATACATCATTATTGTACATTTTATGTATTATCGTTGAACTAAACATTTTTCATCTTAAAAAATAAGGAAATTTTGCAATTCTACTAAAAGAAGTGTTATAAAATTATTCTAATTAATATTTTCTATGAAATGTTTAAATATAATTGTTTTAAATTTCAATATATTAATTACAATTGGTTAAATTGGAGTATTAATTAAAACAATTTGCATTTAAATCATTAAAATAAAAATTAACGATTAACGCGGTTCTTACGGTCTGACTGGTTGAACCCTTAGAACCTTTGATCTTGCACCAACACGGTTTGACTCATGGTTCGATATTCGAAACTATGGTTAAACTATACTATTTATTTTTTCATTTGCAACATGGTCTAATGTTTTAGCGTTTGTTCATATGCAACATTTGTTAATCCTTGTTTTCATTTAATAAAAGGTGCAGAGAAGCAACAATCAAAACTTTTGCAGTTCGGACATGGTAGCAAACTTTTTCATCCATTATCATACTCAAATATTTATTGATTTTATGTTGTAAATTTATATGGCTGCCTATGGCTAAATTCAGTATGAAGTACTTGTTGCTGCGAGATTCCAACACGAGACCACTCAAATCGAAACCCCACAAGCATAGCGGAAGATAGAATCGTGGTAAGAAGTGTAAAAACAACCAATCAACAACTCAATTCCAATCTCAATCGACCCAAAAGAAATCACAATCCCAAACAAGCAATATAGAATTCAAAGCAATGACAAAAAATAAATCACACAGCGATTTATAGTGGTTCCACTAACGTTGTGTTAGTGTACATCAACTTTAAGAGAGAGCTTTTATTAATATTGATGAGAAGAGTACAAGAGATTGAATACAATGATCAAATTCTAATTAGATTTGAATTTGTGGAGAAGAGAATTGAAGAAAATTAGGTTTTGATAAACCCTAATTTGGTGGAGACTAATCTCTTTCCGTTGCTTGCACACATATAGATCTGAAACCTGAGGCTAGCTTATATAGGAGAATAGAAACCCTAGGCAATGTTCCGAAATTACCCCTGCGGATATCACAAATTTTCACCCAAGTCCGCGAGAAGAAAACCAGACGAAAGTCGATCCAGACGTCTGACCAAAAGGTCAGACGTCCGACTTAAGTCACTGGAATGACTTTGCTTCAGCTCAGACGTCTGACCCATTTGGTCGAACGTCTGATGAAATGCTCTGGAAGCATTTCAACCCTACATCAGACGTCTGAAAATTGGGTCAGACGTCTGAAAAAAGTTTCTGACCCTACTCAGCCCACTTCGCCCTTTCTTTTATAACTTACACCTCCGAACTCCGATTTGCGAACCGTTTCCTCCATTACGAAGCTACTTCCGACCTCTACAAATTTCCATATAGTGTCGCAAAAATTTAACACTCCACCTCGACACTATATCTATCTTCAATTCCAATGGTACCATACCATCAACGACAACCGATTAGCGCCAACTATCACCTCTTCTACCTTCAACCAAACATGAATGCTTTCCCAGTGAGCTTCGATAAAGCCACCGCCCATTGCACTCCACCAACGAGCTCAGGCAAAGCCCCCGCACGCTAATGAAATGTTGAAAACATCCAAATCCTAAGCTATCTCACCAAAGACTAGCACTTACCAAGAAGATGTAACTCCAATCTCTCACCGATACTCTTCCTCATCTACTACCAAGCTCCTCCCTTAACCGTGCCAACCCGTGGCACCTAGCACTTCTCCAAGCGAATCAAATTCGAGCAATGCTCTAACTTTCCAAACCGGCAATGCCTTAGTGAACATCTCCACCGCGTTATCCTTTGTGTGCACTTCTCGAAGATACAATTGCTTATCTTCATCCATGGCTACTAGAAATGACTCTCTCACCTCAATATGCTTAGTCTGTGAGGTAAATGCCAAATTCTCTGCCAAGTGAATAGCACTCTACCTATCACATCGAACATCAATACTATCATGCCCGAATCCCAAGTCACACAACGATCGCTTCAAATAGAGTGTCTCCTTTGCCGCCTCCACTACGGCTATCAACTCCGCCTCCGTAGTGGATAAAGCAACTACGGTATGCAATCTAGATCTCCAACTTATGGTTGTACCCCCAAGTGTGAAGACATATCCGGAAGTTGATTTTCTTCGATCCCTATCACCGGCGTAGTCTGAATCACAATAACCAACTAACTTGCAATCCACCGTCTTACTACCGCCAAAAACAAGACCATGAGATGACGTGCCTCTAATATATCTCAATATAAGCTTCACAGCTTCCCAATGCGATTTTCCCGCATTAGCCATGTATCTACTAACCATCCCAATGGCATTTGCAATATCGGGCCTTGTACCCACCATAGCATACATTAGACTTCCAACCGCACTAGCATATGGCACCTTTGCCATATAAGTCTTTTCTTCCTCCAAGATAGGTGATCCTTTACTCGAAAGCTTCGTATGCAAAGGTAAAGGTGTATTTAACGCCTTTGCATTCTCCATGCTAAACCGACAAAGCACTTTCTCTATGTACTCCTTTTGAGTTAGTTTCAACTCAAAATGCTTTCGATTCCTTACAATTTCCATGCCCAATATCCTTTTTGCTTCTCCAAGATCCTTCATTTAGAACTCCAATTTCAAACTCAGTTTTAGATTGTTGATTTCATTCTTATCCTTAGAAGCAACGAGCATGTCATCCACATACAAGAGTAAACACACCTAACAATCATTTTTCAACTTCTTGAAATAAACACAAGCATCTTTGGTGCTTCTCTCAAAACCATTTTAAAGCATGAAATGATCAAACCTCTTGTACCATTGTCTAGGTGATTGCTTTAAACCATATAGTGATTTCTTCAACTTGCAAACCAAATTTGACTTACCATCTACAACGAAACCTTCCGGTTGCTCCATGTAGATGTCCTCGTCTAAGTACCCATGCAAGAAGACGGTCTTCACATCAAGTTGCTCCAACTCCAAGTCGTGAATAGCAACAATAACAAGTAATATCCGGATAGAAGTATGGCGCACAACCGGTGCGAATATCTCATCATTCTCCTTTCCTTTCCTTTGTGCAAACCCCTTAGCTACTAGCCTAGCTTTGTATCTTCCATCGTCATTCACCTTGTATATCCATCTGCACCCAATAACACGGTTTCCTTTAGGAAGTGGAACCAAATCCCAAGTTTGATTCTTCAACAATGATTGCATCTCTTCCTCCATGGCACAAATCCATTCCGAGCTATCACTCGACTTCACGACATCATCAAGGTCCATCGGCTCATCTTGGACTACATGAAGAGCATAGTCCAAATTATCACAAAAGCTAAGATAGTTCAAATCACCATATCTTTCGTGTGGTCTTATAGTACCACGACCAACCCGAGTAGCAATACCATCACCCAAACTCCCTTCGGCTCCACCTTGACCCGAATCTTCTCTAGAATCATGTACATCACCAACACTACTAGAGGCACCCTGTAGACTATGTGATGTAATATCAACCGCTACTTCCTCACAAGCATCTCCTACTACTCTACTCTCTCTATTTCTTGGACAAAATGTGGAAATAATTTCCTTCTCCTTTGATTCATCATGAACCAAATCCGAAACATCCGATGAGCTCATATTCTCCTTGAACATCGCCGAGTCATCAAAAGTAACATGATGAGAATTCATTAACTTCTTCGTTTTCGGATTCCAAATCCGATAGCCTTTTACACCGTCCGTATAGCCAAGTAAAATCCCCTTGAAAACTCTTGGTTCAAGCTTATCATTTCCTGGATCATGCACATAAACCGGACTGCCAAACACACGAAGATAACTCAATTCTATGCTCCTTCCCTTCCACACTTCCTCCGGAATTTTTTTACCAATAGCTGAGCACGGAATTCGATTAATAGTGTGCACTACGGTTGACAAAGCTTCAGCCCAAAATCCCTTCGCCAAACCCAATGTCAATCTCAAGCATCGAGCTTTCTCAAGTAGAGTACAATTCATTCTCTCCGCAACACCGTTTGATTGCGGATCTCCAAGTGTAGTAAAATGCCTCCGAATACCATGATGCTTACAATAGTCCATAAATTCTTCGAAAACATACTCTCCGCCGTTGTCAGACCTTAGAACCTTCAAAGACTTGCCACTCTCATTCTCAACAAGAGCTTTCCACGCTTTGATCTTTGCAAATGCCTCCGACATGGCCTTCATTACATACACCCAAACTTTTCGAGAAAAGTCACCTATAAAAGAAATATAATAGAGAGCTCCACCTAAAGAAGCTACAGGTGTCGGTCCCCAAACATCTGTGTGAACATACTCAAGAACCCTTCTTGAATCATGCTTTCCCTCAATGAATGAAACTTTAGCTTGCTTCCCCATGACGCATTCTTCGCAAAACTCTAACTTGTTGAAACTTTCTCCATCGATCATCCCTCTCTTCCGAAGAACATCTAAACTCCTCTCTGAAACATGACCCGACTTCAAATGCCATAGTCTAGTCGCATCCAAACCACGAGAACTATCAACTCCTATACAAGTTTCACCTTCTACAGTCACTCCTTGAAGCAAATAAATACCATGAGTCCTTGCACCCTTCATTACCACAAGCGCACCCTTCGAAACCCGCAAGCTATCACTCTCAATAGTGATCTTACAACCTAAAGAATCCAACTGTCCCAAAGAGATAAGAGACTTCCCAAGTCCTGGAACATAGCGTACATTAGTGACAGTACGAACCACTCCGTCAAACATTCGAATTTGCACGGAACTAATGCTTTTCGACTTACAAATAGCACCATTTCCTATAACAATTGGATTTCCTTCTTTGTCGATGTAAGAAAAAAAACAATTTCTATTTGGCGTCATATGATAAGACGCCCCAGAATCGAGCACCCAATCGCTACTCGAAATATCTGATGCTACCGCCGACAAAACATCTACTTCTCCCTCACCAACTGTACTCTCCACCGCTACTGGTGAAGATGCTACTTCCTTCTTTGCCTTCTCCTTGTCCGGACGCTCGTTCTTCAATGATCGGACTTCCTACAAATATAGCACTTGCCTTTTCTTTCCTTCGACTTTCCTCTCCAACCGGGGTTCCTAGATTTAGAACGCCCCCGGTTCTCCTTCTTCACATATCTCTCCTTCTCTACAAATAAACCATGACCATTACTAGCACCACTACTTCCAACACCTAACTCCTTCATTTGATCCCGCAACTTCTCGCTAAGAAGACCCGTCTTGACATCATCAAGAGTCAATGTATCCCGGCTATAGATCAAACTGTTTGAGAAACTTGTATAGCGATCTAGCAACGAACACAACAATATCATTGCCTTTTGATCTTCCTCAATCTTCAAATCTACCGCCTTCATCTTCATTAGCAAATCATCAAAAGTATTTAAGTGCGCCTTCAGCGAAGTACGCTCCTTCATCTTATAGGTGAAGAACGTTCGCAATAAGATCAAACGATTTGTCAAGGACTTCTTCATATACAATTCCTCCAACTTGCCTCAAATACCCTTAGCGGTTGTCTCACCACTAATTTCAGAGATAACATTCTCTCCCATAGCAAGTTGAAGTGTAGTGAATGCCACTCTTCCATCTTCTTTCTCTCAACATCTGAGATGTCCGCTGGAAACAATTGTGTGTTAAACACTACCCGATGCACCCGATTCCTCCTTAGAACCGCTTTCATCTTCCATTGCCATTTTTTAAAATCATTATCGCCATTCCACCTGTCCACTACCAATTGTGATCCTGAAGCTGCATACGAGACACGTACATAAGGAGCTACACCACCTGGATTACCCATTGAGGAACTACTAGAGTTATACTTTATTCGGGCATTTTTACAACCACCTACCAACACCAATGCTCTGATACTAAATGTTGGTGCGAGATTCCAATACGAGACCACTCAAATCAAAACCCCACAAGCACAACGGAAAACGGAATCATGATAAGAAGTGTAAAAACAACCAATCAACAACTCAATTTCAATCTCAATCGATCCAAAAGCAATCACAATCCCAAACAAGCAATATAGAAATCAAAGCAATAACGAAAAATAAATCACACAGCGATTTATAGTGGTTCCACTAACGCCGTGTTAGCGTACATCCACTTTAAGAGAGAGCTTTTATTAATATTGATGAAAAAAGTACAAGAGATTGAATACAATGATCAAATTCTAATTAGATTTGAATTTGTGGAGAAGAGAATTGAAGAAAATTAGGTATTGATAAACCCTAATTTGGTGGAGGCTAATCTCTTTCCGTTGCTTGCACACATATAGATCTGAAACCTTAGGCTAGCTTATATAGGAGAATAGAAACCCTAGGCAATGTTCCGAAATTTCCCCTGCGGATATCACAAATTTTCACCCAAGTCCATGAGAAGAAAACCAGACGAAAGTCGTTCCAGACATCTGACCAAAAGGTCAGACGTCTGACCTAAGTCACTGGAGTGACTTTGCTTCAGCTCAGACGTCTGACCCATTTGGTCAGACGTCTGATGAAATGCTCTGGAAGCATTTTAGCCCTACATCAGACGTCTGAAAATTGGGTCAGACGTATGAAAAAAGTTTCTGACCCTGCTCAGCCCACTTCGCCTTTTCTCTTATAACTTACACCTCCGAACTTCGATTTGCGAACCGTTTCCTCCATTACGAAGCTACTTACGACCTCTACAAATTTCCATATAGTGTCGCCAAAATTTAACAATACTTGTCCATATTAATATGTATTTGGCAGTGGGGATTATGGAAAACTTTAAAGAAAGGATTTTGTATCCGTCTAATTATTATAATAGACATACCTAAAGAACATACGCGATATTAATTTCAAGCTGACTTGTATGTTGTATAAATTTAACTCATGGTATTTAGTTCGATCATGATAACTTTACAGCTTTCGTTTTTTTCAAAGCTAAGGTAGTGTTTGGTTTGTTATTTTATTTTTGTATTTTCGTTCATAGAAAAATGCACATGACGCATGTATATCGTCGAAAACGATCAATTTAGAAAACGAAGTTAATATACAAAATAGAAAACATTTTTTTTTTAATTTTCCGCGTTTTGAGAAATAACACAAATACGTGAAACAATTCATTCTTCCGTCGTCCCGCTATCCCCTTCATCCTTTCATACTCTCCGTCGTCTTTGCATTCTTCTCATATTTGACATGCATATTGAAAACCTAAAACATAAAATTCGTCTTTCAATCAAACACTACCTAAGTTTCGTGGAAAAATATATTATGAAATCTTCTGTTATAGCCGTAGTTTCAAAGATTGAAGCATGATCGATACAAGGTCAAATGTTACAGTGGTTCAACCGGTTAAACCATGATAACCGTATTAATCGTTAATTTCTATTGTTCTTATTTAACTATAAAATTATTTCTACTAATGTTAAAATTTAACAAATCATGCTTAATATATTGAACTTTAAAATAACCATTTTTGAACATTTCACGATAGATGATAATTGGAACCATTCTATAACAATTTTTTTCGAGCAACATTGTAAATTTTCTTATTTTTTAAGATGAAAGAGGATCAGTTCAATAATAAATCATAAAATATGCACTAATAATGTATTATATCGTTCAAAACTTATAAGATAGTCCAATAATTTAGTTGCTAAGCTTAAGAAATTATATGTTAAATTAACTATGTAAAAAAATAAAGGGTGAAGCAGTAGTTTTTTTAAAAAAAATTTGAAGAACCATGTGGTTCGAAGAGTTAGGTCTAGAAGTTTTTTTTATAGTATTGAGGTTAAACCGTGGATTCAGGTACATACAAGGTTATTTTATTTTACCGTAGCGTTCTAAGGTCGAAGGTTAATCGTGGTCGAACCGAGATTGTGTTGGGTATTTAAAATACTGGTCATGGCAATAGTCTTAGTGAATGTTCATGTATATTTTGTTAATATCGATACTTTTTGCTGTTTGAGGCAAGTACTATTACTGTCGACGTTGGTTGTCTCAGTTAGGCACTAATGGTGTCACCGATCTATCTCAAACAATGTGGACGTGGAAATTTACACAAATTATTACATTTATGTTATATTTTATCCTGTAATTTCTTTGTTCACAATGGTTACTTTTTCATCTACAGATCAAGATGGTTGGACAAGGTTCAACACAAGCCTTGCTGTATAATTTTGCATTTACTGTAGATCCTCTCCAACTTTATTCATTTATTGGTAAATTGTCTAATATTTTTTTCATTTTGTACTTAAAGTTCATTTTACTGTTAGATTTAATCAGTGCCTATCAATATCAAACAACTAAGGTAAATTATTTAATAAATTAATTATTAATGGTATGACCGCATCACGGTGGAAAATAGAACTTTTAATTTTGTATACCCGGAAAAAATATTTTTTGTGAATTTGTAACAAAATATAAAGCATATTAAAAGTGTATTGGATGAGAAAATTTCCTCCATATAGAAAACATAAAATAAATTATTAAACAATCATAGTGAAACTGTTTATTATCTAACAAAATAAATCTCTCCGTCAGAGGCGGCAACGGTCCATACCCCAAAAAACTTGGTCTAGCTTAACTCTCGAATTCGATGCGTTCGTCTCTGTTGTCCCTCTTTCTTCTTTCGCATATTAGTTTTGCATTTCAAATACTCCACTCGTATAGCAAGTACTCTTTCTACATCGCCGAACGCATTTCTTTCTCAACTAATTTCTCGTTCAAATGTATCGCTCACTTCCTAAAGGATGGATCCTTAAAGCGCACTTAACCAAATGGCATAATTTAGAATAATCTTGGTAGCTTGTAAGGAATTACTATTCTAGAATATATTTTGTTTTCAAATGGTCATAATTGTGCATTCTCATATAAAATAAATATGCACAAACAGTTTAAGCTTCCAATGCAAAACATAATGCATGCTAGTTTACAACCTCAATGGGTCTTCACACATGCGCACGAAGGTTATATAATGATAACTTGATATAGGAGAATCACTGCTTAGGTGAGAATTTAGATCATAGTTTGTTTTCTCAACTGCAAATATTTTTTATCTAAGAGCTGAAACCACCCGCATAAACCGTAAAAACTGTTCGAAAATTAGCATCGGATGTTCTAACCAAAGCAAATATCTCAAAACGAGACTGGTCCATATCTTGCGTTTTAAACGATTGAACTGACCTTATAAAACCTTACCGAAACGAAAATTTACACAGATAATCTTATAGTGAAAATATAAGAAACTTCTATCTTATTTTAGATTATGACGATGTATATTTTATTTTCAGCGCATGTTGTTGTTATATTAATGATAATCGTTGTCATAAAGTAAGGAGTTATAGTTTTAGTATGAAATTTATTCATATCATTTTTTGGATAAATGCTAATTGTAATTTTATTTTAGCTAATTTACTTAATGATTATGCATTTATTAACGGTGATATTTGGTTAATCTGCTAAAGAAAATCTCGCATGTAGCTAATTGTTAAATTAAAATATTCATACAATTAAGAACTAATATTTTATTCAGCATTACATTGTGTGTTTTAATATTTAGGTGTAAAAGCTTTGTATAGTTATCTTCGTAAATTGATTGCTTATGTAAGTAATTTTCTTATTTCATATTTAATATGAGTTCAAACCAGACCGAATCAAAAGTGAACCGTATATTAAAACGAACCAAAACTGAACCGTTTAAAAGATTGGTACAGTGGCTTTTTTTTTTATGGGTGCTTTCACTTTGAACCATACTAAACCAACCAACGCCCACCCTAATATTATCTAACGAGTTTTGAAATGTCGACCTACCTAACGTACATCAAACACACATGGAGTCATATCAAACTAAACTGAGTTGGCAACGCATGCACAAATTACAATAGTGGAATATATGCATCAAATACCACTAACAGACTCAATAGGGCTTAAAAGGGGAATTAAATTATTACTGGATTAGTTATTGGATTATTATTATCGAAGTAGGCTTGAATCAAGAGATATTAGTACATAAGACAATGAATCAAGTTATCTTAATTAACAATTACAAGAAACAATGACCTGGCATGCATATTCAACATTAAAACTAATATCCCATTACATTAAATTTAAACTTATAGTAGACAACTAAGACAAGGATACAAGGAATTCATGGAACCAGACTGATTCTTCAGTATTAAATATACTAGGTGCATTTAATTCCTACCATCTTTTTATAACTTTTGCCATTGGTGAAGGAATAATAATGTTGATAAGCTGCGATAAACAGAATAAAAATAAATTCATGCTTTCAAAGAAGGTGGAGGCGTATTCTAGAAGATTTCATCCAGTAATCATATCCTATTTAAATTTTATGCTGATCTTAAACATGTTTTTTTTCCTCTTTTTTGTTGTAAATGGTGTGACTGTATAATCGACTGATCGGTACATTAACTAGATATGGAGAGCAGAATTTTAGGTTTATTTTATTCTCTGTCATTCCTCTCTTATTTGAAAAAAGGATTACTAATCTACCAAAAACCAAATTATCTTATTCATTCTCCTCTCCCTACGATTTCCTCTAAAGTTTAATACGCTTCAAAATACTTATATACTGGATGGTGACTTCTCCAAATCATTCAACCTTATGTGTGAAAGTTAGAAGCGCGATTATTTTAACCTTAAAGAGCAAATGGCAATTATTGATTGCACCATAATAACACCGAATATGAATATTTTAAAGATAATAAAAAATATAATATGATTTTGAATTTATTGTACCAATGTTTTTAATTCATTTGAATATAATTTTAAAAATGTGAAATCTTGTTAAAAGATTTGTGAATATTCTTATACTTTTGGGATAACAATATAATTTCTAAGTATTGAAATGATTAGAAATGGTAATGAAATAGTAGTTCACATGTATATATCTTTTGTAAAGGTATTACACACACAAGTATTTACAGAGTAGTTTTAATTAATAAAAGAATTAATTAAATAAAAATGGAATTGGAATCACTTATGTGACTTAATCGTGCCTTTTGTGACTTAATCGTGTTTTTTGTGTTTATTCGTTTATGGCAAATATTTCATCCTATGCTTGGCACTAAAAGCTAACAATGTTGATTTATTCTATCTGTGAGTGTTAAGAATGATGTTCGAGTGGTGCTTAGAAGAGAATAGTGGTCTAACCAACCGGCTTCACTCTTAGCCGAGGGATAACATAAGTTGAGAAGATCAAAAACTTGATAAGTATTACAGTATATGCAATCATTTCCATTGCTATTGAACTGACCAAATTAACTTGGAAAGTATATGCATGTAAGCATCACTTGTCGATACAATTTAAGATCCCTAGGGATGACTCATTTGTATATATAATCTCTTGCTTTAAGAACACAAATATACGATATCTCTTGGGGAGGATTAGTTTATATTGTTCTTTACTTCATAATGAACCAAAATTGAGTTACATGGAAATTCATCGATTTAGTTTCGAAAAGTCTGGGATCGAATAAGTGTATTACTTACCAAAAACCACTTTAAAACCGATATATGAGTTCTATGTTTTGAAAGCGGTAGTTAAGCGAAACATTATTAAGTCGCACTCTCTATCCTAAGATTAAGTCTATGAAGAAGAGGTCAGTACTAATATTTCAAATGATGCTGGTGAGGCTGCTATGTATCATGAGATTAAGTCCAAGAGAGATGACAGAATTAATACTCGTTAGATGGGTTATGTTGGAATCCATGAAGAAATTCATAAACTGTTCGAGATGCTGAAATCCATAAAGAGATTCAAGATTTGTTTGAGTAACGAAGATGCATGTGTTGATATCATGAACTTGACTCCACCTCGACAATGACAGAAGACAAAGTAGGCTACATAGCTATGGGGTTTAGCTAATCCAAAAGGTTATATCAACTCCATATCTAAGTATGTCTGTGGATGTTGTTAATGAGAGTTGATGATATTCTGCATCACGTGTGTTTATCTAACTGAATATTTCATTTAGAGATATACGACACTTGAAAAATAGTTTATACTCCATGTCACGTGGGCCGGCCTCGACATATTGAGAAATCCTTCATGGAATTCCATATGCAAACATACATGAACGGTTACTGTTATATAGTGGCCACGTATTTCTTTATTTTCTCATATCAGACTTATGTCTGACTTGTTCTTTTATCTTTCCCTTAATTTGTTGAGTGCTCTTTCAAGCATTTTGAGAAATGCAAGCTTTTGTTGATATTCTCTGAAGTTTCAGGAGGCAAGCTGGATGCTTCCATTTTCCTACCATACTATTCTAATTTCCGTTGCACTAATGTTATGTATTTATCAGCATTTACAAGAACATGCTATTATAGTTATTCAAACCGATGATGATACTTAGGATTATAATTTTGAAATGTTATGTATCGATAGTTCGCATTTTCTTTTTTATATTATATGTTATCATTACGTTTTGAGATTCAGATATTTTGTTTTTTCTTTCTTGTTCCTTTTCTTTTCCTTTTTAATTTCCTAACAATTTGTATTTTTGACACTCTAGCGCTAGACATATGAATACCGTGAACGTATTAGTATCGATATTTAGGGTAGAAATGAAAAGTTGTTACGGCCGCACCGATAGTTACATCACATAGAAAAGACCCAAAATGGCAAAAAACCTGATTCCTAAATTCTAACTACTTGCCCTACTCCTCCATCTTTATTATAATTGTAGGATTAACTTCAACCAAATTTTTCCTACCATCATTTCAAATTTTCAACTAAAATATACACCAACTTTTTGCGCAAAATATACTAATTTTTGTTTTCAATTAACTAACAATTAATCTTATGGTAATCATGTCAATAATACAGCTTAGTTGTTTGCAGGTCCGGCCCTAGGATAAGGTTGTCAAGACGGCCGCCTAGGGCAACATGTCGGAGGGGGACAACAAAATGTTAAATTTTACGTGAAGATTGTTTACTAATTAATAAATAATACTAACTTTTCAAGAAAATTCTTTGGTGGAGTGGTTAGGTGGTTGCTTTTAGTATCAAGCTGGCAGAGTTTGAGTCATGCTGGTGTTAAATAATCGGTCTATTCACTTTTTCTAAGTTTGCTTCGGGACAACCAAATTCGTTGGGCCGGTTCTGGTTGTTTGTATAAATATACTCCTCCGTCCTAAATTTTTGGTGGTCACTTCAGATTTGCAAAATACGCTTATTTTTGTTTTCATAGTACCCTAATTGTTCGTTAGTGGATCAATTACTGTTGATGCAGGTATTTCAATCTTCTAATAGTCAGCAGTACATACTGAAAAGTTACCTTCGTTGATTAATTTTGGTATTTAGCCAACCACTGAAATTAGTAGTGCTTGAGTTTGGCTCTTGGATATCCAACTTTAATTCAATTTTGTTTTAGGATTCTACTTTTTCCCATTTTCAAAGTTCTCAAATTTATTACATAGTATGTGTCATAGTTTGGAAGAACAAACCGTTTCACGGATCATGTTAGTGCAAGATCAAGGTTATAGTCGTTCAACCGGTCAGACAGTGGAACCGCGTTGATTGTTTTTTCTATTTTTTTGATTTAAATGTAAAATTATTTCAATTAATGTTAAGAGTTAACCAATTATAATTGCAAGGCATAAGCAAGAAGTTGCAAAAAAATTTAGTCTTAGGGTCAACAAGTTTGCTTTTTAGTTTGAATGACACTTTTTAGTGTAAAATGAAAATGATAGTTAAAACTATCACTCTGTGATTTACACTAAAAAGTGTCATACAGATTAAAAAACAAACTTCTTGTCTCTGAAACAAATTTTTCTCTAACTTCTTTCTTGAGTCTAAAATCCTCTTATAATTAATATATTGAATTTTAAAACAATTGTTTCATGACAGATATTAATTGAAATGATTTTATAATAAGTTTTTTGGCGCAAAATTATAAATTTTCTTATTTTCTACGATGAAAGATGTTCAATTCAATAATGATATGTGAAATGTACACTAATAATGTATTATCGTCCAAATTGATAAAATGAAGATAATCCAATAATTTGATTGCTAAAATTATGAAATTATTTGTTAAATTGATCATGTGAAGAAAAAAAGAAGAACGAAGCGTTATTTTTTCATCAAATTTAAAGAACCGTGCGGTTAAAATAGGTCGATTTAGATGTTTCTTCAAAGTTTCAAGGTTAGATCCTGAGTTCACGTACGCGCAAAGTTATATCATTTTCAGAGCCGCAGCGCTTTAAGAATGACGGTTAACCGTGGTTGAATCGAGGAATGGTTGGGTATTTAAAACACTGGTTGGTATGTATACTTTTTTAATCTATGGTTAGTATTCATATTAGTATGGACTCGTATGTTTCAAATGGAATGATCAATGTACTATAATTTCTGTTATTAGATGTCATTCAGCATGTATTGTCTGCCATTACCATATGCTACCTATTTTATGTTTCATTGTGGTTTGATTGCATTTTCAATATTGGTTTATCAACTGTGCAATATGCTAACAAGTTTCATGGAAAAATATATTATCAAAATTTCTCTTATAGCCATACTATCGAATAACGAACGGTGAATCGAACAGTGTTAGTGCAAGATCAAATGTTATAATGGTTCAATCGGTTAAATCGTGAGAACCGCGTTGATCATTAATTTATACTTTTCTTATTTAACTGTAAAATTATTTCAATTAATGTTGAAATTTAACCAATCATACTTAATACGTTGAACCTTAAAACAACTATTTTTGAACATTTTATGATACAAATTAATTGGAATAATTCTATAATAATTTTTTTGGAGCAAAATTATAAATGTTCTTATTTTTTAAGATAAACGACGATCAATTTGACAATAATTCATAAATGTACACTAATAATGTAATATGTTGTTCAAAATTGATAAGATAGTCCAATAATTTAGTAGCTAAGGTTATGAAATTATTTGTTAAAGTGATTATGTAGAAAAAATGAAGGGTGAAGCAATAGTTTTTTTCTTTAATTTGAAAAACCGCATGGTTAGAAGAGGTAGGTCTAGAGGTTCTTTTAAGGATTTTGAGGTTAAACCACTGATCATAGACATGCAAAATTGTCTCATTTTCAAAATAACACTCCAGGATCGAATGTTAACCGTCGTCGAACCGAACTTTGGGTGGGTCGTTAAAACATTGGTTATAGCAACGGTCTTAGTGAATTTTCATATATATTTTTTAAGATCGATACGTTTTACTGATTAACGTAGGCACTATTGTCGCCAACGTTCGTTGTCTCACTTATAGGCACTAATGGAGTCACCGACCTATCTCAAACAACGTGAACATGGAAGTTTACACAAGTTATTACATTTATGTTATATATTTTATTCTATAATTTCTTTATTCACAATGGTTCCTTTTTCAACTACGGATCATGATGGTTGGACATGGTTTAAAATAAGTCCTGCTGTATGAATTTTTGCATTTACTGTAGATCCTCTCCAACTTAATTCTTTTATTGGTAAATTGTCTTTTTTCATTTTGTACTTAAAGTTCATTTAACTGTTAGGTTTAATCAGATATATATCAATATCAAACAACGAGACAAGGTGAATTATTTGCTAAATCAATTATTACTAGTATAACCTTATCATGATTGGAAAACCGACCGTTTTAGTATTATCTACATTGGGGAAAAAATATTTGTTTAAATTTTTAAAACAATATAACATATATTAAAAGTGTATTAGATAAGAAAATTTCCTTAATATAGAAAACAAAAAACAAAATATTAAATAATCATGATGAAATTATTTATTATTTGACAAAATAAATCAACTTAATTTTACTACAGTTTTAATGAGTATGGTTTCCATTATCTGAGTAACATAAATATTATACTAATCTATTAAACTTCAAAACAGATTTTTAATAATACTTGTAATAGTTTTGGTGTCACACTTTTTTGGTATACCAAAAATGCCTTTTTATATGATCAGATCTTTATCAGTTAAAAACAAGATTTAATATTAAGTTTCTTTTACAAATTCAAATGTTCATAAAGTAGGATCTAACAATTAAACATGTTTTATAAATTCAAAACGCTTCTAAAATAAAGTCTAAAATTAAAATTCCTTTATAAATTAAAAATACTTCTTTACAAATATATAAATCTTAATATCACTTGAAAATAAAAAAAACATTTTTGACCGATTCAAACATATACAATTTATAAGAAAAACAATTCACTCGCGAAATGCGTGTCGTGACACGTAATACTAAACAATATTGCAAGTTGAGTTGCCACTTTTTTATTTTTCATTCTCATCATGCATTTCCCTATGTAAAAACAGAAAAAACAAAAAACCAAAGAATACGAGCATTAACTGTTATTCGATGGTTGAATCAAACTCCATTTCCATGTATGGGTATGCAAATGAGTTGGCACAAACTAGTGTAACAAAAGGAATATATAATATCATATGTCTACTGAATCATATATATACACATCTCCAAATTACTTAGTGATATGAGATTATTCCATTTTTAATCATGTGAGAGCATCCTAACAATCTTCTCCATGACTCACATCCCTTTCAAGCAAACTCTACCTTCGATATTTTCTTCAATCTAAAATATATTTTTAAGGAAGAAATTATACCAGCCCTATTTTAAAAGAAGGGAAAATCATGGACAAAGGATGATTATGAGTTGATACAAGTGATATGCGTGTGTGGCCGTGCACACACAACAAAGTAAAATAACATCTCAAGGGGTTATTTTAAAAAACATAGGTAAAAGCCTGACAATCATGATGTATTGTACATTCTAATTACATCATGAAAAAAAATTAGGTATCGATATTCGCAAAATTTTATCTGTTACCATTCCCTACGTCCGATGTGGCAATGGTCCATACCTCGAAAAACCCCATTGAGCTTAATGCTCAAATTTGATGCGTTCATCTCCGCTGCCTCTCTTTCTTCTTTTACATAACGCGCTCGTATTTTAAATACTCCGATCAAATATCCATTTTACATTGCCAAAAATATTCCCTTTTCAACCAATTTCTCCGTTCAAATGCCTTTCTCACTTCCTAAAGAATGGACACTTGGTGTGCATCTTAACTAAGTGACATAGTTTAAAATAATCTTGGTAGCTTACATGGAACTACTATCTCAGAAAATATTTTGCTTTTAGATGGCCATAATTGTGTGTACCTTTTCATATAAAATAAATGTGCACAAAAAGTTTATGCTTCCAGCGCAAAACAGAATGCATGCTAGTTTGCAACCTCAATGGATCTTCACATATGCACACAAGGGTTATATAATGACAACTTGATATAGGAGAATCATTGATTCCATGAGAAATTTGACCATAGTTTGTTTTTTCAACTGCAAAATCTTTTTTATCTAGGGGCGGAATCCATCCGCACAGAACTGCAAAAACGGTTCTAAAATCCACATCGGATCTTCTAACCAAAGCAAGTATCTCAAATCAGACCGGTCTGCATTGATAGATTCGGTTGCGGTTTAGAAGATTGAAGCGATCATATTAAATCAGACCGAACCAAAAATTTACACTAGTAATCATATAATAAAAATATAAGCAACTTCTATCTCATTTTAGGTTCTAACTATGTATATTCTATTTTTAGCGTATGTTGATATTATATTAATAATAATCGTTGTTGTTACCCCGCCTTTTGGACAAGGCCAGGATATCAATAAATTGGCTAAAAAGGATGGATATCAGGATTTGTGATCGACTAGAAACCATATTGTGATCGATACCATCAAAATTGAACCAAGCTTCAACCAAGGTGGGATCAATTGGGGATGATAAACACGGCTAGGAAAGGGTATGTTTCGTTTTTCAGGTCAATCGAAGCTCCTATGCTCGAGATATGGATGAATCAATATTGAAGAGAAATGGTTGGCATCGATACCTTCAGATCTATATGGTTCGTATCTATCAACATGTGTTACTTCGGATCGATGGATGTTGTTCGTGTCGATATGGTTCGTATCGATTGAGAGATATCGAGATGGACATGGTATGGACAACACACTCTGCACCTCACTTTGGATCGAAAGATTTTGAATCGATGTAATGCGCATCGATTGGATGCATACGGTAAGGCATATTGGCATGCTTCTTACTGATCAAAACTTGGATCGATATGAAGGAAGCAAGGCTAGGATGGATACGAAGAGTGAAGCGAGCTGATGGACATGAAAGGCTATGGATTGGTGAACACTTAGGATCGACACGAAGATGGGATGGATGCGAAAGGTAGGCATTCGGGGATCAATACGAGACAGGGAGCGGATGACGATACGAATAAGGCAGCATGCATGCGCGGATCGATACAAAGGAACAAAGGTCGGATCGATACGAACAACATGGGTATGAACGTGACTTGGATCGACACGAAGAATGGAGTCGGGATCGATACGAAGAGCAGGACACAAGGTCGATATGAGGAAGGAATGGGTTGAACCGAGAGAAACAGTCTACTAGCATGAAAAATGGACCTACTTATGATTGTCGCTCCACATCATCGATCCAAGAATGACCAATACGAAGGTGATCGATGTAAAGCGATCGATATGAAACCGCCAGTATACGTGAAAATCAATCTTGGAACGATCATAATTCTCATTCTACAACTTCAAATGCTATGAAATTTTCATAGAAGCTTAATTATTCACTTAGGAGCGTCCATGGTCGATCTTAGCCTCATTGGACTATTTTTTGGATCGATACGAATTGTACGTGGATCGATCCCAAATGACACTAGATCGATCCGGTGGGCCCACTTAGACATGAGAAGAGGTATTCCAAGGTTTGAGAAAGATACTTTCCAGATCTGCACCTATAAATAGCAGCTCTATGGCAACTAAAAAGAGTTCCTCTTTTGGCCTTTGAAGTAAAACTCTATCATTTTGTTTACTGATTTCAAAGGCTTGTAACTGTAATCAAAGTATTAAAGAAATAAAAGGATCAATTCAAAGTGGATGTAGGCCGAAGATAGTTGAATCACTATAAACCCTGTGTTCTTGGCTTTCTTACTCATTTTAATTTTGTTATTTCTTCATTTTTATTCTCTACATTATCTGGATCTGCAATCTGTGCTTGAATATTGAGGATTTGTGTGTAAACATTGGTGCTTTCATTACTTTTGGAGTTTGTGACCAATTTTGACGCAAACACTTTGATGCTTTCATTGAGAGGGACTACCACTCGCTACATCGACTCTGGAGTTCAGATCTAAAAAGCTAAAGGATCATATTTTAGAAAGCAATGACTAAGAAATTAAAAAGGAGACAGAGAACGGAAAGGAGTCAGCATGAAGGAAGTAAGGAGGCCTCTTCAAAAGCTAATCAGACCTCGGTTTTCATCACCAGAGATGAGATGGAGAAGATATGGATGCTATGCAGGAAGGGATGCTGAAAAGGTAGGAGGAGATGATGCAGAATCCGCTCCAACAAGTTGGAGAAGCTGGAGTGCAAAATCAAGAGAATTTAACAACAGTAAATGCTGGAAATAGAGATCATAAAGCTGGAGCAGACAGGATGCAGGACAGAGCAAAAGCATTAGGAGCAGCTCCTACACTTGGGGTCATATCATGTCAGGAAGGATACCAGAAGGAACTGTGCAATTTTGCGTTTATCGGGATATGGATGCTCACCCAGAAGGCCAGGTTTCGGGATTCCCTAGCAGACTCGGAAGGCAGGTTGGAGATCGTAGACAGACTACCACTTGATGACAACAACAGGTTAGCGGACATGATCAGACAGACTATGAGGGGAGTATTTGGAGGGCATGAATAGGAGTCCCTTCACTTCTTTAATCAGGCAGGCTAGGAACCCATCGGATTTCAAACTACCAATGCTCGAGATGTATGATGGGAGAATGAATCTCGCCGTTCACTTAACGAGGTACATGAGGCATATGTAAGTACTGGAGACATCGAAGGAAGTTATGGCTCGATGCTTCCTTTTGTATTTGATGGATATAGTAGCACTATGGTTCAGACAACTGGAAAGCGGTTCTATTGGCACATAGACGGAGTTGATTGAGAGATTTATGAGGAAATTTCGGGTCCACATCATGATACCCAAGAATGTGATGACTTTAACATCAATGAAGCATTAGAAGGGAGAATGACTTAGAGATATCTTGACCAGATTCAATGCGGCAGTGGCTTCGATGGATCGACCCGATCCGTTGATGATTTTGATGGCAGTAGTCTTAGGAATTGTGGATGATTCAGATTTTAAGATATCACTGGAACGGGATCTGCCGATGGATCTCGGAGAGTTTTACCACGAAGCATAAATGTTTCTACGATAAGAAGATGCGAAGGCTGAGAGAGAGGGGAGAGAGGCTGAAGTTTATGCGATAAAGGGTGGAGGTCCACCAAGGGAGGATTCAAACAAGGACGATAAAGGCAAAAGGAAAATGAATGACAACGATGACACGTCGAAAAGGCGACAAAGGGAATCCAGATTCTCTTCTTACGTGGATTTGACCGAAACTCTACAAAGGATTTACTTGGATGCTCCAGTATCGAAGTCCGACAAAAAGGGAACCCTCTGAATACGAGCGGGCATCGGAAAAGCATTGCCTATTCCATGAACTGAATAGATACGACATGAACGACTGTAGGCATCCGAAGGATATCAATGAGGAACATGTGAGGAATGGACATTTGCAGCAGTACATAAGGAATCGAGCTATGGCAATGGAACAGGAGCGACCACCACCCACCTCAAGCGAAGATGGCGCTGGATTTAGTCAACATCAGCAGCTTGTTATCAACTGAATGAATTTATGGCTTTGAATAAGTAATAAACCCCGAAGTGATGTGGCTAAGTCACTTACACATGCACGGTATCAAGTATGGTCCCTAGGTATGCTCTGGGATGATGATAAACTGTGATGCTCGGGTTTATGAAATCTAGTTTTCCTTCGGTTTTCTGTGGACTTTGATTTCATTCTTGGTAGTATGGACATTTGATTTTCTTGGTTGTACGGAATTTCACTTTTTCAATTGGACTCTATGTTGACTGGATTTGAATTAGTGTAATAAATAATAAAGATCACGCAGTTACGGTTCCGACCAGAGAGACAGGGCAGTAATCGCAAGTTACGAGTCCCTTCGCCAAAGAGCGATGGAATGGACTCGAACATAGTATAAAATTTCTCGATCAGAAAGTTGAGGATGAAGAATACAAAAGTCCTCGACCGGAAAGTCGAGGCCGGAGAATACAAAAGTCTTCGCCCGGAGTGTCGAGGCCGGAGAATATAAATGTCCTCGATCGAAGAGTCGAGGCTGGTGAATAGAAAAGTCCTCGACCAGGAAGCCGAGGCCGAAGAATAGAAAGTTCTCGACCAGAGGTCGAGGCTGGAGAACACAAAAGTCCTCGACCGAAGATTCGAGACCGGAGAATACAAACGTCCTCGACCAGAGAATCTAGGCCGAAGAATACAAAAGTCCTCGACCAGAGAGTCAATGTCGGAGAATACAAAAGTCCTCGACCGAAGAGTCGAGGTCGGAGAATACAAAAGTCCTCGATCGAAGAGTTGAGGTTGGAGAATACAAGCCCACGATCGGAGAGTCGAGACCAAAGTAGGATAAAATGACCCGGCAAGGTCTATGGATTTGGATTTGGACCCGGAGAGGTCCAGTCTTTGGATTTGATCCCGGCGAGGTCCCAAGCTTGGATAAATCGACCCGAAGAGGTCATGGATTTAGTTATTGGTTGGTGGATATGGAATTGGCTAAGGATTTGATTACTGGATTCGGGACGGGATATCAACTCGAAGCAGTCGCAGATTTAGATAAGGATATAGCTATAGCACTTGGATAGAATGGCTTAGTAATGGATTGGATTATGGATCGGACGATATGGCTATGGATGGAATACGGACTTCGGACGTCAAAGTTAAAGCAACTCAAAACACGCCTTCCTACCGCAAGGCATGTTTCGGGTAGAAAATATTATCCCGCCTGATAAGGCCAGGATATCAATAAATTGGCTGAAAATGATGGATATCAGGATTGGAGATCGATTTGAAACCAGGCTGTGATAGATACCATCAAAATTGAACCAAGCTCCAATCAAGGTGGGATCGATTGAGAATGATGAACAAGGCTAGGAAATGCTACGTTTCAATTTCCAGGTCAATCAGAGCTTGTATGCTCGAGTTGTTGATGGATCAATGTTGAAGAGAAATGGTTGGGATTGATACCTTCGGATCGATACGGTTTGTATCGATCAACATGGGTTACTTCAGATCGATGGATGTCATTCATACCGATATGGTTCGTATCGATCGAGGGATATCAAGATGGATATGGTATGGATAGCACAATCTGCACCTCACTTCGAATCGATGGATTTTGTATCGATGCATTGCGCATCGATTGGATGGATATGGTAAGGCATATCGGCACACATCGTATCGATCAAGGCTTGGATCGATACGAAGGAAGCAAGGCTAGGATGGATAAGAAGAGTGATGCGAGCTGATGGACACGAAAGGCTATGGATTGGTGAACATTTGGGATCGACACGAAGAATGGACGGATACAAAAGGAAGGCATTCAGGGATCAATATGAGATAGGGAGCGGCTGATGGATACGAAGAAGGAAACATGCATGCACATATCGATATGAAAGAACAAAGGTTGGATCGATATGTATCCTTCCTCTTCCTTTGTTTCTCTCAGGCCTTCTTCCTCTTAGTTTACTTTTAGGCTCTAAATAAAAAGAAAGCTTATCTTTTCTTTTTTCATGGCTACTTAGCCACGTTTATTTTCATGCAATTTTCATTTTTTTTATGCAATATTAATTAGTGCTCGCTTTCTTTTACATGCTTTTTTTGTTTATTTACTTTCATATTAGTAGTGTAGATTTATTTTTCATGCAAGTAGAATAGTTTTTTTCTTTACTTCGCTCTCTTTTTCCTTTTTTTCATGTTGCAAGTTATATTTGTTGATTTGATAATAAATATGAAGACTAAGTCCCTTCAATTTAGGGGTAGTGAAGCTCTCTAATTATATAGTTTCAACATTTTGATAATTATTGCTCTCTTTTTGTGTTTAATGGAAGAATGAATATTGATGCGATCTATTGTTTTATGTTGAATTTGATAGTCTATGTTGTTCATAACAAATAGGCTATACTTAAACAATCACAAACAAAAATTATCTCTTCATTTACATATGATTATGGTAATGAAGTAATTTTCAAATTAAAATTTGATAGCCTATATTTCTAAACAATAGTTAATAGGTCATGCTTAAAATATATTTTTTCAACTTGTTTTCATTTTTCATGAAAATAAATAGCGGTTTAAAGGGTGTGTTATAGTTTGATGACTTATGTTGAGCTAATTAATAGCACAAATAGGCCATACTTAATATAAACACATCAATTAAACTAACTAATGACCAAAAAAGAGATATCATAATTTCATGTTTTGTTGAGCTATATGATCTAGAGAGTGGAATTATCTCTAAATTGTTATTTAACTCTCATATTTTTATCAATTTTCTTTTCTTAGTTTTCTTACATTTTTAGCTAATCACTCTCTAAATCTATGGTTAATTTGATTGAATAGAAATTTAAAATCAACAATTCCCTATGATCGACCCGTACTCGCCACGTACTACGATAGTACGACGTGCGCTTGCGGTTATTTTATTTCAAAATTTATCAACATTTTTTCTAATCAATAGTCGTTAAACAAGTTTTTGGCGCCGTTGCTGGGGAATTTGTTTTGATTTTGATTTTCTATTTTTTGGATTATTTTCTTTTGATTTTTATATGTTTTTATTTTATGTGTATTTGCATTTTAAAAAAAATTATGTGTTTGTTGTTTGATTTTTGTTTGAGTGTTTGTTTTGTGTACATTTGAGTTGCGTGAGTGCAGTTGTCCATTTGTTTTCTTCTTGCATTTGCAATTTGCATTCAATTAAAAAAAACACAACTTAAAAAAATATTACTCACTTTTATATTTACATTTTCTTTTTTTCCTTTTCTTTGGTTTACATTTGCGTTTTTGCATGCGGATTCTCACCATCTCTCTGTCGCTCTTTCTGTTGCATTGTGCATATCATCCCAGTACACTGTGCACATATTTCCTTACATACAACTTTTGTCCATCCGTCCTTCATCACATACCACATCAAAACAACAACATCCTCCTTGAGGCTCTGTCCAAACTTACATCATCTTCACCACCAAACTTCTTTTCTTAATTTTCTTACATTTTTAGCTAATCACTCTCTAAATCTTTGGTTGATTTGACTGAATAGAAATTTAAAATCAACAATTTCCTGCAGATCGACTCGTACTCGCCACGAACTACGATAGTATGCGGTGCACTTGTGGTTATTTTATTTCCAAATTTATCGACATTTTTCTAATCAATGGAAATTTTATCATTAAACACAGTCTGTGCTTTAATATTGAGGATTTGTGTGTAAACATTGACGCTTTCACTACTTTTGAGGTTTGTGACCAATTTTGGCGCAAACAGTTGCCATAAAGGAAGAATCTATAGTTTTAGTATGATATTTTTTGGACAAATGATAATTAATTCTAGTTATTTTACTTAATGATTATGCATTTATTGATGTTGATATTTTAGTTAATCTATTAAAAAAATTCATTTATAGCTAGATGTTAAATTGAAATATTCATACAATTTAGAACTAATATTTTATTTCAGTATAACATTATGTGTTTTAATCTTTAAGTGTGAAAGTTTCACATAGTTATCTTCATAAATTGATTGGTGATGTAAGTAATTTTCTTATTCCATATTTAGTATAGGTTCAAACCGGACCAGATCAAAACCAAACCGTACATTAAACCGAACCAAAACTGAACCGTTTAAAAGATTGGTATAATGGTTTGTGTTTCTTATTAACCGTTTGATGCGGTGCTTCCACTTCAAACCGACCAACGTCCGTCCTTTATTTTATCTATTTCAAGTTTTGAAATGTCGACCTACCTAATGTACATCTAACACACATACAGTTACATCAAAGTAAAATGAGTTGGCAACATATGCACAAACTACAATAGTGTAATATATATATCGAATACCATAATCTACTAGACTTGATAGGGCTTAAAAAGGGAAATAAATCGATACTGGATTAATTATTGGATTATTATTGTCAAATTAGGCTTGAATCAAGAGAGATTAGTACATAAATCAATGGCTCAAGGTATCACAATTAACAATTACAGGAAATAATGACCAGGCATGTATCATTCAACATTAAAATTAATATCCCAATGCCTTAAATGTAAACTTATAGTAGACCAGGATATAAGGAATTCATGGAACCAGACTGATTCTTCAGTATCAAATATACAAGGTGCATTTAATTCCTACCATCTTTTTATATCTTTATGCTATTGGTGAAGGAATAATAATGTTGATAAGCTGTGATAAACAGAATAAAAATAAACTCATTATTTCAATGAAGGTAGAGACGTACTCTAAAAAATGTCATCCAGTAATCATATCATATGTAAATTTTACGCTGATCTTAGACATATTTTTTCCTTTTTTTGTTGTTAAACTCTCTGTAAATAAATGGTGTAACTATGTAATCAATTGATCTGTGCATTTACAAGATTTGAAAACATATGGTATGACCATATGTTATCCCGCCTTTTGACCAGGCTATATTCGGACAGGTTGGACGACTTGGAGTTATCAAGCCAAAACGTCCAAAGTGAGATGGCATAAGAGTCCAGAAACCAATCATAAGCAGAGTCACAAGACCAAGCACAAGCTGAATGACAAGGCTAAGGCAAAGGAAACTCAAGTCAAGACAAGCACCAATCCATCTAGGTGGTGGGTCTATACCGACCCCATTATAGGCATCGTTCCCTATTTTCTTCCCTTATGTTTCCCATCATCTTCCTACTAGTCCTACTTCATGCCAAAAGCCCATTTCTAATGTCATTTTGTTAATTCAATGCAATTCTCCATTAATCCCGATGAGCACTTGAAGCCGCAACTCTATTCTTTTATAATTTCATCATTTGAACTTAGTGACGAGCTAATATTGGTGCAAGCAACTATCGAATCACGAAGCTAGAGCCAAAATAAAGAGTTAAAGACATTCATATTGGTCATCTTATGGGTCGGTGCCGACCCATACGGTTGGAGTTGTACTGACCCGTACAAACTAATGATGTGGCATCCTATCTCCATGAAGAACTAGTCTTTTGCAAGAAGAATGGACGGAGATATTTTGTATGAGATTTTAGGCCCCTACCTCTATAAATAGGAAGTTATGACTTATGTTTTTGGATTTTTGGCTCTTTCTCTTCTCTATCTTTAATTTTTGTAACCAAGCATCGGAATTGTATAGACCCATAAGAACTTCTGCCTCTAAGTCAAAATATAAGAAATAAAATCATTAAGTGTACGTAGGCCTTGATTTGCCGAACCATTATAATTTGATATGCGTTCTTTCTTACTAATTTCTCATTTAATTCTTCACTTTTTATTCTCTACTTTAACTAGCGAGTGTTTGCGCCACTTTTGGTTCAACCATTTTGGTGCTTTCATTGAGAACTAAACCCAGGCTGCTTGGATCCATCGACTACTATTACTTTTATTAATTCCAAGAGATGGATCCAATTTTCCTACCTTATTTCTACTATTTGGATTTTCAATAGTCTAAGAGAATCTATTTGCAATGGCCCCATCAAGGAGAGACCGTTCTACCAATTCTAGAGCACTACTGAAGTTGAGAACCCAAATGTCCAGCATGTAGATAAAGCTGCCCAATCTACTCAACCGGAGATCCGAAATCCAGATGAAGTCATGACCAGAATGGAGATGGATAGGACGATGAAGAAGATGGAAGATAGATTCTAGTCTAGTCAGAATGAGATGAATCAGAATATGCAACAAAGCTTGAGACTACTAAAAGAGCTAACTCAGAATAGCCGTAGGAGGAGTAGAAGAGATTCTAATTCACAGTTAGAAAGTTCCTCATCATTTTAGAAGAGATGGAGGGATAGGAAACAGAAAAGGACTCAGAACACTATTGGAACATCTCACCAAGGAAGAGGACGAGCTCCCGACTCAATTTTATGGATAAGAACTGATCCAAGGTTAGGGGTCAGTTCCAACCCATCCAATGGTGGGCCCCTAGCTCGCCATATGGAAGGCGGTGAGGATTTGACTTCTAGAGGAGCTGTTGATAATCAAAATATGGAGAATTGTGCCGCTGCTGAAACGACCCGGAAATTTCGGACCCGAAAATTCCGGATAGTTAGAAAAAGAAGAAAATAGAAATAAGAAAAGAAGAATAGAAACATCAACATCTCACATTCGCAGCGGACAAAATATAATATCAAATAAAATAATAGTTTACAAAGAAGAAGTGTATAAGTACATTTACATCTTTATATATCAGTGTTACAACCATTACTAATCACTGGACAGTTTTAGACAACATGTACTAGTTATACAATAATATATCACAGCAGTAAACACTCCATACGTTCCAGCCATCCAGCTCGCCTCCTGAGCCCCAGAACGTCCTTACCTGAAAATCTGTAATACTCGGTCTGACCCGAGCATTACATCAAAGTAACACCCGGGTCAGGCTGGAAACTAGCGTGGGTAAACCCATCTAACATGGAATACAAAACATACAACTTATATAACCCGGGGTAACTTATATCAATATACAACTTCACAAGTTGTTATAGACATCACTTATTTCAAACATCATTTTCTAAGTGCCACAAACTTAGATCAAATGGTCCAATTCACTTAAGTCATTCAATTTTAGCCTATTAGTTTCACATATCAAATTACAAAGAATCGAAGTGGTTTCGGGTATTTACTAATACCCGACTCCGGTCTCTTCGAATTCAATGTCATCTTAACCTAAATTATTTAAGAGAAATGCAATTCATCTTTAAATACAGGGTGTCGCAGTAATTCATCATTAATGGATAACCACATCATCAAAGCTTAAATCAAACATATCATATCACATAGCATCACGAATCACATATTAAGGATAACAATTAATCCAAGTCTTCCAATATCATTCTAACATCCATACACAAGGTTGAATTAGCCATACCATTCTAATTAATTTAAATATATTAAATTAATTACTTTAATCACCCTTAATCCTGCTTACTTACATTAATTAATTTACAAATCAAATCATTGTGTAAATTAATCATCCTAAAACCACTTACATTGATTAATTATTCCATAATTAATTACACCCATTAATTATCGAACCCTTGGTTAGTTATCTTACTCAATTAAATCATTAATTAATTGACCTAAGTAATTATCCTTTAATTACTTCTCCTAAGTGATTAACCTTTAATTACTTCCTATTAAGTAATGTTTCTTATATTAATTACATTCAGAAATTTATCCATCAATTACTTCACTAAGTAATTACACTTATCAATCTCATTTTATAATTATACTTAATCAACCATTAAGATTATCTTTAATAATTCAATCAATTAATTCACTTAAAGTAATCACATTCATTTGATTAATTACCATCGAGTAATTCCCAATTTCCCTTCAAACAAATTAATTAATCTTTAATCATCAGTTAATCAATCCTTAATTACAAATTGATTAATCTCCAATTACTTAGTAAATTAATCATTAATTACAACCTAGTTACTTAATTATTTTATCACTAATCATTAATTAATTATTAAATTAATTAATTAGCCATTATTAATTAATTATCTCTAATTAACTAATTAACAATTCTTAATTACAATCTAATTATCCTCTTAGTTAATTAATTAATTAATAATTCTCAACTGCTAATTTAACTGTTCACTCTATCAAATCGTAATTACTTTAAGATAAAACATCGTCTTTATTAGTTTTCATTCACCTAAAAAAAACATCTATTTACTAATTAACACTTAATTTTTACCTATACGAATTAAATTTAAATTATCACAGGGTTTAGCTTAACAACATAATTTAAACAATCATATCATTTCCTTAATTGAAGGTTAGGTAGCATTTAAAATAGGAAGAAATTGTTTAAGAAAAGTTTCAAAACAATTCATTTTAAAATTTCAAAACATCTTTTTATGAAACCCTTTAAAAATCATGTTTTAAAAATCTTGATTAATTTCTGCTCACGCCTGCTTTGGGTTAAGCCCGGTTCTAACACGTATCTAACTTCGTGTTTCCTTCTTCTTCCTAATTTTTTTTAAATAAGAACTGATGCAACATTCCACTCAACTTGAATTCAACCTCGAGACTAACAGCTACTTGCTCGAAAACCATTCCGAGCTGCTCACAAACGCAACACCCCAAACCACGAACGACGCCATGCACATGCACAACCGTTCGCCGGCACTTCGACGAATTCTACCACTTCCAACAAGTCGCAAATCGACTCGGCAATCGATTCAAATTATTGCTTCTCCATTACAAAGTCCAAGACGGAATCGAGCACCTCTGGTCAATTCTGAAACAAAACCTTTGCCTGAAACATACTTGAGCCGCCGATACCGATCACCGGTCCCTTCCAAACTCCGGCCATACCCTCTGTGGCCCCCCATGCTTTCATTACCCATGTTCTGGTGAAGCTTGATCAACCAGAACCGCCGCGAGCACGAATTTTCCCACCTTGTTCCAAATTGGGTTTAAAACCCTAGTTCAACTGATCACCGTCGCCACGGTGAAAAATAAAATCACCCGGCATTTTTGCCCGCTTCGACAACCTTCCTCCTACCTCCAAACGAGATCCTAACCTCCTCAAGACCTCCGTCCACCAAAAATAGCTAAAAACTCATTTTCTGATCATCAACAAAATGCACATTCAAAAACTTATCTAAAAATTGTGATTTTTAATTTAAAAATCCTAATTTTTGAAGTAGATTCAGACAATATGCTGGAATTAACGAATTGTTGTGTATTGTTTTATCCCATTCTTACATCCTCAACTGTTTCTTTTTCTTTCCAGAGAATTTCCAAACTTAGTCCATATAAATAAAACTTTAAAACCTTTATTATGATTAAACAAACAAATTTTTTTTTTGAATCACTAAGCCTAACAAAAGTTAAATGAGGAAGATTGGACTTTTCTTGTCTAACTTTTAACTGTGAAACATGACAGAGATGACCACAACCAACATACCAGTATATTCCTTTCATAAATACATGCACTCACATTTTAAACATGCATGCATACTCAAATTTAAATATGCATCACAAACTTACATTCAACATTCCCACATACATCAAATTTAAAATTGTTTAAGTTCAATATTTACCCTCAGGAATAAACAGAGAAACCAGCTTTATTTTAATGTACCTGGAACTGTATTTTTTTCTTCCAAATTTCTTTAATTTGAATTAAACCATTTCATCTACATTTCTTTAACCATAATAGGCTAAAAGAAATCAGGGAACATCCAAATTTCTTTGAACATATTTAGATTAGTCATGATAAGTAGAAATACACCTATGTGCTCAGTTATGCAATTCAGAGTTGCTATCTATATACCTTACAATCATTATCCCATTCATGCACATCAAATTTAGTTGTTTTCATCATCCATTGAGGTATGCACCCATTTTACAAATGATTTACCTTAAAGGAATTAAAGTTTACTCAACTCAATATATGCAGACAGAGATCCTTGTCCTGCTTTCGAAATCTGAAAGAGATGATGCTTTGATTGCCCTTAAATCTAAGAGGATTTGTTTGATACTTTGGGTTGTAATATCTTACAGGCTTTGCTTAGATCTTCATGTGGTCTGTGAAATGTTTTACAGTTGTTTCTCTTTGCTTTCTCTTGAATCCTGCTTTTATTTTGTTCCGGTTTTCAGTTTTTGAATTGAAGTTATGGTTTGGATTTTCTTTAAGTCTTAGGTTTAGAGAAGAAAATAATAAAAAGAAAATGAGAAGGAAGATTAGGAGTTTATATGAGTTAATTTAGTTTTTATTAAAATTTAAAAGAAAATTCAAATAAAGGTGACACATGTCTTAAACTTACATTAATATGTTAACACTTGTTATCTAAAAGGTTTATAACTTAACACTTGTCCTAATTTAGTTTTATATTAATTATAAATGATTTTCAAAGGCTTTTTAAATTTAATTTCCTAATTAACTAATATGTTTTCTTAATTTATAAATGCTTTTCTAATTAAATTCCTAATAAACAAATACATTTATAAATTTATAAATGTTTTTCTAAATTTATATAAATACAATCTTTAAAGAAAATAAAAATAAAAACCAATTGTAATTTAAATAAAAATCATATATAATATTTTTAACTTGTTTTTAAATGCTATTTCAAAAAGCTTATGTATTTATTCCTATTAAATAAATACTTTCCAAATTCCTATTAATAAATTTCTCTTTCTAAAGAGAATAATATAAAACAAATCTTAATTTAAATAAAAACCTTATCCATATATTTTAAATCCAAACCATATTATTATTTCTATTTTAATATATATATTCCTTTCAATTCGATTTTAAATTCCAATTCAAATTCAATCCAAATTAAAATCAATTCAAATAAATATGTATATATTGAATAAAAAAACATATTATTAAATTTATGTTAAAGATAATAAGTTTTGTCCATTTTTAAATAATCATGTTAGAAGATTATTAAATAGTTATTTTTCCAGATATGAACATAAATTTTTAGATTTATTTGTTTCATTCTTAACAATCAGTATTTTAATAGTTAAAATTAGTATTTCTATTAACTAACCCAGTTACTTATCAATTTACAGATACTCAAAATTCGGGTTATCACATTCCTTCCCCCTTTGAATCTTTACGTCCTCGAAAAGGAACGAAGCCAGAATTTATTAAAAAGATTATTATCAGAAAAATTTCTGTCTGATAACTTTAAAACATTTTAAAATCTATATAATATTACGAAAATAGTTTTATAAAAATACTTTTATCACTCGATGTTTCCATAAGTCCATCCTTGTTCTCACAGAAATTCGGTCATGCGTTGATCAGGCGTAGGACTGAAGATCTATAAGTAATTAGCAGTCCCATTTTCAACACCCAGTGAAAATACTTTTAGAAAATAATTTTATTGAAAATACAGAAAACGGTTTTTGAAAATAGAGGATATATCTTTGGAGAATGCTCTGGAAATCATCACCCTCATCCATGGTCGCAGTTACATCCTGGGTTACGTTGCCATCGCAGCAAAGTTCATGTAACTGCAGGCTCTCTGCAGCCTCTCGATTACGCAATGGAACCCACAACAGATCGCAGTTACATTCCAGGGTTACGTTGCCATCACAGCAAAAGTCCATGTAACTGCAGGCTCCCTGCGGCCTCTGATTTTCGCTGTCGAAATGAAACTTCTCCACTCTTACATAGGTCGCAGTCTACCGATATAAAATCAAACGCAGACTGTTGGCTCTCAGCGGCACACACGACTTTCGCTATGTTACCATAGGTCGCAGTCTACCGATATAAAATCAAACGCAGACTGTTGGCTCTCAGCGACATACACGACTTTCGCTAGGGTACACTACTCATAATCCCCAGGAACTAGTTTTGTCCAGACTCCTCACAGGATCAACTTTAGAACCCCCTCTTGGGGCTCAAGGCAGCACCATCCGGTGGCACTCCTGAGAAGTTCATTTCAAGGAAGCGTCTTTTTCCCCAGAGTCATCATCAAAACATTTTATACTATGCACATATAGTATTTTCAAATCATACACCTAGTATGATTTCATACAAAGCTCCTTTACCCAAAATCGATTATTCCAAAATCGATAATTCTCAAACTAGGCTTTCCAAATTTTCAAATTGATTTTACCCAAAAATCAATAGCCTTTCCAAATCCAAAGGTTCCCAAAACCTTTTCCAAAATCCTCATAAGATCCTTTATATATATACAGATATATATGATTTTTAAAACTTTGGATCATTTCAAACTTGTATAAAACTCCTTTTATGCTTCAAACATTTTCAAAATCCCTTTTCTTATGGCAAAAGATTCAACAAGGAAAGTTTCATTTTATAAAACAAAGATATTTAACTTTGTTTACTCAAAAATCAAATATTCAAATTTGATTACTCTTTTCAATATCATTTTCATTCAAATTCGTACGATGTACACATATCATCCGTACGCTATACCAATCTGATCGCTCACTCGACCACACATTTTCACTTTCGAACTAGTATCGTCCACCCGACTCCCTAGTGCGGACACAGATCTGTTTCTTGATCAGAAAACGTCATTCTCCTTGCATAGTCATAACTATGATAGAGAATATCCAGACCCAATCAACAATCCATATCCAGGTTCGCCGTCGAAAATCGAGTGAAAAATCCCAACTCGGGTCGACATACTATCTCGAAATTCTGTGCTCGCATCTGGATCAAATCATTATGCGAATAGAATAACATACATACACTCGACATATATATCTTTATTGATTATTTACTCAATCAATTTCCTTTCAATTCACATTCACTTTGATTTTCATTCACTTACTCACAATTGTTTCAATCCATTGGGATTATCACCTCTATTCTTATCTCGATTGGGTATTTAACCATTAAAAGTTTGA
Organism: Allium cepa; assembly: GCA_030765085.1. Taxonomy (NCBI): domain Eukaryota; kingdom Viridiplantae; phylum Streptophyta; class Magnoliopsida; order Asparagales; family Amaryllidaceae; genus Allium; species Allium cepa. The sequence continues at coordinate 372,018,914 of CM060942.1, read as the reverse complement.
AGTCCGACCAGTTTATTTAGAAAATAGCTTAAAAAGTTCAAAATAGATAAGTAGTTGAAAAACAATTTATAGTTTGTAAAATAGTTGTAAAATAGTTCAGTAATTGTAAATAATTGGAAAATAGTTAAATAGTTATAGATTTTTTTAAATAATTGCAAAATAGCTATAAAATAGTAATTAGTAGTTGAAAATAGTAATTAGTTTATAAAACAATTATAAAATAGTTAAGTAGCTTCAAAAATAATTGTACAATAAGTATAAAATAGTCTTGGGTTTTTTTAAAAGAAAGGTTGTTTATATAATGAATAGCTTGGAAAATAGGTTTATATTAAAAATAGTCCAGAGTCAAAACTGCTCACTTCCCAATCTCCATTCTTATCAATTCAATTTAAATTTTCACTTCCATTTAAATTGACTTAACTCCAATAACTTCAATTTCCATTGAAATTGATTCAACTCCTATTCAAGTTGAATTAACCTCAGTTTCTTTCCAAATTTAACTTTATTCAATCGTAATTACAATTCCAAATTATTCAAATCAATTCGGACTAACTTCAAATTGAACCCACTTTAATTTCAATTTCTAGATCTCAAACCTAAAATGAGATCACACAAACTCTCAATTCCAATCAACAATTTAACTTCCCAAGTTAAATCTTAATTTCATCTTGAAATTTTCAAATCAGGCTGATCGATCCAACTTATTTAACTTTTTCCCAAGTTAAACTCAATTCACTTAATCCAGTCAAACTTACCCAATTTAAGTTTCCATTTCAAATTTAAAACTTCTCATAAATAATCTTCCCACTTGTTAAGTTCAAAAACTTATCACTTTGGGTATCATATCTCATTCCAGATTTAAAACTCAACATTTAGAGTTTATATCAAACCATCTTTAATATCTAAGTATATCCACACATATACATATTTCCTTCTTGGCTCACCAAGCCAAATTTTAAAATTTAAACCACCTTTGGTTTCAATTCAAAACAAATTCTCTTTAAAATTTTCAAACATTTCTTATTTTAAAATAAGATCATATTCAAAATAATTTGAATAATATTATTTCCTTTAACATTTTGAAACCAATTCAAATGTTCAAATTTAAAATTTAAAACTCCACAATTTGAAACCCACTTTAATTTACATCCTTTCTAATTTACAAGTTATTCTCATTAAATGGTTACTTTCGTGAAACATTTCATTGTTTATTGGAAAACAATCATCACATTATTAAACATAATAACCATTCCATTTTTCTGGTTTGAAACCATTTCTAATTCATCTTATTTAGAAATTCTTTCCCAAATTCACGATTTAAATTTCCGTTTGAATATATTTCGAACTATCTTTATTAAATTACCATTTGGTTGTATTTCTATTACTTCTTAATTTAATTCAATAATTTAACAACCAATTCCCTTAATATTTATTAGAAAGAAATATTGCTTTATATATCAAAATATTTTTTTTACATAAAATTATTTATTTATATAAGAAAATAACAAGGACGCTCTCATATATACATATACACTCAACTCATTCTAGGGTACCACTTACCCTATCCTCAATGAGTAATCCCACCAGAGCCAAGGTTCTCGCTTAACCTTCAGCTCTGATACCAAATGAAAGGACCCGGAAATTTCGGACCCGAAAATTCCAGATAGTTAGAAAAAGAAGAAAATAGAAAGAAGAAAAGAAGAATAGAAACATCAACATCTCACATTCGCAGCGGACAAAATATAATATCAAATAAAATAATAGTTTACAAAGAAGAAGTGTATAAGTACATTTACATCTTTATATATCAGAGTTACAACCATTACTAATCACTGGACAGTTTTAGACAACATGTACTAGTTATACAATAATATATCATAGCGGTAAACACTCCATACGTTCCAGCCATCCAGCTCGCCTCCTGAGCCCCAGAACGTCCTTACCTGAAAATCTGTAATACTCGGTCTGACCCGAGCATTACATCAAAGTAACACCCGGGTCAGGCTGGAAACTAGCGTGGGTAAACCCATCTAACATGGAATACAAAACATACAACTTATATAACCCGGGGTAACTTATATCAATATACAACTTCACAAGTTGTTATAGACATCACTTATTTCAAACATCATTTTCTAAGTGCCACAAACTTAGATTAAATGGTCCAATTCACTTAAGTCATTCAATTTTAGCCTATTAGTTTCACATATCAAATTACAAAGAATCGAAGTGGTTTCGGGTATTTACTAATACCCGACTCCGGTCTCTTCGAATTCAATGTCATCTTAACCTAAATTATTTAAGAGAAATGCAATTCATCTTTAAATACAGGGTGTCGCAGTAATTCATCATTAATGGATAACCACATCATCAAAGCTTAAATCAAACATATCATATCACATAGCATCACGAATCACATATTAAGGATAACAATTAATCCAAGTCTTCCAATATCATTCTAACATCCATACACAAGGTTGAATTAGCCATACCATTCTAATTAATTTAAATATATTAAATTAATTACTTTAATCACCCTTAATCCTGCTTACTTACATTAATTAATTTACAAGTCAAATCATTATGTAAATTAATCATCCTAAAACCACTTACATTGATTAATTATTCCATAATTAATCACACCCATTAATTATCGAACCCTTGGTTAGTTATCTTACTCAATTAAATCATTAATTAATTGACCTAAGTAATTATCCTTTAATTACTTCTCCTAAGTGATTAACCTTTAATTACTTCCCATTAAGTAATGTTTCTTATATTAATTACATTCAGAAATTTATCCATCAATTATTTCACTAAGTAATTACACTTATCAATCTCATTTTATAATTATACTTAATCAATCATTTTGTAACAGAGATGACCACAACCAACATACCAGTATATTCCTTTCATAAATACATGTATTCACATTTTAAACATGCATGCATACTTAAATTTAAACATGCATCACAAACTTACATTCAACATTCCCACATACATCAAATTTAAAACTGTTTATGTTCAAAATTTACCCTCAGGAATAAACAAAGAAACCAGTTTTATTTTAATGTACCTGGAACTGTATTTTATTTTCCAAATTTCTTTAATTTGAATTAAACCATTTCATCTACATTTCTTTAATCATAATAGACTAAAAGAAATCAGGGAACATCCAAATTTCTTTGAACATATTCAGATTAGTCATGATAAGCAGAAATACACCTATGTGCTCAGTTATGCATTTCAGAGTTGCTATCTATATACCTTAATCATTATCCCATTCATGCACATCAAATTTAGTTTTTTTCATCATCCATTGAAGCATGCACCCATTTTACAAATGATTTACCTTAAAGGAATTAAAGTTTACTCACCTCAATATATGCAGACAGAGATCCTTGTCCTGCTTTCAAAATCTGAAAGAGATGATGCTTTGATTGCCCTTAAATCTGAGAGGATTTGTTTGATACTTTGGGTTGTAATATCTTACAGGCTTTGGTTAGATCTTCATGTGGTCTATAAAATGTTTTACAGTTGTTTCTCTTTGCTTTCTCTTGAATCCTGCTTTTATTTTGTTCTAGTTTTCAGTTTTTGAATTGAAGTTGTGGTTTGGATTTTCTTTTAAGTCTTAGGTTTAGAGAAGAAAATAATAAAAAGAAAATGGGAATGAAGATTAGGAGTTTATATGAGTTAATTTAGTTTTTATTAAAATTTAAAAGAAAATTCAAATAAAGGTGACACATGTCTTAAACTTACATTAATATGTTAACAGTTGTTATCTAAAAGGTTTATAACTTAACACTTGTCCTAATTTAGTTTTATATTATTTATAAATGATTTTCAAAGGCTTTTTAAAGTTAATTTCCTAATTAACTAATATGTTTTCTTAATTTATAAATGCTTTTCTAATTAAATTCCTAATAAACAAATACATTTATAAATTTGTAAATGTTTTTCTAAATTTATATAAATACAATCTTTAAAGAAAATAAAAATAAAAACCAATTATAATTTATATAAAGATCATATATAATATTTTTAACTTGTTTTTAAATGCTACTTCAAAAAGCTTATGTATTTATTCCTATTAAATAAATACTTTCCAAATTCCTATTAATAAATTTCTCTTTTTAAAGAGAATAATATAAAAAAAATCTTAATTGAAATAAAAACCTTATCCATATATTTTAAATCCAAACCATATTATTATTTATATTTTAATATATATATTCCTTTCAATTTAGTTTTAAATTCCAATTCAAATTCAATCCAAATTAAAATCAATTCAAATAAATATGTATATATTGATTTAAACAAACATATTATTAAATTTATGTTAAAGATAATAAGTTTTGTCCATTTTTAAATAATCATATTAGAAGATTATTAAATAATTATTTTCCCATATATGAATATAAATTTTTAGATTTATTTGCTCCATTCTTAACAATCAGTATTTTAATAGTTAAAATTAGTATTTCTATTAACTAACCCAGTTACTTATCAATTTACAGATACTCAAAATTCGGGTTATCACAGCTGCTGAAGATACAACTCATGGGAATCAAACAGGAACTGCTGTAGGACGAATGGGTCTCCCAAAGTTTAGAGAACCTTGACACCAAGAGCCAAACTGACAGCGTTCATTGGGCCGAACACTCAAGGCGGAGACCGATTACTACCATTCAGTTGAACCTGTTGACCTGGACCACTTGCAGGATATGATCAAGAGACTTATTAGCGATAATTGTTATAGAAGCAACGATGAATGGGGCTCCCCTCCAAGTCAGAATCCATTACAGAGGACATTCTACATGGGAGATACCCCTGGAAATTCACAATTCCAACTATCCCATTGTACGGAGGTACGACGAATCCTAGACAACATTTGACGAGGTAGAATGGCATATGGATTCCGCCGGAGCTTCCGATGCTGCGAAATGCCACTGTTTCCCAATTTTTCGAGGAGTAGTTATGATGAGGATCATAGGACTTCCGTCGAGATCCATATCATCTTTCGTCGAGTTGTCGAAGAAGTTTATAAAGCAATTATACTTACATACTTCACGTCCAAAACATGTCATGTCATTGTCAAACCTTTTCCAAGCCAATGGAGAGTCGCTGAATGATTTTTTGAATCAATTCCACATGTCCATGGCAGAAGTTATAGATTCCAAGGATGACATAGTGCCGATGCCGTTGATTAGGGGGATTCATCCGATACGTAGTTCAAGGAATGGTTGGAAAGGAATCCCCCATCGAAAAGGGATGCTTTCTATATAAAAGCCATGAGTACTTACGCTTGGAAGAAGCACGCAAACGTCCATAGAGAGCTGAGGCTTGGACTTCAGCTGGAGTAGTGCAAAGAAATGTTGTTATAAAGCAATCCGGAGAAAGCTCTAGAAATGTTGATGTGAATGTTAGTAACCAAAACAATAATCGAAAATAGAGTAATGATGGAGCTAAGAAAAGAAGCTAAATAATAAGAATTGTATTAAGACTCCTAAGTATGATAGCTATACCAAACTGAACAATTCGATATAGAATATCTATCTAGCCACTGAAAACAATGAGAAGTAAAGAAAGCCGGCGCTAAGAGAGTCGATTGAGAAGGAGAGAAAGTTAAGCAAGTCCTGCATATTCCATGAAACTTAAGGACACAATACCAATGAGTGTAGACACTTACAAGATATGATTGAGGATTTAATTAGCAAAAAAAGTTACAGCAATATGTGAAAGTCCCATAAGATGGCAAGCAAGGAAACTCTAACGCCCCTGTGACATCTTACCAACGGAGGCAAGTTGAGCTTGGTGTTGGGCCTGGGTTTGTTAAAGTTATAAATTGGAAAAAGATTCTAAAATTTGGGAAAGTAGTTTGGGAGTTAAAAAACTTTGATTTTATATGAACAGGATCACTTATGAAAAACAAGTTTATGAAATTAATAAATAATCCTTCTTAATTTTGGTGGTATAGAAGCATTTTCCACACTTGGCACTGAATGATAAATGGTGTGGGTTTTCAGAAAACAATGTTTAAAATAACAATGTTTTGATATATTTAATATAATTTTGAGAATAAGAAATCTTTCTTAAATGTGTTATGAACATTCTTAAACCATTATTTAAAAATATGGTAGAGCCTTCGAGGTATAGGAAGTAAATGGTTTGACAATATACTTATACCAGTGAGATAAGTATAGAAATATTTTGTAAACTAATGAAAGATTAATTAATATAGGTTTAGTGGATCCCACATGGAATTTAAACTATGTTTTATTTTTTGTTTATTTGATAGTTAATTAATTGACTATCAAAATCATGGCCAAAATATAACTTTGGAAATATCTAGGAGAAACACAGGAGCTATATGGAACAATAATCTTCGATGATGCTATACTACGTGTATAAATCTCATTTTACTCTTCTAAGACAACTGATAAGGAAATCTGTCCACTTAAACGGTTAGTAGGTGATCTCCGCTCTTATGTATTGTACGATTATTTCTAAAGGAACTGGAGTTGAGTTTACGGGAACTACCGATTTGGTTTTGGAGCAACCGATAAATGGGGAAGCGTACTTATATGAGGTGACTCGAAATCATAACCACTCCAAAACCATATGCACGTTCCACGCTTTGGAAGAGGTTCGAGACTAGTTTGAGATGATGGAATCTAAGACAAAATTCTTTGAAGTGCAAGGGTTATTTGTTACTGATCCTGAAGTTGATTCAAAATGGATGTAGTAGAAGTAGTGCCTTCGGTTTTTTCATATCCTAAACGACTTGTGTGGATGAATGATGGCATTGCATTATTGCCCGGAAGGTAGTGTTAGCATTCCATGTGGGATTTCTAATAGAGGGAAAAGGTAATCGTGACCATACAAACCTCACAACTCGGTAGTGACTAAAATAGGGGATATGCTTCAGAGCTATGTGGTTTGCTACCATTAGGAACAGTCATTAATCAATCTATAATCGATATTCATGGATTTGGTATGCGTGGGCATGGGAAAAGTGGGGCAATGCCTAGTGCACATTTTTGTAGCCTTAATGCCCAAAGATTGATGTAATCCAGTTTGTTATTTGAATGGGGCGGGCCGACTCTGATTCATAAGGGGTCCATGTGAGGCACTTGTTACATTTTCTAAAGGTGTATTGTGGCAGGTGATATCCATGTAGCTTTATTATTGATGGAAATCCAATCTCCAATACATGCCTTTACGGATTTAGTTATATACCTATTATGCTGAAATGTAATTAACGTAACCATTTTGGCTATGATTAATATTTATTTTCAACTCCTAGACATAAGTATGATATCACAAAATTTTCTATAAGTGATTTAGTTATCATAAGGTAAAAGCCCGTCCATTGTTTATGTGCGGAGTGGTCTTACAAGATACCTTTATTTTGAAAGGCTTGTAAATATTAAAAATCCATTTAATTATGTTTCTTACGCTGGTTTACAAGGATGATCTGAACGTTATTTTCTTATGGTGATAGGGTCATCCCGAGCATGTTTTCTAGATTTAGCTGGACACTTTGGAGCTTTAAGAGATGATTTGGATCCTCTAAGAAATATTCACGCATTTTATCTTCCGCCATTATGTTCTTGTTGTATCTATCTGAAATTATAATGACGTGTTGTTATAACTATCCAGACTGATAATAGGTTAGTACTCTGATTTATGTAATTATATAAAAGTTTTTCTTTTGTAAAAATCTTGGTATATTATATATTACCCATCACGTTGTGAGATTTTGTTCTGTCTTTTATTTCTTTCATCCCAACAATCTATCTTTCTAGCACTTGATGTTCGGCAGGTGAATATTGTGGATGTACTAATGTCGACATTTGGGGATCGAAAGGTGGATCGTTACATGTGGTATCAGAGCCTAGGCTGAGCGAACACCTAAGCCTTGGTAGGGTAAAACTCATTTAGAGATAGGGTTAGAAATAACCTACGGTGATTTGGGTGTATTTTACATGAGAGCGTGTATTTGTTAGCATTGTAAAAATGTTTTATATTGTGTTGATTTATCTATTGAGTAGCTTATGAATTGGCTTATGAATTCTAGCAGAGATGTGGGATGCCACGGTGTCGGTAGGGGCTTCTAAACACTTAAACAAGGCAAACCGACATGGAATTTTTTTGAAAATCCGTAAATGAAATAATTTTACCTAATATTATGTTTTATGTGGAAGCAAATAATTTTAAAAGGTTGATATAGTAATTTGGTTGCGATTATTTGTTAGGAAATGTTAATATTTATCATTTATAGACGATACCTTTTCCAACATTAATCTTGTCGGGAGTGTATTCTAAGGATATATTACTATATTCAGGTAGTAAGGAATAAGTACCCAAGGAGGACGTTAATGGTGAAAGATGTAAAGATACGTATCCCCGTACCCTTTGAGTTAACCATAATTCACATCAGTTCAACTCAAAATGAAAGGAAATACGAATCTTTAGGGGTTAAGAAGATAAGATAGAAGAAGAAACAGAAAACAACACAGAATCTCACAAACGCAGTGGAACAAAGTATAATATATTATAGCAGATTTTAAATACAAGAACTGTACTGTTAATATTCATGTCATTATCAGAGTACAATGACAACAATCAATCAGGACAGTTTAATACTCACACAGCGGAAATACAAATCAAGTACGAAAATACGTCTTTGTCATCCAGCTCGTCTTTTGAACTCCACAGCATCCTATCTTGAAACTGTAATACTCGGTCTGACCCGAGCATTATAATAAAATAACACCCGAGTCAGTCTACAAAACCAGCGTGAGAAAGCACAATCAATTTGAATTATTAACTTTTATCAAAATCCTGTGAAAAAAAAGCATCTCGTAAGACCACGTCACATATAAACACGATTAGTTTTTCCCTTACGATAACCAAAACATTTTTATCAAAATCTTCTGATATTATAATAGTGTCTAAACAAAGTAAATAGAAAATAGCTGAAATACATGCATCTCACATTTCAGCATAGTTGGGCACAATCAAAACCGTACGGCGCTTATTAGAGAATTGATTTCATATAATGACTAGGCACTAGAGTACCACCTATCACTGTACACTTCTAGAAAAATATATCGAGGACCTCGCCGCGATCCCCTACAACACAAGACCGGCCCTATCCCTAACCTGGATAGAACCGAATATGTTATCACCACAGGTGTTCCCACCCTTATTGAAAGCTCTTTTGCATGCACCACTATATCTATAATTTATAATATATCCGAGGGTATCTAGAAAGGTGATAACATACCCTAATTGGGTGCGACCCACTTAGCCTTGCCGCATCTCCCTCGATTTTCAGTCATTCCGGTTGATGAGGCTGGAGGCTACGATTACCTTTTAAGAACAATTTCACTTAGAATGCTAATCGTCCTCCAATGACGATGTTCGGATAGCATTCGTCCATACAAGTTGTCCTGGGTTTGGAAAAGCCGAATCACTGTCTCCACTATCTTCATGATATATTTCGTAACGCTCAAATCATATCGATGTTATTGTCGAATAATGAAATTTGATCCCGATCTCTTCGAAACGATTAACGAAATTGGCTGATATTTGATAGTCAGTTATTTAACTCTCAAATAACATCCATAAGCAATCACTAGACCCATATAATAATTTTCTTACAAAATATTCATTTCAAAATACCTTTATAAAGGTATATATTCAAATTCCTTTCCATATTCCAATATTTGAAAACAATTTCAAATACTTAAATCCATAGCAGGATATTTTCAAACCATTTCAATTTTTAGAAATATTTCCAAATTTCCATTTTAAATACTTAGGAAAAACATTATAAGTCTTATTTTCTCAAAATACTTTCAAATATCAACGCTTCAGAGAATATTTTGCAACTTATCTCATAAGTCTCTGGAATCGTTATAAATTCACTTTAGCAATTTCCAAAACCCAGGATATTTATTTATAATCCTATTCAACAATTTATAACTTCTTTTATGAATTCAGATTTCATTTTCGAAGTTTCCATATTCAACATTTTAAAATTCAATTTCCTCCAAATCTCTTATAAAATTCCTCTCCCCAAAAACATATCCATTTATAAGCCCCATTTATGAATCATCGAGAGAATTTATAAATAAAATTTTCAATAACTTCAAAACTGTATATATATATATATAATAAGTATTTAAAAGAATGATAATTTATTTTTAAAGCAAGTTTAAGTTGTCATTTGAAACATTGAAACCCTTTTATAAACATCAATAAAATCAATTTCAAAGCTGATTTTTAAAATTAGAATTTATTAAAATAAATATTAAGTATTTGAGAAATTCACTTTTCGATGTACTTCAATTCTATTAGTTCAAAATTTCATAGTTTGATATATAACATTTTCCTTTTAAAAACAAATTCAAATTCTTAAAATTAAAGATTTTTTTTAAATGCAAATAACCAATTCAATTTGTAAATCCTCTCAATTTACTACCTATCAATCCATTCCAGCATCCTATCAATTTCCACTTTTCAAAAATAGTATCCACTATTTGTTTTCCAACCTTATTTCCATATTCTAATATAAATTCGCCATATGGATTTTATATTCCTAAATTCTCATATGTTATCGATTTCCTTTATTTATAAACATCGTTTATAAATTTATAACTTTCTTTGAGTTCCACTTTTTATAAAAATAATCTCATTTATAAAGTTCCATTTTTATAAATTCAATATCCTGTAAATTCTATTCATTTCTGCCAATCTATTTTTAATCTCGATTTCAACTTCTTTTCATACTTTCCTAAAATACTGTTTAAAAACTATCGTTTAGAATTCCTTTATATAAATTATTTTAAAAATCTCTATTTAAAATATTTTTTCTAATAGTTAAATACAAACCAAAATCAATTATTGTTTTATCCAATTTAATTTCTTAAAAATAATGCAAAATTCGATATAAATATTTTTACATGCAAAATCTCCTTTTATATCCTTTAAAATTCCAAAAAATACACTTATGGTATTTAAAATGCCAAACGTTAGGCCAGAGCTACTAAAGCATCCAATAATTCACAACACAACAATAATATATGACAGATTATTTCAACACATCATAAATTATTATATATGAAAAACAATCAATATAAATTTTGAGGAATCCAATTGGATCCCTCCAACCTGTTTTCCCTATATCCATAGATGTTAATACAACATAAAAATACCAATTCCACTTCAAGGGGAAAATCGCGGTACATAGGACCATCCGCTATTATGCCGGACGCATTGGGTCTCATCCGCTGATATATGCGTGAACATCAATCCAACTACTGATATATATACTTCTATATTTATAATAGCATCCAAACTGATAATAACTATTAAATTCAACCAGACATTCAATAATTAATTCAATTATTTAAAATAAATTCTAGTAATCCAAATGAGTGAGAATTTCTCACCTTGACTTTTATTTGCAAACGATTCCAATTCTATATTCTTTTGCGTAGATCCCACGGCTACGAACCAAATACGACTTGTTTTTCATTAATTTTGGACCTCATATGAAATTTGATAAAATATAATTAATTCCTTAAGTGAACATCATTAACAACTAATTACCATTTTAATTACCTCCCTACTCAATCCCGCTAGCGATCAGATAACTCAGGCTGACTTCTACTCTTCTCCATACCACCTGGACCCCATGTCACCGTTTCACTACTTTGAACACCAAGTTTCATTCACCACCATCTGATCTCAGGTATGATGATAACTAAGGTATGATGATACAAACTCCACAACAGTTTTTGTATTACAAATGATGAACAACTTTCATGCACTACCATCTGATCCCATCCTTCTTCTCGACTTCGATGTACCCAGGCCGAACACGCACTGTTTTTTTCTACTTGAGAACCACGCGCCTCTCCCCACGACATCGACAGCCACACATCAACAACTTCCGCAAGACCACATCAGTTTGATCGCCAAACCCTAGAACAACGCCGCTACGATGATTGTTAGGTCACCATCGGATCTCGATAGCTCGCCACCCCTTTTGTCGACTTCCCACATGTACTCGCACACAACACGAGCAACCACGTCGACCCCCATACCTCTCCGCTACACCCATGCGCGCGAGCTCGAATTCCTCTGCTCTCCCTTTTTTCCTGAGTTAATTTCAGTTTCGAGATCTTTTTTTTAAACGAATGAATTTGATTCGTTTTCTGAAGAAGGAAAGGAGAGAGTGCTTTTTATTTCATTCGATTTGATTTTTTTTCTCTCTTTCGCATTGAATTCGAAATAAAGGCTGGAACACTTGAATACGTGACTTTAATTAATGGGTGGTAGGGCAGCATGTGTACAGCGGGGTAGGCTGATGGGAAGTACAGTTAGCTAATGTGAATGGATATGACATGTATTTATAATTAAAATTCGAAATATATTGATACCTTTGATAGAACTCCTGTCGAGGCATACTGCCGGGTGTTCTTAGTGTTATACCGCTATTCCTAACCCAATGGAATAAACCTCGAACCTCAATTCAATTGTATGTGGAAGAAAGCATTTAAAATCGACTATTTAAATTAAATTAAATTAAATTAAATTATTACTAGGCGTTTTTATCCCGTACGACCAAACGTTAATTCCAAATGCTATGAAATTTGAAATTCGATAATAATACACTGTTACGGATCTAATGGAACTAGTTTCGTCGAATTCTGAGACTATATCCTAGATCATTATTTTAACGCGTCAATTAAATTAATAATTTCCAACTTTTATGAAATCGCTTAAAATTTTAGTTTTAAAATCTTACTAACTATCCAAATTCAATATTTAAAACCATTTTAATGTTTCAAATTAAACGTCGAAAAATCTAGGTCGTTACAAAAGGAATCAAATAGAACATCCTCTAAGGATGACAAGGCTGGTAGTCAAGTCTATAAGCAAGTGCGAACCCGGTGGTAGAAGTTTTTGATGTTCAGAAGAAGCCAAAAACATCTCTAAAAGCAGCAGCAAGAAACAAATGAAAAAGAAAAAGAAATTTCTACCGCATTGAAAGAAGTTTTAGGAGGCATAATCGGATGAAGTTGTTTCGCAAAAGAAATTTCTCATAAAGGGGAAAGAAATTAGTTGCTACTGATGTCATAAGAAAGTACATAATATGAACTATTGTAGAGGGGCTGGTAGTTCCCATAGTTTGAACGATAATTTGCTTCATCAACCAAGAGGCTGGTCACGTTAAGATAAATTATCCCCTTATGGAGAGGGTACAACAGTCGGGGGATTTAAAAAAAAAATCATCCCCTTCGAAAGGGAAAAGATAGGGCAAGTTCACATCGAAAGATGTGGAGAAGTGTAGTTTATGTAGGTATTTTTGGAGGAACCCTTAGTATGCATTATGTTTTAGAAGTCACGTTTAGTGTACCCTTGGATATATTTTCGCATGATATATAATATTGTTGGCTTTCTGCAATTCTTTTGTTTAACTTAGAGAATAGTTAGCAAGATTTCAAAGCGATTTTCTTTTGAAAAAAAAGAAGAACAAAAGAGGTTTAATAATTTTGAGCGACCTTAACAAGATTTAAGGCAAGTATAAATGGGTTAACTTAATAAGAAAGTTCTAATAAATTTTGTTTTATTAAACCATGCCTTTGGATTTTAATATCGAGGGTGTAGAAGACTAATTGTTGTTATCAGGCCGGCTAATAAACATTTCTATCTTTGTAGTGTCTAAGAGAAATGTAGAGGCTAGGACTGAGTTTGGACACCAGCATCCTACTCTTCTTAGTTACTTACCAGACCAAGTGGATAAAGATGTTGAAATTGTCGACCCAGTTTTAAGATCTAGATATATTTTGGGGATAACGTCTAAATAATAAAAAGTAAAAAAAACATTTAAATCGGATGTTATGTATATACACTTAGGATTGAAGAGTATTATACAAGTTAATAAAGAAAAATGATTTGTGTGAAAAAGTTTCATAAGTAAAGTTGGATCATTTAAAAAGTTTGACCCTAAGTCAAAATTTTATGAAATTTCCACAAACATTTTGGAAAGGTAAAAATTTGGGTCGGTAGGAACCAATAAAAAAGGTACATAAGTATTACATAGATCATTTCTCTTGTCCACACATTTCTTGATCCAAGATTTAAGTATTGTATTTGGAGGTGTTTCACACTGTTCAGAATATGAATTTATCACTCTAATCTTCACGGCGAATACTTACTGAGTATTCTTGATATGAAACCAAATTTTTCTGTCATAGTATATGAATACGTAAGGAGAACAGAGGTTTCTAATCAAGAAGCCTGATCGGAGTCTACACTAGAGAGTCGGGCGAGTGATACTAGTTCAGAAGTGAAGTAATGTATTCGAATAGGTGATTGAATCAAATTTTGCATATGAATGATCTATGCACATCATACAAACTTATGATAATGTTAAGTATTCATGTGTTAGCGTGTTTCTTTTCGAGTTTAGGGTTGTGGTAAAATTTTGGCTTTGAAATTCTTTTAAAGTGGGAAGAATGTGATGAATCAGAATTTTATCATTTTGATTTGAGAATATTTTTTTTTTAAATATTCAATTAATGGTTTTAAATAATTAAATATCCCTCTTTTGATTAAAAGCTAATAGTAGAAAATTCTTTTGTGAATTTTATTTACAAAATAGGTAGTTCGATGAAAAATAGACAAAGGGGCCGAAATCCTCTTTTCAGATTTTTAGCATTTTATCGAACCACAAGCTGTAGGAAGTCATAATACCCTTGCATACTTTAAAACAACATTTTAATGGTTTGAGAAAAACATTTTTATTTTGAAAACGTTAAGATAAGATAAATAAATACTAATAATGAGAATTTTTAATTATATAATATATTTAAATGTGAATTTGTAATGATGGTTTGATTCCTTCAATTAGCGAGTTAATAAAAGTACATGAGCCACTCTAACATCCACCATCCTTTCACATGCTTGACATTTTGCTGGCTTGGATAAGATGGCAAAGTTGACAATTTGATTTAAGGGCATTTTGGTCTAAGGGCATCCCTATTTTATCTATTTATTTAATTAACCTTTGATATATACATTCTTCTCATTTTCATATTTCATTCTTCATATTCTCAACGTCAATTTTTTTCATCTCCTCTTCCTTTCTTAGTTCGAACAATCTCATGTTTTTAGTTTGAAAAGTTTGAAAATTTAGTTAAAAGTGGAGTTGAGCTTGCTTTGTTAAAGGAAAAGATTTGATTTTTGCATTTCAAATTTAAAAGGTGAGACCACAAACTCATTTTTCATATTTTTGGAAATGATAAATATTTTGAAATGTTCAAACTTTGAATGGTATGATTTTTGATGAAAAGATATAAATGTGTGAATTTGTTATTAGATTTGATTTTTGATATCAAAATCATGGTTAGGTAATTATTTAAATATCATATTTATTTGAAATGATGGTCATGCTTGCTAATATACCGAGATATAACACACATAATACCTTGTTCTTTTTTTCAGTTCTTTGGAAATAAAATCAAAACTTTCCCGCTTTCACTCAGAATTCAATCTCTTAAACAAATGAAAATTAGCTTAAGCGATCAACTATAAAGTTGTTTGTTGTAGTCTATAATAATTTTTCAAAAAATGGTTGTTCGATGTTTCATCAACTATGGTGGCAAATTTATTCGATTTACATAAGTGACAAGAAATGGTGAAATTTTGATGATTGCAAAACTGCAAATGGATTATACAGTCTAGTTCATCTTTAAAATTCATGATTTTTGAAGTTGTTCACATGATTTAGGAGGAGGGTTTATGTCATGGTGATTAAATCATCGTTTTCGATCATCTTGGCATTTTTCAGCAAGCTAGTAGCCAAGGGAAGGAATAGAGGTGATTAGAAGCACCTGTAGGTCAAGGCGGAGTCATGGGCAGTGGTGGTAGGAGTTTTGATGGCTGATGGTGCTTGGTCGAGCTTATTTTTAGGTTTTAGGGCTTGGTATGGTTTGGGTTTGATGCGGCAATATTGGCAACAACAGGGAACGTTGAGTGGCTTAGGGTTTCGGGTGGAGGTGTATGTAGGAAGTGCGGATTACGGATCATAAGGCTGGATTAACACTAAAGGGGAGTGAATAGTGTTAAAGAATTTTTATGGAATTTTTCAAATCTTTTCAAATTTAACACTTACAGATGAAATTTCATAAACAAAGAGACAATTATAGAACCAAACACGGATACAAAGAGTAAATAAAAGCAGTAAAGAAAAGAACATACAAGAATTTGATACTTGTTCGAAGTTCCCTACATCCAGTCCCACACAATTTATTTGCAGATTTCTTTACAAATATAATGTCAATATTACAACCTCGATTTCGAGGCCACGAGAACACCCTCCTGTCTTCGAGTCCAAGGCAAACTCTCTTGATTTAACCAGGCTACAAGATCACCTAATTGATTTATGGGCTACAATCACACGCAGTTGATTTACGAGTCACAGTCACACTATTTCTAATCACACTTTGATAGAGAGAGATCTGATATACTTCTTTGATTACTAATGATCCTATAACTCTGAATAACACTGAAATCTTTGAGAGGGAGTGGTAGAGAATCAAAATAGAGATGATCGAGTTTGATTCATTTAGAATTTCGGCAGAGTATTGTTAAAGCATTTGAAATATAAGAGAATATTTGAGTGGAGAAGGAGTGAAGAAATGAAGAAAAAATAACTTAACATTCTTTGAAAACAACTGGTATTTACAGAAGACGATCATGTCCATTCGTGAAAGGTTAGGATGACACTTCTTTTGAAAATTTGAATTTAAATTCTACGGTTACCATGTTGACATGGGAGGATGAGGGATGTCGACATGCCTATGTTATTTTTGAAAAATAGATTTTGCTTTAAAATGATTTCTATTTTAAAACTTATTAAAACAATTTCTAAACTTTGTAAACCATTTTGAATATAATTTAAACTTATAAAAGAGTTTTAGAAAGTAATCTTAAAATACATAATCTATAATATAAAAGTAATATTAAAAACTATATATAGATTTCTTTAAAGCTAAAATATTAAAATCAAGAGATAGTTTTAAAAACAAGAGATGCTTTTGAAATTAATATGATTAAAAATAGTTTTTGAATTAAGGCTAAAATATTTAATTGGATAGAGATGACTTTAAAACGATAGTTTTGAAAAAATAAATCATTGAAAATTACATGGATTCCATTCCACTAAAGAAGGTTATGGGTTCATCCCACTAAAGAGGTCGTGGGTTCCATCCCACTATTAAAGCGAGAAGGTGGATTTCATTCCACAATTAAAATACGAATAAAATTTTAGTGCTATTATGAAGTTTTAACATAAATCTAGACACTATTACTTATATTGAAATCTTAATATCTTGAACTCTTGAACTCTTAACATTTTGAAATCTTGAACTATTGATACTTGAGAGTCTGCAGTCTTGTTTTCTTCAACATTAAATCTGTCAATCTTGAATCTTTATATTGTACAATCTTCATTCTCGGTACTTGCATCTATATATATCCTGCATATACATATATGTATCTAGACAAGAATATTAGTATTCATATTTTATAACAAGTACTAAGGTTGTTGCCATCAAAACTATCATTTTAGGAACTAAAAGTGTAGTGGTGGCTCGTGGTTTAAACAACATTGCGGTAGAGGCTAGAAGTGGAGGGAGCGGCGGTATGGGTGTTTGACCATAATATGGGCATTCATAATTATGGGGTCGGAACTGTAACAATACGTACCTCAGTGGACCAAAATTTCGACAAAAATTGAAACCCAAGTCCATGAAAGGACAGATTGTTGAATTTGGTACCTGAAAATAAGCATGAGCATTATAAGAGATTGAAAGAAATCTAAACTCACAGCGGAAGCAATAATAGGATAAGAATACTGATTATGACTATTACCTTAGAATAAATGTTATTTCTTGGATAACAGGTTATCAAATTAGCATCGAGCATGAGAGAAAAGAAGACTTCTCCAACAATTGAACACATCCAGGTCCAGTGACCTATTTTTCTAAGATCTAACCCCGGGTTGTAATGAGGAGGTGGTCAGAACAACATTCTGGTGATTGGAAAATATATATACCGTTCATAATGTAAATTTATACTGATTTGTTTCCACTTAATAGTTATATATATATATATATATATTAAGGTTGTAATTCTAAACTATTCTTGCATTGTACGCACGATTACTTATCCACCCCTTCCCGAGGTACAAAATACCGACGAAGCCTTATCAACCACTCAATACTACTAAACCCATTTTAAACTTAATACTTCTAAATACGAAACGAGCTTCTATAATCACCATAAAACATTTTTAGAAGAGAAATAGGCAGAATCTGCCATTTAAGATCTCAATCAAGGGAGACCACATCATTTAAGACTTATTCCTGAGGTGGTTTTCTAACAATGTTGTCAATGGTCGGCGGGTCCTAGCTACATAGACCTCTAATTACTATTTAAGGCTTCCAACATTTAATGACCAACTATTACCACGTCTGTCACCTATAAATTTGTAGCATGTAAGAGACGGTACCCAAGTCACTTAATACCTTTAAAAAGGACTAGGCGGACTTCTAACCATTTAATACCTATATTCTAGGCAAGTCCTTCCATCACTTAATACGTATCCTCAGGATCAGTGCAAATCCTACCACGACGAATAGCTCTTCTTACCCAGAAGCGATGTAACCTTCTACTCATTCCGGTCCAGCCAAGTGGTCTCTGGAGGGTTGAAACCATAATGGTGCGAGGAAAACTCGGCAGTGCGAAAAGGTGTTTTGGGCTAAGAAGTGGTCGGAGGAAGGAAATAGGGTCTACATCTGGAGTGGTTGTGGGGCGAGATCTAACGTGCAAAACTAGCACGGGGGGGAGACGAGGCTGTTACTCCTCTGGATAAACTGCATCGCCTAGGAAAGGAACGTAAGAGAGAGGCTGATACTTGGATGAGGAGGAAGGAGATTGGGTTTGGCTTGTTTAAGAAGGAGGAACGAAAGAATGCAATTAGGGAAATTCAGATGCGACTTTTATAGTCCCATTCCAGGTTCAAGTTGTGCCAAAACTCATTAACTGATAGTGTAACAACCCGCATATTTATCGATTTTATATTTAAATATTTTATCTAAATATTTTATCGTTAGTCGAATTTTAGTCCGAAAAGCTACTTTTTGCAAACAGCCGAATTAGGACTCGAGACCACCCCCATTGAGTTCAAAATGATGTTTGCGACCTTTTTGAGTATAAGCTTCGATATGTTTGGAGAAAGTTGATTTTTTGCTACTTTTCACTTAGGGTTTTGGTTTAGGCTGAGCCCACTTATGTATTCAGTCCCAACCCCTCACCTCCTCATTTACTTCATTTCCAATTCCTAACCGTTCAAGCTTTAGCAACAATGGTGGAGAGGAGTGAAAATTAAAACTCCAAGCCCTAGTTCCTCTTGCTAGCTCAAGTTCTTGCTCCAAAATCAAAGAGAACCCATTGGTAAGCATCTCCCTCATCTTCTCCAACTCTTTCTCCATTCAATTTCAGAAATTTCCTAAACCTAACTTAGGAAATGTTCTTCTTTTAAGCTTAGATTCAAGCTTCTAGAGTTGGATTTGAAGAGTGGTTGATTCCCCTTTGCTTTCAAGCTTCAGCTTCATAAATTTAGTGCAAAGATGAGATTTTTATATCACATCTATGACTATAAGTATCTTTGGTTGTTAGGTATGAATTCCTAACAATTATTCATGTGCAATTGCATTTGATTTGGATTAGATTTGTAAATATTCCAATTTTTTGGTGTTTGAAGCCAAATCTTTAATATCATAACTTTGATGTTTGATCATGCTTTAAGAGGTGTTTCAGAGAGCTTTTAAGGCCGGGTTGTCGCTAGGCATAAATCCTTAGTCGTCGTTGCTCGTCCGATCGCTCCCGATACGTTTTGGCCACTTTGGCCTAGGCAAATTGTTGCCTAGACCAGGTGACCAGACGTCTGGTGACCAAGTCCAGACGTCTGGTTTGGACCTGGGAAGTAAAAATGTATGCACACATATTATAAAAAAAAGCCAGAGACTATTTTCAGACGTCTGAACCATCAAACCAGACGTCTGGATAGGTCTCAGACGTCTGACTTGAGGTTTCAGACGTCTGGGTGTTCTCTGGGTTATTTCCAGAGAACAAATCCAGACGTCTGGATTCAAAACCAGACGTCTGGCCATGGCTCAGACGTCTATTTTGGCTATTCCAGACGTCTGGGTAGCTTTCTGAACTATTTTTCAAAAAACAAATCCAGACGTTTGGATTCCAAATCAGACGTCTGGAGATGTTTATTTTTGCCTATTCAGGCTGTTTTGTGTGAATTTCCATTGTTTATCGATTTTAGCGATCCTATTAATCGTTATCACTTATTGTCGACTTTGATGACTTCTTTTCATGGATCTTTTTGGAAATATCCATTTCTATGGATTTGGTATCGATTTCTTTGGATTTTATTCACGTCTTCGAATGTGAATTTAGTAATTGTTGTTCTTACAATCTTCTTTGTGATTTGTCACTTTAAAAATATAAAAGTTTTCTATACTAGTAGTAAATATCAAAACTCTTTCTTCAAATGATTTCAACACTATTTTATTACAAAGCTCGTTTTCTTAAACCGTTTTCCAACCTATTAGTATATACAAACCTTTACCTCACTCGTATGAGAAATCTAATTAAACGACTTAGTAAAACAAGTGGTATGAAACGCTTGCGTTTACTTCGTTGGTTAATTCTTGGACTTGTTCGATTGAATCTCTTGTGACAATTTTCTAGTGGAGATCTACAATTTGTTCGTAAATATTTAAGTTAAGCTAGTGGTTATGGGACATGATGCTAAACTCATATATTTACTAGCTTATTGTAATTGACACTTCTTGATGATCAATGATGATCATTTTATGGTTTAGACTAGCCATGTGCGATGTCTCTTTGTCTATATGGAGGACCGTACCTCATTAAATTGAGCTTCGTCTCATTTCTTCGTGGGCTAGCGACCCATGTACTTTCTAATGTGTTTCGATTCATTAGATGTACCGTTTGTACTACATCGATGTTTTGGCTTTTGGATTCATTGGATGTACCGTTTGTACTACATCAATGTCTTGGCCATCCTTTTATTGTGATATCTGGATTTCGTGTGTTGATTTCTGGAATTTATGTTTCACCAACTTTTACGATTGGCATGGATATATATATATATATATATATATATATATATGTCATTTATTGTGGCCTGGTGAACGAAATTAGGAATATGGCATTCCTTTTCATCTTGAGTAGATTATTGTGATATTGATTAATCTCTTGTTGATTTTCAATTACTTATTAATCACAGCTTGGCATTGTGATTATTATAGGTTTATGTCATATCTCCTATTCTATATCATTTCTTCTGATATTTATAGCTAGACTGATCCGTTTATTATTTTCTTCTTAAATAATACTCGGGTCAGACCGAGATGTTACAGGTGCTTCTGCTTGACTTCTCATCCAGGATCATTACTCTGACTTTTGGCAAACTACTTAGATTAGTAGTTTATTTTGTTGTATATACTTGAGATATAGACTCATAGTTGTATTCCTTTGTATAGCACGTGTTGCTATTCTTTTGTATTATCGTGGATCTTTTGACCACTACTCTGGTATACACTTTTATGTGTAATATTCATATCTATTTCCGCCTTTGTGATATGAATTGTCTGTGACTGATTTATGTTATGTTTATTTCTATATTTGTTTCCGAAGATATTATAGCCACTGTGTAGTAGTTTTGAGTTTGTGTCGGCATGTCGGATTTCCACTTGAAAAGAATTGCATGTTATACTATCTGACATATCGATGCTCGCACAAAGCAATTACATGAATGGTCGCTCCTCAACAGCCTTATTCTCCGTGCTAGTTGACAGCATTCACAGTAGTGTTCTTGGCTAGCGTGGGTATAGAGGTGGGGCGTCACAGCTTGGTATCAGAGCCAAACTTCGGAACAATGTAGAATAATTTAACAAGGATCATCGTCCTAAGTCCATCTTAGGAGTCGTGCTTTAGGGTTTAATTCGAGTGTTCGAACCGATTCATCCTATTTTCTTTATGATTCCTTGTTTTATCAATCAAGTTTGATCGAAATTTATTCTGAGAATAACTTTTTCCTCTTCTTTCTTTCTTTCTTAAAGAAGAGAAATGGTTAGACCTGGCCGTCCCAGTGCCGGTCAATCTAGTGCTACTCCCCTGGATGGAGTTTTTATGTCTGCCCAGCAGCTCTTAGATCTTGTCAAGGACGCTCAAACAGCGGGTCCCAATCAGGAGCCTACTCATCCTAGATCCGGTTTTGCATGCTTGTGCCGAGACTATACCGATTTCGGTGGAAGGCCATTCACGGGATCCGAGAGTGTTATGGAAATTCAAGCTTGGCTCAAATCATGCGATCGCATCTTTTCTCGCATGAACCTTATTGATCTACATCGAGTCCAAGTGGCTTCTAGCATGCTCCAAGAAAGAGCATTAGATTGGTATGAGCCTTTAATTTCTGAAATCGTTGAAGCGGATCTCACTTGGGAGCAATTCCAGGAAAGATTCGAATTGAAATTTATGCCTGAGGCCGAAAAAGTAACTTTGGCCCGGCGTTTTATTGACCTTTCTGTAAGGATTGGCTTAATCATTGTGAAGCCCATATCCTATTTTTCCGAGTGGATTATTCATCTTCGACATTTTCAATCTGTTAAGCAAATTTCTATTTTTCCTTTATGATTTTGATTCCAACTTGATGGCATCATTTTATTCCTTAAGCCCACTTATAAGGAAAGCGTTATTTCTCTCATTCATGTAGTTTGAGAAATTTTCTGGTATTTTTGAGTTTGTCTTAGGATTATCACCTAAGAAATCTTTTGTGTGGTGTTAAGGTCTTTTCAGTTTGACTTTACCACCGGTTTTCGTTTGCTACGAGTTGCGGAAATTAGCATTCCACTTACCGCATTCCGCACTTGTTATGATTCTTATGAATGACTTATTATGTCATTCAATTTGTCCAGCTCATTTCATCCATTTTATAAATCGAATATTCTATGAATATTTCGATGAGATCATTCTTGTATTTATTGATTTTGGATGAAAATAGTATTTTAAAATTTTGCAAATCTTTTTCATAAGATTTATTTATAAGTAAAACTGGATTTTTGTTCTTGAATAAACAAAGAATATTCTTAAAACTTTTTAAGAGATTTATTTATCCTATAAAAGATGATTTTGTGATTGTATTGCCCGTTGAGTGCTTTAAGAATTTTGGTCGATGCGCTTGATCAACGTTATCGATAGGAATTTCCTAAACGCTTTGATGTGACAATCAGACACGATATATTGACTTGTAAAATGTAAATTCTTCTAGAAATATTTTTACATCTAAGTAATTTTGATTTTTGAAAGTTTTAGCTTTTCAGGAAAGAGGATTATTTAAAAGAACCCTTCCTTTCAATACTCTTATTCTTGTGATTCCTGAAGGGGAACCAAGACTTTGGTATTTGTACCGATACTAGTCGTATTGGTTTGGAATGCCATTCTCTTGCAAAGGAGAACGTGCTATCACTTGTGCTTCTAAATCATTATAGCTTATCGAGACTAGATATGCCACTCATGATCTAGTGTTCGTGGCTATTGTTTTTGTTTTTGGAATTTGGCATCATCATATTTGGATGAGAAATTTGTTCTCTACCTCGATCATAAATCTTTGGAATATTTATGTTCTCTTAAGGAACTGCATGTTGACTCGAGTTCCTAGCTTCTTATGATCTTGATATTCTTTTTATTCCCGAAGGGGAAATCGTGTTGCCAATGCGTTTAGTCGTAAGCAACAAGGGGTTGTTTCTTTGTTGATGACTAAATGAAATTATCTTTTTATCAAGTTCATCGGGCGTTTTGATGTACTTCGTTTTACTGATTTTCATCTCATTGCTTTTATGAACTAGCGTCCGATGTTCTTTTATTGTGTTCGGTTCATTGGACGTACCGTTTTTGTACTACGTCGGTATTCCGAAATCATTCGGGCTTTGATTCATTGGATGTACCGTTTGTACTACATCAATGTCTTTGCTTTTGATTCATTGGATGTACCGTTTGTACTACATCAATGTCTTTTCTTTTTGGATTCATCGGATGTACCGTTTGTACTACATCAGTGTCTTTGATTCATTGGATGTACCGTTTGTACTACATCAATGTCTTTGCTTTTGATTCATTGGATGTACCGTTTGTACTACATCAATGTCTTTTCTTTTTGGATTCATTGGATGTACCGTTTGTACTACATCAGTGTCTTTGATTCATTGGATGTGCCATTTGTACTACATCAATGTCTTTGCTTTTGATTCATTGGATGTACCATTTGTACTACATCAATGTCTTTTCTTTTTGGATTCATTGGATGTACCGTTTGTACTACATCAGTGTCTTTGATTCATTGGATGTACCGTTTGTACTACATCAATGTCTTTGCTTTTGATTCATTAGATGTACCGTTTGTACTACATCAATGTCTTTGTTTTTGATTCATTGGATGTACCGTTTGTACTACATCAATGTCTTTTCTTTTTGGATTCATTGGATGTACCGTTTGTACTACATCAGTGTCTTTGATTCATTGGATGTACCGTTTGTACTACATCAATGTCTTTGCTTTTGATTCATTGGATGTACCGTTTGTACTACATCAATGTCATTTCTTTTTGGATTCATTGGATGTACCGTTTGTACTACATCAGTGTCTTTGATTCATTGGATGTACCGTTTGTACTACATCAATGTCTTTGCTTTTGATTCATTGGATGTACCGTTTGTACTACATCAATGTCTTTTCTTTTTGGGTTCATTGGATGTACCGTTTGTACTACATCAGTGTCTTTGATTCATTGGATGTACCGTTTGTACTACATCTATGTCTTTGCTTTTGATTCATTGGATGTACCGTTTTTACTACATCTGTAACGACCGGAAATTACTAATTTTAAGTTACACGTTTAATTCAAATAAATAAAATTCCTAATAGCTTAGTGTAAAGAGAATTTTACTGTTATTATTATGGATTTGGATGTAGCAGTAAGGTATAATTGATTTATTTTAATTTATTTTAGTTTCAATATACATATTTATAAATTAGGAAACTTTACAGACAAAACCATCAATGTCTTTTCTTTTTGGATTCATTGGACGTACCGTTTGTACTACATCAATGTCTTTTCTTTTTTGGATTCATTGGATGTACCGTTTGTACTACATCAGTGCTTTTGATTCATTGGATGTACCGTTTGTACTACATCAATGACTTTACTGTTTGACTCATTGGATGTACCGTTTGTACTACATCAATGTCTTCGCTTTTTGGTTCATTGGATGTACCGTTTGCACTACATCAATGACTTGGCTTTTTGGTTCACTGGACGTACCGTCTTTGTACTACGTCGGTGTTCCAAATTATTCGAGTTTCTAGTTTCTCGGGCGTACCGTGATTGTACTACGCCGTTGCACCGGCTCAACTTTCTGCTATTCTTGACGTTTTCCACGTCTTTTAACTATGGAAATGCTTTTATGTTTCCGGTTTTTATTCTTGAGCCCGGTGTTATTGAGGGATTGAAGTTTCACCAAATTTGACTTTTGAGCAACATCCTATTCGAATTATTGCTTCGGAGCTCAAACGACTTCGAAATAAAGATGTCCTTCTTGTGAGAGTTCAATGGTTCTCAAATCTTAGGGATTACGCTTGGGAATCTAGAGGATTCATTGAGCGATCCCGTTCTTGCGAACTCTTTCGTGCTCTTTATGGTGAACTTCTTATTTCAATTTTCTTTTGTGTTGATATGCTTCCATGGTTGTTACTTCTTATTTTCCTCTTAAGTATTGCGAGGACGCAATTTCTTTAAGGAGGGAAGTCTGTAACAACCCGCATATTTATCGATTTTATATTTAAATATTTTATTTAAATATTTTATCGTTAGTCGAATTTTAGTCCGAAAAGCTACTTTTTGCAAACAGCCGAATTAGGACTCGAGACCACCCCCATTGAGTTCAAAATGATGTTTGCGACCTTTTTGAGTATAAGCTTCGATATGTTTGGAGAAAGTTGATTTTTTGCTACTTTTCACTTAGGGTTTTGGTTTGGGCTGAGCCCACTTATGTATTCAGTCCCAACCCCTCACCTCCTCATTTACTTCATTTCCAATTCCTAACCCTTCAAGCTTTAGCAACAACGGTGGAGAGGAGTGGAAATTAAAACTCCAAGCTCTAGTTCCTCTTGCTAGCTCAAGTTCTTGCTCCAAAATCAAAGAGAACCCATTGGTAAGCATCTCCCTCATCTTCTCCAACTCTTTCTCCATTCAATTTCAGAAATTTCCTAAACCTAACTTAGGGAATGTTCTTCTTTTAAGCTTAAATTCAAGCTTCTAGAGTTGGATTTGAAGAGTGGTTGATTCCCCTTTGCTTTCAAGCTTCATCTTCATAAATTTAGTTCAAAGGTGAGATTTTTATCCCACATCTATGACTATAAGTATCTTTGGTTGTTAGGTATGAATTCCTAACAATTATTCATGTGCAATTGCATTTGATTTGGATTAGATTTGTAAATATTCCAATTTTTTGGTGTTTGAAGCCAAATCTTTAAGAATCATAACTTTGATGTTTGATCATGCTTTAAGAGGTGTTTCGGAGAGCTTTTAAGGCCGGGTTGTCGCTAGGCATAAATCCTTAGTCGTCGTTGCTCGTCCGATCGCTCCCGATACGTTTTGGCCACTTTGGCCTAGGCAAATTGTTGCCTAGACCAGGTGACCAGACGTCTGGTTTGGACCTGGGAAGTAAAAATGTATGCACGCATATTATAAAAAAAAAGCCAGAGACTATTTTCAGACGTCTGAACCATCAAACCAGACGTCTGGATAGGTCTCAGACGTCTGACTTGAGGTTTCAGACGTCTGGGTGTTCTCTGGGTTATTTCCAGAGAACAAATCCAGACGTCTGGATTCAAAACCAGACGTCTGGCCATGGCTCAGACGTCTATTTTGGCTATTCCAGACGTCTGGGTAGCTTTCTGAACTATTTTTCAGAAAACAAATCCAGACGTCTGGATTCCAAATCAGACGTCTGGAGATGTTTATTTTTGCCTATTCAGGCTGTTTTGTGTGAATTTCCATTGTTTATCGATTTTAGCGATCCTATTAATCGTTATCACTTATTATCGACTTTGATGACCTCTTTTCATGGATCTTTTTCGAAATATCCATTTCTATGGATTTTGTATCGATTTCTTTGAATTTTATTCACGTCTTCGAATGTGAATTTAGTAATTGGTTGTTCTTACAATCTTCTTTGTGATTTGTCACTTTAAAAATATAAAGGTTTTCTATACTAGTAGTAAATATCAAAACTCTTTCTTCAAATGATTTCAACACTATTTTATTACAAAGCTCGTTTTCTTAAACCGTTTTCCAACCTATTAGTATATACAAACCTTTACCTCACTCGTATGAGAAATCTAATTAAACGACTTAGTAAAACAAGTGGTATGAAACGCTAGTGTTTACTTCGTTGGTTAATTCTTGGACTTGTTCGATTGAATCTCTTGTGACAATTTTCTAGTGGAGATCTACAATTTGTTCGCAAATATTTAAGTTAAGCTAGTGGTTATGGGACATGATGCTAAACTCATATATTTACTAGCTTATTGTAATTGACACTTCTTGATGATCAATGATGATCATTTTATGGTTTATACTAGCAATGTGCGATGTCTCTTTGTCTATGTGGAGGACCGTACCTCATTAAATTAGCTTCGTCTCATTTCTTCGTGGGATAGCGACCCATGTACTTTCTAATGTGTTGCGATTCATTGGATGTACCGTTTGTACTACATCGATGTTTTGGCTTTTGGATTCATTGGATGTACCGTTTGTACTACATCAATGTCTTGGCCATCCTTTTATTGTGATATCTGGATTTCGTGTGTTGATTTCTAGAATTTATGTTTCACCAACTTTTACGATTGGCATGGATATATATATATATATGTCATTTATTGTGGCCTGGTGAACGAAATTAGGAATATGACATTCCTTTTCATCTTGAGTAGATTATTGTGATATTGATTAATCTCTTGTTGATTTTCAATTACTTATTAATCACAGCTTGGCATTGTGATTATTATAGGTTTATGTCATATCTCCTATTCTATATCATTTCTTCTGATATTTATAGCTAGACTGATCCGTTTATTATTTTCTTCTTAAATAATACTCGGGTCAGACCGAGATGTTACAGGTGCTTCTGCTTGACTTCTCATCCAGGATCATTACTCTGACTTTTGGCAAACTACTTATATTAGTAGTTTATTTTGTTGTATACACTTGAGATATAGACTCATAGTTGTATTCCTTTGTATAGCACGTGTTGCTAATCTTTTGTATTATCGTGGATCTTTTGACCACTACTCTGATATATACTTTTATGTGTAATATTCATATCTATTTCCGCCTTTGTGATATGAATTGTCTGTGACTGATTTATGTTATGTTTATTTCTATATTTGTTTCCGAAGATATTATAGCCACTGTGTAGTAGTTTTGAGTTTGTGTCGGCATGTCGGATTTCCACTTGAAAAGAATTGCATGTTATACTATCTGACATATCGATGCTCGCACAAAGCAATTACATGGATGGTCGCTCCTCAACAGCCTTATTCTCCGTGCTAGTTGACAGCATTCACAGTAGTGTTCTTGGCTAGCGTGGGTATAGAGGTGGGGCGTCACAGATAGACCTACCACTTGGTGATCAACTGCTAGACAGGCTTTGGATGTTCAATTTCATTGATCTAGACCCAATTAGGGTCAGATTAAATAATAATAATCATTTCATGCCATCTCCTTCGATTCGATACGATCCAAAAATTCATGTCTTTATTATGGTGGCGTCATAGCCTACCGCCTAGACCCAAAAAATGCCCCAGCAATTCGCAATAGTCCTAAAAAAATCGTTGCGTCCAACAACAATTCCAAAAACCCGAAAATATTTTAGCTGCTAATTACTGACTACTTCGCATAGAAATATTTCTTCCAATAGCTTATGGATGCAACAACAATTCAAACTACATATTCTAATAAATTTGGATGTCATTCCTATTTTGTCTATGGTTGAAGAAAGAAGATTTTAAAAACGTCGGTTTTATAAGTCGAAAAATCATCGAGCTAACTATATGCTTCTTTATACTTGTTTAAAAATGATAGAAACAATTCATGCCAAAATTTCTCTTAAAATTCATACTTACATATATATATATATATATATATATATATATATATATATATATATTACAATTTCCAAAAACACTTTTTAAAATACAAATTTCCCAAATTTGCAAACTATTTCCTTGTCAAAAATCGAAATCAATCCTTCACCGATATATATATATATATATATTTAAGGACTTCAAAAATTAATTTTGTATAAAATAAAATTTTCATAACACAACAAATCTAGTGGTATACGTGTTTCTTTGAAAATTAAAATTTCAAAACTTTCCCAAAACAAAATTTCCAAAATAAATCCTTAGGATTTGAAAATGCTTTCTCCAAAATATAAGGCATTTCCAAAGTATACTCAT
Organism: Allium cepa; assembly: GCA_030765085.1. Taxonomy (NCBI): domain Eukaryota; kingdom Viridiplantae; phylum Streptophyta; class Magnoliopsida; order Asparagales; family Amaryllidaceae; genus Allium; species Allium cepa. The sequence goes on along the minus strand of CM060942.1, from coordinate 371,989,210 downwards.
AAAAATTCTCTCATAGGTTTTAGACCAAGGAACTGGCGATAATTATCCAAATAGAAATCAGGTTTTCCACAAAAGAGGTGAATAATAAATGCACCCTAGTAAAAACTTGCTTCTGGACAATTGTGACATACAAACTCTAATTTCCCGCCCATCTAGAATAAATGTGTCTTAGACTGGAACTCATCAACAAAATCCAAAATCACAAGGTAGCTAGAATCTCAACTATCAAGTCGAATACCTCCAGTCTTCAAGATTTTGCCATATGTCGTACTCATGCTCTATATCAATAACGATTTACGTATAGCTAGCACTCCATGGGGTACTAAGGAGTTGGTTTAAAATCTTAACTCCAAGATATTTCCAATCCATATTTGCTTTGCCCATTCCTTCGGATTGGAACTACAACTACTTCTGTAGTTGAAACTCTTAGAATCTAACGTAAAAATATAATGTTGCTACATAGGAAAGTAAGAATATGTTCTCTCAATTTATCCTAATTCCTTTGATCTACTAACCTAGGCTCTAATACCAAATGTAATAACTCATACTTCAATGAGCCTAAATTTTGACAAAAATTGAAACCTGAATCCATCAAAGCACGGATCGTTGGATTTGGTACCTACAAATAAGCATGAGCAATGTTAGAAATTGATACAAATCAAAACTCACGACGGAAACAATAATAGGATAACAATGCTGACTATGACCACCACTTTGTAATTAATGATATTCCTTGGATAACAGATTTTCACATCAGCATCGAGCATGAGAGAAAAGGAAGACTTCTCCAACATAAACTATATCTAGCTCCAGTGACATGTTTTTCTAAATCCATCATGTGGGTTGTAATGAGGACGGGGTCAGAACAACGTTCTGATGACTGAAAAATACATAAACCGTTCGTAACATAAACTTATACCGATTGGCTTTTATTTAATAGTTATGTCCAGTAAGGTTTGCAATTCTAATCTAACTTTGCATTGCACACACGATCACCTACTTACCCCTTCCCAGTGTACAAAATATTGATGAAGCCTTATCAATCACCTAATACTTCCAAACCCATTACCACTTAATACTTCTAAATATGAAGCGAGCTTTTATAATCATCAGAAAATACTTTTAAAAGAGAAATATGTACACTTTTCCATTTAAGACCTCAATCAAGGTAGACCCCGTCATTTAAGACCCATTCGTAAGGTGATTTTCTATAAATATTGTCAATGGTCGTGGGACCTAGCTACAAAGACCTCTAATCACTATTTAAGGCTTCTGACATTTAATGTCCAACTATTACCGCATCTATCGCTAGGCGGACTCCTCACCAATACTATTACTATTACGGCCTTAGCAATATAAGAGACTATACTCAAGCCACTTAATACCTCATTAAGAAGGACTAGGCACACCCCTGACCATTTAACACCTATTTATTGGTAGGCCTTTGTCATTTAATAACTAATCCCAAGACGGACTCCTCACTAGTTAACATCACTTGGAATCTCAATAGGTTACTTAATACTTTTTTTTAGTTCGTAACATCAACATTGAGCATGACAGAAAAGAAGACTTCTCTAACAATTAAACACTTCCAGCTCTAGTGACTTGTTCCTCTAAGAACTAACATGTGGGTTGTAATAAGGAGGGGGTCAGAACAATATTCTAGTGATTGGAAAATCTATATACTGTCCATAACACAAATATCTTAGTTTATAATTTAGAAAGAAAGTGGAGAAGAAAAAATGGTAGAACTTCGGTACTGCCTCTAGAAATATATGAGGAGAGAAGGAGGATTAGGCCTGAATTTATAGGTGTAAGAATTAACCTCAACCGTATGATCTGAAATATTAAATTCAGGCCGTTGTGGCCTAAGCTAACCCTAGTCACCAAAGATGAAGCAATTGACCACCCCTTCTTAGAGGTCAACCGCCCTTGGTCTACCACCCATGATATTGAGTCGACCTGTAGGCTCGGGTAAATTTTATTAATTTTTCTTATTTATTTTCATTTCGAATTCGTTTTTCATCCGTAACTTCTTCGTTTGGACTCCGATTACAAAATCCGAAACAAGAAAGTTGCTCAAAATTTCACCATGAACGCAATGGTGAAGTTTCATGGTCAAATTCCATTGTTTACATAAATTTCACTTTTGGAGCCTAATTAATTAACCAACTAAAAAAATAACCAACGCCAATTACGAGGTGCTTCAAGAACAGCCGAATTCGGCTGGGGCCGCTACAAGAGGCGGCAATTAGTCAAGGACAGAAAACAAATTTAAAGGTAGTCTTGCACCGGCCATTGGTGGTCAGCATCACGGTGCCGTCGGTGTGCACGCGCACATAATTTTGTGTGCAGAAATGGTTGGGTGGCATTTGAATGTTAGGAAATCGAATTGGGGATTTGGTTGAGAAGATGGAGCTGTTAGGTTTGCGTATTGGCATTGGAATTGATTTTGGGCTTGGAGTTGGTGGGTTCTTATAATTTAGTTTATAAAATTATTCTAGTTTAAATGAGGTTAACTTTGAAATCGAATAATTTATTCAATTTTAATCCGTTTAACCCATGGATTTCGACGGCTAATTCATATAATCTAATAAAACACCTTAGTACAATTATTTATCAAAACTGTTGAAGCGTAAAATATCGATAAATTAATAGTGAGAATTAATTACGTAGTTGGTTATGTATATTTTATCGCTGACATTCCGTTAGTAGAATAAAACACCGTTCTGCTATATTTAAATTGGGTAGATTATTTTAACTTCTATCTACCAGAATAAATCCAAGTTCTGTTATTATATTAGTTTGGACTTTTAATTGCATACCAGTTGACTTGGATAAAGTGACGTGTTATCTATTGATTGATAATTATGGATTTTATTTAAATACATGTTGCTTATGTAAATACCAGTGATATGAGTTAAGAATGTTGAATTGAAATAAGTGGTAGCTTGTATAAGTGTCATTGTGGTCGCTAAGCCTCCTCCCAAATTTTGAAAGGAAATGGATTTAAATTTACTTTGACATCATAATATCTCAAAGTAAAGTGTTTCTATATTTAAAATGGTTAAGTCAACACTATTTGAATTATAATATTTTAAAGTTAGTTATTTTTTATACAAGAAAGATATTTAAGCTAATTTATTTTTATTAATATAACGTTTAACATCTAGTAATTATTTGTTTATAAAATGTTTTTAAAGTTGATTAATTGTTTTATTAATGATATTTTTAAGTTAATTAATTATTTTTTAAGTGATATTTGAAGTTAATTAATTATTTAATGATGTTGTTTAATATTAATTAATCAATTTAGTTATAGCGTATTGATTAATTATTTTATTTAATAATTGTGTACACGTTAATTTAATTAATTTAATAATGTGTTTTAAATAATAATATTGTTTATAAAAGGTGTTTAAAATACTAATACCGGTGAGATAAGTACATAAATATTTTTGTAAATTAATGAAAGGTTAATTAATAGAGGCTTAGTGGATCCCATATGGAATCTAACTTATGTTTGATTGTTTGTTTATTTGATATTTAAATAACCGACTATCAAAATCTTTGCCAAAAATAACTTCGGAAATATCCAAAAGAAACACGGGAGTTATATAACACATTCATCTTCGATGATGCTGTACTATGCTTGTAAATTTTGTTTTGTTCTAGGATAAATGATAAGGAAATTTGTTCTCTTAAACGGTTAGGAGGTAATCTCTGCTCTTATGTATTGTCTGATTATTTCCAAAAGAACCAGACTTGAGTTTACCTGAACTATCGGTTTGGTTTTGGATCGACCGGTAAGTGGAGGAGTGTACTTATATGAGACGACTCGAAATCGTAACCACTCCAAAACTGTATGCACATTCCACGCTTTAGAAGTGGTTCGAGACTAGATTGAGATAATGGAATCGAAGACAGAGTTCTTGAAGTGCAAGGGCTACTTGTTACTAATCCTAAGGGTGATTCCAAAATAGATGTAGTAAAAGTAGTGCCTTCGGTTAGTTTATATCATGAACAAATTGTATGGATGAATGCTGGCATTGCATTATTGCCTGGAAGACATTGTTAGCATTCTAAGAGGGATTTGCTAAGGAAGAAAAAAGTTAACCGTGAGCTCACAAGCCTCACAACCTGGTAATGACTAAAACAAGGGATATGCTTCAAAGCTATGTGGTTTGCTACTATTAGGAGTAGTCATTTCTCGATCTACCATCGATATTCGTGGATTCGGTAGTATGTGTGCGCATGGGAAGAGTGGGGCCAGGGAAGTGCACATGTTTTGTAGCCTTGGTGCCCAGGGAATGTTGTAATCCAATTTGTCATTTTAAAGGGGTAGGCCGGCTCTGATTTGAAGTGGGTTCATGTGAGGCCCTTGGTACATTTTTCTAGAGGTGTACTATCGCAGGCAATACTCCAGTGGCCATGCCACTGATGAAAATCCAACCTCCAGTACATGCCTTTAAGGATTTAGTTATATACCTATTATGTTGGAATGTAATAAATGTAACTATTTCGACTATGATTAATATTTATTTTCAACCCCCAGACATTAGTGTAATATCATAAGATTTCCTACAAAATCGTCTGGTTATCGTAAGTTAAAAACCCATCCACATTTATGTACGACATGTCTTATAAGAAAACTTTATTTTGAAAGGTTTGTAAAATATCAAAAATCTCCATTTGGTTATGTTTTTCACGCTAATTTACTAGATTGATCTGGACGCTATTTTCTTATGATACTCGGGTCAGCTGTATATTTTTCACATTTATGTGGACACTTTGGAGCTTTCGGAGACGAGCTGTATCCTTTAAGACATTCATGTATTTTATCTTCTACTGTTATATTCTTGTTGTATCTATCAGAATTTTTGTAGTTCGGAATTTTTGTAAGGACAAGTTGTTATAATTGTCAAACTGATGATAGGTTTGTATTCTAATTTATGTATGTACATAAAAGTTTTTTTTGTAAAGATCTTGGTATATTATATATTACTCGTCACGTTGTGAAAATCTGTTATGTCTTCTCTTTCTTTCATCCCAACAATTTGTCTTCCCGACACTTGTTGTTCGGCACGTAAATGCTGCGAATGTATTAGTGTCGACTTCTTGGAATCGAAAAGGCAGATCGTTACAGGATTGCAGAGTTGAGAGCTTGGATTCCTAAGTTGGAGGATAGAGATAGGCATCGGTCTGCGGAGATGTACCAGATGATGGACGAGCGCATTGATGCATATATGCAGTAACATTGCACATTTCCTTCATCAGCAGGATCCAATGGCGATGATCATGTTTGATAGATATTTTTTTTCTATTTGTGTCGAGATATTGCATATATATGCATTTTGAGATGGGTGAGGTAGTGCAACATCCCATATCCGGAGGGCTGAAGCTAAGCGCTACAGATGCTGCAGTCATCTATAGTATTAACTTCTGATGACCAAATACGGTAATGTTAATGGTATTTATAATATCGTCATCACGTCAATATGAAACAAAATCACAGATTTCAAAAACAGCTTTTCACGTTACATTTTCAAAACATGTTCCATATTCAAATTACATAATCTTATTGCTTTTCTAAGTATAGATAAAATAATTATCACATAAATACGCCAAGAGCAATATATGAAGATGCCCCATTAGTTGATCAGAGTCACTAAATAGTCATATTTGACTTAATACAAACACAACGAAAACACATCAAAATAAAACTGCAACTCCTAATTAGTTATCCATCAGCCACCTAAACGTCTCCGGAAGCTTTAGTCGCCAACCTACTAAAAACCTGTAAATCATCAACACTCAGCCTACTCAAATCAATTTTGAGCACTCAAGGGTTTAAAGGGAAAAACATAAACTTCGAATAAGACATAAAGTGTGACGACTCGGCTTCCTATGCCCAGGAAGACGTGTCATCAATAAGAAAGAAAGGGGTAGAAATAGAAAAGAAAAGAAAAAATAACAACATCAGAATCTCACGACGGAATGGAATAAAATATAATATATCAACATAACTATTACATAGTTATATACACATCAGAATTATACAATATCATACAACATGACTATCATATACATATCTGTCAGAACATACAACTCAAAATCATGAACTAACTAACACAGCGGAACTATATAGCTAGCTACATACGTCTGGTCTCCTGCTCCAACTCCTCCAGAATTCGTCAAAGCTAACCTGAATCCCTTGGCTACCCGTAAAAAATTGGGTAACCGAGAGTTTATGAAAAACAAAATACAAACTCCGGGTCAGACATGGGTCTGGTATGAATAAACGGGTTAAAGTTGCTTAACTTTGAAAATCATTTAAAATAAAGGTATCACGTAAGACTTCCCACACAGAAATACGGGTAAGTTTTTACCTTACGCTAACCAAAACATTTTATAGGAAATCCAATGATATTATAATAGTGTCTAGGGTTTTCAAGTAAAATACAGAAATAGCTGAAATGTTTACATCTCACATTTCAACATAGTTGGGCACAATCAAAACGTACGACGCTTATTGGAAATTGGATCTCATACAATGGCAGGGCTACTGGGGTACCGCCCGTCACAGTACGTGGCCTAGATCACAGTACCGAGGAGCCACCCTAACTCCCCTGCAACACAAGACCGGAACCATTCCTTACTAAACAGTCCCGAACAAGATAACTCCGCAGTTGGCTGTAGACCAACCGCCCATGCAGCCGAATAAAAGGAACATCTAGACAGGGGTATACCTCGTCCTGCTTGGGCATGACCCACCTAACCTTGCTGCGCATCCCCTGTTTTAGCCATTCCCGGTTGATGAGGCTTGAGGCTGCGTTTACCTTTTTAGAACATAATTCTTAGAATGCTCATCGTCCGCCTGACGATGTGCTGAAAGCATTCAATCCATACAAGTTCGTTCCGGGTTCGAACGAAACCGAAGGCATTATCTCGTTACACTCGTTTTGGAATCACCCTCAGAGTTAATGACGATAACCCTTGCATTCTGAAAACACCATCTCGATCTTCACTTGAGATTACACGACCTAACGTTTAATTTGGATCGATGTGGTTTTCGGAATATCAATTGATATCCGATCCCGGTCTCATCGAAATCCAAACGCCATTTTAAAGTCCAAGTTGTCTAATTAATTTAACAGTTTAAATTTAACAATTGAATTCATATAGCAATTTAACACAGATAAATAACATCAGATAAACATATAGCGATTTCATACAGATAAATCATACACAATCATCACACATATATCCAGAATATCACAGAACACCACAGGATATAGATAAACATCAGAGGCAATCAAATAGAATCATTGATTCATATCAACAAGTTTGATTTGTTTAAAACTTAATTGCATACTTCAAATAAATTATATTTTATTCTTTGCTTAATCGATTACTAATAAATTAACTTATTTCAATTCATTAATTACCTATTAATTATTCACTTAATTAATGATTTAATCATTAATTACTAATCAACAACCTTAATTATTGATTTATAAACTCAATTACCCAATTAATTATTACTAAATGCTTAGTCAACCATTACTTATTAATTAACTTAAGCGTTCAATCATTAATTATTTACTTAATTTGTTAACTACGATTTGTTACTTAATCAACTTCAAATGATTAATTAAATTCTTAATTTCAAATGATTCCACAAGATTATCATTAAAATCTTAACTACAATTTTGATTCCGTTTGGAACTACTTATTAAATTATAATTATAAAATTGATTACATTTGAACTACCATTAAATTACAATTATAAAGTTTTATTACATGCATAATTAACTTGATCAAAATTAATTACTCATTCATTTTCTGCAAAGCTAAAAATTTAACTTGGTTTAAACAATTTAGTCAACACGTACTAACATAATTTACACAAACTTCTTTAACTATAACTTAACATGATAGGTAGCAAATTCCTGGGAGTATTGAAAACCGAAGAGAACAACACCTTAACTCGGGTCGAACTCGACATCTTCCTGAATGTTTCTCGCGTCACTCTCCTGCGTTCCCTTCTCTTCTCCCCTGTTCTCTCCTGTTTCTTTTTTTTAAAAGCTTAAGTTAAAACTGTAGAAACATATTAATACGCACGCGTCTCTCAACCAAAACTTCTCAGCTAAAGACCCGAAGCAACACGCTAATATTCTCGAGTTGAACTCGAGTCGATCCCTAGCAGATACTTCCCCACCGCCGTGCACGTGCATGGCGGTCCACCACCGCGCCACCACCATGCGACATCGCCAACAAGTCATTCGCCACCCCCTCACTTGAATACGAAGCCCAAAATAACACGACAACCTCAAAATCAAAATACGCCTAAAAAGTCGAACCGCAACATAACCACCGTAGGCAAATTCACCTCGTTCTCGCGATCACGTCCACCGGACACGGCAAGGCTTCGGCCAAACCTCGCCAACGACCCCCTCAACCACTTCCCAAAATCTCTCAACGGTCGATGAAGCTATGGTGCCGCGGTCACCAAAATACAGAACCCAAAACCGAAGAACCCATAAACCCTATTTTCCATCAATTCTCAACAATCTTGCATTCATAATTTTTTTTAGCATTTTTCTAATGATCTATAATCTATACACAAGCTTCATATAAATTTTCATCATTAATCATTGAGTGAATCACCTGATATTCATGAAAAAGCTTCTACAGTTCATTCATGAACTGCTCTGTAAGTAGTTAGCCAAAAATTTTGATTCTTGTCTTAAAAATCATATTACTGTATGCTAAATCAATATATAAACTCAAATTTTCAATTTAAGTTACTTGAATTTTTACTATAATTATACTTTATACTGTAAATTCAACTTACAGTCTTTATGCTATTATTAAAACACAGATATCCAAAGTTGACAAACATAACAGAACATCTTTATAACAACATAGTAATTCATTCATAAGTCCATTATTAAAATTAAATTTCAAAAAAAGTTGGTTTACTCACCAAGATAGCTTACTGTGGAAACTTGAAACGGAGAGTGGTGCAAGAAACAGCAGTTGAAATTTTGAGTTCCAGGAAACTTATTGCTTCCTGACTTTTTCTTTGAACTTGCCACTATGAAGTTTTGTTTATATTTCTCTTTTTTTTTTCAGGTTCTATGCTTTTGCAGTTACAAATGAATTAAAGGATAAGAAGATGTATACAAACATTTATAACTTCCAACAAGGCTGTCTTCTTGCACAAGCTTTGGCTTGGTAAAATATCTTGTCTTATTTTATTTTATTTTTGTACTAAAACCTGAGATCTATCACATATTTCAGCTAGGAGATTATATATTTGGCAGATTGTTATGCTAATTAATGTTTGTGTTAACATATATGTTAACATATCATAGTGTTTGTTGTCACAAACATTATTTCAGGTTTTGTCTGTACTGAATGTATTCATATAGGTTTACATTATAATGCATTGCTGACACAATTTTGTACAAAGGTATTTGCAGTGTATTCGTATTAAGATGTATTCATAATTTCATACTTGCAGATTTTTGTTTAAACATACATATGTTAACATTTAGATCAATGTTGCTTGCAGATTTTGTTTTATTATTTATGCTAGCATATTATTAATGTTTGCTGTTAAACTTTGTTTTATTATCTTATAACTTAAACACAAACTTTACATTTGTTTTTGACAGATTATGTATATTTGTCTTTCAATGGTTAACACTTTTATTTATTTCTTATCCAAGTTATAATTTTATACTTATGTTTGTAATCCTACTGTTATGTTATATTCATGTTAAAAATATTGAAGCCCATGTTTATAACTATATTTATAAGTATTTATATTTATATAGAAGCTCATGTTAAATATTTATAAGCTTATTTTATTTTAGTTATAAAAGCTATTGTTACAAACATTACTTAAATCTTATTTTTATTTAAAGTTAAATTTTCCAATATTGGATTTGTAATGTATTTGCACCTATGTATTTTATATTTATATTTAATATGAAAAGAACTGTATTATTGTACTTATTTTTATTAACTACATTCTTATATCTGATATTAAATGCCATTTATACACAACTTTTAATTTAATTAAATAAAACGGATTTAATTTTAAATGTTGTTAAAGAGTCTATTTATATTTTGAAATTATAAATTCTTTTATAACCCATATACAACTAATAATATCCAACAGCTTATTTATTTATAAATGAAAATATTTTATTTTATTTAAATTTGATCAAAAACTTATGATAATAATAGGGTCAAAATTCCGGAATGTCACATTCCTCCCTCCTTAAAAGAATTTCGTCCCCAAAATTTAAACAACAGTTAATTTCAAAAACTTAATATTATCAATCCAAACATACATATCATTCATACAAAACAAACAATCAAACAGTCAATTCTAACAACATTACTAATTATCCGGACATAAATTTGGATAAGCTTTTCTAAAACTATCAAGAGTTTCCCAGGTACAATCTCTAGGATCCTCACTCCATTGCACCTTGACGAGTTTCACCACTTTATTCCTTAACTGCTTCTCGTCTTGATCTACAATCTGAACAGGATCTCTAACTACAGTCAGGTTGGGTTCAACTTCTAAATCTTCCTGAACAACTGATTCTAGGCAAACCATCGATAAAGTCCATCGAGATCATTTCCCACTTCCAATCTGGAATTTCCAAAGGTTGCGATAGTCCTGCAGACTTTTGTTGATCTCCCTTCACTTGCTGGCAAATGTCACAACTATTTACAAAAGCAGCTACATCCTTCTTCATATTCGGCCACCAGAAAACTCTCCTCGTATCTTTATACATCTCCGAAATTCCCGAGTGAATATTCAATTTAGAACGATGACACTCAGCTAAAACTTCTTGCCTCAGCCATCAATATTAGGCACACACAAACGACCATTAATCCTTAAAACACCTTGATCGTCTATCTTGAAATCCAAACACCGACCGTCCTTAGTTCCGAAAATTATTTCCTCAAAAGATTTATCCTCCGTTTGCTTACTAACGATCTTTTCTTGGAGAGATGGAATAACTTCCAAAAGAGATAAAACAACATTTCTACTAAGAGCATCAGCCACGACATTCGCTTTCCCCGGAGTATACAAAATATCCAGATCATAAGATACCAAGAATTCGACCCATCTCTGTTGTCTCAAATTAAGATCTTTTTGAGAGAAAATATATTTCAACGGTTTGTGATCCGTGAATAACTCAAACTTTTCTCCCAAAAGATAATGTCTCCATATCTTCAAAGCAAAAACAATAGCTAACAGTTCTAGATCATGCGTAGCATAGTTCTTCTCATGTGACTTCAATTGTCGACTAGCATACGCAATAACTCTGCCGTTCTGCTTTAGAACTGCACCCAATCCAACCAAACATGCATCCGTATATACTTCAAATTTGCTTCTTCCATCCGGAATAGCAAGTACTGGTGCACTAGTCAGCCTTGTCTTCAATTCCTTAAAAGCTTTTTCACACTGAGGTGTCCACTTGAATTTAGTTCCTTTCCTTGTTAGCTTGGTCAGATGCGAAGAAATTTTGGAATAATCCTTAATGAATTTTCTGTAGTAGCCAGCCAAATCCAGAAAACTGCGAACTTCCGTCGGTGTCTCCGGCTGTTTCCATTGCAAAATAGTTTCAACCTTTGCTGGATCTACTGAAATGCCTTCACCAGAAACAATGTGCCCTAAAAAGTTAACTTCTGATTTCCAAAAATGGCACTTTGAAAACTTTGCTTTCAACACATGCTTCCTCAGAGTCTCCAATACAATCCTCAAATGATGTCTGTGCTCCTCTTCCGATTTGGAGTAGACCAAAATATCATCAATAAATGCCAGCACAAACTTATTCAACACATCCCTAAAAACTCGATTCATGAGGTCAACAAAATAAGTTGGAGCATTGGTTAATCCGAACGGCATAACCAACCACTCATGAAAACAATTCGGTCCCCTAAATGCTGTCAAGGGAATACTATCTTCAGCTATTCTCAATTGATGGAAACCTGAAGCTAGATCTAGTTGAGAAAAGATAGAAGCTTCATGCAACTGGTCAAAAAGATCATCGATGCGAGGAAAAGGATATTTATTTCGAATGGTCACTTTGTTAAATTCTCTATAATCAACACAAAATCTTAATGAACCATCCGATTTGGTGACAAACACCGCAGCAGAGCCCCAACAAGAAAAGCTGGGTCTAATCAAACCCTTCTCCAAAAGATCTTGCGTCTGCTTAACCAACTCTTCTCTCTCTCGAGGAGGCATTCTCCTACTGGGTTGAATCACCGGTAAGCTCCTGGAATCAAATCAATACGAAACTCAATCTCTCGATGTGGCGGAAGACACTTAACTTCTTCAAAAACATCAGAAAAATCTTGAACCACATCGATTTTCTCAACTTTCTCTTGAGAAGTCTCAACTCCTTGCAAAAGACTACTCAAGTGAAATCCAGAACTATCGCACGACACTTTGGCAATCCAACCCAAATCAGTCTCCAATGAAACTGTCCTCTCATCACAATTCAGGACTGCTTTATACTTATCGAGCCAATCCATTCCCAAAATAAGATCAAATCCTTTAAAATTTAACACATACGGGTCACAAGAGAAACTATGAGACAAATAAGAAAGCTTCAAGTCCTTACAGATCGTATCCAATTTTGTTGCTCCACCAATAGGATTATATACAATAATGGGACGATCCACGTTACTAGGGTTAAGAGAAAACTTTTCTACTGATTCTGAGGACATGAAACTCAAAGATGCCCCCGAATCAAATAAAACTTTAATATATATGCCATTTAGGAGTAAGGTACCTTCCAAAACTCCTTTGCCTTGAGAAGAAGAAGATGAACCAGCTTCCAAAGCAAAAACTTTATCCTGAAGTGTCCTCTGCAAAAGTGGACAATTCTTAATCATATGACCGGGCTGACGACAATTAAAACACAACGATCTCTGGACTACTGCTAATTCTGGACCATTCTGACATTTCTGCTGCTGAGATCCTCCTTGAGAACACTGATCTGCCAAATGTCCAATATGCTAACAATTATAACACTTACGGGGTCCGTTATTGCTTCTACCCGATTTCTTTCCCTTAACTTGTCTTTTCCAAAGTGGGTTGAACTTTCTTTTATTTGGGTTAACGGAATTCCCTCTTGAAACTGCTACTGTTGCCTCCAATTTCTTGCTCATCATATCTTCATACCTCAATGCCATATCAACCAAATCAACAAAAGATCCTTTCAAGAGTACCATCATCTTATTCTGGAATTCGGACCTCAATCCTTGCACAAACTTTTCATTCTTCTTGAGGGGAGTATCAACGAGTCCTGATCCATAATACGAAAGTTCGTTGAATCTGGTCTCATACTCAGAAATAGTCATGCTTTCCTGCTTCAAATTCAAAAAATCCTGGTACAATTGAGTTTTCCTTGCCGTCGGCATAAACTTCTCCTCAAATAACTCTTTAAATCTTTCCCATGAAATATCCTCTTCAGGATTATTTCCAATTGTTGCATCCCACCATGATGCTACGCTTCCCTGCAATTGCCACGATGCCATATCCCTTTTCTGATCATCCGCCAATCTCATCCTCTTAAAAATACGCTCACAAGAACGTAACCAGGCTTGAACTTCAATTATTGATTCTGAACCTTTAAATGATTTGCCTCCAAGATCGATAAAATCTTTACATAAGGCTGCAAAACTAACTTGAGGTGGTACTGGATTAACAGCCTCTCTAGCAATTTGACTTCGAACATTATCAGTTGAAGTACATGCCCTAACTCTGCCTCTTCTTTCAGAACTCATGTTGGCCTCCTAGACAGGTAACCAACAAATTTAGATAGGTATATATATTTATATGAAAAATAGAAATACGCACTCTCAAGATAAATATTACTCCAGAGCATAGGTACTCGCTCAACCTAATGCTCCAATACCAGCTGTGACGACCCGGCTTCCTATGCCTAGGAAGACGTGTCATCAATAAATAAAAAAGGGGTAGAAATAGAAAAGAAAAGAAAGACTAACAACATCAGAATCTCACGACGGAATGGAATAAAATATAATATATCAACATAATTATTACATAGTTATATACACATCAGAGTTATACAATATCATACAACATGACTATCATATACATATCTGTCAGAACATACAACTCAAACATCATGAACTAACTAACACAGCGGAACTATATAGCTAGCTACATACGTCTGGTCTCCTGCTCCAACTCCTCCAGAATTCGTCAAAGCTAACCTGAATCCCTTGGCTACCCGTAAAAAATTGGGTACCCGAGAGTTTATGAAAAACAAAATACAAACTCCGGGTCAGACATGGGTCTGGTATGAGTAAACGGGTTAAAGTTGCTTAACTTTGAAAATCATTTAAAATAAAGGTATCACGTAAGACTTCCCACACAGAAATACGGGTAAGTTTTTACCTTACGCTAACCAAAACATTTTATAGGAAATCCAGTGATATTATAATAGTGTCTAGGGTTTTCAAGTAAAATACAGAAATAGCTGAAATGCTTACATCTCACATTTCAACATAGTTGGGCACAATCAAAACGTACGACGCTTATTGGAAATTGGATCCCATACAATGGCAGGGCTACTGGGGTACCGCCCGTCACAGTACGTGGCGTAGATCACAGTACCGAGAAGCCACCCTAACTCCCCTGCAACACAAGGCCGGAACCATTCCTTACTAAACAGTCCCGAACAAGATAACTCCGTAGTTGGCTGCAGACCAACCGCCCACACAGCCGAATAAAAAGGACATCTAGACAGGGGTATACCTCGTCCTGCTTGGGCATGACCCACCTAACCTTGCTGCGCATCCCCTGTTTTAGCCATTCCCGGTTGATGAGGCTTGAGGCTGCGTTTACCTTTTTAGAACATAATTCTTAGAATACTCATCGTCCGCCTGACGATGTGCTGAAAGCATTCAATCCATACAAGTTTGTTCCGGGTTCGAACGAAACCGAAGGCATTATCTCGTTACACTCGTTTTGAAATCACCCTCAGAGTTAATGACGATAACCCTTGCATTCTGAAAACACCATCTCGATCTTCACTTGAGATTACACGACCTAACGTTTAATTTGGATCGATGTGGTTTTCGGAATATCAATTGATATCCGATCCAGGTCTCATCGAAATCCAAACGCCATTTTAAAATCCAAGTTGTCTAATTAATTTAACAGTTTAAATTTAACAATTGAATTTATATAGCAATTTAACACAGATAAATAACATCAGATAAACATATAGCGATTTCATACAGATAAATCATACACAATCATCACAGATATATCCAGAATATCACAGAACACCACAGGATATAAATAAACATCAGAGGCAATCAAATAGAATCATTGATTCATATCAACAAGTTTGATTTGTTTAAAACTTAATTGCATACTTCAAATAAATTATATTTTATTCTTTCTTAATCGATTACTAATAAATTAACTTATTTCAATTCATTAATTACCTATTAATTATTCACTTAATTAATAATTTAATCCTTAATTACTAATCAACAACTTTAATTATTGATTTATAAACTCAATTACCCAATTAATTATTACTAAATGCTTAGTCAACCATTACTTATTAATTAACTTAAGCGTTCAATCATTAATTATTTACTTAATTTGTTAACTACGATTTGTTACTTAATCAACTTCAAATGATTAATTAAATTCTTAATTTCAAATGCTTCCACAAGATTATCATTAAAATCTTAACTACAATTTTGATTCCGTTTGGAACTACTTATTAAATTATAATTATAAAATTGATTACATTTGAACTACCATTAAATTACAATTATAAAGTTTTATTACATGCATAATTAACTTGATCAAAATTAATTACTCATTCATTTTCTACAAAGCTAAAAATTTAACTTGGTTTAAACAATTTACTCAACACCTACTAACATAATTTACACAAACTTCTTTAACTATAACTAAGCATGATAGGTAGCAAATTCCTGGGAGTATTGAAAACCGAAGAGAACAACACCTTAACTTGGGTCGAACTCGACATCTTCCTGAATGTTTCTCGCGTCACTCTCCTGCGTTCCCTTCTCTTCTCCCCTGTTCTCTCCTGTTTCTTTTTTTTTAAAGCTTAAGTTAAAACTGTAGAAACATATTAATACGCACGCGTCTCTCAACCAAAACTTCTCAGCTAAAGACCCGAAGCAACACGCTAATATTCTCGAGTTGAACTCAAGTCGATCCCTAGCAGATACTTCCCCAGCGCCGTGCACGTGCACGGCGGTCCACCACCGCGCCACCACCACGCGACATCGCCAACAAGTCATTCGCCACCCCCTCACTTGAATACGAAGCCCAAAATAACACGACAACCTCAAAATCAAAATACGCCTAAAAAGTCGAACCGCAACATAACCACCGTAGGCAAATTCACCTCGTTCTCGCGATCACGTCCACCGGACACGGCAAGGCTTCGGCCAAACCTCGCCAACGACCCCCTCAACCACTTCCCAAAATCTCTCAACGCTCGGTGAAGCTATGGTGTCGTGGTCACCAAAATACAGAACCAAAACCGAAGAACCCATAAACCCTATTTTCCATCAATTCTCAACAATCTTGCATTCATAAATTTTTTTAGCATTTTTCTAGTGATCTATAATCTATACACAAGCTTCATATAAATTTTCATCATTAATCATTGAGTGAATCACCTGATATTCGTGAAAAAGCTTCTACAGTTCATTCATGAACTGCTCTGTAAGTAGTTAGCCAAAAATTTTGATTCTTGTCTTAAAAATCATATTACTGTATGCTAAATCAATATATAAACTCAAATTTTCAATTTAAGTTACTTGAATTTTAACTATAATTATACTTTATACTGTAAATTCAACTTACAGTATTCATGCTATTATTAAAACACAGATATCCAAAGTTGACAAACATAACAGAACATCTTTATAACAACATAGTAATTCATTCATAAGTCCATTATTAAAATTAAATTTCAAAAAAAGTTGGTTTACTCACCAAGATAGCTTACTGTGGAAACTTGAAACAGAGAGTGGTGCAAGAAACAGCAGTTGAAATTTTGAGTTCCGGGAAACTTATTGCTTCCTGACTTTTTCTTGGAACTTGCCACTATGAAGTATTGTTTATATTTCTCTTTTTTTTTCCAGGTTCTATGCTTTTGCAGTTACAAATGAATTAAAGGATAAGAAGATGTATACAAACATTTATAACTTCCAACAAGGCTGTCTTCTTGCACAAGCTTTGGCTTGGTAAAATATCTTGTCTTATTTTATTTTATTTTTGTACTAAAACCTGAGATCTATCACATATTTCGGCTAGGAGATTATATATTTGGCAGATTGTTATGCTAATTAATGTTTGTGTTAACATATATGTTAACATATCATAGTGTTTGCTGTCACAAACATTATTTCAGGTTTTGTCTGTACTGAATGTATTCATATAGGTTTACATTATAATGCATTGCTGACACAATTTTGTACAAAGGTATTTGCAGTGTATTCGTATTAAGATGTATTCATAATTTCATACTTGCAGATTTTTGTTTAAACATACATATGTTAACATTTAGATCAATGTTGCTTGCAGATTTTGTTTTATTATTTATGCTAGCATATTATTAATGTTTGCTGTTAAACTTTGTTTTATTATCTTATAACTTAAACACAAACTTTACATTTGTTTTTGACAGATTATGTATATTTGTCTTTCAATGGTTAACACTTTTATTTATTTCTTATCCAAGTTATAATTTTATACTTATGTTTGTAATCCTACTGTTATGTTATATTCGTGTTAAAAATATTGAAGCCCGTGTTTATAACTATATTTATAAGTATTTATATTTATATAGAAGCTCATGTTAAATATTTATAAGCTTATTTTATTTTAGTTATAAAAGCTATTGTTAGAAACATTACTTAAATCTTATTTTTATTTAAAGTTAAATTTTCCAATATTGGATTTGTAATGTATTTGCACCTATGTATTTTATATTTATATTTAATATGAAAAGAATTGTATTATTGTACTTATTTTTATTAACTACATTCTTATATCTGATATTAAATGCCATTTATACACAACTTTTAATTTAATTAAATAAAACGGATTTAATTTTAAATGTTGTTAAAGAGTCTATTTATATTTTGAAATTATAAATTCTTTTATAACCCATATACAACTAATAATATCCAGCAGCTTATTTATTTATAAATGAAAATATTTTATTTTATTTAAATTTGATCAAAAACTTATGATTATAATAAGGTCAAAATTCCGGGATGTCACATAAAGCTTGGTGTGAATATTACTATACATCTCGGATATATGATATTAAGTGAGACCACATCGCTTAGCGGAATGGGTTTCACATCAATAATATCATTTTAAAACATATCTTTTGCAAATCATAATCTTAGAACCAAAACTGGTTAAAACTATAAAGCATTTTATGTAAACATACATATCAGGTAATATACGAACTATATGTTCGAACAATATAGTTTTGTTTGGCTTAGTACTAACCTTTGGCTTACTCAGACCTACTAAACAATACAATAAAAATGGCCTAACATCTGTTAGACAAGTCTTCTGTACGATCTGTCCCTAACTTACTATCTCCTAGGGTCCACTGATCCTAATGGTTTTGCGAGCTCACCAATAACCTACATTGCGCAAATATATTCTTTTAAGTGTACCATAATTTTAGTCTTACCTGTGACAAAGCCCTACATACTGGAATTTTGAACTAAATTAGCTAGGGGCTAATAGCTAATGTATAGGACGTGACCCTATACCAGTCTCATCTGGTATTCGAATATCTTAGTCATTTTACTTAAATTTTCTTTGAAAACTTTTTCTTCTCAAATTGATTTAAAACCTTTAAGTCAAACATAAGCAAGGAAAATATATACTCCATGTTATACTCAAAATCACATTGCCATACTATATATACTTTACCCAAGTCTTTGTTGATGAAAAACTTTAAAACTTTGAAAGTACCTTTTTCGATCGCATTGAAAGTATCTCTTTCGTAACCAAATAAACCCTATATTTCATCTAGGCCAAAAGGCCAAAACCTTCCTTTAGATACCATTTACATGAACCTTTCGAAACCATTGAAATACCTTTTCCTTCGAAAGCTAAAAATCTTAGACACCCTATCTTTAAAACTTTTAAACATTGTCTTTCGAAACCATTGGAAAAACCTCTCCTTTAAACCTTTTCAAACCGTTGGGGAACCACCCTTTAAAAACCTTTCATAAGCATCAAAACCATAAAACTTTCGGAAGCATTTGGGTTCAATTTTAAAACATGTGTAAACACCTTTCGCAACCATTCAAAATCCTATCTTTCGAAATACTTGGGTTAATCTTCAAAAATCTATAGGGGTCACAACCAACAGGGTCGAAAGCGACTCTTTCGAAAGCCAAAAAAAAGAAGCAAAGAAGTGATGGTGTCGAAACAGTCCTTCCGAAAGAATTGAAGAAGTAGCAGGGTTTTTATAAAATCAAGTATACCCTTTCTACAGCATTGGTTCGAAAGGTAAGAAGCGGCAGCTAAGGCTTCGACCTAGTCGAAAGCGCATACTTAAAAACAAAGGCACAATCTCTTTAAAACCATTCTTATTAAACCATTGACCTAGTCGAAAGCCAACAGGGTCGAAAGCAGTTTTCTTAAAACAAAGGCATAAACATTTCAAAACCATTCCTTTAAACAATTTGTCTCGATCGAAAGCCAAACAAGTCGAAAGCACTATAATCGAAAGCAAAGCGGGCGCATTTTTTATTTAAAACAAAATCATGCCTCAACCCCATCGGAACCTATGGTCTTGACCCAGATCCTTTCGCTTTTGTCTCATTCACTATGTACCAGGTTAATGATGTGCATTGGTTTCAATGGCATAAAGGCGAAAGCTCTCAATCGAAACACCCTATGCCGAAAGAGGCGAAACATGCTAAAAGCATGTAAAAACTATTTTTAATCTTTTTAAGTAATCTTTTTAACTAACCTGGCTTGTTTATCAAATCTTGTTCGTTGCTAAATTTTCTTTTTTAAAAGCACTGCCACAATTTCAGAAATAACAATTTAATTTATTTACAAAATACCCCTTCTTCTTTTATAAATATATAAAACGGTTAAGTCTCATAGCTTAAATAATTTTACATGTTCATCAAAACACTTTTAGAAAATTCTATAAAAATTCCAAAAAATCCTCTTTAATATGTTTTCTAACATATATAAATTTCAAAACCAAATTATTTATAATTTGACATAAATTATTTATAACCCAATAAATCATTTTTTCGCTAGAAAATTAATATAAAATCCACATTAATTTAGAAAATTATGAAAATTGAATTCATCTCCAAAATATCATTTCCTATCTATATCTAAAATCACAAGGAATTTGGATGTCAATAAATAGGTTTTTCACATCAAAACATATCATAAAATCTATATGAATAAACATAAATCATCAACAAGCATATATAAACATTTTGTCCTTCAAAATCATGGCGAAATTATGCAAGATAAATTCGAATTTTCTTAAAATTGAAAACACTTAAGAAATAAGAGATGTAGTCATTATTCTTTTTAGCTTTGCGATTAAGGATATGAGATTTAATCTTGATTAAGTGATTTGATTCTTCTCTTGAATCCTAGCTTTTATCTTCTTCCTCTTTATTAATAGTGGCAGACCTTAAATTGTTTTTGCTTGAGAAATTATGAAATGAACATGTGGAAGTAATTTCCTAAGGGTTTACGATATAAGTTTACTATATTTCCCATTTTGCTCTCCTTTATTTCCTAACACTTTAATTCTTTAGTTCATTTGTTTATTCATTAACATGGCACGGCTGGCACTTATTAATTACAAATCACAATCCCCTAATCAACTTACATTATTTTATTTTATTTAACTAATTAAATCTCATAAATAATATCACTAAAAATATGCGGTGTTAAAATCCATCTCCTTGAAGAATTTTGTCCTCGAAATTACGATAAGGAGCACAAAAATCAACAATAAAGGTAAAACATATCATCAAACAAATCAGTATAAGCGTCTCTAATCATGCTCTCAGTCTTCCAAGTACAGTCTCTACCACCGTCACTCCACTGGACCTTCATTGATCTAACTGTCTTGTTCCTCAACTTCTTCTCATCTCTCACGACTATCCGGATAGACTTCCTAACTATAGTCATGTCTGGTTCCACTACTAAATCCTCTAATACAATCAATGTTATAGTAATGTTTGGACCCCTAACACGCTTCCTCAGATGAGATACATGGAAAATATCGTGGACTCCTGCCAAACTGCTTGGTAACTCTACTATGTACGCGAGTTTCCCAATCCTCTCTAAAATGGAAAACCGTCCTCCGAATCTCGATGCTAACTTCCATGTCTTTCCGAACTTGATAACACCTTTGATTGGCGATATTTTGACGAAAAACTGATCTCCTACAGAGAATTCAAAATCTTTCCATCTACTATTTGCATAGCTCTTCTGCCCAAATTGAGCTTCCTTCATTCTCGCCCTTATCAGCTCAATCTTCTTTGCAACTTCTCTTACCAAATCGGGACCAAGAACTAATCTACCTCCGGTTTCTAACCAATATGCAGGAGATTTGCATGGTCTTCCATACAAAGCCTCAAACGATGTCACCTTATACTAGTCTGATAACTATTGTTATACGTAAACTCGACTAGGTGTAGATAGTCTTTCCATGATCCTCCGAAGTCTAATGCACAAGATCTTAACAGTCTTCCGAGATCTTGTTAACTCTTTCCATTTGCCCATCTGTCTGTGGATGGTAAGTGGTACTCATCTCGAACTTGGTTCTTAAATTCTCCTGTAGATTCCTCCAGAACTCGCTAGTGAATAAGGAATCTCTATCGCTAACAATACTACTAGGATTTCCGTGCAATCTCATCGCATTCTTTATAAATAACTTAGACATTATAGATGTCGTCCTATTTGACTTAACGAGAATGAAATGGACTCTCTTGGTCAATCTGTCCACTATGATCCATATACTTTCTTTTCCTCTATTAGATCTCGGCAACCCGTCCATGAAATCTATAAAAATAGAATCCCATTTTCATACCAGAATATCCAATGGCTAAAGCAACTCATTTGGCTTCTGATGTTTGGCTTTTACCTGCTGACGGTTCAAACATTGTTTCACCCATAAGCCAACATCCCTCTTCTCCATATTCTGATACATCTTCGTTCCTCTTGATGAATAATGAACTTCGAACGATAGCATTCCTCCAAAACTTCATTCCTTATGTCTTCTACGTCTGGAACACATAATCTACCCTTCTTTCTCAACCACTCATTTTGGTCAAGACTAAAATCCTTCAAGTCATCGCTTTCTGTTTTAGAAGTGTGCCTTTCGAACACATTTGGACATCCTTTCTTTCTTACCCAACACATCAACAACAAGATAAAGATCGCTTATACCTTCCGATGAAGTCGAAAGCACCCAAGTCCCGTTCAAAAGCAGTGTTAAAAGGCCGATATAAATTAAACAGCGACGAAAGGTCATCAAGGCACCCTTTCGACTACGTCAAAAGGGCAGAGGCAAAATGGTCCAACCTACGCCTATAAATAAGATCCTAGGGTGTTGTTTAGGGAATTCGAATTCATTCATTCTACACTTATTCATTTCTTTAGTTTGTAAATCCTTAATTTTTAAGTAAAATTGAGGATTTCACTTTCTTGTAATACTTAAACCCCTGTATTCATAAAAGTTATCAATAAAGAAAATTTTACGGTACTTTCGAATACATAAAATTTTATTCACTGCTTATATATATGATTTCGACAATGTAGTGTATGTATGAATGCATATCAAAGATACCTTTTGAAGGAGTGGGAGCCTTCCGACTGAATTAATACCCTTAGATCCCATTAGTTTACAACCTTAGATTACCTCTACCTATTCGAAAAGTGGATTCGAAGGAGCCTTAAATTACTTCAACCGATTCGAAAGATGGTTTCGAATAGGTCTTAGATTACTTTCAACTGATTCGAAAGGTGGTTTCAAAGGGGACATTCACACCTTTAATTTCACTTTAGGATGTTGATAAGATTTCTTATTAATAGTTTGGAAAACTAGCTTCCTGCTCTCCTTGGCTATCTGAACTGGCTCAATAGAGGGGATAGTAAATTTGATTTACTCAGATCAAAATTTCCTAAAGTATAGCAGATATAATTATCCAAATTCATACCACTTGGATTGTATAGAGATAATCTTCTTATACTTGATATTAAATTTCGAGAAGAGAACCCCTACTATCAGTGTGAATTTAAAAGGTGATTTCACTATTATTCGACGTGTTGTGAAGGTTGAATACAGAAATTGATGTTAAATAGAATTAGTATAATTTATGTTGAAGCTTTTTAACTCAATAATGTTTTCCAATGTGACTAATGGAAATGATTAAGAATTAATTTAATTCCTATACTTATAATTAATTAGTTTGGTTTATGGTAAACGTGTCTTAAATTACATATTATTGACCCATTTTAAATGTTATGATATTGAAACCTTTGTTAAGATTTAAATAAATGATTTAGAAATATTTTCTTAAGTAAAGAATGAAATGATTTGGAACTTAAAATGGTTTTAGGTAATCAAAAGATTTGATAAGAAAGGTTTATTGATTCCGTATGTAACGAAAAGAATGTTTTAAGATATATATCTGCAGAAGATATTTTGATACAAAGAAATTAATCAATCAAAGAATAATTCCCTATTCACTTAACATCCTTTCATCGATGATTGGTTCGAAAGAACCGAAGTTAGATTTAAGTAATTCTTATCCAAAAACCACTTCGAAATAATTTACATATTCGAAGTGAAGAGATAGAAATGATTTGGAAGATCGAATGTAGGGCTGCTTGTCCCCTCGGGGAAATTTTCCACATCATATTATGTGGTGGTAGTTCTTCATTTGAGATCTTCGATGCAAGGACTTCTCGCTACTAATCCTAAGGGTAACTCTCGATAGGATGTGGTAGGAGAGTGTCTTTGATTTATCCTGTTTCTAGACAACTTGTACGGACGAATGTCTAACTGGCATTTCTAATCACAATGATCGATCTCTATGAACGTAGCATCTGTTTGGTGGCGGAGAAGGCAACTTCTCTTCGCTTAACATCATTTCGTAAGACGTACTAGCTTAGGAGTTATACGTTTATAGAAATTAGTTGTGTAATCATGAAATGACAATGTGGCATTCAAAATGGAATGCGCTATGTGAAAGGTAATCGTTACCTCGGGTCTCATCACTCGAAAATTGCTTAAATAAGGTATGTCATAAGGCTATGTGGTTCACTACCATTAGGGTATGGTCATCACCTTTTTAGATAAACCTCTATATTTCGGATTGTTATGTATGCTAAGGAGCACATGGATAGGTTGGTAAAGACCGGGGTTATGTCATATTCGGTTTCTACCTAGGCCATGTCTGAGTGCCAAATAGGGATAGACGGGTCTTACCAGATGCAGAAGATTATTTATGTATCCTCGATACATTCCTCTAGAGATGTACCGTACGGAAGGTAGTTCCTTACATGCCATTGTATGTAAATCCATTCTTCAATAAGTGTCTTCGAACTTAGTTGTAAACCTATTATGCCATCAAATTTAACCAATGTAACAATTTCGGGTAAGATTCATAAGTTTACTTGCAAATATTTTCAAAAGAATGCGATTAAAAATAATATCAAATGATTTTACATAGCAAATATTTTGGTTATCATAAGGTAAAAATTCATTCCATGTTTATGTTCGACGTGGTCTTATGACATACTTTTGTTTTCAAAATGTGTATTTTGAGTTTTCCATACCACTTCCATGACTGACCAAAAGTTTATTTTCTTTTTTCCTTAAACTGTAAGTGCCCTAATTTTTCCCAAGCAACCTAACAGTCAGGTTTAGTTAGATGAAATCTATAAGAGCTCGAAGCATAGAGTTAGAAGATTCTTTTGAAGATTGTTATCTGTTTCCACCACTCGTGTATTATTGTATTCCACATTTGTAAGAACAGATATTTATAACTATCCATATTAAACTCTAATAAATGTATCTAAAATTTCCGCTGTAAAAAGTATATGTTGAAATGATATATGTTATTCAATTCTCATGATATTTTGTTATATCTTTATTTTCTTTCTTACCCTTGAGAACCCAGCTCTCTGGCACTTGGATTTGCAGCATGTGAATACGAAGAATATATTAGTGTCGATTTTCGAGGGTCGAAGGAACGAGTCCTTAGAAAGGGGAATAATAAAATATCAAATGGATAAGAAGTACTTATCTAGATTTTTCCGTATTTAGTCGAAAATAGATAAAAGAGCAAAGACTACTTTTGAATTTATACTCATAAAATACTAGCAATTGTACTATAAA
This sequence comes from Allium cepa, assembly GCA_030765085.1. NCBI lineage: Eukaryota > Viridiplantae > Streptophyta > Magnoliopsida > Asparagales > Amaryllidaceae > Allium > Allium cepa. Next base: position 371,963,711 of record CM060942.1, on the reverse strand, counting down.
AAGCCTTTTAATTAATTGCAGCTGATATCCATATACTCAAGTTGAGAAGTATGCTTGTATCATATAAATTAAATTGAGTTATGAACAATGTTTATAAAAGGAGAATAACTGAGATAAATATATATATGACATATTATTAGCTTTATATGCAAAGTTAAAATAATTAAAGTATAAATTTATTTATTTTATAATTAATGAATGAGAAGTATACATACGTAAAAAGAAATATAAGTATGTCTTCCATTGACAAGGCCAAGGGTGAAGCCAGTGTATCCGGCCATTGCACGATGGACAGCACTTTAAGCCAGTAGTGTGCAGTACACATTGTCTGATGCAATACATGGGCTTGCACGAATCATGTAAGTTGGATTTGCATAAATGACAATGTACATAACAGTTTCAATTAATTAGTCACCTAAGTAGTTTGAAATAAGCTGTTTAACAGTTATTACCAATGTATTTTAGAGTTATTTGTATCTTTCCACTTTCCGTAAAGTAATAATGAAAAGTTGAATAAAAATGGAAAACATTAAGTGAACAGTAAATAGATAATATGTACAATTGAATATTGTACCACTTCATTTGTAGATTGGGTATTTTAAAGAAAACTTAAAAAGGACTTGCAGATCTATATAGTAGATAAAATTAGAACAAATAAACCAGCAGCCAGTTTTAAGAGGAAAATCTAGCCATCTGGAGTGCTAATTATTGAAAGCCTCCTGCATGAATCATAAATCAATTTTATTTTATAAACATTGATAAAGAGGTTTAACTTCAATCTTAATCAACGCCCAATTTAAAGCATAGATTAATTAAATAATTAAAGTATCAAATATAACGTAATAAATGGTTTTTGAAGAAAAAATTAAATTGTGAACCATGTGCCTATTTTTACCTGATGCGCCACAACTAACAATGTCCCATTCACCTGAGTATTTCATATTTTCAGAGAAGAGATGCATCACCAAAATCAATTGTCATTGTAGAACTATCAAAATGAGCGCATCAAGATATACCATAATAACCTTGCAAAACCGTATCGACTAGCTGAAATCAACAGAACATGGAAAAAAAAAATTAAAAAAACAGCCATGAGTGGAATTCAATTTTTTCTGAATTCGAACAGATTTGGAATTGAAAATCGATATCAATCAGGGAGGGAACCGTACCATGAGCCAACGACGGGAAGTTGTCAGGAAGGACTTGACGGGACGAGAACCAACAAAGAGAAGATGCCAGTTGGGATCGATGATGTTGGACTTTTTTCTTTTAGGGAGTAAAGCGTTGAACAGAAGCGAAGAGGATGTGAAAGCAAAAATTAGGGCACCCTGCGCGGTAAATGAAATTTTGGGAGAAAGACGCAATGAAAATTGTGCAAGTGGCAGGCGGTAAAGGGAATTGTTCGCGCGCATGAGTTTAGAATGGTAGCAATTTATTTAAGTTTCAAAACATTAAAAACTTTGTTATAGGGTTGTCATAAGTATATTTTCTTGTCTTGAATAACTTGCTTTTCTCCTTCTAATTCTCTTGTAACTTTTCATTTGCATCGTCCGTATTCCTAAAAAATTTGTACGGCTTTCTTGGTCCATTGTTAACAATTTTAAAGTAAATTCTTCATATTCTAAATTCTTATACACTCACTTCAAAATCATTAAAGATGTTTTTCACTTAAGCGCTACCAAGTTTAAAACTTTAGAACTTGAATATTGTTAACATTTCAACTACAAATGCGTCATTTATTTATCCAAACAAATTTGTTATGCATGACTAAGAAACCTAAAATTTATCAAAATAATTATTGACTTCGCCAAAAATTAATAATTTTGAGATTCAAATTGAACAATAACATGATACCATTCATGTAACGAACAAAGTGTAACAAATTCAAATAATACATCAGTTACATAATGGAACGTATTTCACATATATAATCTTAACAAAAATTAAACCTCTAAATACATACATAAATCCTATATTATAATCTACATTCTAGCCATATTAAATCTTAGCTCGACATAAACATTCCACGAAAACTCATATACACTAAGTCTATTACTTACATACTTTTTGTTGTGGATTTTCCAATCACATTGTGGTGAAATTTATAAAATTTGAACATTAAATAACTTTATGCCAGTTTCACTTGATCCAACAATTGTTTATTTCAATTCATTTGTTGCTAACTTGATATTTATACTATATTATGTTTAGTCAGTTGAATTTCAAGAGCACACAAGCCCCCTTTAATTTTGGCAACTGAACAGTCTCTAAGTCTATATAATCTAGTGTCAAACTAATTGCAACAACTTAATACTTCCTTTTCCACTTCTTTTGCAGCGCCCGCTTACTTTTTCCCTTCTCCGTTACCCATTATTCTCTTCATTGGTCTCACCAAACCCTTTCATCCACTTATTATTCATTTACTTTCATCTTCATATTTCTTCATCCAACTGTCTTTTCTCTCCATTTCATACACAAAAACCTGGATCCTTGCCAATCCCACGCTTCCTTACCAACACTCGCTTGCTGCTTGCTGCCTCTGATTTCGGTGAGGTCTAACTTCATCTCATTTTTTATTTTAATTTTTAAACTTATGCGTTTATTTAATAATTACGAATATATGACATGGTAATTACCATCGTTCTTTTCATCATCGTTTTCCAAAGCTTTTATTTAGCGGTTGGATATTGCTTTTCTTCTTTCAATCCTTATTTTATCCTCACTATATCTTTGGAGTTGGATTTGATTTGTCAAAAAAATTTGACATGACAAGTTATGTTAATATATCAGTCGTATTTTTCCAAAAGTTTTTGAAACGGTTGGAAAATTGCAATTTTAGTATTTAATTTGTGTATTTCCCTTCCTTCTCTGTTAGTATTTTTTTTCATCCTTTCTAGCCCGGGTGTAAACTTTACTCTTTATGGTAAAGCAATATTACATATTTATTTTTGAGAAAGGAGCAATCATTGACTTGAAACACTCTATACATTTGTTATTAGGATCGGTAACTTGAGTAATATGTACTCTAAATTACGTAAAATAACATTGACCATTGATTGATGTAAATAACTTTAATGTTCAGCAATACATTATTTGCATGAAAAATCTTTGAAATTGAATTGGATAAAAATATGACTAGGACATGCTCTTTGACGACTTGAGGTTGTATACATTTACAACTTCATATGTATATAACTATATAGGCTTTTTGTTGATTTTTCAATAAATAAGACCATCTATGTTTCCCTTTCGACTCCTTTTATCAAGGTGTACTAAACATGCTAAGATGGTTCTACGAACATAAGAGTATCTTCTGAAATAGTTTATGTAAAATATAATCATATTCCAAATTGTGATCCTAGAAGGAAAGAATATATATTTCAAAATGCAGTATGTATGTTCAATTAAATGTTTCTAAAGAAATAAACTTAGCTGCAATTTACATATTAAGATTTAATACTTATCATTGACGCATTTGATGTTATAGCCAACCAATAGATATGTTGGGGTGATGCTTTTTCGAACTGTACCTATGAGATTAGCACGTGCTGCTTCAATTTTTTTATTATATAGTAGTTTCACCTACTTGCTCTTTATATAATTTTTTCTCGATGATAAAAAACGTGAGCACTATATTTTAACACATACATTACGCATAATATCGAAAAATTATTATCGAAGGAAAAGAGTGATAAACATTATGCTTTTTTTATCCATTATGACTCATATCTCTGACCAGGTTGGTTCAAAATCTGGACATGATTATCCTTCAAACCGTATAATCTAATGTTATGCACATTTCAATATTATGAAGTTGCAACTATAGGTCATTTAAGTATGTGAATTCATTTTTGCAGCAATTAATTTCAATGTATTTGTATGACATATTATTGAATCCTTTTATATCTTATACTTTTAATGCCACACATTCAATATTAATACATCTTTGATATCTCAAAACGCTCATGGATCTCTTTAGTAGCATTTCCCAAAAGATGTTTTCACATCTTATATAATTAATCTGGACTTTCTCAAACAGTCACATGCAGCAACAAAACATTTATGGAAACTTTATTGGGTACGATATTGGCCTCATTTATAACCATTTACAGGGCACTACTTTTAAGGCAATGAATTAATAATATATAATCTACTTAATAAATTAGCACACTGACATTTATCTAGTTGACGTCGTCTTGGCTTGAAAGAATACTCAAATTATTACTGCCCCTATTCTTATTAATTAATGGGGTCTATAAATTTGTCCTTACACTGTTTCTTTTTTTGGTTTTTAATTTTTACTTACCTCAAAATTTACAAATGGATCTCAAAATTTCATACCATCCAATAACCATGTAATAGCTTCATCTATTTTATGATAGTATGTGAAGAAATCTTTGATCAATGCCACTTTCTATTCTGGACTTGGTATTTCAAAATGATAGGACTTGATATTAGAATAAAGAGAGACAATGGAGTAAAATGGAGAACATGTCATTTATATACTCCTTTTTAATGGATAAATAGGATTTATAAATGAAGACCCAACCTAGAAATAGATTAAAAGCAAAGTTAGGGAGGAGAGCCTCCCTTATGGTCAGGTCAACAATCCTGGCCGATAAACATTTATTAAAACTTAGGGCTTGCATATTTTTCTAACATAATTTTCTCCACTGAATTTATTTTTCTCTATTTTTAGTGGTTCTTTAATAAACCTTTTCTTCTATATCCTTCATCTTCAATTAGTATCCAAATATTTAATCGGTGTTTATTGTACACTAAATATTCCTCTAAATTGTTTTATCATCAATCTGTAAGGGCAAATCTGTACGAATATTACAATTGCACTTGCTCATGGAAAAGAAGTTCAATTTCTCAACTTTGTTAAATTATAATTGTATGGCCAAATTTGTTACTGGTACAAAAGGTATGTATTTTACCATGCAACTACTATAAACTTATGTATGGCACATATTTTCATTAATAAATAAATAAAATAAATCTTCAATTTTTTTCATGGAATGCTACAGGCTTTTTTTCTATACATTTTTTGTACCCCTTGAAAAAGAACTTAATTAAAAGAAATGTCTACACAACTAAACATGAAATCAATAACCAACATCACATACTAAACATGCACGTTGTGTACTATAAGACCTATACATGATAAGCAACACTATGGAATCTAAAAACACACTTTAGAAGCAAAATGAGATCGCTACAAGTACTGTCTCCCTAATTGTCGTATCTCTTTCCTTTAACTGATACAGAAGCAACGACCATTAAATATAAAAATGTCATGTTTAATAATAAAATATACTAATTTAAATTGAATGGCTAATTCTTTTCTTTGTTCCATAATGAAATGCATTCATGGCGAGCTTATTGTTTTGTTGTAGGCATTCTACGCGGCTATTGAATGATGCAATATGGACTAAATTTTTGAATGAAATACTGCTTTTGCTACTCATGTTTGAGCTGATTTTTCATTTTGTTTTGATGAAATGTCAGGCTGTGAGGGTAAGTAGTAATTTGCATGTCATTACTGATGTCCAAAGGGGAACTAGGACCATTGAAATTGAATTCATTGCTTCCAATGATGACACTAGTTAGTTTGGTTGTGCATTCTCTTCAGTAATTGTAGACTGTAGTATTATCATAGACTTTCATATTAGGTTTACAGATATAATGACAAGTCTATAAGGCTCGCTTACGTCGTGGATGCTTTAATCTAGCTAGTAGAGAAGTAACCATATCCAACCTTATGATTCATGAACTTAATTTGCTCAGTAGACTGTTAATTATGCTATGTTTTTTCTTTAGAAGTATCAGAAAGTCAACATGCTCACTAAACTTTGATTACACATTTGTTTATGATTGACTCATTGCTTAATCATTACACAACCATAATCTATTTTAATTTTTCTACGCCCGTGATTTGGTTTTATTAATAAGATTTTAAAATAAACCTAACGCTTTATTTATTATAATAGATCTTTTCTTTAACTATTATTCAAAAATAAAATAAATAATGGTAAGAGACATAGGTTCCAGAATCTACAACGATAAAGGGATTGCACCTGTATTTTTGGGATGAACATGGATGGATTTCTCAAATGTTTTCATGCAGATCTATATTGGATTTGGGGTCGACCAAACTGGACGATTGCTCTATGTTATGGGAATGCATCAACCATATGCCACATATTATGTAGCTTTAGAATACGGGTCAACCAGTCGGGATGGTTGTTCTATGTTACAGTATCGCATCTGTCACATACCATATATTAAGTAGATTTTTAAAATATTGGTCCGATTTTGAATATTCAGGTTTGTCTCATGCACAAGTGAAAATGGATAGAATTATTCAATAGCTTATTTCACTGCATATGATTATCAAAAGTGCATGTTTATACTACAATTTGTGAGCCTGGTGTTTTTAGTGAAACATAATTCTTTGCTAATGGAACTGCAGAATGATTGATATGGGTAGCCTTTTGCAATTCCAAATAATGCTTATATTATGATATTGTTTCATTGATATAACTTTCTTAAATTTTTGGATTTTGTTACTAAGCAAGCATTTATTGCATAATTTAAAATTTCAGTATTGTATTGTGGTGCATGTTGTATCATTTGACACCTTGCCATTAAAATAGTACGGTTTAGAGCTGCACTATGGGACATATATCAAATCTAAGTTATCATTCAATGAAAGAAAACAAAAATTATCGTGGTATATTCTTTGATAAATTCAACGTTGAAAATTGAAAATAAGTTTGGTAGATCTCCGTTACATCTAAAGTGGCTGCAGCATGCAAAATATCACCGTTATGTTTTGAAAAATACAACATTTTATTATAACATTAGCAGCTTTATTTTACCATTTTTCACATTTTTTGTCTCACTTTGTTGCTTCTCATGATCTGGTGGAAATGTTCAGATTTTTCACATTTTAATATTTTGTTTTAAATAAAAATAATTCAATATTTAAGTTAATTTTTGGATTAATTGGGTGTAGAAGAAAGTTAATCTTAAAATACGCATCTATGGTTATATCACAAAAGCAACTCATATTCGGTTTTTTCTTTCCTCTAAATTAAAAATTATATAGTAATTTAAATTTGGGTTCTTTTGATAGATTTGAATTTAAACAATTTTTAACAATGAAAAATTGAATTGAATCATTGTCGTAATAACAATTATACAAGAAAACGAATAAAGATTCGTTGATAATATAGAATCAAAGTATAGCTACAACCCCGTGTGCGAAGCACGGGTTCGCACTAGTTAATAAAGACAAGGAAATGGTAAAGGAGAAATGAGAGATGGATCCAATTTAAGGATCTGGGAAGTTCCAACGTTGTTATTTCGCATTTAATATATTATTTCATATTTCAATATTTTCAACTCTTCATATTGTAATATCAGTCTTTGTATTGTAGCTTCATCTTAATGACTAACAATATAAGTTTCCTTAGTAACTGAAATTATGGGATACGAAACAATACTTGGAAGTGTAAACCAGATAATTATGTATTACCATTGGGCATTCCTAAAAAAATTAATATTTTTGAACTACGTTTTATAGCTCAATTCTTTTGAGTGTTTTATATTATTCCTTTTACGTATGCTAATCATGTATAGATTAATTTATAAAAAAATTCATTATTGTACGGTGGTAGCATATGCATGTGTAATTTTTTTATGTTTTTATATGTGCGCATATTTACTTGAATTGGACTATTGTGTATGGCTTACTTATTGGTAATGATCTCTCAAACTAACCTTTTAGCTTTATAGCTTAAAATTTGGTGTGCGCATCTACATAATTATTTATAGGTGTATTATGTAACTATTTTGGTCCCCTTTTGTATGGTGCATAAATGCAGTTGTATAAACGTAAAAATTAACATGCAAATGTATTTTCTAGATAACTAACTTTGAATATTCAAAATACAAAGTATTTAAATATAAAATATATATTGAAAATAATGGTTTTACTTGATTAATCATAAAAAAATTCTTAACTAGATTTGCAAAGAATATAATTGTAATCTGTATGCATAGCATGGGTTCGCACTAGTTCACATTAAATCGCGAAGTAATTCAACTAATAACTTACTTTGTCACGACCCGCAATCCAATGTTAGAAAATTGACACCAAATACCTCACTTGTATTTGACTGCCAAAGATTCAAACATCAAAGTCCAGTCGGATGGAGCTTATAACAACATTTAACAACATTAGATGAATATAAAACAGCGGAAACAAAATGAATATCATGCATTACATCACAAATACAACATCATCATAATATCCATTACAACATCAGAGTATCTTAATACATATATCACAACTTCAAATAGAACATCATAATAGAACAACAAGTGATCATATGCCAAAAAGTCTTCAAGGAAATAGTGTGATAGTGAACTTCCAAAACTAAGCACCTTGAGATCCAAAAGCTTCCAAAATATCTCCAAGGTAAAAGCCTCCAAAAACCGATAGCCTCCAAACCAAAAAGACTCCAAAATATAGCTAACACCAAAACACGGAAAACCCGCTACTTGGTCGTCCGTGTGGAAATGATGGGCACACAGAGTTTAGAAAGGAAATAATAAACTCCGGGCAGTCATGAGACTGGTATGAGTAAACAAAAACAGTTGCTTTTAAATAAAACAAGATTTATAAAAGAAAATCCGGTATGCTTTTTGAAAATGAAACTACCATAAGACCTCCCACCACACACATAATGCAATCGCAGAATTGGAGGAGATTTCTTCTTATGATAGTCAAATATGCTTGATACGGAAAAAAAAATTTGATACTATTACTAGTGCATAGTGTAGAAAATCATTTCAAAAATATAATATTAATCTTAGCCAGCATAGGTACCATTATACTATGCCTACTATAGCTGCCACCTGAGGTGGCAGGTTATACAAATTGCAATCGTAAAGGCTCGTATTGTTTTTTTGGATTTCCAACAAATGGTCAGGCTAAGGAACTTCCTACGCTACATGGGTACGCCTCTGGAGGGACGTCCCGAGAACCTACCCGGCTCTCTACCAACACAAGGCCGGGTTACCTCTGTAATTAGGTAACTACTACTCGAGTATGCCATCCCTTGGTCGTTTGCGACCTTTATCCGAGGGACCTCTACCACAAAGCAACAACCACATAGTAAATGAGATTGCAGTAACCACATAGGTAAAGTATCTGGGATCCATACCATGATACTACCTTTTTCTAGAAGGGATGACATACCCTAAAGGGTGCGACCCTCGTAACCTTGCCGCATCTTTCCTGTTTCGACCATTTCCGGGGTGTGAGATCCGATGAGGTCTCGTCCACAAAGCTACGCTTTACACGAAAGCCATGATTTGATCACAAATGATCAACAAATGATCATCAACACACAGCAGCACTTAGCATTCCACACTACCAAATTGGGAGTATATCGTTGATAACCTTCAACTACATAACCTCTGAGCTCATACGTCTCAAAGAAGGGTGTTAAGCTAATAGAGTAAATTCTCCGCCACCAACAGATATGTGTTTGAAAGAAATCTGCTTTATATCTCAAAGTGTAGTGCCAGACACACAACCATACAAGTCTTTTTCGGGTTCGAACAGAACCGAAGGCACTTCGTCCAATAAAGGAAGAAGCCGTTGCAAATCTGGGTATCCACAATTCCGATCAGACTCTCCATCACATGTGGAGATCTCTATAACGGGGCAACTCAGTGCAGAGACATTCGATAGGTTATCTTATCGTTTTCGAAGACACCCGATCTTCACCACCATCTTCAAATGCTATTAATTTCGTCGTATCACTATTCGGAATGGGTTATATGACGCAAAGGTCCTCTCCCAGCTAATTCGAATAGTGAGCGCTCAATTTTAAAACATGTGTGTGTATCGATTACAAGGATTCACATTCAGGGTTCGATGTGGGTTTCAGATAACTAACTGGAATCTGACTCCCTATCGCATCGAAGTTTAAATGCCGTTTTATGGGCAAAATGGTTTTTCACACAAGCAAACAACGAATCACAGTTCAGCACAAATTAATTCACATCTCACAGTGTCACAATCACAAACAGAATATCAATCCAGTGCACAACATTTGGTGATGGTCAATCATTTCCAACCGAGGTGAATGATTTAAGTGAATTAACCTCAAAATTATCTGTATTAAGTATTTTAAATCAATGATTAATTATTCTTAACTATGAATTAATTAAATCTTAATTAACTTTATTAATTTATTATTCTTTAATTTATTATTTTGATTTATTAATTCTTAATCGTTAATTAATTAAATCTTAACCACTTTTATTAATTATTCTTTGATTAATTAATTATCAATTACAAGGTAATTACAAATCATTAATTGTTTAATCATTATAAATAAATTTGGTTTTAAGTTAACACTTGAATATTTGATTAACTTCTCAATTTTTATTGAGTTAAATGTATAACAATTTTATTTATTATTATTAAAAAAATAAAATTTTAAAATATCGTTGAATTTCTTTAGTTTCAAAAATCATCTCAATGCTATTTTACTTCACCTTCCATTAACAAACTATCACTATTTTCAAAAAAAGGGATTCAGAAACTAGTTTAAACTTATGTTTTTCAAAAATTTTAAAACTGGAATTTGCTGTTATAACGGCCAACCCGAGGCTGTCTCGAGTCGTCCCCGAGAAGAAATGCCCCCTGCTTCGAGTTCTTACCCAGATCGACCCGAGTGAAATTTTCCAACAAAAAAAAAATTGTTTAAGTTCAAACGACCCGGTGCAATGCTAAACCAACACGACCATGGCTTAGATCCTTCTCCCCAAATCCCCGTGTTGTACTTCGAGTCAAACATCATCTCCTCCAAAAACAAACTGCTGATACAACGAGACCGTATGCACATTGCACACCCTCCCGGTCATCACTGGTCGAAGTTACGACCGTCGTCAGGTCGACGACGAAGTTCTCGACCCATCGAGCCACCCCAAAGCACGAACCATCGCCACGATCGAAAAATGAGCTCCTCGACCCGTACTCCATCAAAACCCATCACCAAAAAATGGTCTCGCCCCACCTCCTCTGGCCGTCAGCGGTCACCAAAACTTAATCGATGCTTCGCCCACGTTAGACGCCACGATTGGCACCAGTGACAGGAAGCCCGATCGTCTATCGACGACGCAGCACCATCATTTCAAACGCGAGCAGAAATGGGTTTTTAACCCTAATTCGATCTTGAATTAACAATTTAAATATTTATAAATTCAACTTGTATTTTTCTGGTGATCTCAAACACTCAAGCTAACTGTGACGACGAATTCGAGGCCCACAAACGCTTAAATCATCAGAATTTGACAAAATTCAACTTTTCTGATCAACCCCAATATCTCAGTAAAAACTTTATGAAAAATTCTGATTTTACTTTCTAAAATCATTATTTTCAGTGGTGATTCAGATGGCATTACTGAGATTAAAATTTATGAGGTTCGAATTCTTGCCTTATTTGGATTGTGATTGTGTTTTCACAGTTTCCAGAAAAACCCATATTGTTTTGCTTTGATTAGTTACTAAAACATAATGCATGTCCAAACAACACTTTAATTTGTTTATCATTCAGTTCCAATAAAAAATAGAGAGAGGGGGTTTGAGTTAGGCATGGTTTACTCTGTAAACCAGAGACTTAGAGGAACAGGAGAGAAAATCCTGAACATAACATTCCAGGAAAAAATACACAAGCACATAAATTTGTTCACATGCAAGGGCTTTTCAACATCAATTCAGGCATTCATACAACAACAAATAACTGGACAAATCAGTGGTTTACTCACCTTTGTCTGAGAACAGAAAGCTTCTGATAGTTTTTAAAATAAGGATGGGAGCCTGTATAATTTTTTTCTTTCTTTTCCTACTTTAATCTTGAAGTTTAGATCTGCAAATTGTAAATAAAAATATTTGCTTAATCACTATTGTATTTGTTTATTCAGTTCATCAATGACATACAAAGATCCAAGCTTTACTTACAATTTGAATTTCTTGTGCACAGAGAACAGGGTCTGCAGTTGAAAACCAGAAATTTATTTAGCCTTGAACTTGATTTTCTTCATGCAAATGATTAATACCATTGCTTAAATTCTTTGCTTTATTACTTATTAACAACTTCAAATTCAAATCTTTAAAAGAAATTTACTTGCCTTAATTTATTTCAGAGAATCTTGTATTGTTTCCTGGCCAAAACTGAAGCTGTGTTTCTTTTTATAAATTTGTAGTATGAATTTGTTTATTAAAACTTGATTTTAAAATTACAAATTCACTAAGCTATGAAGTTTAAAGGTTACCCGAGAGATGGAATGTAAAACTACAGCTTGATGTTTAAGAAAATATTCAGATTTTAGATTTTTTCTCAAGAGGAAGTTGCAGCTTTTTTGATTTTCTCTTTTTTTCTCTTTGGGTGTTGGAGTTTGAAATGCTCAAATCTTTGTTACTATTCTTTTAGAGATTTGGGAGTCTAAATAATTTGAAAATGAAAGCTGAAAAGTTTTTGTGATTTTTAAATTTTATTATATTATTCAACCAATTATATTGAATGCCATTTGTTAAAAAACAATCATGAGATCTTAATACATGTTAGTTTTTACTTCATCTCCTTTGTGCATGTATAACACTTGTAATTTTACAAAGACAAAAGGATACTTAAATAAATTTTATATCATATTCACTTTATAATTATACCCCTTATTCATTTGTATATACATATATACAATGTTAAAAGAATAATTGTTTTAACCAATCTTTACATTATATAAATTACACATTAATGATTTCAAAAGCCAATTAATTTCCTAAAACATTTATTTAAATTTAAATTCAACTTGAATTATAACCATTTATGTCCATATATACATTCATACATATACTTGTACAATTTTAAATTCAGTTTCAATATATACTCAAATCTACTCATATATGCAATATATACATATATAATTTTAAATTCAAATGACTTTTAAACATTCATTATTTCAAAATTTTAAACTCAAAATAAATTGGAATTTTATTCATACAAATCATCACTTAATTTATTTGTTTGACATTTTTTTTTCGATTTATTTTCAAATTAATTTCCAAAGGTTTAAATATATTACTAATTTAAAATGATAAATTTTTGGGATGGTACATACTTCGACTAGTAACCAAATACAACTTTAATATTATTTCACAAAGTAACCAAACACAACCATTCACAAAGACAATATGAATTTTCATTCGTATATGTTCCATAAATCAGTACAACAAGTTCCACAGCCAAAATACTGAAATAACAACAAATTAATCAACTTAAAAGTAGTTCCACAACCAATACTGAAATAACAACAAATTCATCAACTTAAAACAATTTAATCAAACTAAGCATATGTTCTAAAAAAACGAGCATAAATCTTTTTTGCCTTACTTAGTGCTTTGCGGATTTCATCAAGATGAGTCAAACGTGAAGTCTCCGATTGCAATGAAGCCAAGGTTATTCCTTTACTAAGCATATCATTGAGTTCTTCATAACTCTATAGTGTGATTGAATATATATTAGTGTTGAAAAAAGTAATTGCAACAATATAAATGAAAAATATATTGATTACAATTGTGTGTAAATGATCATTCAATGTTGATTGCTAAGTTGAATAATTTTTTCATTGGCCAATTGGATTCTTAACACAATACAAGGATAATGCAATTAGAATAATCATTTGCCACCGCTTCATTTGATTCACGTAGAGGAATAGAATGATATTGAACGCTAGCAACATGATTTGGCCACTCATTCCATATACTTTCTACAAACTCATAAAGTACTTTATATGTTGAAGTGGTAGCGCCGCGATGAGCCTTTTTGCTCATTGATTGAATAATAGGGCGTGGAATATTTAAACCCTACCAAAGTGCCTCAAAACACAAGTAGGATGATATGGTTCCACTACATTTGAGCATAATAAACAACTCGAATGCCAAGAAATATCTAGAAATTGATGGAATTCTCTTGCATGCATTTAATGGTCAAAGACTACCTAAAATAGTATTAAAAACAAAATGATGACTTTATGAAAATTTAGATTAAAAAAAGCAAACATATTCATGATTTAAACTCAGCAACATACTTATGTTCCTGAACATTATCCAGATAAAGCCTCAATTCCTTATATGATGCACGATGATCATTAGCTGGATCCCAATGAGCCGCTTTTGGTGAACTTTCACTGTAAATTTAGTTGATGGATGCAAATAAAAAAAATGTTTGTATATCGATGATTCCAACAATCCAAGAAAACCTGCAATCTATTTCACTTCTACTAAACTCACATGACCAAGTTGTCTATATAGCCAACATAAAGTTGTCAAACCTCAAAAATAGCTAAAAATTTCATCCAAATTACCAATTTGATTTAAATACTATACGAACACATGCATATGTTTGTTCACAAATAATATATTGCTTACTAAATACAAAAGATATGCACGGACAGCTTGTTTAATTTTTTCTTCTTCCAAATCATCACAAACTCTAGTTGGCATATTTCATACAGTTTAGTATAAGTCAATTTGTATCTAACACTGTCCTTCATTATATTTTTTGCTTCAGTATTACTTACCCCTAAATTTGCTGACAATTAAATTAATCATATCACTTTCGGAACAACATATGGTTGTTTCGGTAATCCTTTAATCGGAATATGCAGTAGAGAAGCAACATCGTCTGATGTTATAGTCATTTCACCAAATGGTAAGCGAAATGTATTTGACTTAGGATGCCAATGCTCGACAAATTAAGGTATATATAATTTATTAACCAAGCTATAACTGGTCTCCACGAGAGGAAATAATCTCCAAGATTCTAATTATCCTTTAAAAATTGTTGCATCACTTGGAATTTCTCAATTTAGAATCTTTGTACCATAATTTACACTACTCTCGTTCCTAGAAAATTACTTAAAATTATATTATACTATTTTGATAAAATAATTTATTTAATAGAATTTTGTGAGATATACCTTGGCATTCCATATCAATGAAGTACCATGAGTATCATAACTACTAATCAAATCATAAATTTTGGTCCATCGAAAATTGTTCGTGTGTTACGCGTGCCACTAGAAACACTGATACCGTCATGTGTATGCTACTCTTCAATAATTTGATCTTCACTGGGTTGCTTTAAATTTTTCTCTTTCGTGTATTCTTAATATTTTTCACTTGGATATCATGCTCATCCCCACTTGGTAACTCTATTTGACTTCTCTTTTTGTTCTATCGCTTTCACACGTCGATCTCTTTCGGAAGCTGTTAGGGATTATGTACTGGCCTATTTTAAGTTTCTGAAATAACAAATTAATCAACATCAGAAATAGAAATTAAAAAAATCATTGGCCATGTATGGGTAGCTAGGTTATTAAGGAATCCACGCTACCCACAAACGTGGACAATATGATAACAACACGAGGTAGTAACGTGGTCATCAAGCATTAAATGCCTAGACCAAACGTGGACAATATGATAACCAAGCGAGGCAGCAATGTGGTCATCGGGAAATCGATGCTTTCTACTTTTCATTACAACTTGCAATAATTAGGGTTTCACTTTTTTTTTTTACTTCGATTGATTGAAGCGAGCATGCTAATATGAAATAATCAAACAAATGAAACCAAATTAAGTAGCAATTACCATGGCGTTGCTTGGACTACCTTCGCCTCCCATTGAAGCTTAGTTTTTTTTGTTCTACTGAAGTGGAGAGAAAAGGTAAGCAAGTATTAGTGGCACAAAAAAAGGAAGGAGGGTTGTTTTGGAAGATAAAGAGGTGGAGATAGTAAAAGGCGAGGTGTGGCTTTTTTATTGAAATTGTAGGATGGGAATGGCAACAAACAAGGGAAGAATAGATTTAGCAAAAAAAAAAATTCCTACCTATTCAATTTCGCCCATCCTCCCTACTTACTTACAATCGGACAACCAACGATTCCTACCCCATGTCACCATGAGAGATATCATCAATCAAAACTTTAATTATGCATCTCGTATATCAACACTCAAAATATCACATTCACCAATCAACAACAACCCAAATCGAACTCCACCATAATCAGACAAACCACCACCCCCGACATCTTCTCCACTATGACCTCCCTAATGCAATGCTAACATCGAATCACAATATCATCTAGCCTGAATTTCAACTCCAGCCTCCCCCGCAACTCTTTTCCATGACAGCAAAACAACCCACCACCTACTGCCACTCCGCATCAAACCAAAAACCCACTACCATCCTCAAAAACTTATACATCACCAGACCAAAACCACCCGATTAAACATCATCACCTTCAATCACAACCAATACCTCAATTACTAGTTCACAACCTCAAACACACCTGTATCCTTGACTACCTTAAAACCTTGTACCCACTTGAAATCTGCCTCCATTCCTAAATTACAAATCTCCAATGGTTGCCACTTTAAACTGCTACCCTGTTTAGAAACTCCAAATCCATCAACTAATCACCCAAACCCAATTCATTGCTACCTAAATTTTCACGCCACCAAACCACCAGAGAACCACCGCTCATAAGCCTACTACAAACCTCAATGCCTAGATCCAAACAACACAACCCGAACTCTCCATAATACCCAATGCCATAACAGCATCAGTCCTTCGACCTCACTGTAACAACTCTACAATCGTATGCATGGTATCAAGTGCTAAAATCCAAGAAAAACTAAATTTTGATCAAGTCCAACAGGTTCTGGCCACCAGTTCATCGAAGATGAACAATGGCAATGTCATAAGTGATGTAGTTATAGGCTTGGCAAAAATTATGGGCTGAGGAAGGAGATAGAGGACCGTATGATGATGTGCATGCTTTTGCGCATGCACAAGCAAAATTGCTGTTGTTAGTTAAGGTTTGGAAATGTAGATTTTTTAATCAATTAGGGCTTCATGTTGAGTTGTTTATATTACAAGCTGGATATAATCATACATACATACATATAGGCAAGCATGTAAAAAGAAGAATATATAAATAAGAAATAAATATTTTCATTTTTATACTTCGGTTCTCATATTACAAGTATTCTTTCTTTTTCAAATTACATTCTTTTCTTTTCCGATCATCTTTCATTCATTCTAACCCTCTCGTCCTTCTATCTTAACTCCTTCTCTTCCTCCGAATTCCCTAATCTTACGTCCCTTCTGATCCACACAACCCTACTTCTTGCTTCTACAACCACATTCCTTTAGTGGCCCGACCTTTTCATCCTTCCTGTAACGACCCATAAATTTTCAATTCAGAATATATATATATATATATATATATATAATTATTAAAATATAAGATTTTATAACACAAGTTATAATATTTTGAAAAATAATAAATGATGATAAACTTTTTTTAAAATTATATTAACAAATATAGGTATTTGGGATTTCCGTCAAAAAAGTGATGTAAATCAGTTTTCGATAAAATTGAGATTTTCTTAATATTAGAGGATACGAGATTGGATACATGTACTTATTTATCCGTATAAGCCAGAATATTTAATTTATTTTTAGAAATATTTTTTTTGGCACCATCAATGATATTATCATTTTTGGATAATTCATTTTTGAATTTAAATTGAGTTTAAAGGATTTAATAATTATTTTGAATTAAATGAGGCTCTTTTAAGTTGAGTTTAAATTGAATTTATATCAAGATTAGGGATTTCCAAAAGTAAAACAAGATTTTAAATAGTAAGTCTGTATTAAATTTCCAGGAGTAATTCATCATATTGATATGAATTTAAAAGGTGATTTCACCGTTATTCGATGATAGTATCAGTTGAATATGGAAATTAGTATCGAGTATAATTTCTATGGATCCCTTTTACTCAATACTAACTGGTTTTAACCATCTTAGATAACATGATTTCGACCCTATAAAAAGATAAGTTTTGAAAATATGAAACCGCCATTAAAATTTGAATAAAATATGAAAATATTTTCCTATGTAGTTAATGAGAAATGGTTTTTGTTACACCAAAAATCAACCTATCGACTAAGTCGAAAGGTCTTTCAACAAAGGCCAAGGAAAAGAAGCCTATCCCAAACCTTTCAAAGGAGTCGAAGGGATGAAGTCATCAGGATTAACAGTCCCAAATCTTTCGTAGGAGTCAAAAGGTTCCATCTCTCAGCATTCAAGGAGATCTTACCTTTCGAAGAGTACGAAGAAGTCAAAACAAGTGTGGAAACTTTATGATGACCTTTTTGAAAGCATAGCAAGCCTTTCAAACCCATTGAAGTAAATCTAGGATACCTTTCGACGATGTCAAAAGGTTTATGAAGAAAGCAGCATTCATAAGTCAGCAAAGAAAGAAAGAAAACTTTTCAACAATATTGAAGGGAAGCATAACTCTCGACAATAATCAAATGAAGAGCAACCTTCTGACAAGGTTGAAGGGTTCACAACAATCAAGTGAAAAGCAACCTTCCGACAAGGTTGAAAGGTTCATAGCAGTACCAAGAAGGCAAACCCTTCGACAAAGTCGAAAGGTTCATGAAGGCATAAAGAGAAGCAACCTTTCGACAATGTCGAAAGGTCCATAATAGCAGATGAAAGAAAAACCTTTCGATAAAGTCGAAAGGTTCACAGCTACATATAAAAGGGAGACCTTCCGACCCAGTCGAGAGCATGGAGTCGAAAGGAGGATCTCCTGCATCTATAAATACGACCCAATGGGTCATGTTTTAGGGATCCGAATTCTTCCGTTCTATTTTTATATTTTCTTAATCAATACATTGTAACCCTAATTGGATGCTGATTTGGGGATTAAATAAAGTAGAGATTTGCACGGATAACGATGGAAGTCTTATGCTCTAGTAATTACTTTACTGCTTGCATATACTCTTGTTGGATTAACTCCTAATTTCAGGTTCAATATCACCGAAAGATTCTTGCCGACAAGGTCGACGACACTTCTACTATAAGTACCTACTACAAACTTTCGAAGCCCTTAGCCCAATAGTTTAAACTTTCGATAAGGTTGATAATACAATTGGTCTAAATAGCATTGGTAACCTTCTGAAGTGATTAGCTTTGAGGCCTAAACCTTTTGACTAGGTCAAAAGTGACGTTGTAAAATATCAATAACCTTTTGGAGCTATAATCCAAGGGTCTAACCTTTCGACTAGATTGAAGACTGCTCTATAAGTATATAAAACCTAGATTTACAAAGCTTAATCCACAAGAAACCATCCCCATACCTTTTGACAAGGATAAAATTTACTTCGTATAAGCGATCAAACCTTTTGACGAGCTTCTACATATCCACCAAGGAGTTTGATATTCTACTTAAACCCAAATAAGGCTACCATCTTAAGCTTTTGATAAGATAAAATCTAACCTTAAAAGGACAAACTCAAGGAACTTCAACTTAACCAAAAGGAAAGCTATTGCAGGAGACCTCATTCAAGTTCAACTAAGATGAAAGGTTCTCTAAATTCAAATATTAAAACCTTTCGACAATGTCGAAAGGTCTGATCCAAGATCCAATAACAAGTGAAAATAAAAAGACAATTCTTAACGGTATCTCGCCCTTCACTCAAACCAGTTTATCCATACTACTTGGAACAACTTTGGGGTGTTGACAAGAAATCTTGTTAACATTTGGGCTAGAAGGAGGTGTCGAACCTCCAACTTGGTTAACCCCCTAACACAACTATTCTATAACCCCCGTTGGATCAATCCTACATCAATTCTATTTACTTTAGTTTGATCATGGACAAAGATTTAAAAGGTCTGAACAAGGGTCTTCTGAACCACATTTGTCAAGATTCACCCAAGTAAATTTTAGAAGTTTCAATCAAGATGAAGAACAAAGATTAAGGCTTGAAGCCTTAAGGATTATAAATAAGAAGAAAGCAAAATCTTATGACCCTAAGAAATGTAGTCTAAATCCATTTCATGTAGGACCTACCCCAATCTTTGCACTTGGAAAAAGAACAAATGGAAGTGATAATATCTTTATTCAAATGAGAAGAACAATCCAACATTATTCCAAAGGCACAATATTTGAGAAAGAGATAATGAATGATTACAACGCCTTTGCACACTAGTGGCAACCAACTATAACGAGAGCACTTCCGACCCAAGAGATTCAAAGGGTAGCATAAAGGGAGATAGTCGAAGAGGATGGAATGAAAAGGCCGAAAAATAAAAGGCAAAAGAATCATCCTCAAGAATCAAGTTTCAATTCTAGAGTTCCAAAAGAATGCAACTTGACCACATCAATGGAAAATGTCTACTTGCTTACAAAGTATGAACTTAACTATTGGCCATCACAAAAGAAAACGTCAAAACATAAAAGGAACTTGGGAGGATCCTTCTATCACTATCATATGATGAATGGTCATGAAACCAACCATTGCAAAGCCCTGGTGGGGATGATCATCAACTTGTTTAGATAAGGTAAGATCACTAAATTTGTAAAGAGAACTTGGGGAAAGATTAGGAAAGATCGGTTTTCTGTTAAGAGAATGTCTACATGGTTGGGAGTGAAATGCTCCTCAAATTTGGATACTACCTAAGATGGTAGTCTACCTAAGATGGTAGAAAAGCCTCTGTCCGCGCTGAGATAGCCAAGACAGAGCCTCCTGGAGGGAGAATGGAGTAAGCCTCTATCCACGCCTAAGATGGCTAGGGTAGAGCACCGAACAAGCCCTTAACCACGCCATGCTATGGCCAGGTTAAGGCATCTCCTGGAGGAAGGACGGAGTAAGCCTCTATCCATGCCTAAGATGGCCAGATAGAGCATCGAACAAGCCCGTAATCCCACCTGGCTATGGCCAGGTTAAGGAACCTTTTGAAGGGAGGACGGAGTAAGCCTCTATCTATGCCTAAGATGGCCAAGGTAGAGTACCGAACAAACCCATGTCCATGCGCAAAAGGGCCAGGGCAGGGCGCCTCCTGGAGGGAGGTCGGGTAAGTCCTTGGTTCCAACCTCTAAAATAAGCTAACTAAGAGCATCAGATAATGGCTAAGATGTCCAGCCCAAGAAGAGGTCGAACAAGTAAAGAACTAAGATATCAGGTCCAACAAGAGGCCTAATCAAAATAGGACTAGGATATCCAAGCCCAAGTGATGCTCCTTTTATAATGGACTAAGACATTCATACCAGAAAAGAGGCATAAACATCGAAGGACTAAAATCCAAGCTCGAGAGAAGGCTCAACCAATCATGAACTAAGGTGTTCAAGCTCGAGAAAAAATACGATCAATCATGGATTAAGACATCCTAGCTCAAGAGGCAGCCAATCAAATCATTTCTATATACATTCAAAACCTGGAGGGTTCACACATGTCAAAGAGGAGGAAAGTAAAGGAGCAAAATGAAACTCCACCTCCTAATACCCAAATCAGGGTTTAAAGATTCTTAACATCAGCCATTAAAACCTGAATATGGTTTCAGGTCTTTTATATAAAAACTTCATCGTCAAATACCCGAATCTAGGTTTCGGGCTATTGTCAATCACTAACTTATTGTACTTGAATCTGGGAATTAAGACTGTTGTTTATCAGAGCCCAAATCTGGGTACAAGATCTTTGAATTTCTATTCTTCTCAAATGCTTGAATCTAGGCCAAAGAATATTGTCAAAAAGATCGCTATTAAGAGCCTCCGAATGGAAACTTAAGGCTTCTAACTTTTTAAATCCCATTAATATTGAGGAATAGGTGCAAGAGTCACTAATTCAAAATTTTAGACATAGACCCCTAAATCAGGTTCCTTATCAAATAAAGGTTATATTCCAATATTTATGTCTTTATGACAAGGTGAAACTTGCTACTAACAAATTTTGGGCATTCGAGACAAATGGAGGAAGTTAAAACCTTGATCATATCTCATTAAGATTAAATATGAGATCTTAGCATTCTAAATTATCAAGAAGATTCGTTAATCTAAACAAATGATATTTATGGACAAATATGCCAATTTCAAGCTAACAGTTAAAAATATTATTTGCTACATTTTCCACGGGGAAGTCAGAATGGCAAGGAACAACGAAAAACCCAGCAAATACGTTAAATGAGCAATTCAATGGTATATCAAAATTTACACTATAGAAAAGGATCACAAAACAGGAGATCAAAATTTCTATAATTTACATGATTCATATAATCATTTACAAACAACAAAAATTATATACAAGATATATTTACATTACTCAAATACATGAATAAATTACAAACCTTGAGATGCTTTATTAAATGTCTCCACCACTGAAGGATCAATGGCAGGATTAATTGTTGCATGGAGAACTTCTTTATGCTTCTTCTCTTTTCTCCTTACACTGCTCTCATCATTAGTGGCATCAATATTAGTTTTCAGAGCACGATTAAAGACTCTGTTTGTAGCCTTAAGGATTTTGTTTTCCCTTTCCAACTCCATAATACATTAATCGAACAAATAGTTGTCGTATTCCAATTTCTAATTCTTGGCAGCATAAACACTAATGGTCTAAGAATACTTTATTTTCTGCTGCTCATCAAAATGCCTAGCTATTTTAAATTTCACCCTCTGACACCATTTTCCCACTACACTATCTAGGCCTGGAGGAGGGTTTCACATTGTGGGAAATTTCTGTGCCACGAGAAATTTTGATCTGGTAAGCTTAATAGCCGAAGGATTTCTTGAGAAACCACAAGTTCAACATCTGGAGTCTTTTCCCCTAAAAGGAATTCTAAAGAGGCTCATTGTGCCTGACTATCTTTCAATTTCAACTCTAAATCACTTATTCGTTCAATAAATTCAGACATCTTTTCATTGAAGTCGATTATGGGATTCAAGTTCACTTATCGTTTGAGCATAGTAATCGCTTCATCTTTTCTCTTGATCTCCGCTTCAAGATGGTCTATATGGTCTTTGTTACCACTGGCAATAGTCTTTTAAATAAAATATCTCTTATGCCATGCTATGGATTTCGCATTCCCACCGAAATGCACAAGTATGTCATCATGGACCATAATCGCTCTGTTAGCTGTCAATAATTTCTCTCTTATGGCATCAATGCAAGAAATTAAATTTTGAGAAAGAGAAGCTATAGATGACTGTGGCTCCTGTTTAAAACAAAGGAAATAAAACAAAATCAAAATCGGGATAAAAGATATCTTTATTACCATAGCAATGGATTACAACTCAAATAGAGGCAATGTTGAGAAATACAACAATCATTTTCATCACATCTAAAGTTGAGAAACAACATTCCTAACTTTTTCTAAGGTATTTGCTGAAAGCATGACTATTGACTTAAATGGTATAGTAACTCCTTTAGGAGCTAGAACCGGAGGATATTTACTATAATTCCATTTCCCTACCGAAGGGCTATCACGACCACAAATTAGCTTTGTTGAAATGTTCTGATTTCTTTTAAGAAAGTGTCTTTCTCTTCGCCAAGGAAGTCAAATCTGAGATGAGGGTATTCCAAGTATAATTTTTGTAAATCCCGAAAAAACAATATCTCGCTAACTTCCAAGTCTATAAAAGTGGTGCATTTTTAGTGTAAAACCTTCTCAGATTAAGGTTTTGACTTAGGTGGTCTCTTAGGACGACACGACCTAAGGAAATGATATTCTTAGATAACATGGTAAAAGAAGCTAAGCATAGAGAACATAACAAAAACATGTATTCATAAAACTATTACTTAATACATATTTGCAATCATTCATCTAGTTCGTACAAAATAGAATTACAGAAAAACTCAGAAATAAATTTGTTCTTATAATATCTAAGCTTTTCAGAGGAAAGATCTCGAGGAATCAATCTGACCCAAGGTAAATTCCAGCATGCTCCAAGATGCGGGTCAAATTCGAATTCATCTAAGTATCTTCTATGAAAACGTCTGAGTAAACCCCCATTGAATTCACCTAAGTATGAAAAATCTAAAATAGAATGTCTACAATATACTTTATACAAAAAATTGACAAAGATGTCTTTCTCTTCCATCATCATCCATAACAAGGTTATTAGTTCTCTATTTTCCTTCGAATGGGCATCATACCGGAAACGCGCTTTCTTTAGTAAAGTAGCCACTCCCTGATATTTAAAAGATGCTAGTACGGAGGTACTTCTGTCAAGACTGTGATATTTCTGAGATAGAGAATTGTGTTCCTGTATTAATTTGTCTAACTTCCTATATAAATTGTTAATTTCTGCTTGTTTTCTCTCAAGTTTTGTTATATAGGGAAAGTTTGACTTCTTCTTTATCTAAAATAAATGATTTATCACTAATCATTATCTTCAAAGTATACATTTAAATAGAGAAGCCCATACTTGTGACACTGGAATGGAAGCCTAAGGGGCTTATGTTAGTCATTGAGATGATGGTTTTGATGACAACAACCTTAGAATAGGATTATCAAATATAAATATTAACATTATAGTTTAGAAATATATGTATATGCAGGATTTAACCATGCAGGTACCAAGAATGAAGACTGTGCAGTATAGAGATTCAATATATCAAGATTGAAGACTCATGAGTATCAAGAATATCAAGATTATCAAGAGTTCAAGATTTCAAGAATAAGTAATTTAATTAGGAATTTTGTTAAAACTCCTAGAAAAGCACCGCCATCTTAAAATCCAATTTATTCGTGGATTGGAAACCACTTCAAGCCTGTTAAAGGGACGGAACCCTAATTAGAATGGAACCTATGAAAAATCTAGTGGAACATCATTTTGTATCCGCTAACCTTTTATTCAAAATGCTTTTACAAAATTATATCTTGTTTTCAAAATGTTTTCAAAACCTTCTTTTTAAAAGAATCAAAAACATCTATCCTGGTTTTAAATATATTTAGCCTCAAAATAATCTTTAATTTCAAAATCAAATTATCCTTAGTTTTAAACTATCTTTTAATAATAATATATTTAACTTTTAATATTTATACTTAGATTTAAATATAAAATTATAGTAAAATTTTATATATACCAAAATATTATTCTCTATATTTATTTAAGTATTTTAACAATAGTTAAGTATGTTTATAAAAGTTTAAAATAGTTTTAATATAAGATAAAAGTTATTTTCAAAGAAAAACAAAACATCAAAATTTCCTTTGGGATGTCGACATACCCAAGTTACCTATGTCGACATAGTGTTAGTTGATTTCAAAATTTTGAATTTCAAAAGAAGTGTCTATTCGTCATCTCCCTTCACGAATGGACATGGCTGTTGTTCTTCTATAAATAGGGGCTGTTTTCAACAAATTTCAATATTTTTTTGCTTCTGTTTTTCACTCCTCTTCTTCTTCCACATTTCTTTATACATATTCTTACCATTACTCTGTCGAAATCAATATTGAATCTAACTAGATCATTTCTGGATTGATTCTCTATCACTATCTTAACAAGATCCTCGGTGATATTCAGAGTTATAGGCTTCTTTGTGATCATTTCTGTGAGAAAAGGTGTGATTGTAGCCTTGGAAATCAATCAAGTGAGAAATGGTGTGATTGTAGCCTTGGAAATCAATCAAGTGAGAAAAGGCGTGATTGTGTAATGACCCGGGATTTTAGCAATAATATTTTAATAAATATTTAATCCAATTAAATAAAACGTAAACTGATCATTTTAAAGTGAATAGGATTTTTGGAAATATTTGCCATTTGTTTATATATATTTGTATTTTGAAAAGGAAATTTATTTTGAAAATTTAAAATAAGTCTCTTAATAATATTTACAATAAAATTTATCTTATATAATTGAATTAAAATGCTTTACCTTGTTAATGTTTGGTATAAAAATATATATGGATGATAATGTTTGAAATAAAATTAAATTCTATCAATATAAAACATAAGTATAAAATATTGTGGAAGCTAGAAAATAATGAAACAAAATTATCTTCATATACAAAACCAATGTCAACCTGCAAAGTGTATAAACTAAAACCTGAAAACTATATGTTTATGGTTGCAATGCAAGAAGACAAATATTTACATACGAATATTTATATACACAGCAAACACAATAATAGTATGTAGACATATTAGGGAACCTTAGCATTTAATGCTATCTTCTCAAGCCAAATTTTAATCAATTCAAAATATTTAGCAATCTTTCCATTTCCAGTAATAAAAATCTGATCAAAACAAACAAAAAGAGAAAATAGCTAAACCAGTTACAACCTTCCTTATGCATCCTGTGTTCTCTTCTACATATGTGTGTCCATCTTTCTATTTAGTTCGTTCAGTAAAACCTAGTAAACCAGAGAATAAGAAATTAGCATCTTCATTTTCTTTCAAAACTAAAAACATAATTTAATTCAAACAAGAACAGAACAAAACTCAAGCAGATTCAAACTGCAGTCTTTATCACATCAGAGTGTTCTTTGTTAAGCAAACCTTGCAAGTGAGTAAACAAGAATTTTTAAAGCTTTAAGTTTATTTAAAACAGTTCAAGATTCATTAATAATATAGTTTGTATATGCTTCAGTTTGAATATAATTCTGTGTATATTTATAGGTTGCTTGTACACCATATTTCTCCGTTATTTGTTACAAGATTCATATTTCTGTTCAAACTCAAATTATTCTCAACAAAACAGTGTTAATCTGTAAGTCTTCAACTAAAACAATATGTTTAAACTTAAATTAAGATTTTTAAAAGTTGATTTAAAACTATGTTTGTAAAATATACCACTGTAACTTGTTTTACATGAAATCAAATAATAGTATGATAAATTCAATTGTTATAAAAAGCTATTTCAAGTTTATAACTTGGATTCTTACTACAAGTTATGATTTTAAAACTAAAATGAAGATTTTTAGTTTGGTATTTTAAGAGCAGTTTGTATTTGAAACAAATTTGCATTTTTCTCATTTTCAGACAATCGAATCAATAATAAATATTGAAATTTGTTTTGAAGCTAGTATGAACATCTGTGATGTTGGGAAAATTATTGAATAATTTTTCAAATGCAAGAATTGGTCAAACGAATTCACTTTAGGGTTTTGTTTCGAACTTTTGGTCATGAATGTAACGAGGCGTGTTCGTCTACTCTACGTGATCGAGTTGCGCAAGACTCTGGAGGATGGAAGAATGGTTTGTTGTCATGGTGTGGATGGATTTTGAGCATCTCCGGTGGTCTGTGCGGCGGTGACGAGGCGTTATGCTGAGGGGAAGTTGGTTACAGTTTTTCGAGCGAATGCCTAAATTTCGATTTGAAATGTTTGGAGGCGATTCGAGTTTGGTTTTCGAGATTTTGGGTGATTTGTGACTTGCAGGTGGTCTTGGGGTTCGACGGAGCTACGGCGCATCGCCGTGCACGTGTACGGCGAGGGGATGGGTGTCAGTGCCGCTGTTGCCATGTGCCTCGAGTCGTTACTCGAGTAAACGAGTCGATTGCTTCGGGTTTGTGTTCGAGCGTTCGAGCGAGTTACCTGATACTTCAACTTATGTTTAAAACTTAACTTAACTACAGAAAAAAGAAGAAGAAGATGGAGTTCGAGAGGGAGAGAGTGACTCGGGGGAAAAGATGGAGGAACTCGAAGTGATACTCGAGTAAACTTAGGGGAGATTCTCGGGTTGTTTTCTTTCAAACAGCAATAGTATTAAAATTAAAGTAAAGTTATGCAACTTGTTTTCAACCAGTTTTAAGCACTATAGATTTAAATAAGTGTTTAACAATTTTATACAAGTTTAATTATTTCAGTTAATACTTTACAATGTTTTAACCCTTAATTAATATTTTAATTAAGTAATTAATTTAAGTTAAGTATAAAATTTATTAACATTAAAGTTTGTAGTTAATAATAATTTGATTTTCAAAGTTAAAGGAGATTTCTTTTAAATTTTAATTAAGATTACTACATAATATAAATTAATTATTCTAGAAAGCAATTAAGAATAATACATTATAATTGTAATTAAAGATTGATTATTTGATGATTAAGTGATAAATAAATTGTAATTAACTAACTAAAATTAATTAATATATGATTAGTAGATAACTAATTAAGTAATTTAATTAAGAATTAATAATTAATTTATTAAGTAATTAGTAGAATAAATGGGTAATTAAGTTTTACTAATTAATAATTAGGTTTTATTAATTAATGATTAAGAGTAAATAATTAAGTAATTAAGGTTAAATAAATTGATTAAGAAGTAATTAATTAAATGGTATGAAATAAAATTAATTAATTAAGTGATTAATTCTCAAGTAATTGATTTAATTAATTAATTACAATAATAATTAAAGATGTTTGCTTATGAATGTTGTATAGGTAGAATATCTGATTTTGTGATATTTATTTGGTGATATTCTGTGATGTTCTATGATATGCTTTGATATATCTATGTTCATTGTGTATGATTTATCTGTGACAAATGCTATGTGAATTCAAGTGTTGAATTAAGCTGTTTAAACTAATAAACAACTTGAGCTTTAAAATGGCGTTTGGATTTTGATGATACTGGGATCGCGTGTCAGTTATGATTATCCGAAAACCACATCGATCCAAATTAAACGTTAGGTCATGAATTCTCAGGTGAAGATCATGATGGTGTTTTCAGAATGCAAGGGTTATTGTCGTTGACTCTGAGGGTGATTCCAAAATGAGCGTAACGAGATAATGCCTTCGGTTTCGTTCGAACCCAGAACGAACGTGTATGGATTGAATGCTTTCAGCACATCGTCAGGCGGACGATGAGCATTCTAAGAGATATGTTCTATTAAGGTAATCGTAACCTCAAGCCTCATCAACCGAGAATGGCTAAAACAGGGGATGTGTAGCAAGGTTAGGTGGGTCATGCCCAAGCAGGACGAGATATACCCCTGTCTAGATATCCCTTTTTATTTCGGCTGTGTAGGCAGTTGCTAGCTACAACCGCGGGGTTATCTTGTTCAGGACAGTTCAGTAAGGAATGGTTCCGGCCTTGTGTTGTAGGGGTCGGGAGTGATCCTCGGTATGGTGATCTAGGCCCCGTACTATGACGGGCGGTACCCCAGTAGCCTTACCATTGTATGGAATCCAATTTCCAATAAGTGCCGTACGTTTTGATTGTGCCCAACTATGTTGGAATGTGAGATGTAAGCATTTCAGCTATTTCTGTATTTTACTTGAAAACCCTAGACACTATTATAATATCACTGGATTTCCTATAAATTGTTTTGGTTAGCGTAAGGTAAAAACTTACCCGTATTTATGTATGGAAAGTGTTACGTGATACCTTTATTTCAAATGTTTTTCAAAGTTGAACAACTTTAAACCGTTTACTCATACCAGAGCCATGTCTGACCCGGAGTTTGTTTTTGTTTTTCATAAACTCTTGGGTACTCAAATTTTTATGAGTAGCCAAGTGATAGGTTTTTGATTGTTGAGTTTCTGGAGGAGCTTGGAGCAAGAGCTCCGGACGTATCTATATATCTATCTGGTTCCGCTGTGTAGTTGATGTATGCTATATTTTGGGATGTATGTAGTGACAGATGTATATGTGACTGTCATTTGTATGATATTGTGTAACTCTGATATATGTAAAACTATGTAATAGTTATGTGATATATTATATTTTGTTCCATTCCGCCGTGAGATTCTGATGTTGTTATTTCTTTCTTTCTATCTTTTCTATTTCTATCCCTTTCTTTTCTTATTGATGATACGTCTTTCTCTGAGTAGAACGGCGGGTCGTCACAGTTGGTATTAGAGCGCTAGGTTGAGCGAATACCTAGGCTCTTCAGTGATTTCTTTCTTGAGAGAGCGTACTTGTAATTTTGATATATATATATATATATATATATCTTCCTATTTGTTGGGTTACCTGTTCTGGTTTTCCAATATAAGTTATAAAGGTAGATAGGGCAGTGGTGTGTGTAACACGAATACCAATGGTTGGAGTTTGAATGTTTGAGGTTGGAGGTGTATCTGTCGAGACTGTAGACCTATTACCGTCTCGAGTGAGCTTTGGGTGGTGTAAGGATTTCATCGATCTTTGAAGGAAAACTGTTAAGGTTCGGAGTTCATCTTTGAAGTGTAAGTTTGGATGAGCTAGAGTTTGGATCCGTCGGTTGGACAGAAGCAAGTCATGATATCTTGATACCTCAGGATGTAGGAGCTGTGTGATGAGACACAGTGACTATGGATGTCTACGAAGATGTTTTTTTGGAACAAGTTAAGGAAATATGTCTGCTTCGGTGTTGTGGCTAAGTTCAGTAGGGTGTTTCTGTTTGGTTTGAGGTCCGAGTTTCTCGAAGAGCTTTGGATAGGAAGTCTTTGGGCATCTGGGTCAGTAACGTAGCTCGAAATGTTCTATGTGCCGTCGAGAGGGTTTTCTGGTTAGCAGTTTTCCTTGAGGTAATTTCAGAAGTAGCAGAGTGGATCCATTCCTTCGATGGATTGGCTCGATAAATATAAAGCTGTTTTGAATTGTGATAAGAGAACAGTTTCTTTGGAAACTGATTTGGGTAGGATTGCCAGAGTGTCGTGTGATAATTATGGAATTCACTTGAGCAGTCTTTTATATGGAGTTGAGACTTCTCAAGAGAAGGTTGAAGATATCGATGTGGTCAAAGATTTCCCTGATGTATTCGAGGAAGTCAAGTGTTTGCCTCCGCATTGAGAGATATAGTTTCGTATGGATTTGATTCCAAGAGCAGTGCCGATGATTCATCCTAGTAGGTGGATGGCTCCTAGAGAGAGAGAAGAGTTAGTTAAGCAGACTAAGGATCTTTTAGAGAAGGGATTGATTAGGCCCAGTTTTCTTGTTGGGGCTCTGCTGCAGTGTTTGCCACTAAGTCGGATAAATTGCTAAGGTTCTGTGTTGACTATAGAGAATTGAACAAAGTGACCATCCGAAACAAATATCCTCTTCCTCATATTGATGATATTTTTGACCAGTTGCATGGAGCTTCTGTCTTTTCTCAACTAGATTTAGCTTCAGGTTTCCATCAGTTAAGGGTAGCTGAGGACAGTATCCCTTTAACTGCATTAGGGGACCGAATTATTTTTATGAATGGTTGGTTATGCCTTTTAGGTTAACCAACGCTCCTGCTTACTTCATTGATCTGATGAATCGAGTCTTTCTGGAGGTATTGAATAAGTTTTTTCTGGTGTTCATTGATGATATTCTAGTCTATTCTAAGTTTGAAGAAGAGCACAAGCAGCATTTGAGGATAGTGTTAGAGACACTGAGGAGGCATGTTTTGAAGGCGAAGTTCTCCAAGTGCCATTTTTGGAAATCGGAAGACAAATTTTTGGGCTACATTGTTTCTGGTGAAGGTATCTCTATAGATCCAGCGAAGGTTGAGACTATTCTGGAATGGAAGCAACCGAAGTCACCGACTGAAGTTCGTAGTTTTCTGGGATTAGCTGGCTACTACAGGAAATTTATCAAGGACTTCCAAGATTTCTTCGCATCTGACCAAGTTGACAAGGAAAGGAGCTATGTTCAAATGGACACCCTAGTGTGAAGAAGCTTTCCGGGAGTTGAAGACAAGACTAACCAGTGCTTGCTATTCCGGATGGAAAGAGCAAATTTGAAGTATATACAGATGCTTGTATAGTTGGTTTGCGAGCAGTTCTGATGCATAATGGAAGAGTAATTGCGTATGCGAGTCGGCAATTAAAGCCACATGAAAAGAACTACGCTACGCACAATCTATAATTGTTAGTAATTGTTTTTGCTTTGAAGATTTGGAGACATTATCTCTTGGGAGAGAAGTTTGAGTTATTCACGGATCACAAATCGTTGAAATATCTTTTCTCTCAAAAGGATCTTAATCTGAGGCAGCAGCAATGGGTCGAGTTTCTGGCATCGTATGATTTGGATATTCTGTATACCCCGGGAAAGGCGAACGTTGTGGCTGATGCTCTTAGCAGAAATACAGTTTTGTCTCTTTTGGAAGTTGTTCCATCTCTTCAGGACAGAATCATAAGTAAGCAAATGGAGATAGATTTTTGAGGAACTAATTCTTGGAACCAAGGATGGTCGATATTCAGATTTCTAGGTGGATGATCAAGGTGTTTTAAGGATTAATGGTCGTTTGTGTGTGCCTGATATAGATGGATTGAGGCAAGAAGTCTTAGCTGAATGTCATCGCTCCAGACTGAATATTCACCCAGGAATCTCTAAGATGTATAAAGATATGAGAAGAGTTTTCTGGTGGCCGAGCATGAAGAGGGATGTAACTGCTTTCGTTAATAATTGTGCTGTCTGTCAGCAAGTTAAAGGAGATTAGCAGAAATCAGCGGGTTTGTTGCAGCCTTTGGAAATCCCAGAATGGAAGTGGGAAATGATTTCGATGGATTTTATCGACGGTTTTCCAAAAACCAAGAAAGGAAACGATGGAATATTTGTTATTGTGGATCGGTTAACTAAGAGCGCCCATTTTATACCAGTTAAGGCAACTCGTACAACAGTTTCTCTGGCAGAGATTTTCTTGAGGGAGATAGTCAGATTGCATGGTGTTCCTGTTAGCATAGTAAGTGATCGTGATCCTATCTTTACAAATTCTGGGAGGCTCTGCAATCAGCTATGGGGACGAGTTTGAGATTAAGTACAGCCTATCATCCTCAGACAAGCGGACAGACGGAGAGGCTGAACCGTATTCTAGAAGATATGTTGCAAGCTTGTGTTTTAGATTTTGATGGATCTAGGGAAGACCATCTTCATCTGGTAGAATTCTCCTATAATAATAGTTACCAAGCGAGTATTAAAATGGCTCCTGATGAAGCTCTGTATGGAAGACCGTGTAGATCCCCATCCTATTGGATAGAGTCGAAAGATCGTCTTGTACTTGGACCATATTTGATTTGAGAAGCTTCTGCTAAAGTTGAGCTTATCAAGAAAAGGATGAGAGCTGCTCAGGACCATCAAACGAAGTACGCAGATAAGAGAAGGAGACAATCTGAATTTGAGATTGGTGATTTAGTTTTTGTCAAAGTTTCCCCAATTAAAGGAGCTATTAGATTCAGAAAGACGGGAAAACTTGCCCCGAGATATATAGGACTATTTTGGATATTGGAAAGGATTGGTGTGGTAGCTTACAGAATTGAATTGCCTGAACGGATGTCTGCAATTCATAACATATTCCATGTATCCCATCTAAGAAAATTTGTTCATGATCCATCATTAGTTGTAGAACCAGTAGTCCAGGAAGATTTGGAAGTCGAGCCGAATTTGACAGTGGTCAGAAATCCAGTTCGGATTGTTGATCAGGACGAGAGGCAACCCAGAAGTAAGGTAGTGAAGCTTGTTAGAGTGCAGTGGAGCGAGGACCCCAAAGAATGCATCTGGGAAACTCTGGATAGTTTTAGGAAAACTTATCCGGATTTGTGTCCAGATAGCTAGGGATGTTTGTTAGGATAAATTGTTTGGTTGTTTGCTAATGTATGAATGATATGTATGTTTGAATGGTTGATATAAAAGCTTTTGAATTATCTTTTGTTTTAAATTTTGGGGACGAAATTCTTTTAAGGGGGGAGGAATGTAACGACTCGGGATTTTAGCAATAATATTTTAATAAATATTTAATCCAATTAAATAAAATGTAAACTGATCATTTTAAAGTGAATAAGATTTTGGGAAATATTTGCCATTTGTTTATATAGATTTGTATTTCAAAAAGGAAATTTGATTTTGAAAATTTAAAATAAGTCTCTTAATAGTATTTACAATAAAATTTATCTTATATAACTGAATTAAAATACTTTACCTTGTTGACATTTGGTATAAAAATATATATGGATGATAATGTTTGAAATGAAATTAAATTCTATCAATATAAAATATAAGTATAAAATATTGTGGAAGCTAGAAAATAATGAAACAAAATTATCTTCATATACAAAACCAATGTCAACCTGCAAAGTGTATAAACTAAAACCTGAAAACTATATGTTTATGGTTGCAATGCAAGAAGACAAATATTTACATACAAATATTTATATACACAGCAAACACAATAATAGTATGTAAACATATTAGGGAACCTTAGCATTTAATGCTATCTTCTCAAGCCAAATTTTAATCAATTCGAAATATTTAGCAATCTTTCCATTTCCAATAATAAAAATCTGATCAAAACAAACAAAAAGAGAAAACAACTAAACCAATTACAACCTTCGTTATGCATCCTGTGTTCTCTTCTATATATGTGTGTCCATCTTTCTATTTAGTTCGTTCAGTAAAACCTAGTAAACCAGAGAATAAGAAATTAGTATCTTCATTTTCTTTCAAAACTAAAAACATAATTTAATTCAAACAAGAACAGAACAAAACTCAGGCAGATTCAAACTGCAGTCTTCATCACATCAGAGTGTTCTTTGTTCAGCAACCCTTGCAAGTGAGTAAACAAGAATTTTTAAAGCTTTAAGTTTATTTAAAACAGTTCAAGATTTATTAATAATATAGTTTGTATATGCTTCAGTTTGAATATAATTCTGTGTATATTTATAGGTTGCTCTGTACACCATATTTCTCTGTTATTTGTTACAGGATTCATATTTCTGTTCAAACTCAAATTATTCTCATCAAAACATTGTTAATCTATAAGTTTTCAACTAAAACAATATGTTTAAACTTAAATTAAGATTTTTAAAAGCTTATTTAAAACTATGTTTGTAAAATATACCACTGTAACTTGTTTTACAGGAAATCAAATAGTAGTTTGATAAATTCAATTGTTATAAAAAGCTATTTCAAGTTTATAACTTGGATTCTTACTGCAAGTTATGATTTTTAAAACTAAAACTAAGATTTTTAGTTTGGTATTTTAAAAGCAGTTTGTATTTGAAACAAATTTGCATTTTTATCATTTTCAGACAATCGAATCAATAATAAATGTTGAAATTTGTTTTGAAGCTAGTATGAACATCTGTGATGTTGATATTGTTGAATAATTTTTCAAATGCAAGAATTGGTCGAACAAATTCACTTTACGGTTTTGTTTCGAACTTTTGGTCATGACTGTAACAAGGCGTGTTCGTCTACTCTACGTGATCGAGTTGTGCAAGACTCTGGAGGATGGAAGAATGGTGTGTTGTCGTGGTGTGGATGAATTTTGAGCATCTCCGGTGGTCTGTGCGGCGGTGACGAGGCGTTGTGCTGAGGGGAAGTTAGTTACAATTTTTCGAGCGAATGCCTAAATTTTGATTTGAAATGTTTGGAGGCGATTCGAGTTTGGTGTTGAGATTTTAGGTGATTTGTGACTTGCCGGTGGTCTTGGGGTTCGACGGAGCTACGGCGCGTTGCCGTGCACGTGTACGGCAAGGGGATGGGTGTCAGTGTCACTGTTGCCATGTGCCTCGAGTCGTTACTCGAGTAAACGAGTCGATTGCTTCGGGTTTGTGTTCGAGCGAGTTACCTGATACTTTAACTTATGTTTAAAACTTAACTTAACTATAGGAAAAAAGAAGAAGAAGAAGATGGAGTTCGAGAGGGAGAGAGTGACTCGGGGGAAAAGCTGAAGGAACTCGAAGTGATACTCGAGTAAACACAGGGGAGATTCTCGGGCTTTTTTCTTTCAAACTGCAATATTATAAAAATAAAAGTAAAGCTAAGCAACTTATTTTGAACCAGTTTTAAGCACTGTAGATTTAAATAAGCGTTTAACAATTTTATACAAGTTTAATTATTTCAGTTAATACTTTACAATGTTTTAACCCTTAATTAGTATTTTAATTAAGTAATTAATTTAAGCATAAAATTTATTAACATTAAAGTTTGTAGTTAATAATAATTTGATTTTCAAAGTTAAAGAAGATTTCTTTTAAATGTTAGTTAAGATGACTAATTAATATTAATTAATTATTCTAGAAAGCAATTAAGAATAATTATATTATAATTGTAATTAAAGATTAATTAATTGATGATTAAGTGATAAATAAATTGTAATTAACTAATTAAAGTTAATTAATGTATGATTAGTAGATAACTAATTAAGTAATTTAATTAGAATTAATAATTGATTTATTAAGTAATCAGTGGAATAAATGGGTAATTAAGTTTTATTAATTAATAATTAGGTTTTATTAATTAATGATTAAGGGTAATTAATAAGGTTAGATAAATTGATTAAGAAGTAATTAATTAAATAGTGTGAAATAAAGTTAACTAATTAAGTGATTAATTCTCAAGTAATTGATTTAATTAATTAATTACAATAAGAATTAAAGATGTTTGCTTATGAATGTTGTATATGTAGAATATCTAATTTTATGATATTTATTTGGTGATATTCTGTGATGTTCTATGATATGCTTTGATATATCTATGTTGATTGTGTATGATTTATCTATGATAAATGCTATGTGAATTCAAGTGTTGAATTAAACTGTTTAAACTAATAAACAACTTGACCTTTAAAATGACGTTTGGATTTCGATGAGACTGGGATCGGGTGTCAGTTATGATTATCTGAAAACCATATCGATCCAAATTAAACGTTAGGTCGTGATTTATCAAGTGAAGATCGAGATGGTGTTTTCAGAATGCAAGGGTTATTGTCGTTGACTCTAAGGGTGATTCCAAAATGAGCGTAACGAGATAATGCCTTCGGTTTCATTCGAACCCGGAACAACCTTGTATGGATTGAATGCTTTCAGCACATCGTCGGGCGGACGATGAGCATTCTAAGAGATATGTTCTATTAAGGTAATCGTAACCTCAAGCCTCATCAACCGGGAATGGCTAAAATATGGGATGTGCAGCAAGGTTAGGTGGGTCATGCCCAAGCAGGACGAGATATACCCCTGTCTAGATGTCCTTTTTATTTCGGCTGTGTGGGAGGTTGCTAGCTACAACCGCGGAGTTATCTTGTTCGGGACTGTTCAGTAAGGAATGATTCCGGCCTTGTGTTGTAGGGGGTCAGGAGTGATCCTCGATACGGTGATCTAGGCCCCGTACTGTGACGGGCGATACCCCAATAGCCCTTCCATTGTATGGAATCCAATTTCCAATAAGCGCATTGCGTTTTGATTGTGCCCAACTATGTTGGAATGTGAGATGTAAGCATTTCAACTATTTCTGTATTTTACTTGAAAACCCTAGACACTATTATAATATCACTAGATTTCCTATAAATTGTTTTGGTTAGCGTAAGGTAAAAACTTACCCGTATTTATGTGTGGGAAGTCTTACGTGATACCTTTATTTCAAATGTTTTTCAAAGTTAAACAACTTTAAACTGTTTACTCACACCAGACCCATGTTTGACCCGGAGTTTATTTTTGTTTTTCATAAACTCTTGGGTACTCAAATTTTTATGAGTAGCCAAGTGAAAGGTTTTGGATTGTTGAGTTTCTTGAGGAGCTTGGAGCAGGAGTTCCGGACGTATCAATATATATATATCAAGTTCCGCTGTGTAGTTGATGTATGCTATATTTTGGTATGTATGCAGTGACAGATGTATATGTGACTGTCATGTGTATGATATTGTGTAACTCTGATATATGTAAAACTATGTGATAGTTATGTGATGTGTTATATTTTGTTCCATTCCGCTGTGAGATTCTGATGTTTTTATTTCTTTCTGTCTTTTCTATTTCTACCCCTTTCTTTTCTTTTTGATGATACGTCTTTCTGTGAGTAGAAAGGCCGGTAGTCACATATTGTAGCCTTGGAAATCAATTGGATGAACTTGTTGCCCGTGAAATGAAGTATCTCTACCTAGAGGATTGTGAATCTAGAGGGTGTACCTCATAGCCTTGAAATCGAGGGTGTAATTGTAAAGATTGCTTTTGAAAGGAAATCCATACTTGTGTGCGAGACTGGATGTAGGGTAACTCCAAACCAGTATAAAATCAGGTGTGTTCTTTCCTTTACTGCTTTTACTTTATTTCTGCATCTGTGTTTGTTTCTGTGATCATATCTGTGTCTGAATATTGTATACATTTGTGTTTAAATTAACAAAAACTCTAAAAGATTTAGTAATTTCTTAAAACACTATACACCACCCTCTAGTGTTTATCCTAGCCTTAAGATCCGTAATCCGCATTTCTAACATTTGGTATCGGAGCTAGGTTTTAAAGTTTTCATAATCTGAATTTTGAAATTTTTTCGAAATGGCTACCAACACTGGTACTGGTAACACTACCAACACTAGTTCTATCATCCCTATCACTAGTTCATTTGTAGAAGGTCAGTCTACTGTTAGACCACCACTTTTTAATGGCAGTAACTATGCATATTGGGCATGTAGGATGAAAATATATTTACATTCTGTAGGATTAGACACTTGGAATATCACACAGACTGAATATTCTGAACCCACAACTGATTTTGCACAGTGGACCGCTGAGCAAAAGACCGTTGCACAAAATAATTCTAAAGCAATGAATATTTTGTTTTGTTCACTTGATAGGAATGAACTTAATAGAGTGTCAGTTTGTAAGTCAACATATGAAATCTGGAAAACTTTACAAGTTACTCATGAAGGAACAAGCAAAGTTAAACAGACCAAAATTTCCATGCTCCCAAATCAGTTTCAATTATTTAAAATGAATTCTAATGAGTCGATTTCAGATATGTATAGTAGATTTTAGGATATTGCGCATTCTCTAATATCCTTGGGAAAGGAATTTTCGAAAGAAGATCAGGTCAGAAAAATCTTAAATTCTCTTACTCCAGAATGGGATCAAAAGACACTTGCGATCGAAGAGGCAAATGACATCAGTACCTTAAAGATAGAAGAATTTATTGGAAATCAAATGTCGTTTGAAGTCCAAATGATTGGGAGAAGAGAAAGCAAAGCATCTGAAAAGAAATCAACGGCATTCAATGCATTGACTGATGGATCAGACTCAAACAGCGATAATGACGTAGAGATAGCCTTTATGACCAAGAATTTCTGGATATTCCTGAAATACAAAAAGATGAACAATCTCAATAGAAACAACTATAAGAACTCTGGAAAGTAGAATGTAGTGCCAAACAATATCAAATGTTTCAACTGTGGAGAACCAGGCCATATCAAAAGAGACTGTCCGTACCTAGATAGGCAAAATCTTCCTATAAACAATGATTCCGTAAAGAAATGAAAACGCGCATTTACTGCTACTCTAGATGACTCAGACTCGTCCTCAAGCGATGATGATCAGAAGACAGATAATTCAAATATGTGTTTCACGGTAGTTCAAGACTCTGACGAATTCAGAGTAGAATATACTATAATTTCAGAATTATTCCAGATATATATATATACATTAAAAATAATAAGTATATATATTAGAATTCTTAGGAAAAATAAATCATAGAAATTCAACAACACATATCGACATGGTCCCCACCATGATGTCGACATGAGTACAGAATTTTAAATTCAAAACTTGAATTCAAATGGTTGAATTTCCCTCCACCTTTTCACTTCATTCAATTCTCTTAAAAGGCATCTTTGGACCAGAGAACATGTCCTTTGAGAATCTATGTATTCACTATCTTTTATCACATCTTTTCGCTCTCATTTTCAAATTCAAATTCTCTCTTCAAAACTTCAAGCTCTCTACTCTCTACTCTAATGGCTTCTTCAAGCAACCCCTCCACCATCAGAATTTCCAAAAAGATAAAAGAGCAACTCTTCAATGATCCGGAGGCCATAAAAGCATACATCAATTATGCTGACTATGGAAAAGTTCATCTTGGAAAGTTTGCTATATTTCAAGTTTCTCTTCTTATGAAATTAATTCTCTTTTTGCAAACAATTAAATTCTTAGTCTTATTGATTCTTCTCAAAATGATTTTGTTTGCTATCCAAACCTTGTTTAAATTTTCTATGCAAATCTTAATCGTGGATTTTATATTGGAAATGATGATGAAATTTAGAGTAGTACCAAAGGCACTAGAATTGTTTTGAATTGTGATCTTTTAGGTACCATTCTCAATTGCAAGAGTACGGGAATGGATCTTCCTAATTTTAATATTGATGAAAATGATCATGAGACATTTCATCACATTTTTGAAGGAAATGATGATTTTGAATTCAAAAATCAAAACTTTCGACCAAAAGCTAGAATTGTCAATCTTCTTTTACAACATACTTTGACCCCAAGATCAGGGAATTTTAACAATCCTACTTCAAAAGTTTACAAAGCACTTTTTGCTATTTTTTGAAATTATGATATTAATTGGGCGCAAGTTATTTTGGATGAACTTCGTCCCAAAAATCTTGAAATGGGTGAGAATACTTTGTATCATGAAATCTATCTCACTTGGATTTTTAACTATTTTGGAGTAGATTTCAAAGAAGAAGAATTTGTTTCACAAAAGGTTTTCAATCATTCCAATATTTATCTTATTAAAATTCCATTTGTTTTCCAACCTTATGAGACTCTTGCCGAAAAGGAAGAGCATTTGGCTCATGAGGAGATGAAAGAGGAGGAAGAAGAAGAAGAAGGGGATGAGATGGAAACTGAAGAAGAAGAAGGTGAAACCTCTTTGAAAAGCATTGACTATCCTCCTAATCCATCCAACAAAACCCTTCTCAAAAACCAAAAGACCATTGTTGAGAATCAGCGGATTCTTAAACGATCCGTTAGTAAGAAGTTGGATAAAATTTCATCCAAGATGAACAAGTTTATTTCCAAAGTCATCAAGAAGCTTGGATTATCTTCATCTTCATCATCCTCTAACTAGTTTACCTTTTCATGTCTTGTTGTATTAGCTTTAGTTTGTTTTGATTTAAAAGTTCATGTAGTTCTTTGTGTTTAATCGTTGTATCGTGTTATCATGAAATGAAATTGAATTCCTTTTCTTTTATCTAGCTTATCTTATCTCCAGAATAAATGTTATTATATTATATAAATATATATACACACACAATATTCACAAAATCAAAATAAGCCATCAAAATTCACTACACCATGTCGACATCCCCCGTATGACCATGTCAACATGTACTGGTCAGAAATGACATTTCATTTTGAATTTGAAA
This sequence comes from Allium cepa, assembly GCA_030765085.1. Taxonomy (NCBI): domain Eukaryota; kingdom Viridiplantae; phylum Streptophyta; class Magnoliopsida; order Asparagales; family Amaryllidaceae; genus Allium; species Allium cepa. The sequence goes on along the minus strand of CM060942.1, from coordinate 371,922,754 downwards.
TTTGAATAACTACCTTATGTCTATTCATTTCAAATGAATTTCTACACCTATAAATACTTATTTCTTCCAGAATTCATTACTCAATATTATTTTTTATCTACTTTGTCTCTCATTCTTCTCACAAACTAAAATATGGCCAATCCAATTCATAATTTATCCGAGAATCTTGAAGAGGCTCTTAATTCTTTCAAGAATATTCTTTCGTTCATTCTTCGAAACCAGCAACACTTAGAGTTGAGTCAAATGCAGATGATCAAGGAGCAAGAAAGGCATTTCGATGCAACACGATAGATAATTTCCTCCCTGCACAAGGATGATAACGAAGCACATCCTTGAGTCTCTCTCACTAATGATAATGAGAATTGGGATGCCATTAAAGAAAACCCTATATTTAGAGAAGAAGGTTGGGTGGACGTTCCTTTTGATGTTTGATTTTATTTGATTGCTTTGTTTGAATTGTTTTCTTTGATTGATTTTATTTTATTTGTTTTAATTTGGTTTGATATAGATTGACATTTGGTATGGATTGATGTTTGTTGTACAAAACATGAATAAATACACATTGTTGTGTATACGATATTTGATTAATTATCATGTCTATAAATATAATTATCTCTTAATCTATCTATTATATACTCTATTGTATAGTTTATTAATGCAGGTACTTTAGTACAAGAACGGGAGGGGGGGGGGGGAGTTATATAGTTTGGAGATTATATAGTTTGGAGTTAGTTTTTGTTGATGACAAAGGGGGAGAAATATAAAATAGGATAGTTAGGCATAGATTAAGGGGCAGTTATTAGTTTTAGGGAATATAAAATAGGATAGTTAGACATAGATTAAGGGGGAGTTATTAGTTTTAGGGGGAGTTATTAGGATAGAAGTAATATTTATAAACAAAGGTTGTCATTATCAAAATGGGGAAGATTGTTAGTCCTTGATATGATGGTTTTGATGACAATAACCCTATAATAGGATTATAAAATATAAATACTAACATTATAGTTTAGAAATATATGTATATGCAGGATTTAACCATGTAGGTACCAAGAATGAGGACTGTACAGAATAAAGATTCAAGATATCAAGATAGAAGACTCATGAGTATCAAGAATGTCAAGATTATCAAGAGTTTAAGATTTCAAGAACAAGTAATTTAATTAGGAATTTTGTTAAAACTCCTAGAAAAGCACTGACATCTTAAAATCCAATTTATTCGTGGAATGGAATCCAATTTGAGCCTGTTAAAGGGTTGGAACCCTAAGTAGGATGGAACCTACGAAAAATCTAGTGGAACATCGTTTTGTATCCGCTAACCTTTTATTCAAAATGATTTTACAAAATTATATCTTGTTTTCAAAATATTTTCAAAACCTTCCTTTTAAAAGAATCAAAAACATCTATCCTGTTTTTAAATACTTTTAGCCTCAAAATAATCTTTAATTTCAAAATCAAATTATCCTTAGTTTTAAACTATCTTTTAATAATAATATATTTAACTTTTAATATTTATACTTAGTTTTAAATATAAAATTATAGTAAAATGTTATATATACCAAAATATTATTCTCTATATTTATTTAAGCATTTTAACTATAGTTAAGTATATTTATAAAAGTTTAAAATAGTTTTAATATAAGATAAAAGTTATTTTCAAAGAAACAACAAAACACCAAAATTTCCTTTGGGATGTCGACATACCCAAGTTACCCATGTCGACATAGTGTCAGTTGATTTCAAAATTTTGAATTTCAAAAGAAGTGTCCATTCGTCATATCCCTTCACGAATGGACCTAGCTGTTGTTCTTCTATAAATAGGGGATGTTTTCAACGAATTTCAATATATATTTTTCTGGTTCAGTCCTCTTCTTTTTCAACATTTCTTTATGCATATTCTTACCATTACTCTTCCGAAATCAACATTGAATCTAACTAGATAATTTCTGGTTTGATTCTCTATCACTATCTCAACAAGATCCTCAGTGCTATTCACAGTTATAGGCTTCTTTGTAATCATTTCTGTGAGAAAAGGCGTGATTCTAGCCTTGGAAATCAATCAAGTGAGAAAAGGTGTGATTGTAGTCTTGGAAATCAATCAAGTGAGAAAAGATGTGATTGTAGCCTTGGAAATCAATTGGGTGAACTGGTTGCCCATGAAATCAAGTATCTCTACCAAGAGGATTATGAATCTGGAGGGTGTACCTCGTAGCCTTGAAATCGAGGGCGTAATTGTAAAGATTGCTTTTGAAAGGAAATCCATACTTGTGTGCGGGACTGGATGTAGGATAACTCCGAACCAGTATAAAATCCGGTGTGTTCTTTCCTTTACTGCTTTACTTTATTTCTGCAACTGTGTTTATTTCTGTGATCATATCTGTGTCTGAATATTGCATACATTTGTGTTTAAATTAACAAAAACTCTAAAGGATTTAGTAATTTCTTAAAACACTATTCACCCCCCTCTAGTGTTTATCCTAGCCTTAAGATCCGTAATCTGCATTTCTATCAGCTTATTCTTCCTTTGTGGATCTTTGAAATGAGAGGTAGCAGTTTCCTCCTTTGGAGGGGCAAATAGATCAGGGGATGTTGGTGGCATATATTTTGAAGGAGGTTGTTCTTGTTCAGGAGTTTTATCACCACCGTCCATCCCCGAAGCACCGAAAGGCCCCCCTTTATCTTCACCAAAGGCCTTGGCCTCCAAAAAGGTTATCAACATTGTCATCTTTATTGTCACTGTCCCAGTTAATTTCATCATCATCCTTTTCCTAGCAATCCTTATCTTTATCATCATCCACTTTAGAATTGGATTCAATTTCGAAGGAGGGAATGTCAAAAGAGAGAGATTCCTTTATATTAATTATCTCCTCTTCGCCTTTGGGCTCGGTACCCTACCTAATACATTATTTTGTCCATGAATCTCTTGGCTAAAATTGGGTATAGAGAGGGAAAGCCAAAGTCATGACATTTGTCATGATTGTCGGCATAGGCAAGCATGAGGGCATCTTCATAATGTTTCAGCATCATGGGCCCCAAGGTGGCTTTGAAAAACTCAGAGACATGATTTTGGAAATCGGAGAGGGTTTGAACAGCTAGCTTAAGTGAAGCTTTGAACCTCTTGAATTTGTCTTTCAATGGTATTCTCAGCAACCAAATAAGCTTTCTCATCTTCCAGTTCTTTCAAAGCTAGCTCACTTGAAAAATTTTCATCGAAGGTATGTTGATGAGCTTGTTTCAGCTCTAGTAAGGAAAGCCTTGACTCGCTCCAACTCAGGGGATGTGTCGTTCTGAGCGGTGTCAGAGAAGATAGTTGATTTTTCAGTTCAGCATTTTCCTCCTACAACTTGGAGGATGACCCAACAAATCCCTAATTAGAATTATGGGATTCAATTCTTTTTCCATGATGTTAAAGAGCCTGGAGACATGTTCGTTTAAAGAAATCCAGTTCCTGGAAATGCAACAAAAGGAAGAGAAACACAGGCTAGCGATTAGAAAGATCCAGTGATGATAGCTTTAAATCGATGAAAACTTACCAAAAGTTGTTGCTCCATCAAAGAGCGGTGATTTTCTACCATGTTTGGGCTAAAATGCAACAGAGAAGTAGAAGTGAAAGATTATAAATAAAGGATAAGCTCGACGAGTTCATCGAAATTAGTCGGCAAGGGATGCAAGATGATGACTCCAGAGGGATCTACGCCTTAGAAGGAGTCTTTAGAAGAGCGAGCTGCATTATGCTAATGCAGTTGGGTAGTCTGAGATAGTAATATAAGGAAATGGCGCAGGGATAGGTGGAGTTGGCTCCACTTTGTCTTCAGGAGCTTCAACAGTACGGCTCCTTGAAGCTTTCTCTAGAGATGTGCACTCTTCTTCCTCCTCCACATCAGTGATTTTTGCCACTGAAGGAGCACCTTTGAGAGGCACTGTTAGTTTTCTTTTTGATATCTCATGGATATGGCAAAAACCTCTAAGACTAAGGTCACATCCAAAGATGGTGGAGGAGGAGAAGTATAACTTGAAGATACAATGGCCTTTGGAGGAGCCGAAAAAAATACAAGCAGATATAAAATCATTCAAAGTAATTCAAGGAATTTCAGAATAAAAAGGAAAATAATAAGCTAATAATTACCAAAAGTTTCAGCATAGATGGGGGTCATCAAAGTAAAATTCTCAGCATCACCTAAGGAGAGGAAACACTTGCTGCGAGAGGTATATGCATAATGGTGGGTGGAGTGCCTAGAATCTTTTGGCCAGGCGGTAGCAAAGAATGTTTCCTTAGATTAGAAAGAGTTAGGAGAGTCACCTGCCCCTAAGTTGCTCCGGAGTTGCGGTTAAAGAATCGATGGTTTTCACTAAGTGTCTTGGGAGATTCACCTGAAAAAAGTCAAAAATTAGTTAATAGAAAACAAGAGAAAAGCAGGGACAACATTAAAATAGACTTACGGGGGGAAAGCAAAGGCCTCATGAACATCCATAAAGCACTTGACGAAGGAAAATCGGTTTTCCCAATACTTAAACATGTTGATTCCATCTAATATCAGCTTCTTATATACATTAGCTCTATAGATCTGCTTGTTAAACTTGCTTAGCCTTGCCAGCTTGGTCAAGGAGTTTAAAACTTCAGGATTGAGTGAAGGAAGTCCGAATTCCATTGCCTGGATTTCAAAGGATAAAAGATGGGTATAAACATTGGGAGAAAATTTTATTGGAGCAACTCCAATGTGAGACAAGTAGGATAGCAAGAATTCAGGAAATGGAAGAAAGCCACTATGCCATATGTGAATGGCTATGTATGCAAAATAACCTTTTAGAGGGTTGTCAATGGTATCAGTGGGTTTAGCATATATGGCTTCAATCTCGGTGATGCCAAAATATTCTAGTATGGAATTGACTCCACTTGGGTATTCTATGGAAGATTAATTAGCAGTCGCTTCAATCTTTGGAGAGCTCATGATTCTGCCAGGTGAAAACGTTTTAATTAAAACCCTTGGTCAATTATGAATTTAGAAAGAAATCAAGAATTCAAAAGTCAATAAGTTTGCTTAGATAGCTTAAGTATGAAAACATACACAAAGTTTAAAAGATGGTGCAAAAAGTTTGAGTCAAAAACTTGACAGTAAAAGCTTTCGACAAGGTCGAAAGATTAAAAAATAAAAGCTTTCAACAAAGTTGAAAAGTTATTAAAAAAGTAAAGCTTTTGACAAAGTTGAAAGGTTTATAGATCAAGCCTTCGACAAAGTCGAAAAGAATAATGACATCAACTTTGACCATCATACTTCAACAATGTTGAAAAGCAAGTAAAAATATATCTTCCTTAAGCCATCGATAAGGTTGAAAGGAAGAAATGGAACATCAACCCATTTATCACCTTTCGACAATGTCAAAAGCTCTATGGAAGCCTAGATCTACTCTAAGTGTAACATAATTTTAAGTGGCAAGACCTTTCTACATGGTCAAAACCAAAACCTTAAAATTACTAAGATAGAAAATATTGATAGTGTTGATGTTGTCGAAAGGTCAGGTTAAAGATAACAAAATATGTCATACCCATTGAAGTCGAAAGGTTTTAGGTCTAGCTCATGCGTAGTTTAAACATTTCGAAAAAGATGGGTAGAAGCAACTCTAAGGTTGAAGAATTTCAACCTTGTCGAAAGCAAGTTGTCGATAGGTTCAAAACTCTTCAACCTTGTCGAGAGCCCGCTGCCGAAAGGTTACACCATTAAATTATCTAACCTTTTGACATCGAAAAGTGGGCATCACAATACCTTCCAACCCAATCAAAAGGTACAAAGTGGGCAAATCCATTATTGCCGCCTCAGTCTCCTTTGAAGCGATAGAAAGGTTATTTTGAGTTACCAAATAATACACTATTGGGTTTTAGGATATCATATTGGGTTTTATCATATTGGGTTTAACCAAACCCAAACCCAATAATAAATGCAGTTTCTAAATTCTTCTTGAAGAAAAAGTAAAACAAACCTATTTAATGAAATCGATTTTATCTAAAATTGATCTAATTCAGTTTCGAAGAAGAATATAAATATCAACAAGTTGAAAACAAAGGATTAAAAAAAGAAAAATTTAGGGACCATGGATTAAAAGTTAAACCCAATAAGGAGATTTCCTTATCAGACACCACCAAGCTCAAAATCAAGAACCAAAAATGGGTTTTGCTAATTTGAAAATTGATTTTATAGTAAAATTTTCCACAAAAACCAAATTGAAATTAAATTTTGGATGACTGAAAATTCGATTAAAAATAAACTAGTAAGAGCAAGGAGTAGACTAATATTATGAATCCAATTCAAGGAATTACCTTATTATTGCAAATCCAGATTCCAAAAGTTTTGGGGAATTCTTTTACATGCGCACGATGATTTTAATTTCAGGAAAAAGAGGAAGAAAGAGAAGAAGCATACTATATAAGAAAAGTTTCCCAAATTCTCAACCGTTGGATCATATTTAAATAGACGTCCCAGATCAATGCAGAAAGGCCAAGAGGTGGGTGTTATATAACTTTCGACAAAGATGACTTGGAAATTCAAGGGTGTCTCCTCAAATGGGGGAGGGGGGAATGTTACACCAATAATCAAACTTTCGACTAAGTCGAAAGGTCCTTTAACAAAGGCCAAGGAAAAGAAGCACAACCCAAAACATTCAAAGGAGTCGAAGGGATGCAGTCATCAGGGTTTGACAGTCCCAAACCTTTTGAAGCAGTAAAAAGGTTCCACCTCTTAGCATTCAAGGATGTCTTACATTTCGAAGATGATGAAGAAGTGAAAATAGGTGTGAGCAACTTTATAATGACCTTTTCGAAAGCATAGTAGGCCCTTTGAACCTGCTGAAGCAAATCCAGGATAGTTTTCGACAATATCGAAAGGTTTATGAAGAAAGCAGCATTCACAGGTCAACAAAGAAAGAAAGACAATCTTTTGATAACATTGAAGGGAAGCATAGCACGTGATAACAATCAAATGAAGAGCAACCTTTCGACAAGATCGAAGGGTTCACAACAATCAAACGAATAGCAGCCTTCAGACAAGGTCAAAGGGTTCACAACAATCAAATGAATAGCAGCCTTCAGACAAGGTCAAAGGGTTCACAACAATCAAATGAAGAGCAATCTTCTGACAAGATCGAATGGTTCACAACAATCAAGTGAAGAGAAACCTTCTAACAAGGTCAAAAGGTTCACAACAGTACAATGAAGGCAAACCCTTCGACAAAGTCGAAAGGTTCATGAAGGCATAAAGAAAAGCAACCTTTCGACAATGTCGAAAGGTCCATAATAGCAGATGAAAGGCAAACCTTTCGACGATGTCGAAAAGTTCAAAACTGCATATAAAAGGGAGATCTTCCAACCCATTCGAGACCATGAAGTCGAAAGGAGGGTCGTCGGCATCTATAAATAAGACCCAAGGGGTCATGTTTTGGGGATCTGAATTCTTCCATTCTATTCTTGTTTTTTCTTAATCAATACATATTAACCCTAATTGGGTGCTAATTTGGGGATTAAATAAAATAGAGATTTGCATGGATAAAGAGGGAAGTCTTGTGATCTATTAATTACTTTACTACTTGCATATACTCTAGTTGGATTAACTCCTCATTTCAGGTTCAATACCACCGAAAGGTTCTTATCGACAAGGTAGATAACAATTCTGCTACAAGTAGATGTTGCAACCTTTCGAAGCCCTTATCCTTATAGTTGAAACTTTCGACAAGGTAGATAATACAATTGGTCTAAACAAAATTAGTAAATTTTCGAACTAATTAACTTTGAGGCCCAAACCTTTCGACTAGGTCAAAAGTGAGATGATGTAAAATATAAGTAACATTTTGGAGCTCTAATCCATGTAGTCTAACCTTTCGGCTGGATTTATGACTACTCTTCAAGTATAAATACTTGGATTTACCAAGCTTAATCCACAAGAGACCATCACCATACCTTTCGACAAGGATAAAATCTACTTCATATAAACGATCAAACCTTTCGGCCAAGTTGAAAGCTTCTACATATCCACCAAGGAGTTTGATATTCTACTTAAAGGGCTACCATCATAACCTTTCGATAAGATAAAAACTAACCTTAAAGGACAAACTCAAGGAACTTCAACTTAACCAAAAGGAAAGCTGTTGTAGGAGACCTCATTCAAGTTCAAATAAGATGAAAGGTTCTCTAATTCAAAGATTAAACCTTTCGACAACGTCGAAAGGTCTGACCCAAGATCTAATGACAAGTGAAGCTAAATATTAAGGCAATTCTTAAGGATATCATGCCCTTCACTTAAACCAGTCTATCCATACTACTTGGAATAACTTTGGTGTATTGACAAGAAATCTTTTTAATAGTTTTGGTGTTTACAAATCAAAAAGAGGTTTAATAATCCCATATAAGATAAAAAGAAATGATATAAATATGTATATCTCTAGGAGATATTTTATTGAAGGATATTGATTAAGTGAATAATAATCACCCACATAGTGGACATTTTTTATGATAGTTGGTTCGAAGAGACCGAGGTCGAATTTGAATGATTCCTATCCCAAAACCACTTCGGACCAATATATATTGAAAAGTGAAAACATGTTGAAGACAATGATACTGAATACGGGGATCTTTATAATGTAGGGATGCTTGCCACTAACCTTTGGATGATTCCCTTGTCATATATGGTGGCGATGGTACCTTCATTTTGAATCTTCAATGCAAGGACTGCTCGCTACTAATCCTAGGAGTGATTCCAAAATAGGATTTAGTAGGAGTACCTTCGGTTTGTCATGTTCCTAGACAACTTGTAGGGCATTTGATATTGCATTTTTAAGACCACGATGTAAGGTTGTATAGGAGGTAAACCCTCTTATACTTAAGATCCTTCCCTGAGGCATATAAACTCGAAGGGTTGTACTTTCGTGGAAATCAATAGTGTGATTGTTGAAAATGGCAATGTGGCATTCAAAATGGATTTTTCATATGAAATATAAAACGTTTCCTCAAACTTGGTAGTGGTAAAAACAGAGTAGAAGCAACAGAGCTAAGTGGGTCGCACCCATTAGGATATGATCATTACCTTTCTAGATTTTTATTCATATATCGGGTTTGTTATATTTGCTTTGGGATCCCACAGATAGGTCAGGAATAACCGGGGTGGGGGGATATTCAGTACTATCTATGGTAGAGGTGGGCTGGTTCTGTGTTGGTAGAGGACAGCGGGGCCGTGCCTCGATATATTCCTGTAGAGATGTACTATTGCAAGGTAGTCTATTTCCTTGTCATTATTGGAAATCCATTTTCCAATACATGCCTTTACGGTTTGATTATAGAACACAGTATGCTAGAATTTAATTAATATAACAATTTCGGCTATGATTAATATGTTAATTGAAAGGGTTTTAAAAGAATGTCATTAAAAGTAATATTCCTGATTTTATGTAGAAATGTTTTGGTTATCATAAGGTAAAAACTCTTTTGTTTTTATATGTGGCATGTTCTTATGAGATACCCTTTGATTTTAAAAGTATCCGTTCTTTTGATTTTTCTTACACCAGTCCCATGACTGACCCGGAGTTTATTTTCTTTTCCCTTAAACTCTGGATGCCCTATTTTTTTGAGTAGCCAAGTAGTCAAGTTTAGCTTGGAGCATTTTCAAGGAGCTTGAAGCATAGAGCTGAATATTCCCTTGTAGATAGTTATCCATTTCTATTTCCATTGTATTATGTATAAGTATATAGCAGCATCTATATATGGATAGGCAGTTATGACTATCCCTAGCTGGGTTAGTACTTGCCATAACTCTGATATCTCATTTTAAGAGTGGTTATATGTACTATATATATGTAAAAAATTAATTTGTTCAATATGACGTGAGAATCTCCGTTTCTATCATCTATATTTATTTTCTTTTACCCCTGATCATCCGCTTCTCTTGCACTTGAATTTGCAGCACGTGAATACCGTAGATGTATTACTATCGATTTTCGAGGGTCGAATAGGAAGATTGTCACACTTCCTAAACACATTATACATTGTTAACACCTCTTGTATCACTACTTCGTTCCATGACAAAGCCATCAAACCAAACTGGACATGATAAAGTTGTATCAGAACAACCATCTAGGCATGATTCAGATCCCCATATCACCTCTTCCAACAACTCAAACATAGATGCAACCAATCAAGACCAAGAAGAGGTTTGGAAAAGGAAAGAAGAGGTTAAACGTAGGAATTCCTATTCCTTGAGAAATTTGGAGCAAATCACACAAAATATAGAAAAACTACAGAAGATCTCAGTGCCAGATTTGAAGGCATGCATAATGTGTTAACTAAAGATTCAAACTGCAACTACCCATCCTTCATCAACTACAGCAGTCAAGAGTTCTTGCACCAAGTCCTCATCTTGCTTCATTCTCAACCACCCACCCTAAACTACCTCCCTATAATCCAAGAAACCATATAATCAATCCAAGAAACAACTTTGTGAATAACCCAACAACAATTCATTTAAACTTGACTTTCCAGTTTTTAAGGAGGATAACATGGTACATGAATGAGTGACTCAAATAGAGCAATTTTTCAAGTTTCATCAGGATGAGGAGCAGTATTGGGTGGAAGTGGCATCTTTCTACCTTAAGAAGGTTGTTTTGAAATGGTATAATTGGTATACTCGCAATATTCCTAATAACAAATCATAGAAAATCTTCAAAGAAGAGATAAATATGGAGAGACCCTATGAGAATTTAGCAAAACTCAAATAGCAGAATTCTATATCCTTCTACTCTACCAAGTTTGAAAGGTTACAAGCTGCTATAGAAACTCTACCACCTAGATTCTTGCTAGATAGATTTGTTGGTGGACTTAAAGAAGAAATTAGGTATGATATCTTGACTTATAGACCTGTATATTCAGAGAAGATTTTTCTTTGGCAAAGCTGTTTGAAAGTGTGTGGAATCAAACCAAAAAAGGAAGTAAAGCAACCTATACTTTCCCTTCCTCCAAAAATATCCATAACTAGATTGTCCCATACTCTAAAAACTCTAATAGCCGTATACTAATCCAAAACCGAAAGACTGGGTACCCCCAATCTTGAAAATCTAGTAAAAAGCAAGGTTCTAACCCTTAGTCAAATAATTGAAATGATAAGACAAAACATTTTCTATGGTTGTCAAGAGAGATGGCGTAAAGACCACAAGTGTAAAAGTCCACAAGTACATGCACTAGAAGGCATAATGTCCTTTGATGACTTGGAAGAAAATGAAGGATATTCTCTAAAGAGTGACAATGAGGACAATAGTGAGGAAAACATAGAAGACACCCATGCTATAATCCTATAAGCAATGTGTGGTATCCTTGCACTCTTAACTACTAAAGTACAAGGAACTATAAAGGGGAAACCAATATAGATCCTTATTGACTTAGGTTCCACTCATAATTCTATTGGCGAACAAGTGGCATATAAACTGAAGCTTAAGATTGATGAATCCAAGAACTATGAGGTTATGGTAACTAATGGAGAGAAACTCCAAGGTTCTGGTGTATGGAATAATGTGATTTTGAGTTGCCAAGTGTGTAAAAGGTCGGTGGACTTATTGATCCTCCCTTTAGAAGGATGCCAAATTGTTCTAGGAGCCCAGTGGATGAAGAAATTAGGAGAGATCACACTGAATTAAGGTAAACTACTTGTCAAATTTACTTAGGGCAATAAAACTTATACCTCACAAGGGATGCAACAACAAGAAGTCAAAATGGTAGATATGAAAACACTAGAGAAAGAACATGATCAAGGATAGTTAACTATGATGTTATTCTCATTAGAGGGGACTCAAACCATTTTGAAGCCAGATGTTACATTAGACATTCATCCTAGAATTGAGGAACTTCTGCAACACTTTCCTGAAGTAAGCACCACAAGAATCTTTCTCCTTTCTTAAAGACTGCGTGATCACAAGATGTCACTAATATCTCCTCAAGCCAAACCAGTGTGTTTAAAGCCATATAGGCATTCCCATTACATCAAGAATGAATTGGAGAAGATCATTAAAGAATTTCTAGAGACTGGCATTATAAGGCACAACAGCTCCTATTCATCTTCGGTGGTAATGGTAAGAAAGAAACATGGGACTTAGAGGCTTTGCATTGATTATAGAAGTCTCAACTCATTCATCATAAAAAATATGTTTCTTGTTCGTTTGATTGATGATTTTTTTATGAATCATATGGATCAAGATATTTTTATAAATTACATCTTAAATCTGGTTATCACCAAATTTGAATGCACCAAAACACATATGGTCGTTATGAATTTACAATTATGCTATTTAGTTTATTAAATTCCCCCACATCTTTTCAGCCACTAACAAATCGTATATTTAGACAATATTTAAGAAAGTTTGTACCCGTTATTTTTTTACGACACTCTAATATATAGCCATACCATGTTTAAGCACATAGAGCATTTGATTTTAAATTTTTAGATGTTAGAGGAGAATTAGTTAGCCATAAAGCTTTCTAAGTGCAACTTTGATCAAGAGACTATTGGATATTTGGGTCATGTGATATCAATACATGGGGTGGCAGTGGATCCCTAATAAAGCTAAAGTGAGAATGGAATGACCTTTGGCAAAAAACATGAAAGCGCTAAGGGAATTTTGAGTCTAATTGGATATTATAGGAAGTTCATTGGGATTCATGGTCTCACTGCAAAACCCTTAACATACATACTAAAAAAGAATCCATTTTATGGTCAGAGGAAGCAAAACAAGCTTTTAAGCAACTGAAGCAATGTCTAATCCATCCTCGTATGCTTGTCATGCCAGACTTCTCACAGCCCTTTACTCTTGAATGTGATGCAAGTGTCCTTGGAATAAGGGTAGACTTAATGAAAACCTTTAGCCTACCTTAGTAAAGCACTACATGGGAAGAACTTAACCTCTTCACTTATGAAAAAATCAATAGCAATCATCATGGCCACAAGGAAATGGTCCTAATATTAATGGGTAGGTAGTTCGTCATAAAGACTGACCACCAAAGCCTTAAGTATCTACTATCACAAAAGCTTCATATAGGTGTGAAAAAAATGGTTAGCTAAATTACATGATTTTGATTACAAAGTGGAATATAAAAGTGGTAAATAAAATATTATGGCAAATTCTTATCCCGAAAGGAAGAGAATGGCAATAAAGAAATGCAAGCTCAAGCAATTTCTATGGCCCAAACACCATGGTTACAAGATTTAAAAATCACTTTATTAGCCTTTAACCGGTATTAACAACAAGTGAAAAAATACACAATGGAGTACTGCATGAAGGCAAGTACAATCTTGTGGATAGCTTGGTTTTTTACAAAGGAAGAATCTTAATAGATTATCACCTAGTATCACCGCTGCAGACCATTATCGTAGAACATCATTCAACATCTTTAGGGAGCCACTCGGTTATTAAAGGTACCATGAAAAAATTAAAATAAGTATTCTATTGGAAAAATATGAAGAGAAGTGTGGATACTTTGCGAAGTCATGTGATATTTGCCAAAGAACAAAAGGGGAAAATGTGCTTTGCCTGGGTATTGAATTCACTAGCCATTCTTGAAATAACATGGGTAGATATTTTTGTGGATTTTATAACTTGCCTACCCAAGAGTCATAAGCACACAAAGATTTATGTAATGGTTGATAGATTGAGCAAATGTGCCCATTTGTTCTTCTCTGCATCCATATATAACAAAGGATGTAGCCAAGTTATTTTTTAATGGTATTTTTAAATTACAAGGAATGTCAAAACCAATAGTTAGTGATTGAGATGCTTTGTTTACTAGCAACTTTTGCCAAGAAAATTTTAAACCACAAGGTTGAAAATTGAAAATGAGTTCGTCTTACGACCCTTAAAGTGATGGGCAAACCAAAATAATTAATAAAATTCTTAAGGGCTATTTGAGCTGTTTTGTATGTTAAAGCCACATGAATAGAGTCATTAGTTGTCGTTGGCCAAATACTGGTACAACACTGCATGGAGATCATCAATAAACTGTTGGAATTCCTTAACAAATAAAATGAATGAAATATACAAAGTCCCACATCGCCTAATATACTAAGAAAGCCAAGTATATTAATAGCTTTCTCAAGTGGAGGTTAGGAGCCTGGGGCTCCCAAATGTATGCTTCGTTGTGAGGAGGGAGATCATGCATCTCCACCACACACGCGCGCGCCCCGCCACTGACCGAACCGAATGGAACCGGGCCGGGCTCAGGTACGGGTATGGGTCTAAAATGACTATTCTTTTTGCTAGGCCATTGTTTAACGGTTTTGGGCTTCGGCTGAAACTGGGCTGGGCCTGGAATTTGAAGAGAAGCAGGCGGGTGAAGACGGACGTGACTGTTCATAAAGCGGACTGAAGAGGCGTGACCCGTTAGATGCGAACACAAGCGGGTGCGACCCGTTAGAGGCGAAAAGAAGCGGAGGTGACCCGTTAGAGGCGAACAGGTGCGGCCCGAGTGAAGAGACACGGCCGAACATAAGCAGGCAGACGCGACCGTTTGAAGGGATACGAACAAAACTATAAATAAGAAGGAAAACTGATCACTTTCCTCATTGAATTTTCTTATCTCTTCTCTTCTAATAACTGCTGTTCTTATAATCAACATCACAGAGTGATATACTCATTACAATCTCGAGCATAATACGTCTGTTGTATCTTGGGAGAATTTTGAAATAAAATTCTTAAGGAAATCGTTACGACGAACCTCAGACATAATCAGGTTAGAATTCTAGTCTGATTGTATACGTGTATACATTATTCTATATTCTATCCGTTATTCTGGTTATACTATTTATTCAAAATAGTATAAAGCTATTGTTGTAATTTATTTACAACATTCATATTATTATAATAATTACTACAGAATTTCAGTGTAGTGGAAATATGAGTTATAAACTTGTGCGATGAGTTTATAATTGATTATTCTCTGTTTTAGTATACTAGACGTATAATCTTAAGAATTTTTTTGTTTTTACTAAAACAGAGATGGAAACAGTAGAATTTTCAAAGAATACTACTCACAACAGACCTGAATCAGATGTTGTTTTATCTCACCACACTTGGTCTACAAAAGTACCTCGAGGAGGAGGAACCGATTCTTGCACCAGGCAAGGAAGCAGAGGTGAATACGTGGAAGCATTTCGATTTTTTATGCAGATACTATATTTTGAATTGTGTCGACAAGGTGCTATACAAAGTATATCAGCCTTCAAAGACATCAAAAGCACTCTGAAATGCACTTACCACAAAGTACAAGACGTAGAATATCAGTCTTAAGAAATTCATTGTAGACAAATTCAAGGACTACAAGATGGTTGACTCCAAACCGGTGACTGCTCAACTACATGAACTGCAAATCATCATTCATGAACTCGAGGCGGAAGGTCATAAGGTTGGAGAATCGTTTTTGGTTAAAGCCATCACGGGAAAACTGCCGCCGTCATGGAGAGATTACCGCAACTATCTAAAGCATAAGAAGAAGGAAATCTCTTTACAGGATCTCATAGTCCGATTAAAAATTGAGGCAGACTACCATGCAGTTACAAAACCAAGCGAGGAGGCATTTGTGGATGAAGGGTCAAAGACCAAAAACAAATAGAAGAAATTCCAGAAGAAAAGGAAAGCTCAAGACAACAAACCAAAAGACAACAAATGAACCAAGAAGTTTAATGGCGAATGTTGGGTTTGTGGAAAAGTTGGACATGCCACTAGAGATTGCAGACTCAAGAAGGAACGCAATAAAGAGGCAAATATAGTGGATAACATGGAAGTAGACGAGTCCAACTTCTCGACGGTGGTATCTGAATGCAATCTGGTTCAGAATCCTAACCAGTGGTGGGTAGATACAGGCGCTCCCCGTCATGTTTGTTCTGACAAATCCATGCTTTCTACATATCAGAAATTCGATCACGAAGAAAAACCCTACATGGGTAATTCTGTAGTTTCCATGATCGAAGCCAGTGGCACAGAAATCCTCAAGTTTACTTCTGGAAAAACTGCTAAGTTGAATAACGTGCTCCACATTCCAGACCTACGCAAGAATCTCATCTCTTGTGCAGTCCTATCAAAGAAGGGATTCAAGATGGTGTTTGAGTCAGACAAGATGGTTCTGTCCAAGGCTGGAATGTATATAGGAAGGGGATACTTATGTGATGGCCTATTTAAGGCAAATGTAGCTGTTGTCGGCAGCAAAAATATGTATTCTGATTGTGCTTTTAATAAAATTGAAGTTTCTTATTTGCTTGAGCACGAAATTTTACTATGGCATGATAGATTGGGACACACAAATTTCCGCAAAATGAAAACATTATCAAACTTGGGATTAATTCCAAAATTCCAAGTAGATAAGAACTACAAATGTGAGACATGTGTAGAAGCAAAAATGGTCAAACAACCATTTAAATCTATTGACAGAAGCACAGAACCATTAGGTTTGGTACATACATATTTATGTGATTTTAAATCACTACCTGCAAGAGGTGGAAAAAGTATTTCATTCCTTTTATTGACGATTATACGCGATATTGCTATGTATATCTTTTAAATAGTAAAGATAAAGCAATAACAACGTTTATAAAATACAAGGCTGAGGCAGAAAATCAGTTAAATAAAAAGATCAAGATACTAAGATCTGATCGAGGTGGAGAATATGAATCACCATTTGAACAGTTCTGTGCCGAAAATGGTATAATTCATCAAACAACAGCTCCATATTCACCACAGCAAAATGGTGTAGCCGAGAGGAAGAACGGAACGTTAAAAGACATGATTACTGCCATGCTTTTAAATTCTGGTCTACCGACGAACTTGTGGGGGGAAGCATTAAATATATCTAATCACATATTAAACAAAGTCCCTCACAATAAAATAGGAACAATTCCATATGAGTTATGGAAAGGACACAAACCAAGTTTTAAATACCTCAAAGTGTGGGGGTGCTTGGCAAAAGTTCCAGTTCCGCCTCCCAAGAGAGTCAAACTTGGACCAAAAACAGTAGGTTGTTATTATCTTGGGCCAGCCCAAAATAGTAGTGCCTACAGATTCTTGGTATTCAAGTCTGATATAACTGATATTCATGTAAATACAATCATGGAATCAAGAGATGCCTCATTCTTTGAAGATGTGTTTCCGCACAAAAGGAATGAAGGAAATAAGGTCCCAAAAAGGACAAGGGAAGAATCAAACGATTCGCATGAAGATGAAACTCATCATGAAATTGAGGACGCTAAACCAAGAAGAAGTGTAAGGGCTAGAACTTCCAAAACATTTGGTTCAGACTTTTTTACATATGTATTAGAGCATGAATCTCAAACGTATAAGGAAGCAATGTCATCTTCTGAGTTCTCATGTTGGAAAGAAGCAATCCAAAGTGAGATTGATTCAATTCTAAGTAATAAAACTTGGGCAATTGTTGATATTCCACCAGGAATAAAACCAATTGGCTGCAAATGGATTTTCAAGAAGAAAATGAAAGCAGATGGCTCTATCGACAAGTATAAAGCCAGATTAGTAGCCAAAGGATATCGTCAAAAAGAAGGAGTAGACTTTTTTGATACATATTCGCCAGTAACACGAATAACCTCTATAAGAATGCTAATAGCAATTGCATCCATCTATAATCTAGAGATTCATCAGATGGATGTAAAAACAGCATTCCTAAATGGAAATCTCGATGAGGAGATTTACATGGAGCAACCTGAGGGATTTATTTCCAAAGGAAATGAAAACAAAGTCTGTAGATTAGTCAAATCATTATACGGACTAAAACAAGCTCCAAAGCAATGGCACGCAAAATTTGATAGTGTCATGATGAGAAATGGTTTTCGTATAAATGAATGTGACAAATGTGTTTATTATAAACAACTTGGACAATCATATGTGATGATCTGTCTATATGTGGACGATATGCTAATATTCGATCCAAATACTCAAGTAATTGAGACCATAAAGAAAATGTTGATCAACAATTTCGACATGAAAGACTTGGGTGTTGCAGATGTTATTTTGGGAATAAAAATAATAAGAACACCTAATAGAATTGAGTTATCTCAATCACATTATGTAGAAAAATGATTGAAAGATTTCAAAATTTTGGAATTAAAGGAGTAAATACACCTTTTAATCCATCAGAAGTACTGCATAAAAACACTAATGAGAGTGTAATGCAACTGGAATATTCTCGTGTAATAGGATGTCTCATGTATCTCATGAATTGCATAAGACCAGATATAACATATACAGTAAGTCGATTGAGCAGGTATACAAGCAATCCAGGGAAGGAACACTGGAAAGCACTAATGAGAGTACTTGGATATTTAAAAAATACCACTAAGTATTCCTTACACTATGGAAAATATCCTCCCGTCTTAGAAGGATATAGTGATGCAAACTGGATTGCAGATTCAGAGGAATCAAAATCAACAAGTGGTTATGTCTTTACCCTAGCAGGGGCAGCAGTGTCATAGAAATCTACTAGACAAACATGCATAGCTCGATCCACTATGAAATCAGAGTTCATTGCATTAGATAAAGCAGGCGAAGAAGCAGAACGGCTTCGTCACTTTTTAGAAGATATTCCATTTTGGCCTAAACCTGTACCGGCCATATGTATACACTGTGATAACCAAGTTGCACTAAGTAGAGCACATAACTTTTTGTATAATGGAAAGTCACGACATATTCGTCGACGCCGTAACACAGTTAGGCAGTTACTCTTAAATGGAACAATTTCCATAGACTATGTGAGAACAAACGATAACCTAGCAGATCCATTTACTAAAGGTTTATCAAGAGAGAAAATTGACTGCGCATCGAGGGGAATGGGTTTAAAAGCCTAAACCACAAAGAGTTATCTTATACGAAAACCTATCCTAGCGACTGGAGATCCCATGGACTAGGATCAATAGGCAAACCAGTTCTGAGTAACTCAAGACGTAATGCATTTGCGTGGACATAGTCCAACTCCATTCCTATGGTGCACAATATAAATGCATGCCTACAGAAGTATTTAAAGGTTAAAACTATGTTTTTAATGATGACCATGTCTTGGAAATAACAAGTGGGGTATATGTAGGATACTCTTAATGGTTGCGATCACCTATGTTAGTGTGAGCTGGGTCGGCTCTATGAGAATATTAAAAGGCTTTTATTCTCTAAAACACTCGCAGAACAAAAAATTGTTCTGGACCAAAATGAACACAACCAAGAGATTGGATAAGAAGGGATCAATGCTTGGTAAAGCTTATTGTCTGGATATACAATAAAGGCCGACAGTTCAAGATGAAATAATTCACCGATTAACCATGTAGATCCGATAAGTTTTAACTAGAGAAAGTTCAAAGTGAAATATCTACTTATCCACGATAAAGCATTATTCCATATATACTCTGTGATATTTCGCTTTGTGTGGGGGATATGTATATTATCATTCATGTGGAGGATTGTTGGAATTCCTTAACAAATAAAATGAATGAAATATACAAAGTCCCACATCGCCTAATATACTAAGAAAGCCAAGTATATTAATAGCTTTCTCAAGTGGAGGTTGGGGGCCTGAGGCTCCCAAATGTATGCTTCGTTGTGAGGAGGGATATCATGCATCTCCACCACACACGCACGCGCGTCGCCTCCGTCCATCCGACCGACCGAACCGGGCCGGGTACGGGTCTAAAATGACTATTCTTTTTGCTAGGCCATTGTTTAACGGTTTTGGGCTTCGGCTAAAACTGGGCTGGGCCTGGAATTTGAAGAGAAGTAGGCAGGTGAAGACGTGCGCGACTCTTCATAAAGCGGACAGAAGAGGGCGACTCGTTAGATGCGAACAGAAGCGGGTGCGACCCGTTAGAGGCGAAAAGAAGCGGGTGTGACCCGTTAGAGGCGAATATGTGCGGACCGACTGAAGAGACGCGGACGAACATAAGAAGACACACGAACAGTAGCGATTAAAGGAAACGGGCGCGACCGTTTGGGCAAACGGGTGCAGACGCGACCGTTCGAAGGGTTACGAACAAAACTATAAATAAGGAGGAAAACTAATCACTTTCCTCATTGAATTTTCTTATCTCTTCTCTTCTAATAACTGCTGTTCTTATAATCAACATCACAGAGTGATATACTCATTACAATCTCGAGCAGAATACGTCTGTTGTATCTTGGGAGAATTTTGAAATAAAATTCTTAAGGAAATCGTTACGACGAGCCTCAGACATAATCCGGTTAGAATTCTAGTCTGATTGTGTATTTATATACATTATTCTATATTCTATCCGTTATTCTGGTTATACTATTTATTCAAAATACTATAACGCTGTTGTTGTAATTTATTTACAACATTCATATTGTTATAATAATTACTACAGAATTCCAGTGTAGTGGAAATCTGAGTTATAAACTTGTGCGACGAGTTTATAATTGATTATTCTCTGTTTTAGTATATTAGACGTATAACATAAACAATACCCCATTTAAAGAAGTGTATGGAGTAGACCCTCCCAATTTACTTACTTTTATCCCTAATATAGCTAAAGTGGAGCAGGCAGAAGAGCTATTATTTAGATGGGACATCACTCTAGAATTTTTAAAAGATAGCCTAATGTTAGCTCAAGAAAGAATGAAGAAATATGTTGATTTAAAAAGGACCGAAAGAGAGTTGCAAGTAGATGATTGGGCATTTTTGAAACTTCAACCATATAGACAAATAATAGCTAGAGACCAAAAGACTCACAAATTATCTCCAAAGTACTTTGGGCCTTATCAAATAGAAGATAAAATTGGGTCAATGGCTTATAACTTAAGGATGCCTGCTCATGTCAAAATTCATCCAATATTCCATGATTCTCAGCTCAAGAAAAGAATTGGTTATGGGATAATCATTCAAGAGCATGTTTCTAGTTTCGAGGAAGAAACTGTAGCTCAATCAGAATTTTTTTTAGATAGAATAATAGTGCTTAGAAATAACAAGGCCTAGTGCAAATTCTGGTAAAGTGGAAAGGTAAATCTAATGAAGAAGCAACTTGGGAGGCCTGTTGGCCTATTATTCCAACATTCCCTACCCTAGACCTTGAGATAAGATCTATTTTTTAAGGGGAAGGGAGATATAACAACTCCACAATGCTATGCATGGTTTCAAGTGCTGAAATGCAAGAAAAACCAAATTCCGATCAAGCCCAACGGATTTCAGCAACCAGTTTACTGGAGGCAAATGCTGGCAATGTCAGAAATGATGTAGTTGCAAGCTTGGCAAAACTTACGGGCTGAGGAAGGAGATGGAGGACCATATCAAAATGTGCATGCTTGTGCATGTGCATAAGCAAAACTGTCGTTATTAGTTTGGGTTTAGAAATGTAGATTGTTTTAATCAATTAGGGTTTCATGTTGAGTTGTTTGTATTACTAGCTGGATGTGAGTTGGCTAATATAGCCATTAAGATCATACACACACACACATATTTATATACACATATATATGTATATATGTGTACATACACATGTTCATACACACACACACATATATATATCACGCAAGACGAATCTGATTGGTTGATTTGCAAGCTAAGTCATATATATATATATATATATATATATATATATGCAAGTATGTACGAAGAAGAATATTTGAATAAGAAACAAACATTTTCATTTATTCTTCTATTCTTATATTACAAGCATTATTTCTATCTTAAATTAGTTTCTTTTCTTTTCTGATCATCTCTCGTTCTTTCTATCCCTCTCCTCCTTCTATCTTAATTACTCTTCTTCCTTCTATTTCTCTGATCTTACTTCCCTTCTGATCCGCACGATCCCACTTCTTGCTTCTACAACCTCATTCCTTCACTGACCCAACCTCTTCAACCTTCTCAAACACATAATACATTGTCTAACACATCTTGTATCACTAATTCACACCATGACAAGGCCATCAGACCAGACTGAACATGACACTCACAGTCCACTCATTCACTAGAAAATCAAAGCGACCAAATCCCCCTCTTCAAATCAAACCTTACCACGATCCAGCAAATCTCTTCCATCTTGCGTCATTTAAAGCAACGAATCTATTTTTGAAAAAAGGAAGAAATCAAGAAAAAAAGAGTAGAACAGCTCGGTAAAGAACTAGGGCATGGGCGTCTTTTGGTGTACTCAACTAAAATCGATCAATGGATAGGTTAACAAAAATTGGGCTGGCTTTAAAAAGCAAAAGGAAAAGAAACCAAAAGGCTAAGGAAAAAAAGGTTAGGTCAAAAAATGGCTTTAAAGACCACCAGTGAACTGCAAGCACTAAAGCTGGGAACAGCATCAATGAAGATCAAAGAAGTTATATTAATATTTTAAATTCATCTTGCAAAAAAATATATCTCAAAATCACTATAATGAATTCACGTCGAACGATTATCGAAAATAAACTTTGAGGGAGCTACTTTATGACAATAACCAAAGTCGAAATTTTAAAAATAGTCTAAATTACTTGTTTTATTCATATTATAAAATAATTTATTATGCGCCTAAACTATGTCAAAATAATTTTGAACTTGAAAATAATTTTTCTTAAAATCAATATGGGTTTGAAAATCACTTCGAGAATAATTTTGATGGTAAAAGAGACTTTGGCTATTGTACAAAAGGCTTTCAAAATAGACAAAATTTTCAAAAAAATCCAAGTCAAAATTTTAAAATGAACAGAATTATAATTATTCTTGTAACTCTAACAATTTTGGTTATAGGCCTAATTCTCATCATCAAAATAATTTTCAATATCAAAATAACAATTCCATTTTCAAAACAATTTTCAGGATTAATTTGATTTCTATGAAAATGAAAATGAAAATCGGTATAAAATAAGTTTGATCGGTGGGATGATTTGGATTATAATTATGTGAATCATTTTTATCTTAAAAAGCCATCAAAATATTTCAACTAGGAGATTGGGAATAAGATGAATCGGAAAATAAATTTTCTCAAAATCAATACATGTACAAAAATCATTTTGAAAATGCTTTCTACTATGAACAATACTTCCAAAATAATTCAAAACAAGATTTTAAGAATAACAAAATTTTGTAATAAAATAGCAGGAGATAAGAAGCCTTTAGAGATGGAGAAAGAAGAAAATGTTATTACGTGGATATTAATCATACATTTACGTTATATAGACTTATTTATATATAGGCCTTGGAGCATAGTATTAAACATATCTCATGATGTGGCACTAAACACAAAATATAACAAACACTGTATCACATATTCACACTTTATAATATTACAACACTCCCATTTGAATATGCGTCTTCAAAATCTTAAATGCTTTACTAACTTGAAGTTTTCACTTTTTAAGCATATATGATCATTGCTCCCCCTCATTATTATCTAGTTTGCATATGTCCATTTAGCCGATATAGACATTGTTTGTTGTCTTATTAAAAATCTCTGTTAGGAAAACCCAATGATAAAAATCTTGAATAAGAAAAAGTGTGCGACTTGTAAAAGTATAGATATCATAAAATGACATTCATTCTGAAGAGTTTGATCCTTCCAGTAATGCCTCATTGAAACCTTACTATGAAAAACCCGATGGGAAAACCTTAGTCAAGGATAAAAATACAATTTAACTTAAATAACATATTTGAGATGTTATTTCCTAAAAAGACGTTTGATTCTTCTAGATCAAGATAATGCCTTGTTAAAACCTTAGTAAGAAAAACTCAGTGGGAAAAATCTTAAATAAGAAAAAAGAGTGCATTATAACTTATTTTCAAATGTTACTGGGGAGTTGATACTTCTGGATTAAGATAATGCCTCGTTAAAACATTACTAATAAAAAACCCAGTGGAAATAAGGAAAAAGAGTGCATTATAAAACACTTATGAATGCTCCCACTGATTTAGAAGTTTCCTCTGAATTTGTATTTCTTTCGGTTACTCAAATTTATTACAAATACTTCTGGATCCATAAATATGTATCCCATTAATAATACAATTTATCAATAGTTTCTTTCGATACAATCAAAATTCCCAAGATTGTTTCTTCCAAATATGATTTGCATTTTATAAATTTTGTATGCTACTTTTATGAAAAGCACTTCACGGGCTTTCATTTTTATGCTTCAAATCAGTTTTGCTCGTTGCAACTATACATCTTTGATGAATATTAAAAAAAAATTAATATAAAATACTAACGAGTAGGAAGTAATCTACTCATCTTGGAGTATACCAAGATTTTCATTACAACAATACTTAAAAGAAGGTTGTAATTTACACTTCATTCTTTTGCATTCTTTATAACTACAAAAGTTATATATATTCTTCAGGAATTTGTATACTTTAATGCAACTACCACTTCAATGGAAATTAAAAGTTTCATTACAACAATACTTAAAAATAGAAAGTAATCTACCCATTATGAATTATATCAAGATTTTCATTACAACAATACTTAAAAGAAGCTGTAATCTACGCTCCTTGTTTTTTCGCCTTCTCTATAACCAATAAAATTATTTATACTCTTCAGGATTTTTTATACCTTCGCCGTTTAGTATGATTTAAACAATGTTTATACCTTCAGGGTATTTTAAGTGTTTCAAACACTTTCACTACTTCGATCAATTCAATTATATCTAAAAATATCATGCCTATGGCACTTAACATGTCGTTGACACTATATGTGCTTTAGTAATTTTAAGGTGCTTTATATACATATTCTATTTATAATTTATGGATTATAGGTCCACATTTCTCATTTAGTAGAATTTCATGATGGCCAATCATGTTTTTCTCTAATCTAAGATTTTTAATCCATTTATAAACATAAGCGCTTTATTATTTATGAATTAATCCTCGATGATTATTTATTATGACTTCAGCACATGATTTATCGAGATTTCCTTATTTATTATGTTTTAAGTACCTAACCCACTTCTAGGGTTATTTGACAATCATGTCATGGATCTTTTTCAGAGCACCTTTAAGTGTTTCTTCAAGAATACTCACCTCCTTTATTTGGCATCTTTATTACTTACTCCAAAAATATTTGAACAACTTTTGTACAGTATTTAAAATGTGGTTTACACCTTTTAATCATTCAGGGATTCAAATCTATATTGGAGAAAGTCTAATAGGGATATTATTGATAATTTATTCAAGGTACTTAATATTTTGCATCATTGTATATATTTAACAAATATTTAACACTGGTGATCAAAATGAACTTGTATCCATTTATCCTCCCCCTCAATGTTGACAAACATTGTCACATTAAATAATAATCCTCTTCGGATTCTCATTTTAATCATTTATCAGTTTGCTACTAGCAAACACATTATATTTATATCAATCATAGGAGGATAATCCTTTTATCAGTTGATATGATGCATTCAATTGATATTTCTTATTAAAGTTTGTTCTCACTCATTGATCTAGCCAATTGGAGGAATTTACATATTGTATAGATCATTTGAACACATACACGACTTTAGGTCATTCAACATTTATGTTGATTGAATTCGAAATCACTAAATAATGTCTATACATAATCTATAAGATGAGTTCATAACGAACTTCAAGTTGTTAGCTGAATGTTTACCTATATGGATATATACGTGCGTCCACATATATTACACATAGTATAAATTCATATTCTTTCACCTTTGAATTAGTGATTTTTAGAACAAACTATTACAAGGATCCGAACAATTAATTTCTATTTATAGATCAATGTCAATGTGAATCCGTCAAAACCGCATTTTAATGTTCAAAACATCTTGTTTGGAACCATATCGAACTTCTGGTTCGAACAAAATATACACACAACTTCAAGTTGTTAAGTTTTATTCCTCAATTATATCTCAAATATCAGTTTTAAACATTAATTATGATTACTTGTCGGAGAATAATTTATAATTGCATACATTTCTACACATCCCTTTTGGAGAGTGCAATAAAAGAGATATACATACAAAAAAAGAGCAGATTCAAAAAATTTATATGGTTATTCCTTAGAGGAATATAGTGTTTTCTTTTAAGGAATTTCAATGTAACAAAAATAAAATTCCTATAACATCTCTTCTAGGATGTTAAATTTTACAATATAAATATAAATAAATCTCTAAAACATCTCTTCAAAGGATTAATATATACACACACATCCATAAATATAAATAGTATGGCATATGAATTATCTATTCTAGAGAATATTATAATGTATTTCTTCAACTAAATTGCTAGCCATATGTACATAGAAGTAAGTTATCAAAATATTGGTTTTTTTCATGATTTGTAAAAACCAGATCCATTAACTATTTTATAATAATTATCAAACTTCAAGTTTTAGTTATCATAGATTTATCAATGAGAAAGCAACAAAAAGAATAATTAAATTACAGTTACTCATTGAAATGCAATTTGTTAGCGTCAAAATTGGTCACTAACACCCCAAATGTTAATGAAAGCACCAACTAACAGTTACTGATAATAGATAAAGTGTGTGTAGAGAGTGATAATATGAAGAACAGTCAGAATAGAAATTAAGCAGTAAAGAACAACAGGTTTTTATGGCGGTTCGGCTAAATCCGGCCAATGCCCACTCCAGAAGTTTTCTTTTATTGATGTAACAATTGATTACAGTTACAAAGTGGTAGACTAGCCTTAGTATTAGAAAGTAAAAAGTCAGAGAGCAGAAGAGAAGATTCCCTTTCTGAACTGCTACACGCTGTATTTATAGACATGTCTAGGTAGTTGTTGGGCTCTCTGAATAACCCGAGCCCATCAAGGCCGAACGGCCCATGCCGAATCACAATGCCGAGTCACAACGGCCTCTATCCAATGCCGATCTGCACCTGATGCCAAATAACCCGTCAAGTCGAACAACCCATCAAGCCGAACGACCCATCATGCCGAACGTCCTACCATGCCGAACGACCCACCATGCCAAACGTCCCACCATGCCGAACCATCCATCATGTCGAACCACCCATTATGCCAAATGACCCATCTTGCCAAACGACCCACCATGTCGAACGACCCATCATGCCGAACGATCCACCATGTCGAACGATCCACCATGCCGAACGATCCACCATGCCGAACGATCCACCATGCCGAACGATCCACCATGCCGAACGATCCACCATGCCAAATGATGACCAGGGCCGAGCGAGGTCCAAAGCCGAACAATCCACCAAAGCCGATCCATGCGTTATGCCGAGCGGCAATCAATGCCGACCCATGCCTTATGCCGAGCGGCAATCAATGCCGATCCATGCCTTATGCCGAGCGATAGTCAATGCCGATCCATCCATCATGTGGAGCCATCCATCATGCCGAACCATCCATCATACTGAACCATCCATCATGCTGAACCACCCATCATGCCGAATGACCCATCTCTGACCGACTGTCTATCCATCCAACTGGTTCCAGTTTCGACAAATGAATAGTCGATTTGGTTAAATCCGCCTGTCCGTGGCCTTATAAAATGGCGGGTTAACACAATTAGACTTTGCATCGTGCAAAACGTCAATTGATCATGTATACTTCTCCATAATTGAAAGTAGATAATTGAGAAAAAATAATTTAAACTGACTACAACATATAAACTGAAATGTTATTTGAATTAATACCAAATAATAAACATCCCTTTCCAAGACTAAATTAATAGTTACTTTTCCAATCCGGTGATGTTTGAAATATCATATAACATATTGTCTTTAGGATATTTGGTTACTATAATGTAAATGTGAAGGTATAAGATAAGGTATAACACATTCGATGATTTTTGTAATCTCTTGAATGTACCATCATTATCTCATATGATAATTTATTAATTTCCTTTAACTTCTTCCAGAAGTACAAACTTATCATTTTACACAATCTCAATAGAATTTCGGGCCTTTATTTCATGAACTTCAAGTTCATTAGTTTTTTATGAACTTCAAGTTCTCAAATTTTGTGTAAACTTCCTTTTTAGAAGCTTATACCTTTTGACGAATTAAAAAAAATACTGACAACAATTCGAGCTTGTAAAGTTTATCAAAAAATCTTTTCATAATTCAAGACTTCAGGTCAAGGACTTTGAGGTTAACAACTTTTATTAAATCAATTTTTTTGCACAATTTCAAGTTACTTTTAAACCTATTTCTTCCATTACATCAGACATTACTTGTCAAAATAAATATATCAAACAGTAAATGATATGTCTATTCTTATTCTAAATACAAACATACAACATCATTTAATTTATAATAACTAATGTATTTAATGCATTTATGGTAATAAATAATTTAATTTATTACCATAACACCTGCAATTAACTCATTTATGATAAAAATAACTACAACTAACCTTTACATGGTCTAGGATATAACTACTATCACAGCAAAATGTTTTCATTACAAATATATGAACCAGTTGCTTAAAGCTACACAATTTCATCTCAAATCTAGGTTCAATATTACTCAATAACAAAACTAAAATGAATATCTTAAAGTGAAAGTTTATTTCCCAATAATCAGAATTTATAAATAAACAAAATTATCATCTCAAGTTTATCCATATCATTCGTAATCATGAATAACTATACTTCTCAAATCCAAATTATTTCCCTTATAAGAAAATTAACTTCATGATTCTTTACCAAATATATCTAAATAAACATGTAAATCTTCAAATCAACGTAAGTTATTTCGGAAATTTTGGGAATTAAGATTATTTCCCAAAAATAAAAACATTTCAAAATTTTATTTAATTACACAAACCATATGCAGATCATTTAGATCTTGCTTTCTATATAAGAAGCTACCTTTGATCTAGAAAAAACAATTTTAGCTTCAAACCCAATCCAAGATTATCAAAAAATATATTTCATGCATAGATTAAATGGATCTGAAATGTAAGTAAGCTATTGTAAGAATTTAATGACTTATAAATAAGTCGACTCAAAACTTACTCAAAAAATTAAAAATTCATAATGAAATCAAAGATGAGTGGATCTAATACCACTTGTTAGAAATTTTGAATCATTCAAACTGAATTATTTATCAAGTAAAAATTCTTAAAGAATAAATAAAACTGATTTCAACTAGAAGTTATGTAAAAATCGTAGAAGTCATATCCGATTTCAATGATTAAATAAGATAAAAGGATGAATACACATGAAAAAGAATAGATTGGATGATTAAAATACATAGATCTCGAAGATATACCATTTGAGCATGAAATCAAGATCTATAGAAGATCTAAAAAAATTAAAACATAAGACCCACAATATAATAAAATCCAAATAATTAGATATGGTTTAATGAGATCCGAGAAGATAAAATTAATAGAATCAGATCTAAAAAAGTTAAGATCAATATAATTAAATGTCAAAAATTGCTTACCATCTTGAGAACTATAAGTAGATCTGAAGAAGAAAAAAGTAGATCTGATCTTGTAGATTATCACAATTCAAATCTATAATTTTTTTTGTTTAGAGATCATGCTGATAACATGTTATAAAATAGAAGGAGATACAAAGCCATTAGAGAAGGAGAAAGAAGAAAGTGCTATTACTCAGATATTAGTCATACATTTACATTATATAGACTTCTTTAAATATAGGCCTTGTAGCATAGTATTGAACCTATCTCATGATGTGGGACTAAACAAAATATAACAAACATTGTATAGCATATTCACACTTTATAATATTATAACAAAATTATAGTTTTCCACAACCTTTTATAATTTTGGTTACGTTCTTGATTATAAATATCAAATAATTTCCATTATCAAACGGATTTCCATTCCTGGGACAAAAATATAATTTTCATGAATTTGAAAAAAAAATTCACATTGGGAATAAATTTGATATGAAAATGACTTGGATTATAATTTTGGGAATAACTCATATTAGGAAAATTAAGCGCACGAAAACGAAAATCAAGTTGGAAATAATTTTGATCGAAAATGACTTGGATCATAATTTTGAAAATAGATATTACCAAGAAAATATACAAAAATTGAAAATTATGTGTGCGATTAATGCTATGGAGTAACATGATTTAACAATAAGTAAGACGAATGGTTAAAATTACTTGAAATTTTATTGAAACAATACGAGCAAGAAAAGGAAATACAAACATGCAATGTATTAGAAGATAATCCAAATCTTACTTACGTTGATGAGTTTCAAATAACAACTTATGAAATTAAAAATGATAGCCTTAATGAAGTTGTTCCAAATCCACTAAATGATTTGGAATTCAATTCCATTAAAGATAATAATTTAAAATTGAATTTTAATCTTCCTTTTCCTGACATGGACAAGCTAGAAACAACAATTTTTGAGGTTAAAATTACAAAGATAATAAAATTGTTAATGATTCAGTTAAAGAAGTTGAATAAAGTGAACATGAATTTTTTGGACTGTTCTAGAATGAGTTATTATGTAATAATGAGATGAATTTAAGTCACCAATATGATTTTGGTAATTTTAATTTTCAATAAATCACAATCGATGAAAAACATGAAACTATTTTTGTGAAAATGAAATACCAATTGACGAAACTGGTGGCGGATACAAACCCACACTTGATTCAAAACTTAATGACAATGGTGAACTGCCAACTAATGAGACCCTTTATATTGAACATAAGCTTGAATTATATTCTATAAAGGAATAAACAAGGCCAAATAAATTATTAGATAACATTCAACATGTTGATTTTGCCGTTTCACCTATAGTTTGCATGATCACTTATTTTTAAACATTACATTGATAAATTTTTCGAGTATAGGAATCACATTGTGCACAAAACTTGGGTGGAAATTTTTTTCAACCTACAAGGTATCTAGATATCAACTTAATTGACTATAAATCTAGGTATAAAGATGAAATGTCGGTAAAAAAAATTCTTGCTCGAAAAATACCAAAGCATGGTGTGGGAGGAATAACAAAATCAACACTAAATGCGGAAGAAAAGGATGATGGCATTCTCTACATATCACACATTGTAAACATGTATATTATCTCATATATAATCCATTTCAATATATTGTTAAACAACATTTTATTTTACAAAAGCATTTTGCGCTGCATCCATTTATGGTCACTTTTAAATTTAAGTTTGGATGGAGACTCTTTTTGTATCCACTTTAATATTTTTAAATTTCCACCACATTTTTTTATTTGATTTTTTTCACCAAAATTGCATTCATTTTACATTTAGATTCATATTTCTTTGAGGCAATGCATTTAAGACGTAGCAACTTCTCTACAAATATCATTTAAATTGGTTAAAATCATTTTTTTGTGGACAGGCGTGACAGTGGTCATTCGAAGGAAATTTTTGTGAATCACTAACTTCAAATGGAAAGTTAAATGAAAAGTTTAATTTACAAGTGATAATCGTAAAGTTAGTTTATATGTTGATTCATAGGCGATGACTATGTAGTTTGTTGAAATTTTTTGTCATCGCTTAAAAGTGGTATGTCTAAAGTACATGTGTTAACAATAATAACAATAGAAACCAAGTGTATCCAATGTTGCTAGTACATCTTTCTTTGGTGTGCACACCTACCAAGCTCTATCCCACTCTGACGTAAGTTCAAAAGGCATTGCATGAGCGACATACATTGGTCTCATTTTATGAGCTGGGCACCTAAGGATCACCGACTTATACTGACATTGTCAAAGTGAGCTTTTCTCAATCCACCAAGCTCTGTTCCATTATCGCGTAAGCTCGAAAGCTAGTGCATGGGTGGTATACCATGGTCCATGGGTTAGGTGTATGCATATAAAAAAACAATAAACGAGTTAATAACTAACAAAAAAGGGTAGGTGATTGAATTCAATGTATTCCCTTTAGTTTTATTGATTTGAAATTGTTATACAAGTGAAATATGAATATCACTTTGCAAACTTTGATGATTAGTAATGAACTAATTTCATAGTTGCACTATGTTTTTAATTGAAACAACTAGCAAGCTGAGTTGAGTGTGATGAGAACTTGATTTATATTCAAATTTTGTGACTAAGTGATAAACTTAGATTTATAGATTTTAACTGGATCATGTGTACACTACAGTGTTGTAACTATTTAAAAATAAACTAATTCATCAATTTCCATTGCCATTTGCATTTATAAAATTGCATTTGATCATGACATAATGAATTTGGAATTTATGGGTAGTATCCGTTGAAAATCCTCTCAAGGTGCAACTCATTCTACTAGGAAGCCTAGGGATTTAAAGGCTTGTTGTATACACTAAATTCAATCTTGTTTCCCTATGAAAGTGTAGCTAATAAATTCGGTTAGGTTTTATTCAAGGATGAATAAATGTTCTAGTGTAGGGGTATTTGATGTACATCAAAGTGTGCATATTTTAAACTGGTTATTTACACATTTATATCCATAAGAAAGTATTACTTGGTTTTTTTGTGTCTTTGTTGTCGAATCTTTATTTTTGAAGAATGAAGAAATTATTAGCGAATTGATTCAAAATTGTAGTTCAATTCTAAATCTCTGTTAATAAGATGTCATTTGCATACACACACACACACAAAAAGGTATTGTAACTCAACTGATTTTGAAGATGTGCATTCATAGGAGGTCACTGGTTCAAGTCCCGCTGGTGCATAATTTTATAGCCACATACATTCCCTAGAGCGAGAATCTTCCAAGTCAATAATTTTCTAAAAGAATGAAAGAATCCAGAATAAATTGGATAAAGCACTTTCCCAAGCACTCAAGAAGTTTCTAGAAGAATGCTATTTCTAGGGCTTCAAGAAGCTTCTACAATATACCTGATGAAGACCTTTCTAGAACTATTTCTGTTGTTATTAGGATGTAGCCTTTGCAAGAAGCATCCAAAACAAGACTGAGTCTAAAAGTTCTAGAACTTCTCCATTTTATTTACAATGTCTAAATCTTGATGCAAACGATTTCTATAAACACCTCCATGTAGCAATAACTGAGATCATCTTAGTGTGGCTTAGTTTATTTTTATTTTTAAGTTTTTTCCTTTTCTTATCTTCTTCTTTTGATTAGGTTTTAGTAGAAGTAATAGTTTTTCTCATCTTTTTCTTTCTCTCATATTTCTTTTAGTTAAAAAGAAAACCATATTTACTTATTTCAATTCTAGATTCGTAGTTTAGTAATTTCAGTTTCAATCTTTATTTATCATTTTTAGTTCTATTTCTTTTTCAATTTTATTTCTAACTAATATTTTGCGCTTACATCTGATAAACATTGGTTTGTCAAGTAGCCGTAATTATTTCCTTACAACACTCTATTTCCTTTAATTGAATGATCACCTCCTTTAATTATTTCTTACAATGTCATAATTCCGCAATTTCACTTAGTTCTTGATTTAATTTGTTAGTTTAATTAGATTAGATGAAATTTATCCATTTCGTCTCACCTACCTAGAATTTAATTAAATACTACTAATTAGTAAACTCCCTATGGATTTGACTCATGTTCACATAATTATTACAACTAACACTGCACAACCATGGTAAAATAAATCATGGATTTTGTTCAAAACAAAAGTCGTCAATAAAACCTAAAGGTTTTAAAAAAAATATTATTACAAAACTACATGTCATCGTAAATCACCCTAGCCCTATGTTTGCTTGTGCAACACGTACGCATAATACAATTACGGTATATTTCAAGTATTGTGCTATTAAACTATTTAATTTAATATTTTTAAACCCTAGTTTTACAATCTTGGGAATCTTCAAACGTATGTATCATTTTATTGCTGCATGTTTATAATAATTAATTTAGCAAATAGTTTTCTTTGGTCTCATTGTTTGATATTAATAATAAAGTTTGAGAACTCGGTTTAAAGCTCGGTTTTGGTCATTTGAAATGTATTAGTTTCAAACATTTTCAGAAATTTTGGTTTTAGTTTCAATTTTGGTCCTAGTTTAGCTTTTAAATGTTTTGTTAATGAAGATTATACTAAATACTATTAAAAGTAAATTAAGTTAAACTCCAAAACTAGATTATACTAATACTAAGTAAACTAAATTAAATTATACCAAATACTAATTCAAAATAACTAATAATAGGGAAACATTATTTAATACTAGCTCAACACTAGTTAATATATCAGCCAACACTTTTAGCCTATAAAAATTTCTGCCTTATACTAATCAAACACACACAATTGTATATTTTAGCCCACTCAAACACACTCTTGGGTAGAAGAAAATAAGACACAAAAGAAGAAAAAGGCGACAACATCCCTGAAGATATAAAAAAATGCGTCGATTTTGCTGATTTGCTAAAGCTTGGGCAAGGTTGATCATGCGCGATTTGCCTAAGCTATGCAAGATCTTTGTGGTTTTCTTATTTTCTTGCCTTGATTTTTTCTTTTAGACTTAATTGAATCCCAATTTTTCATAGGATTTAGCTCGCTCAACGATCAAAATTTCAAGGCACCGTTCGATATCTCCTACCATGATTACAAGTCAATAACCAAATGCGTAGAATCGGACACTATGGCAGAAGAAAAAATAAATAGTCATGGATTAACTAACAGATGTTAAGCTAATGGAAAAAATAGTAACTCATAGTTTAAGTGATTGTGTTGACCCAACAAAGTACATCGCGCTTGAGCCTATAAGAAAAAGGAAAAAACGAGAAAAGTTTAAGAAAAACAATCTTTGTTCTGTAGCATTACTCGACGACTGATTATACATATCTAAATCCAAACTTTACTCTAACATGATACCAAAGGTAACTTCAATTGATATAAGTGATATGCAAAATAAAACGACTACGTATAAAATTTAGATTTCATCTGAAATATTCACAGTTTATAGATATGTAGTGGAAATAAAATGTGTACTTGTTATTATTACCTTCTGCAATGATCCTCCAAGCCCAAATTATATTCACTGTTAGATAGTAATTTCTAAATGTATTCAATGCCTACTTTCAATATGTTAACCCCGTTAAGACAACGAGTTAAGGCCTGGGACGATTTACAACATAAGATACTTAACGGATCAAGGGAAATCTACGGCTTAGCAAACCTCACGACTTAAGATGCGTGACGATTTAACAAGACAAAGCATGAACGACTTATGAATGGTACGACCTAATAGTTTAGCGTGTTAAAGAAATGGCCAACTCAACGACTCAAGGGAGACAGCGACTCAATGGATCAAGGAGGGTACACGACTTAGGGTCTCCACGACCTAACGAGCTAAGGTCCAGACGACTTAAGGAAGTCTATGGCTTAAGAGATGGCACGACTCAAGAAGGAAATAAGTTAACGACCTAAAGCTGTCTATGACTTACGACCTAGCATGAGTCATAAACGACTTAGGAAAACGAAGCGACTCATATCTCAGAGAAACCCGCGACTTAAAGCCTCTGTGACTTAAGATATGTCATGTCTCAGGGAAAGCTTACGAGTTAAGGAGCTAACGACCTAACAGGATTAAGACCTAAGCGACTTAGGGAATGTCACGACTTAAGAAAGTCCACAACTTAAAGACGTTACGACCTAAAACCGCAGAGCCAAGATTTAAGTGCTGCCTCACTTTAAACCGTGACCTCTTAACTCGCGAACGAGTTAGGACTTGTATCTAGATGAACGAAGAAAAGCTCAGAACCACTTCACTTACCCCACTGCCTGCTGACTCTTGGACCTTGAGTCGAGCGCGACTTACGACTCTACATGAGTCGTGCACGACTCATGACTTGAAAGAAAAATTACTGCCCAGGATCACACCTATAAGTACGCAACCACCTCCAACGTTCAAGGGATTTTTTTTGGATCATTCTCTTAGGGACATCAAGGCTCTACTATCTTCAAGACAATCTAAACTCCATCACTTCAAACTCACGCAAGATTTTTAGACCATACTTCGCACAAAGATTCGACATATCCAATCATGGATTCAAAGAACTCTGTCACGACGAAGTCTTCTCTAGCTACTTGTCTTTTTGAATTGAGTTGGATCGTAATTGAAAGAGATTGTAATAAGTTGTAATCCAGTCAGCAATAAAAAGGATTGAAGTGGACGTAGGCTTGATCATAAGCCGAACCACTATAAAACTGCTGTTGTTTACTTTTTTTTCTGCAGTTTTCTGCTTATACTCTGTTCCCGAATCATCGGGTGGTGCTTTCACAACTACACTTTACACACCGGGGTGTTAGCGTTCAAATTTTGGCGTTAACATTTTTGGCGCTTTCACTGAGAGTTGAACTCAGGCGAATTATCATCATTGCTCCACGAAAGTTTGTTGAAGTAATCTCTCTGAAGACTAGAAGTTTATCTGAAATCATGGCTCCGGGGAGAAGGAGTAGATCTGTTAGATCCGGAAATGTTCAAGAGGGAACCTCCGCTTCCCCAGTACCTAATCAAGCCATTCCACCTGTTGGGGTTACAAAAGCGGAGTTGGATGCTGTAATCTTAGGGCTGAACCAGCAGATAAATGCCCAAAGTGCACAATTGGAGGCTCAGAATGCCCAAAATGCCCTAATTTTGAATAAGTTGAACGATTTGCTTGGGGTAAACCGTCAACCAACGGGTAATGAAAGGAACTTTGCTGGCAACATTCATGAAGCTGAAGAAAGAAACATTCCTGAGAGGGCCGCCAGCCCCTTTGAGCGGACATTTCCTGAAGTTGGTGGATCTAAAGCTCGAAATGATGAGGGGTATCTTTCTGAAATGGTTCGACAAATCATG
Source organism: Allium cepa (assembly GCA_030765085.1). Lineage (NCBI taxonomy): Eukaryota > Viridiplantae > Streptophyta > Magnoliopsida > Asparagales > Amaryllidaceae > Allium > Allium cepa. Next base: position 371,886,050 of record CM060942.1, on the reverse strand, counting down.
AAAGAAAGCACGCAAAGGAATGAAGACGAGAAGGAATGGGGTTTCGCTCCAAGTAAAACCCCGTTTACCGAAAGGATCTTAAAGGCTGAATTCCCAAGGAAGTTCGTCCCTCCAACTATCCCAGCTTACAAGGGAACAAGTGATCCGAACGAATTCTTGTATAAGTATGATTGGCACATGACAGGTGCCAGAGCTTCTGATGAAATACAGTGCCGATATTTTCCTGTATATTTGGAAGGTGTAGCTCTGCTTTGGTTCACCAAGCTACCAATTCGGTATATAGATCAGTTTTCTGACCTAACCCGGAAATTCAAGGAGCAGTTCAGACTATATGCTTCAAAAGCCAAAGACATCATGTCGTTGTCAAGTTTAGAACAGAATCCAGGGGAAACTATCAGATCTTTCTTGAATCGCTTTAATATAGCGCTGGCCGAGGTAGACAATGCAGAACCACGGATGATCTTGACCTATCTGATGAGGGCCATCGACAAGACGAGCGAATTTGGAAAATGGCTTAACATGAAGGAACCAAATTCCCTTGAAAAATTCTACAAGAAAGCAGATGAGTTCATACGCCTGGAAAGCCGCCCTGTACCGGTAAAGGCAGTATTGGAAAAAGATGAAGATAACATTGCTGCTCCACGCAAGAATGAATCTGTAGGACAGAAAAGGGAAAATAACGATGGGAAGAAACAGAAAAATCTGAAGAAGCCTCGTTCCTTCAAGTCATCAGAATATACTCCTTTATCAGATACGCCAGAGCGCATTTACCTTGCCACTAAAGATTCTGTCGATTATCCTAAACCTCCCATTTTGAGAACCGGGGAAAAAGCTGTACAAAGCGGGAAGTTTTGCCGCTTCCATAATCAACCCGGTCATGATACCGATGAATGCCGCCAATTGAAAATTTTGATTGAAGAATTGATAAGGGAAAACAAGCTGCAGCAATTTGTGGAAAAGAATAGCAACAATCCCGCTTCGTCTAGTCAGGGGCAACGAGCTCCTGCTCATCAACCCAGGACAAGTGAGAAGACTGCAGGGCATGAATCCGGAAGGCCTGTTATTAATGTCATTACGGGAGGACCTCACCCAGCAGGCAGGAGCTGGGGTGAGATGAAAAGGTATACCCGAGCTTTGAAGTATGTACCGGCCGAGGAAGATGTATTTGTTTTGGAAGGTGCTACGCCCCTGAAGCAACAAAGAACTTTCAATGATGAAATTGTGTTCAGAGCCAGGGATTCCACAGGTATTGAAGCTCCTACCTTGGATCCCTGAGTCATCTCGGCTGGTATCGGGCCAGCTATTGTCAGAAGAGTTCTCATTGATTGTGGCGCATCCTGCAATATCCTCTTCAAGAAAACATTCGACCAAATGAAGATCCCTGTGGCTGATGTGCAAGCCTCATCGCAGAAAATCGCTGGCTTCGCTGGGGAGCCAAAACAGCCGATAGGAACCGTTGATTTGCTTGTAGAACTTGGAGAGGGAGAAAGAAAAGTAGTCCGCAAGCAAACTTTTGTGATTGTCGACGAATTTTCTGCTTATAATGCTTTCCTTGGCCGTCCAACTCTCGCAGCATTCAAAGCTGTTCTGGCCCCATGGTGCCTCACCATTAAATTCCCCACAGATAATGGAGTGGGAATTATAAAAGGGGATCAAAATGCTGGGCGGGAGTGTTATCTGACAGAGCTACGAGAAACAAGGAAAAGAGAAATAGGAAAGGATGCGACAACCCCAGTCCGCATCAAAGAACCAGCCTTGTAGCAATTACAGGGCGGACCCTGCACTGGCGAGCACAGCGGAGCACGGAAAGAGATGGATCCTAGAAAAGCCAGTGCAGGGGAGAATAGAGTAGTACCAGTGGAAACGACAATACCAGTACCTGTTGACCCAAACAAGGTGTTGAATGTGGGTTCACAACTTAATGTGTCAATTCAGAATATCTTAATATCTTTTTTAAAGGCAAATTTGGATGTTTTTGCTTGGACTCATGCCGATATGTGCGGAATATCCCCAGAAGTTGCAGTACACGCTCCGAATATTGATCCAAAATTTACACCTGTGAAACAGAAAAGGAGGACTCAAGGTCCAGAATGGTCACCAGCATTAAAAGAAGAAGTTGATCGGCTCATGGAGAATAACTTTATCAAAGAATCTACCTATCCGAATTGGGTTTCAAATCCAGTGCTGGTTAAGAAAGCCAACGGAAAATGGAGAGTGTGCATCGATTTTTCAGATCTAAACAAGGCCCGCCCCAAAGACTGCTTCCCGTTACCCAGGATCGATCAATTGGTAGACGGAACAGCGGGACATGAATTGTTATCTTTTATGGATGCCTACTCCGGATATAACCAGATCATGATGCATGAGCCAGATCAGGAGGACACGAGCTTTATCACTGATGTTGGTCTTTACTGCTATAGAGTTATGCCCTTCGGGCTGAAGAATGCGGGGGCAACCTACCAAAGACTTGTTAATGCTATGTTCAAACCGCAATTGGGCAAGACTATGGAAGTCTAAGTCGATGACATGTTAGTAAAGTCTAAGAAAGCAGTGGATCACATAGAACACTTAGCAGACATGTTCGCAGTCCTTCGAAAATACGGAATGAAGCTTAACCCTTTAAAATGTTCATTTGGAGTGGAATCCGGAAAGTTCTTAGGTTTCATCGTGAGCGCTAGGGGCATTGAGGCCAGTCCAGCTCAAATTACCGCCTTAAAGGAAGTCAAAGCTCCTAGAACGAAGAAGGAATTGCAGAGTCTCAATGGAAAAGTCGCCGCCTTGAGTCGGTTCATTTCCAAAGCCACTGATAAATGCATCCCATTCTTTGACGCCCTAAAGAAAGGAAAGAAAAACTTTGATTGGAATCCCGAATGCCAAAAAGCCTTTGATGAATTGATTCGCCACATGGAAACGCCTCCAATACTTTCTAGGCCTGGCGATGGTGAGGATCTTCTTATATACTTGGTAGTATCATCTCATGCTTTAAGTGCAGCGCTGATACGAGAAGACAAGAGGATTCAACATCCAGTTTACTATATCAGCAAAAGACTCACTGGGGCAGAGATGAATTACTCCAAGTTGGAAAAACTCGCCTATTGCCTACTGATTGCATCAAGGAAGTTGAGGCAATATTTCCAAGCTCATCCTATCAGAGTCCTCACCGATCAACCTTTAAAGCAAGTCCTGTTTCGCCCTGAGACTTCGGGTCGTCTTCTAAAGTGGAATATTGAACTCAGTCAATATGACATCACTTATCATCCCCGAAAAGCAATCAACGGACAAGCTTTAGCGGATTTCATCGCAGAATTCACAGATAAGGGTAACAGTGAGGAGGAAACGATCGATGATTCCCCAATCCAATGGAAGTTATATGTTGATGGCGCGAGAAATGACTACTGTTCTGGAGCCGGAGTTGTACTTGAAACCCCTGAAGGTCGGTCATTATGCTATGCACTAAGATTGGAATTCCCTTCAACGAACAATGAAGCAGAATACGAAGCTCTTATCGCTGGCTTAAGAATTGCTAAAGAACTAAACATCCGAGCATTACAGATCTTCAGTGATTCTCAGCTTATTGTATGCCAAGTCAAGAAGGAATTCCAAGCGAAAGGGGGAAATCTGCCTGCCTACTTGTTAAAGGCTTGGGAACTCCTGGGTGATTTCGACCATTACATGATAAGTCATATTCCTCGAGAAGAAAACACGAAAGCAGATTCTCTCGCAAAGTACTCTAGCATGGGCGAAGCTCAATTTTTAGGGTTGACTCCAGTGGAGGTCCTGTCGGCTCCAAGCATTGATGAGATGGATATTGATTGGATCATGAGCATGTCTCAAGAGCAAGACTCATGGATGACTCCAATAACAGAATATCTGCTCAATGGCTCTTTACCGGAAAATTCAAAAGAACGAAAGAAGCTACTGAGGAAAGCCTCTCGCTATATAGTCCAGGATGGCTAATTATACAGATGGGGATTCTCAATGCCGTTACTTCGATGTGTATCCAGGGAAGAGTCCAAAACAATCCTAGCTGAGGTACATGGGGGAGAATGTGGTGATCATTTAGGTGGTCAAACTTTAGCAAAGAAGATTCTCCGATACGGATATTTTTGGCCAGAAATTAATCGAGATGCAGCAGACTATTCCCGAAAATGTGACAGATGCTAAAGATTCGCAAAAATTCCTAGAGCACCTTCCACTGAACTCACACAGATGGTCAGTCCATGGCCATTTGCAATATGGGGGATAGACCTTGTAGGACCGTTACCAACTGCCAAATCTAGAATTAAATATGCCATTGTGGCTGTAGATTATTTTACTAAATGGGCAGAAGCTGAACCACTGGCTACTATCACCTCTAAAAAGATGATAAGTTTTGTGACTAAAAATATCATTTGCAGGTATGGTGTGCCTCAAAAGATAATTACAGATAATGGTACTCAGTTCGAAAGTGAAGAATTCCAAGATTTTTGCAGACGATTCAAAATTTGAAAAAGCTTCTCAGCAGTAGCTCATCCGCAGGCAAACGGGCAGATGGAAGCAGTAAATAAAATTATCAAGTCAACCATCAAGAAGCAACTTGAAAGAGCAAAAGGTAGTTGGGTCGATAAGCTACCGCTAGCACTATGGGCATACAGAACTACCCACAAGACTGCGACTGGGCATACTCCGTTTTCATTGGCATACGGATCAGAGGCAATGATTCCGGTAGAAACAGAGGTCCCTTCACATAGAAGAATCCATTTCAATCAAGCGGAGAATGAAAAACTACAGCTTGAGGCACTAGATCTCCTTGATGAAAAAAGAGAAGAGGCTGAGCTCAGAATCGCATCTCATCAGCAAAGGATAGCCAGACATTTCAATTCCAAAGTTCGCCAACGCAGCTTTGAGATTGGAGATCTAGTCCTAAAGAGAATTATGATAGCGACAGGTGTGTTTGGGCAAATTGGGAAGGACCATATGTCATAGGTCAGAAGCTTCTTGACGGCACATTCAAAATCACTACTGTCGAAGGAGATCAAATTCCAAGAGCCTGGAACAGCAATCACTTGCGCCCATACTTTACTTCATAGCTTTGTTGAAATATTGTAAAAATAATTATGAATGTATGATTCCTGTAATTAAAAGCGATTGTAAAACCGATGCAAGTGAATAATGAAAGACTATAAAGTGGATGTAGGCCCAAATTCTTGGCCGAACCACTATAAATCTTGTGTTCCTTATTATTATTACATGTTTGCTTTATTTTCGATATGAAAAGTACATTAAATGTATTGCTGAAATGTCGATTTAAATTTTTGTAGGCAACGAAAATAAAACTTGCACATTACAAGACCAAGTGATTCTTGTTATCATTCAACAAACAAATTCCAAGTCACAAAATTCCCGAATTTAAATCCTAGACAAGAAGTGCTTCAATTGAACAGCCAATGATTTCGTCGAAAACGGGCTCTAGCTAATAAGTTGAGAAGTTTGAACAAACAAACATCCAATTAAGAAGCTTATGCCCGTTCTCGCGAACTGGCCTAGCAATGAAGTACACTTCTTTGGATTAAACAAACTACTTGTAAGAGAAGGGAGTGCGAGCTTGAAAAGAAAAAATAGAGGATCGCTAAAAAGGCATAAGCAAGTGGACAAGGAACAACTAAAGCCCTCTTCGGAGGCACAAGTCCTTTTCAAAGGCACAACTCTTCGGAGGATAAAGACCTCTAACGAGGCATATGCCGCAAAAAAGAAAGTTCTCTACTCAACCAAAAAAGATTGGAGGAGTCATGACCCTCCAACCACGAGAGAGTAACTTCCAGGCAATCCTCGGAGGCACATTTCACCAGGAGTTGAAGTGTGACAGCCGCTCTTCGGATTTTCACTTCACCGGAGTTGAAATGTAAAACAAAATAAAAGCCCTCTTCGGAGGCACATTTCACCAGGAGTTGAAGTGTGACAGCCGCTCTTCGGATTTTCACTTCACCGGAGTTGAAATGTAAAACAAAATAAAAGCCCTCTTCGGAGGCCCATTTCACCAGGAGTTGAAGTGCGACAGCCACTCTTCGGAGTTTCACTTCACCAGAGTTGAAATGTAAAACAAAATAAAAGCCCTCTTCAGAGGCCCATTTCGCCAGGAGTTGAGGTGCAACAGCCGCTCTTTGGAGTTTCACTTCACCAGAGATGAAATGCAAAAAAAAAGAGCCTCTCTCAAGGGGCAGAAACAGAAAGACCTCTTCCCAAACGCACAATAAAACAGAAAGACCTCTTCCCAGAGGCATAATAAGACAGAAAGACCTCTTCCCAGAGGCAGAAATGAAAAGACTTCCTCCTGGAGGCATAATCAAGCAGAAAGACCTCTTCGAAGGCACACGTTTCACCAAGATTGAAATAAAACTTCCAGGTGTTGAAACGTGAAAAAGTCTTCCTCAGAGGTGCAACTTTTCAAAGAAACAAAAATCAAGAAGCCCTTTACTGTGGCAAGTAAAAAAAAAAATCCTCATCAAAAGCACACTTTAACTTTCAAAGGAAGAATGAATTATTTGTTCTAGAAAATTCTCTTCCTCAAAAAGAAGTTGAAGTACCTTACAAATACCCGCTTTACCACATAGAAGATTTCATTCAGTAAAATGTGTATATGCACAAAATAAAAAGTGATATCTTCGAAGGTTGAAGCGTAGAAACTTATTTGTGCTCTATTTTTTAATGAAATAATATTCCTCCAAATGTGGAATAATTATTCTCTAAAAAATAAAAGCACAAGTTCCTCATAAAATAAAATATTACAATGGGCTTATGGTATAGGGGCAGCATGGCATAACTACATCGGTAAAATTGCGCTCGAACAATATATACCACAAGCTCACTGCAATATCGTACAAAGAAACTTGTACAAAAATGAATAGTAAATGCATTCTCAGATACAGACAGAAGTTTGTACAAAGAAAAAGAATCATTTTATTCAACACTATTTTATATACAGGTATAGGTTCCAAAGTAAAAAGCAAAAGAAAAGCGGGGGGCCGGTACCCGCACAATTTCCGGTCAGTACATGCACAAAAGACAAAAAGCGATATGAAAGCCACAGAACCAGAGCCATCATTTCTTCTTCCGCCCACCTTTTGAGCCCGCACCTGGCCGAATGACCAACTTTTTAGGCCGGCTTGTAAGGGTAGGGGATGAAGGAGAAAGGGGCTCGGTCGGACTTTCTTCCGTCTCTTCTTCACCAGTTAAAGATCCCTTATTCTTCTTCTTCTTGGAAACTCTCTGCTTTCCTCTCTTCTTGGAGGAAGACCCACTCCCTGGAGAAAGAAGTTTGGATAACGGTTCAGCGTCGGAGCCAGTTGGTTCTGGAGTCCTCTCGCTTCCTTTAGTTTCTTCTCCTTTCGGATCTTGAGAAGCAACGGGATCATCTAAGCCGTGAAGAGCTTCTATTTTCTCCTCTTGTGACCCGGGTTGCGAGGCAGAAGGAGGAGTGACCTTAAGAGGCGGGGAATGAATAATTGGAGGAGGAGAAGCCTAAACAATGCCCGACGTTTTCTCTGCAGAAGGAAAAAAGTTCAAGTCAGTAAAAAGAGGAGACAATGGCTCGCTGAGATTCAAGAAGTAGTCAAAAAGCTCATCAAGTTCGTAAGAAACAGATGAACAGTCTACTTGGGCAAGATTGTCAGTAGGGTTACCTGCAGAAGTCGGTTCCCTGATGTCAACTTCGTAAGCCTGTGCCTCGGCACTCTCGCCGCCTTCATCTCCACCTTGTATGCTTGTGATATCAGTGGTAACTTTAATAGGAGATGGGGAATGAGAACTAGAACCGATAATGTCAATTTCGGCTGAAGGAGAAGGTTGAATTGGAGCAGTTGAGATGATTTTTCCTGAATATTCTCCTGCCGTTGTTTCGGCCCTTAATTTTGCAAGCTGTTCTCTCCCCCTAGCGAGAGCGGCACGAGCATCATCATCAAGATAGTGCTCCTCAAGAGCTGACTCAGCATAGCCAGCGCCGCTACCACCGAGCATATCGAGTGCGGCCTCCCAAACTTCAGCCAGTGTAATTTCATACTTGGGGCCTAGAAAGGCGAGGCTACCGCGCCCCAAGATGCTGTGCAGATAGAAATCAAATAATGTTGAGCTGATGTTGGCCCTCGTTGCCTCGTGAGATTCTTCAGCTGCAATTTTGCCGGCAACGGCCTCATCACGCTCCATTTCAGCTTTAGAAAGTTGAAGCTTAAGCATTTGAATCTCCGCCTCTTGGGAGCTGGTTTTCTTCCGAAGCTCTGCAACATCAGCAATATAGCCCTCACTAATTCTTTTCTGCACTTCAAGCCTGTCTTCGGCATCCCTTTGGCTGGCATGAGCATCTCTCACTTGTTTTAGGAGCACTTCTTCTTTTTGAGAATAGGAAGTAGAGGAAGCAGCAAGCTCTTATTTCAATTCTTCAACTTTTGCTTCAAGCTCTTCATTATAAGAAGCAATGCTCCTCATCTCAGTGTCATGTTGCTCAAGAACTTTTTGCCACTCGGCTTTATCGTTTTCCATGGTGAGCATGGCCTCTATGTTCGCACGATTAACCCTTTGGAGCTCGTCAACAAGTTTTTGCCAGTTCGACATCCTCTCAATATCAAGCTTGACGGCATCGAGGTTTCGTAACATAGCAGACTTGTCAATGGGGACCAAGTCAAGATCAAACCTTACTCCCTTCAGACACCACTGTGGAAACCGACTCTGCAAAGTGGCCGGACCCGATCCGACTTGGAATTTGGGCCTGCTAATTATTGTTTGGATGTCTGCCTTCCCGAGAGCAGGAGAGCCGGAAGGAATGTCGAGCGAGGCAGGGGCAGCAACCTTTTCAGGAGTTGTAAAGGTGTGCTTCTCACCATGTCGGGCTCGCTTGCTCGAATCTTCAACCATATGACTTTTTCCTCTGTCATCATGGGATTTTCTTTTATGGGAATCGTCGCCTCTCTGCGAAGAGTCATGGCGCTCCTCCCTCTCTCTTCTCTCGTAACGCTCCTCTTGAGTCTTCTTCTCTTGAGCCTTTCGAGCGGCTCTTTCTTCATCAGATTCTCTATAAGAGGGAAGGTAACGCCTGTAGTCATATTGGCTACGCCTCCCGTAGCGCTGGAAATCATCATAGTAGGATCCGCTGCGCCCCATCGGAGGATCTGAAATAAAAAAGAGCTAAATCTTAGAATTCTTCAAAGTACAAAAAACCAGAAGCATAAAAGTGCCAAAAAAGAAGTTCTAAGTGTGTGTGACGTGCAAACTACGCGCATCAAACTACGAACCACTCTTTAATTGAGGAGTGGTTGTGGGTGTAATAGTTCGCGTCAACTCTTGAGTCGACGGAGTCTGTTGCAGGACAGAAGTCGCTTCAACTACTGAAGAAGAAACCCCGGTAGAGATAGGATCATCTTTAAAGATCTCTTGCGAAGTGGCAAAGAGGTCGCTCAGCCCTTCGAAAGTATCGTCCCTGCTCTGCTTGGCAAGGCTAGTTTTTTCGGCTTCTTCGCCAGGTTTCTGTGACAGTCGGGGAGATCCCTGGGGCTCTTCTCCCTCAATAACCGGGGCAAGCTCGACAGATGGTGTAACGACCCTGAAATTCAGACCCAGTTTCAAATTTTAAAATCGCTTATTTAATGTAGAAATTCGAATTTTCGCAAACAATTTCCGTTGCTATCCAAACTTCACATTTGGAATGCGTCTAGATAGACATAGGCGTGTGCCAAATTTCGTTGAAAAATATTGAAGTAAATTTCGCTCGTCGCATTTACATATTAGTTAAATTCTATGCGTAAATTTTCTATAGTCCGAACTCAAATATTTTTTCACATTTTTGAATAAGAAAAATATTCTGAGTATGACGGCGCATTCCGTTTCGCCAAATTTCGTTTTATTTGTTAGTTAAATTGTCACTCGAGCAACCGGCTAAATAAGATTTATCACTTCGCAAACAATGTCAAACCATAAATATTTTATACCGTTGTGTCCGCCTCGTCGCGCTGACCAAAACGGTATATTTGTTTGTGTAAATCGGAGTTCGACGCTGCGAACTATAAATTTTACGGATTACAAACCGGTCCGTTACACAGCACAAAACGTTACCCATTCTTTCCAACGTTCAGAATTCCAGGAGCCTTTGACTATTCAGCTGCCTTGGAAAACCAATAGCCAGTTCGGTTACCAAGAAAATAAATTTGAGGCTTTTGATCTCCTACACTATTCAGTATATACTGATTTTAGTTCAATTCCATTCGTTCACCTCAAACAAAGACTTTCTGGTACGTATCCTCTTCTACTTTCCCTTCATCATTTTATTTTGTTGTTCCTTCCAGAGAAAAAAATCAAACTCACCTTCTCCCCATTTTATTTTTGTTGTTGCTCCCTCCTAAAGTATCAAACGCATCTCCTCCATGCATGCGCATCGCCTCACCCCACTTGGCCACGTCACCCGGCCACTGTGCCCACCAGCCTTCGCCCAGATCCGCCAGCTTCGCCCAGACCCCGCCAGCTTCGCCCAGACCCCGCCGCCTTCGTCCAGACCCCACCAGCCTTCGCGCAGATCCGCCAGCTTCGCCCAGACCCCGCCAGCTTCATCCAGACCCCGCCAGCTTCGCGCAGACTCCGCCAGCCTCGCCCAGACCCCGCCAGCTTCGCCCAGACCCCGCCAGCTTCGCCCAGACCCGCCAGCCTTCGTTCAGACCCCACCAGCCTTCGTCCAGACCCGCCAGCCTTCGCCCAGACCCGCCAGCCTTCGTCCAGACCCGCCAGCCTTCGCCCGCCGCAGCCACCCTGTCAAACCCGGACCCATCCACCGACTTGGCTGCTAACACCCGAGCCACTGCCTTCACTTCCCTCTTCACTTTGCCTAAGACCTATAGCCAATACATCAATATCACTTTGAACATGCTTTGTATATTCTCTGTTGGAAATTTATATGTCAAACGTTGTTGCATGCATATAGGCTCTACCTATTAGTATATAGGATTTTCATATAGGTTTTGTATATGTCACTTGAAGACCCTCCTTCCTATAGCTAGCCTTTATCAATAGGAATTTGTTCCCAATATGAACAGTGGGTTGCATATGCCGTTATATGGAGCATGTGCTCTGACTTTGTTTTGCTTCTCATTTATCGGCTGCATAACCAAATGAGATTAGAGTGTTTTATATATTAGTATAGCGGTATATACCTTGAAAATTCTAATTTGCTCACATACAGTGTTTTACTGTGTTTGTATCAGCTACTGCTTCGGAGACTTAGACTTTCATCCGACTTGTCGAATCTATCTTGCTTCGTTGTTCGGTATGGTTTATATATATATTCAATTGATATATATTGCAATAAACAAATAGTTGATTTATTTAATTGTTTGAATTGTAGTTTGTGTCGTTTTGCATCGTGCTTGTTCGTGTCTCTTATCTATTCGTCTTCGTGCTTCGTCGTCTTCTCTAACCACGCAAGGTGAATATTTCATTCATGACTCGATCTATTATGCTATGATAATCAAGTGATAATTGTTGTTTATATTAATTTAGATGTTAATTGTTGATTGTTCGAATTGTTGAAATTTTTTTTTTTGTAAATCGCTATGCAAGTTAAATTTGAATATTGCTAATTTACGACAAATAGTTGTGACACTAAAAGTATTATATGATGTTGAATTTGGTTGTTAATATAAGTGAAATTTAATATGAAATTGAAATTGATATAGGATAGTCAACAATTTAAAATGGATTATATATGTTGAACTTGATCCCTTTAAATGTAAAATAAATCGTCGCGTAGAATAGCGTTAACTACACTTTGAACCATTGAACGTATGATTGATGTAGTAATTTGATAATAGACACCAAGTGAAAACCCTAACATAATAATCTTTAATCCGCATGAAACGATGGTGTGGGTTCTAGGAATAATTATATTAATTTGCATAAATAACAAATGTAAATTAATATGATTATTTCGGGATTATTTAAATACATTGTTAAATTGTTATGTATGGTTGTTATTGCTTGTCTATTTACTTTGACACCATCCCAGTTATCACACTGCAAGTTCCCTTTGCTATGCTTTGTTTTATATTGAATAATATTGGGTTGAAATGATAAATACCTAATTAAACAACTTGGCCTAGGATAGAAAATAAAAATAAGAAACCCGATTGGTCAACAAAACCATTTTCGAAATTGAAATATAATTTAAATTAAAGAATGAACTTAACTATTTGGTTGGAAATTTGGTAACTGTTTTAATGGATGTAACTGAAATAAATTTCACGGATTTAATCAAGATAAATTTTATGGATTAGATTGAAGTAAAATTAATGGATTAAATTGAAACGGATTAATAAACCTATGTAATTAAATAAAAATGAATTGGCAAATTTATTGAAATGAGAGTTAGAAACAAGTAAGTTTAGAATATGATAACTTAAAAATTTATTAAATGGGTTAGGTTTAGATTAAAACTCGGTTTTAATTAAATAGATTTGGAACATGTTGTAAATTTTACTTGGAAATTTTGAAAATTTGACTTAGGAGGAATACAAAAACTGACCAAAGTTTATGGATATAACTTAGTGATTATTTAAACTTAAAATGATTTTAAATTTAACGAATTAATCAAATTAGGACATTGTAAATGGAAATGGACTTTTGTTTATAAATTTAATTGAATTGGTAAATAAATTAAATGAAGTTGGATAAAAAGGAATTTAGTTAATGAAATTGATTTAATCGAATTCATGATAACAGTGGATGTAAACATGAAGTGAAGTGAATAGAATTTGATTTAATAATTTAAACTAAGTTTAGCATAAAATTGAATTCATTGATTATGAACTAAATTTAATAAGCGACTTTTAGACCTTATTAAATCGAACTTGAATACTTAATTTTAAATTGTAACTCAAGTGTTTGAACTAAAAATTGCATTCGAAAATATGTTGTAAAATATCTAAAATAAATTGAATCGTGAAATGTCAAATTTTGGAAGTCAAATTTGCACCTTGACTTTTGGACTTTGATTTGTTTAAACGTTAATTTAACCGACCATCGGGTAATAAATACGTAGTTATTAAAGAGACCGGGATCGGGAATGGACATACTCTCTGTCGATACCGAAAACCACTTTAATAACTATTATGCGCGAAGTGTTGATCCATAATGAAGTGGATGGTTTGGTGAACGCGTTGACTGAAGAAAGAGAACGATATTGGATGACCCCAGACATGACTAAAACAGGAGCCGTGCCGGGCCATTGAGGATCGCCACCTCTAGCGGACACGCTTCTTCGATACCATATCTATTACTTTTGTGATTCGATATGGGTGCACCCTTTGATTTGGGAGTGTTGTTTCGCGGTGTTGAGATAGTAGCTACTATGCTCAACATCAGTCCGGATCACGCAACTACTAGTATCCTAGTTGGTATTGCCTCATGTACCTTGTCATACTGATTATCCTATTCGCGACCACTACGTTTTGATTTGTACCTTGAGTATATGGATTGCCCTCTGGTGACTTCCGGTTTTGGGGAAACTACGGTCTTGTATATGCTTTTGGGGATATAAAATGTGTTAAGGGGAATTATGGTAACGCTTTAACGCTATTTTAATATTCTATTTTACTGATTAGACATTACCTACATACCGTATTATATATATATAGATAGTTTATCGGATCCTTAGAGATGTTATTTTATTCATCTTTGAGTTATGGACTTTATTTCCTGCAATTGATTATCTTGCATAAGATTTTGAGTCCTGACTCGAGTGTTTCTTTTGTATATGCTCGGGTCAGTCTGAAGCTATCCAGTTTGCTGATCAAGGTTGGTTGAAGATGTTGAAGACTTAGCATTTATCTTTATCAGTCTATTTCTATTCCAGTATTGTTGTTCTTGTCTGTTGGACATTTATGTATTTCCTTTCAGTCACTTTATGTTTAGACATTGTTGTATTTCATATAGTAGCTTCATGAACTGCTATTATGACGATGTATTTTCCGCTGCATTATTCTGTGACTGTTCTGTGTCTGTGATGTTGTATTGATTCTCATTTACATTTATGTATATATAATCCCATAATGATTCGTGTTTTGTATTATTTAAGTTGACATGTATGGATTATTGTCAATTTAAATGGTCTAAATATACGGGTTGTTACAGTTGGTATCAGAGCTTTGGTTTCCACTAAAAACCTTAGTTTGGGGTTATATAAACTCATTAGACATAGGGTAGCAATACCCTGGAATGAGGAGAATCAATTGAATATACATATCCTTTCAAATTCAAACTTCTTAATTGATTCATTGATTAGACTTTCCTTAAAGTTCTATGATTTTATATCCTTGGTTCTAGAAAAAAAAAATCTTTTGGTATTTCGGGATGAGTGCCAGAAAAAACAACAGGGGAGGAAGGGGAAATGGTCCTGCCCAGGCTGCACCTGCCGCCCCAGCTCCAGTCAAATTCACCACTCTTAGTAAGGAGTATACACAGCTTGGTGGTGTTAAGTTCTCTGGATCCGAGAATATTATTGAAGCTCAACAATGGCTCAAAAGCTTAGAGATGATATTTTCTGGATTGGAGATCACTGATGCTCAGAAGCGTCAGCTTGCTGCTTGGCAACTTCGGGATGCCGCACGAGACTGGTGGGAATTTGTTACTTCTCGTATCAAGGAGAACACCATCACTTGGGCCCAGTTTAGGTATAAATTTATTTGGATTTCATAGTCTAAATTCTTCTTTCAATCCTTGGAATGTTATTTATCTAGTCTATCTTTTGATTAGGGATACTTTCTCGGAACAATGGATGCCAGCTGCTAGGAAAACCCAACTTTATAGAGCTTTTATGGACCTTAAGCAAGGCAGTATGACTTTTTCTGAGTACGAGAGGAAATTCAACGAGCTCTCCAAGTTTGGCCCGGGATTGATCGATACCCCACTTCTGAAGAACGAGAAATTCATTTTGGGAGCTAGATCGGAGTATTATGACTTGCTTACTGGCCACATTCACTGCACTTTCACAGAGCTTGTTGACTATGCTCTTCGATATGAGGCGAAGCCTAAGGGACCCACTGCCAAGGCCACTCCTACTCAGTCCTCTTCCAGCCAGCTCGGAAAGAGGAAGATGAACTTTGATCAACAAAAGAAAGCTTGGCAAAAGACTACAGGATTGGGATATGCCCAGAAAAGTCCAATCGACCTTGCTAATATCACTTGCTTCAAATGCGATAAGAAGGGTCATTATGCAAATAGCTGTCCATCCACCGGAGCTGCTATTCCACCACCTCCTCAGATGAGGAATGATTTATGCCATGTCTGCCTCCAGCCAGGTCACTTCAAAAGAGATTGCCCATTGAGGAAGAAAGGCACACCATCAGGAGTATATGCCGTCACCACTCCTGCACCACCTCCACCACCTGCTCAGGATGACCAAGGTACCTTACGAAGTGCTTTTTCATTTCATAATTTACCTGTTCGGGTATTATTCGATACTGGTGCTTCTCATAGCTTCATATCTATTGATCTTTGTAATAAGCTCAAATTAGAACCTACTCTTGCTACTACTTCCTTATGTGTCTCCAACCCTATTGGAGGACTTGCCAACCTTAGTAGAATTTGTAAAGGGGCTGTGCTCTTGTATGGAAGATATCGATTCACTTGGGATTTCTATGTGCTTGGCTTCGTAGCATTTGACATTTTGTTGGGTGCTGATTGGTTAAGAAATTTCGATGCTGTTATTTCTTGCAAAGCTCGATCTGTTTCTCTAGTCAATGACAAGGGTCTACCGCTTGTCATCGAATGCAAATCACCTCAGAAATATGCGGGAAACTTCATATTCTCTCTTGATGCTCACCCGGATGACCTTAGTACTACTCCTATTGTTCAGAAATTTCCCGATGTATTTGGAGAGGTCGACTCTCTACCGCCAAAGCGAGAGATCGATTTCCGCATTGACCTTATTCCCGGAGCTACTCCCGTAGTTCTCCCTCACAGAAGGATGGCTCCTAAAGAAAAAGCTGAACTTAAAACCCAAATTGATGATCTATTTGCTAAGGGTTTGATCAGGAGAAGTTGTTCTGAATGGGGCGCCGCAGTCGTCTTTGTCACCAAATCAGATGGATCTCTTCGCATGTGTGTTGATTACCGAGAATTAAACAAGCGCACTCTCAAGAACCGCTATCCGATGCCTCGCATCAATGATTTATTCGATCAGCTCCATGGAGCTAAAGTTTTCTCACAACTTGATCTAGCCACTGGGTTCCACCAACTAAGAGTAGCAGAAGATAGTATTCATAAAACAGCTTTCCGTACCGAGAATGGATTCTATGAATGGTTGGTTATGCCATTTGGTTTGACCAACGCACCTGCTTATTTCATCGACTTAATGAATAGAGTCTTCCGTGATGTCCTTAACAAGTTTGTTCTTGTCTTCATTGATGATATTCTCGTCTTCTCCAAAGATGAGAAAGAGCATGAGACACATCTTGCTTATGTTCTGGGAACTCTCCGAAATCATCAGCTTAAAGCCAAGTTTTCGAAATGCCACTTCTGGCGAGACGAAGTACGATTCCTTGGCCATATTGTTTCTGAAAACGGGATTTCGGTCGATCCAGCTAAGATCGCCGTAATCAATGTAAGTCCTATCCTATTCGTTAATTCTATTCAACCCATCTTATTCCTTTCTAATTTGAAAACTTATCTACAGGATTGGGAGACTCCCAAAACTCCTACTGATATCCGTAGCTTCTTGGGCCTAGCCGGTTATTATCGCAGATTCATTGAGCGCTTTGCCCGGATTTCTGCCCCACTCACTGCTTTAACTCGAAAGGATGTCAAGTTTATTTGGAGTGAGAAGTGTGAATCAGCTTTTAATGAGTTGAAGCGTAAGTTAACTTCAGCCCCAGTTCTTGCGGTAATTGACGGGAGTGAAGGATTAACTGTCTATACCGATGCTTGTCGAGAAGGTTTAGGCGCTGTCCTTATGCAAAATGGAAAGGTTATTGCTTATGCGGGCCGTCAGTTGAAAACTCATGAAGTAAACTATGCGACCCATGATTTAGAGCTTCTAGCAGTTGTATTCGCTTTGAAACTATGGAGGCACCATCTTTTGGGGACAAAATTTGAATTATTCATAGATCATAAGTCCTTGCGGTATATTTTCTCTCAGAAGGACTTGAATCAGAGACAAGTCCGATGGCTCGAATTCTTAGCTGCATATGATCTCGACATCAATTATACTCCTGGAAAAGCAAATGTTGTAGCTGATGCTTTGAGCCGTAGCAAAGCATTGTCTTGCTGTAATCTTGTAGAAGGCATGCTATTTCAGCTTGTTATCTCCCCATCTCTTTTGGATCGCATCAAAGCTAAGCAATATGAGGACACCTTGCTCTATCGCATGAAGGAGTTAGTTCTTGGTAGAGTTGGAAATGCTGACAGTAAAGTGGGAGCACAGATAGATAGTAATGGAGTTCTGAAGATTGACAACCGTATTTGTGTTCCAAATGTTGATGGACTGAGACAAGAAGTGCTTAGAGAGAACCATCAATCATCACTTTCATTTCATCCTGGTGTCACCAAGATGTATCGAAATATGAAGCGTTTATATTGGTGGAGTGGGATGAAGAGAGATATTTCCATATATGTCAGTAGATGCACCACTTGCCAGCAAGTCAAGGCCGATCACCTGAAGACGGCAGGATTACTTCAACCCCTAGAGATTCCGTGTTGGAAATGGGATCAGATTTCTATGGACTTCGTTGACGGATTACCGAGGACCAGAAAAGGGAACGAGAGTATATGGGAGATTGTTGATAGGTTGACAAAATCTTCTCACTTTATTTCTGTTAAGACCACTCGTACTGCTTCGAGTTTGGCCGAGATTTATATGAGAGAGATTGTCAGACTTCATGGAGTTCCATCTAGTATTGTATGCGATAGAGATCCTTTATTCACTAGTAAATTCTGGAAGGCATTTCAGGACGTCTTGGGCACTAAACTGAATCTGAGTACAGCTTATCATCCTCAAACAGATGGCCAAACTGAGAGGGTAAACCAGGTTTTGGAAGATCTGCTCCGAGCTTGCATTATTGACTTCGGTGGATCTTGGGAAGACCATCTCCATTTGGTTGAATTCACTTATAATAACAGTTATCAGGAAATCAGAAATTTTCAATTTGAATAAGTAAAATTGAATTGAAATTTAACTATCTTTATAATCAGGCGAGTATTGATATGGCACCGTTCGAAGCTTTGTATGGACGGCCACGCAAATCGCCAGCTTGTTGGATTGAGCCTGGTGACCGATTAGTTCTTGGCCCAGATATGATTATGGAAGCATCCGAGAAGGTCAATGAGATCAGAAGGAAGATAAAGACCGCACAGGATAGGCAGAAGAGCTATGCCATAGGCGTAGAAGAGAGTTAAAATTTCAGGTTGGAGATGAGATATTTCTTAAGGTATCACCTTTGAAGAATGTTATTCGATTTGGTCGTAGAGGGAAGCTCGCTCCTAGATTTGTTGGACCATTCACTATCACTGAGAGGATTGGTACACTAGCCTACAGAGTTGCGCTGCCGGAGAAATTTGAGGGCGTGCACAACGTATTCCATGTTTCACATCTCCGGAAGGTTGTACACGATCCATCCATGACCATTCCTATTGCTCAATTAGATGAGGTTGATATTGAGCCGGATTTGACTATAGAGAGGAGACCGCTTCGTATTGTTGATAGGGATACGAAGCAGCTTAGAAGGAAGACTGTTAGCCTAGTCAAAGTCCAATGGAGTCCCGATGATCGTGATTGTACTTGGGAAACCGAGGAGAGTATCCGAGATTCTAATCCAGAATTATTTGTTGAAGGTAAATTCCATTCTATATTCTTTACTTTATTCGATAATCTATTCTATATCTATCGTACCTCTTTTATTGTTCTTCCACTCTTTCCTTTGTTCCTTTTCGGGGACGAAAAGTTTTGAGTGGGGGAGAATGTAACGACCCTGAAATTCAGACCCAGTTTCAAATTTTAAAATCGCTTATTTAATGTAGAAATTCAAATTTTCGCAAACAATTTCCGTTGCTATCCAAACTTCACATTTGGAATGCGTCTAGATAGACATAGGCGTGCGCCCAATTTCGTTGAAAAATATTGAAGTAAATTTCGCTCGTCGCATTTACATATTAGTTAAATTCTATGCGTAAATTTTCTATAGTCCGAACTCAAATATTTTTTCACATTTTTGAATAAGAAAAATATTCTGAATATGACGGCGCATTCCGTTTCGCCAAATTTCGTTTTATTTGTTAGTTAAATTGTCACTCGAGCAACCGGCTAAATAAGATTTATCACTTCGCAAACAATGTCAAACCATAAATATTTTATACCGTTGTGTCCGCCTCGTCGCGCTGACCAAAACGGTATATTTGTTTGTGTAAATCGGAGTTCGGCACTGCGAACTATAAATTTTACGGATTACAAACCGGTCCGTTACGCAGCACAAAACGTTACCCATTCTTTCCAACGTTCAGAATTCCAGGAGCCTTTGACTATTCAGCTGCCTTGGAAAACCAATAGCCAGTTCGGTTACCAAGAAAATAAATTTGAGGCTTTTGATCTCCTACACTATTCAGTATATACTGATTTTAGTTCAATTCCATTCTTTCACCTCAAACAAAGACTCTCTGGTACGTATCCTCTTCTACTTTCCCTTCATCATTTTATTTAGTTGTTCCTTCCAGAGAAAAAAATCAAACCCACCTTCTCCCCATTTTATTTTTCTTGTTGCTCCCTCCTAAAGTATCAAACGCATCTCCTCCATGCATGCGCATCGCCTCACCCCACTTGTCCACGTCACCCAGCCACCGCCCCCGCCAGCCTTCGCCCAGATCCGCCAGCTTCGCCCAAACCCCGCCAGCTTCGCCCAGACCCCGCCAGCTTCGCCCAGACCCCACCAGCTTCGTCCAGACCCCGCCAGCTTCGTCCAGACCCGCCAGCTTCGCCCAGACCCGCCAGCTTCGCCCAGACCCGCCAGCTTCGCCCAGACCCGCCAGCCTTCGTCCAGACCCGCCAGCCTTCGCCCAGACCCCGCCAGCTTCTTCCAGACCCGCCATCCTTCGCCCAGACCCGCCAGCCTTCGTCCAGACCCGCCAGCCTTCGCCCTCCGCAGCCACCCTGTCGAACCCGGACCCACCCACCGACTTGGCTGCTAACACCCGAGCCACTGCCTTCACTTCCCTCTTCACTTTGCCTAAGACCTATAGCCAATACATCAATATCACTTTG
This sequence comes from Allium cepa, assembly GCA_030765085.1. Taxonomy (NCBI): domain Eukaryota; kingdom Viridiplantae; phylum Streptophyta; class Magnoliopsida; order Asparagales; family Amaryllidaceae; genus Allium; species Allium cepa. The sequence continues at coordinate 371,865,796 of CM060942.1, read as the reverse complement.
AACATGCTTTGTATATTCTCTGTTGGAAATTTATATGTCAAATGTTGTTGCATGCATATAGGCTCTACCTATTAGTATATAGGATTTTCATATAGGTTATGTATATGTCACTTGAAGACCCTCCTTCCTATAGCTAGCCTTTATCAATAGGAATTTGTTCCCAATATGAACAGTGGGTTGCATATGTCATTATATGGAGCATGTGCTCTGACTTTGTTTTGCTTCTCATTTATCGGCTGCATAACCAAATGAGATTAGAGTGTTTTATATATTAGTATAGCGGTATATACTTTGAAAATTCTAATTTGCTCACATACAGTGTTTTACTATGTTTGTATCAGCTACTGCTTCGGAGACTTAGACTTTCATCCGACTTGTCGAATCTATCTTGCTTCGTTGTTCGGTATGGTTTATATATATATTCAATTGATATATATTGAAATAAACAAATAGTTGATTTATTTAATTGTTTGAATTGTAGTTTGTGTCGTTTTGCATCGTGCTTGTTCGTGTCTCTTATCTATTCGTCTTCGTGCTTCGTCGTCTTCTCTAACCACGCAAGGTGAATATTTCATTCATGACTCGATCTATTATGCTATGATAATCAAGTGATAATTGTTGTTTATATTAATTTAGATGTTAATTGTTGATTGTTCGAATTGTTGAAAAAAAAATTTGTAAATCGCTATGCAAGTTAAATTTGAATATTGCTAGTTTACGACAAATAGTTGTGACACTAAAAGTATTATATGATGTTGAATTTGGTTGTTAATATAAGTGAAATTTAATATGAAATTGAAATTGATATAGGATAGTCAACAATTTAAAATGGATTGTATATGTTGAACTTGATCCCTTTAAATGTTAAATGAATCGTCGCGTAGAATAGCGTTAACTACACTTTGAACCATTGAATGTATGATTGATGTAGTAATTTGATAATAGACACCAAGTGAAAACCCTAACGTAATAATCTTTAATCCGCATGAAACGATGGTGTGGGTTCTAGGAATAATTATATTAATTTGCATGAATAACAAATGTAAATTGATATGATTATTTCGGGATTATTTAAATACATTGTTAAATTGTTATGTATGGTTGTTATTGCTTGTCTATTTACTTTGACACCATCCCAGTTATCACACTGCAAGTTCCCTTTGTTATGCTTTGTTTTATATTGAATAATATTGGGTTGAAATGATTAATACCTAATTAAACAACTTGGCCTAGGATAGAAAATAAAAATAAGAAACCCGATTGGTCAACAAAACCATTTTCGAAATTGAAATATAATTTAAATTAAAGAATGAACTTAACTATTTGGTTGGAAATTTGGTAACAGTTTTAATGGATGTAACTGAAATAAATTTCACGGATTTAATCAAGATAAATTTTATGGATTAGATTGAAGTAAAATTAATGGATTAAATTGAAACGGATTAATAAACCTATGTAATTAAATAAAAATGAATTGGCAAATTTATTGAAATGAGATTTAGAAACAAGTAAGTTTAGAATTTGATAACTTAAAAATTTATTAAATGGGTTAGGTTTAGATTAAAACTCGGTTTTAATTAAATAGATTTGGAACATGTTGTAAATTTTACTTGGAAATTTAGAAAATTTGACTTAGGAGGAATACAAAAACTGACCAAAGTTTATGGATATAACTTAGTGATTATTTAAACTTAAAATGATTTTAAATTTAACGAATTAATCAAATTAGGACATTGTAAATGGAAATGGACTTTTGTTTAGAAATTTAATTGAATTGGTAAATAAATTAAATGAAGTTGGATACAAAGGAATTTAGTTAATGAAATTGATTTAATCGAATTCATGATAACAGTGGATGTAAACATGAAGTGAAGTGAATAGAATTTGATTTAATAATTTAAACTAAGTTTAGCATAAAATTGAATTCATTGATTATGAACTAAATTTAATAAGCGACTTTTGGACCTTATTAAATCGAACTTGAATACTTAATTTTAAATTGTAACTCAAGTGTTTGAACTAAAAATTGCATTCGAAAATATGTTGTAAAATATCTAAAATAAATTGAATCGTGAAATGTCAAATTTTGGAAGTCAAATTTGCACCTTGACTTTTGGACTTTGATTTGTTTAAACGTTAATTTAACCGACCATCGGGTAATAAATACGTAGTTATTAAAGAGACCGGGATCGGGAATGGACATACTCTCTGTCGATACCGAAAACCACTTTAATAACTATTATGCGCGAAGTGTTGATCCAGAATGAAGTGGATGGTTTGGTGAACGCGTTGACTGAAGAAAGAGAACGATATTGGATGACCCCAGACATGACTAAAACAGGAGCCGTGCCGGGCCATTGAGGATCGCCACCTCTAGCGGACACGCTTCTTCGATACCATATCTATTACTTTTGTGATTCGATTTGGGTGCACCCTTTGATTTGGGAGTGTTGTTTCGCGGTGTTGAGATAGTAGCTACTATGCTCAACATCAGTCCGGATCACGCAACTACTAGTATCCTAGTTGGTATTGCCTCATGTACCTTGTCATACTGATTATCCTATTCGCGACCACTACGTTTTGATTTGTACCTTGAGTATATGGATTGCCCTCTGGTGACTTCCGGTTTTGGGGAAACTACGGTCTTGTATATGCTTTTGGGGATATAAAATGTGTTAAGGGGAATTATGGTAACACTTTAACGCTATTTTAATATTCTATTTTACTGATTAGACATTACCTACATACCGTATTATATATATATAGATAGTTTATCGGATCCTTAGAGATGTTATTTTATCATCTTTGAGTTATGGACTTTATTTCCTGCAATTGATTATCCTGCATAAGATTTTGAGTCCTGACTCGAGTGTTTCTTTTGTATATGCTCGGGTCAGTCTGAAGCTATCCAGTTTGCTGATCAAGGTTGGTTGAAGATGTTGAAGACTTAGCATTTATCTTTATCAGTCTATTTCTATTCCAGTATTGTTGTTCTTGTCTGTTGGACATTTATGTATTTCCTTTCAGTCACTTTATGTTTAGACATTGTTGTATTTCATATAGTAGCTTCATGAACTGCTATTATGACGATGTATTTTCCGCTGCATTATTCTGTGACTGTTCTGTGTCTGTGATGTTGTATTGATTCTCATTTACATTTATGTATATATAATCCCATAATGATTCGTGTTTTGTATTATTTAAGTTGACATGTATGGATTATTGTCAATTTAAATGGTCCAAATATACGGGTTGTTACAGTTGGCCCCGCAACATCAACCGAAGTGGAGCACTTCACTAGCGAAGCCTCAGGTGCAGGACCTTTTGGTATGGATGTGTCTGTAGAAACCAGAGCATATGATGCTTTAGGTGGGGAGTCCAGAACCTCGCAGGGGTGTGTGGAGCGAGAAGGATGAAGAAGTCCGAACTGGTGAAGGAATTCGTCGTTCAGCAAAAATTTCACGTCCCGTTCTTCAACCGGTACTACTACAAGCCTCTCCAGGGTTGGCTTGTGACTGGGATCTCTACAAGGAGGGGGAAGTACTGAAATAAAAGAAAAGAAATGATGACGAAGTTAACACTTGGCAATTCGAACTTCAAAAGACTCAGAATATAAAAGAGGTAAAGGTAGATGATCTTACTTCCTTCTCTCCACACAGCGTAAAACCCTGGGGGGCAATGGACATAGAAAAATTGAGTCAAAAACCCATGAGCGCTGTCGGGAAGACCGATGATCAATTTACGATTTCGAGCACTTCTCACGACAGTAATAGAGGGGTGATCTTTAGTCCTGGTGAAAGAGCATAGGAAGCAAATCTCGTCAAAGCTTGGGAATCGATCAAGCGTCCTCCTAAACAGTACACACAACCCCATTAAAATGGCATAACCATTGGGGTGTAATTGGGACGGGGCGATGGCCAATTGACGAAGAAGTTGTTGGAGAAAGTCATTGAAAGGAGGAACGCCCCCACTCAGGCACATTTGTCGATTGACCGTTACAAAGCCAGGGGGTGCTACGTCAGCAGTGTTACTTCTCTCGGGAAGAATGGCATCTGATTCAGCAATGCCAAACTGAGCGCACAATTGGCGGAAAACTCTGTACGATAAAGTAGAAGAGGCTCTTTCAGGAGGATTGACCAGAGGAGCCGGAATTACAGTTGCCTCTCCAGTCTGAATCGTTGTATCTTCTTCCTGAGAAGTCATTCTACACAAGCAACTGGATATTCAAATGTGAAGGTGCACGTTTCCTAAAAGTGTGAAGTGTCGTGCAAAACTAATAAAAATAGCAAGTAAATATAACTGGAATTAAACTAGTCGATGATTGATCGATTACAAAATTTCAGAACTTGTTAATATAAAGTTCAAGCATAATATTAGTGCGGGCTGGTCAGTTTCAATTGACTATTTTAGTGTTGCTTTAATCTTTTACTTGAAATTGATGAAAGCACTTCGTTCACACAATTTATTTGAGTTAATTATCTGTTATTAACTAATCTGTCATTTGACGTGGGCAGTCGATGGCAGTATATTTGTCCCATTTTTCTGCAAGTGTTGTGTTCAACAGGTTGATAACATTAAAGTTAGAATAATCTATAAATAAACGCGACAAAGTTCGAGCAGTATATTCTGGCAATTCAAATTGGAAGTCCAATCAAGTTTTGTCGACATCTTGAAGTTTACAAATTTTTGTTCAAGCCATTTAGTCACAGTCCAAAAATCCATTAAACCCCAAGTCGTTCATAACCTAACAGAGGTATGAAATTTGCTTAGGAAACAATTCGGCAGTAAAAGATTGTCCATGTGCTGAGTCGTCCACGACCTAAGGGATAAGTCATCCACGACCTAAAGGTTAAGTCGCCCATGACTTAAAGATTTCCTGCAAGTTAAGTCGTCGGCTCCTTAAAATCATTGGTCCTATAAGTCGTAAAGCATGGTAAGGAGGAAGGGATTCGGTTCAAAGAAATGGGAATTTCTCTAAGTCCTAGATCGGCCGCAACTCATAGCTCATGTCGTATCTCGTTAAGTCGCGGAAGGTTATAACTTGCCCAAAAATGCTGGGTCGTATCCAATTTAGTATCTCACTTCGCCCAATCAACAGACCCCCCATCCAATCAGAAACTCTCATCCTCTTGACCCGTTAGCCCAATAAACTCTCAATCAACAACAACCCCAGTTCTGCCACACCACCGAATCGCCACAAATCATGAGTCGTCTTAAGTCAAATCAAACAAACTTTGAGTTCTTCGATGATCAATGCAACAATACTCGCACGGTTAAAGGGGGGAATCAGAGACGGAAGACAGAGCTCAAAAATTGACAATGATGATCAGGAATTAGAAAATGGGAAAATTGCTTACGTGATGTGAAGCTAAAGGTGGTTGAAAGAGAATCAAGTCAAGATCGCCGCAGGAAGCTCGGAGATATGCTAATGGCGGATACGACTTAGGAGATTGATAATGAGCAGAAAGAAATAAGAGAAAAGACTCAAGTCTTTTATACACCAAAACAGCAGAACTTGAAGCGACACAAGCGAGTTAAGGTAAGTCGAAGCACACGACCTACGACTTAGGCGTGTGCTTCGAGGGGCAAATGTTAACCCCGTTAAGACAACGAGTTAAGGCCTGGGACGATTTACAACATAAGATACTTAACGGATCAAGGGAAATCTACGGCTTAGCAAACCTCACGAATTAAGATGCGTGACGATTTAACAAGACAAAGCATGAACGACTTATGAATGGTACGACCTAACAGTTTAACGTGTTAAAGAAATGGCCAACTCAACGACTCAAGGGAGACAGCGACTCAATGGATCAAGGAGGGTACACGACTTAGGGTCTCCACGACCTAACGAGCTAAGGTCCAGACGACTTAAGGAAGTCTACGGCTTAAGAGATGGCACGACTCAAGAAGGAAATAAGTTAACGACCTAAAGCTGTCTATGACTTACGACCTAGCATGAGTCGTAAACGACTTAGGAAAACGAAGCGACTTATATCTCAGAGAAACCCGCGACTTAAAGCCTCTGCGACTTAAGATATGTCATGTCTCAAGGAAAGCTTACGTGTTAAGGAGCTAACGACCTAACAGGATTAAGACCTAAGCGACTTAGGGAATGTCACGACTTAAGAAAGTCCATGACTTAAAGACGTTACGACCTAAAACCGCAGAGCCAAGATTTAAGTGTTGCCTCACTTTAAACCGTGACCTCTTAACTCACGAACGAGTTAGGACTTGTATCCAGATGAACGAAGAAAAGCTCAGAACCACTTCACTTACCCCACTGCCTGCTGACTCTTGGACCTTGAGTCGAGCGCGACTTACGACTCTACATGAGTCGTGCACGACTCATGACTTGAAAGAAAAATTACTGCCCAGGATCACACCTATAAATACGCAACCACCTCCAACGTTCAAGGGACTTTTTTTTGGATCATTCTCTTAGGCACATCAAGGCTCTACTATCTTCAAGACAATCTAAACTCCATCACTTCAAACTCACGCAGGATTTTTAGACCATACTTCGCACAAAGATTCGACATATCCAATCATGGATTCAAAGAACTCTGTCACGACGAAGTCTTCTCTAGCTACTTGTCTTTTTGAATTGAGTTGGATTGTAATTGAAAGAGATTGTAATAAGTTGTAATCCAGTCAGCAATAAAAAGGATTGAAGTGGACGTAGGCTTGATCATAAGCCGAACCACTATAAAACTGCTGTTGTTTACTTTTTTTTTCTGCAGTTTTCTGCTTATACTCTGTTCTCGAATCATGGGGTGGTGCTTTCACAACTACACTTTACACACCGGGGTGTTAGCGTTCAAATTTTGGCGTTAACACAATACATCACTCATAAATGATTTTTAACTTGTTAAGATATTGCATAGTTGATAAACTAATATTGAAAATTCAATTAAAGCTTGATGAAACATAAAATAGGTGCACATGGTAATGGTAGATAATACATGCTCAATAACAGCTAATGACACAAATTATAGTACATTCATCATTCCATTTGAAAAACATAAGTCCAGAATAATTATAAGATATGAATGCTGGTAATGTTACTCCATTGGAAGTATAGGAATATAGACAACATAGGAAAGGAATATTAAGAATAACCTGCATTCAGTTGTATTAATAGAAATGATCATGGACCTTGATTTTCAGATTAACCTACACACATACAACAGATTAAAAAGTATACATACTTTGTAATAAATTCGAGAAGTCTAAAAATGGAAAAAAATTAGAATGATAGAAAAAATTAAACTAAAGTTAAGGATATATAATAAACACATTCAAGCACTGCTGATTTCAGTGGTTTGCTAAACAACAAAAATATCAACGAACGTTACTTCCAACATGTACCGCTGATTTTGAGAAGAATTAAATAAATGCATCAATAGCAAATAGATTGATCCACTATCAAACAATTAGGGTACTATAAAACAAAAAAGTATATTTTGCAAGTATGAAGTAACCACCAAAAATTTGGGATAGAGGAGTGTATTTATATGAATAACCAAGTTGTATTATCGAAGGTCATTGGCATAATTAACTAACAAACCTTTGTACCTAATGATAAATTTTGAGAATATCTTTCGCGACGAAAAATCTTATTAATATACAATTGGAATGAACAATAACATAAACAGCCACATATTGACATGGTTACCATAAGAGACTGCAACACATTGTAAAACTAATGATGATTAATAAGGATTCAAAAATAAATTTTGAGAAAATGATAGAACTTGCCCATGAAACTTGCACCATTCTGCAAGTGGAGATTTTTTGAGCAACTTTCATATTCGTAGTTTCGTGATCGAAACTCAAATGAAGAAGTTATTAGCGTTTGAAGTTTTCAAAATGAAAATAACTAAAAAATAAGATAAGGAAATAAATTATAACTAAATGCAAGACCCTACCGATGGGCCTTCCTTGGGACAGTCGACTACTGGTCGACTGCCTATGGGGTAGTAGCCGACCGGACTTATGGTGGTGGCTAGAGTTAAGGCTTGGCCAAACAGCCCGGATTTAATTATTTTCATCCAAAGGTAATGGTTGATTCAAGTGTCTATAAATTCATACCTAACTCCTCCCTTCTCTTTTCAAATTTTGTAGTCCAAATAGCGAAGCTCTGCCATTTTCTCTTCTTTACTATTTCTAAATTTATAAAATATTATGTATATATACAAAACGGAGAAGGGCGGAAAATAAAAAAGAAGAAGTGATCAATATTGCAAAAGATAAATGCAAGATTTTATAATTATAAATATATCTTCCTCTTGACCCCAAGTATCTTCTAGATATGTAATTATAATAGCATGTATATACCTTGTTATACATATTCTTTTGGTTTAGAATGGAAAAGGAGTTAAGTAAAGGAATTGATTTATATTTGGAAGATTTGAAAAGGTAAAAAGGTAAGTGAGAAATTGTATAATATATTTATAATATCGAACTTTATCTCATTGAATTTTTGTTTAATTATTATACCTATATAGGACCTGACAGTTATAGGCATAAAATAAACAAACAAGATTTTGCCTACATATTCTATGAAAAAAGTAACTGGAATAGGAATAGTATGTAAAACCTAATCTGTAAATTTGAATTCAGTCTCTAGTATTCATTATTGTAGAATGTTTGTAAGAGTTGTAATGTTTATTCCAGATTTATAATTAGGTTATAAATTAGATTGTCCTAGTTGACTTGGAATGTGAATTTCTATATTTTAATTTATTTGGAGGAGGGTATTACTTAATTATATCTATTTTCTTGTAATTTTCGTAAATTATCATATTTCAAAATATGCATAAAAGTGTGTCGTTCGAATTAACAAGGAATATACCAAAAAGGAAAGAGATGTGTAAGTATAAATATTCTTCTCCATAGTTTACGTCTACTTAAATAAGAAAAGAGATAATCCCTTGTAATTGCAAAATGAGAAAAAAGCTTCATTTTTTGGTTATTTTATGGAAAGTTATAACAATAATCCTTTTTGAAAAGTCAGCTCTTGTAAATAAAACGTGAAAAGGAATACTCTAGTTTAGTAATATATAGTTAGAAATAGGAAAATATATATAGGTATACACGCATAACCGCACTTAGTGATTAAAAAAATACACACACATGCATATATACCATAATTTATGATGATATTCATATTAGTTATTGGTAGCATGTTAAGTTATAGGATTAGTGGATAGAAAAAGGAAGGAATTGTAATTTCAAAATTTATGGGCAATAATTACAAATTTAATGGCCAATAATTTTTTATTTAATTAAAAGTTAAGGGAATTAAATAAGGACTGATTTAGAATTTAATATGGGATTTATGAAGAAATTAAATAGGCATAATATGTGGCTTTTAAAATGGGTAAATAAACATTATTAGAGACATTAATGACCAATTATTTCGGACAGTTGACATTTATTAAATATTAGAAGGAAATGAGGAAACCAAAGCCTAAGCGTATAAAATAGAAATAATTGTGTAACAAACAAGAATTAAATATATGCGTAGAAGGTAATAAAATTTTCATAGTAGGAAATTATACAACTTCAATTATATGTTTAGAACAAGTGTGAATTAGTGGGCCTAGCCCAACACTTAGGATTTGGGTGATAGTTTGGTTTAGTGCGTTGGATGGGAGATCAGTAGGGTTATACAACAAAAGTTTGATTTTCACCTGGAGGCTACTAGCAGTTGTGTATACTTACTACTAATGTGAGATAACCCCAACTGTAGAACCCATAGGAAAGGGATATGAGTTGCGGTAGATGAGGGAAAAATATATTAAGGTTTCACCTCGAATTTGAAGTATTAAATAGTCCAGTACTTTTAAGGAAATGACGTCTGCTTCATTTCGAATAAGTGGCACTAACTAACTGAAATGGACATTTTTTGACTTATTTAGGTTAGTCTAAATGGTATGTCCGTTGTAGAAGATCAGTGGGCTATATAAGTATTTTGTACTGGTATTTAGTAATAAGTTTGACATGTAGGCTATGACTACCAATAGTCCTGAGCGACCGATAGCATAGACATAGGTTATACTTTGACGGATTTTGCTTCCTACTATTATAGAATCCATATGGGAGATTCACAAACCTTAAAGTGGATGGTTTAACAAAAAATAATTTATTAGAGGCAGGCTAGTTAACCCATAGATGAGTATTTGAGATGCGTTAGTAGTATGACAATTAAATTATAAATTATAGAGTTGTATATAGGGTCATAAGTTACTATAGCCAGAATCAATTGACTAGCGTTTGTGTTGCGGAGGGACCACTTCAGGGATTGAGATAAAATGACCATTGGGTTTGCCTCCTCCCTATTAAAGAAGTATTAAATGGATTAGATTTGGGTAGTAAACATTTATGGTTATACCTTGGAGAAGGTTAGGTTTTGTATATCGTACGTGCACACAAGAATTAACAGATTAGTAGTAAGTATTAGACATAACACTTAAATGAAAATCAATCGGCATAAATCAATGGAATTGGTAAAGTATTTAATTATCCAATCACTAGAATGTTGTTTCGACCTCCTCCTCATTACAACCCACTGGATAGATTTAGAGATATATGATACTAGAGTAAGACGGGAACGATAGATGGAGAAGTCTACTTATTCATGCTCGACCCAAGGCAATTAGACATCCAAGGAATAATATTGATTTCAAGGTAGTAGCCTTAGTCAGTACGTATGTTCTATTGTACTTTTCAATTCTAATATGAATTTATATTGATTTCTCTTTGATATTGTGAAGACCCGTAAATCCGTACTCCTTGAATATACACTAATCTCCATAGATTAACTCAAGATGAACAGAAATACGAATTATCAATGTTTTTAGAAAAAGAAAAAGGTTAGAAGAAGACAGAAAAGATAGAGAGAGAAAAGAAAATACAAAATAGAACGGAATAGAAAACAACATCAGAATCTCACAATTCGCAGCGGAACAACATATAATAAATAAATGAATAATCTTTAAACAAAGAACTATATCAGTTATTATATTACATCACATTACATTACATCATATCAACAGAGTGTACAACATCAAACAACAACAAACAGTGCAGCGGAAAAAAAAATACTATATACTAGTAATGCGCCATGCCATCCATCTTGCCTCCAGCAACTCCAGAATATCCTGATAAACCTTAACTCTTGACCGCCCGTGTGGAAATTGGTGGGCACCCAGAGTTTAGGAAGGAAAACAATAAACTCCGAGTCAGTCATGTGACTGGTGTGAGAACTCAAAACAGTTTATTTATCTTTGAAAATCAAAATAGAGGAATATTTTTAAAGTCAATTCGCAATGCTTTTAAAAAATTAGACTACCATAAGGCCTCCCGCACACACACACAATGCAAACGCAGAATCGGAGGAGATTTCTCCTTATGATAGTCAAAGATGCTTGATACGCATTTAAAAAGAACATTTGATATTATTACTAGTGCATAGTGTAGGAAAAATTCATTTCGAAAGTAGAATATAAATCTTAGCCAACATACGACCATTATCGTATGCCTACTATAGCTACCATCTAAACAGTGGTGACCACCATAAGTAAATGGCAGGTTCTACAACTAATACCGTACAAAGTTTCGTATTGGGAATTGGATTTCCAACGAATGATCAGGCCAAGGAACTTCCCATTGCCACATGAGAATGCCTCTGGATGGACATCCCCGAGAACCAAACCGGATCTCTGCCAACACAAGGCCGGGTTACCCCTAACTGAGTAACAACTGACCGAATATGCCATCCCCCGGTCCTTTGGGACCTTTCACCGAGCGCTCGCAATCAATTCACACAATCATAAAGTGTTTTCAACATGAGTAAGTATCTGGGCTCCATACCATGATACCACCCTTTTCCAGAAGGAAATGCACATATCCTAAAGGGCGCTACCCCTCATAACCTTGCTGCATCTTTCCTGTTTTGACCATTCACGGGGTGTGAGGCTCGACGAAGTCACGTCCACAAAAACATACTTTATACAAAAGCCATGCTTTGGGTCAACAAATGATCATAGAAATGATCACCAAGATAGACGATCAAATAAATGATCCTATCTCAAATAATCAACACAATGATCATTTACAGCAACACTCAGCATGTCACATTACCAAATTGGGAATATATCGCTGATAACCTTCAACTACATAACCTCTGAGCTCGTACGTCTCAGAGAAGGGTGTTAAGCTAAAAGAATAAATTCTCCGCCACCAACAGAAATATATTTGAAAGAAATCGGCTTTATATCTCAATTTGTAATGTCAGACATACAATCCATACAAGTCTGTTCCGGGATCGAACAGAACCGAAGGCACTTACAAAGAAGTCCTTGCAATCCGGATAATCTCTAATCACGTCCGGACTTCCCATCACATAGGGAGTCTCTATACCGTAGCTACTCGGTGCAAAGACAATCGACGAGTTGTCCTTTCGCTTTCAAAAAGATCCGGTCTTCAACATCGGTCTTCAAATGCAATTCATAACGACGTATCACATATTCGGAATGGGTTATACGACCCCATGGTCCTTTCCCGGTTAACCCGAATAGTGAGCGCTTATTCAAAAATAAGTGTGGCATTCAAATTCAAACAAATCACATCAAATACATTTCAAAGGTAAATATTGATAGTCGGTTATTGAACTATCAATGGATATGCACACATCACCAGATTCCAAATAATTTTTCAAATTATTTATTTCACAAAATATCTTTACAAGATATATAATTTCAATACTTCAAAAATAAATCAATATTTATTTTTAAACAAATTCTCCTTTTCTTTTATAAATTTCTTAATGAATTTATATTTCACAATATCTATGCATATACGATTTCAATTATTCATTTCAATTTATCTTCAAAAAGATAAATTCTCAAAATATTCACTTTATATTGGAAAACATTTCCATACTTACTTATTAAGTAATTTTCAATCCATTTATTTTCAACACTTGGAAAATATTCAATATACTTAAATCGAGATTAAGTATATATTTCATTCTTTAAGCAAATCATTCTCTTAAACATATTTATTTGGGTCAAAACGAATGTTGCGTAAAACATCGTTACGACAACCCAAAATCACTAGTATAGGGATTCGAAATTAAAATAGATATATAAATCCCAATACTATACAAAACATTTCCTTTCGGAAATCATTTACTATAACAACAGTGTTATAGTCCACCATTTCCTTCTATTTCTCGAAAACGTCTATTTCAACAATAAATGTTGAAATCTATGGTTTCGAATCTTAACACCTTTTAAAACATCGTTAGGTCGTTTTAATTCTGTTTAAAACATCACATATAAAACATTTTCTTTAACATGTTATTCACTATTCAAAAACGTGAATATACTTTGTTAACAATTTCATCATTTCTATACATCTCATTTTAAAGGATTATTCACAGTTCAAAAACGTGAATATAACTTCATAAATAAGTTATAACAATTTACTTATCAACATAAGTCGTTTGCGAATTTTATAAAACAACGTTTATAAATTCTATTTCTATTTGTTTTATAACTACTTCCTTTTTATACATCTCCTTTATTAACCTATTTGATTTATAACTCAATTATAAACCAAAAGTTCACATTATAAGTTAAATGCTTATAAAACGATTATTTTACAAAATCGTTCTTTTAAACTTCATAATTATAAATCTTATAACTTATAAGATTCAATTATTTATCCAAATATATCCTTTAATAACTTCACAAAATTTATAAATCTTACTATTTATAAATTTCATTTATAACTTCACCATTTATAATTTTATAAATTCCATTCACTCCTGCAATCCATTTTCACTTCATTCAAACACTTATAAAACCTCGTTTCATAATTTCAATATTTCAATTTATAAATATCCATTTATAAATCTCTTATATAAATCAATTTATATTATTCTTTTAAAACATCTTTAAACTCCTTTATAATTTCACCATTTTGATTTATAAAATAATCAAATTTTATAAATCCTATATTTCAACTCTTTATAATAATTTCAAAAATCCCGATTAAACTATTTTATAAAATCATTAGCCTCATATTTTCAAAAATCAACCTTTAACTATATTTCTCAAAAATATAATTTTTATAACTTTAAAATTATAACGTTTATTTATTTAAAATGGATCGGTTCCAAAAAATATTTTATAACCGTATACTTTCAAAAATCACTTTAAAATCCCAAAATTTGGTCCAATGATGCTACATACCAAATAGCCAATCACGACAACAACGATATCATATATCGATATGATAATCCATCAAATATCAAAATATCTGAAATCAAATAAATACTGTTGAGGAATCCAGTTGGATCCTGTTTCCTGCATCCAAAAATATTAGCACAATACCAATTCCGCTCCAGTACGGAATTATCGCGGTATATGGGATTTAAAATATTATCCGCTTAATAGACGGCGCAATAGGGTCTCATCCGCTATACAAATGCGGGAAATCAATAACTCCAATATATACATATGCCAATATATATATATTGCTATTATATATAATACCAATTTCACTGTTTATGAAATATTCGCGGTATATGTTTTTAATAAATAACATCCGCTTACTAACGGCGCATAATGTCTATTTTAACAATCAATAGATAACAATCATCATTCAAACATGCATTCAAATATTTTAAATCTAACTATTTAAAATAAAATTGAAACTGATTCGATTGAGTGAGAAGTTCTCACCTTGATTTCCAATTCCGTTTTAGCGATTTATTTCGAATAAAATTAAACGGACGTTTAATTTTACCCAAAATTCTCACTAACTCCAAATGACTCCAATCCAACTCCATCGCGTAATGCTCGTCCATACGATTCCCACGCAACTGGTTTCGCGCGTTTTCGACCTCGTATGAAAAAGTTATGATTTTATGAAGTTTTACACGAATTTATAATTTAAATTTACAACATAACTTTCTTTTAAAACCTAACTTTTAATCATGGCCCTCCATCCCAAGCCAACACATCAGGCCCGCACGTCCCCCCCCCCCCTCTTCCTCTTCTCACGCACGCAACGAAACCCATCCCTCATTTAAAAACTTCGACGTCGGCCTCCCCCCCGAGCTAATCGAAGACGATCGAATGGCACCACGTCGCGCGCCTCCCCATGAGCCACCACCGGCCTGAACCCCATGCGACTCGGTCAACTCCTTTGCTCGAAAAACGAGTTCAAAGCCGGCCCCTTCAAACAACAATTGCCGTCAATCCATCGAGTTATTTACGATCTCCACCGTTGATATGATAGATCTCAGTGCCCTCTACCTTTTTGTAGTTGAAGATTTCTGGAATCGATGAACGGATTTGGAGTTATCGAGGGAGGAAGGAGGGACAATTCTGGTCGTGGATAATGTTAGTGGCGGCTGAGCTTTTTAGGGTTAGGGCTTGGAATGTTTTGCAAAATGAAAATGTGAGGGGCCATTTATAGAATTTTAAACGAAAACACTATTCATTTAAAAATTTTCAAACTCCGATTTACGCGCCGTAACCAGCGTTTCTAGGGTTTACCCCGCGTTTCGGACACAATGGAACAGGTTTCGGAAGCTAATTCGGACATCTGTGCGAGATTTGGCAATAAACGTTCAACTTAAATTAAACCGATTTAAACGATTTTCTAGGCGTTTTAATTTGTACCGGACAAACGGTAAATCCAATTGACACGAAATTTGAAACCTTACAATAATATCACATTAGGATCCGATGAAACTGGTTTCGTCGAAATCCGAGACTGTTTGAAAAATGGCTATTTTAACTCGCCAAATTAATATTAAAAATAATTCGATGTGTTTCGAGCTGCCACGATCAAACGATAACTCCGATTGACACGAAAATTGAAATCTGGTAATAACTAACTATTACGGATCCAATGGATCTAGGTTCGTCCAATTCTGAGACTGTTCAAAAATTGACTATTTTCACTAGTCGATTTAAATATTAAAATATTCAATTTTCACAAATTAACTTTTAGTTCGATTTTAAAAGTTCTAAAATATCATTCTAACTTCAATATGGTAAAATAAAATTTTACAAATCATTTTCAATCATATTTAACTCGATTTTCAATTATTTCTATAATTTAACATATTAAATTATCGATTTAATTATCCAATTAAATCCAATTATTCAAAATAAAATTTATTCGACTTATAAATTCACTTATTAATATTTAAAATTAATTAAATATTCAAATTTTAATTAATTAAAAATCCTGGGTCGTTACAATCTTCCCCCCTTAAAAGAATTTCGTCCTCGAAATTATTAAGTAAGAAAAGTTACAGAATCTATTAATTTTCCCAAAATCCATAGTTAAATTTCTTATAACAACTTTACTAATTTTTCAAATCATACTTAGTTAGCTTTTCAAAAACAATTACTGTTGTTTAACTTTCAATTCTAAATCAAAGTTTATAGTTTTCAAATTTTTCCAATTTCTCAAATTTTTTCTAACGCCTTAAATTTTCGAAAAAATTCGCCATAGTCTCCTATGCGCGGCTCGATCCGAAAAAAAAAAATGACAGTATATATATCACAAATATACATCTCATCAAGTAATGAGGCATCCCGAAGGGAAAAAGTATAAAAGTACGGTATGTAATCCGAGATATGTACCTTATATTTTATTAGCGTGCATATACGGCTAATATAGCGCGAAAGCGAGCTCCAAATGCGAAGCAAACACGATCCGCACCTACTAATCACTCAACAAACAACATGAGAACCGTGTATATAGACAATAATCTCAATATACATCATATAGCAACATAATAACTATATATGTCAACATAGCAATTGAAACAAAAGCAACAAATGCAAACATCAACCAACTATCATCCATAACCAATAAATATTCATTCATATTCTCATTAATATTCAATGAAATGGTTTTCAATTTAATCACATTTGATTCATTAACAGTGGATGTTCTTACTAACATTCATTTTCAATTAGTTTATATTCACTAATTCATATTCAAGTTGGTTCACTTCCAATTCAAATTCAATTCTATTTAAGATTCACTTAACTTCCAATTGAATTTCAATTACTTTAACTTTCAATTTCATTAACACTTAATGAATTATATACAATCAACTAACAATCATATAACAACCAATGTATATTAATTACAACCAAATTCCTTTGCTTATAATTGGTTTAATTAAATTGATTTTCATTCAACTATTCAACTTTCCAATAACATTAGATTCTAATGAATTAACACTTACATTCATTTTTCCATATCAACAAAATTTACATTTAATTGATTAACATTTAATCCATTAATTCAATTCAATTCAATTACAAAAGTTGAATTTCATTTATATAACTGAAGTTCACATTTATCACTTCATTTTATTATTTTACTTTGATACTAATATCAACTTCATTCAACATCACTTAAGTTATATTCCATTTTACAAACATCACTTGTTTTAACTTAACTTAAATTCCTTTTATTTACAACTCATATTCATAAATATATTCACATAGTTTCACTTCTCATATATATAAGTTTATTTCTCAATTTTAAATCACTTTAATTATAATTCAATTCTTATAATTCTTTTTACTTATACAATTATTCTTTTACTTAGATTATTCAAACATCTTAACAATCAACGTATATACACTTTAATAATTTTGAAAAATTATTCCTTTATATATATAAAATATACTCAAGGTAAAATTATTTCATTTACCCAATTTAAAACAATACTGTGTCGAATTGTTCTGTACAAGTGTTTAGAGATCCCTATCAACAACGTTAATTACTCGTATTAACCAGAATCTATATACCACTCAACAAACCAATCATCACAATATAAAACAATTTTATATTCACTAACAAATACGCTCTCATAGCTATTATTACACTCAAACTCAATCTAGAGTACTACTGACTCTATCTCTAATGAGTAATACCCAACAGAACCATGGTTGTCGCTTAACCATATGCTCCGATACCACCAGTGAAGACCCGTAAATCCGTACTCCTTGAATATACACTAATCTCCATAGATTAACTCAAGATGAACAGAAATACGAATTATCAATGTTTTTAGAAAAAGAAAAAGATTAGAAGAAGACAGAAAAGATAGAGAGAGAAAAGAAAATAGAAAATAGAACGGAATAGAAAACAACATCAAAATCTCACAATTCGCAGCGGAACAACATATAATAAATAAATGAATAATCTTTAAACAAAGAACTATATCAGTTATTATATTACATCACATTACATTACATCATATCAACAGAGTGTACAACATCAAACAACAACAAACAGTGCAGCGGAAAAAAAATACTATATACTAGTAATGCGCCATGCCATCCATCTTGCCTCCAGCAACTCCAGAATATCCAGAATATCCTGATAAACCTTAACTCTTGACTGCCTGTGTGGAACTTGGTGGGCACCCAGAGTTTAGGAAGGAAAACAATAAACTCCGAGTCAGTCATGTGACTGGTGCGAGAACTCAAAACAGTTTATTTATCTTTGAAAATCAAAATAGAGGAATATTTTTAAAGTCAATTCGCAATGCTTTTAAAAAATTAGACTACCATAAGGCCTCCCGCACACACACACAATGCAAACGCAGAATCGGAGGAGATTTCTCCTTATGATAGTCAAAGATGCTTGATACGTATTTAAAAAGAACATTTGATATTATTACTAGTGCATAGTGTAGGAAAAATTCATTTCGAAAGTAGAATATAAATCTTAGCCAACATACGACCATTATCGTATGCCTACTATAGCTACCATCTAAACAGTGGTGACCACCATAAGTAAATGGCAGGTTCTACAACTAATACCGTACAAAGTTTCGTATTGGGAATTGGATTTCCAACGAATGATCAGGCCAAGGAACTTCCCATTGCCACATGAGAATGCCTCTGGATGGACATCCCCGAGAACCAAACCGGATCTCTGCCAACACAAGGCCGGGTTACCCCTAACTGGGTAACAACTGACCGAATATGCCATCCCCCGGTCCTTTGGGACCTTTCACCGAGCGCTCGCAATCAATTCACACAATCATAAAGTGTTTTCAACATGAGTAAGTATCTGGGCTCCATACCATGATACCACCCTTTTCCAGAAGGAAATGCACATATCCTAAAGGGCGCTACCCCTCATAACCTTGCTGCATCTTTCCTGTTTTGACCATTCACGGGGTGTGAGGCTCGACGAAATCACGTCCACAAAAACATACTTTATACAAAAGCCATGCTTTGGGTCAACAAATGATCATAGAAATGATCACCAAGATAGACGATCAAATAAATGATCCTATCTCAAATAATCAACACAATGATCATTTACAGCAACAGTCAGCATGTCACATTACCAAATTGGGAATATATCGCTGATAACCTTCAACTACATAACCTCTGAGCTCGTACGTCTCAGAGAAGGGTGTTAAGCTAAAAGAATAAATTCTCCGCCACCAACAGAAATATATTTGAAAGAAATCGGCTTTATATCTCAATTTTTAATGTCAGACATACAATCCATACAAGTCTGTTCCGGGATCGAACAGAACCGAAGGCACTTACAAAGAAGTCCTTGCAATCCGGATAATCTCTAATCACGTCCGGACTTCCCATCACATAGGGAGTCTCTATACCGTAGCTACTCGGTGCAAAGACAATCGACGAGTTGTCCTTTCGCTTTCAAAAAGATCCGGTCTTCAACATCGGTCTTCAAATGCAATTCATAACGACGTATCACATATTCGGAATGGGTTATACGACCCCATGGTCCTTTCCCGGTTAACCCGAATAGTGAGCGCTTATTCAAAAATAAGTGTGGCATTCAAATTCAAACAAATCACATCAAATACATTTCAAAGGTAAATATTGATAGTCGGTTATTGAACTATCAATGGATATGCACACATCACCAGATTCCAAATAATTTTCCAAATTATTTATTTCACAAAATATCTTTACAAGATATATAATTTCAATACTTCAAAAATAAATCAATATTTATTTTTAAACAAATTCTCCTTTTCTTTTATAAATTTCTTAATGAATTTATATTTCACAATATCTATGCATATACGATTTCAATTATTCATTTCAATTTATCTTCAAAAAGATAAATTCTCAAAATATTCACTTTATATTGGAAAACATTTCCATACTTACTTATTAAGTAATTTTCAATCCATTTATTTTCAACACTTGGAAAATATTCAATATACTTAAATCGAGATTAAGTATATATTTCATTCTTTAAGCAAATCATTCTCTTAAACATATCTATTTGGGTCAAAACGAATGTTGCGTAAAACATTGTTACGACAAATCAAAATCACTAGTATAGGGATTCGAAATTAAAATAGATATATAAATCCCAATACTATACAAAACATTTCCTTTCGGAAATCATTTACTATAACAACAGTGTTGTAGTCCACCATTTCCTTCTATTTCAACAATAAATGTTGAAATCTATGGTTTCGAATCTTAACACCTTTTAAAACATCGTTAGGACGTTTTAATTCTGTTTAAAACATCACATATAAAACATTTTCTTTAACATGTTATTCACTATTCAAAAACGTGAATATACTTTGTTAACAATTTCATCATTTCTATACATCTCATTTTAAAGGATTATTCACAGTTCAAAAACGTGAATATAACTTCATAAATAAGTTATAACAATTTACTTATCAACATAAGTCGTTTGCGAATTTTATAAAACAACGTTTATAAATTCTATTTCTATTTGTTTTATAACTACTTCCTTTTTATACATCTCCTTTATTAACCTATTCGATTTATAACTCAATTATAAACCAAAAGTTCACATTATAAGTTAAATGCTTATAAAACGATTATTTTACAAAATCGTTCTTTTAAACTTCATAATTATAAATCTTATAACTTATAAGATTCAATTATTTTTCCAAATATATCCTTTAATAACTTCACAAAATTTATAAATCTTACTATTTATAAATTTCATTTATAACTTCACCATTTATAATTTTATAAATTCCATTCACTCCTGCAATCCATTTTCACTTCATTCAAACACTTATAAAACCTCGTTTCATAATTTCAATATTTCAATTTATAAATATCCATTTATAAATCTCTTATATAAATCAATTTATATTATTCTTTTAAAACATCTTTAAACTCCTTTATAATTTCACCATTTTGATTTATAAAATAATCAAATTTTATAAATCCTATATTTCAACTCTTTATAATAATTTCAAAAATCCCGATTAAACTATTTTATAAAATCATTAGCCTCATATTTTCAAAAATCAACCTTTAACTATATTTCTCAAAAATATAATTTTTATAACTTCAAAATTATAACGTTTATTTATTTAAAATGGATCGGTTCCAAAAATATTTTATAACCGTATACTTTCAAAAATCACTTTAAAATCATTTTAAAATCCCAAAATTTGGTCCAATGATGCTACATACCAAATAGCCAATCACGACAACAACGATATCATATATCGATATGATAATCCATCAAATATCAAAATATCTGAAATCAAATAAATACTGTTGAGGAATCCAGTTGGATCCTGTTTCCTGCATCCAAAAACATTAGCACAATACCAATTCCGCTCCAGTACGGAATTATCGCGGTATATGAGATTTAAAATATTATCCGCTTAATAGACGGCGCAATAGGGTCTCATCCGCTATACAAATGCGGGAAATCAATAACTTCAATATATACATATGCCAATATATATATATTGCTATTATATATAATACCAATTTCACTGTTTATGAAATATTCGCGGTATATGTTTTTAATAAATAACATCCGCTTACTAACGGCGCATAATGTCTATTTTAACAATCAATAGATAACAATCATCATTCAAACATGCATTCAAATATTTTAAATCTAACTATTTAAAATAAAATTGAAACTGATTCGATTGAGTGAGAAGTTCTCACCTTGATTTCCAATTCCGTTTTAGCGATTTATTTCGAATAAAATTAAACGGACGTTTAATTTTACCCGAAATTCTCACTAACTCCAAACGACTCCAATCCAACTCCATTGCGTAGTGCTCGTCCATACGATTTCAACGCAACTGGTTTCGCGCGTTTTCGACCTCGTATGAAAAAGTTATGATTTTATGAAGTTTTACACGAATTTATAATTTAAATTTACAACATAACTTTCTTTTAAAACCTAACTCTTAATCATGGCCCTCCATCCCAAGCCAACACATCAGGCCCGCACGTCCCCCCCCCCCTCTTCCTCTTCTCACGCACGCAACGAAACCCATCCCTCATTTAAAAACTTCGACGTCGGCCTCCCCCCCGAGCTAATTGAAGACGATCGAATGGCACCACGTCGCGCGCCTCCCCATGAGCCACCACCGGCCTGAACCCCATGCGACTCGGTCAACTCCTTTGCTCGAAAAACGAGCTCCAAGCCGGCCCCTTCAAACAACAATTGCCGTCAATCCATCGAGTTATTTACGATCTCCACCGTTGATATGATAGATCTCAGTGCCCTCTACCTTTTTGTAGTTGAAGATTTCTGGAATCGATGAACGGATTTGGAGTTATCGAGGGAGGAAGGAGGGAAAATTCTGGTCGTTGATAATGTTAGTGGCGGCTGAGCTTTTTAGGGTTAGGGCTTGGAATGTTTTGCAAAATGAAAATGTGAGGGGCCTTTTATAGAATTTTAAACGAAAACACTATTCATTTAAAAAATTTCAAACTCCGATTTACGCGCCGTAACCAGCGTTTCTAGGGTTTACCCGCGTTCCGGACACAATGGAACAGGTTTCGGAAGCTAATTCGGACATCTGTGCGAGATTTGGCAATAAACGTTCAATTTAAATTAAACCGATTTAAACGATTTTCTAGGCGTTTTAATTTGTACCGGACAAACGGTAAATCCAATTGACATGAAATTTGAAACCTTACAATAATATCACATTACGGATCCGATGAAACTGGTTTCGTCGAAATCCGAGACTGTTTGAAAAATGGCTATTTTAACTCGCCAAATTAATATTAAAAATAATTCGATGCGTTTCGAGCTGCCACGATCAAACGATAACTCCGATTGACACGAAAATTGAAATCCGGTAATAACTAACTATTACGGATCCAATGGAACTGGTTTCGTCCAATTCTGAGACTGTTCAAAAATTGACTATTTCACTAGTCGATTTAAATATTAAAATATTCAATTTTCACAAATTAACTTTTAATTCGATTTTAAAAGTTCTAAAATATCATTCTAACTTCAATATGATAAAATAAAATTTTACAAATCATTTTCAATCATATTTAACTCAATTTTCAATTATTTCTATAATTTAACATATTAAATTATCGATTTAATTATCCAATTAAATCCAATTATTCAAAATAAAATTTATTCGACTTATAAATTCACTTATTAATATTTAAAATTAATTAAATATTCAAATTTTAATTAATTAAAAATCCTGGGTCGTTACAGATATGCTTGTTTTTATTATAGGTTACCAAAACCAACGATACGTATCCTAATGGACTTGAATTCCGATTTAGTCGAAACTAAGGCCAATTAAGATGCGGGTTGTTACAGAGACATGTCGGATTAAGATCATGTAAAAAGGAAACTAAACATCATTCCTTCACTTCGGATGCCTAATTATTTTCCATCTATGGACAAAAAGATAGCTGTATATTTCAATTGAAATGATCATAGTGAAATTTAGTTGAAGTCAATCCTGCGATTGTAATAAAGGTGGAGGAATTAGGCAAGTAGGTTGGTTGACTTTAGGAATTAGGTTTTTCCCCTTTTCTATATGATCTAACTGCGGGTGTGGTTGTAATAACTTGCTTTTTTGACTCCCAAATATTGATATTAATACATCCTTCGTATTCACATACCGAGCACTCATGTGCTAGAAAGATAATTTTTTAGGGTAAAATAAAAAGGAAAATAAAGTAAACAAGAAAGAAGAAAAGAAAATATCTTAATCTCTTATTGTAATGATAACATATAATGCCAAAAGGATAGTACACACTATCACACTAATATACATAACATTTTGGAGTTACAATCCTAAATACTATCAGTGGCTTGGATAGTTATAACATCCCGTCCTCATAAATACTGATAAAACATAATTGTAGTGCAGTGAAAATAAGAATACTACAACAAGCAAACAGAATCATCTAGCTCGTCTCTTGAAGCTCCAAAGACTATTAACGAAAACCTTCCTTTCTCAAACTGTTCAAAAGAGCACTTTAGGAATTAAAGGAAATATAAAACCACAATTCAGACATAAGTTTGATATGATAGACTCAAAAAATATGTGGCCACCATATAACAGTAACTTTTTATACCGCTAAGATACATTCCCATATATATTTCCATGAAGGTATCCTCAGCACAGCGAGGCCTGCCCCTGTAACAAGAATCTGAAACTACCTTTAGAGCATCATATATCTCTAGATAAAAATACCCTAAGGTAAACATAACCAGCCTATGCTCGAACATATGATGCCAAATATCACCAATTGTCGCTAGCAACATCGATAAGCATCTCTAGATATGGAGTCAATATACCCTTTTGGTTAGCTAAACCCTATAGCACTACAGCCTATTCTGTCTTCTGCCATTGTTGATGGTGAAGTTTCATTTAGCATCTCAACACACGAGTCTTCATCACTCGAATGGATTTTGAATCTCTCCATGAATTCCAACATCTTAAACAATTCACGAATCTCTCCATGGAACCTAACATAAGTTGTCAATGAATGTTATCTCTATCCTCTTCTTTGGACATAACCTTAGGGTAGACGGTACCCTCGCTAGCTTCACTTGAAATGTTAGCGTTAACCTCTCTCTTGGACTTAGTCATAGAATAGACAGTGCAACTCTATAACTTTTTTCTTCATAACCGCTTTCAAAACATAGAACTCGTATATCGGTTTTGAAATACTTTTTGGTAAGTAGTACACTTATCCAATCCTAGACTATTCAAAACTAAATCGATGAATTTTAAGTTAATTTAATTCCTTTATTTAAGAAGTAAACAAACAATTTATAGAAGTCCTCCTTAGAAGATCATGTATATATATGTTCTTAAAGCAATAAATGATTCATACGAATGAGTCTTCCCAGAGAAATCTCAAACCATATCAATATGTGTTGCTTACATATAATTCCCAAGTTAATTTGGTCAATTCAATAGCAGTGAAAATGATCGCATATAGAAATCAAGTTGCTATACTTATCAAGTTTCTGAATTTTAACTTATGTTATCCTTTAGTCAAGAGTGAAGCCAAGAGGTTATAGCACTGTTTACTTATAAGCACTCGAACATCTTCTCAACACTCCCAGATAGAATAAATCTACTTTGTCGTCTTTATTGCTAAGCATAGGATTAATACTTCCTATAAACGAGTAAACACATAAAGTATGATTAAGTCACACAAAGCATGATTAAGTCATATAAATGACTTCTAATTCCCTTTTTCTTTGATTAATTCCTTTATTAATTAAAACTTCTTTGTAGATACTTGTATGTATATTTAAAATACCCTTACAAAACCAATATACATGTATACTTCAGTTTCACTATTCATTTCTAGTAATTATAACACTTAGAAATGTAGTCATATTCTTATCCCAATGGTATGAGAATATTCACAATTTCTTAACAAGATTTCACATTTTTTTAAATATATTCAAATGGGTTAAAAAGAAATGTTATAAATATTTTTACTATAAATCCGAAATCATTTTATACTTGTTATTATCTTTAAATGTTTATTTCAAAGATCTAATAATACCTACACTTAATTAGCAAGGCAATGTGCATTTAATTAACTTCTCAAAACTATTTGTTATAATTAAGTGTTATAACCAAAGCCATTTACCCTTTTATAAATTATTTAACTTTAACTTTTCCAAGCTTATATATAAAAATACTTTAAAAAACTTAAAAATAGTTTAAGTATTTACGTAAGATAATACTTAAAAATATATAAATTAGAATTTAACAAAATCAATAAAAAACTTTTTACATTAAAAACTCTTTACTTTAAAAATTCAAAAATAATTGTTAGAAATATATTTAAACTTGAAACCACTTTTAAAATACTCTAATTAATGTTACACAACATCACTAAAAAGGTCTTGGAATAATACTTTAATTGTATGCCATTTTAAACCACTTAAACTTTCAGATAGCAAACAATTGCATTTACAAAAATGATATCAAAGTTTTGAAACACACACAAAATGGTTTAGATTCAAAATATTGCATATTCCTGTTTATGCAACAAAACTAGTTTTATACCTTTTTGATGTTTAACTTGTTTTCAACTAGCTATGTATCGATTCAACATCCAAAAAATTTATTATAAGTACTTTACTTGTAGTACTTAATAACCATGCAAAAAAACTGTAAGGATATCTTTACAAAATCCTATAAAAATCACCAAAAACTAGCTATTTTGAAGTGCATTTATAGCAACTATTTCGCTCTAACCTTCTTCAACTTCATTCAACTAGTTATGAAATGATCTAAACCTTGATATGTTTACGGTAAAAGTTAAACAAAAAGTACTATTAAAACAGCAAAGATAAACTAAAGGATGTCTCTCAAAAATCATACACAAAATCATCGAACAGAAGGTGTTTTCAAAAAATTCTCATATAGTTACTATGTTTTTTATAACTTTCGCTATTTTGTTCTATAAATTCTATAACTTTTCAAACCAATTCCCCTCTATTACATACACTATTATTAGTGTAGAGCGGAACCAAATATATACTTTCATAACATATTCACAAATAACAATTTCAAAGCAAGTTAAAACATAAGAGATTCAAAGTGCACTTATAGCGACTATTCTTCTTTCAACTACTTTCAAACACATTTCTGTGGTACATAAAACCAATACAAACATGTATACACAAAGGTAAGGTGACATTACATATTGTAGAGGGTAACTGATATAGTATAGAGTTGTCATTTGCTTTCAAAAGCAAGTATGGTTCAATGTTTTAACATTATTAGTTTAACTTTGTATTTATACATAACAATCATATGACAACATATGCAATCAAATGGTGGGTAAAATCACCCAGCTACCAAGCTAACATAAGCACAAGCCTTCACAAACACATGAACACTTCCTACCATGAGAAAATATCCAAAGTTTCCACCTTTAGCTTACTTTTGCGCTAATCCATGCTTTCTTATCACCGTATTGCTCACAGCCCAGCCTAAACCAACCCTTGTGCTCCTTTTCTTCAAGCTTCATGTTTCCTTCTTTAGTTTCTATTCTGATCTAAGGCATTTTCAATGTCTGGTAGAAATTGGAGATGATTTATGTTGATTAAAGGTTGACTACTGACGATAGAAATGGATTGAGGCTAAGTGTTTCTATCTTTGAAAATTAACAAATGCGTTAGAGTAATCCTATAAAGAGCCTTATGCAGAAGTGGCTAAGAAGTGACCGCTCACCTCTTGCCCTTTATGGAAGGGCGCCATGCGTACTTCCTTTCATGTGTTAAGTTTACACCTTATTTCCTAAACAAATATCTAAACACTATTTACCAAAAAATCTCTTACCTCAATCCATTGGTTAATATTTTACAATCACATTTAATTAGTCATAAACACTGGAAAAAGTTAGTTGCTAATTAATAATATATTAGGAAAGCATAACAATCTCTAACAACTTTTATGAACAATTTTTATCGAGTAAAAGCCATTTATCGATAAAATGATTTTTGATCACATTATCGATATTTCTTCAAACTATTTATTTTTGTAAACATTTTTCAAAAATAATTTACCATCATTAGTTATTAATAAATCAGGGTTAATAAGGTTATAATATCACTTTTTATTAACATTAAACCAATTCTGTTCCATACACTATTATTAGTGTAGAGCGGAACCAAATACATACTTTCATAATATATTCACAAATAACCATTTCAAAGCAAGTTAAAACATAAGATATTCAAAGTGCACTTATAGCGACTATTATTCTTTCAACCACTTTCAAACACATTTCTATGGCACACCAAACCAAACCAAACATACACAAAGTCAAGGTGACATTACATATTTTAGAGGGTAACTGATATAGTATAGAGTTGTCATTTGCTTTCAAAAGCAAGTATGGTTCAATGTTTTAACATTATTAGTTTAACTTTGTATTTATACATAACAATCATATCACAACATATGCAATCAAATGGTGGGTAAAATCACCTAGCTACCAAGCTAACACAAGCACAAGCCTTCACAAACACATGAACACTTCCTACCATGAGAAAATATCCGAAGTTTCCACCTTTAGCTTACTTTTGCACCAATCCATGCTTTCTTGTCACCATATTGCTCACAGCCCAGCCTAAACCACCCCTTGTGCTCCTTTTCTTCAAGCTTCATGTTTCCTTTTTTAGTTTCTATTATGATCTAAGGCATTTTCAATGTCTGGTAGAAATTGGAGATGATTTATGTTGATTAAAGGTTGACTACTGAAGATAGAAATGGATTAAGGCTAAGTGTTTCTGTCTTTGAAAATTAACAAATGTGTTAAAGTAATCTTATAAAGAGCCTTATGCGGAAGTGGCTAAGAAGTGACCGCTCACCTCTTGCCCTTTATGGAGGGGCGCCATGCATGCTTCCTTTCATGTGCTAACTTTACACCTTATTTCCTAAACAAATATCTAAACACTATTTACCAAAAAATCTATTACCTCAATCCATTGGTTAATATTTTATATTCACATTTAATTAGTCATAAACACTAGGAAAAGTTAGTTGCTAATTAATAATATATTAGGGAAGCATAACAAGCTCTAACAACTTTTATGAACAACTTTTATTGAGTAAAAAGCCATTTATCGGTAAAATGATTTTCGATCACATTATTGATATTTTTTCGAACTATTTATTTTTGTAAACATTTTTCAAAAATAATTTATCATCATTAGTTATTAATAAATGGGGTTAATAAGGTTATAAAAATCACTTTTTATTCACATTAAACCAAGATTCAAATAATTAAATAATACAAATATTTAAATTCGAAGTGTTCAAAATTCTAAGTCATTCATTCTCCCACACTTAAAATATTTAGTCCTCGAAATTCCAACACGACTAGCATACAAAAGAAACAAGCACAAAAAATATATAGCAATATTCAAAATTTACAAGCAAACAAAACTCATGGTTTTTCTCAGGTTCAAAACCTTCACATCGTAGAAGGACGATAAACAATCTACTAAGCTCAACTTACGCTTAACAGCCTTTGATTATTACTTAAACAATTATTCAAGCTTCCCCAGAATAATTCGAAGAGTCATTCTCTGAACTCTCCATAAGCCAATAAAATATAGTATGCATACATTCTTAAGCCTATACGATGCACATGGGTCATCCGTATGCAACATTCAATCTTATCACTTGTTCGATTACATAAATTTTACTTCCAAACTAGTATAAATCATTGATCTCTCTAGTGTAGACTCCAATCACGTTCCTTCATTAGAAACCTATGTTTCCATTACATAGCCTTATACTATGATAGAAAACCTCGAGACCATATCAAGAATCCATTTTAAGTATTCACCGTCGAGAATCGAGTGAAAAATCCCTGTTTGGACAAGTGTAAATCACCTAGAAATCATATACTCGAATCCTGGATCAAGAACAACCATGTGAATGAAATGATCCACATACTACTAGTGTATTTTCCCTATTGGTTTCTTAACTACACCAATTTCTTTATATATCACATTTAATTACACAAATAACATGTCTCATTCAGTGCTAAAACCATTATGAACCATTTCAAAAAAAATTGCTTAAAAACTTGCTTTAAATGAAGGCATGACTTTATTTATAAAACTTTCATAAAAACTTGCTTCAAATTATTACTCATATAATACTCCACTACATCCTAAGAGTATATATAAAACATCAAACTCAGTTTACTTTCTAAAATTCAGAGTAAGTCCCAAAACTTATGTGGGTCTTATAACTGAGTCAACCTTTTGACTTCTTTAACTATTGAGTTAGGCAAGTAGCCAAGAAGAGCAAGACATCGGTATCCAAACTGCATATCATTTAAATCAACACTTGCATTGTAAAGGAGTTTTATAACCTTTCATTTACCTTAGACTTTTCACCTCCTTTTGCCTTTTCATTTAAATCAACACTTGCTTTCATTATTGGCCGACCTTATCTTATTTCTTCAGCTGCATGTCATTTCATTTCTCACGCACAAAAAAAGTTTCTCATCTCTAAAACTTTCAGCCTCCATTTCTGAAATTCATTTGGTAATGTTTTTTTTTCACCTTTTCTTATTTTCTTCTTTGTTTTAGTGTATTTTCATGCCTTGCTTCACTTAGCTTGTTTGGCCTCAAGCCTCCTCCTTCACCACCTCCTTCACCACCACCTTCACCACCACCTTGTTCGACTGCAAACCCCTTTCCATCTCCACTGACCTGCCTGGCCGTGACCCCTAAGATGCAAGCTCCACAAAAAAAATAGCACACACTCCTTATATATGCATAGCCGAGCTCAACAATGCATCACCACTCCACAACACCCTCTCGGCCACCACTAGCATCACTTCCACCAGCCCCTACCTGACCCTAGACGACTGCCACACCATCCCCTAACCTCCACCAGTCATTGCCGAGCCATCCATGGCCATGGCCAAGATTTTGAGTGTGCATAAAATTTTATTTTTGTCTTGACTTGTGTTGTTCATGCCATTTATCACATAAGCAACTTCCACTCCTTCATCCCTAGCTAGGCCGACCATATTGGACCCATACTTGACCAAATACACCACCATGGTCATGCCTTATCACCATATGGCCGAGCATAGGATTTTCGAAAGAAAGTGAAAGTTGTTTAATTATTTGTTGCTCCTTATTTCTAGTGTTCAATGTTATGTTTGGTGTTGAAATTCATGTGCTTTATTTTGTTTGTTTGATATGTAACAAGGCAACTATCTCTCCCCTCACTTGAATCCATAGTCGTGCCTTTGTGCTTTTCGGGTCTTTATTTGTGTGTCTGAATCTGTTATCCCCAGCTTGTAGAGGTGAATATTTCTCACAAGACATTCTGTACTTTTATAATTAGTAAACTGATAGCATGTGAATCTGCAGACTATATTATCATGTTATACCTGCCTGTGATATTATTTATATGATGATCACCCTATTTATACACCTATCATATCATTTGTTCTGCTATATGATGTTATACTGTTTATTTATATCAGTTTATCACACTGTAAGTTCCCTGTAGAATAGAATCACTATGGGTTGAAATGATACATACCCGAACAGACTTTAGAATAGGGAAAAATCATTATGGGCTGAAAAGATAGGCCTGAACGATTTTTATTTATTTTATTTTACTTGGGATTGCGAGTTTGAAATGATAAAACTCGGATTTTTCCTTTGTAAATTACGGATTGAAATGATATATTATCTGTAGCATTTGACTTAGGTTAGAAAATTATATACAGACCATGGTTAATATATATTTTTCCAAAAATTTTAAAATATTATAAAAATGTAAATGTTATGACATTTTGATTTAAATGTAATTAAAAATGATTTTTATAAATATTAATGATTTTCTACAAGTTAAATAAGTGAAATAAATAAATGGTAGAGTAGAATTTGAAATATAAGTAAATTTTGAAATTTATGATTTTGTTTATAAATGGAATTTAAGTTAAGTAAGAAAATATGATATTTCGATTTGGATTTGAATTTGAATTTGAATTTAAAATGATTTTTAAAGTGTTAATGATTTTTCTATAAACTAAAAATGGTAAAATAAATAAATGTTTAAAATTGAAATTTGAAATATAACTTAACTTAGAAATTGTGAAATGTGTTTTAAACAAAAAATTAAGTTAAGAAAAATAAAACAGAATTTTAATTTAATTTATGAAATGGTAAATTAAATTAAAATGTAAAGTAAATGAAATGTTATAAAATTTTACATTTATTTTATTGGTGAATTATTAAAATTTTGATAATTATTTGTGAAATTTCACTTTATAAAATCATAAATTAAAAGGTATTTAAATGATAATTTTAAAGTGAGAAAACATGTTTTTTATAAGTTAAAAGTGGTTGAAATTAAAGTTTAATTGTTTATGAAATTATATTGAATACTTGGAATTTAATTAACCGCATTTTTTTGAAATGCTATCATTTCTTAAGTAGAGAATATTGCAGCATTTCTGAGTGATGTAGTTGATTCTAATGAACTATAACTAAAAGAATAAATTGGACGAAGGACTATTACAACACTTTGTAAGTGCTGTAATTGCAGAAACTAAATTAAACCTATTACACCATTATAAATGCCGTCATTGCTAAATTGAATTGCTTTAAACATAACTTTCCATAGCATTTTTCTAAGTGCTGCGAAAGTTGAAATTTCACTATTTTGATAATTTTAAGTGAATAAATGAACTTTGAAGAGGATAAAATTTTGAGAATTAAATATTTGATTTTAAATAATGACTTCATTTTTAAATGGTTTAAATGAAGTAATTTGAGTTGAAATATAAACCATTTTGAAATGTGACTTGGAATGATATTTAAATTAAATAAAATGAATGTGGTTTGGAAAAATATGATATTTTGATACTTTGAAATGGATTTTAAATGATATTAATTGTTAAATGATATTTGATTTCGAAGTACAAAATGTCATTTTGAAATTTTAACCACGGGATGTATCTAATTTATGGTTTAACTGATCCTTAAAGGATAGGTGATCCCAAGCATCCTTTAAGTTATTATGCATTACTACTACAGTTCACTTGAGTTGGTTTACATTATATAGGTATGTATGTCTTGACTCGAGTGTTTTGTGTTTTACTTTACGCTCGCTCGGGTCAGCCTGAGTATTTACAGCTTAGCTTTGGATTTCTTTTCTGGGGCTAGGAATCGCTGGAGATTTACTTTTCTAGTTATCTATCCCTTTTAGTTTCAGTTGCCTATTTCAACTCTTGTAATTATAAACTTCTATGTATTTGCGATTTCTATTGTATATGTTTCAGATTGATATTATGTATTTTGTTTTGAGATTTTGTTATAGTAGCTTCATGAACTACTATGGTATTTTAATTTCCGCTGCGAGTTATTCTAATATTTCCGTGTCTATGATTCTTTGATTGTTTCTATTTTCTCCAAATTTATTTACAATGCGGTATTTTGAGCAATTCAAGTCTGACGTGTGTGGATGCAAATGGCTGAAAATATCGGGTTGTTATAATTGGTATCAGAACCAGGTTTTAGGCAAACCATGGTCTGCAGAGAAAAAACTCATTAGAGATAGGGTAGAAATACCGTAAAATGAGTGAAATCAATCTCAGAATCATTTTCTGTGAGAGAGCGTATTTTCGAAGTATAAAATGATTTCCAAATGATTTTAAAGGATTTTAAAAGATTATATTGGTATAATTTTTTTTCTTATTCTGAAATCAAGATTTTCTAAACTTCGACCCTTCGGTATCCACCTTGCTAGAAATCTCTTGGTTAGGACTCTTATCGACTAGGATTTCCTGAACTTTGGAACGCTCCCACTTGTTTTGAAATCCAGTCTTGTCTTCCCTATTTTATCCTTTTGATTTTGGGGCATTTCATAACTCTACTTTGAATGGCCTCTATAAAGATCGGTGATTCCGCAAATCTTTAAATGATTTGTAAAGGGGTAAAACTCCTTTGCAATTAGTATTGATTCACCGGAGATTCTGCATTCTCGGTTTACGATGTTATCTATCTTCTGTTATACTTGGATTTTATCTCTGGCGATCGAATGTCGATTTGCCTTAGATTTCCGCATTGATTATATTCCTGAAGTCACGGTTGACTCGGTCAAGGTCTCCCGCGATTTATATAGGCTTATCCATCTTCTATTTGGTAATTAAACTATCTCATCTTCGTTCAAGTTTATCTTCGAACCAGAATTCTATTTGATTAGAGTTCCTCTAAATTTGAATCACTGTTTGTTGGAAACCCATCCTTAAACCATCCCTTGGAAATTTGTGTTGGTTGTATTTTGAAATCGTGCATACATCGAAATTATTATTTTGATAAGGATGACCCTATTTTATATATAATGTTTACGATAAGGATTATATACCATTTAAAACGAAAATTTGAAGCTTTGAAAGGATTTGAAATTTTGAAAATTATAAGAAATGGTTTCATATAAAAATGATTTATATCTGAAGTGTTTTGAATTTGAATTTCGAGGAATTGAACTCTGGTGTTTTGAAATCGATTTCAAGATTTTGAAAAATATATAAATAATAATATGATTTAAAGATATTTTCCGAATAAGCAATGTTTCAAAATATTCGAATGGATTCCAATGATTTCGAAGAAATTTCAAAAGAACTTTCAAGAAAATAAAAGTCCAGAACCCATTTATGTCGCTGGAAAGTAATTTCGCTGATGAATGCATGCATCATCGATATTGATTTTCAAGTTTCTGAGTGGGGGAGAGGCCACTCTAGTAGCTTTGCTATGCGAGTGATTTTGTGAAACCAATTTTGATTTCAGATTTTGAAGTATGGTTTGATGTTCGTAAGGTGTGTGTGTGTATATATATATATATATATATATATATATATGTATATTTTAAATGATTTACAGTAAGCTGGTGTTCAGTCCTCGAGTTTCAGAATTTTTTTGGTATAACCTTATTTATTGGAATTAATTTACTTATTTGTTATTGATTTCTAACTCTTGGATTTGAAAATTTGGTTCCTTTGACTATTATAAAGTTCGAGCACTTCCAACTCATGGTTAGTTTTATTTAGTTTTGTATGTTTTAATATAATTTAAATAAGTTTGAAACTGTTTTGTTAACTTAATTAATAAAACTATATTGAATTATACTAATATAAAATTTAGTTTTGAAACGTTTTGAATAAAAATTTAGTATTCAAAATATTAGAATAAAATTTAGTTTAAATGTTTTAACTTAGTAACATTTTTTATAAATTATATATATAATAATAATAATTTTCAAAGGTAAAGAGGATCTTTCAAATAAATGAATAAATAAAATACATAAATAAAAAGGATTTTAAGGAAAGCTTATTGGAAATCATTTTTGGTATAGTTGATTTTGAGAAAGATATTATGGTTTTGGAAATGAATTTGTTTGACCTAAATTTTGTTGATTTGGAAATTTGGATTATTTTCTAAACATATAGTTTTGAGAAACTTTGAAACTTAATATATGTAATTTAGAAGAAATGATTTGGCGAAATCATATATGATTTTGAAACTGAAACGTTATTGAAAGGAATTGAAATTGAGAATCTTGTTTTATTAAATATTTTGATTTGGGAGATACCGAACATATATAAAATTAATTTGTATAATATGAAGTTGATTTGAAACCATCGTTTTGGAAAGGTACCCAATTTGTAAAGTGAAATCTTATGTAATCGAAGTCTATATATGTATGATTTGATATACTGTTGATTTGGAAAGTATTCGATTTGAAATGAAATCTTATATAATGGACTTTATATAAGTATGATATTTGAAAGTGATTCGAAAGGTACTATATGATATATATTTTTTGGAAGTAAAGATATGGAAAGTGCCTTCTGCTTGATATCCGCTTTGTGGCCACATTGTGGATTCATTCTATTGATATTATTCTCTCTAATTTGGGCTTTTCGGATATGATATTCGAGTGTCCATCGAATTCCACGGCGATCTCCATGGTCTTACGAGCGCGACTGCATAGCGTAATTCGTAGGGGTTGCGAGAGCCTACGGGTACGGATGTTTCCCTAGAGGATCCAGGAGTAACCATTGTGTATCTGCGATCTATGTAGGTCGTATTTGGCAGCGTAATCCGCAGGGGCTACAAGAGCCTACGGGTACAGATATTTCCTGGGGGATCCAGGCGTAACCATCGTGTATCTACGGTACTACCAGTCTTCATGGCGTAATCGTAGGGCTGCGGTAGTCAGCCTACGGGTATGGATGTTTCCTGGGGGATCCAGGCGTAACCATTGTGTATCCGCGATCCATGATCGACATGTTTTGGTTTGGTTGTTTTGTTTGGATTGTACTTTCCATATCTATTTTTTTAAAGGTTTTCCAGTATTTTAACTGGGTGTCGAAACAAGTCTACTAAGTACCTGGTGAATTCTAGCTTTGCGCCTGATCAACGCATGGCCAGAGTCTGCAGAAACGAAAGTAAACTTGTTAAGACATCGAGTTATAAAAGTATTTTCATAAAGTATTATATAAATGATATTTTGATCATTTATTTTACCTTCCTAAATGATTTAAAAAGTTTTAAATATTGTTTACTTCGAACTAACAAATTCGAATCAAATGACTATTCATTATATTTTAAAATGATTAAACTGTTATAATATAATTTTTTTAATTGAAATGTATATGGTTTTAAAATAATGGTTCATCTTTTTCTCTCAATCTACTTTCCCTTCTATCTATTTCTATCTTCTTCCTCTTCGAGGGTCCATTCTGTATTATGGAAAAAGTTGGTTCTTTAGCTTATCGTTTGGATTTGCCCAAGAAACTTTCTGAAGTGCATGATGTATTCCACGTCTCTCTTCTTCTCTAGTATCTTCATGACCCATCTCTTTTTGTTTAGCCTTCTGCTCTTGATAGTTTGGATATTTAGCCTAATCTGACTGTCGAGAGTAAGCCACTTCGTATTGTCGACAGAGGTACGAAGCAGCAAAGAAGAAAATCTGTTAGTCTGGTCAAAGTACTGTGAAGTACTAATGAATGGGATTGTACCTGGGAAACGGAAGAGAGCATTCGTGCTTCGAAATCCGAAATTGTTTTTCTAGGTACTATTTGTTTTGTCTATCTTGCTTTTTCTTATTTTCCTTTTTCTTTCTTTTCGAGGACGAAAAGATTTGAGCGGGGGAGAGTGTAACAACCCAGTATTTTATGATTATTTCTATTTGTATATTTTAATTATTTTAATTGAAATTTCTGATTTAAAAATTTTATTATATTTATTAAAATGGATAAATTTTGTTAGTTTAAATATAAATTTTGATTTTGTGTGGATTATAATTCCAAACCTGAATAAATAGAATATTCCCAGAAAATGTAGATTTTGGTCAATCTGGTCAAACTTTGAGTTTTATATTTAAATTTTAAATATTTGAATTCTTCAATTTTATCTTTTATTATGAAAATAAATTAAATTTCAAGAATACTTGTTTTCGTTTTCGTTGAAATCCGATTTATATTGTGAAAGTTATGCTTTTTACAATATTGTATGTAAATTGATTTATTTAATAATATTGTTTATTTTAAATTATATAAATTATATTTTTATTTTCCATATCATGTTATAATATGTATTATATGACATGTTAGGTATATATTTTTATTTTAAAACATTTTTTAAAGTGATGTTATAATTTTCCAAAGCTTATTGTATTTTATTTTCAAAATTTTAAACACTGGTTTCTATTATTCAGCTATTTTGTTAATTAATTTATATTTATCTAAAATTTATCTATTCATTTCTTTTCATACTTTATTTTTTATTGTTTTTATTTTATTTATATTCATTTTTCATGTGTTTAAAAATGTAAAAAAGAAAAATGAAATTTGAAGAGTTATATAACCTTTCATTTACCTTAGACTTTTCACCTCCTTTTGCCTTTTCATTTAAATCAACACTTGCGTTCATTATTGGCCGACCTTATCTTATTTCTTAAGCTGCATACCATTTCATTTCTCACGCACAAAAAAAGTTTCTCATCTCTAAAACTTTCAGCCTCCATTTCTGAAATTTATTTGGTAATGTTTTTTCACCTTTTCTTATTTTCTTCTTTGTTTTAGTGTATTTTCATGCCTTGCTTCACTTAGCTTGTTCGGCCTCATCCTTCACCACCTCCTTCACCACCACCTTCGCCACCACCTTGTTCGACTGCAAACCCCTTTCCATCTCCACTGACCTGCCTGGCTGTGACCCCTAAGATGCAAGCTCCACACAAAAAAATTGCACACACTCCTTATATATGCATAGCCGAGCTCAAAAATGCATCACCACTCCACAACACCCTCTCGGCCACCACTAGAATCACTTCCACCAGCCCCTACCTGACCCTAGACCACTGCCACACCATCCCCCAACCTCCACCAGTCATGGTCGAGCCATCCATGGCCATGGCCGACCTTGCGAGTGTGCAGAAAATTTTATTTTTGTCTTGACTTGTGTTGTTCATGCCATTTATCACATAAGCAACTTCCACTCCTTCATACCCTAGCTAGGCTGACCATATTGGACCCACACTTGACCAAATACACCACCATGGCCGTGCCTTATCACCATATGGCTGAGCATAGGATTTGTGAAAGAAAGTGCAAGTTGTTTAGTTATTTGTTGCTCCTTATTTCTAGTGTTCAATGTAATGTTTGGTGTTGAAATTCATGTACTTTATTTTGTTTGTTTGATATATAACATGTAAGGACCCGATTCTTCGACTTTCGAAAACCGACATCAATACGTTCACTGTATCAACTGCCGAGCACTCGAATGCCGGAAAACCGAACACTTAGGGTTTTAAGAACAAGAAAAAAAAGAAAAAGATAGAAGAAGAGAGAAAAGATAGAACAGAACAGAAAGAAAATAGCAGAACAATATCAGAATCTCACAGTCGCAGCGGAACAACATATAATAAATAAATGAATAATCTTTAAACAAAGAACAATATCAGTTATTAAATTACATTACATTTCATTTCATTACATCATCAGAGTGTACAACTATCAAACAACAATAAACATAACAAACAGCGGAAAAGAAATACTATATACTAGTAATACGCCATGCCATCCATCTTGCCTCCAGAACTCCTGAATTCCAGAATATCCTGATAAACCTTAACACTTGACTGTCCGTGTGGAAATTGGTGGGCACCCAGAGTTTAGGAAGGAAAACAATAAACTCCGAGTCAGTCATGTGACCGGTGTGAGAACTAAAACAGTTTATTTTATCTTCAAAAGCAAAATAGAGGAATATTTTTAAGGTCAATTCGTAATGCTTTTAAAAATGAGACTACCATAAGGCCTCCTGCACACATACACAATGCAAACGCAGAATCGGAGGAGATTTCTCCTTATGATAGTCAAAGATGCTTGATACGCATTAAAAAGAAACATTTGATATTATTATTAGTGCATAGTGTAGGGAAAAATTATTTCGAAAGTAAAGTTATAAATCTTAGCCAACATACGACCATTATCGTATGCCTATTATAGCTACCATCCAAACAGTGGGGCGCCACCATAAGTGAATGATAGGTTCTACAACTAAAACCGTACAAGATCGTATTGTTTCTTGGGATTTCCAACAAATGGTCAGGCCAAGGAACTTCCCATTGCCACATGGAAACGCCTCTGGAATGACGTCCCGAGAACCAAACCGGATCTTTGCCAACACAAGGTCGGGTTACCCCTAACTGGGTAACTACTGACACGAATATGTCATCCCCCGATCGTAACCGATCTACATCTGAGGATCCTCGATTTCCAACAACCACAAAGTAATAAGTTTGCAGCAACAACATAGGTTAAGTATTTGGGCTCCATACCATGATACCACCTTTATCCAGAAGGAATGACATACACTAAAGGGCGCTACCCCTAATAACCTTGCCGCATCCTTCCTGTTTTGACCATTTTCGGGGTGTGAGGTCCGATGAAGTCTCGTCCATAAAGCCACGCTTTGGTACAAAGCCATGCTTTGGGTCAAAAAATGATCAAAGTAATGATCACAAAGATAAATGATCAAACAAATGATCATATCACAAATGATCAAACAATGATCATTTCACAGCAACACTTAGCATGTCACATTACCAAATTGGGAATATATCGCTGATAACCATCAACTACATAACCTCTGAGTTCGTACGTCTCAGAGAAGGGTGTTAAGCTAAGAGAATAAATTTTCCGCCACCAACAGAAATATATTTGAAAGAAATCAGCTTTATATCTCAATTTGTAATGTCAGACATACAATCCATACAAGTCTGTTCCGGGGTCGAACAGAACCGAAGGCACTTACAAAGAAGTCCTTGCAATCCGGGTATTCACTAATCACGTCAGGACTTCCCATCACATATGGAGTCTCTATACCGGGGACCAGTCGATGCAAAGACATTCGACGAGTTGTCCTTTCGATTTTGAAAATATCCGGTCTTCAACACCGGTCTTCAAATGCAATTCATAACGACGTATCACATATTCGGAATGGGTTATACGACCCCAAGGTCCTTTCCCGGCTAACACGAATAGTGAGCGCTTATCTAAAAATAAGTGTGGCATTCAAATTCAAGCAAATCACAACAAATACCCATTCAAAGGTAAATATTGATAGTCGGTTATTGAACTATCAATGGATATGCACAACATCACCAGATTCCAAATAATTTTCCAAATTATTTATTTTCAAAAAATATCTTTACAAGATATATAATTTTCACACTTCAACCATTTGAAAACAATTTTCAA
The DNA here is from genome assembly GCA_030765085.1 of Allium cepa. NCBI lineage: Eukaryota > Viridiplantae > Streptophyta > Magnoliopsida > Asparagales > Amaryllidaceae > Allium > Allium cepa. The sequence goes on along the minus strand of CM060942.1, from coordinate 371,825,156 downwards.
ATCACTTTTCACATTTACCACTTTTGAAAACAAATTTCAATCATTTTCCTTACGCGAAAATACTTTCATTTCAACATGGTTCATTTAAACCCATTAAATAAATCCTTAACGATTTACTTTATATTTACGTTCTAAATCCGTAAATTTATTCCCGCACTTCAAAAATAAATGAACGTTTATTTTGAAACAATTTCCCTTTCTTTTATAAATTCCTTAGTGAATTTATATTTCAAAATATTTATTGAATAAACAATTTCAATTATTCATTTTCAATTTATCTTCAAAAAGATAAATTCTCAAAACGTTTCATTTCACATTGGAAAAACATTTCCATACTTACTTATAAATAAGTAATTCACAAATCTATTTATTTCCAACATTTGGAAAATATTCAATATACTTAAATCGAAATTAAGTATATATTTCATTCTTAAGGGAAACATTCTCTTAAAACACATTTATTTGGGCCAAAACGAATGTTACGTAAAACATCGTTACGACAACCCAAAATCACTAGTATAGGGATTCGAAATTAAAATAGATATATAAATCCCAGTACTATACAAAACATTTCCTTTCGGAAATCATTTACTATAACAACAGTGTTATAGTCCACCATTTCCTTCTATTTCTCGAAAACGTCTATTTCAACAATGAATGTTGAAATCTATGATTTCGAATCTTAACACATTTTAAAAACATCGTTAGATCGTTTTAATTCTATTTAAAAACATCACATCCAAAACAATTTCTTTAACATATTATTCACTATTCAAAAACGTGAATATACTTCGTTAAGCAATTTCATCATTTTCTATACATTTTATTTTAAATGATTATTCACTGTCTAAAACGTGAATATAACTCCATTAATAAGTTATAACAATTTGCTTATCAAAATAAGCCGTTTGCGGATTTATAAAACAATGTTTGTAATTTCCATTTCTATTTATTTTATAACAACTTCCTTTTATAAATCTCCTTTGTTAAGCTATTTCAATTTATATCTCAATTATATACCAAAAGTTCATATTATAAGTTAAATACTTATAATTTATTTGTTTACAAATCGATCTTTTAAACTTCCCAAATTATAAATCTTATAACTTATAAGATTCATTTATTTACCCAAATCTACTCTTTTAATAACTTTACAAATTTTATAAACCTATTGTTATAAAATTCCATTTATAACTTCACCGTTTATAATTCTATAAATTTCATTCATTTATGAAATTCATTTACAATTCATTCTAACACTTATAAAAACTCGTTTTATAATTCAAATATTTTTAATTTATAAATATCAATTTATAAATCCTTTATATAAATCAATTTATATTATTATTTTAAAACGTCTTTAAACTCCTTTATAATTTCACCATTTTCTTTGATTTATAAAATAATTAAATTTTATAAATCCTATATTTTAAACTTTTTACAATAAATTCAAAAATCCCAATTTAAACTATTTTATAAAATCATTAACCCCATATTTTCAAAAATCAACTTTTAACTATATTTCTCAAAAATCATAATTTCTATAACATTAAAATTATAACGTTTATTTATTTAAAATGAATCAATTCCAAAAATATTTTATAAACGTATACTTTCAAAAAAATCATTTTTAAAAATCCTTTTAAAATTCCAAAATTCGGCCCAATGATGCTACACACCAAATAGTCAATCACGACAACAACGACATCATATATCTGTATATGATAATCAACGAATATCAAAATATCCATAATCAAATAAATATTGTTGAGGAATCCAGTTGGATCCCTCCAACCTGTTTCCCTGCATCCACAAACATTAGCACAATACCAATTCCGTTCCAGTACGGAATTATCGCGGTATATGGGATTTAAAATATTATCCGCTTAATAGACGGCGCAATAGGGTCTCATCCGCTATATAATGCTGGAAATTAATTCCAAGTACATAAATAATACCAATTTCACTGTACTGTGAAATATTCACGGTATATGTTTTTAATAAATAACATCCGCTTACTAACGACGTATAATGTCTATTTTAACAATCAATAGATAACAATCATCATTCAAACATGCATTCAAGTACTTTAAATATAACTATTTAAAATTAAAATCGAAACTGATTCGATTGAGTGAGAAGTTCTCACCTTGATTTCAATTTCGTTTTCAGCTTTTATTTCGAATAAAATTAAACGGACGTTTAATTTTACCCGGAATTTGCGCTAACTCCAAACGACTCCAATCCAATTCCATAGCATAGTGCTCGTTGATATGAACCCAACGCAACTGGTTTCGTGCGTTTTTGACCTCGTATGAAAAGGTTATCGCGTTACAAAGATTACACGATTTAAATTATAATTATATTTACAATTAAAATAAAATTTCAAACCCTACACACAATCGTGACCGAGTGATCCTACCATCCTGCATCCAGGCCGCGGAACGCAAATGCTCCATCTTCCCCAGTATCTTTCACGCGTGCACAAACCCATCGTCCTCCCTTATTTCCACGATGACGCACCCCTTACGCTCCACTGGACGATGATCAGAAACCATCAAACAGAAGCCCAACGCGATTGCTCTCCACGGCCAGAGGACCAGGCAGCTCGGTCACCCTATCATCCTCGAATTTCATGCGCAACTCGTCCCCTTTGCAGGCTATTTCCCGATGATTTACTTCCACTAAAACGATCATAACCGTATGAAATTGAAGCTCTTGCAATCCTCTACAACTTTACAGTTGAAAGTTTGTTGAATAGATTGACGGATTTGAAGAGATTAGAGGAGAAAGATTGAACATTTCTGGCCATTGAAGATAAGGGGGTGGCGGCCTGCAGTTTTTTTAACCCTAGGGTTGTTTTCATTTTGCAAAAGTGAATATTTAGGGGCTTATATAGAAAATTTCTCAAACAATATTCATCCCGGATTTTTCGAACTCCAAACGAAGCGTGCCGGTTGACATTTCTAAGGTTTACCCTGCATTCCGAACACAATCGAACGTGTTTCGGGAGCTAATTCGATCATCTGTGCGAGTTATGGCCATAAACGTTCGATTTTAAATTAAATCGGTAAATCAAATTTCTAGGCGTTTTAGCTTGCCCCGGACAAACGGTAAATCCGATAGACATGAAATTTGAAACCATACAATAATATCACATTACGGATCCGATGAAACTAGTTTCGTCGAAATCCGAGACTGTTTGAAAAATGGCTATTTTAACTCGCCAAATTAATATTAAAACAATTTTGATGCGTTTCGAGCTGCCACGGTCAAACGAAAACTCCGATTGATACGAAAATTGAAATCCGATAATAACAAACTATTACGGATCCAATGGAACTAGTTTTGTCCAATTCTAAGGCTGTTCGAAAAATGACTAATTTCACTAGTCGATTTAAATATTAAAATATTCAATTTTCACAAATTAACTTTTAATTCGATTTTAAAAGTTCTATAACATCATTCTAACTTCAATATGATTAAATAAAATTTTACAAATCATTTTCAATCATATTTAACCCAATTTTCAATTATTTCTGTAATTTCAACTATTAAATTATCGATTTAATTATCCAATTAAATCCAATTATTCGAAATAAAATTTATTCGACTTATAAATTTCACTTATTAATATTTAAAATCAATTAAATATACAAATTTTAATTGATAGAAATTCTGGGTCGTTACAAACTTCCCCCCTTTAAAGAATTTCGTCCTCGAAATTACCAAGTAAGAAAAGTTACAGAATCTATTAACTTTCCAAAATCCATAGTTAAACTTCTTACAAAATCTTTACTAAGTTTTTGAATCATACTTAGTTATCTTTTCAAAAACAGCTATATTGTTTAACTTTCAATTCCAAATCAAATTTTTAGTTTTCAAAATTTTCCAATTTTTCTCATATTTTTCTAACGCCTTAAATTTTCAGAAAAATTCGCCATAGTCTCCTTTGCGCGGCTCGATCCGAAAAAAAATGACAATATATATATCACAAATATACATCTCATCAAGTGATGAGGCATCCCGAAGGGAAAAAAGTGTAAAAGTACGATATTTAATCCGAGATATGTACCTTATATTTTATTAGCGAGCATATACGGCTAATATAGCGCGAAAGCGAGCTCCAAATGCGAAGCAAACGCTATCCGCACCTACTAAATACTCAACAAACAAATGAGAAACATGTATATAGACAATAGTATCGATATACAACATATAGCAACATAATAACTATATATGCCAACATAGCAAATACAGTAAAAGCAATATATTCAACCATCAACCAACTATCCTCCAACTAGCATTCAACTAACATCCATAACCATATAAATATTCATTTATATTCTCATTAATATTCAATGAAATGGGTTTACAATTAAATCACATTTGATTCATTAACAGTGGATGTTTTCACTAACATTCATTTTCAATTAGTTTATACTCACTAATTCATATTCAAGTTGGTTCACTTCCAAATCAAATTCAATTCTATTTAAGATTCACTTAACTTCCAATTGGATTTCAATTACTTTAGCTTTCAATTTCATTAACACTTAATGAATTATACACAATCAACTAACAACCAATGTATATTAATTACAACCAAATTCCTTTGCTTATATTCATTCAATTTGGTTTAACACCTTTACTTTCAATTGGTTTAATTAAATTGATTTTCATTCACTTATTCAACTTCCAATAACATTAGATTTTAATGAATTAACACTTACATTCATTATTTCATATCAATTATTTACATTCAATTGATTAATTGAATTCGATTACAAAAGTTGAATTTCATTTATATAACTCAAGTTCACATTTATCACCTAACTTTATTAATTTACTTTGATACCAAAATCAACTTCATTGAACATCTCTTAAGTTATATTCCATTTCAACATTATTTGGCTTTACTTAACTTAAATTCCCACTTATAAATTCATTTCAGATTCTCATTCTAAAGTAAATTTTATTTAACCTTTACCAAAGTCAAATTTCATCACTTATTCAAACTCATTTTTATTAACAACTCATATTCATAAATATATTCATATAGTTTCACTTCTTATATATATAAGTTTATTTCACAATTGTAAATCACATTAATTATAATTCAATTCTTATAATTCATTTTACTTATACAATAATTCCTTAATTTAGATTATTCAAACAACTTTTAATTAACTTATATATATTCTTACATTTTCAACAACCAAACAATCAACTTATATACACTTTAATAATTCTGAAAAATTATTCCTTTATATATAAAATATACTTAAGGTAAAATTATTTCATTTACCCAATTTAAAACAATATTGTGCCGAATTGTTCTATACAAGTGTTTAGAGATCCCTATCAACAACGTTAATTACTCGTATTAACCAGAACCCGTATACCACTCAACAAACCAATCATCACAATATAAAACAATTTTATATTCATTAACAAATACGCTCTCATAGCTATTATTACACTCAAACTCATTCTAGAGTACTACTGACTCTATCTCTAATGAGTAATACCCAACAGTGCCATGGTTGTCGCTTAACCATATGCTCCGATACCACATAGTAAGGACCTGATTCTTCGACTTTCGAAAACCGACATCAATACGTTCACTGTATCAACTGCCGAGCACTCGAATGCCGGAAAACCGAACACTTAGGGTTTTAAGAACAAGAGAAAAAAGAAAAAGATAGAAGAAGAGAGAAAAGATAGAACAAAACAGAAAGAAAACAGCAGAACAATATCAGAATCTCACAGTCGTAGCGGAACAACATATAATAAATAAATGAATAATCTTTAAACAAAGAACTATATCAGTTATTACATTACATTTCATTTCATTACATCATCAGAGTGTACAACTATCAAACAACAATAAACAGAACAAACAGCGGAAAAGAAATACTATATACTAGTAATACGCTATGCCATCCATCTTGCCTCCAGCAACTCCTGAATTCCAGAATATCCTGATAAACCTTAACTCTTGACTGCCCGTGTGGAAATTGGTGGGCACCCAGAGTTTAGGAAGGAAAACAATAAACTCCGAGTCAGTCATGTGACTGGTGTGAGAACTAGAACAGTTTATTTTATCTTCAAAAACAAAATAGAGGAATATTTTTAAGGTCAATTCGCAATGCTTTTAAAAATGAGACTACCATAAGGCCTTCCGCGCGCACACACAATGCAAACGCAGAATCGGAGGATATTTCTCCTTATGATAGTCAAAGATGCTTGATACGCATTAAAAAGAAACATTTGATATTATTATTAGTGCATAGTTTAGGGAAAAATCATTTCGAAAGTAAAGTTATAAATCTTAGCCAACATACGACCATTATCGTATGCCTACTATAGCTACCATCCAAACAGTGGGGCGCCACCATAAGTGAATGATAGGTTCTACAACTAAAACCATACAAGATCGTATTGTTTCTTTGGATTTCCAACAAATGGTCAGGCCAAGGAACTTCCCATTGCCACATGGAAACGCCTCTGGAATGACGTCCCGAGAACCAAACCGGATCTCTGCCAACACAAGGTCGGGTTACCCCTAATTGGGTAACTACTGACACGAATATGTCATCCCCCGATCGTAACCGATCTACATCCGAGGATCCTCGATTTCCAACAACCACAAAGCAATAAGTTTGCAGCAACAACATAGGTTAAGTATCTGGGCACCATACCATGATACCACCTCTAACCAGAAGGAATGACATACACTAAAGGGCGCTACCCCTAATAACCTTGCCGCATCCTTTCTGTTTTGACCATTTTCGGGGTGTGAGGTCCGACGAAGTCTCGTCCACAAAGCCACGCTTTGGTACAAAGCCATGCTTTGGGTCAACAAATGATCAAAGTAATGATCACAAAAATAAATGATCAAACAAATGATCATATCACAAATGATCAAACAATCATCATTTCACAGCAACATTCAGCATATCACATTACCAAATTGGGAATATATCGCTGATAACCATCAACTACATAACCTCGAGCTCGTACGTCTCAGAGAAGGGTGTTAAGCTAAGAGAATAAATTCTCCGCCACCAACAGAAATATATTTGAAAGAAATCAGCTTTATATCTCAATTTGTAATGTCAGACATACAATCCATACAAGTCTGTTCCGGGATCGAACAGAACCGAAGACACTTACAAAGAAGTCCTTGCAATCCGGATATTCACTAATCACGTCAGGACTTCCCATCACATATGGAGTCTCTATACCGGGGACCAGTCGATGCAAAGACATTCGACGAGTTGTCCTTTCGCTTTTGAAAATATCCGGTCTTCAACACCGGTCTTCAAATGCAATTCATAACGACGTATCACATATTCGGAATGGGTTATACGACCCCAAGGTCCTTTCCCGGCTAACACGAATAGTGAGCGCTTATCTAAAAATAAGTGTGGCATTCAAATTCAAGCAAATCACAACAAATACCCATTCAAAGGTAAATATTGATAGTCGGTTATTGAACTATCAATGGATATGCACAACATCACCAGATTCCAAATAATTTTCAAATTATTTATTTTCAAAAAATATCTTTACAAGATATATAATTTTCACACTTCAACCATTTGAAAACAATTTTCAAATCACTTTTCGCAATTACCACTTTTGAAAACAAATTTCAATCATTTCCCTTACACGGAAATACTTTCATTTCAACATGGTTCATTTAAACCCATTAAATAAATCCTTAACGATTTACTTTATATTTACGTTCTAAATCCACAAATTTATTCCCACACTTCAAAAATAAATGAACGTTTATTTTGAAACAATTTCCCTTCCTTTTATAAATTCCTTAGTGAATTTATATTTCAAAATATTTATTGAATATACAATTTCAATTATTCATTTTCAATTTATCTTCAAAAAGATAAATTCTCAAAACGTTTCATTTCACATTGGAAAAACATTTCCATACTTACTTATAAATAAGTAATTCACAAATCTATTTATTTCCAACATTTGGAAAATATTCAATATACTTAAATCGAAATTAAGTACATATTTCATTCTTAAGGAAAACATTCTCTTAAAACACATTTATTTGAGCCAAAACGAATGTTACGTAAAACATCGTTACGACAACCCAAAATCACTAGTATAGGGATTCGAAATTAAAATAGATATATAAATCCCAATACTATACAAAACATTTCCTTTCGGAAATCATTTACTATAACAACAGTGTTATAGTCCACCATTTCCTTCTATTTCTCGTAAACGTCTATTTCAACAATGAATGTTGAAATCTATGGTTTCGAATCTTAACACATTTTAAAAACATCGTTAGATCGTTTTAATTCTATTTAAAACATCATATCCAAAACAATTTCTTTAACATATTATTCACTATTCAAAAACGTGAATATACTTCGTAAAGCAATTTCATCATTTTCTATACATTTTATTTTAAAGGATTATTCACTGTCTAAAACGTGAATATAACTCCATTAATAAGTTATAACAATTTGCTTATCAAAATAAGCCGTTTGCGGATTTATAAAACAATGTTTCTAATTTCCATTTCTATTTATTTTATAACAACTTCCTTTTATAAATCTCCTTTGTTAAGCTATTTCAATTTATATCTCAATTATATACTAAAAGTTCATATTATAAGTTAAATACTTATAATTTATTTATTTACAAATTGTTCTTTTAAACTTCCCAAATTATAAATCTTATAACTTATAAGATTCATTTATTTACCCAAATCTACTCTTTTAATAACTTTACAAATTTTACAAACCTACTGTTATAAAATTCCATTTATAACTTCACCGTTTATAATTCTATAAATTTCATTCATTTATGAAATTCATTTACAATTCATTCTAACACTTATAAAAACTCGTTTTATAATTCAAATATTTTTAATTTATAAATATCAATTTATAAATCCTTTATATAAATCAATTTATATTATTATTTTAAAACGTCTTTAAACTCCTTTATAATTTCACCATTTTCTTTGATTTATAAAATAATCAAATTATAAATCCTATATTTTAAACTTTTTACAATAAATTCAAAAATCCCAATTTAAACTATTTTATAAAATCATTAACCCCATATTTTCAAAAATCAACTTTTAACTATATTTCTCAAAAATCATAATTTCTATAACATTAAAATTATAACGTTTATATATTTAAAATGAATCAATTCCAAAAATATTTTATAAACGTATACTTTCAAAAAAATCATTTTTAAAAATCCTTTTAAAATTCCAAAATTTGGCCCAATGATGCTACACACCAAATAGTCAATTACGACAACAACGACATCATATATCTGCATATGATAATCAACGAATATCAAAATATCCATAATCAAATAAATATTGTTGAGGAATCCAGTTGGATCCCTCCAACCTGTTTCCCTGCATCCACAAACATTAGCACAATACCAATTCCGTTCCAGTACGGAATTATCGTGGTATATGGGATTTAAAATATTATCCGCTTAATAGACGGCGCAATAGGGTCTCGTCCGCTATATAATGCGGGAAATCAATTCCAAGTACATAAATAATACCAATTTCACTGTACTGTGAAATATTCGCGGTATATGTTTTTAATAAATAACATCCGCTTACTAACGGCGTATAATGTCTATTTTAACAATCAATAGATAACAATCATCATTCAAACATGCATTCAAGTACTTTAAATATTACTATTTAAAATTAAAATCGAAACCGATTTGATTGAGTGAGAAGTTCTCACCTTGATTTCAATTTCGTTTTCATCTTTTATTTCGAATAAAATTAAACGGACGTTTAATTTTACCCGGAATTTGCGCTAACTCCAAACAATTCCAATCCAATTCCATAGCGTAGTGCTCGTCGATACGAACCCAACGCAACTGGTTTCGTGCGTTTTCGACCTCGTATGAAAAGGTTATCGCGTTACAAAGATTACACGATTTAAATTATAATTATATTTACAATTAAAATAAAATTTCAAACCCTACACACAATCGTGACCGTGTGATCCTACCCTCCTGCATCCAGGCCGCAGAACGCAAATGCTCCATCTTCCCCAGTATCTTTCACGCGTGCACAAACCCATTGTCCCCCCTTATTTCCACTATGACGCACCCCTTACGCTCCACCGGACGATGATCAGAAACCATCAAACAGAAGCCCAACGCGATTGCTCTCCACGGCCAGAGGACCAGGCAGCTCGGTCACCCTATCATCCTCTAATTTCGTGCGTAACTCGTCCCCTTTGCAGGCTATTTCCCGATGATTTACTTCCACTAAAACGATCATAACCGTATGAAATTGAAGCTCTTGCAATCCTCTACAACTTTACAGTTGAAAGTTTGTTGAATAGATTGACGGATTTGAAGAGATTAGAGGAGAAAGATTGAACATTTCTGGCCATTGAAGATAAGGGGGTGGCGGCCTGCAGTTTTTTTTAACCCTGGGGTTGTTTTCATTTTGCAAAAGTGAATATTTAGGGGCTTATATAGAAAATTTCTCAAACACGATTCATCCCGGATTTTCCGAACTCCAAACGAAGCGTGCCGGTTGGCGTTTCTAAGGTTTACCCTGCATTCCGAACACAATGGAACGTGTTTCGGGAGCTAATTCGATCATCTGTGCGAGTTATGGCAATAAACATTCGATTTTAAATTAAATCGGTAAATCAAATTTCTAGGCGTTTTAGCTTGCACCGGACAAACGTAAATCCGATTGACATGAAATTTGAAACCATACAATAATATCACATTACGGATCCGATGAAACTGGTTTCGTCAAAATCCGAGACTGTTTGAAAAATGGCTATTTTAACTCGCCAAATTAATATTAAAACAATTTCGATGCGTTTCGAGCTGCCACGGTCAAACGAAAACTCCGATTGACACAAAAATTGAAATCCGATAATAACAAACTATTACGGATCCAATGGAACTAGTTTCGTCCAATTCTGAGACTGTTCGAAAAATGGCTAATTTCACTAGTCGATTTAAATATTAAAATATTCAATTTTCACAAATTAACTTTTAATTCGATTTTAAAAGTTCTATAACATCATTCTAACTTCAATATGATTAAATAAAATTTTACAAATCATTTTCAATCATATTTAACCCAATTTTCAATTATTTCTGTAATTTCAACTATTAAATTATCGATTTAATTATCCAATTAAATCCAATTATTCGAAATAAAATTTATTCGACTTATAAATTTCACTTATTAATATTTAAAATCAATTAAATATACAAATTTTAATTGATAGAAATTCTGGGTCGTTATACAAGACAACTATTTTGGCTCTCCCCTCACTTGAATCTATAGTCGTGCCTTCGTGCTTTCCGGATCTTTGTTTGTGTGTTTGAATCTGTATCTCCAGCTTGTAGAGGTGAGTATTTCTCACAAGGCATTCTGTACTTATATAATTAGTAAACTGATAGCATGTAAATCTGTAGACTATATTATCATGGTACACCTGCCTGTGATAATATTTATATGAGGATCACCTTGTTTATACACCTATCATATCATCTGTTACTGTTATATGATGCTATACTGTTTATTTATATCAGTTTATCACACTGCAAGTTCCCTGTAGAATAGAATCATTATAGGTCGAAATGGTACATACTCGAACGGACTTTAGAATAGGAAAAAATCGTTATGGGCTGAAATGATAGGCCTGAACGATTTTTATTTATTTTATTTTACTTGGGATTGCGGGTTTGAAATGATAAAACCCGGATTTTTCCTTTGTAAATTACGGACTGAAATGATATATTATCCGTAGCATTTGACTTAGGTTAGAAAATTATATACAGACCGTGGTTAATATATATTTTTCTAATTTTTTTGAAATATTATAAAAATTTAAATATCATGCTATTTTGATTTAAATTTAATTAAAAATGATTTTTATGGAATATTAGTGATTTTCTACAAGTTAAATAAGTGAAATAAATAAATGGTAGAGTAGAATTTGAAATATTAGTAACTTTTGAAATTTATGATTTTGTTTATAAATGGAATTTAAGTTAAGTAAGAAAATATGATATTTTGATTTAAATTTGAATTTAAAATGATTTTTAAAGTGTTATTGATTTTTCTATAAATTAAAAATGGTAAAATAAATAAATGTTTAAAATTGAAATATGAAATATAACTTAGAAATTGTGAAATGTGTTTTAAATTAAAAATTAAGTTAAGAAAAATAAAATGGAATTTTAATTTAATTTATGAAATGGTAAATTAAATTAAAATGTAGGGTAAATGAAATGTTATAAAATTTTACATTTATTTTATAAGTGAATTATTAAAAATTTGATAATTATTTGTGAAATTTCACTTTATAAAATCATAAATTAAAAGGTATTTAAATGATCATTTTAAAGTGAGAAAATATGATTTTTATAAGTTATAAATGGTTGAAATTAAAGTTTAATTATTTATGAAATTATATTGAATACTTGGAATTTAATTAACCACATTTTTTTGAAATGTTATCATTTCTTAAGTAGAGGATATTACAGCATTTCTAAGTGCTGTAGTTGAGTCTAATGAACTATAACTAAAAGAACAAATTGAACTAAGGACTTTTACATAATTTTGTAAGTGCCGTAATTGCAGAAACTAAATTAAACCTATTGCAGCATTATAAATGCCGACTTTGCTAAATTGAATTGTTTTAAAACATAACTTTCCGTAGCATTTTTCTAAGTGCTGCGAAAGTTGAAATTTCACTGTTTTGATAAATTTAAGTGAATAAATGAACTTTGAAAAGGTTGAAATTTTGAGAATTAAATATTTGATTTTAAATATAATGACTTCATTTTTAAATGGTTTAAATGAAGTAATTCGAGTTGAAACATAAACAATTTTGAAATGTGACTTGGAATAATATTTAAATTAAATAAAATGAATGTGGTTTGGAAAAAATATGATATTTTGAAATGGATTTGAAATGATATTGAATTGTTAAATGATATTTGATTTCGAAGTATAAAATACCATTTGGGAATTTTAACCACGGGATGTATTTAATTTATGGTTTAACTGATCCTTAGAGGATGAGTGATCCCAAGCATCCTTTAAGTTATTGTGTATTACTACTACAGTTCACTTGAGTTGGTCTACATTATATAAGTACGTATGTCCTGACTCGAGCGTTTTATGTTTTACTTTACGCTCGGGTCAGCTTGAGTATTTACAGCTTAGCTTTGGATTTCTTTTCTGGCGTTAGGAATCGCTGGAGATTTACTTATCTAGTTATCTATCCCTTTCAGTTCCAGTTGTCTATTTCAACTCTTGTATTTATAAACTTCTATGTATTTGGGATTTCTATTGTATATGTTTCAGACTGATATTATGTATTTTGTTTTGAGATTTTGTTATAGTAGCTTCATGAACTACTATAGTATTTTAATTTCCGCTGCGAGTTATTCTGATATTTTTGTGTCTGTGATTGTTTCCATTTGCTCCAAATTTATTTACAATGCGGTATTTTGAGCAATTCAAGTCCGACGTGTGTGGATGCGAATGGCTGAAAATATCGGGTTGTTACACATACAAACAAATATTTTCTATAGAAAGCTCATATCAAAATCTATATTACTCAAACTACTCTCTACTAAACTACTCTATGTTCTCTGTCAAATTTCTTTTACAAAAATTTAGAACTAAGCTCCTTGGTTTTTTTCAAATCATTTGGAAATAATAACATATACAATATACCTTTTGTATATTAAATCATACTTTCGAGATTAAATCAAAATTTGGTATCAAAGCGGTATGAAATACTTTGTAAATATTATTAAGTATCATGATCCCAATTTAAAAACCAATTTTCCAAATCTTTTCTGTAAAATCCATAGGAAATTTACATAAAGATTGAGTAACAAAAAAAAATGATATCATGGGAATGGTCTTACCATGTAGTACCATATGTCCCCTTACTAAGAAGGGAATAATGCCCATGATAAGTGATTACCAACCGAACACATCTTTCTTCCATTATTGGTCACTTTTGAACCACTCGAACTAGAAAATATAAAAATACTTTATTCTCGAATTGTCTTGTTGATTCCTAAGGTAACCTTGAACTCAAACAAATCCTAAACTACTTTTCGAAATATTAATCTTCGCAAATACCTTCAAATAATAATACTATTTTTTCTAAATCTTGAAAATTAATTACAAAGAAACTGGGGTTCAAGTTCACAAAATATTAGTCTAACTCCTCTTAATTTATAAACTATATTTCATAAACCATGCTTATACAAAATCACTTTCTTAGAAAATTTATACCAAATTTCTTTTATTAAAACAAACTTCTGATCCGGCATTATCATCGAACACCTTATGGTCAAACAGTGAAATTCTAATCGCAAGGTATTCATCTCGATGCATGCATGTTTATCATCTATCCAAGATATGTAGAAAAAAGGTAAATTGCTCATAAACTGGTTGAATACAAATCAATAATCAATAGATGATAGTAAATGCTCATAAATTGGTCGAGCATAACTAATTAACCTACGAATGATAACAACACTCATAAACTGCATGAGCATTACCAATCAACCTACAAATGATAATAATATTCATAAACTGGTCGAGCATGACTAATCAACCTAACAAAGGATAACAATGCTCATAAACTTGCAGAGCATGGATAGGCTAATCAATGAGGGAAAATGAATGAACATCGTTAATCCCTACGTCAGTTAAACTACACTTTAATAATTCATACTTATATAAGTAACCTTATATAAGATCTTTAATTCTCATAGTTAAAATACCTTTATGACATACATTTATAACAAAAACAATTACGCGCTCATATGTATAATACATCAACTTATTCTAGGACATCATTTACCCAATCTCTAATGAGTCATACCCAACTGAAGCCAAGGTTCTCTCTTAACCTTCAGCTATGATACCAAGTATAACAACTCCAATTTTCGATTGTTAAATTTTAGACCAATACATCCACAATATTCACATGTCGAGCGCTCAATGCTGAATAAACAAATTGTTAAGGTAAAATAAAAAGAAAAAGGAAAGGAACAAGAAAGAAGAAAACAAAACATCTGAATCTCATAACGGAACGATAACATATAATATCAAAAAGATAATACAAACTATCACTCTAAGATACATAACATTTTAGAGTTACAATCCTAAGTACCATCGTTAGCTTGGACAGTTATAACAGCATGTCCTCATAAATGCTGGTAAATACATAGTAGTAGTGCAGCAGAAATAAGAATACTACAATAGGAAAATGGAATCATCCAACTCGTCTCCTAAAGACCCAAAGACCATTAATGGAAAACTATCTTTCTCAAAATGCTCGAAAGAGCACTTTAGGAACTAAGGGAGATATAAAACCACGAGTCCGACAGAAGTCTGATACAAGGAACTCAAAAAATATGTGGCCATATATAATAATAACTTTTGATACCGTTCGAATCACCGTAACAGTTTTACTCTTAAAAGAACCAAACCATCTAATAAGTACATATGGTGATATAATGTATAATTTCCACGGGTAGAATATAAATCACGAAATAGGTGTGCTGCATGTATCTCACAATACAATAATATTAGAAGTACAACTAAAACCACTAAGGTGATTTCTGTAAAGGTCTCCTCAACACGTCGAGGCTAGCCCCTATGACAAGAATTGAAAACTACCTTTCGAGCGTCGTATATCTTTAGATAAAATATATCATAAGACAAACGCAACTGGCCCACGCTCGAATAGGTTAAGCATCTCTAAATATGGAGTTGATATACACTTTTTGGTTAGCTAAACCCCATTGTTGTAAAGCCTACTTTGTCTTCTACCATTTATGATGGTGAAATCACATTTAGCATATGAGTCTTCATCGCTCGAACAGATCTCAAAATTCACCATGAATTCTAGCATCTCAAACATTTTAAGACTCTCTCCATGCATTCGAGCATAAGTCGTCCGACGACTGTTAACTCTCTTCTCTTCCGTGGAATTAACCTTAGGATGGACAGTATCCTTGCTAGCTTCGTTTTAAATTTTAACTTTGACAACTTCCATGGACTTAACCTTAGGATAGATAGTGCAACTCTATAGCATTTTGCTTTACCACGCTTCTAAAACATAGAACTCGTATATTATTTTTGAAGTAGTTTTTGGTAAATAATGCACTTATCTGATCCTAGATTCTTCAAAACTAAATCGATGAATTTCCAATTAACTCAATTTCCGTTCTTCAAGAAGTAAACGAACGATATAAAGGAGTCCTCCTCTAGGGATCTCATATATATACATAAGCAAGAGACGATCCATACGAATAAGTCATCCTGGGGATCTCAAACCATATTAATACGTGATGCTTACATATACTTCCCAAGTCAATTTGGTCAATTTACTAGCAATGAAAACGATAGCATATGGAAATCAAGTCTCGTATACTTATCATGTTTCGAACCTTCTCAACTTATGATATCCCTTGATCAAGTTTGTAGCCGGTAGGTTAGAGCACCTTTTGTTTTTGAGTCCCACTTGAACATCATTCTTAACTTCCATAGATAGAACAAATCTACATTGTCAGCTTTTAGTGTTAAGCATACGATTAAATACTTTCATAAATGAGTAAGCACACAAAGCATGATTTAGTCACACAAAGCACGATTTAGTCACACAATGCACGATTTAGTCACACAATGCACGACAAAGTCACATAATCGACTCCTAATCCCCTTTTTATTTGATTAATTCTTTTATTAATTAATACTTCGCCATATATACTTGTATATATATTTAAAATAAATTTACAATATATATATATATATATATATATATATATATATTATTTCTTTGTTAATTTCTCCTCTTTTCAATACTTAGAAATGTATTCATATTCTTTTCCCAAAGGTATAAGAATATTCACTAATCTCTTAATAACATTTCACAATTTTAAAAGTGTGCCCTAATTGGGTTAAAAGCAAATGTTATTAAAACATTATAACCATAAACCAAAAACTATTTTATACTTACTATTTTCTTTAAAATATTCATTTGAAAGATCTAATTACATTTGCACTTAATTGACAAGGTAATCTACTTTTAATTAGCTTCACAGAAACATTTATTATAATTAAATGTTATAACCAAAACCACTTACCCTTTTATAAACTACTTAACTTTAACTTTTCCAAACTTATATATCAATATAACAAACTGAACCTTTAACAGCCTTTTAAAAATGCTATAAAAGGTTTTAACGGCGTTTTTACGTACGCTGTATAACAACATTGCCATTATAGGTCAAAAACATACCAAGTAATAAGTTAAACGCTGTGGAAAGTGTTTTTTCATAGCGTTTGTTGGTGCTATCAATACAGTTTATAGCGTTTATGATGATGAGTTAAAACTTTTCTTTGCTTTTGATTTGTACCATCAAATTTATTTCATAGCGGTCATCTCTTGCTAAGACAAGCTTTTAAGCTTTTAATTCTTTGTTGTGTTAAACATATACAACGTATAGCTTTTGCATTGAATTCTTTTTACAGCGTTTAGGTCGTTGCCATGATATTCATTTTACAGCGTTTATGCGTTTCTATGAGCGTTCTTCTTAATGTGCTTTTTTCACTTTTTAAAATCCTTTTACCACATTTCTAAAACACTTGTAAATTATCAGTATTTTAAAAACGTTGTTGATGGATTACATAGCAATTTAAAACCGCTTTTGGTTAGGATATTTGTGTTCCCCCTTGTGCAGGTTCCATTTCAATACACATTAGTCCTACTTTATATACTTCCATATTTCAAAATCAACATGCATATTTCAAAATCAACATGTTATATCAATAGCACATTTCATAATCAACATGTAATATTGCATAATCAAAATACACGGTGTTCTTACATCAAAAGATATATAATGCGATATTTCATAAATAATGTAGAACATGTAGCGGCCAGTGACCAAAAGTAGCAATACATATAAACGTACAAACCAAAATGCAGTTCTAGCAGCAAAGGTAACTCCGAATCCATAACTTCTGATTTTTTTTGCATCAACGATATCTATCTCCCTATGAAGTAAAAGTCAAAAAATTAGCAAAAAGAATCACAAATACAATACATACATTTTATACGATATTGATATCATATTTTATGTGAGAGGTCTACATGTCATGCAATTTATTTAAATATGTGATTAGTATTTCAAAATCAACATATTGCTTTATTTCAATATATGACATCGAACTCCAACAATAACCACCGGTACATATATTGTTATCACGTGTTTTTAAGCATCAGAAAGCTATTTGCTATATTCTTTTCATCAAAACATGGAACTATCTCACATAGTACTTGATAACAACAATCAGGACGATAATATAAATGTGAGGTTTATGGATTAAGGTCCAGATAACATTTATTCATGCCTCAAAAGGAAAATAGTAAGGTGTATTTATAATTTTAGAACAGAAAAAGGTGTTATTTTTTAGGGACTTTCACACTCAGTTTTGGTGATCCAGTACTGAGCATTTTGCATTACAGTCTGAATGACCTTTGGCTTAATTGCAGTATTTTAAGTTTGTTGCTCAGTTGAATTGAGCTGTGGACTTGTAATTACACGATGCAAATATAAAACTGAATACCATTGATAATTCTGGTTATATAAAGAAAATAAAATGGTACAAATTAACAAAAATTTCCAACCGTTATCGTAGCCATATTATATTATTGAAATTCATCACTTTGGTTAAACAACCCAAAGACTATGAATTTAAGTAAATATAGAAGGGTCATGTTAACACTGCCCCTAGGGCGTATCTTAAGGTACCTGAAAGTTCACTGAAAGCTTAAACTTTTCTGCCGAATATTACAATTATCCTTAGAAGTTCATGAATAATATATAACAAGCTTCAGTAATTAATCAATATAAACATGTCATTAAGGCACATAGGTCTACAACTCCACCTTTACCATGAGGGGTAATATTTTGCATAGGTCTACAAGTCCACCTCTACCATGAGGGATAATATTTTGCACCTGAAAGTAAATAGGACTTTTATAAGTTCTAGTTTTTATTATCATTATTTATTTATTTTTGTGTGATTGTGTGTGTGCAATGATCCACTAAAAAACCACTTTCTTTTGACGCTGAAAATAGTAGTAATGTTTACAGTTATACAGGATGGCAACTAGGTGCAGTTCCTGTAATATACATAAATTGGAAAATGTAAATGTGCCTTAATGACACGTGTTTATATCGATTAATTACTGAAACTTATTATATATTATTTATACACTTCTAAGGATAATTGTAATATTACCCCTCATGGTGAGAGATACTGCTGATATAATTAGTGAAGTGGAAAGCATTGCACGATCTTTGAACTGGGTAGTAAGAATGACATTTTCTAAGAAAAATGAAGGGATCCTTTGTGTTATGAAGACAACAAGGCGACCTATGGAGCTAAACTAACAGGACCCTATTGTCTGTACAGTCAAATACTCAGAGGCATACTACTATAAAGTTTATAAATATAATTTTACTTCCTCTGTTTCTTGTGAAGAAAATGGATGGCTGACTTTTAATGTCAAACTTGTTGTGGAGCAACAGAAATTTTGCAAGACAAGACGATGGAAATCGTGAAGATTTCCATTATTATTTTGATGATGCTTCCCGGGAGGGTGTTAATAGTTTTTAATTCATGTACAGTTTTTCCTTTTAAATTGTCCTGTACAATCTACAGTTATATTGCTCCGGGTCTATTTTTAATTTCCTTCCCACACCATACTTTTTGTCAGTTATCTGAAACAAAAAGTCTAGGAAAATTTGAAAACTATGGTTGAAGGCTTCTAAACATCAAACCAGAAAGAAACAAAACCCTGCTTACTCAGTATTTATTTGGAAGAAAACATGAAAACATTTTCTAACTCACAGGCTTATAGACCAAATCGGGGATGTTATTTTTAGCACGATGACTTGATATTTTGGACCATTGGTAAGATATAAAACTGGAGCAGGATGACAGGCCATGGAAAAATGACAGTGTAGATGCAGTGTATAGGCAACCAAAGTGCAGGCATGGGCAATATTTGGTTTGGTGTAACATACAGCCATGGTACATGTAGGTGCAGTGCTTGCATGACAACAGACGGGTGCATATTTTGTTTTCTTATTGAAACAGGGCAAACCACATAGAGGAAGTTTAAATGATATCACAACAGTAATATAATTTACTTTTACCGTTTGATGTGTGCTTGCTTCTCCCCAACTTTCTTTACCCTGTCAAACCAATAATATTGCAACAACATGAGTAACCTTGTATATTATTTTCATCAAGTAATCAATAATAAAGCTAAAGATATTAAAATATTATAAGTCTAACAGTTTCAGTTACACAATATGGTAGTTAAGGGGAAAAAAAATCATATATTCTCCTATATACTTTGCCAAGGACGCAAAACTGAAATTCTGACAACTAGTAGCTGACGAAAAGTGACATTATGCATCACTGCAAATTTGAATTAAAAATCCATATATATAGCGTAATTTGTCAGAATTGTAATCTTATAAGAAATGTACATTGAAATATTCTGCAACCAAGCTTTAGTTACGGAGTATAATCCCTGAGCAACATGATACAATGTGCATGAAGGACAAAAAAAATACCTATTCTACAATTTAGCTCATAAAAGTTAATAATAGAAGTTAGAGAAAATTGTTAAGCATAACCAATGTTCAAAAAATACAGAAGTTATAAGAAACATCATTAGTAAAAGATAGTATAGTAAATAACACCTTTTGTTACATAGAAAATTATGAGTTAATAAAGGACAACTAATGTTATCCATAAAATATTCTCAGGAATAAAAGTAGGAAAGAAGGATCACAGAAGCATTGAGAAAGATCAGAAAGCATCAAGATATAGCCTGGTTAATCACACCTTCCGAAAAGGAGCTTTCGACGAGGTCAAAGGCTATTTTTCAGAGTTCATGTGCAGAATGTTACTCAAAAAATCCACCTCTCGACAAGCATCATTGTCCCAGCGGTTAAGTGATTCGGCTTTGGTGCGAGAGGTCACAAGTTCGAAACTTGCGTAGCGTGATTCGAACATATATTGACATGTGATTTGTGTTAAGTTGTCCCAGCGACATGTTGTATCTAAGTACCATTTAAAAAAATCCACCTCTCGACTAGGTCGAAAGGCCTGTCAACAAAAACCAAGGAAAAGGAGTTCATAACAAACCTTTCGAAGAAGTCGAATGGATGTGGTCATCAGAAATCATTAGCAATAAACCTTTCGAAGTAGTCAAAAAGTTCCACTTCCAGCATCCAATGAGTTCAAACCTGTCGAAGAGGATGAAGAAGTTAAAGCAAGTGTGAGCAACTCCATATTAACCTTTTCGAACGCAGAGCAAACCTTTCGAACCGGTTGAAGCACAACCAGTATACCTTTCGACAATGACGAGAGGTTTATGAAGAAAACAGCACACACAAGACGGTAAAGAAAGAAAGACAACCTTTCGACAACATTGAAAGAAAGCACAGCTCTCGACAACAATCATGTGAAGTGCAACCTTCCAACAAGGTCAAAGGGTTTACAACAACCAAGGGAAAAACAACCTTTCGACGAGGTCGAAGGGTTCACAACAAACACGTGAACAACAACCTTCCGACAAGGTCGAAAGGTTCACAACGGTATATCGAAGGCAAACCCTTCGACAAAGTCGAAAGGTTCATACAGGCATAAAGAAAAGCAAATCTTTTGACAAAGTCGAAAGGTCTATGATAACAGATGAAAGACAAATATTTCGACAAAGTTGAAAGGTTCTGTAACAACCCACATATTTTACGATTGAGTATTTAAATATTTTATTTAAATATTTCATCGTTGGTCGACTTATAGGTCGAAAAACTACTTTTTGCAAACAGTCAAATTAGGACTCGAGACCACCCCCATTGAGTTCAAAATGACGGTTGCGATCTTTTTGAGTATAAATTTTGATATGTTTGGAGATAGTAGAATTTTGCTACTTTTTCACTTAGGGTTTTGGTTTTTGTTTCGAGTCCATTAGACCCAAACTTCACCCCTCTTCTCTTCATTACTTCATTTCTATTTCCTAATACTCAAGTTTTAGCAACAATGGAGAGAGGAATGCGAAATTAAAACTCCAAGCCCTATTTTCCATCTACAAATCAAGTTCTAGCTCCAAATCAATAGAAGAAGCTTTGGTAAGTCTCCTCCTCTTCTTCTTCAACTCATTCTCTTACTAATTTCAGAAATTCCTAAACCTAACTTAGGAAATATTTCTCTTTTTAGCTTAGATTCAAGCTCTTTGGGTTGGAATTGAAGAGTGATTGTCCTTGCCATTGCTCTATAGCTTCTTCTTCATTTGTTTTGGGTTTAAAGGTGAGATTTTTATCACATCTATGACTATAATTATCTTTGGTTGTTAGGTATGAATTCCTAACACTTATTCATGTGCATTTGCTTTTGGTTTGAGTTGAATTGGTGAATATTCCAATTTTTAGTGTTTTGGGTTCAAATCTTTAAAATCCTAACTTTGATGTTTTGATCATGTTTTGGTGATGCATCGAGGAGCATATAGGGCCGGGTTGCCTATTGACATAAACCCTTGGAGCCAACATTCGTCCGATTGCATTTTGGAAGAGTTTGCTCTTCATTTGGATAGGCTGAAAAACAGCCCAGGCATGATTTAGTCGACTGAATTCTCTGTTTAGTCGACTGAATCTGAAACCCGAAAGTTTACAGGCAGAATTCAGTCAACTGAAAATCTCTGTTTAGTCAACTGAATTTGCTGTTTAGTCGACCGAATTCTCTGTTTAGTCGACTGAACCTGGAAACAGAATGTTTCTAGGCATGATTCAGTCGACTGAATTCTCTGTTTAGTCGACTGAACCTGAAAACAGAATGTTTCCAGGCAGAATTCAGTCAACTGAAAATCTCTGTTTAGTCAACTGAATTTGCTGTTTAGTCAACTGAAATCTCTGTTTAGTCAACTGAATTTGCTGTTTCAGCCCACTTTGCCTTTTGGGATTGAATTTTCAATTTGAATCGATTCGTGATGATCATATTTGTTGTTATCATTTATTACGACTTTGATGACTCCTTTTTAGGGATTTTTGAATATCCATTTCGATGGATTCTTTATCGGTTTCTTTGGATTTGATTCACGTCTTCGTATGCGGATTTTTATGATTGATTGTTTCTACAATCATTTTTATGTTTTGTCACTTTGAAATACAAAGGATTCTATACTAGTAGTAAATATTCAAACTCTTTATCAAAGATTATTTAAACTCTATTTTCAATATCAAACTCGTTTATAAAACCGTTTTCCAACCTACTAGTATATACAAATCTTTACCTCACTCATATGAGAAATCTAATTAAACGACTTAGTAAAACAAGTGGTATGAAACGCTTGCGTTTACTTCATCGGTTAATTCTTGGACTTGTTCGATTGAAACTCTTGTGACAATTTTCTAGTGAAGATCTACAATTTGTTCGTAAATATTTAAGTTAAGCTAGTGGTTATGGGACATGAATCTAAGCTCATATATTTACTAGCTTACTGTAATTGACACTTCATGATGATCGATGATCATTTTATGGTTTAGACTAGCAATGTGCGATATCTCTTTGTCAACGTCGAGGACGATACTTCATTTTGTGTACTTCATTTTGTGTACTTTATTTGGAGGAGTTTCGGCTCGTTTGTGGAGCTTCGGCTCGTTAGGTGGAGCTTCGGCTCGTTAGGTGGTGCTTCGGCTCGTTTGGAGGAGCTTCGGCTCGTTTGGAGGAGCTTCGGCTCGTTTTGCGATACACGTGTTGGGAGTTTTCATGCTCCTGTTCTTGTGATAGGCATCTTTCCCCCTTTTGTGACTTCTGGATTTCTATTGATCGATTTCTAGAATTTGTGCTTCACCAATTTTCGTAACTTACTTTGATAAGCTTTAACAATATTTGTACATCGGTGAATTTGTGTGTCATTAACTTTTGTGATTGGTATTGATATGTTTATCAATATTTGTGGTTTAGTGAATAAAGCAAAGAATGTGACATTCTTTTTAGTGCTATGAGATTCTTGAGATATTGTATGACTTTTGTGAATTTTCTAACGTATACTTGTTATTATGGTATGACATTTTTGATTATCATACGTTTTATTGTTATATCTCTTCTTATATCTCATTTTTATCTGATAATTATAGCTAGACTGATCCGTTTATTATTTTCTTCTTAAATAATAATCGGGTCAGACTGAGATTTTACAGGTGCTTGTGCTTGACTCCTTATCGGACCATCATATGACTTTTGCTTAACTACTTTAGTGTAGTAGTTTTTGTTGTATACATTTGAGATATAGACTCTTTGATGTATACATATTCTTTTGTCTAGCACTTGTATCTATTCTTTTGTGTTATTGTGGATCTTGTTTGACCACTACTCTGATATACACTTTTATGTGTAATATTCATATCTGTTTCCGCCTTTGTGATATGAATTATCTGTGACAGATTTATGTTATGTTTATTTCTATATTTGTTTCCGAAGATATTATAGCCACTGTGTAGTAGCTTTGAGTTTGTATCGGTATGTCGGATTTTCTCTCGAAATGAATTGCATGTTATTCTATCTGACATATCGGTGCTCGCACAAAGCAATTACATTGATGGTCGCTCCTCAACAGCCTTATTCTCCGTGCTAGTTGACGGCATTACACCGTAGTGTCCTTGGCTAGTGTGGGTATAGAGGTGGGGCGTCACAGGTTCACAGTTGCATATAAAAGGGGAACCTTCCGACCCAGTCGAAAGCATGGAGTCGATGGACCGCCTGCATCTATAAATAAGACTCAATGGGTCCTATATTGGGGATCTGAATTCTCTCATTTTAATCTTGTATTTTTCTAATCAATACATTGTAACCTTAAATGGGTGCTGATTTTGGGATTTAATAAAATAGAATTTATCATAGAGAAAAATGGAAGTCTAATGCTCTATTAATTACTCTACAGATTTGTTTAAATCTTTGTTGGTTTAATTCCTATTTTCAAGTTCAACCTCAGCAGAAGGTTCTTGTCGACAAGGTCCATAACACTTCTGTTATGAATAATTACTGCAACCCTTCGGAGCATTTGACTCTACAATCTGAACCCATCGACAATGTCGACAACTCAATTGGTTCAACACCTATAACGTTCTGAAACCGATCAACTAGTGGTCTAACCTTTCGACAAGATCGACACTCATTCCATATCCACCAAAGTATACCATACCCTGCTTAAACCCAAGGAGGGTTATCACCCAAACTTCTCGGCCAGATAAAAACCGGTCTATTTATGGACAAATTAAGGGAATTTCAACCTAGTCGAAAAGAAAACCTTTAAAAGAGACCTCATATAAGTTCATCTAAGACGAAAGGTAGTATAATCTAAAGGCTAAACCTTTCGACAACGTCGAAAGGTCCGACTTAAGAATCAACAACAAATAAAATAGATATACAACTTCTTAAGGGACTCATACTCATTGTTCAAGCAATTCTTTCCATCTCGCTTAGCATTATTTCGGGGCGTTGACAAGAAATCTTGTTAACATTTTTGACGCTAGAAGGAGGGCCTGAACCTCCGATCCCCGACAATTTTCATCTCAGATTAATTGTACGAGGTCAACCGTTTGAAAGAAGAAACATCGTAAGAGCAAGGAATAGTAACAACATTCCAAGCGAAGAGGCTGCTTAATCAACTTTGAAAGATCACGTGGTTTGAAACTCTAACTTAGGGAATACGAGAGTTGGGCAACTCTCAACCCTAACAAAATTGGAAAGCAATATGATTAAGGTCCAAAATCAATGGCCACAAATGGCAGCGATACAAGAACATTCTGAAAGAGCTCCATCTAGGGAATCAATAAGGATCATGGAAATCGAGGATGAAGTGAGACTTCCAAATAAAATAGAGGATCAAGAGTTAAACCGAGAAAATCAAATAAAAGGGTCCCTAGAGCGATCAAATAGCCCAATTCAAGGAAACGACATGGATAGTCATAGAAATGAAACTAACGAAAAGAACGTCCAACGCCAAATAATGATGAATACGCTAAGGGGAAAAGAAATTTTTGATCCTGAAGAATATTTTATCCTGCAAAAGGCTCCTTTTTTCCGAAGAAATAATGGCGACATATCTCCTCCCACACATCCAAATTTCTTCGCTAAAATATGATGGAAAAACTGATCCAGATGACCATCTTGTCGTCTTCGAAAATTGGATGAACATATACAACGCTCCAGCGGCAGTTCGCTGTAAACTTTTTTCCGTTACTTTCCAAGGAGCCGCTATTAAATGGTATAAGAGTTTCCGAATGTAAACCATCCATTCTTGAGAACAATTTACTTACGACTTTGTGGCTCAATTTTCTATATTCAGAGATACAATTATGGACTTTAGCTTGCTAGCAATTATCAGACAAAAACCACGATAACTACTTGGCGAGCACTTGAACAGATTCAACGCAGAAGCATTAAGAGCAAAAAGTACAACTGATAAAGAAAAGCTTATGGCAGTCCGATCAGGGTTAATTGAACAAACTCATTTTGAAAAGATCTTTATATCAATGGGTGCAAAGATCTGCAATATTTCTTTCTCCGGGTTGAGAAGTTTACTCAATTGGACGAGACATACCATGCTAAGAAAGAATTCCATCGAAAATCCAAGAAAGAGAAATCTGATTTTAAGCGTCTTAATAAGAGACCAAGGAAAAGTAAAAACCCGAAGGAAAGTCGAAGAAAGAATTCCAAAACAAATTACGCAGTCTTAAACAAGCCTCTCTCCTACATATTCTCTAAGATGAAAGGAAACCTGAATTTTACTGCGCCTCATAAGGTTCGGAGCGCCCCAGAGCCAAATAAGGGAGGAAGTTATTGCGAATACCATACAGCAAATGGATATGAAATTGAAGAATGTCGTGTCTTATCAGAGAAAATACAAGGCATGATCAGGGCAGGATTCTTGCAAGAATTTGTCAAAGAAACATGAAGAACATCTTGTTCGAGCTGAAAGGAAAGCAACTCAGCAGCATCTAAATGTGAATCTCTATCAAACCATGAGGACTCGCGACATCAATTCAACTATGAACTTTCTCCTTTTCTTTTCATGGCTCTTTTAACTTTATTTGTATTTTCATACATACTTAAAGTTATATTGTGTATTGATCATGAACTGATTAAATTTTGAATGCTATTACAGGTAAAAACAAAATCAAACCGAAGCACTCAACGAGCCATGAGAACACAACAAACTCCAGAATACTTAAAGAGGACAACTCAGATGCCTGACATAAGATAATTATCAACATTTCAGTCAACACAACACCAAAGCTTTCCTGCAAGAAATGTTGAATCACTGCCAAACTCAATACCAATTTAGGAGAAAATCCAGATATACCAAATCTATTTTTAGCAAATGATTTCAAAATGAAATTTCTAAAATTATATCCTTTTAAGAAAACTATTTTCGATCACCCCATGGCCTAGGGGAAAACAAATACTTATTTATCCCAAAAGCGGACTTATGCAGCTAATTTGAGATATTATATAGCATTAATAAATGCGCACAAAAAGACTTCAAACCGAGCACTTTCAATGTTTCGAAGTTTGCTAAAATCATGGGCAGAGATAAGTCCATTTATACTTTTTCAAGAAAGAGTTTGAAAGCGCAAAAAGTTTGTTGGAACTCAAACTAGAAAACCCTTTCTCAACTAAAAGACTATTGGTTCATGAATCATGACCTCCTAGTCTCTTATTTGAGATCCGTGTCTCTATTGTGAGAACAGCAAGAAAGTTATTGCAAAAGACCATATTAAGGAAATTCTTTTACTAAAAGGATCCATGAGTCCAAATTATTTTTCGGTAAGCCCTCAATATACTAAAGGGAATTAATAATGAAGTTCTTTCTTTTAAAGAAGACTCGATTTTAATTGGCCAAAAATTATTTTCATATACAAATACTCAAGCCTACGATGTTATTCCGTAGCACCTCCTAGGGGGAGGGACATAAGCGTAGGGAGGGGCATAACCCTACGACGCTATTCTGTAGCATCTCCTAGGGGGAGAGATAGAACATCAAAACCACCTTTTAGGGGATGGGTTAGGGTAGCACCCATCAGCGGCCTTTTGGAGAAAGGTCGGCTAAGCATACATCCCTTTGAGACAAGGGAAACCCAAAGAAAGGCTCATCAAACAATAGACTAAGATGTCCAAGCCCAGAGAGTGTCTCATCAAACAATGGACTGAGACGTCCAAGCCCAGAGACTAGAGAGTGTCTCATCAAAGATCGGACTGAGACGTCCAAGCCCAGTGGAGGCTCGAGACAGAGGATAAAGACAAAGATGTTTACAATTGAAGGAAAAAGTCAGGGCCCAAGAGGATAAAAGGTTAAAGCAAGAAATCTATCTTTCAACTAGGACGAAGTTGAAATCCTAAAGAAGGATATATACAGAGGCAATGGGATGAAGATGTCCAACACTAATCAAAAATAGACAAAGAGTCCAAATCACGCCCAAAAGAGACAATATGAATTGGCAAATCTTAAAACATCATTATTTAAAAAAGGATTAAGAAATCCATATCCCAAAAGAAGGCACGAGAGTGGAAAATGGAAAAGAGAATCCGTAATATGGTAACGAAGTAAAGATCTCTATTACAGCCAAATGAATGGAACAAGCAACAAGTTACCACTAGTGATAGTAAAGACTACACTCAAAAGGATAAATTGAGTCAACCACTACAGAATCCCCAGACATAGAGTGATCTCTTAGAACAAAGAAAACTCTTCTAGTATATCAACAACTTTACTAACCCATAGGTCTAGGAGTTTGTTGTTTGAATTTGCTGAGTTTACTATGACCATGTAAGTTTCTGATTCGATATTGGATTGATTTCGATTAATTTATTTGTCAGATGACATCATGGCAAAATTTTAGTTAAATTTTTTATTCTTAGACTTTTAGTTCCTTAATTTAATGGAATTTAAGCTTCCTTACTGATTTTTGTAATGATTGATGAATTTCGTATTTTCCTATCAGAATTTTTGGATGATTTTTATTGGGATTTTGAATTGATGAATTTTGAAATTGCTTGATGATTTTCATAATGATTTATGAATTTCTGGTTCCTTATTGGGAGTTTCATAATCCTTTATAAGAGTTCTGATTTAATGGATCCCAAAATTTCCTTGTGAATCTTTATGGTGATTTGTGAAATTTTGCATTCTCAATGGATTTAGAATAATTTTTTATCGGATTTTTAATACAGTGATTTTCGAATTCCCTTGCTGGTCTTCGTAATAATTCACGAATTTAGTACTCCCTGTCTCCATGGCAGAATTTAGGTAGCTTTTTGCATGTCTTCTGATTTATTGAGATTCACGTTTTCTTTTGGATTTTGATGAGAATTTATGGTTCACCTATTCCCGACTGTCTTATTGAATTTTCGAGTCCATGGTTTTAAGAAAATATTGTGTTTCCTTAATCATTTTTATCATGATTTGAGAATTTCATATTTCTATTGTCCTTATTGAGGATTTTGATGATTTCTATTTGGATTTATGATCGAATGAATTCTGAATTTTCCTTGTGGGTTTCCTTGATAATTTATGGATTTTCTATGCTTGATTTTCTCGTTGAATTTTGAATATTCTTTTGTCGATTGACCAATTTCATAGACTTTAAAGTTTCCTTGAGGATTTTGATGACAATTTATGAATTTCACATTTACGGAATTCCTAACTTTATAATGTTATATTCTGCTATTGGATTTTATGATGGTTTGTGAATTTTCCATTGAGTCTAAAATTTGATTTCAATATGAGATCTTCATGGCACCAAACGGAATCATTACGAAACTACTTTCTACCTTTCATTAAACGAGAATTACTAATTGATGGTTTAAGGTCGAATATAAAGAGAACTTAGAGGGACAGGGAAAAGTCTCTCATAACATGAAATTGATTTCCACATATTGAAAAGGTTTAACTCGAGAAAATATATCACGAGTGTGTGATAGACTTTCTCCAAAGGTTCATTTATTTGAACCGATATCTGCAAATCATGTGATATTACTCCACATTTTTAAGGAAGTTTAGTTATGGTCATTACAAAGCAACTTATCTGAAAGTATTAACCTAATGACATCTTAAGTATTAGCTTCATAAATTTAAGATTGCTCATTAAGGTCTCGTCACAAAGTTATAACCTTAATAGAGGTTATTATCTATTTTGCAAGAAGCAAAGGAGATCTATAGGAATTTTGTCCTAAAGAACGAAAGCTCCTTTCATACAGGGGGGCCTAAATGTTATCCATAAAATATTCTCAAGAATAAAGGCATGAAAGAAGGATCACATGGGCATTGAGAAAGATCAAAAAGCATCAAGATGGCCTGGTTAATCATACCTTCCGAAAATGAGCTTTCAACAAGATCAAAGGTATTTTTCGGAGTCCATATGCAAAATGTTACTCAAAAAATCCACCTCTCGACTAAGTCGAAAGGCCTTTCAACAAAGACTAAAAGAAAAAGAGTTCAGACCAAACTTTTCGAAGGAGTCGAAGAGATGCGGTAATCGGAGATCATTAGCAGCAAACCTTTCGAAGGAGTCGAAATGTCCATCTCCCGGCATCCAATGAGTTCAAACCTTTCAAAGAGGATGAATAAGTTAAAGCAAGTGTATACAACTCCATGGTAACCTTTTCAAAAGCATAGCAAGCATTTCGAACCAGTTGAAGCACATCTAGGATATCATTCAACAATGATGAAAGGTTTATGAAGAAAATAGCACACACAAAACGGTAAAGAAAGAAAGACAACCTTTCGACAACATTGAAAGAAATCACAGTCTTGACAACAATCAAGTGAAGTGCAACCTTGCGACAAGGTCGAAGGGTTTATAACAAAAGGAAAAAACAATCTCTGACGAGGTCGAAGGGTTCACAACAAACGAGTGAAGAGCAACCTTCCGACAAGATCAAAAGATTCACAGTAGTATATCGAACGCAAACCCTTCGACAAAGTCGAAAGGTTCTTAAAGGCGTAAAGAAAAGCAAACCTTTCGACAAAGTCGAAAGGTCCATGATAGCAGATGAAATGCAAACATTTCGACAAAGTCGAAAGGTTTACAGCTGCATAAAAAAGGAAAACCTTCCGACCCAGTCGAAAGCATAAAGTCGAAAGATGGACCGCCTGCATCTATAAATAAGACCCAATGTGTCATGTTTTGGGGATCTAAATTCTCTCATTCAAAATTTTGTATCTTCCTAATCAATACATTGTAACCCTAATTGAATGCTGATTTGGGGACTTAATAAAATAGAATTTATCATAGAGAAAAAGGGAAGTCTAATGCTCGATTAATCACTCTACTGATTTGCTTAAATCTTTGTTGGTTTAATTCCTATTTTCAGGTTCAACCTCAACGGAAGGTTCTTGTCGACAAGGTCGACAACACTTCTGTTATAAATAATTACTGCAACCCTTCGAAGCCTTTGACTTTACAATCTGAACCCATCGACAAGGTCGACAACTGAATTGGTTCAACACCTATAACCTTCCAAAACCGATCAACTAATGGTCTAACATTTCGATAAGTACGACACCCATTACATATCCACCAAAATATATCATACCCTGCTTGAACCCGAGGAGGGTTATCAGCCAAACTTCTCGGCCTGATAAAAACCAATCTATTTAAGGACAAACTAAGGGAATTTCCACCTAGTCGAAAAGAAAACCTTTATAGAAGACCTCACATAAGTTCATCTAAGACGAAAGGTTGTATATTCCAAAGGTTAAACCTTTCGACAATGTCGAAAGGTCTGACTTAAGAATCAACAACAGATAAAGTAAAATAGGATGGCAACTTCTTAAGGGACTCATACTCATTGTTCAAGCAAGTCTTTCCATCTCGCTTAGCATTACTTCGGGGTGTTGACAAGAAATCTTGTTAACAACTGACCATCATACATAATCAAAAGCACGATGAAAGCCATTATATATAAAGCAACAGAGGTCCGTAACATCCATTTTATCTCATCTCCAACAACGAATTCTATCTCTGGATTGTCTAGTAACATAACTCGTTTAGGAACTATGGAAATCTTTAATAACCAAAAACAAGCTCTTGGTGGATTTTCTAGAAATATTCATGGATTTGACTATTTATTAGCACACGGTAATTAGTTGTATTCAAATCAACATATGTACACAAAGCTTCTAAAAGCTACTTTAAGATTTATATGTGAAAACGGGATCTTTATTACATAGTAAACTACTCCAAACATTTTATAGGTTTACAGCTACTTCACTTGTATTAACAAGCTACAACTCATTAGATTGCATTAGACTGTGCATTCCTTATCACCTGTTCAATCTTGCCCTGCCGTTTTCATTTTCATGCCTTGACTTAGTCAATCATTTAATTTCATAGACGGTAATGCCATTTTTAACATACATCTTCTAGCGCATACAACACTCACATAGGCTATTGATGTTCAGCTTGCACTTGTTAGCTAGTCAAGTACTTGACAACATATCTACTATTGTCCACTCCAACCTCATACCATTTCATGTTGTTATTCTTATTATCTTGGTTAAACTTTGTGTCATAGTGGTGAATGGTAAATCTCGATTGATGGCTTTCCATGGATTTCGTTCTTTTACGTTCACCTAGTGTTGATAAATTTAATATTCAAACAAAAGTTACCTTGCAACAACTCTTCTAACCAACTCAATATTGCTTCCATGCTTGTCAACTTATATGTAGATGGAATTTTATTTAGGCGAATGTCGTTCTTAGACTTCGAGAAGAGAATGGTCTTAGCCAAATGACTCTATTCTCTAGAGATGAAAGCAGAATGCTCCTTAAATTCTTTCAAAGATGCATAAGAATCGTCATAATCACCAAACTGATCAAAATCTTAAATTATTTTCACTTTCACAATTCCACCTATTACTTAGAAGAGTTGAACTTAGAAAAGAAAGACTAGATGAGTCCTGAAAAGAAATGATAGCTTCTCAGTTAATGCAGGGTGGGTTAGAGAGTTGAGGACAGGAGCTGGAGAATAGTGGGCTGAAAGCAGCTCATGATGCTATTGAGATGATTGTGTTGTTCTTGTGGTTTGAGCTGGAGAATAGTGGGCCGAAATTACTCAAAATGGAAGGAACGGGAAATATTATCCTTTCGTATAAAAGCAGGAAATATATTACATAAATATAATAACTTAAGCATATGCAGGTAAGACTAAATTCAGACACCCATAAAGTAAATAGTGAATGCCCACCATAAAATTTTTGGCCGAATATATAGGTGCATAGGTTATATAAACAGTACACAAGCAACGATATCCCACACTTAGAACATCAAATTGCTGTTATAAAATATCTAACTCTCATGTAAAAGTTCTTTAATAGACCTGGAATGTGGTCGTGGATGATAATTCTGTACTTAACTAAAAACAAAAATATCAGAAAGGAAGAATAAAACAAGAAAAGGATAAGTATAACAAATAGACTTGGTGTACTTGTGTATATCTACTTCGTAAAGATAACATTTTACAAGTATACTTGCAGTCAGTGTTTCAGAAATCAAACCAGATCAGTGTTTCAGAAACCAAACCAGATCAGGCTATGTTATCTTATTTTTGCCTCTAATAAAATAGCGATATTTCAGTATATCAGGGAAAAACTAATAAAATGGATAAAATCAAGGATGCAGTTGAAGGCAACTTTGTCTAAGACCCAAGTGAAGACAACATCACCATTCCTTCTAGATCACCATTCCTTCTAGTTCATTGGTAAATGCCAAATTTTGGATGTGAACTTTAAATCTTTTTGGACAATTAACGCTTGCTTGGTATTCTACAACACAGCTAGTCAATGACTATACGCATCATCATATTTTCAAGGGTTAACATTTCATTCTTATATAGGTAGCAGAAAGCAATAAACAACATATTCTCTATTGAAATACTAGAAAAGCTAATCCAGTGACTACAAAGACAGATCCGTTTATTTTTATATTTTTATTTTAGTATAAGGTTAAAATCAATTACCATTGTAGTGAAATAATCCAGCTAATGAATTTATGTTGCCAACAATTTTTCGATTATTAATTTCATATAATTTGATTTTTCTTTGTAATTGATGATTTTGTTTTTTATCATTTGATTTCGATAATTTAGGGTAATTTAATATGTGTTCACAAGTTCAGTGAGTTAATACACACTTAGATTTCAATATGCACATCCACTGTATTTTTTCAAGCTCTGTGGATTAACAAATTGATTTGCTATTTTTCTTTCTTTTATTTCTCTCTAAAGGCCATTCAGTCGAGATAGAAACGGAAGAAAAAGAAAATTAACTAAGTAACAACTTATTGTTGCTACAATTTGATTTAGAGGTAAAGATTGCATTCACTTTTATAAACAAAACCAACACTGAATCAATAGGAAAGGCAGTAAATGTACAAATATACCAAAAACCACAGAATTCACCTGTGGTTCAAATTTTGAATAAAAGACAAAATTAGAATCAGTATCACACGTAACCTTTTTTATCACTTGAGTGCATAATTGAACCTAGCTGAATTCATAAATTAATATACCCTTGTTTTATAAGTTCACATCTAAACCAAGTAACCTTTTTCATGACCTTATGGGATAATTTATTTTGAGCATTTACTGGACATAAATTATAAATTTTGAGGGAAATAATAATAATAAGATAGTTTTGTCCCAAAATTATCCTACAAGAATATCCTCGTTTACATGCCCATCAGTTTGAAATGAAACATCTCCTATGGTAGAAGAACCTAGTGCTAGTTTGACCACCAATCTTAAACAAATTTTAAATGAAATTGACAACAATAATATCTTTCTGCCACTATGTTGCATTTGCATATGCTAGATATAAAATGTATTGTCATATTGTATTTCAACCTCAATTCAGGTGTAAGATTTATATTATGATATCCTATCCATTTGTTCATCTTCATTAACCTGTTAAGAATTGCATTTGCGGTTAGAAATTGTGTCTTACTTATTTTATTTCCCATTTTCTCGTATTTACTTTTAAAATCGTGGATGGAACCAAAATGGACGACTCGATCTTGGATCAAATGATGATTTTCCCATATCAGAAAATATTGAATCCTCTAAGGTACTGCTAATAGTTGACTTTTTCCAAAAATTAGAATTAAAATGAACACGTCAAAATGAACACAAGTATGAACATTACTTGACAATCTATTTTTAGGTCCATTTATATTTTTGTTGGTCTAAAATATTTTTATTTTCCTTTTTAGGTCCATTTATATTTGTAAAGTAACAATTCTATTATTTTTTAGCATTGTTACTCACACTGCACTTTTGAACGTGAGGGGTTTTTTTTTTTCTAAAACAAAATTTTTACTATGCGGGGTGCTAATAAAAATAGCCCCTTCATAAAATTACAATTTAAATCGATCAATTTGCCTCTTTCCTTTTTTTACCCTAATTCCTTTAATCTTCATTAATCTCCTATTTTAATTTTAAACTAAATCAATAATTAATGGAAAATCAATGCAGATGAAGTTCCAACGAAAAAGAAACAAGGTTAATTCTTACTCAAAAAAGCATTCGTAACTTAGATTTTGTTCAATCGGATTTTTTTTTTTAATTTCTAATGTTTTGTAGGTAGGATTTAATGTGGTTTCATTAAAAAAGTAAATATACAGTCGATATTCGAAATAAAAAAATAAAGTTCGGAAGGGACGACCGAAATGAATAATTTAATTCGAAAGCCCCCTGTCGTTTGACTTTTTTTATTTCGGCAGTCATTGTTTATTTTCTGGTTTTAGTCCGGCATATGCCTATCGAATTTCATATATATTTTTAATTAAAATTTAGTTTAAATTTAGTTTTTCCTTAGAATTTTTTGTTCTCTTTTTTTTTCATATAAAAACGAGGAGGGAAAAAGAGTTACTTTGAATGTTTACTTTTTAACGTGCAGTTTTAAAGTTTTACTCGGGGGCAAAATAGGAAAAAATGCTTAACTTAATTAAATGTTGTGCACCGCTCATTAGGTCTGTCAAATGGGTTGGGTTGGGTCAAAATGGGTTGGGTCGAGTTTGATCCAATCCATTTATGACCCATTCTTTTTTACCCACTTATGACCCAACCCGTTTAATAAACGGGTTACCCATTTAACTCATTTAAAGATTTAAAGTTGAGTTGACTAATAAAAAACAAATAAATATAAAATAATTCTAATTCTAATTTTTATGTTTCAAATTTTAATTCTAATTGTTACCAAAATTCAAATATGGAGATGTGGCGGCCTGTTATTTTCTAAGTAAAATTGTCAGCCCCCTTGTAGTACTACAATGTGCGTTCACAAGATGAAGTATCTGAGTGTTACATACTGTCAGTAATTTAGGTGGGAGTTAATCGATCGAAGTCTCGCCTGATTCCGAATCAATATGAAGAAATTATTGCGGTCCAAACAAAAAAAATAACGACTTCTGCACTAGGCGTAGTTCATATATGATAATGTAGTAGCATGTTATTTTCTACGTACAACTGTCAGTCCCCTTGAAGAACTACAGTGTGCATTCACACGATGAAGTATCCGAGTTTTACTTATTATCTGTAATTTAGGTGGGAGTTAATCGGTCGAAGTCCCACCTGATTTCGAGTCAATATGAAGAAGTTATTGCATTCTGAACAAAAAAAATAGCGGCTTCTGCACTATGCAGAGTTCATACATGGTGATTATAACGATCTCGGATTTTAATTTAATTTAAATTGATAATTTATTTAGTTTTTGAATAAAACATTGTGAAATTAACTGGTAAATTGATCTGAGTTTCTACAAATACAAATAAAAATAAAAACATAGCAAGTGTGTTTGTTGTGCAAAGCAAGTAGAAAAAAAAATTGGTAAACAAGAAGATACTAACAATACATACAAATAATAATTAAAAAGGAGAATGAAAGCAAGCTACAAACTGGAACTAATACCAGTCTAGCCGATAAACAAAGTCAGGTTGTATAAAAAGAAGATAATAAATATATTTAAGTATAAACAAGCCAAGCTAATAAATGCAAACATATCTATCATCACAACTTCATATCAGCCGAGACAAGCAAGTATGGCTGAAGTAAACATAATGAATGCAGCATGTAAAGTAGTAGGCAAGAACAAAGTTAAAAAAATAAAAAACAATACAACTTGAACAAGTACAAACTGAATTCATTATGTTTACTTGTTCAAGTTGTATTGTTTTTTATTTTTTTAACTTTGGTCTTGCCTACTACTTTACAGGCTGCATTCATTATGTTTACTTCAGCCATACTTGCTTGTCTCGGCTGATATGAAGTTGTGATGATAGATATGTTTGCATTTATTAGCTTGGCTTGTTTATACTTAAATATATTTATTATCTTCTTTTTATACAACCTGACTTTGTTTATTGGCTAGGCTGGTATTAGTTCCAGTTTGTAGCTTGTTTTCATTCTCCTTTTTAATTATTATTTGTATGTATTGTTTAGTATCTTCTTGTTTACCATTTTTTTTTCTACTTGCTTTGCACAGCAAACACACTTGCTATGTTTTTGTTTTTATTTTTATTTGTAGAAACTCGGATCAATTTACCAGTTAATTTCACAATGTTTTATTCAAAAACTAAATAAATTATCAATTTAAATTAAATTAAAATCCGAGATCGTTACAGTGATGTAGTAGCATGTTATTTTCTAAGTACATCTGTCAGTCTCCTTGGAGAACTACAATGTGTGTTCACACGATGAAGTATCCAAGTGTTACATATTGTCCGTAATTTAGGTGGAAGTTAATTGGTCGAAGTCTCGCTTGATTCCGAGTCAATATGAAGAAGTTATTGCAGTTTGAACAAAAAAATTAGCGGCTTCTGCACTAGGCAGAGTTCATATATGAGAATCTAGTAGCATGTTATTTTTTAAGTACAACTGTCAGTCCCCTTGAAGAACTACAGTGTGCATTCACACGATGAAGTATCCGAGTTTTACTTACTGTCCGTAATCTAGGAGGGAGTTAATCGGTCGAAGTCTTACCTGATTTTGAGTTAATATGAAAAAGTTATTGCAGTTTGAACAAAATAAATAGCAGCTTCTGCACTAGGCGGAGTTCAAAAATGGAGATGTGATAGGCTGTTATTTTCTAAGTACAACTGCCAGTCCCTTTGAAAAACTACAGTATGCGTTCATAAGATCAAGTATCCAAGTGTTTCATGTCATCCGTAATTTAGGTGTGAGTTAATCGATCGAAGTCTCGCCTGATTCCCAATTAGTATGAAGAAGTTATTACAGTCTGAACAAAAAAATAGCGACTTCTACAATAGTGAAGTTCAAATATGAGGATGTGGTGGCTGTTATAATCTAAGTACAACTGTCAGTCTTCATAAAAAACTATATTGTATGTTCAAAATTCTTATTTTTCAAATTTATGTTTAAATTCAATGTTTTTAATAAATGGATAAATGAATTACCTACTTATAACCCTTTTAAAAATGGATCAACCCAACCCATAACCCATTTTAATAAAATTCATAAATGGGTTGACTCAACCCATTTAAAAGTAGGGTAAATGGGTTCGGTTATATTTTGACAAGTCTACCCCTCATATCAATCTTATTAAACATGAAATGCTCATATAATTTGGCTCTCTCGTATTCAAAATTGAAGTGTTAGTAACAATACCATATTTTTTTTATCAGTGCTAAACTTTAATATTTTAAAGCAACAATTCTTTTATTCTTGCCTCACCATCATTGACTACGATCATTACGTGTTAAGAGATTTTGTTAACAGAATTTATCATAGTTGATAAAAAAATTGAACTAAAAGATATAATTGATTAGGCATTTGTAATGAAATAGATATACGATCGACGTGGGAGTTAAAACTTAAATTAGTAGTGAGGTTGACATTGCTTTGACAAATGATTTAGAAGTGTGATATAATATGAACAATTAAAAGAGTATTCGTGCAACTTTTTGTGACGGCTGAAACAATTATCACTGACTTGATTTTCTTTATTAATTGCAGTGATATGAAACATAAAAAATTGGAGTTTCATTTTTATTCGTAAGACAAGGTTGAGAAGTAAAAAATTGTTGAAACATTAAAAAAAATTACCTACTTAGATGTAGTAACTTTATAATTTGTATGTAGGTCTCATAGTAGGCAGTACAATCTTCAAATCGAGATATCCCGCATCTAGGGTAAATTGTCAAATGAGAATAAACTGCACATACATCCTCATTGTTCTTAATCGGATTGCATGTGACAACATATAGAAAAACTCAAAGCCAATCAATGCTAAAACATATATTTCACCAAAAGTTTCACTATGCTATTGAATAACATATGAATAGTTTTTTCGTTAATGAGATAAAACAGGTTCATATGAACCACTGTTTGCAATTTCTTCATGTCCTATGTAATGTTGTAACTGAACAATATTCCTTTTCACTTGAACATTTTTATAGCCGCCATTGTTGCTGGTATAGCTACTACAGTGAAACCCTTTAGAGCCTGCACATAATAGATTGCTTGATAATTTTCAACTAATATTTATTTCAGCTTAAATTTATTCAGTCCTTATTTTCTTATCATCTCTACATCATTATACCAGCTAGAATCAAGTCATATGAATTTCAGACTTCTCTTTATTTATGACAGTTGACCATTTCAAAAAGAATCAGCTTCCTAAAAGTTTACAGAAAACCGATCAATATTCTATTGCAGATCAAAATTGGGAAACAATGGAGAATTTGGTATTTGCAGTTTAATTTATAACCAAATATTTTGCTCTATGTGCAGGAACATGTTCAGGCTTCATTCAAGAAAATATGGAGTCAACTGGCTGTAAAAATACGGAAGCAATAATTTTTTAAATACCGAATGTATTTGGCGACTACAATAAAGAAAATAGCAGAACACTCAGTATCATTATATTTGAATTACGGTTTTTAAAAGTTGGTATGCTTACAAATGCCATCAAAATATGCAAATTATGGATGAGGGTTTCCTTGACAGTCCTTTTTTGACTAGATAAACATACTATGGTGTAAATTATGAACAATCTCCATGACTATTTAGTTCCATGATCTCCTCAAAAGATATAGTCAATTCTCCCGTTGATTTATGTAGACTTAATTACATGGTGCTAACTTCCCCTGTTATTAGTTTGATGAACATTTGTTTAGTTTACTTCCTATTAATATTAATAAAATTTGTGATTATTAAATTATAAAACACTTCATAAATATAAAGCTCTGATCGTAAAAAACCCTTAATAGTACAAAATTCTTACTGTAAACAATTATTTTAATATTTATTTTTTTAAGAAACACTTAAATTTGTGAATATTCACAATGAAGTATGAAACGTCCAACTGCAAACAGATGCAACCTCATATTGAACTCCACCTAATAGCATAAGGCATACGAGTGTAAAGAAAAATTGTGTCCATTTGACACAGCCATCATATACCAAGGGCCGTTCGTGGACATGTTGATCGGACCAGTAGTGTGTTATACATGTTTTATATTAGACGTAAGTTTATGTCTAATTGAACATAAGCTTCTATCACCGTTCTCTATGGATCTGACCAAACGTTGGAAATTAGAAGGTTCACGTTTGATTAAAGATTTATGTCCAATTAAATTTTTGCAGGTCAGATGTAAGCTTTGAAACTACGTCTTTTAATTTAGAAAATATAAAGGATTTATTTAAATTAATTAGGGGAAATGGGGGGAAATTATTAAAACAGAAAAAAAGAAGAAAAAAAACAGGTTTGCGAATAAGAAAAATTAGACATTGACCAAGCAGGTCTGTCAGAAGCGACATGCCCAAATGTGATTTGTTGATATATTTTCATGCATTCTCTCTGCTTAACACACAAGAACAACTGAATGCTCAAAAGAAGTCGAACTTGAAAAAAAGATTTGATATATAAGAAATGCATCTATAGCTTTTTTAAAGTATTCACTTCTCATGTGAGCTTACTTCTCATGCAAGCTTGCATTTTTCATTTTCTTTTATTCTTTTTGAATCAAAATTTTATATATTTAATTAATTAAATTTTATCATAAATTATATATTTGAATTCATAAGTTATTCAATAAATAATATAAATCATTGGTTAATGTTTTATAGCAAATTGACTAATTATTTATTGAATTATAAACAATTAAGTATTTGATTACTTATAATAAATTAAAAAAAATATAATATAATAATAATTGAGAATAAATTAAAATAAAA
Organism: Allium cepa; assembly: GCA_030765085.1. Lineage (NCBI taxonomy): Eukaryota > Viridiplantae > Streptophyta > Magnoliopsida > Asparagales > Amaryllidaceae > Allium > Allium cepa. The sequence goes on along the minus strand of CM060942.1, from coordinate 371,783,767 downwards.
TAAAATAACATAATATAATAGTAAAAGTTATATTATATATATGAATAATTGCAATTACAAACCCAACTTTTCATCTCAACTTTCAACAATAGTTCAAAATGTTCAAAAATACAAATTCATATCATTGAATGAGCAACCATTTGTACCATCGTATTAGTCGGGAAATTAATTTATTGGGAAACTTATGTTGCATCACTAAATATTCTATGTAGCTGTAATCTCTGTACAGGGCCAGGCTACCTACGGCTAGTAGTTAAGATTAAGATTCTCCACTATATATTGAGAAATATGTAGACAATTTGTATTAGGTTTACAAATTTTGGATCCAGCCTACAACTTGACTTGTGAACGTATTTCCACTCCTGGGGAAGTTGGTCTTTCTCAGTATGTGCACACATGTTTATGTTAAGTGTATTTAAAATATTTTTGGTTATGTGCACACTAGACCTTTGCTGAAATGCAGTTTGAATCTATAATAATAAAGTGTCTTATAAGTAGATAAGTTTTTTTATTATCCTTAGTGGTTTAATCTTATATGATTTTGTACTAAGATATTCCACATAGGCATGATATGTTTAATTTGAAATAACTAAGACGTTTGACTAATCCAACCAAATATTACTAACTGTGAAAATAAACCATTCAGAAAAAGCACTAAAAAGTTGCACTGCAATATATTGCATATCTTCTTTGAATGCTTTATATTCCAAGTTCACATCACCAGATTGAATGAAATATATAAATATGATAAATAAACATTTAATGTTGTGCACGTTGCAAGCTGAAAAAGAGGGAAAATACTACACACCTGTTCTGTAGATTGGTCTCAAGGGCTTTCTTCATGTCAGTCTCCGCAGTATGAAGCTTACATGGCTTTCACATTGCTACTTTCCAGGTTCAATACCTAAGAATTTCCTCGTGCTAATTAATATACAAGATGACAGGCATATGTATTACATACATAAAGCCAGTCAGATAAAATTTACCATGTTGTGGATATATACACCACATAATAGTAGCGTTAAAGCTTCAGTTCACAAGGTGCAATATTGAAGTTGATTTCCACTCTCTGCCTCTTTATTTCTTTCTTCTCCTCTTCATAAAATGACTTGTCATCTCTTACAAAGATTGCATCCTTCACAGCTTACATTAAGGCATAGTTTACATGATTTTTTAACCTGGCATGAATAATGGTACTACGAAGGAGAGGATATGAAAACATAACTTTAGAGATATAATAAAAGCTTTCATGGTTTGGCAAAAATTTGAATGAAAAGATGACGAGACTCACAAAAACACGGATGCAAGCATGGGGAGGATCTACTGGCTGCAAGGAGATGGAAGAAACACTAAATATGGTCAATAGCAATAAATGTTAGGATATAATTGCACACGATGTAATAAACAACGCTTCCTTCTGGCCTGAACTTAAGAAATTCAATATTAGAACGGACACTTTCCTATATCTAACCATTTTACCTCTAAATTTTGATATTTTTCTATAAAACTCTTTGATACATCTTCAATATCTAAACTTAAAACTTTCACTAATATTACCATCTATCATCAACACATCCATTGAACAAAACTGAAACCTCCTCCTCCCATTAAATTTGCCTCACTGAAAAAGATTGTTCATTGAATTTGGTTTTTCACAAGCATTGTTTTGATAATTCAAAATCACACACAAAAATCAAAAAAACACAATATTAAACATATCAATAAAAAATTACATCGATTAGAAAATTCATTGTTTAGAAAAGGTTGAAAACTTAAAGTTAGTCCCAAATAAAAAAAAATGGAGTAGGTTTCAATTCATGCATTTACAAAGTAATTTTTATTTCCTCGACCTAGCAATCGTATAGGTAAATACAATACTTTCCAACTATTTTTTAAAATTGGTTTGCATTCAAGCAACATTTATCGATGCTTCTTAAATAGAAACCAGAAAATAAAACACACTTTAGTAGGTATATCAAGCTTCGACCATATTGAAATAACTTGTTCATTTCTTTGGCTCTGATTTTCTACATCTCATTATCTAATCATCATGACACAAAAGCTTCCAAAAAAACGTAGATACAAAAATTAGAAATATAAATACCTATAGTTCACTGTTACCTCAATGTTGACCAATGTCGGTTAAAGCGAAAATTACATGTGAATCTTTCAAAAAGCACGAGAGTAATTTGTCTATTTTGGGGGCTTCAGTTATCATCTTATCATAACTCGATTGATCAAATTGCAAAGCGTTGTTCGTCTTCTCCTTTTGCTCTCCATTTCTCCACTTCTACGACTGAAGAGCTTCAAGAAACATATCATAATTTTCTCTAAATTTAGTGATTGTACATGATTTCTGTAGGACTGTATATTAGAGTAGAAAATTTAAACTACAAGCGACCATCAAGACATATCATGAATAAGAAGCCATAACACCATCTAAGTTATTATCTACTGCAATCATATATGCTCAATAAAAAAAATGGAATAATATCTTTGCAATTTAGGAAACATTAGGTCATTACATAAACGATTGTGTTAAAAATTGGATATACAATTTTAATTAAAAATTGATAAAAGAATACCTTTGCTAACGCCTAACAAAATCTTCTCGCTACTTATAAAGTCGGACGGGCGGAGATTTGGAGTTGATGCTCGTACCGGATCGATGGCATGGCGATTGATGGTGATAACAGCGGCAATTTTGCTCCCATGCTCGAAGCCAAAGGTGGCTACTGGAAAGCAGTGACAGGAGAGAAATTTTGCGTTCAGGGTTTTCTAATATGTTGTAGTTACGAGAGATAATTTTAAACAATTTAGGAGGGACTTGGCTGCTTTGGAGATGAAGAGAGAACTAAAATTTTTGGGGAAGTATAAGAGCATAAATAAGAGGCGGCTAGAATGAAATTGATCTGCCTTAAAATTTAAGATTCAACCATAAGCATATATCTCAACGTTTATACGGAAGTGTTTTTTTCCCCAGAATAAATTTATAGCATTTGGCGCGGGCACGCTGAGAATCACTGCTGTTAAATTAGAGTTTTGTTGTAGTGTGTGTATAAATACTAAATAGTTTATTTTATATCTATATATAATATCACTTAAAAATAACTAAATTAGAATTTAACAGAAATCAACGAAAAAGCCTGTTTTACATTTAAAAATTCATAAATAATAATTAAAAATATATTTAAACTTGAAACCAATTTTAAAATACTCTAATTAACGTTACAAAACATCCTCAAAGGGACCTTGGAAAAATACTATAATTATATGTCATTTTAAACCATTTAAAGTTTCAAATAGAAAACAAAAGCATTTACAAAAATGCTATTGAAGGTTTTAAAACACCCAGAAAGTACTTCAAATTCAAAGTATTGCAGATACATGTTTATGCCAAAAAATCAGTTTTAAACACTTCATTGTTTGATTTGTTTTCAACTAGCTACTGATCAATTCAAAGTCCATTTCTTTTACGGTAAGTAGTTTACTTATAGTACTTAATAACCATGTAAAGAAACTCCTAAGGATGTCTTTACAAAACCCATAAAAATCACTAAAAAATATCTATTTCAAAGTGCATTTATAGCGACAATTTCGTTCTTATCTTTTTCAACTTTGTTCAACTAGTTATGAAATGATCTGGACCTTGATATTTTTACAATAAGAGGCAAACAATGAGTATTTATTAAAACACGAAAGAAACCCCTTAAGATGTCTGTAACGACCCAAAATTTCTGATAATTTAAATTTGAATATTTAATTAATTTTAAATATTAATAAGTGAAATTTTTAAGTCGAATAATTTATTTTTCGAATATTGGATTTAATTGGATAATTAAATCGATAATTTAATAATTTAAATTTCAGAAATAATTGAAAATTGAGTTAAATATGATTGAAAATGATTTGTAAAATTTTATTTTATCATATTGGAATTAGAATGATGTTATAGAACTTTTAAAATCGAATTAAAAATTAATTTGTGAAAATTGAATATTTTAATATTTGATCGACTAGTGAAATTAGCCAATTTTTGAACAGTCTCAGAATTGGACGAAACTAGTTCCATTGGATCCGTAATAATTTATTATTACCAGATTTCAATTTTCGTAGCAATCGAAGTTGTCGTTTGACCGTGGCAGCTCGAAACGCATCGAAATTGTTTTTAATATTAATTTGGCGAGTTAAAATAGCCATTTTTCAAACAGTCTCGGATTTCAACGAAACTAGTTTCATCGGATCCATAATGTCATATTATTATAAGGTTTCAAATTTCAAGTCGATTGGATTTACCGTTTGTCCGGTACGAATTAAAACGCATCGAAATCGGTTTAAATCGGTTTAATTTAAATTGATCGTTTATTACTATATCTCGCACAGACGATCGAATTAGCTTCCGAAACCTGTTTCATTGTGTCCGGAACGTGGGATAAACACCAGTCACAGCGCGTAAATCGGATTCCGAAAAACCGGAATGAATAGTGATTGAGAAATTTCTATAAATAGCACCTTATTATTTTCTTTTTTTCCAAAATATTTCAAAACCCTAGCCATTTTCAGAGCCGCCACCAACAAAACCAAGGGCCAGAATTTAAAAATCTTCTTCCCTAATTGCTTCAAAATCCGTTAACATTTACGAGAAATCGTCAACTAACAAAATGAAGAGCACGCTGTGAACTACAACTTCAACGGTTGTGATCGTTTTTAGTCAAGCGGATCAGCGGCAATCGTCCTTGGAACGCACGCAGTTCGCACACGTTTTTCTTCGCCTAGATGAGGCCGAGCTCCAGGCAGCTCAAGGCGATGGAGGAGCAAGGTGAGGCGGTTCGTTTGGCGGTGGTGTGATGGGTTTTCGTCGACGAATGGAGGGCGTGATATTTAACCCTAATTTTGAAAGATGGGTTCCTGATTATCTGTAGAGGATACGCATGGGGAAGATGAAGTAGCGCACGGCCTGGATGTTGCAGAGAAGAGGTGAACGGTGGAGATTTAATCTAGGGTTTAAAATATAAATTATGTTGTAATTTTATAATTAAAAATTCGTGTAAACTTCGTAAATTCATATCTTTTTCATACGAGGTCGAAAACGCGCGAAACCAGTTGCATTGGAATCGTATGGACGAGCACTACGCTATGGAACTGGATTGGAGTTGTTTGGAGTTAGCGAAAATTTCGGGTAAAATTAAACGCGCGTTTAATTTTATTCGAAATAAAACGCTGAAAACGGAAATAAAACCAAGGTGAGAACTTCTCACTCAATCGAATCAGTTTCGATTTTAATTTTAAATAGTTAGATTTAAAATTCTTGAATGCATGTTTGAATGATGATTGTTATCTGTTGATTGTTAAAATAGACATTATGCGCCGTTAGTAAGCGGATGTTATTTATTAAAAACATATACCGCGAATATTTCATAAACAGTGAAATTGGTATTATTTATGTACTTGGAATTGATTTCCCGCATTGATAGCGGATGAGACCCTATTGCGCCGTCTATTAAGCGGATAATATTTTATAAATCCCATATACCGCGATAATTCCGTACTGGAGCGGAATTGGTATTGTGCTAATGTTTGTGGATGCAGGGAAACAGGTTGGAGAGATCCAACTGGATTCCTCAACTGTATTGATTTATTTACAGATATTTTGATATTTGTTGATTATCATATCGATATATGATATTTGGATGTCGTGATTGACTATTTGGTGCTGCTGCATCATCGGATCCATTTCTGAAATTTTAAAATAATGATTATGGTTTTTAAAAGAATTTTTAAAGTGATTTTCAAAAGTATACGTTTTATTAAATTTTGAATTGTTAAAATAAATAAACGTTAAAATTTTATTTTCATAAAAGTTATGATTTTTGGAAAATAATGCTTAAGTATGATTTTGAAATATATAAGCTTTAATTAACGATTTTTAAGTTATTAAAAGAATAAATTGGTTTAAATTGGGATTTTTGAATTATTAAAAACGATGTATATAAAAGACTTATAAAATTGATATTTTATAAATTAAAAATATTGGAATATTAAAACGAGTTTTTATAAGTGTTAAAAATGAAATAAAAATGGATTTCATAAGTGAACAGAATTTATAGATTTATAAATTGTGAAATTATAAAATGAATAGATTTTGTGAAATAGAAGATTTATAAGTAATTATCTTATAAATCGGATTTTGGCATTTAAATGAGAGATAAATGGAATTTGTTGATAATGAGATTTGTAAATTGAAGCTTATAAATAGAAAAGGAATTTATGAACATTGTTTATAAATTCGAAATCAATTGAATTTGATAAATTGAATATAGAAGTTTATGAAAGGTAATTTATTCATGGTTTTGGATAGCGAATAAATTCTTGGAAATAAAACGTGTTGTAAATATTGAAATGGGGTTAGTGAAGTATATTCACGGTTTTGGACAATGAATATATTATTAAGTAAAATAGATATGTTTTGGGAAAGCGATATTATAAAAGAAGTTGATTATGTTAACGACGTTTTAAAATGTGTTAAATATCGAAATCATAGATTTCAACATTCATTGTTGAAATAGACGTTTCGAGAAATAGAAGGAAATGGTGGACTATAACACAGTTGTTATAGTAAATGATTTCCGGAAGGAAATGTTTTTGTATGGTATTGGGATTTATATATCTATCTAAATTTCGAATCCCTATACTAGTGATTTTGGATCGTCGTGACGATGTTTTACGCAACATTCGTTTTAGCCCAAACAAATGTGTTTAAGTGAATGTTTTCTTTAAAGAATAAGGTATATACTTAATTTTGATATTAAGTATATTGAAGATTTTCCAAGTGTTGAAAATGAATGGATTTGTGAATTACTTATTATTTAATAAGTATGGAAATGTTTTTCCAATATGAAATGAAACGTTTTCTGAGAATTTATCTTTTTAAAAAGATAAATTGAAAGTGAATATTTGAAATCGATTGAAAATCGTATATCATAGATATTTTGGAATTATAAATTCCCTATGGAATTTATAAAAGAAAAGGAAATTTGTTTAAAAATAAACGTTGATTTATTTTTAAAGTGTGGGAATAAATTTACGGATTTGGTACGTAAATATAAAGTAAATCGGTAAGGATTTATTTAATTGGTTTAAATGAACCATTTTGAAATGAAAATATTTCCGAGTAAGGAAAATGATTGAAATTTGTTTTCAAAAGTGATAAAGGATTGAAAGTGATTTGAAATTTGTTTTCAAATGGTTAAAGTGTGGAAATTATATATCTAGTAAAGATATTTGGAAAGTAAATAATTTGGGAAATTATTTGGAATTTGGTGATGTTGAGCATGCCTATTGATAGTTAAATAATCTGACTATCAATATTTCCCTTTGAATGGGTATTTGTTGTGATTTGTTTGAATTTGAATGTCACTCTTATTTTTGAATAAGTGTTCACTATTCGAGTTAGCCGGAAAAAGACCTTGGGGTCGTATAACCCATTCCGAATATGTGATATGTCGTTATGGATTGCATTTGAAGACCGGTGTTGAAGACCGGGTATGTGTGAAAACGATAGAATGACCTATCGATTGTTTCCGCACCGTTAGCTACGGTATGGAGATTTCCTTTGTGATGGAAAATTTGATCGGGTTAGTGAATACCCGGATTGTAAGGACTTCTTTGGAAGTGCCTTCGGTTACGTTCGATCCCGGAACGTACTTGTATGGATGTGTGTCTGACATTACAATTTGAGATGTAAAGCTGGTTTCTATCAAATATATTTCTGTTGGTGGCGGAGAATTTATTCTCTTATCTTAACACCCTTCTCTGAGACGTACGAGCTCAGACGTTATGTAGTTGATGGTTACTAGTGATACATTCCCAAGTTGGTAATGTGGAATATAAGTGCTATTGAGCATTTGTGAATTAAAGCACAACTTTTATATAAAGCATTGCTTTGTGAACGAGACTTCGTCAAGCCTCACAGACCGGTTGTGGTCGAAACAGGAATCGTGGCAGCAAGGTTATTTGGGGGTCGCTCCTCCATAGGGTATGTCATTTCCTATCTAGAAAAGGGTGATATCATGGTATGGAGCCCAGATACTTACTCATGTTGAAACACTTATTATTTGGTGTGATGTTGATTACGAGCGCTCGATTTAAGGTCCCAAAGGACCGGGGGATGACATACTCGTGTCAGTTGTTACCCAGTTAGGGGTAACCCGGCCTTGTGTAGCAGAGATCCGGTTAGGATCCGGGAACGTTTCTCCAGAGGCGTTCTATTTTACTTGGGAAGTTCCTTTGCCCGACCATTTGTTGGAAATCCAGAACAAAACAATACGTGCCTTGTACGGTTTTAGTCGTAGAACCTGCCATTTAATATGGTAGTTATAGTAGGCATACCATCATGGTACATATGCTGGCTAAGATTTATATTTTACTTTCGAAATGTTTCTACACTATGCACTAGTAATAATATCAAATGTTTCTTTTTAATGCGTATCAAGCATCTTTGACTATCATAAGGAGAAATCTCCTCCAATTCTGCGTTTGCATTGTGTGTGTGGCGGGAGGCCTTATGGTAGTCTCATTTTTAAAAGCATTGCGAATTGACTTTAAAAATATTCCTCTATTTTGATTTTAAAGAAAAATAAACTGTTTTAGTTCTCACACCAGTCACATGACTGACTCGGAGTTTATTGTTTCCTTCCTAAACTCTGGGTGCCCACCAATTTCCACACGGGCAGTCAAGAGTAAGGTTTATCAGGATATTCTGGAATTCAGGAGTTGCTGGAGGCAAGCTGGATGGCATGGCGTATTACTAGTATATAGTATTTCTTTTCCGCGGTTAGTTGTTGTTTGTTGTTGTACACTCTGATGATGTAATGTAATGTAATATGATGTCATGTAATAACTGATATAGTTCTTTGTTTAAAGATTATTCATTTATCTATTATATGTTGATCCGCTGCGAATTGTGAGATTCTGATGTTGTTCTGTTATTTCTTTCTGTTCTGTTCTATCTTTTTCTCTCTTCTTCTACTTTTTCTTTTTCTTTAACCATAACGGTACGGTTTATCGGCTCTCGATTGCTCGGCAGTTGATACAGTGGACGTATTGATGTCGGTTTTCGTGGACGAAAAATCGCTAACGTTACAATGTCTTTCAAAATCATATTAAAAATCACCGAACACAAGACATTTTCAAAGCGCTCGTATAGAAACTATTTTCGCTATAACTTTCTTCACTTTGTTCTACAAGTTCAAAAACTTTTCAAACCATTCCTCGTTGTCTCATACACTACTATAAATGTAGAGCACAATCAAAATATGTACTTTCACAATATATTCACAATAACCATTTCAAAGCAAGTTAAAACATAAGGGATTCAAAGTTCACTTATAGCGATTATTCTCGCTTCAACCACTTTCAAATAACACATTTTAATGGCAGAAAAAACCAAACCAAACATGTAAACACAAAGTCATGGTCATGCTACATGTTATAGAGGATAATAGAAGTGATGATATACAATATAGAGTTGTCATTTGCTTTCAAAAGCAAGTATGGTCCAAAACTATAGCTTTATTAGTTAACTTTAACTTTATATATATACATAATAATTATATCACAATGCATATAACCAAATGTTGAGTAAACTCAAACCACAACCAAGCTAGCAAAAGCAAATGTCTTCACCAACCCTTGAACGCTTCATACCCACATCAAACATCCAAAGTTTCCACCTTTAGCTCATTTTTGCACTAGGCCATGCTTCCTTGCCACGATATTACTAACGGCCCAACTTAGACCACCTCCTTTTGCTTCTTTTCTTCAACCTTCTATTTATTTCCTTTGTCACTATGATGATCTGTCATGCCCCACCTCTATACCCACGCTAGCCAAGAACACTACGATGTAGTGCTGTCAACTAGCACGGAGAATAAGGCTGTTGAGGAGCGACCATCCATGTAACCTCTTTGTGCGAGCACCGTTATGTCAGATAATATAGCATGCATTTCATTTAAGGAGGAAGTCCGACATACCGATACAAACTCAAAGCTATCACACGGTGGCTATAAATAATCTTCGGAAACAAACATAGAAATAAGCATAACACAATCAGTTGCAGACATCCATATCACAAAGGCGGAAGAAGATATGGATATATAACTAACACATGAAAGTGTACATCAGAGTAGTGGTCAAAAAGATCCACAATAATACAAAAGAATAGCAACACGTGCTATACAAAAGAATACAACTATGAGTCTATATCTCAAGTGTATACAACAAAAACTGCTAATCTAAATAGTTAGCCAAAAGTCAGAGTAGCAAACCCCGGGGAGAAGTCAAGCAGAAGCACCTGTAACATCTCGGTCTGACCCGAGTATTATTTAAGAAAATAATAAACGGATCAGTCTAGCTATAAATATCAGATGACATGGTATAAAATAAAAGATATGGCATAACATAAAATATCCATACTGACATACTACTATAAGTATGAAAATGATGATCAACAGAAGATCAATCAATAAGAGATAAATCAATATCACAAGAATCTTCTCAAAGATCCAAAGAGGGCATCATACCCTAAACTTGTACTCATAACAAGTCAATGACATAAATTCCAGAAATCAACACAGGAAATCCAGAAATCATAGAAAAAGGGAAAGAGGCCTATCACATGACGGTCCGAAGACCACGGGGAGCTACCCCATATGGATGAGTCGGAATCACCCAGATGAGGTCTAGGCTAACCAAAAAGCAAAAAGGTATGTGTGAATGGAATCACATAAATGGTGTCTAGCCTGACCTCGCAACAAGGTATGTGTGAGTGGAATCACACAAATGGTGTCTAGGCTAACCAAAAAGCAAAAAGGTATGTGTGAATGGAATCACACAAATGGTGTCTAGCCTAACCAGGAAGCAAACAAAGAGACATCGCACAATTGCTAGCCTAAATCACAAAATGATCGTCATGATCAACGAGAAGTGTCAATTACACTAAGCTAGTAAATATAAAAGTTTAGCTTCATGTCCCATAACCACTTGCTTAACTCAAACTTTTACGAACAAACTGTAGATCTTCAGTAGAAAATTGTCACAAAGAGGTTCAATCGAACAAGTCAAAGAGTTAACCGACGAAGCAAACGCAAGCGTTTCATACCACTTGTTTTACTAAGCCGTTTAATTTAATTTCTCATACGAGTGAGGTAAAGGTTTGTATATACTAGTAGATTGGAAAATGGTTTAAGAAAAGAGCTTTGTTATTGAAAATAGAGTTGAAATCATTTTGTTGAAAGAGTTTTGATATTTACTACTAGTATTGAAACCTTCATATTTTAAAGTGACAAATCATAGAAGTGATTGTAGAAACAATCAATCATAAAAATTCACATACGAAGACGTGAATAAAATCCAAAGAAACCGATAAAGAATCCATCGAAATAGATATTCAAAAATCCATAAAATCGACCGAGAAGCCCAAGATAGTTTGTCTCGAAGAATGGTCAACTCAGCATCTCAACAAAGCAAGTTCTAATGAATGTTTTTCAGATAAGATCCCCTACGGAGGGGGGGTCCAGGGGGGTGGCAACACCCCAAGGTGGGGGTGCAGGGGCAATGCCCCTGCTACAGGGTTCGACCTGCCCGGTCAGGTCGCGAGGGTCCGGGGGGCAGCGCCCCTGGGCGGGTGCGGGGCAGCGCCCCGTCCAAAAACGGTACGACCTAGTGATTAAAGGGGCACGACCTAGTGGTCCAGCGACCTAAAGGGTAAAGGTCATGCGACCTAAAATGGGTTCGCGACCTAACAGTCAAACGACCTAAAGAAAATAAGGGGCCGAGCGACCTATAAGAAGCAGCGACTTAAATAGAATCGAGGTCCAACGACCTACGGGTTAGGTCATGCGAGTTAAGGAGGTCAACGACCTAACAGAGACATGCGACCTAATAAAGGAATGCGACCTAAAGGCACGCGACCTAGCGACCTAAGCAGGAAACACGACCTATGAGGGACAAGCGACTTAAGTGGGTCAACGACCTACGGAATATAGGTCACGCGACCTAATGGTTTACAAGGTCTTGCGACCTAACTGGAAACGTGGTCTAGCGACCTAGTGGTTTAAAGAAGATGGGTCACGCGACCTAAGGAGATAAGGCCCAGCGACCTACGAGCTAAAGGTTCATCGACCTAACAGGATGTAGGTCCAACGACCTAACAGGTAAGAAGATCACACGACCTAAAATGCCATAGGACCTAAAGACCTAAGGTCATACGACCTAGCGACCTAAAGCCATACGACCTAACGACCTAAGGTCATACGACCTAACGACCTAAAGCCATACGACCTAGCGACCTAAGGTCCATACGACCTAACTCCGAAGACGTTAGAAATGGCCAGAACGACCTACGACCTACGACTTAAGGTCCATTCAACCTAAAGCCCAACGACCTAAAACCAAACGACCTACGACCTAATTCCGAGTGCCGAGTGACCTAACGTTGTAGGCCATTTTAAGGTCAGAAATGAGCTATTTTGAGGCCGAGACTTTTCCACGCGAACGACCTAGCATAGGCAGAACGACCTAAGTGCAGTTTTTCATCAAAAACACTAAAATTTGGGGTTTTTCGCCAATCCAATCCAATCCAAACCAAATGCAAATGTACATGCAAACATGATAGGGATTCATTCCCAACAGTCCAAGATAGTTATAGGCTAGATTTGTGAGATAAAAATCTCACCTTTTCACTAAAATGGTGGAAGATGAAGCTTGAAATGCTATGCAAGGATCAACCACTAGGTTGAATCAACGTCTTCACTTGAGTTTTGGAGTTGATGTTGGATTAGCAATGAAGACTTAGCTTTTGGAGTTTTAATTTCTCTTTCCACTCACCATTAATGCAAAAGCTTGAGTTGGTAGGAATTTATGAAGAGTGAAGAGACGGAGGGGGTTGGGCTTGAGTTATAATGGCTAAGCTAACCCAAAGTCCAAAGTGGGAAAAGTTAGTGAAATTCCACTAACTCCAAACTTATCAATGTTTATACTTAAAAAGTTGTAAACGACATTTCGAACTCAATGGAAGTGGTCTCGAGTCCTAATTTAACCGTTTGCAAAAAGTAGCTTTTCGAACTAAAATCCGATTAACGATAAAATATTTAAATATAAAATCAATAAATATGCGGTTGTTACATGATCTAAGGTATTTTCCATAGTTTGGTAGAGATTGGAGAAGATTTACTTTGATTAGTAAATATAGATTAGTAAATACAGAAATGGATTAAGGCTAAGTGTTTCTATCTTTGAAAATTAAATGTGTTAAAGTAATCTTATGAAGAGCCTTATGTAGAAGTGGACAAGAGGTAACCAGTAACCTCTTACTCTTCATGGAAGGTCGTCATGCATGCTCCCTTCCACGTGCCAACTTTATACCTCGTTTCCTAATATAAATATCCAAATACTATTTACCAACATATCTCTTCCCTTAATCCGTTTGTTAATTTTCTATTGTTCATATTTAGTTAGCCATAAACACTAAAATATTTTTAGTTGCTAATTAATTACACATTAATATATTAGGAAAGCATAACAAGTTCGAACAACTTCTATTAAGTAACAAACCGCTTATCGATAAAATGATTTTCGATCACATTATCAATATTTCTTCGAATTGATTAATTTTTTAATCATTTTTCAAATTTTTTACCAATATTAATTAATAATTAAAAGAGGGTTAAAAAGGTTATAAAATCACTTTTTAATCACATTAAACCAAGATTCAAATATCTATATAATTCAAATATTTCTACACGAAGTGTTCGAAATTCTGAATCGTTATAGTGGTAATTAGGGGCAGTTGTCTTAAGGCCTAGAAAAGACAAAGGGGGAAAATGGGTTACGAGAGGCCAACATTTTAAAATGCTGAAAAGTAAGTGTGCAACATAAACTTTGTAACGACCTAGAATTTCTATTAATTAAAATTTAAATATTTAATTAATTCTAATTCCTAAAAAATGGAATTTATAAGTCGAATAATTTTATTTCAAATAATTGGATTTAATTTGGACAATTAAATCGATTATTTAATAGTTGAAATTTCTGAAATAATTGAAAATCGAGTTAAATATGATTGAAAATGATTTGTAAAATTTTATTTAATCATGTTGGAGTTATAACGATATTTTAGAACTTTTAAAATCGAATTAAGAGTTAATTTGTGAAAATTGAATATTTTAATATTTAATTATCGACTGAAAAATAGCCAATTTTTGAACAGTCTCAGAATTGGACGAAACTAGTTTCGTTGGATCCGTAATAGTTTATTATTATCGGATTTCAATTTTCGTAGCAAACGGAGTTGTCGTTTGACTGTGGCAGCTCGAAACGCATCGATATCGTTTTAATTTTAATTCGACGAGTTAAAATAGTCATTTTTCAAAAAGTCTCGGATTTCGACGAAACTAGTTTCATCAGATCCTTAATGTGATATTATTGTATGGTTTCAAATTTCGTGTCAATCGGATTTAGCGTTTGTCCGGTGCAAGCTAAAACGCCTAGAAAATCGTTTAATCGGTTTAATTTTAAATTGAACGTTTATTGCCATAACTCGCACAGATGACCGAATCAGCTTCCGAAACCTATTCCATTGTGTCCGGAACGCGGGTTAAACCCTAGAAATGTCGGTCACTGCGCGTAAATCGAAGTTCGGAAAATCGGATGAATAGTAAATTGGAAATATTTTCTATAAAAGCACGCTGTTGTTCACAAATTGGAAAAATAAAGTAAATTAGGGTTTGGAAACCCTGGCCGCCATCTCTTAATTCGATGACCAGAAATAAACGAAGTTTCTCCTCTTAATATCTCGAAATCCAGCAACAATTATCGAAATCATCCAACTACAAACTTCTAGATCTAGGAGAGAGCTTCGTATCTATACGGACATGATCACGAATGGAGGCTCGATGGGGACGATACGTGGCCGCATTTGGGGCCGGTTGCGCACGCAAATCGAGGAGCAGGGGGTGGCCGAGTGCCACGTGGTCATAGGCGAAGTTAGCTCTTGGCAAGGCGAGTTGAATGGAGGTCATTGATCATGGTAAAAGTCGTCGTCGTTGTCGTGATTTTCAACCCTAATTTCGGCCTAAATGGGTTTAGTTGCGTGCGTTTGTTCCCTGGAACGTGAAACGTAAGGGGAGAAGAAGAAGTGGGTGGCCCAGATTTCCTGAAGCAAATTTGCACGGCTATGATCTAGGTTATAATATAAAAAAATAAAAGTTGTAAATGTTAATTATATTTAAATTTGTACGATGTTTAAAATGATGTATCTCTCGTACGAGGTCGGAATTCGACGAAACTTTTTGCGTTGGAATCGTATTGACGAACTCTTCGCGATGCAACTGGATTGGAGCCAATTGGAATCAGTGAAAATTTCGGGTAAAATTAAACGTCCCTTTATTTTTATTCGAAATAAAAGCTGAAAACGAAATTGAAATCAAGGTGAGAACTTCTCACTCAATCGAATCGGTTTCGATTTTTATTTTAAAAAGTTATATTTAAAATTCTTGAATGCATGTTTGAATGATGATTGTTATCTATTGATTGTTAAAATAGACATTATGCGCCGTTAGTAAGCGGATGTTATTTATTAAAAACATATACCGCGAATATTTCATAAATAGTGAAATTGGTATTATTTATGTACTTGGAATTGATTTCCCGCAGTATATAGCGGATGAGACCCTATTGCGCCGTCTATTAAGCGGATAATATTTTATAAATCCCATATACCGCGATAATTCCGTACTGGAGCGGAATTGGTATTGTGCTAATGTTTGTGGATGCAGGGAAACAGGTTGGAGGGATCCAACTAGATTCCTCAACTGTATTGATTTATTTACAAATATTTTGATATTTGTTGATTATCATATCGATATATGATATTTGGATGTCGTGATTGACTATTTGGTGTTGTTGCATCATCGGATCCATTTTTGAAGTTTTAAAATAATGATTTTGGTTTTTAAAAGGATTTTAAAGTGATTTTCAAAGTACATGTTTTTATTAAATTTTGAATTGATTCATTTTAAATAATTAAAACGTTATAAATTTTTATGTTATAAAAATTAAGATTTTTGAGAAATATAACCGAAATGAGATTTTTGGAAATAAATAGTTAATTAATTTATAAACTGGTTTAAATTGGGATTTTTGAATTATAAAAAAAACGATGTGTATAAAAGACTTATAAAATTGATATTTTATAAATTAAAAATATTGAAATATTAAAACGAGTTTTTATAAGTGTTAAAAATGAAATAAAAATGGATTTCACAAGTGAACGGAATTTATAGATTTATAAATTGTGAAGTTATAAAATGAATAGATTTTGTGAAATAGAAGATTTATAAGTAATTATCTTATAAATCCGATTTTGGCATTTAAATGAGATATAAATGGAATTTGTTAATAATGAGATTTATAAATCGAAGCTTATAAATAGAAATGTAATTTATAAACATTGTTTATAAATTTGAAATCAATTGAATTTGATAAATTGAATATTGAAGTTTATTAAAGGAAATATATTCACGATTTTGGACAGTGAATACATTATTGAATAAAGTAGTCATGTTTGGCAAAATGAATATTGTAGAATGAAGTTAATTATTTTAAAGATGTTTTAAAATGTATTATGAATCGAAACCATATATTTCAACATTTATTGTTGAAATAGACGTTTTCGAGAAAGAAGGAAATGGTGGACTATAACATTGTTGTTATAGTAAATGGTTTCCGAAAGGAAATGTTTTGTATAGTATTGGGATTTATATATCTATTTAAATTTCGAATCCCTATACTAGTGATTTTGGGTCGTCGTAACGATGTTTTACGTAACATTCGTTTTGACTCGAATAAATGCGTTTAAAAGGCTGTTTTCCTTAAGAAATGAAATATATACTTAATTTTGATTTAAGTATATTGAATATTTTCAAATGTTGAAGATAAATGGGTTTGTGAAATACTTCTTATTAGAATAAGTATGGAATGCTTTTCCAATATGAAAATGAAACGTTTTGAGAATTTATTTTTTAAAGATAAATTGAAAGTGAATATTTGAAATTGACTGAAAATCGTATATCATAGATATTTTGGGATTATAAATTCACTGTGGAATTTATAAAAGGAAGGGAAATTGGTTTAAAAATAAACGTTGATTTATTTTTTTTAGTGTGGGAATAAATTTACGGATTTGGAACGTAAATATAAAGTAAATCGTTAAGGATTTATTTAATTGGTTTAAATGAACCATGTTGAAATGAAAGAAATTCCGAGTAAGGAAATGATTGAAATTTGTTTTCAAAAGTGATAAAGGTGAAAAGTGATTTGAAAATTTGTTTTCAAATGGTTGAAGTGTGGAAAATTATATATCTAGTAAAGATATTTTTGAAAGTAAATAATTTGGGAAATTATTTGGAATTTGGTGATGTTGAGCACGCCTATTGATAGTTAAATAATCCGACTATCAATATTTACCTTTAAATAGGTATTTGTTGTGATTTGCTTGAATTTGAATGCCACACTTATTTTTTTTAAAATAAGCGCTCACTATTCGGGTTAGCCGGGAAAGGACCTTGGGGTCGTATAACCCATTCCGAATATGTGATATGTCGTTATGGATTGCATTTGATGACCGGTGTTGAAGACCGGATATTTGTGAAAACGGAAGGATTACCGTCGAGTTACTCTACATCGGCTGATCTCCGATATAGAGGTTTTATCACCCTTAGTGACGGGAAGTTCGGTCGTGATTAGTGAATATCCGGATTGCAAGGACTTCTTTGTAAGTGCCTTCGGTTCTGTTCGATCCCGGAACAGACTTGTATGGATTGTATGTCTGACATTACAAATTGAGATATAAAGATGATTTCTTTCAAATATATTTCTGTTGTGGCGGAGAATTTATTCTCTTAGCTTAACACCCTCCTCTGAGACGTACGAGCTTAGAGGTTATATAGTTGAATGTTATTAGTGATATACTCCCAATTTGGTAGTGTGGCATGCTGAGTGTTGCTGTGAAATGATCATTATTTGATCATTTGTGATAGGATCATTTAATTGATCATTTATCTTGGTGATCCTTTCTATGATCATTTGATTGACCCAAAGCAGCTTTTGTATAAAGCGTGGCTTTGTGGACGAGACTTCGTCGGACCTCACACCCCGGAAATGGTCAAAACAGGAAGGATGCAGCAAGGTTATTAGGGGGTAGCACCCCTTTAGTGTATGCCATTCCTTCTGGATAGAGGTGGTATCATGGTATTGAGCCCAGATATTTAACTTATGTTGTTGCTGCAAATTTTGTGGTTGTTGGAAATCGAGGATCCTCGGATAGATCGGTTACGATCGGGGGATGACATATTCGTGTCAGTAGTTACCAGTTAGGGGTAACCTGGCCTTGCGTTGGCAGAGATCCGGTTTGGTTCTCGGGACGTCATTCCAGAGGCGTTTCATGTGGCAATGGGAAGTTCCTTGGCCTGACCATTTGTTGGAAATCCAAAGAAACAATACGATCTTGTACGGTTTTAGTTGTAGAACCTATCATTCACTTATGGTGGCGCCCCACTGTTTGGATGGTAGCTATAGTAGGCATACGATAATGGTCGTATGTTGGCTAAGATTTATATCTTTATTTTCGAAATGATTTCCTCTACACTATGCACTAGTAATAATATCAAATGTTTCTTTTTAATGCGTATCAAGCATCTTTGACTATCATAAGGAGAAATCTCCTCCGATTCTACGTTTGCATTGTGTGTGTGTGCGGGAGGCCTTATGATAGTCTCATTTTTAAAAAGCATTGCGAATTGACTTTAAAAATATTCCTCTGTTTTGTTTTAAAGATAAACTGTTTTGAGTTCTCACACCAGTCTTCCTGAGCTTAGGACTATGTGATGGGGGGTTCTCGCTTCGCGGTTTGGTGGCGAACGAGAGACTCTTGCCCCTACACGTCCTCTTTACGGGGTTGGTTAGGCGTAAGCTGAGACAGTCGAGAGGCTGGCCGTAAAAGCAAGTTTGGGATATCAATGTAAGCCACGGTGGGGCTGGGATGGTTGAAAAGCCTACCGGTTGTGGCCGCTGTCGCGGACTATTACATTTGGTATCAGAGCTTATGGTTAAGCGACAACCATGTCTCTGTTGGGTATAACTCATTAGAGATAGAGTCAGCAGTACTCTAGAATGAGTGTGAGTGTAATAATAGATACGAGTGTGTATTTGTTAGTGAATATAAAAATGTTTTATATTGTGTTTGCTTATCCGTTGAGTTGTTTGTGAATTCTGATCGGTGTGTGGGACGCCATATTATCGATAGGGATTTCTAAACACTTAAACGAGGCATGTCGACATAGTATTATTTAAATTGGGTAAATGAAATAATTTTACCTTGATTATATTTTTATATATAAGGAATAATTTTTCGGAATTATTAAAGTATATATGAATTAATTGTTTGGTTGTTGAATAAAAACAACAATTTTTAAAGAATAATTGTATAAGAAAATGAATTATAAGTATGGAACTATAATTAATGTGATTTACAATTGTGAAATAATCTTATATACAAGAAGTAAAATTATATAAGTAAAAGGGTTTACAAATGTGATTTATAATCTGAAAATAAAATTCCAAAGAAGTGTTTTGAAAGGATTTGATATTTTGGAAAATTGTTTTGGAGAAATTAAAGCTCTAAACTCTTTTCGGTCACTGGAAAATAATCCTGATGATGATGGCCACATCATTAGAATTCATTTTCGGGTTTCCAAAAGAGGAATTGCTGCCAGATTATTTTAAATGAAAGTTGTTTGGAAAATTTGGATTTAGGTTTTTGAAATTCAAAGGATAATTGAATCGATTTCAAAAAAATGGTTTTGAAAGATTGAAAGGACTCTGGAATCTTATTTAAAATATTATGAGAATAATAAATGAGTTGATAACTTATACAGATTGAATTTTGATAAAATAAGTTTAACTTAAAGGATGGAGTTAAGTTAAAGGGAGTATAAGCGAATCAATTAAAATCCAAGTTGTAATTGATAAATATAAGTGAAATGTGTTTTGAACTTATAATATGAATAATAAATTTAGCTTTGGATAAGTTAATGGATTTGGAAGTTAATAAATAAGTTGTATAACTTATAGAATGGGAAATAATGGAATATAACTTAAGTGATGTTGAATGAAGTTATTTTTGGTATCGAAGTAAATTAATAAGTGAATTAATGAAATGAAGTCATTAAGAATTTGAACTTGAGTTACATAAATGAAATTCAACTTTATATTGTTAAAGGAATTAGCAATGTAATTGAACTAATGAATTGAATGAAAGTCAATTTAATGTTGAACCAATTGGGATTAAAAGTGTTGAACCAAATTGAATGTAAAGTGAATAAATTTGGTTGTATTGAATAAACATTGGTTGTTATTTGATTGTATATAATTCATTAAGTATTAATGAAATTGAATTAGCAAAATTGAAAGCTATGTGATTGAATTCAAATGGATAATATGTGAACTTGAATAGAATTGAATTTGATTTGGAAGTGAACCAACTTAAATGAAAATTAGTAAATGCAAACTAATTGAAATTGAATATGAATGAATGTTGATAAAATCCAATGTAAATGAATCAAATGTGATTTAAATTGAAAACCAATTCATTAAATATTAATGAGAATATGAATGAATATTGATTTGGTTATGGATGATAGTTGGTTGATGTTTGCATTTGTTGTTTTGTTGCATTTGCTATGTTGGCATATGTAGTTGTTATGTTGCTATATGTTGTATATTGATACTATTTTTATATATGCATGTTTCTCATGTTGTTTTTGAGTGTTTAGTAGGTGCGGATTGCGCTTGCTTCGCATTTGGAGCTCGCTTTTGCGCTATATTAGCCGTATATGCTTGCTAATAATATAAATAAGGTACATATCTCGGATTACATACCGTACTTTTACACTTTTTTCCCTGCGGGATGCCTCATCACTTGATGAGATGTATATTTGTGATGTATATACTGTCATTTTTTTTTCGGATCGAGCCGCGCAAAGGAGACTATGGCGAATTTTTCCGAAAATTAAAGGCGTTAGAAAAATTTGAGAAAATTGGAATTTTTTTTGAAAACTATAATTTTGGTTTTGGAATTGGAAGTTAAACAATAGTGGTTGTTTCTGAAAAGATAACTAAGTATGATTTGAAAACTTAGTAAAGTATTGTAAGAAGTTTAACTATAGTTTTGGAAAGTTAATGAATTCTGTAACTTTTTCTTACCTGGTAATTTCGAGGGCGAAATTCTTTTAAGGGGGGAAGTCTGTAACGACCCAGAATTTTTATTAATTAAAATTTAAATATTTAATTAATTTTAATTACTAAAAAGTGGAATTTATAAGTCGAATAATTTTATTTCAAATAATTGGATTTAATTTGGACAATTAAATCGATTATTTAATAGTTGAAATTTCTGAAATAATTGAAAATCGAGTTAAATATGATTGAAAATGATTTGTAAAATTTTATTTAATCATGTTGGAGTTATAACGATATTTTAGAACTTTTAAAATCGAATTAAGAGTTAATTTGTGAAAATTGAATATTTTAATATTTAATTATCGACTGAAAAATAGCCAATTTTTGAACAGTCTCAGAATTGGACGAAACTAGTTTCATTGGATCCGTAATAGTTTGTTATTATCGGATTTCAATTTTCGTAGCAAACGGAGTTGACGTTTGACCGTGGCAGCTCGAAACGCATCGATATCGTTTTAATTTTAATTCGGCGAGTTAAAATAGTCATTTTTCAAAAAGTATCGGATTTCGACGAAACCAGTTTCATCGGATCCGTAATATGATATTATTGTATGGTTTCAAATTTCGTGTCAATCAGATTTAGCGTTTGTCCGGTGCAAGCTAAAACGCCTAGAAAATCGTTTAATCGGTTTAATTTTAAATTGAACGTTTATTGCCATAACTCGCACAGATGACCGAATCAGCTTCCGAAACCTATTTCATTGTGTCCGGAACGCGGGTTAAACCCTAGAAATGCCAGTCACCGCGCGTAAATCGGAGTTCGGAAAATCGAATGAATAGTAAATTGGAAATATTTTCTATAAAAGCACGATGTTGTTCACAAATTGGAAAAATAAAGTAAATTAGGGTTTTGAAACCCTGGCCGCCATCTCTTAATTCGATGGCCAGGAATAAACGAAGTTTCTCCTCTTAATATCTCGAAATCCAGCAATAATTATCGAAATCATCCAACTACAAACTTCTAGATCTAGGAGAGAGCTTCGTATCTATACGGATATGATCACGAATGGAGGCTCGATGGGGACGATACGTGGCCGCGTTTGGGGCCGGTTGCACACGCAAATCGAGGAGCAGGGGGTGGCCGAGTGCCACGTGGTCATAGGCGAAGGTAGCTCTTGGCAAGGCGAGTTGAATGAAGGTCATTGATCATGGTAAAAGTCGTCGTTGTTGCCGTGATTTTCAACCCTAATTTCGGCTTAAATGGGTTTAGTTGCGTGCGTTTGTTCACTGGAACGTGAAACGTAAGGGGAGAAGAAGAAGTGGGTGGCCCAGATTTCCTGAAGAAAATTTGCACGGCTATGATCTAGGTTATAATATAAAAAAATAAAAGTTGTAAATGTTAATTATATTTAAATTTGTACGATGTTTAAAATGATGTATCTCTCTCGTACGAGGTCGGAATTCGACGAAACTTTTTGCGTTGGACTCGTATTGATGAGCTCTTCGCGATGCAACTGGATTGGAATCAGTGAAAATTTTGGGTAAAATTAAACGTTTATTCGAAATAAAAGCTGAAAACGAAATTGAAATCAAGGTGAGAACTTCTCACTCAATCGAATCGGTTTCGATTTTTATTTTAAATAGTTATATTTAAAATTCTTGAATGCATGTTTGAATGATGATTGTTATCTACTGATTGTTAAAATAGACATTATGCGCCGTTAGTAAGCGGATGTTATTTATTAAAAACATATACCGCGAATATTTCATAAACTGTGAAATTGGTATTATTTATGTACTTGGAATTGATTTCCCGCAGTATATAGCGGATGAGACCCTATTGCGTCGTCTATTAAGTGGATAATATTTTATAAATCCCATATACCGCGATAATTCCATACTGGAGCGGAATTGGTATTGTGCTAATGTTTGTCGATGCAGGGAAACAGGTTGGAGGGATCCAACTGGATTCCTCAATTGTATTGATTTATTTACAGATTTTTTGATATTTGTTGATTATCATATCGATATATGATATTTGGATGTCGTGATTGACTATTTGGTGTTGTTGCATCATCAGATCCATTTTTGAAGTTTTAAAATAATGATTTTGGTTTTTAAAAGGATTTTAAGAGATTTTTCAAAGTATATGTTTTTATTAAATTTTGAATTGATTCATTTTAAATAATTAAAACGTTATAAATTTTTATGTTATAAAAATTAAGATTTTTGAGAAATATAACCGAAATGAGATTTTTGGAAATAAATAGTTAATTAATTTATAAATTGGTTTAAATTGGGATTTTTGAATTATAAAAAAAAACGATGTGTATAAAAGACTTATAAAATTGATATTTTATAAATTAAAAATATTGAAATATTAAAATGAGTTTTTATAAGTGTTAAAAATGAATTAAAAATGGATTTCACAAGTGAACGGAATTTATAGATTTATAAATTGTGAAGTTATAAAATGAATAGATTTTGTGAAATAGAAGATTTATAAGTAATTATCTTATAAATCCGATTTTGGCATTTAAATGAGATATAAATGGAATTTGTTAATAATGAGATTTATAAATCGAAGCTTATAAATAGAAATGTAATTTATAAACATTGTTTATAAATTCGAAATCAATTGAATTTGATAAATTGAATATTGAAGTTTATTAAAGGAAATATATTCACGATTTTGGACAGTGAATACATTATTGAATAAAATAGTCATGTTTGGCAAAATGAATATTGTAGAATGAAGTTAATTATTTTAAAGATGTTTTAAAATGTATTATGAATCGAAACCATAGATTTCAACATTTATTGTTGAAATAGACGTTTTCGAGAAAGAAGGAAATGGTGGACTATAACACTGTTGTTATAGTAAATGGTTTCCGAAAGGAAACGTTTTGTATAGTATTGGGATTTATATGTCTATTTAAATTTCGAATCCCTATACTAGTGATTTTGGGTCGTCGTAATGATGTTTTACGTAACATTCGTTTTGACTCAAATAAATGCGTTTAAAATGCTGTTTTCCTTAAGAAATGAAATATATACTTAATTTTGATTTAAGTATATTGAATATTTTCAAATGTTGAAGATAAATGGGTTTGTGAAATACTTATTATTAGAATAAGTATGGGAATGCTTTTCCAATATGAAAATGAAACGTTTTGAGAATTTATCTTTTTAAAGATAAATTGAAAGTGAATATTTGAAATTGACTGAAAATCGTATATCATAGATATTTTGGGATTATAAATTCACTATGGAATTTATAAAAGGAAGGGGAATTGGTTTAAAAATAAACGTTGATTTTTTTTTTTTAGTGTGGGAATAAATTTACGGATTTGGAACGTAAATATAAAGTAAATCGTTAAGGATTTATTTAATTGGTTTAAATGAACCATGTTGAAATGAAAGAAATTCCGAGTAAGGAAATGATTGAAATTTGTTTTCAAAAGTGATAAAGGTGAAAAGTGATTTGAAAATTTGTTTTCAAATGGTTGAAGTGTGGAAAATTATATATCTAGTAGAGATATTTTTGAAAGTAAATAATTTGGGAAATTATTTGGAATTTGGTGATGTTGAGCACGCCTATTGATAGTTAAATAATCCGACTATCAATATTTACCTTTAAATAGGTATTTATTGTGATTTGCTTGAATTTGAATGCCACGCTTATTTTTTTAAAAATAAGCGCTCACTGTTCGGGTTAGCCGGGAAAGGACATTGGGGTCGTATAACCCATTCCGAATATGTGATACGTCGTTATGGATTGCATTTGATGACCGGTGTTGAAGACCGGATATTTGTGAAAACGGAAGGATTACCGTCGAGTTACTCTACATCGGCTGATCTCCGATATAGAGGTTTTATCACCCTTAGTGACGGGAAGTCCGGTCGTGATTAGTGAATATCCGGATTGCAAGGACTTCTTTGTAAGTGCCTTCGGTTTTGTTCGATCCCGGAACAGACTTGTATGGATTGAATGTCTGACATTACAAATTGAGATATAAAGATGATTTCTTTCAAATATATTTCTGTTGTGGCGGAGAATTTATTCTCTTAGCTTAACACCCTTCTCTGAGACGTACGAGCTTAGAGGTTATATAGTTGAAGGTTATTAGTGATATACTCCCAATTTGGTAGTGTGGCATGCTGAGTATTGCTGTGAAATGATCATTGTTTGATCATTTGTGATAGGATCATTTAATTGATCATTTATCTTGGTGATCCTTTCTATGATCATTTGATTGACCCAAAGCAGCTTTTGTATAAAGCGTGGCTTTGTGGACGAGACTTCGTCGGACCTCACACCCCGGAAATGGTCAAAACAGGAAGGATGCAGCAAGGTTATTAGGGGGTAGCACCCCTTTAGTGTATGTCATTCCTTCTGGATAGAGGTGATATCATGGTATTGAGCCCAGATATTTAACTTATGTTGTTGCTGCAAATTTTGTGGTTGTTGGAAATCGAGGATCCTCGGATAGGTCGGTTACGATCGGGGGATGACATATTCGTGTCAGTAGTTACCCAGTTAGGGGTAACCCGGCCTTGTGTTGGCAGAGATCCGGTTTGGTTCTCGGGACGTCATTCCAGAGGCGTTTCATGTGGCAATGGGAAGTTCCTTGGCCTGACCATTTGTTGGAAATCCAAAGAAACAATACGATCTTGTACGGTTTTAGTTGTAGAACCTATCATTCACTTATGGTGGCGCCCCACTGTTTGGATGGTAGCTATAGTAGGCATACGATAATGGTCGTATGTTGGCTAAGATTTATATCTTTATTTTCGAAATGATTTCCTCTACACTATGCACTAGTAATAATATCAAATGTTTCTTTTTAATGCGTATCAAGCATCTTTGACTATCATAAGGAGAAATCTCCTCCGATTCTGTGTTTGCATTGTGTGTGTGTGTGTGCGGGTGGCCTTATGGTAGTCTCATTTTTAAAAAGCATTGCGAATTGACTTTAAAAATATTCCTCTATTTTGTTTTAAAGATAAACTGTTTTGAGTTCTCACACCAGTCTTGCTGAGCTTAGGGCTATGTGATGGGGGGTTCTCGCTTCGTGGTTTGGTGGCGAACGGGAGACTCTTTCCCCTACACGTCCTCTTTACGGGGTTGGTTAGGCGTAAGCTGAGACAGTCGAGAGGCTGGCCGTAAAAGCAGGTTTGGGATATCAATGTAAGCCACGGTGGGGCTGGGATGGTTGAAAAGCCTACCGGTTGTGACCGCTGTCGTGGACTATTACATTTGGTACCAGAGCTTATGGTTAAGCGACAACCATGGCTCTGTTGGGTATAACTCATTAGAGATAGAGTCAGCAGTACTCTAGAATGAGTGTGAGTGTAATAATAGATACGAGTGCGTATTTGTTAGTGAATATAAAAATGTTTTATATTGTGTTTGCTTATCCGTTGAGCTGTTTGTGAATTCTGATCGGTGTGTGGGACGCCATATTATCGATAGGGATTTCTAAACACTTAAACGAGGCATGTCGACACAGTATTATTTAAATTGGGTAAATGAAATAATTTTACCTTGATTATATTTTTATATATAAGGAATAATTTTTCGGAATTATTAAAGTATATGTGAATTGATTGTTTGGTTGTTGAATAAAAACAACAATTTTTAAAGAATAATTGTATAAGAAAATGAATTACAAGTATGGAACTATAATTAATGTGATTTACAATTGTGAAATAATCTTATATGCAAGAAGTAAAATTATATAAGTAAAAGGGTTTACAAATGTGATTTATAATCTGAAAATAAAATTCCAGAGAAGTGTTTTGAAAGGATTTGATATTTTGAAAAATTGTTTTGGAGAAATTAAAGCTCTAAACTCTTTTCGGTCGCTGGAAAATAATCCTGATGATGATGGCCACAACATTAGAATTCATTTCCGGGTTTCCAAAAGAGGAACTGCTGCCAGATTATTTTAAATGAAAGTTGTTTGGAAAATTTGGATTTGGGTTTTTGAAATTCAAAGGATAATTGAATCGATTTCAAAAAAAAATGGTTTTGAAAGATTGAAAGGACTTTGGAATCTTATTTAAAATATTATGAGAATAATAAATGAGTTGATAACTTATACAGATTGAATTTTGACAAAATAAGTTTAACTTAAAGGATGGAGTTAAGTTAAAGGGAGTATAAGCGAATCAATTAAAATCCAAGTTGTAATTGATAAATATAAGTGAAATGTGTTTTGAACTTATAATATGAATAATAAATTTAGCTTTGGATAAGTTAATGGATTTGGAAGTTAATAAATAAGTTGTATAACTTACAGAATGAGAAATGATGGAATATAACTTAAGTGATGTTGAATGAAGTTGATTTTTGGTATCGAAGTAAATTAATAAGTGAATTAATGAAATGATGTCATTAAGAATTTGAACTTGAGTTACATAAATGAAATTCAACTTTATATTGTTAAAGGAATTAGCAATGGAATTGAACTAATGAATTGAATGAAAGTCAACTTAATGTTGAACCAATTGGGATTAAAAGTGTTGAACCAAATTGAATGTAAAGTGAGTAAATTTGGTTGTATTGAATAAACATTGGTTGTTATTTGATTGTATATAATTCATTAAGTATTAATGAAATTGAATTAGCAAAATTGAAAGCTATGTGTTGAATTCAAATGGATAATATGTGAACTTGAATAGAATTGAATTTGATTTGGAAGTGAACCAACTTAAATGAAAATTAGTAAATGCAAACTAATTGAAATTGGATATGAACGAATGTTGATAAAATCCAATGTAAATGAATCAAATGTGATTTAAATTGAAAACCAATTCATTAAATATTAATGAGAATATGAATGAATATTGATTTGGTTATGGATGATAGTTGGTTGATGTTTGCATTTGTTGTTTTATTGCATTTGCTATGTTGGCATATGTAGTTGTTATGTTGCTATATGTTGTATATTGATACTATTTTCATATATGCATGCTTCTCATGTTGTTTTTGAGTGTTTAGTAGGTGCGGATTGCGCTTGCTTCGCATTTGGAGCTCGCTTTTGCGCTATATTAGCCGTATATGCTTGCTAATAATATAAATAAGGTACATATCTCGGATTACATACCGTACTTTTACACTTTTTTCCCTGCGGGATGCCTCATGACTTGATGGGATGTATATTTGTGATGTATATACTGTCATTTTTTTTCGGATCGAGCCGCGCAAAAGAGACTATGACGAATTTTTTCGAAAATTTAAGGCGTTAGAAAAATTTGAGAAAATTGGAATTTTTTTTGAAAACTATAATTTTGGTTTTGGAATTGGAAGTTAAACAATAGTGGTTGTTTTTGAAAAGATAACTAAGTATGATTTGAAAACTTAGTAAAGTATTGTAAGAAGTTTAACTATAGTTTTAGAAAGTTAATGAATTCTGTAACTTTTTCTTACTTGGTAATTTCGAGGACGAAATTCTTTTAAGGGGGGAAGTCTGTAACGACCCAGAATTTCTATTAATTAAAATTTAAATATTTAATTAATTTTAATTACTAAAAAGTGGAATTTATAAGTCGAATAATTTTATTTCAAATAATTGGATTTAATTTGGACAATTAAATCGATTATTTAATAGTTGAAATTTCTGAAATAATTGAAAATCGAGTTAAATATGATTGAAAATGATTTGTAAAATTTTATTTAATCATGTTGGAGTTATAACGATATTTCAGTACTTTTAAAATCGAATTAAGAGTTAATTTGTGAAAATTGAATATTTTAATATTTAATTATCAACTGAAAAATAGCCAATTTTTGAACAGTCTCAGAATTGGACGAAACTAGTTTCATTGGATCCGTAATAGTTTGTTATTATCGGATTTCAATTTTCGTAGCAAACGGAGTTGTCGTTTGACCGTGGCAGCTCGAAACGCATCGATATCGTTTTAATTTTAATTCGGCGAGTTAAAATAGTCATTTTTCAAAAAGTATCGGATTTCGACGAAACCAGTTTCATCGGATCCGCAATGTGATATTATTGTATAGTTTCAAATTTCGTGTCAATCGGATTTAGCGTTTGTCCGGTGCAAGCTAAAACGCCTAGAAAATCGTTTAATCGGTTTAATTTTAAATTGAACGTTTATTGCCATAACTCGCACAGATGACCGAATCAGCTTCCGAAACCTATTTCATTGTGTCCGGAACGTGGGTTAAACCCTAGAAATGCCGGTCACCGCGCGTAAATCGGAGTTCGGAAAATCAGATGAATAGTAAATTGGAAATATTTTCTATAAAAGCACGATGTTGTTCACAAATTGGAAAAATAAAGTAAATTAGGGTTTTGAAACCCTGGCCGCCATCTCTTAATTCGATGGCCAGAAATAAACGAAGTTTCTCCTCTTAATATCTCGAAATCCAGCAACAATTATCGAAATCATCCAACTACAAACTTCTAGATCTAGGAGAGAGCTTCATATCTATACGGATATGGTCACGAATGGAGGTTCGATGGGGACGATACGTGGCCGCGTTTGGGGCCGGTTGCACACGCAAATCGAGGAGCAGGGGGTGGCCGAGTGCCACGTGGTCATAGGCGAAGGTAGCTCTTGGCAAGGCGAGTTGAATGGAGGTCATTGATCATGGTAAAAGTCGTCGTTGTTGCCGTGATTTTCAACCCTAATTTCGGCCTAAAGGGGTTTAGTTGCGTGCGTTTGTTCACTGGAACGTGAAACGTAAGGGGAGAAGAAGAAGTGGGTGGCCCAGATTTCCTGAAGCAAATTTGCACGGCTATGATCTAGGTTATAATATAAAAAAATAAAAGTTGTAAATGTTAATTATATTTAAATTTGTACGATGTTTAAAATGATGTATCTCTCTCGTACGAGGTCGGAATTCGACGAAACTTTTTGCGTTGGAATCGTATTGACGAGCTCTTCGCGTTGCAACTGGATTGGAATCATTGAAAATTTTGGGTAAAATTAAACGTTTATTCGAAATAAAAGCTGAAAACGAAATTGAAATCAAGGTGAGAACTTCTCACTCAATCGAATTGGTTTCGATTTTTATTTTAAATAGTTATATTTAAAATTCTTGAATGCATGTTTGAATGATGATTGTTATCTATTGATTGTTAAAATAGGCATTATGCACCGTTAGTAAGCGGATGTTATTTATTAAAAACATATACCGCGAATATTTCATAAACTGTGAAATTGGTATTATTTATGTACTTGGAATTGATTTCCCGTAGTATATAGCGGATGAGACCCTATTGCGTCATCTATTAAGCGGATAATATTTTATAAATCCCATATACCGCGATAATTCCACACTGGAGCGGAATTGGTATTGTGCTAATGTTTGTGGATGCAGGGAAACAGGTTGGAGGGTTCCAACTGGATTTCTCAACTGTATTGATTTATTTACAGATATTGATATTTGTTGATTATCATATCGATATATGATATTTGGATGTCGTGATTGACTATTTGGTGTTGTTGCATCATCGGATCCATTTTTGAAGTTTTAAAATAATGATTTTGGTTTTTAAAAGGATTTTAAAGTGATTTTTCAAAGTATATGTTTTTATTAAATTTTGAATTGATTCATTTTAAATAATTAAAACGTTATAAATTTTTATGTTATAAAAATTAAGATTTTTGAGAAATATAACCGAAATGAGATTTTTGGAAATAAATAGTTAATTAATTTATAAATTGGTTTAAATTGGGATTTTTGAATTATAAAAAAAAACGATGTGTATAAAAGACTTATAAAATTGATATTTTATAAATTAAAAATATTGAAATATTAAAACGAGTTTTTATAAGTGTTAAAAATGAAATAAAAATGGATTTCACAAGTGAACGGAATTTATAGATTTATAAATTGTGAAGTTATAAAATGAATAGATTTTGTGAAATAGAAGATTTATAAGTAATTATCTTATAAATCGGATTTTGGCATTTAAATGAGATATAAATGGAATTTGTTAATAATGAGATTTATAAATCGAAGCTTATAAATAGAAATGTAATTTATAAACATTGTTTATAAATTCGAAATCAATTGAATTTGATAAATTGAATATTGAAGTTTATTAAAGGAAATATATTCACGATTTTGGACAATGAATACATTATTGAATAAAATAGTCATGTTTGGCAAAATGAATATTGTAGAATGAAGTTAATTATTTTAAAGATGTTTTAAAATGTATTGTGAATTGAAACCATAGATTTCAACATTTATTGTTGAAATAGACGTTTTCGAGAAAGAAGGAAATGGTGGACTATAACACTGTTGTTATAGTAAATGCTTTCCGAAAGGAAATGTTTTGTATAGTATTGGGATTTATATATCTATTTAAATTTCGAATCCCTATACTAGTGATTTTGGATCGTCGTAACGATGTTTTACGTAACATTCGTTTTGACTCAAATAAATGCGTTTAAAAGGCTATTTTCCTTAAGAAATGAAATATATACTTAATTTTGATTTAAGTATATTGAATATTTTCAAATGTTGAAGATAAATGGGTTTGTGAAATACTTATTATTAGAATAAGTATGGGAATGCTTTTCCAATATGAAAATGAAACGTTTTGAGAATTTATCTTTTTAAAGATAAATTGAAAGTGAATATTTGAAATTGACTGAAAATCGTATATCATAGATATTTTGGGATTATAAATTCACTATGGAATTTATAAAAGGAAGGGGAACTGGTTTAAAAATAAACGTTGATTTATTTATTTTAGTGTGGGAATAAATTTACGGATTTGGAACGGAAATATAAAGTAAATCGTTAAGGATTTATTTAATTGGTTTAAATGAACCATGTTGAAATGAAAGAAATTCCGAGTAAGGAAATGATTGAAATTTGTTTTCAAAAGTGATAAAGGTGAAAAGTGATTTGAAAATTTGTTTTCAAATGGTTGAAGTGTGGAAAATTATATATCTAGTAAAGATATTTTTGAAAGTAAATAATTTGGGAAATTATTTGGAATTTGGTGATGTTGAGCACGCCTATTGATAGTTAAATAATCCGACTATCAATGTTTACCTTTAAATAGTTATTTGTTGTGATTGCTTGAATTTGAATGCCACACTTATTTTTTAAAAAATAAGCGCTCACTATTCGGGTTAGCCGGGAAAGGACCTTGGGGTCGTATAACCCATTCCGAATATGTGATACGTCGTTATGGATTGCATTTGACGACCGGTGTTGAAGACCGGATATTTGTGAAAACGGAAGGATTACCGTCGAGTTACTCTACATCGGCTGATCTCCGATATAGAGGTTTTATCACCCTTAGTGACGGGAAGTCCGGTCGTGATTAGTGAATATCCGGATTGCAAGGACTTCTTTGTAAGTGCCTTCGGTTCTGTTCGATCCCGGAATAGACTTGTATGGATTGTATATCTGACATTACAAATTGAGATATAAAGCTGATTTCTTTCAAATATATTTCTGTTGGTGGCGGAGAATTTATTCTCTTAGCTTAACACCCTTCTCTGAGACGTACGAGCTTAGAGGTTATATAGTTGAAGGTTATTAGTGATATACTCCCAATTTGGTAGTGTGGCATGCTGAGTGTTGCTGTGAAATGATCATTGTTTGATCATTTGTGATAGGATCATTTATCTTGGTGATCCTTTCTATGATCATTTGATTGACCCAAAGCAGCTTTTGTATAAAGCGTGGCTTTGTGGACGAGACTTCGTCGGACCTCACACCCCGAAAATGGTCAAAACAGGAAGGATGCAGCAAGGTTATTAGGGGGTAGCACCCCTTTAGTGTATGTCATTCCTTCTGGATAGAGGTGGTATCATGGTATTGAGCCCAGATATTTAACTTACGTTGTTGCTGCAAATTTTGTGGTTGTTGGAAATCGAGGATCCTCGGATAGATCGGTTACGATCGGGGGATGACATATTCGTGTCAGTAGTTACCCAGTTAGGGGTAACCCGGCCTTGTGTTGGCAGAGATCCGGTTTGGTTCTCGGGACGTCATTCCAGAGGCGTTTCATGTGGCAATGGGAAGTTCCTTGGCCTGACCATTTGTTGGAAATCCAAAGAAACAATACGATCTTGTACGGTTTTGTCTGTAGAACCTGTCATTCACTTATGGTGGCGCCCACTGTTTGGATGGTAGCTATAGTAGGCATACGATAATGGTCGTATGTTGGCTAAGATTTATATCTTTATTTTCGAAATGATTTTCTCTACACTATGCACTAGTAATAATATCAAATGTTTCTTTTCAATGCGTATCAAGCATCTTTGACTATCATAAGGAGAAATCTCCTCCGATTCTGCGTTTGTATTGTGTGTGTGTGCGGGAGGCCTTATGGTAGTCTCATTTTTAAAAAGCATTGCGAATTGACTTTAAAAATATTCCTCTATTTTGTTTTAAAGATAAACTGTTTTGAGTTCTCACACCAGTCACATGACTGATTCGGAGTTTATTGTTTTCCTTCCTAAACTCTGGGTGTCCACCAATTTCCACACGGGCAGTCAAGAGTCAGGTTTTCTGGATATTCTGGAATTCAGGAGTTGTTGGAGGCAGGCTGGATGGCATGGCGTATTCACTAGTATATAGTATTTCTTTTCCGCTGTTTGTTGTTGTTGTACACTCTGATGATATGATGTAATGAGATGTAATGTAATGTAATAACTGATATAGTTTTTTGTTAAAGATTATTCGTTTATTTATTATATGTTGTTCCGCTGCGAATTGTGAGATTCTGATGTTGTTCTGTTATTTCTTTCTGTTCTGTTCTATCTTTTTCTATCTTCTTCTACTTTTTCTTCTTCTTTAACCCTAACGGTACGGTTTTCCGGCCTTGGATTGCTCGACAGTTGATGCACTGGACGTATTGATGTCGGCATTCGTGGACGAAAAATCGCAATCGTTACAAACTTTGTTTAGTTTTTGCTTTTAATTTAAGTTACAGATGGCAAAAAAGGTTGACCTTATAAAATTAGGTGATTTCGGTTTAATATTCTTCATCTAATTTAGGTATTGTATTGATTAAAAACCCTCTTCTAATTTCTATTACTAAAATATCATTTTGTTTTTTGATTATGTAACTCTTTTCTTTACTAATTTTTTTAATCTATTAATTGCTTGAATCTTTAAGCTCTCCGAGTGATAAAAGTGAGGAAGATTTCTAAAATCATGAAATTTTATATTGTTGTTTATAGTTCAGCACTCAATTAATTGTTATCTCCTCTTTGTCCTCATTCATACTCCTCAAAACTCAATAACTACTAATATTAATATTATCTTTCTTTTATTTTTAAGTTATAATTGGGATAAAAAGTCGATTTTTGAATAATGAATGCATAACGTATTTTTTATTTCCTCTTTCCCTCAAATTAAAATTATAACTGATTTTAAAACGATGCTACATCTTAGAGCAATGGGAGTAATTTAGTTGGTCACCTTTTGGTATGCATAATTAGTTATATTAGCCAATTAGAACATTCAACAAGATATTGTAAACCAACCTGGACTACAATTAGCTAAAACAGGTTTTTCTTGATGATAATAGTTGTTATACTTTGTGGAAGTTTATGATGTTTTTTGTGCTCTAATAAAACCATTCGTAATAATGTCTAGTTTTTGTATTTTGTAGTTTATTTGTATTTTTAATCATTTGAGGTTGTATGTGAGTTTGATTGTTATTCCTGCATTAAAGTTTTTATCTACCTTTGGCTAATCTGATTCTTTGCAGTAGATCTAACCATTTCTATTAATATACCATGGTTTTCATAATATATTGGTAATTAACTATATATTGATATCCGGGTTTGTGTGAGCTGTAAGGTTGCTCCAAAGCTATATGGAAGCAAGTCTAACAACTTTTTCTGGCATTTTGATATTAAGGAAAATGTACCATTTCCAATGTGATTTTCAATGCTTAAATGGATCTCATATACCACTTATCTCTCTTTGGTTTATTTGGATAAATTATCAATCCATACAACGTTGTTTTATTCAGAAATCATAACATTTCATTTATATATGTTCATGCAGCTTAGGTTCAATGTTATCGATGGAAGATATGTGTATCTGTCTATTTTCTTCTTCTTATTAATAATGCAAATTATTTAAAGTGGTGAAGCTTTTTTACACTAACAAAATTACTTGTTCTTACAGACGTTACTTCGAGTTAGTTTCACATATACTAAGTAGGGAGGTTTTGTTTACTTTATGACAGCGGTGCTTCAGGAGGTAGTTTCCTATAGCTTACGATCGCTGATTGACAATTTAACTTTTAAGTAAAATAAAATATTGCTATAAACTACTTGCTGAAATAATTTTATTTTACTTTATCTGAATTTACATTATCAATTAGTGGTCCCAACTTATAAGAAACTACTTTCTAAAGTGCCACCACCATAAAATAAATAAACGTTCAAACTTAGTGTATATGAAACTAACTTGAAGTAATGTTAGTAAGAATGGGTAATTTTGTTAACACAAAAAAGCTTCACCACCTCAAAGAATTTGCATTATTGGCAAGACAAGAAGAAGACAGACAAATGGATAAACATACCTCCCACTAATAACATTGCACCAAATCTAGATGCATATATTTAAATCAAATGTTACGATTTCTAAATAAACAAAAGCTGTATAGATTGGTAATTTGTCCAAATAAACCACAGAGAGATACGTGAGTATTGGTGATCCATTTTAGCATAGACAAAAATAATAACTTGCATTGGAAACAATACTTTTTCTTAATATCAACTTGCAACCAGTAACTCGTTCCTACCCACCATCTTTTTTCAACCATTAAACAACTGCCCTACTTACTTCACGTGCAATTACATCACGTAAAAAATGAGAAAAAAGACTAACTCCTAAATTCAACCAACATATTCGCCCTACTCCACCTTTATTATCATCGCAGGATCGACTTCAACTAAATTTTTCCTACCGTCGTTCTACTTAAAATCTACACTGACTTTTTCGTCCATTGATGAACCAAAATTACGCATCCAGGTTGAAGGATTGATATTTAGTTCCTTTTCCCATGATCTTAATCTCATGTGTCTTTTATGGTAGCTATGTCAATATGTGGTCTTTTGCATAGTTCATTCAAGTTGAGTGGTAATAGGATTCGTCATCGTAAAAGTATATTTTCAAACCTTATTTCAAGTACAATGGTCTGATAGCCAATTGTGCTGATGGCCAGCACTAATATAGCTTACTTGTTTGTATAAATATATTCTCTGTCCTAATTTTTTGGTTGGTTACGTTAAATTTGCAAAATATATTATTTTTCATTTTGTAGTATCCCAATTGTCTAATGGTGGATCGGTCTATTTTCTATCGATATATGTATTTCAACATAGGTTTTGCTGTATAATTTTTTCGTTGAATCCAATTATTATAGAATACTATAATTTTCATTTCAACATGGAAGCACAACCCGCTACCAAGCTCCTACTTTCAAGATCCGCTAGTCATCACTATTGATGCACCGTCTCTTACCAAATTAATGCCTTTGGACTCAACCAATTCTTGCTCCTCAGATGGTGGTGTTTACATGAAGATGCTGGTACAACATTTTATTTAGTTTGCCTAGTCTACTTGATATCTTATATTATTTTAGTTGTTTGTTACTTGTTATGGTAACTTCGTCGGTGGTTGGTTTAAGTTCACCTAGGGTGGAGGATTTAATTTACGATTATTAGTAGTAGTTGTACGAAGTAAATGATGTTCAATGAATATTGCTTATTGCATGTGCAAAATTTCAAAAGTTAGTGAATTGTAGCTAATAAAATAAAATCACAAATTTGCTTTGTTGTTTTATTCTTTTTTAAATATAATGCCGATTATAAAATGTATAATTATTTTTATAATACTATTCAATTATTCTGATCCATTGCATATACGCTTTTCTAGAATCAACTTGATACATTAAGAACATGGATATACATATATGGATACAAGTTTGCATTTTGGTCCGAAGAGAAACAACAAATAGTTAGAAGTTGTAACTTAAACATAGAATAAAATCAAGGATCATGGATCAAATGTTAAATGTAGAATTGTAATAACAGTTATAAGATCAATTTATATATAGGATAAAAGAATTTAAAGGAAGTGCGATCCAGTCAATTTTGAAATGTGCATCTAGATCAACTAATGGTATTTGTAAGAAGGATTTTATAATTTTTTATTATATTTTTACTTTTTAGTAATTCATCAGGTAAGTACCACTGACATAAATAGATTTCATAAATAGGTTTCAATAACGTGTACAACGCTCACTTTAATGTTTGATTAAAATGTGATTGCTATTGGCTAATCAGTTCGACCGTTAAGAAGATTTGTCTATTGCAGGCTTGCAAAACAAAATTATGCAAAAAGCTAAAAAATAAGAAACATGTCCAAATCACTTCATTTATTTTTACTTCACCACTAATGTCTCCTTAAACCACTTTTGATTTTTTTTTCTTTTAAACTACATAGTTGAACGGTTCTCCATCGTTGTGCGGTGGTACTAGTAAGGTATTTTTTTTAATTGGTAAAAAAAAGATGTTTGTACCGGTTGATAATGACACATATGGTGCATTATATTTAGCTTTTTTAAGTATGAAATGCGCACTTGAACATTAATAAGCTATGTATGACAACTTTTGATAGATTTCGTCCAAATAATTTGGTTTCCCTATATTTGTAATCATAAAAGAAAAAATTTGTAGCATAATAAGCTTGATAATATATCTGGACAACCCCAAGATCAACTTGGAAAAATGGGGATGAGCAACTACTCATCGTATGTTCACCCTTGAAGTGTTTTTAATCCACTTTGTCTTGATATGTTTAGAGAATATAATTCTATTTAATTATTTGTTATCCCTGAAATTCCAGGATGGGAAAATAGTCGGTAGTGTGATTATTAGTTTAAACTTTTTACTATAAGAAAATTACTATGTATACTATTAACCGTATATAATTAAAATTTGGACAAGACTGTCCCCAAACAGGGCTGGCCCAGATTGCTGCCCGTCAAGCCTACGTGCTAGGGCAACCCATTGGACCAGCGCAAACTTCGTCAAAATTTGAGTTATAATACTATCAAAATATGGATAATTATTTATATATTTTTAGCATTTGGAGTTTTAACATAGTGGTAATCTGTATGATTTGTAGTCAAGTGTGTTAGGTAAAAAATGAAGAGGTTCAGCAATTTTTGTATAGAAATTTTTTTCATTGGATATAAATTTTGGGGTTGGGCATTATA
The DNA here is from genome assembly GCA_030765085.1 of Allium cepa. Lineage (NCBI taxonomy): Eukaryota > Viridiplantae > Streptophyta > Magnoliopsida > Asparagales > Amaryllidaceae > Allium > Allium cepa. The sequence continues at coordinate 371,745,224 of CM060942.1, read as the reverse complement.
TCGATTGAGCCAGTCTTGCCACCGAACCACCCCGTATTCCAAATATCCTTGAAGGGCGATTTATGAAAAAATCTAACCAAGTTGTTGCTGGCATAGGAAGGAATTGTAATAATCTTCCTCTTTGCTATAATGTGTCTACAATCATTTGTTAAAATCACAAGGTTTGATGTTGCAATTCATTCTTGAAAAATAGGTTTAAGAGATCCAATCAACAAATTGAATTGCTTATCAAATGAATTATCATCAAAAAGAACAAAAGAAAGAAATTAATTGAGGAAATTGGACAAAAATTAAATAATAATTGCAAAAACATATATGTGTTACCCGTATGCATTAGTTATGGATGTTGAAATAGTTGAATCAAGCATCATGCATGTTATGGATGATTTAAGGACTGCAAATTATCAAGGTATGATTATTATTTTTAAATACGTGGCACGTTTCTTGTATTAATGAAAACATGTCCAAATGGTGCATAATATACAAGAATGTTCTTTACCAATACTTCCACATGCAAACAAACTAAGACTTACATGCATCTGTCACAACTACTTGCGTTGATATTGTCTGAAATTCGAAATGATATTCAAATTTTATTTCATTTCATCTGCAAATAGAAAAATAATAATAATAAATAAATAAAAATGTTGTTGCTACAACTATTATGAAGTTGAGGACTTCATCACATTGGACATACCTTACTTGCACTATCAGTAAAGAGTCTGTACCCATTGATGGTTCATGCTATTTTTGCGTCAAATAATATATAATAGTGGACATCCCACTCAATAGGCATGCGCAGACATCTTTTTATTAGTACCGCTGAATGTCCATTTTCAAAGTTATCAAATATCGTTTAAATATTGATATACTTGATGCTACTATGTCAACCACTGTAACCGCGTTTGAAAATAGACTAAAGAACTTATTGGATTAAACGTTGATGAGATGCTTAGGCCCCGTTTGACTTGTTGTTTTCAGTTTTGTGATTTCGTTAAAAAAGCGCGTCCGTTATGTATTATTGAAAATAAACAATTTTAAAAAATGAAATTAGCATGCAAAATAGAAAACAAGATTATTTTGTTTTTCGTGTTTTAAGAGATAACAAAAGCACGGAGAACAATCCAACTCTTTCGTTGTCCGTTGGTCGTCGCAATGGTTAAGAATTATAAATCTTCTTCTCTTATTTCTTGTTATTTCTTAGTGCAAATTAAAAATACAAAACTCAAAATACAAAATGAAACCAAACGGATCCTTAATATCTTGAAAATGGTTAGTCCTAATCTGTTGTATCATTTTTAACACACGCACACGTACATGGATATACATCAGCTAATCTTAAGTATGAGCCTTTGAGCTGCGTGCTTAAGGAGAGTGAAGATGATGGGTCTCAAAATACGAATTTTGTGGAGAGGTTGTTGGCGTTGCTGGCGTCGAAGAAAACTTGGCCGCCACTAGTGGAATTTAGACAGGTGTGTTCCATTTTATGTCTTTGTTTGGATCATTGAATTTCTTACAATATAAAATCTCTGTTCATTTTTACAAAGTTTCAACTACTTTTACAATTGAAGGATAAAACAACCTCATAGATAACGGATCACCTAGGTAGCTAGCTCCTTAATGATGCATTATTCGATTATTTTCTGATCTACTTATAATTGGAAACTATGAAACTATTTTTTTACAACTAAGAAAAATCATAATATAAGTTTATATGATGATTATTATATGCCGTTAACATATGAAACACTTTTAATATCTTGGTACTGACAGTATTGTTTGTGAAATAAAATTCAAATTAAAATTTAATGAATTATTCCATTTCGGGGATAAAATGAACTAGACTTTTACAAGTACAATGCTTGCTTTTCTCAGTCCCAAGCATAAAAGTCAAAGCCCTGCATCAACGAATGACTTTGAACACCCTCATACTTATGATATCAGTAAAGCCCGTGGATTATAGAATACAATGCTTTTTTCCAAATTATAAAATAGATGTAAGTGAACTACTTATGCCGCATTATGTAGAACACTAAATATATCATTTCTTTGTTGGATTTTGATCTACAAAGTTTGCAGAGTTTCTACAAAGACTCCAATATGTTTTACAATTTTGTACTTTTTATAACGCACTTAAAAAAAATATAGGGTTCAATAAATTATTACAAACTACCCTTTCTCTAATACTTTCAAAACAATATGGTTATTTATCTTTATCTTTTTGTTTGTATTACATGGAACTAATTGTACATGAAAGTTAATTCTCATATTACCTCATATTGCTTACACTACTCTATTTCATCCGATGATCAATAATAAACAACTTAACGATGTAATCCATAGATTTTAATTTAAAGGATCCAATGTTTTTTTCCTGTTTATTCCACTTTAAAATGGCACCGAAAGAATAACCAAGTTCAAACATACATGACTTAATTTGATTATATTCTAGACAACGAGAATATGCATGTTTACTAATTCCTTTCATATCCATGTTTGAGTTTAGGATCAAAATATAACTCTCACGTGATAAGGCAAGCACCACTCTTTAACTCATTCTACTGATCAACGTTTGAGCTCTGAAATCAATGCTTATACAAAGGTAAAAAATTTCAGTGCACACTCTTATGAATTTGTATCCTGCTTCCCTTTAAAATACTTTGTTCAAAGAAGTTGCAAACTTCTACTACTATATATTTTGGTGTTTATTTGCTTTGATAATTGCATAAATAAATTTTATAAGAACTTCTACCACCCTGTGTTTATGGTTAGAGTGATTCATTGAATTTTAATCACTAGAGCTAGCTCAATGATTTTTTTGAATATTTGTATCCCATTGCGAACAATGATTACATACTATAAAACAATTATTAATTGAATGTACTACGACCAGGTATGATATTTTAGCAATTAAGGTTATTGATCCTGTGGAAATCAAAAAAATTTAAATCTACATCGTCTGTTTTTCAATTCAAGTCTATTCCGCAGATCTACTCGTGCATGTTCTTAGTTATATTTTGCTTATCTTAACCCGTGGACCTTTATTTCAGTATATTTGTGTTAGTTTAGTATTAAAATTTCACTAAATTTACAATCACCTAAGATTCATTGTTTTATGTTTTACTGTTAAAATTACACTACCATTTGGGTCATATGTAATCATAATTTGGTGATATTAACTAAAAAATCACTAACTATCTTAATATCTTCGCATTAGGCATCAATTTTATTTCCTTATAAAAAACGACATTCTGAACCAGTGCTCTGTATTGTAGCCTTGCATGTCCAACAAATGAACTCAACTGCAACTCTACTTTCCACTCTCTGTTTGATGTCCAAATCTGAGGCTGCTGCCATCAATGCTGCGGCTATGGTTTCTGTAAGTATACTAACGTCAAGCATTTTCAATTTGTTTTCCTAATTTTTTTACAATAAACTAACACATGACCGTAGGTGTACATGTGGCATTGAAAGCTTCATCAACTTAATGTGAATTTACAACTTCCACTACTAAGGTAGCACATCATATTTTCCCACACAATAATGTCATTAGCATATATGCTTCTTTTTTACACCCTTTTTTGCAGTACTCATTTACCAACAAAGCTGGATAAACTATGAGGTTCAAAAAAACATTTAATTTATTAAAAATCTCATTTGCGCCTTTAACTGAATTTTATGCAACAAATAATTCATTTTATAGGCCGTTAAAGCATTCTGGTCTACTTGTAACGTGGTATGTATGTATGAATGAACCCAATTTGTCTAGCAGTTTGATAAACCTAATTTTCATACATATACTAATTCACGACCACTCTTATAAGCCATTAGCTCATTTATAGCATCACATGTGCTTTTTGTTGATACTATCATATGATCAACCTATATAATGCTATTCACGAATGGCTTTCGACATTATGCCCGTAACAAATGAATACCTTATTTGTTTAGTAGTGGCTAAGATTAAGTGCAAGAAATGGTAGCATATCTAAGGAAAGATTCAAGTTTTACTACAGTTGAATTGATTGATAGGAGTTGTGTATTTGTCAAATTTAATTTAGCATGTTGTGTATATTCTCAAAATAATAAACATGTTCTTTGTTACGAGAATTTACGATTCTTAGCTCTTAATTACATCAATAATTTTTACAGAATAAAATGCATAGCACAATGGTGGTTCTCTTTAGTTTTTTTAACCTTATAAAAGCAATAGGTTGATTTATTATTCTTGAATGTTACTATATTTCATGCTCCATCAGAATTACAAAGATATTGTGTGTTTGATAACGATTTATGCATTTTCACGTGTATAAAATATGTGTTATCTTATACATATGGATGTTTCCAACATATATGTAGTTTCCCATTGGCGCATTAATCAAATTTTTGGTGTTGTTTTATTTTTGTTAAAACAATTTCATTTATCCTCGACTTTAATAGAATATGAATCAATTATGTGATGATTGATTTTTATCGGTTTCAAGTCTTCTTATTTGTTTTTCCTTTGAGGTTATTAAGCATTCAATGAAATTAAAGCCATGCTAGAAAAGAACAGTCATCACAAGGCTAAAAGCTATATAAGAAGTCCAAATTATAGAAAAATATTATGGTCAAATGGAAAAAGTTTTTAGTTTGCCTAAACTAATGAAGGTAACGGTTTTTCTTTCCTCACTTTTTAAGCCTTCAATAAAATATAGTTCCATTTTTGGCTGTCCCGCAATCTAAATATACCAAAAATTCTAAATTCATATGTAAATTAACATTATTGCCATTTAATTAAGTTTTTAAACCATTAAAGCATGACAAATGCTATATGCAAATCTTCTACTCTAGAATAGCATCATGTTTGAAGTCCAAACCCTTAATGCCGCATCAAATTTTTAACCGTTTCTTAAGGGAACTCTATTAAAGAATGAAGTAACAGTTCAGGCTGTGATGTTTTTTCTACCTCTAATGAATAACCAAATTGTTAGAGTGGATATAATTTTGTCATTGAGAGCAGACTTACTAATTAGAAAATATTAATATTTTAAAGGTATATATTGATTTATAAAATTGACACTTCAGTTAAATTTAACCAAACTCCTACTTTTCGATATGAGGGTAGTTACGTAAAATACACGTTGTAAAACCACAATCTCAGACGAGAATTTTCTTACTGGATGAGTGCTTGCCTCCATGGACTACCATCTTCACATATCCAATATTACTAGGGCACTTGGACAGAATAAATGCACTGACTAATGGTAAAAGGAACATGTCCTCATTTTCCAGTCGAATATCTTTTGAACTGTTAACATTTAGTTTACATAAAGTCAATAAAGATATTTAGATACCGAATTATACATTAATTTTTTATTTTATTTTTACATTCTATTCACTTTTAGTGATGTATGATTTTGATATACTAACAAATTCATAGCTATAGTTGAACAAAAAAGGGAATTTTATAATATCAAAATAGTGCATTTTTCTTTCAACCTTAATTAACCAGAAAATTAATTGAAAAAACATGCATAAGTTACCGCTGGGTATGCTATTACGTTCTAAAACTATGTAGACTCAACAATTACAAAGTGTTAGCATTATATGCTTTAATGTTGCATGTTTTATCCATGAAGTATTATTATTGTGAGTAATTTATGAAAAAGGATTTGTTGTAAAATTTATTTAGCTTCCTTGTGCTTTTACTCTCACTTTTTTTTACTTTTTTTTAACTAAGAGTTGTATTTACCATTCATTGGTATTTTCCACCAGTATTTCGCATGAGCAGTAGCATAACCATTATTTTATCTTGCTACTTATTATTTATGTAGTGTAACATTTACCGTAAAGGTATGAACTCTTATTGTTCGATTTCGAGCTTGAATTCAAACATTGATCACAACAAAACCTTAAATCATAGACTTCGTTTAGCATTAGTTCTTGAGATATTGGAAGACATCTGGGAAAAGAGCAACCATTGGGGTGGATTCCATATTCAGATTTAGCACAAATTTTAGAAAACTGCTTAGGTTATGTATGTTATTTCAAATATTTTAAAATTTATTTTATGAGACTCGGTGCAATATTGTTATCTGATGAAAAATTGAATAATTTTTAATTCTGTTATGTTCATTGTCAATTAGTTTATTTTTATGTTATGAAATAATTTTGAACAAATATGTTTTAGGGTGCATGATAATAGTAGTTTGAGAAAACATGTTATGCTAATTATGTTTTATATTCCTTCATGTATGTTGAGCCATTTTGCAGTTTATTGTCAGGGTGGGATTCGTAAGATGTAGATTGTTTCAAAAGGAGTTATGTAGACAGTGATCATATGCTATTTATTATCAGGACATTTACAATATTATTAAATTAGTTTAAAGTGAAAGGTATTTAATTATTGCAATTGCACCGTCTCATATTAACTAGATTTTGCTGTGATCCCATGTGAGAATTAAATAGTAAGGGAATGTTAAATCAAAGTTAGAATGTGATACATATATATTGAAGTCAATTCATGTCATACTAAAAAATGAACAAACTTCAAAACAATTTATTTATACATAATTTTCTTTCTACTCTTCCAAATATTATGAGTGGACGAAAATTATCTTTCTTCATACAAGTTTTCAATAAAATAGGATTTAATAACGATAGTGTATTAGGATAAATAACTATTAAGTAATAAAGAGTTATGTTAACTTTTTCGCTCTCATGCATGTGCATATACATATAAAATTATTGAAATACTCTCTATTTCAAGTCAGGAAATGATACTTTACATAATTGCATATTTATGCTTAGATGGTTTCATATTTATATTTTAAGCTGTGCCAAATGTTCATTATGTCATCATTGTTTATTAAACATATTGTTTTGTTTATGAATCCAACTTTTTTGTATCTGCTGTGCATTTTACTAGATTTTGTGCAAATTAAAGTTTTTTTGCATGTTCTGAGATAAACATTTGAATAATGAATTCATATTAATTGCTTTCTATATAAGGCCATATTAAAGATAATAAAGAGCATGTTACTTTCAATTCATGTCAATTAAATTATGTTATTTGCTAAAGTTTCTGTATTATCTACATTGTGATACTGCTGAGGTAACCGATATGACTTTACTGCACTAAGAGAATCTAAATATCTACATTCAGCTGGCTGCAAGAACTTGTGCTTGATTTTTACACTTGCTTGAGCAAGAGTAATCCTGAGAATCTTCTTATATTCAAGAAATTTCATATTTTGCTTCTTTTACAAGCTGCATTTTAGTTTCAGGCGCTTGCTACATTCATTATACTTTTGCAAAAAGCATGAATTAATTTTTCATATGAACATCCAATGTGTTTTCTGTCAACTATTGATTTGAGTTTGCAAAGTTGAATTAAGCTGCATTTATATTGTGCTTTGTGCCTGTCTGACTTTGTAGTATGCACTGCTTGCTGCTTTTACAACATGTTGAAATACTTATTCAAAAACGATGGCAACATATAGTAAAGTCTAATTTTTGTTATTTGTACAATAGGGATGGAGCGGGCGAGTCTCAGTTCAATGAAGTGATGAACGTAGAGTTCGATCAAATCATAAGTGTATGATTTTATTAAGCATCTTATTATTACAGGTGCTTTAAAATAGTTTGGATCTGCTCATGGTAATAAGAAACAATCACCCTAAATTTTGTTCTATTAGTTGTGCGAAATCGTGATATGCACACGGGTTTTACCTAACTTTCTATCATTTCTTGCATTAATAATATTGCAAAGATAATGAACTTAGTCATTCCACATAATCCATTTCTTACCAAATGATTCTAGAAATTAAAATCAATGTTCTTTTCTTTATAGCACCTCTTTCTTAATTTTGAACTCTATATGGTTACTCAGACAATAAAACATAAACATATAAAAGACAACGATACAATTACACAAATTTCTCAAAAATACAACCGTGCTATGGAGATATTAGATGACCATTCACCATATTTGGGAATGCAACCAATAATTTTTACATGTGTTTCTTGAATAAAAAATTATCATTATGTTGGTATCTATATTGAAAGATGTTTTCTAATGAAAATCATAGTTCTTTTATCATGCCACTCTATTGCAGTTTATAAGTTCTATTCATGTTTTTTATGATATTTAATTGAATTTAAACAAAAAAAATTAGATTGGTATTCATGTAATTTTCTTATACCGAGCTTGTTACTCACTGATCCATTTTTTAGCTTCATTATCTTTTTATGATAGAAAGATATTACGTTAATACAAACTTGATAATGACAAGTTGGAATTTTATTTCTCTAACCTACGCACATGTACACATATACATACTTACACAAATTCATACACACACATCATCTATAGAAAAACGAAACTTTATTTTCAGACCAGTATTTTTAGTTTTGCATCTCAATTATAAACAGTTTTTTATATTTTTGGAAGTTTGATTTAACTTTCTACTACAGACGATCTCCACCTAAACATTTATTATAATCGTCGTAGTCTTTGATCGGTAAATGATTGAAGGTAAATTATTATCCCTTTCCAATGTTCAACTTTACAAATTCATTGTAGTGAATGACTTTGCAAAACCGAAAATAGAGTTCTTACTAACTATTTTATGGTCTGGATTATGTTAACCTTAAAATTAACATCGTTTGGTAGAAAAATAGTTTCTTAATAATTTGTATCTTTCTTGAAATAATACTATGATAATCTATAAACGTTGTTACCAATTAGTTTGTTATTTTAGTATCTATTCCTTTCATGGCCTACAACAAAATTCATCATTCTGGAGTTAGTTTCAGATGGCAAGCATTATCCTTTTTGTTTACAATGGGCGTTCATTTGTAAGTCTTTTTGTGTGTGTGTTCCTAATTAATGCTTCAAAGACATCATTTACTTACCTAGAATTATACATAAATCTATACATCTATAAACTAACTTTCATAACTGAATGGTGCAGCCTTCAACAAAGAACCTATCAGTCTACAACTTCACATATTACATTGTATGCAAATCTATTTCACAATTTTCAACCATTACCTCTGCTAATGACATTTAACAGGCTGTAATGTGAGTATAGGTACCATCTTTAAAAAACTACATACTGGTTTTCTCTAGGAAAAAGAGTACTGCTGCATTTTTTTGGTTACTTCTAAGTGGCATTTCTGGTAACTAATACGCGGATATGTTGTTGTAGGAGCAAGCTTGTGCAACAAGAACCAAGTGGGAAGACAAAAAGGTATGTAACTTTGCTAACTGTTCAAGACTTCAATCTGTGCATTATCGATACAATAAATACACTACCTTAATCCACTGCTACTATTACGGTTGTGTTTACTGTCACCCCATTGCTATACATACATTTTTGTTTCTCCCAACAATATTAACTAGAGTATAAGCACAATACTGAAATGAATCACTCTTATGCATGAACATTTTTGTTATAGTTCCAGTCTCTTAATGCTTAATGGAAAAACATTACATGGATAGAAGGAATAAGGCTAATGGATAGGATTCAAGCGCATTTGACAAATCCTCAATAATTTAAATTGTATTTAAGTCATTTTCATGTTTCATCAATCAGTAAAAAAAACTATGTTACAACACTTTCCGGACAGATAATGTTTCCTTTACTTACAAATATGTCTTTCCTCAACTATTTCTATGACATCTTTTAAGGATTGCATTTTCCGTTAATCAGATTTCAATATATTTACAGTTATCTTTAGCATGTTCCACTATGTAAATCCACCTTTTTTAATTAACCAGATTTGAATATATTTATGACTTATGATAATTAGCATGGTTCCTACATATCTGGCAAATGTTTCACTTCCTCCCAGCTTATTTCAAATATGATGTTTGATTCATACTTGCAAAATGGGCTGCGGCTATTACAAAATTCAACAATTGTTGTGAATGTACACATTTGATCTTATTCCCTCAACACATAACTTTATTTAAATTTATACCAAGATATGTGTATTATATTCCACTGTCATTATTTCTACGTAACTATTCATTTAGTTCGAACTTTTATTCTCTTATCCATTGTGATATGCAGAGACATAGGTTGCCAACAAAGTAGGGATAATAACATCCCCTTAATTTACAACTTTTAGACCGCAAATGCTTGCAATGCTACATTACCACATGGAGTTAACTACTAATAAAAAAATAATAAACCAATTGCATTGGAACATGCTCTCATTTATTTACTCCAACAGAGTTAGCCATATTACAAGAAGCATGAGGCTAAGGCATAACAACCACATGAAACACACCGTGGACCATAATTTTTTTCTTGCATATTGCCATTGCATAGAGTTTTCAGAGGGTACAAGTGTACAATAGTTGATGTCGAATATTCATTAAATTATATATGTTGTATGAATAAATATTTCATGCCTTTTCCACGATGTTGTTTTACATGCTGGTTAGATTGTATATCTTATTTTTCCAAACTTTGGAGTAGACTAAAAAGTAGTTATAGTGCTGAAACTTCGTGCTCAAGCTGAATGTATAGGTGGACGTTTTGAATATATGTTATGTTGTACTTTAGGAAATACTTCTAATAGTTTAATACGTGAATGCTTATTTTAATCAAATTTGGCTGCTAACTGGATATCAACTGTTTGGCTGATATTTTAGCAAATTTTTTGAAATGTGTATTATTTGGGTAAATAGTGTAATTAGAAGCAAGTTATCTAACCAATATTATTGCATTTATTGTTTTGAGAAATAGAGAGTAGATTAAAAATGTATCCTGATGATTGTTTCCACTTCACTGTTAGTTATAATTTTATATCTACTTAATCATTTACTCCATGATAATGTATACTGTTGGTCCTAGCTGCACGTATAAACCAATCTATTTGTTTTAGCATCTTTCTTTGCAACTATGTCAATACTTAGATAAATCACTAATAACAACTTAAATGAACAAGAACTATATGAAAATACGGAAGAATAGTTTTTGATGGGTTTAACGCTTAGTGCGTCTGCTTTTTTTTCCTACCGACAAGCACACCTTGCCCTTATAAACTTTTTGCCTACATATATCTTTAACAACATTTAATCATTTTACTATATTGATTCAATAAAGACTCTGTTTTAATTTTAATTTCTTATACTTGATATTGTAATAATACTTCTAATTCTTTCCTATAAACATTATGTTTGGATTATTTTCTGAAATAATTTAATTTTCGTACTACAACTAAAATATTTTTGCCACACCCGTGTGCGAAGCACGGGTTCGCACTAGTTATTTTATTATAAAGACGCTTGCATTCTCGCGCGTGATGATTGAATGGACTTCGCGTGTGAACTGTTCTTCTACAATTTATTTATGATTAACACATTTAAGAGAAAATAATTTGCAAAAATATTCAATCACGTTTTTACGTTGAACTCATGCGTAGTTAATTTAAATTTATATTGCTAAGTTGCAACATTTAATTTTTTTTTATTTTGAATTTTATTTATAATATTAATTAATAATCAACGAATTTGTAAATGATATTTGTAACGATCCGGTATTTCGTGCCATTCGCATCCGCCCATATCGGACTTGAATTGCTCAAAATATCAGATTGTAATTTAAATTTGGCAAAATTCAGCATATACAGTAAATAAATAAATCACGGAATCATAGACACAGAGTATTACAATAACAAGCAGTGGAATAGATAAATAGTAATTCATGAAGCTACTATATAAACATCAAAGTTAAAAATAAAATACAGCAGAATATCTCAAATACAATGTAGTCTCGAATACAAATAGAAGACAAATCTGAACCAAACAACTGGATAGCTGAAAGATGGATAGATAGATCTTCAAACAAAGCTCTAAGCTCCAAAGGTGAGTCTCAATGCTGTGACACTCAGTCTGACCCAATCGTAAAGCAAAACACAAAACACTCGAGTTAGGATTAACATTCTTATATCAATAAATCCAACTCAAGTGAAATATCAACTAAAATACAAGTAACTTAAAGGATGTCTAAGATAACCATCCTCTAAGGATCCGTGGAACTATCTACTTTGTAGTAGTATACGCTATTATAATATGTATATAGTAAAGTAAACTATTAAAATAGCATTAAGGCATTACCCATATCTCCATTAACATATTTTTATACATATTCCCGTAGTCTATAAAGTACCGTAATTTCTCCGTAAACTGAAGGGCTATCAGAGGGCACTCCATAGGTATGATACAAACCAAACTCGTAGAAGGCACGATAGGGCATGCGACACAACACTCGAGGCAATGCCAGGGTAGATATACCATTTGCACTCTCGGACTGGTGGTAACGCATAGCAGCTACTACCGTCCATCTCGTGACACACTCCCAAATCAAATGTGCACCCAATCAAATCACAAAAGCAATAAAATGGTATCGATGAAGTGTGTCTGATAGGAGGAATGACCTCACTTGGCCCATTATAGCTCCTGTTTTAGCCGCATCAAGCCGAGTCACGGGACTCAGGGCTACGTAAATACCATATAGAATCATCACCAAACCATCCTACTTCATTCTGGAATCTCCACCACGTACACAGTTGTTAAAGTGGTTTTCGATACTGGCAGAGAGTGACAATATCTAATCCCGGTCTCTTTAACAACCAAACGTTATTATAATACCGTTGTCATTTCAAAATAGTTTATACTTCAAAACCAAAATATCATTTTCCATTTCAAAGCTATATCAATACAATATCAATTCCTTTTCAAATATATCCATTTCCAAAACCATAGCACTTTCAAAGTTATAACATCTTCGAAACCAAATACTTGAATTTATAACACTTTGAAAATCATAATACTTTGAAATTCATAACTTCCACCACTTAAAAAGTTTAGATATTAATAATATTGTATAATAAAATAGTATATAAAATAAAAGAGTTTATGTAAAAATATTTATATTAAAAATGGTTTATACTAAAATAATTTATAAAGTAAAATATAATTTAAAAATATTTTATATAATAAAATAGTTTCCTCAAATTTCACAAATCGATTCAAATCAACTTGAATTCTAAAATTCTAATTTTATTCAATCTCAATACTTCAACTTTGATTTAATTTAGTTTCTCAATAAATCATTTCAAATTATATTGATTTCAAATACAGATTTGAGCCACAAAATAAACTATTTAAATTTCAATATATTTCAAAGCTTTAATATTCAAACATTTCAAAACTAGATTTGATAATTTCATATATATCAAAATTTAACTTTATTATTATTTAGTTTTGAAATATTAACTTAATAAATCCAACATCATTTAAATAAACTTTAAATTACATTTGAAATAAACTAGATACTCCTTCAATTTATTTAAACTTGAAATATTCAATTTGTCACTTTAGATCAAATCAAGTTATAGTATCATATCTTTAATCTCAAATTCAATAAGTTTCAAATCGATTTAATTAAACAAAATTCTTAATTAAATACAATTTCAAATAAATTCAAATCTATCTTCCCAACCTTAACTTATAAAATAATTATAAAAATTTATTTTAAAATAAAGTTATAAAGAAATACTCAAACATATTATATATTAATTAAATCAAACTTTATTAAATTAAAGCTTATTATTAAATCTATTATATATTAAAACTTATTTATGTATAAAATATTTTCAATATTAAATAAAACCATATGTATTTCCTTTCAAAATCATTTCAAAATATATATATAGACTAACAGCGTCTGTATATAATTTTATATCCTATGGTCAAGTGATACGGATATTTATCATTTCAATCCGCAAATTAAATATATATCGGTATATACCATTTCGACCCGCAATCCCAAATTAAATTCAATGAAAATCGCTTGGGTTTATCATTTCAACCCATAACGATTTTCTCCTATTCTACATATCATTAGGGTGTGTATCATTTCAACCCATAGGGAATTCTATACTGACAGGAAACTTATAGAGTGAGAACACATATGATAAAATATAGTAGGAATATCATTAGTGATTAAATAAAATACAAACAATAGGATATGGTGTCATATCCCATAGGTGAACAACCACAAATAATAGCATATCAAATAGCAATGTAAATAACTAACAACAACATATTTCAATTGTCGTTTCAGTTGAAATCAAATTTAATAAATATAAGAACGTTAATCGTGAGTGATTGCTCACCTTTCGAGGCTAGAGAAGATAGACAATGAAGTCGAGTTATGAAACCAGGCACGAATCTCAAAGCAAGGCAAGATTGAATTCAAATCAATGAAAGAAGCTAACAAATAGGAATTGACGAAATCAAATCTGAACTGGGTGGATAAAGATAATTGATATAAGTGGACTTATATATAACTATATATAAAATCATATTCTAAATTCAAATGTATATTAAATTAAATACATATATATATGAATTTCAAAATCATTGTTTAAACTAAAACTGTAACGACCCAGAATTCTCAAACCCAATCCCGATCGAAACTCGAGCTCACGAGCCAACCCATTAATGGATTAACCACCTTAAAACACCTCGTCTTCGCAATTCCACCCACCGTCAGCCACCAGACTCCGCCACATCCAGCATCACGACCTCCTCTTCACCTTACCTCTGGACCGGTTCATCTCGACATCGCCATGACACCGCAAAAGTCATGAATTTGACCTCGACCAGAATGACACATAAAACCCTAAAACTTCTCCATTCCACCACCATGACGTTCGTGAATTTTTCCAACCATTTTTACCGACATCACAAGACTCTAAACTTGCTTCACCCAAAAACTCGCGACCCCTAATTTCCCCGATAAACAAAGAATGACGAAATCCCAATTCACGATCAACTTACAATTTCTTTTGATTTACAAGTCTAAAAATCATGATTTCACTTTTAAAATTCCTAGTTTTTGATGACAAATCAAATTATATTCCTGAAACAACAATTCGTTGAGGTCGAGATTTTGATATGTATGAAAATTCTACTATAACTCCTAATTTCCAGATAACTATTTGTTTAACACACAAAAATATTTTTAAAAATATTCTTAAGTTATTACAAACATTATTCCTTTTAAGATCATAACTTGAAATTGAGTATACGAAGAGAATTTGATTTTCATTGGTTTTGAGCTTGAATCTGCAGTTTAACAGAGGCATATCTGTATATTTATATAAACAAATATACTCTTATCTTTATCAACATAAGAATTTATCCATGCAAACCTTTATTCACACAATACTACATGAGATTATGCATCAAATCTAGCATTAAAGGATGTAGATTTACTCACCTGTTTCTTAAGAACAAAGAACACTCCCTGTCTTTTTTTTGAATTGCTAGCCTGAATCCCCTTGATCTTCCTACTTGCTTTAGTTGAATTGTTGTTTTAGTTTGTAAAATAGTGATGTTTTCTTATTTCAGGTTTGAGGATATACATATATAAAAGGGTTTACAGGGGAGGCTTGCTGTACAAGATTATCATTTCTTTGACCAAGTAGATTTTTCTTTTGAACAGGAATGATTTTTTTTCTTTTTTTTTAGACATTCGAAAAGACTGGTTTTGTGCTGAGATGATGGTATTAAATACAATGCTTCCTTACAAGTTTACAACCTCATTTTTATCCTTTATTTTATTTTACATGTACATAGATATTTTATATTTTTTTCTTGTATTCACACATGTATTCCATTTGATTTTGTATATAGATATATCTTTTTTTCCCTTTATTATTGCCTTGCATATACATGTATTTCATAGGTTGTATAATTCTAGAATTATCTTATGTCTCCATATAATCATACAATTTATTACTAACATGATCCTTAGTTTTTATTTCTATTTAAAGTTTAACTACCAACATTAATTTATATTCATATATTTTTATAGTTATATTTAATATTGATAGGATTGATTTTATTTTAAACATTATTATCTATATTACATTCATTTTCATATACTTAAATTAAATGTTAATAAGGTAGAGCATTAATTAAATTGAATAAGATAGATTTCATTTTAAATATGTTTGAAAGATTTTATTTTGAATTTTCAAATCAAAGCTTCCTTCACAATACATGCATATGTATATATATATAAATAAATGGTAAATGGCAAAAAGTCCTATTTGTTTTAAGAATGACAAGCTTGAATTTTATTTAATTAGATTACATACTTATTGAAATAATATTGCCAAAATCCTGGGTTGTCGCACTCCTCCCCCCTTTGAATCTTTTCGTACTCGAAAAGGAACGAAGCCAGGATTATTAAAATGCTTAAAATGAGATAAATTTTTCTTTGATCATTTTTTAATATACTTTAAAAATCTATATAATATTACTAAAATAGTTTTTATAAAAAATACTTTTATAACTCGATGTTTCGACAAGTCCATCCGTGTTCTTACAGAAATTCGGTCATACATTGATCAGGCGTACGGCTAAAAATCTACAAGTGCTTGGCAGACCTGTTTCTAACATCCAGTGAAAATATTTTTGAAAAATAATTTTATTAAAAATATAGAAAACAGTTCCTGAAAATAGAGGATATATCTTTGGTGAGAATGCTCTGGAAATCATCGCCCCCATCCATGGTCGCAGTTACATCCTGGGTTACGTTGCCATCGCAGCAAAAGTCCATGTAACTGTATGCACTCTACAACCCTCGATTACGCCATGGAACCCACAACAGATCACAGTTACATTCTAGGGTTACGTTGCCATCACAGCAAAAGTCCATGTAACTGTAGGCCTCAGCGCCCTCGATTTTCGCTGTCAAAATGAAACTTCTCCACTCCTACATAGGTCGCAGTCTACCGATGTAAAATCAAACGAAGACTGTTGGCTCTCAGCGACACACACGACTTTCGCTTTGTTACCATAGGTCGCAGTCTACCGATGTAAAATCAAACGTAGACCGTTGGCTCTCAACAGCACACACGACTTTCGCTATGGTCTATAGTAGATCGCAGTGACATCGAGTTACACTGTCGTCACAGCATAACCCAAATGCCTCTGTAGGCATCAGCGTTCCATGACTTTCGCTACACACTACTCATAATCCTCAGGAACTATTTTTGCCCGCAATCCTCACAGGATCAACTTTAGAAACCCCCTTGGGGTTCAAGGCAGCACCACCCGGTGGCACTCCTGAGAAGTTCATTTCAAGGGAGCGCCTTTTTCCCCAAAGCCATTATCAAAACTCTTTATACTTGACACATATAGTATCTTTCAAATCATACACCTAGTATGATCTCATACAAAGCTCCTTTACACAAAATCGATTATCCATAATCGATAATTTTCAAACTAGGCTTTCCAAATTCCAATATTGATTTTACTCAAAAATCAAAGCCTTTCCAAATCCAAAGGTTCCCAAAACCTTTTTCCAAAATCCTCATAAGATCCTTTATATATATAAATATGTATAAAATAAATTTATTTAAAAACTTTGGATCATTTCAATCTTGTATAAAACTCCTTTTATAATTCAAACGTTTTCAAAAAAATCCTTTTCTTCCGGCAGTAGATTCAACAACGGGAGATTTATCTTATATAACAACGATATATAGCTTTGTTTATTCAAAACAAATATTCAAATTTTGATTACTCTTTTTAATGTCACTTTCATTCAAATCCGTACGATGTACACATATCATCCGTACGCTATGCCAAACTAATCGCTCACTCGATCACACAATTTCACTTCCAAACTAGTATTGTCCACCCGACTTCCTAGTGCGGACACAGATCTGGGTTTCTTGATCAAAAACCATCATTCTCCTTGCATAGTCATAACTATGATAGAGTATATCTAGAACCAATCAATAATCCATATCAAGGCTCGCCGTCGAAGATCGAGTGAAAAAATCCCAACTCAGATCGATATATCTATCTCAAAATTCTATGCTCGAATCTGGATCAAATCATTATGTGAACAGAATAATATACGTACATCCTACGTATTTATCTTCATTGATTATTAGTCAAATCAATTTCCTTTCCATTCACATTCACTTAAATTTTCACTCACTTATTCACATTTTCCTTAATCCTCATTTGGATTATCACTTCAATCCTTGTCTCAGTTGGGTATTTAATCAATAACAGTTTGAACTCCGACCAGTTTATATTTAGAAAATAACTTGAAAATTTTAAAAATAGATAAGTAGTTGAAAAATAATTATTAGTTTGCAAAATAGCTGTAAAATAGTTAACTAACTGTAAAATAGTTGGAAAATAGCTAAATGGTTTCAGAAATTTTAGATAATTGCAAAATAGTTGTAAAATAGTAATTAATTTGTAAGATATTTGAAAAATAGTGATTAGTTTATAAAAAGTTGAAAATTTGTTAATAGTTCCAAAAATAATTATAAAACAAATATAGAATAATCTGGCTTTAAAAAGAAAGGTTGTATTTATTAAATAGCTTAGAAAACTAAGTTTATACTAAAACAATCTATATTGAAAATTGTCCAGAGTCAAAACTGTTCACTTCCCTATCCATTCAATTTAAATTTCCACTTCCATTTAAATCGACTCAATTCTAACTTGAATAACTTCAATTTCTATTTAAATTTATTTAAGCCCGATTCAAGTTGAATCAATCTTGATTTCTTCCCAATCCAAATCAAGTTCCATTTGATTTTAATCCTATTCAACTTTAATTACACTTCCAAATTATTCCAATCAATTTGGACTAATATCAATTGAACCCACTTCAATTTCAAATCGTTCCAATTTAATCCAATCCAAATTTTCCATTTAAAATTTTAAACTTATACATCTTCAATCACAAATCCAATTAATTCAAATTAAACTCAAATTTGAAATAATTCAATTTCAATCTCAATTTTAAACCATCTCGAATTATATAGATTGAGTTAAATTCCCAAATGTTGGTTCAACCCTTAAATCAAATTAACCTTTATTTTTACATCAATAACCCAAATGTTTAAACAATTAAATTTTGAGTCAAATTCTCAAAATTCCATTTTAAATTATCTTTACTTAACTTTTTCCAAAGTTCAAATAAGAGTTCAAAAATTTTTTATCTTAAAAATTTAATTTATTACCCAATTTTATCTTCCAGTTTTGAAACCAGTTCTTAAACAAGTTTAATTTACAAATTCAATCATTCAGATTTTCAGTTCAAAGAAAGTCCATATTCTTAATTTCAAATTAACGTTAGATTTTCCTTTTATCTCAATAATGGATATATTACCACACTTCATTTCTCATTCATTTAAACAAATCTGATCCACAATTTAAAGATTTTTAACAACAATAGGATGATATCATCCAATCTATTTAAAAACATCCATCCATTTTCAATTTCTAGATCTCAAACCTATTTTGAGATCACACAAATTCCCAATTCAAATTAACCATTTAACTTTCCAAGTTAAATTCCAATTTCATCTTGAAATTTCTAATTCAGGTTGCTTATTAAATTATCTAACTTTCCCAAAGTTAATTTCAATTTACTTAATTCAGTCAATTTACACAATTTGAATTCCCATTCAAATTTCAAACTTCAGATTAATAATTTTATAAGTTCAAAGACTTATCACCTTGGGTATCACATCTCATTCCAAATTTAAAACTCAACCTTAGTGTTTATTTCATGTTTATTTCCTTACACACCAGGTTACTTTAAATTTTAAACCACCTTTGGTTTTAAATTCAAATCAAATTTTCAAACAACCCATTGTTGCAACAAGTCTCCTTTATTCAAATAATACTTTTTTATTATTTCTTTTAGCACTTTGAAACAATTTTCAAATTTCTGGACCTAGATTTAAAATTTCACAATTTAGGTATTTTCAATTTCAATTTATAAGTCATACTTTACCTAAATGTTTACTTCTTTAAAACATTTCATTTTGCTTACTCATTAATACACATCTTATTATTAAACACACAACATCATTTATGATAATAACCAAGATTATCATATCTGAAAACCAATTCATTTTTTTTTTATTTTTTTATCATATTCTGAAACCTTTCCCCAAATTCAAGACTTAATTTCAGTTTGAATCCATTTCAAACTTACCTTTATTTAATTTCAATTTGGTTGTATTTTCTGTTACCACTTAATTTAATTCCAATAATTTAACAACCAATTAGCTTAACATTTATTAGTAAGAAATATTGCTTCATATATATATATATATATATATATATCAAAATATATACTTATATAAAATCATTTAAAATCTTTATATAAGAAAATAACAAGTACGCTCTCATAAATACACACACACACACAAAAACTCAACTCATCCTAGAGTACTACGGACTCTATTTAATGAGTAATCCCCACCAGAGCCAATGTTCTCGCTTAACCTTTCAGCTCTGATACCATCTGTAATAACCCCAGAATTCTCAAACCCAATCCCGATCGAAACTCGAGCTCACGAACCAACCCATGGATGGATTAACCACCTTAAAACACCTCGTCTTCGCAATTCCACCACCATTAGCCACCAGACTCCGCCACATTCAACATCATGACCTCCTCTTCACCTTGCCTCTGGATCGGTTCATCTCGACGTCGCCGTGACACTGCAAAAGTCACGAATTTGACCTCGACCAAAATGACACATAAAACCCTAAAACTTCTCCGTTCCACTACCACGATGTTCGTGAATTTTTCCAACCACTTTTACCGACATCACAAGACTCTAAACTTGCTTCACCCAAAAACTCGTGTCCCCTAATTTCCCCGATCATCAGAGAATGACGAAATCCCAATTCACGGTCAACTTACAGTTTTTTTTTGATTTACAAGTCTAAAAATCATGATTTCACTTTTAAAATTCCTAGTTTTTGATGACAAATCAAATTATATTCCTGAAACAACAATTCGTTAAGGTCGAGATTTTGATATGTATGAAAATTCTACTGTAATTCCAAATTTCTAGATAACTATTTGTTACTAACACACAAAAATATTTTTAAAAATATTCTTAAGTTATTACAAACATTATTCCTTTTAAGATCATAACTTGAAATTGAGTGTACGAAGAGAATTTGATTTTCATTGGTTTTGAGCTTGAACCTGCAGTTTAACAGAGACATATCTATATAATTATATAAACAAATATACACATATCTTTATCAGCATAAGAATTTATCCATGCAAACCTTTATTCACACAATACTACATGAGATTATGCATCAAATCTAGCATTAAAGGATGTAGATTTATTCATCTGTTTCTTAAGAACATAGAACACTCCTTGTCTCTTTTTTTGAACTACTAGCCTGAATCCCGTTGATCTTCCTACTTGCTTTAGTTGAATTGTTGTTTTAGTTTGTAAAATAGTGATGTTTTCTTATTTCAGGTTTGAGGATATACATATATAAAAGGGTTTACAGGGGAGGCTTGCTGTACAAGATTATCATTTCTTTGACCAAGTAGATTTTTCTTTTGAACATGAATGATTTTTTTTTACACATTCGAAAAGACTGGTTTTGTGTTGTAACGTCCCGGAAAATTTTCGACTTTCGAAAATTCAACATCGATACTCACTATATCGACTGCCGAGAAATCGAAGGCCGGAAACCCGAAATGTTATGGTTTAAGAAAAGGAAAGAGGATAGAAGAAGACAGAAAAGATAAGAAGATAGAGAGGAAAGAGAACAGAAAATAGAACGGAACAGAAAGAAAACAACTGAACAACATCAGAATCTCACAATTCGCAGCGGAACAACATATAATAAAGAAATGAATAATCTTTAACAAAGAACTATATTAGTTATTACATTTCATTACATCATCATCAGAGTGTACAACAACAAAACAACAACAAACAACGGAAAAGAAATACTATATACTAGTAATACGCCATGCCATCCAGCTTGCCTCCTGCAACTGCTGAATATCCAGAATATCCTGATAAACCTAACTCTTGACTGCCCGTGTAGAAAATGGTGGGCACCCAGAGTTTAGGAAGGAAAACAATAAACTCCGAGTCAGTCATGTGACTGGTGTGGGAACTCAAAACAGTTTATTTATCTTTTAAATCAAAATAGAGGAATATTTTTAAAGTCAATTCGTAATGCTTTTAAAAATGAGACTACCATAAGACCTCCCGCCACATACACAATGCAAACGCAGACTTGGAGGAGATTTCTTCTTATGTTAGTCAAAGATGCTTGATACGCATTAAAAAGAAAACATTTGATATTATTACTAGTGCATAGTGTAGAAAATATTTCGAAAGTAGAATATAAATCTTAGCCAGCATAGGTACCATTATATTATGCTTACTATAGCTACCATATTAGACGGCAGGTTCTACAACTAAAACCGTACAAGTCTCGTATTGTTTCTTTGGATTTCCAACGAATGATCAGGCCAAGGAACTTCCCATTGCCACATGAGAATGCCTCTGGATGGACATCCCCGAGAACCAAACCGGATCTCTACCAACACAAGGCCGGGTTACCCCTAACTGAGTAACAACTGACCGAATATGCCATCCCCCCGGTCCTTTATGACCTTTCAACCGAGCGCTCGTAATCAATTCACACAATCATAAAGTGTTTTCAACATGAGTAAGTATCTGGGCTCCATACCATGATACCACCCTTTTCCAGAAGGAAATGCACATATCCTAAAGGGCGCTACCCTTCATAACCTTGCCGCATCTTTCCTGTTTTGACCATTCCCGAGGTGTGAGGCTCGACGAAGTCACGTCCACAAAAACATACTTTATACAAAAGCCATGCTTTGGGTCAACAAATGATCATAGAAATGATCACCAAGATAGACGATCAAATAAACGATCCTATCACAAATAATCAACACAATGATCATTTCACAGCAACACTCAGCATGTCACATTACCAAATTGGGAATATATCGCTGATAACATTCAACTACATAACCTCTGAGCTCGTACGTCTCAGAGAAGGGTGTTAAGCTAAAAGAATAAATTCTCCGCCACCAACAGAAATATATTTGAATGAAATCGGCTTTATATCTCAATTTGTAATGTCAGACATACAATCCATACAAGTCTGTTTCGGGCTCGAATAGAACCGAAGGCACTTACAAAGAAGTCCTTGCAATCCGGATAATCTCTAATCACGTCCGGACTTCCCATCGCATATGGAGTCTCTATACCGTAGCTACTCGGTGCAAAGACAATCGACGAGTTGTCCTTTCGTTTTCAAAAAGATCCGGTCTTCAACACCGGTCTTCAAATGCAATTCATAACGACGTATCACATATTCGGAATGGGTTATACGACCCCATGGTCCTTTCCCGGTTAACCCGAATAGTGAGCGCTTATTCAAAAATAAGTGTGGCATTCAAATTCAAACAAATCACATCAAATACCCATTCAAAGGGAAATATTGATAGTCGATTATTGAACTATCAATGGATATGCACACATCACCAGTTTCCAAATAATTTTCCAAATTTATTTTCCAAAATATCTTTACAAGATATATTATTTTCAATACTTCAAAAATAAATCAATATTTATTTTTAAACAAATTCCACTTTCTTTTATAAATTCCTTAGTGAATTTATAATCCAAAATATCTATGAATATTCGGTTTCAATTATTCATTTCAATTTATCTTCAAAAAGATAAATTCTCTAATATTCACTTTATATTGGAAAACATTCCCATACTTATTTATTCATAAGTAATTCACAAATCTATTTATTTTCAACACTTGGAAAATATTCAATATACTTAAATCGAGATTAAGTATATATTTCATTCTTTAAGGAAATCATTCTCTTAAACATATTTATTTGGGCCAAAACGAATGTTGCGTAAAACATCGTTATGACAACCCAAAATCACTAGTATAGGGATTCAAAATTAAAATAGATATATAAATCCCAATACTATACAAAACACTTCCTTTCGAAAATCATTTACTATAACAACAGTGTTATAGTCCACCATTTCCTTCTATTTCTCGAAAACGTCTATTTCAACAATGAATGTTGAAATCTATGGTTTCGAATCTTAACACATTTAAAACATCGTTAGATCGTTTTAATTCTGTTTAAACATCACATCTAAAACATTTTTCTTTAACATGTTATTCACTATTCAAAAACGTGAATATACTACGTTGACCAATTTCATCATTTCCATACATTTCATTTTAAAGGATTATTCACTGTCTAAAACGTGAATATAACTTCATAAATAGGTTTCAACAATTTACTTATCAAAATAAGTCATTTGCGAATTTATAAAACAATGTTTATAAATCCCTTTATTATTTATTTTATAACAACTTCCATTTATACATCTCCTTTATTAACATATCTCAATTCATATCTCATGATATACTAGAAATTCATATTATAAGTTAAACACTTATAATTTATTCGTTTACAAGAATCGTTCTTTTAAACATCCCAATTTATAAATCTTATAATTTACAAGATTCATTTATTTACCCAAATCTAGTCTTTTAATAACTTTACAAATTTTATAAACCTACTGCTTATAAAATTCCATTTATAACTTCACCGTTTATAATTCTATGAATTTCATTCATTTATGAAATTCATTCACAATTCATTCTAACACTTATAAAAACTCGTTTTATAATTCAAATATTTTCATTTATAAATTATCAATTTATAAATCCTTTATAAAATCAATTTATACCATTATTTTAAAACATCTTTAATCTCCTTTATAATTTCATCATTTTGATTCATAAAATAATTAAATTTTATAAATCCTATATTTCAAATTTTTATAATAAATTCAGAAAACCCAATTTTACTATTTTATAAAATCATTAATCCCATATTTTCAAAAATCAGTTTTTAACTATATTTCTCAAAAATCATAATTTTTATAACATTAAAATTATATCGTTTATTTATTTAAAATGAATCAATTCCAAAAATATTTTATAAACGTATACTTTCAAAAATCACTTTGGAATCATTTTAAAATTCCAAATTTGGTCCAATGATGCTACACACCAAATAGTCAATCACGACAACAACGATATCATATATCGATATGATAATCCATCAAATATCAAAATATCTGAATTCAAATAAATACTGTTGAGGAATCCAGTTGGATCCCTCCAACCTGTTTTCCTGCATCCACAAACATTAGCACAATACCAATTCCGCTCCAGTACGGAATTATCGCGGTACATGGGATTTAAAATATTATCCGCTTAATAGACGGCGCAATAGGATCTCATCCGCTATACAAATGCGGGAAATCAATAACTCCAATATATACATATGCCAATATATATATATTGCTATTATATATAATACCAATTTCACTATTTATGAAATATTCGCGGTATATGTTTTTAATAAATAACATCCGCTTACTAACGGCGCATAATGTCTATTTTAACAATCAATAGATAACAATCATCATGCATTCAAATATTTTAAATCTAACTATTTAAAATAAAATCGAAACTGATTCGATCGAGTGAGAAGTTCTCACCTTGATTTCAATTTCGTTTTAGCGATTTATTTCGAATAAAATTAAACGGACGTTTAATTTTACACGAAATTCTCACTAACTCCAAACGACTCCAATTCAATTTCATCGCGTAGTGCTCGTCCATACGATTCCAACGCAACTGGTTTCGCGCGTTTTCGACCTCGTATGAAAAAGTTATGTATTTTACAAGTTTTACACGTATTTATATAAACAAATTCACAACAATTCTTTATAATTTTTAACATACCCGCATCATCACCGTCCACACCAGATCCAACGCCCCCCCTTCTTCTTCCCAACTCACGCAACATTCACGTATGCAGGAACAAACACGGCCGAACCCAACTTTGAATTTAGGGTTAAGAAACGCACCCCTCAAACGACGACTAAACTCGATCATCTCCTCACCATCGAAGCGCCATCACCCCCTCAACACTCGGCCCAAGCCATGAAGAACTCGGTCAAGCCTAGCTCCCCCAATTTGCACGCGAACGGCACGTCTTCCCTGGCCAGCTGCGCCTCCATCGTCGCTCCTATGACGATCACAACCGTTGGATCTTGAGATCTCGACGTGCTCTTCATCTTTCATGTTGGGAGTTTCTTGAAATAACGCATGGATTAGAAGAAATTTGAGGGGGAAGAGGAGAAGATTTCGGCCTTTGGTGAAAGGGGGTGGCGACTGGCTAGGGTTAGGGTTTTATATTTTTTTTTTATTTAGAGAGAGAGGGGGCTATTTATAGGAAACGAACGAAACACTATTCATTCCGGAAATTCCGAACTCCGATTTACGCGCCGTAACCAGCGTTTCTAGGGTTTACCCCGCGTTTCGGACACAATGGAACAGGTTTCGAAAGCTAATTCGGACATCTGTGCGAGTTATGGTTATAAACGTTCAATTTAAATTAAACCGATTTAAACGATTTTCTAGGCGTTTTAGCTTGCACCGGACAAACGGTAAATCCAATTGACACGAAATTTGAAACCTTACAATAATATCACATTAAGGATCCGATGAAACTGGTTTCTTCGAAATCCGAGACAGTTTGAAAAATGGCTATTTTAACTCGCCAAATAAATATTAAAAACAATTTCGATGCGTTTCGAGCTACCACGATCAAACGATAACTCTGATTGCTACGAAAATTGAAATCGGGTAATAACTAACTATTACGGATCCAATGGAACAAGTTTCGTCCAATTCTGAGACTGTTCAAAAATTGACTAATTTCACTAGTCGATTAAATATTAAAATATTCAATTTTCACAAATAAACTTTTAGTTCGATTTTAAAAGTTCTAAAATATAATTCTAACTCCAATATGATAAAATAAAATTTTACAAATCATTTTCAATCATATTTAACTCAATTTTCAATTATTTCTAAAATTTAACATATTAAATTATCGATTTAATTATTCAATTAAATCCAATTATTCAAATAAAAATTCATTCGACTAATAAATTCACTTCTTAATATTTAAAATTAATTAAATATTCAAATTTTAATTAGTTAAAATTCTGGGTTGTTACAATCTTCCCCCCTTAAAAGAATTTCGTCCTCGAAATTATCAAGTAAGAAAAGTTACAGAATCTATTAACTTTCCCAAGATCCATAGTTAAATTTCTTACAATAACTTTACTAAGTTTTCAAATCATACTTAGTTATCCTTTCAAAACAACTATTATTGTTTAACTTTTAACTTCAAATCAAAATTATAGTTTTCAAAATTTTCCCAAAAATTCCCAAAATTTTTCTAACGCCTTAAATTTCCGAAAAAATTCGCCATAGTCTCCTTTGCGCGGCTCGATCCGAAAAAAAATGACAGTATATATGTCACAAATATACATCTCATCAAGTAATGAGGCATCCCGAAGGGAAAAAAGTATAAAAGTACGGTATGTAATCCGAGATATGTACCTTATATTTTATTAGCAAGCATATACGGCTAATATAGCGCGAAAGCGAGCTCCAAATGCGAAGCAAACGCTATCCGCACCTACTAAACACTCAACAAACAACATGAGAATCATGTATATAGACAATAGTATCGATATACAACATATAGCAACATAATAACTACATATGTCAACATAGCAATTGAAGTAAAAGCAATATATTCAACCATCAACCAACTATCATCCAACAAATTCATAACCAATATATATTCATTCATATTCTCATTAATATTCAATGAATTGGTTTTCAATTTAATCACATTGATTCATTAATAGTGGATGTTTTTACTAACATTCATTTTCAATTAGTTTATATTTACTAATTCATATTCAAGTTGGTTCACTTCCAAATCAAATTCAATTCTATTTAAGATTCACTTAACTTCCAATTGAATTTCAATTACTTTAGCTTCCAATTTCATTAACTCAATTTCATTAACACTTAATGAATTATATACAATCAACTAACAATCATATATCAACCAATGTATATCTATTACAACCAAATTCCTTTGCTTATCAATTGGTTTAATTAAATTGATTTTCATTCAACTATTCAACTTCCAATAACATTAGATCTTAATGAATTAACACTTATATTCATTATTTCATATCAATTATTCACTTTTAATTGATTAATATTCAATCCATTCATTCAATTCGATTACAAAAGTTGAATTTCATTTACATAACTTAAGTTCATATCCACCACTTAACTTTATTAATTTACTTTGATACTAATATCAACTTCATTCAACATCACTTAAGTTATATTCCATTTAACTTTAAATTCATTTTTATTTTACAACTCATATTCATAAATATATCCATATAGTTTCACTTCTTATATATATAAGTTTATTTCACAATTGTAAATCACTTTAATTATAATTCAATTCTTATAATTCTTTTTTTACTTATACAATAATTCTTTTATTCAGATTATTCAAACAACTAAACAATCAACTTATATACACTTTAATAATTTTGAAAAATTATTCCTTCATATATAAAATATACTTAAGGTAAAATTATTCCATTTACCCAATTTAAAACAATATCGTGTCGAATTGTTCTATTCAAGTGTTTAGAAACCCCTTCGGCATAGTTGTCGAGACCACGCTAACGAAGGTTCATATGCCACTCAACAAACCAATCATCACAATATAAAACAATTTCATATTCACTAACAAATACGCTCTCATAGCTATTATTACACTCAAACTCATTCTAGAGTACTACTGACTCTATCTCTAATGAGTAATACCCAACAGAACCATGGTTGTCGCTTAACCATATGCTCTGATACCAAATGTAACGTCCCGGAAAATTTTCGACTTTCGAAAATTCAACATCGATACTCACTATATCGACTGCCGAGAAATCGAAGGCCGGAAACCCGAAATGTTATGGTTTAAGAAATGGAAAGAGGATAGAAGAAGACAGAAAAGATAAGAAGATAGAGAGGAAAGAGAATAGAAAATAGAACGGAACAGAAAGAAAACAACTGAACAACATCAGAATCTCACAATTCGCAGCGGAACAACATATAATAAAGAAATGAATAATCTTTAACAAAGAACTATATTAGTTATTACATTTCATTACATCATCATCAGAGTGTACAACAACAAAACAACAACAAACAGCGGAAAAGAAATACTATATACTAGTAATACGCCATGCCATCCAGCTTGCCTCCAGCAACTGCTGAATATCCAGAATATCCTGATAAACCTAACTCTTGACTGCCCGTGTAGAAATTGGTGGGCATCCAGAGTTTAGGAAGGAAAACAATAAACTCCGAGTCAGTCATGTGACTGATGTGGGAACTCAAAACAGTTTATTTATCTTTTAAATCAAAATAGAGGAATATTTTTAAAGTCAATTCGCAATGCTTTTAAAAATGAGACTACCATAAGACTTCCCGCCATACACACAATGCAAACGCAGACTTGGAGGAGATTTCTTCTTATGTTAGTCAAAGATGCTTGATACGCATTAAAAAGAAAACATTTGATATTATTACTAGTGCATAGTGTAGAAAATATTTCGAAAGTAGAATATAAATCTTAGCCAGCATAGGTACCATTATATTATGCTTACTATAGCTACCATATTAGATGGCAGGTTCTACAACTAAAACCGTACAAGTCTCGTATTGTTTCTTTGGATTTCCAACGAATGATCAGGCCAAGGAACTTCCCATTGCCACATGAGAATGCCTCTGGATGGACATCCCCGAGAACCAAACCGGATCTCTACCAACACAAGGCCGGGTTACCCCTAACTGAGTAACAACTGACCGAATATGCCATCCCCCGTTCCTTTGGGACCTTTCAACCGAGCGCTCGTAATCAATTCACACAATCATAAAGTGTTTTCAACATGAGTAAGTATCTGGGCTCCATACCATGATACCACCCTTTTCCAGAAGGAAATGCACATATCCTAAAGGGCGCTACCCCTCATAACCTTGCCGCATCTTTCCTGTTTTGACCATTCCCGAGGTGTGAGGCTCGACGAAGTCACGTCCACAAAAACATACTTTATACAAAAGCCATGCTTTGGGTCAACAAATGATCATAGAAATGATCACCAAGATAGACGATCAAATAAACGATCCTATCACAAATAATCAACACAATGATCATTTCACAGCAACACTCAGCATGTCACATTACCAAATTGGGAATATATCGCTGATAACATTCAACTACATAACCTCTGAGCTCGTACGTCTCAGAGAAGGGTGTTAAGCTAAAAGAATAAATTCTCCGCCACCAACAGAAATATATTTGAATGAAATCGGCTTTATATCTCAATTTGTAATGTCAGACATACAATCCATACAAGTCTGTTTCGGGCTCGAATAGAACCGAAGGCACTTACAAAGAAGTCCTTGCAATCCGGATAATCTCTAATCACGTCCGGACTTCCCATCGCATATGGAGTCTCTATACCGTAGCTACTCGGTGCAAAGACAATCGACGAGTTGTCCTTTCATTTTCAAAAAGATCCGGTCTTCAACACCGGTCTTCAAATGCAATTCATAACGACGTATCACATATTCGAAATGGGTTATACGACCCCATGGTCCTTTCCCGGTTAACCCGAATAGTGAGCGCTTATTCAAAAATAAGTGTGGCATTCAAATTCAAACAAATCACATCAAATACCCATCAAAGGGAAATATTGATAGTCGGTTATTGAACTATCAATGGATATGCACACATCACCAGTTTCCAAATAATTTTCCAAATTATTTATTTTCCAAAATAACTTTACAAGATATATTATTTTCAATACTTCAAAAATAAATCAATATTTATTTTTAAACAAATTCCACTTTCTTTTATAAATTCCTTAGTGAATTTATAATCCAAAATATCTATGAATATTCGATTTCAATTATTCATTTCAATTTACCTTCAAAAAGATAAATTCTCTAATATTCACTTTATATTGGAAAACATTCCCATACTTATTTATTCATAAGTAATTCACAAATCTATTTATTTTCAACACTTGGAAAATATTCAATATACTTAAATCGAGATTAAGTATATATTTCATTCTTTAAGGAAATCATTCTCTTAAACTTATTTATTTGGGCCAAAACGAATGTTGCGTAAAACATCGTTACGACAACCCAAAATCACTAGTATAGGGATTCAAAATTAAAATAGATATATAAATCCCAATACTATACAAAACACTTCCTTTCGGAAATCATTTACTATAACAACAGTGTTATAGTCCACCATTTCCTTCTATTTCTTGAAAACGTCTATTTCAACAATGAATGTTGAAATCTATGGTTTTGAATCTTAACACATTTAAAACATCGTTAGATCATTTTAATTCTGTTTAAACATCACATCTAAAACATTTTTCTTTAACATGTTATTCACTATTCAAAAACGTGAATATACTACGTTAACCAATTTCATCATTTCCATACATTTCATTTTAAAGGATTATTCACTGTCTAAATATAACTTCATAAATAGGTTTCAACAATTTACTTATCAAAATAAGTCATTTGTGAATTTATA
The DNA here is from genome assembly GCA_030765085.1 of Allium cepa. Classification (NCBI taxonomy): domain Eukaryota; kingdom Viridiplantae; phylum Streptophyta; class Magnoliopsida; order Asparagales; family Amaryllidaceae; genus Allium; species Allium cepa. Next base: position 371,713,737 of record CM060942.1, on the reverse strand, counting down.
AAACAATGTTTATAAATCCCTTTATTATTTATTTTATAAAAACTTCCATTTATACATCTCCTTTATTAACATATCTCAATTCATATCTCATGATATACTAGAAATTCATATTATAAGTTAAACACTTATAATTTATTCGTTTACAAGAATCGTTCTTTTAAACATCCCAATTTATAAATCTTATAATTTACAAGATTCATTTATTTACCCAAATCTAGTCTTTTAATAACTTTACAAATTTTATAAACCTACTTCTTATAAAATTCCATTTATAACTTCACCGTTTATAATTCTATGAATTTCATTCATTTATGAAATTCATTCACAATTCATTCTAACACTTATAAAAACTCGTTTTATAATTCAAATATTTTCATTTATAAATTATCAATTTATAAATCCTTTATAAAATCAATTTATACCATTATTTTAAAACATCTTTAATCTCCTTTATAATTTCATAATTTTGATTCATAAAATAATTAAATTTTATAAATCCTATATTTCAACTTTTTATAATAAATTCAGAAAACCCAATTTTACTATTTTATAAAATCATTAATCCCATATTTTCAAAAATCAGTTTTTAACTATATTTCTCAAAAATCATATTTTTTATAACATTAAAATTATATCGTTTATTTATTTAAAATGAATCAATTCCAAAAATATTTTATAAACGTATACTTTCAAAAATCACTTTGGAATCATTTTAAAATTCCAAATTTGGTCCAATGATGCTACACACCAAATAGTCAATCACGACAACAACGATATCATATATCGATATGATAATCCATCAAATATCAAAATATCTGAATTCAAATAAATACTGTTGATGAATCCAGTTGGATCCCTCCAACCTGTTTTCCTGCATCCACAAACATTAGCACAATACCAATTCCGCTCCAGTACGGAATTATCGCGGTACATGGGATTTAAAATATTATCCGCTTAATAGACGGCGCAATAGGATCTCATCCGCTATACAAATGCGGGAAATCAATAACTCCAATATATACATATGCCAATATATATATATATTGCTATTATATATAATACCAATTTCACTATTTATGAAATATTCGCGGTATATGTTTTTAATAAATAACATCCGCTTACTAACGGCGCATAATGTCTATTTTAACAATCAATAGATAACAATCATCATGCATTCAAATATTTTAAATCTAACTATTTAAAATAAAATCGAAACTGATTCGATCGAGTGAGAAGTTCTCACCTTGATTTCAATTTCGTTTTAGCGATTTATTTCGAATAAAATTAAACGGACGTTTAATTTTACACGAAATTCTCACTAACTCCAAACGACTCCAATTCAATTTCATCGCGTAGTGCTCGTCCATACGATTCCAACGCAACTGGTTTCGCGCGTTTTCGACCTCGTATGAAAAAGTTATGTATTTTACAAGTTTTACACGTATTTATATAAACAAATTCACAACAATTCTTTATAATTTTTAACATACCCGCATCATCACCGTCCACACCAGATCCAACGCCCCCCCTTCTTCTTCCCAACTCACGCAACATTCACGTATGCAGGAACAAACACGGCCGAACCCAACTTTGAATTTAGGGTTAAGAAACGCACCCCTCAAACGACGACTAAACTCGATCATCTCCTCACCATCGAAGCGCCATCACCCCCTCAACACTCGGCCCAAGCCATGAAGAACTCGGTCAAGCCTAGCTCCCCCAATTTGCACGCGAACGGCACGTCTTCCCTGGCCAGCTGCGCCTCCATCGTCGCTCCTATGACGATCACAACCGTTGGATCTTGAGATCTCGACGTGCTCTTCATCTTTCATGTTGGGAGTTTCTTGAAATAACGCATGGATTAGAAGAAATTTGAGGGGGAAGAGGAGAAGATTTCGGCCTTTGGTGAAAGGGGGTGGCGACTGGCTAGGGTTAGGGTTTTATATTTTTTTTTATTTAGAGAGAGAGGGGGCTATTTATAGGAAACGAACGAAACACTATTCATTCCGGAAATTCCGAACTCCGATTTACGCGCCGTAACCAGCGTTTCTAGGGTTTACCCCGCGTTTCGGACACAATGGAACAGGTTTCGAAAGCTAATTCGGACATCTGTGCGAGTTATGGTTATAAACGTTCAATTTAAATTAAACCGATTTAAACGATTTTCTAGGCGTTTTAGCTTGCACCGGACAAACGGTAAATCCAATTGACACGAAATTTGAAACCTTACAATAATATCACATTAAGGATCCGATGAAACTGGTTTCTTCGAAATCCGAGACAGTTTGAAAAATGGCTATTTTAACTCGCCAAATAAATATTAAAAACAATTTCGATGCGTTTCGAGCTACCACGATCAAACGATAACTCTGATTGCTACGAAAATTGAAATCGGGTAATAACTAACTATTACGGATCCAATGGAACAAGTTTCGTCCAATTCTGAGACTGTTCAAAAATTGACTAATTTCACTAGTCGATTAAATATTAAAATATTCAATTTTCACAAATAAACTTTTAGTTCGATTTTAAAAGTTCTAAAATATAATTCTAACTCCAATATGATAAAATAAAATTTTACAAATCATTTTCAATCATATTTAACTCAATTTTCAATTATTTCTAAAATTTAACATATTAAATTATCGATTTAATTATTCAATTAAATCCAATTATTCAAATAAAAATTCATTCGACTAATAAATTCACTTCTTAATATTTAAAATTAATTAAATATTCAAATTTTAATTAGTTAAAATTCTGGGTTGTTACAATCTTCCCCCCTTAAAAGAATTTCGTCCTCGAAATTATCAAGTAAGAAAAGTTACAGAATCTATTAACTTTCCCAAGATCCATAGTTAAATTTCTTACAATAACTTTACTAAGTTTTCAAATCATACTTAGTTATCCTTTCAAAACAACTATTATTGTTTAACTTTTAACTTCAAATCAAAATTATAGTTTTCAAAATTTTCCCAAAAATTCCCAAAATTTTTCTAACGCCTTAAATTTCCGAAAAAATTCGCCATAGTCTCCTTTGCGCGGCTCGATCCGAAAAAAAATGACAGTATATATGTCACAAATATACATCTCATCAAGTAATGAGGCATCCCGAAGGGAAAAAAGTATAAAAGTACGGTATGTAATCCGAGATATGTACCTTATATTTTATTAGCAAGCATATACGGCTAATATAGCGCGAAAGCGAGCTCCAAATGCGAAGCAAACGCTATCCGCACCTACTAAACACTCAACAAACAACATGAGAATCATGTATATAGACAATAGTATCGATATACAACATATAGCAACATAATAACTACATATGTCAACATAGCAATTGAAGTAAAAGCAATATATTCAACCATCAACCAACTATCATCCAACAAATTCATAACCAATATATATTCATTCATATTCTCATTAATATTCAATGAATTGGTTTTCAATTTAATCACATTGATTCATTAATAGTGGATGTTTTTACTAACATTCATTTTCAATTAGTTTATATTTACTAATTCATATTCAAGTTGGTTCACTTCCAAATCAAATTCAATTCTATTTAAGATTCACTTAACTTCCAATTGAATTTCAATTACTTTAGCTTCCAATTTCATTAACTCAATTTCATTAACACTTAATGAATTATATACAATCAACTAACAATCATATATCAACCAATGTATATCTATTACAACCAAATTCCTTTGCTTATCAATTGGTTTAATTAAATTGATTTTCATTCAACTATTCAACTTCCAATAACATTAGATCTTAATGAATTAACACTTATATTCATTATTTCATATCAATTATTCACTTTTAATTGATTAATATTCAATCCATTCATTCAATTCGATTACAAAAGTTGAATTTCATTTACATAACTTAAGTTCATATCCACCACTTAACTTTATTAATTTACTTTGATACTAATATCAACTTCATTCAACATCACTTAAGTTATATTCCATTTAACTTTAAATTCATTTTTATTTTACAACTCATATTCATAAATATATCCATATAGTTTCACTTCTTATATATATAAGTTTATTTCACAATTGTAAATCACTTTAATTATAATTCAATTCTTATAATTCTTTTTTTACTTATACAATAATTCTTTTATTCAGATTATTCAAACAACTAAACAATCAACTTATATACACTTTAATAATTTTGAAAAATTATTCCTTCATATATAAAATATACTTAAGGTAAAATTATTCCATTTACCCAATTTAAAACAATATCGTGTCGAATTGTTCTATTCAAGTGTTTAGAAACCCCTTCGGCATAGTTGTCGAGACCACGCTAACGAAGGTTCATATGCCACTCAACAAACCAATCATCACAATATAAAACAATTTCATATTCACTAACAAATACGCTCTCATAGCTATTATTACACTCAAACTCATTCTAGAGTACTACTGACTCTATCTCTAATGAGTAATACCCAACAGAACCATGGTTGTCGCTTAACCATATGCTCTGATACCAAATGTAACGTCCCGGAAAATTTTCGACTTTCGAAAATTCAACATCGATACTCACTATATCGACTGCCGAGAAATCGAAGGCCGGAAACCCGAAATGTTATGGTTTAAGAAATGGAAAGAGGATAGAAGAAGACAGAAAAGATAAGAAGATAGAGAGGAAAGAGAATAGAAAATAGAACGGAACAGAAAGAAAACAACTGAACAACATCAGAATCTCACAATTCGCAGCGGAACAACATATAATAAAGAAATGAATAATCTTTAACAAAGAACTATATTAGTTATTACATTTCATTACATCATCATCAGAGTGTACAACAACAAAACAACAACAAACAGCGGAAAAGAAATACTATATACTAGTAATACGCCATGCCATCCAGCTTGCCTCCAGCAACTGCTGAATATCCAGAATATCCTGATAAACCTAACTCTTGACTGCCCGTGTAGAAATTGGTGGGCATCCAGAGTTTAGGAAGGAAAACAATAAACTCCGAGTCAGTCATGTGACTGATGTGGGAACTCAAAACAGTTTATTTATCTTTTAAATCAAAATAGAGGAATATTTTTAAAGTCAATTCGCAATGCTTTTAAAAATGAGACTACCATAAGACTTCCCGCCACACACACAATGCAAACGCAGACTTGGAGGAGATTTCTTCTTATGTTAGTCAAAGATGCTTGATACGCATTAAAAAGAAAACATTTGATATTATTACTAGTGCATAGTGTAGAAAATATTTCGAAAGTAGAATATAAATCTTAGCCAGCATAGGTACCATTATATTATGCTTACTATAGCTACCATATTAGATGGCAGGTTCTACAACTAAAACCGTACAAGTCTCGTATTGTTTCTTTGGATTTCCAACGAATGATCAGGCCAAGGAACTTCCCATTGCCACATGAGAATGCCTCTGGATGGACATCCCCGAGAACCAAACCGGATCTCTACCAACACAAGGCCGGGTTACCCCTAACTGAGTAACAACTGACCGAATATGCCATCCCCCGTTCCTTTGGGACCTTTCAACCGAGCGCTCGTAATCAATTCACACAATCATAAAGTGTTTTCAACATGAGTAAGTATCTGGGCTCCATACCATGATACCACCCTTTTCCAGAAGGAAATGCACATATCCTAAAGGGCGCTACCCCTCATAACCTTGCCGCATCTTTCCTGTTTTGACCATTCCCGAGGTGTGAGGCTCGACGAAGTCACGTCCACAAAAACATACTTTATACAAAAGCCATGCTTTGGGTCAACAAATGATCATAGAAATGATCACCAAGATAGACGATCAAATAAACGATCCTATCACAAATAATCAACACAATGATCATTTCACAGCAACACTCAGCATGTCACATTACCAAATTGGGAATATATCGCTGATAACATTCAACTACATAACCTCTGAGCTCGTACGTCTCAGAGAAGGGTGTTAAGCTAAAAGAATAAATTCTCCGCCACCAACAGAAATATATTTGAATGAAATCGGCTTTATATCTCAATTTGTAATGTCAGACATACAATCCATACAAGTCTGTTTCGGGCTCGAATAGAACCGAAGGCACTTACAAAGAAGTCCTTGCAATCCGGATAATCTCTAATCACGTCCGGACTTCCCATCGCATATGGAGTCTCTATACCGTAGCTACTCGGTGCAAAGACAATCGACGAGTTGTCCTTTCGTTTTCAAAAAGATCCGGTCTTCAACACCGGTCTTCAAATGCAATTCATAACGACGTATCACATATTCGAAATGGGTTATACGACCCCATGGTCCTTTCCCGGTTAACCCGAATAGTGAGCGCTTATTCAAAAATAAGTGTGGCATTCAAATTCAAACAAATCACATCAAATACCCATCAAAGGGAAATATTGATAGTCGGTTATTGAACTATCAATGGATATGCACACATCACCAGTTTCCAAATAATTTTCCAAATTATTTATTTTCCAAAATAACTTTACAAGATATATTATTTTCAATACTTCAAAAATAAATCAATATTTATTTTTAAACAAATTCCACTTTCTTTTATAAATTCCTTAGTGAATTTATAATCCAAAATATCTATGAATATTCGATTTCAATTATTCATTTCAATTTACCTTCAAAAAGATAAATTCTCTAATATTCACTTTATATTGGAAAACATTCCCATACTTATTTATTCATAAGTAATTCACAAATCTATTTATTTTCAACACTTGGAAAATATTCAATATACTTAAATCGAGATTAAGTATATATTTCATTCTTTAAGGAAATCATTCTCTTAAACTTATTTATTTGGGCCAAAACGAATGTTGCGTAAAACATCGTTACGACAACCCAAAATCACTAGTATAGGGATTCAAAATTAAAATAGATATATAAATCCCAATACTATACAAAACACTTCCTTTCGGAAATCATTTACTATAACAACAGTGTTATAGTCCACCATTTCCTTCTATTTCTTGAAAACGTCTATTTCAACAATGAATGTTGAAATCTATGGTTTTGAATCTTAACACATTTAAAACATCGTTAGATCATTTTAATTCTGTTTAAACATCACATCTAAAACATTTTTCTTTAACATGTTATTCACTATTCAAAAACGTGAATATACTACGTTAACCAATTTCATCATTTCCATACATTTCATTTTAAAGGATTATTCACTGTCTAAATATAACTTCATAAATAGGTTTCAACAATTTACTTATCAAAATAAGTCATTTGCGAATTTATAAAACAATGTTTATAAATCCCTTTATTATTTATTTTATAAAAACTTCCATTTATACATCTCCTTTATTAACATATCTCAATTCATATCTCATGATATACTAGAAATTCATATTATAAGTTAAACACTTATAATTTATTCGTTTACAAGAATCGTTCTTTTAAACATCCCAATTTATAAATCTTATAATTTACAAGATTCATTTATTTACCCAAATCTAGTCTTTTAATAACTTTACAAATTTTATAAACCTACTGCTTATAAAATTCCATTTATAACTTCACCGTTTATAATTCTATGAATTTCATTCATTTATGAAATTCATTCACAATTCATTCTAACACTTATAAAAACTCGTTTTATAATTCAAATATTTTCATTTATAAATTATCAATTTATAAATCCTTTCTAAAATCAATTTATACTATTATTTTAAAACATCTTTAATCTCCTTTATAATTTCATCATTTTGATTCATAAAATAATTAAATTTTATAAATCCTATATTTCAACTTTTTATAATAAATTCAGAAAACCCAATTTTACTATTTTATAAAATCATTAATCCCAATTTTCAAAAATCAGTTTTTAACTATATTTCTCAAAAATCATAATTTTTATAACATTAAAATTATATCGTTTATTTATTTAAAATGAATCAATTCCAAAAATATTTTATAAACGTATACTTTTAAAAATCACTTTGAAATCATTTTAAAATTCCAAATTTGGTCCAATGATGCTACACACCAAATAGTCAATCACGACAAAAACGATATCATATATCGATATGATAATCCATCAAATATCAAAATATCTGAATTCAAATAAATACTGTTGAGGAATCCAGTTGGATCCCTCCAACCTGTTTTCCTACATCCACAAACATTAGCACAATACCAATTCCGCTCCAGTACGGAATTATCGCGGTACATGGGATTTAAAATATTATCCGCTTAATAGACGGCACAATAGGGTCTCATCCGCTATACAAATGTGGGAAATCAATAACTCCAATATATACATATGCCAATATATATATATATATTGCTATTATATATAATATCAATTTCACTGTTTATGAAATATTCGCGGTATATGTTTTTAATAAATAACATCCGCTTACTAACGGCGCATAATGTCTATTTTAACAATCAATAGATAACAATCATCATGCATTCAAATATTTTAAATCTAACTATTTAAAATAAAATCGAAACTGATTCGATTGAGTGAGAAGTTCTCACATTGATTTCAATTTCGTTTTAGCGATTTATTTCGAATAAAATTAAACGGACGTTTAATTTTACACGAAATTCTCACTAACTCCAATCCAATTTCATCGCGTAGTGCTCGTCCATACGATTCCAACGCAACTAGTTTCGCGCGTTTTCGACCTCGTATGAAAAAGTTATGTATTTTACAAGTTTTACACGTATTTATATAAACAAATTCACAACAATTCTTTATAATTTTTAACATACCCGCATCATCACCGTCCACACCAGATCCAACGCCCCCCCTTCTTCTTCCCAACTCACGCAACATTCACGTATGCAGGAACAAACACGACCGAACCCAACTTTGAATTTAGGGTTAAGAAACGCACCCCTCAAACGACGACTAAACTCGATCATCTCCTCACCATCGAAGCGCCATCACCCCCTCAACACTCGGCCCAAGCCATGAAGAACTCGGTCAAGCCTAGCTCCCCCAATTTGCACGCGAACGGCGCGTCTTCCCTGGCCAGATGCGCCTCCATCGTCGCTCCTATGACGATCACAACCGTTGGATCTTGAGATCTCGACGTGCTCTTCATCTTTCATGTTGGGAGTTTCTTGAAATAACGCATGGATTAGAAGAAATTTGAGGGGGAAGAGGAGAAGATTTCGGCCGTTGGTGAAAGGGGGTGGCGGCTGGCTAGGGTTAGGGTTATATATATATTTTTTTATTTAGAGAGAGAGGGGGCTATTTATAGGAAACGAACGAAACACTATTCATTCCGGAAATTCCGAACTCCGATTTACGCGCCGTAACCAGCGTTTCTAAGGTTTACCCCGCGTTCCGGACACAATGGAATAGGTTTCGGAAGCTAATTCGGACATCCGTGCGAGTTATGGCTATAAACGTTCAATTTAAATTAAACCGATTTAAACGATTTTCTAGGTGTTTTAGCTTGCACCGGACAAACGGTAAATCCAATTGACACGAAATTTGAAACCTTACAATAATATCACATTACGGATCCGATGAAACTAGTTTCGTCGAAATCCGAGACAGTTTGAAAAATGGCTATTTTAACTCGCCAAATAAATATTAAAAACAATTTCGATGCGTTTCGAGCTGCCACGATCAAACGATAACTCCGATTGCTGCGAAAATTGAAATCCGTAAATAACTAACTATTACGGATCCAATGGAACTGGTTTCGTCCAATTCTGAGACTGTTCAAAAATTGACTAATTTCACTAGTCGATTAAATATTAAAATATTCAATTTTCACAAATAAACTTTTAATTCGATTTTAAAAGTTCTAAAATATCATTCTAACTCCAATATGATAAAATAAAATTTTACAAATCATTTTCAATCATATTTAACTCAATTTTCAATTATTTCTAAAATTTAACATATTAAATTATCGATTTAATTATTCAATTAAATCCAATTATTCAAATAAAAATTTATTCGACTAATAAATTCACTTCTTAATATTTAAAATTAATTAAATATTCAAATTTTAATTAATTAAAATTCTGGGTCGTTACATGTGTTGAGATGATGGTATTAAATATAATGCTTCCTTACAAGTTTACAACCTCATTATTATCCTTTATTTTACTTTACATGTACATAGATATTTTATATTTTTTTCTTGTATTCACACATGTATTCCATTTAATTTTGTATATAGATATATCTTTTTTCACTTTATTATTGCCTTGCATATACATATATATATCATAGGTTGTATAATTCTAGAATTATCTTATGTCTCCATATAATCATACAATTTATTACTAACATGAATCCTAAGTTTTTGTTTCTATTTAAAGTTTAAATATTAACATTAATTTATATTCATATATTTTTATGCTTATATTTAATATCGATAGGATTGATTTTATTTTAAAAATTATTATCTATATTACATTCATTTGCATATACTTAAATTAAATGTTAATATATGGTAGAGCATTAATTAAATTGAATAAGATAGATTTCATTTAAATATGTTTGAAAGATTTTATTTTGAATTCTCAAATCAAAGCTTCCTTCACAATACATACATATATATACATATATATATAAATAAATGGTAAACGGCAAAAAGTCCTATTTGTTTTAAGAATGACAAGCTTGAATTTTATTTAATTAGATTAAATACTTATTGAAATAATATTGCCAAAATCCCGGGTTGTCGCAAAAACTCATATATTATAGTCAAATATATATACACAATATATATTGAAACCATTACCTATATATACCCAGCAATAATCACTTATATATATAAAAATATACATATAAATCTATATTTATAACTTACATACGTAAATACTTTGGAATCAACAATATGTATATACTAATATATAAACTGCTATAGATAAGACTTATAAAATATAACACTTAAACAAGTTAAAATTTTACTATAACATATAAGACATATCAGGCAAATACAAAAATATATATTATTTATACATATATACACTTTCAGAAACCAATACTTTAAAACATATAAACTGACCCTGTATAACAACCAACCTATACCACTTTTATTTATAACAACATATACATTTTATAAAGCTTACATTCATAAATATAGATTGTATCCAAACCTGTCCAGCTTGAATATATAACATTTCATATACAAACTCATATAAAATTTTGAAACTTGTATACTTAACCCAGAATAAAATATGTAGACAAATTATTGTAACCAACTTAAAAGTCGTAGATATATTATACCCTTTAAACATATAACTCATAAAGATCTTCCATATATATATATATATCCTTTGCAAACCAAAGTTTGAGAACAACATCTTGTTCAATCTGTATAAAACTTGTACTGGTATAATACTAATTTATATTGTTCAACATATTTTTAAAACTATACTTATATAAACTTTATAAGCTACATGCAACTTTATAACAATATATAATTTAAATCAAAGTCTAACAAACATGCTATGGGCATAAACTTATATAACATATATATTAATTTTTTTTCTTCACCTATAAAATCATATACAGTTAACAAAACTTACAATATAAAAATTTATATACTATAAAACATATAAACTATCTGTATATATACTTATAAACACACACGTATAAATATGAAACTTACCATATACAATATTTTTATCTTAACAGAACCTGCATAAGCTATTAATATGCTACAACTATTAACATATGAACCACTTTAATATATGTATATACACTCACGCATGTAACTAAATATATATTACATAAACCTGATACTATATTATATACATAATTTAAAGTATATAAACTTATATACACAATATAGATTGTATTCAAACCAGTCCAACTTTATATATTTATATAGCATTGTATATATATAAACACCATATAATATAATATATTTTCGAAATTCCATATGGACATGTATATGCGCATATAGCTAAACATACTATTATTCACTATATATACACACACCTTCATATATACATTAAACATATCATATATAAACTATATAAAGTGTACAGCGTTTATAACTAATATATACGCACACACACACACACTACCATATGTATAAAAACCAATATAAACTAACATTATAATATATGATATATCTATACTTAAACAAAAGAGAGGGAGGAAGGCCGAGGTGGCTTGGGGAAAGCGGAAGGAAAAGATGGCGACTTGCTGGAGGACAAGTGGCTGCATGGAGGCGCTGGCGAGGGTGTGAAGGCGGAGGGCTTCTTAGGGTTCGTTGGAGATAGCGGGGGAAGGAGCACGACCGAGGGAGGAGGGAAGCAGGTCAGGGTGTGGTCGATGCGGCGCGGCTGCGTTCGGCTCTGGTGGGGAAGGCACTAGCGTCTCGATAGTGTTTGCGGGAAGATGAGGATCGCCAGCATTAGAAATAAAAGAGAGTAACAGGTTTGAAAAAATGAACAGGGAGAAATGAAAACGTACGGCATATATAAAATTTGATAATTCCAAACTGATGGTGTTAACGGCAGCGAATCGTCAAATGCTTTGAAGTGATGGAATAGTAACAGCTGAAAATAAATGACAGTGGCCGTTTATTTCAGCCGTTTGAGATTTGAATGGACATCGAAAGTGGTACCGATACAGTCACCATTTACACGGATTCTACTGCATAACGATCTCAAAACACAGAATCGAATATACCACAGAGATCAGCATGACGAGACGATCAAAACAGTATACAAATATCAGTGGTACGATCATCCGATCAAAAGTTGATAATCGGTACCGGAAATGCTGCTAAAATGCCAGAATTAAGGTAACAGAGCAATACCAGTTCAAATTTGAAGAAAAGAAATATGACGTCTCACTCAAAAGATGATTTACAAATTTATTGGGTAAAAATATTCAGGTTTGGAAAACATTTCATTATCATCAGATTTAACGGATTTAAATTTACACAATAAAATAAACTTCTATATTATTAATTGAAATTTTACCATTTGCTATGTTAAAATAGACGTATACCAAATATTAAATTTTTATTTCTAAATTCAACTATTTAAAATTTCATAAAAATTAAGTTAATTACGTAAATAAAACCATTAAAATTTACGGATCGTTACACACACTCAAAACTTTTCATCCCGAAAAAGAAGGAGGTAGGAGAATAAGAACAACCAGAAAGAAAAGATAGGTCGAAATACCAGATACAACAATTAATTTAAAGCCACATAGACTTAAATTTTAAATAAATTAATATTCAACAATTTGGTTTAATCCAATTTACTCAACTAATAGATAATCATTCAATTTAAAATTGATTTTCTTTCAATTTATCACATTTCTTTCAAACCATATTAATTTTTAAATTAACTCATTGATTTTGTCTACTTATATTCAGCTAAGTTGATTCCACCAAAATTCAAGTTCACTGTTCTTAAGTTCATAGTCTTCTTTTTTTATTTGTTTAATTTATTCCTCTTAACGTATTTTTCAACATTTATTAGGCGTATACATTTGATAACCATTTATTATTAAACAAATAAATTTTCCCTCTTTTATTACACAATTTATTATCCAGTTTATTATCAGTAAATTCCCTTAACAAAATATCATTTTTGGACATATCTTTACTTACATCATATTGTATATTATTAAATTACTTATTCTCATTAACATTTAAACTTTTCTAGATAAGTTAGACTAATGTTTCTGAGTTATAATTAAACACTATAAAAAATTACCCTTTTATTTACAACATTTATATTAAGCCAAAATTTAGTTTGAACAAATTATTACTTTATTTCCCTTGTATAACCTTTAATTATACCCTAACATTTTAACTTTTTGAATATTTTAGGCAAATTATATATATTAGAATGTAATTTAGTGTTATACAAATAAGTTTTTTTCTTTAGATTCCTTTATTCAAGATGGTTTAATTTCATTTATCATTTTAGATGTTCCAATTCATTCAAAATTTCACTTTATTTAAATAATTGAGACCATTTCTTAATATGCGACTTAAGACTCAAATTTTCGGTTTCACTTCAAACTATTTTGAAATAAATATATACATATAATATCTTATAATTAGATTTGTATACGAGAAAATTTTAAAACAAATCCATTTTTCTTTTTCTAGAACGAAAGTGTGGCAAAGCTACTAAGGGGTCTCTCCACTTCGAGACTCAAAAATGAATGTCGATGATGCGGCCATCATCACCAAAATTATTTTCTAGCGACAAACGAAGAGAGTACTGATTTATAACATTTAAAATTCTTTGGAAAACGATTTCTATTTAAAAATACTTTCAAATAATTAATCAATTTTTTTTCTTCTAAAACTTAGAAACCCTATATTAAAAAACACCGAAAAGTTAAATTCTCAAATCCTTCATTCATTTCAATTCCAAACCAATTTACAAACCATGTTTTATAATTTCACTTATTTATACTAAGTGACAAAAGTCAATGGTTTACAAAATAATTAATGAAAATCAAATATTATCATCCTAATAACCAATTTATTTAACAATTATCTTTCAGAAAAATTATACTTATAAATAATATAATGATACAAATTTATACTTATATATATAATATAATCATATAAAATTTATTTCATTTACCAAATTTGATAATAATGTTGTGTCAGTTTGCTCTGTTCAAGTATTTTGGAATCCCTATCGATAACGTTAGCTTGACGAATCAATCGAAACCCAAAATTCAAACTTAACAACTCAAACAACACAACATAAAGTATTTTTATATTAGTAAAATACTCTCCTTCACTCGATCATTCAAGAATAAATTTCAAAGCAAGGATAGAGATTCAAATACAAAGGGGGCCCTAATCAAAGAGGATTCTAGCCAAGCAGATAGACTCGAAAGATACGATGGATAGATTACAAAAGAGGAAAGATGGCTAGACTTATATAAATCATGGGCGACCTTAGCCGGGTCAACCGTGACTTCAACAATAAGGTCGATGAACAGTCCAGAGGCAAATTCGACATCCGATCTCAGGAGTATGGAATTCGGGCATAGCAAGAGATAGCAACATCGTAAACCAAGGATAAAGAAATATTCGGTGAATCGATGCCTGTTGTAAAGGAGTTTCACTTCTTTGCAAATCATCATAAGATTGGCGGGACCGTCGATTCATTATAGAGATCAACAGGAGTGGAGTTATGTGATACTCCAGAATCAAAAGAACACGAATAGGAAAAACAGGAATGGATTTCAGAACAAGGAATGTTCCAAATAAATTTAAAGGAGATTCGAATCAAGGAGGAAGAGATATAAGCTCGAAAGAAAGTGATTCTGTAATTAAATTTACTATATATGCTAAGTTTTGCCTAAAACCAGAGTTTGATACCAAGTGGAAGGACCCGGTATTTCGTGTCATTCGCATCCGCGCATGTCAGACTTGAATTGTTAAAAATATCAGATTGTTAATTTAAATTTGGCAAAACTCAATATATACAGTAAATAAATAAATAAATTACAGAATCACAGACACAGTATTACAATAACAAACAATGGAATAGATAAATAGTAGTTCATGAAGCATTATATAAACATCAGAGTTAGAAATAAAATACAGCAGAATACTTAAATACAATGTAGTCTCGAATACAAACAGAAAACAAATCTGAACCAAACAACCGGATAGCTGAAAGCTGGATAGATAGATCTTCAAAAAAGCTCCAAGCTCCAAAGGTGAGTCTCAAATGCTGTGACACTCGGTCTGAACCAGAGCGTAAAACAAAACACAAAACACTCGAGTCAGGATTAACATTCTTATATGAATAATTCCAACTCAAGTGAAATATAAACTGAAATACAAGTAACTTAATGAATGTTTAGGATAACCATCCTCTAAGGATCCGTGGAACTATCTACTATGTGGTAATATATGCTATTATAATATATCTATAGTAAAGTAAACTATTGAAATAGCGTTAAGGCGTTACCCATATCCCCCTTAACACATTTTTATATATATTCCCATAGTCTATACAGTACCGTAATTCCTCCATAAACTGGAGGGCTATCATAGGGAACTCCATAGGTATGGTACAAACCAAACCCGTAGAAGACGCGATAGGGCATGCGACATGGCACTCGAGGCAATGCCAGGGTAGATATACCATTTGCGCTCCCAGACTGGTGGTAACGCATAGCAGCTACTACCGCCCACCCCGTGACACACTCCCAAATCAAAGGTTCACCCAATCAAATCACAAAAGCAATAGAATGGTATCGATGAAATGTGTCTGATAGGAGGAATAACCTCACTTGGCCTAGTATAGTTCTTGTTTTAGCCGCATCAAGCAGACTTACAGGAGTCAGGGCTATGTAAATACCATATAGAATCATCACTAAACCATCCTACTTCATTCTAGAATCTCCACCACGTACACAGTTGTTAAAGTGGTTTTCGGTATTGGCAGAGCATATGACAATATCTGATCCCAGTCTCTTTAACAACCAAACGTTATTATAACACCGTGGTCATTTCAAAATAGTTTATACTTCAAAACCAAAATATCATTTTCCATTTCAAAACCACCTTAATACAATATCAATTCCATTTCAAATACATCCATTTCCAAAACCATAGCACTTTCAAAGTTATGACATCTTCGAAATCAAATACTAGAATTTATAACACTTTGGAAACCATGATACTTTGAAATCCATAACTTCCACCACTTAAAAAGTTTAGATATTAATAGTAGTATATAATAAAATAGTTTATAAAATAAAAGAGTTTATATAAAAATATTTTATATTAAAAATGGTTTATATTAAAATAGTTTATATTAATATAATTTATAAAGTAAAATATAATTTAAAAATACTTTATATAATAAAATAGTTCCCTGAAATTTCACAAATCGATTCAAATCAACTTGAATTCCAAAATTTCAATTTTATTCAATCTCAATACTTCAACTTCGATTCAATTCAGTTTCTCAATAAATCATTTCAAATTATATCGATTTGATTTCAAATACAGACTCAGACCATAAAATAAACCATTTAAATTTCAATATATTTCAAAGCTTTAATATTCAAACATTCCACAACTAGATTTGATAATTTCATATATATCAAAATTTAACTTCATTATTATTTAGTTTTGAAATATTCGCTCAATAAATCCATTATCATTTAAATAAACTTTAAATTACATTTGAAATAAACTAGATACTCCTTCAATTTATTTAAACTTGAAATATTCAATTTGTCACTTTAGATCAAATCACGTTATAGAATCATATCTTTAATCTCAAATTCAATAAGTTTCAAATCGATTTAATTAAACAAAATTCTTAATTAAATACAATTTCAAATAAATTCAAATTTATCTTCCCAACCTTAACTTATAAAATAATTATAAAAATTTATTTTAAAATAAAGTTCTAAAGAAATACTCAGACATATTATATATTAATTAAATCAAACTTTATTAAATTAAAGCTTATTATTAAATCTATTTTATATTAAAACTTATTTATATATAAAATAATTTCAATATTAAATAAACTGTATATATTTCCTTTCAAAATCATTTCAAAATATTCATATATTGACTAACAGCGTGTGTATTTAATTTTCTATCCTATAGTCAAGTGATACAGATATTTATCATTTCAATCCGCAAATTAAATATATATCTGTATATATCATTTCAACCCGCAATCCCAAATTAAATTCAATGAAAATCGCTTGGGTTTATCATTTCAACCCATAACGATATCCTCCTATTCTACATATCATTCGGGTATATATCATTTCAACCCATTAGGGAATTCTATACTGACAGGAAACTTGCAGAATGAGAACACATATGATAAAATATAGCAGACATATATCATCAGTGATTAAATAAAATATAAACAATAGGATATGGTGTCATATCCCATAGGTGAACAGTCATAGATAATATCATATCATATAGCAATGTAAATAACTAACAACAGCATATTTCAATTGTTGTTTCAATTGAAATCAAATTTAATAAATATAAGAACGTTAATCGTGAGTGATTGCTCACGTTTCGAGGCTAGAGAAGATAGACAATGAAGTTGAGTTACGCAACCAGGCACGAATCCAAAGCAAGGCAAGATCGAATTCAAATCAATGAACGAAGCTAACAAATAGGAATTGACGAAATCAAATCTGAACTGGGTCGATGAAGACAATTGATATAAGTGGACTTATAGATAACTATATATATACACAATCATATTCTAAATTCAAACGTATATTAAATTAAATATATATATGAATTTCAAAATCATTGTTTAAACTAAAACTCATATATTACAGTCAAATATATATACATAATATATATTGAAACCATTATCTATATATATACCCAACAATAATCACTTATATATAAACTGATATACATATAAATCTATATTCATAACTTACATACGTAAATATTTTGGAATCAACAATATGTATATACTAATATATAAATTGATATATATAAGACTTATAAAATACAATACTTAAACAAGTTAAAATTTTACTATAACATATAAGACACATCAGGAAAATACAAAAATATATATAATTTATACATATATACACTTTCAGAAACCAATACTTTGAAACATATAAACTTACCCTATATAACAACCAACCTATACCACTTTTATTTATAACAACATATACATTTTATAAAGCTTACATTCATAAATATAGATTGTATCCAAACCCGTCTAGCTTGAATATATAACATTTCATATACAAACTTATATAAAATTTTAAAACTTGTATACTAAACCCAGAATAAAATATGCAGACAAATTATTGTAACCAACTTAAAAGCGGTAGATATATTATACCCTGTAAACATATAGCTCATAAAGATCTTCCATATATATATATATATATATATATATATATATATCTTTGCAAACCAAAGTTTGAGAACGGCAGCTTGTTCAATCTGTATAAAATTTGTACTAGTATAATACTAATTTTTATTGTTTAACATATTTTAAAAACTATACTTATATAAACTTTATAAGCTACATGTAACTTTATAACAATATATACTTTAAATCAAAGTCTAACAGACATGCTCTGGGCATAAACTTATATAACATATATATTAATTTTTTTTCTTCACTTATAAAATCATATACAGTTAACAAAACTTACAATATAAAAATTTATATACTATACAACATATAAACTATCTATATATATATTTATAAACACACATGTATGAAACTTACCTTATACAATATTTTTATCTTAACAGAACCTGTATAAGCTACTAATATGCTACAACTATTAACATATGAACCACTTTAATATACATACACACTCACGCATGTAACTAAATGTATATTACATAAACCTGATTCTATATTATATACATAATTTAAAGCATATAAACTTATATACATAATTATAGATTGTATTCAAACCAGTCCAACTTTAAATATTTATATAGAATTGTATATATATAAACACTAGATATTATTATATATTTTTGAAATTCCATATGCACATGTATATGCGCATATAGCTAAACATACTATTATTTACTATATATAGACACACCTACATATATACATTAAACATATCATATATAAACTATATAAAGTGTGCAGCTTTTATAACTAATACACACACACACACACACTAACATATGTATAAAAACCAATATAAACTAACATTATAATATATGATATATCTATACTTACACAAAAGAGAGGGAGGAAGGACGAGGTGGCTTGGGGAAAGAGGAAGGAAAAGATGGTGCCTTGTTGGAGGACAAGTGGCTGCATGGAGGCGCTGGCGAGGGTGTGATGGCGGAGGGTTTCTTGGGGTTCGCTGTAGATAGGCGGGGGAAGGAGCACGACCGAGGGAGTAGGGAAGCGGGTCAAGGTGTGGTCGGTGCGGCGCGGCTGCTTCGGCTCTGGTGGGGAAGGCATTGACATCTCGGTAGTGTTTGTGGGAAGACGAGGATCGCCAACATAAGAAATAAAAGATAGTAACAGGTTTGAAAAAATGAATAGGGAGAAATAAAAACATACAACATATATAAAATTTTATAATTCCAAACTGATGGAGTTAAAGGCAGCAAACCGTCAAATGCTTTGAAGTGATGGAATAGTAACAGCTGAAAATAAATGACAGTAGCCGTTTATTTCAGCCGTTTGAGATTTGAATGGACATCGAAAGTGGTACCGATACGGTCACCATTTACACGGATTCCACTGCGTACCAATCTCAAAACACAGAATCGAATATACCACAGAGATCAGCACGACGAGACGATCAAAACAGTATACAAATATCAGTGGTACGATCATCCGATCAAAAGTCGATAATCGGTATCGGAAATGCTGCTAAAATGCCAGAATTAAGGTAACGAGCAATAGCAGTTCAAATTTGAAGAAATGAAAAATGACGTCTTACTCAAAAGATGAAAATATTCAGGTTTGGAAAACATTTCATTATCATCAGTTTTAACGGATTTAAATTTACACAATAAAATAAACTTCCATATTATTAATTGAAATTTTACCGTTTGCTATGTTAAAATAGACGTATACCAAATATTGAATTTTTATTTATAAATTCAACTATTTAAAATTTCATAAAATTTCAGTTAATTACGTAAATAAAACCATTAAAATTTACGGGTTGTTACACTCTCCCCCACTCAAAACTTTTCGTCCTCAAAAAGGAAGGAGGTAGGAGAATATGAACAACCAGAAAGAAAAGATAGGTCGAAATACCAAATACAACAATAATTTAAAGCCATATAGACTTAAATTTTAAATAAACTAGCATTCATCAATTTGGTTTAATCCATTTTACTCAACTAATAGATAATCATTCTATTTAAAATTGATTTTATTTCATTTTACCACATTTCTTTCAAACCATATTCATTTTTAAATTAACTCATTGATTTTGTCTACTTATATTCAGCTAAGTTGATTCCACCAAAATTCAAGTTCACTATTCTTAAGTTCATAGTCTTTTTTTATTTGTTTAATTTATTCCTCTTAACATATTTTGCAACATATATTAGGCATATACATTTGATAACCATTTATTATTAAACAAATAAATTTTCCCTCTTTTGTTATACAATTTATTATCCAGTTTATTATCAGTAAATTCCCTTAACAAAATATCATTTTTGGACATATCTTTACTTACATCATATTGTATATTATTCAATTACCTATTCTCATTAACATTTAAACTTTTCTAGATAAGTTATACTAATGTTTCTGGGTTATAATTAAACACTATAAAAATTTACCCTTTTATTTACAACATTTATATTAAGCCAAAGTTTAATTTGAACAAATTATTACTTTATTTCCCTTGTATAACCTTTAATTATACCCTAACATTTTAAATTTTTGAATATTTTAGGCAAGTTATATATATTAGAATGTAATTTAGAGTTATACAAATAAGCTTAATGAATGTAATTTAGTGTTATACAAAAAACACTCGAGTCAGGATTAACAATCTTACATGAATAATTCCAACTCAAGTGAAATATCAACTAAAATGCAAGTAACTTAATGAATGTTTAGGATAACTGTGACAACCCGGAATTTTCTAGCAATATCAATTTAATAATCTGCATTAAATATTAAATTGATGTGATATATTTTTGATAATTTAATCTGAATTGATACTTTTCTTTTAATAAATATTCAATTGGTAAATTTTATCTGTTAGAAATTAATTGTTTGTTTTCTATTTATATATGTATATATTTGTATACATTGTAAATAGATGAATTTGTTTTAAAAGTTCAACTAATGAAATATGTTTAAATACTAATATATATTTTAGTGAATTAGAAATTGTGTTTTATTTAATATAAACTTTTCAAAGGCTAAATAAATAAATATAGAGTTTTAAATATATAAGTAAATGTTTAAATAGTTCAAGACTCATTTTAACTTAAGTTTAAATTTAATTTATTAACAAAGGATTTGTTTATTTTTCTTTTAGTATAATCTTGATTTAAAATATGAATTTAAAATGATATATGAGTTTTAATTATAATTTTGTCAAGCAATACATCAACATACATGAATAAAATATGTAGTTTATAATAGGAAGATAATTCATTTTATTTATCATTTCAAATTGATCATGAGTTTTCTAATATAAATAAGTAAGAATGTATATATAGGGATACAAGATTTTAAGTAATAAGTTAAACATAGAAATAAAATAAAATATACATGAAGCTATTGATTATAAGTGAAAATACTGTATATAATAAGTTAAATAAGTAACAAATCATATGGGATAAATTTATATAACATTCACAAACATTTACAATTTACAATAACAAGTCACATACACTTCAAAATGTAATAACAAGACAACAATAAATAAACTAGAAACAAAATCATTTTTTTTAAGTTTGAAACTATCAAAGGAACTGCAGTATACATATGTACATGTTTAAGCATCAAGACAGTAACAAAATCTAAAGTATATGCAAGCTACTGAACAATTCAAAAGTATGCAGGCCAAATAAATAAACAAACTCTGTATATGTGTATGAAGCTTGCTTAGGAAGATAGTATTAAATATCTTTAAGCAAACAAACAAAAAGTAATTAATGTAAAAATCTTTTAGTACATAATTGTATTTATATCAGCCTCCATTAAATAAATATCTCTGGAAAACAAAACTGTACAAACACAAGATTGTATACAATATTGTACAGTTTCATGAAACATAATCATATTACCTGTCTGCATATGCTCTGTGTATTTGTTAAAAAATTAGCTTCATCTGCATATCAGTTCGAACTAGGTAAAATCTAGAATAAACTTCATTTTAAAAATAAAACTAGCTTCAGTTTAAACAACAACCAAGAATAATACAACAGAGAATCAAAGAGGAGCTCAACCTGTAAATTGTAAGCTTGTTGAAAAGCAAATAAGGCTCTGTTCTTTTCTGTTTCAGGTGAGTAACTCAAAATTAAAAATCAAAAAAAAAAAACTTAAGTATATTTACATATGATTGATAATTTATGCCTGAACTAAGAATGAATATGTATTTATACACTGTTGGATGTTTGTGAAATGATCCCTGCATGTTTATAACCTGTAGTACACCTCTGTATATTAAGTTTTCAAGTTCATGCTTTATTTCAAAAATCATTTCTGGATTGATCTATGGATTGTTAGGACTTAAGATCCAAACAAATATTGCTTGTTTGATTCTGAAATAAGATTTAAAAATTTATTTAGTTTCAATTAAGATGGAAATTGCTCTGGAAATAAAAGTTTAAACAGGGAGTTCAAATCTCTGTAAAAATTCAAACATGAAATTCTACAATTCAGGTGTATAAACTAAATCTTTAAACCATGACATGATTTTTAAAGCTAGAATCAAAATTTTTAAATTAGAAATGAAAGTGAAATTCTGGGTTGCATTATTTTTGGGTTTTTGGAAATTTTTGGTGATCTATGGAATTAGAGTTGGTCAGATTGTGCGAGGAGGTGGGGGAGCTTGCCAGGGTGATGGGAAAAATAGGCGGAGGTGGCCACAGTCACGGTGGCGACAGTGGCAGACGTTTAAAGGTTGTAAACCTAGTTTTTGCTTTGGTTGGGTATTGGTCTCGTTCGGTGACCAGAGGCGATCGAGTTCAACGTGGGCTTGGGGATTGGTAGAGGGAAGGTAGTTGGAGCTGTAGCCGGAAGTGGTGGTACTCCGGTGGTCGGAGTTTGGTGTGCGGCGAAGTTTCCAGGGTCGTGTGGTAAACTGTTGTGCTCCAGGTTCGTTCAGGCAACTTGATTTTGATATGAGGTGCTGCAGTGGGTTTGGATGGTCGTGACGGCATCTGAAGATGGTCGCCGATGGGAAGCAGTTGTAGTGGATGGCCGGCGATGGCCAGAGGGATGGTGCACGTGCACAGGCACGTTGGTGGTCTGGATTGTGTGGGTAGTCTGGGAAGAAAGGAAGGAGGAGAAGATTTGTGCAGGGGGGAAAAACTCGAAGCAGCTTGATTATTTTCTCGGGGAAACTCGCGTATAACTCGAAGAAACGTGTGGGTGCTCGTGATTTTAGTTGTACAGGCTTTAAAACTGCAACAGTTTTTTTCACAGTATTTGACATTCTTGTTTTAAAATTTAAATTAAAGTTAAACCCAGTTTTTAAAACAAGTTTAGAGAGTGACTTTAAATCAGTTTTGAAGATAAAGATGAGAATAATAAAGACCATAATTTAACTTATTTTAAATAATTTAAAAGTGCTAAATGTTTAAGTTTATTCAAAAAGGAGTGAAATTCAAAAATAAATTATAAATGGCTAAAGAAAGTATTTAGACAAGTTAACTCCAAGGAAATCAGGTCTCAGTTAGGAAAAGCTAGATTTGGGAACTAAAATAAAGTTTTATAATTTAAATTTATTTATTCAAATAAATTTTAGGTGTAATTAAATATGTAAGTTTAAAAGGGGTTTTGAAAATAAATTAGTGTAAAAATTTTATGAAGATAAAAATTGAAATTTATTGAAATAAATGTTTAAACATATTGGAAGTAAGAATTTAAACCAATTATAAGAACAATTTACTTTAATTCATGAAGTCTTGGAATTTTATATGCATTAACTTCTAAGATTTATTAAGCAAGAATACTTAATGAGGATATTAATAAAATTGGTAATTATAAGTAGTAATTAAAGTTAATTAACAAATTAATTGACTAATATGTGATTTAGAACTATAGATTAGATTTTTAAATTAATAATGGTTAATTAATTTATAATTAATAATTAATATAAGTTGATTATGTTAGAAGGAAATAATTAAATAATTATTAATGAAGTTCATTAACCAGATTATGTTATAATTAATTAATATAATTGATATTGTAATAAATTAATTAGAATTAAGTAATTCAATAGTTTAAGTGAAATTATTTATTGAGAAGTAATTAAGAAATTAATTACTTATTAATGGTATACATTGATTTAATTTGAGTTAATTAATTTAGATTAATTAACTGATATTTTGGGATTAAATTACTTAGAAAAGTAATTGAAGGAAAATTATGGGATGTAATTAACTGGATGATGTTGTTACTGGAAGTAATTGAAAATATAATTACTTGAAATTAATCAAGGAATTAATTAAGAGAAGTAATTAATTATGAATGATTAATTACTGTATATATTAATCAAGAGGATTAATATTTGTGTTTTGAAGATGTGCATTCTAAATATAATTAACAAATGAAAATGTAATTAGAAATCATTAATAATTAATGATGGGAATTAGAGAAATTGATTTATTTGAGAATAATAAATCAACATGAAGATTAAATGGAAATAAATCGATATAAATGTAATTAATGGATTTATTCAAGATTAATTTCTGTAAATAAATTAAAGGAAATTCCTGGAATGCAGTAAAGGATATTTAAATCAAAGATGATTAATTTGAATATATAAGTAATTAATGATTTGGTATGTGCAATTACTTAGTGTAATTAATGGAGCATAATTACTCAGAATAGTAATTGGATGATCATTACTTGATGAAGTTAATACAAGATGATTTGTAAGTGAAGTAATGTGAGTAATTTCTTTTGTAATAAATTAAAGGATTAATTTATGGGAATAATTAATCATGGAATGATTAGTTTGTTAATAAGTAATTAAGAGTAGTTAATTACTGGTTTGATATTAATCAAGGGTGATTAATAATTAGGTTTAAATAAAGATTAACCAAATAATATAATTAAATATAAATTGAAGATCATTAAGTAATATAATTAATGATGTAATTAAGAATTGTAAATCAAGGAATAATTAATAGGGAAGTAATTAAATGTTAACCTATTATGAATGATTTAGAATAATTCAATTGAGAATTAATTAAGTAAAGACTAAATTATTCTTGTAATTAGAGAATGGTTAATTAATTTGATTCATAATTAATGAATGATTGTGAGAGCAAGATCTATGGAATGAGTAATTAGTTTATTTTAAATTAATTAAAATGGAAGTAGTTAATTTAGTTCATTTTAAATTAACTATAGCTTGTGATTCATAAATCATTGCTTATGGATGATATTGATATTTCATTGTTTGATTGTGATCTCAGACATGAGATGGATGATGTCTATATGATATGGATGTATAGTTTAAGTATGATAATGTTTAATTATCTGTTTGGATGATGATATTGATTATCTATTTATGATGATGATGTGATTATCTATTATGAGATGTGAATTATCTATCTGTGCATATTGATGATATTGAATTCACTGTTAAGACTAAATAGACAACTTGGCCTTAAAAGACACGCTTTGGATTTCGATGAGACCGGGATCGGATTTTCGCATTAGGAATATCCGAAAACCACATCGATTCCAAATTAATGATAGGTCGTGAAATCTGAAGTGAAGATGAAGGTTCAGAATGCAAGGGTTATCGTCGTTAACTCTGAGGGTGATTCCAAAATGAGTGTAACGAGATTATGCCTTCGGTTTCGTTCGAACCCGGAACGAACTTGTATGGATTGAATGCTTTCAGCACATCGTCAGGCGGACGATGAGCATTCTAAGAAATATGTTCTATAAAGGTAATCGTAACCTCAAGCCTCATCTACCGGGAATGGCTAAAACAGGGGAGGTGCAGCAAGGTTAGGTGGGTCATGCCCAAGCAGGACAAGGATATTCCCCTGTCTAGATGTCCCTTTTTATTCGGCTTAGTGGGCAGTTGGTCTGCAGCCAACTGCGGGGTTTATCTTGTTCGGGACTGTTCAGTAAGGAATGGTTCCGGCCTTGTGTTGCAGGGGATGAAGGGAGTAATCCTCGGTACGTTAATCTAGGCCACGTACTGTGACGGGCGGTACCCCAGTAGCCCTGCCATTGTATGGAATCCATAATCCAATAAGTGCCTACGGTTTTGATTGTATTGCCCACTTTTGTGGCTAGTAGCTGGAATTTAATCATGTAACAATTTCGGCTATTTTCTATTTACTTGAAAACCCTAGACCTATTATAATATCACTGGATTTCCTATCAAATGTTTTGGTTAGCGTAAGGTAAAAACTTTTCCATGTTTATGTGTGGGAAGTCTTACGTGATACTTTTTGTTTTCAAAGGATTTTTTCAAAATTAAGCAACTTTAACCTGTTACTCATACCAGACCCATGTCTGACCCGAAGTTTATTTTTGTTTTTCATAAACTCTCGGGTACCCAAATTTTTACGGGTAGCCAAGGGATTCAGGTTTAGCTTTGACGAATTTTGGAGGAGCAATGGAGCAGGAGGCTTCAGCGTTTTAGATATATATTTAGTTCCACTGTGTGGTATCTCTGTGTTGTATTGAGTATTGAGTTGTATTAACTAGACAGGTGTTTATAACTGTCTAGTATGTGATGTACTATATGTATCACTCTAATTGATGTTATATATATTATGTAAATACTTATATGATTAATATATTTTATTCGTTCCGCTGTGAGATTCTGATGTTGTTGTTCTTTCTTCTCTATCTTTTCTATTTTCTCACCATTTTCTTTCTTAATAACGATACTACTTCCTGGGAGTAGAAAGTGGGGTCGTTACAATAACCATCCTTTACGGATCCGTGGAACTATCTACCATGTGGTAATATACGCTATTATAATATGTCTATAGTAAAGTAAACTATTAAAATAGCGTTAGGGAGTTACCCATATCCCCCTTAACACATTTTTATATATATTCCCATAGTCTATACAATACCGTAATTCCTCTATAAACTGGGAGGGCTATCAGAGGGAACTCCATAGTTATGGTACAAACCGAACTCGTAGAAGATGCGATAGGCATGCGACATGGCACTCGAGGCAATGTCAGGGTAGATATACCATTTGCACTCCCGGACTGGTAGTAACGCATAGCAGCAACTGCCGCCCACCCTATGATACACTCCCAAATCAAAGGTTCACCCAATCAAATCACAAAAGCAATAGAATGGTATCGATGAAATGTGTCTGATAGGAGGAATGACCTCACTTGGCCTAGTATAGCTCTTGTTTTAGCCGCATCAAGCAGACTTACGGGAGTCAAGGCTACGTAAATACCATATAGAATCATCACTAAACCATCCTACTTCATTCTGGAATCTCCACCACGTACACAGTTGTTAAAGTGGTTTTCGGTATTGGCAGAGCGTATGACAATATTCCTTCCTGGTCTCTTTAACAACCAAACGTTATTATAACACCGTGGTCATTTCAAAATAGTTTATACTTCAAAACCAAAATATCATTTTCATTTCAAAACCATATTAATACAATATCAATTCCATTTCAAATAGTCCATTTCCAAAACATAGCACTTTCAAACTTATAACATCTTCGAAATCAAATATTTGAATTTATAACACTTTGGAAACCATAATACTTTGAAATTCATAACTTCCACCACTTAAAAAGTTTAGATATTAATAATAGTATATAATAAAATAGTTTATAAAATAAAAGAGTTTATATAAAAATATTTTATATTAAAAATGGTTTATATTAAAATAGTTTATATTAAAATAATTTATAAAGTAAAAAATAATTTAAAAATACTTTACATAACAAAATAGTTCCCTCAAATTTCACAAATCGATTCAAATCAACTTGAATTCCAAAATTTCAATTTTATTCAATCTCAATACTTCAACTTCGATTCAATTCAGTTTCTCAATAAATCATTTCAAATTATATCGATTTCAAATACAGACTCGGACCATAAAATAAACCATTTAAATTTCACTATATTTCAAAGCTTTAATATTCAAACACTCAAAAACTAGATTTGATAATTTCATATATGTCAAAATTTAACTTCATTATTATTTAGTTTTGAAATATTCGCTCAATAAATCCAATGTCATTTAAATAAACTTTAAATTACATTTGAAATAAACTAGATATTCCTTCAATTTATTTAAACTTGAAATAATCAATTTGTCATTTTAGATCAAATCAAGTTATAGAATCATATCTTTAATCTCAAATTTAATAGTTTCAAATTGACTTAATTAAATAAAATTATTAATTAAATATAATTTCAAATAAATTTAAATTTATCTTCCCAACCTTAACTTATAAAATAATTATGAAAATCTATTTTAAAATAAAATTCTAAAGAAATACTCGAACATATTATATATTAATTAAATCAAACTTTATTAAATTAAAGCTTATTATTAAATCTATTTTATATTAAAACTTATTTATATATAAAATAATTTCAATATTAAATAAACCGTATATATTTCCTTTCAAATTCATTTCAAAATATTTATATATAGACCAACGACGTTTGTATATAATTTTCTATCCTATGGTCAAGTGATAGATTATTTATCATTTCAATCCGCAAATTAAATATATACGGGTATATATCATTTCAAGCCGTAAACCCAAATTAAATTCAATGAAAATCGCTTTGGTTTATCATTTCAGCCTATAACAATTTTCTCATATTCTACAGATCATTCGGGTATGTATCTTTTTAACCCATAGGGAATTCTATACTAACAGGGAACTTGTAAAGTGAGAACATATATGATAAAATATAACATGCATATATCATCAGTGATTAGATAAAATATAAACAACAAGATATGATGTCATATCCTATAGGTGAACAGTCATAGATAATAGCATATCATATAGCAATGTAAATAACTAACAGCAACATATTTCAATTGTCGTTTCAATTGAAATCAAATTTAATAAAAATAAGAATGTTAGTCGTGAATGATTGCTCACCTTTCGAGGCTAGAGAAGATAGACAATGATGTTGAATTACGAAACCAGGCACGAATCTCAAAGCAAGGCAAGATTGAATTCGAATCGACGAACGAAGCTGATAAATGGGAATTGACGAAATCAAATCAGAATTGGGTGGATGAAGATAATTGATATAAGTCGACTTATATATAACTATATATAACTATATATAACTATATATATACATATAAATCATATTCTAAATTCAAACGTATATTAAATTAAATATATATATGAATTTCAAAATCATTATTTAAACTAAAATTCATATATTATAGTCAAATATATGTACATAATATATATTGAAAACATTACTTATATATACCTAGCAGTAATTACTTATATATATATAAACTAATATACATATAAATCTATATTTATAACTTACATACATAAATACTTAGGAATCAACAATATGTATATACTAATATATAAACTAATATATATATATATATAAAACTTATAAAATACGACACTTAAACATGTTAAAATTTTACTATATAAGACCCATCAGGCAAATACAAAATGTATATAATTTACACATATATACATTTTCAGAAACCAATACTTCAAAACATATAAACTGACCCTGTATAACAACCAACCTATACCACTTTTATATATAATAACATATACATTTTATAAAGCTTACATTCATAAATATAGATTGTATCCAAACCTGTCTAGCTTTGAATATATAACATTTGATATACAAACTTGTATTAACTTTTAAAACTTG
Source organism: Allium cepa (assembly GCA_030765085.1). Classification (NCBI taxonomy): domain Eukaryota; kingdom Viridiplantae; phylum Streptophyta; class Magnoliopsida; order Asparagales; family Amaryllidaceae; genus Allium; species Allium cepa. The sequence goes on along the minus strand of CM060942.1, from coordinate 371,683,236 downwards.
TATACTAAACCCAGGATTAAATATGCAGATAAATTATTGTAACCTACTTAAAAGCTGTAGATATTTTATACACTATAAACATATAACTCATAAAGATCTTCCATATATACATACATACATACATATATATATATATATGTATGTATTTGCAAACCAAAGTTTGAGAACAACAGCTTGTTCAATCTGTATAAAACTTGTACTAGTATAATACTAATTTATATCTTTAATATATTTTTAAAACTATACTTATATAAACTTTATAAGCTATATGAAACTTTATAACAATATATATACTTAAATCAAAGTCTAATAGACATCTCTGGGCATAAACTTATATAACATATTTTTTTCTTCACCTGTAAAATCATATACAGTTAACAAAACTTACAATATAAAAATTTATATACTATACAACATATAAACTATCTATATATACTTATAAACACACACGTATAAATATGAAACTTACCTTATACTATATTTTTATCTTAACAGAATCTATATAAACTATTAATATGCTACAACTATTAACATATGAACCACTTTAATATATATATATATACACATACTCACGCACGTAAATAAATATGTATTACATAAACCTAATACTATATTATATACATAATTTGAAGCATATAAACTTATATACATAATAAAAGATTGCATTCAAACCAGCCCAACTTTATATATTTATATAGCATTGTATATACGAATCTTATATAAACACCATATAATATTATATATATTTTCGAAATTCCATATGCATATATATATGCGCATAAAGCTAAACATACTATTATTTACTATATATATACACATCTTCATATATACATTAAACATATCATATATAAACTATATAAAGTGTACAGCTTTTATAACTAATATATATATATATATATATAAACTAATATAAACTAACATTATAATATATGATATATCTATACTTACACAAAAGAGAGGGAGGAAGGCCGAGGTTGCTCAAGGAAAGAGGAAGGAAAATATGGCGACTTGCTGGAGGACGGGTGGCTGCGCGGAGGCACTGGCGAGGGTGTGAAGGCGGAGGGCTGCTTGGGGTTCGATGGAGATGGGCAAGGAAAGGAGCACGACCGAGGGTGGAGGGAAGCAGGTCAGGGTGTGGTTGGTGTGGCATGGCTGCGTTCGGCTTTGGTGGGGAAGGCGCTGATGTCTCGGTGGTGTTTGTAGGGAGATGAGAATTGCAAGCATGAGAAATAAAAGATAGTAACAGGTTTGGAAAAATGAACAGGGAGAAATGAAAACATACAACGTATATAAAATTTTATAATTCCAAACTGACGGAGTTAAAGGCAGCGAACCATCAAATGCATTGAAGTGGTGGAATAGTAATAGCTGAAAATAAATGACAATGGTCGTTTATTTCAGCCGTTTGAGATTTGAATGGACATCAAAAGTGGTAGCGATAAGGTTACCATTTACATGGATTCCATTGCATATCGGATCTCCAAACACATAATTGAATATACCGCAAGGATTAACATGACGAGATGGTCAAAATGGTATACAAATATCAGTGGTTCGATCATCCAATCAAAAGTCGATAATCGGTGCCAGAAATGCTGCTAAAATGCCAGAATTAAATAAACGGAGCAATAACAGTTCAAATTTGAAGAAATGAAATATGACGTCTCACTTAGAAGATGATTTACAAATTTATTGGGTAAAAATATTCAGGTTTGGAAAACATTTCATTATCATCAGTTTTAACTAATTTAAATTTAAATAAAATTACACAATAAAATAAACTTCCATATTCTTAATTGAAATTTAACCGTTTTCCATGTTAAAGTAGACGTATACCAAATATTAATTTTTTATTTCCAAATTCAACTGTTTATAATTTCACAAAAATTCAGTTAATTACGTAAATAAAACCATTAAAATTTACAGGTCATTACAATATTTAATTATTTAAATGATGTTTATTTGTTAGATTTATTTTTTAAGCGTAGAGGAATATTTTGAATTTGTAAATAAATTTAACTGTTTTAACTTAGTTTGAATGGTTCTAGTCTAGTCTAGAAATAATAAGCTAAAAATAATAGGAATAACATCCACATTTTGATTATGGTTTTACCAATCCTTTTTAGGTGCTTTTACGTGGAATAATAGGTAATAATTAAATTATATATGAGTAAATGGTATTCTGAGAAGTTTACGGTCAGACCAAAAGATTGTGTTTCCATTCCAACTATTAATAAAGATGGTGGGTTAGTTTATGTTAATTATTTTAATTTAACCGTATTCAATTTAATCAGGTTTAACCTAATTTAAGTCAGTTTAATTTAGTTGACTTTGTTACTTAAGTTATTTATGACCTATATAACATTTTCATTAAAAATACTGAAGTCAAAAGCAAAACTGAAATTTCATAATTGACCGAAATCAAGAAAATTTCAATTGATCAAAACCGAGATTGAAATTGAGTTCTTAATCCTTGATTATAAAAAATGTTAGGTATTCTTCTGTAATACAAATTTCATCCATAGATATGGTTTAGTATACCTTTTTTACATGGAGATATAAGCCAATTTTCGTTGTTATTATTACACGTAAATACAATCAAAATTAATATAATTTTCTCTAACGCATTATCATATAAAAGAAATATCTCTAATTATTGTAAGTTATATCAACTCGTTAATAAATTAAAGCTTCCTTTTTCCTTCATGTGGTTTCAGATTGAAAGCTTATTCCAAATTCAGTATACTTACTCATATTGCCTTACACTTTTTTGTTAACTTACCTGCGATAGAATTAAAGGGTAAATTTCAAAAAATTTATGGTTTTGGATCTTTAATGGGCATATGAAGTCTAAATTCATTTGAATTTTTCTAAGTTTCTTTTAAATAATATAAATATTTTATTTTATTTCATAAGTTAAGTTTTACTTTAATTTAATGTGTATATAAATTAGAGTATATCATATATACTCTTATATACATGTTTGTGTGTGGTTGTTGCTTATAAAACTTATTTTGGAAACTTTTTGTTTCTTTCCCTTAACTCATTCAATTAATGAGGGGGCATATGATTTTAATTCGAGAGAGAAAACTTTTCATTTCTTTCTCTTTAATTAAATTGGTTGATTGGTTAAATGACATTAACGATCAATTTAAATATATCATGAAATGTAAGTATATCTGAATATATTCACAACGAATATTGTGCACATGCAACATATATGAAATGTGCATTGTCATTACGAAATTTGTTCAGACTTTTTGTGCCTAACTAATTAATCATTATGGAGATAATTAGCAACTAAAAATATTTTCATGTTTTTAGCTAACTAAAGATGATACTGTCATGCATGAGGAAAAAGTAAGATATCTTAGAAAATGAGCAAAAATGGAAATGCTTAAAAGTTAAGTAAAAGTGACATAAAGGAGAAGTGATGTTTGTAATTAATGGTAGGTCGTTTGTGAGGACTTTTGGTCATTCAGCATCTCATTTCCTAGCCTATAAATAGAAGGGAGGGGTTCACTTCAAAACTCACTGATTCAATTAGCTTGAAATGAAGTATGAGAATTAAAAATGGTGGAAGTGCTTAAGCATTATTCCACTAATTATTCTCTAACCTTTTCAAGTCTTAACCAAATCATGTCAAATCTCTTTTAACTTTGGCTACAAGCCTAAAACATCATGGAAAGCATGATTAGCAAGTAAAAGTGGGAGAAAGTGAGAGGAAGAGGGGAATCATGGAGGAGGCCATGAGTAATGGGAGGAGAAGGGGGAGGTATTTTGTTGATTTGGAAGTGTTAAATGTTGGATCTTTAGGCTTTTGGTGACGATGAGGGATGATTCTTTCTTCTTATGGCCTTGACCTTGTGCTTAGCTTGGAAGTAACCAAGTTATGTCACTATCTTATAAGTATATATTGTGTGTATATATATGTTTGGTGCATAGTATAAAGTTAAAGTTACATTAACTAAGTAAAGTTGTAAATTTGGACCCCTCTTGCTTTTGGAAGAAAATGAAAAACTTTGTATAGTACAATGTCACTTCTATTACCCCATTAAACATGTGGCATGACCATAACTTGATGTTTAAATGGTTATTTAACTTGTATGTTAAATTGAAGTAAGTTTGAAAGTGTTTGAAGCGAGAATATTCATTATATGTGCACTTTCAAATCCCTTGTTGTCGAGAATTTTTGTAAATAAACGGAAAGATACTCTTGTGGTTTATTTCCAAAATTTTAAAGAACCATAATCGTAGTACTTGCTATAAAAATTTCAAATCTTAAATCATTTATTTAAATGGTTAAAACTAGTCACAATAACCATACTTTTTAATGTTGTTTCTAACAAGGACTTTTGACAACATTTATAAATGCTTAGTTAGTCACTTATGGTTTTATGTATTCCAAAATGATATTTAAATTTGGTATTTTTCTATAACCTTTTAGGGATGTTTTCAAACACATTTTGGAGTTTTTAAAAGTTAGTTCGAATTTTAAATATATTTTCCATAATTATATATGTATTTTCAAAGCATGGAGGCCTCATAACATAAAATATGTTTTTGATGAAACCATAAATTAGTTATTTTCAAGTAATATTTTACGTAGATATTTAAGACCTACGTATAAGTATTTAAAAGTTTTGAAAAAGGTAATTGGCAATGCTTAACACTAAAAACCGACGAGGTAGGCTTCTTTATTTTTGAGAGTTAAGATCGTGTCGAGTAAGGATGGAGCAATAGAGCTCTAGCCCACCGGGCTTCCCTCTTGAATGAGGAATATTTAAGTTGGAATGTTGAAAACGTGTTGATCATATTGTTTACTTACTTGTTTAAAAGGTAATTAACTTTGTTTAACGCTAAAACGGATGCAATGAGCTTATCTATTTGTGAGAGTTAAGATTGATGTTGAATAGGGATAAAGCAATAGAGCTCTAGCATACTAGGCTTCCCTCTTGAATGAGGAATATTTAAGTCGGAAACTTCGAAAATGGGTCAATCACGTTGTTTGTTACTTTATGGAAATCATTAACACTATACTTAACACTAAAGCCGACGAGTAAACTTGTATACTTATGAGATTAAAGAATGAAGTGTCTTGGCAAGGCTGTGATACAACCAGTACTCTAACTTACTTGACTTCACTCTTGGACGAGGAATAATATAAGTTAAAATGTCAAAAAGGAGTTAAGTATGCAAACATTGATTTGTATAAGCAATTGTTTTTAATTGGATAGTCAATTAGTTGACCATCGAACTTAACCTAATATTATTAATTTAGATCTTTCAAAGAATGTCTTTAAAGATAAGTATAAGTATGAAATAGTTTTGGGTTTTTGTTATAATGTGCTAATAACATTCATCTTTAACTCTTTTTGATTATATTTATAAATGTAAATATATCTTTTAAAGAATGTTTTAAAGATAAGCAGAAGTGAAGTGGCTTTGGATTTGTACTGACAATGTTTACGAAACATTAGTCTTAAATCTTTTTGAGTGGATTTGTGAAAGTGCTTAGATTGTTAAAATGGATATTTTGAAGAAAATTATAACTAAGGAATCTTTTGGAAAAAGATAGAAAAAGCAAAAGTTTAAAGTAAGAAATCTTGTTAACGATTTGTGAATATAATTATACCATTTGAGATAAGTATATGAATACTCTTTGAAGTATTGAAAAGTACAAATGAATAGTAGAAATTGATAAACAATGTTTTATTAAATGAAATAAGTTTTACTAATAAAAATGGTTTTAATTAATAAAAGATTAATTAACAAAAAGGGGATTAGAAGTCGCTTATATGACTTAATCATGCTTTGTATGAGTTGATCATGCTTTGTATGTTTAATCGTATATGGAAAACATTTAGTTGTATACTTAGCACTAAAAGCCGATGGGTAGGCTTATCTATCTGTGGGAATTAAGACTGATGTTCTATAGGGATATGCGCCATAGAGCTCTAACCTACCAACTTCACCCTTGATCGAGTGCTAAATTGAGATGAAGATATCGGGCGCATGATAAGTATATGAGACTTGGTTTCCATATGCAATCGTCCTTATTATTGTCGAATCTGACCAAATCACTGATTTAGTCTTAAAGTGACCCGGATCGGTAAGTGTTTTACTTATCGAAATCACTTTAAGACTGAGATATGTATTCTATCTCTTGGAAATGGATTTCCTCGAGATGCTGGAATCCATGTGTGGTTTCAAGATCTGTTCAAGAAGTAGGAATTTAATTAGGGATTCATGCTCTGTTTGAGTGACGAAGACTCATGTGAAAGATGTTAAACGTAACCTCGACATCGAAAATGACAGAAAATAGAGTAAGGGCATAACTTGGGGTTTGGCTGACCCATGGTAGGATATTATCACTCCATATGTAGAGTATGCTTATCGATGTTGCGTGCAGGAGGTGACTATATTTGGGATTACATATTTAGATGTGGGTTGGTTGTGTTTACTTAATGGTATATTTTATTTAGAGATATACGACCCTCGGAGGTAGTTTCTGACCCTTGTACAGGAGATTGGATTCGACATCGATCGAAGAGATTCCTACGGAAAAACCCAATATGCGAACAGACCTTAGCGATTTTGATTGTACCCTAAATATGTCATGGTATGATGAATATAAGCACCAAGGCTATTTGATATGATTTATACTCTACATCCTAGACGTTATCTATTATATCACCTCATGTACTTATTGGATGGTGATTCTTTTGAGGGGAAAGCATTATGACATTCCATGCGATCTTAAAAGTACTTTTATACGTTGATCGCATATTTCTTGAATTTTTCATACTTAGGTCTAGCGCATGGCTTTTGTTTTCCCTAAATTCCTCGTATTCTCTTTCAAGTAGTCCGAGAAAGGCAGGTTTTCATTGATGTTCAATCGAGCTTGAAAAAACGAGCTGGATGTTTCACCTACCGTAATATTTTTATTTCCGCTGCATTACTATATTGATGTATCAACATTTGTAAGGATATGTTGTTATAACTATCTAGGTTGATGATAGTACTTAGGTTTTGTAACTTTAATTTCTGTAACGGAGTAACCTTTTGTATTGTTGTTTTGATACCATATATTACCATTCCACTAGTGAGGTTCTGGTATTATGTTTCTTCTTCCTTAATCTATTTCTTTTTCTTTATTACCCTAACAATTCATCCTTTTAGTACTTGGATGCTTAGCACATGAATACCGCGGATGTATTAGTGTCGACATTGAAGGTTCGAGATGATGGGACGTTACACTTGATATCGGGTTAAGCGAGAACCTTGGCTTTGGTTAGTTATGTCTCATTAGAGATAGGGTAGGTGACACTCTATAATGAGTATGAGAGCGTATTTGTAATTGTTATAAATGTATACCTTAATGGTAAATAACTACGAAAATTAATGATCTTATATAAGGTTACTTATATAGGTATGAATCATTAAAGTACAGTTAACTAATGTAAAGGTTAATGATGTTTATCTATTATTCCTTGTTAATTAGTTTAGTTATGCTCGGCCAGTTTATGAGCATTGACTATCATCTATTGATTTTTTTGATTTGCGCTCGACTGGTTTATGAGTAGTTTTACATTTTCAATGCATGGGTTTGGTGGGCAGTATTTGTACATATATTGAAATGACACCTTGTGAATTTATAAACACAGTTTGACTATAAGGCATTCAATGGTAATGTTGGGTTAAGAGTTAAAATTTAGTAAAAGATGTTTATTTTAATACGAGGAAGATAACATATTTTGTGAAATAAACATTTATGAAAATAATTTGTATAAGAAATTGATTTTATATAAGTATGGTTTATAAATCATGATTTATAAACAAAAAGGATTTAACTGATATTTTGAGAATTTAAATCCCAATGTCTTTGAAAATGTTTTTTCAAGATTTTGGAAAAATAATATTATTTTTATTTCAAAGTAAGTATTTAGGAAATTAGTTTATGAAGTTGGGATCATTATGCTTAGTAATATTTATATAGATTATATACTATTTGGAAATGATTTTGGTTAAGTCCAAAAGGCATAAATTGGATGTACCGAACTCACTCCTATCACTTAAAAATTATTTTGGTGATGACTTCAGCATCGTCGGCATTCATTTTTGGATTTCTACGTTGGGAATGCTACAGGCTTATTTTAGTAAAATGGATTTCACTTTGATTCCAAAAGCACGATTTGTTATACAAAAAATATGTGCATGTATTATTATTTCAAAAGTGATTTGAAATAAAATCCGATGTTTACTTCTAAAGTTTTGCTTTTAAAAGAAGTTTGATATGAACTTTTTATGAAGACATATTTTATATATATACTATGTAGGGTGCCCAAGTGATAGTGTCATTGGAACTTCTCATGTTTTCCCACTTTGGGTAAAGTATTTAATAAGTTGTTGAGATTTGTTAAGATATTTTATGGACAAATGTAGCATTTGCATTAGAACTGTAACACCCCGCATTTTTAGATAATTAAATAATCAAATAACGATGAATAGTGAAAATAAACATATTTAATTATCATAATATGGCCTCAAAACTCATAACATTGTGTTCGTGGCGATTTTTTGATCAATTTCCATATATAACTTGTCAAAATCCAAGTTAATAGGAAGAAGTTACGAGAAGAACAAGAAATTAGAAAAACGAAATGTATATATAAGCCTACGGGTCGACCCACAAAGCACCAAGGTCGACCCTAAGGTCGACTCATAAAGAACACAGGTCGATAGGTCGACCCGCATTTTACCCTAGACATAAAATTTTCCAAGGACGTGCCGAGCTTTTCTAATTCCATTTTCGTGCAATCCGAAACATTATTTTCTGGATCTAACGATTCGCAGCGAGCATGTGACGTGGTTGCACCAGATTCAATCCAGAAATCCGATGCTCTAAGATCCCCAAACTCCACTATAAATTGAACCCTAGGCCTAGTTATTTTCTCACAATCAAATTTTCTCTCAATTGGATTCATTGCCTGAGGCTGAACCCTAAATAGAAATTATTTCCAGGGAGAATATCTTTTTAATAAAAATATTAGACGTCTTAGAAGGAGATTCGAAAGGCCATGGAGTAAAGCTAAGGACGATAATTGAGTGGATTTAAATTATATCTCTTTTATGTTTATGATATATATTATCGTTAGATTCCCATTAATATTTAATTTAGCATTTATTCCAGTAATTAGTTCTACTAATTAGTTATGTTGAAACTATAAATTTTATAGGAGAAGTATACTTATATTTAAATGTTATTTATATGGAAGAAAAGGAATCCAATTAAATATAAGTAATATTAGGCTTAAAAGTTGTAGAGAAAGATATAGGCCTAAAAGTGAGAAATTTGTAGTAAATTATGAAATGAATTAAAATGGAAAAATAATCTAATAACTTGATTTGGAAGTTAGTGATAGATTAGTTGGTTGGTTTAAAAAAGGTATAACAGCCCAAAATTTAACCTATAATAATTAATTTGTTAATTAAATAAATAATAACATAACTTTTTGAAATTATCAGTATTGAGCCACGGGAGATGCACCATTATGTCCGTGATAATTTTTTGGTCAATTTCCATATATAGAACGTTAGAAACCGAGCTAATATGACCAAGTTATAAAATAAAATTATATATATATATATATATAGTCAGGTCGACCGGCCAGTCGACCTGGGTAAGGGGGCGGCCAACCGCTCGATCGACCCGCCTTGCATTTTGGCAGGCGAACGAATGTTAATTCGTTCGAACGAATTAGCAGCCACCAAAAACATCATTTGCATCCTTTATTTCGATCTGGTCCCTCCGTTTCTGCATCCGATGGCCCCTATTCAGCCTATGACATGATTGCATCCTATTCAATCTCCAAATCCAACGGTCTGAGATCTACTTCTACACCTATAAATAGACTTCTAGACCTAACGTTTTTTATCATTCTATATTTTCTCCAATTGGGTTCACCTTTCTAGGAAGGACCCTAAACGGAATAATTTTCCAAAAGAGAACATCGTTATAAATTAAATTATTCGCAACCCCAAGTGGATCCGTGAAGGCCTAAAGGGAAGAGCTAAGGACCAGAGGTGAGTGACTATATTTATTTTAAGATTTCTTTAAGTAATTTAAAATTATAGGGTTTCTAGTAGTTGTAGTTTTACTACGATTTTTGGAATAGCCTTTTCAGTAGTTTATTTACAATCCTTTCAGCTATTCTTTTAAGTAATTTTAATTTATTTATGTTAATTATAGCTTTTCCGATTATTTACAAATTATTTACAATATTTTAGTTATTTACTGTTATTCATAAATTATTTACATCTTCTTTATACATTTTGGATTTTCTTCTATTTTCAATTTCTTTTATTCCTCCTTCTTCGCATATGGATTAGAATAAGATTAACGCGAATACGGATTAAATTGTAAGCAAACTAAAATAATGGAATATAAGATGTAAATTTTGATGACTATAAATATATGGAATTGGACTGAAATTACACTTAATTACAACGTTAATTAGATTGAGTTAAAAGATTAGTCTGGTTATAACTTAGAATTATAACTAAAAAAAGAGAATAAAAGATGAAAGAAGGTTATTTTCACACTTAGACCTTGGGTTAAGTAATAAACATTATTGTAAGGTAGGTTATAATAATAAAAAGAACGGAATAAGGCTTATTTTAAGACTTAGAATAAATTAATAAACACAAATAGAAAAGAAAAATGTAAAGGCTTACTTTAAAATAATTTATCTAAGTTAATAAGCAAGGAAGAAAGTAGAACCTATACCTAATAGCATTCCCTATTAGACAAAATGGTAGTCTCACATTAGCCTAAAGCGAGATAAGGGCACGCTTATGCTAAAAAGGGTAGTAATTGGTCGGTTAGAAGTTCAAATCATGGGGGATTTGGACAAGGGGCGCAACTAGATATTGTTTGGATGAAGGGCCAACGCCAACAACATTTTCCCTATAGTTTATATGGACACACGGTGATCTCACATTAGCCTGAAGTGAGATGAGGGGCACACTATGCTGGACGTTGGAGGTAATAAGAAGACCCAATAGGTGGAGTAAGAGGTAGCATGAGCATGGTGGTAGTTACGCGTGCGACTTCCATTTACGGGTGCTTAGTAACAGCGTTGAGTTCTAAGCGCTTAGTATGGGTGTCTTTAGTGGACATCATTGCCTTCTGTGTTGGGAGCTATATGTGTCGTCATGGCCACAGTAGCATTTTGTGTAGAGAGTTATATGGTGGCTGGTTCACAGAAAGGTATTATAGAGTAGCAGGCCGATCAAAAAGGGTAGAATTAGGGTTACATACTAATTACAAGATTAGGAATCCAGCCTAATAAAAGAAGAAATAAGAAACAAGTGCAAACAATCAAAGTTAACCTATCTTATAAATTGAACAACTTTTAATCGTACTTATTTCCGATTTATCTCTTTCCTATTTCCTTTATTACACTTATTTATGTTAGAACTGTTGTACAATCTATTATTTTATCATGCTTAAAGACTATAGTAATTACTATCTTTCACCAGACTTTTAGTCTGACCCACTCCTCTATTTTACCCTTTCCCCTCTTAGGTAATCAAGGGAGAAGTCAGCAGATTGTTGCAGCTTGGAGTTCTCTTGGAAGAGATTTCTTATATATACTTCTTTTATTCCAGTTTTAGTTTTTATGTTGTATTGGCACTATAATGAGGGATAATTGTACTCTGCTTTTATGGAGACTATAGTTTTTGATTAAAGACATATACGGGTAGTTTGACATTTGAAGTATTTGGTATATGATGGTTTTTTATGAAATTTGGTTTGAACAAAATGTTATAATTATTTTCACTGTGTTATTATTATTAAATTTTTGTCTTATGAATCTTAGCCTCTGCTGGTTTTAGTTATACCTACAACGCACCATATCTTTTAGTGTGTCCTTTCGGATATACTATGGGGTGTGTGGTTTACATTTGGTATCAGAGACTAAGGTTACAGGATTCCAATTTTTTAAAGTGAAGTATTTTCTTCAAAATAACTTGTTTAAAGGTATTTTTCAGAAAAGAACTTTTAGAAATGATTTTTAAGTATAAAAGAATTTTTATAAAAATCCCCTCATATGTCCAGTTCAATTTCCCTTTGACAATCTTTCCCAAACTACCTTTCTCTTTTCGTACAATGGTTGATGCCCCGAACCTTCCTAAGGCCATTCCAGTCCCAGCCTGGTTTCGTAGATACTTACAAGCCATGACTCCAAAAGTGCACGGGCCTGCACCTAATCTTGCACCAACGGCTGGGAATCCCATCAACCCATCTACCATCATTAATTTCTCTAAACTATGTAAAGATTTTGCGAGCTTGGGCGGAAAGAATTTTTCTAGCAAGGAGACTTTTGTGGAGGCGAGAGCATGGCTTAGGGACGTAGAAAGAATTTTTGGTCGCTTAGGATCGGATGGACAGCGGCGAGTTCAGCTGGCCGCTTGGCAGCCGAATGAGGAGGCCTCTTATTGGTGGGAGGTGATCGAGTTGGAGGGGAGGAATATTACTTCGAATGGATTCAAGGAGCGATTTGATAGGAAGTTTCTATCTCAAGTAGAAGAGAGTGTTTAGTTGGAGAGGTTTATCAATTTAAAGAAAGGGAGTTTTTCTGTTAAGGAATACATCAATCAATTCAATGAGCTGTTGCAATTTGATATGGATTTGGTGAACACACAGCATAAGAAAGCTATGAAGTTTACGAATGGGTTGAATCAACCCCTTCAAGGATTACTGCTGACTCATATACAGATGGGAGATACTTATGAGTCTTTGGTTGGGATGGCGCTTATGTCAAATAAGGTTAAGAAGGGAGATTCTAAAGAGGAGGTTAAGTCTGAAGGTCCAAAGAAGAAGTGGTGGAAAAAGAATAAGATGAAGAAGAAAGGCGATGGTTCTCAGAAGCGAATCAAGAAAAGTCGGAGATGTATCCGTTGTAGAATGACTGGTCATTATGCAAGGGACTGCAAGAGAGAGAAGGTGAAGAAGTGTTACAGCTATGAACAACTCGGTCATCTTAGTAAGTTTTGTTCTTAGATGATAGGGTAAGGAGCGTGTGCACCTGCAGCGCAGATTTAGGCTTTAGATACAACACCTTCCAGTAGCAGACCCGATCAAGGTAGAAAATTTTAGTTTCTATTTCTAATTTTCCCATCCAGACTCTTTTCGATTCCAGGGCATCATACTCTTTCATCTCTAGTTCTTTGGTAGATTGTTTGCACTTAGACATATCTTTAGCAGCAGACCCATCATTGTTTCAAACCCCATAGGAGGATCGACACTCTTGTCTATGGTTTGTAGGGGTATTAAAATTTATATTCTAGGCGTAGAATTTGACTATGACGTCTATATTTTAGGATTTTCGGGGTATGAGATGATTTTGGGTATAAATTGGCTATCCACATATGGAGCTATATTAGATTGTGGGAGGAGAGTCATTAGACTGGAGACATGCATCAGTATGACTCTTGAGATTTCTTACGACTCGGAAGGGTCAATTAAGTTGAGCTTCCTTTATTCCCTCGATTCATCATCATCACGGTTAGATTCGGTTCCTGTCGTCAGAGATTTTACCAAACGCCTTTAAGGAGGTTAGGGGACTACTCCCCTAAGAGAGAGATTGACTTCAAGATTTGTTTGGTTAGCCAGTGGCATTACGCATAGGGCATATAGAGCTTAAGGAAAGGAAGAGATTAAGCAAGCAGATCCATGAGCTTTGGAGAAAGGTTTCATAAGAAGAAACATATCGAAATAGAGAGCGCCAATAGTCTTTGCTACCAAAGCAAGTGGTTCTCTTCGACTTTGCATCGACTATAGAGAATTGAATAAGCTCACCAAGAAGAACCGATATCCACTCCCTAGGATTGATGATCTTTTTGACCAATTGATAGGTTCTTCGGTTTTCTCTCGGCTTGATTTAGCCACTGGATTTCATCAGCCTAAGGGCGTTGATGATAACATTGGTAAGACTGCATTTAGGACACCAGATTCTTTGAATGGTTAGTTGTGACTTTTGGGCTAACCAATGCCACATCCTACTCAATAGATTCGATGCACATGTTTTTATAGATGTCCTAAAATAAAGTTCGTGGTGGTATTCGTGGTCGATATTTTGGTGTTTTCCAAGAATTATGGAAGGGCATGTTATTCATCTAAAGAAGGTTCATTATACGCTTCGTGTTCGTCAATTGAGAGCAGAGTTCTTGAAGTATCACTTTTGAAGCGCGTTTATTTGAGGCATAGAGAATTTCTACACATGGTAGGGATTTAAGAAACAGTTATGTACATTTAGGTTTGAGATTATGGCAATCCAAAGAGAGGTAGGAAAAGGTTAGTGTTGTACAAAAAAAATTCAGTAGATAAGCGGAGAAGAAAGTCCACATGTAGGTAATTGCAGAAATTATAATTGTCTTAGACAAGTGGATTAGATGGAGATGCGTTAGAATAAATATGAGTATACAAGAGGAATAAGAGTAAAAGCCTTTAGTTTAGGAAAAGTACTCCGGTGGTAGTAAGTAGGAAGACCCACTTTATGCTAAGCCCAATAGAATGAAATTTTCGAAATTTAAAAATGTTTAAAAAAATTATAATTGTTGGAATCGAAAAGTTTCATTGTCAATATTTTCTTTCAGAAAATAAACATGGGGTTTTTGAAGAATGGTGTGAAATTTAAGTTGGTTTTTATATAATGAAAAATTTGGATTCTTTTTGCAGAATTATAGAGTGTGTGTGTGTATATATATATATATAGCTCACTAGTTTCATTGTAAGTAAACAAAGATTTTAAACATAAAATCCTAGAGTGTATCAATTATTGAAAGCGTAGATTACAACTTTTATTGTTGTAATAAATGTTTTCATGGAAAATAAGTGGAGCATAGGCTATAACACTATTGTTGTAATAAGTGACTCCCAAGAGAAATACTTTTACATATGTATTCGATATTTATTGGTATTTATTTAATTGAGTCCATATACCAGTATTATTTTTTTGGGGTTGTAGTAATGATATTTTACGCAGCATCCGTTTTAACCCAAATAAAAATGTATTTCAAAGGTAATTTCTATTATAGAAACAAAATGGTTTGTAAAGTACACTTATTACTAATAAGTATAAGGAAGTGTTTTTTGCAGTTATGGAAATATTAAAACAGTCTTGAAGATAAGTTTTTTTGAAAGGAAACCGTGTAAGTTTGATATTAGAAAATATTTATCATGGAAAAATATAGTTTAAACATATGTTAATCTATTGGAATGAAAAGGATAATGGTTTGATTTTCTATAAAACCAATAAGGATTTTGTGCAAGTTACAAGGAATACATGAAACATATATACAAGGTATGAAAAGCACCATATTTTGTATGGCCTGTTTCAAAAAATATAAAATAAGTTCCTTGTAATTTCACATAAATATGAAATTCTCTTTTAAATAAGTTCATAGAAGATTTTAGCGTTAGTAACTTCTCATAAGAGGAAGTAGTTCCAATACATTAAGATATGAGACTATTAGGTGTAATAAGAAGCTGTTTTGAAAACACATAAAGGATATTTTAAAAGATATTTTGAAAAAAAAATATGGATTGGTGAAAAAGTAAATAAGTTTTTGAAATGAAAAACTTAATAAAAGCAAAATTTGAAAATTCAAATTTTTATAGAAAACTATAAAAGTATTTAAAAGAAAGAGGGATATAAGTTTTAGACTTAAAAAAATATTTTTGGAAAATAATGGTAAGCGACAAAGTATTTTTGAAATTAATAGAAGTTGAAAAGATAACACTTTTAAAGATAAAGATTTTGGGATTTGATGTTGTAAATTTTTTAGAAACCTTAGTTTTTAAAACAAGGTGATAAATACCAAACCAAGCTCTTAAATAGGGAATAGATAAGAATCATTTCCTAGGAGTAATAGAAAAAGTGCAAGGAGAACTGTAATTACTTTTAGAAGTAATAAGGGAAGTTTCCATAGTGTATAGGGCACTATTAAGAACCTGGGAATGTTGATTCATGAAAAACATTAAAATGAAATGAGTAGGACAGTAAGACAAGCATGGTTGAGAATGAGTATTCTTGATTTTGGAAGAACTTGGGAAAAGCATTTTTCTTTAGTGGAATTCATATGGTAGTATTTTTTAAGCTAGCACTGGAAGGGCCCCTTTTGAAGCTCTTTTGGGAAGGCCATTTAAGACGTCTTCATGTTGGTTGGAGTCTATGGAAAATTGCTTCTTGGTTCCAACATGGTTAGAGAGATCTTGGAGAAGACTAATTTGATTAGGAGAAAATTCGTATCTCATATCCATTTCTCTTTAATAATTGGTTCTACAATTTCCTTTTTCCATCTTATAGTTTTGAATAGGTTCTTTCCTTTATTATCCTTTGGGAGGGTAGAACTTAAGATTTAACCTATGGATGGTAGGATTTGATGTAAACATGTTAATAGAACATGTTATGAATGATATATGCTAGTGGTTGCAAGTAGTTGCCAGTGGATGCTATGGACGCATATGGGTACAGGAGGCACAATTATTCCTTAGGGATCGGCCTAACTAGGACACCAAAGCATATGCATATAGATGTGTATGCATTTTTATTTTATTTCCATGGTTGCTGTGACGACCCAGAATTTTTAACAATTTAATTTGAAAATATTTAATTAATTTTAAATATTTGAATGATGGTTTAGTTTGAATTCTCAATATAACTTTGAAAATGGTGATTAAATTATAGAATTTAATCTATTGAAAGTTGAATAAAAATTTGAATCCTCAATTTTAAGCTGACTAAAAATATTTCAAGGGCTTGTAAAATTCATATTGAAAATACTGAAGATAATAGAAGCTTCAGAATTGAATTTGAAAATGAATTGTACAGTTTTGAAAATATATCGTTTGAATCGATATTTAAAAATAGCCGTCCAAGGCACAGTCTCGGAATTTGACGAAACCAGTTCCATTGGGTCCGTAATATTGTATTATGGTCGGGTTTCAAATTTCGTAGCATTCGGAGTTGTTGTGTGAGAATACGACACGTAAACGCGTCGAAATCAAATTGGATTCAATTTAAATTTATAAACAAACACAACACGTTCTTCCCTAAAATCACGCCTATAATCACTGACGAAATCGTGCAAGCCTTCCTCCTTCACATTTTAAATATCCCTCTCCCTCTCCAGTGAATCAAAATCAATCAGAGAAAAAAAATAAAATAAACGAAAACCTTTCTTCGTTCAAATCTAGGAATGGCCGTTCTCCTAAACAACTAATGGCCGAAGCCTATTTGAATTAAGCTTCCCTCTCTTTCAAATCGAAAACCAAATAAATCTCATTCAAACGAAACCATAAAACCCCAAAATTCAAAATCACGGCGGCGACCTAGAGGAGGGGGCGCGAGCACACGCGCGCGTGGGCCGCATGGAGAGGGTCGCACGAAAGGGTTTCGCGAGGCGCGCGAGATGATGCCCGTGGGCTAGGGCAAGGTGGAGCATCGTGCGACAGGGGGTAGCGCGTTTGATGGCATCGCGCACGACATCAGTTAGGGTTCTTGAAGCATTAGGTCGCGATTTCGGCACTGAAGGTATAAGATTTGATTTTAATTTGTATTGTGATATGTGAAGTGATAATGAAATATTAGTTGAAATAAAATGTTAACTGTATAATAATTTTGAAGTATTTAAAAATAAAATAAAATAATGACAGTAAGTTGTAAAACAGAAAATAAACATATGTGTAAACGAGATTTTAATTTACAGTAAGTTAAATATTTAAATTTTAACATCTTGATTTGAAATTAAGGGTTGCGGTAAAGTATTTGGTTGATTTTATTAATTATGTAGATATACAGATTGATTTAATTTTAAATGCAGTAAGATGTTTTTGGATATATATATACATGCAGAAAAGTTTTACAGTAAATATATGTATATATATATATAAGAGTTTGAAAGTAAAATGTTTAGTTAAATAAATTTATTTAACAGAAATTTGGTAAAAAGGAAAATAATGATAAAAAGAAGAATTGTTTAATTTAATTGTTTTATAAATGGTTAGAGAATATTAGTGTAAAAAAATTAAGTCACAAGTTAATTAAATCTAAATTTATTTTTGTGTTACTAAGAATAATTTATTAAAAGAAGAAAATTAGTTTAAAAGAAAATCATTGGTTAATTTAAATTAATTTATAAAAGGAAAATTAGTTAAATAAATTTTTAAAGGGAATTTAGATTAAAACTTAATTTTTTATAATTATTTAAAAGAAATTGATTTAAAGATATTAATTTAAAGTAAAATAAATAGTTAAGATAAATTTATTAAAGAAGAAAATGGTTTAAATAAAACTATCAGTTAATTTAACTATTAAAATGAAATCACCGATGAATCGAAATTATCAAAGAAAATTTAGATTGAATAGAGATTATGAAAGGAAATTAGTTTAAAATTTAATTAAACGATAATTAATTATTCGATTTGGTCGAATATTAATAAATTTATATAATTGCTTATTCAAGGTCAAAATTGTGAAGGAAACAAGCTGGAATAATAATGGATTTCAAAATAAAAAGCAAAGGTGGGAACTTCTCACTCAAAAAAATTAATGTTGGATTTGCAGTTATTTACTGATTGTGATTTGGTTGAGATATTAGATATAGTAGGATATATCTATATATATAGCAATATATATATATATTGGCATATGTATATATTGCAGTTGATTGATTTCCCGCATTGTATAGCGGATGAGACCCTATTGCGCCGCCTATTAAGCGGATAATATTTTATAAATCTCATATACCGCGATATTCCACCTCGAAGTGGAATGGGTATTGTGCTAATGTCTGTGGACGCAGGGAAACAGGTTGGAGGGATCCAACTGGATTCCTCACAAATATTTATTTGATTCAAATATTGTGATACTTGATTGTCTATCATATCGATATATGATATTGGAAAGTCGTGATTGACTATTTGATGTGTTGCATCATCGAATCCAATTTTGAAGTTTAAAAATAACGATTTTTATTTTTAAGGGATTTCTAAAGTGATTTTTGGAAATATACGTTTATAAAATATTTTTTTGGAATTGATTCATCTTAAATAAATAAACGTTATAATTTTAATATTATAAAAAATTATGATTTTTGAGAAATTCAGTTAAAAGTTGATTTTTGAAAATATGAGATTAATGATTTTATAAAATAGTTTAAAATTGGGATTTCTGAATTTATTATAAAAAGTTTAAAAATAGGATTTATGAAATTTGATTATTTTATAAATTAAAATGATGAAATTATAAAGGAGTTTAAAGACGTTTTAAAATAATAATATAAATTGATCCATATAAAAGATTTATAAATTGATATTTATAAATTTAAAATATTGGAATTGTAAAACGAGCTTTTATAAGTGTTAGAATGAATTTCGAATGAATTTCATAAATGAATGAAATCTATAGGATTATAACGGTGAAGTTATAAATGGAATTTTATAAATAAAATTTATAAAGTTATTTAGAGAATAGATTTGGATAAATAAATGAATCTTATAAGTTATAAGATTTAAAATTTGGGAAGTTTAAAAGAACGTTTTTGTAAACGAATAAATTATAAGTATTTAACTTATAGTATGAACTTTTAGTATGTCATTGAGATATGAAATTGAATAGATTAATAAAGGAAATTTGTAAAAGGAAGTTGTAATTTATTAATGGAGTTATATTCACGTTTTAGACAGTGAATAATCCTGTAAAACAAAATGAATAGAAATGATAAAATTGGTTAACAAGTATATTAACGTTTTTGAATAGTGAATAATATGTTAAAGAAATGGTTTTGAATGTGATGTTTTAAATAGAATTAAACGATCTAACGATGTTTTAAATGTATTAAGATTCGAAATCATAGATTTCAACATTCATTGTTGAAATAGACGTTTTCGAGAAATAGAAGGAAATGATGGACTATAACACTGTTGTTATAGTAAATGATTTCCGAAAGGAAATGTTTTTTATAGTATTGGGATTTATATATCTATTTTAATTTCAAATCCCTATACTAGTGATTTTGGGTTGTCGTAACGATGTTTTACGTAACATTCGTTTTGGCCCAAATAAATATGTTTAAGAAAATGATTTCCTTAAAGAGTGAAATATATACTTAAATTTCGATTAGAGTATATTGAATATTTTACAAGTGTAGAAAATAAAAAGACTTGTGAATTACTTATAAATAAATAAGTATGGAAAGGTTTTTTCTAATATTAGGTGAATATTTTGAATTTATCTTTTTGAAGATAAATTGAAATTGAATAATTGAAAACGTATATTCATAGTTATTTTGGAAATGTAAATTCAATATGGAATTTAAAAATGAAATTTGAAAAATGGGTTTAAAAATAAATATTGATTTATTTTTGAAGAATGGAAAATATATATCTTGTAAAGATATTTTTGGAAAGTAAATAATTTGGAAAATTATTTGAAATCTGGTGATGTTGTGCATATCCATTGATAGTTCAATAACCGACTATCAATATTTACCTTTGAATAGGTATTTGTTGTGATTTGCTTGAAATTGAATGCCACACTTATTTTTTTTAAAATAAGCGCTCACTATTCGGGTTAACCGGGAAAGGACCTTGGGGTCGTATAACCCATTCCGAATATGTGATACGTCGTTATGAATTGCATTCGAAGACCGGTGTTGAAGACCGGATATTTTCGAAAACGAAAGGGTTACTTGTTGATTGTCTCTGCACTGGCTGATCCCCGGTATAGAGATCTCCATATGTGATGGGAAATTCGGATGTGATTAGAGATTATCCGGATTGCAAGGACTTCTTTGTAAGTGCCTTCGGTTCAGTTCGAGCCCGGAACAGACTTGTATGGATTGTATGTCTGACATTACAAATTGAGATATAAAGCCGATTTCTTTCAAATATAGTTCTGTTGGTGGCGGAGAATTTATTCTCTTAGCTTAACACCCTTCTCTGAGACGTACGAGCTCAGAGATTATATAGTTGAAGGTTATTAGCAATATACTCCCAATTTGGTAATGTGACATGCTGAGTGTTGCTGTGAAATGATCATTGTGTTGATTATTTGTGATAGGATCATTTGTTTGATCGTTTATCTTTGTGATCATTTCTATGATCATTTGTTGACCCAAAGCATGGCTTTGTACCAAAGCGTGGCTTTGTGGACGAAACTTCGTCGAGCCTCACACCTCAGAATGGTCAAAACAGGAAAGATGCAGCAAGGTTATGAGGGGTAGCTCCCTTTAGGGTATGTGCATTTCCTTCTGGAAAAGGGTGGTATCATGGTATGGAGCCCAGATGCTTACTCATGTTGAAACACTTATTATTATGGTGTGATGTTGATTACGAGCGCTCGGTTAAAGGTCCCAAAGGACCGGGGGATGACATACTCGTGTCAGTAGTTACCCAGTTAGGGGTAACCCGGCCTTGTGTTGGCAGAGATCCGGTTTGGTTCTCGGGGACGTCCTTCCAGAGGCGTTCTCATATGGCAATGGGAAGTTCCTTGGCCTGACCATTCGTTGGAAATCCAAAGAAACAATACGATCTTGTACGGTTTTAGTTGTAGAACCTGCTTCCTCAGGAGGTAGCTATAGTAGGCATAATATAATGGTACCTATGCTGGCTAAGATTTATATTCTACTTTCGAAATGTTTTCTACACTATGCACTAATAATAATATCAAAATTTATTTGATTTTGCGTAGTAAGCATCTTTGACTAACATAAGAAGAAATCTCCTCCAAGTCTGCGTTTGCATTGTGTGTGTGGTGGGAGGTCTTATGGTAGTCTCATTTTTAAAAGCATTTCGAATTGGATTTAAAAATATTCCTCTATTTTGATTTTAAAGATAAATAAACTGTTTTGAGTTCTCACACCAGTCACATGACTGACTCGGAGTTTATTGTTTTCCTTCCTAAACTCTGGGTGCCCACCAATTTTCACACGGGCAGTCAAGAGTTAGGTTTATCAGGATATTCTGGAATTCAGGAATTGCTGAGGCAAGTTGGATGGCATGGCGTATTACTAGTATATAGTATTTCTTTTTCCGCTGCATTGTTTGTTGTTGTACACTCTGATGTAATGTAATGTAATGTAATGTGATGTAATGTAATAACTGATATAGTTCTTTGTTTAAAGATTATTCATTTATTATTATATGTTGTTCCGCTGCGAATTGTGAGATTCTGATGTTGTTCTGTTATTTCTTTCCGTTCTATTTTCTATCTTCTACCTCTTTCTTTTTCTTTCTTCTTTCTTAACCCTAAGGGTTCGTATTTCCGTTCATCTTGAGTTAATCACTGGAGATTAGTGTATATTCAAGGGTACGGATTTGCGGGTCTTTACAGTTGCTATAAATGCATGTTTATCACTTGATTGTTGCATTTGGGTGATGTTTGTAGCATGCATACAGAACCATCAGTTATCATTAGGAAATTTTTGTATTCATTTGGATACATGGCACATACATGATTGCATAAAAAGGAGGTCAACTGAATTAGTGGACCACCTAACCTTTTACACTAGTTAGGAACATTTACACTACACTAATTGCATAAGTATCATAAATTGCATTAGAAAAACTTAAGGATAATGGATGAATGGTCGATGATTGAGTTGTTGGTTGTAGAATTGGATGAAAACGTTTAACACATTTATCCTTAGAGATTTCGGAGACGAATCCCTTAAGGAGGAGAGAATGTAACAACCCAAAATTTAACCTATAATAATTAATTTGTTAATTAATTAAATAATAAAATAACTTTTTGAAATTATCATAATCGAGCCATGGGAGGAGATGTACCATTATGTCCGTGGTAATTTTCTGGTCAATTTCCATATATAGAACGCTAAAACCGGGGTAATATGACCAAATTATAAAATAAAAAAATAAGCAGAAATAGATTGATATATATATATATATATTATATATATTATATATATATATAGTCAGATCGATCGGCCGGTCGACCTGGGCACGGGGCGGTTGACCGCCCGGTCGACCCGCCTTGCATTTTGGCAGGTGAACGAACGTTAATTCGTTCGAACGAATTAGCGACCACCAAACACGTCATTTGCATCCTTTATTTCAATCTGCTCCCTCCGTTTCTACATCCGATGGCCCCTATTCAACCTATGATGTGGTTGCATCCTATTCAATCTTTAAATCCAAGGGTCCGAGACCACTTCTACACGTATAAATAGACCCCTAGACCTAACACTTTTTCTGATTCTAGATTTTCTCCAATTGGGTTCACCTTTCTAGGAAGGACCCTAAATGGAATAATTTTTCCAAAAAAGAAAATTGTTATAAATTAAATTATTTTACAACCCCAAGTGGATTGGTGAAGGCCTAAAGGGAAGAGCTAAGGACCAGAGGTGAGTGATTTAATTATTTTGAGATTTCTTTAAGTAATTTAAAATAATAAGGTTTCTAATAGTTATGGTTTTACTACGATTTTTGGAATAGCCTTTTCAGTAGTTTATTTACAGTTTTAGAATTATTTTTAGTAATTTTAATTTATTTCTGTTAATTATTGCTTTTCCAATTATTTACGGCTTATTTATAGTATTTTAGTTATTTACTGTTATTTACTTCTTTATACGTTTTGACTTTCTTTTATTTTCAGTTTTTTTATTCCTTCTTCTTCTTCGCGTATGGATTAGATTAAGATTAACATGAATATGTATTAAACTATAAGAAAAATGAAATAATGGAATATAAGATGTAAAATTTGAAAACTGTAATATAAATGGAAATGACTGAAATTACGCCTAATTATGACGTTAATTGGATGAGTTAAACAGATTGGCCTAGTTATAACTTAGAATTATAACTAAAAAAAGAATAAAAGTTGAAAGAAGCTTATTTTCACACTTAGACATTGGGTTAAGTAATAAGCATGATTATAATGTAGGTTATAATAAGAAAAAGAACAGAGTAAGGCTTATTTTAAGACTTAGGATAAATTAATAAGCACAGATAGTAGAGAAAAATATAAAGGCTTATTTGAAAATAATTTATCTAAGTTAATAAACAACGAAGAAAGTAGGACCTATACCTAATAGCATTTTGTATTAGAAAAAATGGTGGTCTCACATTAACGTGAAGCGAGACAAGGGCTTGCTTATGCTAAAAAGGGCAGTGATTGGCCAATTAGAAGTCCAAATCACGGGGAACTTAGATAAGAGATGCAAGTAGATATTGTTTGGATGAAGGGCCACTACAAACAGCATTTCCCCTATAGTTTCTATGGACATACGGTGATATCAAATTAGCCTGAAGTGAGATGAGGGGCACGATATACTGGACGTTGGTGGTAATAAGAAGACCGAAAAGGTGGAGCAAAAGGTAGCATGAGCATGGTGGCAGTTACGCTTGCGACTTCCATTTGTAGGTGCTCAGTAACAAATATGAGTTCCAAGCGCTTAGTATGGGTGTCTTTAGTAGACACCATTACCTTCTATGTAGGAGCTATATATGTCGTCTTGGCCATAGTAACATTTTCTGTAGAGAGTTATATAGTGGCTGGTCCACAGAAAGGTATTATAGAGTAGCAGATAGATCAAAAAGGGTTGAATTAGGGTTACATCCTAATTAAAGAATAGGAATTCAGCCTAATCAAAGCAGAAATTAGGAACAAGTTGTAACGACCCAGAATTTTAGTCATTAATTCGTATATTTAATTGATTTTAAATACAGAAAAATAGGCTGGAGGAAGTTTTTACTTCTTTTTTGGGCCTGCGGACGCGGATTATTTTTTTTCGTTTGAAGGACGCGGGCTTTATTTTTTCATTCTAAGGACAAACTTATATAAAATTTAATTTTCGTTCTTAATTTCTTCTTCACCTTCATCCTGATATTATTAATCTTAGTTCATCGATCTTCTCAATTCAAGGACGTGTGTTTCTTTATTTTTGTATTCGATCTTCTCGATTGTCATCGATCTTCATCGTGTTTCTTTATCGTCGATCTTCATCGTGCTCTGGATTTTTATCAAACAATTTCCTTACATTTTGGTATAATTCTCTTAATTGTTTCGATATTCTTCTTATCTTCCTTTAGTATAATATTATTCGATTCTTAAGTATATTTTTATTTTTCTAGGTTGCACAGTTTGTCTTCTTCTAGATTTCAATACCTATTTTAGATTTGTTTCAATGAAAAAGTAAGATTTTATTGTGTATCATTATGTTTCTTCAGCATAATTTAAGGTTTTACAATTTTACTGTCCATCTATCATTCTAGTGAATTTTATATGTAGTTTGTGAAAGGGTGATATGCTATGGATCGTGCAATATGGATAACAATAATGTAGAGAATAATGTAGATAACAATATAATTAATAATACAGAAAATAAAACCAGTAAGAAAATAACACCGGAGATTTTTATACTGATTCGGAGCACCGTCCTACGTCCAGTTCCAGACTCCTTCTGGAATTACTCAACAAACAATATCCCTCACTTAACCCGAAGGAACAGGTCTGTACAACACCTTAATGGCCGAGCAGGATTTCTGCCTCAACAGCCGAAGAGGTCTTTCTACCTGAACAACCAAATAGGACTTCTACTAGATGCAAAAAACTTTGTTGACTAGTATATTCTTGATAACATAGATATGTCTTGAAGTACACCCTTCCTATAATCAGATCCTCAAGAGTATTTTGTGTGTATTGATTTGAAAGGAAGAAAATCACTTTGAATCAAAGAGTATATATTAACCCAAAGATTTAAGTGGTATAAAGTTTGTGAATGCTTTGAATTGCACAGAGTACAAAGCAAGAAAAGATTAAGAGAGTAAAGAAAGAATTCGGTGATTTTGAGAAGAATCAAAGCATGTTTGTACAGAGGATATAGAGATGCGATCATTCGTGAAAGTTCTTAATCAAAAGTTGCATCCGTTCCTCTTGAAATTGGATTGAAACCCCTTCATAAAAGAACGTGTCTTTTCAGTCAAATAGCCGTTATTTGCCGTTTAATCAACTGACTCAGAAGTGCCAGTCGGTTGAATTTGAAAATCGTGCATTTCATAGTGATTATATATGCACCGACACAGGTCATTTGACTGACTGAGCTGAGTCAGTCGACTGACCTGTGCTATGTTGCACATATCACTTTAGAACACTATATTTTGAAGCACAAATCTTTTGTGTGTGTGTGTGACTACTTGAGGAATGATTTTAACAATATTTTAACAGAACTAAGACTCAAAAACAAGATAAATATACATACTATATTCTGAATTGAAATCTTGTCTTTGTTTGTAGTTCTATTCTCTTTTTGTTGCTATGTTCCATCATCTTGTGATCTATGATCGTAAATGCTTGTTGATGTTCTTCTTCATGAATCAAAACTATGATTCAACATTCTCTCCTTTTTTGATTAATGACAACATATATAATATGAGTTATAAAGAATTAGTTTTCTTAGATTTCTCCCTCTAAATGTTTGGCTCTGCAAAAGTTGTTAGAAAACATAATAATTTCTCCCCCTTTGTCATCGAAAAAAAGGAATACTTAGAAATAGCCAAAATACCACAGTTCACATAAAGAGATATATTACATAGACAACACATAATCACATAAGTATATCATTCAAAAAATATTACATAGTTCAAACACCAAAGCACAACAGAGAAATAACTTATTAACGATATTGTTCTTGAAGAAAAGAGAGAATTAACTAACCATTACCTCGAAGACACCTTTGGCGATGTCATGAGATGTTCTTCCAGTGCTGGAGCTTGTTGCTTCGGAAGTTGACTAAGAGAATTGTGGAGCCGAACTTTTTCCAGGGTCCAAATGCAAAGCTCTGGTAGTGGAAGATGCACAAGAGATAGCTTCCCATAAAGTTGTGAAGAAACCTTTGATCTTGTTAAACTTTTTATCTATTTTATTTAGGTGAGAGCCAAGAATAAGTTGATTTTGTGCAAGCAAATCAATAGCCTCTCGTGAAGTTTGGCCAATGCTAGACGACGGATAACCTCTTCTTCGGATTGATGAGGTTGAGGAGAGGATTGTTCGGCAATGTGAATTCTTTGTCGTCATCGTTGTTGAGTTGCTTGCCAATCGTGAAAAGTGATAAAAGGTTCCAGTCGATCAGGGAGTTGCTTTAGTCGTAAGGTACGAATGTTATATAATCCGACTTTGGAGAATTCAGATTCCTAGGATCTTATACCAAAATCATTTAAAAGTCGCATTATATATTCACCAAAGTAAATCACATTTGTTCTACCTTGGTTGAAACTTAGAAATTCATCCATAAGAAGTTGAGTCCAATTAACATGCAAATTTCCCCATATAGCATATAGAGCATGAAAATTTTCTGGATATACTAATTCATATGATCCTGTTCGTGGGGTTATGCTCTTAAGAAGAAACTTGTGCATTAATCTAGCTTTAGGTCGGACAGACATATATTTAACTTCAACAGCATTATCTTCGAGGAATAAATGACTTATCCCGTATTTTCATATCGCAATTTACATCTCGAAGATTAATTCCCCCTACTCTAGTTTGAAGCAAATGGTACATTAATTCTAGAGAAAGAAAAACAGAAATTCCACATACCGAAGTCCAAATGCAGTTTTCTCGATTTCTAGGTGCTGGCTCTTGAAGATTCAAGTTTGCGTAGAATAGTTTAACCATTGTATGGTTGATTTTTAGATTATTCTTCTTGCAGTCAAGAAAAGTATCCAAACCACTTCTTTCGAAAAGCTCGCGAATGCCATAAGCGTTGAAATCTGGACAATGAACAAAAGAGCCTTAAAAAATACGCGAGTCTTGCATATTTATCCACCTTTAAATTGCTTTGTCATGGACCAGCCAAGTAACAATTTGAGAATCTATTGGAGTAGAGGATGAAGAAGAAGAAGCTTTTTCGACACGTTTTGTTTGTCTGTGAGCCATGGAGATGGAAAGAAATAGTTGAAAAATAGTGGAATATTGGCCAACTAATTTTCAGAAGATACAAATTCAAGATTTATTAATTCTTTTCCAATACAATCACGAAGGAAGTGATGACGAATATCAATATGTTTTGCTCGTGAATGATTTACTGAATTTTTAGATAAGTTAATAGCACTTGAGTTATCACAATAAAATTTTGATTTATTTAGATTAAAACCAAAATGTTGAAGTGTTTGTTGCATATATATGACTTGAGCACATGCCAAAGCTGCATATATATATTCTGCTTCACATATCGAAAGTGAGACACAATTTTGGTTTTTACTAAACCAAGATACAAGGGATCGTCCAATGAAGTGACAAGTTCCAGTTGTTCTTTTTCTATCCATTCGACTTCCTCCAAAATCAGCATCACTATATGATACTAATTCAAAAGGACATTCTTTCGAATAAAATAGTCCAAAGTCTTTGGTTTTACTAAGATACTGTAATATACGTTTCACTGCTCGCATATGTGATTCTTTGGGATCTGCTTGAAATCGTGCATATAAGCAAACACTCATCATTATGTCAGGTCTGCTAGCTGTTAAATATAGTAACGATCCAATCATACTTCGGGTATAATTTTTGGTCAACACTTTTACCATTTTCATCTTTATCGAGATGTATAGAAGTACTCATAGGAGTATGTTTGCTAGAAGTATTTCCCATCCCAAAGCGTGTGATCAAATTGTTACAATATTTTTCTTGATTTATAAAAATATCATTTTTCAAATTTTTTAATTTGTAAACCGAGAAAATAATTTAGTTCACCCATATGTGACATTTCAAATTCTGTAGCCACTATTTTTGAATATTCCTGAAATAATTTTTCATTTGTGGAACCAAAAATAATATCATCAACATAAATTTGAACAATTAAAATATCTTGTTTATTTCTTTTAATAAAAAGAGTTTGATCAACCTTTCCAATTTCAAAACCAGAATCTATTAGATATCTTTTGAGACAATCGTACCAAGCATGTGGTGCGTGTTTAAGACCGTATAAAGCTTTCTTTAATTTATAAACATGATCTGGAAATTGTTCGTGAATAAATAAGGGAGGTTGTTCAACATAAACTCTTTTATAAAACCATTTAGAAAAGCACTTTTAACATCCATTTGATATAATTTAAAATTACGAAATCATGCATAGGCCAGTATAATTCGTATTGCTTCTAGACTAGTGACTGGAGCAAACGTTTCTTCGTAGTCAATTCCTTCTTCCTGATTATATCCTTGTGTTACTAATCTTGCTTTATTACTAGTTATATTACCATGTTCATTTGCTTTATTTTTAAAAACCCATTTTGTACCAATGACTCACTAGGCCTTGGAACTAAATCTCAAACGTCATTTCTTTCGAATTGATTTAGATTTTCTTGCATAGCGATAATCCATTAATCAACAGATGAAGCTTCCTTTATATTTTAGGTTCTATGTTAGGATGAAAGGCTACGTGGCCCATTTGATTTAATTGATTTCTAGTTCTTACATTTGAATTAATTTCTCCTATTACATTTTCCATGGGGTGATTTCTTAATATCCTAGGAGGAGATCTTAATTCACTATTATTATTATTATCAACAGAGTTTTCATTATTTTGAAAAATTGTAGATTCCGTATTTGTGATATTTTCTTCATCATCTTTAATACTTGAAATTTTTTTAAAACTTTCATTGAACAATACATGTAGTGTTTCTTCGATGGTATTTGTTCTTTTATTAAAAATTTGAAAAGGTTTGCTTCGTTCCGAATATCCTTCAAAGATTCCTTCATCGGATTTTGGATCGAATTTGCCAAGCTGATCTTTTGAATTTAAAATAAAACATTTTGAACCAAAAAATTCAAAGTATTAAATATTTGGTTTTCTTTCATTAAATAATTCTTAAGGAGTATTCTTAGTTAGTGGTTGAATGGAAACAAGATTCAATACATATAAGGCGGCAGCAAAAGCTTCTGCCCAGAAGTGTTTTGGCAACGAGCTTCCATTTAATAAAGTCCTTGCACATTCTTCAAAGGTTCTATTTTTCCATTCTACTACTCCATTTTGTTGAGGAGTTCTTGGGAACAAAAAATTGTGAATTATTCCTTTCCTCCTACAAAAGTGTTCAAAAACTTCATTTTCAAACTCACCTCCATGATCGCTCCTAATATTTTTAGTTTCTAGACCTTTAAAATTCTAAATTCTTTTAACAAAAGATTTAAAATGATCAAAAGTATCACTTTTGTTTTTCATAAATATTATCCAAGTATATCTTGAAAAATCATCAACAATTGCAAAACACGTATTTACTATGATTTATGGATTGTACTTGTGTTGGTCCAAATAGATCCATGTGTAGTAATTCAAGTAGTTGCATTATTGAAATTACCTTTTTAGATTTAAAAGATGACTTGGTTAATTTTCCTAATTGACATGCATCACAAATATGGTCTACTTTAAAATTCATTTTTGGTAATCCTTTTACTAAATCATTTTTAGATAATTTCGAAATAGCTCTAAAATTAATATGACAAAACCTTTTGTGCCATAACCAAGGATCATTTTCTTTGGCTAATAAACACATATTTGAATTATAACTTATATTCATATTTAAAACATAAATATTTTTATCTCTAAAACCTTCAAAAATAAGATTATTATTTTGATCAAAGATGTCATACTTAATTTCAGAAAAATTGATTTTGAATCCTTTATCACACAATTGGCTGATAATAAGTAAGTTGTGTTTCAAATTTTTAACTAACAAAACATTGGAAATAAGAGGTAAATTAGATGTACCGACATTGTTGACATCGCCTTTTCCCACAATATATCTTTTAGAATTGTCTCCAAAAGTAACCGAGCCTTCATTTGAGTAAGTAATATTTGATAGCATATTTTTGTCACTGGTCATAAGTGTAACGACCCAGAATTTTTAGTAATTAAAATTTGAATATTTAATTAATTTTTAAATATTAATAAGTGAATTTATAAGTCGAATAAATTTTTATTTGAATTTTTGGATTTAATTGGATAATTAAATCGATAATTTAATGTGTTAAATTATGGAAATAATTAAAAATTGAGTTAAATATGATTGAAAATAATTTGGAAAATTTTATTTTATCATATGGGAGTTAGAATGATATTTTAGAACTTTTAAAATCGAATTAGAAGTTTATTTGTGAAAATTGAATATTTTAATATTAAATAATCGACTGTAAAATAGCCAATTTTTGAACAGTCTCAGAATTGAACGAAACCAGTTCCATTGGATCCGTAATAGTTAGTTATTACCGGATTTCAAATTTCGTGTCAATCGGAGTTATCGTTTGATCGTGGCAGCTCGAAACGCATCGATTTATTTTTAATTTAAATTTGGCGAGTCAAAATAGCCATTTTTCAAAAAGTCTCGGAATTCGACGAAACCAGTTTCATCGGATCCGTAATGTGATATTATTGTAAGGGTTCAAATTTCAAGTCAATTGGATTTACCGTTTGTCCGGTACAAATTAAAACGCCTAGAAATCGATTTAAATCGGTTTAATTTAAATTGAGCGTTTACAGCCATAACTCGCACATACTTCCGAATTAGCTTCCGAAACCTGTTCCATTGTGTCCGGAACGCGGGATAAACCCTAGGTACGCTGGTTACGGCGTCTAAATCGGAGTTCGGAATTCCCGGGATGAATAGTGTTTGCGATTGGTTTTCTTATAAATAGAGACACCCCTTCATAAATAAATAAAATAAAATAAAAACCCTAGTTACAAAACACGGCCGCCAGTATAGGGTTCAATGGCCAGTATTGTTCCAATTTCTCCTCTTAATTTCTCTTGATCTATGAATAATTAGCAAATGTGTTTAACTGTAAAGTGGTAGAGCGTCTCGAGCTCTTCGAATCCATACGGATTTGATGATGTTTGGAGCTGTGTGGTGGTCGTGGGGGAGCCACGAAGGCAGGCCGTTCGGCCTCGTAGTGCGTGCTAGGGGGGTGACCGAGTTCTATGGCTTTGGGGCCGAAGTGGGAGAGGATGAAGGGCTTCGAAGTGGCGGTGTTGTGATCGAATTTAGGCGAGAGATTGAGGCGAAAATCAAAACCCTAGCTAGCTAATTGGGTTCGGCCGTGTTCTTATTATCCTGAAGCTTTTGCGTGAAAGATGGAAGAAGCTGGGTACGGTGGAGATGCAGGGAGGTGTAGATCTAAGGGTTGTGAATGGTTAAGGTTAATATTATAAAGGTTTTGTTGAAATTTAGTTATAAAAAACGTGTATAAACTTGTAAAATTCGTATCTTTTTCATACGAGGTCGAAAAAATGCAAACTCAGTTGCGTTGGAATCGTATGGACGAGCACTACGCGATGGAGTTGGTTTGGAGTCGTTTGGAGTTAGTGAGAATTTCGGGTAAAATTAAACGCGCGTTTAATTTTATTCGAAATAAAAGCTAAAACGGAATTTAAAACCAAGGTGAGAACTTCTCACTCAATCGAATAGATTTCGATTTTATTTTAAATAGTTAGATTTAAAATATTTGAATTCATGTTTGAATGATGACTGTAAATTATTGATTGTTAAAATAGACATTATGCGCCGTTAGTAAGCGGATGTTATTTATTATAAACATATACCGCGAATATTTCATAAACAGTGAAATTGGTATTATATATAATATCAATATATATATATATTGGCATATGTATATATTGCAGTTGTTGATTTCCCGCATTTTTTGTTTAGCGGATGAGACCCTATTACGCCGTTATTAAGCGGATAATATTTATTAAGAACATGTACCGCGATAATTTCGTACTGGAGCGAAATTGGTATTGTGCTAATGTTTTTGGATGCAGGAAACAGGTTGGAGGGATCCAACTGGATTCCTCAACAGTATTTATTTTGTTTCAGATATTTTGATATTTGATGGATTATCATATCGATATATGATATCGTTGTTAGTCGTGATTGACTATTTGGTGTGTAGCATCATTGGACCCAAATTTTGGGATTTTAAAATGATTTTAAAAGCGATTTTGAAAATATACTTTATTTCTGGAATTGATCCATTATAAATAAATAAACGTTATAATTTTTAAAGTTATAAAAATTATGGTTTTTGTGAAATATAGTTAAAAAGCTGATTTTTAGAAATACGATTAAAAGTCGATTTTTGAGAAATATGAACTAATGATTTTTATAAAATAATTTAGATTGGATTTTTGAATATATGATAAAAGTTTAAATATAGGATTTATAAAATTTGATTATTTTATAAATCGAAATGATGAAATTATAAAGGAATTTAAAGACGTTTTAGAATAATAATATAAACTGATTTATATTAAGAGATTTATAAATGGATATTTATAAATTGAAATATGGACATTATAAAATGAGTTTTTATAAGTGTTTGAATGTAGTGAAAATGAATTTCCTAAATGAATGAAATTTATGAAATTATAAACTGTGAAGTTATAAATGAAATTTTATAAGCAATAGGTTTATAAAATTTATAAAGTTATCGAAAGAATGAATTTTGGATAAATAAACAATCTTATAAGTTAAGATTAATAATTTGGGAAGTTAAATGAACGATTTTGTAAAATAATCGTTTTATAAGTAATTAACTTATAATATGAACGTTTAGTTTATAATTGAGTTATAAACTGGGATAGGTTAATAAAGAAATTTATAAAAAGGAAGTTTTTACAAATAAATAGAAATGGAATTTATAAACGTTGTTTTATAAATTCGCAAACGACTTATTTTGATAAGTTAATTGTTATAACTTAGAAATAGAGTTATATTCACGTTTTAGACAGTGAATAATCCTTAGAGTAAAATGAATAGAAAAGATGAAGTTTGTTAACGGAGTTTATTCACGTTTTTGAATAGTGAATAACACGTTAAAGAAATTTTTTAGAATGTGAATGTTTTAAATAGAATTAAAACGATCTAACGATGTTTTAAAAGGGATTGAGATTCGAAACCATAGATTTCAACATTTATTGTTGAAATAGACGTTTTCGAGAAATAAAAGGAAATGGTGGACTATAACACTGTAGTTATAGTAAATGATTTCCGAAAGGAAATGTTTTGTATAGTATTGGGATTTATATATCTATTTTAATTTCGAATCCCTATACTAATGATTTTGGGTTGTTGTAACGATGTTTTACGCAACATTCGTTTTGGCCCAAATAAATATGTTAAGTGAATGATTTCCTTAAAGAATGAAATATATACTTAATTCGATTTAAGTATATTGAATATTTTCTAAGTGTTGAAAATAAATGATTGTGAATTACTTATTTAATAAGTATGGAAATGTTTTCCAATGTGAAGTGAATATAGAGAATTTATCTTTTTTGAAGATAAATTGAAAATGAATAATTGAAATCGTATATGCATGAATATTTTGAAAAATAAATTCATTATGGAATTTATATGTGAAAGTGAAATTTGTTTGAAAATAAATATTGATTTATTTTTGAAGTGTTGAAATAAGATATCTTGTAAAGATATTTTGGAAAATAAATAATTTGGAAAATTATTTGGAAACTGGTGATGTGTGCATATCCAGTGATAGTTCAATAACCGACTATCAATATTTCCCTTTGAATGGGTAATTGATGTGATTTGTTTGAATGTGAATGCCACACTTATTTTTGAATAAGCGCTCACTATTCGGGTTAACCGGGAAAGGACCATGGGGTCGTATAACCCATTCCGAATATGTGATACGTCATTATGAATTGCATTTGAAGATCGGTGTTGAAGACCGAGTATTTGTGAAAGCGATAGGATGACCTGTCGATTGTCTCTGCACTGGGTAGCTCCTGGTATTGAGATCTCCTAAGTGATGGGAAATTCGATCGGGATTGTGAATACCCGTATTGCAAGGGCTTCGTAAGAAGTGCCTTCGGTTTTGTTCGATCCCGGAACAGACTTGTATGGATTGTATGTCTGACATTACAAGTTGAGATATAAAGCCGATTTCTTTCAAATATATTTCTGTTGGTGGCGAAGAATTTATTCTTTGCTTAACACCCTTCTTTGAGACGTATGTGCTCAAAGGTTATATAGTTGAAGTTATCAGCGATATATTCCCAGTTTGGTAATGTGACATGCTGAGTGATGCTGAAATGATCATTGTGTTGATTATTTGTGATAGGATCGTTTATTTGATCGTCTATCCTTGTGATCATTGTGTTGATCATTTGTTGACCCAAAGCATGGCTTTTGTATAAAGTATGTTTTTGTGGACGTGAATTCGTCGAGCCTCACACCCCGTGAATGGTCAAAACAGGAAAGAAGCAGCAAGGTTATGAGGGGTAGCACCCTTTAGGATGTGTCCATTTCCTTCTGGAAAAGGGTGGTATCATGGTATGGAGCCCAGATACTTACTCATGTTGAAAACACTTTATGATTGTGTGAATTGATTACGAGCGCTCGGTGAAAAGGTCCCAAAGGACCGGGGGATGGCATATTCGGTCAGTTGTTACTCAGTTAGGAGTAACCCGGCCTTGTGTTGGTAGAGATCCGGTTTGGTTCTCGGGGATGTCCATCCAGAGGCATTCTCAGTGGCAATGGGAAGTTCCTTGGCCTGATCATTCGTTGGAAATCCAATTCCCAATACGAAACTTGTACGGTATTAGTTGTAGAACCTGCCATTCACTTATGGTGGTCACCACTGTTTGGATGGTAGCTATAGTAGGCATAGTTCGAAATGTCTATGCTGGCTAAGATTTATATTCTACTTTCGAAATGAATTTTTTCTACACTATACACTAATAATAATATCAAATGTTATTTTAAATGCGTATCAAGCATCTTTGACTATCATAAGGAGAAATCTCCTCCGATTCTGCGTTTGCATTGTGTGTGTGTGCGGGAGGCCTTATGGTAGTCTCATTTTTAAAAGCATTGCGAATTGAATTAAAAATATTCCTCTATTTTGATTTTAAAGATAAATAAACTGTTTTGAGTTCTCACACCAGTCACATGACTGACTTGGAGTTTATTGTTTTCCTTCCTAAACTCTGGGTGCCCACCAATTTCCACACGGGCAGTTAAGAGTTAGGTTTATCAGGATATTCTGGATATTCTGGAGTTGCTGGAGGCAAGCTGGATGGCATGGCGTATTACTAGTTTATATAGTATTTCTTTTTCCGCTGCATTGTTTGTTGTTGTACACTCTGATGTGATGATATGATGTAATGAAATGTGATGTAATGTAATAACTGATATAGTCCTTTGTTTAAAGATTATTCATTTATTATTATATGTTGTTCCGCTGCGAATTGTGAGATTCTGATGTTGTTCTGTTCCTTTCTGTCCCGTTCTATTTCTTCTATTCTGTCTTCTATTTTCAAATTCTCTTTTTCTATTTTTAAAATTTTCTGTTTTCTTTTCCCTCTATTTTTCTTTTTCTCTCTTCTTTCTTTTCTTTTCTTTTTAAAACCCATAACATCTCGGTTTTCGGCCTTTGATTTCTCGGCAGTCGATAAAGTGAGTGTCGATGTCGAATTTTCGAAGAACGAAAATCCGTTGACGTTACATTTGGTATCAGAGCTGATGGTTAAGCGAGAACCATGGTTCTGTAGGGTATTACTCGTTAGAGATAGAGTCAGTAGTACTCTAGAATGAGTTTGAGTGTAATAATAGCTATGAGAGCGTATTTGTTAGTGAAATATGAAATTGTTTTATATTGTGATGATTGGTTTATTGAGTGGCATATGAACCTTCGTCAGCACGGTCAGTCAAATTATGCCGAAGGGGTTTCTAAATACTTGAATAGAACAATTCGGCACAATATTGTTTTAAATTGGGTAAATGAAATAATTTTACCTTGATTATATTTTATATATAAAGAAATAATTTTTCAAAATTATTAAATTGTATGTAAGTTGATTGTTAGGTTGTTTGAATAATCTAAATAAAAGAATAATTGTATAAGTAAAAGAATTATAAGAATTGAATTATAATTAAAGTGAATTACAATTGTGAAATAAACTTATATACATAAGAAGTGAAACTTTATGGATATATCTATGAATATGAGTTGTGAATAAAAATGAATTTAAAGTTAAATGGAATATAACTTAAGTGTTGTTGAATAAAGTTGATATTGATATCAAACTAAATTAATTAAGTTAAGTAATGGATATGAACTTGAGTATATAAATAAAAAATTCAACTTTAGAAATTGAATTGAATAAATGAATTGAATTGTGAATCAATTGAATGGAAAATAGAATTGATATGAAATAATGAATATAAATGTTAATTCATTAAAATCTAATTTTATTGGAAGTTGAATAAATAGAATGAGAATGAATATAAGCAAAGGAATTTGGTTGTAATTAATATAAATTGGTGGTTATATGATTGTATAAAAGTTATTAAGAGTTAATGAAATTGAAAGCTATGAAATTGAATTCAAATTAGAAGTGAATAAATTTGAATAGAATTGAATGTGAATTGGATTTAATTAGTGAATGCAAACTAATTAAAATTGAGAATGAATGTGATAAAATCCAATGTAAATAAATCAAATATGATTTAAAGTGAAAACCCAAATTCATTGAATATGAATGAGAATATAAATGAATATTGATTGGTTATGGATGTAATTGGTTGATGGTTGAATATATATTGCTTTAGTTGCATTTGCTATGTGACATGTATAGTTATGTTGCTATATGTTGTATATTGAGATTATTTGCATATGTGCATGTTCTCATGTTGTTTGTTGAGTTTAGTAGGTGCGGATCGCGTTTGCTTCGCATTTGGAGTTCGCTTTAGCGCTATATTAGCCGTATATGCTTGCTAATAAAAATATAAGGTACATATCTCGGATTAAATATCGCACTTTTATACTTTTTTCCCTTCGGGATGCCTCATTACTTGATGAGATGTATATTTGTGATATATATACTGTCATTTTTTTTTTCGGATCGAGCCGCGCAAAGGAGACATGGCGAATTTTTCCGGAAATTTAAGGCGTTAGAAAAATTTTGAGAAAATTGGGAAAATTTTGGAAAACTTTAACTTTGTTTTAGAGTTGAAAGTTAAATGATATAGTTGTTTTTGAAAAGATAACTAAGTATAATTTGAAAACTTAGTAAAGTATATGTAAAAAGTTTAACTATGAATTTTGGAAAATTAATAGATTCTGTAACCTTTCTTACTTGTAATTTCGAGGACGAAATTCTTTTAAGGGGGAAAGATTGTAACGACCCAGAATTTTTAGTAATTAAAATTTGAATATTTAATTAATTTTTAAATATTAATAAGTGAATTTATAAGTCGAATAAATTTTTATTTGAATTTTTGGATTTAATTGGATAATTAAATCGATAATTTAATGTGTTAAATTATGGAAATAATTAAAAATTGAGTTAAATATGATTGAAAATAATTTGGAAAATTTTATTTTATCATATGGGAGTTAGAATGATATTTTAGAACTTTTAAAATCGAATTAGAAGTTTATTTGTGAAAATTGAATATTTTAATATTAAATAATCGACTGTAAAATAGCCAATTTTTGAACAGTCTCAGAATTGAACGAAACCAGTTCCATTGGATCCGTAATAGTTAGTTATTACCGGATTTCAAATTTCGTGTCAATCGGAGTTATCGTTTGATCGTGGCAGCTCGAAACGCATCGATTTATTTTTAATTTAAATTTGGCGAGTCAAAATAGCCATTTTTCAAAAAGTCTCGGAATTCGACGAAACCAGTTTCATCGGATCCGTAATGTGATATTATTGTAAGGTTTCAAATTTCAAGTCAATTGGATTTACCGTTTGTCCGGTACAAATTAAAACGCCTAGAAATCGATTTAAATCGGTTTAATTTAAATTGAGCGTTTACAGCCATAACTCGCACATACTTCCGAATTAGCTTCCGAAACCTGTTCCATTGTGTCCGGAACGCGGGATAAACCCTAGGTACGCTGGTTACGGCGTCTAAATCGGAGTTCGGAATTCCCGGGATGAATAGTGTTTGCGATTGGTTTTCTTATAAATAGAGACACCCCTTCATAAATAAATAAAATAAAATAAAAACCCTAGTTACAAAACACGGCCGCCAGTATAGGGTTCAATGGCCAGTATTGTTCCAATTTCTCCTCTTAATTTCTCTTGATCTATGAATAATTAGCAAATGTGTTTAACTGTAAAGTGGTAGAGCGTCTCGAGCTCTTCGAATCCATACGGATTTGATGATGTTTGGAGCTGTGTGGTGGTCGTGGGGGAGCCACGAAGGCAGGCCGTTCGGCCTCGTAGTGCGTGCTAGGGGGGTGACCGAGTTCTATGGCTTTGGGGCCGAAGTGGGAGAGGATGAAGGGCTTCGAAGTGGCGGTGTTGTGATCGAATTTAGGCGAGAGATTGAGGCGAAAATCAAAACCCTAGCTAGCTAATTGGGTTCGGCCGTGTTCTTATTATCCTGAAGCTTTTGCGTGAAAGATGGAAGAAGCTGGGTACGGTGGAGATGCAGGGAGGTGTAGATCTAAGGGTTGTGAATGGTTAAGGTTAATATTATAAAGGTTTTGTTGAAATTTAGTTATAAAAAACGTGTATAAACTTGTAAAATTCGTATCTTTTTCATACGAGGTCGAAAAAATGCAAACTCAGTTGCGTTGGAATCGTATGGACGAGCACTACGCGATGGAGTTGGTTTGGAGTCGTTTGGAGTTAGTGAGAATTTCGGGTAAAATTAAACGCGCGTTTAATTTTATTCGAAATAAAAGCTAAAACGGAATTTAAAACCAAGGTGAGAACTTCTCACTCAATCGAATAGATTTCGATTTTATTTTAAATAGTTAGATTTAAAATATTTGAATTCATGTTTGAATGATGACTGTAAATTATTGATTGTTAAAATAGACATTATGCGCCGTTAGTAAGCGGATGTTATTTATTATAAACATATACCGCGAATATTTCATAAACAGTGAAATTGGTATTATATATAATATCAATATATATATATATTGGCATATGTATATATTGCAGTTGTTGATTTCCCGCATTTTTTGTTTAGCGGATGAGACCCTATTACGCCGTTATTAAGCGGATAATATTTATTAAGAACATGTACCGCGATAATTTCGTACTGGAGCGAAATTGGTATTGTGCTAATGTTTTTGGATGCAGGAAACAGGTTGGAGGGATCCAACTGGATTCCTCAACAGTATTTATTTTGTTTCAGATATTTTGATATTTGATGGATTATCATATCGATATATGATATCGTTGTTAGTCGTGATTGACTATTTGGTGTGTAGCATCATTGGACCCAAATTTTGGGATTTTAAAATGATTTTAAAAGTGATTTTGAAAATATACTTTATTTCTGGAATTGATCCATTATAAATAAATAAACGTTATAATTTTTAAAGTTATAAAAATTATGGTTTTTGTGAAATATAGTTAAAAAGCTGATTTTTAGAAATACGATTAAAAGTCGATTTTTGAGAAATATGAACTAATGATTTTTATAAAATAATTTAGATTGGATTTTTGAATATATGATAAAAGTTTAAATATAGGATTTATAAAATTTGATTATTTTATAAATCGAAATGATGAAATTATAAAGGAATTTAAAGACGTTTTAGAATAATAATATAAACTGATTTATATTAAGAGATTTATAAATGGATATTTATAAATTGAAATATGGACATTATAAAACGAGTTTTTATAAGTGTTTGAATGTAGTGAAAATGAATTTCCTAAATGAATGAAATTTATGAAATTATAAACTGTGAAGTTATAAATGAAATTTTATAAGCAATAGGTTTATAAAATTTATAAAGTTATCGAAAGAATGAATTTTGGATAAATAAACAATCTTATAAGTTAAGATTAATAATTTGGGAAGTTAAATGAACGATTTTGTAAAATAATCGTTTTATAAGT
Source organism: Allium cepa (assembly GCA_030765085.1). Taxonomy (NCBI): domain Eukaryota; kingdom Viridiplantae; phylum Streptophyta; class Magnoliopsida; order Asparagales; family Amaryllidaceae; genus Allium; species Allium cepa. The sequence goes on along the minus strand of CM060942.1, from coordinate 371,642,319 downwards.
AATTAACTTATAATATGAACGTTTAGTTTATAATTGAGTTATAAACTGGGATAGGTTAATAAAGAAATTTATAAAAAGGAAGTTTTTACAAATAAATAGAAATGGAATTTATAAACGTTGTTTTATAAATTCGCAAACGACTTATTTTGATAAGTTAATTGTTATAACTTAGAAATAGAGTTATATTCACGTTTTAGACAGTGAATAATCCTTAGAGTAAAATGAATAGAAAAGATGAAGTTTGTTAACGGAGTTTATTCACGTTTTTGAATAGTGAATAACACGTTAAAGAAATTGTTTAGAATGTGAATGTTTTAAATAGAATTAAAACGATCTAACGATGTTTTAAAAGGGATTGAGATTCGAAACCATAGATTTCAACATTTATTGTTGAAATAGACGTTTTCGAGAAATAAAAGGAAATGGTGGACTATAACACTGTAGTTATAGTAAATGATTTCCGAAAGGAAATGTTTTGTATAGTATTGGGATTTATATATCTATTTTAATTTCGAATCCCTATACTAATGATTTTGGGTTGTTGTAACGATGTTTTACGCAACATTCGTTTTGGCCCAAATAAATATGTTAAGTGAATGATTTCCTTAAAGAATGAAATATATACTTAATTCGATTTAAGTATATTGAATATTTTCTAAGTGTTGAAAATAAATGATTGTGAATTACTTATTTAATAAGTATGGAAATGTTTTCCAATGTGAAGTGAATATAGAGAATTTATCTTTTTTGAAGATAAATTGAAAATGAATAATTGAAATCGTATATGCATGAATATTTTGAAAAATAAATTCATTATGGAATTTATATGTGAAAGTGAAATTTGTTTGAAAATAAATATTGATTTATTTTTGAAGTGTTGAAATAAGATATCTTGTAAAGATATTTTGGAAAATAAATAATTTGGAAAATTATTTGGAAACTGGTGATGTGTGCATATCCAGTGATAGTTCAATAACCGACTATCAATATTTCCCTTTGAATGGGTAATTGATGTGATTTGTTTGAATGTGAATGCCACACTTATTTTTGAATAAGCGCTCACTATTCGGGTTAACCGGGAAAGGACCATGGGGTCGTATAACCCATTCCGAATATGTGATACGTCATTATGAATTGCATTTGAAGATCGGTGTTGAAGACCGAGTATTTGTGAAAGCGATAGGATGACCTGTCGATTGTCTCTGCACTGGGTAGCTCCTGGTATTGAGATCTCCTAAGTGATGGGAAATTCGATCGGGATTGTGAATACCCGTATTGCAAGGGCTTCGTAAGAAGTGCCTTCGGTTTTGTTCGATCCCGGAACAGACTTGTATGGATTGTATGTCTGACATTACAAGTTGAGATATAAAGCCGATTTCTTTCAAATATATTTCTGTTGGTGGCGAAGAATTTATTCTTTGCTTAACACCCTTCTTTGAGACGTATGTGCTCAAAGGTTATATAGTTGAAGTTATCAGCGATATATTCCCAGTTTGGTAATGTGACATGCTGAGTGATGCTGAAATGATCATTGTGTTGATTATTTGTGATAGGATCGTTTATTTGATCGTCTATCCTTGTGATCATTGTGTTGATCATTTGTTGACCCAAAGCATGGCTTTTGTATAAAGTATGTTTTTGTGGACGTGAATTCGTCGAGCCTCACACCCCGTGAATGGTCAAAACAGGAAAGAAGCAGCAAGGTTATGAGGGGTAGCACCCTTTAGGATGTGTCCATTTCCTTCTGGAAAAGGGTGGTATCATGGTATGGAGCCCAGATACTTACTCATGTTGAAAACACTTTATGATTGTGTGAATTGATTACGAGCGCTCGGTGAAAAGGTCCCAAAGGACCGGGGGATGGCATATTCGGTCAGTTGTTACTCAGTTAGGAGTAACCCGGCCTTGTGTTGGTAGAGATCCGGTTTGGTTCTCGGGGATGTCCATCCAGAGGCATTCTCAGTGGCAATGGGAAGTTCCTTGGCCTGATCATTCGTTGGAAATCCAATTCCCAATACGAAACTTGTACGGTATTAGTTGTAGAACCTGCCATTCACTTATGGTGGTCACCACTGTTTGGATGGTAGCTATAGTAGGCATAGTTCGAAATGTCTATGCTGGCTAAGATTTATATTCTACTTTCGAAATGAATTTTTTCTACACTATACACTAATAATAATATCAAATGTTATTTTAAATGCGTATCAAGCATCTTTGACTATCATAAGGAGAAATCTCCTCCGATTCTGCGTTTGCATTGTGTGTGTGTGCGGGAGGCCTTATGGTAGTCTCATTTTTAAAAGCATTGCGAATTGAATTAAAAATATTCCTCTATTTTGATTTTAAAGATAAATAAACTGTTTTGAGTTCTCACACCAGTCACATGACTGACTTGGAGTTTATTGTTTTCCTTCCTAAACTCTGGGTGCCCACCAATTTCCACACGGGCAGTTAAGAGTTAGGTTTATCAGGATATTCTGGATATTCTGGAGTTGCTGGAGGCAAGCTGGATGGCATGGCGTATTACTAGTTTATATAGTATTTCTTTTTCCGCTGCATTGTTTGTTGTTGTACACTCTGATGTGATGATATGATGTAATGAAATGTGATGTAATGTAATAACTGATATAGTCCTTTGTTTAAAGATTATTCATTTATTATTATATGTTGTTCCGCTGCGAATTGTGAGATTCTGATGTTGTTCTGTTCCTTTCTGTCCCGTTCTATTTCTTCTATTCTGTCTTCTATTTTCAAATTCTCTTTTTCTATTTTTAAAATTTTCTGTTTTCTTTTCCCTCTATTTTTCTTTTTCTCTCTTCTTTCTTTTCTTTTCTTTTTAAAACCCATAACATCTCGGTTTTCGGCCTTTGATTTCTCGGCAGTCGATAAAGTGAGTGTCGATGTCGAATTTTCGAAGAACGAAAATCCGTTGACGTTACATTTGGTATCAGAGCTGATGGTTAAGCGAGAACCATGGTTCTGTAGGGTATTACTCGTTAGAGATAGAGTCAGTAGTACTCTAGAATGAGTTTGAGTGTAATAATAGCTATGAGAGCGTATTTGTTAGTGAAATATGAAATTGTTTTATATTGTGATGATTGGTTTATTGAGTGGCATATGAACCTTCGTCAGCACGGTCAGTCAAATTATGCCGAAGGGGTTTCTAAATACTTGAATAGAACAATTCGGCACAATATTGTTTTAAATTGGGTAAATGAAATAATTTTACCTTGATTATATTTTATATATAAAGAAATAATTTTTCAAAATTATTAAATTGTATGTAAGTTGATTGTTAGGTTGTTTGAATAATCTAAATAAAAGAATAATTGTATAAGTAAAAGAATTATAAGAATTGAATTATAATTAAAGTGAATTACAATTGTGAAATAAACTTATATACATAAGAAGTGAAACTTTATGGATATATCTATGAATATGAGTTGTGAATAAAAATGAATTTAAAGTTAAATGGAATATAACTTAAGTGTTGTTGAATAAAGTTGATATTGATATCAAACTAAATTAATTAAGTTAAGTAATGGATATGAACTTGAGTATATAAATAAAAAATTCAACTTTAGAAATTGAATTGAATAAATGAATTGAATTGTGAATCAATTGAATGGAAAATAGAATTGATATGAAATAATGAATATAAATGTTAATTCATTAAAATCTAATTTTATTGGAAGTTGAATAAATAGAATGAGAATGAATATAAGCAAAGGAATTTGGTTGTAATTAATATAAATTGGTGGTTATATGATTGTATAAAAGTTATTAAGAGTTAATGAAATTGAAAGCTATGAAATTGAATTCAAATTAGAAGTGAATAAATTTGAATAGAATTGAATGTGAATTGGATTTAATTAGTGAATGCAAACTAATTAAAATTGAGAATGAATGTGATAAAATCCAATGTAAATAAATCAAATATGATTTAAAGTGAAAACCCAAATTCATTGAATATGAATGAGAATATAAATGAATATTGATTGGTTATGGATGTAATTGGTTGATGGTTGAATATATATTGCTTTAGTTGCATTTGCTATGTGACATGTATAGTTATGTTGCTATATGTTGTATATTGAGATTATTTGCATATGTGCATGTTCTCATGTTGTTTGTTGAGTTTAGTAGGTGCGGATCGCGTTTGCTTCGCATTTGGAGTTCGCTTTAGCGCTATATTAGCCGTATATGCTTGCTAATAAAAATATAAGGTACATATCTCGGATTAAATATCGCACTTTTATACTTTTTTCCCTTCGGGATGCCTCATTACTTGATGAGATGTATATTTGTGATATATATACTGTCATTTTTTTTTTCGGATCGAGCCGCGCAAAGGAGACATGGCGAATTTTTCCGGAAATTTAAGGCGTTAGAAAAATTTTGAGAAAATTGGGAAAATTTTGGAAAACTTTAACTTTGTTTTAGAGTTGAAAGTTAAATGATATAGTTGTTTTTGAAAAGATAACTAAGTATAATTTGAAAACTTAGTAAAGTATATGTAAAAAGTTTAACTATGAATTTTGGAAAATTAATAGATTCTGTAACCTTTCTTACTTGTAATTTCGAGGACGAAATTCTTTTAAGGGGGAAAGATTGTAACGACCCAGAATTTTTAGTAATTAAAATTTGAATATTTAATTAATTTTTAAATATTAATAAGTGAATTTATAAGTCGAATAAATTTTTATTTGAATTTTTGGATTTAATTGGATAATTAAATCGATAATTTAATGTGTTAAATTATGGAAATAATTAAAAATTGAGTTAAATATGATTGAAAATAATTTGGAAAATTTTATTTTATCATATGGGAGTTAGAATGATATTTTAGAACTTTTAAAATCGAATTAGAAGTTTATTTGTGAAAATTGAATATTTTAATATTAAATAATCGACTGTAAAATAGCCAATTTTTGAACAGTCTCAGAATTGAACGAAACCAGTTCCATTGGATCCGTAATAGTTAGTTATTACCGGATTTCAAATTTCGTGTCAATCGGAGTTATCGTTTGATCGTGGCAGCTCGAAACGCATCGATTTATTTTTAATTTAAATTTGGCGAGTCAAAATAGCCATTTTTCAAAAAGTCTCGGAATTCGACGAAACCAGTTTCATCGGATCCGTAATGTGATATTATTGTAAGGTTTCAAATTTCAAGTCAATTGGATTTACCGTTTGTCCGGTACAAATTAAAACGCCTAGAAATCGATTTAAATCGGTTTAATTTAAATTGAGCGTTTACAGCCATAACTCGCACATACTTCCGAATTAGCTTCCGAAACCTGTTCCATTGTGTCCGGAACGCGGGATAAACCCTAGGTACGCTGGTTACGGCGTCTAAATCGGAGTTCGGAATTCCCGGGATGAATAGTGTTTGCGATTGGTTTTCTTATAAATAGAGACACCCCTTCATAAATAAAAAAAATAAAATAAAAACCCTAGTTACAAAACACGGCCGCCAGTATAGGGTTCAATGGCCAGTATTGTTCCAATTTCTCCTCTTAATTTCTCTTGATCTATGAATAATTAGCAAATGTGTTTAACTGTAAAGTGGTAGAGCGTCTCGAGCTCTTCGAATCCATACGGATTTGATGATGTTTGGAGCTGTGTGGTGGTCGTGGGGGAGCCACGAAGGCAGGCCGTTCGGCCTCGTAGTGCGTGCTAGGGGGGTGACCGAGTTCTATGGCTTTGGGGCCGAAGTGGGAGAGGATGAAGGGCTTCGAAGTGGCGGTGTTGTGATCGAATTTAGGCGAGAGATTGAGGCGAAAATCAAAACCCTAGCTAGCTAATTGGGTTCGGCCGTGTTCTTATTATCCTGAAGCTTTTGCGTGAAAGATGGAAGAAGCTGGGTACGGTGGAGATGCAGGGAGGTGTAGATCTAAGGGTTGTGAATGGTTAAGGTTAATATTATAAAGGTTTTGTTGAAATTTAGTTATAAAAAACGTGTATAAACTTGTAAAATTCGTATCTTTTTCATACGAGGTCGAAAAAATGCAAACTCAGTTGCGTTGGAATCGTATGGACGAGCACTACGCGATGGAGTTGGTTTGGAGTCGTTTGGAGTTAGTGAGAATTTCGGGTAAAATTAAACGCGCGTTTAATTTTATTCGAAATAAAAGCTAAAACGGAATTTAAAACCAAGGTGAGAACTTCTCACTCAATCGAATAGATTTCGATTTTATTTTAAATAGTTAGATTTAAAATATTTGAATTCATGTTTGAATGATGACTGTAAATTATTGATTGTTAAAATAGACATTATGCGCCGTTAGTAAGCGGATGTTATTTATTATAAACATATACCGCGAATATTTCATAAACAGTGAAATTGGTATTATATATAATATCAATATATATATATTGGCATATGTATATATTGCAGTTGTTGATTTCCCGCATTTTTTGTTTAGCGGATGAGACCCTATTACGCCGTTATTAAGCGGATAATATTTATTAAGAACATGTACCGCGATAATTTCGTACTGGAGCGAAATTGGTATTGTGCTAATGTTTTTGGATGCAGGAAACAGGTTGGAGGGATCCAACTGGATTCCTCAACAGTATTTATTTTGTTTCAGATATTTTGATATTTGATGGATTATCATATCGATATATGATATCGTTGTTAGTCGTGATTGACTATTTGGTGTGTAGCATCATTGGACCCAAATTTTGGGATTTTAAAATGATTTTAAAAGTGATTTTGAAAATATACTTTATTTCTGGAATTGATCCATTATAAATAAATAAACGTTATAATTTTTAAAGTTATAAAAATTATGGTTTTTGTGAAATATAGTTAAAAAGCTGATTTTTAGAAATACGATTAAAAGTCGATTTTTGAGAAATATGAACTAATGATTTTTATAAAATAATTTAGATTGGATTTTTGAATATATGATAAAAGTTTAAATATAGGATTTATAAAATTTGATTATTTTATAAATCGAAATGATGAAATTATAAAGGAATTTAAAGACGTTTTAGAATAATAATATAAACTGATTTATATTAAGAGATTTATAAATGGATATTTATAAATTGAAATATGGACATTATAAAACGAGTTTTTATAAGTGTTTGAATGTAGTGAAAATGAATTTCCTAAATGAATGAAATTTATGAAATTATAAACTGTGAAGTTATAAATGAAATTTTATAAGCAATAGGTTTATAAAATTTATAAAGTTATCGAAAGAATGAATTTTGGATAAATAAACAATCTTATAAGTTAAGATTAATAATTTGGGAAGTTAAATGAACGATTTTGTAAAATAATCGTTTTATAAGTAATTAACTTATAATATGAACGTTTAGTTTATAATTGAGTTATAAACTGGGATAGGTTAATAAAGAAATTTATAAAAAGGAAGTTTTTACAAATAAATAGAAATGGAATTTATAAACGTTGTTTTATAAATTCGCAAACGACTTATTTTGATAAGTTAATTGTTATAACTTAGAAATAGAGTTATATTCACGTTTTAGACAGTGAATAATCCTTAGAGTAAAATGAATAGAAAAGATGAAGTTTGTTAACGGAGTTTATTCACGTTTTTGAATAGTGAATAACACGTTAAAGAAATTGTTTAGAATGTGAATGTTTTAAATAGAATTAAAACGATCTAACGATGTTTTAAAAGGGATTGAGATTCGAAACCATAGATTTCAACATTTATTGTTGAAATAGACGTTTTCGAGAAATAAAAGGAAATGGTGGACTATAACACTGTAGTTATAGTAAATGATTTCCGAAAGGAAATGTTTTGTATAGTATTGGGATTTATATATCTATTTTAATTTCGAATCCCTATACTAATGATTTTGGGTTGTTGTAACGATGTTTTACGCAACATTCGTTTTGGCCCAAATAAATATGTTAAGTGAATGATTTCCTTAAAGAATGAAATATATACTTAATTCGATTTAAGTATATTGAATATTTTCTAAGTGTTGAAAATAAATGATTGTGAATTACTTATTTAATAAGTATGGAAATGTTTTCCAATGTGAAGTGAATATAGAGAATTTATCTTTTTTGAAGATAAATTGAAAATGAATAATTGAAATCGTATATGCATGAATATTTTGAAAAATAAATTCATTATGGAATTTATATGTGAAAGTGAAATTTGTTTGAAAATAAATATTGATTTATTTTTGAAGTGTTGAAATAAGATATCTTGTAAAGATATTTTGGAAAATAAATAATTTGGAAAATTATTTGGAAACTGGTGATGTGTGCATATCCAGTGATAGTTCAATAACCGACTATCAATATTTCCCTTTGAATGGGTAATTGATGTGATTTGTTTGAATGTGAATGCCACACTTATTTTTGAATAAGCGCTCACTATTCGGGTTAACCGGGAAAGGACCATGGGGTCGTATAACCCATTCCGAATATGTGATACGTCATTATGAATTGCATTTGAAGATCGGTGTTGAAGACCGAGTATTTGTGAAAGCGATAGGATGACCTGTCGATTGTCTCTGCACTGGGTAGCTCCTGGTATTGAGATCTCCTAAGTGATGGGAAATTCGATCGGGATTGTGAATACCCGTATTGCAAGGGCTTCGTAAGAAGTGCCTTCGGTTTTGTTCGATCCCGGAACAGACTTGTATGGATTGTATGTCTGACATTACAAGTTGAGATATAAAGCCGATTTCTTTCAAATATATTTCTGTTGGTGGCGAAGAATTTATTCTTTGCTTAACACCCTTCTTTGAGACGTATGTGCTCAAAGGTTATATAGTTGAAGTTATCAGCGATATATTCCCAGTTTGGTAATGTGACATGCTGAGTGATGCTGAAATGATCATTGTGTTGATTATTTGTGATAGGATCGTTTATTTGATCGTCTATCCTTGTGATCATTGTGTTGATCATTTGTTGACCCAAAGCATGGCTTTTGTATAAAGTATGTTTTTGTGGACGTGAATTCGTCGAGCCTCACACCCCGTGAATGGTCAAAACAGGAAAGAAGCAGCAAGGTTATGAGGGGTAGCACCCTTTAGGATGTGTCCATTTCCTTCTGGAAAAGGGTGGTATCATGGTATGGAGCCCAGATACTTACTCATGTTGAAAACACTTTATGATTGTGTGAATTGATTACGAGCGCTCGGTGAAAAGGTCCCAAAGGACCGGGGGATGGCATATTCGGTCAGTTGTTACTCAGTTAGGAGTAACCCGGCCTTGTGTTGGTAGAGATCCGGTTTGGTTCTCGGGGATGTCCATCCAGAGGCATTCTCAGTGGCAATGGGAAGTTCCTTGGCCTGATCATTCGTTGGAAATCCAATTCCCAATACGAAACTTGTACGGTATTAGTTGTAGAACCTGCCATTCACTTATGGTGGTCACCACTGTTTGGATGGTAGCTATAGTAGGCATAGTTCGAAATGTCTATGCTGGCTAAGATTTATATTCTACTTTCGAAATGAATTTTTTCTACACTATACACTAATAATAATATCAAATGTTATTTTAAATGCGTATCAAGCATCTTTGACTATCATAAGGAGAAATCTCCTCCGATTCTGCGTTTGCATTGTGTGTGTGTGCGGGAGGCCTTATTGTAGTCTCATTTTTAAAAGCATTGCGAATTGAATTAAAAATATTCCTCTATTTTGATTTTAAAGATAAATAAACTGTTTTGAGTTCTCACACCAGTCACATGACTGACTTGGAGTTTATTGTTTTCCTTCCTAAACTCTGGGTGCCCACCAATTTCCACACGGGCAGTTAAGAGTTAGGTTTATCAGGATATTCTGGATATTCTGGAGTTGCTGGAGGCAAGCTGGATGGCATGGCGTATTACTAGTTTATATAGTATTTCTTTTTCCGCTGCATTGTTTGTTGTTGTACACTCTGATGTGATGATATGATGTAATGAAATGTGATGTAATGTAATAACTGATATAGTTCTTTGTTTAAAGATTATTCATTTATTATTATATGTTGTTCCGCTGCGAATTGTGAGATTCTGATGTTGTTCTGTTCCTTTCTGTCCCGTTCTATTTCTTCTATTCTGTCTTCTATTTTCAAATTCTCTTTTTCTATTTTTAAAATTTTCTGTTTTCTTTTCCCTCTATTTTTCTTTTTCTCTCTTCTTTCTTTTCTTTTCTTTTTAAAACCCATAACATCTCGGTTTTCGGCCTTTGATTTCTCGGCAGTCGATAAAGTGAGTGTCGATGTCGAATTTTCGAAGAACGAAAATCCGTTGACGTTACAATAAGTTTCGAGCAACCGCTGTCAAGTATCCATTTTTCTCTCTTTTTAGGTGGGACCTGCAAGAAAATTAAGACATTGGTACCCACTTTTTAATAGGGTCCTAAGAGTTAGGCCATAGGAAACCAAACCCAAGAGGGTTTAGTATCCCTTTTGAAAATATAATTTTTATTTTTATGCACAGATTCAAAAAATGAATTTATATATTTCTTTCTAATTAAACTATTGTTTGTTTTAGAAATCCATATTTTTAAAGTCTTTATATTGGATTTCCCTTTTAAATGTTCTTTTGTAGTCCAAGATTTATAATGATTTCTCCTTTTGTTTTCATTTTTAGGTGGAGCTTTTAATTTATTGACATAACCTAAACCATTTTTGTTTTAAGCAGGTTGAGAAATTTCAATAATATTGGATAAATTTTCTCTTCCTTTATTGAAATTGGAAATGCTTTTAGTAATGTCATCTAGCTTTGTTTTGAGACTAGTGTTATCTAACTCAACAATTTTGATTTTTGTTTTTAGTTCATGATTTTCAGAGACCAAAGCATCATTCTTTTCTTTTTGAGCTTCAATTTCTTGACTTAAAAGAACAAGTTGAGAATTGTTAGAAAGTGAATCTTGAATTTTCTCAAGTTCTTCTTCTAATATTTTCTTCTTATCTTTAAGCATATCTCTTTTGAATTTTGCTCTTTTCTGATTTTCCACATCGTCTTTATATTTCCTTTTGAAACTTTTCAAAGTGTCTAGTAGTTTTGAATTAATTTCTACCATATCATCAAAAGTTAAATCACTAACCTCGTTATCTTTAGCCATGAAGCATACATTTGCTTTTTCATTGTCACTGTCACTTTCGCTTTCAGAAGATGAAGAATCTGAGTCGTTCCCTGTTATCGAAAAAGCTTTTCTCTTGAACTTGTCCTTCTTATTTTTGTTGTTGTATGCTTTCTTTTGTTCTGGACAGTCTTTTTGCATATGTTCCTTTTTGTGGCAGTTGAAACACTCTATTACTGAGGTTGATGGTTTGTTGATGGCTTGTACTCTTTTAGGCTGTAAATTTACTTCAAAGGACATTAGACTTCCTATTAACTCTTCTGGTTTCATGGTAGAAAGATCATTAGCTTCTTCAATAGTTAAGACTATTCTTTCGCATTCATCCGTTAAAGAGTTAAGGATTTTTGAAACAATATCAGAGTCGGAATATATTTCTCCTAGTCCTAATAAACAATGATGAATATCTTGAAATCTAGAGTACATATCGTTTATAGATTCATCTTGCTTCTTCCTAAAATTTTGAAATTGATTCTTAAGTATAGATATTTTACTTTGTTTAACTTTGTTAGTACCTTCATGAGTGATTTTTTGTGTTCTCCATATTTCATAGGCAGTGTTGCACATACTAACATGATTAAATTTATTTTTATCTAAAACACAAAATAACATGTTCATGGCTTTGGCATTTGAAGAAGCATCTTGTCTTTGTGTGTTTGACCATGTTGAATATTCAGTTGTGGGTATGAGATATTCTGATTGTGTAATGTTCCATGAATCAAAACTATTTGCTTGCATATATGTACGCATTCATGTAGCCCATTAGTTATAATTCATGCCATTAAACAGTGGAGGTCGTGCGGTGGATTGACCTTCAATAAAACTGGTGTTAGTGTTACTGTCCATATTATCGAATAACTGTGTGACGGTTATAACTTTATGCTCTGATACCAAATGAAAGTGTTATATGCTATGGATCGTGCAATATGGAATACAACAATGTAGAGAATAATGTAGATAACAATATAATTAATAATGCAGAAAATAAAAGCAGTAAGAAAATAACACAGGAGATTTTTATACTGGTTCAGAGCACCGTCTTACGTCCAGTCCCAGACTCCTTCTGGAATTACACTACAAACAATATCCCTCACTTAACCTGGAGGAACAGGTCTATACAACACATAAACAGCCGAATAAGATTTCTGCTTCAACAGCCAAAGAGGTCTTTCAGCCTAAATAGCCGAATAGGACTTCTACTAGATGCAAAAATCTTTGTTGACTAGTATGTTCTTGATAACACAGATATGTCTTGAAGTACACCCTTCCTATAATCAAATCCTCAACGGTATTTTGTGTGTGTATTGATTTGAAAGGAAGAAAATCACTTAGAATCAAAGAGTATATATTAACTCAAAGATTTAAGTGATATAAAGTTTGTGAACGCTTTGAATTGCACAGAGTATAGAGCAAGAAAAGATTAAGAGAGTAAAGAAAGAATTCGGTGATTTTGAAAAGAATCAAAGCATGTTTATATAGAGGATATAGAGATGCGATCATTCGTGAAAGTTCTTAATCAAAAGTTGCATCCATTCCTCTTGAAATTGGTTGAAACCCCTTCATAAAACAACATGTCTTTTCAATCAAATAGCCGTTATTTGCAGTCAGTCAACTGACTCAGAAGTGCCAGTCACTGAATTTGAAAATCATGCATTTCATAGTGATTATGTGTGCACTGACTTAGGTCAGTCGACTGACTTGTGCTATGTTGCACATATCACTTTAAAACATTATATTTTGAAGTATATATCTTTTGTGTGTGTGTGTGACTACTTGAGGAATGATTTGAACAGTATTTTAACAGAACTAAGACTCAAAAACAAGATAAATATACATACTATATTCTGAATTGAAATCTTGTCTTTGGTTGAAGTTCTATTCTCTTTTTGTCACTATGTTCCGTCATCTTGTGATCTATGATCGTCAATGCTTGTTGATGTTCTTCGTCATGAATCAAAACTATGATTCAACAGTTTGTTGCGTTATGCTATGTTTATATAGCATTCTTTGCTGTTGTATTCGTATTTTGTTTTAATTTGATTGTGCTATGTTCATTTGTCATCTGCTTTTAAATTAATTTATAATTCTCTCATTTAGCTCTTAATTTGATTTCCATTTGTTATGCTATGTTAATTTATCATTTTCTGTTGTTACTGTATTCATAAGATTAAATAAGTTTGTTAATTGATTTTTTAATTTCTTTTGCAGTACTGATATCTACAATGATGAAGCAAATAGTTTGCTAGTTATTTTTGAACATAATGAGATTTGTTATTCTACTCGACTTACCACAGGCTCTTCTTTATTTTGTGTTAAGACTGAAATCTGTGAAGTTTGGCCACATCTTAGTCCATTTTCTATTGAGATATCTTATGATCTTGAGAATAAGAATATAATCATAGATACTGATTCAGATTTGATTAATATTCCGTGTTTTCTAATTTTCAACAAGAGTGAATATTTTAAGTTTACTGTTAAGGAAAATGTTTGTGCTATGGAAGCTGATATTGCTAGCTGTGGTTTAGGCTATGCAAGTATTCAAAGCACTTCAATTGGTAGTAATTCTAGTTCAAACAGTGATTCACATGCCGATTCTTCTTATTATTTGAAAGATGTGTCAAAGAAAGGTTCTCAAAAAACTATTGTGAATTTTCTTGGTTTTTGTTTTAATGGAGCCATGGATTTTTGGGAGTTTTTAATGGCATATCAAATAAAAAATAGTTATGATTTGATTTATGTAAGAAATTCTCTATAGATAGAATTTCGGTTAATTGCTCTTTGTTGACGGTTGGTTGTAAGTTTTATCTTAGTGCTTCTTTGGATCCTGGTCTACTCTCTCGGTTTTTTATTAGAACTTACAATTTTGATCGTTCATGTGGAGCTTGTCTTAGATATGTTAATAAAGTTAATATTTCAAGTAGATTTGTTAAATATTGGATTGATCAAATTCGAGATGCTCCTATAAAGAAGCCAAAAGATATTATGAAGGAATTTAGAAGAGAGTACGATTTTAATCTTTCATATTATTATGCTTGTAGTGGAAAATAGTTGGCTTTGAAAGAAATATATGGGGATGATGCTATGTCATATAATGATTTAAATTGTTATTTAGAGGTGTTGCAAGAGTATAATCCTAGAAGTTATGTGGCCATGGAAGTTAATGCTTGAACCAATTATTTTTAGAGAGTTTGTATTAGTTTTGGTGCTTGTCTACTAGGATTTAAACACTATCGACCATTAATATTTTTAGATGCAGCTGCTTTAAAGGGAAGACCAGGTGTTTTGTTAGCCGCTACTTCTAAAAATGGTAACCAAGTTATGAGTTTCATTTTAGTTTTGTTTTATTTAATTATTTATTTTTTTGGTAATGATATATTAAACTATCATTGTTCAAAGTTGTACATAATTATAATGCAGCCATGTTTACACAAGAATTGTTTGCTTTATTTTATTCAATGATCGAGCTGGTTACACTAGAAATGTTTATAGTAGAAATGTTTATAAAAACAAGAACTAAAATTTTATGCAGCAGTAACTAAATGACTTCAAAATAACATATGCTATATTCATATATCATTTTGAATCTAATTTAATTGTGTACAATAGAAATTATTAACATTTAATATTAGATTTGATGTTTAATGCAATTCATGTTTCTTACTACTGAGCTGTCATTAATTATTTATTTTGTAGGTTTCTTTCCTCTTGCAATGAGTATTGTTTCACATGAAAACGAATATAATTGGTCTTGGTTTTTATCCCACTTGAAAGGAATGCTTAATGAAGATCGATCTTTAGTTTTTATGTTAGATTGTCAATGGGGTCTCATTTTAGGTGTTTCAAAAATATTTCCTTCTTCATATCATAGCTATCGTTTACTTCACATGGAACAAAATACGGGTACTGTTGTCAAGGTAGCTAAAGGTGATTCATCTATTATGGAGTTACTCAAACTTTGTGCTAGAACTTCTAATATGTATGATTTTGAGTGATATCTTTCTAAATTTAAGGATATTGGAGGTACGCCCGCAGAAAATTTTCTAAGAGATAAACCTTTTGACCATTGGGCAGATTTGTTTTTTCAGGGGAAGCGTTATGGTGAATATTCTTCAAATGTTGCAGAAAGTTTCAACTCATGGATTTTGAAAGAAAGAGTTATGCCTATAAATTCTTATTTGGATGGTATTTGAGTGAAAGTTATGGAGAAAATGTGATATGAAGAGAGGGTGTTGTTTATGGGCAACGAACCTTTGTCCTATTATGAAGGAACGTTTGTCTAAGTTAGTAGATGATGGCTTTGGTTGGGATGTTTATAAGTCATAGGAATTTGTGTTTGAAGTTAAATCTCCTAAGTCATAGGTTGTTGATCTTAAAAATCGTTTATGCTGTTGTAATCAATGGAGAGTTACTAGTTTTCCATGTTCCCATGCAATTAAGTGCATTAAAAGTCTAGATTATCAGTTTATGATTTTGTGGAGGATTGTTTTACTGTTAATGCCTTCAGATCTTTGTATGCTAATGCTATCAATCCAATTCTAGATTTTGATAAGCCAATTGCTGCTGAAAATGAAGTTCTGATTAAGCCTCCTAAAGAAATTCGTGGTGCAGGAAGATCATCTACAAAGAGGCATGATGGATTTGGACATTCTCAAAGTAAAAGAAACAGATGCAGTCAGTGTAATGATGTTGGCTACAACAAAAGGAATTGTCTTCCTTCTTCCAAAGGTTAAGAAAATTTATGTGTTTTGTTAGTGTAATGGAGTAGTTTTTTAAGTGTAAAGCTACTAAAGCTTATAGAAGAATGAAGTCAGACTTTGTGAAATCATTAGAAAATAAAATAAGAAATGTTTTGGTTATTTTGTTTTAATTTCTAATATCTGATGTTCCTATATTTTTGTTTATTGTTGAATTTATGTTTTTAGGAATTTATTTTTTATTCATATTGCAAAATATTTAATACGAGTCAAAGAACTGCATGAGCTCTGCACTTCAGTATTAACATTTCTACTAAATGCTAGATGTACTTATCATTTCATGTGAATGCCAGTTGTAACTAGCATTTCATTATAATCAGTGTGCATCACACCTGAAATACAATTTCAACATTGAAACCCATAATCTGTCATTGTATTGAACCGAGTAAGCTGTTGTGTAAGAACGAAGGATCTAATGATAACGATATACTGTGTATATGATTATCTGATGAGATTAGTTAAGTGGTTTTGTGAAGAATTTCCAGTATGATGATGTACTATTTATATGATATGGGGGAACATCTGCTCCCATATTTCTTCTATACTGCAATGGAATATCTTTTCTTATTATTAGAAAGAGAAGTTAGAAAAAAGAATTAACACTAATTTGTAAAGTGCAACCTATGTAATATCTTCATTATGCAAACTTCACCTCTCTGTTTTAGAAAATAACAAGCAAAGTAGATAAATGGGATTGCAAATACCGGCTACTGATTAATGGTATAATATATCCTATGGTGCTATACTGGCTACTGATTTATGGTGTAATATATCCTATGGTGCTATACTGGCTACTGATATATCAACTTCCTATTGCCACTTTAAAGAAATCAAATAAGATAAATGCCGACTTTCTGTGGGAAGGAAGGAAACATAAAATTTCTTGGGATAAATTGTGTGTGCCAAAAAAAGAATGGGCTATAGGCCTGAAAAAGTTAGAAGATCTACAAGATATTTGTGCGCTAAACCTACTTTGGCAACTACCATCAAAGTAACAATCAATGTGCACTGCTTTATAGTATAACTAGCATTATAGTTGAATGATAGTTTCATTTAGCATTTCAGTTAAATGCTGGTTATAACTAGCTTTACAGTGTAAACAATAGTCGTCACACTTGAAACAGAGTTCAAACATTGGAAATCATATAAAATGTTATATGTATTAATTCACACATTGTTCATCATAGTTCAATCACTAAGAAACGTATTTTCGCACAATGCTAGTTCTATCTAGCATTTCAGCATAAAACATTATTCGCCACATTAGAAATACAGTAAAAGCATCGAAACACACATAAAAATGACACTTGAATATATCCATAGTTTATACATTATAGTTCATGCACTGAAAACAGACAACTATAATCAAATTAAATTCAAACTGAGAAGTTCAAATCCATCTGAGTAGTTTATACGCCAAGAACAAAATACAAGCATTGGCAAATATATAAGACTCCATCTCAGACTCCATCCCAGTTTAATTAGCAAAAGTGGTTCAATTCAAATCAATCCAAAGTTCTAAGAAGTTAAAATGCAACAACTATTCTTATGTAGAATCTTTGTATGACCAACTATATTATGGATCATTGAGTATGCCATACACCACTGCAGCTCCTAGGTTTCTAAGCATTTCCTTTGGATATTTTTCTAGCATCTCATCCTTGTCCAGTTTTCCAAGTTTTCCATGACAAAGAACGCGCAATCAAATTTGTTTTAGATATAGAAATATTAGTTAATATTACAGTAAAACCTAATGCTAAAATAATATTGCATTCTTTACTCTATAATTCTTAAATATAGCTTTATATTTTGATCACAATATTAATCAACGCATTCATAGAGACATCATTGTTGCGTGTTGAATGTGCACCTTATACATAATCTTTTTGTTCAGTAGATGTAGATCAATAAACTGTCAATTAGCAATGCTAGTTTTAAGTATTATTTTGCATATTTAATGCATGCTACTGCAATTTAAAAATACAAATAATAGTTTAACAAGAGAAGAAATGAAGTTAGTTACTTGCGAATCAGAATCCTTTGGTGGGCTTTTTGGCTGCAACACTTTAGGTTTGTGAAATTCTTTGTTCAGTATTCCTACTTCTGCCCATTTCTTCTTGAATATCAATTCAATTTTGTCTTTCTGCAAGAAGAAAAATTAGTGTCGTATATTAATGTTAGAGTGATTTCAAAATTATACCTTTCTTACAAGAATGAGGGCTTGGTTAAAGCTGGGGTTTGAAGTCCTTGGTGATCTAGTTTTTGGTTTGGTTGAATCACGATGACTCCACTACATCGTTTCATAGTTTAGCATCAACAAGCTCCAATGGTTTGTGTAATGTAGAGGGAAGAAAATTTTCTCTGTAAATTCATCTTTGACAATGACATCAATTGTTGGTATGACTATGTCTTTGATCACAGTTTGCTAATCATGTACTATAGCATTCTACACATTCATATGTATTAGAATACTTTATTTTATTTTTTAACATTTATAATATAAAGCTTATACTTACCATCATTGTAACGACCCGAAATTTTCAACCATTCGCATCCGCACGTGTCGGACTTGAATTGCTCAAAATACTGTGTTGTAAATATTTGGCAAATCTCAGAGTATATAGTAAATAAAATAATCACAAATCACAGACACAGAGTATTTAATAATGCAGCGGAAGTAAAAGAGATAGTAGTTCATGAAGCTACTGTATATATAAGTTACATTAGAGTTAAACAAGATACAATAGAAGAATAACAAGATACATCAGATACAAATCAGAATACATCACTGGAATCACTGGATACTGGAAGCAAAAAAGATGGCTGGATCTTCAAGCAAAGCTCCAACTCCGAAGGTGAATCTTGAATGCTGAATCACTCAGTCTGACCCAAGCGTAAAGAAAAACACAAAACACTCGAGTTAGGGCATAAATGCTTATGAACTGTTAATCGACTCAAGTGAACGTTAACAAAATGCATCAGTAACTTAAAGAATGCTTGGGATCACCCATCCTTTAAGGATCCGTTAAACTATTTACTATGTAGTAATATTGTGCTATTATAATAATGTCTACAGTAAAATAAACTTACTCTAAAATAGCGTTAAGGAGTGACCCAATATTCCCCTTAACATGTAATAGTCCTAGTACCTTCAGATCGGTAGACTAGCCTAAATACTCCATGGGCTATGGGAGAAAAATAAACTCGTAGTAAGGCTCGCTATGGTAGGTGACATGGCATACAAGGCAATGCTAGGGTAGATATACCAATGACGCACACGGACTGGCGGTAACGTAGTAGCCACTACGCCCACCTCAGAACACACTTCCAATTAAAATCGAAGGATGGCCATCAAATCAACAACTAGTAAGAGTATAGTATCGAAGAAGTGCGTCCGACCAGAGGAGCTACCCCTTTTGGCCCGAGATCGCTCCAGTTTTAGCCACCTTATGCTAACTCACGAGAGTCAGGTCCACGATCATACCTCAATAGGATCGTTGCCACCATCCCACTTCATTCGGAAAACTCCATCGTGTACATGGTTGTTAAAGTGCTTTTCGGAGTTGGTAGAGAGTATGACAACTTTCGATCCTGGTCTCTTTAACAACCAAATGCCATTATAATGCCATTGTCATTTCAAAATAGTTTATACTTCAAATGATCAAATCATTTCATTTCCAAACTACATCCCTTTCAGAATAGTTTTTACTTCAAAACCAAAACCATTTTTATTTCAAAACTATATTCAAATCAAAATAGTTTATGCTATATCATTTCTATTTCAAACATATATTCACTTTCAAAAATCATAATACTTTCAAAGTTATAACTCTTTCGAAACCAAATTACTTGAAATCATTACACTTTGAAAATCATAACATTTTTGAAATCATACATTTGAAATCATGGTACCTTCCTTTAGTTCTTTAAATTTTACAAATTTATTCAATTAAACCCAAATTTTCAAATTTGCAATTCAATTCAATTCAAACCATTAGTTTCAATTCAATTTAGTTTCCCAATAAACATTTCAAACCTTATAAATTCAAATATAGATTTAATCTACAAAATAAACTATTAAATTTTTAATATATTTCAAAGCTTTAATATCCCACATTTCAAAACTAAATTTTATAGTTTCATATATATCTTAATTCAATTTACTAATATTTAGTTTTGAAATATTCACTTAATAAACTCAATATCCTTAAATAAACTCAAATTATAAGTAAACCAAATATCCTTTCATACAAATATAAACTTCAAATATTCATTTGTTAAAAATCAAATATCATTCCAAATTCATATTCTTTATCAAAATAAAGATCAAATCATTTCCAAAACTTTTCAATCATCAAATATCATATCCTTTCAAAACCTCATTATCAAATCATTATTTGAATTCAAATTCAAATATTCAAATTTAAATATCATTTTTAAATCAAATAAGTCATTCATTTATTATTTAAAATATCGTTGCAAAATACATTTCAAAATTCCATTCAAAAATTCATAATTTCATTTCATTCCATTTAACACATACCAAGTAAATCTTGTTTAAATTCAAATTCAATTTAAATTCCTTAAAAACTCGAATTTAAATATATTCAAAACTCCTTAAATTTCACAAATAATTAATTCCAAAACTTAAATCATTTAACACTTTAAAATATAACTCAAATAGTGTTAAAAGCTATAATGTTTCAAAACATTGTCGAATTATAGCAACGACAGCATTTATAAAGTGCTATTGTAGCTTATAGTTTCCAAAATAGTTCAGTTCAGGAACAATGACATTTATAAAATGCCGTAATAGATATTTAGTAAATTCAAAAATAACAGCATTTAAAAATGCTGTCATATGACCACAGCATTTTGGGAAATGCTGTAAATTAAATTCCAGATTTTATTATAACTTTCCAGAAACAATAAAACTTAAATTTTAGCAAATTTTAAATTTATAAATCATATGTTTAGACTTCAAAATTTCACAATTAAATAATTTTAACACTTGATTATCACAATAAAATTTTGTAACCAAATATCTAAATTAAAATTCAGTTCATTTGTTAAATCAAAATTTCACTGTTTATTAACTTATAAATTTAATAAAACTTAACATTTTACTTCCAATATCATATCAAAACTTTAAATTTTATTTCCATTATTTACTTTCATTTTAAAATAAAAATTTAAAGTCATAAATCACATTTACTTCAAATTTACATACCTAAATTTACAAATTCAAAACTTTAATATTTAGCTTTCTCAAAACAATTAAATATATATTTTTAAATCAAATCTCATACTTTTAAAAATACACACATATATAAAAGTCATTAAAAAATATACCACAGGGTCTGTATATAATTTTCTAACCTAGGTCAAGTGATACAGATATGTACCATTTCAAGCCGCATTTTAAAAGAAAACCCGGGTTCTATCATTTCGAACCCGCAATCCCAAGTCAAATAAAATACAGTAAATTCACTTGAGCCTATCATTTCAGCTCATAATGATTTTTCCCTATTCTAATGTCCGTTCGTGTATGTATCATTTCAACCCATAGTGATTCTATTCTAACGGGGAACTTGTAGTGTGAACATATGCATAAACAATATAAACAATTATAATAATACGTCAGTGTCACAATATAATGTCATATATCATATGTCAGGTGATAATTAACAAAGTTAACATGGTAATAACATGGCATAGCATATCATATAATCATCTTGCATAACATTTTAATTACTAAACACTTGTCATCAATTTACGATTTCATAAGTAAAAATGTTAGAGTGAGAAAGACTCTCCTTTTCAAGCTGGAGTTAGCCAATCAAACTACACGGATAAATTCCAGAAAGCACGATACGACATGACACATCACGACTTTGATTCAAGTGAGAAGGGAGAGCCAATATAATGGTCTTGTAAGCAACAAACCAAACAAGACAATGTAAACATATATTTACAACACAAAAATATAATTGAAACAAGTTGAAATAAAAAGCAATAATAACAAGATAATTTGACCTTGCTTTTACCACTCAAATGCTTGGTCTAAGTGGAACATGTGCACGGCCAGGATCATGCTTTGGCTCGGGTATGGCATCAAAAATGCACGGCAACGTGGAGATGAAGGGGTAGTAGTTACAAAGTGAAGTAGATAAACAATGAAGGGGAAGAGAAGTATGTGGCTCGGCTAGCATGTTAGGTGGAGTTTTATACAAAGTTTTGTGGTGATAGCATCATCAAGTGGTCACGACCTACCTTGGTCAGAGGAAGAGGAGGTGGAGCTACTGTGGATGATGTGGTGGAGGTCGGTGGTGATGGTGGAGTAGTGGGGCCGAGCAAAGCTAGAATAAGAGGAAGGCAAAATCATTGAAAAATAATGAAAAGAAGAAGGGGATGAAGCCATTAACAATTTTTTTAATTGAAGATAGCTATGATTTTTGAGATGTGAGAAAGATTTCTCACGTGAAAATGAGAAGTGATACACGGCAATAAAAAAGAAATGGTCGGCTACTCAAAATGGAAAAGGCAATTGAAATGAAAAGACAAAGGTTAAATGAAAAGACACAAGGAAAATGAAAGGGTTTTGACTCTTTAAATTTCCATTTCTTTTAAATGAAATAAACTAAATAAAAGTAAGTAAATGAATAAAAGTAAGTAAAAGAAGAGGTAGAAGAAAAAGATAGAAGAAGTAAGAAAACAGAACAGAAACAATATCAGAATCTCACATATCGCAGCGGAACAACATATAATAGATAAATGAATAATCTTTAAAACAAGAACTATATCAGTTATTACATTACATCCCATCATCATCAGAGTATACAACAACAATATACAAC
Source organism: Allium cepa (assembly GCA_030765085.1). Taxonomy (NCBI): domain Eukaryota; kingdom Viridiplantae; phylum Streptophyta; class Magnoliopsida; order Asparagales; family Amaryllidaceae; genus Allium; species Allium cepa. The sequence goes on along the minus strand of CM060942.1, from coordinate 371,619,635 downwards.
ACAATAAAACAATGGACAGCTATACAAACATGTCCTTTCAAGTGAATTTACAGCGGAAAGATAATATCATATACAAGTAATACGTCTCGTCATCTAGCTCGCCTCCTAAGCTCCATAACACTCCTAAATCCATTATGACCTGATAACCTGACTCTAGACTGCCCGTGTGGAAAATTTTGGGCACCCAGAGTTTAGGAAGAGAACAATAAACTCCAGGTCAGTCATGCGACTGGTGTGAGAACTCAAAACAGTTATTCATCTTTAAAACAACAACAACAAGAAGGGAAGTATGAAAAATATCCGCAATGCTTTTGGAAAATGAAACTACCATAAGGCCTCCCCGCACACACACAATGCAAACGCAGAATTGAAGGAGGTTTCTCCTTATGATAGTCAAAGATTCTTACTACACAAAAACAAATCATTTTTGATATTATTATTAGTGCATAGTGTAGAAAACATTTCGAAAATAGAATATAAATCTTAGCCAACATACGACCATTATCGTATGCCTACTATAGCTACCATGTTCAATAGTAGGTTACCACCACATTCCATGGCAGGTTATACAACTAAAACCGTACAAGGCTCGTATTATTTCTTTGGATTTTTCTAAAAAATGGTCATGCTAAGGAACTTCCTACTGCCACATGGGATAGCCTCTGGCGGGACGTCCCGAGAACTTAACCAGCTCTTTGCTAACACAATGTCGGGTTGCCTTTGTAACTAGGTAACTACTACATGAATATGCCACCCCCCGGTCCTTTGGGACCTTTATCCGAGGGCCCTCGATCACCAAGCAACAACCACACAGAAAAAATGAGATTGGAGCAACCGCATAGGTTAAGCATCATGGCTCCATACCTGACACCACCCTTTTCCAGAAGGAAATGACATACCCTAAAGGGCGCGACCCTCATAACCTTGCCGCATATTTCTGTTTCGACCATTTCCGGGGTGTGAGGTCTGACGAAGTCTTGTCCACAAAGCTATGCTTTTTCACAAAGCCACGCTTTGATCAACAAATGATCAATAAATAAACATCACACGACAACACTCAGCATGCCACATTACCAAATTGGGAATATATCGCTGATAACCTTCAACTACAAAACCTCTGAGCTCGTACGTCTCAGAGAAGGGCGTTAAGCTAATTGATTAAATTCCACGCCACCAACAGAAATGTATTTGAAAGAAATCTGCTTTATAACTCAAAATGTAATGTCAGACATGTAACCATACAAGTCTGCTCCGGGTTCGAACAAAACCGAAGGCACTTCAAAAGAAGCCCTTGCAATCCGGGTATTCACAATCCCGATCGAATTTTCCATCACAAAGGAAATCTCCATATCGTAGCTAACGGTGCAGAGACAATCGATAGGTCATTCCAAATATTTATTTCCACACTTTTAAAAATAAATCAATGTTTATTTTTTTAAAACAAATTTCCCTTATAAATTTCCATTGTGAATTTAAATTTCCAAATATTCACTTTTTATACGATTTTTCAAATTGATTACAATTATTCACTTTCAATTTATCTTTAAAAGATATAATCTCAAAACATTCACTTCATATTGGAACATTTCCATACTTATTTAATAATAAGTAATTCACCAATCTATTTATTTTCAATATTTGGAAAATATTTAATGTACTTAAATCCAAATTAAGCTTATATTTTATTCTTTAGGGAAAATACTCTCTTAAACACATTTATTTAGGTCAGAACGAATGTTGCGTAAAACATCGTTACGACAACCCAAAATCACTAGTATAGGGATTCAAAATTAAAATAGATATATAAATCCCAATACTATATAAAACATTTCCTTTCGAAAATCATTTACTTTAACAACGGTGTTATAGTCCACCATTTCCTTTTATTTCTTGAAAACGTCTATTTCAACAATGAATGTTGAAATCTATGGTTTCGATACTTAATACATTTTAAAACATTTTTGAATCATTTTAAATTCTATTTAAAATATCACTTTCCCAAAATATTTTTTTAATATATTATTCACCGTCCAAAATCGTGAATATACTTCGTTAACCAAATTCAATTTCTACATATTTTATTTAAAGGATTATCCACTGTCCCAAAATCGTGGATATATTTCCTTTAATAAGCTATAATAATTAAACTTATCAAAATAAGTCAATTTTGGATTTATAAAACAACGTTTATAAATTCCATTTATACTCTATAACAACTTCAACTTATAAAATCACTTTATTAACAAATTCTATCGATATTCCATTTACATGCCAAAATTCAATTTTACAAGTTAATTACTTGTAAATATTTTATTTTACAAAAATCTATTCATTTGATAACTTCAAAATTTATAAACCTATAGATTTCATCCACTTATGAAATCCATTTATACTTCATTTTAACACTTATAAAACTCGTTTTATAATTCCAACATTTTAATTTATAAATATCAATTTTATAAATCCTCTATATAAATCATTTATAATAATTCAAAAATCCTAATTTAAACCATTTTATAAATAAATCAACTACTTATTTCAAAAATCGCATTACGGTTATATTTCACAAAAATCATAATTTTTATAACATAAAAATTTCAACGTTTACTTATTTAAAATGAATCAATTCCCACATTTAATTTTATTATGAATTCTCAACTTAAATTTTCAGAAATCCAATTTTATTTATTTTCGGCATCTAACGATACCAAAAATATATTCGGCTAAAATTTAGCCTTTAACGATTTCAATCACAAAGATAATCACGCAGATTATAAATAGATCAACACACAACATTGAAACCAATTCAATCATTTGAGGAATCCATTTGGATCCGTCCAACCTGTTTTCCTGCATCCAAAGATGTTAGCACAATACCATTTCCGCTTCAAGACAGAATATCGCGGTATATGGGATTTATAAAATACTATCCGCTATTATGCGGCGCAGTATGGTCTCATCCGCTATATAGTGCGGGAAATCAACTCCAAGTACATATATAATACCAATTCCATATCAAGTTGGAATTATCGCGGTATATGTGTTTAATAAATAACCTCCGCTTAATATACGGCGTATAGGGTCTATTTCAATACAAGAGATAATAACTATCATCCAATCACACAATCAAGCAATTTTAAATTCAGGAAAATAGACGCAAGGAAGAAGTTGTGAAAATATTTAGTATTAAGGACAGCAAGTTTGCTTTTTAGTCTGAAGGACATTTGTTAGTGTAAATAGAAAATGATAGTTATAACTATCATTCTGTGATTTACACTAAAAAGCATCCTTCAACCTAAAAAGCAAACTTCTTATCCCTAAAACTAAATTTTTAAACAACTTTTTCCTTGAGGCTAAAATCCCCTTTTAAATTTAACTATTTTAAATTTAAATCGAAACAATTCGATTGAGTGAGAAGTTCTCACCTTGAGTTTTCGATAATAGTCGTAGCGTTTTATTTCGAATAAAATTAAACATGCGTTTAATTTTACCCAAAATTATCACTGGCTCCAAACGACTCCAAACCAGCTCCATTGCGTAGTGCACGCAAATACGATCCCAACGCAATTTGTTTCGCGCGTTTTCGACCTCGTATGAACAAGTTACAATATTTTAAAGATTACACAATTTAATATACAATTTATTTCCAATTTCTTTTTAAAATTTTACCCTAACTAATCGTGGCCGCACGTTTTCATCACAAAATCGAGGCCATCGTTCTCATCTTCTTCCCAGGCATGAACAAACGTTCGAACAACCCATTGAGCCGCCTACTAACCCTAATTTTTGCAACCACCACCTGCATTTTGAAGACGATCGAACCTTGCCACCCAGAAGCCCATCACGCGACACACCTTCGGCTCGAATATCAATGAGCTCGGTCATCACAGCCTCTCTAGAATTGTGTGCGAACGGCGTGAGTTCGAGCTCGATTTGCCATCAAACCACTCGACTAAAATTGATCACCACCGTTGGATATATAGTTCTCGTAGCCCTCTTCAACTTTGCAGTTAAACATTTTTGCTATTTGTTTGTGGATTTGAAGATATTTGAGGAAGAATGAAGTTGAATTTCGGCCATTAGAGATAATGGTGGCGGCTGTAATATTTAGGGTTAGGGTTTGGTTTAGTTGCAAATCGAAAATAGTTAGGTCCTTTTATAGAAAATTCTCAAATTAATATTCACTCGAAATTTTCCGAACTTCGAATCACGCGCGGTGACTGGCATTTCTAGAGTTTACCCTGTGTTTCGGACACAATGGAATAGGTTTCGGAGGCCAATTCGATCATCTATGCGAGTTACGGAAATAAACGATCAAATTTAAATTAAATCGATTTAAACTAATTTCTATACGTTTTGGCTTTCCCCGGACAAACCGTAATTCCGATTGACACGAAATTTGAAACCATGCAATAATTTAAAATTACGGATCCAATGAAACTAGTTTCGTCGAAATCCAAGATTGTTTGAAATATGGCTATTTTCACTAGTCGATTAAATATTAAAATATTCAATTTTAACAATTTAATTTTTAATTCAATTTTAAAAGTTCACAAACATTGTTCTAACTCCAATATGATTTATTATAACTTTATAAATCATTTTTAATCATATTAAACCCAATTTTCAAATTTTTTCATAATTTCAAACATTAAATTATCGATTTAATTATCCAATTAAATCCAGATATTCGAAAAATAAATTATTCGACTTATAAATTTTACTTATTAATATTTAAAATCAATTAAATATACGAATTTCAAATGACAGAAATTTTGGGTCGTTACATCAAATAAGTCATTCATTTATTATTTCAAATATCATTGCAAAATACATTTCAAAATTCCATTCAAAATTCCATTCATCTCATTTTATTTCATTCCATTTAACACATAACCAAGTAAACCTTATTTAAATTCAAATTCAATTTAAATTCCTTAAAAATTCAAATTTAAATATTAAAATATATTCAAAACTCCTTAAATTTCAAAAACAATCAATTCAAAAAGTTAAATCATTTAACACTTTAAAATATAACTCATATAGTGTTAAAATCTATAATGTTTCAAAACATTGTCAAATTATAGTAATGACGGCATTTATAAAGTGCTATCATAGCTTATTGTTTCCAATATAGTTTAGTTCAGGAACAACGACATTTATAAAATGCCGTAATAGATATTTAGTTATTTCAAACATAGTTAAATTCAAAAAGAATAACATTTAAAAATGCTGTTATAAGACCACAACATATTTGGGAAATGCTGTTGATAAAATTCCAGATTTTATTATAACTTTTCAGAAACAATAAAACTTCAATTTTATCAAATTTTAAACTTATAAATCACATGCTTAGACTTCAGAATTTCACATTTAAATAATTTTAACATATGATTTATCACAATAAAATTTTATAATCAAATATCTAATTTAAAACTCAATTCATTTGTTAAGTCAAAATTTCACTTTTTATTAACTTATAAATTTAATAAAACTTATCATTTTACTTCCAACATCATTTCAAAACTTTAAATTTTATTTCCATTATTTACTTGCATTTTAAAATAAAAATTTAAAGTCATAAGTCACATTTACTTCAAATCTACATACCTAAATTTACAAATTCAAAACTTTAATATTTAGCTTTCTCAAAACCATAAAATATATATTTTTAAATCAAATTTCATACTTTTAAAATAAATATACATATACATACATACATACATACATACATACATACATACATACATACATATAGATAATTAAAAAATATTCCACGGGGTATGTATATAATTTTCTAACCTAGATCAAGTGATATGGATATGTAACATTTCAATCTGCAGTTTAAGAAGAAAACCCGGGTTCTATCATTTCAAACCTGCAATCCCAAGTCAAATAAAATACAGTAAAATCACTTGAGCCTATCATTTCAGCTCGTAATGATTTTTTCCTATTCTAATGTCCGTTCGGGTATGTATCATTTCAACCCATAGTGATTCTATTCTAACAGGGAACTTGCAGTGTGAACATATGCATAAACAATATAAACAATTATACTAACATGTCAATGTCACAATATAATGTCATATATCATATGTCAAGTAATAATTAAAAAAGTTAACATGGTAATAACTTGGCATAGAATATCATATAATCATCTTGCATAACATTTTAATTACTAAACACTTGTCGTCAGTTTACGATTTTATAAGTAAAAATGTCAGAGTGAGAAACACTCACCTTTTCAAGCTAGAGTTAGCAAATCAAACTACACAAATAAATTCCAGAAAGCACGATATGGCACGACACAGCACGACTTTGATTCAAGTGAGAAGGGAGATCCAAGATAATGATCTTATAAGCAACAAACCAAACAAGATAATGTAAACATATATTTACAACACAAAAATATCATTGAAACAAGTTGAAATAAAAAGCAATAAGAACAACATAATTTGACCTTGCTTTTACCACTCAAATGCTTGGCCTAAGTGGAACATATGCACGACCATGATCATGCTTTGGCTCGGGTATGGCATCAAAAATGCACGGCAACATGGAGATGAAGGGGTAGTAGTTACAAAGTGAAGAAGATAAACAATGAAGGGGAAGAGAAGTATGTGGCTCGACTAGCTTGCTAGGTAGAGTTTTATACAAAGTTTTATGGTGATAGCATCATCAAGTGGTCATGACCTGCCTTGGTCAGAGGAGGAGGAGGTGGAGCTGCTGCGGATGATGAGGTGGAGGTCGGTGGTGATGGTGGAGTAGTGGGGCCGTGCAAAGCTAGAAGAAGAGGAAGCAAAATCATTGAAAAATATCGAAAAGAAGCAGGAGATGAAGCCATTAACAATTTTTTTATTAAAGATAGCCGTGAGTTTTGAGATGTGAGAAACATTTCTTACCTGAAAATGAGAAGAGATACACAACAATACAAAAGAAATGGTCGGCTACACAGAATGAAAAGGCAATTGAAATGAAAAGACAGAGGTTAAATGAAAAGACACAAGGAAAATGAAAGGGTTTTGACTCTTTAAATTTCCATTTCTTTTAAATCAAAATAAACTAAATAAAAATAAGTAAATGAATAGAAAAGGAAAATAAAATAAAATGAAAAAGAAAATAAATAAATATTTTAAGGAAAATAGAAAATAAATAAGAAAACAGTTATTAAATTGAAACTAGAATTAAAATTGTAAACAATATACAGTTAACATTTAAAATTATAACTTCATTTTTGAAATGTTTTAAAAAAAAAATTATATACATAACATGTCACATTACACAATTTAGAACATGAATATGATAAACAAAAATATTATTTATATAAATTAATATAAACAATTTTTGTTAAAGAAAACAATTTACACCCAATAGTGTAAAAAGCATAACTTTCACAATATTAATCAGATTTCAACGAAACAAAAAGCAGTATTCTTGAAATTTTATTTATTTTCATAATGAAAGATAAAATTCAAAAATTCAAATTTTAAATTTTAAATTTTAAAAGTCAAAGTTTGACCATATTTACCAAAATCCACATTTTTGGAAAATATTCTATTTATTCATGTTTTGAATTCTAAGTTACATCAAATTCAAAAAATATATTTAAAATAACAAAACTATTCATTTTAATAAATAAAATAAAGTTTTTAAATCAGGAATTTCAATTAAAATAATTAAAATATACAATTAAAATAATCGAAAATATAGGGTTGTTACACTCACCCCCACCCAAAACTTTTTGTCCCCGAAAAGGAATGAGGTACGTGAAAACACATAAAAAGATAGAATGAAATAGGATAAAGACAAAGTGAGAAGAAGATTGAAATTTTACCTGATAACTGTTGCTATAGGTAAGTTTAATAAGGTGGAGATGATCTTTCCAACATCCTCCAGAATCAAGAATACAACACGAAAAGATCTTCCAGAATCTGATTCACCCTTTCCGTTTGACCGACGGTCTATGGATGGCAAGCAGTGCTCAGATTCAAGATGAGTACCAAAGAATATTAAAGATTATAGAAAGATTTCTAAACAGATTGGTATAAGCAATAGCCTCCCCATTCTGTAGCAAGATAAGGGAAATAAGGACAACCAAAAGATAGTTTGAAAAACAAAATAAGATAAGAAATTTGAAACCATGAAAATTTCAACTTAAATTGAAAATTAAATTTACATAAGTTAAATAAATCCATCTCTAATCATTATCTTATCATCCAATTATCTTAAATTAACAATCTCTAAAATCATGGATTTGAAAAAAAAAATCATTTATTATACTCATAATGTACTCAATATATTTAATTCTTCTTTATTCCTAATTATAATTAAGTTTATTCCTCTCAATATATTTTATCACCTATGTTAAATATACTTATACTTATTATAACTTCTTTAAATTTGTTCTTAGTTCCTTTAACATTATTTTATATTGTGAATTATTCCATTACTTCCTCTGTTAATCTTTTTATAACTAAAATTGAAGTGCATAACATTTATTATAACCACTCAAATTTTATTTATAAAATCGTTTTATATTATATATTATCCAATTACATATTCAACTTCTAAAAATTTAGGTAAGTTATATTGGAATGAAATTGTGTAATATACAAATAAAACCTTCCAATTCAATCATTTCAAGCTTGAATATTTATCTAAATCTTGAAATTATACATAAAAAATATCTTTCAAGATAATATTTAGGAATTAAATTTTCGATAAATTCAAAACTATTTGAGATAAATAAATGCACATATACTATATATACATATATCCATTCAAATTTAAATCATATATCAGCATATGTTATAAATCTAGTATTTCAGAAATTCAAATCAATTAAATTTCCCAAAACAAAACTGTAGCAAGACTACCGAACGGTCTCTTCACTTCGAAACTCGAAAATGAATGTCGATGATGCTGCAGTCATTATCGAACTTATTTTCCAGCACAAAAGAGAAGAGCACTAATTCTAAACTTTAAAATTCTTTGAAAATAAATTTCTATTAGAAAATACTTTAAATAGTATATCCTTTAAAACTTTAAATACAAGGTTGGGAACCATCGAAAATTAAATTCTCAAATTCTTGTTTTAAATTCATTTTAAATTTCCAAATAAATTTATAACCATGTTTTATAATTCAATTATTTATATATGAAACAAGGGATAATGATATATAAAATCAAATATTATTTCTTAACGACCAATTCAATAAAATCCAAAAAAAGATTTATAATATAGTTACAAAATTTATTTTTCATTGCCAATTTTGAAAAAAAAACATATTGTGTCAGTTTGCTTTGTTCAAGTGTTTTGGAAATCTTATCGATAGCGTTGATCAGACAAATCAACCGGAAACCTAAATCAACATCAACAACTCAAACAACACAATATATAAAACATTTTAGATATTAGTTTACAAATACATTTCAAGAATTATTTGAAGATGAGTTGGAAACAAGGATGAGATGATTAAATAACAGAATAGGAAGATGGATAAGCTTAAATAAATCACGGGTAACCTTAATCGGGTCAACCGTGACTTAAAGAATAAGATCGATGTGGATTTCTGGGGTAAATCTACGTTCGGCCTCAAGAGATAGAGTTCAGAATTATAAGAGATACTAGCATCTAAACCGAGGATATAAAATCTTTGGTGAATCGATGCTGTTGTAAAGGAGTTTCACCCCTTTACAAATCAATTTGAGATTGGCGAGACCGCCGACTCATTATAAAGATCTTTCGAAGTGGAGTTATGGGTTACTCCAGAATCAAAAGAAGACGAATGGTGAGGGACACAAATGGATTTTGGAACCGTAGGGAACGTTCCAAAATTCAATGGAATCGAGTCAAAAAGGAAGAGATTCAAACTCAAATGAAGGTGATTCTGTAAATACATTTACCATACATGCTGAGTTTTGCCTAAAACCAAAGCTCTGATACCACATGTAACAGACCGCGTCAGTGGGGTTACGCCCACCGTAGCATACAGCTGTACCTGTGTTCTGCCTTTATGGCCAGCCTCTCGACTGCACCACCAACCCCCGTGGGGACATGTAGGGGTAAGAGTCATCCGCTCGCTACCAACCCACATGTGAGAACCCCCTATCATGCTGCACCCTCCAAGTGCATAGGCAGACACACATGTCGGACTTGAATTGCTCAAAATACCGCGTTGTAAACAAAATTTAGCAAATCTCAGAATATACAGTAAATAAAATAATCACAGATCATAGACACAGAGTATTTAATAATGCGGCGGAAGTAAAAGAGATAGTAGTTCATGAAGCTACTATATATATAAGATACATCGGAGTTAAACAAGATACAACAGAAGAATAACAAGGTACATCAGATACAAATCAGAATACATCACTGGGATCACTGGATACTGAAAGCCAAATAGATGGCTAGATCTTCAAGAAAAGCTCCAACTCCGAAGGTGAGTCTTGAATGCTGAATCACTCAGTCTGACCCGAGCGTAAAGCAAAACACAAAACACTTTAGTCTGTACATAAATACTTATGAACTGTAAATCGACTCATGTGAACAGTAACAAAATGCATCAATAATTTAAAGGATGCTTAGGATCGCCCATCCTTTAAGGATCCGTTAAACTATTTACTATGTAGTAATATTGCTCTATTATAATAATGTCTACAGTAAAATAAACTTACTTTAAAATAGCGTTAAAGAGCGACCCAGTATTCCCCTTAACACGTAATAGTCCCAGTAGTCCATCCAGTATCAGCGCACCTCCAAATCGGGAGGCTACCCTAAATACTCTATGGGCTACAGGAAAAAAAAATTCGTAGTAAGGCTCGCAATGGTAGGTTATACGGCACACAAGGCAATGTTAGGGCAGATATACAATTACACACACGGGCTGGCGGTAACGTAGTAGCCAATAAGCCCCCCTCGGAACACACTCCCAATAAAATCGGAGGATGACCATCAGATCAACAACAAGTAAGAGTATAGTATCGAATAAGTGCGTCCGACCAAAGGAGCTTCCCCTTTTGGCCCGAGATCGCTCCTGTTTTAGTCACCTTATGACAACTAACGGGAGTCGGGTCCACGTTCATACCTCAATAGGATCGTCGCCACCATCCTACTTCATTCTGGAAACTCCACTGCATACATGGTTGTTAAAGTGGTTTTGGGAGTTGGCAGAGAGTATGACAAATTCCGATCCTGGTCTCTTTAACACCAAACGTTATTAAAATGCCGTGGTCATTTCAAAATAGTTTATACTTCAGAAGATCAAATCATTTCATTTCAAACTATATATCTTTTAAAATAGTTTTTACTTCGAAACCAAAACCATTTTTATTTCAAAACTATATTCAAATCAAAATAGTTTATGCTATCATTTCTATTTCAAACATATATTCACTTTCAAAAATCATAATACTTTCAAAGTTATAACTCTTTCGGAACCAAGTTACTTGAAATCATTACACTTTGAAAATCATAACATTTTCGAAATCATACATTTGAATTCATGCTACCTTCCTTTAATTCTTTACATTTTACAAATTTATCCAATTAAACCCAAATTTTCAAATTTGAATTTAATTCAATCCAAACCATCAGTTTCACATCAATTTAGTTTCCCAACAAACAATTCAAATCTTATAAATTCAAACATAGATTTAATCCACAAATAAACTATTAAATTCGTAATATATTTCAAAGCTTTAATATCCAGCATTTCAAAACTAAATTTTATAATTTCATATATATCTTAATTCAATTTACTAATATTTAGTTTGGAAATATTCACTTAATAAACTCAATATCCTTAAATAAACTCAAATTACAAGTAAACCAAATATCCTTTCATACAAATATAAACTTCAAATATTCATTTATCAAAAATCAAATATCATTCCAAGTCATATTCTTTATCAAAATAAAGATCAAATCATTTCCAAACCTTTTCAATCATCAAATATCATATCCTTTCAAAACCTCATTATCAAATCATTATTTGAATTCAAATTCAAATATTCAAATTTAAATATCATTTTTAAATCAAATAAGTCATTCATTTATTATTTAAAATATCGTTGCAAAATACATTTCAAAATTCCATTAAAAAATTCATAATTTCATTTCATTCCATTTAACACATACCAAGTAAACCTTGTTTAAATTCAAATTCAATTTAAATTCCTTAAAAACTCGAATTTAAATATATTCAAAACTCCTTAAATTTCACAAATAATTAATTCCAAAACTTAAATCATTTAACACTTTAAAATATAACTCAAATAGTGTTAAAAGCTATAATGTTTCAAAACATTGTCGAATTATAGCAACGACAGCATTTATAAAGTGCTATTGTAGCTTATAGTTTCCAAAATAGTTCAGTTCAGGAACAATGACATTTATAAAATGCCGTAATAGATATTTAGTAAATTCAAAAATAACAGCATTTAAAAATGCTGTCATAAGACCACAGCATTTTGGGAAATGCTGTAAATTAAATTCCAGATTTTATTATAACTTTCCAAAAACAATAAAACTTAAATTTTAGCAAATTTTAAATTTATAAATCATATGTATAGACTTCAAAATTTCACAATTAAATAATTTTAACACATGATTTATCACAATAAAATTTTGTAACCAAATATCTAAATTAAAATTCAGTTCATTTGTTAAATCAAAATTTCACTGTTTATTAACTTATAAATTTAATAAAACTTAACATTTTACTTCCAATAACATATCAAAACTTTAAATTTTATTTCCATTATTTACTTTCATTTTAAAATAAAAATTTAAAGTCATAAATCACATTTACTTCAAATTTACATACCTAAATTTACAAATTCAAAACTTTAATATTTAGCTTTCTCAAAACCATAAAATATATATTTTTAAATCAAATTTCATACTTTTAAAAATACACATATATATAAAAGTCATTTAAAAATATGCCACAGGGTCTGTATATAATTTTCTAACCTAGGTCAAGTGATACAGATATGTACCATTTCAAGCCGCAGTTTAAAAGAAAACCCGGGTTCTATCATTTCGAACCCGCAATCCCAAGTCAAATAAAATACAGTAAATTCACTTGAGCCTATCATTTCAGCTCATGATGATTTTTTCCTATTCTAATGTCCGTTTGTGTATGTATCATTTCAACCCATAGTGATTCTATTCTAACGGGGAACTTGTAGTGTGAACATATGCATAAACAATATAAACAATTATAATAATACGTCAGTGTCACAATATAATGTGATATATCATATGTTAGGTGATAATTAACAAAGTTAACATGGTAATAACATGGCATAACATATCATATAATCATCTTGCATAACATTTTAATTACTAAACACTTGTCATCAATTTACGATTTCATAAGTAAAAATGTTAGAGTGAGAAAGACTCTCCTTTTCAAGCTGGAGTTAGCCAATCAAACTACACGGATAAATTCCAGAAAGCACGATACGACATGACACATCACGACTTTGATTCAAGTGAGAAGGGAGAGCCAATATAATGGTCTTGTAAGCAACAAACCAAACAAGACAATGTAAACATATATTTACAACACAAAAATATCATTGAAACAAGTTGAAATAAAAAGCAATAATAACAAGATAATTTGACCTTGCTTTTACCACTCAAATGCTTGGTCTAAGTGGAACATGTGCACGGCCAGGATCATGCTTTGGCTCGGGTATGGCATCAAAAATGCACGGCAACGTGGAGATGAAGGGGTAGTAGTTACAAAGTGAAGAAGATAAACAATGAAGGGGAAGAGAAGTATGTGGCTCAGCTAGCATGCTAGGTGGAGTTTTATACAAAGTTTTGTGGTGATAGCATCATCAAGTGGTCACGGCCTACCTTGGTCAGAGGAAGAGGAGGTGGAGCTGCTGTGGATGATGTGGTGGAGGTCGGTGGTGATGGTGGAGTAGTGGGGCCAAGCAAAGCTAGAATAAGAGGAAGGCAAAATCATTGAAAAATAATGAAAAGAAGAAGGGGATGAAGCCATTAACAATTTTTTTAATTGAAGATAGCTGTGAGTTTTGAGATGTGAGAAAGATTTCTCACATGAAAATGAGAAGTGATACACGGCAATAAAAAAGAAATGGTCGGCTACTCAAAATGGAAAAGGCAATTGAAATGAAAAGACAAAGGTTAAATGAAAAGACACAAGGAAAATGAAAGGGTTTTGACTCTTTAAATTTCCATTTATTTTAAATAAAAATAAACTAAATAAAAGTAAGTAAATGAATAGAAAAAAATAAAGTGAAAAAGAAAATAAGTAAATATTTTAAGGAAAATAGAAAATAAATAAGAAAATAGTTATTAAATTGAAACTAGAATTAAAATTGTAAACAATACACAATTAACATTTAAAATTATAACTTCAATTTTAAAATGTTTTAGAAATAAAATTATATGTATAACATGTCATATTACACAATTTTGAACGTGAATATGATAAACAAAAATATTATTTATATAAATTAAAATAAATAATTTTTGTTAAATAAAACAATTTACACCTAATAGAGTAAAAAGCATAACTTTCATAATATTAATCAGATTTTAACGAAACGAAAACTAGTATTCTTGAAATTTTATTTATTTCAATAATAAAAGATAAAATTAAAAAAATTCAAATTTTAAATTTTAAAATTTAAATTTTGAAAGTCAAAGTTTGACCTGACCATATTGACCAAAATCCACATTTTTGAAAAATATTCAATTTATTCATGTTTGGAATTCTAATTTACATCAAATTTAAAAATATATTTAAGATAAAAAATATTCATTTTAATAAATAAAATAAAGTTTTTAAATTTGGAATTTCAATTAAAATAATTAAAATATATAATTAAAATAATAAAAAATGTAGGGTTGTTACAATCATCATTGTGGTGAAGTAATAACCGTGTTCATACATCTCTTGACTGTAATAAAACCAATCAATAAGCTGTTAAACCAAACAAAGAAGGTTGTAAGTTTTATGGGATAGTTCTTTTTTATTTTTGAACCAGGAATATTAGTGCAAGTATTCACTATCATTTACATGTTTACTGCATTGTATGCACTAAAAAATGCAAATGAGAGTTCAAACAGTCATCTTGGACATTCGATATATTAATATGCCCTTTACAATTATCAATGTTATTTTTAACTCCCATTCTTTTATTCAATACATTTATATGCAATTTGAAACTTTGAATGCTAGTTTTAACTATCATTCTCTCATCCTATACACTATTATGCACTTAAAAAACTATGAATGCTAGTTTTAACTATCATTCTCTCATCCTATACACTTATATGCACTTAAAAAATATGAATGCTAGTTTTAACAATCATTCTTCCATCCTATACAGTTATCTGCATTTTACAAATACTAATGCTACTTTTAGCTTCCACTCTCTCATTCAATTCATTTATATGCACTTTGAAAAGTTGAATGCTAGGTTTACCTTTCATTCTTTCATTTTATACATTCGTATACACTTTTTAACTATCGTAATTCTAATTTGATGCATACCTGTCCATCTGTAACCCCCTCAAACAGAACAACTTCCAGCATAGATTTCACAATTGTGATTCCTCCTTTGTTCCCTTCATCTTTTTCATATGCTACAGTGCTGTAATTGAAGAAATAAGAATTTTGTTTTGCTGTTCTTCGTTCAATAATTGTAGAATACTACTTTTTGTGATATCTTTACTCTTGTAAGCTTCACTTGATGATAAGTACTCACCAACATCAATAATTTCTTCATTTTCAATTGTAGCGACTTTCTCCTCTGTTTCAGTTTCAGATTCGTCTTCATAATCAGATTCTTTATTTTGTTCTTCTTGCTCCTGTTCACTTGTATTTCTTTTTGACCTTCCTCTGTTTTAAGTTGCTTCTTTTGATTTTCATTGTCAACATTTTTCTTTTTTTCTATAAAAAATTTCATACTGGCAATCAGAATCAATTTTATTCCTTCATTTGCGCTTTTTAACCCTCAAAACTAAAGAGCTTGGTTTCTTCTGTGTTTTTTCATGAACTGTCGGGGTTTTTCTGTTGCCTCTAAAGGTTTTTTTGATCCTGTTGTTCCTTCTCTTGCTGCGTCTTTTTAATTTCCTGAGTTATATTGAGATCAAATGATCATGGTTCTATTTCTTCTCTTGCTTTTGATTTCAACATCTTGGTTTCTTTTCTCAACTGTATGACAGTGCCTTCTGCTTGTATTCTTTCTATCTCTCATTTTCTAATTCTTTTTCACTCTTCTTCAAATTGTTTTCCAAATCTTCAATGTACTACTGCATTGAGTTGACTTTCTTTTTTGATGTCTCTTCCAACTTTTCTATTTTGTGTATCTCAATATTCTCATTGGTGTCCAGCTGAACAAATTTTTGTTGGCTTGTTTGTTGAAGAAGTGCGTTTTCGTCTTCAGTCAGGTTTCTTATTTCAACAAAAATCTATGTAATAACATAAATAGTAATGAATGAGCTAATATACAATGAATGAACTAATTTTATATATAATTGTCTTTTTTCATGTGATGTTATATCTGACATCATTCTTTAGTAGCACCTACATAAAATTGTATTTGTGCAGAAATGATATATGTAACTATCATTTAAATTACTACTGTAAAACAACAAAATGAAAAATGTTAATATACACTATGTTATGATATATTTATCTATCATTATATATTTCTTATACTTGTGTGAGAAGTAATACCTTTCTATTGTCCATGTTCATCAAAACTTCTGTTGAAATGACCTTTTCAAGCTACCGATATCCCACCTCCCAAATCTAGGTAAGGTAGAACAGTATGTTGCTAATGGAGATATCAAATTCACATGCTCATATAGGAAAAACAACAAATAAAATATTACTTGTTAAAACATATAATGTGTCTAATTTAATTTATAGATATAGATGCATTAACATAAAGTTAGAATGTTGTACTTACAATTGGGAGCATGGAATAACTCGGCAAGTTTCTCGGCTTTGTTTTGAAAGCCGTCAAAGCTCTAATCAATGAATGATGAATTGAAACCGGCCAAGATACCGAGTTCATTTTGTTTTGATCAAGGATATAAAGAATATATCCCTATGGTAAGTATCTTTGGTTGTCTGGAAAGAAGAAGGTTATCATTGCAAGAATAATAATCAGTTTTGGAAAATCAGTTTCATTTTGAAATTGTTGTGTTACTAGTATATTATTTATCTTTGAAATTGTAAGATCCTTTGTGATGTGCTCTACTGTTCTAAAATTTCTTAGTACAATATCTTTACAATTGTCTTGAAGGATTTGTAAAATCATTTTAGGTAAGGAAAATATTAATTCCAAACAAAGGTAAGCTAAAGAGAATTGAAACATCTTCAGGTTTGATTTTTAAAAAAACATTCCTCACTTTAAAATCTTCGTCATTGATAGAAAATGTTTCTATGATATCATATAACGTTGTTAATGATTTTGTAAAAGCGGCTATGGATAAAATTTCTTTAAAAAACACTAGTATTTATTTTTCGAATGGTGTTTGTTTCAAATAATTCAATTGATCTATAAGATAACCTCCTTTTTGCTTAATTTTCCAATTTTTTTTATCATTGGAAGCAAGCTACATCGATACCGAACCTTTTCTTGAGATACTTTCTTTGATTTTTTTCCTTTTTTTGCTTTCTTCAATCTTTTACCTTTTGATTCCTGTACAAAAACTATGAATGAATAATTCGGTATTTAACAACTATAATGTTAGTTTCATGTCTCATTTTTTAAATGCATTCTTATTTTTATCTATCAATTTTTTCAACTATCAATGCATAATTTTCTATTGCTATATGCATCTACCATTATTTTTTCAAATGCTATATTTTTCTATCATTACTCTTTTTCAATGTATGCTTCTACAGTTGAAAGATTGAATGCTATGTTTGTCTATCATTTTTTTCGATGTTATATTTGTCTATCATTTTGTAACTATTCATCATATTGTTGTCTATCAACCATAAAAAAC
Source organism: Allium cepa (assembly GCA_030765085.1). Classification (NCBI taxonomy): domain Eukaryota; kingdom Viridiplantae; phylum Streptophyta; class Magnoliopsida; order Asparagales; family Amaryllidaceae; genus Allium; species Allium cepa. The sequence goes on along the minus strand of CM060942.1, from coordinate 371,601,622 downwards.
TGAATGCTATGTTCGTTTATCATCTCATATTTCAATATGATGCATACAAGCAAATGATATATTGAACTATCATTCAATAACTATCAATCTGATTATCCTCTACCATTTATTAAATATTGAAATGTTATTTTCATTTATCATTTATCATTCCATCATAACACATACAGTAAATAAAATGATATATTCAACTATCATTCTATCATGCTATGTTTGTTGATCATTTTTTTCAATGCTATATTTGTCTATCATTCTATAAATATTAATCTTATTGTTGTCTATCATCTGTCAAATACTTAATGCTATGCTCGTCTATCATCTCATATTTCAATATGATGCATACAAATCAAATGATATATTGAACTATCATTCAATAACTATCTATCTAATTATTTTTTACCATCTATCAAATATTGAAATGCTATTTTCATCTATCTTTGCATCATTACACATACAGTAAATGTAGTGATATATTCAACTATCATTCTATCCTACTATGTTTGTCTATCATTTTTTCCAATGTTATATTTGTCTATCATTCTATAGCTATTCATCTTATTGTTGTCTATCATCTGTCAAAAACTGAATGCTTTGTTCATCCATCATATCATATTTCAATGTTATGCATGCAACAAATCAAATAATGTATTGATCTATCATTCAATAACTATCCATCTAATTATCATCTACCATCTATTGAATATCGAAATGTTATTTTCATCTATTATTGCATCATTACACATACTATAAATAAAGTGATATATTCAACTATCATTCTTTAATTATCATTCTGATATCATCTAAAATTTGTCAAAAATTGGAATGCTATTTTCATCTACCATTTCAATATAATGCATGTAATGAATAAAGTGATATATTCAATTATCATTCAAAAACTGTCTACATGATTATCAATTCAGCATAAACTTTTATTGTAAAACTATTTAAAATTAAAATGACAATTCAACTATCATTGTAAAATTATCTTTTATTTTATGTTATACCTTTGTCTTTCTTTTTCTGCTCACGATTTCATCACAAAGCTTTTGTTTCTTCATGTCGTCTTCGTTCATAGTTTCAGTTGCCCTAGATTTTCTCGTCCTCTTTGTTTCTTCGTGAATATCAGTCGAACCAATAGCCATGGATGTATTAGTTTTTCGCATTCTCTTTATTTCAGTACGCATAGCATTCGAATCCCTACTTTTTGAAATCCTAGGTTCATCGTTTATATGTTCAGGATTTATTGAAATATGTGGATTTATGTCCATCAACTTAACTTCCGAAGTCGATTGTGCTTGCACATCAGTTTGAGGAAGAAAATTGATTTGGGTTTGGGTTGCCATTGTTTGATGGAGGATAAATTTGTTTACAGGGGTAAAGAGACTAAAAAAGCAGGAACAATCGTGAAATTTTTGGCGTTTGTCCTTGAGATGGAAGTTAAATTTTAACGTCCGTTAAAATTAAATTTTATTAAACTTTTTACTTTAAACTATTTTACCGTTTTAATATTCAAAAGTAAATTGTATAAGTTGAATAACTTATATTTCAATTATCTTGATTTAATTGGATAATTAAATTGTTCATTTAATATTCAAAATTGCAGAAATTATTGGAATTGTATTTATTGTGAACTAAAATGATTTATAATGTTGAATTAAACTCTGTTTGAATTAGAATGATGTTAGGGAACTTTTAAAATTGATTTAAAAGCGAATTTATAGAAGTCGGATATTTTAATATTTAACTAACGCGTAAAAATAGTCATTTTTCACACTGTCTCTGATTTCGACGAAACTAGTTTTATTAGATCCGTAATGTTATATTATTTTAGGATTTTTAATTTCATGTCAATCAGACTTACGTTTTAGTCGTGGGAAGCTAAAAGAAATTTGTTTAAGTAAATTTTATTTTAAATATTTCGATTCGAAAACCTATCTTCCAAATAATATCGAACTGGCTTTCAATATATATTCCATTATGTTCGGAATAGGAGTAAAACATTATAATGACAGGTAGCACATTTCGTTTGGAGTTCGAAAAAATTTCGGATGAATAGTGTCGTGAAATTTTGTGTAAAAGGACTTCATAAATTTATTTTTCCACATACCCTTCCCAAACTAGGTCTAGTCGCCGTTTACACATTCAATGGCCGAAATAACTTGAAACTTCTTCCCTCAAAATCTCTCGATCCATCAAACGATTCGAGTGATCTTCAACTACAAAATGATAGAGCTTCATGAGATCTATAAGTCCATATGACTGTGATCGAATTTAAGGTGATGGTTCAACGACAATTTCGGCTTGAACGCCATGCATTTGAGCATGTTTACCGAGATGATGTGATTGCCGAGTTTGACTGGATCTTGACGATTGTTGCGTGGTGGAAGGAGCTTCAACGTGGTGGAGTTCGATCATCGAATAGGCGAGCGTATGTGGCTCGACAATCGAAGTTGAACGATGGCTATGGGTTTGTTTAATCAAGTTTGAATATGGAGAGGAAGTAAGCATGCACAGTTCGAATTTATGGAAGCAAAATTGAATGGCTAGGATTGAAAGTAGGTTTAAAAATAAATAGAAATTGTAAATGAATTATATATAAATTTGCATAAACTTTAAAAATTAATAACTTATTCATACGAGGTTCGTTTTTGACGAAACAAGTTGCGTCGGGTCCTTATTGACGAGCATTGCATTTTAGAGCTAGTTTGGAGTTGATTGGAGCCAGTGAAAATTTTGGGTAAAATTAAAGGCTCGTTTAATTTTGTTCGGAATAAAACACTACAACTACTATTAGAATCAAAATGAGTACAACTGACTCTTTCTGACTCACTGATATTTTTATATAAGTGAGAATAAATTTATTTTATGCTAATTGATGATTGTTTGGGTGATATATGATATAATATATCTATTAATTGATTGGTATTTGGATATATTCCTGCCTATTGGAGCAAATGAGACCCTATTCCTACCCATGTATGAGCAGATGACACTTTGTATGCGCATCTGCCTCGAAGCGGACATTGTATATATTTTTTTAATATATATATATTTGTTGCAGGTGATAGGTTGGAGGGATCCAGCTAGATTTCTCACTCACGTTGATTTTATTTTACAAATATTGATATATATGTTGTTATCATATGATTTTTGGTGTTTGGATGCTGTGATTGATGTGAATCACCTTAATTAGTGTTATTGCAGCATTGTGCCATATTTTGGTAATTTAGAAATTATTAAAATGGTGATTTCAAATTAAAAAGGATTTCAAAGTGATTTTAAAAATAGATGCTTTATTTGAATTTTGAATTGTTAAGTAAATGGATTTTTAAATAAGTAAGAAGTTATAATTTTTATGTTATAAAAATTATGATTTTTGTGAAATATTCCTAAATATGATTTTTGAAATATGAAGTGAATTATTTGGTAGAATAGTTTAAATTGAGATTTTTGAATTATTATATATGGTTTATATATAAGATTTATAAAATTCATATTTTAGAAGTCAAAGTACTAGAATTATAAACGAGTTTTGTAAATGCTAAAATGAATTATAAATGGATCTTATAAGTAAATAAGGTTTATAATTTTTGTGAAGTTATAAAAGGAATTAATTTGTAAATAAAGAGATTTATAGTAATTAACTTATAATTGAAGTTTGGCATATAAATGAGATATAAACGAGATTGGTTAATAAAGGAATTTTATATATTGAAGTTTTTGTAAAATATAAATGGAATTTATAAACATTGTTTTATAAATTCAAAATCAACTTATTTTGATAAGTTAATTATGAAAGTTTATTAAAGGAATTGTATTCACGATTTTGGACAGTGAATTATCCTTTAAATTAAAAGTGTAGAAATAATGAATTTTGTTAGAGAACTATATTCACGATTCTGGATAGTGAATAATCTTTTAAATTAAATAAATGTTTTGAAAAGCTATCTCTTAAATGGAGTAAATGGTTTAAAGACGTTTTAAAACGTATTAAGTATCAAATACATAGATTTCAACATTCATTGTTGAAATAGACGTTTTCAAGAAGTAAGGAAATGATGGACTATAACACTGTTGTTATTGTAAATGATTTTCGAAAGGAGATGTTTTGTATAGTATATGGGATTTATATATCTATCTAATTATCGAATCCCTATACTATGATTTTGGGTTGTCGTAACAATGTTTTACGCAAAATTAGTTTTGACCCAAATATGTATGTTCAAGAGAATGTTTTCCTAAAAAAATGAAATATATACTTAATCATGATTTAAGTATATGTAATATTTTCTAAGTGTTGAAAATAAAGAGAATTGTGAATTGCTTATAATTAAATGAGTATATGGAAATGTTTTCCAAATATAGGAAGTTGAAATGGTTTTGAGAATATATCTTTTTAAAAGATATTTTGAAGTGAATATTTGGAAAGTGATTTAATTAATAAAAGATTAATTCAAAGGGCCTTGTGATTGCTTATGGTGCCAAATATTTGTTTGTTTGCTTTGATACCTAAATAACTGACTATCAAATTTGGCCATTTTAGTTCCTTGACTTGATGTGGGAACTATTTAGTCATACACTTAGTATGTAGCCTTCTGTGTAGGCTTGATTATCGTTTGTGCTGAGAATGTTGATTCGTGTAGTGCAAAGAATTCTCCAATCTATTGAGCTTTCTTCTTGGCCGAAGGATAGCAAGTTGAAAGTTGGAGACGTAATGAGTCTATGAGACTTAGTTTCTATGTGAGGTTGAGAAATGCTTTTGCGTTACTGGTGCGAAGAGAGCGGGATCGGCTTATTCGAAAACCACTTTGGACCAACATTTATGTGACGATTGTGCAGGTTGGTTATCGATAATATTGATATTTAGGATTTCCATAGTGGAGTACTGCTTGTTGATCGTTTGGGCTGAAAATCCCAATATACATATAGTAGCAGCGATCTCTTCGTTATGAAATATCCAATGCAAGGACTATTTGCTACTAGTCCTAGGGATTTTCCGACAGGATGTGGTAGGAAAGTGCCATCAGTTTGTCTTATTCCTGGACAACTTGTATGGACGTTTTTCTGACATTGCATTTCTAAGATTATGCACATTGGTTTTTGCAAACATACATTAGTGGTGGCGGAGAAGGCAACTTCTCCTAGCTTAACATCCTCCTTGAGACATACGAGCTCAAGGGTTGTATTTTTGTAGAAGGCAATTAGTAGTCAATGGAAATGGCCATGTGGCATTCAACGTGATGTGATATGTGAAAGGTAATCGTTACCTCAGGTCTCATCAACCGGAAATGATCGAAACATGATTAGATGTAGCAGGGTTAAGTGGATCATTCCCAATTAGGATATGATCATCCTCTTCTAGATATATTTCTTCCCACTATGACGTTCGGAATGTAAATTAATGTGGTTTGTATGCTAAAGCGCTCTCGGTTAAAGGTCGATAACGACCGGGGGATGATATACTCAGTACTATCTAGTTATAGAGATAGGCCAGTCTTGTGTTGTAGAGGTTCCTTTGTGATGTTTCTTGGTACATTCCTCTAGAGATGTACTGCTGGAAGGTAGTCCCCTTCACCTGGTCATTTGTTTGGAAATCCAAACTCCACTACATGCCTGCCATTTTGTTTATAGAGCCTAGTATGTTGGAATTTAATAATGGTAACAATTTAGGCTATTTTATTATTATTTGTGCAATAGACACTATTATAATATAAGAGGATTTGATATGAAATGTTTTAGTTACGTAAAAATATGTCCGTGTTTATGTGTGGGCATGTAAGATACTTTTTTTTTTGAAAGGAAAAGTTTGGTAATTTAGTAAATTTAGTTGAGTGTGTTTCTCACGCTGGTTTACCAGACTGATCCGGGCATTCTTCCCTTTCAATGCTCGGATCTAATCGAGTATATTTATAGGTTCAGATTTGATGCTTTTGGAGCTTCAACAGGAGAGCTGGAGATCTTCATTTTCGTAAACACGTATCTGTTTTGATTATCTGCTTTGCGCACTGTTATAATATATTATCAGTAATTGTAAGGACAGGTTGTTATAACTGTCCAGGCTGATAATTAGTGATTGATTGTTGAACTCTGATTGATGTATGTATATACAGTTTCTGTTTTGTAATGATCATTGATATGATATTATATATTTTCCGCTGCGATGTGAGATTCTGTATTGTTCTGTTTTGTTTTCTCTTCTCTCTTTCTTCTCTTCTTGTCTTCTCTCTTCTTTTCTTTCTCATGACTTTCCATTAGCCTATGCCTTTTGGGTCGGACATGTGTGGTTTATTATCGATTCAAGGGGTATGGATTTACGGGTCGTCACACAAGTGCAAACAATCAAAGTTAACCTATGTTATAAATTGAACAACATTTAATCGTACTTATTTTCGATTTATCTTTTTCCTATTTCCTTTATTACTCTTATTTATGCTACAACTGATGTAGAGTCTTTTACTTTATCATGCTTAAAAACTATAATAATTACTATCATTCACCAGACTTTTAGTCTGACTCACTCCTCTATTTTCCTCTTTCCCCCCCTTAAGCAATCAAGGAAGAAGTCAGTAGATTGCAGCAGCTTGGAGTTCTCTTGGAAGAGATTTCTTATATGTACTTCTTTTGTTCTAGTTTTAGTTTTTATGTTGTACTGGCGCACTATAATGAGGGATAATTGTAATATGATTTTATGAAGACTATGGTTTTTGATTAAAGACATATATGGGTAGTTTGACATTTGAAGTATTTGGTATGTGATGACTTTTTATGAAGTGTGGTTTTGAACAAAATGTTATAATTGTTTCCACTGTGTTATTATTATTATTATTTAATTTTTGTCTTGTGAATCTTAGTCTCTACTAGTTTTAGTATACCTATAACGCACCACATCTCAAGTATACTAAGGGGTGTGGGGTGTTTGAAAATCAAATGCATTTCCATGGTTTAATATTAGAATTACAATAAATGTAATTGCAAAGCAAGAAAAGTGTAATTAGTGCAAAATAGAGACATTACTGTATTTTGCATTACCCAATAATTAAAGAAACAATAAAAGAAATTTCTTACAGTTACGAGTTATTGTTTATAGCATTATTTAGTATTAATATATGAAAATGGATTTTTAGCACAATTTTTGTAACCAACCAAATAGAATAGGACTACTTCCTAGAATAAAAGAGGATAACGTGAAGCGTTAAAGAAATTAAAGAAGAGAAATAATCAAGTTAATTATTTGACAAGACTAGAAATAATAAACAGAAGATGTGACTAGATCTGCATTTATTGCACAAATAGTAGAATAAAAAGTAAAGCAATTATTATGATAGGTAATTTGCGATAGCTGGACGTAGTCTCAAGCTAAGACTATTTTATAATATAAGAGAACTAAAATGAATTTAGTATCATAATAAAAGAGGATAGGTTAGAATAGAAAAGAGAAACTTATAATTACATTTATAACTTGTAGGTTACAAAAGAAAGAAAAGAATATAAAAGTGAGAATTGCAAGATGGTTATAATTAGAAAGAAAGAAATACAAGAGGATTATTTTATCAAATTAGATCTTGGATTAAGTGAATAAGAAAAATAATAGAAATGGCCCGTACCGGCAACATTCCCTTTAGGTCTAGGACTGATGGTCTCATAAATAGGTGGGGCTGGGCTGGCTGATTAGGGTAAATAAGTAGCCAACAAAATAAGAAAAGTAAACAAAACGCATAATAAAAGATTAGACGTAGGGTCTAATAAAATGGTAAGGTGCGTTTGTAGCAGCTCGAAAGAGAATCTGGATAAAGAGCCTAACGAAGCAGTTAATCGCAGATTTTAGTATAGAAAGAGCACATCCAACTTAGTTAGTTCAGGCTAGAAGGAAGTACGAGACTTCAACGGGACGTGAGGATACTCTATGATGGCCCTCCGGGAAGACCTAACAAAGCTGCACCCCCGGAAGCAGGTCTGTATGCGTTCCATCAAGAGAGTATACCTTGACTTCTTTTGTATTGTAGGCCTAACGAAGTGGACCTTTGTAGGTAGTCAAAAGGCTGGTGATGGAGTAAAATATTCGTATGTCACAGTACTTGATATTTGCGCAGTAGGCAGGATCCAAAAGGATAGTCGCATTCGGAGATCAAGCCATCATCTGTTAGAGTGAGTTCGGGAAAGACTAAAGTTAAGCCAACAGGCCAATGATTCTATCACTATCAAGACATTAAATGAGGTGCACAACCAATTGGATGTTTAGATTTTTTTAAATAGGGCGCACCACTTAGCTCTTGATAGGTCTTTCGATTAGTTGAGGGGGGCTGTGCGGGGCCATAGCTACGATGAGAAAAGAGACAGACCAAGTAGAATATCTGTATTGCAGTCCTAATGAAGCGGACCTTTATAGATATAGAAAATCCTCGACTGAGTTCCATATAAGGTAGACCTTGTCGGCGGAATTCAAAGAGTAGACATAACGATTACATGTAGTCCTCAAGGTACACACCGGGTGGTACATTGTGGATGTCCAAGCACTAGTATAAGCTGTTTTGGATGTAGTCTCACAATTTCATAGTAGACGATGAAACATCTGTATTGTAGGCCTTATGAAGCCGTCCTTTACAGATGTAGTTATAGTACGCTCTAGCAGCAAGACGATGGAGTTCTTTTTGAGGAGGATACAGAGGTACTATGGGTAGTACCTAGGACTGATGCAGTCTTTGGACATGTAGCTATTTATATATATGTGTGCGTGTGTATTGGTTATTAGGTTTAAATCTACTCGGGAGTAGATGAGTACGATTCACATACAGAGGCAAGAGTATTATAAACCCAATAAACCTAATATAACAGAAAATGGAAATAAAGCGATATATGTAGAATTATGCTTAGAACTGTATAATTTGTCCATTCACCAGAACTTTAGTTCTGACCCCCTCCTCATAACATCCCATAGGTTAGATAAATAGAAGAGATTTTTCAGCTTTATGACACTTGCTTAGAAAGTGTTATTACCTTGGTGAGCATTTATGTACTATTATATTTTAGCCAGTTCCACTGTAAGATATTTATTTAAGCTCTGATATATTTACCTTTGCCTATTTGCAGGATACTAAATACCCAAATCGAGCATCAATGGGCTTGGATTTTAGCATTTACGCGAAAAATTCAGGCAAACTGGGATTCGGGTTGTCACATTTCGTATCAGTGCTTTTGTTAGTAGATCCTAAGTAAATTAGAAAATATGAGTGAGCGCATTTTCATTTTTTTAGAGTATAAATATATTATGTACTAAAATTCAAATAGTTCCCAATTATAGATTTTAAAATATGAAAAGTTTTTAGAAGTATATATGCATAATTTGCTAGTGGGGTTTAGGATGAACCAAGGATGTTGCGCCATATGTTGTTGCCGACTTATAGTGTACAATAAGCTATGTTTTGAGAGAAGAAAGATATCCATATGTTATAGGAAGTGAGAAAGTTCCCTAAGGATAGTAGGGAGAGTATTTTTATTTTGGAAGGAATAAAAGATTTTAGTAAGGAAATGAGATTTCCAAAGTTTAGAAGGGGTATTCATAGGGTAGTAAGAAGAAAATTCACTTTATGTCTAGCCCAATAAAATGAAACTTTTGAAATTGAAAAGTTGAAAAATAAAATTATTAATATGTTTAGGAAGTAAATATTGGGTTTTGAAAAAAAGTGGTATGAAATTTATATTGGTTTTTATATGATGTAAATTTGGTTAAAAGTGAAATTCTTTTTGAAGAATTATATAGCATGTATAGCTCGCTAATTTCTTTATAGGTAAACAAAGGTTTTAAATATAAAAACCAAGAGTGAGTTAAGTATCGAAAAGGTAGGTTACAACATTCATTATTGTAATAGGTGTTTTTTTGAAAAATAAAGAAAGCATAGACTATGGCACTGTTGTTATGGTAGGTGACTCCCAAAGGAAATTTTTTTACATAGCATATGAGATTTATTGAATCCATATACTAGTATTTTTGGGTTGTAGTAACGGTGTTTTACGCAACATCTGTTTTGACCCAAATAAAAATATGTTTTGTAGGTAATTTCTAAGTACAGATATAAAGTGGTTTGTAAGTACACCTACAATTTAAATAAGTATATGGAAATGTTTTCTAGTTATGAAAATATTAAAACAGCTTTGAAAATGAGCCCTTCTGGAAAAAAAGATGTAAGTTAAATATTAGGAAATTAATATTTTCGTAGGAAATGTCTATTGCAAGTGAATATAGATTAAACATACTTTAATCTATTGGAATATATAATTTTCTATAAAACCAAATCACAAACAAATATGTTTTGTGCAAGTTATAAGGAAAATGTGAAAATGATGTACAAGGTATGGAAAGCATCATATTTTTTATAGCCTATTTTGAAAAATTATAAAACAAGTTCCTTGTAATTTGACGTAAACAAGAAATCTTTTTTTAAAGGATTCATAGAAGGTTTTAGCATTAATGGTTTCTTATAATAGTATTTCCAATACAATAAGGTATATAGCCATTAGGTGTAATAAGAAGTGTAATGATTAGAGACAGTGTTAGTTAGAGGGATATTATAGAGAGCCTTAGTAGGAAAGCTAAACAATGGAAGTTTCATATTTTTCCATTGATTATGCGCATTGGTTGCTTGCCTTTGTAGAAAGTCTCCACTTGTGGCAAGTTAAAAACTCCTCCAAGGTTAGGTAATTGAAAGAGTCGGAAAGTTAAGGGATTTTTGATAAAATAATTGTTCTTATCTACTTCGATTTTTGTAAATTTGAAAATCTATGAAAAGAAGATGTTTTGAAAACATGTGAGGACATTTTTGGAAGTCAAGAAAAAAATGTTTTAAAAACATGCAAAACATGTTTTAAAGAAAAATGGTTTGGAGAAAAAAATAAGTTCTTGGAAGAGAAACTTAGTAAACAGTTAAATTTAGAAATCCAAAATTTTATGGAAAGCTGTAAAGGTCTTTAAAAGAAAAAGAGGAATAAGTTTAGAACTTAGAATTTATAAGTTTTCCACTCTAGGTTTGGGGAATAATTTAAATTCAAAAAGCTATAAAGAAGTAAGTCTAGAAAGATGAAATTCTAAGTAGCCAAGTACCTTTAAAGTTAATAGAAACTTCAAAGCAACACTTTTAAAGGCAAGAATTTTGGAATTTGATGTTTCAAAAATTTTGGAAGCTTTAATTTTTGAAATGAAATGAAAATACCAAACCAAACTTTTAAATATGGAGTAGATAGGAACCATTTCCTAAGTGTGATAAGAAAAGTGTAAGGCTATAGTAGTGATTACTTTTAGTAGTACTAATATAATTTCCTGTAAAGTGTATAGGACTCTAGTGAGAACCTAAGAATGTTGCTTCATGTGTGTAGACTATACAAGAATAGTGAAGTGATATCGGTAAGATAGTAAGATACATGTAGTTGGGATAGGTAGACCTTAGTGGGGAAATAATGAAAGGTAAAGGTAAAGAGAAAATTTGCCCAAGCTTAGTTGCCTTTTTAGATAGAGATTGCATAGATTGAAATCCATATTCATTGCAGTAAATGAGAATTTGTTATTCCATTTCGCATATGGAATGGAAGAGATGAATAGATCTTATTTAACACAGCGTAAGTTAGTATCGAATAATAGGCGGCAAGAAGAGCATATGAGTTACTTGGATTCCTAGAGTATGACCTTTCTGTGTCTGGGTGGACATGGTCCTAGTCCTTCTAGCCCTAGATAATAGCTGTGTTTAGCTGCAATATTAAAAGAAAAGTAAAAGCAGATAAAAGTAACTAAAGAAAAAAATAGTAAAATCTAAAGAAAACGGCAGAAAAGTCAACAAAAAAATTTGAAAAGAAAATTTTTCTTATGTGAACTATGCTTGGGAAAACAAATGGAGATTTGTATAAAATAGTGGCATAAGTTCCAAGTACAAAGAAAGAGGCGCGTAAAAGTAAAATGGTAAATGTGAGGTTTTCCGTTTTCTACCTTCTTTCTGACATAAGAAACCGAGTTCAAAAAATTACATTTTTCTGTAATTCAAATACTAAAAGTTATGTCGTAGGATTTGAATGTAAAATTCGTTGAACTACACCCTATCCAGTAGAAGTGTGGGAAAAATTGGATGAAAAATGTTCTGAGTTTTCAAAAGATTGCATTCGTATAAAAATTACAAGTATATTTAGGATGTGTGCATCATTTTTTAAAAAGAAGTTTCTAAAGAAGAAAAGCATTCATATAGGAGGTACCGGTTAGAAATTCATGTACATGCATATGTTTATGTTGAATAAAACTTTGAGCAAGGACATTGATGGTTGCAAAATTGGATGTACACAAAATGGATATGATTGATGCGAGGAATTACATAGTTTTACCCTTTTCAAAATTTCGAGGACGAAATTTCCTAAAGGGTAGGAGAATGTAATACCCCACATTTTTAGATAATTAAATAATCAAATAACAATGAACAGTGGAAATAAACATTTTTTGAACTGTCGGAATATGGTCTCAAAACCTTTACCATTGTGTTCATGGTGATTTTCCAATCAATTTCCATATATAACTTGTCGAAATTCGAGTTAATAGGAAGAAGTTACGAGAAGAACAAGAAATCAAAAAAACGATATGTATATATACATAAGACTACGAGTCGACCCGCAAAGCACCAGGGTCGACCCATAAAGAACACATGTCAATGTATAGGACCCACATTTTTCCCTGGACGTACAATTGGCTAGGGATGTGCCAAGCTTTTCTAATTCCATTTTCATGCGATTTGAAACATTGTTTTCTAGATCCAATGATTCGCAGCGAGACTATGACATGGTTGCACCAGATTCAATCCAAAAATCCGACGGTTTAAGATCCCCAAACTCCACTATAAATAGAACCCTAGGCCTAGCTATTTTCTCACAATCAGATTTTCTCCCAATTGGGTTCATTGTCTGAGGCTGAACCCTAAATAGAAAATATTTCTAGGGAGAATATCTTTTTAATAAAAATATTAGACACCTTAGAAGGGGATGCAGGAAGGCCATGGAGTAAAGCTAAGGTTGATAGGTGAGTGGATTTAAATTATATCTCTTTTATGTTTATGATATATATTATCGTTAGATTCCTGTTCAATATTTAATTCATCATTTATTTCAGTAAGGCCTATTGATTAGTTATGTGGAAACTCTAAATTTTATAAGAGAAGCGAACTTATATTTAAATATTATTTATATGAAAAAATAAAGAAATCCAATTAAATGTAAGTAATATTAGGCTTAAAAATTGTAGAGAAAGACATAGGTCTAAAAGTGAGAAATTTACAGTAAATTATTAAATGAATTAAAAAAGGGAGAATCTAATAATTTATTTGAAAGTTACTGACAGCTTAGTTGGTTGGTTTTGAAAAGGGAATACATTTCCATGGTTTAATATTAGAATTACAATAAACGTAATTGCAAAGCAAGAAAAGTGGAATTAGTGCAAAATAGAGACATTACTGCATTTTGCATTACCCAATAATTAAAGAAACAATAAAAGAAATATCTTCCATTTACGAGTTATTGTTTATAGCTCTAATAATTTATTAAATGAATTAAAAAAGGGAGAATCTAATAATTTATTTGAAAGTTAGTGATAGGTTAGTTGGTTGGTTTTGAAAAGGGAATACATTTCCATGGTTTAATATTAGAATTATAATAAACGTAATTGCAAAGCAAGAAAAGTGGAATTAGTGCAAAATAGAGACATTGCTTCATTTTGCATTACCCAATAATTAAAGAAACAATAAAAGAATATCTTCCATTTACAAGTTATTGTTTATAGCATTATTTAGTATTAAAATATGAAAATGAATTTTTAGCATAGTTTTTGTGACCAACCAAATAGAATAGAACTACTTCTTAGGATAAAAGAGGATAACTTGAAGCATTTAAGAAATTAAAGAAGAGAAATAATCAAGTTATTTATTTGACAAGACTTGAAATAATAAAAAGAAGATGTGACTGGATCTGCATTTATTACGGAGGTAGTAGAATAAAAAGTAAAGCAGTTATTATGATAAGTAATTTGTGATAGTTGGATGTAGTCCCAAGCTAAGACTGTCGTATAATATAAGAGAACTAAAGAGAATTTAGTATCATAATAAAAGAAGACAGACTAGAAGAGAAAAAAGACACTTGCAATTACATTTATAACATGTAGGTTATAAAAGAAAAAAAAGAATATAAAAGTGACAATTACAAGATGGTTATAATCGGAAAGAAAGAAATAGAAGAGGCTTATTTTTATTAAACTTAGATCTTGTATTAAGTTAATAAGCAAAATAATAGAAGTGGCCCGTACAGGCAGCATTACCTTTCAGATCTAGGACCGATGGTCTCACACATATATGGGGCTGGGCTTGCTAATACGGGTAAATAAGTAGCCAACAAAATAAGAAAAGTAAACTAGACACATAATAGAAAATTAGACGCAGGGTTAATAAAATGGTAAGGCGCGTTTGCAGCAGCCCGAAAGAGAATCGGGATAAAAAGCCTAACGAAGCAGTTATACGTAGATTTTAGTATAGAAAGAGTACGTCCAACTTAGTTAGTTCGGGTTAGAAGGGAGTACGAGAATTCAACGGGACGTGAGGATACTCTATGATGGCCCTCCGGGTAGGCCTAACAACGCTGGACCCCTGGAGGCAGGTCTGTAGGTGTTCCGTCAAGAGGGTATGCGTTAACTGCTTTTGCATCGCATGCCTAACGAAGCGGAACTTTGTAGGCAGTCAAAAGGCCGGTGATGGAGAAGGATATTTGTATGTCATAGTACTCGAGATTTGCATAATGGGCAGGACCTAAAAGGATAGTCACATGCAGAGATCAAGCCATCATCAGTTAGAGCGAGTTCGGGAAAGACTAATGTTAAACCAACAGACCAATGATTTATTCACTATCGAGACATTGGATGAGGGGCATAGCCATTTGGATGTTTAGATTGTTTCAGTAAGGCGCAGCCACTTAGCTTTTGAAAGGTGTTTCGATTAGTTGAGGGGGGCTGCATGGGGCCATAGCCACGATGAGAAAAGTGACAGACCAAGTTGAATATCTGTATTGCAGGCCTAACGAAGTAGACCTTCATAGATATAGAAAATCCCCAACCGAGTTCCGTTCAAGGTAGACCTTGTTGGCGAAATTCAGTGAGTAAACAGAACGATTACATGTAGTTCTTAAGGTATGCGCTGGGTGGTACATTATGGATATTCGAGCATTACTATAAGCTGGTGTCGACACGGTTTCACGTCTTCATATTAGACGACGGAACATCTGTATTGTAGGCCTCATGAAGTTGTCCTTTACATATGTTGTTACAGTACGCTCTAGTAGCGAGACGATGGAGTCCTTTTCGAGGAGGATACGGAAGGTACTATGGGTAGTACCTAGGACCGATGTGGTCTTTGGGCATGTAGCTATATATATATATATATATATATATATATATATATATATATATATATATTGGTTATTAGGTCTTAATCTACTGGGGACTAGATGGGCATGATTCATGCACTAAGGTGAGAGTATTATAAACCCAATAAACCTAATATAACACAAAATGGAAATAGAATGGTATATGTAGAATTATGCTTAGAAGTGTATTATTTGTCCATTCACCAGAACTTTAGTTCTGAACCCCTCCTCATAACATCCCACAGGTTAGATAGATGGCATAGATTTTCCAGCTTTGAGACACTTGCTTAGTAAGTGTTATTACCTTGGTGAGAATTTATTTACAGTTATACTTTAGTCAGTTGTGCTGTGAGATATTTGTTTGAGCTCTGATGTATTTATCTTTGCCTATTTGCAGGATACCAAGTACCCAACTCGGGCTTCAGTGGGCTTGGATTTTAGCATTTATGCGAAATATCCGAACCCACTGGGATTCGGGTTGTCACAAGAACTGTATGGTATGTGCACCATGATATAATATCTTATTTGGTGGTTTTCATATGTTAACATAAAATGGGATTTTCGATAATTTTAGACGGTCGAAAACTTCCGAATTGTTGTAGAACATGAAGCTATGTGTTTTTGTAAAAATATAAAAGTTGAGTGTATATAACACTTAAACTCGAGAAGTTAGTAAGTTAAAACAAGTTTTAAATTTGTTGAACATGCCTGTTAAGTAATAATTTTGTATATACTCTTAGGATATCATGGAGTACTATAAAAGTATGAACTTAAGTTGTAAAACGATGATAAGGTTTAAGTTATGTTTTATGAAATGGTTCAAAAGTGACTTTAGTATTAAACAAGACATATTACTTTTGAAAGTACATGATAAAAGGTATTGGTATAGTTGAGAAACCAAAAGGATAAATACGTAAGTTATACGTAGATCATTTTATTTGCATTCTGTTCTTGATCTAGTATTTGAGTACATGGTTTCAAGGTGATATACACTAGTTCGAATAAGGATTTTTCTCTAGATTTTTGATGGTGAACACTTAATACAGATGCTTGATATGATCCCAAAGTTTTCCATCATAGTAAATGACTATGTAAGGAGAATAGAGGTTTCTAATCAAGGAACCTAATTAGAGTCTGCTCTAGAGAGATCAACTGATCTACATTAGTTGGGAAGTGAAATTAATGTGATCGAGAAAGTAAGCAGAATTGATATTGAGTGCGGATGGTCCATGTGTGTCATGCGGATTTTAGTATATGCATGTTATATTTTGATTAGTTTATGGAGAGTTCAGGTGATGACTCTTCAATTTGTTATAAGGTATTATGAATTGTCAGCTAAGTAATAACATGAAGCTGTTAAGTGTATAGTAGGCTTAGTAGATTGTTTATCATCCTTGTGTGATGAGAGGATTTGAACTGGAGAAAACCATGAGTTTTGTTTGCTAAATGATTTTGAATGATGTTACGTATTTCTATGTGGTTGTTTCTTTGGTTTCTCGTGTTGGAATTTCGAGGACCAAATATTTAAGTGGGGGGCCTGTAACGACCCGGAATTTCGAACACTTCGTATATAAATATCTAAATTATTTAAAAATTTGAATCCTATATTTAATGTTACTAAATGATTTAATAAACTTTTTAACCCCCTTTTAAATCATAAGTAATGATGGTAAACTTGTTTTCGAAAAATATTTACAAAAATAAAAACTTCGAAAAAAAATCGATAATGTACCAAAAATCTTTTTAACGATGATGAAATTTTTTCGCTTGTTCAAATTTTTATGCATTACTAATTAATTATTATGGAGATAATCAACAACTAAAAATTTCATGTTTATGGCTTACTAAAGATGATGATGTCATGCATGAGGCAAATGTAAGATATTTTAGAAAATGAACAGAAATGGAAATTCTAAATAGTGAAGTAACATAAAAGAGAAGTAATGTTTGTAATTAATGGTAGGTCTTTTGTGAGGGTTTTCTGGTCACATTGTCTCATTTCTTAGCCTATAAATATAACGGAGGGGTTCACTTCAAATCTCATTAATTCACTTAAGCTTGAGATGAAGCATGGGAATTAAAATGCTGGAAGTGCTTAAGCTCTAGTCCACTAATTCTTCTCTAACATTTTCAAGTCTTAATCAAATTACCTAAAATCTCTTTTAAACTTTGGCAACATGCATAAAACATCATGAGAAGCATGATTAGCAAGTAAAAGTTGGAGAAGGTGGGAGGAAGAGGGGAATCTTGGAGGAGGCCGTGAACAATAGGAGGAGAAGGGGAGGTATTGCCTTGGTTTGGGAGTGCTAAAGGTTGGATCTTTAGGCCTTTGGTGATGATGGCAGATGGTTCTTGGTTCTTATGACTTTGTCCTTGTATTTAGCTTAGATCTAAGTGATTTATCTCACTACCTTTATTAACAATAAAAATTCACTTAAGAATAAAGGTATGAAAGAAAGCTTATAAAAGCGATAGGGTCTACAAGAATTAAAGATATGGGTTTCACCAAAGTTCAAAAAACAGCTTTTCGAAGGTATTGAGATAGCTTTCGAAGGAGTTGCAAGCGACTGGTGCCATTACCAACGACAAGCAGAACAAAAGCTTTCTAAAGGGTAGAAAAGAAAGCAAGATTACCCTTCTGCCTCGTCTAGACATTTCAACGTAGATGGATTCACATATATAAGAATGGTTGGTATGGGTTCGAAACACCTTTCGAAGGTGTTAAACAATAGACTCACACACAAGAACCAATTCCTTCAAAATAGTGGGTTTCATCGTTGTCAATTTACCACTTGAAGAAATGATTCCAACACACACCTTTCAAAATCAAGAACAAGCCTTTCGAAATAGTTTGAACCCTTCGAAGGCATGATGAAAACCCTACATGAAGGCCAAGAGTCCTTTCACTAAGTCCCAATCGTCACTCTCCATTCATTCCGAAGCTACGTGAAAGCTCAACTCATTCCTCACTTGCAATAATATAACGACACAAAGCGAAGAATGCTTCTACCCCTTTTCGACGAAGTTAAAAGCAGGCCCGTAAAAAGCAAAGTAAAAGAGGGACTCAAACTTTAACGGCAGCGAAAGGTTGTCAAGGAAATCCTTTTGACTAAGTCGAAAGGTCTGAAATGAAAAGGTGGTGGCCTAAGAATAGATTAGAAAGGTTAAAAGAAAAGCCTTTCGACTGCATCGAAAGGAGGCATGCACAAAGATGAAGGGAGACCTTTCGACTTTGTTGAAAGGATGCACACGGAAGGTTGAAGGAAGGCCTTTCGACTGAAGCGAAAGGATCGGCGCGAAAAGGGGCCAATCTGCATCTTTAAATACGACCCTAGGATCCCGAGTTTAGGGACCGAACTTCGAAATCCTAAATTCTTTCTTATATTTCTTATCAAATCAAACCTTTACAACCCTAAATCAATTTGGGAAAAATCACTCTTACTTGTAATTCAATTGGGATAAATGCTAAAAGTGAAAGCGCATGGATTCAATAAAGATTTTGATCATGAAAATGATCATTTTGATTATTGGCTTGACTAATGATCAATTACACACGATGCTTGCTTATTTTCTTAATTATATTTTACTTATACGATGCAATTGGATCAATTTGGACAATATGTATAGGAATTATGTTATCATTGTGTTTAATGATATCAAATGTTAAACAAAGATGATGATAGTGTTTCAATATTAATAAGTTCGTGAAACTTATATTGTTTGAGATGTTATTCCATTGCATATAGGACAAGAGGTTACACATTGTACATTGAGTCCACTTCGAAAGAACAAATACCCTTTTAACCTAATCGAAAGGGACGTTTTAGAAGGGATTTGGTTTGTAAATACTAAGCTATGCTAGCTGGATGAATACCTTTGAAAGGTGAACACAAATTACAACACATACAACTCTTTCGAAGGCTTCTTTCCAAAAAAGCATAAACGATGTTATCGAAAGTATATACTCCTTCTTAAGAGCAGAATGGTCCTTTCGACATAATCAAAAGAGACAATTCGATGTAAATAACCTCTCTCGTCTCACTCAAGAGGCTACGAAGGGGTTCTCTCTCCTTAACCTTTATTTCAATAGGGGTGGTTGGACCTATTAACTATACTAAATATTTTCATAAGATCATCTTCCACGAGAAATTTGTCCAAATTGCCTCATTCTAAAGGGGTTTCGAAGAGAGTGGCCACTTATAAAAATATTATTTTGAAGTGCTAACAACATTTCTTGTTAACCACTTAGCTTTGGAGATGTTAACAAGTTTTATTGTTAACATGTTTGGCGCTAAAAGAAGGGCTTGAACCTCCACCCGTATAGTTACCTTATAGACTAATTATGGATTATTTAACTTGGTGTAGGAAAATGAAATATAAATGGCTGAGTGAATGTATGAAGAGGCCGTACACACCACAACTTTAGAAGAAAACATAACACCCACTTTCAACTTGGAAGGGGTGAAAGGGAAACCGTTAACCTCGACTAAGCAAGACGACAATGCAACCAAAATAAAGCACTTGGAACAACAATTGCTAGAGATGCAAGAGCTTCTCAAAGCAGCACTGTCTCAAAAGTCTTCCAAGGCAGCAAAACTAATGACTGGAGATGAGGTGATCTCTCAAATAAGAAACTTAAAGACTTATACCAATGAGGACATGAGCAAAATAGACTTGATATAATCAAAGAAAAAAGAGCGCCATTCGACTAAACTCGATCATGGAGGAAGGGTGCTGGACAAATCTCTCGAGCAATCTAGAAGCTCGACATCAAAAGAGTACAGACCAAACCAGAAAATTTATCACGATATCGAAGCTTGTCCAAAAAATGTAGCAGGAAAAACAATCAAGGCATGCTGAATGCTAAGGGGAAGAGAACTTTGGATGAGAGAGCAAATGATAATGAACGAGTGGCACCTTTTACAGACGAAATCATGTCAACGGTTATCCCATCTTATATAAAGATCCCAACCCTGAAGTATCATGGAACTACTAACCCCAATGATCACTTGATTGCTTTCGATAGCCAAATGGATCTATAATGCTTTTGGAGCCGTTTGATGCAGACTATTTCCTGTAATGCTTGAAGGGGCCACTGCTAAATAATGTCAACAATACTGTGAAAAGAGGATCTATGCATGGAAATAGTTTTCTTATGGGTTCTCTACCCAATTCTATATATGCAAGGATCCCATGATCGGTTACGCTGTTCTAGCCAACATTAAGCAGAGATAGGGAGAGTCACTAGGTGATTTCCTCGAGAGGTTCAATACAAAAGCATTATAAGCTAAAGATATGAATGTCATGGATAAACTGTGACGACCTGGAATTTTTGGATGTTTGAAATCAGGATATTTAATTTATTTTATATATTTGAAAGTTAATTATTAACTTGAATCCAAATATCGCTATTTGTTTGATAATTAAATTATTGAATTTAATAATTGAAAGTTGGGTAAATTATTGAATCCTTAGTTTTAAGCCTGCTAAAAATAATTTGAAGGCTTGTAAAATTTATATTGACAGTGCTGAGGATAATAGAAGTTTTAAAATTTAAATTTAACAGTGATTTGTTCAGTTTTAAAAATATATCGTTTAAATTGAATTTAAAAAAATAGCCTTCCGAGGCACAGTCTCGGATTTCGATGAAACCAGATCCATTGGATCCGTAATATTGTATTATTATCGAATTTCTAATTTCGTAGTGATTGGAGTTGTTGTGTGAGCATACGATATATAAACGCGTTGAAATTTGTATCAAAATTCAATATAATAACTGATCCAAAAAGTTATCTTCTTCATACGATCGAATTAGGACTCGAAACCTTTTCCATTGCATTCGGAATAGGGGTTTAACATTAAAAACGCCTAGCGGCATGTCAAGATAGGAGACCGAAATTCTATGTTGCTAGAACAATATATTTTGAAAATTAAATAAAACTTTATTTAATCAAATCAAGGTCAAATTTAAAATAAGGTCATCGTTCCCTTCTTAAACACGCTATCTCCTCGACTTATCATTTCGCCTCCCTTTATCTTTTTAGCCGAAAGCATTTCAAAAAAAAATAAAAAAAAAATAAAAAAATGGCCGCCACTGCTTTGTACTCGAAAAAAGTAAAGAAAGATCGAATTCAACCCCTAGATTGCCTGTTTCATCTCTCGTTCATTCTGATGTTCGAATTGAGGTCGTTAGGGGATGGGGCGCTCGCGATTTGGGGTGAAGTTGGGGGTTGACGAGGCCGAGACGACAGCAATGGGTCGAGTTGACAGCCGTCGGTGTTCGATTTAGAAGAAGATGGTCGCATTCGATTCAAAAGAGGGGAAAGTCAGGCCCGATCGATCGGTGATGATGACGTGACGACTGACTTGAGGGCGTGCGATCAATTCTCGAGATCGTGAGTTGATTTGTCATCATTGAAGTCGTATCTGAGTGTGACCGTGTTTCGAGAGGGCGATTGGAGAGGCTGACGGGTTGATTATGGATGAAGTTTGGCTATTGATGTTGGAAAAGAAGGATGCAGCTGATAGGGGAGTTTCCAGAAGGATTTTGGGCTATTGATACTTGTCGGGGCAGCAAGGTATAGCCTATTTCAATTTAAAAATTTATATTTGTTTTTTTATATACGCAGATTTGAAAAATATATAGAAAATAAAACGAATATTTACACATTTTAAATGCCACTGTAAAACTTTAGATAGATATTCTGGTAATATATAGATATATGTATATATCAATGACCACAGGATTAGGAAAACAAGAAAAGGAAAATAAATGTACATTTACACATTTTTATTTACTAGTCTATTCTAAATAATATTTGGGAGATTAACTGATTTAATTTATTTTTATTTATTTTTGGAACTTAAAATTTATTTATTAAAAGAAAAATTAGTTTAAATAAAATTATGGGTCAATTAAGTTTATTTAAGGAAAATTAATTATTCGGTTAATTCAAGTATTAATAAATCACCTACTGTTTTTACAAGGTCTATAATCGTGAAAATCAAGTCGAGATTGAGGTGGGTAGCAAATAAAAAGCAAGGTGAGTTAATCTTACTCAGCTGAATTCTAATTTTAATTTAAATGGTTAAATTTAAATAATTGATTGATTGATTTGATTTGATGTGTTATATTATATAGTAGTATATACTATATCTTGGAATGATTGATTTTCCCGCATTACATAGCGGAAGAGACCCTATGCGCCGCATAATAGCGAATGATATTATATTTAATCCCATATATTGCGATATTCCAATTCGAAGTGGAATTGGTATTTTATATTGTGCTAACGTCTGTGGATGCAGGGAAACAGGTTGGAGGGATCCAACTGGATTCCTCAACATTTACTTAAATTGTTTAATATTCTTTTTATGATATTCTGTGATGAATTATAATGAAATATTGAATGCTATAGTTGCTTGAATATATTTCGGTACACTGAGTTATCAAATTATATAGAATTGGATTTTTGAAAAGAGAATAAAGAGTGCTTTTTAAGTAAAATAATTATAGGAAAATTTGAATAAATTTAAGAATGAATTGGAAGAGAAATAAAGTGATTTTAAAATTCTAATAAATAAATTTCGAGTATGAAAAGGGGATTTTGAATAAACAGAGAAATAAAGAATTTTAAACCTTAAGTGGCATCATTTAAAGGAATAAAGAATTATTTTAAAATTCAAAGTTTAAGTTTATTTAAAAGAATAAAGAAGTAATTTGGGAAATCTAAAATTGGTATTTTAAGTTAAAGTATTTTAAATCATAATTAAGGAATAAAATATTAAATTAATGGATTTTGGAATAAATGGGGTAAATTGGAAATCAATTTGGAAATCAATTTAAGTATGTAAAACCGGGATTTTTAAAGGAGAATGTGGCTATGAAATTTATAAACTGGGTTTATAAAAGCAAAGTAATATATCAGTGGATATTTGGAAGAATAAATTCACGATGGGAATTTATTAAAGGTATGGGAAGATTTGTTCAAAAATAAACAGTGATTTATTTTTAAAGGATGTGAAGAGAAGTATATTTCCCTGGATAGCCAATTACGTTTTCAAAGTAAAATTTTAAATATAAGATAAAAGTTTTAATTTGTTTTAAAAAGCATGTTTTAGATAATTTATTATTGCTAAAGGTTTGAATTCTAAAGTATGTATTTTTTTTTTCAAATCTATTATCGTAGTCATTATTTAAAGATGATTTAGTATTTTGTTTCAAAGGAGAAGATCTAGTTTATATTTTATGAAATAACCTTATTTTTAATATTCCTAAAGTATTATCTTCAATTAAGTATTAAAGTAGTTTTCTAAATTTAAATGTTAAAGCATATTTTACAATAAAGTGTTTTTTTTTAAATTATTATAAAAATCTAAGGTTTTGTGCTTGGTGATTTCAGTGGAAATAGAAAATCTTTGGGAAATTTATTCTGAGAAAGGAAGATAGCTTGAAACTGTTTTCAAAAGGGTTTGAAAAGTGGAAATATATCTTGCGAAGATATTTTGAGATAAATATATAACTTGGGAAATTATTTATTGTTTGATGGTTGTTGTGAATGTTAATTGATAGTTAAATAACCACTATCCATATTGGCCAAATGCGCTGATCGTTTCGAAGAGACCGGGATCAGGATTAAATTCTCGACAACCACTTCGATCCGGTTTGTACGTTTTGTAGGGAAACGAGTTCGGAGTCAAAGATGGAGCAGTGAAGAGCAAGGGCTAGTTGCTACTAATCCTGAGGATATTTCCAAAATGGATATAGTAGGAGTAGTGCCTTCTGTTCCGTTCGAACCTGGGACGGACTTGTATGGATGAATGCTTTCGGAACATCGTCAGGTAGACGATGGGCATTCTAAGGGATATGTTCTAAAAGGTAATGCTTAGCCTCAAGCCTCATCAACCGATAATGACTTAAAATCTGGGGTTATGCAGCAAGGCTTGGTGGGCAGCACCCATTTCAGGGTAAGGTCATCCCTGTCTAGATGTCCCTTTTATTTTGGCTTAGTGGTGCGGTTGCTGATCCCAACCGTGGGGTGATCTTACTCGGGATTATCCAGTAAGGGATAGTCCGGGTCTTGTGTTGCAGAGGGTCGGGAGTGATCCTCGGTACTGTGATCTAGGCCACGTACCGTGACATGTGGTACCACAGTGCCTAGTCATTAGTTGGAAATCCATTCTCCCTACGCGCCTTTTACGAGTTTTTTTTTGTATTACCCACTCTGTGGCTAGTAGCTGGAATTTAATGAATGTAACAATTTCGGCTATTTTAATAAGTATTTGTATATAGACCCTATTATAATATTAGAGGATTTTAACATAACAATGCTTTAGCTATCGTAAGGTAAAAACCCGACATGTTTATTTGTGGCGTGGTCTTACGAGATGCTTTTGTTTTCAAAGGATTTTGAAACTTTAATAATCAATTTGAGTGTGATTTCTCACGCTGGTATTCCAGATTGACTCGGGTGTTATTTACCTATAATGCTCGGGTCAGATCAAGTACTATAGGATACAGGATATGTTGCTGTGGAGCTCAAGAGACGAGCTTCATGGTGATACGTACTTCTGTACTTGATTATTATTCCGCTGTGTATCCAGTTGTATGTTATTGATGTTGTTGAACTCTGATGATGTATGTATAAAAAGATATAATATTTGTTTTTGTATAAAGATCTGTTATTATCTATTATATTTTATTCCGCTGCGATGGTTAGATTCCGATGGTTTATTTTTCTATTTTCTTCTTCTACCTCTTCTTCTTTAACTCAAATGGTTCGTATTTCTATACATCTTGAGTTGATTGTTGTAGAATAGTGTCGACTCAAGGGGTACGGATTTGCAGGTCGTTACACTTGGTACCAGAGCTTAGGTTGATGATAACCTTGGCTCTGGTGGGAATTACTCATAGAATAGAGTCCATAGTACTCTAGAATGAGCTTGAGCGTATTAATAGATATGAGCGCGTATTTGTTAGTGGATATAAAAAATTGTTTTTATATTATAGTGATTTATCGATTAAGTGTTTATGGATTCTGGTCGATATGTGGGACGCTATGTTATCGATAGGGATTTCTAAACTCTTAAACAAGATAAACCGACACAATATTGTTTTAAATAGGGTAAATGAAATAATTTTACCCAAATTATTTTCATATATAAAGGGAATAATTTTTCGTGAATTGTTATAATTATATATGATTGCTTGGTTGTTAGAAAATGATAATATTAAATTGTTATCATTGTTGTATGAGAATTGAATAAGAAATTGAAAATAATAACCAGAGATTAAGGAATAAATTAATAAATAAATAGGATTTGTAAATGTGAATTATAATTGGATAAGATGGTGAAACCATAATTAAAAACTAGAAACAAATTCATATACAAACGAAATTTGTAAATGTAAACTATATATGTGAATTATAGTGTGATTAATAATCAAAATAAGATAAAATTCCAAAGTAATGTTTGAATATAAATTTAAAGGATTTAGGATTTGGAAATTTAAATTCCTTTGAATTTGAAAATGATTCTCAAAAAGTTGGGAAAAATAATATATATATTTGAGAAATATTTTTGAATCGGATTTGAAATCTAGAGAGATTTGGAATTTAAAAATATTTGAAATGTTTCAAAAGAGATAAAAGCATTGAACTCTTTCGGTCGCTGGAAAATAACTACGGTGATGACTGCATCATCGTCGATGTTCATTTTCGAGTTTCCAAGAGAGAAATTGCTAGCAAATTATTTTAAATTGGAATTGTTTGCAAAAGATAAATTTGATTTTAGAAATGCAAGGAATTTTGGATATAGGTGATTTCAAAGGGAATTTTGAGTTAAAAGACTGTTTAAACTCTGGAATCTTAACTAAGAATGTTTATAGCATATAATACGTTTGATAACTTGTAAATTTGGAATTTGTTGAAATAAAATTCAACTTGAAAGAGTTAAATTAAAGGAAGTAGGAAACAAAATAAGATAGTAAACCAATACAATGTACTGAATTAAAAAAAATGGGAATGGAATATAGATAAGTTGGAAACTTGAAGAAGTGTAAAAAAAATTGAATGGAAATAGAATGTTACTGAACCTAGTAAATAAAAGTAAAAATTTACTCGAAGTGAATTTGTGGGAGGAAAATTTTATTCAACTTTGTAAGTAAGTAAAATGAAAACTGAATTTTGGAATTTAAAATCGAATTGTGTTAAATTATGTGGAATGGGAAAATTAGTCAGGTTGGACTAAATTAAACAAAGTATTGGAATTAAGATTTGTAAGTACTAATTGATTCAGGTGAGTGGCACATGAGTTCGAAATTTGTGTATTGGAATGATATTAAATGGAATTAAGTCCTTGCTTAACAAAATTCAAAAAGAATGGTGTGTAGCTATGTAACGACCCAGAATTTTTATAAATTAAAATTTGAATATTTAATTAATTTCAAATATTAATAATTGAATTTATAAGTCAAATAAATTTTTATTTGAATTTTTGGATTTAATTGGATTATTAAATCGATAATTTAATATGTTAAATTATGGAAATAATTGAAAATCGAGTTAAATATGATTAGAAATAATTTGGAAAATTTTATTTAATCATACTGGAGTTATAGAGATATTTTAGAACTTTTAAAATCGAATTAAAAGTTAATTTGTGAAAATTGAATATTTTAATATTTAATAATTGACTGTAAAATAGCCAATTTTTGAACAGTCTCAGAATTGAACGAAACCAGTTTCATTGGATCCGTAATAGTTAGTTATTACCGGATTTCAATTTTCGTGTCAATCGGAGTTATCGTTTGATCGTGGCAGCTCGAAACGCATCGAATTATTTTTAATTTAAATTTGGCGAGTCAAAATAGCCATTTTTCAAAAAGTCTCGGATTTCGACGAAACCAGTTTCATCGGATCCGTAATGTGATATTATTGTAAGGTTTCAAATTTCAAGTCAATTGGATTTACCGTTTGTCCGGTACGAATTAAAACGCCTAGAAATCGATTTAAATCGGTTTAATTTAAATTGAGCGTTTGCAGCCATAACTCGCACATACTTCCGAATTAGCTTCCGAAACCCGTTCCATTGTGTTCGGAACGCGGGGTAAACCTTAGAAACGCTGGTTACGGCATCTAAATCGGAGTTCGGAATTTCCGGGATGAATAGTGTCGCTCGTTCTCTTATAAATAGACCCACCTCTTCATAATTTGCTAAAATAAGAAACCCTAACCCTAATTCAAGTTGCTAGCCGCCACTTTATAATTCTAAGGCCAGAAATCATTCTTCTTCATCTCTTAATCTCTTCCAATCCATCAAGAATTGGCCAAAGTTATTAACTACAACATTGAAGAGCATGGAGAGAGCTTTAATTTCATACGGTGATGATCGAGTTTGGAGTTGCGTAGAGGGAGCTAGAGGTGGCCGTTCCCATCAGTTTTCGCACGCATTCCCGTGCTCTACAGGTGGCCGAGCTTCACCTAGGGGGGGCGAGTATAGAGGAGGAGGAGAGCTTCGACATGGGAGTGGTATGATGATGTATAGTTGAGTGATTGGAGTGCAAATGCTAACCCTAATCTACATGTTGGATTCGGCCTCAATTTGCATGGCCTGGAGATGATAACGTGATTTGGGAAGATGAGCAGGGGCCGTTGGATCTGGATCTAGTGGCTAGGATGAGCTGTAGGTTATAATTTTAAAAGTTATGTTGAAATTATGTATATAAATCGAGTACAAACTTGTAAAATTCATATCTTTTTCATACGAGGTCGAAAAAATGCAAACTCAGTTGCGTTGGAATCGTATGGACGAGCACTACGCGATGGAGTTGGTTTGGAGTCGTTTGGAGTTAGTGAGAATTTCGGGTAAAATTAAACGCGCGTTTAATTTTATTCGAAATAAAAGCTAAAACGGAAATTAAAACCAAGGTGAGAACTTCTCACTCAATCGAATAGATTTCGATTTTATTTTAAATAGTTAGATTTAAAATATTTGAATGCATGTTTGAATGATGACTGTAAATTATTGATTGTTAAAATAGACATTATACGCCGTTAGTAAGCGGATGTTATTTAATAAAAACATATACCGCGAATATTTCATAAACAGTGAAATTGGTATTATATGTAATATCAATATATATATATTGGCATATGTATATATTGCAGTTGTTGATTTCCCGCATTTTTTGTTTAGCGGATGAGACCCTATTACGCCGTTATTAAGCGGATAATATTTAATAAGAACATATACCGCGATAATTTCGTACTGGAGCGAAATTGGTATTGTGCTAATGTTTTTGGATGCAGGAAAACAGGTTGGAGGGATCCAACAGGATTCCTCAACAGTTTTATTTGATTTCAGATATTTTGATATTTGATGGATTATCATATCGATATATGATGTCGTTGTAGTCGTGATTGACTATTTGGTGTGTAGCATCATTGGACCCAGATTTTGGGATTTTAAAATGATTTTCAAAGTGATTTTTAAAATATAAAAATATTTTTGGAATTGATCCATTTAAATAAATAAACGTTATATAATTTTAGAAGTTATAAATGGAATTTTATAAACAATAGGTTTATAAAATTTGTAAAGTTCAAAGGAACGATTTTTGCAAATAAATAAATTATAAGTGTTTGACTTATAATTTGGACTTTTGGTTTATAATTAAGATTATAAATCGAATAGGTAAATAAAGAAGATTTATAAAGGAAGTTGTTATGAAATAAATGGAAATGGAATTTATAAACGTTGTTTTATAAATTCGCAAACGACTTATTTTGATAAGTTAATTGTTATAACTTATAAATGGAGTTATATTCACGTTTTTAGACAGTGAATAATCCTTTAAAATAAAATGAATAGAAAGGATGGAATTTGTTAATGAAGTATATTCACGTTTTTGAATAGTGAATAATACGTTAAAGAAAATGTATTGAATGTGAATGTTTTAAATAGAATTAAAACGATTTAACGATGTTTTAATTGTGTTGAGATTCGAAATCATAGATTTCAACATTTATTGTTGAAATAGACGGTTTCGAGAAATAAAAGGAAATGGTGGACTATAACGCTGTTGTTATAGTAAATGATTTCCGAAAGGAAATGGGTTGTATAGTATTAGGATTTATATACCTATTTAATTTCGAATCCCTATACTAGTGATTTTGGGACGTTGTAACGATGTTTTACGCAACATTCGTTTTGGCCCAAATAAAAATGTTTAAGAGAATGATTTCCCTTAAAGAATGAATAATATACTTAATTTGATTTAAGTATATTGAATATTTTCAAAGGTTGAAAATAAAAAGATTTGTCGATTACTTATTTTTGATAAGTATGGAAATGTTTTCCAATATGAAGTGAATAATTAGAATTTATCTTTTTGAAGATAAATTGAAATGAATTATTGAAATCGAATATGCATGGATATTTTGAAATATAAATTCATTATGGAATTTATATGTGAAAAGTGGAATTTGTTTGAAAATAAATATTGATTTATTTTTGAAGTGTTGAAATTATATATCTAGTAAAGATATTTTGAAAAATAAATAATTTGGAAAATTATTTGGAATCTGGTGATGTGTGCATGTCCATTGATAGTTCAATAACCGACTATCAATATTTCCCTTTGAATGGGTATTTGATGTGATTTGATTGAATGTGAATGCACACTTATTTTTTTTTGAATAAGCGCTCACTATTCGGGTTAACCGGGAAAGGACCATGGGGTCGTATAACCCATTCCGAATATGTGATACGTCGTTGTGAATTGCATTGAAGATCGGTGTTGAAGACCGGTATTTGCGAGAGCGATAGGATGACCTATCGATTGTCTCTGCATTGGGTAGCTCCTGTATAGAGATTCCATAAGTGATGGGAAATCCGATCAGGATTGTGAATATCCGGATTGCAAGGACTTCTTTGTAAGTGCCTTCGGTTTTGTTCGATCCCGGAACAGACTTGTATGGATTGTATGCCTGACATTACAAGTTGAGATATAAAGCCAATTTCTTTCAAATATATTTCTGTTGGTGGCGGAGAATTTATTCTTTGCTTAACACCCTTCTTTGAGACGTATGTGCTCAAAGGTTATATAGTTGAAGTTATCAGCAATATATTCCCAGTTTGGTAATGTGACATGCTGAGTGATGCTGAAATGATCATTGTGTTGATTATTTGTGATAGGATCATTTATTTGATCGTCTATCTTAGTGATCATTGTGTTGATCATTTGTTGACCCAAAGCATGGCTTTTGTATAAAGTATGTTTTTGTGGACGTGAATTCGTCGAGCCTCACACACCGTGAATGGTCAAAACAGGAAAGAAGCAGCAAGGTTATGAGGGGTAGCACCCTTTAGGATGTGTCCATTTCCTTCTGGAAAAGGGTGGTATCATGGTATGGAGCCCAGATACTTACTCATGTTGAAAACACTTTATGATTGTGTGAATTGATTACGAGCGCTCGGTGAAAAGGTCCCAAAGGACCGGGGGATGGCATATTCGGTCAGTTGTTACTCAGTTAGGAGTAACCCGGCCTTGTGTTGGTAGAGATCCGGTTTGGTTCTCGGGGATGTCCATCCAGAGGCATTCTCATGTGGCAATGGGAAGTTCCTTGGCCTGATCATTCGTTGGAAATCCAATTCCCAATACGAAATTTGTACGGTATTAGTTGTAGAACCTGCCATTCACTTATGGTGGTCACCACTGTTTGGATGGTAGCTATAGTAGGCATAGTTCGAAATGTCTATGTTGGCTAAGATTTATATTCTACTTTCAAAATGAATTTTTCCCCTACACTATACACTAATAATAATATCAAATGTTATTTTAAATGCGTATCAAGCATCTTTGACTATCATAAGGAGAAATCTCCTCCGATTCTGCGTTTGCATTGTGTGTGTGTGCGGGAGGCGTTATGGTAGTCTCATTTTTAAAAGCATTTCGAATTGACTTAAAAATATTCCTTTATTTTGATTTTAAAGATAAATAAACTGTTTTGAGTTCTCACACCAGTCACATGACTGACTCGGAGTTTATTGTTTTCCTTCCTAAACTCTGGGTGCCCACCAATTTCCACACGGGCAGTTAAGAGTTAGGTTTATCAGGATATTCTGGATATTCTGGAGTTGCTGGAGGCAAGTTGGATGGCATGGCGTATTATTTATATAGTATTTCTTTTCCGCTGCACTGTTGTTGTTGTATGTTGTTGTACACTCTGATGATATGATATGATGTAATGAAATGTGATGTAATGTAATAACTGATATAGTTCTTTGTTTAAAGATTATTCATTCATTATTCTATGTTGTTCCGCTGCGAATTGTGAGATTCTGATGTTGTTCTTTCTGTTCTTTTTGTTGTTTTCTATTCCGTCCTATTTTCTTCTGTTTTTCTTTTTCCTCTATATTCTATTTTCTTCTATTTTAAAATTTTCTGTTCTCTTTTCTATTTTCTTTTCTCTCTATTTTCTATCTTCTCTCTTCTTCTCTTTTCTTTTCTTAAATTCTTTTTAAAAATCCATAACTATTCGGTTTTTCGGCAACGAAAATCCGCGTACGTTACATTTGGTATCAGAGCTGATGGTTAAGCGACAACCATGGTTCTGTAGGGTATTACTCATTAGAGATAGAGTCAGTAGTACTCTAGAATGAGTTTGAGTGTAATAATAGCTATGAGAGCGTATTTGTTAGTGAATATATAAAATTGTTTTGTATTGTGTTGACTTATCGGTTGATTGTTTATAGATTCCAGTCGATGTAGTCTAGCTAACTATCGTAGATAGGAGTTTCTAAACTCTTAAACAAGATAAACCGACATAATATTGATTTTTAAATTTGGTAAATGAAATAATTTTACCTTGATTATATTTTATACATAAAGAATAATTTTTCAAAATTATTAAAGTGTATATAAGTTGATTGTTAGGTTGTTTGGATAATCTAAATAAAAGAATAATTGTATAAGCAAAAGAATTATAAGAATTGAATTATAATTAAGGTGATTTACAATTGTCAAATAAACTTATATATATAAAAAGTGAAACTATATGAATATAACTTAAGATATGTTGAATGAAGTTGATTTTGGTATCAAACTAAATTAATAAGGTTAGTGATAGATGTGAACTTAAGATTATATAAATAAAATTCAACTTTAGAAATTGGATTGGATGATAACCAAATGAATGTAAATTAAGTTGATATGGAATAATGAATGTAAGTGTTAATTCATTAAATCCTAATGTTATATGATTGTTAGTTGATTGTTGATTGATTATATATAATTCATTAAGTATTAATGAAATTGAAAGCTAATGTAATTGAATTCAAATTAGAAGTAAATAAATTTGAATAGAATTGAATGTGAATTGGATTTAATTAGTGAATGTTAACTAATTGAAATTAATGAGAATGAATGTTAGTAAATTCCAACATTAATGAATCAAATTTGATTTAAATTGAAAACCATTTCATTAAATATTAATGAGAATATGAATGAATATTATTGGTTATGGATGTTAGTTGGATGTAGTTGGTTGATGGTTGAATGTATATTGCTATTGTTGCATTTGCTATGTGACGTATATAGTTATTATGTTACTATATGTTGTATATTGATACTATTGTCTATATGCATGATTCTCATGTTGTTTGTTGAGTGATTAGTAGGTGCGGATTGCGTTTGCTTCGCATTTGGAGTTCGCTTTAGCGCTATATTAGCCGTATATGCTCGCTAATAAAATATAAGGTACATATCTCGGATTAAATATCGCACTTTTATACTTTTTTCCCTTCGGGATGCCTCATTACTTGATGAGATGTATATTTGTGATATATATACTATCATTTTTTTTCGGATCGAGCCGCGCAAAGGAGACTATGGCGAATTTTTCCGGAAATTTAAGGCGTTAGAAAATTTTTGAGAAATTTGGGAAAATTTTGAAAACTTTAACTTTGATTTTTGAATTGAAAGTTAAACAATAGTAGTTGCTTTTGAAAAGATAACTAAGTATGATTTGAAAACTTAGTAAAGTTATTGTAAAAAGTTTAACTAGGAATTTTGGGAAAATTAATAGATTTTGTAACCTTTCTTACTTGTAATTTCGAGGACGAAATTCTTTTAAGGGGGAAAGATTGTAACGACCCAGAATTTTTATAAATTAAAATTTGAATATTTAATTAATTTTAAATATTAATAAGTGAATTTATAAGTCAAATAAATTTTTATTTGAATTTTTGGATTTAATTGGATTATTAAATCGATAATTTAATATGTTAAATTATGGAAATAATTGAAAATCGAGTTAAATATGATTAGAAATAATTTGGAAAATTTTATTTAATCAT
The DNA here is from genome assembly GCA_030765085.1 of Allium cepa. Lineage (NCBI taxonomy): Eukaryota > Viridiplantae > Streptophyta > Magnoliopsida > Asparagales > Amaryllidaceae > Allium > Allium cepa. Next base: position 371,567,839 of record CM060942.1, on the reverse strand, counting down.
ACTGGAGTTATAGAGATATTTTAGAACTTTTAAAATCGAATCAAAAGTTAATTTGTGAAAATTGAATATTTTAATATTTAATAATTGACTGTAAAATAGCCAATTTTTGAACAGTCTCAGAATTGAACGAAACCAGTTTCATTGGATCCGTAATAGTTAGTTATTACCGGATTTCAATTTTCGTGTCAATCGGAGTTATCGTTTGATCGTGGCAGCTCGAAACGCATCGAATTATTTTTAATTTAAATTTGGCGAGTCAAAATAGCCATTTTTCAAAAAGTCTCGGATTTCGACGAAACCAGTTTCATCGGATCCGTAATATGATATTATTGTAAGGTTTCAAATTTCAAGTCAATTGGATTTACCGTTTGTCCGGTACGAATTAAAACGCCTAGAAATCGATTTAAATCGGTTTAATTTAAATTGAGCGTTTGCAGCCATAACTCGCACATACTTCCGAATTAGCTTCCGAAACCTGTTCCATTGTGTTCGGAACGCGGGGTAAACCTTAGAAACGCTGGTTACGGCGTCTAAATCGGAGTTCGGAATTTCCGGGATGAATAGTGTCGCTCGTTCTCTTATAAATAGACCCACCTCTTCATAATTTGCTAAAATAAGAAACCCTAACCCTAATTCAAGTTGCTAGCCGCCACTTTATAATTCTAAGGCCAGAAATCATTCTTCTTCATCTCTTAATCTCTTCCAATCCATCAAGAATTGGCCAAAGTTGTTAACTACAACATTGAAGAGCATGGAGAGAGCTTTAATTTCATACGGTGATGATCGAGTTTGGAGTTGCGTAGAGGGAGCTAGAGGTGGCCGTTCCCATCAGTTTTCGCACGCATTCCCGTGCTCTACAGGTGGCCGAGCTTCACCTAGGGGGGGGACGAGTATAGAGGAGGAGGAGAGCTTCGACATGGGAGTGGTATGATGATGTATAGTTGAGTGATTGGAGTGCAAATGCTAACCCTAATCTACATGTTGGGTTCGGCCTCAATTTGCACGGCCTGGAGATGATAACGTGATTTGGGAAGATGAGCAGGGGCCGTTGGATCTGGATCTAGTGGCTAGGATGAGCTGTAGGTTATAATTTTAAAAGTTATGTTGAAATTATGTATATAAATCGAGTACAAACTTGTAAAATTCATATCTTTTTCATACGAGGTCGAAAAAATGCAAACTCAGTTGCGTTGGAATCGTATGGACGAGCACTACGCGATGGAGTTGGTTTGGAGTCGTTTGGAGTTAGTGAGAATTTCGGGTAAAATTAAACGCGCGTTTAATTTTATTCGAAATAAAAGCTAAAACGGAAATTAAAACCAAGGTGAGAACTTCTCACTCAATCGAATAGATTTCGATTTTATTTTAAATAGTTAGATTTAAAATATTTGAATGCATGTTTGAATGATGACTGTAAATTATTGATTGTTAAAATAGACATTATACGCCGTTAGTAAGCGGATGTTATTTAATAAAAACATATACCGCGAATATTTCATAAACAGTGAAATTGGTATTATATGTAATATCAATATATATATATTGGCATATGTATATATTGCAGTTGTTGATTTCCCGCATTTTTTGTTTAGCGGATGAGACCCTATTACGCCGTTATTAAGCGGATAATATTTAATAAGAACATATACCGCGATAATTTCGTACTGGAGCGAAATTGGTATTGTGCTAATGTTTTTGGATGCAGGAAAACAGGTTGGAGGGATCCAACAGGATTCCTCAACAGTTTTATTTGATTTCAGATATTTTGATATTTGATGGATTATCATATCGATATATGATGTCGTTGTAGTCGTGATTGACTATTTGGTGTGTAGCATCATTGGACCCAGATTTTGGGATTTTAAAATGATTTTCAAAGTGATTTTTAAAATATAAAAATATTTTTGGAATTGATCCATTTAAATAAATAAACGTTATATAATTTTAGAAGTTATAAATGGAATTTTATAAACAATAGGTTTATAAAATTTGTAAAGTTCAAAGGAACGATTTTTGCAAATAAATAAATTATAAGTGTTTGACTTATAATTTGGACTTTTGGTTTATAATTAAGATTATAAATCGAATAGGTAAATAAAGAAGATTTATAAAGGAAGTTGTTATGAAATAAATGGAAATGGAATTTATAAACGTTGTTTTATAAATTCGCAAACGACTTATTTTGATAAGTTAATTGTTATAACTTATAAATGGAGTTATATTCACGTTTTTAGACAGTGAATAATCCTTTAAAATAAAATGAATAGAAAGGATGGAATTTGTTAATGAAGTATATTCACGTTTTTGAATAGTGAATAATACGTTAAAGAAAATGTATTGAATGTGAATGTTTTAAATAGAATTAAAACGATTTAACGATGTTTTAATTGTGTTGAGATTCGAAATCATAGATTTCAACATTTATTGTTGAAATAGACGGTTTCGAGAAATAAAAGGAAATGGTGGACTATAACACTGTTGTTATAGTAAATGATTTCCGAAAGGAAATGGGTTGTATAGTATTAGGATTTATATATCTATTTAATTTCGAATCCCTATACTAGTGATTTTGGGACGTTGTAACGATGTTTTACGCAACATTCGTTTTGGCCCAAATAAAAATGTTTAAGAGAATGATTTCCCTTAAAGAATGAATAATATACTTAATTTGATTTAAGTATATTGAATATTTTCAAAGGTTGAAAATAAAAAGATTTGTCGATTACTTATTTTTGATAAGTATGGAAATGTTTTCCAATATGAAGTGAATAATTAGAATTTATCTTTTTGAAGATAAATTGAAATGAATTATTGAAATCGAATATGCATGGATATTTTGAAATATAAATTCATTATGGAATTTATATGTGAAAAGTGGAATTTGTTTGAAAATAAATATTGATTTATTTTTGAAGTGTTGAAATTATATATCTAGTAAAGATATTTTGAAAAATAAATAATTTGGAAAATTATTTGGAATCTGGTGATGTGTGCATGTCCATTGATAGTTCAATAACCGACTATCAATATTTCCCTTTGAATGGGTATTTGATGTGATTTGATTGAATGTGAATGCACACTTATTTTTTTTTGAATAAGCGCTCACTATTCGGGTTAACCGGGAAAGGACCATGGGGTCGTATAACCCATTCCGAATATGTGATACGTCGTTGTGAATTGCATTGAAGATCGGTGTTGAAGACCGGTATTTGCGAGAGCGATAGGATGACCTATCGATTGTCTCTGCACTGGGTAGCTCCTGGTATAGAGATTCCATAAGTGATGGGAAATCCGATCAGGATTGTGAATATCCGGATTGCAAGGACTTCTTTGTAAGTGCCTTCGGTTTTGTTCGATCCCGGAACAGACTTGTATGGATTGTATGCCTGACATTACAAGTTGAGATATAAAGCCGATTTCTTTCAAATATATTTCTGTTGGTGGCGGAGAATTTATTCTTTGCTTAACACCCTTCTTTGAGACGTATGTGCTCAAAGGTTATATAGTTGAAGTTATCAGCAATATATTCCCAGTTTGGTAATGTGACATGCTGAGTGATGCTGAAATGATCATTGTGTTGATTATTTGTGATAGGATCATTTATTTGATCGTCTATCTTAGTGATCATTGTGTTGATCATTTGTTGACCCAAAGCATGGCTTTTGTATAAAGTATGTTTTTGTGGACGTGAATTCGTCGAGCCTCACACACCGTGAATGGTCAAAACAGGAAAGAAGCAGCAAGGTTATGAGGGGTAGCACCCTTTAGGATGTGTCCATTTCCTTCTGGAAAAGGGTGGTATCATGGTATGGAGCCCAGATACTTACTCATGTTGAAAACACAATATGATTGTGTGAATTGATTACGAGCGCTCGGTGAAAAGGTCCCAAAGGACCGGGGGATGGCATATTCGGTCAGTTGTTACTCAGTTAGGAGTAACCCGGCCTTGTGTTGGTAGAGATCCGGTTTGGTTCTCGGGGATGTCCATCCAGAGGCATTCTCATGTGGCAATGGGAAGTTCCTTGGCCTGATCATTCGTTGGAAATCCAATTCCCAATACGAAATTTGTACGGTATTAGTTGTAGAACCTGCCATTCACTTATGGTGGTCACCACTGTTTGGATGGTAGCTATAGTAGGCATAGTTCGAAATGTCTATGTTGGCTAAGATTTATATTCTACTTTCAAAATGAATTTTTCCCCTACACTATACACTAATAATAATATCAAATGTTATTTTAAATGCGTATCAAGCATCTTTGACTATCATAAGGAGAAATCTCCTCCGATTCTGCGTTTGCATTGTGTGTGTGTGCGGGAGGCCTTATGGTAGTCTCATTTTTAAAAGCATTTCGAATTGACTTAAAAATATTCCTTTATTTTGATTTTAAAGATAAATAAACTGTTTTGAGTTCTCACACCAGTCACATGACTGACTCGGAGTTTATTGTTTTCCTTCCTAAACTCTGGGTGCCCACCAATTTCCACACGGGCAGTTAAGAGTTAGGTTTATCAGGATATTCTGGATATTCTGGAGTTGCTGGAGGCAAGTTGGATGGCATGGCGTATTATTTATATAGTATTTCTTTTCCGCTGCACTGTTGTTGTTGTATGTTGTTGTACACTCTGATGATATGATATGATGTAATGAAATGTGATGTAATGTAATAACTGATATAGTTCTTTGTTTAAAGATTATTCATTCATTATTATATGTTGTTCCGCTGCGAATTGTGAGATTCTGATGTTGTTCTTTCTGTTCTTTTTGTTGTTTTCTATTCCGTCCTATTTTCTTCTGTTTTTCTTTTTCCTCTATATTCTATTTTCTTCTATTTTAAAATTTTCTGTTCTCTTTTCTATTTTCTTTTCTCTCTATTTTCTATCTTCTCTCTTCTTCTCTTTTCTTTTCTTAAATTCTTTTTAAAAATCCATAACTATTCGGTTTTTCGGCAACGAAAATCCGCGTACGTTACAAGCTAGATTTAACTGGAGTGAAGCTAAATAAAATCGGGTTGAAACAAATTCAGTTGAGTTATAAATAATATTGAATGGAATAAAATTCTTACCTAAATAAATAAATGTAAACTAAGTAAGTGTTGAATTGGATTAAAATAGATTTGGTGTGATTTGTAAACAAATCAAATTCAAGCATAAGTTGAATGACCTTATTATTGATAAATTCAACAATGAATTGTTAATGTGAATCAAAATTTAAAAATGGATAAAAGAATAAACTAATTGAATAAAATAGTAAAATGGTTGGGATTTAATCAAAAAAAATAAAATCAAAGATTTAAATGAGGTTGGTGGAACAAAATAAACTTAAGTTATTGGGTGGATTGAAGAAAATATATAACTTAAGTAAATTTTGAAATGGTTATTTAATATATTGGTTGTCGAGTTTAAATGAAATGGTTTGGAATCAAACGTTTTGGATATGAAAGAAAATGCAATAAAAAGTTGTGAACAAATTAAAATGGGACGGAATCAAGTGTAAATTGAGTTGGAATCAATTTAAATTGGTTACAAAGCTTACGCAATTCTTTATTCACATTAATATTGTCGAACTGCATAAGAAAATGGATCGTTTGTTGTAAACGAGATTAGATAAAATCCTATGAGTTATTAGAAGTGAAATAGGATGATTTTGAAATCAATTGGAATGAATATGAGTTTGTTTTGCTTAGAATGAATTAAATAAAAGCGAGTAAGTTGTAAATCACTTAAACTGAATGGAATGGTTTGAGAATTGGTTGTAAGCAATTGTAATGAGTGTCGGAACTTAATATATGCTTATGGAAATTATATAACATGCATTATATGTGAAATTTATGTGTTTGCTATTGAAAGTAAGAGAAATGTTAATAAATTTGCATATATTTAGTACTTATATGTTTGAATCGAGTAAGTACAGGTATCGGGAAGCCGTTTGGCTGGATTTGGACGCGCTAAATGCTAAAATAATAAGCCGCTTGCTTAAAAATGCTAAATAAAGGTATGCCTATGCAATAATAATAGGAAATATGAACTGTTTTTGTTTTTCGACCATGTGGGTTGATGTATATATATTTATATCTTTTGTCATATTGCAAAAGCTTCTCCGTACAAAGGAGACTCTGCCAAAATTTTCCGAAAATTTTGGGAGTTAGAATTTTTTTTGAAATTTTGGGAATTTTTTGTTAGCGATAAAACGATTATAAATTGGAAATTGAAATAAAAACTAATTTCAAATAACGATATGAATCAGTTATAAATGGAAGATAAAATTTAATATTCAGAGTTGAAGATAAATTGAATTCATATGGAAATGGGAAAACCAATTTGAATAAAAATGGGTATAAACTAAAGTAGTGAAGTGAAAATAAATATAAGAAGCGTATAAAATACTTATATTGAACTTAAGAAGAAATAGTGAAATTCTCAAGTAATATGGGTGTCGGGAAAATTTATTGAATAAACCTTTGAGTGTAGATTTAATAAACATATATGTACATCATACGGATTGAATGAATGATGTTGAAATTCTGTAAAGAAGTCAATAAAATGTTTTTGAATGTTGTGATTAGATATTATTACCAAGTAGGATATGCAGGTATTATAAATGGAAAGGAAAATTGGTTTTGATTTCAGAAGATAAATTTGAATTGCTCGAAAAAAAGGTATGTGTTTAAATTTCTGTAAATTTAATCGGGTATTTGATCTAGCCACTTGGCTTTTGTTTTCTTTTGAAATCTGGGGTCCCGTAGAGGCATTTTGTAGTTGTACCGAGCTAGCCGCGCAAAGGAAACGCTCGCAAAAATTTTCGGAAATTTAGAGAGTTAGAAATTTTTTGAGAAAGTTTTGATAATTTAAATTTGAATTTGAATAAATGAAGTACATAATGTTGTTGGAAACTATGGAAGGTTTTGGGAAGTTGGTTGAAGTAATAGTGAGTCTTTAATAAAAGAATATGTTATAGCAAGTTAATAAAACTGTTTGGTTTTGGAAAATAGTAATGGGTATTGGATCATTCTTCCTAATTAGTAATTTCGGGGACGAAATTCTTTTAAGAGGGGAGGAATGTGACGACCGGGAATTTTTGGATGTTTGAAATCAAGATATTTAATTGATTTTAAATATTTGAAAGTTAATTATTAACTTGAATCCAAATATCGCTTTTTATTTGATAATTAAATTATTGAATTTAATAATTGAAAGTAGGGTAAATTATTGAATCCTTAGTTTTAAGCCTGTTAAAAATAATTTGAAGGCTTGTAAAATTTATATTGACAGTGCTGAGGACAATAGAAGTTTTAAAATTTAAATTTAACAGTGATTTGTTCAGTTTTAAAAATATATCATTTAAATTGAATTTAAAAAATAGCCTTCCAAGGCACAGTCTCGGATTTCGATGAAACCAGTTCCATTGGATCCCTAATATTGTATTATTATTGGATTTCAAATTTCATAGTGATTGGAGTTGTTGTGTGAGCATACGATATATAAACGCGTTGAAATTTGTATCAAAATTCAATATAATAACTGATCCAAAAAGTTTTCTTCTCCATACGGACGAATTATGACTCAAAACCTTTTCCATTACGTTTGGAATAGGGTTTAACATTATAAACGCCTAGCGGCACGTCAAGATAGGAGACCGAAATTCTAATTTGCTAGAACGAGATATTTTGAAAATTAAATAAAACTTTATTTAATCAAATCAAGGTCATCGTTCCCTTTTAAAACACGCTATCTCCTCCACTTATCACGTCGCCTCCCTTTTTCTTTTCAGCCGAAAGCATTTCAGAAAAAATATAAAAAAATAAAAAAAATGTCCGCCACTACTTTGTACTCGAAAAAAGTGAAGCAAGATCGAATTCAACCCTTAGAATGCCTGTTTCATCTCTCGTTCATTCTGATGTTCGAATTGAGGTCGTTAGGGGATGGGGCGCTTGCGATTTGGGGTGAAGTTGGAAGTTGACAAGGCCGAGACGACAGCAAGGGGTCGATTTGACAGGCCGTCGGCATTCGATTTAGAAGAAGATGGTCGCATTCGATTCAACAGGGGGGAAAGTCAGGTACGATCGATCGATGATGATGACATGATGACTGACTTGGGGGCGTGCGATCAATTCTCGAGATCGTGAGTTGGTTTGTCATCATTGAAGTCGTATCTGAGTGTGAAGGGTGTGTTTCGAGGGGGCGATTGGAGAGGCTGATGGGTCGATTATGGATGAAGTTTGGCTATTGATGTTAGAAAAGAAGGATGTAGCTGATAGGGGAGTTTGCAGGAGGATTTTGGGCTATTGATGCTTGTAGGGGTAGCAAGGTATAGCCTATTTCGATTTTAAAAATTTATTTTTGTTTTCTTTATATGCACAGGTTTGAAAAATATATAGAAAATAAAATGAATATTCATACATTTTAAATACTACTGTAAAACTTTAGATAGATATTCTGGTAATATATATATATATATATATATATATATATATATATATATATATATATATGTATATATGTATGTATATACCACAGGATTAGGAAAACAGGAAAAGGAAAATAAATAAACATTTACACATTTTTATTTATTAGTTTATTCTAAATAATATTTGGGAGATTAACTTATTTAATTTATTTTTATTTATTTTTGGAACTTAAAATTTATTTATTAAAAGAAAAATTAGTTTAGATAAAATTTTGGGTCAATTAAATTTATTTAAGGAAAATTAATTGTTCGGTTAGTTCAAGTATTAATAAATCACCTAATGTTTTTACAAGGTCTATAATCGTGAAAATCAAGTCGAGATTGAGGTGGATAGCAAATAAAAAGCAAGGTGAGTTAATCTCACTCAGCTGAATTTTAATTTTAATTTAAATGGTTAAGTTTAAATAATTGATTGATTGATTTGATTTGATGTGCTATATTATATAGTAGTATATAGTGTATCTTGGAATGATTGATTTTCCCGCATTATATAGCGGATGAGACCCTATGCGCTGCATAATAGCGGATGGTATTATATTTAATTCCATATACCGCGAAATTCCGCCTCGAAGTGGAATTGGTATTTTATATTGTGCTAACGTCTGTAGATGTAGGGATACAGGTTGGAGGGATCCAATTGGATTCCTCAACATTTACTTAAATTGTTTAATATTCTCTATTATGATTATTTGGATATTCTGTGATGAATTATATTGAAATATTGAATGCTATAGTTGCTTGAATATATTTCGGCACACTGAGTTATCCAATTATATAGAATTGGATTTTTGAAAAGAGAATAAAGAGTGCATTTTTAAGTAAAATAATTATAGGAAAATTTGAATAAATTTAAGAATGAATTGGAAAAGAAATAAAGTGATTTTAAAATTCTAATAATAAATTTCGAGTATGAAAAGGGGATTTTGAATAAACAGAGATATAAAGAATTTTAAACCTTAAGTGACATCATTTAAAGGAATAAAGAATTATTTTAAAATTCAAAGTTTAAATTTATTTAAAAGAATAAAGAAGTAATTTGGGAAATCTAAAATTGGTATTTTAAGTTAAAGTATTTTAAAACATAATTAAGGAATAAAATCTGAAATTAATGTATTTTGGAATAAATGGGGTAAATTGGAAATCAATTTGGAAATTGATTTAAGTATGTAAAACCGGGATTTTTAAAGGAGAATGTGGCTATGAAATTTATAAACTGGGTTTATAAAAGCAAAGTAATATATCAGTGGATATTTGGAAGAATAAATTCACGATGGGAATTTATTAAAGGTATCGAAAGATTTGTTCAAAAATAAATAGTGCTTTATTTTTAAAGGATGCGAAGAGAAGTATATTTCCCTGAATAGCCAAGTACGTTTTCAAAGTAAATTTTTAAATATAAGATAAAAGTTTTAATTTGTTTTAAAAAGCATGTTTTAGATAATTTATTATTGCTAAAGGTTTGAATTCTAAAGTAAGTATTTTTTTTCAAATCTATTATCGTAGTAATTATTTAAAGGTGATTTAGTTGTTTGTTTCAAAGGAGAAAATCTAGTTTATATTTTATGAAATAACCTTATTTTTAATATTCCTAAAGTATTGTCTTCAATTAAGTATTAAAGTAGTTTTCTAAATTTAAATGTTAAAGCATATTTTACAATAAAGTGTTTTTTTAAATTATTATAAAAATCTAAGGTTTTGTGCTTGGTGATTTCAGTGGAAATAGAAAATATTTGGGTAATTTATTCTAAAAAAGGAAGATAGTTTGAAACTGTTTTCAAAAGGGTTTGAAAAGTGGAAATATATCTTGCGAAGATATTTTGAGATAAATAAATAACTTAGGAAATTATTTATTGTTTGATAGTTGTTGTGAATGTTAATTGATAGTTAAATAACTGACTATCAATGTTGGCCAAATGCGCTGATCGTTTCGAAGAGACTGGGATCGGGATTAAATTCTCGAAATCCACTTCAATTCGGTTTGCATGTTTTGTAGGGAAACGAGTTCGGAGTCGAAGATGAAGCAGTGAAGTGCAAGGGCTAGTCGCTACTAATCCTGGGGATATTTTCAAAATGGATGTAGTAGGAGTAGTGCCTTCGGTTCCGTTCGAACCCGGGACGGACTTATATGGATGAATGCTTTCGGAACATCGTCAGGTGGACGATGGGTATTCTAAGGGATATGTTAACGTTTAGCCTCAAGCCTCATCACACCGGGAATGACTGAAAATCAGGGGTTATGCAGCAAGGCTTGGTAGGCAGCACCCATTTTCAGGTAAGGTGATCCCTATCTAGATGTCCCTTTTATTTCGGCTTAGTGGTGCGGTTGTTGATCCCAACCGTGAGGTGATCTTACTCGGGATTATCCAGTAAGGGATAGTTCGGTTCTTGTGTTGTAGGGGGTTGGGAGTGATCCTCGGTACTGTGATCTAGGCCACGTACCGTGATAGGTGGTACCCCAGTGCCTAGTCATTGGTTGGAAATCCATTCTCCCTACGCGCCTTTTAGGAGTTTTGTTTGTATTACCCACTCTGTGGCTAGTAGCTGGAATTTAACGAATGTAACAATTTCGGCTATTTTAATAAGTATTTGTACATAGGCCCTATTATAATATCAGAGGATTTTAATATAAAAATGTTTTAGCCATCGTAAGGTAAAACCCCGACATGTTTATTTGTGGCGTGATCTTACGAGATGCTTTTGTTTTCAAAGGATTTTGAAACTTTAATAATCAATTTGAGTGTGATTTCTCACACTAGTATTCCAGACTGACTCGGGTGTTATGTAACTATTATGCTCGGGTCAGACCGAGTATTATAGGACACAGGATATGTTGCTGTGGGGCTCAGGAGACGAGCTGGATGGCGATATGTACTTCCGTACTTGATTATTATTCCGTTGTGTATCCAGTTGTATGTTATTGATGTTGCTGAACTCTGATGATGTATGTATAAACAGATATAGTATTTGTTTTTCTGTAAAGATCTGTTATTATCTATTATATTTTATCCCGCCGCGATGGTTAGATTCTGATGTTGTTTTTTTCTATTTTCTTCTTCTACCTCTTCTTCTTTAACCCAAATGGTTCATAATTCTGTACATCTTGAGTTGATTGTTGTAGAATAGTGTCGACTCAAAGGGTACGAATTTGCGGGTCATTACATAAACTCATTGCATTAAATTTTAGGTTGATAGAGAATACACCATTTTGGAAGCAACTCTTTATTCATGGGTGCAAGAATCTGCATGACTTCCATTTGCATGCTTATGAATTAGTTCGAATGGATGAAGTATATCGCACGAAAAAGAAAGCTAATTGTAAAATGGAAAATGGAAGGTTTGGATTAGATCGGGGACATAAGAGAACAAGGTGGGAAGAGCCCAATACTAATCCAATCGCTTTAAACAAGTCATTGTGTTATATCTATGCCGTGACTAAGGAGAAGGTAAACTTTCCGACTTAATTTAAGGCCAAAAATTACCCTGAATAAAGGAAAGGGGATGACTGTTGTGCTAATCACAAAGCAAACAGCAGCAAAACTGATGAACGTAGGGTGTTGGCTGGAATCATTCAAAAATTAATTCATGAATGGCATTTGAAGGAGTTCATCAAAGATGAACAAAACACACCATGGACTGGTGATGGTCCATAAAAATTTCCTAGTAATGTTGTCAACATCTTGAAAGAAGATCCATTGAGCTTGAGTCTGCCATTGAATAGGAATGATGTAATCCATAGGGTGCCACATCTAGTAGGGACTAGCAAGGTGGCCAAGAACATATACATTAAAGAATCTAAAGAAGGAGTGTTCTCTGTTCAAGAAGAGCCCCCGCTTAAAAATCTGCGAATCAACATTGCGATGCCAAATCTTGTCATTACTCCCCAAGAGCCTAAGAAAGGAGTCCATCACCCTCATAACAACCCTCTCATGATTATGGCTCAAATTGGACTTTCTATAGTGTCCAAGACTCTTGTGGACACTGGTAGCACAGTCAATGTTATTTTCAGACATGCCATTGATCAAATAGGCATACCAAAAGACAAGATAGAGCCCAGCCTTGAGCCAATCTTTGGGTCCAACAATAAGGGATCGACCCCAGTAGGACAAGTGAAATTTCTAATACAGATTGGGGTACCTCCATGCCGCCGAACTTTTGAAATTCTCTTTGTAATCATCAACCAACAGTTATACTACAATGCTTTCTTTGGCAAACCCACACTTAATGAGGTGGATGCTTTTGTCCCGCCAAAATATCTAATGGTGAAATTCTTAACTAGAGGTTAAGGCACTGTCCGTGGAGAACAATTCAGCTCCCGCAAGATGTATTTTGCAACACTTGATCAGTATAAGAGGGAGTATTTTACTTAATTTGATTCTTCTGCTATTTTTTAGCCATCTGATGATGGATTTTTGCATCCAATATTTGAAGTAAAAGTAAGATCTAATAAGACTAACGAACGTATGTATGAAAATTACATTTCCTCTAGAAGCAAGAGAAAGAGAATCGATGCTAATTACAGGGAGAAGGCAAAATCACCTTAGATTTTGATTCTCATGGAGAAGTGGAAAGGATAAACCTACAAAAGACCTTGAGGAGACATGTATCGACCCAACTGATTCAACCAAGGTAGTCAAAGTAGGAAAGGCATTGGAAAGCATCATGAAGAAAGACTTGATTCAGTTTCTTAAATCTAATAAATACGTGTTTGGATGGTCTCATTCAGATATGATTGGGATTGATCCTTCGATTATGTGTCGTGTGCTAAACATTAATCCAAAAGCGACCCATATTAGATAGAAAAAGAGACAATATAATAAAGTGCGGTCCGATGCCCTAAAATAGAAAGTTAAAGGGCTCCTTTAAAATTGATTCATTCGAGAGATATGCTACCCAAAATGGCTAGTGAACCCAGTATTGGTAAAGAAGTTGACCGTAAGTGGAGGACTTGAGTTGACTATACCGACTTAAACAAGGCCCGTCCAAAAGATTGTTACCCATTGCCTTGGATAGATCAGTTGGTGGACGTGACTAGTGGACACATATTGTTATCTCTCATGGATCCTTACTCAGGATATAGTCAGATATCCACATTTAAACCAGATGAAGAACATACAAGTTTCAAACTGATCAGGGAATTTTTGCTACAAAGCAATGCCTTTCAGATTAAATAACACATGGGCTACTCACCAAAGATTAGTCAACAGAATGTTCAAAGAACAGGTCGGCTGAAATATGGAAGTATATGTTGACAATATGCTAGTAAAATCTTATGAAGCTAAAAGTCATCTTGAAGACCTAAAACAGATGTTCGAAGTATTAAGGAAATATCAGATGAAATTGAATCCCCAAAAATGCTCTTTTGGAGTTCATTTCGGGAATTTTTTAGGCTATATTGTGAGTGCTTAAGGAATTAAGGCCAGTCCAGACCAGATTTAAGCTATCAAGGACATGGCTGAACCTAAAACTAGCAAAGATGTAATGAGTTTAAATCATAGAGTAGCTGCCCTAAGCAGGTTCATTTCCAAGGCGAATGATAAGTGTATTTCCTTTTTCAATGTAATCAAGAAGAAGAAAAACTTTGAATGGGGAGAAGACTATAAGAAAGCCTTTCAAGAGTTGAAGAATCATTTGGAAAAACCGCCAATACTATCTAGTCCTGAGAACGGTGAAGTCTTGTACTTATACATGGTAGTTTCAGAACATGCGGTGAGTTCATTTTTGATCTGAGAGGAAAGTGGAACCGAACTTCCTATTTATTATATGAGTAGGCTATTAAAAGATGTAGAGGCGGTACCTTGTAATAGAAAAACCGACTTACTGCTTGATACTTACTGCATGAAAACTTAGAGCATACTTTCAAGCACATCCAATCAGAGTATTGACTAACTTACCACTCAAACATTTTTCAGTAAGCCTGAAACTTCGGGTAGGCTAGCAAAGTGGGGAATTGAGCTTAGTCAGTATGATATCGAATTTCAACCATGGGTTGCTATCAAAGGGAAAGCATTGGCGGACTTTATTAATGAGTGTACAAACTTCATTAAAGAACAATCGAAAAAGGATCAAAAACACATGTGGCAGTTATTTGTGGATGGCCTATCAAACGAGCAAGGAGTTGGAGTGGGATATGTCATAATAACACCAAATCGACATCGCCTATACTACGCAATGAATTTAGGGTTCCTCGCAACAAATAATGTAGCCAAATATGAACCAATGATGAGGGGATTGACTTTGGCTTTAGAGCTCAAAATCCCTCGAACTCAAATCTTTAGTGATTCTCAACTAATGGTAAACCAAGTAAAGAAAGTATACCAGACTAAAGATGTCAAACTATCTTTATATGTAAAGAAGATATTAAAGATGCTTGGATTATTTGAAGATTTTTCGATACATCAAGTTCCAAGAAGAGAAAAATCTCAGGCTGATTCGTTAGCAAAGTTAGCTAGTTCAAGGGAAGCCCTAGAAACTCAAATCGTTCTAGTAAGGTACCAAGCAAATCCAAGTATTGAAGAGGGAACACCCGAACAAGGGAAGGAATTATTAGTCCTAATCGGATCCCAAGCCATGATACAAGAAGAAAGGGAAATTGATGGAAATCCCAAATGAGAGGATTAATCATCTCAGGGCAGATGGCTGTTACAGTGACACATGGATGTCGCCTATTGTCAAATATCTTTCTAAGGAGATATTACAATCTGATAAAGTAGAAGCTAGGAAAATCAGGCGATAGGCTCCAATTTTCGCAATAGCGGATGGAATTCTTTGCAAGAAAGGATATGAATTACCTTACTTAAGATGTTTGAGTCTGAAAGATGGGATGAAATTGTTGGTGGAAGCACATGAAGGATTTTGTGGAGACCACTCCAATGGGGAAAGTTGGCAAAGAAAATAATAAGACAAAAATTTTATTGGCCTTGAATGGCAAGTCAGGCTATTGAGTTTGTAAGGAGATGTGAAAGATGCCAAAAATACTCAAAGATCCCTCGATTTCCACCAAGTCAATTAACTTTGATTTCAAGTCCATGGCCCTTCGATATATAGGGAATCGACTTAATTGGGCCATTGCTAATTTCCAAAGGAGGAGCAAAATACGCTGCAGTCACTACAGACTACTTTACTAAGTGGATAGAAGTAAAACCACTCCCCAAAATCACATCTGGGAAAGTGCTCAGGTTCTTCACTAAAAACATTATAACCAGATTTGGAATGCCCTATAAGAATATATCTGACAACAAAATGCAATCTGAAAGCGAAGAGTTTTCTCGATTTTTCCATAAGAATTGGATTAGTAAAAGCTTTTCTTCCATGGAACATCCAAATGCAAATGGGGTCGTTGAAGCTGCAAATAAGACTATCTTGAAAAAGCGATTGAATAAAGCTAAAGGGAATTGGGCAGAAGAATTGCCACTTGTACTCTACGCTTACCGAACATCCACTAGAATTGCAACGGGACATACCCCCTATTCTTTAACATATGGGTGTGAGGCGATGTTGTTAATTGAAATTGGGATACCTTCATATTGAAGAATCGCATTTGCATTTGATCCAAACAAGGAATTGAGAAAGAACTGCTAGATTTAATACATGAATTAAGAGATGAAGTAGCTATTGTACCATAGAAAATCATAGAAGAATCTCAAAATATTACAACTCAAAAGTGAAGACAAGATCATTTCAAGAGGGAGACTTAGTACTTCGAAGGGTGATGGCAAACACAAGAAATCCTATGGACGGACTGCTAGCACCAAATTAGGAAGGTCCCCTAATTGTATGCAAAGTAATTCCCCTTGGAGCTTTCAAGTTATGTCGCTCAGACATTAATATGGTTCCTAGAATGTGGAATGCAGAACACTTGCGGCCATATTTTCTTGCAAAGGATAAATAAAGCACCCTTTCCTCAAAAAAAAAATCTATATGGTTGGGAGTGAAATTCTCCTTGCACTTGGACATTACCTTAAACGGTCAAAGTCTTTGTCCACACCGAGTTAGCCAGGTCAAAGCGCCTCCTAGAGGGAGGTTAGCTAAGCCTTTATCTGCATCACACTATAGCCAAGTTAAAGCATCGACAAGCCCTTGATTGTGCCGTGGTATCGCCAGAACTTGGCGCCTCCTGAAGGGAGGACGGAATACGCCCTTGGTCCCGCCACACTATAGCCTGGCCAAGGCACCGAACAAGCCCTTGATCGTGCCACACTATAGCCAGGTCAAGGAGCCTCCTAGAGGGTGGTTGGGTAAGTACTTGGGTCCTATTTGTGGATAAGCTAACCAAGCGCACCAAACAATAATGGACTAAGACGTCCAAGCCCAAGAAGTGGCATATCAAATGACGGACTAAAACGTCTAAGCCCGAGAAGCGACATATCAAACAACGGACTAAGACGTCCTAGCCCGAGAGGCAACATATCAAACGATGAACTAAAACATCAGAGCCCGGAAAGCGGCACATCAAACAATGGATTAAGACATCCAAACTCGAGAAGCAGCAAATCAAACGACAACAACATACAAAACATAGAGGGTAACTCGTGTCAGAAGAGTCAAAACCCAAGGAGCGGTACAGAATACAAGTCTTAAATAAGAATCTACAGCCTTCGACTAGTTATCAAAGAAGGATTTCTGAACTTCATTTATTAATACTTGAATCTAGGTTTCGGGTCTTTCATTATTAAGTTTGGGACTTCACTTATTAATACCCGAATCAGGGTTTCGGGTCTTTACTAATAATTTAAGGTCTTCAATCTGTATTTCGAGACTATTACTATTAATTACTGGACTTCAATCATTAATGCCTAAATCTGAGCTTAAGATTTCTATTATGAATATTATTATTATGGATTTCTGGTTATCATACACTAATATCCGAATTTGGGATTAAGATTTCTATTATGAAGGCTATTTCTGGTTATCATCTACTAAAACTCAAATCTAGATTCCAGATCTCTTACCATTAACTTCTGAACTTCACTTATTGATGCTTAAATTTGGGTTCCAGATTTCTAGACTTCCAAACACCTGAATTTGGGTTTTGGGCCTTTTACCATTAATTTTAGATTTCATTTGTTAATTCCTGAATCTAAGTTCAAAGGTAGTTGGTATTGTGATCTCAATGAACTTCTAGTCTTTAATTAAAACTTTATGTTTGTTTTCTTAATACCCGAATTAGGGTCGTTGGTTTACTACTACTAACTTTTGAATAACATTTATCAACATCTGAATCTTGGTCTCTGAATCATTATTATTTCCAATAAGAGTTTCTAAATACTTATTACTTATCCCTAAATAAGGATTCATGGTTTTCAATGACGTAGTTCCGGATGATAGCTCATGACCTTTTATTTCCAACATTTGTTGTCACCAGCGGAAAGTTTCTTAATTTCAATTATTATATGCTTGGTTTTCTATTAGTATAATGGGAGTTCAATTTATGAAGTTCATTTGTAATCAAAAAATTGGATGGTGGAACTTCTAATAGTGCTAGATAAAAGTTCTTGGGTCCCAATCATTTACAACTGTAGATTTCTATTATTTATTAACTCTAGATGATGACCAACTAGCTTTTATTACTTTTGGACTTAGAGATCAAGAGATTTGCTATACCAACATCATTTCCAAATCATTAAGCACATTTTCATAAAAGCCATGATCTGAAGATAGAAGATGTTATTTACTTCGAATTTTGCAGGGAAATGAAGTCATTAAAAATGAAGTAGTTGTTAAATTTTTGTCCTAAAGAATAAAAGCTTCTTTCATACGAATGGGGGAGGGGGGCAAAAATGTTAACCATAAACATTCACTTAAGAATAAAGGTATGAAATAAGGCTTATAAAAATGATGGGTTCTACAAGAATTAAAGACAAGGGTTTCGCTAAAGTTTAAAAAATAGCATTTCGAAGGAATTGAGATGGCTTTCGAAGGAGTCGCAAGCGCCAGGTTCCATTACCAATGACAAGCAGAACAAAAGCTTTGAAAGGGTAGAAAGGAAGGCAAGGTTACCCTTTCGCCTCGTTTAGACCTTTCAAAGTAGATGGATTCACATATATAAGAAAGGCTGGTATGGATTCGAAACACCTTTCAAATGTGTTGAACGATGGACTCGCACACAAGAACCAATTCCTTAGAAATAGTGGGTTTCCTTATTGCCAATTTACCACTTGAAGAAACGATTCCAACACACACCTTTCAAAAGTAAGAACAAGCCTTTCGAAATGGTTAGAACCCTACGAAGGCATGATGAAAATCCTACATGAAGGCCAAGAGTCCTTTTTCTATGTCCTAATCGTCACTCTCCATACCTTCCGAAGCTATGTGAAAGCTCAAACCATTCCTCACTTGCAACAATATAGAAACACAAAGCAAAAAACGCTTCTACCCCCCTTTTGACAAAGTCAAAAGCAGTCCAGTAAAAAGTAAAGTAAAAGAGGCACTCAAACTTTAACGACAGCGAATGGTTGTCAGGGCGATCCTTTCGACTGGGTCGAAAGGTCTGAAATAAAAAGGTGGAGGCCTAAGAATGGATGAGAAAGGTTAAAAGAAAAGCCTTTCGATCACATCGAAAGGAGGCACGCACAAAGATGAAGGAAGGCCTTTCAATTGATGCAAAAGGATGGGTGAGAAAAGGCGGGCAACCTACATCTATAAATATATGAACCTATGGGTCCGAGTTTAGGGACCAAATTTTGGAATCCTAAATTCTTCCTTCTATTTCTTAACCAATCAAATCTTTGTAACCCTAAATCTATTTATGGAAAAGTTCTCTTGTAACTCAATTTGGATTAATGCTAAAAGTGGAAGCACGTGGATTCAATAAAGATTTTGATCATGAGAAAGATCATTTCGATCATTTTCTTGTCTAATGATAATTGCACATGATGCTTGCTTATTTTCTTAATTCCTATTTGACTTATACGATGCGATGGGATCAACTTGGATAATATGTATACGAATCAAGTTATCATCATGTTTAATAATATCAAATGTTAAACAACGATGATGATAGTGTTTCGATATTAATAATTTCATGAAACTTATACTGCTCGAGATGTTATTCCATTGCATATAGGACATAGTGCTTATAGATTGTACATTGTGTCCACTTCAAAAGAACAAATGTCCTTTCGAATTGATCGAAAGGGACGTTTTGGAAGGGAATTGATGTGCAAACACTAAGCTATGCCAACTGGACGAATACGTTCGAAAGATGAACACACATAATAATATATACAACCCTTTCGAAGGGGTTCTTTCCAAAAGAGCATCAACGATGTTATCAAAAGTAAATATTCCTTCTTAAGGGCAGAATGGTCCTTTTGGCACAATTGAAAGAGGCAAATGTTCGATGTGAATAACCTCTCTCGACTCACTCAAAAAGAAGCTTCGAAGGGTATGCTCTTTCCTTAACCTTCATTTCAATTGGGTTGATTAGACATATTAACTACAATAAATATTTTCATAAGATCATCCCTGCGAACAATTTACCCAAATCAGCTCATTCGAAAGAGGTTTCGAAGAGAGTGGCCACTTTTAAAAATCTTCTTTTGAAATGTTAATAATATTTCTTGTTAACCAGTTAACTTTGGGGATGTTGAAAAGTTTTCTTGTTAACAATCTTATAAGTACATATTGTGTATTGTATGTTGTCTGCAAAGTATAAAACTAAAGTGACATTAACTAAGTAAAGTTATAAACTTTGAACCCTTCTTGCTTTTGAAAGAAAATGAAAAACTTTATAATGTGTAACATCACTTTTATTACCCTATTAAACATGCGACATGTGCTTGACATAATGTTTAAATAGTTGTTTAACTTATGTGTTAAATTGAATTAAGTTTGAAGGTATTTGAAGCGAGAATAGTCGTTATGTATGTACTTTTGAATCCCTTGTTTTTAAAAATTTTATAAATAAAATGGAAGATATTCATAGGGGTTTATTTGTATGGTTTCTAAGTACTCTAATGGCAATAGTTACTATAAAAATTACAAGTCTTAAATCATTTTTTAAGTGGTTAAAACTAGTCATAAAGAACATGCTTTTCAATGTTGTTTTTAACAAGGATTTTTTACATCATTTATAAATTCTGTAGTAAGTCGCTTATGGTTTTAAGTGTTTAAAAATGATATTTAAATTTCGTATTTTTCTCTAATCATTTTAGAGATGCTTTGAAACACATTTTTAAGTATTTTAAAAGTTGATTTGGAGTTAAATATATTTTCTAAATATTATATATGTATTTTCAAAATAAGTAGTCTTATAATATGGAACATGTTTTTGATCAAATTATAAATTAGTTATTTTCAAGTAATGTTTTATATAGATATTTAAAACCTATGTACACATATTTAAAAGTTTTGAAAAAGGTAATTAACTTGGCTTAAAACTAAAAGCTGATAAGGTAGATACTTTATTTCTAAGAGTTAAGGTCGATGTCGAGTGGGGATGAAGCAATAAAGCTCTAACCTACCGGGCTTCCCTCTTAAACAAGGATAGTTAAATTGGAACGTTTGAAACATGTTAATCTTGTTGTTTACGTACATGTTTAAATGGTAATTAACTTTTCTAAACGCTAAAAGCCAATGAAGTAGGTTTATCTATTTGTGAGAGTTAAGATCGATGTCGAGTAGGGATGGTGCATTAGAGCTCTAACCTATTGGGCTTCCCTCTTGAATGGGGAATAGTTAAGTCAGGAATGTTAAAAATGAATTAATCGTGTTATTTGTTACTTTGTTTATGGAAATCATTAACATTATACTTTACATTAAAAGCCGACGAGTAAACATGTCCATTTATGAGATTTAAGAATAAAGTGTCTAGGCAAGGCATTGATGTAACCACTGCATTAGCTTACTTGGCTTCACCCTTGGGCAAGAAATAGTATAAGTTGAAATGTCAGAATTGAGTTAAGTATATGAGTATTGATTTGTAGAAGCAATTGTTTTAACTGGATAGTCAATTAGTCGACCATCGAATTTAACTAAATATTATTAACTTATATCTTTAAAAGATTTAAAGATAACTATAAATATGAAATTGTTTTGGGTTTACTGTGACAATATGTTATTAACATTCATCTTTGACACTTTTAGATTATATTTGTGAACATAAATAAATCTTTTAAAAGAATGTTTTAAAGATAAATATAAGTGAAAACGATTTGGGTTTGTAGTTGCAATGTTTAAGTAACATTAGTCGTAACCCTTTTTGAACGGATTTGTGAAAGTAATTGTATCCTTAAAAATGAATAATCTAAAGGAATTATAAGTATGGAATCTTTTGGAAAAAGATTAGAAAAAACAAAGGTTTAAAGTAAGAAATCTTGTTAATGATTTGTGAATATACATACACCATTTGAGATAAGTATATGAGTACTTTTTGAAGTATTAATAGAGTACAAATGAATAGTAGAAATTGATAAACAATATTTTGTTAGACAAAAGAAGTTTTACTAATAAAAGAGGTTTTAATTAATAAAGACTAATTAAACATAAAGGGGATTAGAAGTTGCTTATGCGACTTAATCTTGCTTTGTTTGACTTGATCGTGCTTTGTATGTTTACTCATCTATGGAAAATATTTAGTCGTATACTTAGCATTAAAAGCTTATAAAGTAGGTTTGCCTATTTGTGGGAATTAAAACTAATGTTCGCGTAGAGATATGAGCAATAAAGCTCTAATATACCGGATTCACTCTTGATCGAAGTATAGCGTGAGATGAAAATATTGAAAACGTGGTAATTATACGAGACTTGGTTTCCATATGCGATGGTGCTCATTATTTTTGAATATAACCAAATTCGTCGATTCAGTCCTAAAGAGACCGGGATAGTACTTAGGTCTTGTAACTTTGAAATTTATGTATCGGAGTAACCCTTTATACTGTTCTTTTGATATTATATATTACTACTCGGCTTGTGAGATTTTGATATTGCGTTCCTTCTTCCTTGTTCTATTTACTTTTCTTTTTTACCCTAATAATTCGTCCTTCCAACACTTGGATGCTCGACACATGAATACCATGGATGTATTAGTGTCGACATTCGAGGGTCAAGAGTACGAGATGTTACAACAAGAAAGTCCATATGTAAATCTTAGAATGAACTAATGACCAAATTTGTTCCAAAATAACTTGTGATAGTGTATCCAATTCTCAAAGTTGGAACATAAAATCAAATCAATTAATCAGAACAATTTTCAAAAAAATAATAATATTCAAACAATAATTTCTAAATAAGATAATAATTAGACTACTAAGGCACGTACAAATTCATCGTAATAATTTCCAAATCCAAACTAAATATACAATGTCAACAAAAGAGCAAAAGGGAAATGGATCTAGCAATATTAACAATAATTGACATTATTTATTTATGTCAATTAAAATAATAGACATGCTTTTAATCGAGATAAAAGGGTTTTGACTCATATGTTAAAATTAATCAATCGCATATAATGAACCATTCATGTCCAAACATATGAAGGATAAAACATATAAATAAATAAATCAGAGAATCACCTTGTGGTGATGCCTAGAAATCACATATTGAATGATGATATCCCCTTAGATCTTCAATATCCACATCCTATCCTTGCTAGAGATGGATGAACTATTTTTTTTTTGTTTTATTTAATGTTTTTTGGAGTTGAAGGATTGTGGAAATTTTATTTTATTTTTTGACATGGAAAGTTAGGAAGAGAGAAGAGAAATACAAATGAGAAAGAATGGAAATTGTACGTTGAAATGAATTAGCGGATATGTTTTAATTAAGAGAATGGAAACCTTTCTCATTCTTTTAATTAAACTTCCATAATTAATTCCCTTGATTATCCCTCTCCCCATTCCTTTCTTTTCACATCATGTGACTGAAATTAGATGCCATCAAATGCCAGAAAATTTCTAAAAATCACTACATGTAATTATTATTATTTATTTTAATTACATCAATATCATATATGCAACGATCTGCTTTTTTGATCCTTAGAAGTCAACAGAAATATATCCACGGTATTCACGTGCCAAACATCCAAGTACCAGAAAGACAGATTGTTTGAGTGAAAGAAAGAAAAGACTAAACAAAAACACACAACGTGATAAATAATATATAATATACCAATGATGTTTACAAAAAGAAAACTTTTATACACACACATCAATAAGAGTACTAATTTATCATTAGCGTGGATAGTTACAACAACCCGTCCTTATAAATGTTGATAAATACAATAAGAACAAAATAATGGAAGATACAATATGGAAATATGCCTCGGTGGATCCATCTCTTCCCTGAAGCTCCATAGTGTTCAGCTAAATCTGGAAAATATGCTTGGGCTGGCCCAAGTATTATAAGAAAATAGTGCCCGGTTCAGTCCGGTAAACTAACGTGAGAAACACAGATCAAATGGATTGTTATACCTTATAAAACCTTTAAAAAATAAAGATGTCATGTAAGACCATGGTAGGGCACCAATTATGTAATACAAAGTCAAAAAGTGCATCCTTCTCATGAATAAATTGTGTATTTTTTGTCAAGGGACCCTGAGACTCTCTCTTAAATTGTTTGATAGTCTTTTCAAGTTTAATTTCTCTTTTCCACACGAGGGCGGTTTTTATTGGCAGTCTATTCTTGGTCTGTTTTTATAAACCCTCAATGCATCCCTTTAAGAGTTAAACAAAACTACCTTCCTTATGAGGCTTTGATAAAGGAGGTTAATAACACTTACAGGTTTTACCTAAAAGGAAAATTACTGCATCATTTAGCTAATAAGAACATTAGAAAAGGAGTGTAATGACAAAACTGAAGCTAAATATGTAAAAAGATAAATTTATTTACAAATTCATTGTTTACAAACACACCCTCCGTAAGGAGCAACTAAAAATATGACATAGTTGAAATTTAATAAAAAGTTAAAAAAAACCCTAAGATACAACTAAAAGTAAGTCTAGGAATCATGCTTTAAGTTAACAGGAGCATAGGTCTCAGGCACGGTCTTAAGAACGTTATCAGACCTTATGTCATACACAGAAGGAGAAGTTTCCTTTGAGCTAGGGTCATCTGATAATTCTTGAATAGATGCTGATGGAGAAGCAACATTCCCACTGTGCTCCTTGACCACATGGAGTGGCAATGTTCCAAGGTAGATTTGATAAACTTGAAATCCCCCAAGAACTCCACACTTACTTCTACGTTAACATTACCAAGGTGTTCTATGAAGAACTTCCCTTTACCTACGAATAAATTTGGTATAGGATATTGAAGTCATGGATTCACCTTCTTTCAATGCCTTGGACAATTCCTTTTCCAGTCTCTTCACCCACTTTTTCAAACCCTCGACATTCTTCTTTGCCCCCTTCACCTTTGATTCAATGACTGTGGCTCTTATCTTAGCTCCTATGGTCTTTGACTCCGGCCGTTTAACATTTCTGGTGGCCTCCTCTAGTTAAGCCTTGTAATTTACCTCCCCCTTTACCCTTACGTCAATATCAAGGGCCCAGAGTTCCAAAATTTTCCTCATCATTAGAACCTCCGCTCAGGCGTTGGTTGGCATAGGCTTAGAAGTTTTGACTCATCGGTGGATTTCAAAGCACAATCATACCCCTAGAAAGACATACACACACATATATGGATAAATAATATTGCACATAAGATAACTTCAAAATTTCAGTCATAACAAGTCTAACGAAAAACTAAGAAAGTCACCAAACACTTAGATGAGATGAGCTCCTATGATGACCTTGAAAGACCTCCATAATAAGTACTTCAAAAGTTGAAAGGGGAGTCCAATGAGTAGAAGCAAGTGGAAAGATCATCAGTAATAAGACAGTTGTAATGGCCTAGAATTTTAAAAACTTCCTATTTAAATACCTGAATTATTTAAATATTTGAATCTTATATTTAATATGATTAAATTGATATAATAACTTTGTTGACCATCTTTTATTCAATAGTTAATGATGATAAACTTGTTTTTAAAATTTATTTACAAAAATAAATACTTTGAAGAAATATCAATAATGTGACCAAAAATTGTTTCATCCATAAACAAAAATTTATGCAATATAAGTTGTTCAAACTTTATGTACATGTCTAAATAATATACAAAGTCATTAATATAAAAATACTTTGACTTAATATGGTTAAAAATTCACTGTAGAGAGCTTTCAGAAGGTCAATAGGTAGATATTTTAAGTGGATATTTTCATGAGCTTGTAAGGAGGAAAGTTGATCACATCGAGGATGAATTTTGGCTAACTAGGAGAGTTAGCAGGGGTAAGCTTACCTTTTATTGCCTATATAAGTCTACTTATATCACATAAAAACCCTTTCACAAATTTGAATGCAATAATAGAAGCTCTTCATCTTCTTGTTCTCCTCTTCATAACTTTCTAAAACATTAATCAAATAAACCCAATCTTCACCAAACTCTTGCGATAAGCCTTAAACAAAATAGTAACGTCTTTCATCAACTTGGAGCTCGAAGAATAAGAGCATGCAATCCCTTACACATCAAGGCCGTGAGCATTATTGTAACGATCCAAGATTCGATCGTATTAAGATATAATATTTAATGGGTTTGAATATTAAAATAATTTTTTTATAACATAAATAATATTATGTAATATTTTAAGATATATTTTTACACAAAAATATGATCTTTTGCTTATACCGGTGAAAAAAGTCAGTTTTCAGTAAAATTATGTTTTAATGATTAAATATTTTTTAATTTTTAAATAAGACATTTTTTTTAATAAAAATATAAAAATTTATTTTCAAGTTTTGTTTACAAATATAAACAGTTTAACAAAAATATAAAACCGTGACTGGAAATCGGATTTCGGATACAAAACGGCTTAACGGTCAAAAGTTGTATTCAAATATCGCAACGTGGGGAAAGTTAAAACACTTTAAAACATAATAATACACTTAGTAATACATATATATAACATATACAAATAAATAATTACTTTAACAAATTTTAAATTAAAGAAAAGCAAGATATTTTACCAAAAGTCAATAAAATCTCACCAAAACCACTGTAATCTTCACTTTAGCCATAAGTCCATCCAAATACATCCCTTAAGAGCTAAGGAAGTAAGAAAAAAGAACACGAAATAATGGAAGCACATGGAGAGGCCTTGGGCCATGTGTAACAGGGAGGGTAAAAGAGTAAAAGAACAATGCTTAAGTGTTAAGGAAATTAAGGCTATAAATAACCAAGTTTCCTTCTCATTTCTTCACACTTCATTCCATTCTTGTAACACCACACACACCCTAGTATACCCAAAAAGGCACACTAAAAGATGTGGTGCATTGTAAGTATGCTAAAAACTTGTAGAGACTAAGGTTCACAAGATAGAAATAGGTAAAAACAGCGAAAATAATTTAAATAATAACTTATTTAGAACAGAACTTTATAATTACTTTAAAAACTAAATAAGTCAACATATACCAAATACATCATGTGTAATAATACCGCACATATATAAATGTCTTATGAAATCAAAGAAAACCATAGTCTCAAAAATCAGTGTATAACTATTGTCCAACATCTGCCGGTACAAATAAAGAATTAAAAGATGAAATAAAAGAAGTGGAAGTACATAGTGGAATCTCTTCAAAGAAACCTCCAAGCAGCTGCAACCTACTATCCTCTTCCTTCATTTCCTATGGAGGGAAAAGTGGGAAATAAAGGAGTGGGTCGGACTAAAAGTCTGGTGAATGATAGTAATTAGTAGAATCTTTAAGCAAAGTAAAGGTAATAGACCTTACAACAGTTCTAGTATACAAAAGGAAACAAATGAGATATGAAGTAGGAATAAGCTAGAAATAAATACGATTTAAATAAATTAAAACAATTGATTAACTTTGATTGTTTTGCACTTGTCTTTGTTAGCTGCTTTGATTAGGCTGAATTCCTAATCCCATAATTAGGCTGAAATTCTAATTCTACCCTTTGACCGACCTTCTATCTCTATTGTGCCAACAGTGAGCTAGTCCCATCCTATGGGTCCCATAGCCAAAAGACACATGTTTCATGATTTGGAATTCAATAGCGAATTATTTCCCAGCACCAAGGCCGCACGCACGACCACCATTAGGCTCACACTATTGTTGCTCCCTCTTACCCTAAGCATCATAAGCGTGCCCAACCTCACCTCCCCCGTTGTGAGACCACCTGTCCTATTCTAAAAGAGTCTTGTCCAGCCTCACCTTAGTGTCTTGTGAGACCATCATTCCTAGTCCGAAAGGGAGTGCGGCTAATTCAGGTCCTATCAAACAAAATCTAGTTATGCCCCTTGCACAAATCCCCTGATTTGAGCTTCTATCTATTGGCCCTTTAGTTACTTTAGTTAGCATAAGCGTGTCCCATTCTCACCTAACCTACTATGAGACAATCAGTCCTAGTATGAAAGGGTTATGCCCAGCCTCAACTACTGTGAGATCATCAGTCCTACTCTAAAAGGGTCATGCCCAGCCTCACCTATTGTGAAA
The DNA here is from genome assembly GCA_030765085.1 of Allium cepa. NCBI lineage: Eukaryota > Viridiplantae > Streptophyta > Magnoliopsida > Asparagales > Amaryllidaceae > Allium > Allium cepa. The sequence continues at coordinate 371,539,888 of CM060942.1, read as the reverse complement.
CCATCATTTATAGTCTGAAAGGGAATGACATTGGTTATGGGCCATACTTCTATCTTTTCTTATTAACTTAATATAAGTCTTTTAAATAAGCCTCTTATGTTCATTCTGCGCTATTGCTTATTAACTTATTCTAAGTCTTTTAAAAAGCCTCTTCCGTTCATTCTGCTCTGTTGCTTATTCTAAGTCTTTTAAATAAGCCTCTTTATGTACTTTTATTATTATTATAACCTACGTTATAATCATTCTTATTACTTAACCCAAGGACTAAGTGTGAAAATAAGCTTCTTTCATCTTTTACTTTTCTTAGTTATAATTCTAAGTTATAACTAGGCTAATCTCTTTACTTCAGTCCAATTAATATCATAATTAGGCATAATTTCAATCTTAATTCCATTTTATTATAGTCTTTATAGTTTACATCTTATCTTCTATTATTTCCGTATTCTTGTAATTTTAATCCATATTCGCGACTAATCTATTCTAACTCATACGCGAAGAAGGAGAAATAAAAGAAAACTGAAAATAGAAGAAAATCCAAAGTGTAGGAAAAAGATGTAAATAACGAATAAATAATGGTCAATAAATTAAAACACTATAAACAAACTGTAAATAAATGAAAAAGCTATAATTTACAGAAATAAACTAAAATTAACTGAAAGAATAGCTAAAAGATATAGACTGAAAATAATTTTAAAAACTGTAAATAAACTACTAAAAAGTTTATTACAAAAATCGTAGTAAAACTACAACTATTGGAAACCCTATTATTTTAAATTAATTAAAAATCAAAATAGTTACAATTACTCACCTATGGTCCCGAGCTCTTCCCTTTAGGACTTCCCGGATACACTTGATGGTATTAAAATATTTTTATTAAAATGTTTCTCTCTTTGGAAAATTATTCCTTTTAGTGTCCTTCTTGAAAAGGTGAACCCAAGTGGAGAAAATCTAGAATGAGAAAAAACGTTAGGCCTAAGGTTCTATTTGTAGATGTTGGAGTGGATCCTAGACCGTTGGATTTGGAGATTGAATAGGATGCAACCCCGTCATAGGCATAATATGAGCCATCGATGCAAGAATGGAAGGACCGGATGAGTTTAAAGAATGCAAAACACATGTAAAGGCTTGCTGGAACGTACTGGAACGAAGAAATTTCCTTCGCTCAAAATACGTAGGCAGGTCGACCGCCCCTCTACCTAAGTCGACCGACCAGTCGATCTAGGTGTGGTTAGGTCAACCTAATGGTCGACCTAGCATATATATATATTGGCTTTTGTTTATTTACTTTCTTGCTTATATTAATTCGGATTCTAACGTTCTATATATATGAAAATTGACTAGAAAATTACCATGGACACAATGGTGCAACTCCTGTAGCTCAATTCTGATAATTTCATAAAGTTATTTTATTATCTAATTAATTAACGAATTAATTATTATGGGCTAAATTTTGGGTTGTTACATTCTCCTCTCCTTGAGGAATTTCGTCCTTGAAATCTCTAAGGATAAAAGAATGAACTAATGTTTTCATCGAAGTTCTTCAACCAACTACTCAACCATCATCCATTCATCCATTGTCCTTAAGTTTTTCTAACTAATTGCAAAAGATTAGATGGTCCACTGATTCAGTTGACCACATTTTATGCAATCATGTCTGTGCTATGTATCCAAACGAATGGAAAATTTTCTAATGATAACTGATAGTTCTGTATGCATGCTACAAACATCATCCAAATGCAATTATCATGTGAAAATTATCCATTTTTAGCAACCATGGAAAATAGAATAAAATGCGCGCACATCCATATGCATATACTTCATTGTCCTAGTTAGGATGATCCCTAAAGAATAATAGTGCCTAGTGTACCTATAGGCGTCCATTAGCATCCACTAGAAAACACTTGCAATCACTAGAACACATCATTTATAACATGTTCTATACATCAAACCCTACCATCCATAGGTTAAGTCCTAAGTTCTACGCTTCCAAAGGATAATAAATAAAAGAACCTATTCAAAACTAAAGATTGGAAAATAGGAAATTCCAAAACTTACTATCAAAGAAATGCGGATATGAGATACGAAATTTTTTCCCAATCAAACAAATATTTCCAAAGTCTCCTTAACCGTGTTGGAACCAAGGCATACTTTTGTAGACTCTATTCAACACAAAGGCGATTTGCACGGTCTTCCATAAAGAGCTTTGAAAGGTGGCACTCCAATACTAGCTTAAAAACTACTATCATATGAGAATTCCGCTAAAGGAAGATGCTTCTTCCAAGTTTCTCAAAATCAAGAATATTCATTCTCAACCATAGTGTCTAACTATCTTACTAGTTTCGCTTTACTGCTCTCCTTTAGTCTGCACACATGAATCAACGTTCCAAGGTTCTCACTACGGTCCTATACACTCTATGGAAACCCTATTATTAATTCCAAATGTAATTACTGCTATCTCCTTTGTAGCCTTACACCTTTCCCGTTACACCAAGAAAATGATTCCTATCTACTTCACATTTAGGGGTTTGGTTCAGTTTTTACAGTTCCATTTTAAAAATTAAGATTTACAAATTTTTGAAACATCAAATCCCAGAATCTTTGTCTTTAAAAGTGTTATCTTTAAGTTTCTATTAAATTCAAAAATACTAGGTTACTTAAAATCTTATCTTTCTAGACTTGCTTCTTCACGACTTTTTTGAATTTTCATTATTCCCCAAACCTAGGAGGAAAAACTTTCAAATTCTAAGTCCAAAACTTCTTCCTCATTTCTTTTAAAGACTTTTCTATTTATATAAAAATTGGATTTTTAAATTTAGCCGTTACTAAGTTTTTCACTTTCAAAAAATTATTTACTTTTTCACCAAACCATTTAATTTTAAAATATCCTTTGTGTTTCAAAACATCTTCTATTTATATCTTATGATCTCATACCTTAATATATTGAAACTACTTTCTCAAATGAGAAATTGTTAATGCTAAAATCTTCTAAGAACCTTTTAAAAAAGGATTTTTTGTTTAAAATCATTGTTTACTTACAATGAAACTAGTGAGTTATATATTTATACTTCATAATTCTTTGAAGAATTCCAATTTTTCATTATATAAAAGCAAACTTAAATTTCATACAATTCTTCAAAAACCCCATATTTGTTTTCTAAAAGAAAATATTAACAACAAAAATTTAAAATTCTAACAATTACATTTTTTCACACATTTTTTAATTTCAAATTTTTTATATTATTAGGCTTGGCATAAAGTGGATTTTGTCCTACTAACCTTGGAGTACTTTTCATAAACCATGGAAATCCCATTTCCTTACCAAAGTCTTTCGTTAGATTTATTTCAAGGTACTACCGTTAAATTCGCTTACATGAAACAATTATAATTTCTGTAATTATCTACACAAGGGTTTTCTTTTTTTCTTATCAACTAAACCTATTATACATCCCCCAATCTTTGCATACCACTCTTTGGATTTCCACAATCCGATCCTAAATTTACAAAACTATTTCTTAAATCCCTACCATGTGTAGACATTCTCTATGCCCCAGTAAATGCACTTCAAAAGTGATATTTCAAGAACTCGGCCTTCAGCCGATGAACATGAAGCGTACGAAGAACCACCTTTAGATGAATAACATGCTCTTCCATACTTCTTGGAAAACACCAAAATGTCAACCACAAATAACACCATGAACTTTAATTTTAGGACATCTCTAAAAACATGGTTCGTCAAATCTATAGAATAAGCTGGGACATTGTTTAGCCCAAAAGACATAACCAACCATCCAAAGAATCCGTTGGGTGTCCTAAATGCGGTCTTATCGATGCTATCATCAGCGACCCTAAGCTGATGAAATCCAATGGCCAAATCAAGCTGGGAGAATACTGTAGAGCCAACTAACTAGTCATAAAGGTCATCTATCCTAGAGAGTGGATATCGGTTATTCTTCGTGAGCTTATTCAATTCTGTCTACGCAAAGTTGAAGGGAACCATCCACCTTAATAGCGAAGATGATTGACGCTCCCCACACCAATATGCTCCTTCTTATAAATTATTTCTCCAAAAGCTCATGGATCTGCTTGATGAATTCCTTCCTCTCCCTACCATGTGCGTCACAGGTAATGCTACTGGCTTAGCATTATCGGTCAAATAATTCCTGAAGTTAATCTCTCTCTTAGGGGATAGTCCCCTAACCTCCTAAAAGAAGTCTAGAAAATCTCCGACGACAGAAACCGAATCTAACTCTGATGATATGAATCGAGGGAATAAAGGAAGCTCAATATAACTGATCCTTGCAGGTCGCAAGAAACCTCGAGAGTCCTACCGCTGCATTTCTCTAGTTTAACCAATCTCCTCTCGTAGTCTAATATAGCTCCATATGTGGATAACCAACCCATTCCTAAAAATTATCCCATACCGTAAAATTCCTAAAATATAGACGTTGTAGTCAAATTCTACGCCTAGGATAATTTTTTTTAAAATTCTACAAACCATGGATAAATGTGCCGATCCTCCTATGGGGTTGGGGTCTCCTACTAAAGAGGTGTCTAAATGCAAATAATATACCACAGAACCAAAGATAATAGAGTGTGATGCTCCGGAATAAAAAAGAGTCCAAATGGGAAAATCAAAAATAGGAATCAAATTTTATTACCTTGACTTGGTTTGCTGCTGGAAGGTGTTGCATCCAAAGCCTGTACTAGTGTTTTAGGTATGTGTACTCTTTGCCCCGTCCTGTGAGGACAAGCTCTACTAAGGTGACGAGGCTGCCCACAGTTTAAACACCTTCCTTTCATCATTTTATTTTTACAGTCCATTGTGCAGTGGCCAACCAATCCACAGCTATTGCATTTCCCGCTTTTCCCGATCCATTTCTGAGGTCATCCAAATCTAGCATCCTAAACCTTTGCTCCATAACCTCTAACCTAGCACGTGTCTCCTCAAAATCTTTATATTAGAAAACGTTTTGCCTCCTAGACTAGCGATTGCATATCTTAGAAAAATTGGCTGCTTTAGATGGATTAAAGGGATCTCCACCTACTAGTGCTGTATTAGGCACCTTCCCTTGCACCTCTGGTACCATAGCTCTACGGAACCAATTAGCCATATTACGCAAAGAAAAGGAAACTTAAGCCTGAAAGAATCGAAAGAAGGTTAAAATAGACTTTTGAGGGGATTTTTTATTAAAACTCTTTTATATTTGAAAAATTACTTCTATAATAAGAGTTTCTTTCTGAAATATTTCTAATTTTAAGATATGCTGCTTAAAATAGATTTCTTTTGGAAAAATACCTTATTTTTAAAACTAGGAATTTAGGAATCCTATAACCTTAGGCTCTGATACCAAATACAACACCCCACACCTCCTAGTATACCCAAAAAGGCACAATAAAAGATGTGGTGCATTGTAGGTATAGCTAAAAACTTGTAGAGACTAAGATGCACAACACAGAAATAGGTAAAAACAGCGAAAATAATTTAAATAATAACTTATTTAGAACAGAATTTCATAATTACTTTAAAAACCAAATAAGTCAGCAAATACTAAATACATCACGTGTCAAAATACCATATATATATGTCTTATGAAATCAAAGAAAGCCATAGTATCAAAAATCAGAGTACAACTAGTCCCCGACATGTGCCGGTACAAATAAAGAACTAAAAGCTGAAACAAAAGAAGTGGAAGTACGTAATGGAATCTCTTCAAAGAAACCTCCAAGCAGCTGCAACCTCCTATCCTCTTCCTTGATTGCCTATAGGGGGAAAGGGGGAAATAGAGGAGTGAGTCAGACTAAAAGTCTGGTGAATGATAGTAATTACTAGAATCTTTGAGCAAAGTTAAAGTAATTGACTTACAACAGTTCCAGTATATAAAAGGAAACGAAGGAGATATGAAGAAGGAATAAGCTGGAAATAAATACAATTTAACTAAATTAATACAATGGATTAACTTTGATTGTTTTCACTTGTCTTTGTTAGCTGTTTTGATTAGGTTGAATTTCTAATCCTATAATTAGGCTGAAATCCTAATTCTACCCTTTGATCGTCCTTCTATCTCTGTTGTGCCAACTGCTAGTCCCATCATGTGGGTCCCACATCCAAAACACACATGTTTAGCGCTTTGGAATTCAATAAAAAATCATCTCCCTGCACTGAGGCCGCACGCACGGCCACCATTAGGATCACACTATCTGTTGCTACCTCTTAGCCTAAGCAGCACAAGCGTGCCCAACCTCACCTCCTCTATTGTGAGACCATCAGTCCTAGTCTGAAAGGGTTCTGTCCAGCCTCATCTAAGTGTGTTGTGAGACAATCATTCCTAGGGTAAAAAGGACGGCTGCTAATTCAGTTCCTATCAAACAATATCTAGTTGCGCTCCTTGCACAAATCCCCTGATTTGAACTTCTTTCTATTGGTCCCTTAGTTACTTTAGTTAGCATAAGCATGTCCCAGACTCACCTAACCTACTGTGAGACCATCAGTTCTAGTCTGAAAGGGTTATGCCCAGCCTCATCTATTGCGAGACCATCAGTCCTGCTCTGAAAGGGTCATGTCCAGCCTCATCTATTGTGAGACCATCAGTCCTAGTCTGAAAGGGAATGCCATTGGATATGGGACCTACTTCTTTCTTTACTTCTTAACTTAATATCAGTCTTTTAAATAAACCCCTTCTGTTCATTCTGCTCTATTGCTTATTAACTTATTCTAAGTCTTCTAAGTAAGTCTCTTCTGTTCATTTTTCTCTATTGCTTATTCTAAGTCTTTTAAACAAGCCCCTTTCTGTTCTGTTTTCTTATGATAACCTATATTATAATCATGCTTAGTATTAAACCCAAGGTCTAAGTGTGAAAATAAGCTTCTTTCATCTTTTACTTTTTCTTAGTTATAATTCTAAGTTATACATATGCAAATCTCTTTAATTCATTCCAATGAATATCATAATTAAGCATAATTTCAGTCTTGATTCCATTTTATTATAGTCCTTATAATTTACATCTTATCTTCTATTATTTTAGTATTCTTATAATTTTAATCCATATTCACTTTTAGTCTATTCTAATCCATACGCGAAGAAGGAGGAGAAATAAAAAAAAAACTGAAAATAAAATAAAATCCAAAGCGTAGGAAAGAGATGTAAATAACGAATAAATAACAGTGAATAAATTAAAATACTGTAAATAAACTATAAATAAATGGAAAATATATAATTTACAAAAATAAACTAAAATTAACTGAAAGAATAGCTAAAAGAAATAGACGTAAAATAATTCTAAAAATGTAAATAAACTACTAAAAAGGTTATTCCACAAATCGTAGTAAAACTACAACTATTAGAAACTTTATTATTTTAAATTACTTAAAAATCTAAATAATAACAATCACTCACCCGTGGTCCGAAGCTCTTCCCTTTAGGCCTTCCTAGATCCACTTGGGGTATTAAAATATTTTATCAAAAAGATTCTCTCCTTGAATTTTTTTCCTTTTAGGGTCCTTCCTGAAAAGGTGAACCCAAGCGGAGAAACTCTAAAATGAGAAAAAATGTTAGGCCTAGGGTTCTATTTATAGGTGTAGGAGTGGATCACAAACCATTGGGTTTGGGGATTGAATATGACGCAACCACGTCATAGATGAATAGGAGCCATCAGGTGCAAGAATGGAAGGACCGGATGAGTTTAAAGAATGCAAAACACGTGTAAAGGCTTGTTGGAACGACTAGAACGAAGGAAATTTCATTTGCTCCAAATATGTAGGCTGGTCAACCACCAGGTCGACTGGCTGGTCGACCTTGGTGTGGTTAGGTTGGCCTGATGGTCGATCTGGCCATATATAGTTTGGTTTTTGTTTAATCCGTTTATTGCTCATATTAATTCGGATTCTGATGTTCTATGTGTGAAAATTGTCCAGAAAATTACCACGGACATAATGGCACAACTTCCATGGCTCAATTCTTATAATTTCACAAAGTTACTTTATAACCTAATTAATTAATTAACGAATTAATTATTATAGGCTAAATTTTGGGCTGTTATAATTTTTTTCCATGATTTATTCTTCTCTTCCTTAAAGCTTCAATGGATTCCATGGTAGCTTAAAATTATTCAAAGTAATAATGAAGTTCTATCGGGAAATCGGAAACTAATAGTCCACTTAAGTTCAAAATAAAGTTAGTAAGCTCCATTCGTTACTCCACCCAAGGCCGAGCCCATTAAGATTTATCTTCACCACTTTCCATCTCAACTTCTAGGATAGCAGAGCTATAGTCGGATTCCAAAAAGTTTTAGAAAATAGTAGCGAAGCTATAAAAAAAATCCATAGTGATAATTTTACTTATTTTATTACTTAATATCATGTTTGGATGTTATATGTATGTTGAATGATTGTTTGGTTGATATCATAACAAGTCACGATAAATTACATGTCGAAAAATAACAAAAGGAATCACTTCCTTATTTAAATTTGAAAGTGTATACGACTTGTTAACCTCATTTAAAAACATAAGAAAATGACTAAATGACTTAAAAATGGTCTAAAAGTATTTAACATGATTTTAGGAATATATTCGAATAAAGTTGGAAAACAACTAGAAATAGGAGCGTCGCGTAACGACAGTTCGTGATTTCACGCCACAAAAGTTAAACCCATTATACGATGGATTCGGAATCAAAATTCTTTGATAAGACTTTTTTTAGAATCTTCCCACTACAGTTTTCAAATGTAAAAGAATAATAAAGATTTTATTTAAAATAATTTAAAATATGTCCAAATCAAGTTCTGGAAAAATCCCGATTTTGAAGTTAAGTGACCAAAGTATAAAATTCTTTAAAATGAATAATTTTAAATATTTAAAAATATGAAATAAATTTTATAAATATGATAAAATGTTTTAAAAAAGAGTTGAGTTATAAATGCGAATTTCCAAATGATAGAAAAGCTGTTTTAATCGAATAAGTTTTCAAAAAACTATCTACAGCACTTTCCTACTGCATTTTTAGTAAACTTTAGAAGTATAAATTTAAACTTAATTATTCTTCCCCAAATCTTCTATAAATGTCTTTGAATAAACAAATAGTATTTTAAAGATGGTTTGTAAGTTTTAATAATAGTTTAAATGACGTGTTAAGAGGAATTGTTTATAATATTTAAACAATATAATTGAAATCATTTCCTTGAACATAATAACAAAAAGAGTATGCAGAAATGACTAGTACATTTCTCCTGCCTGTAAGATCTAGAAAGGTAACAGATGAGAAACCAAGGTTAGGGAAGGAGCAACCAGATCCCTGAACTTACCAGCCTCTGTTTTCTCTTTCTAGACGAGGGGTGGAACAGATCGAAGCGAAAGCCTGGATGCTCTAAAAAGATCCTATTTAAGTTTTTCCAAAATAAAAGATACTCTTTAGAAATAATTTCTAAGGAATAAAAGAAAATGATTTAAAGAGAATTTCAACAAATCCGTCTATGCTGAAATGAATTTAAAGATATATATACTTCTAAAGATATTACTGAATGAAAATGTTATTTACTAATCACCCACATTTGGACTTTTTTTTCAATAATTGGGTTCGAAGAGACCGAAGTCGGATTTGAGTGATTCCTCTCCAAAGACCACTCCGAACTAATTTACGTTTTGAAGTAAAATATGTTGAAGATAAGATTATTGAAGACAAGGATATACATGATGTAGGGCTACTTTCCATCGGTCCTTCGAGGAATTACCATATCATACATCTATGGTGGCAGTAGTGCATTGTTATGAATGTCTTCAATTTGCAAGGACTTCTCGCTACTTATCCTAAGAGTGATTCCCAAATAGGACGTGGTAGGAGAGTACCTTCGATTTGTCATGTTACTTGACAACTTGTATGGATGAATGTGTGACATTGCATTTTAAAATCACATTGATTGATCTCTATAAATGTATCATCTGTTTGGTGGCGGAGAAGGCAACTTCTTTTAGCTTCACACCTTTTCCTAAGACGTACGAGCTCAAGAGTTATACATTTGTAGAAATTAACTATGTGACTATGGAATGACAATGTGGCCGTCAAAGAGGAAAGATGATGTGCTATGTGAAAGGTACTTGTTACCTCTGGCCTCACACCTGGAGAAGATCAAAACGTGGTAAATGCAGCAAGGCTATGTGGTTGGTAGCCATTAGGGTATGATCGTCTCTTTCTAGATATATTTCAATCCGCTATAAAGATTGTGTTTAAATTATTGTGGTGTATGCTAAGAGACGTCTCGAATTGGTCGGTGATGACTTGGGTAATGACATATTCGGTATTATCTAGGAAGAGGTAGGCCGGCCTTGTATTGGAAGAGGACCATCGGTTGGGCGTCGATACATTCCTCTAGAGATGTACTGCCGCAAGGTAGTCCCTTCACCTAGTCATTTATTGGAAACCCATTCTCCAAAATGTGCCTACCATTTTTATTGTAGAGCATAATCTGCTGGAATTCAGTAATGTTAAATTTTTTGGCCATTTGAATATATTTATTTGAAAGGTGTTTTCAAAGAATTCCATAAAAAATAATATCAAATGATTTTATGTTGCAAATATTTTGGATATCATAAGGGAAAAACCTCGTCCGTGTTTATATGTAGCGTGGTCTTATGAGATTCATTTGATTTCAAAAGTATATGCTCTTTTAATTTTTCTCACACTAGTCCATGACTAACCCGGAGTTTATTTTCTTTTCCCTTAAACTTTGGGTGCCCTATTTTTCCAAGCAGCCAAGTTGTCTGGATCGTTTTAGGAGTATTTTGGTGAAGCATTTAGCTAGGAGGGTTGGAGCATGGAGCTGGAGCATCTTATGTGGATATTTATCTATCTTTTTATTTTCCGTCGTGTTCATTTTGTTTATAACAACAAGTATAGGAGCAAGCAGTTATAACTATTCCTGGCTGGGTTAGTTCATACTATAACTACGATATACCCTTATGAGAGTGGTTGTATGTACTATCTATCAATATAGTTAAATGTAATATGAGAATTTGTGTTTCTATCTTTTACCTTTATTTAATTTTACCCCCGATAGTCTACCTCCTCGGCACTTGGAATTACGACATGTAAATACCATGGATATGATAGTGTCAATTTTCGAAGGTCGAGGGTCGAGGGTCGAGGAGATGGGTTGTCACAATTATTGGAATTTTTAAGACTAGGCTGTGAGCAAAGGTGAAGGTAGAAGGAGTTTTGGGAGCTTGCAAGGCTGAGATAGGAAGTGGAAGCAAGGTAGAGGCTTGTGCTTGGTTATATACATGTTGAAGGGTGAGCAAACACACCATTAGAATGTATATGAATTGTATATATACTTGTTTAAACTATAGTAACGTGCTTGACTATTTATTATTATACTTTTATGATTCTTCCATTGGAAAGAAAATGGCATATGTAAAATGATGTTTTTGGACTTGAATGACTTTCTATGACTTGTTGCAAAGCCTTAATATGACGCACATAGGTTTGGTTGAATGGTGATTGAATTAGACTTGACTAATGAAATGGTTTCATAGTGAATAGAACCTATATATGCACTTAGAAATGCCTTGTGTTCGGCAATTTCTATAAAATTTTATGGAGAGATAGATTCCTAGGGGTTTCTCACTATGATTATGACGTATATTGAGTGAATTGTTTACTTAAAAAAGATTGGACTTTAAAAAGATTAGTAACATATCAAAAAATGGTAAAATTTTCAAGTATATAAAACCGCCCAGTTCATAGTTTGTTACAACATGGAATGATAACATAGCGTTTTTTGGTAGCTGTAGTAGACCAAAACCTTTTTAACAACATTCTGGAAATTGTTTCTATTTTGAACTTTAATTGTTTTAAAACGAATTTTAATTTAAGTATTTCTCTTCAATCTTTTCAGTACTATTTTCTAACTTATATTAGTGTATTTAAAAGTGTTACAGAATTTTAATATAATTTTAGTGACTAATTATGGATGATTAAAGCAGAAGGTTTATTTTAAATAAAAGGAAAACATGCTTTTGTATTTTTTAAATAAATTATAAATTAGTTATTTTTAGGTAATATTTTAAATAAATGTTTAAATCATAATTATAAGTATATTAAAGTATTTTTATTTACATATTGTTAACCATAAACTTCACTCAAGGATGAAGGTATGAAAGAAGGCTTCCATAGGGTTCGAAAGAAGGGTTCCGCAAATGTTGAAAGAAGGCCTACAAAAGCATCAAAAATAAACTTATCATAGAGGCTTCGCAAGTATTGAAAGGGGTTCAGTATGGTTCAAAAGGGAAGAAGAAATTGAAATTTCTTTCGAAGGAAATTAGATTGGTGACGCAAGCATTGAACACTTCTACAAGAGATGAAATTAAGAGCTTCCACCAAACACTACCCCTTCTGCATAAATTGAACCTTTTGAAACAATTGGTTCTGCCATTGTCTACCTTCTACAGAAGAAGAATCTACCAACACTTCCCTTCCGCAAGCATTATAAGGAGTTTCACATGCATCAGTAGGGCTTTCATAAGCATCAAAAGTTAGGCTCCCGTAATAGTCGTCGAGCTTACCTTCTAAAACAACCTTCCGCCACCGTTACAGCCTTTCGAATCAGTCCGAATACCTTTCCGATCACGTCAAAATAACGCACTCCAACTCTAATTCAAGGTTTTGAAGGTGACAAAGGGGTCAGAAATGCTTCCGCTTATACTCAAACAGCACAGTGAAGTATTAAAATCCTTACGATTCCCAAAAGAATACCTTTCGACGGTGACAAAAGACTTCAAAAATATGTGTATGCAGTATTGGTAAATGTCAGATCAATATCCATTAATAGCATGCCTTCGATAGAGATGAAAGGGCTTATTTAAGCATGCCAGAAGACCCGAGTACCTACCAGCATTCAAACCATGAGAGTGGAAGGATGGACGCAGAAGGGTCTAACCTGCCTATATAAATACGATTCTAGGGGCCTAAATTTTGGGAATTTTTTATTCTCACATTTCTTGGTCAAATCAAACTCTGGTAACCCTAAAATAAATTGGGGACAAATTCTATTGCTTGTAAACCCATTATGAAAAATAAAAGAGAGAACACATGGACTTGATCATTCATACTTACATGAATAATATTATTTTGAGCTATTGGAGGATGGATTCTTGATAGCCTATGAATATTGAATTCGAATATAAGATAAATCATTTCGGCCATTAACTTGCTTAATGACCAATTGCATATGATACACATTTATTTTCTTAAATCATATGTTATGTCATAGAACTAATTTGGATATCTTGACTCCAATACATATTGCTATTACAATCAAAATCCTTGCACACCAACATAACGTAATGATGGAAATCCAATATCATTAAGTCCAATGGACTTTTGATATGTTGTCCAAAATGATGCTCTATGGCATAATTGAATCTACTTTCTACTCAAAATATATCCGTCGAGCTTTGAATGCTTTCGAAAGGCATTGGGCCTATGAAGCGCTTCTCATTATAACTGTTAAGTCAGCTCCTTTGGGAGGACTTCTTTGAAAGGCAGTTGAATGCTTTCGAAAATATCATGGCTTTCGAAGGAGTTCCTTCGATAGCTGCTGTACCAACATACACGAAGGGGTCATTTTGAATGAATTCTCCTAACTAGAATTCATTTTGATCCATTCGAAAGGGTCTGTATATAAGACTTCTACATCGAATCAAAATTTTGTCAATACAAGCTATTTCGAAGTCCTTCGAAATAGTTCTTCTTTTGATTTACTCTCAATTCAACGCACCTTTTGATGTTGACGATTATATTGTTAACATTTTTGGCACTAAAAGGAGGGCTCGAACCTCCGACCTTATCCTTTCCTTATAAACTATTTATTGAAAGCTTGATTTATTATAGGAAAATGAAATCGAAAGGACTAAGCCGGTTAGATGAAGAAGTGCTACATATAACAATTCTAAAGGAAAATTTTGCACCAACCATCAACTTCGAAGGCACTGTGTTTGGACAACCATCAACTTCAGCACAATCTAATGATGTAGCTAAGATAAAACATTTGGAGCAACGCCTACTGAAAATGCAAGAACTCCTAGAAGCAATCCTCCCCAAAAATCATCTAAAATCGCTAAGCCGACAATAGGGGACGAAGTGATCTCCCAAGGAGGAATTTGAGGGCTTACACATTTAAGGGAAGAGCAAGATTGACTTAACATCATCAAAAAAGAAGGAATGTTATGCAGCTAAAGCTGATCATCAAGGCAAAACACAAGACAAACCATCGAAGTAATCCGGAAGCTCGACCTCAAAGGAGTATAATCCGAATCAAAAAAGCTAATATAATACTGAAGCATACATGAAGGACGTGGCAGAAAAGCTGTTAAAGACATGTTGAATGTTAAAGGGAAAAGAACTTTAGATGTGCAAGTGAATGATAACGATCGAGTAGCTCCATTCATTGATGAAACCATGTCAACCGCAATTCTGTATCATGTTAAAGTTTCCTCTTTGAAATACCATGGCACCATTGATCTTGATGACCGCCTAATGGATTTTGATAGGTAAATGGATCTTTATAATGCTTCAAAGGTAGTGCGAAGATTATTTTCCGTAACACTTCAAGGGGCCGCTGCAAAATGGTACGGCTAATATTGGGAGAAAGCTATCTACTCATGGAAACAATTCTCCTACGAATTCTCTGCCCAGTTTTTCATGTGCAAAGATCCAACAATTGACTACACTATCTTAGAAAACATCAAGCAAAGGCAAGGAGAACCGTTGGGTGATTTTCTCAAAAGATCCAACGTAGAGGCATTAAAGACCAAAGACAAGAACGATAAGATAAGCTAATCGTAGTGCATCTCGAGATTGGTAAAAAGCATGCCGTTTTGGAAAGAGCTCTTCGTCCATGGATGTAAAAATTTACAATATTTTCAATTTCAAGCTGATAAATTCATTCAAATGGATGAATTATACCATGCTAAAAGGAAAACAAACCTCAAGAAGGAAATTGGGGGATTTGGATTCGACCGAGGACATAAAAGGTCAAGGTGGGAAGACTCCAACACCAATTCAGTGGCTTTGAATAAACCTTTGTCCTATATCTATGCCACAACTAAATAAAGATTAATTTCCCAACTTCATTTAAGGCCAGGAACTTCCACGAGCAGAGAAAAGGGGATGATTAACATGCTTATCATAAGACGAATGGCCATAAGATAGACGAGTTTCGTGTGGTAGCCAGAATTATTCAAAAGCTGATCTGTGATGGACATCTGAAAGAGTTTGTCCTAGATAAAATGAAAGCTCCATGAACTGACAATTGGCCTAAAAATTCCCTAGTAATACTATGAGTGTTTAAGATGATGAAGATCTATTGAATTTAAGTCCACCTTTGAACAAGATTGATGTTATTCATAGAGGACCACATCCAATGGGAAATACTAAGGGAGCTAGGAAAAAATATATCAAGGAAGCTAGGGAAGGAGTGTTCTCTGCACAGGAAGATCCCTTACTCAAAAACCTGCAATTTGATACACAAATGCCAAATCTTTTCATCACTCATTAAGAGCTAAAGAAAAGAGTCCATCATCCCCATAATGACCCTCTTATGATCACAGCTCAAATCGGGCTAACCATAGTATCCTAGATTTTGGTAGATAACTAAAACGCACTTAACGTCATCTTCAAGCACGCTTTCGATTAGATGAGCATTCCTAAGGATAAACTAGAATGTAGTGTTGAACCTATCTTTGGGTTCAATAATAAGGGGTCGACACCGGTAGGGCAAGTAAAGTTACTGGTAAAGATGGGCTGCCACCATGTTGTAGAACTTTTGATACTCTCTTTGTGATCATCGATTATCCTTCATATTACAATGCATTCTTTGGTCGTCCTATGTTGGATGAGGTGGATGCTTTTGTCTATTCAGGGAGAATAATTTAGCTCCCACGAAATGTGTTTTGCAACTCTCAAACAAATGGGGGCACTCTTCTTACTTTGATTCCTTAACTATTTTTCAGCCTCTCGATGATGGATTTTTACATCCAACTTTTGAAAAAAAAAAGATTTAATAAAATGAATTAACGTGTGTTTGAAAGGTAAATCTCACATGGACGAAAGAGGAAGAGGACTGATGCTAACTCCGTAGAAGAAGGCGAGATCATCACAGAATTGGATTACTGAGGAGAAAGGATTACTGAGGAGAAATGAAGAGGACAACGCCTATAGAGGTTCTTGAGGAGTTTGTATTGATCCAACCGATTCAACCAAAATAGTCAAAGTGGGAAAAGAATTAGAGAACAACTTGAAAACAGACTTGATTCAATTCCTTAAAGCTAGAAAATATGTATTTGCATGGACCCATTTAGATATGGTCGGGATTGACCCTTTGGTTATTAGTTGAACACTAAAAATTGATCCAAATGTGATTCTAGTCAGATAAAAGAAGAGGCGGTTAGACAAAATTGAATTTGATGTCTTAAAAGAAGAGGTTCAAATTCTACTTGAAAACGGATTCATTCAGGAAGTTTTTCTATTTAAAATGGAAGGAAACTCTTTATTAGTAAAGAAGTCGAATGGAAAGCGTTGAACCTGCATCGATTACACTGATCTGAACAAAGCTTGCCCGAAAACTATTATCCATTACCCAGTAGCCACCATTTAGTTGATGTGACCAGCGGATACAAGCTTTTATCTCTCATGGATTCTTATTTAGGATATAATCAAATCCCCATGTTCAAGCCAGACAAAGAGCTTACAAGCTTCATTACCGATTGAGGAAACTTCAGTTACAAAGCAATGCCTTTCGGACTAAAGAATGTAGGTGCTTCTTATCAAAGATTAGTCAACAGAATGTTCAAAGAACAGATTGGTTGGAATATGGAGGTTCATATGATGACACGCTAGTAAAGTCCAATGAAGTTGAGGTCACCCTAAAGATCTTGAAGAAATGTTCTGTGACGACCCACATTTCGAAAGGTTTAAATCGACAATAATCCATACATGTCCAACTTAAACAATATGAAATGTAAACAATCAATAGAGTTAAATAAGAAAAATAAGTAAAGAAGGAGAATAACAAACATAGAATCTCACAGCGGAATCGACAAAATATAATAATCAAATAAACACTTCATGAAACAATTTACTATACATTTGATTTTAATCTTTACACATTTATCAGAGTTATATATATACATTAGGGATAGATAATCAATACAGTAGACTAGCATGATGCATGGAATAATAATAATAGCAGTATACCAAAACTCCTTCTTCGTCCTCCAGAGAATAGTCTTCAATACGCTAAAAAACTCAGGACTGACCCAAGTGTAATAAAAAAACACTTGAGTCAGGACTAAAATACTCTTATATAAGTCAAATCAATATCACAAATACGAGTGCAATAACTTAAGAGATGTTACGAGATTTTCCATCTCCTAAGGATCCATTAAACTATTATATATAAAAGTATGCGCTATAATATATAATGTATATCGGTAAAATAAATATCAAAATAGTGTTAAGGCTTTACATAGATCTACCTTAGCACATTTATAGTTTAAACCAAAGTCGTAATGGGCTCATATAGGGATAAATATGATAAGGCACGTGAGGCAATACCCAAGGTAGGACTCTACC
This sequence comes from Allium cepa, assembly GCA_030765085.1. NCBI lineage: Eukaryota > Viridiplantae > Streptophyta > Magnoliopsida > Asparagales > Amaryllidaceae > Allium > Allium cepa. The sequence goes on along the minus strand of CM060942.1, from coordinate 371,522,266 downwards.
AGTTTACCCTTTCTGGCTAGTCATAACCCATCCATGGCCGACAACGACAGTCAATCCAAACAAAAAGTGCACCCATCGAATCCGAAATCATAATAGTAATACAAAGGATCAACGTCGTTAGAGGTAGCTAACCTTAATGGCCAGACATAGGCTCTTGTTTTAGTCATTTTAATTATGACATGAGTGTCAAGGCTATCCATCATTGCTCTCCTACACATTCCAGTAAACATCGCCAATCCAACCATTACATTCTGGATATCATCCACCGCGTACATAGTTGTCAAAGTGGTTTCAATATTGACACAGAGTGTGCTAATAAGAGGCCCTGGTCTCTTTAACAACCGAACATCATTTACACACCGGTTGGTGCTTTTACATTTCGAAAACAGGTCGTATTTTATATCGAAATATCATATTCATTTCAAAACAAATCCATTTCGAAATCATCATATTTGTTCAAGATATACCCTATCCATTTCAAAATCATCTTATTTGCTTTAAAACCAAATCCATTTTTGAAATCATCATATTCGCTTTAAAACTATATTTTATTTCAAATGTTCATTCAATTCAATATATCGATTTCACTTCAAAACTTGATTCGAATTAAAATTTTGGTTACAATTCACTTTAACCCAATTCACATTTAAATACAAGATTTAAATATAAACATTCCACTCTTTAACCAGTTTGAATTTTTAGAAAATAATTTAAATAGTTTTAAAATAGTTAAATAGTTAAAATAGCTTAGTAGAAAATAGTTTGAGTAATAAAATGGTTTATATAGTAAAATAGTTCGGAAAATTAAAATAGTTTGAATATTTAAAGAAAATAGCTTCGAAATAGTTTATGCTAAAATAATCTAAACTATTTTCCAAGCCAAACTGATTCAATTCCAAAATTTCCATCCCAAATCAATTTTCATTTCGATTTACTCGATTAAATTCTGATTTCAAGACGAATTTTAATTTCAATTCCAAATTAATTTAACTTCCAATTTCAAATTAATTCAAATTCCAATTTTAGATTAATTTAAACTTTGATCCTGAATTTCAAACCATTTATATTTATGTCAATTCCATGTCCATTTCCAAATTTCGATTCAACATTGAAATCAAAATTTTCTTCAATATCTAATTTAAAATCCAAAACTTTAAATATAATTCAAATTCGAGCTAAATTTCAAAATATCGTTTATATCACTTCTTAGCAATATTCAAAGTTTGAATAAAAAACTAATCTTTTAAAAAAATCAATTTCTGAAATTCACACCACATTCCAATTACCACTTAAAGATTTCAACTTCGATTATTTAAACACTTTCGTTTACCAAATTTAAATTTCAACACTTCAAGCTCTAGTTTGAAAATAATTCGATTTCCATAAATACGATTTTTATTTCTTAAAATCAAATCATTTAAAATAATTTCAAATTAAAATTTTAAAGTAATTAAATTTAACCAATCCGGTGTCCGTATATGGTGCTTTATCTGATGGCCAAGTGAAACACTTACTTCAATTTAATTTCAGAAGTGGATATATATCATTCAATCCAAAATAAATGTCATAGGTATATATATCATTTTTATTTCTTAATCTAATCGAAATAATTCATTTTACAGTTTTGTACACTGTAAATAACATAAGGATGATAACATGATATATTAAATATAAATAAACATCCAAATATCAACCAATAGCATTCATCACAACCAATCATCCAAATAATCAATAATTACAACAATCAACCAATTATATAAAATTCGAAATTTTTCCTAGTAGTTAAATTCTAATTCAAATTTTAACCGCAATTTAAATTTTATCAACTAATTCAGATGTCAATTAAATGTCAATTAAACTTATTGAACAACTCACCATTTATTTGAAACTGAAAATATTTTAGCTTCAAATAAAATTCCAATCTGATCCCATGCTGTGGATGCGAATTCATTGCAACTTGTCCGAAATGGACCTCGTACGAACAAGATACGTTATGATTAATATAATGGAAATTATAACAATTTTAATTAACGATAAAATTAACAAACAAAATTTATATAAAAATAAAGTTAAACATATGCTACCTTCTTCGTATTTTTTTTTGAAACAAGCCTCTGCCACGACGCCGCCGACCACCATTCATAAACCAGCTCGCGCGCGCTCACTCTTCCACTCGTGCCAACGTCCAGCCGCTTGAACAAAAATCAAATGAAAAACCTAAATCGCGACTCCAATCGACGCGCCTCCGCGAGCTACGACCACCCAATAGACGAGAACTACGGCCGCTGCTCGCTTACCCTAGCTAGTCGACTTTGGCTGCTATGTTTTTTTTTCGATTTTTTCATTCGAGATCGATCTGCACTGATTTTGATTTTTTTTCATGCGAGAGATTTTTTTTATCGATCTGTTGAATGAATTTTTTTCGTTCTTCTGATTTGAATCTGAGATTTGCAAATAAAGGGGAACCGAGTGATATGCGGGGAAGGTAAGAAACGTGGGTGGTTTTTGAACGAGTTTGGAATGAATTGCATAATTTTATATTACAAAGTACTAACCCAATAGCCACAAAAATTTCGAACTCCAAATTACTCGTGCCGCCTGGCATTCCTAATGTTTTACCTTCATTTCGAACATAATGCAACTAGTTTCGGAACCCGATTCAATCGTATGCAGAATAGCTCTTCAAAGTCGATGATTTAATTTCTATGCGTTTCAAGCTCGCACGGCCAAACGACAAGTCCGATCGCTATGAAACTTGAAATCCTACAATAATTCACTATTACGAATCTAATGAAACTAGTTTCGTCAACATCCGGGATAGTGACCGAAATGACTATTTTTACTCGTCAATTTAAAATATAGAATTTCAATTTTTAATTTTTCACATTTTTATCCAATTTTAAATGTTAACCATCTTCGTTCATAATTAAATAAAACTTAAATCAATTTTCGATATCATTTTGAATCATCTTAGATCCAGCATTAAATTATTCAAATAATTTCCAATATTAAATTTTAAACAATTTAATTATCCAATAAACCAATATCATTAAATTTTATTTCTAACCATTTTATCCAATAATCATCTTAATTTCAAAAATTTGAACTAGTTAAAAATACGGGCTTTTACATGTTCGAAGTATTATGAGGTTATCAAATGAAACTAAATCCTCAGAAATATTCTTTCGGAGTTCATTTCGGAAAGTTCTTGGTTTACATTGTTAGCGCATAAGAGATTGAAGCCAGTCCTGACCAGATCCAAGCTATCAAAGACATGGCAGAGCGCAAACAAGCAAAGATGTAATGAATTTAAATGGTAGAATTGTAGCTTTAAGCAGATTCATATCCAACTCAACCAATAAATGCGTCCCATTTTTCAATGTAATTAACAAAAAAATTGAGTGATGAGAAGACTGAAAGAAAGCCTTCCAAGAATTAAAACACTACTACAAAATACGCATGTTGCTTCGCCTCATTTGCATCGGTTGTTACCACAACCGATGCAAATAGAAGTATTTGCATCGATTATGTTTTAACAACTGATGCATTTGGTATGTGGAAAGCAGTAGATAGTACAAAAATACAATTTGCATCGGTTATCGTCAACAACCAAAAAAAATACACCGATGCAAATAGTTTTAGTTGCATCTGTTGATTTACAACCGGTGCAACTACCTTTATTTGCATTAATTTTTTTGTAGCCGATGCCAATGGTTGTTTGCGACCCTCTTATTTTCATTTCCCGCTTCCTATCTTTCCTTAAGCCTAAATTACAAATCCAACCGCTAATCCACATACGCAACTCCTCATACTTCACCTCCAGATTCACATACCTCCAAATCCCAAATCTTAGTTTACGGTTAATCTTAGTTCAGCTGCTATCTTACACGGTGATGCTTTCCGTGATGTCATTCAACGTCGGTGTGTTGATTTTCGTTGTTTTAAGGCATGCGATCGGGTTTTTTCTTTTCGGTACCGGCATTATGTTTAAGGGTTCCGTTGGCCAGAACGGTGAGCTTGGTAATGTTGAGTGTTGATTGGATTTGATGTTGATTCCTTGGTTATTGCCATCTAATTTTAAATCCGTTTAAAATTTTACCCCACTTCTCTTTGGTTTTTCTCCAACCATCCGTTCATTTTACTCCTCTTCATCTTCGTATATCATCCAATGGAATGTACAGAAGAAGCAGCAGCAGGAAGACCACAAATCCAAAATGTTGATGAAAAGTTTGAGAAAAACAAAGAAGAAGAAGAAGACGGCAAAAGAGAAGAAGAATTTGTAATCGATGTAGTTGATTCTTCAACAGTAAATCATAACAATGTTCCAAGACTCCAAGCTCAAACTCGTTCAGTTGCTCCAATTCAAGTTGCTTCTCCTTTGCAAACTCCTGTCATGCAAGCAAATCTCCTATTTTTGCGAGTTCTGTTGATTTGTGTTGATACGTAGAAAAAGATGGAAACCATTTATGAACTTGTTGATGCTATCGAATTAAATTTAATATATTCCATAAGTTACTCACAAAAAAGATGCAATGAATATTCATTAATCCTCCAGCTTTATAAATATATTATTCTACTTGGAATTTTCAGTTTTTGAACTAAAGCAGGGAATACCTATAGCAGGAACAACGTTAAACTCAAGAAGATACACCAACCGCATATCCCTCTTCCTCTTCATCATCCACCTTATAAAGAGAAGAAGATACACCAACTCAACAATGTTCTATGAACTCAAGTTCAAGCCCTTTGATTGTATTGACTACAACGCCATCTACATCATCTTCGACCGTAATCACATCCTTGCCAAAATCCTTAATTCCAGGAATCTCAAACAAATCTGGGGATGTAGCTCTGGTAATGCATATCTTGCAGGGAACAACAGGCACTTCAACTGGTTGATATTCATCACACACATCCTTGTAAATTTTATGCTTTTTAATATTATGAGAGTAAAGATTAAAGAAACAAGAGGATCCGTTAAACAGTAGACGAGGTATGTTGAGTTTTTTTGCAATATTCATGGTCCAGTATTGGAAATCATCAGATATTATGCAGGTAGGTCTCAATGAGTTTATGATTTCAAGATAAGCTTCCAATGGTTTTTGAAGTACACGCAATCCTTTAAGGAATGGCACATGGTACTCGAAAGGGGCTAGCTCAAAGCTCTCGCAACCTTCAGGTACACCTGCTTCTTTACAGTTGAAAGGAAGCTCAATGAACCGAATTGGAAGGCCGGTTTGATTGACACGGTCAATAGTGGACTTGATTCTTTCTGCATTCATTGGAGTTGTGATAAAGGTGACAAGTGCACCACGTTCTGCGATTATATGAGCCATATCCACCATTGGGATCATATGCCCCGGTGACAAAATTGGAACTAACAAAAAATGTGGTATCATTTTATTTTTCTTGATATTGTTATCTGGTTCCTTCTTTATTTGATAATTCATATTATGGCTTTTCAAGAAAATGAAGAGGGTAAAGAGGAGAAAAATATTTGAATGTATCAGGGAAGTTACACACTATACTTATATGCCTGATCTTTTGAAAGAGGGTTAAATATTTACAGGTTTCCAAGCTATTGGTTTCAATATTTTCCTCTCTTTACTATTTGGGTTCTTCCTTAATCTCCTACTTGGTTACAACACCTAACCGGTAAGATATCTTTATCTGATTATGCACAACTAATTTCTTACCAATTACCGTCTAAACGTTTCATTCTATCCTAAGAGTACAGAGGAATTTTATGATGTGGTGAGCTTATTCTATCCTAAGAGTACAGCTAATTTGATTGATGTGATGGTGTTATGTCGATCAGAGTTCAGCAGATGGAGGTAATTTTGTCTATGATGAGTTGAAGTGTGGTAGCAAGTGTTGTTTGCTGATGTTGATTGGATCAAGTATATGAGCTGCTTGTATGTGCAGGGCAGTATGTAGTTGAAAGGGTGGATGCCGATGGTGAATGCACTGGGCACAGGCAATTAGCAAGCGTGGTCAGTGGATAGAGGCACTATGATATGATGATCGTGGTGATGCCTTGAAATGGTATACAGGAATGTTTATTGACAGAAAGAAGACTGTGTGAAGGTGAGGCAATGAATGTTGGACAAGCCTGTATATGTTTGGTGAATGCAGTGGAGCAGTTGTAGTGCGAGGATGATGGCATAATTGTAGCTGGATGGAAGTGAAGTTGAAAGAAAGGGGAGGAAAGAGATGGCAGTCTGTTTGTACTTTGGCTATCAGGTGGAGGAAGTGGGTGATTGAAGATGATGTGTGCTTAAAGGTGGTGCTTTGAAACTGATTGTATGAATGACAGTGATGGTCAAGGAGGAGAATGTAATGAAATGTTGTGGTGAACTGTGGCTGTGGCTGCTGTAGTTGACAGGCAGAGGTGATGTTGAGAGGTGGTTGGGATGTTTCACTGTGTTTGGGTGGATTGTTTTGGCAAGTGTTTGACTGAAGGAGTTTGAAGAAGAGACAGTTTCGACAGTGTTTTGACTGGGTATGTTTGAAGAAGATGAAACAGTGAGTGGTTGATGGAGGGGAACAGGTAGTGGTGGTATGGGGTTTGATGGATGAGCAGCAGTTTTGTTCCACTGGGTAGTTGCTGTGAGAGGTTGGTGCAGGCAGTTATGCAGATGTATTTTGTTGCAGCAGTTGTCATTAGAGAAATGGCAAGGTTACAGGAGGAGAATGTAATGAAATGTTGAATTGCCGTGGTGGGTGGTTTGATGTCAGTGGAGATGTGTAGATGAAGTGATGAAGATATATGCAGACTGTTTTTTTGTATGGTCGAGTCTGCTATTGTGAATGAAGATGGGAATGTGGTGAATGCAGTCAGAGGGGATTGGGTGGATGCAAAAATGAATGTATGAACCATTATTTTGTATAGATTATTAACACTTTAATTGATATATGTTTATTTTGGTATTATGTTATTCGGTTTTTATTTTCCATCAAATTTAATTTTGAGTGATTGTAATATTGCATGCAAAAATCAATAATAGAGGGATTAGTTTGCATCGGTTTCCAACAACAACCTATGCAACAAGTTCCTTTGTTGCATCGGTTTTCATTACAACCGATGCAACATGTTCCTTTGCTGCAACCGTACTTTGCATCAGTTGTTAGTAATAACCGATGCAAAAAGAACCATTTTGCATCGGTTTTAGAACTGATGCAAAACTGTTAAGCCTGTTGCATCGGTTGCATGTGCATCGGTTGTAGAACTGATACAACAGGGGGGTGAACAACCGATGCAAATGGCATGTTTTGTAGTAGTGAAAGGTCATTTGGAAAAGCCATCGATATTATCCAGCCTCGAGAATGGAGAAAGATTAAACTTTTATATGGCAGTCGCAGAATATGTGGTTAGTTTGGTTCTGATTAGAGAAGAAAACAAAACTCAACTTCCCATTTATTATGTAAGAAGGCGATTGAAGGATGTCGAAGTTCGATACCCGATCATAGAAAAGTTGTCTTATCTTTTGATACTTACAACATGGAAACTCAAAGCATACTTCCAAGCACATCTGATCAAAGTATTGACTAACTTTTCGCTCAAGAAAGTTTTTAGTAAACCCGAGACTTCGGACATGCTAGTAATACGGGGAATTGAACTTAGCCAATAAGGCATCGAATTTCAGCCACGAGCAACAATCAAAGGGAAAGCATTAGCGGATTTTGTCAATGAAGGCACAGGCTTTGTTAAAGAGTAGTCAGAGAAAGAAAAAGATCAAAAGTCCAAATGGAAACTTTTTGTGGATGGAGCGTCAAATGAGCAAGTGTTAAAGAGTAATCTGAGAAAGGAAAAGATCAACATTCCAAATGGCAACTATTTGTGGATGAGGCATCAAATGAGCAAGGAGCCGAAGTAAGGTATGTCATAATTACACCAGATGGACACTGCCTACACCATGCAATGAATCTAGGATTTCCTACAATAAACAACATAGCTGAAAACGAGTCAATAATGGCAGGACTAACTCTAGCCCTAGAACTCAAAATCCCATGAATTAAAATCTTTAGTGGCTCTCATCTAATGGTAAATCAGATAAAGTAGATATATCGGAGTAAAGACGCTAGACTATCCCTATATGTTAAGAAGGAGCAAAAATGCTTACCCAATTTGAAGATTTTTCCATACTTCAAGTCCCAAGGGAGAATAATTCTCAAGCGGGTTCGTTAGAAAAATTGGCTAGCTCAAGATGAGTCCAGAAACCCACATCATACTAGTGGGGTATCAAGCAAGTCCTAGTATTAAAGAGAAAATACCCGAACCAGGGAAATAACTATTGGTTTTAACTAGATCCCAAGCCATGGCACAAGAAAGAGAAGAAAGAGAAATTGATGAAGAAATTCCATGTGAAGATCCCATTCGTTCAAGAATAGATAACTACTACAAGAACACTTGGATAACACCTATTATTGAATACCTTACCAATGGAATACTACCATTTGACAATACGGAAGCTAGGAGAATTAGACATCAAGCTCAAATCTTCACTATGATGGATGGAATTCTTTATAAGAAAGGATATGCTCTTCCTTACTTAAGATGTGTAAATTCTAAAGATGGGCTGAAATTACTTAAAGAAGCACATTTAGGGTTTTGTGGAGATCATTCCAATGGGATAAAACTAGCTGAAAAAGTAACGAGACAAGTTTTCTATTGGCCTCAAATGACTAGTCAAGATATATAGCACACGAAGAATTGCGAAAGGTGCCAAAAATACTCATAGATTTCTATTCACCACCAACCCAATTAACCTCGATCTTCAGTCCATGGTCCTTTGATGTATGGAAAATCGATTTGATTAGACCATTGCGAATTTCTAGAGGAGGAGAAAAGTATGCTATGGTTGTCATTGATTACTTTACCAAATGGGTAGAAGCAGAACCACGTCCTAAAATCACTTCTAGGAAAGTGATTAGATTTGTTATTAAGAACATTATCACTAGATTCAGGATCCCATACAAGTTTATATCTAACAATGGAACGCAATTTGAAAGTGAAGAGTTTTCTCAATTTTTCCATAAGAATGGACTCATTAAAAGTAGCACATCCAAAGGCCAATGGAGCTGTCGAAGTAGCCAACAAGACTATTAAGATAATTTTGAAATAAGGACTGAATAAGGCTGAAGGAAACTGGGTGGAAGAATTACCACTTGTACTCTAGCATATCGGGTAGAAAGAAATGTTACCAGTCGAAGTTGAAATACCTTCACATCGAAGAATTTCATATGCGTTCGATCCAAAACAAGAGTTGAAGGAAGAGTAATTGGATCTAATACATGAACTAAGAGATGAAGCAGCTATTTGAACTACCGAATATCAAAGAAGAATCTCAAAATACTACAACTCAAAAGTGAAGACAAGATGATTTCAAGAAGGAGAACTAATGCTCCGATGGGTGACGGGAAATAGTAAAATTTCTACAAACAGACCGCTAGGATCAAACAGGGAGGGTCCTCTCATTGTATACAAAGTAATTCCTTCAGGAGCTTACAAATTATGTCGACCAGATGGCAATATGGTCCCTAAAACATGGAAAGCGGATCATTTGCGACAGTATTTTCCAAAAATAGATGAATAAAGTGCCTTTTTAAGAAAATCTACATGGTCGGGAGTAGAATTCTCCTTAAACTTGGAAATTACCTTGAATGGTTATAAGCCTTTGTCTGTTCAAAGATGGCCAGGTCAAAGCGCCTCCTGGTGGGAGGTCAGAATAATTCTTTATTCATGCCACGCTATGGCTAGGTCAAATTATCTGCAAGCCCTTGACTGCACCACGTTATAGACAGTTCAAGGCGCCTCCTGAAGGGGGACAGATTGAGGCCTTGAATGCGCCATGCTATGTCCAGTTCAGGGCATCGACCATCTTTTAGTTTTTCCTATAAGGCCTAGCTGAAGCACTTCCTGACTGAAAGATGGAGGAACCCTTGATCTCGCCATGCCAAGGCCTGGTCGAGGCATTGAACAAGCCTTCAGTCCCACCCATAAGGCATGGCTGGAGCGCCTCTTGGAGGGAGGTTAGGTAAGTCCTTAGGTCCTGCTTGTGGATAAGCTAACCAAGCATACCGCACAATAGCGGGCTAAGACGTCCAAGCCTGAGGAGTGGCACATAAGCTTAACAATACATGAAGCCTAAAGGATAGCACATATCAAAAGAATCAGATACCTGGAACCAAAAATTTAACACAAAGCAAAATATTCGAACAATCAAAGTCCAAAGATTGGTGCATAACAAAAGGCTTAGATGAGAATTTCTAAACTTCCGTTACTCAAATAATGTTTCCTAAACTTTCCTTATTATTACCAGGAACATATTTCTAATCTTCTATTATTTCTAGATGATAATTCCCAGATTACTTTCATTATTAGATATGAATTTATGGCCTTCCGTTAATATCTAGAAGTTAGTTTCTAGACTTCACTTATCAATAACCGAATCTGGGTTTCGGGTCTACTATTACGAATTTTTGTCTTCCGCTATATCAGAAGATGATTTATAGAGTTCTCTTATTAATACCCGAATTTGGGTTTTAGGTCATCTACTATTGGTTTGTGGACTTTACTCATAAATACCTGAATATGGATTTCGGGCCTTCTAATATTACTAGAGTTGGATTTCTGATCCTCCATTATTCCCAAATGATGAATTCTGAATCTCTCTTATTAATAATCGAATTTGGATTTTGGGACTTCTTCTATTATGGATTTTTGAACTTTCATTACTTCCAGAAGATATTTTCTTGACCTTCCTCATTAATATCCAAATCTAGGCTTCAAATCTTTTATCATTGTTTCCAGGAGATAGCTCTGGACTTCTAAAAGAAAATTTCTAAAAATACTGTTACTGGTATCAGAATTAAACTCCTAGATTCTTATTGTCAAAAAGGATATAACGATGTAAATTAATGAAAAAAAATGTTATTAACTTTGCACTTTGTAAGGGAAATAGGATTGAACGGGAATTCTTGGATTTTTGTCTTGAAGAACACAAGCTTCTTTCATATTGGGGCTAAGTGTTAACCGTAAAATTCACTCAAGAATGAAAGTATGAAAGAAGGCTTCTGAATTCATTGAAAGCAGGGTTCTATAAGCGTTGAAAGAAGGCTTATGAAAGCATCAAAAATAAACTCATCATAGGGGAATCACAAGTATTGAAAATGGGTTCCACTATGGTTCCAAAGGGGAAGAAGAAATTGAAATTTCTTCTGAAGGAAATTAGATTGGTGCAGCAAGCATTGGACACTTCCACAGAAGATGAAAGTAAGGAGTTCCAACAAACACCATGCCTTCCGCATAGATTAGACCTTTCGAAACAATTGGTTTCGCCACTGTCTACCTTCCACAAAAGAAGAATCTACTAGTACTTCCTTTCCGCAAGCATTGTAAGGAATTTCACATACATTAGTATGGCTTCCACAAGCATCAAAAGTTAGGATACTACAATAGTCGAAGAGATTACCTTCAAAAACAACCTTCTGCCACCATTACAGCCTTTTGAACTAGTCTAAATACCCTTCCGCTTACGTTAAAATAACACACTCCAACTCCGATGTAAGGTTTCAAAGGCGACGAAAGGGTTAGAAATGCTTCCGCTTATACTCAAAGAGCACAGTGAAGTACCAAAATCCATTTGATACCCAAAAGCATACCTTTCGATGGTGACGAAAGACTTCAGAAGTATGTGTAAGCGGTATTGATGAATGTCAGATCAATATCCATCAATAGCATGCCTTCGATAGAGATGAAGTGGGTTATTAAAGCATGCCAGAATACTCGAGTGCCTACTAGAAACTTTGAAACCATAAAGGCGGAAGGATAAAAGTGGAAGGATGGAAGTGAAGGGTCTAACCCACTGCTATAAATACGACTTTAGGGGTCCAAATTTGGAGAATTTTTTATTACTACATTTCTTGAAAAAATCAAATTCTGGTAACCTTAAATTAAATTAGGGACAAATTTTATTGCTTGTAATCCCTTTACGAAAAATAAAAGAGAGAACCCATGGACTTGATCGTTCATGCTTACGTGAATAATATTATTTTGAGCTATTGGAGGATAGATGCTTGATAGCCTATTAATATTGAATTCGAATATGAGATTAGTCATTTCTGCCATTAACTTGCTTAATGACCAATTGCATATGACACACGCTTATCTTCTTAAAGCTTAGTTATGTCATAGAACCAATTTGGATATCTTGACTCCAATGCATATTTTTATAACAATCAAAGCCCTTGCGGAACCAACCTAACATGATAATGAAAATCCTATATCATTAAGTCAAATGGACTTATGATATTTTTCCGAAATGAGGATATATGGATTGAATATACTCTTTAGTCAAATATATATACATCGAGATTCGAATGCTTTCGAAAGGCACTGGAACTTCGAAGGGGTTCTCATTATAACTGTTGAATCAACTCTTTGGAAGGACTTCATAAAAAGGCATTTGAATGCTTTCGAAAATATCTTGGCTTTTGAAGGAGTTCCTTCCATAACTGCTGTATCGACACCTTCGAAGGGGTCCTTTCGAATGAATTCTCTTAACTAGAACTTATTTTGATCCCTTCAAAAGGGTTCGTACATAAGACTACAATACTAAATCACAATTTTGTCAATATGTTGTTTCAAAGTCCTTTGAAAGGATTCTTCTTTTGATTTACCCTCAATTCAATGCACCTTTGGATGGTGATGATTATATTACCAACATATATAGTTTTTAGAAAATTATACATTAGTTATTTTTTAATAATATTTTACGTAGATATTTGTAACACATTTTAAAGTATTTTCATATATATTTAGATTTGGAAAAGCAAGTTAAGTATTTTATAAAAGAATAAAAGAAGTTTTGGATTATAACACTTATGTGATAATAAATGGTTTTATAAAGTTAATTAAAAGTATATTACCTTTTTTTTACCAAGTATAGATATACTTAGATCTTTAAACTTTTTATAGATAAAAACAAGTATAAAATGGTTTTGGGTTACAGTAAACAATGTTTAAGCAACATTTGTTTTTAACCCTTTTTTATTATACTTAGTAATATAATCATATCTTTAAAAGAATATTCTAAAGATAATGCTAAGTGTGTAATGTTTTGGGTTTATAGTAGCAGTGTTTTAATAACATTTGTTTTAACCTATTTAATTATACTTTGTAAAAGCGTAATCTTGTTTAAGAATTCTTATTCCAATTAGGATAAGAATAAGGATACATTTGCAATTAATGAAATAGTAGAAATGAATAGTCAAATAGCAGTATACATACATACATACATATATATATATATATCTTTTATAAAGTTATTTTAAATATATACGCAAGTATTTACAAAGAATTTTTGATAAATAAAAGAATTAATTAAATAAAAAGGGGATTAGAAGTTGCTTAAATAGCTTAATCATGCTTTTTTCGTTTACTTATTTATGGAAAGTAATTAATACTATACTTAGCACTAAAAGCCGACAAAGTAGGCGTGTTTATCTATGAGAGTTAAGAATAATGTTTGAGTAGGGTTTAGAAGCAATAGTGCTCTAACGTACCCGTTTCACTCTTGATCATGGGATAGAGTAAGTTGAAAAGGTCAAAAACATGATAAGTAAATAAAACTTGGTTTTCATAAGCTATTGTTTCTAGAACTAGATAGTGAATTAATCGACTATCAAAATTGACCAATTAACTTAGGAAGTATACGAAAGCTTCATGACTTCATATGGTTTGAGATCATCGAGGAAGATTCATTAGTAGAAAACGGCCATCGCTTTAAAAATGTATATAAACGAGATCCTCCAAGGAGGATTCCTTTATATATTATTCACATAATTCTAGAGGAATCGGAATTGAGTTTACCAAAAATTCACTGATTTAGTTTTGAAGAGTCTAGGGTCGGATAAACATACTTATGTATTGCTTGCCGAATACCACTTAAAAAGTGGTATACGAGTTTTACGTTTTGGAAGCGATTGTGGAAGTGGAATGTTATAGAGTTGAATTTTTTATCCTAAGGTTAAGTCCAAGAGAGAGGTTAGCATTAACATTTCAAACTAATATTACAGAGTTGAATTGCCTATCCTAAGGTTAATCCCAACAGAGAGGTCGACATTAACATTTGTTGGACAACTTATGCTGGAATCCAAGGATGGATTCATAATCTGTTCGAGTAATGAAGACTCGTATGAGAGATGTTGAATATGACTTCACCATTGGAAATGACAGTAATAGAATATGCCTTAAAATTTGGCCGACCCAAAAGTAGATCAGCTCCATATCTAGAGATGCTTATCGATGTTACTAGCAGAAGTTGATGGTATATGGTATCACGTGTTTGAGCATGAACCTGCTATGCTTACCTAGAGGTATGTTCTGTCTAGAGATATACGACACTCAAAAGGGTAGTTTTCGACCCTTGTCATGGAGGTCGGTTCAGTTTACTAAAGGGACCTCCATGGAAAATCCATTTGTGAACGTACCTTAGCAGTTTTAGATGTACTTCTAATATTGTTGTGTTATGAGATGCAAGTACCACATCTATTATTTGATTTACATTCTACATCCTAGACATTATCTACTTTATCTCTATATTTACTTATTAGATGGTTTGGTTTCATTTGATGAAAATTATTACTTAATTTGTACGGTCTCAAAATTAACTATTATTGGATGCATGTGTCTTGAGTTTCTCATACTAGACTTAAGTCTAACACGTGCTTTTTACTTTCCCTAAATTCCACATGTACTCTTTAAAGTAGGTTGAGTAATGTAGGTTTGACTTTGGACACTTCAAAGCTTTAGGAGATGAGTCGGAGGCTTATGTTTATCTACATAATTATATTTTCTTTGCAGTACTATACTGTATATATCAGCATTTGTAAGGATAGACATTTATAAATGTCTAGGTTGATGATAGTACTAAGGACTGTAACTTTGAAATGCTATATATCATAGGGTGATAGTTCGTACTGCCTTTTGATATTATATGTTATCGCTCCATTATAAGATTCTGGTATTGTGTTCTTTCTTTCTTGTTTGTTTTCTTCTTCTTTTTATCTACCCTAAAAATTTGCCTTTTCGACACTGAGTGCTCATCACGAGAATACTATGGATGTATTAATGTCTACATTCGAGGGTCGGAAAGGGAAACGGTTATGTTGCCCATCTCTTCTGCCATGTCAGAAATAACATCCCCCTTCGAAAGGGGTAGGAAGTGGGGGATCTAGGAGAACAATATGGGCTGCATAGAATTAATGACTGAAATTGCAAGAGTAGTTGAAGGAGGAAGATCATCAATTCTTATTCATTTTCTCATACCATCGAAAGTGGCAGGCTCTTTACCTTTCCTCTTCGACTTGTTTTTTATCAACATGATTCTTTAGCTTAAATGCTATAGCTATTTTGGAAGACAAAGTACCTATGTAGTTCATATAATAGATAATTAAACAAAATTGAACTCATGTTCTAACGAATCTCCATAAAAAATATAATAACTAAAAATATAACATATGGTGATCACAATATCAAAAACATAAGTAAAAATAGAGTGTGAGAAGTGGCGGTGTCCATGCAAGAAGTTATGCCAACATAGTAACCCCTACTAAACATCATTGACGAATCCTAACAAGATCGCCCTACATGCGACAGATGGCTCTTTCTTAGTGCATGTAAACTCAGGGTATTCATCTAAAGAAAAAGGAAGTTGCAAGTCGGTGTTGGGAAAGGAATTAAAGAAATGGAATAAAAAAGAGAAAGGCAGATGGGGCTTCCAAAAAAGTGTTAGAAGCTAACTTGATTCGAAATATAGAAGATTGATCAACCATCTCTGGGCCTCATGAGAAGAGGCGGAGAAAAGATAATTTATGGCTTGGACGTAATGGAACCCTCTATAGCCTACCCCAGTGCTCTTATGAATGGGATACAAGAAAATTAATTCCTAGCAAGAAGGTGAAGAATTAAGGTGTTCAGCATAAACTATGCATGTGCAGGTCAAGAGAAAAGAGGCCTAATTGGATAGTGGGCAAACCAATAATGGCTAACCACTCTCGAATGAGGGGATGAAGAGAGAAAATAAAAGCCTCATCTAACCGCTCAAAAGTCAATGAAACGAATCCCATTGGGATAGGATCCTAAATTCATAGTTAATAATCCCAAAGTAATTCAAGAAGTTTAGCTCGACTCTCATCACAAATGGTTAGGGGTAGTTTAGTAAAAGGGGTGGAACTCCGATAGGATGTGCTAGAAGAGCCATTAAAAGACATAATAAACAAGAAAAATAAGCAAATATAAAGGGAAAATAATTTTGAAATTGATAATGAGAAGATACGGCTAGAAAAAACAAATCACACATTAATTTGACAAGTAAATTGAATTAATTCGATAATACATCAAAAATCGTATTGTATTTATCAGCAAATTGATCAAATATGTTCATATAAGTATTTAATCAAACAATCCAGAGAGAGAAAAATCCTAAAGTAAATAAGTGAAACTAAATTGAGAAACTTTAGGGAAAAATAATAAAAACAAGTTATAAGGGAAGAATTTGAACTAACAATTAGTAGCAATTTGAATTCAGAAAGCGAGCGGTTATTTTGAAGTAAGTGTTATATCTCAAGTAAAATTCTAAACCAAATAAAAGAGACGAAGGAGAAGAGGAGAGAAATATACAGATTTGCTAAAAAGATCTCGGTCGTACGATTCAAACGGCATGAAAAATAGTGACCGTCTGATGCAAATAATGATAAAGGCATTCACGAAAAACAAAGTGGATTTCTTGGAACGTAGAGCGATTCATCTGTTAAGGGTCAAAAAAGTAACTAACCATGCCATGACATGGGTAAGGATCATTAGATGTGAAAATAACAGATTGGGCTATTCGAAAAACTAGATGCAAAATATAAAATCTACCCTAAGATGCATTGGTGCAAACATGGAGGGCAAGTAATGCACCCTTTTTTTTCAAAACAAATGTTTAGCCCAGGTTTGAGTGTATGAAGCTAATAATCTGTGCACAGTAGTGAGGAAACCAAACAGATTGCAGTAATATTGAAAAGGGACCTCGCATGTCCCAAATCATAGCATGTGAAGCCCAACAAAAGCTCCCACCTGAAAACATAGTCTTAAGATTCACACAAAGAAATCAGCAAAGTTCCGCACTTAATCAAACTCATGATAGAAGTCAACACGGCCCAGCAATAAAAAACTGCATTTCACAACAGAAGTCCACTCAACTTAACATACACAAGCTGCATTGTAGTTACTAGCGATAACACAATTCAAGCTATCCCGATTGCGCTATCACTTAACTCAACATTCAAGGTATCATGGTTGAAATAAAGAAATCCATTGCAAGAAACTGTACCATCACAGCTGAAGCAATGAAAGTTCACTTCAAGAAACTACGTCGCCACACCCGACAATCAACATAACTATACAAGAAACTATGCCTCCACAATTGACAATCAACTTAACTGACACAAGAAATTGTGCCACTGTAGCTGATAATCAACTTATGCATACAAGAAAACTACGCCACAATAGTCAAAAATTCGAACTAGTCCACTGTTCCTATCGTGCTACCATTGCTGAAGCATAAATAAGGCAAAATATCTTTAAAACACATCCGCATCAAGTTGCACAAGTGGAACAATATAAGAACTTGTACACAAAGAAGGGCTGATAAAAAAAACTCCATGCCGCATAGGCTAAGGACACCTCACAACCCCACCTTTGAGTGCAATATTTCAAAATTTAATGTTCTCACCTAAAGTTAAATTCTCTCACTTAGAGCTCCCTAAATCCATGTCAGCAATCCATGCACATTAAATGAACAACAATGCTACCTTGCCCGAAGCTTTTTTTTGTCAAAACTTGCGAATTAGAAAGAAGAGAATGGACACCCCTGAATTTCAGCCTTAGAATCTCAAAAAAAATTGCATTATTCGCAGTGTTTGACAAAATATATTTCGAGTAATGTAGCGGTACTCTTAAATGAATCAACCAGGTAAAGGACACGTGGCAAGATCGAATAGCTTAAAAAGAATATGAGGCAATGATGTTAGTAACCCTCATGATGACATTTCTACTTAAAAGGGAAAGGCACTGGAGCCGAGGAAGGGATTGAATTTTTATTTCATCAGATTTTATATTATCAAAGTGTACTCTCCTTATCAAAATTGAAACCCTGTACCAAAAAGAAACCAAGAAGAAATAATGAACCTATGGAGTATGATTTCTTAATATCCGAACAACGTAAATCTTTGTGTCCTTTCACCTTTTTGCATATTTTTCCTTGTTTTCAATAGTCATATTTTATTTGGATTTGGGATATTTTACTTTAGCATTTTAAAAATCAGTCAAATAGCAAACCTTATAATTGTGTAAGCTTTAAGCAACATAATTACCTCTTTGATGGTAATTTAACGCTACATAAACTTGTCAATATTTAATTACGAAAGCATACAACATTGTAATTGTGTCTAATTTAAATTACTGTTGTGATATCGAGAATCTCATTAATATTAGTTATATATGGATGGGCCTCAAATGAGCAAGGTGATGGTATCAGATATATGCCGATCATAGTAGATAACCAAAGATAAATAGTGCAAAAAACTTAGGTACAAAGATACAAATAACCTGATGGAGTATGAGTTTTTGATAGTAGAGTTTAAAGTGGCTCGAACGTTAAAGATAATGCATACAATTCGTTGTGATTCTTAATTAATGGTCAATAATTGAAGGGAAGCTATCTGGTAAAAGTAGAAATGTTAGTCAAGTATGTAAACTTAGCTAAATAGTATTTATAGAAGTTTGAGTAGTTCACTATAGAACAAGAATCATTGGGAGAAAATTCTTCAACATATTTTTCAGTAGATTCAGTAAGTGCTAAAAGTATTCAAAATGCGAAGGTAGTATCCTTGGAACCCTTCGTCGAGCTAAGTATATCACAAAAGGAAAATGACTTAGTTCTAAACAGGGGTCAAAGAGAAAAAGCACAATTAGCTCAAGAAGATGATTATAACCCTCTAAAGAATACATACCTACACAGGACCCTCCATCGGTGAAACCGAAGAAACAGAAACCAGGATAATCCCATAAAAAAATACATCACGAATGGAACTCTTCCAAAAGACAAGAATGTAGCCAGTAGGGTCAAGTAGTAAGCCTCAAATTTTGCCACTTTTAAGGGATTATTATACAAACAAGGTTTTTCTACTCCTTATCTATGTTCTTTGACAAAGGATGAAGTGTAGTAAATTTTAAGAGAGATACATGAAGGATCCTATGGAGCTTATTCCTAAGGAAAAATAGCTAATTGTTAAGACCGCGTTATTACTGGCCAACTGAATATGATGATGCTAGAGGTTTTCTATGAAAGTTCGATTAATACCAAAATTGTACCAGCATAGCAATAATGTTACCATGTGAGTTAGTCCCTATGTCAAGCCCATGGCCCTTTGATATGTAGCGATATATACTAGATTGGGTTGCTTCCCATTTCCAAAGAGGCACAAGATATGTCGTGGTGAAAGTGGACTATTTCATGAAGCGAAGGTAGGACTGGAGCCATTAGTGACTATTACTCTAAAGAAGATTGTCAATTTTGTTATGAAAATTATTATCATTATGTTTGGATTACGCCTAATAAATTATTTCAAATAGTGGGATGCAATTTGAGAGTGAAGAGTTCATGGAATTATGCAAAAGAATGGGATAATAAAATGTTGATATTCAGTGACGACATACTCTCAATACAATGGTTAGGTTGAAGCGACAAATAAGACAATTAAGAAACTGCTAAAAAAGAGGCTGGCCAAGTCCAAGGGAAAGTGGGCTAAGGAGTTACCACTGGTACCACGGGAATATCGAACCTTATTATAAAGCTCATAAGGAAAACACCAGTTTCCGTGCCACATACATACGAAGCAATGCTACTCATGGAAGTACAAGCTCCTTATCACCATCGTTCCTCTTATGTAATTAAGCAGAACTTAGGGCTAAGTAAATCAACACTTGATTTCATAAATGAGATAAGAGATAAGGCAATGTAGAGGACTACATGTTGATTAGATTTCCTGCCAACCTCGGATTTGTCAAAAAAGGTTATTAGTGAAGGTTAATAATTTAAAATGATGTTAAAAATGAAAATGAAGAATGAATATAAGTAAAATGCGGTGGAAGTAGGCAAACAACCCACAATATGAAGTGGTTTGATCTTGAAGAGATCTACATCCACTGTGGCTTCTTATATTATTGATTTCTAGAGGTTTTGATTACAAGAGTGAAATTATTGGCTTCTTCAAGTGTTCAAATAAACAAAAGTCAAGTAGGGAACAAAAAAATTCGATGCTTGTACAAGTGCATGAGCTTTCCTATTTACAGCCATGGAGATCATGCTTCAAAGTGCTTGGATTGATGCCTAGATATTAAGTTTTCCTAAAGCCGCTGACTAGAATCTACGGTCCAGATATGTGTAACTTGCATGCAACATGGTCGGGATGCTTTAGATACGTGTTAGATGGGGCCATGCAACAACATGCTTTCATCATAGGATTGATATAGTATCGGGAGTGTTGTTGTATAGTGGCGCCATTTGTTAGAGGAATAGTAAGATTTTGCCGCTTTTACCAAGGGAATAGTGTAGTTTCACACCATTTTTTGCAGGACTGACTAAGAATGCCTAATAGATCCCTGTCTGCATATGACAAAGCGAGGTGGGTAGGAATGTTGATAGGGCACATGAAAAAGTAGGCAGATTTGGGGGCTTGGCTTTATTTGGACAGCTTGTGTGGTGGCAAATAGCTCGAGGAGGTATTTAAATGGTGGTCAGTAGATGCAATCTGGCAAGGCTTAATGGTGGCCATCATTTTTGAGGAAGAGATAAACATAGTTTTGGATAGGGATGGTGAGTTAGACATGTCTTGGGAGTGAGGCTTGTTGGACAAACAGGCAACCAGGGCAAGATCTTGATCGACACTTGTCAATTGAGTCTTTGTTGTTGGCATTTGGATGTGATGGGACCAATTATACTTTGTAAGAAAAATGGGTATAATTTTGCCTCTATGGGTAGAGGTGGGCTTGTCTTATTCGTAATTAGTGTGGATGTGGCATGTTCCTATTAGTAGTGACTTTTTATGTTTAAAGATGGTTACGATGATTAGATGTTTGGTTAAATAGTATAGTCAATTAGTATTCTATTGTCTATATTGGTTCCCACTTAATCCACTAATGGTTAATTAACATCTAAGACTAAAAGTCATAAAAGGAGGTGCAATGCTTTTTTTCCCTCTACTATTTTCCTTTGCTGTTCCACCATTAAATTTCTCTCAAACTTTCCAAAAAAAGAGGAAATCTTTAGACTTTTCATCTCAAATTTGATTTATCAAATGTAAGTTCTGCTCTTCTTTCTCTTTGGCTTTCTTCTTCCTTTTGTATTGCTCATGCGCAGTTATACCATGATTTTGGCACCAGTCTTTAACCCTTTTTCCCTGAGTTTAGATACCAACCACTTTTCTAGCTTTTTTGTTATTGTTGTATTTAGGGTGACATCATTATCCATTTTCTATGTAAAGTATACAATTTTGATTGATCTTTTACTTAAATCCATGTTCTTGGTAAAATTGAAAAACGATTAAGTTATTGAACTACCCAATCCATAAACGGGAGAAGATAGTATATAGGGTCTTTGGTCAAAGGCTATTTAACTTCTTAGTGACAAAGTACATGTAAATATATTAGTGGACCATATTGTTGGGTACTGTAAAACTGATATTGGGATGCGTGTGATGGTCAACCATGCACTTAGGGAACACCTTTATGGGGAAAATCAGAGTCGTGGATGACCAACCTCATTTAGGGTGAGTGCTGGCTCCTAAGTCTAATATGTTCCCTTAACTTTTTACTGGGTGATTTAATGACCAGCCCAATATTTATGTTTTACATATGGTCAATGACCAATGTAATACCCCATAATTCACGTGATTAAATAATTAAATTACAATGGTAAAATCATAATTTACATAAGGGACAGAATAATAAAAAAAATTCAAAAGTTGGAATTAGGGTTTTGAAAATGTTCCATTGTGTTTGGAACGCCTTTTACAACAAGAACACATATATAAGTTGCTAAGTTTGATTAAATTGGTTAAAAATTAAAAGAAGTCAAATTCAATCACATTTTCATAATATTTTAACTTTTGGAATTTAGACAAAATATGTGTTATTTCCAACCAATAAATAGAAAAGTAAACCCTAATTTCTAATCATATTTTAATCAAAACACCTTACCACTAAGCTCTATTATCTTCTTCATCAATTCTCCAAATTAAATTTGAATTAAAAAAACTAATATATGAAAAAAATCACCATAAAGAGAGATACACAAATAAATTAAATCTATCACAAAAATTATGATTCTGAACATGAAGGATTTCAGAACAGCAAAGGAAAAGGAGGATCTATATCAAATCGGAAGGGACGGGTGGCTAATCATTGAGCGGGACTCTTTATATTTGCATATATATTCATAAGACTTAGCAATTCACCCCTTATGATTTTGAACTAAACTATAAATGATGTAATTTAAAATTAAAAAGTTGTTTTTGCATATATAAGATGATTAAAAAAAGTAAAATTTTATCCATTGTAGTTAGCCAAAGTTAATATTTCTCTAATTAAAAAATTATGAAATGTAAAAGTGTTCCAAATTAAATATATTATATATCAAAATTATAGTTTGAAAAGACGGTGCGGATCGTGCTATATGGAATTATACTATACTAATGCGAAAATAAACTAAGATACTATAGCAATATTAATAAGTAAAATAAAACAAGCACACCAAGAATTTTTATGCTGGTTCGAACTTCCCCGTCTACGTCCAGTCCCAGACTCCTTCTGGAATTTCAACTACAACAACCCTCACTTAACCCGGAGGAACAGATCTATACAACCCTTGAACAACCGAACGAGGGACCTGAGCATCAGAACAGGATTTCGCCTCAGCAGCCGAAGAGGACTTCACTTTGCCTGAGAAGCAGAAAAGGACTTTTACAAACAAAGTTTTCTTGACTCTATGAGTTCTTTAACAACACGAATTTGTCAATTATAGTATACCCTTCCTATAATCTTCTCCTTTATGATGTATATATGAATATGAGAAGAATAAGGAAGTAATAGAATGATTTTGTATGAAACTGAATGCACAAGAGTATTAGAATCAAAGAATATGAGAGTAGAGTAAGAATAAATTGAATTCTTTTTTTTGAAAACATGATTCTAATGTGTTTATGTAGATTATAAATAGGTGCATTTGTTTGTGAAGAATTGTCATGAAGAGATATGGTCATATCTATTGAAATGAAGGACGCATCTCTTCACGTATGGAAGTGCCTATTTGAAAATATAGCCGTTATAGATATTCAAACTTCTAAATTGAATAATTCAGACTTCTGAAGTTGCACTAAACAATATTCAGACTTCTGAATTAAATAATTCAGACTTCTGAATTTGTATTGAACAATATCTAGACTTCTGAATTGAATAATTCGAACTTCTGAATTTGCACGAGCTCAAACCAAAAATGAAATAGGCTAAAAATAACCATTTTCATACTTCTGAAATTCCACTAAACAATATTCAAACTTCTGAATTAAATAATTCAGACTTCTGAATTTGCACTAAACAATATTTAGACTTTTGAATTGAATAATTCAGACTCCTGAA
Source organism: Allium cepa (assembly GCA_030765085.1). Lineage (NCBI taxonomy): Eukaryota > Viridiplantae > Streptophyta > Magnoliopsida > Asparagales > Amaryllidaceae > Allium > Allium cepa. Next base: position 371,498,523 of record CM060942.1, on the reverse strand, counting down.
ATCGCACGAGCTCAAACCAAAAAGGAAATAGGCTAAAAATGACCATTTTCAGACGTCTGAAATGAACAATTCAAACGTCTGAAATGAACAATTCAGACGTCTGAATATTGTAAAAATAATATTCATTTTTCCAAATTCAGACGTCTGATTTGGTACATTCAGACGTTTGAATATACACTAAAAATGAGAATATGCAAAGATTATTAGTGTATGCTAATGAAATGAGAAAATGTCGAAATATATATCATATAGGAGAGATTTTAACATGAGTAAACTCTAGACACGACTCGATACATACTTATATAAGATTTGAAGCTTATTTGAATCCGGTTTTGATTAATTCCTGTAAAAACAAGTTAGTATATAATAATGACTTGTATAGTTGTCATAGTAAAAATATCGTAATTACAAAATATCGTAATTACGAAGTTTCAACATTCTCCCCCTTTTTGACGATGACAACTATATAAGTATATACACAATATGAACATATATAAACAGGAAATAGAATTATATGTACTCCCCCTTACTATAAGCTCCCCTGTCGATGGTAGTTTTTAAACTCCTTCTCCCCCTTTGACATCGACAAAAAGGAAACATAATATATATGAAATATTCATTCTATATAAAAAATAATATTAATATGTTTACAGCTCCCACTAAGTATAACATCTCCCCCTAGGTAGAATATCTCCCTCTATAAATATGCATATGAATTTCTCCTCCTTTGTCATTATAAAAAAGATTGAGGGAATATAATAAATGTTATAAAATATCTTGTGAATAGTGGGATAAATTCAATATTAATTATGGAGAAAAATAAAATAAATAAATGAAATAGATTTTACCAAATATGCTGAAGTCCATATTTCATTGTAAGCATGTAATTCTATTAAACGTATGGATCATTCTTTAAAATTCCAAAATCTATCATTTTCCTTTTGTTTCTCCGAGTACCTGCAATAAATAATAATCATTTTCGGTACCCACTTACTATGTTAGGGTCCGGGGGTTAGGTCTTTAGAAACCATACCTATTTGGATATGGTTGAACCTTTATAAATATAATTTTCAATATTAACTACCATATCAAAATAATCATTAATGCATTTTTTTTCTATTTTTCCAATTAACAGGAACCCAAATACTTAGATAATTTTTATTCATATTTCTCGTCAATGATTTTGTACTTTTAGAGAAATTATCAACATTATAGGTCATAGCAACATTTGAATTTCTATAAATATTGAATTTAGACTTTACTCGAAATTTAGTTCTAGCACTATCATTTTTACTATACATGTAAGCATATCTAGTGCTGTTTCTTCGATCAGTTTTATTATATCCTAAACTACTTTTATCTTTGTGAGATTTTGAATTCTTAACATAACCTAATCCCTTCTTATTTGAAGTAGGTTGAGAATTTTCAATAATCCTGGATAAATTTTCTCTCCCTTTATTAAAATTGGAAACATTTTAGCAATGTCATCAAGCTTAGTTTTGAGACTATTGTTATCTAACTCAACAATTTTAATTCTTGTTTTTAACTCGTGATTCTCAGAAGCTAGAGCATTATTTTTTCTTTTTGAGCTTCTATTTCTTGACTAGATCTCTTTGTAGCCATTTATTCTAGGATGTTATTATGATCTCTAGAATTCCAGGCTCTGATACCAAATTGAAAGACGGTGTGGATCATGCTATATGGAATTATACAATACTAACGCGAAAATAAACTAAGATACTATAGCAATATGAATAAGTAAAATAAAACAAGCACACCAGGAATTTTTATACTGGTTCGAACTTTCCGTTCTACGTCCAGTGCCAGACTCCTTCTGGAATTTCAGCTACAACAACCATCACTTAACCCAGAGGAACAGATCTATACAACCCTTGAATGGCCGAGCAAGGGACCTGAGTAGCAGAACAGGATTTCGCCTTAACAGCCGAAGAGAACCTCACTTTGCCTAAGTAGCAAAACAGGACTTTTACAAATAAAGTTTTCTTGACTCTATGTGTTCTTTAACAACACGAATTTGTCAAATATAGTACACCCTTCCCATAATCTTCTCCTTTATGATGTATATATGAATACGTGAAGAATAAGGAAGTAATAGAATTAATTTGTATGAAATTGAACGCATAAGAGTATTGGAATTAAAGAATATGAGAGTAGAGTAAGAATATATTGAATTTGTTTTTTTGAAAACATGATTCTAATGTATTTATATAGATTATAAATAGGTGCATTTTTTCATGAAGAGTTATCATGAAGAGATATGGTCATATCTATTGAAATGAAGGACACATCTCTTCACGAATGGAACTGCCTATTTGAAAATATAACCGTCACAGATATTTAGACTTCTGAATTGAATAATTCAGACTTCTGAAATTGCACTAAACAATATGCAGACTTCTGAATTGAATAATTCAGACTTCTGAATTTGCACTGAACAATATTTAGACTTCTGAATCAAATAGTTCAGACTTTTGAATTTTCACGAGCTCAAACCAGAAAGGAAATAGACTAAAAATAACCATTTTCAAACTTCTGAATTAAATAATTCAGACTTCTGAAATTGCACTAAACAATATTCAGACTTCTGAATTGAATAATTCAGACTTCTAAATTTGCACTAAAAAATATTCAGACTTCTGAATTGAATAATTCAGACTTCTGAAATCGCACGAGCTCAAACCAGAAAGAAAATAGGCTAAAAATGACCATTTTCAGACGTGTGAAATGAACAATTCAAACGTCTGAATATTGTAAACAATATTCATTTTTTCAGATTCAGACATCTGATTTGGTACATTCAGATGTCTGAATATACACTAAAAATGAGAGTATGCAAAGATTATTAGTGTATGCTAATGAATGAAAAAATGTCGAAATATATGTCATATAGGAGAGATTTTAACATGAGTAAACTCTAGACACAGACTCAATACATACTTATATAAGATTTGAAGCTTATTTAAATTCGGTCTTGATTATTTCGTGTAAAAACAAGTTAGTATATAATAATGACTTGTATAGTTGTCATAGTCAAAATATCGTAATTACGAAATATCGTAAATACGAAGTTTCAACATACATTTCATTCTCATCTCCTCTTTCCAATGGCAGACAAACCAAAATCTAATTCCCAATTCCAAATTTAATTTCAAAATCAATTTCAAAATTTAAATTCTCCAAACCCTAGCAAATTATATATCGATGAAAGCTCTTGATGAGCATAATCCACTACAGTGATTCATTTTTCAATTTGGTCCATGGTTTATGTAACGACCCTGAATTTTGGTCATTTAATTTTGAACATGTAATTTAATTTTAAATGTTGAATTTGAAATATGAATTGATTTTGAATATGGAAGAATCATTAAAATAGTTAAGATTTAAACTATAGCGATTTAATGGATTGGGTGAATAGTAAATTAATAATTGAAATTGGGATAATATGTGAAGATGGAAATAAATGGACATGGAAATAATTTCTAAAATTTGTTTAAATTCTATTTGGATTAGAATTATGATGTTGGACTTTTGAATGGGGTTAAAAGTCTATAAATTAAAATTTGGGTTTTATTGTTAATTTAATATTGGAATTGAATATATTGTACTAATATTGTAAATAATTGAATTTTGATTTAATGTTAATTAGAGCGTGGCAACCCGTAGATTTCACGATTGTATATTTAAATGTTTTATTTAAATATAGCATCGTTAATCGGATTTAAGTTCGAAATATCACTTTTGCAAACAGTCGAATTAGGACTTGAGAACCCTTCCACTGAGTCCAAAAGGTGAGTTTTTGAACTCACATCTATGTCTATATCTTTGATAGTTGTTAGGTAGAAATTCGTAACATCTATTCCTTGTCCATTTGCCCTTGAATTGAATTGGTATGATGAGTATTCGAATTTTGGTGTTTTGAAGTCAAAAATCATTAAAATCCTATCTTTGATGTTTGAACATGTTTTTGGGGTGTATCGAAGTGCCTATAAGGCTGGGTTGTCGCTTGGCATAAATCCCTAGTCTCCGTTGCCCGTTCGATCGCTTTCGATTAGGATTTTTGCCCTTCTTAGGACAGTTTAGTCGACTGAACTGTAAGATCAGTCAACTGAAACTGGGAACAAAAAGTTCTTGTGGCTGTACCAGTCGACTGACCATACAGTTCAGTCGACCACACAGTTCAGTCGACTGAATCTGCTTATCTTAGCCAAATTTGCCGTTTTTGTGTGGATTTCCAATTTTAAATCGATTCTCGTTGATCCGATTAGCTGTTATCTCTTTTGTTGGCTTTGATAATTTCTTTTTTGGGACCATTTTGATGGATTTGGTATCGATTTCTATGGATTTGATTCACGTCTTCGTATGTGAATCTTTGGTGATTGATTGTTTCTACAATCATTTTTGTGACTTGTCACTTTGAAATACAAAGGTTTCTATACTTGTAGTAAATATTCAAACTCTTTCAGAAGGATGATTTCAACTCTACTTTTAATACAAAGCTTGTTTATAAAACCATTTACCAACCTATTAGTATACACAAACCTTTACCTCATTCGTATGAGAAATCTAATTAAACGGCTTAGCAAAACAAGTCGTACGAAATGCTTGCGTTCACATTGTCGGCTAATTCTTAGACTTATTCGATTGAAACTCTTGAGACAATGTTCGAGTGGAAATCTACAACTTGTTCGTAAATATTTAAGTTAAGCCAGTAGTTATTGGACATGAAGCTAAACTCATTTGTTTACTAGCTTAATGTAATTCACACTTTTTATTGATCAATGACGATCATTTGATGGTTTAGACTAGCGGTGTGCGATGTCTTTTTGTCCACGTGGTGGACTGTACCTCGTTTTATTGAGCTTCATCTCATTTCTTAATGACCTATGGGTTCTTTAGAGTTTCGCCTCATATTTTATGGGCTAGCGACCCACGTTCTTTTATGGTGTTCGGTCCATTGGGCGTTCCTTTTGTAACAACCCCGGGTTGGGAGATTACCATCAATATTGAATTATAATGATAATTATAATTTAATATTGGAATTAATGAATTAATGAGAATGAAATGTTGTTATTTTGAATAAACAATGAATTTGGGGTAAAATTTGAGATGATGAATATGAATAATGAATTTCCTTGTGGAATAACTTGTGAATATGAGCGAAATAAATATTTTTTTTGTTGTATTTCGTGAATTATTGAATATAGTTGTTAAACTATATTTGATTAAGAATATTAGCATTGCCAATATTGTGTCTTATCTCAATATTGTCATTTATTGTTAAAACACTAGAAAAATATTAATTTTGTGTGAATATAATGATGAAATAAAGATTTTTCTTTATTTCATGGATTTTGGATGTATTATTTAAATACATTCGATTTATTTTGTTTATTTGTGCAATATTGTTAATATTGCCGATTTATTAATTATAATATAAGAGTAATTGGTAAATGAAGTTGTTAATCATTATAATGTGATTAATAATGTTAGAAAAAAAAATTGTGCTTAATGATATGTTAATGAATTTTTGAGTGCTAAAGATGTCTAAGTTTCATTAATAATATTAAATATTGCAATTTTGTGCAATATTGATCAAATTGGGTTGAATTAAGGAAATAATAATAAAATTAATAACAAAAAAATGTAAAATGTAAATTTCATCTTTTTATTTGTAAACTAGAGATGATTACGGTTGTAACGAGTATAAGAATGTAAGATTTGGAGTTAAAATGTAAAAGTTATGCGTAATTGAATAATTACACATATGAATTGAAATAACATAAACATATTAAATAAATGGTTAAGTGTTAGTGGTTTAGTATGCTAATGGACTCAAACCCAATACCCTATAGCTATTTCTGGAATTAGTACGTTCTTTTTCCAGGCTACTCATTTCTTCTTCTTCTCTCACAAAACAAAAAGGGGAAAAATACAGTAAACTCAAATATCATGGTTTCTCTCCAACTTTAAACCAAAATTCTCCATTCTTGGCTGAAATTAAAGAGTTTTCTAGTTTAAAATCTAACGAAGGTAATCTCTAAACCTAGGTTTACCGATTTGGGGCTAATTGTTGAATTGGTTACTGCCTTTTTATTAAACTTCTCTATTTTGTCTTGCATGTTCTTTCTTCAGCCTCTATAGGTGGAATCAAGACTTCTAATTGCTAAAGTTTGCTTCTTCTTGGCAAAATCCATTTGCTCTTGCTAAGAAAAGAAGTAAGCAAGTCTTACAGCAGCTAAAAAGAAGTAATTGTCTGTAGAAATGTTTCAATTCGATCATTTTTTGTTCTGTTGTTTTGATTTTGAGCCTGAAAAATGGCCTTGCTTCGATAATTTATTTCTGGCACATCCGGTGTCGGATTGATGCGTTTTTGGTCTCGTTTTGAAGCTCACTGAGTCTAGTTTGTTCCTGCAAATCCTTAGATTTTTCTGGGCATGTTTGTTCGTCCAAATTAGTGCTGGAAGTGGCAGGAGCGAACTAAAGTTCGCTGGAAATTCGAAGCACAAAAGTGCGTACCGGAAGCGGAAATGGAAATTGCCATAACTTTTTCGTTTCTGAGCGGAATTCCATAATTTTGGATGTTTCGGAAAGCTTATTTCGTTAGCTACAACTTTCGTTTGATTCGCTTTGCAAGATTTTGATGTTTACTGTATGAAAATTGCAAATGTTTATCGCTGTCCTGAAATTGCATAAGTTCAGGCAGAGATTGACATTGTTAGTAAAATGATCATATCTTTGAACCACTGATCGGAATTTGACGTTCTTGGCCGTTTCGGAAAGCTTAAAAACTAAGCTACAAATTTTCTTTGAATCACTTTGCCAAATTTTGGCATTTCCTGTGTTGAAAATACGAATATTTATCGCTGGTCTGTCATTGACAGTCGCGAGATTTATGTATTTGTTCGATTTTGACAATCCTATTCGTATTCTTTGGCAAATATTTCATTAAATTTGATGATATAGTTTGGCCATGATATTGATGAATGAATTAGCCAAGTTTTGATGGAATTCGGATTTAAATATTATTTAAATTCGAATTGACTTAAATATTGATTTATATCGGTATTGATTGAAATAATTGTTTTCTTGGTTTTAAAAAAATCCATAATAGTTTCTATAAATTCCTAAAAATTATGGTTTAGATTTATTAAGCTATTTTAAGCATTTCTAGAGATTTTAGCTATTTTTACATATTTTAGAGGTTTTTGAAAATCATTTTTTTAAAATAGCGTTTTCTTATATAAAAAGTTTCGGTTGCTCCTAAAAATGTTTATAAAATCCTATTTTCTCTAAAAAAACATTTTAGCATATATTTAACTAATTTAATCATTTTCAGCAATAATTCGGACGTATGAGAAAGTACATTAAACGGTTTGGCAAAAACCGCGAGGTATGGGACTTGCGTGTTTTTGCTTTACCAAATAAGTACGGACTTGTACGATCGATATAATCTTGAGGAATTTCTTGATTCCTCCAAGATGTATGGCCACTCTGTGGTGAATTGGGATTTATTCGAGAGTATTTTTCCTATATTGGCGAGATTAGCCAATATTGGACATAGTCCGTGTACTCTTGACTCGGAGTATGATTATCTAGAACTATCACGATTGAAATGCTCGAGCCGATGATATGAGGCGAATTTGATTATGAATGATTTTGAGATTTTTGATTTTTGATTGAGTTTTCCTGTCGATGATATGAGACAATTGGTTCTGTTTTGGAATATCGTAGCGGAATTGCTACGGATTGATTATTTACGTTCGCTGATGATATGAGGCAACGTAATTTGTATGGATTTCTGATTTTCTTAATGTGGAACCAACGAGTGATTAGTAAACCACTAGGAGATAAATCATGGTATGAGACATGAGTTATACCCTTATGGGTTCCTAATCTCGATGTTGTTACACGTTCTAGAGTATGGCTAGTACTGTTAGACCATGAGTTATTTGGGGATCAAGATTGAGAATTTATGCCCCAAATCATGATTATTTATACTCGGGTCTTGGACATCGCCGATTGGGATCGATTTAATTATAGGCTACGTAGTCGTCAAGATTTGCACGATTTATGATCCCGATCATCAAGAATATGGTACCGAAGTATAGTACTAGCGAATGATTCAAAGCACGTGCGAGATTTCTACTTATGATTACATGAGTTATGATTTGATGATTTAATGATTCTTTTGGGCCTTATTCTTATAAGGCGATATTTAAAATGGTTTACGAATTGTTTGCACCACTTCAAGACTTACATGATTTTATTGAGATTTATATACATATGGATAATTGACTATTCCATTTACATTCTATGGCATGATATTTGAATACATGGACATGTTTATCCCCTGTTATCACGACTGATTACTTAATTGTTCCGTTGGCGACAACAGAATGTATATTTCCTCTGTTTCTCCTTATTACTGTATGAACCCTTATCTACTGATAATTTTAGTTGCCTGACCCGTGTGTTTTACACTCGAGTCAGACCGAGTTGCAGGTTAGCTCGGATTTCTTATCTTCTGGTTCAGCTTTATGTTTTGGTGGGACACATGTACTTTTGCTAGTTCGACTTGCATCTTTTGGACTTCGCCTTTATTTATACATGTGTATTTTGGGATGTATATTCGGGATACTTAGCTACTTAGTAGCCACTTATGTATGATGTATGATATAGATATGTATGGTGATGGACATGTACTTATATATGTGACTGATCTATGTTTGCTGTTCTGAGACTGTATTTTCTTCCGCAAATTCATGTTGCATTATTTCTGAAATGTCTTAAGCAACATAGAATGCAGTAGTTGTGAATTAGACGTGTCAACCACTTGAGGTAATAAAAAAATTATTGTACATTTTTGACACGTTAAGTGCATAGTTATTGTAGTTTATGTCGATCGCACTTATCCCGCCCTATTCTCCGTACTAGTAGACAGAATTACTCGTTAATTCCCTTTACTAGTATGGGTCTCGGGGTGGGGCGTCACAACGTGGTATCAGAGCGTTGTTTCAGAAAATAATGTGACATACATGGAACAGCACACGAGATGCCATACGTATGGTATTATACATCTACATGTATCATCCCATGAATCGTAACTTGTTTCCCTTGTCCTATCTTGGCCTTACCCATGACTTAAAAATGTGTCCCGATTCGTTTCCTTTGGGGGGGGGGTTAAATATAAAGGAATACGCCTAAGAATGTATTTATTTATTCCGTAGCATTCCTTAATTCTTGCATTTGAATTTCTTATGATTTTATATTTACCCTGTGAATAATTCTATCTTATCTTCGCTTTCAGCTATGTCTGGACGTGGTAGAGGACGTTCTTCAAGGGCGGGACCGTCCAGTGGTTCTCGTCCTGAAGGCGTGTATATGTCCACATATCAGATTCTTGAGCTAGTGAGGAGTGTCCAGCCTCCCGTGTCTGATTCTTCTTCTGCTCCTCAGAAGTCTGCTTTCGCACGTATGTGCAGTGACTTTTCTCATCTCGGTGGCAAGCCATTCAGAGGCACCGAGTCTGTTATTGAGGTCGTGGCTTGGCTCAGTTCTTGTGAGCGTATATTTGATCGTATGGGGATTTCTAGCCGCCATCATGTTCTTGTAGCTTCTAGTATGCTACAAGAGCGAGGTCTTCGTTGGTATGATCTTCTGATATCCGAGGTTGATGAGTCTTCCCTTGAGTGGGATCAGTTTCGTGAGCGGTTCGAGCTCAAGTTCATTCCAGATTCTGAGAGAGCTACCTTACCCCGTCGTTTCCTTGAGCTTAATCAAGGAAAGATGTCCGTTTCTGAGTATGTTTCATCATTCGAGAGTCTCTCCAAGTATGGTCTTGATCATATTTCCGCTCCTTACAAGAAGAATCTTACGTTTGTTTTTGGGCTCAAGAAGTACTTGAAGAAGTCTCTTATGCTTCGTCTTGAGGTTTCTTTTGAGAAGCTCGTTGATATGGCCCTTCGCCTCTAAGTGGTCGAGAAGGAAAAGGACAGTGATGATGATACTAGTGTTCGGGCCAACCCGAACAAGAAGAAGTTCTTTGGCAAGTCCAAGTCTTTTCCTTCCAAGAAGACGAAGAAGTTCAGTGGTTCCTCTTCTCAGTCTCAGCCTTCCTCTTCAGCCAAACCGTTTGCTTGCTTCAATTGTGGCTCCCCTGATCATCATGTTAGAGATTGTCCCAAGCCTAGGAGATGCCTCTTTTGCAAGAAAGAGGGACATTTGGTTGCTACTTTCCCCAAGAAGGGGAAAGGACCTTGTCAGGGACAGCTTAATGTGGCAAGTGCTTCTGGTGATTCTTCTCAGCCGAAAGGTACATCCTCATCAGTTTTAGAGGGTTCTATTCTATTTCATTATCGTTATATTAGAGTACTCTTCGATATGGGTGCGTCCCACTCATTCGTGTCGAAGAAACTCGTGGTTGCTTTACAGTTGGATGTGTCTTGCTTGCTTACTTCATTGCGGATTTCTAATCCTATTGGAGGATCCGCTACATTTAGCCTATATTGTGATGATGTTGATATTCCTATATGTGGTTATTCTTTCCGTGCGAATCTGCACGTGATCCCTTCTCTTGGTTTCGATATGATTTTTGGTATGGACTGGCTTGTTCGATACAATGCCAAGATTCTTTGTTTGGAGCGTGTTATTTATTTGCACCACCCAGATTCTTCTGATCCGCTTATTTTATCTCTTCATGATTCCGATAGTGATTCTATGGCTTCTTTATTCGTGCTTGATTCTGATGAGGTTGATATTTCTCGCATTCCAGTTGTTTGTGACTTTCCCGATCTATTCGAGCCTGTTTCTTGATTGCCTCCCAAGCATTCGATTGAGTTCCGTATTGATCTTATCCCTGATGCTCATCCTGTTAGTCATCCTCCTACGAGGATGTCTACACGGGAGAACGAGGAACTTAAGAAACAACTCCTCGAGCTTGAAGCCAAGCAGTTCATTCGTTCTAGTTCTTCTCCGTGGGGTCCTGCAGTTGTATTCGTAAGGAAGTCCGATGGGACTTTTAGGCTTTGCGTCGACTATCGCAAGCTTAACGAGTTGACCATCAAGAACCGCTATCCTTTGCTCGTATTGATGATATGTTCGATCAGCTTAGTGGTTCTAGAGTCTTTTCTCAGCTTGACCTAGCCACCGGTTTCCATCAGCTCAGAGTGGCGGATGATAGCATTCCTCTTACAGCTTTCCGCACTCGATATGGTTCTTATGAGTGGCTCGTCATGCTCTTCGATTTAACGAATGCCCCATCCTACTTCGTCGATCTTATGAATCGAGTATTCCGGGAATATCTCGATAAGTTCGTGCTAGTATTCATTGATGACATTCTTGTGTATTCGAAATATGAAGCAGATCATGCTATACATCTTCGAATTGTCTTGAGTACCCTTCGCCAGCATCAACTCAAGGAAAAGCTTTCGAAGTGTCATTTCTGGGAAAAGCAAGTGAAATTCTTGGGTCATGCTGTATCTTCTGAGGGTATATTAGTCGATCCCGCAAAGATAGAGGCTATTCAGAGTTGGAAAAGGCCTAAGAATGTTCACGAGATTCGTTCTTTTCTGGGTTTAGCGGGTTATTACCGCCGGTTCATCAAAGACTTTTCCCGCATCGTGCTTCCCTTGACTAGCCTTACGAGGAAATGCGTTTGATTCTTATGGTCTGATAGGTGTGAGGCTTCTTTTCAGCGATTGAAGGAGCTTCTCACACATGCTCCTGTTCTTGTGGTTCCTGAAGGGAATCGAGATCTTATTGTTTACACCGATGCCAGCCTTAGTGGTCTTGGCGCAGTTCTGATGCAGAGAGATCGGGTAATCGCTTATGCTTCGAGACAGTTACGTTCGAACGAGATTCGGTATGCTACCCATGACCTTGAGCTTGCTGCCATTGTCTTCGCTTTGAAGGTTTGGCGACATTATCTTTTGGGAGAGCACTTCATTCTTTACACCGATCACAAATCCCTCAAGTACCACTTCTCCCAGAAGGATTTGAATATGAGGCAACAACGATGGTTAGAGTTTCTCACCTCATATGATTTCGATATTGAGTATACCCCTGGTAAGGGTAATCGAGTTGCTGATGCGCTTAGTCGTAAGCATTCGGCCGTGGTTGCTATGATGTTAGCCGAATGGGATGTTTTGATGACTCTCTCTTCTTGTGATATTCATGATTGTGTTTCATCTTCTGGTTCTCCTGCTTTATTATTCTGTATGGACGCTCGTCCATCATTATTGGATCGTATATCCGAGGCTCAGAGGCGTGATGATTTTTGTATGCGTCTCATTCAGTCTTGCTCACTTGAGTCCCGTGATGATGAGTTGCGGGATTATTCTGTTGATTCTCACGGTTGTCTTCGGCTGAAGAACCGTATAGTTGTTCCTTCTGATTCAGCACTTAGACGAGACATACTTGATGATTGTCATCGTTCTAAGTATACTATTCATTCAGGTAGTAGTAAGATGTATGCGGATATGCGCGGTCTTTACTATTGGGAAGGCATGAAGCGCGATGTTGCGACTTATGTGAGCAAGTGTTCCATCTATCAGCTTGTTGAGGCCGAGCATCAGCGGCCCTCTGGTCTTCTTCAGCCCCTAGAGCTTCCACTGTGGAAGTGGGACCAGGTTTCGATGGACTTCATTGATGGCCTACCTCGATCGAGGTTAGGTCATTCTAGCATCTGGGTTATTGTTGATCGTCTCACGAAATCTGCTCATTTTATTCCTATTAAGTCTAATAGGAATGCTCCTTTATTATCTAGGCTTTATATAAAGGAGATTGTTCGATTGCACGGTGTTCCTTCATCTATTGTTTGTGATCGAGATCCGTTGTTTACTAGTCACTTCTGGTTGAGCTTTCAGCAAGCTCTAGGGACAAAGCTTAACCTTTCCACTACTTATCATCCTCAGTCTGACGATCAGACGGAGAGGGTGAATCGTATTCTTGGGGATCTTCTTCGAGCGTGTATTCTTGACTTCGGTGGTTCTTGGGAAGACCACATTCCTTTGGTTGAGTTTTCATATAACAACAGCTTTCAGTCTAGTATTGGCATGGCGCCGTTTGAGGCCTTATATGGAAGACCGTGCCGTTCTCCATCTTGTTGGCTTGAATCTGGCGAGAAGCTTATTCTCGGACCGGATTTGATTCGTGACTCTTCAAAGAAGATTCTTCTTATCAAAAAGAGAATGAAAGAGGCTCAGGATCGTCAGAAATCCTACGCGGATAACCGTAGGAAGCCTCTTGAGTTCTCAGTGGGTGATCATGTTTTTATTCGTGTTTCTCCGATGAAGGGAGTGATGCATTTTAGTTCTACTGGAAAATTGGCTCCTCGTTATATAGGGCCATTTCCGATTGTTGAGCGCATCGGTTCAGTTGCTTATCGAGTGTCACTTCCGCCTCATCTGTCCGGTATTCACGATGTCTTCCATGTATCTCAGATGAGGAAGTGCCTTAGAGATTCAAATTCTATTATTGATCCTTCGGAGCATCTTGAGCTTGAGATCTCACCGAGTTTGACTACTATTCAACATCCTGTTCGAGTTCTTGGTTCGGAGGTAAAGCGCCTTCGAAGCAAGAATGTTCCTTTAGTCAACATTCAGTAGTCAGATAATCCGTATGATTACACTTGGGAGACCAGAGAATCCATTGATCGTGCTTTTCTGGGTTTCCTATCTTCTTATGGTGATGGTGAGAATTATAATCTCAAGCTTGTTTTCCATCTTCCGTTTGAATTTTCATATCATTGTTATAGACTTTTGCCTTAGAAATTGCATGGACGCAATTTTATTAAGGGGGGAGTCTGTAACAACCCCGGGTTGGGAGATTACCGTCAATATTGAATTATAATGATAATTATAATTTAATATTGGAATTAATGAATTAATGAGAATGAAATGTTGTTATTTTGAATAAACAATGAATTTGGGGTAAAATTTGAGATGATGAATATGAATAATGAATTTCCTTGTGGAATAACTTGTGAATATGAGCGAAATAAATATTTTTTTTTGTTGTATTTCGTGAATTATTGAATATAGTTGTTAAACTATATTTGATTAAGAATATTAGCATTGCCAATATTGTGTCTTATCTCAATATTGTCATTTATTATTAAAACACTAGAAAAATATTAATTTTGTGTGAATATAATGATGAAATAAAGATTTTTCTTTATTTCATGGATTTTGGATGTATTATTTAAATACATTCGATTTATTTTGTTTATTTGTGCAATATTGTTAATATTGCCGATTTATTAATTATAATATAAGAGTAATTGGTAAATAAAGTTGTTAATCATTATAATGTGATTAATAATGTTAGGAAAAAAAAAATTGTGCTTAATGATGTGTTAATGAATTTTTGAGTGCTAAAGATGTCTAAGTTTCATTAATAATATTAAATATTGCAATTTTGTGCAATATTGATCAAATTGGGTTGAATTAAGGAAATAATAATAAAATGAATAACAAAAAAATGTAAAATGTAAATTTCATCTTTTTATTTGTAAACTAGAGATGATCACGGTTGTAACGAGTATAAGAATGTAAGATTTGGAGTTAAAATGTAAAAGTTATGTGTAATTGAATAATTACACGTATGAATTGAAATAACAAAAACATATTAAATAAATGGTTAAGTGTTAGTGGGTTAGTATGCTAATGGACTCAAACCCAATACCCTATAGCTTTTTCTGGAATTAGTACGTTCTTTTTCCAGGCTACTCATTTCTTCTTCTTCTATCACAAAACAAAAAGGGGAAAAATTACAGTAAACTCAAATATCATGGCTTCTCTCCAACTTTAAACCAAAATTCTCCATTCTTGGCTGAAATTAAAGAGTTTTCTAGTATAAAATCAAACGAAGATAATCTCTAAAGCTAGATTTACCGATTTGGGGATAATTATTGATTTGGTTACTGTCTTTTTATTAAACTTCTCTATTTTGTCTTGCATGTTCTTTCTTCAGCCTCTACAGGTGGAATCAAGACTTCTAATTGCTAAAGTTTGCTCCTTCTTGGACAAATCCATTTGCTCTTGCTAAGAAAAGAAGTAAGCAAGTCTTACAGCAGCTAAAAAGAAGTAATTGTCTGTAGAAATGTTTCAAATCGATCATTTTTTGTTCTGTTGTTTTGATTTTGAGCCTAAAAAATGGCCTTGCTTTGATAATTTATTTCTGGCCCATCCGGTGTCGGATTGATGCGTTTTTGGTCTCGTTTCGAAGCTAACCGAGTCTAGTTTGCTCCTGCAAATTATTAGATTTTTCTGGGCATGTTTGTTCGTCCAAATTAGTGCTGGAAGTGGCAGGAACGAACTAAAGTTCGCTGGAAATTCGAAGCACAAAAGTGCGTACCGGAAGCAGAAATGGAATTTGCCATAACTATTTTGTTTCTGAGCGGAATTCAATAATTTAGGATGTTTCGGAAAGCTTATTTCGTTAGCTACAACTTTCGTTTGATTCACTTTGCAAGATTTTGATGTTTACTGTATGAAAATTGCAAATCTTTATCGCTGTCTTGAAATTGCATAAGTTCAGGCTGAGATTGACATTGTTAGTAAAATGATCATATCTTTGAACCACTGATCAGAATTTGATGTTCTTGGCCATTTCGGAAAGCTTAGAAACTAAGCTACAGTTTTTATTTGAATCACTTTGCCAAATTTTGGTGTTTCCTATGCTGAAAATACGAATATTTATCGTTGGTCTGTCATTGACAGTCGCGAGATTTATGTATTTGTTCGATTTTGACAATCCTATTCGTATTCTTTGGCAAATATTTCATTAAATTTGATGATATAGTTTGGCCATGATATTGATGAATGAATTAGCCAAGTTTTGATGGAATTCGGATTTAAATATTATTTAAATTCGAATTGACTTAAATATTGATTTATATCGACATTGATTGAAATAATTGTTTTCTTGGTTTTAGAAAAATCCATAATAGTTTCTATAAATTCTTAAAAATTATGGTTTAGGTTTATTAAGCTATTTTAAGCATTTCTAGAGATTTAGCTATTTTTACATATTTTAGAGGTTTCTGAAAATCATTTTTTTAAAATAGCATTTTCTTATATAAAAAGTTTCGGTTGCTCCTAAAAATGTTTATAAAATCCTATTTTCTCTAGAAAAATATTTTGAGCATATATTTAACTAATTTAATCATTTTCAGGAATAATTCGGACGTATGAGAAAGTATATTAAACGGTTTGGCAAAAACCGCGAGGTATGGGACTTGCGTGTTTTTGCTTTACCGAATAAGTACGGACTTGTACGATCGATATAATCTTGAGGAATTTCTTGATTCCTCCAAGATGTTTGGCCACTCTGTGGTGAATTGGGATTTATTCGAGAGTATTTTTCCTATATTGGCGAGATTAGCCAATATTGGACATAGTCCGTGTACTCCTGATTCGGAGTATGATTATCTAGGACTATCACGATTGAAATGCTCGAGCCGATGATATGAGGCGAATTTGATTATGGATTATTTTGAGATTTATGATTTTTGATTGAGTTTTCCTGTCGATGATATGAGACAATTGGTTCTGTTTTGGAATATCGTAGCGGAATTGCTACGGATTGATTATTTACGTTCGCCGATGATATGAGGCAACGTAATTTGTATGGATTTCTGATTTTTCTTAATGTGGAACCAACGAGTGATTAGTAAACCACTAGGAGATAACTCATGGTATGGGACGTGAGTTATACCCTTATGGGTTCCTAATCTCGATGTTGTTACACGTTCTAGAGTATGGCTAGTACTGTTAGACCACGAGTTATTTAGGGATCAAGATTGAGAATTTATGCCCCAAATCATGATTATTTATACTCGGGTCTTGGACGTCGCCGATTGGGATCGATTTAATTATAGGCTACGTAGTCGTCAAGATTTGCATGATTTATGATCCCGATCATCAAGAATATGGTACCTAAGTATAGTACTAGCGAATGATTCAAAGCACGTGCGAGATTTCTACTTATGATTACATGAGTTATGATTTGATGATTTAATGATTCTTTTGGGCCTTATTCTTATAAGGCGATATTTAAAATGGTTTACGAAATGTTTGCACCACTGCAAGACTTACATGATTTTATTGAGATTTATATACATATGGATAATTGACTATTCCATTTACATTCTATGGCATGATATTTGAATACATGGACAGGTTTACCCCCTGTTATCACGACTGATTACTTAATTGTTCTGTTGGCGACAACGGAATGTATGTTTCCTCTGTTTCTCCTTATTACTGTATGAACCCTTATCTACTGATAAGTTTAGTTGCATGACCCGTGTGTTTTACACTCGGGTCAGACCGAGTTGCAGGTTAGCTCGGATTTTTATCTTCTGGTTCAGCTTTATGTTTTGGTGGGACACATGTACTTTTGCTAGTTCGACTTGCATCTTTTGGACTTCGCCTTTATTTATACATGTGTATTTTGGGATGTATATTCGGGATACTTAGCTACTTAGTAGCCACTTATGTATGATGTATGATATAGATATGTATGGTGATGGACATGTACTTATATATGTGACTGATCCGTGTTTGCTGTTTTGAGACTGTATTTTCTTCCGCAAATTCATGTTGCATTATTTCTGAAATGTCTTAAGCCGCATAGATTGCAGTAGTTGTGAATTAGACATGTCAACCACTTGAGGTAAAAAAATTATTGTACATTTTTGACACGTTTAGCGCATAGCTATTGTAGTTTATGTCGGTCGCCCTTATCCAGCCCTATTCTCCGTACTAGTAGACAGAATTACTTGTTAATCCCCTTTACTAGTATGGGTCTCGGGGTGGGCCGTCACACCTTTATTGTAATACATCGATGTTCTGGCTTATCAAGAATAACGGATGCACCGTTATTGTAATACATCGATGTTCCGGCTTATCAAGATCAACGGATGCACCGTTATTGTACTACATCGTTGTTCCAGTTCATCAGGTTCATTGGGCGCACCGTTATTGTACTATGCCGTTCTTCTAAATTATTGGAGTTTCAGGCCTATCGGGCGTACCGTTACCGTACTAAGTCGATGTTCTGAATTATTACGGTGTCAGGTTCCTCGGGCATACTGTTAGTGTACTAGGTCATTGCACCGGCTCTATGGTTAACGATCACGGGATAGCGACCCATTTGTGATACACGTGTTGGTGAGTTTTCATGCTCCCGCTTGTGATAGGCCTCCCCCTTTATGATTTTTGGATTTCTAATTGATAATTTCTAGAATTTGTGTTTCATCAATTTTTACGATTGGCATTGATATGATTGTCAATATTTGTGGTTGGTGAATAATTCAAAGAATATGACATTCTTTTTGGGCGTTTGAGATTCTTGAGATATTGCATGATTTTTATGGTTGTTAAATGTATACTTATCATAGTATGGCATTATTGTTGTCATACATTTTTGTCATATTTCTTATTCTATCTCATTTTATGTGATAATTATAGCTAGACAGATCAGTTTACTATTCTGTTCTTAAATAATACTTGGGGTCAGACCGAGGTATTACCGGTGCTTCCACTTGACTTCTTAGCTGGGACTAGCTTCTAACTTTTGGCTTACTACTTAGCTTAATAGTTTTGCTTTTACACACTTGAGATAGAGACTTCCTGATGTATACATATTCCTTCGTCTGGCACTTGTACTTATTCCTTTGTGATGCAGTGGATCTTGCATGACCACTACTTTAATGTACACTTTTATGTGATATATCCATATCTATTTCCGCCTTTGTGATATGGATATCTGTGACTGATTTGTGTTATGCTTATTTCTATTTTTTTTCGAATTCCACATAGCCACTGTGTAGTAGCTTTGTGTTCATATTTGATATGTCGGATTCCCTCTTGAAATGACATGTGCGTCATACTATCTTACGTATCGGTACCCGCACAAAGCAATTACACAGATGGTCGCTCCTCAACGCCTTATTCTTCATACTAGTCGACGGTATTACCACGTAGTGTCCTTGGCTAGTTTGAGCATAGAGGTGGGGCGTCAGAACTTGGTATCAGAGCCAAACTTTGGAACAATATAGAATATTATAGCAAGGATCATTATCCTAAGTCTCTCTTAGGAATCGTGCCTTAGGATTTAACTCGAGTCATTGGACCCGTTCTATCCTATTTTCTTTTATGATGCCTTGTTTTATGAATCAAGTTTGTTTGATATTCATTCTGAGAATAACGTTTTCTTCTTCTTTCTTTCTTTCTTAAAGAAGAGAAATGGTTAGACTAGGCCATCCCAGTGCCAGTCAATCCAGTTCTACTCCTCAAGGTGGAGTATTTATGTTTGCCCAGCAACTTTTAGATCTTGTAAAGAATGCTCAAGCTGTCGGACCAATTCCAGAGCCTACTCATCCTAGATCCGGGTTTGCATGCTTATGCAGAGACTATACCGATTTGGGTGAAAGGCCATTCAAGGGATCCGAAAGTGTTATACAAATTCAAGCTTGGCTTAAATCATGTGATCGCATCTTTTCTTGCATGAATCTTGTTGATTTACATCGAGTCCAAGTGGCTTCTAGCATGCTCCAAGAAAGAGCATTAGATTGGTATGAGCTTTTGGTTTTTTAGATTATTGAAGCGGATCTTACTTGGGAGCAATTACGAGAAAGGTTCGAGTTGAAGTTTGTCTTGGAAGCTAAAAAAGGTAAATTTAGCTCGACGTTTTATTGATCTTGTTCAAGGTGAATATTCTGTGGCGGATTACGTCGCATCTTTTAAATCTCTCTTTAAATATGAGGTCGAGTATATTAATACCCCATTGAAGAAAAATCATAGGTTTGTCTATGGATTGAATAAGAACCTCAAAAGCCTTTACTTCTGAAATTAGAAGTTTTTTTTGATCAGCTTGTTGATACCGCTTTTCGACTTGAAGAAGCTGATAAAGAAAGCGATGTTGATGTTGTGGGTGTCAAATAGAACTTCAACATCAACAAGAAGAGGCCTATTAAGTTTAAAGGTCCTTACCCAACAAGAATGGGGAGCAAGCAACTTCGATATCAAAGACTCCTACCTCTAGTCGTGGGCAATGTTACAATTGTGGTTCTAAGGACCATTATGCAAAGAGATGCCCGAAGCCCCTCTTTTGTCGTTATTGCAAAAGTTTGGGTCATCTTTTATCTTTATGTCCTAAATTTCCAAGCAAGAAAGAGGGAAAGCTAATTGTTGTGCAAGCGCGAGTAACACTTCTCTTGGTCAAGGTATTTCTCATCCTATCCTTGATGGCATTATTACATTTTGTGATCATCCAATTTGAGTTCTTTTTGATACGGGTGCATCCCATTCTTTTATATCAAAATAACTTGTTGATACTTTTTTTAAAATTTTATGGCTTTGATGACTTCACTGAGAATTGCGAATCCGGTTGGTGGATCTACAACACTCAGTTTGCTTTATAAAGATGTCAAGATTATTTTAGGTGATTATTCTTTTCGAGCCGATTTGCATGTTATGCGTTAATTAGGCTTCAGAATGATTTTGGGAATGGATTGGCTTAACCGTTATGACGCGCACATCCAATGTCTTGAGAGGACTATATATCTTCGACATCCTCAATCTGTTAAGAAGATTTCTATTGTTCTTAAAGATTCGAATTTTAATTTGGTGGCATCCTTATATTATCTAAATCCACATGATGAGGAAGATGTCATTTCTTTCATTCATGTTGTTCGTGAATTTTCCGACATATTTGAGTCCATTTTAGGATTACCCCTAAACAAGCAATTGAGTTTAGAATTAATCTAATCCCTGGAGCTCTACCTATCACTCATCCTCCTTATCCTATGTCCAATAAGAAAAATGAGGAGATGCATAAATCATTATCCGAATTGGAAGAAAAACAATTTATTCGTTCTAGTTCCTCTCCATGGGGAGCTTCGGCTATTTTTATAAAGAAATCCGATGGTGCACTTAGGCTTTGCATCGAATACCGCAAGCTTAATGATCTCGTCATCAAGAATAAATATCCTTTACCTTAGATTGATGATCTATTTGATCAACTTAGCGGTTCTAGAATCTTTTCACAATTAGACTTAGCAAACATTTTCATCAACTTCGTATTATAGAGGATAACATTCCTTTAACATTGTTCCGAATTCATTATGGATCTTATGAATGGGTTGTTATGCCATTTGGTTTAACGAATGCTCCTGCTTATTTCGTTGACCTTATGAATCGAGTTTTCAAAGACTTCTCGATTGTGATGACCCTGAGTCGACCTTCGAAAATCGTCGCCGAATACGACACTCATATTCAAATGCCGCAGATCCAACGTCGAAGCTGGTGCACCGGAGCTTATAACACCATTAAGTACAACACAATGGAAGAAAAGAAAATCAATATATATAACATTGATACAATGACAGATACAACATCTGATATAATATGATACACAGAATGATACAATAGATATCAATACTATCAGAGATACAAGACACAGCGGAAAGAGAAAAATACAGCAGCGGAATAATGACTCCAAAAGAATGCAACCGCAAATCCAATGCTCCAATCCAAAGCTAGCTCGAACCAACACCACATTTCACCTAGACAAGCAAGTCTCGTCCATATCCAAAGACTGGACCAACTCTAGATAATCTCTAAACCTGACTATCTGAAAAACCCAACTCTAGACTGCCCGTATGGGAAATTGTGGGCACCAGAGTTTAGGAAAGGAACAATAAACTCCGAGTCAGTCATGGGACTGGTATGAGTAACAAAAATAGTTTTTCTTTTAAAACAAACAACAAAATTTAAGTTTGAAATCCGCAATGCATTTTAGAAAATGAAACTACCATAAGGCCTTCCGACACACACACAATGCAATCGCACACATGGGGGAGATTTCTCCTTATGATTGTCAAACATGCTTGATACGAGAAAATTCGTTTGATATTATTATTATAAATGCACAGTGTAGAAATATTTCGAAAGTATAATATAAATCTTAGCCAGCATAGGTACCATTATATTATGCCTGCTATAGCTACCTCCTGAGGAGGCAGGTTATACAATTGCAATCGTAAAAGGCTCGTATTGTTTTGTTTGGATTTTCCAACAAATGGTCGGGCTAAGGAAATTCCCACTGTCCATGGGTACGCCTCTGGCGGGACGTCTCGAGAAACTAACCGGATCTCTGCCAACACAAGGCCTGGTTACCTCTGTAACTAGGTAACACTACAAGAGCATGCCACCCCCCGGTCCTTTGGGACCTTTATCCGAGGCGCCTCTAAACCACAAAGCAACAACCACACAGAAATGAGATTGAAGCCCACCACATAGGTAAATATCTGGGCTCCATACCATGATACCACCCTTTACCAGAAGGGAATGACACACCCTAAAGGGCGTGACCCTCATAACCATGCCGCATCTTTCCTGTTTCGACCATTTTCGGGTTGTGAGGTCCTGATGCAGTCTTGTCCACAAAGCTACGCTTCATACAGAAGCCATGCTCTGATCACAAATGATCAACAAATGATCATCAACACAGAGCAGCACTTAGCATGCCACACTACCAAATTGGAAATATATCACTGATAACCTTCAACTACATAACCTCTGAGCTCGTACGTCTCAGAGAAGGGTGTTAAGCTAAGAGAATAAATTCTCCGCCACCAATAGATATGTATTTGAAAGAAATCTGTTTTATATCTTAAAGTGTAGTGTCGGACATACAACCATACAAGTCTGTTTCGGGTTCGAACAGAACCGAAGGCACTTCGTCCAACAAAGGAAGAAGCCCTTGCAAATCCGGGTATTCACAATCCCGATCGGACTTCCCATCACTTAGGGAATCTCTATACCGTAGCTACTCGGTGCAGAGACAATCGATAGGTTACCCTATCGTTCTCACAAGTACCTAGTCTTCACCAACGGTCTTCAATGCTATCCATAACGGCGTATCATTATTCGATATGGGTTATATGACACAAAGGTCCTCTCTCGGCTAAACCGAATAATGAGCGCAATATTTAAAAATATATGGATATGGGATTTCAGTTAAGTCACAACTGATAAAATCCAAAACCTTTCTTCAAATGGTTAAATAAATTACCATTTTAAATCAAAAAGATTTATTTCACTAAATTCACACAGTTTCACAAAGATCCATTTACGGACTTCAAAACAATTTCCATATCGATTGGATTAACTTGTTAAATCTTTAGTTACAAAGATTTAAATTACAACTTTCAAACTGTTTCCTTAACTTGGAAATCATTCTCATTTTAGACTTAAAATCCTTTTAACACAAATTGGACGTTCATTTCTTATGTGAAAGCTTTAATTATTTGAAAGCAAACAGTTTCGTTTAGGAAGAATCCAATTATATTTGCGAGAGTAAAACTCTTGAATTAAATTCAAATCCCCAAATCAATGCATTTGAAATGGTTTAACCCATATATAATTTGTATAACATCTTTAATCCCTAGTTTCCAAATCATAGAATTTAGTTTCAAATTTTGAATTCAAATTTAAGTCAAATTATTTAAATTTCAAGGCGTAATAAAGTTATTCAAAAACAAATTTTATCTTAAAATTTCATTTCAAAAGCTTTTCACTTTTAACCCGATACCATTTCCAAACCGTTTGAATTCAAATTTTCTATTTCAAAAATCATTTCAAAAATCTATGACTTAATCGATTTCCTCGTGAAATCCATATTTGTGTGTGTATGGTGTAGTCTAGGGGTTTAACACAACAGTGCAACAACATCATCATCACAGATCAAAACACAGAATATAGTTGGTAAGCGGTATAAACTATAATGCTTATCGTTCATTCACAGAGTCACAGATAATAATAAACTAATGTATTACAAATAAATGAATGAATTACACATAGCTCAATCCACGGAACAAAATATCACAGATCGGATAGGACAATCAATTCAAGGCGTCTCATACAATATAATCATTCATAAGTAAGGTCAAGCATTCAATGATTGTTTATAAGTAGGATTAATTAATTGTTTAATCCTAGTTAATTCAATTTGTTTCCAATTAAATTAATTACTTATGAATTAACTATCCAATCCTGATTAATTAATTATAAATCATTTGATATAAATTAATTAATCAATCACCTTAATTAATTAAATTATTCTTAATTAATCATATTAATTAAGTTAACCTTAAGAAATTAACCCTTTAATTACTTACCATTTAGCAATTATCTCACAGCAATTAATCATTAATTACCAATTAATCTTTATAATTAAATTAATCAAAATATCCCAAATTAATTACAATTAGTTATTAACCCCTTAATTACTTTCATTATGTAATTGACAGTTTACAATTGATTATCTCAATTAATTAATCTAATTAATTATTAAAATTAATCACATTAATTAATACTTAAAAATCCTTAGTAAATTATCTTCATTAACTGATAACATTTCTTTAATCACTTTCTTAAGAAATTATCTTAGATTAAATCGTTATTAATTATTTCCAATTATAAATTAATCTAAATTATTAATTTATAAATTAAATAAATTATTCCTTAATTATCTCATTAATTAAATCACTTAATTACCTTAATTATCTCTAAGTTAATCCATTTCTTTACCAATGACTTCATTAACATTAAAGTGGATTTAAACATTACACTTCAAATTTAGATTCAAATTTCATTTTGAATTTAAGATTATATGTTTAACATTAACCAAATTTAAATATCAATTAATAAACCTATATAAGAAAAGTCCTAACAAAATTACTTAAATTTTTATTTAAAATTTAAGCTTCAAAATACATTACATTTTAACTTGCAAATTTAAGTTAAAAACAAATTATTAAATTTTTCATTCAAAAATTCTTTTTATAAAGAACTTAGTCAAATCCAATTCAAATATTTATTTTAAAACATATAACTTTAAAAAGCTATTGATTTAAAACAATTTAGATTTAAAAACTGATTCAAATTCCTAGGATTCTAAATGAATTTGAATCCACTAATTCAACTATGATTAAAAACTTTGATTTTTAAACTTGCTTTTAAAACCTTGATTTTAAATTCTTTATTTAAAATCCAATTTTGTTCTAAAAACTCTAAGATTCAAAAGTTTATTTGAATCTAAACTCCGTACTAGATTTGAACTTTATTTAAATCTGGCTCACAAAATTAAATTCCATTTAAGTTTGTTTCAAATTCAGCTTGTAGTCTGGTTTTCAAGAAAAAACTGAAACAATACAAACTGACCCAAGAAAAATCAAAACTGCTTCGAGTCCTACACCTAATCGCTTTGAGTAAACACTCGAGATAATCACGCAAACAAAAAAAATTCCTAGATCACCAGTACTGGTGCACAGTGCACATGCACGTTGCCGATGATCCTCTCCAGTCGTCGCCACTACCTCGAGCAAGTCGACGATCACCCCAAAACTCTTCCCCAACCACCAGAACGCCATCGTCATCTCGAATTTGAATTCGAGTATGAAACTCAAAACCTGGAACACGAACAGGAAACACCACCCAAACCTGTCAACGCACCGCCTCCTCACCTCCGACCACCAGCGGCGACACAACTCCGGCCATCCACTCATCAATGTCCCCTCTACCTTCCCCTTGAACCACGACGAACTCGATCGCCCACAAACGATGAACGAAACAAAATAGAAACCCAAGACAAAATTAGGTTTCCAGAACTAAATCGTCCGCCTCCACCTCCACGACCACCTGCAGCCCTATCCACTATTTTTCCCTGACACTACGTTCACTCCATCACCACCCCAGAGAACCTCGACCTCCACGAATCAGTCAATCACCAGAGATTGCCAAAACTATGAAATCGAAGCAAACTCAAACCGCTCTCGACTCCCAACTCTAAAAATTATGAATCTTGCTTTAAAAATCATATTAAAGTATAATAATTTCATTTATACCCCTGAATTCATAATTTATGAAGTTCGAATTTTTGCTTATTTACAGTTAGCTCCAGTTGTCTTGCTTTCCAGAGAGAGTTAAACATTGTTTTAACTTATATATATTTTTAAAACTTAGTATATGCTTGAACAAACAATCTTTGTTTTAAATTTAAGCCCAAGCATCAAGTAGATCGAATGAAAATGATTTTTGAAATCAAAACTTTGTTCTAGAGTTCCAGGAAATGAACCTGTAAACACTCCCAGATTCCATTTATATTCAGAGAATCCATGCATATCTAAACCAATTTTCTTCACAGAGATATGTATGTGTAAACAACAGATATATACCTTTAAAATTAAGAAAAGCATGTTACTCACCGTGATTTTTTCTTTTTCCAGAAATAAGAACAGAGCATGCTTTGGTGTTGAAACAGGCTTGTAATTTCAAGCTGGAAACCCTATCTTTGATTCTCAGGTTTGTGTTGATTGCAGTGTTGTTGAAGTTGAATTTGTTTATGGTTTTTAAGATGTTGTTTACTTCAAATTTTTCTCACAGCTCCGAAGGAAACGAACTGATAAAGAGATTGATATAGTGAAAGGAAGCTACAGGGGATAAAATTTTGTATAGGATGATATCTTTGTTTGTATAATTATATCAGAGATTTTTTTTAAATGGTGGCTGATAATACTTATATTAATGGTTGATATGATATACATTGTGGCTATAGATATTGTCATTTATTGCCTTTGTTTTGTTTTATAAGTTTCATAGATATTTATATTTTTATTTGTACATACTTATCTTTATATAGTTGAATGTATTATATGTTTAATTTTTTTTTTATGTACACACTTGTATACATTCTACTTTTGCCTTACTTCATTCCTTTCTTTGGTAGCTGAAGGTACTTATATTAATTACCTTTGTCTTGATACACACTTGTATAAAGATATTTTATTTTTATGTATGTAGATGTTTACTTTTACTTGCCTTCCTATACAATCTTACGTACTTATCTTTATATGTTGTTCATATTTGAGTGTTGTTTATTTTCTTTTCTTTGCTTTGTCTTATGACTTTATAATATAAATAAATTTCTATTTTATTATGTTGTTAGATTTAGCTAATTTGTTTACTTTATATATTTTATAGTTTATCTAATTTAATCATATCCAAAATCCAAATTAATTCTCAATTAATTTAACTAAAATTTTTATATTAATTACCAATTATTTCATAATTTTAAATCAAAAATTAAATTAATTATCAATTTAAACTTAGTAAAAATCTGAGATCGTTACAACTCTCCCCTTAAAGAAATTTCATCCCCGAAATTTGCACGCATGAAAACAACAAAGATAGATACACAAAGACAGAGAAACAGTTCTCCA
Source organism: Allium cepa (assembly GCA_030765085.1). Taxonomy (NCBI): domain Eukaryota; kingdom Viridiplantae; phylum Streptophyta; class Magnoliopsida; order Asparagales; family Amaryllidaceae; genus Allium; species Allium cepa. The sequence continues at coordinate 371,471,213 of CM060942.1, read as the reverse complement.
GGTCAAACTGGATATCTATTCTATATTTGGCTTACCAAATCCGAATATCAACAATATGAGAACAAGCTCATACAACGCTACATAAGATACTTGGGTCGTCAAATCTACGAAATATGCAAGGCACTGATTAGTTCGAAAGGATAACTAATCATTAGTAGAATATATCGAGACCCAAACAATAGATAGATATATGGATACAATTTCAAAAATTTTAGTTTAGAAATTAAAGTATACCTATTAACCATATTAATCAAAGCAACCAATTCATTCAAACAAACAATTCTGGCCTATTTGGAGTTTATGTCCCATGCAAATATATCAAATCTTCTTCCTGGATCTACCAAGAACTATCAAAGAATCGAAAAGAGATGCTGAACAAAAGAGATTGATAGATGGATTCAATCTTCTACAATTTTTTAAACACAAGATATGGATTCCAAACTTAGGTCGGAACACCCAAATTATATACCAACTTGTCCCTCTTCGGACTTCGATCTTCACAAGAAATTACAATAGAATTTTAAATTTGGTTTTTAAACGAAATCGTTTTATCGATTCAATTCATGTTCATTAAGGTTTAAATCAAAAAAATGATAAGAAATCGATGAAAATACAGAGTAAGGACTTTCTACAACGATTCGTAGGGCCATCATCACACCAAAACTTCTTTCTGGAGCTGTCACGAAGCAATCAAAAGAATTTGGAAAGACAAATCAATGGAAATTAATAGAGAAAGGTATTTCCGCTATCGCAGGGTATTGACCATTTATAGTGGTACTCCCATGTCCCCTATCTCGTTCTCTTCTCGCATTCATACTCACTATCGGTGGATAGTAAGAGAATCTACTGAGGCATACGAACGGATATCTTTAGGACACACTCATTCTAGGGTTTACTTCACCCTATCTCTTATGAGTTACTCAATGTGTTATACTCCTGAGCTAAAGTTTTAACCCTCAGCTCTGATACCAAATGTGACGATCCTGAGTCGACCTTCAAAAATCGGCACCGAATACGACACTCATTTTCAAATGCCGTAGATACAAACGTCGAATCTGGTACGCCGGAGCTTATAATACCATTAAGTACAACATAGCGGAAGTAAAGAATATCAATATATATAACATTGATACAATGACAGATACAACATCTGATATAATATGATACACAGAATGATACAATAGATATCAATACTATCAGAGATACAAGACATAGCGGAAAGAGAAAGATAACACCAGCAGCGGAATAATGACTCCAAAAGAATGCAACCCCAAATCCAATGCTCCAATCCAAAGCTAGCTTGAACCAACATCACGTTTCACCTAGACAAGCAAGTCTCGTCCATATCCAAAGACTGGACCAACTCTAGATAATCTACTAAACCTGACTATCTAAAAAACCCAACTCTAGACTGCCCGTGTGGGAAATTGTGGGCACCCAGAGTTTAGGAAAGGAACGATAAACTCCGAGTCAGTCATGGGACTGGTATGAGTAACAAAAACAGTTTTTCTTTTAAAACAAACAACAAAATTTAAGTTTGAAATCCGCAATGCTTTTTAGAAAATGAAACTACCATAAGGCCTCCCGGCACACACACAACGCAATCGCACACATGTGGGAGATTTCTCCTTATGATAGTCAAACATGCTTGATACGAGAAAATTCGTTTGATATTATTATTATAAGTGCACGGTGCAGAAAAATTTCGAAAGTATAATATAAATCTTAGCCAGCATAGGTACCATTATATTATGCCTGCTATAGCTACCTCCTGAGGAGGCAGGTTATACAATTGCAATCGTAAAAGGCTCGTATTATTTTGTTTGGATTTTCCAACAAATGGTCGGGCTAAGGAAATTCCCACTGTTCATGGGTACGCCTCTGGCGGGACTTCTCGAGAAACTAACCGGATCTCTGCCAACACAAGGCCGGGTTACCTCTGTAAATAGGTAACTACTACACGAGCATGCCACCCCCGGGTCCTTTGGGGCCTTTACCCGAGGCGCCTCTAAACAACAAAGCAACAACCACACAGAAATGAGATTGAAGCCCGCCACATAGGTAAATATATGGGCTCCATACCATGATACCACCCTTTACCAGAAGGGAATGACACACCCTAAAGGGCGTGACCCTCATAAGCTTGCCGCATCTTTTCTGTTTCGACCATTTCCGGGTTGTGAGGTCCTGATGCAGTCTTGTCCATAAAGCTACGCTTCATACAAAAGCCATGCTCTGATCACAAATGATCGATAAATGATCATCAACACAGAGCAACACTTAGCATGCCACACTACCAAATTGGGAATATATCACTGATAACCTTCAACTACATAACCTCTGAGCTCGTACGTCTCAGAGAAGGGTGTTAAGCTAAGAGAATAAATTCTCCGCCACCAAAAGATATGCATTTGAAAGAAATCTATTTTATATCTCAAAGTGTAGTGTCGGACATACAACCATACAAGTCTGTTATGGGTTCGAACAGAACCGAAGGCACTTCATCCAATAAAGGAAGAAGCCCTTGCAAATCCGGGTGATCACAATCCCGATCGGACTTCCCATCACTTAGAGAATCTCTATACCGTAGCTACTCGGTGTAGAGACAATCGATAGGTTATCCTATCGTTCTCACAAATACCTGGTCTTCACCAACGGTCTTCAATGCTATCCATAACGACGTATCATTATTCGAAATGGGTTATATGACACAAAGTTCCTCTCCCGGTTAAACCGAATAATGAGCGCAATATTTAAAAATATATGGATATGGGATTTCAGTTAAGTCGCAACTGATAAAATCCAAAACCTTTCTTCAAATGGTTAAATAAATTACCATTTTAAATAAAAAAGATTTATTTCACTAAGTTCACACAGTTTCATAAAGTTCCATTTACGGATTTCAAAACAATTTCCATACCGATTGGATTAACTTGTTAAGTCTTTAGCTACAAAGATTTAAATTACAGCTTTCAAATCGCTTCCATAACTTGGAAATCATTCTCATTTTAGACTTGAAATCCTCTTAACACAAATTGGACGTTCATTTCTTATGTGAAAGCTTTAATTATTTGAAAGCAAATAGTTTCGTTTAGGAAGAATCTAATTATATTTGCACGAGTTAAAACCTTTGAACTAAATTCAAATCCCCAAATCAATGCATTTGAAATGGTTTAACCCATATATATCTTGTATAACATCTTTAATCCCTAGTTTCCAAATCATAGAATTTAGTTTCAAATTTTGAATTCAAATTTAAATCAAATTATTTAAATTTCAAGGCGTAATCAAGTTATTCAAAAATAAATTTTATCTTAAAATTTCATTTCAAAAGCTTTTCACTTTTAACCTGATTCTATTTCCAAACTGTTTGAATTCAAATTGTCTATTTAAAAAATCATTTCAAAAATCTGTGACTTAATCGATTTTCTCGTGAAATCCATATTTATGTGTGTATGGTATAGCCCAGGGGTTTAACACAATAGTGCAACAACATCATCATCACAGATCAAAATACAGAATATAGTTGATAAGCGGTATAAACTATAACGCTTATCGTTCATTCACAGAGTCACACGTAATAATAAACTAATGTATTACAAATAAATGAATGAATAACACACAACTCAATCCACAGAACAAAATATCACAGATCAGATAGGACAATCAATTCAAGGTGTCTCATACAATACAATCATTCATAAGTAAGGTCAAGCATTCAATGATTGTTTATAAGTAGGATTAATTAATTGTTTAATCCTAAATAATTCAATTTGTTTCCAATTAAATTAATTACTTATGAATTAACTATCCAATCCTGATCAATTAATTATAAATCATTTGATATAAATTAATTAATCAACCACCTTAATTAATTAAATTATTCTTAATTAATCATATTAATTAAGTTAACCTTTAAACCAATTACATAATTAACTAATCCCTTAATTAATTATTTTACGAAATTAACCCTTTAATTACTTACCATTTAGCAATTATCTCATAGCAATTAATCATTAATTACCAATTAATCTTTAACATTAAATTAATCAAAATATCAAAAATTAATTACAATTGGTAATTAACCCCTTAATTACTTTAATTAAGTAATTGACAGTTTACAATTGATTATCTCAATTAATTAATCTAATTAATTATTAAAATTAATCACATTAATTAATACTTAAAAATCCTTAGTTAATTATCTTCATTAACTGATAACATTTCTTTAATTACTTTCTTAAGAAATTATCTTAGATTAAATCGTTATTAATTATTTCTAATTATAAATTAATCTAAATTATTAATTTATAAATTAAATAAATTATTCCTTAATTATCTCATTAATTAAATCACTTAATTACCTTATTATCTCTAAGGTAATCCATTTCTTTATCAATGACTTCATTAACATTAAAGTGGATTTAAACATTACACTTCAAATTTAGATTCAAAATTCATTTTGAATTTAAGATTATATGTTTAACATTAACCAAATTTAAATATCAATTAATAAACCTATATAAGAAATGTCCTAACTAAATTACTTAAATTTTTATTTAAAATTTAAGCTACAAAATACATTACATTTTAACTTGCAAATTTAAGTTAAAAACAAATTATTAAATTTTTCGTTCAAAAATTCTTTTTATAAAGAACTTAGTCAAATCCAATTCAAATATTTATTTGAAAATAAATAACTTTAAAAAGCTATTGATTTAAACTTGTTTAAAATAATTCAGATTTAAAAACTGATTCAAATTCCCAGGATTCAAAATGAATTTGAATCCACTAATTTAACTTTGATTTAAAACTTTAATTTTTAAACTTGCTTTTAAAACCTTGATTTTAAATTCTTTATTTAAAATCCAATTTCATTCTAAAAACTTTAAGATTCAAAAGTTTATTTGAATCTGAACTCCATACTAGATTTGAACTTTATTTAAATTTGGCTCACAAATTTAAATTCCATTTAAGTTTGTTTTAAATTCAGCTTGCAGTCAGGTTTTCAAAAAAAAAACTGAAACAATACAAACTGACCCGAGAAAAATCAAAACAGCTTCGAGTCCAACACCTAATCGCTTTGATAAACACTCGAGACAATCACCAGAACAAAACAAAATTCCCAGATCACCAATACTGGTGCACAGTGCACATGCACGTCGTCGATGAACCTCTCCAGTCATCGCCACTACCTTGAGAAAGTCGACGATCACCCCAAAACCCTTCCCCAACCACCAGAACGCCATCGTCATCTCGAATTTGAATTCGAGTATGAAACTCGAAACATGGAACACGAACAGGAAACACAAACAGGAAACACCACCCAAACCTGTCAACGCGCTGCCTCCTCACCTCCGACCACCAGCGACACAACTCCGGCCATCCACTCATCAATGTCCCCTCTACCTTTCCCTTGAACCACGACGAACTTAATCGCCCACAAATGAAGAACGAAACAAAATAGAAACCCATGACAAAATTAGGTTTCCAAAACTAAATCACTCGTCATCACCTCCACGACCACCTGCAGCCCTATCCACTATTTTTCCCTGACACTACGTTCACTCCATCACCACCCTAGAGAACCCCGACGTCCACGAATCAGTAAATCCCCAGAGATTGCCAAAACTATGAAATCGAAGCAAACCCAAACTGCTCTCGAATCCAAACTCTAAAAATTATGAATCTTTCTTTAAAAATCATATTAACGTATAATAATTTCATTAATACCCCTGAATTCATAATTTATGAAGTTCGAATTTTTGCTTATTTACAGTTAGCTCCTGTTGTCTTGCTTTCCAGAGAGAGTTAAACATTGTTTTAACTTATATATATTTTTAAAACTTAGTATATGCTTGAAAAAGCAATCTTTTTTTTAAATTTAAGCCCAAGCATCAAGTAGATCGAATGGAAATGATTTTTGAAATCAAAACTTTGTTCTAGAGTTCCAGGAAATGAACCTGTAAACACTCCCAGATTCCATTTATATTCAAAGAATCCATGCATATCTAAACCAGTTTTATTCACAGAGATATGTATGTGTAAACAACAGATTTATACCTTTAAAACTAAGAAAAGTATGTTACTCACCGTGATTTTTCTTTTTCCAGAAATAAGAACAGAGCATGCTTTGGTGTTGAAACAGGCTTGTAATTTCAAGCTGGAAACCCCTGTCTTTGATTCTCAGGTTTGTGTTGATTGTAGTGTTGTTGAAGTTGAATTTGTTTATGGTTTTTAAAATGTTGTTTACTTCAAATTTTTCTCACAGCTCTGAAGGAAACGAACTGATGAATTTATATAATCAAAGGACGCTACAGGTGATAAAATTTTGTACAGGGTGATATCTTTGTTTGTACAATTATATCAGAGATTTTTTTTAAATGGCGGCGGATAATACTTATATTAATGGCTGATATGATATACATTGTGGCTAGAGATATTGCCATTGATTGCCTTTGTTTTGTTTTATAATCTTCATAGATAGTTTTATTTTTATTTGTACATACTTATCTTTATATAGTTGAATGTATATGTTTAAATTTTTTTATGTACACACTTGTATACATCCTACTTTTGCCTTACTTCATTCCTTTCTTTGGTAGCTGAAGATACTTATATTAATTACCTTTGTCTTGATACACACTTGTACAAAGATATTTTATTTTTATGTATGTAGATATTTACTTTTACTTGCCTTCCTATACAAGCTTACATACTTATCTTTATATTTTTTTCATATTTGAGTGTTGTTTCTTTTCTTTTCTTTGCTTTGTCTTATGACTTAATAATATAAATAAATTTCTATTTTATTATGTTGTTAGATTTAGCTAATTTGTTTACTTTATATATTTTATAGTTTATCTAATTTAATCATATCCAAAATCCAAATTAGTTCTCAATTAATTTAACTAAATTTTTTATATTAATTACCAATTATTTCACAATTTTAAATCAAAAATTAAATTAATTATCAATTTAAACTTACTAAAAATCTAAGATAGTTACATCGATCGGTTTATTCTCATCTTTATAGATGATATTCTTGTTTATTCTAAAACCGAGAAAGAGCATGAAAAACATCTTCGGATTGTATTAGAAACTCTTAGGAGAAATCAATTGAAAGCAAAGTTTTCCAAGTGCCACTTTTGGCAATCCCGTGTGAAATTTTTAGGACATATCATTTCTAAATCCGGAATTTCCGTGGACCCTTCAAAGATTAAAGCGATTCAAAATTGAAAGAGACCGGAGAGGGTGACAAAAATTCGTAGCTTTCTTGGATTGGCGGGTTATTACCGTCGGTTCATAACAAACTTTTCTAAAATTTCCGTGCCTCTTACTAATTTGGCAAAAAAAGGAGTTAAGTACATTTGGTCAAACAAATGTGAAGCATCTTTTCAGAGATTAAAAGAACTCCTTTTCGATGCTCCTATTCTTGTGATTCCTAAAGGGAACCAAGACTTTATTGTTTATACGATGCTAGTTGTATTGGTTTGGGAGCCGTTCCCATGCAAAGGGAAGTGTTATTGTTTATGCTTCTAGGAAATTAAAGCCTGCCGAGACTAGATATGCCACTCATGATCTAGAGCTCACAGCTATTGTTTTCGCCCTTAGAATTTGGCTTCATTATCTTTTGGGAGGGAAATTTGTTCTCTGCACCAATCATAAATTTTTGAAGTATCTATTTTCTCGAAAGGAACTTAATTTGCGTCAACAACGTTGGCTTGAGTTCCTTGCATCTTATGATCTTGATATTCTTTATACTACCGGAAAGGGAAATCATGTTACCGATGTCCTTAGACGAAAGCAACAAGAGGTTATTTCTATGATGATATCCAAATGGAGGGATCTCGAGACTTTGTCCACTTGTGAGATTCGAGATCGTGGATCCAAATCATGTTCATCTCTTGTTTTGTGTAGCTTGAGGCTCATCCTTCTCTTTTAAACTGCATCCTTGGAGCTCAAAAGCTAGATCCTATATTGGCTCTTCTTAGCCAAAATTATAGGGATAAAATTGATATTGAAGGTTTGAAAGACTTTGATATTGATGCTTGTGTTGGTATTCGAAAATTTGGTAGACTCATCGTACAAAATATTAGTGATCTTCGTAAAGACATTTTAGAAGATTCTCACCGTTCTAAATTTACCATTCATCTCGGTAGCAGTAAAATATACGTGGATATGAAGCGACTCTATTATTGGGATGGAATGAAATCTGATATTGCTGACTTTATTACATGATTTGTCAACTCGTAAAGGCCGAACATCAAAGGCCCGGTGGGTTATTGCAACCTTCGGATATTCCAGTTTGTAAGTGGGATCAAGTCTCGATGGACTTTGTTAACGGGCTTCCCTGTTCTCGTTCGGGTCATGATAGCCTATGGGTGATAGTTGATAGACTTACAAAATCTGTCCATTTTATTCTCATTCGGTCCAAGCGGACCGTACCTCTTTTGGCCAAACTCTATGTTAGAGAAATTGTTAAATTGCATGGAGTTCCTACTTCTATTGTTAGCGATCGCGATCCATTGTTTACTGGTGGATTTTGGAAAAGTCTTCAAAAAGCTTTGGGAACGAAGCTTAATTTTAGCACCGCTTATCATCCTCAATCCGATGGACAAACCGAGCGTGTGAATCAAACTCTTGAAGATCTTCTTCGTGCATGTGTTCTTGATTTTGGTGGAAGTTCGGAGGATCATATTTCTCTTGTTGAGTTTTCCCATAATAATAGCTTTCAATCTAGTATTGGTATGGCACCTTTCGAGGCATTCTATGGAAGGCCATGCCGATCTCCTTCTTATTGGCTTGAGGCCGGTGAGAAGCTGGTTTTAGGTCCAGATTTTATTCGTGATTCCATAGAAAAGATTGACCTTATTCGTCATAGGATGGAAGAAACTCAAAGTAGACAAAAATCCTATGCCGATAATCGAAGAAGGAAATTAGAATTTTCCGCGGGAGATTTTGTGTTTATTCACGTTTCACCTTTGAAGGGTGTTGTGCGTTTCAGTCGATCAGCAAAATTAGCACCTGGATATATTGGTCCATTTTCCATCACCGAACGCATTGGTTCCGTGGCTTATCGCCTTTTCTTACTGGCTTAGTTTTCTGCTATTCATGACGTATTCCACGTCTCTCAATTGTGAAAATACCTTCGAGATTCCGATTCTATTCTTGAGCCCGATGTTGTTGAAGAAATTTAAATTTCGCCTAATTTGACTTATGAGCAACATCCTATTCGTATCATTGCTTCGGAGGTTAAATGCCTTCGAAATAAAGATGTTCTTCTTGTGAAAGTTCAATGGTCCTCAAATCCTAAGGATTGCTCTTGGGAATTTAGAGAATTCATCGAGCAAACTCATCCGGACTTACTCTCTCATGCTCTTTAAGGTGAACTTCTTATTTCAAAATTTATTCTTTTTGTGTTGTTATGCCTTTGTATGGTTGTTACTTTTTATTCCTTTTTCTTAAGTATGGCAAGGATGCAACTTCTTGAATGAGGGGAGTCTGTAACAACCCATAGATTTTACAGTTGTATATTTAAATGTTTTATTTAAATATAGCATCGTTAGTCGGATTTAAGTCTGTAATGTCACTTTTTGCAAACAGTCGAACTAGGACTCGAGACCCCTTCCATTTAGTCCAAATTTGCATTTGCGACCTTTTTTAGTATAAACATCGGTATGTTTGGAGTTGAGTAGAATTTTGATATTTTCGTTTAAGGCTTTGGGTTTCAGCCCACTAACCTAAAAAATAACCCAACTCCACTCCTCTTCATTCATTCCACTCCTTATTTCCTAACACTCTCAAGCTAAGGTAAAAATGGGGGAAAGAAGAGGAAATTAAAATTCCTAAGCCCTAGCTTTGATTTGGAAATTCAAATTCAAGTCCAAAATCCAAGAGAATCCTAGATAAGCATCCTCTTTATCTTCTCCATCTCAATCCCTCTTCAATTTTTATAAATTCCTATAACCTTACTTAGGAAAAACTTTACCTTTGATAATAGATTGAAGATTCTAGAGGTATTGTTGAAGAGAGATCAATCTTTGATTGTTCTAGAGCCTCTCATTTGTTGTTTTGGTGTTAAAAGTTGAGTTTTTGAACTCACATCTATGTCTACATATTTGATAGTCGTTAGGTAGTAAATCCTAATATCTATTCCTTGTCCATTTGCCTTTGAATTGATTGGCTTAATGAATATTCCAATTTTGGAGTTTTGAAGTCAAAAATCTTTAAAATCCAATCTTTGATGTCTGAACATGTTTTTGGGGTGTATCGAAGTGCCTATAAGGTTGAGTTGTTGCTTGGAATAAATCCCTAGTCTTCGTTGCTCGTTCGATCGCTTCCGGTTAGGATTTTTGCCCTTCTTAGGGGCTAGGCTGGAAATACTGCAAATGATAGTTCAGTCGACTGAACTGTAAGATCAGTCGACTGAAACTGGGAACAGAAAGTTCGTGTGCCTGTACCAGTCGACTGACCATGCAGTTCAGTTGACTGAACCTGAAAACCAAAAGTTTCTGGGCAAAGTATTAGTCGATTGACCCACAGTTCAGTCGACTGAATCTGCTTATCTCAGCCAAATTTGCCATTTTTGTGTAGATTTTCAATTTTAAATCAATTCTCGTTGATCCGATTAGTTGTTATCACTTCTGTTGGCTTTGATAACTTCTTTTTCGGGATTTTTAGGAATATCCATTTTTATGGATTCGGTATCTGTAATGACCCGAAATTTTCAATCCCGAAAGTTCCGAATAGTTAGGAAAAGAAGAAAAGAGGTAGAAGAAGAAACAGAAAACAAAATACAGAATCTCCTAATCACAGCGGATAAAATATAATATCAAATAAGAGAAGTTATACAAAGGAAAACTGTATCTGTTTATTTACGTCAGTACATAAGAGTTATAACCATTACATAAACACTGGCCAGTTAAAATCAGCTTGTCCCAGATAAACAGCAATAATATACATAGCGGAATACTCCATATGCCCTGACATCCAGCTCGCCTCCTGAGCTCTAAAACGTCCTAACCTGGAAATCTGTAATACTCGATCTGACCAGAGTATTACATCAAAGTAACACCAGGGTCAGGCTGGAAACCAGCGTGAGAAAACCCCTATAATATGAAATGCTAAGTTATAACATATGTGAATACTAGGGTAACTCGTACCTTTTACAAGTTCCTACTTATTACAGCAAATCATTTATACCACATAACAGTTCTCAGGATGAAATTTCCAGGTTACTTAACTTATTTCATTCCCGCCTGATTAATCTCACATATCCAATTTATAAGGAAATTTAGATTACTATTCGAAGTGGTTTTGGGTATTTTCTGATACCCGACCCCGGTCTTTTCGAATCCAATGTCATTTCTAATCCAAGGTGTCAAGTTTTAAAACAAAACAATTTATATTTAGGATATCATACCATTCATCAATTTATCTCAGATAGATAGACCACATTATCACAGCTCAACCCACTCATATCACATCACATCTCAATCGCTCATCAGAGACATCAACAAATCCAAGTCATTCAATATCATTCAACCATCCATAAGCAAGATTTGTTAGATATATAATTCCTAATTAATTTAATTTATCTCCAATTAAATTAATTACCAACTTTAATCACTTGGATTACCTTAATCCTGCTTACTTAACATTAATTAATTACAACCCATTTAATGATCCGTCTTAATTATCTTATAATTACATTTAGTAATTGTCTTTTAATTAATCACTTAGATTAATTAGCCTTAACCATTCACATTAATGAATTTTTTATTAATTAATAACATTCATTAATGATCCTCTAATCACTTCTAGTAATTAATTATTCTATTAAGTAATCTTTAATAAATTACATTCATTAATTAACCTTAATTAATCTCATTTAGTAATAAATTATTCTTTAATTACTTACATTAATTAATAAATCATTAATACCTAAAGATCTTAACTGATTTAAAAGATAAACCATTTATCGTTATAAATCACTTTAATTATCCTTTAAATCCTTACTAAAAAAATTTTGAAAATAATTTATCTTAAACCTTTTTATTTCTCTTAAACTCAATTCAACATATACTATTTCAAGAAAAAAATGGGTTGAGAAATGGGTGCTAAATTCTTCTAAATTCAAATATTAAACCTGTATTTCATTTTGTTTAAAACTGGATAACATCACAAAAACCTAAGCAAAAGCTCTCGAGTTCAAGCACGAGCAATCCTGCTACCCTATTTCTTCAGGCCCAACCCTTGTTTATTTCGAGTTCGTTCCCAAGGTAATCTCGCCTTCCCAACAACCTATAAAAACGGATACCATCTAGGATACATGCACGTGCACCATAGCTTCGATGGGTTCCAGTCAACCCTGTCACCTTCGACATGTCGACGATCATCCGCCTACACCTCTAGATCACCCAGATCGATGAATCTCTGTCGAAATCGAAAACGAGGAACATAACTCAAACTGGAACAAACATTGATCACCAAAAGTCACCTCTCTCTATCGCCTTTGGCCACTAGAGGTTACAAAATTCTGATCAAAACAACGCTGATCATCCCTTAGTCATTTCTTATTGATGCGATAACCGCCGATCCATTGTCGACGTTGTAGTAAAATGATTTCCGACCCTGAACAAACTATCGACTTAAACCCTAAATCGTTGCCATTCGTCTCCTCCGATGATCTATAAAATCTATCACCTTCTTCCAAAAAATCCCTGACCTCCAAACTTACTTCGGCCAAAAACTCGACCCATCACCTCTCATCGATCGCCAGGAATCGAGCAATTATCCGATTTCGTTAGAAATTCCCCTCGATTTACAAACCTAAAATTCTTGAAACAAATCTCAAAATTCATCAATTTCCACTACGATTCTGGTTATGTAATCAAAATATGTATTTTAAATGACTGATTTCCTGATTCAAGTAATTCATCCCTGCTTATTTTCCCTTTTAAAAATAATTACTTAATATGTTTTCTTAAAATTATTTTTAGAAATGATATTACATCCATATATACAGTTTCACTTCAAAGATCATACCCTAAAATTTACTATGCAAAGAGAAATTGATTCTACTTGATTTAGCTTAAACCTGCTATCAAACAGAGACATATGTAAATATTCAACAGACATGCACGGATTTTCCACATCAATATATATCAACCATATTAATTTATTTGTACAAACCTTTATCCACACATCAATTCAAGAGTTTATGCATCAGATTTAGCTTTTCAAGGATGTAATTTACTCACCTGTTTTATGCAAAAAGAGGGCAGAGCCACAGGCTTTATACCTTTGAACTTGATTTTGAATTTGAACACTTTGGTCTAGGATCTTGTTTATTTGCTCCGACACTCGATTGTCGTAAGAATCACTAATTTGCTTAATTATTTATACTGAGTTGATCTTTGCTCTAGGATCAAGTTTGAGATGCTCTGATCTATTATTTGATTTTATTTCTTTGATTCTTTTTCTCAGGTTTATGCTTCCAGGTTTTGAAAGTGAGGTGAAAAATGGAAACCTGGTTTTCTTATTTTTCTGAAATTTATTTACAAAAAAAATTTAAATGAGAACTCTAGCTTGCGAATGTATAAAGCCCTTATTTATATGTATCTTATTTTTTATAAAAATTTTTTTATGATTTTTTTTAAAATTATATATACTATACTTAGTACATGTGTAAATTAGAAAGAAAGAAACATTAATTCTTTTTATTAAATCTTGTTTACATGTTATACTTAAGTTGTCATTATATTTATATTGATAAGTATATACATATAAATATAAATACTAGAGTAAAAAATGTAGAATTCAACTTTTAAATAACTCTTGAAAATTATCATATTAATTTTCAAAACATAACTTCCAATTCAATATATATACCTATATATTATATATTATGATTAGAAAATCATTTTATTAGCTTTGAAAAGATAAAACCTGCCAAATTGAATTATTATATTAATATGTTTACTGTGATTATATGTTCACAATGAATTTGTATATGTTTACACTTATGATTTTCAACATCATGGAGTTTTGTATATCTCTTATTTATATATATGTTAATTTACTGTAAAATTTATTATTTCTGGATATTTATATTTCAATTTTTTTTATAGATTCAAGTTCATTGTATTTTCTGATATCATAATTTAATCTACTCAACTGAATAAACTAGTTAATATGTCTAATTTTCAGATGTCCAAAAATCCAGGTTATCACATTCCTCCCCCTTAGAATCTTTTCGTCCTCGAAAAAGAACGAAGCCAGAATTTATCCAATACTTAAAATTAGATAAATCACTTTTTTATCATTTTTAAAACACTTTAAAAATTTATATAATATTACAAAAATAGTTTTTATAAAAATACTTTTATAACTCGATGTTTCAGCAATTCCTTCCTCGTTCTCATAGAAATTTGTTCTCATAGAAATTCGATCATACGTTGATCAGGCGTAGGACTGAAAATATGTATGTACTTAGCATACCCATTCTCAACATCTAGTAAAAATACTTGGAAAATTTTTTAGTGAAAATATAGAAAACACTTTTGAAATTGTTGAAAACATCTTTAATGTGAATGCACTGGAAATCATCACCTCCATCCATGGTCGCAGTCAACCCGATGGTTGCGTTGCCATTCCGAGAAAATTCATAGATAATTGTAGGTACTCCGCACCCCTCGATTGCACCATGGAACCCGCTATAGATCGCAGCTACATCTGGGTTACGTTGCTATCACAGCAAAAACCCATATAACTGTAAGCATCAATGCCCTCAAATTTCACTGCCAAAAGAATGAAACTTCTCCACTTGACTATAGATCGCAGTCTACTGATGTTACGTTGCCTTCCCGAAAAAATCAAATGCAGACCGTTTACACGCACCTCCACACGATTTCCGCTATGGTCCACAGTAGATCGCAGCGACATCGAGTTGCACTGTCATCACAAATAACCCAAATGCCTCTATAGGCATCAACGCCCTCGACTTTCTCTACCCAATAATCCTTAGGAACATAAGTTTGTCCGGATACAGGATCCACTTTAGAACCCCCCTTAGGGCTCAAGGCAGTACCAACCTATGGTACTCCTAAGAAGTTCATTTTAAGGGAGCGCCTTTTTCTTTCGAGCCATTTTCAAAACACTTTGTACTATACACATATAGTATCTTCCAAATCATACATCTAGTATGAATCCCATATAAATACCCTTTTCTCAAAATTGATTATTCCAAAAATCGATAATTCTCAAACTAAGCTTTCCAAATTTTCAAAATTGATTTTTCCCCAAAAATCAAAGCCTTTCCAAAATCCATAGGTTTCAAAACCTTTTTCCAAAATCATTCTCATAAGATCCTTCATATATATATATATATATATATATATATATATAACTTTGAAAATCTTTGGATCACTTCATACTTGTATAAATTCCCTTTTTATACTTTAAATACTTTTCAAAAACCCTTTTCTTCCGGTAATAAATTCAACAACGGGAGATTTATCTTATATAACAAAGATACGTAGCTTTGTTTATTCCAAATCAATATTCAAGCTTGATTACTTTATAAAGTCACTTACCATATTACTTACTTCCGTAAATAAATTTCTACCATAGAAATATCAAATTTCCACTTTATTTCATCATATATTTCACAAAATGTACTTTTCATTTCAAAAACCATTTTATAGTTCTTATCCACAAATTTTCAATATCAATTTCATTCAAACCCGTACGATGAACACATATCATCCATACGCTATATCAATCTGGTTGCTCACTCGATCACACAATTTCACTTCCGAACTAGCATCGTCCACCCGACTTCCAAGTGCGGACTCAGATCTGGTTTCTTGATCAGAAACCGTCATTCTCCTTGCATAGCCATAACTATGATAGAGAATTTCCAAAACCAATCAAAAATCCATATCCAGGGTTTCCCGTCGAAAGTCGAGTGAAAAATCCTAACTCGGACCAATATACTATCTCGAAATTCTATGTTCGAATCTGAATCAAATCACTATGCGAATATAATAATATATGCACATCCTACGTATTTATCTTCATTGATTATCATCTAAATCAATTTTCCTTCTATTCACATTCCCTTAGATTCTTATTCATTTATTCACAGTTGCCTCAATCCCCATTTGGATTATTACCTCAATTCTTATCTCAATTAGGTATTTAATCATAAACTGTTTGAACTCTGTCCAGCTTAAATTTAAAAAATAGCTTGAAAAATTAAAAATAGATAAGTAGTTTAAAAATAACTATTAATTTATAAAATAGCTATAAAATAGTTAAGTAATTGTAAAATAGTTGGAAAATAGTTAAATAGTTATAGAAAATTTTAAATAATTGCAAAATAGTAGTAAAATAGTAATTAGTTTACAAAACAGTTTTAAAATATTTAAATAGTTTCAAAAGTAATTATAAAATAATTATAAGGTAGTTTGGGGTTTAAAAAAGAAAGGTTGTATATAGTAAATAGCTTGGAAAAATAGGTTTATATTAAAACAATTTATTTTGAAATTAGTCCAGAGCCAAACAGTTCAATTCCCAATCTCCATTTCCATCAATTCCATTTAAATTTCCATTTCCATTTAAATTGACTCAATTCCAATTTAAATAACTTCAATTTCCATTGAAATTGATTTAACCCCAATTCATGTTGAATTAACCGCAATTTCTTTCCAAATTCAAATCAAATTCCATTTGAATTTTAAACCTATTCAACTTTATTTACAATTCCAAATTATTCAAATAAATTTGGACTAGTTTCAAATTGAACCCACTTCAATTTCAAATCATTTCAATTCCCGTTTGAATTAATCCCAATTCCTATCTCCACCTTTAAAATCTCCTCGAATTATATAAATTCGAGTCAAATTTTCCAACATTGATTTAATTACTTAAATCAAATTAACCTTTATTTTTAAATCAACAATCTAAATCTTTAAACAATTTAATTATGAGTCCAAATTTCAAAATTCTAATTTAAATTATCTTTACTTAACTTATTTCAAAATTTCGAATAAGAGTTCAAAACAATTTTATCTTTAAAATTCAATTAATTACCCAATTTTATCTTCCAACTTTAAAACCGACTCTTAAAACTTTTTTAACTTACAAATTCAATTCTTAACATTCAAATCTTAAGTTCAAAGTGATTCCAAATCCTTAATTTCAAATTAAAGTTTAATTTCCATTTATCTCTATAATGGATATATTACCACAATCCATTTCCAATTTTCAGATCTCAAACCCATTTGGAGATCACACAAACTCCCAATTCAAATCAACCATTTAACTTTCCAAGTAAAATCTCAATTGCATTTTAAAATTTCCAATTCAGGTTGTTTGTCCTAAACTTATTTAACCTTTCCTAAGTTAAATTCAATTAAATTTGAATTTTCGTTTCAAATTTTTAAACTTCATATAAATAATCTTCTCACTTAAGTTTTAAAAACTTATCTCACTATGGATCTTCACATCACATTCCAAGGAAAATTTAAAACTCAACACTTAGAGTTTATTTCAAACCATTTTTGATATTGTATATCCACACATTTACCGATATTTATTTCTTGGCCCACCAAGCCCTATTTTAAAATTTAAACCACCTTTGGTTTTAATTCAAAATAAATTCTTTAAAGTTTACAACAACTTCTTATTTTAAAATAAGACTACATTCGAAATAGTCCGAATAATATTTATTATTTCATTGACCTTCTGAAAACAATTTCAAATGTTTCTAGTAGAATTCAAAACTTCACAATTTAAAACCCACTTCAATTTACAAGTCACACTTATCTAAAAGTTTACGTCCTTAACACATTTTATTCTGCTTTATCAATGTTTACTAGAAAACAAACATCCCATTATTAGACACAATAACCATTTTATATTCTGGTTTGAAACCAATTCTAATTCATCTTATTTATATAGTTCATTCTATTCAATCCCCGTTTTGATATATATATATATATAATATATATATATATATATATAATATATATATAATATATACACATCACTTAATTCTTATTCAATTTCAATATCTAACAACCAATTATTGCTTTACATAATATATAAGCTTTTATAAAATTCATCCATTAAAACCATTTTTAAAACCTTTATATAAGCAAATAACAAGTACGCCCTCATATATACACAAACACACACATACACACACACACACACACACTCAACTCATCCTAGGGTACCACTGACCCTATTCTTGATGAGTAAACCCACCAGAGCCAAGGTTATTGCTTAACCTTCTGCTCTGATACCAAATGCAACGACCTGGAATTTTCGATCCCGAAAATTCCAGATAGTTAGGAAAAGAAGAAAAGAGGTAGAAGAAGAAACAGAAAACAAAACATAGAATCTTCCAATCACAGCGGATAAAATATAATATCAAATAATAGCAGTTATACAAAGGAAAACTGTATCTGTTTATTTACATCATTACACAAGAGTTATAACCATTACACAAAAACTGGACAGTTAAAATCAACTTGTCCCAGATAAAAAGCAATAATATACATAGCGGAATACTCCATATGTCCTGCCATCCAGCTTGCCTCATGAGCTCCAAAACGTCCTAACCTGGGGACCCGAGCATTACATCTAAGTAATACCCGGGTCAGGATGGAAACCAGCGTGAGTAAACCCATATAATATGAAATGCTAAGTTATAACATATTTGAATACCAGGGTAACTCGTACCTTTTACAAGTTCGTACTTATTACAGTAAATCATTTATCACACACAATAGTTCTCAGGATTAAATGTCCAGGTTACTTAACTTATTTCATTCCAGCTTGATCAATCTCACATATCCAATTTATAAGGAAATTTAGATTACTGTTCGAAGTGGTTTCAGGTATTTTCTGATACCCGACCCCGGTCTCTTCGAATCCAGTGTCATTCCTAATCCAAGTTGTTAAGTTTTAAAAGAAAACAATTTATATTTGGGATATCCTACCATTCATCAATTTATCTCAGATAGATAGCCCACATTATCACAGTTCAGCCCATTCATATCACAACACATCTCAATCGCTCGTCAGAGACATCAACAAATCCAAGTCATCCAATATTATTCAACCATCCATAAGTAAGATTTGTTAGATATATAATTCCGAATTAATTTATTTTATCTCCAATTAAATTAAATACCAACTTTAATCACTTTGATTACCTTAATCCTGCTTACTTAACATTAATTAATTACAACTCAATTAATGATCCATCTTAATTAATCCTCCGCAATTAATTATCATATAATTACATTTAGTAATTGTCTTTTAATTAATCACTTAGATTAATTAGCCTTAACCATTCACATTAATTAATTTTTAATTAGTTAATGACATTCATTAATGATCCTCTAATCACTTCCAGTAATTAATTATTCTGTTAAGTAATCTTTAATTAATTACATTCATTAATTAACCTTAATTAATCATAAGTAATTAATTATCCCGTAAGTACTTACATTAATTAATAAATCATTAATTACTAAAGATCTTAATTGATTTAAAAGATAAACCATTTATCTTTATAAATCACTTTAATTATCCTTTAAATCCTTACTAAATAAATTTTGAAAATAATTTATCTTAAACCTTCTTATTTCACTTAAACTCAATTCAACATTTAATATTTCAAGAAAAAATGGGTGTTAAATTCGTCTAAATTCAAATTTTAAACCTGTATTTCATT
This sequence comes from Allium cepa, assembly GCA_030765085.1. Taxonomy (NCBI): domain Eukaryota; kingdom Viridiplantae; phylum Streptophyta; class Magnoliopsida; order Asparagales; family Amaryllidaceae; genus Allium; species Allium cepa. The sequence continues at coordinate 371,451,457 of CM060942.1, read as the reverse complement.
TTGTTTAAAACTGGATAACATCACAAAAACCCGAGAAAAAGCCTAAATTTCTCGAGTTCAAACACGAGCAATCCCGCTACCCTATTTCTTCGAGCCCAACCCTTGTTTACTTCGAGTTCGTTCTTGAGGTAATCTCGTCTTCCCAACATCCTATCAAAAAAGATACCATCTAGGATACGTGCACGTGCACCAGAGCTCCGATGGGCTCCAGTCAACCCTGCCACCTCGACATGTCGACGATCATTAGCCTACACCTCCAGATCACCTAGATTGATGAATCTCTGTTGTAATCGAAAACGAGGAACATGACTCAAAGTGGAACAAACATTGATCATCAAAAGTCACCTCGCTTTATCGCCTCCAGCCACCATAGGTTACGAAATTCTGATCAAAACACCGTCGATCATCCCTGAGTCATTTCCCATTGATGCGATAACCTCCGATCCATTGTCGACGTTGCAGTAAAATGATTTCCGACCCTGAAAAAATTATCGACTTAAACCCTAAATCGTCGCCATGCGTCTCCTTCGATGATCTATAAAATCTATCACCATTTTTCCAAAAATCCTTGACCTCCAAACTTGCTTCGGCCAAAAACTCGACCCATCACCTCACGTTGATCTCTAGGAATCGAGCAATTACCCGATTTCGTTCAACTAGAAATTCCCCTCGATTCATAAATCTAAAATTCTTGATATAAATCTCAACATTCATCAATTTCTAGTACGATTCTGGTTATGCAATCAAACGTGTATTTTAAATGATTGATTTCCCGATTCAAGTAAACCATCCTATTTATTTTCCCTTTTGAAAATAATTACTTAATATTTTTTCTTGAAATTATTTTTAGAAATGATATTACATCCATATATACATTTTCACTTCAAAGATCATACCCTAAAATTTACTATGCAAAGAGAAATTGATACTACTTGATTTAGCTTGAACCTGCTGTCCAACAGAGACATATGTAAACATTCAAACAGACATGCACAGATTTTCCACATCAATACATATCAACCATATTAATTTATTCATGCAAACCTTTATTCATACATCACTTCAATAGTTTATGCATCAGATTTAGCTTTCCAAGGATGTAATTTACTCACCTGTTTTGTACAAATAGAGGGCAGAGCCACAGGCTTTATACCTTTGAACTTGATTTGAATTTGAACACTTTGGTCTGGGATCTTGTTTGTTTGCTCTGACACTTGATTGTCGTATGGATCAATGATTTTCTTAATTGTTTATACTGAGTTGATCTTTGCTCTGGTATCAGGTTTGAGATTCTCTGATCTATTATTTGATTTTATTTCTTTGATTCTTTTCCTCAGGTTTATGCTTCCAGGTTTTGAAAGTGAGGAGACAAATGAAAACCTCGTTTTCTTACTTTTCTGATATTTATTTACATAAAAATTTTAAATGGGAATTTTTTGCCATTTGTAAAATTGCAAGCTTACTTAACTTACATTTGTCTCTTGCATGAACTCTAGCTTACAAATGTATAAAGCCCTTATTTATATGTATCTTATGTTTTATAAATTTTTTTTTATGTTTTTTTTAAATTATATATGCTATACTTAGTACATGTGTAAATTAGAAAGAAAGAAACATTAATTATTTTTATTAAATCTTGTTTACATGTTATACTTAAGTTGCCATTATATTTAAATTAATAACTATATATATATAAGTGCTAGAGTTAAAAATGTATAATTCAACTTTTAAATAACTCTTGAAAATTATCATATTAATTTTCAAAACATAACTTCCAATTCAATATATATATACCCATATATTATATATTATGATTAGAAAATCATTTTATTAGCTTTGAAAAGATAAAACCTGCCAAATTGAATTATTATATTAATATGTTTACTGTGATTATATGTTCACAATGAATTTGTATATGTTTACACTTATGATTCTCAACATCATGGAGGTTTGTATAACTCTTATTTATATATATCTTAATTTACTGTAAAATTTATCATTTCTAGATATTTATATTTCAATATTTATTATAGATTCAAATTTATTATATTTTTAAACATCGAAATTTAATCTGTTCAACTGATAAACCAGTTAATTTATCTAATTTTCAGATGCCCAAAAATGGGTTATCACAGTATCGATTTCTATGGATTTGGTTCACGTCTTCGTATGTGATTTTTTGGTGGTCGATTGTTTCTACAATCATTTTTGTGATTTGTCACTTTGGAATACAAAGGTTTCTATACTAGTAGAAAATATTCAAAATCTTTCACAAAGATGATTTTAACTCTATTTTTAATACAATGCTCGTTTATAAAACCGTTTTCCAACCTATTAGTATACACAAACCTTTACCCCATTCGTATGAGAAATCTAATTAAACGGCTTAGCAAAATAAGTGGTATAAAACGCTTGCGTTTACTTTGTCGGTTAATTCTTAGACTTGTTCGATTGAATCTCTGGTGACAATTTTCGAGTTGAAATCTACAATTTGTTCGTAAATATTTAAGTTAAGCCAATGGTTATGGGACATTAAGCTAAACTCATTTATTTACTAGCTTAGTGTAATTCACACTTTTTATTGATCAATGGTGATCATTTGATGATTTAGACTAGCGGTGTGCGATGTCTTTCGGTCCACGTGGGGGACTGCACCTCGTTTTGTTGAGCTTTGTCACATTTCTCAACGACCTATGGGTTCTTTGGAGTTTCGCCTCATTTTTATGGGCTAGTGACCTATGTTCTTTTATGGTGTTCGTTCCATTGGGCATACCATTATTGTACTACGTCAATGTTTCGGCTTATCAGGATCAATGAATGCACCATTATTGTACTACATTGTTGTTCCGTTTTATCAGGTTCATCGGACTCACCATTATTGTACTACGCCATTATTTCGAATTATTGGAGTTTCACGCCCATCATACGTACCGTTAGTGTACTACATCGATGTTATGAATTATTAGAGTTTCATGTTCCTCGGGAGTACTGTTAATATACTACGTCGTTGCACCGGCTCTATGGTTAACGACCATGGGTTAGCGACCCGTTTTTGATACACGTGTTGGTGAATTTTCATGTTCACGTTTTGTGATAGGCCTCCCCTTTATGATTTATGATTTCTAATTGACGATTTCTAGAATTTGTGTTTCACCAATTTTTACAATTGGCATTGATATGATTGTCAATATTTGTGGTTTGGTGAATAATTGAAAGAATATGACATTATTTTTGGGTGTTTGGGATTCTTGAGACATTGTATGATTTTTGTGGTTGTTAAATGTATACTTGTCATAGTATGACATTATTCTTATCATATGTTTTTATCGTATCTCTTATTATATCTCATTTTATATGATAATTATAGCTAGACTGATCCATTTATTATTCTTTTCTTAAATAATAATCAGGTCAGACCGAGGTATTACAGGTGCTTCCACTTGACTTCTTAGTTGGGACTAGCTTTTGACTTTTGGCTTACTACTTAGCTTAGTAGTATTTGCTTTTACACACTTGAGATAGAGACTCCCTAATGTATACACATTCTTTTGTCTGGCACTTGTACTTTTTCTTTTGTGATGTAGAGGATCTTGTATGACCATTACTTTGATGTATACTTTTATATGATATATCCATATCTATTTCCGCCTTTGTGATATGGGTATCTGTGACTGATTTGTGTTATGCTTATTTCTATATTTGTTTCCCAAGTCCACATAGCCACTGTGCGGTAGCTTTGAGTTCGTATTTGATATGTCGGATTCCCTCTTGAAATGAAATGCATGTCATACTATCTAACATATCAATACCCGCACAAAGCAATTACATAGATGGTCGCTCCTTAGCGGCCTTATTCTTTGTACTAGTCAACGGCATTACCCCGTAGTATCCTTGGTTAGTGTGAGTATAGAGGTGAGGCATCACATAGAGTGATTTCGAATATGAATATAGATTCCATGTGATTTATAATGGAGTTGGTAAGCTTTAAAAAATTGAATTTTTAAACGATTTTGAAGATTTCGAAAATCGCTCGATTCAGTCGACGCATTAAAATAGCCTTCCAGGACACAGTACCAGAATTCTATGAAACTTGTTCCATTGGATCGGTAATGGTTTATTTTTATCGGATTTAAAATTTTGTAACGTTTGGAGTTACCATTTGGTTGTACGGAATAAAAACGTATTGAAATAAATACCGAAAATTCAATATTTTAAATTCAATTGAAAAAGCTATCTTTCACATACGATTGAATTGGGCCTCATACCATGTTCCATTGATTTTATAATAGGGGTTAAACATTATAAATGCCAGGCGGCACGCTTCAATTGGTGTTTATTCGAAAAAGCATGTAAAAATTTGGAAATAATAATGAAATAATTTATATATTTCTATATATTCATGCAAACAATAAAGCCCTAGCATTTTTCCAACAGCCATCATAGTATTTCCATGGCCGACATTTCATGACCTTCCTCCCTATTGTTCCCCTCATCCAAGAATTTTCAGGCCCATACTCCAACTAGGATATCGTAGAGCATCTCAGGCTCTACCTACTCAATGGATATGATTGGATTTACGGCCTCGAATGGACGACAAATTAAGTTGGAAGGGCACACATTCGAGTTCGATTTTTGGATGCTAGAGGCGGTCGAGCTCACTTGAAATTTGGTCATAGGTAGAGCTAGGGTTGGTGCATGATGTGGTGGCCCTGATCGTTGTATAGATGGACGTGGAGGTGGCAAGTCTCGATGGAAGGTTACAGCTTTGAGTTCGAACGTGTTTAAAAAAAAAAAAGGCACGCATGAGAAGACTGGGAAGAAAGAGGGGTATGCGGCCAGATCTTCTCTAATTGAATTCAACGGCACATATTTGATCTAGGGTAAAAATATTATTTATATAAATATGTATTCAAATGTTTAATAATGCATATCTTCCATATATGAGATCAGAATCGGACGAAACAAGCGATGATGAAATCGTGGCAATGAGCACTACGCTATGGAATAGATCTGGAGATGTTTGGAGAGAGTTAAAATTTTAGGTTAAATCAAACGTGTTCGATTTAATTTAAGGTTTGGCGAATTGAAACTCAAGGTGAGTTAATCTCACTCAATTTTGGACCGCTGGTAGTAAATTTTTAGTAGTTAAAATTAATAAATAATTGATTGGTTGAATTGATACATTTTAATCAATTCAATTTGATATTATATATAGTAGTGTGTGTGTGTATATTGGAGTGATTGATACTCCCGCATACATATAGCGGATAAGACCCTATGTGCCCATATAATAACGGATGACCCTATATACCGCGATATTCAATCTCGAAGCGGAATTGGTATTTTTATGTTGCATTAACATTTATGGATGTAGGGAAACATGTTGGAGGGATCCAACTGGATTCCTCAAAAATGTTGAATTTAATTTCATATATGGAGATATATGTTTTGTTGGGGTAATCGGTGATAGGTTATTGTGTGATTTAAATTGATTGAATGCTACGATAGTTTCAGCCTGGATTTTTGGTATTACTGAATACCAATAAAATATGGTTTTGGTTCGGTAAAGAATTTGTAAATAAAGATTTTGAGGTAAAATATTTATATAGAGTTTGAGATGAATTAATTGGGTAAAATAAAAGGTTTTGGAATTGTATTTAACTATATCGAGATATTGTAAACATGGATTTTGGAATAAAATATATAAAAGAATTTTAAAATAATAAGTCCTTAAGTGACACTTGTTTAAAAATAAATGAGGTATTAAAATCGATTTTTTAATAAATCAGAAGAATAGTAGTGAATTCGGAAATAAATATAGAATTGGTTATACTGGAGTTCAAGTAAGGTTTTCAAAATTTACGAAATGAAATTAGAATCGAGAAATTGGGCTTGTTTTAAAAAGAGGATTATAATTATTAACAAGGTAATTTTTAAAGGTGTTAAAATTGTTTTGAAAACTAGTTATTTGATTATTTTAAATTGTTTAAAGCATATATATTTATTAATTAGTAAGTTATAAAATTGTAAAAGATTTATTACTATCATTTAAGAATTACTCAACATTGTGTTTTAAAAGATAAACTATTAAATATTAACAAGGCTTTGTATAATAAATTTATTTAAGTATATTTGCCTAGATTAAATTTGAAAATTTATTTTAGAACTTGCAAGCATTATTTTGAGATAATTTTTAAACAAAGTTTCGGGAAGTAATGGTATACTCGCATGGCATAATCGGAGGTAGTGAGTGCCTGCATTTAAGTTTTGGATTTCTTTGGGATAGAGACATAACCATTGAGCTGTGAATCCACGGTTTGATATCGCAGTTGTACTTTCCATATTATTTTAAAAAGGTTTTCAAATATTTTTGAAAATGTTAATTTGCGAATATACTAAATTCGATAAGATAAGCACATGCCTTTGGGTAGAGAGATTTAATTTATTTAATTTTGAATTAAAAAGAAACTTAGTGTTTTTAGTGTAAAATGGAATATTTGGTTGAATGATTGTTAATTTGATAGTTACATAACCAACTGTCAAATCCGGACCTAAATACAACTTTGGAAATATCTAGAAGAAGCATGGGGATTATAAGGTACAGTTACTGTTCGAGGTGTTATACTGTACGTATTAATTCGTTTCGTTCTTCTGGGACGATGTTAAGGAAATCCTTCCACAAACGGTTAGGAGGTGATCTCCTATCTTATCTTCATTTGTTTATTTCCTAAAGAATCGGGGTTGGGTTTACCAGAAAATATCGAACTTTGTTTCATAGAGAATAGGATCGGGTAAGTTATTCGGAAAACCACTTTGATCCAATGAGTACGTTTTCGAAATGAGTACAAGAGCATGGGGTCGAAGATGGAGCAGTGAAGTGCAAGGGCTAATTGCCACTAATGTGAGGGTGATTCCAAAATGGATGTAGTAGGAATAATGCCTTCGGTTCCGTTCAGACCCGAAACGGACTTGTATGGATGAATGCTCTCAGTACATTGCCATTGGAGGACAATGAGCATTCTAAGTGAAAATTTCATTGAAAAGTTAATCATAGCCTCTAGCCTCATCAATCGAGAATGACTAAAAAGCATGGGGAATGCAGCCGGGCTAAGTGGGTAGCACTCAATTAGGGTATATTTATCAGCTTTCTAGATACCCTCGGATATTATTACTACGATTTATGGAAGGAGCTCGAAAAGAGTGGGAACACCCAGATTGATAGCATATTCGGTCTATCCAGGTTATGGATAGTCCGTTCTTATGTAGCAGGGGATCCCATCATGGTCCTTAATATGATGTTCTAGATGTGTACTGTGACAAGTGATACCCCAGTACCTAGTCATTCATATGGAATCCATTTCCAATAAGTGCCATACGGTTTTAATTGTGTCCAACTATGCTGAAACGTGAGATGCAAGCATTTTAGTTATTTGAATAAGTATTTGTACTTAGACACTATTATAATATTAGAGGATTTGATATGAAATGATTTGGTTATCTTAAAGTAAAAACCGGTCGTGTTTATGCATGGCATGGTCTTACGAGATATCTTTGATTTTCAAAGAATTTTGATAACTTTAATAATTAAAATTGAGTGTGTTTTCTTATGCTAGTTTTCCAAACTAACTCGGGTGTTATTTTATTATAACGCTCAGGTCAGACTGAGTATTATAAGTTCAGTTTAAGTTGCTATGGAGCTCAGGAGATGAGCTGGATGGCGAAGACATATTACTCATATTTGATTTTATTTCCGCTGTAGTTTGTTTTGAAATTGCCAGAAATTGTGAGGGCACGTTATTATAACTGCCCAGGTTGGTAAATATTAATTTGTGTACTCTGATGTGAGATATGTATATCGCAGTTTTGATTTGTGCAAGGAACTATTTATATTATATGTTATTCAATCCGCTGTGAGATTCTGTTTTGTTAAGTTTCTTCTTTCTTCTACCTACTTTCTTACCCCTCGACAATCTGTCTTTCCGGCACTCAATCATTTGGCATGTTATACAATGAGTGTATTTATGTTGATTTTTGGGGATTGAAAGGGGTGGGTCGTCATAGTTGGTATCAGAGCTTAGGCAGGTGATATATCTAGGCTTTGGTGGGGATTACTCAATAGAGATAGAGTCAGAAGTACTCTAGAATGAGTTGAGTGTATTAGTAGATATGAGCGCATATTTGTTAGTGAATATAAAATGTTTTATATTGTGTTGACTTATCAATTGAGTGTTTATGAATTCTGGTCGGTACGCGAATTACAACCATATCGATATGGGTTTCTAAACTCTTAAACAAGGTAAACCGATATAGTATTGTTTTAAAGTGGGTAAATGAAATAATTTTACCCAAAATATACCTTGGATATAAAAGAATAATTTTCCGTAATTATTATATATAGTGTATATATTTGGAATGCTTGTTTGTTAATATTATAGTCGGAATAAATTATAAAATTTGAAAAGGTTATATATAACCAAATGGAAATTATACATAAGTATGATTTATACAAAGAAGTATAACTAAAATTTGGATTAAACCAGAATTTAAATCCCATAAATATTGGTAAATGGGTTAAAATGAATTTGAACCGAGTGTTGGGATTTTTAAATCTTGTAATTTTTTAAATGTTCTCCAAACTGGTTTGAAAGGAATAATAGGTATTGTTTTGAGACATTTTTTAATAAAGATTGTTTTAAAATGAATTTTGGAAGTAAGGAAGCACTGACCTTCAGTTGCTGGAAATAACCCTGGTGATGATGGCCACATTGTAAGTGTTCATTTTCAAGTTTCTAAGTGATGGATTGCTGCTGTGGTGATTGGTTATGAATATTTTCTTTGGAATTGTTTGGTAAACACGATTTGTTTTAGAAATTCCAAAGGGAAATTGTTTTGGGAAAAACCAAGTTGTTTTGAAAATCCGAAAGTATGATTTGATTTACCCAAGGAACAAATGTATATTTATGATTTCAGAATGATTTTATATAAAACTGGGTGATTAAACTTTAGAATTTTCATTTAAATGATTTTTAAGGTCAGAGGAAATCAACTGTTGAACTGGTAACTTGAATTCGATATAGACAAGAATGTAAAATGTAAATTTTAATCCTGGAATTAAAATTTAACTTGAGTAAGTTAAAAAGAATATTATGAATTAAAATTTAACTTAAGATAAGTTAAATAAAGTGAATTGGAGTTGAATTGAATGGAATGTTAAACTGGAAATGTAAAATGATTTTATAACTGTAAGTTATGATTATTGAATGAAAAAGGATATACTTAAGCTATAAGTGATATAGATAACCTAGAGTTATGATTATAAGATGTAAATAGACTCGAGTGAGTAAAATGAGATTTTAAGTAAATAAGTTTTGAACTTGTGAATTGAGAAATGAAATGGTAAACCTAAATGAAAATGGTTTGATATTATGGTAAAAGGATGGAAATTCAAAATTTGCAATTTTTAAATAGAGGGTAAATTGAAATTTAGTAAATTGAATATAATTATAAATGGTGAAGTGGTTATATAACTATATGTATAAATATTGAATGTGGTGAACTTAAGTGGAAAATTCGAGGAATTGTAAATAAATAAGTTGGTGTAACTTATTGAACTGGAAAAGTGGAGAAGTATGATGAAGTTAAAATGGTTAAGTAATTAATACACGAAATGAATTCAATTTAAAAGTAAATGAATTGAATATTATTTTGGAATATGGATTGGATAAGTTTGAGTGTGAACTTAAGTTTTAAAGCTGAATATAAATTAAGCATCGATATGGAATGTCTATAATAAACCTTAGAGATAACTTTAGGAAATGGTTTATAAATTAATTATCATGAAATGAAATGCCATTCACTATAAAATGAAGTGAATAACTATATGTGAATTAAATGAAAGTGATTGGAAAAGATGTAATATAAGTTGTGAATGGAATTAACATAAATGCAGGTGCATAAACCTGAACAAAATTGTATGAGAATCGATCCATATGCAATAGTTCCCTAAAGTAATAGTATTAATTAGATATACTAAGTAAATGAATACTTGAATGGGATTCAATTTAAAATGAATTAGAACTGAGTTGCAATGGAAAACGATAGATTGATTTAAAATCAATTTAAATGGATCAATTAAAGCTTAATAAGATGGATATGAATATAATAAGTGTGAATATGAATAGATTGATTGTGAATCAATTTGAAATTGAATGCAACTGAATTTATGCAAGTAAAGCACATATAAATCAATTCGTAATGGATATGTGTTTGTCATAAATATGAATTGAATGCAAAAAAATTGGTTGTAAATCAATTCGAATTGAATGAAATGATATGTGGATCCATGAAAAGAATTAAATTAGTGTTGGAACCTTATAAATTGCTTGTAATATATGATTGGCATGTTCGGGTTATAAAGTTTATGTGTTTGGCTAGTAAACAAATAAAATGCTATTAAAATTTCATCTTTATGAAAAATTATGTGCTTATTTTGAGTAAGTACAGGTACAGGAGGCTAGATTTGGGTTGCATAAATACATATAAACAAGGCGCTAACTTAAAAATGCTAATAAAGGTGCTCACTTAAAAACGCTAATAAAGGTACGCCTATGCAATAAAATAAAGAAATTATAATATATATATATATATTTTTTTTTCCAACTGTGTGGGTCGATGTATATATTTTTATCTCTCTTGTTGTATTGAAAAAGGCTCTCCGTACATGGAGACTCTGTCGAAATTTTTTGGGATTTAGGGTGTTAGAAATTTTTTGAAAAGTTTTCGAATTTTTTTATGGGATTTTTGGGCTCAAGGAAAAAGTTGGAGAAAAATTTAGTTTTGGGGACAAGAAGTTTTTTAGGCTCAAGGACATTTTTTAGTGTAAATAACAGAATGATAGTTGTAACTATCATTTTCAATTTACATTAAAAATGTCATTCGGACTAAAAAGTAAACTTATTGTCCTTGGTACTAAATTTTTTTCCTACTTCTTCCTTGTGTCTATTTTCCTGTTTTTCTATTAACAAGAGAGTTGTTTTTTTAATTGTATTAGAAATGAAGGGTTTGAATTAGAAATGAAAGCAAATTGGTTTGAATAAAACCAAAAGGCTTGAGGAGTGAATGCAGGATTTTAAGTAAGTGGGTTTGGATAGGTAAATGAATTTAGGAGCATTTTTCCTACCTTAGCAATTTCGAGGACGAAATTTTTATAAGGAGAAAGGAATGTAATGATTCGAAATTTTGGTCATTTAATTTTGAACATTTAATTTATTTTTAGATGTTGAATTTGAAATATAAATTGATTTTGAATATTGAAGAATCAGTAAAATAGTCAAGATTTCAAATATAGCGATTTAATGGAGTGGGTGAATAGTAAATTAATAATTGAAATTGGGATAATATATGATTTTCGAAATAAATGGACATGGAAATGATTTATAAAATTTATTTAAATTCTGTTTGGATTAGATTATGATGTTGGACTTTTGAATGGGATTAAAAGTCGATAAATTAAAATTTGGGGTTTTACATTAATTTAATAGTGGAATTTAATATAGATAGTAATAGTGTAAATAATTGAATTTTGATTTAATGCGAATCGAAGTGATTTCTAATATAAATATAGATTCCATATGATTTATAACGGAATTGGTAAGTTATAAAAAATTGATTTTTTAAAATATTTCGATGATTTTGTAAACCACTCGATTTAATCGACGCGTTAAAATAGCCTTCGGGGATACAGTCTCCGAATTCGACGATACCAATTCTATTAGATCCGTAATAGTTTATTATTATTGGATATTAAATTTCATAACGTTAGGAGTTACGTTTGGTCGTACGGAATAGAAACGCATTACAATAAATATCGAAAATTTAATATGTTAAATTCAATTCAAAAAGCAATCTTCCATATAGGATCGAATTTGGCCTCGTAACACGTTCCATTTTCCTCGGAATATGGGTTAAACATTATAATCGCCAGGCGTCGTGCTTCGATTTGAGTTCGTTCGAAAAAGCATATAAAAATTTGGAAATAAAAATAAAATAATATATACATATATAGGAGTATATTCCTATATATTTGTGCAAATAGTAAATCCCTAGCATTTTTGCAACGGTCGCCACGATATTTCCATGGCCGACACTTCATGACCTACCTCCCTAAAATCCCCCTCATCCAAGCATTTTCAAGCCGAGGCTCCAACTAGGATATCGTAAGCATGTCAGGCTCTACCTACTCAACGAATATGATTGGATTTATAGCTTTGGATGGACGACAAATCGATTTGGAAGGGCGCGCGTTCGAGTTCGATTTTTGGAGGCTAGAGGCAACCGAGCTCACCGGAAATTTGGCCATAGGTGGATCTGGGGTTGGCGCATGACATGGTGGCCATAGATGGAAGGTTACACCTTTGGGTTCCAACGCGTTTAAAAAAAAAGGAAAAGAAAATACGCGCGCATAAGAAGCTTGGGAAGAAAGAGGGGATGCGGCCAAATATTCTCTAATTGAATTCAATGGCACAGTTTTGATCTAGGAGAAAAAAATTATTTATATAAATTTGTATTCAAATATTTGATAATGCTTATCTTCCACACACGAGGTCGGAATCGGACGAAACAAGCGGCGATGAAATCATGGTGACGAGCACTACGCTTTGGAACAGATCTAGAGATGTTTGGAGCGAGTTAAAATATTAGGTTAAATCGAACGTGTTCGATTTAATTTAAAATTTGAACGTTTGGCAAATTAAAACTCAAGGTGAGTTAATCTTACTCAATTTTGGACCACTGGTAATAAATTTTAAGTAGTTAAAATTAATAAATGATTGATTGGTTGAATTGATACATTTTTACCAATTGAATGTGATATTATATATAGTAGTGTGTGTCTATATATATATATATATATATATATATATATATATGTTTATTGGTGATTGATATTCCCGCATATATATAGCGGATGAGACCCTATATATGCACCCGTATAATAGTGGATGACCCTATATACCATGATATTCCACCTTGAAGTGGAATTGGTATTTTTATGTTGTATTTACATATGTAGATGTAGGGAAACAGGCTGGAAGGATCCAATTGGATTCCTCAAAAATGTTGAATTTAATTTCATATATGGTGACATATGTTTTGTTGGGATAATCTATGATAGGTTATTGTGTGATTTAAATTGATTGAATGCTATGATAGTTTCCGTATGGATTTTTGGTATTCCTGAATACCAATAAAATATGGTTTTGAATCTGTAAAGAATTTGTAAATAAAGATTTTGAGGTAAAATATTTATATAGAGTTTTGAATAAATTAATTAGGTAAAATAAAAGGTTTGGGAATTGTATTTAACTATTCCGAGATACTGTAAACATAGGTTTTGGAATAAAATATATAAAATAATTTTAAAATAATAAGTCCTTAAGTGGCACTTGTTTAAAATAAAGGAGGTTTTAAAATTAAGATTTTTTATAAATCGAAAGAATAGAAGTGAATTCGAAAATAAGTATAAAATTGGTTATACTGGAATTCAAGTAAGGTTTTCAAAATTTACGAAATGAAATTAGAATCGAGAAATTAGGCTTGTTTTAAAAAGAGGATTTTAATTATTAATAAGGTAGGTGTTAACAATATTCTAGAAACTAGTTATTTGATTATTTAAAATTGTTTAAAGCATATTTAATTATTAATTAGTAACCATATAATGATTGTTAAGATTTATTATTATCATTTAAGAATTAGTCAGCATTGTGTTTTAAAAGATAAACTATTAAATATTAATAAGGCTTTGTATAATAGCTTTTATTTAAGTATATTTTCCTTGATTAAATTTGAAAATTTATTTTAGAACTTACAAGCATTATTTTGAGATAATTTTTTAATAAAGTTTTGAGAATTAATGATATGCTCGCTTGGCGTAATCGGAGGCAGCAAGTGCCTACAGTTAAGTTTTGGATTTTTTTGATATAGAGATGTAAGCATTGGGCTATGAGTCCATGGTTTGATACCGCAATGGTACTTTCCATATTATTTTAAAATGGTTTTCAAATATTTTAAAAAAAGATAATTTGTGAATATACTGAATTTGATAAGATAAGCACACACCTTTAGGTAAAGAGATTTAATTTATTTAATTTTAAATTAAGAAGAGACTTAGTATTTTCAGTGTAAAATGGAATATTTGGTTGAATGATTATTTATTTGATAGTTAAATAACCGACAATCAAATCTGGACCTAAATATACTTTGGAAATATCTAGAAGAAGCATATGATTATATGGTAAAGTTACCATTCGAGGTGCGATATTGTATGTACAAATTCGATTCGTTCTTCTAGGATGATGTTAAGAAAATCCGTCCACTAACGGTTAGGAGGTGATCTTCGATCTTATTTTCATCTATTTATTTCCTAAAGAACCGGGGTTGAGTTTACCGGAAAATATCGAGCGTTGTTTCGAAAAGACCGGGATCGGTCAAGTTATTCGGAAAACCACTTTGATCCAATGAGTACATTTTCGAAATGAAGTCAAGAGCGTAGAGTCGAAGATGGAGCAGTGAAGTGCAAGGGCTAATCGCTACTAATCCCGAGGGTGATTCGAAAATGGATGTAGTAGAAATAGTGCCTTCAGTTTCGGTCGGACCCGGAACGGACTTGATGGATGAATGCTATCAGTTCATTGTCAATGAAGGACAATGAGCATTCTAAGTGAAAATTTCCTTAAAAAGGTAATCATAGCCTCTAGCCACATCAACCGAGAGTGACTAAAAATCAAGGGGAATGCAACAAGGCTATGTGGGTAACACCCAATTAGGTTATGTTTATCACCTTTTTAGATACACTCGGATATTCGGTCCATCCAGGTTAGGGACAGTCTGGTCTTGTATAGCAGGAGATCCTGGCGTGGTCCTCAATATGCTATTCTAGACGTGTACTGTGCCAGGTGATACCCCAGTACCTAGTTATTCTTATGGAATCCATTCTCCAATAAGAGCTGTACGGTTTTGATTGTGCCCAACTATGCTGATACTTGAGATGCAAGCATTTCAGCAATTTGAATAAGTAATTGTACTTAGAAACTATTAGAATATCAGAGGATTTTGATATGAAATGTTTTGGTTAACGCAAGGTAAAAACCCGTCGTGTTTATGTGTGGCTTAGTCTTACGAGATATCTTTGATTTTCAAAGGATTTTGATAACTTTAATAATTCGAATTGAATGAGTTTTCTCACGCTGGTTTTCCAGACTAAATCGGATGTTATTTTATTATAATGTTCGGGTCAGACCGAGTATTACAGGTTCGAGTTTGGATGCTGTGGAGCTCAGGAGACGAGCTGGAAGGCAAAGACGTATTACTCGTATTTCATTTTATTTCCACTACAGTGTTTGTTTTGAAATTACCAGAAATTGTGAAGGCAGGTTGTTATGACTGCCTAGGCTGGTATTTAATGATTTGTGTACTCTGATGTGAGATATGTATATCACAGTTTTGATTTGCGTGAAGAACTATTTATATTATACGTTATTCAGTCCGCTATGAGATTTTGTTTTGATTAGTTTCTTCTTTCTTCTGCCTACTTTTTTTCCCTTTAACATTCTGTCTTTCCGGCACTCCATTGTTTGGCATGTTATATAATGACCGTATTTATGTCGATTTTCGAGGATCAAAAGGGGCGGGTTGTCACGGTTTGGCCAGAAATTGGTGATTTAGTTTTGGCAATCGAAACTAGGGTTTCGATTTCAAGGGTGGATCTTCGTCCTAAAGTCGATCGGATGGCATGGTATGGTAGAGGTCGTCCAGCAGAATAGTTCAATGGTGGTAGTTTTGGTCGCAAGTCATCAGATCGCCAGAATTTGGAACTTGAAAGAGCGACGGCACAGAGCCAAGGGGAGGCCGCGGAGGGTCGTGCGTGTGGCCAGTGGGGGTGCCTGGCCAAGGCGATGCCGGTAGTACAACATGATCTTGGCGCCATCGAGGCTAGAGGCGAACGTTCGTTGGTCAACAACGAACTAGGGTGGCTGTATGTGTTATCGCGTCGAGCGTGATAGAGAGAAGGGTTTCGTGTGATTCTGAGGTGGTGACGTGTTATATTTTATTTATTTTTTATTCTATATTATAAATCGTCTTACTTCCAATATTAGCATCTTTTGCATACGAGGTCGGATTTACACGCGATTTATTCCACTACGATCAAATCAAAATTCTGAATTTGGAACTGGTTTGGATGAATTCTGAAACTGTTCAATTTTTTGCCTTTATTTGGATTTCAAATCGATTTGAAATCAAAAGGTGAGTGTTTCAATCTACTCATAACTACTAAATTATCTTATGTTATTTAAATTGAATTTATGATGCGATTAGAAGTTGATTGACTACTGTTTGCTATATTTAAATCGTTATTCCAGTTAAATCTAAATTAATTGAATATAGTTACTGCTTAATTTAATATTAAATTTAATTTTCCAGTTTATACCTATTAATGATGATCCGTTAATTGTTGATGTAAGTGGTTGATTTGAATGATGATTGTGATAGATGTTTGATTGTTGATATTGGACGACTGGATGTTATATTTGTATTGTTATAAC
Source organism: Allium cepa (assembly GCA_030765085.1). Taxonomy (NCBI): domain Eukaryota; kingdom Viridiplantae; phylum Streptophyta; class Magnoliopsida; order Asparagales; family Amaryllidaceae; genus Allium; species Allium cepa. Next base: position 371,434,859 of record CM060942.1, on the reverse strand, counting down.
ACTGCAAGTTCCCTTAGTTTATTGTTAGAAAATCCCTATGGATTGAAATGATACAAACCCGACAATCTATAGATTAGGAAAAAATCGTTATAGGTTGAAATGATAAACTCGAGCAATTTTATGGATTTTGAATGTTAGTTTGTGATTGCGGGTTGAAATGGTATACACCCATAAATTGAAATTTATTGCGAATTGAAATGATATATGCCTGTATCACTCGAACATAGGGTAGAAAATTTTATACGGACACCGGATTGGTTAAATTGAATGATTTTAAAATCCTTAAAATTTGAATTTAGTTAGATGATATTTTGAAATAAAATTTGATTTATATAAACCGAATTATTATCGAAAATCCAAGTTTTAGATGTTGGAATTGGAGTTGGTTTAATGAATTGTTTAAACAATAAAAATGGAAATTTCAAAGTTAAAATCTGAAATATAAATGTAATTTATCGAAATTGAGTTATTGAAAATGTTTGAATGATTAAACTTTGAAATCTATGAAATTGAAGTGCTTTAAAATTTTAGTTGAAACATTAGTTTGAAATCGATATAAATTGAAATTATTTTTATGTAAATTTGAATTGAATGAAAGTTTAGATTTGTTGAAATCTAGATATGGTCCAGATTTTTTGAAATTAAAGAAATAGTTTAAATTTGATATTAATTTCAAATTAATTATTTTAATATAAACTATTTAAAAATATATTATTTTAAAATTCTAATTTGTTTAGATTTTCAAAATATTTACTATATAGACTATTTCAATGATCAAACCATTTTTAAATTAAACTAATAAACTATATTTAATCTATTTTAAACTAATTTAAACCATTTAATCTATTTTAATCTATTTTAACTATTTTAATCGATTTGAAAATTGTTTTAATCCATTTAATCTAATTTAAACTATTGTAAAGTATTTTAAACTATTTTAACCATTTAAAACTATTTTAATATATTTTAAAATATTCTTAAACCATTAAAACTATTTTAAAGTATTTACACTATTTTTAACTATCTAAACTAATTTTAAGCTATTTATGGCTATCTAAACAATTTTATGAATTCCAGACTGTGTAAATTTAAAGTGTTTACAATTAAATCCTTGATTTAAAAGCGAGCATAGTTAAATGATGTTATAACCTAAAATTGGATTTGAAATGATAGTTTCTAGTGAAATGACATATTTGAGTAAATATGATGATTTTGAAATAAGGATTTAACCTATTTTTTCGATATGATTTCGAAAGTGAACATGATTTTGAAAGTGATATAGATTGAATTAAATATGATATTTTGATATCGAGTATGAATCGGTTTTGAAAATGTAAAAGAACCATCTGATGTGAAATAAGCGTTTGGTTGTTAAAGAGACCGGGATCAGATATTGTCATCCTCTCTACTTTTACCGAAAACCACTTTAACCACTGTGTATGTGGTGGAGATTCTAGAATGAAGTTGGATGGTTTCGGAACGATTCTGTTTGAGGTATTTATGTAGCCCTGGAGTCAGCTTGATGTGACTAATACATGAGCCGTACCGGGAAAATCGAGGTCGATCCTCCTATCCATCACATTTCTTCGATACCATATTATGACTCTGTGATTGATTTGGTGGCCACCACTCGATTTTGATTATGAGATTGTGTTCCAAGGTAGGTCGTAGTAGCTGCTATGTGTTACCACCAGTCCAGATCCGCAAAACGATAGTATCCTACCTTGGGCATTGCCTCGTGTGCCTTGTCACATGCCTTATTGCGCCTTCTACGAGTTTGGTTTGTACCATACTTATGGAGTGCCCTCTGATAGCCCTCTAGTTTAGGAGAAATTGCGGTATTGTATAGACTATGGGAATATATAAAAATGTGTTAAGGGGGATATGAGTAACGCCTTAACGCTATTTTAATACTTTACTTTAGTGTAGACACTATTGTAATAGCAAATTGTACTATGCATGTAGATAGTTTAACGGATCCTTACGAGATGGAAATCCCAAACATATATTAAGTTATTGCACTCACGTTGACACTGGATAGGAGATGTCAAACCCCGTAAACATCTCTAATGCCATTACACTCATATTTATTCACTGTTGATCTAACATACATAAGATATTTTAGTTCCATCTCGAGTGTTTTGTCTTTTCAACTCACTCGGGTCAGTTTGAGCTTTTTAGTGTATCGACGACTACTTTGAAGGACGAAGACAGAGATTTATATATTATTATTATTTATTATATTTATCCCACTGCATCATGTTGTTTCGTTGCATTGTTATTTATTACAGCTGAATGTACTCTGATTCTGTATTGTAGAGTGTAATCAATGTCATTTGTAAAACAGCTTCATGAACTGTTTATTTGATTATTATATTTTGTCATGCCGCTGTGAGATTCTATGTTTGTTTTTTTCTTCTCGTACTTTTTCATATTTACCCCATAACAATCCTCCCTTTCAAATGGTTTGGGTATGGCGTCTGATTTATCATCCATTTAAAACCGTCCAAAAAGGTGGATCGTTACATTTTACAAGAAGTTGCTGAACTAATAAATACATGAATACCATGTAATCTTCTTTTGTTTTATAAAGTCTATTACAGGTAAATGTGAACCTACTTTAATTAAAATAAATTATGCTTGAATTGAATTTCATTTGGTTGTTGCTTGTTTATTACATTATGAATTTTCTTTTATTCTATAGGGCTTAATTTGTATATCGTTACATAAGTACCAATGGATCTTCAGTTTTATATAATCTATTAGAGGTAATGTTGATATTATTTTCATTCTCGAACAAAAATATATAAGAAAATCAATTTTGTTGAAAAGCATTTTGTATTAAATAAAAGCATATGTATTAAAACAATAAATTTTCAAACCATATTTGGGAAATAATTGCACTTTTTGTTCTGCCTACTACATGCAACTATGAAATTTTGTTAAAAAGTTAATTGTATTTTTTTTGTGTTTTGTAAATGTAACGACCCATAATTTTGACCATATTATTATAATAAGAATTTAATCTAATTTAAATAAAATACAAGTTTTTCATTTATAAATAAATAAGATTTTTAGGCATTTTCTAGTTATATATATGTTTGTGAAGAAAATTTTGATTTCAAAATTTAAAATAGATTCTTTCAAAAATGTTTATAATAAAATTTGTCTTATTCAGTTAAAATTAAAGATTCCATATTATTAATATTTGATACAATACATATATAAATGTAGTCTATAATAATAATGTTTAAAATAACATAATTCTATCCATATTAAATATAAATATAAGTTATATAAATACAAATATAGGTTATAAATCAAATATTTGAAGGTTAAACTCTGAATAATATAAAACTAAGAAGTTATTCTAACAGCAACTTATATGATTAAAATAAAATAAATATTATAAATATTGAACATAAGTATAAAACAAATTTATGGTTATAAACATAAGTATATAAACATAAGCACACCCTAATATTAATATAAGTATAAAAATAAACAAGTAAATGAAGTACTTGATAGTTTGAGTTTAAAATAGAAGTAAATATATAAAATAAACTGATAATTTTGTAACCTGAAATCAGACAAAGCAAATAATGTATATGTATTGTTCAAGCTAGAAGAAGATAACAAAAACAAAAAAAAACTTGATACAAAATATCTTTGTACAGAGAAAACACAAATAAAAAATAGCAGCAAACTATAATTGGGTGTAAACATATTTGAAGACATGTGTATTTAATTAGCACAACCTTTTGTCAATTCGAATTGCAGAAAATCACAGTAATTAAAACAAAAAATCTAATATGATCAAAACAGTGTGAAGCTGTACCAGTTATAACTTATCACAGTTCAAAGCAATTTCTATTTAAACATCATACTATACTTGTTCGTTCACAACTTAGCTAACCTGAGAAAGAAAAGATAGATAAACATCATCTTTATTTGCAAGCTCAAACAATTCTTTCAACAATAAAGCAGGGGGATTTTCAGGGATTCAAACTGCAGTTTTTCAACAACAAATTATCCTCCGTTTCAATAGTATCTTAAGTGATTTAACATACTTCTTTGAAATTTAAAACTTAATAATTGGTTCATGAAAATATTATGTTTGACATATATTGTTCTGTGATGTTTGCCGATTACTGGAAGCTCTGCTATATGATGTTCTTCAATATTTTTAAGTTTTTGAGCAAAGGATTGTAAAGAAAATTAATACTTCTTCATATGAAAACAATTTAAAACTTAGAAGTTTAACTAATTATGTTTGTATAAACAAAAATCAGGACCTAGAAAATTGTTTGAAGTTGACAGAGTAACATAGATACTGTATGATCAATATTACAGCAAACAAGGAAATAAATTGTAAATTCGAATATTTTAAATTGTTATTTTGATTATATATCTGGAATAAACACACAAAGGTAAGATTTTTAAAGCAAGAATGATAACTTTTAGTTTAGAAATGTAAGAGCAATTTACAGATGAACAAAAATTACATTTTTATAAAATTCTATTGATTTAATGAATTTTAGATGTTGAAATTTGTGGTGAAGCTAGCTTGATGATCCACGAACACAGGAAAAATACTAGAAAAATTTTCGAATGCAAGAATTTTTGGGTCGGATCGAAAATAGAGTTTTGGGTACATGTTTTCCGGGGTCTGCTTATTCGTTGATTTTGTCGCCATGGATCGACCGAGCTACAAGAGATTTTAGGAGATGGTAGAGGAAGATGATGGCGAGGTTGGCCGGAATCGCGTAGCAAATGGTTGTCGACGGTGGGTGGTCGTGGCGATTTTCTATTGATGTGTTCGAGTTGCATTTCGTTCATATGAGCATATTTTTGATTTCGAGTTTTCTTGTCGATTTGGATCTTGAGTTCGTGTGTGGTGTCTTTTTTTCGACTTGTCGGAGACGACATGGGTCGCCAGAACGTCGGCGAACCACCGTGCACGTGCACGGTGGCGTACGGTGTCAGTAGTTTCGTGATTGGGTCGTCTTGAGTGAGGCTCGATAAATTGGGAAGTTTGCTTCGGGATTCCTGGGTGCGTATGCGAGTGTGTTTATATAACTGCAGTTTATATTTTTAACTTAACTAAAAAAAGAGAAGAAAGAATAAGCAGTGGTGGAAGAAAGAAGTAAAAGGAGGAGAGGAGAGAAGGGACGCGGGAAAGTTCAGGGGGAAACCCGAGTTTTGCTCGAGCATAACGCGTTGATTTCTTCGGGTTTCAAATTTCTAGGGGTTAGCCAAATTAAACCTTAAGTCAGATGATAAATAAGTTATATTATTAATTAAGTTATTAAAATTGGCAAGGTTGAAGCTAAAACTTGATTCAAAATTTATCAAGAAAGGTTTACAAACGTAAGGTGATTAAGTAATATAAAGTGTAAGTAAATTAAGAATGCAATTAATTTATGCTTGTGATTAAATAAATAATTTAAGATTTAATAAATGTGTAATTAAAAATAGATATTAATAATCTTGTGTTTATTCAATTTGTAATTAAGAATTTAATTAACTATTTAAAGTTAATTAATAAATAACAGTAGTCAACTAATTAAGTAATTAATTAAGGATTAATGATTAAATTGGTAATTAATGATTAATTAAGTAACAAATTAGTGATTAATAAATGGATAATTAAGATTATTAATTAATAATTAATAATTAATTAATGAGGTGGGTAATTAAGTAATAATTAATAAATTTAATAAGTTGAGTAATTAGTGATTAATCAAGTAGGATAAAATAGTTTATTCTTAGTAATTAATTAAGTCAAATTTAATTAAATTAAATTTGATATGGATTAATGCTTCTTGTTTGATTGATTATGATATCTCTTTAGTGATATTCTGGCATACTCAATGATATGCATTGATATCTGTGATGACTGTGTATGATTTATCTGTGATAAATGTTATGTGAATTCAAAGTATTGAATTTAAATTGTTTAAACCATTAAACAACTTGGCCTCTGTAACGTCTGCGGTTTTTTCGTCCACGAACGCCGACATCAATACGTCCACTGTATCAACCGTCGAGCAATCGAAGGCCGGAAAACCATACCGTTAGGGTTAAAGAAAAAGAAAAAGATAGAAGAAAGAGGTATAGATAGAACAGAACAAAAAGAAATAACAGAACAACATCGGAATCTCACAATCGCAACGGAACAACATATAATAGATAAATAAATAATCTTTAAACAAAGAACTATATCAGTTATTACATTACATTACATTTCATTACATCATATCATCATCAGAGTGTACAACAACAAACAATGCAGCGGAAAAGAAATACTATATACTAGTAAATACACCAAGCCATCCATCTTGCCTCCAGCAACTCCTGAATTCCAGAATATCCTGATAAACCTGTCTCTTGACTGCCCGTGTGGAAATTGGTGGGCACCCAGAGTTTAGGAAGGAAAACAATAAACTCCGAGTCAGTCATGTGACTGGTGTGAGAACTCAAAACAGTTTATTTATCTTTTAAAATCAAAATAGAGGAATATTTTTGAAGTCAATTCGCAATGCTTTTAAAAATAGGACTACCATAAGGCCTCCCGCACGCACACACAATGCAAACGCAGAATCGGAGGAGATTTCTCCTTATGATATTCAAAGATGCTTGATACACATTTAAAAAGAACATTTGATATTATTACTAGTGCATAGTGTAGAGGAAATCATTTCGAAAATAAAGATATAAATCTTAGCCAACATACGACCATTATCGTATGCCTACTATAGCTACCATCCAAACAGTGGGGTGCCACCATAAGTGAATGATAGGTTCTACAACTAAAACCGTACAAGATCGTATTGTTTCTTTGGATTTCCAGCAAATGGTCAGGCCAAGGAACTTCCCATTGCCACATGAGAACGCCTCTGGAAGGACGTCCCCGAGAACCAAACCGGATCTCTGCCAACACAAGGCCGGGTTACCCCTAACTAGGTAACTACTGACACGAGTATGCCATCCCCCGGTCCTTTGGGACCTTTATCCGAGCGCTCGTAATCAACATCACACCAAAATAATAAGTGTTTCAACATGAGTAAGCATCTGGGATCCATACCATGATACCACCCTTTTCCAGAAGGAAATGCACATACCCTAAAGGGAGCTACCCCTCATAACATTGCCGCATCTTTCCTGTTTTGACCATTCCGGGGTGTGAGGTTCGACGAAGTCACGTCCACAAAGCCACGCTTTATACAAAAGCTGTGCTTTGGGTCAACAAATGATCATAGAAATGATCACAAAGATAAATGATCAAACAAATGATCATATCACAAATGATCAAACAATGATCATTTCACAACAACACTCAGCATGTCACATTACCAAATTGGGAATATATCGCTGATAACCTTCAACTACATAACCTCTGAGCTCGTACGTCTCAGAGAAGGGTGTTAAGCTAAGAGAATAAATTCTCCGCCACCAACAGAAATATATTTGAAAGAAATCAGCTTTATATCTCAATTTGTAATGTCAGACATACAATCCATACAAGTCTGTTCCGGGCTCGAACAGAACCGAAGTCACTTACAAAGAAGTCCTTGCAATCCGGATATCCACAATCCTGATCGGATTCCCCATCACATATGGAGAACTCTATACCGGAGCAACTCGGTGCAGAGTCAATCGACAGGTCATCCTATCGCTCTCGCAAATACCCGGTCTTCAACACCGGTCTTCAAATGCAATTCGTAACGACGTATCACATATTCGAAATGGGTTATACGACCCCAAGGTCCTTTCCCGGCTAACCCGAATAGTGAGCGCTTATTCAAAAATAAGTGTGGCATTCAATTTCAAGCAAATCACAACAAATACCTATTCAAAGGTAAATATTGATAGTCGGCTATTGAATTATCAATGGATATGCACAACATCACCAGATTCCAAATAATTTTCCAAATTATTTATTTCCCAAAATTCACATCTTTACAAGATATATAATTTCAATCCCTCAAAAATAAATCAATATTTATTTTTAAACAAATTCCCCTTTCTTTTATAAATTCCATAGTGAATTTACATTCCAAAATATCTACGAATGTACGATTTCAATTATTCATTTTTTTCAATTTATCTTCAAAAAGATAAATTCTCAAAATATTCACTTTATATTGGAAAATATTTCCATACTTACTTATTAAGTAATTCTCAAATCCATTTATTTTCAACACTTGGAAAATATTCAATATACTTAAATCGAGATTAAATACATATTTCATTATTTAAGGAAATCATTCTCTTAAACATATTTATTTGGGCCAAAACGAATGTTGCGTAAAACATCGTTACGACAACCCAAAATCACTAGTATAGGTATTCGAAATTAAAATAGATATATAAATCCCAATACTATACAAAACATTCCTTTCGGAAATCATTTACTGTAACAACAGTGTTATAGTCCACCATTTCCTTCAATTTCTCGAAACGTCTATTTCAACAATGAATGTTGAAATCTATGGTTTCGAATCTCAACACATTTAAAACATCGTTAGATCGTTTTAATTCTATTTAAAATATCACATCAAAAACATTATCTTTAACATAATATTCACTATCCAAAATGTGAATATACTTCATTAACCAACTTCATCATTTCTATACATTTTATTTTAAAGGATTATTCACTGTCTAAAACGTGAATATAACTCCACTAATAAGTTACAACAATTTACTTATCAAATAAGTCATTTGCGTATTTATAAAACAATGTTTATAAATCCCATTTCTATTTATTTTATAACTACTTCCTTTATAAGTCTCCTTTATTAACCTATTCGATTTATAACTCAATTATATACCAAAAGTCCATATTATAAGTTAAATGCTTATAATTTATTTGTTTGCAAAATCGTTCCTTTAACTTCCCAAATTATAAATCTTATAACTTATAAGATTCATTTATTTACCCAAATCTATTCCTTTAATAACTTTATAAATTTTATAAACCTACTGCTTATAAAATTCCATTTATAACTTCACCGTTTATAATTCTATAAATTTCATTCATTTATGAAATTCATTCACAATTCATTCTAACACTTATAAAAACTCGTTTTATAATTCAAATATTTTAATTTACAAATTATCAATTTATAAATCTTTTATATAAATCAATTTATATTATTATTTCAAAACGTCTTTAAAGTCCTTTATAATTTCGCCATTCTCTTTGATTTATAAAATAATCAAATTTCATAAATCCTATATTTAAACTTTTTATAATAAATTCAAAAATCCCAATTTAAGCTACTTTATAAAATCGTTAACCTCATATTATCAATAATCAACTTTTAACTATTTTTCTCAAAAATCATAATTTTTATAACATTAAAATTATAACATTTATTTATCTATAATGGATCGATTCCAAAAATATTTTATAAACGTATACTTTTCAAAAATCACTTTAAAAATCATTTTAAAATTCCAAAATTTGGCCCAATGATGCTACACACCAAATAGTCAATCACGACAACAACGATATCATATATCGATATGATAATCAACGAATATCAAAATATCCATAATCAAATAAATACTGTTGAGGAATCCAGTTGGATCCCTCCAACCTGTTTTCCTGCATCCAAAGATGTTAGCACAATACAAATTCCGTTCCAGTACGAAATTATCGCGGTATATGGGATTTAAAATATTATCTGCTTAATAGACGGTGCAATAGGGTCTTATCCGCTATATACTGCGGGAAAATCAATTCCAAGTACATCAATAATACCAATTTCACTGTTTATGAAATATTCGCGGTATATGTTTTTAATAAATAACATCCGCTTACTAATGGCGCATAATGTCTATTTTAACAATCAATAGATAAAAATCATCATTCAAACATGCATTCAAGAATTTTAAATCTAACTATTTAAAATCGAAACCGATTCGATTGAGTGAGAAGTTCTCACCTTGATTTCAATTTCGTTTTAGCGATTTATTTCGAATAAAATTAAACGGACGTTTAATTTTACCCGAAATTCTCACTAACTCCAAATGACTCCAATCCAATTCCATAGCATAGTGCTCGTCCATATGATTCCAACGCAACTGGTTTCTCGCGTTTTCGACCTCGTATGAAAAAGTTATGAATTTTATAAGTTACACGATTTATATACTTATAAATTTACAACCTTTATTCTCAATTTTTTAACCTACATTCATCACAGCCCTTGATCCAAGCCCCTGCAAATCCTGGCCATCCCTCTTCTCCTCTCCCGTCACGTTCATTCTACAGGAAATCGCCGAACAAAGAAACCCATCCAAGCAAACTAGGGTTTGATTTTGCGACCTCCACGACGAACATGAACATGATCAGAAGCTTCCATCTTGACCGCCATCTCCTCCTCTACCTTCGGCCGCCACCCCCTGCAACTCGGTCTCCCCCATCGTCTCGAATTGCGTGCCGACCTGATGGTGAACGCGGGCACGTAGCCCCCACTCCGTCACTCCAATTCCGATCATCACCGTATAGAATCAAAGCTCTCATCGAGCTCTTCGACTTTGTAGTTGAGCATATTGGCTAATTATCGACGGATTGGAAGTAATTGAGGAAGAAAAGGAGATGATTTCAGGCCATTCATTTTATTGGAGGCGGCGGCTCCTGAAGAAACCCTTGGGTTTTAATTTTTTGCAAAAATGAAGATTCTAGGGGATTTTATAGAAAATTTCACTTATTAATATTTAAAATTAATTAAATATTCAAATTCAAATTATCAGAAATCCTGGGTCGTTACAGCCTCTAAAATGGCGTTTGGATTTCGATGAGACCAGGATCGGGTATCAATTTGATATTCCAAAAACTATATCGATTCAAATTAAACGTTAGGTTGTGGCATCTCAAGTGAAGGCCGGGATGGTGTTTCAAAATGCAAGGTTTATCGTCGTTAACTCTGAGGGTGATTCCAAAACGAGTGTAACGAGATATTGCATTCGGTTTCGTTCGAACCCAGAATGAACTAGTATGGATTGAATGCTTTCAGCACATCGTCAGGCGGACGATGAGCATTCTAAAAGATATGTTCTGTAAAGGTAATCGCAGCCTCAAGCCCCATCAATCGGGAATGGCTAAAATAGGGGATGTGCAGCAAGATTAGGTGGGTCATGCCCAAGCAGGACGAGATATACCCCTGTCTAGATGTCTCTTTTTATTCGGCTGTGTGGGCAGTTGGATTTGTAGCCAACTACGGGGTTATCTTGTTCGGGACTGTTCAGTAAGAAATGATTCCGGACTTGTGTTGCAGGGGAGTTAGAGTGGCTCGTCGGTACGGTGATATAGGCCCCGTACTGTGATGCCAGTATCCCTGCCATTGATGGAAATCCATTTTCCCTATGAGACCCTACCTTTTTGATTTGTATTACCCACTTTTGTGGCTAGTAGCTGGAATTTAATAGATGTAACAATTTCAGCTATTTTCTATTTACTTGAAAACCCTAGCCTATTATAATATCACTGGATTTCCTATAAAATGTTTTGGTTAGCGTAAGGTAAAAACTTACCCGTGTTTATGTGTGGGGAGTCTTAGGTGATACCGTTATTTTCAAATGGTTTTCAAAGTTAAACAACTTTAACCCATTTACTCACACCAGACCCATGTCTGACCCAGAGTTTATATTTTGTTTTCCATAAATCTTGGGTACTCAAATTTTTATGAGTAGCCAAGTGATAAGTTTTGATATTGTTGAGTTCTGGAGGAGCTTTGAGCAAGAGTTCCAGACGTATCTATATATCTATCTAGTTCCGCTATGTAGTTGATGTATGTTGTATTTTGGATGTATGTATTGACAGATATGTATATGACTATCCTATTGTATGATGTTGTACAACTCTGATTTATGTCAAAACTATATAATAGTTATGTGATGTATTATATTTTGTTCCATTCCGCTGTGAGATTCTGATGTTGTGATTCATTCTTTCTATCTTTTCTATTTCTATCCCTTTCTTTTCTTATTGACGATACGTCTTTCTAGGATTAGAAAGGCGGGTCGTCACAGTAAACTTATTTTTTATTTAAATATTTTACACGGTCTACAGATTTATATGATATAAATTTAATTTTCTGTAAACTCTTATCTAGAATTTGATTAATTTTTCTACAGCGTTGTTTAATCAACCATGATTTTCATAAGCCAATCTCATTTTTCATTTAATGCAAGGTTTCTACTAATCTCTTGAAGATCTTTACGTAACAGAATAATGAGGTAATTATCTGTGACTTTTCTACAAAGTTAGTTTGAAGTTATATTATTTCGAACTTTTTGCAATTTGGAGATGTTTATAGATAATTATGTGTTGAAGATGTAGATATTCATATTATTAATTAGCAAACCAACCAGGATCATATGAAATAATATTACCACGAAATAAAAAGACTTATTTAATAGGAATTAGTTACTGTCTATTTCATTTATATGACTCAAACTAATTAGAGAAAAAATATAATTTATTTTCCCTTATTAAATTCAAGTTAATAAGGAAATCACTTACAATGTAATTTTCTTTAATATAAGTCAATTAGAATCTATGTTTAGTATTTAATATAACATTTGATTTTATGATGCATTTAGATTTCATTTTAGTTTTACTTAGCTGCATGTTTTCAGAATGTATCTTTATGTAATCATGTTACATAGTTCATATTCATGTTATCTACACGTTATTAGATCATTAAAGCAGCTAAAATCATCAATTTTGGAATATAAAGTTTCTTTGGGATGTCGATGTAGTAAAAAATGACGCAATCAGTACTACATTTACATAACTAACTATTTATAATTTATTACAAGGCCTGTAATCTCAAATACACACTACCTATAAAAGTTGGAAGGTAAGTGATGAAACAATCGATTCAAAATTATGTTTTTAGTTCCAAACTACACGGTTAGTTTTAGTCATTTTTATGCTTTTAGTATCAAACCTCGATGCATACCTTTCGAAGAAGATTATTTCTTTTAACTTTATCAAAGCGTATGCATAATTCTACATAACTTTATCAAAGCATATTATAATTTCTTATCGTTAACATTTAATTACTTAATTTTAATTGAATTAGCATGCCTATTAATGGTAATTAATACATTTAATTAGCATTAAAGAGAACTACTTTGATATGTAATAAGTAATAGTTCTCTTAAAGTAAAAAATTGAAACCATATCAATAATAGATACATTGAAATTAATTGAATATAATTTGTATTAATTGAAACTTACTAGGTTAAAATATGAAATAAAAATTATATTTGTCATCATTTCCTTCCTCTTTCAGCTGCATATAACAATAAATATATATTCATGCTCACATGGTCCTTCTATTTATATTTATGTGTTAAATTTTCATGCACAAACTTATGTAAATTGAAATGAATTTTATATCATTCATTTGTTTTCTTTAATTATCTTAAAGCACACTAAACTTATTATAAGATCTTTGAACTTAAATAGTACGTTAGCTTCAAAAACAAGAATGTTAATTGATGACATTAGTAAATTACACATGCTTTTGGTGTTAAAAATAGCATTAGGTTTGGTTTTTTTTTGCCCTAAGTTTCTTAAATTCATATTTTCAACTTCAATCAATTTTTGAATAAAAAAAATTATGCATAGTTTTTTTAGTTATTGGAAAATATATGTAATCTAATAAGTTGTAACTTGCACGTTTATTTTCCAATTAGTTGATTACTAATATTATTAATGATTCCAAGCTAAGATTTAATGAAAAATGGATCTTATGATATGATATGCTTCCATCTTTGGTATTCAATTAATTAATTATAGTTAAGTTCTCAAATTAATGGTAATTAATTCATCTAGCTATTATAAGAAAGAACTAATTAGAAAATCAATGTATGGTTAATTATCTAATTTAATTAGGATTCAAATATAACATTTAATTCATACTATAAATAATTATCTAGTTATTTTGATTTCAAATTCAAATTTAAATTAGTTGCTATCTTTATTATGATTTTCTTACCCTTACAATTCTTCTAAATCAATTATAAGTTTATCCTCACATGGTGCATGCTCATATGTAGTTAGTGGGATATTTTAAATACTTTAATCATCAATAGTTTCAATTACTTTTACAAATTAGGAAAATTTTCATCTTAGATGTTCATCCAAAATTCACTATTTTTAAAATGATAATCCTTCATATATTAAAGGTATTTTTAGAATATTTGAAAAATACTTAGTTTAAAATTTGTAGCTTGTACAAAATAATTAGAAAAATATATATATAATATGTTAGTTCAGTTGATAGTTGCAATTATAGCTTGACACTTCAAATTTACGAAATTTGGTATAAGTATGAAACTTGCTAGAACTACTTTCTTCACGGATTGAACATTAAAATGTAGTAATTTGTATATAGAAAATTCATTTGTTTTTATTATACATTTGCATTCAAATATTGTATGCACACACATAGATACACACACAGACATAAACATACATATATAACAATATAGAAGAACATAGATGCTCACATTTTTGTTCACATACGATGATTACTTAATTACACATTAATTCATTTTAATTGACCATCTTTTAGTGAAAGAATTACGCTGTATTATTTCAATAAATAATGCAACCTACAGTTGCGACTATGTATTTTCCATGCAAGCATAGCTCATAGTTGCGCATGTTTAGGAATATTCTAGGAGATTTCCTAAATTATTATTTACCGTTTGTATTTATGATTTTCCTTATTAAAATATTTTCCTATCATGTAATTACTTGAGTTCTATTAACTCTGGTATAAATATTTATCACGTATTATCAAATTAATGAATAAAGTTATTAATAAATATGTAGCCCTTTAATAATTATTGTTTTCTTCCTCTCTCTAGCGCTCTTCTTCTTTTCTATTTTTTGTTTTCCTTTATTCAATGATTTCAACTTGGCATCGGAGCATATATCAATCCTATTAAAAATTATGTGATTTGATTTATTCAAGCATCCCCTTCCTTGTATCTCCAAAAAGCATGTATTCATTGTGCATGCCTCCACTTGGATTCAAAATCCTCATATCCGAGCCACTCAACTTCTGCAAAAATGTTACTGAACTTCCTTTCAAAACAATTTATGACCGCTGTTCTCACTCTAGGTTCAAGTTTCCAGTTCTTCTCTGATTAGCGCTAGTCTTCCAACGAAGACAATAATGAATCGTGATTGGAATTACTCTTCCAAGCCTATCAGAATCTTTCTATTCCTATTCCTATTGTCTTTTCTCGGATTACGACTCCAATTTTTGACTGGAATTGCTTATCCAATTTCGATTGGAATTCAGCTGCTCGTCTTATAGACATTTGCCTACCAGTCAAATCAACACTAGAATTTGACATTACACTCCCCAAAAACACTTGAAACCATTATTTTGCATCGATTGATGGATCAGATGACATTGCTGACTTCAGAATTATTTTTGCATGTCATCTATTTTGACAAACTCTAGTTGCATCTTGTTTTTGAAGGGGACGTTAAAGATTTTTATAAGAGATCTCCTAAATTATTATTTACTAATCATATTTATGGTTTCCTTGTTTATAATATTTTCCGATCATGTAATTAATTGAGCTCCATGTAATCTTGGTATAAGTACTAGTAATGTATAATCAAGTTAATGAATAGAGTTATCAATAAAGGTATAGCCTTTTAATTGATATTGCTCTCTTCCTCTCTCCCCCTCTTCTTTTTTATATTTTGTTTTCTTTCATTCAATAATTTCTATAGCACTTTTGGTTTTTAGAGTCATAATTTGCTGACACGACCGCCAATTAGTTTTTTTAAAAAAATTTATGGCATATTCTATTCGTACACAAAAATTTTACCAAACACACACCATTACACTACCATATTTAGAAATATTGAAGGCAAATAAAATTTCCTTAATTAATCAAATTATGGGCACAAAGTTGCATTATTGTGCCCCTATAAAAGGAGAGGCAGATTAGTAACCATCCTATAAATGGAGTCCCTAAAAATAACAAGAGGTACACTGTCCACTTAATTTGCCTTTATTACTCCACCTTCCACGTAGGATAGATAAATAAAGAAACTAATAAAGATAGTAAAAAGTTCCTCCACTAATAATAATGTTTATTAAGTAATGTACATTAGATACATTAGAGGTAGTTGCGCTTAGCATTAATTTAGTTTATAAATCACGTCTATTCAAATATAAATACAATATGCAAATATAAAATAAATAAAGTACAGTAATACTTATTACGTTTATTTTAATATTTCTAATGACTGGATAACAGTAACAGTAGATAAATTGTAGCAAAACTTCAAATTATGCACAAAATAATATCATTAATCATTGAGTTTACAAAATCAAATATATTTCAAACATAATGGTTACCACCTATATAACCTTTTTAGATACATCTAAATTTTAATCTAAAGTGTGTAACATGTTGAATGAAAATTGAGCATGGTAACTTGCAAGGTGTTAATACCATTCTGAACGGCGACTCAATTACTCAAAGGAAACAAGCGACCTAACGAGTTAAAATGCGAGCGAGCTAACATGATAAGCGACCTAGCGACCTAAACATGTGACAATCTAACGACCTAACGATCTAAGCAGGTCCACGACACAATCTAACGAATTAAGGAAAAGCGACCTAATGACCTGAACACTTGGTGAGCTAATGCAACAACAAGTTCTACAGTGACCTAGCGAGTTATAAGGTCCAGCGACCTAGCGAGTTAAAGGTCCAGCGACCTAGCGAGTTAATGGTTCAGCGACCTAACGAGTTAACAAGCCGCATATCCCTAAGCCATTTAATCATGGGTCGCGTCAGCATTAGGTCGCTGCCATCTCCAAACCTAACCTAGGTCGCTCCACTTAATGCCTCAACGCATCTAAGTCGCCCTCCATTCCCCTATAGGTCACAACAACCTACCAGCCAAAGCAGATAATCAAGCGCAAATGTTATAAGCCTTAAACCGTATCCCTTAGGTCGCTCACGACCTACGAATTAACCCTTATGTCGCCCACGACCTATGACCTAACTCCAGAATTTCCCTATAAATACCCCGCCTGCTCCACCTGAAAGATGACTTTTGGATCATTTCTGAAACGCCGATACTTTACTGTTTTCTCAACTCCTTCAACACTTCAAACACCAAAGACGCTTCAACGAACTTTGAGAAAGATCTAACTCATTCAACATGAATTCGAAGAGCCTTTCTACACCAAAGTTCTAGCTACTTGTCTCATTCGTGTTGTAATTGAAGAATCATTGAAAAAGTTGTAATCAAATTAGCAATAAAAGAGATTAAGTGGACATAGGCTTGACTTTAAGCCGAACCACTATAAAAACTGTTGTCTCTTTACTATTTCTCTGCTATTTTCTGCTTATTTTCAGTTTCCGTACCAATGGGTGGTGCTTTCACTATACTACAACTTACACCGGGGTGTTAGCGTACATTTTTAGCGTTAATATTTTTAGTGCTTTCACTGAGAATTGAACTCAGGGTGCTCTCATCATTGCTCCGCAAAGATTTGTTGAAAGGATTTCTCTAAGAACCAGAAGTCTATCTAAGATTATGGCTCCTGGAAGAAAAGGTAAATCTGCTAGATATGGAAGTGCTTATGACAACACCGCTTCTTCTCCCACATCGAATCAAGCGGCTCCAAGCGTTGGAATTACGAGGGACAAATTGGATGCAGCAGTTTTTGGGTTGTATCAACAAATGGAAGCCCAGAACACTCTGATGTTGGACAGGTTAAACGCTCTGCTTGGAGTTAACCGTCAACCAGAAAAAAACAAAAAAACCTTTGCCGATTATATCCATGATCCTCAAGGGAAAAGTATTCCTCAAAGGGCAGCTGGCACCGCCGAAGGGGCACCTCCCCAAGATGGAGGTTCAAGGCCGCAGCTAACTTTTCATGAACGTATGCCCAGGCAAACTTTCGAGAAAGTAGCTGACGTCAGTCACGCGGGACCTCTAAACGATGAGGAGTACCTCTCGGGAATGATTCGATAGATTATGAAGGAAATTATGCAAAGGGAAGAAATGTGAATGACTGGGGTTTTTCTCCAAGCAGGACTCCTTTTACTGAAAGAATCCTGAAAGATGAATTTTCGAAGAATTTGTTCCTCCTACTATTCTAGCTTATCGGGAACAAGCGACCCTAACCAGTTCTTGTACAAGTATGACTGGCATATAACTGGTGCCAGAACATCGGATGAGATTAAGTGCAGATACTTTCCGGCGTATTTGGAAGGAGTGGCCCTGCTCTGGTTCACGAAGCCGCCAGTTCGTTCTGCGGATCAATTCTCTGACCTCACTCGGAAATTCAAAGATCAGTTCAGGTTATATGCTTCAAAGGCCAAGGATATAATGTCACTCTCGAACCTTGAGCAAAGCCCCGGAGAGCCACTCAGATCTTTCTTAAACCGCTTCAACATAGCCTTGGCTGAGGTGGACAATGCAGAGCCTAGAATGATTTTGACCTACTTGATGCAAGCTGTTGACAAATCTAGTGAATTTGGAAAATGGCTAAAGATGAAAGAGCAAAATTCACTTGAAAAACTCTACAAGAAGGCCGATGAATTTATGCGCCTAGAAAGCCTTCCCGTGCCGGCAAAAGTAGTCACGAACAAAGTTGAGAATAACAACGTTGCTTCTAACAAAAAGGAATCCGGTGGTCAGAAGAGGGAAAATGACGGTGGAAAAAAGCAAAAAGATGCGAAAAAAACTCACTACTTTAGACCTTCAGATTTTACTCCTTTAACTGATACTCCAGAGAATATCCTTTTTGCAACCAAGGATGTTGTTGAATACCCTAAACCACCTAAGTTGAGGCTTGGGAAAAATGTTGAACATAATGGAAGATTCTGTCGATTCCACAATCAACCCGGCCATGACACTAATGAATGTCGCCATTTAAAGAGTTTGATTGAGGAGCTATTGAGGGAGAATAAACTTCAAAAATATGTGAAGAGAAATGGAAACGACCCAACCTCATCTACTCAAGGGCAGCGAGTTCCTGCTTATCAATCCAGCTCAGTTGAGAGGGCTGCAGCGCAGGAATCTGAGAGGCCCATCATTAATGTTATCACAGGAGGTCCTCACCCAGCGGGCACAAGTTGGGATGAGATGGAAAGATACACCGACACTTTGAGATATGCCCCGGCTTGTTCTATGCCAAGTCAAGAAAGAGTTTTAGACTAAAGGAGGAAATCTGCCTACTTACTTGTCAAAGGTCTGGGTGCTTCTTGACGATTTTGATCATTATACAATAAGCCATGTACCCCGGGTAGAGAAGAGGAAGGCAGACTCTCTTGCAAAGTATTCAAGCTCTGGCAAAGCTCGGTTATTGGGATTGGTCCCTGTCAAAGTATTGTCAGATCTAAGTACTGATGAGATCCAAATCCAAGAGCCTATAACAACAATCACTTGCATCCATATTTTACTTAGAAGCAATTCTTAAATTTGTAAAATGATTATGGATGTATCGTTCTTGTATTGATTCACACTGATTTTACTATAAATCTTGTGTTCTCTATTACTACAAAAATGCATGTTTCATTTCGATATGCAAATATCTTAAATATATTGCTAAAATGTTGATTTAACATTGCAGGCCATCAAAGCAAAGCTTACCTATTCAACACATTACAAGGCTCAGCAATTCCTACAAATCATTCAACAGACAAATGTCAAGCCACAAAAATTCCACATTCAATTCCTACATCAAAAGTGCTTCTCACAAATAGTTGGTGATTCCACCGAAGGGGCACCTTCCCAAAGTGAAGGTTCCAGGCCCTTGCTAACTGATTGTGATCATCTGTGCAAACGGACATCCGGTCAAGTAGCTTGCATCTGCGTCGTGGATTCATTTAACAATGAAATGCACTTCTCTGGAAAAAAGAAAACAAGTTGCAAAGGAAAAGAACATGTGCTTGGACACGATAACAAGAAATCGCTGAAAGGCAGATGGTGGAAAGACATGGGCAAGCAGACAAAGAACAGCCAAAATGGAATCTTGTGCCTCAACCAAAAAAGTTGGTGGAACCACCGAAGGGGCACCTTCCCAAAGTGAAGGTTCCAGGCCCTTGCTAGTCAATTGCGATCGTTTGTGCAAACAAACATCCAGTTAGGTAGGTTGCGTCTGCCCCGTGGATCCACTTAACTGTGAGATGCAACCTTCCAGGCGAACAACAAAGCCCTCTTCGGAGGCCCTCTTCTCCTCACAAGGGGGAAAAGCCAAAAGCCCTCTTCGGAGGCCCTCTTCTCCTCACAAGGGGGAAGAGCCAAAAGCCCTCTTCGGAGGCCCTCTTCTCCTCACAAGAGGGAAGAGCCAAAAGCCCTCTTCGGAGGCCTTCTTCTCCTCACAAGGGGGGAAGAGCCAAAAGCCCTCTTCGGAGGCCTTCTTCTCCTCACAAGGGGGGAAGAGCCAAAAGCCCTCTTCGGAGGCAAAATCCCTCTTCGGAGGCAAAAGCCCTCTTCGAAGGCCCACTTCACCAAGTTGAAGTGCCAAAGCCCTCTTTTGAGGCATGCTTCCCCGTGTACAGGAAAAAAGCAAAAAGCCCTCTTCAGAGGCACGCTTCCCCACGTAGGGAAAAAACAAAAAAGCCATCTCCCGAGGCACAAACAAAAAAGCTGTCTCCCGAGGCACAAACAAAAAAGCCCTCTCCCGAGGCACAAACAAAAGCCCTCTCCAGAGGCACAAACAAAAAGCCCTCTCCAGAGGCACAAACAAATCAAAGCCCTCTCCGGAGGCCCACTTCACCGCGTAAAGGAATCCACTTGCCAAAAATAAAAGTGACCGTCTCCGGAAGCGAAGTGTAAAAAAAATTTTAAACAAAAAAGAAAGAAAACTTCTCCAATACAAAGCACACTCTACTAGAGTAGAATAATATTTCCACAAAATGGAAGAAGTATTCTCCATAGTAAGAGTACAAATCTTCTCAAAGTGGAAGAATTGTTCTCCAAAGTAAGAGTATAAGTTTTCTCAAAATGGAGAAGATTGCAATAAGTCGTGGTATGGGGGCAATATAATATATCCGCATTAATAAAAGCGACGCTCAAGAAACATACGACGAGCTCACTGCAATATCATACAAGGAAAATAAAGAAACTTGTGTGATAAAAGGAATAAATGCATTTATAAATACAGACAAAAATTTGTACAAGAAAAAAGAATCATTTTATTCCACACTATAAAAAATCTGTATACATGTGCAGGTTTCAAAAATTGGGGGCCGGTACCCGCACAATCTCCGGTCGATACAAGTTTTCAAATAAAAGCAAAAATGAAAAACAAGAAGGATAAAGCCGGACCCATCACTTCTTCTTCCCTCCGCCTTTGGAGCCTTCGCTCGGCCTGATGGTTAACTTCTTAAGTCGGCTTGAACGGGTCGGGGAAAGAGAAGAAAGAGGCGCAATCGGGTCCACTTCTGCTTTCTCATCACCAACAGAAGTCTCCTTCCTTTTCTTAGAGACTCCACGCTTCCCCCTCTTCTTTGAGGAAGATTCGCTGCCCAGAGCAATAAGATCAATCAACTTTGTATCATCGGCAGCGAATTCCTCCGGGGTTCTCTCACCCTCCTCATGCTCTTCAGTTTTCTGCTCTTGCGAAGCGGCCGGGTCATCCAAGCCTTGAAGAGCTTCTATATGTTCTTCTTGAGATCCCGATTGAGAAGCAAGAGAAGGAGTAACTTGAGGAGATAAAGGAGAAACAGCTGGAGGAGGTGAAGCTTGTGCAGTACTTGTTGTTTTCACTACAGAAGAAGAAGAATTAAACGTCAGTATTTCCCGCAAATAGAGGAGATAGTGGAACGTCAAGGTTTAGGTAATAATCAAGAAGTTCATCAAAATCATGTGAAGCAAACAAGTAGTCCACTTGAGCTAGATCAGTGTTGAAGTTACTTGGAGGAGTTGACTTTACCACGTCGATTTCAAAATCGTGGGCTTCGATGTCTTCCTGGGCCTCGGTGTGGGCAGTTGTAATTTCGGTCTCGGCTTTGGCAGGAGGCGGAGAATGAGAACTAGAGTCAATAATGTCGACGTCAACCGAAGCCGAAGGACGAGTCGGGTCGGTCAAAGATGCCTTCCCTAAATGCTCTCCTTCCGGCTCGTTCTTTGGTGAGCTGTTCTTTTCCTCTGGCAAGGGCAGCTTGACCTTCACCGTCTAAAAAATGAGCCTCGAGACCCTCCTCAGCATAGCCGGCACCTTTAAGCATTTCAACCGCTTCTTCCTACACTTCCGCCAGGGTAATTTCATACTTTGGCCCCAAAAATGAGAGACTGCCATGCCCCAAGACGCTGTGAATGTAAAACTAAAATAAAGTAGAACTGACGTTGGCCTTCGTCTCCTCATGAGACTGTTCAGCTGCTGCTTCTCCAGCAATGGCCTCGTCGCGCTCTTTTTCAACTTTAGAAAGTTGAGCTTTTAACATTTCAATCTCCATGTCCTGGGAGCTAGTCTTTTCCCGCAACTGAGCAACATCAGTGCGGTAGCTTTCCACAAGTCTCTATTGCGCCTCAAGTCTAGCCTTAGCATCTCGTTGACTAGCATGGGCATCTCTAACTTGCTTTTGAAGCACCTCTTCCTTTTGAGTAAAAGAAGTGGAAGAGGCAGCAAGTTCAACTTTAAGTTGCTCGACTTCAGCTTCGAGTTTCTCGTTATATGCAGTGATGTTCTTCGTCTCCGTGTCGTGCTGGTCGAGAATTTTTTTTCCATTCAAATTTGTCACTCTCCATGGTTAGCATAGCTTCGAGATTTAAACGGTTCACTCTTTGAAGCTCATCGACTAGCTTTTGCCACACGGATATCCTTTCAATGTCAAGCTTAACAGCATCAAGATTTCTAAGCATAGTCTGCTTGTCAATAGGAACCAAGTCCAAATCAAAGCGTACTCCTTTTAAACACCAGTTTGGAAACCGGCTTTGGAGTGCAGGCAGAGCATTCTCAATTTGATACGGAGGCCTGTTAATAATTGTTTTTATCTCAATTCTTTTAAGGGCTGGGGAGCTAGAAGGGATATCTAAAGAAACAAAAGTAACGGGCGCTTTGGAGATTTCAACTGAAGATTTTTCGCTAGGCTTGACCTGCTTGCCGGACGCTTCAGTATCATAACTCTTCCCTTTGTCATTGTGAGACTTTCTTTTATAGGAATCATCATCCCTTGGGTGAGAGTCATGGCGGTCATCCCTTCTTCCGTACCGCTCCTCATAAGCTTGCCTCTCGCGAGCTTTTCTGGCAGCTCTTTCTTCATCAGTTTCCCTCAAGGCAGGAAAATAGCGCCTGGGATCGTAAGAATCGCGTCTCCCATAGCGTTGAAAGTCGTTGTCGTATGAACCGCTGCGTCCCATAGGAGAACCTGAAGTGTGAAAAAGAGACATAGTTTAGAAATCTTCAAAATAGAGAAGCTAAGTGCACATAATTGCCAAAAATCCTAAGTGTGTGTGTGATGTGCGGACTACACGCGTCGAGCTACAAACCACTCTTCAGCTTGGGAGTAATGTCGACTTTTGCAACAGGCATCAACTCTTGGGTTGACAAATTTGGTCGCATGGTGGATGTCACTTCGACTGCTGGAGAAACATGCTTAGAAGCAGTGGTATCATCTTTGAAGAGCTCATGTGAAGTCACCACTAGGTTGCTCAGCCCTCCGAAAATGTCATCACCATCATGCCTAGCGGAACTCTTTTTCTCGGTTCCCTCATCAACAACCTTCCCGGAATGTTGAGGGAGTTCTTCTTCTTCGATAACCGGGGGAAGTGTAAACTTTCTAGATGATCCCGCACTGTCAACAGGAGTAGAACATTTCACCAGTGAGGCCTCTATAATAGGTTCTTTTGGTGCAGGTTCCTTTGCGGAAACCGGGGCATCTGACGTCTCTGCTTGAGAACCGAGGGTATCAGGAAGCCGAGTGAATCGAGAAGAATGCAAAAGTACGAATTGATGCAAAAAATCATCCTTCAGTAAGAACTTAATGCTTCTCTCCTCAACTGCCACGACATTCAGTCTTTCAAAAGTTGACTTATGGCTTGAATCTTTAGAAGGAGGAGGAAGTGCTGTAGAATTAAAGAATGAAGTTAGCACTTGAAAACTCGGATTTTGAAAAGCTCAGAAAAAGAAAGAACGGAGATAAGAAATCTTACATCCTACTCTCCAGATGCCATAGAATCCCAGAGAGCAACGAACAAAGAAAACTTGGTTCAAAACCCGTGGGCGCTTTCAAGAAGATCAGTAATCAGTTTACGGTTTCTTGCGCTCCTCAAAAGTGTAATAGAAGGATGATCTTTGTTCTTTGCAAATGTGCACAAATAGAAAATCTCTTCAAAGCTCGGAAGACGGTCGAGCGTCCTCCTGAGCAGTACACACAAGCCCATCAAGATGGCGTAGCCATTAGGGTGTAACTGGAAAGGAAAGATAGTTAATCGAAGAAAGAGCATTTGAAGAAAATCATTGAAGGGGGAATAGCTCCGCTAAGGCACATTTGACAGTTAACTACAATAAAGCTAAGAGGTGGCCTGTCAGTAGTGTCATTTACACCTGGAAGCAGGGCGTCCGCTTCAGCAATACCGAACTGAATGCTTAATTGGCTAAAAACCCGTTGATTTAGAGTGGTTGAAGTTCTTTTCGGGGGATTATCCAAGGGGTTAGCTATTGATAAGACCTCTTCAGCTTGCCCTACTATCTCTTCTTGTTGAGAAGTCATTCTACACAAGGAACTGGATATTCAAATATGAAGTGATGATGAGTATATTCGTCCCATTTTTCGGCAAATGTTGTGTTCGATAGGTTGTTAGCTTAAAAGTTAATTCAATCTGTGGAAAAATGCAACATGTTCAAGCTGTTTATCCTGGCAGTTCAAGTTGAAGATTCAATTAAGTGCGGTCAAATTTTACAAGTTATCAAGTCCAAACGGCTTAACATAAGTCGAGCCTCCTTAAGTCGCTCTGTTCAAGTCAAGGGGTTCATCAATCATGCTCCTACGAGTTAAGGCTACACTGCAGGATAAGGCATAAGGCTTTGAGTCAAGACAAGGCAAGTTTGTTTAAGTGTTAGCTCGTTCGGGTGTGTCCGTGACCTAAAGCTTATGTCGCAAAAGGTTAAGTCGCAAGTTCGAAAGTCATTCAGCTTCCCTTAGGTCGCAAGGCACTTAGGTCGTTCGATTCATTAGTTCGTTCGATTCATTAGGCCGTTCGAATCATTGGGTCACTCAACTCACTAGATCGCTCTAAAAGTAACTCGGAAATGCTGGGCTTTCTTCCACCAAAAAAAACCCTAAGGCCTGCTCTTCACTCACACTTTGCCACGCGTCTACCGCCCTTGCATTACCAGAAGCATCACGGCTTAACCTAAAACCCGCTAACCCGTTAACTAAATATCCTTTCGTCTCCTCCAATCACCTAAAGCCTCATCCTTTCCTCTGAATCTCTAGAAACCATCGTTAAGCTATTCAGTTTTAAAATGATTTCCAACGATTCAATGGTAATCGAAGGACGAATCAAGAGGTAATCTTACAGCAGGGTAGTGCAAACTGTGCGAAATTGGTTATGGAGAAATCGATGGCAGGCACAATGGATAGATGATCAGTTTACCTAGACTTATTGTTGGGAAAGATGATCGAAGCAACAAGGAAGGGAGTTTCGCTTTGAAATTCTTGAGCTCAAGTATGGAAATGGAGGTAGAGTGTAAGCAGTTGAATGAGGAGGATGAGGCGAGCTAGTGGCTTATATAGGGGAAAGAGGAGAAGACGAATCGTTATGCGAGTTAACGAGCTTCTTGAGTCGCCCACGACCTAGCAGAATTAGATCGAAGCACACGACCTATGACATAGGCGTATACTTCGAGGGGCAAGTGTTAATACCATTCTGAACGGCGACTCAATTACTCAAAGGAAACAAGCGACCTAACGAGTTAAAATGCAAGCGAGCTAACATAATAAGCGACCTAGATACCTAAACATGTGACAACCTAACGACCTAACGATCTAAGCAGGTCCATGGCACAATCTAACGAATTAAGGAAAAGTGACCTAATGACCTGAACACTTGGTGAGCTAATGCAACCACAAGTTCTACAGCGACCTAGCGAGTTAGAAGGTCCTGCGACGTAGCGAGTTAAAGGTCCAACGACCTAGCGAGTTAAAGGTTCAGCGACCTAACGAGTCAACAAGCCGCATATTCCTAAGCCATTTAACCATGGGTCGCGTCAGCATTAGGTCACTGCCATCTCCAAACCTAACCTAGGTCGCTCTACTTAATGCCTCAACGCATCTAAGTCGCCCTCCATTCCCCTATAGGTCACAACGACCTACCAGCCAAAGCAGATAATCAAGCACACATGTTATAAGCCTTAAACCGTATCCCTTAGGTCGCTCACGAACTACGACCTAACTCTTATGTCACCCAAGACCT
The DNA here is from genome assembly GCA_030765085.1 of Allium cepa. Taxonomy (NCBI): domain Eukaryota; kingdom Viridiplantae; phylum Streptophyta; class Magnoliopsida; order Asparagales; family Amaryllidaceae; genus Allium; species Allium cepa. Next base: position 371,408,416 of record CM060942.1, on the reverse strand, counting down.
ACGCCCTAACTCCAAAATTTCCCTATAAATACCCCGCCTGCTCCACCTGAAAGAGGACTTTTGGATCATTTCTGAAACGCCGATACTTTGCTGTTTTCTCAACTCCTTCAACACTTCAAACACCGAAGATGCTTCAACGAACTTTGAGAAAGATCTAACTCATTCAACATGAATTCGAAGAGCTTTTCTACACCGAAGTTCTAGCTACTTGTCTCAATCGTGTTGTAATTGAAGAATCATTGAAAAAGTTGTAATCAAATCAACAATACAAGAGATTAAGTGGACGTAGGTTTGACTTTAAGCCGAACCACTATAAAAACTGTTATCTCTTTACTATTTCTCTGCTATTTTCTACTTATTTTCAGTTCCCGTACCAATAGGTGGTGCTTTCACTATACTATAACTTACACCGGGGTGTTAGCGTACATTTTTAGCGTTAACACAAGGACAACGCCAATAAGATTTATATTGGAGACTCCTAATTGAACATCAAATTATTTTGTAATCGTCCCTTTAAACCATCAACCTAGAGGAAAAAACATATCGCGACGACTCAGAATTTCTAGATATTTGGAATTGAAATATTTAATTTATTATAAATATTTGAAAGGTAATTTAAATTGAATTTAAAATATAACTATTTATTTGATAATTAAATTATTGAATTTAATAATCTGAAATTGGTTTAAATAGTGAATCTTGGATTTTAAGCTGGATAAATATATTTCAAAGACTTGTAAAATTTGTATTGATAGTACTGAAGATGGTAAAAATGTTAAACTTGAATTTGAAAGTGTTTTGCTAGTTTTGAAATTATATTGTTTAAATTGAATTTAAAAATAGCCTTCCGAGGCACAGTCTTGGAATTCTACGGAACCCGTTCCATTTAATCCGTAATATTGTATTATTATCGGATTTTAAATTTGGTAGCGTTTGGAGTGATCGTTTGGTCGTACGGTAGATAAACGCGCTGGAATCTTTATCAAAAATTTAATATTATATTGGGTTCAAAAGGCTAACTTCTCCATACGATTAAATTAGGACTCGAAACCTTTTCTATTGCGTCGGAATAGGGGCTTGACATTATAAATGCCTAGTGGCATGCCTCGATTTGAGAACGAGATTTGAGCTACGTTAATCGAAAACAAATTGAATTTAATATATTTTATTACATATCAATAACAAAACTTTTAGCCTTCATCTCAGGGATACACGTGTCCTACCTTCAAAAACGTGTTCGTTGGTATTGCACGCGTCATTTTCTTTCTGAAGTTTTGAACGGCCTAGCAATAAAAAAAGGGAAAACGTAATGAAATTCGAAAATCATAGAAATAGCTGAGCTCAAATTTTTTTTCATCTTCGTTTTGTTGAAATTACTCAGTTTTTCTTTCCCTCATTCCAATCCATTTTCCCTCTCCAGTTAATTTATCGACAAAATAAAAAAAAAAACCCAAGTCACGAAATCAAATCCAAATTGAGTTCGCTTGAACATCGATTGTCGCTTCTTTTTAAATTCGATAACTGATCGTTCAATAGGATGTGAACACGATCGAACCAATGATTGAATCCGGCTCGAACGGCGAGAGCTGTGGTGTGCGAAGGGAGGAGGGTCGAAATCAGGGTAGTCGCTAGCTTGAGATTTTTGGATATTGGGGCAAGTCGCAGCGATATCGAGGCTAGGGCGGTGGTCATGTCGGTCGTGGTGCTAGTGAAGGCCGCGAGCCTAAGTTGGGTAGCGGCGATGTTGTGATGGCCGATGGCATGAGGGTTTGGTCCTAGGCTCGCTAATGACTGTAAGGTATGAGTTATTTGTTCAGACCTATTTTAGTTTAGGATAGATAGCATTTTATCCTTAGTTTAATTTATGAGGAAATAAAATATAATATACATGCTTGCCTTGCTGTTTAATTTATATATATATATATATATAGGCATAACAGAAAACAGATTAAAGGTTTTGAAAAAAAAATTGATAATAAGAATTTTGAAAGCATTTGGAAGTTTATATAAATCAATTTTTTTAGGAAATCTACATATATTATTTTATAAATATATATAGTTCATAAAGAAAGAAAATATAAGAGTTTATATAAAGATAAGATTTTTAAAACCTATATATAGATTATTTTGATATACAGTTCGGATATGAAAAAAGGGTAAAATAACAATTTGCTAGATGATTTCAAATAATTTATTTAAGGTAATTAAATTGTTAAATTTAATTATTAGTTTAAATAAAATTGTTTGTTAAAATTAAATATGTAAATGGTGATTTATTATTTGATTAATTCAATAGTAATAAATCGTGAATTGTTTATACAAGGTCAAAAATCATGAACCAAGTAAAGTATGAAGTGGATTGCAAACGAAAATAAAGGTGAGTTAATCTCACTCATTTGGGTTTTATTTAAATTTAAATAGTTAAATTTAAATTTTAGTTGAATGATTGAGTTGATTGGATGTGGTATATTATATATAGTAGTGTATATATATTGGAGTGATTGATTTCCCGCATTATATAGCGGATGAGACCCTATGTGTCGCATAATGGCAGATGAGATAATATGATCCCATATATCGGATATTTCACTTCGAAGTGGAATTGGTATTATTATATTGTGCTAATATCTATGGATGCAGGAAAAACAGGTTGGAGGGATCCAACTGGATTCCTCAAAATGCTTGAATTTATTTTATATATTCAACGATATGATTATGTGATGATCTATGGTGAATTATATTGATCATATTAGGAATTGGAATTTATTGAATACTCTGGAATTGGAATTATATTGAATACTCGGAATTTATATATGTTGGGATTTTGAGAATCGACATGTATATATGAAGTTTGGATTTTCAAAGTAAATAAAAAGGGTAATTTTAAATAAAATAATTATAAGTAATTTGGATAATTAAATGATTTGGAAGAATAAAAGTTGTTTTTTAAATTTTAAATAAATGAATTCCGAGTAGGGGAAGTATATTTTGAATAACGAAGAATAAATTAATTTTTAGACTTAATGATATTTTTTAAAGGAATGAAGAAATTATTTTTGAATTTAAGGTTTAAATTTGGAAAAGATAAAGAAGAAATTTAGGAAAGGTATGAAATTTGTGTTTCAGCTTAAATAAGATTTTAAATTATAATAAAGAAGTTAAATCTGAAATTAATGAGTTTTGAAATAAAATTGGGTAAGTAAAGAAATTTATTTTAAATGGAGTAATTTTGAAAATCAATTTGAAAATTGGTTAAGTGTTTGAAATTGGAATTTTAAAAGGAGATGAGACTATGAAATTTATAAACTGGGTTTATAAAGTGAAATGAATGCGGTGGATATTCGGGAGGATAAATTCACGGTAGGAATTTATAAAGGAATGGGTAATTTGTTTTAAAAATAAATAGTGGTTTATTTTTAAAGGTATGGAAATGGAAAGCATATTTCCTTGGAAAGCCAAGTATATTTTAAAAGGAGACTTTTAATAAGTTAAAGGCTTTAAAATTTTGTTTTAAAGAAATACTTTAGAAAATTTATTATTTTTAAATCTTTTAAATTTTAAAGTAAATATTTTCAAATTTATTTTAGTAGTAATTATTTAAAGGTTAATTAATATTACGTTTAGAAATAAAATTTTAATATTTTATTTTATAGTTTTATTTTAAATAGTTTGGTTAAAATTTTATAAAATTTCGTAACTCTTATTTTTAAATTTAGTTTGGCTTAACTTTTATGTTAAAAATTAGTTTTTATACTTTATAAAGTAGTTTATTTTTAAAGTATATATATTTTTGAATTAAGTGTTTAATTAATTCTAATTTAAATGTTTTAAAATATGTTTTAGAATAAAATGATTTAAATTATTTTTAAAATCTTAAGTGTTGAGGACTTGGCGGTTTTCGGTGGAAATAAATAATTGGGTGGAAATTTATTTCCACAAGAGAGAGAGAAAAGTGATTTGAAAACTATTTTCAAAGGATTGAAATGTAGGGAACTATCTTGCGACGATATTTAAAAGTAAATCGAAAGAAATTGTTATGGCTTGATGATTGTTAATGCTAAAATTTGAACGCTAACACCCCGGTGTATGAGTTGTAGTTGTGAAAGCACCACCCGACGACTCGGGAACAGATTACAAGCAGATAATAGCAGAAAAGCAGTAAACGACAACAATTTTATAGTGGTTCGGCTTAAGGGTATAGCCTACGTCCACTTTAAGTACTTTTATTAATAATCTCGTTACAAGCGGATACAATTCTTCCCAAATACAATACACTTTGAATTACAAGAGACTTAGAACAAGTAGCCTAAACTTCGATGAAGATGAGAGTTTTCGAATCCATGTTGGATGTATGTGATCTCTTCTTGAAGTCGTTTGTAGCGTTCTTAATGTCTTGAGAGCTTCAAGTGTTGGATTGGATTGGTTTGGAATGCAGCAGAGTAACGGCGTTTGAAGAAAATGAGCCCCAAAGTCCTTTGCTAGTTGGAGCTAGGGTCGTATTTATAGGCATCTTCGGATTTAAGTCGTAACTCGTGCACTCGTACACGGCTCACCATAAGTCGTAACTCGTACATGACTCATAATGACTCGTAACTCGTAGATGACTCATGGTAGGTCGCGGTTGACTTACTGGGTTCACGGCTTGATCCAAAGTTATGAACCCATCTGATTGAATGATACAAGTTCTAAGTCTTTCACGAGTTAACCAAATGCAGCTTTCTTTATGCTAGCATGAGTCGTACACGACTCATCATAGGTCGTAAGTCGTCAGCGAGTCACCTCATTACAGCATGGTATTGAACTTGTTTCTAAGTCTTAGGTCGTGAACGACTTATCTTTTGAATCGTAAACTTCCTTAAGTCGTGCCATCCTTAACTAGTAAGATTGTGCAGACCTTAGGTCGTTAGGCCGTAATGTTCTTAGGTTGTGAAGGCCTTAAGTCGTAGATCCTTATCTCGTAGACTCTTTAACTCGTGGAGGCCTTAAGTCATAGATCCTTATCTCGTAGACTCCTTAACTCGTAGAGGCCTTAAGTCGTAGATCCTTATCTCGTAGACTCCTTAACTCGTAGAGGCCTTAAGTCGTAGATCCTTATCTCGTAGACTCCTTAACTCGTAGAGGAAACTGGGTTAACACTTGCCCCTCGAAGCACATGCCTTAAGTCGTAAGTCGTGTGCTTCGACTCATCATAACCCGGGTGTGCCGATTCGAGTTCCACTTCCCTGAGGTATAAAATGCTTGGGTCGTTCCTCCTATTTCCTTCTTCTCATTACTTACCCCTGAGCTATTTCTGCCATTAACACGTCCTCGAGCTTTCGGAAACAAATTCAACCAGTTCATCCTACCGTTGATTCAGTCCCTATAATCCTCATCATCGCATCGCGTAAGTAAATCCGCAGTTCATTTGATTCTGCGATAGCCATTAACTTGCGAATCTGGACTCCTCATTGACAACTTTAATCCAGTTCCTTATACCACGCTTCATCACGATTGTTGCCATGATCGATTGCTGGTGAGCTCGAGGAAGTTTGATTAGGTTTTGGATAATTCGCGAGGAGAAGATAATGGGTTTCAATATATTATATTTTTTTTTTTTAGGCTGTTAGGGGTTTGGAGAAGATGAGATAATAGTTAGTGGGTTCATCGGTTTAGGGGTGAGACGGTTTATGGGTTTAGGAGTGGAGATAAGGTTATTCGACTAGTTGAGGCATGAGTTTTAGGTCGTAACCGAGTTAAGACTTAGAAGAATTCGTATCTTTCTGACTTGAAGTCTTGTCTCTCTTTTATGACTCACGATTCAAAGGACTACCGACTCAAGGCATCAACGACTCAAAAGTGAAGCGACCTATCCTGTCTCTCCTCATAATCCTTTAGGTCGTGGACGAGTCAACCAGAGAACCAACGACTTAACTTAACCCGAAGGAAAAATTCTTAACTCGTAGACGAGTTAGCACTTAAGTTGTTGCCGAGTTAGCACTTGAGTCGTTTACGACTTAGCTCTTGAGTCGTCTACGACTCAGCACTTGCATTTTTAAACTCTGCTTAGACCTTGAACTGTTGTATGGATTTTGAACTGTTGAACTTTGTTGCATTCTTTTACAGATTACTTTAACTTGTGGGTTAACAATCTGTTTAATATGATATTTACAGAAAATTGGGACGAATATACTGCCATCGACCGCCCACATCAAATGACAGATTAGTTAATAACAGATAATTAACTTAAATAAATTGTGTGAACGAAGTGCTATCGATTTCAAGTAGAATATTAAAGCAACACTGAAATAGTCAATTGAAACTGACCAGCCTGCACTAATATTATGCTTGAACTTTAAATTAACAAGTTCTGAAATTACCGTAGTCGATCAATCGTCGACCAGTTTAATTCCAGTTATATTTACTTGTTATTTTTATCAGTTTTGCACGACACTTCACACTTTTAGGAAACGTGCACCTTCATATTTGAATATCCAGTTGCTTGTGTAGAATGACTTCTCAGGAAGAAGATGCAACAGTTCAGACGGGAGAGGCAGCTGTTCTTCCAGCTCCACTAGTTAATCCTCCCGAAAGAGTCCCTACTACACTATCATACAAAGTTTTTCGCCAGCTGTGTGCTCAGTTTGGCATTGCTGAATCAGATGCCATTCTTCCTGAGAGAAGTAACACTGCTGACATAGCACCTTCTGGCTTTGTGACAGTTAACCGACAAATGTGCCTAAGTGGGGGCGTTCCTCCTTTCAATGACTTTTTCCAACAACTTCTTCATCAATTGGCCATTGCTCCATCCCAACTACACCCCAATGGCTACGCCATTCTAATGGGGTTGTGTGTGCTATTTAGGAGAACACTTGATCGACTTCCGAGCTTTGATGAAATTTGTTACTTATGCTCCTTTACCCGGACCAAAGATCATCCTTCTATTACTGTTGTGAGAAGCGCCCGAAACCGCAAATTAATTGTTGGCCTTCCTGACACTGCTCACGGGTTTCTAACCCAGTTCTTCTTCGTTCGTTGCCCCCCGGGGTTTTATGCTCTGTGGAGGGAAGGAAGTAAGATCACCCATCCTTGCTTCGTTTGTTATCTGGCCTTTGTGAGACTGACCTGCTAAGTGTTAACTCTGCTTCTTTTTATTTTCAGCGCTGCCTCCTCCCTCTAGGAATCCCAGTCACAAGTCGACTTTTGAGAGGCTTAAGGCCGTGCCGGTTGAGGAGAGAGATATTCAATTTCTGTTGAAAGATGAATTTTTGCATCAGTACGGACTTTTGCATACTTCTCGTTCTACGCGTCCTCATGAAATTCCAGACTCCCCAGCTAGAGTGTTGGATGCCTCAGTTTCTACTAGCACATCCATATCTAAAGGACCTGCTCCTGAGGCTTCGCTAGTGAAGTGTTCCACTTCTGTTGATGCTGCGGGGCCATCTGACAAACTTGCCCCGGTTATCGAGGAAGAAGAGCCTCAAAGATCTTCCCATCATTCACAAGAATCTGGTGAAAAAGTTGAGAAATCCAGTCCTGTTAAGCAGAGCAGGGACGATACTTTCGAAGGACTGAGCGACCTTTTTGCTACTTCACAAGAGATCTTTAAAGAAGATCCTATCACTGCCGGGATTTCTTCTTCAGTAGTTGAAGCTACTTCTACTTTGCAACAGTCGCCGTCGACTCAAGAGTTAACGCTATCTATTACACCCACAACTACTCCCCAATTAAAGAGTGGTTCGTAGATTGATGCGCGTAGTTTGCACATCACACACACTTAGAATTCCTGGCACTTTTATGCTCTCTTTTTTTTTAACATTTGAAGGATTCTCAAGTTTTGTTTCTTTTTTTAAATTTTAGGTTTTCCAATGAGGCGAGGCAGCTCGTACTATGATGACTTTCAGCGATATGGGAAACGCAGCCAGTATGGCTATCAATCCTATCCTCCTGTTCATAGAGAGACTGATGAAGAAAGGGCAGCCCGGAAGGCTCGGGAAAGACGTGATTATGAAGAACGCTTTGGAAGACCAGATAGTCGACATGATTCCTCCCACAGAGAGAGTGACTCCCTTAAACGCAAATCTCATGATGATAGAGGGAAGAGTCACACAACTGATGACTCGAGCAAACGAGCCAAAGTTATTGAGGAGCCAATGCCTGCGCCTTCAGAGAAGATTACTGCTCCTACTTCTTCTCAATCTCCTGCCCCTTCCCCTACTGATATCCAAGCAATCATCAATAGGCCATCTTACCAAGTTGGGCCAGGTCCAGCCACTCTTCAACGCCGATTTCCTAATTGGTGTTTAAAAGGAGTTCGCTTTGACCTCGATCTGGTTCCCATAGATAAAAGTGCTATGTTACGGAACCTTGATGCAGTCAGAACCGATATTGAGAGGATGTCATCTTGGCAAAAACTCGTTGATGAGCTCCAAAGGGTGAATAGGGCCAATCTCGAAGCTATGCTTACCATGGAGAACGACAAAACTGAATGGCAAAAGATCCTTAAACAGCATGATGCAGAAATGAGGAGTATTGCCGATTATAATGAGAAACTTGAGGCAGAAGTTGGGAAACTTAAAGAGGAGCTTGCTACTTCTTCCACTTCTTATTCCCAAAGGGAGAGTGTGCTTCTTCAACAGGTGCGGGATGCTCATGCCGCGCAAAGGGATGCTGAGGCCAAGGCTGATGGGTTGGAGCAGATTATAGAGGGCAACCGTACTGATATTACTCAGTTACGAGGACAAACTGTCCTTCAGGCTGCAGAGATTGAAAAATTGAAAGCCCAGTTATCCAAAGTCGAGAGAGAGCGGGATGAGGCTGTTGCGGGTAGAATTACAGCTGAAGAGGCCCATGAAGCCACCAAAGCTGATATTGGCTCGACACTATTTGATTTCTACTTGCAATGTATATTAGGGCGTGGCAGTCTTGCATTCCTGGGCCCCAAGTATGAGATTACCCTGACCGAAGTGTGGGAGGCCGCACTAGATATGTTTAAAGGGGCCGGATAAACTGAAGAGGAGTTGGAGGTGCACTACTTAGACTTTGAGGCTCGCGCAGCCCTTGCCAGAGGGAAGGAGCAACTCGCCAGATCGCGGGTTGAAATAGTGGGGGAAGAGCATCAAGAAAAAGAAACAAATTTGACTGTTCCTGTCCCTCCTTCAACTTCGGCCGATGCTGGCATTATTGGCTCTAGCTCTTATGTACCGATCCCTGCTCAAACTGATACCGGGGCCAAAATTACTCAAGTCACAGATGAATCACAAGAGAGTGCTGAAGCCCCGGACTATGAAATTGACGTAATAAAGACAACTTCTTCAGGTAATTCCACTGTAAATTTCGCTCAAGTGGATTGCTCATTTATTTCACATGGGTTTAATGAGCTCCTTGACTATTTTCTCAACCTTGATGAGCCTTTATCTCCTCTCTTTACTGACTTTAACCTCTTTTCTTCTACAGAGAAAGTATCAAGCACCGCTCAGATTTCTCCTCCTCCGGTTATCCCTCCTTCGTCTCTCCAGGTGGCTCCTCCTTCTGCTTCTCAGCCCGGGTCGCAAAAGGAACAAATAGAAGCCCTTCACGGTTTAGACGATCCCATCGCTTCGCAAGAGCATAGAGACGAGGGACTTGAGGGAGGTGAGATATCTCCGGAGCGGACCCCTTCTGATGACATAACTTTGTCTAAACTTGCCATTCCGGGAAGTGAGTCTTCCTCAAAGAGGAGGAAAAAGCACGGAACGTCAAAGAGGAGGGCGAAGATAATCACTGTTACTGAAGGGGAGCCAGAAGTTGGACCAGCTGCGCCTACCCCTCCTTCTTCCCTTGTGCCAACTGACCGGCCTGAAAAGCTAATCATTCGGCCGGGAAAAGGGTCCAAAGGTAGTAAAAAGAAGTGAACATTTTAGCTTTTTGCCTTTTGTATGTACTGGTCTAGAATTGTGCGGGTACCGACCCCCGCTTTTCTTTATTTTGAAACCTGTACTTGCATTTCAATTGAATAAAATGATCCTTTGTTTGTACAGACTTCTGTTTGAATTTGAGAATGAATTTATTATTCATTTTTGCACAAGTTTATTTATATGATATTGCAGCGGGCTTATGGTATGTTGTTTGAGTATTACTTTACTGATGCAGCTATACCATTATACCATGTTGCCTCCATACCTTAAGCTTGCTGCAATATTTTATACTTCGAGGGGACTTTCACTCTTATTTGCTAAAGAATAATTATTTTATTCTTTTTAAAGAAAATTTTTGTAGAGTACAACTCCCTTCGTATAAGTTTCTACGCTTTGTCGTTCGAAGAAATCACTTTTTTCTTTTGCTTATGTGCATATTTTACCAAGTGAATTCTTCTATGTGGTAAAGCGGACCTCTGAAGGGCACTTTAACTTCTTTTTTTATATATATACAAAGTTGTACCTCTGAGGAGGGATTTTTCACATTTCAACACTTGGAAGTTTTATTTCAATCTCGGTGAAACGTGTACCTCCAAAGAGTTGTGCCTTTGAAGAAAGCCTTTTCACGTTTCAACACTTGGAAGTTTTATTTCAATCTTGGTGAAACGTGGGCTTCCGAAGAGGTCTTTCTTCTTGATTGTGCCCTTGAAGAGGTCTTTCCTTTGAACTGTGTCCCCGGGAGGGGGTTGTACCTCTAAGGAGGGATTTTTCACGTTTCAACACCTGGAAGTTTTATTTCAATCTTGGTGAAACGTGTACCTCCAAAGAGTTGTGCCTTCGAAGAAAGCCTTTTCACGTTTCAACACTTGGAAGTTTTATTTCAATCTCGGTGAAACGTGGGCTTTCAGGAAGGTCTTTATTTTGTCTTTGCATTTGAACTTTGGTGAAGTGAAATTCCGAAGAGCGGTTGTTACACTTCAACTCCTGGCGAAATGTGCCTCCGAAGAGGGCTTTTATTTTGTTTACATTTCAACTCTGGTGAAGTGAAATCTCGAAGAGCGGTCATAACACTTCAACTCCTGGTGAAATGGGCCTCCGAAGAGGGCTTTTATTTTGTTTGCATTTCAACTCTGGTGAAGTGAAATCCCGAAGAGGAGTCATAACACTTCAACTCCTGGTGAAATGTGCCTCAGAGAGGGCTTTCATCGCCTGGAAGTTACTCTCTCATGGTTGGAGGGTCATGACTCCTCCAATCTTTTTTGTTGAGTAGAGAACTTTCTTTTTTGTGGCGTATGACCCATTAGAGGTCTTTATCCTCCGAAGAGTTGTGTCTTCGAAGAGGACTTGTGCTGCCGATGATGGCTTTGGTTGTTCCTCTGTTCACTTGCTTATGCCTTTTCAATGATCCTCTGCCTCCTCCTTTTTTTTTTTTTAGTAACTTGTTTAATCCAAGGAAGTGCGCTTCATTGTCAGGCAATTTCGTGAGAACGAGCACTAGCTTCTTAATTGGACGTTTGTTTGTTCAAACGATCTCAATTTATTAGCAAAGACCCGTTTCTGTCGAAATCATAGGCCGTTCAATTGAAGTACTTCCTATCTAGGATTTGAATTCGGGGCTTTTGTGACTTGAAATTTGGCGAGAATCACTCGGTCTTTTTATGTGCAAGTTTCACTTCCACTGTCTGCAAAAATTTAAATCGACATTTCAGCAATACATTCTATGTACCTTTCATATCGAAAATAAAGCAAACATGTAATAATAATAAGGAACACAAGATTTATAGTGGTTTGGCCAGGAAATTGGGCCTACATCCACTTTATATTCTTTCATTATTTACTTGCATCAGTTTTACAATTGCTTTCAATTACAAGAATCATACATTCATAATTCTTTTTACAATATTTCAACAAAATTTTCAAGTAAAGTATGGACGCAAATGGTTGCTGTTCCATGCCCTTGGAATTTGATCTCCTTCAACAGTGGTGAGTTTGAATGTGCCGTCAAGAAGCTTCTGACCTATTACATACGGTCCTTCCCAATTTGGCCCAAACACACCTGTCGCTGTCATAATTCTCTTCAGGACTAGGTCTCCAATCTCAAAGCTGCGTTGGCGAACTTTGGAATTAAAATGTCTGGCTATTCTTTGCTGATGAGCTGCAATTCTGAGATTAGCCTCATCTCTTTTTTCATCAAGGAAGTCTAGCGCTTCAAGCTGTAGCCTTTCATTCTCTGCTTGGTTGAAATGGATCCTTCTGTGTGAAGGAACCTCTGTTTCTGCCGGGATCATTGCTTCCGACCCGTATGCTAATGAGAAAGGAGTGTGCCCAGCTGCAGTTTTGTGAGTGGTTCTGTATGCCCATAGTGCAAGTGGTAGCTTATCGACCCAACCACCTTTTGCTCTTTCAAGTTGCTTTTTGATGGTTGATTTGATGATCTTGTTTACTGCTTCCACTTGCCCGTTTGCCTGCGGATGAGCAACTACTGAAAAGCTTTTCTGGATTTTGAATCGCTTGCAAAAATCTTGGAATTCCTCGCTTTCAAACTGAGTACCATTGTCTGTGATTATTTTCTGAGGCACACCATACCTGCAAATGATATTCTTGGTCACGAAACTTATCATCTTCTTAGAGGTGATAGTAGCCAATGGTTCAGCTTCAGCCCATTTAGTAAAATAATCAACTGCAACAATAGCGTATTTAATCCCTGATTTGGCAGTCGGTAGCGGCCCAATGAGATCCATTCCCCAAATTGCAAATGGCCATGGGCTGACCATTTGTGTGAGTTCAGTTGAAGGCGCTCTAGGAATTTTGGCAAATCTTTGGCATCTGTCACACTTTCGAGAATAGCTTGCAGCATCATGATTAATTTCTGGCCAAAAATATCCGTATCGGAGAATTTTCTTTGCTAATGTTTGACCACCTGAATGATCACCACATTCTCCTCCATGTACCTCAGCTAGGATTGTTTTGGACTCTTCCCTGGATACACATCGAAGCAATGGCATTGAGAATCCCCGTCTGTATAATCGGCCATCCTGAATTACATAGCGAGAGGCTTTCTTAGTAGCTTCCGTCTCTCTATCGAATTTTCTGGCAGAGAACCTCTGAGTAGGTAGTCCAGTATTGGAGTCATCCATGACTCTTGTTCTTGAGATACATTCATAATCCAGTCAATATCCATCTCGTCTATACTTGGTGCTGAAAGGACTTCTACGGGGACCAATCCCAATAGTTGAGCTTCACCAGAACTTGAATACTTTGCGAGGGAATCTGCCTTCATATTCTCTTCCCGAGGAATGTGGCTTATTGAATAGTGATCGAGCTCACACAGAAGTTCCCAAGCCTTTGACAAGTAAGCGGGCAGGTTTCCCCCTTTCGTTTGAAATTCCTTCTTGACTTGGCATACAATAAGCTGAGAATCACTAAAGATCTGTAATGCTCGTATGTTTAGTTCTTTAGCGATTTTCAGTCCTGCGATAAGAGCTTCATATTCTGCTTCATTGTTTGTTGAAGGAAATTCCAATCTTAGTGCATAGCATAATGACCGACCTTCAGGAGTCTCAAGTACAACTCCGGCTCCAGAACAGTAATCATTTCTTGCACCATCGACATATAACTTCCACTGGATAGGGGAATTGTCGAACGTTTCTTCCTCACTGTTACCCTTATCTGTAAATTCTGCAATGAAATCCGCTAAAGCTTGTCCATTGATTGCTTTCCGAGGATGATAAGTGATGTCATACTGACTGAGTTCAATATTCCACTTTAGAAGACGACCCGAAGTTTCAGGGCGAAACAGGACTTGCTTTAAAGGTTGATCAGTGAGGACTCTGATAGGATGAGCTTGAAAATATTGCCTCAATTTCCTAGACGCAATTAGTAAGCAATAGGCGAGTTTTTCCAACTTAGAGTAATTCATTTCTGCCCCAGTGAGTCTTTTGCTGATATAGTAAACTGGATGTTGAATCCTTTTGTCTTCCCGTATCAGCGCTGCACTTAAAGCGTGAGATGATACTGCCAAGTATATAAGAAGATCCTCGCCATCGCCAGGCCTAGAAAGTATTGGAGGCGTCTCCATATGGCGAATCAATTCATCAAAGGCTTTTTGGCATTCGGGAGTCCAATCGAAGTTTTTCTTTCCTTTCTTTAGGGCGTCAAAGAATGGGATGCATTTATCTGTGGCTTTGGAAATGAACCGACTCAAGGCAGCAACTTTTCCATTGAGACTTTGCAATTCCTTCTTTGTTCTAGGAGCTTTGACTTCTTTCAAGGCAGTAATTTGAGCTGGACTAGCCTCAATGCCGCTAGCGCTGACGATAAACCCTAAGAACTTTCCGGACTCGACCCCAAACGTGCATTTCAGAGGGTTAAGCTTCATTCTGTATTTCCGGAGGACTGCGAACATTTCTGCCAAGTGTTCAATGTGATCCGCTGCTTTCTTAGACTTTACTAACATGTCGTCGACGTAGACTTCCATAGTTTTGCCCAATTGCGGTTTGAACATAGCATTAACAAGTCTTTGGTAGGTTGCCCCTGCATTCTTCAATCCGAAGGGCATAACTCTGTAGCAATAAAGACCAACATCGGTGATAAAGCTCGTGTCCTCCTGATCCGGTTCATGCATCATGATCTGGTTATATCCGGAGTAGGCATCCATGAAAGATAACAATTCATGTCCCGCTGTTCCATCTACCAGTTGATCGATCCTGGGTAAAGGAAAGCAATCTTTGGGGCAGGCCTTGTTCAGATCTGAAAAATCGATGCACACTCTCCATTTTCCATTAGCTTTCTTAACCAGCACAGGATTTGAAACCCAATTCGGATATGTAGATTCTTTGATGAAGTTATTTTCCATGAGTCGATCAATTTCCTCTTTTAATGCTGCTGACCTTTCTGGACCTTGGGTTCTTCTTTTCTGTTTTACTGGTGTAAACTTTGGGTCAATATTCAGAGCGTGTACTGCAACTTCTGGAGATATTCCACACATATCAGCATGAGTCCAAGCGAAGACATCCAGATTTTCTTTCAGGAAAGATATCAAGATATTCTGAATTGACACATTAAGCTGTGAACCCACATTCAACACCTTATTTGGGTCCTTCGGGTCAACAGGTACCGGTACCGTCGTTTCAACCGGCACTACTCTATTCTCCCCTGCACTGGCTTTTCTGGGATCCATCTCTTTCCGTGCCCCGCTATGCTCGCCAGTGCAGGGTCCGCCCCGTAATTGCTACAAGGTTGGCTCTTTGATGCGGACCGGGGTGGCCGCATCCTTTCCCATTTCCCTTTTTCTTGACTCTCGCAACTCTGTCAAATAGCACTCTCGCGCAGCATTTTGATCCCCTTTTATAACTCCTACTCCATTGTCTGTAGGGAATTTAATAGTGAGGCACCACGGGGCTAGGATAGCTTTGAACGCTGCGAGCGTTGGACGGCCAAGGAAAGCATTATAAGCAGAAAATTCATCGACAATCACAAATTTTTGCTTGTGGACTACTTTCCTTTCTCCTTCCCCAAGTTCTACAAGCAGATCGATGGTTCCTATTGGTTGCTTTGGCTCCCCGGTGAAGCCAGCGATCTTCTGCGATGAGGCTTGTACATCGACCATAGGGATTTTCATTTGGTCGAATGTCTTCTTGAAGAGGATATTACATGATGCTCCGCAGTCAATGAGGACTCTTCTGACAATGGCCGGTCCGATACCAGCTGAGATGACCAAGGGATCTAGGGTAGGAGCTTCGATACCTGAGGAATCTCTGGCTCTGAAAATAATATCATCACTGAAAGTTTTCTGTTGTTTCAGGGGCGTAGTGTCTTCTAAAACAAAGATGTCTTCTTCGGCTGGAACATATTTCAAAGCCCTGGTATAACTCTCCATCTCACCCCAGCTCTTGCCAGCTGGGTAAGGTCCTCCTGTAATGACATTGATAATGGACCTTCCAGATTCATGCCCCGTAGCTTTCTCACCTATCCTAGGCTGATGAACAGGAGCCTGCTGCCCCTGACTTGACGATGCAGGATTGTTGCTACTCTTTTTCACGAATTGCTGCAGCTTGTTTTCTCTTAGCAATTCTTCAATCAGATTTTTCAACTGGCGGCATTCATCGGTCTCATGACCGGGTTGATTATGGAAGCGGCAGAACTTCCCACTTTGTATAGCCTTTTTTCCGGTCCTCAAAGGGATAGGTTTAGGGAGGTCAACAGAATCTTTAATGGCAAGGTAGATATGCTCCGGCGTATCTGATAAAGGAGTATACTCTGATGGCTTAAAGGATCGGGGCTTCTTCAGATTACTCTGTTTCTTCCCATTGTTATTTTCCCTTTTTTGCCCTACAGATTCATTCTTGCGTGGAGCAACAGTGTTATCTTCAGCTTTTTCCGACACTGCCTTCACCGGTACAGGACGGCTTTCCAGGCGTATGAATTCATCTGCCTTTTTGTAGAACTTTTCGAGGGAGGTTGGCTCCTTCATGTTTAGCCATTTCCCAAATTCGCTCGACTTATCAACAGCCCTCGTCAGATAAGTCAATATCATTCGCGGTTCAGCATTGTCCACCTCTGCCAGCGCTATATTAAAGCGGTTCAAGAAAGATCTGATAGATTCACCGGGATTCTGTTCTATACTTGACAATGACATGATGTCCTTGGCCTTTGAAGCATATAGTCTGAACTGCTCCTTGAATTTTCGGGTCAAGTCTGAAAACTGATCAATAGATCGGACTGGCAACTTGGTGAACCACAGTGGAGCCACACCCTCAAGGTACACGGGGAAATATCGGCACTTTATCTCGTCAGAGGCTCTGGCACCTGTCATATGCCAATCATATTTATACAAGAATTCATTCGGATCACTTGTCCCTTTGTAAGCTGGGATAGTTGGAGGGACAAACTTCCTTGGAAATTCCGCCTTTAAGATTTTCTCAGTAAATGGAGTTTTACTTGGGGCGAAACCCCATTCTTTCTCATCTTCAACCCTTTGCATACTTTCTTTCATGATTTGCCGGACCATTCCAGAAAGATACTCCTCATCATGTCGAGTTCCAGATCCACCAACTTCAGGAAGCGTTTGCTCAAAGGGACTGGAAGCCTTTTCTGGAGCATTCCTTTCATTAGCATCATTAATGTTGCCAGCATAATTCCTTCCATTACCAGCCGGTTGATTGTTTGCCCCAAGCAAATCATTCAACTTATTCAGAATTAGAGCATTTTGGGCACTCTGAGCCTCTAATTGTGCATTCTGGGCGTTTATCTGCTGGTTCAGCCCTAATATTACAGCATCCAACTCCGCTTTCGTAACCCCAGCAGACGTAGTGGGTTGATTAGGTACAGGAGAAGCGGAGGTTCCCTCTTGAATATTCCCAGATCTGACAGATCTACTCTTCCTTCCAGGAGCCATTATCTCGGATAGACTTCTGGTTTTCAGGGAAATTCTCTCTACAAACCTCTGTGAAGCAATGATGATAACTTGCCTGAGTTCAGTTCTCAGTGAAAGCACCAAAAATGTTAACGCTAAAATTTGAACGCTAACACCCCGGTGTATGAGTTGTAGTTGTGAAAGCACCACCCGACGACTCGGGAACAGATTACAAGCAGATAATAGCAGAAAAGCGGTAAACGACAACAATTTTATAGTGGTTCGGCTTAAGGGTATAGCCTACGTCCACTTTAAGTACTTTTATTAATAATCTCGTTACAAGCGGATACAATTCTTCCCAAATACAATACACTTTGAATTACAAGAGACTTAGAACAAGTAGCCTAAACTTCGATGAAGATGAGAGTTTTCGAATCCATGTTGGATGTATGTGATCTCTTCTTGAAGTCATTTGTAGTGTTCTTAATGTCTTGAGAGCTTCAAGTGTTGGATTGGATTGGTTTGGAATGCAGCAGAGTAACGGCGTTTGAAGAAAATGAGCCCCAAAGTCCTTTGCTAGTTGGAGCTAGGGTCGTATTTATAGGCATCTTTGGATTTAAGTCGTAACTCGTGCACTCGTACACGGCTCACCATAAGTCGTAACTCGTACACGACTCATAATGACTCGTAACTCGTAGATGACTCATGGTAGGTCGCGGTTGACTTACTGGGTTCACGGCTTGATCCAAAGTTATGAACCCATCTGATTGAATGATACAAGTTCTAAGTCTTTCACGAGTTAACCAAATGCAGCTTTCTTTATGCTAGCATGAGTCGTACACGACTCATCATAGGTCGTAAGTCGTCAGCGAGTCACCTCATTACAGCATGGTATTGAACTTGTTTCTAAGTCTTAGGTCGTGAACGACTTATCTTTTGAATCGTAAACTTCCTTAAGTCGTGCCATCCTTAACTAGTAAGATTGTGCAGACCTTAGGTCGTTAGGCCGTAATGTTCTTAGGTTGTGAAGGCCTTAAGTCGTAGATCCTTATCTCGTAGACTCTTTAACTCGTGGAGGCCTTAAGTCATAGATCCTTATCTCGTAGACTCCTTAACTCGTAGAGGCCTTAAGTCGTAGATCCTTATCTCGTAGACTCCTTAACTCGTAGAGGCCTTAAGTCGTAGATCCTTATCTCGTAGACTCCTTAACTCGTAGAGGAAACTGGGTTAACAATGATTGCTTGCGAATATTATTTGACAGTTAAATAACCGACTATCAATATTGGCCAATGCGTCGATCGTTTCGAAGAGACCGGGATCGGATTTGCTACATTACAGCATGATAGGGGTTCTCGCTTTGCTTTTGGTGGCGAATGGGAGACTCTTACCCCTACATGTCCATTTGAGGTAGTATAACGCCTTGGGTTGGTTGCGAGTCAAGAAGCTGGCCGTAAAAGCAAATTCGAGGTAGCAATGTATGCCACGGTGGGTCTGGGATGGTTAAAAACTGTGACGACCCGCCCTTCTACTCCCATAAAGACGTATCATCATTTAAGAAAGAAAGGATATAAATAGACAAGAATAGAAAAGAAAGAACAATAACATCAGAATCTCACAACGGAACGGAAAAAATATAATACATCACATAACTGTTACATAGTTTTACATATATCAGAGTTATACAATATCATACACATGACTTTCATACATACATCTGTCACTACATACATCAGAGATACACCATACATTAACTACACAGCGGAACTAGATAGATATATACGTCTGGACTCCTGCTCCAAGCTCCTCTGGAAATCAAAGTCCAAAACCTATCACTTGGCTACTCATAAAAATTTGAGTACCCAAGAGTTTATGAAAAACAAAATATAAAGTCCGGGTCATACATGGGTCTGATATGAGTAAACGGTTTAAAGTTGTTTAACACTGAAAAATGTTTGAAAATAAAGGTATCACGTAAGACTCCCCACAAATAAATACTGGTAAGTTCTTACCTTACACTAACCAAAACATTTTATAGGAAATCCAGTGATATTATAATAGTGTCTAGGGTTTTCAAGTAAATAGAAAATAGCGAACTGCTTACATCTCACATTCCAACATAGTTGGGCAAAATCAAAACGTATGGCGTTTATTGGAGATTGGATTCCGTACCATGGCAGGGCTACTGGGATACCGCCCGTCACAGTACGTGGCCTGGATCACAGTACCGAGGAGCCACCCTAAATCCCCTACAACATAAGGCTGGAACCATTCCTTACTGAACAGTCCGAAACAAGATAACCCTGGCAGTTGTTGCAATCAACCGTCCCACACAGCCGAAATAGAAAGGGACATCTAGACAGGGGTATATCCCGTCCTTCTTGGGCATTACCCTCCTAACCTTGCTGCACATCCCCTGTTTTAGCAATTCTCGGTTGATGAGGCTTAAGGATACGATTACCTTTACAGGACATATCTCTTAGAATGCTCATCGTCCGCCTGACGATGTGCTGAAAGCATTCAATCCATACAAGTTCGTTCCGGGCTCGAACGAAACCGAAGGCATTATGTCATCACACTCATTTTGGAATCACCCTCAGAGTCAACGACAATAACCCTTGCATTCTGAACCACCATCTCGATCTCCACTTGAGATTTCACGACCTATCATTTAATTTGGATCGATGTGGTTTTTGGATAATCATAAATGACACCCGACCCCAGTCTTATCGAAATCCAAACGCCATTTTAAAGGCCAAGTTGTCCAATTAACCTAAACAGTTTAATTCAACAATTTAATTCAAATAACATTTATCACAGATAAATCATACATAATCATCATAGATATATCAGAGTATATCGGAGAGCATCACAGAACATCACCAAATAAATATCACAATCAGATGTTCTACACAACAATCCATAAGCAGTCATTTTAAATTCTTATTGTAATTAATTCAATTTAGAATTAATTACTTGAGAATTAATCACTTAACCCGGTTTAATTAATCATTGAGTAATAATTAATTACTTATTTCTTTCTAAATTATTTAATTTAATTAATCATTTCTTAATCAATTATTAAGTCTTAATTATTTAATTAATTACTTATTTTATTTTAATTCACACTATTTACTTAATTACTTCCTAATCAATTTATTTAACCTAAATTAACCATTCCTTAATCATTAGTTAATAACCTTAACTATTAATAAAACTTAATTTCCCATTTATTAACTGCTAATTACTTAATTAATCATTTATTAATTCTTAATTAAATTACTTAGTTAATTATTAATCATTCATAAATTAACTTAAGTAGTTAATTACAAATTCATTTATTACTTATAATCCATTACTAATTACAATTAAAAAGTAATTATTCTTAATTACTTTTTGAAAATAATCAATTAATATTAATTATTCAACTTAATTAACATTTTAAAAGTCTTCTTTAAATTTGAAAATCAATTATATTACTAACTACAAACTTAATTGTTAAATAACTTTATTCTTAACTAAAGTCATTAGTTAATTAAAATAATTAATTAAGAGTTAAACCATTGTTAAACCTTAACTAGGATAATTAAAACCTGTATTAAATTTTAACTTAAATTTTAAACATTTATTTGGTTTACTATGATAAACGGTTGAAAAATTTATTCACTAAACATCACTTTACTTAACCTTTATACTTCAGTTAGAAAAAACCCGAGAACTCCCCTGTATTGAGTCGAGTAGCACTTCGAGTTAAACACCTAAATCTCCTGAGACATTCCCTGTAACACTTCTTCTTCTTCCCTCTTTTTTTTCCAGTAAGAAATTTTTTTAAAACTTAAATAAAAATATAGCTTCAGGCAACCATACTTACGCGCTCGAACTAAAACCCGAAGATATCACTTAACTTTCTCGAGCGCGACTCGAGACACACATCCAAATCGTCACTGACACCATCTGCTCCACGCCGTACACGTGCACGGCGGCACAACCGACCTCCGTCGCTCACCAACCTCATCGGCAGGTCACAAATTCACCCACGACTCGAAATCAAAGCTCAAATTGCCAACAGAAATTTGAATTCGAAAATTAGCCTACAGTTCGAAACCTGTAGCTCAAACCACACCACAAAACCTCCTCGCCACCACCGCAGACACCACAGGAGTCGCCTATATTGCGGCCACATGACGGTAACACGCAATGCTACCAACCTCCAAAGACTCGTGCAACTCGGTCACGTTTGGATAACGAGCACGCCTCTTCTATAGACATGTGCACAAGTTCGAATGAAAACCCTAATAGGATCTCGTTTCTTCAATTCTCACAATGGAAAATTTTTCTGGTATTTTTTATGAAGACATAAATGCTTAAACTTTCTTCATCCCAAATTTCAGCATTTAAAATTGATTCAGTGGTTTGAAAATGGAAAAAATGTAATTTTGGTTCACAAATAAACTGATCTTAAGATCCCAAACTAAACATCTTCGTTTTAGTTTTAAAAATCATGAATTCCAGTAAACATTCAAGTTGTAGACTTGAATTAGCTTCTTGTAACAGTTGAACTTATCAACAAATAACTTGATTGCCTGTAAAACCATATTACAGAAGCATACTTCTACACAGATGTTTTAAACAGCTTGCAAAATCTTAGTTTTAGTTTAACTACCTTGTTTAATTGAAAAATTAAAACTTAACATGGATTTGCAGCAAATAAATTTGAATTTTGAACAAAATATTCCCCTGTATCAATTAAACATAGAAGCATAGGCAACACAGGATCATACTCAAGATTAAAACATATATAATACCATAAGATCACAGAATCTTCTTAACTTTTTAATTAACTTAAAGCTTTATGAATTAAGTTTACTCACCAGCAAGATTTTTGTTGAACAGAGCATACTTGATGTTATGAAAATTTAGAGATTTGAAACTGCAGAGTCCTATCTGTTCTTGTTTGAGTTTAAAATAAGCTTTGCTTGCTTTTCTTTTTGTTCTTTTTTTTCCAGGTATTACTGAACAAATTTAAAACAGGAAGGTGGACACAAATATATAGAAGAGAATAGGTGTTTAAGGGTAGGTTGTAACTAGTTTAGTTATTTTCTTAGCTTTGTTTTATATGAACAGATTTTTATTACTGCAAAGCAAAGGATTTGTAATATTTGCTTTTGAACAAAATATTGGCTGAGTTGATGGCAAGTACATGCTTTGGTTTCTAACTTAGTCTACATATTATAATTAAGTTGTACTATGTATAAAGATATTTTATATGAAGACATACATATGGCAGGTAAACATATGGCTTGTAAAAGAAGATACTTGTATAAAAATGTTTGTTATTTTCTAGCTTGAATTTCATATACATGTTTTGTCTGGTATCATGTTATACTTTGTGCTTATTTTTGCTTTATACCTTTGTGCTTTTAATTTTCAGTTTATGTTGTATGTTTACCAAAATAATTTAATCCTTGTTTTCTTTTATTTTTATTTCTAACTATCAATATTTAAGTTATATTCAATATGGTTTATTTACTTATATTTATATTTATTTGTATTTGTATTTTAACTATCAATATTTAAATGATATTCATGCTTACTTATTTATGTTTATATTTTATATTTTAACTATCAACATTTAACTTATTATATTCAATATGGTTTACTTACATTTTATACTTATTTTTATATTTATCTCTATTTGTATTTTAACTATTAATATTTAAATTACATTCATATATTTACTTATTTATATTCATATTTTATATTTTATATTTTAACTATCAACACTTAAATCATATACATAAGTTTTACTTATATTTTATACTGATAGAATATGATTTCATTTCAAACATTATTGATTATATATATTTATTTATCAGATGTTAACAAGGTAAGCATTTTAATTTACTTATATAAGATAAATATTAATTGTACGTATTATTAAGAGATTTAATTTTAAATTTTCAAAATCAATTTTCCTTTTCAAAAAATACAATTTATATAAACAGATGGCAATTATTTCTAAAAGATTTATTCATTTTAAAATGATCAGTTCACTTTTTTATTTAATTGGATTAATATTTATTAAAATAAACAGGGCCAAAATCCAGGGTTGTTACATTCCTCCCCCTTAAAAGAATTTCGTCCTCGAAATTTAAAACAAAGATAATCCAAAAGCTGTTATATCAACCATTCAATCGTACATATCATTCATACATTAGCAAACAACCAAACAATCTATCCTAACATCATCACTAGCTATCCGAACACAAATCCGGATAAGCTTTCCTAAAACTATCCAGAGTTTCCCAGGTGCAACCACTGGGATCCTCGCTCCACTGCACTTTAACAAGCTTCACTACCATACTCCTAAGTTACCTCTCATCTTGATCAACAATTCGAACTGGATTCCCGACCACCGTCAATTTGGCTCGACCTTCAAATCTTCCTTTACTACTGGTTTTACAACAAATGATAGATCCTGAACAAATTTCCTTGGGTGGGATACAAGAAATACACTATGAATTCCAGACATCCGTTCTGGCAATTCAACTTTATAAGCTACTGCCCCAACTCTTTTCCAATACCCGAAATGATCCAATATATCTCAGGCAAGTTTTCCCGTCTTTCCGAATCTAATAGCTCCTTTAATCGAGGAAACTTTATCAAAAACAAAATCACCAATCTCAAATTTCAATTGTCTCCTTCTCTTATCTACGTACTCCTTCTGACGGTCTTGAGCAGCTCTCATCCTTTCCTTGATAAGCTCAACTTTAGCAGAAGCTTCACGAATCAAATATGGTCCAAGCACAATACGATCTTTCGACTCTATCCAACAGGATAGGGATCTACACGGTCTTCCATATAGAGCTTCATAAGGTACCATCTTAATAATAACCTGGTAACCGTTATTATAGGAGAATTCCACCAAAATACAAAAAACATAGGCTCGCGGCATATCCTCTAAAATACAGTTCCGCCTCTCCGTCTGTCCATTTGTCTAAGGATGTTAGGCTGTACTCAATCTCAAACTCGTTCCCATAGTTGATTGCAGAGCCTCCCAAATTTTGCTGGTGAAGATAGGATTACGATCACTTACTATGCTAATAGGAACACCATGCAATCTGACTATCTCCCTCAAGAAAATCTCTGCAGAGAAGCTGCAGTACGAGTTGCCTTAACCGGTATAAAATGGGTACTCCTAGTTAAACGATCCTCAATAACCCATATTCCATCATTTCCTTTCTTGGTTCTGGGATTTCCAAAAGCTGCAATAAACCGGCTGACTTCTGTTGATCTTCTTAAACTTGCTGACAGATAGCACAACTATTAACGGAAGCAGCTAGATCTCTCTTCATGCTCGGCCACCAGAAAATTCTTCTCATAACTTTATACATCTTAGAAATTCCTGGGCGAATATTCAGTTTGGAGCGATGACACTCAACTAAGACTTCTTGCCTCAATCCATCTATATTAAGCACACACAAACGACCATTAATCCTCAAAATACCTTGATCACCACCTTGAAATCCAAATACCGACCATTCTTAATTCCAAGAATCAGTTCCTCAAAATATCTACCCTCTATTTGCTTACTTATGATTCTATCCTGAATAGATGGAACAACTTCCCAAAAGAGACAAAACTACATTCCTATTAAGAGCATCAGCCACAACATTCGCCTTTCCCGGGGTATACAGAATATCCAAACCATATGATGCCAGAAACTCGATCTACTACTACTGCCCCAGATTAAGATCCTTTTGAGAGAAAAGATATCTCAATGGCTTGTGGTCCGTGAATAACTCAAACTTCTCTCCCAAAAGATAATTCTCTAAATCTTCAAAGCAAAAACAATGGCTATAACTCAAGATCGAGCGTAGTGTAGTTCCATTCATGTGGCTTTAATTGCCGACTCGCATACACAATTACCCTTCCATTTTGCATCAACACTGCTCCTAGACTAACTATACAAGCATCTGTATAAACTCCAAATTTGCTTTTCCCATCCGGAATAGCTAGCACTGGTGCACTGGTTAGCCTCGTCTTCAATTCTTGAAAAGCTTTTTCACACCGGGATGTCCATTTAAATTTAGCTCCTTTCTTTGTCAACTTGGTCAGATCTGAAGAAATCTTGGAATAATCCCAGATAAATTTCCTGTAGTAGCCAGCCAAACCCAGAAAACTGAGAACTTCAGTCGGTGACTTCGGTTGCTTCCATTCTAGAATAGTTTCCACCTTCGCTGGATCTATAGAGATACCTTCACCAGAAACAATGTGCCTCAAAAATTAACTTCCGACTTCCAAAAATGGCACTTAGAGAACTTCGCCTTCAAAATATGTCTCTTCGGACTTAGAAAAGACCAGGATATCATCAATGAATACCAGAACAAACTTATTCAGTTCTCAAAAATCCACACAGAACCTTAGCGATCCATCCGATTTAGTGACAAACACTGCCACAGGACCCCAACAAGAAAAACTGGGCCTAATCAACCCCTTCTCCAAAAGATCCTGAATCTGCTTAACTAACTCTTCTCTCTCTATAGGAGCCATTCTCCTATAAGGCTGCATCATCGCACTGCGCCTGGAATCAAATCAATGTGAAACTCTATCTCTCCATGGGGAGGCAAACACTTAACTTCCTAAAAAACATCAGGGAAATTTTGGACCACAACAATATCTCTAATCTTCTCCTGAGAAGTCTCAACTCCATGCAAAAGACTACTCAGGTGAATTCCAGAATTATCGCACAACACTCTGGCAATTCTATCCAAATAAGTTTCCACCGAAACTGTTCTCCCATCACAATTCAGAACAACATATACTTATCGAGCCAATCCATCGAAGAAATGGATCCACTCAGCTACTTCTGAAATTACCTCAAGAAAAACTATTAAGCTAGAAAACCTTCTCGACGGTACACAGAACACTTCGAGCTGCACTTGTTGACTCAGATGCCCAAAGACTTCCTATCCAAAGCCCTTCGAGAAACTCGAACCTCGAACCAAACAGAAACATCCTACTAGACTTAGCCACACAACCGAAGCAGACACATTTCCCTAGCTTGTCCCAAAGAAACATCTTCGGAGACATCCATAATCTTTGTGTCTCATCACACAGCTACTACATCCTGAGGTATCAAGATATCATGACTTGCTTCCGTCTGACCGACAGATCCAAACTCTAGCTCATCCAAACTTACACTTCAAAGGTGAACTCCAAATCTTAACAAATTTCCTTCAGAGATGGATGAAATCCTTACACCACCCAAAGCTCATTCGAAACGGTAATAGGTCTACAGTCTCGACAGATACACTTCCAAACTCAAACATTCAAATCCAACCATTGGTAGTCATGTTACACACACCACTTCCCTATCTACCTTCATAACTTATAGTGGATAACCCAAACAGGTAACCCAACAAATAGGTGTATATATATATATATATATATATATATATATATATATCAAAATTACAAATACGCTCTCTCAAGAAGAAATCACTCAAGAGCCTAGGTATTCGCTCATCCTCGCTCTAATACCAACTATAACGATCTAGGCTTTTCAACCATCGACAGCGGCTCACTCGACCGGTAGGCTTTGCAACAATCCCAGCCCCGCCGTGGCTCACAGTGATACCTCGGGTTTGCTTTTACGGCCAGCCTCTCGACTCGCAACCAACCCCGCAAGGCGTTATACTACCCCGAGGGCATGTAGGGGTAAGAGTCTCCCGTTCGCCACCTAACGCAAAGAGAGAACCCCCCATCACGCTGTAATCTAGCAAACCCGATCCTGGTCTCATCGAAATCCAAACGCCATTTAAAGGCCAAGTTGTCTAATTAACTTAAACAGTTTAATTCCACAATTTAATTCAAATAACATTTATCACAGATAAATCATACATAATCATCATATATATATATCAGAGTACATCAGAGAGCATCACAGAATATCACCAAATAAATATCATAATCAGATATTCTACACAACAATCCATAAGCAGCCATCTTAAATTCTTATTGTAATTAATTCAATTTAGAATTAATTACTTGAGAATTAATCACTTAACCCTGTTTAATTAATCATTAACAATTAATTAATTACTTATTTCTTTCCAAATTATTTAATTTAATTAATCATTTCTTAATCAATTATTAAGTCTTAATTATTTAATTAATTACTTATTTTATTTTAATTCACCTATTTACTTGATTACTTCCTAATCACTTAACTTTCTTGAGCGCGACTCGAGAAACACATCCAAATCATCACTGACACCATCTCCTCCACGCCGTACACGTGCACGGCGGCCCGACCGACCTTCGACGGTCACCAACCTCATCGGCAGGTCACAAATTCACCCACGACTCGAAATCAAAGCTCAAATTGCCAATAGAAAATCGAATTCGAAAATTAGCCTACAGTTCGAAACCTGTAGCTCAAACCACACCACAAAACCTCCTCGCCACCGCTGCAGACACTACCAGAGTCGCCTATATTACGGCCATATGACGACAACACGCAATGCTACCAACCTCTAAAAACTCGTGCAACTCGGTCACGTTTGGATAACGAATACGCCTCTTCTACAGATATGTGCACAAGTTCGAATAAAAACCGTAATAGGATCTCGTTTCTTAAATTCACACAATGGAAAAATTTTGTGATAATTTTTATGAAAACATAGATGCTTAAGCTTGCTTCATCCCAAATTTCAGCATTTAAAATTGATTCAGTGGTTTGAAAATGGAAAAAAATGCAATTTTGGTTTACAAATAAACTGCTCTTAAGATCCCAAACTAAACATCTTCGTTTTAGTTTTAAAAATCATGAATCCCAGTAAGCATTCAAGTTGTAGACTTGAATTAGCTTCTTGTAACAACTGAATTTATCAATAAATTACTTGATTGCCTGTAAAACCATATTACAGTAGCATACTTCTACACAGATGTTTTAAACAGCTTACAAAATCTTAGTTTTAGTTTAACTACCTTGTTTAATTGAAAAATTAAAACTTAACATGGATTTGCAACAAATAAATTTGAAATTTGAACAAAATATTCCCCTGTATCAATTAAACAGAGAAGCATAGGCAACACGGGATCATACTCAAGATTAAAACATAAATAATACCATAAGATCACAGAATTTTCTTAACTGTTTAACTAAACTTAAAGCTTTATGAATTAAGTTTACTCACCAGCAAGATTTTTGTTGAACATAACATACTTGGTGTTATGAAAATCTGGAGATTTGAAACTGCAGAGTCCTATCTGTTTTTATTTGAGTTTAAAATTTGAGCTTTGCTTGCTTTTCTTTTTGTTCTTTTTTTTCTCAGGTATTACTGAACGAACTTAAAACGGGAAGGTGGACACAAATATATAGAAGAGAAAAGGTGTTTAAGGGTAGGTTGTAACTAGTTTAGTTTTTTTCTTAGCTTTTTTTATGAACAGATTTTTATTACTGCAAAGCAAAGGATTTGTAATATTTTCTTTTGAACAAAATATTGACTGAGTTGATAGCAAGTACACGCTTTGGTTTCTAACTTAGTCTACATATTATAATTATGTTGTACTATGTATAAAGATATTTTATATGAAGACATACATATGGCAGGTAAACATATGGCTTGTGAAAGAAGATACTTGTATAAAAAAATTTGTTATTTTCTAGCTTGAATTTCATATACATGTTTTGTCTAGCATCACGTTATACTTTTTGCTTATTTTAACTTTATACATTTATGCTTTTAATTTTCAGTTTATGTTGTATGTTTGCCAAAATTATTTAACCCTTATTTTCTTTTATTTTTATTTCTAACTATCAATATTTAAGTTATATTCAATATGGTTTACTTACTTATATTTATATTTTTTTATATTTATATTTTAAATATCAATATTTAATGATATTCATGCTTACTTATTTATGTTTATATTTTATATTTTAACTATCAATATTTAACTTATTATATTCAATATGGTTTACTTACATTTTATACTTATTTTTATATTTATCTCTATTTGTATTTTAACTATTAATATTTAAATTACATTCATATGTTCACTTATTTATATTTATATTTTATATTTTAACTATCAACATTTAAATCATATACATAAGTTTTACTTATATTTTATACTGATAGAATTTGATTTCATTTCAAACATTATTGTCTATATATATTTATTTACCAGATGTTAACAAGGTAAGCATTTTAATTTACTTATATAAGATATATTTTAATCGTACGTATTATTAAGAGATTTAGTTTTAAATTTTCAAAATCAATTTTCCTTTTCAAAAAATACAATCTATATAAACAAATGAAAATTATTTCTAAAAGATTTATTCATTTTAAAATGATCAGTTCACTTTTTTATTTAATTGGATTAAATGTTTATTAAAATAAACAGGGCCAAAATCTAGGGTCGTTACAAAAAGCCTACCGGTCGCCACTGCCTTAGATCGTTACACTTGGTATCACAGCTGAAGGTTAAGCGAGAATCTTGGCTCTGTTGGGGATTACTCATTTAAATAGAGTCCGAAGTGCTCTAGAATGAGTTTGAGTGTATTAATAGTATGAGCGCGTATTTGTTTGTGAATATAAAAATTATTTTATATTGTGTTGACTTATCGGTTGAGTGTTTATGAATTCTAGTCGTTATGTGGGATGCCACGTCATCATTAAGGGTTTCTAAACTCTTAAACAAGATAAATCGACATAGTATGGTTTTAAAAATAGGGTAAATAAAATAATTTTATCAAATTATTATTTTTTAGATAAAAGAAATAATTTTCGGTAAATTATTATAGTTATATATGGTTGTGTGGTTGTTATAAAGTGATAATATTAAATTATTATCATCTAAGCATGAAATTGAATAAGTAGTTAAGATAAAAATCAAAGGGTATGGAAATAAATTCATAATAGAATGGAATTTGTAAATGTGAATTATAAATGTGATTTATAATTTAAAATAAAATTCCAGAGTAATATTTGAATATGAATTGAAAGAATTTGGAATTTGAAATTTTGGGAAAAGTTTAAATTCCTTGAGTTTGAAAATGATTTTTAAAGATTTTGGAGAAATAATAGTGAAATTATTGAGAATTATTTTGAATTGGATTTGAAATCTGGTGAGATTTAGAATTTTAAATTTTTAAAGGGGTTTAAAAAAATAAAAGCATTGAACTCTTTTCGGTCATTGGAAAATAACTTCGGTGATGACTACAGCATTATCAATGTTCATTTTCGAGTTTCCAAGAGAGGGATTGCTACCCAAATGATTTAATTAGGAGTTGTTTGCAAAAAGGATTGGTTTTAAAAAATTCAAGGAATAATTGGATATGTAATTGAATTATGGATTCCAAAAATGATTTTTTTGAAATATTGAAGTTTTGGTTTGGTAAAATCATTTTGGTTTTAAAATACAAAGGAATATTAAATATTTTGAATTGGTATTTGTTGCAAAATTGAGTTAAATTTTGTAATGCAAAGGAGATTTTGGTTTGGATATAACTGATTTCAAATTTTTTTTTGAAATGTTGAGTAATTGAATAAAAGAGACTCTGGAATTTATTTTAAAATGTTTATGAAATTTAAATAAGTTAGAAACTTAAGGAAGTTTAAAAATTAAAATGGAAATTGTAAAATTTTGTTCCAAGGAACTAAAGGAGTAAAAGTTTAGAAATAAACTTTTTATTAAGATTTGAAATTAAATTTGAGAATGAAGTGATAAATAAAATTAGTAAGTTACATTTGATTGAAAATGAATTAAGCTGGTGAAGAAAACAATTAGATGAAATAAATTAAAAAGATTAGTTAATAAAATTAATTAAGTTTGCAAAAAAACTTATAGAAGTTTAAAATTTGAATAATTAGAGTGTAATTAAATCTGGATAAGTAAAGATAAAGTTAAGGAAAAGTCTAGGTGGACAAAGTGGAAGGGTTACTTAAATAAAAGTTAAGTTGGAAATAAAATTATGGATAGACAAATTAATTTGCATTTGTAATTAAATAGGATTTAAACTAAATATTGGGAATTAATTAAGATTGTGTGTAATGGAGGATAGTCAAGATTTGACTAAAAAAAATAAAGGACTGAAATAAAATTTATGAGTAAACTAATTGATTCAAGTGAGTAAGCAAATGTATTGGAATTATATATTGGATAATTCTTAATTTAAAATGTGTAAAATAAAGTGAAGTTATAAAATTAATTCGAAATGAACCAAAATTACAAAAGTTTGGAAATAAGAAATTGTTTGAGATTTAAAATAAATTAGTAAGTGGAACTAATTTAAAATAGTGATATGAACCATTTATGAATGGAAGATAGTTGATAAAAGTCAATATTCAGAGTTTGAAGATGAATTGAATTCAAGTCGGATTAAAAATAAAATCTGGATGAAAATTTGGAATTGGTATTGAGATTTGAGATTAATTAGTAAATTGATGCAAATTGAATCTATATGGAATTGGAATCCAAATTTATTAGTTGTAGATAAGAAAACCAAGTGATAAAGTGAAAGTAGTAATATAAGAATATATAAAACGCTTATGTTAAACTTAAGAAAAGTTAAGGGTGAAAGTTCTTAAGTAAATTAGGTATTGGAATTATATTAAGTAATATTGAAATGGAGATTAAGTAAGATTGTGAAATAGGGTAATTGTGAATAAAAGAGAATCGATATAGCTAAAAATCAATTAGGGCTAAATACGTAGATGTACGTATATTATTTTATTCGCATAGCGATTTGATCCAGATTCGAGCACAGAATTTCGAGGTAGTCATACCGATCCGAGTTGGGATTTTTCACTCGATTTTCTACGACGAACTTTAGATATGGATTTTTGATTGATTCTGGAAATTCTCTATCATAGTTATGGCTATGCAAGGAGAATGACGGTTTCAGATCAAGAAACCGGATCCGAGCCTGCACTAGGAAGTCAGGTGGACGATACTAGGTCGGAAGTGAAATTGTGTGATCGAGTGAGCGATCGAATTGGGTATTGCGTATGGAAGATATATGTGCATCGTATGGATATGAATGAAATTGATATGAATTTTTTTGTAAAGAAATGTATAAAAGGATTTTGAAAATTATGGTTGGATGTTATTGCTAAGTAGGATATTCAAGTGTAAAAGAGCAAAAGGGAATTGGGATTTTTGTTTTTTGAAGATAAATTGAAATTTGCTTGGCAAAGGTATGTATTTAAATTTCTGTATGAAAATTTGATGATTTTCTGGTCTAGCCACTTGGCTTTTTGTTTTCTTTTGATATCTGGTGGCCCGTAGAGGCATTTTGTAGTTGTACCGAGCTAGCCGCGTAAAGGAGACGCTGGCAAAAATTTTCTAACATTAAGGGAATTAGAAAATTGTGAGAAGATTTTGAATTGGTTTTGAATTTAAGTTTGGATGGTTGGGTAAGTGATATTGGTGGGAACCTTCAGAAGAAGTTTGGGAAGTTAGTATAAAGGTGTTAGTGTGACTTTAATAGAAAGGGGTGTTTTAAGAAGTTGTTAAAACTACTTGTTTGGGAAAAATAGAGAATGGGTTAGGGACCATTCCTCTTAACTAGTAATTTCGAGGACGAAATTCTTTTAAGGGGGAGGAATGTGACGACCCGGAATTTTTGGATATTTGGAATTGAATTATTAAATTTATTTTAAATATTTGAAAGGTAATTTAACTTCAATTTCAAATATCATTATTTATTTGATAATTAAATTATTGAATTTAATAATCTGAAATTGGTTTAAATAGTGAATCTTGGATTTTACGCTGGATAAAAATATTCCAAAGACTTTTAAAACTTGTGTTGATAGTACGGAAGATAGTAAAAATTCTAAACTTCAATTTGGAAGTGTTTAGTTAGTTTTGAAATTATATTGTTTAAATTAAATTTAAAAATAGCCTTCCGAGGCACAGTATTGAAATTCGACAAAACTAGTTCCATTTGCTCTGTAATATTGTATTATTATCGGATTTCAAATTTCGTAGCATTTGGAGTGATTATTTGGCCGTACGGTAGATAAACACGTTGGAATCTATATGGAAAATTTAATATTATACTGGGTTCAAAAAGTTATCTTTTCCATATGATTGAATTAGGACTCGAAACCTTTTCCATTGCATTCAGAATAGGGGTTTAACATTGTTATCCCGCCTTTGGCAAGGCCGATATACCAAGGAACTAACTAGAAGTAGACAGGATCTTACGTCCTTAGCTTTGAATAATTGTTGGGCAACTACAAATATCGATGAATTTTGTCCGAGTCCGGATCGGGCAACGATTGATGAGACACGTCAAGCTAAGCGGTAGAAACCAACGTTCCAAATTTCGGGGCAATCCAAGTTAGTATGCTCAAGTTATCGCCAATGGGAGATGGATGGAATGAAATAGGCTCGAATCCCTCAGGAATGGCGTAGGCTCGAATCGATCAGAAGTAGGCCATGCTCCGAATCCATCGACCACACATTGGTTCGAATCCATCCAAGTGGCCTTACTTCGACTCCATCGAACAAGCCTTAGTTCGGATCCATCCCGAACACCCAGCTTCGAATCCATCGGAATAGCTATGGTTCGAACCCATCCCCGTATGCCTTATTTCGAATCCATCAAAGCGATCTCAAGGTCGAATCCATTAAAAACCTCTCCCTACTTCGAGTCCATCAAGAGAGAATCCTTCGAATCCATTCATCAGTGGAGTCTTCGTATCAATTGGCTATGGAATATCTTGATCGATGCAAAGGGAACTTGTGTTCAATCGATTCGAAGGAGCATACCTTCGAATCCATTGCTACGAATCCGTCGAGTCATAGGAGCTAAAACCAAGGGTATGACCCAGAAAACTCGGAGGAAAAGGAGGATTGACCCAAGCATGCGCACCACGTCATCGCCTTCACGTGAAGAAGCATGGATTCGACCCTATGGATTCGAACCATATCGATTCGAACGAATCCATAAGGCAAAACACACCATCTTGAATCGATCATCACTCGAGATCTACAAATCCAAATGCTATGAAATTTTCACATGAGCATGCATATACATAGAAGAATGTCCATGCCAAGTTTCATCACGATTGAGCACTTTTTTGGTCGATTCGAACCAAGGGTCGAATTGATCCCAAAGTGGGCCCGGATCTCCAAAACTCGGCCGTGTGGGCCCCCTCACGTGCCAGAAGCGTTCTCCCCTGATTTTAGGCGAAATATCAGCCTCCTGCAACTATAAATAGAACCCCTGGTCATTCAGAAAGGCGATCGGAGAATTTTCAGAGTAAGAGAACGCCTGGACGCTGCCAGAATTGCTTTAGAGCACCACCACTGCCTTTGATTTCGAATTTTGGATTACTACTTGTTGTACTTTGACATAAAAAAGTTGTATTCTCTGAGTATCAAGCAATAAAGTAACAAAACTTCATAGTGGACGTAGGCAATACGTCGAACCACTCTAAATCGTTGTCTCTCGTGCAATTTACTTCCCCTTATTTGGAGTTTTTGTTAGATAATCCACATTTTAATTTACTTTCTTCATTTATTATCTCTTCAAAAACTTCCGACGAGTGTTGTGCCCAATTCTGAAACAAACACTTTGGTGCTTTCACTGAGAAGGACCCAGTTTTTCTCCTGCTCCTTGGATCTATCTTCGATAACGGATTGCATAAATCTAAGAGAGCGATCCAGACCTCATATTCAGATTCCTTCCGTTCTATTCAGATTTGTTCAAAGTCTAGGAAAGGATTCAACGCTTCAAGATGGTGAGTACAAGAACCACTTCTAACGTTGGTGATCAAGAAGGTCGGGATAGGCAAAATCCCACACAGCTACAGTCTACCAATCAAGATGCTGCTGGGCATACGGATCAGTCAGGTCCGGTCACAAGACAAGAGTTCCAGGTGCTACTCCAGGAACTAACCCAAAGCCGACAACAGCTAACTGAGCAGTTGCGCGCTAACGCTGAGTTGACCAATCAACTAAATCGCCAAAAGCGAAGAAGATCCAGAAGGGATCAAGCTCCTCATTCTTCCACCGAAAGCTCTGCTTCATCTGACTACAATAACATATCTACCCGTTCCAGGCTAGACGGAAGCCATGCGCAAGCTGCTGACTATCAACAGGCATTAACCGTTGGGCAAGTAAGAGTTGGCCCATCTACCAGCTTCCATACTGGACCCTCCTCCCGAGGAGGCACTATTCCACAATACACTGCAGATGATCGTGCTGCCACAGCCGCTGCAGTTGACATAGGAGTTGATACCCGAGATCACTTCAATCAAAATTATCATCAGCAGGGACATGCTCCAGAGCCATATGTCCCAGAAGACGTCGAGCCAAGGAGGCGAGATACGGATCGTCGACAGCTCCCGATCCCACCTCGCACTATGGAACCCGACCACACTTTGGCTCACCACACACAGAATGTTCCGATGCCAGACCTCTCAACCATGGTACAACAAATGATTCGCGAGAGTAAAGGCCTAACAAATGACGATTGGGGAATCTCCCAAAGTCATACCCCGTTCACTGATGACATATTGTATGCTGAACCTCCTCGGCGATTCAGAATGCCAACCCTGCCCATGTATGAGGGGAATTCCGACCCAAATCAATATATTTTGAAATACGAATGGTCGATGACAGCAGCGAGAGATGATGACGTAGTAAAATGCCGTAGTTTTCCCATTTCCTTAGGGGGAATTGCGACGATGTGGTTTACACGATTACCGCCACGATCTATCTCTTCGTTTGATCAGTTAGCTACCAAATTTGTTGAGCAGTTTCGCATGCATATTGCCAGACCTAAAGATGTTAACACCTTATCAAGTGTCACTCAAGCTCCCGGAGAGACACTTAGACGATATTTGGAGAGATTCAATGCTGCATGCGCAGAGATCACCAACCCCAATGATAATTCTATTTTAATGGCTTCGACTAAAGGAATCGACCCTGATTCCGAGTTTGAAATTGGTTAGCTGGAAAGCCTCCCGCATCGTTGGACTATTTCTATTCCAAAGCCGCTCAATTCTTGAGGCGAGAGGATGCGAAACAGTCTAGGAAGCAGGACGATGCAAGGCCCAGCAGTGAAGGCATTCAGAGTAATGTTGCGGTTAAACAGTCTGGCGAAAGTTCAGGAAAAGTCCAGTTGAATATTCAAAATAAGCAGACTCAACAATCAAGGAACGGTGATAACCGGAGCAAGAAGCAAGACCAGAATCGTGGTCCGAGGCGTAGGATTGCAATGTTTAACAGCTATACACCACTTAACACGTCACTGGAAAATGTATACCTACAGACTTGTAACACTGTGCAATACAAAAAGCCTGCTCCGAAGCCATCGTCGGAGAGGCAGGTTCAAATAGGAAAATTCTGTAGATTTCATGAAAGTTATGGACATAACACCAATGAGTGTAGGAATTTGTAAGACCTCATTGAAAAATTGATCAGAGAAAGAAAGTTGGATCAGTTTGTTCGGGCACCGCAGTTCGTTTAGGCGGGCCCATCCAATCAAAATCGAACGCAGAATCAGGAAAGACAAGGTGAACCCGCTCGTACGGGCGGGAGGTTGGTTATCAATACAATAAGTGGTGGTCCCCATCCGACAGACAGAAGCTGGAGAGAAATGGAGTCATATGCTAGCTCGATCAGGCATGTGGACTTTGAATGCTATAGTAACTCTGAAGACGGAACACCGGCTAAACAACAAAAGACGATGGCTGACGAAATCGTATTTAGAAATCGAGATGCCGATAAAGTCGAAGCCCCCACAATTGACCCGCTGGTCATATCCGCTCAAGCTGGTCCTGCTTAGATGAAGAGGATCTTGGTAGACAATGGAAGTTCCGTGAACATACTGTTTAAAAGAGCATACGATTTAATGAAGATGGAAGCTAAGGACTTAAAGCCTTGTCAATCACGAGTCCACGGCTTCAACGGGAGTGCGACAATACCAACCGGAATGGTTGAATTGCCGGTGGAGTTGGGAGTGGGAGAATGCCGAAGAGTTCGGATGTTGCAATTTGTCGTCTTGGATATTCCTTCTCCGTACAATGCCTTTTTGGGACGATCGGCCCTTGCTGAATTTAGGGCTGCTATTGCCCCATGGTGTTTAACTCTAAAGTTCCCTACTGACCACGGGATAGGAGTTGTACAAGGAGATCAGGCTGCTGGAAGAGCCTGTTATGTTGCTGAGCTGCGGGAGGCGCAGCGAAAAGAAAAAGGAAAGGGCATAGAGGAATCTCTCTGCGTCCGTTTCACTGACGATTGACAATTAGCGCCTGGGCCTCGGCCTGGGAACCACAACCAATTCCAAAAGGATCTTGACCCAAGGGACAATGATAATAAAGAAGAATCTACGGAAAGTCAAGCTTCTCCGGTCGAGCTAACCATCGATGTCTCGATTGACGATGATAACAATGACTCGAGAATGTTGAAGATTGGGTCTCGGCTTAACCAAGAGACACAACAGGAATTGGTTGATTTTCTCCGGGCGAATCTCGACGTATTCGCCGGGCGCACTCAGATATGTGTGGAATCTCGCCGGACATCGCGAGCTACACTTTAAATATTGACCCGCGGTATATCCCGGTCAAACAGAAAAGACGTGTATGGATCCAGAGGGATCTGCTGCCCTTAAGGAAGAGGTCGACAAATTGAAGACGAATGGGTTCATTAGAGACGCTTTATACCCAGAGTGGGTGTCCAATCCCGTACTCATCCGGAAACCAAATGGGAAATGGAGAACATGTATCGATTACTCTGATCTGAATAAAGCCTGCCCGAAAGACAGCTTTCCACTTCCTCGGATCGATCAGCTGGTAGATTCAACCGCCGGACATGAATTATTATCCTTCATGGATGCCTACTCAGGTTACAATCAGATACCCATGCATGTACCCGACCGAGAGCACACAAGCTTCGTAACCGACTTGGGATTATACTGCTACAAGGTCATGCCTTTTGGATTAAAGAATGCTGGCGTAACTTACCAACACTTAGTCAACCGAATGTTTGCCGATCAGATTGGGAAGACTATGGAGGTTTATGTGGATGACATGTTGGTGAAATCACGATACTCCGATGATCATGTCAAAGACTTCGAGTCAATGTTCAATATCCTCCGGAAATACGGGATGAAGCTTAATCCTCTAAAGTGTCATTTCGGAGTCGCATCCGGAAAATTCCTTGGTTTCATTGTCAATGCCCGAGGAATAGAGGCCAACCCCGAAAAAATCTGGGCTATCAGAAATCTTCAAACTCCGAGAACCATAAAGCAAGTTCAGAGTTTTAATGGGAAAGTTGCAGCACTGAGCAGGTTTATCTCAAAGTCGACCGCATTCCCTTCTTCAATTTGATTCGAAAAGGGAAACGAAACTTCGAACGGACTGCAGAATGTGAGGGTGCATTTCAATCGCTAATCCAGCATCTTTTCGTACCACCAATCCTTTCAAAAAGCCTGTAGATCATGAACAGTTATATCTCTACCTGGCGGTATCTGAAAATGCAATCAGTGCCGCATTAATTCGAGAGGAAGACCGAGTGCAAAAGCCGGTCTACTACGTGAGTAAACGATTGACCGAAGCCGAGAGAAATTATCCAAAGCTTGAAAAGTTGGCATATTGCCTAGTCATTGCCTCGAGGAAGCTCCGTCCATATTTTCAGGCTCATCCTATTACTGTGTACACCGATCAGCCGTTACGACAGGTCCTCACGCGGCCTGAGACATCTGGTAGGCTACTAAAATGGAACATCGAACTGAGTCAATTCGACATCACTTATACTCCAAGAAGAGCCATTCACAGCCAAGTCCTAGCAGATTTTATAGCCGAATTCACTGTTCCTGAAGACTTGCCTGAGACAAGCAAATCTCCCGAATACATCTGGAAGCTGTACACCGATGGTGCGTCAAACGATCGGTGCTCAGGAGCTGGGGTAGTGCTTGAAACCCCCGAGGGACGATCCATATGTTATGCTTTAAAGTTTGAGTTCCGCGCAACCAACAATGAAACCGAGTACGAAGCTCTACTTACTGGACCAAAGCTTGCCCGTGATCTGAAAATAATCGCTGTAGAGATCTACTGTGATTCCCAGTTGATAGTATGTCAAGTTCGAGGAGAATATCAAGCCAAAGACCGAAGATTGGCCGCTTATCTAACTCGAGTTCTGGAGATGCTTGATCAGTTCGATTACTATGCCATTTTCTACATACCCCGAGAGCATAATCAGAAAGCTGATTCGTTGGCAAAGTTAGCAAGTACGGGTGAAGCTCAGCAGTTGGGGGTCGTTCCGGTTGAAACCCTATCCTCCCCGAGCATTGATCGAAGGGAGACCGATTTCACATTTGAAGCTACCTCCAATAGGGAGTCGTGGATTACTCCTTATCGAGATTATATCGAACGTGGTGTATTGCCCGAGCGTCGATGCGAAAAAAGACAAGTTCTGTGAAAGGCCTCACGATTTGTTATTCAAAATGGAGTCATGTACCGGAGAGGATACTCTGTTCCTCTCCTCTGGTGTATCTCACACGATGAAGTCAAACGAGTGTTACGCGATGTACATGAAGGAGAATGCGGCGATCACACTAGGGGGCAAGCACTTGCAAAGAAAATACTTCGATATGGGTATTATTGGCGTACTGTTAATCGCGATGTTGCAGACTATGCTAGAAAATGTGACAAATGCCAGAAGCACGCTCGAATTCCTAGAGCCCCGCCTACCGAGATAACCCAAATGGTCAGTCCTTGGCCATTTGTGGTATGGGGAATAGATATCATCGGCACATTGCCTCTGGCCAAAGGTGGCGCGAAGTACGCCATCGTCGCAGTTGATTATTTCACCAAATGGGATGAAGCTGAACCTCTTGCAACAATTACGACAAAGAAAGTAATCAACTTTGTAGTACGTAACATCATCTGCCGGTTTGGTCTCCCACATACTATCATCACCGATAACGGAGCCCAATTCGAGAGTGCTGAATTCAAGAATTTCTGTCAACGATTCCACATCCATAAGAAATTCTCTGCAGTAGCGCACCCTCAAGCAAATGGTCAAGTTGAAGCTGTTAATAAAGTTATCAAATCCATTCTAAAGAAGCGACTGGAAAAAGCTGGGGGCAAGTGGGTCGACGAACTTCCTATGGCGTTATGGGCCTATCGAACGACTAATAAAACTGCAACCGGCCATACCCCATTTTCTCTATCCTACGGCTCTGAAGCCGTTATTGCAGTCGAAATGAAAGTGCACTCTCATCGTGTAACATATTATGATCCGAAAACCAATGCCATACTTGCTGAATCTTTGGATTTACTCGATGAAAAGCGCGAAGAGGCTGACTTGAGGGCAGCCGCATATCGAGGTCAAGTCGCCCGACTGTACAATGCCAAGGTCCGTCCGCGAACCTTCGAACTCGGCGATCTCGTACTCAAAAGGATCTATCCGGTTCCTTCGCACATGAAGCCAAATTGGGAAGGGCCGTATGTGATTTCACAAAAGCTCGGAGATGTCACGTTCAAATTATCGACCGTTGACAGTCTTACTTTGCCGAGAGCTTGGAATAGCGAAAGTCTTCGTCGCTACTACATATAAAAGACTTTACTTATTTATTTTTTGTCATTTTATCCCTTTGCATTTTATTCTAGCATTTCGAGATTTAAATCTGAAATAAGGTAACTGACTTTGCCATATTTTCTCGTTTCAGCAATAAAATGCCATCTCTTCGAGCCAGAGCTGTGATTTACTGAATATGACGTACAATATCACGATGCATGGAGAGCTAAGTTCCATCACGCGGTGGGATTTATTCAAATAGGGAGTGACTGTGATACGACCGGTCACTCGCTAAGTGAAACCCGAGCTCGGGGGCAGAACACTACATCAACATTCACAGGGATTGATACACGACAATCCCTCCTCCAACTCAAATTCCCAGAGTGCGAATTGGAGTATAAACTTCAACTCTCGGTTCCCGGAGTGCGAACCGGGGTATAAATCCATCGCTCCCAAAGTGTGAGCCAACTCCAAATTCCCAGAGTGCGAATTGGAGTACAAACTTCAATTCTCGGTTCCCGGAGTGCGAACCGGGGTATAAATCCATCGCTCCCAGAGTGTGAGCCAACTCCAAATTCCCAAAGTGCGAATTGGAGTATAAACTTCAACTCTCGGTTCCCGAAGCGCGAACCGGAGTATAAATCCATCTCTCCCAGAGTGTGAGCCAACTCCAAATTCCCAGAGTGCGAATTGGAGTATAAACTTCAGCTCTCCGTTCCCGAAGCGCGAACCGGAGTATAAATCCATCGCTCCCAGAGTGTGAGCTAACTCCAAATTCCCAGAGTGCAAATTTGAGTATAAACTTCAACTTTTGGTCCCTGGAGTGCGAGCCAGAATATAAAACTCTATCTCCAAACTCCCAGAGTGTGAATTGGAGCATAAACACCAACTCTTGGTTCCCGGAGCGCGAACCGGAGTATAAATCACTAACTCCAAATTCCCGAAGTGCGAATTGGAGTATAAACATCAATTACAGGTTCCCGGAGAGCGAACTAAGTCATCAACATTGATAATTAATAAGTTCACAGAGTATGGGCCGAACTGTTAATTGCAAATTGTGTTAAGACCCTGGAGT
The DNA here is from genome assembly GCA_030765085.1 of Allium cepa. NCBI lineage: Eukaryota > Viridiplantae > Streptophyta > Magnoliopsida > Asparagales > Amaryllidaceae > Allium > Allium cepa. The sequence goes on along the minus strand of CM060942.1, from coordinate 371,366,565 downwards.
GTGGACATGTATTCAAGGCTTATGACATATATGAGCACGAGCTAATCAACGCAATACTTAAGCGAAAGAGAAAAGAGTTGTTTTCCATTTTATCAACAAACAAAAAAGGAGTTTGATTACATGACAAAACAAAAAATCGCCCATAAAGTGGGTGCCGAATCCACACTTATACACGACCTAAAAAAGGAGAAGTAAAAAGAATTGCCATTTCACAACCACACGATAAAACGAGAAGTTCACTCCTTCTTCTTCCGGGGTCTCTTCTTCGGAGTTGAGCCGCTAGACCCACTACCCGGCTTCCAGCGAGACTTTCTGTCCTTCTTTGGAACATCCTCAGGATCTGGCATAATATAAACGTCTTCCTCAGAGCTGGAAGGGATAGAGATCCTTTTGTGAGGACGAATCGGAGGCAGAGAAGCCGTAACAGGTGGTGGAGCTTCGAAACTAGAAGTTATAGCTGTGCCGACAGGAGAAGTAACCATTAAAGGAGTTAAGCTTGGTGGAGCAACATCACTTCCGGAACCACCGACCGTCGTCGCCGCAGCCATTTCAGTGCTTATTTCGGTAAGGGTTTCTTCTTCTCGGGAAGATCGAGCTGCGCTGGACACACTGATAGTCGGCATAAACGAGCTAAAAGTTGGAGCGACTCCACCCATTGCAAAGGATGGATCGATAAAAGGTTCATAGGGATGCTTGAGAAGTTCCTCAATCATCTGAACATCAAATGACATTGAACTCCCCTCTCCCATCTCGCCGGTTACGGCGATAGTCGTAATAGCCTCAGTAACGACAGCTCCTTGCATTGACTACGAAATTTATGGTACTGGAAGTGCTGGCGCATCCCTTTCAGTCACTGATCGAAAAGAAACGAGAATAATCAGTCAAACGATCTGTTCCAAGTTCGTCATTCTAAAACATTTATGGAAATTTGAAATACCTTCTTTGCCTTGGCTCGGTGATGAGACGAGTTCGAAAACAGCAGTTGTACCGAGAGACAGTTCCGGTCGATCCGGGTTATAAGCAGGAACAACATGTGGACCAACTGTAGCAGTAACTCCAGACGAGGTCAGGGTAGCAACTGAAACATCCTCACTACAATGTGCAGCTCCAGAACCCTCACCAGTCTCCACATGGTGAAAACCAAATCTCTCTCTCTCTGCAGAAATCATCGCTTCATCGAGAAGTTTCCTTTCCTCCTCGCTCAACAAGCGATACTTGAGTTCAAATTCATCCACGGCACCTTCGGGGAGAGATGCTTTCTTGTTCGCCACCAATTTTCTCCAAGCATTGAGTAGAAGCGTAGAATAATCTCCGAGCCACGAGAGATTCCTATGCTCAAGCACATTAGCATTGTAAGTGTCAAGAAGCTCATCAAACTCGGCTTCTACCCTGAATAGCTCTGCCTGAACTCTCCCTTCCACTTCTGCCTCCACCGTTTCAACTTTAGCAACCGCCGCGTCTCGCTCAGCTCGGAGAGACACGGCTTGCTCGCACGCTTCTTGTGCGGCCATGTTAGCATCATCTTTTTCCTTGTTCAAGTCGGCAAACTTAGCCTTTAATTCCTCAAGTTCTTTGACCGCTGCATCCCACTCAGCCTCAACATTTTTGTACCGATGGCCCAAATCTTCAACTAAAGTGCAATGCGCCTGTTGCATCTTCGCCATCTCAACTAATGTCTCATCGACCTTTTTCAGCGACTCAACTTCGGCCTTACGAGAGGATTCCGTTTCAGACTGAAGTATATCAACAATGCGGTTCTTCTGAGCCAAGTCGGCTTCCAGTTTCTCAATAATTTTGGCTCGATCGAAGGCTAATTTCGAAGCTTTGACGGCCGCCTTGTACCATTCTTTATACTGAGCATAAAAATCACGGGTATAGCTGAGGGCGGTGTTCACAGCCTCTTCGGGAATTCTTTTGAGATTGGGAGGAAAGATATAAGCGTCGAAGCATATTTCTGGAAAATCTTTCTTCAGTTGAGCAATTCTTATAGCCCCTTCACCAAATGGTTCGAGAGGGGCCTCCTCCACGGTTACAGTCGTAGCCGTATCAGTCCTTGAACGATGTGGACCAGGCTTTGAGATCTGTAAAGATGGCTGTTGCTGCAAAGGTTCAAGTGCAGGTGCCTGGCTTCTGGGTGGCGGAGGAGAACGAGAGGGTGAGCGGTACCTTCGGTCCCTATCAGAATGCTCCTGGCTAGAATAATGTCAAGAATGGTCCCTCTCACGATGCTCTTGCTCATAATGCCTCCGTTCACGATCACGGTCAGAATCCCTACGACGAGATTCGTAATAAGATGAAGAATGATGTACTCGCCGAAGCCTATCAAGTGTAGAAGGACGATCCGACATAGCACCTGTAAAGAAGAAACAATTCAATTAAGTACCAAGGAAAAGCACTGCAATGCATGTGGAAGTCGTGAAGTGTTGTGAAAGTGTATAAATGCGCAAACCCCCCAACCAACCAGAAGCGTCGATTACACTAACGGGAAAAGATTCGCTTATATTAAGCTCAACCCGGAGCTCTTCCGACCCGGACCCGTGGTGGAGAGATACGTAGTCCGGAATGGGAATATCGTCCAGCCCTGTGAAAGAGTCTCTGGACTGGCAAGGAGCGGCGCCGGAGACAGTAACCCCAGGTTTGGAACGGGTTACGACTACAGACTTCCATCTCTTAAACTTAGGTACAACAGCCTTGCCTTTCTGACCCTCTTTTATTCGGGAAAGGTCGGTTGCTATCTCAGTGTCCGTGGGCGTTCTTTCATCATCGCTCGCTTCTCTTATCACAATGCCAGGTTTCCTTTTTGCCACTTTCTTCTTCTTCCTCGAGGCCGATTTTGCCAACCCTTCAATTACAATACTCTGGCTCATCCCAATCAAACCCAATGTCCTTAAGTTATCGTCGGTCAACAGCAAGTCGATGTGCCTTGAGTCGCTTGGGACCCTTTGCAAGCTTTGAACGATGCCTCTATAATGCCCACCGGTAGGTCTCGAAATGATGGCTGTAAGAGTAACAGAGTATTAGTGCAAGTATTAAGAGTGGCCATTCAAAGATGACTTATGATACTTACGTCTGGATAACCATCTCCTGGCAAACCCTGGGGGGCATCGAACAAAAAACCACTCATTCTTGAAATAGCTAAGCCTGGTCCAGGCCCCAGTCACAACCTGACAGTTTCTGACCGCTTCCAGAAAAGTGAAAGACGGGCTATCACCCCTACTCTTGAAATTGAATATGTGCCTGATCTCGTTTGGCCCTGGCGGGCGAAAAAGGCAATCCATAAATATGAAAAAGACGCTATTCAGCAATGCATGCCCGTTGGGATGGAGTTGTGAAGGAGAAATTCCTAAATACAACAGCATCTCTCTGATGTATTGGTTAAAAGGAGGGAGAGATCCAGCCGCACAGGCATGGCGGTAAAAGGCAGTATATCCTTCAGGTGGGTTATGTGGTCTGTCATTGGCACTAGGTAATAAAACATCGTCCAGGGATATGTTATGTTTCGAACATATCCGGCCCAACAAATACTCCGAGATATTGGACTGAATAGAATCGACAAGATCTTCGATAAATATGGCCTCCGGTAACTCATCCGGAGACGGATCTATAACTTCAGGAGGGATTTTCGGAATCTCAAGCACTGGAGGAGACGAGCTTTGTGCTTCTTGTTGTTGAGAACTCGAAGATTCCATAATTAACTAACTCACCAGAAAGCGGCGTTAAATACATAAAAAGCCCATGCATCCCCCCAGTGTATAGTGTATGAATATGTCATGCAGTGCAAATGCTATGCATAACTTAAGCAGATTTCACAAGTTGAAACAAGATGTCCGAACGACGAAACTTTGGAATTTGAGAATGAAAATGACCGTCATCGCTGACCGTCACTTCCACGCCATCCAGATGCTACTAACCAATTCAAGTATAAATTCGTTATATTTTGGTTAAGTCATGGTGCCATCGACGAGCTCCAAAAGAGAGGTCAAGTCAAATTCGATTATGCAAGGCCGAAGCTCGCCGGAGTCAAGTATGCTAAAGTTCAGTGAGTTCGTTAAAGTTCAACTTGAAATTGGTCGTAGTTCAGATGTTGGAGCAAATAAGAAGAGTGGGAGTCCCAGAAGCAAGGATGTTCGAATCGATCGACTCGAATCAATGCGAGTCGAATCGACGAACTTCGAATCGATACGAGTCGAATTGACGTACTTCGAATCGATACGCCCCAACTCCGTGTAGTTCGACTCGATGAAGCCTTGGGACAGAGAAGCAATTCGAATCCATGAGCTCTGCATAACTTCGAATCGAACAATATTGAACACCTTCGAATACATCAGAATATCGTTACTTCGAATCGATCAGCACGAGACCCTTCTTCTTTCACAACCATCGATTTGAAGCCTTGCATTCAAGATCGATTCGAACTATTCATTCCTGGATCGATGCGAAGCAATGAAGGAAGATAGCGTCCATCAATATCTACGCTCCTCCAAGACAGCATTCTACGATCGATACGAATTGAATGGTTTCGTTCCTCAGGTCCATCGAGTCGACCCATTCCAGATCTCACAACCCTTCATGATTTTCAGAAGAAAGGATTGAATCGATGCTGGAAATTCCAGTTTTATTATTCCCTACGCTCGAATCGATCCCTTGGTTACCTGATTGGATTCGATTGCAAAAGAAGACTTGGCGGAATTTTATCGTTTCGTGCAAAGACACGGTTGTTTCTAGCTCTGGAGGATCAATTCGAAGAAGCGGCGATGGTGCTAGTAAAAAGTAAAAAGTGAAAGTGAGGCTTGCCTCGCGTATTTATATGGCTCCGAGAAAACACTTGAGGCTCTTCGTTTCCCGGTCATATTGACCTTCTACCACCGGTCACTCGTCATGCTCCATCGATTCGAACGACCGCTCAATAACCCACTACGTTCGAATCCATCCCAGCGTCGAGCCGTTGCTTCGAATCCATCACACGGCTGAGTCCATACTTCGCTTCGAATCCATTGCCTCCCTATCCATTACACGTTCGAATCCATCCCTGCAGGATCAATGCGAGGTATTCTCGATTCGAAGGAACCATCGAACAAAGGTTGGATTGAAAATTGTATCGATTCGAAGCACGAAGACCATTGAACCATTGATTCGAAAGCTGTCGCTTCGAACATACATGCCTTCGAATCCATCAAAATCCACCGATGAGAATGGACAAATCGCTTCAATTTTAAAAATTACTTGTCTACCTTTTATATCGATTCAGGAGAGGATCGATACAAGAGGACGATTATAGACAATCATAAAAACAGTGTCTCAACTCGAATCTCAAATCGGTTCAGGAGAGGACCGATGCAGAATTCGATAACAGACCGAACTGACAACAACGTGCAACCACGCAACGTTAGCCAAAGTCAAGGTGGTACAAATATGCACATATGCCTGACTAATGTTTGATCTATATCATTCACAGGGATCAAATGTCCATTTCGTCATGATGTAGACGACGAACAGCCGATCGCGATCATACGACGATTGGCAACAGCAATGAAGAATACAACTCTCAGCAAACATGTTCTAGTTGTCCAACGATAGACTGCAGCTTTTAAAAGCACGTCATGTTTACACAAGATGTACTTTGGGGGGCAAATGTTATCCCGCCTTTTGGCAAGGCGAGATACCAAGGAACTAACTAGAAGGAGACAGGATCTTACGTCCTTAGCTTTGAATAATTGTTGGGCAATTACAAATATCGATGAATTTTGTCCGAGTTCGAATCGGGCAACGATTGATGAGATACGTCAAGCTAAGCGGTAGAAACCAACGTTCCAAATTTCGGGGCAATCCGAGTTAGTATGCTCAAGTTATCGCCAATGGGAGATGGATGGAATGATATAGGCTCGAATCCCTCAGGAATGGCGTAGGCTCGAATCGATCAGAAGTAGGCCATGCTCCGAATCCATCGACCACACATTGGTTCGAATCCATCCAAGTGGCCTTACTTCGACTCCATCGAACAAGCCTTAGTTTGGATCCATCCCGACCACCCAGCTTCGAATCCATCGGAATAGCTATGGTTCGAACCCATCCCCGTATGCCTTATTTCGAATCCATCAAAGCGATCTCAAGGTCGAATCCATTAAAAACCTCTCCCTACTTCGAGTCCATCAAGAGAGAATCCTTCGAATCCATTCATCAGTGGAGTCTTCGTATCAATAGGCTATGGAATATCTTGATCGATGCAAAGGGAACTTGTGTTCAATCGATTCGAAGGAGCATACCTTCGAATCCATTGCTACGAATCCGTCGAGTCATAGTAGCTAAAACCAAGGGTATGACCCAGAAAACTCGGAGGAAAAGGAGGATTGACCCGAAGCATGCGCACCACGTCATCGCCTTCACGTGCAGAAGCATGGATTCGACCCTATGGATTCGAACCATATCGATTCGAACGAATCCATAAGGCAAAACACACCATCTTGAATCGATCATAACTCGAGATCTACAAATCCAAATGCTATGGAATTTTCACAGGAGCTTGGATATACATAGAAGAATGTCCACTCCAAGTTTCATCACGATTGAGCACTTTTTTGGTCGATTCGAACCAAGGGTCGAATAGATCCCAAAGTGGGCCCGGATCTCCAAAACTCGGCCGTGTGGGCCCCCTCACGTGCCAGAAGCGTTCTCCCCTGATTTTAGGCGGAATATCAGCCTCCTGCAACTATAAATAGAACCCCTGGTCATTCAGAAAGGGGATCAGAGAATTTTCAGAGTAAGAGAATGCCTGGACGCTGCCAAAATTGCTTTAGAGCACCACCGCTGCCTTTGATTTCGAATTTTGGATTACTACTTGCTGTACTTTGACATAAAAAAAGTTGTATTCTCCGAGTATCAAGCAATAAAGTAACAAAACTTCATAGTGGATGTAGGCAATACGCCGACCACTCTAAATCATTGTCTCTCATGCAATTTACTTCCCGTTATTTGGTGTTTTTGTTAGATAATCCACATTTTAATTTACTTTCTTCATTTATTATCTCTTCAAAAACTTCCGACGAGTGTTGTGCCCAATTTTGACACAAACAAACATTATAAACACCTAGCAGCATGCCTCGATTGGAGATCGAGATTTGAGCTACGTAAATCGAAAACAATTTGAATTTAATATGTTTTATTATATATCAATAACAAAACTTTTAGCCTTCATCTCGGGGGGACACGTGTCCTGCCTTCAAACACATTTTCGTGGGTATTGCATGCATCATTTTCTTTCTGAAGTTTTAAACGGCCTTGCAAATAAAAAATGGGAAAACGTAATGAAATTCGAAAATCATAGAAATAGCCAAGCTCAAATTTTTTTCATCTTCGCTCTGTTGAAGATACTCAGTTTTCTTTCCCTCATTCCAATCCATTTTCCTTCTCCAGTTAATTTATCGGCGAAATTGAAAAAAAACCTAAGTCATGAAATCAAATGCAAATAGAGTTCGCTTGGACATCATGGCCGCTTCTTTTCGATTTAATAACCGATCGTTCAATAGAATGTGAACGCGATCGAGCCAACGATCGAATTCGGCTCGAACGGCGAGAGTTGTGGTGTGCGAAGGGAGGATGGTCGGAATCAAGGAAGTTGCTAGCTCGAGATTTTTGGATACTAGGGCAAGTCACGGCGATGTCGAGGCAAGGGCGATGGTCTTGTCAGTCGCGATGTCAGTGAAGGCCGCATGCGCGAGCCTGAGTTGGGTAGCGGCGATGTAGTGATAGTCGATAGCATGAGGGTTTAGTCCTGGGTTCGCTAATGACGGTAAGGTATGGGTTATTTGTTCAGACCTATTTAACTTTAGGGTATATAGCATTTTATCCTTATTTTAATTTAAGAGGAAATAAAATATAATATACATGCTTGCCTTCCAGTTTAATATATATATATATATATATATATATATATATATATATATATATATATAGGCAGAAATTGAAAACAAATTAAAATTTTTGAAAAAAACTAAAGATAATAAGAATTTTAAAAGCATTTGTAAGTTTATATAAATCAAATTTTTTAGAAAACCTACATAGATTATTTTATAAATATATATATATAGTTCGTAAAGAAAGAAAATATAAGAATTTATATAAAGATAAGATTTTTGAACCCATACATAGATTATTTTTATATATACAGTTCGGATATGAAAAAAAGGGTAAAAATACAATTTGCTAGATGATTTCAAATAATTTATTTAGGGTAATTAAATTATTAAATTTAATTATTAGTTTAAATCAAATTATTTGTTAAAATGAAATATGTAAATGGTGATTTATTGTTTGATTAATTCAATAGTAATAAATCGTGAATTGTTTATACAAGGCCAAAAATCATGAACCAAGTAAAGGATGAAGTGAATTGCAAACGGAAATAAAGGTGAGTTAATCTCACTCATCTGGGTTTTATTTAAATTTAAATATTTAAATTTAAATTTTAGCTGAATGATTGAATTGGTTAGATGTGGTATATTACAGATAGTAGTTTGTGTGTGTGTGTGTATTGGAGTGATTGATTTCCCACATTATATAGAGGATAAGACCCTAGGCGCCGCATAATGGCGGACGAAATAATATGATCCCATATACCGTGATATTCCACCTCGAAGTGGAATTAGTATTATTATATTGTGCTAACATCTGCGGATGCAAAGAAAAACAGGTTGGAGGGATCCAACTGGATTCCTCAAAACGCTTGAATTTATTTTATATATTCAACGATATGATTATGTGATGATCTGTGATGAATTATATTGATCATATTGAGAATTGGAATTTATTGAATGCTCTGGATTAGTAAATTATATAAATATTGGAATTTTGAGAATTGATATGTATATATGAAGTTTGAATTTTTAAAGTAAATAAAAAGGGTAATTTTAAATAAAATAATTATAAGGAATTTGGATAGTTAAATGATTTAGAAGAATAAAATTTGATTTTTTAATTTTAAATAAATAAATTTCGAGTAGGGGAAGTATATTTTGAATAAAGAAGAATAAACAAATTTTTAGATGTAATGATATTTTTTTAAAGGAATAAAGAAATTATTTTCGAATTTAAGGTTTAAATTTGGAAAAGATAAAGAAGAAATCTGGAAAAGGTATGAAATTTGTATTTCAGCTTAAATAAGATTTTAAATTATAATAAAGATGTAAAATCTGAAATTAATGAGTTTTGAAATAAAATTGGGTAAGTAAAGAAATTTATTTTAAATGGAGTAATTTTGAAAATCAATTTGAAAATTGGTTAAGTGTTTGAAATTGGAATTTTAAAAGGAGATGAGACTATGAAATTTATAAACTGGGTTTATAGAGTGAAATGGATATTGGTGGATATTCGGGAGTATAAATTCACGGTAGGAATTTATAAAGGAATGGGTAATTTGTTTTAAAAATAAATAGTGGTTTATTTTTAAAGGTATAGAAATGGGAAGTGCATTTCCTTGGAAAGCCAACTATATTTTAAAAAAAGATTTTTATAAGTTAAATGCTTTAAAAATTTGTTTTAAAGAAGTATTTTTGAAAATTTATTATTTTTAAATGTTTTCAAATTTATTTTAGTAGTAATTATTTAAAGGTTAATTGGTATTATGTTTAGAGAGAAAATTTTAATATTTTATTTTATAGTTTTATTTTAAATAGTTTGGTTAAAATTTTATAGAATTTGTAACCTTTATTTTTAAATTTAGTTTGGCTTAACTTTTATGTTAATAATTAGTTTTTATACTTTATAAAGTAGTTTATTTTAAATATTATTAAAGTATATATATTTTTGAATTAAGTGTTTAAGTAGTTTTAATTTAAATGTTCTAAAATATGTTTTAGAATAAAATGATTTAAATTATTTTTAAAATCTTAAGTATTGAGGATTTGGCGGTTTTCAGTGGAAATAAATAATTGGGTGGAAATTTATTTCCATGAGAGAGAGAAAAGTGATTTGAAAACTATTTTCAAAGGATTGAAATTTAGTGAAATATCGTGCGAAGATATTTAAAAATAAATTGGAAGAAATTATTATGGCTTGATGAATTCTTGTGAATGTTATTTGATAGTTAAATAACCGACTATCAATATCGGCCAATGCGCTGATCGTTTCGAAGAGACTGGAATCAGGATTAATTTCCCAAAAACCACTTCGATCCGGTTTGAACGTGTTCGTGAGAAAGACAAGAGCTTAGAGTCGAAGACGGAGCAGTGAAGTGCAAGGGTTAATCGCTATTGATCCTGAGGGTGATTCCAAAATGGATGTAGTAGGAGTAGTGCCTTCGGTTTCGTTCGAACACGGGTCAGAATTGTATGGATGAATGCTTTCAGAACATTATCAGGAGGACGATGAGCATTCTTAGGGAATGTGTGCTAAAAAGGTAACGCATAACCTCGATCCTCATCAATCGAGAATGGCTAAAACAGGGGAGGTGCACACAAGGCTAAGTGGCTAGCAGCCAATTAGGGTAAGGTCACCCCTGCCTAGATGTCCCTTTATATTTGGGCTGTGTGGCGGTTGCTGATCCCAATTACGGGACGAACTTATTCAGATTATCCCGTAAGGGGTAGCTCCGGCTTTGTGATGTAGGGGATCGGGAGGGATCCTCGGTATGGTGATCTAGACCACGTACTGAGACGGGCGGTACCCCAGTAGCCCTGCCATTGATGGAAATCCATTTTTCCCTACGCGCCTTCACGGTTTTTGTTTGTATACCTATTTGCTGGAATTTAATAAATGCAACAATTTCGGCTATTTGAATAAGTATTTGTATATAGACACTACCATAATATCAGAGAATTTTATAAGAAATGGTTTGGTTATCGTAAGGTAAAAACACGGTATGTTTATTTGTGGCGTGGTCTTATGAGATACCTTTGATTTCAAATGGTTTTGAAAACTTCAACAATCCAATTGAATGTATTTTCTCATGCTGGTTTTCCAGACTGACTCGGGTGTTACTTAACTATAATGCTCGGGTCAAACCGAGTATTATAGAATACAGTATATGGTGCTGTGGAGCTCAAGGGACGAGCCGGATGGTGAAACGTACTTCCGTAATTCCGTTGTATATTCAGTTTGAGGACAAGTTTATATAATTGTCCAGCTTTTGGATATTGGTTGTATGTTGAATCGAGTTGTACTCTGAAATGTATGTATATATGATGATGCAGATTCTTTGTATTTAAAGTCGATGTTATATATCATATTTTATTCTGTTGCGTTGGTAAGATTCTGATATTGTTTCTATTTCTTCTTCTACCTCCTTCTTCTTTAACCCTAATGGTTCGATTTTTCGACATTCGATTGTTCGACATTTGATACCGTGGACGTATTGATGTCGATTTTCGGGCGTAGAAAAACCAGGCCGTTACACATATAATAATATAAGATAAATTACTTGAAATCTAATGTTGTATATAAAAAATTATTTCATATCAGATCAGAAAAATAATAAACTACTAATAGAACGAGCAAACCTAACATCAAAAGTGGAAGTTAAGTGACAAATGTTTGTTCCTAAAGCTCCAAACTTCTGTAATGTGTATTTTGAAAACATCTTAGTTGACTTGTCCAATAGAACCAGAAACGCAATTAACATTCTCTTAATCATCATTTTCTAGTTTCTCATAAGCATGTTGTTGAATAAACAAAAAATAGTTCAGTAACTGATCTTGACTTCTATAATGTGTAAAAATAATTGGATAAAATTTAACATATATTACAATCTCCTAATAAACCAAAATGTTCCTTCAAACAAATTAAACATGATAAAGATTTGTGGAAGTTTTGAAATGAAAAATGTACACATTTATTGCAACAAAATTTGAGAAAGTTAAGAATGTTAAGCATATCAATTCATTTCCACATCCCAAATGTAATAAAAACTACAAAGAATCAATGCATACAATGGAACAAACGTAATTTTCGAAGTATGTACCTATCGAGCACTGAGTAAGTTGTTAGGGCGATAAATTTGTAAGTTTTAAGCTAAACACATTCAAATCCAAGATTTATCGATCAATACTTCTAAATCGAAATATTATATCATACATGACATATAATATTAATAATAAAGTACTAGTAAAGTTAATTTTATTTTCATGTATTTGCTTTAAAATATACTACTTCTGGTATAAAGTACTTTGCCACAACGTAAACGACTACGGGGATAAACAATTATTTTCTTGTTTAACTTAAATGGTTTCAAGATATATTGGTCATGTATTGGTCTAATTTTGCCTTTTTAAAGACTATCAATTTAATAAGAAGTTTACAACTCTTTTTATTGGATACCAAATAATAAATGCGTCCTACGCATGTATGGTAACCAATGCAAGGGTAATAATCAATTTATTAGTTCAATTTTTTTATCTGCTGTACCAGATAAAAAACTGGTCATGTGCATCTATGGCAACCAGTGCAACATCAAGAGCTTTGCGGTTGCTCGACGAGCGACTATGCTTAGTAAAGCTATTGTTTGTAATGCATACATTATACTTACAAACTAGATAAAAGTGTATATCATGCAAGAGGTTCTTAACTAGAAAAGCCATGATTACCAAACTTGGAGCAACTCAAAAATTGATTGCATACCCATATCATAATGACTATAAATCCCAAGAAATTTATAATATGCAAACCACTAATCATAAGGTTTATGAAGGCAGTAATATTTGGAAATCCACTTACTTCACCATCCAATCTGCGAAACAAGCACATCTATTTGCTTAAAAAAAAATCCTTCTTTAACAAAAGAGGCACATTCACTTGCATTGATGTCCTTGCTAATATGTACCAACATAATTACAATAGTATATAAATTACACTGATAATCATTAATGTTAGAATAGCAACAAAGTTTGACTTAGTGCTTTCCCACATTTACAATATTAATAATTTTAATATATTGATACACTAGCAATCATTAATGTTACAATGACACCTCTTTCGCATGGTTATTGCTTTCGCGCATATCCCAATTCAATATATCGATATATTTTATGTATATGCACGTGTATGCATGCACGTGCTTGTGTTTGTGATTAAAACATGATCACATTCATGTTATATATCATAACATATACTCCATGACACCATATTATATATATTACAATATAAGATATAAAGTGAAGGAAATAATTAGGATGTAATTTCATAAAAGAGTTATGTAATTCTATAAAAGAGTTAAATATTTACTACAAAAGTTAACTATTTTTTTATAGAACCTAGTTAACTTCGGTAAATTTTTAAAAATAAATTAGTTAATTATTATAAACTTATTTAATTTGTCATCGATCTATCAACACACAATATTCATTGTCAAATCCATCCATACCTCTTTTTTTAATCATTAAAATATCAGTAAACTTCCTAAACTGATACGCATCCTTATATTACACCCTTGCATTCCAATACTCATGTTAACAAGATTTCTTGTCAGCACCCCGAATTTATTCCAAGGACAATGGATAGACTTGTTTGAATGAAGGGCTTAATACCTTTATGAACTGCTTTGAAATTTAGCTTTACTTTTTATTGATTCTTGGGTTGGACCTTTCGATGTCGTCGAAAGGTTTGGTCTTTGAGTTAAATAACCTTTCGTCTTAGTTGAACTTGTATGAGGTCTGTCGCAAGAGTTTTCCTTTCGGTTAGGTTGAAATTATATAAGTTTATCCTTTTAAGGTTGGTTTTAATCTTGTCGAAAGGTAAGGATGAAAGCTTCCCTTCGGTTTAGGCAGGATGTCAAATTCCTTATTGGATATGTTGCAGCTTTCGACCTTGTCGAAAGGTTAGATCACTTATATGAAGTAGGTTTCAAACTTGTCGAAAGGTATGGGAATGATCTCCTTTAGATTGAGCCTTACAAGTCCAGATTTCTGTATTTAGGGAACAAATTTTGACCTAGTCGAATGGTTTGACACTTGGATTATAGTTTCAAAAGGTTATTGATGTCATAGCATAAGCACTATTGACCTAATCGATAGGTTTAGGCCTCAAAGTTAATCATCTCGGAAGGTTGCAGTTAATGTTTAGACCAAATATATTATCAACCTTGTCGGAAGGTTTAGATCATAGGGTTAAGGGCTTCTGAAGGTTTCAGTAAATGTTGAACCAATTAAGTTGTCGACCTTGTCGAAAGGTACAGATTGTAGAGTTGTAAGATTCGAAGGCTTACAATAGTTATTTTTACAGGAGTGTTGTCGACTTTGTCGATAAGAACCTTTCGATGAGGTAGAACCTAAAAATAGGAGTTAATCCAGCAAAGATTTAAGTAAACAGTAAAGTAATTAACAAAGCTTAAGACTTTCCTCTTTATCCAAGAAATAGTATATTTTATTAAATTCCCCAAATCAACGCCCAATTATGGTTACAATGCTTTAATTAAGAAGTTACAAGACTAGAATGAGAGAAATCGACCCCTAAAATATGACCCCTTAGGTCTTATTTGTAGATGCAGGCGATCCCCTTTCGACTGGGTCGAAAGGTATCTCTTTTATATGTAGCTATGAACTTTCTACTTTGGCAAAAGGTTTTCCCTTCACATGCCATTTTGGACCTTTTGACATAGTCGAATGGTCTGCTTTTCTTTACGCCTTTATGAACCTTTTGCCGTTGTCGAATTGATTGCCTTCTATATACTGTTGTGAACCCTTCGACCGTGTCGGAAGGTTGCTCTTCACTTGATTGTTGCGAACCCTTCGACTTTGTCAAAAGGTTACTCTTCATTTAATTATTGTCGAGAGCTATTGTGACACCCCACCCTGAGACCCACGTTAACAAAGAGTATTACTGGGTAATACTATCTGCTAATGCAGAGAATAGGGCTGGATAGGAGCGACCATCTATAGCCTTGTTTGTAACATCTATTGAATGCGTCGACAATGCTATATTTTTTTTTGTGGATCGACATATCCAATAAATACTTAATACAAAGCCATAGGTGGCTATAGGATCTATCAGAACAAAATAAAACAACTCAAATGCAAAACATTTCACAGAACAGGAGATGATCCCATATATACGCACATATATAGATACATCACAGAGTATACAAAATGATACATCATATATGTGGTATAACGACCATAATACAAACATGAGTCAAAAGAATATACATATTAGAGTAGCAAACCAAAAATGACTACATAAAAAGTTATAACATAAAGAGCTAGTAGAATAGTCCATGCAGAAGCTGAATAGGCTAAGTCCAAATGTACCTAACCTGAAACACCTCGGTCTGACCCGAGTATAAAATCACGGGTCAGTTTAGCTAAACAAACCAGTTAACAAGGATAAGCGATAATATGAGCATAAGGATAATGTGATAATATTTCGAATAGGAAGGAACAACCTAAAGTGTAAGTTCACATGGAGTGATACTATGGTATCACTACACAAACATATAATCTCAAAAGAGATAAAATAACCCATAAAACGCTAAAAGTAGCAAGCCTCATATCATCGGCATTCATAATACATCAAATATGGTTTAGGAGAAAAACTAAACCTGCCATCTTGGCAAACCCAAAACATGCACAAAGAGATCCCATCTCAAACATGCCATAAAGCAAATATATCTCTAAAGAGGAGAAAAAAATCTCAAGTAAACGCCAAAGGGCAAATCTCATAAAATGCTAGTGTAGGCAATTCAAATCTCAAAATAGAATTTCCAAGAGTTTAGATTCTCAAAAGGTAATTTCCATAAATAAATATCGAATGGTTCAAAGGGCCAATTCTGGAAAGGGGCAATACATTAGGGAAAATAGTCAAATAACCCATCTCAAAAGTTTTTGCATGTGCATGTGCATGTGGCCGAAGCCTTGCCTAGTACTGTCATCTCAAATAGGTACCTCGCCCGAAAGCAAAATGTCGCAGTGACAATATGCCGCAATGGCAAATACGCCGCAATGGCAAACGTCTCGAAGACAAATACGCCGCAATGGCAATGACCTGAAGGTCTAGTACTGGCATGCCCCAATGGCAAATGTGTCACAAATTCTCGAATAGGAACCCGAATAGTGTTAACGTGCGTCCCATACCTAACGTTTGCACCAAACGGTATACCAACTACTAGTAAATTTCACACTCAAGACAGTAAAAGGTTTACCTCATCTCATTGGTAAACTCGACCCAAAGTGCAAAACAATCAAAGAGACAAGTCAGAAATTAACCAATAAGATAAACGCACGTGTCCCATACCACGTATTTTAACAAACCATCTAATTCTCCGTCTCATTCGTTTGAATATTGCAAAAACATGTACTTTATAGAAAATAATTTACCTTAAAAATAAGCTTTGAAAAACCGATTTCAAAAACCATTTGGAAACCATATTTGAAAATTTCCCTTAATATAAAGGATAAATAGGTTTTATACTTGAAAATATTATATAATAATTATTTTAAAATCCCATAAATTTTAAAAATAATTTCAAAAAGATTGGAGAAAACCGTGCTTGAAAACAACCAAAAACAAGCAAAATTCCACTCAAACCGAAATTCAGATTTAAATTCAAATAATTCAAAACTTTGAATTTTAAATTCATCAAAACCGGGCTAACCTATTGATATGCATCATAACCCTCAAAATACTTCAGAAATATCACAAAAACTAAAGTAAATGTCAAAAATCGAAGGAAAAAGGACATAAAAACACTTGGCCAAAATAATACCCAGGTTTGAAATCTTCTCTGGGTTCAAATTTCGGATATAAAACAGATGGCTGAACGACCTTTAATTGAACTAAAAATTGGTGTACACAAAGTAGAAAATGTCATCTTTCAAACAAAAAATGAATCAATGAATTCCGATTGAAAATGAAAAAGTTACACTGTTTCAAACATGGACTTTGGCCATGTAATGCACAGGCTTGAAACCCTCTTGGGTTCAACTTCCAGGCATGAAACTGAGGACCAAATTAGTTCGAGTTAAGCTAAAAATTTGTATGTCTATAATAGAAAACTTCTACTTTCAAAAAAATTGAATCATGCAATTTGGATAAAGTATGAGAAGGTTATTATGTCTCAAAGTTGAACTCAGGCAATGTTTTCACTGTAAAAATCTGGGCAAAAAATGCTCCAAATCAAAGTTCGGTGGCATATTTCTATAAGCTATATAGGTTCAAATGACCTAAACTTTGGTATGCCTATAGTAGAAAACTTTATCTTCCAACAAAAAATAATCATGCAATTTGAGCAAGAAACAAAAGAGATATGATGTCTTAAACATGGACTCAGGCCATGTTTACAGCAACTCAACAATGTGTTCAGGAAATTTTCAAGTTGTGCATTGATTTTGCAGTACAGTTTTCAGGCATCAAACGAATATGTTTTGCAATGAAATTTAGCATATATATACTACAACACACAGGATATCAACTGAAAAAAATCCGGCAGCATTTAGTTGCGGAATTGGGAGAAAATGTCATGCAAAGTGACACTCAAACTCAAATTCCACAGAAACAAAACATAAAATCAATATACTGAAATTATTTTCGATTACATTTTGGCATTTTGAAGCTTTTGCTTCATCTAGCTATTGTAAGAATAAATCATCTAGGCAAATGGAAAAAATAACTCCAATTAGCTGAAGAAGATAGAAGCTTTTGGTGAAGAAGGGCCTTCAAGAACCTGTAAATGCTGAAAATTGAACATGCACGAAAGAAGAACAAATTACAAACAATTTCATGATCAACCTCAAGTTTTTTGATAAAATAGGCTAAGTATGGGATTCGATTACCTTCTCTTACTTTTTTTTGCTGATTTTCTCTTTTATTGCAGCAAGATCTGTAGGAAAAAAATTAATTTTGAAAAGAGGTGGCCATGGTTTTTTTTTTACTGCCTAGAAGAAGAAGATGAGGAAAATGAATTCTTAACTTGGTTTAGCACTTTTGGGCCTAATGGGTTCCAAAAATTAAAATAAAATAAATGTCCTAAGTTTATTATTCACACTTATATTATAAAGGCTTTATATTTACATTAATTACACAACAAAAATGCATTTTTCTCCATATTTTTACATAAGAAAAATATGTAAACTTGTATACTTATAAAATAAAACATTTTAAACTATATAAAAGGTAAATTTATATTTTTAAAACATTTTTATTGCTAAAATCCTTTATTTCAAAAAATACACAATTTTACATAAATAAATGCATAATTCCACATTTTTAACTTCTAAAATTACACAAAAATATTTCCTTGCTTAGAAAAATATAACTAACCATTCTAAACTTAAATCTATAATTAAAAATCATTTTAAAACTAAATTCCACTTTATCTTATTTAAATAAACAACCTTTAAAAATCAAATACTCCCTTTAAAAATTATTAAAAGAAGCGTTTGGCAACAATTACAAGAATTATTGCATTTTTCTCAAATAAATCATATTTCACCCATTATTCTCACAAATAAAAAAACAAAAATAAAATTTTCAAACTTTATTTTCACATTTATTTCCAAAATCCATTATTTAATACACATTTAAATCTCCAGTTTATTTTAATTCATAATATTAAATTATAATCACTGTTATAATTTAATATTTACAGGTAATCACCAATAACAGGGTTGTTACAGACTCCCCCCTTAACAAAATTACGTCCTCCCAATTCATAGAGAAGAATTTGTATTCAACTATTTAATTTCATCACTCAAAAAAAGAAAAGAAAATAAGCTTGAGATAAAGAGACATTCCCACCATCGCTATGCGAACATAGAAAACAGGGATAGGATCGCTCGATAAACTCTCTGGTTTCCCAAGTGCAGTCATTGGGATTAGCAGACCATTGAACTTTAACGACCGGCACGTCCTTATTTCGAAGGCGTCTCACCTCCAAAGCAAGTACGCGAATAGACTGCTGCACAACAGATAAGTCTAGTGAGATCTCAAGCTCTTGCAAATCAGAAGAATCGATAATAATTCAACTCTCGGAGACACTTCCGAAGTTGAGAGACGCGAAACACGTCATGAATGCTAGATAGATGAGTTGGAACCAAAACTTTATAAGCCACATGGCTAATATGTTCAGTAATAGGAAATGTTCCTATAACGCGAAGAGCCAATTTCCCAGTCATATTGAAGCGCATAACCCCTTTTAGAGGAGAAACATGAATAAAGAGAAGATCACCAACCAAGAACTCGAGAGGCTTCCTACGGTTGTCCACGTAGGATTTCTGGCGGCTCTGTGCCTCTTTCATTCTCCGATAAATAAGATCAATCTTCTTAGAAGAATCACGAACAGAATCTGGACCAAGAATAAGCTTCTTACCCGATTCCAACCAATAAGAAGGTGATCAACATGGCCTTCTGTATAAGGCTTTGAAAGGAGCCATACCGATACTAGATTGAAAACTATTGTTGTAGGAGAATTCCACAAGAAGTAGTTGACCCACCCAACTGCCACCGAAATGTAGAATGCAAGCATGGAGAAGATCCTCGAGGATACGATTCACCCCTTCGATCTGTCCATCAGACTGCGGATGATATGATGTGTTGAAATTAAGCTTTGTTCCCAAAGCTTCCTGAAGACTCTACCAGAAATGACTCATGAATAGCGGGTCACGATCATAAACAATCGAACTAGGAACACCGTGAAGTCTCATTATTTCCTTGATATACAACTTGGCCAAATGCGAAGCACTTCTATTAGACTTAATAGGAATGAAATGAGATGATTTGGTGAGGCGATCAACAATAAGCCAAATGCTAGAATGGCCCGATCTCGAACGAGGTAGGACGTCAATGTAATCCATCAAAATCTGATCCCATTTCCATAATGGAATCTCTAGAGGCTGAAGGAGGCCAGAAGGGCGCTGATGTTTAGCTTTGACATATTGACAAGTCATGTAATTACTCACATAACTCACAACATCACACTTCATGCCTTCCCAATAATAAAGGCGACGCATATAGGCATACATCTTACTACTTCTAGGATGAATGGTATACTTAGAACGATGACAGTCATCGAGAATGTCATGCCTACGTGTAGAATCAAAAGACACAATAAGACGGTTCTTCTTGCGAAGACACCCATAAGAATCAATTCTGAAATCCCTCAACTCCTCATCACGGGACTCAGACTCACAAATCTGAATAAGGTGCACAAGATCGGGATCACGTCGCTGAGCATCGGCAATACGATCCAATAAGCTGGGTTGAGCTTCCAAACTAAATCATAAGATAGGAGAATCAGAAGGTGGAGATCGATCTCGAATATCACAAAGCGATAAGGTCTCTAGAACATCCCACTCGGCTAGCATCATAGAAACAACATCGGAATGTTTGCGACTAAGCACATTAGCAACACGATTACCTTTACCAGAGATATACTGGATACCGAAGTCATAGGAGGCAAGGAACTTGAGCCAACACCATTGCCTCATATTGAGCTCCTTCTATGTGAATAGATATTTCAAAGACTTGTGATCGGTGTATAGGTTGAAGTGCTCGCCTAATAGATAATGGCGCCAAATCTTCAAGGCGAAGACAATGGCAGCTAACTCGGGGTCATGAGTGGCATAGCGTACTTCATTCGGTCGTAGTTTCCTAGAAGCATAAGCAACTACCCGATCCTTCTGCATAAGCATGGCACCGATGCCACATCTACTAGCACCGGTGTAGACAACAAGATCTTTATTCCCTTAGGGTACCACTAGAATATGAGCATTAGTGAGAAGCTCCTTCAACTGCTGAAAAGAAGCTTCACACTTGTCAGACCAAATAAATCGAATGCCTTTTCGAATAAGACTGGTGAGAGGAAGCACAATATGAGAGAAATCCTTAATGAACCGGCGATAATAAATTGCCAATCCAAGGTAGCTATGAATCTCATGAACATTCTCAAGCCTTTTTTAATTCTGGATGGATTCGATCTTCGAAGGATCGACCAAAATGCCTAAACAATGTGGCCTAAGAACTTAACCTTATTCTCCTAGAAATGGAACTTAGAGAATTTGTCTTTAAGCTGTTGGTGACGAAGAGTACTCAAGACAATTCTCATGTGATTAGCATGCTCGGCTTCAGACTTTGAATAAACAAGAATGTCATCGATGAACACAAGGATGAACTTATTGAGATATTCCTGGAATACTCGATTCATAAGGTCAATAAAGAAAGCAGTAGCGTTCATCAAACCAAATGGCATAATGAGCCACTCGTAAGATCCATATTGAGTGTGGAAAGCTGTAAGAGGTATCCTATCTTTTGCGACTCGGAGCCGATGAAAAAAAATGGCAAGGTCGAGTTGAGAGTCTTAGCGCCATTCAATTGATCAAATATATCGTCAATCCTGGGTAATGGATACCTATTCTTGATGGTCAACTCGTTAAGCTTGCGATAGTCGATGCAAAACCTAAGAGTTCCATCGGAGTTCTTCACGAAGACGACCGCAGCACCCCACGGTGAAGAACTAGACTGAATAAATTTCTTAGCTTCAAGCTCTAAAAGATGCTTCTTGATTTCCTCATTTTCCTTGGCAGACATCCTCGTGGGAGGACGACCAACTGACTGCACACCTAGAATGAGATCAATGCGGAACTCGATAGCCCACTTGGGCGGCAAACCCGAAACAGGCTCAAACACATCATAGAAATCACAAACAATAGGAATATGAGATATATCATCATTATCTCGTGAGTCGAAAGAAAATAAAGATGCTTTAGAATTATCCACATTCCAAAGAACAAGTGATAGCTGAGTAGACGAATCTGGATGTCAAAGATATAAAATTCTCTTAGAACAAATAATCTTGGCATCGTATCGTACTAGCCAGTCCATACCCAAAATCATATCAAATCCCAAATAAGAAATAACATGCATATTCGCGTGAAATGAAAAGCCACATAAAACAATCTCAACATCATCACAATGCATGCTAAGGGTAGCGGATCCCCCGATAGGATTAACAATCCTCAATGAAGTAACCGTACAAGAAACATCCAAAGACAAATCATCAACGAGCTTCTTCGATAGGAATGAATGCGACGCACCCGTATCAAAGAGGACTCGAATAGAACGATCAAAGAACAACAATGATTCTTCAAGAATAGAAGGAGAAGTACCTTTGCACTGGGAAGAACCTCCAGAAGCATCCGCTACATTCAGCTTGCTAGACTTAGATTTGTTCGAAGCAATGAGACAAGTGGAAATACGATGGCCTTCCTTCTTGCAATAGCGGCAGAAGAGAGGCTTAGGACAATCTTGAATCTTATGGTCAGGAGAACCACAATTGAAACAACCCTTGCGAGAGGGAAGTGCTCCAATAGACTGAGGCTGAAAAGTAGAATCAACTGGCTTCTTCTTCTTGGATGGAAAGAACTTGAATTTCTAAAAAGGAAACCGCTTCTTGTTGGGGTTCTTACGAACCTCAACATCATAACCATTATCGATCTCCTTCTCGACGGCTTCAAGATGAAGCGTCGAGTGAACTAGCTCCTCAAAAAAAGCTTGAGCTGTAACATCAAAGATTTCTTCGAATACTTCTTAAGGCCGGAAACGAACTTGAGGTTCTTCTCGTATGAAGTGCCAATATACTCAAGGCCATACTTAGAAAGAGTCTCGAAAGAAGACACATAATCAAAAACAGAATATTTCCCTTACTTTAGCTCAAGGAAGCGACAGGCAAGAGATGCTTTCTTAGACTTAAGAACGAATTTAAGCTCGAATCGTTCCAGAAACTGAGTCCATTTAAGAGTACATTCGTCGAGCTCGGCAATGAATAGCTCATACTAATCAAGAGCACGCTCTTGTAACATGCTGGATGCTACAAGAACCATTTAACGATCCGAAAGATCCACGCGAGAAAATATTCGCTCGCAAGAACGAATCCAAGCCGGAACCTCCAAAACAGACTCAGAGCCTTTGAATGGCTTGCCTTTGAGATGTGCAAAGTAACGGCATATGCGCGTGAAAGGAGACTTGTGCGAAGGAGAAGCTGGAGTAGGAGCTGGAGGCTGGGTGCTCCTAAATAATTCCATGAACTGATCGGCAGACATATATACTCCATCCGTATGAAAGCCACTGGACTACCCTGCATCCGGTCGTCGTCCTATGCCTCTTCCAGTCATTAACTAAAAGTTAAGATAAGACAAAAATTATTTACAAGGTAGATATCATTAATTCAAATATGGAATATTATGGAATTGAAATGCATTCCTAGACGTATTCCTAAAATTCTATCTACCCCAACATTTTGATATACCGTAATATGTGTTTCTGTTTTGTGTTTATCATATTTTGTTCTAAACTCGGCTCTTATACCAAGTTGTGACGCCCCACCCCGAGATCCACAATAACAAAGTGTATTACTGGTTAATACTATCTGCTATTGCAGAGAATAGAGCTGGATAGGAGCAACCATCTATAGCCTTGTCTTAAATATCTATTGAATGCATCGACAATGCCATGCTTTTTTGTGGATCGACATATCCAATATATACTTAATACAAAGCCATAGGTGGCTATAGGATCTATCAAAACAAAATACAACAACTCAAATGCAGTACACATCACAAAATAGCAGATGATAACATATACACGCACATGTACAGATACATCATAGAGTATACAAAATGATACATCACATATGTGGTATGACGACCATAATACAAGCATGAGTCAAAAGAATATACATATCAGAGTAGTAAACCAAAAATGACTACACAAAAAGTTGTAACAAAAAGAGCTAGCAGAATAGTTCATGCAGAAGCAGAATAGGCTAAGTCCAAATGTACCTAACCTGAAATATCTCGGTCTGACCAAGTATAAAATACATGGGCCAGTCTAGCTAAACAAATCAGTTAACAAGGATAAGCGATAGTATGAGCATAAGGATAATGTGATAATATTCCAAATAGGGAAGAACAACCTAAAGTGTAAGATCACATCGATTGATAATATGGTATCACTACACAAACATGTAATCTCAAAAGAGATAAAATAACCAATAAAACGCTAAAAGTAGCGAGCTTGGTATCATCAGCATTCATAAAACATCAAATATGGTTTAGGGGAAAACCTAAACCCGCCATCTTGGCAAACCCAAAACATGCATAAAGAGATCATATCTCAAATAGGCCATAAGGCAAATATATCTCTAAAGAGGAGAAAAAAGATCTCAAGTAAACGCTAAAAGGCAAATCTCATAAAATGCCAGTATAGGAAATTCAAATCTCAAAATAGAACTTCCAAGAGTTCAAATTCCTAAAAGGTAATTGCCAACATATATATCGAATGGTTCAAAGGATCAATTCCGGAAAGGGGCGATACATTAGGGAAAATAGTCAAATAATCCATCTCAAAAGTGTTTGCACGGGCATGTGGCCGAAGCATTGCCAAGTACTGTTATCTCAAATAAGTTCCTTGCCCAAAGGCAAAACGTCACAATGACATTATGCCGCAATGGCAAATACGCCGCAATGGAAAACATCTCGAAGACAAATACGCCGCAATGGAAAACGTCTCGAAGTCAAATACGCCGCAATGGCAATGACCTTAAGGTCCAGTACTGGTACGCCGCAATGGCAAATGTGTCACAAACTCTCGAATAAGAACTCTAATAATGTTAACGTGCATCCCATACCACACGATCGCACCAAACGGTTTACTGACCGCTAGTAAATTTCACACTCAAAATAGTAAAAGGTTTACCTCATCTCATTGGTAAACTCGACCCAAAGGTCAAAACGATCAAACAGAGAAGTCATAAATTAACCGATAAGATAAACGCACATGTCCCATACCATGTATTTTACCAAACCGTTTAATTCTCCTTCTCATTCATTCAGTGCAAAAATGCATACTTTATAGAAAACAATTTACCTTAAAAATAAGCTTTGGAACCGATTTCAAAAACCATTTGAAAACCATATTTGAAAATTTCCCTTATTATAATGGATAAATAGGTTTTATACTTGAAAATACTTTAAAATATTATATAATAATTGTTTTTAAATCCCTTAAATTTTAAAAATCATTTCAAAAAGAATTGGAGAAAACCATGCTCGAAAACGACAAAAAACAAGCAAAATTCCACTCAAACCGAAATTCAAATAATTCAAAATTTGAATTTTGAATTCATCAAAACTGGGCTAACTTATTGATATGCATCATAGCCCTCAAAATACTTCAGAAACATCACAAAAACTGAAGTAAACGTCAAAAATCAGATGGAAAATGGACATAAAAGCACTTAGCCAAAATAATACCAGGTCTGAAATCTTCTCTGGGTTCAATTTTTGGATATAAAACTAGTAGCCGAACGACCTTTGATTGAACTAAAAATTGGTGTCCATGAAGTACAAAACTTCATCATTTAAACAAAAATAGAATCAATGAATTCTGACTGAAAATGGAAAAGTTAAACTCTCGCAAACATGGACTCAGGGCATGTTTTCAACAGTTCAAAAACCAATATTGCACAGACCTGAAAACCCTCTTGGGTTCAAATTCCAGACATGCAACAGAGGAACGAATTAGCCCGGATTAAGCTAAAAATTGGTATGTCTACAATAGAAAACTTCAGCATTCAAACAAAAAAGAATTAAGAAATTTGGATAAAGTTTTATAAATTTATGATGTCTCAAAGTTGAACCCATGCAGTGTTTTCACTGTAAAATCTGGGCAAAAACATGCTCTGAATCAAAGTTCGGCAGCATATTTCTATAAGCTATATATGTTCAAATGACCTGAAATTTGGTATGCTTATGGTAGAAAACATTACCTTCCCAATAAAAAATAATAATTTAATTTGAGCAAGAAACGAAAGAGATATGATGTCTCAAACATGGACTCAGGCCATGTTTGCAGCAACTCATAACATTGTGCAGAAAATTTTCAAGCCGTGCATTGATTTTGCAGTGCAGTTTCCAAGCATCAAACGAATGTGGTTTGCAATGAAATTTAGTATATATATACTACAACACACAGGCTATCAACTGGAAAAAATCCAGCAGCATTTAATTGCGAAATTGGGAGAAGACGACATGCAAAGTGACACCCAAACTCAGATTCCACAGCAACAAAGCATGAACATAAATTCAATATATTGAAACTATTTTTGGTTAGATTTTGGCATTTTGAAGCTTTTTCTTCATCTAGCAATTGTAAGCAATAACTTACCTAGGAAAATAGAAAAAATAACACCAAGTAGCTGAAGAAGATTGAAGCTTTTGGGGGAAGAAGGGCCTTCAAGAACTTGTAAATGCTGAAAATTGAACATGCATGAAAGAAGAAACAAGTTGCAAACAATTTCATGATCAAACCCAAGATTTTTGATGAAATATGATAAGTATTGGATTTGATTACCTTCTTTTACTTTTTTTTTGATAATTTTATCTTTTATTTCAGCAAGATTTGAAGAAAAAATTTAATTTTGAAAAGAGGTGGCCATGGATTTCTTTTTACTGCCTGGAAGAAGAAGATGATGAAAATGAACTTGTAGGCTTCTGTTTTCTCATTTCTCAACTTGGTTTAGCACTATTGGGCTTAATGGTTTCCATAAATTAAAAGAAAATAAATGGCCTAAGTTTATTATTCACACTTATATCATAAAGGCTTCATATTTACACTAATTACACTACAAAATGCATTTTTCTCCATATTTTTACATAAGAAAAATACGTAAACTTGTATACTTATAAAATAAAAAATTTACACTATATAAAAGATAAAAATTTATGTTTTTAAAGCATTTTTTATTAAAATCCTTGATTTTACAAAAATACACAATTTTACACAAATAAATGTATAATTCCATATTCTTAACTTCTAAAATTCGACAAAAGTATTTTCTTGCTTAGAAAAATATAAATAACCATTCTAAACTCAAATCTATAATTAAACTCATTTTTAATCTAAGTTCCACTTTATCTTGTTTAAATAAACAACCTTTAAAAATCAAATACTCCCTTTAAAAATTATTAAAAGAAGTGTATGGCAATAATTACCAGAATTATTGCATTTTTCTCAAATAAATCACATTTCACCCAATATTCTCATAAAGAAAAAAACAAAATAAAGTTTTCAAACTTTATTTTCACATTTATTTCCAAAATCCATTATTTATTTAAAATACACATTTAAATCTCCAATTTATTTTAATACACAATATTAAATTATAACCACCGTTATAATTTAATATTTACAGGTAATCACCAATACCAGGGTTGTTACAGCTATGCTTCTATTCAATGTTGTTGAAAGGTTGTCTTTCATTCTTTGCTAACTTGTGAGTGCTGCTTTCTTTACAAACATTTCGACATTGTCGAAAGGTATCATGGATGTGTTTCAACCAGTTTGAAAAGCTTGTTATGCGTTAGAAAAGGTCACTATGGAGTTGCTCACACTTGCTTTGACTTCTTCATCCTCTTCGAAAGGTAAGAACTCCTTGGATATTAAGAGATGGAACCTCTTGACTCCTTTGAAAGTTTGAAACTGTTAAAATCTAATGACTGCATCCCTTTGAGTCCTTCGAAAGGTTTGGGTTGTGCTTCTTTCCCTTTGTCTTTGTTGAAAGACCTTTCGATTTAGTCGAAGGTTTGATTTTTGGTGTAACAACTCATATTCTACAAGTCTATGATTAGATGTGGCCCTCTTAAAGTGTTCAAAACTACATATAATAATCATTATAATGTGATGTACATAGCATAGAAACCAGAACAATCTATGTTATTTCCTTCATGAATTACTCTTGCATGGATAGACTTTTACCACGGCTTAGACCTAAGTTTATAGCTCCGTTTTAGTATGAGAAGTTCAAGGAAAGTTGTATTTGTAATCTTCAATTTAACCTCATAAGTTAGCTCATTAGGGATATGTTACGTAAAGATCAGGACAATGCTGAAGCTTATATATAAATAGCTTATTATAAAGCCAATCTATTCACATTAGGAATTTGCAAAATTTGTCCCTTCTTATATTTAAGCATTATATTTAAGCATGTGTACAAGATATATATCATAGTCAACTGCATGTATATATATTAATCATATATTAGCTTCTATTATCTAATATGACCAATGTCTAGATAGGTAGATATACATTACAAATAAAACATGAGAATAAAATTCAAGTCCGTGCAAGTAATCAGATGTTTCTTCTACTAGACATATGAATTATTATTACTGGAAATTAGATTAATTTTCACTATTGATTTTCTTTAGACATTCCTATGATATAAAGCCTTGGGAAATTTTCTATGTCATATATATTGGTGCAACGAGTTATCGAAGTGGATATTTGTTAGACTCATATTTTTAAATTGAATTTGTTGATTAAGGTTAAGATCCGTAGGTGAATTCACTGCTTAGGCTGTGACGACCCAGAATTTTGAACAATTTTAATTGGAATATTAATTGATTTTAAATATATAAAAGTTAAATTTTAACTTGAATTCAAATATTATTATTATTTAGCAATTAAATTATTGGATTTAATAAACTGAAATTGGGTAAGTTGTTGAATCTAGAATTTTAGGCCTGTTAAAAATAATTTAACGGTTTGTAAAATTTATATTGATAGTGCTGAGGATAATAAAAGTTTTAAAATTGAATTTAACACTGATTTGTTCAATTTTGAAATTTTATCGTTTGAATCGATATTTAAAAATAGTCTTTCGAGGCACAGTCTTGAAATTCGACGAAACCAGTTCCATTGGATCCATAATATTGTACTATTATCGAATTTAAAATTTCGTAGTGATCGGAGTTGTG
This sequence comes from Allium cepa, assembly GCA_030765085.1. Classification (NCBI taxonomy): domain Eukaryota; kingdom Viridiplantae; phylum Streptophyta; class Magnoliopsida; order Asparagales; family Amaryllidaceae; genus Allium; species Allium cepa. The sequence continues at coordinate 371,337,838 of CM060942.1, read as the reverse complement.
GTGTGAGCGTACGATATATAAACGTGCTAGAATTTATATCGAAATTCAATATAATAACTGTGTCCAAAAAGCTAACTTCCTCATGCGATCAAATTAGCCTCCGAAACATGTTCTATTGTGTTCAAAACGTGGGTAAAACCTTATAAACGCCTGACGACATGTATGATTCGGAGTCCGTTCGAAAAGTTTGTAAAACTTGAAAATATTAACAAAATAAACAGTAACCTTCTTCAATACGTCGTTCCTTCCTTCCTAAACACATCACTCTCTCTGCTAAAAGTCATATCTCCTCCCTTATCCCAAATCAAAATCAAATTTTTATTCTCCTCCCTCTTCACAAAAAAAAAATCGATTCACATAAAAAAAGGGAGGCAACACTCGAATTCGAAGCCGAGTTCATGTCGAAGAGGGCGAGTCGCGCAAGGGCATGCGGTACCGGGAGGTCGCGACTACGGCGGTAGCAAGTTTGGCGATCGAGCAAGATCGCGGCAGGGAGGTGTGGCCGAAGTCTGGGTGGTGATGGCGTTCAAGCAGTGGGTGGTCGAACGAATTCGAATTCGAGTAGTTATCGACGACGGGTCGCGATGTCGGTCTGGTTCGAGTCATGTAAGGTTCGAGTTGTGTGCGCGTTGGGTTGAGGCAGTGAGGTATTAATTGTTCTCATTTGGTTTACTTGATCTTGTTAAATATACTTACAAATTTTCTTTTCCAACTTAAATTTGGTGATGTGTATAGATATATATAAATATATATATATATATATATATATATATATATATATATACAGGGGAAAAATTTTGTTCCAATTTGTAGATATGTATATCTACATGCAGAAATTTACTTACAGTAAAGTTTGAAGTAAACATCTATTTTAAAAGGTTTTACAGTAAGATAAACGATTGGTGAATAAATTGTTAGATTTTTGGAATGTTAATTAATTAATTTAATCTATGGATTTATATAATGGTAATCTGAAGTTGTTATAGATTTAGGAAAAATAAGTTAATGTATGTATAGATATTTTTGTTTTTATTTTTTTTATTATCTTTTAGTTTAGTTTCGATAATGTGTTTTAGTGATTTATTTGTTTCGTAAACTTATTAATTTATTTTGGTCACAAAAGGGTTTCAAAAGGGGAATTATGAGTAAGATTTAATTTACTAAGTTAGCTATCAAATTTTAGTTACATTATAAGGACCCGATTCTTCGACTTCCGAAAACCGACATCAATACGTCCACTGTATCAACTGCCGAGCAATCGAATGCCGGAAAACCGAACACTTAGGGTTTTAAGAAAAAGAAAAGAAAAAGAAAAAGGTAGAAGGAGAGAGAAAAGGTAGAATAGAACAGAAAGAAAACAACAGAACAACATCAGAATCTCACAATCGCAGCGGAACAACATATACTAGATAAATGAATAATCTTTAAACAAAGAACTATATCAGTTACTACATTTTATACATTACATTACATTACATCAGAGTGTACAACAACAAACAACAACAAACAGTGCAGCGGAAAAAGAAATACTATATACTAATAATACGCCATGCTATCCATCTTGCCTCCAGCAACTCCTGAATATCCAGAATATCCTGATAAACCTGTCTCTTGACTGCCCGTGTGGAAATTGGTGGGGACCCAGAGTTTAGGAAGGAAAACAATAAACTCCGAGTTAGTCATGTGACTGGTGTGAGAACTCAAAACAGTTTATTTATCTTCAAAACAAAATAGAGGAATATTTTTAAAGTCAATTCGCAATGCTTTTAAAAATGAGACTACCATAAGGCCTCCCGCATACACACATGCAAATGCAGAATCGGAGGAGATTTCTCCTTATGATAGTCAAAGATGCTTGATACGCATTAAAAGAAACATTTGATATTATTACTAGTGCATAATGTAGGAAAAATTCATTTTGAAAATAAAGATATAAATCTTAGCCAACATACGACCATTATCGTGTACCTACTATAGCTACCATCCAAACAGTGGGGCGCCACCATAAGTGAATGATAGGTTCTACGACTAAAATCGTACAAGATCGTATTGTTTCTTTGGATTTCCAACAAATGGTCAGGCCAAGGAACTTCCCATTGCCACATGAGAACGCCTCTGGAAGGACGTCGCCAAGAACCAAACCGGATCTCTGCCAACACAAGGCCGGGTTACCCCTAACTGGGTAACTACTGACACGAGTATGCCATCCCCCGGTCCTTTGGGACCTTTAACCAAGCGCTCATAATCAACATCACACCAAAATAATAAGTGTTTCAACATGAGTAAGCATCTGGGCTCCATACCATGTTACCACCGTTTTCCAGAAGGAAATGCACATACCCTAAAGGGAGCGACCCCTCATAACCTTGTCGCATCTTTCCTGTTTTGACCATTCCGGGGTGTGAGGCTCGACGAAGTCTCGTCCACAAAACCACGCTTTGGTACAAAGCCATGCTTTGGGTCAACAAATGATCATAGAAATGATCACAAAGATAAACGATCAAACAAATGATCATATCACAAATGATCAAACCATGATCATTTCACAGCAACACTCAGCATGTCACATTACCAAATTGGGAATATATCGCTGATAACCTTCAACTACATAACCTCTGAGCTTGTACGTCTCAGAGAAGTGTGTTAAGCTAAGAGAATAAATTCTACGCCACCAACAGAAATATATTTGAAAGAAATTAGCTTTATATCTCAATTGTAATGTCAGACATACAATCCATACAAGTCTGTTCCGGGCTCGAACAGAACCGAAGGCACTTACAAAGAGGTCCTTGCAATCCGGATATTCACTAATCACGACCGGACTTCCCATCACATATGAAGTCTCTATACCGGGGACCAGTCGATACAAAGACATTCGACGAGTTGTCCTTTCGCTTTCAAAAATATCCGGTCTTCAACACCGGTCATCAATGCTATCCATTACGTCGTATCACTATTCGGAATGGGTAATCCGAATAACGAGCGCAATAATTTAAAAATAAGTGTGGCATTAAAATTCAACAAATCACAACAAATACCTATTCAAAGGTAAATATTGATAGTTGGTTATTGATCTATCAATGGATGTGCACACATCACCAGATTCCAAATAATTTTCCAAATTATTTATTTCCCAAAAATATCTTTACAAGATATATAATTTTCACACTTCAACCATTTGAAAACAATTTTCAAAATCACTTTTCATCTTTACCACTTTTGAAAACAAATTTCAAACATTTCCTTATGCGAAAATACTTTCATTTCAACATGGTTCATTTAAACCAATTAAATAAATCCTTAACGATTTACTTTATATTTACGTTCCAAATCCGTAAATTAATTCCCACACTTCAAATATAAATCAACGTTTATTTTTAAACAAATTCCCCTTTTCATTTATAAATTCCAGAATGAATTTATATTCCAAAATATCTATGAATATATGATTTCAATTATTCATTTTCAATTTATCTTCAAAAAGATAAATTCTCAAAACGTTTCATTTCACATTGGAAAACATTTCCATACTTATTTATTAATAAGTGATTCACAAATCTATTTATTTTCAACACTTGGAAAATATACAATATACTTAAATCGAAATTAAGTATATATTTCATTCTTTAAGGAAATCATTCTCTTAAACATATTTATTTGGGCCAAAATGCATGTTACGTAAAACATCGTTACGACAACCCAAAATCACTAGTATAGGGATTCGAAATTAAAATAGATATATAAATCCCAATACTATACAAAACATTTCCTTTCGGAAATCATTTACTATAATAACAGTGTTATAGTCCACCATTTCCTTCTATTTCTCGAAAACGTCTATTTCAACAATGAATGTTGAAATCTATGGTTTCGAATCTTAACACATTTTAAAAAACATCGTTAGATCGTTTTAATTCTATTTAAAACATCACATCCAAAACATTTTCTTTAACATATTATTCACTTATTCAAAAACGTGAATATACTACGTTAACCAATTTCATCATTTCTAATCATTCTTTAAGAATATAACTCCATTAATAAGTTATACAATTTACTTATCAAAATAAGTCGTTTGCGGATTTATAAAACAATGTTTATAAATTCCATTTCTATTTATTTTATATCAACTCCTTTTATAAATCTCTTTTATTAATCTATTCAATTTATAACTTAATTATAAACCAAAGGTTCATATTATAAGTTAAACACTTATAATTTATTTGTTTACAAAATCGTTCTTTTAAACTTCCCAAATTATAAATCTTATAACCTATAAGATTCATTTATTTACCCAAAACTTATTCTTTTAATAACTTTTACAAATTTTATAAACCTACTGCTTATAAAATTCCATTTATAACTTCACCATTTATACTTCCTATAAATTTCATTCATTTACGAAGTTCATTTACATTTCATTCTAACACTTATGAAAACTCGTTTTATAATTCCAATACTTTAATTTATAAATATCAATTTATAAATTTCTTATATAAATCGATTTATACTATTATTTTAAAACATCTTTAAACTCCTTTATAACTTCACCATTCTCTTAGATTTATAAAATAATCAAATTTCATAAATCCTATGTTTAAACTTTTTATAATAAATTCAAAAATCCCAATTTAAACTATTTTATAAAATCATTAGCCTCATATTTTCAAAAATCAACTTTTAACTATATTTCTCAAAAATTATAATTTTTATAACATTAAAATTTATACGTTTATTTATTTAAAATGGATCAATTTCAAAAATATTTTATAACGTATACTTTCAAAAATCACTTTAAAAATCCTTTTAAAATTCCAAAATTTGGTCCAATGATGCTACACACCAAATAGTCAATCACGACAACAACGACATCATATATCGATATGATAATCCATTAAATATCAAAATATCTGAAATCAAATAAATACTGTTGAGGAATCCAGTTGGATCCCTCCAACATGTTTTCCTGCATCCAAAGATGTTAGCACAATACCAATTCTCCAGTACGAAATTATTGCGGTATATGGGATTTATAATATTATCCGCTTAATAGAAGGCTCAATAGGGTCTCATCCGCTATATACTGCGGGAAATCAACTCCAAGTACATAAATAATACCAATTTCACTGTTTATGAAATATTCGCGGTATATGTTTTTAATAAATAACATCCGCTTACTAACGGCGCATAATGTCTATTTTAACAATCAATAGATAACAATCATCATTCAAACATGCATTCAAGTATTTTAAATCTAACTATTTAAAATTAAAATCGAAACCGATTCGATTAAGTGAGAAGTTCTCACCTTGATTTCAATTTCGTTTTCAGCTTTTATTTCGAATAAAATTAAACGGACGTTTAATTTTACCCAAAATTTTCGCTAACTCCAAACGACTCCAATCCAATTTCATAGCGTAGTGCTCGTCTATACGATTCCAACGCAACTAGTTTCGCGCGTTTTCGACCTCGTATGAATAAGATATACATTTTTAAAGTTTACACGAATTTTTATAAACTAAATTTACAAATTTCCTTTTATATTTTAACCTACATCCATCCTAGCCGTTGATTTCATTCCCAAGCTATCTAGGCCGTCCCCAACTCCTTTTCCCTCATCTTCACGTACACGTTCATCTACAGATAAAAGAAAACGCACGTAAGAACCCACCAATACCCATTTAGGGTTTAACTTTGCAACCACCACAAGCAACGATAAGTTGATCAAAGAGTGCCATTCCCTCCGCCTACGTGAGAGCTACCCATGCCTATGAACACTTGAAGCTCGGCCTCTCCCCTGCTTCGAAAAGCGTGCGCGACCTACAGCACTTCTAGCTCGATTTGCGGCCAATCCGTAACACCATACGCGATCATGGCCGTTGGATATCAAGATCTCAACGTGCTCTTCAACTTTGTAGTTGAAAGTTTCTTGAAACAATGCTTAGATTTGAAGAAAATGAGGAGGAAAGACAAGAGATTTTCGGCCATTCATATATGAAGTGGCGGCTCTGAAGAGATGAAACCCTAGGGTTATTTTTAGTTTGCAAAAATGAATTGTTAAGAGCTTATATAGAAAATTTCAACGACACTATTCGTCCTGCATTTTCCGAACTCCAAACGAAGCGTGCCGGTTGGCGTTCCTAAGGTTTACCCCGCGTTCCAAACACAATGGAACGTTTTTCCGGAGCTAATTCGGTTATCAGTGCGAGTTATGGCAATAAACGTTCAATTTTAAATTAAACCGATTAAACGATTTTCTAGGCGTTTTAGCTTGCACCGGACAAATGATAAATCCGATTAACATGAAATTTTAAACCATACAATAATATCACATTACAGATCTGACGAACCTGGTTTCCTCGAAATCCGAGACTTTTTGAAAAATGGCTATTTTAACTCGCCAAATTAATATTAAAAACAATTTCGATGCTTTTCGAGCTGCCACGGTCAAACGATAACTCCGATTGCTACAAAAATTGAAATCCGATAATAACAAACTATTACAGATCCAATGGAACTAGTTTCGTCCAATTCTGAGACTGTTCGAAAAATGGCTAATTTCACTAGTCGATTTAAATATTAAAATATTCAATTTTCACAAATAAACTTTTAATTCAATTTTAAAAGTTGTATAATATCGTTCTAACTTCAACATGATAAAATAAAATTTTACAAATCATTTTCAATCATATTTAACCCAGTTTTCAATTATTTCTCTATTTTCACATATTAAATTATCGATTTAATTATTCAATTAAATCCAATTATTCGAAATAAAATTTATTCGAATTATAATTTCACTTATTAATTTTTAAAATTAATTAAATATAAAAAATTTAATAAATTAAAATTATGGGTCGTTACATACTTCCCCTCTTAAAAGAATTTCGTTCTCGAAATTATCAAGTAAGAAAAATTACAGAATCTATTAACTTTCCCAAAATTCCATAGTTAAACTTCTTACAATAACTTTACTAAGTTTTCAAATCATACTTAGTTATCTTTTCAAACCAATCTACTATTGTTTAACTTTCAATTCCAAATCAAAGTTATAGTTTTCAAAACTTTCCAATTTTTCTCAAAAATATTCTAACGCCTTAAATTTTCGAAAAAATTCGCCATAGTCTCCTTTGCGCGGCTCGATCCGGAAAAAAAATGACAGTATATATATCACAAATATACATCTCATCAAGTGATGAGGCATCCCGCAGGGAAAAGTGTAAAAGTACGGTATGTAATCCGAGATATGTACCTTATTTATTTTATTAGCGAGCATATACGGCTAATATAGCGCAAAAGCGAGCTCCAAATGCGAAGCAAACGCGATCCGCACCTACTAAACACTCAACAAATAGATGAGAAACATGTATATAGACAATAGTATCGATGTACAACATATAGCAACATACAACTACATGTGCAAACATAGAAAATGCAGTAAAAGCAATATATATTCAACCATCAACCAACTAACATTCAACTAACATTCAACTAACATTCAACTAACATCCATAACCAATAAATATTCATTCATATTCTCATTTATATTCAATGAAATGGGTTTTCAATTTAATCACATTTGATTCATTAACAGTGGATGTTTTTACTAACATTCATTTTCAATTAGTTTATATTCACTAATTCATATTCAAGTTGGTTCACTTCCAAATCAAATTCAATTCTATTTAAGATTCACTTAACTTACAATTGAATTCCAATTACTTTAGCTTTCAATTTCGCTAATTCAATTTCATTAATACCTAATGAATTATATACAATCAACTAACAACCATATAACAACCAATGTATATTAATTACAACCAAATTCCTTTGCTTATATTCATTCAATTTGGTTTAACACCATCACTTTCAATTAGTTTAATTAAATTGATTTTCATTCAATTATTCAACTTCCAATAACATTAGATTTTAATGAATTAACACTTATATTCATTATTTCATATCAACTTAATTTACATTCAATTAATTAACATTCAATCCATTCATTCAATTCAATCACTAAAGTTGAGTTTCATTTACATAACTCAAGTTCATATCTATCACTTAACTTTATTAATTTACTTTGATACCAAAATTAACTTCATTCAACATCTCTTAAGTTATACTTCATTTTATAAACATCACTTGGTTTTACATAACTTAAATTCCCACTTATAAATCAATTTCTGATTCCAATTCTAAGTAAATTTTCATTTAACTTTAAATTCATTTTTATTTACAACTCATATTCATAAATATATTCATATAGTTTCACTTCTTATATATATAAGTTATTTCTCAATTGTAAATCACATTAATTATAATTCAATTCTTATAATTCTTTTGTTTATACAATTTATTCCTTAATTTAGATTATTCAAACAACTAAATAATCAACTTATATACACTTTAATAATTCTGAAAAATTATTCCTTTATATATAAAAATATACTCAAGGTAAAATTATTTCATTTACCCAATTTAAAACAATATCGTGTCGAATTGTTCTGTACAAGTGTTTAGAGATCCCTATCAACAACGTTAATTACTCGTATTAACCAGAATCTATATACCACTCAACAAACCAATCATCACAATATAAAACAATTTTATATTCACTAACAAATACGCTCTCATAGTTATTATTACACTCAAACTCATTCTAGAGTACTGCTGACTCTATCTCTAATGAGTAATACCCAACAGAGCCATGGTTGTCGCTTAACCATATGCTCTGATACCACAATGTAAGGACCCGATTCTTCGACTTTCGAAAACCGACATCAATACGTCCACTGTATCAACTGCCAAGCAATCGAATGCCGGAAAACCGAACACTTAGGGTTTTAAGAAAAAGAAAAAGGTAGAAGGAGAGAGAAAAGGTAGAACATAACAGAAAGAAAACAACAGAACAACATCAGAATCTCACAATCGCAGCGGAACAACATATAATAGATAAATGAATAATCTTTAAACAAAAAACTATATCAGTTATTACATTTTATACATTACATTACATTACATCAGAGTGTACAACAACAAACAACAACAAACAATGCAGCGGAAAAAGAAATACTATATACTAATAATACGCCATGTTATCCATCTTGCCTCCAGCAACTCCTGAATATCCAGAATATCCTGATAAACCTGTCTCTTGACTGCCCGTGTGGAAATTGGTAGGCACCCAGAGTTTAGGAAGGAAAACAATAAACTCCGAGTCAGTCATGTGACTGGTGTGAGAACTCAAAACAGTTTATTTATCTTCAAAACAAAATAGAGGAATATTTTTAAAGTCAATTCGCAATGCTTTTAAAAATGAGACTACCATAAGGCCTCCCGCACACACACACATGGAAACGTAGAATCGGAGGAGATTTCTCCTCATGATAGTCAAAGATGCTTGATACGCATTAAAAGAAACATTTGATATTATTACTAGTGCATAATGTAGGAAAAATTCATTTCGAAAATAAAGATATAAATCTTAGCCAACATACGACCATTATCGTATGCCTACTATAGCTACCATCCAAACAGTGGGGCGCCACCATAAGTGAATGATAGGTTCTACAACTAAAACTGTACAAGATCGTATTGTTTCTTTGGATTTCCAACAAATGGTCAGGCCAAGGAACTTCCCATTGCCACATGAGAACGCCTCTGGAAGGACGTCCCCGAGAACCAAACCGGATCTCTGCCAACACAAGGCCGGGTTACCCCTAACTAGGTAACTACTGACACGAGTATGCCATCCCCCGGTCCTTTGGGACCTTTAACCGAGCGCTCGTAATCAACATCACACCAAAATAATAAGTGTTTCAACATGAGTAAGCATCTGGGCTCCGTACCATGATACCACCCTTTTCTAGAAGGAAATGCACATACCCTAAAGGGAGCTACCCCTCATAACCTTGCCGCATCTTTCCTGTTTTGACCATTCCGGGGTGTGAGGCTCAACGAAGTCTCGTCCACAAAGCCACGCTTTGATACAAAGCCATGCTTTGGGTCAACAAATGATCATAGAAATGATCACAAAGATAAACGATCAAACAAATGATCATATCACAAATGATCAAACCATGATCATTTCATAGCAACACTCGGAATGTCACATTACCAAATTGGGAATATATCGCTGATAACCTTCAACTACGTAACCTCTGAGCTCGTACATCTCAGAGAAGGGTGTTAAGCTAAGAGAATAAATTCTCCGCCACCAACAGAAATATATTTGAAAGAAATTAGCTTTATATCTCAATTGTAATGTCAGACATACAATCCATACAAGTCTGTTCCGAGCTCGAACAGAACCGAAGGCACTTAAAAAGAAGTCCTTGCAATTCGGATATTCACTAATCACGACCGGACTTCCCATCACATATGAAGTCTTTATACCGGGGACCAGTCGATGCAAAGTCATTCGACGGGTTGTCCTTTCGCTTTCAAAAATATCCGGTCTTCAACACCGGTCATCAATGCTATCCATTACGTCGTATCACTATTCGGAATGGGTAATCCGAATAACGAGCGCAATAATTTAAAAATAAGTGTGGCATTCAAATTCAAGAAATCACAACAAATACCTATTCAAAGGTAAATATTGATAGTCGGTTATTGAACTATCAACGGATATGCACACATCACCAGATTCCAAATAATTTTCCAAATTATTTATTTCCCAAAAATATCTTTACAAGATATATAATTTTCACACTTCAACCATATGAAAACAATTTTCAAAATCACTTTTCACCTTTACCACTTTTGAAAACAAATTTCAAAATTTCCTTATGCGAAAATACTTTCATTTCAACATGGTTCATTTAAACCAATTAAATAAATCCTTAACGATTTACTTTAAATTTATGTTGCAAATCCGTAAATTAATTCCCATACTTCAAAAATAAATCAACGTTTATTTTTAAACAAATTCCCCTTTTCATTTATAAATTCCATAATGAATTTATATTCCAAAATATCTATGAATATACGATTTCAATTATTCATTTTCAATTTATCTTCAAAAAGATAAATTCTCAAAACGTTTCATTTCACATTGGAAAACATTTCCATACTTATTTATTAATAAGTGATTCACAAATCTATTTATTTTCAACACTTGGAAAATATTCAATGTAACGACCCAGAATTTTATTTAATTAAAATTTGAATATTTAATTAATTTTAAATATTAATAAGTGAATTTATAAGTCGAATAAATTTTAATTTGAATTATTGGATTTAATTGAATAATTAAATCGATAATTTAATATGTTAAATTATGGAAATAATTGAATATTGAGTTAAATATGATTGAAAATGATTTGTAAAATTTTATTTTATCATGTTGGAGTTAGAACGATATTTTAGAACTTTTAAAATCGAATTAAAAGTTAATTTGTGAAAATTGAATATTTTAATATTTAAATGGACTAGTGAAAATAGTCAATTTTTGAACAGTCTCAGAATTGAACGAAACCAGTTCCATTGGATCCGTAATGGTTAGTTATTACCGGATTTCAATTTTCGTGTCAATCGGAGTTACCGTTTGATCGTGGCAGCTCGAAACGCATCGATTTATTTTTAATTTTAATTTAGCGAGTTAAAATAGCCATTTTTCAATAAGTCTCGGATTTCGACGAAACCAGTTTCATCGGATCCGTAATGTGATATTATTGTAAGGTTTCAAATTTCAAGTCAATTGGATTTACCGTTTGTCCGGTACAAATTAAAACGCCTAGAAATCGATTTAAATCGGTTTAATTCAAATTGAGCGTTTATAGCCATAACTTGCAAAGATGTCCGAATTAGCTTCCGAAACCTATTCCATTGTGTCCGGAACGCGGGGTAAACCCTAGAAACGCTGGTTACGGCGCGTAAATCGGAGTTCGGAATTTCCGGATGAATAGTGTTCGAATTTTTCCTATAAATACACCCACTCTCTTCATAAATTAAAAAATAAATAAACAAAACCCTAATTTCTAACCCTAGCCGCCGTTCACCCCATCAATGGCCAGAAACGTTCGACCTTCCTCCCTCGATTACTCCAAATCCGTCGACTATTAGGCTAAACTTTCAACTAGAGTATTGAAGAGGGCGATGAGAGCTACGAGATCAACGGCTATGATCGAATTTGGCGTCGCGAGGAGGAAGTTATGGGGGGCCGACGTCCTACAGTTGCGCACGCAAAACGAGGCTAATTTGGGGGCCGAGCTCTTGGGGTTTGAGGCCGTGTGTAGCTTGTGGTGAGGCCTTCGATACGGCGTATCCTGATCGTCGTCAAGCGGCAAGATGGAGGAGCAAATTGGAACCCTAGTTTGGAGTTCATGGGTTTGTGTTGCGTGCTAATTCCCTGTAGATGAACGTGAGGGAGGGAAGATAGGAGGGACGGCCTGATGGAGAGGAGCTTGGATCCAATGGTTCTGGATTAGTTAGGTTATAAATTTTATAATAAAAGTTGTAAATTTATTAAGTATAAATTCGTGTAACTTGTAAAATCAATAACTTTTTCATACGAGGTCGAAAAAATGCAAACTCAGTTGCGTTGGAATCGTATGGACGAGCACTACCCGATGGAGTTTGATTGGAGTCGTTTGGAGTTAGTGAGAATTTTGGGTAAAATTAAACGCGCGTTCAATTTTATTCGAAATAAATCGCTAAAACGGAATTTAAAATCAAGGTGAGAACTTCTCACTCAATCGAATCAGTTTCGATTTTATTTTAAATAGCTAGATTTAAAATATTTGAATGCATGTTTGAATGTTGATTGATATCTATTGATTGTTAAAATAGACATTATGCGCCGTTATTAAGCGAATGTTATTTAATAAAAACATATACCGCGAATATTTCATAAACAGTGAAATCGGTATTATATATAATATCAATATATATATATTGGCATATGTATATATTGGAGTTATTGATTTCCCGCAATTTTTTGTTTAGCGGATGAGACCCTATTGCGCCATTATTAAGCGGATAATATTTATTAAAAACATATACCGCGATAATTTCGTACTGGAGCGAAATTGGTATTGTGCTAATGTTTGTGGATGCAGGAAAACAGGTTGGAGGGATCCAACTGGATTCCTCAACAGTATTTATTTGATTTCAGATATTTTGATATTTGATGGACTATCATATCGATATATGATGTCGTTGTTGTCGTGATTGACTATTTGGTGTGTAGCATCATTGGACCAAATTTGGAATTTTAAAATGATTTCAAAGTGATTTTTGAAAGTATACGTTATAAAATATTTTTGGAATTGATTCATTTTAAAATAAATAAACGTATAATTTTTTAATGTTACAAAAATTATGATTTTTGTGAAATATAGTTAAAAACTGATTTTTGAGAATATGATGCTAATGATTTTATAAAATAGTTTAATCGGGATTTTAGAATTTATTGGGAAAAGTTTAAATATAGGATTTATAAAATTTAATTATTTTATGAATCAAAATGGTGAAATAATAAAGGAGTTTAAAGACGTTTTTAAAATATTAATATGAATTGATTTATATAAGAGATTTATAAATGGATATTTATAAATTGGAATATTGACATTATAAAACGAGTTTTTATAAGTGTTTGAATGAAGTGAAAATGAATTTCATAAGTGAATGGAATTTATAAAATTTTAAAATGGTGAAGTTATAAATGAAATTTATAAATAGTAAGATTTATAAATTTGTGAAGTATTAAAAGAATAGTTTTGAATAAATCAATGAATCTTATAAGTTATAAGATTTATAATTATGAAGTTTAAAGGAACGATTTTGTAAAATAATCGTTTTATAAGCATTTAACTTATAATATGGACTTTTAGTTCATAATTGGGATATAAATCGAATAGGCTAATAAAGGAGATTTATAAAGGAAGTTGTTATAAAATAAATAGAAATGGAATTTATAAACGTTGTTTTATAAATTCGCAAACAACTTATTTTGACAAGAAAATTTGTTGAAACCTATAAATGGAGTTATATTCACATTTTTGAATAGTGAATAATCCTTTGAATTAAAATGAATAAAAGGATGAAATTGTTAATGAAGTATATTCACGTTTTTGAATAGTGAATAACACGTTAAAGAAATTGTTTTGGATTTGGATGTTTTAAATAGAATTAAAACGATCGAACAATGTTTTAAAAATGTGTTGAGATTCGAAACCATAGATTTCAACATTTATTGTTGAAATAGACGTTTTCGAGAAATAGAAGGAGATGATGGACTATAACACTGTTGTTATAGTAAATGATTTCCGAAAGGAAATGTTTTGTATAGTATTGGGATTTATATATCTATTTTAATTTCGAATCCCTATACTAGTGATTTTGGGTTGTCGTAACGATGTTTTACGTAACATTCGTTTTGGCCCAAATAAATATGTTTAAGAGAATGATTTCCTTAAAGAATGAAATATATACTTAATTTCGATTGAAGTATATTGAATATTTTCTAAGTGTTGAAAATAAATAAAATTTGTGAATTACTTATGAATAAGTAAGTATGGAAATGTTTTCCAATATAAAGTGAATATCTTAAGAATTTATCTTTTTGAAGATAAATTGAAATGAATAATCGAAATCGAATATTCATAGATATTTTGGATTATAAATTCACTATGGAATTTATGAATGAAAAGGGGAACTTGTTTAAAAATAAATATTGATTTATTTTTGAAGTGTGAAATTATATATCTAGTAAAGATATTTTGGAAAATAAATAATTTGGAAAATTATTTGGAAACTGGTGATGTGTGCATATCCAGTGATAGTTCAATAACCGACTATCAATATTTCCCTTTGAATGGGTAATTGATGTGATTTGTTTGAATTTGAATGCCACACTTATTTTTGAATAAGCGCACACTATTCGGGTTAACCGGGAAAGGACCATGGGGTCGTATAACCCATTCCGAATATGTGATACGTCGTTATAATTACATTGAAGATCGGTGTTGAAGACCCGGTATTTGCGAGAGCGATAGGATGACCTGTCGATTGTCTCTGCACTGAGTTGCAGCGGTATAGAGACTCCCTAAGTGATGGGAAATCCGATCAGGATTGTGAATATCCGGATTGCAAGGACTTCTTTGTAAGTGCCTTCGGTTTTGTTCGAGCCCGGAACAGACTTGTATGGATTGTATGTCTGACATTACAAGTTGAGATATAAAGCCGATTTCTTTCAAATATATTTCTGTTGGTGGCGGAGAATTTATTCTTTTAGCTTAACACCCTTCTCTGAGACGTACGAGCTCAGAGGTTATGTAGTTGAATGTTATCAGCGATATATTCCCAATTTGGTAATGTGACATGCTGAGTGTTGCTGTAAATGATCATTGTGTTGATTATTGTGATAGGATCGTTTATTTGATCGTCTATCTTGGTGATCATTGTGTTGATCATTTGTTGACCCAAAGCATGGCTTTTGTATAAAGTATGTTTTTGTGGACGTGAATTCGTCGAGCCTCACACCCCGGAAATGGTCAAAACAAGAAAGATGCGGCAAGGTTATGAGGGGTAGCTCCCTTTAGGGTATGTACATTTCCTTCTGGATAGAGGTGGTATCATGGTATGGAGCCCAGATATTTAACCTATGTGGTTACTGCGAATTTATTACTTTGTGGTTGTTGGTTATCGGGATCCCGTGAGAAAGGTCGTTTACGATCGGGGAATGGCGTGCTCTTGTCAGTAGTTACCCAGTTAGGGGTAACCCGGCCTTGTGTTGGCAGAGTTTCGGTTTGGTTCTCGGGGATGTCTTTGTAGAGGCATTCTCATGTGGCAATGGGAAGTTCCTTGGCCTGATCATTCGTTGGAAATCCAAAGAAACAATACGATCTTGTACGGTTTTAGTTGTAGAACCTGCTTCCTCAGGAGGTAGCTATAGTAGGCATAATATAATGGTACCTATGCTGGCTAAGATTTATATTCTACTTTCGAAATGAATTTTCTACACTATGCACTAATAATAATATCAAAATTGATTTAGTTTAAATACGTATCAAGCATCTTTGACTATCATAAGAAGAAATCTTCTCCAAGTCTGCGTTTGCATTGTGTGTGTGGCAGGAGGTCTTATGGTAATCTCATTTTTAAAAGCATTGCGAATTGAATTTAAAAATATTCCTCTATTTTGATTTTAAAGATAAATAAACTGTTTTGAGTTCTCACACCAGTCACATGACTGACTCGGAGTTTATTGTTTTCCTTCCTAAACTCTGGGTGCCCACCAATTTCCACACGGGCAGTCAAAAGTTAGGTTTATCAGGATATTCTGGATATTCTGGAGCTGCTGGAGGCAAGCTGGATAGCATGGCGTATTACTTATATAGTATTTCTTTTTCCACTGCACTGTTGTTGTTGTTATTGTTGTACACTCTGACGATATGATGTAATGAAATGAAATGTATGAAATGTAATAACTGATATAGTTCTTTGTTTAAAGATTATTCATTTATTATTATATGTTGTTCCGCTGCGAATTGTGAGATTCTGATGTCTGTTTGTTGTTCTATCTTCTATGTTTTTTCTTTGTTTTCTATTATCTTTTCTCTCTCTATCTGTCCTATCTTTTTCTCTCTTTTTCTTTCTTCTTTTTCTTTTCCTAAATTTCTCTTAAACCCCTAAGGGTTCGTATTTTCGTTCATCTTGAATTAATCAATGGAGATTAGTGTCTATTCAAGGAGTACGGATTTACGGGTCTTTACAGTTGGTATCAGAGCTTATGGTTAAGCGACAACCATGGTTCTGTTGGGTATTACTCATTAGAGATAGAGTCAGTAGTACTCTAGAATGAGTTTGAGTGTAATAATAGCTATGAGAGCGTATTTGTTAGTGAATATATAAAATTGTTTTATATTGTGATGATTGGTTTATTGAGTGGCATATGAACCTTCGTCAGCGTGGTCTCGACAACTATGCCGAAGGGGTTTCTAAACACTTGAATAGAACAATTCGACACGATATTGTTTTTAAAATTGGGTAAATGAAATAACGTTACCTTGATTATATTTTGTATATAAAGAAATAATTTTTTAGAATTATTAAAGTGTATATAAGTTGATTGTTTAGTTGTTTGAATAATCTAAAATAAAGAATAATTGTATAAGCAAAAGAATTATAAGAATTGAATTATAATTAAAGTAATTTACAATTGTGAAATAAACTTATATATATATATGAGAAGTGAAACTATATGAAACTATATGAATATGAGTTGTAAATAAAAGAATGAATTTAAAGTTAAATGGAAATTTACTTTTAGAAATGAAATATAACTTAAGTGATATGGAATGAAGTTGATATTAGTATCAAAGTAAATTATTAAAGTGAAGTGATAAATGTGAACTTGAGTTATATAAATGAAATTCAACTTTTGTAATTGAATTGAATTAATGGATTAAATGTTAATCAATTGAATGTGAATTAAGTTGATATAAAATAATGAATATAAGTGTAATTCATTAAGATCTAATGTTATTAGAAAGTTGAATAATTGAATGAAAATCAATTAAAT
Source organism: Allium cepa (assembly GCA_030765085.1). Lineage (NCBI taxonomy): Eukaryota > Viridiplantae > Streptophyta > Magnoliopsida > Asparagales > Amaryllidaceae > Allium > Allium cepa. Next base: position 371,320,308 of record CM060942.1, on the reverse strand, counting down.
TAAACCAATTGTAAGCAAAGGAATTTGGTTGTAATTAATATACATTGATTGTTATATGATTGTTAGATGATTGTATATAATTCATTAAGTGTTAATGAAATTGAGTTAATGAAATTGGAAGTAAATGAATTTGAATAGAGTTGATTTGGATTGAATTCAAGTAAAATTAACTTGATAATTAATTTATTTGTGAAATAATTTCAAATGGAAGTAAATTGTGAATGGATAAACAAAATTTGCAATTGCAAGTAATTAAAATAAAATAAGAGATTGAATATATTGCTTTTACTGCATTTGCTATGTTGACATATATAGTTATTATGTTGCTATATGTTGTATATTGATACTATTGTCTATATACATGATTCTCATGTTGTTTGTTGAGTAATTAATAGGTGCGGATCGCGTTTGCTTCGCATTTGGAGCTCGCTTTCGCGCTATATTAGCCGTATATGCTTGCTAATAAAATATAAGGTACATATCTCGGATTACATACCGTACTTTTACACTTTTTCCCTACGGGGTGCCTCATTACTTGATGAGATGTATATTTGTGATATATATACTGTCATTTTTTTCGGATCGAGCCGCGCAAAGGAGACTATGGCGAATTTTTCTGGAAATTTAAGGCGTTAGAAAAAATTTGAGAAAATTGGAAAATTTTGAAAACTTTAACTTTGATTTAGAATTGAAAGTTAAACAATAGTAGTTGTTTTTGAAAAGATAACTAAGTATGATTTGAAAACTTAGTAAATAATTATAAGAAGTTTAACTATGAATTTATGGAAAATTAATAAATTCTGTAATTTTCTTACTTGTTAATTTCGAGGACGAAATTCTTTTAAGTGGGGAAGATTGTAACGACCCAGAATTTTATTTAATTAAAATTTGAATATTTAATTAATTTTAAATATTAATAAGTGAATTTATAAGTCGAATAAATTTTAATTTGAATTATTGGATTTAATTGAATAATTAAATCGATAATTTAATATGTTAAATTATGGAAATAATTGAATATTGAGTTAAATATGATTGAAAATGATTTGTAAAATTTTATTTTATCATGTTGGAGTTATAACGATATTTTAGAACTTTTAAAATCGAATTAAAAGTTAATTTGTGAAAATTGAATATTTTAATATTTAAATCGACTAGTGAAAATAGTCAATTTTTGAACAGTCTCAGAATTGAACGAAACCAGTTCCATTGGATCCGTAATGGTTAGTTATTACCGGATTTCAATTTTCGTATCAATCGGAGTTACCGTTTGATCGTGGCAGCTCGAAACGCATCGATTTATTTTTAATTTTAATTTAGTGAGTTAAAATAGCCATTTTTCAATAAGTCTCGGATTTCGACGAAACCAGTTTCATCGGATCCGTAATGTGATATTATTGTAAGGTTTCAAATTTCAAGTCAATTGGATTTACCGTTTGTCCGGTACAAATTAAAACGCCTAGAAATCGATTTAAATCGGTTTAATTCAAATTGAGCGTTTATAGCCATAACTTGCACAGATGTCCGAATTAGCTTCCGAAACCTATTCCATTGTGTCCGGAACGCGGGGTAAACCCTAGAAACGCTGGTTACGGCGCGTAAATCGGAGTTTGGAATTTCCGGATGAATAGTGTTCGAATTTTTCCTATAAATACACCCACTCTCTTCATAAATTAAAAAAAAATAAACAAAACCCTAATTTCTAACCCTAGCCGCCGTTCACCCCATCAATGGCCAGAAACGTTCGACCTTCCTCCCTCGATTACTCCAAATCCGTCGACTATTAGGCTAAACTTTCAACTAGAGTATTGAAGAGGGCGATGAGAGCTACGAGATCAACGGCTATGATCGAATTTGGCGTCGCGAGGAGGAAGTTATGGGGGGCCGACGTCCTACAGTTGCGCACACAAAACGAGGCTAATTTGGGGGCCGAGCTCTTGGGGTTTGAGGCCGTGTGTAGCTTGTGGTGAGGCCTTCGATACGGCGTATCCTGATCGTCGTCAAGCGGCAAGATGGAGGAGCAAATTGGAACCCTAGTTTGGAGTTCATGGGTTTGTGCTGCATGCTAATTCCCTGTAGATGAACGTGAGGGAGGGAAGATAGGAGGGACGGCCTGATGGAGAGGAGCTTGGATCCAATGGTTCTGGATTAGTTAGGTTATAAATTTTATAATAAAAGTTGTAAATTTATTAAGTATAAATTCGTGTAACTTGTAAAATCAATAACTTTTTCATACGAGGTCGAAAAAATGCAAACTCAGTTGCGTTGGAATCATATGGACGAGCACTACGCGATGGAGTTGGATTGGAGTCGTTTGGAGTTAGTGAGAATTTTGGGTAAAATTAAACACGCGTTTAATTTTATTCGAAATAAATCGCTAAAACGGAATTTAAAATCAAGGTGAGAACTTCTCACTCAATCGAATCAGTTTCGATTTTATTTTAAATAGATAGATTTAAAATATTTGAATGCATGTTTGAATGTTGATTGATATCTATTGATTGTTAAAATAGACATTATGCGCCGTTATTAAGCGGATGTTATTTAATAAAAACATATACCGCGAATATTTCATAAACAGTGAAATTGGTATTATATATAATATCAATATATATATATTGGCATATGTATATATTGGAGTTATTGATTTCCCGCAATTTTTTGTTTAGCGGATGAGACCCTATTGCGCCGTTATTAAGCGGATAATATTTATTAAAAACATATACCGCGATAATTTCGTACTGGAGCGAAATTGGTATTGTGCTAATGTTTGTGGATGCAGGAAAACAGGTTGGAGGGATCCAACTGGATTCCTCAACAGTATTTATTTGATTTCAGATATTTTGATATTTGATGGACTATCATATCGATATATGATGTCGTTGTTGTCGTGATTGACTATTTGGTGTGTAGCATCATTGGACCAAATTTGGAATTTTAAAATGATTTCAAAGTGATTTTTGAAAGTATACGTTATAAAATATTTTTGGAATTGATTCATTTTAAAATAAATAAACGTATAATTTTTTAATGTTATAAAAATTATGATTTTTGTGAAATATAGTTAAAAACTGATTTTTGAGAATATGATGCTAATGATTTTATAAAATAGTTTAATCGGGATTTTAGAATTTATTGGGAAAAGTTTAAATATAGGATTTATAAAATTTAATTATTTTATGAATCAAAATGGTGAAATAATAAAGGAGTTTAAAGACGTTTTTAAAATATTAATATGAATTGATTTATATAAGAGATTTATAAATGGATATTTATAAATTGGAATATTGACATTATAAAACGAGTTTTTATAAGTGTTTGAATGAAGTGAAAATGAATTTCATAAGTGAATGGAATTTATAAAATTTTAAAATGGTGAAGTTATAAATGAAATTTATAAATAGTAAGATTTATAAATTTGTGAAGTATTAAAAGAATAGTTTTGAATAAATCAATGAATCTTATAAGTTATAAGATTTATAATTATGAAGTTTAAAGGAACGATTTTGTAAAATAATCGTTTTATAAGCATTTAACTTATAATATGGACTTTTAGTTCATAATTGGGATATAAATCGAATAGGCTAATAAAGGAGATTTATAAAGGAAGTTGTTATAAAATAAATAGAAATGGAATTTATAAACGTTGTTTTATAAATTCGCAAACAACTTATTTTGACAAGAAAATTTGTTGAAACCTATAAATGGAGTTATATTCACATTTTTGAATAGTGAATAATCCTTTGAATTAAAATGAATAAAAGGATGAAATTGTTAATGAAGTATATTCACGTTTTTGAATAGTGAATAACACGTTAAAGAAATTGTTTTGGATTTGGATATTTTAAATAGAATTAAAATGATCGAACAATGTTTTAAAAATGTGTTGAGATTCGAAACCATAGATTTCAACATTTATTGTTGAAATAGACGTTTTCGAGAAATAGAAGGAGATGATGGACTATAACACTGTTGTTATAGTAAATGATTTCCGAAAGGAAATGTTTTGTATAGTATTGGGATTTATATATCTATTTTAATTTCGAATCCCTATACTAGTGATTTTGGGTTGTCGTAACGATGTTTTACGTAACATTCGTTTTGGCCCAAATAAATATGTTTAAGAGAATGATTTCCTTAAAGAATGAAATATATACTTAATTTCGATTGAAGTATATTGAATATTTTCTAAGTGTTGAAAATAAATAAAATTTGTGAATTACTTATGAATAAGTAAGTATGGAAATGTTTTCCAATATAAAGTGAATATCTTAAGAATTTATCTTTTTGAAGATAAATTGAAATGAATAATCGAAATCGAATATTCATAGATATTTTGGATTATAAATTCACTATGGAATTTATGAATGAAAAGGGGAACTTGTTTAAAAATAAATATTGATTTATTTTTGAAGTGTGAAATTATATATCTAGTAAAGATATTTTGGAAAATAAATAATTTGGAAAATTATTTGGAAACTGGTGATGTGTGCATATCCAGTGATAGTTCAATAACCGACTATCAATATTTCCCTTTGAATGGGTAATTGATGTGATTTGTTTGAATTTGAATGCCACACTTATTTTTGAATAAGCGCTCACTATTCGGGTTAACCGGGAAAGGACCATGGGGTCGTATAACCCATTCCGAATATGTGATACGTCGTTATAATTGCATTGAAGATCGGTGTTGAAGACCCGGTATTTGCGAGAGCGATAGGATGACCTGTCGATTGTCTCTGCACTGAGTTGCAGCGGTATAGAGACTCCCTAAGTGATGGGAAATCCGATCAGGATTGTGAATATCCGAATTGCAAGGACTTCTTTGTAAGTGCCTTTGGTTTTGTTCGAGCCCGGAACAGACTTGTATGGATTGTATGTCTGACATTACAAGTTGAGATATAAAGCCGATTTCTTTCAAATATATTTCTGTTGGTGGCGGAGAATTTATTCTTTTAGCTTAACACCCTTCTCTGAGACGTACGAGCTCAGAGGTTATGTAGTTGAATGTTATCAGCGATATATTCCCAATTTGGTAATGTGACATGCTGAGTGTTGCTGTAAATGATCATTGTGTTGATTATTGTGATAGGATCGTTTATTTGACCGTCTATCTTGGTGATCATTGTGTTGATCATTTGTTGACCCAAAGCATGGCTTTTGTATAAAGTATGTTTTTGTGGACGTGAATTCGTCGAGCCTCACACCCCGGAAATGGTCAAAACAGGAAAGATGCGGCAAGGTTATGAGGGGTAGCTCCCTTTAGGGTATGTACATTTCCTTCTGGATAGAGGTGGTATCATGGTATAGAGCCCAGATATTTAACCTATGTGGTTACTGCGAATTTATTACTTTGTGGTTGTTGGTTATCGGGATCCCGTGAGAAAGGTCGTTTACGATCGGAGAATGGCGTGCTCGTGTCAGTAGTTACCCAGTTAGGGGTAACCCGGCCTTGTGTTGGCAGAGTTCCGGTTTGGTTCTCGGGGATGTCTTTCCAGAGGCATTCTCATGTGGCAATGGGAAGTTCCTTGGCCTGATCATTCGTTGGAAATCCAAAGAAACAATACGATCTTGTACGGTTTTAGTTGTAGAACCTGCTTCCTCAGGAGGTAGCTATAGTAGGCATAATATAATGGTACATATGCTGGCTAAGATTTATATTCTACTTTCGAAATGAATTTTCTACACTATGCACTAATAATAATATCAAAATTGATTTAGTTTAAATACGTATCAAGCATCTTTGACTATCATAAGAAGAAATCTTCTCCAAGTCTGCGTTTGCATTGTGTTTGTGGCAGGAGGTCTTATGGTAGTCTCATTTTTAAAAGCATTGCGAATTGAATTTAAAAATATTCCTCTATTTTGATTTTAAAGATAAATAAACTGTTTTGAGTTCTCACACCAGCCACATGACTGACTCGGAGTTTATTGTTTTCCTTCCTAAACTCTGGGTGCCCACCAATTTCCACACGGGCAGTCAAAAGTTAGGTTTATCAGGATATTCTGGATATTCTGGAGCTGCTGGAGGCAAGCTGGATAGCATGGCGTATTACTTATATAGTATTTCTTTTTCCGCTACACTGTTGTTGTTGTTATTGTTGTACACTCTGACGATATGATGTAATGAAATGAAATGTATGAAATGTAATAACTGATATAGTTCTTTGTTTAAAGATTATTCATTTATAATTATATGTTGTTCCGCTGCGAATTGTGAGATTCTGATGTCTGTTTGTTGTTCTATCTTCTATGTTTTTTTCTTTGTTTTCTATTCTCTTTTCTCTCTCTATCTGTCCTATCTTTTTCTCTCTTTTTCTTTCTTCTTTTTCTTTTCCTAAATTTTTCTTAAACCCCTAAGGGTTCGTATTTTCGTTCATCTTGAATTAATCCATGGAGATTAGTGTCTATTCAAGGAGTACGGATTTACGGGTCTTTACATTCAATATACTTAAATCGAAATTAAGTATATATTTCATTCTTTAAGGAAATCATTCTCTTAAACATATTTATTTCGGCCAAAACGAATGTTACGTAAAACATCGTTACGACACCCCAAAATCACTAGTATAGGGATTCGAAATTAAAATAGATATATAAATCCCAATACTATACAAAACATTTCCTTTCGGAAATCATTTACTATAACAACAGTGTTATAGTCCACCATTTCCTTCTATTTCTCGAAAACGTCTATTTCAATAATGAATGTTGAAATATATGGTTTCGAATCTTAACACATTTTAAAAAACATCGTTAGATCGTTTTAATTCTATTTAAAACATCACATCCAAAACATTTTCTTTAACATATTATTCACTTATTCAAAAACATGAATATACTACGTTAACCAATTTCATCCTTTCTATTCATTCTATTTTAAAGGATTATTCACTGTCTAAAACGTGAATATAACTCCATTAATAAGTTATACAATTTACTTATCAAAATAAGTCGTTTGCGGATTTATAAAACAATGTTTATAAATTCCATTTCTATTTATTTTATATCAACTCCTTTTATAAATCTCCTTTATTAATCTATTCAATTTATAACTAAATTATAAACCAAAGGTTCATATTATAAGTTAAACACTTATAATTTATTTGTTTACAAAATCGTTCTTTTAAACTTCCCAAATTATAAACCTTATAACCTATAAGATTCATTTATTTACCCAAAACTTATTCTTTTAATAACTTTTACAAATTTTATAAACCTACTGCTTATAAAATTCCATTTATAACTTCACCATTTATACTTCTATAAATTTCATTCATTTATGAAGTTCATTTACAATTCATTCTAACACTTATGAAAACTCGTTTTATAATTCCAATACTTTAATTTATAAAAATCAATTTATAAATTTCTTATATAAATCGATTTATACTATTATTTTAAAACATCTTTAAACTCCTTTATAACTTCACCATTCTCTTAGATTTATAAAATAATCAAATTTCATAAATTTTATGTTTAAACTTTTTATAATAAATTCAAAAATCCCGATTTAAACTACTTTATAAAATCATTAGCCTCATATTTTCAAAAATCAACTTTTAACTATATTTCTCAAAAATTATAATTTTTATAACATTAAAATTTATACGTTTATTTATTTAAAATGGATCAATTTCAAAAATATTTTATAACGTATACTTTCAAAAATCACTTTAAAAATCCTTTTAAAATTCCAAAATTTGGTCCAATGATGCTACACACCAAATAGTCAATCACGACAACAACGACATCATATATCGATATGATAATCCATCAAATATCAAAATATCTGAAATCAAATAAATACTGTTGAGGAATCCAGTTGGATCCCTCCAACATGTTTTCCTGCATCCAAAGATGTTAGCACAATACCAATTCCGTTCCAGTACGAAATTATCGCGGTATATGGGATTTATAATATTATCCGCTTAATAGACGGCGCAATAGGGTCTCATCCGCTATATACTGCGGGAAATCAACTCCAAGTACATAAATAATGCTAATTTCACTGTTTACGAAATATTCGCGGTATATGTTTTTAATAAATAACATCCGCTTACTAACGGCGCATAATGTCTATTTTAACAATCAATAGATAACAATCGTCATTCAAACATGCATTCAAGTATTTTAAATCTAACTATTTAAAATTAAAATCGAAACCGATTCGATTGAGTGAGAAGTTCTCACCTTGATTTCAATTTCGTTTTCAGCTTTTATTTCGAATAAAATTAAACGGACGTTTAATTTTACCCAAAATTTTCGCTAACTTCAAACGACTCCAATCCAATTCCATAGCGTAGTGCTCGTCCATACGATTCCAACGCAACTGGTTTCGCGCGTTTTTGACCTCGTATGAATAAGATATACATTTTTAAAGTTTACACGAATTTTTATATACTAAATTTACAAATTTCCTTTTATATTTTAACCTACATCCATCCTAGTCGTTGATTTCATTCCCAAGCTATCCAATCCGTCCCCAACTCCTTTTCCCTCATCTTCATGTACGCGTTCATCTACAGATAAAAGAAAACGCACGCAAGAACCCACCAATACCCATTTAGGGTTTAACTTTGCAACCACCACAAGCAACGATAAGTTGATCAGAGAGTGCCATTCCCTCCGCCTACGTGAGAGCTACCCACGCCTATGAACACTTGAAGCTCGGCCTCTCCCCTGCTTCAAAAAGCTTGCACGACCTACAGCACTTCTAGCTCGATTTACGGCCAATCCGTAACACCATTCGCGATCATAGCCATTGGATATCAAGATCTCAACGTTCTCTTCAACTTTGTAGTTGAAAGTTGCTTGAAACAATGCTTAGATTTGAAGAAAATGAGGAGGAAAGACAAGAGATTTTCGGCCATTCATATATGAAGTGGCGGGTCTGAAGAGATGAAACCCTAGGGTTATTTTTAGTTTGCAAAAATGAATTGTTAAGGGCTTATATAGAAAATTTCAACGACACTATTCATCCTGCATTTTCCGAACTCCAAACGAAGCGTGCCGGTTGGCGTTCCTAAGGTTTACCCCACGTTCCGAACACAATGGAACGTGTTTCGGAAGCTAATTCGGTCATCTGTGCGAGTTATGGCAATAAACGTTCAACTTTAAATTAAACCGATTAAACGATTTTCTAGGCGTTTTAGCTTGCATCGGACAAACAATAAATCCGATTGACACGAAATTTTAAACCATACAATAATATCACATTACGGATCCGATGAAACTTGTTTCGTCGAAATCCTAGACTTTTTGAAAAATGGCTATTTTAACTAGCCAAATTAATATTAAAAACAATTTCGATGCGTTTCGAGCTGCCACGGTCAAACGATAACTCTGATTGCTACGAAAATTGAAATCCGATAATAACAAATTATTACGGATCCAATGGAACTAGTTTCGTCCAATTCTGAGACTGTTCGAAAAATGGTTAATTTCACTAGTCGATTTAAATATTAAAATATTCAATTTTCACAAATAAACTTTTAATTCAATTTTAAAAGTTCTATAATATCGTTCTAACTTCAACATGATAAAATAAAATTTTACAAATCATTTTCAATCATATTTAACCCAATTTTCAATTATTTCTGTATTTTCACATATTAAATTATCGAACTAATTATTCAATTAAACCCAATTATTCGAAATAAAATTTATTCGACTTATAATTTCACTTATTAATTTTTAAAGTTAATTAAATATACAAATTTTAATAAATTAAAATTCTGGGTCGTTATATAAATAAAATTATTAGATTAAATAAATTTATTAAATGGTAGTTATTGCTAGATTGTTCAAATATTAAATAATCGTGGAATCAAATCGAGAATGAAGTGGATTTGCAAATTTAAGGGGCAAAGGTGAGTTAATCTCACTCAACTGGGTTTTTATTTAAATTTAAATGGTTAAATTTAAATGATTGGTTGAATGGTTGAATTGAATTGATGTGCTATATTATATATAGTAGTATATAGTATATATTGGGTGATTGATTTTCTGCATTATATAGCAGATGAGACCCTATGCGCCGCATAATAGCGGATGATATTATATTAATCCCATATACCGCGATATTCCACCTTGAAGTGGAATTGGTATTGTGCTAACATCTGCGGATGCAGGGAAACAGACTGAAGGGATCCAACTGGATTCCTCAAAATTATTTAGATTGTTTAATATTTTGTGTTATGAATGTTTGATATGCTATGATGAATTATATTGATAATTGGAATATTGGTTACCATAGTTTGATTGGATATTCCTGTACACCGGGTTATCAAAATATATAGAATTGGATTTTTGGAAAGAAATATAAGAGTAAAATTTGGAAGTGAAGTAATTATAGAATAAAAATAAGAATGAATTGGGAAGAAATAAAAGTTGTTTTTTAAAATGAAGTTAAATTGTAAAGTAGAGATTTAAAACAAGTTTTAAATCAAAGTTAAATCTGGAATTCGAGTTTAGTGAATCTCAGTTTTTAAAAGAATAAAGTTTTTAAATTTAAATTGTTTTAACAACTTGAATGTTATAGTGCATTTTTAAATTGGTTTGAATTTAAAAATGAATTTGGTTTAAATTCCTTTAAACTTCTTTTATAAAATGAGTAATTAATTTATTTAATGAAGAAAATTAATTACTTGTTGAGATTAATCGGGAGTGATTAATATTTGTGGTTTAATTAATGATTGATTACTTAAAGAAATTAATTTAGATTAGGATAAATTAAAATGTAATTAGAAATCATTAATTTGTATAATTAATGATGTAATTAAAGGTTGATGAATTAAGATTTATTTATCAATAATAAGTGATATATGTGAAATTAATTAATATAAGTAATTAAGGATTAAAGGTAATTAATTATAGATAATTAAATTGTGAAGTAATTAAAGATTAATTACTGTTTTTGGCTAAGAATAATTAATTTGTGTAATTAATTAAAGATAATTACTTGAATGTAATTGAAGGATAATTAATCCAAGGTGATTAATTAAGATGGGTAATTAAGGGATGGTTAATTAATCGATTTAAAATTAATTAATGTTAAATGAAGGAATCTAAGTGATTGAGGTTAGTAATTCAATTAGAATTAATTAAACAAATTTGGAAGTGATCAAGTTTGCTTATGGATGATTGAATGGTACTGGATGCTGTGAATGAGACTCTAAGAGACCGGGGTCGTGTATTGGAAAATATCTGAAACCACTTCGAATTTTTATAGATTGATATGTGAAATCAATTGGCTGGAATGAAATAGTTTAAGTAAATTAGACTATTAAATCTAAATTTTGGTACTTAGAAAATTGATGTGTGAAATAAGTGATGTCTATAACAAATTATGAATTTGTAGATTGATACGAGTTACCCCGGGTTTTATTAAGTTGTATGCTTTGTACTCCTTGTTGGATGGGTTTACTCATGCTGGTTTCCAGCCTGACCCGGGTGTTACTTTGGTGTAATGCTCGGGTTAGACTGAGTATTACAGATTTCCAGGTAAGGATATTCTAGAGCTCAGGTGGCGAGCTGGATGGCAAGAAAGTATGGAGTGTTTCCGCTGTATTATATTATTGTATATCTGAGACATGATGATTGTGTATATCCAGTGTCTGTGTATATATGTAACTCTGATGTATTAAAGTGAAATTTGACAAGTACAATTTTCCTTTGTATAACTGTTGTTATTTTTTAATTATATTTTATCCTCTGCGAATGTGATAAGTTGGTGATTCTGTTCTTCTTATTCTTCTATCTCTTTCTTCTTTTTCCTAACTAACTGGAATTTTCGGGATCAAAAATTTTGGGTCGCTACAGTTGGTATCAGAGCTGAAAGGTTAAGCGAGAACCTTGGCTCTGGTGCAGATTACTCATTAAATAGAGTCCGTAGTACTCTAGAATGAGTTGAGTGTGTGTGTGTGTGTATATGAGCGCGTACTTGTTATTTCCTTATATAAAGGTTTTAAATGATTTTATATAAGAATATATTTTGATATATAAAGCAATATTTATTATTAATAAATGTTCAGGCAATTGGTTGTTATATTATTTAAAATTTAATAATATGGTAATAGAAATACAACCAAATTAAAATTAAATGAAGATAAGTTTGAAATGGATTCAGAATTAAATGGTTTAAAGAGATAAGATGATTTGATTTGAAGGATTAAATCAACATTTAAAAATTTAGCTCGAATTTATATAATTTGGGATGGTTTAAATTTGAAATTTGAAATTTGAATTGAATTCGTTCAAATTGAATCTGATTTGAATTAATTGGTTTTGTGATTGAAGATGTATAATTTTAAAAAATTTAATGGAAAATTTGAATTGGATTGAATTGAAATGATTTGAAATTGAAGTGGGTTCAATTGATATTAGTCTAAATTGATTAGAATAATTTGGAATTGTAACTAAAGTTGAGTAGGTTCAAGATAAAATGGAATTTGATTTGAATTTGGAAAGAAATCAAGATTGATTCAACTTGAATTGGGGTTAAATTAATTTCGATGGAAATTGAAGTTATTCAAATTGGAATTGAGTCAATTTAAATGGAAGTGGAAATTTAAATTGAATTGATGAGAATGGAGATTTAGAAATTGAACAGCTTCGCTATGGACTATTTTCAATATAAATTGTTTTAATATAAACTTATTTTTCCAAGCTATGTAATATATACAACCTTTCTTTTTAAAGCCAAATTATTTTATATTTATTTTACAAATATTTTTGGAATTATTTAACAATTTTTCAACTATTTTATGAACTAATTACTATTTTTCAACTATTTTACAAATTAATTACTATTTTAGAACTATTTTGCAATTAGCTAAAATCTCTGAAACTATTTAACTATTTTCCAACTATTTTACAACTACTTAACTATTTTATAGCTATGTTACAAACTAATAATTATTTTTCAACGACTTATCTATTTTAAACTTTTCAAGCTATTTTCTGAATTTAAGCTGCACAGAGTTCAAACTGTTTATGATTGAATTTCCATTTGGGATAAGGATTAAAGTGATAATCCAATGGAATTGAAACAATTGTGATTATGTGGATAGAAATTAAAGGAAATGTGAATAGAAAGAGAAATTGATTTAGTTAATAATCAATGAAAATAAATATGTAGGATGTACGTATATTATTCTATTCGCATAGTGATTTGATCCAGATTCGAGCACAGAATTTCGAGATAGTTTATCGATCCGAGTTGGGACTTTTCACTCGATTTTCAACGGCGAACATGGATATGGATTATTGATTGGTTCTGGATATTCTCTATCATAGTTATGGCTATATAAGGAGAATGATGATTTCTGATCAAGAAATCAGATCTGTGTCCGCACTAGAAAGTCGGGTGGACGATACTAGTTCGAAAGTGTAATTGTGTGATCGAGGGAGCGATCCGATTGGTGTAGCGTACGGATGATATGTGTACATCGTACAGATTTGAATGAAATTGATATTGAAAATTTATGAATAAGAAATGTGAAATGATTGCTTTTGAAATGAATGTATATTTTGTGAAATATACAATGGATAAAAGTGAAAGTTGGATATTTTTATGATGATAAGTAAGATGGAAACAACTTTATAAAAAAAGGAATAATCAAATTTGAATATTTGATTTTGAATAAACAAAGTTATATATCTTTTTTATATAAGATAAATCTTTCCTTGTTGAATCTATTGTCGGAAGGAAAGGATTTTGAAAGTGTTTGAAGTATAAAAGGAGTTTGATACAAGTTTGAAATGATCCAAAGTTTTTTAAAAAAAAATTATATATATATGTATATATATAAAGGATCTTATGAGGATTTTGGAATAAGGTTTTGGGAACCTTTGGATTTGGATAGGCTTTTAATTTTTTGGTAAAATCAATATTGGAATTTGGAAAGCCTAGTTTGAGAATTATCGATTTTGGGATAATCGATTTTGAGAAAAGGAGATTTATATGAGATTCATACTAGGTGTATGATTTGGAAGATATTATATGTGTGTAGTATAAAGTGTTTTGATAATGGCTCTGGGGAAAATGGCGCTCCCTTGAAATGAACTTCTCAGGAGTGCCATAGGTTGGTACTGCCTTGAACCATAAGGGGGGTTCTAAGTTGATCCTGTGAGGAGTCCGGACAAACCAAGTTCCTGAGGATTATGAGTAGTGTGTAGCAAAAGTCGAGGGCGCTGATGCCTATAGAGGTATTTTGGTTATGCTGTGACGACAGTGTCTACTACAGACAATAGCGAAAGTCGTGTGTGCCGCCGAGAGCCAACAGTCTACGTTTGATTTTCTATCGGTAGACTGCGTCCTATGGTAACATAGCAAAAGTCATGTGTGCCACTGAGAGCCAACAGTGTGCATTTAATTTTACATCGGTGGGCTACGACCTATGTGGGAGTGAAGAAGTTTCATTTTTGATAGCGAAAATCGAGGACGCTGATGCCTACAGTTACATGGAGTTTTGCTGCGATGGCAACGTAACCTTGGAATGTAAATGCATCTATTGTGGGTTCCATGGCGTAATTGAGGGTCGCGGAGTGCCTATAGTTACATGGATTTTTGCTACGATGGCAACGTAACCCAAGATGTAACTGCGACCATGGATGGGGGTGATTATTTCCAGAGCATTCTCACCAAAGATATTTCCTCTATTTTCAAAAACTGTTTTCTATATTTTCAAGAAAATAATTTTCCCAAGTATTTTCACTGGGTGTTGGAAATGAGTTTACCAAGCACTTACAAATATTTAGTCCTACGCCTGATCAACGTATGACCGAATTTCTGTGAAAACAAGGATGGACTGGTTGAGACCAGTTATAAGATGTATTTTTATAAAAATCTATTTTAATAGTATTATGTGAATTTAAAACTATTTCTAAAATTTTAAAATAGAAGTATTGAAATTTTGGAAATGAAAAGAAATCTAAACTGGAATTATAACAAAACAAATTTGAACTCAGGAAAATTTAATGAAGTGATTTTTGTAATAAAATCAATATTGATATAAAAGTTGGAAGTAAGCTAATAAGCTAAATAAATTATTTGATAAAGTACATTAATAAAATTTAACTTGGTTAAATAAAATGGATTGTAAGTTAATAATGAAGTTTGAAAATAAATTCGAATTATAAATAGAATTCGATTTGGATTGATAATGAATTAAAATAAGTGGAGATGTTGTAAGAATAAAATTGGATTATAATAGAAATGATCTGAGTTACAAATAAAATCCAATTCGAGTATAAAATGAGTTGGAATCAATTGAATGTGGCTAAAAACTAAAATGGATATTCTATTAAGTGAATAATGTCAAATTTCATAGAATAAATTAGCCGTTCGACTTAAACGAAAGTAAATAAAAATTATATGAATTGGTAGAGCTAAATAAAATTGATTTTTGGAATCAATTGAAATAAATGTGAGTTGTTTGGATTAAAAATAAATTGAATATAAAAAATTAAAGTGTAAACCATTAAAATTGAATGGATTGGCTCATGAATTGGTTGTAAATCGCTTATGGAAAGTGTTTGGTGCATGTTGCTTATGAAATGCATGTGTTTAGCTATTGAAAGTAAGTGAAATGTTAATAAATTTCATATATTTAGTACTTACATGTTTGAATTGAGTAAGTACAGGTACCGGGAAGCCGTTTGGCTGGATTTGGACGCGCTAATTGCTAAAATAATAAGCCGCTTGCTTAAAAATGATAAAT
Source organism: Allium cepa (assembly GCA_030765085.1). Lineage (NCBI taxonomy): Eukaryota > Viridiplantae > Streptophyta > Magnoliopsida > Asparagales > Amaryllidaceae > Allium > Allium cepa. The sequence goes on along the minus strand of CM060942.1, from coordinate 371,304,583 downwards.
AAAGGTACGCCTACGCAATAAAAATAGGAAATATGAACTGTTTTTGTTATTTCGACCATGTGGGTTGGTGTATATATATTTATATCTCTTGTCAAATTGCAAAAGCACCTCCGCACAAAGGAGACTCTGCCAAAAAAATTTGACAATTTTGGGAGTTAGAAAATTTGTGAAAAAATTTCGAAAAATTTTTGTTAGCGTCAAAACGATTTCAAATTGGAAATTGAAAAAATTAGTGAATGAAACTAATTTAAAATAATGATATGAATCGGTAATAAATGGAAGATAAAATTCAATATTCAGAATTGAAGATAAAATGAATTCATATGGAAATGGGAAAACTAATTGGAATAGAAGTAGATATGAAACTTATGAAAGGAAATGTACAAAGTGATTTGAAAAGTTACGATTGGATATTATTGCTAAGTAGGATATGCAGGTATTATATTGGTTTTGATTTCAGAAGATAAATTTGAATTGCTCGACAAAAAGGTATGTGTATAAATTTCTGTATGAAATTTGATTGGGTTTTTGATCTAACCACTTGGCCTTTTGTTTTCTTTTGGAATTTGGGAGCCCGTAAAGGCATTTTGTAGTTGTACCGAGCCAGCCGAGCAAAGGAGACACTGGCGAAATTTTTTGGAAATTTAGAAAGTTAGAAATTTTTGAGAAAGATTTGATAATTTAAATCTGGATTTAAATTTAAATTTGAATAAGTGGAGTAAATAATGTTTTTGAAAACTATGGAAGGTTTTGGAAAGTTGGTTGAAGTAATAATGGGTCTTTAATAAAAGATATGTCATGGGAAGTTATAAAACTGTTTGGTTTGGGGGGAAAATTAAACGAGTATTGGACCATTCTTCTTAATTAGTAATTTCGGGGACGAAATTCTTTTAAGGGGCGAGGAATGTGACGACCCAGAATTTTGAATAATTTAAATTGGAATATTAATTGATTTTAAATATATAAAAGTTAATTTTTAACTTGAATTCAAATATTATTATTATTTAGCAGTTAAATTCTTGGATTTAATAAACTGAAGTTGGGTAAGTTGTTGAATCTGGAATTTTAGGCATGTTAAAAATAATTTAAGGGTTTGTAAAATTTATATTGATAGTGCTGAGGATAATAAAATATTTAAAATTGAATTTAACACTGATTTGTTCAGTTTTGAAATTTTATCGTTTAAATCGATATTTAAAAATAGCCTTTCGAGGCACAGTCTCGGAATTCAGCGAAACCATTTCCATTGGATCCATAATATTGTACTATTATCAGATTTCAAATTTCGTAGTTATCGGAGTTGTGGTGTGAGCATACGATATATAAATGCGTTGGAATTTATATCGAAATTCAATATAATAACTAAGTCTGAAAAGCTAACTTCCTCACGCGATCAAATTAGCCTCCGAAACACGTTCCATTGTGTTCGAAACGCGGGTAAAACCTTACAAACGCCTGGTGGCATGTCTTATTCGGAGTCCGTTCGAAAAGCTTGTAAAACTTGAAAATATTAATAAAATAAACATTAACTTTCTTCAATATGTCGTTCCTTCCTTCCCAAACACGCCACTCTCTCTGCTAAAAGTCATATCTCCTCCCTTATCCCAAATCAAAATCAAACTTTCATTATCCTCCCTCTTCACAAAAAAAAATCGATTCACATAAAAAAGGGAGGGGGCATCGCTCGAATTAGAAGCCGAGTTCGTGTCGAAGAGGGCGAGTCGCGCAAGGGCATGGGTACTGGGAGGTCGCGACTACGGTGGTAGCAAGTTTGGCGATCGAGCAAGCTCATGGCAGGGAGGTGTGGCCGAAGTCTGGGTGGTGATGGAGTTCAAGCAGTGGGTGGTCGAACGAATTCAAATTCAAGGCTAGGGGGAAGGCTCGTGGAGGAAGCAGACTCGAAGACGTCGAGTAATTATCGACGACTGGTCGCGATGTCGGTCTGGTTTGAGTCATGTAGGGTTTGAGTTGTGCGCGCGTTGGGTTGAGGCAAGGTATTAATTGTTCTCCTTTGGTTTACTTGATCTTGTTAAATACACTTACAGTTTTTTTTCCAACTTAAATTTGGTGATGTGCATAGATATATATACTGGGGAATTTTTTGTTTTAATTTGTAGATATATATCTGCATGCAGAAATTTATTTACAGTAAAGTTTGAAGTAAAGATCTGTTTTAAATTGTTTTACAGTAAGATAAAAGATTGGTGAATAAATTGTTTGATTTTTGGAATGTTAATTAATTTATTTAATCTATGGATTTATATTATGGTAATTCGAAGTTATTATAGATTTGGGAAAAATAAGTTAATGTACATATAGATATTTTATTTTTTATTTTTTTATCATCTTCTAGTTTAGTTTCAATAATGTGTTTTAGTGATTTATTTGTTTAATAAACTTATTAATTTATTTTGGTCACAAAAGGGTTTCAAAAAGGGAATTGTGAGTAAGATTTAATTTATTAAGTTAGCTATCAAATTTGAGTTAAATCAAATTGCTAGATTAAATAAAATTATTAAACGGTAATTTATTGTTCGATTGTTCAAATATTAATAAATCATACAATGTTATACAAGGTCAATAATCGTGGAATCAAATCGAGAATGAAGTGGATTTGCAAATTTAAGGGGCAAAGGTGAGTTAGTCTCACTCAACTGGGTTTTTATTTAATTTTAAATGGTTGAATTGAATTGATGTGCTATATTATATATAGTAGTATATAGTATATATAGGGTGATTGATGTCCCGCATTATATAGTGGATGAGATCCTATGCACCGCATAATAGCGGATGATATTATATTAATCCCATATACCGCGATATTCCACCTTGAAGTGGAATTGGTATTGTGCTAACATCTGTGGATGCAGGGAAATAGGTTGGAGGGATCCAACTGGATTCCTCAAAATTATTTAGATTGTTTAATATTTTGTGTTATGAATGTTTGATATGCTGTGATGAATTATATTGATAATTGCAAATTGGTTACCATGGTTTGATTGGATATTCCGGTACATCGGGTTATCAAAATATATAGAATTGGATTTTTGGAAAGAAATATAAGAGTAAAATTTGGAAGTGAAGTAATTATAGAATAAAAATAAGAATGAATTGGAAAGAAATAAAAGTTATTTTTAAAACTGAAGTTAAATTGTAAAGTAGAGATTTAAAACAAGTTTTAAATCAAAGTTAAATTTGGAATTCAGTGAATCTCGGTTTTTAAACGAATAAAGTTTTTAAATTTAAATTGTTTTAACAACTTGAATGTTAAAGTGCATTTTTAAATTGATTTGAATTTAAAAATTAATTTGGTTTAAATTCCTTTAAACTTATTTTATAAAATGAGTAATTAATTTATTTAATGAAGAAAATTAATTACTGGTTGAGATTAATCAGGAGTGATTATTATTTGTGGTTTAATTAATGATTGATTACTTAATGAAATTAATTTAGATTAGGATAAATTAAAATGTAATTAGAAATCATTAATTTATATAATTAATGATGTAATTAATGGTTGATGAATTAAGATTTATTTATCAATAATAAGTGATATATGAGAAATCAATTAATATAAGTAATTAAGGATTAAAGGTAATCAATTATAGATAATTAACTTGTGAAGTAATTAAAGATTAATTACTTTTTTTGGTTAAGAATAATTAATTTGTGCAATTAATTAAAGGTAATTACTTGAATGTAATTGAAGGATAATTAATCCAGGGTGATTAATTAAGATGGGTAATTAAGGGATGATTAATTAATTGATTTGAAATTAATTAATGTTAAATGAAGGAATCTAAGTGATTGAGGTTAGTAATTCAATTAGAATTAATTAAATAAATTTGGAAGTGATCAAGTATGCTTATGGATAATTAAATGGTATTGGATGCCTTGAATGAGACTCGAAGTGACCGGGGTTGGGTATTGGAAAATATCCGAAACCACTTCGAATTTTTATAGATTGATATGTGAAATCAATAGACTGGAATGAATTGGTTTAAGTAAATTAGACTATTAAATCTAAATTTTGGTACTTAGAAAATTGATGTGTGAAATAAGTGATGTCTATAACAAATTGTGAATTTGTAGATTGATACGAGTTACCCCGGGTTTTATATAAGTTGTATGCTTTGTACTCTATGTTGGATGGGTTCACTCACGCTAGTTTCCAGCCTGACCCGGGTGTTACTTTGATGTAATGCTCGGGTCAGACCGAGTATTACAAATTTTCAGGTAAGGACGTTCTGGAGCTCAGGAGGCGAGCCGGATGGCAAGAATGTATGGAGTGTTTCTGCTACATTATATTATTGTATATCTGAGACATGATGATTGTGTATATCCAGTGTCTGTATATATGTGTAACTCTGTTGTATTAAAGTGAAATTTGATAAGTACAGTTTTCCTTTGTATAACTGTTATTATTTGTTATTATATTTTATCCGCTGCGAATGTGAGAAGTTGGTGTTTATGTTCTTCTTATTCTTCTATCTCTTTCTTCTTTTTCCTAAATACTTGAAATTTTCGAGATCGAAAATTTCAGGTCGTTACATAGGTCATCAATTTCAGGTAACTCGCAAAAGCAAAGGTATGCCTGAAACACACTAACATACCGTAATCCTATCCGGCTTAAGATTTGATAATCAAGCGAAAATAACTAATAAATTCAGTGTTCAAATTCTCTAAGAATTGAGCAAACAGTTTCATATATGTGATGAAATAACTACCATGAGCAATATAGCCATGCATTCCAATAATGATACGAGTCAACCATGAAAAATGCTTAAAAAATACCTTTCGGTTGCAAATAAATCAATAGCCTACACATCCTCTGAATAAATATCTTACATCTCATATCCCATCATCAAATCTATAATTATTCATATAAACTTCTCTTCCTCGTCCACAAAAAACATAAAAAAATTCGCATATAAAATGCCTGTATAAAGAAATAACTCGTGAAAATGTCTACAATAAGAGTGATCATTTCCTAATTCAAAACATGATATCACTTTCCAGGCAGGCTTAACTTAACATAATCATCCCACTTCTATACCTTAAATGTAAAATTTATAAGCATATAGAAACAATTACAAGCTGTGGAACACATAAAAATTACCCACTTCATTGTTAACTGATCAATTGCAAACTCATTTATATTTAGCAACTTCTAAAAATGAAAAGAAACCTAGCCTCCTGACTAATTTATGCATTTTAAACTTACTGCGAAACTGCAACTTCTATATCTTCAATGTCTTCGGAAATTCAAATAAATTTGGAGCTTTATGATAAATTTGAAACTAACTATTTTTATGAAGCTATGACTAACTGGCCTTACTTACACCAATGTCTACAATGCAAAAATAAACTTTACCATAAAAAGAAGGGAACATACATTTCATTGTAAAATTAAAAGGAAAAAAAAGAAAGCTTTAGTCGAAAAAGTGGAATGTATATCTCTTTTTTTCACAATATCTCATGTCAAATCCACAATTAGCATGGCCACATATTTTAATTTCTAATAGCTTCAATTTGAGTGGTTGCATTTTTCTCTCAAAACAATAGTAATAATGAAGTTGAAAATAATAAATCCAGCTTTTTTTATTGTGAAAACATGATAAATATTTAAGGAATGGTTTACCTGATCATTAATCTTTGGCACCAAATCTATTATTAATAAGATATATATATATATATATATATATATATATATATATATATATATCCTGACTACTTTCATTCCTTATATTACCACATTGAGTTCTCTTAGATTTCTGGCCTCGGATTTCACATTATTAGTATGATTCTAAAGCATCATTTGTTAAGATGTCAACAACATCTCAATAGCCTGAAACTGCACTTCCAAGCAATTCCAACTCATTATCAGATGTTGTCATAAGTACATCTCTATTTTTTTTATAACGATCTAAAATTTCAATCGTTTGAATTTGGAATATTTAATTGATTTTAAATATTAAAAAGTTCATTTTATAAGTTAAATAACTTGAATTTCAAATATAAGGGTTATTTGAATAATTGGAATTGTTTAAGTAATCGAACCTTGAATTTGTTGTGAACAAAAAATAACTTCGAAAATTTATTTAAATTCTTTTTGAAGAATAAAGAGAGTAAAATTTTAAAGTTGAATAAAAGTGAATAAACTAGTTTTAAATAATAATTCATTTTAATTAACATGTCTCAAATTTTGACGAAACCCATGCCATTGGAACCGTAATAATGAATAATTGTATCCCATCGAATTTCATAATGATCGGACGTGTATCATTTGGTGAGGCGATCTCGGAACGCGTAGAAATAAATTAAAGGAATTTAAATTAATTTAATTTAATTTTGGAAAGCTAACTTCCACATATGATTAAACTGGATTCCGATACTAGTTCCATTATATTCGAAATAGGGGCACTACATATAGAATACTAGATGGTACACTTTGATTGGAGTTCAAGATTTTTCAATGTGTTTAGAGCTGAATATTTTAATATAAAATTAATATACCCTACTTTAGTCACCATACTTGCAACGACCCGTAATTTCGCTACTTTAAAAGAGAGAATTTGTTTATTTTAAATTTAAAAATATTTAAAACTTAAATAGATAAGTTATATATAATAAATAATAATAGAGAAATTATCTATTCTTATTGTTAATAATTTAAAAGTATAAATTTGAATTTTAGAACAAATCAGCAAAAGTAAAGTTTTGACAAAAATAAATAAATGCTTAAATAAATAGGTTTAAATATTTATTTAAAAAGTTAAATCATATTAAAAAAACATAATAAAGTGATAGAAGTATATTAATAATGTTTTTACAAAAATATCCAAAATTTATCGTATTTTCTCAATTTTACATACATTGTAAAATTATAGATTTTGATATTAGATTTTAAATATGAATTGACATGTTTAAATTTATTTAAGGAAGTAATAAGTTCATTTTTAAGTTTGGTTTACATCAATATGTGGCTTAACAAAAATGTCAAAATGTGACCGGAAAATTTTTTGTCGAAAATGAACGTTTTGTTCAAAATAAGTTGTCATAACCTTGTCGCACCTTTGTTGACATGATTTTAACACATATTAACACACATTTAAAAACTTCACAATTATTCACATCAAAATATAAGAAAATATCTAAGATATTTTCATAATATAACTAAATAAGAATACTTAGAAGTTAAGTAAGTAAAAAGAAAACTTACCATCACCTTTCATCTCCTTATACATACTTTCCATCTCATTAAATATTAGTACTTACGGGTCTAATCTTCTATTGGAACGGAGGAATAAATATGTGGTTAGAAATGAGTTTTGGGTTAAGGGTAGTAAGGTCTTTTTGCGATAAACTTCATGTATAAATACCACCATCATTTCTCCACTTTCTACACATCTCATTCTTCAGTTCTTCTTTACTTTCTCCATCGTCTTCTTCCTCCATTTTCATGGATTCCCACCGCTCAATTCTCCTCCACCTAAGCTCCAACTCGGCCCAACACCTCACACCCACTACCCAAATCCACGGCCGAGCACACCTAACCCCTACCTGAGTCCATACCCCACATAAATGCACATACCCCCTCTCCTTGGCCAAATTCGAGCCAACCCTAGGCCATACCCCCTAGTTGAGCCATGAACCCTCCTCATAATGAAAAAAAAGAAGAATAAGAAAAAGAAAAGAAAAGAAAAGAAAAAAAGAGAAGGAGAGGAAAGCAGAAAATTCGAGACGTTCGGAAAATAGCCCGTTAGTTCGAGAGGCGCGTAGCTTACATAAAAATTTGACGGAGTGGAAATGAAGCTAGAAAAATTATCACCGCTTTTAAAGATCGTATTTTGATTTTGTTATAATAATCATCTTATTACATGTGTAAGTATACACCACTTAAAAATGTTGTTATATTGGATATGTTTGTGTTATGTTTGAATAGTTGCAAGTGTTTATGGTTGTGATTATTTATCATATTAGTTTGTGTATGGACCATAATTATGTTAGTGACAAATGTTAAATTTGGTTATGCTTATTTTGATTAAGTATCCCCTTCATTAAATAAGACACTATTTTGGTGATCTGACATACTTTGAAAAAATTAGTCTCTTTATAATCGGAATTGAAATTAAAGTGGAAATAAAATAGAATTCGAAATTTGAAGTGAAACGGGATTTGAAAGGGGTAGTTAAACTGAAATTGAAATTGAGATGAATAATGAAATTGAAATCGATTTTGAAAATTGAAAGTGAGATTAAGGTCGAAATTGAAATTAGATTTGAATCTAAATTTTAGTTGAGTTTAATTTGAAGTTAGAATTGAAATCGAATTGAAATTGGAATTTAAAATTTAATATTAAAATAATAGGAATAAAATAATATTAAAATATGGTAATAGTGAAAATACATTTCAAACACTTTCAAAAGTGAAAATATTGATTTAAAATGATTTGTAATGGTTTTTAAAGTATATAGGTTTAATTTGAATAAATTATTTCAAATATTGAAAAATAAGTTAAAACCAGGCGCGCCACGCAACGGTAGTTCGTGATTTCGCACCGAAAAGTTCAAATGAGTGTATAGAGTGGAATATAGCTCGGAATTCTTCGAGATAAGAAAATTCCAGACTATTATATCCATATCTGCTTAACAAAGAAAGAAAATAAAAATTACATTGAGTAGATTTTGAATTATGTCCAAATCAAATTTTTGGAAAAAATCGCGTTAATGCAGTTAAGTGACCATAACAGGAAATCTATTATGAACGTTTTTAATTATGGAAAAATATGGAATAAATTTGATAAACCTATTTAAATAGTTTAGAGGAGATTTGAAGTGGAAATTATGAATTTTTAAAATTTAAAAAGCTGTTTAAATCAAATAAGCTTATATAGCACTTTTCGCAGCACTTTTATGCTGCGAATTCTATAACTTTTGGAATATAAGTTTAAACTTTAACAATTTTTTGTAGGTTCTATTATGAATGTTTTTAAATGGAAAATGAAGCATTTGAAAGATAATTTAGAATTTTTATAATCAATTCCAAAATAAAGTTGATAACTGAGTATTCGAAAAGGACTAATACATTTGTCCCACCTGTGAGATCTGGAAAGAAAAAACAAGGTGTTTAACTGAGGTAGGGATGGAGCAACCAGTGCTCTAAACTTACTTAGCCTTTGTTTTTATTAGGCGAGGGGTGGAACAGGTCGAAAGGAAAGTCCAGATGCTCTAAAAAATATATTAAATTTTCCAAAATAAAAGAAGATTGGTATTATCTAAAATTTAAGCAATCTCCAAAATGAATAAACTACAACTTGGATTGCATAGATATATATATATGAGGTACTAAAATCCGAAGAGGGAACTCGTCTTATTCATGGACTTTAAAAGGTGTTCTCATCGTTATTCCATCCATAGCACTTGTTGAATACGGAAATTAATATTGAGTAAAATTTGAATTATTTCTGTGATCCTATTACTCAATAATGTTTGCGAAGATTGATTTTAGGGTTTACAATAAATGATGTCTTAAATAACATTGTTTTTTGACCCAACTAAAAGTCAAGAAAATCTGGATCGATGATAAGTAAGAAATAGGAAAATGTTTTCCCAATTAATAAGTGAATTAACTTAGAATCACTCTCGGACAAAAGAAAGAGATTTCGAAATCATCCAAGAAGAACTAAAGTGAAAAGAGAATTAATAAATCCTATATACTCATATTCACTTTTTAACAATAATTGGATTTCGAAGGAACCGAGGTCGGATTTGGACGATTCCTATCCGAAAACCACTTCGAACCAGTTTCCGCATTCGAAGAATGAAGATGTTTGAATATGGAGATACTGAAACGAATAATATTGAAGGACTACTTATTGATTAATTGGGCATAAACTCCTGATTCACTATATTGTAGCAGTAGTCTCTTTATTATGGAAAATCTTAAAACCGCATGGACTTCTCGCCTAGTAATGGCCGAGGAAAGTGCCTTCGGTTTCATTCGGTCCCAAAATGAACTTGTATGGAAGAATGTCTGACCTTGTGTTCCTAATCATAATGAGTGATCCCCATAAAAGTATATCAGTCGGTGGTGGAGAGGACACCTTCTCTTAGCTTAACACCCTTTCCCGAGACATACGAGCTCAGGAAGTTATATGTTTATAGAAATTAGCCATGTGAATGTGGAATGACAATGTGGCATTCAAAGTGAAGAAGATGTGCTATGTGAAAAGGTAATCGTAGCCTTGAGCCTCATCAATCGAAAGTGACCGAAGCAGTGTTAGATGCAGCAAGGCTAAGTGGTTCATTCCCAAATAGGGTATGATCATCCCCTTCTAGATATATTTCTTCTTGCTATGACGTTTGGGATGTAAATTAATGTGGTTTGTAGCTAGAGCTGCTTGATTAAAGGTCGATAAAGGCCGGGGGATTAAATATTTGGTACTACCTTATTAAAGAGGTAGGTCGGTCTTGTGTTGGTAGTGGGCAGATGTTCTGTGCCTCGGGACATCCATCTAGAGGTGCACCCATCGGAAGGTAGTCCATTGACCTCATCATTTGTATGGAAATCCATTCTCCAATAAGAACCTGCGGTTTTGTTTGTAGAGCCTAGTATGCTGGAATTTAATAATGGTAACAATTTCGGCTAAGATTAATAAGTTTATTTACAAATGTTTTCAAAGAATGTCATTAGAAATAATATCAGATATTTGATATAAAAGTGTTTTAGTTATCATAAGGTAAAAACTCATATGTGTTTATTTGGGGGCATGGTCTTATAAGATACTCTTTCTTTTCAAAGGATTTTATTCAAAGGCTGATATATGACACTATCATTTATTATTGAGTTTTTCTCATGTTAGTTTATCAAGCCTGATCTGAGTATTTTCAATACCCGGGCCAGATCCGAGTTTTAGGTTTAGTCGAAGATGGTTGGAGTTTTCAGAAGAGAGCTGGTGATATTCATCTACATATTCTATTATCGACTGCTGTCTGTTTGTCTTTGTTTTATGTTTGTCAGCAATTATAAGGACAGATGTTTATAGCTGTCCAAGCTGAATTTAGGTTAGACTATGATTATATGTATTTTAAAAAAATTCTACTATAAAGATATTTGTTCAAGATTATATATTATTCCACTCATATGAGATTCTGTTCTGTCTTATTTTCTCTTTACCCTTCATATTCCGTCTTTTCGTTCAATTTGAGTTGACATGTGCAGTTTATTGTTAATTCATAGGGTACAGAAAAACGGGCCACGACAAAACCCACCCGTTGTCTTACCCATAACTCCATCTCCCTTAAATATTTTTCACAATGAAGAGAGCCATTTATTTACCATATCAAAACTTTAAAAATTGAGATAAAAAGAAACACTTAACGAAAAAAACAAAGCTTGGATCTTTGCACTTATTTAGGGTAGATCTCCATCCGGGCATGCTAATTTTGGTGCGACGTCATTTTTGGGAGATTAACAGCCTGAGGTTTTGAGCAAGCATACTAGGGTTTGAAAATCTTAGTGATTTAGGCAATGATTTTCAAATTAAAGCTTGGTTTTGTGTTCGTGTTGTGAAGGAGGAGCAATGTCCAGAGTTTGATGAGGCGCGACGGTGGTTTGATGGTCGTGCCATGGAACAGACGGGGCTGGATGGGGCTAATCTTGTGATTAACCAAGGGGTTCGGTCAATAGATAGTTGTGATATGGAGGTAGGGGTAGAAAGGGGAACTCAACGGTGATGGTGGAATGTCGTTTCATGCGAAGGTGGAGGAGCTACATGTAGTCAAAGAGGATCATCTATGGTAGTTTTTGATTAGGGAGGAAGCGAGAATTTTATAATTGGGGAAGAGGGTGTTTTTGTAGTTATAACGATAATATTATAATTAGTTTAATTATATTTTAATTTAAAAATCGGTAACTAAAAATGTGCATAACTCCCTCATACGAGGTCCAATCGAGGTGCGGATCTTTGCGTTGTTCTCGTAAAGACAAAAGCTTCGCTATGGAACTGGTTTTGTAATAACCTGGAATTTCACAACATTAACTTTCGAATATTGAATTAGTTTTAAATATTCAAATAATTGGTTTTATAATTAAAATAAATACTCTTTTAAATAATAAATATTGAAGATAAAGTGGTTTTCAAAATTAGTTTATAAAAATACTTAGTTCGATGAAAAATAGAAAATGTGACTGGAAACCATTTTTCGAATTTTCAACATTTCATCATATAAAATTGTTTGAAATATTATGAGCATTTTTTATATTTGAAACAACAATTTTAATGGTTAAGAATATAAATTAGTGTATATATTGGTATATACATAGATATATACACTTAAGTATATACATGTGTATACTAAAAGATACCTTAAGAGAGATTACTCATAACGCATAATTTTAATGGCTGCCAGGTGATTTCCGTCTCTTGCGCTTTCTCATACATCTCCGTGAATGCTTTCTCCTATCTGTTCCCCCTTCCCAATTCATGTCCCCTTCTCCTCCTCCTTCCAAACGTATCCCCTCCCCCTCTTCTACTCGTTCTGGCCGTCGTTTTAGGAGTATGGCTGCTGATGACAGCGTTCTTCCTGACCTTCGCTCGCCCCAAGATTTCCCCCCTCTTTGTGCTTCTGATCGGTCTCCCTCTGTTCCATTTTCTCGCCCTGCTCCGAACGAAGCTACAGCTGATGCTTCCTGTTCAACTGATGTGGCTTCGACGTCGTTTTTTTCTGGTGCGCCACTCTCCCTACCTAAGTCTGGTTCCATTGTAAGTAACGACGTTATCTCCGGTTGCGTTTTGGGTGAACAAGTCTTGGGTGCTTTAGTTAGGGACAGTGATTTACATGGTCTGGAAGGTTTTGACAATGGCAAGGTGGACTCTGTTGTGCCAGTCAGATGCACTTCAAGTGTTTGTTATAATGCTGCAGTTGATTGTAGCACGCCATGTGTTTGTTACAATGCTTCTGTGGGAACTGGAACTATAATCAGTGTGAAAAGTTCGGCCCCCCTAATGTGTGATGCAACTCCTGTTCTACCATCAGTTTTAGTGTGTCCAGGTCCTTCCCTTGCCTGTCCCAAAGCTGGTAATGCTAGTGGCTCGTTGCAGTCTATTGTCAATGTTGTTGATGTTCCTGCGAACAAAGATATCATGCACACAGTTTCCTCTCCTGTTAATGCACAATGCCCCAAACCTGATGTCTCTTCTGTTGTTGTTGGATGTCGGCCTGCTGCTCCTTGCCCGGCTATACCCAAAACATGGTCTTCGCTTTTTAAATCCATGCCATGTAATGCGGGTGTTTATGAACCAGTTGAGTTCGACATCGTTGAAGAAAATGGAGTAATGATCCCTCCCCCCTGTGTTATGCAAGCCGGTCTGGACTTTTGGTCTAGATATGTGGTTGGATTCTTTTTGGATCCTAATCATCGTCTACATGATGCAGCAGCTGTTTGTCGTAGGGCTTGGAGACTACAGGGTGGGCTTAAAGTTAAGATGGTTGATTCCTTGTACTACCTATTGTTCTCCTCCGCGGAGGAACGTTGTCGGGTTCTTGAGTCTGAGCCTTCCTTCTTTGACGGACAGCCTTTTATTATCACCCCCTGGTCTCCGACGGTAGCTTCTGTTCGTGATCAAGTATTTTCTATCCCTGTATGGGTTTATTTCTCCCAAATTCCATCTGCTTTACAACCGTTGCTTGGCTTGAATTGGCTTGCGTGCAATATTGGTAAATTGAAGTGTTTTGACTCTAATACTGTTGCGCGTGATAGGCTTGTTTACGCCAAGGCCCTGATTGAGATATCTCCCGACAAGCCTCTTCCTACCTCTATTCCTGTCCAGCTAGCTGTTGGTCACGTGGTGGATGTTCGTGTTCGTTATGGATGGGTCCCTGATATTTGTTCCACCTGTCATTCTTTTGGTCATATTGCCTCTGCCTGCGTGCGCTCTGTTGATCCATATGCTGCTCCTAAGATCCCTCTGCCTCGGCCTCCGCTTAGAAAATGGGTTCCCAAAGCCTCTTCGGTTGCTACTGCCTCTGGACCATCACTTTCCTTAGTGAGTCCTGCTTCCCCAGATCCTGGTGATGTTCCTTCAGTTCTTCCTGCTATTCCAGATTTCTCTCTGCCGCACGTTGTTTGGGCTGAGTCTGAACATAGTTGGGTTGACCTTCGTTCTGATATGAGATTCAACCCTGTGGATGACACCTATTTTAGATATATATCTGATGATTTATTGGATCTGCGTTGCCTTTATTATTGTATTTCTGGTGACTCCTTGGTTCTTGACATCGATGGTAAGTTTGCTGAGATTAATGCCACTCTTCTAGCTGATTCTGCCTGGGACAGATCTTATGTTTACTCTTCTGACACTGACTGTTATGATCCCTCTCTTGCTGTTCTGTTTCGCCCCTTTTTTGGTCTTCTTGGGGGTGGATCTTCCGTGGTGGGCAAGGGAGATGGTGATTCTTCCTCTGCGGAGGAGAACTAGCCTTGATATATATTTCTAGTAGTAGTGACATGTCTGTCATGCTCCTGTGCTGTATTATTTTATTTCTCATTCATAGTAGCTAAGGTGTCTTTACCTTACTCCTGTACTTCAACCTTATTACGTTCGTAATAAAAGTGGTCGGTCCACTATAAAACCGTCGGCCATGCCAAAAAAAAAAAGATACCTTAAGAGACATGATTTGACACTTTAGCGACTCAAGTACAAAACATATTTAGACATGTTTTCTTTGACATGATGATGGGAGGACAAGGTGGAGGCTGAAATAGCTTGAGTGGTGGAAGGTGTCAAGGTGGCAAAACAATGTGGAGGGTAAAGGACAATGGGTGTTTAGGTTATTCACATTTTCACTTGCTTATAAATAGCCTTCCATCTCTCTAAATTTTCCTCTTCTTCCACCGATCATATCTCTCTCATAACTTATCCAAATGAAGTTATTATTTTATAGAAACCATGTCAAATTCCATAGGCCACAACTTTTATGCTGATCACTTCTTCAGAGAGCATAGCTATGTAATAATATCAATTGTTTTCATAGTGTTTTTGGACCCAGAATTCAAGCTGAAAATGTTCCTCTTCATTTGACCATATCTTCTTCAAAACTAATCAAAATTGAGAAATTATTTTTCTACATTATAGAATAAATAATTTTATAAAACTTTCCTCTTTACCACTTTTCCAAAATCCGAAAGTAAATAGTTCAAAAATTAGTCGAAAAAATGACCTATTTTCGGGTTCATTTTTGAGATTTCGATGATTTTCCAAAGTCACTCCACCTTACCAAAAAAAGGTTCACTTCCTTCTTCTTTCATGGCTGAGCCTACCTAGTGCATTAAGGGTCCAAGGCTTCATCTTATGCTTAGAAATGGAAGTGCTAGGTCACAACCTAAGTTAATGAGGGTTTGGATAGCTTTCGGTGAGTAAAACTACACCTTCTTAAACCAAAATTATATTATGTTAAGTTCATGTTAATAGCATATGAATGCTTGTTGTGTATGTGAAGTGATGGTTTGGTTGTTTATTTGTTTCATGCTTTGAAAAGTTGTCGCATTTGAAAGTTAGTAAGAATATGGTTAGCTATATGAAAAGTTGGTAGTTAAAGTTAATATAATTGTTAGTAAATACATATTACATATTGTATCATCATTATTTACATTGTATTGTTCTTAAACCATTGCTATGCAATATTTGGTTGTATGGCTAATGTCATATATTTATTTTCTGAACCGCCCATACAGTGATAGTCGCTATATCGGCACTTTCGGAAAATTACCTTTTATTGAAACCGTTTGGTTTCGTCTTCGTGCTTGAAATTGTTTTGCAAGTTAAGAAAGATTTTGGTTAACGATGTTTCCAGAGTAATTAACCATTTTAATATTTATTATTTAATTAAATTAATTACTTAGTTAATAAGGATTAATGTTAACTAGGTACTTAGTTAATGTTGTGTTTTAGATTTAACTTAATTTACGAAGTTGAAAAGTGAATTTTTAAAAGTAACAAGGATGTTTTGACTTTGTTATTCATTTAAATAATGATAATTAATTAATTATTAATTTAGTTAATTATATTTTACTAATTAATTGAATTATTAAGGTTTAAAAGTGGTTTACCATTTTTATTATTTAATGACATTTGAAGTTCTAAAATCAAATTATGTGATTGTAATGACCTGTATTTTCAACTATTTTAAATTATTGAATTTAATATGATTATCGAATAAAAATGTTTAGAAATAAAAATTTAATGTTTCGTTTATGCAATTTATTTAATATGAACTTGGATAAAATTATGAAATAAACAATTTCGAAGATTTTGACAATAACAAGTATTAGAATGAAATTCTATGTATTGAATGTGTTTATAAGCAATTGCTGAAATTGGATAATAAATGTTGTATTATTTAGATGGAAATAAAATAATTATTGATAATTAAAATTCATTTTAAATTTTAATGATTTATTAATGTAATTTATCTGATAATTGAATTATTTAAATTTAATATTTGAAATTGTTTAAATAATTGAATTCAGAATCTAATAGGAATGAAAATGATTTCAAAGGTTGATTTAAATTTTATTTCAACAAAAATGATGATAATAAACTTTTAAAATTGAGTTAAAGTGATTTAATTTTATTTGTAAATTTCCTGTTTTAATTAACGAGTAAAAATAACCATTTTGGCCACTGTCTTGAATTTCGATGAAACGAGTTTCATCCGATCCGTAATAGTGAATTTTTGTAAGATTTCAAGTTTCGTATCGATCAGACTTATCATTTGACCGTGCGAGCTTGAAACGCCTAGAAATAAATTAAAGGAATTTAATTTAAATAAATTGATTTTGAAAAGCTATCTTTTGAAAATGATGCAACTGGCTCTCGAAACTAGTTCCATTGTGTTCGGAATGGGGGTATAACATATAGAATGCCAGGCGGCATGCTTTATTTGGAGTTCGGAATATTCATGGACATATCGGGTTGGAAACTTATACAAGGCCACCTTTGTCAAACCCTAGAGATAAAATATCTTAGCCACTCTCCCTTTAAATCGTTAATGGCCGAAATTCATTTACCTTCTCTCTTCAATTTCTCTCAATCCACTTAATGAAATCACTTGACCCTAAAATGGAAAATGTAGAGCTTGACGAGCTCTACACAACCAACTGATGGATTGAGGAAAAATGTCTCGAAATCGCCGGAATCGAGCTGGAAAGTTAGGATGGTTATGGGTACCGTTTGTGACAACAACGACGGCGGGGTAGTCGACGCTTGGGTCGATGGTCGCTCGGAGGGTGGCGGTTCTGGTGAGGTTCGTGGATCTGGGTCCGATGGCCTGGTGGAGGAGCGGCATCGATGTTTGTGAGTCGTGTGGTTGGGTTCCAATATGTGGGCTTGAACGAACGAGGAAGGAGATCAGTAGGAACGGTTAAGTTTTATTAATTATGTTTAATTATATCGATATTAATAAATTTGTAACTTTTGCATACGATATCCGTTTCGAGTGAAACGAGTTGCGTTGCAATCGTACCGTCGTCATTTATAGCATGGATTAGAAGTGGAATTTATTTGGAGCAAAAATATTTTTAGTTTCAAATTAAAGGTGAGCGTTTTATACGCTCATAAAGTATTAAAATATTGTTGTATTAGCTAATTTGAATTTATGAAATGATTTATTTTACTGACTATTGATTGATAGTTTAACTGGCATTTAAAATTGTCATATGAATTGAACTAATAGAAATTTAAATTTGACTGTTCAATTTGAAATTGAATTGCTAGTTAAACACCCAACATTGGTAACTAGTTAATTCTTTTGATATTTGACTGATTGTATGTTGGTTGTGATGGATGGCTATTGATTGATATTATGGATGATTGGATGTTTATTTATTTCTATGTACCATGTTATCATCCTGTAAATTATTTGACAGCATATGAACTAATATTTGAATTATTACGAATAAAGTAAAAAAGTAGGTTGAAATGATATATACCAATGACACTTTGATTTGGATTGAAATGATATAAATCCATCCCTGAAATTAAAATTGTAATAACTATGCACTTGTCCATAGGGTAGAAAATTATATGTACACCGGATTGGTTAAATAAAATGATTTTAAATTCTTGGATTTGAATTTATTGAAATGATTTCATTTTATAAAAATAATATCGAATTGAAATATGGAACTTGAATTAATTTCGAATTTGAGTTTTGAAATGTGAAATTAAAATTCGTTAAATGAAATTGCTTAAAAATGAAATTTGTGAATTTGAAGCGATAATTGAAGTATGATTTGAATTTTAGTAATCGATTTGTTTTAAAAGATTTGAACTTTTATTCGGACTTTGAAATATTGCTAAGTAAAAATAATTTAAATGGATATTTCGAATTTGAGCTCAGAATTGAATTATTTTGAAGATTTGAATCTTAACTCGAATGTTGAAGTTTAATTTAAATTAAATGATTTAAATCGATATTTTGAAATTTAAGTCGAAATTTATATAAATTGAAATGGTTTAAAATAAGAATTGAGTTGAAATTTAAACCATTGAATCAAATTGTCGAACCAAAATTGAAGTTAAAATAAAAATCGAAATTGATTTGAATTGAAATTGTAATCGAAATTAATCCAAATTAAAATTGAATGTGAAATTGATTTGAATTGAAATCAAAATTGAGATGATTTGAATTGAATTGAGACAGAAGATGAGTTTAAATTGAAAGATTTGAAATTGAACCAATTCGATTGAAATATGGACCTAGGTCCAGATTATTGGAAATGGAAAGAAACGATTTGATTTGAATTTTTTTCAAAATAAATTATTTTAATATAAACTGCTAAAAATCTATCTTTTAACTATTCAAATTATTTTGATTTTTTTTCCAAGCCATTTTACTATATAAACCATTTTCAATACTAAAACTGTTTTGTATTAAACTAGTCAACTTTTTAAAGTATTTAAAAAATTTCAAACTATTTTCTAAATATTCAAACTGGTCAAGATCGGAAGGTTTATATTTAAATTGTGGTTATAAATGCGAATTGGATTAAAAGCGAAGTTATAACATAAATGGAAATTCGAAACTATTTTGGGAGTGAAATTGAGATGTTGGAGCGAAAATGATTTTTGAAGTGAAATAGAATATTTTAAGCAAATATGATACTATGAAATGAAATTGATTTTGAAGAAAATATGATATTTTATATCAAGTATTAATCATTTTTGAGTGTAAAAATACCAACCAGTGTGTAAAATGATGTTTGGTTGTTAAAGAGACCAAGGATTCTTATTGGCATATTCATTGTCAATATTGGAACCACTTAAACAACTGCATATGCGAAGGAGACTCCAGAACGAAGTGGTGTTGGATTCGGCATACGTTTGCTTGATTTGAAGAAAGAGAACGATGATGGATAGAACCCGACATTTGTACCAATTTGAAATGACTAAAACAGGACGGCTTGACAGGGCCAACGAGGCTAATAACCTCTAGCGGACATCCATTCTTCAATTTCGTTTTGGACTTGGTCCATACTATTACTCTTGTTGTTGGTTTTGATTGGTGCACCTTGATTTTGGGATGACTTCCTTTGACTCGATATGCGATGGATGGATGCGGTGGGCGTTCGTGGCTACGATGCATTACCACCAGCCATGCAGCCCGAACTGGTAGTATCCTACCTTAGGCATTGCTTTACATGCCTTGTCATAATTTTATCCCTATACGAGAGCACTACGATTTTGCTTTAGTGTTGTCGTATCACAGCGCATCCTTATCCCCCGACGGCTACCGGAGTGTTATATGCAAATTATATGACAATGCTTAAAAACGCATTAAGGGGGATTAATGCAAAGCTTTAAAGCTAAGAAAAATATTTATTTTACTGATTAGACATCACATATAAAGCTCATTCTACTATATATAAATATTTTAATAGATTCTTAAGAGGTGGAAGATCCCGTAACATCTCCTGAGTTATTGCACGCACATTATACATCAGATAGGAGATGTGAAACCCCGTAAACATCTTTAACACTATTACACTCATGTTATATGTGATATTGATTTTGCTCACATAAGGATATTTTAGTCCTAACTCTAGTGTTTTGTCTTTTCATTATGCATGGGTTAGCCCCGAGTTTTCAGCGTACTGAAGATCATTTTTCTAGAGGACAGAGACGAAGATTTGGGTATATTATTATTAGTAGTATTATTTCACCACATTGTATTCTGCTGCATTATTCTATTTTTTTGTATATATAACTCTGATAAATGTTGTATGAATTATAATCAAATGTATACTAAATAGCTTCATGAACTATTTATTTGATTATTATTTTTTGTCATTCAACTGCGAGATTCTGCGTTTGTTCTTTTTCTTTTCTTATTCTTCTTAATCAACCCCATTGACTATCTGTATTCCGGATTGTTTGAGTTGGACATATATGGATTATTATCGATTTAAACCTTCCGAAATATGGGTCTTCACAGTTGGTATCAGAGCTTTAGTTCAACGATAACCTTAGTTTTGTGGGGTTCGACTCATTAAAGATATGGCAGTAATACCATAGAATGAGTTTTTTGAGCGCATATATGTATGTGTTTATGTATTTATGAGAGCACATGGTTGTTAGTGTTATAAAATGTTTTGTATTGTGTTTACTCATCCGTTGAGTTGTTTATGAATTCCAGTCGGTGCGTAGGATGCCATGTTATCGATAGGGGTTTCTAAACACTTAAACGAGTCAAGTCGACATAATATTGTCTTGAAATTGGGTAAATGAAATAATTTTACCTAAATTATATTACATATATAAGGATAATTTTCAGTGGATGTTAGTTGTTAGGAGATGATAATATTTAGTTATCATTGATTATTGGTTTAATTAAACTAAAACGAATAATTTGTGAACTCTTTTTCACGAAGCGTTCGATAATTAAATAGAATTGAAATCTAATTACAATAAGAACTGTTTAAAATAACTAAATTTAAATTAATGAAATGTTTTCATAATAACGTAATAGAATTGTATAAGTATATTTATAATATAACTTATATATAGAAAGGATTTAAAAGGTGAGAATTTTAGAATTTAAGAATCTCGTTGCTTTCAAATTGTTTTCAAAGTCTTCAAAATTAATAATAATATTACTTGAAAGCGTTTTGACTAGAAATATATTTTGAAAAAGAAATAAATAAAAGCATTGAACTCGCTTTAGTGGCTATGAAAAAATTCTAGGGATGACTACAGCATCGCTAGTATTCATTTTCGAGTTCCTGAGTGAGAATTGCTACCAAAATATAAAAAAATTCCGATTAAAACAAGTTTGATTGTGAAAAAAGACATTCCAAGTATGATTTGATAAATATATGAAAATAGTTTTTGAACTTATAAATTGAAAATAGTATAGATAAGAAATAAGTTTATAACTTATGAATTTGAAAAGGAAAGCGAGACCAAATTTTAAAAAAATGGTTGAACATTTTGGTTAAGCAAAGAAAGAAAATTGAATTTGACATATGAAATAAAAGAATTAACCTAAAAAATGATAAATAATTAAGTTAGTGAAATGGAGTAAATAAATGAAGTTTAACTTAAGAAGTTTAAATAAAAGTGAATTGTATTTGAAATGAACCAAATAAAATAATGAAATGGAATTTTAAGTGAATAAGTTTCTATAACTTATGGATTTGAGAAATATTAAATTAATTTTTTTTAAATTTGTTGAATGTGAATGATAAGAAAAGAGAATTTTTTAATTAAATAAAATTACATAAATTGAGTAATGGATTAAATAAATTAAAGTTTAATTTAATAAAAATTAAATTCATTGATTGGATTTGAATTGAACTAGATGAATTAATAACGTGAACTAATTCCACTTAAGCTGTAAAATGAATTAATTAACAGAATGAATACGAACTTGAATTATAAAGTGAAATGTAATTTGGGTGTAAAAGAAATTGAATGAGAATAAATGTGCGCAAGTAAAATTTATGTAAGTATTTGAATTTGATTTAAATTGGATGTAAATAAACTGAACGCAAATTTAATGAGTTTTAATATATTGAATGTTAGCTAATTGAATATGAAATAAGTGCATGTTAAATAAAGAAATGTTATACACTTAGTTAATATTCTAAGAATGTTAAATGAAAATTTTGAGTAGTAAAAAGAAAATACCAGTAGATACGAATTTAAGAGAAGGTAAACAAATAATAAATTAACTCCTATTTTTGTAAATTGTTGTAAAATAAAAATAAAAATTTGCAAAGTTTTTTCTGAGATTTAAATTTAGATTTCTGAGATAATCAAAATTTGAATAATATTGTAAAAAAGAAAAAAAAAATATTAATATGAATTTGAGTTATAAAATAAAATTTTCTTAAGTAAAATTAATGGTATGAATTAATGAATGAACTAATGAGGTGAATCAATGAATTAATATAAACTTAAGTCATGAAGTAATAATAAATATGAGTTGCGTTTAATAAAATGTTCATAATGAACTTAAATTGTTTATGAAATTGTTTATAAATGATATTAAAAGATAATATACTAAGTTCTAATGAAATTAAATCTAACTTAAATAAGGTGAAATGAAATAATTTATAAAATGGTCCATAAATGAATCGATATGGTTGTTGTTAAACATAAAATGAAAGAATTGAAATTTAACAAATTGAAATTTCAATAAATTAAATGTAAATGAAGTAGATGTAAATAGTTAGAAGTAAACCGATTAAATGTTAATAAAAGTTAGATACTAATAAGAAATGATAATGTACAAATAAAATATTGATATTGACTAATATAAAATAATATAATTTGAATTAATGAGATGTATATTAATGGTTGAATGATTTCTTTTGTTGCAAATTACTGTAGTAACTGTTTTGATTGCATATGATTGTTTTGGTTGTGCATTTATGCTTGTGCTTATGATTTGGATTCAGAATTCATGTTATATTGTTCTATTGAACTCATACATGATTCTATATCTTTTATATGCAACTAATATTCTAATTTGAGTTGAAATAGGCACATACGAAGGTCGTTTGGACGTATATGTGGATTTTATTTGTTTTTGCTTTCTCAATATGAGCAAACTCACTCGTATTAATAATAATAAGGTACATATCTTGGATTACATACCGCTATATTTTTTCCCTATGGGATGCCTCATCATTGAGAGAGATGTATATGTGGTACATATTTATGTTATATATTGTACTGTAATAATTTTATGATCGAGCCACGCAAATGAGACACTGTCGAAATTTTCCATAAATTTATGTATTAGAAAGTTTTTAAGATTTTAAAATTTTATAACTTTTTTTTATAAATAAGTTGTAATTTCCGTAAACCGATATCGGAAGTGGCATAGGGGAAGCGTATTAAAGGTTTTCTAATAATATTTTATGTTTTTTATGTTAATTATTTTGAACAAAATATATCAAATGTAAAATTCCATCTTTGACCTCTTTTCGAGGACAAAAATTTTGAGTGAGGGAGAATTTAACGACCTGTATTTTTAACTATTTTAAATTATTGAATTTAATATGATTATTGAATAAAAATGGTTAGAAATAAAAATTAATGTTTCACTTATGTAAGTTATTTAATATGAACTTGGATAAATTTTGAAATAAACAATTTCGAAGATTTTGTCAATAACAAGTATTAGAATGAAATTCTATGTATTGAATGTGTTTATAAGCAATGGCTTAAATTGGATAATAAATGTTGTATTATTTAGATGGAAATAAAATAATTATTGTTATGAACGAGATTTTCAACCCTCGAAAATCGACATAAATACGTTCATTGTATAACATGATGAACAATCGAATGCCGAAAAACCTAATTGCTAGGGGAAAAGAAAAAGGAAGAGGCAGAAAAAAAGAGAAAACAACAACACAGAATCTTACAATCGCAGCGGAACAATATATAATAAATAATAACACGTCTTTATAAAAAAAGAGCTATAACAGTTATTTATACATACAATCATTAGAGTATAACAAATCAACAACTCAATACTGGACAGTTATAATAATTTGTCCTCACATGTGCTGAATATACAACATATAATACACAACGGAATGTAATCAAGTATGTGTAATACGTCTTCGTCATCTAGCTCATCTCCTGAGCTCCATAGCATCCTATCCTGAATCTGTAATACTCAGTCTGATCCAAGCATTATAATAAAATAACACAAAGTCAGTCTGAAAAACCAACATGAGAAAACACACTCAATTTGAATTATAACCACTATCAAAATACTTTGAAAAACAAAGGTATCTCGTAAGACCATGTCACACATAAACACGATGGGTTTTACCTTACGATAACAGAAATAGATTATATTAAAAAATATCTGATATTATAATAGTGTTTAAGTACAAGTATTTATTCAAATAGTCGAAATTGTTACATTATTAAATTCCCGCATACTAGGCTCTACAACCAAAACCGTAAAGGCATGTATTGGAAAATGGATTTACATACAATGACTAGGCACTGAGGTACCACCTATCACAGCAAACATCTAGAAAAATGTACCATGGACCTCGCCGGGATCCCCTACAACACAAGACCGGCCTTACTGCTAACTTGGATAGAACCAAATATGTTATCACCTTGAGTGTTCTCACCCTTATCGAGAGCTCTTTTCCCTGTATAACCGTATCCATAATTAATAGTATATCTTAGGGTATCTAGAAAGGTGATAACATACCCTATTTGGTGCGACCCGATTAGCCTTGTTGCATCTTCCCTAATTTTCAGTCATTCTGGTTGATAAGGCTTGAGGCTACAATTATCTTTTTAAGGAATTTACACTTGGAATGCTCATTATCCTCCAATGACAATGTACTAATGGCATTCATCCATACAAGTCTGTTTTGGATCCGAACGAAATCAAAGGCACTATTCCTACTACATCCATTTTGGGATCATTCGCAGGATTAGTAGGGATCAGCCCTTGCACTTCAATACTCCATCTTCAATTCCACGCTCTTGTCTTCACTTCGAAAACGTATTCGTTGAATCAAAATGGTTTTCGGATAACTTATCTGATTCGGTCTCTTAAAAACAATGTTCGATATTTTCGGCAAACTCAACCCCGATTCTTTAGAAAATAAACAGACGAAAATAAGATCGGAGATCATCTCCTAACCGTTAGTGAATGGATTTCCTTATCATCATCCTTGAAGAACAACATGAGTTTATACGTACAGTATAGCATCTTCGATAATACTATACCATATAATTCCCATGTTTTTCCTAGATATTACCAAAGTTAGTTTTTGGTCCAGATTTGATAGTCGGTTATTTAACTGTCAAATAAAGAATCAACCAATCAAAGATTCATTTCCCACTGAAATCCCTAAGCCTGATTTAATTTAAATTTCAATAAATTAAATCTCTTTATCATAAAAGTATATACTTATCGGAATAAGTATGTTTACAAACCATTCCCTTCGAAAATATTTGAAAAACCTTTTAAAATAAATATGGAAAACACGACGTAGTATCAACCATGGATTCGCAGCTCAACGATTTTGTTACTATCCCAAAGAAATCCAAACTTAACTTTAGGCAATCTTTGCCTCCCGATTTCGCCATGAATGTATACTATTACTTTCGGGAAACTTTATTTAATAATTAAATATTCTTTTGTACATAACTTTGAAAACAATAATTAATTCTGATTTATTAATAAAATTCTAATCAATTTACAAGACTTATTTATAAAATTTATAATTCATTTTGATAATTTAAACATATTTAAATAACTAACTTTTTGAAATATTTTTATGCAATAACATTTTTAAATTTCCTAGTTTAATAATTAAAAATCCTCTTCTTAAAACTAGCTCAACTTCTCGATAAAAATATATTTTTCAATTCCAATATAACCAATCTAATAATTATAAGTCTCTTTCGATTTATCACCAATCGATTTACGTCCCAAATTTCATAAATCCCCCTTTTACATTTCCAAAATTAAAATCTATCAGTTCTTTTAAAACTAATTTACCCATCTCATTATAAATTCTTACCATGAATTTATATCTTTAATTTATCAAATGATAATCTTTTCACTTTATTTATAAACATCATTTATAAATCCCATGGTATCATTTCTAGTTCACAATGTTTCCACATCATTTAACTCAATTTATAAATCGATTTCTAAATTAAATTCTATTTATAAATCAATTTCTTAAATAACCCAAAATATTCCAACCTTACCAAATCTCGATTCTACTTCCATTTCATAATCTAGAAATCTTATTTAAGATTCAGTATAACAAATTTTATATTTATTTCCAAATTCCCTTCTATTCTCCCGATCTATATAAAAATCCTGATTTTTAAAACCTTTTTTTTATTTAAACAATTGCCACTTAAGAATTATTATTATTAAAATCTTTTATACACATTATTCCAAAATCTCTATTTAACATATCATGAAATAGTTAAGTACAAACTTAAAGTTTATTTTATCCAAATAAATTTCTTTTAATTAATCCAAAATCCTATAAAAATACTTCGCTTCCAAAATCCTTTTTAATTTCTTTTAACAATCAAATATACATTTATTGTATTTTAAAATACCAAAATCTAGACTAGTGCTACCATAACATATAATAAATTCAAATCACATTATAATCTATCACAGATTATTCAAACATATCATATATCAGTATATATAAAATTAAATTCAACATTTTTGAGGAACCCAGTTGGATCCCTCCAACCTGCTTCCCTACAATCACAGATGTTAAGACAACATAAAAATACCAATCTCGCTTCGAGATGGGATATCGCGATAATATAGGCTCATCCGTTATTATGCAGGGTGCATAGGGTCTCATCTGCTCCATTAGGCGGGAAATATATCCAACACTAATATATATAGACACACACACACTATATCTAATAACATCCAAACTGATAATAATTATTAAATTAAACCAGCCATCCAAAATTAATTTTACTATTTAAATTTAACTAGTAATCCAAAAATGAGTGAGATTAACTCAGTTTGATTTTCATTATCACTTTCTCATTTTGGTCTCAATTAAGTTCGAATGCGACTGAATTGATCAAAAAATTCAGCAAGCTCTAAATTCGTCCAAACCATTTTCATTTTGTAGCTCTCGTCGTCATGATCGCAACACAAAAAATCTCGTCCCAATTGGGACCTCGTGTGTAGAAGTTACATAATTTATAAGTTCCCCAATTCCAATATAATTAAATTAAAACAATAATTCATATTTTAAAACCCATACCCATTAACTAGGCCCAAGCCCATGAAGTCAAGACTGACCTGCCAACTACAGTGTTTCTCCCCCAATTCTTTTGCGTGCACATACTCCTCATTATCTTCGTGCGCGACTAATTGATACATGCAATTCCTCCACGAAATCGAGTTTCGATTTCGCCTACGGCCTCTTAGCATCGATCTCCACCTGCTTAGCACCTCAAAGGAGCAGCCGCACCCACCTAGGTGAACGCAACTTGATGGGTCTCCATTACTTTAGCCGAGGACGCATTCGTCCCCACCCAACCGAGCTTAGCCAAAACCTCACCCGAGAAGCTAAACTCTGCTACGTACTCAAATGCGGTGCCTAAAACCAGAATCGAGTACTCGAAAGCTTCAACTTCCAAACCCTAGTTTTGTTGAACATAGCAAAACTGTCAGCCTCCTCCTCATAAAACCGCACCCCACAAACACTATAGCAGATCAAAGGTCTAAGCCAAACTTGATTTTAGAAACTGGTTTCGTATTTTTTAGTTGAATATAAAGGGAGAAATATTTTTTTTTTTGAAGTTTGAATCTTTTCTCTTTTTTTCACTGTGAATTGCTCTTGGTTGTCTATTTAAAAGTGAAGAAGAATGATGCATGTTGAAGAAGTAGTAGTCATGATCCTTGGTTGCAGAAGACAAGATAGAGTTTGACTTCAAATTTTCGGCATGTGATATTTTGAAAATAATATATATATATAATTTTAAATTCAAAATATCTCGTTTAAAAGCAATTTGAAATTTTAAACTCCTATCTAGACATGCTACCAAGCGTTCATAATGTAATACCCATATTCTTAATGCAATGCAAAAGGTTTCGAGTTCTAGTTCGATCGTACGGAGAAGATAGCTTTTTGGACCCAATTATTTTATTAAATTTTCGATATTAATTTCAACAGGTTTTTATTTCGTATGACCAGATGATAACCCCAAACAGTACAAAATTTGAAATCCGACAATAATACACTATTATAGATCCAATGGAACCGGTTTCGTCAAAATCCAAGAGTGTGCCTTGAAAGGCTGTTTTTATATGTTAATTCAAACGAGCTATTTTTAAAATCGAACAAATCACTTTTTAAATTCAATATAAAAATTCAATAACCTTAATTCTTGTGAATATAAATTTAATAAGCCTTTAAATTATTTTTACCAAGCTAAAAACTCAAGATTCAATTATTTAAGTAAATTCCAATTATTAAATTATCCAATAAATCATTACATTTGAAGTTCAAGTCAAAAATTAACTTTTAAATATTTAAAATCAATTAAATATTCTAGTTTTAAATAACCATAATTCTGGGTCATTACAATTATTGATAATCAAAATTCTTTTGAATTTTTAATGATTTATTGGTGTAATCTATTTGATAATTGAATTTTTTAAATTTAGTATTTGAAATTGTTTAGATAATTGAATTTTGAATTTAATATGAATGAAAATGATGTCAAAGATTGGTTTAAATTATATTTAAACTAGAATGATGATAGTAAACTTTTCAAATTGAGTTCGAGTGATATAATTTATTTTTGAAATTTCTTGTTTTAATTAACGAGTAAAAATAGCCATTTTAGCCGCTGTCTAGGATTTCGACGAAACTAGTTTCATGCGATCCGTAATAGTGAATTATTATACGATTTTAAGTTTCATAGCGACCAGACTTATCATTTGATCGTGTAAGATTGAAATGCGTAGAAATTAATTAAAGGAATTTAATTAAAATAAATCAATTTTGAAAAGCTATCTTCTGATGATGGAATTGGTTCCCGAAACTAGTTCCGTTGTATTTGGAATAGGGTTTTAACCTATAGAACGCCAGGTGGCACGCTTCGTTTGGAGTTTGGAATATTCACGGACATATCCGGTTAGAAACTTGTATAAGGCCATATCCGTCAGACCCTAGAGATAAAATATCGCAGCCGCTCTCTCTTTAAATCATTAATGGCCGAAATTCGTCGACCTTATCTCTTTAATTTTCTCTCAATCCACTCAATAAAATCACTCAACCCCAAAAGGGAAGATGTAGAGCTTCACGAGCTCTACACATCCAACGGTTGGAATGGGGCAAAACTTCTCGAAATCGCTAGAACCGAGCTAGAAAGTCACGATGGTTATGGGTTCCGTTTGTGACGACGACGACGACGAAGTTATCAGCGCTTGGTCGATCGTCGCTTAGAGGGTGGCGGTTCTGGTGGGATGCGTGTATCTGGGTCTGATGGCCTGTAGGAGGAGTGGCGTCGATGTTTGTGATCCGTGTGGTTGGGTTCCAGTGCGTGGGCTTGAACGAACGAGGATGGAGACCAGTAGGAACGGTTAAGTTTAATTAATTATATTGTTAAGTTTATTAGTTATGTTTAAGTATATCGATATTAATAAATTTGTAACTTTTGCATATGAGGTCCATTTCGAGTGAAACAAGTTACGTTGCGACCGTATCGACGTTGTCTACGGCATGTAGTAGAAATGGAATTTATTTGAAGCTAAAATATTTTCAGTTCCAAATAAAATATCAGTGTTTTAAACACTCTCGATGTATTAAAATATTTTTATGTTAGTTAATTTGAATTTACGAAGTGATTTATTTTATTGACTATCTATTTTATTGACTATTGATTGATAATTTAACTAAGATTTAAAATCGACATATGAATTAAACTGGTATAAATTTAAATTTGACATTTCAATTTGAAATTGAATTGCTAATTAAACACCCAACATTGATAACTAGTTAACTGTTGTGTGATTTGACGATTGGATGTTGGTTATGATGGTTGGCTATTGATGGATATTATGGATGATTAGATGTTTATATATATATATCCTGTTATTACCCTTTAAATTATTTGACAGCATATGAACTGTTATTTGAATTATTTTAAAAATTAAGAAGAGGGTTGAAATGATATATACCTATGACAGTTTGAATTGGATTGAAATGATATATATCCATCCCTGAAATTGTAATTGTAATAACTATCCACTTGCCATAGGATAGAAAATTATATATGAACACCAGATTGGTTAAAACAAATGATTTTAAATTCTTGGATTTGAATTGATTCAAATGATTTCGTTTTATAAAAATAAAATTGAATTTAAATATGGAAATTGGATTAATTTCGAATTTGAGTTTTCAAATGTGAAATTAATATTTATCAAACGAAATTGCTTAAAAATGAAATTTGAGATTTTGAATTGATAACTGAAATATGTTTTGAATTTTGGAAATTTATTTGTTTTAAAAGGTTTGAACCTTTATTGTGACTTTGAAATATTACTAAGTAAAAATAATTTAAATGGATATTTAAAATTTAAGCTCGGAACTGAATTATTTTGAAGATTTGAATCTGAATTCAAACATTGAAGTTTAATTAGAATTAATTGATTTAAATTGATATCTTGAAATTTAACTCGAAATTTATATATAACTTGAAATGGTTTAAAATAACAATTAAATTTGTAAAGACCCGGATTTTCTGACGTCTATTACTGGGATAATTAACTGATTTTAATTATTGGAATATTAATTTTTATCAAACGAGTAAATAAATTTTCTAATGTTTAAAAATATCTAAATATATATAAGTGGTTAAAACTATAAATTCTTGATATGATATATAATATATATAGTGTGTATGGAATCTTCATATATTTGTGTGTGTATGTGTATGTATATATAACATATACAAGTTTTATGATGTTAAATATGAATATATATAAGTACATATGTATACATTCATACATATATATATATTTATATATGATGGTTAAAAAAATACGTATGTGTGTATATATATCTTAGGTAAAATATTGAATAAGTAAGTATATACGCATATTTATAAAAATATAGTGTAAGAGAATAAATAAATAAATAAATATATGAGCATATAAATGTAAATATGATAAAATAAATAAATATATAGATATACATAAGTTAAGATGCATATAGTATTTGTAAATATGAAAATGTATAAACATATATATGTTGTTAAAAATATACATATGTATATGCATATATGGTCAAAAACAAGTGTACATGGAAATCGACATATATGTATATATTTGTATGATGTATACATGTATGTATGAAAGGAGACATCATGATGGCTAGCAATTAATTCAAAGCACACAAAACATAAAATCAAAGCAACATATAACAAATCAAATCACTCAAACATTTAATCAGCTTATAAAATCAAATTTCAAATATTATATCACATCAGCTCATATATAATCAAATAAAAATAAATAAATAAAAATAGGTAAAGTAAAAATGTGTAAAGCTTGTACATAAACAAAGGCCTCAGCCTTGTCCAACCAGTCACTCTCCTCTTCTATATATACACTGTCTACATCTATTCATACTTGAACGAGGGAAAAAGAAGAAAGAAAAAAATGTAACTAAGAGCTGCCATTAATCAAAGGTAGTAGAAGCATGAGGCAGGCAAGCAGAGTAGCAGTGAGAAATCTATATCAAAGACTTTGAGTAAGTATCCTCTTTGGTTCACTGTTTATCATCTATATACATACATACATACATACATACATACATACATATATATATATATATATATATATATGGCAGTGAGTATGATATGTGTTGAGTGTATAGGTATTTGTATGTGAATCTGTGTATGTTGGTTTGTGTTTGATGTAACAGCCCGCAAATCCGTACCCCTTG
Source organism: Allium cepa (assembly GCA_030765085.1). Classification (NCBI taxonomy): domain Eukaryota; kingdom Viridiplantae; phylum Streptophyta; class Magnoliopsida; order Asparagales; family Amaryllidaceae; genus Allium; species Allium cepa. Next base: position 371,272,570 of record CM060942.1, on the reverse strand, counting down.
AGTTAACACTATTCTACCTAAATCAACTCAAGTTGTACAGAAATATGAACCATTTGGGTTAAAAAAGAAGAGGTAGAAGAAGAAACTAGAAAAACAACATCAGAATCTAACCATCGCAGCGGAATAAAATATAATAGATAATAATGATCTTTACTCAAAAATCAAATGTATCTGTTTATATGTTACATCATCCGAGTACATCAATCACAGTTCAACATCAATAACATACAACTGGATACACAACTATACAACACAGCAGGAAATATATAAACAAGTACGGAAGTACGTATCGTCATCCAGCTCGTCTCCCGAGCTCCACAGCATCAAATCCTGTATCCTATAATACTCGGTTTGACCCGATCATTACAGTTAAATAACACCCGAGTCAGTCTGGAATACCAGCGTGAGAAAATCACACTCAATTGATTATTAAAGTTTCAAAATTCCTTTGAAAACAAAAGCATCTCGTAGGACCACGCCCCAAATAAACATGTCGGGTTTTTACCTTACGATAGCTAAAACAATTTTTATAGAAATCCTCAGATATTATAATAGGGTCTATATACAAATACTTATAAAATAGCCGAAATTGTTACATTCATTAAATTCCAGCTACTAGCCACGGAGTGGGTAATACAAACAAAATTCATACAAGGCTCGTAGGGAGAATGGATTTCCAACTAATGACTAGGCACTAGGGTACCACCTGTCACAGTATGTGGCCTAGATCACAGTACTGAGGAGTACGCCCACTCCCCTGCAACACAAGACCGGGACTACCCCTTACTGGATAATCCCGAGTGAGATCACCCCGAGGTTGGGATCAGCAACCGTCCACTAAGCCGAAATAAAAGGGACATCTAGACAGGGATGACATCACCCTGCTTGGGTGCTACCCACCTAGCCTTGCTGCATAACCCCTGATTTTCAGTCATTTCCATTTGATGAGGCTTGAGGCGAAGCGTTACCTTTTTAGAACATATCCCTTAGAATGCCCATCGTCCACCCGACGATGTTCCGAAAGCATTCATCAATACAAGTCCGTCCCGGGTTCGAACGGAACCGAAGGCACTATTCCTACTACATCCATTTGGAAATATCCTCAGGATTAGTAGTGACTAGCCCTTGCACTTCACTGCTCCATCTTCAAATCCAAACTCGTTTCCACGAAACGTTCAAACCGGATCGAAGTGGTTTTCGAGAAATAAAAATCGATCTCGGTCTCTTCGAAACGATCAACGCATTTGTCCAATATTGATAGTCGGTTATTTAACTATCAATTTATATTCACAAACATCCATCAAACAATAAATAATTTTCTCCAATTATTTATTAATCCCAAAATATCCTTACAAGATATATTTCTATTTTCAATCCTTTGAAAATAATTTCAAACCATCTTTCTTTTCAGAATAAACTTTCTCAAATATTTTCTATCTTCATTGAAATCACCAAGCAAAAAACTAGATTTTTAAAATACTTTACTTTGAAATATAATTTAAAACATTTAAGTTAAAACTACTTCAATAATTTGTTAAAATACATAGTATACGAATATATGAAAATAAGGTTACTTAATAAAATATAAAACTAAGTTTTCACTTTAAAAACACAAAATACTAGGTCACTTTTAAAATACTTATTACCATAATAGATTAAAAGGAAATGCTTACTTTAGAATTTAAATATTTAGAAATAATAATTTTTTTCAAAACATACTTTTTAAAACAACTTTAAAACTTTTATCTTATTTTTAAAAATTTACTTTGAAAACATACTTGGTTATTCAGGGAGAATTTCCAATCTCAATCACTTAAATCAATTTTCCAAATTGATTCCCAATTTACTCCATTTGAAATAAATTTCTTTAATTACTCAACTCATTTCAAAATTCATTAATTATGGACTTAATTATTGTTGTTATTATTATTTTCCATTTGATTTTAAACCCTTTAACTGAAATATACGAATTTCAGGTTATTCCCAATTTCTTCTTTGTTCTTTTCAAAATTTAAAATATTAAATTTAAAATAAATGTTTTGTTCTTTTAAATAATAGCATTGAAGTTTAAAATTCATTAACTTTCTGTTTATTCAAAAATTTACTTTCTATACTCAAGATTTATTTATTAGAATTCTTATGTCACTTTATTTCTTTTTTTCATTCATTCTTAAATTTATTCAAATTTCCATAATTATTTTACTTACAAATTCACTTCCTTTATTTTCTTTCCAAAATCCAATTTATATATTTTTGGAAATTCATTATACCTAATTATATCCAATCAAACCATAGCATTCAATATTTCAACATAATTCATCATAGAATATCAAATCATCACAACAGGGGGAATTAAATAATTTAAATAAATGTTGAGGGATCCAGTTGGATCCCTCCAACCTGCTTTCCCTGCATCCACAGACGTTAGCACAACATATAATACCAATTCCAAAATATACCGTACTATAGCACATCAGTCAATTCAACCATTCAAACAATTATTTAAATTTAATCGTTCAAATTTAAATTTAAATTGAACTGAGTGAGATTAGGTCACCTTTGCTTCTTAAATTTGCAATCCACTTCATTCTCGATTTGATTCCAAGATTTCAGACCTTGTATAAATATTATACTGTTCATTAATATTTTGAACTAATCAAACAAGATATTTTTCCTTTTATAATTGAAGCAACTAAGAATATTATTCAAACTAATTTCCCCTTTTTTATAAATTACTTCCAAAAATAAAAGGATATGCTAATTAAATAAGCTAACCTCCTAAATACTTATATTTAAAATTAAATAATAATAAGTGAGTATACCTATTCTTTTTGAAATCTCGTATATGTATATATACTTTTAAAATGACTTATACCGATTTAAAAATCTAAATTTTTAACTAACACTTCAATCATTTTGAAATTCCTATACATATTTCAAAGTTAACAGTAGGCTGACTTTATATTCTCAAAATTATATGTATACACAAATATCCAGCATTGGTTCTAAATACCGATTCTTGATTAATATATATATATATTTTCCATTTTCAAACTGCATAAAAATATATATTCTCAGTCGCTAATAAAATAGCTACTTACTTTACCATAAATTTCCTGATGAACAAATATAAATCCCAAGCTTTAAACTTAAAATAAATTAAAAATGTATAAATTTAAATTACCTAACTCGAATCAGGCAAACAACACTATCGAGCTCCTGCCTAATATCCCAAAATCGCGTCCTCCTGATCGACGCTGCGAGCCTCCACGCCGATGAACCTACTTCCCCAATCGAAACCCAGTCGCGATACGAACGTCGCTCGACGGCCGCCTCCCTTATTTCTTGCTCGATTATTGCGTCTCCCACTGCTCACCCAAGTTCGACCATTAACCGCCTCCACCTGCCAATCCATTGTGTCACGACACCTACCCAATGACTCGCCACCTTCCAAATTCGATTTCCAAATCACGAGTAAAACCCTCGATTGAATTGGTGCGCCGCTCCCAATCGTTCGAACTCGAGTTCGAATAGATCGATACGATCGATTACACAAAATGAATATTTGATTTATGCAGTGCGGCCATTTTTTTTCTTTTTTTCTTCTGACAGAAGAGGTTGGATTCTAATTTTAAAGAAAAAGAGGGTTGCGTGATTTGTTCAAGGAAAAAGGTTGCTAGGTCGGCTTGCTTCAGAATTGGTCGGCTGTAATTATTAAAGAGGGAAGCTTGTTGAGGAAACCAGCTACAGTGCTAGTGAAAAGTTGAGATAGAAAAGGAAGGCGGTTGATGTTGAAACATTTTGACCGGCACACATATATGTTATATTTAAATTTCGGTATAAATTTCAAGGCGTTTACTTAACGTACGGTCACCCAACAACTCCGACCTATACGAAATTTGAAATCCGATAATGCAACAACCAGGTATTTCGCATCAATTAATAATCGACATTTAAGCGATTAATATTGTTGCAAATTTCCAAATTGAAGTTTTTAAATTGAGTTAAAACTCTTTTATAAATTGTTAAAAGGAATTGTGGGATTTGAAAATTAAATTTTTGGCCCATGTTTTAATTGTAGCCGTGAAAATTTACAAAGTAAATAACCCGTTCTCTTTTTATTTCTTTCAAACCCGTCCCCCCTTTTTCTTTCATTTTCCCCATTCACTAGCCCTAAAACAAACGAGAGCGAGAAAGTTAATGGCGGCCCCCCTTTTTCGTTTATCGTTCGTCTTCCCTCGGTTGCTCTGGCTTCGCTCGATTTCTGGTGAGCTCGGCTTCATCTAAATTCGTCGACAAGGTGAGTAATTTATACTCACATCTAATTCGAATTCATAGTCAGGTGATTTTGTGTTTCGGCCTTGAACTTTAGGTACCTAACTTCGGTCGTGATTTCTTGGCTTGTTTAATTCGTGATTTTTGGTACCCGTCTTCGGCCATTCGATTTGTTTTGGTATCGATGCTTTCTTTATCTCGGCCATTCGACTTTGTTGATGTTGATGATTTCGTTTGACTTTGGTTTATTTATTTGATACTTGCTTTGCCCGGCATTGATTTTAGGTCGTGAATGCCATGTCTTTGATTTTTAGTTTGAAACTACTGCTTTGAACTCTCTGGCATTCGAAATGATTCTGTTTGACCTTCGGCAAATTTTGAAATTCGTTACTTGATTAATTGTCACCGGCGACTTTGATTTTTCTGGTGATTTTTGCTTGTATGTTCCCCCAACCTATGTCATACATATAGGCACTGCCTGTGTATGTTTCATATGCATTCTTGTAAATTACTGCAATTGGTAATTTCTGAATTCATTTTTCTGATTTTGTAAAATTCTGATGGCATCGACTTTGACTTGAAATTCCGGCATGTTGTTGCAACATCCACTGAGTTATTTTACACATACGGCTGTGTTTATAGGATTGTACACTTGAGCAATTTTTGTTGTTGTTTCACTGTGACTTTGGTCATTTGAATTGAGTATGTTGATTTATGTAAATTATTTGGACTGCCACTATATGTATACGTATGTGTTCATATGTATATATTGGTGTGTGTTTCCTTTTTTACTCTCGCACTTGGCTGCACTTGAAATCTTGTTGTTCATCTGGGTATTCTACCTTTGTGTCATTCATGTTGCATTTTCTCTGTAGTACACTTGAACTTGTTTATGCAATTGGTCACAGTATCACCTATGACATAGTTTGCATTTGATTTTTACTCATTTCAACACCACTGTTGCATTCTGGTATATGCTTTGAGTCACTGTTGCAAAGCCTCTTACCTTTTGACACACATACTTCATTTCAGTGTTGTAGTTGTTGCCATTGAATTGGTGCAATAGTTTGCACTATGCATTTAGGTGGACTTCGTCCACTTGCAGACTGCCTGCTCCATATTGCATTTGCATTTGGTCTTTACCATGCTTTATTGAGTTGTTTGAGGCTATTGACCTTGTGACAGTATCACTTGTGTACTGTCAGGTCCATATTGCATTGCACTTGGGCACATATTAGGAACTGATGCATTGCATTATTCATTTGCTATTGGTCTTGATGTTATACATCATTGTGCATTAGTTCACTTGAAGTTGTAGCCTTTGTGCATTGTTCACTTTTGACTGGTATTGCATAAAGATGCGGTCACTGCCCTTGTGTCAGACCTGCATATACATGTACCATTTCGTTGCTTACCTCTGCACATCATTGTCATACTTGTTGATGCCTAGAGTATGCTGTTTGGTTTTGGCCATATCCTTGTTTGCTTATAACTTCATTCGGCTGTGCCTTCATGGGTACCACTGCCATGTGCAGCTCCATGTTGCACCTCTGATTTAATGTAAGATTTTCTTTCCAGGATTTACTGCCAAGTGTAGTTTGTTAATAAAAATTTATTACTTAACTTCCTATTGTTTTGTTAATTGTTTTACATGCTTGATTTCTGATTGTGTTAATTGTTTTTATTAACTTGTTTTCCTTAATAGTAAATAACTATGAAATCTTATCTATACATAAACTATAAAATGTTTTAAGGTATGAAAGTATGAAATTTATAGTTAATTTTGCTTTGAGCAAAATTAGTTTTTGAATTCCATATATTCACACAATTTTTAAACATGAAATTTGTCATTTGAACTTAAGATATAAACTAACATTTTATAAAACACTTCTTATATCATTTATTACAAAGCAAGAATTTCAAAGTGATTTTTAAATCATCCTCAATGCTTTTATTTATTACTTATACATCGTTTAAATATAAATGAGAAACTATTAAAATAATCTACTTTGCTAATATATTTGTATATGTGTGTTATTTTAAACAAGATGAAATAAACTAACATCTACACTTTCATATAATTTAAGCCAATGAAACTTTGTTAGAATTAGATCTATACTATAAATTATATCTCAATTTCTACACTAATCACCTTATATATATGGTACTTTTAAACAAGAATTACAAAGTGATTAAAATTATTTTAAGTTTTTATATATATATGTGACCATATACAAATTTTTTAATTTAAAATAGAGAAGTATATTATTTCAAAACAAACTAAGTCTCATTGATATTTATGTGTAAATGGTTTCTCCTATTTATTTATGTGATCTTTATATACATCCATTTATAACATTTTCCCAATTAAATATTATAAATTTCCTTTTAACTTATCATAACACATGTACCAAATTTTCCTTATTCGAAGTATATTCTTAAGAAACTTAAAACTACTTTATTCAATATAAACCACATTGTTTATATATATATATATATATATATATATATATATACACCAAATCAAAGTATAACACTATCACTTCATTATGAAATTTCCATCCAATTTTATTACATATAAATTTATCATTCTTTATGTAAAAATATTTGATTTTCAATAAATTTGAATTTCCTATTATATCTCAACTTTGGAACAAAATATACATATTTAGCCTTAAAACAAAATACATATATTTAATTCTAAAATAATATATACATATTTTATCTTTAAAACTAAATATATATATCTAATAAATCCTATTTAAATCAAATTAATAACTTAATATATATTTGAAAACTCCAGTTATATTGATTTGGAAAGATTATATATAATTATTAATCATTGATTATTGGAAATATTGTATGCTAAAATATAATATTATTGAATATTATGAATAATATTCACAACTCAGGATGTCCGAAATCCCGGGTCGTTAATTCCTCCCCCTTTAAAGAAATTTCGTCCCCGTAATTCCATAGCTCGTTTATGAATTATCCACACACACAGAATAGATCAATAACAACTCAATCTACACCGGTAAACACACAGATTCATACGGTTAATTCAAAATATACGTTACATTAATTATCACCCATAATATTCATACGGATGTTATAATCATTCATTCAACCATACATATATCTATAGATACATATATTACCCTATCAAACATCTAGCATTCATGATGTCCATGAGTCAAAACAAATACATAAGGCACACATTATCCAAAAGGGAACAACCTAACCAACTATGGGATCTCATTATCAGAGTCCTCCCTTTCGGGCCTTGACAATTCCTTGACCTCTGCATCACCGTCTGGAATCCAAACATTCTCTGGATTAGGCATTTCAGGAATAAAATCTACATCATCAACAGGCTCCTCAATAGCATTACCTAAATCCCAAATGACCGTGTCATCATTCTCTGATTCAACATATTCCTCAACTTCAAACTCTTCCTCGCCATCAAACTCCTCCTCTTCCTCTTCGCGTCCTTTCTCGTCCTCAAACTACTCTTCATCGTCGAATACCTCTTCAGGTTCTTCTTCAGCTTCCTCCCTGGGCTCCTCAACTGTTTCTTCCTTGGGCTTTTCTTCCTGATGTTGTGGTTGCTCGATAGGCACCACTGGAACTTCCTCGTATATTGACGGCTCATCTAGATCCTCCTGAATCCTCCTTGACAAACCATACTCGCCAACTCTTCTGGCCTTCGAGAGTGCTCCACCCCGGTTGATGATACGGGTCCTCTACAATCAAAGATAAGATCCTAAGGTTTTAGAATTCTATAGGCCAAGGAGTACATCAAGATTTACATTTCAAAATTTATTCCTCCCCTTTAAAATTCCTATTATCCTAGATTTTTACAAATTCATCCATTCAAAATAATTTAAGTATATTTTTTTGAAAAGTAATTTGAGGTAGAGAAAACACATACACATGCATATATATATATATATATATATATATATATATATATATATAAAATAAGTTTTACAACCAACTTATCTTTTCAAGTTATAAATTTGTATATATATATAATAAATTGTTATAAAGTTTTTAAAATTTCAAATATCCCCAAGTAATTAATCTAATTAATTATTAAAATTAATCACATTAATTAATCATCACATAATCCCTAATTAACAGTCTTCACATTAACTATTAACAATCCTTTTAATTACTTCTCTAAGTAATTATGTTTTAATTAACCATTTTTAAATTTCGAATTTATTTTTTAATTACCGATTAATTCATCTCTAATTACTAAATTAATTAAGTGAATTAATTCTCGATTACTTGATTAATTATCTTTAAAAAGAGGAAACTTTTCCAAAAACCTACTAGTTTAAAAATTTTCCAAATTTCAGTTAAAGAGTTTTCCAAATTTCTCTAGCAAATAAACTCAATAAAATCCATTTTCCAAAGATTCAGATTCTAAAGAGTTCAGTTTCTAAGGGTATACTCAAGTCAAAAGGGCAACAAATGAATATACTTAAGGTTGACGGCTAAGACCACTCGGAACCCAAATGATAAATTGCTATCATCTCAACCAATCATTGTATAAACCATATACATTTAAAAATCATACTTTTTATATGGAAAATATTTTTGGGTAAAATTATTTCCTCTACCCCTTTAAAACAATATTATGTCCGTTGGCATGGTTCAAGTGTTTAGAGATCCCTATCAATAACGTTAGCTACTCGTATTGACCAGAATCCATATGCCACTTAACCGATCAATTAACACGATATAAAAACATTTTTATATAATTAACAAGTACACGCTCTCGTATACATATATATGCACTCAAACAGATTGCTACAGACTCTATACCTAATGAGCAACCTTTTCGAACCTAGGTATTCACTCAACCTGGGCTCTGGTACCACAATGTCACTACCCATTCTTCCGTACTGATTTAAACCGACCTTAAACCCCACTTGTCAGCCAAATGGCACGAAAAGACGGATAATGAAAGAAAGAAAGAAGGTAGAAATAGAAAGAAGATAGAAGAAAAGAGAACAAATCAGAATCTCACAGCGGATCGACTAAATTATAATATAAACAAACTTTTACACTAAACCAAAACTGTTACTTTATAAACATATACAACTTTACATCAGAGTAACAACCATACAACTCAGACAGTTATATCAATCCTGTCCTTACAACCATAACCACATGACCAACAGACTGAATATAAACATCTACGAAAATACGTTCCCGATCCAGCTTCCCTCCTGAACAGCTTCCACTCTTCCAGTTAAACCTGGAAATATACGCTTGGTCTGACCCGAGCAAATAGGAAAAATACCAAGCCCGGGTTAGTCTGGTAAACTAACGTGAGAAACACACTCCACTTGATTACTAAAGTTTCATAATCCTTTGAAAACAAAAGCATCTCGTAAGACCACGCCACAAATAAACATGTCGGGTTTTTACCTTACGATAGCTAAAACATTTATTATAAAATCCTCTAATATTATAATAGTGTATATATACAAGTCTTGAAAATAGCCGAAATTATTACATTCATTAAATTCGAGCTACTAGCCACAATCATGGGTAATACAAACAAAACTCGTAAAAGGCGCGTAGGGAGAATGGATTTCCAACTAATGACTAGGCACTATGGTACCACCTGTCACACTACGTGGTCTAGATCACCGTACCGAGGATTACACTCAATCACCTGCAACACAAGACCGGGACTGCCCCTTACTGGATAATCCCGAGTAAGATCACCCCACGGTTGGGATCAGCAACCGCACCACTAAGCCGAAAAAAGGGACATCTGGACAGGGTTAACCTCACCCTGAAATGGGTGTTACCCACCTAGCCTTGCTACATAACCCTTGATTTTCAGTCATTCCGGGTTGATGAGGCTCGAGGCTAAGCGTTACCTTTTTTAGAACATATCATTTAGAATGCTCACCGTCTACCAAACGACGTTCTGAAAGCATTCATCCATACAAGTCTGTCCCGTGGTCGAACGGAACCGAAGGCACTACTCCAACTACATCCATTTTTAAATCACCCTCAGGATTAGTAGGGACTAGCCCTTGCATTTCAGTGCTCCATCTATGATTCCAAACCCTCGTCTTCATCACGAAACGTACAAACCGGATCGAAGTGGTTTTCGAGAATTTAATCCCGATCCCGGTCTCTTCGAAACGGTCAGTGCATTGGCCAATATTGATAGTCGGTTATTTAACTATCAAACAATCAATTTACCAAGTTATTTCCCGTTATAAACTTTAAGCCTTGATTTCCTTTAAAAGACAAACGGATCCAGAAAGCTTATTTCATTCGAAATACATTTCTTCCTAAATTGTATATAAATTTTCAAACATTAGTTTCTAGTTTAATTAAACAAATATTCTTTGTGAAAATTATTATAAAATATTATTCAAATAATATATATATTAAATAGATTTATATGGCAGAAAATATATCTAAATATAAAAAGAATTAATCTTTAAAGGATCATTACAAAAGAGTTAAATACGTGAAAATAGTTTAAATAATACCCTATTAAGGATTTCAAAAATAATAGTAAATACCTACTTTTTATATTCTCAAAATATTTATCCATTTTCTAAAAAACATTCCTAAAAATAATATTTATTTTCAAAGCAAAACTAGTTTTTGAATCAATCCAAACAGAAAAAGGCTTATCAGTCCAACGGTACTTATCAATTCACAATTCACAACTCACAGTCACACGGGTATTCAAATCTATTAGCTTCCATAGATGATATTCTCAAATATAATTAACCGGCACATAACATATATATGCATGAATATTAGATAAGAAATCATCATTTCTAGTCACAAATACACAGGAAATATCAGATAGATAGCGTATACTATCTACAGAAGTTAAATATACTATTTAGCAGAAGGGTGTCAGTTTTCGCAGTCCAGATGTCAATTAGCATAGTAATCTACAATCTACACGACTATTCAGTTTGGGAAACGACTTAACGGTCAAGTCGTACGAATCAACAACGGCATTATTCTTAAATGGTAATTAAATTCAAACTGAACAATCTTATACAATTTCACTTATTTAATTTTATAATGGATCAAGACGGAATATCATCCCTCTTTACGAGCCATCTCCTTAATAACTCATCATCGTATATGAAATTAAATAACTATTATGCAATCACTTAAGAATTTTTATTAATTCAAAGGTATAAACGTTTATTTACCTTAATTATTTCAATCATACTTATTCTCTTTTACAAATAAACTCAAGGGTCAATAAATAAATTATTTATTTAAAAAGCTTGTCTAGTTTATAATAAAGTAACTTATTTAAATAACTTAAATAAAAACTCAAAATCGATCAAGCTTGTTTCCTAGATTTCTTTGTTTTTATTTAAACATAAGTAACATTTTTAAAATAAAAAGGGTTTGATCCACCACATATACTCTGATCACTTCCTGATTTCATGCTTGGGAAATAATTTGTTGTAATTTACTTTTACATTAATTTATTATCCTTATAAATATTTAATTCCAGTTTACAATAAACTAGATCCAATGGCTGGAACCAAATCCAAAAGCAACCTATAACCCATAAACGGGCCAAGCCCAGACCCAAGCACTAAGCGAGCAGAACCCAATTCCATCTTCTTCTTTACATCCTTACCTCCAGACTAACATCCTTCCATCAAACACCTGAATCCCGATGCCTCACCGGAAAATCAACTTCGATCGACTCAGCGACGCATTCGAACCCAATTGCTCACGCAACTTGTCATGAACTGGAACCAAATTCAGACTTCACGCTCGCCTCACATGACCCAGAAATCTTCCACGTGCACGCTGTGCACATGTACAACTTCGCCAGCAACCATCACCTTATCGTGACACCCTAGCCTAGTCGCACCTGATTCCTAGATCACATTCGATATCTAGCCGAAGTCTCTCGACCAACTGATCGAAAACTCGATCAACAGCCCAACTTCCTGAAACCAGAAACCCAACATGCCACCACTGATCGTCAAACTGCACTCGGCATTCTCCTCTGATTACCTCACTTCCTCTACCGATCGAAAGCCCTTCTAACCCTCTAGTTGTCGGCCAAAGTTCACATACTCCGATCGCACCCTTCTTCCTCAAAAATCCCGCGACTTCACCACGGCCACATCTTCCCTTAAACCTTAAAAACAGCTCGCACGCACAACCAAAGGCCAAATCGAGAATTCCACCATGTTCGATGCCTCTACAATGACCACCAGCTCCTTCTAGAGTTGACCGAATCACCTCACGGCGGCTAATTTGCCGGAAATTAATTTTTGAACGAAAACCGTTCACTCTTTAAATTTCATGATACAAATCATTATAAATTCCAAACTTCCTACTAAAATTCATAATTTTAAACCTGCGACCCAATTTCATACTTGAATTCTTAATATAAGAACATTAAATTTTTCGCAAAAATAAAATTTCACTGTAAATCTCATCATTACTCATCTACACAGCATAAATAGTTTACTTGCTAATTCTAACTTAAACTATTCTAGTAATTAAGCATATTCTTAGTTCACAACGTTTTTAAATTCAAGCTATATCAAGAGATGTAGATTTTTGAAGTGTAAATGGAAATAATGAACACTGATAACAGAGTGTGCATATCATTTCAATTTGAAATATATTGTTTCTCACCTTCCACATCTTGGTTCCAAAAGCCTTTTAAATTGAAGTTGAAGTCTTTAAAATTTGAAAAGTTGAAATCTTGGTTTGAATTCTCCTGAGCTCGAGTTTAACAGAGGGTATTTTGTTATACATAATTCCTGAACACTGTTATATTTTCCTCTTTTAGTTTTCTTTCATGTTGCTTATGATTTCAACCGAAGGCTATTGTATTTAAGATATAACTTTTGGCTTCTAAAACAAGCCACTCAGACCTGAAATATCCAAATATACATCAGCTTGAAATTTACAGAAGATGGACAGAATAACCTTTTTGGTGGATGAAAGGATAGTGTCTCAGCTGAAAATATCCTTTGAAAAGAACTAAAAATGATTTTGTAAGATTTTCTTTCCAGGGTTTACTGCCAAGCGTAGTTTGTTAATAAAAATTTATTACTTAACTTCCCATTGTTTTGTTAATTGTTTTACATGCCTGATTTCCGATTTTGTTAACTGTTTTTATTAACTTGTTTCTCTTAATAGTAAATAACTTTGAAATCTTATCTATATATAAACTATAAAATGTTTTAAGGTATAACAGTATGAAACTTATAGTTATTTTTTCTTTGAGCAAAATTAGTGTTTGCATTCTATATATTCACACAATTCTTAAACATGAAATTTGTCATTTAAACTTAAGGTATAAACTAACATTTTATTAATCACTTCTTATATCATTTATTACAAAGCAAGAATTTCAAAGTGATTTTTAAATCATCCTCAAAGCTTTCATTTATTACTTATACATCATTTAAAAATAAATGAGAAATTATTAAAATTATCTACTTTGCTAATATATTTGTATATGTGTGTTATTTTAAACTAGATGAAATAAACTAAAATCTACACTTTCATACAATTTAAGCCAAATGAAACTTTGTTACAATTAGATCTATACTATAAATTATATCTCAATTTCTACACTAATCACCTTATATATATGGTACTTTTAAACAAGAACCACAAAGTGATTAAAATTATTTTAAGATTTTATATATACATATATATGTAACCATATACAAAAAATTTAATTTAAAATAGAGAAATATATTATTTCAAAACAAACTAAGTCTCAATGATATTTATGTGTGGTTTCTCCTATTTATTTAAGTAATCTTTATATACATCCATTTATAACATTTTCCCAATTAAATATTATAAATTTCCTTTTAACTTATCATAACACATGTACCAAATTTTCCTTATTCAAAGTATATTCTTAAGAAACTTAAAACTACTTTAATCAATATAAACCACATTGTTTATATATATCAAATCAAAATATAACACTATCACTTCATTATGAAATTTCTATCCAATTTTATTACATATAAATTTATAATCCTATATGTAAAAATATTTGATTTTCAATAAATTTGAATTTCCTATTATATCTCGACTTTGGAACAAAATATACATATGTATCCTTAAAACAAAATACATATATTTAATTATAAAATAATATATACATATTTTATCTTTAAAACTAAATATATATATATATATATATATATATATATATATATATATATATATATCTAAGAAATCCTATTTAAATCAATTTAATAACTTAATATAGATTTGAAAGCTCCAGTTATATTGATTTGGAAAGATTGTATATAATTATTAATCATTGATTATTGGAAATATTATATATTAAAATACATTATTATTGAATATTATAAATAATATTCACAACTCGGGATGTCCAAAATCTTGGGTCGTTACACTCTTTGAAGATGGTGATCGAGCAAGCGGCTTCTTTGATACCTAGTTATTTATTTCCACTGTATGATTATGTAGGTGTATTTTGTATCCTAAAAATGAAAAGTCAGAATGTATAGCTACCAATCAATTAGATGTGATTTTTTTTTATAACCCTGATAACTCCTTATAAGAAGTAACCTTTTGTAGTATATCATTTAATATTGTATGTAACCATTCTGATATGAGGTTTATCTATTCTATCTTGTTTTGTCCTTTATTTTACCCAAGACAACTTATCTTTCAAATGCTTGGACAACGACACACGAACACCGAGGTTGTATTAGGTATCGTTCTTAGGGATCAGCAAGGTGGGTCGTCACAGACGGTATTATATCATAGGTTTAGCGAATTGTTAAGCCCTGGTGGGGTAAGCTCTCTAAGGATACGATTAGTAATATCCTAGGATAAGTCAACTTGAACAGACCTACTGATATAGTATTGTTTTAAAATTGTAAATGAAATAATTTTTCCTAGGAATATATTTTATAGATGCAAAAAATGATTTTCAAAATTCATATAGTGGTATTGATGAGTTCACTATTAGGAAATGATAATATTTTATTGTTATCGTTTAGGATTTGTTTAGTTATGCTTGTCCAGTTTAAGCATTAACTATCGTTGAATAAGCAAATGAGAAATTTTCCTTAGTAAGATATATGCAATTAGATGGGAATTAGGGAATCTTGGAACGAACCCCTTGTGAATTAAGTTTCACAGTTTGATTATAAGGTCTTCGACGAAAGGGTTAAGTTAAAAGTCATCTTTTAATAATGTTAAGCTAAAAGTAAACTTGCAATAAAAAGTTGTTTAATATAATATAAATGGTAAAATAATAATAATAATAAAATAGATAAATAGATAAAATTTAGAGGATAAATATTTGAGAAAATTTAATTATAATAAAGGAGAATTATTTAAATGTTCATTTTACTCACATCTAAATTTTCTGTATCATATCTATGATGCTATAAAATATTTTTGATTTCTTGAATGATAGTTAGATTTGTTTGACTGATTAGCTGAAATTAATCTGGATATTCCATTTAAACTGTTTAAGTGTCATTATGGAAATTTCCGCTATTCCATCAGTTATTAAATATCATCCCCTAAACCCTTGCTTATCATTTTGATTAATGATATTTTAAGTTTATTATTCATTTTAATTAATGATGTCTGAAATTAATTAATCTTTTTTATTAATGAGATTTGGATTTAATTAACCATTTTAAGTTATGATATTTGAATTAATGATATTTGAAAGTTGATAATCATTTTAATTAATGATTATTTGAATTTGATAAGTCTCTTAATAAATAATATTTTAAGTTAGTTAATTGATTTAATAAGTGAGTTTAAAATAAATAAATAATTTTGATGAAAGTGTTTTGGAAGTAATTAACTATTTTGTAATGACCTGCTAATTCATCATTTTGATAAGTTTTATTTATTTTTAAAATATTCGAGTATAACTTTTAAAAAAAAAGATTATGATGTTTTGAAGAAAAAAATAATAATGGTAATAAGTATTTACAAAAACATTTCCTTTGGAAATATATCGATAAAATGAACAAAAACTGTTTTATCGATAAACAACTCTATGATCACAAAACATCGCATAAGAGGTGGATACATACACTTATTTTTATAATTGAATAAGAATATGAAATAAAGTTAATTTATTTATTTTTGGGAAGTTAAAAATATGCATGACATCCTCAATGACGCCCTTATATTTAATTATTGATTTATGATTTTAAATTGAGATTTAATGATTTAATAATTATCACAACTATTCAAATAATTATGTTTGAATGATAATAATTTATTTTAAATAGTTAAAAAGTGATAGTGAATTATTTATTATTGTTTTATAAAGATATATAATTGGTTTGAAAATATAAGGAAAATTAATATCGCTTTACCGATATAATAGCAATTTTAGGAATAATTATTTAACATTGTATTATGATTTTATAATTAAAATTAGACCATTTTTATTAATTTAAAATGATTAGAAATCTATTTCAAATTTTGTTTATAAATATATGTAATTTAATGTATAAGTGAAAATGTGACCAGGAATCAGTTTTTGATTTTCAATGGTTTAACGAAAGAAAGTTGTTCCAAAGTCGTTGCAACCTTGTTTATATGTCATGTACACATATATAACACATAAATACACACCTTAACATATACATATATCCATGTATGTATACATTACACATTTATATATAAATAAAGTTAAAAATATCTAAGATATTTTACAAAACTTAGCCCTTAAGTCATCCAAAAGTCAAATGCACATGGCTTTGAAGTGAATGAAGTGATGGAGCACATGGAGGGGGAGATATTAACGTGTATTAGGATGTTATAGGAGGGGAGTGGGCTAAGGGTAATTTGGTCCACACACATTTACATATTTTTTCACAAATTTTTCCTATAAATACCCATGCACGCTCTTCCATTTCATTCACCTTCTTCTTTGTTTTTCCTAAGCTCTTCCTCTCCATTTTAATGGATTCTTCTTTAAATAATTTATGATGAAATTTTAGTCGAAAATATAATAAAATTATGTACAACAAAGTCAAATCACCTCAAAACCCAAAGTGAATCATCTCCACTTCTCTTCTACCATCCACGGCCATCACCATCAAGACCAAGCTCCATCACCTTTTCTAAGGGGAGGCCGAGCCCATCTAGGAGAAAAGACGGAGTTTGGAAAGCTCTAGAGCAAGGAAAAGAGGAGGAAGTTCTGTTGGAGTGCTGTTGGAATCGATTCAAGAAGTTGCAGAAAAGATTGGAGTGGAGCCACAAGTGGGTACTCAATGTTTATTAAATGATAAATAATCTATATAACTATTTTTAAATATGATAATATGACCATTTAATCTCTTAATGATTTGCATGAATGTTTGATAAATTGGTTGATTATTGGATGTTGATACGGTTGACAACTTGGTTGTGATAAATTATGAGAAATCATAATGAAAATAGTTAAGTAAGTAACCATGATTAATTAATGAAAAATAAATCCATATGTTATGTGTATATGGAGTTTATTTAGCCTCTTAATGGTTTTAAGAATATAAGAAGTTTAAAAATGAATATTATAATAATATAATATTATGAAATGATTTAAAAGTGAAAAGGAGATTAATGTGGAAAATATTGGTTTAAATGCTTGAAAATGGTTTGTAAATGTTTTATGAACATATGAAAGTGTTTTGGTGAAGTTTGTAAGGTAAATATAAATTTAGTCAAAAATAGGTGTGTCGCATAACGACAGTTAGCAGTTTCACGCCATAAATGTCAAATGAGTATGTAGAACGGAATTTAGCTCGGAATTCTTCAGGATAAGAATTTTTCAAAACTATTATATCCATATTTTCCCAAATCAAGATTATGATAAGAATATTTTGAAATATGAGTAAAAAAAAGTTTTTGAAAAAATCGCGATTTTGCAGTTCGGAATCCATAACAGGATTTCTTTGAAAATGGTGTTTTAAAATTGTTTAAAAATGTGGAATAAATCTTATAAATCATTAAAAATGTTTTAAAAGTGATTTGAGTTGTAAAAAACAAATTTTAAAATAACAGAAAGTCGTTTTGATCAATGTAGCTTAAAAAAGCTCTATCCATGGCACTTTTTCGCAGCACCTTTCTATTACTTTTGAAATATAGTTTTAAATACAACCATTCTTTTCCAAATATTTTGAATTTTTTTTCAAATGACTAATAAAGTATTTGAAGTTAATTTGAAGGATTTATAGAATGATTAAAGGTTACATTTGATCAAATAACTTAACCTCCTTATGGGTGTCAAAGAGATAGAGTGTGGGCTTGAGTTTGAAAAACTAGTTTCCTACTCTCCCTGCTATCTAGACTGACCCGATGGATGGGATAATAAAATTGGTTTACACGGATCAAAATTTCCCAAAGTATAAATATATAATTTTCCAAATTTAAATAACTTGGATTGCATTGAAATGATTTGGAAATGTTTTCCTAAATAAAAGGTAAAACGATTCGGAATTATTTTATGATTAAAAAGTTTTAAAATTAACCAAATGATTTGATAAACGAGGCTTAACGATTCCATATATTCTGAAAAAAGAGAAAGAAATGATTCAATGAATATATCTCTAAGAGACATCTATGAATGTAAAAAGATGAATTAAACTGATTGATGATTAACAGTCACATATGAACTTAACATGTTTTTAATCAATGATTGGTTCGGAGGAACCAAGATCAGATTTGGGTAACTCCTATCCGAAAACCACTCTGAGCCAATGTATATGTTCGAAAGTGAAAACATGATGATGATAATGATTTTTAAAGACGGGGAACTTCATGATGAAGGGCATCTTACCACTAGTCCCTTGAGGTGAAAGTTACCATATCATATATTTGCTGGCAGTAGTGCTCTGTTATGACAATCTTCGATTGCAAAGTCCACTTGCTACTAATGGTAGTTGGAAGAGTGCATTTAGTTTCATTTAGTCCCAGAAAGAACTTGTATGGATGAATGTCTAACAATTCATTTCTGATCATTTTAATCGATTTCCATCAACATATTATCTATTTGGTGGCGGAGAAGGCAACTTCTCTTGGCGTAACACCCTTCCTAAGATGTTTAAGCGGAGGAGTTATATGCTGGTAGAAATCAGTTGTGTGATTAAGGAATGACAATGTGGCATTCAAAGTGGAACCTGTGATGATCAAAGCATGGCTTTGCAAAAAGCGAAGTGTGGCTTTTTAGAGCATAGCCCCACGAGCCACACACCCAAGGAATGATACATGATACTATGTGGCATGAAGGACATATTTTTGGGACACTATTGAGGGAAGATTTCCCTTTAGGCACTTCTTGCCTTATTGTATGGATGGAAATGTATAGAGGCTGAGGGAGTCGTGTAAAGCCATCAAGTAATACTCTGTTCCATGGTAATGTAGCAGTATAATTTGGAGGCTGACTGAGACCGTGTAAAGCCACTGGAGTGAACCATGATTGTTATATATGGATTTTCGGGTCTGAATGATCACTAGTTCCTATCCTGTTGGAAATCAAATTCCAATATGTTGCATTTAGAATATTGGTTGTAGAACCTACTTTTAAAAAGTAGCAAGTAAGCCATCAAATTCAATCAATGTAACAGTTTCGGCTACCTTTGATATATTATTTGAAAAGTATTTTCAAAGGAATGTCATTAGAAATAATATCAAATTATTTTGATATAAAAGTGATTTGATTATCATAAGGTAAAAATCCGTGCGTATTTATGTATGGTGTGGTTTTATGAGATACCCTTCTTTACGAAGGTTTTAAACCGAGTATCTGACGCTAGTTTATCAAGCCTGATCTGGGTATTTTAAATACTCTAGTCAGATCCGAGTAGTTTCAACTTTAGTTAAAGATGCGTGGAGTTTTCAAAGGAGTGCTGGAGATCTTAATTTACATATGGACGTATTCTATTATCCGTTGCATATACTGCATTTATTTTGTTTGGTTGTCAGCATTTGTAAGGATAGGGGTTTATAACTGTCCAGGTTGAATCCAGGTTAGACTCTGATATTGTATTCAAAATTTTCCACTGTAAATGATATATATTATTCCATTCGTGTGAGATTCAATTCTATCTTTATTTTCTTTTTTCCCCTAACAATCGGGCATTTCGACACTAGGATTTGCGCCATGAGGATATACTAATGTCAATTTTCAAGGGTCGAAAATTCTCGCTTGTTATATATTTTATTGATGATAATTGATATGTTTATTAAAGGAAATTGAAATTAATTATCTTTTGGGATAGTTAATATTGCTTTAGATTTATAAAAGAGATTATAAATGTGATTTACTATCTCTTAGGATAATTAATGTTATTTTAAATTTAATAAAAGAATTTTAATTTGATATATTTTTTTCGGAAAATAATATGGTTTTATGGTTTTAATAAAGAATATTATAAATCATCTCCTACGACAATTAACATTTCTCAGAATTTATAAAAGTATTTAAATTGTTTTGTTATCCTTTGAGATAATAAATATTGTTTGAATTAATAAATTATGGTTTTTTTCTTAAATGAGAAACTTTTAAATAGAATTGTTTATAAATAAAACAAAGTGTAAATTGTTTTGGGATTTTAGCAAATGATGTTTAAAATGACATTTGCTTTAACCTTTGTTTTAATACATTTAGTATTATACATCTATCTTCCCCAGTAACATCTTAAAGTGTTTTCGAAAAGTTTAAACCCTGGAATTGTTTAAAATGATTTCAAAATATTTTGAGAAATTAACAGCGGTATTAATTGGAAATATATCTTAAGCATAAACATTTTGGAAAAGAAATTTTAGGTAGAATGATTTTTCTTTGAATAATTCGGAGGAAAACATTTTGGTTAGTTTAATGGTAATATGAATAATCTTCTAAGTGGCGATCAGACGTTGCTTGGGTGATTGTTGTGGAGTACTTAGTAAATTATCCTCTTTATCATTGTGCGATCGAAATGGATTCAAATCCAAACGCCTAAAGTAAGTTTTAGTAAAAAAATTGTTTAAAGTTATTTCATAAAAAATATATGTAGCATGCTTTCAAAAATGAGTTTTGAAATTTATAACCGGGTATTTAATCTTTAAGTACCCTTAGTAGGGAATTTATTTAAAAAATAAAAATAAATAAATAAAAAGTATTTTCAATAAAAGATTGTATTGGAGAAATGAATTTTTACCCCTAGATAAGAAAAGGAATAAGTCAACACTGAATTAAATGGGTTGGGTTGGATAGGAAAGTTTATATAACATTGTTTTATCAAAACCATAGATATTATTTAAGCATCAAAGCAGTGTAAACTAATTGGTGTTATTGGGCCAGTCCACAAACATCATTCATTATAACAACTTAAAGTTAACAAAAAGTTGGAAGGTTTTAATAGACATCGTTTTATTAAAACCATACCTTTTGTTTAAAATAAATTATAATTTTTTTTAAGTCAACCAATAAACATTGTCAATCTTAACACTCTAAGTTCAAGAGCTCAAGAGGTTGACCCAGTTTTAAAAGACCCAACTTTGATTTGATCTTCACCTAAATTGTGAAAAGAAAAAAAAATTGTGTTTTGTATATACTTTTAGGATTTAGAAGTGTATTATACGAGTAAATAAAGTGGAATAAGTTATTATTTGGTGTTTTATAAAGAATGGACTATATAAAATATTTTTAAACTTGGATGAAAATTTATAAAATAATTCATAAACAATTTTGGTATTGAATAAAATATTAAATGCAGAATTATGTGATTTAGAAGATTGTTGTAGTTAAGAAATTATTAATTTTAGGGTATAACTTCAATTTTGTCTAAGTAAGTTTGGATAATCCTCTAAGTAATAACCAAAAGCTAATGAGCAAAGAATGGTATGCTTAGATAGTTATCTATGTTTTAGGCAATCAAAAAGTTTTGGATCTAAGTTAGGAGTTTGTTTTTAATCTTTTAACATTTTAAATAATGTCAAGTGTTAGATTTTTTTTCCTTAAAGAGTTTGAATGATTCATAGTGTTAGTGTATTTCTTTATGGAATTTGGTTGATTTGATTTAATTGAATTTGATTGATTTTATTTGATTGAATTTGACTGATTGAGTGTGTGGTCTTATATACCATAGTTTATAAAGTTAAAACTATGAACTAAGTTTTTGAATTGTTGTTTGTGAGGACTTATATCCTAGTGCTTTTGAAAATAAAAATGATTATGAAATTTTTTGGAAAGAAATGAAGATTGTTCACTCTAGTTGTTACATTTGAAGGAACCAGAACACAGCTAGATGCTCCATGTTGGTTTGATTCTAGAGTTTTACTTGTTTTGTTAGGTTGACCCCTTCCTAGTCATTTTTGGTTTTTGCTTTTAATACATTTCTTTTTGGAAGAAATTTGAAAGTAAATTTTTGAGTATAAGGGCCTGGGCATTTAGTTCTAGATTATCTTTTGATGTGATTGCATGCGCAGTATTTTATTCAGGGTATTCTTTGAATTTGGTTGCATATAGATTTACATCATACCAGTTTTTGCTAGATAAGTTGCATCTGATAAACATGTTAGGTAGTTTTAGGATAGTTTGTTTTCTGGGATAGAATTGTTGTAAATTTTGGGGGCGAAATTCTTTTAAGGGGGAAGAGTGTAATGACACGGAATTTCACCACATTAATTTTCGAATAATGAATTAATTTTAAATACTTAAATAATAGGTTTTATGATTAAATGAAAACTCTTTTAAATAATAAATATCGAAGATAAAATAGTTTCCAGAATTAGTTTATAAAAATATTTAGTTCGATGAAAATAGAAAATGTGACCGAAAATTGTTTTACAAATTTTCGACATTTCATTGTATAAATTTGTTTGAAATGCTGTGAGCCTTGTTTATATTTGAAAAAACATTTAAATGGTTAATAATATAAATTAGTTAGTATATACTGGTATATACATAGGTATATATACTTAAGTATATACATGTATATACAAAAAGATACCTTAAGAGACATAATTTAACACTTTAAGGCACGAGTGTAAAACATGTTTAAACATGTTTTCTTTGACATGATGAGGGGGACAAGATGGAGGCTGAATGGCATGTATGGTGGAAGGTGTTAAGATGGCAAAACATTATGGAGGATAAAGGACAAGAGGTGTTGTTATCCATAAAATATTCTCAAGAATAAAAGTATGAAAGAAGAGGCAAGAGAATTGACGAAGATCAGAAGGCATTAGGGAGGTCAATCTCAACATTAGATAAAGCTTTCAACAAGAAATGATAGCGCCAGAAAAACCTTTTGAAGAGACCATAAGGACGCTTCAACAAAATTTCGGATAAGCAAAAAACTTTCTACAAGGTCAAGAGCAACCTTTCGAAGGCAATATATAGAATATTTTCTGCACATGCGCCAAACCATTCGAAACGTTTGGTTTCATCTCCATTTACATTCATTAGGACAATATTCAATAAAAGTATCCCTTTCGAAAGCATATATTAGCCTTTCGAATTGGTTAGAGCCAACCTCACCTATAAAGGAAAGATTATATATCCTCTAACACCAAAGAATATGGTTCTGTGCCAGCCAAGGAGATTTGTTTCAAAGGGAACCTTTTACAGAAATTCTTTTAAGGTGTTTCGGCTCATTCGAAGCCCCAAGTGAATACATTTCAACAAGATCGAAGGCCAACACCCTTCCAATTTATAAGGCACACTAGAAACTAAGCGAAGTGCACATCTATACACCTTTTGATGGAGTCAAAAGTGATCAACCGATCTACCTTCCAATAAAGTCGAAAGGCATCAAGTGAAACCTTTTGACAAAGTTAAGAGCAATAAAGCAACATACCTTCTGACGAAGTTGAAAGGAACAAAGCAAGATAAAAAGAAGCTCCATCTTTGGTAGTAGTAGAAGGGCAGTCAAATAACCCTTTCGATTATGTCGAAAGCTATGGATCAAGCAGGGCAAGAGAGGAAGAAAACAAACCTTTCGACCGTGCCGAAATCATGGGGTCGACGGGTGCCGACCTGCACCTATAAATAAGACCCTAGGGGTCAGTTTTAGGGGATCTAATTTCTTTCACTTTCTACTTGTATTTCCTAAAAGCTTATAAACTCTACTTCCTAAATCAAATTGGGGATTTGTTCAATTTATACAACTGAGTTCAATAAAAGTGAGATTATACTAGTCTTGACTACATAGTAATTTTGAGTTTCTTATTTCGTATAGACATGTCAGCTAACTATCAAACTAGTCGAAAGGAGCCTCTTCGAGTGGGTCGAAACCCCTAATTCACCCACTTCTTAAGGATTTTAGCTCTAATCCACAAAATAACAGGTGCCTACACTTTCGGCTAAGTTGAAACCCTTCATGCTCAACTATTCCAGAAGCCATTATGTCCCTAACTCAGGCCGTCTTGTCAGTGTCGAAAGGTTGTTCCGACAGGGTCATAATCCAACCAATTTGAAAGGAGTTTCTGAGAGAAGAATTAGCCTTTCGTCTACATCTAAAGATATTAAAAAGGTGTTTCGACCATCACCTGTCCAAGAGGAGGTTTCGAAGGAATCACTTTCTCTTCAAACTTCAAGTTGAGGTGTTGACAAGTTTTCTTGTTAACATTTTTGGCTGTAGAAGGAGGGCTTGAACCTTCGACCCTCAATAACTTTCATCATAGCTTAGCTGCATAGAGATTTTCATTCAAGAGGAGAAAATTGTAAGAGAAAGTAATAATAACCACAATCCAAGTGACAAAGTTCCGTCACAATCAACTTTGGAAGATAACATAATTCTAAACTTTAACATAGAGAATATAGA
Organism: Allium cepa; assembly: GCA_030765085.1. Classification (NCBI taxonomy): domain Eukaryota; kingdom Viridiplantae; phylum Streptophyta; class Magnoliopsida; order Asparagales; family Amaryllidaceae; genus Allium; species Allium cepa. The sequence continues at coordinate 371,247,476 of CM060942.1, read as the reverse complement.
AGTCAGACAAGCTTCAACCCTAATATCATTGGAAAACAGTGAGATTGAAGTCCAGAATCTGCAACAACAAATGGTGATTATGCAAGAACTTTCTGAAAGAGCTCCATCTCAAGGATCATTAAAGGTTGTGGTAGGAGAAGATGAAGCGCAATCACAAAATAAAGACCAATGTGAAAACCAAGAAAGTCAGGTTAAAAGTCCCCTGAGAAATCTATAAGTCCAATTCAAGGAAACAGGAAAAGTTGTCATAAAAGCAAAGTCAGCCAAAAAGACAACCTACACCAATTGATAATGTATACGCTTGAGGAGCGAAGAATTCCCAGCCAAGAGAAACATGTTATCCTGCAAAAGACTCCTTTTTTAGAGGAAGTAAAGGCAGTTAGTCCTCCTCCTCACATCCGAAATCCACCACTAAAATATGATGGGACTACCGATCCAGATGATCACCTTGTAGATTTTGAAAACTGGATGAACGTATGTAATACTCTTGGGCTAATTTGCTATAGACTTTTTTCGGTTACTTTTCAAGGAGCGTCTATAAAGTGGTACAAGAATTACCAACAAAAACCATCTGTTATTGGGAACAATTTTCTTATGATTCATAGCACAATTTCACATACATAGAGATCTAGTAATGGATTCTTACATGTTAACCAACATTAGGCAAATGCCAGAGGAATTACTTGACGAATACATTAAAAGATTTCACACGGAAGCATTGAAGGCAGAAAGTACAATCGATAGAGAAGCATATGCAGTTCGATCAGGGTTAATCAACCAAACCCCTTTCTAGAAGGATCTTAATATCAATGGATGCAAATATTTATGATACTTCTATTCCTGAGTAGACAAATTCAACCATGTAGATGAAATGTGCATAACACGAAAAGATTATGACAAGGTATAAAAGGAGAAAAATCTAATCCTGATCACTCCAAGCAAAAATCAAAGGATGGCGAGAGAATTTGGAAAAGAATTCTAGAGTCCGACTATGTAGCCTCAGATCAACCACTTTCTCACATATTTGTTGTGGTGAAAGATGATGGAAGCTTCTCAACTACACATAGAACGTGAAGCCAACTAAAGCCTAAAGAAGGGGAAATTTATTACGATTATTGCAAAGAAAGTGGACATAAGACAAATGACTGTTGCATATTAGCTGGAATGATTCAAAATATGATCATGTTAGGAACCCTAAAGGAGTTCATTAAAGAAACTTAAAGTAACCCCTTGAAGAGAGCAGCTTAATAACTTCAAAATATGAATCCCTACCAAATCATGAAGTCTTGCAGCATTAATTCAACTATGAAATTTCTTCTTTCAAAGCTTTATAACTTGATTTGTACTTTGAGCTGAAAATTGATCATGTACTTATTCAAAATTCGAGTGTCATTACAGGTAAAACAGTCCATAACATTCAACACACTCTTAGAGCAAAAGAAATTTCTTACTACTAGAGGAAGACATCTTAAAGGCTTGATACAAATTAACTACCAATTTTTGAACCAACAAACTGGAATTATTAGTTGGTTCGGGCATTGGTTTGCGGTACAAAGATCTATTTTCATGAAACCTCAGAACACTATTAGTCCTTCATCAATTTTTGAGAAAAACTTACAAATGGACCATCCTATAGAGTAATGCTTATGAAGGTATGGTAATCTATCTGCAGGAAAAAATAATGTACTCCAATTCTATTTTTGAAAATTACTAAGAGCATCTCCAACAGTTCAGAGTGCGGAAATTTGATTTTCCGCACTCCGAAATGTTAGAGCCCCCATTTCTGCAACAAAAATGAGGGCAGACACCTGTTGAACAGGCGCTTGGGCATCAGGCGCCTGTTCAACAGGGCCCGTGTTTATAGAACATCGGACGCCTGTTGAACAGGCGCCTGATGCCCAGACGCCTGTTCAATAGGCGCCTGGTGAAGATGCCTACATCAGGTGCTTCCCCCCTCATTTCTACCTCTTATATCCTCTTTTTAGTTAATTTTTTTAATTTAACTCTGTGTCCAAATGCCGCCCCGTCTGGTCAAAACTGGTAGACGCACTGTTCGATATACGACCGATGTCAATATCGGACCTGCTCATGTCCCTCCTGATGCTACCGTGACCCTAGATGATCTTCGATCGTTACACGACTTGCCCTCTACTATTTCGCATCGACTTACTACAGCTATAGGGACGCCATAGGTATATGTTTATTTCTTTAATACTTGATGAACAACCATGTAAACATATATATATATGTATGATAATTCTTTGTTTATTTTAACATTAAATAATCATATATTTAGGTTTGTCACATAGCGATGCGAGGTAGTTGGTATAGGTGTATGTTCGAGTATTTTGATCAGTTACCGCAGCCGATTTTGGATAGGCTACATTCGTTTCCTTTTGGTGAATTTCTAGCTTTACCTAGATTTGCACATGTAGATCATTGCCTGGTAGAGGCCCTCACCGAGAGATGGTGGCCTACCACTCACACATTTAATTTCCCTGATTTTGAGCTGCGACTGACTCCTTCAGATTTTTATATGCTCACTGGCATAGAGGTTGGTCGACCGGACCGTCTCCCTGTTCCATTTGATAGTTCATTTGAGGAGTTCGTGTCATATTCAGCTTATTTACCGACTTTGGCCGATGAGGAGGTTAGAGGAGGAGCTGTTACTCTCCCTTGTTTGTAGCGGTATATAGTAGAGTACATGGCCGTTGAGGATATGCACACTCCGGTTATCCGTGCCTTCATATTATACCTTTTTGGGTCTACATTTTTAGTAACAATAAGGGCCCTATTAGGCTTGGTTTTTTGGCTGGATTAGTAGATGTGGATGGACTACATATATATGATTGCGGTACTGCTATTATTGGTTATTTGTACGTAGCATTAGATACTTATGCGCTTCAGCAGTCTAGACAGATGTATGTATTTTGGTACATTCTTCCATTTTGGTACTACGAGTATACTGCCAATATGCACCCCTACTTATTGTAGAGGCGAATGCCACACCTTATATTTACTTTCCTAGATTGCATCGTTGGGGTCCTCTTATGCATTTGCCCCGTGTTGCACAAGGGGTGCATAATGAGCTAATGGAGGCTAGACAGAAGATGGATATGAGGCGGCATGGTAACATTATTTTTCGTCCATGGGATCAGTACTTACAGTTCCTAGAGCCCGGTCCTGATCATCCACTCACTTTTCGGTTTTCCATGTCGCGACGTAGGATTTGCTTTCAGGTTCCTACATGTCCATTCATATGGTATTTAGGGGAGCGGTGTTGGCTACAGTTATATGGTATAGTCCGCATTCCATCAGATCCGCTACAATGGGATGATATGTATGGGTGATATTAGGCTTGGACTAGCTTATATTCTTGCGATGAGGGGTATGGGATGGGTGGATGATGAGCCTTTTGCAGTTCTTGGAGACTTTGATTCATATTAGGCTAAAGTAGCCCTACATTCTTACGCTTGGTTGATTATATTCGGGGTTTGAACTCCGATCATATTGGTCCGCATACCTCTTCCGGTAGAGTTCCACTACCGCCTGCCACCTTTGAGCCTACATCATCTTAGTACACGCAGCCTCCTACTTTCGACCATCCTCCTCATTCTTTTAGAGCGTATGATGTACATGGTCAGGTGGTGGTGTACCCCTTGCAGTATCCTATAGATGACGATATTATGGGTGTACCATCCGTCGGATTGTATCAGCCTCATCAGGTTTGTACAAGTTTTAACTATTCTTTAAATAGCTAGTCATTATACTCTCTCCATATGTATAATTTTTCTTCTACGCATATCAGTATTTTCAGTACGTGGATTATGATAGACGGATGATTGCTGCATTTGAGCGTATGATGCTCATTATACAAGATGATGTATCAAAGTTACCAACTACGGTCCAGCAGCAGCAGACTCAGTTTGATGCGCAGATACATGGATTACAGACCCAGATTCAGCAGCTTCAGGAGCAGCTCCATGCCAGACCTGAGCCTTACAACTTTGATGACGTCAACGATGACAGTGACGACAATAGTGGAGACGATGGGGAGATTGATAGCGGTTCCGATCACATATGCTACATTCAGATGTTTTAGACTATGTTATTATTTTTCACACCTTACATTAGTTGGTTTCATATTATGTTGGTGATGATGCTACTATTATATGTGATTGTCTATATGTTATGGCATTGTGTCCATTATATTTTTTGTTGACTATTGCATTATGTTGATTTTAATTTACGCTTCTTTATTATTAAGCGTATATGAAGTCAAAATGTTGAAGTAACAAACACAGTTGTGTTTGTTTGTCAAAATTTTTATGGATGTTTGACACGTGGACGTTAACCACATGCTTCATTTTTTGATGCGGATCACGACCTCTTTATTTAAGATAAAGAGTTATATTCTAATGTCGCAACATTTAAAAGTTCGGTAAATTCAATCAATGTATAACATAATATTTTTGACTATAGAATTGAAACTGTTAGTAAATTATTTTATACAAACTGATCAGATGTGCGATAATGAAGAGATAATGGCAACTCAGTTTTGGGACACTATTGCTAAACTTTACAATAGCAATGTTGAGTGTATAAGTAGACGTACGAAGGTAGAGTTGAGAACTGGTTATGGGAACTTCTGCAACGCCTTTACGTGGTACAGTACAGTTATCACTGAGGTTATATTTGAAAATTTGTCTGAATCAACCTGTTCCACATTTGAAGGTCGTTACTTTCTCAAATATCACAGCATATTCATTGGACATGAGGCTTATATCATAAGTCAAAATTGGCTAGAACAATTTGGATATCCATAATTTGGTGTATTATTGTTGAGTGTATTATTGTTTCTATGTATGCATATTTATTATCGTCTTGTTTATGAGTAATTTAACTTTCTACTGCATTGTCAAATCAAAACACAGTGCTAATATTTAAACATAAATAATTTTTAACATTCACACGCTTCAATATATATGTAAGAGCTTTTCTTCTCAAACACACAATTCAGTCCTCTGCTCCTTCAATCTTCTAATCCTCATATCAATGCCTTCTTGGTCATCATCAATTGACTTTGATGCGAGGTATGTTCCAACGGAAAGCGAACACACCGATGAAGATTGGATATCAATTACCAAGACCAGCATTAAGAGGACATTGCTCGTGAATTCCCAAATGTTGACCAACTCACACTTCAACAAGATGTTCAACCTGTAAACGAACAGCTGGTTCATCAACAACCACAAAAGGTTGGACAAGTACCAAATTTGCAACCTTCGGTTGAACAAGAGGTTGACTCTTACACAGTATTTTGCCACTGTGGTTATAAGGTTTAAGTTGTGGTTAGCGCTGATGGCGAAGAAATTGGTCGTCGAATCCAAGTGTGTCCTTTCAGACCTGAAGGGTGCAATTATGCAGAATGGGTTGATAAACGGCTGTGCCCAAGGGCCATAACATATGCCAACGAGCTGGAACGAGAAATAAGATGTCTCTGAAATATTATGCACAACTTACAATTTGACTGTAACCGGTTGTTTCTTAGTGGAGCGTGTTATTATTGTGGAGTGTATTATTGTGCAGTGTATTATTATGGAGTGTATTATTATAATGGTTGTATTATTGTGGAGTCTATTATTATGGAGTTTATTATTATGGAGTGTATTATTGTTTGTGTATGTATTGTCGTTGACTGTATTAATGTTTGGGTGTTTCAGTAACATTGTCTTGTTTCTTTCTGTATTATTGCGTTAAGAACATGGATACAGTTGTGTGATGGGATGAGACACTGCATCAACAGTCAATAGTGCAAGGAGGGGATAAGACAGTGCAGACGTGACACTACAGACAAGACACTGCATCAATAGTTAATAGTGTATGTTAAGAACATGACTACAGTTGTATGATGGGACGAGACACTGCATCAACAGTCAATAGTGTTTATATGTGACGAGACATTACAGCCGTGACATAAATGGAATCTACTTTATAGATGGTGGTTGAATTTAATTAATGCTACCCGCAAGTGATTGTTTGTTTTGTTAAGCTATAAAAGGCTTGTTAGATGCTGAGAAGTATTATTGCTCATTCTTATTTCATACAATTTCAAATATAACAAATGATGGCAGAAGATTATATAGTTTTTGATGACGGCGACGACGAATTTGATGAAATGATGGAAGATCATTTTCATCGCGAAAAGGAACTAATAAGTATGGCTGCACTACAGGTTGGTCAATCGAGCAAGCAACACGGTGGATCAGTTGTTGGTCGTCGGTATAAAAATTATAGACATTCATGGCACAACGACAGACTAATGGAAGACTACTTTATTTCAAATCCTACTTACACAGATGCTGATTTTATAAGAAGATTCCACATGCGGCGTCCTCTATTTCTTAGAATCCTACAATGTATCAAGCAGCATGACAAATATTTTATCTTCGAACCCAATGCATCTCGTACAATGGGATTGACTAGAATTCAAAAAATTGCAGCTGCACTCAGAATGCTTGCATATGTAGGACCAGCGGACGTGCTTGATGAAAATTTGAAAGTGGCGGAAAACATGGTATTAGAGTGTTTGGAGCATTTCTGTCAAGCTATCGTGGACATTTACGGTGATCAATAGTAGAAGAATTGTCCAAAGGCGTATGCTGGAGCTTATCAGGGTAAGTCTCGTAGGTCCTCTATTATTCTTGAAGTCATAGCGTCGTATGACTTATGGATATGGCATGCATCTTTTGGAATGCCAGGTTCGAACAATGATCTTAACGGAGTCGAACGATCTACGTTGTTCAATGATTTAGCAAACGGTAGATCAACTCTTGTACCTTTACTTTAGGAGGTTACACAAATGATCATGGATATTATCTTGGCGATGGTATATATCCTAAATGGAGTACCATTGTCAAGACAATTCCTAACCCACAAAACAATAAACAATCAAAGTTTGCAGCGATGCAAGAAGGCCAGAGGTAGGACGTTGAAAGAGCATTTGGGGTTCTTCAGTCTAGATTTTCCATAGTCAGAAATCCATGCAGACTTTGGTCACCAGTTAAAATGACCAAAATAATATAAACTTATATTATTTTACATAATATGATTATATAGGATGGAAAAGACATGGAAGAAGATTACTTTTACGAGGGTGCTCCAACACCACCGCCTGTTGGCGCAACGATATGATTGGAAGCGCACTAGAACTCGAGCTTCATGTAGAAAGCCAAATGTCCTACCGTAGCGTTCAACTGCATCGAAGACTGCAAAATGATCTCATAGATCATCTTGGAGGTTTTCTAGAATCAGTGAAACTATATTTCCGTTCTTACTTTTCCAACTGTTGTTTATGTTGTTGTTACTTATCATTGTTGTTGTAGTCTATTTATGTTTAATTAACGTAATGTTGTTATAATCTTTTTTCAATGTAATGCAATTTCAATGAAAATACTTATATCAATAATTGCTTGCATTCAGAACACAATACAAATAACGGTAACTAAAAGATACAAAGGTTGTAAAAACGACAATTCATTATAACCCTCTTCAAGTCTACGCCTCATAATTTCTCTCCTTCTTTGCTCTGCATACTGCAGTTGTTCTGCAGAAATGTGTGCCGTATCCATGAACATTATTGCATCTTCATCTCTTTGCCAGTTTCCAGCAAGAAATTGATCCATTCTTGATAACTTTTCATGGTATTGAATTGCTCGAGTTTCCATTGCCCGGTTAAATCTATCTTCAAATTCAAGTAGGAGTTTTTTAATTTCTACTTGATCCGCTCCAACAGTCTGCTTCTTTTTGATAGCTTTTGCTCCCTATGGCCTAACAAAATGATCTTTGGTTGGCGTTAGGTCTTCTTCTGATCCTAAACCGTAGCTTCCTAGCGATTACCTCGGACTAGAGCTTTCTCCAACTCTAGGCATTTTACCCCGACCACTGTTTGATAGAACTTGTTGAACGGTTTTCTAAAGCGATGATTTCCATTTAACGTGCTCGACCAACATGTCATAAACATGCATGAACTGATAAAAATGTGGTGCTTATTAACTATCAGGTTTATAGATTTGTTTGAACAACTTGTTTGTGGCCATTCTTTGTTATAAAAATAACTAGTATAACTAGAGAACTATGATAAAAGGTAGAACAATGAAATTATATTAAAGCTTACCGAATGCGTTTCATTTCCAAATCCACTAGGATTCGTTTGCTTTAGCTTGAACATTTGAGAATCGAACGTTTGCATTTGACAACTTATTTTTCCAAAATGACCTTTGGCTGAAGATAGCGTTCTTTCCCGATCGATGTTCTTCCAATTGTAGTGATTAGTAATTTTGGCCCAAAAAGACTCACCACTTTGATCGGTCCCTCGAATAGGATAGACCGAGAGTGCACAATAAATGTAGCAAAGATCCTAGTCTTGCGTAGCGCTCCAACTTGCATTAGTTACTTCTCCCCTAATCGGAACCGTAACGTCTTGTAAGTCATAGTCTTCAAAGTTGGACCTTGCAGCATCGACGTCGAAATCGGAGTACAATTTCTGTTAAGATTAGTGGCAGTAAAAAATTGTAATGGAGGAAGGAAATTGATTGTGTGTGGAAGAAGAGGGGGGAGTTGTATTTGAAAGGATAATATGGCCATTGGAAGTCGACCGTTGGGGGGATTTAAGTGGGCGCCTGTTAAACGGGCGCCTGTTCAACAGGCGTCTGGTATCTAAGTGCCTGTTTAACAGGCGCCTCGCCGAATCATAGATCCCCGCACCAACACCCCACCTTTCTGCACTATCGAGGATTCTCGTGCTCTGTTGGAGGGATACTAGGGTGTGGATTCGAGAATTGTGATCTGTTGGAGATGCTCTAAGAGAAAATTTTCAAACTTATCCTCAAAGTAAGACTACTTTCGATCACCCGGCAACCTGGGGAAAAATATGTATCTATCTATTTCAAGAACAGACTTATACAATCTTCCAAAGATACTATATAACATTAGTAAATGCACATAAAGGATTTCTAGGTAAACAATCTTAATATTTCAAAGTTTTCTAAAACCATTAGCAGGGAGAACCCTATTCATACTTTATCAATATATTCTTTAAAGACATCAAAAGCATATTGGCAAAAACTCATACTAGAGAATCCTATTCTCGACTAAAAGACTGCTAGTTCATGAATCATGACCCTCCAGCCTCCTATTTGAGATCTGTGTCTCTATTATGAGAATGATATAAAAGCCCATACAAAGGGTGACATAAAGAAAAAATCGTCATACATCCAACTCTTTTTTAGAAATATCCCTCGATATATTAAAAGGGTTAATCTACAAAGCTTCTTTCCCTAAAAAGAAACCGATTGTGATGACCCGGAATTTTTAAGCATTTAAAATCGGAATATTTAATTGGTTTTAAATATTCAATAGAGTAATTTTAGCTTGAATTACGAATATCACAATTTATTTGATAATTTAATTATTGAATTTAAATAATTTAAAATTGGATGAAATGTTGAATCTAGAATTTTAAGCCTATTAAAAATAATTTGAAGGCTTGTAAAAGTCATATTGATAACACTGAAGATAATAGAAGATGTAAAATTGAAATTAATAGTGGTTTGTTCAGTTTTAAAATTTTATCGTTTTAAATTGAATTTAAAAATAGCCTCCCGAGACACAGTCTTGGAATTCGACGGAACCAGTTCCATTGGGTCCATAATATTGAATTATTATCGGATTTCAAATTTCGTATTGATCAGAGGTGTTGTGTGAGCATACGATCTATAAACACAGAGAAATTTACTGAGACCAATTGAGTTTAAATAAAATATATTCACTTTCTTTTAAACAGACAATACGTACAACCGCTACCCTTGTGTCTCCTTCGTACCCCCCTTCTTTTCTCTTTCCCCTTCTCTTGTCTTCGTTCTTACGCACGTTTTAAAAAAAAGAGAAGAGTACAAAATGAAATAAATGGTTGTTTCCTATTATATACAAATCGTCGATCAAAATTGTTTTATCAGAAGAATAATGGCCGCTCCCTTTCTCATAACCAAATTCGAAAAAAATAAGAAGAAAGAAACGGTCTCTCCTTAATCATTTTGCCGTGTGTTCGAATCAAGAGAATGAAGGGGGGAAGGTCGCGATTAGGCGTAGAGCTCGAGATTAAGGGCAGAGGTATTGGGGTTCGCGCGCGGCCAATTGCAAGGCCGTGGAGAGAAGGCGACTAGAACTCGTGCGCGTGGAGCTCGCGAGGTCGTGAAGAGGAAGAGGGGTTAAGGGGTAATCGAAGCACGATTTTGGGAAACTCGAGCTTGAGTTTGGGAAGCTTGGCCAAACTCATTGAGATCTGGCTTCGTTCTAGATACCGAGGAGGCATTTGAGTGTGTTTCAGGCGACGTGGAGGGTTGCTATTTTGAAGTCGATGTTTAGTGAAGTAGGAATTGTGGTTTGGGTGGTTGATTGGTAGATGGTGGAGAAGGAGTTGGAGTTGCAGTAATGTTTGTGAGGAGATTGGTTCAGATCTTGCAGGATTTGTGACGGGGAGGTGGTGGTTGTGTGATCAAACGAAAATCGAAGGTGAGATTTTCGAACCAATTTCTTGATTTCGATTTAATAACATGCTCATTTATTTGAAAATTTCAGTTGTTTGAAATAAAAGTCTATATATGCTAATGATTAGCTTACAGTTAATTAAGCAGATTTTTTTTTAATAATTACAGAAGGAAAACCAGTATCTGTTTGAGAAATTAATTAACAGTAAAATAAAGTTATATAAAAGTAGACTTTTGAAATCTACAAATTTATTTTTATAAATATATACATATAGATATGTAGTTTCAAATTTGGAGGAAAATAAAATAAAACAAATAAGCATCTTTTAAACTTACTAGTTATATATATAAAAAATATGGTTATTGATTTATTTAACAAGCTTATTTAGCTATTTAGTTACTATAAATAATTTATCAAAAAGGGAAATTGGTTTAAACCCAAAGTACTAGTTAAATTAAATAAATGAATAGTAATAAATTGCTCTAACCATTCGAATATTAATGAACCATATAAATTATTTATTTAAGGTCAAACATTTGGAAATCCAAGGCAATATTGGAGTGGATTGCGAATGAAAATTAAAGGTGAGTTAATCTCACTCAGCTGATTATAAATTTAAATTTAAATGATTAAATTTAAATAATTGGTGGGATGGTTGAATTGTTTGATGTGATATAATATGATATTTTGGAACTGATGTATTATATTGTGCTAACGTCTGTGGATGCAGGGAAAACAGGTTGGAGGGATCCAACTGGATCCCTCAACATTTATTTAAATTATTTAATATTCTCTGTTCTGATTATTCGATATTCTATAATGAGTTATGTGGAAGTATTGAATGCTATGGCTTGGTTGATATAATTGGGTATAATAAATTACCAAAATAATATATATAAAAATTGGATTTTTGAAGAAAATAAAAGAAGTGAATCTGTAAGTAAAGTAATTATAGAATAAATTTAAGAATGAATTGGAGAAGAAATAAAGTGACTTTAAATTTCTAATAAATAAATTGTGAGTATAGAAAGGAAAATTTGAATTAACAGGAAGTTAATGAATTTTAAAAAAATTCAGTGTTATTATTTAAAAGAACAAAACATTTATTTAAAAGTTAAGATTTAAATTATTGAAGAATATAGAAGGAATTGGGAAAAATCTGGAATTTGTATATTTCAGTTAAAAGTTTTAAAATCAAATGGAAAATAATAATAATAACAACAATAATTAAGTCCATACTTAATGAATTTTGAAATGAATTAGGTAATTAAAGAAATTTATTTCAAATAAAATAAATTGGAAATCAATTTGGGGAAATTGATTTAAGTGATTAAAGTTGGGATTTTCTTTGGATAGCCAAGTACATGTTTAAAAAGTAAATCTTTAAAAAAAAAGTAATTTGCTGGTTTAAAGTTGTCTTTATAGAAAGCAAGTTTTTGTAAAATTTATTATTTCTAATATTTAATTTCTAAAGTAAGTATTTCCTTTTGATCTATTATAGCAACAATTATTTAAAGAGTGATTTAGTATTTGTTTTAAAAGTGTAAATCTAGTTGTATATTTTATTAAGTAACCTTATTTTCAAATATTCATATAGTATGTATTTTTATTAAATTATCAAAGTATTTTTTTAAAATAAATGTTTTAAAGTATATTTCAAAGTAAAGTGTTTTAAATTATTTTAAAAATCTAAAGTTTTGTGCTTGGTGATTCCAGTGGAAATGGAAATACTCGAAATTTATTCTGTGAAAAAGGAAGATAGTTTGAAAACTGTTTTCAAAAAGGGTTTGAAAGAGAAATTATATCTTGTAAAGATATTTTGATGTTAATAAATAATTTGGAAAATTATTTATTGTTTGATGGATGTTTGTAAATAGAAATTGATAGTTAAATAACCGACTATCAATATTGGAAAAAAATGCGTTGATCGTTTCGAAGAGGCCGGGATCGAGATTTATTTCTCGAAAACCACTTCGATCCGGTTTGTACGTTTCGTGGAAACGATTTTGGATTTGAAGATAGAGCAGTAAAGTGCAAGGGCTAGTCGCTACTAATCCTGAGGATATTTCCGAAATGGATGTAGTAGGAATAGTGCCTTCGGTTCCGTTCGAACCCGGGACAGACTTGTATGGATGAATGCTTGCGAAACAATATCAGGTGGACGATGGGCATTCTAAGGGATATATTCTAAAAAGGTAACGCTTAGCCTCAAGCCTCATCAAATGGGAATGACTGAAAATCAGGGGTTATGCAGCAAGGCTAGGTGGGTAGCACCCAAGCAGGGTGAGGTCATTCCAGTTTAGATGTTCCTTTTTTTTATTTCGGCTTAGTGGGCGGTTGCTGATCCCAACCGCGGGGTGATCTCACTCGGGATTATCCAGTAAGGGGCAGTCCCGGCCTTGTGTTGCAGGGGAGCGGGCGTACTCCTCGGTACGGTGATCTAGGCCCCGTACTGTGACAGGTGGTACCCCAGTGCCTAGTCATTAGTTGGAAATTCATTCTCCCCACGAGCCTTGTACGAGTTTTGTTTGTATTACCCACTCTGTAGCTAGTAGCTGGAATTTAATGAATGTAACAATTTCGTCTATTTTATAAGTATTTGTATATAGACCCTATTATAATATCAGAGGATTTCTATATAAAAAAAATTTAGCTATCGTAAGGTAAAAACCCGACATGTTTATTTGTGGCGTGGTCTTACTAGATGCTTTTGTTTTCAAAGGATTTTTGAAACTTTAATAATCAATTGGGTGTGATTTTCTCACGCTGGTATTCCAGACTGACTCGGGTGTTATTTAACTATAATGCTCGGGTCAGACCGAGTATTATAGGATACAGGAAATGCTGTGGTGTCCAGGAGACGAGCTGGATGACGATACGTATTCGCGTACTTGTTATATACATATATTCCGCTGTGTTGAGTTGTAGTGTATCCATTTGTATGACATTGATGTTGAGCTGTGATTGATGTACTCTGATGATGTAATATATGTAAACAGATATATTTGATTTTGAGTAAAGATTATTTACTATCTATTATATTTTATTCCACTGCGATGGTTAGAATATGATGTTGATTTTGTTTTCTCTTCTTCTACCTCTTCTTCTTAAACCCAAATGGTTCGTATTTATGTGCAACTTGAGTTGATTGTTGTAGAATAGTGTTGACTTTAGGGGTACGGATTTGCGGGCTGTTACACTTGGTATCAGAGCATTGGTTGGTGATAACCTTGGCTCTGGTGGGAATTACTCATTTAAAATAGAGTCCGTAGTACTCTATAATGAGTTTGAGCGTATTAATAAATATGAGCGGGTATTTATTAGTGAATATAAATTGTTTTAATATTGCGTTGATTGATTTATTGAGTGGCATATGAACCTTCATCGACACAGTCTGCGCAACTGTATTGGAGGGGTTTCTAAACACTTGAATAGAACAATTGACACGGTATTGTTTTAAATGTGGGTAAATGAAATAATTTTACCCAAAAATATATTTTGATATAAAGCAAGTTTTTGAAAACTATTTAGCTAATATATGGTTGCTTGGATGTTAATTGGATGTTAGGAATGATGATATTTAAAGTATTATCATTGTTAAGTGAAAATTTAACTAGAAATTAAAATATAACCAAAGTTTAAGGGAATAAACTCATTATAAAATGGAATTTATAAATATGGATTATGAATGTAATTTATAAATTGAAATACATTAAATGGAAATTTGTATAAGCATAAACTGTACAAATGAATTATAGTTAAAATTTAGTTACGCAGGCTTTAGAAATTTAAAATCACGGAGATTTGGAAATGTTTATCGAAGTGTTTTAATGATAAATAATAGCATTGTTGTTTTGGAGATATTTCTAAATGGAAATCTGTTTTAAATGGATTTTGAAAGTGATATAGCATTGAAATCACTTGGATTATTGGAAAATAATTCTGATGATGACGGCCGCATCATCAGTATTTATTTTCGAATTTCTAAGTGACGGACTGTTGCCAAAAACTGTTTTGTTCAGAAAAGCTTGTTGTTTTTGAAAATCTTAAAGGAAATTTATTGGGGATAAAACCAGAATCGGTTTAACTTTTGATAATTGTGATTTGAGATGTTGTAGATTTCAAAATAAATTTGAACCCAAAGCCGAGAGGTTAAAAATCCTGATAAGATAGATTGTAAGCTTATAAATTGAGATGATTTTTAAATCAGGAAGGGAATATAAACTTTGAATGTTGGAATTTAAATTTAAAGGAAAAGTTAAAAATGAAATTAACTTGGATTGGAAAATAAAATTTAACTGGATTGACATTAACTGGATAGGCTGGAAATAATATCCAGTTGTATTCGAATTAAGTTAAATCGAATTGACTCAAATAAATCTGAGTTTAAAATAGAATTGAATTGGAATAAAAATTCAATTGAGTTATCAAATGGAATCAGATTTTCACTTGAATAAATGGAAATAAGTTGGATAAGAAATAAATTGGTTAAGGATTGGATGGAAATAAATAAATAAGAATAACGTGTAAAAGAATTAACAAGCCATAAAATAAAATATGTTTGGGTTGTAAATAAGAATAAGGCTTGAGTTAAAAATAAAAGAATAATATATTCAAGCCTATGAGGAATGGAATTGTGTAAATAATAAGTTGGGACTTATTAAATTTGAAAAGTGAGATACAAAACTCCAAAATAAATATTATTGATGAATTGGAGAATAAAATAAAAATCGAATTTGACTTGAATCATTAATGAAGAAAATATAATTGAAGTTGCCTTGCAATTAATTAAATGATTTATGAATGAAATTGCAATGTAAGTTAATAAAATTGGATGGTACATTAAAAGTGAATGGTAATTTGAAAATGGATAGTGGAATCAGAACTTGAGTTATAAACTAAAATTTAACTTGAAGTGTTAACAAATTAAATATAATTGGAAAGGTATCGAATAAAAATGAAATTGGATTAAAATAGTAATGGTTTATATTGAGAATAAAATCTAGATATGTGGGAGTAAATTGGATATGGCTTTGGAATCAATCGAGTTAAGTTGAGTAATAAAAGAGAAAAATTTACTTGTAAAATGAAAACGAGCTTATGTATAACATTTGGAATAAATTGAAGTAAATTGACTTAAGCTGAATATATGTAAGAGAGTTGAATTTAATTCAACTTAAACTAAGTTTAATGATATTGGGTTGAATTTAAATCAAGTGAAAATAAATTTGAATCGAAATAAAATTGGTAAGTTATTAATAATATTTAACGAAATGAAAATTCCTAATGGATTGTGTGGATAAACTAATTATGTTGAATAAATAAATGGTTATGAAATGCAATAGCTTGGATTGTCTTCGAGCTAAATATAATAGTTTGGAATAAACAAATTTAGAATAGGGATGTAAATGAATGGATTGTGAATAAAATTGAAATGGAATGTGTCGAGTTAAATAAATGGTCGTGAATGAATTCAAATAAAAAGGAAATTTAAATTGGTAATGAAGATGAACCACCCTTGTTAATGGTTTTGAATAAATTAGTTTAGTTAATAAAATGAAATGCAAGTGAATGGATTCAAATCTGAAATGCAATAAAAATGAGAACATATGGATTGTGAATAAATTGAAAATGGAATAGAATTAATTATAAATTGAGTTGAAATCAATTTAAATTGGTTATAAAGCATAAATACTGATTTATTCACATAGATCTCGTCAAATTGCATGGGATAAATTGTTATTGGATGTAAATGGAAGCAATTATGATGCTATGAATTGATAGGAATAAAATAAATTGATTTTGAGAGCAATTGAATTAAATATGAGTTCAGTTTGCTTAATAATAAATTAAATGTAAATTAGTGAGTTGTTAACCATTCAGATTAAGTGGAATGATATATGAATTGGTTGTCAACAATTAAGAATTATGTTGGAACATTGGAAATGAAACAGAATAAAGTATAATTGAATTGGTATTAATTTTAAGTAGTTATAAAATAGAATGGATGTTCTATTAAGTGAACATCATTAAATTTGCATAAAAAGGGTCGTCGATGACGCAAATGAGATTGTATAAAAATCTATGAATTAATATAAGCAATGAAATTGATTTTTGAATCAAGTGAGATAAATATGTGTTCGTTTGGATTAGAATGAATAGAATGTAAGAAATGAAGTGTAAACTATTTAAATGGAATGAAATTGATGGGTGATTTAGTTGTAAACAACTAAATTCGTATCAGAACCTTATTAATTTGCTTTTGGAAGTGTTTAGTGTATATTGTTTATATTATAAATGTGTTTAACTACTGAAATTAAGTGAAATGCTATGAACTTTGTATATTTGTCACTCACATGTTTAAATTGAGTAAGTAAAGGTTTTTGAAAGCCGTGTGGCTGGATTTGGGTTGCATTAACTGCTAAATAAATAAGCTGCTTGCTTAAAATGCTAAATAAGGTATGCCTACGCAATTAAAATAGGAAATATGAACTGTTTTTGGTTTTTTCGACCGTGTGGGTCGATGTATATATATTTATATCTTTTGTCAAATTGCAAAAGCTCCTCCGTACAAAGGGGGATCTACCAAAAATTTTCAGAAAATTTGGGAGTTAGAAAATTTTTGAAAATTTTTGGAAAATTTTGTTAACGACAAACAAATTCAAATTGGAAACTAAAATAAGTTAGTAAATGCAACCAATTGAAAATAATGACATAAATTAGTTTTAAATGACAAATAAAATTTGAATATTCAGAGTTAAAGATAAATTGAATTCGTATGGAAATGAAAGAATCAAGGTGGATAGAAATGGATATAAACTAAAGTGGTAGGATGAAAATAAATATAAGAAGCATATAAAATGTTTATACTAACTTAAGAAAGGAATGGTAAATTCTAGATTGGAAATTGATATTACAAATATAATCTAAGATAATATTGAAATGAATAGATATTGACATTTTGTAAGAAAGTCGATAAAATGTTCTAGGAATATTGTGATTGGATACTGGTGCTAAACAGGATATGCAGGTATGTAAAAAGGAAAAGAAAATTGGATTTGATTTCAAGAGATAAATTTGAAATGCTCAACAAAAAGGTATGTATTTAAATTTGGTATGAAATTTGATTGGGATTTGGATTGAGCCACTTGGTTTTTTGTTTTCGTTTTGGATTTGGGAGGCCGTAGAGCCATTTTGTCGTTGTACCGAGCTAGCCGCGCAAAGAAGACGCTGGCAAAAATTTTCGAGAATTTAGGGAGTTAGAAATAATTTTGAATTTTTTTTTAGTTTTGAATTATAATTTGAATAGTTGAATAAATAAAGTTAATTGGGAAATATGGAAAGTTTAGAAAGTTAATAAGAATAATAATGGGTCTTTTATGTTAGAAACTGTTTGGTTTTAGGAAAAAGTAAACGGGTATTGGACCATTCTTCCTAACTAGTAATTACGGGGACGAAATTCTTTTAAGGGGGAAGGAATGTGACGATCCAGAATTTTTAAGCATTTAAAATCAGAATATTTAATTGGTTTTAAATATTCAATAGAGTAATTTTAGCTTGAATTACGAATATCATAATTTATTTGATAAATTAATTATTGAATTTAAATAATTTAAAATTGGATGAAATGTTGAATCTAGAATTTTAAGCCTATTAAAAATAATTTGAAGGCTTGTAAAAGTCATATTGATAACACTGAAGATAATAGAAGATGTAAAATTGAAATTAATAGTGGTTTGTTCAGTTTTAAACTTTTATCGTTTTAAATTGAATTTAAAAATAGCCTTCCGAGGCACAGTCTCGGAATTCGACGGAACCAGTTCCATTGGGTCCGTAATATTGAATTATTATCAGATTTCAAATTTCGTATTGATCAAAGGTGTTGTGTGAGCATACGATCTATAAACGCATAGAAATTTACTGAGACCAATTGAGTTTAAATAAAATATATTCACTTTCTTTTAAACAGACAATACGTACAACCGCTACCCTTGTGTCTCCTTTGTACCCCCTTCTTTTCTCTTTCCCCTTCTCTTGTCTCTGTTCGTACGCAGGTTTTAAAAAAAAAGAGAAGAGTACAAAATGAAATAAATGGTCGTTTACTTTTATATACAAATCGTCAATCAAAATTGTTTTATCAGAAGAATAATGGCTGCTCACTTTCTCATTACCAAATTCGAAAAAAAAGAAGAAGAAAGAAACAGTCTCTCCTTAATCATTTTGCCGTGTGTTCGAATCAAGAGAATGAAGGGGGGGGGAAGGTCGCGATTAGGCGTAAAGCTTGAGATTAAGGGCAGAGGTATGGGGGTTCGCGCGCGGCCAATTGCAAGGCCGTGGAGAGAAGGCGACTAGAACTCGTGCGCATGGAGCTCGCGAGGTCGTGAAGAGGAAGAGGGGTTAAGGGGTAATCGAAGCACGATTGTGGGAAACTCGAGCTTGAGTTTGGGAAGCTTGGCCAAACTCTTTGAGATCTGGCCTCGTTCCAGATACCGAGGAGGCATTTGAGTGTGTTTCAGGCGACGTGGAGGGTTGCTATTTTGAAGTCGATGTTTAGTGAAGTAGGAATTGTGGTTTGGGTGGTTGATTGGTAGATGGTGGAGAAGGAGTTGGAGTTGCAGTAATGTTTGTGAGGAGATTAGTTCAGATCTTGCAGGATTTGTGACGGGGACGTGGTGGTTGTGTGATCAAACGAAAATCGAAGGTGAGATTTTCGAACCAATTTCTTGATTTCGATTTAATAACATGCTCAGTTATTTGAAAATTTCAGTTTTTTGAAATAAAAGTCTATATATGCTAATGATTAGCTTACAGTTAATTAAGCAGAAAAAATTTTAATAATTACAGAAGGAAAACCAATATCTGTTTGAGAAATTAATTAACAGTAAAATAAAGTTATATAAAAGTAGACTTTTGAAATCTACAAATTTATTTTTATAAATATATACAAATAGATATGTAGTTTCAAATTGGAGGAAAATAAAATAAAACAAATATGCATCTTTTAAACTTACTAGTTATATAAAAAAAATATAATAATAATATGGTTATTGATTTATTTAACAAGCTTATTTAGCTATTTAGTTACTATAAATAATTTATCAAAAAGGGAAATTAGTTTAAACCCAAAGTACTAGTTAAATTAAATAAATGAATAGTAATAAATTGCTCTAACCATTCGAATATTAATGAACCATATAAATTATTTATTTAAGGTCAAACATCTGGAAATCCAAGGCAATATTGGAGTGGATTGCGAATGAAAATTAAAGGTGAGTTAATCTCACTCAGTTGATTATAAATTTAAATGATTAAATTTAAATAATTGGTGGGATGGTTGAATTGTTTGATGTGATATAATATGATATTTTGGAGTTGATGTATTATATTGTGCTAATGTCTGTGGATGCAGGGAAAACAGGTTGGAGGGATCCAATTGGATCCCTCAACATTTATTTAAATTATTTAATATTCTCTGTTCTGATTATTCGATATTCTATATTGAGTTATGTGGAAGTATTGAATGCTATGGCTTGGTTGATATAATTGGGTATAATGAATTACCAAAATAATATATATGAGAATTGGATTTTTGAAGAAAATAAAAGAAGTGAATCTGTAAGTAAAGTAATTATAGAATAAATTTAAGAATGAATTGGAGAAGAAATAAAGTGACATTAAATTTCTAATAAACAAATTGTGAGTATAGAAAGGAAAATTTGAATAAATAGGAAGTTAATGAATTTTAAAAAAATTCAGTGTTATTAGTTAAAATAACAAAACATTTATTTAAAAGTTAAGATTTAAATTATTGAAGAATATAGAAGGAATTGGGAAAAATCTGGAATTTGTATATTTCAGTTAAAAGTTTTAAAATCAAATGGAAAATAATAATAACAACAATAATAATTAAGTCCATACTTAATGAATTTTGAAATGAATTAGGTAATTAAAGAAATTTATTTCAAATAAAATAAATTGGAAATCAATTTGGGGAAATTGATTTAAGTGATAAAGTTGGGATTTTCTTTGGATAGCCAAGTACATGTTTAAAAAGTAAATCTTTAAAAAAAAAGTAATTTGATGGTTTAAAGTTATCTTTATAGAAAGCAAGTTTTTATTAAACTTATTATTTCAAATATTTAATTTCTAAAGTAAGTATTTCCTTTTGATCTATTATAGCAACAATTATTTAAAGAGTGATTTAGTATTTGTTTTAAAAGTGTAAATCTAGTTGTATATTTTATTAAGTAACTGTAACAACCCGCATATTTATCGATTTTTATATTTAAATATTTTATTTAAATATTTTATCGTTAATCAGATTTTGGTCCGAAGCTACTTTTTGCAAACGGTCAAATTAGGACTCGAGACCACTTCCATTGAGTTCGAAACGTCGTTTGCAATCTTCTAAGTATAAACATTGATATGTTTGGGGTTAGTGGAATTTCACCACTTTTTCACTCGAGCCTTTGGTTTGGACTTTTAGCCCATTAGGCCCAAGTTCCACCCCCCTTCTTCTTCATTGCTTCATTTCATTTCCTAACATTAAAGCTTCAACAAAAATGGTGAATGGAATGAGAAATTAAAACTCCAAAGACTTTGTTTTATTGCAACTCCAACATTCAACTCCAAATTCAAGAAGAAGACATCGGATTCAAGCTTGTGGTTGCTTCTCCATTTGCCTGCAAGCTTTGTTCTTCATTTTCATTGGGTTTTGGAGCAAAGGTGAGATTTTTATCTCACAAATCTAGTCTATAACTATATTGGACTGTTGGGAATGATTCCCTATCACTTTTGCATGCACATTTGCATTTGGTTTGGATTGGATTGGCGAAAAACTCCAATTTTTAGCGTTTTGGTGAATTTTCTGCACTTAGGTCGTTCTGGCCATTTTCATGTGTTCGGAGTTACGTCGCTCGCGACCTAACCCTTAGGTCGTAGGTCGTATGGTCGTTAGGTCGCTCTGCTTTAACTCTGGCCATTTTTGCTCACTCGCAGTTAGGTCGCTCACGACCTAGGACTTAGGTCGCTCGCGAGTTAGTGGCTTAGGTCGTTGGGTCATATAACCCATTAAGTCGCGCTTCTTTAGGTCGCGCCTCTTTTAGGTCGCGCCTCTTTTAAATCGCTCTGCTTGTTTGAGTTAGGTCGCGCCTCTTTTAGGTCGCGCCTCTTTTAAGTCGCTCGACTCTGGACTTCATTAGCTCGCTCAACCGTCTACCTTTATAAGTCGTAGGTCGTCTCCGACCTTAAACCACTCGGCCGCATTAGGTCGCGTACCTTTTAGGTCGCGTGTTGCACTAGGTCGTATGACCTTAGGTCGTTAGGTCGTATGGCTTTAGGTCGCTAGGTCGTATGACCTTAGGTCGTTAGGTCGTTTGGCTTTTAGGCCGCTTCCACGCTAGGTCGTTCGACTCTTAGGTCGTAACACTTAGGTCGCTCGCCTCTTAGGTCGTAGGTCGTTCGAATGTTAGGTCGCTCGGCCCTTATCTCCTTAGGTCGCTAGGTCGCGACATTTTAGGTCGCTAGGTCGCGACGTTTTAGGTCGCTAGGTCGCGACGTTTTAGGTCGCTGCATCCTATACCTCTATAGGTCGCTCGACCTCGTTTATGACCATAGGTCGCTCATCCCCTCTTCGTTAGGTCGCTCGGCCTTGCCTTCCATTTTTAGGTCGCATGACCTTCTATCCCGCTAGGTCGTTGGACCTATAACCCGTTAGGTCGTTGGGCCTATAACCCGTAGGTCGTTAGGCCGTTAACCCACTAGGTCGCATGACCTATAACCTGTTTGGTCGCTCGACCGTTTACTCCGTTAGGTCGCCCAACCCTACTACAAGTATTAGGTCGCATGGCCTTGTTCCACTAAGTCGCTCGACCCTTAGGCCGTAACATGTTAGGTCGCACACCTTTCACACCATTAAGTCGCGAGTTTAATTAGGTCGCTCGGCCTTAAAACGTTAGGTCGCTTGACCTGTGCTATTGTTAGGTCGCTTGGCCATTTCAGTTAGGTCGCATGACCACAGGGTTGCTCCAGTTAGGTCGCTTGACCCCTTGGACCCCTAGGTCGCAACCCTTAGGTCGCTCGACCCTATTCCCCTTAGGTCGTTAGACCTCATTTTGTCTTCACTAGGTCGTACCATTTTGGTCGGAGCGCTGCCCCGCACCCCGCCGGGGGCGCTGCCCCCTGGACCCCCGCGACCTGACCGGGCAGGTCGAACCCCGTAAGCGGTGGCGTTGCCCCCGCACCCCCACCTTGGGGGGTTTCCACCCCCCTGGACCCCCCCTCCGTAGGGGATCTTATCTGAAAAATATTCAACAGAACTTGCTGAGCTGATTTCCTTGGATTTTTATCACATCTTCGAATGTGACCTTTGTGATTGATTGTTTCTACAATCGCTTCTGTGATTTGTCACTTTAAAATATAAAGGTTTCAAAACTAGTAGTAAATATCAAAACTCTTTCAACAAAATGATTTCAACTCTATTTTCAATAACAAAGCTCTTTTCTTTAACCGTTTTCCAATCTACTAGTATATACAAACTTTTATCTCACTCGGATGAGAAATCGAATTAAACGGCTTAGTAAAACAAGTGGTATGAAACGCTTGCGTTCACTTCGTCGGTTAATTCTTGGACTTGTTCGATTGAACCTCTTGTGACAATTTTATTAGTGAAGATTTATAGTTTGTTCGTAAATATTTAAGTTAAGCAAGTGGTTATGGGACATGAAGCTAAATTTTATATTTACTAGCTTAGTGTAATTGACACTTCTCGTTGATCTTGATGATCGCTTTATGAATTAGACTAGCAATTGCGCGATGTCTCTTTCATTGCAAGGTTAGGCTAGACACCACTTGTGTGATTCCACTCACACATACCTTTTTGCTTTTTGGTTAGCCTTGACCTCATTCGGGTGACTCAGACTCATCCATATGGGGTAGCTCCCCATGGTCTTCGGACCGTCATGTGATAGGCCTCTTTCCCTTTTTATGATTTCTGGATTTCTTGTGTTGATTTCTGGAATTTATCTCTTTGACTTGTCATGAGTACAAGTTTAGGGTATAATGCCCTCTTTGGATCTTTGAGAAGATTCTTGTGATATTGATTTATCTCTTATCGGTTGATCTCCTGTTGATCATTAATTGCATACTTATAGTAGTATGTCAGTATGGATATTTTATGTTTATGCCATATCTTTTATTTTATATCATGTCATCTGATATTTATAGCTAGACTGATCCGTTTATTATTTTCTTATAAATAATACTCGGGTCAGGCCGAGATGTTACAGGTGCTACTGCTTGACTCCTCCCCCAGTGATTCACTACTCAGACTTTTGGCTACTTGTTTAGATTAGCAGCTTTTGATTGTTTACACTTGAGATATAGACTCATAGTTGTATTCTTTTGTATAGCACGCGTTGCTATTCTTTTGTATTATCGTGGATCTTTTTAGACCACTACTCTGATGTACACTTTTATGTGATATATATTCATATCTCTTTCCGCCTTTGTGATAAGGATATCTGTGATTGATTCGCATGTTATGCTTACTTCTATATTTGTTTCCGAAGATCATTTTATAGCCACCGTGTGATAAGAAATTACACGGATGGTCGCTCCTCAACAGCCTTATTCTCCGCGCTAGTTGACAGCACTACAACGTAGTGTTCTTGGCTAGCGTGGGTATAGAGGTGGGGCGTCACAGTAACCTTATTTTCAAATATTCATATAGTATGTATTTTTATTAAATTATCAAAGTATTTTTTTTAAAATAAATGTTTTAAAGTATATTTCAAAGTAAAGTGTTTTAAATTATTTTAAAAATCTAAAGTTTTTTGCTTGGTGATTCCAGTGGAAATGGAAATACTCGGAATTTATTCTGAGAAAAAGGAAGATAGTTTGAAAACTGTTTTCAAAAAGGGTTTGAAAGAGAAATTATATCTTGTAAGGATATTTTGAAGTTAATAAATAATTTGGAAAATTATTTATTGTTTGATGGATGTTTGTAAATAGAAATTGATAGTTAAATAACCGACTATCAATATTGGACAAAAATGCGTTGATCGTTTCGAAGAGGCCGGGATCGAGATTTATTTCTCGAAAACCACTTCGATCTGGTTTGTACGTTTCGTGGAAACGATTTTGGATTCGAAGATAGAGAAGTAAAGTGCAAGGGCTAGTCGCTACTAATCCTGAGGATATTTCCGAAATGGATGTAGTAGGAATAGTGCCTTCGGTTCCGTTCGAACCCGGGACGGACTTGTATGGATGAATGCTTGCGAAACATCGTCAGGTGAACGATGGGCATTCTAAGGGATATATTCTAAAAAGGTAACGCTTAGCCTCAAGCCTCATCAAATGGGAATGACTGAAAATCAGGGGTTATGCAGCAAGGCTAGGTGGGTAGCACCCAAGCAGGGTGAGGTCATTCCAGTCTAGATGTTCCTTTTTTTTATTTCGACTTAGTGGGCGGTTGCTGATCCCAACCGCGGGGTGATCTCACTCGGGATTATCCGGTAAGGGGTAGTCCCGGCCTTGTGTTGTAGGGGAGCGGGCGTACTCCTCGGTACGGTGATCTAGGCCCCGTACTGTGACAGGTGGTACCCCAGTGCCTACTCATTAGTTGGAAATCCATTCTTCCTACGAGCCTTGTACGAGTTTTGTTTGTATTACCCACTCTGTGGCTAGTAGCTGGAATTTAATGAATGTAACAATTTCGGCTATTTTATAAGTATTTGTATATAGACCCTATTATAATATCGGAGGATTTCTATAAAAATTGGTTTAGCTATCGTAAGTAAAAACCCGACATGTTTATTTGTGGCGTGGTCTTACGAGATGCTTTTGTTTTCAAAGGATTTTTGAAACTTTAATAATCAATTGGGTGTGATTTTCTCACGCTGGTATTCCAGACTGACTCGGGTGTTATTTAACTATAATGCTCGGGTCAGACCGAGTATTATAGGATACAGGAAATGCTGTGGTGTCCAGGAGACGAGCTGGATGACGATACGTATTCGCGTACTTGTTATATACATATATTCCGCTGTGTTGAGTTGTTGTGTATCCATTTGTATGACATTGATGTTGAGCTGTGATTGATGTACTATGATGATGTAATATATGTAAACAGATATATTTGATTTTGAGTAAAGATTATTTACTATCTATTATATTTTATTTCGCTGCGATGGTTAGAATCTGATGTTGATTTTGTTCTCTCTTCTTCTACCTCTTCTTCTTAAACCCAAATGGTTCGTATTTCTGTGCAACTTGAGTTGATTGTTGTAGAATAGTGTTGACTTTAGGGGTACGGATTTGCGGGCTGTTACACCGATATTTAAAAAACTTTTCGTAAAACATTGCAATTGGCCAAAAATGATCTTCACACACAAAGTTTTAGCCTACGACCAATCTATAACATCTCCTAAAGGGAGGGGATCCTGCACCCATCATTAAAGTTTTTTCGAAAGGCACCTTCGCGAGAAAGGGGCAAATTCTCTTAAGCCCTTACCAAAGGCACCTCATAGAGGGAGGGTCAAAACCTCTAAAAAGGCCCTTACCAAAGACACCTTCGGGAGGAAGGGTCAAATCCTCTTAAGCCCTTACCGAAGGCACCGCCTAGAGGGAGGGTCAAAATCTCTAAAAAAATCCAATGACAATCTTCCGTAGCACGTCCTAGAGGGAGGGTCAAAACCCCTAACGTTCATATCACCTCTTAAGGGAAAGGTTAGGATAAGCACCCACAAAATAAATAAATAAACCCTAATGTCCATATCACCTCTTAGAGGGAGGTTCAAGATGAGCACCCACCGGAAACCATACAAAAGAAGGTCAATCAAACATACACTACATCCCTTAGAACCAAGAAAAACCCAGAGGGGGCACCGAACAGATGAAGAAAGACAAAGATGTATGAAACTCAAAACAAAATTCAAAACCCAAAAAAACAAAGGTTTGAAGAAAGAAATCTATCCACCATCTAAGACAAAAATGAAAACCAAGAGAGATATACAAACCAAGGTAAAGGGATGAAGATGTCCAACGCCACAATCGAAAACAAACAAGGAATCCAAAACCCTAATAGAAAAGGACAAAGTATGAGCAAGAAAATTTCAGTACTTCCAATACCTAAAAAATGGCTTCCATCACAAAGAGTTAAGAAAATTTCATTCAGAAAGAAGACACAAGACAAGAAGATGGATAGAGAAATCCTTGACATGGTATCAAAAGCATAGATCTATACAAAAGCTATGAGGATGGAATAGATAACGAGTTTTTACTAAAATACGAAAGTGTCTTTATTTAAAGAATAAACTGAGCAAACCATCCCTGAATCCCTAGAAATAAGGTGACATTTTAAGATAGAAGAGTCTATATACATGTATATACATTAATATATTATTTGGCCCATTTCACTGCTGAACGACCAAACAGTAGGATGGAATTTGCACTGTTAAATGACCGACTAGTCAAGTAGAGCTTGCACTGCTAAACGACCGACTAGTCTAATGGAGCTGGCACTGCCGAACAGCCAGTCAACTGAACGGAACTACCTACTGAACTGTTGAATGGATGAAAAGATGAACAATCGAACGGAACTACCTACTGATAGTTGATTGGTCCTACAGAACTACTACTCCGAATGACTAATTGGTCTGATGGAACTACTACAACGAATGGCTGACTAGTATTACGGAACTACTATTCCGAATGACTGCATGACATTACCGAACTACTCGACTTTAATATGACAGCAATACTGCTAACTTATAGGTACTTTAGGAATTACACAACTATCAATAGGATACTTTCCTTTGAATGATAATAATCATCATCACTAGTCAAGGTATAGGTTTTAAATAAATATTGACATAGTATTTTAGGAATAGCTTAGGATAAAGGCCAAACGAGCCTCAGAATCTCTTGTTTAAGTCTATTAAGTTTACCATTCAAGAAAGACTTTTGATTTTGTGTTTATATGGAACGAAGTTTTGGGTAGTTTATTCATCAGATGAGATCCTGACAAGGTGTTGGTTGGATTCCTGATTTCACGAACTTTCTATTTCCTCGTTTCTATTCATGAAGATTTCATATTGGGTTTTATGAATTCAAAATTTCCATGTTGTCTTGTATGATGATTGTGGATTTATATTCGTAATTTCCTTATTGAGATTTCATAATCAATTCTTATTGAATTTCTGGTCTTAAGAATTCTAAATTTCCATATTAACTTTTATGATGATTTGTGAACGATATACGCTTGATTCCCCCATTGTATTTTCATAATGATTTCTTATAATTTCCTACTTTCACGAATTCTTGATTTCATGACTTCTTTATTGAATTTCCATGATAATCTATAGATTTCTTATTAAATTTCTAATTTTGCAATAGAGAAACATTTGTGTAGATTGTTTAGCAAATGAGGTCCTAACAATTTTTTGATTACATTGTCGGATTCCTGGATTTTTAGTTTCTCTTCGTAATGATCTTATGTATTTGTGAACTCCGAAGTTTCTCGTTGAATTTTCATGATGATTTATGGATTTCATATTCTTGATTTCCTTATTCGGTTTTTAATGATCTCTTATCTCTTTATTTTGTGAATTCTAAATTTCCTTATTGATTTTATGATCATTTATAGGTTACATATTCCTTGTTCCCTTATTAAATATTTGGAGATTCCTTACTAGATTTTAAATTTTTTGAATTCTAAATTCCCTTATCGATTTTCACGATGATTTTGAACTTCATATTCGTAGATTCCGTATCGAATTTTCATGATGATTTCCTATTGAATGTCTGATTTTTTGGATTTTAAATTTCCTGATTGATTTGTATGATAATTTGTGGATTTAATGCTCCTGATTTCTTTATGAGATTTACATAATGGTTTCTTATTCAATTTCTGACCCCTTTATTGAATTTCTCTAATGATTTGTGAATTTCCATTGAATTTCTAAATGGGAATTCGATACAAGGTTCTCTCAATATCAAATGAGCTTCTGTCAAAGGTTAGGGGATGAAAATGGGTTATAACGAGGATACAAGGTAAAAACTACCAAAAGCGAGAGAAAAATACCTGACGACTAAAGAAAACTTAATTCAAGAAAGGAAGATTTGGAATGAACTTGAAAGGTGCATATATTTAAGTCGATTCCTACTCACCATGTGATATTGTTCCACATCACTAGTATTAGTAAATAAAAGGGGCTTTGATCATGTATTACATAGAATGCTTTTTAAAAAAAATCATCATATAATATTTTGAATGTTAGCTTCATAAGTTTAAGGTTATCTAGTAAGGTCTCATAATAAGGTTATGATCTTGATAGAAGTTATTATCTATTTTGAAGGAAACAAAGAAAGAAATTCTTTGGAGTTTTTGTCCTAAAGAATAAAAGCTTCTTTCATACTTAGGGGGGGGGGGGTAAATGTTATCCACAAAATATTCTCAGGAAAAAAATATGTAAGAAGACGAAATGGAATTGACAAAGATTAGAAGGCATTAGGTAGGTCAATCTCAACATTAGATAAAGCTTTCAACAGATCATGATAGCGCCATCAAAACCTTTCAAAGAGACCAAAAGAAAGCTTCAGCAATATTTTGGACAAGCAAAGAGCTTTGGACAAGGTCAAGAGATACCTTTCAAAGGCAATAGATAGCATACTTTATGCACATGCGCCAAACCATTTGAAACATTTGGTTTCATCTCCCTTTGCATTCATCTAAAGAATATTCAGCAAAATCAGCCCTTTTAAAAGCATATGTTAATCTTTTGAATTGGTTAGAGCTATCCTCATCTATAAAGGAAAATTTAAACATTCGCTAGCTCCAAAGAATATGTTTCCATGCCAAGGGAGGAGATTACTTTCGAAAGGAACCTTTTATAGCAAAGCTTTTAAGGTGTTTCCACTCATTCGAAGCCCCAAGTGAATACGTTTTGATAGAATCGATGGCCAACACCCTTCCAATTTACACGGCACACTAGCATCTAAGTGGAGAGCACATCTATAGTCAAAAGTGAGCAACTGGTCTACCTTTCGATGAAGTCGAAAGGCATCAAGCGAAACCTTTCGACAAAGTTAAGAGCAATCAAGCAGCATACCTTCCAATGAAGTCGAAAGGAACAGAGAAAGGCAGAAAGAAGCTCAATGTTCGACAGCAACAGAAGGGCGGTCAAACAACCCTTTCGACTATGTCGAAAGCTACGGATCAAGAGGGGTGCGTGTGAGGATGAAAACAAACCTTCCGACAGTGTCCAAAGCATGGGGTCGAAAGGTACCGACTCACATATATAAATAAGACCTTAAGGCAGTTTTATGGGATCCGATTTCTTTCACTTCCTACTTGTATTTCCTAAAAGCTTGTAAACCCAAGTTCCTAAATCAAATTAGGGATTTTATCAATTTGTACAACTTAGTTCAATAGTGAGATTATACTAGTCTTGAATATGTACTAATTTTGAGTTTCTTATATTACATAGATATGTCAGCCAACTATCAAACTAGTCGAAAGGAGCCTCTTCGACTGGGTCGAAATCCCCAGTTCACCCACTTCTTAAGGGTTTTATCTCGAATCTACAAAATAATAGGTGCCTACCCATTCGGCTAAGTCGAAACCCTTCCTGCTTAACTATTTCTCGAAACCATTATGTCCCCAACTCAGGCCATCTTATCAGTGTCGAAAGGTGGTTCCGATAGTGTGACGACACACCCTTTCTCGACCCTTGAAAATCGATATAAATACGCCACTGTATAATATGCCGATGATCGAGTGCTGGAAAATACAGATTACCGAGGGAAAGAAAGGAGGTAGAAGAAGAGAAAACAAAACAACATCAAAATCTCACAATCACAGCGGATTGAAATATAATAGATTATAATTGATCTTTACAAAAAAGAAACTATACCTAGTTTATACATTACATCATTACAGTACGTCACAATCAAAACAATTACTGGACAGCTATACTAACTTGTCCCCACAACAGCTGATTATACAACTTACATTGCACAGTGGAATATGCTTCAAGTACGTGTGGTACATCTCGCCATCAAGGTCGTTTCCTGAGCTCCACAACATCCAATCTTGTATTTATAATACTCGGTCTGACCCGAGCATTATAATAAAATAACACCCGAGTCAGTCTGGAAAACCAGTGTGAGAAAATACACTCAACTTAATTTTTGAAGTTTCAAAAATCCTTTGAAAAACAAAGGTATCTCGTAAGACCACGCCACAAATAAACATGTCGGGTTTTTACCTTACGATAGCCAAAACATTTCTTATAAAATCCTCTGATATTATAATAGTGTCTAAATACAAATACTTATTTGAAATAGCCGAAATTGTTACATTCATTAAATTCTAGCAATACTAGGCTCTATAATCAAAACTGTAAAGGGAACGCAGGGAGAATGGATTTCCAACTAATGACTAGGCACTGGGGTACCACCTGTCACGGTACCGAGTCTAAATCAGCATACCGAGGATCCATCTTGATCCTTTGTAACACAAGACTGGACTACCCCTTGCTAGATTGCCCGAATAAGATCACCTCGCGGTTGGGATAAGCAACCGCCCACACAGTCAAATAAAAGGGACATCTAGACAGGGATGACCTTACCCTAATTGGTTGCTAGCCACTTAGCCTTGTTGCATCTCCCCTGTTTTAGCCATTCCCGGTTGATGAGGCTCGAGGCTACGCATTACTTTTTTAGCACACATGCACTTAGAATGCTCATCGTCCCTCTAACAATGTTCTGATAGCATTCGTCCATACAAGTCCGTTCCGGGTCCGAACGGAACCGAAGGCACTATTCCTACTACATCCATTTTGGAATAACCCTCGGGATCATTAGCGATTAGCCCTTGCACTTCACTGCTCCATCTTCGTTTCCAAGCTCTTGTCTTCATCACGAAAACGTACTCGTTAGATGGAAGTGGTTATCGGATCACAAATCCGATCCTGGTCTCTTCGGAACAACGTTCGCTATTTCCCGGTAAACTCAACCCCGGTTCTTTAGGAAATACACAGACGAAAATAAGATCGGAGTTCACCTCCTAACCGTTAGTGAATTGGTTTCCTTATAAACGTCCTGGGAGAACGAACGAGTTTATACGCACAGTATAGCACCTTGAATGGTAACTGTACCATATAATTCCTGTACTCCTCCCAGATATTTCCAAAGTCATACTGGGTCAAGATTTGATAGTCGGTTATTTAACTATCAAATAAACAATCAATTCAACCAATTATTTTATTTCCACTGAAAAGCTCCAAATCTTATTAAATTATATTTTTAATAATTTAAATCACTTTACCTAAAAATATATACTTAAAACATTTTAAATAAAACTACTTAAATCACTTTATCCAAAATAACAGTTATGAAATTCTATAATAATTTCCCAACTAAAACTTAAGCCACAAACCATTTTTAAAATAAAATTTCTATACAAAGTATAAATATTAGAATATTTATTTTAGAAACATAATACTAATTTAACTTTTAAAATAAGTACTACTAAAATTAATTTGAATAATATGTACTTTAAAATTCTAAAACAATTAAAAATAATAAATTTCTCTAAACACTCTTTAAAAACAATTTTAAAACCTTAAACTTATACATAAAAATCTCCTTTGAAAATATACTTGGCTTTTCAGGGAAATACAATTTCCATTTCAATATAACGCTTATAATCCTTTATAAATCCTGCTCAATTTATCCCAATTTAATTTACGTCCCAATCCTATAAACATTTTAAAAATAAAATCACTTTTATTTTTAAAACACATTTCCCACCTCCTTATAATCACTTTCAAAAATATATACTTAAATTATTTAAAATAACGCCACTAAATTCTTTATTCAAAATAATAATTATGAAATTCTATAAGAGTTCCTGAGTAAAACTTAACCGAAAATTTTCCTTTTAAAAATAAAGTTATTATATCAAATATTTATATAAAAATTCTCCTTTAAAATCATAATACTAATTTACCTTTAAAATAATTAACTACCATAATTGACTTAAATAAATATTTACTTTTCACTTAAAAATACTTAAAATAATAAATTTTCTAAAAATTCAGAAAAAACAATTTTTTTAAACTTCTAGTTTATACTTTGACATCTTTTCTTTGAAAATATTCTTAATTTTCCAGGAAAAATATTCTTTCCAATTTTAAAAATAAAATCACTTTTTTATTTTTAAAATGAATTGCACCTTTCCGTATAAATTTCCACCAAAAATCTATATTGTCAAATTTATCCATTGATAAATAGTCCACTTTATTTATAAATCCAGTTTACGAATTTCCATTCCTTATTTCCTTTTAAATTACGATTTATAAAACACTTAACAAATTTCAAACCGATTTCCTGAATTAAATTTCCTTTAGATTTATTACCCGATTTATCCAAATTCCCAATAGTTATTCACTAAAGAATTCTCTTTTTATTTGCTTTTAAAAAAACCCAATTCATTCTATTCTATATTTTAAAACAACAAAATGTATTCATCCAAACCATAGCATTGCACAATGTAGATTTCCAATACGATCTATCACAGGATATCAATAAAACATATCATAGGGTATGGAAATAATTTAAATATTTTGAGGAATCTAGTTGGATCCCTCCAACCTACTTCCTGCATCCACAGATGTTAGCATAACATAAAAATACCAATTCGACTTCGAGGTGGAATAACGCGGTATATAGGGTCATCCGCTTTTATGCAGGGCACACGGGGTCTAATCCGCTATATAATACGGGAACATCAATCACTCCAATATATATATATATATATATATATATATATACACTATTATATAATATATCATATCCATACTGATAGTAATAATAATCACATTCAATCAGTCAACCAATCATTCAAATTTTAACTATTTAAATTTAACCAATAATTCAGATGTGAGTGAGATTAACTCACATAGAGTTCGTCGAGCGTTCCAATTTTAAATTAAATCGAACCCATTTGACTTAATCTAAAATTCTCGCCTACTCCAAACGCCTTCGAATCTGCTGCAGTGTGTAGATCGCGTTGCTGCGATTCCGGCGCTTTCTGTTTCGTCGAAATCTGACCATGCATGCAAAAGATATGCAGTTTTTAAGATTGTTCGATTTAAAATATAATATATTTACATTTTTATTCTATTATTTTTACAAAACCAAATCGAGGCCATTCAAATTTGAACTGCAATCTAAGCCGCAGATTCCCTTCCCTCTTTTCCTCGTTTGAATGCACACTTCAGGGTTTTCTCAAACACAATGTCACGCTAGCTTCCATGATAATCGCCCCATCACGGCCATATCTATGTCCATCCAAACCCCTCACGATGAAGCCCTTCATGCGCAGCCCCCAAGCCTCGAACGGCGATGAACTCGAGCCACCCCTCGCCTTTAATTTTGCATTCAAACGCAACCTCTTCCCGCTTGATTTCTTGCCACCACATCGTACGATAGTTGATTCCTACCGTTGGATTTGAGCATCTCTCCGCCCTCTACAATATTCCAGTTGGGAGTTTCCTCTAAAAATTTATGGATAAGGAGAAATTAAAGAAGGAGGAAGCATGTTGGCCATTAAACCAATACACGACAGGTCGAAGAAAATAGATTAGGTTTCTACTGTGCACGGTTATATATATATATATATATACACACACACACACACACATATATATATATAATTATTTATTAATCTAATATTATTTTCACAAATTACTTGATTTCCAAATGAATTCCAACTGAAACGTGCCGACAGACGTTTATAAGGTTTCCCCGCATTCTGAACAGAATGGAACGTGTTTCGGAGGCTAATTTGATTGTATGTGGTAGATAGCTTTTTGAATCGAGTTTAAATATTCAATTTTCGATTTTAATTTCAACGCGTTTCTCACCTGTACGAACGAACGGCAACTCCAAATACTATGAAATTTGAAATCCGATAATAATTAACGATTACCAATCCAATGGAACTGGTTTCGTCGAATTTCTAGACTATACCCCCAGAAGGTTATTTTAACTCGTCGATTAAATCGAACGATGTTCAGAATCATCGAAATCATTTAAAACTTCACTTTTAAAACTTTAGTAACTTAATTATAAATCATATATAATTTATAATCACATTAGAAATCATTCTAATTTATTTTGAATCAAAATATGATTATTTACAGTATTACTATATATATTAAATTCCATTATTAGATTAATATAAAAAATCCAAATTTAACTCATCGACTTGGATTCCATCCAAAGGTCCAATATTAAAATTCAAATCCAACTAGACTTTAAACAAATTTTAGAAACCATT
The DNA here is from genome assembly GCA_030765085.1 of Allium cepa. Taxonomy (NCBI): domain Eukaryota; kingdom Viridiplantae; phylum Streptophyta; class Magnoliopsida; order Asparagales; family Amaryllidaceae; genus Allium; species Allium cepa. Next base: position 371,212,582 of record CM060942.1, on the reverse strand, counting down.
TCCATATCTATATACATCGAGATTCACAAATTATCCCAATTTCAAATATTAAATTATTGTTATCCAAATCCAATTAAATTGCCATATTTGAAATTATAACTAATTTTATTGGTTCAATCAAAATATTTGTATTTCAAAATCAATTTTTAATCCACATTCAACATTTCAGATGAATTAAATGTTCAAAAACTAACGACCAAAATTTCAGGTCGTTGCAGACGGGGTCATAATTCAACCAATTCGAAAGGATTTTCTGAAAGAGGAATTAGCCTTTCAACTACGTCGAAAGATATTAAAGAAGTGTTTTCGACCATCAACTGTCCAAGAGGAGGTTTCGAAGGAATCACTTTCTCTTCAAACTTCAAATTGAGGTGTTGACAAGTTTTCTTGTTAACAGTTATTTAGTAATTCACATTTTCACATGCTTATAAATAGCCTTTTATCTCTCTAAATTTTCCTCTACTTCCACCAATCAGATCTCTCTCATATCTTGTCCAAATGAAGTTATTCTTTTTTCTAAACCATGTAAAATTACAATGGATACAACTTTTATGTTGATCACTTCTTCAAATTTTGAGCATAGCTATGTCAAAATACCAATTGTTTACAGAGTATTTTTGGACCTAGAATTTCAAGCCTGAAAATGGTCCTTTTTCCTTTGACCATATCATCTTTAAAAATAATCAAAACTAAGTAATTATTTTTTTGACATTGTAGAGAAAATAATTTTTTAAAACTTTTCTTTATACACATTTTCTAAATTCAGAGTGTAAATAGTCCAAAAACCAGTTGAAAAATAACTTCTTTTCAAGAACATTTTTGAGAATTGATGATTATCCAAAGTCACTTCACCTTACCAAAACTAGTTTTACTTCCTTCTTTTTTCAAGCAGAGCCTACCTAGTGCATTAAGGGTGCAAGACTCCATCTTAAGCTTAGGAATGGAAGTGCTAGGTCATAACCTAAGTTGGCAAGGGTTTGGATAGCTTTCGGTGAGTAAAACTACACATTCTTAAACCAAGTTTATACAATGTTAATATTCATGTTAACAGCCTATGAATGCTTGTTGCATATGTTAAGTGATGGTTTGATTGTTTGTTTGTTTCATGCTTTGAAAATTGCGCATTTGAAAGTTAGTAAGAATGTGGTTACCTATATGAAAAGTTGGTAGCTAAAGTTAATATAATTGTTAGTAAATACTTGTTACATGTTGTATCATCGTTATTTACCTTTATTGTGCTTAAACCATTACTATGTGATGTTTATGGCTAATGTCATAACTTTATTTGCCGAACTGCCCGTATAGTGATAGTAGCTATATCGGCACATTCGGAAAATCACCTTTTATCGAAACGGTTTGGTTTCATCTTCGTGCTTGGAATTATTTTACAAGTAAAGCAAGATTTTGATTAATGATATTTTTAAAAGAAATTAACCTTCTTAATATTGATTATTTGATTTACTTAATTTTTTAATAAATAAGAATTAAGGTCAACTAATTACTTAGTGAATGATGCATTTTAAATTTAACTTAATTTATGAAATGTCAAAGTGAATTTATCAAAGTAACAAGAATGTTTTGACTTTGTTATTCATTAAAATAATGATAAGTAATTAATTATTAATTCAATTAATTACATTTTACTAATTAATCTAATTAATAAGGTTCAAAAGTGGTTTACCCATTTTATATTTTAAAGATTTTTGAAGTTCAAAATTCTAATTGTGTGATGAAGTTTAAAGTTTATTAATCAATGTAATATGGATTTTTAAGTTATTTAATCCTTTTCAATTGATGTTTTGAAGTTAGTAAACTCTTTTAACAAAGTGTTTTAAAGCTAATACTTGTAATGTGAGGACAAGCATGAATTCAAGTTTTTGTAAAAGAAAGTGTTAATTCGTTTATGGAAATGATTTAATTTTCGTAAAGCTATTCACTTATATGGGAAAGATTTATTTATATTCTTAGCACTAAAAGTCAAAGAAGTAGACTTTTCGCTATTTTGAAAGTTAAGAATAATCTTGAGACACAATTCTAAGGTAATACTACCTTGACTTGTTTGTTATTATTGTTAACCAAGAAACAATACAAGTTAGAATGCGATGAGTGGTGATAAGTATACAGGACTTAATTTCCATATACGATCGTTTTATATCCTCGATAATTGATTTTCCAACTATTGGTTACCTAAGCTTCTTTACTATCTTCATTCTAAGATGATGTGTTGCTCATTTGAGCTTTGTTATCCTTTGTTGGAAATGAGTAAACCCAAAGAGCGAGTGGAAGCCAAGCTATGTGCGGTTACTCCCATTGGGTTATTTTCACATCCACTCTAGATTGAAATCATTTTTTGCACACTGAGATGTGAAATATTCGGATTCTCAGTAACCGTTGGTGAAGTCCAGCTTGGACGTGTCCGAGAGCCGTCGGAGTTCTTAAGTAAATTTCTAGAGGTACACTTTAGTTAGGATGGAGCACTCTGCTGGTCATTTTTTTTTAAATTTTACTTTCTTTATTTGATTCCTTTGAATCTATTTTCTTTAATTACAATGGGAAGTGTCAACCACTCTCCGTGGTGTTCAAATATTGGTTTTGTCCATTATATCGAGTTTGGACAGTTATCTTATTTAGTCCATTCTATCGAGTTTGGATTGTTGCCTTATTTTATCCATTCTGTCTAATTTGAATTTTTATTCAGACTATTTGCATTCTTTCGAGTCTTAATGTTACACTACTTGTATCCTTCATCTATATTTTGATTTATTCCCTATTGTTCATTTCAATTTTTGCTATGTGCGGTTGTTGTTTATGTGAGAATAAACCCGTTCCGCATTAGCGGTGTGGTCCCACATATTATTGTTATATACACTTCCTTTTATTTCACAGTTTTACTCGTACCATACATTTTGTCTGACCCGAGTTGTTTATTTTTCCTAAACTCTTGTGTACTCGATTATATTTGGGTAGTCCGAAAATAGCTAGTTTTCTTTTTAGCACTTTAAAGAAAGTGATCGAGCAGGCAACTCCTTAGCTATCAATTGGTTAGATATAGTATATTTTTATAACTTTGATAACTCGTTATAAGAAATAACCTTTTGTACCATATCATTTTATATTATATATAACCATTTCAATGTGAGGTTTATCTATTCTGTCTTATACTGTTCTTTATATTACCCCAAGATAAATTACCTTTCGGATCTTGGGCAATGACACACAAATACCGAGGATGTATTGAGTGTCATTCCTAGGGATCAGAAAGGTGGGTCATCATAGGTTTGGGCAAAATTGGAGACAGTTGAAATTTGGGATAAAATTGGATGACGTTCGATTTTAGTTCCAAACCGAAATGCCTCGGCGATAACTGGAATAAAGGCGAGTTAAACTCTTCTTTTTGGTTAACCAGAAATATTATATAGTCGATAAAATTAATTGGTTAGATGTTTGGATATTTATGTGCTTATTGTTTGGTTTTGATGAATTTTCGCTTTAGAAAGAAATTAATATATAAAACCTATTGTAGGAACAGGTTGGAGGTATCCAATAGGATTCCTCGCCACTGCGGATATATGTGCCTCTGTGTGTGTGTGTTGATATTTATGAGTTGCGATACTGGGGCATATATTAGAGGGATCTAATGAGATTCCTTGCTATTGATGATTTATTTTCAATAAAATGCTTGTTATATGAATTATTGGATATGGAACCTGATTTGTGGGCACTATTGGTTATAACATTGTTTATGTTTAAAACTAAAACCCGGTAGTAATAGAAAACCAGTAATAGTATTGGTTAAGTTGGTAGTTATTAGCCTTAAAATGTTATTTTAAAAATACTGTAAGTTTCCATTTGAGTTCGAATGGGTTTTTGTGACAGGAAATGATTTTTAAATCCGAATTTGGATTTCCAAACTATTTTGTTTAAAAGGATTTAATTTATATTTTACTCCAACCCTTTTTATCTATCTTTTTCCAAGATTATTTTTTATATTTAATATTGTTTTAAAGTTATTTATTTTTATTTGTACTATCATTTTGAAGTTTTATTTAATATTGTTTTAAAGGTTATTTATTTATATTCTATATTATTTTAAAAGTTATATTTATATTTAATATTGCTCCAAGTTTATTTATCAATAATTTAATATTTTAAAAAGTTACTCATTTATATTACTAATATAGTTTGAAATTAATAATAATGACTATTAATAATATTTGGAAATTTATTATTATTATTTATAATAATCGTAAAGATTAACAGTTGTTTTATTATAATGTTTTGGATTATAAATTATTATTATTAAGATGTTTCAAAGTTAATAATTATTATTTATTTATAATATTTATTATTAGTACTATTATGTTATAGTGTTTTAAAGTAAATGATTAGGATTTATTAATAATCTTTTCGAGATTCATAAATGGAGTTTTATAAATGAACATGGATTTTATATGGGAAGTTTATAAAGTAGTTTGAAGACTTAAGGAGATTATTTACAAGTTGAAGGAATTTTATCAACGGCTAGATATTTATAAATGAATTTGAGAAATGGGTTTATAGATTTATAAAGTGAGTTTTATAATTGGTCTTATGGATTTATAAAGGATTTATAAACAATATTAGAAATGAACAAAAATAATTTATAAGTAGTTAAATTTATAAAAGAGATTATAAATGTTTTATAAAATAGTTTTATAAGTGGTTTTTGAGATTAACAAGGGATGTATAAATGATTGTAGAATTGTACAGAAAGGAAATATTTCTTATTTTTTTGAATATGCTTATAGCGTTAGATAAGCATATTGATATTTTCTAAGTATTGGAATTATAAGGATTCGTGAATATATTTTTTAAAAAGTATTTTGATAAAGGTTTTCCAAATGAATTTAATTATTGAAAATATTTAGAAAAGAGGTTAAGGGTTGCTTATGTGCTTAACCAATGCTGGTTTTCTGTTTTGAAATAAATCTCGGATTTGAATGTTTGTTTATACGATAGCTTAATAACTGATTATCAACTATGGACCCGAAACGTAACCCTAGAAATATGTAGGAGAAACACATGAGTTATATAGCACAGTCATCTTCGATGATGCTGTATTATGCGTATAAATATCGTTTCTTTCTCTTAGGACAAATGATAAGGAAATCCGTTCACTAATGGTAAGAAGATGATCTCCACTCTTATCATTAACTGTTTATTTCCTAAAGAACTAGTGCTGAGTTAACTAGAAAACTATTGAATGTTGTTTCGAAGAGACCGAGACCGTATATGTTATCCAAAAATCACTTCGATTCAACTCAAGCTTTTTGAAGTAAGTACATCTTAGAAATGGTGGAATTGAAAACGAAGCTTTCAAGCATTTCGTTCAACCCCAGAACGAACTTGTAAAGATGAGTGCTGGCATTGCAATTTTCTTAGAGGGCAACATTAGCATTCTAAGTCGGAAGGGCCATAAAAAAGGTAAAATGTAGCCATAAGCCTCATCAACTGGGAATGACTAAAACAAGGGAGATACAGCAGGACTAAGTAGGTCGCTTCCAAGTAGAGTATGATCATCCCTATCTAGAGTCGATACTATCTATCATTCTTATGTTTGGGGACTCATTAACGGAAGGGTGATCATATTCGGTACTGCCAGTCAAGTGGTAGCAGGTTCTGTGTATGCAGGGGATCTCGGTGAGGTCCTCGTTGTTATTTTATCTAGAAATGCACCGTGATGGGCGGTACCCCAGTCATTGTATGGAATCCATTTTCCAATACGTGCCTTCACGGTTATAGTTGTATACCTATTATGATGGAATTTAATTAACGTAATAATTTCGACTATGATTAATAAGTATTTGTATCTTAGATAATATTATAATATCAGAGAATTTCGTACGAAATTTTTTGGTTATCGTAAGGTAAAAACCCGTCCAAGTTTATATGGGGTGTGGTACAAGATACCTTTATTTTCAAAGGCTTTTTATAACTTTAAAATTTCACCGAGTGTGCTTTTCTCATGCTGGTTTACCAAACTAACTCCAATGTTATTTTATTATAATGCTCGGGTCAGACTAAACATATTATAGATTGCTTTCGATGTATTAGGGTTCAGGAGACGAGCTGGAGGCCTAAGGCATATCTATGTATTTCTTTGTGCTCCACTGTGTTGTCCATTGGTTATATTTATTAGCAATTGTAAGGACAGGCTATTATCACTGTTTGGGTAGAAATTGGTTAGTGTACTCTAATTAGTGTATGTATTTACATTTTCCTGTTTAAAGATTTGTTGTATATTATAGATTATTCGTTCCGCTGTGAGATTCTATTTGTTTTGTTTTTCCATTCTCTCTTCTTGGTTCTTCCTTCTTCTTTTTTCCTAACTATCTATCTTTAAATATAATTTAAGTGGGCCATGTATGGTTGTTTGTCCGCTTAAACTGTCCGAAAAAGTGGGTTGTTACATTTTGGTATCAGAGCGCAAGTTTAAGAGAGAACCTTGGCTTGGTGGGTAACTCATTAGAGAGAAGGGTCTGTAGCACCTTAGAATGAGTTTGAGTGTGTATATGTATATAAGCATGTATTTATTAGTGATTTAAAAATGTTTTATAGTGTGTTCGCTGATCTACTGAGTGGTTGCATACTGGTCAATATGGGTAATTAATGTTATTGATTGGGGTCTCTAAACACTTGAGCAAAGCAGTTCGACATAGTATTGTTTTGAAACTGGGTAAAGGAAATAATTTTACCATGCTTATATTTTATATACAAGGGCATAGTTTTTCAGAAAGTATTATAGTATATATGATGTGTTTGGTTGTTAGCGAGTGATAATATTTAATTATTATCATTTGTCATTCCTGGTTTGTATTCTAATAAAAATTGTTATTATTATAATGTAACCAAAGATAAACAATTAAGAAATGATTTTATATAACCATTGTGAAATTATATGTAAAGAAATTTATAAGTATGATTTGCAAATAAAAGGATTTAAAAGTTAAGAATTTAAGAATTTAAAACCCCTTGATTGTGAAAATTGTTTTTTATAGTTCTGAAAAGGAATAATTTATTTGGAAATTATTTTTGAATGGCAATTCAAAATAGATAAAAAGCACTGAACTCACTTCGATTATTGGAAAATAATTTCGATGATGACTACAGCATTATCGATACTCATTTTCGGGTTTCCAAGAGAGGAATTGCTAACACTGGAGTTTTGTTTTGGTAAAACTAGTTTTGATTTTAAAATTCAAAATTATGATTTGAAATACAAAGGAATTAATAGTAGTATTGTTTTAAAATAATTTAAAAAAAAGAACAATGTGTTTCGACTCTAAAAATTTTCATTGAGTGTTTTATGAAAATGTAATGAACTTCTTTCCCTTACAATTTTATAGTAAACATTTTAAATAAATAAATATTAACTTAAAAACATTTTAAAATAATAATTAATAAATTCCGAACATCCTAAATAAAACAATAATAATTTATCTTCAACATTTTTATAAATACTAATAATTAATTTCCAAAGAATTATTTATAATAATTATATTTAATTTCAAACAATACTAATAATTTTAAATAATTAACCTTTCAAAATATTAAAATATTGACAAATCACTTTTAAAACAATATTAATATTAGTTAAAAACTTTTAGAACATAATTATATTTCCATGATAAAAATCCATATTTAATTTCCAACATGACCATTTCCATATTTATAACTATATCCATAAATCTTCTCTGTTTTATGAAACTTTCTTTCATAAAATCCATTTATACCTTAACTCCATTTATAACCCCATTTCCCTTATAATTTCTTACTCATAAATCTTATTTAAAACATAATTTCAGCTGTTTTTAACCTTGCTTCCATAAGCATAAATTTCCTTTATAAATTCCTTTTAATTTATAAAATATCATTTACCAATCATAATCTACCCTTGCTTTCGTTTTTCGAAATAGAATCAACCATTTTTGAAAATATCATTCCACACCTTAAAATAAATCAACCGTTTGATTTATTCTCCAATTTATTAAACGATAATAGTTTCCTTAAATTATAAGCCCCATTTATAAATCCATACTTTTATTATCAAAATATGATTTTACAAAACTTCACTTCACTTGTAAAATATTGCTTTTATAAATTGTCACACTTATAAATCTCACACTTGTAGTAACCTTTAATATATACACATATACATATATATAACTTTCTATAAAATGGTTAATAAATATTTATATCTAAACATTTATATTTTCCTTTAGAAATATATCACTTTAATTTATAGTTTGAGAAACTCTATTAATAATATTTCATAACAACTATTGATTTATAATATCAAAAATCATACTATTTTGTAGAAAAATTATTTAAACATATAATTTTCCAAAATCATTTTGAAATCCCTTCTTAAATAAAATCATTATTTTATAATATTTCAAATACCAAGCTACTAAAGCACTAAATAAGAAAAACCATATCCAAGTCATCAACATGGCATCCAACATATCATATATCATAATATACATGAAAATAAAATCAGCAGTATAAGGAATCCTATTGGATCCTTATAACATGTCCCTTTGCATCACACGCAATATATAATCATAAAAATATAAATCCACTACTTCGAGGCGGGGTTCATATACAAAGGGTTGCCTGCTCTTATATGGGAGCATAATAGGGTCTCATCCGCTTCAGGGGCAGGAATACATCCAAACCAATAATATACATAGTAATTCATCCAAACAATCAATAACTATCAATAATAAATATCCAAACATCCAATAGATAATTATTATGAACAAAAAATATTTCTAGTTAACCAAAAAGGTGAGATTAACTCATTTTGATTTTTAATAGTCGCCAAACATTCCGTTTTGAATTAAAATTGATTAGGAAGTTCAATTTTAATCCAAAATTCCAACTACCTCCAAGTCCTTCCAATCCAATTCCATAACGTAGTCTTCATCGACACGATCGCAACGCAACTTGCAGCGTTCAATATGGATCTATGAATAAATGAACATTTGAAATAATTAATTTATAATTAACTAAAATAATTAAATTTTAAGCTTAAACCTCTATTCATCTTCTCTCTATCTCGTTCACGTTCATCATTCCCAAGCTGTGCCTGTTTCTTTTTTTCTGCTTGATAGTGACTTCATTGACTGCCACCAGCGTCGCTCGCCATGCGCCGCCTCCCCCCTGCCGTCGTGCCCACCATCTACTTTCGTGCACGCGTATGGACGTGAAACCCAATATTGTTGCTCGTGAACATGAGTCTCCAGCCGCCTCGGGAGTTCATCGATCAACTTTCAGTTAGTATTGATGGGTTTGTGGAGTTGAGCTTAACAACTTTCATGTTGGACGTTTTGGCTAATTTTGCTCCTAGCCCACCGTACAATGATGGCTATTGGATCGAGCTTTATTTTTAATGGCAGCTAGGGTTTATAAAGTTAGGTTTGAAAATGACAAACTTTTTCAAGTCCTTTTATAGGAAATTTTTCCAAAGCAATATTCACATTAAAATTTCTGACTCCAAATGAAGCGTGCCACCTAGCGTCCTATGTATTAAACCTCTATTTCGAATACAATAAAATATATATCGAAAGCCAATTCCATCATATACAAAGGATTGCTTTTCAAAATAAAATTATTTTAATTAAAATTATTTTAATTAATTTTTACGCATTTCGAACTCGCACGACCAAACGATAAGTCCAATCGCCATGAAATTCAATAACATATAATAATCCACTACTACGGATCCGTTGAAACTGGTTTCGTCGAAATCCTAGACGGTGTCCCAAAAGGCCATTTTTAGACGTTAATTAAAACGAGTAATTTCCAAAATAGGTCTAATTACTTTTAAATCCAATTTAAAAGTTTACTATCTACATTCCTATTCAAAAAGAATTTAAATCAACTTTTTGAAATCATTTTTATTCACACCAAACGCAGAATTTCTTTACCTTAACAATTCCAAATATCAAATTCACCAATTTAATTATCAAATAAATTGTTATGTTTGAAATCCAAGTTGTTTAACTTATAAAAATAACTTTTCAATATTTGAAATCAATTAAATATTTTAAATTCAAATGACTAAAATTCTGGATTGTTACATCCCTCCAAAAGAATTTCGTCCTCGAAATTTTCAAGGTAATAAAAATTCCCCAAGCCCATTAACTTTTCAAAAATAATTAGTTGAAATGGGTTACCAAATTCTTCTGAGTCATTTAACTTCTTATAAAAACTTTTCTAACTCTTGCAAATCAATTCCTAGTTACTAACTAATACCATTCAAAGTTATAAAACCAAAATCCAAATTTTAGTCAAAATATTTTCCCAAAATTCTCAAAAAAAATCTAACTTTTAGATTTACGAAAATTTATGCCAGCGTCCCCTTTGCGCGGCTCGATCATAAAATTTTACAATATATATAATCGCAAATATACATCTCATCTTCGAGGATGAGGCATTCCATAGGGAAAAAATATAAAAGTATGATATGTAATCTGAGATGTGTCCTTTTTTATTAGCATTAGCAAGCATATACAATCAATATAATGTGAAAGAGAGCTCCAAATGCGAAGCATACGCCATCCGCACCTACTAGTCACTCAATATAATGAGAATATGTACATAGAAAATAATATCACTATATAACATAGACTATACAATAATTATATGCACTTTTAGTAAATGTAACAAGAGAATTTATTAAACAAATAATTTGCATCCAATTTATTTGTAGGAACGACCCATAATTTCGCTACTTCGAAAATGAAAGATTTCGTTCGTTGTAAAATTTAAGGATTTAAATCCTAAATAAATATGTTACATATAATAAATAAATATCTATTCATATAATTAATAAATTAAAACATATAAAGTTGAATTTAGAACAAATCGACAAAATTACATTTTCTAATAATAAAAAAAGGCTTAAATAAATGGATTTAAATATTTATTTGATAAGTTAAATCTTATTTAAAACATCTAATAAAGATAATAAAAGTATATTAAAAGATTTAAAAATTTGTTAACAATTGTTTTACAAGAATAACCAAAATTTGTCTCATTTTGTTAGTTTTACAAACACTATAAAATTAGAGATTTGATATTAATTAATTATAATTTCAAAATATAAAGAGACATTTTTTAATTTATTTGAAGAAGTAATAAGTCTATTTTAACGTTTGGTTTACAACATCATATAGCTTAACAAAAACGTCAAATTTTGACTGTAAAATTTGTCCAAAAAAACACCTTTTTCGAGCGAAACAAGTTGTCGACAAGTTGTTGCAACTTGATACATTTTCTAACACATAAATAAATGTTTACAAACTATTTAAACACTTTACATTTAGCACTAAAGGCAAAAAGAATTTACTTTTAAAAAAGTTTACATAAATAAAAAAATGTAAAAGTTATGATTTGACAAATTTAAATTAATTAAAGCTTTTATAAAACAACATTATTACATATCTTTTTTTTCTCTTATACATGATGTGAACTAATAAACCTTGAATTCAAGCAAATGGAAAGTGAAAAGATAGCTAACTAAAGGAATTAGTGACACATATGCTTACCATTAATGCAAATCAAATAAATGCAAAGGTTTTCTCTTTAAAACACAAAATTTAAGAAAGAAAAAGGCAGTTACCATTTCTATCTTTACCATCACCATTAATAGATACCAAATATCTCCTTTCACATAAAAGAAAAGGTATATTTAAATTTAAAAATGAAGAGGGTAATAATGTCATTTAGCACCAAAATCTTCACTTATAAATACAACCTCAAACCCCTTCATTTCCACTTCACTTTCATTTCACTAAATTTCCAAAATCCTTATCTACTTCCTCCATTTCTCTTCTACCTTCAGGCTATCACCTCCACATCACCAAAACTCAACTATACCGCCAGCCAAACCTCCTATAACACATGCACACCCCCTCCTTCTCACCAAACCCGAGCTTACCTAAGACCGTACCCCCAACCCACCAAAGCCGTACCCCCTACACCCCAAGGCCGAGCACCACACACCTAAACTCGAGCCCAAACTCCTCATACCCGCCTACACATCCGTCCCATTTCCTCCCAAAAAGCTTTCGGCCAAATAAAAAGAAAAAGAAAAGAAAAGGAAAAAAAGAAAGGAAAACGAAAGCGGTTCGAAAGAAGAATAAATAAAGGCGAGAGTTCAAAACGTTCGGAAAAAGCGCATTTGTTCTAAAAGCACGTTAGCCTACAAAAAGATTGACAGAGTGGATATGAAGGTGAGAAATTCTCATTGCTTTTGAATTTATATTTTGGCTATGTTAAAACAATCATATTTATACCTTTATGACGTATGAATGTTTATTTGATTGTTAATATGGAAGATCTGAATGTTGGTTAGATAATTGAATTGTGATAATGTACTTCGTCATGGTATAAATAGTGAATGTTGAATTTAAAATCATATGTAATGTGATTGGTTGAATGGATGTTATGTTAGTGGTAAATATGAATATTGGTTATATTCATTTTAATTAAGTGATCCCTTTGTTAATAAGACCATATTTTAGTGATATGAGATATTTTGGGAAAATAAGTCTCTTTTCAATTAGAATTGAGATTAAAGTAAAAATAAAAGCAAATTTTAAATATGAAGTGAAACGAGTTTAAAAAGGATAGTTGATTTGAAATTGAAATTAAGATGAATAGTGAAATTAATGTTGAAATCGATTTTGAAAAATTGAAGTTGAGATTAAACTTGAATTAAAGTTTAAATTAAAATAAGATTTGAAAGCTAAGTTTTAAATGAGTTTAATTTTTAAGTTAAAATTGAAATTGAATTGAAATTGGAATTTAAAATTTAATTTTAAAATAATAGGAATATAATAATATTATAATATGGTAATAGTGGAAATTCATTTTAAATACTTTAAAAAGTGAAAATATTGATTTAAAATAATTTGCAATGATTTTATAAGTGATAAAATCCAATTTGAATAAATTATTTCAAATATTGAAAAATAAGTTAAAACTAGGCGCATCGCGCAACGGTAGTTCACGATTTTGCCCCGAAAAGTTCAAATGAGTGTATAGAGTGGAATATAACTCAGAATTCTTCGAGATAAGAAAATACCGAACTAGTATATCCATATCTTTTAAACGAAAAAATAAAATGAAAGTTTCATTGAGTAGATTTTGGATTAAGTTCAATAAAATTCTCTAGAAAAATCACGCTAGTGTAGTTAAGTGACCATAATAGGAAATTTGTTTAAATGAACGGTTTTAATTATGGAAAAATATGAAATAAATCTGATAAATCTACTTAAATGATTTAAAAGTGATTTGGATTGTAAAATATGAATTTTCAAATATTTAAAAATCGTTTAAATCAAATAAGCTTATATAGCATTTTCCGTGGCACTTTTATGCTGCGAATACTATAACTTTTGGAATATGAGTTTAAATGTAACAACTTTTCTCAGAATCAATTGTGAATGTTTTAAAAAGGATTATTAAGAATTTTGAAAGATAATTTAAATATTTGTAAGTAGTTCCAAAATAAAGTGGAAAATTTGAGTATGCGGAAACGACTAGTACATTTGTCCCGCCTATGAGATCTGGAAAGATAAAATAAGGTGTTTAATTAAGGTTAGGGATGGAGAAACCAGTGCCCTGAACTTACCTGGCCTGTTTTCATTTCTTAGGCGAGAGGTGGAAAAGATCGAAAGGAAATGCCGGATGTTCTTAAATAAAAAGATTCTGTTAAGTTTTCCAAAATAAAAGAAGATTAGCAGTATCCAAAATTTAAGCAATCTCCAGAATGAATGATTTCTATTTACTCAAAAATGTTGCTAAAATTGATTTAGGGTTTATCGTAAACGATGTTTAAATAACATTGTTTTTGACCCATCTAAAAGTTAAGATATTTGGATCGAGAGTTAAGTAAGGAAATTCTAGATATTATCTAAAGCGAAAGAATGAATTACTTAGAATTATTCAATATCAAAAGAAAGAGATTTCGAAATCATATAAAAAGAATTAAAGTGAAATGAGACTAAATAAATCCTGTATACTCGTATGCACTTTTTATCGATAATTGGATTTTGAAGGAACCGGGGTCGGATTTGGGTAATTCCTATCTGAAAACCACTTCGAATCAATGTATACGTTCGAATGTGAATACATGTTGAAGATGATGATAATTGAAGACCGTGGATCTTCAGAGCGTGGAGACTGCTTGTTGAACATGCTCTGGTTGGCCCCTTTTATAGAGTTATTTATAGCAGTGGTCTCCTCGTGATGGAGATTTTTCGGATTGCAAGGACTACTCTCTACTAGTGGTAATAGGAGAGTGCATTTGGTTTGTCCTGTTCCTGGACAACTTGTATGGACGTTTTTCTGACATTGCATTTCTAACGATTACGTACATTGGTTTTTACAAACGTACATCAGTGTTGGCGGAGAAGGCAACTTCTCTTAGCTTAACACCCTCCTTAAGATGTACAAGCTCAAGGGTTGTATTTTTTTGGAAGGAAATTGGTAGTTAACGGAAATGGCAATGTGGCATTCAAAGATGTGAGATGTGCTATGTGAAAAGGTAATCATAACCTCAAGCCTCATCAAACCGGAAATCACCGAAACAGGATTAGATGCGACAAGGCTAAGTATGTCATTCCCTATCAGGGTATGATCATCCCCTTCTAGCTATATTTCTTCCCGCTATGACGTTCGGGACGTAAATAAATGTGGTGTACGAAAAACAAGCGCTCGGTTAAAGGTCGGTAACGACCGGGGGATGACATACTCGGTACTATCTAGTTACAGAGGTAGGTCAGTCTTGTGTTGATAGAGGGAAGATGTTCTGTGCCTTGGGACATCCATCTAGAGGTGTACCCATTCAGAAGGTAGATCCTTCACCTGGTCATTTGTATGGAAATCCATTCTCCAATAAGAGCCTGTGATTTTGTGTTGGCGTAATAAATATCCTCGAAATGCTATATGGATAACCATTTCGGATAAGATTAACAAGTTTATTTGCAAATGTTTTCAAAGAGATGTCATTAGAAATAATATAAATGTTTTGATTTACAAGTGTTTTAGTTATCATAAGGTAAAAACCCGTCCGTGTTTATGTGTGGGCATGGTCTTATGAGATACTCTTTATTTTAAAGGATTTTATTTACAGGCTAATATATGACACTGTCATTTATTATTTGATTTTTCTCACGCTGGTTTATCAAGTCTGATCCGGGTATTTCAATATTCGAGTCAGATCCAAGTAGTTTCAGGTTAATTGAAGACTGTTGGAGTTTCCAGAGGAGAGCTGGAGGTATTCATCTACGCATGGACATATTATATTATCCGCTGTACTTAGGGTGTTTGGTTTGATGTTTGTTAGCAATTGTAAGAACAGATGTTTATAACTGTCCAAGCTGAATTTAGGTTAGACTATGATATTGTATTTTAATTTTTTCCGTTGTAAAGATATTTATTCAATGTTATATGTTATTCCATTCATTTGAGGTTCTGTTCTGTCTTTATTTTCTTTCTACCCTTAATGATCTGCTTATTCGTGCAATTTGAGTTAGACATGTACGGTTTATTGTCGATTCAAAGGGTATGAAAAATGGCCCATTACATTTGGTTTCAGAGCTAAATTATAGCAGGAATCTTGGCTTTGTTATGGGTAAAGACTCATCAAAGATATGATTAGTAATATCCTAGGATGAGTAACTCATTAGAGATAGGGTTAGTAACACCCTAGAATGAGTTATAAGAGTATTATATATACGAGTGCATATATGTTAATTTTAAAAAATGATTTTGTTTTAAAAGTTGATAAATAAAATAATTTTACCTTTGGTTTATATTTTTATATCAAAGGGGATATTATTATTTTTAGGTTAGAAATTAAGGATTGTTTGTAATTTAGCTTAGCAAAACTAAAGTATGAATATCTTGACATTAGAATTGCACAATTTGACAATAAGATATTCCATATAGAATCAATTAGTTGAAAGCTAAAATTTAAAACTTTAATCATATACCCCTAGATATTTAGTATTAAGAAATAATAATGATTAAGTGATTATCATAATGGATGGATTAAAAGCCAAGTACAAATATCTTGTGAAGTAAAATTCACAATTTGACTATAGGATATTTGATAATAATAATGAAGCTAGAAGTTGTAATTAGAGAAAGTAAAAAAAAATGCATACTTAGAAAAATTCTTATCAACAAGATAGGAAAAAGATACACCTAAGTTGAGACTTTTTACTAAATATATTATAAAAGGATAAGTTATATAACTTATAAAGAGATAAGTTAATTTGAAATTTAGACACTTTGACTAGGTAAAATCAAAGTGAAATTTAGGAACACGAGGTATAAGAAATATCATCCTAATAAAAAATTGGAATTAGTGATACATTTAGGGTAACACTTGTAATTCAAAATGAAGTAAGAATTGAAGTGGATAGTTTTGAATAATATGTTAATAGGTTGATTGTTGGATGAAAATGTTTAAATAACAAATACCATGTGACTTAAATTCCACAATTTGCCTATAAGGTATTTGATGAATTTAAGTTCAAGAAATTTTATTTAGAAAATAAATAGGCAAATAAGTTAAGTAGTTAATCATAGAGTCGATGACAAAAGATGTACACTTAGCAAAGTTGTCTTATTAATATATGGATAAGATAAATAATATTAGTTAAATTGAGACCTTAGGTAAATAAAAATAAGGGTTGAGTTTTATAACTTACTAAAATAAGATAAAATAAATAAAGTGAGAAAGGATCTTTGATAAGAAATGGTAACTAATTTTAAATTCTTATATAAAATTGTAGAAAGTAACCAAAGCCGAAAGACTAGCCATTAGGTAGAGATTTAGGGAAGCCTTGTCTAAATACGGAGACTTGGAAGTTTTGGATAAACTGATCACGAGTGATGAGGAGGATATTCAAGTAGGGGATCCCTCAGAGATAGTTCCAGGATCATTCGACCATCTGATAGCTATCTCAGATGATGAGGAGTTGACGGTGATTTCTTACTAGCGGGCGCAGATATTGATGTAGGATCAGAAGCCGACGATGAGGCAGATAACTGGATGTTGGATTCTTTGAGCGAGGACAAGGAGCCTGAGGAAGAAGAACCTATAGAGGAGACCATGGAAGTACCAGTGGAGATTGAGCCGCTGATTGAGGAACCCATGGCAATAGAGATGGAAAATTCGGGGATTTACGATGCATAGTTATATAAGGATGATGATTCAGAGAGTAATGAGCAGATCATTTGGGAGATAGGTACGCCTATTCGGGAGATAGGATCTCCCGTTCCAGAGATTGTGGAGGATATCGGGTTAGAGGATATTTAGATGGAGGAGCATGAGTCGTGGATTGCAGGAGGCCAGCAGTGGCAGCTGTTATGTTGGGACATATCCCCAGATATGATAGATGGTAAGAAGCCGGTTGAGGTCGGGGAAGAAATAGAGGAACCAGAAGAGATTGAATTGGAGGCACCATCAGAGGGTTCGTACGATGAGTAGTGTTTCACTTAGGGATATTTTGGTTCTGTATTATAGCTGTTGTTATTATCTTAAGTACATAGTATGCGCTAAGATATGGGACCTAGTATGATATTTTGGTTGACTTATGTAGATAGTTGACTTATGACTATGTATTTACCTCAAGTATGTAGTACACACTCAGGTTGGGACTAGGTTCAATGATTGTATTTCATGATCAGTATTTAGTAGTATTATTTCCTTTGACACATATTGTTAACCTTTATAGTTCTGTATCCCTGATTTCATTTCGAGTACGAAATGCTTTTAAGTAGGGGAGAATGTAACGACCCGTAATTTCGCTACTTCGAAAATGAGAGATTTCATTCATTTTAAATTTTAAAAGGGATTTACATCTTAAATAAATATGTTACATATAACAAATAATTATCTATTCTTATAATTAATAAATTAAAAAGTATAAGACTGAATTTAGAACAAACCGACAAAAGTTAAGTTTTGTTAATAATAAATAAAGGCTTAAATAAATGGATTTAAATATTTATGTGATAAGTTAAATGTTATTTAAAACATCTAATAAAGATAATAAAAGCATACTAACAGATTTAAAAATACGTAAATAATCATTTTACAAAAATAACCAAAATTTATCGCATTTTGTCAGTTTTACAAACACTGTAAAATTAGAGATTTTTATATTAATTAAATATAATTTTAAAATATAAAGAGACATTTTTAATTTATCTAAAGAAGTAAAAAGTTCATTTTAAAGTTTGGTTTACATCAACATATAGCTTAACAAAAACGTCAAATTTTGACTGTAAATTTGTCGACAAAATACAACGTTTTCAACCGAAAAAAGTTATCAGCAAGTTGTTGCAACTTGATACATTTTCTAACACATAAATACAAGTTTACGAACTATTTAAACACTTTACATTTAGCACTAAAGACAAAAGGAGTATACTTTTGAAAAAGTTTACATAAATTAAAAAAATGTAAAATTATGTTTTGACAAATTTAAATTTAATTAAAGCTTTTATAAAACAACATCATTAGATATCTTTCTTTTCTCTTATACATGATGTGAACTAATACACCTTGAATTCAAGCAAATGGAAAGTGAAAAGATAACTAACTAAAGGAATTAATGACATATATGCTTACCATTAATGCAAACCAAATCAATGCAAAAGTTTTCTCTTTAAAATACAAAATTTAAGAAAGAAAAGGTAAGTAATCATTTCTATCTTTACCATCACCATTAATACATATCAAATCTCTCCTTTCACATAAAAGAAAATGTATATTTAAATTTAAAATGAAGAGGATATTAATGTCATTTACCATTAAAATCTTCACTTCTAAATACAACCTAAAACCGCTTTATTTCCACTTCACTTACATTTTACTTAATTCCCAAAATCCTTCTCTACTTCCTCCATTTCTCTTCTACCTTCAAGCTATCACCTCAACATCACCAAAACTCAACCATACCACCACCCAAGCCCCCTATAACACACGCTCGCCCCCTCCTCCTCACCAAACCCGAGCTTACACATGGTCATACCCCCTACCCACCAAAGCCATACCTCTTACACCCCAAGACCGAGAACCACAAACCTATACATGAGCCCAAACTCCCCGTACCCGCCTAGACACTAAGCCCAAAGCCACCTACCCAAGATAATACCCCACATACCCAAGGCTGTACACCCATTTCCTTCCAAAAAGTTTTCAGCCAAATAAAAGGACAAGAAGCAAAGAAAAGGAAAAGAAAAGAAGGAAAAACAAAAGCGGTTCGGAAGAAGAATAAATAAAGGTGAGAGTTCAAAATGTTCGAAAAGAGCGCATTTGTTCGAAAAGCACGTTAGCCTACAAAAAGGTTGATGGATTGGATACGAAGGTGAGAAATTCTCATTGCTTCTGAATCTATATTTTTGCTATGATAAAACAATCATATTTATACCCATATGACATAAGAATGTTTATTTGATTGTTAGTATGGATGATTTGATTGTTGGTTAGATAATTGAATTGTGATAATGTATTTCGTTATGGTATAAATAATGAATGTTGAATTTAAAATCATATGTTATATGACTGGTTGAATGGATGTTATGTTAGTGGTAAATATGAATATTGGTTATGTTCATTTTGATTAAGTGATCCCTTTGTTAATAAGACCATATTTTAGTAATATGCGATATTTTGGAAAAATAAGTCTCTTTTCAGTTAGAAGTGAAATTAAAGTAAAAATTAAATAGAATTTGAAATATGAAGTGAAACGGATTTAAAAAGGATAGTTGATTTGAAATTGAAATTGAGATGAACAGTGAAATTGAAATTGAAATCGATTTTGAAAAACTGAAGTTAAGATTAAGGTTGAATTGAAGTTTAAATTGAAATTGAATTTTAAATTTAAGTTTTAAATGAGTATAATATGAAGTTAAAATTGAAATGTAATTCTAATTGGAATTTAAAATTTAATATTAAAATAATAGGAATTTAATTATATTATAATATAGTAATGGTGGAAATTCATTTTAAATACTTTAAAAAGTGAAAATATTGATTTAAAATAATTTGTAATGATTTTATAAGTGATGAAATCCAATTTGAATAAATTATTTCAAATATTGAAAAATAAGTCAAAACTTGGTGTATCATGCAACGGTAGTTCGCGATTTCGTGCCGAAAAGTTCAAATGAGTATGTAGAGTGGAATATAGCTCAAAATTCTTCGAGAAAAGAAAATTCCGAACTATTATATCCATATCTTCTAAACGAAGAATGAAAATCAATGTTTCATTGAGTAGATTTTGAAAACAATTCTCTAGAAGAATCACGCTAGTGCAGTTATGTGACCATGACAGAAAATTTGTTTAAATGAACGATTTAATTATGGAAAAATATGGAATAAATTTGATAAATCTATTTAAATGATTTAGAAGAGATTTATATGGGAAAATATGAATTTTCGAATATTTAAAAGTTGTTTAAATCAAATAAGTTTATATAGCACTTTCCGTAGTATTTTTATGCTGCGAATTCTATGACTTTTGGAATATGAGTCCAAAATAAAGTTGAAAATCTGAGTATGCAGAAACAACTTGTACATTTGTCCCACCTGTGAGATCTAAGAAGATAAAACAAGGTGTTTAGCTAAGGTTATGGATGGAGCAACCAGTCCATTGAACTTACCTGTCCTATGTTTTCTTTTCTTAGGCGAGGGGTGGAGCAGATCGAAAAGAAAGCCCAGATGCTTTTGAATAAAAAGATTATGTTAAGTTTTCCAAAATAAAAGAAGTTTAGTATTATCCAAAATTTAAGCAATCTCCAGAATGAATGATTTCTATTTACTCAAAAATGTTGCTAAAATTGATTTAGGGTTTATCGTAAACAATGTCTTAAACAACTTTGTTTTCGACCCGTCTAAGAGTTAAGAAATTTGGATCGAGAGTTAAGAAAGGAAATTCGAGATATTATCCAAAGCGAAAAATTAATTACTTAGAATTATTCTATATCAAAAGAAAGAGATTTCGAAATCATCCGAAAAGAATTAAAGTGAAAAGAGACTAAATAAATCCTGTATATTCGTATTCACTTTTTATCGATAATTGGATTTCGATGGAACCGGGTTCTGAATTGGGTAATTCCAATCCGAAAACCAATTTGAACCCATGTATACGTTCGAACATGAAGACATGCTGAAGATGATGATTATTGAAGACTGTGGATCTTCATAGCATGGAGACTACTTGTTGAACATGCTCTGGTTGGCCCCCTTTATAGAGTTATTTATAGCAGTGGTCTCCTCGTGATGGAGATTTTCAGATTTCAAGGACTACTTGCTACTAGTGGTAGTAGGAGAGTGCCTTCGGTTTGTCATGTTCCTGGACAACTTGTATAGATGTTTGTCTGACATTGCATTTCTAACGATTACGTACATTGGTTTTTACAAACGTACATCAGTGGTGGCGGAGAAGGCAACTTCTCTTAGCTTAACACCCTCTTTGAGACATACGAGCTCAAGGGGTATTTTTGTGGAAGGAAATTAGTAGTTAAAGGAAATAGCATTGTGGCATTCAAAGATGTGAGATGTGCTATGTGAAAAAGTAATCGTAACCTCAAGCCTCATCAAACCGGAAATGACCGAAATAGGATCAGATGCGGCAAGGCAAAGTGGTTCATTCCGAATTAGGGTATGATCAACCCCTTCTAGATATATTTCTTCCAACTATGGTGTTCGGGATGTAAATTAATGTGGTGTATGGAAAACGAGCGCTCGGTTAAAGGTCAGTAACGACCGGGGGATGACATATTCGGTACTATCCAGTTACAGAGGTAGGTCGGTCTTGTGTTGGTAGAGGGCATATGTTCTGTGCCTCGGGACATCCATCTAGAGGTGTACCCATTCGAAAGGTAGATCCTACACCTGGTCATTTGTATGGGAATCCATTCTCCAATAAATGCCTGCGGTTTTGTTTGTATTGGTGTAATGAATAGCCTCGAAATGCTATATTGGTAACCATTTCGGATAAGATTAATAAGTTTATTTGCAAATATTTTCAAAGAGATGTCATTAGAAATAATATCAAATGTTTTGATAGAATAGTGTTTTAGTTATCACAAGGTAAAAACCCATCCGTGTTTATATGTGGGCCAGGTCTTATGAGATACTCTTTAATAAAGGATTTTATTTAAAGGCTGATATATGACACTGTCATTTATTATTGAGTTTTTCTCACGCTGGTTTATAAGCCTGATCCTGGTACTTTCAATAACCAAGTCAGATCCGAGTAGTTTTAGGTTAATCGAAGACGGTTGGAGTTTCCAGACGAGTGCTGGAGATATTCATCTACGTATGGACATGTTATATTATCCGTTATACCTAGTGTGTTTGGTTTGATGTTTGTCAGCAATTGTAAGGACAAATGTTTATAACTATCTAAGCTGAATTTAGGTTGGACTCTGATATTGTATTTTAAAGTTTCCACTGTAAAGATCTTTGTTAAATATTATATGTTATTCCATTCGTGTGAGATTCTGTTCTGTCTTTATTTTCTTTCTACCCTTTATGATCCGCTTATTCATGCAATTTGAGTTAGACATGTGCGGTTTATTGTCGATTCAAAGGGTACGGAAAAATGGACCATTGCATTTGTCATCATGTAAATTTGCATTTTCAAATGTCAACATTATACTTATACACTTTCATTTCTTTTCAACATGAAATTGATTCAGTTTCAATTTATTCACCTTTATTTCACTAACATTCAATTAATTAACATTAAATCCATTTGCGTTTAGTTGGTCTACATTCAATCTAAATCAAATTCAATTATTCACATTAAATTTACTTGCACACATTTATTCTCATTCACTTGAGTCTCATTCAATTATTTACATTCTTATTTACATCTAATTTATCCATATCCAATTTGTTTGTCCATGCCCAATTAATATTCATCCAATTTATTCACATTCAATTAATCATCATTCAATTCATTTGTAACGACCCAAAATTTTCGAAACCGAAAATTCCAGATAGTTATGAAAAGAAGAAAGAGATAGAAGAAGAAGAAGAACAGAAACACCAAACATCTCACATTCGCAGCGGATAAAATATAATAATAAATAATAACAGTCTACAAGAGAATATTATATATGTCGGTTACATTCTAATACATCGGAGTTTCATATTATATACAGTCACTGAATATTTACAATTATCATGTCTCAGGTTAACAATAATATAAATATAGCGGAAATATTCTATACGATATTGCCATCCAGCTCGCTTCTTGAGCTCCAGAACGTACCTACCTGAAAATCTGTAATACTTGGTCTGACCCAAGCATTACATCGAAGTAACACCCTGGTCAGGCTGGAAACCATCGTGAGTAAACCCATCTAACATAGAATACCAAGCAATAACTCATATAAAAACCCAGGTAACTCAAACTAATTTTCCAAGTCACAAATTGTTATAGACATACTTATTTTCAAATTAAGTTTTCTAAGTGTCCTAAATTTAGATTTAATAATCCAAATCATTTAAATCCAATAATTCCAACCTATCAATTTCTCATATTAATTTATAAGAAATTCGAAGTGGTTTTGGGTATCTCCCAATACCCAATCCCGGCCTCTTCGAGTCTCATGTCATCCTAACCCAAGTTATAAACATGAAAAACACATTCATTTCATATCAGAGATAACAACTCCTTCAAAGCATCCAATATCATTCAATCGTCCATAAGCAAAGCTTGTTTGCTACCGATATTAATTAAATTAATTCTGATTGAATTTCTAACCTCAACCATTTAGAATTCTTCACTTGTCATTAATTAATTTCCAAATCAATTAACCAATCAATCCTTCATTTTTTCATCTTAATTAATCACCTTGGTTTAAATATATTTTCAGTTACATTCATATAATTATCTTTGTTTAATTACACGATATTAATTATTCTTATCCAAAATCAATAAGTATTCTTTAATTACCCCATAAATTTGTTGACTATATTAATTTCATTTATTCTTAATTGCTTATATGAATTAATCCTCATAAGTCACTTATTATGGGTTAAACAATCTTTGATTACACCATTAATTATAAAACCCAAGGATTTTCAATTATATTTTAATTTATCCTAATCAAATTTACTTATCTTAATTAAACCACAATATTAATTATTTTCGATTAATTCCAAACAGCAATTAAGTATCCTTTTATTTACTTCATTAAATAAATCAATTACTCCTTTATTAATCATCTTAATTAATCTCTTGATTACTTTCACCAAGTAATTATATTTTATTAATACCATTAAGTAATTTCTATCAAACCATCCATTGGTTTTTCTAAATTAATTCGACTAAATTAACCTAATCCTTAATGAATTCAAACCTTTACTTACTAATTAATCAACTCGATTTATCAATTAATTTAATTAATAAATTACCCATTTCAATTACCCTACTATTTCGATGAATCACAAATCATTAAGCTACTTATTTATGATTTAAGTTTTAAACAATTTAAAAACCCAAATACTTCGAGTCAAACCATAGTTAACTCGAAAACCAATCAAAACCAAAGTCACATCATCATCAATGCACATCAAATCAATTTAATCATTCAACTAACTATTAAAATTTAACCATTTAAATTCAAATTAAAATCCAACATAGTGAGATTTACTCACATTTGGTTTTATGCAATCTATTTCAATCTCAACTTGGTCTCTCCATGATTTAAGACCCTTGAATAAATATTAGATGACTTTATTAACATCTGAACAATCTATCATCATTTAATAATTTAGTTTGACTAATGATTTAAATTTTAATGAATAATTAAATTTTCTTTGAATAATCTTTTAGTAACTAAAACGATAAATTAATTAATCACATAAATCACTATATTCCATTAATTTAAGATAAATCTAAAATTTTAAAACGTGCATATTTATATTTATTTTCTTACTCCAGTAAGGGACACTAAGATTTTCTAATCATATATGTATTCTCCGTTTGAACAGTTATAATTATTTCCAAAGTTGAACATTTTAAAATCTCAAATCCAAGAAGAAGAAAACAAGAAGACGCTCACCCCACAATGCTGTCGACGCCGCAGCAGTCCACAAAATCAAATCACCGTTCCCACCGTCTTCTCCCATCACTGCCGAGCATCAGCCAGGCTCGAATCGAAACGGCCTCGAAGCACGTCTTCCATGTGCACGCGAGCTCCAGGTAGACGATTCAGAACGCGTCGCAAAAGAAAACCCTAACTTGCCCTAAACAACGCGCACGACCAGCCCCACCGTGCCGATCAACTTGCCGGCCTGTTCGTCGTCGCGCCTTCCCTCCGCTTGTGATGCGCTCGCCAAACTTCACGCCTTCAACATCGTGACGCCCATTTTTTTTCCGATTCGATTTGGGGAGAAAGGTGCGGCCGTTTGTTTTTTTTATGAATTCAATTCCTGTTGAAGGATAGAGAGGGGAGGGGGTAAGTTATAGGGTGGGGAAGCTTCTTGAGTTTACTTGATATTAAATAATTAAATAATGAAAATATATCGTGTTGTAAAATGCAAAATCCCGAACCCCAAATCAGACATACTGACATACGTTTATAAGGTTTTACCCGCGTTTCGAACACAGTGGAACGTGTTTCGAGAGCTAATTTGATCGTATGTGCGAGTTACAAAAGAAAACGATCAAATTTTAGTTAAATCGATTAAAATAATTTCTAAACGTTTCGAGCTGCCAGGGTCAAACGACAACTCTGATTGCTCTGAAAATTGAAATCCGATAATAACTAACTATTACGGATCCAATGGAACTGGTTTTGTCGAATTCCGAGACTGTGCCTCGGAAGGCTATTTTTAAATTCAATTTAAACGAAATATTTTTAAAACTGAACAAAACACTTCCAAACTCAATTCCAACACTTCCACTACCTTCGGTGCTATCAATATAAATTTTATAAGCCTTCAAATTATTTTAAATAGGCTTAGAAATTTCAGATTCAATAATTTACCCAATTTCAATTATTAAATTCAATATTTAAACTATATAATTCAATGATTTAATTACCAAGTAAGTGTTTATATCTGAAATTGAAGTTAAATTAACTTTTAAATATTTAAAATCAATTAAATATTCCAATTTAAATTGTAAAAATTTCTGGGTCGTCACATTCCTCCCCCCTTAAAAGAATTTCGTCCCTGAAATTACTAGTTAGGAAGAATAGCCCAATACCCGTTTACTTTTCTCCCAAAACCAACCGTTCAACATCCTACCAACTATCTTTTATTAAAACCCATTATCACATCAACCAACTTCCCAAAACCTTCTATAGTTTCAAACAATACCCTTTTGCTCAATCATCTAAATTTCAATTTAAAACCAAATTTTGAATTATCAAAATTTTCTCAAAATTTTTCTAACTCCCTAAATTTCCAAAAAAAATTTGTCAGCATCTCCTTTGCGCGGCTAGCTCAGTACAATTACAAAATGCCACTACAGGCTCTCAAACTCCAAAAGAAAACACAAGCCAAGTGGCTAGATTAAAAACCCAATCCAATTTCACATAGAAATTTAAATACATACCTTTTTGTCGGGCAACTCACATTATCTCCTGAGATCAAATCCAATTTTCTTTTCCCTTATAATCCCTGCATATCTTACTTAACAATAATATCCAATCGTAACCCTTCCAAATCATTGTATACATTTTCCTACATAAGTTTCATACCCACCTTTATTCAAATTAGTTTTTCCCCACTTTCATACGAATTTAATTTACTTTAAATTTTGAATATTAAATTTTATCTTTCAAGTATAACTGATTCATATTAGTTCATCTACAAATTTACTTTAAATTTTCAATTTGAAATTGTTTTGTCGTTAACAAAATTTTTTCCAAAACTTCCAAAAATTTTCTAACTCCCAAAATTTTGGAAAATTTTCGGCAGTCTCCTTTGTACGGAGAAGCTTTTGCAATTTGACAAGAGATATAAATATATATACATCGACCCACCTGGTCGGAAAAAGAAAAAACAGTTCATATTTCCTATTTTTATTGCGTAGGCGTACCTTATTTACCATTTTAAGCATGCGGCTTATTTATTTTAGCAATTAGCGCAACCAAATCCAGCCAAACAGCTTCTCGGTACCTGTACTTACTCAATTTACACATATAAGCACTATATATATATATGAAGACTATAACATTTCTCTTATTTAAACAATTATAACACTTCAATTCTAAAAGAAATGCATTCAAAATAACTTCCTTGAGCAATTTATATGTCTTCAAACTAATTCAGTTGCTTTCAACCAATCATAAGCCATTTTATTCAATTTTAATGGTTTGCATCCCAATTTCTTACATTCAATTGATTTTTAATCCAATAAGCACATATTCACTTCAATTAATCCAAAACCAATTTATTTAATCTTAATTAACCCACAGAAATTTAATTACTTTTGTTTATGCCAAACGATAATTCATCTTATGCAATTTCACGATATTTGCTTAATAGAGTATCCATTTTAGTTTATAATTACTTTAATTAATTTCAACTCATTCTGTATTCAATTCCATTTCATTTCTAATTTATTCACCAACCATTCATTTAGCTCGACACATTCCATTCTTGTATACTTCTAGCCATTCCCAAATTAATTCAATCCAAGTTTTTATTTAATGGGCTTTCACTCTTATTCGAAGCCAAGCTTCCATAAATTTTAAACTTAAAGTGAATTTACTTTAATTTATTCCAACATCAAACTTAAGTTTACTTCTATTTGATTCACATTTAATCAACTTCCATTAAATTCAGTTAGCCCTTCCATTTTAAATTTTAACTTTAAATTTACCTTCTCAATTTATGAAAAATAATATCCAAGCACATACTTAACTCATTTATACTTCAAATTAATATACCTCCAAATTTAAGTCCAGTCTGATAATCCAATTCCAATCACAACTTGATTTAGTTTTTATTCAATCGGACTTCATCCAATTATTATTTAATTCAATTAACCCATTTTAAATTTTCCATTTACTTACTTAATCCATTTTCAAATTTATTTTATTAATATAAGGCCATTCTCAATTTATTTCTATTCACTTGGGTTTTGTTTTGCAACTCAAACCATTTCTATTATAATCACTTCTCTTATATCTAATTTACTTGCAAATTTCATTAAATATTATTCAAATCACCCTTGAATTTTATTTATAATTCAAACCATCACATTTTTCAATCCAACCCTATTTTATTTTTATTTTACAACATCTCCTCTTATTTAATTCATTACCAAATCCAAGTCGGATTCTATCTACAATTCTAATTCATTTCCAAACTCCATTATTAATTTACAATCCATTTATTTACCAAAGTTAAATTTTATTAACATACTCAATCAAACAATTATTTAACCAATTAGCTTATTTCCAACTTCTAAATCAATATTCGATTTTGATTACAAAATTACTTCATTAAAATTCCAGTTTGGATTTCCTTTTATTTCCCCAAAATTCTAACATCTTTATTTAAAAAATTTAGAAATGCTTTTAAATTCACATCATACTTAATAAAATAGCTCTTTATAAAAATACCTCTTATAACTCGATGTCTCAACCAGTCCATCCTTGTTCTCGCAGAAATTCAGTCATACGTTGATCAGACGTAGGACTGAAAATCTATAAGTACTTGGTAAACCCGTTTTCAACACCCAGTGAAAATACTTTTGAAAATAATTTTATTGAAAATATTGAAAGCATTTTGAAATAGAGGAAATGTCTTTGGTGTAACGACCCAGAATTCTGAACGATTTAATTTGGAAATATTTAATTAATTTTAAATATTTGAATGATGGTTTGGATTGAATTTTGAATATAACTACGAATTTGGCAATTAAATTATAGAATTTAATCTATTGAGAGTTGAATAAAATTTGAATCTTTGATTTTAAGCTGATTAAAAATATTTTAAAGGCTTATAAAATTCATATTGAAAATACTGAAGATAATAGAAGCTTCAGAATTGAATTTGAAACTGCTTTGTTCAGTTTTGAAATTATATCGTTTGAATCGATATTTAAAAATAGTCGTCTGAGGCACAGTCTCAGAATTCGACGAAACCAGTTTTATTGGGTCCGTACTATTTAATTATTGCCGGATTTCAAATTTCGTATTTTTCGGAGCTGTTGTGTGAGCACACGGTGAGTAAACGCGTTGAAAATTGTATTGAAACAAATTTAATTTAAATTTAAATTTAAAATTTTATTACAGACAGCATCCCTAGATTTTTGCCTAAAATCACGCCTTCGATCGTGTAGAGATCGTGCTACCATTTTAAAATACCCTATCTGTTCCCCTTTCTCGTTCAAAACAATTCGAAGAAAAAAAATCTTCGTTCAAATTTTTAATGGCTTCGGCCGTCTCCTTCTCTTCTATTCCTCTTCCTCAGATTCAAAGAAAAAAAAATCGAATTTAAATCAAGCAATGGCCGAAGCCTTATCAGATTCAAAAAAAAAAGAACTTCGTTCATTAATGGCCGAAGCCCTAAATTGAATCAACGAAGGCATCGCGAGCGTGGAGGGGGAGGAGCTCGAGCAAGGCGCGCAGGCGAAAGGGTGGCACGCGATGTCGTGGCAGCGGCTGTGGGTCGCGAAAGTGAGGGGCGCGTGCGCGCGGCACGAGGGGCGGCGGCGGTTCAAGCATCTGAAGGGGGTCGCGATGTCCAGATGGATCGAAGTAGGCCTTCGATCGTGTGGGGGAGGCACGTGCTCAGGCGATTTGCGTTCGCGCGTGTGGGTGCTTGCGTGGGGTTTGCGACGTGATGGCGAAGGCGACGAGAGGGCAGGGCGGCGCGCATGTTCAGTAAGGTATAAATTTCATTTTGATAAAAATAATAATGTGTAATCAGTTTTTTAAATTTTTACAGTAAGGTTTAAAAAAAATGAAGTACTGTTTAATATAAGTATAAAAGCTTTGAAGAAAAAAAATAGTGATTTTAAGAGCCGAGCAGTTTATATAAATTTAGATTTCCATTTTAAATATATATATGTACGTGAGAATATGTGCAGTGAATTCTTTCTACAGTAAAGAAAATTTGTTTAAAATTTAATTTTTAGTTAAATCAATTATTAAAGGAAAAATATTGGTCTAAATAAAACTATTGATTAATTTAACAATCAAAACGAAAATTTATTATTCGATTATTTCGAATATTAATCAGTTGTATAAAAATATTTATACAAGGTATAACTCAAGAAAATCGAGTCAAGATGGAAAATGGATTGCTAATAAAAGCAAAGGTGAGAACTTCTCACTCAAAGATTTAAAGTTGGATTTGCATTTATTTATTGATTGTTGTTGGTTGTGATATTAGATATAGTAGGATATATCTATATATATAGCAATATATATATATATTGGCATATGTATATATTGTAGTTGATTGATTTCCCGCATTGTATAGCGGATGAGACCCTATTGCGCCACCCATTAAGCGGATATTATTTTATAAATCCCATATACCGCAATATTCCACCTCGAAGTGGAATGGGTATTGTGCTAATGTCTGTGGATGCAGGGAAACAGGTTGGAGGGATCCAACTGGATTCCTCACAAATATTTATTGATTTTAGATATTGTGATATTTGATTGTTTATCATATCGATATATGATGTTTGAAAGTCGTGATTGACTATTTGATGTGTTGCATCATCGAATCCAATTTTGAAGTTTAAAAATAACGATTTTGATTTTTAAGGGATTTCTAAAGTGATTTTTGAAAGTATACGTTTATAAAATATTGTTTGAATTAATTCATATTAAATAAATAAATGTTATAATTTTAGTATTATAAAAATTATGATTTTTGAGAAATATAGTTAAAAGTTGATTTTTGAAAATATGCGATTAATGATTTTATAAAATAGTTTAAACTGGGATTTCTCAATTTATTTTAAAAAGTTAAAAATAGGATTTATGAAATTTGATTATTTTATAAATCAAAATGATGAATTATAAAGGAGCTAAAAGACGTTTTAAAAGAATAATATAAAATGATTTATATAAAAGATTTATAAATTGATATTTATAAATTAAAAATATTGGAATTATAAAACGAGCTTTTATAAGTGTTAGAATGAATTGTGAATGAATTTCATAAATGAATGAAATCTATAGGATTATAACGATGAAGTTATAAATGGAATTTTATAAACAGTAGGTTTATAAAATTTGTAAAGTTATTTAAAAGAATAGATTTTGGATAAATAAATGAATCTTATAAGTTATAAGATTTATAATTATGACGTTTAAAGGAACGATTTTGTAAACAAATAAATTATGAGCATTTAACTTATAATATGGACTTTCGGTATATAATTGAGTTATAAATCGAATAAGTTAATAAAGGAAATTTGTAAAAGGAAGTTGTTGTAAAATAAATAGAAATGGAATTTATGAGCGCTGTTTTATAAATCCGCAATGACTTATTTTGATAAGTAAATTATTGTAACTTATTTATGGAGTTATATTCACATTTTAGACAGTGAATAATCCTTTAAAATGAAACGAATAGAAATGATGAAATTTGTTAACGAAGTATATTCACGTTTTTGAATAGTGAATAATATGTTAAAGAAATGGTTTTGAATGTGATGTTTTAAATAGAATTAAAACGATCTAACGATATTTTTAAATGTGTTAAGGTCGAAACCATAGATTTCAACATTCATTGTTGAAATAGACGTTTTCGAGAAATAGGAGGAAATGGTAGACTATAACACTGTTGTTATAGTAAATGATTTCCGAAAGGAAATGTTTTGTATAGTATTGGGATTTATATATCTATTTTAATTTCGAATCCCTATACTAGTGATTTTGGGTTGTCGTAACGATGTTTTACGCAACATTCGTTTTTGGCCCAAATAAATATGTTCAAGAGAATGATTTTCTTAAAGAATGAAATATATACTTAATTTCGATTAGAGTATATTGAATATTTTCCAGGTGTAGAAAATAAAAAGACTTGTGAATTACTTATAAATAAATAAGTATGGAAATGCTTTTCCAATATTAAGTGAATATTTTGAATTTATCTTTTTGGAGATAAATTGAAAATGAATATTAGAAATCGAATGGAAATCGTATATTCATAAATATTTTGGAATGAAAATTCATTATGAAATTTATAATGGAAATGGGGAATTCGTTTAAAAAAAATATTGATTTATTTTTGAAGAATGGAAAATATATATCTTGTAAAGATATTTTTGGAAAATAAATAATTTGGAAAATTATTTGGAATCTGGTGATGTTGTGCATATCTATTGATAGTTCAATAACCGACTATCAATATTTACCTTTAAAAAGGTATATGTTGTGATTTGCTTGAAATTGAATGCCACACTTATTTTTTTTTAAAAATAAGCGCTCACTATTCGGGTTAAACGGGAAAGGACCTTGGGGTCGTATAACCCATTCCGAATATGTGATACGTCGTTATGAATTGCATTTGAAGATCGGTGTTGAAGACCGGATATTTTCGAAAACGAAAGGGTTTCTTGTTGATTGTCTCTGCACTGGCTGATCCCCGGTATAGAGATCTCCATATGTGATGGGAAATTCGGACGTGATTAGAGATTATCCGGATTGCAAGGACTTCTTTGTAAGTGCCTTCGGTTCTGTTCGAGCCCGGAACAGACTTGTATGGATTGTATGTATGACATTACAAATTGAGATATAAAGCTGATTTCTTTCAAATATATTTCTGTTGGTGGCGGAGAATTTATTCTCTTAGCTTAACACCCTTCTCTGAGACGTACGAGCTCAGAGGTTATGTAGTTGAAGGTTATCAGCAATGTATTCCCAATTTGGTAATGTGTCATGCTGAGTGTTGCTGTGAAATGATCATTGTGTTGATTATTTGTGATAGGATCATTTGTTTGATCGTCTATCTTGGTGATCATTTCTATGATCATTTGTTGACCCAAAGCATGACTTTGTATAAAGCGTGGCTTTGTGGACGTGACTTCGCCGAGCCTCACACCCCGTAATGGTCAAAACAGGGAAGATGCAGCAAGGTTATGAGGGGTAGCTCCCTTTAGGGTATGTGCATTTCCTTCTGGAAAAGGGTGGTATCATGGTATGGAGCCCAGATGCTTACTCATGTTGAAACACTTATTATTATGGTGTGATGTTGATTAGAGAGCTCTCGGATAAAGGTCCCAAAGGACCGGGGGATGGCATACTCGTGTCAGTTGTTACCTAGTTTGAAAGGTAACCCGGCCTTGTGTTGGCAGATATCCGGTTAGGTTCTCGGGACGTCCTTCCAGAGGCGTTTCCATGTGGCAATGGGAAGTTCCTTGGCCTGACCATTCGTTGGAAATCCAAAGAAACAATACGAGACTTGTACGGTTTTAGTTGTAGAACCTGCCATTTAATATGGTAGCTATAGTAAGCATACTATAATGGTACCTATGCTGGCTAAGATTTATATTCTACTTTCGAAATGTTTTCTACACTATGCACTAATAATAATATCAAATGTTTCTTTTTTAATACGTATCAAGCATCTTTGACTAACATAATAAGAAATCTCCTCCAAGTCTGCGTTTGCATTGTGTGTGTGGCGGGAGGTCTTATGGTAGTCTCATTTTTAAAAGCATTGCGAATTGAACTTAAAAATATTCCTCTATTTGATTTTAAAGAAAAATAAACTGTTTTGAGTTCCCACACCAGTCACATGACTGACTCGAAGTTTATTGTTTTCCTTCCTAAACTCTGGGTGCCCACCAATTTCCACACGGGCAGTCAAGAGTTAAAGTTTATCAGGATATTCTGGAATTTAGGAGTTGCTGGAGGCAAGGTGGATGGCATAGCGTAATCACTAGTATATAGTATTTCTTTTCCGCTGTTTGTGATTGTTTGTTGTTGAACACTCTGATGTATTGAAATGTAATGTAATGTAATAACTAATATAGTTCTTTGTTTAAAGATTATTCATTTATCTATTATATGTTGTTCCGCTGCGAATTGTGAGATTCTGATGTTGTTCTGTTGTTTCTTTCCGTTCTATTTTCTGTCTCTTCTACCTCTTCTTTTTCTCTTTCTTTTTCTTAAAACCCTAACATTTCGGTTTTTCGGCAACGAAAAATCTCAATCGTTACATTTGGTATCAGAGCATATGGTTAAGCGACAACCATGGCTCTGTTGGGTATTACTCATTAGAGATAGAGTCAGTAGTACTCTAGAATGAGTTTGAGGGTAATAATAGATATGAGCGCGTATTTGTTAGTGAATATAAAATTGTTTTTGAATCGGGTGAATAAGATAATTTTGCCCAAAATTATTTTTGTATAGAAAAGAAATGATTTTCTATTATTATAGTGTATGGTTGCATGGTTGTTAGGAAGTAATAATATTAAATTATTATCACTATTATATGAAATTAAATAGAAATAAAATGTATAACCAAAGATTGGAGACAAATTCATTTGACAAATGAAATTTATAAATATAAAAATATATATGAGGAAATGAATTCATATATGAATAAAAATTGTGAATATAAATTGTTACTGAATTTAAAAATGAAAATGGAATTCCACGAAGATAATTAAAATTCATTAATGGAATAGATTTAAAAAGGTTTGAATGAAATTTGTTTGGTTGATAAAATAAACCGAATGGAAATATGAAACGCAAATTGAACTGGAGTGGAATTAAAATAAATTGAGTTGGCATCAACTTAAATTAGTTATAAACTAGAATGGATATTCTATTAAATGAATATCATTAAATTTGCATAGAAATAATTGTCGTTTGACACAAACAAGATTGTATAAAATTATATGAGTTAATGAAAGCAAATAAAATTGATTTTTGAATCAATTAAAATGGTATGAATTCGTTTTGCTTAGGAATGAAAAAAAAATGAGTTGTAAACCACTTAATTTAATGGAAATGTCATGTGAATTGGTTGTAAGCGACTAAAGATGAATTAAAACCATATGTATTGCTAATGGAATTTATCTTGAATGTATTGCTAATGAAATCTATATATTTATTATTGAAATTGAATGTAATGTTAATAGGTTTCTTATATTTGTCACTGACGTGTTTAAACTAAGTAAATGCAGATCTGGAAGCCGTTTGGCTGTATTTTGGGTTGCGCAATAAGCTAATAATTAGCCGCTTTGCTTAAAAATGCTAATAAGGTACGCCTACGCAATAAAAATAGGAAATATGAACTGTTTTTCTGTTTTCCGACCGTATGGGTCGATGTATATATATTTATACATATTGTAAAATTGCAAAAGCTCCTTCGTACAAAGGAGACTCTGCCAAAAAATTTCATGAATTTTGGGAGTTAGAAATATTTTTGAAAATTTTTGGGAAATTTTAGTTAACGACAAATCGATTTCGAAATTTACTAATTGAAAAGAATTAGTGAATGAAACTAATTTAAAGTAGTAATATGAATTAGCAAATGAAAGTTAATCATTAGAATTCAATATTTAGAATTGAGAATTGAATTCAAATAGAATTGAATTCAAATGGAATTTAAATTGTGAATTGAATTCAAATAGAATTGAAATTGTGAATTGAATTCAAATGAAATTGAATGGAATTGAATTGAAATGTAAAATTGAATGAAAATGAATGTGTAACTTCAATAGTGAAGTAAAAATGTATAAGAAGCATATATTGGAAATTTTGTAATGGAAAGTGCAAAATGGTTTGAATGTTGGAATTGGATATTATGACTAGCAGGATATACAGGTGTATAAAAGAATTGATTTGATTTCAAAGATAAAAATTGAATTGCTCGACAAAAAGGTACGTATTTCAATTTCAATATGAGATTTGATGATTTTCTTCTCCAGCCACTTGGCTTTCTCTTTTCTTTTTTGATTCTGAGGGGCCGTGGTGCCATTTTGTAGTCGTACCGAGCTAGCCGCGCAAAGGAGACGCTGGCGAAATTTTTCGAAAATTTAGGGTGTTAGAAAATTTTTGAGAAAATTTTGGAAAGTTTGAAATTTAAATTTAAATTTGAATTGTTAGGAGAACAATGTTGTTGAAACCTATAATTGAAGTTGGAAAGCTAGTTGAAATGATAGTGAATCTCTAGTAAAAAGATTTGTTTTAGAAAGTTGATAAAACTATTTGGACTGTGAAAAATAAAAGACGGGATAAGGGCATTCTTCTTAACTTGTAATTTCGGGACGAAATTCTTTTAAGGGGGGAAGATTGTAACGACCCAGAATTTTGAACGATTTAATTTGGAAATATTTAATTAATTTTAAATATTTGAATGATGGTTTGGATTGAATTTTCAATATAACTATGAATTTGGCGATTAAATTATATAATTTAATCTATTGAGAGTTGAATAAAAATTTGAATCTTTGATTTTAAGCTGATTAAAAATATTTTAAAGGCTTATAAAATTCATATTGAAAATACTGAAGATAATAGAAGCTTCAGAATTGAATTTGAAACTGCTTTGTTCAGTTTCGAAATTATATCGTTTGAATCGATATTTAAAAATAGTCGTCTGAGGCACAGTCTCAGAATTCGACGAAACCAGTTCTATTGGGTCCGTACTATTTAATTATTGCCGGATTTCAAATCTCGTATTTTTCGGAGCTGTTATGTGAGCACACGGTGAGTAAACGCGTTGAAAATTGTATTGAAACAAATTTAATTTAAATTTAAATTTAAAATTTTATTACAGACAGCATCCCTAGATTTTTGCCTAAAATCACGCCTTCGATCGTGTAGAGATCGTGCTACCATTTTAAAATACCCTATATGTTCCCCTTTCTCGTTCAAAACAATTCGAAGAAAAAAATCTTCGTTCAAATTTTTAATGGCTTCGGCCGTCTCCTTCTCTTCTATTCCTCTTCCTCAGATTCAAAGAAAAAAAATCGAATTTAAATCAAGCAAAGGCCGAAGCCCTATCAGATTCAAAAATTAAAAAAAAAAAGAACTTCGTTCATTAATGGCCGAAGCCCTAAATTGAATCAACGAAGGCATCGCGAGCGTGGAGGGGGAGGAGCTCGAGCGAGGCGCGCAGGCGAAAGGGTGGCGCGGGATGTCGTGGCAGCGGCTGTGGGTCGCGAAAGTGAGGCGCGCGTGCGCGCGGCACGAGGGGCGGCGGCGGTTCAAGCATCTGAAGGGGGTCGCGATGTCCAGATGGATCGAAGTAGGCCTTCGATCGTGTGGGGGAGGCACGTGCTCAGGCGATTTGCGTTCGCGCGTGTGGGTGCTTGCGTGGGGTTTGCGACGTGATGGCGAAGGCGACGAGAGGGCAGGGCGGCGCGCATGTTCAGTAAGGTATAAATTTCATTTTGATAAAAATAATAATGTGTAATCAGTATTTAAATTTTTACAGTAAGGTTTAAAAAAAAATGAAGTACTGTTTAATATAAGTATAAAAGCTTTGAAGAAAAAAAAATAGTGATTTTAAGAGCCGAGCAATTTATATAAATTTAGATTTCCATTTTAAATATATATATATGTATGTACGTGTGAATATGTGCAGTGAATTCTTTTTACAAAAGAAAATTTGTTTAAAATTTAATCTTTAGTTAAATCAATTATTAAAGGAAAAATATTGGTTTAAATAAAACTATTGATTAATTTAACAATCAAAACGAAAATTTATTATTCGATTATTTCGAATATTAATCAGTTGTATAAAAATATTTATACAAGGTATAACTCAAGAAAATCGAGTCAAGATGGAAAATGGATTGCTAATAAAAGAAAAGGTGAGAACTTCTCACTCAAAGATTTAAAGTTGGATTTGCATTTATTTATTGATTGTTGTTGGTTGTGATATTAGATATAGTAGGATATATCTATATATATATAGAAATATATATATTGGCATATGTATATATTGCAGTTGATTGATTTCCCGCATTGTATAACGGATGAGACCCTATTGCGCCGCCTATTAAGCGGATATTATTTTATAAACCCATATACCGAAATATTCCACCTCGAAGTGGAGTGGGTATTGTGCTAATGTCTGTGGATGCAGGGAAACAGGTTGGAGGGATCCAACTGGATTCCTCACAAATATTTATTGATTTTAGATATTGTGATATTTAATTGTTTATCATATCGATATATGATGTTTGAAAGTCGTGATTGACTATTTGATGTGTTGCATCATCGAATCCAATTTTGAAGTTTAAAAATAACGATTTTGATTTTTAAGGGATTTCTAAAGTGATTTTTGAAAGTATACGTTTATAAAATATTGTTTGAATTAATTCATCTTAAATAAATAAACGTTATAATTTTAGTATTATAAAAATTATAATTTTTGAGAAATACAGTTAAAAGTTGATTTTTGAAAATATGTGATTAATGATTTTATAAAATAGTTTAAACTGGGATTTCTCAATTTATTATAAAAAGTTAAAAATAGGATTTATGAAATTTGATTATTTTATTAAACAAATTGATGAATTATAAAGGAGTTAAAAGACGTTTTAAAAGAATAATATAAAATGATTTATATAAAAGATTTATAAATTGATATTTATAAATTAGAAATATTGGAATTATAAAACGAGCTTTTATAAGTGTTAGAATGAATTGTGAATGAATTTCATAAATGAATGAAATCTATAGGATTATAACGGTGAAGTTATAAATGGAATTTCATAAACAGTAGGTTTATAAAATTTGTAAAGTTATTTAAAAGAATAGATTTTGGATAAATAAATGAATCTTATAAGTTATAAGATTTATAATTATGACGTTTAAAGGAACGATTTTGTAAACAAATAAATTATGAGCATTTAACTTATAATATGGACTTTCGGTATATAATTGAGTTATAAATCGAATAAGTTAATAAAGGAAAT
This sequence comes from Allium cepa, assembly GCA_030765085.1. NCBI lineage: Eukaryota > Viridiplantae > Streptophyta > Magnoliopsida > Asparagales > Amaryllidaceae > Allium > Allium cepa. Next base: position 371,173,625 of record CM060942.1, on the reverse strand, counting down.
TTGTAAAAGGAAGTTGTTATAAAATAAATAGAAATGGAATTTATGAACGCTGTTTTATAAATCCGCAACGACTAATTTTGATAAGTAAATTGTTGTAACTTATTTATGGAGTTATATTCACATTTTAGACAGTGAATAATCCTTTAAAATGAAACGAATAGAAATGATGAAATTTGTTAACGAAGTATATTCACATTTTTGAATAGTGAATAATATGTTAAAGAAATGGTTTTGAATGTGATGTTTTAAATAGAATTAAAACGATCTAACGATATTTTTAAATGTGTTAAGGTCGAAACCATAGATTTCAACATTCATTGTTGAAATAGACGTTTTCGAGAAATAGGAGGAAATGGTAGACTATAACACTGTTGTTATAGTAAATGATTTCCGAAAGGAAATGTTTTGTATAGTATTGGGATTTATATATCTATTTTAATTTCGAATCCCTATACTAGTGATTTTGGGTTGTCGTAACGATGTTTTACGCAACATTCGTTTTTGGCCCAAATGAATATGTTCAAGAGAATGATTTTCTTAAAGAATGAAATATATACTTAATTTCGATTAGAGTATATTGAATATTTTCCAGGTGTAGAAAATAAAAAGACTTGTGAATTACTTATAAATAAATAAGTATGGAAATGCTTTTCCAATATTAAGTGAATATTTTGAATTTATCTTTTTGGAGATAAATTGAAAATGAATATTAGAAATCGAATGGAAATCGTATATTCATAAATAATTTGGAATGAAAATTCATTATGGAATTTATAATGGAAATGGGGAATTCATTTAAAAAAAAATAAATATTGATTTATTTTTGAAGAATGGAAAATATATATCTTGTAAAGATATTTTTGGAAAATAAATAATTTGGAAAATTATTTGGAATCTGGTGATGTTGTGCATATCTATTGATAGTTCAATAACCGACTATCAATATTTACCTTTAAATAGGTATTTGTTGTGATTTGCTTGAAATTGAATGCCACACTTATTTTTTTTAAAAATAAGCGCTCACTATTCGGGTTAACCGGGAAAGGACCTTGGGGTCGTATAATCCATTCCGAATATGTGATACGTCGTTATGAATTGCATTTGAAGATCGGTGTTGAAGACCGGATATTTTCGAAAACGAAAGGGTTTCTTGTTGATTGTCTCTGCATTGGCTGATCCCCGGTATAGAGATCTCCATATGTGATGGGAAATTCGGACGTGATTAGAGATTATCCGGATTGCAAGGACTTCTTTGTAAGTGCCTTCGGTTCTGTTCGAGCCCGGAACAGACTTGTATGGATTGTATGTCTGACATTACAAATTGAGATATAAAGCTGATTTCTTTCAAATATATTTCTGTTGGTGGCGGAGAATTTATTCTCTTAGCTTAACACCCTTCTCTGAGACGTACGAGCTCAGAGGTTATGTAGTTGAAGGTTATCAGCAATATATTCCCAATTTGGTAATGTGACATGCTGAGTGTTGCTGTGAAATGATCATTGTGTTGATTATTTGTGATAGGATCATTTGTTTGATCGTCTATCTTGGTGATCATTTCTATGATCATTTGTTGACCCAAAACATGACTTTGTATAAAGCGTGGCTTTGTGGATGTGACTTCGTCGAGCCTCACACCCCGAAATGGTCAAAACAGGAAAGATGCAGCAAGGTTATGAGGGGTAGCTCCCTTTAGGGTATGTGCATTTCCTTCTGGAAAAGGGTGGTATCATGGTATGGAGCCCAGATGCTTACTCATGTTGAAACACTTATTATTATGGTGTGATGTTGATTAGAGAGCTCTCGGATAAAGGTCCCAAAGGACCGAGGGATGGCATACTCGTGTCAGTTGTTACCTAGTTTGAAAGGTAACCCGGCCTTGTGTTGGCAGATATCTGGTTAGGTTCTCGGGACGTCCTTCCAGAGGCGTTTCCATGTGGCAATGGGAAGTTCCTTGGCCTGACCATTCGTTGGAAATCCAAAGAAACAATAAGAGACTTGTACGGTTTTAGTTGTAGAACCTGCCATTTAATATGGTAGCTATAGTAAGCATACTATAATGGTACCTATGCTGGCTAAGATTTATATTCTACTTTCGAAATGTTTTCTACACTATGCACTAATAATAATATCAAATGTTTCTTTTTTAATACGTATCAAGCATCTTTGACTAACATAAGAAGAAATCTCCTCCAAGTCTGCGTTTGCATTGTGTGTGTGGCGGGAGGTCTTATCGTAGTCTCATTTTTAAAAGCATTGCGAATTGAATTTAAAAATATTCCTCTATTTGATTTTAAAGAAAATAAACTGTTTTGAGTTCCCACACCAGTCACATGACTGACTCGGAGTTTATTGTTTTCCTTCCTAAACTCTGGGTGCCCACCAATTTCCACACAGGCAGTCAAGAGTTAAGGTTTATCAGGATATTCTGGAATTCAGGAGTTGCTGGAGGCAAGATGGATGACATCGCGTAATCACTAGTATATAGTATTTCTTTTCCGTTGTTTGTCATTGTTTGTTGTTGAACACTCTGATGTAATGAAATGTAATAACTGATATAGTTCTTTGTTTAAAGATTATTCATTTATCTATTATATGTTGTTCCGCTGCGAATTGTGAGATTCTGATGTTGTTCTGTTGTTTCTTTCCGTTCTATTTTCTGTCTCTTCTACCTCTTCTACCTCTTCTTTTTCTCTTTCTTTTTCTTAAAACCCTAACATTTCGGTTTTTCGGCAACGAAAAATCTCAATCGTTGCATTTGGTGAGAATGCTCTGGAAATCATCACCCCCATCCATGGTCGCAGTTACATCCAGGGTTACGTTGCCATCGCAGCAAAAGTCCATGTAACTGCAGGCTCTCCGCTGCCTCTCGATTAGGCCATGGAACCCACAACAGATCACAGTTACATCCAGGGTTACGTTGCCGTCACAGCAAAAGTCCATGTAACTGCAGGCTCTCAGCTGCCTCTGATTTTTGCTATTAAAATGAAACTTCTCCACTCCTATATAGGTCGCAGTCTGCCGATATAAAATCAAACGAAGACGGTTGGCTCTCAGCGACACACACGACTTTCGCTATGTTATACCATAGGTCGCAGTCTACCGATATAAAATCAAACGCGGACTGTTGGCTCTCAGCGGCACACACGACTTCCGCTATGGTATACACTACTCATAATCCCCAGGAACTAGTTTTGTCCAGACTCCTCACAGGATCAACTTTAGAACCCCCCCTTGGGGCTCAAGGCAGCACCACCCAGTGGTACTCCTGAGAAGTTCATTTCAAGGGAGCACCTTTTTCCCCAGAGTCATCATCAAAACATTTTATACTATACATATAGTATCTTCAAATCATACACCTAGTATGATTTCATACAAAACTCCTTTACACAAAATCGATTATCCCAAAATCGATAATTCTCAAACTAGGCTTTTTCAAATTCAAATATTGATTTTACCCAATAAATCAAAACCCTTTCCAAATCTAAAGGTTCCCAAAACCTTTTTCCCAAAATCCTCATATGATCCTTTATATATATAGATATAAATTAAAAAAATTAAAACTTTGGATCCTTTCAAATTTGTATAAATCTCCTTTTATACTTCAAACACCTTCAAAAATCCTTTTCTTCTGGCAATAGATTTAACAACGGAGAGATTTATCTTATATACAGAGATATATAACTTCATTTATTCAAAATCAAACATTTAAATATAATTACTCCTTCCAATGTCAATTTCATTCAAATCTGTACGATGTCCACTTATCATCCGTACGCCATACCAATCTGATCGCTCACTCGATCACACAATTTCACTTCCGAACTAGTATCGTCCACCCGACTTCCTAGTGCGGACACAGATCTGGTTTCTTGATTAGAAACCGTCATTCTCCTTGCATAGCCATAATTATGATAGAGAATATCCAGAACCAATCATCAAATCCATATCCAGATTCGCCGTCGAAAATCGAGTGAAAAATCCCAACTTGGATCGATATAACTATCACGAAATTCTGTGCTCGAATCTGGATCAAATCACTATGCGAATAGAATAATATACGTACATCCTACGTATTTAACTTCCTTGATTATTAAACAAATCAATTTCCTTTTCATTCACATCCACTTATTCACATTAATCCCCATTTGGATTATCCTTCAATTCTTATCTCAATTGGGTATTTAATTAATAACAGTTTGAACTCCGACCAGTTTAGAAAATAGGTTGAAAATTTAAAAATAGGTAAGTAGTTAAAAAATAATTATTAGTTTGCAAAATAGCTGTAAAATAGTTAACTAATTGTAAAATAGTTGAGAAATAGCTAAATAGTTTCAGAAATTTAAGATAACTGCAAAATAGTAGTAAAACAGTAATTAATTTGTAACATAGTTGGAAAAAAATAGTAATTAATTTAGAAAACAGTTGAAAAATGGTTACAGAGCTCCAAAAATAATTGTAAAACAAGTATAAAATAATTTGGCTTTAAGAGAGAAAGGTTGTATATATTTAATAGCTTAGAAAATAAGTTGATATTAAAAAATTTATATTGAAATAGTTCAGAGTCAAAACTGTTCACTTTCCCAACAATTCAATTTAAATTTCCATTTAAATTGACCTAATTCCAATTCAAATAACTCAAAATTCCATTGGACTTGATTTATTCCCAATTCAACTTCAATTCTAATTTATTCAAACTAAATTCAATTGGTACAAATGGAATCTAAATTTCAATTTTAACCCATCTCGAATTATATAAATTCGAGTTGAATTCTCAAAGGTTGGTTTAACTCTTCAAACCAAATTAACTTTTATTTAAGGTTTTTAAATAATTTAATTTCTGAGTCCAATTCTCAAAATTCCATTTTAAATTATGTTTACTTATGAATTTTAAGGTTTAAATAAGAGTTCCATACAATTTTATTTTAAAAATATTAATTTATTATTAAATTTTACCTTCCAGATTGAAGTTAGTTCCTAAACAATTTTAATTTACAATTCAATTATTCAAATTTTCAATTTAAAGTGATTCCATATTCTTAATTTCAAATTAAATTTAGATTTCCCTTTTGTCTCAATAATGAATATATTACCACACTTCATTTCTCATTCATTCAAAAAAAATCTAATTTGCAATTTAAGGATTTTTCATAATAATAGGATGATATTATCCAATTTATGTTAAAACGACCATCCATTTCCAATTTCCAGATCTCAAACCCCTTTTGAGATCACACAAACCACCAATTCAAATTAACCATTTAACTTTCCAAGTTAAATTCCAATTTCATCTTGAAATTTCCAATTCAGGTTGCTTTTCTACACTTATTTAACTTTCCCAAAGTTAAATTCGATTTACTTAAGCCAATCAACCTTACTCAATTTGAATTCCCGCTTCAACTTCAAAATTCTTTCCCTCTCATAAGTTCAAAACTTATATCACTTTGGGTTTTTACATCACACTTCAGAGAAAAATCAAAACTCAACCTCTTAGAGTTTATTTCAAATTATCTTTGATATCATGTATATCCATACATATATACATATTTATTTCTTGGCCCTCCCAGCCATGTTTTAAAATTTTAAACCACCCTTGGTTTTAAATCCAAATCAAACTTCAAACAACCCATTGTTTTCGACAAGTCCTAGCTATCCAAATAACACTTATTTATTATTTTTTCATTACTTTGAAACAAAGTTTTCAAATTCTGGGATCATATTTAGAATTTCATTTTCAAGTGATTTAAATTTTGATATGGTTGTATTTCCGTTTTTACTTAATTTAATTCAAATTCAAGACTTCAGTTTGGTTGTATTATATTACTTTTCAATTTTAATTTCAATAATTAACAACCAATCACCTTAATATATTAAAATATACTTTTATATAAAATCATTTAAAACCTTTATATAAGAAAATAACAAGTACGCGCTCATTTATATATATAAACTCAACTCAATCTAGAGTACTTTGGACTATATTCAATGAGTAATCCCCACCAGAGCCAAGGTTCTCGCTTAACCTTTCAGCTCTGATACCAACTGTAACGAAAATTCTAGATAGTTATGAAAAGAAGAAAGAGATAGAAGAAGAAGAAGAATAGAAACACCAAACATCTCACATTCGCAGCAGATAAAATATAATAATAAATAATAACAGTCTACAAGAGAATATTATATCTGTCGGTTACATTCTAATACATCATAGTTTCACATTATATACCGTCACTGAATATTTACAATTATCATGTCTCAGGTTAACAATAATATAAATATAGCGGAAATATTCTATACGATATTGCCATCCACCTCGCCTCCTGAGCTCCAGAACGAACCTACCTGAAAATCTATAATACTCGGTCTGACCCGAGCATTACATCAAAGTAACACCCGGGTCAGGCTGGAAACCAGCGTGAGTAAACCCATCTAACATAGATTACCAAGCAATAACTCATATAAAAACCCAGGTAACTCAAACTAATTTTACAAGTCACAAATTGTTATAGACATAACTTATTTTCAAATTAAGTTTTCTAAGTGTCCAAAATTTAGATTTAATAATCCAAATCATTTAAATCCAATCATTCCAACCTATCAATTTCTCATATTAATTTATAAGAAATTCGAAGTGGTTTCGGGTATCTCCCAATACCCAATCCCGGCCTCTTCGAGTCTCATGTCATCCTAACCCAAGTTAAACACACGAAAAACATATTCATTTCATATCAGAGATAACAACTCATTCAAAGCATCCAATATCATTCAATCGTCCATAAGCAAAGCTTGTTTGCTACCGATATTAATTAAATTAATTCTGATTGAATTTCTAACCTCAACCATTTAGAATTCTTCACTTGTCATTAATTAATTTCCAAATCAATTAACCAATCAATCCTTCATTTTTTCATCTTAATTAATCACCTTGGTTTAAATATATTTTCAGTTACATTCATATAATTATCTTTGTTTACTTACACGATATTAATTATTCTTATCCAAAATCAATAAGTATTCTTTAATTACCCCATAAATTTGTTGACTATATTAATTTATCCTTAATTGCTTATATGAATTAATCCTCATAAGTCACTTATTATGGGTAAAACAATCTTTGATAACACCATTAATTATAAAACCGAAGGATTTTCAATTATATTTTAATTTATCCTAATCAAATTTACTTATCTTAATTAAACCACAATATTGGTCATTTTCGATTAATTCCAAACTGTAATTAACTATCCTTTTATTTACTTTATTAAATAAATCAATTACTCCTTTATTAATTATCTTAATTAATCTCTTGATTACTTTAACCAAGTAATTATATTAATACCATTAAGTAATTTCTATCAAACCATCCATTGGTTTTTCTAAATTAATTCGACTAAAATTAACTTAAACCTTAATGAATTCAAACCTTTACTTACTAATTAATCAACTCGATTTATCAATTAATTTAATTAATAAATTATCCATTTCAGTTATCCTACTATTTCGATGAATCACAAATCATTAAGCTTCTTATTTATGATTTAAGTTTTAAACAATTTAAAAACCCAAATACTTCGAGTCAAACCATAGTTAACTCGAAAACCAATCAAAACCAAAGTCGCATCATCATCAGTGCACATCAAATCAATTTAATCGTTCAACCAACTATTAAAATTTAACCATTTAAATTAAAATTAAAATCCAACATAGTGGGATTTACTCACCTTTGGTTTTATGCAATCTATTTCAATCTCAACTTGGTCTCTCCATGATTTAAGACCCTTGAATAAATATTAGATGACTTTATTAACATCTGAACAATCTATCATCATTTAATAATTTAGTTTGACTAATGATTTAAATTTTAGTGAATAATTAAATTTTCTTTGAATAATCTTTTAGTAACTAAAATGATAAGTTAATTAATCAAATAAATCACTATATTCCATAAATTTAAGATAAATCTAAAATTTTAAAACGTGCATATATATATTTATATTTATTTTCTTACTCCGTTAAGGGACACTAAGATTTTCTAGTCATATATGTATTCTCTGTTTGAACAGTTATAACCGAAAATTATTTCCAAAGTTGAACATTTTAAAATCTCAAATCCAAGAAGAAGAAAACAAGAAGACGCTCACCCCACAATGTTGTCGACGTCGCAGCAGTCCACAAAATCAAATCACCGTTCCCACTATCTTCTCCCATCACTGCCGAGCATCACCCAGGCTAGAATCGAAATGGCCTCGAAGCACGTCGTCCCTGCGCACGCGAGCTCCAGGTAGACGATTCAGAACGCGTCGCAAAAGAAAACCCTAACTTTCCCTAAACAGCGAGCGCGACCAGCCCCACCGTGCCGATGAACTTGCCGGCATGTTCGTCATCGCGCCTTCCCTCAGCTTGTGTCGCGCTCGCCAACCTTCACGCCTTCAACATCGTGACGCCCATTTTTTTCCGTTTCGATTTGTAACGAATGGGAATTTTTCGCGCTCGAAAATCGACATCCATACTTTAAATCGTACTTGAATGCCTTTGATTCGACCGTTCAAATCCGATTCACCGGAGCTTGTAACAACATTAAGTAAACAACATAGCAGAAGAAAAGAATAATACATTGATATACAGCTTTGGTACAATATCTGATACAACAGATGATCCAATAGATATCAATATACATCAGAGATATGATACAATAATACAGCAGTGTAAAAGAAAATAGATAACACTACCAGCAGAACAAATAACTCTAAGATAGTCTTCAAGGAAGAACTCCAAAAACTGCAACTCCATTTCCAAGAACCAATCCAACAATAGCTCGAACTTCCAATAACGATGCACAAAGATAAGCAAGTGCAGTCTGATCCAAAACTGAACTAACTCCAGATAATCCACTACATCTAACTATCTGAAAAACCCAACTATAGACTGCTCGTGTAGAAAAATTTTGAGCACCCAGAGTTTAGGAAAGAAACAATAAACTCTGGATCAGTCATGGGACTGGTGTGAGCAACAAAATCAGTTTATCTTTTAAAACAATCAACAGAAAATTTTAAAGTTAATTCGCAATGTTTTTTTGAAAATGTAACTACCATAAGACCTCCCGCCACACACACAATGCAAACGCAGACTTGGAGGAGATTTCTTCTTATGTTAGTCAAAGATGCTTACTACGCAAAACCAAATCATTTGATTATTATTATTAGTGCATAATGTAGGAAACATTTCGAAAGTAGACTATAAATCTTAACCAGCATAGGTACCATTATATTATGCATGCTATAGCTACCTCCTGAGGAGGCAGGTTCTACAATTTGCAATCGTAAAGGGTTCATATTGTTTCTTTGGATTTCCAACAAATGATCAGGCCAAGGAATTTCCCATTGCCACATGAGAACGCCTCTGGAAGGAAATTCCCGAGAACCAAACCGGATCTCTGAACACACAAGGCCGGGTTACCCCTAACTGGGTAACTACTGACACGAGTATGCCATCTCCCGGTTGTAACCAACCTTTAACCGGGGCCCCAGCAACAAATCACAAAGTAATACATATATATATCTGCGATATCAACATAAGTTAAGTATCTGGGCTCCGTAACATTATACCACTTCTATCCAGAAGGAAATGCACATACCCTAAGGGGTGCTACCCCCAATAACCTTGCTGCATCTTTCCTGTTTTGACCATTCCGGGGTGTGAGGTCCGACGAAGTCTCGTCCACAAGCTACGCTTTATACAAAAGCCACGCTTTGATCAACAAATAATCAGCATCACTCAGCATGCCACATTACCAAATTGGGAATATATTGCTGATAACCTTCAACTACATAACCTCTAAGGGTGTTAAGCTAAGAGAATAAATTCTCCGCCACCAACGGAAATATATTTGAGAGAAATCTGCTTTATATCTCAATTTGTAATGTCAGACATACAATCCATACAAGTCTGTTCTGGGTTCAAACAGAACCGAAGGCACTTCCAAAGAAGTCCTTGCAATCCGGGTACTCACAATCCCGATCGGACTTCCCATCACTTAGGGAATCTCTATACCAACGCGACTCGCTGCAGAGAAAATCGATAGGTTATCCTATCACTTTCGCAAATACCCGGTCTTCATCATCGGTCTTCAAATGCTATCCATAACGTCGAATCACATATTCGGAATGGGTTATACGACACAAAGGTCCTTTCCCGGCTAAACCAAATAGTGAGCGCAATATTTAAAACATATGGATATGGGATTTCAATTAAGTCACAACTTAATAATTCAAAACTTACTTTCAAATGGTTTAAATCAATTACCATTTCAAATCTTTTAAACAAAAGATTTATCTCATAAAGTTCACCTACTTTCACAAGTATTTAATCCCGGATTTCAAAACAATTCCATTTTCAATTGGATTAATTCATTAAATCTTTAACTCAAAGATTTGTCTCATAGTTTTCAAATCGTTCATAAATATTCATTTTCAAAACAAGTTTCCGGATATTCATCTATAACTGGGAAAACTATTTCAGTTTAAACTTGAATTCCCTTTAATAAAATTTGAAACAAAAGCTTTTTATCATTTAGAAACAATAGTTTTTTTTTTGAAAAAAAAACGATTTCATTTATACAAGTTACAATGTTTAGATTAATTCAAATTCCCAAAAGAACAATACTTTAAAAATGGTTTGACTTATATATAACTAGTATAATATCGTTAATCCCTAGTTTCAAATCATAGAATTCAATTTCAAGTATTGAATTCAAATTTAAATTAAAATATTTAAATTCCAAAACTTAATCAAGTAATTCAAAATGAATTTCATCATTGAAATCCCATTTCAAAAGCTTTTCACATTTATTCGGATTCCATTTCCAAAACATTTGAATTAAAATATTCAAATTTAAAACTATTTCAAACATCCGTGACTTAACCGATTTCCCTGTATGGTGTGGTCCAGGGATTTAACACAATAGTGCAACAACATTCAACCATCACAGATTAAAACACAAAAAAACAGTTGATAAGCGATATAACTATTACGCTTATCGCTCATTCACGGATTCACCGATAACATACAGATGTATCATCGAATAAATGAATAAACTATACATAACACAATCTACAGAACAAATACCACAAATCAGATAGGGCAGTAAATTCAAGGCATCTCATATAATACAATCATTCCTTGACTTTAAGATAAACCTCATTCTTATAAATGATTACATTATTATTATAAAAAGGGTTTTAAAACAATTTCCATTTCAAGTTTACTTTTAAATTTCAACTTTATCGAAGTTTTAAAAAAAACAATTCAAAAATCCTTTTAAATTCTCGTATTAAAGAAATACTCATTTTATAAAGAAGTTTAGAAGAATTTAAAACCAATTTCCTTTCATTTTAAAAACTAGAATACATATTTAAAACTGCAACTCACATACCCGAGCCTAACCCTCAGGCAACTCGACCTACCTCTCGAGTCACTCACAAGCCCTCACGAACCCAGCTCCTTCGAGTCACTCACGCTAAAACTCGAGCAACGTCCCGAGCTTCCTTCTTCTTCCACAAAGACGCAACCCACAGCCAAAACCCAACAACCCAAACGTGCACGTGTACGCCGTCACCATCAGCCATCTCATCGCAGCGGCAGTACCATCGAGTCGCGCCCATCCACTGATCGCAATCGCCTCCTCCCCACTGACCCAAACCACCCCTAACCAAAAATCGAGATCCACGTTCGAACCATCGGGGAACCCCGGCCCCAGAACTCATCGAACTGCTCCCCACTGATGTCGTTTGGTCCACCGCAACCTTCACCATCAGGAAGCACACTCATCACACTATCTCTTCACCAAAACTCGAAAGTTCGGGGCGCGCCTTCCCTCGTCGATTCGATCGCGTCCATCGACCTTTCAATGCCGCTCTTAAACCCTAAAATCATCTCGCCCAAACAATCAAAGGCCAAATCACAAATTCCTCCATGGTAGACCTCTTCCCTAGGTCCTCCTACTCCCTCCAGCCAAAACCACGTCACCTCTCATCAACCAGGTCGACAGAAATTTATTTTTGAACGGAAATTACTTATTTTTCGATTTCTCTTGATTTAGGTCATGAAAAATTCCCATTTTTGTTTTAAAAATCCTATTTTCAGATAAGAATTCAATTTGTAAACTCGAATTAATATTTTAAGATATTTTAGAATTTCACTTATATTAAGTATTAACTGTTCTTATGGTTCTTCCAGAGCAAACTCAATTTATTTTTAACTTAAATAAATTTTAAACTTTATTCTATCATTTAACAAACATAACTTGTTTGAATTTTTTATCCTCACAAGGAACAGGTCAGGTGAAAATGATTTTTAACTTAAACTTGAGCTTGAAATTTGAACCGAGGAGTTCTACAGGTATTAGCAAACATGCATTCATTATGAATCACAAATACACAGAAATTTCACCAATATATATATACACAAATACATATTTATCTTCAGGCATAAATCAAGCAAGATATAAACATACTTAAACTTTTTAACATGAAGTTACTCACTTTCCAGATCATGTTGACTCCAGGAGTTTACAAGTTAAAGTCTTCACTTGATCTCGGGCTTTTCTTTATTGCTTAATGTTTTACTGAGATATTTGATGATATTACTTTGGATTTCTTTAACTCGGTTTACTAGTGAACGAAAACTGAAGTGGTATGGTTGATATATGCAGAGAGAAGTTTACAGTGTATATATATTTGTTTAATGCTGAGATGAAATTTATTATCCCTGGGTTGTACAGCCATATTGTATTTTTTTTTTGTTTATACCTTTGGCCAGAGACTTTTCTAGCTTTGGTGACTGATAGGCATCTATATTGTATGCTAAGATGTCTTGCATTAATTACTTGTACAATATATATATACTTCCCTCCTTTATTCTAGCTGCAGAAAGTATGTGAAGGTATGGTTTTGATTATTTTATATCTTATTTATTTTGGTTTCACACTTGAACATTCTTTGATGTCTTGTATTTTGTTTGTATTTCCTTGCTTTGCTGGTGTATATGTTTATATATTTTGTTTGGTCATATACTTTGAAATCTAATGATGTTCTTTTATTATTATATTGTTAGATTTTATTTTGTTGTTAAATCTTATCTAATTTATTTACTTTATAGTTATCTTATATATATATATATATATATATATATATATAATTCCCAATTTAACATCTATTATCATTTAACTCTAATACAAATTATTTCATTTTTGAAATTCAAATTGACATTAATTTTAAATCTTTTATTTATCTGGTATCCAAAGTGTATATATATATATATTATTATTTTTATAATTTAATATAGAATTTATTTGAATCGGGGAAACTCGCATCACTTTATTAATTAATTTCACAAATTTTTCATTTAAAAACTAAATTAATTAGCAATTTAAATTCATAAAAATCCGGGGTCGTTACAACCTTCCCCCTTAAAAGAATTTCGTCCTCGAAATTACACAGCTCGTTTCACGAATCATACACACACAGAATAGACCAATGCCAATTCAAACTATACAAGTAAACACATGGATATTTTTCGGGTAATTCATAATATATTTAATATTAAATGCTACTCATAATATTCGTACATATGTTATAGTCATACATTACCCAATCAACATCCAACATTCACTACAATTCTAAGTCCAAAATACGTACATAAACATACCCTAACCAAAAGAAGTCAATCCAACCAACTACAGATCTTCACCATCAGAGCTTCCTCTCTCAGGCCTTGACTGTTCTATAACTTCAGCCTCATCGTCTGTCTCAAAAACTTCCTCTGGGTCAGAGTCTACCGGAATAAAATCTCCACCATCTAGCTCCTCGTCTTCTATGGCATCATCATCCTCTATGGCATTATCTAAATCCCAATAAATTGCTTCATCACCTTTGGACTCTACCTCAATTTCAGGTTCTTCTTCCACCTCAAACTCTTCCTCAAATTCCTCTTCAAACTCTTCTTCAAATTCCTCCTCGAATTCTTCTTCGAATTCCTCTTCGAATTCCTCTTCGAATTCCTCTTCATTTCCGGACTCCTCCTTGGGTTCTTCAACTTGAGGTTGTGGCTGCACCGCAGGTTCTTCTGGCACCTCCTCACGTACTGATGGTTCACCCAAATCATCCCGAATCCTACTAGATGAACCAGAATCACCAACCCTCATGGCCTTTCCTCCCCGGCTGATGCTATTTGTTCTCTACAGTTAAAATCAAAATCTAAATATTAAGATCCTAATGGTTTTAGAATTTTATAGGTTGAGAAATACATCAAAGTTTATACTTCAGATTTTATTCTACCCAAGAAGTTATAACAGAAATTCAAATTTTGGTTTTAAACAAAATCGGTTTATCGATACAATTCAATTTATCCTTCCTATTCTATTAATCAATTTTAACTCAATTTAAAATTTCTAATTCATTTAAAATTTCCAATTTCAATTTTCAAATTCATATTCATTAAAGTTTACATCAAAAACTGATAAGAAACTGATGAAATACGAAGTAAAAATTTTCTACAACGATTCGTAGGGCCATCATCACACCGAAACTTCTTCTTGTAACTGTCACGAAGCAATTAAAAGAATTTAGAAACAAATCAAAGGAGATTGATAGAGAAGATTTTGTTTCCACTGTCGCAGGGTATTGACCATTTATAGTCGTATTTCCCTGTCCCCTATCTCGTTTTCTTCTTGCACTCATACTCACTATTAGTGAATAGCAAGAGAATTTACTTAGGCATTCGAACGGATATCTTAGGGATTACTCATTCTAGGGTTTACTTCACCCTATCTCTAATGAGCTACTTAATGTGTTATACTCCTGAGCTAAAGTTCAACCTTAGCTCTGATACCACATGTAACGAACGGGAATTTTTCACGCTCGAAAATCGACATCCATACTTTAAATCGTACTTGAATGCCGTAGATTCGACCGTTCAAATCCGATTCGCCGGAGCTTATAACAACATTAAGTAAACAACACGGCAGAAGAAAAGAATAATACATTGATATACAGCTTTGATACAATATCTGATACAACAGATGATCCAATATATATCAATATACATCAGAGATATGATACAATAATACAGCGGCGGAAAAGAAAATAGATAACACTAGCAGCAGAACAAATAACTCTAAGATAGTCTTCAAGGAAGAACTCCAAACACTGCAACTCCATTTCCAAGAACCAATCCAACAATAGCTCGAACTCCCAATAACGATGCACAAAGATAAGCAAGTGCAGTCTGATCCAAAGACTGAACTAACTCCAGATAATCCACTACATCTGACTATCTGAAAAACTCAACTCTAGACTGCTCATGTAGAAAAAATTTGAGCACCCAAAGTTTAGGAAAGAAACAATAAACTCCGGATCAGTCATGGGACTGGTGTGAGCAACAAAATCAGTTTATCTTCTAAAACAATCAACAGAAGATTTTAAAGTCAATTCGCAATGTTTTTTTGAAAATGTAACTACCATAAGACCTCCCGCCACACACACAATGCAAACGCAGACTTGGAGGAGATTTCTTCTTATGTTAGTCAAAGATGCTTACTACGCAAAACCAAATCATTTGATTATTACTATTAGTGCATAGTGTAGGAAACATTTCAAAAGTAGAATATAAATCTTAACCAACATAGGTACCATTATATTATGCCTGCTATAGCTACCTCCTGAGGAGGCAGGTTCTACAATTTGCAATCGTAAAGGGTTCGTATTGTTTATTTGGATTTCCAACAAATGGTCAGGCCAAGGAACTTCTCATTGCCACATGAGAACGCCTCTAGAAGAACGTTCTCGAGAACCAAACCGGATCTCTGCCAACACAAGGCCGGGTTACCCCTAACAGGGTAACTACTGACACGAGTATGCCATCTCCCGGTTGTAACCAACCTTTAACCGGGGCCCCAGCAACAAATCACAAAGTAATACATATATATATATATATCTGCGATATCAACATAAGTTAAGTATCTGGGCTCCATACCATGATACCACTTCTATCCAGAAGGAAATGCACATACCCTAAGGGGTGCTACCCTCAATAACCTTGCTGCATCTTTCCTGTTTTGACCATTCCGGGGTGTGAGGTCCGACGAAGTCTCGTCCACAAGCTACGCTTTATACAAAAGCCACGCTTTGATCAACAAATGATCAGCATCACTCAGCATGCCACATTACCAAATTGGGAATATATTGCTGATAACCTTCAACTACATAACCTCTAAGGGTGTTAAGCTAAGAGAATAAATTCTCCGCCACCAACGGAAATATATTTGAGAGAAATCTGCTTTATATCTCAATTTGTAATGTCTGACATACAATCCATACAAGTCTGTTCTGGGTTCGAACAGAACCGAAGGCACTTCCAAAGAAGTCCTTGCCATCCGGGTATTCACAATCCCGATCGGACTTCCCATCACTTAGGGAATCTCTATACCGGCGCGACTCGCTGCAGAGAAAATCGATAGGTCATCCTATCGCTTTCGCAAATACCCGGTCTCCATCACCGGTCTTCAAATGCTATCCATAACGTCGAATCACATATTCGGAATGGGTTATACGACACAAAGGTTCTTTTCCGGCTAAACCAAATAGTGAGCGCAATATTTAAAACATATGGATATGGGATTTCAATTAAGTCACAACTTAATAATTCAAAACTTACTTTCAAATGGTTTAAATAAATTACCATTTCAAACCTTTTAAACAAAAGATTTATCTCATAAAGTTCACCTACTTTCACAAGTATTCAATCCCGGATTTCAAAACAATTCCATTTTCAATTGGATTAATTCATTAAATCTTTAACTCAAAGATTTGTCTCATAGTTTTCAAATCGTTCCTAAATATTCATTTTCAAAACACGTTTGTGGATATTCATCTATAACTTGGAAAACTATTTCAGTTTAAACTTGAAATCCCTTTAATAAAATTTGAAACGAAAGCTTTTTATCATTTAGAAACAATAGTTTTATTTTTTTGAAAAAAAAACGATTTCATTTATACAAGTTACAATCTTTAGGTTAATTCAAATTCCCAAAAGAACAATACTTTAAAAATGGTTTGACTTGTATATAACTAGTATAATATCGTTAATCCCTAGTTTCAAATCATAGAATTCAATTTCAAGTATTGAATTCAAATTTAAATTAAAATATTTAAATTCCAAAACTTAATCAAGTAATTCAAAATAAATTTCATCTTTGAAATCCCATTTCAAAAGCTTTTCACATTTATTCTGATTCCATTTCCAAAACATTTGAATTAAAATATTCAAATTTAAAACTATTTCAAACATCTGTGACTTAACTGATTTCCTCGTGGAATCCATAATTGTGTGTGTATGGTGTGGTCCAGGGATTTAACACAATAGTGCAACAACATTCAACCATCACAGATTAAAACACAAAAAAACGGTTGATAAGCGATATAACTATTACGCTTATCGCTCATTCACGGATTCATCGATAACATACAGATGTATCATCAAATAAATGAATAAATTATACATAACACAATCTATAGAACAAATATCACAAATCAGATAGGGCAGTAAATTCAAGGCATCTCATATAATACAATCATTCATAAGTAAGGTCAAGCATTCAATAAACATTTATAAGTAGGATTAATTAATCGTTTAATCCTAATTAATTCAATTTATTCCCAAGTAAATTTATTACTTATAAATTAATTATCAAATTCTAATTAATTAATTACAAATCATTTGATATAAATTTATTTATCAAACACTTTAGTAAGTAAAGTTACTCTTAATTCATCACATTAATTTAATTAACCTTTAAATAAATTAATTACTTTAATAATTTAATTATTCTCAAATTAATTACCAAATCAATTTATCACATTATCCTTAAATTTATTATTGCTTAATCACTTGGTAAATCAACTTTAATCATTGATTAATATTTTATTAAAAATCCTTAATTCACAAATTTATTATTCCTTAATAAATTAATCTTTAAACCTTAATCAATTAATTTAAACCTTTAATTACTTATTTAATTAGTCCAATTCATCAATTAATTAAATAATAAATTATCCATCTTGATTAACATAATTAAATGAATTTCAAATCGTTAAATCTTCCTTGACTTTAAGATAAACCTCATTCTTATAAATGATTACATTATTATTATAAAAAGGGTTTTAAAACAATTTCCATTTCAAGTTTACTTTTAAATTTCAACTTTATCGAAGTTTTAAAAAAAACAATTCAAAAATCCTTTTAAATTCTCGTATTAAAGAAATACTCATTTTATAAAGAAGTTTAGAAGAATTTAAAACCAATTTTCTATCATTTTAAAAACTAGAATACATATTTAAAACTACAACTCACATACCCGAGCCTAACCCTCAGGCAACTCGACCTATCTCTCGAGTCACTCACAAGCCCTCACGAACCCAGCTCCTTCGAGTCACTCATGCTAAAACTCGAGCAACGTCCCGAGCTTCCTTCTTCTTCCACAAAGACGCAACCCACAGCCAAAACCCAACAACCCAAACGTGCACGTGTACGCCGTCACCATCAGCCATCTCATCGCCGCGACAGTACCATCGAGTCGCGCCTCATCCACTGATCGCAATCGCCTCCTCCCCACTGACCCAAACCACCCCTAACCAAAAATCGATCCACGTTCGAACCATCGGGGAACCCCGGCCCCATAACTCATCAAACTGCTCCCCACTGATGCCGTTTGGTCCACCGCAACCTTCACCATCAGGAAGCACACTCATCACACTATCTCTTCACCAAAACTCGAAAGTTCCGGGCGTGCCTTCCCACGTTGATTCGATCGCGTCCATCGACCTTTCAATGTCGCTCTTAAACCCTAAAATCATCTCGCCCAAACAATCAAAGGCCAAATCACAAATTCCGCCATGGTAGACCTCTTCCCTAGGTCCTCCTACTCCCTCCAGCCAAAACCACGTCACCTCTCGTCAACCAAGTCGACAGAAATTTATTTTTGAATGGAAATTACTTATTTTTCGATTTCTCTTGATTCAGGTCACGAAAAATTCCCATTTTTGTTTTAAAAATCCTATTTTCAGATAAGAATTCAATTTATAAACTCGAATTGATATTTTAAGATATTTTATAATTTCACTTATATTAAGTATTAACTGTTCTTATGGTTCTTCCAGAGCAAACTCAATTTACTTTTAACTTAAATAAATTTTAAACTTTATTCTATCATTTAACAAACATAACTTGTTTGAATTTTTTATCCTCACAAGGAACAGGTCAGGTGAAAATGATTTTTAACTTAAACTTGAGCTTGAAATTTGAACAGAGGAGTTCTACAGGTATTAGCAAACATGCATTCATTATAAATCACAAATACACAGAAATTTCACCAATATATATACACAAATACATATTTATCTTCAGGCATAAATCAAGCAATCAGATATAACCATACTTAAACTTTTTAACATGAAGTTACTCACTTTCCAGATCATGTTGACTCCAGGAGTTTACAAGTTAAAGTCTACACTTGATCTCAGGATTTTCTTTATTGCTTAATGTTTTACTGAGATATTTGATGATATTACTTTGGATTTCTTTAACTCGGTTTAATAGTGAACGAAAACTGAAGTGGTATGGTTGATATATGCAGAGAGAAGTTTACAGTGTATATATATTTTTTTAATGCTGAGATGAAATTTATTATCCCTGGGTTGTACAGCCATATTGTATTTTTTTTTATACATTTGGCCTGAGACTTTTCTAGCTTTGGTGACTGATAGGCATCTATATTGTATGCTAAGATGTCTTGCATTAATTACTTGTACAATATATATATATACTTCCCTCCTTTATTCTAGCTGCAGAAAGTATGTGAAGGTATGGTTTTGATTATTTTGTATCTTATTTATTTTGGTTTAACACTTGAACATTCTTTGATGTCTTGTATTTTGTTTGTATTTCCTTGCTTTGCTGGTGTATATGTTTATATATTTTGTTTGGTCATATACTTTGAAATCTAATGATGTTCTTTTATTATTATATTGTTAGATTTTATTTTGTTGTTAAATCTTATCTAATTTATTTACTTTATAGTTATCTTATATATATATATATATATATATATTATTCCCAATTTAACATCTATTATCATTTAACTCAAATACAAATTACTTCATTTTTGAAATTCAAATTGACATTAATTTTAAATCTTTTATTTATCTGGTATCCAAAGTATATATATATATTATTATTATTTTTATAATTTAATATAGAATTTATTTGAATCGGGGAAACTCGCATCACTTTATTAATTAATTTCACAAATTTTTCATTTAAAAACTAAATTAATTAGCAATTTAAATTCATAAAAATCCGGGGTCGTTACACGATTTGGGGAGAAAGGTGCGGCCATTTGTTTTTTTTTTATGATTCGATTCCTGTTGAAGGATAGAGAGGGGACGGGGAAAGTTATAGGGTGGGGAAGCTTCTTGAGTACACTTGATATTAAATAATTAAATAATGAAAATATCTCGTGTTGTAAAACGTGAAATCTCGAACCCCGAATCAGACATACCGACATATGTTTATAAGGTTTTACTGGCGTTCCGAACACAATGGAATGTGTTTCGAGAGCTAATTTGATCGTATTTGCGAGTGACAAAAGAAAACGATCAAATTTCAATTAAATCGATTAAAATAATTTCTAAGCGTTTCAAGCCGCCAGGTTCAAACGACAACTCTAATTGCTCCAAAAATTGAAATCTGATAATAACTAACTATTACGGATCCAATGGATCTAGTTTCGTCGAATTCCAAGACTGTGCCTCGGAAGGCTATTTTTAAATTCAATTTAAACGATATATTTTTAAAACTGAATAAAACACTTCCAAACTCAATTTCAACACTTCCACTACCTTCAGTGCTATCAATATAAATTTTATAAGCCTTCAAATTATTTTAAACAGGCTTAGAAATTTCAGATTCAACAATTTACCCAATTTCAATTATTAAATTCAATATTTAAACTATATAATTCAATGATTTAATTGCCAAGTAAGTGTTTATATCTGAAATTCAAGTTAAATTAACTTTTAAATATTTAAAATCAATTAAATATTCCAATTTAAATTGTAAAAATTTCTGGGTCGTCACATCATTTACTTTCAATTGATTTTCATCCAATTAGTTAACATTAATTTTATTCTCATTTTCCTACGTTCGCCTTAAATTCAATTTAAGGTTAACAACAACTCTTTGCATGCTAATTCGTTTAAGGACCATTTCCATAAAACAATTACTTAAGTTTATTCCAAACATTTCACAATACACAACTCATGTTTATACTTCTTCATAACTTATGTTCATATTAAAGTTTATCAAACAACCTTCCAACCTTATTTTCATTTTACAACATATAACAAATTTCATTTTATAACTCAAATTTATATTCATTCCATTACTTTACTTAATTTATTTCAAATCCAATTCAACTTCATTTAATCTTTCTTTAAGTTAAGCTCCATTTCCTTTAATCATTACTCAAAAATTTTATTCCACTTTACTTAAGTTGAAATTGAATTTTATATCTTAATCCCAACTATTATTTTCTTATATGTACCATTTTCAAAGTTCAAAACTTATTATCTTATATTTTATCAAAATATTAGATAAAAATTTCAGGATTTTTAAACATTCAGTTTTATTTCAAATCATTTTGAAATCATATATATGCATAACTCCTTTATATTTCAAATTACACTTCTGGAATCAAAAAAAATTGTTTTACCAAAACGAACTTCAATGGTGGCATTCCTCACTTAAAAACTCAAAAATGAACAATGACGATATGGCGGTCATCACCAGAATTATTTCTAGCGAATAAAGTGAGTTTAGTGCTTTTAGTCTCTTTTAAATCTATTTTTAAAACATTTCTAACCAAAATATCTCAAAATAATACCATTGTTATTCCTTCAAAACCTTGAAAATAATTTTCCAAACCCAACGGGATTTAAATTCCCAAATTCTTAGCTTAAATCCATTTTTATTTGGAAATCGTATTATAAATATACTTAGGCAATTTCCTTTACTTTTTTTTATAAATCACCTTTATAAATCATACTTATAAAACATCACATCTGATGAAGTTCATTTAACAATTGTTGATTGTTTTAATCATAAGCAATGCTCCATATGTCATGCTTATAAATTTATTTTCTTATATAACTTAATTTTAAAAATGATTATCCTTGTTTAGATTGTAATAATAACACCTTTTATTAGAACAACCAAATAACAATTGATAATAACCAAATATTATCATTCACCAACAACCAAACACATTACATATAATTATAATAATTTCTAAAAAATTATTCCTTTACATATATAAAATATAATTTTGGTAAAATTCTTTCATTTACCCACTTTTGAAATAATACTATGTCTGTTTGTCTTGTTTAAGTGTTTGGAAACCCCTATCGATAACGTGATATCCCACGTATCGATTAGAATTCATAAGCTACTCAATAGATAACACAGTATAAAACATTTTTATAATCACTACCAAATGCGTGCTTATATATATAAAATCAAACTCATCCTAGGTCTCGCTACCCTAACCCAAATGAGTAAATTCCCACCAAAGCCTATATGTTCGCTCAACCTAAGCTCAATGTGTATTCAATTCAAGCTGACAATAAACCACACATGTCCAACCCAAATCGAACGGAAAGACGGATATTTAAGGGAGAGAAAGAAGAAAGAAGAAGATAATAGAAGAAAAGAAGAAAGAAATTAAAACAACAAAGAATCTCACAATCACAGCGGAACAGTATATAAAATATAATATAATATCAATGATCTTTACAAAGAGAAACTGTTATATATATACATTAGATTACAATAACAAATCTCCATCATCAGTCTGGAAAATTATAAAAGTATGTCCTTACAATTGCTGATGATTTCAACAACGAATGGCGGAAAATAATCAAGTATGTGAATACAACTTGAAGACCTCCAACTCGTTTCCTCAGCTCCAAAGCCTCTAAAGCAATCTGTAAATATACTCGGTTTGACCCGAACATTATAATAAATAACACTCGAGTCAGTCTGGAAAACCAGCTTGGGAAAAATTACCCAATTGGACTTTAAAGTTATAAAAACCTTTGAAAATCAAAAGTATCTTGTAAGACCACGCTGCACATAAACATAGACGGATTTTTACCTTACGATAACCAAAACATTTCATATGAAATTCTCTGATATTATAACAGTGTCTATTATAAAGATACGTATTAATCTTAGCTGAAATTATTACATTAATTAAATTCCAACATAATAGGTATATGACTAAAACCGTAAAAGCTCATAATGGAAAATGGATTCCATACAATGACTAGGCTACTGGGGTACCACCCATCACGGTGCATCTCTAACACCAAGAACATCACCTGGATCCCCTGCCAAAATAGGACCGGCCTACTCCTTAGTAGAAAGTACTGAATATGATCACCCCTATGTTAATGGGCCTCGTAGTGTACAAATGAGAGATAATAGCGAATCTAGATAGGGATGATCATACCCTACTTAGGAGCGACCCACATAGCTGCATCTCCCCTGTTTTAGTCATTCCCGATTGATGAAGCTTGAGGCTACGTTTTATCTTTTATATAGCACTTTCCACTTGGAATGCTAATAGTGCCTTCTTGGCAATAATGCAATACCAGCATTCATCCATACAAGTTTGTTCTAGGACTGAACGAAACACTTAAGAGTTTCATCTTCAAATTCCATCATCTTCAAGATATCTTCACTTCGAAATGTATTTATTAGATCGAAGTGGTTTTCAATAACATATCTAATCCCGATCTCTTCGAAACAACTTTCGATAATTTGAGGTAAACTCAACCCCAATTTTTTAGGAAATAAACAGTCCAAGATAAGATAAGAGATCACCCCCAACTGTTAGTGGACAGATTTCCTTATCATTGCCCTAAGAGAACAAAACTAGATTTACATGCACAGTACAACATCATGGGAGATGACTGGGCCACATAACTCACTTGTTTTTCCTATTTATTTCCAAATTTACATTAAGGGTCCAATTTCAATAGTAGGTTATTTAACTATCGAATAACAAACATTCAGTCGGGGATTTAATCTCATAGTGAAAACCAACATTGGTTAAGCACCCAGCAACACTAAGCCTCTTTTAACAAGTTCTTCGATTTTCTCATATCACTTTGTAAATATTTGTACCAAAATACTTCTATAAAGATATACATATATACCTACAAATCCCTATTTCTCAATACTTA
This sequence comes from Allium cepa, assembly GCA_030765085.1. Lineage (NCBI taxonomy): Eukaryota > Viridiplantae > Streptophyta > Magnoliopsida > Asparagales > Amaryllidaceae > Allium > Allium cepa. Next base: position 371,149,275 of record CM060942.1, on the reverse strand, counting down.
GAAAAAAGATCCATATAATTATATCAATGGTATAAGTATATTCACCAACATTTGGAAAGATTTCACCTTTTTATTGAATTGTAAAATCATTCATAACTCCATCATAAATCCATACAACCATTTATAAAATTCCTTTTATAAATCTATAAATCTGTTTCCAAAATTCTTTTATAAATATCTAAAACCATTTATAAAACCTTTTTATTTTTTAACCAATCTTCCTTTAGTTTTCCAAACATGTTATAAGATTCCTCTTATAATCCACGTACGTTTATAAAACCTTACTTATAAATGCCAAAAACATTTAAAGCATAATTTCTAATCATTTACTTAAAACGTTATCATTATATAATAGTAAACATTATAAATAAATAAATATTTACTTTAAAACATATTAAAATAATAATTAATAAATTCGAGACATCCTAAATAAAACAATATTAATTTATTTTCAACATTTTTATAAATACTAATAATTTATTTCCAAAACTTTATTTATAAATGATTGTATTTAATTTCAAACAATACTAATAATTTAAAATAATTAACCTTTCAAAATATTAAAATATTGATAAATCACTATTAAAACAATATTAATATAAGTTAACAACTTTTAAAACATATTTATATTTCCATGATAAAAGTCTATACTTAATTTCCAACATGTCCATTTCCATATTTATAAATATATTTATAAACCTTCTCTATTTTATGAAACTACCTTTCATAAAATCCATTTATTCCCAAACTCCATTTATAACCGCATTTCCTTTATGGATTTCACTTATTCAAAAATCTCATTTAAAACATAATTTTAACAGTTTTTGACCTTGCTCCATAGGCATAAATTTCTATTATAAATTCCTTCCAATTTATAATATATCGTTTAACAATCCCAATCTACCCTCGCTTTCAATTTCCAAAATAGAATCAACCATTTTCTAAAATATCAATCCACATCTTAAAATAAATCAACCATTGATTTCTCCAATATATTAAACGATAACAGTTTCCTATAATTATAAACCTTGTTTATAAATCCATACTTTTATTATCAAAATACGATGTTACAAATCTTCACTTCATTTGCAAAATATAACTTTTATACATTATCATAATTATAAATCTTACACTTGTAATAACCTTTAATATATACACATATATGTATATATATTAATCTCTATAAAATGGTCAATAAATATTTATATCAAAGCATTTATATTTTCCTTTATAAACACGTCCCTTTGTTATGAAAGATGGATTATTTAGGATTTTAAAAATCTTTAATTTATAGCTCGAGAATCTCTATTAAAAATATTTCATAAATACAATCAATTTATAATATCCAAAAATAATTTATTCTAGTATTTAAACATATATAATGTTCCAAAATCACTTTGAATTCCCTTTTTAAATCAAATCATTTTTTATAATATTTCAAATACCAAATAAGGCCCAGTGCTACGGAATCACAAATAAGAAAAATCATATAAATGTCATGAATATGGTGTCCAACATATCATATATCACAACATATATGAAAATAAAACCAACATAGTGAGGAATCCTATTGGATCTCTCTAATTTATCCCCTATCGTATACAGAAGATAGCTTTCCAAATCAAATTACTTTAATTAACATTGCTTTAATTAATTTCTACACATTTCGTGTGACGCCCCACCTCTATACCCACGCTAGCCAAGAACACTCCGGAGTAGTGCTGTCAACTAGCACGGAGAATAAGGCTGTTGAGGAGCGACCATCCATGTAATTGCTTATCACACGGTGGCTATAAATAATCTTCGGAAACAAACATAGAAATAATCATATCACAAATCAGTCACAGATATCCATATCACAAAGGCGGAAGAAGATATGAATATATAACTAACACATGAAAGTGTACATCAGAGTAGTGGTCAGTAAGATCCACGATAATACAAAAGAATAGCAACACGTGCTATACAAAAGAATACAACTATGAGTCTATATCTCAAGTGTATACAACAAAAACTGCTAATCTAAACAGTTAGCCAAAAGTCAGAGTGATGAATCCCTGGGAAGAAGTCAAGCAGAAGCACCTGTAACATCTCGGTCTGACCCGAGTATTATTTAAGAAAATAATAAACGGATCAGTCTAGCTATAAATATCAGATGACATGATATAACATAAAAGATATAGCATCAACATAAACATCCATAACGACATACCACTATAAGTATGTAAATAATGATCAACAGAAGATCAATCAATAAGAGATAATCATTATCACAAGAATCTTCTCAAAGATTCGAAGAGGGCATCATATCCTAAACTTGTACTCATGACAAGTCAAAGAGATAAATTCCAGAAATCAACACAAGAGATCCAGAAATCATAAAAAGGGAAAGAGGCCTATCACATGACGGTCCGAAGACCAAGGGGAGCTACCCCGCATGTGTGAATGGAATCACACAGATTAAGGTCAAGACTAACCAAAAAGCAGAAAGGTATGTGTGAATGGAATCACACAAGTGGTGTCTAGTCTAACCTTGCAATGAAAGAGACATCGCGCAATTGCTAGTCTAATTCATAGAGCGATCATCAAGATCAACGAGAAGTGTCAATTACACTAAGCTAGTAAATATAGAAGTTTAGCTTCATGTCCCATAACCACTTGCTTAACTTAAATATTTACGAACAAACTGTAAATCTTCACTAATAAAATTGTCACAAGAGGTTCAATCAAACAAGTCCAAGAATTAACCGACGAAGTGAACGCAAGCGTTTCATACCACTTGTTTTACTAAGTCGTTTAATTAGATTTCTCATCCGAGTGAGGTAAAGGTTTGTATATACTAATAGATTGGAAAACGGTTTAAGAAAAGAGCTTTGTTATTAAAAATAGAGTTGAAATTGTTTGTTAAAAGAGTTTTGATATTTACTACTAGTATTGAAACCTTTATATTATAAAGTGACAAAACACAGAAGCAATTGTAGAAACAATCAGTCACAAAAATCGCATACGGAGATGTGAATAAAATCCAAGGAAATCAGCTCAATGTTTTTCAGATAAGATCCCCTACGGAGGGGGGGTCCAGGGGGGGTGGCAACCCCCCAAGGTGGGGGTGCGGGGGCAACGCCACCGCTTACGGGGTTCGACCTGCCCGGTCAGGTCGCGGGGGTCCAGGGGGCAGCGCCCCCGGCGGGGTGCGGGGCAGCGCCCCGACCAAAACGGTACGACCTAGTGAAGACAAAATGAGGTCTAACGACCTAAGGGGAATAGGGTCGAGCGACCTAAAGGTTTAACCGGTCAAGCGACCTAAGGAAGGTAAGGTCTAACGACCTAAGGCTCCGACCTAACGGTCTAAAGGCCACGCGACCTAGATGATCTGCGAGCTAACGAGGCCGACCTAAGGTGCAAGCGACCTAAGTGACTACGGCCTAAAGTATGGTACGCGACCTAAAAGATGGCGCGACCTAAGACCTAGCGACCTAAGGGGATGCGCGACCTAAAAGATGGCGCGACCTAAAAGATGGCGCGACCTAAGACCTAGCGACCTAAGGGGATGCGCGACCTAAAAGATGGCGCGACCTAAAAGATGGCGCGACCTAAGGAAGGATCAGGTCGAACGACTTAAGGGTGATGCGACCTAAGACCTAAGCTCAGGGTGAACGACTTAACAAGGTTCACGACCTAAAGGGGCGCGACTTAATGGGTTATATGACCCAACGACCTAAGCCACTAACTCGCGAGCGACCTAAGTCCTAGGTCGTGAGCGACCTAACTGCGAGTGAGCAAAAATGGCCAGAGCCAAAGCAGAGCGACCTAACGGCCATACGACCTACGACCTAAGGTCCTGAGCGACCTAACTCCGAAAACACGAAAATGGCCAGAACGACCTAGAGGTTAACTCGTACGCGACCTACGACCTAAGGTCCACACGACCTAACTCTGAGCGAGCTAAAAACGGCCAGAACGACCTAAATGCAGAAATTTCACCCAAACACCAAAAATCGGAGTCTTTCGCCAATCCAATCCAAACCAAAAGCAAATATGCATGCTAAAGTGATAGGGAATCATTCCCAACAGTCCAAGATAGATATAGACTAGATTTGTGAGATAAAAATCTCACCTTTGCACTAAAGTTTATAAAGATGAAGCTTGAAAGCAAGGAGAAGCAATCCAAAGCTTGAATCCAATATCTTCTACTTGAATTTGGAGTTGAATGTTGGATTTGCAATTGAATTTGTGCTTGGAGTTTTAATTTCCCATTCCCTCCACCATTAATGCCAAAGCTTGATTAGTTAGGAAATTTATGAAGAGTGAGGAGAAGAGGGTTGGAACTTGGGCTTAATAGGCTAAACTAACCCAAAGTCCAAAGCGGGAAAAGTTAGTGAAATTTCACTAACTCCAAACCTATCGATGTTTATACTTAAAAAGTTGTAAACGACATTTCGAACTCAATGGAAGTGGTCTCGAGTCCTAATTTGACCGTTTGCAAAAAGTAGCTTTTCGGACCAAAATCCGATTAACGAGTTAATATTTAAATAAAATATTTAAATACAAACTCGATAAATATGCGGGTTGTTACATTTCGTACTTGCACGACCAAACATAAGTTCAGTCGCAAGAAATTCAACAGCGTACAATAATCCATTACTATGGATCCGATGAAACTTTTTTCATTAAAATCGGAGACAATGCCCAGAAGACTATGTTTACACGTTAACTAAAACGAGTAATTTTCAAAATCAATCTAATCACCTTTAAACCCAATTTAAAGGTTCACAATCTTCCTTCTTATTCAAAATGGATTTAAATCAACTTTTTGAAATCATTTTTATTCATATTAAACTCAGGATTCAATTACTCAAACAATTCCAATGTCAAATTCAACAATTTAATTATCAAATAAATCGTTATATCTGAAATCCGAGTTGTTTAACTTATAAATATAACTATTCAATATTTAAAATTAATTAAATATTTCAAATTCAAAAGAATAGAACTCTAGATCTTTACTCAAAATATGAGAAAATAAGTTTTATGACTTATAAAATTTGAGAACTAGTAAGTAAAATAAAATTTTAAAATTGTTGAATATGAATGTTAATTTAAAATTAAATTAACTTAAGTTAAGTTAAATGAATTTTTTTGAAAAAAGAGGTTTGACTCAAGTGAAGTTAAAAGTGAATTAAAGGAGCGAGTCAAATGAAGTTGAATTTAATTAAAAATGGATATGGACTTAAATTGTGAAGTGATATTAAACATGAGAAGTGTTGTATAAGATGTTTGTAATAACTTAAGTAAAAAATTGATGGAATGAATTTTAAGTGACATTAGTATTGAGAAAAATATGCTAAGTAATAAATGAATGTATATAAAGGAATCTGAATAATGAGAAACCAATTGAAATAAATATGTAATTTGTACGTATATGATTTTATTCGCATAACTATTTGATCCAGATTAGAGTACATGATTTTGAGATTATTTAAATCGGTGGACCGAGTTAGAATTTTTCACTCGATTCTCGACGGCAAACACTGGATATGGATTTTTGATTGATTCTAGAGTTCTCCATCATAGTATAAGGCTATACAAGGAGTATAGAGATTTCTAATCAAGGAACTGAATCAGAGTCCGCACTAGATAAGTCGATTAGGTGATACTATTTCGAAAGTGAAATTATGTGATAGAGTGAGCGATTGGTATGGTTTTGCATATGAATGTTATATGTACATCATAAGGGCTTAAATAAATAAAATTGTTATATTTGCATATGGTTATTGTATATTCTATGTTATATATTGATATTACTTTCCCCATATTTGTTTTCATTGGTTGTTGAGTAATTAGTACGTGCGGATGGCATATGCTTCACATTTGAAACTCGTTTTCACATTATATTGATTGTATATGCTTGCTAATGCTTATAAAAGGCACATGACTCGGATTACATATCATATATTTATGTTTTTCCTTATGGGGTGGCTCATCCTTGAAGATGAGATGTATAATTGTGATTATATATACATTGTAAAAAATTTCGATCGAACCGCGCAAAGGGGACATTGGCAAAAAATTTCATGAATTTAAGAGGTTAAAAATCTTTTGAAAGTTTTAAAAAAAATTGATAACATAAAATTTGATTTTGAGTTATAACTTGGAATGAATGGATGGTATTAGTTAGTGACTATGAATGAATTTAAAGATTTAGAAAAGGATGATAATAAAGTTTTGAAAAAATTATTTTGGAAAGTTAAAGGCTTAAAAGAATTTGGTAATCCATTTCAACAAATTGGTTTAGAAAATTTAATGGGTTTGGGCATTTTTTTCTTACCTTGGCAATTTCAAGAACAAAATCCTTTTAAGTGGGGAAGAATGTAAGGACCCAAAATTTCAATCATTTGAATTTGGAATATTTAATTGATTTTAGATATTAAAAAATTAGTTTTATAGTTAAATAACTTGAATTTCAAATATAAAGGTTAATTGAATAATTGTAATTGTTTAAATAATTGAATCTTGAATTTATTGTGAATCGAAAATGACTTCAAAAGTTGATTTAATTTCCATTTGAACAAGAATAAAGATAGTAAACTTTAAATTTGGAAAATAGTGAGTAAACTGGTTTTAGATAATAGTTTATTTTAATTAACGTGTATAATAGCCTTTCGAGATACTGTTTCAGATTTTGATGAAACCGGTGCAATTGGAACTGTAATAATTAATTGTTGTATGCCGTCGAATTTCATAACAATCAGACGTACCGTTTGGTCGGATGAGCTCAAATGCATAGAAATAAATTAAAGGAATTTAAATTAATATAATTTGATTTTGAAAAGCTAACTTCTACATGTGATCAAATTGGATTCTGATACTAGTTCCATTGTATTCAGAATAGTGGTATTACATATATAATGCCAGATGGCATGCTTCGGTTAAGGTTTGAGATTTTTTGATGTGTTTAGTGCTGAATATTTTAATATAAAATTAATATACCCTACTTTAATCACCATATCCATGGCCATACCCCTCCCATATCCTACCCATACTTCCATATCCTTTTAAATCGTTTTGCACAATGAAGAGAGCCTTTTATTTAACATATCAAAACTTCAAAAATTTAGATTAAAAGAAACACTTGTCGAAAAAAATCAAAGCTTGGATCTTTGCATTTATTTAGGGTAGAACTCCATCTGGGTATACTAATTTTAGGTGTGGCATCATTTTCGTGAGATCGACGGTGAGAGGTTTTGAGCAAGCATACTAGGGTTCAAAAATCCAAGTGATTTAGGCGATAATTTTGAATTGAAGCTCGGTTTTATGTTCATGGTGTCGTGACTTACGGTGTCATAAATTACTAGGGGATGGAAGGGGCTAATGTCATGACATACTAGGGGGTTCGATCGATAGATGGTTGTGATGTGGCGGTAGAGGTCGGAAGGGGTAACTCAACGGTGATGGGGAAATGTCGTTTCATGCTAAGGTAGAGGAGCTACTGGCAGTCAAAAGGGGTCAACTATTTTGGTTTTTGATCAGAGAGGAAGCGAAAATTTTATAATTGGGGAAGTGGGTATGTTTGTAATTATAACTATAATATTGTAATTAGTTTAATTATATCTAAATTTAAAAATCGATAACTAAAAATGAGTATAATTTTCTCATATAAGTTCCATTCAAGGCGTAGATTTTTGTGTTGTGCTCATAACAATGAAAGATTCAGAGTGGAACTGGTTTGGAATAAATTAGAGACAATTAAAATTTAGGTTACAGTTGGACGTCATTCGATTTTAGTTCCAAGCCGGAATGCCTCGGCGACAACTAGAATAAAGGTGAGTTAAAACTCACTTTTTTGGTTAACTGGAAATATTATATAGCTGATAAATTTTATTGATTGGATATTTGGATATTTATATGATAATTGTTTGGTTTTTATGAATTGTCATTTTAGAAAAAAAAATATGAAATTAATTGGTGGAACAGGCTTGAGAGATCCAACAGGATTCCTCGCCATTGTTGATTTTTACCTTTATATATATGTGCTAATATATAAGTTGTGATGCAGAGGAATGTGTTGGAGAGTTTCAATGGGATTCCTCGCTATTAATAATTTATTTTTAATAAATGTCTGTTATATGATTTTTTGTATATGGAACCTGATTTATGGATACTATTGGTTATAACATTTTTATGTTCAAAATTGAAACCTGGTACTGATAGAAAATCAATGACAATATTAGTTAAGCGTTTGGTAGTTATTGGCCTCAAAATAGTATTGTTAAAATGCAGAAAGTTTCCATTTGAATTAGAATGGGTTTTTAACGCGAATTTGGATTTCGAAAATATTTTTTAAAAGGATTTAATTTATATTTTACTCCAACCCTTTTTATCTATCTTTTTCTAAGATTATTTATTTATATCTAAAATTATTTTAAAGTTATTTATTTTTATTTCAATACTATTTCAAAGTTATATTTAATATTATTTTAATGGTTATTTATTTATATTCAATATTATTTCTAAAGTTATTTATTTATATTTAATATTGCTTTAAGGTTATTTATCAATAATTTAAATATTCTGAAAAGTAATTATTTAAATTCTTAATATGGTTTGAACTTAATAGTAATGCTCATCAATAATACTTTGGAAATTTGTTATTATTATTATTATTAATGGTAAAGATTAACATTTATTTTATTTATAATGTTTTGAATTATCTATTATTGTTTTTAAGATGTTTAAAAGCTAATAATTATTATTTATTTATAATGTTTATTATTAATAATTACTATTATATAATAGTGTTTAGAGTAAATGATTAAGATTTATTTATAATGTTTTCGAGATTCATAAATAATTTTTTTAAATGGACTTGGATTTTATACCGGAAGTTTATAAAATGGTTTGAAGACACGATGGAGATTATTTACAAGGTGAAAGATTTTTATAAATAGTTAGATATTTATCAACGAATCTGTGAAATAAGTTTATAGATTTATAAAAGGTGTATAATAAAAAGTTTTATGGATTTATAAAAGATTTATAAATAACTTTAGAAATGTACAAAAAGAATTTATGAGTGATTAAATTTATAAAAAATATTATAAATGATTTTTAGAGATTTATAAAATGGTTTTATGAAAGGTTTTTGAGATTTATAAGGGAATTATAAATGGTGTTAGAATTGTATAGAAACAAAATCTTACTCACCTTATAACATTAAGATAATTATATTGATATTTTTGAAGTATTGGAAGTATAAGGATTTGTGAGTATATTATTGTAAAAGTATTTTGATACAAGTATTTATAGATGAATTTAATTAATGAAAAGATCTACTAAAGTGGTTGGTGGTTGCTTATGTGCTTAGTCAATGTTGGTTTTTCCTTTTGAAATAAATCTCTGATTTGAATGTCTATTTATTCAATAGTTAATAGTCGATTATCAAATATGCACAAAAAACGTAACCTTTGGAATATCTAAAAGAAACATATGAGTTATATGGCATAGTCATCACCAATGATGATGCATTGTGTATAAATCTCGTTTCGTTCTCGTAGGACAAATGATAAGGAAATCCATCCACTAACGGTTAGGAGGTGATCCCCGCCCTTATCTTTGACTGTTTATTTTCGAAAGAATCGGGCTGAGTTTACCGAAAAACTATCGAATGTTTTTTCAAAGAGACCGAAATCGGATATGTTATCAGAAAACCACTTCAGTCCAACCTAAGCATTTCGAAGTGAAGACATCTTGGAAATGATGGAACTGAAGACGAAGCACTCAAGCATTTTTTTTAGTCCCAGATTCCCTTGTATGGATGAATGATGGTATTGTATTATTGCCTGGAGGGCAGTGTTAGCATTTCAAGTGGGAGGTGTTATAAAAAAGGTAAAACGTAGCCTCATGCATCATTAACTGAGAATTACTAAAACAAGAGAGATGTCGCAGGGCCAAATGGGTCGCTCCTAAGTAGGGTATGATCATCTCTATCTATAATCGATATTATCTCTCATTTGTATGCTTCGGGGACCATTAGCAGAGAGATGGTCATATTCGGTACTATCAGTTAAGTGGTAAGCCGGTTCAATGTTGGCAGGGGATTACGATGAGGTCCTCGAACTTATTTTATCTCGAGATGCACCATTATGGATAGTAGCCCAGTAACCCAGTCATTGTGTGGAATCCATTTTCCAATACGTGCCTTTACGGTTTTAGTTGTATACTTTTTGCAGTGGAATTTAATTAATGTAACAATTTCGATAATGATTAATAAGTATTTGTATCATAAACATTATTATAATATCAGAGAATTTCATATGAAATGGTTCAGTTATTGTAAGGTAAAAACCCATCCGTGTATATATATGGCATGGCCTTACGAGATACCATTATTTTGAAAGGCTTTTTATAAATTTAAAATTCCACTGGGTATGTTTTTCTCACGATGGTTTACTACACTGACTCAGGTGTTATTTTATTATAATGCTCGGGTCAGACCAAGCATATTACATTTTGCTTTAGGTATACTGGGATTAAGGAGACGAGTTGGAGGCCCAAGCTGTATCTATGTCTATTATTATGTTCCATTGTGTTGTGTTTGGTTGTATTTATCTGCAATTGTAATGACATGCTGTTATAACTGTCCAAGCTAAAATAGATTAGCGTACTCTGATTGGTGTATGTATATTACATTTTTTGTGTAAAGATTTGTTATATATTATAGTTATTCATTCTGTTGTAAGATTCTATATGTTTAGTTTTTTCTTCTCTCTTCTTCCTTCTTCCTTCTTCCTTCTTCCTTCTTTTTCCCGTAATAACGCCTTTCCGTTCAATTTGAGTGCGTCATGTGTGGTTAATTGTCAACATAAAATGTTCAGAAAAGTGGGTTGTTGCATTTTCAGATGAGAAACTCAGGCTTCCCTTATGTGACTCTTAACAGATGCATAGCATCCAGATTGAGAATCGTGCCTCCTTTAAAGAGCTATTATTTCTCCATAAACCTTGTAAGAATCTCTCATATTCTTGGACATTATCAACACTTCCTCTACATAGTATATATATCATATCGACATTAGATTCATCTGTATGTTTATATAGCTGTCATTGTTTTCAAATGCCAAAGCATACATGAGGCATTTTCAGGTCCGTAAGGCGAGGCATACGTGTCGAAAGTTTGACACGTAAGCTTTTTGTGTAAAATTAAAACGTAAAATGTATACAAAATTTGACATTTTAAATTAAACTATGCAAAAAACGATGAATAAATCATTCAGGTCTGACTCTACAAAATATACATTTTTTAAGATTAAATATAAATAACAGGAATTCATATAATTCCAATTTCAATTTCGTAAAATTTATTTGGGGATTCCACAAAATTTCATTTTTGATTCCTTCTACCAATTCAGATCGATCCATAAAATTTATTTGGAGATATAATGAAGTCTATTAAGAAATTTTCTTTAAATACCAATGGGAAAATTCATTACATAGCTCTAGATCATTATTCCAGAAATATTCTTACTTAATCATGTGAAATTGAAAAGTAAAAAAAACTAACTTTCATTTTCTTGATTTTTTCCTTTTTTTCCTATTAAATAATTAAAGTTTAATAACTTTTGTTAGTGTCAGTATTTGCAGTTTGAGTAAAAATATTCTTAAGTCCCATGCCTTAATGGTTTGAGGCATGCGAGGCATACACTTTTATGCTCCATATTTCTCAAGTTGTTGAGTGCATCAGCTTTTGAGGTATAAAACCTTTTGAAGAAAGCCTCGAGGCATTTTATCCCTTGTTTTCATATGGCACTCCTCGAGGCGAGTATCAAGGCAAGAGTTTAAAATAATGATAATTAAACAAGTTGCACCTTAGAAAGCACTTTTATCTACTTATTTTCCTTTTTGTTATTACTTAACTACAATGTTGTTTGGGATGAGCAAACTAGTAGACACGTTTAGAACCCATACAAAGTGTAAACAGATCAAATGCTAGAGCCTAACAACTTGCTTATCATAATAATGATATTTTTGACACTTCACATCGATATTATGAATTATCAATGTAACGACCTGAAATTTTATCGCCTTGAATACTTATTTTTTGATATATTTTAAATAATTAATAAATGGATTTATTACTCAATGGTGAAACAATTTTCAAGAGTTGTTTACAAAAATATTTAGTTCAAAGGAATGTAGAAAATGTGACCGGAAAGCTTTTTCGAAAATTTAGTTTTTCTCTATTTAAAAGTTGTTAAAAATCCTTAGTATTCTTAAAATACACATTTATATAGCCGATAAGGATTTAACTAAGTGTGAAATGGGTGGAAATATAAGTGTCTTTAAATAGCCGATAAGGATTTAACTAAGTGTGAAATGGGTGGAAATATAAGTGTATTTAAAGAAAAGAAGTAATGTGACAATTTTCATAAAGTTAAACCAAAAATAAGAAATAGTAAATGTCTTATAATATGTCACATAAGTACATTTAAGGGTATTACATGGTGGATAAAAGGGGGGAGGCCATGGGGGTAAGGTGTGGACCAAGTGAAAGAAGGTGGAGGTGACGATGTGGCATGATTTGGATGGAGGGTAAGTACTTTAGGACCATTTTGGTAATTTGCTATTTCCATTTTGTATAAAACTATTTCTTTTTATCTAATTTCCATATTGATTTCACTTCTTCATTTCAAAACAGTTATTTTTCCTTTTTCTTAGCTTTGCAAACTCACTTATGGCTTCGATCTAAAATTTCAAAAGTCTAAAAATCAAAACTTTTCTCTTTTAACCTTAATAACTTGTTTAAAACCCTTGTTCTTTCTTCTGCCTCTTTTTTCTTTCAAAATCAACCCATACTCACCCCCACACACACCCTTGTTGGATTTGTATGTGTTATGACATCGAGATCCTATGGTGTTTAAGCTTGTTTACTTAGGTATTTTTTAAGTAAATTCTTTTAAAGCTTCCAAAGACTTTAATTTGTGGTAACTAAATCTTTATGCTGAGTTATAAAGTAATTTTGTTATAAAGGACAAAGTTTTAAAAAACTAATTGTTGTATAAAACAAGATTTAGAGTTATGGCATCTATAATAATGGTCGCTATGGATGTAGTTCGACGAATGAATATTGCAACCACCTAGATTTTCAGTCGTTTGATTTTGACAATTTAATTTATTTTAAATGTTGAATTTCAAAAGTAAATAGGATTTTAATATGAAGTTTATTGATCAAATAAGTGGAATAAAACTTGAGTTGCGAATATAACGATTTATTGGACATATCTAATTGTTGAATTAATAATTGAAAATCATTTTAATAATTGAATCTTGGATTTTTATTTGAATGAAAATAATTTGAAAGCTTATTTAACCACTATTTAGCAAGAACGAACATAATAGAACTTTTAAAGTTGATTCAAAGCGATTTAGCTAATTTTGGAATTAACTCGTTTTAATTAACATATAAAAATCGCGATCCGAAGCATAGTCTCGAAATTCAATGAAACCAATTTCATTGGATCCATAATAGTGTATTGTTATCATATTCAAATTTAATTGTGTTTGATTTACCATTTGGTAGAACGGAATAGAAATGCATTAAATTTAATATCGAAAATTTAATATTATAATTGAGTTCAAAAAGCTATCTTCTCCATACGATCGAATTATGACTCAAGACTTTTTCTATTACGTTCGGAATAAGGGTATAACATTCGAAATGCCAGGCGGCATGCCAAAATAGGAGATCGAGATTTTACTATATGTAATGCGAGATATTATAGAATTAATTAATATTATAAATTTTTAAGATTAAATCCTATTACTTCTTATCAGCCACCTACTAATTATGTCGTACCCACCTTGTTTTTTTAGCCGAATACTCCCTCCCTGATTTAAAAATGAGGCTTAACAGAGGAAAAAACTTCAAAAAAATAATTTTTCTAAAATCCTACTCAATAAAAATATGGAACAAGCACCAAAAATCTTGTTTCGGAGAGGGCTTCCTTTTCATATGCATATTGTTGGGTTCGATGCTCATCTTCGTCGATGTCAGGGGGAAGTCAAGAGCATAAATGAACTAGGGTTTCGATTTCTGAGCGAATCGAATGGAGTTTGTATGTGTCGTTGTTGGCATTTGATTCGTGGTGGCTAGGTGAGCGAGTGGTTGCATTTTAGTAGCTCTCTGTTAACCATTGGAGATCACGACATTGAAAAGGAGGAGAGGTGCCGCTGTCAGGTCATATTTGTCAAGGAGATGGCGGAGTCGATGAAATTGTTATAGGGGTGTAGACGTCAGCGTGTGGTGAACGATGATGATGTTTTCAAGATTTTTTATGGAAGAACGGAGGAGCGGGGGCCAGACAAAGTTGCGGCCATGGTGAGGTCAATTTCTGAAAGCGGCAATTCAAATTTAGGGAGGGAGATGATTAATACTGTAATTAAAGATAAGTATGTAATTAATTTATGTTATTATTAATTTAAATATCGAAACTTATAGAACTCATAATTCCTTCGTATTAGGTCGGAATCGAACGTGTATTTTTGCGTTGCGATCGTGTCGACGAGTGCTGCAAAACAAAATTGGTTTAGGATTTTTCAAAGTCAGTTGGAATTTTAGATTAAATCGAACGTTGTTTGATTTAATTTAAAATCTGGATGCTGGGCAAACTAAAATCAAGGTAACTAACTCTCACTCATTTGGATAACTAGATTTAATTTATAATGCTACAATTTAATTATTGGTTGATTTGATGAATTTATAAACCCTACTATCTATGTCATACCCACCTTGTTTTTTTAGCCGCATCTCCCTTTATAATTTAAAAATGAGCCTTAAAAGAGGAAAAATAAAGAAACAAAATTTAAAAAATAATTTTTCTAAAATCTTACTCGATAAAAATATAGAAAAGCATCAAAAATCTTGTTTCGAAGAGGGCTTTCTTTTCATATGCATATTGTTAGGTTCGATGCTCATCTTCATCGATGTTAGGGGAAGTTGAGAGCTCAAATGAACTAGGGTTTCGATTTCTGAGCGATTCGAATGGAGTTTGGATGTGCAATTGGTGGCAATTGATTCGTAGTGGCTAGGTGAGCAAATGATTGTATTTTAGTGGCTCTCGGTTCACCATTGGAGATTACAACATTGAAAAGGAGGAGAGGTGCCCCTGTCAGGTCGCGTTTTTCAAGGATATGGTGGAGTCCATGAAATTGGTATGGGGGTGTAGACGTCGGCTCATGGTGAACGATGGTGGTGGTTTCAAGTTTTTTTGTAGAAGAATGGAGGAGCGGTGGCCAGACGAAGTTGCGGCCATGGTGAGGTCATTTTTAGGAAGCGGCAATTCAAATTGGCGGAGGGAGGTGATTAATAATGTAATTAAAGATAAGTATGTAATTAATTTTATATTCTTATTAATTTACCTATCGAAACTTATAGAATTCATAGCTCCTTCGTACTAGGTCGGATTTGAACGCAGATTTTTGCGTTGTGATCATGTTGGCGAGTGCTACACAACAAAATTGGTTTGGGATTTTTTAGAGTAAGTTGGAATTTTAGATTATTCAAAATTTGGATGTTAGGCAAATTAAAATCAAGGTGAGTAATCTTACTCATTTGGATAACATAATTTGATTTATAATGTTCAAATTTAATTATTGGTTGATTGGATGAATTTATAAATTATTGTCAGTGGGATGTTATATATATATATTAGTATATTTATTAGTAGATGGATATATTCCCACCGTTGGAGCGGATGATACACTATGCTCCCCACATAATAGTGGATGATCCAATATTACCACGATATCCCGCATCGAAGTAGGATTGGTATTTTATGTTATATAACATCTGTCAATGCGGGGAAACTAGTTGGACGGATCCAACTGAATTCCTCAAATATATTGATTGTTTTTCAAATATAGCCATATATGTTTGATTGAATAAATTTGGTATAGATTGTTGTGTGATTTGATTTATTGGATGCTATGGTAGCATTGGCCCTAATTTTGGTATTTTAAATACCATAAATAATTTGTTGAATCTTAAAAAGAAATTCAAAGGTGATTTTGGGAAATAAAAATATTTATGTGAAAACTAAAATATTGAATAAGGAAGTGATTAGGATAAAATAAATGATTTGATTTTGGATATTTATTTACCTATTTCATAAGATGGTTTCAAATAGGGAAATTTGAATTAAGGATTTTTAACAACTTGATTTTAAAAGAGATTTTCTTAAAATGTGAAAGGGAAGTTGAAATTGAGATTTAGAATGAATTCGAAATAAAATTGCGATTTTTTAAGAAATAGATTTATAAATGAGATTTTATATAGAAATCGATGTATAAATGGAGTTTTAAATAAGGGGCATACTTGAAACGAAAATATGGAAAATTTATAATTTATATAAAAAGAAGTTTACAAATGAAGTGAAATGATTATCATTTGATAAAGTGGAAATATAAATCATAGTGCGAATATAAAATGGAATATGGAAATCGGTTTAGAAAAAAATAGTGGATTATATTTTGGAAATTGGAAATAGTTGTGAAATTGGAAATGAAAATCGATTTGTGATAAATCAAGAGAAATTTATAAATATAAAAATGGTTATGTTGAATTTCAAAAATAAATTTTTACCGAGAAGTTGAGTTTTGCTATTTTAAAAAGAGATTTTATTTCTTAAACTATGGAGTTTAAAAACTATTTTAGTATTGAAATATTTCAGAAAATTGGTTATTTAAATATTCAATATTAGTTGAAATGAATTTTAATTTTTTTAATAAGCTATGTTAAGCGATTATTATTGCTTACATATGA
Organism: Allium cepa; assembly: GCA_030765085.1. Lineage (NCBI taxonomy): Eukaryota > Viridiplantae > Streptophyta > Magnoliopsida > Asparagales > Amaryllidaceae > Allium > Allium cepa. The sequence goes on along the minus strand of CM060942.1, from coordinate 371,132,462 downwards.
TTTAGAAATTAGTTATCGTCGTCTATTTAAAAGTGTTTTGATATTTTAAAAAATTACTTAAATTTGTTTTGAAAATAAATTATTATTCTTTAAAATTACTTATTATATATATATATAGAGTTTTGGAGAATGGTTGATGTTATTTTTGAATACTCTTAAGATTTGTAAATTGGGTTTTATTTAATGGATGTGATTTTATAAGAGAAAATCTTATAACGAAATTTTGGAAACTTAAGAAAATATCCAAAATGTTTAGATATGAGAATTCCAAAAAATTATCTGAACTGATAAAAGAAGTTATAAATTGTTGGTTGAGATTATAAGTGAGTATAATCGATTATGGAAATTGTAAAAGGAATTAATATAAATTCTGGAGATTTATGAGATAAGTTATGAAATATTCTAAGTTGATATTAAAATGATCTTGGAAAATATGCTATAAATATTTTCATAAGTATTGAATGTAGGATTTTGGAAATATTTAAGAGTGAAGTGATTGGTATAGAAATATTTTCTAAGTGTTACAAACTAAATTTGAGATTACTTCTAAGTGTTTGAAATGTTTAAGAATATCCTTTTATGGATAAGTATTTGAAACTGTTTTAAACGTTGGAATGCTGAAAGAGATTTGAATATCTATTTGTGTAAAGATATTTGAAAGGAATGTTTTGAAAAGATTTAATAAATTATGAGCCTAGTTACTATTTATGTGTGTAATTTGATAGTTATATAACCGACTATCAAATCTAGCCCAATTCGTTAATCGTTCCAAAAAGACCGAGATCAGATCTGATTAGTGAAGGGTTCACGCATGATATGGGGTTCTCGCCTTGTATTTAGTGGCGAGCAGGGCACTCTTACCCCTACATGTCCTTGAGCGGTTGGTTTACTAAGTGCTTACATTCGAGTGGCTGGCCATAAAATCATATTCGAGGTACTAGTATACCCCACGGTGTGTTTTATCCACTACCTCCGGGTCGCAACGTTTGGTATCAGAGCACAAGGTTAAGCGAGAACCTTGGCTTTGGAGGGGATTACTCATTAAAGATAATGTCAGTAGTGCCATATAATGAGTTTGAGTGCATTATAGATATGAGCGTGTATTTGTTAGTGAATATAAAATGTTTTATATTATGTTGATTTATCGGTAGAGTGTTTTTGAATTCTGGTCGGCACAGTCTGGACAACTGTATCGATAGCGTTTCTAAACTCTTAAACAAAGTAAAGCGACATGGTATTATTTTAAAGTGGGTAAATTAAATAATTTTGCCCAAATTATATTTGATATAATAGAAATAATTTTACCCAACTATATTTTTGTATAAAGGAAATAATATTTTGAAATTATTATAATATGATTGGTGTGTTTGGTTGACAATATTATAATCTAAACAAGTTTATAAAATTTGAAATGGTTTATATAACCACATTGAAACCGCATAAGAATGGGTTATACACATGAGTTATAATTAAAATTGATTCAAATCAAAAGTTGGAAATTAAATCCCGGAGATTTTTGGAAACGTTTTTCAAAGTGTTTTGAGATAAATAATTATAGTATTATGTTGAAAACATTTCTTAATAGAAAATGTTTTAAATGGATTTTTGAAGTAAGTAAGCATCGAACTCACTTCAGTCACTGGAAAATAATTCTGGTGATGACGACCACAGCTTTCTAAGTGACGAATTGCTACTGTGGTGATTGGCTAAGATTGTATTGCTCCAGCTTGTTTGGTATACCAATTTTGTTCAAATCCCAAAAGGAGTTGACTTAGATAAAACCAAGTTTGTTTTGGAAATTATGAAAATATGGTTTGATATAATAAGAGGCTATATATATATATATATATATATATATTTATGATTTCAAAATGATTTGTAATAAAATCGGTTGTTTGAATTCTGGAAATTTCTTAACTATATGCTATGTGAAACCAAAAGAAAATAAGTTTTTGAACCTATAATTATGGAAATGGTATAGAAGAAAGGAAAATGTGGATTAACTTGAGTAAGTTAAATGAATAAAATGAATTGAATTTAACTTAAGATAAGTTAAATAAAGTTAAATTGGATTGGAAATGATATCAAATTTAAGTGAATATAATTTTGGATTGTAAAGTTGTAATATAACTATAAGTTGTAATTATTGAATAGAATGAACTCTAGCATGGAATTTATGGAATTTTGGATAAATAAGTTCAAATAACATATAAATCTAAGGAAATGGAAAAGAAAACTCAATTCAGTGGGTTAATTGATTTGTTAAAGGAATGGAAATTTGAATTTGAATTATAAATTGGAATTGAAGCCAAGTCAAAACCAAATGAAGTTATGTTTGAGATAAAAATTAGATTTTGAATTATAAAGTGGAAATGAACCAATTGTATAAATTAATTAGTGAAGAATACTGAAATGGAATTGGAGCCAAATGGAATTGAATTGTAATTGTAATAACTCCATGGAATAGACTTGGGTTGTGGAAAACCCAATCGATGATAAATCGAAAATGGATTATGGAGTGAACTAATTTAATAAATTAGTGCATGGAATAGAATTTGATTTATAATAACTTAGTGTTAAAAATAGAACAGGATTTAATTTGTGTTGAATTTGAATAAATTTTGTGTAAATATGAATTGAATGCTAATAAATTGTTTGAGAATCATTCGAATTGAATGAAAGGGCATTTAAACTGATTGGAAATGACTAGTGAATGTCTGAACCTTGTATTTGTTTATGCATTCAAAATATATTTTTATAACATGTTTGGTTTATGCAAATGACGTGTTTAACTAGTTTTATGAATGAAAGTTATTTTCATATATTTGGTACTTATGGATTTTATTTTAGCAAGTACGTGTACAAGAAGACTATTTGGCTATATTTTGGTTGTGCAATTACATATAAATTGAGCAAGCTTGCTTAATAACGCTAAATAAGATACGCTTAAGAATTTAGCGCACGAAAATAAAAATATTGATATATATCGCATTTTCCGACCATGAGAGCCAATGTATATCTTTTTCTCATATTTGACATATTGCAAAAGGCTCTCCGTACAATGGAGACTTTACCAAAAAAATTCGCAAATTTTTGGAAGATTTTTGCTAATTAAAATCGGATTTGCAACTTTAACTTGAAATAAAGGATTTTGATTAACGAATGAAATATAATTGTTTTGGATGAAAAAAAAATGTTTAGGAAAGTGAAATGTAGGGTTTTGACTAAGTGGGTTTTGGATAAGTTAATAGGTTTGGAGCGTTTTTACTACCTTAGCAATTTCGAGGATGAAATTCTTTTAAGGGGGAAGAATTTAACGGCCCAGTTCAGTTATTTGATTGTGAACATTTAATTATTTTAAATGTTGAATTTCAAAAGTAAATGGAATTTTAATATGAAGTTTATCGATCAAATAGTGGAATAAAACTTGAGTTCTGAGTATAGAGATTTATTAGATATATTTAATTATTGAGTTAATAATTTAAAATTGTTTTAATAATTGAATCATGGAATTTTATTTGAATAAAAATAATTTGGAAGCTTAATTAATCACTATTTAGCAAGAATGAAGATAATCAAACTTTTAAAGTTGATTCAAAGCGATTTAGCTAACTTTGGAATTAACTTGTTTTAATTAACATATAAAAATAGAAATCTAGGACATAGTCTCAGAAATCGACGAAACTAGATCCATTGGATCCATAATAATTTATTGTTATCGGATTTCAAATTTCGTAGCGTTTGGATTTACCATTTGGTCATACGCAATAAAAACGCGCTAAATTTAATATCGAAAATTTAATATATAATTGAGTTCAAAAAGCCATCTTCTCCATACGATCGAATTAGGGCTTGAGACATATTCTACGGCATTCGGAATAGGGATATAACATTAGTAACGCCCGACGGCACACCTAAATAAAAGACTGAGACTTTACCGTATGTAATGCGAGATATTTTGGAATTAATTAGTATTATAAATTTCTGAGGTCAAACCCTATTACTTTTTATCAACCACCCTACTATCTATTGAAAGAAATGCGGATTACGGATCTTAAGGCTAGGATTAACACTAGAGAGGGGGGGTGAATAGTGTTTATAAAGAATTACTAAATCTTTTTGAATTTATGTTGAATTGAACACGGTTGTATGCAATATACAGACACAGATATGACCACAGAAACAAACACAAATGCAGAAATAAAGTAAAAGCAATAAAGGAAAGAACACACCGGATTTTATACTGGTTCGAAGTTACCCTACATCCAGTCCCGCAACACAAGTACGGATTTCCTTTCAAATGCAATTGTACAATTACACCCTCGATATCAAGGCTACGAGGTACACCCACCAGAATCATAATCCTCTGGGTAGAGATACTTGATTTCCGGGCCACAAGTTTACCCAATTGTTTTACCAAGGCTACAATCACACCTTATCTCGCTTGATTGATTTTCAAGGCCATAATCACACCTTTTCTCACTTAATATATTATAAAGAAGCCTATAACTCTAAATAGCACCGAGAACCTTGTTGAGATAGTGGTAGAGAATCAAACTAGAAAAGATCGAGTTCGATTCAATGTTGATTTCGGAAGAGTAATGGTAAGAATATGTATTAAGAAATGTGGAAGAAGAAGAGGAGTGAAAAACCAGAAAATCTAATATAAAATTCGTTGAAACTAACCCCTATTTATAGAAGAACAATAGCCTTGTCCATTCGTGAAGAGTTATGGTGAATATACACTTCTTTTGAAATTTAAATTTTGAACTCAAATGACACCATGTCGACATGGTCACCATAGGCAAGTCGACATCCCAAAGCAATTTTTGATGATTTGGTTTTCTTTGAAAATAACCTTTATCTTATATTAAAACTATTTTAAACTTTTCTAATATACTTGACTATAGTTAAAATACATAAGTAAATATAGAGAATAATATATATATAATTTAACTATAATTTTATATTTAAATCTTAAGTATAAATATTTAAAAGTTAAATATATTATTTTAAAAGATAGTTTAAAATTGGGAGTAATTTGACTTTGAAATTAAAGATAATTTTGAGGCTAAAATTATTTAAAATCAGGATAGAGGGTTTTGAATCTTTTAAAAGGAAAGTTTTGAAATCATTTTGAAAACAAGATAATTTTGTAAAATCATTTGAATTAAAATTAGTGGATACAAAACAATGTTCCACTAGATTTTTCATAGGTTCCATCCTACTTAGGGTTCCATCCCTTTAACAGGCTCGAAGTGGATTCCATTCTACGAATAAATTGGATTTTAAGATGCCATTGCTTTAACAAAATTTCTAATTAAAGAATAAATTACTTCAATTCTTAAACTCTTGATAATCTTGATACTCATGGGTCTTCAATATTGATATCTTGAATCTCTATACTGTACAGTCTTCATTCTTGGTACCTACATGGTTAAATCCTGCATATACATATTTATCTAAACTTATAATGTTAGTATTTATATTTTATAATCTATTCTAAGGTTGTTGTCGTCAAAACCATCATCTCACGGACTAACAGTCTCCCCCTTTTTGATGATGACAACCTTTGTTTATAAAATATTTATTTCTATCTTAATAAGTCCCCCTAAAACTAATAAATCCCCCTTAATCTATGCCTAATTACCCTATTTTATATTTCTCCCCTTTTGTCATCAACAAAAACTAACTCCCCCTCATTCTTGGACTAGAGTACATGCATTAATAAACTATACAATGGAATATATAATAGATAGATTAAGAAATAATTGTCCTTATGAACATGATAATTAATCAAGGACTATATACATTTCAATGTGTAAATATATACATGTTTTATGTAGCAACCATCAAACCAATTTAAGAAATCAATCCACACCGAGTTTCAATCCAAACCAAATCAAATTAATTCAAACAAACAATTCAAACAAATAAAAATCAAACATTACGTGGAACTTCCACCCATCCTTCTTCTCCAAAGATTGGATCTGCCTTAATAGCATCCCAGTTATCATTGCCGTTGGTGAGAGAGACTGGAGGATGTACTTCGTTATCATCCATGTGTAGGGAGGAAATCATCCATCGTATTGCATCGAAATGCCTTTCTTGCTCCTTGATCATCTGCATTTGGCTCAATTCTAAGTGTCGCTGGTTACGAAGAATGAATGAGAGAATACTCTTGAACGAATAAAGAGTTTCTTCAAGATTTTCGGATAAATTGTGAATTGGATTAACCATAATTAAATTTGTGAAAGAAATGAAGAATTAGAAGATAGGAAATAATTTTCAGTGAAGAATTCTGGAAGAAATAGGTACATATAGGTGTAGAAATTCATTTGAAATGAATAGACATATGGTTGTTATTCAAATTTCAAATTCAAAATGAATTGTCATTTCTGACCAGTACATGTCGACATGGTCATAGGGGGTATGTCGACATGGGTTAGTGAAAAAAACGACCATTTAGATTTTGTGAATAATTGTGTGTGTGTGTGTCTATATATATATATATATTTATATAATATACTAACGTTTATTCTGGAGATAAGATAAGCTAGATAATAGAAAGAAAATTTCATTTCATTGCATACTAAGATGATACAATGAGTAAACATATGAAACTACATGAACTTTCGAATTAAAACAAGCTAAAACACATACAACAAGATACGAAAAGATAAAACTAGTTAGAGGATGATGATGATGAAGAAAGTCCAAGTTTCTTGCTGACTTTGGAAATGAACTTGTTCATCTTGGAAGAAATTTTGTCCAACTTCTTACTAACGGATCGTTTAAGAATCCGTTGGTTCTCAACAATCGTCTTTTGGTTTTTGGGAAGGGTTTTGGTGGATGGATTAGGAGGATAGCTAATGCTTTCCAAAGAGGTTTCACTTTCTTCTTCTTCAATTTCCATTTCATCCCCTTCTTCTTCCTCTTCCTCTTTTTCCATTTCTTCATGAGCCAAATGCTCTTCCTTTTTGGCAAGGGTCTCATAAGGTTGAAAAACAAATGGAATTTTCATAAGAGAAATGTTGGAATGATTGAAAACTTTTCTAAAAATAAATTCTTCTCCTTTGAAATCCACTCCAAAATAGTTAAAGATCCGAGTGAGATAAATTCCATGATATAAAGTATTCTCGCCCATTTCAAGATTTTTAGGACGAAGTTCATCCAAAATAACTTGCGCCCAATTTATGTCATAATTTCCAAAAATAGAAAAACGAGCTTTGCAAACTTTTGAAGTAGTATTGTTAAAATTACCCGATCTTGGGGTCAAAGTATGTTGCAAAAAAAGATTGACAATTCTTGGCTTTGGTCGAAAATTTCGATTTTTGAATTCAAAATTATCATTCCCTTCGAAAATGTGATGAAATGTCTCCCGATCATTTTCATCGATTTTAAAATTAGAAAGATCTATTCCAGTACACTTGCAATTGAGAATGGTACCCAAAAGATCACAATTCAAAACAATTCTAGTGCCTTTGACATTACTCCAAATTTCATCCTCATTTCCATGATAAAATCCACGGTTTAAATTAGCATAGAAAATTTTGACAAGATTTGGATAGCAAACAAAATCATTTTGAGAAGCATCAATAAGACTAAGAACTCCATTGTTTGCAAAAAGAGAATCAAGTTCATAAGAAGAGAAATCTTGAAAAATAGCAAACTTTCCTGGATGGACTTTGGCATAATTAACATAATTGATGAATGCTTTTATTGCCTCCGGATCATTGAATAGTTGCTCTTTTATTTTTCTGGAAATTCTCATGGTGGAGGGGTTGCTTGAAGAAGCAATTCAAGTAGAGAGTGGAGAGCTTGAAGTTTTGAAGAGAGAGTTTGAATTTGAAAATGAGAGTGAGAAGATATGATAAAAGATGGTGAATAAATAGATTCTCAAAGGACATATTCTCTAGTTAAAAGGTAACTTTTCAGAGAATTGAATGAAGTGAAAAGGTGGAGGGAAATTCAAACATTTGAATTCAAATTTTGAAATTCAAATTCTGGTACCCACGTCGACATCATGGTAGGGACCATGTCGACATGTGCCAGTTGATAATTTATTTTTCCTAAGTATTCTAAAATATATATATATATATACTTATTATTTTTAATGTCTATATATATATATATATGTCTGAAATATTTATAGTGTATTTCAGAAAATTATACTATTAAAAAATAATAAAAATAATAATAAAATAATAAGATAATAATAAAAAATAAAAAATAAAAATTTTAAATTCAAATAAAACACTAATTCAAAATCAATCAATCAAGCAACTAATTCTAAGCAAGCAATTTCAGCCAATTGTATTGTAAACGTGTACCTTTTTCTGAGTCCGTTTCTTTGAATTCATCGGAGTCGTAAACAGCTGTGAAACACAAATTCGAATTATCTGTCTTCTGATCATCATCACTTGAGGACGGGTCTGAGTCATCTAGAGTAGCAATAAATGAATGCTTTCGTTTCTTTGCCGGATCATTGTTCATAGGAGGTTGCCTATCTGGATACGGACAGTGTCTTTTGGAATGACCTGGTTCATCACAGTTGTAACATTTGACATTATTTGGCACTATATTCTGATTTCCAGAGTTCTTATAGTTGTTTCTCTTGAGATTATTCATCTTTCTGTATTTCAGGAATTTCTTAAAATTTCTGCTCATAAAGTCTATCTCTTCATCATTATCGATGTTTGAGTCTGATCCATCGGCCAATGCACTGAATGCCATTGATTTCTTTTCAGATGCTTTGTTTTCACTTCTCCCGATCATTTGAACATCATAGGACATTAGATTTCCAATTAATTCTTTTATCTTTAAAGTACTAATGTCATTTGCCTCTTCGATAGTAAGTGTCTTTTGATCCCATTCTGAAGTAAGAGAATTTAAAATATTTCTGACTTGATCTTCTTCAGAAAGTTCCTTTCCCAAAGATATTAGAGAATGCACAATATCCTGAAATCTACTATATATATCTGAAATAGACTCATTAGGATTCATTTTAAATAACTGTAACTGATTTGTGAGCACGGAAATTTTGGTTTGTTTAACTTTGCTTGTTCCTTCATGAGTAACTTGCAAAGTTTTCCAGATTTCATATGCAAACTTACAAACTGACACTCTATTGAATTCATTTCTATCTAGTGAACAAAACAAAATATTTATTGCCTTAGAATTATTTTGTGCAACAGTCTTTTGCTCAACAGTCCATTGTGCAAAATCAGTTGTGGGTTCAGAATATTCAGTTTGTGTAATATTCCAAGTGTCTAATCCTATAGATTGTAAGTATATTTTCATCCTACATGCCCAATATGCATAGTTACTACCATTAAAAAGTGGTGGTCTGACAGTAGACTGACCTTCCACAAATGAACTGGTGACAGGAATACTAGTGTTAGTAACAGTACGAGTATTGATAGCCATTTTGAAAACTTTTCAAAAATCAGATTATGAAACTTTGAAAACCTTGCTCTGGTACCAATTGTAAGAAATGCGGATTACGGATCTTAAGGCTAGGATTAACACTAGAAGAAAGGGTGAATAGTGTTTCTAAAGACTTACTAAATTTTTTTGAATTTATTCTGAATTGAACACGGATGTATGCAATATACAGACACATATATGATCACAGAAACAAACACAAATGCAGAAATAAAGTAAAAGCAATAAAGGAAAGAACACACCGGATTTTATACTGGTTCGGAGTTACCCTACATTCGGTCCCGCACACAAGTACGGATTTCCTTTCAAAAGCAATTGTACAATTACACCCTCGATTTCAAGGCTATGAGGTACACCCTCCAGAATCACAATCCTCTGGGTAGAGATACTTGGTTTCTGGGCCACAAGTTTACCCAATTGATTTACCAAGGCTACAATCACACTTTATCTCGCTTAATTGATTTTCAAGGCCACAATCACACCTTTTCTCACTTAATAGATTACAAAGAAGCCTATAACTCTGAACAGCACTAAGAACCTTGTTGAGATAGTGATAGAGAATCAAACTAGAAAAGATTGAGTTCAATTCAATGTTGATTTCGGTAGAGTAATGGTAAGAATATGTATTAAGAAATGTGGAAGAAGAAGAGGAGTGAAAAACCAGAAAATTTGATATAAAATTCGTTGAAACTACCCCAATTTATAGAAGAACAACATTCATGTCCATTCGTGAAGGGTTATGGCGAATAGACACTTCTTTTGAAATTTAAATTTTGAACTCAACTGACATCATGTCGACATGGTCACCATAGGCTTGTCGACATCCCAAAGCAATTTTTAATGATTTGATTTTCTTTGAAAATACCTTTATCTTATACTAAAGCTATTTTAAACTTTTCTAATATACTTGACTATAGTTAAAATACATAAGTAAATATAGAAAATAATATATATAATTTAATTATAATTTTATATTTAAATCTTAAGTATAAATATTTAAAAGTTAAATATATTATTTTAAATGATAGTTTAAAATCAGGAGTAATTTAACTTTGAAATTAAAGATAATTTTGAGGCTAAAATTATTTAAAATCAGGATAGAGGGTTTTGAATCTTTTAAAAGGAAAGTTTTGAAATCATTTTGAAAACAAGATAATTTTGTAAAATCATTTGAATTAAAATTAGTGGATATAAAACAATGTTCCATTAGATTTTTCGTAGGTTCCATCCTACTTAGGGTTCCATCCTTTTAACAAGCTCGAAGTGGATTCCATTCCACGAATAAATTGGATTTTAAGATGCCATTTCTTTTATATGAGTTTTAAAAAAAATTATAATTAAAGAATAAATTACTTCAATTCCTGAACTCTTGATAATCTTGATATCCATGAGTCTTCAATCTGGATACCTTGAATCTCTATACTGTACAGTCTTCATTCTTGGTACCTGCATGGTTAAATCCTGCATATACATATTTATCTAAACTTATAATGTTAGTATTTATATTTTATAATCTATTCTAAGGTTGTTGTCATCAAAACCATCAACTCACGGACTAACATCTATGTCGTACCCACCTTGTTTTTTTAGTCGCATTCACCCTCCCTGATTTAAAAACGAGGCTTAATAGAGGAAAAAGAAAGAAACAAACTTCAAAATAATAATTTTTATAAAATTCTACTTGATAAAAACATTGAACGAGCATCAAAAAATTTATTTCGGAGAGGGCTTCCTTTTCATATGCATATTGTTGGGTTCGATGCACATCTTCATTGATGTTAGGTGGAAGTTGAGAGCTCAAATGAACTAGGGTTTCGATTTCTGAGCGATTCAAATGGAGTTTGGATGTGTGGTTGGTGGCATTTGATTCGTGGTGGCTAGGCAAGCGAGTGCTATGTTTTAGTAGCTCTCAGTCAACCATTGGAGATCGCGGCATTGGGAAGGGGAGAGGCACCGCTATTGGGTTACATTTCTCAAAGAGATGGCAGAGTCGATGAAATTGTTATGGGGTGTAGACGTTGGCGTGTGACGAACGATGGTGGTGGTTTCAGGATTTTTATGGAAGAACGGAGGAGCAGCGGCCAGATGAAGTTGCGGCCATGGTGAGGTCGTTTTCTTGAAGCGGCAATTCAAATTAGGGGAGGGAGGTGATTAATAATGTAATTAAAGGTAAGTATGTAAGTAAATTTATATTATATTAATTCAAATATCGAAACTTATAGAATTCATAACCCCTTCGTACAAGGTCGGATTCGAACGTGGATTTTTGCGTTGCGATCGTGTCAACGAGTGCTGCATAAGAAAATTAGTTTGGAATTTTTCGAAGTCAGCTAGAATTTTGAATAAATCGAACATTGTTAGATTTAATTCAAAGTCTAGATGCTGGGTAAATTAAAAATCAAGGTGAGTAAATCTCTTCTATTTGGATAACTGGACTTAATTTATAATGTTAAAATTAAATTATTAGTTGATTGGATGAATTTATAAATTATTATCAATTGGATGTTATATGTATATTGGTATACATATTAGTAGTTGGATATAATCTCGCCGTTGGAGCGGATGAGACACTATGCACCTCGCATAATAGCAGATGACCATATATTACCGCGATATCTCACCTCGAAGCGGATTGGTATTTTATGTTATATAACATCTGTAGATGCAGGGAAACAGGTTGGAGGGATCCAACTGGATTCCTCAAATATATTGATTGTTGTTCATATATAGCAATATATGGTGTGATTGAATAAATCTGGAACAAATTGTTGTGTGATTTGATTTATTGGATGCTATGGTAGAATTGGCCCTAATTTTGGTATTTTAAACGCCGTAAATAATATTTTTGAATCTTTAAAGGAAATTCAAAGGTTATTTTTTGAAATAAAAATATCTATATGGAAATTGAAATATCGAACAAGGAAGTGATTAGGATAAAATAAATGACTTGATTTTAGATATTTATTTAGCTATTTCGTAAGATGGTTTCAAATAGGGAAATTTGAATTAATGATTTTTCATGCTGGATTTTAAAAGATATTTTACAAAAATGTGAAAGGGAAGTTGAAATCCAGAGCTGGAATGAATTCGGAATATAATTGAGAATTGTTAAGAAATAGATTTCTAAATGAGATTTTATACAGAAATCGACTTATACATGGAGTTTTAAATAAGGGGTATGTTTGAAATTATAATATGGAAAAGTTATAATTTATATAAAAAAAAGTTTATAAATGAAGTGAAATGATGATCATTTGATAAACTGTAATATAAGTTCACAATTTCAATTTAAAATGGAATAATCGAAATTGGTTTAGAAAAAAAATAGTGGATTCTATTTTGAAAATTGGAAATAGTAACGAAATTGCAAATGAAAATCGATTTTTGATAAATCGAGAGGGATATATAAATATAAAAATTGTTATGTTGAATTTTAAAAATAAATTTTTACCGAGAAGTTAAGTTTTGTTTTTTTAAATGGAGATTTTGTTTCTTAAACTATGGAGTTTAAAAATTGTTTTAGTATTAAAATATTTTGGGAAGTTGGTTATTAAATATTCAATATTAGCTGAAATGAATTTAAATTTTTATACTAAGCTCTGTAAATCGATTATTATTACTTATAAATGTTTTAGAAGTTAGTTACCGTCGTCTATTTAAAAGTGTTTTGATGTTTTAGATAATTACTTAAATGTGTTTTAAAATAAATTATTATTCTTTAAAATTACTTATATATATATATATAGTTTTGGAAAATGATTGAAGTCGTTTATAAATGCTCTTGAGATTTGTAAATCAGGTTTTACTTAATGGATGTGATTTTATAAGAGAAAATCTTATAACAGAATTTTGGAAACTAGAGAAAATATCCAAAATGTTTAGATACGAGGATTTCGAAAAAAATCTGAATTAATAAAAGAAGTTATAAATTGTTAGTTGAGATTATCTATGAGTACAATCGATTTTGGAAATTTTAAAAGGAATTAATATGAATTTCGGAGATTTATGAGATAAGTTATGAAATACTTCCTAAGTTGATGTTAAAATAATCTTGGAAAATTTGCTATAAAATTTTCCAAAGTATTGAAAGGAGGATTTTAGAAATATTTAAGAGTGAAATGATTGGTATAGAAATATTTTTCTACGTGTTACTAATTAAATTCGGAATTATTTCAAAGTGTTTGACATGTTTAAGAATATCCTATTATGGATAAGTATTTGAAATTGTTTTAAAACGTTGGAATACTGAAAGAGATTTGAATATATATATATATATATATATATATATATACCTGTGTAATGATATTTGAAATGAATGTTTTGAAAAGATTTAATAAAATATGGGCCTAGCGACTATTTATTTGTGTAATTTGCTAGTTAGATAAGACTATCAAATCTAACCAAATTCGTTAATCATTTCAAAAAGACTGGGATCAGATTTAATTATCCAAAAACCACTTCGATCTGATTTATGCATTACGAATTGTGACATCATGAAAACAATGAAGATGGTGATTTTTGGAGATTCGGTTTGTTCAGACCCAAAAAAACTTGTATGGATGAATGCTATCACTGCGTCGTTGCCTGGAAGGCAGTGTTAGCATTCCAAGAATGAATGCTATCCTTACGGTAATACGTAGCCTCAAGTCTCATCAACCGGTAATGACTAAAATAAGGGAGATGCACCAAGGCTATGTAGGTCACTCCCATTAGGATATGATCATCACTCATCTAGAGTGGAAATTTATCATTATCAATATCTATCATTTGTTGCGTTTCAGGGCCCATTAGTGGAGATCATATTCGGTACTATCTAGGAAGGGGCAGGTCGGTCTTGTGTTGGCAAGGATCGACAGGTTTGATCTCAATACATTTTCTAGAGTTGTACTATAGCGGGCGGTACCCCAGTAGCCCTGTCATTGTATGGAATCCAATATCTACTACGAGCCTGTATGGTTTTAGTAGTATACCAAATATGCTGAAATGTGAGATGAAAGCATTTCAGCTATTTTCTAGTCTATTTTCTATAAACACTATTATAATATCAGATGATTTTGATATAAAATGTTTTAGTTATCGTAAGGTAAAAACCCGTTGTACTCTGTGTGGCGTGGTCTTATGAGATACCTTTTTTTCAAAAGTATTTTGATAACAGTAATAATTCAAATTGAGTGTTTTTTCTCACACTGGTTTTTCAGATTGACTCGGGTGTTATTTTATTATAATACTCGGTCACATCGAGCATTAAAGATTCAGGTTCGGATGCTATGGAGCTCAAGAGATGAGCTAGAGGATTCTTAGTCATATTATACGTACTTGGTTATTTCCGATGTGTGAGTCATGCTGTATATTTAGTATTTGGGAGGACAAGTTATTGTAACTGTCCAGATTGATTTGTTGACAATTATACTCAGATAATTGTATGTATATTACAGTTACATTTTCTTTGTATAAAGATCTGTAATTATATATTATATTTTTTTCTGCCGTGATTGTGAGATTCTATATGTGTTGTTTATGTTTTCTTCTATCTCTTTTCTCCTTCACGTCTAGCAATCGGTATTTTCAGCACCTGAATATTCGACATGCTTTACAGTAAACATATTGATGTCGGTTTTCGAGGGTCGAAAATCTGGGTCGCTACAAACATTTTTCAAACTAAGTGTTTCCTTTACGTGTTTGAAAAAGGTTTTCAATCATGTTTTAAGTATTAAAAGTTATTATTTATTTATTTAAATATGATTTAATGATTATTTAATTTATTAATTAAGTAAAGATAAGTAATAATAACTTATTTATTTAGTAAAGATTAGTTATTATTTAAGTTAATTTTTAGTTTAATAAATTATTTATTTAGTAAAGGTTAATTATTATTTAAGTTAAGATTTAGTTTAATTATTTATTAATTTAGAAAATATTAATTATTAATTAATTATTATTTAAGTTGATTTTTAGTTTAATTAATTAATAATTAATAGAGATTAATTATGCATTAAGTATGTATTAAGTAACGTTTTATTATTTAATTATTAATTATGGTTTAATTATTATTTAGTTACAGAATAAATATCATTCTGTTATAACTTAATTATTTTGATTATGCGAACATCTGTTTGTAGAATAAATCTCCGTTCTACTGAACTTAATAGATTTTTTGAACATCTGTAGCAGAATAAATCTACATTCCACTATAACTTAATTGAATAGATAGTTTGAACATCTGTTGGTAGAATAACTCTCCATTCTACTATAATTAACTTAATTGATCTTTGTAGACATCTTTTTAGCATGACAAATCACCATCCTGCTATTATGTTATTTGGATATGAATTTACTAGTTGGTTTATACTAACATGTTATTCCCTAAGTTGGTTATGGATTGCATTTACATATATTTTTGCTTGTGTAAATAACTGTTATGTGACTCCAAAGACAAATTTAAATAAATGTAACTTGATTTAGTACCATTGTAGCCACTAAGCCTCCATT
The DNA here is from genome assembly GCA_030765085.1 of Allium cepa. Classification (NCBI taxonomy): domain Eukaryota; kingdom Viridiplantae; phylum Streptophyta; class Magnoliopsida; order Asparagales; family Amaryllidaceae; genus Allium; species Allium cepa. The sequence goes on along the minus strand of CM060942.1, from coordinate 371,116,526 downwards.
CAAATTTGTAAAATTATGATTTTTAAATTTACTTTATTTCTATATATGTTTAAGGTTAAGTGTTTTGAATGATTATATTGTCCAATTATTTTAATAAAGGTATTTACAAATCATATTTTGTAAATAATATTATATGAAAGGTTTATTTAAAGGAGATTTATAAATGATATTTTTTAAAAGGAATTTATAAGTAAAGATTTATGAAAGAGTTTTTAAAAATGATTTTGTAGATCTATAAAACAGTTTTTATAAATGATTTTGGAGATTTATAAAATAATTTTATAAATAATTTTGGATATTTGTAGAAGAGTTCTACAAATGACTTTGGATGTTATTAAAGACCTTTATAGATGATTTTTGGATATTTATAAAAGAGTTTATAAAATAGATTTAGAATTTAAGTGAAGGAGATTTCATAAATGGAAATGATTTATTAAAAGGATTTATTGAAGGAATTTATAAAAGAATTAGAGATAGGATTTCTCTTAACTAACCTTCTTAATCATGATGGTGTGGACATTTGTTCCATGCTTAACGCCGAAAGAATAGTGTTTCGGGTTATCTTTATCTCTAATTCAAATAACAATCGTTTGATCCCTTTAATATGATTTTGAAATAAGAGATCTTTCACAATGTTTTATGAATATACTTATTCCAGTGTGATAAGTATACAAATATTTGATAAATATTCTGAAAAAAGATTTAAATAAATGAAAATTTATTTTGAGGCTTGGTGGTTGTTATGGAAAAATAAATTTTTTGAATTATTGTTTGATTATATACTTGATAGTTAAATAACCGACTATCAAATCTTAAACTGTTTTTAACATAGGAAGTACGTTGTGTACATTTGAGTTCTTCGCCGAGGACACGAATACTTGTTGCATACTTCCAAAAAACCATAATTGAGTTAGCTAGAAATAGCCACTTAGTTGGGAGATACCGATTTTGGATAAGTATGGTTTAGCCGAACCACTCTAAAATAATAACTTTCATGATTGATCATTTTGAAGTATTCTATGGAGCTATACTATTCTTCCTGAGGGTGGTTCCAAAACAGAAGATAGTAAATGTTGAATGTTTTTTCGATCCCTGAACAACTTATACGGATGAATGTCGACATTGCATTTCTTCCTGGAAGTCGATGTTAGCATTCCAAGATGGTATGCAAGAAGGCTATATGGATCGTTGGCATTAAGGTATGATCATTGCCTTGTCTAGAGTCGATATCCATATGTATGCTTTGGGGACCCATTTTGGTTATTGATCATAACCTAGGGGTAATCATATGCGGTACTATCCAGTCAGGGGTAGGCTAATTTCTCTAGTAGAGTGTCTTGGGGAGGCCCTTGTGTACATTTTATCTAGAGGTATATCTTTTGGACAGTAGTCCCATACCTTGCCATTGTTGGGAATCCATTCCCCAATAAGCGTCTTCCGTTTTGGATTTTGTACCTATTATATTATGATGTACATGCACCATGACTGCTTGATTATAAATATTTTACACCTTAGACATTATGATAATATCATTGGATTTTCATATAAAATGTTTCATTTATCATAAGTTAGAAACCCATCCGTGCTATGTGCGGTATGGTCTTATGAGATACCTTTTATTTCAAAGGATTTTCAAGTTATTATAAAATTCCTTATGATTTGGTTTTCTCATGTTGGTTTTAGTAGACAGGCCCAGATGTTGTTTTTTTTATAATGCTTGGACCAAACAGAGCATGTTTTCAGATTAGCTTTGGATGCTTTGGAGTTCATGAGACGAGCTAGATGCCCAAGACATACTTCTATAGTTTCTTTTACTTTCTGCTGTTTTTATTCTTGTAGATATCAGCAACGTAAAGACAGATTGTTATAATTACTCAAGCTAATAATAGGTTAGTGTACTCTGATATGCTATGTATATTAAAGTTGTTTCTTTTGTAAAGACCTGATTTATATATTATATGTTACTTGTCATGTTTTTTTGAGATTCTATTCCATCTTTTCTTTCTTTCACCCCTAATGACTATCTTTTGGGTGACTAAATGATCGACATACGAATACTGATGACATATTAAAAGTCATCATTAGTAGTAAGAAAAGCATATCATTACATTTGGTATCAGAGTAGAAGGTTATGCGAGAACCTAGGCTTTGGTGGGTAAACTTGTTTAAGATAGGGTAAGTGAGACCCTAGGATGAATGTTCGTGTATTATACATGAGTGTGCGTATTTTTAGTGTTATAAAAATGTTTTATATTGTGTTGGTTTATCGGTTGAGCAATATAAGAATTCTGGTCGATGCAGAAGGTACAACTGTATCGATAGGAATTTCCAAACTCTTAAACAAGGCAAATCAATACAATATTGATTTAAAATGGGTAAATGAAATAATTTTACCTAAGACATATTATAAATATAAAATAATAATTTTCAAAATTATTATATAGTTAATTTGTTTTGATTATCATTAGGGAATGATGTATTTATTTATCACCATTTTTTGGTTGTTTACTTATGCTCGGCTAGGTTACATTTATCATTGTTTAATTTAAATTAAATATAAACACCTTGTGAATTCAATTTCATGATTATATAAGATGTTTATTAAAGGAAAACTTGAATATTCTGGAACAAATATTTGATGAATGATTTTGTAAGGTTAATTTTGTAAATTGAATTTATAAACGTGTTTGTAAATAAAGAGGATTTTTTAGAATTTAAGTTCTGGTTTTTTTTGACAAAGGATTTTAAATGATTTTGGAAAATTAATAATGGTATTTATGAGTATAATTATTTTAGGAAGGAAATTTTTAAAATTAAGTATCTTTCTTTGGATTTTTTTGGGAAACGAGTCTCAATTTTCTTTATGACGATCCGAATAGTCTTCTAAATAACAATCAAATGTTTGCTCGGGCGAACATTGTAGTGCACTTAGCAAATTATTCTCTTTATCATTGTAGGATCGAAACAAGTTCAAATCCAAACGAACCCAAAGAAAGTTAGCTATTTACATATATTTTGTTAAAACTATTTGTTGGAGTAATGTAAAGTATTGTTTAAAAAGGAGAATTTAGAAATAGAAGAAGTACTTTTAAGTTAACTAGTTCGAGTGGCCTGAAAATAACTGAAAATAGGAAAGAGATGTATTTGGATGGTAAACACTTCTCTTAAGTATTCCTCTTCTTTGTAAGGGAATGTATGATACTATTATGTAGTACCCATTCCTTAGTATCCATTTGTGGTTACTTGAGTTATATGTATATTTTCCATGGATTAAATATGTATATGATTTCAAAAGGTTTTTGAAATAAAACTCGGGTATTGGCTCCTAAGTTTTCAAAATGTAAAGGTATCTTGATTTAAAATGATTAATAAATGTAGTTTTAAATTTGAATTAATTTAATAAAAAGGTTTAACAAACTTAGTTTTGTTAAATAGAGATTTGAACACTTAGGTTAAATATTATTCAATCTTATTGGACCGGCTGATAAAACCCTTTATCCTGGAGGTGCCTAAGAAAAAGTATACTCTAGGACTGAGTTTGGATACCAGCATCTACTCTTCTTAGCTACTTGCCAGACAAAATGGGTAAAGTGGTTGAATTGGTCGACTCGGTTTAAGGCCTAGAAAATATTTGCAGCCTTATCAAAATATTTAAAAGTTAAAAGAATTGAAAGTAAGATGTTATATACATATGTATGTATGTATATACACACACACTCTCTCTCTCTCTCTTAGAATATAGGAGAGTATTGTCCAAGTTAATAATTTTTATAATTTTATTAAAGATTTCATAAATAAATTGTATCATTTAGACATGTTTGAACCTAAGTTGGAATTTTTATGAATTGATTTCATAAATATTTATGGGAGGATAAGAAGGTAAATGGACAAATACGGACCTTTAAATGAGCATGTAGGTTGTATGTACATTTCCCTTTATCATATAGTTGTCAATCAAATATTAAAGTACATGTCTTAATGTAACGACCCAGAATTTCTGTCATTTTAAATTTACATATTTAATTGATTTTAAATATCAACGAGTAAAATTTGTAAGTCGAATAAATTGTATTTCGAATATCTGGATTTAATTGGATAATTAAATCGACAATTTAATATTTGAAGTTGAATAAATAATTGGAAATTGGGTTTAAGGTGACTAAAAAAATGATTTATAAAGTTATATTAAATCATATTGGAGTTAGAACAATGTTTGTGAACTTTTAAAATTGAATTAAAAGTTAAATTATGAAAATTGAATATTTTAATATTTAATTGACGAGTTAAAATAGTCATTTTTCAAACAGTCTCGAATTTCGACGAAACTAGTTTCATCGGATCCGTAATGGTATATTATTGCAAGATTTCAAATTTTGTGTTAATCGGATTTACCATTTGTCCGGGGCAAGCCAAAACGCATAGAAATTGGTTTAATCGATTTAATTTAAATTTGATCGTTTATTTCCGTAACTCACACCGATGATCGAATTGGCTCTCGATACCTATTCCATTATGTCCGGAACGCAGGTTAAACCCTAGAAACGCCAGTCACCGTGCGAGATTTGGAGTTCGGAAAATTTCGGATGAATAGTAATTTGTGAATTTTCTATAAAAGGCCTCCATTATTTCCATTTGCAACAAAAAAACCCAAATCCTAGCCCTAATTCTCGTCTAGCCGCCAGTTTGTTCGTTTATGGCCGAAAATGCTTGATCTTTTCCCCTAAATTACTTTCAATCCACATATTTATTCAACAAATCTCAAACTAGAAAAGTGTTAAGCTCGGCGAGATCTTTGATATCAATGGTTGTGATGGTGTTTGGAGTGGTGGATTCGCCGTAATCAGCCAATAGGTGGCGCGCGTATAAAGGGGAATTTTTCGTCGATGGCGGCATTGGGTGGAGCCGCATTTGGCTCGATGGTGGAGACGGGCGCGAGCTTTGAGGCGGCGTCCCCCGATCGACGTTTCGATCATTGTAGAAGTCGCGAAAATTGGTGGCAAGGGCCGCGGCATGGGTTGTTTCACGCCATGTTGTACAGGGAGAAGGAGAAATAGACGCGCGGCCGGATCTTCTCAAGCCAAAATCAACGGCCAGATGATAGTTAGGTTATAAAATTAAAATAAAATGTAAATTGACTTGTATTATAAATTGTATAAACTTCTAACTGCGATAACCTTTTGATACAAGGTCAAAAATTTACGAAACGACTTGCGTCAGGTTCGTTTTGCCGAGCACTACGCAATGGAGCTGGTTTGAAGTTGTTTGGAGCTAGTGATAATTTCGGGTAAAATTAAACGACGTTTAATTTTATTCGAAATAACCGCTACAACTGTTATCGGAACTCAATGTGAGAACTTCTCACTCAATCGAATTGTTTTCGATTTAAATTTTAAATAGTTAGATTTAAAATTGCTTGATTGTGTGATTGAATGATAAATTATTATCTATTGTTTTGAAATAGACCCTATACGCCGTATATTAAGCGGATGTTATTTATTAAACACATATACCACGATAATTCCAACTTGAATGGAATTGGTATTATATATGTGCTTGGAGTTGATTTCCCGCATTATATAGCGGCTGAGACCCTTTTGCGCCGCATAATAGCGGATAGTATTTTATAAATCCCATATACCGCGATATTCCATCTCGAAGCGGAATTGGTATTGTGCTAACATCTTTGGATGTAGGGAAACAGGTTGGAGGGATCCAACTGGATTCCTCAAATGATTGAATTTGTTTCAATGTTATGTGTTGATCTATTTATAATCTACGTGACTATCTTTGTGATTGAAATCGTTAAAGGCTAAAATTTAGCCGAATATATTTTTGGTATCGTTAGATGCCGAAAATAAATAAAATTTGATTTTTGAAAAATTAAGTTGAGAATTCATAATAAAATTTAATTTTGGAATTGATTCGTTTTAAATAAATAAACGTTGAAATTTTTATGTTATAAAAATTATGATTTTTGTGAAATATAACCGAAATGTGATTTTTAAAATAAGTAGTTGATTAATTTATAAAATGGTTTAAATTGGGATTTTTTGAATTATTATAAATGATTTATATAAAAGATTTGTAAAATTGATATTTATAAATTAAATTGTTGGAATTATAAAACGAGTTTTTATAAGTATTAAAATGAAGTATAAATGGATTTCATAAGTGGATGAAATCTATAGATTTATAAATTGTGAAGTTATAAAATGAATAGATTTTGTAAAATAAAAGATTTATAAGTAATTAACTTATAAATTGGATTGTGGCGTGTAAATGGAATATGGATAGAATTTGTTGATAAAGTGATTTTGTAAGTGAAGTTGTTATAAAGTGTAAATGGAATTTATAAACGTTGTTTTATAAATCCGAAATTGACTTATTTGATAAGTTTAATTATTATAGCTTATTAAAGGAGATATATCCACGATTTTGGGACAGTGGATAATCCTTTAAATAAAATATGCAGAAATTGAATTTGGTTAACGAAGTATATTCACGATTTTGGACAGTGAATAGTATAGTAAAGAAATGTTTTGGGAAAGTGATATTTTTAAATAGAATTAAAACGATTCAAAAATGTTTTAAAATGTATTAAGTATCGAAACCATAGATTTCAACATTCATTGTTGAAATAGACGTTTTCGAGAAATAGAAGGAAATGATGGACTATAACACTGTTGTTATAGTAAATGATTTCCGAAAGGAAAAGTTTTATATAGTATTGGGGTTTATATATCTATCTTAATTTCGAATCCCTATATTAGTGATTTTGGGTTGTCGTAATGATATTTTACGCAACATTCGTTTTGACTCAAATAAATGTGTTTAAGAGAAGTTTTCCTTAAAGAATAAAATCTATACTTAATTGGGATTTAAGTATATTGAATATTTTCCAAATGTTGAAATTAAATGGATTTGTGAATTACTTATCATTGAATAAGTATGGAAATGTTTTCCAATATGAAGTGAATGTTTTGAGATTATATCTTTTAAAGATAAATAGAAAGTGAATATTTGAAATCGATTTGAAAATCGTGTATCAATGGATATTTGAAAATTTAAATTCACCATGGAATATATAAAGGAAAGGTATATTTGTTTAAAAATAAACATTGATTTATTTTTAAAAGTGTGGAAATAAATTTACGAATTTAGGACGTAAATTTAAAGTAAATCAGTAAGGATTTATTTAATTGTTTTAAACGTACCATTTTGAAATGAAAGTTGTAAAGGTGAAAAGTGATTTGAAATTTGTTTTCAAATGGTTGAAGTGTGGAAATTATATCTTGTAAGGAATTTTTGAAAATAAATAATTTGAGAAATTATTTGAAATCGGGTGATGTTGTGAATATTGATTCATAGTTAAATAACCGACTATCGATATTGACCCTTAAATGGCTATTTGTTGTGAATTGGTTGAAATTGAATGCTACACTTATTTTTAAATTATTGCGCTCGTTATTCAGATTACCCATTTCGAATAGTGATACGACATAATGGATAGCATTGAAGACCGGTGGTGAAGACCGGGTATTTGCGAAAACGAATAGGATGACCTATCGATTGTCTCTGCACCGTTAGCTACGGTATGGAGATTTCCGTTGTGATGGGAAATTCGATCGGGATTGCGAATACTCGGATTGCAAGGGTTCTTTGAAGTGCCTTCGGTTCTGTTCGAACCCGGAAAAGACTTGTATGGTTACGTGTCTGACATTACATTTTGAGATATAAAGCAGATTTCTTTCAAATACATCTCTATTGGTGGCGGAGAATTTATTCTCTTAGCTTAACACCCTTCTCTGAGACATATGAGCTCAAAGGTTATGTAGTTGTAGGTTATCAGCGATATATTCCCAATTTGGTAATGTGGCTTGCTGAGTGTTGTTGTGTGATGATTGTTTATTGATCATTTGTTGATCAAAGCGTGGCTTTGTGAAAAAGCGTCGCTTTGTGGACGAGACTTCGTCAGACCTCACACCCCGGAAATGGTCTAAACAGGAATATGCGGCAAGGTTATGAGGCTCGCTCCCTTTAGGGTATGTCATTTCCTTCTGGAAAAGGGTGGTGTCAGGCATGGAGCCCTGATGCTTAACCTATGTGGTTGCTCCAATCTCATTTTTCTGTGTGGTTGTTGCTTGGTGATCGAGGGCCCTCGGATAAAGGTCCTAAAGGACCGGGGGGTGGCATATTCGTGCAGCAATTACCTAGTTACAAAAGTAACCCGGCCTTGTGTTGGCAGAGATCCGATTAGGTTATCGGGACATCCCGCCAAAGGCGATCCCTTGTGGCAGTAGGAAGTTCCTTAGCCTGACCATTTGTTGTGTTAACGCTAAAATTTGAACGCTAACACCCCGGTGTATGAGTTGTAGTTGTGAAAGCACCACCCGACGACTCGGGAACAGATTACAAGCGGATAATAGTAGAAAAGCGGTAAACAACAACAATTTTATAGTGGTTCGGCTTTAGGGTATAGCCTACGTCCACTTTAAGTACTTTTATTAATAATCTCGTTACAAGCTGATACAATTCTTCCCAAATACAATACACTTTGAATTACAAGAGACTTAGAACAAGTAGCTTAAACTTCGATGAAGATGAGAGTTTTCGAATCCGTGTTGGATGTATGTGATCTCTTCTTGAAGTTGTTTGTAGCGTTCTTAATATCTTGAGAGCTTTAAGTGTTGGATTGGATTAGTTTGGAATGCAGCAGAGTAACGGTGTTTGAAGGAAATCAGCCCCCAAAAGTCCTCTTCTAGTTGGAGCTAGGGTCGTATTTATAGGCAATTCTAGGCAGGAAACATTACCAAGTCCTAAGTCGTAACCGACCTAAGTTGAGTCGTGGACGACTTAAACTAAGTCGTGGGTCAGTTGTCACTTAAACGCTGGGTCCAGACTTCTTAAAGGCATCCTTGCTGAACCCTAGATATATCACAAGTCCTAAGTCGCAAATGAGTTAACCTGTCCTCTCATAAGTGATGCGGCATTGAACTGATTCTTGTGTACGACTTACCATAGTCTTAAGTCGTGTATGACTTACCATATGTCGTAGGTCGTGACCGACCCAAACTGATCCTCGGCTTGTGGCTTAACTGGAGTTAACGAGTCATGGTGCAGTATTGAATTTGCCTCTGTGGCCTTAGGTCGTGAACGACCTAGTAAAGGTCGTAAGTCGGTCACGACTTAGGCGTAGTCGTCTTAACTCCTCGTCCCTCGAGTCGTTAAGTCATAGTTCCTTTAAGTTGTTGGACCGTTACTCCCTTGGGTCATTTAGGTTGTAATGACTTAAGTCGTAAACTTCCTTAAGTCGTGTCATCCTTAACTAGTAAGATTATGCCAACCTTAGGTCGTCAGGCCGTAATGTTCTTAGGTTGTGAAGGCCTTAAGTCGTAGACCTTATCTCGTAGACCCTTTAACCCGTGGAGGCCTTAAGTCGTAGACTCCTTAACTCGTAGATTCCTTAACCCGTGAAGGCCTTAAGTCGTAAATCCTATCTCGTAGATTCCTTAACCCGTGAAGGCCTTAAGTCGTAGACTCCTTAACTCGTAGATTCCTTAACCCGTGAAGGCCTTAAGTCGTAAACTTTAACTCGTAGAGGAAACTGGGTTAACACTTGCCCCTCGAAGCACATGCCTTAAGTCGTAAGTCGTGTGCTTCGACTCATCATAACCCTGGTGTGCCGATTCGAGTCCCACTTCCCTGAGGTATAAAATGCTTGGGTCGTTCCTCCTATTTCCTTCTTCCCATTACCTACCTCTGAGCTATTTCTGCCATTAACACGTCCTCGAGCTTTCGGAAACAAATTCAACCAGTTCATCTTACCGTTGATTCAGTCCCTACAATCCTCATCATCGCATCGCGTAAGTAGATCCGCAGTTCATTTGATTCCGCGATAGCTATTAACTTGCGAATTTAATCCAGTTCCTTATACCACGCTTCATCACAATTGTTGCCACGATCGATTGCTGGTGAGCTTGAGGTAGTTCGATTAGATTTTGGATAATTCGCGAGGAGAGGATAATGGGTTTCAATCTATTTATATTTTATTTTTATCAGGCTGTTAGGGGTTTGGAGAAGACGAGATAATAGTTAGTGGGTTCATCGGTTTAGGGGTGAGACGGTCTATGGGTTTAGGAGTGGAGATAAGGTTTTTAGGTCGTAACTGAGTTAAGACTTAGAAGAATTTGTATCTTTCTGGCTTGAAGCCTTGTCTTCCTTTTATGACTCACGATTCAAAGGACTTCCGACTCAAAGCCTCAACGACTCAAAAGTGAAGCGACCTATCCTGTTTCTCCTCATAATTCTTTAGGTCGTGGACGAGTCAACCAGAGAACCAACGACTTAACTTAAACCGAAGAGAAATTCTTAACTCGTAGACGAGTTAGCACTTAAGTTGTTGTCGAGTTATCACTTGAGTCGTTTACGACTTTACTCTTGAGTCGTTTACGACTCAGCACTTGCATTTTTAAACTTTGCTTAGACCTTGAATTGTTGCATGGATTTTGATCTGTTGAACTTTGCTGCATTCTTTTACAGATTACTTTAACTTGTGGGTTAACAATCTGTTTAATATGATATTTACAGAAAATTGGGACGAATATACTGCCATCAACCGCCCACATCAAATGACAGATTAGTTAATAACAGATAATTAACTTAAGTAAATTGTGTGAACGAAGTGCTATCGATTTCAAGTAGAATATTAAAGCAACACTGAAATAGTCAATTGAAACTGACCAGCCTGCACTAATATTATGCTTGAATTTCAAATTAACAAGTTTTGAAATTACCGTAGTCGATCAATCGTCGACCAGTTTAATTCCAGTTATATTTACTTGCTATTTTTATCAGTTTTGCACGACACTTCACACTTTTAGGAAACGTGCACCTTCATATTTGAATATCCAGTTGCTTGTGTAGAATGACTTCTCAGGAAGAAGATGCAACAGTTCAGACGGGAGAGGCAACTGTTCTTCCAGCTCCACTAGTTAATCCTCCCGAAAGAGTTCCTACTACACTATCATATAAAGTTTTTCGCCAGCTGTGTGCTCAGTTTGGCATTGCTGAATCAGATGCCATTCTTCCTGAGAGAAGTAACACTGCTGACATAGCACCTTCTGGCTTTGTGACAGTTAACCGGCATATGTGCCTAAGTGGGGGCGTTCCTCCTTTCAATGACTTTTTCCAACAACTTCTTCATCAATTGGCCATTGCTCCATCCCAACTACACCCCAATGGCTACGCCATTCTAATGGGGTTGTGTGTGCTATTTAGGAGAACACTTGATCGACTTCCGAGCTTTGATGAAATTTGTTACTTATGCTCCTTTAGCCGGACCAAAGATCATCCTTCTATTACTGTTGTGAGAAGCCCCCGAAACCGCAAATTAATTGTTGGCCTTCCCGACACTGCTCACGGGTTTCTAACCCAGTTCTTCTTCGTTCGTTGCCCCCCGGGGTTTTATGCTCTGTGGAGGGAAGGAAGTAAGACCACCCATCCTTGCTTCGTTTGTTATCTGGCCTTTGTGAGACTGACCTGCTAAGTGTTAACTCTGCTTCTTTTATTTTCAGCGCTGCCTCCTCCCTCTAGGAATCCCAGTCACAAGTTGACTTTCGAGAGGCTTAAGGCTGTACCGGTTGAGGAGAGAGATATTCAATTTCTGTTGAAAGATGAGTTTCTGCATCAGTACGGACTTTTGCATACTTCTCGTTCTACGCGTCCTCATGAAATTCCAGACTCCCCAGCTAGAGTGTTGGATGCCTCAGTTTCTACTAGCACATCCATATCTAAAGGACCTGCTCCTGAGACTTCGCTAGTGAAGTGTTCCTCTTCTGTTGATGCTGCAGGGCCGTCTGACAAACTTGCCCCGGTTATCGAGGAAGAAGAGCCTCAGGGATCTTCCCATCATTCACAAGAATCTGGTGAAAAAGCTGAGAAATCCAGTCCTGTCAAGCAAAGTAGGGACGATACTTTCGAAGGACTGAGCGACCTTTTTGCTACTTCACAAGAGATCTTTAAAGAAGATCCTATCACTGCCGGAATTTCTTCTTCAGTAGTTGAAGCTACTTCTACTTTGCAACAGTTGCCGTCGACTCAAGAGTTGACGCTATCTATTACACCCACAACTACTCCCCCATTAAAGAGTGGTTCGTAGACTGAAGCGCGTAGTTTGCACATCACACACACTTAGAATTCCTGGCACTTTTATGCTCTCTCTTTTCTTTTTTAAACGTTTGAAGGATTCTCAAGTTTTATTTCTTCTTTTTAAATTTTAGGTTTACCAATGAGGCAAGGCAGCTCGTACTATGATGACTTTAAGCGATATGGGAAACGCAGCCAGTATGGCTATCAATCCTATCCTCCTATTCATAGAGAGACTGATGAAGAAAGGGCAGCCCGGAAGGCTCGGGAAAGACGTGATTATGAAGAACGCTTTGGAAGACCAGATAGTCGACATGATTCCTCCTACAAAGAGAGTGACTCCCTTAAACGCAAATCTCATGATGATAGAGGGAAGAGTCACACAACTGATGACTCGAGCAAACGAGCCAAAGTTATTGAGGAGCCAATGCCTGTGCCTTCAGAGAAGATTACTGCTCCTACTTCTTCTCAATCTCCTGCCCCTTCCCCTACTGATATCCAAGCAATCATTAATAGGCCATCTTACCAAGTTGGACCAGGTCCAGCCACTCTTCAACGCCGATTTCCTAATTGGTGTTTAAAAGGAGTTCGCTTTGACCTCGATCTGGTTCCCATAGATAAAAATGCTATGCTACGGAACCTTGATGCAGTCAGAACCGATATTGAGAGGATGTCATCTTGGCAGAAACTCGTTGATGAGCTCCAAAGGGTGAATAGGGCCAATCTTGAAGCTATGCTTACCATGGAGAACGACAAAACTGAATGGCAAAAGATCCTTAAACAGCATGATGTAGAAATGAGGAGTATCGCCGATTATAATGAGAAACTTGAGGCAGAAGTTGGGAAACTTAAAGAAGATCTTGCTACTTCTTCCACTTCTTATTCTCAAAGGGAAAGTGTGCTTCTTCAACAGGCGCGGGATGCTCATGCCGCGCAAAGGGATGCTGAGGCCAAGGCTGATGAGTTGGAGCAGATTATAGAGGGCAACCGTACTGACATTACTCAGTTGCGAGGACAAACTGGCCTTCAGGCTGCAGAGATTGAAAAATTGAAAGCCCAGTTATCCAAAGTCGAGAGAGAGCGGGATGAGGCTGTTGCGGGCAGAATTACCGCTGAAGAGGCCCATGAAGCTACCAAAGCTGATATTGGCTCGACACTATTTGATTTCTACTTGCAATGTATATTAGGGCGTGGCAGTCTTGCATTCCTGGGCCCCAAGTATGAGATTACCCTGGCCGAAGTGTGGGAGGCCGCACTAGATATGTTTAAAGGGGCCGGGTACACTGAAGAGGAGTTGGAGGTGCACTACTTAGACTTTGAGGCTCGCGTAGCCCTTGCCAGAGGGAAAGAGCAACTCGCCAGATCGCGGGTTGAAATAGTGGGGGAAGAGCATCAAGAAAAAGAAACAAATTTGACTGTTCCTGTCCCTCCTTCAACTTCGGTCGATGCTGGCATTATTGGCTCTAGCTCTTATGTACCGATCCCTGCTCAAACTGATACCGGGGCCAAAATTATTCAAGTTACAGATGAATCGCAAGAGAGTGCTGAAGCCTCGGACTATGAAATTGATGTAATAAAGACAACTTCTGCAGGTAACTCCACTGTAAATTTCACTCAAGTGGATTGCTCATTTACTTCACATGGGTTTAATGAGCTCCTTGACTATTTTCTCAACCTTGATGAGCCTTCATCTCCTCTCTTTACTGACTTTAACCTCTTTTCTTCTACAGAGAAAGTATCAAGCACCGCTCAGATTTCTCCTCCTCTGGTTATCCCTCCTCCGTCTCTCCAGGTGGCTCCTCCTTCTGCTTCTCAGCCCGGGTCGCAAGAGGAACAAATAGAAGCCCTCCATGGTTTAGACGATCCCATCGCTTCGCAGGAGCATAGAGACGAGGGACTTGTGGGAGGTGAGATATCCCCGGAGCGGACCCCTTCTGATGACATAACTTTGTCTAAACTTGCCACTCCGGGAAGTGAGTCTTCCTCAAAGAGGAGGAAAAAGCATGGAACGTCAAAGAGGAGGGGGAAGATAATCACTGTTACTGAAGGGGAGCCAGAAGTTGGACCAGCTGCACCTACCCCTCCTTCTTCCCTTGTGCCAACTGACCGGCCTGAAAAGCTAATCATTCGGCCGGGAAAAGGGTCCAAAGGTAGTAAAAAGAAGTGAACATTTTAGCTTTTTGCCTTTTGCATGTACTGGTCGAGAATTGTGCGGGTACCGGCCCCCGCTTTTCTTTATTTTGAAACCTGTACCTGCATTTCGATTGAATAAAATGATCCTTTGTTTGTACAGACTTCTGTTTGAATGCATTTATTATTCATTTTTGCACAAGTTTATTTATATGATATTGCAGCGGGCTTATGGTATGTTGTTTGAGTATTACTTTACTGATGCAGCTATACTATTATACCATGTTGCCCCCATACCTTAAGCTTGCTGCAATATCTTATACTTCGAGGGGACTTGCACTCTTATTTGCTAAAGAATAATTATTTTATTTTATTTTATTTTTTTTTAAAGTAAATTTTTGTAGAGTACAACTCCCTTCGTATAAGTTTCTACGCTTTGTTGTTCGAAGAAATCACTTTTTCCTTTTACTTATGTGCATATTTTACCAAGTGAATTCTTCTATGTGGTAAAGCGGGCCTCTGAAGGGCACTTTAACTTTTTTTTTTTTTTTACAAAGTTGTACCTCTGAGGAGGGATTTTTCACGTTTCAACACTTGGAAGTTTTATTTCAATCTCGGTGAAACGTGTACCTCCAAAGAGTTGTGCCTTTGAAGAAAGCCTTTTCACGTTTCAACACTTGGAAGTTTTATTTCAATCTTGGTGAAACGTGGGCTTCCGAAGAGGTCTTTCTTCTTGATTGTGTCCCCGGGAGGGGGTTGTACCTCTGAGGAGGGATTTTTCACGTTTCAACACTTGGAAGTTTTATTTCAATCTGGGTGAAACGTGTACCTCCAAAGAGTTGTGCCTTCGAAGAAAGCCTTTTCACGTTTCAACACTTGGAAGTTTTATTTCAATCTCGGTGAAACGTGGGCTTTCAGGAAGGTCTTTATTTTGTTTTTGCATTTCAACTTTGGTGAAGTGAAATTCCGAAGAGCGGTTGTTACACTTCAACTCCTGGCGAAATGTGCCTCCGAAGAGGGCTTTTATTTTGTTTACATTTCAACTCTGGTGAAGTGAAATCTCGAAGAGCGGTCTTAACACTTCAACTCCTGGTGAAATGGGCCTCCGAAGAGGGCTTTTATTTCGTTTGCATTTCAACTCTGGTGAAGTGAAATCCCGAAGGGGGGTCATAACACTTCAACTCCTGGTGAAATGTGCCTCAGAGAGGGTTTCCATCGCCTGGAAGTTACTCTCTCATGGTTGGAGGGTCATGACTCCTCCAATCTTTTTTGTTGAGTAGAGAACTTTCTTTTTTGTGGCGTATGACCCATTAGAGGTCTTTATCCTCCGAAGGGTTGTGTCTCCGAAGAGGACTTGTGCTGCCGATGATGGCTTTGGTTGTTCCTCTGTTCACTTGCTTATGCCTTTTCAATGATCCTCTGCCTTCTCTTTCTCTTTTTTTTTTTTTAGTAACTTGTTTAGTCCAAGGAAGTGCGCTTCACTGTCAGGCCATTTCGTGAGAACGAGTACTAGCTTCTTAATTGGACGTTTGTTTGTTTAAACGATCTCAATTTATTAGCAAAGACCCGTTTTTGTCGAAATCATAGGCCGTTCAATTGAAGTACTTCCTATCTAGGATTTGAATTCGGGGCTTTTGTGACTCGAAATTTGGCGAGAATCACTTGGTCTTTTTACGTGCAAGTTTCACTTCCATTGTCTGCAAAAATTTAAATCGATATTTCAGCAATACATTCTATGTACTTTTCATATCGAAAATAAAGCAAACATGTAATAGGAATAAGGAACACAAGATTTATAGTGGTTCGGCCAGGAAATTGGGCCTACATCCACTTTATATTCTTTCATTATTTACTTGCATCAGTTTTACAATTGCTTTCAATTACAAGAATCATACATTCATAATTCTTTTTACAATATTTCAACAAAATTTTCAAGTAAAGTATGGACGCAAATGGTTGCTGTTCCATGCCCTTGGAATTTGATCTCCATCAACAGTGGTGAGTTTGAATGTGCCGTCAAGAAGCTTCTGACCTATTACATACGGTCCTTCCCAATTTGGCCCAAACACACCTGTCGCTGTCATAATTCTCTTTAGGACTAGGTCTCCAATCTCAAAGCTGCGTTGGCGAACTTTGGAATTAAAATGTCTGGCTATTCTTTGCTGATGAGCTGCAATTCTGAGATTGGCCTCATCTCTTTTTTCATCAAGGAAATCTAGCGCTTCAAGCTGTAGCCTTTCATTTTCTGCTTGGTTGAAATGGATCCTTCTGTGTGAAGGAACCTCTGTTTCTATCGGGATCATTGCTTCCGACCCGTATGCTAATGAGAAAGGAGTGTGCCCAGTCGCAGTTTTGTGAGTGGTTCTGTATGCCCATAGTGCAAGTGGTAGCTTATCGACCCAACCACCTTTTGCTCTTTCGAGTTGCTTTTTGATGGTTGATTTGATGATCTTGTTTACTGCTTCCACTTGCCCGTTTGCCTGCGGATGAGCAACTGCTGAAAAGCTTTTCTGGATTTTGAATCGCCTGCAAAAATCTTGGAATTCCTCGCTTTCAAACTGAGTACCATTGTCTGTGATTATTTTCTGAGGCACACCATACCTGCAAATGATATTCTTGGTCACGAAACTTATCATCTTCTTAGAGGTGATAGTAGCCAATGGTTCAGCTTCAGCCCATTTCGTAAAATAATCAACTGCAACAATAGCATATCTAATCCCTGATTTGGCAGTCGGTAGCGGCCCAATGAGATCCATTCCCCAAATTGCAAATGGCCATGGACTGACCATTTGTGTGAGTTCAGTTGAAGGTGCTCTAGGAATTTTGGCAAATCTTTGGCATTTGTCACACTTTCGGGAATAGCTTGCAGCATCATGATTAATTTCTGGCCAAAAATATCCGTATCGGAGAATTTTCTTTGCTAATGTTTGACCACCTGAATGATCACCACATTCTCCTCCATGCACCTCAGCTAGGATTGTTTTGGACTCTTCCCGGGATACACATCGAAGCAATGGCATTGAGAATCCCCGTCTGTATAATCGGCCATCCTGAATTACATAGCGAGAGGCTTTCCTTAGTAGCTTTCGTCTTTCTATCGAATTTTCTGGCAGAGAACCTCTGAGTAGGTAGTCCAGTATTGGAGTCATCCATGACTCTTGTTCTTGAGATACATTCATAATCCAGTCAATATCCATCTCGTCTATACTTGGTGCTGAAAGGACTTCTACGGGGACCAATCCCAATAGTTGAGCTTCACCAGAACTTGAATACTTTGCGAGGGAATCTGCCTTCATATTCTCTTCCCGAGGAATGTGGCTTATTGAATAGTGATCGAGCTCACACAGAAGTTCCCAAGCCTTCGACAAGTAAGCGGGCAGGTTTCCCCCTTTCGTTTGAAATTCCTTCTTGACTTGGCATACAATAAGCTGAGAATCGCTAAAGATCTGTAATGCTCGTATGTTTAGTTCTTTAGCGATTTTCAGTCCTGCGATAAGAGCTTCATATTCGGCTTCATTGTTTGTTGAAGGAAATTCCAATCTTAGTGCATAGCATAATGACCGACCTTCAGGAGTCTCAAGTACGACTCCGGCTCCAGAACAGTAATCATTTCTTGCACCATCGACATATAACCTCCACTGGATAGGGGAATTGTCGAACGTTTCTTCCTCACTGTTACCTTTATCTGTAAACTCTGCAATGAAATCTGCTAAAGCTTGTCCATTGACCGCTTTCCGGGGATGATAAGTGATGTCATACTGACTGAGTTCAATATTCCACTTTAGAAGACGACCCGAAGTTTCAGGGCGAAACAGGACTTGCTTTAAAGGTTGATCAGTGAGGACTCTGATAGGATGAGCTTGAAAATATTGCCTCAACTTCCTAGACGCAATTAGTAAGCAATAGGCGAGTTTTTCCAACTTAGAGTAATTCATCTCTGCCCCAGTGAGTCTTTTGCTGATATAGTAAACTGGATGTTGAATCCTTTTGTCTTCCCGTATCAGCGCTGCACTTAAAGCGTGTGATGATACTGCCAAGTATATAAGAAGATCCTCGCCATCGCCAGGCCTAAAAAGTATTGGAGGCGTCTCCATATGGCGAATCAACTCATCAAAGGCTTTTTGGCATTCGGGAGTCCAATTGAAGTTTTTCTTTCCTTTCTTTAGGGCGTCAAAGAATGGGATGCATTTATCTGTGGCTTTGGAAATGAACCGACTTAAGGCGGCAACTTTTCCATTGAGACTTTGCAATTCCTTCTTTGTTCTAGGAGCTTTGACTTCTTTCAAGGCTGTAATTTGAGCTGGACTAGCCTCAATGCCCCTAGCGCTGACGATAAACCCTAAGAATTTTCCGGACTCGACCCCAAACGTGCATTTCAGAGGGTTAAGCTTCATTCTGTATTTCCGGAGGACTGCGAACATTTCTGCCAAGTGTTCAATGTGATCCGCTGCTTTCTTAGACTTTACTAACATGTCATCAACGTAGACTTCCATAGTTTTGCCCAATTGCGGTTTGAACATAGCATTAACAAGTCTTTGGTAGGTTGCCCCTACATTCTTCAAACCGAAGGGCAAAACTCTGTAGCAATAAAGACCAACATCGGTGATAAAGCTCGTGTCCTCCTGATCCGGTTCATGCATCATGATCTGGTTATATCCGGAGTAGGCATCCATGAAAGATAACAATTCATGTCCCGCTGTTCCATCTACCAGTTGATCGATCCTGGGTAAAGGAAAGCAATCTTTGGGGCAGGCCTTGTTCAGATCTGAAAAATCGATGCACACTCTCCATTTTCCATTAGCTTTCTTAACCAACACAGGATTTGAAACCCAATTCGGATATGTAGATTCTCTGATGAAGTTATTTTCCATGAGTCGATCAATTTCCTCTTTTAATGCTGCTGACCTTTCTGGACCTTGGGTTCTTCTTTTCTGTTTTACTGGTGTAAACTTTGGGTCAATATTCAGAGCGTGTACTGCAACTTCTGGAGATATTCCACACATATCAGCATGAGTCCAAGCGAAGACATCCATATTTGCTTTCAGGAATGATATCAAGATATTCTGAATTGACACATTAAGTTGTGAACCCACATTCAACACCTTATTTGGGTCCTTCGGGTCAACAGGTACCGGTACCGTCATTTCAACCGGCACTACTCTATTCTCCCCTGCACTGGCTTTTCTGGGATCCATCTCTTTCCGTGCCCCGCTATGCTCGCCAGTGCAGGGTCCGCTCCGTAATTGCTACAAGGCTGGCTCTTTGATGCGGACCGGAGTGGCCGCATCCTTTCCCATTTCCCTCTTTCTTGACTCTCGCAACTCTGTCAAATAGCACTCTCGCGCAGCATTTTGATCCCCTTTTATAACTCCTACTCCATTGTCCGTAGGGAATTTAATAGTGAGGCACCACGGGGCTAGAATAGCTTTGAATGCTGCGAGCGTTGGACGGCTAAGGAAAGCATTATAAGCAGAAAATTCATCGACAATCACAAATGTTTGCTTGCGGACCACTTTCCTTTCTCCTTCCCCAAGTTCTACTAGCAGATCGATGGTTCCTATTGGTTGCTTTGGCTCCCCGGTGAAGCCAGCGATCTTCTGCGATGAGGCTTGTACATCGACCATAGGGATTTTCATTTGGTCGAATGTCTTCTTGAAGAGGATATTACATGATGCTCCGCAGTCAATGAGAACTCTTCTGACAATGGCCGGTCCAATACCAGCAGAGATGACCATGGGATCTAGGGTAGGAGCTTCGATACCTGAGGAATCTCTGGCTCTGAAAATAATATCATCACTGAAAGTTTTCTGTTGTTTCAGGGGCGTAGTGTCTTCTAAAACAAAGACGTCTTCTTCGGCTGGAACATATTTCAAAGCTCTGGCATATCTCTCCATCTCTCCCCAGCTCTTGCCAGCTGGGTGAGGCCCTCCTGTAATGACATTGATAATGGGCCTTCCAGATTCATGCCCCGTAGCTTTCTCACCTATCCTAGGCTGATGAACAGGAGCCTGTTGCCCCTGACTTGACGATGCAGGATTGTTGCTATTCTTTTTCACAAATTGCTGCAGCTTGTTTTCTCTTAGCAATTCTTCAATCAGATTTTTCAACTGGCGGCATTCATCAGTCTCATGACCGGGTTGATTATGGAAGCGGCAGAACTTCCCACTTTGTATAGCCTTTTTTCCGGTCCTCAAAGGGATAGGTTTAGGGAGGTCAACAGAATCTTTAATGGCAAGGAAGATATGCTCCGGCGTGTCTGATAAAGGAGTATACTCTGATGGCTTGAAGGATCGGGGCTTCTTCAGATTACTCTGTTTCTTCCCATTGTTATTTTCCCTTTTTTGCCCTACAGATTCAATCTTGCGTGGTGCAACAGTGTTATCTTTAGCTTTTTCTGACACTGCCTTCACCGGTACAGGACGGCTTTCCAGGCGTATGAATTCGTCTGGCTTTTTGTAGAACTTTTCGAGGGAGGTTGGCTCCTTCATGTTTAGCCATTTCCCAAATTCGCTCGACTTATCAATAGCCCTCATCAGATAAGTCAATATCATTCGCGGTTCAGCATTGTCCACCTCTGCCAGCGCTATATTGAAGCGGTTCAAGAAAGATCTGATAGATTCACCAGGATTCTGTTCTATACTTGACAATGACATGATGTCCTTGGCCTTTGAAGCATATAGTCTGAACTGCTCCTTGAACTTTCGGGTCAAGTCTGAAAACTGATCAATAGATCGGACTGGCAACTTGGTGAACCACAGTAGAGCCACACCCTCAAGGTACACGGGGAAATATCGGCACTTTATCTCGTCAGAGGCTCTGGCACCTGTCATGTGCCAATCGTATTTATACAAGAATTCATTCGGATCACTTGTCCCTTTGTAAGCTGGGATAGTTGGAGGGACAAATTTCCTTGGAAATTCCGCCTTTAAGATTTTCTCAGCAAATGGAGTTTTACTTGGGGCGAAACCCCATTCTTTCTCATCTTCAACCCTTTGCATACTTTCTCTCATGATTTGCCGGACCATTCCAGAAAGATACTCCTCATCATGTCGAGCTCCAGATCCACCAACCTCAGGAAGCGTTTGCTCAAAGGGACTGGCAGCCCTTTCTGGAGCATTCCTTTCATTAGCATCACGAACGTTGCCAGCATAATTCCTTCCATTACCAGCCGGTTGATTGTTTGCCCCGAGCAAATCATTCAACTTATTCAGAATTAGAGCATTTTGGGCACTCTGAGCCTCTAATTGTGCATTCTGGGCGTTTATCTGCTGGTTCAGCCCTAATATTACAGCATCCAACTCCGCTTTCGTAACTCCAGAAGACGGAGTGGGTTGATTAGGAACGGGAGAAGCGGAGGTTCCCTCTTGGATATTCCCAGATCTGACAGATCTACTCTTCCTTCCAGGAGCCATTATCTCGGATAGACTTCTGGTTTTCAGGTAAATTCTCTCTACAAACCTCTGTGAAGCAATGATGATAACTTGCCTGAGTTCAATCTTCTCAGTGAAAGCACCAAAAATGTTAACGCTAAAATTTGAACGCTAACACCCCGGTGTATGAGTTGTAGTTGTGAAAGCACCACCCGACGACTCGGGAACAGATTACAAGCGGATAATAGTAGAAAAGCGGTAAACAACAACAATTTTATAGTGGTTCGGCTTTAGGGTATAGCCTACGTCCACTTTAAGTACTTTTATTAATAATCTCGTTACAAGCTGATACAATTCTTCCCAAATACAATACACTTTGAATTACAAGAGACTTAGAACAAGTAGCTTAAACTTCGATGAAGATGAGAGTTTTCGAATCCGTGTTGGATGTATGTGATCTCTTCTTGAAGTTGTTTGTAGCGTTCTTAATATCTTGAGAGCTTCAAGTGTTGGATTGGATTAGTTTGGAATGCAGCAGAGTAACGGTGTTTGAAGGAAATCAGCCCCCAAAAGTCCTCTTCTAGTTGGAGCTAGGGTCGTATTTATAGGCAATTCTAGGCAGGAAACATTACCAAGTCCTAAGTCGTAACCGACCTAAGTTGAGTCGTGGACGACTTAAACTAAGTCGTGGGTCAGTTGTCACTTAAACGCTGGGTCCAGACTTCTTAAAGGCATCCTTGCTGAACCCTAGATATATCACAAGTCCTAAGTCGCAAATGAGTTAACCTGTCCTCTCATAAGTGATGCGGCATTGAACTGATTCTTGTGTACGACTTACCATAGTCTTAAGTCGTGTACGACTTACCATATGTCGTAGGTCGTGACCGACCCAAACTGATCCTCGGCTTGTGGCTTAACTGGAGTTAACGAGTCATGGTGCAGTATTGAATTTGCCTCTGTGGCCTTAGGTCGTGAACGACCTAGTAAAGGTCGTAAGTCGGTCACGACTTAGGCGTAGTCGTCTTAACTCCTCGTCCCTCGAGTCGTTAAGTCATAGTTCCTTTAAGTTGTTGGACCGTTACTCCCTTGGGTCATTTAGGTTGTAATGACTTAAGTCGTAAACTTCCTTAAGTCGTGTCATCCTTAACTAGTAAGATTATGCCAACCTTAGGTCGTCAGGCCGTAATGTTCTTAGGTTGTGAAGGCCTTAAGTCGTAGACCTTATCTCGTAGACCCTTTAACCCGTGGAGGCCTTAAGTCGTAGACTCCTTAACTCGTAGATTCCTTAACCCGTGAAGGCCTTAAGTCGTAAATCCTATCTCGTAGATTCCTTAACCCGTGAAGGCCTTAAGTCGTAGACTCCTTAACTCGTAGATTCCTTAACCCGTGAAGGCCTTAAGTCGTAAACTTTAACTCGTAGAGGAAACTGGGTTAACATGTTGGAAATCCAAAGAAACAATACGAACCTTGTACGGTTTTAGTTGTATAACCTGCCATGGAATGTGACGGTAACCTGCTATTGAACATGGTTGCTATAGTAGGCATACGATAATGGTCGTATGTTGGCTAAGATTTATATTATACTTTCGAAATGTTTTCATCAATATGCACTAATAATAATATCAAAAATGATTTGTTTTGCGTAGTAAGCATCTTTGACTATCATAAGGAGAAATCTCCTCTAATTCTGCATTTGCATTAGTGTGTGTGCGGGGAGGCCTTATGGTAGTTTCATTTTCCAAAAGCATTGCGGATATTTTTTTTCACTTCCCTTGTTGTTGTTGTTTTAAAGGATAAATAACTGTTCTGATTTATCACACCAGTCCCATGACTGACCTGGAGTTTATTGTTCTCTTCCTAAACTCTGGGTGCCCATAATTTTCCACACGGGCAGTCTAGAGTCAGGTTATCAGGTCATTCTGGATTCAGAAGTACTCTGGAGCTCAAGTGGCGAGCTGGATGGCAAAACGTATTATTTGTATACGATATTATCTCTCCACTGTAAATTCACTTGTAAGGACATGTTTGTATAACTGTCCATTGTTTTGTTGTGTTGTATATTGTTGTTGTACACTGTGATGATAATGTAATGTATAAAATGTATAGTTCTTTGTTTTAAAGATTATTCATTTATCTATTATATGTTGTTCCGCTATGACTGTGAGATTCTGATATTGTTTCTGTTCTGTTTTCTTACTTCTTCTATCTTTTTCTTCTACCTCTTCTTTTTAACCCTAACAATTTGGTTTCCCGGCATTCGATTATGCGGCATTTGATACAGTGGACGTAAGAATGTCGACCTTCAGATCCCGACAAAATCGCATTTGTTACACTTAAGGTGTTTTACACCATTCCGATTAAGGATTCATCACACAATTCATGACGAAGAGCGCTTATGAGGGTTCTTTATAGAGTATCAGAAATTTATATCATAGTATATGGCTATGTAAGGGAAACGGAGGTTTCTAGTCAAGGAACCTAATCGGAGTCCGCACAAGTGAATTAATAAGCGATGCTAGTTCGAAAATAAAGTATGTATTTGAGTAGGGATCGAATTATGTTTTGCACATGAATGGTCTATGAGCGTCATGTGGACTTATGAATAATTATGGATATTCATATGGTGAAATTTCAGAGATGAAACTCTTTATAGAGGAGAGAATGTAACGACCTGGAATTTATCACTTTGAACATGAATTTTTTAATGTTTAAAATAATTAACAAATAGATTTTATTACTCAAAAATACCCCTTTTAATAAATAATTTTGATGGCGAAACCATTTTCAGAAGTTGTTTACAAAAATATTTAGTTCAACGGAAAGTAGACAATGTGACCGAAAATCTTTTCCCGAAATTTCAATTTTTCGATGTTTAGTAGTTGTTAAAAAGGTTGTAAATTCCTTAATATACTCAAACACACATTTATATAATTGCTAAGGATTTATTATGTGTGAAAAGGGTGGAAATATAAGTGTACTTGAAGAAAAAATGATGTGACTATTTTCATAAAACTAAAAACAAAACGAAAATAAGAAAAAGTAAATATCTTATAATATGACACATAAATACACTTAAGGGTATTACATGGTGGATAAAACGAGGAGGCCGTGAAGGTAATTTGTGGAGCAAATAAAAGGTGGAGTTGATGGCGTTGCATGATTTGGATGAAAGGTAAGTACTTTAAGGAAATTTTGGTAATTTACTATTTATATAAAACTATTTCTATTTTTCTAATTTCCAATTTAATTTCACTTTTTCATTTCAAAACTATTGTTTGTTCTTTTCTATGCTTTCTAAATTCATTAATAGCTTCTCTTTAAAAATTTAAAAGTTTAAAAATCAATTTTTTTCCCTTTTAATCCTTTACAACTTGTTTAAAACCCTTGTTAGTCTTTCTTCAACCTCTTTTCTTCTTTTAAAATCAACCCATACTCACTCCACACACATATGGCTGAGCCTATAGGTTTATAGGCCAAACCATATAGACCTAATCTAGGCCTTAAGAGTTGGATTTTGCTAAGGGGAAGCTAAGATCTAGGTCGATTTGGAGTTTAGTAGAAATTTGGTTTGATTTTTATGAGCTTTTGGTGTATAAAGCTTACTTTCTTTTGAAATATCTAAACTTTATGAGTTAGTAATTATTCATGATAGTTGTTTGTTTAAAAATAGTATAGTTGTGTTGTACTTGTATGTGGTTATATGTAGCATTGGTTATAGACTTGGAAATAAAGTAAAAAGTGAAGTTATGGTTTAAAGTTATGATCTTTACCTTGTCTGTGTTGGTTTTGACATTTTTTGGGTGTATGAGTTTGTGATTGGATGGAGAAAGTGAAAAGAAGGTTAGCACTTGATTTTTTTATGCTATGACATTGAGATCCCATGGTGTTTAACTTGTTTACTTAGGTTTTTTATTATAAAGTTTCCAAAGACTTTACTTTATGGCTTCTAAATCTTTATACTAAGTTATAAAGTGATTTTATTATAAAGGACAAAGTATAAAAAACTAATTGTTTTATAAAACAAGTTTTAGAGCATTGGCATCTATAGCGATAGTTACTATGGATGTAGTTCGGTAAACGAACATTTTTCATATGAAATGTTTCCTTTAACTGTTTGAAAAAGGTTCTCAAACATGTTTTAAGTACTAAATAGTTATTATTTATATATTTAAGTTAGGTTTATTGATTAATTAATTTATTAATTAAGTAAATATAAGTAATAATAAATTATTTATCTAGTAAGGTTAATTATTAATTAATTATTATTCAAGTTAAGTTTTAGTATGTCTAATTATTTATTTAGTAAAGATAAGTTATTAGATAATTATTATTTAAGTTGAGTTTTAGTTTAGTTAATTATTAATTAAGTAATGATTAATTATGTATTTATTATTTATTAATTATTAGGGGTACTGTTCGCCATAGTGTTAGGATTCGCAGTAGTCATTCTTTGATGATGGGTGAGTTACCTGATTCGAGTGCCCCGAGAGGCACTACGAATTCAGGCTTTGGTATGTTTTTTGATTTAGACAATACTTATTCTTCTTATGTTTAGATAGTTTGTCTTATGTTGAGTTTTTCGGTTAGCCAGGATACCTATTTTGTTTTTACTGACATTGAGTTAGATTCTACTTACATTAGAAGTAAGGAAATTGAGAGGGCTAGATCAATTAATTTATTTGGATTATTAGCTTGAATATTAGAGGTTTGAACGATTTAAGTAAATTCGATAAAATTAAAGCATTTTCTAAAGATTATTTTATTGACATTGCACTATTATAAGAAACCAATATTGAGTGTCCTAATATTCATTTTTATGGACGATTAGGTGGTTATCACTTTAGGAGTTGGACTTGTTTACCTTCTGTTGTTGCTTCTGGGGGGTATTCTTATAGGGTGGTGGGATAAATCTTTTAAATTACCTCAATGTCTTTCTGAACAACATTCTTTACACATTATTCTCATTAATCTTGGTGATAATTTTTCTAAAAGATATTTAATATTTATATGCCATACTCAAAAGTCGATCGTAGGTTCTATGGAATAAATTTTTAAAATTTAGATCATTTTCTCCTGGTTCTTGAATTATAGGGGATGATTTCAATGTTATGCATTTTTAAGGAGAGCGTTCACCATGGCAAGGTGATTTCTCTTCAATGGAAGAATTCGATCAATTTATCATTAATTCTAATTTTGTTGAAATTCCTCTTTCTAATAGAGAATTCACTTGGAGTAATACTAGAGAGTCTCCCTCAATAGCCCTTCTAGATATATTTTTCACTAATGACAAAATCAAGGATAAATTTCATGTCTGTAGAGTTTTGATTTTGCCGTACACTTATTTAGATCATTGTCCTATAATTCTTACGTGCGTTCAACATAAGACTGTTAATAGAACTTTTAAATTCAAAAAAATGTGGTTATTATAATCCAATTGCTCAACTTTAATTAAAGATAAATGGATTTTAATGAATTTTTATAATATCAAAAATAGGATAATTCGTTGAAAAAATCGTTTTTAAAACTTAGGGGTCTTAGAAATTTTCTACAAATTTGTATTAAAATTAAAAAAGAAAATATTCTTTCTGAAATGCTTAAAATTAGGAAGATAGAAGAAACTAGACAACTAAATCTGGGCGAGTGTAACGTTCTCACTAATTTAAAAGAAGAACTTAGTTCTATTTTAGAGAAAGAAGAGCTTATGTGGTAACAGAGATCTAGAATTCAATGGATTAATAAAGGGGATAATAATACAATTTTCTTTCGTAATATGGCAAATGGTAGAAAACGTAGTAACAGATAAATTCTATTTTTGTGAATAATGTAGAATTAGTTAATTAAAGGGATCATAATATGACTTTTACCGATTATTATAGAGATATATTTGGTACTAGGTTTAAACATTGAATTAACATTAGATGGAATGTTATTTATCCTACTGATTCTAGAATTGAGCTTCCTAAGTTGGATAATCCTTATTTTGAAGAGGAAATTTTGAAAGCTATTAATGATATGTCTAGTGATAAAGCCCCGGGCCAAGATGGATTCCCTATTTTATTTTACAAGTTATTTTGGGATGTTTTAAAATTCGATTTAATTTGCATGTTTAATGAATTTTATAACGGTAAATTACAAGTAGGAAAATATAATTTTGCAAATATAATTTTATTACATAAAAAATCGGTGCTAATAATTTAAAAGATTTTAGACCTATTTCTTTAATTAACTGCTCTGTTAAAATTATTTCGAAAGTTTTAGCTAGTAGACTTAACACTAGAATGAATGATTTAATTGATTGTTCACAATTTACTTTCATAAAGGGTTAAAATAACACTAATGGAGTGGCTGCTGTTCAAGAATACATTAAGTATTGTTTTAAAAATAATATTATATGTGCTCTACTAAAACTAGACTTTGCAAAAGCCTTTGATTTGTGTAACGACCCGATTTTTTGACGCCCGAAAATCGACGTTAATACGTCCATTGTATCAAATACCGAACAATCGAATGCTAGAAAACCGAATCATTAGGGATAAAGAAGAAGGAGGTAGAAGAAGAATTAGAAAACAATACAGAATTTCACAATCACAGTGGAACAATATATAATAGATAAATGACTAATCTTTAATCAAAGAATTATATCTGTTTATACATTACATCATCAGAGTACAACAAAATTTGTAGTACACAACTGGACAGTTATCATAACATGTCCTCACAAAACTGACTATACAGTTAATCATACATAGTGGGATGTTTATCAAATACATGTGATACATCTCGCCATCTAGCTCGTCTCTTGAGCTCTATAGCAGTCCATCCAGAATCTGTACTCTATAATATTCGGTCTGACTCGAGCATTATAGTGAAATAACACCCAGGTCAATCTGGAAAACCAGCGTGAGAAAACACGTCCAATTGGATTATTAAAGTTTCCAAAAATCCTTTGAAATTAAAGGTATCTCGTCAGACGACGCCACAAATAAACATGTTGGGTTTTTACCTTATGATAACCAAAACATTTTTATCAAACCCATCTGATATTATAATAGTGTCCATTGGACGTAAATTAGAATCTATCTGAAATGCTTGCATCTCACATTTCAGCATAGTTGGGCACAATCAAAACCGTACAAGCACTTATTGGAGATTGGTTCTCATACAATGGCAGGGCTACTAGGGTACCGCCTATCACAGTACATGATCCAGATCATCGTACCGAGGATCCACCTTTGATCCCCTGCTACACAAGACTGGAGATACCCCTTACTGGATAGTCCGAATAAGATCACCCCGTGGTTGGGATCAGCAACCACTCATATAGCCGAATAAAAGGGACCTCTAGACAGGGATGACCTTACCCTAATTGGTTGCTAGCCACTTACCTTGCAATATCTCTCATGTTTTAGCCATTCCCAATTAATGAGGCTCGAGGCTATGCATTATCTTTTTATCACACATTTGCTTAGAATGCTCATCGCCCTCCTGACAATGTTCTAATAGCATTCATCCATACAAGTCGGTTTCGGGTTCGAATGGAACCGAAGGCACTACTCCTACTACATCCATTTTGGAATCACCCTCAGGATTAGTAGCGATTAGCCCTTGCACTTCACTGCTCCATCTTCGACTCTAAGCTCTTGTCTTCATCACGAAAACGTATAAACCAGATCGAAGTGGTTTTTGGGAAATTAATCCCGATCCCAGTCTCTTCGACACAATCAGCGCATTGGCCATTGATAGTCGGTTATTTAACTATCAAATAACATCTACAAACATTCATCAGATCTAAATAATTTTCCAAATTATTTATTTCAAAATATCTTTGCAAGTTATTTTTCTACATTTCAACTTTTTGAGAAATGGTTTTCAAATCAATTTTCTCTCGCGGAATAAATTTCCAAATATTGTTTATTTCCCCTAAAATTCACCAAGTCTTTATACTGAGATTTTAAAATAATTTAAAACACTTTATCCAAAATATATACTTTAAAATACTCAGAATAAAACTACTTAAAACACTTTATTTAAATTGAAATTTTATAATAATTTCTCATGTAAACTTAAGCCAAAACTAATTTAAAATAAAAGTTATTCTGTAAGGTATAAATATTAAATAATTATCTTTCAAATCATAATATTAGTTAAACCTTTAAAATAATTTATAGCTTAATAAATGTTTACTTTTTTTAATTTTTAAAAGAACAAAATAATAATTTCTTTAAAATCATTCCTTTAAAAACAACTTTAAACCTCTAACTTATACTTGAAAATCTTACTTTGAAAATGTACTTGGCTTTTTAGGAAAATACACCTTTCTTTCCACACCTTTAAAAATAAAATGCTATTTATTATTAAAACAATTACCTATTCCGTAGTAAATTCCCACCATGAATTTATATTTTCAAATATCCACAGATAACTTATTTTATTTAATAAACCCAGTTTATAAATTCCAATAGTCTCATTCTCCTTTTAAAACACAGTTTCGAACATAAATCAGTTTCTAAATCGATTTCCAAAATCAACTCCATTTAAAAATATATTCTTTTACTTACTCAGTTTATTTCAAATCCCATTAATTTCGGATTTACTCCTTTATTATGATTTAAAATCTTGTTTAAACCAGAAATACCAATTTCATACTTTATTTCAAAATTATTCTTTTATTTCTTCCCAAACCAGTTAAATCCTGAATTTAAAAATAAATTCTTTAATTTTTAAACAACACCACGTAATCCTTTTATTTATTTATATTTATTCAAAAATCTCTTTTTCCTGTACTTGGTGTTTATTAGAATTTAAAAATCATCTTTTATCCTTTTTCAATTTATTCTTTAATTTATCTAAATTCTCTATAATTATTTACTTAAAAATTTCCTTTTTATTTCCTTTTTTAAAAAATCTAAGCTTTATATATTTTCATTCTCTCAAATACCAATATATATTCAACCAAGCTGTAGAATTTAATAATTTCAATTCCTAATATAATAATACAATCATCACAGATTATCACATGAATTACATTACTGTATAAATTCAACATTTGAGGAATCCAGTTGGATCCCTCCAACCTATTTCCCTGCATCCACAGATGTTAGCACAACAATTTAAAATAGCAATCCCACTTCAAGGTGGGATATCGCGGTCTAAAGGGTATCCGCCATTATGCGAGGCGCATAGGGTCTCATCCGCTATATAATGCGGGCATATCAATCACTCCAATATATATATATATATATATATATATATATATATATATATATATACACACACACACACACACGCTATAATATAATGTCACATCCAAACAATTCCTAAATAGATTTTAAATAGAATTCTGATTTGAAATTCAAAAAATAAATATCTTAAAAATAGATCGGATTTAAAAACTCTATATATCAAAACTAACATATGTGTGTGTGTTTATTTATTAATGTATAATTAGATTTTAAATCATTTTCTTTAAAGTTATATAAATACAAATAAAAAGGAAAAAGTTTAAATATAAAAACATAAAATACTATAGATAAATATTTCTTAATTTAAGATATAATAGCTTAAGCTTAAAAGTAAGATTTAATAAAATATTTAATACACTTTCTTTTAAAAATAAACATATAACATAAATTAATGAAAACATATATTAATATAAAAACAAATCTAAAACAAAAGTGCATGAAAATTGACAAGTGTGAGCTAAAATGAGACATGCAAATAACAAGTGTCAAGTTATTTATTTCTTTTCATTTTAAAAAAATAATAAAAGGAAAACAAAGTTATATATTTACGCAGCTATACTCCTACTCTTCATTTTTTTCTATCTTCACTTTTTTCAAATTTTATCAAAATTAAAACCTGAAACAAACCAGAGAAATAAAAACTAAAGCAACCAGCTATCTCAAACCTGAAGCAAGCAAAGATCATCATATCAAAGTCAAAACAATTATCAGCTTTCAAAGTTTTCAAGATCAACTATCAATTTCCAGTTTCAAAAGCTTCTCTGTTACTTTTTCCTGTGAGTAAGCTACCTTTATAAAATCTTAAACCTATTATATCTTGTTTGCATGTGATAAATACTTGAAAGTATGTTGTGAAATTTTTTTGTATGGATGTAAAATGTGCTTGCATGTCAGTATATATGTAGATGACTGTGTGTATGTCTTTGTACAGAAAACATGCCCTTTTGTAAGTCTACAGGTTTTAAAAACAAGTTGAAAAATCAATATCTTTTCCCCTATTCTTCTATAGGTTATGATGTATAAACCAAATATGTCTGAAATAACAAGATATTAGTTTTAAATATATTTTTAAGTAAAATTTGAAGGTAGTTTTAACTGGAAGAGAAGATATACAGTGAAAACTCAAAGACATGCCAAATTTGAGTGTCATAATTTCAAATTTCACTTACATCACCTAATTTGATTTCAAAAATTATGATTTTTAAAAGATAAATCAAGATTTATAGTTTAGAATTGAGTGAGGAATTCGTGGTTGAACGGGGAAGAGGTTTTTGGCATTTCATGGCGATCGGCGAGGAGTGGGAGGACGGAATCGTGGCTGAAGCTTGCTTGGAGGTCGACGGTCTCGGGAAAAATGATCGGAGGATTCTCTGATCACCGTGGCGGCCGCGCAGCTTCGATTTAGGGTCTAAACCCAGGTTTTGGTTGACTGGGGTGGCGTTTGCGGCGTCGATGTCGCATCGAGCTGGCTCGGAGTGTGGGGGATCGGAGCATGGTCAACGGCAAATCTTTGATCGGAGTTTCGGAGGGTCTGGTGACCTGAGGCGACGGGTCAAGAAGGTTCTTAGATGTTTTGTTCAAGGTGGTAGTCGATATGCTCAAATTCAATTTCGTGGATGTCTCGAGGTTTTAGGTGGTTGGACTGTTAGGAGAGGTGGTCGTCGACGTGTTGGTGGTGGTGGGGATGACTAGAGTAGCGGCGTATGCCTGTGCATGTGAACATGTGTCAGGTGGGCATGGTGACTGGGTCGTTCGTGGAAGAAGATGTTGGCCTCGGGTTTGCTCTTGGGGAAATGAAGTTGTGGCTCGAGTGATGTATCGGGTGGGTTCGCGATAGCTTAGCATGTTACAGGGTTTTAAATTTTAAATCAAAACAAAGTTTTAAAATAAAAAAGAGGATTTCTCGGGTTTGGACTCGGGTTGATACTGGGTTTGACTCGGGTTTATGTTGTTGCAGTTTTAAATTTTAATAAAACAAGTTTTTAAAAATTTAAAATAAATCAAGTTTTAAACTATTTTCTTAAATAAATTTCTTTTAAATAATAATTGTTTTATTTAAGTTTGGGATTAGTTAAAGGTTTTAAAATAAATTATTTTAAATTAATTAAGTTTAAAGTGTTTTAATATATATATAACCTTTATTTTAAATTTTATTTTAAATACATTTAATATTGTAATTAAGTAGTTAATTAAGAAGATAAAGTGTTTTTAATTATCAATTAACTTAAAGGTCTTAAATAAATGTATATGTGAATGATAATTAATTCCAAGGCTTATTAAATAAAGATTAAACGTTGTTAAAGTTAATTGATTTGGTTTTAGTATAATTATATATTGAGTTAATAATAAATTAATTCATAAGTATTTTCAAATGGAATTTAATAATGATTGGATTAAGTAGATGATTAAGATAAGTGTATTAACTTAAATTAATAAAGGGTCTCAAGTGATTTTGTATGTTAACAATAATTAATTTCAAGCATTTGATTTAAATAAGATTTAAATGGTAATTAGGTAATTAATTAAGATAAATGGTTTGTCTTAAATTAATTAAGGTCTTAATTGATTAAAGGCTAATTACTTAATGTGATTAATTAAAAAATAATTAATTAATGTAATTAAAGGATAATTACTTAATGAAATTAATTAAAGGATAACTAATTAATTAATGTAATGAAAGAATCGTTAATTAGTGTGATTAATTAAAGGTTAATTAATTAATTAAAGTAATTAGTGTATCATTAATTAATGTGAATATAGGTTAATTAATTAATAATTAAAGGTTATTAATTAATGATTAAAGGATAATTAATTAATAATTAAAGAGTAATTAATGTAAGTAATTAAGGATGATTAATTCATTTCATTAATTAATTAAAATAATAACAAATAGTTTGTAATTAATGTTGATTAAGCAGGGTTAGGTAATTAATTCATAAGTAATTAATTTATTTGGTTTAAATTTAATTAATTATAAATTATGTGATTAATTAATCTTGCTTAGGGATGGTTAATTATATTGAATGTTTGGATTGATTAATATCACTAGTATGTTTAATCTGTAATATTCTGTTATTTGAATTGCTTTGGATTGAGCTGTGATAAATGTAAGTTATTTATCTGTAATGAATTGCTGTGTGAATATAATGTTCTGCATTGAATTATAAAAGGTGATTGTTTGCTTAAAATATTAAAAATGGAAATTTGTTTAAACCATTCAAAAGGAAAGGTTTTAGGAAATAAGGGTTAAAAAGTTTTGACTTAACTAAGATCCAAATGTATCCACATGTTTTAAAAAAAAGCGCTCATTATTCGAAAAGGCCGGGGAGGGCATTAAGTTGAAAACCCATTCCGAATAATGATACGACAGAATGGAATTGCATTGGAAGACGTTGGTTGAAGACCGGGTATTTTCGAAAACGAAAGGATTGCCTGTTGATTGTCTCTGCATCGAGTTGCTCCGGTATAGAGATTACACTATGTGATGGGGAGTCCAGACGAGATTGGGGATATTCGGATTTACAAGGACTTCTTTCTTAATTAGACGAAGTGCCTTCGGTCCCATTCAGACCCAGGATGGACTTGTATGGATGTATGTCTGACATTACACTTTGAGATATAAAGCTGGTTTCTATCAAATATATTTCTGTTTGGTGGTGGAGAATTTATTCTTTTAGCTTAACACCCTTCTCTGAGACGTACGAGCTCAAAGGTTATGTAGTTGATATTTATAAGTGATATATTCCTAATTTGGTAATGTGGCATGTTAAGTGTTGAGAATTGGTTGATCAAAGCATGGTTTTTGTGTAAAACATAGCTTTATGGGGCGACACTTTATCGAACCTCACACCCCGGGAAATGGTCGAAAATAGGAAGGATGCAGCAAGGTTATGGGGTTCGCGACCCTAAGGGTATATGCATTTCCTTTTGGATAAAATGTAGTATCATGGTATGGAGCCCAGGTATTTTACTTATGTGGTTGTTGGAATTTGAGGCGCCTCGATAAAGGTCGGTTATGATTGGGGGATGGCATACTCGTGACAGTTAGTTACCTAGTTACAGAGGTAACCCGTCCTTGTGTTGGTAGAGATCCGATTAGGTTCTCGGGACGTCCTTCCAGAGGCGTACCCATTCGGATAAAGGAAGTTCCTTAGCCTTCGCCATTTATTGGAAATCCAAACGAAACAATACGAGCCCTTTACGATTTCTGCTGTAGAACCTGCCATTTAACATGGTAGCTATAGTAGGCATACTATAATGGTAAGTATGCTGGCTAAGATTAATATTATACTTGCAAAATGTTTCTCCACACCATGCACTAAAAATTATATCAAAGGATTTTTGTGTATCAATCATGTTTGACTACTATAAGGAGAAACATCCCCCATGTGTATGATTGCATTTGAGTGTGTGCCGGGAGACCTTATCGTAGTTTCATTTTCCAAAAGAATGAATGGTTTTTATAGCACAAATAACTGTTTTTAAGTTTCTCACACCAGTCTCATGACTGACTCCGAGTTTATTGTTCCCTTTTTCTAAACTTTGGATGCCTCTAACTTTCCACAAGGGCAGCCTAGAGTTAGGTTATCAATAGGTTCGAGAGCTAAGTCAGGAGGTAGATGTGGATTTGGAAGTCTTTGGTTTGGAAGCTTTAGGTTTTGAGCTTTTTGGTTAGGACTTTGGAGCTTTGGAAATGAAGATGCAGTATGTTGAACTCTCTTGGAAGACCCTGCTGATGTTATTTTTCCATGTTGATGCTATTTTTTCGCTGTTGTGTTATATATAGAGCTCTGATGATGTTAAGAACTTGTTGTAGAATGCTGTCATCAATGAGGTGTATGAATGAAAAATATTTTGTTTCCATCGCTTTGTTATCATCTAATGTGTTATGACTCTAGCGAACCGGACTCCAACGTTTGAATCTCCGGCATTTGAATATGGGTGATGTATTGGATGACGATTTTTGAAGGTTGAAAGTACGGGTCGTCACAATTTGATTGACTGGGATTTTCTATTTGATATTTTATTAGCTAGAGGTTTTAGTTGTAAATGCATTGGTTGGATTTTTACGTTGCTCAAAACTGGTAACTCTAGTATAATGGTTAATGGTGTTTTAGAGAATAAAATTCAATCTAAACGTGGTTTAAGGCAGGGTGATCCTTTGTCACCTCTTTTGTTTAACTTATCCACAGATGTTTTTGCTATGATAATTAAAAAAGCGGTAGGTAATGGTTCTTGGGGAGTGTTGGTAGTGAAATGTCTCGCAGTGGTCTCTCTATTCTTCAAATTGTGAATGATACCTTGCTACTTACCTCCCATTTACCTAATCATGTCATTACTCATAAATTTATTTTATACAACTTTGAACTTCTTTCAAGGATAAAAATTAATTTTGATAAAGGTTCTGTTTTAGCATTAAATGACGTTGATAAGGTTGAAGGTTTAGTTGCTGATACGCTTATTTCTAAAACTAGGACTTTCCCTTTTGATTATCTTGGTTTTTTGATTAGACCAACTAAACTTAATCATGGTGAGTGGTTAATTATAATAGATAAGATTAAAAATAGAATTTCTAATTAGAACGAGAGGTTTTTATCGAGAGCGGGTAGATTAGTTCTTATCAACTCTATTTTATCAGCTCTCCCGATCTATTGGATGTCAATGCATTTTTTTCCAGATTGGGTGATTGATAAAATTGATAAATTAAGAAGAGACTTCTTATGGAGTGTTGATAATTCCAACAGTAGTCGTGAATGTTTAGTCAATTGGGAAACACTTTGTAAATCGAAAAAGGAAGGAGGTTTATGAGCTATTAATATATGTAATATGAATTTATCTTTATTAGGGAAGCGGTTATGAAAATATAAGGATATTAATGATAATTCTATTTGGAAAGAAATTACTTCTAAGCATTACCATAATGGTAGTAATAAATTATACCAAATTACACCTACAGTAACAAATAAGTTGTCTAATTTTTGGAAATCAATTTTAAAATGTCATGAGATTTTTAACCTTTGTACTAACACAATTATTCTTTCTAGAAATAATACTTCCCTTTGGCAGGACCATTGTATGTAACGACCCCGAATTTTTATGAATTTAAATTGATAATTTAAATGAATTTTTGAATTTAAATTGTAAAATTGATTATAAATGGCAGCGAGTTCCTCGATTATTATAGAAAATATGTTAAGTCATATGAATTTGAAAATTCGTATATATGTGAATATATATGTATATATTGGATTTGAAATAAAATCTTAAATAAATGGTTTAAAAAAAAATATACAAGCTAATAAAATAATAATAATAATAAACTATGACAACATAAAAGAATAAGATTTATCTATATTATAAAGTAACTAGATACAATGTAAAATATGAAACAAGTCAATATAACAAAATCTTCTCAATATCAATATGCAGCCGAAATATAAGGCAAGAATATATAACAAAGCAAAAGGAAATAAAAAAATAGGCAGCCTATATCTTCAAGTACTGAAGCAAAGACCAGCAAGTATGGAATAAAGTAAGGCAATTAATGCCATATCTTAAGCACACAATATAATATATTCATCAGCATACAAAAGAAAGAAAACAATGCCTATCACAACTTTACATAAACAAAAGAATGCAAGAGTAGGCAAACATAAACAAAACAAAGTAAATACAAACAAATATAAAAGTTTTAGTATGCAAAGAAAAAAATAAAATAAGAGCAAATATACAAAGTAAAATAAAATACAACACAAAACTGTACATACATAACAATACATTAGCTAAACCTATTACTATAAACATGTAAGTATATGCAGGCAAGAAAAATGCAGGCTGAAATAAACAAAGCTAAAGTAATAATACATCTCAACCATACTTATTAAACAAAATAGTATTACTTTGTACAAATAACATCACCAATTCAAGAATGGGTTTAGCAACAGAAAAAGAAGTACAAAGATGCTGAGTAAAAAAAGAAATATTGTACTTTCCCATACCTAATACCCTGTACAAAAGCAACATACCCTGTCAACTTTTCCTATATATCCACTTCACCTCAGTTCGTTCATCAACCTGAGAAGATCAAGTTAAAATAAGAACAAAGAAATAAAAACAAAAGCAAGAATATTTAGGATCAAAAGCAATGCCATTTCCAGTTTTAAAAAGTGCAGGCTGTTTTCAAATTTAAGTATGCTCTGTTCTTCTTCTCAGACATGTGAGTAACTAAATTAAAATCCAACTAAGTAAATCTATATTTGATGGTCAATATGTTTGAATTTGAAGTTGCTTAGTATGTGTATATATATACGTAAATTGTTCTCTGTCTATATATATATATATATATGCAGATGGGTATGTCTGTATATGCTAAAACTTTTTTTTTTCCTTGCTTAAGAACATATGGTCTGATCAACAAATTCAAATATCAAACTACTTGATTTTTTATGGGCCTTGGTTTCAAAAGCAAACATGTTTGTTTAAGTATTGGTTATTATTTAAAAATTGTTTCAAGTAAAATAAAAGTGTATCTGTTAATAAAGATTTGGATTATACAGAGCAAACTTCAAATGCTGATAATGTTAAGTGTTTCGAAACTTTGATTCACTTATATAACCTGAATTCATACTTGAAAATAGAATTTTTAAAAGTAAAATAGGAATTTTTAGTCAATAATACTAGTAGCAGTTCAGAGATGAACTGGGAAAGGTTTTGGAGCGAATTCTGGTGATCTACTTGGATGGAGTGGTTGGGTTCGTGTCTGGGGATGGAGGAGTAAGCAGTGGTGCTGGGAAAAATAGTGGAATGGTCGGCAGATCATCATGGTGGCCGAAAATCGCCGAGCTAGGGTTTAAGCTCTAAATTTTGTCATAGTAGGAAATCTCATCAGTGTCGCTTCATTTTTGCATCGGGATTCGTGGGACCAGGTGGGAATGTGGCGTCAGACATTGGGGAGGGTTCGTGTGTGTTCGTGCATTCTCCGGTGGCGTGAGTGGCGGTGAAGAGGTTGAAGTCCAACTGTGGTGAGTAACAGGTTTCGAGCAAAATGCCTAAATTTCGATTCAAATTTCTTTGAGGCGATTCGAATTTGATTTTCGTGCCTACGCGACATTTGGAACTTGTCGATGATACTGGTGATTGCCGGAGGTCGGCCGCGCCTCCGTGCACGTGCACAGCATGGTGAACCATGTCAGTGTCGTTGATGGCATCTGACTCGTGATGTGCTCGAGTTTTGAGGTGGGTCGCTTCGGGGTTTTGATCGCGCATAGATTTTGAACCTGATGCTTTAATTTATAGCTTAGGTAAAACTTAAACTACAGGAAAGAAACAAAAGAAAAAAAAAAGAGGGGAGAAGAAGAAGAACTGCAGGAAACTCAGGAGGATGGGGTGATTAACTCGAAGTGTAACTCGAGTTTTAAATAGGGGAAGTCTCGAGTTTTTTTCTAACTGAAGTATAAAATAAAAAAAATAAAATATAAAGTAGTTAAGCAATTTGTGTTTCAATAGGATTTAAGCATTTGAATTTAATAAATGTTTAACAGCTTAAGTTTTTAATTTTCTTAATTAATGCTTAACAATGTTTTAAACACTTAATTATTATTTTAAATTAAGTAAATACTTTAAGTTAAATATAAAATTTATTGACATTAAAGTTTTGTAGTTAATAATAATTTGATTTTCAAAATTTAAAGAAGAGCTTTAAATTGACTATTAAGAAGAATAATTAATATAAATTGTTTTAGTATCCAATTAATTAACTAACAAATGTTTTGAAATAATTTAGTATTAAACTTTAATTAATCAATGTTCTAGTATGGAAATGATTCCAAGTATTTAAATTTAATAGATTCAAATGATAAAACTAAGTAGATTGGCTTAAAAACTTTTCTTATATAAGAAATAAATGTTATTTACATTCATTTTTAAGAATTATAAAGTGAACTTCAAAATGGAACTTATGTTTAAAAGAATAATCATTTTTGAATTTTAAATCCCAAATGCAATTTAAACCTAAATTTAAAGTGTAATGTTTAAAATACACTTAAATGTGAATGAAATCATTAATGCAGAAATTAATTATCTTAGAGATAATTAAGAAGAAAATATATATGATTTAACCAATAAGGAAATTAAAGAATGATTTACTTAATTTTATAAATAAATAATTAAGGATTAATCACTTATTGTAATTAAATTTGGATATTTTGATTAATTAAAGTTAATTTATTTTAATTAATTTAAGAAAATCATTAGATAAATTGGTAACATATGATTTGGAATTTATAAATCAGAATTGGATAATAAATTCATAAGTAATTAATTAAATTGGAAATGAATTGAATTAATTAGAAAATTAATTTAACTAATCCTGTTTATAAATGATTATTAAATGCTTGACCTTACTTATGAATGATTGTATTGTATGAGATGCTTTGAATTGATTGCCCTAACTGATCTGTGACATTTTGTTCTGTGGATTGAACTGAGTATTTTATTCATTTATTGATAATACATCTGCATATTATCTGTGATATATATATATCTGTGAATCTGTGTATGAAAGATAAGCGTTATAATTTATATCGCTTATCGAATATATTGTTATATTTGATCTGTGATTGTTGAATGATATTGCACTATTGTGTAAAACCCCTGGGCCACACTTATACACACACAAATATGAATTTCACGAGGAAATTGATTAAGTCACAGTTTTTGAAATGATTTTTAAAGTTGAATATTTGAATTCAAATGTTTTGAAAATGGATTGGGTTTAAAGTGAAAAGCAATTGAAATGGAATTTCAAAGATGAAATATAGTTTGGATAACTTGATTGAGTTTTTTAAATTTAAATATTTTGATTTAAATTTGAATTCAATATTTGAAATTGAATTCTATGATTTGGAAACTAGGATATAAAGAAAAGTTATTCAACTTATAATAAGTTATATGGGTTTTTAAACCATTTTTGAAGTGTTATTTTGGGAATTTGAATTAACCCAAAAGATTTAACTTGTATAAATAAGATCGAATTTCTTCGAAACGAAAACTACTTGTTTTCAAATAATAATAGCTTTCATTTTAAAGAAAGAATCTCCCAATTATGTTGAAAAGGTTTCAAGTTTGAAATAGAATTGAAATGTTTTGAAAGCTATGAAATGAATCTTTGATTCAAAGACCGAATGAGTTAATCCAACTTGAATTGAAATTGTTTTTGAAAGGCTATGAATGAATCTTTGGAAATGATTTTGGAAGCTATAAGTTGAATCTTTGATTTAAAGATTCAACAAGTTAATCGAATTTTGAAAGCTATGAGTTAAATCTTAATTTAAAGATTTAATGAATTAAATCCAATTGAATTGGAATTGTTTTGAAATCCAGGAATGAATATTTGTGAAAGTAGGTGAACTTTATGAAATAAATCTTTTGTTAAAAGATTTGAAATGGTAATTGGTTTAAACCATTTGAAAAGAAAGTTTTGAATTATTAAGTTGTGACTTAATTGAAATCCCGTATCCATATGTTTTTAATGTTGCGCTCACTATTCGGGTTAGCCGGGAAAGGACCTTTGGGTCGTATAACCCATTCCGAATATGTGATACGTCGTATATGGATAGCATTTGAAGACCGGTGTTGAAGACCTGGTGTTTGCAAGAACGATAAGATAACCTATCGATTGTCTCTGCACTGGGTAGCTCCTGGTATAGAGATTCCATATGTGATGGGAAGTCCGAACGTGATTAGTGAATATCCGGATTGCAAGGACTTCTTTGTAAGTGCCTTCGGTTCTGCTCGAACCCAGAACAGACTTGTATGGATTGTTATGTCTGACATTACAATTTGAGATATAAAGCAGATTTCTTTCAAATATATTTCTGTTGGTGGCGGAGAATTTATTCTTTTAGCTTACCACCCTTCTCTGAGACGTACGAGCTCAGAGGTTATGTAGTTGAAGGTTATCAGCGATATATTCCCAATTTGGTAATGTGACATGCTGAGTGTTGCTGTGAAATGATCATTGTGTTGATTATTTGTGATAGGATCATTTGTTTGATCGTCTATCTTGGTGATCATTTCTATGATCATTTGTTGACCCAAAGCACGGCTTTTGTATAAAGTGTATTTTTGTGGACGTGACTTCGTCGAGCCTCACAAACCGGTAATGGTCGAAACAGGAATTGTGCGGCAAGGTTTTCAGGGACCGCTTCCCTAGGGTATGACCATTCCTTCTGGAAAAGGGTAGTATCATGGTATGGAGCCCAGATACTTACTCATGTTGAAACACTTATTATTATGGTGTGATGTTGGTTAGAGAGCTCTCGTTTAAAGGTTCCAAAGGACCGGGGGTGGCATATCTGAGGGTTTGTAATATCCCTTGGGAAAAGGGGTTCCCGGCTTTGTTTGGCAGAGAACGGTTTGGTTCTCGGGGCGTCCTTCCAGAGGCGTTTCCATGTGGCAATGGGAAGTTCCTTGGCCTGACCATTTGTTGGAAAATCCATTCTTCAAATACGTACCTGGTACGGTTTTAGTTGTAGAACCTATCATTCACTTATGGTGGCGCCCCACTGTTTGGATGGTAGCTATAGTAGGCATAGTTCGAAATGTCTATGTTGGCTAAGATTTATATCTTTATTTTCGAAATAAATTTTTTCCTACACTATGCACTAGTGATAATATCAAATGTTTCTTTTTAATGCGTATCAAGCATCTTTGACTATCATAAGGAGAAATCTCCTCCGATTCTGCGTTTGCATTGTGTGTGTGTGCGGGAGGCCTTATGGTAGTCTCATTTTTAAAAAGCATTGCGAATTGACTTTGAGAATCTTTTGTTGAATGTTTTAAAAGATAAACTGTTTTTGTTGCTCACACCAGTCCCACGACTCATCCGTAGTTTATTGTTTCTTTCCTAAACTCTGGATGCTCATTATTTTCTACACGAGCAGTCTAGAGTTGGGTTTTTTTTCAGTTAGTCAGATGTAGTAGATTATCTGGAGTTAGTTCAGTCTTTGGATCACACCAGACTTGCTGAGCTTGGTGCATCGTTATTGGGGGTTCGAGCTATTGCTGGATTGATTCTTGGAGATGGAGTTGCAGTTCTCGGAGTTCTCTTTTTAAGACTATCTTAGAGTTATATTGTTCCGCTACTAGATGTTGTCATCTATTTTCTTTTCCGCTGCTATTTTATTGTATCATATCTCTGATGTATAATTGATATCTATTGGATCATCTGTTGTATCAGATATTGTATCAAAGCTATATATCAATGTATTATTCTTTTATTCCGCTGTGTTGTTTACTTAATGTTGTTATAAGCTCCGGCGAATCGGATTTGAACGGTCGAATCTATGGCATTCGAATACGATATGAAGTATGGATGTCGATTTTCGAGCGGGCAAAATCCGAGTCGTTACATTTGGTATCAGAGCTAAGGTTAAACTTTAGCTCAGGAGTATAACACGTTAAGTAACTCATTAGAGATAGGATGAAGTAAATCCTAGAATGAGTAATCCCTAAGATATCCGTTTGAATGCCTCAGTAAATTCTCTTGCTATTCACCGATAGTAAGTATGAGTGCAAGAACAGAACGAGATAGGGGACAGGGAAATACGGCTATAAATGGTCGATACCCTGCAACAGTGGAAACATCTTTCTTATCAATTTCCTTTGATTCGTCTTTTCAATTCTCTTGATTGCTTTGTGACAATTACAAGAAGAAGATTCGGTGTAATGAAGGCCTACGAATCGTTGTAGAAAATTCTTATTTCATATCTTCATCGATTTCTTATCAGTTTTGATTTTAAACCTTACTGAATTTGAATCGGAAATCTGGAATTGAAATTTAAATAAATTTGAAATTCTATTATAATTTCTTGTATCTATTGTTGATATTCTGATTTGGTGAGCCAAATGCAGAATTGATATCCAGCTTGATTTGAAAAGATATTTCTCTATCTAGCTATCTCTGTGTTGTTTTCGTGCCTGCGAATTTCGAGGACGAAATTCTTTTAAGGGGGGAAGTTTGTAACGACCCCGAATTTTTATGAATTTAAATTGATAATTTAAATGAATTTTTGAATTTAAATTGTAAAACTGATTATAAATGGCAGCGAGTTCCTCGATTATTATAGAAAATATGTTAAGTCATATGAATTTGAAAATTCGTATATATGTGAATATATATGTATATATTGGATTTGAAATAAAATCTTAAATAAATGGTTTTAAAAAAAAAAATATACAAGCTAATAAAATAATAATAATAATAAACTATGACAACATAAAAGAATAAGATTTATCTATATTATTAAGTAACTAGATACAATGTAAAATATGAAACAAGTCAATATAACAAAATCTTCTCAATATCAATATGCAGCCGAAATATAAGGCAAGAATATATAACAAAGCAAAAGCAAATAAAAAAATAGGCAGCCTATATCTTCAAGTACTGAAGCAAAGACCAGCAAGTATGGAATAAAGTAAGGCAATTAATGCCGTATCTTAAGCACACAATATAATATATTCATCAGCATACAAAAGAAAGAAAACAATGTCTATCACAACTTTACATAAACAAAAGAATGCAAGAGTAGGCAAACATAAACA
Organism: Allium cepa; assembly: GCA_030765085.1. NCBI lineage: Eukaryota > Viridiplantae > Streptophyta > Magnoliopsida > Asparagales > Amaryllidaceae > Allium > Allium cepa. The sequence goes on along the minus strand of CM060942.1, from coordinate 371,072,035 downwards.
AAACAAAGTAAATACAAACAAATATAAAAGTTTTAGTATGCAAAGAAAAAAATAAAATAAAAGCAAATATACAAAGTAAAATAAAATACAACACAAAACTGTACATACATAACAATACATTAGCTAAACCTATTATTATAAACATGTAAGTATATGCAGGCAAGAAAAATGCAGGCTGAAATAAACAAAGCTAAAGTAATAATACATCTCAACCATACTTATTAAACAAAATAGTATTACTTTGTATAAATAACATCACCAATTCAAGCATGGGTTTAGCAACAGAAAAAGAAGTATAAAGATGCTGAGTAAAAAAAGAAATATTGTACTTGCCCATACCTAATACCCTGTACAAAAACAACATACCCTGTCAACTTTTCCTATATATCCACTTCACCTCAGTTCGTTCATCAACCTGAGAAGATCAAGTTAAAATAAGAACAAAGAAATAAAAACAAAAGCAAGAAGATTTAGGATCAAAAGCAATGCCATTTCCAGTTTTAAAAAGTGCTGGCTGTTTTCAAATTTAAGTATGCTCTGTTCTTCTTCTCAAACATGTGAGTAACTAAATTAAAATCCAACTAAGTAAATCTATATTTGATGGTCAATATGTTTGAATTTGAAGTTGCTTAGTATGTGTATATATATACGTAAATTGTTCTCTGTCTATATATATATATATATATATATATATATATATATATATATATATGCAGATGGGTATGTCTGTATATGCTGAAACTTTTTTTTTCCTTGCTTAAGAACATATGATCTGATCAACAAATTCAAATATCAAACTACTTGATTTTTGATGGGCCTTGGTTTCAAAATCAAACATGTTTGTTTAAGTATTGGTTATTATTTAAAAATTGTTTCAAGTAAAATAAAAGTGTATCTGTTAATAAAGATTTGGATTATACAGAGCAAACTTCAAATGCTGATAATGTTAAGTGTTTCGAAACTTTGATTCACTTATATAACCTGAATTCATACTTGAAAATAGAATTTTTAAAAGTAAAATAGGAATTTTTAGTCAATAATACTAGTAGCAGTTCAGAGATGAACTGGGAAAGGTTTTGGAGCGAATTCTGGTGATCTACTTGGATGGAGTGGTTGGGTTCGTGTCTAGGGATGGAGGAGTAAGCAGTGGTGCTGGGAAAATCAGTGGAATGGTCGGCAGATCATCATGGTGGCCGAAAATCGCCGAGCTAGGGTTTAAGCTCTAAATTTTGTCATAGTAGGAAATCTCATCAGTGTCGCTTCATTTTTGCATTGGGATTCGTGGGACCAGGTGGGAATGTGGCGTCAGACACTGGGGAGGGTTCGTGTGTGTTCGTGCGTTCTCCGGTGGCGTGAGTGGCGGTGAAGAGGTTGAAGTCCAACTGTGGTGAGTAACAGGTTTCGAGCAAAATGCCTAAATTCCGATTCAGATTTCTTTGAGGCGATTCGAATTTGATTTTCGTGCCTATGCGACATTTGGAACTTGTCGATGATACTGGTGATTGCCGGAGGTCGGCCGCGCCTCCGTGCACGTGCACAGCATGGTGAACCATGTCAGTGTCGATGATGGCATCTGACTCGTGACGTGCTCGAGTTTTGAGGTGGGTCGCTTCGGGTTTTTGATCGCGCATAGATTTTCAACCTGATGCTTTAATTTATAGCTTAGGTAAAACTTAAACTACAGGAAAGAAACAAAAGAAAAAAAAGAGGGGAGAAGAAGAAGAACTGCAGGAAACTCGGGAGGATGGGGTGATTAACTCGAAGTGTAACTCGAGTTTTAAATAGGGGAAGTCTCGAGTTTTTTTCTAACTGAAGTATAAAATAAAAAAATAAAATAAAAGTAGTTAAGCAATTTGTGTTTCAATAGGATTTAAGCATTTGAATTTAATAAATGTTTAACAGCTTAAGTTTTTAATTTTCTTAATTAATGCTTAACAATGTTTTAAACACTTAATTATTATTTTAAATTAAGTAAATACTTTAAGTTAAATATAAAATTTATTGACATTAAAGTTTTGTAGTTAATAATAATTTGATTTTCAAAATTTAAAGAAGAGCTTTAAATTGACTATTAAGAAGAATAATTAATATAAATTGTTTTAGTATCCAATTAATTAACTAACAAATGTTTTGAAATAATTTAGTATTAAACTTTAATTAATCAATGTTCTAGTATGGAAATGATTCCAAGTATTTAAATTTAATAGATTCAAATGATAAAACTAAGTAGATTGGCTTAAAAACTTTTCTTATATAAGAAATAAATGTTATTTACATTCATTTTTAAGAATTATAAAGTGAACTTCAAAATGGAACTTATGTTTAAAAGAATAATCATTTTTGAATTTTAAATCCCAAATGCAATTTAAACCTAAATTTAAAGTGTAATGTTTAAAATACACTTAAATGTGAATGAAATCATTAATGCAGAAATTAATTATCTTAGAGATAATTAAGAAGAAAATATATATGATTTAACCAATAAGGAAATTAAAGAATGATTTACTTAATTTTATAAATAAATAATTAAGGATTAATCACTTATTGTAATTAAATTTGGATATTTTGATTAATTAAAGTTAATTTATTTTAATTAATTTAAGAAAATCATTAGATAAATTGGTAACATATGATTTGGAATTTATAAATCAGAATTGGATAATAAATTCATAAGTGATTAATTAAATTGGAAATGAATTGAATTAATTAGAAAATTAATTTAACTAATCCTGTTTATAAATGATTATTAAATGCTTGACCTTACTTATGAATGATTGTATTGTATGAGATGCTTTGAATTGATTGCCCTAACTGATCTGTGACATTTTGTTCTGTGGATTGAACTGAGTATTTTATTCATTTATTGATAATACATCTGCATATTATCTGTGATATATATATATCTGTGAATCTGTGTATGAAAGATAAGCGTTATAATTTATATCGCTTATCGAATATATTGTTATATTTGATCTGTGATTGTTGAATGATATTGCACTATTGTGTAAAACCCCTGGGCCACACTTATACACACACAAATATGAATTTCACGAGGAAATTGATTAAGTCACAGTTTTTGAAATGATTTTTAAAGTTGAATATTTGAATTCAAATGTTTTGAAAATGGATTGGGTTTAAAGTGAAAAGCAATTGAAATGGAATTTCAAAGATGAAATATAGTTTGGATAACTTGATTGAGTTTTTTAAATTTAAATATTTTGATTTAAATTTGAATTCAATATTTGAAATTGAATTCTATGATTTGGAAACTAGGATATAAAGAAAAGTTATTCAACTTATAATAAGTTACATGGGTTTTTAAACCATTTTTGAAGTGTTATTTTGGGAATTTGAATTAACCCAAAAGATTTAACTTGTATAAATAAGATCGAATTTCTTCGAAACGAAAACTACTTGTTTTCAAATAATAATAGCTTTCATTTTAAAGAAAGAATCTCCCAATTATGTTGAAAAGGTTTCAAGTTTGAAATAGAATTGAAATGTTTTGAAAGCTATGAAATGAATCTTTGATTCAAAGACCGAACGAGTTAATCCAACTTGAATTGAAATTGTTTTTGAAAGGCTATGAATGAATCTTTGGAAATGATTTTGGAAGCTATAAGTTGAATCTTTGATTTAAAGATTCAACAAGTTAATCGAATTTTGAAAGCTATGAGTTAAATCTTAATTTAAAGATTTAATGAATTAAATCCAATTGAATTGGAATTGTTTTGAAATCCAGGAATGAATATTTGTGAAAGTAGGTGAACTTTATGAAATAAATCTTTTGTTAAAAGATTTGAAATGGTAATTGGTTTAAACCATTTGAAAAGAAAGTTTTGAATTATTAAGTTGTGACTTAATTGAAATCCCGTATCCATATGTTTTTAATGTTGCGCTCACTATTCGGGTTAGCCGGGAAAGGACCTTTGGGTCGTATAACCCATTCCGAATATGTGATACGTCGTATATGGATAGCATTTGAAGACCGGTGTTGAAGACCTGGTGTTTGCAAGAACGATAAGATAACCTATCGATTGTCTCTGCACTGGGTAGCTCCTGGTATAGAGATTCCATATGTGATGGGAAGTCCGAACGTGATTAGTGAATATCCGGATTGCAAGGACTTCTTTGTAAGTGCCTTCGGTTCTGCTCGAACCCAGAACAGACTTGTATGGATTGTTATGTCTGACATTACAATTTGAGATATAAAGCAGATTTCTTTCAAATATATTTCTGTTGGTGGCGGAGAATTTATTCTTTTAGCTTACCACCCTTCTCTGAGACGTACGAGCTCAGAGGTTATGTAGTTGAAGGTTATCAGCGATATATTCCCAATTTGGTAATGTGACATGCTGAGTGTTGCTGTGAAATGATCATTGTGTTGATTATTTGTGATAGGATCATTTGTTTGATCGTCTATCTTGGTGATCATTTCTATGATCATTTGTTGACCCAAAGCACGGCTTTTGTATAAAGTGTATTTTTGTGGACGTGACTTCGTCGAGCCTCACAAACCGGTAATGGTCGAAACAGGAATTGTGCGGCAAGGTTTTCAGGGACCGCTTCCCTAGGGTATGACCATTCCTTCTGGAAAAGGGTAGTATCATGGTATGGAGCCCAGATACTTACTCATGTTGAAACACTTATTATTATGGTGTGATGTTGGTTAGAGAGCTCTCGTTTAAAGGTTCCAAAGGACCGGGGGTGGCATATCTGAGGGTTTGTAATATCCCTTGGGAAAAGGGGTTCCCGGCTTTGTTTGGCAGAGAACGGTTTGGTTCTCGGGGCGTCCTTCCAGAGGCGTTTCCATGTGGCAATGGGAAGTTCCTTGGCCTGACCATTTGTTGGAAAATCCATTCTTCAAATACGTACCTGGTACGGTTTTAGTTGTAGAACCTATCATTCACTTATGGTGGCGCCCCACTGTTTGGATGGTAGCTATAGTAGGCATAGTTCGAAATGTCTATGTTGGCTAAGATTTATATCTTTATTTTCGAAATAAATTTTTTCCTACACTATGCACTAGTGATAATATCAAATGTTTCTTTTTAATGCGTATCAAGCATCTTTGACTATCATAAGGAGAAATCTCCTCCGATTCTGCGTTTGCATTGTGTGTGTGTGCGGGAGGCCTTATGGTAGTCTCATTTTTAAAAAGCATTGCGAATTGACTTTGAGAATCTTTTGTTGAATGTTTTAAAAGATAAACTGTTTTTGTTGCTCACACCAGTCCCACGACTCATCCGTAGTTTATTGTTTCTTTCCTAAACTCTGGATGCTCATTATTTTCTACACGAGCAGTCTAGAGTTGGGTTTTTTTTCAGTTAGTCAGATGTAGTAGATTATCTGGAGTTAGTTCAGTCTTTGGATCACACCAGACTTGCTGAGCTTGGTGCATCGTTATTGGGGGTTCGAGCTATTGCTGGATTGATTCTTGGAGATGGAGTTGCAGTTCTCGGAGTTCTCTTTTTAAGACTATCTTAGAGTTATATTGTTCCGCTACTAGATGTTGTCATCTATTTTCTTTTCCGCTGCTATTTTATTGTATCATATCTCTGATGTATAATTGATATCTATTGGATCATCTGTTGTATCAGATATTGTATCAAAGCTATATATCAATGTATTATTCTTTTATTCCGCTGTGTTGTTTACTTAATGTTGTTATAAGCTCCGGCGAATCGGATTTGAACGGTCGAATCTATGGCATTCGAATACGATATGAAGTATGGATTCGAGCGGGCAAAATCCGAGTCGTTACATTGTATTTCTGCAATTCCTCTTAGGATAGAATTTAAAGAGCTTTACAAAATTTGTAACTTTAAGAATGCTTTAATTCTAGATGTTTTTTCTCCAAATATTGAACCCCCCTTAGAATTTTAGTTTAGTTAGAATTTTAGAAGGTACAACTCTTAGGCAACTTTATTTGCTTAATGCTAGATTGAATTTATATAATATTGATAATGAAAATGACAACATTAGCTGGGAATGGGATAAGAGTAAGAAATTTACTTCTAATTCATTTTATAAATTTCTTAATTTCTCAAGAGTAGCTAAAAACTCTTTTAAATTTATTTGGAACACAAAAGCTCCTCTAAAATCTAAAATTCATATGTAGTTAATCATGCATGGTAAACTGAATACTATAGAATTTTTAAAAAGAAAAAATATGCAAATTAATTATAAATGTTAATTTTGTAATCTGTATCTTGAAATATTAAATACGTATACTTTGATTGCATGGATTCTTACTACATTATGAATAATACTATCAAAAACTTTAACTTTAATTTTACAACTAAAGTAACTGATTGTGGTTACTATTGGAATAATTTAAGATTTAAAATTGAAAAAGAAAATAGATTTTTACTTGATACTTTATTCACTATTATTCGTTGGTATATTTGGTTTGAGAGAAACCAGAGACTTTTTAATAATAATAATCATTTTAACAAATTGGTTTTTATAATATCATCGTTTTGTCTTAACTAGATCTCAATTCCTAAATATAGATTAACTAAAAATAAACATTTCAAAGAATATCTTAATAAGTTTAGTAATAGCATTAAGATTTTTAAACATAATAATAATATTTTTAACATTAATAATTACAATATTAACATTTTTTCTAATTTGAATGATGTTTTTACTGATTATCATAATGTCCTTTTGATTAGAGGAGCACAAGGATAATTTTTAAATTGTTTTAAATATAGGAATTAACTGTTTATTATGTTAATCTTTTATATATCTTTATTTTTGGCTAAGATGATGCATTATATGTTGGGATTCCCTTTAAGTCTACATCTTATTTTGTTCCTTTCCGTCCTATAATTTTAGATATAGTATTACTACTTTTACTTCATTAATATAATGTATATATATATATATATCATTTATATACATATATGTGTACTACTCTTATCATTTCATTTGGTTCCATTTACAGATGCAAGTTTAGGCCAAAAATGGTAGCTAGATTACTATTTTCCTTAGGATTGTTGCAGACATGATTTTTGCGAGACAATCATTCTGGACCCTACGCTTTCACAGCAAGGAGTTCATTTGCGTCTACAGTGTGGCATTCCTCATTCAAGATTATACGCATTTGCAGTGAGGTGTTCTTTCTAGGACTTCCACATCGAAAGGGTGGCGTGATTCACTTTGGATCATTCCCAATTGCAGCGAGAAGTTCGTTTCAGATTTTCCGTGTTTGCATTGTGGAGTTTTTCTCTCTCTCAGCTGGAGCTGTCTTTAGATTTCATCTGTACTGAGTTGCTTTATGTTTTTTAGGTAGTTCTAACACCTCATTATGGGTGGTGGCCTTGTCGAAACTTGATATTGAGGTGTAATGGGCAGTGGCCTTGCCGGATCTCATTCTAGTTGTGTCTGAGTCCTTTACATTGTATTTTGTATTTGATTAGCTAAGTGCTAGGCATGTTGATAGCACCTTTGTTTCAGTGTTATATATACACACATATGTATGCTCTCCTCTACTTTAGAGGATCACATATTTCTCTCAAAAAAATGTGTATTAAGTATGTATAAGTAAAGATTTATTATTTAATTAATAATAATTTGATTAAGGTTTAATTATTAATTAATTATTTTTTAATTAAGGTTTAGTTATTAATCAATAATCAGGAAGGGTTAATTATTAGTTAATTATTAATTAAGTTGAGTTTTAATTAAGTTTTAATTAAAGTTATTTAAGATTTAGCTATTATTAGATATAAGATTTTAAAATTATTTTAAATTAATTAAATAAGGATTTTATCTTTATTTACTTTATTTCTAAAGATCGGTTTTATTTTAAACAGGTTTCTTCATAAGTGATGAGTTTAAACAAGGGATTCTCTGTGTCTTTACTCTAAGTGGTGACATCTCTAGTAGAATAAATCCCCGTTCTACTATAACTTAATTATTTACAATGTTTTGTGAATATACTTATTCTAGAGTGATAAGTATACGAACTTTTTGATCAATAATCTAAAAAGAGATTTATATAAATGAAAGCTTATTTTTAGGCTTAGTGGTTGCTATAAGAAATTAAATCTTTGTATTATTATTTGATTGTGTATTTGAAGTTAAATAACCGCCTATTAAATCTAGACTTATTTTTAACTTAGGAATTATGTTGTATATATTTGAGATCCCCTACAAGGATTCGAATACTTGTTGCACAATTCTAAAGAACCAGAATTTAGTTAGCCGGAAATTACCGCTTAATTAGGAGACACCGGTTTTGGATAAGTATGAATGATTCGAACCACTCCAAATTACTAACATTCGTAATCGATCGTTATGAAGTATGCTATAGAGCTTTCTTCCTATGGGTGATTCCAAAATGGAAGACAGTAAATGTTGAATGTTTGTTCGATCATGGAATAAGTTCTATGGTTGAATGTTGGCATTGTATTTATGCCTGGAGGGTAGTGTTAGCATTCCAAGATGGTCTTCTATAAGGAAAAAGATAATCGTGGCCTCTCAAGTCTCACATACCGGTAATGGCTAAAATAGGGTATGTTGCAAGGCTATGTGGGTCGCTGCCATTAGGGTATGAACATTTGTAGTAAGAAAGGCGGATCATTGCAATACATATAAAATTTAGTTAGTAATAATACTAATACTTTATCCACATAATGCTCTAACTTCAACCTTGATAAATATTACATGAATTTTGATATTGAATAACTCTCAAAGCTCAAATCATTGGCACTTCATCGAAAAAGAAAGTCTCATGCGTTAAAATAATAACAATCGGTATGGTAGAAACCAACGAGATAACTTTTTTTAAGTTTCATTGTCAACAAGGTGGTTATGAGCTTCGAGCTTCTTACTTTCTGCACAATATTAATGCACAATGTCAGAGTAGGATCAAATATAAAAATAGTCCAAAAGAGAAGTGAAGCAGTTGGAATGACTGTTATAATCCATAGTAATGGATATAAGCTTAACAAAACAGAAGGGGAAGGTACTACAAGCACAAAGAATGCCATGTTCACAATAATTCTAACTAAAATTGGCAATCTCCTTAAATATTGATCAATATCATTTGAAATATTATCACAAAATCGATAAAAAATACATGAAAGGATTCACAAAGGCTTAAAACAAAATGCCTAAATCTTTCATATCACAACTACACTAGACTAATATATGACAAACTAATATACTATTTCAAATTTCGTTAACTGAATTTGGAAACTAGTACGCAAAACATAATCACAAAAGTTAATAATTCATTAATATGATATCATGCTTGGGAAACCAAAGCATTCTCCCTAAATAAAGTGACATTGTGCGATTTGTTAATAAGGAGATTAATCGATTCATTGCACATTGTCCATTTTATAGCTAAATAATTGAAAATCAATTAGCATATTTTCAGTTTAATAAATTTTCAACTACCAAGATATGCAAATAAGATAAATAAAATAAAATGTGATAAATTATTAATCTCTATTTCATGCGCTTAAATGGTAAGCTTCATTAGTTCATCACTTAAAAACTACAATACATACATACATACATACATACATACATATATATATATATATATTGACTAAAATGCATCAAATGAAATGGTCTAAAATCCAATTATAGACATGGTTTCCATATAAGCTCGCATCAAGTGTAAGCCTTACTTGGGAGAAAAAAAATTATTTCATGATTATGAGAGAAGAAAAGGAGCTTTGAGACATATTCTATTTTATTCGAAAGAGAACAAATTATTCCAATCTTAATCAATCTTCTACTTTTTAGTAAACTATGAAAAAACAAATAAGATTTCAAAACTTGAATTATTTATTTCATTAATCCATCAACTTTAATTCAATCATTCGATCCAAAAATACGAACTTGTGACAAAAATATAAAACATACGATAATTCAGTATCTTAATGTACTTCAAATTTGGAAAGATATCAACCTATTTAGCTAACTTTCAAATAAATTTAAATCTATTAAATAATAGTAAAGTGGATGAATTTCCTGCTCTCTTATTGATTCTAGGAATTTTCTCTCTTCTCCATAAATCTCTCTTGATATTTTATTATCGAAGTTTATCGACTTAAAGTTTTATTTTACTAAATCTCTTGTATCATTTTATATTTTGGTAGACACATTTAAAAAATTTAAAATTATTTACAAATAATTCATCAGTTACTTTCTAACATTTTGCATTCAGTTCCAAATATTCAGATTAGTTGCATAATCGAGAATTTAAGCTATTTAAATAAATTTAGTTAACTAATATTTGCCAATGTTTCTAATAAATACTAAATAATGACAATTTGAATATCTATACCACCACTGTACCAAAAAAATTGAAAACTAATTTGTTTTATTTGATACGATATATAACCTACATATAAAATTTAATTTGTGATTCATTCATCTCGATAAATTTGTCACACATTGTATTTTAAAATTATACTTTTAACTTCAAATGTCTAACCCGAATTATTTACAAAAATCGCCTCACTTTTCTCTCTATAGTTTATGCTTAAGTCCATATATTTGACAAAATTATGTAATCTTAAATTCGAATTATTTAGATAAGCACGATTAAATGATGTTCGTTAATTCATCTATAAAATAATGAATATATGAAAATTTCAATATGTACGCCATACTTACCAACAAAAAAAAGTAAAATTACTTTTATATTAATTGAAGATACATAATTTACATGCAACAAATACATAAACAATAATTTAAGATTCAATTATTTCAATAAATTAATCATATAGTACATTACAAAATTATGTTTTTTTTTTTGCTTCAAATCCTTCATTTAAAAAAACTATAACCATTCACAAAACTACTATAGTTCCCTTCTAATATTTTATATTAAACTCCATATACTAAAGTTAGTCATATAATCTTAATATTATTTAAATAATTTAGTAAATTGTTATTCATTGATTTTTCAAATAAATCAAAAAAATATGAAAATTTTATTATTTATACCATGTTCATATTAACAAAAACGATGTGAAATCTATTTTAATATAAAAATACATCAATCATATAACATAATTATACACATACCAAATAATTATGAATTTAATTGATAATTCATTTATATCAACATATTTACCATTGGATTGTAATTCTTTTTTTAACGTTATGTACCTACTCTTTGAAACTTCAACAATTCTATACAGAACCTGCCTCAATATCGCTTAATATTATACATTTATATCAATATATATTAATAAATTATATAATCTTGAACTTAAACTCTTTGAATAAATTAAATTAATAAACGTTTGCTAATTCATCTAAAAAATCCTAAAACATAACGGTTTAAATACGTGTACCGTATCTGTATGAACAAAAGTGGTAAAAAAAATTCATTCAAATATAAAGATATATAAATCATATAACGTAAACAATATGCATGAATAATATGAACAAATTAAATTTGGTATTCATTTTTCTCAATAAATGTATCATAAGTCGCAAAGTAATTCCATTTTTAGCTTCAAATACCAACATTTCAACATTTCTACAATTATTTACCATCTGCCCCTCGGTTCTTTCCTAATATTTTATATCCAAATCCATGTATTTAAATAACGTATGAAATCTCAAATCCAGATTGTATAAATATTCTCAATAGTTATTCTATTCTTCCAACAAATCCCTAAAATTATGTGTTAATGTTAATATATATATATATATAAACACACACGTAAATAAATACATACATGTATATATGCATACATGCATGCGTGTGTTCATGTTGACATAAACAATAAAAATATTTTGCATTCAACTATAAAGTATATACATATCGCATATTAAATTATGTACATAAAAAACAACGAAAAAGTTAATTTGTAAATCAATTACAATCATTTATCTCAAAATCTTATCATATAATACACTTTAAAAAAATTACTAACTTCAAATATCTACATTAGGGTTTCAATAATTTTTTACAAAAACCTTCTCTATTTTCCCCTATTATTTACCTTCAAGGCCATATATTAAAACTAATTGTGTAATTTTAAATTTATGTTATTTGAAAAAAATCAAGTTAAATAATATTTGTTGATTCATTTAATAAATTTTAAAAATATTCAACTTCAGCGTGTAAACTATATTCATATAAACAAAAATGATAAAATTATTTTTTTACTTAAATATAAAAATGTATAAGCCACATAACATAATTATACGTAAATAATAATAATGATTTTAATACATAGTTCATTTGTTTCACAAAATTTTTTGTATGTTACATAATAAAATTTTGATTTTTATACCAAAAATATAAATATTATACTTTATAATATTACCATGTGCAATGCATGGGTTACACACTAGTTACCACACCTGATTATCGAATCTTATTTATCTACATCAAGCGGCAAAATAAGGTTTTCGATCGAAAATAAGAGGATGGCGATAGATTTCAAGCTATTTTTTGTAATTCGGTAATATTATGATGCTAGGTTTTGTTGTTACCAACAACGAGGTGGATGGATTTATTTTAAGAAGATTGATTTTCCTACGGAAATGGAGGTTTAAGACGTGGTCCCATTGATAAATGGAAAATTATATCAGAGGCATTTGCTTTTATCTTAATTAATGGTAAATAGGGACAAAATGCTTTTCTGCCCTAAATTGTAAAGTAATAGAGGCGGCTTCTTTGTTATACCCCTAACCTACTGCCACATATACTAACAATTTTAGTAGTACTATTTTGCTAAGAAAATGCATTACTAAATTATTCTTCTTTCTTAAATGCATTTTTAGTCTTTTTCTTATATCCCATCAAATTATAATATTAAAAGTAATAATAAGTGACTAAATATATACGTTCTTATGAAGAAGTTAATGATTTTTTTATCGTGAACAAACATTTGCTAACATGACTTTGACAATCAACTACTCTAATTTAAAATTGTTCAACCTTTTCTCTTCAAAAATTAGGATTGTTTTGTTGACGCTGAGAACATTCTTAAAAACTTAATAGTTACAATATTAATGCTAAAAATTAAAGTTTATTTCATTAGATTTTCACTTAATTTAACAATAGTAATTTCAATTTTTATGTAAATGGGTTTTGGTTTTAATGTGGGAGGATAATGAAGATGAAAACGTAGGTAATATTAAAAAAAAGTGGATAAAATAGAATTTTTAGTGTATATTATTTTAATATACTTTCAGGTGTATGTTAGGTGGTATATGAATAGTATAGTGGAAAATTGGGAAAAGGACAAACATAAAGAATTTTTTTAACGCAAGGATAACACGTTTTATGTTTAGTACAAAGGCCAAACTTCCTGTAAAAATACATTGCAACGTCAAACTTAAGACGCGATTAATATGGTGGTGGCTTGGCAGGCGACGCCACAGGGGAAGAGGCTTAGGAGATGATGAGGTGGCAGGGGCTTGGGATGGTAACGGTGGATGGTCGAGGCGATGAGGTAGTAGCAGCCCTAGAGGCAACGAGGTGGTTGTTCGAGGTGGATTGGGGCGCTATGGAAGATAAGATTGTTGGCGGTGTAGCGGCGAAGCATGACATCGATAATGGTGTAGCAGCCAAGCATGACTCGGTGATGGAAGAGAAGACTGCTGAAGCTGGTGCCAATCAATTTTTGGTATAGTTAACATTTGAAAATGCTAAATATAACTAGCATTATCTTTAAGTGAAAATGAATATAGCATTATATGTGTATAATACTAATTTAGTTTAGCATTTTTTGAACTATAAAAAAGAATGAAAATTCTAGTTTATCTATCATTTTTAAAACTGACATTTTAGCCATGAAGTACAATAGAATGTTTAAAACATGCAAAATTAAAGTTTAATGTAGCATTTTAGATACAAAGTTTAGTAGCATATTAATGATATTTGAAATGATAGATTGATGCAGACTATGAAGTACACTGGCATGTTTAACGTATGCAAAATGATAGTAAAATTTAGCATTTTTTGAATATAGCATTACAATGATTTAATCCTAATTTAATTTAGCATTTTATAATATTATTGATTTTTTTAGATTCAAATCGATGATGATTTAATCTGCTTCATAGCTAAAATAACGCTGGCGAAGACGACGCAGGGCGCAGTACAGGTAAGGTCGAAGCAATGATGCCAACGATGAGGAGAGCGAGAATGACGACGGGGAGAGTGGCACGACAGATTGACGAAGATGATGGGGACGGCGGCAATGATGCTGACGAGGCGGAGCAGGGATCAGTGTCAAGGCTGCGTGGGATGAGGTCGAGCTGTTGAAGGTGATGTGATGAGAGGAGGAGGGGCTACGAGGTTGTGTTGTTGGCGGAAGAATAGGGGTAGCGGTAGTAGAAAGGAAGCGAATTTGAGATTGACGTGTAGAAGAGAGAAAACGTGGTATTGTCCTTGAGGCTAAGTTTGAAAACTTCTGGACTGCATTTAATTTTTTATTATTGTTTGTCCTTTTGGTTAATTACCTCAATAGAATTAGCCTTGTTTATTAAATTATTTTGTAAATTAGTTCGTCTCTAATTATTTAATTAATAATAAAAAACGAAATAAGAAATAGGGCAAAATTTTAATATAGACACCTTAAAAAACATATTGCAACAGTATGCATGCTTCAGAACTAAATGTAAAAATTCGTCTGGTTTTATATAACTTACGCTTTTATGGAATGTAAGCTATATTTTTTAAATTTTGAGCATATGCATTTTTAGAATGCCCAAACTATTTTTTTTTTTTTTTAATTTTGAGCTTGCATATTTTTGGAATGTGCAAATACAAATATAAATAGATAGGAAAATGGTAAGACTGGTTATTTCAGCCTTAATGATGTATTTGCACATTTCAAAAATGCACGAACAAAATATATAGTTTGTCCATTTCTGAAATGCGCAAGCTATATATTTTTTTAAAACAAGAAAACGCTTGCGCATTTCAAAATTGTACAAACTCAAAAAAAATATAGCTTGTGTATTCAATATATACGCAAGCTATATAAAATCAAATCTATTTTTACAAGTAATTTTGGAACATGACCACTGTTGCAATATGTTAATTGGAAAAGCCTAAATCAAAAAAAATCCTAAAACATAGAGCGGTGCTAAAGCCACCAAGCATTAAGCTAATGGTACCGCAGTCGGTGGTAAGCCGTCGACCAAACAACAGTTTGGTCGATGGTTTCACTGACCATGGTGTAAAAAAAAGTCAACGGAGCCATTAGCTACTTCATCGGTGCCTTTAGCAATGCTCAAAGAATAATATGGCATTTTTTTGATTTGGATTGGTTTTGCAAACTTATCACGCTTTTAGGCCATTTCGCTAACTATTTACAAGTATAGCCACTTATGGTTATATCAGAGTCAAATTGGCAAAGAGTAAAGGTAGCATTTCGATTGTCGCCAGTTATTTTTTAAATCATCATTGATGCTTTTTGAAAATGAGTCAACAGTGTTTTAATATAAAATAAACGGAGGACTTCTGAGAAGTCGCTAGTTGACGTTTTTTGAAACGTGGTCTTTTGCTTTATGCCTGTACAAAATAGTACATATCCTTCCTCTCTCTCCTCGTATCTACTTTACTGAACTTTTAATCAAAAAACCCAAAATCCTAACCGCTCTTCTCTTCCATAATTCTATGTCTTTCCTTATTTAATTGCCTAATTTTAGTATATTTTCTTCACAATCTAAGGAAATATTCAATAATTAAAGTTGATTTTCATTTGCTTTATGTTTGTTGTTAAAAGTTGTTATTTTTCTTTAGTTGCTATACATAATTGGGAAATTAATGAAGGGACTTCGATGAAATATTATGGCAATTTGGAGTTTGATTGTAATGTCAATATGGATGACTTGAATTTGTACCCACAATCCACTTATCACAACATTCCCAATGTTAGTGTTGTATACAAAACTTAAATGAATGTTATTCTAATGGAGAGTAGGTTAGATAAAGAAGTTTGCATTGATTCAGAATTAGTTGTTGGTACACCCGCCGTAGTAGGTGGTAATGAAACAGGAAGCATTAGTGAAGGAATGCCTTGTGTCAATAGGTCAACGAAGTGCAAGAAAGAATTAGCTATTGGGTGGCACTCCCCACTGAAATGGTGACGCTGCGGAGTTACGTGTGATGTGATCTTGTGCAGAAATTGAAAAATGTAAGTCGTAGGTTCTACGATTTTCCATGATATGTGTAACGACCCTAATTTTTAGTAACATTATTTAGGATATTTAATTAGTTAAATTAAATAAAATAATTTTATGGTTAAGGAATTGAATTTGTGATTTGTAATGGTAGTCATGTCATGTTAACAAATGAACTAACGTGAGTTAAAATAAAATAAGTTATGGTAGTAGACACGGGCAATATAGGAATAAGTATTATTTTATTAACCTAAACCCCCATACACGTTCATTATACACATTCACAAAACCAAAACTAAAGCTAAAGGCTGGCCACCATTAAGGGAAAACAAGAGAAGATTTCAAGAGGAAGAAGCCAATCAATTATATCTAAGATCAAATCTCAACTCCTTAATCACAAAGCTAAGGTGAATAATGACTACATCTCATGTTTTCTATTGTTTTTGTTTTAGGATGAAATACGATTTATTTTGTAAAGTTATTTGTCATGTTTTAATTCATAAAATAGATAAATATGCTTGTTGATGATTTATGATATTTCATACAGATTTTATGATATGTTTTAATATGAAAACCTTATTAAATGACATCCAAAAGCATTGCGATTTAAGACTTAGATCAAAAATGATATTTTAGGGATGGCTTTCTATTTTTATAATTATCAGAATTAATATGGATTTTATATTAATTTTCAAGTGCGAAAAATGGATATTTGGGTTTAAACTAATTTATGGCTAAATTATATATGTTTTGGGTCTAAAATTTATTATCTTAGAAAACATATTGAAATGATTCATAGTAATTTTTGTAGAATTTTCCTAAGCATTTTAATAAATATACAAAATTATTTAATATATAGGACTTCAATGTTTTATATATTTATAAAAGGAGAAGACATAATTTTGTAAATGATTTAAATTTTTAGTTTTGAAATTTTGGCAACATTTTTAGAAAAGAAAATTAGTAATCAATCAGACTTTGACAAACAAGGCAGCTTAATTGAAAAGATTTACTTTAAAAAGTTCAGTTCAGTTTAAACATGCTTTTTCCATGTTTCGTCACTTTCGGCACCATGCTTTCGACCAAATTTTTCCGCCTTCATCACCATCGAAACCAATGGGCCTGGTATCAAAGACTTGGTACATAGCGAATTGGACTTGGGCGAAAGGTATGAAGTCAAAACAAGAAATTCTGATGGGGTCTAAACCTTACTTTGCTTTCAAATGAAAATGCGCCGTCTTTGCTTTCGAAAGGAATGCTTTTGACATGGTTAGCATTCGATTGGGTCAAATATTTTAAAAGAATAGTTTTGAATGAGGTAGCACCTTATGTTTTATGTAAATGCTTTCGAAGGGGTCGAAACCCCCAACTACTGCTTTCTACCTTTCAAAGCAAATGGTTTCGGAAAGGTTACCTTGTTTTTAAAAATTGGTCGCTTCTCCAATGCTTTCAAATGGTTGGTTTCGACATCATCACTTCTTTTACTAAGGAATTGCTTTCGAAAGAGTGATTTCAACATAGTTTTTTTATGACCCTTTTGTTCTGTTGAAGGCAGAACCTATAATGACCCGTAATTTCGCTACTTCGAAAATGAGAGATTTCATTCATTTTAAATTTAAAAAGGAGTTTAAATCTTAAAATAAATATGTTATATATAATAAATAATTATCTATTCTTATAGTTAATAAATTAAAAAAGCATAAATTTGGATTTTAGAATAAATTAACAAAAGTTAAGTTTTGTTAATAATAAATGAAGGCTTAAATGAATAGGTATAAATATTTATTTGAAAAGATAAATCTTATTTAAAACATCTAATAAAGATAATATAAGTAAATTTATATATTTAAAAGTAGTTAATAATTGTTTTACAAAAATAACCAAAATCTGTCGTATTTTGTCAGTTGTACATGCGCTGTAAAATTAGAGATTTTGGTATTAATTAAATATGATTTTAAAATATAACGAGACATGTTTTAATTTATTTAAAGAAGGAAAAATTTTCATTTTAAAGTTTTGTTTATTTCAATATATATCTTAACAAAAATGTCAAATTTTAACTGTAAAATTTGTCGACAAAAACACCGTTTTCAATCAAAACGGGTTGTCCACAAGTTGTTGAAACTTGATACATTTTCTAACATACACATAGGCATAAATAAAACTTGACAAACAATTTAAACACTTTATATTTAGCACTAAAGACAAGAAGGGTTTACTTTTGAAAAGTTTACATAAAAGAGTGTAAAAAGTGAAGAAACATGATTTGACTAATTAAGTTTTATTTCAAATCTTTACAAACAACGTCATTACATATATGTCATGTCTCATTTATGGGATGTTATGTGTATGCATGGAAAAGGAGCAAAAGCGTAATTATGTAATTTAAAAAGTAAAGAAAAAAGACAAAATCATTACTTAAGGACTTAACATCACATCCAACCTTCTCTTCTCATTAATGCACATCCTTTCTCATCCTGGAAAGGAAAGAAAGTAAGTTGAAAATTCAAAAAGAAGAAGTCTTCCAAAGTTTCAACGTGATCTCAGCCTCCTACGCCTATAAATAGAGCCCAGAGCCTATAAAAAAGGGATCTTTTGGACATTCAACGTCCAGACTCTGCCGGAATCGATTCTATTTCCTTCCATAGTTGTTATAATCGAAATTCAATCATTGTAACTGCTGCAATCACTTGTAACCAGTAGAGAACATCAATAAAAGTTAAAACTTTGAAGTGGACGTAGGCCGGAGATAGCCGAACCACTATAAATCGTGCGTTTCTAATCGTTATCTTTGTATCGATGTTTGTTGTTTGCTTGGATTTGAGATTTGTGCTTGAATATTGCTGATTTATATTCGTAGTTTGGTGCTTTCACAATACTTGGGGTTTGTGACCAATTTTAGCGCAAACAAGTCCAAATCAATTTTCCAAAAAAATCACGCTAGTGCAGTTAGGTGACCATAACAGGAAATCTGTTTAAATGAATGTTTTTAATTATGAAAAATATGGAATAAATTTGATAAATCTATTTAAATAGTTTAAAAGATATTTGGATTGGAAAATATGAATTATCAAATGTTTAAATGTTGTTTAAATTAAATAGGCTTATATAGCACTTTCCGCAACACTTTTCTGCTGCGAATTTTATAACTTTCGGAATATGAGTTTAAATGTAACGATGTTTTCCAGAATCAATTGTGAATGATTTAAAAAGGATAATTAATCGTTTTTGAAAGATGATTTGGAATATTTATAAGCAATTCCAAAATAAAGTTGAAAATCTGAGTACACGGAAACGACTGGTATATTTGTCCCGCCTGTGAGATCTGGGAAGATAAAACAAGGCGTTTAACTAAGGTTAGGGATGGAGCAACCAGTGCCCTGAATTTACCTGACCTACGTTTTCTTTTCTTAGACGAGGGGTGGAACAGATCGAAAGGAAAGCCCAGATGCTCTTAAATAAAAAGAATCTGTTAAGTTTTCCAAGATTAGTATTATCCAGAGTTTAAGCAATATCCAAAATGAATGATTCAATGATCCAATTTACTCAAAAATGTTTGCTAAGATTTATTTTAGGGTTTATCGTAAACGATGTCTTAAATAATATTGTTTGTGACCCGCATAAAAGTTAAAGAATTTGATTGAAAGTTAAGTAAGGAATTTTGTGATATTTTCCAAAGCAAAAGAATGAATTACTTAGAATTATCCTAAGTCAAAAGAAAGATATTTGGAAATCATCCAAAAAGAATTAAAGTGAAAAGAGACTTAATAAATCTTGTATATTCATATTCACTTTTTATTGATAATTGGATTTCGAAGGAACCGGGATCGGATTTGGCTGATTCCTATTCGAAAACCACTTCGAACCAATGTATACGTTCGAACGTGAAGAAATGTCGAAGATGATTGAAGACCATGGACCTTTATAGTGTGAGGACTGCTTGTTGACTTGCTCTAGGTAGCTCTCGAGTTATATATAGCAGTGGTCTCCTCGTTGTGGAGATTTTTCGGATTGCAAGGACTACTCGCTACTAGTGGTAGTAGGAGAGTGCCTTCGGTTTGTCCTATTCTTGGATAACTTGTATGGACGTTTGTCTGACATTGCATTTCTAAAGATTAAGTACATTGGATTTTACAAACGTATATCTATGGTGGCAGAGAAGGCAACTTCTCTTAGCTTAACACCCTCCTTGAGACGTACCAGCTCAAGGGTTGTATTTTTGTGGAAGGCAATTAGTAGTCAACGGAAATGGCAATGTGGCATTCAAAGATGTGATATGTGCTTTGTGAAAAGGTAATCATAGCTTTAAGCCTCATCAAACCGGAAATGGCCGAAACAGGATTAGATGCAGCAAGGCTAAGTGGGTCATTACCAATTAGGGTATGATCATCCCCTTCTAGATATATTTCTTCCCGCTATGATGTTCGGGATGTTAACTAATGTGGTCTATGAAAAGAGAGCTCTCGGAGAAAGGTCGGTAACGACCGGGGGATGATATATTCGGTACTATCAAGTTACAGAGATAGGCTGGCTTTGTGATGGTAGAGGATCATTTTTGATGGTCCTCGGGACATCCATCTAGAGATGTACCCATTGTGGAAGGTAGATCTTATGCCTGGTCATTTGTATGGAAATCCATTCTCCAATAAGAACCTATGGTTTTGTTTGTATTGGCATAATGAATAGCCTCGAAATGCTATATGGGTAACCATTTCGGATAAGATTAATAAGTTTATTTGAAAATGTTTTCAAAGAGATGTAATTAGAAATAATATCAGAGGTTTTGATATAAAAGTGTTTTAGTTATCAAAAGGTAAAAACCCGTCCGTGTTTATGTGTGGGCGTGGTCTTATGAGATACTCTTTATTTCAAAGGATTTTATCCAAAGGCCGATATATGACACTGTCATTTATTATTGAGTTTCTCTCACGCTGGTTTATCAAGCCTGGTCCGGGTATTTTCAATACGCGGATCATATCCGAGTAGTTTCAGGTTAGTCGAAGACGGTTGGAGTTTCCAAAGGAGAGCTGGAGATCTTCATTGACGTATGGGCATATTCTATTATCCACTATACTTAGTGTACTTTGTTTGATGTTCGTCGGCAACTGTAAGGACAGATGTTTATAATTGTCCAAGCTAAATCTAGGTTTGACTTTGATAGTGTATTTAAAAGTTTTTCGCTGTAAGAATATTTGTTCAAAATTATATGTTATTCCATTCGTGAGAGATTCTGTTCTGCCTACTTTTCTTTATTACCTTTCATGTTCCGTATTTTCATACAACTTGAGTTGGACATGTGTGGTCTATTGTCGATTCAAATGGTACGAGATAATGGGCCTTTACATTTGGTGTCAGAGCTTTTGGTTGAGCGAACACCGAAGCCTGATAGGGGTAAGTCTCATCAAAGATAGGATTAGTAATATCCTAGGATGAGAAACTCGTTCGAGGTAGGGTTAGCAACACCCTAGAATGAGATATGAGAGTATTATATATATGAGCACGTATTTGCTAATTTTATAAAAGTAATTATGTTTTAAAGAAATTGGTAAATTAAATAATTTTACCTTGCATTTATATTATGATATCAAAGGGGATTATTAGTTTTGGATTAGAAATTAAGGATTTATTGTAATTTAGCTTAGGAAAACTAAAATATGAATATCTTGTGACTATAAAATATTCCGTATAGAATAAATTAGTTGAAAGCTAGAATTTAGAACTTTAATCATATAACCTTAGATATTTAGCATTAAGAAATAATAATGATTAAGTGATTATCATAATGGATGGATTTAAAAGCTAAGTACAAATATCTTGTGAAGTAAAATTCACAATTTGACTGTAAGATATTTGATGATAATATTGAAGCTACAAGTTGTAACTAGAGAAAGTAAAAAGAGAATGCACACTTAGAAAAGTTCTTATCAACAAAATAGGAAAAAGATAAACCAAAATTGATACTTTTTATAAATATACTATAAAAGGATAAGTTCTATAACTTATAAAGAGATAAGTTAATTTAGAAATAAGAGGTAAGAGAAATATCATCCCAAAATAAAAAATTTAATTAGTGATACATTTAGGGTATCATTTGTAATTCTTGATGAATTATGATTAGAAGGAGATAATTTTATATAATATGGTTAGTAGGTGATTGTTGGATGAAAAAGGTTAATAACAAATACCATATGAATTAAGTTTCACAATTTGACTATAAGATATTTTATGAATTTATGGTTAAGAAATTTGATTTTAAAGAAAATGGATAGGTATATATACTCTTAGGATGTAAAGGTATATTATAAAAATTTAAGTCATATTTGTATGCTTAAGTAATAATGGATCTAGTAAAAAGTGAATGGGTGTGAAGAAATTTTAAAGAAATGTATTATGTGAAGATGAATGTGGATAAGTACATAAGTTAGACGTACATCATTTCAGCACATCAAATTTGATCTAAGATTTGAGTACGGAACTTTAAAACGTTTACACCAATACGAAAAAGGATTTATCAGTCGGTTCTTGACGACGAACATTGATGAGGGTTTATGATTATGTACACGAGTTTTCTATCATAGTTGAGAGCTATGCAAGAAAAGCAAGGGTTTGTGATCAAAAAGTCTGATCAAAGTCCGCACTAGAAAATTAGGGGATCGATACTAGTTTGGAAGTAAAGTTGTGGATTCGAATAATAGATCGAATCAAACATCACATATGGTATGATGTTTTGGGTCTATCTACTTATTAGTTGGATAGTTATCTCAAATAGTAGGCACTAAGATATAGTGGTTGGACTGATGTTGTGGTATGTATATATAGACGACAGGTATAGTACATGCTCAGGTCAGATAATGAGTTATGTGGTGGTATTCGTTTATTTTGATATAGTATCAGTGTGTTTGTTTTGGATGCATAGTCTTGTTCGGTTGATGTATATATTATCTTAAGTGTGCAGTATACACTAGGATGGGTAGGATAGAAGTATGACTTGATGTATGTACATATAACCGTAAGTACGTGACAGATACTCAGGTTAATGTGGGGAATCTTTATATGTATGTTTGGCATTATTTGTTTTAGTGTTGTTATGATATCGATCTTCTTTTTTCTATCATCGGTAGAAATAAGCCAAATTATTTGAGGAGATGAGTATGGGATAGATTCCTTTATCTTTGATTTCATTTCGAGGACGGAATGTTTTTAAGTAGAGGAGAATGCAACGACTCATAATTTCGCTACTTCGAAAATAAGAGATTTCGTTCGTTTTAAATTTAAAAAGAAGTTTAAACCTTAAAATAAATATGCTATATATAATAAATAATTATCTATTCTTATAGTTAATAAATTAAAAAGTATAAATTTAGATTTTAAAATAAATCGACAAAAGTTAAGTTTTGTAAATAATAAATTAAGGCTTAAATGAATATGTTTGAAAAGATAAATCTTATTTAAAACATCTAATAAAGATAATATAAGTAAATTTATATATTTAAAAGTATTTTAATAATCGTTTTACAAAATAACCCAAAATTGTCGCATTTTGTCAGTTGTACATACGCTGTAAAATTAGAGATTTTGGTATTAATTAAATATTATTTTAAAATATAAAGAGACATGCTTTAATTTATTTAAAGAAGGAAAAAATTCATTTTAAAGTTTGGTTTATTTCAATATATAACTTAACAAAGACGTCAAATTTTGACTGTAAAATTTGTTGACAAAAACACCGTTTTCAACTAAAATAAGTTGTCGACAAGTTATTGCAACTTGATACATTTTCTAATATACACGTAGGCACAAATACCACTTTACAAACTATTTAAACACTTTACATTTAGCATTAAAGACAAAAAGGGTTTACCTTTGAAAAGTTTACACAAAAGAGTGTAAAAAGTGAAAAGACATGATTTGACTAATTGTATTTTATTTTAAATCTTTACAAACAACATCATTACATATATGTCATGTCTCATTTATGAGATGTTATGTGTATGCATGGAAAATGAGCAAAAGGGTAATTATGTAATTTAAAAAGTAAAGAAAAAAGATAAAATCATTACTTAAGGACTTAACATCACATCCAACATTCTCTTCTCATTAATGCACATCCTTTCTCATCTTGGAAAGGAAAGAAAGTAAGTTGAAAATCCAAAAAGTAGAAGGGTATTTTAGTCATTTTGGCTAAGGTTAAAAATGTAATTTACATTGGAAATTTTTGCTATAAATACCACTACACTTTCACTCATTTTCTTCACACCTCTCATTCTTCTTCTTCTTCATTTTTGAGCGTTCTTTTGCTCATTAATGCCTTCTCCTCTTTAAGAGAGAAATGAGGGTTAAAATAGTGGAGTGCTTAAGCATAATCCACTTGTTACTTTCTAACTTCTTCTTAATTCACTTCTTCTTTTCTTCTTAAAAAGGGCCTTAGGCCGTGAGTTTGGGAGTTGATAAGGGGAGGACATGAGCAGGGGTGGTCGAGCACTTGGAAGCATGGTTATGATAAGGTTTAGAAAGGATTAGTGAAGCGTTGAATTAAATGAATGTTGGTAGGAAGTTAAACGTTTTGGTTAAAGGTGAGAAATTCTTGTTGCTTTTGAATGTATATTTTAGTTATGTTAAAACAATCACATTTACACCCTTATGACATATGAATGTTTATACCAAATTGATTGTTAATATGGATGATTTGATAGTTAGTAAATTAAGTGAATTGTGATAATATATCATAATATATCCCGTTATGATATTAATAGTGAATGTAAGATTTGAAATCATATGCATGTGATTGGTTGAATGGATGTTATGTTAGTGATAAATATGAATATTGGATATGTTCATTTTGATTAAGTAATCACTTTGTTAATAAGACCATATTTTAGTAATATGAGATATTTTGAAAAAATAAGTCTCTTTTCATTTATAATTGAAATCAAAGTTCAAATAAAAGAGAATTTGAAATTTGAAGTGAAACGGATTTGAAAAGGGCAGTTAATTTGAAATTGAAATTGAGATGAATAGTGAAATTGAAATCGATTTTCAAAATTGAAGTTTAGTTCGAGATTGAATTGAAGTTTAAATTGAAATTAGATTTGAAATCTAAGTTCTAAATGTTTTTAATTTGAAGTTAGAATTGAAATTGAATTAAAATTGGAATTTAAAATTTAATATTAAAATAATATGAATAAAATAATATTATAATATGGTAATAGTGAAAATTCATTTTAAATACTTTAAAAAGTGAAAATATTGTTTTAAAATGATTTGTAATGATTTTATAAGTGTTAAAATCCAATTCGAATAGATTATTTCAAATATTGAAAAATAAGTTAAAACTAGGTGCGTCGTGAAGTCGCGCAACGATGGTTCGCGATTTCGCGCCGAAAAGTTCAAATGAATGTGTAGAGTGAAATATAGCTCGTAATTCTTCGAGATAAGAAAATTCCAGACTATTCTATCCATATCTTCTAAACGAAGAAATAAAATCAAACTTTCATCGAGTAGATTTTGAAATAAGTCCAAATCAATTTTCCAGAAAAATCACGCTGGTGCAGTTAAGTGACCGTAACAGGAAATCTGTTTAATGAACGTTTTTAATTATGGAAAAATATGGAATAAATTTGATAAATCCATTTAAATAGTTTAAAAGAGATTTGGATTGGCAAAATATGAATCATCAAATGTTTAAAGTTGTTTAAATCAAATAGGCTTATATAGCAATTTCCGCAGCACTTTTCTGCTGCGAATTTTATAACTTTTGGAATATGAGTTTAAATGTAACGACGTTTCCCAGAATCAACTGTGAATGATTTAAAAAGGATAATTAAGCATTTTTGAAAGATGATTTGGAATATTTATATGCAATTCAAAAATAAAGTTAAAAATCTGAGTATGCGGAAACGACTAGTACATCTGTTCCGCCTGTGAGATCTGGGAAGATAAAACAAGGTGTTTAACTAAGGTTAGGGATGAAGCAACCAGTGCTCCGAACTTACCTGGCCTATGTTTTCTTTTCTTAGGAGAGGGGTGGAACAGATCGAAAGGAAAGCTCGGATGCTCTTAAATAAAAAGAATCTGTTGGGTTTTCCAAGATTAGTATTATCCAGAATTTAAGCAAAATCCAAAATGAATGATTTCTATGATCCAATTTACTCAAAAATGTTTGCTAGGATTTATTTAGGATTTATCGTAAACGATGTCTTAAATAACATTGTTTTTTACCCACATAAAAGTTAAAGAATTTGATTGAAAGTTAAGTAAGGAATTTTTAGATATTTTCCAAAGCAAAAAATGAATTACTTAGAATTATCCTAAGTCAAAAGAAAGATATTTCGAAATCATCCAAAAAGAATTAAAGTGAAAAGAGACTTAATAAATCATGTATACTCATATTCACTTTTTATCGATAATTGGATTTCGAAGGAACCAAGGTCGGATTTGGTTGATTCCTATCCGGAAACCACTTCGAACTGATGTATACGTTCGAACGTGAAGACATGTCAAAGATGATTGAAGACTGTGGATCTTCATAGCATGAGAACTGCTTGTTGACTTGCTATGGGTAGCTCCCGAGTTATATATAGCAGTGGTCTCCTCATTGTGGAGATTTTTCAGATTGTAAGGACTACTCGCTACTAGTGATAGTAGGAGAGTAGCTTCGGTTTGTTCAATTTCTGGACAACTTGTATGGACGTTTGTCTGACATTGCATTTCTAAAGATTACGTACATTGGTTTTTACAAACGTGCATCTATGGTGGAGGAGAAGGCAACTTCTCTTAGCTTAACACCCTCCTTGAGACGTACGATCTCAATGGTTGTATTTTTGTGGAAGGGAATTAGTATCAACTGAAATGGCAATGTGGCATTCAAAGATGTGATATGTGCTTTGTGAAAAAGTAATCGTAGCCTCAAGCCTCATCAAACCGGAAATGACCGAAACAGGATTAGATGTAGCAAGGCTAAGTAGGTCATTCCCAATTAGGGTATGGTCATCCTCTTCTAGATATATTTCTTCCCGCTATGACATTCGGGATGTTAATTAATGTGGTGTATGGAAAGAGAGCTTTCGGATAAAGGTCGGTAACTACCGGGGGATGATACATTCGGTATTATCTAGTTACAGAGATATGTCGATCTTTTGTTGGTAGAGGATCCTTTGTGATGGTCCTTGGGACATCCATCTAGAGGTGTACCCATTTTGGAAGGTAGATCATGTGCCTGGTCATTTGTATGGAAATGCATTCTCCAATAAGAACCTACGGTTTTGTTTGCATTGGCGTAATGAATGGCCTCGAAATGCTATATAGATAACCATTTCGGATAAGATTAATATGTTTATTTTGCAAATGTTTTCAAAGAGATGTCATTAGAAATAATATCAAAGGTTTTGATATAAAAGTATTTTAGTTATCATAAGGTAAAAACCTGTCCGTGTTTATGTATGGGCGTGGTCTTATGAGATACTCTTTATTTCAAAGGATTTTATCCAAAAGCCGATATATGACACTGTCATTTATTATTGAGTTTTTCTCACACTGGTTTATCAAGCCTGATCTGGGTATTTTCAATACTCGAGTCGTTTCAGGTTAGTCGAAGACGGTTGGAGTTTCCAAAGGAGAGCTAGAGATATCCATTGAGGTATGGACATATTCTATTATCCGTTGTACTTAGTGTACTTTGTTTGATGTTTGTCAGCAACTGTAAGGACAAATGTTTATAGCTGTCCAAGCTGAATCTAGCTTAGACACTGATAGTGTATCTAAAAGTTTTCTGCTGTAATAATATTTGTTCAATATTATATGTTATTCCATTCGTGAGAGATTCTATTCTGTCTACTTTTCTTTATTGCCCTTCATGTTCTGCATTTTCATACAACTTGAGTTGGACATGTGTGGTTTATTGTCGATTCAAAGGGTATGGGAAAACTGGCCTTTACATA
This sequence comes from Allium cepa, assembly GCA_030765085.1. Classification (NCBI taxonomy): domain Eukaryota; kingdom Viridiplantae; phylum Streptophyta; class Magnoliopsida; order Asparagales; family Amaryllidaceae; genus Allium; species Allium cepa. Next base: position 371,043,971 of record CM060942.1, on the reverse strand, counting down.
ACCCAAAGGTTTCAAAGGAAAGGTTTTAATTGGTTTCGAAAGGTTTCCACATGTTTTACTTAAACCCAAATGCTTTCAAAAGGTTTGATGTTTACAAAGGATTTTATTGCTTTTGAAAGATCCAAATGAAGGTTTCAAATGGGTGGTTCCCCAATGGTTTCGAAAGGTTTAAAAGGAAGGTTTTCAATGTTTTCGAAAGGCAATGTTAAGTGTTTTAAAGATAGGATGTCTAAGGTTTTAAAGCTTTCGATGGTGGTGTTTTCCAATGGTTTCGAAAGGTTTACTATGAAAGGTTTCGAAAGGGTATTTTTTGGCCTTCGGCTTAAGGTTATAAATTAAAATGATTTACTTGGTTTCAAAAGGGATACTTTCCATGGTTCTAAAGGGGTACATTCAAAGGTTTAAATGTTTTCATCAACAAAGTTTTGTGTAAAGTATATATAACATGGCAAGGTGATTTGAGTAAAGTATAGAGTATATTTTCCTTGTTTAAAGTATGATTAATTGTTTAAATTAATTTGAGAGAAAATGTTTCAAGGAAGATTTTAAGTGAAGATTACCATAAGTAAAATGACTCAAATATTAGAATACTAGATGAGACTGGTATGGGGTCGTGCCATATACTTTACCTTATAGCCCCTAGCTAATATAAGTCCAAAATTCCAGTGTATAGGGCATTGTCATAGGTAAGACTAAAATGATGTTAAACATAAAAATGAATCTATAAAGAAGAGATAGGTTATTGGTGAGTCCGCAAAGCCATTAGGATCTGTTGACCCTGAGAGAAGTAAGTTAGGGATAGACCGTCCAGAAGAGGAGTATCTAGCAGAAGTTAGATTATTTGTTTATTTTGTCTAATAGGCCCGAGTCAGCCAAAGATTAGTAGTTAGCCAAAAAACTATAGCTTTCGGACAAATATTCCATTTGTTACTTGATTTGTATGCTTACATGATATTGCTTTATTGTTTTAACCAGATTTGGTTGCAGGATTAAGATTTGCAAAAGATATGTTTCAAAAGGATATTAGTGTGGAGAAACCCATTTCGCTAAGCGATGTAGTCTTACTTAATATCAAATAACTGAGATGTATGGTATTATTGACACCAAGCTTTATGTCTGGCTCGAAGTTTAGGTTTTTCCCTTAAACTCTTGGGTGCTCAAAATTGATATAAGTAGGCGGAGGTTTGAGGATTTAAAGGTTTTAATAAGTTGACAAATAAAGCTTTCAAAGACGTGCAGGAGGCGATGGATAGCTATTTAGGAGTTGTTTTGTTTGTTTTATTCCGCTTTGTTGTATTGAGTCAGTTGTGATTACATAATACTCTGGTCAACTAAGGGGACATCTTCATATGTCGTTGTTGGCGTATTTATGTAATAATTATAATTTTTTTAAACTTGGGAAATGCTAGGATTATGTAACGTGGATATGAATTGTTGTTTTGAAATGTAACCATAAAAATGTTTTAATCTATGATGATTTTATTTCATATTCAAGTGCTTCTGATATTATGTATATAATTAACATTACCGTAAATGGTCACCGGAAGTTAATACTATGGATGATTGTAGCATTTGTAGCGTTTAACTTCGAGTCTCCAGATAGGGAATGTTATAATTTGGTATTATAACATAGGTTTACAAAAAAATTTAATATAATATAATTTCTGAAAACATAATCCTAAGAAATTAATGAAAGATTAAGGTATGGAATAATTCTATAGTAATGTATTTGTATTTGCTATATATAAGTATACGCTATATCTCTATTCCCCTATCTCTCTTAGGCTATTCTTATTTATCTCACAAGGCTTGAGTATAGATATGGATGCTAGAAGTGGAAGAGTTAACCTTGGAGGGGGAAGCACGACAACAAATGGAAATACCAGACCAAATACGAGAAGGAACTAAGGTCAAGCATAAGCTGGAAATGTTGGTGTTGGAATCCCGTAAGTTGACATGGAAGCTATGTATAATTTCTTTGTTAACATGATGCAGGTGGGTATTAGTGCTGGAGTGATTGGAGGAAATGCCAGAGTAGGGAATCAGGAAGCTTCGATGGTCAACAATTATGCTATTTTGAGTATAGACTATACTAGGCTAGGAGGGAAGCCATTTATCGAAACTGAAGATGCTATTAAAGTAGAAAATTGGTTGTTGCATTGTGAGAGGATCTTTACAGATTTGGGGCTCAATGAAGAGCAGAAGAGAAGACTTGCTTCAAGACTGCTTTAAAAAGTAGCTTTGTGCTGGTGGAATAGTGTGACGGTTGGAGCGAATGAAGAGACGATGACATGGGCTGAGTTTAAGAGATGGTTTGAAGAGAGGTTTATGTCTGAGATTGCGAAGTCCACTTTGCTTAGAAAGTTTGCTAAGTTGGACCAGGGAGAGATGATTGTGTTGTTGTATGCTACAAGGTTTGACGAATTGGCAAGGTATGGTTATGCCATTGTAGACACTGTGATTAAGAGGAATGAGAAGTTCATTAAAGGGTTAAAGCCTGAGCTTGAAAGGGCTACATTACCTCATATCGGGGATATTTGTGATGTCATAGTTAAGATAATGTTGAGACATGAGGAGATGCTTGCTTGTCTGGAGGGAAATAAGGCAAAGGAAGTCCAAGTAGTGCAGAGCCAAAAGAGAAAGTTCATTCAAAAGAAGGGTGCTCAGAAGGGTGGAGCCGCAAAGAGATTGAAGTCGGAGTTTGTTTTCTTTAAGCATGATAAGAAAGGGCATTTTGCCAATGAATGTCATTAAGGAGAAGTAAAGAAGGTGATTGGGAAGAAAAACATCATGTGCTTCAACTATGATCAAATTCGTCATTACAAGAACTAGTGCAAAGAGCCTACTAAGGATGAAAGGGGCAAAGTGTGTGCATTAGAGCTAGCTACCTCTAGGCTAGCGGTAGAGGAAAAAGGGAAAGAAGTGTTGGGATTTGCGCTTCAAATTCGTGGTATGTCAGTTAGTTTTCCATTTGATACTGGTGCATCACATTCTTTTGTATCATTGTTTAGTAGACAAGCTTAACCTAGAACCCTCATACTTAGTTACTTCCTTAAGGGTTGCAAATTCGATAGGAGGGTATGCGACACTTTGGATGAAGTGTGACCACTTAGAGTTTGATTTGTTAGGTCATACATTTGTTTGCAGTTTGCACGTGTTTGACTTCATACGGTTCAGTATGGATTGGCTAAGTAAGTACGATGCTAGGATATTTTTCCATGATAGGAAAATATCACTTAGACACCTTGATTGTAGTGATTGAATTGTATATACCGTAGAAAGACCTAGTTGTGAGGTAAATGCTTTGTTGGATATTGTGGAGATAGAAGATGAGTTGAATCGTATTTTCGTTATTAGAGAATTCACAGATGTTTTTGAACCGGTCGTAGGATTGCCACCGAAATAAGCCATTAAGTTTCGGATAGATTTAGTACCTGGAGTAGATACAGTGAGTATACCGCCAACCAGAATGACACCAACCGAGATAAGGGAGTTGAAGGTGTAATTGGTGGATTAGGAAGGCAAGAATTTTATTAGCCCAAGTAGTTTGCCTTGGGAAGCAGTCATAGTGTTTGCTAAGAAGCCAGACGGATCATTGGGGTTATGTATCGATTATTGTAAGTTGAATAAAAAGATGATAAAAAATCGATATTCGTTGCCTAGATTTGACAATTTTTTCGATCAGTTGAGTGGAGCTAAGGTATTTTTCCAGTTGGATTTAGCAACAGATTTCAATAAACTTAGAGTAGCAGAAGATACTATTCCTTTAACGGGGTTTAAAACTAGATATTTGTCTTATGAATGGTTAGTAATGTCGTTTGGACTAACTGACATGAAGAGGAGTTTCATCTTGAAGTAATTAAGATGTATCAAGACATGAAGAGGAGTTTCTTCCAAGAAGCTATGAAGAAGGATGTTGGCTTATGGGTGAAGAGTGTTTGAACTGCCAACGGATAAAGGCCGAACATTAGAATCCATGTGTGTTGCTTCAGCCATTAGAAATTCTAGTTTGGAAGCAGGATTCTATTTCTATGGATTTTGTAGACATGTTGCCAAGATCTAATAGAGGAAATGAAAGTATATGGGTCACAGTGGAAAGGTTAACTAAGAGTACCCATTTCATTCCAGTTAATTCAACTAGAATGGCACCTGTTTTAGCTATGTTATTTATGAAGAATGTGGCCAAACTACAAGGAATTCCTAGTAGCATAGTAAGTGATAGAGATTCCTTATTCACTAGCAAGTTCTGAAAGAGTCTACAGGAGACTTTAGGTAACAAGCTCAAGATGAGTACCGCTTACCATCCGCAGACCAATGGACAGATGGAAAGAGTTAACAAGGTCTTAGAAGATTTGTTAGAGCTTGTTTGCTAGATTTTGAGGGATCATCGGAGGACCGTCTACACTTGGTCGAGTTTTTGTATAACAATGGTTATCAGGCTAGTATAGGGATGGAAATGTTTGAAGCTTTATATGTAAGGCCATGCAAATCTCCCGTTTGTTGACTAGAGACCGAGGTATATTGGTTCTTGGTTCGGATTTAGTTAGAGAAGCTGTAGAGAAGATTAAGTTAAATCGGGATAAGGATGAAGGAAGCTCGGTCTAGGCAGAATTGTCATGCAGTTAAAAGATGGAAAGACTCAGCGTTCTCTATTAGAGATCGTGTCTTTTTAAGGTGTCACAGATGAAGGGTATGATTTGAAAAATCAGGGAAGTTGGAACCAAGATTCGTTGGACCATTTTGTATTATAGAGAGGATGGGAAACTCGCATATAAAGTAGAGTTACCGAATAGTTTGGCAGGAGTCCACGATGTTTTTCATATTTCTCATCTAAGGAAGTATGTTAGAGATCCGAAGACTACTATAACATAGATTGTGTTAAAGGACTTAGTAGTAGAGCCAAATTTGACTATAATTAGAAAGCCAGTTCGTATAGTCATGAGAGATGAGAAGAGGCTAAGGAATAAGACAGTCAGAATAGTTAAAGTCCAATCGAGATGATGAGAGAGATTGTACTTGGGAGACTAAGAGCAGGATTAGAGACGCTTATCCTAAATTGTTTGATAGTATGTTTTACTTTTTTGATTTTTTTGTGGACCTTATCGTAATTTCAATGATGAAATTCATTCAGGAGGGGAGTCCGTAACGACCCTGATTTTTAATAACATTGTTTAGGATATTTAGTTAGTTAAATTAAATTAAATAATGTAATGGTTAGGGGATTGAGATTTGTGATTAGTAAGGGTAGGCGTGCCATGTTAACAAATGAACTAACATGAGATAAAATAAAATAAGATAGGGTAGTAGACAAGGGCAATATAGGAATAAGTATTATTCTTACACCCTAAACCCCCATACACGTTCGTTATTCACATTCACAAAACAAAACCTAAAGCTAAAGGTCAGCCACTATTAAGGGAAAACAAGAGAAGATTTCAAGAGGAAGAAGTTAATCAGCAATATCTAAGATCAAATTTCAACTCCTTAGTCACAAAGCTTAGGTAAATAATGACTACACCACATGGTTTCTATTGTTTTCAGTTTTAGGATGAAATACGAATCATTTTGCAAAGTTATTTTCCATGATTTAATTGTCAAAATGGATATATATGCTTGTTGATGATTTATGATATTTCATATGAATTTTATGATATGTTTTGATGTGAAAACCCTATTAAATTACATCCAAATGCCTTCCAATTTTAGATTTAGATCAGAAATGATATTTTAGGGATAAGTTTCAGTTTTCATAATTTTTTGAATTAATGTAGTTTTATATTAATTTTCTAGTGAGGAAAATTGATTTTTGGGTTTAAAATAATTTACGGCTAAATTATATATGTTTTGGGTCTGAAATGTATATATGTTGAAAAACATATTAAAAATGATTTATAGGAATTTCTGTAGAATTTTCCTAGGTGTTTTAAAGAGTGTATTAAATTATTTAAAGTATGCGACTTAAATGTTTAATATATTTATAAAACGAGAAGGGGTATTTTGTAAATAGTTTAAATTGTTACTTCTAAAATTTTGGCAGCATTAGTAACCAATCATACTTTGACAAACAAGGCAGTTTAGTTGTAAAGAATTACTTTAAAAAGTTAAAATCAGTTTAAACATGCTTTTTCCGTGTTTCGCCACTTTTGGAACCTTGCTTTCAACCAAGTAATTCCGCCTCCATTACCATCGAAACCAATGCGCTTAGTACCAAAGATTTGGTACGTTTCGAATTGGACTGAGGCGAAAGGTAAGAAGTCAAAACAAAGAGTTTCGATAGGGTCGAAACCTTGCTTTGCTTTTAAATGAAAATGCACCTGCTTTGCTTGTAAAATGAATGCTTTCGACTTGGTTAGCTTTCGATTGGGTCAAATGTTTTAAAAAGTGGTTTCAGATGAGGTTGTGCCTTTTGTTTTAAGTGAACACTTTCGAAGGGGTCGAAACCACTAACTACTGCTTTCTACCTTTCAAAGCAAATGGTTTCGTAAAGGTTACTTTGTTTTTAAAACATAACTGCTTCTCCAATGCTTTCGAAGTGTTGGTTTCGACACCATAACTTCTTTTACTTAGGTATTGCTTTCGAAAGAGTGCGTTCGACTTAGCCGTTTTATGACCCTTTCGTTCTATTGAAGGTAAAACCCAAAGGTTTCGAAAGGAAATGTTTTAAATGGTTTCGAAAGGTTTCCTCATGTTTTACTTGAACCCAAATGCTTTCGAAAGGTTCGGTGTTTACAAAGGATTTTAATGCTTTCAAAAGATCCAAATGCAGGTTTCGATGGGATGGTTCCCCTAATGGTTTCGAAAGATTTAAAAGAAAGGTTTCCAATGTTTTCAAAAGGCGATGTTAAGTGTTTTAAAGATAGGGTGTCTAAGGTTTTAAAGTTTTCAAAGGTGATGTTTTTCAATGGTTTTGAATGGTTTACTATGAAAGTTTTCGAAAGGGTATGTTTTGGCCTTCGTCCTAAAGTTATAAATCAAAGTGGTTTACATGGTTTCGAAAGGGATACCTTTAGTGGATTCGAATGGGGTACTTCCAAAGGTTTAAATGTTTACATCAACAAAATTTTGTGTAAAGTATATAAAAAATGGCAAGGTGATTTGGGTAAAGCATAGAATATATTTTCCTTGTTTTGAAGTATGATTTAAAGGTTTAAATCAATTTGAGAGAAAATGTTTTCATGGAAAATTTTAAGGGAGGACTAACTTAAGTATAATGACTCAAATATTAGAATACCAGTTAGGACTGGTATGGGGTCATGCCCTATACTTTAGCTAGTAGCCCCTAGCAAATATGAGTACAAAATTATAACGTGTAGGGCTTTGTCATGGGTAATACTAAAATAATGTTGCACATTGAAAGGAATTTATAGGGAAGAGATAGGTTATTGGTGAGCTTGCAAAAACATTAGGATCAGTTGTCCTTGGAAGAAGTAAGTTAGGGACAGGCCGTCTAGAAGAGGAGTATTCAACAGAAGTTAGATTATTTGTTTATTTTGTCTGGTTGGCCCGAGTCAGCCAAAGGTTAGTAGTTAGCCAAACAAAACTATAGTGTTTGGACAGATGGTCCATTTGTTACTTGATTTGTATGCTTACATGATATTGCTTTAAAATCTTAGGTGCTCAAAATTGATTTGAGTAGGCTGAGGGTTGAGGATTTACAGGTTTTAGTAGGTTGATGAATAAAGTTTTCGAAGATGAGCAGCTGGCTGATGGATAGCTATTTAGGAGTTGTTTTGTTTGTTTTATTCCGCCATGTTGTATTAAGTCGGTTATGACTACATAGTACTCCGGTCAACCAAGGGGCCATCTTCATAGTCGCACTTGGCGTATTTATGTAATAATTATATTTTATCAGAACTGGTGAACGTTGGGATTATGTAACTTGGATATGGATTTCTATTTTGAAATGTAATCAATAATCTGTGATGATTTTATTTCACATTCAAGTGCTTCAGATATTATGGATACCATTAACATTACCGTATTTGGTCATTGAAGTTACAACTATGGTTGACTCCAGCATCTGGAGCGCTTAGCTTCGGGCCTCCAGATAAGGGATGTTACATTATGTATGGCATAATGCAATATCAAAAGTGTACGACTATTGTAATTCCTTTCAATGGATAGCTCCTTCAATATGTTGCAAGGGACTTGATTATGCTCTTGAGAAGCAAGCTGAAGTTCAACGGTTGGAAAAATATAATCTTTGATTACTGAAAGACAATTCTTACTTATAGTAGAAAGTCCCTTTAGAAGCACAGTTTGATCACGCTGCTAGGTATCCTAATGAGTAACTGATATTACTTTTGTTGTTGGAAACTGTTGTTTATATAGTGATGTTGTCGTATGTGGTTCGTTACTGTAGTAAGAACTAGATTGGGTCGTATTTGATTGTTGATTGTTAACTCTACCATTTGTGCAATGGTGAATCAGTTTTTAAGTCATCGATGTTATGAGAATATGAAACCATCTATTTGATTTTGAATGTTATACGTATATGGTATGATATCATGTTTTATGATAATGCGATTGAGTATGGTATGGTATCGTATTGCAGATTATTTAAATGACTTATCGCATGTTTTGGTTTTATTGTGCATGATATGGGGTGGGCGTGAATGTTGTTGTATATGGCTTTTATTATTATAATATACTGTTGCTTCCTCAAAAGTCACCTACAGGCACTTTCTAAAAAAAGGCCAGTTGGCGATATTTGAAAAAGAGCCTATTGGCGCTACTTCGAAAATCACCTCTTCAATTTACTAATGTAAAACAGGACGTCAACATCTCCTCTCCATTCGCTTTACCCATTCACAGAATTAAAAAATTGTCCCATAATTTTTTTTCCCATTTTCAAAATTTTCATTAATTTCTTCGTCGATTTGAAGCATGGCTTGCTCATCATCGTTTGAAGCTCCTACGGGTTTTATTTCTAATCCCAATCTCCAATTTTTTTTTAGAATTTTTGGTTTTGTAAAATTCGATAAATTTATTGTTTTAAACTTGTATGACTACTTGTATGAGAATGGAAGTGACAAATGTAACGACCCACCTTTTTGGACAGTTTAAATCGACAATAAACCACACATGTCAGGCTCAAACCATTCAAAAGGGAGGATTGTTATGGGGTAATAATAAAAGAAGAGAAATGAATAAAAAAACATAGAATCTCACAGCGGAATGACAAAATATAATAATTACATAACAGTTCATGAAATTGTTTTACAAATATATTTGACTACATCTTTACAATACAGAATCAAAGTTACATACAACAGAAATAAATAACAACGTAGCGCAACAACATGATGTAGTGGAAATAATGTAACAAATAGTAGTAGTATTAAATCTTCATCTTCGTCCTCTAGAGAAGAAGTCTTCGATATACTGAAAAGCTCAAACTGACTCAGGCGTAATGAAAAGACAAAACACTCGAGTCAGAGCTAAAAAATCTTATGTAAGTTAAATCAACAGTCGATAAATATGAGTGTGACGATGTCAGAGATGTTTAAGGGGTATGATATCTCCTATCCAGTATCTAACCTGAGGGCAATAACTTAAGAGACGGCCGGGATTACATCTCCTAAGGATTCGTTAAACTATCTACATACATAGTATAATACGCTATTATAATAGTGTCTACAGTAAAGTATTAAAATAGCATTAAGGTGTTATCCATATCCCTCTTAACACACACACACACACACACACACACACACACACACATATATATATATATATATATATATATATTCCCATAGTCTATACAGATATTGTAAGCCCCACCAAACTGATGGGATACTCATGGAGCACTCCATAGGTACCACTACAATTAAAAGGACCTTTAACAGCATTTTAAAAACACTATAAAAGCTTTTAACAGCGTTTTTACGTACGGTGTATATCGACATGCAGTTATATGTCAGGGATATACAATGACAAAAAATAAACACTGTTAAATGTCATTTTTAACAGCATTTCCCTGGTGTCATGAAATCTTTTAACAGCGTTTGGTTGGGTGCAGTTATAGATTTTTCTTAGCGTTTGGTTCATGCTAAGATTTTATAGCGTTTTTCGATGTTGTGATATTTATTTATAGCATTTCGTTGTTGCAATAGATCGTGCTTTATGTTTTTAGATACAATTTAACGGCATTTCTAAAACGCTATTAAAACTTTCAATAGCGTTTTAAAAACGCTGTAGAATGTTTTAACTGCTTTAAAAAAACCATGGAATGTATTAACTGCTTTTAAATAACGTTGTTAACAGCGTTTTAAAAATGCTATGGAATGTTTCAATTGCATTTCTACAAACATCCGCCACAATGTGCATATATACCACATTTCAAAATTAGCATATTATATCAATATCACATTTCAAAATCAACATATTATATCAATACCACATTTTGGAGACATATTTGATAACCAACATATGAAATTTCATAATCAAAATACACAATATTCTTACGCCAAACATAAATAGTTTTTCATCAATAGTTCAAAAACAAAATATAAAACAAGTAGCAACAAGCAAGTTGTACGTACGTTAAAACCAAAAAGTAGTTCTAGCAGCAAAAATAACTTCCATCCATAACTCGTTGCAACCTTTTTTGCATCACAGTCATCTATCTACATGTAAAGTAAAAGTAGTGCTTAAGAATTAATTAATCAAAAAAGTGTACACAAAGTTAAATCGGATTAATAATGCAAACACTAAATATTCATCACACTATTTCAGTAGACGATTGACTAATACAAGTATATAATCTTAACATTGAACACTTATTATGTACCATGCTTGAACAAACAAAAACTAAAAGAGGAATAATACTTGGGAGATAATTTTAGTGTTCTTTAATCAATTTACTCGTTCACCTGTGTACATCAATTACTGTGATTAGTGATATAACATAACATAGAATAGTAACAGCGCTAGCATTTAGGTGCATGGATACTTCAAATGGCTAGTAGTGTTTCTCCAAGTGGTATATTTCTATAAAGTTAACTGCCACTTGCAGCTATTGCTCACGTTATTCTCATCCCAACCTTTTTTGCATATCAACATTTTTAACCAGGCCAACAAATATACTAATAATTATTACTATTAAATACATGTCTAATCTTTAAATTGCACACAAGTAACATCTACTAAGCTTCCTTTCTCTTAGTTAATTATTATTCTATTGTAAGTTGCGCAAGGAGCATTCCTGTGCATCACAGACTTAGAGTAATAGTGTACAGTTTGTTAATGAATAGGAGATATAATGGTTCATTTATTTTATCTTGATGATTAAGCATATAGATATCTCATAATCTCTATGGTTTGAACTTTTTTCCCCTCTGTGGTTGGAACTTTATGATATACGTTTCTGAGATCTGATCTTGAATTTGTTATCCTGTTAAAATATTATAATTATATTACACACTTTCAAACGCTTTTTTCCCCACTCAATCTTTACAAAGATTGGTTGTTAATTTAAAAAAATGAAATATATCATAAATGAATATTTAAGTAAATAATGCATTTATTTATTTATTTGCTATATCTGTTTATGGAAATTCATGAAAAGTTTAATGTAGAAATCTATGGATTATTGAAAATGGCGAGTGAACCATAATTATATGTTATAGTTACAACCTCCATAATTCGGGAAGAAAAAAAAAGTTGAAGATAAATTTTGCTCATAGATTAGTAGTTTATATTATTTGTATTAAATACATATTCGTTGTGCAAAACAATTTTTCCCTCATTTTTTTTATATTTGTATGCAACAGTAGCCATGTATGTTGTAATAATAGTATTAATAGTAATTCATTTTAACCGATTGAACAAAACTTCAATGTTTCCTTTGTTACCTACTAGTGGCGGTATTCGTATTTAAAAATATACAAAGTTTGATCTGCATTTCTATTATTTTATACTGCTTTGAAGCATTTTTATTATTTTATGATGATAATGTGTTTTGAAGGTTTTGCTATTATAACATAATATACAGAAGAAATCATTATCAAGTCTTTTATTATACATTGTTTCCAATCTGAGTCAGTGATGAAATAGTAACCAATATCAAAACTAAAAATACATCATTATGAGGAAATCCATACTAATTTTGTTTTTTACTCATCAATTAGATACCAAAGTGAATCCTTATCCATATTTTTGGTACAATAATGTTCCATATTTCTGGTTCGTATACGCATATAACTTTAACCATATTTTTCTCTTCGTTAATAATATAAGAATAAATGTAAAAACATAAATAAACCAGTTTCAGCTATGTATGAATTTCTAAATATTCGTAATAATGTCGGTAATAAATATGTTTTAAACAAAGTGGAAATTGGGTTATGTCCCGTATTTTAAGATTTAATAGCGAAAATACATTTCCGAATCATGATTTAAATTACAATCATATTTTTAATTTCGGTAAAAAGAATCGGTTTTTTAATTTAAATCTAAATACTAATTGCATGTTTTTGTGATCAAAAAAATTTCTATTTTAGTTTTTTTTAGAAAATGCTAACGTTTGCGTAGAATTTTACAAATATATGTAGAGATCTCTGCAGATATTTATAGAAAAATCTGGCAAATGGTGAAGAATATTTTTTACTATTTGAACCATGTTAGCGATAATAATCCAGGCCAAAAAACAAAGACTGCTCTGCACTATACATGGATAAGGCAGGAGATGGACTGTGGTGTTTTGGAATTAGTTATGGCCAGTGAGTGTGTTGAAGTTCCCAACAATGTATTTATCATGAGCAGCTCCTAATACTAAAAGGATATTTAAGAATTATAACAAATAAACTAACCACTTGTATTTGATTGATGGAATGTACAAATTTCATTTTTTTTACCATTAACATAGTGTACAAATATCCACATTTCTATGCTTTATATTATAATTCATAATAGAATCAGGTAATAAAGTCACACAAAAAACAGTTGCTATGATTTCTGATGCTATTGCTAAGGACCTATATTATATTTTCTTGTTTGGGTTGCTATATAATTAATTTATCCATTACACCGTTTGCAAAGTGTAGGTAGGAGACAAATAGACATATTCTTTGCACTGCAATATAATTTAAAACATACAACTATTTAATAACTCCAACAGAGTTCATGTTCTATTAACATATTCTAAAATAAACTCAAAATTGAAAATTGTCACGACCCGCCTTTCTCTCTACAGAAAGACGTATCATGAAAAAGAAAGAAAGTGATAGAAAAGAGAAAAGATAGAAAAGAAAGAACTAAATAATATCAGATTCTCACAACGGAATGAATAAATTGCATTACATCACATAAGATATTATATAGTATCATATACATTAGAGTTACACAGCTTATACAGTACAATTTAGACAGTTATAAATATCTGTCTATCATACAACTCTAGTACAATACAAACATCAGACACAGACACAATCATAGCAGAACCATAATACCTAATACGTTGTAGCCTTCTCCTCTAGAATTCGTCAAAGCTAACCTGAATCCTTCGGCTACTCGTAAAATTTGAGTACCCAAGAGTTTAATAAAATAGAAAATAAACTCCGGGACAGATATGGGTCTGGTGTGTGTAAACGAGTTAAAGTTACTTAACTTTGGAAAACCTTTGAAAACAAAAGGTATCTCGTAAGGCTTCCCGCACATAAACATGGAAAACATTTTACCTTACGATAACCAAAACATTTGATAGGAAATCCAGTTATATTATAATAGTGTCTAGGGTTTTCAAGTAAAATACAGAAATAGCTGGAATGCTTACATCTCACGTTTCAACATAGTTGGGCACAATCAAAATGTACGGTGCTTATTGAAGATTGGATTCCATACAATGGCAGGGCTACTGGGGTACCGTCCGTCATAGCACCTGGTCTAGATCAGAGTACCGAGGATCCATCCTAAATTCCCTGTAACACAAGGTCGAAACCATCCATTAATAGATAGTCCCGAATACGACAACCCCGCGGTTGGGATCAGCAACCGCCCACTAAGCCGAATAAAAAGGGACCTCTAGACGGGGGAAATCATGTCCTACTTGAGCGCGACCCACTTAGCCTTGCTGCATCTCCCCTGTTTTAGCCATTCCCGGTTGATGGGGCTTAAGGCTACGATTACCTTTTAAGATCACATATCTTAGAATGCTCATCGTCCTCCAATGACGATGTTCTGAAAGCATTCAATCCATACAAGTTCGTTTTGGGTTCGAATGAAACCGAAGGCACTATCTCGTTACACTCATTTTGTAATCACCCTCAGAGTTAACGACAATAGCCCTTGCACTCTGAATCTTCATCTCAAACTTCACTTAAAATTCACGACCTATCGTTTAATTTGGATCGATGTGATTTTCAGATATCGAAATTTGGAATTCGATCCCGGTCTCACCGAAATCCAAAATGCCTTCTTTTAAGTCCAAGTTGTTTAAGTTTAAACAATTCAGTTTTATTATCTATATTCACACAGATAGATAATTCACATATTCACAAATAGATAATCCATATTATCGCAATTCAACCAAAGCATCTCATATAAACACATATCACATATCAGAGATGTCACATAATCCAAGGTATTCAATATCATTTGATCTTCCATAAGCAAGATTAATCAACCACAACATTCCTAATTAACTTAATTAACCATCAATGAATTAAATTAATTACCTAATTACTTTTAATCCTGCTTATTAATTAATTACAAACTAATTAATTAATTATCATCTTAATTAATTACCCTTGATTAATTATCCTTTAATTACATTAGCTAATCAATCCTTAATTAATTTCACAAATTAACTATCCTTAACCCAATCATATTAATTAACCTTTGATTACTCCCATTAATTAATTGACTATAATTAATTACATTGACCCTTAATTAATTATATTGATTAATTATTCTATAATCACTTATATTGGTTAGTTATCCATAAATTAATCACATTAATCAACCTTAATTGCTTTCATTAATTGCATTAATTAATGATCCTTTAATTATTTCATTAATTAATGATTCTTCTAGTTAATTACATTTTAGCAAGTAATCTTTAATTAATCACATTAATTAATTAATCTTAATTTATCACATTAAGTAATTAATTATCCTATAATTAATTAACTAATCCTTAATTATTCTCATTAATTAATTATTAATTTAATTTAATTAATTAATGATCCTTAATTAATTTCTTCCATTAATTAACTATAATTAATTACGTTGATCCTTAATTAATTACATTAATTTATTATACTTTAATTAATCACTTTCATTAGTCAACCTTAATTAATCGTAAACAGTAATTAACCATCCTGTAATTACTTACCTTAATTAATTAACTCCTTGATTAATTATATTAATCCTTTGATTAATTACACTAAGTAATTAATCCTTAATTACTTTCATTAAGTAACTTTCTTTAATTACTTTCCATTAAGTAATTCCCCTATAATTAATTACATCCAGTAATTACCCATTAATTACTTACACTAAGTAATTATACTTATTAATTATATTGATTAATTATACTTAATCAATCACAAGTGATTATTTTTAATTAATTAAACTAGTTAATTAACTTAAATTAATCACATTAATTAAATTAATTACATTGAGTAATTAATCTCGTTAATTACCTTCATTAATTAATTATACCATAATTAATTACCTTTAATTTACTTAGATTAGTTAACCCTTAATTGATCAACTAATTAATTATCTTAAATTAATTACCTTAATCAATCATCTCATAATCACCAGTTAATGAACCTTATATTAATTAACTTCATTATTATTCATTAAATACCTCCATTTAAGTAATTAATCTTTAATTAGTTTTAGTGATTAACTTCTAATTAATTCCATTAATTAATTATCTTTAATTAATCAAAATCCTAATTAATTAAAGATAAAATCTTTTTCTTCAATAATTTCTTATTAAACTTCATTAGAAAATATTTAGGGATCAATTTCATAATTCAGAATATATAATTTACTTTAAACAAAAAAATTAAAAACATTTAACTTGTTTAAAACATTTAAATCCTTGAAAACTTAGTCACTTTGACAAATTTACAAGCTCGTTTGATAATTTTACTTTGGGAAAACATGGTTTATATTTCTTTGAAAATTTATTCAAAACTTGTTAGAAAATTTACTTTATAAACATATTTATTTAATACACACTTTTAAACTTAACTAAACATTTCATTTTAAAACTAAATTATTTAAAACTTTAAAATTGTTAAAACCTTTGCTCTTTATAAATATGTATATTTTCTTTAAAATTTTGAAATCTGGTTACTATAACAAAATAAAACTCGAGACAAACTCGAGTAAACCACGCAAAAATCCCTATCATCTCTCGAGTATACGCGCTTATGAATCCCCCGAGTCACACATGATAACTACCCGAGAACGACCCCGAGACAAAGCTTCTTCCCAAACCTCGATACCATTTGATACATCGCGCACGTGCACCAGTCATCGGCAATGATCCAGCCTCCAAGATCACCTCCGACAAGTCGTCAACCATCTCCACACTCGATCCTAACTACCCAAACTCCAAAACGATCATGAAATCGAGATCGACTGAAATCGAACCCACAGGAAGAAAACATCCCTTCCAAGAATCGCCTCGACATGGCAACTTCGAGCATCAGAAGCTCCACAATTTCCGGTCACAGCCTTGCCAACGACACAAGCTTCCTTTTCCCCACGACCGATCACTTCCAACACACCCTCGATGACGAAATCATCAAGTTTTCATCATCGACCAAAATGGGTTGTTAAACCCTAAAACTCCTTCGATCGGCCTTCGAGGTGACTTAAAAATCTTGCGGTCATTTTTGCCCGAACCCCCGAGCTTCCAGCCTGCTCCAGTAGTAACCTCGACTATCCAAGACTCGTCGATCACCAGAAAATGCTCGATACCCAAATAACGTTCATCAAGCAATTCCTCTCAGATAACAACACTAAAAGTCATGGTTTTATTTTTAAAAATCCTAGATTTCAAAAACAAAATCGATTATAAACATGAAACTAGAAAATTTTCAAGTCGAATATTTGATAGGATTAAATCTTCTACTGTTCTTCTTCCTTTATTTTAAAACTACTCACAGTTATTATCTGAATATATTTTTAGATCAAATTCCTTGCCATTTCAAACAAGTTTTGTTTAAATATCAATTCCTAAAGGAGATTGAGGGAAGAGAAATTTGATTTTGAAGGTAATATCAGCATGTATAAGAAGAACAGAGCATATGTACTGTTATACAGACATACACACAAGAATCTATATACATATATACATTCATTCATCATAAAACAATCATGCAAACATATATACAACCATCCAACAAAATTTTACTTAAAAAAAAATCTACTACATGCTAAAAATTTCTTACTGTTTTTAGTTTTAGTTTACTCACCTTGAATTAATAGAGAAGCTTGTATTTTGAAATCTGGAAATGCTTTTAAGACTGGAAGTTTGATCTTGCCACTTGATTTGAAACTAAACTGCTTTGTTTAAATTTGAAACAAAGTTGTTGAGTTGACCTAAGTTTGTTAAGCTCCTAGATTGTCTGTTTTAGATTTTGAATTTGTGAAGAGATTTCTATGAATTTCTTGATTTTGTTCTCTAGTTTATGTTACAGGCATTTGATTTTGATTTTCTAGTGGTTTCTGGTTTGTAGTATATTTGTTAAAGGTTTTTTTTTCTTGCTTATGAAAACGAAGATAGAAAAAGAAGAAGGGAAGAGCAAAGACAGATGTTTATATAGTGTTAATTAGGATTTGTTTTAAATCAAAGAAAATAAAAATAAAAAGTGACACTTGTTAAAAAATCTAACATTTGGCTTTTTAATCATCTTACACTTCTTACTAATATGATTTAATCTATTAACACTTGTAATTATGAAATTTTTAATTATTTTTAAATAATTTATAATCTTTTTATATTAAAGTTCCTAATTAAATTAATACCTTTCTTAATTTATATAAATAAGATTCTTTAAGAAAAAAATAAAATTAAATTAAAAAATTAAAAAAAACTAACTATATTCTAAATAAAATTACATATAATGTATTTAAAATCCAAAATATATTTAAGATATATATCTTTTTAAATTTAAAATTTAAATCCAATTTAAAATCAAATCAAATAAATATATATATATATAAACAAACACAAATTCAATTTGTAAATGATAATTCTATTTAAAATTTATTTATCTATATTTAAAACAACACATTAATATTATTGTTTGTCAATAACAATTTTACCAATTTAAATAATTAATAAAGGGGATTATCACATTATTTATAAATTACTTATATTACTAAATGAATTAATGTATCGTATTTTTATATTTTTGTAAATTGTATTTTAAACTTTTATATATATTTACAAATCATATTTATTAAGCAATATAAAAAAATTAAAACAAACCTTTTTGTGTAAATTTAAACTTAAGCTAAAATATATTTTAAACAAATAAACATTTACCTTAAGTATTTTAAAAATATATGGTTAATTATTTAAATAACCTTTGAAAAGTTTTTATATTAAATTTAATCATAACTCCCAAATTACCAAAATATATTTTTAAAATTTGAAAACATATCTTTTATTAAATTAAAACCTAAGACTTTCTATTTACAATATATATACATACCCATATATATATACATTATAAATAGAAAAAAAAATTATTAGCTTTAAAAGATAAAGTTTACCAATTAAATATTTAAAAGAAGATTATTAAACCAATTTAAATATTTATTAACAAGGATTATTAAATAAATATTGCCAAAAATTCTGGGACATCACATTCCTTCCCCCTTAAAAGAATTTTGTCCCCGAAATTTAAAAACAAAGATAATTTAATAATCCAACAAAGGTTTTTTTACAAACATTAAAGCATACATCAACCATCTACTAACAGTCATAGCAACCAATTCATCCAAACATACAAATCCAACTATCCAAAAAAATCTGGATAGGACTCCCTAATTCTATCATGAGTTTCCTAGGTACAAATACTGGGATACTCGCTCTATTAAATCTAAACTAGCTACACCACTCAAATTCTGAGTTCCTTCTCAAAATGATCAACAATCTGAATAGGATATCCGACCATAATCAAGTCTGGCATAACTTTCAAATCCTTCCCGAACTGCTGGTTATACAACCAGTGATGAATCATACACGTACTCCCTCAAAGATTTGTGAAATACACTATGAATCCTAGCCATCCGAACTGGCAATTCAATTCTATAGGCCAAAGCATTTATCCTTACAAGAACACAAGAATGATCAATAAACCTCGGAGCTAGCTTCCCAGTCTTACCAAATCTTATAGCTCTTTTACCGGAGAAAACCTCAACCAAAAACAAAGTCTTCGAATTCCAAATTCTTTCGTCCCTTAGCCACATAACTTTGACGATTCTAAGCTACCTATATCCTTTCCTGATTGACTCAACCTTCGCAAATGCTTCTCGAAACAAATCTGGACCAAGAACAATACGATCTTCGGATCCAACCCATAAAAATGATACTCACAAGATTCTGGCAAAATCCAAAATACAAGCTCTACTCCTTAAACATCAGTAGACTTCGAACTAACTTCTCCTATCTAGAAAAGGAAAAACTGGTGCATTCGCTAATCTGGCCTTCAGATCCCGAAAAATTTCCTGTAGGAGTCTGTAGTTGCTTCCACTCTAGAACAGCTACAACCTCGCTTCTGCTGCGCAACTCTGATCAGAGTAGATGAGAATACCGATGATGAACATGAGCACAAACTTGTTCAACACATCCCGGAAGATACGGTTAAACAGATCCATAAAGTGAAAACACAGAAGTTCCATGGAATCCATAGCTGCTTCACCAAATCCTCTCTCTAGGGACCATCCTTCTACTTATCTGAACCACCGTTACCACTCCTGGAATCCTAGTCTATATGAAAACTCAATCTCTGGATGTTATGGTAAACCTCACACTTCCTTGAAGACATCCAGAAAATTTCTGAAACCCAAGAGAACACCTGAACTATCGCAAGTCACTTTTGCAATCCTACTCAGCTCGGATCCAAAGAAACCGTTCTCTCTTTACCAATCAGAACAACTTATGCTTATCTAGCCAATCCATCAGAGAAATGGGTCTGCTCTGCTGCTTCTGAACTCCACCTCTAGGATACTGCTAAGCCAAAGATCTTCCTGCCGGCACACAAAACACTTTCGAGATGCACTGCTATCACAGATGCCAAAGACTCCCTTATCTATAAGCTCCACGATCCTCAAAGCCATATCAACCAATTCCCCACAGAGCCTTGAGATGGGCAGACATCTTCTCAAGAAACTCGGGCCTCAAACCAAACACAAACACCCTACTGAACTTAGTCTCATCTCTGATGCAGGCACACTTACTTAAACTTGCTCCCAAAGAAACATCTTTGGAAACATCCCTGGTCACTGCATCTCATCACGTAGCTGCTCCTTCCTGAAGTTATCAAGATACCATCTCTTGCTTCAGCACATCCGACAAATCCAAACTCTAGAAAACCCCCTCACATGAGCGCAACCAAACTTGTATTCCAAAGATGAACTCCATACCTTCTTAAAAATACCATCCTACTAGATTGTGAAATCCTTACACCATGCTACAAAGCTTACTCGAGGCGGCATTGGGTTTACAACCTCGGCAGATACACTTCCAACCTCAACACTCGGACCTCTTCCATTAGCGGTAGTCATGCTACACACACCGCTACCCCTCTACCTCTAGAACTCATATTGGAAAACCCGAACAGGTAACCCAAAAAGTTAGGTAGATATATAGATATACATAAAAATACAAGTACGCTCTCTCAAAAAAGAAATCACTCCAAAGCCTAGGTATTCACTTAACCTAGCGATCTAATTCCAACTGTCACGACCCGCCTTTCTCTCCACAGAAAGACGTATTATGAAAAAGAAAGAAAGGGATAGAAAAGAGAAAAGATAGAAAAGAAATAACTAAATAATATAAAATTCTCACAACGAAAGGAATAAATTGTATTACATCACATAAGATATTACATAGCGTCATATACATCAGAGTTACACAGCTTATACCACATAATTTAGATGGTTATAAAGATCTGTCTGTCATACAACTCTAGTACAATACAGACATCAGACACAAACATAAGCATAGCAGAACCATAATATCCATATACGCCAAAGCCTCCTGCTCCAAATCTCCTCCAAAATTCATTAAAGCTAACCTAAATCCCTTGGCTACACGTAAAATTTGAGTATCCAAGAGTTTAATAAAATAGAAAATGAACTCCGGATCAGACATGGGTCTGGTGTGAGTAAACTGATTAAAGTTGCTTAACTTTGAAAAACCTTTGAAAACAAAAGGTATCTCGTAAGACTTCCCACACACAAAAACAAAAAAGTTTTTACCTTGCGATAACCAAACATTTGATATGAAATCTAGTTATATTATAATAGTGTCTCGGGTTTTCAAGTAAAACACAGAAATAGCTGGAATGCTTACATCTTACGTTCCAATATAGTTGGGCACAATTAAAACGTACGACGCTTATTGAAGATTGGATTCCATACAATGGTAAGGCTACTGGGGTACCGCCCGTCACAGTACCTGGTCAAGATCAGAGTATGGAGGATCCACGTTAAATCCCCTACAACATAAGGCCGAAACCATCCCTTACTGGATAGTTCCGAATAAGACAACCCCACGGTTCGGATCAGCAACTGCCCACCAAGCCGAATAAAAAGGGACCTCTAGACAGGGGAAAATCTCATTCCTACTTGAGTGTGACCCACTTAGCCTTGCTACACCTCCCATGTTTTAGCCATTGCCGGTTGATGAGGCTTGATGCTACGATTACCTTTTAAAATCACATATCTTAGAATGCTCATCGTCCTCATATTTTTATTTCGCCAGTGGTTAAAATTCACGGTTGTTACAAAGGGTAACGGGCAGAGCTTATAGATTTCAGTGAAGGTGAGCAAACACTGAATCTTAATGACTGCAATATATCACTTTGCTGATTGGTCAGACTGTGCTATGACATTGATACATGCTACCCTAAAAGTTTACAAACAATGCCTGGTTTCTTTGGGTATTGATTAAAGGATATATTGTATCATATCTCAATATGTGAATTCATTTCATGCTACATAGATAAATTTAATTATTAGAGACAAAAATTCATAAACACACCGATCATGTACACCAATAGTAAGCAAACAATGAATCGACTGTTTTCTTTAATTTATTGTACCCACGTACTTTATGAAACAAAAAAAAAGAATCTGAAACTAACTGTACCTTAGCACAAATGATGGAAGCATTCTGACATTTGATCATTATCAATGTTGCACCTTTACTGGGGGGAGACTGGCCAAAGTTAGGTTTGACAAAATTTGTCTTCTAAACATGTCTCCCTCTTGCTATTAACCCTGACAACTTTCACATCTGACTCCACAGCACAAGTTCCATTCTTCACTTCTTACAAGCGTTCACAGCATTCTATGAGGAGTATAAAATGACGTTTAACATCAATCTCTGTGAAACCAGGTGGTGCGCCAATGCCCTCCATATACCCCTCAGTCTTAATAAAACGATTGTTCACCTCATCCCCTATAATGCATTTGGCAAGTTTAATGGGTATTTTTGGAAAACCGGGTGGTGGACCAATAGTTGGAATTAGCGAATCCATCTTAATAGCCCTACCATTAGATCTTACAGTGCATAAGGAAATAAAGCAAAAATATAATCCAGAGTAATGCTTACAGCCCAGTTTAACAATACATGATGAAACTGAAACCTCCTAGCCTGAAAGTTCACAACGAATGAAAAGTTATATTGCAATATAAATATAGAGAAACTGCATGACAAAGTCCATGTCTCAAATGTTAATTCAGATCCTACTACTGTAGAGGAGGATATGCAATACCAATGCAAACTGGAAATAGCTTGAATCCAACATTAGATGATCAGAACTCCCAACAACACCATAAACTGAAAATTAATAGGAAAACTAGATCAGATGAATCCCCATTTGACTTTAAAGCCTCTCGGCTATAAATTATTAACAACTCAAACTGGAATTCAATGGTGAACCAAATAAAATCAATGGGTAGGAAAACCAAAAAATCAAAAATAGGTAGGTTACTTCTCCCTTAGAAAGTAGCAGTGATCCAAAATCCAATTAGTTAATGGATTTTATTGTTTGAAACATTAGGGGAATGAACTCCCATCCAAACAACTAGACATAATTCAAAACATTAGATATCATTGATTGTCCTTTTTGGCATTTCTTGAGAATAAACTACCATCTGATAATTTTGAAAACGTTGCAAGGAAAATTAACCCTAACTGGAAATTTACTCATGATACAGGTCAAGAACAGAGAATCTAAATTTTAGTGATGTGGGATCCAAGCCAATGGTCTAGTTTATAATGCATTCAGATGATAAATTTGTCATATGTTTACTGCACAATGTTGGAGGATTAAGTATGATATGTACTGTTAGTTATGCATGTAATATTTTAGAAAAAACATTATCTCTCTGGGAATATATTAAAACTCAATCAATTTTTTTTAAATTGCCATGGATTTTAATTGGTGATTTTAATGCTATACCTTTGAATTTTGAAAGAGTGAATGACTGAGTTATTGCAAGCACCATAAATGAAGATTTTCTTCAATGTGCAAATACAGCAGGCCTTTTTAATCAGAGTACATTGACAACCAGTTCACACGGAAAGGAGGTAATAATTTTTCCATTGATGGCAAAGTCGATAGAGTTTTTGTTAACAATGATTGGTTAGCCAAATTTCCCATGTTTTTGTTAACAATAAAAAGTTGAAGCCATTTCCTTAAGTCAAATTTAATGGTAGTTCATTAGCAAAAAGAGCATACAACACTTCGGAAATGTGTCATTTAGTAGATTACAATGATATGAATGTGTCTAACTTCCATGAGTACCGACCATTTGGCTTTAATATAAATTCGATCTTCTTTTTGAGTAACTTAATGTAATGCATTTGAATGTAATCAAGTTCTAATCTGTAGAATTTGACGGTGTTTAGATAGGTACATAAAAATGGTACGAACTCTCATATAAGGAAAATCATGTTAAAATAAAATTTAACATCATTGATTGAAAATAATATGTTATATAAAATGCATAAAAATAGTCATATAATATTACCTCGCCTCTTGTATGTATGGTAAGAAACAAAGCATGCATCCATATTCCACCTTCAGAGCCTGGCAAGTATATATTATGTTGAAATGTAAATAAAATAAAAAATATTTATACAATAACTTTGTAGCTAAAAAGTAATTTAAAAAATTGTAGCTAAAACAAAACAGTAGTGCACCTGTCCAAGTATTTAAGCACTAGAATGCCAAAGAGTACCATGTCCTTCGTTGCTACCAAACTTGAATAACTTCAGTTCATAATTTTCCTCCAATGGAGTCGAGAAGATTCCCATTAACCTACAAGCTAATTAAATCAATAAATTGGATAAATACATAAATTTCCGAAGATAATTTCAAAAGTGAAGTACTTGGAAAAACAAAGTGAAGAATATATTGAGTGGCAATAAATCACTCTAAACGTATATATTTTCTAGATCAAGTAAACAATGATTCAAATTGTTGGTAAGATGTCAATAAAAATTTTAAGAGTGGTACCATAATAAAATGCATTACAAAGTATGCAAAACTTATTGTCGGCTATTTGGATTGTATTTTACTTTATTTTGAGATTAAACTCTCCTTACATTCATATTTTTTATAGCTTCCCATATAAATAAATAATTAGATCATGTTGAAGACTTTTACCTGCAATACTAATTGTGTAAGAATGACCCCTTTCACTTTTAAGTAATATTTCAGTAGATGAGCTAGGTAACTTTTTAAATTTTTAAGGGAATAATTATTGTCTACCTACTAGTAAATTGCTCGTACGATGTGCGTATGCATACAAATGGTTCAGAAGTGTGATATAATATGAACAATTAAAAGAGTATTCATGTAACTTTTGGGGTCAACTGAGACAATTATCACTGACTTAATTTTTTACTAATTTTTTTTGAATTTGATTCTGGTTGCTTTATTACTTCAGTAAATCAGTTTTTACAAATGAAATTCAAAGAAAAAACCACATACAAAATAAAAAGTGAGACGAAGCCCTTTAGCCCATCGGTAAGCTATTTACCCAGCCCACGACCCGACTTAAACCCTCGAAACTTCCTAAACACCATACTAAACTCAACAGACCTCAAACCCTCATCAATATGAACTTTGATCCACATAAAAAGGTTAAAAAGAAAAGGAACTGTTTCATTTCTTTTCTATTATTTTTTATTTTTATTTTTTTGTGACGTGAATATAAAAGAAAATATTAAATGAAATAAATGTTTACTTTGATACATTCTACATATCTTTGCTTAGGTATTTCACCAGAGTAGAGCAAAGGAGTGTCATTCCCGAATAGTAGTACTATAACTAACCATGATGATAGATGGATGAAATTAAGTTGATCTTTGGTTAAGCACAAACAGCCATATTCATAATTGTTTGCTCTTCTAAAGTAAAAATTAATTCAAACCGTTGAATATCCATTGCCACAATCAGATTGTTCCAATAGGAAATTAAATATCATATGAAAGAAGTGACCAAAGAGTACCGACAAAGTCTACGTCTTCATGGAATAAGGACAAAATTATTGCGGTGTACCTAGCATATGTACACAAACTAAAAAGTGTTTTCAATTTGTTTGTAGGTCTGTATTGAAAGAGAAGTTATGAAGTTTAAGTTAGGTGTGATGTGAATTTATCAATCAATTGGATCCTTGTATTTCTGCTCACAAGCACAAGTCCCCCCTCGTTATGGTAAACAATGCTTTCCAACTTTACCTTGTTTATCACATTTAACATTTTCGTGTTTGCACAGAAGATAGTGAGCATATAAAGTAATTAAACAAGGCTACAATATCATATAAAATGCAGTAAATGACTTCACATAAACAAATACTTGTATCATCTAATCCAGCGAACAAAACAAAAAAAACCACCCATAATTATATGTATCAAAATAAAAGTGTATAAATATTTTAGAATAGGTAGCAATGCTAATCTATACAAAGTTCACATGCATTCCTCACCAAAAAAGACAAAGAAAATGACATAAAAACTACTATGCCAAATCTTGTCCATGCAAAAAACATTAAACTGGATCAATGTGGACCATTGTATATCTGATGAGCATCACCGGTTTGTTTAGCAGCCATCGTGAGCAATTTGTGAAATAATAAACAGGAAGTTACCTCAACGTGTCCAACATCGGTTAAAGCGAAATTACATGTGAATCATTCAACAAGCACAGGAGTAATCTGTCTATACTGGGGGATTCAGTTATCATCTTATCATAACTCGAATGATCAAGCTGAAAAGCATTGTTCGTCTTCTGCTATTGCTTTCCATTTCTCCACTTCTACAGCTGAAGAGCTTCAAGATACATATCACAATTTTTCTCCAAATTTCGTAATTGTACATGATTTATGTAGGACTGTATACTATAGTATAAAATTTAAAAATATAAGTACCCATCGAATCATATAATGAATAAGAAGCCATACCACCATTTAAGTTATTATCTACTGCAATCATATATACTCAATAAAAAGTAGAATAATACCTTTGCAATTTAGGAAATGTTGGGTCATTACATAAATTCTTATGCTAAAAATCGGATATTCAATTTTAGTTAACAGATGATAAAGAATTGTCTAATAAAATCTTCTCGCTACTTAGAAAGTCAGACGAGTGAAGATTTGTAGTTGATGCCCGTACCAGAGTGATGGCATGGCGATTGACGGTGATAACAACAGCAATTTCGCTCCCATGCTCGAAGGCAAAGGTGGATACTAGAAAGTAGAGATAAAGAGAATCTTTGCATCTAGGGTTTTCCGATCTGTTGTGAGTGATAATTTTAAGAAATTTAGGAGGAATTTAGCTACTTTTGGAGATGAAGAGAAACCTAAATGTTTTGGGAAGGAAGTATCAGAGTACAAAGAAGAGGCGGCAAAAATGAAATTGACCCGCCTTAAAATTTATGATTGAACTTATCTCAGTGTTTACGAGAGTGTTTTTTTCCTGTTACTGTGTTAAAACGCTGATAACCGCTGCTATTGAATCGGAGTTTTGTTGTAAGAGTACGGTAAAAAAACTCATAGAAGGTGTGATAAGGCATGTCACAAGGCATGCGAGGCAATGCTAGCGTAGGATTCTATCATTCGCAAAATCGGACTGATGGTAACGCGAAGCAGCTACTACCGCCCTCCTCGAAACATACTCCCATTATTGAATCGATGTGGCTACCAAATCAATCATAAAGTCATAATATGGTATCGAAGAAGCATGTTCGTTCGGAGGTGCGACCTCACTTGGCCCAGATATAGCTCCTGTTTTAGCCACATCAAGCTGACTCGCAGGAGTCGGGGGTACGTAAATACCTCATATAGAATCGTTCGCCAAACCATCCTACGTCATTCTGGAATCTCCCCCACGTACACAGTAGTTAAAGTGGTTTTCGGTATTGGCAGAGAAACAATATCTGATCCCGATCTCTTTAACAACCAAACGCTTATTTCACACCAGGTGGTTCTTTTACATTTCTAAAACCAATTCATAATTGATATCAAAATATCATATTCCCAAAATTATATCACTTTCGGAATCATATTCACTTTCGAAATCATATCATCTTTGAAATCATATTCACAAATAGGTTAAACTCTCATTCCAAATCATCATATTTACTCAAAATATGTCATTTCACTAGAAAATATTCGCCTTTAAATTCAGGATTTAAATATAAACACTACTACTTTAGACAGTTTGAAATCTAGAAAATAGTTTAGATAGTCATAAATAGTTTAAAATAGTTAAAATAGTTTAAAATACTTTAAAATGGTCTAATGATTTACAATAGTTTAATTTATATTAAAATAGCTTAAATTTAAATAAAATGGTTTAAATAGTTTAAAATATATTAAAATAGTTTAAATAGATTAAAATAGTTTAAAATACATTAAAATAGTTTAAATAGATTAAAATAGTTTAAAATAAATTAAAATACTTTAAATATATTAAAATAGTTTAAATATAAAATGGTTTGATTTATTGAAATGGTTTATAAAGTAAATAATTTGAAAATCTAAATAAATCTGAATTTTAAATAAAATCTTTTTAAACAGTCTATATTAAAATAATCAATTTGAAATTAATATCGAATTAAACTATTTCTTCCATTTCAACACATATGGACCATGTTCAGCTTTGAAATCAACAAATCTAATTTTGTCTTTCAATTCAAATTCTCATTTAAAACCATTTAATCAATATCGATTTCAAATCCATGTTTGAACCATAAATTTAAACTATTTTAAATTTAGTAGATTTCAAAGTTTAAATATCTAAATATTTCAATAACTCAATTTGAATGAATTTCATTTATACTTCAATCCAAAATTAAATTTTCAATTTAAATCCTTTAAACAATTCGTTTAAACCAATTCCAATTTCAACATTTAAAGCTTTGATTTTAAAAATAATTCGGTTTATATAAATCAAATTTACTTCAAAATATCAGTTAACTGAATTAAAAAAATTAGGATTTAAAAATCAATTTATTTAACCAATCCGGTGTCCGTATATAATTTTCTACCCTATGGTCAAGTGATACGGATATATATCATTTCAACCCGTAATGATTTAAAATTTATGGGCATATATCATTTCAACCCACAATCCCGAATAAAAATAAAATCCATAAAATCGCTCGGGTTTATCATTTCAACCCATAATGATTTTTTCCTAATCTATAGACCGTTCGGGTATGTATCATTTCAACCCATATGGATTTTCTAACAATAAACTAAGGGTACTTGTAGTGTTATTACAATACAATATAAATATAACATCCAGTCATCCAATATCAACAATCAAACATCCATCACAATCACCATTCAGATCAACAAATAAATAAAAACAATTGACTGATCATCAATAACAGGTATTAACAGGCAATTTAAAATCCAATATTAACTTAAATAGCGATTAATTTCAATAAAAGTCAGATTTAACTATAATGACAATATAAATATACCAAACATCAACCACTCAATTTCTAATCACATCATAAATTCAATTTAACTAACATAAGAGAATCTAGTAGTTGTGAGTGGGTTAGCACACTCACCTTTGATTTGTCATCGATTTAAAATCCAAAATTAGCCCAAAAATTTAACAGTTGCAGAAATCAACCAAACCAGTTCAATAATGTCCGAAATTTCGATATAATCACAACGGAGAAAACGCGCGTCAATCCGACCTCGTATGCAAAAGTTATTAGCATTAGAAGTTATACGAGTTTAAAATATAAAATAAATAAAATAATATGAAATTAAACACGTTACCTACATACACGTCATCGTCTCCTCCAATTCGTAACCCTAGCCTTCGATATAGAATCGTGATCGAACTTGTACACACGTACGCTGCCACTGACCCAAGTTCGCCCAAACGCTGCCTCACTTCACCTCTAGGCGGACCGCCGCCTTTCCACACATCATGCTACCCATTTGCAACCACTCACGAGCCACCTCGATCACTGTGAAAAGCCTAGCCACTGTCGAAAAATGAAACCCTAGTTGAATTATTCCAGTCGATCCAGCCATCGATTTACTAAACGAACACCACCGATGCACTTCCCAAGACACTCTCCGCAACACGGTACCCACGATTCGACGATCCAGCGTCGTTGATCAAATCCCAATGAACGGCCGAAAATTGTTCCCTAAATTCTGGACACGACTCAAATCAAAGAACGAACTACAGATCTAGATTATGCTCTTCGAGAGCTTCGAATCGGTATATAATATGTTAGGGTTTTAGGAGTTTAATTTTGAAACTGATTTGAAAATTGAATTTAGGGTTTGAAATTGGATTTGGTTTCTGCCATTAGAAGAAGGAGCTAGGCATATTGAATTATATGTACAGTAGAAACAGGAAGACTGCTAGGGTATGAGAAACAAAGCTATTTATATTAACAAAGCCCGATAAGAATAAATAACGCACGAATTGATTTGATTTGACAATAACGATCTGAAAAGCCTATTCCATCTCTGAAATGAAAGTGAGTCATCCAATATATCAAAATATATGTTTTCAATATTTTTAAATCCAATGGAATAGGTTTCAAGTCCTAATTCCATTGTATGAAGAAGTTAGCTTTTAAAATCAGCTTATTTCAATTGAATTCAATTAAATTGATTTTTTTGTTTTCGAGCCCATACATTCAAACGACAAGTCTGATCGCTATGAAACATGAAATCCTACAATAATTCACCATTACGGATCCGATGAAACTAGTTTCATTGAAATCCGAGACAGTGGCCAAAATGGCTATGTTCACGTTAGTTAAATAAATGATTATTAAATTAATTAAATAATGTTTTCAATTTAAGTTTTATAACTAACAAAATTTATTTTTTGATTACCTATAAACTTATAATCTTCGAAGATAAACTTCAATGTCAAAACCAATTTTGAACATTGTGCTAATGATGGTGTTCAATTTCAATTGCAGTAAATCCATTAATTATAATATAAATTCTAATAAATTAATTTAATTTGATTTCACTCTTTTTATTCAATCAATCATTACTCTATGGACATAGTTAACATTGATTTACACCTTATTACATAATTATTCTACAGTTACCATCTTTTACTTTATATTAACTACAATAATTAACGACCTTATTTTCAGTTGATTTCCAGATCAGTTTCAATGGATAAATAAATGAAATGGTAATTAAAAAATTTATTATACTTACGATTTCAAGCCCATTCCTATGTTTATTGTTAACAACAAACTAATAAATGCACATACTGATTAATTATTCTATATTAACCATTTTCAATCAATTACATATTATTTCACCAATTAATATAACATTTAATTTATTTTCTTATTTACAATTTATAACCAATTATAACTTCTTAATCATTTCAATTAATTGGAATTACATTAAGATAGTTAGCAATCATCTTAAATTAATATTATTATATTTCATTCTAGTAATTCTTCTCCTTAATAAATCTTAAATTTTAATTTTTCACAACATTAAATACCAAAACTTATTTAATTTAATGTTTTTAATTATTGAAAAATGCAGGTCGTTACAACAAATTTGTTGCTTTTACCTTACTTAAGTAAATGTTGGACAATGTTGGTTATATTTGAGATAAATTTTTTGTTTAGCAAATAGTTGAATCTTATGTCGATAACTCCGAGATGTTACTTGGACCATTAGGCGATAGCATAATGTACTTGCAAGAATGCAACCGAATCACCAACCTCGAGTGGGTGGAGGTAATACATTTTCATATCGAATAGAAATGTATAGCTATGTTGGTTATATGTATTGCTTATGTTTATTTGTTTTTTTGACAACACACTACTTCAAATGGGACCATTGATCACTCGTCATCACTAAAGAAACTTTGTCTCATCCCACCATGTTAGAGCCCATAGATCGATCCGGCTTTCCACTAATCATGAAGTTGGGATACATCTAATTGGATTATCATCTTATCACTACTTTGGTAGATAAATGGAGGATACGGACATATTTTTCACCTTTGAGTTGGAGAGATGACCATTACGTCGGCTGATATTGTTGTTTTGCTCAGTCTACCCATAGGTAGTGCTCTGTTGAGCAACCCTGAGCCCAGAGATTACATGGAGTTGTTCGAGTTGCTATTAGGGCTATGTCCTTAAAATGAATAAAGATGGGATAATGAGATGATTGTTACTACTTGGTCTAGGCAACGGTTTCTGACGACATTTCAGCGGATAACTCCGAGATTCAAGTTATGCAGTTTGCTCGAGCCGTTATCTTATGTATCGTCAATTTACATTTAGTTTGTGATCATTCAAAGATTTTTTTATGGCTCAGATGGCTTCCTTTCTCGAGGACTTCGACATTTGCTGATAGTATTCGTGGGGTAGTGCAATTCTAGCTTATACATACACAGAGCTGTTGGCACTTGCTTTAATAAAGAACCAGTTTTATTGGAGGTTTTTTAAATTTAGTAGAGGTATTTTCATTATTACCCTTTATATGCGTTTCGTTCATATTTTAATATACATTGCAATCTTATGTGTATACACATTCGCAGTTATGATGTTGGATGTACCTTCCGGCTGATAGAATAATGATGAAGAGGATGAAAGTGGATGTATCTCTACCATATGCTTCTAGGTATATTTATAGCGTCAATTGGTTACGTTCACAAGGTTTGATCCCAAAATTCATAGTAACTTCATCATTTAGGTGGGTTGGACCCGAGTACTCTGAAGGCTCCACGAGGGAATGTTATTTTCTATGAAACAAACTGGATGTACTAGACTATAATTCAATGATAAGGACGTCGTACACGCCATAGGTGCTTGGAGAGATTCCTAACTTATGTACCATTTCTAGTCATTTATAGACTTTATGGGTTCCACTCATATATAAGTGATATAGCGTATCATCTTCTTGATATAGTGATGTACCAATTTGGTATGTAACAAAATTTTCCAGAAAAAGCACCCTTCTACAAATTGATGGGGATGCTGGGGAGTGTGATATGGTGATTGAGAACTGGAATCATCGCCATATGCATATGTAAGAAGAGTACGAACTCACTTTAACTATCGAATAATATTATATTTGTTACCAGAACATCACATGCCAAAAAGGTTCTATGTGGCAAAGAAGTTCCCATTGTGATGGACCTATACACGCATAGTGCTCCTCTTAAAAGGAATGTGGCACGTACACACGTTGATTAACTAAGTAGCATAAATTGGTATATGTACTAATTTATTATTCTTTTACCGGCGGACGACATTTATTATGCACTAAAGTTGGTTGATGAGTTTTCCAAAGAAGTGCCGAAGCGTTCAAAGGGTAAATGCTTATGAGGTTGTAACGACCCTGAATTTTGACCCTATTTATTTTAATAAATATTTAATCTGATTTAATAAAATATGAACTAATTATTTTCAAATGAATATGATTTTGGAATAATTGCCAATTGTTTATGTAAATTTGTATTTTAAAAGGGAATTTGATCTTGGAAATTTAAATAGAACCTTTTAATAATATTGACCTTATGTAACTAAATTAAAAATACTGTACCTTGGTAACATTTGGATATATATATGGATGATAATGTTTAAAATTTAAAATCTAATTCTGACAAAATAAAATATAAATGTAAAATATAAATGTAGAACATAAATCAAATTTGTGTTTATAACTTAATTTAAATAAGTGATAGCAAAGTACGAATGAAAATGAATGCAAATATAAGTAAGAAAATTTATTTTTGAATATGACTTGAATATTGACAGTTAAATATAAAGTACTAATGTAAAATTTAAAATAAGGAATAATCAGTTAAGACTTTATACAACATAACTTAATAATCTAAAATAAGAACAAAAGTATAAGATTCAAAGTAAAGTAAAATGAATCAAATACAATGTAAAACCAAACTTTAACTATCATGTATAACTTATATAGATTAGAAGTTATCTAACAAAATATTTTCATACACAAATTGACAACAACTATATTTTATATTAATTATTCAAGTTAGAAACAATAAAACAATTTATTTTTACAAGCAAACCAAAGTAAATATACATCTGGCCCAAACATAATTATTTTTTAAGTAAGCAATTCATAAAACATGATTAAGTTTTACACCATATTTTCTCATATAAATTTAAACATAGGATATACGATAATAAAACAAATGTTGCAAAGGGGTATGATCCTCAATTATAAAGTGTAAACACAATCTGACATATTGTTTTATACGAATATCTGTAAACAAGGGAAACCTGACTAACAAAGGAAGCAAAATTCAAGTTTAAACATATAAGAACAGAAAGTATTTAGGAAGCCAGAAAGTTACAGTATTCAAAACCTTCAAGTTGCAGGCATTTATTAACAACCCTGCCTTGTTCAACAATGGATTTTGGTGAGTAAACAATCTATTTTCAAAATTTAATTTGTGAAATTTCTTTTTGGATGTTATGTGCTTGTTATAGCTTAAGCAAACTTCTCTGTGAATGTTTCTGCGCACTGGAAATTTATATGACTTGAACTTCAGTATTTCAAGTTTTAGAACAAAGTAAAAGCAGAGATAAATTTAAATACTTCTTCATACAAATATTTGATACTTAAGAATATAAGTTAAACACACTTGTTAAACTGTAATTACGGCCTGGAAGAATTGATGAAGGTGGATAGTGAAACTGAGACACTGCAAACTCAAGTATCAGTAAATAGGAAATCAACATGTTAAAATTCAAATATTTAATTTCGTTAATCTGATTTCATATCTTGATTCAACAAACAAAGTTAGGATTTTTAGCATAAAAATAATGTTTTTTAAATAAGAATTCAAGGTGCAGTTTAAAAAGGGACTGAATTTGATTTTTGTCAATAACTGTTGATTCAATCAATTTTTATTGTTAAAATTTTTGTTGAAGCAAGCTCAAAGATGAATTAACATAAGAAAAATGTTAGATATTTTTTTTAATGCAAGAAATTCTTGGATGAAGCAAGTATAGGGTTTTGCAGCGTGTTGTGTTGTACCCTGTTAAAATTTTGATTTCGGCCCCATAGGTCGATCGAGTGTCACATCCTTCTGCGCAAGGGTCGAGGAACGTATGGTCGTGGCAGGGATGAAGAGGCTTCGCCTCTGGTGGTCAGTGTTGGTGGGGCGAAGCACTTCTTGTGGGGTTCGAGTTTCTGGGTTCAAGTTCTGTTATGTGTGATCTGTTGATTTTTCGTTTTGATGTATTAGAATGAAATTCAGAGTTATTTCTTCTTTGTTCATGGGTTTTGCAACTTGTCGGTGAGGTGAAGATTCGCCAGAGGTCGGTGGTGATGCGGTGCACGTGCACAGCGTGGAGGTGGAAGACGGCGATGTGTCAGTGAAATTTCTCGTGTCGTGCTCGAAAATTTGGGGGGTTTCCTTCGAGTGTGGAGGCGCGTGAGTTAATTCGTGTGTTGTAGCTTAGTGCTTTGAGAAATTAAAACTGTAACTAAAAAAAAACAAGAAGAAGAAGGGATTTGTACAGAGTTGTCTCGGGAAGATTTGGTGAAGACTCGAAGAATACACGGGGAAAAGGGGAGTGGGACTCGGTGATGAACTCGAGCGAACTAAAGGGGGAAACTCGGGTTTGTAGTTTTAAAACTTCAGCATGTTATAAAATTAGGAAATTAAGTAAATCACTTTCAAACAAATCGAAAGTGTTATAAAACTTAATAAAGTTTTAACAGTTTTAAATTAAAACTTAAATGCAAGCTCCAGTCATTTAGTAGGTACTTAACAAATTGCATTTAGCACTTTATTTTAGTTAAGCAATTGATTTGAGTGAAGATTAAAGTTAA
The DNA here is from genome assembly GCA_030765085.1 of Allium cepa. Taxonomy (NCBI): domain Eukaryota; kingdom Viridiplantae; phylum Streptophyta; class Magnoliopsida; order Asparagales; family Amaryllidaceae; genus Allium; species Allium cepa. The sequence goes on along the minus strand of CM060942.1, from coordinate 371,008,409 downwards.
TCAACATTTAAGAATTCAAACCTTAAGAAAATTCTTTCAAATGTTAATTAAAATTAATAGTAATTTACTAACAATTTTATAAGTAATTAAGAATGATACTTTAAAATCATAATTAGAGATCGAATAATAATTAAGATTAACTACTTAGGTAGATTAATGAACAATTAATAGTTAATTAATCAAGAGATTCAACTAAGAATTAAGAAATAATTAATAAAGTAATCAATAATTAAAAATTTGTTAATCAAATTATTTGATTTATAATTAAGGTTTGCAACTAATACTTAAGGAAAAGCTAATTAAGTAATTAAGGTTAAACAAATTGATTTGAATGGATTGCTTGAGTAATTGAGGAATTGATTACTTATTCTAATTAATGAAGTTTAAAATGAATTGTTTAAGTTAATTAATTAAGTTTAATTAATTTAAATAATTATTCGGTGATGTGATAAGTATAATTACTTGGAGGAGTAAATTAATGATAATAACTGGATAAAATTGAATGAGGATGATTTAATAATGAAAGTAATTTGAGTATAATTACTTTGTGTAATTTAATCAAGGGAATGATTAAAGGAAATCAGTTGAGAAGTGATTAAGTGATGTGATAAGAGTAATTGAAGGAGATTGATTACTGAATAATATTAATCAGGGATGATTAACAAATATAGTTTAATTGAAGATTTAATTACTTAAGGTAATTCATTTAATATAGGATAATGAAATGAAATGTAATTAGCAATCATTAAATAATGAAATTAATAATGAAAGATTAAAGAATAATTAATTGGTAAAATTAAGAAGTAATGTAATGTATAAAATTGAAGGTTAGTTTCTATATTTGGATAAGATAATTAGTTTGGGAAAATAATTAAAAGATGATTACTTAAATAAAATTAAATGTTAATTAATCAAGTGATTAATTTATTAACTGATTGATAATTGGTCAATAGTTATATAAGCAAGATTATGGTAATGTAGTAGTTAATTTAATTTACTTTAAATTAATTAAAGATGCAAGTGATTAATTTAATTCATTTTAAATTAATTATAGCTAACCTGGATGCTTATATAAGGATGGATGATATTGTTTACTCTGAATGGTTTGAAATTCCTAGCATAAGATAAATGATGCTGTATGAAATGTATGCTTGATGGTAGTATGATAATAATATGGATTATCTGTTGTGATGGTAATTACCTGTTTATGATGATGATGTTCTATTGTGATATTGTGAGTTATCTATCTGTGTGCATATGGATAATTACATTGTTTATTTTATAGCTCTAAAACAACTTGGCCCTAAAAGACACGTTTTGGATTTCGATGAGACCGGGATCGGGTTTCCACATTTGGAACATCCGAAAACCACATCGATCCAAATTAACGTTAGGTCGTTAATCTAAAGCGAAGATGAAGATTCAGAATGCAAGGGTTGTCGTCGTTAACTCTGAGGGTGATTCCAAAATGAGTGTAACGAGATAATGCCTTCGGTTTCGTTCGAACCCGGAACGAACTTGTATGGATTGAATGCTTTCAACACATCGTCAGGCGGGCGATGAGCATTCTAAGAAATTTGTTCTCTAAAGGTAATCGTACCCTCAAGCCTCATCAACCGGGAATGGCTAAAACAGGGGAGATGCAGCAAGGTTAGGTGGGTCGTGCCCAAGCAGGACAAGATATTTCCCCTGTCTAGATGTCCCTTTTTATTCGGCTTAGTGGGTGGTTGGGCGCGCCAACCACGGGTTTTATCTTGTTCGGGGCTGTTCAGTAAGGAATGGTTTCGGCCTTGTGTTGCGGGGGATGAAGGGAGTAATCCTCGGTACGGTGATCTAGGCCCCGTACTGTGACGGGCGGTACCCCAGTAGCCCTGCCATTGTATGGAATCCATTTTCCAATAAGTGCCCACGGTTTTGATTGTATTACCCACTTTTGTGGCTAGTAGCTGGAATTTAATCATGTAACAATTTCGGCTATTTTCTATTTATTTGAAAACCCTAGACACTATTATAATATCACAGAATTTCCTATGAAATGTTTTGGTTAGCGTAAGGTAAAAAATTACCCGTATTTATTTGTGGGAAGTCTTACGTGATACCTTTATTTTCAAAAGTTTTGCAAAGTTAAACAATTTAAAACTGTTTACTCATACCAGACCCATGTCTGACCCGGAGTTTATATTTTGTTTTTCATAAACTCTTGGGTACCCAAATTTTTACGGGTAGTCAAGGGATTCAGGTTAGCTTTGACGAATTCTGGAGGAGCAATGGAGCAGGAGGCTTCAGCGTTGTAGATATCTATCTTGTTCCGCTGTGTTAGTTAGAGTATGTTGTATTCGAGATGTATGTAGTGACAGATGTATATAAAAATTTGTCAAGTGTATAATATTGTATAACTCTGATATATGTAAAACTATGTAATTATTATGTGATGTATTATATTTTATTCCATTCCGTTGTGAGATTTCGTGTTTGTTGTTCTTTCTTTCTCTTTCTTTTCTATTTCTATCTCTTTCTTTCTTAATGATGATACATCTTTCTGGTGGAAGAAGGACGGGTCTTCACAGTTGGTATCAGAGCTGAAAGGTTAAGCGAGAACCTTGGCTCTGGAAGAGATTTCTCATTAGGAATAGAGTCGGTAGTACTCTAGAATGAGTCCGAGCGTAATAATAGATATGAGTGCGTACTTGTTAGTGAATATAAAATGATTTTATATTATGTTGATTGATTTATTGAGTGGTATATGAACCTTCGTCAGTGCGGTCTGTACAACTGTACCGAAGGGGTTTCTAAACACTAGAATAGATCAATTCGACATGATATTGTTTTCAAAAGTGGGTGAATTAAATAATTTCATCCAAAATCTATTTTGATATATATATATATAACAAAAAGTTTATAACAAAAAGTTTTGTTTTTTTAAATTAATATATATATATATATAATTATAGTATTTGGATGATAGTGTTAATAGACAAATAGGATTATAAAAGATTTACAATGGCTTATATAACCAAGGAAGTAAGAGATTTAATTTGGAATTAAAATTTAAAAAAATGAAGTTAAAAATGAGGATTTATTTTGAATTAAGTTGGAAGTTGAATTTAATTTTGGGATTAAACTAATGATTAAAAACATAATAATAATAAGGATGTAAATAAATTGATGAAGTACATCAAATTTACAATGTAAATGAATTGGTTGGGGAATTTAATAGGAATAAAATTTTGGTTGGGATCTACTTAATCTTAATAATTGGATTTAAATTTAAGATTGGAATGAAATAAATTGAGATATGGGTAAATGAAATTAAGTTCTTATTTAATAGATTTCATGTGGGTTGGTAGATTAAAGAGAATAGTATGGTGCTTAATTTAATGGAAGTTAAGAACAAATTGAATTGGAATAGAATTCAGTTAAGATATAGATGGTGTTAAATAAATTAAATTCTTACTGAAATAAATAAAAGTAAGTTGAAATGGAATTGAATTGGAATAAATATGTTCCGGTAACTTGTAAGAGAAATTAGCAACACATTGATTAGGAATATTTTTGGCTGTAGATAAGTGTTCAATCTTGAGTTAAAATGAAATATGAATGTAAGACTTATAAAATAAAATATGGGGAAATTAAATAGTAGGCCATAATAAAATTTGTTTTGTATTTGGAAAATGAAAAAAAAATCCAAAATTGAATTATAAAATAAAATTTGAACACTGATAAAATAATAAGATGATTTTTGGAAGATAAAATCCAATTCAAGTATGGATGGAATAAATATGGCCTTGGAATTGATCAAAATAAAATAAATGGAAGTGAACTAATTTGGAATAAATTGGTTGATTAAATAGGTTAATGGGATTTAAATTGGTTAAATAGAAGTTTGATTATGAGATAATGATGGAAGTTGATCTAGGTGGGTATCAAATAAATTGGAAATAATTTAAGTATGAAATTAAACAAGTAAATTAACCAAAGATTAAACTTTATAGAAGCATAGCTTCAAGGAAAGTGAGAGTTTATTTAGTAAAAGCTTGAATAATTTTAGTTGAATGATTAATTGGTATAAATAAACTCTGATGGTTTATCAAAAGAATTTAAATATTGGAAATAAAAAGTATACTTGTTTGATGCAGGTAAGATCTGAAATTTAAAGTGAAAATGAATGTGTTTAAGAGTAACTAGATGTAGTGTGGTGAATAACTATATATGTGGCTCATAAAGTTTAAAGTTTAAAGAGTGAAATTATAAGGCAAAATAAAATTATTTTGTACTTAGGAAATGAAATAGATATCCAAATCAGAATTACAAACTAGAAATAAACTCAAGAACTATAATGAAGTGATTTTTGTGATAAAATCAAATATTGAATTGGAAGTGGAAATAAACTAAGATGAAATAAATTGGCAAATTAAGTATGTAAATGAAATTAGAATTGGTCAAACAAAGTTGGATGGAGAATTAATAAATTTGATTGTGAATTAAAATGAATGGGAGGCTGAGACCTTGAGTTATATATGTATATAAAATTCAACTTGGATTGAAGTTGTATCTTATAGGATTGAATTGCCAGAACTGATGTCTGGAATTCATAATGTATCCCATGCATCTTATTTTGGAATTTTGTTTAGGATCTATCATTAGTTATAGAACCAGTAGTTCAGGGAGATTTGGAAGTCAAGCGGATTTTGACTGTAGTTCGGAATCCTGTTCAGATTGTTGATCAACTGAGAGGCAACTCTGGAGTAAGTAGTGAAGCTGGTAGAGTGCAGTAGAGCGAGAATCTCAGTGATGCATCGGGGAGACTCTGGATAGTTCTAGGGAAGTTTATCCGAATTTGTGTTCGGATAGCTAGGTTGCTTGTTAGGATAAACTGTTTGATTGTTTGCTATTGTATGAATGATATGTATGTGTGAATGGTTAGTATAACAGCGTTTAAATTATCTTTGTTTTAAATTTCGGGGACGAAATTATTTTAAGGGGGGAGGAATGTAACGACCCTGAATTTTGACCCTATTTATTTTAATAAATATTTAATCTGATTTAATAAAATATGAACTAATTATTTTCAAATGAATATGATTTTGGAATAATTGCCAATTGTTTATGTAAATTTGTATTTTAAAAGGGAATTTGATCTTGGAAATTTAAATAGAACCTTTTAATAATATTGACCTTATGTAACTAAATTAAAAATACTGTACCTTGGTTACAATTGGATATATATATATGGATAATAATGTTTAAAATTTAAAATCTAATTCTGACAAAATAAAATATAAATGTAAAATATAAATGTAGAACATAAATCAAATTTGTGTTTATAACTTAATTTAAATAAGTGATAGCAAAGTACGAATGAAAATGAATGCAAATATAAGTAAGAAAATTTATTTTTGAATATGACTTGAATATTGACAGTTAAATATAAAGTACTAATGTAAAATTTAAAATAAGGATTAATCAGTTAAGACTTTATACAACATAACTTAATAATCTAAAATAAGAACAAAAGTATAAGATTCAAAGTAAAGTAAAATGAAATCAAATACAATGTAAAACCAAACTTTAACTATCATGTATAACTTATATAGATTAGAAGTTAACTAAACAAAATATTTTCATATACAAATTGACAACAACTATATTGTATATTAATTATTCAAGTTAGAAACAATAAAACAATTTATTTTTACAAGCAAACCAAAGTAAATATACATCTGACCCAAACATAATTATTTTTCAAGTAAGCAATTCATAAAACATGATTAAGTTTTACACCATATTTTCTCATATAAATTTAAACATAGGATATACGATAATAAAACAAATGTTGCAAAGGGGTATGATCCTCAATTATAAAGTGTAAACACAACCTGACATATTGTTTTATACAAATATCTGTAAACAAGGGAAACCTGACTAACAAAGGAAGCAAATTCAAGTTTAAACATATAAGAACAGAAAGTATTTAGGAAGCCAGAAAGTTACAGTATTCAAAACCTTCAAGCTGCATGCATCTATTAACAACCCTGCCTTGTTCAACAATGGATTTTGGTGAGTAAACAATCTATTTTCAAAATTTAATTTGTGAATTTTCTTTTTGGATGTTATGTGCTTGTTATAGCTTAAGCAAACTTCTCTGTGTTCTGTGCACTGGAAATTTATATAACTTGAACTTCAGTATTTCAAGTTTTAGAACAAAGTAAAAGCAGAGATAAATTTAAATACTTCTTCATACAAATATTTGATACTTAAGAATATAAGTTAAACACACTTGTTAAACTGTAATTATGGCCTAGAAGAATTGATGAAGGTGGATAGTGAAACTGAGACACTGCAAACTCAAGTATCAGTAAATAGGAAATCAACATGTTAAAATTCAAATATTTAATTTTGTTAATCTGATTTCATATCTTGATTCAACAAACAAAATTAGGATTTTTAGCATAAAAATAATGTTTTTTAAATAAGAATTCAAGGTGCAGTTTAAAAAGGGACTGAATTTGATTTTTGTCAATAACTGTTGATTCAATCAATTTTTATTGTTAAAATTTTTGTTGAAGCAAGCTCAAAGATGAATTAACATAAGAAAAATGTTAGATATTTTTTTTAATGCAAGAAATTCTTGGATGAAGCAAGTATAGGGTTTTGCAGCGTGTTGTGTTGTACCCTGTTAAAATTTTGATTTCGGCCCCATAGGTCGATCGAGTGTCACATCCTTCTGCGCAAGGGTCGAGGAACGTATGGTCGTGGCAGGGATGAAGAGGCTTCGCCTCTGGTGGTCAGTGTTGGTGGGGCGAAGCACTTCTTGTGGGGTTCGAGTTTCTGGGTTCGAGTTTCTGGGTTCGAGTTCTGTTATGTGTGATCTGTTGATTTTTCGTTTTGATGTATTAGAATGAAATTCAGAGTTATTTCTTCTTTGTTCATGGGTTTTGCAACTTGTCGGTGAGGTGAAGGTTCGCCAGAGGTCGGTGGTGATGCGGTGCACGTGCACAGTGTGGAGGTGGAAGACGGCGATGTGTCAGTGAAATTTCTCGTGTCGTGCTCGAAAATTTGGGGGCTTTCCTTCGAGTTTGATTCGAGTGTGGAGGCGCGTGAGTTAATTCGTATGTTGTAGCTTAGTGCTTTGAGAAATTAAAACTGTAACTAAAAAAAAAAACAAGAAGAAGAAGGGATTTGTACAGAGTTGTCTCGGGAAGATTTGGTGAAGACTCGAAGAATACACGGGGAAAAGAGGAGTGGGACTCGGTGATGAACTCGAGCGAACTAAAGGGGGAAACTCGAGTTTGTAGTTTTAAAACTTCAGCATGTTATAAAATTAGGAAATTAAGTAAATCACTTTCAAACAAATCGAAAGTGTTATAAAACTTAATAAAGTTTTAACAGTTTTAAATTAAAACATAAATGCAAGCTCCAATCATTTAGTAGGTACTTAACAAATTGCATTTAGCACTTTATTTTAGTTAAGCAATTGATTTGAGTGAAGATTAAAGTTAATCAACATTTAAGAATTCAAACTTTAAGAAATTCTTTCAAATGTTAATTAAAATCAATAGTAATTTACTAACAATTTTATAAGTAATTAAGAATGATACTTTAAAATCATAATTAGAGATCGAATAATAATTAAGATTAACTACTTAGGTAGATTAATGAACAATTAATAGTTAATTAATCAAGAGATTCAACTAAGAATTAAGAAATAATTAATAAAGTAATCAATAATTAAAAATTTGTTAATCAAATTATTTGATTTATAATTAAGGTTTGCAACTAATACTTAAGGAAAAGCTAATTAAGTAATTAAGGTTAAACAAATTGATTTGAGTGGATTACTTGAGTAATTGAGGAATTAATTACTTATTGTAATTAATGAAGTTTAAAATGAATTGTTTAAGTTAATTAATTAAGTTTAATTAATTTAAATAATTATTCAGTGATGCGATAAGTATAATTACTTGGAGGAGTAAATTAATGATAATGACTGGATAAAATTGAATGAGGATGATTTAATAATGAAAGTAATTTGAGTATAATTACTTTGTGTAATTTAATCAAGGGATTGATTAAAGGAAATCAGTTGAGAAGTGATTAAGTGATGTGATAAGAGTAATTGAAGGAGATTGATTACTGAATAATATTAATCAGGGATGATTAATAAATATAGTTTAATTGAAGATTTAATTACTTAAGGTAATTCATTTAATATAGGATAATGAAATGAAATGTAATTAGCAATCATTAAATAATGAAATTAATAATGAAAGATTAAAGAATAATTAATTAGTAAAATTAAGAAGTAATGTAATGTATAAAATTGAAGGTTAGTTTCTATATTTGGATAAGATAATTAGTTTGGAAAATAATTAAAAGATGATTACTTAAATAAAATTAAATGTTAATTAATCAAGTGATTAATTTATTAACTGATTGATAATTGGTCAATAGTTATATAAGCAAGATTATGGTAATGTAGTAGTTAATTTAATTTACTTTAAATTAATTAAAGATGCAAGTGATTAATTTAATTCATTTTAAATTAATTATAGCTAACCTGGATGCTTATATAAGGATGGATGATATTGTTTACTCTGAATGGTTTGAAATTCCTAGCATAAGATAAATGATGCTGTATGAAATGTATGCTTGATGGTAGTATGATAATAATATGGATTATCTGTTGTGATGGTAATTACCTGTTTATGATGATGATGTTCTATTGTGATATTGTGAGTTATCTATCTGTGTGCATATGGATAATTACATCGTTTATTTTATAACTCTAAAACAACTTGGCCCTAAAAGACACGTTTTGGATTTCGATGAGACCGGGATCGGGTTTCCACATTTGGAACATCCGAAAACCACATCGATCCAAATTAACGTTAGGTCGTTAATCTAAAGCGAAGATGAAGATTCAGAATGCAAGGGTTGTCGTCGTTAACTCTGAGGGTGATTCCAAAATGAGTGTAACGAGATAATGCCTTCGGTTTCGTTCGAACCTGGAATGAACTTGTATGGATTGAATGCTTTCAACACATCATCAGGCGGGCGATGAGCATTCTAAGAAATTTGTTCTCTAAAGGTAATCGTACCCTCAAGCCTCATCAACCGGGAATGGCTAAAACAGGGGAGATGCAGCAAGGTTTGGTGGGTCATGCCCAAGCAGGACAAGATATTTCTCCTGTCTAGATGTCCCTTTTTATTCGGCTTAGTGGGTGGTTGGGCGCGCCAACCACGGGGTTCATCTTGTTCGGGACTGTTCAGTAAGGAATGGTTCCGGCCTTGTGTTGCAGGGGATGAAGGAAGTAATCCTCGGTACGGTGATCTAGGCCCCGTACTGTGACGGGCGGTACCCCAGTAGCCCTGCCATTGTATGGAATCCATTTTCCAATAAGTGCCCACGGTTTTGATTGTATTACCCACTTTTGTGACTAGTAGCTGGAATTTAATCATGTAACAATTTCGGCTATTTTCTATTTATTTGAAAACCCTAGACACTATTATAATATCACAGAATTTCCTATGAAATGTTTTGGTTAGCGTAAGGTAAAAACTTACCCGTATTTATTTGTGGGAAGTCTTACGTGATACCTTTATTTTCAAAAGTTTTGCAAAGTTAAACAATTTAAAACTGTTTACTCATACCAGACCCATGTCTGACCCGGAGTTTATATTTTGTTTTTCATAAACTCTCGGGTACCCAAATTTTTACGGGTAGTCAAGGGATTCAGGTTAGCTTTGACGAATTCTGGAGGAGCGATGGAGCAGGAGGCTTCAGCGTTGTAGATATCTATCTTGTTCCGCTGTGTTAGTTAGAGTATGTTGTATTCGAGATGTATGTAGTGACAGATGTGTATAAAAATTTGTCAAGTGTATAATATTGTATAACTCTGATATATGTAAAACTATGTAATTATTATGTGATGTATTATATTTTATTCCATTCCGCTGTGAGATTTCGTGTTTGTTGTTCTTTCTTTCTCTTTCTTTTCTATTTCTATCCCTTTCTTTCTTAATGATGATACGTCTTACTGGTGGAAGAAGGATGGGTCTTCACAGAGGTAATCCCCATTTACCCTCCAATGCTCATGAGGTAATCCAAAGTTGTTGTCCAATGCTGTCGATGTTCCTTTCATTTTATCAGAAATGAAAGTAATGCTAGAGTTAGGGGTATGTCTTAGGGACAATTGTGTAATTTATTGTAAATTAATTAACTCTTCAATTAATTCTCATTCGTAATAAAGTTGTTTTTCTTTCTTTTATATATTTGTTATAATTTGTTATAAATAATTAAATGCTTAATTAAAATATAATTAACCGAATATCCATAAATAGTGTGTTTGTGATAGTAATTACAAATAGTTATAGTCATGAGTAATGTATTACAATATTATAAAACACGTTATTTTAAATGTTCCCAGTCTAGATGCATCGAGACTGTATATCGATAAATCCATTGAGACTAGAGTGTGTAACACTCTCTAAATGTTAGGCAATGTATTACTCATGACTGCTGGAGGCACTTAGGTGTTATGTACCAATAGTAATTGGATAAATATGGAACGACTCACTCGATAGTTTTCTTTTGGTAACATGACTAAGGTCAAATAGAAAAATCGGTATGACTGATTTACATAGTTCTCTCAACTTAAGAATACTGTGGATCTTCAATATGAAAGCTCTACTTTGATTATAGTCAAATCATAGCACGACTTCTATCGAGTGAATATAATTAGGTAGAGTGGAAGTATTGGAAGTGAAGCAGTATTCAATAGATGATTCGTCTCCCAGGTTATATGAGGTTAGTATCATGGTCAATTCAGATCAACTCTGTCATGACCCGAAATCCAATGTTCGAAAATTGACACTAAATACCTCACTTGTATTCGACTGCCAAAAATTCAAACATCGAACACCAGTCGGATGGAGCTTATAACAACATTAGATGAATATAAATCAGTGGAAACAAAATGAATAACATTCATTATATCACAGATACAACACCATAATATCCATTACTGCATCAGAATATTCTTATACATACATCACAACTCCAAATAGAACATCATAATAGAACAACAAGTGATCATATGCCAAAAAGTCTTCAAAGGAATGAAGCGACAGCGAACTTCCAAAAAAAGCACCCTGATATCCAAAATCTTCCAAAATATCTCCAAGGTAAAATTCTCCAAAATACTGCTAACACCAGAACACGGAAACCTGCTACTAGGCTGCCCGTCTGGAAATGATGGGTACCTAGAGTCTAGAAAGGAAACAATAAACTCCGGGTCAGTCATGAGACTGGTATGAGTAAACAAAAACAGTTGCTTTTAAATAAAACAAGATCTATAAAAGAAAATCCGGTATGATTTTAGAAAATGAAACTACCATAAGACCTCCCGTCGCACACACACAATGCAATCGCAGAATTGGAGGAGATTTCTTCTTATGATAGTCAAATATGCTTGATACGAGAAAAATTCTTTGATATTATTACTAGTGCATAGTGTAGAAAATCATTTCAAAAATATAATATTAATCTTAGCCAGCATACCACATTTCGTCTATGCCTACTATAGCTACCATGTTTTGTGGCAAGTTACCGCCACACTGCATGGCAGGTTATACAACTAAAAACATACAGGGCTCGTATTGTTTCTTTGGATTTCCAACAAATGGTCAAGCTAAGGAACTTCCTACTGTCATATGGGTATGCCTCTGGAGGGACGTCCCGAGAACCTACCCGGCTCTCTGCCAACACAAGGCCGGGTTACTTTTGTAACTTGGTAACTACTACTCGAGTATGCCACCCCCGGTCGTTTGCGACCTTTATCCGAGGGTCCTCTATCACAAAGCAACAACCACACAGTAAATGAGATTGCAACAACCACATAGGTAAAGTATCTGGGCTCCATACCATGATACCACCTTTTTTCAAAAGGAAATGACATACCCTAAAGGGCGCGACCCTCAAAACCTTGCCGCATCTTTTCTGTTTCGACCATTTCCGAGGTGTGAGGTCCGATGAGGTCTCATCCACAAAACTACGCTTTACACGTAAGTCATGCTTTGATCGCAAATGATCAACAAATGATCATCAACACAGCAGCACTTAGCATACCACACTACCAAATTGGAAGTATGTCGCTGATACCCTTCAACTACATAACCTCTGAGCTCGTACGTCTCAGAGAAGGGTGTTAAGCTAAGATAATAATTTCTCCGCCACCAACAGATATGTATTTGAAAGAAATCTGCTTTATATCTCAAAGTGTAGTGTCAGATATACAACCATGCAAGTCTATTCCGGGTTCGAACAGAACCGAAGGCACTTCGTCCAATAAAGGAAGAAGTCCTTGCAAATCCGGGTATCCACAATCCCGATCGGACTCCCCGTCACCTGTGGAGATCTCTATATCGTTTTCGAAGACACCCGGTCTTCACCACCATCTTCAAATGCTATTCATTTCGACATACACTATTTGGAATGGGTTATATGACACAAAGGTCCTCTCCCTGCTAAACCTAATAGCGAGCGCTTAATTTTAAAACACGTGGATGTATCAATTACAAAGATTCACATTCAAGGTTCGATGTGGGTTTCGGATAACTAACTGAAATACGACTCCCTGTCGCATCGAAGTTTAAATGTCGTTTTATGGGCAAAAGGGTTTTCACATAATACAGAAACAAATCACAAATCACAGTTCAGCACAAAGCAATTCACACCACACAGTATCATGATCACAATAGAAATATCAATCCAATACAAAACATTTGATAATAGTTAATCATTTTCAATCAAGGTGAATGTGATTTAAGTGAATTAACCACATAACTATTTTTATTGGTTATTTTAAATCAATGATTAATTATTCTTAATGATAAATTAATTAAATCTTAATCAACTTTATTAATTAATTATTCCTTGATTAATTATTTTAATTAACTGCCAATTATAAATTAATCAACTTAAATTATCTAATTAACAATTCTTAATTACAAATAAATTAGACATTTAATTATTAATTAATCAATTTTTAATTACAAATTGATTAATCTCTAATTACTTAGTTAATTACGATTATAAATTAATTAATCATTCCTAATTACCCTTTAACAATTATTTATCTTAATTGACATTAAAAAAACTTCCTTAAACTTTGAAATCAATTTATTATTACTAACTTGAAAGCTTTAATGGTAATTAAATTTTAATATTTAACTTAGGTTAACTACTTAATTAAAATATTAATTAAGGTTTAAAAACATTCTTACGTATTCACTTAATTAATTAAAACTTGAAATAGTTTCTTGACTTAAAACAGTCAAACATTAGTTATTTCATTAGTGCTAAAATTTGTTTAACAATGTTAACTTTAAATTTTTAAGGCTTAACCCCTCTTTGAAGCAAACCCGAGAATGCCCAGATTCTACTCGAGTAAACACTCAAGTCTCTCCCTTCATTTCCCTGAGGCCTACTCTCATCCTCACGTAATTTTTTTTTATAAAACTTAAAGTTATAAACCGTTGAATCAACTCCACACGAACGCGAGAAACCCGAGCCAAACCATCTCCTACTCGAGCATTCCTTCGAGTTCCTCCCTAGCCCAAACTTCCTGACACAAAATCGATGTCGTGCACATGCACGGCGTCGCGCCGTCGCTCCGGCGAACTTCATGACCTTTGGCAAGTCGCAAAACTCACCCACACTCGAAATCCAAGCTCGATTTGAAGCCAAAAACTCGAAAACGAAATTTAGCCTTTCGTTCGAAACTGTAACTCAAACTCACCGAAACGAAAACGCCTCGTCCCACTCACGCCGTTCATCAGAAAATCCATAACTCCAGCTTTACGTTGCTGATACCCTACTCTACTCTCCCTCTCAATTTCGTGCAGCTCGATCATTCCGAGGAGACGCAATCACCTTGCCACTGACCATGTCCAAAACTCAAGCATAAACCCTAAATTGAACTCGTCCCACCAATTCGTGCAATAAAAAAATTATTCGACAATTTTCCTGAAATCATCAATGGCCAAACTTGCTTCGCGCAAACTTTCAACATCCAGTATTGGATCGATCATTAGAAAATGGGGAAAATGCACATTTTGTTCAACTGTGAACTACTCATAGCATACGCAACTAATAATTCCCATTTTTGTTTAAAAAATCTTTTTTTTGAATGTTGATTCAAGCTATATCATCGAAATAATATTTTACAATATTCGAATTTATCCTAAAGTTAACTTTTTACTGTAAAACTGAATGTTACAGAGTCACAACTTCACTATCAAGCTTTAAAAAAAATTTAGATCATAATTTATGTTTAAACTAACTTATTTGTTGAAGATTAAAGCCTATCAGAGATTAAGGAAGTGAAGTTTAAATTTTTAACTTGATGGAACTCTGTACCTTTTGTAACAAAAACACAGGGATGACAGAACAAATATAAATAACATACATAAAAGTATTCATCCGTATATAACCATATAGCATAACATTTGCCACAAATCATCTACACGGTTTTAATTATATTTAAATCCCTTCAAACATATGTTTTCTCACTTGAAAAGTTTATGAACAGTGAGCTGCTTTGGTTTTGAAAACTGCAGTTTTGATCACCTTTCTGTTTTGTTGTTGAACTGAAATTGAATTTGTAAAAATGGAGATGTTTACTTTTTTTTTCTTTCTGGCTTGATAAGTTATTATGAACGAACTGGAATAGATGTAGATGTATATATAGAGATGAAAGTTATTTTTTTGTACAGGGGAGGTATTTCTGGTGTAGTTAGTGTGTCTTCTTTTTTTTTAGTTTGATCAGATATTTTCTTCCTTTTGGAGGCTGAAATGATTTTATTTGTGCTGAGAATAGATAGCATTAAATGTTTATGTTCCCATTCCTGTTTACATGCAAATCCATTTGAATTTTGTATGTACATCTTTGTTTTGTTTTATCTTCTTGCATACATTTTTGTTTTATTATTTCCTTGTTTACATCTTATCCTATTTGATTTTTTATTCATTTATTTAAAGCTTAAACTACCAAATACTTTATTTATATTCATATATTTTTGTAATATTTAATATTAATAATATTTTATTTGTTTTGAAACTTTTCAAATTAAATTCCAGAAGTTCAAATAAGTTACGAAATTTAAATTAATAAATTTTGGGGTGTTACAAACTCAAAGTCAAATTTCATGCCAGAGTACTTCGGTTGATATTAATTATTATTATTATTGAATTTATGAACTTTTCATTTGGACTATATAGTTGAATATGAATGGTATTGAAATTTTAACTCGTGTCAAATTCCAAAAGCCCAAAGCGATATAGTTTTGACGAAAATAATTGGTGTATAAATAACAGTCACAAATGGATAACGCTTAATAAAGTAAAATTAGATTTTACTGAAACCAAGTAAGCAATAAATTTGGCCAAAATATCACATCACCTGCTAAGTGACATGTAAACGTTAATATTCGAATAGTCGATATTAATCGTTAGCAAAATTTACACCAGACGAGTCATGCAAACGACCGATGGATTCTTCTTTGACCAATTGATTTAACTAATTTTTAATTTTTATAAATTGATTAAATTATAGCATTTATGAAATATTATTTATAAAACCAGATTGTGATTTGATGAATATATATTATATAATATATTTATAATTGTTATAAATATATCGGTCGATATATGATATCGATAAGCATTAAATTAGATTTCTTTGACTTAAATGGATTTAAAGCCCATCATAGAGTCTACTAATTTCAGCAGCAACATAGGCTAGATGCAGCTCAAATTTAGGTAGAAGGGGCTTGATTTTGGATGGGAGAGGTTGAAAGGGAATGAGTAAGAGATGAGATCCATACTTCTCTCATTTCCATCCGCTATATAAGCATCTCTACCCTCATATGATTTAGATCTTTTGTTACCTCTATCTAATTCCTTTGATGGTCGACTTTCATCCTCCATCGTTTTAGTCTCCAAGTTCAAATCAAATCAATTTATTTGCTATATGATAAATGGTGGTCGAAGGTTCAAGGACTAGCACTACGTTGGATCGAAAATTATTTCTAGAAGTACATAACATCGTTACATGGTATGCTTAAGGGATTTGGTTTCAAGGTGCATTTCTAGTTTAATTACAAACATTAACTTATAATTATAATGTTCATTTATCTGTGTATAATATTATTAATCAGATGACGATTCGAATATGTAGATATATTGTCACAAAATTTGTTGGTTTTACGTGTATATATATATATATGACTAAAAATAAATATTTTAGTGATTATTCATCAACGTATAACATGGCTCTTAAACAAAAAAACATTTTTTTATTATTGAACTAATTTAAAATATAATAAATACGTATATTTGTATAGTCTATAATTTAAATACTATATTATATATGTGCCAAATATAAAAAACTATTCATATATGATTCAATTAATATAATATTTTCGAAAGAAAGAAAATATTTTTATTTATATATTATTTTTAAATAATTTTTGAATCAATTTATCATATAAATAATTATATAAATTCATATATCTAAAAAATTATAAGTGTTTATTGATGCATATTAAGCTCATGATAGGAAGTAAAAACGAAAAAACATTTTTTTAATTTTAAATAGTTAAATTTAAAAATTAAAAATTTAGAAAAACCTAGTCTATGCACATGACCATTTCAATAAATACATTAAATAAAAAATTATTTTATAATTTTATTTATAATATATGGATATATATATATGTGCGTGTGTGTATATGTATATGTATATATTATGCATATTTATATATAAGTATTTCACATATCCACACACATATATATAAAGGTAAATATATAATTTTTATTTATTATTTTCAAAATTATAGCAAATTTTTTTATTATATTTTAAATAACATAAACATATTTACATAGAAAATAATATATATATACACATTTTATTAATATTATATATTTATATTCATATAAAAATATGTGTGTATATACATACAAAATTATAAATAAATAAATTTTAATGTGTGTGTTTATATATATTAAATATTTTACTATAAAAAGAAAGGTATATATATTCATACATTTGACGAGCTAACGTGTCTGTTGTTATGTAAATCTCATCATCTATATACGGGCAAGTTATACCTTGCACGGATTGATGTTTCACAAATGAACACACTTATCTATGTGTATATGGTACACATATATAGTTAATATAACATAACACTAAATAATACAATCTAATTTTATAAATTTAAATAAAATAAAAGATCTTATTTAAATAAAATTTAGAAATGTTCTCAATGAATTATACTTCATAGACCCAATATTCTAAATGTAATATCAACTTTCTTTAAATTCACTCATAACTTTCACTATAGGCTAGCCCAATTCCAACAATAATATCAGATCCTCCATAGCTTATATAATCAGAAAAGTCATTTTAGGGTTAACTATTAAGCTCGCAAGCCAAATAGCAGGGCATCTAAAAAGGTAGTGGTGAAGGATTGAGTTTGGGTAATCAAGTACCTTACTCAACCTAGCTACCAATTTAGCTTGAACAGTTGCCCGTAATAGAAGAAGCCCAATGTGAATTAGGCCTTAAGCTTATTTTCAAAATTGTTCGAAAATTAAAATATAAGATTTTAAACTTAAAAGTTAAATTTATATATACATATTATAAATGTCAAAATATAATAATTTTTTTATAAATGTTTGAAAATTAATATAAATTAATTTTCAAAATTATATTTATAATAAAATTAATTAATTAATTAAACGTGTTATTAACAAAAAGTATATGCATGTATTATATATATATATATATTTTGATAACATGGGGAACCTTAAGATCATGGTACTCATTGATACTCACTTAAGTAAACCCCACGCCGTGTTTCTACCCCGCTTTTATTTAGTCGTTGCACACGGATGCTTAACGTTGAAACTCCCACTGATGGTTAGGCGCTGGGATTCGAACCTGCCTGGACACAGTCCTTTAGTCCCCATCTCCCAGCTCCCTAACCAACCAAGCTACGAACGGCGGGTATGTATTATATATTGTGAAATGTTTATGATATTTTAAAATGTTTAAAATATCATAAGTATACATGTTTGTATATATGATGATTTTCGAAATTAAAATAAATTAATTAAAAGGCTAATTAATTAAATAATATATACATATATGTTATGTTATAAAGGTCATAGTATATTATATAAATATTAAATATGAATGTTATATTAATATAAAATTAATTAAAATGTTAATTATTTAAAACTAATTGAATAAGATTTAATTAATATAATATTATACATAAGACTATTATATAAGTAATATGAAATACAAAAGTTATATGTAGTAAAACTTATAAAATATGAATGTATAAATTAAAAGTGGAACATTAAGAAACCCTAACTAGACTTAAGGAATAAATACGTACGTAAATGTACGTGCATTGGGATTTCCGATGTGTTTGTGACATTATTCCATATGTCAATATTACTCAATATAATATATTTAAGATTATGAATCTTCAGTACAATTTTGTCTTTTACCATATATATGTGTGTGTGTGTGTATATATATATATCATTTGCACACTCTTTAGTTGTTGAGCTTTTCTCAAGCTAATGATGTTATGTATAGCACTATTAATAAACTAAATAGACGAGGTAAGATAACTCCACATATTTGCTGAGCTTTCCTCAGATATGTGCATTAGACTTAGGTCGTCGTGAAATGGTAGGTCTGATTGAATAATCCTACTTTATTTTTTGAGCTTTCCTCATGATATAGTAGGGATTAGGACAAAGTAACATGATTAAGAGTTCTATATGATACAACTGATAAGAAGTTATCAACCGATACGTGGACGTACGATTTGTTAAGCTTTCCTCACGGTCGGAATCCTAAGGCATACGAGTCCTAACACCTACTAATTAAGTCGAAAGACTTCTGTGTTTCGAATTAGGGTTTGGCAAAACATAAAAGAATAATGGGAGCTTATTAGTAAAATGAAACATAAAGTTTAACCTTACAAATATTAGAAAAACATCTACTATGATTTGTCCTTATAATGTACAAGTTAAACTTGTAGAAAATGACAACTGTAGACTATTCAATGAAATCACTCAATTAAACAGATCAAACAACTATATCGACTGGCTAAGAGTAATTAAAATAGCATTAACTTATGAGCGCCTATAGTAAACTATTGAAACCAAAAGAACAACCCGTTGATGATGCGGACCCTAAGCTAAGACTTGCTTATGAAAAATGGGTGTTAGGCCTTAGAGAACGCCTAATTTTTCATAATGTCTACAGTAAACAAGCTATTACAAAGGCAACATGAAAAATGTATGTCCATGATATCAAGGCCTAGTTTGGTGAACGGTCACGTTTCGCAAGATGCAATCTTATGAAGAGGCTGTTACCAAAATGACTAAAGGACAAAATATGGACGATTACGTGCTAATGATGAAGGATTATATTGATAAGCTTTCACAATTAGACCATATAGATATGGAACGAATTGCAAGTTGATTTGATCCTTGGTTCTCTTACTCCTTAGTATGAACCGTTCATGCCAAACTATACACGAACCTGTTGAATGTGAATCTCATGGAGCTCCTCAATATGTTGAGGTCAGCCACGTCAAATCCAAGTATCAAAGGGCTACACTTGCTATTAAAGGTAGTGCATCATCTTCGAAGAATCCAAAGAAGAAGAAAAGAAAGGCAAGAAAAAGATAAGTATTAAATTGCTGATGGATCTATGGTAGATTCAATGGTGGTAGGAGCTTATCATCTAGTTACCTAATGGATTATTATTAGTATTAAATAATTGCTACTTTGTAAAAGACTTTATTTCTGTAATTATTTATGTTTCTAGATTGTCAAAGACAGGATATATATTTCATTGTATAAGTAAAGCTATGAACATTAGCTGGATGGAAATAAAGTATGTGATGATGTTCTTGAAAATGGCATTTGCATGATTAATACTAATCATGTGCATTTTGTAGATAATTCTTCTAGTAATGTAAATGATATTTATCTTTGGCATTATAGGGTAGGTCATATTAGTGAGAAATGACTACACAAACTGAAAACTGAAGATTTTCAACCATCAATTAATTTGGAATCATTTGATACGTGTGAGTCATGTCTTAAAGATAAAATGACCAAGCAACCGTTTAGTGAGAGCAAAGAAAGATTTGATGAACTCCAAAGGTTAATACATAGTGATGTATGTGGCTCAATGCCTACAATTTCCAATGATAATAGTTCTTACCATGTTACCTTCACTGATGATTTCTCGAGGTTGGGATATGTATATCTTATGAAGAACAAATCCGATGTCTGTGAGAAATTTATCGAATATAAAAATGTAGTAGAAAACCAAACGGGCCGTAAGATTAAAATTCTTCGATCGGATCGAGGAAGAGAGAATATTCAGCGTGATTTCCAATAATACTTAAAAGATAATGGGATTATCTTAGGTTACTCCGCCATATACTCTGCAACATAATGGCATGTCAGAGCAGAGGAATCAAACCCAACTAGATATGGTTCGTTCCATGATGAGTAAGCAGAGTTACCTTTGCCTTTGTGAGGATATGCACTTTTAAGGATATGCATTGGAAGTCATAGCGTATATGTTGAACTTATTGCCCACTAAGCCTATGCCTAAGATGATGTAACAACCTAGAATTTGATCACTCTAAAAATATAATATTTAAATTTATTTTAAATATAAAATATATAAGATTTTATGATTTAAACAATATTACATAAGATTTGGAGGTAGAAATATACACAAAAATAGAAACCATTGCTTATATCGATAAAAATGACAAAAGACTTATTTCAGAAAAGTAAGTTTGGATGGTTAAATAAATTATTTTAATTATTTAATAAGGGTTTTTATTTTCAAATAACAATATACAAGTTTATTTTCATGTTTTGTTTACATAAATTAACAGTCTAACAGAAATGTCAAAATGCGACTGTAAAACATTTTTTCAAAAATCAACGTTTTGTTCAACAAAAGTTTTCGCAACGTTGTTGCATCTTTACTTACGTATACATATACACTTATGTAAATAAGGAAAGTATTAATAAAGTCACTAAACAATATTACTTTTCCTAAACAAGTTTAGAAACTTTTAGAATTCATTAACAAAAAGTAAGCACAAAAAGACAAACATGTCAAAATCAAATCTAAACAAAATCTTACTTTAATGATTAAGACATAAAATTTTGAATTTAAAGATAATGTTAAGTATTGAAAAAATGTA
Source organism: Allium cepa (assembly GCA_030765085.1). NCBI lineage: Eukaryota > Viridiplantae > Streptophyta > Magnoliopsida > Asparagales > Amaryllidaceae > Allium > Allium cepa. The sequence continues at coordinate 370,987,082 of CM060942.1, read as the reverse complement.
AGTTTACTTTAAGTTGAAGTAAGCGTATTTTGGTCATTTCACATAAAAATATTTTATTACAAACTTTTCCTATAAATAATAAACCATTTCTTCACTTTGTTTTCACACTTCTCGTTCTTTACTTCAAAGCTTTCTCTCTTCATTTTCAAGGCTTCCAACCTTAATAAAATAATGCCAAAATTTAGTTTAAAAATATATTAAACCAAATATCCATCAAAACACTTCAAAACTCCTCCTTCTCCTCCCCCTACCCATGGCCTCACCATCCACCCACCAAAGTCGAGCCCAACTCTACCTTAACCCAATTCCTTGAGCACCTCCCCTCCCTCCAAGTTCAAGTCGAGCCATTTAAAGTCAAGCGTGCAAGTGTTCATGAGCATTCGATTAAAGTCGGAAAAATTTAATCCGTTTAAAGTTAATTCAATTCCATTCACGGCAAGAACTCCTATTTAGTATATACATACATATATATATGGATGTGAGGATGTGATATGATTATATGGATATTTTTTATGATTTTGAGTATCATATATTGTTTATCTCATGTGAATGTTCGAGCAAGTCACGATATACATGTTGTTATCTTTCATGGAAAGCACTTTTCGAATGAGTTTGAAAAGTAATATGGAATCGTTTAATACGTTTTAAAATGATTGAAAATGTTTTAGAAATGTTTCATAAACATATAAAATTGTTTTTACAAGTTTCAAATGAAAGCCAATAAATGAGACAAAATTAGGCGCGTCGCGCAACGGTAGTTCGCGATTTCGTGCCGAAAAATTCAAATGAGTATACGAAATGGAATTTAGCATAGAATTCTTCAAGATAAGAATTTTATAAACGTTATATTCTTAGTTTCAGAATAAAAAAATAAAATCAAGATTTCATCTTGTAGATTTTAAAATATGCCCAAATCTGATTTCCAAAAAAATCGTGTTTTTGTAGTGAAGCAACCAAAGTTTAAAGTTTGGTGAAATGAATATTTTTAAATGTTAAAAATATGAAATAAATTTTATAAATCCAATAAAATATTTCAAAAGAGATTTGAACTGAAAAATATGGGGATTTTCAAATGTTAGAAAAGTTGTCCCAAATCGAATCAGCTTTTTAAGCACTTTCCGCAGCACTTTTCTGCTGCCATTTCATTGACTTTAACAATTCATTTTCAAACCTTTTATAAATGTTTTCAAATAAAAAATTAATTGTTTAAAGATGATTTGAGGACTTTATAATTCGTTTAAAAAGGTTTAAATAATTTATTTAAAAAAGCTGTCAAAATAAGTGATTTAATCTTGGCTCTAAAAGACGACGAGTACATTGGATTTTCTACTCATGAGATCCGGATGAGGTGCTTAAACCAAGGAGATATTCAGGAGCAACCAGTGCCCTAGTTCACCTGGTGTGACGCCCCACCTCTACACCCACGCTAGCCAAGAACACTACGGTGTAATGCTGTCAACTAGCACGGAGAATGAGGCTGTTGAGGAGCGACCATCCGTGTAATTGCTTTGGGCGAGCACCGATATGCCAGATAGTAAAAACGTGCATTTCATTTCAGGAGAAAATCCGACATGCCGATGCAAACTCAAAGCTACTACACAATGGCTATAATAGTCTAGGACAAAATATAAACTAATAACACAGATAATATAAATGCGGAACACAGATGAAACAGAAAGTCTCATATATATATATATAATAACTGATGTCAGTTACAATACATTTGACACGGTACATGTGATACAACTACAACAGTCGACTAAGGAAGTTATATATACAAGTACATTATCGACTAATATACATGAATACATATCAACCTATACTATGACTCGACAACTCCAAAAGATATGAAAAGTCTTCATAGCTCAAGCAGCATCCCAAAGCAGAATGTCTACAACCTGAAATAACTCGGGTCTGACCCGGGTATTACATTCAAAAGAAAATAATACTCGGGTCAGTCTAATTCAAACTCAGTTATTAGTGCACAGAAGCAATAATAATTAAATAATGAATAGATGAAAGTCACAGAAATAAATTTACCTATCCGATTCTTAAATAAGAAATCAGATAACGGTAAATATAACGCGAACCAATTCAAATCAATTGGAAACATCAATTAAAACGTCAACTCGAGTAGGGCTGCAGTATACACACGCGTGTACTGCCTCGCCACTACAACATATGGAATACGAAATAAAACCATAAATCAAAAGCAAAAGAAATAACAATAAAACCAATACCGTGTGGCTGCAGTTCACGCTTGCGTGCACTGCCTTGCCACTACAGTGATGACGTACCCCATGAATACCGTGTGGCTGCAGTTCACGCTTGCGTGCACTGCCTTGCCACTACAGTGATAATGTACACAACCGGGCACAAGGTCAAACCCAAATAAATTGCGGTTCAACACAGGGGCAACATATGTGTACAAGGTCAAATAATCAAATATACAACAGAGCTCCATGCAACAAATACTTTTGAATGGAGGCAGTGTAACAGGCAAGAGGTTCAAGCGTAAATCCATTATCAAAAACGTAGACTGCCTTACATATGGTCAATACTTCATAAAACAGGTAGACAAACTATCTTAAGTGGTCAAGACAGCTGCAACAAATGGTCAAACACGAGGTGTTGGCTAGGTGACGATGCAAGTGCAAGCTACATATAGCACAGAGTGCAAAGGAGATGATCAGTGCATGAATTCATGTAGTGCAACAGGTATGCAGACCAAAGAGCAAAAATATTCTGGAACAAATGCTTAGAGAAACTCAAGTGCCCAATAATGAAATCAATTTCACTTAAATAGAAAATGCACAAGAACGTTGTGGCAACAGTTCCAGGCAACAATAACAACTCAAATGCAAGCTATGTCATGTATGGTACAGTGACAAATTGCACAAACAAGCACAAATGTGCTTTAGAGAACATGCTACATGAAGGCCATGAAGGCAGTAAAGTGCTGATAGGAAACAAACTACAATCACTGAAATGAGGTAGGTGGCTAACTCATACATTTGCATGTGATAAATCAGAGTAGTAGAGTATGTATGCTGCAAAAGAAAAATGCAGTTGCAACATGAATGCAATGGTAACCAAAAGAAATGAGGACAAGGCATCAATACAAGTAACAGTTCCCTACAAGTGAAGGAATGCAAATGCAAATAAACAGTTCAACATGACTCAAAGCATCAGGATATACTACAGGGGTGAATACACATGCATGCATATTGAAATGAAGTGGCAACATCAACAAGTGTACATATGCAATAGGATGCAAAGAGCAAGATGGTGCAACAGAGCAGGGTGCCAGCACAACAGCGGTACACAATGATACACATGAACATACAAAGTCAACCGCAATATGTCTAACTGAAACAACATGAAGCTCAAATATACAGGCTTTATCAAGATTCAAGCAACAACATGGAAGATCAGGACATCACCACAAACACAAATCAACAGTTGGAATCAAGACTGCAATTCAAAGTCGAGTTTTAGATCAAAGTCCAATTTCAGCAAGGATGGACAGAGCATCTTATACTAAATAGCACAATCCAAAGAAAGTTTACACATATATTCGTACATATATACTTATGCATATACATGGAAGCTCAGGCATGCACATAGCAGTAACGAGCAAGAAGACAGGTATGGAAAGCAACACAAGTGCACTCATACGTGAGAAGACAAGTGCGTGCATATACAGCAAACGAAACAAGGGAATAAAGCATGGTCTTAGTCGAGTATCAACATATCAAGGAAGGCTGAAATAGTTTTGAACAAATCAAATGCAAGAAATATCAAATTCGAAAAAGTCAAGGACGAAATCGCAATCAACTGTCACAAAAATGCCAAGGCCGACCTTACACAAGTCAGTGCCCAAAATCAAGTGATTGAAGTCACAAAAACTGAAGCCGTGGGTGAATTGGAATCATCAAAACAATTTCGACATTCAAACAAAAATAAACAGTCGAACGCGAGATGAATTAGATGTGAGCGAATGGTCACTCACCTTCTCACGAGTCGAAGCAGCTGGAGCAAGCTACGAGGAGGCCATCGATGGACGAACCAGAATGCTGAATCGCCTCTTCAATCGAGCATCGACATCTTCGATTTTCGAGAAGCCCTAATCTGGAGAAGGGGGCGAACGAGACAGCCTCCATTTTATTTTCGTTCGTTTGTTTTAGGGTTCAAATGAAAATGGGTAAGGAATGAGTTATTAACTAAGTAAATTATCACGGCCCAAATAAAAACATGGGCTACTATTATATTTTTAAACCCATCAACCCTTTTAACAATTTTATAAAAGAATTTTAATTCAAATTTAAAAACTTCAATTGGCAATTAGCTAGGAAAAGAAATCGTCTAAAGACGATAGTTAATCGGTACGAAATACCGGGTTGTTACAGACTCCCCTCCTTATAAAAATTGCGTCCTCGCAATCATAAGGAATGAATGAACAAAAAGGTAACAACCATAAGAATATATCATCATAAGATGAAGAAATTCGAAATAGGAAGTTCACCATATAGAGCACGAAAGAGTAAGCTTGAACGTGTTTGCACGATGAATTCTCAAGATTCATGATCAAGGTAGAGAACAAATTTCTCACCCAAAATAATGATGCCAAATTTTCAAGAGCAAAATCAACAGCCACGAGCACTAGATCATGAGTGGCATATCTAGTCTCAATAGGCATTAATGATTTAGAAACACAAGAGACAGCACGTTCTCTTTTGCAAGAGAATGGCATGCAACCCAATACGATTAGCATTGGTACAAAAGATAAAATCATGGTTCCCTTCGGGAATCGCAAGAATAGAAGTATCGGAAAAGAGTTGTTTTAATTAATATTCTTTTCCGAAAAGCTAAAACTTTCAAAGTTTACAATTTACTTTATGTAATTATCTTTTCAGAAAAATTTGCATTTTTACAATTCAATTTACTGTGTCTGATTGTCTCATCAAAGCGTCTAGGAGATTCCTATCGATAACGTTGATCAAGCGCATCGACCAGAATTCTTAAAGCACTCAATGGGCAATACCATCACAAAATCATCTTTTAATCTCATAAAAGAAATTCACAAATTTTCAACAAAATCTAGTTATCAAGTAGATAATCAGAAAACAACAAAACTGAATAAATGCAATTATCAGCAATATTCAATTATCAATTAGATAATTAGAATACAGAAATCACAAAACAGCAATATCTAATTATCGATACAATAATTAGAAAACAGCAAAATCTAATTATCAACAAAGACAATTAGAAAACACAAATCACTAATTGCAAAACCGCAAATATCTAGTTACCAAAACGGTAATCAGAAAACAACAAAGGTCTAATTATCAAAACGATAATCAATCTCAAATCAACAAATATTTAATTATCTCAAACGATAATTAAATCTCAAATCAACAAATATTTAATTATCTCAGACGATAATTAAATCTCATATCAACAAATATTTAATTACCTCAGACGATAATTAAATCTCCAATCAACAAATATTTAATTATCTCAGACGATAATTAAATCTCAAATCAACAAATATTTAATTATCTCAAACGATAACTAAATCTCAAATCAACAAATATTTAATTATTTCAGACGATAACTAAATCTCAAATCAACAAATATTTAATTACCTCAGACGATAATTAAATATCCAATCAACAAATATTTAATTATCTCAGACGATAATTAAATCTCAAATCAACAAATATTTAATTATCTCAGACGATAATTAGAAAAAACAAATATTCGATTATCAAAAACGATAATCAGAAACATCAAAAATATCTAATTACCTAAAACGATAATCAGAAACAACAAATATCCGATTATCAAAAATGATAATCAGAAACAACAAATATCCGATTATCAAAAACGATAATCAGAAACATCAAATATCTAATTATCAAAACGATAATCAGAAACAACAAATATCTAATTATCAAAAACGATAATCAGAAACAACAAATATCCGATTATCAAAAACGATAATCAGAAACAACAAATATCCGATTATCAAAAACGATAATCAGAAACATCAAATATCTAATTATCAAAACGATAATCAGAAACAACAAATATCCGATTATCAAAAACGATAATCAGAAACAACAAATATCCGATTATCAAAAACGATAATCAGAAACATCAAATATCTAATTATCAAAACGATAATCAGAAACAACAAATATCTAATTATCAAAAACGATAATCAGAAACAACAAATATCCGATCATCAAAAACGATAATCAGAAACATCAAATATCTAATTATCAAAAACGATAATCAGAACTCATATCAACAAATATCTAATTACCTGCAGATAATTAGATTCAACAAATATCTAGAAATCAATAAAGATACTCTAGAAAATCAACATGAAAGGTTGGATCGATCCCATCAGATGGCGAGTTTTAGCTACGCCGCACGTGCATCTCAGAGTGGCCGAAGCCTACCAAGTACTATAAATTTTGGCGCCCATCAGATGACCCGAAGGTCCAGCAGAGTGACCCGAAGGTCTAGTACTGGTAATTGACCCGAAGGTCCAGCAGAGTGACCCGAAAGCCCAACAAATGACCCGGAGGTCCAGCATAGTGGCTCGAAAGCACACGAAAATCATCAGATATTCAATTAACGAGTCCGGAATTAACCGAAATAGCAAACGCACATGTCCCATACCACGTGTTTTACTAAATCGTTTGATTCACTTCATCGTTTCCTTGAAAGTGCAAAATTGTGTATTCAAAAATAACATTTCACATTCTCAAACGGACATGTCCGGAATTAAGCGAATCAGTAAAAGAAAGGGGTCATAGTCCTCGATTTTGCTGAAATGTTTAAGTCGCTTCCTCATTCTTTTGAAAACGCAAACTGCAAAACTTCTGTAAATAATTTTCATTTTTTATTTAATAACAATTTACATTCTCAAACGAACAAGTCCAGAATTAACCGAATCAGTAAAAGAAAGGGGTCATAGTCCTCGATTTTCCTGAATCGTTTAAGTCGCTTTCTCATTCTTTTGAAAACATAAACTGAAAAACTTTTGAAAACAAATTTTATTTATAAAACAATTTGAAAACCCGTGCTCAAAACAGCAATATCAGTAACAATTTCAATAAGGAAATTGTACTTCTCAAAACACCGTAAAAACGGATCTCAAAATCAGCATTGCGGAATAACCGTTTGAAAATCCACTTTAAAATTGACGGTTACTGAAGTCAATGCGACAGTAATTTTTAAACGTCAAAATCTCATCATAATAATTCGCATCAAAATATAATACCAGTGAATTTTCATTCATAAAAATGTCAACAAAACACCGTGCTTCAAAGATTTAGCATAGGTGTAAAAATCCCGTTATAAAGATAACGGCAACAAAATACGTTTCATAACCAAGCATCGGTTCAACGTAAAATTAATGTAGTAACGTGCAACTTAAATTTTGTACGTGTACTACAAAATGAATAAAGAAATCATTCGAATATATCTTCAATGAAGATACTTTTAAAACGGCAAAAATCCAGTAAAATATGTGATTAGCATCAAAGAAAACCAGCATGAGTTTCAACAAATCAAAAACACTGGTTAACCAACATAATAAGATTTAATTCATTTTCGTATTTTGATTTTTAAATCAAAATAATTATCAGCTGTACTCAGCGAAGCAGTTTCACTGTTTTCGCTGCGCACTCTGATAAACAGAATACAAATCAATCAAACCATCAAGACACAATTTTTCTATTATTTTAAATAAAGATATTTAAAAGTTTAATCTAATTTTCAAAACTTTAGTTTTGACTCGAAACACAAATAAAACATCGACAAATAGTTGTAACACATGTTCCATCCAAGTTATGTTTTATATTATGTCCATAAACCCCAAGCTCTGATACCAAGCTGTGACGCCCCACCTCTATACCCACGCTAGCCAAGAACACTACGGTGTAATGCTGTCAACTAGCACGGAGAATGAGGCTGTTGAGGAGCGACCATCCGTGTAATTGCTTTGGGCGAGCATCGATATGCCAGACAGTAAAAACGTGCATTTCATTTCAGGAGGAAATGCGACATGCCGATGCAAACTCAAAGCTACTACACAGTGACTATAATAGTCTAGGACAAAATATAAACTAATAACACAGATAATATAAATGCGGAACACAGATGAAACAGAAAGTCTCATATATATATATAATAACTGATGTCAGTTACAATACATTTGACACGGTACATGTGATACAACTACAACAGTCGACTAAGGAAGTTATATATACAAGTACATTATAGACTAATATACATGAATACATATCAACCTATACTATGACTCGACAACTCCAAAAGATATGAAAAGTCTTCATAGCTCAAGCAGCATCCCAAAGCAGAATGTCTACAACCTGAAATAACTCGGGTCTGACCCGAGTATTACATTCAAAAGAAAATAATATTCGGGTCAGTCTAATTCAAACTTAGTTATTAGTGCACATAAGCAATAATAATTAAATAATGAATAGACGACAGTCACAGAAATAAATTTACATATCCGATTCTTAAATAAGAAATCGGATAACGGTAAATATAATGCGAACCAATTCAAATCAATTGGAAACATCAATTAAAATGTCAACTCGAGTAGGGCTGCAGTATACACACGCGTGTACTGCCTCGCCACTACAACATATGGAATACGAAATAGAACCATAAATCAAAAGCAAAAGAAATAACAATAAAACCAATACCGTGTGGCTGCAGTCGACGCTTGCATGCACTGCCTTGCCACTACAGTGATGACGTACCCCATGAATACCGTGTGGCTGCAGTTCACGCTTGCGTGCACTGTCTTGCCACTACAGTGATAATGTACACAACCGGGCACAAGGTCAAACCCAAATAAATTGCGGTTCAACACAGGGGCAACATATGTGTACAAGGTCAAATAATCAAATATACAACAGAGCTCCATGCAACAAATACTTTTGAATGGAGGCAGTGTAACGGGCAAGAGGTTCAAGCGTAAATCCATTATCAAAAATGTAGACTGCCTTACATATGGTCAATACTTCATAAAACAGGTAGACAAACTGTCTTAAGTGGTCAAGACAGCTGCAACAAATGGTCAAACACGAGGTGTTGGCCAGGTGACGATGCAAGTGCAAGCTACATATAGCACAGAGTGCAAAGGAGATGATCAGTGCATGAATTCATGTAGTGCAACAGGTATGCAGACCAAAGAGCAAAAATATTATGGAACAAATGCTCAGAGAAACTCAAGTGCCCAATAATGAAATCAATTTCACTTAAATAGAAAATGCACAAGAACGTTGTGGCAACAGTTCCAGGCAACAATAACAACTCAAATGCAAGCTATGTCATGTATGGTACAGTGACAAATTGCACAAACAAGCACAAATGTGCTTCAGAGAACATGCTACATGAAGGACATGAAGGCAATAAAGTGCTGATAGGAAACAAACTACAATCACTGAAATGAGGTAGGTGGCTAACTCAAACATTTGCATGTGATAAATCAGAATAGTAGAGTATGTATGCTGCAAAAGAAAAATGCAGTTGCAACATGAATGCAATGGTAACCAAAAGAAATGAGGACAAGGCATCAATACATTCCCTACAAGTGAACGAATGCAAATGCATATAAACAGTTCAACATGACTCAAAGCATCAGGATATACTACAGGGGTGAATACACATGCATGCACACTGAAATGAAGTGGCAACATCAACAAGTGTACATATGCAATAGGATGCACAGAGCAAGATGGTGCAACAGAGCAGGGTGCCAGCACAACAGCGGTACACAATGATACACATGAACATACAAAGTCAACCGCAATATGTCTAACTGAAACAACATGAAGCTCAAATATATAGGCTTTATCAAGATTCAAGCAACAACATGGAAGATCAGGACATCACCACAAACACAAATCAACAGTTGGAATCAAGACTGCAATTCAAAGTCAAGTTTTAGATCAAAGTCCAATTTCAGCAAGGATGGATAGAGCATCTTATACTAAACAACACAATCCAAAGAAAGTTCACACATATATTCGTACATATATACTTATGCATATACATGGAAGCTCAGGCATGCACATAGCAGTAACGAGCAAGAAGACAGGTATGGAAAGCAACACAAGTGCAGTCATACGTGAGAAGACAAGTGCGTGCATATACAGCAAACGAAACAAGGGAATAAAGCATGGTATTAGTCGAGTATCAACATATCAAGGAAGGCTGAAATAGTTTTGAACAAATCAAATGCTAGAAATATCAAATTCGAAAAAGTCAAGGATGAAATCGCAATCAACTGTCACAAAAATGCCAAGGCCGACCTTACACAAGTCAGTGCCCAAAATCAAGTGATTGAAGTCACAAAAACTGAAGCCGTGGGTGAATTGGAATCATTAAAACAATTTCGACATTCAAACAAAAATAAACAGTCGAACGCGAGATGAATTAGATGTGAGCGAATGGTCACTCACCTTCTCACGAGTCGAAGCAGCTGGAGCAAGCTATGAGGAGGCCATCGATGGACGAACCAGAACGCTGAATCGCCTCTTCAATCGAGCATCGGCATCTTCGATTTTCGAGAAGCCCTAATCTGGAGAAGGGGGCGAACGAGACAGCCTCCATTTTATTTTCGTTCGTTTGTTTTAGGGTTCGAATGAAAATGGGTAAGGAACGAGTTATTAGCTAAGTAAATTATCACGGCCCAAATAAAAACATGGGCTACTATTATATTTTTAAACCCATCAACCCTTTTAACAATTTTATAAAAGAATTTTAATTCAAATTTAAAAACTTCAATTGGCAATTAGCTAGGAAAAGAAATCGTCTAAAGACGATAGTTAATCGGTACGAACTACCGGGTTGTTACACCTGGCCTCTTCTAGTAGGGGATAGATAAGGTCGAAATGACTTAAACAAGTTAAGTATATAACTTTTCAATTTTCCAAACTTAAATACTCATAAGTTACTTTCTAAAAAATGATTTGATGAATTTCAAAAGAAAGGTTTAAATGATTCCATATTGAATACTTTTAAGATATATATCTCTCGAAAATATTTTAATAAAGAAATGAATAAATCAAACAACTATCATTTACTTATAAAACGTCATTTTTGTCGATGATTGGATTTCGAAAAACCAGGATCCGATCTGGGTAATTCCTATCCAAAAAACACTTCAAACCGATTTATGTTTCGAAGTAAAACATGTTAATGATGAGATCACGAAATATGAAGGTATTCATGATGTAGGGCTGCTTGCCATTAGAACCTCGGTGAAATTTACCATATCATATGTTATTGTGGCAGTGGTGCTCAGTTACGAAAATCTTCAATTTGCAAGGACCAATCACTACTGATCCTAGGGGTGATTCCCAAAACATGAGATGGCATAAGGAGTACTGTAACAACCCTAATTTTAGCGATTACCTGAGAATATTAAATTATAACGACGATTATAATTTAATAGCGTAAATTAATAATTAATGTGGAATTTAAATTATTTATTGGGAATAAACAATATATTTGAGGATAAAATGAGAAAATAGAATTTTGAAAACTTTAGTAAGATGGTTTGAGATAATAAACCGAAGAAAATGTGTTTTATTTAGAGTTAATGCAATAATTTTGTTAATTATTGCTATTTACTTCATTTAATGATTTTTAAAAAGAAGCAATTAATTTTAAGATGAGATATATCTAAAATAATGATGGAATTGTGTTTAAAAATATAATTTAGGTGTAAAATTATATTTGAAATGGGTTATAAAATTTTATTACACCAAAATATTATTTTTGTGTAATTTATAATGTTAATTACAATGTGATTTGTAATTAAAGATGTAAATTTGTTATTTGTTATAAAAAGAAATATGATGATAAAATGTTTCAAAAATATAAATAATCTTTTATTCTGAGTATCTAACATTTTATCATCATGAATATGATGTTTTATAAATTTTTGATATGAAATAAAGTTGAATAGATGATTGAATTTGAAGGTGTGTCTTGTTATGATTAACTTATAACCTAAGCTAACTTTCCTAAACATTTGGACTCTAGCCCATTAACATACTTCACTTAGCCTGTTAGAAAAGAAGTGAGAAACATCTTTCTCTTTCTCACGTTCATTCTCTATTCACAGTAAAATAAATCATAAACCATTCCTCTTTCTAAACCCTAGAGCTCTAAATCTTCAATTCCTACATTAATTTGCTAATTTTAATCAATCTAAAGCTATATTTCTCAGGTAATCAACTCCAAAACTTATTCTACTTCATCAAATTTGGATTTTTGCAATAGGTAGATTGTTAGTAATAGGGTTTTCTTGCTTGCATGTTGTTGTAGTGTTGTTTATAGGTTGTAGAAGCTAAAATTCAAGCAAAAGCTCCAACCTTTCTACATTAATTCGAGTTCTTGCATTCCTACAATCAGGTGAGTTAATCACTCACACCACTAGCTTTAATCTATGAAAATAATTTTTAGTTTCTATTTGAATTAATTGGATGGGATGTTGATTGAATTGCTTTCAAGTTGGTTGTGCTTTGCTGAAAATTGTTTGTGGAAATAATTGCTGCTGTAAAACTGCAATATCTTAGTGCAAGTTTTCCCGAGTCAGCTCAATCATTTTGTAGTTGAAAGAAAATTCCATTAGCTACAACTTCTCTTTCAATTACTTTCTGAAATTTTATTGTTTATAGGGTCGAAATTTAGTTTGGATCTGATGTATACAGTTCTGCTCTGTGCAATTTGTTTTGTTGAAACCTGATCTTTAAATCACCATACGATAAATCAAAATTGAGTGAGGTTTTTTTCTTTTGGAATGTATAATTTTAAGGAAAAACTTTCATGTATTGAGTTTTCTGTAATTTAAAGGTTTGCTATATAAAAATCCAATTTTTCTACTGTTGTCCCGAGAGCAAGAGCAATATTTGCTCTGTGCTTAAAGCTGAAAATAAATTGGCCATAACTTCTTCATTTTTTATCCAATTTTGATAATTTTAGATGTTTGGAAAGAATAAATGATGTACTACTACTTTCATGTTTTGTGTTCTCTGTAATTCTGATGTTTGCTATGTCAAAATCCAAATTTTCTACTACTAACCCGAGAGCTAATCCAATATTTGCTCTGTCATTGAAGCTAAAACGAATTTGATCATAACTTCTTCGCTTCCTAACCGATTTTGATAATTTTGGATGATCCAAAAATATTAATTCATGTAATACAACTTTCATGTTTTGTATCTTCTGTAATTTTGTGGATAGATATGTCAAAATCTAATTTTTCTACTGCTAATCTGAGAGCAAAACCAATGTTTTCTATGTGCGTGAAGCTGAAACGAAATTGGCCATAACTTCTTCGTTTCTTAATCGAATTTGATAATTTTGGACGTTTCTGAAAGCTTAGTTCATGTGCTACAATTATTGTTCATTGTATTTTCTGAAATTTTGATGCTTTTGTGGTCAAAATTATGGTTATATGTCGCTGTCCTGAGAGCAATATGATAGCAACAAGAAACATTGACCTTAGAATGATATTAGCCCGTTTTTTTCTCTTATTCTCTTTTGGTTTTGATGATGTTTTTGAGATTTTTGAGAGATATTATGCCTATAAATAGGCTTGCTATATTTGAAGAGTTTGAAATTCAAATTTAAATAGACTTTGAATTGATTTTGGGTTAAATTTGAATTGAATTCATATTGAACTCAAGTTATCGGTCTTGAGTTATCTTTCTTGTTTTTCGTTGTTTTCGAGTAGGGTTTTTACTAAATCATTTATTGAAGTGATTTTTAAATAAATGGACATTTCAAATTATTATTATATAGTATTTTAAAATTATTTTTCTAATAAAAAATAATAATATATTTATTCCCTATGATAAAGGAATTTCAAATATTGGTTTTATTAATCTTTTCTGGAAAATGGTTTAGAAGCTTGTTTTCTCCAGTATACTATTTTAGATATAAAACATACACTTTTACACTATTAGAATGTTTAAGAAAGAGAATTAAACGATTTAGTAAAACACGTGGTATGGGACATGTGCGTTTACTATTTTGATTAATTTCGGACTTGTACGATCGAAGCTATTTGAGATTATTGATTCTAAAATGTTTTGCCATTTTATGGCATATTTTGAATTTTATAATTCCTATTTATTGGAATTATTTAAGATGGCCAATATTTGGCAAACATTATGGTTTGAGATCTTCTATATCGGAGTATGGTCGATGAGATACATCCGATGTTTTTATTTACTTGCCAATGACATAAGGCAAGTCTTGAGTTTATGATTTCATATTTTGAGATTTACGGTTTATGAGGAACCATCATGATGTTTTCATTTGTCGATAAGATGAGACAAGTTACAATGTCATTTAATACTTGTCATGAGATGGGACAAGTATGATGTCTCTTTATCACTCGCCAATGAGACTAGGCGAGATATAGTTTTCTGAGTTTTATGACGTTTCTAGTGTGGCATCGACTAACGGGTAGTAAACCGCTAAGTGCGAATATATAGTATGGGACATACGTTAACACTTTTCGGGTTCCTATCCGTGAGTTTGTGACACATTCACGTTGTTTACCTAACAGAATTACTTGGAGAGGTGTCAGCGACCTTGTCATGAGGACGAACTGCTTTGGGAGGTGTTAGCGACCTTGTTAGAGCTGACAAAACAGCTTAGAGATGTGTCAGCCACCTTATCATGAGGACGAACTGCTTTGGGAGGTGTTAGCGACCTTGTTAGGACCGACAAAATAGCTTGGAGAGGTGTCAGCGACCTTGTCATGAGGACGAACTGTTTTGGGAGGTGTTAGCGACCTTGTCTGAGGCTTCAGCCGTTTGAGTTTTGCACGTGCAGCATTGCTTTGGCATTACAATCGGGGATTTGACCAATCCGAATTTTCTGAGTTTTCTATTTTATCGTGATTCGCCTTTTTAAGATGTTTTATTACATCGACAGCCTAGTGCTATATGAGATGTTATATATACGGTGATTTTAATTGTGATGTTTTGAACTCTTATCGAGTTCCTTGAGTTACGAGTTTTGATAATTTCAGGATTTTATAAGATATTCTGGGTTTTTGCCATTTTGGCGAGTTGAGATTGAGATTTATATACATTTATACCAATGAGATGAGGTATAATTGAATTTGGAGATTCATCTATAGTTGAGTTTTGGATCATCCTATTTGAGAATGTTTTGTGTTTGCCATTTTGGCGAGAGTTTGTATTGATATTTCTCCTTTTAAGAAGATATGGTTCATGGAAACCATGTACACATTTTGGGATGTCGCCAATGATATGAGGCACTTGTGTTTGATTTGAGTATTGAGTTTGAGTTACTTTCTTCGAGGTATTTGTTCACTTAAGTAGTGTTTGTTACTTAAGTGTTGAGCTTATGATTTTATCGATTCATTCTTATCTTTCGAGAAGAAGTATCTTCATGTCTATTCTTCTTCATATTACCGATATTGACTGATTCGTGTAGCTTTACTGACCCGTGTATTTATACTCGGGTCAGACCGAGTTGTTTAAGGTATCATCTATTGGACTTAGCTTGAAGTTGTTGCTGGATATCAACTCTCCTTTCTCTTGAGTAATTTCTGTTCTTCCGCATACTCTGATGTATTTATGTTTGATTCAATGTTTATGGTATGGTCATGCACCACCTTTATTTTATTCATACTACATTGTACTAAACATGTATCAGTGTATATGTATATACATGATGTTGATTATTGTTCAGTGATGTGCTTTACATTTAGTTATTGTATTTTGTTCTGATAGATCCGTTAACTACTTATTGTTTTGGATTAAGCATTTACTGGGTATGTCGATCCACTTGAGTTGAAAAAAAAGTTTATATTGCATTTACCGACGTATTCAGTAGATGTTTAAGACAAAATTATAGACAGTCGCCCTTAACCAGCCCTATTCTCCGCTTTTCTAGACGGAATTACTTGTTAATTCTCTTTACTAAGGTGGGTCTCGGGGTGGGGCATTACAACATGGTATCAGAGCTGTGGTCAGAACAAAGTAGAATAAACAGAACAGTACGTATATCACGATACATAAAAGTAAAATATGAGTGAATCATTGTCCTTTATTCGAGCTTATTTTCGAATCGTGCTTTGATTCTTTTTCGAGTTTTGGGATATATTGAGATGGAATATGTCTAGGAATATAAATTGTATTTTGTAGTATTCCATAATTGAGTTTAACGTTATCTTATCTTATGAATAATCTTATTTAGGATTATTCTATTCTTTTTTTTGTCGATACGAGTGAGTTCGTATCGATGGAGCTGATTGATTTCTTTGAGCATTCTTGTTGCATTCCTTTGAGAGTTGTGAATCCTATTGGGGGGTCCACAACGATTGGCTTGTTGTGAGCATTCTGAGTTTTCTATTTGTTGCTGCTTTAGTGAGTATTTATTTATTACTCACTATATTGAGATGTATTTGATTTGAGATGGATTGACTTATTTGATGTTAAGTCCGATCCTTTTGGTTGTTATAGGATCCTATATTTATTTAGGCATCCTAATTTGATTGGTTTATTATTTCTATCATCTTGGAATGTTAATAATGATTCCAAAGTTTCTGAATTCACCATCGAGTATCGAGATGTTGATGATATAACTCAAATTCCAACCAAGGTGACTTTGTTGAGTTTTGTGAGTCCATTTGGATTTGACATCCAATCGGGCAATCAAATATTGAGGTAACCTAATTCCTGGTTTTAGCCTTCGGTTATCCTTCCACGAGGACATCCACTAAGGAATAAGCTGAGTTTCTAGATTGTTGAGTTTGATTGAGTTTATCATTCAGTTTCTTTGAGTTATCCTTTTCGAATACTCAATCGGTGTTATCCTTTGCAGCATTACTTTGTTTGAAGTAATGATTTGTGGTTTGTGTGCTTCTTTTCCTTCGAGGAGAATATCATACTTATCTTTTGTCTTGATGATTCCGAGAGTGACCCGTCCTCTTGTAGGAGTTGACGAACACTCCATCTCCTTCTGTTGATTTTGTGAATCGTGTACTCTAGGAATATCTTGATGCATTCTCTTAATATTCTTTGGTTTGAGTTTTTGAAGTCATATATATGAGTTTTAAAAAGAGAAATTGGAGTTTTGAGATATTTTAAAAATAAAAAAAATGTTTGGAGAATATATTTATATGAGTAGTATTCTTTCATAGAAATAATTTGAGAGTGTTGGGTTATCCATCAAGTAGTTAAGAGTTTTGGTTGATACGCCTGATCAACGCTATCGATAGGAATCTCTTAAATACTATGATTAGGCAATCAAACACGATGATTTGTGTTTTAAGGATTGAGATTTTGAAAATAATATTTTGAGATTAAATATTAAATTTATTTTTGAACGGTAATTGCAGCCATTGATTTTAAAGATGGGTAATAGAGTGGCGAGGCAGTTTTGATCGTTCGGTCAACTCTGCAGCCAACAGATATATTTATTTATTAGAGACTCAATGGCGAGGCAATGCCATTTATTTATTTTTAAATTATAAATATTAGAATATAAATGAGATTATTTTTGAGTTGTGTTTTATTGGATGTATATTTTGAGATTTTAGAATCTATATTATATAATAATAGAATTTAAACCCTTAATTTATTTTGAGGGATATTATTATGGATTTACAAAATTCTTTGGAAATTAATTTTGAAGTAAGAGAAGAAATTTGAATTTTAACTTTGAGTTTTAAATTACTTACTAAGTAATATAGTAAAGAGTTTGAGAAATTTTCAAATGTTGAAAATTGAGATTTGAAAATTTAAAAGATGTTGAAATTTAAAATTCTAAATATCTTGGATTAAAAGATAATTCGAGCTTATATCCTTGTTCTTGACTATGTTCTATCTTTGAGCTATTATCAACGACGTGCATTTTTCGCGGTCGTTCGAATTTGGTGGCCTTGTGAGAAGCAATCTTGTGATTTATCTTTCTTGTCTATTGTGTCTATCCTGTTGTGAGGATGTTCTTTCCATATATTTATGTAGAAAATCTTCTTGATGATCTTCTTTATTATTTAAAGTTCGGGTTTAAGTGAGTATGATCCCGACTCTATTCGTAGAGTTTTTTTTTTGAAATCAATCATTTTCGATTGATTAATTGTTGAGCATGTTATTGAGTTTTGATTCGAAGACGGGATATCTTCGAAACTCTTTCGAGATACCTGGAAAATCGATGGTTTGCTAATCACTATATTAGCATATGATGGGCCATTGAGCTAACCAAGTGAGTTTTTCCTTATTTCTTTCTACCATTTATATTGAGAGTATGAATGGTTTGGAATTCAAGCTTGTCTTTATCCTTCGATGATTGTATCTTTTATATTGTTTACAACTCTTCTTCTAGAAAATTGCAAGGATGCAATTTTTGTAAGAGGGGAAGTCTGTAACAACCCCGATTAATTTTAGTGATTACCTGAGAATATTAAATTATAACGGTGATTATAATTTAATAGTGTAAATTAATAATTAATGTGAAACTTAAATTGTTTATTGGTAATAAACAATATATTTGAGGATAAAATGAGAAAATTTAGTAAGATGGTTTGAGATATTAAACCGAAGAAAATGTGTTTTAGTTAGAGTTAATGCAATAATTTTGTTATTATTTCTATTTACTTCTTTTAATGATTTTTAAAAAGAAGTGATTAATTTTAAGATGAGATATATCTAAAATAATGATGGAATTATGTTTAAAAATATAATTTAGGTGTAAAATTATATTTGAAATGGGTTATAAAATTTTACTACACACAAATATTATTTTTGTGTAATTTATAATGTTAATTACAATGGGATTTGTAATTAAAGATGTAAATTTGTTATTTATTAAAAAAAAGAGAAATATGATGATAAAATGTTTTAAAATATAAATAATCTTTTATTTTGAGTATCTAACGTTTTATCATCATGAATATGAAGTTTTATAAATTTTTGATATGAAATAAAGTTGAATAGATGATTGAATTTAAAGGTGTGTCTTGTTATGGTTAACTTATAACCTAAGCTAACTTTCCTAAACATTTGGACTCTAGCCCATTAACATACTTCACTTAGCCTGTTAGAAAAGAAGTGAGAAACATCTTTCTCTTTCTCACGTTAATTCTCTATTCACAGTAAAATAAATCATAAACCATTCCTCTTTCTAAACCCTAGAGCTCTAAATCTTCAATTCCTACATTAATTTGCTAATTTTAATCAATCTAAAGCTATATTTCTCAGGTAATCAACTCCAAAACTTATTCTATTTCATCAAATTTGGATTTTTGCAATAGGTAGATTGTTAGTAATAGGGTTTTCTTGCTTGCATGTTGTTGTAGTGTTGTTTATAGGTTGTAGAAGCTAAAATTCAAGCAAAAGCTCCAACCTTTCTACATTAATTCGAGTTCTTGCATTCCTACAATCAGGTGAGTTAATCACTCACACCACTAGCTTTAATCTATGAAAATAATTGTTAGTTTCTATTTGAATTAATTGGATGGGATGTTGATTGAATTGCTTTCAAGTTGGTTGTGCTTTGCTGAAAATTGTTTGTGGAAATAATTGCTGCTGTAAAACTGCAATATCTTAGTGCAAGTTTTCCCGAGTCAGCTCAATCATTTTGAAGTTGAAAGAAAATTCTATTAGCTACAACTTCTCTTTCAATTACTTTCTGAAATTTTATTGTTTATAGGGTCGAAATTTAGTTTGGATCTGATGTATACAGTTCTGCTCTGTGCAATTTGTTTTGTTGAAACCTGATCTTTAAATCACCATAACTTTTGAACGATAAATCAAAATTGAGTGAGGTTTTTTTCTTTTGGAATGTATAATTATAAGGAAAAACTTTCATGTATTGAGTTTTCTGTAATTTAAAGGTTTGCTATGTCAAAATCCAATTTTTCTACTGTTGTCCCGAGAGCAAGAGCAATATTTGCTCTGTGCTTAAGCTGAAACTAAATTGGCCATAACTTCTTCATTTTTTATCCAATTTTGATAATTTTAGACGTCTGGAAAGAATAAATTATGTACTACAACTTTCATGTTTTGTGTTCTCTGTAATTCTGATGTTTGCTATGTCAAAATCCAATTTTTCTACTACTAACCCGAGAGCAAATCCAATATTTGCTCTGTCGTTGAAGCTAAAACGAATTTGATCATAACTTCTTCGCTTCCTAACCGATTTTGAGATGATCCAAAAATATTAATTCATGTGATACAACTTTCATGTTTTGTATCTTCTATAATTTTGTGGATAGATATGTCAAAATCTAATTTTTCTACTGCTAATCCGAGAGCAAAACCAATGTTTTCTCTATGCGTGAAGCTGAAACAAAATTGGCCATAACTTCTTCGTTTCTTAATCGAATTTGATAATTTTGGACGTTTCCGAAAGCTTAGTTCATGTGCTACAATTTTTGTTCATTGTATTTTCTAAAATTTTGATGCTTTTGTGGTCAAAATTATGGTTATATGTCGCTGTCCTGAGAGCAATATGATAGCAACAAGAAACATTGACCTTAGAATGGTATTAGCCCGTTTTTTTTCTCTTATTCTCTTTTGGTTTTGATGATGTTTTTGAGACTTTTGAGAGCTATGATGCCAATCAATAGGCTAGCTATATTTGAAGAATTTGAAATTCGAATTTAAATATAATTTGAATGGATTTTGGGATAAATTTGAATTGAATTCATATTGAACTCAAGTTATCGGTCTTGAGTTATTTTTCTTGTTTTTCATTGCTTTCGAGTACGGTTTTTACTAAACCATTTATTGAAGTGATTTTTGAAATAAATAGACATTTCAAATTATTATTATATAGTATTTTAAAATTATTTTTCTAATAAAAAAATAGTATATTTATTCCCTATGATAAAGGAATTTCAAATATTGGTTTTATTAATCTTTTCGGGAAAATGTTTTAGAAGCTTATTTTCTCTAGTATACTATTTTAGATATAAAACATACACTTTTACATTATTCGAATGTATGAGAAAGGGAATTAAATGATTTAGTAAAACACGTGGTATGGGACATGTGCGTTTACTATTTCGATTAATTCCGGACTTGTACGATCGAAGCTATTTGAGATTATTGATTCTGAGATGTTTTGCCATTTTATGGAATATTTTGATTTTTATAATTCCTATTTATTGGAATTATTTAAGATGGCCAATATTTGGTAAACATTATGGTTTGAGATCTCCTATATCGGAGTATGGTCGATGAGATACATCACGATGTTTTATTTACTTGCCAATGATATAAGGCAGGTCTTGAGTTTATAATTTCATATTTTGAGATTTATGGTTTATGAGGAACCATCATGATGTTTTCACTTGTCGATGAGATGAGACACGTTACGATGTCATTTAATACTTGTCGATGAGATGGGACAAGTATGATGTCTCTTTATCACTCGCCAATGAGACTAGGCGAGATATATTTTCTGTGTTTTATGATGATTCTAGTGTGGTATCGACTAACGGGTAGTAAACCGCTAAGTGCGAATGTGTGGTATGGGACATACGTTAACACTTTTCGGGTTCCTATCCGTGAGTTTGTGACACATTCACGTTGTTTACCTAACAGAACTACTTGGAGAGGTGTCAGCGACCTTGTCATGAGGACGAACTGCTTTGGGAGGTGTTAGCGACCTTGTTAGAGCTGACAAAACAGCTTGGAGAGGTGTCAGCGACCCTGTCATGAGGACGAACTGCTTTGGGAGGTGTTAGCGACCTTGTTAGGACTGACAAAATGGCTTGGAGAGGTGTCGATGACCTTGTCATGAGGACGAACTGCTTTGGGAGGTGTTAGCGACCTTGTCTGAGGCTTCGGCCATTTAAGTTTTGCACGTGCAGCATTGCTTCGGCATTACAATCGGGGATTTGGCCGATCCGAATTTTCTATGTTTTCTGTTTTATTGTGATTTCACCTTTTTAAGATGTTTTATTACATCGATAGCCTAGTGCTATATGAGATGTTATATATATGGTGATTTCAATTGTGATGTTTTGAACTCTTATCGAGTCCCTTGAGTTATGAGTTTTGATAATTTCAAGATTTTATAAGATATTCTGGGTTTTGCCATTTTGGCGAGTTGAGATTGAGATTTATATACATTTATACCGATGAGATGATGTATAATTGAATTTGAAGATTCATCTATAGTTGAGTTTTGGATCATCATATTTGAGAATGTTTTAGTTTGCCATTTTGGCGAGAGTTTATATTGATATTTCTCCTTTTAAGGAGATATGGTTCATGGAAATCATGTAGACATTTTGGGATGTCGCCGATGATATGAGGCACTTGTGTTTGATTTGAGTATTGAGTTTGAGTTACTTCCTTCGAGGTATTTGTTCACTTAAGTAGAGTTTGTTACTTAAGTGTTGAGCTTATGATTTTGTCGATTCATTCTTCTATTTCGAGAAGAAGTATCTTCATGTTTATTCTGCTTCATATTACCGATATTGACTGATTCATGTAGCTAGACTGGCCCGTGTATTTATACTCGGGTCAGACCGAGTTGTTTCAGGTATCATCTGTTGCACTTAGCTTGAAGTTGATGCTGGATATCAACTCTCCTTTCTCTTGAGAAGTTTCTGTTCTTCTGCATACTCTGATGTATTTATATTCGATTCAATGTTTATGGTATGGTCGTGCACCACCTTTATTGTAATCATATTATATTGTACTAAACATGTATCAGTGTATATGTATATACATGATGTTGATTACTGTTCTGTGATGTGCTTTGCATTTAGTTATTGTATTTTGTTCTGATAGATCCGTTAACTACCTATTGTTTTGGATTAAGTATTTACTAGGTATGTCGATCCACTTAAGTAGAAAAAAAAAGTTTATATTGCATTTATCGACGTATTCAGTAGATGTTTAAGACAAAATTATAGATAGTCGCCCTTAACCGGCCCTATTCTCCATTTTACTAGACGGAGTTATTTGTTAATTCTCTTTACTAAGGTGGGTCTCAGGGTGGGGAATTACAAGTGCCTTCGGTTTTTTTAGTCCTAGGACAAACTTGTATGGAGGATTGTATATGTTGCATTTCCAAATCACATTAATTGATCTTTATAAACATATTATCTGCTTGGTGGTGGAGAAGGCAACTTCTCTTAGCTTAGCACCTTTTCCTAAAATGTACAAGCTCAAGAGTTATACATTTATAGAAATCAGCTGTGTGATTATGGAATGGTAATGTGGCATTAAAAAGAAGAAAGATGATGTGCTATGTGAAAGGTAATTATTACCTCAAGCCTCACACCCGAAAATGAACGAAACATGGTGGATGCAGCAAGGCTATGTGGTTCGCAACCATTAGGCTATGATCATCCTCTTTTAGATATATTTCTACCTGTTATAACGTTCGGGTTTAAATTAATATGGTGTACGAGAGGAGAGCTTTTGAATAGGTAAGCAGCGAGCGGGTTGATGACATATTCGGTAATATCTAGGAAGGCTTCGGCCGGTCTTGTGTTGGTAGAGGTGCATATGTTCTGTAGCCTCGGTACATCCTCTAGTGATATACTACAAAAGGTAGTCCCTTCACCTGGTTATTTGTATGGAAATCCATTCTCCAATAAGTGCTTGTCATTTGTTTATAGAACCAACTTTATGGGTAATATGCTCGAATTTAATCAATATAACAATTTCGACTAAGATTAATAAGTTTACTTGCAAATGTGTCCGAAAAATGTCGTTAAAGATAATATTCCTTAATTTTATGTAATAAAGATTTGGTTATGATAAGGTAAAACCCATTCCATGTTTATGTGCAATGTGGTTTTCTAAGATACCTTTCTTTTTTCAAACGTCGTATTTTGAGTTCTCTCACCGGTTCCATTACAGACCCGAAGTTTATTTTGTTTTCCCTTTCAACTTTTAGTGCCCTATTTTTCGGACAGCCAAGTAGTCAGGATCATGTTAGAAGAATTTTGGTGAAGCAATTTGAGAGGAGTTTTTGAAGCATGGAGCTGGAGCACCTTATGTGGATATCTATCTATCTTTTATTTTCCTCTGTGTCTGGTTGTTTGTACCAACAAGTGTGAGAGCAGGCAGTTATAACTGCTCCTAGCTGGGTTAGTTCATACCATAACTCTGATGTACCCTAGTGAGGGTGGTTGTATATACTATCTATCTATATAGTTAAATGAAACGTGAGAATTTGTGTTTCTACTTCTACATTTACTTTACTTTACTCTTGATAATCTGCCTCCTAGGCACTTGGATTTACAGCACATGAATACCATGGATGTATTAGTGTCGATTTTAAAGGTTCAAGGAGATGAATCATCATATTTGGTGTAAGAGCTGAAGGGTAAGTAAGAACCTTAGCTTTGGTGGGGTATCACTCATTAGATGTAACCACCATATTTTTTACAATTAAAAATATTAAATTGAATAAGAATTTGGAATTTAATATTGTTAGAAACTAAAATTTATGATTTAATAACATAAAATTTTATTCTAATATAAAACATGATCTCAGACAAATTCTAAAACAACCAAATTTCAATGAGATAAAAGATGGTAGTGCATATTAGAAAATTTAATGAATGTTATCTCCAATTGGAATATAATTGTAAAGTTTAAATTGGATATAATAACAAAGTTAATAAGGGATAAAATCAATGATGTATTAAATGGTGAAATCATATGTTATTAATTGAAATTAATTTTAGCATAGAATAAGAACAATTATTTAGTAAATTTATTAACCTTTGTCTGTAAATAATAAATTTATAAATGTGTTTAATTACTAAGTTACAACTATTGCTTTATCCTCATCTCATCATTTAATCCATTTTGAAATTAATTTTGTAATCAATGGAATTAAATGTAATTGAAATATTGCCTTTAATATAAAAAAAGAAGTTAACTGTATAATAATGAGTGTAATAAATGGAAATTTATGTTTAATCAATACATAAGGTATTTGTTTATTTAATATAAATAATATTTACATCAAAATAAAAGAAATTGTTTGAAATTTAAAATATAATGAATTAGGATTTTATTGCTGTTGTAATTTAATGTTGAAATTAATTTAATATTTAAATCTTGAATATAACATGGAAAATTTAACTTTAAAAGATTATTAATTTCTATTTAACCGAATGATGATAGAAAACTTTTAGTTTAGAATTTAAAAGTGACTAAATAAGTTTAATAAAAATTTGTTTAATTAACATGTAAAAATAAATATAATTCGATTTTAAAAGCTAACTTATATATATTATAGAATTAGGGCTTGAAAATAGTTTCACCGAGTTTAAAAATATTGAAAACCTATATTTCAACATACAGGATGACCTATTTTCGTTTCGGGAACGAAACGGGCTTTTCGGGCATTTGTTATCGGTTTGGCCCAATCGATTTGTCCCATCTATTCCTGTTTCATCTTGGTTTATATATATGCTGTTATGAAATCCAAGCAGCCTTCTGTTCTATTTTCTGCATGTACATTTGGCTTCTAATCTGCTCCTCCTCAGTGGTCATTATCCTGAAACCCTAATTACTTATTTCAAATCAAATCCAAACTACTCAAACCCTATCATATTATATATCATTGCGAAGCTCTCGATGAATGGAATCAGCATCTGCAATTCATTTTTGCAATCGAATTTTGGTTTGACCTGAATTAGGTGGAATGGTCGGGGCCATTCATTCTATGGATTTTAGATCAATAGTCGATCATCGACGATTGGACGATCGGAGGTGACCACTGGGTAGGGAGGTTGTGCTGAGTCGATCTATAGGCTCGACTGGGTAGTTGATGTCAAGGTTCGCCAGAATTGGGGCCTAAGATAGCGGTGGTCATTTGGTTCTCGGAGGATTTTCCAGCAACGATAGGTGGCCGCGTAGCCATGGGGAGGTGCGGCAGGCCATGGCGATCTCATTGGTGATGTCTGATCAGGGTGCAACGTCTTGGATAATCAGTGGTAGGAGTATGAACGGTGCGGTGGTCGGAGGGTTGATCGACGATAGGGTTTGAGATGGTGAGTTATTTACGATTTTTCCCTTGTGTTTATTTTAATTCAAATTTTAAAATTCAAACTTCTAACTCGAATAACTCTCGCATACGAACTCTGGTTATCGCTCGGTTTCTTCTAGTGGACTTGTATTGAAATTTCGGACAAAAGGAAACTTGTTCGGTTGAATTTAGAGACTTTTGAAATTTTAGGCTTTTTTGGATTTTTAATGTTATTTAAGTCTAAGTTGAGTGATTTAATCCACTCAAGCAATACTAAATTTTATGTTGTTAGTTTAATTGAAATCATGAAGTGATAAAAATTTGGTAGTTGCTGTTTGATAGTTTAAATTGACATCTAAATTGAATTAGAATTTTATATTGGACTAAATTGACATTTAAATTAATATTGAATTTTATTGTTAGTTAAACACCAAAAATTGATAAATAATAACTATTGTGATATATTGGTTGATTTGGATGTTGGTTGCAATTGGATGTCTATTGATTGATGTTGGATGTATGGTGTTTATTTATTTAGACATATCCATATTATTACCCTATTTATTATTTGACATCCTATAAAATTGTCATTTTTAATATTTGAAATGAACTAAGAAATAGTTTGAAATGATATATACATATGTCATTTAATTATGGGTTGAAATGAAATAGATCTATCCATGTAATTAATGTTGAAATAACTGATCACTTGGTCATAGGATAGAAAATTATATACGGACACCGGATTTGGTTAAATTAAATGGTTTTAAAATCTTGAATTTGAATTGATTTAAATGATATTATGTTAAATAAAATAGAATTTTGGATTTATACGAATTAAATTATTTTCTAATTCAAGATTTGAAATGTAGAAATTGAAACTGTTTAGATGAAATTATTCGAAAACTTAATTTGAAATCTTAAAGTAGATATTGGAATATGGCTAAATTTATTGATAGTGAATTATTTTAATGGTTTAAATTTTAAATTTGAATTTACTTTAATTAAAATGATTAAATTGGTATTTCAATGTTTGGACGTGAAATGGATTTAAACTAAATTATTTAAAAGTGAGAATTGGAATTGAAACTTTTCGCCATTTGAATAGAACCGTTTAAATTGAATTTGAAGCGATGGATTTAAATTGAATTTTGAATATGAAGGTAACTTGAAATTGGAAGTTGAAAAATTGAATTCGTTGTGATTTGGAATTTGAACCTGTGGTCAAATTATAGTGAAGGAAAGAAATAGTTTTAATATAAACTATTTAATAACCAAATTATTTTTATATATAAACCATTATAATTATCTAAACTATTTTCAATATTATGTCTATTTTATATTCAAACTATTTCCAATCTTAAAACTATTTTAGTCACTACATTTTCAATATTATAACTATTTTTTAATTATCAAAATTTAATTTCAATATCCATACTATTTTAATTATTCCAAACTATTTTTCAATATTATAACTATTTTTAATTATCCAAATTAATTTCAATATTCAGACTATTTTTAATTATTCAAAACCATTTTCAATATTTAAACTGTTTTAAAAGGGGTACTATTAGATTAAATCATTGATTTAAATACGACTGTTTTGTTATGAAGTTATATCCTGTTTTAGATTCAAAATGATTTTGAAGTGAACCTGATATTCTGATATGAAATATGACTCGTTCTTGAAATTTAAAAGAACCAACCGGCATGAAAAATGACGTTTGGTGTAACATCTGTTGAATATGCGCTTATATGAATTTTGTTTGATGATAATAAACATATATATATATATTCATTTAAATGTATTTGTTAATGTACTATTTTATTTTTCATAGATTAAACAAATATTTGTTGAATAAAATAAATTACACAGAATTTGAATTCAAATAGAAATTTTATTCAAACAAATATTTATTACAATTTTGAATAGTACAAATTCAAGCTCTCACTATACATATACAATTTTGATTGTAATTACATCACAATTCAATTTACATAAATGCATCACTACATATCACTCACACTCGTAGTTTGTCTTCAACTTCATTCCAGTTAGAATCCAACATCTGAGCAATCTGCAAAAATGTTCACTAACGCAGTAAAATTGAAAAAGAAATATTTTTGCAATATAAAATAAAATATGGATTTTTGAAAATATTATTTGCCTCAGTTATTTGGGTTGTTCGTCATCATTTACATTTGAATTCATCATACACTAACAATGTGACATGCACAGTGTATCACTGTACATGCCACGAGGCCGTGCACACCGATATACACTTGATAATGCTACAGGGACAGGTGAGCACAAGGTCAAACCCAAATATAAAGACAGGTTCAACTCAGGTGCAATATATTTAAAATTTCATCACGAGCACAAGGTCAAACCCGAGTTTTGAAACTGAATTCAACTCAAGTGAAATTTCAAAAATCAACATGAAATGATCAAGAACCAAACAAAGACCAGAAGTACAAAATGACCACCGAGTATGCTAAAACAAAATCAAGTCCAAACCAGTTGCAACATGAATGTCACAAGCATGAACACAGGAACACCAATGATACAAGAGAGGTGAAGAACAATGCAACATGGTGAGCAACACAAGTACAAATTCGACAAGCACATGAAACATATATACAAGCAACTGAAGGCAACATGACCAAAAGATCAGAGACCAAGTTCATATGTACAGTGTGGCAATGCACCAACCAAAAATTCAAGGCAACAGAGACCAAGCAATAAACAACAGAATGCATCCAGATGACAAAGTGCTCAATGCAAGTGAAGACCACAAAGAGCAAAAGAAATGATCAAATGCCATCAGGTTTATGACAATAACATATGATCAGTGATACACATGCAAGCACAGCCTCAAACCAGCATCAAGTCAAGTCAAATGAAACAAAGAAATGCATCATGCAAGCTATCAAGAATCAGTGCACAACAACATGAATGCAGTAACAACCAGAATGGATGTAAAGACCAGTGACACCAATACAATCAGTAAACAATCAAAGCTCAAGTGATAAAACAATTGTCCAGACTGAATACAAATGCCAGACCAAGCTGCTATAAAATACACATATGCAGACTCGACTACAAGAGCACCACAAGTATATCAACTCAACAACAGCTAGTGCCAACAAAGAAAAGAGAATCAAGGCCAAGACTACAATGTCAAAGCACAGAGCAACCCTGTGTCAACAACAATGCAACAGTGTCACAATGTCACAGCAAACAAGGTGCACCAGACCAGGCTACATGATGATCAAAGTCAACAGTATCAATAACAAGTGCAGTAGCTACAACTTCAACCACAAAACCAAAATATGAGTGTAATGAAAACATATATGTGTATGCAACCAAACAGTGAACCTCGGTATGGAAATGAGACAGGAAGCAAGCAGTGCCATGCTATGATTATACAATGAAAACATCAATTAAAGTTCAGGTTAAACCAACCAGAAAAGATGACCAGAGACGAAGCTCACAGGGCCCAGAAAACTAAAGCCTTAATTCACAGTGAAGTCAACAAGGAAATTCACGAAAACAAAATTGACCGAGATCAAAATGTTAAACAAATCTCAAAGTCCAGTGATGCAAACAGTGAATAGCATGGCAATGTCGAATGCATGAACAAGTGAAGCATTTGTGTCAAAGCAGAGCAAACGTCAACAGTGAAGTAAAATCAGGAGACAAAGCTCAAAGTCAAAGATCAGAAATAAACATGTTCGAAGTCGAAGAATTTAATGCAGACGCAAACAAAATTCAAAAGTCAAGTGCGTATATGCAATCTTTGAAAAAGTCAAAAATCAAAAGAGGAAAGATTTTGACGTATGACTCAAGGCAATCGAACGTTTCATAATCAAAGCCGTGCGCATCAGGCAATCGAGAATTAGGAAAGTGTAAATGAATACGAACAAATTCAAGTGTCTTGGAATTCATATAAATACCAAACCCCAAATTCATCATCGGCATTGAGTTCAAGCAAGCATTAAACCAGCAACGAAAGGGAAGAGAATACATACCACAATCTATCGAACTCGATCAACAGAGGAGCAGCTGAACGAGCGCAAGTAAAGCATCCAGAGAATCGATCATCAGAGAAGTAGCGAGCAAGCCAACACTCAAACCAGAGAGTTGATCAATATAGGCGTGCATCGAAAAGCCATAATTTGGATTGAAGAACACTAGCCCTAATTTCAGAGCACAAAGAGGAATAATCAAAGCCGCCATGTTTTTTTCAAGCCAGAGAAAAGAGAATGGGCTAGAGAAAAAAAATTGGGCCGGCCTTGTTGTTTTTGAAAGGCTTTTAGTTTATTCTTTCAATTAGGGTTTTAAGTTTAAAATTGTTTTAAGTTCTCTTTTAAGGTTCAAATCTTGGTAAATCACCACCTAGGTTTTAGGTTGTGTCAGATTGTCTAGTTAGATTAGTTCGGTGAGCAGGGTGTGCGAGTTTGCAAAACTCTACAGGCGGTAGCAGGGTGTGCGAGTCTGTTAGAGTGTTTGTAAGCGGGAGACTGTTTAATTCTAATATAAATCTGGGAATGCAGCAGAAGGCAGGGGTTGCCGAAGCTGGGTAAATTTTGTGTGTGATTTACTTTTCAGCATATTTATTTCTGCAGTTTGTTTTTGTGTTTAATTCGAGAAATTTTGCTATAACCCTATTCACCCCCCCTCTAGGGTTAATCTAGATCCTACAACATCCCCCTAATTGAAGGCCTAAATTTGACGGTTACGGATGTTGCAGTCGTCCATGGTTATTAATTCTCGGCTACCAAATACGGTGGTGTTAGACATTGATACACAGATCATAGAAATATGGAAAAAATATTAACAACTCAAAACATATTTCCTCACTTAAATCAAACGCTTGATGTTCATTACATAATCCTAAAACCGTAACCATGTTCAACAAAATATATTTACTGCAAATACGCCAAGAACGACATATGAAGATACCCTCTTAGTTGATCTGAGGATATGGTAAGGCTAACAAGTCTGCCTTTACAAACAAAACACACAATGAAAGACAATTCTGAATAACTATCTGCCTCCTGCACGCCTTCGAAATCTTTATTCGTTAAAGAAGAAAACCTTAAATCTCAAGTTACTCAAAAACAGTCGAGTACCCAAGAGTTTAAGGGGAAAACAAAAACCTTGAGTCAGACATAAAGCCTTGTATGAATAATAATTTAACATCTAATTCCTTTTAGATATCTACTGAGACCACGCTGCTTAGCGGAACGGGTTTTCCCTCACTAGTATCCTAAAACCATTTTAAAACCATATTCTGTGCTCCTGCATCCACAATGGTTAAAACATACATTTTTAGAATATTATGATGATATGCATACTTAAAACAATTAGGATTTCACATCCCTGGTTAAATTTGACACCTTATCATAACTATAGTTTCTAGGGTCACTATTAACTTTTAGCTTTCATTGGTTTAGCAATAACCTTTATATAATACTGACATCCAGTTCTTTTCATAGTTTTTATTGGGTCACTAAGAACCTATAGGCTCTTTCCTATTAACTTAATTAATTCATGGTTCCCTCTTAACCTATTAGTCATTCGAATAACTAATCGCCTTATCCTAGTTTCCATGGGTTGATTAGGAACCTATGGATTCATCCAGTAACTCACTTCACGGCATAGTTTTCATAGGTTTACTACGAACCTACCGATTCTTCCATTAGCCACTTTCTTATCCTAGTTTTCATGGGTTGACTAGGAACCTATTGAATGATGTCAATTCTCAATCCCGATATAGTTTTATGGGTTTATTACAAAAAAATAAGCCGCTGATAACAACCCTTAATATATAGTATTCATGGATTTACTATGAACCTATTGGTTACCTCCAATAACTACATAATCATAATTTTCATGGGTTTACCATGAACCTTTTGGTTACCTTCAATAACTACTAAGTTTAAGCATCATATATCTTTGGTCACCCTGACTCCTTGGATGCAATTCTACTCGTTAAAGAGTTTAAGTAATTTATATTCACTAAGTTAACCTAGCTGTTTCTTCTACCCCTTTTTTCCCAAATATAGTTATGGGTGGTCATATGAATATATTCATATTTGATGAAGCAAACAAAAATTTAACAATACCACGCACGTGGGTTTAATGTCCTTGAAATACTTTCTATATAAAACATAGTTAATGCCTTTAACTTATATTTATCAAGACCAAACTTCAAAATTACATATTTTAAGTCATTACAAAATTCCTTTTTATAAATCGTGGGTTTTACTTTAAAATTTTGGGATAGGGTTTTAAGACCTTTTGACAACGTCGAAAGCTTCTACTTTCAACCCATTTGAAAGCTTTGCTTTCGACCCCTTCAAAAGCATAAATCATATCTTTTAAAACAATAGGCTTCAACATATTGAATACTTTAAAACACTTCGTTTGAAACCTTTCGACCTTGTTAAAGTATCATTAAATAAGAGTAGAACCTTTCGAAACCAATGAAGGTCAAACCTTTCGAAACCATTGAAAATCAAACCTTCCGAAAGCATTGGGTTTGTACTTAAAAATATTACTTTGGATCATAGTGAAAATAGGTGAAAGTGTCTCTTTCGAAACCGCTCTTTATTTTATAAAATATAGGGGAAGTTAGATGGTGTCGAAACCAACCTTCGAAAGCATTAAAACATCTAGGAAACAATTGAATCTTTCGACAATTTCAAAAACTCCTGCTTTCGACCCCTTCGAAAGGTTTGGGAAGCTGATTTTTTTATAAAACCCATTAAACTTTTCGATAATGTCAAAAGCTCCTGCTTTCGACCCCTTTGAAAGCTTTAAAGAAAAAATAAAGGTGGTAGCTCTTTTTTCAAAATCCACTTTGAAACAACCTTTCGAAAACATAGCTTTCGACTGTGTCGAAAGCTCCTTTCAAAACTATCCTTTCAAAACCATAGCTTTCGACCTTGTCGAAAGCAAGCATAGCTTTCGACCTTATCGGAAGCTCTTTATAAAACCAACCTTTCAAAATCATAGCGTTCGATCTTGTCGAAAGAAAACATAGCTTTCGATCTTGTTGGAAGCTTTTTAAAACAGGGAAGTGATTTTCTTTTTCAAATCAAAGTAAACTAAGGGTCTATCTCCTTCAAAAGCAACCCTTCGAAATCAACACTTCGACACCATACATTCCGACTTGGTACAATTCACTGCATACCACCTGAATGATATCATGTGCATTGCTTTCGTCCTTTGTTGGTCGATGAAGTCGAAAAAGGTCTTGGTCGATGGGTCTAAGTCGAAAGGTTTGCCAAAGAAGCCGGAATCACCTTGTTCTAGGTAAAAGTTGATTTTGCCAAAATAAGTGAATTTTTGTAACAAACTTGCCTATTTGTAAACATTTGATTAGCTTTCACAACTTTTAATTAATTTGGATAATATTTGTGGCATTTTGTGAGATTTAAAATCAAACTAACATTTAACAAATAAGCCCTTCCTCTTATAAAAAATTAAATCAATTAGTCCTCCTTTTGAAATAATTAAATTTCCATACAAATTCACTTAGGTGAAATCCTCAAAAATTCCAGAAGTTCACTTTAATCATGTTATCTAACATATAAAAATTTTAGACCCAAATTCTTAATATATTTTCCAAACTAAATTTATAAACCCATATAACCATATTTTCCTTTGAAAATTCATAACTAATTCTCCATGGCTTGGAAAATTACGAAAATTGAATCCCGATTCCAAAATCATGTTTTCCATAACATATAATTTTCCCATGGCATTTAAAAATCATTTAGTCTTGGTTTTATCCTAAAACCATGTATATATCCTTTTAAACAACCTTGTTTAATCCATATAAATCATCAATCAAGCATATCATACTTCATTATATCATAAAAATATATTTACCCTTAAATCTGAAACATATGATTTGTTAACGTAAAAATCAGATGCTAACACCCCAGTGTAGATTGAAGTTGAGTGAAAGCACCACCCGTGTACACGGAAACTACAAACAAGTAGAGAAATCACAGAAAAAGCAGAGAAAACAACAGTTTTTATAGTGGTTCGGCTTAGGGTAAGCCTACGTCCACTTTAAATCTCTTTATTACTGAATTGATTACAACTTTTACAATAATCTTCAATTACAATTCCGATGAGACAAACAAGTAGCACTTTGATGTAGAAGAATTCTTTAAATCCATGTAGATTGTGTTAGATTTCCTCTCGAAGTTAGTTGAGATGTCTTTCGTACTTGAAGTGTTGAGTGAGTCGAGAATTCAGCAGAGTATTGGCGCTTCAAGAGATCGGCCAAAAAAGTCCCCTTCATGCTTGAGGTAGGTTGGTATTTATAGGGGAATGCCCCCCTTAGGTCGTAAGTCGTGACCGGTCTATGGCAAGTCGTGGCCGACTCATCTGGCTCCTCCATGGTTTCACATAGGTTCATTTGCACAAGTCCCAGGTCGTCACCGAGTCAACATAACCTCGTATCAGTAATACGACATCGGGCTTACATCTAGTAGCTTTAGGTCGTGGACGACTCAAGCTAGGTCGTGAGTCGTGAACGAGTTAACTGGCAACTGGATCGTGTACGAGTCAAAAAGCCACTGTGCCAAGTAGCTGCATTGAACTTGTCTTCCTTTGCTTAAGTCGTGAACGACTTAACATTAGTCATAGGTCGGCTGCGACTTAGGTCGGTAGCTATCTTGGATCGGCATTCTGTTTTTAGGCAGTTGGGTCGGCAACGGTGTTAAAGTATTAAGTCGGCATCCCTCTTAGCCTGTTAGGTCGGTATCCTTCTTAAAGTATTAGGTCGGCATACTTGTTGAAGTATGAGGTCGGCATACCCCTTAGGCCTTAGGTCGGCATCCCTGTTAAGCCTTAGGTCGGCATCTCTTTGAGTCTTAGGTCGGTACCCCCTTAGTCCTTAGGTCGGCATCTTTTTGAGTCTTAGGTCGGCCATCTTTAGGTCGCCAGAAAAGAGGAAATAACACTTGCCCCTCGAAGTGCACGCCTAGGTCGTAGGTCGTGTACTTCGACCAAACTTTGTTAAGTCGCGGACGACCTAAGAGATGGCTTCACCTGCACATCTACTTGCTTCTACCCTATATAAGCGTTAGCTCGTTTTCTTCCTCCTCATCAACTGTTCCCACATCTTTTTCTGCCATTAACAATTTTCCTGAGCTCCAAAAGGCGATTTCACTCCAATCAATTACCGACAACCTTTGTTACTCATTGCGTAAGTGATTCTGCTCTTCTCTTGATCCCTTATTGTCGTCGATTCACGAATTCCATTCAAACCAAACCCACCCCTTGCGCACTGCTCTACTGCAAATCTGATTACACCTGTAGTTTGTGAGCCCGAGTTAGCTTGGTTTTGGCTTTAAATGATCGTTGAGATGATGAGGATGGTTTACTGATTCAGGCTAGTTGATTTTGATTCGCGTTAGGATTGCAAGGTGTTGAATTCGTAGCGGTTTTGAATTGGTTTATTGGATGATCCGATAGCATGAATGAAACGGCATGAATGGAATGAGGAGCGGCTAACGGGTTAACGGGTTGAGTGGAGCGAGGTACTGACTTGGACGCGACCCAGTGATTTTGGGTGACCTAACCTTTGGCCGACCTAATCCTTAAACCGTGACCGAGTTAACCCTGGGGGAAAACTGCAGACCTAACCTTCTGCTGATCCAACCCTTAAACCGTGGCCGAGTTAGCCTTTAATCCGTGGCCGAGTTAACCCTGGGGGAAAACTGCAGACCTAACCTTCTGCCGATCCAACCTTTAAACCGTGGCCGAGTTAACCCTTAACCGTGGCCGAGTTAACTCTTTAAACTGTGGCCGAGTTAACCCTTGGGAAATTTCACACCACTTCTGCTTATGTCCTGGATTGTTTTAACTTTGTTGCCTTATTTCACAGACCACATTGACTCATAGGCTAACAACCTGCTGAAAACAACAATCACAAAAAAGAAAAACAAGGCGAATATACTGCCATTGACTTCCCACATCATATGACAGATTAGTCGACATGAAGTAATCAACTTAAATACACTGTATGAAATGCTGTGAACCAATCAACTAAAGTGAAGTATTAATGCAAAGCACCTCTAACTTGAACTGATTTGTTTGCATCAACATTACACTTGCATATTAAAACAACGAACCCTGGACTTTATAACTGACAAATACTTGCTAGTTTTTATTCCAGTTACATTTGCTTATTGCTTGATTGATTTTACACAACACTCCACACACTTTAGGAAACGTGCACCTTCATGTTTGAATATCCAGTTGTTTGTGTAGAATGACTTCCCATCGAGAAGAAGAAGGGGTAGCTCAAGCTGAAGAGACCTTTCCGATAGCTATTCTCATAGAGAACCCTCCAGAGAGAACTTCGACTATCTTAACTCCGAGAGCGTTTATTCAGCTACGCACTCAGTTTGGCTTTGCTGAAAATGATGCTCTACTACCCGGACCAAATGATACTGCCGATAGTTCTCCTCATGGTTTTGTCGCAGTCAATCGTCAAATGTGCTTAAGCGGGGCGATTCCTCCTTTTAACGACTTCCTTCGAACTCTTCTCCTTCGGTTGACAATCTCTCCATTCCAACTTCATCCTAATGACTACGCCATTTTGATGGGGTTGTGTGTCTTGTTCAGAAGGACTCTTGATCGCTCGCCAAGTTTTGAAGAAATTCGCTACTTATGCTCGTTTGCAAAGAGTAAAGACCATCCTTCCCTTATTATCGTGAGAAGTGCTAGAAACCGCAAGCTTATTTCTGATCTTACTGAAAGTGTTCACGGATTTTTGAACCAGTTTTTCTTTGCTCGCTGCCCCCCAGGGTTTTATGCCATCTTGAGAGTAGGAAGTAAGATTACCTGCTTCTATTTTCTCCATTTCCAAACTTTTCCGAGATCCGAATTATCAATTGCTAATCTCATTCTTTTGCTTTTTTCAGCACTTCCTCTTCCTTCCAGAGATCCAATCCATAAGCAAGTTTTTGAAAGACGGAGTGCCGTGGCCGCGGAAGAGAGAAGTATAAAATTTTTGTTGAGGGATGAACTTTTGCATCAGTACGGGCTTTTACACACCTCTCGCTCTACACATCCTCATGAGATCCCAGACTCCCCGGCTAGAGCATCAGATGCCCCGGTTTCTTCTGACGCACCCGTACCAAAAGATCCCGCTTCCGAAGCTTCTTTAGTGAAATGCTCTACTAATGTCGATGTTGCGGGGTCATCTGGCAAATTCACACTTGCCTCAGTTATTGAGGAAGAAGAGCCTCAGGGATCTCCCCAACATTCGTAGAAGTCCGGCGAAGAAGCCAGGAAAACAAGCCTTGTTAGAGCGGGGACGATACTTTCGAAGGGTTGAGCGACCTCTTCGCCACCTCACAGGAGATCTTTAAACATGACCCTATCACTACTAGGGTTTCTTCTTCAGTAGTGGAAGCGACTTCTTCTTTACAACAAGCTCCGTCGACCCAAGAGTTGACGTTGATTACTACCCCTGTGATTACTCCGCAATCAAAGAGTGGTTCGTAGTTTGATGCGCGTAGTTTGCACATCACACACACTTAGAATCTTTTGGCACTTTCATGCATCTAACTCTTTACACTTTGAAAATTCTAAAGTTATGCTTCTTTTCTCTGAAGACTTTTAAGACTTGTCTCTCTTTTTATTTCAGATTCTCTGATGGGACGCAATGGCTCTTACTATGACGACTTTCAGCGCTACGGGAGGCGTAGTCAATATGATTATAGGCGCTACCTTCCCGTTCACAGAGAAACCGACGAAGAGAGAGCCGCTCGAAAGGCTCAGGAAAGAAGGGCTCAAGAAGAGCATTATGAGAGAAAAGAAAGGGAGGAGCACCATGATTCTTCCCAGAGAGGTGACGACTCTCACAAAAGAAAGTCGCATGATGATCGGGGAAAGAGCCATATAGTTGAGGACCCAAGCAAGCGAGCCCGTCACGGTGAGAAGCATGCTTCTATAACCCCTGAAAAGGTCACTGCCCCCGTCTCACTTGACATTCCTTCCGGCTCTCCTGCTCTTGGGAAGACAGACATTCAAGCGATAGTTAACAGGCCTAAATTTCAAATTGGACCAGTCCCAGCCACTCTGCAAAGCCGGTTTCCATAGTGGTGCCTAAAGGGAGTGCGGTTCGATCTTGATTTGATCCCTATTGACAAGCCCGCCATGCTGCGAAATCTCGATGCCGTCAAACTTGATATTGAAAGAATGTCGAACTGGCAAAAGCTTGTTGACGAGCTTCAAAGGGTAAACCGTGCAAATCTCGAGGCCATGCTTACTATGGAAAATGACAAAGCTGAGTGGCAAAAGGTTCTTGAGCAGCATGATACTGAGATGAGGAGCATTACTACTTATAATGAAGAGCTTGAAGCGAAGGTCGAGAAACTCAAAGAAGATCTCGCCGCTTCCTCTACTTCCTACACTCAAAAAGAAGAAGCGCTTCAGAAACAAGTGAGAGATGCTCATGCCGGCCAAAGAGCCGCCAAAGACAGGCTCGAAGTGCAAAAAAGAATCAGTGAGGGCTATATTGCTGATATTGCAGGGCTTCGGAAGAAAACCAGCTCCCAAGAGGCGGAGCTTCAAATGCTAAAGCTTCAACTCTCCAAAGCTGAAAGAGAGCGTGATGAGGCCGTTGCCGGTAAAATTGCAGCTGAAGAATCTCATGAGGCAACGAAGACCGACATCAGCTCGACACTGTTTGACTTTTACCTGCACAGCATCTTGGGGCACGGTAGTCTCGCCTTTCTAGGCCCCAAATATGAAGTTACACTGGCTGAGGTGTGGGAGGCTGCACTTGACATGCTTGGCGGTAAAGGTGCTGGCTATGCCGAATCATCTCTTGAGGAGCATTACTTGGTTGAAGACGCTCGCGCTTCTCTCGCCAAGGGGAAAGTACAACTTGCAAAATTAAGAGCTGAAATGGAAGAAGGGGAACGGTTAGGAAAAACTACTTAAACTATTCCGGTCCAGCCTTCTCCTTCGGCCGAAATCGACATTATTGGCTCCAGTTCTCATTCTCCATCCCCTACTAAAGTTACCACTAAGATCTTAAGCATACAGGGTGGAGATGAAGGCGAAGAGAGTGCCGAAGTACAGGCTTATGAGGTTGATATCAGGAAGCCGACTTCTCCAGGTAACTCTACTGTTAATCTTGCCCAAGTAGACTGCTCATTTGCTTCTCATGAGTTCGATGAGCTTCTCGACTATTTTCTGAACCTCGATGAGCCTTTATCTCCTCTCTTTACTGACTTTAACTTCTTTTCTTCTGTAGAGAAAGCACCGAGCATTGTTCAAGCTTCCCCTCCTCCAATTATTCCTCCTTCGATTCTCCAGGTCACTCTCCGTCCGCCTCTCCACCCGGGTCGCAAGAGGAGCAAATAGAAGCTCTTCATGGCTTAGATGATCCTATTGCTTCTCAAGAACATGGAGGAGAGGGGCTTAGAGAAGGCGATGAGTCTCCGGAGCGAACCACTTCTGATAACATAAAATTATCTGCTCTTGTAACTCCGGGAAGTGAGTCTTCTTCAAGGAGAAGGAGGAAGCGTGCCACTTCGAAGATGAGAAGAAAAGGCATTCTCATTTCTGAAGAGGAAACGAAAGTTGATCCGGCAGTAACCATTTCTCCTTCATCCCCGACTCTCCCAAGCCATCCTGAAAAGCTGCCTATTAGGTCAGGTGAAGGCTCTAAGGGTGGTGGCAAGAAGAAATAAGGGGTCCTGCTTCGACTTATCTTTACGTTTTGCTTTTGGCATGTACTGGCCGGAGATTGTGCGGGTACCGGCCTCCGCTTTTCTTTTTCTTTTTATTTTGAAACCTGTACCTGTACAAAATTTTAACAGTGTTGAATAAAATGATTCTTTTTCTTTGTACAAACTTCTGTCTGTATCTGAGAATGCATTTATTATTCATTTTCGTACAAGTTTCTTTATATGATATTGCAGCGAGCTTGTGGTATGTTGTTCGAGCGTAATTTTACCAATGTAGTTATACCATGTTGTATGTAGCTATACCATGTTACCCCTATACCGTAAGCTCGTTGCAAT
Organism: Allium cepa; assembly: GCA_030765085.1. Taxonomy (NCBI): domain Eukaryota; kingdom Viridiplantae; phylum Streptophyta; class Magnoliopsida; order Asparagales; family Amaryllidaceae; genus Allium; species Allium cepa. The sequence goes on along the minus strand of CM060942.1, from coordinate 370,946,948 downwards.
ATTTTATACTTTGAGGGGACTTGTACTTTTATTTTCTGGAGAATAATTATTCCATACTTGGAGGAATATTATCTTGTTAAAAATAGAGTACAGCTCCCTCCATATGAGTTTTTTACGCTTTATCCTTCGAAGATATCAATTTTTCTTTTGTGCATACACACATTTTGCCAAGTGAATTCTTTTATGTGGTAAAGCGGGCCTCTGAAGGGTACTTTAACTTCTTTTTGAGGAAGAGTATTTTCCAGAATAGGTGAATCATTCTTCCTTTGAAAGTTAAAGTGTGCCTTTGAAGAGGGCTTCTTTTTTTTTTTATTACGCCTCAGTAAAGGGCTTTCTGATCTTTGCTTTGCGTTTCTGACGAAATGCTTCTTTGAAAATTTGTACCTTTGAGGAGGGCTTTTTCACGTTTCAACACTTGGAAGTTTTATTTCAATCTCGGTGAAACGTGTGCCTCCGAAGAGTTGTGCCTCCGAGGAGGGCTTTCCACGTTTCAACACCTGGAAGTTTTATTTCAATCTCGGTGAAACGTGTGCCTCCGAAGAGGTCTTTCTGTTCGATTGTGCCTCTGGGAGGAGATCTTTTTATTTCTGCCTGTGGGAAGAGGTCTTTTTTGTTTCCGCCTCTGGGAAGAGGTCTTTTTGTTTGGTTGTGCCTCTGGGAAGAGGTCCTTTTGTTTCTGCCTCTTGGGAGAGGCTTTTATTTTTTTCCCTGTTCATTGGAAAGCGGGCCTCCGAAGAGGGCTTTTCACATTTCGTCTCACGGGAGTGTATCACCGATCATGATGAAATGTGTGCCTCTGAGTAGGGTTACTGCCTGGAAGTTTGGAGTTTCTTTCTCTTGGTTGGACGGATTCACGGGAGTGTATCGACCGATCATTCCGCAACTTTGTATCGAGAAAGATCTCTCTTTTTCTGGTTTAGCCCGCTCGAGGTCTTTTAGCTTTTCAACTGTGGTGAAATGAGCCTCCGAAGAGGGCTTTTCACGTTTCAACACCTGGAAGTTTTATTTCAATCTCGGTGAAACGTGTGCCTCTGAGTAGGGTTTTTGCCTGGAAGTGTGGAGTTTCTTTCTCTCGGTTGGACGGATTCACGGGAGTGTATCGACCGATCATTCCGCAACTTTGTATCGAGAAAGATCTCTCTTTTTCTGGCTAGGCCCGCTCGAGGTCTTTATCCTCCGAAGAGTTGTGCCTCCGAAGAGGGCTTGTGCCTCCGAAGAGGTCTTTTGCTGATTGATGCTTGCTCGCCCATGTCTCTTTGCCATCTATTCATGTTGGCGATCCCCGTTGTCTTTTGCAAGTGTCATCACTTTTTAGTTGCCAATAATTTCCCTTATCCAAAGAAATATACTTCATAGTTAAGCGAGTTGGTGGTGGTAGGCACAGGCTATTTAACTGGTTGTTTTTTTGTTCAAACATTTGCAGTTAGTTAGAAATGGTCCACTTCCATCCACATTGCTAACTTTTGTTCGAAGCACTTCTTTTGTAGGATTTGAGTATGGAAATTTTGAATGGTTTGATGTTTTGCTTGCTGAGTGATGTCGGAGATCGCTTGGTCTTGCGATGGGTAAGCTTTGTCTTTGTGGCCTGCATTATTAAATCGACATTTTAGTAACACAGTTAACGTATTTTATATGTCGAAATAAAACAAAGCAGTTTATAACAGTAGAGAACACAAGGTTTATAGTGGTTCGGCCAAAAGCTGGGCCTACATCCACTTTATAGCTTTTCATTATTCACTTGCTTTATAATTGCTTTCAATACAAGAATCATATATTCGTAATTCTTTTTACAACATTTCAGCAATGCTTTCAAGTAAAATAGGGACGCAAATGATTGTTGTTCCAAGTTCTTGGGATTGGTTCTCCTCCGACATTTGTGAGTTTGAATGTGCCATCAAGAAGTTTTGCGCCAATAACATATGGCCCTTCCCAGTTTGGTCCAAACACACATATGGCTGTCATGATCCTCTTCAGGACTAAGTCCCTAACTTCAAAGCTGCGCTGACGAACTTTGGAATTGAAGTGCCTGGCTATTCTTTGCTGGTGAGCTGCAATTCTGAGCCTTGCCTCTTCTCTTCTTTCATCGAGGAGGTCAAGTGCTTCCAATTGCAATTTTTCATTCTCATTTTGATCAAAATGGATCCTTCTGTGTGAGGGGACTTCAGTTTCCACTGGAATCATCGCTTCTGATCCGTATGCCAATGAAAATGGAGTATGCCCAGTCGCAGTTTTGTGAGTGGTCCTGTATGCCCATAGTGCAAGCGGTAACTTATCGACCCAACCACCTTTTGCTTTTTCCAGCTGCTTTTTGATGGTTGATTTGATGATTTTGTTTACTGCTTCCACTTGCCCGTTTGCCTGCGGATGAGCCACTGCTGAGAAACTTTTTCGGATCTTGAATCGTTTGCAGAAATCTTGGAACTCCTCACTTTCAAACTGAGTACCATTGTCTGTGATTATCTTCCGAGGCACACCATACCTGCAAATGATATTTTTAGTTACAAAACTTATCATTTTCTCAGAGGTAATAGTAGCCAATGGTTCGGCTTCAGCCCATTTAGTGAAGTAATCAACAGCCACGATAGCATATTTAACCCCTGATTTGGTAGTCGGCAAAGGCCCAATGAGATCTATTCCCCATATAGCAAACGACCATGGACTGACCATTTGTGTTAGCTCAGTGGAAGGTGCTCTAGGAATTTTGGCGAATCTCTGGCATTTATCACACTTTCGGGAATAGTCAGCAGCATCCTGATTAATCTCTGGCCAAAAGTATCCATAACGGAGGATTTTCTTTGCTAAAGTTTGACCACCTGTATGATCCCCACATTCCCCTCCGTGTACTTCAGTCAGAATTGTCTTAACTTCTTCCTTTGTCACACATCGGAGTAATGGCATTGAAAATCCTCGTCTGTACAAACGACCATCTTGAACTATATATCTGGAGGCTTTCCTCATGAGCTTCTGTCGTTCTTTTGAACTTTCTGGCAAAGAACCATTGAGTAAATATTCAAGTATCGGAGTCATCCATGATTCTCATTCTTGGGATACACTCATAATCCAATCAACATCCATTTCATCTGTGCTTGGAGCTGACAAGACTTCGACGGGAACTAATCCCAGTAGTTGAGCTTCACCAGTACTCGAATACTTTGCAAGAGAATCCGCTTTCATGTTCTCTTCGCGGGGTATATGGTTTATTGAGTAACAGTCGAAATCTTGAAGGAGCTCCCAGGCTTTTGATAAATAGGCGGGTAGATTCCCTCCTTTAGCTTGAAATTCCTTCTTTACTTGGCAAACAATAAGTTGAGAATCACTGAAGATCTGCAATGCCTTGATGTTTAGTTCTTTAGCGATCCTTAGACCAGCGATGAGAGCTTCATATTCAGCTTCATTGTTTGTCGAAGGGAATTCTAGTCTCAGCGCATAACATAGCGATCGCCCCTCTGGGGTTTCAAGGACAACCCCTGCTCCGGAACAGTAATTATTCCTTGCGCCATCGACATACAATTTCCATTGTATTAGGACGCTATCAGTGACTTCTTCCTCACTATCACCCTTATCCATACATTCTGCAATGAAATCTGCCAAAGCTTGTCCATTAATTGCTTTTCGAGGATGGTAAGTGATGTCATATTGGCTGAGTTCAATATTCCATTTCAAAAGACGGCCCGAAGTCTCAGGACGGAATAGGACTTGCTTTAGAGGTTGATCAGTGAGGACTTTGATGGGATGAGCTTGGAAATACGGCCTCGATTTTCTTGATGCGATCAACAGACAATAGGCGAACTTTTCTAATCTTGAATAGTTCATCTCTGCCCCAGTGAATCTTTTGCTGATATAATAGACTGGGCGTTGAATCCTTGCGTCTTCCCGTACCAACACTGCACTGAGAGCATGAGATGAAATTGCCAAATATACGAAGAGATCTTCACCACTGTCAGGCTTTGAAAGTATCGGAGGCACTTCCATATGACGAACCAACTCATCAAATGCTTTCTGACATTCAGGAGTCCACTCAAAGTTTTTCCTTCCTTTCTTTAGAGCATCGAAGAATGGAATGCATTTGTCAGTAGCTTTGGAAATGAACCGACTCAAAGCAGCAACCTTTCCATTGAGACTTTGCAATTCCTTCTTCGTTCTAGGAGCCTTAACCTCTCTCAGGGCAGTGATCTGAGCTGGATTGGCTTCAATGCCCCTAGCGCTCACAATGAAACCCAAAAACTTTCTGGACTCCACTCCAAATGAACATTTTAGGGGATTAAGCTTCATTCTGTACTTGCGGAGTACTGCAAACATCTCTGCCACGTGATCCATATGGTCTACTGCTTTCTTAGACTTTACTAGCATATCATCAACATAAACTTCCATTGTCTTGCCAATCTGTGGTTTAAACATGGCATTAACAAGCCTTTGGTAAGTCGCCCCTGCATTCTTGAGTCCGAAAGGCATGACCTTGTAGCAGTAGAGTCCAACATCTGTGATGAAACTAGTATCCTCTTGATCTGGCTCATGCATCATAATCTGGTTATATCCGGAGTATGCATCCATAAAAGATAACAATTCATGTCTCGCCGTCCCATCCACCAACTGATTGATCCTGGCCAGCGGGAAACAGTCTTTGGGGCAGGCTTTGTTCAGATCTGAAAAATCAATGCATACTCTCCACTTTCCATTAGCCTTTTTCACCAGCACTGGATTTGATACCCAATTTGGATAAGTAGGTTCTCTGATGAAACCGTTCTCCATGAGCCGATCCACTTCTTCTTTTAACACTGCCGTTCTCTCAGGACCCTGAGTCCTTCTCTTCTGTTTCACAGGTGTAAACTTTGGATCAATGTTCAGAGTATTTACTGCAATCTCTGGGGATATTTCGCACATGTCAGCATGAGTCCAAGCGAATACATCCAAATTAGCCTTCAAAAATGAAATCAGAACATTCTGAACTGTTGTGTTGAGCTGCGAACCCACATTAAGTACTTTGTTTGGGTCCTTTGGGTCAACGGGCACCGGCACTGTTACATCTACCGGTACTACCCTATTATCCCCTGCACTGGCTTTCCTTGGATCCATCTCTTTTCGTGCACCACTACATTCGCCAGTGCAGGGTCCACCCTGCAATTGCTACAAGGTTGGTTCCTTGGTGTGGACTGGAGCCGCCGCACCTTTTCTCATTTCTCTTTTCCATGATTCTCGCAACTCTGCAAAGTAACATTCTCGCCCCACATCTTGGTCTCCCTTAATCACACCAACTCCGTTATCTGTGGGGAATTTTAGAGTCAGACACCATGGGCAAGAACAGCTTTAAACGCAGCAAGAGTTGGTCGGCCTAAAAAGGCATTGTAGGCAGAGAATTCTTCAACAATTATAAAGGTTTGCTTTCGAGCTACCTTCCTTAGTCCCTTTTCGAGTTCTACAAACAAATCAATGGTCCCAATCGGCTGCTTGGGTTCTCCAGCAAACTCAGCAATCTTAAGTGACGAAGCTTGAACGTCAGCCATTGGAATTTTCATTTGATCGAAGGTCTTCTTGAAGAGGATGTTGCATGAAGTTCCACAATCAACTAGAACTCTTCTCACAGTTGTCGGCCCAATACCAGCGGATATGACCAAAGGATCTATGGTCGGAGCCTCAATACCCAAAGAATCCCTGGCACTGAACACAATATCATCTGTGGAAGTCTTTTGTTGCTTTAAAGGCGCATCATTCTCTAAGACAAAAACATTCTCTTCAGCTGGTACATGCCTCAAGGCCCGGGCATACCTTTCCATCTCGCCCCAGCTTTTGCCTGCTGGGTGAGGTCCTCCAGTTATTATATTGATGACAGGCCTTTCTGATTCATGTTCCACGGCCTTCTCACTTGAGGCAGGACGGTGAGCGGGAACTTGTTTTCCTTGAGTTGACGAAGCTGGGGCATTTCTGTTCCTTTTCACATACTGTTGGAGTTTGTTTTCCTTCAAGAGTTGTTCAATTACCTCTTTCAACTGACGGCATTCGTTGGTGTCATGGCCGGGATGGTTGTGGAACCGGCAGAACCTTCCACTTTTTTCCATCTTAATCGCAACTCTCATTTTAGGCGGTGTCGGATAATTGACATTATCTTTGGTTGCGAAGAAGATGTTTTTGGGGGTATTGGTCAAGGGTGTGAAATTGAAAGAACGGCCTTTCTTAGCGTCTCCCTGTTTCTTTCCACCATCATTTCCCCTTTTCTGAGTGTTGGGTTCTTTCTTGTTCGAAGCAGCACCATTGTTTCCGGCTTCCGCTGATACCACCTTAGCTGGTGTTTGGAGGCTCTCCAAGCACATGAATTCATCCGCTTTCTTATAGAATTTGTCAAGTGAGTTTGGCTCTTTCATTTTCAACCACTTTCCAAATTCGCTTGATTTGTCAATCGCCCTCATCAAGTATGTTAGGACCATGCGTGGCTCAACATTATCTACCTCGGCCAATGCTATGTTAAAGCGATTCAAAAATGATCTGATGGATTCTCCCGGATTTTGCTCTAGACTTGACAGTGACATTATATCCTTTGCTTTAGAAGCATACAATCGAAATTGCTCCTTGAATTTCCTGGTCAAATCGGAGAATTGATCAATGGACCTGACTGGCAGCTTCGTAAACCACAAAAGAGCCACACCTTCGAGATATACCGGGAAATACCGACATTTAATTTCATCTGACGCCCTGGCACCAGTCATATGCCAGTCGTACTTATACAGAAAATCGTTTGGATCACTCGTCCCCTTGTAAGCCGGAATAGTAGGGGGAACGAATTTCCTTGGGAACTCTGCCTTCAAGATCTTTTCAGTAAAGGGAGTCTTGCTTGGAGCAAAACCCCACTCTTTCTCGTCTTCATCTCTTCGCATACTTTCTTTCATGATTTGACGAACCATACCCGAAAAATACTCTTCATCATTTAAAGGCTCTGGAGGGCACACATCAGCCACTCTCTCTGAATTCTGCCTTGACAGTCTTTCACGGAGGGTCGGCTGCGGTCCTGATCCTCCAGCTTGAGGAGGAGTCCTTTCTATAGGGTCTGCGGCTCTTTGAGAAATGTTTCCTTCAAGATCCTGAACTCCCATGGTAGGGTTTCCATCATTATTTCCCGGTTGACGATTTTTCCCAAGTAGATCATTCAACTTACTTAAGATCAGGGCATTCTGGGCTTCCAACTGCGCATTCTGAGCATTCAATTGTTGATTCAATCCCAAAACTACGGCGTCCAACTCTGCCCGTGTAACTCCAACAGTTGGGGCTGCTTGACTTGAAGGAGGAGAGGTAGAAATATTCTCTTGAACATTATCGGATCTTACAGAACTTCGTTTTCTCCCAGGAGCCATTATTTCCAATAAACTTCTGGTTTTAAAAGAAATCCTTTCAACAATCCTTTGCGGAGCAATGGTGGAAGTTTCCTGAGTTGGGTTCTTAGTGAAAGCACCAAAAATGTTAACGTAAAAATCAGACGCTAACACCCCGGTGTAGATTGAAGTTGAGTTAAAGCACCACCCGTGTACACGGGAACTACAAACAAGTAGAGAAATCACAGAAAAAGCAGAGAAAACAACAGTTTTTATAGTGGTTCGGCTTAGGGTAAGCCTACGTCCACTTTAAATCTCTTTATTAATGAATTGATTACAACTTTTACAATAATCTTCAATTACAATTCCGATGAGACAAACAACTAGAACTTTGATGTAGAAGAATTCTTTAAATCCATGTAGATTGTGTTAGATTTCCTCTCGAAGTTAGTTGAGATGTCTTTCGTACTTGAAGTGTTGAGTGAGTCGAGAATTCAGCAGAGTATTGGCGCTTCAAGAGATCGGCCAAAAAAGTCCCCTTCATGCTTGAGGTAGGTTGGTATTTATAGGGGAATGCCCCCCTTAGGTCGTAAGTCGTGACCGGTCTAAGGCAAGTCGTGGCCAACTCATCTGGCCCCTCCATGGTTTCACATAGGTTCATTTTCACAAGTCCCAGGTCGCCACCGAGTCAACATAACCTCGTATCAGTTATACGGCATCGGGCTTACATCTAGTAGCTTTAGGTCGTGGACGACTCAAGCTAGGTCGTGAATCGTGAACGAGTTAACTGGCAACTGGATCGTGTACGAGTCAAGAAGCCACTGTGCCAAGTAGCTGCATTGAACTTGTCTTCCTTTGCTTAAGTCGTGAATGACTTAACATTAGTCATAGGTCGGCTGCGACTAAGGTCGGTAGCTATCTTGGATCGACATTCTGTTTTTAGGTAGTTGGGTCGGCAACGGTGTTAAAGTATTAAGTCGGCATCCCTCTTAGCCTGTTAGGTCGGTATCCTTCTTAAAGTATTAGGTCGGCATACTTGTTGAAGTATTAGGTCGGCATACCCCTTAGGCCTTAGGTCGGCATCCCTGTTAAGCCTTAGGTCGGCATCTCTTTGAGTCTTAGGTCGGTACCCCCTTAGTCCTTAGGTCGGCATCTCTTTGAGTCTTTGGTCGGCCATCCTTAGGTCGCCAGAAAAGAGGAAATAACACTTGCCCCTCGAAATGCACGCCTAGGTCGTAGGTCGTGTACTTCGACCAAACTTTGTTAAGTCGCGGACGACCTAAGAGATGGCTTCACCTACACATCTACTTGCTTCTGCCCTATATAAGCGTTAGCTCGTTTTCTTCCTCCTCATCAACTGCTCCCACATCCTTTTCTTCCATTAACAATTTTCCTGAGCTCCAAAAGGCGATTTCACTCCAATCAATTACTGACAACCTTTGTTACTCATTGCGTAAGTGATTCTGCTCTTCTCTTGATCCCTTATTGTCGTCGATTCACGAATTCCATTCAAACCAAACCCACCCCTTGCGCACTGCTCTACTGCAAATCTGATTACACCTGTAGTTTGTGAGCCCGAGTTAGCTTGGTTTTGGCTTTAAATGATCGTTGAGATGATGAGGATGGTTTACTGATTCAGGCTAGTTGATTTTGATTCGCGTTAGGATTGCAAGGTGTTGAATTCGTAGCGGTTTTGAATTGGTTTATTGGATGATCCGATAGCATGAATGAAACAGCATGAATGGAATGAGGAGCGGCTAACGGGTTAACGGGTTGAGTGGAGCGAGGTACTGACTTGGACGTGACCCAGTGATTTTGGGTGACCTAACCTTTGGCCGACCTAATCCTTAAACCGTGACCGAGTTAACCCTGGGGGAAAACTGCAGACCTAACCTTCTGCCGATCCAACCCTTAAACCGTGGCCGAGTTAGCCTTTAATCCGTGGCCGAGTTAACCATGGGGGAAAACTGCAGACCTAACCTTCTGCCGATCCAACCTTTAAACCGTGGCCGAGTTAACCCTTAACCGTGGCCGAGTTAACTCTTTAAACCGTGGCCGAGTTAACCCTTGTGAAATTTCACACCACTTCTGCTTATGTCCTGGATTTTTTTAACTTTGTTGCCTTATTTCACAGACCACATTGACTCATAGGCTAACAATCTGCTGAAAACAATAATCACAGAAAAGAAAAACAAGGTGAATATACTGCCTTTGACTGCCCACATCATATGACAGATTAGTCGACATGAAGTAATCAACTTAAATACAATGTATGAAATGCTGTGAACCAATCAACTAAAGTGAAGTATTAATGCAAAGCACCGCTAACTTGAACTGATTTGTTTGCATCAACATTACACTTGCATATTAAAACAACGAACCCTGGACTTTATAACTGACAAATACTTGCTAGTTTTTGTTCCAGTTACATTTGTTTATTGCTTGATTGATTTTACACAACACTTCACACACTTTAGGAAACGTGCACCTTCATGTTTGAATATCCAGTTGTTTGTGTAGAATGACTTCCCATCGAGAAGAAGAAGGGGTAGCTCAAGCTGAAGAGACCTTTCCGATAGCTATTCCCATAGAGAACCCTCCAGAGAGAACTTCGACTATCTTAACTCCGAGAGCGTTTATTCAGCTACGCACTCAGTTTGGCTTTGCTGAAAATGATGCTCTACTACCCGGACCAAATGATATTGCCGATAGTCCTCCTCATGGTTTTGTCGCAGTCAATCGTCAAATGTGCTTAAGCGGGGCGATTCCTCCTTTTATCGACTTCCTTCGAACTCTTCTCCTTCGGTTGACAATCTCTCCATTCCAACTTCATCCTAATTGCTATGCCATTTTGATGGGGTTGTGTGTCTTGTTCAGAAGGACTCTTGATCGCTCGCCAAGTTTTGAAGAAATTCACTACTTATGCTCGTTTGCAAAGAGTAAAGACCATCCTTCCCTTATTATCGTGAGAAGTGCTAGAAACCGCAAGCTTATTTCTGATCTTACTGGAAGTGTTCACGGATTTTTGAACCAGTTTTTCTTTGCTCGCTGCCCCCAGGGTTTTATGCCATCTGGAGAGTAGGAAGTAAGATTACCTGCTTCTATTTTCTCCATTTCCAAACTTTTCCGAGATCCGAATTATCAATTGCTAATCTCATTCTTTTGCTTTTTTCAGCACTTCCTCTCCCTTCCAGAGATCCAATCCATAAGCAAGTTTTTGAAAGACTGAGTGTCGTGGCCGCGGAAGAGAGAAGTATAAATTTTTTGTTGAGGGGTGAACTTTTGCATCAGTACGGGCTTTTACACATCTCTCGCTCTACACATCCTCATGAGATCCCAGACTCCCCGGCTAGAGCATCAGATGCCCCGGTTTCTTCTGACGCACCCGTACCAAAAGATCCCGCTTCCGAAGCTTCTTTAGTGAAATGCTCTACTACTGTCAATGTTGCGGGGTCATCTGGCAAATTCACACTTGCCTCGGTTATTGAGGAAGAAGAGCCTCAGGGATCTCCCCAACGTTCGCAGAAGTCCGACGAAGAAGCCAGGAAAACAAGCCCTGTTAGGCAGAGCGGGGACGATACTTTCGAAGGGTTGAGCGACCTCTTCGCCACCTCACAGGAGATCCTTAAAGATGACCCTGTCACTACTAGGGTTTCTTCTTCAGTAGTGGAAGCGACTTCTTCTTTACAACAAGCTCCGTCGACCCAAGAGTTGACGTTGACTACTACCCCTATGATTACTCCGCAATCAAAGAGTGGTTCGTAGTTTGATGCGCGTAGTTTGCACATCACACACACTTAGAATCTTTTGGCACTTTCATGCATCTAACTCTTTACACTTTGAAGATTCTAAAGTTATGCTTCTTTTCTCTGAAGACTTTTAAGACTTGTCTCTCTTTTTATTTCAGATTCTCTGATGGGACGCTGTGGCTCTTACTATGACGAATTTCAGCGCTACGGGAGGCGTAGTCAATATGATTATAGGCGCTACCTTCCCGTTCACAGAGAAACCGACGAAGAGAGAGCCGCTCGAAAGGCTCAGGAAAGAAGGGCTCAAGAAGAGCGTTATGAGAGAAAAGAAAGGGAGGAGCACCATGATTCTTCCCAGAGAGGTGACGACTCTCACAAAAGAAAGTCGCATGATGATCGGGGAAAGAGCCATATGGTTGAGGACCCAAGCAAGCGAGCCCGTCACGGTGAGAAGCATGCTTCTATAACCCCTGAAAAGGTCACTGCCCCCGTCTCACTTGACATTCCTTCCGGCTCTCCTGCTCTTGGGAAGACAGACATTCAAGCGATAGTTAACAGGCCTAAATTTCAAATTGGACCAGTCCCAGCCACTCTGCAAAGCCGGTTTCCATAGTGGTGCCTAAAGGGAGTGCGGTTCGATCTTGATTTGATCCCTATTGACAAGCCCGCCATGCTGCGAAATCTCGATGCCGTCAAACTTGATATTGAAAGAATGTCGAACTGGCAAAAGCTTGTTGACGAGCTTCAAAGGGTAAACCGTGCAAATCTCGAGGCCATGCTTACTATGGAAAATGACAAAGCTGAGTGGCAAAAGGTTCTTGAGCAGCATGATACTGAGATGAGGAGCATTACTACTTATAATGAAGAGCTTGAAGCGAAGGTCGAGAAACTCAAAGAAGATCTCGCCGCTTCCTCTACTTCCTACACTCAAAAAGAAGAAGCGCTTCAGAAACAAGTGAGAGATGCTCATGCCGGCCAAAGAGCCGCCAAAGACAGGCTCGAAGTGCAAAAAAGAATCAGTGAGGGCTATATTGCTGATATTGCAGAGCTTCAGAAGAAAACCAGCTCCCAAGAGGCGGAGCTTCAAATGCTAAAGCTTCAACTCTCCAAAGCTGAAAGAGAGCGTGATGAGGCCGTTGCCGGTAAAATTGCAGCTGAAGAATCTCATGAGGCAACGAAGAGCGAGCGACATCAGCTCGACACTGTTTGACTTTTACCTGCACAGCATCTTGGGGCATTGTAGTCTCGCCTTTCTAGGCCCCAAATATGAAGTTACATTGGCTGAGGTGTGGGAGGCTGCACTTGACATGCTTGGCGGTAAAGGTGCTGGCTATGCCGAATCAGCTCTTGAGGAGCATTACTTGGATGAAGACGCTCGCGCTTCTCTCGCCAAGGGGAAAGTACAACTTGCAAAATTAAGAGCTAAAATGGCAGAAGGGGAAAGGTTAGGAAAAACTACTTCAACTATTCCGGTCCAGCCTTCTCCTTCGGCCGAAATCGACATTATTGGCTCCAGTTCTCATTCTCCATCCCCTACTAAAGTTTCCACTAAGATCTTAAGCATACAGGGTGGAGATGAAGGCGAAGAGAGTGTCGAAGTACAGGCTTATGAGGTTGATATCAGGAAGCCGACTTCTCCAGGTAACTCTACTGTTAATCTTGCCCAAGTAGACTGCTCATTTGCTTCTCATGAGTTCGATGAGCTTCTCGACTATTTTCTGAACCTCAATGAGCCTTTATCTCCTCTCTTTACTGACTTTAACTTCTTTTCTTCTGTAGAGAAAGCACCGAGCATTGTTCAAGCTTCCCCTCCTCCAATTATTCCTCCTTCGATTCTCCAGGTCACTCCTCCGTCCGTCTCTCAACCCGGGTCGCAAGAGGAGCAAATAGAAGCTCTTCGTGGCTTAGATGATCCTATTGCTTCTCAAGAACATGGAGGAGAGGGGCTTGGAGAAGGCGATGAGTCTCCGGAGCGAACCACTTCTGATAACATAAAATTATCTGCTCTTGTAACTCCGGGAAGTGAGTCTTCTTCAAGGAGAAGGAGGAAGCGTGCCACTTCGAAGAAGAGAAGAAAAGGCATTCTTATTTCTGAAGAGGAAACGAAAGTTGATCCGACAGTAACCCTTTCTCCTTCATCCCCGACTCTCCCAAGCCGTCCTGAAAAGCTGCCTATTAGGTCAGGTGAAGGCTCTAAGGGCGGTGGAAAGAAGAAATAAGGGGTCCTGCTCCGACTTATCTTTGCTTTTTGCTTTTTGCATGTGCTGGCCGGAGATTTTGCGGTTCCTGCTTCGACTTAGCTTCAATTTGATTTTCTCTTCTCTTTCAAATGCTTGGCCTTGTTTGTTTATTACGGTTATAAATTTTGTTTGAGGTAAAATGAACGTGTATGACTAAGAAGAATAATATAAGGGTGGGAAATATGGACGACTATTTACCCTAATGACCTTATTTTTAACTACTTAACCATTTATAAGTTCATTTGGTTAAATAACAATGGCCACTAAATTTTATTAATCAACCTCAATCTCCTTATGTATATTATTCTATTTAATTTATTTTAATTAAATCTCATGAATAATGTCATCATTAATATCAAGGGGTGTTACAGGCTCCTCTCCTTAAAGAATTTCGTCCTTGAAATTCATTAAAAGCTAACTAGCAAACATAGCAATCATCTGTAACATCTCCTAACAACCATACTAGCCTACCTGACTAGCAACTAATTTATATAGGCATACCATCAAAGCACACTAGGATAAGCCCATCGAATCCCATCCTCGGTCTCCCAAGGACAGTCCTTCTCATTGTCGCTCCAATGAACTTTCACCAACTTGACTGTCTTGGTCCTCAATCTCTTCTCATCTCTCACTATAACTCGAACTGGTTGTCTAACCAAAGTCAAAATATGGCTCTATTACCAAATCCTCCTACTCCGTCTAAGGAATAGTAGCCTCTGGACCATGCACAAACATACGAAGATGAGACACATGGAAAACATTATAGACACCTGCCAAACTGCTCAGCAACTCTACTATGTACGCGAGCTTTCCAATCCTTTCTATAATCTGGAATAGATCAACATATCTCGAGGCCAACTTTCTCGACTTTCCAAATCGTACCATACCCTTCATATGTGTATAACCATTTTAAACCATAGTTGAAACGACCCTTCTTTCTCTACATAGAAAGACGCATCATTTTTAAGAACGAAAGGGATAGAAAAGATAAAAGATAGAGAAGAAAGAAAGAAACAACATCAGAATCTAAAAGCAGAACGAATAAATTATATTAATCACATAATATAATACATAATACCATATACATCAGAGATACACAGCTAAACAACACATACTAGACAGTTATAAACACCTGTCTAGTTATACAACACAGACAAACGACTCAAAGAACACACAGCGGAATACTATATATCTATACGAAGAAGCCTTCTGCTCCATTGCTCCTTCAGAATTCGTAAAGCCAACCTGAATCCCCTGGCCACTCGTAAAAATTTGAGTACCCAAGAGTTTAAGAAAAACAGAATAAACTCCGGGTCAGACATGGGTCTTGTATGAGTAAACAGTTAAAGTTGCTTAACTTTAAAAACCTTTTGAAAGAAAAGATATCACGTAAGACTTCCCACGCATAAACATGTAAAAGTTTTTACCTTACACTAACCAAACATTTATAGGAAATCCAGTGATATTATAATAGGTCTAGGGTTTTCAAATAAATATGAAATAGCCGAAATTGTTACATTTATTAAATTCCAGCTACTAGCCACAAAAGTGGGTAATATAATCAAATCCGAGGGCACTCATTGGATTTCTGGATTCCATACAATGGCAGGGCTACCGGCGTACCACCCATCACAGTATGTGGCCTAGATCACCGTACTAAGGATCACTCCCAATCCCCTACAACACAAGGCCGGAACCATTCTTTACTGAACAGTTCCGAACAAGACAACCCCGCGGTTGTAGCTAGCAACCGCCCACAAAGCCGAATAAAAAGGGACCTCTAGACAGGGGAAAACTCGTCCTACTTGGGCATGACCCACTTAACCTTGCTGCACCTCCCCTGTTTTAGCCATTCCCGGTTGATGAGGCTTGAGGCTACGATTACCTTTAGTGAACACATCACTTAGAATGCTCATCGTCCACCTGACGATGTTATGAAAGCATTCAATCCATACAAGCTCGTTCCGGGTTCGAACGAAACCGAAGGCATTATCTCGTTACACTCATTTTGGAATCACCCTCAGAGTTATCGAAAATAACCCTTGCACTCTGAATCTTCATCTTCACTTGAGATTCATGACCCATCGTTAATTTGGATCGACGTGGTTTTCGGATATCCAAATATGAAAACCCGATCCCGGTCTCATCGAAATCCAAAACGTATCTTTTAGGTCCAAGTTGTTTAAGGTTAAACAATTCAATTCAACTATCTATATACACACAGATGGATAATTCACAATATCACAATAGATTATCATCACAACAGATAATTCATGTTATCATCATAAATAGATAACTTATACTATCATCTCAATGCAACCAAAGCATCCATATATATCACACATATCTCATCAGAGATATCAAGCAACTAAGCCATTCAATATAAATCAGCCATCCATAAGCAATGATCTATAAATCACACCATTTATAATTAAGTTAAAATGAATTTAATTACTTCATCTCTTAATTAATTTAAAATTAATTAAATTAATTACCTTCATTACAATAAATCTTTCTTACTTATCCATTAATTAAACCAATTAATTAATCATCATCTTAATTAATCAACCTTGATTAATTAACTCTTAATTAAGTAATTAATCCTTAATTATTCTCATTAATCATATTAATTAATGAATCTTAATCAATTACTTCCATTAATTAATTAACTATAATTAATTACATTATTGCTTAATTAATTACATTAATTAATCATGCTTAAATTAATTAAATTAACTTTAATAATTATAAATAGTAATAAATTAATCGTAATTACTTTTAACTACATTTATAAATCCTTTGATTTATTACGCCAAGTAATAAATCCTTGATTACTTTACCAAGTAATTATCCATTTAAAATTACTTCCCACTAAGTAATTTCCCTTATCTCAATTACCTCCAGTAATTTATTTATCAATTACTTATTTTAAGTAATTATTCTTATCAAAACTCATTAAGTAAGCATACTTAATCATTTATCATGTGGCTATGTTTAATTAATTAACAAATTAATTAACTTAACTTGTTCACAAACACCTCATAAATCATAATCGAGTAATTCATCCCTTAATTACTCTTTAACCAAATTAATCATCAACTATTAATTAATAAACCTCAATTATTAATCAATCCTTTAATACAAAGTAATCAATCCCTAATTACTTTTATAATAAATTAATTAACCTTAATTAACTAATTAATTATCCTTAATCATTAATTAATAAAACTTAATTATTAATTAACAACCTTAATTACACATTAACTAATCCATAATTATAATTAATCAATCCTTAATTAAAATTAATTAACCTTTAATAATAGTTAATTAATTCTAAATTAACTTGTATTATAGATTACTAACCTTTTAATTATTAATCAAGAAAAGGCCCCAAAGTTTATAATTTATTCATAGCTTCTTTTAATTTTTAATGTCCTCTGTTCCTTTTTCCCTCCACCCCTCGTCCTTTCAAACTGCGACCCCGTCCAATCCATCACCCCTCCCATACCTTCCAACATCTCTCCTCCTGTTCATCTTCAGCCTCCTCAATTTCCTTTCGACCCTCTCCCGCCTGATCCAGCCTCTTTGTTGCCTTCTTCTTCGTCACAATCTCCACATGTTGCTTGTTGTCCCTCTCCTCCTCTGCCTAATCTGTATTCCTCACCTTCTTTGAATGTCCCAGCTGTTTAATGGAACTCCCTTTTTAAGGCAAAACCGCGTAATGCAGGGAAACATATCCCGATTCAAGTCCCACTTGTTTTTGAAGGCCATGTACTAGTTCCTCCTGAGAATGTTATAAGAGATGGAAATGAAGTTTGGGGAGATTACCTGGTAGGTTTCTTCCTTGATAAACCCCTTTCATATCTCACTGTAATTGCACATCTGAAAAGAGTTTGGAAATTAAAAGGTTCAATAAAAGTTAAGTCTGATGTTTCTTGTTCCTATTCAATCTATCTTGTGAGGAAGATAGAAGGAAAATAATTGCAGCTGATCCGATTATCATGAGGAACAATTTATTCATTGTTAAACAATGGGATCCAAATGTTGGAAACAGTTGCAGTACGATTAAATCTGTGCCGGTGTGGCTCAGGCTATCGAATATCCCTTTATATGCTTGGTCACACTTAGGCATAAATTGGCTAGCAGGTCGAATTGGAACTTTTATGTGTATGGATGAACAAACTGAGAAATTGGAAAGAATAGGTTACGCAAAGTGCATGGTAGAAATCACTCCAGCAGTTGAGTTATTGGATGAATTTTCAGTGAGATTACTGGATGGAACAGAGCAGATTGTAAAGATAGAATATTTATGGAAGCCTGAAGTTTGCAGTGGTTGTAAAGAATTTGGGCATATGACTGAAATGTGCATGAAAAAGAAAATAAATCAGGAAGGGATGGCAACAACAGTTAATAAGACTAGCAAGGAAAGAAGGGTTAATGTAATACAAAATGAAAAAAATATGGCAGAAACAAAGAAAAAGCAAGAGTGGAGAAGGGTTGAAAGTAAGGGAACAAAAATGAAAAGAGATAGGGAAAAAGAAAATACAACTGAAATTCAGATATTTGAGGAAGTTACTATTGATGGTGAACCTAAAATTAGTGATGAATGGAAAATAATGCTAGCACAATGAAAAAAAGAAACCAAGCTAAATCAAATAAAGATATAAGAACAGACATCAATAAATTTTATGTCCTGATGGAAGAAAATGAGAATGGATTATGCAATGACACAAGTGATAATGAACCATGCAATGAAATCAGTGACAAAGAAGGGCAGATGGAGGAAGGGGAAATATTAGCTAGCAAGCAAGATCAAAATCGTGGTGTGCATGATACATCCCTCTTATTAATGCATAATGTTGTAGGAGATCAGGTTAACAGCAGAACAGGGATGGTAGCAACTTTTGGTAACACAAATCCAGCTGATCAGAATCTCAATTCCACATTCACAATTGACAATGTTTTGGCCTGTTCAAGTGCAGCAAAATCAAAGCTAACCAGTGACATGCAAGTTTTTAAAGCAAATAAAGAAAGAACACCAATATTTTCACATCAAGCTGAAGATCAGTTTAAGGAGGAACTTGAAAAAGATCTAATTGCCCTAATCATAGCTGAACATTCAAATTGCATCCCTCCTATTCAGGAGATTACTCCTTTTCTGGCCATCTGCCTGGTTGGATTTCATTTCCATCATCCCCAATTACCTCTCATAATACTCCAAGGAAAGGCAAGAAGAAAGGCAAGTGTCTGGTAGATTGGACTGATCAAAATGTTGATATTAACAATGTCCAAAGAGATTCTCCTGCAACTAGGAGCATGAAAAATGTGGTTCATCAATCTCTGAAGTATACCAAATGATGCACAGCTATGCCATTTGGAATGTAAGAGGAGCACATTATGTAACAAAGCTTGATCAAGTCAAATATATCATAAACCAGCACAAAATATCCCTATTTGCAATTCTTGAAACTAAATTGAATGAGAACCTTACTATTAAAGCTGCAAACCATATAAACCCCAACTGGATCCTTAATCATAACTTAAATCAAGCCTCCTATGGTAGAATTATGGTCATCCATGATCCTACTGTAATAACTCTACCTTCTGTCCTTCCCTCAGATCAATTCATTCATTTTCAAGCTAAATATTTTGATTCTCCCTCCTCTTTTTATATAACTATAGTCTATGCCCAAAACTCTCCTACCTCAAGGCAATCTTTCCTTGATCTCCTTCCTGCTTTCAGGCAAAATACCCACCCATGGCTTGTCTTTGGGGATTTTAACTACTGTTTGTCCATGAATGACAAGCATGGTGGTCTTCCCCTGCCCCCTCATGATATATTTCCCCTCAATAAAGCTATTGAGGATTCTAACTTGCTTTCAATACCATCATCTGGTGTTGAGTTCACATGGAACAATAGGAGTAGATCAGGTGTCAGAACCTACTCTAAGATTGATCACTCCTTTGCCAACCTAAAAGCTTTAACCACATGGCCAACCTTGTCATCCTTTATACCCCATCCTGTCCTTTCAAACCATTCCCCAATTATTTTCTCATCTGGGAAGAAGTTGTTAAAAGATAAAAGAAGTTTCAAATTTTATAATGCTTGGATCCATGAACCTGAGTATAATAATATTATTAGTAAAGCTTGGAATGAAAACTTCTTTGGTAACCCAATGTTTAAATTTTGCAGGAAATTAAGAGCAACTAAAATAGCATTAAGAAAATGGGCCAAAGGAAAATTTGGTGATGGCAATTTGAAATCAGCTTTGCTTAGGAGTAACCTCATTCTTGCACAGGAAGTAATGATAAACAGTCCCGACAACCCTGATGCTGCAGCTGTTGAGAGGAATCTTTTTGATCAACTAAGTGAAGCTTTGAAGGCTGAAGGCAATATGAAGAGACAACAACTGAGACAAAAATGGGCAACTGAAGGGGACAATAATACTGCCTATTTTCATGCTGCAATCAAGGTTGAACATTCAAAGGAGCATATTATTAACTTATATGATGAAGTTGGAGAATTGCACTCAAATCCTGAAGCAGTTGATAAAGCTCTCCTTAGCTATTTCAAGAATTTGCTAGGTAATAATTCTGAATTCATTCCTTTAATAGATGATCTATCCCAAATCCATTTACCTGAGGTGCTACCTGAGGAAGCTGATAAACTTGTTGTCAAGGTTACTGATATGGAAATAACAGAAACTCTTTTTGCTATGAATAAGCATTCTAGTGGAGGCCCTGATGGATTCAATGTCATCTTTTTTATCCATAGTTGGGATATAATCAAGAAGGATTTTCTAAATGCAGTCCATAATTTCTTTAATACTTTCAAACTACTTAAACAAGTGAATGCAACAAATTTAGTTCTTATCCCAAAAGTCCACACTCCCACATCTGTTGCATCTTTTAGACCCATCTCTTGTTGTAATGTTATGTACAAGTGTACTTCTGAAATCTTGGCCTCCAGACTAGTTTTAGTCCTCAGCAGAATCATATCCAATAATCAGTCTGCTTTTCTTCCCAAGATAAACATTCTTGATAATATTTTGTTATCTCATGAATTATTGAAAGGCTATGGTCGCGCTCAAGCTTCCCAAAATGCAATGCTTAAGGTGGATTTAATGAAAGCTTATGATGGTGTTCACTGGACTTCAATAGTTAGAATTATGGCCCTGATGAAATTTCCCAAAGTGTATGTGGCTTGGATTTACAGATGTATCTCCACTCCTACTTTCTCTATTAAGTATAATGGCTTCACTTCTGGGTTTTTCAACAGCAAACAGGGTATCAGGCAAGGGGATCCAATCGCTTCATATATTTTCATTTTAGTTATGGAAGTGCTAACTAATATGCTGTCTGCAAAATATATGCAGAAGGATATATTGTACCATTCAAAATGTAAACCCCTTCAAATCACATCTTTGTTATTTGCTGATGACATCATGATCTTCACAAAGCCAGATAAAAAATCTATTGAAAATATAAAAGCTACCCTTGATTATTTCTATCTCATGACTGGGTTGAAATTAAATGCAAATAAATCTCACATTATCACTTCTGGAATTTCCTCTGACGATGCTAACACAATAACTGGTATATCTGGGCTGCAACTGATGGAAAATAGCATGAACTATCTGGGTATTCCTCTTTGTACTTCAAGAATCACCACTAGACATTGCATGCCCTTGTTTACTAAAATATGTAACTTAATGAGCTCATGGGATAATAAGTTTCTTTCTCAAGCTGGTAGACTTGTTCTTATCAAGTCTGTTATCTCCTCGATGATGGTGTATTAGTCTAGAGTGTTTATTCTACCAAAAAAATGGTGAATATGGTTAGAAATGCAATGCTTAGATTTTTTTGGACTGGCTCTGTTCATTCAAAAAAACTCATCCCTTGTTCCTTTGTTAAAATGGAACTTCCAAAAAAGAAAGGAGGTCTTGGAATCATCTGCTTGCATAATTGGAACAAAGCAGCTATCAGTACTCACATAAATTCCTTACTCATAGGTAGTGATTCTTTATGGGTTGAATGGACCAGAAAGTATAACATGGGTAGTAGGAACTTCTGGACTATGCCAGTTCCTCAGAATTGCAGCTGGACATGGAGGTGTTTATTGGGATTGAGAACTAATTTCACTCAGTATATTAAGTATGATCTCTCTCATAACAGTGGCATCAAATTTTAGAATGAACCATGGATGGATGAAGGCTTGATCCTTGTCAATGTTTTCTCTCCACAACAGCTTGATCAGGCAGGCATAAGTAGGCTTGCTAATGCTACTGACTATGTGAATGAGGGCAAGCTGTTACTCCCTTACTCTAGTAATCAGGACATAAGGGCTTTTTGGAAATTATATCAAACACAACAATATGGTTTAGCTGAAAATGATACAGTTCTCTGGAAGGGGAAACAACATTCAATTTCTGTTGCTTATGATTTGCTTACAAATGTGGGTGGCAGTTCTTCTTCAGTTTGGCACAAGGTAATATGGACCACATCCTCTCCAGCTAGGGACAACCTGATGATGTGGAAGGTGATCATGAATGCTTTATTGACAAAGAATAAAATGTTGAGTTTTGGCATGAACATTGATCCCTTGTGTGTCTACTACAAGTTGCAGATTGAGACAGTGGCACATCTGTTTTTTGAATGCAATGAATTGCTTGGACTTTGGGGGAATTTGGTTATAAGAATAGATGTTGATCATAGGCATGGCTTATCAGAATTTGAATGGGATCTCATTTGTAAATCAACTAGGTGGAGGAAGGAAAGAAAAACTGTCTACTTTTTCTATCTTAAAAAGTACCTGAATATTGTTTGGGAGGAAAGAAACTTGAGAATTTTTGAAAACAAAGCAAGAAGTATTCAGCAATTATGGGAAGTGCTAAAGAAAACTATCATCACGGGTATGAAGGAAAGAAAATTTGCTTTCAGCTCTTCCTTGGCTGAAGCATTGGATTGATCCATGTTATGTGTTGTCCTTTTTTCCTTTCTTGCCTCCTTGTTTTCCTCTACGGCCAGTTTGTTCTTTGTTTTCTTTGTTTTTCCTCTGTTCTGTTTGCCCTGTTTTTTTGTTTTCTGTTTTTTCTATGAGCTTGTTCATAGTTTCTTTCCTTTTACATTAATAAACTGGTAGGGGACCAGTTAACCCCGCTTGCTTTGCAAAAAAATTATTAATCAAGAAAACCCAATTAAAACTTTATTAAGCATTTCTTAATTACTAGTTTTTAATTAACCCTTAATTACTTAATTAATAAATAATCACAATTTAATTAATCATTAGTCATTAATTAAATTGTCATAATTATTAGTCAATTAAATTAATAATTATACTTAATTAATTACTTAATTAATCCTTTTAAATAATTAATTAAATTAATTAATTAAACTTAAAATTACTTAATTAACTAATTAATTATTATTCATTAAAAACTTAATTATCTCTTAAGATAAAACATTATCTTTAATTAACCTTGAAAACTTTACTTAACTTAATTCATTAATTAGTTTAAAATATAAAGTAATCATCAATTACTTACCTTTAATTATTAATTAACAATCCTTAGTTTCTAGTTAATAAATTACTTGAAAACTTTAATTGTTAATTTATAAATCATTATTCATTAACTACTTTAAAAAAAATTCCTTGTAAATTTCCTTTTATATTTCAAAATAAGTTTGAAAATAACATTAAGGTTTTAACTTAAAACATTTAAAACCATTCATACAAATTTATTTATATAAACAATTCAATTCAAAGAAATGAATTTCAAGAAATTAATTTAGCTTAATTATTTAAAATTTAAAACTTAATTTATTTTAAATTAAAAATCTGGTTAAACATTTCGCTTTGGGTTAACCCATGTGTACTTGAACCAAGAACAAGTACATCACCCTTTTCTTTTAAAACAATTTGACTTGAAAATTTAAAAACTGTTTTAGTTAAATATTTAAAACTGTTAAACTTAACATTTTAACCAGGCTTGTAAAAGACCCCAGAAACAACCCGAGACAAAACAAAAATTATGCGAGTTTCTCTCGATTCAACTACCCTATACCCCAAAACCCTACTCGAGAAAAACAAACAACCCCAAAGCAAACAATGGTGCACCGATCACCTTGTGCACCTGCACCTAACATTGGCGAACTTCCGGCATCAACGACGATCGTTGACAAGATCCATTCGACTTCCTCCCACCATTCGACCATTCAGATAACCACATCAATCCCAGAATCAAGATCGAGCTACCTCGATTGAACTGTCCAGTTGAAACTGGAATTAGCCCCTACCAGAAAACTCATCGCCCACATGCCTCTGACCACCGGAGGATGAACCCCTTCGTCCACACCTTACCGAACACCTACGCAACCACATCCTTCAACCCCGACCCACTCGATCGATCATAGGTGATGAATCAATCCCCAAATCAGACCCTGAACCAACTAGGTGTTAAACCCTACACCAGCCCTTCACCATCGCCATGGCGATCATAAAATCCAGCCAGCATTTTTCCCATGCTCACCTACCTTCTCGCCATCTCCTGAAACAATCCCATCGATTCTGATCTCCTTGATCATCAGAAAAGACCAAAAACACATTTCCAGTTATTTCCATAATTCACCCTCAATACTTTATTAAAAATCGAGATTTCCTTTTTAAAATTCATATTTTCCATGATAATTTAGTTTATATAATTATTTTATCCAATTTCAACATTCGATTTCAATCATTGATGTTAAAATGTTATTGCATTGTTTGATTTCCAGATAATTTTCAAATACCATATGCTTTGTTCTATTTTTAGTTCTTAGTTTATAATTAAACTAACCTATTTTGTTTGAATCTAGGTCCTAACAGTTGTTTAAATAGAAATAGCATAGTTTAAAAAACAGAGAAGATCAATGAAATCAGACATGCACAGTTTCAAATCATAACAAAACATATTGCATATTTATATCTACACAGAGGCAAACTTTTATATATATAAAATAAACATCATCACAAACTCTCATGCAACAGAAAATTTACTACTTAAATTTTAGTAAAAAAAAATGTTTACTCACCTTTTTAATAAAGTGCAGAGGTTTTAATCTTGATGATAACATTGGAAAACTTGCAAAACACTTGATTGAAACTGAAGCTTTTTTGAAATAGAAAAGCTTCATTCCTTTGATTTTCTTTTAAACTGAAATGCTTCAGGTTTGCATTTTGAAAACTGGAAAATGCTTGAATTTTTGAAATGACTGTGTTTTATAAAACTGGAGTACTTGCTTCAGGTTGCAAATTTGAAGATATTCCTTGCTTTGAAAATTTGTTAGAGGTTGACTTGCTTTAAAAAAAAATTGAAATGCTTTGAAAACTTTTTGCCTTGACCCAGATTCTCTTGCATGCACTTGAAAGATGGTCATATACTTGATTTGTAAACAGGGATTGATGTTTTGAGGAGTGTTTATAGGCTTTGCAGATTTGGTATAAGGAGGTTACAGGGAAATAATTTTTGCAGATTTGACTTACACATTTGTTTTAGATTTGAACTTGAGGAAAATTTCAGGTTTTGGTTTGAGGATTTTCTGGTTTAAGAAGTTTACAAATTTTGATAGAAGAGGAAGTGGTTCACTTTCTGATTTGTTTTTGAATGAATTGCAGGTTTTTTTTATAAACTGTGCATGGGTTTTAGATTTTATTTGAGGAAAATTTCAGATTTGATCTGCCATTGTTTGCTTAGCTTTTGAGAAGAAGATAATAAAAAGAAAAATGGGAAAGAAGATTAGGAATGTATATAAGTAATTTTAGATTTTATTAAAATTAAAAGAAAATTCAAATAAAAGTGACACATGTCTTTAACTTAGATTAATTTGTTAACACTTATTACATAAAAGGTTATAACTTTAACACTTGCCAATATTTATTTATATTTATCCTAAAAGAATTTTAAAAGCTTTTTTAAATATGATTTTCTAATTAACTAATATGTTTTCTTAATTTATAAATGCTTTTCTAAATTTATATAAATACAATTTTTGAAAGAAAAGAAAAGAAAACCAATTATAATTTAAATAAAATTATATATATATATATATATATTGCAAACTCATTTTTAAATGCTATTTCAAAAAGTCTTTGTATTTATTCTTATTAAATAAATACATATCCAAATTTCTATCAATAAATTTCTTTAAAGAGAAAATTATAAAACAAACATTATCTATATATTTTAAATCCAAACTATATTATTATTTTTATTTTAAGATGTATGTATATCCCCTTAAATTCAAATTTATATTCAATTTTAAGTTAGTTTAAAAATCCAAATCTAAAATCAATTCAAATAAACATAGTATCTATTTTTAAATAAGCTCATTATTATTTATAAATAATTTATCCTATTTTAAAAATCAATTTTAAATACACACACACACACACACACACATATATATATATATATATATATATATATATATATATAT
The DNA here is from genome assembly GCA_030765085.1 of Allium cepa. Lineage (NCBI taxonomy): Eukaryota > Viridiplantae > Streptophyta > Magnoliopsida > Asparagales > Amaryllidaceae > Allium > Allium cepa. The sequence goes on along the minus strand of CM060942.1, from coordinate 370,921,187 downwards.
ATTTAAACACACTTATTAACTTTGAAAACAATAAGTCAATTTTAGAATTTATTTATACAAACAAAATAATTATTCTTATTTTAAAACCAATCTATAACCATAATTAAGACATTATATTATTATTACTTGGTTATTTATTTTTGAAAATAACAATTTTATCAATTTCAAGTAATTTAAATTAAGAGATTATCACATTTTAAATTCCTAGAAACTCCGGGATATTACATTCCTCCCCCTTAAAAGAATTTCGTCCTTGAAATTTAAAACAAAGATAATCCAAAGTTTTATTTTATTTCAACCAATCCAAACATACATAACAGCCATACACTATCAATCAAACAAACAATTTCATCCAAATAACCAATTCAATCAAATAAATAACACTAGTTATCCGGATGAGCTTCCTAAAATTATACTGTCTGTACTTGGGAAACTCGCTCTATTAAATCCAAACTAGTTATACTGCTAAGTTACTGAGCTCCTACTCATTTAGATTTATAATCTGCATAAGATACCAGACCACAGACAAGTCTGATCAACTACTAAATCCTTCACAGAACTACTGGTCTCAAAACCTGTGATGGACCAAACACGTACTCCCTTAGATACACGTGAAATATTTTGAATTCCAGTCTTCCAAATTGGCAATTCAACTCTTCAAACCAAAGCACTTATCCTTACAAAAACTCAAAAGAATGCAATATATCTCGGAGCTCACCTCATAATCTCACCAAATCTTATTGCTCCCTTTACCAGAGAAAACCTCAACAACATCGAAGCCTCCAACTTCGAATTCCAAATTCTTCCGTTTCTTAACCCCAAAACTTTTCGGATGATCCGGGTTGCCTATAGATCCTTCCTGATCAGCTCAACCTTCGCTGATTCTTCTATAAACAAACTGGATCAAAATAACTCAACAAACCGATCCTCACAAGATCTTCCCAAAATCAAAATCAAATTTTACTATCAACAGTAGAAAACAACTTCTCACATCCGGAAAAGACAGAACAGAATCACTCGCCAACTTGCCTCAGATCCTGAAGAATTTTTTTTTCCGTAGAAACTCTCTAATTCAAAACACTGCAACTTCCAGTTGCTTCTACTCAAGAACAGCAGCCACCTTGCTTCCGCTACACAACTCTGATCTGGAGCAGGTGAGAATGCCGTTGATGAACACATACACAGACTAGACAGCACATCTCGGAAATAAGGTTCAACAGAAGTTCCAAGAAATACAGAGCTGCTTCACCAAACAATCAACCTAGGAGACATCCTTCTACCCAGCTGAATCACCGGTATCACTCCTGTCATCAAGTCGATTCAGAACTCAATCTCCAATGCGGGCAAATCTCTAACTTTCCTGAAGATATATCCGGAAAATCTTCGACAACTCCATAACTCCTACATCCTCTAGAAATGCCACAAACCCAGGCAAAAGACTATCTAAGATAATCACCCAAACTATCGCAGATCATTTTTGCGATCAACCAATCCAATATCCAAGATACTGTTCTCTCTTCACCAATCAGAACAGCTTATCCTCGACCAACTAATCCATTGAAGAAACGGGTCCTCTCTGCTGCTTCTGAATTCCACCTGTAGGAACTGCTAAGCCAAAAAGATCTTCCTGCTGGAATACAGAACACTCCCGAGCTGCACCGCTAACACAGATGCCAAAGACTTCTTATCCAAAGCTCTTTGAGAAACTCGGACCTCCAACTAAACACATACATCCTACTGAACTTAGCTACAACCCCGAAGCAGACACACTTCCTTAAACTTGCTCCGAAAGAAAACATCTTCGGAGACATCCATAATCACTGCGTCTCATCACGTAGCTACTACTTCCTGAGGTTGCCAAGATACCATCACTTGCTTCTGCCTAACCGACAGATCCAAATTCTCAAAAATCCGCTCACACGAGCGCGATTAAACCTACAGTTCAAAGATGAACTCCTAACCTTAACAGGTTCCCTTCAGAGATCAATGAAATCCTTACACCAAACTGCAAAGATTACTCGAGACGATATTAGGTCTACAGTCTCGACAAATACACTTCCAATCTCAAACATTCAAACTCCAACCATTGGTGGTCTTATTACACACACCACTACCTCATCTACCTTTATAACTTATATTAGAAAACCCGAACAGGTAACCCAACGGATAGGTAGGAATATATATATATATATATATATATATGTGTGTGTGTGTGTGTGTGTGTGTGTGTGTGTGTGTGTGTGTGTGTGTAGTTGTATATAAAAATTACAAGTACGCTTTCTCAAGAAAGACACCACTACAAAGCCTAGGTATTCGCTCAACCTATGCTCTGATACCAAGTGAAACGACCCATCTTTCTCTCCACAGAAAGACGCATCATTTTTAAGAAAGAAAGGGATAAAAAAGAGAAAAGACAGAGAAGAAAGAAAGAAACAACATCAGAATCTAAACAGCGGAACGAATAAATTACATTAATCACATAATATAATACATAGTATCATATACATCAGAGATACACAGCTAAACAATACATACTAGATAGTTATAAACACCTGTCTAGTTATACAACTCAATATACAACACAGACAAACGACTCAGAGAACACACATCGGAATACTATATATCTATACGTAGAAGCCTCCTGGTCCATTGCTTCTCCAGAATTCATCAAGCCAACCTGAATCTAATGGCTACTTGTAAAAATTTGAGTACCCAAGAGTTTAAGCAAAACAGAATAAACTCCGGGTTCAGACATGGGTCTGGTGTGAGTAAACGGTTAAAGTTGCTTAACTTTAAAACCTTTTGAAAGAAAAGGTATCACGTAAGACTTCCCACACATAAACATGGAAAAGTTTTTACCTTACGCTAACCAAACATTTGATAGGAAATCCAGTGATATTATAATAGGTCTAGGGTTTTCAAATAAATATGAAATAGCCAAAATTGTTACATTTATTAAATTCCAGCTACTAGCCACAAAAGTGGGTAATACAATAAAATCCGAGGGCACTTATTGGATTTTTGGATTCCATACAATGGCAGGGCTACCGGGGTACCGTCTGTCACAGTACGTGGCCTAAATCACCGTACCAAGGATCACTCCCAATCCCCTACAACACAAGGCCGGAACCATTCCTTACTGAACAGTTCCGAACAAGACAACCCCGCGGTTGTAGCTAGCAACCGCCCACAAAGCCGAATAAAAAGGGACCTCTAGACAGGGGAAAATCTCGTCCTACTTGGGCATGACCCACTTAACCTTGCTGCACCTCCCCTGTTTTAGCCATTCCCGGTTGATGAGGCTTAAGGCTACGATTACCTTTAGTAAACACATCACTTAGAATGCTCATCGTCCACCTGATGATGTTCTGAAAGCATTCAATCCTTACAAGTTCGTTCCGGGTTCGAACGAAACCGAAGGCATTATCTCGTTACACTCATTTTGGAATCAACCTCAGAGTTAACGACAATAACCCTTGCACTCTGAATCTTCATATTCACTTGAGATTCACGACCTATCATTAATTTGGATCGGTGTGGATTTCGGATATCCAAATATGGAAACCCAGTCCCGGTCTCATCGAAATCCAAAGCATATCTTTTAGGTCCAAGTTGTTTAAGGTTAAACAATTCAATTCAACTATATATATACACACAGATGGATAATTCACAATATCACAACAGATAATTCATGTTATCATCACAAATAGATAACTTATACTATCATCTCAATGCAACCAAAGCATCCATATATATCACACATATCTTATCGGAGATATCAAGCAACTAAGCCATTCAATATAAATCAGCCATCCATAAGCAATGATCTATAAATCACACCATTTATAATTAAGTTAAAATGAATTAAATTAATTACTTCATCTCTTAATTAATTTAAAATTAATTAAATTAATTACCTTCATCACAATAAATCTTGCTTACTTATCCATTAATTAAACCAATTAATTAATCATCATCTGAATTAATCAACCCTGATTAATTAACTCTTAATTAAGTAATTAATCCTTAATTATTCTCATTAATCATATTAATTAATGAATCTTAATTAATTATTTCCATTAATTAATTAACTATAATTAATTACATTATTGCTTAATTAATTACATTAATTAATCATGCTTAAATTAATTAAATTAACTTTAATAATTATAAACAGTAATAAATTACTCTTAATTACTTTTAATTACATTTATGAGTCCTTTGATTTATTACGCCAAGTAATAAATCCTTAATTACTTTACCAAGTAATTATCCATTTAAAATTACTTCCCACTAAGTAATTTCCCTTATCTCAATTACCTCTAGTAATTTATTTATCAATTACTTATCTTAAGTAATTACTATTATCAAAACTCATTAAGTAAGCATACTTAATCATTTATCATGTGGCCATGTTTAATTATTAACAAATTAATTAACTTAACTTGATCACAAACACCTCATAAATCATAATCGAGTAATTCATCCCTTAATTACCCTTTAACTAAATTAATCATCAACTATTAATTAATAAACCTTAATTGTTAATCAATCCTTTAATACAATGTAATCAATCCCTAATTACTTTTATAATTAATTAATTAACGTTAATTAACTAATTAATCGTCCTTAATCATTAATTAATAAAACTTAATTATTAATTAACAGCCTTAATTACACATTAATTAATCCATAATTATAATTAATCAATCCTTAATTACAATTAATTAACCTTTAATAATAGTTAATTAATTCTAAATTAACTTGCATTATAAATTAATGACCTTTTAATTATTAATCAAGAAAACCCAATAAACTTTATTAAGCATTTCTTAATTACTAGTTTTTAATTAACCCTTAATTACTTGATTAATAAATAATTACAATTTAATTAATCATTAGTCATTAATTAAATTATCATAATTATTAGTTAATTAAATTAATAATTATACTTAATTAATTACTTAATTTGTCCTTTTAAATAATTAATTTAATTAATTAATTAAATTTAAAATTTCTTAATTAACTAATTACTTATTGTTCATTAAAAACTTAATTATCTCTTAAGATAAAACATTATCTTTAATTAACCTTGAAAACTTTACTTAACTTAATTCATTAATTAGTTTAAAATATAAAGTAATCATCGATTACTTACCTTTAATTATTAATTAACAATCCTTAGTTTCAAGTTAATAAATTACTTGAAAACTTTAATTGTTAATTTATAAATCATTATTCATTAACTACTTTAAAAAAACATTTCCTTATAAATTTCCTTTTATATTTCAAAATAAGTTTGAAAATAACATTAAGGTTTTAACTTAAAACATTTAAAACCTTTCATATAAATTTATTTATATAAACAATTCAATTCAAAGAAATGAAGTTCAAGAAATTAATTTAGCTTAATTATTTAAAATTTAAAACTTACTTTATTTTAAATTAAAAATCTGGTTAAACATTTCGCTTTGGGTTAACCTATGTGTACTTGAACCAAGAACAAGTACATCACCCTTTTCTTTTAAAACAATTTGAGTTGAAAATTTAAAAACTGTTTTAGTTAAATATTTAAAACTGTTAAACTTAACAGTTTAACCAGGCTTGTAAAAGACCCCAGAATCAACTCGAGACAAAACAAAAATTATGCAAGTTTTTCCTGAGTCAACTACCCTATACCCCGAGACCCTACTCGAGAAAAACAAACAACCCCAAAGCAAACAATGGTGCACCGATCACCTTGTGCGCCTGCACCTAACACTGGCGAACTTCTGGCATCAACGATGATCGTCGACAAGATCCATTCGAGCTCCTCCCACCATTCGACCATTCATATAACCACATCAAACCCAGAAATAAGATCGAGCTACCTCGATTGAATTGTCCAGTTGAAACTGGAATTAGCCACTGCCAGAAAACTCATCGCCCACACGCCTCTGACCACCGGAGGATGAACCCCTTCGTCCACACCTTGTCGAACACCTACGCAACCACATCCTTTAACCCCGACCCGCTCGATCGATCATAGGTGACGAATCAATCCCCAAATCAGACCCTGAACCAACTAGGTGCTAAACCCTACACCAGCCCTTCACCATCGCCATGGCGATCATAAAATCCAGCCAGCATTTTCCCATGCTCACCTACCTTCTCGCCATCTGCTGGAACAATCCCATCGATTTCGATCTCCTTGATCATCAGAAAAGACCAGAAACTCATTTCCAGTTATTTCCATAATTCACCCTCAATACTTTATTAAAAATTGAGATTTCCTTTTTAAAATTCATATTTTCCATGACAATTTAGTTTATATAATTATTTTATCCAATTTCAACATTCGATTTCAATCACTGATGTTAAAATGTTACTACATTGTCTGATTTCCAAATAATTTTCAAATTCCAGATATTTAGTTCTATTTTTAGTTCTTAGTTTGTAATTAAACTAACCTATTTTGTTTGAATCTAAGTCCTAACAGTTGCTTAAATAGAAATAGCTTGAAGTTTTGATTATAACATAAATTCTGCAGTAAGGTAAAAACAGAGAAGATCAATGAAATCAGACATGCACAATTTCAAAGCATAACAAAATATATTGCATATTTATATCTACACAGAGGCAAACATTTATATATATAAAATAAACATCATCACAAACTTTCATGCAACGGAAAATTTACTACTTAAGTTTTAGTAAAAAATGTTTACTCACCTTTTTAATGAAGTGCAGAGGTTTTAATCTTGATGATAACACAGGAAAACTTGCAAAACACTTGAACTTGAAACTGAAGCTTTTTTGAAACAGAAAAGCTTCATTTCTTTGATTTGCTTTTAAACTGAAATGCTTCAGGTTTGCATTTTGAAAACTGGCAAATGCTTGAATTTTTGAAATGACTGTGATTTGTAAAACTGGAGTACTTGCTTCAGGTTGTAAATTTGAAGATATTCCTTGCTTTGAAAATTTGTTACAGGTTGACTTGCTTTAAAAAAAATTGGAATGCTTTGAAAACTTTTTGCCTTGACCCAGATTCACTTGCATGCACTTGAAAGATGGTTACATACTTGATTTGTAAACAGATATTGATGTTTTGAGGAGTGTTTATAGGCTTTGCAGATTTGGTATAAGGAGGTTACAGGGAAATAATTTTTGCAGATTTGATTTGCACATTTGTTTTAGATTTGAACTTGAGGAAAATTTCAGGTTTTGGTTCGAGGATTTTTTGGTTTAAGAATATTACAAATTTTGATAGAAGAGGAAGTGATTCATTTTCTGATTTGTTTTGGAATGAATTATAGGTTTTTTTTTTAAAAAAACCGAGCACGGGTTTCTGGTTTTATTTGAGGAAAATTTCAGATTTGATCTGCCATTGTTTGCTTAACTTTTGAGAAGAAGATAATAAAAAGAAAAATGAGAAAGAAGATTAGGAATGTGTATAAGTAATTTTAGATTTTATTAAAATTAAAAGAAAATTCAAATAAAAGTGACACATGCCTTTAACTTACATTAATTTGTTAACACTTGTTACATAAAAGGTTAACTTTAACACTTGTCAATATTTATTTATATTTATCCTAAAAGAATTTTAAAGCTTTTTTAAATATTATTTTCTAATTAACTAATATGTTTTCCTAATTAATAAATGCTTTTCTAAATTTATATAAATACAATCTTTAAAAGAAAATAAAATAAAACCAACAATAATTTAAATAAAATTATATATAATATTGCAAACTCATTTTTAAATGCTATTTCAAAAAGTCTTTGTATTTATTCTTATTAAATGAATACATATCCAAATTTCTATCAATAAATTTCCTTAAAGAGAAAAATATAAAACAAACATTATCTATAAATTTTAAATCCAAACTATATTTTTATTTTTATTTTAAGATGTATGTATATCCCCTTAAATTCAAATTTATATTCAATTTTAAGTTAGTTTAAAAATCCAAATCTAAAATCAATTCAAATAAACATAATATCTATTTTTAAATAAGATCATTATTATTCATAAATAATTTATCCTATTTTAAAAATCTATTTTAAATATACAGATATATATATATATATATATTTAAACACACTTATTAACTTTGAAAACAATAAGTCAATTTTAGAATTTATTTATACAAACAAAATAATTCTTCTTATTTTAAAACCAATCTATAACCATAATTAAGACATTATATTATTATTAGTTGGTTATTTATTTTTAAAAATAACAATCTTATCAATTTCAAATAATTTAAATTAAGAGATTATCATATTTTAAATTCCTGGAAATTCCACGATATTACAATAGTTTCCAAACACAGATTCCAATTTCAAATCTTGAATTCAAATTTGAATCAAATTATTTAAATTCCAAAACTTTATCAAGTTATTCAAAATAACTTTTATCCTAAAAACCCCTTTTCTAAAGCTTTTCATATTTAACCCAATTCTATTTCCAAATCCGTTTGGTTTTAAAATTCAACTTTTAAAACCATTTCAAAATCCATGACTTAACCAATTTCCTCGTGCAATCCATATTTGTGTGTGTATGGTGTAGTCCAGGGGTTTTACACACAATAGTGCAACAAGATCGATAAGCAGTATAATCTACAACGCTTATCCTTATTCACAGATTCATAGATAAAGTAAATTTATCAATCACAAAGATTCACTATTACGATTCGATGTGGGTTTCGGATAACCAACTGGAATTCGACTCCCTGTCGCATCGAAATTCAAATGCTGTTTTACGGGCCAAGGGATTTTCATATTCATACAATAGTATATTCATCACAGACATAACAACTCAATCAAAAAGATTATTAAATACCAAAACAATCTTGAAAATATTCTCAATTTTCAATTTAAATCTATAAAATCTTGGAACTTAGGTTATAAAGTTCTTTGAAACCCAAAAAAAATACAAGCCTGGACCCAATTTCTAATTAACATGAGGAAACAGGCCGAAGCTCAACTGAAGAATACAAGCCACGCTTTGATCAACAAATGATCAGCAGCACTCAGCATTGCCACATTACCAAGTTGGGAGTATATCGCTGATAACCTTCAACTACATAACCTTTGAGCTCGTACGTCTTAGAGAAGGGTGTTAAGCTAAGAGAATAAATTCTCCGCCACCAACAGAAATGCATTTGAAAGAAATCTGCTTTATATCTCAATTGTAATGTCAGACATACAATCCATACAAGTCTGTTCTGGGTTCAAACAGAACTGAAGGCATTTCCGAAGAAGCCTTTGCAATCCGGGTATTCACAATCCCAATCGGACTTCCCATCACTTAGGGAACCTCTATACTGGCGCGACTCGGTGCAGAGACAATCAACGAGTTATCCTTTTGTTCTCAAAAATTCCCGGTCTTCACCACCGATCTTCAAATGTTATCCATATACATTGTAGCACTATTCGGAATGGGTTATACGACACAATGGTCCTCTCCCGGTTAAACCGAATAACGAGTGCAATATTAAAAATCATACGGATACTGGGGTCTTAGTTAAATCACAGCTTAAAGCCCAAAACCTTTCATTCGAATGGTTAAAACAAATCACCATTTCAAATCTTTTAAACAAAAAGATTCATTTTAACTACCTTCAATGGTTTAAACAATTTCCACACTTTTAATCTTTTTAAACGAAAGATTTAATTCACAAAGTTCACCCCGTACACAAAGTTCCATTCGTGGATTTTAAAACAATTTCTATTTCAATTGGATTAACTCGTTAAATCTTTAAGTCAAAATTTAACTTATAGCTTTCAAACCAGTTTCCATAACTTAGAAAATCCCTTTAACACAAATCGGAAGTTCATTACTTATGTGAAAGCTTTTATTATTTGAAAACAAATAGTTTTTGTTTTAGAAAAATCCAATTATATTTGCACGAGTTAAAGCCCACGAATTAAATTCAAATTCTCAAATAAATACATTTAAAATGGTTTAACCCATATATAACTAGTATAACATCTTTAATCCCTAGTTTCAAATCATAGAGTTCAATTCCAAATTTTAAATTTAAGTTTAAATCAAATTATTTAAATTCCAAAACTTAATCAAGTTATTCAAAATAAAATTTCATCTTTAAAATTTCATTTCAAAAGCTTTTCACTTTTAACCCAATCCATTTCCAAAACATTTGAATTTAAAAATTCAAATGTAAAACTATTTCAAAAATCTGTGACTTAACCGATTTTCTCGTGAAATCCATATTTATGTGTGTATAAGTGTGGCCCAGGGGTTTAACACAATAATGCAACATCATTCAATCATCACAGATTAAAACACAAAAATATAGTTGATAAGCAGTATAAAATATAATGCTTATCTTACAGATCACAGATATATATCACAGATAATAAATTTCACCACAGATAATTAATCACATTTTAGATCACCATGCAAATCAGGATATATCACAAAACATCAGACATCGGGAATATCAACAATTCAACCATTCAATAAGATCTAATCATTCATAGGTAAAATTTATTAATCAACTAATTAATCTACATCAGATGTATTACTTGTCATTAATCCTGGTTACTTGACATAAGTTAATTTCAAATCGTCTGAGATAAATTTCCCTTTAATCATTAACTAACCATCCTTAATTTATGAATCAATTGATCTTTAACTTCTAAATTAATCTTAGTTAATAACCTTTATTAACGATTACAAATTTCTTTAATTGCTTTGCTAAATAAATTCACTCATATTTGTCATTATTGATTATAAATTGAATAACCATTAAGAACACATTAATTAATTCTAGTTATTTAGTTAATTAAGTACCTAGCAATAACTAATTTATTTCTTAATTACTTGATTGATTTATTTCTAATCAAAAATTAATTCTCCTAACTTATCTAAACTTATTCAATCAATAATCCTTAATTTACAAATAAATTAACTTAATTAATCTTTAAACCTTAAATTACTTATTCAATTAGTCCAAATCATTAATTTATTAATTAAATAAATTATCCATTTTAATTAACTTTATTAACTTAAGTGTATATTTAAAACATTACACTTTTAAATTTTAAAATTTAAATTCCATTTTGAAGTTAAGATCCCAAAATAATTAACCATTTAAACATTAAATCAAATTTAAATTCAATTTATAATCCTTTAAAATGAATGTAAAGAACATTTATCACTTATATAACAACTTATATAAGAAAAAGTTTAAACTAGATTTTATAAAAAATCCAAGTTAAACATTTGTTTGAAAACCAATTTCATTCTTTTAAAAATTTACTTTAAGTTTAAATCTTGTTCTAAAAATTTAAATATTTAAACTTTATTTTTATTTCAATTTAGGATTTAAAAGTGAATTTGAACCCATAATTCAAACTGGATTCAAAACCCGATTTAAATCTTGTCTGAATTTTAAATTTAATTTAAAAATCTTAGAACAGTATAGGTTTTTAAACCGTAAATAACAATATGACCCGAGGCACCATTACAATGCTTCGAGTCCAACCTTCCTCTACTTCAAGTCGTACCTCCATTTGCACGAGACAAACCCGAGTTTCCAACATAACCCATCTTCTCTAGATTCGATGTGCACACTGTGCACGTGCCCAACGTCGCCGTCCTCCGATGAACGTCGCGACATTGCTCGACGATCTATCGAGCCCATACGAACTCACATCCTTACTCCCATCGAACGCATTCCTCTCGAATCGGAAACGAGTTAAAAATGAAACCTGGAAACCAACAAACCATCACAACCCACAACCTATCAACGCCACACGCTCCAAGCTCTAGGCACTAAACGACTCAAGACTCCGGCCACTTCGTCGTCAATCCTTCCACCATCTCCCAAAGCCACGAGACACTCGGTCAATCCAAGATGGCGAAAAAACTGAAGATCTCGACCCCACAAAAACTAGGGCTACGAAAGAAAAATGACTGCCGCTGCCACCACCGTGGACGATGCCACCTACGATTATTTTTCCTACCATCTCCATAGGCTCCTCCATCTCCACCAGCAACCCCGACCCCTCCAGTCATAAAGATCATCAGAAATCGCCAAAAGAATGAAATTCGAACGAATCTGAACTGCTCTCAAATCCTAACCCGAAAAATCATGATTAAGGCTTTAAAATTCATGTTATAGTGTATGAATTCAGATTACAAACCTGAATTCGTAAATTAAAATGTTTGAAATTCAACTTATTTAAAGTTTGCTTAGATTCCTTTGATTTCCTGAGCTAATATGAAATTGTTTGAACAAAAATAAATTTTTAAAACTTAGTTTATAATCAAACAAACAACTTTTGTTTTAATCTTAAATCCAAACATCAAGTAGATTGTGAAGAAATGATTTTTTTCCTTTCTTTTGAAAAGTTTGAAACCTGGAAAATAAAACAAGAACAGAGCAAACTTCTTGTTTCAGACATGCACTCATATGTCATGTATATACACAGAGGTCACATGTAAATATACATTGCAACGCATAAACTCATATCATATATCTTAAGAAATTTCAATGCAACAGATTCACACATGTGTAGTTTGTTTACTTACAATTTCCAGAAGAAATGAAAGAGCTCAATATTTGACACAGCTTTGAAAATGCAACTGTAACTTCACTTGACCTTTTGCTTGATTGTTGCTGGTTTAAATTGAATTTTGTTTCAGTTAAAGTTTGTCTCAGTTTTGAAATGGAATTTACTTACCTTCGATAAACGAACAGAAATGAAGATGATGTAAAAAACAAGTCTACAGGTTGATACTTAGGAAAAGTGTACAGGGGATTAGGTATTGTACAATAGGCATGGCTGATATGGTATACATTAATTGCTAGAGATGGAAACATGTAATGTGTATGTACCTTATGTTCTTACTTCTTGCCTTCTTTAACTCGGCTGATAGATGTGGCATTAATTGCCTTGGTACTTTTATGTCTTCAGCCATGGCTTGCATTACTTTGTATTGACTTCGGCTGATATGATAATGTGTTGTGTATTTGTTCATGCTTGAATGTATCCTACCATCTTCTTTTATTTTTTTGTTTTCTTTTATAAGTGTTCATACTTATCATATATATTTTGTTTAACTTGATTGCACTTCTTTTATACTTTGTTTTGTAATAGAAATGACATCCTATTGTTAATGTGTTGTTTGAATTTTAACTAATTTGTTTAGTGTGTTTTATTTTATGTTTTATTTCTTTTGTTCTTGTATTTTGTAATATAAATAAATTTCTATTTTATCAAATACCCATCGTCTTGTATTTATATTGTGTTTATTTATTTACCTTAATATTTCATCATCTTGTATTCCTTTATACAAACTTATTTTCAATCTATTTTATTTTTACTTCTTAAATTGATTCCTACTTAAATCATTCAATTTAAACCATTTACTTAAACTTTAAATTCAATTGATTTAACACATATTTCATTTGATTTGGAGAAACTCAGATCAATTTATCCATAAGTTTCACATTTTTTATTCAAAAATTAAATTAATTATAAATTCAAAAACAATCAAAATCTGGGATCATTACAGATTCCCCTCCTTAAAGAATTTCGTCCTCGAAATTTGCAAGCACGAAAATAGCACAGAGATAGATGAAAGATAGATGAAACATCTTTCCAAATCAAACTGGATATTTATTCTACATTTGGCATACCAAATCATAATATCAACAATAGATACAAGAAAGAATCTTTTAAGTTCTTCATAATATACTCGGGTCATCCAGATCTACGAATTATGGAGTGATATTGGTTAGTTTGAAGGGATAACTAACCATTCGTAGAATATATTTGGAATCCCAAAGAAAACAGACAAATATATGGATACAATTTCAAAACTTTTAGTTCATAAACTAAAATATACCTATTAACCGTAGCAATCAAAACAAACAATATATTCAAACAACAATTCTGACCTATTTGGAGTTAATGTCCCATATTAATATATCGAATCTTCTTCCTGGATCTACCAAAAACTATCGAAGAATTTAGAAAAGAGATGCTGAATAAAAGAGACTGATAGAGAAACTTTGTTTCCACTATCGAAGGGTATTGACCATTTATAGTCGTACCCTCCTGTCCCCTATCTATTTCTCTTCTTGCACTCATACTCACTATCAGTGGATTGTAAGAGAATTTACTAAGGCATACGAACGGATATCTTAGGGATTACTCATTCTAGGGTATACTTCACCCTATCTCTAATGAGCTACTTAACGTGTTATACTCCTAAGCTAAAGTTCAACCTTAGCTCTGATACCAATTATAACGATCCTGACTCGATCTTCGAAAATCGGCACCGAATACGACACTCATATTCAGATGCCGCGGATCCAAACGTTGAATCTGGTTCGCCGGAGCTTATAACACAATTAAATACAACAACACAACGGAAGGAAAAGAATAATACATTGATATACAATATCTGATACAATACGATACAACAGATGATAAAATGAATATCAATATACATTAGAGATATGATACAAGAAATAACAGCGGAAAGAAAATAGATAACACTAGCGGCGGAACAAATAACTCTAAGATAGTCTTTAATAGAGAACTCCAAAGCACCAATCCAGAAATAGCTCAAACTCCAAATAACGATGCATAAAGATAAATAAGTCTCGTCTGTTATCCAAAGACTGGACTAGCTCTAAATAATCTACTGAACCTGACTACCTGAAAAACCCAACTCTAGACTGCCCGTATGGAAAAAAATTTGAGCACCCAGAGTTTAGGAAAGGGAAAATAAACTCCAGGTCAGTCGTGGGACTGGTATGAGTAACAAAAACAGTTTATCTTTTAAAAACAAACAAAGAAATATTTTAAATTAGATTCGCAATGCTTTTAGAAATTGAGACTACCATAAGGCCTCCCACACACACACAATGCAAACGCAGAATCGAAGGAGATTTCTCCTTATGATAGTCAAACATGCTTGATACACAAATTTCTTTGATATTATTACTAAAAGTGCAAAGTGCAGAAAAACATTTCGAAAGTATAGTATAAATCTTAGCCAGCATAGGCATTTCGCACTTATGCCTACTATAGCTACCATGTTCAATAGCAGGTTACCACCACATTCCATGGCAGGTTATACAACTAATACCGTACAAGGCTCGTACTGTTTCTTTGGATTTCCAACAAATGGTCAGGCCAAGGAACTTCCCATTGCCACATGGGCACGCCTCTAGAGGGACGCCCCGAGAACCTAACCGGATCTCTGCCAACACAAGGCCGGGTTACCTCTAACTAGGTAACTACTGACACGAGTATGCCATCCTCCGGTTGTAACCAACCTTTATCCGAGGCCCCAACAACAATCACAAAGTAATATACATTTATCTGCGATATCCACATAAGTTAAGTATCTGGGCTCCATACCATGATACCACTTCTATCCAGAAGGAAATGACATACCCTCAGAGGACGCTACCCTCAAATAACCTTGTTGCATCTTTCCTGTTTCGACCATTTCCGGGTTGTGAGGTTCGACGAAGTTTCGTCCACAAAGCTACGCTTTTCACAAAAGCCACGCTTTGATCAACAAGTGATCAGCAGCACTCAGCATTGCCACATTACCAAGTTGGGAGTATATCGCCGATAACCTTCAACTACATAACCTCTGAGCTCGTACATCTCAGAGAAGGTGTTAAGCTAAGAGAATAAATTCTCCCCCACCAACAGAAATGCATTTGAAACAAATCTGCTTTATATCTCAATTGTATGTCAGACATACAATCCATACAAGTCTGTTCTGGGTTCGAACAGAATCGAAGGCACTTCCGAAGAAGCCCTTGCAATCCGGGTATTCACAATCCCGATCGGACTTTCCATCACTTAGGGAATCTCAATACGGGCGCGACTTGGTGCAGAGAAAATCAACGAGTTATCCTTTCGTTCTCGAAAATACCCGGTCTTCACCACCGATCTTCAAATGTTATCTATATACGTTGTAGCACTATTCGGAATGGGTTATACGACACAAAGGTCCTCTCCCGGTTAAACCGAATAACAAGCGCAATATTAAAAATCATATGGATACTGGGATCTCAGTTCAATCACAGCTTAAAGCCCAAAACCTTTCATTCGAATGGTTAAAACAATCACCATTTCAAATCTTTTAAACAAAAAGATTCATTTTAACTACCTTCAATGGTTTAAACAATTTCCACACTTTTAATCTTTTTAAACGAAAGATTCAATTCACAAAGTTCACCCCATTCACAAAGTTCCATTCGTGGATTTCAAAACAATTTCTACTTCAATTGGATTAACTAGTTAAATCTTTAAGTCAAAATTTAACTTATAGCTTTCAAACCAGTTTCCATAACTTAGAAAATCCCTTTAACACAAATCGGAAGTTCATTACTTATGTGAAAGCTTTTATTGTTTGAAAACAAATAGTTTTCATTTCAGAAAAATCCAATTATATTTGCACGAGTTAAAGCCTATGAATTAAATTCAAATTCCCAAATCAATACATTTAAAATGGTTTAACCCATATATAACTAGTGCAACATCTTTAATCCCTAGTTTCAAATCATAGAGTTCAATTCCAAATTTTGAATTTAAGTTTAAATCAAATTATTTAAATTCCAAAGCTTAATCAAGTTATTCAAAATAAAATTTCATCTTTAAAATTCCATTTCAAAAGCTTTTCACTTTTAACCCAATCCATTTCCAAAACATTTAAATTTAAAAATTCAAATGTAAAACTATTTCAAAAATCTGTGACTTAGCCGATTTCCTCGTGAAATCCATATTTGTGTGTGTATAAGTGTGGCCCAGGGGTTTAACACAATAGTGCAACATCATTCAATCATCGCAGATTAAAACACAAAAATATAGTTGATAAGCAGTATAAACTATAATGCTTATCTTACAGATCACAGATAATAAATTTAACCATAGATAATTAATCACATTTTAGATCACCACGCAAATCAGGATATATCACAAAACATCAGACATCGAGAATATCAACAATTCATCCGTTCAACAAGATCTAAACATTCATAGGTAAAATTTATTAATCAACTGATTAACCTAGATCAGATGTATTACTTATCATTAATCCTAGTTACTTAACATAAGTTAATTTCAAATCATCTGAGATAAATTTCCCTTTAATCATTAACTAACCATCCTTAATTTATGAATCAATTGATCTTTAACTTCTAAATTAATCTTAGCAAATAAACTTTATTAACGATTACAAATTTCTTTAATTGCTTTGCTAAAGAAATTCACTTATATTGGTCATTATTGATTATAAATTGAATAACCATTAAGAACACATTAATTAATTCTAATTATTTAGTTAATTAAGTACCTAGCAATAACTAATTTATTTCTTAATTACTTGATTGATTTATTTCTAATCAAAAATTAATTCTCATAACTTATCTAATCTTATTCAATTAATAATCCTTAATTTACTAATAAATTAACTTAATTAATCTTTAAACCTTTATTTAAACCTTAAATTACTTATTCAATTAGTCCAAATCATTAATTTATTAATTAAATAAATTATCCATTTTAATTAACTTAATTACTTAATAATCTCTAGTTGATTATCTTCATTAACTACTAAGATTTCCTTAATTACCCTTGATATAGTTCATTTCCTTTACTTATGATTTAATTAACATTTAAGTGTATATTTAAAACATTACACTTTTAAATTTTAAATTTTAAATTCCATTTTGAAGTTAAGGTCCCAAAATGATTAATCATTTAAACATTAAATCAGATTTAAATTCAATTTATAATCCTTTAAAAAAATTCATTTTAAAAATCTTAGAACAGTATAGGTTTTTAAAACCGTAAATAATAATATGACCCAAGGCACCATTACAATGCTTCGAGTCCAACCTTCCTCTACTTCGAGTCGTACCTCCATTTGCACGAGACAAACCCGGGTTTCCAACACAACCCATCTTCTCCAGATTCGATGTGCACACTATGCACGTGCCCAACGTCACCGTCCTCCGATGAACGTCGCGACATTGCTCGACGATCTCTCGAGCCCATACGAACTCACATCCACAGTCCCATCGAATGCATTCCTCTTGAATCGGAAACAAGTTAAAAATGAAACCTGGAAACCAACAAACCATCACAACCCACAACCTATCAACGCCACGCGCTCCAAGCTCCGGCCACTAAATGACTCGAGACTCCGACCATCACTTTGTCGTCAACCCTTCCACCATCTCCTAAAGCCATGAGACACTCGGTCAATCCAAGATGGCGAACGAATCGAAGATCTCGACCCCACAAAAACTAGGGCTACGAAAGAAAAATGCCTGCCGTTGCCACCACCATGGACGATGCCACCTCCAGTTATTTTTCCTACCATCGCCGTAGGCTCCTCCATCTCCATCAGCAAGCCTAACCCCTCCAGTCATAAAGATCATCGAAAATCGCCAAAAGAATGAAATTCGAACGAATCTGAACTGCTCTCAAATCCTAACTCGAAAAATCATGATTAAGGCTTTAAAATTCATGTTATAGTGTATGAATTCAGATTACAAACCTGAATTCGTAAATTAAAATGTTTGAAATTCAACTTTTTTAAAGTTTGCTTAGATTCCTTTGATTTCCAGAGCTAATATGAAATTGTTTGAACAAAAATAAATTATTTTAACTTAGTTTATAAACAAAAAAACAACTTTTTTTAACCCTAAATCCAAACATCAAATAGATTGTGAAGAAATGATTTTTTTTCCTTTCTTTTGAAAAGTTTGAAACCTGAAAAATAAAACAAGAACAGAGTAAACTTCTTGTTTCAGACATGCACTCATATGTCATGTATATACACATAGGTCACATGTAAATATACATTGCAACGCATAAACTCATATCATATATCTTAAGAAATTTCAATGCAACAGATTCACACAGGTGTAGTTTGTTTACTCACAATTTCCAGAAGAAATGAAAGAGCTCATTATTTGACACAGCTTTGAAAATGCAACTGGAACTTCACTTGATCTTTTGCTTGATTGTTGCTGGTTTAAATTGAATTTTGTTTCAGTTAAAGTTTGTCTCAGTTTTGAAATGGAATTTACTTAGCTTGGATTAACGAACAGAAATGAAGATGATGTATAAAAACAAGTCTACAGGTTGATACATAGGAAAAGTGTACAGGAGATTAGGTATTGTATAATAGGCATAGCTGATATGGTATACATTGATTGCTAGAGATGGAAACATGTGATGTGTATGTACCTTATGTTCTTATGGTATACATTTGCTTTGATCATTTCTGGTTTTTTTGGATTTAGCTTGCTTTTAAAAACTGAAATTGTTTTGATCGAAGGCTCTGATGTATTGAAGTTGAAACAAATCTTTGATTTCCACAAGTTTGCTTCTGATCTGGATTTGATGTTAATCTTTTGATTTGTTTAGGTTGCCTGAACTTTGCTTTGAATTTGAAAAACTGGAATGAAATCTGGAAGTGTTTTGATCTGGCTTGTTTTAACTTGATGTTGATCCTTGATTTTTTTGCTCGTTGGATTTACTTTTGAACTGAGTTGAATGTTTTACTAATTGAACTTGCTTACTGTTTTTTGGATTAACTTTAAATCTGCATTTTACTTTTTTTTCTTTTGTACTACAGGTTTTAATTCAATTTTCAAATGGTAGAAAATGGATCTGGTTTAATCTTTTGGAAGAAAAAAATGTAGAAGTAAAGATTGTTTATATAGCTTTTTTTTTCTCTTTATTCATAAATTTCAAAAATAAAAGAAAAATAAAACAAGCATGACACATGTTAATATTGCATATTAAAAGGTTTACACTTTTTAATTCATAAGCTACAAAGCTTACACATATAAGTTTATATTTTACTTATTTAACATTTGTCAAAAACCCATTAAATTATGTTTAAATCCTTTATCTTTAAATTAGTTACTAAAATTTGTTTTTAAACCCTATGTTTAGTTTTATGTGTTTATATGGATTATCTATTTATATGTGATTGAATGTTTTTAAATTGTTATAATATATACAAATCACATTTATACAAATTTCATTTTATCTCAAGTTAAAATTTCAAGAGAAAAGGTATTAAACCTTTTACTAAGTCTTTTTCAACTAAAATCATTATATCTAATTTAATCATATCAAAAACCCAAATACAATTTTTATATTTCAAATCCAGAAAAATTCTCAATTAAATTCTAAAATTTAAGTCAATTATCAATTCAATTTGACTCAAAAAATGGGGATCGTTACAAGTTGAACCTGGCATTTTGGGTTTGACCTGTGCTCACTTGTCCCTATAATTCTATCAAGTGTATATATCGATGTGCACGGCCTTGGGGCATATACAGTGATACAATGTGTATGTCACAAGCTGTTCGTGAATGATGAATTCAAAATTAAATGATGACGAAAAACCCAAATAACTGAGGAAAATATTATTTTCAAAATCCACATTTTATTTTATACTGCAAAAATATTTTATTTTCAATTTTACTGCTTCAATGTATATTTTTGCAGATTACTCAGATGCTGGATTCATATTGGAATGAAGTTGAAGATTAGTACGAGTTGAGCGAATGAGTGACATGTAGTGAGGTGCGATGTAAATATGAATTTTAACTTAAATTTATATTGTAATTGAAATTGTATATTGTGAGAGCTTGAAATTTGTACTATTCAAAGATTGTAATAAATATTTGTTTGAATAAAATTTCCGCTTGAATTCAAATTCTATGTTATTTATTTTATTCAGCAAATATTTATTTAATCTATGAAAAATAAAATAGTACATTAACAAATACATTTAAACGGATATATATATGTTTATTATCATTAAACAAAAATCATAGCAATCGCATATTCAACACTATCCAGTAAGGGGTAGGCCGGTTCTGTGCTGACAGTGGTCGATAAGTTCAACCTCCGTGTTATTTTATCTAGAGATGCACCGTGATAGGAGGTATCTCTGTAGTTCAGTCATTGTATGGAATCCATTCTCCAATAACGCCATATGGACTTAGTTGTGCCCAACTACATTGAAATATGAGATGCAAGCATTTTAGCTATACTCATGTTTTACTTGAACCCCTAGACATTAGTACAATATCAATGGATTTTCTATAGTAAATTTTTTTGATTATCGTAAGGTAAAAACCTATCCATATTTTTGTGCAGCGTGGTCTTACGAGATACCTTTATTTGAAAGGTTTTTTATAAACATAAAATTCCATTTCGGTGCGTTTTTCTTACGCTGGTTTACCAGATTGATCCGGGCGTTCTTCCCTTTCAATGCTTGGGTCAGACCGAGCATATTTATAGATTGCTTTGAATGCATTGGAACTCAAGGACGAGCTGAAGGTCCAAGACATATCTACATATTTCTTTGTCTTCCGATGTGTTGTTTGTTGGTTGTATCTATCAGCAATTGTAAGAACAGACTATTATAACTTCCCGGGTTAAAATAGGTTAGTGTACTCTAATTGGTGCATGTATATTACATTTTCTTTGTGTATGCATGTTACATTTTCTTTGTGTAAAGATTTGTTATATATTATAGATTGCTCGTTCCTCTCTGAGATTCTGTGCTGTTTAGTTTCTTCTTATCTTCTTTCTTCTTTCTTTCCCCTTATAATCTATCATTCTGGCATTTGATTGTTTGGCATGTGAATACCGTGAACGTATTAGTATCGACCTCTAGAGTTCCGAAAGGCAGGTCATTATAAATCCCTGTAGAAAGACAGTCTTCCCATAAAGAAATTTCAGGAGAGCAACGTCGTCGCGTGCAAAATGATTTTAAAAATACCAGGTTGATTATAATTAATGAATATAGCATGCTTGGTAAAATAATGATTTCAAAAATTGATTTAAACTGTTGTGATATTTTCAGTTAATGACTTGTTCGGCAGTGTTTCAGTTGTCTTAGTTGGCGTTATGCGACAACTACCTCCTACGTGTGATAGTTCAATATACACCAAAGGTGGAAATCTCTTGCAACAACGTGAACGACTTGCTTACATAATTTTCGATAAGTCAATATGACTGTCACATGTATTCTACCAAGCCGGAGATGAGCGAGCATCTTTATGAGAGGCTTTTTAAAGATTGAATAGAGGTGCATCTATTTTAAATGATTGGAACTTTTCAAAACCAGAGATTGGCTTACATTATCGAACGAAGCGAAGTAAATTTTTAAAAATGCTCTTTATCTTTTTCCAACAAGGATGACAGCTAGTGAACATAATAAAAATTGTTTGATTCAACTAGGAAAACTCATTGCATGCATTACTTCTTTCAATAATTGTGAAATAGCATTTAATGTTTCTTCTGATAATGTAAAAGGTTTAGAAAAATGTATAGATCCTTCAATTGGTGCTCGAGTGGTGTGCGATCTAATCTTTCAGTGCAAGATGGGTTGATTAACGGTGCAATGGATCCTGGGTGGATAAAATGTATTCACAATCATCAAGCTCTCCTAATGATCTACCACTTATGGTGATGGTAAATTTTGATAAATGTCATAGTACACAATTCCATTATGGAACAAACATTATTCTGATAACTCCGCAAATAATTAATTAGAAAACTTCTTATGGTACAACACGTACGCGAACTCAGTTACCTTCAGTTCTATGTTGGGCAATAACATTACATAAAAGTCAAGGACTAACATGTAACAACCTAAAATTTTGGTCAGTTGATTTTAAATATTTAATTAATTTTAAATATTTAAATAATTGGACTTTAGAATTTAAACTTATAATCCAAATATAAGGAATGATTAAATATTTGAATTGTGAAATTGAATGTTAATTAAATGGATTTAATGATTTCATTTAACTCCTTTTCACTAATAAACAGTATTAATGAATTCAATTTGCAAATTTATTTACAAAAATAAATAGATTGGGTAAATATCGATAATTGGATCGGAAATATAAAAGATATTTAAATTTGTGAAATTGTCATTCCAAGGCACTATCTCGGATTTCGATGAAACCAATTTCATTAGAATTATAATAATGAATTATAATATGCCGTTGAATTTCATGCCGATCAAACGAATTGTTTGGTCGTGCGAATTCGAAATGCGTAGAAATTAGTTTCGAAAATTTAATATAAGAATTGGGTTTGAAAAGTTATCTTCTACATATGATCAAATTAGGGCTCAAGACTAGTTCCATTGTATTCGAAATAGGTGTATAACATATAGAACGCTAGACAACACATCTCGTTTGGAGTTCATAATATTTGGATATGTTATGTCAAATATTTTCGAATAAAATAATAGAAAATCAAATATTTTGAAATCAACCCATATTCAAACACCATACCCCTACCGCCCCACCACTATTCATGCCTTAATCCCATGTTTTCTAACCATACCACCTCTCCTATATCTCAATGTCTCCTGCAACAAAAATAAAGAGATTTCCCCACTTCAAAAATTAAAATCAAAATCGTTTCTCAATGAAAAATCACGATGTTCATTCCATTGTGTTCGTAGGCTCAAGATCTTCAATCCAAGAACATTGTGTAGGGTGCGATCGAGAGTTGGGGAGATTTAGTTTTCAGTGTGGCCTAGGGTTCACATTTCTTCGAGAAAGAGGCGACGTTGGTGCGATTCGAGGTTTGCAGTGTGCTTATCTTGTCAAGGAGTGTAGGTCGTGTTGTCATTGGGTGGTGCGATCGCCATTTGGAAATTGCGTCTCTCCTTTGTAGCATTCGACCGTAGCAGGTCACGATTCACCTGGGACATATGGAGGGGTTTTGTTAGGTCAGGGTGGTGGAGATTACGAAGCGTGACTTGCTAGCGTTTTTTGGTTATTAGCGATGGCTGAGTGTGCATGTATATGATGGGTTAGGATATGTGAGTATAGGCCTTTGAAGAGGGAAGATGGATTGAAGAGGGATTTGATTAGTAGGGCAATTAGTGAAATTGATTAGTTATTTACAAGTTTGAATTAAACAAAAACTTAAAAAATGTGTGCCTCACTCATATGAGGTCAGATTTGAACGCCCTTTTGGTATTGGACTTGTGTTGTCGAGATCTATGCTATGGAGTTGGACTGAATGAGATTGGAGCTTGTTGGAATATATGAAAAATCGAATGACCGTTCTGTTTTAGTCAAAAATCAAAACGTTTCAACGAAAACAAAAATCAATGTGAGTTTAACTCAAATTTGATTTTACTATATCATATCTATAATGCTATACGCTGTTATTGATTGCATGGATGTTGGTTAAATGTTTGATTTGATTGTTAGGTTGAATTTCCGTTTGGAAAATGGATGACATATTAATTTGATCGTTGTGAACCCATATGATTATATATATATATATATATATATATATATATATATATATATTATCCATAACCATTATTTTGTAGGTAAAATTTGTAGAGAGACCCTGAAGGGTTTCTCACCATTAATTATTTATTCATATCATTATGATGTTAATTGAATAAATCTTGATATTCCATTTAATTTGTTAAGTGGCATTATAGCGATTTCGCTATACCGTCATTTATTAATTTTCATCCCCAAAACCATGTCGTGCGTTTTGAACTTGAGCTTGTGTTTTCGCTAAACAGAATGTTAAAAATTCATTAATCATTTTGACTAGTAATAATTTAAAGTAAATCATTTTAACTAATGGTTTTGAAATTTATTAACCAATTTAATAAATATTGTTTAAAATTGGTTTATCTTTGGTGTAAATGAGATTGGATTTAATTAATCATTTAACTAATGATTATTTGAGTTTAATCAATTATTTTAGTTATTGAAATGGAGTTTAAATAATCATTTTTATTAACAATATTTGAAAATTAATAAGCATTTGAATTAAGGATATTTGAAATTAATAATCATTTTAATTAATGATATTTTGAAATTAATAATCATTTATTTAATGATATTTGAAATTAATAATCATTTTAATTAATGATATTTGATTTTAATTAATCATCCTAATTTCTGATATTTGAATGCAATTAATTATTTTAATTAATTAGATTCAATTAATTGTTTTAAACTAATGGCTTTTTGAGATATAATTAATCATTTTAACTAATGATGGTTAAGATTAATCTTTCATTCTAATTAATGATTCTTAGGATTTAGTAAATCTTTTTAGTTAATGATATTTAAAGCTAATTAGTTGGTCTAATAAAAGAGATTAAAATAAATTAGCTAATATAATGGAAGTGTTTAAGCAAATTAACTGATTTAGTGTTTTAAAGTTAATAAGCCGATATAATAAAGATTTTAATGATAATTTTCTGATGATATAAAAGTGTTTGGTAATAATCAACTATTTGATTAAAGATAATAGATTTGTTTACTTGAAAGAGATTACAGAAGTTAATTAATTATCTTTCAAGATAATTAATATTGTTTTAAATTTATAAAGGTATTTAAATTGCTTTATTAACTTTTGGGATAATAAATATTGTTTTAAAATTATAAATAATGGTTTATAAATTAGAAAAATCCTTTGAAAGGAATCATTTATAAATAAAGCTTAGTGAAAATTGTTTTGGGGTTTATAGTAAACAATGTTTTAATAACATCTGTTTTTAACCCATGTTTTTGATACACTAAGTATTATAAATTTTGTCTTATAAGAGAACATTGTGAAAGAGTATTTCTAAAAAGGTTTTACCAATATTGTAATATGGAAATCAAGAACAAGTTCATATTTTTAGAGTTAAAATTCGATTTCAGTTATGGAAAAGTAGCTCCATAATCGATATCACTTATATGGAAAGGATCTAGTCATACTTTTAATGCTGAATGTGGAGGCTAGGATTCGTTTCTATCTCGAAGGTTAAAAATGTCGTCATGGCGATGCCTAGAGGTAACACTACCTCAACTTGCATGGCTTCATCTTCAACCGAGGGATAACACTTGTTTGGAATCAATGAGTTGTGGTAAATATGTGATAATTAATTTCTATATATTATTATTTTAATTAACCCCGATAGTTGATTTATTAATTACCGGATTCAACTTTCTTCATGATATATCGTCGCCTTAAAAACGATTTGCTTCTCTTTGGGCTTTTTATCCTTTGTCGGAATGACTAAACCAACAGCGTGAGAGAATGCCAAGCTATGTGGGGTTGCTCCCATTATGGTATTTTTCACATCTCGTCTAGTTTTTTTGTGTATCATCATGTGATAAAAAGTTAAGATTTAGATATGAAATATTCAGATGCTTGGTAAGGTTTAGCGGAATCCGGCTTGGTATTGTTCGAGAAGTGTCACGGAGTAAATGGACTTTTCAGAAGTATATTACTAGAGGTATACTTCAAGAGGGTGTGATGACCCAGAATTTTCGAGCATTTAAAATCAGAATATTTAATTGATTTTAAATATTCAATAGAGTAATTTTAACTTGAATTCAAATATCACAATTTATTTGATAATTAAATTATTGAATTAAATAATTCGAAGGCTTATAAAATTTATATTGATAATACCGAAGATAGTAAAAGTGGTAAAAATGAATTTGGAAGCATTTTGTTAAGTTTTGAAATTTTATCGTTAAAATCGATATCTAAAAATAGCCTTCCGAGGCACAGTCTCGGAATTCGACAAAACCAGTTCCATTGGGTCCGTAATATTGAATTACTATCGGATTTCGAATTTCGTGTTGATCTGAGTTAGTGTGTGAGTGTACGATATGTAAACGCGCTGAGAATTTATTGATAATAATCTAATGATATTTAATTTAAATGGTCAAGCTTCTCTAATACGCTTCTTCGTTTAATAATTATAAAGGGGTAGATATTTTTCTTCGTTCTAGAAACAAAACGAAGCCTCTCTTTCTTTCTTCGTTTTGAATCCAAGCTAATTGCCGCTCTCATCCATTTGCAAATCGAAGTCGAGCTTTTCCTTTCCCCTCCTCCCCTCTTTCATTCGACCTTCGGTTTGATTTCCCTTCCCTCTTCAATTTTGAAAACCGAAACCCAGCTTTAAAAAAAAAGGGCGAACAGAAAGGGGATAAAAATCGAAATCACATACTTTCTTACTTCAAGCCGTTCAATCAACATCCTCTTCCTTCGAAAATAAGAATAATATAACCGTTCGAAGGAGAGAAGCTATGTCCTCCTCTTCTTTGCCAACCAAATCAAGCTCGAAGGGGATCGAAGTCGCGTGGGCGACTTCCTGGATTTGCTCACGGAAGAGTGCTTGTCGCGAGTACCTATTGAAGTGCCGTCACGATGTCGATCTGAGCATGCTCGTGTTTGGGGTTCTTCAGGTTATAGCATTAGGGTCGACGGCTCGTTTAGGGTGGGCGGTGCAGTGGGAGGGGCTCGCGATCTGAAGGTGAGGTATATTATCAATTGTTTTATCAATTTAAAAGTATAATGTTAAAAAAAAAATATGTCACGGTAAGGTAAATTTCAATTTTTGTTAATTAAAATTAATTATATGTATATATCTTGGCTGAAAAAAAAGGGGGAAACATTCAGGGAACTTAAAAATTTTGATGCTGAAAATGAGTTTTATTTATGAGGTCTGAAGAGAAAAGGGAATAAAATTTTTTTGTTATAGATTGGAAAAGATTTACAGTAAAATAAATTACTGATTTATAGTAATAATAATTATTATTGTTCTACCGGAACGATAAGCAGGAAGAAAAGAAATTAATTTGACAGCTAGATTTAAAATAGTCGTGTTTTTAAATTTTAAATTTGGGTTATTAATTACTTATGCCAAAAAAAAAATAAGTATATGTACAAACAATTTATATAAGGTTTAGAAGGAAATTATAGAAGGGATTTGTGATAAAATTTTACGATTTACGGATTTAATTTATTTTGTTACCAAAAGATGTAATAAAGGAAAATTAATTCAAAATTAAATTGAATGGTAATTAGGTGTTCGATTTATATTTCGAATATTAATAAATCATATAATATTTATTCAAGGTTAGAAATTGCGGAAAACAAGGCGGGTTTGAGGTGAATGGCAATCTAAGGCCAAAGGTGAGTTAATCTCACTCAGTTTAAAATTTAAATTATTAAATTTAAATAATTGATTGTATGGCTGAATTGATTGATGTGATATAGTATAGTATAATTTGTAATTGGCATATTATGTGATGCTAACGTCTGTGGATGCAGGGAAAACAGGTTGGAGGGATCCAACTGGACCCCTCAACTTTTATTTAAATTATTTTATATTCTATTCTCTGATCTGATTGTTTGATATTCTATAATGAATTATGTGGAAATATTGAATGTTATGGCTTGGTTGATATAATTGGGTAAAATGAATTACCAAAAATATAGATTTGATTTTGGAAATGAAAATAAAAGAAGTGAAATTGAAAGTAAAATAATTATAGAATAAATTTAAGAATAACTTGGAAAAGAAATAAAGTGACTTTAAAATTCTAATAAATGAATCCTGAGAATGGAAAGGAAAGTTGTATAAACAGAAAGTTAATGAATTTTTAAAATGCAGTATAATTAATTAAAAAGAACAAACATTTATTTAGAATTTAGGATTTGAATTATTGAAAGAGTAAAGAAGAAATTGAATAATAATAATAATAAAGACCATAACTACTGAATTTGGAAATGAACTGATAAGTAAAAGAATTTATTCCAAATAAAATAAATTGGAAATCAATTTGGGAAAACTGATTTAAGTGCTTCAAATTGGAATATTCTCTGGATAGCCAAGTACATGTTTTTAAGAGTAAATTTTTAAATATAAAATTAAATGTTTTAAAGTTGTTTTTATAGGAAATAGGTTTTGTAAAATTTATTATTTCTAATATTTAAAGTAAGTATGTTCATTAATCTATTCTAGCAGTAATTATTAAGAAGTAACTTAGTATTTTGGTTTTAAAAGTAGAAATCTAGTTTTACATTTTATTAAGTAACTTTATTTTCAAATGTTTATATAGTATGTATTTTAGTAAATTATTAAAGTAGTCTGAACTTAAGTGTTTAAAGGTAAATTCCAAAGTAAGTATTTTTGTTTTATCCATTATCATAATAATTATATAAAGATTGACTTGGTATTTTGTTTAAAGCATTATTTTGATTTAAGTACTAAAGAAAGATTTTCTAAATTAAATATTAACCATACTTTACAATTAAAGTGTTTTGAAATTATTTAAAAAAAAATCTAAAATCTTGTGCTTGGTGATTCTAGTGGAAATGAAATACTCGGAATTTATTCTGAGAAAAAGGAAGGTGGTTTGGAAACTCTTAGGAATTTGAAAAGTGAAAATATACCTTGTGAAGATATTTTTGAGATAAATAAATAATTTGGGAAATTATTTATTGGTTGATGGTTGTTTGTGAATATTAATTGATAGTTAAATCACCGGCTATCAATATTGGACAAATACGTTGATCGTTTCGAAGAAACCGGGATCGAGATTTATTTCTCGAAAACCACTTCGATCCGGTTTGTACGTTTCGTGGGAACGAGTTTGGATTTGAAGATGGAGCAGTGAAGTGCAAGGGCTAGTCGCTACTAATCCTGAGGATATTTCCAAAATGGATGTAGTAGGAATAGTGCCTTCGGTTCCGTTCGAACCCGAGACGGACTTGTATGGATGAATGCTTGCGAAACATCGTTAGGTGGACGATGGGCATTCTAAGGGATATTGTTCTAAAAGGTAACGCTTAGCCTCAAGCCTCATCAAATGGGAATGACTGAAAATCAGGGGTTATGCAGCAAGGCTAGGTGGGTAGCACCCAAGCAGGGTGAGGTCATTCCGGTCTAAATGTCCCTTTTTATTTCGGCTTAGTGGGCGGTTGCTGATCCCAACCGCGGGGTGATCTCACTCGGGATTATCCAGTAAGGGGCAGTCCCGGCCTTGTGTTGCAGGGGAGCGGGCGTACTCCTCGGTACGGTGATCTAGGCCCCGTACCGTGACAGGTGGTACCCCAGTGCCTAGTCATTAGTTGGAAATCCATTCTCCCTACGAGCCTTGTACGAGTTTTGTTTGTATTACCCACTTTTGTGGCTAGTAGCTGGAATTTAATAGATGTAACAATTTCGGCTATTTTATAAGTATTTGTATATAGACCCTATTATAATATCAGAGGATTTCTATAAAAAGTGTTTTAGCCATCGTAAGGTAAAAACCCGACATGTTTATTTGTGGCGTGGTCTTATGAGATGCTTTTGTTTTCAAAGGATTTTTGAAACTTTAATAATCAATTGAGTGTGATTTTCTCACGCTGGTATTCCAGACTGACTCGGGTGTTATTTAACTGTAATGCTCGGGTCAGACCGAGTATTATAGAATACAGGATATGATGCTGTGGAGCTCAGGAGATGAGCAGGATGGCGATACGTACTCCCGTACTTGTATATATATATACATATTCCGCTGTGTCGAGTTGTTGTGTACCCATTTGTATGATATTGATGTTGAGTTGTGATTGATGTACTCTGATTGATGTAATATATAAACAGAGATATATTTGATTTTGAGTAAAGATCAATTATTATCTATTATATTTTATTCCGCTGCGATGGTTAGATTCTGTTGTTGTTTTCAATTTTCTTCTTCTACCTCTTCTTCTTTAAATCAAATGGTTCGTATTTCTGTACGACTTGAGTTGATTTAGGTAGAATAGTGTTGACTCAAGGGGTACGGATTTGCGGGTCGTTACAGTTGGTATCAGAGCTTAGGTTGGTGATAACCTTGGCTCTGGTGGGAATTACTCATAAAATAGAGTCTATAATACTCTAAAATGAGTTTGAGCGTATTAATAGATATGAGCGCGTATTTGTTAGTGAATATAAATTGTTTTAATATTGTGTTGATTGATTTATTGAGTGGCATATGAACCTTCGTCGACACAGTATGCGCAACTGTATCGAAGGGGTTTCTAAACATTTGAATAGAGCAATCGACACGGTATTGTTTTAAATATGGGTAAATGAAATAATTTTACCCAAAAACATATTTTGATATAAAGAATAGCTTTTGAAAACTATTTAGCTAATATATGGTCGCTTGGATGTTAGAAATGATAATATTAAAGTATTATCATTGTTAAGTGAAAATTTAACGAGGAATTGAAATATAACTAAAGTTTAAAGAGAATAAATTCATTATAAAATGAAATTTATAAATAGGAATTATAAATGTAATTTATGAATTGAAATACAATCAAATGGAAATTTGTAAAAGCATAAACTGTACAAATGAATTATAGTAAAATTAATTTAAGCAGGATTTGGAAATCTAAATCCCAGAGATTTGGAAGTATTTGAAGATAAATAATAGTATTATTGTTTTTGAGGTATTTCTGAAAGAAAATGTGTTTTGAATGGATTCTGAAAGTGATATAGCATTGAAATCACTTGGATTATTGGAAAATAATTCTGATGATGACGGCTGCATCATCAGTATTCATTTTCGAATTTCTAAGTGACGGATTGCTGCCAAAAACTGTTTTGTTCAGAAAAGCTAGTTGTTTTTGAAAATTTCAAAGGGAATTTGTTGGGATAAAACCAGGATTGGATTAAATTTTGAGAAATGTGATTTGAGATGTTGAAGATTTCAAAATGTTTTGAAACCAATAACCGGGTGTTTGAAAATCCTGATGAGATAGGTTGTAAGCTTATAAATTGAGATGATTTTTAAATCAGGAAGGAAATATAAGATTTGAATGTTGGAATTTGAATTTAAGGTGAAAGGTTAAAAATGAAATTAACTTGGATGGGAAATAAAAATTTGATTGGATTGACATTATTGGATAGGCTGAAAATAATATCTAGTTGTATTCGAGTCAAGTTGGAATCGAATTGAGTTAAATAAATCTGAGTTAAAATAAAATTGAATGGAATTAGGTTCTTACCTGAACTAATGGAAAATAAGATGAATAAAGATTGGATTGAAATAAATAAATTAGGATGACTTGTAAAAGAATTAAAAATCCATAGAATAAGATATGCTTGGGTTATAAATAAGCATAAGGCTTGAATTAAAAATAAAAAAATGAACATATTTAAACCTAGAATGAATGGGATTGTGTAATAACAAGTTGTGACTTATAAAATTTGAAAAAAAGGGATAGAAACCCAAAATAAATATTGTTTGATGTCTTGAAAAATAAAACAAAAATCCAAGCTTGAATTATAAAATAAATTGAACTTAAGAAAATTAAATGAAGAGATTTTGAGATTTAAAATCAAGTGTTGGATTATAAATAAGGGAAGAACTAATTTATTAATAAATTAGTTAATGAAATATGTAATGAGAACTCAATGCAGTTAAATAAAAGCTGAATTGGAGAGTTAATATTAAAGTTTAGAAATAAACTCAAGTTATAATTAAATTCGACTTGAATCATGGGTGAAGAAAATATAATTGGAGGTGGCCTTGCAATTAATTAAATGAATTGATAATGAAGTTGAATTGTGAGTTAATAAAATTGGATGGTAATTTAAAGTGAATGGTGGAAACAGAACTTGAGTTATTAATTAAAATTTGACTTGAAGTGTTAACAAATTAAATATAATTGAAATATATGGAATAAAAAAAAATTGATTGAATAAATCAAAATAAGTTAACTTAAACTAAACAAATGGAAGAGAGTTGAATTGAATTCAACTTAAAACTAAGTGTGATGATATTGGTTTGAATTTAAATCAAGTGAAAATAAATGGATGGAATAAATAAGAATCAAATGAAGTGTGGTTTAAATAAGCTGAGAAACGGTTATGGAATGCAATAGCTTGGATTGTCTTCGAGCTAAATAAATAGTTTGGAATAAACAAATATGAAATGAAATGTAAATGAATGGATTGTGAATGAAATTCAAACAGAATGGGTCAAGCTGGATCAAATGATTTTGAATGGAACTTGTTTGAATAATGAAACTAGTTGGTTAATAAAATGAAATGCAAGTGGATGGATTCACATCTGAAATGTAATGAAAATGAGAATATATGGGTTGTGAATAAATTGAAAATGGAATAGAATTAAGTATAAATTGAGTTGAAATCAATTTAAATTGGTTATAAACATAAATACTTATTTATTCACATAAATCTCGTCAAATTGCATAGAATTAATTGTCATTTGATGTAAATGGAAGTAATTAAGATGCTATGAATTGATAGGAGTAAAATAAACTGATTTTGAAAGCAATTGAATTAAATATGAGTTCAGTTTGCTTAAGAATAAATTAAATGTAAGCAATTGAGTTTTAAAATTTTCAAATCGATGAAGTTGTGTACGAATGGATTGAAAACCATTCAAATTGAATGAAAATGGTTTGTAAATAAGTTGAAACAGTTGAATTAGCTTGGAAACTATATAAAGTGCTTACGGAAAAATGTTTGATGTGAATTTCTTTTATAATTCATATGTTTTAACTATTGCAACTAAGTGAAATATAGTTAAACTGCATATATTTGGCACTTACATGTTTGAATTGAGTAAGTACAGGTACCTGGAAGCCGTATGGTTGGATCTAGGTTGCATTAACTGCTAAAATAATAAGCCGCTTGCTTAAAATGCTAAATAAGGTACACCTACGCAATAAAAATAGGAAATATGAACTGTTTTTGGTTTTTCCGACCGTGTGGGTCGATGTATATATATTTATATCTCTTGTCAAATTGCAAAAGCTTCTCCGTACAAAGGGGACTCTGCCAAAAATTTTCAGAAAATTTTGGGAGTTAGAAAATTTTTGAAATTTTTGGAAAATTTTGTTAACTTCAACGTATTTAAATTGGAAATTGAAATAAATTTGTAAATGAACTAATGTGAATAATGGCATGAATCAGTATAAAAGAAAAATAAAATTTAAAGTTTAGAGTTGAAAATAAATTGAATTCGTAATGGAAATGAAAGAATTAATTTGAATAGAAATAGATATAAATTAAAGTGGTAAAGTGAAAATAGGTATAAGAAACATATAAAATGCTTATATTAAACTTAAGTTTAAGGAATGGTGAATTCTTAATTGGAAATTGATATTACAAACATATTCTAAGTTAATATTCGAATGAGTAGATATTGACATTATGTGAGGAAGTCGATAAAATGATTTGGGAATATTGTAATTGGATATTAGTGCTAAGCAGGATATGCAGGTATTATAAAAGGAAAAAGGGAATTAGATTTGATTTCAGAAAAATAAATTTGAAATGCTCGACAAAAAGGTTTGTGTTTAAATTTCTATGAAATTTGATTGGATTTTTGGATTGAGCCACTTGGCGTTTTGTTTTCTTTTTGAATTTGGGAGGCCGTAGAGCCATTTTGTAGTTGTACTGAGCTAGCCGCGCAAAGGAGACGCTGGCAAAAAAATTCGGAAATTTAGAGAGTTAAAATTTTTTTGAGGAAATTGATAATTCAAAATTTAGTTTGAATTGACGAACAGCAAGTTATTTGAAAACTGTAGAAGGTTTAGGAAGTTGGTTGAAGTAATAGTGGGTCTTAAAATAAAAGGTGTGTTATGGCAAGTTGTTAAAATTGTTTGGTTTTAGGGAAAAATAATAAACGGGTATTGGACCATTCTTCCTAACTAGTAATTTCGGGGACGAAATTCTTTTAAGGGGGGAGGAATGTGACGACCCGGAATTTTCGAGCATTTAAAATCAGAATATTTAATTGATTTTAAATATTCAATAGAGTAGTTTTAACTTGAATTCAAATATCACAATTTATTTGATAATTAAATTATTGAATTAAATAATTTGAAGGCTTATAAAATTTATATTGATAGTACCGAAGATAGTAAAAGTGGTAAAAATGAATTTGGAAGCATTTTGTTAAGTTTTGAAATTTTATCGTTAAAATCGATATCTAAAAATAGCCTTCCGAGGCACAGTCTCGGAATTCGACAAAACCAGTTCCATTGGGTCCGTAATATTGAATTATTATCGGATTTCGAATTTCGTGTTGATCGGAGTTAGTGTGTGAGTGTACGATATGTAAACGCGTTGAGAATTTATTAATAATAATCTAATGATATTTAATTTAAATGGTCAAGCTTCTCTAATACGCTTCTTCATTTAATAATTAAAAAGGGGTAGATATTTTTCTTCGTTCTAGAAACAAAACGAAGCCTCTCTTTCTTTCTTCGTTTTGAATCCAAGCTAATTGCCGCTCTCATCCATTTGCAAATCGAAGCCGAGCCTTTCCTTTCCCCTCCTCCCCTCTTTCATTCGACCTTCGGTTTGATTTCCCTTCCCTCTTCAATTTCGAAAACCGAAACCCAGCTTTAAAAAAAAAAGGGCGAACAGAAAGGGGATAAAAATCGAAATCACATACTTTCTTACTTCATGCCGCTCAATCAACATCCTCTTCCTTCGAAAATAATAATAATATAACCATTCGAAGGAGAGAAGCTATGTCCTCCTCTTCTTTGCCGACCAAATCAAGCTCGAAGGGGATCGAAGTCACGTGGGCGACTGCCTGGATTTGCTCACGGTAGAGTGCTTGTTGCGAGTACCTATTGAAGCGCCGTCACGATGTCGATCTGAGCATGCTCGTGTTTGGGGTTCTTCAGGTTAGAGCATCAGGGTCGGCGGCTCGTTTAGGGTGGGCGGTGCAGTGGGAGGGGCTCGCGATCTGAAGGTGAGGTATATTATCAATTTTTTTTATCAATTTAAAAGTATAATGTTAAAAAAAATATGTCACGGTAAGGTAAATTTCAATTTTTGTTAATTAAAATTAATTATATGTATATATCTTGGCTGAAAAAAAAGGGGAAACATTCGGGGAACTTAAAAAATTTGATGCTCAAAAATGAGTTTTATTTATGAGGTCTGAAGAGAAAAGGGAATAAAAAAATTTGTTATAGATTGGAAAAGATTTACAGTAAAATAAATTACTGATTTATAGTAATAATAATTATTATTGTTCTACCGGAACGATAAGCAGGAAGAAAATAAATTAATTTGACAGCTAGATTTAAAATAGTCGTGTTTTTAAATTTTAAATTTGGGTTATTAATTTCTTATGCCAAAAAAAAAATTAAGTATATGTACAAACAATTTATATAAGGTTTAGAAGGAAATTATAGAAGGGATTTGTGATAAAATTTTACGATTTACGAATTTAATTTATTTTGTTACCAAAAGATGTAATAAAGGAAAATTAATTCAAAATTAAATTGAATGGTAATTAGGTGTTCGATTTATATTTCGAATATTAATAAATCATATAATATTTATTCAAGGTTAGAAATTGCGGAAAACAAGGCGGGTTTGAGGTGAATGGCAATCTAAGGCCAAAGGTGAGTTAATCTCTCTCAGTTTAAAATTTAAATTTAAATTATTAAATTTAAATAATTGATTGTATGGTTGAATTGATTGATGTGATATAGTATAGTATAATTTGTAATTGGCATATTATGTGATGCTAACGTCTGTGGATGCAGGGAAAACAGGTTGGAGGGATCCAACTGGACCCCTCAACTTTTATTTAAATTATTTTATATTCTATTCTCTGATCTGATTGTTTGATATTCTATAATGAATTATGTGAAAATATTGAATGTTATGGCTTGGTTGATATAATTGGGTAAAATGAATTACCAAAAATATAGATTT